>OY754334.1:36791854-46791854 GCA_963573305.1 Pyrrhosoma nymphula
CTTCTCAGATCACCCACATTTTATAAGCAAAAAAATAAAAAGGATAAAAGAAGCAAAAGAAGAATGTAAAAATTTGGAGAGAAGATGATGATCGAGAAATTAAAAAAAAAGGGTTCAGAGAGGTTGGAGGATGGCGAAAGAGAGTGGTAAGGCTTACACAGGAGAAGGAGCGGTATGGTGGGGGAGGAGAGAGGAGCCATTTTGCAATGCAAATAGATCCAAATGGGCCGACTTCACCCCCGCCCCATTCAACCCCCCACTCAACGTCTCTTCTCCGAGCGCGTGGCGAACGATGGCTTGTGGGTGGGTGATGGGGATGGACGAAGGGAGAAGGAGGAGAAGAGAGGGTATGGGGGAAGTTGGCAGTGAGTTCTAAAGTGACGACGGGTATCTCGTGGAAGAGGAAGGTGGTCGCATGTATTGAGCTCGGCCGAAAAAAAATACTGGGATCGAAGTGGGGCGAAGTGAATCGTTGAAGGTTGGCGTTGATTAAAGCCGCCCAGAGAAACAGTGTGAGATTTCAGAGCCCAGGGGAACTTATTTTGTAATCTCACTTTATTGAGAATTACGTCTTAAATTACCGAAAATTACGTCATTTTTCGTAGTTCCACTTCGCCACTCAAGCGGCGTGACCATCTTCAGCTCTCAAGTTGTGATCTGCAGGTCTTTACCACGACTCACCAGCTTTTTCCCTTGACTCACCGGCTCTTTCGACTCTTGATCCGCATCTTTCTACTCTTAATCAGTTTTATTTGCATCCGCCTTTCACAAGTTGCATTCCACGTGTCGTAAGGAGCGTGAAATGGAGCCACCATCCCACGGACCTTGGCCGATCGTGAGCCAATCATTAATAGAGCATAACGGGTCTCCCGCCTTCCCGCAAAGAGTCGTTAAAAAGCTGATATTACAAAAACCCCCCGTGAAGGGATAGCATAGCATGAGATAGAAAAGGATCTATGCGTCCTTAATGATTTGAAACGAATAGCCAATGAAGAGAATAAGAAAGTATCGGTGCCGTTACCGGCGTATTTATTTACGCTACCCTATTCTGTAACAAGGTGGTTGAAATACCTACACTGTAGTAGACGCTAGCTAGAAGATATTTGTGGGTACAAATGTTCACCATCTTGGTTTCCCAACTAGTATCACTTTTATGTTTGCTTGTTTTCTTTTCACGTGGATATTAGCGAGAAAAAAGTTACAATATCCACCGTTAGGAAAGTCTGTAGCGTTGATACCATGAAATTATCCTTACCATATTTATTCCATTTTTCAGGTAGAATAAATCGCTCAAAGCACCGCGATAAGCAGCTGTGTACCTACTCGTCTTGCATCAGAACTATACATCCAGCTGTGTTTCGTTTTACCAATTAATAATAAATTTTTCAAGTTTTTATAAATATTGATAAAAATGTTAAGAGCGGCTGATGGAGCGTAAGGGTGGTCAGTTATAGGTTGCGGAGTATGACAATGTTTCCTCCTGTCGCCATGTTGCTTTTAGTAAGTAAAAGTAACAAAGGCATTATAAGTAAAAGATGTAGGATTTCCATTTGGAGGGCAGTTGATAAAATGGTTTGGATTTGCTGACGGCCAGGCATTAGTTAGGCAATCAACCCGAGGATTGCAAAAATTAGTATAAGCAATAGTGCAGGAAAAACAGAATGAAAACCAATATTAATAAAACCAAATAAGGTTTTCTTCATCATAATAACTAGGGTAAATATAGTAGACCAATAGCACTTTTCAATTACTTGGGTAATACGTCGAAAGAAATTGGACTTATTAGTAATGATGTTAGAAGAAGAAGTGTGCTCGTAAGGAGGCGATGACAAAAAGGGGAATTAGTAGTGGGGACGATGTGTATATATGAAAAGGTAGACGGAAAAAAATTACCATGCAAGGCAGCGTTGTATGATGTAGAAATGCGGAATTTAAGGAAAGAGGATATGAATACGCAGCAGGCGTTTGAAATCATGTATTATAGTGAATAATGGAGAACCATAAAATTAATAGAGACACAGTGGTATACAGATAGAGAGACGAACAAGGTAGTACTATGTATTATGGGTTGGTAGATCATTGTGAGGAAAGGTAGGGTGGTTATAACGGGGGTTATGGGAAAGGACGTGACGAAGGGAAGGATTTGCGTAAGCGGGGAAGGGAAGAAAGAGTAACGTTTTTATGGATGGGATACAGAGGGGTAGGGAGTATGCCTAACTGAAGAATGAAATCACGCAAGGCGACAATGGCCTGTGGCTGTGAAATATAATATACATGTATATTACTTCCATTTAAACCTACTGTATCCAGCAGATCATCTCTTATAAGAAATGAAAAATTTGCTGAATTGCTTATTGCTTGACCCACCCATCATGTCTCCCATATTTTAAAAAAATATTCATAAACTGAGCCACATGCATCGCAAGAGCATAAATGCTATTATATGCTAAATAACATTTTAAGCGAAAATTGTACCAAAGTTCAATTTTGAGAAATTATTATTTGATAGTGGAGGGTTTACACAACAGAAGATCAAGAGCATTAATTTATTATCACTCTCCATCAAAAGTTCCAATGTATTAATTTTATACCATGGTATGTATACCTGTCTAGGATTATTTTTATTTTTTTAGTTTATATTTTTATATAACCCCAATTGCATCGTTTGAGGACAAACTTTTTATACTTTTCTAATCTAGAGCTTCAGGCAATGGAATTCTTCACTGCCAAGGGTCTTCTGAGAGATAGATGAGTTCTATAAACTGAATGGTGTTCTATGTGTGACAACGACTCAAGGGATAGGGATACCTATCCGATCCTCAACTGCTGCGTTCTTTCGCCTCGGACGTCTAATTGTGAAGGTTTATTTGAAGATTGTTCCTGTACTTGCGACATCGCCACAGTAGACGTAACGCATTGGCACGGGGAACGTGTGATCAGAAAATGTCTCTATCTTCTGTTAAACGCATAGGTTTTCCTAAATAGCTGACATCAATTTTCATTTTACTCAACGCTTCGAGTCCACCCTAACTATTAAATGCGCAAAATCCATCGTGTTCAACTACCACTTTAGAAGCAAAAGGAATTTGCAAGTATAGGGCGATAAGGAAGATAATATCATAAACTATCCACTTTTCAGGGTGTCACACAATGTAATTAAACTCTTTGGACGGTCCCTACCACGTAATCGCGAGGCGTGCTGGTTTTGCATTTGCATGTAAATATTTTAACTCAAATATTCCGAGGAGAATCACCGGTAAAATTCTAGTTTCCACAGTCTAAAATTAAGATTAGGGATTGGTTGTCTCAAAATTTGGAATGTGGTTGATCCCTTATGCGAAGAGTGAAGGGAAGCTAAAATGCAAAGAAGATGGCAGGAGTAGATAATGGCTCGAGTTGGGGGAGGAGAAATCTGGCGGGGAGGGGGGGGGGCACGAAAGGGAGACGCTCTGGGGCAGGGGGTAGAGAGCGAGGGGGAGCTTAGAAAGATTTATTCCTGCTTAAATTTCAACTTTGTGCCGGATTCAAACTAATCTGGACGCATGTTATGAGGGCCCCGCCGGGTCAAAAGCCTCAGGCAAAAGGAGTACGCTGTTTACTTCCAACAGTCGGGAGTTAACTTATTTACGGATTACCGACGGGCGGAATAATAGATTGCCCCTTGATAAGGGGTAGGAAAAAATTTATCCTCAGCCTGTGGGGATGCATAAAGAGAGGGATTCGTATATCCCTTGAAAAGGAAGGGTATTTCCCACGGAAGTCCTCGAATCGGTGTACGACGGAAATCGACTTTTTATTCAGCTAGTCTAATTCGAATTTAATGGAACTTGCAACGGATATGTCATTGGCCGGAAAACTACTCCAGAGTTGCAAACTTATATTCTAAAATCGTTGAAATTCTGCAATAAAATTAAGTGAAAAATTATTTTATACATCACACCGCTACAAAGTGACATGGCACAATCTATTTGGATTATTTCAGGCCTAAAACATTTATTTATACCATATTTTGCATATTTATCTCAAAACACAGTGGCAGATTACATAAGTTTTAAGTGTTGGCGAATATATCTCAAGCAATTGGTTCTATATGTATAGTAACGGGGCACTTAAAAAAAATTGAAAAAATGCGACAATTTTACGCAAAGTGTTACGTAAATTTCAGAAAAATGAAAGAAAATGCATGTCATTTTGTGAATATATTTTCGAGTTTTGCTGTGGTCCAAGTATTTTTAGATAAAGGTTTCCCTCGGACTCCAGCGAGCGACTTCAGGAGCGAAATCCGAAGCTTCAATCCTGAAGACGCTCGCTGCAACGCGAGTGAAACGTGTAGCTAAACATTTTCGGACTGCCGCATAACTCTGAAGTCTCAATAGCTACTGAAAACAGCTGCAAAAGCCTACACTCTGGGTTAAAAGTAACTTGGTTTACGTGAGTACTAAAACGCAATTTCATCAAATATATCATAATAACTAAAGAATTATAGATGAGAGTTTTATAATTTTTATCGATTTCAGGATAAAACTGAGCAAAAAACCATAAAAATGAGGTATTGGCTCACCATTTACATAATTGTTTTTGAACTTTTGTGTCGATGAAAAATAATATAAAATCACGGTAAAAAAAATCGCGTCTCTTCTAATGACAGCCAAAAAGGCACTTTAATCATTCATAAAATAAAGTAGAGTGCAAAAGGTAATGCACTTCCAAAACAGTATTGTGAATATATGAATAATTAAATTTAAACGTTCAAACAGATAAAATCACAATAAATTCGGATAAAATTAATTTAAATTAAAAAAAGAATTTTATGGGGAAAGTATTTTCTATCTTATACGGGGATTTCAAAAGAAGAGCAATGAAATAGGACTTTTGCAACGAATTTAGTGCCAATAATTGACTCGGGAATCAATTTTTAACCCCTGGAGAGAAATTCAAAATCAATCAATCCACGGAATACCAAAAAATCGCCTTATTACGAATGGCTTCCATTTTGCTCACACACAAAAAGAGAGAGCCTCCTATTAATTTGTCGACAAAATTTTCACATTTGAACAAAGAACCCCATTCATCTCTCTCCCTACTTCCCTCAAATCCACATCGCCAGGTCCGCCCTGCCCACCCCACCCATCCTCCCACACCCCGTCGCAATCCATTTGATGACCGATGTAATGCCCCGTCCCCGTCGTAATCACTGTGCACTTCCGCTAAAAGCGATGGATGATGATACAGTGCATTACGAGAGGCACGGATGGAGAGAGTGAGAGACACGAGAGAGAGAGCGAGAGACAGGAATGTTGTGGAAAAAAATCGCCATCCCGATGAAGACCAGCGTGTGACCGAGGATTTGAGGAGAGCAGGGTGGAAAAGGGTACAAGGATTACGTGCGGGCAGGGAAGGGAGGGATAGAGAGGGGGGGATGTGGCCTGAAGGATTGTGGGACAGAGATGCATATAGAGCCTTCCATCTGCGAGCTTCGGGGCCGGATATTCCGCGTAATTGCAGAGCAAGAGGAGGGGAGCGGTGAGGATGAATGTAGAATTGTGGGGTTAGGGGGAGAGATAGGGACGGGAGGGGGAGGTTCGTGTCAGGGAATGGGGATTGAATGCAGAGGCAGGGCAGTAGAGGAAGGTTCCGGGCAGGGAGACGGATGGAAGGGGTAAAATGGATGCTGGAGCAAGCTGGACCGGTAAAGGGGCGGGATGGAAGCTGAGGGACTTTCTGTGGAGCAGGAAGAGGAGCATTGGGATGAAGGAGGGGGGAAGGAGTAGAACTGACGGCTTCCAGTGGCGTGTGCATTAGAAAGAGATGCGTTACGGGTAAACCAAGGAAGGTGAAGAAGTATAGCGAAAGGGGAGGAAACCTTGAATGGATAATTCTTTAAATGGATTCTTCCAACGGCTATTTTTCTCAACCTGGGTAAAGAACAACAACACAACCTACCGTTTACGTCATTACGGATTTAACGTCAACGATGAAAGATTTTTGTGGAGAGAGTTTAATACTCCTAATTTATCATGAAACGCATTTATTATGAGAAATAAGCCTTTCCAGCATAGTTCTAGCAGAAAATATGTGGACAGAGAAAAAACCTGTGGAAAAATGAAGCTTTTGAGGAAACACTGTCTTCCATTAACGGTTAATCTACCATATAATCTTCAATAGATCTACTTGTCTATTGAAAATTTTCACTTTTTGCGATCTGATTCAGGGGATATGCGGAGCCGAACATAAGGCCACAGATTCCGGGCAGAAAGACGGATGGGATGATATCATGGATGCTGGAGCGAGCTGGACCGGTGAAGGGAGATGGTGGAAACTAAGGGATTGCCAGTGGAACAGGGAGAGGAGCTTTAGGATGACAATGAGTGGGATAAGTAGGACTGAAGGCTTGTAGGGGCGAGTGCAGTAGAAATGGACGCGTTTCAGCGAAATAAAAGTGGGAGAAGAAGAGTAGACAATTTGAAGAAGAAACCTAGGGTGACTGTAGATGAGTAGAATGAGGAGCTATGGGATAAGGGAAAGTAGAGGAAGTAGCGTTTGCAGTTGAAATGTATGCGTTTCAGGAAAATATTAGAGCGTGGTAGTTTAGTCAATAAGAGGAAGAAGCTTTGAATGGAGACTCTTGCTAGTGTTCTCTACATGGCCAAAATACAATGAAATCTCCAACCGTTAACGCAATTACAGATCTACTGCGAATGCCAAATGATTTGTGGTTTCCGTGGGAAACGAATTTCAAAACTTCTATTTTAGCGTATATTGCACTTCTTAGACGTAATAAGCCTTTCCATCCGATTTCATTCAGAAAATATGTGGGACTGAATTAAGAAACAGTGGATAAAAATGATTTTTTTTGCAGAATGTTTCTAATAATGGTTTATCTACCATTTACTCCTCTACATAAGTATTTACCTGAAAATGGAAAACGTGCACCATTTATATGATGAAATAGATAATGAAGAAACGAAGAGGAGGTTACAGGTTCCTGATAGGTTTAGGGACGAAATGATCATGGAGGTAGCTTGGCCGACGAAGGAGAAGCTGAGGGACTGACTGTGGAGTGGGAGGCGGAGGTTTGGGATTAGATGTGAGAGAGGCAAGGCTGATGGCTTCCAATAGCGAGCGCAGCAGAAATGGACGACGCGGTTTGGGTAAACCAAAGAAGTAGAAGCATAGTCAATAGGAGAAGGAAGATTTTTCAATGGGCGTATCTAATGGTGGGTACTTCACATGGGAGTAAAATTTCTGGTAGCAACTGATAACAGGAATACGGAATTACTCAGATAGCTAGAAATGTAAAGGTTTTTCTTTGGATTTCTCGGTAAACGAGTAGTTGTTGCTTTTTGAGTATAAAACATTGCTCACGAAGGATAGAATTTGACTTGAATTAAGAAAAAGTAAAGAAACTAAAGAGATATACGTATCCTTCCCCTTTTTCACATGATACATTATATTCTGCTGTAACTATCGCCTCATTGATAGCCGAGCAACTGTAAATACAAGGCTACTCCTTAAAGAGAAATCTACCCTAGTTTAAGGTGGTTGTTCCAAATTTCACCATATAAGAGACCAATCTCAAATTTTAATATGATCGAATTTAAGGATTAATACATATGTGCCTGCAAAGCGGAGCCAATTAACCGCTTACTTTCGGAGATATTGAAGCTTAAAGTTAGTTTTTTTCGTAGAATTTAACAATGAGGTTATGGCGGCTTGAGCGTAACACCAAATTTCTTAATATTGATAAGAGAATATTTATGTTGCCACAAAAGAGATCATTACCAAAAACAACAGAATACTAATTAAATAGCCGATGAATCAATTACTTTTGTTTCGATCAACGATCATCCGTATATTATCAATGTACGACGAAACACAAATATTGACGTTTTAATATATTTAACCAAGTACATGTCTATTTTGAATACGTGGCTATGTGGCGCTACGCAAACAAAAGATAATCATATATTAAAAACCACCGGCTATAGTCTTCTAAATAAGATGTCAAGAAATAGGTTATGAAGCTATTTTTATTGAAGTAATCAAAAAATAATCATTGCTTTACCATAGGATTACTTTCGCTTTGATATCCCTCATCAGAATACGGAACTGTGTGTTAAAACTTTTTTTTATAGACCGACCTTCCAATCGCAACTGATCATTCATATTCACTATGAAATAGTTTAATTATAAGGTCTGAATAAATAGTTAACCACTGTTTCAAAGCAACTGTAAATAAACATTCAGCTTCGCGTGGATTCACGTACGCCACGATGCCAAGCTCAAAGTACTACTATACTCCATGGATAAATCGAACTACTATATTTTTAGTTTTAATAAATCGATATTCATTCGTTTGTAGGATTTAGATCAATCTCAAATGGATAAATGTATTTATAATTGATAAATTAGATCGATTATTTGTATTTTGATACTTGCGGTTTACTATGATTGCGTAGTAGCGTAAGAACTACCTTAAGAAGCGCTCCGGAGTTTCATTGCTAAAATCAATGACAAAAGGTGCGCAAGGTACGCACCTACATTCGAATACGAACAATGAGCCAAGGCGAGGGGAAGACGGGGGCTTTTGGCCGGAGACTGGGCCGAGAGGGGGCAAGTAGCAGTGGGAATAAATGAAGCGGCGGGGGGGTTTGAAAATTCGGGGTGATAAATGGATAGCAAGGGGAGATAGGGGGTGGGTAGTTGGATTTTGCTGGGTGCGGGGGACAAGAGGAACCCCCTTTCCGTGTCTCAGTGAATGGGGCACTGGGAGTTGTGCCTAGATAGTCAGGGAGCTAAATTGGCCGAGGGTAAATGGGTGGAAGGTGGCGTGTGAGTGGGGGAGAGTTTTTGGCGTGACTTGAAAAGGGTGGAATGGAACATAGAGTGCGCGCGCGGGGTGCGGTCAAATGATAGGAACCACCACGGGTTAGTCTGGGGAGGAGGGTGGGATTCGGATCCGGCAGGTGGAGCTGTTCGTACTCTGGGGTGAGGCAGGAGAGTAGGGGACGCTGGGTAAGGGAGTATAGACGTGCGAGATTCGAATTACAATATCGCCCT
Organism: Pyrrhosoma nymphula; assembly: GCA_963573305.1. NCBI lineage: Eukaryota > Metazoa > Arthropoda > Insecta > Odonata > Coenagrionidae > Pyrrhosoma > Pyrrhosoma nymphula. The sequence goes on from OY754334.1 coordinate 36,800,915, forward strand.
TGCGATATGCAAGGACGCGATCGAGAAGGACGCGATATGTCGCATATCGTGTGATACCCCATTTCGTCTGGTATCACCTTACGATAGATATCGTATGATAGTGCATAGCATCGCGCGCTAACTCACATCGTCATCAGCAGAAGCCATCGAACATGTGAGTGGTTAGGTGCAGTAATCCATTCCCTATCCTGCTAACTTTACATTATTGTTAACAAAATCTCTTTTTCATTTCTATATAGTACCTTATTTTAAAATCGCTCATAATTTATTTCATGTCTTTTATCCTGTTATTCCGTGCGAATAATTCCAATACATTTTTGCTATAAGGATGCTGCTATGTACTTAAATGTGTGCAATGAGTCATGTCTCTATTACTTCATGGGGTAGTGATCATATATAAAAATATAAATAGATATAAATTTTATCATGTTAGTTTAAAATTATAAATAAATACATCTTTTTTACTTTTTTCTGTCCAGATCTCTGTAGGACTTTCCCATTTGATGATTCTCACAGCCCACATGGTCTCCATTATTCTTTTCTAACCACAAATTACGATTGCATTCACCTTTCCCTGTTTACAATCATTATCGTTAATGTATCGCATAATTTAAAAAAATCGACTCCATTCAAATTTGAGTGAAGTCTTTAAAAAAAAATTTCTAGGATATTTAACTCCAGGAATTTATTGCTATTATTAAGTTATAGCTTATCACAATAATTTAATTAATACGATACTGTTTAAATTGGGAAAAATCCTCAGATTTTGCTAAAAAATGTATATGATAGTAACATGTTTTAGTAATTTCCTTCTAAAGGCCGTTTTACACTGTACATTTTTTTTGTACAATCTATCGTGCGAACACATGTATCAGGAAAGTGTACCATGTAAAACGGCAAATTGCGCGAACTCTTGTATGAATGTATGACTGGTTGAATGGAAAATAGAACCTTTTCTAATTCCATTCAGGCAAATATAGAATTTCTATCCGGTTTTATTCAACATATGGCGCAGATATGGCGAAAACTGTGGTGCCTGTGTTACGATTTAAAATAATGTTTTTTTACAAAAAGGATTATCAGTTTCCCGTCGAATAATATGAGTAACTATTATCCTGTGTATATAATCATCAATGAGTAAACACTTCTCTGGCTCTCCACCGGTTTTAATTATTCGTAATTGTCGACGTTTCGAGAGACGACTCGTCACTCATTCTCAAGGCAAGAATTAATTACGTCGGCAATTATGAATAGTTTGAACCAGTGGAGAACCCGAGAAGAGTAAACTCAAAGTTGCCCAAATGTTTACATCGTCATTTCGTCGTGTTATTTGGTGTTCTGGTTTTTCAGTGTAATCGCGATCTTTGGGTTTGCGTCCTTTTCCCCCAAAATAATGATTGGTCGCGCCCTCAAGTAGAGTTCTTGATATTCCGCGTGATATAATAATAATCATTTTAATTCTGTTGGTTTGCAAGTAACATAGAAATCGTCAAAAAATGGCATTAAAACACTGGTACAAATACAAGGGAGGGAAATTTGGAGGGACTAAAGAAACATGTCCCGTGTTTCGCTATACCACATGATAATAACACTTTGTCACACACAAAATAAACCTACGATATGAGTATATGAAGATTGAAGATCCAGCAAGAAATGTCAATAACTTGTCGCACTAAAATCCAGAAGCGAAAAAAAAACGAAACGATGCAAAGGTCAAATATAAAGCCAGAAAGAAGAGTCCAAGAGAGCTTTGTCTAACCGGGAGAATAATTAGTAGGCCGATGGTTGAGTCGAGGTTCCGAATTTCAGGTGATCAGCTCTTCAAGGTGTCAAATACGTGATTAAAACATATGTTCATGAGTGAAACATAAATATGATAAACAAAACACTCGCGAATTCCGATCGATTTCCACTGCAGAATTGCACGGAAAATTGTGCATTTGCACTCATCGTGCAAAGCGACATTCAGTCTGATTCAGTCGCTCGCACAATATTTTCTTGCACACTTGACTGTACATGCGTTCGCACAATAGATTGTACAAATAAATATACCATGTAAAACGGCCTTAATACCATCAAGGGAGAGCTAACTGAAAAGATTTATTAACTCGTCCTTATCAAAATACAGGTATTTTTATAAGTAGCACTCACCTGACTTTCACCAATACCAACTCTACATTACGAATACAAGCTTGGAGTGTTTCATTTTTTTCCCAAAAAATTCGCATGTAAATGAAAGTCATTCCTCAATATGCATACCTATGCGATATTCTTAAGTCATAAAACATCCAAAAAATTAAGGTCTCAAATAATTTCATTTTTTTTTTCAATTGTATACTTTCTACAATTCCTAGACACATGGTACCATTTCCCGCATCAATTCTTATCATATCGCAATCCGTCCAATGTGCCACAGCGATGTTTCTCGTTGCCTTGAGACTGATTTTTGCATGTCACTGTCGATGCATCGATGCAGTATCACGCAGATCTAAATGGGTGGGAAGCATGAGCAGGGATTCGGAAGAAATTCGCGGGTTGTGAGGCTACGAGTTCGGCAGCTAGCGAGGGAAAGAGAGAGAGAATACCAAGGGAACAATGGAAATGCAGGACAGCCGGCGGTGAGCGGTCGCTAATGGCGACGAAGGGTTGAATTCGGAGGGGAGAGAGAAAAAAATGCGGAGGGATTCTGGCTCTGGCTGAAAGACTCGACGGAGATGGACGTCAACACGCAAAAAGGTTCCAACTCCCTCATTGGTGGCGGTGGCCGTTGTCGGTTTGGGGGAGTGGGGAACAGGTCTGAGGGACCGCGGACGACATCCAAGCACCAATGACTCGATCAGGCTCGACTGGTCCCATTCCCGCCTTTCATGGCCTGAACGAATTAGAATTGAAATCTCGCAGAGACACTTCGCTCTTGTACCTGGGAAAAAATGGAAACGCGAGACTGGGGTTATCATCACCATTAGAGGTAGTCATTAATCCGAAGATAACGTGGCACTTTCCAGCTTGATAACTTACCTCGATTACTTTTTGAGTAATTAAACGGCCATTTTAGCCCTAAGATTTCATTGATTTGCTTCATTATCAAGTGCTTCAACAACGTATGTAAGATATGGAAGTTCTTCGTAAATAATATCTTGGAAGTGGAATTTAGCCATTACTGCATACGGCAATCCGAAAATTAATTTGCTATAGCTCTTAGCTCCATTCTACTATCAAATTAAGTTTTACATTCATTCATGCATACATACGTTGATGTAAATACATACCAGTCACGCCATTCCTTTTCGGGGTGGAAAAAGTCAAAGACTACTGGATCCCTTATACAATTTCTTCCACAAATCACTATCCTTACAAACCTTTGCTCCTCTTACACTCATGCATTGATTCATCTATGCTCTCCTGTTCTTAAGACTCCTAATATTTAGTCTCTCTTTACTCCTACCACATTCACCAATGATAATCGTTGTCTACCTCTTCCCAATTACCATTGCTTAACTCTGACACTAACGAGATCATCAGGTTCCCTTCATGTATTCATATAAACTTTATCCCCATTCTACGGTTACATTTTCATATGTGTGCGAAAAATACAAAAAAAATGAATTGAAATGAAAAATACTGGAATATGATCCCACCTCCAGACTTAATAATTTCGTCTCAGGACTGATGTGATGGAACTTGTACATGGCAAAAGAAGAACTATTCGCAGCTTTCAACTGATTAATATTTTATTCGACCGATATGATTCCGATTTGTTTAATATCATTGAAAATCCTTGAAATGATGTCAAATTTCTCTCATAAAACATTAAAAACATTTTTGCGACTCTGAAAGTTTAATTTCGGCTTTAGTTACGGTCGAGGTAAGTCCCACCGTACTTTGGAAATAACCATATGCCAGAAATACTTTTCATTCGCATATGACGAAAACTACTGGTGCGCTACCACGCTGTGCTGAACCTCATGGTGGCATCTCCCAGCGGTACAGTGTAGATTTCAAAATTGCGGGAAGAATCCTTTCCCATGTGTCTGGGACAAAATTGTAACTCGAGGTGAGAGATAAAAAAAATATATGGGGTGAAATAAAACATTAGGTGTAAAATGGAAATTGCATGTTGAGTTTGAGTGCGTCAGCTCTGTACAAGCACTCCATATAGAGTTTCCGGATAAAGGCCTCTCTTTCGGAAACTCCTCTGCAATTCGCTGTTCGGCGTTCAACAGGATTTCGCGATCGCTCTTCAAATGACTCGATCTACAGGAGGCGGAATCAATCGTTCCGTTGCGTAAAATCCTGAAGCGCCCGCATCGGTGTAACGATTGAGGCCGTGCCGTCTACTGATATAGCTTGCTAAATTTGGGACGCACGGATTAAGCGCAAAAGGATGCTCAGGGAAACATCATATCTGGATTTACTGAATAGCACGAATAGCAAACAGCAAGGCACTCCTCCGCTTAGTATTAGGATGCCGAAATCCATTCCTATTATTCGATGAAGAGTTTCAGTTTCATAGAAAGCTGGGTTACTTTTAAAACATTATTTCTTTAGCTTATCTACCAAAAGAGTGAAAATTAATCTAAGAAATAGAAAACGCCATGCTATAATCCATATTATAATTTTATTTTTACATTTTACCAAATTTCATAAATATAAAGTAATAATTTTTTCGTTAATTACGAAAATACTTTGTTTCTTATGACTGTAATTATCATTAGATTCTAACCTAAGTATGCATTTGAAAGGTTTTTACTAGACACGTTTTGAATTCCGTACACAAATGTCGAACACAAAGAGGTAGAAAAGTCTTCACAACTGAAGAGTAAAAATTACTTCAGTGCTTGATTTATTTTTCAAATAGTTGATAAATAATACCAACTACGCACTGTTAAATTTATGACGTGTTATATTATTTATAATTTACTCATTTGGTATGAAGAACATACCACGTTTTTCAGAATTTCTGGGGAAGTTGCATCACGGTTAATTTTTCACTTCCGTTGTCACTTAATTATCTCGTTGTGAGGAAATGACGCAGGCTGATAGTTTCGACCCAGAGGAAATGAGCAAAATCAGTCGCGCTGCGGAGACGTGAGAGTCACACTGTTAATCATTTATTGTAGAATATCGTGAGTGCTTAGTTTTTTCCTATATTTGTTTCATATACATCTCTAAAGATAAATTTAAGGTATGTCTTTTTCTCTGTGGCGAAATTATTTACTGATAATCAAGCACACACAAGAGGGAGATCCACGCCACCTGGACGCTCCACCAAGGCAATGCTCCCAGCCACACTGTTCTGTGCGTTTGGAAGTTCCTGGCCTAGATTAACTTGGCAACACTGCCGCAGCCCCCGTACAGTCCGGACCTTGCCCCGGATGACTTTTTCTGGTTACCCAGGGTCAAAAGCGCCCTGAAAGGATGCCGTTTTTGGACGATTTAAGCGATCCAAACTACCGTAACGAGAGCCCTTAAAGAGGTTCCCGAAGACGCCTTCCAGGACGCGTACCGTTCATGGCAGAGTCGCCGGAAAAAGTGCGTACATGCCCATGGGAATTACCTTGAAGAGTTTTAAAAGTTTGTAACCTTATCTTGAATAAATCTTTCTAAAACAAAATATTTGCCTTAATTACCGGACAGACCCTGTATACGGGTAAACCACCTAATAGCAACAATAATTCAATACATAAGATTTCAAATTTTTTCTGCCTCTTTAAGGTTCATGAATAATAAAAAATTGTTTGCCGTTTCAAAATTCAGCAAGAAAAAATACTGCGCTTCAAAGAGTTAACTAAAATCACTCTGAATTGCATACCCGTACTATTTTCAATAGAAAACGGCTTGCATATTTTGGTAAATATCTCGAAAAGTAGTAAAATAATTGGTTGATATTTTGGTATCACCTGAAAGATGAGATAATTTTTGTTATGATGAGGCAAAATTCTTTGATTTATTTTGTGAAATCATATCTCGTTTTGTGAAATCATATCTCGTTTTGTGAAATGTCGGCCTCAGTGGTGGCGGGGTAACGTTCTCGCCTACCAACCCGAAGGTCGCAGGTTCGAGTCCCGCCTGAGTGGTTTTTCCCATACAGGTCATGGTTGCGTGTGTTGTCGAAATATAATTAATAGGTAGTAAATGGCGAAAGCTGTTACCTATAGAGAAATTCTTATTATTATATCATCTCGCTAAAGCTGTTCTTAAGCACTTTCGGTTTGTCAATAGTAGGTAATTCAACAATGGTTTCCATCTTCAAATAAATACTTAATGTAAAAATGTCATAGTCTGAACTCAGTTTGAACCCAAGAATCAATTGAACAAATATATATTTAGAGTATATCAATTCCTGGCCAGGATAAATCACAGAGGGATTCGAACTGGACTAACACCTACATTTACCAACAAAGACTGCAAGGGCTTATCAGTAGATGATGAAAAAAAGACTGCACCTTTTACAAGAATTTGTTTACACATTTAATTATTTAATTAAAAAAACACCCGGGTAAAGGATTTAATCATAAAAATAGTGCACGCACCAACGAGAGAGTATAGGTGGCCAAGCTAATACTGTCAAGAGAACTGCCACTCCGTAATTTCAGTGCATAACATCGAGTACAAAGAGGCGACTATCACGAGTCTCACAATAATGACGAAATAACTTGACTCATTTGTAGGAATAATGGATTAGGATTTCACTGCCAATCAGCGATTAATACATTTTGTAAGAAAGAAAATAGTGGGTACGGGTCATTTTCGTGCAATGAAGTTAGTTTTGATAGAGCAAGAAAATGCAATGGAAATTGGCGTATAAGGTCTATGTTTATTCACATGTAGAACGGTAATGTCACATTTGGGAATATGCCAATTCTAGCTTGCCAATTTACCGGCTTTATGGCATTACCCGTGAATCACAAACTCATTAGTATCGACAAAACAATACACCAAAATTGTAGATATTGCAGGACTAATGCTCTCGCGTAGCACACACGTATTAAGAGGCTGAATAATAGAATTCATGTTGAACTCACACAAATAAGGTCTAGGCACACACAATATAAACATCGATAGAACGCTTAAAATTGAACGTTTCGTGCAGTAAGAATTCGATGACAGATCCCATAACTAATAGCCCATGATATTTACATAAGACACTGATTGAGCCGCACGATACCGAAATGAAGAGAGAAATTTCTTTGACTGCGATTCCAATATTGCAATTGTTAGGTAACGGTTGTAACCAATACTGGCTTAGAAATGCCATCCATCTGTCATCAGAAGTTACAGTATTAAAAGAATATGAAACCGTGACATCCTAATGCATCACGTTTGAGAAAGCCTTGAGCAGAAACAGGTGATAATATTTACATCGCCTATTTGCAAAAACCTTGCGTCCTAAACGGGTGTTAATTAAGAAACTCCTGTATTTTAAACGGGGCCCCGGAACGACGGCTTATACGCCCAAGGAAGCCACAAAATTAATCACCCATGGTGGTATGTTTTCAAGCACGGGCCTGCCGCCACGGAGGTCGTTAAGGAGAGCGGGGGAGGGAGAGAGAGGCAGTTGGCCAGATCCTCGCGAACGCGTGTGACGCAAACATATGCATAGTTGCACGCGTGAGTGCGTGTGAGAGTGGAGTGGGGTGCATGACAAGTTTAGGGGAAGGGAAGAGGTGAAGAGGGAAGTTTACGAGGGAGTTTGGTGGGGTGGATGAGAAGGAAGACATTAATTCGTGCGTGGGCGGAAGTGACATGCGGAAAAAACAAACTCACGAAATCCTATCCCTTCCTCCATCCACATTTCACCCTCTTCATGTGACTCCCGTTACGCACACCTTTATTCCTCTCACTAAAAAAAACCCTTCGCGAGACTCGGACGAAATGGGGAATGGAGGTATTAAAAAAGTCCAAAATAATAACGGTGACTCAAATTGAAATGGAAAGTTCGTAGCTAAAGCAGCGTGTTAGGATGGGCTTTGTATAGATCTTTGCGATGTATCAACTTCCACATCGTCGGGTGATACAAATTTTCATACAAAATGGCGCACTATATCGAATAATGCATCAAGTCATATACCTTACAGAAATCATTGTATTACTTGTGGTATTGAACTGCACTAAATTACGCAACGTTTAGCAACACATCACCTCGTACATCGATGGCTTGCATCACCTTGCATCGCATATCGCTTTGCATTAAATATCAATTTCCATCGCACTACATCGGGTGCATTTCGTTGGTGGTCTAAAATTGTATAAATGTATCTGATGAATGAAGAATTATATTTTGAGTGAAAAAATAATTTTAGTAGAAATATTATAACTAAACAAAAATGTATCCTCATCTAAACAATTAGTGTCTATAAATTTTGTTTATATATTACAGGAAATGAAAACATTTTCGTTTATTTAACCTCCACCATCTCTCTGCCAAATATGCCGGAAGCAAATGTTTAGCAACGTAACAGTCGTTTCTTCTGATTGAATAATTTTTTAGAATTCCGTCGCTTGTATGTCAATCAGTATAAAAAGGATCCATTATATCTTTATATAATTCTATAAACAATACAACAATATATACAGACATGTATTTCTGTAAACAGCACAACAATGCAATTTCGTTTTTATAGCGAGAGCGTGGAAACCTGAGAGAAAATAAATTCCTTTTGACCTCGTTCAACATCTCGATTGCTGCTGTAGTTGGCATACAGTATGGATGCAAGGTATATTGTACGTTATTATAAATGGTATGATGTTTTTCATCATAATCTTCACTTCATGTATTTGGCTGCGCAGACTGTTACTGAAATAATCTTCGCCTCGGTAGACCAACATAAAGATAACGACGATTCTGCTAGATTCTTATGTTGTTACACCATTTGGATTTCTATTCCATTATTTTTATTTAATAGGTCTTAGTTCTGCCGAGTTGTTTTATTTCCTAGATTTCCTACCCTTTATTGTGAAACCCTCTGCTGATTTAAAGAATTTTATTTCAGCTGACGTGATTTTCCGTGTCTCCCTCAAGGATTTTTGCTTCTCAGTACCGTAGAGAACTACCATCTGTATGCCAAGTTTTGCATACCACCGTCAATAGCAAAACTTTGTGCATTGCATTGCATTGCATTTTATTACATGGCATACCTAGGTACTTACTTACTCGCTTACTAAACTTCAAATGGATCGTGCTGCTTTTTTGTATTTTTTTTATAACTAATGCATCGCAGCAGAATATACTACCTCGCAAACTCCGGAGGATCAACAACGCCATGCAATGTATCTGACTCATCGCATGAAATGCAATACCACTCCATGTAGCATAAGGTCACACATAATAATGGTTCCAAAGCTCTGCGAAACGGTCCCTGAGGTGTACATGGGAGAGGTTTAAAGGAGATAAATAAGGAAGGATTTAGGGGCATGAAAATGTCCAACAACGGCGAAGTAAGTAAAAGGAAAGATGATTAAGAAACATGAAAGGATCATTAGGCTTTTCTAGCCTGAAACTTCTGCTTTTGTGAGGAATATCTGCACCCATGAATATCAAATGGATTTCCAAATCACAAAGAAGCTCCACCGCGTGAATGCATATTGGGACAGGATCACTATGGAAGCCATTGAAATAAGAGTTTATGGAAATAACTTCAAGCGAGACCATGTCTTAAGTGACATATGTAAAAAGTATTCAATGGTATTTGAATGACGCGTAACGACTCCATCATCAATAGACCCCCTTATACACATAACAGTCGATTTTCTCTCTCTACCAGACTTGATGATGGCAGAGTCAGTGTTGATCTATTGGTTCTAAATAATTTAACCCCGTGCGAAATCTTTGAATAATTCATTCAACCTGTTTTGCGTGGAAGCTTAAAGTCCTTAATGGCGTAGATAATTTTCAAGTGGCAGTAAAAATAAAATAATTTAAATATTTTTCCAATATAATGGTGCATTTCTGAAATCGGTGACCAAAGGGGTATGCATGCAAGCCAGCAAGAATGTGTGGGAACCGCTTGCACATCACAAAATATCTGATATCGTATTAAAGATGAAAAGGACCGAGTTAACCACCAACAAAGATTAGTGGAGAACAAAGTATAATCAAAATGAAAAAAGTACAAGAAAATCTCTGAGAAGAAGATGAATAGAAATACATAATAGACACATTTTACTACGCAATAGTCTATTGAAAGCAATAATGGATGAAGAAACGATAATAAGGGAAATAATGAAGGATGTCAAAGTGAAGCATTTCGTTCCTTATCAAGTGACTTATTTATAAACCAAAATTTTTCACTTTATTAAAGCATCATACGGTGTCACAACCTGTACCAGATATCTGAGCCTAATGATGACGTAGTTACGCGAGAATGTATCGTATCTTCATAATGCGACCAATAAAATAGAACAGATTCTTTTTATTTATATAGCAAAAGAAGATTTTTGTCTAAGTTACTGCAACTCAAAATGCTAAATTCTAACCCTCCTTCTCCTTCCCCCCACCTCCTTTACTGAAATACTCCTCTCCTCCCGATTGTTGCGAAGCCATTAACCTACCGACACTCATTTACCGCTCAATGATTCACCGAGGTATTTGGTAAAACACTTTTCCCCCACCCCGCTCACCCACACCAATCCCTCCTCCACTGAGTAATCTTCTTTACCACCACTTGGACACTTTCCTTGGCATTTAAACTCAGCCCTCACCCCCATTGATAGTCTTGTGTATACGTACATATATTTGTACCATTATACCTACCATTATGCCTATGTACCTGACGATGTCATATCACGGTGACACGCGTCGCACAAATAAAAGTTTTACGGAAGAGTATTTTATTACATTTCAATAACATGGACTGCCATCAAATCCAACCCCTGAACCTAAAGACAAACAGGGCAACCATTTCCTGCAGCAGGAAGAGAGCTGCTGCAAACCAAACTCTGGACTGATGACTGCCGATGATGTTGATCGCATTGTACCAGATGGTATCGCATGTTTTGTTCCTTCCGCCCCACTTTTTCTCATAATATGTTTATCTCATGTTAATTAATTAAAGGCAACCTAAATAAGGACCAATGGCTTTATAGGTCTATAGGTAGGGTACTTCCTAATTTTTTAAAAATATCATGTACAGTGGAGCTAGTTTTACCGGAACATTTGCATTGGTCAATTTTCATGACAACCGTTTCTCCTCCGTTACAGGAGGCGTTTTTAGGTCAAAGACGCCTCCTGTAAGGGAGTATTCGACCTGCAGACGCCTCCTGTTAAGGAGAAACTGCTGGCGTGAAAATTGACCAACGCAGCTGTTCCGGAAAAACTAGCTCCAGCATGTTTACCAGCCACTGCCGTAACCTTCGCTCCAACTATCACGTACGGTGTTCTGTGTTTGGAAGAATGAAATTCAGCATTATTATTATGTGCCTCATGCCCTTGAACGGTCAAAATCGCAATTCGATATCCCGGAAATATCGCATACCGCAGCCAATGTATCGCATAATATTCTACGGCCCCAGTTTGAGCAGTAGGGTGGAGAGAAGGGAACGCCGGGTTCTTGTGAACAGAAGGAGAGATAGCAAGTGGATGAGAGGAGGGAGTAGAAAAAGCCTTACGTGTGGAGAGAGTGGTGAAATATGACACGGCTGGTCGATTAAAGGGACTGAGCCCCCACTCTCTCTCTCTCTCAAGCCAATTTTCTCTCGAAGCTTTTGTTTTCGGAGACTGTTTCCATGGGTCGCCCCTTTAGTTTTTAAGGATATTTGGGACGGGGGGGGGATTAGGGGTAAAGCGAATGAGGGTGAACTTCGGTGCCTCTACATGGAGGAGAGCTAGATGTTTTGGAGGTCGAAGGGCCGCGGAGGGGAGGCAGAAGACAGAGACGGAAAAATGCAAAATTCGTCGAGGTAACGCAATTACGCAAGTCAATTTCTGTTCATGGCATTAATGAATATCGAAGTTGACGCCGTTCCGCACGTCAAGTGTGAGGTATCGACTTCCACTTTTCGATTTTTGAAATGTGTACCAGTTCATCGATTCCGAAAATTACATAAATAATTTATTGAAAACACTTTAATGCGTGGTGCCGAGAAACCTGCTGCAGTTAGCAGCCTAATATTGTCATTGGTTAACGTATAAATCCCGAATGACGTTTTTTTAGAAGATTGGTGCAATTGAAGTAAAAATGCATAAACAACGCGATTACGGTTATATACCTCCGACATAATATTGAATGAAATTTATTTATCTAATGAATGTAAATAATGAGTGTGCAAAGAGCACACTTTTAAACCGAGTTTGAGCATTGCTAAATACATCATTTGACCTGTTTCAAGGTTTGCGAGTTTTCAAGTATAAAATTTGGTTAATCGGAATGCAATATTATTGATATTCAGCTGTGATTGTGTCAACACATATTTATTTATTAAATAAAATATATTGTTTACCATATAATTACGTGGTTGGGTAAACATTAAAATTTAACCGATTGAGAGTATACACGAACCATGACGAACATATGCCAAACGCCTGAACGAACGAGTATAGTTGGCGTCTAATGTAATTTGAGGTTTAATTCAGTTATCAAACATTTACAGGCTATACGTAGGGGACATGAGCTTAGTATTCAATGAATAAAGACAGAATTGTATACTGTTCCACACGCCAGCGTTGGATATCGACTGGTGTTTTACAGGTTAAAAAAATATAAGTTTCATTTATCCCTTTATTTTATCTATGAATTATTTACCAACGTCATTTTGAATAATCGATCTTGCCCTAAACATTTTACGTTAAAATACATACTGCGTATTCATAGTGAGAAAAATTAATTGGTAACAGAATATATAAATGTGTATGATGATATAAATTAATTTCATAATATCTTGTGTATTTTGAGAGTATTTTATTGTATTCCTGTGAATGTGAGTGCCACTTTCTATCCTGTCAGCATTTGTTTTTATTCTACGTAGAAACTAGGATAAGTTTTATTTACGACACAGGATTAAAGGACAAACTTATGGATACATTATATCCGATGTCAGTAGCGCAACGCCGACGCTGACATACAAAAGCTATTAAGAATTAACAAGCTATGATATTTGAACGCGGTACACTAATACCCCTTGTGTCTTAAATTAATTTTCCTATAGTTCATTATAATTGTCTGTAGTTAAGCTAGCAATATGTAACAGTTAAAATAATTAGTAAAACCGAAGAAGCTAATTCTTCATGCTTCTAAAATATGGCACAGGTGAATTACTAATATACTCGTAGGACAAACACGGTATAGTGTAAATATAAAGCCTTCAAAGTTAATAAATCGGCCATCAAATTAATTATGCGATAATTTTAAAAGCATGTGACACCAAACAATAAAATGAAAAAGATTATAAGGTTGGTTGTTGCACGTAAATGTGCCGTAAGCTGATGGGCTCATACCATGGAATTTTGGATAACCACAACCTATAAAATTTTAAGCAGGTAATAATAGTCCCAAAAATTCCATCAATTCACAAGAATTACTGAAAATAAAAGGCAATTCTGGAGAGGATGACAACTAGTACAAGTGGTAACACAGAGAAGTCCCCTAGGAGGTCCAGAATGAAATTCAGGAACTGAGATGAGGAATGATTTCACTATATTATAAAGAAGTACAAAAATCTGTAAAAATATCGTATTTCCTAAAATAATAATTAGAAACCAGCTGCATAGCTAAAATATTAGCTACAACTAACGACTAGGACAAGTTTTTATAGAGCAATAAAACATCTTGGTGGTGTTCGGTGGCCCACGAAACACTAAGAAATTTTACATGGAGAAATTATCTTTTTTATAATTAAAATCTTCTCTTCCTCTCCTAAAAATAACCGAGTTTCATTAATGAACGCTTGACAAAAATCTTGGAAGTACGGTTATTTCTCCTTTAGTTACATTCCTGGATACAGGAAGGATTTTCAACAACCAAATAATGTACTAAACGTGTAGCCTGCAACAGTCATAAAAATGATGCCTTTTTATGCTGTATGGTTTTCGCTTTATAATTATTTTAAAGAGTTTATTCTCACGTTAATTTCACAAAGGAATCGGAATACGGCTTCATAAACAGGCATTGCGAGCTGGCTACCTACTCTATTCTTTTTTCCAATGCCGGCTTTTCCTTCATTTTGACATTAATTTGATAAACCTAATGCAAGTTTTTGTGATGCTCATTGTTGAGTAAAAGGATCTCCATCGAAATGCCTCGGCAAGGTTTTGCTTAACTTTTTTTGCAATCCTTCACGAGATTCTCACGTAATGCACAGCCATACTTCAAAAGGTTACATTTTGAATATACCGATTGTTAACATAAAAAATTCCAAGCATCATGCCCATACGGTAAAGAGCTTCGTAACTTAGTCTATAATATATTATTCAAAGACATTACTGCCTTAAGCCATTAATATTTCATTGGTATCTAGTATTGAAGTCATTTACGCTTCCTCACTAATTTAACATCAATGAACTAAATTTTCAGTTGATTAATTACAGTTAAAAAGTTTTATAAAGCATAACTGATACTGTTTTACTCGTGATATTACACATACTGGGAAATATACCTTTTTTTTCCTCAACAAGTGCATTTGGACATATTACAAACATTTGAACCACTTTAAAAGCCCTTGGAATATATAATCAATGACTTAATCCACCCAGTCCATTTAACCACTGTCAATCAATCACTAATATCATCAGATATCCTTAGCAATGGATAGTTGAATCTAAAATTAGGCAAAATATGACAAAACTCACATTATGGCACTACCAGCAGTCCCACAGTGTTTATCTTAATTATGACGGCTATGGAATTAGCCATATTTCAATCAGCTTATTATTTTATTCAGACATATCATGTTCGAAAATAATACCATTTTTCATATCTATATTTTTCTCGAGACCAGAGAGTCTATGAAGAAAGTTAAAACAGAAGCAGTATTAGGAGGACTTACATTATTATTTTCCTCATCGCAATGAGAATACATAATGTTCAGGTTTTTTAATGAAAAAATACTTTATAACAAAAATGGCGGATGATGAAAGATCAATGCATTAGGGTCTTACAGGGGTGCAACTACGTCTATGAATACAAGGAGACATCAATAACAGACACTCAACGTAATTTAGAGACGATAATTGGAAACATTTCCATTCTTTCTAAGCCTTGATATATTTCCTATACAGGAAAAACATTTATTTTTAACCTAAGTCAGAAAAAACCGCATGAGCAAGCCCTGACAAACTTAATGAATTATACTAGGATATAAATACGAAGATACGTAATACCAATAAATACCAAGCTAGGCAACTTTCTACAATTCATCAGCAAAAGTAGTAAATTCTTGAGACGAAAAATATTTTCAAGTACTCATATGAATAGAGATTTTCGTTCTATTTCGTCGTTTCGTTCATCTATTAGCATACAACTCCATTACTGCAATACAACTAAAGGTTGTGTGACAAGGGGCGATGGCTCCCAATAACTTGCGAAACACCAATAAATATTAAATGAAACCTTTTGAAAAATGAGCGCTTTGGAATGTAGCTCATACAACATACCCATCTCGCCGTTCTCTCTAGGGGTTTGCACTGAGAAAAAGTTTAACTCACGGTGACAGGCATTTAAGCGGAGTCCTTTTATAACTCCTTCCATACTGACATATTCTCAAACACCTATTTTGCATAGGTTATACACATAAATATCTTTCAACACGCTCTCTTTTTCTCAAGACTCCTAATATTTCTTCGCTCAAGAGTATCTTCTACCACACTCATTCATGACTACTTCGGTCTACCCCTTCCTCTCACAGCATTGATTCCTTTACCACAGCATCTACTCCATTTTTCGATTCTTATCCATTCTTCTTACATACACAATTGAACGATTACATGTCCACTACCGGAGTACCCATTCCACATTATTTTATCACCCATTCATTTCTGGCCCTATCCCTTCTACTTTTACCGAAACCACTTCTCAGATACCCTACACTCAATCCAGTTAGTTCTTCGTAAGCTTCGTTCGTTTAACATACAATAATTTGCGGAGGAGTACCATTTTATGTTGTGCAATTTATTTTTTCTTTAGCTCGGAGATAATAAAAAATCGAATAAAAATGAACCAAGCGAGACGTTGACGTCATTGTAATATAAATGTAAAATGCATTATGTAGCAATAGCCAAGCAAATACGCAAGGTCTTTATAGAGCTTGAGGTGTTCGATTGCGGCTTCCCACCGACTACCCTTATCCGAATAGCACGTCGTTGCATACACTTTCATATGTCACCCTACAGTGTTTACATTTTGCCCGCCTCTTCTCGGTCTTTGCTCATGAGAAATGCCCTCCCTTATTTAGTTTCGATCTCCTCTCTCAGTCCTTATCTTCCCAACTCCCCAAGAGATGCAGAACTCCTCCCTCCAACCCTCTCCTCCTCTTACCATTCGTACCCGTCCCCTCACTCTGTGCACCTTCTTTCTCCCAAAGTCTTTCACTGGTTCCCCATCTCCAAAATCACGTCACTCTGATGCCCTTGTCTTCGTCCCCCAATGCCCTCCTCCCTTTCCTTCCTCCGGATCGCAATTTGTCAACGAGTCCACGGAGACGATCCCTCTGTTTCTCATCAAGGGAAAAGCGAAAGTGGGATGCAACAATGTGTGGGGGGGGGGTGCGAATGAGAAAGGCGTGTAGTGGGAGCGTTACATCTCGAACCAGTCACCCCACGCCAAACCCACCACTATGGCAAACGGTATTGGGGGCTACGGAAGCAAACAAAAATCAATATGGACAGTGGGCGCAAAATCTACATTTGCAGACTAGTCCACCGCTTCATGAAGTGAAAGGTAAGATGAGGGAAAATAATGCACTGCAATTCCACACAAATATAATGTATATTTGTATCTTCCGACCATGGCTTCGATGTTGTTTACCATCCCTCAAAACCATGGTCGGAATAGATAAAATACATATTTGTTTGTGGAATTGTAGTGTTTCCTTTACCCCATCATGCATGGATATCACATGGCTGAGCCTGAAACGGTCACCTTCGTCAAGTGAAAGATACCCCTAAGGAGAATAATTGAAGCAGTTGTACCTATCCTCCAAAACCCATAACTAATGCACTTTACTATAGATTAGGTGTAAGTCTATCGCACCTGAGTATGGCTGTGGCATTTGAAACGCAAGTAGGGAAAAAGATTCTTCTGGTAAAATATTTTTGCGACTTCAATTATTCTCCCTATTATATATATATATATAATGTCTTGGTAGAAAATCGCTCTCAGCGACGATGAACATGCATATATAAAACAGCGATACACTAAACAAACAGAGAAACACGCAAAAAGGACACTTACAAAAGAAAACTTGGACGTTTCGACGGTCAAGCCGTCATCATCGGCGGTAGAAGAAATCTTTTCTTCTACCGCCAATGATGTCGGCTTGACCTGCAAGACTGCTTATATGGCAGGAATTGTACAAACACAAGATGGAATTTAGGCATTATGTTTGGGAGATGCATTTCACGCCAGAAAACAAAAAAATGAATGACTGACTCGACCCTAGTTAAACCTAGCCAATTTACAAGATAACTTAGCATGTGTATGGGTTGGAAAAATACTAACATGCGTTCATATGCGTCAAAATGGATTTCACAAGAGTTTACTAAGTCATCATAAATCTCATGAGAATAAATGCACTACATAAGAACACCAGATGAGTCAGCCGGGTAAGACCAGAAGTTAATACTTTTCGAGAAGATGCCATCCATGGTGCTGAGTGTTAACTTTTGTTATTAATGTTTATAATTGCAATGTGAGATTAAATGAATTTATGAAACCTGAATTATTGAAATTAAGAAGAGAAAATGTATACATTTCGATATCGCCACCTTTCGTTTTTCCGTTTCTGTAAATGTCCTTGACCATTCGTAGGTATTCATTACAGGTATGGAAAGGTTATTGGAAAATTAGCGGTTATAACCATAAGTTATTTCAAAAGGAAAATTTGTATGAATGCTTAACCAAAAATATGCAAATCTATCTAAGCCTACATCAGTATCTAGAAATTACCCAAATATAATGCATTCATACTTTAACGTTAAACAGAAAGCACACCTATGTTAACAAATAATTTAAGTCCACAACCTTGGTTGATGGTTAGATCGAACACGGAACAAGTTCAAAAATAGCCTCGTTTAAGGTGTTATGAACACAGTGTTTAGTCGAATGCATGACCGTCTGCGTAATCATTCAATTAAGGTGTGATGTACTAATTAAAGTTTGCGTTCGAAGTGATACTAACATATTTACACTATGAGGTCCAATTTTGTCATGGTCCTGTGTTTTAATATCATTAATTTAAATATTTTTCAATTTATAGTTCGCATAACTATTCTTATAACCATTTGAAAATTTTAACTGAAAATAAGGTCTCTTCAGCATTAATAAATCATAAAAGATATTATTATCTATTTATCAAGTTAAGAAGGGCAGCTGGTATAGCCTTTTATTTCAGATCAATGTTTTCATGACCTACAAAATTTCAGTGAGAAAATATTACTACAGCTACCTCGAGGCTATAAAAGGATAACATCAGGAGATGAGCACACTAGAAGTTACTGCGGGAACTCTTCGTTTTACATTCAGTTCAATGGCTATGTCCACTGCCGTCACGCGTCGTAGTTCTCTCTTGCTTATTCTAAAAAATAAAACAAGCGACGAAGGCCATTAAAAATTTAAGGACCAATCAGCCTCCAGAACGTAACAAAGGGAACTGAATTCTAAACGCACGGCCTTGTATTGTTGACAACACTCCCACGGGCCGAAACCTCCTCGGCTGAAGCACCGGGAAAGACAAACGCTATTGTATAATTTTATTGTCAAATTGACCAGCTCCATTGGTGGAGTAGCCCACTGTGACTCCATAAGAAAATCCTGTCGACTCACCCACTCAATCACCCTAATTGCATGGAAAACCAGCGGGCAAACGAATTAAGTGGACTGCTATGGAAGATTGGCAATAATGGTGACTGGAAGTCCGGTAATCGCTCTGGCTATTCCGTTTTCGGTGGATCACATGAAGCTGCTACAGTGCAATCAATAGTCGACAGCGACACGACCCTTCCCTAATAGAGTATGACCTTCGACCTCATCAAGCCTCCCCCTAAATCCACTCAGACGCCCGGGGATCCGAACATGGACTGTGCATGCAAACGAATCTTCAAGGGGATTCGTATTAACGGCAATGGCGTATTGGTGCCCGAGTGGATGGACGACAAACCGACCGGCACGAGATATAGTTCCCGGCTTTGTCACTCATCCTGTGCGTCATTCCCGAACGCTATACGCTCTCACCTCCTCCAAATGCAAGATTGATGAAAGGCCCACCGTGTTCGAAAAGATATCCTCAAAAAGGTTTCCACTCGTTAAATTCGACACCAGCTTTATCCTCAGGCTAAATTAAATTCGATAATAATTTTAATTATTAAAACAGCAGAAAGATAATTGATAAATTATTGATGATTTGGAGGGTTCAATGTTAACCCTGGCCAAGTTTGTTTTTTTCCATTTATTGACTGAAAAGTGTATCGGATAGCTATAGTAGTATATTTTTAACGGATGAGAAAACTATGTCCAAGGTTCAAACATTTACCAAATATGTATGTTAACAGTTCTTGAGAGCCATGAAAATAGCTGATAAATGGGAACAATATATGAGTTTTCTTAAAAATAATCTTCATGGACCCTTAATCTTAGCTCTCTGCTTAGTAAATCCTTTAAAAAAAGCCCTTTTCTGCGACTACCTATACAGGGTGTTCCAGGTAACGTTTTTGAGGTGATATGGCTTGCGATTGTAAAATATTTTGCTAAATGGGCTGGGTGTCGCAACGCTGGGTACCAACGGGGCTAGGGGAGGAAAAACATTTTACTCAACGCCTTTACCTGTCCTCATGAAAACACCAAATACAGGTGACCTTTTAACAGTTAAATGCATCTGAAGTATGTCTAAATGATGTACGCAAAATGTATCATTCTTTCAATGCTTTCACTCACGGTCACTGAGGCTAATTTTTAAGATGGTAGCTAGATATTCGTAGAAATTCGGGTTTTCATGGAAATTACATCAAGGGCTGGATATATCGCTTGCGTTTCCATAGCTCCAAGGAGTAACGTCACACGTTAATCACACATAAATGCTAGGAATCTCATCCCCTATCACCTTCATAAGTAATTCAGGTTACTGCTTCAAGACCCAGTATAGCATTATTAGTAGTATTTCAATTAAACGTGATTCGACAGCAAACGACATTTCGGAATAACAGTCGGCCACAGCAGCACCGGCAACGAATCATAGGATCACACATCTTAATTGAAGTCAAGCCCAATGACGCTAGACTACAACCATATAAAGGTATTCCACTGAGGCAGGCCGTTGTCCTGCTAACTAACGTTGTGTTTTCAACTCCGCCTCAGTCGCTAATGCTTTGTACAGTTGAGACTCCAGTAGAACCCTAGAATCGGCCATATAGTCTAAATATATATATTTTGAAAAATATTATTACATTCACAATTATCAATATTCCATTTTATTTTCACGCAGATGCTATATAGGGCAATACTGTTTGGTATTTCCATGTCTGAAACGAAGAAAACAATTACATAACCCACGAAGTTTTCCACTGCACCATAGTTAAAATCATCCAAAATGATAATCAACCATACAATATCTCGCCGGAAAACATGGATAATAAACTTTATTTTCATTACCTAATTTGTCAGTAGCTTATATCTAAGCGTCAGAAAGTTAGATGCAACGTTTACCTGCCGTAATGGCACTTTGAGAAATATACAGATGAGTCCCCCAGGGAAGCATCCAATCAGCTAAGACTCGGATCGTTGCACTCGGGGTATAAATACGCCGCTTATGAGACGAGGATATATTAAATAGAATCATAAACAGAATTTAATTGGAAGGGAAAAATACATGCACGAAGAGATTTAAAGATAGAGTACGCTCAGAAGATAAATAATCTCCGAAATTAATTATTAACTCTCCGATAGGGACTGGTTTATCCTTTCGTAATCACTTCCCGTTAGTTCCTCTGTCAACTCTCCCTGACCCTTTTGCCCAGCCACAACACTCAATCCCATCTCTTTCCCTCCAACGAATCCTATGCTCAGCTTTACCCGGAAAGTTGCAGAATCCCTCTCCTCCGTCTCCCCTTCGCGGTAGCCATTAAAGTGACCACAGACCAAAATCTCACTCGCCATTAGCCTCTTGACCGCGACCAAGGACGAGGCGAAACGGGGTAATCAGAATGAACGAAACATTCGCTTGTGTTTACGAGTGATTCCGGGAAACTTACTCAGTCAGAGTGGGGGAAAGGCTGCGGTCAGATTTGATTTCCCCGCTAATAATTCTCCAAACAAATATTACCCGCGCAAGCAGAGCCGAGTCAACATGGACGTGACACGATTTCCCAGCGATATGTTAAGCGAGCTGGAAAGAAGTGGCACGTTTTGTCCTTCGCGTGTACTAGTTTTCCCAATGAGAGCGTCCACTGGACAACAAATGCAATCAGATGGTTTGTTAGTGGAATAAAAAGGATGCTAACGGTTTTATGAACTAGAGAGCAACAAAAACAAAAGGGAATCAAATCAATGTCAGAAACTATAATTGGTCCCATTTAGTTGATTTCTGGCTGGAAATCAATTTGGGACGAGTATTTAGTCGGATATTTCGCTGTGTCCAATACCGCGGACACCACTTTAATCCAGCGTTAATGCGTTAATTATTTAAATGATGTGTATTGAGTGTAACTTGTTCTATGAGCCACATATTCTTGAACACCATTACAGCAAGAGATAAATAAGTTGCATATTAATTATTTGCAATGTAGTGAATAAGATAGATAGTTAGATAGAAAAACGTCTTTATTGGGGGCGAGATTGAGACTTTAACAGTCCCTTCTTCCATCAAACCCCTATATACCATCAATAAGAGGAGACCGGTGGCTGATAGGAAGATACTTTCAATTTTAAGTCATCGGAACACATCATTGGAAAGAGGATTCATTCAGGGGATATTATTAAGAATTTATAATTAGTGGAATTAAAAATGCGTTACAAAGATATAATATAAAAACAAAAAATACGTTATTTTACCAAAACGTAATCGACAAATGGTGACACTCTGATCAAGGATAGCTTAATAAAGTAAACCGACAGTTATGTGTACAGTCTCTCACTCCATTTGGCCATAATGTAACGCTGCGGAAACAGGGCAGCAGAGTTAATTCGATGGATGGATGGATCTCCACCAGAGAACAGTGCCACCAGTTGGGCAGCCAAAACTGAATTCATTGGTATTTACAAAATATTTTGCACATTACGCAGCCCTTAACTCACATTACCTTTGTTTAAATTTCTGAACTGACCACTATAAATCGAGTCCCCACCGAGTCTATCTTTTGTAAGTCTATGAAAGTAAGTCAACCGAGTCTATCATGTATTTGGTAAGTAAGCTTGTAGCGCTCTAAAAGACTGAATAGATAATGTTTAAATCGAAGGTGATATCCCAGTAATCCCGACAATAGATGAAATCATTATTTCATCAAGCGCATCTGCGCGAAGTTAACGCATCAATTAAATGCAATTTCCGTGCTTTTCCCACTACCTGATTAGCACAAACGGCCACATGCTGCGACTGGTTTCGTTTTGAGCAGACCATGGCCAAGGTCGAAGCCCCGTATAATCTGTAAGTCATGACGCCATTAAAAACTATAATTTTGAGCACTCAATAGATATTTCGACAGCATACGAACCTAATTTTAAGACAATATTACATATTAATATAACTTCTTCAGGATGAGCCTATTGGAAGTTGTCAATATTCATGGTAAATACAAACAATTTGAACGCTTCAGTTTTTTTGTCCGACACCACGTGTTTCATTACATTGAAGCCTGTTTAAGTTTTGAGAGTGTACAAAGTGTACTGTGCATCAATATTACAAAACCTGGCTGCTAAAAAAGACGGCTTTTTATTTAATAGGTAACATGACCGCAGCTATACTGAAATAAAGACTATTCACAAAGAATTAGAACTTGAAAGATGAAAAAGTACTAGAAAAGCTCAGAAAAAAATCAGAAATAAAAATAGTTGCCGAACCAGTTTCCTAGCTAAGGAGAACAAAAGAATTTTTTCAATGCCATAAACAAAGGGAGAGCATAATAAAGTTCTATCATGAGGGGAACACACGCGGCGTGGCGAGAGAAATACGATCTGAAGGCTACGGCAGCTGGAGTCAAAGAGAACAGGGACGTAATTAGTCTGAGGAGATGACAGGGTGGGACCAAATGATTGAGTTTCAGAATCAAGGGAGACTTCCTCCATCAACTCCATCTTGTTGTTCCATTGAAATATCCAACAAACACATTTAAAAGCCAGAGAATCACTAATACTAGTCATTGCGCCGCGCAATACGGATCATTTTCCCACCTCGCCGTGCAATACTGATTTCTGTTTGGCTTTAGCATCAAAGCATTCGTACTTTTCTCCTAAAATATTTTCTCTTGATAAAGTGACAGCAAATTATGAAGATAGAGCAAGAGCAGGGATTAAGAGGAATTATAATTGCGACATCTACATTAAGTCTCCATTTCGCTGCATTCCGTTCTCTTGAAATATAGTTTTTACCAGTTACAAACTTCACACCTTCTTAAGTAGACACAGTAGGCCAATAATAGCCTGGTAAAGTGATATAAAAGATAATTTACACATTCCAGCAAAACTGAAATATATTATGAATTTTACTTGGAATGCATGATACACGTAAGCTCTCAGTAAGAAAACGCGTCACGCGGAGAAAAAAGCACTGCTTAGAAACCAGATGTTTGAAGAGGTCAAGGTTTACCATGTAGAAATTTCAACTTATATATATATATATATATATATATATATATATATATACAGTATGCCAAGAGGGTGGCCGATAAAAAATATACACACGGAAAAAAGAACACTTACACATAAAAACTTCCGATATTTCGGTGAAGACTAGCTCCACCTTTCTCAAGGTTTAAAGTAGGAATGAAGAAAAGGAGAGAGATTGAGGTATGGGAGGTGAAAGAGGGGGAGACGAAGGTGTAAGAGGGGAAGGAGGGGAAAGAGGGAGAGAGGAAGGTGTAAGAGGGGAAGGAGGGGAAAGACGAAGAGCGGGGAGAGGGCGTGGAGGAAGCAGGGAGAGATGAGATGAGGGGGAGGGAGAAACTAGTGTGATTTATTGAGTCCGGGGGGCGAGAAAGCCTGGTGGATTAAAATACAAGAAGATTCAAGATCTTTGAGCTGAAGGGGAGAGGAAGAATGGGGAAGGGAAGCAAGTAGACCGACTTGTGGGAGGAGACGTGAATGGCGACAGGGAGAGAAACAGAGAGGGAGGGGCAATCGTTACAAGACGAGCGGTGCCCATTCATTCTAATATTGAGAGGAGTGGTGGATAAGCCAATATAGAAAGAAGGGCAGTATTGGCAGAGGAGGATGTAGACAATGTTAGGCGTGGTGCAGGAGGGTGAGAGGACAGAAGGGAGGGGAAAAGCGAGGAACTTGTCCGGCAAGGGCTGGGTGATGAGGATGGGGCAAGTTTTACATCGCGGGCGGTTGCAAGGGGTGGGAAGGGATTTGGTGGGTTTGAGTGATTTGGACAGGGGTTTGGTAATATTGAAAATGGCGGATAGATTGGGGGGGCGTCTGAAGCTGAGAGAGGGACATTGGGGGAATATTTTAGAAGTGGTTAGGTTGTCCGACAGGATAGGGTAGAGGTTTTTAATAATACGCCTAATAGAGTCCACACCTGGGAAGTAGGTGGTACAGAGGGAGATATTGTGTTGGGAAATGCTATTAGTAGGAGGCAGTTTGGGGGAGTGTGGTTTTTTGAGGATTTTTTTATTGAGAAGTTGCTCTGGATAGCCTCTGCGAAGAAGAGATTGATGGAGGTTAGTAAGGAATTTATCAAGGGAGTCAGGGTTGTTGCAAATTCGGTGGCCACGAATAGAAAGGGAGTAGGGGAGGGAACGTTTAGTATGGGAGGGGTGGCAGCTGTTATAATGGAGGTATTGTTGTTGGTTGGTGGGCTTGATATGCACGGAAGTGCTAAATTTGCGGTCAGAGAGGGAGACGTTTACGTCCAGAAAGACGACGTTAGAGGCAGAGATGTTAGAAGTAAAGGAGAGGGGAGAGGAGGCGTTGAGGGAGGAAATAAAAGAGTTGAGAGAATGAATACCATGTGGCCATAAAAGGAAGATGTCGTCAATGTATATGTAATATACAGAGATATATTGTTGTATATATATATATATATATATATATATATATATATATACAACAATATATCTCTGTACAAATGACCTTACATTAATATTTAATGCTCTTGCAGTACTTAAAATTATCACCAATATCTAAAATTACATTTAGAAATAATTAAGGTATTAAACACTAGGAAAAAAGGAAAATTCATACGTTTCACCATTTAGAGAGGTCCACATATCCAGAAAATGGCATGAACCACGGAAACTGGCATTGGAAATTTACCTGGAAAAAGAAGTTGAGCAATTATTAAATATTCCCCAAAAATTTCACAATTATGAAAACAAACAATAATGTTACAGGCCAATAATAATTATTAATTAGGACCTAAGGAAATATGAACTGAGACGACTAAATATCAGAGATGCACTGTTGAACCGACGTGCAGGTGTGAAAATCTATTCCTTCCATGCACCATTAATAGCCACATAGGAATCAGAGAGAGAGATTAAAACACTGCATTAACATATAACTCACTACTCATCCTTTCCCTTTTACCATTTCTATCCCCTATTCAAAACCCAGCAAGCCACCGCAGAGGTGTGTGGCGGGGGATTTTTTGTCACCAGCTAATAAATAAGGAAAAGGAGGAGAGAGGACAGAGATGCATTTTATGTTAACGATATTTCTACATTAGTGTCACACTATTTTCGTAACAATCACTAGTAATGCGTGAAAATAAGGAACTTCCATACCTATCAGTTCGGCAGTGTTGGTATCTCTCTTATATTGTCACTTTTATCAGATCTAGAGATATAACGTAGGGTCAAAATAATATCCTCCGTGTAATATAAGAACTAGCCTGATGTGAATTTTTCAAATGAGTGATTAATCCTAGTTTCTTTAATGCAGTGCCGGAAATGTTTCATATGTGTTTCCCCCACGCGTGTAGAAAATGTAGATGAAGAAGAAGAAAGCTTTATAAGCATCATAAGTCAATACCACACGCTAACTTGTACATACACCAGCAATATAGAAGTTAATTTGTCCTAAAAGATTCAAGAAGTAAAGAAATAGAGAAAAAATCTATCGGGCTGATGTAAATTTCCTTTACCCACGCAACGATATGAAATGGGTAGCAACAACAATTAATTCCCTATTATTCACAAACGATTCGACATTTAAACTTATTTATTTCCTTTCAAACATGATTTTCTACTGAGTAATATTCATTTATGGTTAATTTTATCTTTCCGAAATAATGATCCACATTACGGCAGTAGGTATTTTCAATCCGTAGAACAGTGGAAAAGTAATATACGTAATGCCATAAGTCGGTAATTGAAGAAAGTGATAAATAATTCCATTAGATTTGATTTCTTGGATTAAAAGTTAATGCGAGAGTTTAAAGGGTGAGGATCGACGTATTTTGCTGAGAGTTTATCGGCCATATTGCAGGAAAAATCTATATTATACTCGTTAAGGATGACGTCCAAATACACTTCAAATCATGAGGTTTTTCTACAAACGTATAATGATAAAACGTATACATGTATGAATGTCTAATATCTTCCGAAGGTATGAGATCAATCATCGTTGACGTCGATTTCCGATTATTTGTAGTTTTGATAGATTGTTTTCTCATGGAAGAGTACAGAACTGCATGTCGTGATAAAAGTCTATTAACGTTTTATTCCGTTTCAACTGAAAAATTGAGACACCTAATCCCAAATTGACTGCAATAAAATTCTTGAATATCCTGATAAGATTTTGATTTGGGGATAGCATACCAAAAGTATAAATCGGATTCCCTCATTTGAATAGCACACGTAATTATTATGTAAGCCATAAGTATAACAATAAGTGTAGCATTTGATAATTATTTTTTAACATTTCCATAGAATGAGCAAATAGAAATATTCACATAATATTAATTCAGGCTATTAATTAACAGTGAACAGCAAGAGTAGAGGTAAAGCAACACGATCACTCTCCTGATTCCTAGATATGGGGCAAACTAACTTTATCCCATGTGATGGACTTTGATAAGGATACACAAATCAACGCATGAAATGTGATCCACTTCAGTCTCCCTCACACGAACGATTTCTTCGTTTAATAAATACACACTCTCCGGCATGCGGCGTTCACGTGGACTATATTTTTTTTCTTTCGGCGGAAGCGAGTAGGTGGGTCAAGCGAGGTAGGGAGGAGAGGAGATGGGTTAAAGGCGGGAAGGACGCGGGGAGATGCCGGGTGTTTTGGGTACAGGAAGTGGTGGGAGTCTCAAACCGTTCGTTCCAGGGGATTGACGAAGCTTCCTTTCAGCTTTTATTTTGGATTAGGAAGCCGCTAAAAAAAAGTGACCACCACAACGTTTTAGGCACGGTGGAAATTCATTAACGGGAAGAGGAGAAAAAAAGCGAGGGCGGGTAGTCTAAATTAAGGGCCTTTCGAGAAGGAGGAAATGTAACTCAATGCAACACGAGCGTCAGATCCGGGAAATATCAATTTCAGGCCAAGAAAATTCGTAATTTAGGTGCGAGTCACCGCATAAAATCCTCGGATGAGTGAGAATAAAAATTGCAGGAATAGTATTTTAAGATATTCGGGCGCATGTATATTTTCAGCGAATCATTTCAGAAATAGAAATTAATTTGACGGCATTACAGCAAAAACTAAAACTTTTGGAAAACAGGAAATATGATTTTCTACTGAAACCGAGAAAGAATCTGCCCGTCGTTGCAGATATAATACGAACAGTGAAGTACCTATCTTCCATGAATCAACATGAAATTGTTACTTTATTTAAGTGAAAGATGTCTTATTACATAGAATGCAGAACTACCATGTTGTTACAAGTTGAAACTGTGCCGATCGATCGCTTGTTGTTTGGTGTGCCTTTAGCTATTGACCGCAACAGGGCGTTTCGCAGAACTGTTTCGTTTTTAAACTGTTTCGGTTGCGAAACAGTTGCAATGAAACTGTTGTGTTCATTTAGTGCCACCACTACTCATGGAAGAAGGAATATGTGATGAATATCAAGGGGAGCATTGGGGTGGGGAATATCAAGGGGAGCATTGGGGTGGGAGAGGAGCAGAGAAAGATGAAGGAAGGATGATTCCTATTAAGCCACAGGTGAGAGAGAGTACGGAAAAGAGAGGGGGAGACGACGAAAAGTCATAAAACTCCCTTAGACGCGCTTCTGCCCCCTCATCGCGTGCCCTGAGACACACGATCCTGGGAGGCCGAAAACCAACCAACCGTACCCCCTCCCGCCAACCCTTAAAACCCCTCTCGTACCTCACTTTGATTCTTCCGTCCCCATTCATTATCCACGAGCAACGCAACAGGGCAAACGTCGGCTTGTCCATGCATTATAATCCCGGTCCCTCTCAGAGCCATAACGTCCGACCATATATCTGCACCGAGCTCCGATTTCTCTTGGAGTTCGCGGAGGAAGGAAAAAGCAGGAGAGCAACGAATATACATATATTAGGGTGACCGGAGTTCCTACACAGATGCAAGGGCAATGTATGTAAAGCAGGTATCGTATAGTTAACTCAAGATATTATAAAAAACAAAAAAATGTAAAACTTCAAAGAAAATTTTACATGACGACCTGTTTCATCATCAGGACAAAATTTGTCATCAGGTTCATCAAATCATTCAGGATTATTTCCATTGTTGGATGAAACCGGTCGTCTAAACAGCATAAATTAAGTAGAAAGTGTAAAATTTAAAAAAGTTTTTATCACTAATATTAGTAAGGGATTTTACGAAGTTGAGCATGACACTATCAAATTTATAACTAGTAAATATGCAGAGCGCCAAAGGTTTGTTGACCAATTACGAAATATCTGCCTTTTGTGACATTTTAGATAATTTTCCCACAAAATTTTGGTGTTTGTGATTATATAAGCACTGCAATAAAGTATACGATAAAGGATAATGCGTATATGGCAGTGAAGCATTGGCGATTACAGCATATTGATAGCCGCATTTCTGACCGGATTCATTGGAAGCCGGGTGTTTAATAATTATGAAGATCAAATGGACGGTGGGAATTATCAATAAAGAAACAATTACAAATTTTGAGGAGAAAATATATGATGACAGCTCCGAAAAGTACAAGAAACAAACATACTGGATGTATTCTTAGGCTAAAACGTTCTCACAAAAACATAGCAGGAGCGAAAACATTAAGAATTGACGAGGAAGACCTGAGAAAGAATGAATGAGGCACATTACGAACAAAAAATGTTGAAGGAACCAAGTAGTCAACTGAAATGGCAGTGCATTTATTCATGACAGTTGATTATGATGGCTTACTTCCAAGGCTTTCTATGTACCATCTAGGTTTTACACAAAATAACATCCCAGGAACGTTTAAAAATGGTAGACTTAAAGTCTCTTCACCGGCAAAGTGAACATGAAAATGAAAGAAGACGTTTAAAGTAAAAGATGTTTTCACCCAAAAAAACCACGAAAACAGGAGTGAAATCGATCCATTAACTTCGGTAAAAATAGCTCGAGTGAGATTTATCATTTTTATTGGTTTTTTCATGCTAATACACTATTAGTAACGGCAATTGGTCTTGCAAACAACCTTACGAAAAGCCACGCTGCCGTCGAAAGAAGAACCAAGTGTGAGAGGCGCAAATATGCAACATAGCGTATATACCAAATCCCTAACATTTTTTGTCTGACAATCGATAACAGGGAATCCAGAACGTCTAGAGATTTTTTTAAAATTATCTCTTCATTATAATTTGCAAATGTTAAGAATACTCAAACAGGTAAAAAGTTCCTGCATAGAATTTGGACGGAATATCATGAATCTCCATGGAAGAAAAATAGTGTCAATTCAGCTCTGATTGACATTGCCATTTTGACTTGTTTCTGTTATATTTGAGTTTTTATAAATATTAATGATGATTTTACGGTTCAAAGAAACATATTTCCGATTAATCGTTAAATTTTATTCGGGATAGGGTAGTGGGGAAACATGAAAATTTCCGGGAACTTGCCGGAAGGAATTTCTGCCCTAGGACAGTGCTCAATCTGCTGGACTTTGAGGCATTTGTAATTAATGTGTGAGGTATAAACCATTCCTTACTCTGACACTCGATTTTACGCTATCTACATATTTAGTAGGTAATCTACGCAAGAGCTCAATTATCACATTAACGGGAGCATATATATTATTTTCGCGTGTTGTATTAACTGCGAATCAAGGAACGGAGGAAATAATCACTACGATATTTCATGGCTGAGATACTCTATCAACACGAAGGCGGAATGGGGTGCGTGGATGTCATCATGTCAGGCGGCTTCCTTACAAAGGGCATTCGACACGAAAGAGTCACGCGAAGTGATTTTTCGATGACCTGTTTTGCATTTAAGGAGGAACACGGCCCGGTATAATGGCCGTAAAATAAGAAAAGAAAGAGAAGGAAGAGTTAAGCTCAAGGCGAAGGCTAGTAACACCCCTTTAAATGATAATGTCACGTGACAATGCATTAAACGGGTTAATTGAGTGCGCTTTTCCTGAAAGTAAAATTTTCCCCATTTCCATTTTTGTGCATCCATATTATCACCTACTTCTTAGAGAATGCATTACTGTTTCACACTTAGCATAAATCAGCGTTGACTTCATGCGATACGAGTAAACGTTTCAGGTATTTGTGCTGATCCCCTTCGTTACTATGTTGTTAAAATCTCTAAAGGACAGCAATGAATCAAATACGTAACTACGCTATGATTCAACATTTCATTAAATTGGCGGGTAGTAGAGTAGGTCAAAGTTAGATAAGACAGTTTTTGTAATTAGGAAAATGTGTTTTCAATGCCGTTAAACATTTAATCAAAACACCTCCAGCTGTGTCTATGTTTTATATTATATCCAAATTCCATTGAATACATGCCTACATGGAGAATGTTCTATGCCATGCATGTTAAACTTAAATCAAAATATAATTAAAGTGATGCGCCTCATAAAAAAACATGAAACCTTTATCCAGGGAAACGAAAAAGACTAAATTAAATTCTCCATGACCGCGTATTAAAATTAGCTTTATTGTGTACTAAAGCTAAGCTGCAGCGTAATATACAAACGAACAATTAAAAATGAGTTTGCTTCGAAGTAAAACAAACAAAACAGCGCGTATTTAAAAAAAAACATATATGACATTATGTAATATAATCAAGGTTTGAAAGAAATGAGAGAAAAAAATTATCCCTGTGAAAATAGTTTCAGAGCATAAATATCCAAGAATGAAATATAATCCCTACGTTTCACCATACAGAAATTTCAGAGAGGCTCAAGGAAACAATCAAATCCAAGTATTTTAAGCCCTCTTTACGAGAGACTATGCAACACATTCCTCATCCATCCCTAATCCATCAAATAGCTAATGCTCTTTTTATTTTCCACCCTTGTGAAGTTGAATGCTCGCGAAGAATTTTTGTTTCAAATTTATTCCTTTAATTTGGAGAATGAACGGCATAGACATATTAAGCAGCAACAACACAGGCGCTCAAACAAAAATCGAGCTGGAAAAAGAGAAAAGGGTTAAACAGGACAGAGAGAATTAAAATAAAGTGAGCCTCCAAAGTTGTCCTTCCACCCGTATAAATATTTAATTAAAACGCGCAAATATCAATCTTCCTCATCCCCTTTTGAGCACCCCACATTTGTTTAGACCAAAACCTTTAAAAACTTCGCAGCGGGACGCTAGATTAAAAATTCCGCTTCATTCTCCCTTCTCCCTCACATACCATCCCTTTGAACCTTCCCTCCACATTCACACATGTCTACTTGGCCCTTTTATTTCCCCCCTACCGTCCATTCTACACTTTCCGAACATCTCCATGGTAGAATTCCCACCCTAAGCTCGATTTCGTTCACGCTACCTGTCCTTTCTACTAATTTCTACGTTTCTGCCACTGTGATCAGCAATTAAGCGCTACCTGATACCAGGGTTTTTTTTCCGGGATTTCGACCACGAAATTCGTTTAGGACCAAATTTTGGCTTTTAAAAGGAGAAGGAAAAAAGACAGAGGAAGTTTTCGAAAGAAAATATAAATGTTTCAGCAAAACGCTCAAAGTTTCCGAACCGAAATGTTAAAAGCCGCGAAGCATATGATACGGTTTTGTTTGTATTTTCTCATGCATGAGCATTCACAGGAAATTGACCGAGATAACGAGAAGCAGGCATTTAACATTTATTTTGGTGTGTACGCTCGTAATCGCTTTTATAATTTTCTCTTTGTTCGCTTTATTGCCTAAATATCAAACACTCTTTCACGGTTTAATCTAGAAATATCGTAAAAATCTTTCTCCTAACAACCTTTCACACTAGAACGCTTCGTCCGACATGGGTCCATTTTCTCAGAGTCACACCAAATACTTGAAATGTTCACTTTACCAATAAAATGAAACATTTTGCATGCTTTCAAAACATGCAAAAAAATACGGAATATTCGGCTCTATGTAAAATTAATTATTTCTTCGTAAAAGCTGAAATATGCAGTTGAATTAATTCTCAATTTTTATTCAGCGACTCCTTTAAATTTTAATTTATCCGTCGTTAGATATGTTTATCACGAAACATAACAATTCAGAATTGACACGGATTTTGCTCGTAAGATATATAATGTAAAAATAGTTACTAAAATTTAAATTTCATACTTTTATAAATAATTATAATAATATAAAATTAAAAGTTTGTAAAATTGTATAAAATTCCCATTCCTCCTTGAATATTGACTGCAAGTCTATTCCTAAAAAACTCTCATGGACAATTTGACATGAAGATGTAACTATCGGTATGAAAGTGTCCAGCCTTATTCTAGCAAATCAAGAGGATAATATATAATTACAAAAACCAGCGCCGTAGTAACAGTTTCTTCTTTAATGACTTTAATTGGTTCAACGGTAATGAAGGGAATATGAAAAGTAGAAGAGCGACACATTAAAAAAGTTTGATGAAGACCTGACCTTTTCTGAAAAATTTCAAATTATTAATCATACTGTACCATTTATTCCAGCTGGAAGTAATAACAGCTAGCAAACATACAAATAAAACATCATGTAATTGATATTACATAAGACCTCTTGTAATAACGTTTACATGTTGAGAAAGCAAAAGTTGAGTAGTTATTATTTTATTTTGCCACTATCAAAGTTGGTTTATTTTCAATATTGTGCAGGATGAACGATGAGTAACGTATACGGCTTACGTATATACTATCTCAGTAATAACAATACACTAAGCACTGGTTACGTGCAACGTCATGTATAAACAAAATGGGAAGGCTATTTGTCTTCACCTTCATGCGCCTGAAACAATTGCCATAGAAAAGCTCCCAAATTGCCATGCCGGCGCAGGAGAATTGAAAAGCTCTTCAAATTTCTCAGTGGCCCTCCCATCCCCTTTCTCCGCCCACATTCACCAGACTAAAATTCCTTTTTAACCCACGCCCGACTCCTTTTTATCAGCAAAACCCATTCCACACCACACACGACCAACACCTGCTTTGCCCTTAATGCAAGACCTGCATAGTATATCCCTTCATGTGCGCCCCTCCCACTCAATGGGGGGAGGGGGGGTTCTCATATTGCCACTCTTACCGACGCGCAGCCTCATTCCTCCAATCCCATCCAACGTAGAGGGCTCTCTCACCCATACTCCCACACATACGAGACCAACCACAAGTATCTTCCTCTCCTTCTACGCCACCGTCCCCAGCTCCTTATCTCAAACCTCACACTTCCCCCTTTCGTGCCCTTTGGCCCGAGCGAAAGAGAGAAGAGCAGGCGGAGCATGAGAGCAAAACCAATGAATAAATGAAACTGATGACCATAATAAAAGGAAGTGGAGGTGGAAGGGGGCGGATAACGAGAAAACAAAGGGGCCATGTTTTTATATAGGGGGTTGGAAGTAGTAGAAATCGAGTGGGGCGGTGGAGAAGGTTTGGTTGCGAATAGCGTCGGGGAAAAGGGTCATCAAGGGTGTATGGGATTTTTGCCGACGAAAAAAAAATGAAGAAGTGAAAGGAAAAAGAAAAAGATGATATGCCAGAGGTTTAGGAGAAATGAGACGGCATTAAGGTCAAAAAATAAAAGGGAAGCAATAAATTCGGAACAGATAACGGAGTTTAAGAAGAAAAACTCCTGTATAGCCGTCGCGTTATTTAAGTTACGTGACTTTTGTGAGTTTAAGTTCTTATATATATATATATATATATTGCTATTTTCACTGTGAATCGGCCATCATTCCATCTTCACACCACCATTTTGTGTGTTTTATATCCACTTTCTTTCACCCTCTGTTTGAACGGAAAAAAAAAAATATATATATATATATAGAATAACGGTAACACGCATTAACGGGCGCAAAACACATGCACGTAGATGCCCATGCATAGTTATGTGCGTGAGCATGTATCAATAAACGTGTTTGTGTATCGCTAAGAATAAGCCTGTACCTACTTTTTATCACCTTGAGTCTAATACAACGCTATTAAGCCTCGTACGTGAGTAGCTATCGAAAATAAATTTACTTAAGCAATTCGGACTGTCTGGAATAATGACCTCGTTTTAGTCGCCACTCATAACCCGACGTTGCCATTTATCACGTTTATCTTCAAAGAAAAGTCTAGGTTTTCTCGTCAAATATTCACCCTTATTTCTCCAACTTCTCAATTAAATGTCAGCATCTTTTAGAAGAAATGTTTTGTTCTGAAACCGCAAAATTTGTAATTTTTGCTTAATTTAATGAATAACAGACTGATATTGTACTGTCCACTTTATTGAGCCAAACTTGTACTACACGTGTTTCAACAGTTAAGCAGCCAGCCATCATCTGGTACAACAAGTTAAAACCATTTCTGCCGTATTTGTTTCAGCCCAAGGGAGGGAGGAAAGGGGAAAAGGAATGGAGGAAATTTTTAACTCGTGAAAGGGAAACATAGGAGGAGGATGGACGGGGGTTAAAACCATCTTTAAGTAATTGGGTCCTTTGGTCATCATCCCGTAAATGGAGTAGACCAGAGCAGCGCAGAGTTGTTAAAGAAAAGAAAGAAAAACTTTGTAATTTACACACTTCCTGTAAATAATTTATTATATGCAAACGAACCTCTTCTTCCCTTTACGTATTACACTATTCTAATGTTCAATTGTGGCATAAACTGCATCGCTAACCCTACAATAAATATGTCAACTCAACTGTGATTCAAACATGAAGACTCTTCATTATACCCATTCATGACGACCGATTTTTCCAGTTAAAATCGTTCCAAGTCACTGAGTTAATAGAACAGCATCATTAATATCTACAAAAATAATTTTACCCAAATTTGTTTACCACTGTTGCATGACTGCTAAATTTCGTTTAGCGGGCTGTCACAAACTTGTGAAACGAAGTATCTGGCATAAATGGTACACACGTAATTCAAAATGAAGCACTTGTAGATCTGTGTTACGTACGGAACGATAACTAGCCTACATATTGCCCTCAATTAAAATCCTTTGGAGTGAAAAAAGCGTAGCCTAAAGGGTGAATTTGAATAATTTGAAATCATCAACAAATCTGGCAGGTTTTACGAGGGGGCTCACCGTAAAGCATCACTTGAGCGCTAGCATACGCCCCGAAGGCATAAACAAGTCCACTTGGCTGTCTCCATTCATCTTGCATTCAGCTTGGATACAAGACACGAAGCTCCTTTGAGGTACAGTGTAGTCACGAGGCCTCCATTAATACTTTGGCCGACGCGGTCGGAGCGGAAAGCGAAAATCCTAAAGGCATCCGATTGAAGTAAAGGGTTTTGGACTAAGTAGTCAGCGAAACAATAAGAAGCACAAGGAAGGCCCACCACCCAAAGTTGTATTCCGGCAACTTTTGTTCAGAAGAGACGGGTAGGATTCTACACCCGCGCATGAGTGGACCCAGAAACGGAGAAATCTCTTAAACTTTTTCCCCCAGATTATACACATAGACGAGCTCACACTCAAGAGCGACTCGGTTGCAAGGCAACACGGTCTCCTGACCCCGGGATACCGTGGGTTTATGGCCTTTCATGCTTCCTCTACTACCTTCCGCCACCACTTCTTCCCATTCCGCCCTGCGCCGAGAAGTGGAGGAGGAGCAAGAAGGCCGAAGTGTTCCTGTTTTCATCCAACATCCGTCCCATGCCCTTCTCCTCTCTACGGATTGGGGATGAGTATGGATGGTTGAAAGGATAAAAAACGATACTTTGCATTCGACGGTGGACGATTTTTCCTTTTGTGGTTTGCCACCGACATTATATATTATTCTATGGCATACCACAGTCGTAATCAACAGTATTTAATAAATACATAAATTCTGGTACTACTAGTTTCGATACATTAGTTTCTTTATCAGGTGCAGTTGAAACTAGTTGCCTCATCATAAATTTTGGTGGGAATACACCTTACGTTTCTTTTTTAAATTCAGTTCGGTATATGATACGGACGCCATTCAGTTGAAACAATTTGTATCATTGATAACTTCAGGTGAAGCATACATTTTGTATTTTACTTTAGTTTTCATGTATTTTCTCCAAGTTAAGACTAAAAACCAATGAACATACCGATTTTTCATTTCAATTTTTGCCTCCATATATTTTATTTATTTATTTATTTAATGCTGTCCAAAAACAGCACAAGGCAAATTACAGAGGACTAATAATGAAAATATATGATGTAGCTTCGATGTAATATCGATGTCAAATTCACCAATTCTTTCATCGCTCATCACCAAATTCGAAAGCTGAAGACCGATTGTTCACCAGCATCGATGGTAAGTTTTCTGTGAACTATCGTGTTCAACTATCGATGACGTTCTTTCGATTCTCATCCCGATACTCCGCTGCCTCTCACTGCATACCTTTCTTCCTCTCAAAGTTTTACGACCCTTCCCCCCACTACGACCTCCCCTCCACTTTTAACCCTTCAGTCTCATCTGCGAAATCCCGGTCGTTATCTCACAGGCGACCTACTCACGGTACCGATCCGTAAACATGCCTCTCCTACTCTTCCTTCCCCACTCAACCCAGCTCTTCCCATCTCTCCAGTACTTTTTTTGTGTGTTCTGTGAGTGTTCTGCGAGTGTTCTGTAGCCGGCAAATGTGTCTCTTTCTCTCTCACTCCCTCCAAGCGTTCACTCCCACGCCCAGCAACCCAGGCTAGAGATAGAGGGGTTCCCGCAGTAGGTTGGGATGGGAACGAGACAAATAGGAGTAGAAATTGGATGTGAGAGAGGGAGAGAGCTAGGCAAGGGGTACACTGGTACAGTTGAGGGGTGTGCAGGGATTTAAGAGGCAAGCAGGGATTTTTAAAAACCCTCCAATGTGCTGGTGGTGAGAAAAAAATGTTTTTAAATTTCTTTTCACATTTTATTTTACCCTCGTGGAACGTAGCTTCCCATCAGTTATAGAGAGGAGGGACCCCTTTTCGAATTCGTCCGTACAGCAGTGTCGCGTTGACGGCGTGGGTGGTTGTGGAGAGAGGGAAGGGAAGGGTGGGCAAGATATTCCATTAACGTGTCCTCCTCTACTCTCGCGACCGAAAAAGGTGAGCACATCAAAAAGAAAACAAAAGGGGGACGCGGCCGTCATAAAATTTTGCGATGAAACGGTCTCAAATTACGTTGCGGTCAGGAGGCACGAC
The DNA here is from genome assembly GCA_963573305.1 of Pyrrhosoma nymphula. Taxonomy (NCBI): domain Eukaryota; kingdom Metazoa; phylum Arthropoda; class Insecta; order Odonata; family Coenagrionidae; genus Pyrrhosoma; species Pyrrhosoma nymphula. The sequence goes on from OY754334.1 coordinate 36,838,937, forward strand.
TCCGGTCAACGCGCTCACGTTTTAATGATCCCCCGCGGAGACGAAAAAACCGTCCGAAAAACAATTAAATTAATGGCAAAAATCGCCATCAGCAACATCAGAAAATATAAATAATACTCATTTTAACCAATCTTCGCCTCCTCAAACCAAGACAAAATAAAATGCTTATTTTCTCCCATAATTTTGTTCTGATTTTATTTTATGCTGAATTTATTTTTAGCTATAAAAGCCCTCAACGTACTGCTAATAATAGTAAAGCACGATAGCAACCAGTAAGAGAGAATAAACGTGGCAGAAAAAATAAAAAAGGTGATTTACAAATATGAAAAACAATTGCATCAACTTACTCTTCGGCCTCCGGGGTAAACAATAACAAATTAACCCTCATGATATACGGAAATGTCAATCGATATTGATTTTTCAATAAACTTAATCCATCTGTATCCATAGTACTAAACAAATAGTGATCAGAAGTAATCAATTCGAAGAATGAGTTGCTGTAGCAGTTTTTCCCATACTCCTTTCACAATTCCTTCGTAATTCCTAACGGTAAGCATCCCTATTCATTTTAATGATGCATTCCACCTTTGGCCGTCCATAAATTTCCATTCATTTCTCCTTAAGTAGTTATTGATTTCCTGAGGCAGCTGCTGCTTTTCCAAAACTTCAGTTTAGTTTTATTCCTTTTCAAGAGTATGAATCCACGTTTATACTATTTCAATTTTTACCGAGAGTTAGCAGTCCTCAGATTGGATTACTTCAGCTCTCCTCATTGTTCTCTTTTCAGGTAACCGCATCCGTCTCTCATTGTTCAGTTCCTTATCATTCCACATTATTTGAATAAAAGTTAAATGCCAATGAAGATGCACTCCAAAAATCCGATTTTGAACTTCTAAAGACGCCACATGAATACATCTCTAGGATCTCAAACGATAAAATTAAAGTAATGGCATTCAAAGGCGATGAACCAGTAGTGTTAAAAATAATTTTAACAAATAATGTTATAGAACAAGTCACATCCTTTATCTTTCTCGGAACCACGTTATCATACTGCAATGAAATAGACAGTCACAAGAAATTGCCAGCTTCAACTACATCAACGGTACCCTACAACGAACTTAAATAAATAAAGTATTACACCCTAATGGAATTATATAAAGTAATAGCATTTGCTTGTGGAATCTGGGAGAACTGGAATTTTCAAAGGTAAATGAACAAAGGTTAAAAACATTGGAAATAAAACTCTTAAGAGGAACATCTGGCTATACATGAACAGATGGAATACAGAATACGGATATAAGGCAAGAACGCAGCGTAAAAGGTATCAACGAAACGAAACGATACCTTAGAAATAGGTGGAGGCTTCCTTCAAGTTTTACTTTAAATCAATTACAAGATGGCTTTCAGTCTAGCCCATGGTCTCAAAAGTAATCATGTAATAGTCACAGCACACACACACACCTCTGCACAGAAAGCACCTTGGCCAATTTTATGCTGCAATTTGAGTGTTCCTTCAAATCAAGTAGAAGCAAGATGAGAAATTCGGAGGGATGATTTTTCATAAAATGCTAGGACACAGAGCAAACTGGAGGAATAGAAGCTTTACTTCAAATTGAAATAGCTCTTAAGTGCCCTTTGATTTCGAAAGGCACCCACGGCAATGGACAAGAAGAGTAACGAACCCTCTTTAAACACAATGCTAATATGACCTAATTATTCGGCACTGCAATTGCCAACTATGTTCGTAAATCCGCACCTAATCCATACTTAAAACATATTTCATAGGAAAGCGTAGTAGATTAACAGATGCTAAACTGTTTAGTATTTGCATTGGATAAAGCACCACAATGTGGCAAGCCGAATTGAGAACTATGAGAAATTCACTTCATTAGTTCATAAATGAGGAAAATTTGCATCGTTACATTTTAAAGTGAGACGATACGACGTCAATAAAACTCTTAATTACCCATGACGCAGTAAATATGTTTAAAATACGTCTAGTGCATGTATTCTTTAATTATGTTCCATAGCCAGACCCTACCTGGTTGAGGGCAGATGAGCAATTCTCTTTACGGGCGATAGAATATGAAATATCACTTTTTATATGCTCTGCATGCGGTTTTAATCGTGAGAGAAAGGAAGGGAAAAGCATTGACTAATCCTATTCATTACCATTGCATTCGAATCTGCTCGACTGCCATCCGACGCCGAATACCTTTTCTCCGCATCCACTTCCTTCTTTCCCTCATCTCCGACGACTTAGCTGCGGAGCTATCGGGTTTCTGGTCAGCTTTGACGGCGAAATGGGATACACATCGAGGAGCCAAACCCTTTGTTGTGTCCTAAAGATTAACCCCAGTAAAACACGAGCTCAGCCACCCGCCCTCCCCCCCCCCCCCACCCTCGCCAAAACACGGCGGCCCTCTCCTCTTTTTTTTGGAGTCTCACCCTCATACATTTCGGCCAAATACATTTCCAAATGCATGTACATAAAACGTAACCCACGAAACGAGGGCCAAACGCCTTTTAGTCTCCTCGCCGGTTCCTGCCTCACAACTTCATTAATGTAATTGCGTCCTGGTCTACGACGGCTACGGTTGGCGCTCACTCTTCCCGAACCGTCTCCCCCGACCCCACTCCCCAAACCACCCAACTCCCCCATCAAGTCTACCTTCATTTTACTCTTTTCACACCCATCTTTCTCTCTCACTCCCCCTGGACCAGTCGTGGGCATTCTCCAGCGCACCTCATCGTATCTCTCCCCCGGCCTTTTTGGACGACCTGATTTATCCTCCAATTTGGCCTTAATTAATTCTAAAAACAAATCCACCCGCTATTTCTTTCCCCCTCCCCCCAAAAACCCGCTCGGACTTTTTGCATTCCTCCCTCGCTCTCAATTACCGTTTTCTCGTAACTCTTATCCCTGACTCGTCTCATTCTACCACACTCTCTTGAATGCAAGATCTCCTTATACGTTTACTCTCGCATAACCTCTCACCCAGGCGTTGTCGACAGTTCTTCCTACATTAATTAAAAAGAGTGCAAACAAGAATATTTTCTGCACCCTCTCATGTGCTTGGCAAACAAGAGGGCAATACCAAGCTATTTATTGCACTTTTTTCAGTGCTTCGCCATTGATTGGGTATTCTATAAGAAATGTTAAAAGCGCCATTTCATTCCATTTGAATGGTTGTCTTCTTTCAAGAAATAGCTTGGAACTACGTGAAAACCCATGTGTGGTATAAACATTTTTTTAAATACAAGAAAGGATTAGAAAGAAACATTGCTAGAATACTCGAATTAAAAAACAGGTGAAAACAATCATGAAATAACCTAAACAACCAGTAGCATATTTTTGCAGAAAAATAAGCATTTTTATTTCAATTGGAAATTACGACTATTTGTGAATCCGGAGAGAATGAAAAGTTGAAAAATATGTATTAAAAATATTATAGCTAACATTTTTAGACAATTTTGTTGAAAAACTGCTAGCTACAAACCACAAACCCTAGCATTTTAAATGGCACAATGGAAATAGAAACTACTACAGGTTGTCAATGGCTATATGTATTGAAAATAATCCGGGAAACTTCGTACTCCATTTCGCCCATGTTCAGTTCATACAATTAACCCCTACACAGTGAACATCCCTAGACCATCCATATGGTTGGACGCTCTGAAAAAGTGTTGGTACTAACAAAGGTCCTTCACGATCTGCTTCTCAGTTGCAGTAATAAGTACCTCACATGATTACCCCATGTTCCATATCGCATTCAGTCACAGTTCGGTTAATTCATAGTACAATGACGTTGGACCTATAGCGTTGTGAAGCCTCCCATCAAACACAAATTTAACTCATACATTTTCACTTAGTCATTCACACATCATCCACGAGCTGAGTCTTTCAATAAGGGCCGTGAGAGGGCGCTTTGTTGCCCTCCAGTCTTTTCTGCCAGCCCATTCAAACCACTGACACCTGTTTTACGCTCATGTCAACAATCGATTACGCCTTTTGTCTGAGAATTCTTTGGAGTCATATTTCCAATGAATGCTCGATAACTCAGCGGACATCAAACCCAGCCTTTTTTCCAGTTATAACCAAACAAATCATTTCATTCTCTGGGTGAATGTTTTTTTTTCACAAAGCAAGTCCAACCCATACGTAAGCCTTGAACATCAACATTTCTTTTGATGATAATCAAGAGGTAAGCAAGGCCATTCATAAAGAGGAAATACGTTCAAAAAAATAGTTTATACAAGGGTTTGAACTTTGAATTATAACGCAACATGAATTCCTTGAAGCAGTTCTGCCCCATAAATATTTGCCAGGAGGAAAACAAAAAAGCATTTTGCGAACAAATTTCACAACCGTGGGGACTCTTCCATCATATTTCCCCACTGAACAATATATTTTCCAGCATTAAATTACATCCAGAGTCTTAAAACCTTATCTGTACTTCATGCCACTCAAAATATAAGTTCGTCTCCTCACCCTTCCAAGCTTCCCAACATTCAAAATTAGATCATTTGATGAGAAAGTTCTAGCAAATGGCACAAATGCATGGAAAATAATTAAGTAAACAGCATAGGGTTGGGTATTGTCAGGAATTTCTCCACAGTTCTAAAAGTAGATGTAGGTAATTTTCAGCAAATTTTCACAGATGCACACACACCCATCACGCAACTCCCACATGGAGTAGATACAGTTCAAAAAGCTGAATTCTCGGAGGTAAATCTAGGAAACTGGCTGCGTTTTCACAATTTCCACCCACTGCCATATCGTTGAAAACCTCCTACACTTCTGCTACATTCATGCATAGCTTTCTACACGCTCTCTTGTTGAAGTGTAAACTTCTATAGGCGCACCACGCACAGAAAATTCTGCAGGCGGTAAATCGGATTCTGGGCGTCACGCTCTTATTCTCACGTCACGCTTAGCATTTCGAATGTAAACTCAAGAGAACGCTCTCGTCTAGAGTCGCGGTCCTACGTACCGAAGGTCCCAGGATCGTTTTATAGTGGGGGAGTTCTTTTTATATATTATATTCATCAGAATATCGCAATAGAAGTTTACACTTCTCCCGTGCGATCTTAAGCACACCAATTCTTTTTTTTTAACAATCATAATGTTCCTTCTCTAAAGAGTTTCTTCCACCACACTCGTCTATTACTCCCTCTCACACCATTCACTCCTCTACCATAAATTAGTTTAGTTATTCAACTTCCATCCACCCCCATAATATGTCCACACGAACGAACCGCGGTAATTTTCATTTAAGCCTATTACCGGATCATTCATTCCGCATTCATTCATGACTCACTCATTCCTAACCGTATCTCTAATAAATACATTTACTGCAAACACTTCTCACGTAACCAATGCCCATTTCATTGAGCCTACATTTATGCTTATCCTAGCATACCCAAGTTTCACTGCCATACTACAATGAGGGGATAAACTACTCTTTGTACACTGTGACTTTCTCTGTCTTTCTAAACTCTTTTGTACGGTACATCTTTGGATTACGCCGCCAAGATCATATTTTCCCCTACAGAGTTCAATTAAAGTGGCTAACCGTTAAAAATAGTCGAATGTATTCGCAGTGTGTGTTTTTGCATCAGCTTTCGCATTCAAAGAGCCTGACTATCTGTTCCAATTGTAATATCAACCAAAATATGGAACTCATTGCCAGTAAATGTTAAAGACACTAGAAAATTTTAAAAGGAAAATTTGTTTTTTTTTCTAAATTTGTAATAGCTCCTTTGTTGTAATCTATATATACATCTACTGTTCGATTATTTTTACTGAGTCACACATGAACAGGTATGTATATACGCATCGTTTGTATTTTTTTTGCTCTTAAGGGCCTGTACCTAGAGCGATAAATAAATTATTTACTTACTTACTTAGGTACTTTCTCGGACAAACATTAATGCAACCTAAGACTTCTTTTCAAGTGTTGGCATGCAATTGAATCTCATCTTCATTCATCCTTTTGCTTTTGGGAAACGTTCGGCTAAAGTGCACAAAATCATTTGCTGGCTCAATTACTTCACAATTCACCAAATATCACCAGTGTTTCGTAAACCATCCTCTCATTATCTCACTCCAATGAGCTCTTCAAAAAATTTACCATCAACTTCTACTCCAAAATTATTCTTCCATACACATGATGCTTCTCTTTCGCCACTTCCCTATGCCCTTTCTCTTTCCTTTTAACGTCATCCTTCCCGCTACGCCGCATAGACGGTTCCAGAACTCCCAGACCCTCATCGACATTCATAAGCGGGAAAACACACTGAATAGACCGCTCTCGAAATGATTCGAGTGATTCAGTGGAGAAGATGAGGTGAAGGGGGACATGAAAGGGAGGTTTAAATAAAACGAGGGCGAAATAAAAGAGCGGGAGGAAAATGCAGGAGAGAAGGAAAGGTCCCTTTTTCGGTCCCCCAGAAGTCCTACTCCCTTTCCATAGTAGACCCTTGCTCGCTCACCGTGCAGAATGGCTCGTTAAGATCCTTTTTATACACTGTCCCGACCTCTTCGGTCCTCTTTCTGAATCCCGAAGACCCCAAATTCACCTCCTTACCCCCACCACCCGTTCTCCCATTCCCCTCCCGCTTTCTGCCCCTCAAGTAACTCAGGTCCTCTAAAATCCTCTTATAATACATGGCATGCTCTTACGGCGATTGCATTCTCTTTCAAAGGGAGAATCTTTTTTCTGTAACCCCGACTGCTACCTGAAAGAATTTAATCAGTGTAGTGAAACTTCATGCTCTCGATCGAGGGGGAGGGGTTATAATATGCAAGTGCATAATGGAGCGATTCAGCCCGCGAATGACAACGCCAGTCTTATAAAGGAGGGGTGAAGTATGAAGTTTGAACAGAGAAGATGCAGTAGTATTACTAAGTTTACGAAGTGCCGACGAGTTTTTCCATTCATTCATGTATTTGATTGGAGGGGTGGAATATGAAGTTTGAACAGAGAAGATGCAGGAGTATTCCTAAGTTAACGAAATGTCGACGAGTTTTTCCATTCATTCATGTATTTTGCTTTATGCTCCTATGCCAAACGAGCAATATATATATACATACGTACATACATACCCATATACCATTTCTTTTCGGGGTAGGAAAAGTCAAACAACTAAGTTATTGATGAATTCTCCTCGGGTTTCCAACCGGGTTAGGCTCTCCATGATCGCCGACGTATCCGCAGAAGACTTTCCCTCCATTATCAAGGCTCTGATAATGGCAAACGGAGGCTTGATAAAGGCAAGAAAGTCTTCTTCCGAAACGTCGGCGATCATGGAGAGCCTAACCTGGTGGGAAACCCGTGAAGAACTCATCAGTATCATTCGCCGGGAAAGCCTGAAATCAACTAAATTATTGCATTTAGGCCTAAAAAACGTTATCTCTTTTAACAATTTTCTTCCACATTGCCCCATCCTCGCAAACCTCGCTTGCTTCTCTTACACTAATGCATTGCTTTATACAATTCTTAAATCTCCAATTATTTTTAAGACTCTTTTCCATAAGATTCACCCGTGATACTCAACGACATCGTCTACTCCTTTCTCTCACACAATTCAATCCACTATCACATATCTGTGTCTTTATTCGGCTTTCTTCCATTCTCTCAACATTGGAAAAACCAACGAAGCACACTCCTTTCCTATATGCCCTAACTGGGTCAATAAAACCACATTCATTCATAACCCACTCATTCCTTATCCTAACCACCCTACCTTTGCAGCAAACACTTGCTTGCTACCATGAAAAAACGTCGGGAAGAGAACACGTTTTGCATGCTGCGACTTCCGGTTCCATATAAAAACACTCATTCCAAGAAATTCTCCACATACCTTCTACTACTTTCCTTCCGACACTGACATGATTTTTAATCTATTCATTTTACCTTGAATGTTTAACAAAAAAACTCGGGAAGGATACACAAAATCGTCATCTTGTTCATTTACTTCATCATTTAACCTCATTACACTTACATTCTTACTACTCTCCCTATCAAAAAATCTACTTTCGTATTTCACGCTTTTACCCTAAATCCTCTATGTTTACATAAATCGAAGAGAGTAGGGTAATTTTTCAAGGAGGCTACACACAATAGCAGCATTTTATAATATTTCGCAGCCATATTTCATTCGATTTTTTAGCTTCAGAGGCTAAATTACAAGTAAGGGTATTGATTCGGTGGCAAGTGTACTTGCTTGCCGTCCAAAGGGTCCACGTTTGAATTCTGGCAGTAGCGGACACAAATACCGGTGTATAATTAACACACACATGCCAAATAAATACAAAAATATGTATCATTATGTATTAACGAGTTTAATAGAACTACGATAAAGGTCCTGGGCCTCTTTTTCTACCTCAGATCTCTAAAGTGCAGAGCCTACACGACTCAGACCTAGTATAAGTGAATCTTCAATTCAAAAATCAATTGTCGAATTTATTACAAAGCAATTAAGGCACAGAAGTAATCCATTACTTATAACTATTAAACATATTTGATTTTTCTTCTTACTTCTATGATGAAAAGTTCAAAATTTGAGGCAGTATGTTCTGGTACTATTTATAATCAATAACGTGTTCACGAGTTTTGGAAAATAAATAGCATCAGGGTTTATTAGTACTCACCCGAAACTAAGATTTAGTGGAATGTATATCCTCATCCACAATTAAAAACTACATTCACATCAAGTTTTGCAGCTGCTAGTCATCAAATAAATACTAAGAAGGATGCCTTAAATCATCTTTACCGCAGAAAAGCATACAAATATGACATGAAATACAGTTATTTTACCGACATGGAGTGCTAAATTAATTTTATTTACCATTTAAGTCCAAGAAAGACTATATCTTGAGGGTTATCTATTTCTTAATGCCCCTAAATCTAATGTTAATGAAAATAATCACATTCTTAAACCGTGAGATTTAAATTTTTCAACCACACGTTACATAATTTCTCAATGTCCCTGCCCTTGAGGATCTATAATTATATATTAAAAAAATAAAAATTCCAAACACACTCCTAAGATACCAGCGGTAATGTAATTAAACATGTATCTCAAACTTCCTCAGCTTGAACTTTTTTCTCAGGTCCTCATCTCACTCCAGTTGGTAACCTTTAAAGATACTCATCTTTTTCCAACTAAATACAGAAGCTCCAACTAAAATTCTCCGCGACTTATTTTCCTCAGTTTTTGATGCACTGGCAAGGTCTCATTAGTTTTCACAGTTGCACCGTACATTCCTCCAGCGTTTAAGCTCCGCTGCACTCTGCTTCATTCATTGCAGGCCCCAATATTTTTTCCAGACGTTCTAAGAGGAGGAGTGAGCCTACCCTGTGGACATATAACGCTGCCTCCATTGCTCAATTACATAGTGCGTACCATGTATGCCTCCTCATTATCATCAGTCCTGCCATCCTAATACTGGCATTTTGATGCCCTTCCCTCTATCATCCTATCCAATGTTAGTTAGTTTACATCCCCTTGGTTTATATACCTGAGCCATTGCCATTCGTTTTCCCTAGGTATTAGTCTCTTGGCTTCCCAGTGGGATTACTCCGTGTATAATAGCTTATTCCTTTCAAAAGCATTGGACCTTAGAGTGTGTCTAATGAACAATGCTCTTCTTTTGCGCTGGTATTCTATTATTGCTCTTCTTCGGTGCAATTTCACACTTAAGTGTGCCCTTGCGGGTGACCCCGTAAAGGCAATACCGTGGCTAGTTCCGGTATCCTCATTATTCGTTTTCTTTTTAAGCTTTCAACTTGGAACGGGATGGCGAGTAACCTTGAAAAGTGCTTTCTCATCCCGAAGACCCATTTCTAATCCAGCCACTAGATGATATCATTCAATTGAATCCCAATCTCTTCCTGAGTGAAGTGTGAAAAACATTTCAATGACAGTACTCGATGTTTCAAGTGAAAATGAGACGTTAAGCTATGCACCCCTTGGCTCCTTTCCTTGAGGATTCTTTCCGCCAATCACGAATTTCTCAAGTAATCCATCCTATTCCAACTAATCCACCTACATTGTGCAAATTATCTCAGTTTAACGGTCACCTCATGTATGACAAGCTCTCATTCGGTATACCTCTATGTTTCCCACGTTGTTCCTCTGTCTGATATTAGGGTATGAACTAGATATTATTTAAAATTAAATTTATTGTATTTCATCTTATTTTAAATAAAAAGATATTTCTAATGATGGCAAAATATCAGCCACTTACCGATCTGATTTTGGATATATTAGTCAAAAAATGAAAGCCGTTTTCCATGGGATATGGTAGGGCTGTGAACTTCAAAGAGATTTTAATTAAAAAGTTTTGACGCACAGACTGCGTCATTAATTTTACGATGCATAGTTTGCATTTGTTTTCAGTTATTTTTAATTTAAAAAATTTACTCAGCGTTATACTTTCCACATGATAGCTAAAATAAACCTACGGTAGTTTATGATTTCTTAGCGTATGGCTTAAAACTTGAGTTTATTTAAAACCATTAATCTGAATATTAATGTAAAATAATAATTAATAACTAATAATTTCATTAATAAAAATCAAAGTTTTGCGTTATTAACACTACGTTATCCACTTTATACTTCTTACAGCTGGTATTAAGTAATTATAAAATTCTAATACGACCTCAACTTTGACCAAATAAAAATTAGGCTCTAGTTACCTTATGCATACTACTCCAGTAGTTCCCTCATTGATACAAGTTTACACTCACCTCAGTTAGACCTCATTTTGTACATATATATCTTTAGAGTACTGCCATTCTATTCCTTTCGGTGACAGCACCATCCACTCATTTGCTTTGCTTGCCACATCTCTCCTCTCTCAACACCTCCCTCCAAAAACCTTAAGTTCTGCTCCAGCCAAGAAACCTTTCATTAGCGGATGCCGGCCATTTTTTTGCATCAAAGTGCCCGTGATTGGTGGAATGGAGCCGAGCCAAGGAACCATGAATGGATAACTTCCTCCCACAAATGCTGCCCCCCTCTCTCTCTCCCTCTCAACCCTTGACCTCCTCGCTCCCTCTCCACACCCACAAGAGGTTCTCGACTTCTTCCATTCCCTCTACCCTCTCATTTCCTTTCTATCTATCTTTCCACCATTCGCCCCATCTTTCATAGCCATTTACACACGCCATCTTTCTCTCCCCTCTTCGACCATATCTTTCCCTTTTTCACTGCTCCGTCCTCATTTGGGACCGTCTCGGTTTTTTGTTCGTTCCCCGAAACCCAATGCCATTTTCCTTACGGAGCAAGTGGGGAGGAGTATATATTTCACCGTGGAGAGTGGCAGCAAGCTTTTTACTTCCTCTCCCATTTTTCCCGGAAGTCAATTAGAGACCGAATATGCAAAGGCGTGTAAAAAAAACAAAACCAAATGGCGCCTTGGTTCAAAATGTGAGAGAGCCGTGAATGGAGAGGCGAAGCGAGGTGTTACCTTACTTACTTACTCCCAGGGCCATCCATATCTGAGTTGATATTTATTCGTTCTAGCATATTTCCTTCACCTGGATCGGTCTTCTGCGTCTTCTTCTGCAGCTCATACATTCTCCAAATTGTTCTTAAATGTATTCCACCATCTCTGTCGTGGTCTTCGCCGGTGTCGTCTTCCATCTGGATTTCTTTTCAGTACCTCCCTCAGCACACATTCTTCTTCTTTCCGCAGTATGTGTCCAACCCATCTCATTTTTCAACACATAATCTCACAATCAACAATTAATATCTCCCCTCTACACTAACCGAGAAAACTCCAACAACAATACTATTTTGAAACAATTCCAATGGCGCGAATCAACAACATTGGTCGCGTTCAGACGACTTCACCGGTGAGGTACCGGTTGGCCACCGGCGAACCTTACTAAACGGTACGGTACAAAGACCTTAAGATTATATCTCCTTGCTCATATGTAGACCCGTAGATGTTCCGTTATATCTTGTTCTCAACAGCTATTAACGTTTTCTCCTTCTTCATTCTATTCCGTTTCCATGTCTTGGATCCATACCGCAGTACTTACTAGGGAAATTATTGTTTTGCAGTCTAATTTTTGTTTTCTTTGTGAGGGAATTGCAATGATAGGATGATTCTCTTGCAACCATAGAAGCAACTGTGTATTTGCTAGATTAAATTTTTTTGTGTCTCTGGTTATTCTGTATTATAATTTGTTATAATTACTCATAAGTATTTAATATTGTCTACTTTTTCAAATTCGTGCTCATCTATTTGTGAAGGACCAACATTTTCATTTCGGCTTCTTGTGAAGTACCTACCTCCCTAACTCAGTTAAGTTACTTAACTTGTGATGAACCCCACCCGAAGGTTCTCTACTTAGCCGTGGCGGGTGGGCTTACGTGCTCCAACAACCTCGAGAGCTACGCCGGCGGTATCTTAGCTACTGGTGGGGCCTCCCATGCCGGACAGGTCTTCGTAAGGTAGGAGCCAGACAAAGACTGTGGTCCTCCTGGCTGAGGGTTGAGCGCTCGGCTGGCGACCTGCCTTATTTAAACCAAAAAGTTGCGAAGCACCAACAGAGATCAGCCAGAATAGACGGATAAGGACCCGGCATCGCTTCCAAATTTTACGATTTGGTACGTGGAACATAGGACACTGGCGGTACCTAGAGCTAGTGACATATTAGCAGAGAAGTAAAACAAATATAACATGGACGTTGTTGCACTTCAGGAAACAAGATGGCCTTTTTCAGGGAGAATGAAAATAAACAATAGTAAATTTATTATTGCGGCCGTGAAGAAAATAGATACTATTGTGGAGTAGGTTTGGCTGTATATAAGATAATTGCAGAATGTGTGACACATTTTGAGGCCAAAAAGGAAAGAATGTGTTTGATACTTGGGGAAAAGTGAAATGAAAAAAGCGAAGACAGCTTTAATTCGACGATAAAATAGTTATATAAGCTGTTGATATGAGACGGGCACAGATTTTGTAGCTCTCAGTGTTGCCAACTCAATCGTATTCAATCGATAGTTAGACTTGAAACATGCCAAAATGTGGCTCAACGTAAGCAATGATTCGAGACTTTCAAATGGTTACCAAGAGCACTGATTGAAAGGACAAAAATGCTTGGAGCCTTGAATTAAGGTTGCGATTTTGGATCTATCGGTGATAAATCTAGCGAGCCCACTCCATCTACTCGATTGAGATTTCAACACCAACTGATGGCGAAAAGGAGTATAACAAATGACGCGGCGAAGAAATCTATTGCTATGGCAATTTTAGGCGGCCAAATTCGAGTACATGGGAGGAAGCAATATGTGTAACACGGTGGTGACACGCCTTTAGCTTAAGTCCTATATCTTTAACGCTGCAACACAACTCCAATACCAACTCGCTTGCTCCTCGGCCTGTCTCATCTGGAAATATATATTCGTCTTTGCTCCTTTTCTTATAAGGGTACACCTTGCCAATACGGGGGATCTAGGTCAGTGCAAGCAGGATGCGGAAGAGGAGGTAAGAGCAAGGGAACTCGGAGAACGGTAAAATAAAATACAAGTCTCACGTGAACATTCAAGAAGCGAACCCTAAGGTCCCAAAGGAGAGACACAGATAAGAGAGGTAGATGGTTCCATTGAAATGGTCACTGAGAAATAGTTAGATGGGTTTCAATAGGATATCAAAATATGTTATTCTGAATTCTTAGGACAGCAATCCAATAATTTTAAATGTAATCTCTTAAGGGTTAGAACAGACGTTTTAGTTATAAGAGGGTCTCCTCGCAAGCTCAGAATAAAATTTTGTGCATAAAATTCGTCTTTAAAAATAACATTCCATGTTATTTACACAATTTTATTACACAAACAGACCAAGGTTTTGACAGTAATTTGCCATTCTTACCAGCCAAGTTAGTAATGTTAGCTTAAAAGCTTTGGGGGAATGGAAGAAAGGAGAGAGCATATTGGATAGATCTTGGAACTAGTGAATGATGAAATAATGTGGGATGTATGCTTCGGTAATATACATGAATGATAGGAGCGTGCTGCGTTGGTTTGGCCACGTTAAGAGAATAGAATGGAGTCAATATACGAACCAGATTGATAATATGGAAGTAAATGGTGTGAGGGAAAATGTTAGACCAAGAAAGTCATGGGTGAATCTGGTGGGAAATACTGTTAAGAGAAGGAATTAAGATCAGGAAGAGATTATTTTGAGTATTAAGATCAAGAAGGGGTCCGTGAACCCATTAATTAGTGAAGCTGAATCAATAACCAATACAAGGATAGGGTAATGTGAAGGAAATTATCAACATAGAGGCAGCTATACAGGCCCTTAAGTGAGAATTAAACTTTTATGACTTTGCCAAATCCGAAAGAAAAAAAAATCCCGAGGGTGGTGGGTATTTACGCGAGGAGAGTGAAGAGAAACCCGGCGATATCATAAGGCTGCCCTTAATTAAAGGCAAAAGGGTGTCTACTACATCTCTTTCGACAGGCACCTAAGTATAGGCTACCTACGCGGCACAAAAGTCCTTTGAATATAGGAGAGGCTAAGCAGATGATATTGAAAATCTTGAGGAAGGCAAAGGACAGGGCATCGAAAAGTGTGGGCGTTATGCTCGCTGAAAAGATATTACAAGGCTTCAGGAACGAAGCCTTTTAATCTTAAAATGGATACGAGATTATCCAACGAGAACTTTGACGCCTCAATCCACCATTCAAGACTCCCTTCCTTTTATTTTCCTACTCACGCCGCCTCGTCTCAGGCCCGTTCTCAATGTAAATCATGCAACTTGTGTCGAGAATAGCTTCTCTCTTTTCATCACCACACCCGGCTGAACCCAGCGCTCTAAACATATTTTCGGCCTTGCATACACTATGGGGCTCGAGTCTGGTGATATAAGACTGATTCTAGCAAATGAAAGGATATTGCATGCATTGCCTTGATTGCATTTTGATTCACCCCATTACCGGATGCTCCTTCGCCAATCAAGCATGCCATACAGTTTAGTCAGAACTTTGCAAAAGGAATGCACTGTGCTCTAATTAAACTTCAGATTAATCAATATATGCTCGAAAAATTTATTATTACAACTTTTCTAACACACCTACACACATTTTCTTGATAAACAAAACTATTTAAAGTTAAAATCCAATGAATTAATTATTTAAAAATATATGAAGCATAATTGCCGGTGATTATTGTGAGTTGTGATTCTTACTTTAGGTGGGTCTATACTTCCAAGCCGACTCACGTTAACGGTCGCCGCCAGTGGTCGACTACTGGGGTGATAGAAACCCAACAGGAAACGGTGAAGGCGGCGCTGACAAAAATGGAGTAGGGAACGATTATCCTTGGGTGAGGATGGAAAAGGTCTACTCCGTTGTCAATGCAGGCTTGAACGGTTAACATTGTTATAGCCTTAATACGAAAACAGCATCAATGGTTGTTAATTTTTTGCATATATGAAAGACGACTCTTTGATTTAAGTGGGCTGAAAATCCTCATTTCGGAATCTAGCCTTCGCAACATGCACCGGAATATTACGAAAATATTTCGTAAAAACAAAATATTTGCTATTTTTATAAAATACACAACTATTTTAATATAAATTTACTACCCTTACATCAACAAATGATTCTTCATCTACAAAAGACAAAAAAGGCAAGTCTCCATCTGTCACGGAAAAGCCGTTACTGGGTTAGAGGGAAACGTCTGAAACAAGCTTCTTAGCCCCGGTTTAGAGCCACCTTAAAGTTTACCAAATGAAACATTTTCAAGGGCAAAAATAAACCATCAAACGAGTAATTTTCTTTTCCTACTTGCTGAGTTACCTATTTTTACCATTGCATTTGTACACATAACCATAGCTAAAGAATATTCTGAGATAAGCTTACCTTTAGGGAGCTTGTAGACATTTAGATAAATAATTCACTCTGAATTACGTTTATCCATATTGGCCTTAGATATTCATCTAGCCATGAAGTAGTAATTCATATTCCGACAAAATCGTTACGTATACACCGGTATTTCTGAAGAAATATTCCATCAGTCTTTTCTTGTCTTTATGAGAAACGTGATTCATCTTCACCAATTGAAGACCGTCAAATAAATGTCAAAATAGCATTTTAAGTACTTTTTTGAAAGTATAAAACGATAATGTCCTCAAACAATCCATTAAGCTACCGCGCCAACGAATTAGCGTCAACTAAGTCTTCGAGAGAAAGGTACTAATAGAGGCAAGCATCTTATAAAGAGGAAGAAAGAAACAGGTTGAAGTATTTGCTTGAGGATTACAAAGGCAGAAATGAAACTCAGCAGGCAGCCATGTTACGTATCAACGAGAAAGCGAACAGACGATGCAAAAGTTTCTTTAATTTTAAGCGATGAAATCTTCAACGATGCTCAAGTATGTTCTACAGGAAACTCAAAGGAAACTTCTCCAATTACTCTTGGAAGGCGTAATGCCTAAATTCGCATCAAGACCGCCCAGGATTAATGAAACGTAAAAAATAAAGATAGACGGAATACTTAAGAGATCAAAAGACGGTCAAGGTCTTTCCATGCACCTAATTCTTCCATAAGGCAATTAAGATAAAAACAGCTATACAATTTATTTTGTTTTGATTCTCTTAGCGATTCATAAAAGAGAAAACTGATATTTTTAACAGATTAGAAAAGTGCTTTACCATTTTATTTTAAATAACAATCTTCTACTGATAAACATGCACATTAATATTAATTACGATAATATAATCACATTTTTTTGGTATATTTAAATCCTCAAAAAGAT
Organism: Pyrrhosoma nymphula; assembly: GCA_963573305.1. Classification (NCBI taxonomy): domain Eukaryota; kingdom Metazoa; phylum Arthropoda; class Insecta; order Odonata; family Coenagrionidae; genus Pyrrhosoma; species Pyrrhosoma nymphula. Next base: position 36,855,721 of record OY754334.1, read on the forward strand.
CAACTAAACCATACTCAACCACAAAATGCTGCCTTAAAATAAAAAAGCCACGGTAGCGTGTTCCATGATTCGATTTATAATTCTAATGGTGTATTTTTCTCTCTACAATGTTTAGCAAATTAAAACAGAAGAGATCATCTTTACAAACCTTTAACTGCGCTTATACTGAACCACTCTTTATTTCTATACGAAAATAGTTTAATTTCTTCCACGAAGAATATTTAAATCCCATTTTTTCACCCACACGAAGAAGAATGGGTGTTGGTTGCAGATTACTAAAACAGTGATAAAAAGTATGGGAAGAATTAGCCTACATGGACTAACATATTTCTTTGATGAAAAGAATACTCGTAAAACATTATTAAAAATCTTTTAGAGCCCCTGTTCATCAGTTTAGGGTCAGTCCAAGCGAAAACTTTCTTTATGGGTGAATTCTTTTATATTTATTAATGTACATGTGTAGATTTTGCAATGCAGTGGAGTGGAAGATATTCACGGTTTAAAAGTGGATATGGAATAAATAAATAAAAAGAGTAAGAAAACAAAAGTGACGGTGAAGAAAAGGCTTTATTCCGATAAAGGGAAATATGATCAATAACTTTCTTTTAAAGAAGAAGAAAATATGCATTATGAAAGAAAATTAAAAATTGTGAGTAGGAATAAATTTAACTTTTATTTTATTATTTTAAATTATGAAATTTAAAAAATGTGAGAGAGGAAATTGATAAGACTAGATAAGAAAAAATCAATTAAGTAATACCAAATGCGGTCCTATTATAGTCGCGACCGTAGCACCTGTTGCTGATATGAGAATTCATCCTCATTGAAATATTTCATTGTCATAAGCAGACTGCATATTTCCATGGACAGTCACTGCGTAAGAAAAAGGTTGCATTTTTTCCCACACTTTACTCCCCCAGAACTAAATTATTGAACTTGTTAGTTCATAGTGATTCAAATTTATTTAATGGTGTCATTATTGCGTTTTCTATTTCTCTTTCAATCCTTTTTACATTTCATAAATATCTCCTAGACTGTTGCTGTCTTTTAAATAGCCATAATTGCATATTGACACACAAAAGTTGTTTCTCGGACGCAAAAAGAGATATACAAGTTGTAAAATAACAAGTAATTATGGTTTCTGATGCATTTCTTTTGAAAAGTACTTAAAATAACTTATAAATGCTCTCTGGAATTTTTTTAGTACCACTATACATAAGGTTGCATGAATGCATGTCAATTTTCTTGATGAATTTGGCATGGGTATCTGAAGGCATAAAATTAACCAGTCATACATAATACCATCAAACTAGAATCGAAAGAGGTAGTTATAAAATGATTTAGAAAACCGGAGTACAATCACATGCCCAACAAAGGGGGATGGTAGTCGTTGCGCTTTCAGTACTCCACCGGTCGAAAGCCTTTCCATAGTAGAAGTAAGAAGGGGATTGACAGAAGGAGGATGATGGCAAATTTAAAATGATGAGTAAGTCTAAAGAAAAAGATTCTCCAGGGATTTGGCGGGGCATCAAGAAAGGTAAGACGACGCAAAAAATTGAAATGAAACATTTTAAGCAAAAAAAAATTGAAGGGTTTTTAAAGCACGGAAAGGAAGGTAATAGAACGCAAAGAGAGTTGCAGCGTAAATCTAGATCGATAGATAAAAAGAAAAAAAAAGGATCATCAAGCACTCTGGGAAAATCTCAGCTCTACGTTTTCAAAAGGACTTCTGCTACGGGTCTCCGATAGAAGCGGGATCGGATCAATCTCCGCAGTGACCCAGAAACCCCGGAATGCTCGCGGATTGTGATGCCAAGAGAGAAATATTGTAACGCACATGAAATGAATGTCATGTTCATAAAAATACGTTCCCCCGCTCTGTAACGGTTTTACCCGTTCATTTGGCGATCAATCAACCTTTTGCCGTTGATAAAACTTACTGCATTATATTGCGTTAAAAGGGGCCAACACATTTCAATCGCATTGCTTCTACATTTAAATGTTATATTGCACCATTCATTCGCCGTAATGAATAATCTTCATAATATGGAACGCAATCAATTTCATTATGATGGTTAGGTTTCACTGATTAAACCACGTTTGAATACTTCGGTGAGCCTTCTATATCGTCAAAGAGGGTGAACGAGTTTTAATCGCAGTTCTAGTACATTTAATTGCTATATATTTTACTGTATAGTGTGCCAATCATGTGCTAAACCGAACAATCTTAATACTGAAACCCACCCTTTCCATAATGGTGGTTAGCGTTCACTGATTAAACCACGATTGAATGTTGCGGTGTCATAAGGCAATATATGGGAACTATTTAAGGTATGCATTTTCGCATTCCAATTATTTGTCTGAGAGGTAATTAAATTGCAAATCATGATCCACGTACAAACATCAAATTTGTTTCCAGGGCTCATATTAAATTTTAAATGACCTCATTCAAAATAGGCAAGTTAATTGTTTTCCAAAAATATGATTGTTTTACCGAAGTTAAAACATTTTTCTAGCGGGAATAAAACGAATTAATTTTTTCCAAAATCTATCGTTAATAGAAACCCAATAATAGTTTATGAATGTATAGATTAATTTTCGATGAGTGAGAAGTAAAAGTACCTATTGTATGAAAAACTAAAGCCGAAGTTGGATAATACTATTTCATCAATGCAGAAAATAAACACTGCGTTTAACAATTATTTTTCACCTATAATTTTCTGCGGGGGGAAATCTTTTCGCTATTCTCATTTCACTGAGTAGGAAATAAAAATCAGCATTTAGAAAAGGTATCGGTGTTAAATTAGATAATAGTTCCTTCTCCAGTGACAAAATCTATCCCACATCTAACCCCATTAAACAACATAAAATAGAAGTAAATTATCCCGACAATTAGAGAGAAAGATTGCATGGCAACAAATATCTCTCTTCACAGACATTGAAAAAGATAACTATTATTCCCGCAAGATAGAAACAATTTCATCATGATCATTTTATAAATGTAACGTAAATGGTAGGGAACAATTGAGCTAAAAAAGCTACTTGGTAATGATTATTTTAACGTTCAAAAATATGCTAGTGTTAAACTCGTGCCTCCAACGAACAAGCGATGGAAATTTAAGCGGTGTCAAGGATATTACCGAAACACCATTTTTAGGTAAGTTAAGTATGGAAAAGAGATAAATTGCAATTTCTTGTCACAAAAAAATGAGTAGAATATCTACGGAAAGACTTTGCTAACACCTTTGCACACTTTCTATTAACACAAGTAATTATCGAATACCATGCAAATGAACATGATTAGCATTAGTTAACACACAACTCTCAACGTGATACCCAGTATAGTGAACTCTTCCACTTAACATTATCAATGATATAGATTCTATTTTAATAACTAAAGTTCGGCGCTTCTATTGCATGATGAACATCCTCCCTCTACCGTGTTTTGACAATAAACAAAACACACATACACTATTATGAATACCAAAGGAACCCCAGCAATAACGTTGAAAACACGGGATACTAAAAAATCGAACAAGTTCGTCGCCAAAAAGAATAACAAAACCGGAATAAACACACGAGTTTGTATCAGGGTTTTGGTGGGCAAAGAGAGATAGGAAGGAGGAGAAGACTACGGTTAAGGGGACTGGGGATGTTACCCGGGACGAGATGAGGGAAGAAAGTAACGGGACGCGACGCAATAAAACGAGAAACTGTGAGGGAATGAGATTGGAGACACGGGAGATCTGGGAATGGAGGAGGCGGGAAGAGGGAGGAGAGACGGGGATGAGGGAAGGACGGAGATGTAAAAGAGAACGGGAGAGGGAGGGACCGGATTGAAGGAGGGAGAGAGGCTGTCCGAAAGACCGAAGAAAGGGGAAGAAAAAATAAAAACGGGAAGGCAAAAAAATAAAAATAAATTAAAAAGAGAAGTAGTAGGGCGAAATGGCGAGGGAAGAAAGAAGTTGCAAAAGTTGGAATGGCATACGGGAGTTAGACTGATGGAGTATATGTGGTTTGTGAGATCCACAAGGGGTTTTTCCGTGCGAGTTTTATTATATTTTTTTCGGGCGAGGCGGGTGAGAGTTAGAGAGAAGAAATAGAAGTTTGGGGATGGTCGTGCAATGTGAAGATCCGGCAACACCCGAAACCCTATATTCACATGTTCGTATACACACACAAACATACATATATATATGTGTGTGTATATGTGTGATATGTGTGTTTATATGTATATATATTCATAGGAAATGGAAATGGATAGGAACACATAAAAGGACGAACACAGGGTTTGGTGGGGAAGATGAAAATGAGTCAAATCCAGACAGAAAAAATTTCACCTTAGCCGGGATTCGAACCCGGATCTCCCAATTGCCGGTAAGGTGTGCTCCCAGTTACAACACCAAGGCTACTCAATTAACTGCTGAATTTGACGGGGTTGCATGACGGGGTCGTCCTTTTATGTGTTCCTATCCATTTCCTATGAATGTATGAATTTATTCGCGCCTTTGAGCGTCATGTTTTCGAATGATTGAGTATATATATATATATATATGATTCTTCCTATACCTTTCGCTGAAGAAGGTGGCGGCGATCCACCGAAAAATTTACAACCCGTGTGAGTGTCTTTTTTTATGTGTTCTCATTTTAGTCACACTTGTGACAAAGTTATATATATATATATATATATATATATATATATATATATATATATATATATATATATACAGTATGCCAAAGAGGGTGGCCGATAAAAAATATACACACGGAAAAAAGAACAAAGAGAAAGGTGGAGCTAGACTTCACCGAAATATCGAAAATTTTTATGTGTAAGTGTTCTTTTTTCCGTGTGTATATTTTTTATCGGCCACCCTCTTGGCATACTGTATATTTATCACCCGAGTGATTTTCCTGGAAGTTTTATATATATATATATATATATATATATATATATATAATTCGTAGACAGAGACGAGCATTATACACACGAAAAAGAGACAGACACGTGGTGAAATATTTGGTTTTTGCATCAGTCTTCAGCGGCGACTAAGGTTATTTGTATACATATGCATTTACATCGGGAGAAGAGAAAGAGGGCGGCGAGAGTTTTCACTCTGACACACGAAAGGAAGGCAAATGTAAGTGAAGTGAAAGCGAGCAAATCCCAAATGAATACATTAGGTTTTACCTCACGCTGGACACGAACCAACACATTTTACGGCGTTTCACCTGTCTACTTTCCCAAAAAAAGAAATAAGTACCGATTCTCAAAATATTTGCCTTTTACATCTCCATGAAATAAATACATTTGAGAATTTTCAGTAAGGTAGTATAAACGTTAGACATATAGGTATCGAATATTTATTGGGGAAGTAGTTTTACAATCAATAGTTTGAAAAAGAAAGTTTTAATTGAAGTTAAAATAGTAGGTTCACAACAGTACATTTTTTTTAAATCAAGAGAAGTCATGTGAAATACTCAACTGATACCAAAATTAGAGTTAGCTACAATCAGCACCATAATACGCCCCCAGGGGCGCATTTTATTTGGTGTACTAATACTGGCCCAAAATGATATCTTAAATAAAACTCAAATGCTCATACTAATGGAGAGTCGAAATCAAAAGCAGTACATTAGGATAGAGCATGGTTTAAATATTCGAACCGTCATCCGCACGATGCCAATGTAATTTTGAAAGTAAAGACGCAATGACCGAGGAAGTTCCTAACAGGTAATGTTACATTTAATTGAAATCGTGCAAATAAACGCAAACATGTATTCACTGGAAAATAACCCAACTTGAATTAAGCAAAGCGTTCCTCAGAATGAAATAATCATAACTCTGCAAAAGTCTGAGGGCCAAGATATCACGATGAAGCAGAATTTACAAAATATGACTCAAAACATTTTTACCTTCCTTCGAATTTCCGGCCCTTAATTTGAGGTGATTCCAAAGTCCAGTGAAAGCACTTTTCTTAAGAGATTTCTCGGTCACCGACGGAAACAAGAAACGAAGGAGGAAAATTAAAACAAATAAGAAAAGTTAAAAAAAAAAGCCAAGCGGAAAGCGGGAGATGAAGGAAAGAATGTAAACAACGTGGGCAGCAGCCGTTAAGGCATGAAATTAGGAAGACGAGAGCGAGGGGAACGAGGCATGTGGATGAGGAAAAGGAATGGACGATGGAAAGGCAAGTAAACTCACGGGACAGGAAAGAGAAAATTAAACCAAGAGAAAGGTGGTTGAGGGCGATTTTTCGCCGTTAAGGTTCCGACGAAGGGAAGGAGTTTGGCCGTTAGCCCCAGAGCATGGGCGAGAGAAATGCGTAGTCGATTAAGGAAAAATTGGGGAGAGCGGGAAAATTGGCACGTTTAGGCCACACGCGTTTCAAAGGTGAAATACGAAGCAGTGTAGTAAAAAGAAGATAACATACCAATAAAGACAAAAAAGGAAGGAAACTAAAACAGTATAATATCCAATAGAAGTGTCCAAGCTGAAGCGATGGACGTACAGAGATGTGGACAACGTACATTAACCACGCCCGCATCAATGTTTCGCTAAATAGGCAAATGTAAAGCCAGGCGTGTTTGAGGAAGTGTGGTCCCGTGGAGTCGAGTTCAATGAATAACGAACAGTACCATGCCAGAAAATTTTGTATTTAACTGACAATGAAAATAAGCTCTCCACATAGCATCCGTAACCTTCAAGCTACAGCATCATGTTTGGAAATGGATTTCACAAAGAAAAACATATACTAGTACTCTAGCCATCACACCAGCCCAATTCTCTGATCATTCGTTCCTCTGCTAAAACTGAAAATGGCCTATATTCGGCCAGCACTTTTTGTGCGTAAAAAAATTCGAAATTTTCATTTCTATCAAAAGCCATTAAAACCAGTTATCTTTAAACATTCAACGCCCGCATGACATCAATTTTCATAAACTATCCTTAAAAGAGTAAATAAATATACCTAACGGTAAAATAAAATTTTACTATGCATAATAATATAAATTATTGGTTTATTAAAACACTCAACCCTTTCATGTATACAATTCGAATCAAATACTGTCAAATTAATAATTTTAAGTCCTGAATAATTTAAATGATAAAATACAAAATTTATAAATAATAAATAATATGTGTTTCGTATCAAAAGAGTACAGTATTAAAAATACGCAGCCGACGGAGAATAGTTGAAAAGGCTGGTCACTGTTACCTTCCAATCCCCCTTGGGGAAATCCCTTAGACTAAATCCCCCTATGACTGCAGTGTCCATAAAAAGGTTAAATTATTAGTGTCTACTAAGCCACTAAGGCTTGTCGTCATTAAATTAAAAACTATACGGAAAATGCCTGATCAGTCTTTATCGTTCCTCGCCTAAAATTTGCAGGCGGTAAAGGAGTAAGAAGTGAAGGCTAAATAAAATGTGACGAGGAGTGACATAAAGAAAAATGGAGCAGGAAGAAGGGGAACGTAGAGGTAGGAAATAAAAACATGGTGAAAGACTTTGAGGAAAGACTGGGTGAGGTCCTTCTGGGGATGTGGAGTAATGAGAAATGGAGTTTTCGAAAGAATTTTAGAAAACGGAAGGGAAGCCGGCGAGGAGGAAGGAGCTAAGAATTTGGAAAGTTTGCAGAAAATTACGATTGCGACGCAGCGGAGGAAAAGAAATGGGGAGTGTATAGTGTGAGAAACTGAATGCAACTTCGCGTAAAACAAATTTGAATTTTGAGCGAAGGAAAATGATCAAGAGAACTGTGAAAGAGACTTGGGTACGTAAGTCGGCACTGGCAGGGGCACTCCAGCAAGAGAGGGCACCTCAACCGAAAATATGTCTCACTGCAAGAACGCTGATAAATGGCCTTCCAGCTGCACGGGGCCAAATGCAAAATTTTCAAGATTCGAAGCTTAGATGTCAGAGATGGATATTCATGAAAGGAATGCTCTTTTTTACCCACTTCGTACGCAAGATGTGCTTCTATGAAAACTTCAGAACCTCAATGTAAACACGCTGGAGCAGCTCCAGAAATTATTACTCATCCGAATACCATTAGTACCTTGGAAACCAAAATTTCACCGCAAAAAGCAACAAAAGACATATTCAGCGATGAATACCCCAATTAAACTCGATTTTTGATGAAATCTTTATAACATTAGGTAATGAAAATCTGCAGACGATATTAACCAAGATTAAAAATGGCGGAAATAATTAATAATGAAAGGTAAATGAGATGGAGGAGAAAGAAAGTTGCTCGAGGAAAAGCAAGATCGTTTGACGAAGCAAGTAAAAAATTGCGAAGGGATTCTGAAGGTCATTTTAAAGAAAAAATGCTTGAGAAGAGGAAACTATGGAGATAGAAGGATTGGCCTTTTGAAATCAACGAAAAGAGGTAGGAAATACACTTAAAAGGCAAGATAAATCGTTTGAGAAATTAATTAAATCCAAGTAAGGAAAATAAGAGAGTTGAAAAAACCAATAAATAGAACTCAAACAGCTAGAACTCCATGTTACATCACGGACTTCTCATAACAGGCAATGTAATGGGCATCCATAATGAAAAAAATAGGCAATGTTGTTGCCATTATTGCTTCATTGCCGTGCCGGATATTCTGGTATTTTCCCACGGATTCCATCTTGCAACACTTAGGCGTAATCAGACAATTTAACATGGATGTACATGGTTTCCGTACATAAAACCTGGTTACATCTACTTTATTGGGTGTCATAACAGCACCAAATGCACTTTAAAGGACATGTCGAAATAGTAAAGCTAACCATGAAAAGTTGGTAGGCACTTGATGAAGACTATGAAAACTTCTGTATGTGGTGGTCTCAGAACAATTGGTGAGCTTTGTTACAACTCCCAAGCCAAACTCCGGCTCTACCTCGGTAACTATCACCTGATCCGAACACATTTCTTTCCCGCCTCCCGGGGATGAACCATAGCGAGATCGCCATCTCCAAACTCGGAGAATAAATCCGGGAGAGAGGGTAGCAGATGTGGAGGGTGCGAGAGAATAAGGGGAGTGTGGAGTTAAGAAGAGGATTAGAGGGATATTGAGGGAATGGTCCAGCGAGATGAAGGGCTTCTGCAACATGGGAGGGGTTCTTGTCATCTGCACATTGGGTGGTCAGGGATAAGAAGAGAAGGTGAGATGAAGATTACGATTTAGGGAGGACAAAATATTGCGAGGACCATAGGGAAGGCGTCACGGGCCGCTGGAACCAAAGAATGAGGATTTCAAAGCAGACAGAAACGGAAAATAAGTTCCCTGCGTCAACGTTTTACCTATTTTCTCAATATCATTTCAAGTAAAATATTACCCTATGAAATACTTTTCTTCAACACCAAAGATTGATCCCAATATAAACGATATAAGAACAAATATATAGAATTTGATACGATATCAGTTTCAGACTCAATCAAAAAACTGATATCACTGATATTATAATATATCATTATGCAACACTTATTTCTGAATACGGTATCAATAACATAGGCGTTTTATGAGAACGATACGCACATCAACTATCGCATCTATTCTAACTATGATGTCTACTTCCCAATCGTAGGCCAATAGAAGGCCAGTTCAAATTACTTGTGCCTTCAGAGCTAAATATAAAAGAGTTGGAGTAAGATGACGGAGAATCATCACACCAACTGAATCCTCAACGATTGGGGACATATTTCAAGCATGAAGATGATTCGCAGGGCAAAAGTGGCCTTCTCAGAATGGTTTATTTACCAGTAATAATAAAAAACGACTCATAAGAAATTGAAAACATGAAATTTAATTTTACACTCTGGTGTGCAGTATAACAACCACCATTGAGAGAAAAATATGTAGTCAATATAAAAATCTATCCCTTGTTAAGTTATCCCTTGAAGCAGTTCTCTATACAAATACCTCAGATTTTACGAATCTGGCAATAAAACAATTCATTATGGTCCAAATACGCTTGCATTAAAATTAGACATTTTAGGATATAAATGGCAAAAATACTACATGTACACAAAGTGACACGCGCAAATTTAATTATTCGAGAAAAAGACCAATGTAATAATGCAAGAAATTCAATTCTATGCTACACTTGAGTTGTCAGCTCAGTCAGTACCAAAAGAAATCCGAGAATGTGGAGTAAATAAATCCTTGAAATTCCTTCTTGCTCCCATCTCTGACAACCACATAACAACCTGAATCTTTTCCCATTATTACTCTTAAATATACCAGCCAATTTTCCCGTCATAACTGATGAAAATCGAAAAACATTTTTCGAGAGTTTTTCTATGATTACCTACTTCAAGCACGTCAGTACAAGTGGAACTACCAACCTTTAATCTGAGGCTTCAGGCGTGATTGAGTGGAAACGGAATATAACTGCACTTAAAAAAGAGCAGCTTCCACTGTGATAGGATTTATTTCGACTGGTTTCGCTTTTCACAGCATCTACAGGTAGCAAATATCAAGTGTGCACAAGCTTATATAGGGAGGCGGGAAGCCCTCCTCCCTGCATAAGCTTGTGCACACTTGATATTTGTTACCTGAAGATGCTGCAAAAAGCGAAAGGTTGTAATAAATCCTATCACAGTGGAAGTAGCTCAATTTTTTAAGTGCAGTTGCCAACCTTTGATTCATTCATTTTTTCCTATGGCTCCATAATCCTATATGCTTTTCATTTCCGCTTTTATATCGAATAGCTTGCAACAATTTGCCTCATAATCCCACTGCTACTTGCGGGGCAATAATATGTAGACGTAATTTGAGGATTAGTCTACATACTATTAACTTTTCAATATTCCACCTTTATTTCGAAACATGTCCACCAAAAGCCACCCACCTAACCTGTACTGCCCAATACATCACACGTCTACATATTACGAATCATTCGTAGCCAGATCTTCAGTAATTCGGTAATCTACAGTAACAGGAATTTGCTACCAAATTCACTACAATCTCGAAAATCTTCGTCCGTATTTAAAACACTACTTTATAACTCTCTGCTTCGAAATTTACCTTGACTATAATTACCTGTCACTGTTTGGCCATGTATGACATCTTTCTGATGACATTTCTGTATTTAGTACTTAATTTAATACTTTTTAACCCTATCCCACATTCATTTGTTTTATGTCATGTCTGGTCACCTTCAAATCCAAGTATAATGTAAAGTGGTTATGGATTGTTGACATTTTTACGCTAGTACTTTGGTCTCTGATTGAAACACCTGTCATCATACAGTATGAAAAATAGAGATTGGTGCTTGGGGCCCATTGATGTATCTACTTATCTACATACTTATTGTTTTTTTTGCCGCCTTCTATGTCAGTATAAATGCACATCACTTTTGTAAATTTTGTATTGCCCTAAGGGGTGTAGTACCCAGAGCTTAAATAAACCTATTCTATTCTGCATATAGAACGTAGCCCCCACTGCTGCAACCGACCGGACGATCCGCGTTCCCGAATCAACGTTCCCCACCGCGTAACTGCGCATGCACACCGTCGAAGAGCCCCTCCCCCCTCTTCCCGCTACCTATCCCTCACTTCCTCCTGCGCCATTATGCACCGTGACGTCGTCGCCGCCTACACCTCCTCCCAACTCAGTATCCTACACCTCCGACACCACCCTACCAATCTTTTCTCCCTCCCAACCTCGGACTCATCTCACCACCCTCCTCCACGCACCCCCTGAACCCATAGAAATTCCCATTTTTCCTCCCTTTCCTCTCTCCTCCCTACCCCCCTATTTTGTGGAGCAGACTCTGGGAACTCCCTTTAAAACCGCCATGGGGAGGGGGTACTACCGCACAACAAGCGAGCCGAAATTATGAAAAAAGTTGAGAGAGTGGAACGCAGAGTGGGGAAGGGAGATTTACGTGTGAGAGGAAGGAGTAGTAGAGACAGCGAGGCCAAATGCTTTGGATAAGGAGAGAAAGGGGTTTCTCTCTCTCTCTCTCTCACTCAACCTCTCTTTTTTGAGTACCGGGAGAGAAGAGAGATGATACGACGGCTTCTCAAGAGGGTTGCGTGGGGTGAAAGCGAGAAGCAGATTGAAACGGAAAGGAGGCTGGACGGTGCGGGGATGAGGACAGTGATATTGGACGTCCGACGAGTTAAAGAGAATGAAAGCCAGACGGTCCCAGATTTTGATACGTTTTTCCCTGGCCTTTTGTAGAGTTCTGGGAGAAAATTAACCTTGATATCAACAGTAGTAATAAATAAGGATGATTAACTACAATGCCCAACACTTAAAATAAAACTGAAATACGACCTAAGTTCCAGTGAATTCACATCATCATAATGGCCATGCCTGAATGGTCTATGGAAATAGTGATTTTTGAGATCTTGTAAACGATTGCTTTCAGATGAATCTGAAGATCAAGGCGACATTGTGTGGAATATGAATGTATTAGTAAAATATAGGAATAATGAACTGCAGTTTCCACCGTTGAAGATTAACTTTAATACGACCAAGGTTTTAATGTATACACACCATCAGGTAAAACGTGAATACAAGTGCCCGCTTATATACAGAATTTCCTACGGCCTATTAGCCACAACACCGCCCCCGGTCCCCTCCAACCTTTCATTTCCTCCCCGGTCTCCTTCCTACAAAGCGTTTGTATGTACGTCAGCGCGCACTTCTATTCACTTTGTACCCGTGTGCCCTTATACATTTGTAGGTTGATTAAACAAACTAAGTTGTGTTAAAGTTATAATATAGCTGTGTAATTGCAGTTAATGTTTCCTATATTTTGCTATGATGTATAAATTCCACACATCATCGGCGGAAAATTCATTATTTGTTTCATAGCAATCATTTTTTTTTATCAGAAAATAACGAGTTCAAGAGATCGCTCAGATATGGTCCGCACAGGAAAAGTTTTTAAAATTATAGGTACCATGCTTATTATCAAATTAACTGGAAATTAATAGAATTTGAGAACGCAAGCAGAAAAGAATGACTCTGCTGGTTTCAGGCTAGACATGGTGAGATATCCACTCAATTCATTTATCCAAAGGAAAAGAAAGGAGTAATTTTATTGGCCTTTTTCTCTTCATCCTTTTCGGGTTTCAGTGCCATGCCATCGGCCATGCGATGCTACGCTTCAAATTAAAAGATTTGCTAGCCTTTTGGTAACATTTTTGTGTTGCGCAATATGGCCATAAGTGTAGAATCAATGGAAAAACTTAATGTTATTAGTGTTAATTACACCATTTTCAAATCATCTGTCAGACGTTGCGTTCCTAGCAGTAGTTAAGTCTTGGGTTGTATATGCATGTTTCGCTAATGATATCCACTTTTAATAATTATGGTTGAGTAAATCGGCGAGAGTCGCGGCATATAGGATGGACCACGCACCCCCCATAGTTTCCGCAATTCCCGACAGATTAGACTTAAACGGAAATTTGTTAGCTTTAAGGTTAATTGAGGGCTACCTCCAGAACTGAGATAATGTTATTTCAAATAACGAGCCTTTCACGGGATCCGTCCCACTGATTGAGCAACAACATCATCTTAGAGGGAAACTAGAACAAAGAAAGTACGAAAATAAGTACCATGTTGAAAAAGAAAAAGCAAAAGTAAATCATGTGAGTCAGGCATTGTTTTGAACCTGATCTCCTGGAAGGAAAAGAATTTCTAGCTTAATTAACTCTATTTAAAAATGCTAGAGAGGTGAACGTAATTTTTCGCTACGTGCTTTCCTCTATTGACGTTAAAGCTGCAAGAGCTTCCAATTAATGCATAATAATTTTTCTACGATTAAAACAGACATGCATTCATAATTACTTCAGGAAGAAATGAGTGCTCAGAGATATTGGTAAATTTCGACAGCATCAGTTCTAATTACATGTAATTATACAGGCTGTTTAATTTAACATTGGACAAGGAAATTCAGTAACTTTCTAAACAGGTTTTAACACATATAATTCATAATTACATGCGGATTAAAGTTAAGCGATCTTTGAATTATAAATTGATCAATGAAAATTGTGCCATAAACAGTTTCAATAACTTTAAATGTGTGGCCAGCGTACTTCCATACCCAAGAGTTGAAGCTATGTTACACAATAATGTACTAAACACTCATTGGTAGCTTAAAAAGGAACACAGGCGGAACAGACCGACCAATGCTAAAGAACGAATGAGGATTCTATAGATTGAAAAACATCTTTCATATTAAATCATACACGACGCCATATTGCCGCTGACTTAAACATAATTAAATATAAAAATACATGGCCACATATTTTTGATGACCACACATGTTATAAAGAACGAAGGATAAAAAAGGCATGAAGAGCGTACAAGAAGTAAATCAAATGAAATTAGTACCTACTGACCAGCAAAAGCCTTCGTTTTACATTAGTAACAGAGAAAAATTCAGCAAATATCAGACGAAAGCAAAACATTACACCTTCTATTATATTATTATCTTCACTAGTTCCTAATTATCATAGTTTTGCTCATAATAAATCAATTTTAGTTGAACTTTTTTGAAACCTTAATATGTTTCAACAAATTTTTAAATGATAATAAATCCTTTCAGGGAAAGCAAGGACATTCATTAAAGCCTGAACACGCGAAATACGAGGTTAGAGTAAAACTTTTATAACAATTTACATGAGCACGAGGGGAAAAGTCTCTGCGACTATGAACACTTATTAACCACGCCTCATTAACCCCGTACGTTGTGCGGTACAGCTAATGAGATTTATCAACAATCTACTCTTTGCGTCAAGCTCACCTAGTCATGTTTTCCAGCCGAATTTTTCCGCAGAAACATCATAAATTTTGCAATATATATAAATTTTGCAATGATATGTGCTGTATAAGAAAGTTTCCTACGTGATAAATAGAGTTTTATGGAAAACGCATTAGAGACGCGTTATACGGAATCAACCAGATATCTCCAACCACCTACGCAGTATCCCTCGCACTGAAAAGTCACACAGGATTTATTTAACACGCCATTCTTCCAACAAAACAAGCTCAAAGATAACGCCCATATTTTCACGCGACACAGCTCCATTATTTAAAAAAATGAGAAAGGGGAAGTGACTGTCACAACGGTCATTCGCAACGGTCATCAAACACAGCAAGGATGCTATCGCAGGGAAAAGCCTCCTGACATTGCAGTGGTTACTCTGAACTTTGCCATATCATATAATAAATGGGCGGTTTACAGCCTATTCAAGGACAAAAGTATAAAGATAAATACGTACTACGGTTACAAGAGATTCAGAATGTGGAGAGCACGTTGAGAGGGAACACAAAAAATGAATGGTTATCGAGCAATAAATAAAAGTCGCTATATTTTCTCCTCATTACTTCTGAATGACTGCCATTCCACTTCATAAATATTTTAAGGGTTATTTATCATTCTACGAGGGAACGAAGATGAGTATAATTAAAAAGTACATTGCGTTGACGGGGAACAAATTTTAACAGCCAAGAAAAAAATATAAGCCAAATTGAAGTCCCTGGCACCATACGACACAAAGATGATGTCCTCAATGAAGATAGTACATGGCTGTACGCATGAATTAGACCATAGTAATAAGCATAGGAAAATAATAAAACTCATAATAGTCACCTCATGAACTAGCAAAGTAATTTATAATTCATACTTCTATGAATTAGGCAATGTGAATTATAACGACGCATTGCTCTAGTCCTAGATTTCGAAATTCGGTGAATTAGTTATACATTTCCACAAAAGACAATAAAACATTTACTAATGCCTACACCAAATGAGTTAAAAACGTATTTTTAGGGAAGCAGTACAGATTGAATTCAATACTTTTCCAAATGTGTTTATATTTTATACGTATCTTTGTTGAGCTCAGTTTATGCCTGCAACTTAGGGATACGTATTTCAATCATTCCTGTCCGTTAAAAATAGACGTTTCTTCAAATTATCAAATGTTCGCTGTCGATATTCCTCAAGGATTACCGTCTTTTGGGATTCCCAGCGTGAGCATTTTAAAACTCAGACGCAAGTAATCTCAAAAGTCAGAACAGACGTTTCTTCTTCTTGCAAACAACACGTGCATGGCTACAACGCGTTAGAAAATGAGTTCGCTTTTCACTCATACCGTTACCAGTCATATTTTCGAGACTTTCGAAGGATTTAGTAGCTCAACCCTATACATGGCCACTCCTCCATTAAAGCAGCAAGTTACAAGAGAATTAAAACCATTAATCAATTTCAACCGATTTCCGATGTTTTCTTATAATTCTTGGATCCAAATAACACGAGGGGGTCAAATATGTAGGCGCTCTTCGAGTTACTATTTAACCAATGTCATGACTATGAAAATCCCTTTATTTAAATCACATGGACTTAAGTATATTTCAATTACATAAGCTACTCATCACGTGTAGCTGTAAATTCATCCTGGTCAGAGATGCTGAAAATCACCCAAAATCAATTGGGTGATAATCGAAATAAAATATCTTGACGCATGACCAAAGAATGAATCATACTAAATAAAAAAAATCAAACGAGCCATTATGAGAAAGACAAAAAATTTCATGTTTTCGGAAAATTAGGGTTTAAGTAAAATGAGCAAAAATAAACCATAGTACCTACTATTTCTTAAATATGATAAACACTGAAGCTGGAGTCATACAACAAATGCACATAACAATGCAACTGGAAGGCTTCTGCGTACCTAACTAAAATATGACAAATGAATGACTCAAACCATTTTTCCCCCTCAACCGTTCATTAATAATGATTACTCAGATACAGCCCCATTAGATGGTCAGGAAAGTCCTTCAAATCCTCTTATCCCCTGCTCCAGACCTGGACCGAACCGACACTCTGATCCAGAGCTGTACGTAAGCAGGACGAACCTTCGCTGGCCCTCTCACATTACCCAATCGCACCGGCCAGGAACCACTCCCAGAGCCACGGGTCATTCAATCCGAGCCCATCGTCCCTTCCGCACACACGGAACTCCAGAATGTGCAAAGCTCTCTCCCCCACGCCACCTTCGCCTCTCGCTGCTCTTCCATTACACCCTCTCCCTCGCTTCCCGTGGCCGAATGTCCTCCTCTTCGATTCCCTCACTCCGCGGCCATTTCAACTTACACCTCTTGCACTCTCGTGCGAGCGAGCGAATACGGTCGTGCCTCACGTGTGTTTATACGTGCCACGGGACTCTCAGGGCACTCGGACCGTCGACCCCCATTTTGATTACGGTCGGCTCCCGGAGCCGCTCGCCCACTCCGGCGTCATTTTGCCGGTCCGTGGGTCCCGAGGAACGGGCAGCAAATGCCCGGCGTAAACCGGTGATGAGACGCGTTCATCACTGTCACTCGGACGCCAACCGAGCGAGCATTAGGGGCCACTAGTCGAACTGACTAGGTCGACCGTTAGAGATGCTATGACCTGTTTGCATTTTTTAACCACGTTTTAATCTTTACTATTAATCCACCGAGAAATGTCGGATCAGTGCCGATACAAATCATCTCAATGGGCTCGCATATTAGACTGGTTTCTTACTTTTTCACCCATGATTCCGAAGTAATTTTTTTCGTAATTTGTCTAAATTAAATATTTTTGTTTGGAGTACTAAGTTTCGTATCCTTCATTCTGGCTAGGCGGATCTAATCGCCAAGGAGCCGGCCGTGGTTTGGACCTTTGACTTAACAGCCTTTGCCTTTGTGCTCAGTTGCACCTCGAATGTGGATTATGTGGTTGCCATACCATTGCGGTCTTAGCTGAAGATCCTAATGCGCCTAATGCATAATTCCACTTTAACGAGCAAGGAATTTTTTAGGTATCTGAAGACATGACGACAAGCCATACTCACAAGTAGAGGCTAGTCCGTATCTCTTACTGAATTCATATAACAATAAATGCATCGCAATATATGCAGCCTAAAACACTCAACGATTTCTCGTATTATATTTTATCCCTTAAAAATTCGTACGGGAAAAACTTAAGGTTTTCATTCCGCAAAACTGTTCTCTTAGAAATAACTATAAAAAGAATCCTTGCTTCTTTAATCGCGGAAAACAAGCCTAAATATTTTCATAAATTGCCATCAGGATAAAACACTAATCAGTCTCAAAGACCCATTCGACCAAGGGGAACCGCCTACAGCACAAAGGTCAAATATATCACAACCATTCCTGATCTCCACCTTCACTTCCCTCTTTCTCCACCTAGCTTTGCTCAACAATTTTAGACATAAACTAATGCGACCCCTTACACGCCATAATGGAGTAGAAAATCCGCCTTCTCGCACACACTTCTTACATTCAACTCGCACCCGCATTCTCCCAAAATCCCGATAAACTCAGCATTTACTCCCCTTGCCCCGACTCCACCTTCAAAAATGACCTTCCTCTGCCTCTCTCGCACAAACAGTCGTGACAAAATTCCCCGCCTCTCCTCCACCCCTACCTCATGCAAATCCAGGCACGCGCGTTGGTGGCTCTCCAGGCAAAAAAGGGAAGAGGGAGAGAGAATTTCCACACAGCATCTATCTTTCTCTCTTCCTCCATTTCACATCCCTTCCCGATCCCCGCAAACACACCTTCCATTCTCTCGCCTCCATCACTGGGACAATCCCAACACGAGGCTGGTAATAAAAAAGCTTTTCGTACAAGTGGAACTGTTATAACATGGTTGTGAACTCTGGCCCGAAGCATAGGTATAGGCTAAACGCAGTTGTTATAGGTAGAGATGGGCCACTGAAAATTACCGCGGTATTTTTTATATTAGTATTTTTTATTACCGTCATTTCTGGTATTTTTATAGATAATTAACCTATGTTAAGTATTATATCT
This sequence comes from Pyrrhosoma nymphula, assembly GCA_963573305.1. NCBI lineage: Eukaryota > Metazoa > Arthropoda > Insecta > Odonata > Coenagrionidae > Pyrrhosoma > Pyrrhosoma nymphula. The sequence goes on from OY754334.1 coordinate 36,874,529, forward strand.
TACAGATAAATTACCAACATATTCTTTTAAGCGAAGTCCATACGCATTTCCTACGTGTTGAGTTATAAATTAAGGCATTTACAACTCATTTTTGCAATATTATAATTACATTTTAATATTATTGAGTAATGTATGAGAATATTAGAACATTCCTAATGAAAATTTCTCATACTATGGCAAAAGAAGGTCAGATTGCGTGTTGCTGCCGTATTTCTTTTTACAATTTTTTTAGTTTCTAACAGATTAATGTTGTATTAGGTATGGTTTAAACACCGGTATTCCCTTCCTATTGCTATTGGCTTTCTTATTTAAACATACATTAGCTTTTGCTCATTATATCACCTTACATTTGCTGCTGCTGCATTTTCGAAAATTACCGGACTTTACCACGGAAATTTACCTGAGATGAAAATTACATTAATTTTCTCATCTCTAGCTATAGGAACTCTGAGACCTTGATAATCGTAGGATTGATAGAGTTAGGTGCGATAACGCCATTTAGAAATATGGTATGGTTACTCCGGCAATGGGCAAGTAAGAAAGGCGCGTGATTTGTTGGCTCAGGCACGTTGAGAGAATTTTTAAGAGTAGAGTAATTACTGGGACTTATGTTATTGCATTGAATTGTTGAACAGGAATATACAGGACCAGGGAAGGCATGCGCGAATGTATTTTAAATGATTCGTATAAGAAGGAATACCTGGAGTCGTAAGGGAGCGAATATGAAGAAATGCATGAAAGCTGGTATCAGAAGTAAAAGAGGTTTACACGTAGGACTACATAAAAAACTGCTATCATAGAGGCAGTTTTGAAATGTTAGCAACAATTGTAGAGCTCTTTTGATCGAGCCTACTACGAAGAAAAACAGTGAAATTAGTACTTTTGTATGTATAGTTAAAAAACGAAAAAATAAAATTCTTGTGTAGTGAAAACTTTTCTAAAATTTCTTAGAGTTCACTCATCAACAATACATCCTACGAAGGGCTCGGGGGGAAAGACATCTGATTAAAAATCTGCATAAAAGAAGAGACTAACTGGACTTATTCTGAGACATGATAGACCCCAGAAAATTATGATGAATTGAGCGGAATTGGGAAGAACTACCAAGGGAGAAAAACCAAGAATGCAATCGATTAAAAAAATTACGGATAATCCAATAGGATTCAAAAGTCACTAAAGCGATTGCTTGGAAAGAGAATAGGGAGGAGTGTTACAGTAAACCAATATTCGGATTGATGTCTGCTGATGATCACTTTACACTATAAATTTTTATCAAACAAAATTTTTCCAAATTTTTTAGTTAACTTTCCATTCGAGGACAGCTAGAAATAATGCCTTATCATTCCTGTCAGATTACACGAAAACATTCTCCTTTAAATGGTGGTAGCGATTTTAGACTTTGGCATTGTTCACCGTATGCGAGTAAAGAAGTGATATAGTGACACAGCACACACTATATATTTTTTATTGACTGAACCCTAATAAATTTAATACGAGTAAACTGTGCAATCATTTAGCAATTAGAGCAAATAAATCTAAATAAGACGTTATTGGAGCTAATTTGTGCCATATAATGATTACGATAACAATATTGTGTTTTTACGTAAACTCAAACCATTAGTTTCAATAAATATGTGAACTTTCCGCATTTTTTCCAGGCAAACGAAAACAATTGCGTAACTGAAACCTTGGATATATTTCATTTTTCCAAGTTGCCTAGCCTTAACAACAACAACGCCAGTAGAGGTGACCCGTGTTTCATCCAAAAACCTCCTTCCCACTTTCTGCCGAAGAACCCTTCTACTCCTTCCCTCAAACTCTTCAACCTCCCCTCACCCCATTATAAAATCCATCCCTAACTCGGATCTCTTCCCCCGTAACATCCTCTTCCATTCCCTCTCTAGCAGCTCCCCCCAGACCCCGTATTCCCCTCTCCCTCCCTTACAGGAAACATTGTGAACCCAACGCCCCGTGGCCCCATTTTTCACCCACTCCATAATCGTCGCGCAGAGCAAAAATCGCACAACAAATCATTCGGGAGAGGAGACGACGCGAAGAGGGGCAGGAGGGGGATAGAGGGACAGAAACAATGGAAAGGGGTTTCGTGGCGCGATATTCAAATTTCAACGTCGATTTGCGCCGTAAATTTCGCATCGCTAAACGCATTACGTACTCTGGAGAAATATTACGTTTCATACCATACCATAACGATCATCGATATCACAAAAGCTCAAGTTCCATGATATCGCATTACGCCACATATCGTATTACATAACGTCACTCATAATGTAGTTTTATATCGCATTACATATATTACCTATCTCATGATGTCGGAATACAAATCATATTTCATGATATGTAATTACATGGCATGAATGTCGCATATCATCGCGTACCGTACCCTATTGCGTCACTCGGTTCGCAGTATGATAACGCATTACATATATTACCCACGTAATGATATCGCTCAACAACTCATTTGACATGATATCGTATTACCTCAAATGGCGTCGTAATGCACTGCATACTGCACATAACCGCCTTGAATCGCATATTTATTTATAGCCCATTGCAACGCATAATATCATTGTTTATTAATCGAATATCCCGGAAGAAGGGAACCACCATGATACCTTCTAAATATCCACTGTGGCATAGTGGGAGGATAGCGGTTTACGGTCAGCGGGTATGAGTAAGGGGAGGGGCGGGAGATTTTTTTCCCAGGATAGAGGTGTGAGAGAAGAGAGTTGAATAGGGGATACGGAAAACATAGGAGAAGTAGAATTCGCATTGGAAAGGAATAGGGGAGGAAAGGAGGGAGAAGGAGACGAAGAGGATATAAAATACGACGGAAGGGAAGGTAGGACAAGGAAAGAAATAATAATCCCTCATCCATACTATTCCTCATTTCCACCCCACCTTCCTCCTCTCATTCCCCCCGCCATTTTCCAACCTCACGCCCTAAAATTTCATACCAAGGCGGAGTAATTGAACTCTAATTAATGAAGGTTCTCCGCAGATTAAAGTAAATATCACTCTTTTACAATCGTGTTTCATATGGATGAATAGCCCCCTAATTTGGGTAAGTCAACCCTAACACTTCATTTTCACGGTGTAACTTTTTTAAGTTTGGGCCCAGTTATATAACCTCCCGTATAATATTTAATCTTTATATATATTTATTAAATATAAAAACAGAACCCAATACTTTCTCCCATCGTAAACGCTTACGCCAACTTACGGAAAGTCTCATGTAATATATCAAACCTGAACTCCCAGTTAACATCAAGTTAGTCAAGAGGCTGCATCATTCTATGGTTAACGTCAACCAAACATTATAAAAAGGTACTTATAGGTGGGCTTAAAAGTGAAAAATAGGCAAAACGTGGCAAAATATTTATACAGAGTAAATTAAAGCCCAGTTCTCAAATTACTAGCAAATCGCCTTAATGAATAATGGAAAAACTATTATTTTTATTGCGATGGCATTGCATTTGATATTTTAATCTTGGATAAATTGGCATAAATAAATAAATTAGAAAAAACCGGAATGATTATGACTTATAATTTTTAATAGTTTTTGCATAAAATTAATTAGTGGAAGCAATATTTTTAAATTTCGTGTATGAAACTCTGGGTTATTTCCGTTCATTTGACGAACACAGTCAAAGTAAAAACTTTTAAAAATCAAAGTTAAGTTAGGAGGAGAGGTGCTAGAGACTAGAACGGATTTGCCTGGTGGCTAGATAGGTAGCCTACTGCACGGGGAACAGGGTTTTGGAGATGACTGAATTCCTACTTGGGTGAATCATCGGCGCACTATACGACAGCACTCTGTCCATCAAATGGGACGTTAAACCTTGGTTGATTTCCACGTTTAGAAACAAGCAAGTCTTATGAGGGTATTCCTCTTCCTTTTCACCCATACCTTCCACCCCTATTCTAAAAAATTTCCTTCCGGTATTTAGCCGCAATTTACTCGAAATAAATTCAAGATATAAGTATAAATGATGAATATTTAAATTTAGTATTAAAAAACGTTCATAGCAAGGCTCACATGTGGTAGAAAAGGAGTTCAACCATAGAAAAAAAATCAGAAGCTTAAAAAGGAAATAAAAAAATATAGGATTATATGTTCATAATACCGAGTAAATAGCGATGAAATACGCTAACAGTGCCATGAGAAAAATGTAGTACCACTGAATCCTCCGATATTTAAACCGGGGTAGCGTATTAATCCGCACATTGGCCGGGCAAGTCAAAGGTCCGTTGTTTGATTCCAGATTGAAATTTGACTCGAGGAAATTTGCGCGAAAAATACAATCAATTCGGAATTATACACAATTATTTGCAACTGTATCATAAAGAACATTTTCACTATTTTGTGCAGCAAATTGTTTTAAAAATACGACGACGAATGTAAATGAATAAACAAAGGTATGGTGTAACGGAAAAGTAACGGCAGAAGCACGGAAGTTTTCAGGTCAGTGAAAAGCGTCCCATTTATGAGAAGAGCTTCGTCTCGCTTACGCATGTGGATTTATTTTGAAGCAGGCTTTCATGCACCAAGGCACGTTTATATATGCCTGCGAGTGAGTGCATGCTTTAGATCGCCGCAAAGCGAGAATATTTCCTGCCTTAATTAGCGCATGGGATTGCTGGGTAACTATCTTCGAACACGAAGAGCCCATGTATCCTGCATCTTAAAGAGAGAAACTAGATAGAAGGTCACCAGAGGCACTTTACTTGTTTTCTTTAGCTCGACGCATTCGCTTTATTAACCATTTCCCCATTCCGAAAGCCGTAAATATGCAAAACTCAGGTATACGGTATGACGAGAAATGAAATATGCGACGACAATATGCATCACCTGAAGGTTATTTGTTCGCAGAAGGGCACAAAAAGAGACCGGTATGGCCCGATTTCATGAAAATAACTATGTGAAAATTAACCCCGTACATGTAGTGGAGACAAAATATATCATCACTAAAAGCTTTCCCAGCTTTATACAAATAGGTTATTTATAGTTTTCAGCATCAAATAGTCTATTAGGCACTCCTTTACAAGGCACTTAATTTTATAAGCAATAATGGCACATGAAAAATAGGATTTGGATCATCCAAAGCTTTTTCTTTATGAATAAAACCATGCAAACATTAATTTCTCCCTAACTATGGTACCAAATTTGACGGAGTATTTTCTTTCAACTCTAAAAAGAAGCATATTATTCCCAATGAAGATAATAAAAAATAGATTAAATGTGAGGTAAACTTTTCATCGTAATGGGGGAAAATACATGGTTAAATGAGCGAATTTTTATGTATCAGTGTCATAGCTCTTTTCATGGCACTGCTAAAATAAGGCTTATCATTTGCCTCTTCACGTATTCACTTAAAACTGATATAAGTAAAGCAAGGAAAACACTGCTGTATTGTGCTACAATGTGCTCCTAACGTTTAAGCTGTTTTAATGTTTGTGCTTAGACTTAAGATTAATATGCTAATTTTTTGGTATTATTACTTATAATTACCTTTCACTAGTTAGGTACCCTTCTTAAACGTTCCAGTAGATGAGAATGAATATCTCACTACACACAATGTGTCCCACGACAAATTGCTGCTAGTTTTATACAAAGTACAATGACACTACCCTTATTTAACAATGTTTTAAACCTGATGGCAATAGAACACTTTAAGTGAATGTAAGAACGGCTCCTGCAAAACATATGACCTAGTATTCTGAGTGGAAGATGTTATGCTTCCATTCGACCCCGAAAAGATTCGAAATGATTAAGCCTCGTATGGGAGCAATTTGTCTTCCGTATAAAGTCGACACTAAGATGTAGGTCTCAGGTCCAAATCGTTTTCCTATGATTCCCTCCTTCCCTCTGTGTAAAGCAGAAGGATGAGCTCCTCCCAAAGCCACTTCTCAGCAGGGAAGATAAGGGGAGTCGCCATGTTGCCAAGTGGACTATAGAGGAGATGAAACGTTAATCATTTGTTCCTAGCTACATCACCAAGATGAGAAGCATAAGGCCGCGGAAATAACTGCCGCGAAAAAAACGCACACATAGTGCCGAGATACACACACACGATCTGCTTCCAACATATCATAAATTACGGGTTTCCACCAGCAGAGAGCTTGAGTTATGGCAAACAAGAGAATCACGGCAAGAATTACGAGTTGCAAAAAAAATAAGTTCAACCAACTTTGTTATTTGCTTTGACTCTTTCCAGTCTAGTATAATTTATTAGTATGTATCTGGACCCCATAAGATCACACACAATGGTAGAGGCAGGCTCATATAAAGATGAACTTAATAATGAATAAGTTTTTGTTTTTAATTTAACACTGACTTTCAATGAGAATAATACAGAGACAGCATAAGTAAACGATACACGTATCAACCAACAAGGTAAACAGACAATGTGGCTCATATATATATTTTAACTCCTATACTACAGGTTATAAACAATTATAATCTTTTATTAAAAAAACGGAAAAAATGCATTAGCTGATACATTTCAAGATCAATCAAGGTTATTATTAGACAAGAAAAAATAAGAAACAGACTTTCACTTTCCAAGACCAAAGATGATACGATTATAAGAAAAAATCCTAACAACACATTAATTTAAATTAATATCAAATCACTGAGAAAAATATCATCACGATGACAGTAATAAGTCCGAAATTTCAACACGAGGTTTCAAGGGCGTATTACTTCATATAATTTCACAATTTAATGTTTAAACATTTTGGAAACAGCGATATTATATATACTCAATAGTCAAGAACCATTTAAGAGCTACAGAGGAGGAAATTTTAGCGTTTATATGAAATAATGAATACTCCAAACGAAATTTCATTGGGCTTAAAATCTCCCTAATTAAGTACGTGATTTTTCTAATGCCATCGAATGATAAATGTCACGATACATTTTCACTACGCCAGTTTTGCATCAAGGACATGTCCTCACCGATAGAAGTACATTCTTTGCTAACCGCTGGCCTAAAATTGGCATAAATTAAAATATAAAATACAGGGATTATTCCAACACGTCAGAAATAAATTTTACATGCGTCATAAGGAAAATAAAAATTAGCTCTGCTCAGTACTCACGGTTGAAACCATCTCTATATTATCTCTTTCCCGTGAGTTGCTGATTTTATATGTTAATTACCCTCAATTTTGGCTCGCGCATTAAAGATAACCTGTGCATTGCACTGATAAAATTATTAAGGCTAAAAAATAAAAAAATAAACGAAAAATGCGTGAATATACTAAATTCTACCTCGTAATTTCCCATTTCAATAACATAATTAATTAATTGTTTTAGCCTCAAAGAACTTGCTGCTGCATGCAAGAATACCTTCCATTAATTTCAGTCGAAGCGCTTCCTGAGCATTTAGCGATGCTAGGCTGTTCCGCGCTCCGAGTGTGCATATGATGAACTATTTGAACCCAGCCGACGGAGAGTGAGAGGCTATTATTTCCTCACCTCTTGAATTGAATTGGACTTCATACCGGGCGACTGACGACGAAAGAGCTACCACCGTACTAATGTCAAAAGCTCTAGGCGAAACGTTGAACCGAAAAAAAATATACGGGGCCGTGGCTACTAAACATGCGGGCCTCTCTTGGATTCTATCGGATGGCCATGCAATGCTCGAGGTCTGAAGGGAAGAAGTACGAGCTCCACGTGAGAACTTGATAATGGCCTCTTTTACTGGAATGAGGCGTGAAATGGAGATATATTATTTTTAGCATGCTTAAGAGTCATTCCTGAGGTTCTCACACTCCCCTCCGTTTTCATTCTCCGAGGCTTTTTTAAGCAAATTCCTATGCCTCGCTCATACCTCCGCGTAGGTACGTTTTTTCCCCAACCCCTATAATTCTCCCCCCTTGCATTTCCACCACTCTGACTGCCCCCGCCCCCCCTCATACACTATTCCCACCGCTCCAACTCGCACCCCTTCCAACGCTCGCTGTCACGCCCGTGAAATATATTTACGAGGCTCACAGGTCGTCGCCGTGGCAACGGAAACGAAGTTCCCACCGCAAGTGAGAGGTAGACGAGATTTTACGATTCCCTAAGAGTCACCCGTCGAAAGCAGTCGTTAAAACCCTTAATTTCGTTTGAAACCAGACGTGAATAACATTGAGGAAATCCCAGCTGAAAAGATTAATTATTTTTCATTCCGTCTCCATCATTGTAAGAGAGAAAGAATAATTTTATTTCCATCGCATTATTTTGTTGTTTTTTTTTCGCTCCTATATCATACTCACTGAAAGTAAAGAATCTAATTTCCTCAATTGAGGCAAAAAGCACGCCGATTTCAGAGACAATCTCAAGACAACAGTGTGAGGCTAATGAGAAAAAATTGTGGGAATCGGTTTTTCATGCGCATTAGCCCAAGACATCTTTCATGCGCATTGCTTTTATCCGCCAACAAAACTGTGTTAATTTGAATCCTAGAGTTAATCCCTACAGTTGGGCTAAAGATATTTTTCAATCAAAATATTAGATTTTCTCAAAGTTCAGAACTCACTCCTAATAATAGTCTTACGGTATTTTAAGGCTCGAATACAAAAAAACTGCAATTGTCCAAGATTTAGGAATAAAACGTATTCTATCTCCCGCTAGTAGATAAAAAAATAAAAGTAGGCGACGGAAAATGTTACGTGGGTAGTTATTTAAAAGTCAATTTAAACACTAAAACACTACCGTATTTTAAAATCAAAATAACTCGATGCGCAAATACAAGGAGTATTGAATACAATTTACTTAGGAGTTTTTAAATTACGGGTCAGCCCAATTTCAAATTGTGAAGTTTAATTCCATGTAAAAATTGAGTCTCTAATTAAATTGAGCTAGTTCAAGGATTACTTTTGCAAGAAAGGCGAAAAATCATATACATTCTGCATAAAACTCTATATGTAATATCGTGGCAATGAATCACAAAGTACCTATATCTTAAAGGTAATTTAGGTAAATAATCTGCTGAGGAAAATGCGTTTTACTAAAAGGAACACCATCGCAACCGAGAGTATGCTTACTTCCTCAGGTGTAGTTAATATTCAAAACGCAACTTCCTTAATATAAAATGTGACGAGGTCGCACCAGCTTGAGGGCGAAAGAATAAAAATTCTTATTTTTACTTAAGTAATTCGTCTTTCCTGGCAATGTTTTTCCGTTTTTCTCCCGTTTTCAAGCTCTTTTAGTGATGGGAGGTCTCGTTTTTTTCATGTAAAAGAAACTGGTGAAACTTTACCAAGTAATACCAATTTTACGATCTTTTGTACGGAATGCGATATCTCGGCGAGTACAAAGAAAGTCCATCCTCCATCCCTAAATGCATCACCGCGGCCCCTATTCCCTTAACGTAGTTAACGTCCTTCTCCTCCTCCCCCCACCCACCCACCGCCATCCACTTCAACTTCCCTTTGTCTCGGGCGAAGGTTAGATGGCGCATGTGGGTCAGCCGACTATGCATGCGGGATTAAATTGGAGAATTCGCCGCGGAGGAGGAGGTTGCGACTTGTGCGAAGTCTACTTTTTAGGTCTCCCCTAACAGTCCTACCCCATTCCTGCCCTCCGGGAACCCATGCTCTGCCCTAACATTGTCCCACTCCAACCCTCCTTATCCCCGGGCGAGAGAGCAGGGAAATGGCCATAGCCCATGCAGCAGTCCCCATCTCACCACAATTTCTGTTCTTTCCTCACTGTTTCTACTGCAAGCCGGGGACGTGAACTGCAGTAAAACTAAATATCACACAGCAAACTATTCAATTCTACACCCAAATGTAAATATAAAATATTAACAGGAGCAAAGGAGAATAATGGTAAAGGAAGAAATAATGATTAAGGCAAATTGTCACTTATAAAAAGGAATTCACGTAGGTGTATTACCTAATAGTCTACTGTCAGTATTTGTATTAGTAGTGCCCACTTTGTTTCTATGCAACAGTCAAAAATCAATATTTTAAAGGGTATACCTATTAGATAATTGAAATATAGCATGCTTCCCTCACTACTTCTTGGCCTTATTGCTATTGGAATAAAGATTCTGATTATATTTAATTTTAATTTGTATCAGTACTATACTAAATGCCACCAAGTAATCAAAACTACTTGAAAGTGCAAAAACGATTTATTAACGAGAACGTTTGGCACATATGGAAGCGGAACATTTTTATTGGAGTGTAATGGCATTAATAATTGCGTGTGCAACCGTGTCGACCGTGCAGGTCGACATGAAAGTAAGTAACAATAGTCGGCGGGAATAAAAGTAGGCAACAATAGTCGGCGGAATATAGGCCATGTAGTTAGTCCCCATACTGAAAATTACCATTGAATTTTTTTACAGTTGTCCCCACATCTCTCAACTACATTTCAACAGCCGGCCCTGATACCTACGTGAACCTAAGTACCTATTTTCTTTAAACGCAGTTTGAATGAATTCTTCTGTAGCCGTAAAAGAGACCATACACTAATTTTATCTTAAATGATGTTTAAAAAACATGATGTATATAGAGTAATATTTAAGCCGAAAAAAATTGATCGAATCCTGATTATTTCAGTAAATATCTAGGCATAACTTGAGGCTTTGACTTGACTTTTTGAATATAATACTTTCAAGGCTACTTCACATCCGAATATTTTTACTGAGAGAAATTATTTTGCGAAGTATATAGACAAGAAATACATTTTAATTTTTAAATAATTGGTAATATCATACGAACACCTAAAATTTACATTATTGGTGTGATTTGCGCGTTAAAAGTTCTTTTATTTTCTTTATAATGCCTCTCTGGTGGTACGGGAACACGACTTTTATTAGTAGGCAAACATCCCGAACATGTAAAACAAATCACTGATCTTTAGGTCAGAAAGAGGAGATCTTAATTTTATAATAAGATCAATTTCTTATATAATTATTTGGAGTGGTAGGCCTAACCTACCTTCAACTACCTAGAACGAAATCCTATGAGAGGACCCTAACTGGATCACATATGGGTCCAAATCGTAACCCCACATTTAATCTTGCTCCACCTTTGATGGTAATACTTAGGTTCCTTTTCGGTTCGGTTGAGTCGAAAGTGTTCCTGTCACAAATTCCTCCAAGAATCGCCTGTCCGCATTTCACTCTTTCTGTTCTCCACATTTTTCGTTTCCCTACCAGCGACCTTTCGTCCCAACTCCATCCCACATACGACCCCAGTAGCCCAGACCCATACAATGCACCCACACACCGCATTTCGATCGTCATTTGTCGTCCGCTCGGTTAAAAACCCCTACCATCTACTCCATCACGGGAAGCCTTTGGAACTTGGGCCGCGGGAAGGGCCTTTGTCGGACCCCGGAATACTCCTACGAGCTCCAAGGCGGGCGGTGCTACTTTTAAAAGCATGGGTTGCGGGAGGCGGGCTCGACGGTCTTGCTCCCTTTTATTTTTCTTTGGACGTGACCATATCCTGCGCTCGCTGATGCATTACTTCTGAAGAACGGTTCTGACGCTCCGAAGTGCGCAAATAGAATTTGTAAGACCTTAACCTCTTTCATACATCTTTAAACGCCAGCAGGCCTCTGATGTAAATAAGTGTCGCTGACAAAAAAGGAAGGTTTGCTCAAATACGACAAAGAAAAACGTGGGAATAGTACTACGAACGATTTGTCTTTACAAATATTTGCAACTAATTCAATCTAAGAATAATTATTAAAAATTTTATTTATCGTTGATTTTACCAATCGTGTTTATTGTGCTACACATTTGGTAGTTCTTCTCTTATGTATAGTAAAAATTGCTTAGAGAAAATCCTATTCGATCGCACATTGAACTACGAGCCTCAGGCCCGCCGACGTACATTACGTAATATAATTTAACCTAACACATTAAAGCTGTAAAATTCAGCCAAAAAGATCTTCTGATTGCGTACATAAACTTAATATTATCCCTTTTTATGTACATATCCTTTATATATACGTCATTCTCATAACATTGCAATATATTCAAATGTATAGTTGCATAACCATTCTTTTAATAGGTATCACTTGGTATTTAGGTTGACTGGATTAAGACTGGTGTGTAAAGGACGAACATCCATAACTACTGAAAGAACATAACATCTCTTTTGGAGGTATTTTGCCAGAAATGATAAAAACCACATCACAATAAAAAAATCGGAACGGAACGTTCGCATCAGTGTTCACAATATGTAATTTCAAAACTGATAAGTTTTTTAAAGTGTAGATGTCATGAAAATATTCACCCTCACAAATTTTAATTTCCACCACACATTTCCACAACAAATATCGCCTCGTGAGCGAGACTCGAATTCGCGACATTTAAAAAAGCTGTTCATATCTCACCAAATCAATATATTTGAAAACCTCATTAAATATACCATATATTTAATGGTCAGATACAGTCCATTCTTAAAATAATACAGAAAAAATGACAGAAAATGCAATAATTGCTCGAATAAAAGTTTACAGGCGTATTCCCATTCACTGTTAAGAGTGCACCAAATAGTAATATACAGTAATTTTATATGCAAAGAATGATAAAAACGGTGCTGATTACGCACCATTCAATGCATAGAATCGCCATTTAAAATCATAATGCTCGACGCCCAAAAAAAACGGCAGATGCAGAATGCGAATCGTGATGTTCTAAATTAACACACTAGGAAATTTGACAGCTCGCACACAACCAACAAGTGCCTGTGATTAAGTATTTTTCGAACAAAAAATTATGCATAAAATTAGCATTCTTCCATAAGATAATCCTGTTAGCGGTAGATGCAATACCATCAACTTTGTAATTAATATTTACAACATACAAAATTTTTAGTTATAATTTTATGCAATAATAATGTTCAAGGGAAAGAGCGTTCATGTATTGACTGCACGCCGAGTTGAATGTCTTTGGACAGAATAAGGGCATTTGGCTCTATCTATAGTAATAAGCTAAGTTTGGGATGAAAATACTCAACAGAATTCTGAAATTCAGACAACACCGAATAAATTATCCCGAGCATAATACCGCTCTTTTTTATCAGACCTCTTTTTATAAGTACCTTCCGAGAGATTGTTTAGCAAAAATGGGTGAGGCATAAGAATAATGTGAAAAAAACAAAACGTATTGATCAAATATGATCCTAATTTCTGCTGCTCTGAGATGTATGGTGTGAAGTGAGCAGTAAGCTCTACGCTTTATATAAATAATACGGGATAGAACTATGACTGACAGGATGCTTACAAGGAGAATTGCCCTCACATAAGTAGATATTCATTAATAAAGCAAGGTAATGAAAAAATCACAAAAGTATCTCATACTAAACTACGTTCATTTTCCAATTTAACAGAAATTCAATGAAACAAAAATACAGGAGTGTATGGACTATATTAGCTACAAAATTGACGGTCTACTTGTGATATAATTAAAAGTTCAATTCAGAACTTGGTCAAGGATGCTTTGCGGATCAACGTAATCAAAGAAGGGAAACTTTGATGACTTTCTCTCGAAAATTCCGATGTTACGGATCTACAAAGTTTCAAGTGGAATATGCCATTGAAGTTTTCGAAGAAGTGCAAGAGAAATTGTTTACAAACCAAACAAATGCTGTTTTGAACAAAAACAAATCATGCAGTGAAGACTGTAAAATAGTCAAATATCTCACGGCTAATTGGACACTGCTCTTAGCTGGTTGGAGATAGAGGAAAACAGCAAATGAAAGGAAACATATGCAATCATAACACGTAGTAATGAAAATACGGATATTCCGACGTTTTCTCGGATTAATTCAGATGAGAGAAAACGCAGCAGAGAGAATTTCAAAGGCAATTAGCCAAAGGGAAGCAAATGTTATTGATGAAGAAATAATACACAAATGAAACGATCCTTAGAGGGGTGACTACGTAACGCCAACTAAAACATAATATTCGCAAAATAAGTTCGTCGAAATACGGGTACGGTGTGAAGCGTGAGCCAAAAGTAGAAGAAACTTCTTTATGCAACGTAGACAAAGAACCACTAATGGAAAGGAAACCATATAATCCATTGCATGAAGAAGAGGAATAACTGAGAATAAAATGAAGTTCTTATGGTGAATATGGAAGCATTAGGAGCACTAACTCAAAGGCTTTCGGGCTCTTCGCGCATTTTTTCATACTTAAGGACTACTTAAATAGAGAAGATCAATCTCCTCCACAATCAAACGGATTTTCATCAAAGACCGATGTATCCTACAGACAATCAAAGCGCCCTAGACTAGCCCTTTTCCCTTTATGTTGAGGGCCAAGAGCCCTATGTATAGCTACCAGAAAACTCAGAAAACTCACTTTAGACCTAAAGATGCCAGCTGGAATGCCTGAAAAACTGTTGTCCTCAATGAAGAACAAGCGCGGGAAAACCCAGTAAACCCTCGATTCATACAATCACCGCGGAAGCCTTCTTAGCTATTTCATTGAGAACACTTCTTGAAAGTATGCAGAATCATAATATCTGTATAAAAATATACATAATAAAAAAATCCATGACATGGGAATGTTGAAAAGAAGCATTCAAATAGTGAGTTGAAACGTCACGAATGAGAAGCATTCTACTCGACCGACTGCTCTCTCACTCGAACAGACCAGCCACCACTTGTGACTAATAATTTCTACACGATCAGCTATCAATACTCATAAAATTCAATGAATTTGGCTTTATTTGAAAAGAAGATCTCATATTTCTATGCATAGTAACGTATCAGGTACTTGATGGATTAGTAATTAAGATACCTGAAAAAAGGCGTTACCATGGTACCGATGTGTGCTCCAGAAGAGATATAATAAATAGAAATAATTTAGAAATCCTGACGCGTTAGATATTTAACCGTGAGTAACAAGTATTCCTCAATTATGTATAAACATAAATCTGGTCCTCAGCATAAAATGAGTACATTCAATTAAATCACAAAACATTCTGCTATATAAGTTGTCTTTAACGTTTTTTTGTATTTTAGTATAAAATATGTGTGCATGTCAATTTCTACTAAGATAGCTTTGAGACATTTATATTCAAATATTAACTTCATGCTTATTTCAACTTCTTCTTTATCCATCTCTATTATGACTAAGAATAATAAGTTTTTATTATACTCCCTTAATTTTCATATGCATTACGTCACGTTTTAATGTCTCAAATTCTCATTGCATGTTATTATTTTTTTCATTGTTGTATGTTATCTTTGACATGAAATATTGTGTTATCAAATTGCTAATAAATGAAACTTGTGAAAGGAAATCATTCTATCTTCACTGATATGTCAAATTATTCAGACATTCGACAACCATTAGGAAACCATTAGGATTTAACCATTAGGAACATTAGTAATTCGACATGACATTTATATTCATAGTTGAACATTCAATAGCGATAATCACAGTTGTTAGCTCACCACGGTCCATCTCCCACAACTTCCAAGGGCTAAGTGCTAGTTTTGATCGCCGTCAGTAATGAATAATTAGCAAGCAAAATATTGCAAAAAAAGTTCAGAAGGTAATGCGATGATAAAAACACAATTTATAAAGATGTAAGTAAAAACGGCTAAGAAAAAAAGAATAAAAATAATTTCCCCAGCAGGGAATCGAACACCACACCTTCCGCTCCAATGGGTTTGTACGTACACAGACAAGCAGACGGACAGTGTGAGCTAATATAAATGGAGTAAAAAAAACTCGACCGATTTATCCCTCGCTAACTCACGTAGATGAGGCCAACATCCACTCGTGACTGCTGAAATCTCCATGATGAGAGATGTAACTCGGATAAGACACGCTGCTCCCCCCCGAAGCCACACTCGTGTGAACACCCGCGCCCTTCGCTTCTTTCACGTCATTTGGCTCATCCCTGAGGCTGCTACACCCACCGACCCACCACCGCACGCTCATCAGGGTCCCCTCTTCCTGCCTAACCGTACCCTATCTCCCTTTCTCTCTCACCACCAATCAAGGCTCCAGAAAATCCCCCTCATCGTTCGACGCGGGAAGCCCTTTTTCGCCACAATCCTTCATCGTCCCTTCACTTCCAACGCCTCCCTTATTGCACGCTCTCCGAAATCGGGAGCGTGTGACGTCACGACTAATGAGCGGCTGCCAAACCATTATCCGGCGGATTGCTCGTCGACCCGAACGACTATGGACCGCAGTCACCGCCCAAACCCTCCCCCCAACTGCCGCCTTCACTCCTCTTCTGCGCTTTACACCATCCTACTATCTCTCTTTTCCCCAAGAGCTAGTCTTTTGCGATGTAAATTTTGTATCGCACAAAGATTTGATACATCGCATGATTTCTAAATATCGAATCAGTAATCTACATCTACGGTTGCCAAACATTTTGGTGCATGTACCATGACGGGTTATGTACCTGGCAGTTCATAGGTGTGTGAAAATGGGTGGTGGATGTAGTAAGTAGTTTTTAAATAGAAGTATAAATATAGATAACGATCATTTTTCTGATGCAGTGGTACATCGACTCGTCAGCTTCATTATTTCTCTCCTGGGGTTCGTATTTCAATAAGCTCGTGTCTCTAAATCCAGTTTTACATTCAATTTATGGGTAACATTCAATCTGTTCTCAGACTCAGCAATCATGGAAATAATTGAAAATGTATTCGTGATGCATGGGAATTTGCACATTTGCACAAAATTACTCCATTATAACTCGCTGGAAGAATTCTCTGATCCAGTCCATTAGAAAACCATTATGACACCGTGTGTATCTCGGGGCGAAAACTAAATATCAAAATGTTCGTACGTCGAGTGGTTCTTAAATCGAGGTGCTACTGTAAAAGGAATCAAATTTCAATGATGTGTGACCAAAGGGTACAAAAATTAAAATAGGTTTGGAACCTCTGATTTGCATCTTCATCTACGTCCTCACCTGTGAGCAACCAAAAGGGCGTGTCGTATAAGGGTTTTAGGACACCAGCTGATGAAACAGGTAAGATAATTGGATGAGGCAAGGGCGAATATTAGGGGGCAGAACCTTAGAGGGTAAGTTTCGCGATATATTTCTGCTGTAGTTTTTTACTAAGGTGTGAGAAGAAGGAGCTGTCATACCTATTTTTTTTATTTTGCCCGTTCAGCAAATGCATTGGTGGGGGAAAAATAATACCCTTCTTATCACCATAAAACTCCCATGTTATAAATATTTAGCCTTACGTGTAGTCTCAGAGACTTCAGCGGCTTCAACTATTATTATTGCTTTTAATAGTTTTTTATACTTTCTGTTCACTCGTCACATTTATATCCTAACGTGCGGCTTAGTCATAGATTACGTAGAGAGAAGATGGCATCTTGACGCACGAAAAAGAAGCCAGTTTTGTTGGTAGAAATTATAGATTCAGCATGGATAACGCGTGCAATTATCCCCTTAAGATTTATGAATGATGCAGTTTTTTTTATATTTTGACTTTGCATTTATAGGAATAATTTATTTTGGTGCCCCAAAGAGTGGCATTTGCCATTAAAAAATCATTTGACTTGACCAGGATTCTATTCCGGATCTCACAATTGCCGTCAGGCGTGTGAGCCATTTACAAAAACAAGCCATCTTAATTCAATGCGAATTTCAACGGCGGTTTATACTAAGAAGTTTTCGTCCCCAGTCTACATTGTAGCACAGGAAGCACGGTCTATATCTTTGCACACTTGCGCGCGACTGCGTACCACTTCATTTGTACAATCGCAATTATAGGAAACTTGTCATTACGGTACCGTTTCAATCCCGATTCTAATGCCTATGTTTTCGGCTTATTAAAATCATCATTGATCTATTCACATCACTGATCTATTGTGTCGAGTGCGCATTGAAATGAATTAATTATAACCTTACCATTATACCTTAGTTTCATCTACTCTCTAATCTATGGGCTTGTAATTGTACTTATCTGAGTTTCTAAGTTCTAGTTTTAAGTCTCTCGTTCTAAATCTTTTTTCGCTGGATCACAAGTACTTGTAAATGCCAGAATAAGCTACCGAATGATATTGCGTACCGTGCCATGTCTCATGGTTTCTCATGGTACACACTGTAACCTTATGATTTGCATCATTTGATCAAATATCTGAAGATATATCATATTGAATCATTTTGAAAATAGCACAATATCGTGTACTTCACGACTGTACGATAAAAGTCCGGAGGAACGATATCGCGTATCGAAGTCGGTTCATCACATCTCCACACGGTCCCCACACTTTACTCCGCCAACCAACCAATCGACCCTTCTCGTCTTACCCTCCCGCCTCCACTCCACTCGACACTTGAGACCCTGAAGTGCTCATCCGTCGTCGTCTCATGCTTATCAGCGTCTCGGTCTCGCCTCACCGTGTCTTCTTCTCCCCTTCACTTTCCACGCCCACCTCTCCGCCCCTCCCTCTTCCCTCTCCGCCTTCATTCCATCATTCATCTTCCCACCAACCCCCTTTAGAAATTGATTCCCTCAATCGAAAGGAAGAACGTAGCGTGACACTAATTCGCGAAGCACTCTCCAGACTCTCAAGTGTTAAGCCCCAAACGTAAACTCTCGCCCAAACCAAAGGAGAGAGAGGATTGGCCCCTACATAACGCACTGCTGACTTAATTAAAACTTCGACAAGAGTCGCAAAAATAACAGATGATGAAATCGATCTTGAAAAGGAGCACCTAGTATATGGAGTGTGAGGAGTTCCTTATCTTTAATGAAGGTTAAATTTAAAGGAATAAAAGAGTCGTTTATCATTTACTCCGGATAAACAGTTTGTCAGTGAAGAATGATCTTGGATGAATGACAGTGAAGCTCGTCATCATCAGATGACGAGCTTCGTCGAAGACTAGGTCGTGTTGTGTTAATAAATCTATGTGGAATAACTAAGTTATACTTTTCATTTACAATGTTGAGCAAATTCCACCCAGTCACGCCTGAGACCACGGAATACATAGCTTGAGCTTTAGGATCATTATAATAATCAGAATGAGACATTAAGATTTTTTATATTGTTCTTAGTTTAGACGAGAGGGGAAAAAGTAGATAAATATGGCGACAACCAGTTGCGACCGTGTTCACGAAATCTTTATTTTTTCAGAAATTTCGGTGAAATCTTTATTCTTTATTTTAGAAATGCGTGAAAATTCCTTGAGGTTCATTTAGCGTGATTAAAAAGCAGGCTCATCCCGTTGCAATCCAATATCATTATCCCCCCATCCTTTCAAAATCAGTCATCCCTTTCGCTCACCCCACCCCCAACCTCCAAAATCACTTTTGCCTCATCCCAGCTCAAAAATGCCATGCGTTTCCAGAACCAATAACTTTCTTTCTCGCCGAAAACGGCTCAAACTTTCTCCCTCTCTCCGCTCCCATTAAAACATATTTCCGTGTCCCACAACTGGTTTAATTTGCGAAACGCTCGTTAATTGATCACTCTCTGCATGTTTGTCTGGCTTTGACATGGGATAAATTTCTGTGGGGGATACGATCGCGTTCAAAATACGGGGAATGTGGTGATGGAAAACGACTGTTGCAAAACTTTATCCAGGATAAAATGAAATCACCTCAAAATAAGCCCCATACGTTCACTCATTTTTTTCCTTTGCACAAACATTTTATGAGATTCTATGATATTGAAATAAATAACGAAATGAGCCAGGAAACTAATTGCGTAATATTTTTCAAACAGGCCAATTAGGAATTTCTTTATATTCGTGGGCTAAAATAAAGAGTAGAGGTCATACTTCAACACAAAGGGAGCTAGTAGTTGGTCCCACGTCGAAAGAGCAAAATAAAAGGTTAACTGTTTTGCTCTGCGGGCATTCTCATGAAATCGGAACATAAAACTCTACGGTCGCTGTCCTTGTACTTGTTATCCGTCGATACATTTATGAGTTGGCGGTTTGGCAGGTAACATGGAGACTTTTATGCACCTGGAAAAAAGCCGTTTATGACGCTGAAACTACGTTTTGGAAATCAAATAAATTTTCTCTAGTCTTCACGCTGTAACAAGAGGGCTAATGATGACGACCTATTAATTTATCATTTCAACAACGTTTCGAATGACAAATAATGGTATAAAAAAGCAATAGATACCCGTCTCTTCATGGGCAAAATGTTTTTAACCAATTCATTAGTGAATTACTAATCCAAGCAAAGCAATTCCTTTATGTTGAAAATAAAATAATTTCAACATTTTTTAAAATATAGGTACTGAATTCAAGAAGATAACAGTCGAAGTAATTCTCATAAAGTCTTGACTCATAACCTAAAGAACCGTTGCAGCTGGGGAATTAGGTAAAGATTTACCTGTTTCGAATAGTTATTTTTCTTTAAAAGTAGAGTAATTGAAATTATAATAAAATAAATCGATAGTAGGCGATGTGAGGATCGTAGAAGATGGTGCAAATTGCCCTTTATTAAACACTTAAGCTATAGACTAAGTAGACTTCTGCGTAAGGACAATTTTAATATTTGTTTTTATAACCCTGTGACCATCGGGAAACTCATTTTTAATTCCAAAGAGGTTTGTGAGAATTTTGAAAAAAGCGGTGTTTACTCCCTCAAGTGTGACATCCCGAAGTGCAAATGTTTTTATATTGGCCAGACTGGCCGTAAATTCAAGACAAGAATGGCGGAAAACACTAGAAGTTATTTAAAGGGTGATTTTAAATCCGTGTTTGCCAAACCCCTGCTTAAGTCTTAAGCACTCATCCAATTTTAATCCCTCTATTTTACATTTTTCTGGCAAAGGTGTTAAGCTCGATTTTTTAGAAAAATTTGAAATTGTCTCTGCCGTTAAAATGCACGGTGATAAAGTTTTAAATTAATTTGTGCCGGGAAAATTGTCCCCATTTTTTACCGCCCCTATCCCCGTACCTTTTAATCTGTGACGCTCACATGCTTACCCTTGTCCTTGAGCCATTACCAAACCCAATTCTCTCCCCCTTAACCATCCCCCCCACTAACCCCCCCCCCACTAACCTAAGAAGGAAGACTAAACTAAGACACTACCAAACAGTGGTTAGACCTGAAACGCTTTATGCAGCAGAAACACTTAAACTGACAAGAATGGGGGATCTCGAAAAATTAGAAAAGGTTGAAAGAAGAATTTTGAGGAAAATATTGGGACCTAAAAGTAACAGCAATGCAGAATACAAACTAAGACCAAACAGAGAGCTATATCTAAAAGTTGAAAAATTAGTCGATGTAATGAGAAAAAAACGAATTCAGTTTTATGGTCACATATTTCGAATGAGTAACTCCAGACTAACCAAGAAGATCTTCAACCTACTAAACAGCTACAAATCCAAACCTACTTGGTTCATTGAAACTCAAAAAGATATGGAAAACTTGGGATTAAAGATTGACATAATAGATGACCGAACTCTTTTTAGAGAAGTAATTCACTCAGCAAAATTTCCAGAAAGAAAAAAATCGAGGGATGGAAGAAAATGGACGCAAGAACAAAAGGAAAGGCACTCTCAAAGGATGAAGGAAATATGGACAGAAAGAAAATTAAATAAAAAAAGGCATATCCAGAAGTGATTTATCGCACCCTCAAATGGGTTATTCGAAGAAGAAGAAGAAAGCTCACCGGCCATACATGCTTAAGTAGTGAAAATTACGAAAAAAACATTTTATAGCTAGGATATCTCACAATAGTATCACATACCACTAAGGCATTCACAATAAATCGCACATTCTCACTAAAAGGATTTAAAACGGTCATTTATTGCAAATTTTAATTCATATGTTGCATAGAAACGTGTGAAAGTAAGACTGACGTGATGGATTACAGAAAAAAAATGAGCAAGAAGAAGAGATGAAATACCTAGAATCCTAAGTTGAAAACAGGAAACTGTAATTCGCAGTGGAACGTGGATTAATGATACATTTGGTTATTTAAATGTTTCCTAACATGGAATTGTTCAACTTTAGTTGATAATTTTACAGACACATCAAACTTTTATTTACCGATGAAATAATTATGCCTTGCTGAAAGAGCAATGGTTTCTTGCTGTGATACAAATATTTTAAACGAAGATACGGACAATAGGTAATATAATTAACAGCTTAGACGATCCTATCCCTTTAGCATAGAGTAATACGCGTTGCATCACACACACTCTACCATATTGAGCTGCGTATGCTGAGGGATAACCGCAATCCTGCTTTGACCCTTAGCCGCCTGTGTTGCATCAATCTATTTCAATACCCTGCCTGCCCTTGCCCCGCATTCTGGCCCCCGTCAATAGCCAGCAGGGCAATTGCCTTCTCCGCTTTAACGATTAAGCACCAATCTCCAATCAAAGTCGACGACATTATATTGCAAATCCAGTTTCAAGCCTTTGTGTAAAGAGGGGCCAAGAGAGGATGTGAAGACGATGAGCAATACAGGAATTCCACATAACTCCCTAAGTCCTTCAATGTCGTTGGACCGAGAATGCATCCTTTGAGTACCCATGATATTAAATTTGACCTGAAGGGGGAGTATGATGCAAGGTAGGATCAGAGTCCTCTGGATTGCCATATAATAACTACGTAGTGAGGGTGAGGGAGTATTGTTGAGAATGCAATCTAGAGGACCCTGGGTAAAATGGCGTGCATAAAAAATGGTACACTATCAACTTGCTTCCTGGGCACAGCTTCCTGAAGTTGAATCAAATGTTTAACGGAAGGATCCTCATTGATTAAGTCCCGGAAATGCAGTTCAAAATTAACAAATTTTTCCAAACTCCAAACCAAATTCCAGTTCCAAAACAAATTTTTAGCTACATTGGTCTATTCGCGCAACTAAATAAAACTTTTATTAAAAACATAAGTTAGTTCAATGAAATATTGGGATTTTGAAGTTCTTCAAATAAGCCTTTGACCAGGAATATTGCATTCTAACTTACTTTATTCAACATGGAATGATCGGCATGATATATGATTTAAGAATTACAAATATAATGGAAAATTCTCATTTAGTTGATTGAAAATTTACAATTCATTTTGCAAATCATTCCACGAAGGACTTTGCTGAATATAAAAGGTCAATTACTTCCCAATGCCAACAAACTCAAGATTTTACTTCATGTCTTGATGTACAAAGAGTGAGTTTATTGATGTAAATATTGAGCCAATAAGATTTTTGATCAAAAATAAAGTAACAAAATGATTGACCATCCCAAAACACAAATGAATCATATGTACCTACCATACGAGTTATGATACATAAGGATTGATATTTTCTTAATATATATTGAACACGCTATGGATAGTTGACTTATAACTTTCGATATGAAAAGCGCTTTTTAAATTTCAAACTTAAAATTTAATTACGGACTAGGTTTAAACTGTTTCATTTTCAATACCACTGGACTTAGGACTGTAAACTATTGAAAAGTTTCATTTCATTGGTATAGTAATTTAACCAAGAAACGTCTCGAAATATTATGTTTTAAGTAGCTCATTTCCAACCGATACACATAGTGTGGGATTGCAGAAGTTAGATATTATGGCTTCAACAGTGAGAACTGTAATCGATCTTGGCACATAGTCTATCTCTATCGATAACGGCATAGATGCGTGTCCTGGTGCTTTTACAGCGCCTCTTGCAGTCTACTTTTCTCACCCTGGCTCTCACCACACCACTTTCGCTCGTGACGCTAAATCTACCAGAACAGGAATGACTCATTCTAACGCCCTCGACGAAAGTTCTTCCATAAAGCCAGTATTTCACTGGCACGGGGCCGCAAAAAGTTCTGCCGCCCCATATCCCGCAAACCTCCTCCCACCCATTTCCCCTTCTCAATTCCTCGCCTTCCCAATTCTATCCGTTGTCATCTATTTTACCCGCCTCTTTCCTTTTCAACATTCCAATGGTATTTGATTTTCTTTTGCTGCACATAATAGGATTTCATTGCAAAAAATAATAATAACTATTTATTGGCACAGGTTAGTAATAGAAATGAGCGAATGACGGGGATCTTGGGTAAGGAAATAAAGATAAGGCTGGTGAGGAGCTTGATATGGAGTGTAGTGTTGTGTGGGGTAGAGACGTGGACTCTGAGAAAGAAGGACCAGAATCGCCCGCAGATGTCAGGGATATGGGTGTGGAAGAGGATGGAAAAGGTTCGGTGGACCAAAAGGAAGAGAAGCGAGAAAGAGCTGGACATGGCTGGTGAGGAGAGGAAACTTCTGGATGAGACAAGGGAGTAGCAGGGTAGGTGGCTGTTTGAGGTAATGATGGTTTGCTCAAGGCCGTGATAGAGGGAAGGATGTTGGGCAGGCGGGGAAGGGGAAGACAGAGAATAGGATTCATGGATGGGATGAAGAAGCATGGGACGTTCTCGGAGATATAGATAATAATATTAGAGGTAGATAGGGCCCTGTACGTGTAAAAATCTGGAGGATTTTCTCTGACTTTCACAAATACTTACCTTAAACCGGTAGATTACTTTCATGAAATAAACGAGTGGCAATAATAACAAGTTTCTGGAATATGATAATGGCTAAATCAGACCAAAACACGAAGTGCAATAAAGTTTAAATCTTAAAGACAAGATGCATTATCAGTCACTTCAAAGAGGATTTTTGTTTTTTAGTCCACAAAAAGCATAATTGTTTATTATGCATACCCATAATAAACAATATATTCTGTTTCTTTATTCCTATTTACAAAAAGATGCCTAGTATTTTCTTATAAATGTTTGGTGAATGGAAAATTTAGCTGGAATGCACAAGAAAGAAATTTAATACCAACAAGAAATCAATGCATCGATAAAACGTTCGAAATGATAATCATTTGCAACTTCTAGGCCAACTAATCATGTGTCCTCCGTCTACACGGTTTCATTGCTGAAAATCATCATTAGCAACTAATGTCATGACTGATTAGCTGGAGTTCTCCATTCTACTGCCTTTTATTATCATCAGCGTCCCGTTTTATTCCATAAATATCTCTTATTTAATATCCTAAGTCATCTAAATCTAAAAACTTTATTTTTGATTCTTCCACAGCAATAATTCACACTCTTCTCCTTTATTGCCGTTTGAAGTCATTTTTGTCTCAAGCAAGTTTTACACGAGGCACTTCATTGCACAATTTGAAGTACAGAAATTACGAGAA
Organism: Pyrrhosoma nymphula; assembly: GCA_963573305.1. NCBI lineage: Eukaryota > Metazoa > Arthropoda > Insecta > Odonata > Coenagrionidae > Pyrrhosoma > Pyrrhosoma nymphula. The sequence goes on from OY754334.1 coordinate 36,899,661, forward strand.
CTCGAGCACGGAATTAGAGCAATGGCTATTTTCCCATTTGTCGTTTATGCATTGGCGCATGAATTCTGGCAATTCACAGCGTTACACGACGCTATTCTCACTGCACATCCATATATCCATCCTTTTTGCAACAAAGTACCTCGTGTAAAACGGCAATTAGGATGTGTCCAGTAAGTTAGCATAATTAATTTCCCAGTGCTTCCATATAGCGTCTATTTCCGCCAGATTTTTGTACCCAGCAAAACTACGAGATAGCATTTGAAGCCACAATCACAAGGTTATCCTGCGCAGGTACTCACAAAAAACTGTATCGGTAAAGTCTGTAATGAAGTTTGCACCTTAACATGTCAACAAGTTCCACGTCACTCCCTGCTTAGCTCGGTCTACACAAGACAAAATGTTTCATTGCACGTCTGCTTGCAAAACATGAGCGTGAAGATCAGTCTCACCAATAATTACAACAAAACACCATATCACAGATTGCAATCACATTAAAAAAACTATTTAGTAATCTTTTGATTCTAAAATTTTAATACTGCTCGCGCCAAACATTTTGTGTTTTTATTTTAGCCTCTAGAAAGCCTCCTTTTCTCGGTCTTTTACTTTTGTCGCCAAGAGAGTTCACTACTTCCATTGCAGGTTTTTTTTGCCCTTACAGGGCGTCGCCCCGGAACAATAAATTTTGTTCATTCACTCAGTCACTCACTCCCTTCATCCGAAATTTCTTCGCCTGCCCGTCCACTCCATTACGTCTTTCCACTTCGTCATCCAGCATTCCGCTTCCCTTCACCCCTCTCTCCCCTCCGATCCCTCCTCCTCTCTCTCTCTCTCCCTCTCTCTAATACACACACACTAACACATATACACACCGACATAGCACCACCCTTTCCCTCCTCTGCCCTCTTGTCTCATCAATATCAACCCGACCGCCATCTTGGGATCCTTCCTTCTCACGCTCACGTCCATATTACAGTCGTCCTCCTTTTTGACGCGCAGCCGACGCTTATTGAGCCTGAACATCACCTTGATCCGTATTAAAATGAGAGAAAAACAATCAAAAAATGTAAACTACCTTCACTTGCGCAATTACAATATGTTCGTAGTGGTAAAGCTTCGCCAAAGCTCGTAGTAGATAATAAGAAGTAGATTTTGGAGATGATAGGGTGTATTACTTCAAAGGCGATCATAGCAAAAGATTTAGTGTTGGTTGTTTGCCTTTGTTTGAAATTTAATTACCAGAAAGCAATACACCTACCATTCTCCCTTTCTTTGAAAATCAAATCTTAAGAGGTTTAAGAATTTTCCACTTCTACAACTCGACGTTCCCTCGCTTTTTGTAGTACTCCTGCTTGACTTACTCCTTCCGTGAAGCAAATTTCTGCGTTTTGCGAGAAAAAAAACGAAACAACTCCAGGTGCATATCCAAGGGTTTATATCTATAAATATTAGGCAGTTATAGACATCCATATTCTTAAAAGACATACATAAGGACATAGTTAAACGTAGTCCAAAAACGTGTATCGCAGGAGATAGCTCTGAACCAGGTAAGGTTATTCAGGTGCTGACAGAAATCACATCTTGTTAATGAGATCAAAATATTTCTCCGTCACAAATTTTCCATCTACAACTTTTCGAAATATTTACCAAAATAGAGGCATTTTGGTACAGCTCTGTGCTACATACTGGTATAATTAACAATATGAGGTTGCTTTGACGCTTAAAACACATCAGAAATGCAACTATCAGTAGTTCAACCTTTTACAAATAACATTACTACTCACAATAATACTTTTTATGGCCTCCCGAGAAACATTTCCGGTGGTGACGTATGGTTAGAAACAAACAAGTGAAAACCATAAATTATAGGTATGAATTTTTCATTAACTACTGAAAAGTTCAGTCATAAAAATTAAGTTTTTGCGGCGTTGGTATTGATGTATTTACTCGATGTTTCTAAAAACTGACAATATTTTAAAATAAAATTCAAATTTCTTCTTTATTATGACTGTAAAAGATTTTCGATCATATAACCTTTAGCAAAGAAATATTTAAGGAATTTTACAACCGATATCTTATTATAAGATGCATTGTGATCCAAAAATGGGAAAGAGGTAAGCTTAAACCAGATGTGTTTATTCAGGAGTTTAATCTAAAGCGTTGCTCTACCCTCATCTACTTCCCTCCCCATATCTCCTCTCCTCTTCTCTCCACTTCATCTTCACGTCATGTTTACATCTTTTTCACCACCTTCCAGTCTTCTCTCTGTCTATCTCCCTTTCCATCCGCTCATTTACACATAGTGAATCCCCCGGTCTTGCACAAGGGTCTCCGCTCAGAATTTATGCTTGCCTGTCCTCCCGGGGAATCCTTTGCCGTGGCATGCGCCGGAACCCATTGAGGAGGCTAGGGGTGTAAGAAAATGACCAATTTCGACAATGAGGTCCAAATAACCATCGCCTCCTCCCGGATTCCTCCACTACCTACGTCCTTAAACCCTTGCCGTTCCAATAAAACCAATCTCCGCACGCCCGGATGCCCAATTAATTAAGACGTTACATCAGATGTTCACACTGAAGACGGAGGGCTACCCAAATTACATGCGTCACCCCATTTACCCAAGCCTCGACAAATCGAGGCTATCCCTTTCAACGGTGCCTCCGCGAGTGAAAACATATCAAATGCTCTCGTTGGGAGTGGAAAAGAGAAATGGTTGGATCCAATTACAAATATGCCGGGATCCTCCATCCCTGGTCAAATTTCCTTATTTTCCCACCGATATTTATTATGGACACGGAGAATTTTAAATTACGGTTAAAATAAATAATTTGAGTTTCCGAGAATAATTCAAATAACAATCAAGTTTGCGTTCAAGTATAACATAGTCGTCAGACTATTTATAATATTACTACTATAGATGATATTACACTTCCACCCGGGCCGGCTAATACAATAATATATATTGATGTAGTATGATAAAGCGTCAAACTAAGTACTACGACGAAAGACTTCCATGATGCTGCTTCGGTAACTGTTTCAATTCAGCTACAACATTTTTAATCAATACGTAAAATTATCTGTCAGGATATTAAAAAAATTGAGTACCTACTTAACTATTAGATTTTCTATTTCATTCACACTTTCAGCATAAAATAGCAACACGTATTAAGGAAAGGGATATTCTACGCATTTTCTTTGCCACTACATTTAAGTCAATTTGCCTTATATTGCGGAGGACAAGGATAAGAAAAAATTCTTTCGTTTCCTCTTGAAATAGAGGTTGAAATGCATTTGCATTTCCACAAAAAGGGTTATGATTGATTCCACCACTAGTAATTTTCTTGTGTTTTCTCAGGAGGTCTGATAACAAAGAGCTGATGAGAACCCAACAGCAGAAACGATGCTAAAAAATTGGATCAACAGGGCTCATTACGGGTAGTAAAAGCCTTAAACACGACAGCATTCCTCTGCATACGGATTACAGCAAATATCTAACATACGCTGTATTCCCATGGACATCTGTTTACCTTACGAATTCCAGCTGTAGAAGATGAAAAAGCGTTTAAAATGACTGAGCTCAACTATCAAATTGAGAATATTATTCATTCAATTATATAAAACAACAATCCTGATTTACGTACATTTCGGTTCAGTTATCCACACTATAATTTAGCAATATTCAAGATACCATTATCAGTTAACCTCTAAAAATAAATTCCAACGGTATAAATGGTCTGTGAAGTATATCTATACAGGAGGGAATGTATTTAATTAATATCTCACTAATTAATTTTTTTATTAAAAATGTACTCATCAATCATGCCTATCAAGTTTACCGTTCTAACACATAATTTATTATCCACGGGCTATTTTTTACATATTAATACTGCACTCATTTTTTATTTCCATTAGCCTTCGTTCCATAGCTCAATATTTCATTATTGATTCCAAATATTTTCCACCGCGCGCATGTCATATACCGTGAGAAATTGTTTATAATCCGTAAATTTAGAAAATTACTTCGTTGGTAGTTAAAAGCCATTAAAAATTAAATATGTACGCTAAAAATGCAGCGCTGGCAAATAACACACGTTGATAAAATAAATGGAAATGTGCACACTGAAATTTTATTTCTAAAAACCCCATCAAAATCATTCTCTCCGCTGACAACCGTTTTATATAAAATCACTATCAAAAACAATGTGCAGAGACACACAAATGGATCAATTTTAATTACACCCTGGTGGTCATTCTTTGATGAAATATACAGGATCCAATTTAAATCTCATATACATATATACATATATATAGGATTGCATCCAATCCTTCAGGTAGTGATTTTTAGAGGAATTCATTATTTAAAGCGAAATTCTGCCTAATTCCGGAACCGAGGTTAATTCAAGCTTGCTAAACCTGCTTTCCTTTCCCCGAATTAATCTTTCAAATCCCTTTTCACGGATACCCGGGATAGGACCTCCAGGTCTCATTCTTGCAAAACCCTTTTCGCTTCAATAATACGGATGTGCCGTATAAATCAACCTTTGTTCCACATGGAAAGAGAGGACAACGTATCCTATCCACTGGTTTTAACTTAAACTATTTTTAACGCCACAAATAATTAACATGAATTTGAGAATAATCAGCTTGATTAAAAGGATGCAAAATATTCTGAAGCCCAGACAATTAAGAAGAGAATTCACTCAAGATTAGTGAGCACAAAAAAAGGATTTAAAGCCGCCACAATCAAAAGAAAAACTAACCCTCAGACCAGTATACTGTGATTACACCTTCCTTCAGATTAAATACCTATTGGCCGAAGAGGTGAGAGCAACGAGAGAACATTAATCAAAGTCGATATTCTCTTACGTGTCAGTTTTATCTTATGTATTGCTATAGCTCACCACGGCTCTAGTTCTGACAATGGCCATTATGCTGATTGGCACGTTTTCTTCGCTGTGTGTTAATTTCCGTATCAAAATATATCCAAGGATATCTCAGGAGAACTTACTCTAAAAAAATAAATTTTTCTTTGCTCAAGCAAATTAGTGCTGTCAAAATTTACGCGTGGGTCTCAGAGAAAACCAAACGACTACACCTTAAAAACTGTTATTATTTTCACCGCAGTAGAGTTAAATCATAAAATAAAAAATTCAAACAAACAAGAGTGCTTCGCAAGAGGGGTTCAGAAGACATTCTCTCCCCCTCTCCGTTATATTCCAGCCTATATATTTTACGGCTCTCCTTTTTTTTCATTTTTCAAGGGGATGAGCCTTCAACGAAGGAGGTAGGAAAAGATAGCGGAGGAGTAGTGAGAAAGGAAAAAAAACCCTGAGGGCGGAGGGGAACGAAAGGGTTTTCAAGGGTTAGAGGGGTTCCGGGGGGGGGGGGGAAGATCTGGCAAGGCTGCGAGCAGAGTGAGACGGAGGAAGAGGCCGCTAGTGCATAGTGTGGAAACTACTTCTTCTTTATTAAAATTCCGGCGAAGGGCTTGAATGTGCTTCCACGAGCTTCCCGTAACAGCAACGCGGGTACACAGAGGAGAAAGGACGGGTGGGATGAGGCAGATCCCCATTGTTGTGACCCGGGCGCGGTTATGGGGGGGGGGGTAAAGAGAGGGAAGGTTTTCATTTAAAGGGGAGGGAGAAAGAGATGAAGAGAGTGGGAGAGGGGAGGGAAAGGAAATGGAACAGCACTGCCAAACCTCGCACGCGGAACTCCGATGCGGCGCTGAGGACGTTTTCATCCCGAGGAGGCTGCGACGCAACCGGCGTCTGGGGACAAACAGCTCGACATCCAGATCGAATCTCAAACATCTGGAGGGGTAGCGGAGGATGCTGCGATAGGTGAACGCAGCCGGAAAAAAATAGAGGTTTTCTTTTTAATTCCAAACCCGCGGCCTCGATTCGAAGATACAATGTTGAGGGAGATGAGGAGTATATTGGTGCACAATTAGGATAGGAAAATATGACTGGAATTCAATCTTTAGTTTTTTTTATACATTCCACAATTTCCCAGCATACCTAGGTGAACATTGCCACTGAGCTCAATTGAGATGAGCTCAATGAGAGAAAGGAAAAGGGATAGGAATCATCATAGTTACCCACGTATACTTTTTAACGACTTGTGTGTGCTTCGAGTGTTTTCCTCCACCATGTTAATCACTTTTTCATTCGTCTCTCTCTCCACCAAGCTCACTCTTTCACTTGTTCACACCCTTACTTCGTAATCCAGGCTTCCGGGTTCGAACCCCGGAAGTGAAAGGAAATGTTTTCAGTGTGATCTTAACCCTTATTCGGTTTCCAAGAGGAAAGCACTCCAAGGGTCGCAACCTTGCCATCATATGGGCCACTATAACGTGGACCCCTTGGCACTTTTCGTCAAGAGTAGGCTAATGCCGAAGCCGGGTTTCTCTCCACCCTTCCTCCGTTCCCCAAATTTTCCATTCCATTTACAACGTACCTACCGATAATTAATGACCTAAATAACGTCAGCTGCCAGTTTCCTTCCAAAATCACGTAAGCACATCAAAAGCCTCCTATCCCTGTTCAACTAGTCTCTCAAAAATTGGAAACTATACGAAAGGTGACCGTAAACGAACAACTTTACTTTTCACTGCGAATGTGACGCCCAAGTTTGTAAATGGTAAAAAGGTGACATGGTGGGTATTGAGAGAACGGAAGAAAGATTGAAATTTACCTAGTGATTTATTGAGTTCCCAAGGGGTTCACACTAACCTATGAGGAGCTCTTCGTTGCGAGTAATAAACCTAGGTATTTTCAATACCTTCAATTCGATACCTTTCGATTCAGTCAGCTACCATCAAATGTGCACGCATAATTTTTTCCTAAAAAGAATATATTTATTCACGTAACATTGTGTGCTGAGAACAGTCAACAATTAGCAACAAAAAAACTGACTTCATCGTATGACATATTTTTCAGCAGTATATACTACCTAAAAGAAACATAAATGTCAATCTTCAATCGATTTTCTTTTTTTACATTACGCCCTGTGGTAAGCGGAAGTACTTGCAATTCGTTAGTTGATTTGCAGCTAAAAATGGAGAATGAATAAATCTCACTACAATAACATGAAAGCGCTGGCAAGAATTTAACAAGAATTTCTGTTTATTGACTGAAAGCAGAAAGAGTAGTCTTGAAGGACCAATGCAATAAAATCTCACAATGGTAATAACATGACTCTACCTGGGCATTAATGGAAGAAATGGTACCTTTATATCCGGAGCAATTAAAAATGTTGAATTCAATGTGTGTTAAAACAAATTCATATGCAAATCGAATGTATCTTACAAACCATGTGAGTGAAACAACAGTTTTTGTGCTTTTGCATGTTTTGCGCTTATTGTGTGTATGTAAGTATGATGTGAAAATGTGATCTTATGCACAATTTGTAGTTTGGAGTGCCTCATAATATTCAAATCGATAAGAACATTTCTTGCCCAATCAAGTGAAAACATACACGCGACCAAATAAAAGCATGTTTCCCAAACGCGGAAGGGTTACGCAAATATCTAGACATTCCGATGGGAAATGTGGACACGAAAAAGGAATGCAGACATAACATTGGATATACGCACATGTGCGATGTGAGAAAGAGAGTTTGGCTGGGAAAAAGGGGAAAGGTCGCGAGGTAAAAACTCTGAATGTCAAACGAAATATCAGGATGGACACACAAAAGGGAAGAGGAAAGAGTATAAAAATGTTCGCGTGGTGACGTCCTTGCAAACGTTGAAGTCCGTCCTCATGCTCCAATGGCGTTCCTGCCCGCAAGCATTCAATAACCCACAGAGTAGCCTGGTGGCGATGGCCGACGTCCGGCAACGTTGAAGGACAATGAGGATTCGGTTGATGGGACGAAAAAAGAAGTGACCGACTAAAACAGAGAAACGTGCCAGAAGGCATTGGTTGAGTTTGCGAAGAGACGGGAGAGGAAGATCCGTGTGACACAGCGGGGAGACATTTTTATCAGTAGCGGCATTAAGGTGGTTGGGGCTATTTTGTTTAGATACTGCTTTGCGTTAATCTTTGGATGCGTGTTCTTCTTAGCGATGCCTATAGATAAAGGGGTAAATAATTGTATCCTACCGGATTGAGTTTCTAGCAATCCAATGCTATATTAACACGTGGCCTTCTTATGTCGTGTATATGTGTATACACGACATTTTTTCGTAATTATTCAATTAAATATATGTACTGATTATCTCATAAACGCAAAAAATTACATTTCTTACCATTATAATTATTGTGAAAAATATACAAGTGTCACACAGAGTCCAATATTCGAAAAAAATAACATGTTTCAATGTATGTACTTTCACCTACATTTCGAATATAGCGTTGTAAACTCTGGTCATAGCATGCTTTAATTAAGGAATAAAATTTAATATATCGATATTGCATACTTTCTATTATTTTCTGCATGGTATAAACATATGCACTTGATTGAAATGTCACCCAAGAAATATTTTTCGACTAACTTAATAAAATATTCACATCTGCCCTCAACGACCCACCATTACCGCTCGAGCCATCACAAAGCTCCACGATCTAATTGCTGCTGGTGGTTCCACTTGAAGCTATGAAAAATAGGTGGTAAATAGGACTTCAAATTTCCAAATATATCTCAGGTAATTCACGCTGAAATATATATGCAACATACTTTAGAAATAACAAGTAAAACGATAATTGGGAGATGTGAGGCAACTTCATACATATAACCATTCTGCAACTACATTACACACTGCGAGCCGAAACATAGGCGTGTTGCAGAAGGGGTAGGTTTACCACTTTGAGCCAGTGTGGATGGAAGAAGGGTTCCATGGATATATTGTGCTCTATTTAAATTTCCACGAACTCCATCTAGTTTCTATAATTATCAAGAATATCAGGAGAGACAAAAGAGTATTCAAACATATCAGTTCTAATGCCTGCCCTCCCTATTTTATCCGTTTGGTCGAGACTTCCAAAGAGATTCAACAACTTTCCCAGAGAAATTATGACAGTCTCACAAAGTATCGCCACAATCGATTAATTTGAACAGTCTAGAGTGTTGAAACATTTAACTGTTACCCATATCCATTTCCATGAATGCTTCTGAAGGCCAGTGCCAATATTTCCGAAGCTATGTCAGCGAAAATGTTCCTCGAGCCCACATCTTAGCATCTCACTCACCTGAACTAAACTATAACTTATACCTGTAAAGGGAATCCCTTCTGAAATGCAGCCAACTGGAACAGCATTTTTCGGTATTTGGTGCCGTGGAAGTTTATTGATTTCCAAATACTGCGGTAATGAGGGGAGATGGTTTTCTGATGGCCGTGATAGAGGGAAGGATGTTAGGCAAGCGGGGAAGGGGAAGAAAGAGAATAGGTTTTATGTACGGGATGAAGAAGGGTAGGACTTACGTTGAGTTGAAGAAAGAACTACTAGGGGTAGATAGGGCCCTGTAGATGCAAAAATCTGTAGGATTTCCTCTGACTTTCAACATAATCTAGCATTACCGGTAGATTTACATTAATGAACGAATCCCAACTGCATTCAATATACCTTGCGCTCCATGCGATCATCCGTTCAGCCTCTCCAAGAAATGAAAAAGTTCATTATTCTCTTGCTGCAATCAAATGACGAAAAAAAATAGTTTTATAGGGAAAGAACACATGCATTTCTAGAGCTAGCCTGTAAATGAACACACTCACTAAGATCTAAATTGTATCATTAACTTCAAGGAAATTTGTTAGACATATTTTGAGCCCTATTTCTGTTCAAATTTAGTCTCTTGTGGAATTTTAGCAATAAAATTGTGCCCCTTTGAATAAAATATTAAAACCAATTTTTTACGAAAAAATTAAAAACCTACGGTAACCGATGAAAGTACTGAAGTTGAGAAGTCATAAACTTTCAGTAATGTAGCAAATGCCATATTATATTTGGAGAAGTTGCAAAGTATTGGCATTAAACATACACATATAAAACAAAAAATGGTATTCGTATGCATCTAAAAAAGCAATTAATATGTATCGTTCCGGTTCTCTTACACATATATCCAAATTGTAATGTTTCATAAGCAACTTGGTTAGGTCATAGAATGAGAGGTAGACTTATACATTCCGCAAACAGGTTATTAGACTCCTGAAAAATATCTTGAGGCCACAAAAATAGCAATCAAAATAGATTTTAAATATCTTTACAATAATCTATGACAACAGTAAACCACTCAATTAACTCAGAGAGAAAAAAAATAACCAACGGGGCATAATGAGACAGCGGAGAGGTGATGCTCACAAAAAAGTAAACAGCTCCGAACAATTTTTTTACGTCGGTACACAGCATGTCCTCTCCTTCGAGGCGTTTTATTGGCACCCTCCGAACATTATCTCCAGCACCCATTGTCCCCCAAGTCCCATTATCCTTCTCGCCCTCCATGTGACAGGCCGGAGATCTAATCGGCAACAGAGATGAGACCGTGATAACAAGAAGTGATGAATGAAGCCCAGGGACAAGGGCACTAGGGCTGCCAGCGATAGACAACTCCCACCCGTGTACCACCTACTCTTCAAGCCATCAAACCTTTCACCTCCTCTCTTGTCCCTCCCCTCCACACCCCCTACAAGACCCTTAAACGACACAAGCACGCCCCTCGCGCTCCCTTCCCAGGGCCCACACAGCCACTCCCCACACTTCAATCCACTCTGCTTCTCTCTTCAGCACCAAAACTTCCTCTCTCTCCCGCTCGCAAACCTATCACCAAAACACTCTTGTACTGCAGGCGGAGAGAGTGAGAGGAAGGGAAGAGGGGGCTGCTATTGGTGGGGTGGAAGGTCTGAGGGATGGATGGGTGAGCCTCGCTGAAACACCCTTACGTAAAAGGAGTGCAAAGCCCTTAGGAACAGAAGCGGGCCAATACCGATCCCCTGAGGTACCCCTTTTCCTCATGCTTCTCCGAGCACCCAGACCCTCTCCCAACTTTACAACCCACAAAACCAACCCACCAGGGTTCCAATCTCTATCCCTTTTCTCCTTCTGTTTTTCTTTCCATCCCTTACACCCACACTTACTTCACTTTGGGCCATACACCACCGCACCACCACCAACACTCTTTTCTCTAATATCTCTTCTCCACCCTTCCTTCTGGTTTCCCGGACTTAAGCCGAATCACTCTTGTTCAAACTCATCTCTTTCGTCTTTCGGTCATTTTCAGCCAGATCTCTCTATCTCACACAAACATTCTCAACATCGCACATCCTGCCACTCCCAATTCTATTGCGAGGACTTCTTTTTCCGCTTACTTATCGGGACCAATCCAGTACCACAGCGTCCCGTTGCGAATAGCTCCACTCACAGATGTTCCACGCCTGGGTGTTCAAGCAAATATTCTCGTTCCCTTTCTTTATTTACCCCGATTCTTCTGCAACAAGATACCATGTATTTGCACTCTTGTTGGGATTTCAATACAAAGGAAGCAATATTTAATATACTACAGCAAACGTGTTTAACCTACATATAGAACTATGCTGTATATCTTTAATATTTGCGACTGAAAAAATTATTTAATGAATTTAAAAAGTGTTTGCAAATATAATAAGCCCATAGTGCCCATTTTTACTCTAATGTAACAAACGAATGAAGGAAAGCATACATTTTTATTCACTTCAACCTAAGAAAAGTATTTTACAAAAAATATATACAAACAGTAAATATATAGGAACCGAAAAAAGAGAGAATCATAGCGTTTGCAAGGGAGAGTTAAACTGCTTTATGATAATTCAAAAGGCAATTATAATTTCCCATAATATGACAAATAACAAAATGTAATTGGTAAAATCCATGCCTTATCGAATGAAACCGATTAAATACAAATTTTCACATATATTAGACAACAACAATATGTCCTGGGGGTCGGTATTTTATAAAAAGATCTCAAAAAGCAGCCTGAAACCCACACTGCTAAAGACATTCAACGAAATATATTCGTAGCTAAGTTTTACTGGCTCTTAGAGAAACCTGGAATTGGAGGTAGGAAGACCTAGAATGTATATACGCAATATAGGCATTATTATTATGGGAAAACTGAGAGTTGGAATAATAGTTGAGAACAGAATGCAAAGGTATAGTAATACTAACAATTCGGGGATTATTTAAAAAAAATTCACATACATTTTAAGAATGAATTGACCATACTCCGTATGTTTCCACACTTAAACTTATTAGAATATATATTGCCTTTCAATTTTAATTGACATAGAATCAAATATCGATAGAGCAAACTCTATGAGCATAATAGAAAGGCTATTTCCTTCGATTTATCCGTATCTCATGACACATTTTCAATCCCGCACCCTCATCACTATTCCCCTTTGTATCCCTCCCATCAACCTTTTCGCCTCGCATAACCCTCAAACCCTTCCCCCCACCCTCTTCCTCTCCGGAATCCTTTTCGTCCAGATTCTTGCCCCTAACCTTCGACCTTACCCCTATCCCCCCTCACAACTCTTACAACCTCCCCCCCTTTGCCCACCTCACTTACCCTTCAAACCACTCCCTCCCCGCTGTAAGCCAAAATCCCAACTCACCTCACCTTTGGCCGAGTTGAACCTGCTTAAAGGTTTTGGGTTTTAAGGTGAGCATCATGATGAGGAGAGCTTTGGGTAGCTCTGGGTGTTTCCGTGGGCGGTATACCGAGGACTATTTTGCGGCACTAGTGGAAGATGAAACACCTAAGTCGACCCACGGCGAGAGGATGAGAAAATAATTGTTTCGTGCGCCCTGTCCCCCGCCAGGATGCAAGAACATAAACATATTTTTCATACCCAAAAGCATACTCGTTCCCTGATACTTTGAAGCGTAATTTCGTACTAAATATGTGTAGGATTCTAATAATAAGCTTTGCCGAGTTGCAAATGAGTCATGTACATTTGCCGACTACCTGTTGTAAGTACTGACACAATAAAATTCAACTATAAGCATTTGTCAACGACTAAGTATTGTCATCATAAAATTCAACTTTTAAATAAAGAAAGGTTTACACTAACACAAATATGTATTTGTAGTTTTCATGTTTTTTACTATTTGCCTGGCACTAATATCGAGGTGTAGGGCTCTGTGTATTGCTACTCCTTGGCACGGTAAGACTTATGATACACGGTCAGACATCCCCCTAGAAATGAAAAAGGGAATGAAATCTTCCATAATAACAACACTTTTGAGCATTTAATCACTAAGCATAGATAAAATCACATAGCGTATTCATAATGCATATCAAATGCACATCATTTCTATGGAAAAGGGGAATGATCGACATGCATACAATGGAGACGATTTTTATTTTTAAACAAACCTTTTAAATTATCTGCTCTAAAGGCATGATGACCTTCATGTGGATAATCAAAATCATAGAAATAGGCGATATAACAAAAACATATTTCATTATATCGTTGATTACACTAATTACCTATCCAGCTCCTATTCCAAATAGCGCTCTCATTTGGAATTCACTGCCCAAAAATGTGTAGCCAAAGCTAGTTTCCAATGGATATCTGGGAAAAACTACTCTTACCACACAATCATGATTAAAAATTATTTTGTTTAAATCCGCACTTTTTTATTAATTCTAACCGACCAAGGTTTCAGCAGCTATGTGCCATTACCAAGGTTGCTTGATAATGGCACACAGCTGCTGAAACCTGGGTAGGTTAGAATAAATAAATAAGTGTGGATTAAAACAAAATAATTGTTAATCATGAATGCTTGTCACTTCCACAAAGTTAAGCCTCATACTATTTCTTATGTACTTACCTCACAAGTCCGAGCATAAGTAATAGAGGAACGCCAACGATATTTATTGCCCTACAATAATTCCACATATGATATCTCATTCACAGAAAACAGCCTTCTCTTGACCGAGAACCGATGCAGTACCATTTTAAAGACGATTCATATGACGATACCTTATTTTAAAGGAACAGAAAACTGCTTATCATTAATGAAGGCAGCTTAGATGATCTCTCACACTCCTTAGACCCCCTGTCCACACGGTAAGCGATCTCAGCGTTTCCCTCTCGCCACATACCCTTTAAAAAATACCTATATACCTACATATGGCTCGTCCGAATCGATCAGCCGGGAACGAAATGGCGCTGACTCGGGCCTATATCCTCACGGCCGTAGCGGACACGAGGTTCTGAGTCACCCTCTGCCCATTAACCCTCCCCAGAGGATTCCCGGCCATTACGAAACCGCTCCTCACCTTATCCCCGGCTGACCGGAACCCTCTGGCCCCATCGGATCCAATCAGGGGAACGCGCGCACACCATTTGCATTTACCATCGAGTTACCAACATGGCAACTTCATCTTAAACTATTATGGGCGCTTAAACCAATCCCTTGAACAGGCCGAAATGCCCCCTGTACCTCCTTCCTCCCTTTAGCTGAAATCCCGTCCTAACCAGCATTCGTATGGTCTGACCAGATTCCCAGTGCTCTCTCCCTTGATTCAAGGCACGTACCCTAAGCTTTGACTAGAGTCTAGGATTTAACTCAATCAATATCTTACCCCACGAGTGGGAAAAAGTGCATTGATATCTTTCTTCAAATGGTCATAACTTTAAATGTCCAATAATATACGATAAGGGACCATAATAGCTGCCACTGAGAATTTATAATTAGGTTTTTCGATATATAGTGTAACTAATTAGCTTATTTGCTTCCTAATACCTAGTTTCTAATCTGCTACTCACGACTGACTGCAAGTATTTTGGTCTAATGAGTGGTGATTACCTCTGACAGGGTATTCATAACCCCTATTATTATGGGACTGGATACTCATTGCAAATATTGATTGATTTTAAATCAGGGTAAGCCTAATATTTTTCAACTGAGTATTTATTCATCTCTCAATGTGATTTGAAGGTCTATTTTAAGTTAAATAAGCAACCAATAAAATTCTTTCCTTTGTTTCGTTTAAATAACAAGCCTAATTTAACTCTGAGAAAACTGTGTAAGTTGCACGATTAGCTAAAATGGTGCTCACCAATTAATTCAAACAAATCCCATACCCACATATATATCTACCCACACTACCTCTATCATGCTTATTTATTTTGTCATATTTTCTATTAATGAACTTTCTGAAGTAAGGAACCATAAAATGATAGTCAAAGAGCTATACGCTAGTACTCCCCGGATATACATATAGTACGGTAAAATAACTTGAACCATTTTTACTATTACTAAGGCGAGTTTAATTAATCCTTTGTTATTACTTTAATCATCAACAGAGAGGAAAGTACCTATTAACTTATCAGCGAAGTAAATGGAGATATTCTAGAGCAATTAAATGTCATTTTTAATATGAAGACCTCAAAATAATTACAATATTACAAAATCACGTGAATTACGCATCTGAATTTATACACTGGTAATTCTTGAACCAATATCTTAAGAGAAAATGTGTATTCAAACGCCAAAAACACTTTCCTCGCATGAATTTTCTGATGAATATGAATGAAAACTGTGATAAAATATGAAATGGATCATTTTCCAGACTCCAATGTAAGCATTAACTTGAGTTACTGAAGATAACCATATATTTCACTTTGCATGTAACTGCTTCGTAAATTAATCTCAAATTAAGCATGTGCAACAATACGTATTAAGGTAACTGTGGATGGCTATTCACAAAACAGTATCTATGGTTCGAAATCCGTGATATTCTGCCACGAAACTGAAGACATTTATCACAAGGCAGTAAGCCGAGAAAGACTCGTAGAAATTTAGTATCAGTAAAATCCTTGATAGAGATAGCAGGCGGTTCCCTTCACTTTTTCATTTGATGAAGATCTTGTCATATTTCACACAGGTCACGTGCACCACATAAATCTCTAAGTATTAAACCACCTTCATGTTATCTGATTTCAAAATGGTATTTGGCAAACTTTCCCCTGCGGAAGCAACGTGCCGAGAGGTGAAACTTGCACAAAATTTCAAAACTCTAAATTTCGCACACGGACGTGTTTAGCAAGTTTGATTGTATCAAGAAGAGTTCGCACAGGAATAATGAGAACAGCAAGGATAAGAACCCTGGTAGAGGAGAGGAAAATAATGCTAGGAAATGGAAGCATGTAAGGAAATAGTAAATTCGGAGTTGATAAAAAGAATTTTTTTCTGAAATCTTCTCATTTGCATTCCCGTGTGCTTATACATTTTCAGTTACATTCATGTCCCCGAATTTATCGATACTCTTCAAAGGTAATATAAGAATTTTAAAAGTGATAATAGCTATTAAAGTATGCCAACGACACACTAGGACAAATTTTAACTCAATATCGTACACAGTTTTTTGGCGAAAAATTGTGGCAATCCATAACACGGGAGGCCATCTTTTGCCATTTAGTAAATTACACTTAGTCAAATAATTGTAATTTACAAAAAGACTAATTTTTCTTCATTTACCGACTTTTATAATTTTTAAAAAAATTTTAAATTAAATCGTAAATTGCATCCAAGTTTTGCTAAATGAATGCGTCTTTACCATTAGTAATACTGAGTTATTTCATTCCTGTCATGCGCTTACTAAAATGTGGATGAAGTTAAACAAAGTTTTTTTAATCTGAAGACTAACGACATAAAAGTTACCACACATAATTGGAGCTTGCATTTTGATTGCCAAATGATGCGCAGGAATAATATCTTCACTGTTCAAATTTTAGGAACAAATGACGTGATCGAAAACCAAGAAAAAGTGGACTGAGCTCATACATTTGGTCAACTAAAATAACCAAAATCTAAATTATTAATATTGAGCAATAAATCAATAAATCATGGAATTGTTTTTAAATAAACGAGCGATTCAAGTCTTATGATACTCATCATCTAGCCACACATTTCATGTGCTTTTATGCTCGTAAAAACGACGGGCTCATCACATATATTTAGTCATACAAAATTATTCATAAACCCAATATCCATTAAGTGATAAATTTGGAGAATCAAAAGAATGGAACTAGGGAGTTTTTTTCCACAAACGAACGACTTGAGTCTTAAGAAACCCTTCATCTAACCACAAAACGCATGTCCTTTTACGCTGAGTCGGTTAGACACGCGACATTAGCGTGGCATTCAAACCCTTTACGGGTAAGGATAAATTAATTCCGCAAGTGCCCAGTGCACGTGTTTAAGAAGCCTCGGATATCTTGTGCGGCACCGTCGTCGCTCCAGGAACAACTTTTGCGTTCGCCCTCCACCCTCGCTTTCCCTGTCCTACCAAAACCTCACAACGACGGCTTAATCCTTTTCCTTCCTCGCACCCTGACCCGAAACCCGCCTTTGCGAAACTCCGACGTGCTCCACGAGAAGAGGGGCCTGGAGGTGCTGCTTCCCTCCCACACCCTCTCCCGCCCTCCCCACACCAAACCCATCGGAAGCCCGTGGCCGCAGATGCCTAAGCTAAAACCCCGAAACGTGCCCGCCTATTCATCTATCCCAAGTCCCCTCCACCCCTCTCAGCCGACCGCACGAAAACCTTTTCAGAGTCAAATTATGATCGGAAGACGGTTTGTAAAAGCTCGTCATCATCGTGCTGCGAGAGTAGAGGGATTTTGCTCGGGCGTACTCGTTATCGGGGGGGATGGGGAAATTGGTGTGGCGGGCCGTGAGTGAAATTAACTCGCACGTGTTAACGTCTTCTCCATCATCTTCAGAACGCTGAGGTTAAATATCCCAAGACTGTATCAGGGAACTCTGTTTTGCATAATGATCATCTGTCTTCAATCCTAGGACTGGTTGATTTTTTTTCAGCTGACTCCCGAACCCTACTTGGGAGCTGCGTGTATGAATTTTCTGGGGTGGTACTCCACCCATCGGAAGGTACGATAAACCGTGGTTTTCTAGGTGCCCCTCGTTTAAGGCCGTTTTATACTCATTATTGCACGATCTGATGTATGTATGGATGTGCATTGAAAATTTCGTCGAGTAAAGCGGTGAATTTCATGAATGCATGCGCAAATGCATAAACGAGAGATCGGAAAATAGCCCCTGCTCTAATTCCGTGCTCGCGTTCTCGGAAGTTCTGTACATCTAATTGTGCAAATATGTGCTCGTGTAAAACGGCCTTAAGAGCGAGCTAAATCCAACGCCGGATTTCTCTTCACCCTACTCCATTCCCCGGTTACCCTTCCCTTACGTTTTAATTCAACTTGATGGGGAAAATGACTTCAGTTGTAGGTCGCCTCCCCAAGGAACCAAACAGCCGCCAATTTTTCCTCAAATTATGCTGGCTGCATCATTTTCCCATAGTTCGCGTCTTATCCCATTTTCCCATCGTTTGCATTGGTTATTTTGCATCTTGGTCCTACTCGAGGGCTCTTTCCCTTCTATTAGCTTTGTGGCCTATGGTTAAAAATAACTCACGCTGACTATCGCGTTCTCCACCTTCTTAAAACTGCTTTGAATTACAATGAAAAATCTACGCCAATTCCAAGATTTGAACACGGGTCATTGACGTGAAAAATCAGTGCTTTAGCCACCACAATTACCCAAATCCCTACGTTATCATATATTTTATAACCCAAAATTGGCCAGCGGAATCCCTCTATTCTTCCCAATCCAATGTTTACTACTTTAATTCCCTGTATTGTTTTTTTATTGTCCCCGTATGGGCTTATAATGGTCCATATTTGCGCCTAGTCCTTCCTGACGGAATTTTTATTTCTTTTTTTTTTAATTTAAATGCATTCATTACGCATTCATTTGGTATCACGATTGGTCCAATGCACTATGTCTCTCATTTGAAAACATTATTTCATTGAGTCCAACCTTCTTTAGATGTTTGAAAGATATCTCATTTCAAGTTCGCATGCTCAGTAGTAGGACAAGTATATCAAATACCGTATAAATATCAATGGTTAATGAGTGATGCTTTTTAGTTGAATCATATTCAGTGCTCTCACGCAGTATGCTTCTTCCATTGAATATAATAAGTGACATAGCAACAAAATTACAACATGTGGCGACGCATCTGCCGAAAACCAATTAAAAAATTTGTTTTTTTTGGTAACTTCGGCCAATTATTTAATGTTTCGTCAAGTGCATAAACATAATTTTACCTTAATTACATCCTTACATGTGGAAAAAGGCGAAATATAAGAGTGAAAATGGAAAACTGAATAATGGCACCGCTAATGGTCTTGGGAAAAGGCATTAATGCTATGGCGGTTTTATCAGAATCAGAAAGACCTCATTAGCGTTCGGCGGAGAGGGCAGTTTTCCATTCTGCAGACGACAGCCACGGATCCAATCGATGAATTCTAGTGAAAATGTGAAAATGAGACCGCGAGAACGATAACTGCGAACATTACCCACATTCGTTTCCACGTCATGATACCCACCTACACTGCCCAGTTCATCTCCAAACGTTTCCTGGATTCCTATCATTCATCCCATTCTTTGCCAACGACCTTTCGTCCCAGCCACATTCCGGTCGGGTCGGGCGTCATATTATTTCAGGGCGCGCAACAGCGAATGCCAACACTCCCATTAATGGATACATACTGCTCGTCCCCACTAATCGAATGTCGCTCGCGACGTTATGCGGTGACTGCCAATAACCTCCTGCCGCAGACGATCCCCTTCCTTCAGCACCCCCGCCCCATACAGTGGATGCCGCGGCCTGTTTACGTAGACAAACTAACTGCAAGTTGCGCGGCGCCCAAAGCGCTTCGCTTACCGCGCAGTGGTTACCATTACGACCGCGATGCGCGAGTCATTCCGAAGCTCGAAGCCAAATGCTCTTTGTCCACACCACTGGTGTCTGCGGGTTGCCTCTCAATTAGAACGGGGTCGCCAAAATGCATTTCATTCGATCGACAGCGTTTTCTTTTTTCGTTCGGTGAAGTCGAATCACAACATACGATATCCCACACTTGCATTTCAAAAAGGAATATGTACTACAGGATAAGGGTACGCAGTTTGCACCTAGAGGAGATATTTTGGATGGAATCAGAATAATAAAACGTTTTATTACCTTACGTTTGGGAACATATGGGGAAACATGTGCTTCAGAATCTGATATTGTTCAATATGTTATGGGGTAGAACACTCAATATCGAGAGAATAGCACCATTATCTGGCTGATCTGATCCAGTAAAGTACACCATGTGTTCCACAAGACAAAATTATGGAATCTACATAGAAAAGTTTTGCATCATCTCATCTTCTCCTAATAACGTCACAGAAAAGTACACTGTGTTTCATAGTTATCCACTATAGGATATATTTTTCACCCCCAAAACAACATTTTAAAAAAATTATCATAATATTTTACTACATACTTGCCAACTTTTGCGCTTTCATAGTATGTTATTCTTGCTATAAATAAATTTATTACCAAATAATAGTCAGTGAATTTTTTGAATCTCCTTCTTTCTCAAAACTCCAAAGAGGGGTGTAAAGTATCCTCATTCTACGGTTACTTGGAACTGGAAGTAAATGTACGATTTGCGAGAAAAAGATTTTGTTCTGAGTCAATAGTTAAAATGACTCTGCTGTTTTCTCTCCGATTCTAAGAAGCAATTGGAAAACCAATACTATAAAAATAAATATAATGACGATATGTTGACACAGAAACAGATCCAACGAAAAAAATATAAAAATAGAAATTTGTATCATTTATTATTATATTGTTATCATTTATTGGACTAGGTAGTCCTAAAAACCATGAAAAATATGGGAGAATCGGAACACATAGCAACAATGAAGCATTACTTTTCATAAATTTGAATTATGTGTAAAATCGTGCCCTGGGACCCTGGGACTGGGACAAGGCCCATTATAAAGCTTCGTAAAAACTTCCGAGACGTTGTTGTAGGCGAATGCTGAAGATCAAATGGACGATTAAGGACAGAAACGAGGATCTGTATATAAAAATAGAATATTAAAAACCATATGAAGGACTATCAGGAAGACAAATTTCAGATGAAAAGGCCACACTTTGAGACACAACACATTCTTAAGGACCATAATATTTGGTAAAATTGTCCAACGTAAAAGACCACGGTACAATTACATAGGTAAAAAAACAACACTTGAAACATAAGAACTACTAGGACATAAAGGAGTTGGAAGGGGACATGTCAACATAGAGAATAATTCATGGGATTAAACCACTAGTGATGAAAATGGAATTAATTTGGCCTGCAAAAACTGTAATATCATTCCTAAAATAAGGCTTTCCTGGAAAAAATATGCGTATATAAATAAATTTACAAAACCAAGTCAATAAAGACTGGAAAATGGATTGGCAAAATATTTACTTGTAACTAAAACGAACCTACCACTTTATAGGAATTTTTACTCTCCCAGGCCAATTGGTTAAAAAGCAATCAATAGCCACACGGTGAGCTGGAGTAAATTCATCAAAGAATAATAAAACGTTACACGTTGCAAAAAATGACAGTCTAAACCAACACAACAACTAACCAACTCTTTCTAACGAACAAACACGCCTTGGGGAATAAATTGTTTGAAATAAAAAATCCCCGGTCACAACAGATAAAAACCGGCCGTGAACACACGCACAAGTGCACAAAGGACTCATATTTACGCACGCGTACCTACCCACCGGACGCTGCCTCGGGACGACCGTACGGAGGAAAAAAAAGAAGATAAAATAAAGAGACAGGGCTTCGACACATGCACAAACACCAGTACCCGGGCACCGGACGCTATGCGATACCCGAAACGTCCATTGTTAGCTTATCGACCTATTTAAACCCTTATCAGCGGGCGCAGCGGGAGGGACGTTCAAATACGCCCGTGGAATAGGGGATTGTGAGGGGGGGTGGAGATATATCGACAGGGCGGTGCAACGATGGTGTTGGTGCTGGAGTGGTGAAGCGGAACCGGGGGGAGGGAAGGGGGTGTAACAAGGGGAGTGGGAGGGCGTGGTGTTGGGTGTTGGCGTAGGAATTCTTCGTACGACCCCGTAACCATCCGTGTGTGTACGCGTTGAGGGCTGTTTGCCAGGGAATGTGCACTTTTGCGAAAGAAAGTCCAGTCGAGCGAAGCAACACGTCGGTCGCGGTTTGGTTTACGGGTGCAGTGCAGGGGTTAGGGCGGCACAGAGGGTGGTGAATCATCATCCCCCCCACACCCAAGTGCAACAAACAACCGATCCGCGATCACGTTGCAACCCTACTCAAACCGTCCGCGTCCCTGACATGTTTTAAAACAGGAACTGATCGGGAGAAAGTACTCGGGGTCCGCCAGGCGAGAAGAGAGGGTGCATTCGACGAGATTCAGTAAATTGAAAAGGGGAATTTTCAAAGGGAGAAAGGTATAAAAAAAATTGCACCACACGTATGCACATGAACTGTGGAGAGGTGAGCAACAAATTATGAAAGGCCAATTTCTTTCGGTCAGTCATTTTTTCCACAGTATCATCATCATAGTATTATCACACCAAATGAATGAATAGTCGCTTGCCATTCACGCTTATTATTTTCTCCAGCCTGCGTCTAATCTTCCTTACCATTTGATATTTATTATACTTACTTTTTCAATATTAAATCCTTCATAAATCCCACAATTCTCCAATTGTTGTTATTCTCCATCATTAAGATTACCCGACATTCTCAATAGTCACAATACGCAAGAATGCTCTTCTAGATACGCAATGCACCCACATTTCCCGTGTCATTCGAATTTCTCTCATCAGCCTCACATCCTCCTGTAAACTCTTCTTTATTTACATTCCAGCCAGCTCTCACTTCAACCTACCATTTTCATCTAAACTTATAAAATGTACCCAGCTATATAGTAATTAAACACAAACTCTAAAGATTACTAAATACATACAAGCAAACCTCTTATCCGGATGAACTTATAAGAGTTTCAAGCCTCATAATAAAGTTTACAATATATCAGGGATCTTTCGGGGTTTGCACCGGGTAGCTAGGTCCATGGCGGCGAAAGTTTACCATGTCTAAACCGAGAAACAAGCATAAAGCTCGATTCGGAGTTGTAACAGCAAGTAAAAGCACTGATTTTTTTTGTCAAACAAACACGCAGAAGACAGCGAGTTTGACCAAGTCTTTTAAATAAGCTAAGTGCAATAATGAGGCAACTGAGTACAGTAAATTCAGGCATCGTTATTGGTAAAAACGTTAAACCTCGATCATAAATTATACATAAGTGAACTATGCAACTAATAATACTAATTCTCATTGAGGAATGGTCCAAAGCCTTGGAAAAGGCATATTCTTCATAAAATTGAGAAAAAACATACAATGCTAATATTGATCAAATATTATGGAAAACCTTTGAAAAATAAACCCGTATTTTTTTAAATTGTGTATCAGAAATTAAAAATTAATATTCTCCTCACATTCTCAAAACAATTTCCTGTTTAAATCAGACGAAAGATGTGCTCGCAAAACGTTATATGTATCACTTAATGATTTTACCATTAAGAAACATTAGGAGTAGATCAGACCAAAAATCCCATAACAATTATAAAGAATACATTTCATAGACACAAAATAAACAACCCGTATAGTGATGAGAGTGATAGAGGGGAGAACACTGGGGAAGCGTGGAAGAGGAAGGAATTGGATAGGAATTCTGGACGAAATAAGAGGAGGTAGAAGATATGAAGAATTGAAGAGGGGTCTAATGGCGGGACATCCTTAGGAAGGAAAGCGAGACAATGTCTATGAGTTTGGGATGCAGAATGGGGACTGTACAAGAACCTACCAATCAGCTGGTAGAATACTTTAATGAATAGTAAAGGGAAAATTACCCACGCGGAATGAGTGAAAATGTGCTAATTTTTGCAATATCATGAATTGGTAAACGCTCTTTGAATTGACCATCTTTAATTTGTAAAATATTGGTAAATATAATATCTGTACATATCTATAGATACATAATACGTCCGATACGCTTGAAAAATGCCGCAGTTACCACTCTCGAACGCACCTTTGGATGTTCTGACTGGTCTACGAATGTCCTCCCATTCACCCATCTTCGCCATTTTCTGTCCCATTTGTTCTAAGAGGTGTGTGTGGTCCCTTGATAAACCCTTTCGCAAGGTCGTCACAAGTCACAAACGCACGACGAGATAAAAATCATCATCGCTATCAGGAAGTTCATCAAAATCCACCGATGGCATTTGAATTGGAAATTCCCGACCGCTCGCGTTCGCGCAAAGGAGGGAGAATGCTCTGAGAATAATACACCAGTTGGAAAATGCGCTCTGAAGTGGCGGGACTCTGGGATTCGTACGCATCCAGTAGAGTAGGGAGAAAATCTAAAAAGGGCGCCACACAGAGAGAGAGAGAGTAGGGACATTGCAAATGGAAATCGAGGCGGACGAAAAGTACCTGGTAGCATATATCATACGCATGGCAATTTCAAGGACTCTCGTGTAATGGGCGCAGTAGGGATAGGTGACATATATGAAAGATATACTGGGTTGGCACACATTTTGTTCTTTAACACGATCCACTAAACATGAATAAAGCAAGAAAACATAACATCAAATCATATTTTCTGTAGACATTTTCGGGTAATTTTTACCTGGTTATGCCCCCTAAATTTTGAATTTTTTTTAAACAGTGGGAATAAAGGAGTAAGTCATATTTTTTAAACTTATAATGTTGAATTCATTTATTGCTCAATAAAAACATACATATGTGCTTGTAACTTTTTTTTACAAAAAAAACGATTGCTTTTATATTCTTCCAGAAGTTTTACCCCGGTCGAAATTGCAGACTTAATTGCCTAAACACAAATTTGTCCTAATTTTTAATTTTCCCTCCCCCCTGTTTACACTCTACAGTGTTCTACCAGAAAAAAATCACTACTACGACACTGAATATAAGCACCCTCATTTACCGTATACATATTTTTGTTGAATATCTAATGAGACGTTTGTTGACTTTGAGTTTGACGTCGTCTTGTTGTATATTTATTCTATTTTATCAAACAGTTTCGAAGGTGTGTATAAATTTATATTTGCAAAATTTGGTCGTTGAGCAGTAACTTGGTATTTTAGTTGTAAGACAGTAATTGAAGAGTACGCTTTGGATGAGGATATGGAGAAAATGAGACAGCATTCAGCAACGATTCCAACGCTTGGTACTTCCATACTTCACCTTTGGTATTTACAATGGTAGATTCGGTCCTTATATATGTATATTCTGATGATCTCGGCTAAGTATTTAGTTCATAAAATAACCCCTAATTAAGAATGAAAGAGACTATCACTATTCCAGAGACTTAAGAATACCAGAGGATTTGACACGTCTTTCTTGACTCATCTCCCAATTTTTCCATAAACGTTTTTTCGGACGGCTTAGCCGAAAGTTAGCCCAAGTTAAGTAAAGAGTATTTGGCACTTATTATAGTTATATGCTACATTAAAGCACTTCACATTCAGCAAATCATAATTTCCACATTACAGAAGGAAATTAAGATTTAAGGATATTATTTTGAAAGCACTGTTGCCATAGACGTCAATGGAATAGGTTACAAAACTAGCATAGTCGTAGCATGAAGGGCCACCCTTAGGCCCAATGAGTGATACGAATAAGTATGAACGGTATAGAGGTGGAACGAGCAAAAATAGGGTAAAACGTGGGTAGTGACGTCGGGCATGGGGGAGTGGAGGGCGGAAGAAGTATGGGGAGGGGAAGTGGAAAAAGAGTAGGGGTGGAGTAGGAGATTTATGTCCGCCAGTCACTAGCACTGTTCGGTGGTCGAGAGAGCGGGGCATCAAAGCTGTGCAAATGACAAGGGGGGGAGGGGAAGACACCATACATCACTAGCAGGGGGGCTGGGGGGGGTTGGAGAGGGGGGGGGGAGAGCGGTCGCAACTCTGCCGGACGAACTGATAGTCGATGGGGGCAGTGGGGCGATGCCAGGAAAATGGGAAGAGACTGGCTGGCTGCGAGTACGTCGCATGGGGGAGAAAAAGTGTGGGAAAGGAGAGCGGAAGAGGAGGAAAGGGGGAGATCGCGTGGGACACTGGTGGGTCAAACCAAGGATGTGGACCGACAGGAACCTATTTTTTCAGCCTCACAATTTCGGAATCACGTCAAAGCGTACTAATTATATGGTATGCAGTCACGCGCATGGGCTCGAATGTACACTCCAAAATGGGATGAAACTCATCATGAAATAAGTCATTAGGTTATAATGGGATTAAAACCCAGATCTTCTAATACCCGGTTAGTTTTGCGAGCCATTTAAGTTTTAGGCGAGTTCCTGCAGTGGCTATTTATCAGAAAATCCGTATTCAAATTCCGGTTAAGTCAAATGATTTTTCCACAGCAAATTTCATCCACTTTTGGTGTAAATTAATGTTTCACTTTGACTTTGGGGGAGGCTACATTTAATGCCTCTTCAGATTGACGTGAAAAATTCATCTAGGGCCATAAAAACCATGATAAGTTTTAGCTGGAATGTGACCAGAAATAAAACTGAAAATCTATTTGCGTCAGGACTACATTGTGCCATCTGGTAACAGAAGGCAATTGGCAACACCGGGTTTCTATCAACGCTTTCTACAACCTCCAAAACATCTAACTTTACCTAACTATCCACCACGCAAACGACCTGCCATTCACTTCCCAAATACACACTACATATTAGTATTTCATTCAAATCTTGCTTCAGGGAAGGGATATTTTGAATTAAGAGAACATGGCATTTTTTCGGAGTAAAAGATGTAGATAGCACATTTTTTTACATAAAAGGGGATATCAACACAGTTGGCATGCAAGACGGAAGAGAGAAGCAGAAGTGACAGTCGAGTGCGAATAAAACGTTGTTTACGTAGAGATTTGGGTCGCCAACGAATTAGAATGTTACTCATTTTCTTCGCATGTTTTTGGGCACTAGTCATGTTACGATGCCCGATTTATGAAAATTAATTGCTTTAAACCACCAAAGAAAAAATGGTATTCACATGAGAAGAAATGTTCTTGTGGCTTTGATAACACAATGGAAAAGGGGACCATTACTCACTCAGCTCAGTACAGCCGGCGGACAGTTGGCTTTTCGACAATTCAAAATGGGCATGTCCGCAATCTTAAAGAGTCTTTATCAGTCAAAGTCGACAAAAAAAACATCACGACGGATGACAAGGAATGCAAGAATGAAGGAGAAATGATGATGGAAGGGGTGATCACATACAAATATTCCCTTGCTTTAGAATTACCAAGCGACTGAATTGAAAACATCCTTTCTATTTATTAATTACGTACCTATTTGATTTGGTGTAGTATGTCAACATTGTAAGTTATGCATCAACAATACTGCGCATTAAGGGTGTATGAGGGTATAGTGTAGCTACAAAGCTTGGCATTAAAGATGATGCGTCATTAATTCAAAAGAATCATATCTCAGTCAAAACTGTGTTAGTATATCACTTCTAAAAATTCACAATTATACTCTTCCAATTTGTATGATGGATAACCAAGCCCCATATTCTCCGAAATACCCCGAAGCAAAGTGACTTGGAATTATACAAAGAAAAAATCTCAATAATTTCTATCAAAAAGACACTCACGATTTTATTTAACAGAAATATGCACTGAACATGTTAAATGAAAGACTTTGTACTATTCCACGATATGATGTATATTTTATTCGCAATCGATTTCAAAAGAAATATGCAGTCGATGGATGAAACTCAGAAAGAAGCAGAAAAAATCACTTCAAATAATTTAAATTTCCATTAGTTCCACCTACAAATCTTATGCCTCTAAAAAATAGCCAATTCCCAAAGAAAACGATTTGACAAATATCTCACGTAAATAAATTTCTCAGCATGAATGAATGGATATAAAACTTTTTTAGGATTAAATTACATCGCAGTGCGCATTCAAATTTCTATTGTGCTACACATAAATTTGTATAAACACAAATATATAAAATTTCAGTATTAGGAGCAGCATAAAAACGTCTAATTTTACATTTTCAATGTACGATTGAATTTTTGACAATAGCAGCTAGAATTGGTACTGCTATTTATTCCATCCAGTTTAAAATTGTAAGAAACATGAAAACTGGATGTCTTCCACAAATTGTTTACTCTTTTACGAGCCGAATTATGGATCTCTCTCCAATATGACATTGCCTTGCAATGTAAGGCCTCAGTTTGCAACCGACATGTGGATAGAGATATATTCTGTCACTGTCGCTGGCATCAAAAGTGTAATTTATGGTGTACATTTACTGATCAATATCACCCTAATCCACCCATATCCGCAATATCCGAAAATAATTTTTAGTAAGAATCATCGATTAGATTTCATTGTCCTGTGCGATAAAATCACTGATGGCGACCAACAGATTAGCGGCATGAAATGTGATGACACCTTATTTGTATTACAATCACGATGTAGACCAAATTTACTACGTTAAGCCAACATCATCCGGCTAAATCCAGCTCGAAACAGACTCTTCCGCGTACCCAAAATAGGCGTAAGTCCACAGGGTCTACAGTGCAAGAAGTAAATTATAATACACTGTATACCTACATCAGCGCCAAACCGTCAGCAGTATAGTAGAAAACTAGAGTCAACGAGTAATAAACGAGAGTAGTAGAATAGTAGACAAAATAGGTTAAGAGACTCATAAAGGTTTGCTTATTACTTGGTAATTGGGCCAAAAACCTTTATAGTTTAATCAATAATTTAAAAACACGTGGATGCTTGGATGCATCTCTATACATAATTGCAGCACTTTCCCAGTCTTCATCATCCGTGCCCAGCATTACTTAAATAATTACCATTTTTAGGAAGAATTCGGAGCTTTCAACTAAAAAATGTTTTCCCTAAACATAATGCTAGTCAGCAAAACTTAACCAAATATAAAACCTAAAATACACTAATATCAACATTCATCAGTGGTTCACATGATACAATGTAATTAGGTAATACAATTTAGGAAATGATTTGTATTGGGTGATCTACAAATTACGACAAACTAATGGATATTAAGGAGAATGAATTTTCATGCTTTTGGAATTTCCGAACGCCTTATGGGCGAAATAGTTTCCTTTAGAGGTGTTGATATTTTCAGGTATTGGTAAATCATGCCAAATTTCAAAAAAATGAATGCATACGCATGCATGCGATTGAAAATTGGTAATTTGACAAAAAATAGGCGTAATCCGAAATTATACTAAGGTAAAACTGGTAGTTGGACGAAAGAAAATATCTGAATAGTGTAAATAAAAAAATAAACTTTTTTTTCTTTTTAAGGCTCAACTTTTATTCGAATTATTGTAAATTATAAAAAAAATTCAAAAATCTTAAACCATTTCTTGGTAATGACATGAACTCAAACAAACAGATTTCGAAAGAAGAAATTAAATTTAAAAAGTTGTGCCCTCAACCGAGACTTGAACTCAAATTCTCACGGTGGAAGGCCATGACTCTATTCAATTCACCACCACCATACAACTCACTCTTATGCATTCCATTTGTATGGGGAAATATAAAATATCTTTTTTGACGTTATTTACGTAAAGAACGCAAGCTATAATTAGTGAAATATTGTAACTTCATTGAAGACCCACCTTTGCGCCAAATTTGAAGGAAATCTGATGAATGCAAGTGGGTGAAATTCGATTAACAGAGTCCACCCAAATATACAGACAGACAAAGCAAGTTGAATAAAACCATGTATTAACAAATGAAACGCTAATCCTTCTTATCGGCAACTGTAGATGTTAATTTGCAACGCAGAAATGCCCTCCACCATGGATGAACATCAAGATAATCATATTTTTAAAGCATTGACAAAAAAACAACTAACAGCCCTGCTTACTTCTTGCTGCCTCTTCCTAATTCCTATCAATAACCATTTATTCTCCCCAATCTAGAAACTTCTTATTGGTTTTCCGCAACTATAGTCCTACTCTTTCGAGCCTTCTGCGTGCGTCCTATGTATCCTAAGTCACACCAGTATACGATCATCATAGTTCCACGATGAACATATTTTCTTAAGAATACAGGACAATTTAAGTAAATAAGAATGTACTGAATGGCACCTTTTCGAAAAATTGATATCAATTCAGGTACCAATAAGTGAAAGTACATATTGCAATGTTACTTTTTCTTGATACACTGCTCGTATTAATTCCTGTTAAAAAATTGATTGTGAAAAGATGAGGGACATAAATGTACACAACAGTCCTGGGGTAAAACTTTTAATTTGATAATTATATAAAAATTCATACACATAAAAAAACTGATGAGGAATGAAGTTCACCGATGGTGGTTCTCGGGGTATTTAAATCACAAAAGATGCAACACCGCAGAGTAGCCTTAATAATGCATCGGGAAACTGAGGGGTACCGGAAGAACATATTACGGTTAACAAGTCATGGAGAGAGAAAGGGCTGTACTTAAGTTTCCTTTGTTAAGACTGTTGATGAAGTGCAATCTAGCAAATCCCCAAATTGATTCAAGAACACTACACCTAACCAATAGCAAATGGGTACGTGGTCGGAATAAAAAGAAACTACAAATAAAGGCTCCAAAGTTCTCTTCTTCCAATATTGAAGGCGTAGGTAATCCAAGTAAGTGGTAAAGCAAACATATTGATTACTAGCGCCAGTAAAAATGTAATACATCACGTATATGGAGCAGAGAATTTTTAAAAAGGTGCAACTGAACGGTGAGAGAGAAACTGAAAGAGTGTTTATCATTTTGATAATTGGTCGCCCGAACGTTTAACCACAGAAGTGATGTTCACAACCGCTGCTTCTCAACATTGGGGCCGGGTAGTTTGGGTAGTAAGCAAAATTCTCGCTGTCTCGTTCCAGAAAAAAATCAGATGATTTTCTTTCCATTATAATAATTTTCCCAAATCAGGAATACATTTGCCGTAACTTGGTCTCGAACCTCGGCCCTCGGATTGGGACTTGAACACGCAACCACTAGGCCACCCCGGCCACGTTAACAACATAAGGAACAAATTTTCTAAAAAATCATTCAAGCACGATGGCATAATAAGTAGTTAACTAACTCACACGCACCAGGTAAAAGCAATGGTAATCGGCGAGCTGTAGCGGAAGAAAGTCATACCAACCTAATTGAATCTTGTACTTTTCCAAAATTTCCTGTCTGTATCGACTTAATTTCAAACTACCAGACATGTGACTGACACAGAAGGATCAAGCCAAACCGAAAACAAATAACCATGTAGTCGAATGTAAGCCAATGTCGAGTGTAGCCAACGCAAGGATACATACGTCAAAATTTCTCATATTTCATGCAGTACCAAAAGGCATAACGCTGAGGACAGGAATAAATAAAGCATAGGAGGAGATGAACTCCATATTCTCAGGAGTAACTTTGTGGACATCCATATTGAGAGAGTCAATACAAACTAAGTAAATTTTACAATGAATTTTATTTAAAATGACCGGTTTCATCGCTTAGGCAAAATCTTCACACCTGAATTATGTCTATATGCCAATGCGATGACCACCGGTCGTATAAAATACAATTCATTGTGAAATTTACAAAGTTTGTATTGAATCTGTCATAGGAGGAGAACTGAAGCCCGTTCGAGAGTTAGGAGAGCCCTTGCTCTGCTTCAAGAGTTTCACTTTGACGGGGCATTTGATTAAGTATAATCCACCAGAAACATTAATTGACTCAAGAACGTCACGCCTAACCAGTAGGAAGTAGCCATGTGGTCGAAAGTATTAAAAAAACAAAGGAAACACACCACGAATCGCAGGCTATACTCGTTCTCTTCTTCCAAGCCGACGCGGCTGCCCCGGAGAAACACACACTCACCGCCCAAAATGTCCCAAATTTAACGACAAGAATTGGCCTTATAAAAGCCTCTCCCCAACCCGTCCTAATCCGCTCCCCCTCCCTTCCATCTCATAAAAAGGACACAATGAAGGAAGTGGTACACGAAAAGGGTTGCACGAACGTGAGTGAGAGCGCCCCCATGACGCTGCGCGACGTTCTATCTTTTTTCTTCATTTTTATAGTAGGAGAACAAACGAGTGCTGGCTGCGCGTGCTTTCTGTGTGTGGAGCCGGGGGCCCCTTAATGGGGAAATACTCCATTTATGCGCAGGTCGGAGCGGGGAGGGGGTTGGGGAAAGTGGGTAAGTGGGCATTGGGGGGGGGGGGGGGAGGGGGAAATATGATGAAGAGGAGGGGAGTGGTGATAAAAGGAAGCGAGCACGCACCAGCAGGAGGGAGTTGGGGTGAGAGAAAATAAACAATTGAGAGCGTGGAAGCGATGCACGCATTCGAGGAGGGAAGAATGCAGGGCGGGGAGGGGGTAATGCACGGAATGTCGCGTTCGAAGGGAAAATTACGCAGAATATCGCGTTTGAAATACGGCGAGCATGCGAGCAAGATTATACATATCACCCAGACAGGAATATTTTTTTTTTTTAATAGCTGAGTCCAGCCAATGTTGAAATTGTGTATTCGCAGAGTGGTACTTCATGAAATGATGCCGATGATTACTGCGCATGATTAAATTTAGGAAATGAAATGATGGAGAGTTTTCATAGGTCTGAAGAACATATGAGATCAGTTTTCTTCTAAAAGTAAAGTACATTGAGTAACCTAGAATAAACAGCCCAAAGAACAATATACTTTGAGATCATAATCATTTTCTCGAGACCAAAAACGTTTTTCCTTAATTATTCACTATTTCATCAAAAAGAATTAAGATACCCTCAATTGGTCACTTACTCTGAACATGACTACCATGCCTCAAACACTTTAAATGGTTTGCCTTGAATGAATAAATACCTCAATGATTCCCAGTGAGTGCTTGGATGTATATCCGCGGAAATATTGTGACACATCTCCCCTATTGGCCCCTCCCACCTGCTTTAAGGTGACTGGAACTGCAATACGGCAGAATTAAAACATTTGGCGCGACAAAAGAGCTTGACAGAATTAATTACCTCAGCTGCTTAATTATAAGACAGCAATTGTAACCTAAAAATTAAGACTCAGATGATCACGCCACGTAACTCATTAATTATGCAGCACGAGTTCGTGGGAGCTTATGAATATCAAATCAATTAATTAGTTACGAAATACAATAAATTTCCATGGTAATGGAATTAGTTACCCTCTTGCTTGTCTAACAAATGGAAACACATGTGCTACAACATAGTGACAAGATAAAAAAGAGGTAAAAGAAGAGAAAGAAATTGAATGATGAAGAATGTTAAGGTGAAAAGCAAACGATGATCACAAATGTGGTTTATACGGTGCCAAAATAGAGAGACAATTTAGTTTGTAATGGTTACACCTTACTCGTGGGATTAATGACTCAACGCCTAATCACGAATTCTACTCCTAATATAGGTAAACGTAAATAACGACTTACAAAACAATGCCGAGAGAGACTGGAGGGAGCCAACAGCCTAATAAGCCAACAGTCTAACTACACATTAGCACTCTAGGTGTTTCCACGTAATCCTATTATTCTTAGTCAGACTTTTCGCAATTTTTAAATAGAATTCGGACTTTGATGAGGATTTTCCCAAGAAAGAAAGGTGAAGAAGGGGGTAAGTGGAATACCTTGGGTGCCTTAAATGGTTCCCTGAATAAATGATGAATCAACCTGAAAAGGAAGAAAATATCTAGAAGAGCAGGGAAACAGGCAATAACAAGGATTTTGGCGGTAAAGTGTTGGCTCTGAATGGCACCTGAGCACCCTCTCACGCTTAAAGCAACATTGCCAGGTATAAGAATGGCCCCATTGAACATACATACATAAATGCAACACTTATATAAGAACGCCATCAACTGCCGAGCAACGGATTTGTCTGAATTAGTGAAGAAAAGAAAGCTCTCTGGCTTCGTGAAAAGGTCTGCTCTCATCGACAATTATTAACAACCACAAAGTAAAAATCATTACCACCCTCTCGCATTAAAGTGTTCTTAAGAGGAAAACAAGTGTGTCTGGTTCAATTTGAATATGGATTCTCGTCCAAATCAGCTACACGTGCTTAGACTCTAATATCAACAAATACTATGTTGGTTGGCGTAGCCGTTTAAAGCAACTCAATTAGTACGGACAACGACGATGAAACTAAAAACGGAAAGTAAGTCCATCTGATAGCCATTTGTGGAAGGAGACGAAAGGTACATTGGGTAAAGCCTGAATTACTATAGGCTTACGGTTTCTTGTCCAAACTCCAAATACAAGGAGATTAGAAATTTAAACTTCGATGGAAAGGAACTGGAGACTAGTTGTCTTCACAGAGTGAGACAGTTGGTGTTCGGGTCTTCTCCGTCAGCGAAATATTCATGATACCGCGCTTCAATACAAAAGCAACTCGATTGTATAGGTTTCATTTGTAATATTACTGCTTAACTTAAGGATCGAACTTCGAAAATAACAACATCGGAATTAGCTTACTTACATTAGAGTAGATGTTCGTAGAGGTACTGAATTTACAAAATGTTGGGAGTTGGTTATTTGGGGAGGCGACCAAAACCTAAGTTCATTCACGCCATTGTGGATTGGTGAGTAGGTTCGTAAGAGACGGTTTAATTTTGATATGTAGAAAAGATGGAGAGAAACCCAGGTTCGGCATTAGCCTCCTCTCTACGTAAGGCGCTAAGGAAGATCTCTGTAAAACGTCAAATTCAATGTAAGAAGTACTACAATTGGAATGCTCTTCAGATGGCACCCAAGTACGGATCATGATTTCAAGGAAACTAAATAAACCTAATCAGACCGATAGAAAACTAAAAAAAAAATAAGAGCTTTATCCAACTAGTTAAACGCTGAAGTCACCTACGAACATTTTTCCTAACGAAAACGAATATGTGGCAATGCACAATGAGTACGCGCATCTAGAAAACGAAGAACTGTCGAGCATATAGGGAAAATGATGAAGGGGAGGAGATCTGAGAGAGAACCGGGAGGCTGGCGGCGGTTGGGGAGAAGGGGTTAGTCAAATATATATAGAGAGAAAGATGCGTCGAGATGAAGGGGTCCATCAAACAATAAGCTCCATTCCCGTTCGTCTCCTTACGGTGGAAAGGGAGAGTCAAAATGGTGGACGATGATTGAAGAGACGTGATGCGCGTGGGAGGGTCGGTGAGAGGAGGAATTGGGAGACGGACTCGTGGGAGAGGGGCAGCAGCAGCCTCTGGGCCGGCTTGATCTCGCATGATTGCAGAGGTCAAAAGGGGGAGGATGAGGGGGAAGAAAGGGAAGATATAGACTGACAGGAATAGAGCTGGGCGGCATGGCGATATATCGATTTATTCATGCTATATGACGATATATCGAAACAAATTTATGATATTATGATTTTTCGATTAAAATTTGTGACATAACAATGCACTGACTGCGGTGAATTGAATGGAGTCTACGATGTTGCAATAAATGGACTCCATTATGCGTAATTCGATACATCGAATGTAATGAACGAAATTGCGATGAATTAATTGATTATGATATGCGATTTTGCTATGCGTTGACTACTGTATACGATGTCCAATGGTCTAGAGTGTAGCCTTCCACAGTTGTTGATAAATGCTGATGGAGCTTTCGAGTTTTGCTGCTACTTGGAGCATTTTTGGTTCAACGTTGCCCTCACGTTGCAGCGAGCCTCTTCAGGAAATGCTGAGCCAAAACTGCTCCAATCGCAGCAAAACTCAAAAGTTACATCAGTGTTTTGAAAGGTATTGAAAGCGATACGCAATATTTCTGCGCTTATAGGGCCTCATGCGACACTTATGCTATCCACTGAATGAGGTATTTTGATGCATCGACTGTAAAACGCGATATTCACAAGATACCACAGTGCGATATTCCGTTACCGAGGATTTTCGTTAACGTTTACCAGAATATTAAGTCGCACTTACGATAACTTGGTGTTAAATGAGAGTAAGGGTTTTATATAATTCATCAGGCTGATGATTATTTGACAGGGTTTTCATCAAAGGGTTTATCGTGCTCTTATTGGTATTCATACCGATCATAAAATAGTACTTAACCAGAGATAATAAAGCATGTCCCAGAGAATTTATTTAACATCCATACCAAAATAACATTAATGAAGGGACGCCTGAAAATTTCTCAAACATCGCTATTCTAGGTGGGCCTAAGCCGAATAGCAACGTACACAGATCATAGCATACAGCATCCGATGCATCCCAAGCATCACACTCCCCTAGAAATGGGAAGGGAATGGATGGGAAGACAGGGAGCAGCTTAGGAAGAGGAAGGACAAGGAGTAGGGTCTTAGATCTGGTAGGATGGCGCTGATATGATGATGACTTGTACCATGGCGGCAAAATATGGAGGATGAAGTGCTCATTGGAGCGGCGCGCGACGCAATGGTCTCGTATAATATGTACCACGCTCATCAAAGGAGTAGGACTCGTGGAGATGTCCAGGACACTCCATGTTCCCCATTCCTCCTTTCACTGCCTCGCTGACCACTCGCGTGCTGGGCACGATGCGTCAGTGAGAGCCGGAAGTGCGTCAATTACTCTCATCCCCACTCGTAAGGTTAACTCAAGGTCGGATAAGGCGACTCGGGGATGCTGGAGGCTACGCATGGCTCGTGAGTAAAGACGAGCGCAGTGAAAGACATTTCCTCGCAGTGGTGACCATCTGCTCTGACGTGGACACTTGTAAAAAAGCGCTCACTGGGCAGGATGAGACTGTGAGAGGACAAAGCGTCTACTGTTTCGCCAGCACTAAGTTTCACATAGAAAGCTCATCATGTACTATTAAATTGTTATTTCTGCACCGATGATTTATACCAATGTTTCTAACAGCTAAAAGAACGTTAGAAAAATAAGGTACGTCATATAAATTTAGAGAGTGCCATAGGAGTCACTTTGTAGAATCGTTTAAGTAAAAGTAAAACATGTTACATAAGAACAGGTTACATTTCTAATTTTAGTTTAGAAGCCCTAAATTTCTAATGACCGGCCGTGGTTTTGGGTCAAAGTGCCATACCTATATATAGCCTACTGAACTTTTATTCAACATGTTCGCCAAATTAATAACTTTATCAACAGCTGCAACAGTACCAACCGATTCATCTGACACAATGTACATAAAAAAATTAAATGAACATGATGATGTTAGTTTCTCATGACTTTCGGCATTTAATCCCCTCCAAAAGTAAGAAAAACTGCTCAGGTATATCCCAATATTAACTATGTAGGTACATGAAGGAGGATAGAGAAACATTAGTTCCTGCATGGTCCCTGTCAGGTACACGAACTATATAGTTAAAAAGCGCTGCAATTCTCTCTGCCCTTGGCAACTGTTAAATCCTTACCCAACAAGTTGATTACAGCCCCAGAATTAATTTTCAGATAGCGATGCTCCAATGAAAACTCCATCGATCAGCTCCTTCCCTCAAGTTATTAAGTCATCAGCTGGGTATTCGTTAACAATATTGGAAAAGAATTGTAAAGTAAACAGTTAAAGTACAAGTAAAATTCAACCCAGAGATGTTTCTCAATTTATTTTATAAAACAATATGACTTCACCTATACTAGAACCGATATTCATTAGAATTCATTACCGTCAGAAATAAGAAACTTACAATCAATACGAGTGTTTAAGTCCAAAGTGTACGTGCTACTTCTTAATCATGCATGGCAGTTAACTGTATAATTAATCTTGCTGCTCTAATAATGTAAGTGAAGTGGAAAAGAATGCATATAGTTAATTTTGTTCTTTGATATACATACGAATTGTGTTACCCATTAAAATTATGAATTACTTTTCTACCTAACTTGGAAAATATTGTGTAAATATGTACCTATCTACGTAAGAAGGATGTTTTCAATATGCATGATATCTATATAGGTACATTTTGGATCTGAATACTGACGAATTCACACTTAATAAGATTAAAATGTACGTTTTTTTTTGTTTTATTAGTATATTATTATACTACCTATAATATAATATTTTATATACTATTCTTATTAATTTGTCTCATCTTCTCAAATGTCCAACGTAACCTTATTGAAAAATATATCTAATCGGCCAGAAAGGCCAACGATAGTAAATGAATTTAATACTCCTAGCCAGGGTAAGAATACTCAACAGGTCTCTGAAATCTTCACAACCCCGGTGATGTAAGTTAACTGCGTTATCATGGGAAACAATTACACAGTATACTTTCTCCGTTTGGTATCAGAGTATTTTCGTGATACGGAGCTCTACGAATGTTAGGCAAAAGAAAAGAGTCTGGCTTCTGTGTTACTAGAAATCTAGCGTGGTACTTGATTCAAGAATAACATCATAGTAAGCATATATTTAAAAGCATATAGTTTTTTAAACTAAGGTTGTTAAATATAAGAATGTGATACCCTCGGAAAGCGGTCAACCTTCCCCCATTCCCTTTCTTCTTGCCGCCGCAGATGGATCATTTAGTGTTTCTCTCACTGTCCGCGTCTCTACTCATCGAGGGAGGAACTTACGGAAGGACGGACATACCGATGCATCACAAGGGTAAACTCCCAACGGAGTTACAAAGAGAATCATGACCTGTTTTACGATTCCGAGGTACGGTACCTAGTGAAATACTCTTCTTCTGGATTTTAGGGATGCCCGCATGAAATTGTGGGGACAGGAAAATACCAAGCTTTTGAAATAAGAGTAATATTTTTTTAAAATTTACCTTGACCCTAAATATTCTTAAATGCTCTCGAGTGGGAATTCCTCTTCCAATCCAGGGTGGGACTACAGCTGATTCCTTTCGATCTTCTATGGATCCATAGAATTTCATTTCCATTTAATAAAGGTTAATGGTAACTAATTCTATATAAATATACACCAAATAACAATATTATTGCTGACCACGGAATTATAATATTACAGTCATTTAAAAAAATACTAATAACAAATGTGTGTGAGTACATATTTTCGCCTTATACTGCAGAGAGAGTAAAATCCGAAGCATATTATATCATTATGAAGAGTGTAAAAGAATAATTTCTATATTCATGTATTGCAAAACTGATAGATATATTATAATATTTTTCGCCAGAGTAAAATAAAAATGAGTTCAGGGCGTCATGATTTTCATGGAAATCTTAATGACCTAATATTCATTGATACAATATACAGACTTTAACAATAGTCGAAAACACGAACTTTGCAGTATATAATGCCCTCGATCTTTATAAATTATTAATTACACGCTCTACATGACATCGTTTCATTCCTACTAACA
The DNA here is from genome assembly GCA_963573305.1 of Pyrrhosoma nymphula. NCBI lineage: Eukaryota > Metazoa > Arthropoda > Insecta > Odonata > Coenagrionidae > Pyrrhosoma > Pyrrhosoma nymphula. Next base: position 36,938,903 of record OY754334.1, read on the forward strand.
TACCTGTTACTGATTCAGCTATCCCAAGCTATTTACACTATGAGATGAATGTGAAGAATTAGGTCACGTCCATTCCGAAACCTTCAAATTCGCCACCCGTGCGCAATAGTTTTTCTGGTATGTAAATATCTTAAATTGGCCAAGATAATAGGAGCATCCAACCGTTGGCGAGCCCGGTTGGAAAAAGAGGGCCATCCAAAATCAATACATCAAAATCCCGGCATTTTTGCCTCTCCTCCGTTGAAGGGAGGACGGTTGGAATACGGAGCAAGGGATGTTGATGGGGGGGGGGAGGTGGATAAGCCATGGAGGAGATTGGACCCCTCAACAGCAGAAAAAAGCGAACGAGAGAAAAATCTCAGGGTGGGGCGCCATGGGTTGCAATTAATTCCACTTCTTTCGTAAATCGCTCAGGATGAGCAACCGCGGAGTCCCGCCGCCACAAGCAGACTAAGCAAACCAATTCACGTCATATACTTCAAGTAGTAAAAGCATAAATAGATACGTGATGCAGTTATGCACTAATGTATCAGATCTTAGGCTTTACCGGCGAATAATATAAGTAAAATACTCTCGGGTTTGCCACCTGGTAAGGCTTTCAAAGGCCAACGTTTCGACGAGTGACTCCCTCATCGTCATCAGGGCTGAGACTGATAGCCGAGTTGGTCCATGCCGGATTGAACGAGCCGGTCAACAAAGGTTCTTCAACCGCCCTTGGCCAGCTATAAAAACCCGGTATGGACCAACTCAGTAATCAGTGTCAGCCCTAAAGATGATGAGGGAGTCACTCGTCGAAACGTTGGTCTTTGAAAGCCCGAGAAAATTTTACTAACGCTAGTATATCGTTCGAATACATACTAGGCTAATCTTTCGTTTACGTCCTCACTTAATCTCCGCTCATCAACGGTAATCCCTTGCTTAGATTAGATACGTATTTATAACACAAAACTTAAATTTATCACCTACCAAGAAGAGTTGTAAGCAAGGATTAAAACGTGAAGCACGGCAAGTAAAACACATATCAAACGCTGGCACTCCATCGACATCAAATAACAGAAGAATTGTCTTTTGAGCCATAACAAATAAATATGGGAAAGTAACGGTTTTTCTCACAGCCTATGATGGAAGAAGCCGCCAATTCGTTGAGCATCACTACACTTATAAACATAAGACTCTAGCTAGCTCTACTATTGATATTGCAAATTTCTCTTATTTTTCTCTTTGGAATTCTCAGAACTAGTTCTCATCTACCTGCTTCTCGACCAGCAAACATTTATCGATTACATTGCATATGGATGACCATTACGCCAGTCATTTAGTTTCCGCTGGAGTATGATTCACATTGGTTGACCCAGATTACGTTGGATCGAAGTTTGGACGAAAGATATTCTTCACAAACCAGCTCTTCCGATTACGGTAGGTTTTCCTGGGACTTTTTTGCATTTTTCCTTCTTAAATATCCTTTTCTCTTACCATAAAACTCGCCCGGCGAGAGCAGTAGTTATAGGCTATGATAATAGACTAATATGAGTTGGGAGAATCAATAAAAGCGTTTTGCATTGCGATATAGGCCATGAGCAGAAAAACGAAGAGGGGAAAACGGAACTATCTTCACCAATGAATGATACAAGGAGGCTCCGCTGTGACTGTGTAAGGCAAAACAAATAATCAATTCAAATTTTCGGTTGCACGTTAAAAAAATACTGCTTTCACTGATGATAGCCCAAAGCTATTCGGAAACAAAATTAATATACAGAGTAAGCAGATAATTCAACGATTATATTTTTATAAACACTTTTTTATGGCCATATTAGCAGACTACAGCGCCATTTTGTATTTAACTTCCGCATTAATACCTTAAAGAGAAATTTAAACGCATAAAAGTTTATTATAATATCTCAATGCGGATTTTTGCAGGGATTAAAAGTTTACTTAAGGCGAATTCTTGGAGCAAATACACGAACTGAGCAAATTAATTTTTGGTATGCCGATGAAAACACGTCGCAAGTCAACCACTCGCTCACATCTCCAGCTTAAGCAAGTGTCCTACATTGCCACACATATTAACAAAACAAAAACTGTTGTAACCACGGAGGTAATCTTTAAAAGAACAATGCAAACGCCAAAACAGTGTTTTCCATTTTATAGGTTTTCATTTTTCAGGTTATAGTCCAGTAAGTACAAATCAAATGATAGAAAAATTAGCTTTCAATCTTATGGCATTTTATAGTCTAATTCTCACTGTCATAATGGTGTTTTATCATATTTAAAGTCGTCAAATAAAATAATCTTAGTCCGTTTTGATTCACATTCTTTCTCATTATTATAACAAAAACAGCGTGAAAATAACTGAAAACACATCGTTAACAAAAAATTCCCTTCTGTCCTCAACCCCTCCTTTTCCCTATCCCCCCTCGTTCCATGGCAGGTGTCCTGACACCCCCTGGTACACGCCTCTGAGGCAGCTTGGTAGTATGTCGATGTACATGAATTGACCAAAAAATCTTAACCAACGATCGAACCTAGCGCAATCATTTTCTCGTGCCTAAAACCCTTAGAGCAGTTTTCGAGAAAACTTTTACATACATGCATATTTTCCATTATTTATCATTTAAAGGTGGGTTTACACTTGAAAATTTATTGCGCAAGTTACTTGCAGCAAACGCCTTTTGAAGTAAAGTCCAAGTGCAAACGGCTCTGCAAGTCCGCTAGCAGAACTTCTATAAGTTTCAGAAAGTCGCTTACAGAACCGTTTTCTTTCCAATGCAAACAGCAACCAATCTGTCTCTGCACTGACTCGTAAAAAACTTTTCGTCAGAGTAAAGTTTCTCGCAAGGTCTTGCAGAATAAACTTGAGGAAATAACCTGCCAGTGTAAACCCAATCTATGATTAAATGATAGGGATAGGTCTCATTTGTATCAATTTTTCAGGCTCTCTCGCGTGTAATAACAAGTCATTACGAGTTTTACTATCGAAAAAAGCAGTATGGAAAGGAAGCATTCTGTTATTTATGAGTAACAGAGGAAACTTATTTCTACAACTGTAGTCATTTTTCAGTGGTTTCACCTAAATGGGGATGGTACGAACCAAAACGAACAGGTTTTGGCGCAGCATTGGGTAAGATATTGGACGGGATAAAGGAGGGCAGAAATGGCGCCCCTGATGTGTGGAGAATTGAAATAGATGGTCAGAAAGGATAAGCCTTCATTATGCAAAGGGTGACCATGACACTCGACCTATCCACCTTTCACGTAGTAGAATTTGTTGCACGTGCCTATAATACATGCGATGAATTGGAAAAAAAGGATAAGTTGGTAACCAAGGCTAGGTTGTTTGCGATATTATAAATTGTTAGTTTTGATAAAAATTATCGAAACGTACGTAATCATGACTATTCTATGAGCATAAAATTAACTGTTAACAGCAGAGCAGCTCATTCTTAGGTATAAGATATCTACTCGGTATATATTCGGTATATAAATAACGAAAAAGCAAGAATTCACATTGATGATGTAAATGTATTAATATCACACAGCTGCATATTACTCATTGCTATGAATACATTAGCACATACGTATGAAATATATAAACCTTTGTGAGATAAATAGTTATGATATGGCTAAATTGGTTACATAGTAAAATGAATCAAAATGCACTTTATAAATATTACCGAAACGTATAGATCTAGTGTTCAGTTTGACGTAATTGACAAAATCCTACCTTATGCTTTTATGATATGTTTTCTTTCGCAATTTGAACTTGTAACTACAGGATGTGAAAAAATGACATGGATGAAACATTGAAGAGATCACTTTCACATCTGAGTGCTATGTTTGTAAAAACATCTGTTTATAAGAAGCGTAGAGCCCTAGAATTCAACGCTAATTAAATTCAGGCATCTGCCTTCTTATACTTTTTTTAGTTCGCAGCAAATCACCGAAATAATTTAAATCAAAACGCGTTAATTAGATGTATTTTGACTCAGTAGTCGGTTCAAAACCTGGACACAATGTTCGTATAAATATATTCCTCAACAAATCTCCACCTTTACCTTTAGTTCTGTTTTTTTTTACCAAGGCATATCGGCAGTGACAGCAGTTAATATACAAATGTATTTTTTAAGCAACACAAAAGGAAAAGGTGGCGTGCAATATGTGTTTAGATACACGCAAACTGGGGGACCTCCGTAAATTAAGAAAAAATTCGCAGCGGGAAAACAGCCGCACTGGAAATGGTGCGAAATAACTAGAAAACCTACAGACGGAGCACGGAATGGAGAGGGGAATAGGGGGAAGAGGAGGAAGGAAGGAGAGGGTGAACCCTGAGCGAGGGTATGGGTGTGCTGCGAGTATGGAGTGTAGGGTGGGGAGGCAGCACTAGCGGCTGCGAAAGAGGCGCTAACAGGTTGCACAGCCGCTTCAAAGTTAGGGGGGGTTGGCGGAGAAGGGTGAGGGAGAGTGGGGATGGAGGGGAGGTAGAGGCAGAGACGACAGGAGGGGAAGAAGGGGGTTGAGAGAGGGAGGGAGGAAAACGGAAAGGGACGCATACGAGGAGAGGGGTAGGGATAGTCTTTCTGTTTATTTTTTTAATGCTTTTTGTTTTGTTTTATTTCAAGCCAGCGGGGCTAAGGAGTGTGGCAATGGTGTAAGCGGAGCTCGGTAGGGAAAGGTGCGGATGGAGGAAGATTTCACAGTTACGTGTTGCAAACGGTGTGGGCTATACCGAGATGAATGAAAAATTGAAACGAAGAGAAAGAAAAGAGGAGAGTGTCGAGAGTGCGAGAGCAGAGAAGGAGGAGAACTACGGAGATTGGAGTGAAAAAATATATTCACTGCCCATCCTCAACGTTTCGTCGACCGTAATGCAAAACGCATTCGGCGAAAATTTATTAAGACCCAGCTCGCGGCATATTTATTTTTCAAAAGTTACTTCTTTTCAATGCTTTATCCCACTGGCAAGGTCAGGCTCATCGCGACTCTCACGTGAACTTGTGAGAAAGTATTTCATTCAACATTTTTTTTCTGATTGAAACACGTTTACCGGCGTTCAAGAGGACCAGACAATCGAGAGGAAAACTACAGGCACTCGAAATAAATTTTTCGGCGTCATTGTAAAATTTATATTTAAAATTAAATAATTTTTAAAAATCATATGAATGCGTAAATATTAGGAAACAGTTGTATTTTGCATACATCTGCGGCTGCAATCAAATGAAAACAAAGACAGGAGTGGAATATTTGCACATTAAATTATAAGCATTTTAAGCAACATTGACCGTTTAGTTACATGGGAGTTAAAATCAAAATATACATATTTTGGCTTGTGCATTCGTTCAGAATATTTTATACTATAAAAACATTTTAATGTAATGAGAAAGGTAATTTATGCTGAACTTTTAAACGATGAGGAGGATGAAAATTCATATTAATTTTACTTTTATATCTTTTATGGTACTTAACTACCGAAAGCGTAATAATGTAAAAATTATTTTTGATTGTTTGCATTATTTTAAATTTAAATTAATAAAATGAGAAATTATAAACAAGATTAATTTTTAAAAACTTATACTGGTAGTAAATACGAGCAAATGTACATAAAATTATTCAAACGATATTATATTATATAGCCTAAGTAATATCTTCACTTAAGTACCTAATTGTTATAAACAATTGCGTTGCTAACATAAAATGCAAGCATTAAATTTGCAGGCACTTTTTGAAACATAATGCTCATGAAATTAATTAGCAGAACTGTGTTGCTTAGTGGTTTCTAAAGTAAAGTAAAGGCCTCATTAAAAATAAACTAGAATAGTGCAGCAAACGCAACTGCATGCAAGCAAACAAAGTTGCTTTCCACTTCTGTACAATGTAAAATGCGTTAATAATCATGCTCGTTTATTTTGTAATCACCATTCCCGGAAATTATACGTAGAAACGAATCGTGACAAACACAACGTATAAGAGGCATGTAGCACGGTTATCCACTCCAGATAATAATGGCACAACGAGCTGCTTTTACCACAGTACAATGTATTACAGGATCCAGTTAATTGCATTGGCCATGTAATATAGGGCAGACACACATGGATGCCAAGCTTAATGCTGCATGTGAAAGAAATGAAACGTGAGGTTTCCCCTGCACGGAAAAGGTTCAGAGGAAAAGAGGAAAACATTTTATTTTTCATTATTATTGGTGTAGAGTGAGGATAAGTACGGAGTAGAAAGGTTGAGAAGTGAGAATATAAATGGAGAATTAGTCAAGCACAAGATGGGACTTTGGCAGTATCAAGGGAAAAGAAGAAGAGAAGAATTATCATCAAGTTTCAATGAGCGCAGTGAATGTCTACAGACAATAAGAGAAGCGAGGGGAAGGACATGAAATATGCACTACAAAAAAGATGCAATCAATTCATTTCACACATTCCCTACAGCATTTCAGTCCGCTTAAATCTGCATTAATTGGCTGAAGAATACATCTTGCCCTCAGCATTTAAATTAAAAGACACGGGACAAAATAGTTAAATAACTTCAACCGTTGTGAAAAAAGTTTGCTTATGCGTATTTTCGCGTTAATGGATGGAAATATTTTCAATTCACCTCAGTGAAACCTTGTATAAGGATTCTCTCAGCCAGGTGAAATAAATGTCCCTGGTGGGAAAAACGTTAGTGATCTAGCCGACCTCAATTTAACCACGTAGGAATCCAGCAGTAAGTGTTTAATGATCTCGGATTGTGATGAAAATTGAAGAATATTCAGTATAAATACAGCCTCATTAATAAAGGATGAGGATTGGGAGAATCAATTTAAACATAATATATTTTCAGAAGCGACATTCACATTTTTTTAAGAAGAAAAGCCAGCTGTAAAAATGGCAAAAATTATTTACATTGTTTTTTAAGAGTTGACTCGTTCCCTGCAGACAAGTAGAGGAAGAAACATTTTCAACTTAAGTTCATTCTAAACACACATTCATGTATTTGTCAATAAAATATAATTGCATCCTTGGAAAAGGGAAGAAAAATGTAGTGATGAATGAAATATATTATATTACGTACTCATTGAAATTATACGTGAAAATTAATGCAGAATGGCCCATTCATTAAAATGGAAATGTTCTATAGAAAAATACTTTATACCATTATCTCATAGTGCCTTTATTAATGTATGTTGCACTGGCTTGCCAAGAGTGAAGTAAACTATTTTCTAAATAAAAGCATTGGTTCTAAAAATCGTTCTCAAATCTAATTAATTACCCATACGGCCTTGAACAGCTATCACTTGTTACAGAAAAGATGTACAAATATTAATCAATTATACGGCTCACCTTGACGTATGTTCATCACATACGCCTTATTTTTACAGTCTGGAGGGCAATGAAGCGCTAAAATTTGGCTAAGAGCTAACAGTTGTTCAGGTAAAAATTATAAGAATGCTTCATGAAAATACTATCAGTAAAAATTTCCAAAAACTGATTTTTATAACAACGGACACATTATTGCTATGAAATTGTCGGATTAATAGTTTAGGCTCAACGTAATCAGGGTTCCGATTTGCTAGGAATATATATACGGCAACTATTTAGCACTGATAACCATAAAATAAAGGAAGTTTGTAGGGTCATATATCATAATGGTTGGACAAGGTCTACTTAGCCCTCAGGAAAGGAATTCAGAGTTTCATATGCATACATTCGGAAGGGAGACTGTTGACTTAGTAAAGCTGGAATTTTGATAATTGCGTCAATGAAGCATTTATTGTCAAAACAAGGTGATTGAATTTACGTAAGTCAGTTTCCAAGGATATGACTTCCACTTCCAGACTACCATTTTTCAATTTTCCATTTCCAGAATATTTATACTTTATCTTTTTCGCTAGGCATTCCCAGTGTTTCCAATTAATACTTCCTCTTGTTTTCCATTGCACCAAAGAGTATTTATTGCACATTATTTAACATTCTTGACCTACCAAACATTCGGCTACCCAATGGAAAAGTGGTAAGTGAAGATATGCCTCGTTTATATGTTAACTATCTTATTATCATTATAGCATACACTATTTATTCAAACAATTACCAGTCAAGTGGTTTTTAAACTAAGAAATTCTTAAAGAATAAGCTATAGATCCTACTATTTTATGTACCGATTTCTTTGATATATTGCAACTGACTATTCAGCTAGTTATAAAACGATAATGATCCTAGATCTCCAATATATTTGTAAATGGGTATTTGCAATATATTGTACATATTATGTTGATAAGGAAAGTGATTCTGAATCCAGCATAGAGCAATCTATAACTCACAACAGCCATTTACCTGAAATTAAGCATGAATATTCTCAAATTAAAGGCTAAGTTTGAGTTATCATAATCTGAAGCTCTCTCGCAGCAGAACTGAGACTTTTGTCGGCCCCCACTTGAGTGAAGCAAGTTGGTTTGTACTTCTTTGTAGTTAAAATTGGGAGTGACATGGAAAATAATTTTGAATTGATCAATCGAAACGCGATGAATAACACTGCAAATGACTAGCAGTGCCTAAAACACATCGAAATACACTCAATCCATTCACAAGAATGAGACCACATTGATAGAGTAGACGGTAGCATCTATAAGGGGCTGGAATACACTTCACCATTAAAGAAAACCTTGAGCTATGCATAGGAATTCGTTTCTACACGATCTGAATAAAACATTTCAATGCACTTTTATTACAAGACAAAGTCGGATTGTTTGGTAACGTAAAATACACCAAATAATGGAAACCAAAGACGGTTAAAACAACGAAACGCATATGAAATTCATAAATGGACGCGAATTTCATCAATTTGCGAACACCTGACAAGGATGGAGTGTTTGGTCAAGTAACACGCGTACGTTGCGGAGGAAAGAAACTGCGTAATAAGTTAGTGACCAGCCCACAACACCGACGTTTATGAGTCTACGAGAGCAAACTGTACAAGGGTGGAAAAATCAATCGAACACAAAAACCGCACCGCTGCTGTTTGTTAAAAGCCATTACAATCCCCCCTTTAACCACCTCCCCCCACCCTCTTCCAAGCCTTTGTCACTCTCCCTCAATCTCATTCCTCTCTCCTGTTGACATGGTTCCCCCTCAACCCCCCCCCCTTTCCTCCTCCTCGCTCACTCCCTTCCGTCAACATTCTCGGCTGGCGCGGCAACCCGTTAGCGCTGAGCGCGGAAAGCATTGATACGGTGAGATAGAGCAAACAGAAGAACCGGGTCAAATGACGCGCAACCAGTGCGGAAGGATTGAATGGGATGGAGGGAGGTAGTAAAAGGAGATGGGGAGGGATTGTGATCTGGAAGAGATAATGAGAGTAGAGTGATGAAACCGAAAGTGCACAGGAGTTACATCACGTGATGGAGAATAGAACGCACTGATATCGGCTCAACCAGGTATAAATGTTCCATCTTACGAAATGGCACACACGGCGTTGGTAAAGTTTTCAAGTATGAACGGCGAGCATATGCACAGGCATGGTTTCACCTGCTGAACAGAGGGCATACGATGGAAATATCTGTTTATATCTCAAAAACCATAATCGCTGGATGAAAATTAAGCTAGACTTTTACTTTTGCCATTATTTCATTCGGCAACACCACAGAATATTGATAAAATCCATTTTTAAAAACTTTTTATTTTCACACGATACCATAATTAAAGATCTAACGCGGTTTCGCGGTGTTTCTATTGATTTGTACACGAAAAAATAATACAAAAAATCGCAGGAAACCTTAGTATTTAAGCACATAGTAAAGTTTAATCTTGTCACACGTATAAATACGAGGCCAAAGTGTAATTTGGGGTTAAAGAAGAAATGCCTGTTAATATTAAGTTGCACCGTCCAACCTGCGACCAAAATCATAGGGCTTATACAGCTATTCTAAGAGGAAGGGGGGTTCGAGATCTCGGTCTTTTGGCTGGCACACCTTCGGGTTACCAACTAGGCTACCACGGACGACAAATGGGAGAAATTTCTCATTGCCCACAAAATGAAATTTTCTTTCGAAAGCTGCGCCCATTTAACCAATCGATTATCAAGATGTGATTTTCATCAGAGAGGACCAAGAAATGAAAAAATGATGCCTTGTTAGTCTATGTAATGAAACTATGCTGAGTGTCATGGACTACATCATCCGTTACTTAGAAGCAAAATCACAAAACCTTTTTATCGATTACCATGACCGATCGAAATTAAGAGAGATGATCGGAAATATGGTTTTAAAGTTTGACGGAGGGAAAGATAACTTACGAAAAAAATGATAGGGCATGCGATATGGTAGAGAAATTTGCGGAAAATTTGCGAAGGGTTTACAAATGATGGAGGTGGTGATACAATACGGATGAATGGTTGGGGATTGAGGGGTAAGTCACAGGGATAAGGGAAACTAGCGGGCGAGGGGACATGGGTGAGGGTATTACGAGGTTATGAGAGAAACGGCAAAGGGAGTTCGACCCTTTGGAGCTACGTCATCGACACGTCACATAATGTACCCCGAGATTCACTTTCCCTGCCACCAGAGGTCTCCCGAGACCGCGTGAGAGCAAGCAAGCAAGCAGTGCCCCCGTACTCAAGTTTTGATCACATCTCCCCCGCCGCCGTATCAAGCCGTCCTTCGCGGAGACGTTTGAGAGGGAGGGAGAAATGCATTAAAATTCATCGGTTTTGGGGGTTACGGGAGGTTGGGAGGTCCTGGGATTACGATAGGCGTTGAGTTGGCCCTCTGTCGGTGATGCTCAGGTGGAGGAGGCTTCGTGGGAAAGGGAGTATGAGGTGTGTGAAGGGCTGCCAACTCTTGCATACACCCGGTATAGGACACTGTTTCTTTTGATAATCTACCACCTACTGGATTGAGGTGTTTTCATTCCAATTGAAGTTTATGTATGAACCAATTAAAATATTCTTTCCGTTTGCAATCATTTGTAACTTTCATTTACCTGTTATTTTCTATTTATATTGTAGTTTTGGCGGAAGAATGTCAACATTATTAATACAAAATATGCTCTCACAAAATTATCACGCAAAGTTCAATTCAAATTTGTCAACTTTGCATTTGAGTTACGATTCATGGTGTATCGGTTTGCTATCGCTATTAAAATAACATTATGCTCGCTACTGGGTAATATTGTATAATTTTTGTGACGCATTAGTGTTAAAATGTTTTTTTTACATTCGCATTTATGTGGCTAAACGGCTTTTACAATTATATTACTATGCACCAATTATAATAAAAATTGTCTTAGCTTATTTCATAATGTCTTGTATTCACTCTCTAATGCGTTGCTCACAACGTAGCACATAACCGAATTTTTCATCAACTGTACAGACCCGGAGAACTTCAAAACATCGTGAGGAGAAGAGATTTGCGCTTGAGTGCACCTGAGAAAAAAAGAACTTGCACTACCTACATCCCCAACTCCTGTTTTCTTTATTTTCAGTAAAAGTCACACACACTTGATGCATGTAATTTTGTATTACTTTGGTTAATATCTTACTTTGAATGCATGCGTTCCCTATTTACGAACCATTCGGCCGTGACTATTGCGCACCGACAGAATTCCCCCCTACCGGCAGGTTTGCGAACGTTTCACCGGCGGACATCGTTCCATTCATCGCCGTTCGTGTGCGCTGATGTGTTCCGATCTGCGCCAACTTTATCACCTCGAATGCAAAACTCACAATAAATACGGCAAAAAAAAATCGCAAAGATTATTTAGAATAAGCATTCCAGAACAAAAAAACGACCCCACAAAACACTTATCCGCAGCTCACTGTCATTGGGCAGTTAAATATGGACAATGACGGCTAAATCTGATGAGAAGCTATAAAGATTTTAGAGGTTCAACGTAGAATCTTTGGTCCTGAGAATTTCAAATTGAACGAAGAAACCTCTGTGGAATTTCTCACTTGTGTGCACTTGCGGGTGACTCCGTAAAAGTAATATCGTGGCCAGTCCCGGCATCCTCTAAATTCATATTTTGCCACCTCTAATACTTAAAATAACATTACCAGGCTTCGCAACCGTGTATAGGTAAAGTGAAACTTGGTGGCATTCACTAGCGGTGAGATAAAAGTCACAGGACGAATTAAGCGTTCAAAAGCTGGCAAGGTTACCGGAGCGTACAGTTGGTAACTTCTAGAGGAAACCGAAGCATCATTATTTCCTCCTCTCTGACATGCTCTCCTCTCTTTGACGTTACTTTCTTTAAAAGCGAGTGCCGCCAACTTATGCTACACTTATAATGACGTTGGGAGGAGAACACTGAAAATGAATAAAAACGCGCGCGCTTGTGACGTTCATTATTGCGAAATGGAGATTCCACCTGTTCCTCGTAAATAGTTTATCAATTTTACTTCGCAGAATCTCTTACGTTGGAAACGGAGTCTTCATCGGTTGGCAATCCTTTGGTGTAAGGGGGAAGGAAGTGGAGGATTGTGCGGGGAAGGACGAGGCCCGGTGGCGGTTTGAGTCGAGGGAAACCCGCGGTGAAGCGCGCGCTTTACCTCTCCCGGGGTTGTTTGCAGACCTGTCTCATGACGTTACCGTGCACGCCTTCGATTCACACCGATCTCTCCGACGGCACCATTCCAACACTTCCCCGTCCCTTCCATCACCCTTCCACTAACACGATTCCCATATTCCATCATGCAGCATGTCTTTTTCCTCCTCCGCCTCGCCCAGCATTCATCTCCCGGATGCCTCATCCTCGAGGCCCTTCAACCGAGATTACGACGTCTCCCGACCGCGGGCCGAGACAAATACGAAGTGACTAGAAGGTCCTCCCAGATACGTTTGACTCTTTTCACTTCAATAGTCCGATTCTGCCGAAAATTAACTGCCGCGAAATCTTGGTTATCGATACGAAATTGGAGCGAATACTTTGTTGAATAATTAGAAAAAGTCCCAGCAGCTCTAATTCATTTCAAGCTTTTTCAACATAATCACACTCGGTTACTTCCAATCCACCAGCATGCATAGTGCTCAAATCTACTGCTTGCATTCTACCAGCATTGAAATATTTAAATAGAGAAATAGTTTTCATTACATTAAAAAGAAGAACGATGCTGATTGCTCAAAATTCCTTTCAGTTAAAAATTATACCCATTTCTGCGTTTCACCTATCCTTATTTGCTGAATTCTAAAGAAAATTTGCTATTTCTCATGCGCACAAGGTCAAATATACGAAATTTCGCAGCATATGGAGAAACATTCAGCTACAATTACTTTTTCCGCAAGAATACTAGCTGGAACATTGTTTTATCCAGTGATCAAGTGGATCAAAGTTCGGATGTAAGTATTATTCAGAAAGTAAATCGATCGATCACGGTAAATATTTTTAAGCCTCCTTTTTTTAATAAGATTATTTTTTAAATTTACTCTTCCATATAAGACCGGCACCACATGCCGACACACTTTTCTCGCCATCAGATCAACAATACCAACATCTCTCCACCTTCCTCCCCGCTAACGTAACACTCTACCTGTTATCATTGGTATTCGAATGAAAATCATGGAAGTCTGACACTCAAGGGAAATAGAACATCCCGGGAATCGGAAGACTGACTGGTATCTACGACGCCATTTCAAGGCATTGAGTAATCAGGTTCTCCGCGGCCGACTCATGAGATGCTAATGATTATTCACGAGGTAATATACCCTTTCAGAAGCAGCTTGAAATTATTTGGATAATAAGTGCTCCCAATAGATCATCTCTCGCTACGCTAAAATTTAATGCACGCAAGTTTTGAGATACAATTTTACAGTACATCGATCGATTTAAATCTTTTTAAAAACATTTTCCATAGTAGTATCACGAATAAATACTTAGATGTATCGGTAGAGTTGACTGATGGGTGATTTCTAGCAAGTGAGTGATACTCTAAACGACATAAAAATATTGTCATACAACAAGTAACATAGAGGTAATTGATTTCATGCTAATTATGAATACTAACATGAGCGCAATTTGTGTGTAAAAAAAATTTCTCATATGACAACGCAAATTATTTCCTGGTGACTGGCATTATACTGTCAAATGGTTATATACTATAGGGATTATGTGCACCATATGTGTTTATGTTTTTAATAAAATACCGGAGATATCACCGCGTAAAGCACAAATCTTCCTGAAACATACCTATACTAAAAAGCTCAATCAATACCAGGAAACTTTGGGAACATACCGACAGAGAATTCACGGAAAACTAATTCCAATGATGAGGAAAATACATTTGGTGTATGAGGAAACTCGCCCTATAATTATAACCCTTTATTCATTTTCTTTGTCTAAATTATTTCAATGTTTCTCAACCAAATGGCAGTAATGAGCCAATAGAGGGGTTCATCAGTCAAACATGCATATTTTTAACTAAACTTTTATATTCTTCTAATTTTAGAGCACAATGAGATAGTTATCATACGCAAGCATTGCAAAATATTCTCATTAGTTGACGCTCATTAGGAAGACCTAAACACACAAAGGGAAATTTAATTAAGAGGCTTTTTGAACTTTGTTTTGAAAACGTTAAGGGATTGAATCAGACGAGAGGCATTATTTTTGACACCGCTAATTGAGTCAGTCGCGTTCATTCATGAATTCCTGAGAAAGTAAGAATTGAACTGATGATTACGACGGAAGAAAGATCCTCTGCTTATTTGAAACTCAATAGCTTCCATGCAGCTTTTCAACCCTGATAACTTTGTTTTCATCAATAATTTTTGACAAATTATTAGACGACTGAATACGCCCACCACTTTATAATCTATTCTGCTCTAACATTGATATCAATTAATTCCTTAAACGCTGTTACAAGGAATGTAAAAGTAAAATTTGAGTTGGATAAAGAAATTGACCAAAAATATTACATTCAAATGTTTTTTGCGCATCTGTTCACATCATATATACGCAATATTCATTTTCCATGCATTTTTATCCTTGGAGGCTTTGTCAGCTAAATATATTACTGAATCCGCCAACTTTCTGTCTCCATTAGTTAACAGTACCTTTGGAAAAATGTTCTCACTGAAAAGTTACCTCATGCTGCGATTAACAAATCATTATTGTTGGTTTCAAAATATTTTATTTGCAGTGAGTCTTAATATTAAAACTTATTCAATATCTGTTATTGATATAAAAAAGAATTTATTTTTTTCAAACTGAGACGGATCATCAAAATTGTGTAGTATTATTGCCTAATGATTATTTCAGGCCTTGTAGTTATTCTGATTGTATCAGTCCTCGAAAATTTACACTTGTTTATGAATAATTATGGAGAAAAATGGAATCGATCTATTGATGAGTATAAAAAATGAATGCAAAATGTAGCCTGAATTTCAATCTGCTTGAAAAAACATGTATTGGCAATCATGAAACTAGAAAATTATAAAACGTTGACACCGATAAATTTTAGTTACAGGTTTCATAAACTGAGCAGGAATAAAGACCGTAAATAAACGCCATGGTTAGAGGTGCGTAGCTACCATTTGTAAAAGTTAGAACTAAGCTGTAATCGTAGTTACATGAATTTCTGCCAAGACGAGGATAAATTATCCAATTCTCCCAACTAATCCACCTAGGAGCTCAGTGAAATTAACTTGTCTTTGAAAAAGAAATTATAAAATCGATTTAGATGTTACTTATAATAGTTTCAATTCACTGCTAAGTCGTCATTTTCCTGAAGCCACCGATAAATAGAAAAGGCATATAGCTCAAAGGAACTGGAGAGCTGGTGACTGTATGGTTTTGACAAATGATTTAAATTATAAAATTGCTTATGTACTCTCTAAGCTAAAATTTGAGTAAGCCTCCTGCTTTACCGTTATTACTGATTTTTGTAATAAAAACTACTGACTGGTATGTCTTAAAAAAATTGAATAAATCAACAATTGAAATAAAATTTATTCGAATCCCTTTTCGAGGCAAGTATGCAAGATCTCTCAATTTCATTTTACATCTTACGACCCGGTGTTTAGCTAATCACTGATAAAACCGAAAGAAATAATGAAATACTGCACTTAAATGCAATCAGGGCTTGTAAAATAGGTGAATATATTTACTTCAATATCATGAGAATTAAATATTTCCTTGAAGGGATTATTTGTATGATGAAATACAAAGGAAAATGCAAACACAATTGACATACTAATGGCCAACTGCTAAACTGGGAAGGATAATATATCATAGGTCTGATTACACGGTTTTATGCGCATTCAAATGAACTGTTGATGAAAACGAATTTGAGCTTATACTTTTGCCTACTAAAACCAAAGCTGAGAGAATTAACGGATACAAAATTGGAGCAATAAATTAACCAGTGTATGTTATAGAGTCATCCATTCACACAACTTCGATCGCAATAATAATTTGGACACAGAGTCAAAATTTATAATTTTTAATGAGATAATTTGAATAAAATGGCCGCGGGACATCTATGCGAACAGTTCGTCAGATAAACAGCGTACTTTTGATAAAGCAGGATTATGACCGACAAAATAATGACACCTAGTAATTAACTGCGAAACCGGACAAAAAATAAGGCTATAGGTTGAGCTCATTAAGCATTTGTTAATGTTTCATGCCGTTTCAATGTCAGATAAGAAATTGTTCAACGCACAAAAAAACTAAAATCGAGTCATAGCTCGAAATGACCAATGTTGGAAAATCAGATCACATCAAGCAAAAAGAAATATTTATGATTCGTCCTTCCTAATGGTCAACAATTCAAATTTTATGAAATATTCCATCGTAGAGATAGGAATGACTATGCTACCGTAGCCTGCGTAGAAATAACTTTTTTAAATTAACCAAGTTATGCAATAATAATTTATCACATCTAACCTTTTGATATAATGGTCAGATTTCAAGTGCAAGCGACTATTATCTACGACGATTTTTGCTTATATAGCATTCTGAAAGACCCAAATGACAATCACAAGGAAAATGTCACCAACCTGTCATCGTAAACGAATCCAGCGTCCAGGGTGTTGTAGTACAGGGCAAACGCCACAAGGCTGCATCCCAGTGCGATGTAGTCAACCATCTTGGCCAGCTCTTCAGACGGGAACCCACGACACAGGTTATAAATGAAAAGGACACACGATAAGCACTATCACACACTTGATAAACTACACACTGGATAAAATGAACGGTTAAGAGAGGGTCATCTCTAGCCCCTTCTTCTCCTTCCCGCTCATTATCCCAACAATTAAAATTTTCCAAACGCCTACACGGATAGCCTCGACGCGCGCACACGGTCAAAGACTATTTTTCTAGTTAACTGAGAGGAATCGGTGATGATGGTAAACGTATTATACTCCTTTTACTCCTCAAACTTTTCACTTGGATATATTCTTCAAAGGGTTCTCGTCACTCTTTCGGTGATTGATCTGGAGTGGCTGAGAGAATGTCCCCGTCCAATGACTCGACAAATCAGATGTATCCCAGGAAAAGTCTTTGCCCGAGGCATTGGCTGTAAGGAAGAAAAAATCTTATTTTAGCAAAGAATCAAGGCATGTTTCGTTTGTTGGAAAATTTTTATTTGAAAATTGGCCGTAATTTCATCCAGAATTTAACGCTATTCTTTCATTTTAATGAATAAATTTAATCCCTCACTCTTGGAGAAGGTATAAACTATCCACAAATTAATAAATTACAGATAAAAGATGCATTATTTCAAAACTAAGGGATGATTAAAAGAAGGGATAAATAACAGACAGACAGCGGTTCTCAGACCACTCTCTTAAGTACACATTTCTATTTCAATTGACGTCAAGGGAAATTTATAAATAATAAAAGAATAAAATACAATATTTATTATGAATACTAAATCTATAACGTTTGAGGAAAAATCTAAATATATTTTCGTTACATATTTGAAGACTATCTTTCATAATTCTATGACTAAATTATTACTGAAATTATTTTTAATCTTATAATATGAAAAAGATCTCAAATAAAAGCTTATTGTAGCTAAAACGGATAAATTATGTGTATGTATTGTTTTAATTCTCACAAGGAAGATGCATAGAGTTGGAAATAAATGTTTATACAGGCTTTCAAAAATACATTTCCATCCTGTTCCCAATTCTTGAATGGGGGAGTTTCATATTCTTTCAGGAAATATAATTAAGAGTTGCTAATATAACTGAGAAGGGACCATGAATCAAGTGAAATATGTTAGAAAATAATTGTCATCCCTCATGCCATAAATATCAAATTTCCTTTGGAACGTATTAATGAGAAACAATATTATTGAAATTTGAAATGAAAATCCCGGACGCTCATGAATTACAGTGGACAAACTATAGGGTTTCAAATAGGAAAATTAGAGCTAAAAGTTTGCTTCTTGAGAAATATTGGCATTAGATGACTATATGCACACTACACCAAGATATGGATACATTAATTTTTGAGTGTACAGTCTTTTTGTAAAGACAATAAATATCCACTAACTCACTGTTTCAACCCAAAGGTTGATATTGATAGGTGAGAGTAGAGCTAACCCCATACTAAGCCATTGGCGTGTGAAATTCTCACATTCAGGGCAGGAGGGCCAGTTCCTTTCTTTAAGCCACCTACGATTTTCCACGAAGTTCAGATAACCAGACAGTCGTATCGCGAGGATATGCGGAGAGGGTGTCCAGAGAGCCTTCAACCAGATTTGAACCAGGTGTCCTCCGGTCAGTAGCCCAGCGCTCTACCTACTAGGCCACCACGACCCGAATAAATAATCGGTCTTATAAACTGTTTTTTAACACCAGCAAGCCTATCTTGAAGTCACTTTTAAAGGACTACATTTTTTTCATGAGTAAATACATTTCACAATGAGTGCCCCTGTCTTCCACCGCACAGCTACGCCTCACTGGGAAAAATGAGGTATTTCCTCTTCGCTAATTTCTTTTTGCGAACTACTCTCGAAATTGATAGCATTGGGAAATTCTTATCAATAAAACTATCAGTTCACAGCATAAATGAGTATTTAGTGTTTCGCCTGCCATACCTATCCTGCAATCCTAGTAAAATAGAATGTTAATGCACGCATATGGGTTGGAGTACTGTAATTCCAATAAATAAATAAATAAATAGTGTTCAGATAGAATTGACCTTTGGTGCCCTGTGTTGGAACAAAAACTCCGCTAGGAATAAATAAAAACATCACTATAACGTTCACTCCATTGATTGCGTTTACAAATTATGTGGTACGCAGTCACGCGAACGGGTGCGAAGTTATACACCATAGACGATGAAATTTGCCATGAAAGAATAATTTGATTTGACCGATAACCGAACCCGGATCTCACGATAAATTGGGAGATCCAGGTTCGAATCCCGGTGAAGTCAAATGATTTCTTCATGTCGAATTTCACCGTCTTCGGTGTTCACTCCGAAGTGGTGCCCATGAACTATACTATAATTATATGCTTTAAATAAAAAATAGTGAAGTAAGAGTTAAGTATATGGTTAGAACTTTCACGACAATGTCTGCTTCCACAAACAAAAAAGGACTCATTCAAGACTATCCAATAACTTTTGCATCCATTGGTATGCAACTAATTATCCAAAATTAATTCCGAAATATGATTATTAAAACAATAATTTAAAAAAATAACACGTAACATTAAAATAAGCAAGAATATAGGTGTGTATTCGTTTAGATATTCAGCCGTGGTTTGCGGGCTGTTGGTTAGGAATTTTGTGCTTTATTGATTAATCGATTTCAAATGGAAATATTTCTCAATTATCCAATCACTGTTCTTATTGTGTCCTCAGATGTCAGCTTAAAATGAATTTAGATTGACATTTCATTAGGGGAAAATACAAATTCACTGCTTCTTCTAGTTTTTATCTAATATAATTAATTTCGGTAGATAGGTACACCATCTGATGATAAACATAATTTTCGAACAATTCACTCAGAAAGTGCATTCCATATGGCAAGCACAGAAGGCGTTACAAGAGAAATAAATTTTTGCACCCCAAAACTGGTAAAGTTAAAAGATCTTATAGATTAAGAAGTTTAAATTTCATATTCTGTTGGTCTCTTACGCTTTCCAGTGCTTTAGATAACTGCTGTCACCTGAGACATTTCAGGAAAATATAATTTCTAACATTGTCATATGATTTGGCTTCGAACTAAAGAAATAAATGCACCAAATGGCTACAGCTCAGTACGCAACGAAGATAAACTTAATATGTCTATACTTTAAACACCATAATATCCACTCCTCAAAAAATTAAACTTAAAAATATTGCTTCAAAGCCATAAATAGTACTCATTAAAAGACAGCAAAATCCCCCGATCATTAATACCCGTAGAGGTAGTATTCTATACAAGCATAAAAAATATTGGAAATAATATCTGCCAAAGGTGTTGCATGACACCCTTCAAAAGATCACTAGTAGCAGTTATAAAGGCCGTTTTACAGGAGGTACTTAATTGCACAATCTGATGTATGGATGTGCATTGAAAATTTCGTGCAAAACGGTGAATTGCATGAATGCATGCGCAAATGCATAAACGACAGATGGGAAAATAGCCCCTGCTCCATTTTCGTGATGCGTTCTGGCAATTTTTGTACATCAAATAACGCAATTAAGTGCCTCGTGTAAAACGGCGTTAAGAATACGACAAATATAAGTATATCTGTATTATGCAACTATGACAGATGAAAACAATCAGAAAATGTATTTTTAAACCCAAGAATTGCACAGGGACAAACGACTAATTGCTACAGGTAGAATGGTCAAAGGATAACATACAGATTGGTACCGAATTCATAGACGAGATCCAAAAATGTCATCATATGGCATAATAATACCCAAACTAAATATCTAAGACAAATTAGATGATTCCTACGTATGCGTTTCTGGCATCTCACCTACTCTCACCGTCTCCTTAGAGGCTGCCGGTCCTCGCCTACCCCGTGGAACACAAGCCGCGCCAACCATCGGCAGAAGCGAGGACCAGACCGGCCAGCTCGGCCGCCCTGAAACACCGGACAGGAACGCCAGACCTCCAGTCAGCTCAATGTGTAGCCTCGATCGCCATCGGCCCGGACTCCGTCGACTTAACCTCGTGAGGCACCGGATGGCAGCGGTGAGGCACCGGATGGCAGCGGCAAGTCACCCGACGAATACTTCAGGGAATCGGCGATAGTTGAACGGGAATCCCTCCCTGGATGAACGGGCCAAGAGGTCTTCAGTCCCCGGCGGTGGATGGGGTAAGCCGGGCAGAAAGGGGATCGCCGAACGCCGAATCGGTTCCCCCAGTAGATGATGATGTCTCCCGGCGACCGCGCTGGGACCCACCGGGGACGTACCTCGCGGCCGGCGGCAGAACTGCTACGAGAAATACGTCATCCTTTCAACAACCAAGATGATGACCAAGGAAATTCATTGACAGTTCGAAGAAAACCATGTCAACCCCAGTGTCAACACGGAAGTCAAATATTTCTTCCCCGTTTGACGACCATTAGAGTAATCCGACGTCGTCAACTCGATTTTTAAAAACAATAGGTTGTCCGGTGAACTTCGGAAATATCGAGCTGCCACAGCGCTCAAAGCAGTGTCGTCCCGCGAAACCGCGGGATGGAAGTACTTGGAGACGCTGACAAAATTTTTCGCGTCAGTTGTCTCCGTGTATAGGGCGCCAGTGGGTTCGACGTCAGCGGCGTGCTCGAGTGAACCCGTGAATAGAAACCATATCACGGCTCGTCCAACTAGAGCGGGTCCTCAGGGGAATAGAGTGTTAACGCAACGGCCCTTCGGAACAGACTGGCCTCGCGGCTGGAGAATAACCTTCGCTTAAAAACTGGCCCGGCGCCCCCCCTACCACAACTCGGCGCGATATATCCCCTCCCCTCTCAAGCCCCAATAATCCCCCAACCCTGTCCCTCCCCTTTTTCCCCCACCCCCCGCCGGCGCAGTCACCCTCCCCTACAGCGCCACCCTTCCCCCACCCCGGCAAAGGCCTTCCCCTCCGTAAGCGCCTGCTCGCGCTCACTACACCCCCTCGCAAAACTCGGCTCACATCCGAACCACAGACAGTCACATACACGATTCCACCCCTTCCTACCAAGCGGCCTCCACACGGCCTTCTCGTAGCACGCACATTGCTCCGCCTGCTTCCCCATCCCCCCCCACCTCAATCTCACCGCACACAGACAAACACACACCGATAGCCTACTCTCCTCCACACCTACTCCCTCCACACACCCAATGTCACACCCCCCTCTTCTCCCCCTTAACGGCCTTCCCCTACCTCCTCCCCAACCCCCCTCCCGATCGATCTTTCACAGCTTCCCCTTTTCGGTATAGAGGGGGATGAAGAAGTGCGGCAGGGGGGAGGGGATGGAGACGGAAAAATCCCCCTCCACTACCCCCTATCCTCAAACTCTTCCGAAACCCACTCCCTTTGCCCCTTTAGACTGGCCCCATGCCACTACCACCGCGCCCCTTTAGACTCGCCCCATTCCACCGCACCATTCAGGCCGCATTCGCTGCAGCCGTGTCGGGACTGCGAACCACCCTTCCCCGTCCCGTTCTCAAACCCTCCTACGCCCCTAACCCCTTTTCCTCTTTTCCCCCGCGCCTACCTTATGCCCCCACCCTGCCTTCAATACCCTAACGCAAGACTCCCCACCCTCCTTTGAATGGGACCATCCCCTCCAAGTCCCGCTCCTAACCCCTCCACAGTCCGCCATGAGCTGCCCACCCACGAGAGAACGTGACATGCGCGCTAGGGCGGGCGTTCTGATCCGCGCATGCGCCTTGCGTTCACGTCACATGCACCTCAAATCATACATACATACCCACATCCTGCAAACACATTCTCACATGTAGAAAGTTACATGTACCCGAGAATATGTGCATATATGTGATCGAATGTGTACATCTACTCCTCCTCCTCAATGATTCCTTTCCCTTCCCAGAGTTCCTTTCGCGCATCCCCCCCCTCCAGCCTCCCTACATTACACCGCAACGGTTACCCCTCCTCCTCTTCCTCACCTCTTCGTTCCTTCCCGCGCTCAACACACTCAAGCTTTTTCCCGCCCTATCCTCTCGTGTGGTGCCATCGACGAGAGGCGCGGGCGTCGGAGGAACCACCACCTCGCGCTCAACCATCTTATTTCTACGACTCTGCCGCCGCGCGACGCTCTGGGAGGTCCTCTCGTCGCCTCTCCCTCCGCTCCCACTCTTTACGAAAGACTCCGATATCCTACACCAAGTCACTTGGGCAGCGCGATACTCAAATTACAATGTCGCAACGTTGAATTTAAAAATAAAGAGACGCATCGGATTGCATGACATAGAATACCGCATTGCAATGACTTATTTTTTTATCACTAATTGAAATAGTTTAGCATGGAGGAAAGGTTTCCTCCACAAGTGTTTCACAGCCGTAGGCCCCAGTCTTATTTTAAAATTTAATTCATCGTATTCCCTACATTTCATTTTACTCGCCATAAAGCTTATTCCCTTTTCTTACCTTACACAGTCATGAAATTTCCTCCCCTCTATCACTTCCGAGGGGAACTGAATCCCTTCAGTAACCCTATGCTTTTTCGTTCCCATTCGCAACACAGCATTCAATAATCTCTATTTTTTTACTTTAACGTTCTATAAAACACAAGTTATGATGAATAACTGTCAGCATATGAAGCATAACGTGATCTCTATGGTCAATGACTTCTTCGCTTTGCAACGAATGATCGCAGTGCAACCAGATCATTATTGTTAGCAACTGCAGCATGATAACGCCATTGTAAATTAAAATTAAAATATAGCATGAAAACAACGATTCTATATGCGAGGGCGACATGGCATAGAAGCGACTCCTAAGATGGTATCAGTCGATGCGATTTTCAATTTTAAGATGACTTCTTTTGTTTTTCATTTTATATTTTTTAATCATATTTTTTCATATAGATGAGAGTCCAAGTGAAAATTAAACAATAACCATAAATGTTCAACGATAGATAATCAACTGTAAAATCCAAAACTATTTTTTATGAAAAACATAGGGATTTTACATTGTGGAAATTTTCAATTGGCTGGCGAGGACAATTTCAACATTTTTTTGAAGGAAAACTTGTGCACCACCTGAATAGAACGGGTGTATTTTATGTCTTCAAACGTAATTTTAATCTTATGACATATGTATATCTATAAATAACACGACGCTGATAACCGTCGTCTTTATAAACTTACAAAACATAATAGGCGACCCAAATCACCTAGCACCTACGAGATCAAGTGTTATGGAGTGACTATGTCACAAAGGTAAAAGAAAGATGTATCTTGATGGCTCAGCAAATTATACGTCTCCTGGAGACATTATTAATAGGTACTCATAATATAACTCAAAAGACGAAAGTTACCTGAACGAAAGGATTCATAAAAAAATTCTCGACGGCTGAATATGGAGTGCTTTTCTCGCTGCCGACTTTTCTCTAAATGCGCTTTCATGCAGCACTTCCTTTTCATTGTTTTAAACTAAGTGTAGACCAGTTTCTATGATAATACGGTGAAAACAAAGCATCCTCAATCAATGTGAGATTAATGCACCGTATTTATTTATAATGCCTACGGTTAAAGCGATTTAGAACGATGTAAATCAGGTACAGTAGGACCCCGCTAATCCGACGTCGGATACTCCGACTCCTCGCTTAGTCCGACCGTACCGTCGTTTATCTGTGTTTGTTTACGGTGTTGTCTACATCAAATGACATTTTGTGGATACGAAAATGGAGGAACACCGCAGCAAAATCGTCATTGTCGTCTGAGCAGAGCATAACAGACTTTTTTCTACCAGCGCAAGAACATTAATTCTACAGTATAGGGTTTCATGACGTTCATAGTGTATCATGGGGAATACACGACCGTCGGGTGGCCAATCAAGCTCAAATTTCCTAATTCGATAGTACATGATTATTAATTCAATATGCCGAAGTGAGCGAAAATTTACAGGAGGTGCCGACGCACCTCCTGTAAATTTTCGAGAAAAACGCAATTAAAAATCTTAAAAAAATCATGTTGCGGTATATAAGCTCTGTAGAATGCCATTTTCAATATGGGGGCGTTTCCCCAGTGGTTAAGGCGGTCAACTGCAAAGGTTTCGTGTTCGATCCCAATTGTCAGAATATTTTTTTGCTTAATTTTTTAAGGTTTTTATTGTTAACATTTTTAAAGATTGTTTTCTTACAATCGTTACCCATGCCGCATGTGGTGCCGCAAATTATTTTGCTTTGCCTGCGTCTATGACTATCATCCTGAAACATGCAAATAAAGAAGAAACTGGAGTTGTTAGGTAATGTACTGGCCTTCCACATCCTATTCTCGGGTACGAATTTCAGAGCATTCCGAAATTCCATCCTTGGGTGTAATGTGGATTACACCGATGGTGCAGTACACCGTCCGTCGGATGGGACGTTAAACTGTGGTCCCCTTGGCGCCATTCGTTAAAAGTAGGCTAATGCCGACGCCGGGTTTCTATCCACCCTTCATCCTCTGTTCCAAATCCCTAGCTGATCCATTCCCGATTCCCAATGGAAGCATAATCAATCATTAGGGTGGATTTCACCCTCAATCACTTATTTAAATGACATTAATTTGTCCCAACCCCAATATATGACAATTTACATTTTTTAATATACTAATATACCTTTAGAGAGAACAAATAAATATATAAATGCCCTTGGAAAGGTTATTTTAGCCCTTGTTCCATTCCCTACCCTATTAAACACTTATTAATATTTAAAACAATTGAATTAAAAATATTTTTCATTGAGGTAACGATGATAAGAAAACAATCTTTCAAAATTTAAACAATCACAACCTTGAAATATAAAGTAAAAATATATTCCGACAGTTAAATTCGAACACGATACCTGACATTCGCAGTTGACCGCATTAACCACTGGGCATTTTACAGAGGTTATATACCGCGACATCATTTTTTTAAGATTTTCAATTGCTCAAACAGGAGGTGCGTCGTCTCGCTTCGGCATATTGAATTAATAATCATGAATTACCGAATCAGAAAATTTGAGCTCGATTGGCCATCCGAAGGTCGTGTGTTCCCCTTGATAGTGAAACGATCATAGTGTTTATTGTGTTTAATGACTCTACAATTTATGTTTCTCTTCATTTACTGTAAGATCTTTTATCGCAGTACTTATACTTTTATTTATGGTTTTCAGTTATATTACATCTGTAAAACCGTACATATAGCAATATTTTCTGTTTAAACTACATTTTTATCATGTTTTTATGTAAATAAATGTATTCCTCTGATAATCCGACCTTTTTCGTGTTCCGACCATGCTATCGGTCCCGTTGGTGACGGATTAGCGGGGTTCTACTGTATGTTATGAAATCAGTCTCTTGGAAGACTAGCTGTTACTACTTCATAATCGCGAAATGACCTTAGCCGTCGAAGCACGTTAAACCAAAATACTACTTCATAATCTAAACAAAAAAAAACTTCGCTAAGAAAAACCCCGCTGGGTATCGTGTAATGTTTGACAAGTAATCAATGGGGAGAATTACCTTATGAAAACTTAAACGGAAATTAGTAGAGACGAGTTGAAATCTCTGTTCCATCATTTTGTACTGTGCATCAAAAGATAAAAATATCGCCATCCTGGCGTATAAAATACGCCAAATCACTTACGACCGCATTACACAATGTTTTAAATACCATAATTCGATGGTACCTACTGATTTGACAAAGAGTGCAATGGAAAGTTCACAATTTTTCCATGATCATATAAAGTACACAAAAGGCATTATTTTGGATTCTTCCGTAACGCGAATCGCCTTACCATCCAGAATTGACCGTATTTACTGATTAACTGCATTTATAATGGTCAAGTCAGGTTATGCTTTCTGAAAAATGACCATTCTCCGACCATTAAGAAAATTAAATAGACCCTACTCTTCCAATAACTTTGCTACGCAATAGACGTGGCGTACTGAATTGTTTGCAATTATTTCATCGTGTCGCAGTAAATAGTATTGATATGGTCTGATTCACCAATCGGAGCGCGTTTTATCAACAATAAAACTATTGATATAGCTCATGTGGCAAAGGCCGAGAGCATGCTTTCTAATTTTGTCTGATATTTTGGGGAAAAACTATATTTACACGCAAGACGTCTCTAACCAATATTTACGGCAAACAGTTACTCAATAATATATTTATGGATTTGAAACTACCACTTACACCGAAATTATGAGCCAATTACAAAACCTACATTGAAGAAAATGTTATTAACAACAAAATCATCAAAACTAAGAACCAATAATTAACGATACCGAAAGGACAAAATAGACTACACAGCAAGCTCGACTCGAACGGTGCGTGAACGCGAACAGCGATGTAATTAAGAGTCAATAGAGGACAAGGTCGGACGTGAGTGGACATGGATTCGAGCTATTATCATAGTAGTAGAATTCTACTTTTCATCGCAATAGATTGCAGTTTATTTCAAAACTCGCTGGCGATCGTAGACGCACTAAGGAAGAGACCGGGAGTTTGAAGAAGTTGACGAGGATCCTTCTGCCAGGAAGAGATGTTTTCCGATTTATCGAAGCATATAGGGAGCATAAATGATTATGGAATGCAAGGAGCGGGGATCATTAAATTAATTGATGGCAGAAACGCGACTCTTGAGACTGATAGGAATCTCCAGTGACCAATAACCTTAGACAAATGGCTAGTCGCACCTGTGAACATATTGAGTCTCTCATCCCATTGCTGATTATTTCATTTTTTGGATCAGTCTTGTTTAGTAGAGTAGATATATAATTATATTAATATTTGAACGTTTTAACCGATTTCCATTATTGTCAAAGTATGTAATAGCCATAAGAAAACTTAAAACAAGCATACTATGTAATAAAAGGAACCGTTCGTGGTCAGTATGTAAAATATTCCTACAATCCTCGCCGTCACAAAGCAGAAGATCATTAAAGAGAGTTGACTCAAAACTTAGGACAACCCCGTTTGCTAGGGGTTTCATCACCCTCCACCGTCTTCTGCGTCTTCTATTTTCTTCCCCCTGCTTCTGCAGCTCTATAACAAGGAGGATTCAGAGAAGATCTCATCGCCTTCCTTGCATAATGGAAGCGATTTTGAAGAGCTGAATGCTGGCGATACGCTGCAATAGTTGTAGAAGTAGGTATGGAGCAGGGATTTGGATCTACTTGGAGCTGCAATATTTTATAAAAGCCAGAATTCTAAATGAAATAATTTTCCAGTTCCTTCTCCGACCATTTTCAATTAATCTAGTCTACAATGGAGGTATTTGTGCCAAACTACAGTCAATTAAATTACATTCCTGTTAATATTTCGTGCACTGAGAATTTATTAATTACTTAAGAGTAAATTTGATAGTGGCATAAAATTGTCCTCGCCTTTGAATGGACAGCCAAAACGCTAGAGTGACAGCGCTAACATCTTCCTTTGCTAGATATTTTCTCAGGTAATTTTACCTCATCATTTTCTCTATCGAGTCCGAAGAGTAATTTTGGTCCAAAATCCTTGTACTTTACCCAGTAGGGAGTGTTACGAGAGTGTGAACCTTGTGAACCTTGAGGGCAAACAAATAAACTACAGCCTTATAGCGCCAAAATGTATGGGTGCTTAAAGACCCTTTCCCAGGTTCGGGCTTTTCTATCAATAAATTATCTCAATTCTCTTGAAAGCATCATGATGCCATCCTTATCCTGAATGAATTGAAGAATCGAGTCTGAGATTCTCACAGTCTTTCTATCTGACGTTTAAGTTTTCGGTTGTTATTTTTCTGTAGCCTTTCCTTGTCTGATTTTGCAGAAATCTTTGGCTTAGGAAGCATTTGTCTCTTGCACAGCGTATTTTACTAATTCATTTTAACTTGATATTCACGATGGATAGATTTTAGCAAATCTGTGCAGAAATATTATTGGAGAAAACTCGACCTGTTATAAAATAGTGATGAGTGCTAAGTACGATTTCCTTCGCAAAGAAGCAGTACGAAATTGTTCCAGTGTTGGATAATGAAATTTGATGGGGCTCAAAATTTCACATGGTAGGGTGACTTCTTGCTTATCGTCCATTCAGTGTGCAAGTTGCTGCAATTGATCCTAATTGTTATACATTTCTAAAAATATCAGAAAATATTGTGTTTCTTTGGAGAGAGCCATATGATGTAACTATCAGAATTCAGAGAAAGATAATATTTTACTTGGTGAATTTTTAAAATTGTAGTACAGATGAAAATCAAAATAAAAGAGGAAACAAGGAATACTTTCTTCAAGGCAGCTTCTATTGTGGCAGTGATTTTATATCTGCAGTTAAACTTGCCCACTGTGACTTTTAGCGGGTAATTTTATAAACGTAGTAATATTTGATCAGGTGCATACTTTGTATTGTTTTTTCTAGATTCAGATTATTTTAAAAGATATTCATGCAATTTAATTAGCACAGGGAACACATTTGATATTTTTGTATGAAAACACTGGAAAATAGTCAAATATGGAAATAGTGAAATAGAAGTCGCTATTTGAAACACAAAATATTGACCGAAGCGGAGTTAAGAGTCTGTGCCACAGTTCCGAAATAGACCAGAGCTACACCCTAAGATCTCGGCTCCAAAGCCCTGGTTTTGACAATTCGTGACGGTGGCAGTAGTAGTATATCGTGCATAGAACGACTGCTATAGCAGTCGACTGCTATAACAGGAAATAGCTTTGGAGTCCTGGTGTTGACAATTCGTGACGCTATTTCCTGTTGGGTCAGGGCTTTGGAGCCCTGGTGTTGACAATTTGTGATGGTGGCAGTAGCGGTATATCGTGCATAGAACGACTGCTATAGCAGTCGACTGCTATAACAGGAAATAGATTTGGAGCCCTGGCGTTGACAATTCGTGACGCTATTTCCTGTTGGGTCAGGGCTTTGGAGCCCTGGTGTTGACAATTTGTGATGGTGGCAGTAGCGGTATATCGTGCATCGAACGACTGCTGTAGCAGTCGACTGCTACCCACCTTTAGAACCTTATAGAGGAAGACCATAAACGTACAACGACGAACCCACCCTACCACGCTTACTGCACGGGGAGGAGGAGGAAACCACCAGAGACCTACTTCAGCTTTTCCTCTGTATGATTTCTACCACTTTCTATACCCTCTCCTGGGGAGCTTAACACGCTTGGGGGACTCGGAAGGCAAGAGAGAAAGTGGGGAAGAGACTGCGAACACGAAAATGGGGGAGGCTTAGGTTTTCGTAAGGAGATTGGTTTCGAAGGGGACGCAGACCGTTTATATTAAAATACATCGGGAGTTGAGACAACATTACCCTTATACCCAATTCTAACGCTATTATCATCACAGAAAGTCCCTAAATTCGGTACAGGAATATGAGAGTAGTTGTCTGGAAGGAGGGAAAAAATCTTAAGGCAAAATACTGGATCAATTATTTTTACGGTTTATTTTGGTAATTTTGTACATTTTTGTGATATATCTCCAAAATTACGATGCATTTTTCTAGATAGGGCATGAATGTGCATATTCATCCACATTTATTGGCCTAATTCCGTTGTCTGCCTATTAAATCTATTTCAATATGTTGCAAGTTCTTCATACGATCAAACATGTTTCAATTTATTTATTAGTTATGATTCTTACTCCGGGATAAATACTGCATTTTTGCGCAATGTATTGCTGTGATTTTTCTTTTTCGGTGGTATTCGTTTCATTCATGCCCAGGGCGATGTAACAAATTTGAATGCATAGGTACACATTTGATTTTTCTACATTTACCTGTATCCGGGACCACACCATATCAGTAATTCCCAAGGTCATCACGCTTTTACAAACAAGTGCCACATTAATACAAAGCCAAAAAATATGTTAGCACCCCTTTCCATAAGCTCTCTTTTCCTACGGTAAGCAATTACATTATGGTCACTGAGGAAATATCCTTTAATAGATAGGTGCATATGATCTTATTACTAATGAAAATAAGAGAAAAAAGCAATGTTAAGCATAAATTACCCTTCTTAAGCATGTAATTTTTCCGTTAATTAGGTTTTATCCCTAGATATGTCTCATAGTGCTATAAAATCTCAAAATTATTCACGCGATCAACTTTCCTTCTTACTATACCGTTATCCACTTTCATTGCTGCCGATGAGGCATACTACAATACATATTTCTAATTGTTATGGTACATGTTCCGCAAGTTCCGCAACATTCATACCTACCTACATAAAATATTTATTTTTCGTTATATCGTTCATTCATTTTCATTCATTTCAACTACCTAGGCCGTTAACATCGGGTCTTTCAACAAGTGACAAAGAACGAACACACCCAGCCATTCTCTGTGTGCATACTAGATATTCTCGTAAACGTAACAAATAATGTTTAGCCAATCGGGCCTCGAATCGGTGATCAAGGAATAAGGAGATGACGACTGCAACCAGCCGCACCAAGGTCTGACTTTTGATATATTCAAATAAGTGAATAAAAACAAGGTAAAAATGTCATGTTTTTGTGAATAAATGGTGCTCAGGACAGCGACTACTGGACATAAAAATTCTAAAAAGTTCATCTATTAGAAATAAATTGCCCAAAAAGAATTTTCCTCCATTCAAGATAAGACTCTTCTGCAATACCTGTAAAAAGTCTTGCTCTTTTATAAAAAAAACATTAAAACATATTATTCCATATAAATAAATTTAGTACGGATACATATTAACACAATATAAATAAATATCCATAACTAAAGAATGTTATATTATCTATCTATATACATAAAAATGGATGTTTGTATGTTTGTTTGTCTGTCTGTACGAGATTAATAGACTTGGAAACCGTATCACCGATCATCATGAAAGTTGGCACATATATGTATTTTTTCAAGAAGAAGGTTTTTATGCTATTTAAAAATACCTCAGGGCCCCAAAAGGTCCCAAAAAGGACCCTTTGGTGGTTTAAGCTAAGAATTGGGTATTGTGCAGTGGTTTCATTTTTAGCTTTTTTAAACTACTTTCGCTCAAGATAAAGGGTTGGGATTTTTTTTATCAAATGGCTAAAAGAATGAAGTTTATAATTATTTCAATCAATTATCTTTTCCTATTCGTATTTGTCTGAAAACCACGTTTTAAGCAGCAAAAACGCACATTTTTCTCAGATATCAACAATAGCATATTTCCTTGACAACCACATTTTGGTCTTTAACGCATTTAAAATTGATTAAGCTTAGTTAAGCTGATTAGGAATACTAAGCATTGGGTTTCATGCAGTGGTTATTTTTTTCTCAGAAATCAACAACAGCATATTTCCTTGACAACCATCTGTGGTCTTTAATGCATTGGAAATTAATTTTGCTCAGTTAGCCTGATTAGGAATTCAAAGCAATGAGTTTTGTGCAATGGTTAAAGTTTTTTGCTTTTAAAAAATACTTTCACTCAAGATAGAGAGCTAAAAATTATTTTATCGCATACCTGAAAGAATGAAAATATCGTTTTCTTCAATCGATTCTCCTCTTATATGATAATTTATAAAGGAAGTGTTATTCCGAGCTTCGAAGGGGTAATTCAGCTATACATATATATAATTTTATGATGTCTGTACGTCAGTCTGTCTGTCTGTTGCTCCATCACTCAAAAACTACTGGACCGATTGAGCTGACATTTGTCATGTAGATAGAAAATATAGGTATCTGGCTAACACATAGGCTATATTGAAAAGCCCTCGGGGCCCACAAAGTCCCCCCCTGGTGGTCCATGCTAAGCTTTGGGTTCGGTGCAGTGGTTTCATTTTTTGCTTTTTAAAAGTACTTTCACTCAAAATAGAAAGCTGGGATTTTTTTATCGGATGGCTGACTAAATAAAGTTTCTTTCTATTGATTTTTTTTTGACTTTATATTAGTCCGAAATTTATATTTTAGCTGAAAAATCTCATATTTTTCTCTGAAATCAGCAATAGCAAATTTAATTGACAACCAAAGATTTGATTTCGAAGGATATTCATACCTCTTGCATTTAAATATCATGTTCTCCTGCAGGCCCATCATAACACGTAGAAAGGAAATCTGTATAAGACGGGCCCAGAATACCAAGGGCCCCTCGATATATTGCTTCGGGGGGTAATCGATAATTCAATGCATATTTACAAGTTTACTCTTCAAAGTCTATTCTCAAAGTAGCTCTCATAGGAGCATTGCACGTATATGTGAGAACACATGCGTAGTAAACGATACACATAAAGGAATTAAAGAAGCTACGCAAGCAATAAAACGTGCAAGAATATTTATGTGCATCGAATAGTAATGGTAATAATGCCTCTCTGGCTACAACAAACACAGCTTTGCTTATCATCGTTTAATAATCAGATTTATTACACGTAGTGGAACCGCCTGCCTCTCATTACGATTGTGAACTGTTTTTTAGACAAATTCCCACATCATAAACGTTACAAAATATTTATATATGTTTGAAAGTGTTATAGTGCAATTAACTTACATTCACTCAATCATCGAATTGCCTATTAAAGAGTCTCCCTCGCCGCTGTGTTTCCCCTCCTAGGACTTGAAAATACATCCATCAATATGATTAATTAAAATAAAGAGTAACCTTTCCAATACATTTTCTAAAGCTAGAGGAATGTGCTATTTGCGAGAAAATGAGGCCTTGCGAAAAGAAACGACAAAGGTTAGAGTTGGATGCTCAAATAAATGTCCACCAGCGATCACATAAGTATCTCCCCGTGGTTTTTCTCGGGTTACGCTAAGAACCGCAGAAATTTCATCCTTACCCAACCTACAGACGGGTAACCAACTATAAATTTGGTTCAAATAAAGATTCATCTGTTTCGAAACTTAACTCTGTTTTAAGATAGCGGAAACTATAATGACGTCACTACATGCTTCTTACCCGAAAGAAGAGCGGAAATTCTGCACAATGAACGACATCCGTGAATGAAAATCGGCAAGTGCACTAAGAGTCATCATAAATTTTTTATTTAGCAATTGTAACCAATGATAATAGCTACTCTTTACCCCGAAGGCGCAGTCCGGGTGACGGTGGATTGATAGGTCAAATAAACATGACTGCCGCTACAAATGTACCGCTGGATTGTACCCTACTATCCAATCCTGATTAAGATACTAAACACACATATCAAAGTTAAATAGGGCTGCTCAATTAAGTCATTGTGATATTGTCATAGGAATATTGTCATAGGGATATTGTCATAGGGACGAGGTGACCATTTATCAACCCGGGTGCTTTTTAAGTAGTAATGAATCTGCGTGGCCCATTTTTGGGTTTCCATGAAAGAGGACCAACAGTAACTCATCTCTCCGTGCACCTGGAAAATGTTCAGCGTGTCTACTACAATGAACACAACGTACAAGATAGGTTACTAACTCCTTAAATGACCACGCTGACACTATTCTTCAGGATTTGTGGTTTTCTTATAAAATAAGTTAAATGTTTTTCACACGCGTTGAATTTCAACTGGTATCTTCCGCTTTCCACTGTTTCGATTTAATTATAAACCATCATCTATGTATTATCAGCATACCATTATTTGGTTTTCGTTTTTTTATTTTTTTGATATAAATTTAAAAGCGATTTATTTATATTTTTTCTACTCGAAATCATTTCCCTTTTGTATAAACAGCACTACTACATAATTTTTAATTTTTTTCTCTCCCGTTGAGAATCAACGGGTATTTGCGCTAGTAATATATAAAGATACATCGATTAATGCACCATCCTAATCAATCTAATAACACGTATGTCAACTAAAACTTCCTTATAGCGTAAAACAGATTTTACGAATTGCAAAAAAATATTTCCTCGTTTACATGGTATTACAGTTTTTATTCCTATCGCTAATATATTATTACATGTACGTATAAAACAATACGAGAGACACTCATGGAGTTTAGACAGAAGTGGATATGAAGCGCCCTACCATCATCTATTGAATTTCCAGGTGGGTATTTATTTCACGTCGCTCCAACCTCAATTTGGAACCATTCCAAGGTGCTCACGCTATTTACAATCAAATGCCACGCACGCATACAAAGAAAAACAAGAAAATAAACTCAACGGTCACAAACGGGACACCCTCCCTCCCTCCCCCATCACTTCCGAACGCTCGCCTCCCCACCACACCAAACCCCATAGCAGGTCGCGTGCCGAGTCCTCCACTTGAAGCGGGAAATATAGAGTGGAGATAGGGGATGGGGTGCGTGGGTTATTCGCGTGGGGATGAAGGTAGGGAGAGGGAGTCAAAATAAAGCGAGGCAAAAAGGGTTATATGCCGTCGGTGTTGGTTCGGTTTGAGGGGTGAGGTTTGGGAAGGAAGAATGGATAAAAAAAAGGAAGCGGTATAAGGATTTTTCCGGAGGGGAGAGAAAGTCGGAAAGTGAAGGAAAAATGGTGTTGTTGGTCGGTTGGGAGTGAAGTGAGAATGGAGGAGCTCATTCACGTAATCCCTATTCGTAATCGGCCGTTTGTCTTTTGTGCGCCTCACTCTTTCATCTCTTTCAGAGGGGGCGGCCTTCTCTCCTACCGCCAGACTTAAACACGGTGCGGAAAAGCGAAAAATGTTTGGGAAATATTTTTTAAGTTTTTTTATTTCCCCCACTGCTCCGCGCACCCCTATATATATTTGCACGTCCATCAAAAGAAAGAAATGAACAACGTGAGTCAAGCGATTTATACATGCGTCCGTAAACAAGCGAGAATACACAAGTGTGAGTGCGTACATGGGGTAATCTGTTTCGATTTACTGTTCGCGCCTTTTTGAGGAAACAGGGATTAGGGAGAAAACTTAAAAATTAAGATGGGAGTTAAGAAAATGACCACGCATTCAGTTAGGCTCACCCGGACAAAGTCTTGCTTTTTTATCATTATAAAATATGCTACAATTTGGCTATTTGCCAAGGGGTAACACTCATAAGAATATACGTAGTTTTAAATAATTGATTTACACCGCCACACCGTGTAGTGTTCCGGAAAATTTCAAAATGTTTTAAAAATCGGTTGCACAAAATTCAAAATAAATTTTGCAAGATAAATTTTCTGCACCTCTTTTTGAAAGTATTAATATTGTTAGGAAAATGGATATGCTGTACTCGGTGACATCATTTACAATTATTTTTGTAACAATTTTATAACTATTGCAAAAATATCGATAAATATCCTTACAATACAAACTGTGAGATGCGACTCTGTCTAAGTAAGACGGAAACCTGTCAAAGCCGGAAATATTTAAATGGCATTCCAGAATGATCACATTATTTTCAGTGAAGCTGCACCATGAGGCGAAAACTGCGAGTAACGGACGAAAAGCTGTATGCTTTGCATTTTGTGTTGCAGCAAGTAGTAAAAGAATCTTTGAAAGACGGGAAGCAACTTTCAAACTTTTATTTTTTATTTCTCGAATGATGGTAGTGTGTGTGTTTTGATCCCCTCCGCAGAGAAAGGATAGTTTTACACGGTGTCAGGTTTCAGTCAGTTGCATTGGAAATATGGCATTATTAGAACACCACCTGGATGATAGTTGATACCGTAAATCAAATACGAAACTTGATACCGTGTATCAAATAAGGATTAATTTCATCACGGATTCGAAGCCACCTGCGTGACATCTGACACCGTGTATCTGGTCGAGGGGACGCAAGCAGGGGGGAGCGAAAAGTGGTGTGGGAAGAGGAGGAGGTGGGAGGAATGGAAAGGATAGAAGGCCACCAATGAGGCCTGGCATTACCATTAGATCACAGTCAGGGAGTTTCAAGAGGAGGGAACTCAGTGTCTAGTTGAAACCTGATGTTTTGGTTCCTCGAGATTCACTGATTACGTTTTTAAAAATCTCAAGTTCTTTTTGGACTTAACAATCTCTATCTTGTGGTGTGTGAGGTATGATCAATCTGCTCCTTTTTCGTAACTGTCACAACAATTTGGTTAAATAGCAATTGATGTAAGTATCCATTGAATTAATCTGTTAGGTTTATGGAAATATTAACTTGATTTTAGGTGTTATGCATTGTTTTTATATTGAAATAACTTTCTTCATTTTCATAGAACCATGGATAAAACACTGAAAAATGTAAATCTTAAGGAACAGATTAACGTTATTAAAATGGTAAGTGAGCAAAAATGGCCATTAAAATGTGTCTACTCATTTTAAATGTGGAAAGACACCAATTTACAACATAATCAAACAAAAGGACAAATAATGGAGAAATAATTATTGAGTACCAAAAATGAATTTGCCAGGATAAAAGAGAGGACCACAAAGTACATTGAACTGAATCACATTGGGTTCGAGCAGCAGCCAGAGCAATGCACTTTCTTAATGCTGGTCCAATTATATAAGAAATAACAAAAGAAACTGCAGGAATACTTAAGCTAGGTAGTGTTCTTCATCAAATGGGTACTTAAAAAGTTTAAGGAAAGTCATAATATTGCATTGAATATCTCCTGTGAGGAAGCAAATAATTTTGAAACAATTGCATGGAAATTTGGCATAGCAGATAAAAAGAAACGATCTGCCATTACAATCCCAAGGACAATGTAAATGTTGATGAGTACATGAGCCTTGTTTTACAGAATCCTGCAGTGTAAAACCTGGTAGATGAAAGGAGAAAAGTGTTTCGGAGGCCGCTATTCAAAATAAATATGTTTGGTCGCATTTTCCGACGGAAAACAAGAATGACCCTCATTGATTTGAAAAAGTGACAACCCACAATGTTTCAAAAATTTGAAGAAGAACGAACTTGCTGTGGAATGGAAAGTGAATAAGAAAGCATGGATGACCAGTGCTTTATTTGAAGAATTTTTGAATAAATTAAATAAAAAATGGAAAGGCGAAATAGTATTATTCTTCTTTTTCTAGTTAATGCAACTTGCCACTTTGAACCACTTGCAATTTGAACTTGAAATACTGTGCAAGCTTTCAAATCACAAAAATTCAAATCAAAGTGGTATAACAGCTTGAACTGAGCGCTGAAAGTCATTTTATCGCGTTTCGCCACTAAACCATGCTTAGCGTATTCAATCCTTTAGATTGTGAGTCCCCAGAAGCAAATAAGGAGTGTAGCAAAATAAAATCTTGAGAAACTTTGGACGAATTAATAAAATGTTTAGATAAATATTAGCAAGAAAAAGGATTTAATGTAGAGCTGTGTCGTTCATGAACGAATCGTTCAAAATGAACGATTCATAGGCATGAACCGAATGAATTGAATCATGATTTTCATTTAAATCGTTCAAAATGAACGGTTTGCCGGAGATTCGTGGATTCAAGAATCCAAGTCATCCAAATCGTTCCAAATGAATGATTTGCAAGGAGAATCGAAAGATTCAAAAACGTTTTGAATACAAATCGTTCATTTTGAACGATTTGTGTGGAGATTTCGAAGATTTGAGCAATTTTTATGGGATTTTCCAAAGAATCGTGTTGATTTCTTCTGGGAAGAGAAAGGTTGTTTGGATGCTGATATCATCCAGGTTTGTAAATAATGAACAATTATGACATTGCTATCATGTTGAATTGATGTTTACCTGCAAGTTGGGAATGTATTTGGCTGTAATTGCAGGAGTTGGTTTGAGGACATATTCACAGATTCCCTCTAACCATTTGATATAACTCTGGTAAATGACTTTTTCACGAAGAAATCTATATTATTCTGGCAATATCAATTATTGAAAATTCTTGGGTGACCGTAATCTGTGAAAGACTGTCTTCAAGTAAAGTCTTCTATTGCTACATTAATACGTTTAGTAGGTTTAAATTTCCAGAGATGCTCATAAGCTTTGGGAGAAGTCGTTATTTCTTTTCATTATTAGCAGTAAACTTCCGTTTTAGCGAGCTCATGAATGGCAAAATTGCAAAATTGATACTTTCACTAATCTTGTGGATAAGAAATTTTTCTTGGGAAATAAACTGTGAAACGGATTAACTTTCCCTGCTAGTAGCCAGCCTTCATATAAAACATTGATGTAATTTCCTCCTTTCAGTAACATTATACACAGTACACAGAGATGACTCAGTAAGTTTCAACTATTCAAATCTTGAAGATCTGGGTAGGTATATTGATAATTTCAAAATTGAATACTATTTTATATAGAATTATGTTACATGCAGAGGATATAGTATTTTACTGGTGTTTTATTGCAGATTATTAATAAAAAGGAGAAATCAAAAATGCAACATTTAAACGACCTGATTAAATATGTGCAGATATTCACAAAAGGTACCTGAGCAAAAATCTTATTGAAGGTTTACATTTAAAAATAAAATTTTGGAGAGCTTCTTAGGCTTGAGACTTCTCCTTCTTTCCGATAAAATAGTTCCAGCCTTGGAGAACACCCTTTCGCAGGGCACAGAGGACCCAACTACACAAAGTCTTTTCTTCATCAATGTGAAAAGCCTTGGGTATGCCCCTTGGTTTTTCCACCACCACTGAAGAGGATCTTCATGCCGTAAAAGATGGGATTCTTTTAAAAATTTATCAAATTCTATAATGGCTGCAGCAGTTGGTGACCTATCACAGATTTTATTGCGTAAAATGGAATCTAAATGCTTCCAGACACACCCAGAAGAAGGAACCATATCCATATTTATGTCCTGGTTTGAACCTGCAGCTTCACTGAATGTAGAAACAGCTGCTGCTTTCCCAATTAAATTATTTTTTGCCCTATCAATGGCAGCTTGGTTGTCAAAACCCACATTTTTGAACCTTGGATCTAACAAGGTTGCCTCTGCCAGTAGGATTTTGTCCTCAATGCCCGAGAATCTCTTCTTCATCTCACTGCGAATTTTGGACAAAAAAGTTTTGACCTCCTCTTCTGGTGCATCAAAGTTCAGTGACTGTAAATATATCATCATTCCCTGGCTGAGAGGTATCAGTTTTGATGCTGTCACTTGTTTCTCTGAACTTATTTCTAATGTTACTTCTTGAAAAGGCAGTAAAATTTCACAGAGTTTTTCAATTATATCAAAATCTGTTTGTTTTAGAGTTAGTTCAGTTTTTAGCAATGCTAGAGCTGACAGGAGAGGTTCTTTGTTTTTTAAAACTGATTGGAACATTGTATATGTAGAATTCCACCTAGTGGGTACCTCCTGCTTCAGAGTTGGGTAATTGACTTGGGGGGACTGCAGAGATTTTAGTTTCTGATGGGCAGCACTACTTCTCTTGAAATACTCTACCACTTTCTTTATCCTATTTTGTAGGTCTTTCACTTCACTCAATGAATTTTGCACAATTAAATTCAAAGTGTGCGCAAAGCACGGAATGTGGGTCCAGCCTAAAGTCCTTGCAGCAGATAGCATATTCGCAGCATTGTCTGAAATTAATGCTACTACTTTTCCATATAGTCCCCAATTTTGTATTATTTTCAGAATCTCTTCTGAAATGTTAATTGCTGTGTGCTTTTCCATAAAGTTTATGCAATCCAGAAGAGCAGATTGCAATTTTCCATCATCAGATATAAAATGTACTGTGACTGCCAAATAACTGTCATTGGTGGTAGATGTCCACCCATCCACAGTAACTGAACAAGAAGATGTGCTTTTGAGTGCTTCCTTTAGTTCATTTGCTGTTTTTGAGTATAAAAGTTCCAAATAATTATTTGCCAAGGTTTTCCTTGAGGGGAGTCGATAATTAGGATTCAGCAAGTGTATGAATGTCTTAAATGCTGGTTGCTCTACAAGGCTGAAAGGAAGATACTGTGACACGATCAGCTTAATTAATCCCTCATCAATGCCTTGGCTGGTCTTTATTCCCAAAGGACGGTGAATAAATTGCTTTAGCGTTGTCTGAGTTATGGACACTGAGGAAGTACCTTGAGGAATGTCTTCAGTTGAGCTAGGAAGCAGCAATAGAGAACTGGTAGATGCTGCTGAATTGGATGATGGCTGAGACAATTGATCTCCAGTCTCATCAGTGCTATGGCAAGCCCTTTTTGGAGCATTGCCGTCAAGACTGATTGAGGGATGCTTAATTTTAATGTGTCGAAACAAATTAGATGTACATCCGGACTTAAATGAATACTTCTGCTTACAAAACAGGCATTCAGCAAGATCTGTAGATACTTGTCGGTAGTAATGCCAAATTTCACTCCTCCTCCTCTTGGAATCCATGGTCTGGAAAATTTTCAGGGTAACTTATTTTTGTTTGGTTACCATATCTGATTTGA
The DNA here is from genome assembly GCA_963573305.1 of Pyrrhosoma nymphula. Lineage (NCBI taxonomy): Eukaryota > Metazoa > Arthropoda > Insecta > Odonata > Coenagrionidae > Pyrrhosoma > Pyrrhosoma nymphula. The sequence continues at coordinate 36,980,127 of OY754334.1, forward strand.
AATAATTTTTTAAAATAAATAATACTTTTTTCTTGTCAACCAGTGAATATTTCACTTCTCACCTTCAAGTCTCTGCCAAATTCCTATCACCTAGAGTATGCAGCTCAAGTCTTCAACAAGTATCTTTCCTTAGAGATATGAATCGTAGCTATAAATGTGTGAAAGAAACCACAAGTAATCAACGAAAGGAACTTAACATGGCCAAGATGTTGACATAAAATTATTAAAATGTCACATATATTCGGGAGAAAGGTCCTCAAATGAAATCACCAAAGGCCTCAGGACAAATAGTTAACGTTAATTTATCGCGATATGATATCAGGCTGCATCACTGACTATATCCGTGGTAGCATTGCCAAAAGCCAAGTGAGCAGATTCGGTCATCAGCTTAGGCGTTGGAGGACTGGCAAGACAACAATTCCATTTAATCATGAGCAATTGATCCTTGCAATTTTTCCGCATCAACTGGCTATCTAATAGCATTGCTAATAGCCAAGTGAGCAGATTCGGTCACCAGCTTAGACGTTGGGAGGACAGACAAGACGACATTCCGTTTAATCACGAACAATTGATCCACGTAATTTGAATATTATGAAATTAGCAATAATTTTTTCGTCGAACACAAATGTTCAAAATCCTGCTGAATTAGGTGTCGTAAAGTACAGGTGCTTACTCCCTTTGAATTCATTTTATATGATGTGCTATTTTGTTATGCAATCATTGCGACCGGTAAGCAATGTAATACCGCTAAATAAAACCAGTCTACTATATGACTTTCTTTGTAGCTTGAGCTAAGGTAATTTCCCCGAAAAGAATATTCCAAGCTATAGGCATGACCTACTATCATGGGTCAAAGTACACCATATCGTATATTTGATGTGTGCCTGCTAATAGATAATGCGAAAAAGTCAAGCGATTTCGAACGCGCCGCGTATTCTGTATCAATAGCTGTGAAGAGAAAAATTAAAACGAAAATATTTTTGTGGATGGGAAACATAATGACGGGAAATAGTTTATATTGTGAAAAAGGTACCTAAATGAAGAATTTGAAGCAACCATGAATATAAAATTTCCGTGAAATTATGGCTGTAAAGAAAGGATATTAATCGCTTTTCCCAAGTTCACAAGCCATGGATTGTGAACTGCACTCCTAAATAAACAAAAAAATGGGGCAATTGACGAAGGTTTACATTCTGAAGGTAAATTATGAGATGGAGAATAAAAATTCACTTCTTCGCCGGGACATAACCATTGATCGCCTGGAAATCATATGATGCGCTTACGTAATGGATTCTTTGATTTGGTTCAATCCACTAAATCGTTCATTGTCACATTTTCGTTCATTATGAACGATTTGAAGATTTGATTCATTACCATGAACCAAATCACATGAACCGAATCATCAAAATGAATCGGATTTCCCACCTCTAATTTAATGCATTTTTATTTTTTCGTACTTATTTTTCATACACCAATTGATAGGTGTTATATAGAAAAGAAAATTTGACAAAGCCCGATGCTAAATCTCCAATATCGCAGTCTCCCTTGCATGCGCCCTGTTGTCTCAACACAGGGACGCTACTGGTCACCATTTTCTAACGAAAAACAGGCAGCAATATCTCACTAGTTAAATTAAATACTCAAATAATCTGTCATTGAAGTTAATTTTTTTCACTCGACTAAACATTTACGAATTTTTAACAGTATTTCTTTAACATACTTCTACAATAGCATGCTGGCAAGATGGGGGATGTTAAAATAATTACACCTGCTGGGATGAAACCTAGAATTTTCGAAGGCAAAACAGGAATTATGGTAAATCAAAAACTTGTTATGCAAAAAAATATAATAGTGTCCATACCAGAAAACAGCCGAAATAAAAGTGTCAATACAAACGCGAGGAAAAAATGACGACCTCTATTTTCCATTTCTAGTTGGGACATCATAAAAATATAACTCTAAATTTCTTCTTCAAAAATATAGATACATTTTGCATCCTCCTTTTCTCATCAATTGCAATTTTTGTCATTTTTTTCTGAATAAAACCGTGGCTCTACCATGATTAAAGCAAATGCACAGAATTTTGCGCGGTCTATACGTGTGTCTTTCATTTAAAAAAACAAAATGTTTGCCATTTCTAGCCTCAAGAATGCATTATTTTTGTCGGGCGGTCATATGGTGGCATTTCCACCCCTTTTTAGTGACACGGAGGACTGTGAAATGTTACCTCCAGTTGAATGAGCTTACCATCTATACGGTAACAAAGCTTATTAAGCCAATATTGCCGGAGCTTTCGGATTCGTGCGACGAAAGAGGATGTTTTCGAAAAATGAGTCCATCTCTCGTTTAGCGGAGTTGTGACATTGATGCACACCTGTGTGCGTAGCCAAAGCTTTTTTTAAGTTTTTATATCATTCAAAGAAGGAAAATATTTTTAGTGAGTAGGCAATTGACTGCACAGCTCCCTCCTCATTCGTACCAATGATGATTACATACTGCCCTTTCGCCATTTTACAAAATATGTACATGCCTCGAGCAATGAATCGGAACCCATTGTCTCAGTAAAAGGCTACTGATCAACTTACTCTGTAGGACCTTAAATTGACCATTAACATCTCTAAGATTTTCTCTGTTTCACCCTTATAATGAACTATAAGAATCGAATCGAAATATATCTTATGTAAATATAGCTGGAAAGCTAGGTAAATCAAAAATACGGAAATGACTAGGACGAAGAAGAATCAAAGGAAGAAATATTGCGGGCTCGAAACTTCTTTCTAACCTCTCCCTAAGCATGCAAGCATAGCATATTTTACTTCCCATTTGCCTCTTCAAGGCTGAAAATATTTGTAAATACTAGGAGTTAAGTGTTTGCAGGAAAACGGATGAATTTATGCTATATCTCGTTACTTTGCCTTTACTACCGCTTTGATCTTCACTTTTCTATCCTTATCTTGAGCTAAAGGAGTAAGAAGATTGTGCCTTGAGGTAATGTTGCTGCATGGTTTAATCATAGAGTTTAGAGTAAGGTTTGCTACCAGGAGGAGCCAAAGGAAGACGCAATGCGGGCTCGTCTCTGTTTTTTAACCCCCTCCCGAAACTCCTGCTTCCCTCCCACTCTTTCACTCTAGTCCACCCTCAGGGTGGAAATTGCCGCTTAGAAACCACCCGCACTCAATTACACGGACGGCGGTTTTCGAATCACTCGGCTATGAGCGAAGAAAGAGACATTGCCTTCCGCAGCCATCAGCTCGAACACCAGGATTGCATTGAGTAGACGAGTGGGGTGAAGTACGAGGGGGGGTGAGGATAATGGGGGACTTGGGAGTGGCTGCGAAAGCAGGCTATGGCTTTGAATGGGAACGTTTTTGAATGACCGTAAGATCAACAAGAGCTATTTAGTTTGCTGAAAACGTTCAAACGCATGGACCAGAGGTTCCAGTTCGAAGTAGCATAGAATTGTATGCTTTATTTTTAAAAGCAATAGAACCGAAAGCTTCAAAACAATCCAAGCCATTTAGAGTATCTCTCGGATTTCAAAATATCACACTTGGCTCAAAATTTAAACATCCCTTTTGATATTTTTCCGGGTAATTTTTTTTCTGAGTACGTTTCGGCTCTTAACCGAATGAAAACTTGGCCAAAAGCGTCTTTCCTCACCCGAAAGTAGGTACAGAGGGAGGATCTTTGGTTTGGTCGTTTACCTCGTCGTATTTTGCATGGTGCACTATGAAGGGGCAGCCATCTCGGAAAACGGCCGCTGAGGTTGTTCCGCAGAAGCATGGAGCACGGTCGCCCTGAGACAGCCACAAAGATGGTTGGTTGTGACCTAGATGGCCAAATACTGTAGGCGGGCGAGTCCAATTTAATCGCCCTCACTATGCCAGCATCCTTTTTGTAAAACGTCCACCCCATTTTGGACCCATTTACTTTTGTGGGAAAGCCTCTCTAGGCATGCCGAGAGGGTAGGGGGATGTAGTGATTGGATTGCCTTGATCCTTGTCCTCTCATTCTCCATTCTCCAAGTGCAACGCACACATCAAGTGTTTCTCCGGAGGATTATGATGCTATCGTCTTGAACCGTTTTGATGACAGTGTGGTCCATTTTACGTGGGGTCGTACGAGGATGCTGAAGCAGAGACTAGTTTTTGGGAATATACACAATAAAATGGTTATGGAAAGATATTTCTCATCCTCTAGCACTCATTTTTTGTAATACCTACATTACTTTTTGTTCAGAAAAATGAGCTAATGCACCGGTAAATGCATCTGTTAATGCGTACGTTTTGTAAATTCCAAATAAATCCTAATATATTGTAACACGCCATTTTGGCCGTGTTGGCATAAGTATACGATTAAGGACGCCATTGTGTATATTTTGGGAACACGTGCTACCGCGAGGCAACAATATCGTCTATGTTATGAAAACAACTTTAAACAATACCATTTTCTGTTTACGTAAACAAACTATAACAATGCCGTCTATGTTATGAAAACAACTTTAAACAATACCATTTTCTGTTTACGTAAACAAACTTATAATAATGAAAGGGGAATAGTCTATCAGATACGAGAGAAGGGGAGAAAACCTGGAATGTTCTAGAACATACAGGAGGGGAGATGAGATAGTATAAAAGGGATTGTCAAACAAGGAACGCTGCTTCTTCTTCTGCTTCTTCTTAACAAGGGAGTCACAAGAGACGTTTATCGAGTGAAAGTCATACGAGAGTTTTTGCAGTGATAATTTGCCGGGAGTAAGCAGCTTTGGACAGCAATTACCAACGCCAGTGTCCTGTGTTAAGGAAGGATCCAGGAATCCGATAAACAGATACTGGGGCATAGAGTATCGGGAATTCACTTTGTACAATATCCGGTGAAGTAGAACAAACATTATAAATTAATACGAATATATTTGAGAAGGGAACATATATTGATTAATTGAGTAACTAAAGTGAATTTGTTTCATAATTGAAGAATAAAAGGGTTATTATAAATATATGTACTGTTCAAGTGTATCATTTTAGTGCATGAATTAATCCATTAACCTTTGCCGCCAAGGACTACCAAAAGGATCTCTCTCTCAAGGTAAGAAGTGATAAAGTGAAGGGTACCTTTTGTGTGTCGGGCTGATACAAGTATATAACGTCGCGTGTTTAGGACCGCGTGAAAGAATAATTATTAGAACCCCTGTGATAAGGAAATTGATAAGGGGGGGACTAGTACATCAATGGCACCCAGCGTGTAGGGCCTGACTACTCATTAGGTGAGACCACGAGAACCGGAGAGAAGGAGGATCATCCCGAAGGAGTGAAGAAAGAAGATGGCGGCCAACATGAAGAAATTTCCGGAGCTGAAGTCGGCAGAGCTACGGCAATTATTACGAGAGAGGGACTTGTTAGTAGGGGGAACCAAGCCAGAATTGCAGCAGCGATTATTACACACGCTAGAAAAGGAGGGAATAGATATAAGCACGTATGAATTTAGGGTCGATAGTGAGGAACCGGTGGAAACTGAGATGCAAGCGCTATTTAGGCAATTAAAAGAAGAACAAGATAGAAGAGATAGAGAGAGGGCAGAAGAAGCAAAAGAAGAACGAGAGAGAAGCAGAACGATCTTAGAGGAGATGGCTGAAGGGCAAGAGAGAAATAGAACGATCTTAGAGGAGATGGCTGAGAGGCAAGAGAGAAGACATGCAGAATTGTTGGGGCAAATTAGGGAAGAAGCAGACGAAAGAGAGAGAAAGCTTTTGGAAGAAATGGCAAAAATAGCAGGAGAACATAGACAGACGCAGGAACTTATTGCATCAATCGAACATGGCTATGATGAAAGGTTTGCCAAAACAGACGGGGCGTTAGCAGAGTTATGCGAAGATGTCGCGAAAGAAATTAACGGAGTAGGAGCGAGGCTGGAGGCGAGCGATCTCAAGGTCCGAAAGTTAGAAGCGAGTTACGTGAATTTGCATGAGAACGTGGAGGAAAGGTTCAAGAAGATGGCGGACGAGCTGGGACAACAATCCACCACAAAAGCAGCTGGGCTAGATGAAGAGGCAGTCCGACGCATCGTGCGTGAGGAAAGCAGGAGACCTAACGTCACAACGGCACCCGCGGGAATGGTACAATTAAAGGTCCCAACGTTCGACGGGAGGCATACATCAAGACCCATGAAATACCTACAGGAGCTGTGCGAATACCAAGAGATATATCGGTTACCTGACCAGATGATGCTCCAGGTCATCAGACAAGGAATGGTTGGGAGAGCAGAGGAATGGTTCTCTGCGACCCGACACCTGTATGAAGATGTGAACGCTTTCCAAGCTATTTTCACGGAGCAGTTTTGGGGAGATGAACGTCAAATGCTGATAAAACGGAGTTTCGACACGGGAAAATACAAGGAGAACGGAGGGCTCACGCGAGTAGAATATGCGACGGCCAAAATTAGCGTAGCGAGGGAGTTGACGCCGCCAATGGAGGACGGAATGATCATTCTAATTCTCAAGAAACACTTTGGCATGGAAGTAAGCGTCGGCATGATTTCAAATAATGTAAATACAATCCAGCAATTCTTGACGTTATTGGCCCGCTATGATAACATACCGCGAGAGGACGGAAACTCCGAGGCGACTGGACACCGAAGATGGGGAGACCAATACCCAAGGACCCATGGAGACCGTACGTGGAGGACACCGGAAGACACATCCCAACACAACCAGCAGTACAGATGGGACTCGAAGAGGTCACAACCACGAGAGTGGCAAGCGTCGAGCCAGCAGAGAGACGGACGGAGAGACGATAACTTTCGCGGCGAGGGATACTCTCAACGGCCGGGCGAGAGACCAGCTGATCGACGCCGAGGACAAAACAATATGGCGGAGGCGCGCCCACCGATGAGAGAGCGCCCTGTCAATTCCATGATGGCGGAAGAAAGCAACGCCGCAGGGAAGCCGGAGCAGGAAAACTATTAGCGGCAAAGCATGACGAAGGTCCCAACATGCCGAGGCCGGAAGACGGAGAGGGATTCTGGGACATACCGAAGGAGCAACGGGCGAAGACACGGAAAGTGAGAATAAAACGGACACCACCACAAGAGGAGAAGATAGAACCCCACACGGAGGAGGAAACGATATGCAATGTTTTTGAGTCACCTCGAGATTTCTTGACGGAGAAAGAAGCGGATAGGCCGGAAGTAATTAAATGCCCGGAGATTAGGGTTCAAATGGAAGGAGTGGCTGTGAATGCACTGATAGACACGGGATCGGAGCTAACGTGCATTAGCGAGGAGTTTTATCGGGAGAATCAGAATGCACTGCGAAACGCTTTGGAGGTACCAGTCAAAGGAATCCGAATAGCTGGAGCCGTCAGAAGGAGAAGTGGAATTATAAGGAGGCAGATCTGTCCGAGTATAGAGATAGACGGATTCACCACAAATATGGCCTGCACGGTGGTGCCGGAGCTGATCAAACCATTCATAATCGGGACGGACACATTAGCTCAACTATCCGCGAAGATTGAGTACGATCGCAGGATTATAACCCTAAGTGAAGGAAAAAAGGAGATCGCATGTAAGTTTAGGGAAATGCGAATGGACGCACAATATGACAACATGCACATAGAAACCAGCGAGGAATATGGGAAGACGGATGGCGAGGAAGAACCACGAGAGCAAAGCTTAGAAGAAAGTGACTCCGAGAAGATCGCAAATGATATATTTAGGATACGTGAAAATATCATAAAAAAAGGCGAAAAACGGGCGGAGAGAAGAAGGAAGAAAGATAAAAGGAAGAGAGCGAAATTTAAAATAGGTGATAAGGTTTTAGTACGTACCAATCCGGTATCCGATGAGCAAAGGGGGATTTATCACAGCTTCCTGGCGTTATACGAAGGTCCATATGAGATTTCAGAATTCCGAGGGCCAGCCACGTGTGTAGTATTTAATCCACAAAAGAACGAAATACGAGGCACTTTCCACTTCAGCAATATTAAACCATATAGGGAACAATAGCACAGCACTTGGTATCACTCACATCACACGAGCACACGAGAAGAAGACCGTAGTCCAACTGACCATAGCACGCAGTCATTAAACTGAGGAAACCAGCGCCGCAACATTATAATTTGATCCGTTCAAGCAAGGGAGAACTGTTTACCGATAATATACATTGTATCAGGGCCCGACATGCGAGGGGAGCTTACGAACGAGAGAGAGAGGTTGAACTTGGCGGCAGGTGGATTAGCACAATATGTATATTTCGTGATATCTTTTCTCAATGTGTGTATATTCAGTGTCATGTTGCCATTATTTGATTCGTGTTTTCTTATGTATGAATGGGCTCGTGGACGTAGATTGAGCCGGAAGGAGGGAGAGTATATCACCTGAAGGAACTTTAAGTGCTGTGAAGTGTATATGTGTAATGTGAATTATGGCCTTTTGATAACCCAGTGTTTTTAAGGGGTTAAAAGTGAGAATGAATGTTGAGAAGAAGATGGACAGTTTTATTATTTGCACGTTATATTCACGTTCAATGTATCAGTTAATAACGTCGATTTATATAATATGTTCTTGATTTTAAATTACGTGAATAAGATTTTCATTGGTTATTTGCCTATTTCAAGCAAGGAAGAAAGGGAAGAGACCATATTGTTATATGGTGTATCATATGTCTTGAGTTAAAGGAGGAGACGCTGTTTGTAATTGTGTTTATTGATATAAATGTATTCATGCGTGATTTCTGCTGTAACACAATATACTTGGGCACAGACATTATTTAGAGGGAGGCTAAAGTTTGAAGGCGTTGGGGCCGCGTTAGTTTACATTTGAAGGCTTTAAAATAATTCCTTTCTTATATTTCCAAGTCATTATTTTAATGGGGCTAATGTAACACGCCATTTTGGCCGTGTTGGCATAAGTATACGATTAAGGACGCCATTGTGTATATTTTGGGAACACGTGCTACCGCGAGGCAACAATATCGTCTATGTTATGAAAACAACTTTAAACAATACCATTTTCTGTTTACGTAAACAAACTATAACAATGCCGTCTATGTTATGAAAACAACTTTAAACAATACCATTTTCTGTTTACGTAAACAAACTTATAATAATGAAAGGGGAATAGTCTATCAGATACGAGAGAAGGGGAGAAAACCTGGAATGTTCTAGAACATACAGGAGGGGAGATGAGATAGTATAAAAGGGATTGTCAAACAAGGAACGCTGCTTCTTCTTCTGCTTCTTCTTAACAAGGGAGTCACAAGAGACGTTTATCGAGTGAAAGTCATACGAGAGTTTTTGCAGTGATAATTTGCCGGGAGTAAGCAGCTTTGGACAGCAATTACCAACGCCAGTGTCCTGTGTTAAGGAAGGATCCAGGAATCCGATAAACAGATACTGGGGCATAGAGTATCGGGAATTCACTTTGTACAATATCCGGTGAAGTAGAACAAACATTATAAATTAATACGAATATATTTGAGAAGGGAACATATATTGATTAATTGAGTAACTAAAGTGAATTTGTTTCATAATTGAAGAATAAAAGGGTTATTATAAATATATGTACTGTTCAAGTGTATCATTTTAGTGCATGAATTAATCCATTAACCTTTGCCGCCAAGGACTACCAAAAGGATCTCTCTCTCAAGGTAAGAAGTGATAAAGTGAAGGGTACCTTTTGTGTGTCGGGCTGATACAAGTATATAACGTCGCGTGTTTAGGACCGCGTGAAAGAATAATTATTAGAACCCCTGTGATAAGGAAATTGATAAGGGGGGGACTAGTACAATATATTGGCATTAAAATGAAAACTATAACAATATGATGCCACATAATTTTGCTAAGAAACGACCCGAGTTTCAATGTTAAAATCTTCATTGACACAGAAATGCATGATGCCGTAATCAAGCTACATTAATTTTTGGTTACTATTTCTACTGTAATTATAAAAAAAAAGAATATGAGAAATTTTTACAGTGATTCCTAATGTTAAAAATATTCTGTATTCCCCAGACATCCATCTATGTAAATTATACACAGGTGGGCAGGCCATGGAGTGCGGTGGAGACGTCGTTTTTTGACCCAACTCCAAACAATACCTCCAACCATCCTCCCTACCCTGCCCACCTCCTCGCCCCGAACTGGTTGCATTATATAGAGATGGATGCTATAGAGTTTTAACTGAATATGACGTTGAACGTCGAAACCTTGACCGTTTCTTAATACAATAATGTAAAATCACAATGCTTCAGTTTTTTATTCGAGCATGAATCGATTCCATAACGTTACGCCTGATATTATCAATTTTACTGTGAAATTCTCCATTTAAATATCATCCGGGGTTTACCATTCTGCCCCATTATGTATAATTCGGAATATTTATTCAAATTGCAGCGATATAAAAAAGGTCAGTGAGTGGTACGAAAATATATCTTCATTGACACAATAATGCATGATACCGTAATCAAGCTAAATTATTTTTTGTTACTATTTCTACTGTAATTATCACAAAAATATAATATGAGAAATGTTTACAGTGATTCCTAATGTTAAAAATATTCTGTATTATATTTTTCCTCATGGTGCTATGATTTTCACTCGCTTGTGATTGGTCAGAGCAATAAATCATTTAACCTTTTGATATTAGTATCTGATTTAATGCTCTAATAGCGTTTTCCAAATTCAGTTGCTTCACCCGATTTCCAACATTAGTGATACGTACCTTGAAGTTTAAGTATTTTATGCTATGATATTATTGTATGTCGTCTTTAGAACTCTTTGCTAGTCTTTGCGTTGCTATTTTTTAATACATAGCACCATAATACTTTTACCGATACCTAGTGAAAAAAGACTTAATAGTGTCCATTATTTCTATGGAATCACGTCTTTCAACGACTGGAGCATCGTCTTCAGATACTTTTAAAAAAATGCAACGGTGTATGAAACTGAAGCTGCCACTTCCAGGATAAATTATGTGATCAGTAAAATTCAACTTACTGGATAACACAATGTTTTTTATTATGAAATAATGCTCGTTCACATAGTAACGTGGCAAACCATATATTTTATTTGGAATCATTGCAATAAATATGTTACACATTTTTGTGATACTTGAATATTGTTGGTTCACTTGAATTCGAGCCGTTGAGACCGTTATTAGTATAAGTCAGTTTTATTCCATACTTTATTAGGTGCGCAAAAGCATTCCTATACCTATATTCTGTTTTGTACAAGAGTGGTGTGTGACTAGCTTCTGTGTTTCTTTCCACTTGGAGGCAGCACTTAGTCTTGTTACTTGATGTTTTATTTATTTTACTTTAACGCTTATTTTCTAAAAAGTGGCAATATTGACTTACCCCTTTCCTGCTCTCAAAACACCTTCATTTATGTTACCTTTTTCACTAGTTGGTATGTGACTTTTTAGTGGCATAATTTATTTGAATTTTAAGTTTCAGAATAGTAATATTTTATTTAGTTGAGCGTCAGTGGAAATTTTTCAAGCATTTGTTTGAAAAGTGTTCAATTATGTACGTCGAGCGAGTATTTGCAGCTAATTGCCCATCATCGAATACCAAACGCCATTTCTCTTTGTCATTCCAGTCATTTGGTTGCAGTCCTCAACTTCAAATTTCAGTCTCAATATTCACGTCCCGTTTCTCCGTGGTCTTCTCGTGGTCTTTCCACTGGAGTCCAACTCCAAACCTTCAAAGGCATCCTTTATTTCACCATTTGACTCAGATGCCCATACCATTTCAGCTGTTAATCGGGTAAATATATCCAAAAATTATTTTTTACGCTTTTATCTATACCCTATGTTCTAACTAAATGCTTTAAGATCAAGCCGATCATTTCTACTGAAATCATTTTTATTTTTATAGTTTTTATCTGAGGTTTAACCTCTGAGTTATGTTATACCTTGTTCTGTTAAAGAATTAAAAATATTTTATCTGTAATATATGATAACTGCTTATTCTACAGGATTTGATTGATCATTTAAATCACGTTTTTGATCATTTATCTATTAAGTCAAAACATCTTCATCTTAAACGTCACAGGTCAACTTTTCGGATAGCGGCGCTATATAAGTGCACAATAGATAGATAGTTAATGATAGTGCTCACATGACACTTAGTTCTAAGGCGTATGGAATGTGCAAATATGAGTACCGTGGTCGGAAATAACCGTTCTTCGAAATATTACCGTGGGCCTTTGCATGTATCAACAGAGTTTGAAACCTGAATCCTGTGGTCGCCAGCATAAAAAAATACCCCTTAGGTTACCATACAGCTCGCTTTCACAGGTATAGAGTATGAATTGCATTTGTTATGAAGTGCTTGGAATGGCTCTACGTTACGCTGAATATCATGTTCCCCGTCCGATGAAATGATGGGCAGCGGGAAACCGTCAACTCCACCGTCTCGACTTGTGTTCGCGGTTTGAACATCGTGCTCCGGCAACCTTGTTTCCGCAACGTTCTACATATGGCTCACTTCCACATACGTCATCCGTGAATTATGCATGATACTCCAAAGGCATTTACCCTTTTACGCATCAGCGCATAAGCGGGACATGATCAGAATCATACCTAAATCACGTTTTCAAAATGCTTCCAAGTGGGGAAGAAGTTGCTCCGTGCCCGCACGATTGAAATCAAAGCATGCCTCTTTGTAAGCGGAATTCGTCGCTCACATTCGATGCATTATTGGATGTTAACGCTCTTCAAGTCCCTCAATCTTCCAACAACGTGATTCATCAACTATGGTGCCGTTTGCAATCACCAGCATATTTTCTTCTTTTATACACAACTGAAAAAATTGGTTTGCGTCCACGTCTTTCACGTCAAATAACTTCAAATAAATAATTATTTTCTAACAAGTTTCAATAATCTGTTCGTCAAACTTAGTTTTCTCGGCGCCGTCCCGTAATAACCTTCTTTTTATCGCAAACCTCTCAACAGTCCTCTTTTATTTTTTCAGTAAATCCTTCATAGCCAGTGAACAAAGCTAAAAACAATAAATAAATACACCAGACATTCTTGGTTTGATATATAAAGAGCGAATCAAATTAAAACTCAAAATATACTTTTTACAGTTTTCGTCAAGCATTTTTTTCCCCATATCTTTTTAGACCAATGAAATATATAATCCGTCATAAGAATGGGAAATGAAGATTTTTTGATTGCATGGTCGTACAAAACAGAATGCATCGGTACGAGGGTTAGAGAGCATTGCGTCTATCTCTGTGTCTTCCAAGATTATCTTCAACGGTTGTTATTCACAAACCAATTCTCGTGTTAGAAAACTATTAGAAAAAGTCTTGGGAAAACCGCACCAATCACGTAATATCTAACATCCAAACTGAGCTAAATATGTGCCGAAGCTACTCATCATCCTGACTAATAATCGGAAACAGTAAAACTCGTATGGAAAACGGAGTGACCTTCACCGACTCCCCTCATTGGGAAAACCCGAAGTCATTCAGCAGAGTGGAGGGAAAATCGCCCACGGGGCTTAAATAATTCAAACCATGGATAAATTCTCAACAGCACTTGCAAGGTAAAGAGAAAGTTACAAGAAGCATGTTCAATCGCAGGCTTATGAATCCATCATTTAGAATAATATATATTAATGTATGTTTCTCTTTAAATGCTCGATTACCTACCGGACACGAAATTGGCAGGTAGAAAAACGTTGACAATTTGCTGAGTAAATATCACGGATCCCGGTCTTAAGTTGAAACACAGCGGCGCTATAATTAAGTCCATTTTTTATTAGAATGAAATTACGGTTCTAGAACTAAAGCAGGTATTAACATTCCCAGTCTAAATTTTTTTTAGCACGAAGAGCAAAGAATTTTATTCCGTGGGAATTCGTATAGAATAAATTGAAAAATAAATTGCTCATACATTAATTTGTAATTGAAAATTCAAGATCCCTTCTAATCTTAAAAACTGTTTTGTAATATAAATGCAAAACAGCCTGAATATATAGGTCTCAAGAATATAGGAACAAAGCTTGCCAAGCCCTTTTTCCCCAAAGTATTTATCTGCTGAGAAACAGCTTCATTATTCTCCCAACTGGTAATCATTGCGGATAGCGATAACAAGCCAAAGTCGTTTTCTTCCGCCATCGTTTAGACTATCAGAATCGTTAATCAGATCTCTCAATTCCAAGTCCATATCTAGATTACATCTCAAGTAATATTAATATATAAGAAACAATATTCCCGGAAAAAATAGAAACAGGCAAAGTGATACAGTAATCTGAGGACTGATATCTCATCAACGACCTTTTTGAATCAATGGGATAAACCTGCATTATTCAAATGGCGTCCGTTTGGAAACATTATCCGTTATATTCACAGTCAAGATGAAAATCACGTTTTCATGTGACAATAACCACTGCGCGATAATTCAGAGTAATTTCAATAACTCTTGAGGACAACTACGCATACTGAAATCGTTATAGAGATTCCTAAAATTTATATCTGGACAATTACCTGTGATTACAGTGCCTTAGATAATTACATTGACAATTACCTGAAATTACAGCACCAGTGATAAATGAATTATTATTTTTTTAAATGAAGAGATATATGAGATAAGAGCTCGAAAGTTCAAAATCTTTTCAAAAAAACTAAAATATTCAAAACCCGTAGGATATCAACCTGATAAATCTTCACATGCCACATCGTAAATATTGTGCGAATAACGAAATTAAAACCTGAAACAGAAAATGGACATCAATGGATGAGGCAAAGTGGACTAAAGAAGCAAAAGAAAAGCATTTGCGGAAATATCATATTTGATGAAGCTTTTAAACAACGTCTACGACAACCATGGCGATGAGAATAGAAAATCTACGTTCATCACAGCATCAGAACGCCTCTGAAACTTAAATGTTTCTTTTCCCTATTAATTAAAACATGTGTAGCTCAATAGATTACCAAATGCTCAGTTTCGTCCATTATTTTTTCTTCGAGTCTACAGTATTGGTCAAACGCATTTAGGTTTTTAAAATATACAAAGGTATAATCATATTAAATCTTATCCAAGAGCAACGAGCGGTTATAAGGCACCTCAACTTTTCTGTTCTATGATCAAACCTTTCCAATAATTTAAATCTCTCCGTCACGTAGCAGCCTTACCAGCCATCATCCGATTTGGAGAGAGCTGTACCACCCAAGCATTCAAGCAAGTAACGCATCGGCTAAGATGTTACATTGACGACAGCTTTTGATTAGCCAGCACAGTCAACGACACTATAACTCAAGTCTCGTCGCGGCCCTGAAATTGGGTTTTTCTATAAATGGACACGGTGAATTCCGTTTTACGTTTCCTCTTGGACTCACTCGCGTTATATTCAGCAACCAATCTTCACCATCGCCGATGTATTTTTCCCTCATCAACTCCTTTTCTGGTCCAAAGGCCGTGTGATCTCATGTAGCGGAGGCCTTGGGCTCCGCTGAAGGACATTCTCGTCCCTTCCACGCCAAACGACGCGCCACGTGTCTCGCAAATGACATTCTCCCCACCGTCCCCTTGTCCTCCCAGAAGAACCTTATTATCCCTCCCACGACTCAGAAGGTGGCAAATGGGAGGATCCTATTTCTTCTTCGTTCTCACCGTCGACGCAAAGGGGAGGATCGCGTTCTCAACTAACCAACTCCCTTTCCCCTGACTCGCCTCACAATCCCCCCCTTTTCTGACTTCCCCTTGATGCTGCCCCCCTTCTCACATGAACGCGTCACTCATTCTTCTCGTGTTATACAGCTCTGTTCTCCCTTGTTATTCCAACTTTTCCCTCCCAGTGCGGGTGTTTTCCTTGATTGGTTAGTTATTTGCGGAGGGAATTTAAGCCATGAAGGATAGGTGGGTAGGTTGGTAAGGGCAAGGTTACCTGGAGGAAAAGTGGAAGGGTGGAGAGAAACCCGGCGAGAACATTTGTTAATCTGCCTTACTTTTTCATTTCATCTACATCTACGAAGTGCATTCACTTATCTGAGGGAACAATTTCATTTGGATTCATGAAAGATAGGTACTTTGTAAGTTCTAATGCTATCTGTAACGATGGGCGGACATGTAATGGCTAAATAAACAGGCAACCACCCGCAAAAGTCTTAAATCCAGCAAATTGTAGCTTTCTAACCGCAACGTAGCCACATGTGCAGTGCAACTGGAACAGAATAGAAGACGAAACAGTCAGCTTCGGGTATCAGTTGCCACTGTACAGTGTACAGCACAGAGCGCAACGTCGCAGCTGTGGCTCGACTGCGATACTAACCTGTAGTTTGCAACAGTTATTTGAAACATTTGTCTGACCGAAACAGTTGCGGCTGCAGGCGTGTCACTCTGACAACACTTTGTTCCCCCACTACCGTGAAACTCGCTTTAGGTTAATATTTTCTTTGTGAATCAAATACATTGCGGAGGTAATATGTGCTATAAAGGATACATGAATACGTTGGTAAGGTTGGGGTTATCTGAAAGAATGGTGGAAGGGTTAAGAGAAACCCGGCGACTATATTCCTGAATCTCTTTAATTATTTCACTTCCGTCAGGTCTAGAGATACAATGCTGGATTAATATATTAACCTCTACCTCACTTCAAATCTGCTTTTTTGCAAAAGGACTACGTTTTAATTGAACCAAAGACATCGATGGCTATATGTAGAGCTTGAAGCTCCGAGAAAGCCATTAATCCTAAATATTATTTTCCAGAGATATTTAAATTTGACGCTTTCAGCTATTTAAGTACCTGTATTTTCCTCTGATAAAAGACGATTGAATTATATATTTTAATCAAGAGGAATTTGGCTAACAGAAACCTTGGACTCGGATTTAAATAGAAGTTTACCGCCATGTTTCTCGGAATGCACATGTTTCTCGGAATGAAGCCAAAGATGATGGTGTACCCGTTTGGTATTTTAATGATGGTTATTTATTATGTTACATTGCATTGATAAAATATCTGTAATTTTAAATCTATCTTTTTAAATTTAATAGTGTGAGAAGACAAGGGTTGATTTAGATTACTTCGAGTAAGCAGCTCTTAAAAAATCACAATGAATACATTCCACACTCTTCATTTCTGGAAAAATCCCCAAGAAAGGAACTGCGTTTTTTTTATTATGTTAGAATAAAATTTAGGCAGAGTCCAAATTTGAGAGATAACTGACATTGGAGGAATAAAGCTAATTTACTTAAAAGTCATTTGTAGCGTTTTATAATTATTATTGCAGTCAATCAAGTGGTTCTAGTAATTCATAATTTGTGTGACCCAAAGTTTCTCAGATAATAATATTTTTTAGCAAACAACCACTAACTTAAGTCACATCCCAACAAAATTTGTTTACCCTACCTTCCACTTTCGTTTTTAGAAATCGAATGAATCACCTCTGTGGATATAGTCCAAAAAATTAAGGGAAAAATGGAATCATATATTGGTTATGCATTTTTTGGAAGCATAATAATTACTTTAAGTGAGAATGAAGTCCCCTCGGATCACGTACTCTATCTCTAACGACGATAGAAAACCATGAAGACATTGAGAGTTTCGGGCATCGAGACGATGGCGAAGAAATAAGATCTCGGGCCTTATTCTGTAAGGACTGTTTCATCCATAAAAGGTAGGATTAAAAACCGGATAGAACGCGTGCAGAGAAGATCGGCAGGTTACGATAAATTCCGTTATGATAATCTCGTTAGTGTTACTGACCATTTACATCAACTGGGGTGGGAATCGCTTTCAGATCAACGATGAAAATTAAGACTTATTATATTTAGTTCCGAACAGATTTATTTTCTGACGAAGTAAATAATATTTAGAAATCCGACATACTACAGTGGATCAAATAATGAGAAAAAAATTAGGGAACTGCAGAACGGACAGATATAAAATGTCATTTTCCCGCGAGCGATAAGAGACCATAACTGCTGCCAATGAAGCTGTTAACTAGGTATATTGATAGTTAGTGTAGCTCTTAGTAGCAGTAGTACTCCCTAATACTTGTATCCTTATCTGATACCAAGTACTTACAGAACACCGTGAATGTTTTCAGCATAGCCCTTGAATCTCTGTCCGTTTATGTAGTTGCAAAATACGCAAAATACTAACGGTACCTAAAACATTGGTAACATATTTATAGTGCAGTGCATGCCAGTGAGGCTTCGCCTCGTGACAAGCATTGGCGATTTATGCTAATGCATCAATAGTATAGTTACACTAACTTTAGGGTACACTGCAATACATGTTGGTGACTACTCACCCCCTGCCACACACCCTCGCAGTGGCTTGCAGGGTATTTTGTAGATGTAGACTCGACACGGTCAAACCTTGGATAATCCGTCGATGTGTCGTCAGACCCCACAACATATTTCTACTTTTGAATGGTCCTATTAGAAATATTTATGGCTGTGACGTCTAAATGACGTCATTGTCTAGGATCGGTAATTCCGAGGCTATACTGAATAACTCACCTGACCCGGTGTGGAAACCGAGAATAATTTATGTTCAACATTCGCCGCGAAAGAATTTGTTCGCCTATTATTTTTTAGCACTTTTAAATATGGCCCAATTAAAAAAAATTAGAGATAATTAGCAAAAATAAGATTAAAAATTTAATGTCCATAAAACAATAAAGAACTCAGGACCTAAGCAATCCGTAATATGGACATATACTTGGAAAATTAAAATATAAAACATATTTTATTAAATCCTTGTACTGATGAGTGATCCATATCCCGCCTTAGGTAGAGACCTCGGAACTAAAAACATCATTCATTTCTAAATATATTCGTTATTTTTCATTTTATACGATGCAATTTTTCCTGGGGCTTTCAATTCAAACACTTTATCCTGATATTTAAATCCAGGAAAGTAGCAAAGCCCAAAACATTAGTACATGCTAATCTCTCAAATCTCCCAACGCTCTCATCATTCAGCGAGAAAGATTATTAGTTTTCTGGTCATGCCATGTTTTCATTTCAGCTGGTATACAAGCCTCGTTTTAAGCTCACATTAAAATAAATTTGGCCTTTAAAAATCTATATTTCATTCAGTTATTAATGAAATTTAAAATATGCGTTAACTACCCAAATGCACACAGTCAACATGCATCTTCGCTAGAGCACAGCAAGCTAAGTTTTTTCCTTCAGCCCCGCTCAGTTCTTTTCGAAAAACTGTGAATTTCTTCAAGCACAAATACAATGATGAGAGATTACGTAAGGGTTTCAAAAGGGTTACAACCAACATCAAAAAGCTATGCTTCTTCGCTCACAATCAGTTGCCTGCTTCTATGTCGGATGCAATCCTCCGCGTTATGGTGGCATGAAGAGGTAATGAATTGATGATGTGCACAGACTGAGTATGATCACCATACTCTTCGACCGCATCATTAGGTTACACGAGAGGTAAGTTACCTCAAGATCCAGCTTTAAAAAAAACTGACTCAGACTAAATACGCATGCAACGACTTGAACGAAAGGATGACATCACTCAAAGAGCAATATACAAAAATAGATTAATTTTACATTCTAATCTAAACAATGACAGTTAAAATAGCAATAGGCAGAAAAATAAAAAACGAAAACCATTCCACAAAGTAGAACCATTCGTTTTCCTCCAGATGTTGCGCTACAGCATATAGAACGGGATCAACTCTGTAACTACGGGGCATGAGCTGACGAAATGAGATCAGTACGGATAACAACAGTGTCAGTCACAAAAAAACTGACTCTCCGAGTCCCTTTTTTATTCGTCGGCTTCCGTGAAAAAAAATCATTATCAGCATTGGCAACGCCTCTCCGGACCCAGGCAATGCCCTCCCGTCCGCCCGCCTACGTCACTCTTGGAACCGCAAGGGTTTAAAGAGGGGGAGGAGGAGTATTGGGGGGGATGTAAATTCATCCCGCACGGCACAACAGCGAAAGATAACGAGTATGAATCTTCCACCGCCACTGTCAGCCACCGCGCCGGTTATTCTCCGTCCACTTCAGCCTTTAAAAACCCCATCCACTACAGCTCACCCTATTTTTTCGCCTTTCCCTTCATATCCTCTCTTCACCTATCCCATGAGTTTTCTTTCCAACCGGTTTCGCCGTAAACGAAATTATCACGAGAAACATGAGAATAAACGTCAACAGAATCTGTCATCCAAACCCATATAACCAATCATAAACATTTCTTGCAGAATTACCAAGTTTCCTTTCATTTCATATTCATAATAGTGTCAAGGTAATATACTGTTAAATATTCTCTTAATTACTATTTATTTTATGAGAATACTGCTTACTTGTAAAACAACACCACCTTATGAGCGTTGAGGTCGTTTTACACGATGCTTAGGGCAGCACTGAATTCAGAACAGAAATCACCGCCGAAATCTCGGAACCAAATTCGGAACTTAAATTGAGTTCGATGCCTCGGAGCCTGTGTGTACACGATACTGATTTCAGTGTGCAGTGGCGCTGTTCGGGCATTCGCTTAGCTACGCAATGTAACATTATCACAAACAAGAAGAATATTTGGCAAATTTCCACGCTAAGTTTATTTCACCGATCTAGGTCACGTCAGCATTTGCAAAAGCTGCCGAAACTTGGGTCAGTGAAGAAAAATCAGTGTTGAAATTTACCAAGTAGGTATCCTTCATTTTTGTGATAATTTCATCGATCGTTCATTTCTACAAGTTTCCGGCTGATGCTTTAAATTTTACGCAATTTAAATAAACTGTGCCGTTTTATGTTGGTATATTTAAGGGATATCATAGCCTTCTCACTGTTTTTAACAATTCTGAACAATACCCCGAGAGCCAATTTAGGCCATGTTATTTTCGTAGTCTCGCCTGCTTGCCTGAGATTGATCGCTGGATAATTATCGTACATATTTCTCATTTCAGCACTGATAGTCGAATTCGATTCCATAATCGGATGTAATCACACACTTAACACGATACAACTTTAAGCAAGCTGAGTTCATTTCGATGTTCAGTACTGAAATAAGCATCTTGTCAAACGGCTGTACTTGATTGTAAAACATTAAAGTTACATGATGTTCGAAAAAAATAAATTATTATTAAATAAATATTTTTATTTGAACTACAAAAAATCATAAAGTGGTCATCCCTCTATGTTCGTTGGAATAAGCAATTGACTTGAGTGGAAAGTGACTACATACGGAAACGTTGGGGAACATTTATGCATCGCACCCAAGTGTTATTTGGTATAAATTTTCATTTTAAAAGAAAATCAAATTTATTTTGCCACTGCCTTCCATTTATGTAATGTTGTACTATATTCCAGCTATCATATTGAAATGAAAGTAAAACCTTTCTTGCCCCAAAAACTATTTTAAATAGTCCATGATAGAAACAACTTGGTTTTAATCCACACATATTATTTCAAACGACCCGGGTTTCAGCAACTTACATTTGTGCCATCTTCAGGAAACAAATTTCACAGGTGGCCGGGTATATATATGGTTGAAGGTGGGGGTGGTGGTGAGTGAGGAACAAATAGGTTGGGCAGCACGGAGGTTGAGTCAATCAGTGTTTTTTAAAAAGGAAGGAGCGTGCGTTCATACTGTGAAGGACGGATAAGGTGGCCGGGGCGGTTAACGGTTTTAAGGTTGTGGGAGGTTTATTTTAAGGAGGGGGGAATGAGATGGGAACAATTGATGATTACATAACATATGCGGGCTATTAACAATTTCAAATTGCTCTAAAAAAATCCAGTTTGGCACCTTTGTTTTCAAATTAAAATTTCAAAATTAAAATCGCTAAAATGTTTAAAATTACATAAATGCTCCGCAAAATTTGAATTACCAGTACCGTTAACAATCCATTGTTTACGGTAAATTCCTCAGCTTTTGTCAACAATTTAATATTACTCTATTACTTCACCTACACCGAAAGGGGATGGCATGATGGGTTTGTATGTATGCATGCAATAACCACTGTACTATCGTTCCGAATGGTTCTATCTGTTCTAACTAATCCATCCCTTTGTCATAACTCTGCAAATCTTTCTCTTCTCTCTCCCACTATCCTCGCGAATCAAATGTCTCTCCCACTCTCGCCCTTCTGCGTTGTCATCCCTTCCGCTTTTGCCGGAAAAAGTGCGAAACACTTCCAAGACCCTTCAGTGCCATGACGCAATCTTTAACAGAAAAAAAATTAAAAGGCACACATCTTCCTGGTGATCATCATCACTATCTCCCCACTGTATATTTATATAGTTTTTACCTATAGATTTTCACTTTCGATGTTCACCCCGCATTTCCCACGGCATTAAAATAAATTTCATTTTTTTAAGAGGATGATCACCATAGACAGTCCGATGCCACGTGTGTCCACGTAGCTACGTAAACGATTTGTAGCTAGCTATCATTCTATGAAATAAATGGTCGGTTTGAAGTGTTAAACTGCAGTTTGAAGCAATGATAAAATCTGTTTTACTCTACATTAATTATTACATAATATAAACATTTCACCTCGTACAAGGCTCATAATATTCAGCTATTTATTGCAGACGTGGTTATTCAGCAACTGATGGCATTTTACGTCATGGCTACACATTTTTTATTTTTTTTTGTCAAGTATGACGTTTTGAATCATTATTGTGAATCTCCTAATAACAATTCCTTTCAAACTGATATAAAGAACATTTGGTTTCATACCGCGTGTTGTTCAGTGTCTGGCTTAAGTTTCGTGAAAATTTTTTAAGGATATTTAACTTAAAATTTCCCATGTACCTTAGAACAAAAATACCGCGTAAGTATTTACCATTCTGTCATTAAATTAGCTCGGAGAAGTACTGCGCTACAGAGATAGGCCTGGACATTTCAGAAAATTCGTTCTTAAATTTAGTCAGCTTAATAAATTTGAAGTAACAATGAAGCGCCGTACGCTAAATTGTAATAGCAACCAATCTCCATCAAACCAAGGGATTTATTGCTCAGAAAAGATATCAAGCGAGGGACTTTACCTGCCACCAAGGAAACTATCTCTACTAGTTAACTATAAATAACTTTTTAAACACCTATTAGAATGGACTCTCCTCTGCATAATATGCACCGTCAGGCAAGAAAGTGGTAAGGGATCTTTAAAAAATGGATCATCTCTTCTGACTTAATTCGTTGAAAATATCATGTATTCACTCACAGCCGGGCTTAGTTGAGCTCTTATGCCGTCAAATCATCTCTCAAATAATCTCTCGATTAAAGCAAAGAGTCTCTAGACACAAGAGTAGAGTCCCAGGAATGACAAGTTGAATACTGATGACGGAGTTGACGCATGCGCAAATTGCAGGGTCATATTTCGTCAGGAATACTATTGTTGATGACCAGCTTCCCTACATTTTACGAATACCAGCGTTAATGCCTTAATTCCTGGTAGCCACCTATTGCGTCATAAGACGGCAGGAATGATTTCAGTTGTCAAGAGTGACAGAAGGTTACCGCGGCGACGGGTCACTTGAGGCCCTCGACATCCTCGGGCTTAATTTGTAATGAAGAAAGGAATTTCTTCACTGGCCCTCAAACAGTCCCGGCAAAATCTCATTTTACGAGACGTTTCGTCAGCTCCCCTAATCGCCTTATTCATTTTCGCACCTCGCGTCGCGTCACCGCCGACAGTATCTTTTTCTCCAATTCCCATTCCCTGGCCTTTTCAGCATCTCGCTTCAATGTCGGGATTTCCGCACTTCGACCAACGCGCAGCTGCAAAATAACTGCGAGGGAGGGAAAAAAAACAGGTATCTCCCGCGCTGTTTCCCTTCCTCCTCTCATACTTCGGAATCCGGTCACCAGAGAGAACTCGCGGAGGTCCCTTATCACCACAGATGTGAATATAACGCGCCACCACCAATACCCCGGGCTAAGGGCTCGGTGTACGTCACCGACCAGCCGATAATGGCGCCTTGGTGCGCTGCCTACCGTCACGAAAATAAAATGCCCCGATGCTCGGCATTTCTCGTTCTCTTTCTCATTTCGGTGGATTCTCGCCTCAAGCGCTCAAAAGCGGAAATGCCGGACGACCATTTTCACATATAATGCATGAGGTTAGACCTATCCAAATTATCGCAAAGGGTTAGGGAGCCTGTGCTTAGAGTTCAATACCAAAGATTTTACGTTTCTCCGCGGCTCCACACTCTGTAGTGCCGGAACATGTCTTAGCACGTTATAAAATCCGTGTGGATCGTAAATGTAAATACTAGAGTTTTGGTGACCAAGATGGTCACTATAGACGTCATTTGCAAAGTCCTTGGAATCAGTAAAATAAAGGTAGCCTATTGATGACTTGAGAATTTGATATAATTATTACACACTAAAAAATGAAGAAGTTATCGAAGAATAACTGATTAACACAGATGAGGAATCAATTCGGTATTCGTAAATGAAAGTTCATAAATTTTCAATACCTATGAGGCATTTTCCTCGTAGTTTATCTTCGATGAACACGTGTAGACCTCAAAACTGTCTTGTTTGGTACTTAAAAAGAAAATCTTCATACATGAGAATAGGTATCTTTTATAACTGACATCTTTTCATTTAGATTAGCAAAGAAAATCATACCACCAATTTCCGAAATCTTCACTCGTATGTCATTGCAATATTAGCTAGATATGTGTATTAATGAATTTCAATTTAAGGTTAGCCTAAATTATCTGTATTATTGCTTTTTTGCTAACGTCATAAGCCATGACTGCAAGTCAATTATCAATTGCGTTTCATCATATTATTATGTCACATTGATGATAAATAAATACAAAATATTATGGGATAAAAATGCGCAGCCATATGATTTTATACAGATATTACAAATATGTGTGGCATGGCTGCACATATTTCCCGAAAGTTACTCGAACAATGGAATTTGAAGAATTATGCATTCACAATAGTCAGAGACATTTTTAGAGATTTAATTCATTCCATAGTTTGCGTCATAATTGCCGAATATTTTTATAAGTTACATCCGGGTTTTTATTCACAACTTTTACGCACAGTGGTACCTTATATTAATAAACGCACGCAACGCATTCATTTTGACATTTTTATGCTCCCACGCATAAAATGAAATAAGTAATCTCAACAATAAATTTTAAGAACTTTTTCTTGCATATAAGTCGGTCCTATGTTGTCACGACCGTGCTCCCATTTTAATTTGAATAAAAAACCGTACTCACAAGTCGATAGAAGTTTCATTATCCTAAAATTATAGTCCCGAGATCATATCACCTTTACGCCACGATCCAAATGAGAACTAATTGGAATATAATTTGAGGCACGACAGTCACCTAAGAACAACCATTGAAAGTGAAATATTTCAAAAAACATTCAGTTAGACCAAGTACTGAACCAAAGACGGTGAAATTCGACGTGAAAAAATCATTTTACTTGACCGGTATTCGAACCTGCATCTCCCAGTTGCCGGTCAGTGGGCTAGCCAGGTACAACACCAAGCCATCTTAATTCAAGGCGAATTTCAGCCGGGGTTCATACGAACAAATTGTTCTCTGAAACGAACACGTCTTTCTCGTTTGAACAAATGATTTTTCATGGCGAATTTCACCACGGTGGAGACTGCGTACCACATCATTTGTGCAACCGCAATGTTTGTAAATACTGAACACCTAAAACCTATATTCGGATATTCCAAGGAAATAAATCACATTGGAAAGAGCAGTTAACCTAGAAGTGGAAAGAGAGGAGAGGGAACCAATCTTTGGAGTGACGATAGCGCAGAAGGCTAAATAAAAGGAAGTAGATAAAAGGCATAGAGAACGAAGCCAGCATCAAAGGAGCTTGACTGGCGGTACAAAATGTATCCCTCCATGAATATACCTTGCCCAACCTATTTCTAGCCAAAAACTATTCAGCCTCGGCCGTTCCTTACCCACTACCACAATAGGCTCTCTCTCCTACGGGAGGTCCTGCCACCATTGTGTTGTCCCCCTGCCATTTCTCCGAGAGAGATCTTATCGCACGCTCCCCATCCTCAGGGAAGGACTCAAGGTGGTGAGGAGGAGGAGATGAGGGGGTCGTAGGGTTGAAAGGGGACAGGGATGACGCCTGGCGACCCACCAGAGGGCAAGGGTAATGGTTTTTGGCGAAGGATGGAGGTTCGGGGAGGGATCGGCTCGTAAAGGGACTCAGCTTTGGGCATGGACCGAAAAGGGAGGGAGAATGATGGAATAGAGGAGGAGGAAGCCCCGATGCCCTGAATTTTGCGGGTAAACCTGATACAGAGGAGGAGAAAGGAGTTTTTGGAGTGTAAAGTAGCACCGCGAAGACCAATAACGGACCGGGGCACAGAGAGAAGACGAGGACCGAAACACGGGCAATGACGGGTGAGGTGAGGGCGATAACCTAGGTCAGAGGGAATGTGGGATTTGAACTTTGAACGTGATGGGCGAGGACAGTGTTAAGCGAATATGAGATCATGGACCCCGGACTTAATCATTGTTCCCGTGCATTCCTCCCAACGCAAATGGTGACACGGTGGAGCAAAGGAAAGTGGAGTAACGTAAAAAAGAACATGACGTTCTCCCAGCAAGGAAGAAAGAAAGTTGGTGTTCACCAGTAAATGGAAAATGCGAATAGGGCGAGAAATTTTCTCCAGAAAACGCCTAGGGCTATTGGGAGAGCCCTTCAGACTACAAGCAGAATATGAAAGGCCGAAATAGATTTTCTGATAGGAAAACGACCAAAAGGGACAAAATCCTGGATAAGAAACGAAGGCTCAATTGGACGTGAAGTATGAAGCATACGTAATGAGCTCAATGCTTTATTGAAGAAATACATATTGGGAAGAAGCATAATCCTACATACATGAATGCAGGGAAAGGCTAAGACTAAGAATTTTATCCAGCCTCATAAAATTCTTTAGACTCTCTCATAGGCCTAATTTAAGCAAGAAGTTGTCGTACGTGAAAGTTCCCTCTCAAAGCGAAGTAGATCCTCACCGTCACTATTATCTAAAACACTTTTTGGGAATTTTTAGTTGCAACAATTGCATTTTTGGGCTTCATTTATTTGGGCCCATAGGGCTTCTTTTTTAAATATTTCATGCGACAGATAATTTTGCAGTAATTAAATTATAACTCTACCTTCAATAAAATATGCACGCTATCCTTAAGGGAAATAATGTTCATTCCATATACCGGTGAACAGAAATGCAAGATATTATACAACCACACTTATTTCCTATGCATAAACACTGAACAGGATTGGAGGGTGTGTTGACACTGGTTCACTGTTTTTCAATCACAGCAGCTTTAATGAAAGTCGGTTTTTAAAGTACATTTTTGAATGCACTTCAATACTTACTTTATTATAGGTCATAACTGCATGAAAGCACGAGTAAAATATTATAAGAGCCTTGCAAGGAGGGCTAAAAATGTGGTAGGGAAAACAATGCTTCAAAATGGACGGCTTGAGAGAGGGACTCTTTCGACGATGAAGCCCGACTTAGGGTCAGGTGGAGTAGAAAAGATCGCTTGTAAGGGTGGTAGTTTGACCGGACTTAAAAATTGGGCTTACAAAGCGGGGGACGAGGAGTGAATACAGGGGTGACTGTCGAAGGAGGCTTAAACGGACGGATGTGGGGGATGCGGTTGAGTAGGTATCCACCGGCCTAATGCTACGTGGTGGAAGAGGAGGGAAAGGGTTGGAGTGGGTGAGATAGAACAGGATGGAGGGGAAGTGGGATTGAGTATTTTGACGAGGTGGAGTACGTTTCGAAAGAGGGTATGGGGATGGTAGACGCATGGGCCGGAAATTGTGGTTTGTGGAGTGGGTTGTTTAAAAGGAAAGTCAGTGGGAGAGTTGCGATGCATCGGGTACGGTAAACATTATTCATAAATTAGTGATCAAGAGTCACCAGGCTGATAGAGACTTGACCTTTCGATAGAATGTATAATGCGATACACTCCCTTTTGACACTTTGTGACATTCGGAACAAAGTCTATTTATTTTATGCCAATAGAGAAATAATCGACATCAAGGTGTCCATCGATATCACGTCATCTTTGAAGGCGGATGAGAAGTGAGTGCTGCAAAGTGATACAGAGCCGCCGGGCTGTGCGATATGTAACCTTTCCATATCATGTATTATGCGATATACCTTTCCTTTTCGACACCGTGTGTCTTTAGATGCCTTGCCTCTAGATGTAATGCTATTTGCGAAAAAATTCCCATCGATATTATGATAAATACCGATGTAATAACGTCATATGTCATGTCCGAGGAGAATGAGTAAAGCTACTCGTATTGCAATTTACTATTCAAATGTGATTTGCGAATCACCCGAATGCGAAGTTATTGCGTTTAAACTTTTTCATAACAGCAATGAGCCCAAATCTCACATTTTTGTAATTTGAAAAAGCATTATTCAACGTTTAGAATTTGAATTCATTATGTGCATGGGCCCATTTGGGTGGGTTTATTGCCATATGGTGACAGTGTATGATTTAATTCTACGTTTCACTGATGTAAAAAACCTTTGTGATGAATTATGTAGCATATGATTATTTAAAATAATATAAGTATGCAACTAAAATGTAAAAAAAACTAAAACGGACGTTTCAGATTTTTGTAACAATAAGGGGTCCAGCTAACCGAATGTGATGCGTGATACAAATGTGATTTAATCAAATATGATGAATAAGACTTAATGCGATATATCACGTAAATTGCGATGTCGTGGGATATGCTATATAACGATTAATACGCGATGCTAAATTAACATCGTATTTGATGCTGACTTTCGAATATCACTCATCCCTTAGGGAAGAAGAGGTTATTATGGATAAGGGGTTCGGAAAAGTTGGTGTTAGCGATTTAGGGCGGGGGAGTTGTAAGGAATCGATGTTGGAATATTTTTAGGACAGGAGTAGGTAATGCCCGACGCCTTGCATATTCGATAACTCAGAAAGATACTTGGATATTCATCGTATCGGCTATTCGCATATTATACATATATCGACAATTGTAACAAAAATGAATGGATTAAAACAAAAAGGAAGGATTTTTTAGTTTAAGTGCACACAATGTCATTGTTTTGAGTTCATGCTTTTGGTCTGCTTTTGAATTAAGTTAGTCATTAGAATTATAATATAGGATGCTTATCATAAATTACTATGATGAAGTTAATATATATTCTCACATTGAACAGCAGTCACAATTACGAAGATTGGTTTGCTGAAACTCTCCACTTAGTTCCCTTTCAGCTAAGCTCTTTTTTCCTATGTACGTCTTAATTTTTCGAACCATCCCGATACGTTTAACGTTTTCTATCCTAGATCATCCACGGGAAATATCATGTACTGTTCTCATCGATACTTTTGAATAAGCATAGATACAATATTTCCGATTGATGCTTGCAGGTACTAAGTACGACCAGTGGGGAGTTGATGAGTTGACTTCTAAATATAGAGAACTATTGAGGTTAAACCCGCTTCACATGATGTGAAATAGGTTTGTGAAATTGATCCCGTACTAGTTCGAGAATACTCGCTAGGATGATAGCTTTCCAGTATCGTGTGATATGGAACCAGCATGATGGCTTACAAACATAATCGCTATCATACTGGCTGATCTACTTGTTTTCTAGTTTGTTACAAGATCCCAGTAGATTCTTGCAGCCTTCGACTATTCCCGTTACCTTCTACAGACGTGTTGCGATCTTCACGTTCTGAAATCAGCGCCGTCTATACCTTCATTTGGCAATCAGAAATGTTCAGGCTAAGAA
The DNA here is from genome assembly GCA_963573305.1 of Pyrrhosoma nymphula. Taxonomy (NCBI): domain Eukaryota; kingdom Metazoa; phylum Arthropoda; class Insecta; order Odonata; family Coenagrionidae; genus Pyrrhosoma; species Pyrrhosoma nymphula. The sequence continues at coordinate 37,009,862 of OY754334.1, forward strand.
TCTAAAAATAAATGTGTACCAACTTCTGTATTTATTACCTGCTGTCATTGATCGTTTAATTTAATATTTTGGTATGCATGCGTCAATATATGAATAAAAACACCGCTACCCCGCCAGTAGAAGTACAATGATCGATATTCTCGGACGGTCGCAATAATATCGTGACTGAGGTAAAGTTGACCCTTTATGAGGTAGCCTCTTTTACATTCATTCTATTGGTGTAATGAGCTTATTCCCCTTACATCTGCTCGTATCTCGACCTATCTCTGTAACACACTGAATGGAGCAAAGCAAGTTATTAAATTGGTCGTTTTAGGAGAAAGTGATTGGCTGATGGGAGAGTAGAGTGGAGAGCTACAGCAAATCAATCTTCGGATGCATAATTGCTGATGATGATTTTAATTCCTGCTACATTCCCTAGCGACCGGGGGAGCATGCGAGCCTCTGATTTGTGCTGGGACGAGTGCTGCATGCCTGGTGTGGAATCACCCCGTGCCACACACCCTAGTGGTGGCTTGCACGGTAGTTCGTAGATGTAGATAGATATCTTTATTAGCTTCGATATAAACGGATTTAAAATACCAATACGCAGTATGATGTATTAAACATTATCAGCACTATGCTGAACTTAACACAACTCATTTTCCCGATAATAACAGAAAAGTATCCTAAAATTAACACATGGGATTCAGTCAAAAATCGTTGGCCTGAATTGGGACTCGAGCTCAGTTCTCTCGAGTCCTGGTCCACGGGAAATATTTTTTGGCGCGGTGAACTTCAAGCATTCATCGGGAGACGACCTGTGACGTCTTACTGCTTAGAATTCCATCTTACACCAATGTGACCCGACTTTGTTTTGAAGTGGACCAAGTCAGAAAACAAAATTATTTTTCCGAAAAAATATATTCGATCCTACGATAGAGGACATTTCAAATAACTACTAAAACGTCACATGACCTATGGCATCGAGGAACTCTAATGATTTAATTTGGAATTAGTCAGTCAGAAAGGGTTAAATGCCAACCCTTGAGGTAAAGTCTATCATAATCAGTATCGGAAAGGCAGTATCGAAAAATCGGAGGTTGAAAACATCTGCATCGTATTGTATCGAAATAACTTGTGTCGGGGTAGTCAGGAGGTGTAAGGGCATGGGCATCGTGGGTGGGGTGAACACGTGTGGGTAAGAGAGGAGGGCAGCATGTGGGACATGTGGGGTCGGAGGTGTGGTTTGGTGGAGATAGGCAGGGGTCCCGAGATTACGGCACCAAAACGTTAGAGCCGATTTACGGGTCTGTGAACAACTTTCCCCTTCAGATCCCCTCTTCACTGCTTTAGGGTCAGAATTGCGGGAGGAGGAGGAGGACGAGAGGTGAGGGGAGTGGTACCGACCGACCAAGGAGGTCGCTATCTATCGACCTTAAATAAATATTCGCCCTAGCCGGCCGACCGTAATGACGGACCGGCGGATCGGGTCGGCAGCGGCAACGGCCGCCCCCTTTGCCGCCTTGATAAACCTATTCGGCTTCCTTTTTTCCCGTCAGCATGCGACGATTTTGCATCGGGAATGAGGAAATAAAAATAAATGTACCCAGGGTCGATCGCCGGTGTCGCTAATGTGGACGGTGATTGGGTAGAAAATATATGCATGGTGGGCGGAGAAACTGGTTTCCGTGAATGATGTATCTCTTTCAACCCAAAAACAAGGAATTATAAACAAAGTTTTAACGACTTTTCATGGATTTTGGGGAGGAGTCATTTCACAAAATATATTTACTCGGTGCTTACACAATCTCACTCACAATGTCTTAATCGATTGTACACATAATGAAAACATCGGTTACACGTTTAAAACAAAAGGTATGACTTTTTTCGTCGACGCTTTCTTTGAATTAGCATTATCTGACACGTGGGAAATTATGTAGAAAATAAACTTATCACTTAGCAATTTATGTAGCTCTGAAAAAATTGAATCGTTGACCAAACCTCAGCACAAATTCTAATTCATCTCTTACAAAGTTGAGAGGAACAAAATAACAGAATATGTTAAACAACCATTATGGCCGGATGAAATATATATTCTTATTTCCAATTTTAAGTGCTTGCAACCAAGCCACACCTTTGCACAATGCTGGTATAAGTTAAGATGTATTGGGTCAAACTTGACCCATTGACTGTTTAAGAGGTGTACGCAGGCATGGTGGTTCTAATGTTAACCGACAATCTAAACCTGGACCCTTAGTTAACCTAAATGCGAAACTTATTTCCGTGAATGATGTATCTATTCCAAACAAAAAAGGCGAATGACTCGTAAAACGACATGTCACCATTTCGGAAATATATGTTGGTTGATGAAAACTGCTTTAGATACCGTGAGGGCCATTTCTTACGGCGGGGTTGGCATTTTATAGGAGCGCACACCTTTTATGACATCAATGTTTTCAATCTGATAGTGGCCTTTTCATTTCCCACGGACGAAGATTGGTCGAAAGCGATTGTGCAGCCACCTCGTGGCTTTGCAATAAAGCGATAAGCCTTCAGCTTAGCGGCGCGGTTCGGCATTTTACTCATATTATCGCTTGAGGGCCCTCTGAACGAATTTATGAGCAAGAAAGCCGATGATACATATAACACCACTTACGTTGGAACCTTTTTTTTAGGTACCACAAGATTAGCGAACCAAATATTCAAACAACATGAATTGTTGGGGATAGCAGTATCAACTCAGCGAAAAACTTTGTGAACGACTTTCCTAATGTACTCATTCGTGAGAGAACCATAAACGTTAAATTATTCATTACATTAATGTATTATATTGGATATGAACGGAAAGGAAAGAAATATTTTATTTCCTCTTCCTATTTTCTTGCGTTATAATTTTAACATTCTTTAATTCCACCGTGATTAACACGTGAATTCCGTGCAGTCAGCTCATCAAGGCACTCCGCAAGCCAAGTATTTATGACCATCAAATCATAAGGTATAAATGAAAGAACGCAGCGTTTAATCAACTCGTATCAAGAAAGAGGTAGCATTTAGCATAATAACCTTAAGAAAAGATTATAATTGCCTGAACACGAATTTTCCATCGGGATTTAGACATACCATTTGGTAAATGAATGGTTGAGACTGTAAATATTTTAACACGGAAGTTAAAGTCAGTCCTTCATAAAGACTGTTCTTGATAGCTTTAGAAATTAAGATATTTTTAACCAGACGGCATTATGTCAGAGAATTATTGTCGCTTTAACACAACCAAATTTAAGGATCAGCAAAATTATCCCTTTGTTCCGTATTTCATATTCAGGGCTACTAAAGTGTTATAATAAAATCGATCCAACTCTCATATTATATATATATATATATATATAATTTATACGCTCTTAATCCTATAAAAGCTGACTATAGCTATGATTAATAATTCTTTGAGAATCACTTTGTGGCATGACACACGACTCCATTATGATAGATAATGGCTTTCGTAAAAACCGTGGTGAACGCGTGCGTATTTACTATGTAAGATTTTCCCTTCTCCTCTACCGAGAAAGCGAAGATATTGGAAGTATTTTTCGAGAAATAATCCCAATATGACTTCTTCTCCGATGATACTGCCATATATACACAATTTTACATCAGAGACGGGCTTGACATCAGTAAGGAAAAGGAATAGATTAAAAAATGTATTTGGACGAGAATTGCGATGAATTAGGTGATGAAAAAAATTATTCTCATTACTTTCAGTTGGAAACATGAACAGCATACAAACGAGATATTCAATTCGAAGTTTAAAAAGGGCGTACTTATACTATGTATTACACTTTGTTTTATAAGAACTATGGTACGAAAATGAAAATGGGAACATTTGTTCACATGTAAAATTTAAGAAAAATAATGCAAAGGGAGTATTATGATCATGAAATGCATTGTACAATTGAATCTCTGGAAGTAATGATACAATAAAGGAAAGAAATTGGAATGCAAACATTTAACCGAGTTTATAATTTACCCAAAACACACGATACCGAAAGGTGTACATTTCCGAAATCATTGGTAAATATCGGAAAGTATAGTATTATGAGTGTTCCTCACATCAAAATCTCATCATTGAACAGAATAAAATAGGTATTAAAGATATAGTCATGGAAATAATGGAGCACACAGCATTCATTGAGAATGGAAACGGAAAAAACATGGATTTCAGATAGTAGGGTAAGAATGCTAGTCAGGTACAGGGTGGGGCGGAATGGACTCCCTGATTTGACGAGTGAATTGTAAAAAACAAAAAAGATAGTTTTAAAACGTTTTTATTTCCCAAAACTACATTCAATGCCATTTTATTTTCATTTGGATTTGAAAATTAGTTCATCCAGGTGACGACCTTGGCGAGCGATGCACATATTGCGTCGTTCAAAAAAGTTTTCGAAAACTCTTCTCAGCATAACTTCTGATATTCCAGCGATGACATCTGTAATTGCCTCCTTAAGAGCTTCCAAGGTCCTTGGTCGAACTTTGTAAACCTCTGCTTTGAGATATCCCCAAAGAAAAAAATCGCATGGACTCAAATCCGGGGAGCGAGGGGGCAATGGAACATCGCCTCGTAAGGAGATCAGGCGGCCGGGAAACTGTCTTTGCAGGATTTGGCGTGAACAAAGGGCGGTATGAGCCGTGTATTTCACCGTCCTGTTGAAACCAAAAGGCTTGTGTGTCATATTGCTGACCATACTCTTCCATTTTAGTTTGAAAAAAGTTCTCCAGCATGTCACAATAACGCTCAGAGGTAACAGTAACAGTTAAACCTCGAGATTCAAAAAAGTAAGACCCAATAATGCCTATGGAGGACACGGCGCACCAAACTGTCACTTTGGGGCTACGAAGAGGTCTTTGGTGAAGTTCACGAGGATTTTCAGTCGCCCAGTACCGAAAATTTTGCTTATTAACTGTGCCGGAGAGGTGAAAATGAGCTTCATCGCTAGACCACAGAATAGCGTCGGGTTGCACAGAGGTTAAAATTGCATTGCAAGCATCTGTACGTTTCACCCAGTCTTGTGGACTCGATTCTTGAACGACCATCATCTTTTAGGGGTGTAAGTGAAGGTCACTGTGTAAAATTCGCCTTACCGTTCTGGGCGATATTCCAAGGGCAGCAGCATGTTTCCGCGCAGAGCGCGATGGAGACTGTTCAATGGACGCTCTCACTGCCACGATGTTTCTCGCACTTTTAGGTCGCCCAGCTGGTTTTCTAGGAAGTGCAGATCCTGTCGCCCGTACACTAGTAATACATTTCCTAATGGTTTTAGCATCAGGAACCTTGTCATGACGAGCAAAACCAAACTGCCTACGAAAAGCCCTCTGCGTCGCCACCACACTATCTTTGTTTTTAAAGAACGTTTCTATGACAAAGCCTCGATGCTCACCAGACCACTTCATGGCGACTACTGAAAATGGCGTCGCTTCCCCCACCTAACGCCACTACTCCCACCCCGCTAACCCACCTGCGCGCTCTACAGTGATTGTCTGAAACTAGGTAGTCCATTCTGCCCCACCCTGTACTTATATAATCATTTGGCCAAGGTATATTTAAATGAATGAAAGCGAGTCTCCTTGTCACTTTTTTCATTATGTTAAGGTATCGCCTTCTTTTACAACGTATGTGTCAAATTAAAAAAAATGAAATGTTTCTCAAGGCATGGAAGAATCCTGGTTTCATTCAAATTCACAATTTTGTGTTTTCGAGAACTCTAGTATGGAGTTTCCATTGCCTTAAAACGAAAAAAAGGTACAAAATAAATGGACTTCAAATGTGCATTTGACAAAATAAAACCCTAGTATTAGCAAAAAATCAAACAATAAGTGAGAGGGATTTTTAAGTGACACACTTAACGTTAAAAGTACGAATGCATTGAGCCACCAGACTTGAAACACCAGTTTTTTTTAATATTTTAAATTTAGTGTAATAAGTAGATGTCACCACAAAACCATACGCAAGCGCATCAGTTGAGGATCGACTTTGAGGTCTTTGGATACAAACTTTGTAAACGGGAGAAACAAGTGTGTTGGTTTAAACCAATTTGGCATTAGAAATTTGCTTCGTATAGGCCGTCTAGCTTTGGCCTTTTGTGGGACAAAAATATGAGAGAAATGAGTAAATGATTTGCAGGTATTTGAAAGCCGCGTCATTCACGTACGTCATTCCAGATGGATAGCCGTCATTCATTTCTTTCCAGGAGAAATGAGCACTCTGGAAGTATCTCTTAGTATTTATAAACACATGGAGAATAACTTTAGAATGGCGTTTCGTCCCCAAACTGCGCCGTAGGCTTCCAGAAAAAAATGCCGATTTCAGGCTTCAAGAAAAATAATCATAAAATTTCTGTGGGGTAGGCTTCTCTCTATTTCCTTATTTAATAAAAAAAATAATTTTATTCCTTTGCTATCGGAAAGAGATCATTCAAGGGCATTTTTTTCAAACGTTCGGTTTTGTAAAAATTTCATTAATATACTGTACATTAAACGGACCGGATCCATATTCCTCCCGACGAAATGTTTAGAGAAAGTTTCCGAAAAATCACAAGCCATCGTTCAACCTGAATTTTTATACGGTTTAGTGAGCAAAACGTAAAGCAGCAATATTTATCGAAAGACTCTTCATTGCAACCCAACAAGTATTTAATGGAAACTAAGACGTCACGAAAAAGGAATACAAAGTCTGTAAAAGATTACACGACATACCTCAAAGAATTAACTTAGAAAAGGAATGTCTATTATAAAGTTCTCCTAATGTAAAATCTAAAACGATTGTTTATTTTGAGGGAACTATTTCATTATCGGAAGTAATGAAACTAATGAAAGATACATACTTTCAGAAAATACGCGAAAAAGTGAAAATCAGCTAACATCGAAGGCGTCACTTTATGGAATCTTATTATTTCCAAAATAAAGAATAAAAAACTCAAAGGTGTAATTAGGTTCGTTAGCGTTAAAGAACATAGACGGTGATTTTTCAACAACGACAGCACTTCTCGTTCGCAAAACATCTTTGTGAAATGTGCCATTCCAGTGATTTTGAAACAGAGATTTTACATGTTCTAAACAAAGGTTAAAATTGGACTTTGCATAAAAATTTGAGAATGTAAATAGTTCTGATAATATAATGCTATGTAATGACAATCTTTTCCCTGCCCATTATATCGTTCCTCCACGTTGATTATTCATACTCAGTTCAAGTTCACCCTCTGCCCTTATGTTAATCCTCCTATATCTGCCTCTCTGCATGTATTAAAAAATGTAAATATATGATGTGCGCTGATGATCTCCAAATTTATATACACTGTCACTCGCACGACTTCCCAGAAACTATCAGATTAATGAATGATGATGTATCAGCTATTGTGACATGGGCACAAGACAATTTTTTAAAAATAAATAGTAATAAAACAAAAGCTATGATAATTGGCCACTCTAGAGTTATCTCCTGACTAAATACTAATAATTTACCAAAGATTGAAGTCCAAGGAATCTCAATACCCTACTCTAATACAGCTAAAAACTTAGGGGTCATCTTTAGCCACACTCTCTCTTGGAAAGATCATATTTCATTCGTTTCAAATAAAGTTAATGCCACTCTCCATCAATTGAAACTACACAAAAATCTATTTCCTACCCATGAGCGTAGTCAACTTGTCTCCTCATTAATTTTTCCACACTTTGATTACTGCTGCCTGGTATTCTATGATCTTACGGCAGAACTTAATATTAAGCTCCAACGCCTGATGAACTCCTCAATAAGATTCATATATAACTTGCAGAGAGATGAACATATAACGCCTTACATCAACAAACTTTCCTGGATGGATATCAAAACGAGAAGAAAATTTAAATTGGCATGTTTCATGTTTTCTTTACTTAAAAAAAATGAACCTCAGTACACCATTGACTTCTTCCCTAAGAGAACAATAACGCCTAATGTTGTTACGAGAGCGGAACCCGACTATCTTCATGTATCCCATTATCGGTCCACAGCTTTCCAAAGATCATTTACCGTAGCCGCATCTCAAACATGGAACAATCTTCTCAAACTAATCAAAGACTCTTCATCCCTGAAAGTTTTCAAAAAACAATTATACTTACCTCTTTCTAAATAGCCCAAACTAATTCATATTTTCAATGTTGTACATTCATTAATATATGTTTTACATTGTGTTGTATATTATCATTTATTGTATATTTTCATTTGTTAACAAGCTTCATTTCTTGTTCTGTGCTTAGAAATTAAACTGTGAACGATATAATAAAATGAGACAGAATATTAAAAGCAAATATGAATTTCATCAGTATGAATTCCATGCACTATGAAAATTTTTGTAAACTCTTTGTTATATTTTTGTTTACGATTTCAATTTAATTACCATGCTTAACATAAAAATGATTGCTGAGCTATAAACTGTTCTTTAATAATATGTGCAAATCGGATGTAACAATCTGTGAACAATAAATTATATTATTATTATTATACTGTTTTTCGAATATTTCCCGGTTTTCCCCTCCTACTCATTCCTTCCCGCCCCCCTCTTTGTCACGACTATATGACCTCTGATATGTATAAGGCTCACGACCAGTAAGGAAAGTTACCTTGAAGATGACAGAACGTGTCGATAACTAGGTCCGTTTTCTTTCTTATAATAATAGTGTGGATTATATACTCTTGAGATTATTATTCCTCATAATAAAGTTAAAGACACACTGAAACTTAAAAGCCTGAACCTTGACAATAGACATTAGATTCACAGTCAAGATAGCGTAAGTAGTCAAAATTTTGAGAACCTCGGTTACAATCTGACTACGATCACAAAAGAATAAGAAACAGCCATAGGTACTCCATTTACAAAATTCATAACATCTTTAAAATTTCCTTATAAATCGAAATTTTATGAACAACTTTGATCACAAAATTGAATTAACCTTTCAAAGCATAAACTTTAAATTAATATAGAATTTTGGACGTGTTCTGTGGGTTCTTGTAGCGGGCATCTCCTGAATTTCAATCAAGCGGCTATATGCATAAAGACGACTCCGCAGAACGTCTGGGTGCGGCGAAAATAATTAAATAAATTAAAATTCCTTCTCTTAGCTTTCTCCACAGGCCAAAAAGGGAAACTTAATTCGATAATACTCTCTGAATTAAAGTCGCGAGTTCACGGGTATATCATCAAGGGAAAGTGAGATAGGCATTGCAGAAGTTGCCCGCGGTAAACCAGAGGCTATGAGGATGAATCTAAAATTCTAAATCCTTTTTAATATTAAGTGCAGACAGGAAGAGGAAACGAAAGGCAGTTTGGGGAAAAGGAACGTAGGTGTCCTCGGAGAATGAGAAGTGGCAAAAATTAGCCATCCAAGAAATGAAAGGAAAAGTATGCATCAAAGAAACAAGTTTGAAGCCAAGCTACAGAAATGTAAAGCAGGAAAAGCGGCATAACTCTCTTCATAATTAGGAATTCAAAACAGTGGAAATAAGTTGAGGTGAAGGGTACTCATAGAAAAGTTGACAACAGTCATATAGCAATAACGAGTTTCAAAGAAGTGTATTCACTGGGAATAAACAATTTAAAAACCTATATCTCAAAAGCTCGAATATATATATACTGAGGATAGGCGAATGAAAATATCGTAACATGGTGGCGCCTTGCACGTTAAAGGGGATTATTTACTTCGCTATTAAAATATATCAATGAAATTAAATACCATATTTATCAAAAACTTGGGCTAAAATTCTGAATAAATAATATAAAAATATTGCTGTCATCAATGTCATTCTAAAATTACGGCCCGTACATTCTTCACATCCTCTTCTTAAAAAAGACAGAAAATATTTGCGAAGTACATATGCCCATTTTAATGTGAATTATATTTTTTTTAACGCACATATATTTTTATGTAAAAACTATTTTAGTATGTTAAATGGCTGGATAAATTCATTCCGAATATTCAAACTAATATCTGCGAAATGGACTTGTAATGATTTCTGAAATACGTTATCTTCATATACCTATATCGGCAAGTACCTGCACGCATGGGTGTATACATGAACATGGGTGTATACATATTGAATCAAAGTTGCTCCCATCAAAACCAGTCGATAACCCGACTATTGGTTGAATTATTTAACATTAGGATAACCAAGTACTTAGGCCTAAGGCGTGTGAAATTCACAGATACGGATAGCGGCGGTGAGAGGGTGGGAAAAATTTTCCCTATTCCTTCAGGGCTTTTCCCAAAATATCTTGCCTTGTCCTTAATATCAGCTATCTTGATTATTAAGCTACAAAGACCCTGAAGTCATTAACTTGATTTCAAACCCACCGACCATTGGCGTAACGCTCTAAACGCCAAGATACACGGATACCTGATATAACAACCCACCCAATTATAATTTTGATAGGTGAGGGTAGAACACGCAAGTGTAGAGCCCAATGGTTCGCAAAGGTTACATATTCCATGCTCATAAGGGGAATTTACGCGTTTCTACTGCAGTCAAAATCATTTTAAAAATCTTTTATACGAATTACAACCGTACCCTTCTGGTCAGTAGCCAAGCGCTGTACCAAATGGACCGCAATGCACCAATTAAAAAGATTTGGGATTTTAAACACCAGTATAAGGCAGGATGCAAATTGCAATTAACGAAGACTGAGTAATCACTTATCTAGTGTGCATTACAGTACTCGTGCTCTCAAAAATACTAATTAAGTAGTGAATGGAAGTGAACAAGATAAAGTTACAAAACTAAATTACTTTGAAGTTAAAAAAATATTATAAACTCAAAAAGAATGTTCAGATTTAAACAGGAAAAAATTTAGAGAAATAACTGTATGGGAATTTGATATGTCTGTATGGGAAATTGTGTCAACATTGCGCCAGAGCTGGATTGGATATGAATTTCATGGAAACAGTAACAAAAATAAATACTATATGTCTTGAGAGAGAGCATATTGGCGAAGTATTGCATCAGAATAACAGTATCACTCTCCGGTGATCAACACAATCAAGCCTAAGTGCCACAGGATAATCCTTTAGTTTTCTTTGCATATATGAATAATAACAAGCATAAAATAACAACCTTGTAGTTATGCCGGGTAAATGAACGAGATAAAACAATAAGCCCAAACGTTGATAAAAATTTGAATTTGTGTCACACGAAGATTGAAGTTGATATACCTATAACTAGGCGTCAATATAGGCGAAAGTGGAGAAGCGGTGAGAAGACGAAAGAATCAATACTATTAATTCAATTAATGACGCTAAAAGTGTTTCACATAGACAGCATATTACTGACAGAATGAACTAGCAGGTCAAAGATGAACGACAGAGAATTCTAGTTAGGGCTGGTTTTAAAATGCCAATGCCAATGCCTGGCTGGCTAGGCATTTTCTTGGTATGATATCTCATTAAATTATAATCACCCATCTAAAACATTCGGGCCACTTAACCAACAGTCTAAAACCAATTTCTCAGTTAGCCTCATGTGAAAGTAATGGATAAATCATCTCATGGTTAACAGAAACTGGACAGTATAACAACTTGACTTTGAGAGTTATTAATATCCTTCTGTCTATTCGCCACTTGAGTCATATAAGAGAAAATCTAAATATAAAAAAAACAGATCATTCATTACATATTTGGCAGTTTAAAAGTTCAATTCGTTGACAAAATATTATAAAATAGCAGATATGATATCAAAAATGGAAAATATTTTTCAGAATAATTGTAGCAGTTGACAATTACAGGGAGGGATCAAAAAGTAGTAGAACTGAATTTCTATAGCGCGAACCGAGCGGTGGAGGGGGGTCGGACCACCTGGACGTGGTAGTGGGGAGCCTTCCGAAGAGAGCGATATTTTTTCCATTCGCCTGCGGGCAAGCGGAGAGTAAGGACGTAAATTTCCGTGAACCCCTGTTAAGAAGTGTCGTCGCGATCCGCGTGCGTCCGCGTCCTCCTGGGGCGTCCTCCGCGCTCCGCACGCGGAGGACGCGGACGCACGTGGAGGCCTCGCGCCGTGCCGTACCGCGCTGCTGGTGCGGCGGTTTCAGTCCAAGCACAGGGTTACCACGTTGCCTCGCCCCTATAATCCAGATCTGGCACCGCCGGACTTCTTCCTCATTCCTGGGCTCAAGCGGGACCTCAAGGGAAACCGATACACCTCCGTAGAAGACGTCAAAGGGGCCGTGACGGCATCTCTGAAGGAGATCCCGGAAAGCGAGTTCCAGAAGTAGTACGCCCAGTGGGAATCACGTTATACGCGTTGTGTCGAAGCACAAGGGTGCTATTTCAAGGTTTACTAAGGATTGGTACCGATTAGATCAATACAAATATTTAGATTAATTCATTCCTACTACTTTTTGACCCCATCCTGTATAACAGTATGCAAAGATTATAGAACCATACACTTCGACCAATAAATAGCGTTAGAGCTTAAACTCAATTAAAAATAAAAATCGGATGAATGCGGTGAACAATGGAATATGAGAACCAAAAAAGGTTCCTTGCCGGAGAATGAGAGGGGCTAAGAACGGAAAAACACTGAGGGAAAATCTAAAACTATGACAGAGAGAAAGAGCGTGTATCCAAAGTCTTTCCCTGAGCCATCTACATTGCAATGCACAGAGGACATCGCACACCACGCGCACACAATAACCAACACAACATCCTCAGTTCGAATAATTAATAATAGTTCACCTCACATTGGATATCAACGCCTTGGACAGTAACGTCGAAAGCTGTCGCAACCGTCCCAAGCCAGAGCGTGGTTTGAAAAGAAAATTTCACGCGTCGCGAGGCATTTTCGAAGCCACTTTAACATTTTTACACGAAGGAGAAAAGGGGTTAGGGAGAGGGAAAAGGTGGGGGGAGTGGAAAAAAGGTGGGTGAAAGATAAGAGGGAGGAGAAGGTGAGGATGTAAATTTTGATGCGAATATATATATTCAAAGGAGAGGAAGTGGCTCGCGGGCAAGAGATGGATTTAAATGAGAACCAGACATGACAGAGAAGTGGGGACTCCTTTTGGGGGTGGCGAAGCTCCCAAGGCATAGGGAATGGGGGAGTAATGGGGGGGGGGGACGAGGAGGAGCAAAGGAAGACCAGCCTCATCACGGGGCACAGGGGTAAAGGAAGGGTTCTGCGTCCTGGAAAAGGGTTTTGGAGGACGTCCGGAGAATTAGAACGAAGACGGAGGGAAATGAGGTAGGGATGGAGGGGAAAGAGGGTTCTCTGGCTCTGAGAAGGAAAGATGCAAAGAGAAGGGAAAGCTTGGAGAGGATGGGAGGGAGATACGGTGGGGGGGTGTTGGAGGATGGGGAGTCGCAAAGAGAGAATCTTCAAAGGGAATGGAAGAGAGAGGCCGAGGATTACGAGAGTAGAGGCGTCAAGGTTTAAGATGGGAGGGGTGGTCCAGGGATGCTGAGAAGGAAATGGAAGAGCGGCGACAGCGAAAGAATTTTTAATCCGAGGAATATTGAAAGGAAAATTGCCTAACGAGTTAAGGGAACGCAGGTGTAGGAGGAGACTGGTTAAGATATCCAAAGGGATAAATTTAATAACCCCAAAAAAAGGAAATTATTTATTCCTTTTGAATGAGAGATAATAAAAAAGTGACATCTAAGATTACCGATCCGAAAACCGCAATAACATTCCGTTTCATCTGACTCAAGTTAACGTACACGAGAGAAAGGAAAAAGATGATATGTTTATCTTGTGTATACACTGAATTCCATTCTAAATCACTATAAAAGGTTAAGATGCAGCCCTTAATACACACAATTTCTCCAGCAAGGACTAGAAACAAAATATGAATTGTGCAAGACTTCATTGCTCCAATTTTTCCCGTCTCTAATTAACAATCAAAATGCTTTCCTCAAAGGATTCAAAAACTGAATCTCAAGGAGAGTCATTTTGGATAACAAAATGAGAATTAAGCAACAAAAAAAAATGTTATGGTTACCAAAAATCTGACACCTTTATATAGTTTGTCTCCCCAATTAGAAATGCTAGGGGTCTATGGAGCGAATAGTTTGTTTTCCATCACGTTTTTCAACATTAATAGTAGGTAAATTACAGCTAGTACAAAACATTCAAAATAATATTGGACTTCGCGAAATTGGTCTAATTCACGCAGTAAAATCCTTGGCAACATTTTTAACTGTTCTCAAATTTTCAATATTTTTTCAGTTAAATATAAACTAGTTACATATAAATTTCAATAAAAGGAACATAAAAAAATTACAACTAAGATTTGATGTTCACTTTTGATTGCAACCTACATAAATAATCTGCCTGAGATAATAAGGAAAATCTGTTAAACTTTAGCGAAATCTGTTTAACTTTAACATATGAAATGCTTCTCTAGAAGTCTCTTACGTGATTCAGTGGAATCATGCTATTCACTTTATGCAATTTGTTTGCACCTCAAGTATCCTAACCGAGTAAGAAATGGTTTATGGATGTTTTCCAAGAGTGTCAATACAACCCTGTATCATTCACTAAAAAATCACTCTTATTCAGCAGCACCTCAACGTAAATAGGAATTTAAACCTTTATCTACTCATGAAATATCGATACCCTATAGGTAAATTAGAAAATAAAAATATTTGGCACAATGCTAATAAATAAAACACTCGCAAAGAAACTATTGACACTGAATAAAATATTCAAGATGCAAAAAGATAATGAATAACCTTGAATTAATACAATTAATGTTAAATCTTCTCATTTTCATAAAATTAAAGCGTAAGCGTCACATGCTTGCTGCAATATTTCAATTTAATTTTAGTAATGCAAATTTCATCAGTTTAACGCAGGGCATATCATGTAGATTTTGATGAGTAACCAATACAGAATAATATTCAATATAAAATTGAAAGGAAAATTGTGTACTAACTAATAGAACAAACTATGGAAATTTATTTACAATCAGATACTTATTTGCCTTGCAGTAATATTCAATAACTTCCCTAACTGAGGAGTTTGGCTTCAAAGAGAGTAAATATTTTAAGCATGACTTAGGGTAGACAAATACAAGGCATAAGTAGGCGTGATAGAATTACAATCTATAGCTTTAAGAGATAAAAAAATTAAAATAACAATATATTAATGGATTACGAATCACAATCATTTACAAATGTATTTATAAATAAAGTAATATGAATATTGTAAATGCGAACTTTCCGTATCAGTTAATTGTGTAAAATCAGTAATGAAACGCAAGATTCGTACCGTATTCGTTGGTAGGAGAAGGGGATTAAAATCTCCTAGCAAAGTAGTCTGCCGAGGTCAGATAGTTTCTATTACACTGATGGAAAAATACCTACGATGTTGCTAGCGAGTTTTAAAAACGCTCTAATGAATGCTCTCAAGTTTATCCTTCAAAGGGACTGCTTCTTTCAAGGACTCTGACAGAAGGAGAAGCAGAGGGTATGCTACTGCCAGATCTGTTTTTCTCTCACAATTACTTTGGCCTTTTTGAAGTAAGCGATGTGCATGAAATAAGGAGATGTATAAGGCTCGGAGAGATATATATTTGAGAAAGAGACTCAGGTTGATGGGAGACCTCGAGAGAGCGTGCGCCAGAGTCCTCTGTGGTCGAAAGCAAGAATTTTCCGAGGCCAAGGCCTCAGTAATACAAAAAAGAAAGATAGAAAGCGGCGTTTTCCAATAAGCAAATGGGAAGTTTCACTTTATCACGCCATCAGGCTGGTCGTTCCAAATTAACGAATAATTTATGTACACGCACATGGGCAAATAAAAGCTTTCCATTATCATAAGTGGATTTAGTTCCATGTAAGGTAGCCATTGCGGGCAATTAAAAGTTAAAATATTGACATCCCTTCCTGGTCACTTCAATATCTGCGTCATCTGTCCTACTTTCGCCCGAGTTTACTACAGAGGAAAATTGCATATTTTAAACTTTCCAGGATCATAGTTACAATAAAACCAGAAAACCTCTGAATAAATTTGAACATCCAAATTAAGAACACTGTAATCTTTAAATCACGAAAATTATACTGTTTATTTTGAAGTACACTTACTTGGCAGTTTTATCGTTATTTGGAGAGGTTCCTTTTAATTATTTGGAGAAGACCATTAATTTAATACTTGTGATGTACCGCACAATTTAACGAAAATAATAATATAATGAACTCTTTTTTAAAAAGTAGTAATATAATTCCTATAAAATTAGTTAGTAACATTACTACTAGTTACATTACAGTTAACTACATAGTTAAATACTAAGAATTACCTCTTTCAACCGTAGAAACAATAATAATGAGATATCGATATGCCTGAAAAGTTACATTGCAAATGCAATGGCCACCACAAGAAGTACTAAGGAATCTGATAACATTTTAATGAAGTTATTTATGGAACTGATGTTCTAAAGCATAACGTATTAGAATAAATTACTTGGGAAACGTGAAATTATGAACCTGGTCACAAGTCTATATCATTAAAACGTGTCCAAGGGATTTTCCAACGATTATGTATTCAAGAGAGTATTACATTTCTCACCTTCCGAATTGACGACCCTCAGAATAACACATTTACCACACCTATGGTACATTTTACAAAGAAGCAAAACTTAGCCTCCAGACTATAATCATGGGAAACTAAAGGCCTTCGTCTCAGTTCGTTGTCCTTTCCAAAACCCTTCTGATTGTCTACTGGCCACTTTAAAAGGCACCCCTGTGGGAGCATACGCCCCAAAGGAACTCAACAGATAACTGAGCAGTCCCAGAATGAAGAAAGGAGACGCTTTCATAAGATGGCATCTCAAGGAACTCAACTTTGCTACACTTGGTGTTAGCTTGCTTAAATGGAATTTACCTTACCAAAAACACGTAGGGTAGACACAGTTTAGAACAACAATTTAAGGCAAACTGCCAAGGGTAACAAACTAGAGGTACGAAAAGTATAACACGAGTCAGGAATGTCTTGCGAGCAATAAAAAAGACACCTACTTTGTAATATTCTGTACTTTACTATTGCCTCCATCGGTTTCGGTTATTTTACGTCACTTACTTTTTCAATTCTTAAAATAAGTCAGGTCATAAAAGAAAAATTAATGAAGACAAGTAGCCTGAATATTGATAAATAGCCAAGATAACTTATTAATCTCAAGGCAAGACGAATGAACAAACGTTCAACACCGTTATTGTACGTGAACTTGAAAACTAAAATAATACACAAACGAGATGAATATGTAATAAATGTTTTTTGTTGTTTGTGTGTATAAGGAAAGAATTGGTAGGAGGCTAGGGGATTCATGTTAGTTCAATACTCTATGATACCACAAGAATGAACGTCACCTTGCCACACGATAATTTAGGTGTCCTAGGTGAGTAGGACCTTCCGAGAAGACAGCTATGAAGCATTTCATTCCCAGATAATGTTCAAGAGAAAGGATGAGCGCATCATCAACTGGTTCACAGCGAGATATAGAGAGTCAAATGACATCCTAATCGCTTGACAACCTTGATAAATGTTAGCTTCAAAGAAGACATTTTAGTGTTAAGACACGCTGGTTTGCTGAGGAGGTTCATCTCCTGATTTTTCTTTTTTTCTTTCAGTACATTATTTTTTCATTTAAATTCTAAACCAGTTAAAAGCAGCAAATTCCCCGAGAGGAAAAAAATTAATCATAATACTTTGATAATATATCCACGAACGGTAGGAATTCCTTTCAGAGCGGATGCCACGCATCATTCCCTTGCGATCGCATATTATCTCAAGTTTTTCTTTCATCAGGGAGCGGATTGTACCTCATGATGTGACGGGATTAAAGCCTGGACTGAAACTTTTCCAAACGAAGCAGAGCGTTCGACCACAATCACCAGTAATAATCCTCGATTAAAAACCCATACCTCAACCGGACGACGTTTAAAACCGCGATAAAAAAGATAACGCTCCTCGGAGGCTAGGATAATTTTACGTAGTATTCAAACGAGGAAGGAGAAAATCCGCCTGTGACTATAACTTCACAAACTAAGATAAAAATATTTGACTCTGCCTGACGTATTTCTTCCACACTTACCTTAACTTTGAATACTTCCGGCAATTCTAACTATTCAATTACACGCTCACATATAAAGCTTACCGCAATTCGGGTATCTCCTAATGTTATTTGAAATCAGCTGTGCAGGCAAAATTTTATGTACGCCCTCTCATTTTTAAGACTTCTTGTACTTCTCCTGAGAATATATTTACCAAACGTTAACCATGCTCTTATTCAGACTACTCTTCTCACTGTTGCGTTCCACTCTATTTATATTCTTATTGGAATCTCATCCCTTCTCACAACGTGAGCAATCCAACGAAGTACATTCATTTAATACTATTTCATTTTCAGAATACCCAACTTTCATTGATAACCCACTTCTTTTTACCCAATCCCTTTTACTCTGACAGAAAGCAATCATCACATATCCATAAATGGAATCAATTACCGTGTAGGTATTAGATTGGGCTAATCCTTAAAAAAACATGTTCGTCTTTGATTAACAAGTATGGGAGAAGTGCTCTCATCATTACGGAAGAATTAACTAAGAGTTAAAAAAACTGTTGGCTAAAAGCCTTTTCTGTAGAAAGAAAACTGTAGTCTTTAAATCACAGTTAATTTTGTTAA
Organism: Pyrrhosoma nymphula; assembly: GCA_963573305.1. Lineage (NCBI taxonomy): Eukaryota > Metazoa > Arthropoda > Insecta > Odonata > Coenagrionidae > Pyrrhosoma > Pyrrhosoma nymphula. The sequence goes on from OY754334.1 coordinate 37,028,527, forward strand.
AATAACGTTGAAATGACCCCAAACACGTTACATTTACACTGCAGATACCCACATCATTTACTGCCATATGACTACTTCTAGATTAATTTGAAAACAAATGATCCTACATTTTGTCTACACAGGGGTTATTTGAGACAAATATGCGAATTAAACCAAGGTAACGGCGCCTAGTAGTTAAACGCTACACAGGCTACGCTATCAGGTAAGGTATGGGGAAAGCTTTGCGAATAGCCCGGACATGGAAAATTCGGTTGTTACAAGCAGCCGGTAGAGAGTAACGGAAAGGCTCATGGAGGACGGGGGCAGACTGGTAATCCGTTCCTCAGATTTAACTTGCCTCCGGGGCCGAAGCTTCCACAAAAGCTCCACGGGGACAGTTAGGCAGAGCCTCCCGTAACCCGTCGCTAACGCCCCCCTCAGTCCACGAACTCTATTCAAGTTCGCCGGCATTATAGGAAGCGTAAAACTCCACACAGCCTCCCCGTCTTCCCTTGGTGACACACCTTCGCCCGCAACAAAATCCTCGCAAAGGAGAAAAAACACCATAGAAGAATGCAGGTGATTGAGTAAGGATGAAAGGGACGAGTAGGGGTAAGACAGTGCTCCTTATGGTGTGTTCTCTACCTTATTCGTCTCAATCCACCATAAGACCCTTGAAGAGTTGGGTTCCCAAAGGAGGACGGAATACATGAGAAAATGTGAGGTTGGAATTGGGTTGGAGCGGTGACAGGAGTATTGACGTCTGAGTTCAAAATTCCAGCCTGAGGGCCTGAGTTCAAATCCCAGCAAAAGAGGAAATATTTCATTGCATATAACCCCACTAGGTTACCATGAAGTAAAACACATCAGGTGCAGGACTCGGTCCGTCGGAATAATCGTTAAAACAGGTCTCTGAACAAGTCGTTGATTTTCGATGAATTAATGTTTAAAATTAAATTATAGCATCCATTTACTCACTTGTAAGTAATTTAAGATGTATGTACCATTTATTTCACCATAAAAATGTAAAAATACCTTTCCAATAATTTACGCGTCTAAAAATAACGGGTTGACATATTCGGTAACGTAACTAGGCATTTTCACGTCCTCTGTTTGTTTGCAGTAATAACAACGATGTTCCCAAGACCAAAACACATAAAAAAGCAAGTATTTTCGCAACACTTTTAGGTAGATTCTTTAAGAAATGTATAAAGTGCTGGCGCATTGGCCAATCCGTGTAATATTCCAAAATAAGAGACATTGCAACCGGATTTCCTAAAACTAAGCAAAGGGCGAAGCTTTGCGAGATAATATTAACGAAAAAAACTTATAAGTACTATAGAGTTATTTTATGTAGCCTATGAGGTTATACAACATGCAGTTGAATGACATTTTAAGTGATAAGGTACGGTGTTTACTGCGTGGTGGAGTGCCATTTTCAGCGCGAATTCAAAATGTCATTTCAAAACGTTTTATTTGCTTGGCGTTTTATTTTTTTATAAGCTAACTTGGCGTTTATAATATTACCACTGACTGTAATCAGTACTTCTCTTAAGGCATTTTTGGATTACGAGGATTAAAATAAGGAAAGACATACCCCTATTGCAGAACCCTCGGCGCCTTTCTTATTGTTAGTAGAGAAGGATAATGGTGACACCATTTGACCTGTATTCTTCACTCCACGACTCGTCCTTCCCACACCAACCTCCACAACAGTCTTCAATGAATAAGGAAAGGTTGTGCAAGCAAACTCAGTTCTCATTCCGCTCCCCAACCAACAAACCAATGTTCCAAGATGGTTGAATCATTAACAGGTTCATCATTTTCCGGGATATGAAACAAATTGGACCATCAAAGGAGCCAATTTTGATCCCTTTCAAATTTCATTTGTTTATTGTGTGAGTGTATTTCAATGGACTCTGGCGATATTTTATGAATTTTCATGGACGAAAGTGAAAAATAACTACCCAAAAACTTATTTACGATGTGTTTTATTTATTTTTATCTATTTCCCGGTTAATCTTGATTCATTTCATAATTTATATTACAACAAGTCCAAATTGTCTGTAGAATGAATAAAAACATCGGTTACATAATGGAAACAAAAAGAAGCCATTTTTGTCAACGCTGTCTATGTATATGCATTACGTTACAAGCAAGCAATGTTTTATCAATTAAAGGTACTAAAATATTATCGTTGACCAAACTTTCGCACATTTTCAAATTCATCTCCTACAAAATTTGGAGCCAGAAAACGATTCGATGAAACATATTTTTTCTTCTTTTCAATCGTGACTGCTTACAACTGAGGTGAATTGTTGAGAAATGGGAGTATAAAATGAGAATTGATGGTTTGAATATCCAAATTTTACCTATTGGTGGTTTAAATGATGTAGTCATGTTTGCCAGTTCTTGTGTTATTGGTAGGCTAATGCCGACGCCAGGTTACTCTCGAACCTTCTTCCACTCACAAAATAAACTGATAATAATTTCTCAAATGACCTCAGCCATCGGTGAACTCGCCTCATCCAAACGTAATCTTCACAAAGATTAAAATTGAATAGGGTAGGAGGGAGACAGGATGAATGTAAAAGTGGGGTATTAAGACAATGCTCCTTCTGGCGGAGTCCTTACCTTTCCAGCAACAATCCACCCCCTCTAAGCAGTCGGGTTCCCAAAGGAGAACAAGATCCAGGAGAAAATGAAAGGCATCATCCCTTTCGCCCGACTCCAAAAGCCCCAATCTCCAGTAGTCATCCCTTGGAGGAAAAAAATAAATAACGAAGATCGTTAAGGATCCACCATTAAATAAGGGTGAGAAGGAGGGAGATATCGCTGAGGGGTTAGTGGCAAGCGGGTATGGGGGAGGGGGCAGGGAGAGTCACAGGGGTTCAGGGTTCTTGAAAGTGGATGGGTTTTCTGCTTTGCAAGTAGGAAGATGGTTTGGGTTTCGTCCGAGCCCCAAGGATCAGGATGACGTGTCTTTTTCATCGAAACTCAATACGAACTGGCTGAAAATCTTGAGGGGTTTGCAATTATTGGGTATTTCTGGATGGCGGGATGTATAAGAAATCTTATGCGCCAGAAAAAAGAGGAAGGAGGGAGATAGTTAACGGGCCCTTGGGGCTGGATGACGAAAGGGGATATGGGAAAGGAGACAATACTGGTTGGGTGCGAGACGTTTGCGATCAAATTCATACGAACGCCACTACCAGATGTAGAAATGAAAGCGCTGAAAAGCGTCGGGAAGATACCATGATGATGAAAACAATGCCAAAAAGACAATGTATCATGATAACAGATGAGTTCAATGTTTTTGGGCCATTTTATTCAAATAACAGGGCTCATACAACATGTCACTCAAACTGATTCCTTTTATTTTAATCTAATAAAAAGTTATTTGAAAGGAACTTACCATGGGTATTACAACTTCCAAGGTTTCTTATTCCAACACTACTACTTACTACTACTTACTACTTACAAGGTTATGATATATGTTGTTTAAATAAGTTTTTATCTTCAAATAGACAACAAGTACTCGCTTTACTATATCTAAATACTGAATATAGATTTATCAAAATATTATTTTGCATACTAAGATATAGATACCAATTTCCATTTTTATATTAGAATTATGAAACTGCTTTAACCCTGCAGTACTCGCGTCTTTTTTGTAACGTGAGTACTCGCGCTGGGTCTATTGGACCCGTCCGAACGATGATGGCTGTTTTAGTCATTTACGATGGTTTAAATCTGTTTTAATGTTTTTCTATTAATAATTCTTGTTAAGAGTATGTTGTAGTAAATATTTGTTCAAAAAAGTTGTTGATATTTTGCCTAAATGTATTTTTGCGCTCTTGAACTAAACACTCAATTTTTTTTTGTCATTTTACGATGACTTTGGGAAAGGGTTTTTGATTTGTCAATGGAAAACATCGAAAAAAGTGAGTTATTACATTCATTTTATTATAACAATAAGCCTTTAATTTTATTTAATGCATAGTTTTGTTATGTCTTAGTTCTCATCATTCTCCTTAGCCACTTCAGTGTCACGTGAAGGATCACAATCGCTCATCTACACAGATAGACTTGGCATGTTCTCGGCAAATATAGCGATTACATTTGAAACACAAAGTTTTTGTTTTACTGTCTTTTTCTGATCTGCACAATTGGCAACGTGACCGGCTACCCGATGTTGCACTTCAGGTTGATTATCCCTTGTTTTGCAAAACTTATGTGCGGTATGTTGGAGTTTACATGACAACGTGGAAATCGTAGTTCACCTATCAATTAATGGCTGTATTAGATAAAAAGACAAGTCCTTTAGGAAAAGCTTTTGAACTCTCTATTATAGTGGTGGGTTGCTTGTTGACAGTAAAATAATGAGAGCATTAATTCCATGACATTCATGAAAGAATAGAAGGTCACCAAAGGCCATCCCCGACAGTTTCTTGCCACATTGTAAATCCTGCATAACTGGTCTGTTGTGTCTACGGCAGCCTTTGTGGAGTTATAAAATGAATTTATTTCTGGAAGTTTTTTCTCCCCCACATTTATCTCATCTATGTCATGCATCGTTGATTTCAATAAAACACATTTGTTTGCTCTTGGAACGTATGATAAAATTGTTGTCTTCTTTTGAAACCCAAATATGGTTGATTTTATCACTCGAGGTATAGTGCCAGTAAATGATGGTGGAATTTCTTTTTTGTTTTTCTTATAGTTCTTACGATAGTTTTGATTTTACGTGCTAATAGCTTTGCACATAGGGGGAAGCTTGTCAACCAATTATCTGTAGTAATGTTTCTACCAGAATATAGCAGGTGACTAACGACTCTGTTTACAACTTCAACTGGTCTGAAATCGGTATAATAAGGCCCTTCAGGTTGTTTCCCACAGTAGATGTCTAACTTAAATGTGTAGCAGGTGCATGAATCTACAGCTGAAAATATTTTTAATCCCTACTTAGCGGTTTTGGTGGGGATATACTGTCTAAAGCTACACTTCCCCCTAAATGCTTCAAGTTTTTCATCAACAGTGACGTACGCGCCCCCGTTGTATGATTTCCGAATATTTTCGTTGAATGTTTCATTGATTTTACGGATGGGAGCTAATTTGTCTGTGTGGCAACGGTTTTGACGATCACTGGCACCATCAAAGCGTAGGCAACGCATCAAAATCGAAATCTATTGTACAACATAGTTGCATGGAAAATCTCCAAGCCTGTTCCATCCGTTGCCCAAAGGTCTTTCACATTCAGGTGTGAAGCATAGTGTGCACCTGCGAGGTACAACAAACCCAACAATCCATGAATTTCAACTGTATCAGTTGTCGGCGTATTACGTGGCCTTTTGAATATATTATCAATTTTACGTATGAAAATATTAGTACAAGTTACAATTCCATCGACAAAATTGAATAGCAAATTCCATATTTCCAATGGGGTTTGAACATTTATGGAATATTGAGTCAGTGTTTTTACACTTTGAAAAATATTTTCTAAACTTGCTGTTACATTTTTCCGAAAAGGCACTTTCTGTCAAGTAGTAATATTGTCTCTCCCAAGTAGCAGATGCTCGGGTGACTCCTATTCATCATCTTCATCGGTACTCTCTAATTCTACCTCCTACTCACTATCTGTGTCATGAACACTTTCTTCAAAATGATCCTCTTCCTCATCTTCAGACAAGCCACCAATGATGTCGGTGTCTTTGTCGTCCTCAGTCAATCTCCCCCAGCCATGATTCGATTCGTTTTTTCTCCAAAGTCGCTTTATGCATGATGATGCTAAAGATCAATGCGAAATAAATCATGAAATTTACTTCAATCTACCTATTTGAATTTTACACTTTATAAAATTTGCACTACTTAGAAATGCATGCAAAACTGTATGTGTAAAGAAATGCAACTCATTCCTTGTGAAAAATTGTTTAGGCTTCAGAAACGTACTTTACCTTTTTAATTCCTGCGAAGCTGCGATGTCGGCAATCACAACTGTCTACAAGTATCACCCGGCCTCCCAGGGTAGTATTTTTATCGTTGAAATAACTCACAAATAATAAAAACTGATGAATGGTTAACAAATTGATAGGTAAATAAAAACTGCATAGCTGAACAACGATTGAAAATGTATTTTCTCTCTGTGCATCTGACTCTGTTGTAGCTTGGTTGAAAACTGGAGAAAACGAGCTTTTTTGGACAGAAGTACCGCAGTAAACCTTGGAGTAAAGGTATGGCTGACAAAACCCATGGATCATATGCACTCAAAACCATAAAATCTTTAGGGATGCGGAGTCAGCAGTTACTTTGAAGCTTTATAACAATGTGTACATGTGCTTATAATTGTATGCGAGTGAAAGTAGTGTAAGGTTGAGGGCCTCTAAGACGACTTTGTATTTCAGTGCGGTCACTTTTCCCTTCCTTGAGAGTGGCATTCTCAAAACAACCAAATGCTTCTTTTTAAGGCTTTGAGTTAATACGTTGTGACATTCACCAACGAGCTATAACATTTTCTATGTATTTTTCATGGCTCAAGATTATTCAAGAAAGGAAACAAAATGTTGGAGTTAATCAGTAGCAATAATATTGTGCAGTATTGTGCACAACTGTTTGCAGTGTTCCAGAAATTTCAAGGGATTACCCATTGCGTTCCTTATAATAAATTACACTTAGTGCATTCAAGTAGTACTACTTATATTTTGGTTGATTTGAAATACAAGTCTTTCTGCTGTAATTTACCAAATGAGGACGCACATTTCCACAGTACAGAGCCCATGACCGATTCCGGATTACATTCCGCGACATTTGGTTCAGCAAGTGAGCATTATACGAGATCTTCCTAAACTGACCGCATTGAGTATTTATCTGAAAAATAGATTAGATCTACGTAATATGTCGTTTGAACATATCACTGCCACAAACGTGATTGCTAAATGGAATAACCTAGAGAAATAATGTATGAAATATGGGCGAAGGTAATAATTATTATAAAATTGTTATAAACAAATTAATTTTTATAAAAAATAATGAACATTGCTATGTATGTAAATATTTCATAGCAATAATTACTGCAAAAATGAGAACAAATGGAAATAAGAATTTTGAAAAAGTGTAACACGAGTACTCGTGACGGGTCTAAAAGACCCAGACGGGTGATTGGTCTACAATTTTGCAAAAAGTTATAGCCGAAAAGCTCGGAAAATTGCACAGTGCAGAAATGAAAGTTATAAAGTCAGCTACACGAAAGTAATAGAGTCAACGATTAAAATTGACAGAGTTATTAGTATTTGAAATGTGCTCGGGTCTAATCGACCCATACGCGAGTACTCGAGGGTTAAGGGTTGTATTCGGGCCAACGGTTGATTATTCTTCCTACACTGGGAATACAAAAACTTAAACGCATGTTTCAGCATTTAATGCTTTCTGGAGTAACAGTAAAAGAATGGGTCATCTGTCCTTGAGTGTCTTTAAATTTTCTGTATCGCAAAAAATAATTCCACCAATTTCCGAATAACATAGTTATGAAAATACAAATTCTTTTTTTCGTTCATCATAAGAAAGAAACTGATACATAAACATTTCAGCTTATTTGCAGTACTTGTTTCGTCAAAATGTGGTCAAAGGGAAACAGAAATTTGATACACAGATACATTCGTAGGTACAAAAATACAGACTACTAAAATCTAAAAAAAAAAAATTAAGAAACTTTCAGCATACTTTCGCACTCTCATGCAAGCATACAACCGCGTATTTTTCTGGTGCCTACGCAAGAAATGTGAAGGGCAATGTTGGACATCATCGACATTGATATACACTCATGTGGTTAGACGTGGAAGACGAATACTGATTTATTGGTATGGCTTAGGCAGATAACAAAAAAATTACTTTTTGAATAAAAAAATGGGAAATAATAACGAGTTGGGGATTTAAAAGAGAAAAAATACCAATTAAATATATTCTCACTAGAAATTTAAGAACTTAGTAATAACTTTGAGAGGTAATCTACCAGTATAAATAAGGGACGCGGACAGTAGCATTTCTACAAATATTGTTAAAAAATTCAATCCTCCTTATCCCAATAATTCATAGGAGACAACGAAACTACTGCAATGTAGAATGGCATGTACGTATACTACAACTGTTTTCATAGATTGGTTAAGCATGACCACCAAAAAGGCCTATTGGCATATTAACTCAAGAGTACTGTTTTTCTCATATCTACTAGTGTATGCATAAATAGTTTCAAGGTTACAATAGAAATTGGCTCAACGAAACAGTATACAAGTATAAATTTGATTGTTTCAGGCTTGATTTCGTGGAAGTGATAGATATCCAGTTTTAATAAAAAACTTTGTACTTTTCCACACTTTAATTTAAAACTGCGACCGGTTTCACCTTAATAATGGTGCCAGAAGATGCCTTATTAAGATTAAACCGGTTGCAGTTTTTAAGTAAAGTGTGGAAAAGTACAAAGTTTTTTATTAAAAATGGATAAGTATGAAAAGTATTTTTTGAAGGATTTTGTGCCAAATTACGGATAAGCTGGTTTAAATTCGAGGAACTGTACTCTCAAATAAATCTGAGGAAAAAAAGTAGTCATTTCTGCGTCGTTAAACCCAGTGTTTCGCAACAGGAGGAGGATAGCGAGTAATCTCCCGGAAAATTGAAGACACGTGCATTAGCACGAAAATAGCACGGAATTTGAGTAATGGAATTCAATTTTAATTCAAAAATATAAACTGAGAGGAAGAAATAAAATGAAAGCTACAACTACGACTCACCGAAAAAGAAAGAACTCTCCAGAGAAATACTTGGAAACGAAATCTCCCTGAGACCTTAATATCAAGGACTGACATAAAAGCCTCAGTGTGAGGACTCAAGAGAGAAAATACGAGCATAAATATCCCTTGGCGAGGGAATGATGAATGAAGAGTGAAAGAATGGAAAAGAATGTAAGGGGTTCTCGAGTGTAATGGAAACGGAAGCAGAAAATAATCGACCGGGGGATAAGGGTGTAGTATGAGATGAGGAGGACAGGACTGAACTGAATAGGCCTCGATGTGAGATGAGGTGGATCTGAGAGGAGGGAGGTTAATGGGAAGCAATTATAGCAGGGAAAGGGGGAAGGGAGGGAGAGACTGGATGGGGAAAAAACAAACGAGAAACGTCTCCCTAGTCTCCTCGGGAAGACGACTGAGCCTCATCGATCGTATATTGGGAGAGGCAGACTAATGGAAATCTGGCAGCTTGACTAATGGAAGGATTTGGCACGATGACACGAGAATGGAGGGAGACGGCGGTTGTGGGGTGAACGAGGAGGACAAATGGTCCTCTCCTCCAAGAAAAAGGAGTCCCAAGACGGACCGAATTCGGTATCAGTGTTGATTACAGCGGCTCTTCCTCAAGAGAGCCAGGTATGATTGGGACAGGGCCTTTATTTCCACCACGCCCGATTGATGATTATTCTTCATATTCCACCTCCCTATCTCTACCAAACTGCCAACGAAGGGTATGAGGTGTATCGGGTGCGGACATTGAGAACGAGGCAAATTCACGAATAACCAATAACCAATAACCAATCACGATTTCACAATGCACAGAAAAGAAAGCAACAAAAGTACAAGGTATAAGTTTAAGCTTGTTGAAAATTTTCTAGTTTATGCACAGATTTGTGTTAACTTTGCATACGTGTTCTCATTAGTGTTATCTGTAGATAAAGGGAAAAAATGCCATCACAGTGATACGCCAGAAACCTTTTTTGGCAATGACTAAACCTGAAAATGAAGGGTGTATTGATGACAGAGTATGGATGAGTTTAATTTCATCCGATGTACTTTTCTCAATCTCTACTCTTACCATATTTACATGTACATTTTACGTACCTTTCACATAGTTATATTTTACTGAAACAAACTTTTCCATTAGTAGCTGTTCGAAGGTTTTCACCTGAGAGCCTCTCCTTTTATGATCGGGTATGTTCCTGACGCGGGGTTTTACAACAAGGATCTAAGCCTAATAATCCATACATTATACCACATATGCACATATATTTCTCAAGTAACTTAGCAGAACTATATAAACTACAACCTTAACGGTTTTGGGTGAAATATCTATTTTATAAATTTGACAATACAATTATGGACGTGAAGTTTTCTTATAAAAAACCCAATGCTTATAATTATTCATGCATACATTGCCGAGGGGATGTACTTACGCGGGTAAATCGATAAACACACTTGCCAAAATGTATCCAGAATCAGAACGACCGACTTTCTGCACATTCGTTGGTGCGTTCGGGCATACTATCGTAATTTAGCAATGCAAATATATTGTAACATAAATGATTTAAGATTTTCCCGATGAATCTGATTTATAAATCTTACTCGGGTTCCACACCAGGTTAAAGGCTTCATGTCTGCCAACCTTTTCAACGAACGACTTGTTCGCCATCATCAAGGGTACTGAAACAAAGTCCTGATGATGGAAAACAAGTCGTTCGTTGAAACGTTGGCAGAACTGAAGCATATAACCTGGTGTGAAATCCGAGAAAGATTTATAAATATTGGAATATCCTAAATGAATTAACAAGTGAAGAATAACCGTATTAAACAGGTCTATACGTAGTACATGTCCACGTCTGGATCAAGACACTTGATTCATTAAGTTAATAATAATATATTTTTATGTTATTCAGGTTTCTGGTTCTGCGATTAAATTATTTTATATTATGCGACAGTTTCGCCGTACTATGCTGCAGGTTTCGTCGGGCTTTTTTTCGAAACTGTCGCATAATATAAAATAATTTAATCGCAGAACCAGAAACCTGAATAGCATAAACATGAACTGCGAAAATCTTCAAAAAAAGTTTAATAATATGTTTTTGTTCAAAGGTTGATTTTTCTCTAACTATTCACAAGATCAGCGGGTACGTGCTGCTCCAGCAAGCTATGAAAATTGACATACCGTAAAAGGTAAATTATGGTTCAGAGAAAACTATTTTATTCCCAAGGATTTAAGAAAGTATTGTATTGTAACGGAAGGCAAAACAAAAAAATGATTCTTTCGCCATTCGCAAATCAATCAATAAAGGTGTGAACCAAAAGTAGGTAGTACAAGCGTGAAGAAAATTACATCAGTGGTAGCCAATCTGTGCCGTCAGGGAATTTACTATAATTTATTTTAAATAATTTCACTAAACCTGCATTAAATGATGTATTTTTAGTTCCTGAAATATTATTGATCACTTCTTTAAGGTTTACTCGGTCATCTGCTCCATGTTGCAGTGTCCATTGATAAGGTCTAATACTTAAATGTTTTTGCGGAAATCCGAGTTTCCTTGACGGATGACTTAATTGTAGATATGTTTCATGTGTTTCATGACCATGTCTTTCAATACCAATTGTAAATAAAGCCTAACAATAAAACGCGAACACATTCGTTTTACTGTTCAACTTGCCAATTTAAACTTATTAGCTCTATTGCAGGAGGTGGAAAGGAACACGATACCAAAAAAGTGCACAGTAAGCCAAAGGTCCATTCCAGCATAACAAATACCGCTGAAAGTATAAAGAAGCTAAAATGTCCGACTACTTATTGGGAATAATAAATTCATTGGTACATATATAAAAGATTATTTAACGAAGAATTTTACCTAAAGGAGATAAAACGTAATATTTTACTGGATTCATTCTAAAACCTGAAGAAGATCGATTCAGAAACCATCAAGGACCAATTTTTACATAGCACTGAAAGGAGCAAATACCTCATTCCGATGGAAATACAATGGGGAAATCTAAGCGTTTACAAACATTTTAAAATTTTACTGCTGGTATAGTAAAAAAAACGACCACCACTTTTTAATAAGTAGCTAAATAAAAAAAACAATGCATAAAAAAATAGTATATCAAGCCAAAATGGAGGGTAATTTGATGCGTCATTCAACGACATAATTTATGGAAAAGAGGAAGCAAACCATTAATCAAATGGTGTGCTTTGCTCTTCAACAGATTAATGAATACGCCCGTCTCCGAATATGCTCGTTAGACGACTAAGAAACTGGGCCCAATGAAAGGGGCTAGTAAGCTATACTCAATGTCATAAGGACTAATTAATTGTATCACAGGAAAATAAATAATGAATAAAGGAGAAGCAGACTCCAATCAATAGAACCATTAACGTTTTCTTCAACAACCGATATGAGCTAATTAAACCTACTAGAAAAAGTATTGGAGCATGAAGAACAAAGACACGCAGTCAATATTGCACCTATAAAAAGAACCTATAAAAGGACCTATAAAAAAAGGATCTTGGCAATGAAATAAAAAAATTTGTATGGATACCATTGGAAAAACTGAATTCAATGTCAGACATCATAATGGTTACTTTCACACCTCAAAATACAGCTTAACAAAACACTGAATTCTAAGATTTTTAAGCTGAGATAGAACAAATGATCGTAGTTTGACGATTTTAGAGTATAGAAACTCCCCAGAGAGTTTTGCCAAATTATAAAAAGAGAAAATATCTCGGCAATTCTAACAAGGTTGACACCATGGGGTTGATAATTTAATGAACTTTTCAGCCGTTCCTTCTAAAATATGTACATATTTTAGCCCTAAGAGAGTTTGAATTATAGTTATATAATGACGAACACAACTACACTAGGTATTTTGAGAAACAAATAATGTGTTTATACCATATAATAACGGCACTTACGAGATTTCTGGTGATAAATTTATCGGGTCAAATTCGTGATCTGGGTTGTTCAGAAATCCCAGATAACACTGTTTGACTTGACTTCACCCTTAAGTAGCGTGTTTCGAGGCAGTTAACCGATTAAGTTTCAAACATAACCAAACCCACTTGGGATGCACGCAACTGCACCATATAAGCAAGATAATCGATTTCGCGGAACGCCACCTGGATTGTATTTGAAGAATGATTCCCTAGGAAAAAAGTAACATCGACCTCAGACGGGCCAGCAGTTGCTAAATATCTGCCTCATATCGCAAGATTAGGCATGGATATATATTATTATCTCTAGCTATGAACACCTCTGTAATAGAAATAAATTGAACGTATAATTGAATATGTGAACCGAATATAGGTAATGATCATTTATTATGACAAAATATCTAAGGACCAAAGTACATTGTCACGTTTCCAGTACAGGTTTATGATAAGGGCTTTTGTTAATTTGTTGAAGGCAAGCATATCTTTGGCTTATATCTTAGCAATGCTGCGCAGGTAGAGTGTTTAATGCATAATATCAAGCAAGGAAAACTTTTGCAAATGATTATTTTTAAGATTTTTTTCAATTTTACAGAAAGTGATTTTAAAAGAAAAAAAATTCCCCAATGATCTAACTCTGGCAAGAAACATTAAAATATCTTGGAGGATAGATACGTTATTAGTTTTATACAGGTTCACCTGGATATAATATAAGGAGAACGCATGATAGGAAATAATATAAAGGAACGAGGTGTTACGAGTATGTTCAATTTTCGTTTTGATGACATTTTGAAAGAGTGTGAGCACATGGTGGAGTGCATCGCTGAAATGTTCAATTACATAATACTCCAATCCATTTGATGACCACATATTACTCCAGAGATGGTTAACCCATTTTCAACGAGGCCTTCCTCGAACGTTCCACGGTCAGCACTAGCTCTAATTATTTTTAAAGAATCAGAAATCACCAGCGCGCAACGTGCCGACGATGCATTTCAATATTCACAAAAATCTAAAAATATAAATTCCCTGCAAATACATACCCCAATAGATACTCATTGAGTATCCTACTGCCTTCTTGTCCACTACACACCTCATCAGTTATCTTCTCTCTACATTTTTTAAATTAATTTTCACGGATGGATGAGAAATTGATGAGAATGCAAATAAATTGTTTTAACTAATAATTAAATATTTCGGTGAACCACAGAAGTACTAAAGCTCGTGATTTTCGCGAAAGTATAATAAAATTTAGTTAAGGAACTTATTCGAAGTTCAATTTTGATAAAATATTTCAGAAATGCCCAATTTCTGTGTTAATCACTGAACTTAAAATGGCTGCATCACGCAACGCTAATTGTAAGAAGAGTTCACCTGAAAATATGGGACGAAGATTTTAGCACCAGAATATAAAAAATTTAAAATATGCAAGCAATGTTGGGTGAATTTCTCAGAGAGAGTTCATTGAAACCGGTTAAAACAAGAAATATATTTTTTTAACCATCAGTTGGTAAAACTCCAGTCAGCGACGCTCCCGGCAAAGGACAACTTCGTAAGTTTCAATCAAACATGCTCAGATCAAACGGTTAAGGCAGCGCAATGACCGTCGGTCGTTCCCCTACCATCAGTGCACCCTGTAGACCGCATGCACACTCTTCAAGTATAAAATTTCTCACTTTCCTGCGCCGGTCCGAGAGAAGCGGGCGGTGAAGAAGAATGAATATGTGAAACGTAGAGGGAGTGTGCGATGGGAGCCGGAAGACTGAGGGGAATGAGGGAGGAGCATAAAAAAATCATTCAATTGATGCTGTATGCATGGGAGGGACGCAGCCAGACGCGCCTTTGAAGATTTCTGAGCGCGGTCCGCGCGACCCTACCGCGTATAGGGACGGACTGAATGAGATAAAGCGTGATGGAAAAGGGTAGTACGGAAGACAAAGGCTGATTCGGGAAAGACAAAGACTATGCCCCACACACTGCGGTGCTGCAAGGGCGTGCGGCAGGGATTGCTGGAAAACCAGCGATGGAGAAGGGAAGGGAAAACAGATTCGGAGATGGAAGGGACCGAAACTGAAATGCTCTTTGATGGATTATTGTCACCCTCTTTTGCTGCTGCATGCTGTCGTGACTGGTGCGTAGAAAGAAGGAATTTACGAACTTCTCATCTTTTCGGCACCCCTACTTTTTCGTCTGTTTTAGAAATGAAATTCGGGAACGATACAATACATCTGCACTCTACTTTGATAACAACCGAAAGTACGCTTGGCAGAGGGTGTCAGGACTGCTTTCGTTTGGATAGCAGAAAAATCGAAGAAAATGGATTGATGACCAAAATGACTTGAGTTTTCTTCGTGTAATTCATTAAATAGTTCCTAAAACTTAAATAATACCGTACCCTTTTAATGAAATTGTACTGAACATGAATAAATGTATTTCACTGCATACAAAAAATGACCTGATAGATGTACATACGACTCTGAAAGCAGTTGCAAGGGGATGCGGAACGAGGTGTTATAACCATGTAAACAGGAGGTAGCAGGGTAAAGGAATTTGAAGAGAAAAAGAGCAATTAATAAATGCATTTTGGTGGAATATTGAATCACTCTGATTTAGTTAGATTCATTGATGATGCTTAGAATTTTGGAGGAAGGCAATCTGCTCGACATAGTATACCTATAATGTTGTACCTTCTAGCAGTTTCAATGTACACTAAAACTATCAAGGGATCTTTGCCTAGCGTGAAGACTTAGAATCCATAGCGGCACCCAACATTGTCCTTCCAACAGCTTGTAGCACATTTTTCTCGCACGCATAATTTTTCAACGAATGAGAAGCTTTTCTTAAAATTTCTCTGGGGTCGAGAATACATTTTTCTGCGCGATGTCCCAAATCTTCGCGCCGTACATGATATGTGGACAAACAGAAGGTTGAAAAATCTATCTCCCAACAGAGTACCGTCCGGGCGCCCTCTTGATAAAAACCTAGCCTTTTAAAAAAATGTCATTTATTAAATGTTCCCACAGTAGGTTCAAAGTAAGTACTAATTCTCAGTAATGTGACTTCATTTGATACATTTAATGGTACACTCTCCACTTTATATCTGGGATTTCTTCCGTGAATATGCATTGAAATGCATTTATGAAGGTTAACATAATAAAGGGTTTGACACCCCCACACATGGTTTAACCAGACATTAACAGTGTAAGGATCCAATAGCTGAAAAACAAGGTTCAAATTTGTGGCAGTTTTTCATTGGATGGCTTCACTTCAGCAAACAATTAAACGCTCTGTTAGCAATACACATAACATCGTTAATATATGAAAGGAGGCACAAGGGTCCGATCATGCTTCCTTGTGGGACTAATGAAATAACTTTTACCATAGTCGGTCTAACTCTATCGGGTACTACTTCTGTTTTCTATCAGTTACAATTTTCCGTATCACATATCACACAAACTTGGCGATCAATTCCGAGTGGTAATTTAAATATAAGATTATAATCCGAGTGATCTTATCGAATACTTTCTTGAAATCCATTACTTACGCCTCTAAATTCTTTTATATTCACTTTATTTTAGGATACTTTGAAGGAAGAGGCAAAAAAAGGCGTTGAATTACCTAAATTTCCGTAAGCTATTTAAATAGTTGTGAAAATAATCAACTCTAGAAATTGCTGAAGATTATGGCCTAGAGAGTCTTTCACGAGAGTGAGGTAAAGCGGAAAAATACAGGAAAACGGAATGCAAACTTCAATTTGGGGAAAATAAAGAATATGCGGGGGCGGGACATGGAAGACTTAGTTGAGAACTCTTCTAGGCTGTGAACAATTCTAGATACGAGGAAGAGCAGAAAAACACGGAGAATGACCGTGAATCTCAAGGTTTTTTTTTAAATTGCAATCAGATTACACTCTTATTTTCGAAATATTATTTTTTCATGTTTTTCAGAAGACTGAAGAAATAGATAATGGAAATAATAAAGAAGTAATATTTTTTAATAAAACTCGGAGGATATATCTTAAAAGTCTTTTCTTTTCAACTGACATCAAGATTTATTGAAGAGAGAACCTTGCTAGGTATAGACTAGGTTGGAATTAGATAAATTTTGGTGATACGCATGTTAATTTGTGTAAAAGAAGTTGAGATTACCTGGGGGTCTATTCTGTATGGCCTCGTAATTACCGATCTTCGAAAGTGACGTATATTTTACGTTATATTATCGAAAATTTCCAATAGGGCCATTCAAAAGTTGAGATTTGTCGGGGGCTGTGACGCCAGTTCCACGGAATTTCCTACGTTTGATCGCGTCGGGTTCTTACTGAATAAGACCCCTGGAAATCGTGTGATATTATCTAAAATTGTGTGCTCGATAATATTTTTAAAACAATTATTTCAATGATTTGGGTCGGCAATGTTACGCTTTTTTTCTTTTTTTTTATTTCCGTGGAAAATGTGTAATTATCGAACCCTGTGATACTTAGCCTTCTGATAAAGACTTGAACATTTTTAATTTATAGCAACGATACGAGGTGTGACGTTAGCCCATTGAATGCTCGTGCAAGTATCTCCTCTTGACTTGGGGAGTTGAAATTTTAACTGAAACTTGTAGCAGAGGTTTCGGCTGTATAGGGAGCTCATGATATTGCTAACAACTGTGTGCTCAAGAATGTTGCGTGAAAGCGGTATAAACCCGGAGAGACACGGGAAGACAGAAGACAAAGGTCGACGCGCAGAAGACAAAGAATAGACGGGAGAGAGGGTCGAAAGGGAGATGAAAGAGGCTGGGGGGATGGGGCGCGAAACAGAGAGAATGCGGAGACCGAATGGGGAAGGGGAGGAGGAGGCCCTGGTTACGCATCAATGCCGGACCGCTTCGGCGCATCGCTGAAAATCTCGACGTCCTCCCTCGGTCTCCTCAAAAAAAAAGAAACGGAAAAAAACCCTCGTCGCCTCAATCCCCTACTCTAATCCCCACACAACATGAAGAGTGAGGAAGGCCTTAATCCCTCTCACAGGGATTAAAAATTCAGCATAGTCTCTCTCTCTCTTTCTTTTCCCAACTCTTCAAGCCGCCCTTCCCATGGACTCCCTCGTCCCTCATGCGCATCCCCTCTCTACCTTGCCTTCCTAAACCTTGCTCTCTCGATAGCGGTCCGGCTTCTCTCACATCTCTCCATGCATCGGCCCTCTCCGGCAACGAATACATCTAGTGTCCCGTCTCCCAATGTCCTCTTCACCAATGCCTCTCCCTACTATATTTTACTACTCTTGGTTTTGATCTGCCAAGTACACGAAATGTACAACGCTACATGCATTGGTGATGACTGTGGCATTGCATTAAGACACCGCAACAGTAACACAGTAACAAATGCACCGGAGTGATCGTTTTCCAAATAAAGCTGACATAAATAAATGTAGCTGCGACTGAAATGAATAAAGAATGGTCAAATAAGAGTCAATATAATTTGGTGATGATGTCACCTAAATGACGAAACCGGTCATATTTTAAATAAATGCGTGAAAACTTGCGTTAATTTGTTTACGAACTTCAATTTCCATTTGGTGATAAAAGGCCAGAGAATCAGCTTCAAGTACGCATACCCAATTGAGTAGTATGCCGGTAAGAAATCACACGGGCCAATGATAAAAATAATCTGTGAAGTAACTAGCTTTTTAACTTTGTAACATGACGGTGAAACCGCCATGTTGAGGGCGATTTCGCCACGTGGTGCATAAAGCACAAAATTAACAATTGACGTCAGCCATGTTGGGCATTTCTACTTCGCTTTGCACTCCCGGTGGAAGGGGGGAACCATATACTTTATAAACAAGCAAAGTCGCTAGGTGATGGGGAAACCTATAGCGTGGATTTACGGGTTCACGTGAGGAGAAGTCGGGGAAAGGAGAAGGGAAGTAACAATGGGAGTTAGTCAAAATCGGGAGTTCCCATGGAGTCTCTGAAATAGTAAGACGCGCCAGGAAAGACGTCCCGAGACGAGAAAGTTAAAGAGAGACGAAGAGACCTTTTGTAACTTAATTCACGTTAATAATTAGAAGAAAATCATGCGGGTGCATCCCGATAGCCAATTAATCTGGACAGCGGTTTAAGAGAGGCGAGACTACCTGGCTGCTCAACCAGGAAATAGCGGGAGCCTATCACCGCCACTGGGTCGTGTAGGACACAAGAAGCCATCCGAAGGAAGGCAGCCCACCTGTGTCGTAACTATAAGTATTTTAGGTAATGTGTTTATGTGTTGATTTAAAGTGTTAAGCTGATTGATGAAGAGAGAGTGGGCAAAAGGAAAAGTGACTTTAAAAGGAACTATAATCATTAAGCTTTCATGCCCACTTTATTTTGGAACAGAGATCTAACTGGGATATGATTCATATGTTAAATGTATGCAATTATTATAAAATATAATATAAAGCATTTCATTTAATATAGTAAAGGGTAATTTATGTTTAAAATAAGTCTCATGCTTTATTTTACTGAGTTAGCCAGGCAAAGAAATAAATAAAAGGTATGTATTAAATAAAGGGTGTATCGATGTACGGGGATCATAGAAAAACGTGAGTAGGCTATATCACAACTTACTATACTGTTTATGGCAACTTAAAGTTAAAAAGTAATTAAAAATGCCTCTGGTCAAATGTAGATAAAATTGTTTTCAATTCCTCAAGATTATTATCACTGCACTTTTTCAGTAACTTCGAATTTCAGAACTTTCGAATCAAATCTATCACTAACTTTGCTCTAACCGCAGTAAAGACATCGAATAACAACGCTTTTGAATAATTGAACCAAACAAAATACACAAGAGTCTTAGCAGCCAAATGTAATCAATGTTAAAAAATACCAATACCGTATTATCTTCCTAGCCATATAACCATTTATAGATGAAATTAATTGAAATAAAGGAAAAGTGTCTCTGTTTGAAACATGCAACAGAAATGATCATAAAACTGTAACGAGACTTTTTATTTATCACTAGAGGAGGAGTTCATAACGTATCTTGTACGTGGTATTCGTTGTAGTAGACACGCTGACCGTTTTCCAGGTGCACGAAGAGATGATTGAATGTTCGACCTCATTCATGGAAGGGAAACCCAAAGATGAGTGAATGTAAATTAACTACTCTTTAACACTTTTAAGCATATATAAATAACTCGTAACGTTTATGATGTGGGAATTGGTAGAAACTTCATTTATTCAGCCATCCGATAAAAAATCCCAACCCTCTATACTGAGTGAAATTACTTTTAAAAAGCAAATAATGAAATCACTGCAACGAACCCAATACTTAGCATGGGCCACCAGGGGGGGCCTTCGGGGACCCTGAGGGTTTTTTTATATAGCCTATGTTACAACCAGATATATTTTCTATCTAAATGCCAAATTAGTTAGGATCAAATAAGTGCCGAGTTAGATCATATGTTTGCAGGTTCTGAATAAAACATGAGTGTGAGTAATTCATAAGCAAAGAGTTTGATAGAAATGAGAAAAATGGAATATGTGAGAGACACTGAAAAACTTAGGCTTACAAACTGAACTCCTCTTGTGCTACGAAGCTTATCACACTGCAGCAAATCCAACCCAAAATCCTGCGGTGCTTATGCCACCGGTCACGCTTCATTACCAGCCCCGCTGGGAACGACCGGTGCTACTGCCAGTGCTCCGACTAAGGGGCGCAGTTTAGGTTCTCCAGGGTGTCCGATTTTATCAGCGGGTTAAGGGTCCCTAAACGGGTATCGAGAGGAGGGCACTTCAGGTGAAGTACTCTGCCTGCTGGACTGGACGCAAAGCTGTGTTCCCCTAGGTTTATATCGTGAGTAGTAAGCTAATACCGGAGGTCCTTTTTCTGTAGCAAGTACATGTTAAGCCGCCGAGTATTGAGTCAATCTGAATACCCGCAGTTAGAGTTTCCTTAATTTTGTGCATCATAATTTTATCTTCATCCCATTTTAGTTCTTCTGTCAATGGAAGAATTAATTCTAAATATGCGAAAGGTTTGAGCAAACGTTTCCGTGTCAAACTGCCCGTGTTTATTTTATTAAAATTATAGTAACCCTTTATTATCTGCATTGAAATGTCCTCTTACTATCAAATAATAACCACCTACCAGTTCATTTAACCTCGGATGGTTTATAAAATGAATACCGACGCGTTAAAAAAACAAAAAAAAAACCTTTCCTAGACCACCAGATTTTGTGTGAGGCACTGCAAGTTCTGTGGAATTTAATCTGAACTACTGAAATTGGTCATGCGAGGGCATATATCTCGTGCTTTAGTTGAGCATACTTTGTAACAACGGGAAAAAGAGCCAAACACAGTCGCGGATAAGTCAATATTAAATTAAAAATGCAAACGACAAAGGAATTTAACTCACGTTCAACTCATGTATAAAGCATTCATAAAATCACGTCATGAAGGTGAGACTAAAGCAAATAGGCATTTTCACAAAAAGAAGGGAAAATTCTTCGCAGGAGCAAAATAAATATTTGGTAAGCTGGCAGAAAGGAGTAATAAACAATTAATCAATATTAAATAGACCTGTCTCCAGAAAATATTGCATTTATAATTTTATACTTTGATGTACTTCATAACTTATTTGATGTATTTCATTCTTGGTCTTCCTCTGAATTTCTTCTCATTCATTTTTCCTCCCATTACATTTTCAATAGACTTGCCACAATATATGCCCAAGAGGTTTGCGTCTTCTTCTCGGTGTATTCATTGTACTTATTTAATCTCAAACTTGGGACTAGACTAGATGTAGGGCATCTTCGCTGGTGATTCTCTCCATCCACTTGATCTTCTCCTATTGTATCACATTTCTAATGCTACTAATTTCTTTTACTTTTCAGCTTTTATGCTCCAGAGTTCACGGCCACATCAAAGCATGATGCAAGTGAATGAATTTATGCCGAACGCCTTCGTTGACAAATGGAAAAAAATCAGCAATGGTTTCTTAAACGCTGCCAACTTTCCTGATTGCATCAGGGCCGTAGACGACAAGCATATCCGCCTGGTGAAACCGACGAAAAGCGGGCCTCTCATTTACAATTAAAACATTCTCTCCATAATTCTAATGAGAATCTGTGACAGCTACTATTGTTTTACTTTCATTGATATAGGTGCATACGGAAAAAATTGTGATTCTCGTGTATTTACAAACGGCGCTTTTTGGAAGAAAATGGAAAATAATACCTAAGCATATCCGCCTGGTGAAACCGACGAAAAGCGGGCCTCTCATTTACAATTAAAACATTCTCTCCATAATTCTAATGAGAATCTGTGACAGCAACTATTGTTTTACTTTCATTAATATAGGTGCATACGGAAAAATTGTGATTCTCGTGTATTTACAAACAGCGATTTTTGGAAGAAAATGGAAAGTAATACCTTAGCGTTGCCCAAACCAGAACCAATCCCGGGTATACATAACCCCCTTTTGCCATGTTATTGTGACGGATGAAGCATTCATCAGATAACCTTTTGAGACCATATGCGCGGAAGAACCTGAACCACAAGAAAAAACATCTTAATTGCCGATTGACTTAAGCTCAGTTGTTTATTGAATGCGCTATTGGGATTTTGAGTAACAAGTAGGACATTTTCCACCGATTCTTCAACGCTGGTGATGAATTAGGGGTATCTATCACCAAATCACGCTGCATTTTACATAATTTTGTCAGGCTCCGAAACGGTTACACATTCGAGGACACCCTGTACGTTATCGGTTTCGAAGATGATGGAGAAACTGTTTCTTCCAGTTGATCGGGAAATACCGTGCGAGATAAGTTCACTGAATATTTTGTTGGTACTGGGGCTGTGCCCTGGCAGTAATCAAAAGTTCACTGAATACAAGCTTACTCTCTTCAAATTTACTAAAAACTACATATATGATTTCAAAATTGAGAAACTTTCACTTGTGCACAATTAATTAATGCATTTCTATTGTGATGTGTGGCAAGGGTACCTCCAGAACTTCTTTATTTTTTTAAAGACTGCATTTCCTGTATAAATGAAATAAAAGATACTGAGTTTTGTTTGATCTGCCTCGTTTAAACTCTCAAAATCAGGCACGATTTTTTTGTCTCATCTCTTGCCATGTCTTCAAACGCAATTCTCGGTTCTGGTACTCTTTAAGTGATGGATCCCACAAGTGTGTACTCAACTTCACTACCTGAAACTTCAGTATCAAAATCACAAGACATATTGTCGAAAAATAACAAAACACTCAGTTGAACGGTCTTGTTACCACCAAGACAACAACGTGTACTGGGCAAGCTCTACTCTTGGCCCGCGCGCGGTATCCTCAAGACTTTGTAAGTACAAACCTCTATCTCTGTGGCCCGTACGCGTGAAGATGGACGGCGGCGCGGAAGGGCCACGCGGATGGCTCCTCCGCGCGCAAGTGCGAAAATACCCTATCTCTTCCTCACGCCCTCGAGTGTTGGAGTCATGCTTTGCGCTTCACCGTCTAACTGCTCATCCCTTCCATTATATTTCGTCGAATACTCACCAGCGTGCTCCCGTCTATTCACCACCGCGGGATAGGTATAGGATTAGCACTGAGCAAGCTCCAATTTTGTCCGAGAGGGGAGATAGGAAATAATGAACGAGTTTGTTTGATGAAAGGTATAAGCAGATGGTTAAAAAAGAATAATTCGCGTAATAAAGAAGATATTCAGAAGAGATTTATGCATCTGAACTTAAACCAATCAACAAAAATATTCCAAAGTGGTCATCCCGACTATTTCCGATGCTGTATTTTTCTATTCTTCTACATATACTCTCACATGGTATGTATACTAGTATCCTTACGAACTTTTGTATGAGTCATGTATGAATCACAGGTAGATACAATCTCAAGGTGGATTTGGAAAATGATTCAGTCCATATTATTGTTTCTCATTTGAGGTTTTAATTCTTTTAAAACTCCGTGAACATCAGGTTGCGTCGCCACCCTGCATACATATTAAGGAAAGTAAATCCTCGTCATACTCGTGTCCTCAAGGGATTGAGTAGTGCCTCCTGTTGTAAGCTCACTGTAACTCCGCGTCCTTTCCATTATGCCTTGTCGAATCCCTGCCTAAGATCTCTTCAAGCCACTGACGGCATCGTGCTGCGAATAAACAATTATCTGAGGTAAGGTCGGTTCAAGAATGGAGGTTGGTAGGGATGAATACACTTTTTTGATGATGCTAATTGGAAAATCCATTACAAACGTAAGACTATGGACACCAAAATTTACATGTATAATATAATTTCCAAATCTTAATTGGTCCAGATTTAATGAAAAGAGAGATGGCACTTTTCCACAAATTTATTGAAGTACAACGCGTTTCGACCGTTAGGTCATTTTCAAGTACACTGGCTTATTTGTGTACCAAGGTCATTAGGTAATTTTCAAGGTCATTAGGTCATTTTCAAGGTCATTAGGTCATTTTCAAGGTCATTAGGTCATTTTCAAGGTCATTAGGTCATTTTCAAGTACACTGGTAAGCCAGTATACTTGAAAATGACCTAACGGTCGAAACGCGTTGTACTTCAATAAATTTGTGGAAAAGTGCCATCTCTCTTTTCATTAAATCAGGATGTCATTCCACTATATCTCGCCTGCCTCAGTTACTTTTACTTAATTGGTCCGTTGAAAATTTATAGCAAGTAGTAGCCATTTCAACCATTGTTTAAATATTTTTCGGGACTCATATACCCGAAAACCGTATCATTTTTACCTTTCACACGAGCCAATGACATTCAAAAGAGAATCATAAAATAGGCTCCGTGATAATCTTGGGGAGTTGTAACCATCGATAAGAATTCTTTTATTTTTAGGAATATTTTTGAGATAACCATAAAATTTAATGAAGCATCTAAGATCATCCCTGATTCTCAAGTTTTTAGCCGTCCTGCATACATATTAACTAATTAAGGGCTAGTAAACGGATAAAATTATCAGAAATACATGCAAGTTACTTCCATTTTCTATTTGTCGAAAGAAAAAGTACAATTTTATATTGTTGGCACAGTTTTGGCCTACATAGATTAGATCTTTGATGATTATCTAAGAGGGTAACAGTCTAGTCAGCACATTCCCGGCCAATGTTAATAGTTAATATAGGTAGTGCTGTAATGTATTAGCAATACATTATTTACGATTGATTGCTAGGAGGAGTATCTCAATATTTTCTTGACAATTTCTTGGATGTATAAACCCATTTTATTTTATTATTTTTAATCATAGAGAAAAATTTCATTTATAAATGGATGATGGCAAAGCATTAGAAAAGCTGAAAATAATAGAAAACATTTCCATCAAAGAATATTCATTATTATTTCCAACATTATCATATCAATGCAGCCTTTCTGGTGTCACAAGAATTCGTATAGCAAGTGGTTTTCCAACCGTATTTGATGGATAGTCTATAATAAATGAGTAAATATGAATAGGATAGGCATTTCAACTCCCAAAAATTCAAGGTTGGCTTATAAAATCAGCTAAGTGAAGAGTAAGCATTATGGAATTAATCTGAAAAAAAAACTTTTGTCTATCTTGTCTCTACAATTATAATTGAATCGTTTACACAGTTTAATTCTAGATGTTTAGTAAGATAATATGGTATTTTCGTATTCATCTCCGGTAATACTAAAACATGCTGCTTATCTGTATCCATTTTAAAGGCGTTAGTTAAAGACAGAAAACTTAAAATTTACCATCAGTAGCTAAAGGTGGAAAATGAGAAGAGTAATCACTTCCGCGGCATATTTAAATGTGAAAGAGATAATAGCAGGAATATTTTAATAATATGATACGATAGTCCAGGTTAAAACAATTTCAAACGGATAATGAAATATAAGATTACTTAAGCGGCGAAGTGTGGCCAGAAAAAACTTAGGCTACTTAACTCAAAAAATAAACACATGCCCCAATACATTAAATAGGACTTATCATCAAGAAAATAGTCGTGAAACAACACTTACTCAGGGAATATCAAATTGAAATTTTAGATGTTTCATTATTTTATTGCGGATTTTCAACAAGAGACACGAATGGTAGACTCTCAGACCTAAAAGCAGGAAAAAAATGAACGGGGATATCAATTTGAAATTATAAAAAAAAAGAAAAATAAATTATCCTTTGGGAGAATTTCAGGAAGATAATTTCATTCTTTAATGTATTGAAGTTTGTAAATCCTGAGGAAGAAACCAGAACTATTTTACATTTTTCATGCATGGGGATTAACTGTCCTTCGGCTTTCATCAAAAACTCTTCACGCCCTAAGCGGATTATATGTTTCATATTTCTACGTTCCTCTCAACTTATCTTCTTTGCTTTTGCTCCCCATCCATATTTCCCTGATCTAAAAACTCTTCCCCTGCGCTATCATCCCTTTTTCAGATTAAGAGACTTCAATTAAAAATTTTAACTCCACACTTTTTACCGCAAGATTCGTTTTCCCCTTCACTCTCTAGTTTCCATTATATTACTATTTTCACTGTAGTATCCTTCTTCTCCATTGGAGGGGTATTTTGGAGAGCAGAAGTAATCACTAAATTAAACTTAATATTAGAAAAGCATGAAATAATAGTTAATTGGTTCAAATAAAAGGTTCCTAGTTATTTTTAAAACTTCAGAAATAAGTAAAGTTTTCGCCCGCGCATATTGAGGTCCACCTGGGAGGGATTTTATACACTATCTAGGACAGAGATGTGTGCGTTCGAATATTATTGTTATATGCTGCCTGTATGAGATGGCAGTCTTCGGAGCCGTTGAGAGATAAATAAAGAGATACAATTACTTCATTTGCATCCGTTCCATTACTTCCTTTGCATATGTTGCACGAATAAATTCAATTGGAGCTCATTTGAGAGCTTATCTTTGTGAGCTCGGACAAAAAGCTATTTCCACTTCACTCACCATAATATGAGAATATAAAAATGCAACAGCAAATTCTAAACAGGAGAATCCGTCAAATTCCTTGGATCTACAATGAAAAATCATATCTCCAATGGTGAACACATTCGGATTGTAGGTAAATGGTCTGGTTCTGAGCAAATGCGGCAAAAATGTTAGGAACCTTTGCCACAGCTCTCTACGCATGCCGCTAGAGACTCGGAGGCTGCGCGTTAGGCTTAGATTGCTTGAACAACTGAGAATATCTTTCAGAGCGACACGGAGAACATCATATTAGAACCCCACTATATTTCCAGGTCCGACAGAAACGATAAATTAAGAGAGATATTTTGCCGAACGGATAGGTATGGGAATTCGTTTTTCCCTCGAACAATAAGGAACTTCAATAAATGCTAGGCGTAATTTCATAAGAGCGTTTCCTTTTTATATGTAAACGGCTGGAGTCCTAACACTCCCCGCCACACGCCTATTGAGGCGGCTTGCGGGGTAGTATGTAGATGTAAAGCACGCCGCCAGTACTTGGGACTCCAAGGAGGTATGCCGCAATTGTAATGTAATGAGAAAACAGAGATCATAAAGTGGATACAAGCTACAGACATTTGACTGCACGGGTTCTTAATTCGAAATCGTTAATAATGAAGATGCCCAAAATAGAATGACGCAAAATAAATTAGCATTCAATGAAAGATCATAGAATTCCAATTCAGTCACAAAAGAAAAAAATATTTTGAAAAAAATAGATAAAAGAATGAAGGTAAAAAGGAATGAACGAGTAAATACTTGGTAACAGGACGTCAATACCTTATGCCATATATATTAGCGAAGATTTGAAATAAGTCAAAAAAAAAACAATTGGGAAAGAGATTTCTTAATTTTGATCACCTAATTTATGAATTGGGAGAAATTCATTTCATAGTTCATTCGAAAAATACATTCCTTATATGTACCTATGCTTCATTATCATCTCGGCCTCAATTGAGTCACAATGTTACTTAGATATTCGATAGAAATATGCCTACCTGTGTCAAAAGGAAATAGTAAAATCACAGTCATTACTACACTTGAAATAATTATGAATTTTTGCCATAACCAACCTCATTCCGTCACTCCATAAGAATTACGTTCACCCACATTTTATTCAAGAAAAACAAGCTTTAGAAACAGACAGGAGTTCAGTTTGAAATTACTTTTACTTATTAATTTAAATTTTACAGCGTGACACCATTCAAGTAGACTGGGGAAGAAGAACTGGCTAATGCATGGATCTGAGGAGAAAACTCATACACGCGACTGACAAGGTGACACTTTTACCTATGTTCCTGCGGAAGATGAAATTCCTTAGGTAGAATGACAGCGTCATTATTCGGAGGGTATTGAAAACTGGTGTTTGAACCGGCGGAAAAATGCCCTACTGCAAAAGGCTAGGGTATTCAGTCTAAGTTCAAGTCACAACATTGCAACATAAGACGTACTTGACATATATCGTATAAGTTACTTGACATCTATCGATTAAATACTTCCGTAGCTGCTTTCCTTTGGTAAACATTACGCATGGCAATTACTTCATTAAAACTTGCCATGTTAGCCGCTCGACAGTAGTAATTTGATATGTAAGCACGTACTTCCATGGGAGTAGGGGTGGATAATGGTAAAATCAATTTCATTTCGACCACACCAGGATTATGCACTAAGCTCAAGTTACTTGGACAGTTCATATCTCACGAGTTTAGATTGGAAGACAAGATGGTTATTCTTTTGTCACTTCACTACAACTCTAGGCAAGACAAAAGCCACTAAATACGAAAAATTCATTTATAGGTCAAAATATTATTTGTTTCCACACAACAGTAACGACCAGTTGGAGAGCACCAGTATTACGAAAAATGCGTCCCCCAATTCATTTGACCCTTTTCTATTGTGTCCAGACATTTCTCGGCATACGTACTTACGGCGACCGAGGGAGAAAATAGATAGTAGTTGTCGCCTTTTTTTACTATTCTATACTCAGCAGGTAATCGCCAACAGTGCTAACTATATGGAAAATCAGACTCTTATAATCATAAAGTCATTGACTTTTTTATCATTATCACTACATAGGTGATATATGGCATAAATTAGTGATTTGGTAATAAATTCAATTAGGTATAACAAAAAACTAACAGTACAACATTCATTGTTTGATAATGAAACGCTAAGCAATATCAGTAATACAGGAGAAACATCACTTTTTCCACTCAAAGACATATTTTTAACTATTTCTTTTGAGAATTTTATCAATGGTTGCCTATTCGGGCCTTAAATATTGTTAGACAACTAGAAAATCTCACTTGAAGTAGTTGCCCTTATTAGATAAAGTTTCACGACGAAAGGAGAAGAGAGGTTCCAAGCAAAGTACCTACTGAAGACGGCACGGCGGTAAGAAAATAATTATGCTTGACAATCATAGTATTTTCAGGGAATCTGCTGCGAGAAAGCAGTGCCTCCACTGTCGATTTAAAAAAAGGCAAGGAATGAGTTATCTGGTCGTAGCAGCCCCGATGGAGAAACCAGCGCCGCGCACGGATATACGAGGTACCACGACGACGGAAGGAAGAATATAACGATCAAAGAAAATCCGCGGCGCGTCACCGACTGCGGGCTTCATCTCCATTTTTTAAATCTAGTTCCTTACACGCGTGGTAATTCACAAGCTTAGGAACTGCAAATGGCCTACCTCAAACGATATTAGTAATTTTTTTCCAGAATTTTCTCTCTTACCCTTCACCGGGATAAACTTCTTTAATTAATTATTTTAGTCATATTCAATAACGTATTGCTTTCCTCTCTCCCACCGGGTCGAATTACCAACGTACTAATACGAGTTAAACGACACACGGTCCTCATGAGTCGAGCAAAGCTTAAGTTCTGGACATTGCTCTCCATTTCTGGGTCTCAGGCTATCACGTAAAATGGTGTGAATAAATTTTGCTTCGTAAAATATTTATTCAAATAATTTCAAAATCTGATGTCCTCGAATATGATTGTCTAAATATCGGCGCTTCGTCAAGCTACCCCTGGTGAAACATGAAATAAAAACTTTATTTCCAATTTCTCATTTTATCTCCAAAAGGTAGAAAAGAAGAGAACGCAGTAATTGTAGAATTCAGTGAGATTTAGGCGATATAATGGCCGAAGGCTTCAAGATTAGTAGCAAGCATAGAATTTTACACAATATATTTCCTAAAAATTTTATCCTCTTAGTCAAACCTTAATCAAGCAAGGATTATCAAGCAAGCAAATTATACGAATATTCTTTAGACTCCGTAATGTTTCAAGATGTGAATTTACGGATTAATTATTCTACCGAAAAATGTTTGATAACGTACGTATTTTTCTGCTGTAACATAATGACCTTTCAATACGCTAAAAAAAATGAGACAGGAAGTCAGAGAGGTGAACAGAATAGCATCTAATTTAAGACTAAATCATTAAAAGAGTAGGTAGATTTCCACTGAGCATGAGAGAATAAATCATACTTTATAAAGAGTTAGTACAGAGAGTATATTTATAGAGCCATTAAAATCTACTCTGAAAAGCTACCTGAAATATATATTCGACAGAATCCACATTTTTTCATTAACACCAGAACACTCTCCAGGAGTGATGATCACTTGATGCAAAGTTCATCTATAAGAAGAGAAATATACAAATAATTATTTCACAAGCATTTTCATCATTTTATTCTATCAATAATCATTAAAAACGAATAATTATAAATATGACTCACGACATGAAAAATTACTAATGAAATGTCCAATATTAAATCGCTTGCACATTATCTATCTCTTATTTTACCTCAAGAGTATTACCACACAGCATGTGATCGCAAAGTGATCCCACAGAATGATACAGAATATTCAAAATTGTAAAAGAAACAAGATTTGATGACAAGAAATTATAAGGCGTGATTTAAATGTTACAGATAATAAAAAATAGGCATATATAATGTAAACATTTCACCTTAAAAATGCATAATGCCTGCCAAAAGCGTAAAGAAAAGAATTTTCCTACAGTCATAGCATAAGCCTTCTTTACGCTTTACACAATTAGCTCTACAGATAGTTCCCTAGGTCTCACAAGAAGCATTCAGTAGATAATTTTCACGTAATCTAAACCGACCTTTTCAACGTCAAACAACTTGTAAGCGAGATTTAAACCGCAGGGAGTGGGGAATACCACTCGGCTTATTCGCCGTGACACGGAGATCACTCGTGAACATTTCTCCACAATGAACCACGTCACGGCTTTTCGACGCTGGTTCGAAATTTCTTATTGCAATGTTGGAGTTCCCACGGACTTGATGCCGCCTTCATGAACCACCACCATCTGAAGGCATTCATCGCCCGTGCTGCGGCATGGAGGGAGGCAGCGATTGAATTATATTTCTCGCGGGGATTCACTAATTCCTGGCACTCGACTCAATTAAGACACACGCGCACACAAAGCCATGTGGGAACCGCCGCTCCTTCCCCGCACCTTCTCGTCTTCCGTTTTCCAGCCGCGTGTTCAATCTTCTCCATTTAACACTTCCATCGCCACATAATGACATTACGCAAACCTTTCAAGATTCGCTCCCATAGCCATTCCTTCGTCTCATTCCGCGCTCCAGCGAAACACCGCCGAAATGAAGGATAAAAACAAACAAGAAACGCCACTGAACTCTCTTTTCGCTAAATCGAAGACACCATCACTGGCATTCGTTTTTCCGCAGCAAAAAAGTTACCACCATAGAATAAAGTACAAGGTATTTTCTCCATTTTCTTGCTTTTTACAAAACATGTCCAAAATTTTGTACCCGCGGTTTAATTTCCCTCGCTGGTGGCGAGATTATGAACTCGCCTTCAATTACAGAAGTCGCAGGTTACATTCCTGCCTTGCCTGAAGCCGTGTTTGTGAGCGTTAAGGGTTTAATTATGATAGCATTTCATAGTAGTCGTTAATTAAATGAAGGTAAGTTGGTATATGAAATATATGGTAGGCATATGAAATACATTATTATTTCCTCTTTTAAAAACCTTTTTCATACATTGATCCTAAATTGCATGCATGAAACATTGAATTTAAATGGTTGAAACATTGGGAAAATGGGGTTTTGCTGCATCATAGAGATGACATTTTAGATAAAAAAACATGATAGTAAACTTTAAAACAAGTAAATTCATCCAAGGAATCAATTTTTGATAAAATTAGGAGGAGACGAAAAGGTTTTTTGGTTTAAACAATGAAGAAAAAGGATAGTAGTCGAAATGAGTTAGTTTAATGGAAATATCGCTGTAGTCGGCTTCTAGGAATGGAAAGAGCATATATTTAAGAATATATTCGTCACCTAATCCTCATATTTAATAACCCTTTTTAATTTACAGTAGCTAAGACATGTCATGGAAGAGACCAGTACATTTTAAACCCAACGCTTAAAAAAGAGAGATGCATAGCATCCTTTAAGACACGGAATTACGAGGGGTACTTCTTAAATGCACATTTTCTTTCACCTTTTACTCATTAACTCCACCTCACACGGCCCAAGCGTATCCTTCGAGGGAAAACCACAGAACGATCGCTTTAGCGGGAAAACTCATTTTACCCTTACCTAAGTGAATGACAAAACACCTACCAGCTCTCATTAACGAGAGATTATGTGAGAGATGGTATTAATAATGACAAAATCGCCGCCCTCCCTTTAGAGTTTCCATCCCCCTGGGGGCGAGTCGTTAAGAGGGTTTTAAGATCCTTAACGACGCCGAAGGGTGTGTGAGAAGGAGGGAAAAGGGTAGAGAGTTAGATAAATTGAGAGTGGGGGAGAGGGTTGTGATCGTTTTAGGGGCTGGTGGTGTTAGGAGAATGGAGGGGTATGTCAATTCACCTCCTAGCTCCCTATGTCTTCTCCCAACCCTATATATTTTTTTACTCTCCCATTAAAATAATTGTTTTGTATGCATAAATGATGCATGTATATACTTTTTATATTTTAGCCAATTCCTAAGATATTCTCACGCTCCTGATACGGCTGTTCTCCTGTAGTGGATTTTAAAGTTAATGATAGGAACAAAATCTATTTTTACTGGTATGTTTTTATAAATTATACATTGATATTGATGCTGTTTCTACAGCTACGTGTAACTTACGACGTACAAACAGTATCTGATGAGTTTATTACAAATGTAAATCCATGTATCCACCTGATAATAAATAGTTCCACTAAGTACGAGGTCATACTTGACATCATAACCATGCGTAACTAATTCAACACCTTACTCTAAGAACGTTTTAGCCTAACTTTTATTCAATTAACATGTAATATGCAGTATTTTACGTTCTGCTAGGTTGTTAACTATTAACTGAATCTACAATAGAAGGGCAGTGCGTAATGAAATATATTTGTTATCCTGAGCCGTCTCTTGTGACTGAAAATAATAGGATAACAACTCTTAATATTCTATATAAATTATCTTGCTTAATTCAATGAACTATTTAAGCTGAACTCTTTCCTAGAGGGCAATTTAGTGTGTAAACGGTCCTTGAATGAGTGAGAGACTTGGAAAACGGTTGTATTTTCTTCTCTCTTGCAGTGTAATTAGGCAACTCTTTCTGAATGAGATTTAAGTAAAAAAACACGGCCTAAAAACTCCTACTTGTCAGAACGATAAGATGTCTATAGAAATGGATTCTCATGATTCTCACCGTCACCAGAGAAGGACCAGGATAGTTCACATTCATCGCCGAACCTTATGAACTGCTCTAGTAGTTTGTCGCAATACCTAATTTATAAAGTAAGTGTACGTACTTACATCTTATTGTAGCATGTTATGAGAAGTCAGGTGGGAGAGGGTACTCCAAGATTCTCAATCTTACTCCATTTAGTTAAGACGACATTATATCTATATAGTGTAGATTCCGACTCATATAACCCTTTCGGTATCCCTCCTTGCAGTTATCTCCGACGAATTCGAGCCCTTAACGAAACGTCTCCTCATTCCTTACCCCTCCCACCACATCATTCTAAACCGTTCATTTCTGTCCCGGGCGTTTTCGCGGTTTGGGGAAAGAGATGGGTCTTTTGAATGTCCTCGCCATATATAAGGTATTCATTTGGTGCAGCAGAGTTGAATTCCTCATCAGGGACTTCTCTTGAGTTAGGTGTGCGGCGAGGAATCATGATTGGATTCGTTCAGTGAATTTGACGAAGTTTCTCTCCCTGCGATGGAATTCTAACCTCACACCATCTTATTCCTCTCACTTCATCCCCCAACCCTGCGATCCCCCCACCTCCCCCTGCTCAATTTTCCTCTAAACTCACCCCATTTCCCCAGCCAATGAAGTAAGATTCTCACCACTTCACCTCTATCTTAAATCTCCACATCCTCTTTTACCTCAACGCGACTTTCCATTACCACATTCCGCTTCCTAAGCCACCCAACTCCGGCACACCAACACCACGCCCTCTCTATCTACAAGTTTTATTTTATCATAGTTTTTCATCTCAGGGAGACCAAGATCGAGAAGTTTTCGCACGTTTCGTGAGAGGAGGAGAGGGAAGAAAATGTGTTTGTGCGACGGTCCTGCGGGTGACATCTTGAATGCGAAATATTTTTAACGTTTTGAATATGCCTGTCGTTAGAGAGGGTGGGGTTGGTTGGGATTCAGTAATGTTTGAAGCGCTCCCCGAACGATATTTCTTAACAATATTTTTTTTTATTTCTTCTCCGTCTTCTTTTTACCGTCTTCGATCATATCGAGGGAGATTTGAAGTAAATTGAGTGAGGGAGTGCTTTCCCGCGGATTGTTTGAGGACCCACGACG
This sequence comes from Pyrrhosoma nymphula, assembly GCA_963573305.1. Taxonomy (NCBI): domain Eukaryota; kingdom Metazoa; phylum Arthropoda; class Insecta; order Odonata; family Coenagrionidae; genus Pyrrhosoma; species Pyrrhosoma nymphula. Next base: position 37,062,992 of record OY754334.1, read on the forward strand.
CGTTCGCGTCAAAAGTTTGGGCCCAGAATGTGTGCGCCGAGAACTCAATGCGCAGGCGTTTGAGTTTTCTTCGCGGGGAAATTGTCCCATCAATCAGTTCCGACAACAACGCTAAAATCTGGATTATGCCAGCAACCTCTGCCGGCAAAGAAGGGTAAAAAATAAGTGATTGAAAACTGAAAACAGATTTTTAAAAATATGTAAATTACGTATGCCACACTGTCGTAATGATCTTGCACTACGTAAACTATAAATCGAGATTTTGTATGGGGAATCAACATTATCGTCGAGAAAATAATTTGTCAAATTAAACGTTAGTAATTAAGTAAAACACTAGTAAAATAATATGTGAGGAAGTTTGCAAATGATAGACTACAGTAACTTGCGCCACCAACGAAGGACAGTTTTCTACATGTTTATTTTTTAATAACTACCAAAAGGATAACAATTTGAAAGTAATTTCCAAAGACTAACTACATGAACTATATCCGACCCACACTAGTATTAAAAAAATGCATACTTTGGGCAAAGGGTTAATCAAACCATTGAGTAAAGTGGTGTGCTCAAATAAAAATGTATTGACACTATCTTTGTGGAAACAATGTAAAGATATACATATTGAAGGTATGAAAACATTTCTCCAGATGTGGAAAAATATTTACTGTCAAAATATTAGGCCGTGAAATCGAGTAACCATCACCAGTAGGGAATGATATGTTTCCATGTATTTATAAAATAAATGGCGAATATTAGAATAATAATAAATAAGTTGCTGATCTTACGTGATGAAATATATACCCTTATTTATCGTTCACAAAATGATTTACTGCTTTGAGATGGATTGTTCCTACGAGTAATAAATTGCATTTAAAATAATGACTCAAGTTCGTAAGCGGTCGAATTCCCAGTCGAATCAAAGTGACCAACGCCACAAAAAGGATATAATTTAACGAGATTCAAAAATTAAGAATAAATATTCAAATAAAGTTTCAAAAACGTACTCCACCAAGAAAAAATATTGTTATATGTATTTATGAAATAAATATTGGTTAGCTAAATATTATGAAGCATGCTAAATTTACTCAACGGACGTTTTCACCCAATGCCCAGCTAAAGCTATTTAGTAAATTACATAACTACTTTTTTTGAATAAATGGATAGCAAAATTAATAAATACCTTATTAAAGTGAAATGAAAGTTATCAAGTTTGCATGTGGTGTTACCCAGCGCTATCTATTTTCACCTCGAAATAACTATAAACATTGAAAAAGGAATTATTCATAGAGTACTTCTGGAAGATTGGCGAGGGGTTGCAATACTGAGAGTCAGCAGAACAAATAGTACTGAGTAATGTTTGACCAACAAAGTGCTTTTAAAACAAATACCAACTGACAACAACGGCTTACGTGTGTTTGTTGATACAACGTTGAGACCATTCGCTGAAATTTATCCATTTAATAAATAACCACATTAAAAGTCATCTCTATTGCGAATAAAATATTTGCCACTCGTTTTAAGTGCACTATGGTTACCTGGTCACGTATTTAAACAACATCCCATAATTTAAATACCAATCATGATCTTGATGGTTTCACTCATTCTTATCTGTACTCCGTAATACGATGAACCCCATAATGTCGCTGCAAAAAATTATTTTCTTTCTGGGATAAATGCGCGATGCATTGGAAAAAACCTAAAGAAATATATTTTCAGTATTTTCACGTCCAAAACATTGGAAGAAACCGATTGAAAATAAGATGAACTTGCCAAGCGAAGGGGATACGGAATTAATTCCAGGATATCTCGGAAAGAAAAAAAGTTAAATAGAACCACCCAACGGAAAAAACGAATTTATCTCCGGAACGTCCCTCCAAACTCCAGCCGTTATTTCTCACCCCATTCGTCTTCCCCCACTTGATTTGAATATCTCCTCTCATCTCTATCCCCTTCACCCTCGTTTTACATACATATATATAAATATATATTTGTATGTATGTGTGTATATAAATATAAATCGTTCACTCACTCACACACCGCCTTTAGGTGAATAAATATAATAATTTGAACAGAAGGAGAAAGAAAGGGATAGAAAATATATTATTGCAATTGGACGAAGACACTGGTGATGTGGAAGATGTTAAAGCCGAAAAATCAGAAGGGGAAAATGTGCCGTGGCCGGGACTCGAACCCGGAACCTCCCGATTCACCAGTGTCTTCGTCCAATTTAAATTATATGTTTCCTATCCCTTTATTTCACCTTCTGTTCAAATTATATATATATATATATATATATATATATATATATATATATATATATATATATATATATATATATATATATATATATAGCATCTGCATATCTCTTCTTGGATTGGCTCTCGAAGGAATCTAAAGTGGGGGTTGGAAGATTCCCGCGGAGGTGGACGTTGACAATATCTTGGGAGAAAAGGATCCCTCATTCGAAAAATGCCTGGCAATAAATAAACCGGCAGGAGGGTTTTCCCTCTAGCGAAGAGAAAGAGAAGGAGAATAACATCCGGACTCAGAGCCGAGTATATGCTCTTCTCATACCATCCTAGAAATCGAAAACCAACCCCGATTATACTCACCCGAAAACTGTTTGACTGCTCTTCCAATTCATGATTTACCCTCTGGGATTAAAATCGGAAGAAGGCGTTGAATGAAAATGAAAAAACCTACAGAGAACAAGGGATACTAATTAAGGAATAATATTAAATAGTCCAACGAACGTCAAGCGCCACCGAATGTTAATTTTTTAACACATTTTCAACATTACGGAGATTAAATCAACGATTTTCAAAAATTATAATAATACAACTCTGATATGTACTGGATGGAAATTAGGTTATAGAATAGAAAAGATTGGAGATAAACCGAAACAAAACAATGGAGCCAAACATACTGCTTACATAATTCGAAAACCTTCGGCGATAAATTTCAGGGCATGACTTAAATCGTTATCAAATGCACCACGAAGAATGTTTTTATCTCATTGCTTTAATGATCAATTTTCTGATACAATAAGGTGAATAAAAAATTCTTTAATAAATGTCAAACCAAGTCTAATCACATTTTAGTCTAATCAAAGTTGTCATACGTAGTAATTACCACGATAAAAATCGGCCTGGACCGGGTATCGAATCATGGACCTTGGGCTTGCTGGAGCAATGCAAATACTACCATGTTAATCAGGCTTACACGTTCTCTGTGCAATTTTGAAGGATACAAGAGAACTAAATGTTAAGTCCTTTCAGTTATGATTTTCTTCATACGCAGCTAGGCACCGCACAAGTGTTGGCATAGGGTAGAACCACATGGGTTGTGGCTTCTTGGAAGTCTTCCACTTCCTTGCGTAGCCATCTTTGATTGACCGCAAGGGCATAAGGCTTTGGTTTCATTGTATCCTCTACGGGAATTAAGAAGCGTGGTGGTGTGCGCATCGACGTGGCAAGCCGTCGTTCCGTGGTTTTATTCCCGTTCCAGGCCGATTTTTTTTCTCGTCTCAATTTCTTCGAATGAATTCGCCGTATTTTCGGAGGATGTGAATTTATTAAACATTTCTCATTAAAAAAATGAAATCGACGACTATTCGGTGATGAAACCAATTTTAACAAATTTTTGTATAACACATTAAAAATTATACAGACCAAAATCCTCAATTTATATACAGAGCTAATAAACAAAATCACAGTCATATTTTTACCATTATTTACTTAGTTTCCTGTTTTCGTCACAACAAGCATCCCATTATAAATTATTTGAACAACAGCCAACGAAACAACCACTGATCCTGAAAGTTCACGAGATGGTAGAGATTTTATTTACGCTGGTGGCCTAAAAATGAACATAAATAACTTATTTATCCAGGTAGGCTAGCGAATATTTTTACAGCACATCTTCAACGGAAAGTATCTGATATGAAAAGTTCCTTTGTCGTGACCATTTCAATACCAGCATCAAAATGAGCAAATTAGAGAGCTGAGGGATACTCTGAAAAACATTTATTTACAATCCACTACCAAGACTAAGTATTTATTCCCCAAACTTAGAAATTGCACAACTGATTGAAAGGCATATGAATATACTGCCAAACAACCAATGCTACAAAGCTCCAGGAGGCATATTTAAATCTAATGCTCTTGGAGAACTACTAGTGCAACTTGCAATATTTTTTTAAAGCTTTACTGCGACGTATTTTTATAATTGGTCTTCAATTTACATTATGATATAATTAGACGAGATATACACATTTTAAGGAAAGCAATGTCAAATCCTGGAATATAAATACCAATGCAGTCCACCGAAATCTCCACAAACCGGAAAAAAAATGATTGCATGATAATTACATCATCATAGAAAAATCCATGTGAGCTAAATTCATAAAATGTGCACTTAATAATTGTATATCTCTTTTAAATAATCATAATCTAAAAACAAAATATAAATAAAATAGTAAACCCTGATTTGGCCACTGAAGTTTGAGAATTTATAAAATAAACTGAACGGAATTAGAGCCTTAATTAGAGTCAACCACTACCAAAGTCAATAATAAGTCAATGAATACCAAAAAACCTTTTGATAGCTTAGAAGCATTCAACTTAAATTGCAATAATTATAACCAAATTCAGAAGTAGTCGTCGTACAAAGTTTGAAATTATGGGTAATTAACACATAAGATACATATTACTAACGATATACATTCTCGCAGTACTTATAATTCCCTTATACCATAAATATTCCAGCTAGGCTGAGTACAAGAAGAATGGAGCAAAGATTTACATTTTTCAAGGAAACTCACACTATACTACTGAGATGGGTAAGTGGCGTATCGGAGAGGATTTCGTCCTCAAAGGGCTGAGAGACCAAAGCGACAGCAAACGAATGGAAGACGGTTTAAAGAAGGGCGGTGGAGCTCCCTTTCCCAAGAAGAGAAGCGGGGAACGCGGGGCCAGTCATTAATAGTAGGGGGCGTCATATCTCGACGAGCCTCAGTTTTCTTCCCGCCCAACCAATCCCGTCGACCCAAAACGGACGGAGGGAAACGTCTTCGCATAACTCTCGCAAATGGCCGTCTTTATTCGTCACTTCCTCCAATTTTCCGCGGCGCGAAATTTGTTTTTCTTTTCGAGCCCCATCTCCCCAAAACATTATTCCGATTAGGTTGTGGGATAGCGGTAATCATTCCTTGCTCCATTCGTATACGCTCTCCCCTGCTGCACTTCAAACAGTCCCGCATTCGTATTCGTCCTCTCGCACGCTCAGATAGCATCTCCACCATTGGGCACACCCATCTACAAAACGAGCGCGAAAGACTTATCGCTGAAATGCAGCAGCGACATCTAAATGCGGTAATTAATAGTGGTGGATGCGCAATACGGTTTACCCTAGCATTTCCGCAGGAAATCAAGTAAGACAGCTTCCGCAATTTGATAAGCAAAGTTTGATGTAAGAGAGCTTACCTCATTTTATAATATTTCCACACCACTACTTTTCGGTTAAGTCATGAAACCAACGTTGTCTTTAATTAATGCCAATACAGTCTGATGATCTAATCGGGTAAACTTTAAGCTCAATTTTTAGCTACGATGTTGGAAAATAATTTTCCATCAGATCTTCACATGGGACAACATTTTCAGTTGATGACAAAAAAAGTCATTTAGTTTATCTCTGTAGTGAAATCCATATCACCTTGATTGTTTGATGAAGAAATATGTTTGTTTGACTATCCAAAACTCAAATTCAAAATGATTTTTCTACTAATGTGAAATTTGACGGAGGCATAATTTATCGCATCATAGCCCAAGTTTTTCATGAAGTGGCTCCTGAATAAGAATGATATTTTTTATCTTCGAGTTTTAATGTGCACTCTTAAATATACCTTGAACTGCACATATGCATAACATTGACGTTAAACCAAATCAAAAGATCAAATAGAAATGTCTCTCTGCTCTCATAGTCATAGATATACTGAAAATTCCTCTTTAAATTTTACCAAATTCAAGTTTAAAATATTTCTGTCAAAAATGTATTAAAATGGGCATCCCATCATGACAGGTGATTGAACATGTTGGCACGGTTCATTTCATGATAGCCGTCAATTGATGATAATGTCTTTAAGAAGTTGTGTGACTCACACCAAAAATGGTAATTTTCAATCATTAAGCCGAGGAGACAGGTAAAACTGACGGCAAAAACGTTGGGAGTTATTCCGTTGTTTTATGAAAAACGTCGCAAAATTGGAATTTTACAAAATTTTCTACACATTTCACGGCATATCTCCGAGAATATTGAAGCTACAAATTTAAAAAAGGGCTTATTTTAAAGATCATGAAATAGGAAAGTATAATGAAAAATGTAAACAATTTAATTAAGTGTATAGCAATTTTTGACGATGTACCTATGCCTTCGATTTTGCTCATTTTGTATATATTGTAGATAAAACTCTCCTTTACAAACTAAAAGTTTGGTAGGGGTAATATTTCATTTAAGAAAGAAAAAAAATTCAGTGTAGGCGTAACGCTGCGCTGGCCTCTCGCCGCGGCGTCCGGCAATCGTGCCGACCGAGTGGTACTCAGGTTCTACAGATCTAAGCACACTTTCTCTTTAATCTTCTAGAGGCTGGTGAAGAGCTTGATATGGAGTGTGGCATTGTATGGGGCAGAAACTTGGACCTTGAGAAAGGAAGAGGAAAATTGGCTGAAGGCTTTCGAGATGTGAGTGTGGAGGAGGATGGAGAAGGTGCGTTGGACGGAAAGGAAGGCAAATGAGGAAGTGCTTGACATGGTGGGCGAGGAGAGGAAACTTATAGAGGAGATTGTTGTAAGGCAGGGTAGGTGGCTGGAAGGGGTAATGAGGGGCGATTATTTGCTGAAGGCCGTGATAGAGGGAAGGATGTTAGGTTAGCTGGGAAGGGGAAGAAAGAGATTAGATTTTATGGACGGGATGAAAAAAGGTAGGACTTATGCTGAGATGAAGAAAGAAATACTAGAGGTAGATAGGACACGGCACGTGTAAGAGTCCGTTGGATATTCTTTGACTTTCATCATAACCTACCTCTAACCGGTAGATTACTATAATGAATGAATGAATCAAATAAGGACGATATGCAAAATTTGGTCAAAATCGGTTACCCTGAGACAAGAGTGAAGGTAGACGAAATTACATCTTTTTCAGCATTTACAATATTAAGTGTAAATGCTGAAAAATGATATGGAGTGTGGCGATGAGCAAAAGAAGACAAAACTAACCGTCTTAATCGTAACACTGATCTCGTGAAATCTGATTTTCTAATTATTCCCCTACTCAATTCTTATTTATTCATCTATGTCCTTACATCTTTCTCCACGGCACATTTCAAGCTCTCCAAACGACTGAGTTAGAGACAGATGACCCTAGTAAATGTTATAGCCGAGAATGTCGTCACCCATTTCGATTAGGGCATTATTCTTTCGCTGAATTACTGTTAGAATATGAATTAAATGAATAAATAAAATGAAAACGAGGAAAGTGAAAGGAATTATTATTAGAGTAGATTAAAATATATAGTATGAAATAGTCTTTAGAGGCTTTAAATTTGTACAGGGGGCAGGCCCCTATCTCCTCGCACCATTTCTTTCTTCATCTCAGCATTCGTTCTACTTCTCTTCATCCTTTCCATAAACCCTCGCCTACCACTCCTCTAATACTGCTTTGAACCTCCGCTAACTCCTATATATCTCGGCCAACCGCCAACTCTGCTTCATCCTTGTCTTCTCCAGAAGTTCCCTCTCCTAACAATCCCTACCAACCACTTCTTTTTTCGCCTCTTTCCTTTACAATATTGAAATATAATAAAAATATAGCCAACAAGTAACTTATTTTATCAAGAAACAAAGGAAAAAATCTTGCACATGTGTCAACATACAGGTGATAATCAGCATGGGGACAAAGAGTATAACAAAACAATGAGTACTGACAGTAAGACATCACTGGGACAAAGAGAATGAAAAAAGTATCACCTACCATGAAAAAAATATTTCATGAAAACTGTTTATTAACAAAATCTGTGTAAATAAAGTTTGTCTCAGGGCAAATGTGGTGGAATTGATTCATCAGGAATGAAAGAAACTAGCATTTATCCACTTTTTATATTAATTATAGGTTTACTGAGACCAATTTCGATGTATTTAAAACATTGCCATGCACGGTTCTAATACCAATCTCAGTATTAGAGTCATGCGTGACAATGATGTTAATACATCGAAATCGGTTGCAGTGAACCAGTAATTAATATAAAAAAGTGGAAAACCACTACCGTATTTTTCCGAATATAAGCCGCACTCGAATATAAGCCGCTCCCCGTTTTATGGGATCTCAAACCGGGAAAAAATTGAATACGCGAATTTAAACCGCACCTTTTTTAGTGCATCCCGTACTACCGAGAGTATTAGGAATTAGAATTTCATTTCTGTTTTTACATTACATATGTAACTGTGACACAATGTTACCTATAATATCCATTATTATATGAATAAATGGTGCACCAATTTGACATTTTTCAGCGTTATTTCTTACTTTCCCCGTGGCTTAAGCGAGTTACGCAGGCGTCCGCGTGAATCTGAATGGCTGGTTTTCTCAAACCGGTCATTTTTACGGTTTTTTGAGAAAGTTCTCGAATTTAACCCGCACCTTGAATATAACCCGCACCCTAATTTTGAGGCCCCAAAATTGGGAGAAAAAGTGCGGCTTATATTCGGAGAAGTAGGGTAATTTATTTCATTCCTAAAATCTGTATGAGCTATATTATTCACGAATCGAATGTGATTGAAAGTTTTATTCTGATAATATAAATTATGAAAAGCAAACTGAAAGTCTTAATAAAACTCTGACGAACAAATAAGTTTAATTGATCAGCCCTCAAGAAAAAAGAAACTTTCTCTCCACCAATTTGGCCTCGGAAGCGACGCTTCCAAAGAGCACACCACACAGCCCCGGAGTTCCCGCACGGAAAAGACTCGCCAAAACCGCACGACAGCGTCCCTCTGGTCTTCCCCCCGACGCATTAAACTCCGAATCCGGTAGACGGGATGAGCGAGAGACCTGCATAGGAGCACATACTCATCCTCCCTCCGCTTCAAAGTGCAATCAAATCGTCCAATCAGGGAGTCCCTTAAATTGGATTACCGAAACAGGTCCAGTCAATCCGCCACTGCAGCAGTGGACGAAGTCATCGCCGCGAGGTGGCCTCGCTCTGTGGTCTATCCCCTGCAGTCGTACCCGCCAACCACCACCACGTCCAGCGGGCGAGCAATCTCCCTCCGCAGGCAGACGTCCACTTTATACTACCCAGACTACATCCCCGCGGTTACTCACCCACCCCACACCCACCAACGCGGACAATACACGGCGGCAGACCAGCACACATCAACACAAACACACATAGCCGCACACCAGTCTGGTCATTCTTCCTCAATGTCTCATTCCAGAACCCCTGCACCGCCCACCTTAAGGGAGAATGAAATGAAGGACGAAAATCGATAGTGGAAAGACTGGGGAATAATTTTTAGGCTACTTTACCTAAAGTTTAGCTTACGAATCGAAGATGATTGCCAGCCGAAAATTATCATGAAGGTAATAAACCGGATTAAAAAAAGAATTCGTATACTTGGGCGCCCTGTTGTCAAGCAGTGGTGGCAGTGAAAACTAAGTCAAGAGCAGGACAGTGATCACCAAGACCGCAGTTGAAAAGATGCAAAAAAATATGGAAGAACAGAGGAATCAACATGTCAACCAAAAGTAGACTAGTTCCATCAATGGTCTTCCCAATCATGACCTATGGATCGGAGACTTGGACGATCACAGCCACCATATGCAAAAAGATTGAGGGATTCGAATTGTATTGTTATCGAAGAATGATGCGTATATCATGGACATAGCGAAGAACTAACACCTCCATTTTAGCCCAATTGGAAATTGCGTACAGAGACCGACTGCTGCCAACAATTCAGCGCAAATGTCTCAAATTCTTCAGTCACGTCATAAGGCACGATGGGTTAGAGAAGATAGTACTCGAAGGCAAGGTCCGGGGCAAAAGGCCACGAGGACGCCAACCGTTATGAATGACGGATCAAATTAAGACCCTCACCAACCTAAAGCTGAGCGAAGCAGTCCACGCGGCCCAAGATAGAGAGAACTGGCGTCAGATTGTACATAATGCGCGTATTTGTCCATTTGGGACTAAATACTCGATATCGAGCTAATGACCGAGATAGATAGCTAGAAAATAAACCGGATAAAGAAGGTTTTTAATGTAAATGAGAAAAATCATTTACATAATTACATGTGCAGGGCCGTAAATACTAAAAAATTCTTTTTATTCGTATCAGCGTATGTCTTACGCACTTAATCCCGTCCATAAAGCCTATTCTCTTTCTTCCCCTTCCCTGCGGGTCTAACAAGTAAGCCTTCACCTCTCATTACGTCTTTAAACCAACTACTCTGCCTCCTCTTAAACTCCTCCAGAGGTTTTCTATCCTCACCCATCACATCAGTTGCAAGAAACCTTCTCCATTATCCTCCACATCCATTTCCCGAACGCCTTCGGCCAATTCTCGTCTTCCTTTCTCTGAGTCCACGTATCTACCCCATGCAACACTTAATTCTACATTAGACTCTTCACCAGACTCCCAATGTAGGCTGATATACGCTCAGGCGTGATGCAATATGACCATACCTTTCGTTCCACCCTATTAAACTAATACCTGCATAGATCCCTTGATTAAGGATGGAGAGGAAGCTGTAAGATTGGAAGGGAGACCGAAATTTAACACGTTGGTTTCCTTCAATTCTTTAAAAATAAAAAACCTCACCCCAGCGATACCCTGAGATACCACCCAGACCAAACTGACGACAGGACCGAATTCCGCGGACGTCATCACCCAAAACCTTTTCCAGTTCCATCCCCCAGCCTCCAACACCCAAGATATTTCCCAGAATTCCCTCTCCTCTCCCATCCAATCTATTGCTTTCCCCCATTCTGCCCTACCCCATTCCAATTGCCAGTACTCGCTCCTAGGGAAACTTCACTTACCCGTTTTGCTTCTCCGGGAAACTAGTCCTCTCCTCCCAAGCTTAATGAAAATTGAATTCTCCATTTATGGTGACGAGGAATTTTAATTCCCTTATCGGCCGTCAGGCGGCACTTCAGTCCGCTCCCTTGTTATAACTGCAAGAGGGGGGGGGGGGGAGACGTCGTCTAGCTTGAGTGGCGTTGCGGTTCCCGTAGTAACTAAGTTCTCCGCAAAATTATTTTCTACTACATTTTTTTCGAGTGTGAAGGGAAGTAATTCCCAGGCTTTATTTACTTCGTTTCGTTTTTTTCCGGTTACCAGACGCGGTCTGCAAGAATCACGTAAATAGAAATTTCGGTGCATCACTTTGCATTAATAATAATACTCATTGCCGGCTTAAAATGGCACCTTAGGGTAATTCAAACATGCAATTTATGAGGTGTTGCCAGTTTGTTTGAAATAAAAGTATGTCAGAAATTTCTTCAAGAATTTATTTTGCTTACGACAGCAATTTTCAGTTCCCTAAGAATGATTATGAAAATTAAATCTGTGAAAAACGTCAATTAAAGCCCTCATTTATAAAGCATGCAAAAAATTAGGCTTAAAAACTTACTATAAAGAGAGGAAAAATCAATTACAGTTGTGTAAAAAGCGTTTGCATAAGATAAAAGGTGGGTCAGTTGCATGTAACCTTTTGTGAAATTAACGCGAGTATTAAAACACATTCAACAATAACCACAAAAAATGCAATATTTTTAATTAAATAAATAGAATCAATAAGCAGGAATAAGAATATTTGATTCAAGAGACTACCGCAGGGCACAAAGCTTAGGATTTCGCCATTATGATTGCATCGGATTGAAAACAAAATATAATAAAGAATAAGTGTAAAATGGTAGTGACTTCATTTAATGTTAACCCCGCAGTGTTTCTTTTTCTGATGAATCATGATTCTAACTAGTAGATAAAATTAATTCCTTCTTAAAATGAGTCCAACTATGGCGTATACGGTTTTATCTGCAAATTATCATATACCTGTACATGCTTTTAAAACTTCCGTTTGAGGCAGATGTCTCGGTCTCATCATGCACAACATTAATATATTTCTGGTTAAAAATTACTACATAAAGAGGTAAAACAATGTTATTGAGTCGCGAATGTCTTAGGTTCTGAAAACTCTGGCTGGGCTTAAGGCCAAATATGATATTCATCTCAAGAATAAGGAACAAAGAGCATGAATAAAAAACAAAATCATCAGTTCTTTAAAACGACTTAGGCTATAGATTTAATGCGATACCTGTTTAATAACACGAGAAAAAACGACCTTGGGGGTCATTATGTAACTCCACTTCCGAAATAGCTCTTTCGGAAGAGCACCAACTCAAATGAATGATCCATTTGAGCTGCTCCGCTCCCAAAGTACTCATGGAGAGAGTGCTGCCCACTACCCATGGCGGCATTACGGTTGATTTAAAAGACAATCATGGAACTCGGAAAACTTAGAAGTAGAAAATATATTAAGTTTCAGAGGTTTCTTGGACAAAAATACAAAGTACTTTTCAAATATAATAACAGCAAACTCATCTTGCGATTTTAGCGGGATTTCTGCAAATTCGGAAACGACAGCAGCGCCAAATCGCCTATCATTTAGCAGGCGATTTGGAAGCTCAATTCCACGACCGTAAGAACTGGGCAATGAACCATTCACGGAGGAAATGAACGAGTCGATGGTGTTGCCGTCTGGCGTACACGGTTAAAAACTCCACTTTCAGCAATATTCGCCATATAAGGAGCGATCCGTGACGTCATGTTCCGTGAGGTGAAATTAGAGAATAACATCCCTGATACCTATGATTTGACCAACTAAAATAATTAATGAACTCCCATCATTGGTCTAGCAGCCTACCTATTGCGCGAAAGAATATTCCATTAAAGCGATATAAATTATTTTAAAAAATTATCACCTAAAAGTGCTGGAGTGATTTGATTTCTGTGTACGGATTACTAAAGTATTCCTAGGGAGAGATTGGACAACAGAGGCGTGCGATGTTCCATTGAGACATTTTATTTTCGATTTTTATAGAACGCGTGACTCCAACACGTCAGTGAAAACGGGATTTAATTGTCATTCACGGAAAAATAAAAATTAATAGCCGCATAAACTCTTTCTCAATTTATAAATAGTCAATTTATAAATAGTCTGAATTTGGAGAGCATAAATTCACTCAACTCGCAAGTAACAAAAGTATAAAGTCTTAATGGCTAAGAAGGACGGGGAAAGAGGAATAGAGGCTTATCATTTGTTCTTAAAATTTGTATACACTTGTTTAAATTTTTTTTTGAATGGTAGTCTTCACTACCGTTAGTTACTTAAATCCATTAATTCTGACTTGACTAGAATATTTGTTACGAAAACTGACTCTGCAAACGAAGCAAAACCCGGACAAATGGTATTGGATGAATACATCCGTTTCGAGAATCGGTGACACGAAAGAATCAAGTGTACACCATAACCTTTAGTCTTAAACATAAAAATCTATGCTTTAGAAATGCATAATATCATGGAAAACGAATACAAATTTACTGATGAAATATATCATTTCTGCAATCATATTTATTCACTCGGCGTTAACCTGACTTTTGCTTTGAGCTTCTAGCACATATTGCTGAATATTTACCTCTACAATGACTTTTAATTTCCATTACTATATTTTTACACTAGAAAAGTTTTACATAGGAACGAATAAGCCGAAGAATTCAAGGACAAGCGTGGCGAAAAGTGCCCTTCAAGAGCAGAATGTGATTCTAAAACGTATGATAACATGCACGATATCACAAGTTAAAGGCATTGGCAATGATGGGGCAGTATGAAAATAAGTTTAAAAAAAGGAAAGCCTTTTACTTCCACAGATGAAACAAGCACGTTTTCATTGAACTAATCAGAAAAGGAGCTGCGTGAATAATAAGCATGTAAACATGAAGTTGATATGGCAATAACATATGCATATGTCAGCTTGAGGGGTACGTTGTTACTCCTTGACTTAAGTCATTATCATTTCAGCATCCTTAATATCAATTCCTTGCTATTTGAAAATCTCAGAAACTCGCATGACCAGCAACTTAGAGCCAGTGAAAACATGGATGTTGGGTTAGCAGAATCGAGTCGAATTAGATATTTCTGATATGAGATTTATTTGTCTTTATGTGAGTTATGCACACTAACCTGCCATTTACGGTAGAAATTGCATACAAACGCAGAACTCAAAGGGAAACGCAGGCCACCAGCCAAGAATAAGTAAATCAGATGATGCTGGTAACTAAAAAAGAATGGCGAATCTCCAACTTTACCTCCTAAAGTAAAAACGCTCAGATATATACAAACAACGTACAAGTAATGGAGAAAATTCCTGTAATATCCATTTCATTGGTAAATTTAGTGCTATGAAGTGTTTCGCAAACATACAACACTAGCTATTCATCAGAACAAGCTGAATATTTACCACAACTGTAAATATACAAGCGAAAAGGAATGAGAACATTTTCATCTGGAGGTCAAAACTACAATCAAACGTTACGTGCTCCACTACCCTTCCTGCTGCAGTTTTACAAGAATATAAATAAGTTTTTCAATGCAGAATACCTTAAGCTATAGATACAAATATTGCCGTTAAAGTAAATAACGGAAACTATTCATGTATCACAAACATACTATCTCCCAGAGCTCTATTTCAATAAAAAAAACCAACGGAGTTTCGTCAATGCGAAGCAAGAAAGGGAAAACAGACCTCTGAAGGTAACGTATTATAATCCAAGATCAGCAATGACAGCAGCAGCATCACATATGCAAACTATTTATGACGCTCAAGTCATTCATGCTTAGACCTCCGTGCTTCAAGCTGTGAGGTGTTTGTTCCATCTTGCGCAAGCATCAACTCATTATGAAAGGGAGAGCTAACCAGCCACTGAATCAAAAGCGAGCGTGTACAGAGATTGTTCGCCGAGCGTCGCTTTCAGCATTCACTTCTCTCCTTGCAGAACCGTATTCTCTCCCACAACGAGCTCTTTATTCGGCATTTCTTCTGGCCAGGCACTCAAACCCCTCTATTCACCACCGACGAAATTCTTCCCCTCAGTGAAAACCAGCAGGGATGACGACGAGGACAATAAAAAAAGAAAACATCGGAATGAATAAAAAAAAATATGAGTGTTGGTTGAGGCCGCTTTCACCGCTTCCCTCGAATGCATTGAGGTCTGCATTGTTGGGAATCCAGCGCCCATTCCCACTGATGACTGAGATATAACGCTCGCGAGCCATCCGAAAACTACGCGAGAAAGAACTCCACGCAAACCGACCATTCCTCGCAAAGCATTCACGAACCGTTCTCCCCCGTTGCCTCCGACTCTCCTTCCCTCAATTCTTCTCCCTCTATCCTTCTCTGTTCCTCTCAGCTCGCATACACCCCTTCTCCTCTCCTCACTCGCTCTCTTTTCGTAGCTGGGCCAACATTCTTCCAAGGGAAGGACAGACAAGTGAGTCGGAATGGGTGGTAGTGCTTTTGCGGCGAGGAGAGGAGTTGGTATTCGGAAAGAGCAGGAATGAGGCTCCGGGCGTTGGAAAACCTTTCATATATATTTTATTTTTTATTTTTGCGAGCTCGGGACGGCGGGGATGGTGGGTTTACGCTGTCATATTGCGGTAACAATGGCGAGGGAGTCCTATCCCTGAAACCGCGTGAGGAAAAACTAGGAGCAAAAAGAGGAAATAAAAAATAAAACAAATTGTACTGGCAGAAAACAATAGGAAAAAAGGAAGTGTACCCAATGAGGATGACTACAAATAGTTATCAATGCACAGAGACTTGAAATATGAAAGCACTAGGAACACCCAGGAGATTGAATGCAGGATAGTGTACCGGCAATGATATAATTGGGACTAGCCACATAGACGTTGAAAAACGCTATGCTTTTCAGGTAGAAAAACTTGGATATTAAATGAGTTAGGAAACGAAAATCTTAAAACTTTATAATTTTGCTTAAGAGGAAGTTATTTAAGACCCGAGCATATAGTGCGAGGAAGGTTCAATTTTATTCCAAATTAGCTAGCATCCAAGACGAATTAAAAAAATAATAAGTAGGTATTTCAATTCAAATTGGCGTCCTTTTCTTTAAATTATTTGGCCACGTGTAGCAATCTAAAATATTGACACAAGTGTTACAAGATATAACGATTACATATTAAAGAAACTATTATACAGGGAAGTAATTTCGTTTGTTATAATAAATGACGATTTTTTCCTGGAAGTTCACTCTAAAACGGCACATCCACTAAGAATATGTCAGAGGACGACTTATATTTTTAAATCATTGTTTGCTTTTGAAAATTGTATAATTTTTTTAACTCATCAACAAATATTTCTATATTTACATACAGATACCAAAACTTTGGCTAAAATAGATAGTGCTTCACTTTCAGTTGCACAGAATCAAGACTCAAACGCCTTGGGAGTTGATGTTTGACGGTATAAATTTCATCCTTAATAACCTTGAAATGTTTATACCTAGAATGTATTTACAGCCATATATTCAGGTAAATATAACGAAATCCTTAGTCTGGTGGATTATGTTTTCCGTTTCCTTTTACTTATCGCAGGAAAATAAAAAACATTGTCCACTTTTTCAAGTGTTATTTATCTTCATGGAATTTACTATGCAAATCAGCCCACAAAGAGTTATCGGTTCATAAAAGATATATTTAATTCAGCTAGCACGTAAATTAATCACCTTAAAAAATATGGAGGTGAGAGATATCGTTATGCAGATGACCGGGCGCAGGTCATGTTGGAGATTTGATCTGTTCATCAAATGGATACGGTGAAGGAGAACGCAAGTCAAGGGAAAACATATGGAAAGGCGTCTGAAAAAATTCAGGCATCCGGATAAGAACATTTATTATTCTCTCACTCTATACCTCTCTTTTATTATTCTCCATCTAACATCTCTATATTCCACATTTTAGTATGGTCTGTTTTGTATTGATTGCGTTATGCGTTATGAGGAATAAAATTTATTTTTATTATAAAAATATCGTACTATTATTTGAAGTTTGTTTACAAAATTATTTTATTTTGCAGCCAAAATGAGCCATTTAATTAATATTTTTGTCTGGCATTAACTTGCTGGCAATGACATATTTTGTGAGAAATAGGGAAAAATCAAGTCAATAAATTTAGTAACTGTATGAACAATCACAAAGGTGGATGGCAATGAGATGTCTAATTTGTGGTAACGGTATTTGAGTTAAACTAATTTGCCAAAAGAAATGGTGTATACATTTCATTCTTTTGAGTTCAATTTTGAGAAGAAAATAAGATAAGGTATTTTTGAAAAATTGATAAATCTATATTCATCAAAGATATAATGTGACATTCACCAATAAATTATTTTAATCTATGGATGTCAAAAGTCAAAACAGATATGAAAAATATGTTTTTACCTTCTGGAAATCGAAATGTTTCTCCCACAAATGCCCATATAATTTTACCACCCTGCCACTTGGTTTCTGTAGAGGAGGATGGTTTCCTAAAATATTTGGTAGGTTTATAGGTATTTTATAAAATATTTAAGAATAATTCGCTTGCAATATTTACATCGAAAAGTGGATTCTATACGAGAGCTTTCTTGACGAGATGGAGGTAATACATAGGAATTTGGGAGGTTAATTGAGCTGGCATAGGAAACTTTTATTATTATTTTATAAGACATACAATGACAGGAAACTTAAATTAAGTGAGTAATTGGCTAATTATGGGACTGGTGGAATGGGAAAGGCGCTTAAAAAGACAAAGGAAGAAGCCCAAGGCATGGTGAAGGATGAGAGATAGTTACTTGAGGAATTTAGAGCAGCCAAAGTAGATGGACCGCTAACAGTAGGTACGTTGGAAAAGAGTATGCAAGGTTACCAGACTTTTTAGTACCCCATGTGCAACATTCTCTGCTAACTATGCTAAGGTTCTACCACCTAGTTTCTGTCCTAGTAGTATCCAATGCTCGTTTTCACTAGAGTAGAATAGGATCTAGGATCCTTTATTAAAAGACTACCTTTAGATCCAGCATACCGTTACCAGTAACCAACCACTACGCAATATATGGACTGTTCCGACATAAAAAGGAAAATTAAGCTAGAAGTGTGAATGGTGTAAAAAATTGGAGTAGACCAAGAAAATATTGGGTGAATGTATAGGAAGATACTCTTTAATAGAAGGAATAATATCAGTCTTATGAACAAACGGGCGTGCATGAATCAATCTTCGAAGGTAACTGAAGCAAAAGAGGTATAAATAGATAGGAAGAGATTGGAGAACACTGTAATAGTAAAGTCAGCTTTACAGGCCAATCACCAAGAATAAAACTTCGTTGACTGAGCCTACGCCGAAAAGGAACGGTGTGATGGGTATAAGTTTATGTGCAAGTGATTAGGTGGTTTATATATTAAAATGAGTTAGGATTGTGAAGGCCGTTTTGAGAAATAAGGTAGAGGATGAGGTGAAGAAAAAATCTTCCTTTGTCTAGGAAAGAGGGAAAGGGGGAGGATGAGTATCGGTATTTTTTTACTTAGGGAAGTGAATTGGAAATTATTTTACAATTAACACTGCTAAGATTGTGTGAAAAAGTAGAGGCACCGAAATAGTTTGTTTACGTAGAATTGGATTTAAGGAGAGGAGAAATAGTCCATCTGAAACCTACGATACCCATAGAAAACGACATATTAATAAAAATAAAACGAAACCAGATGCCAGCAGAAGGGAGATGAAAGCAATTGGAGAGTTAACATTTTAAGTGGGGGCCAAAATTTATAGAGAGGACTTAAAATTATGTGAAGAGATTACACTTGTGTACACCCTGATAGCGTGGTCATAAGCTTGACCATATAAACGGCTGGCACTGAAAGATAATGAAAGGGTTGCTTTGAATTTTTAGCGTGAGAGGACCAACAGAACCTCTGACTTACCCACTACTTTCCCTTGTAAAAGGTCCACCTTGTTTTGAAAACAAACAACATTATCTTACATTTTTTGCTAGCATGTTCTCTCAAAATCTCATAAAGTAGCCTTTAGAGAAACATTCGACGCTATCTTTTGGTCATTTGGAAATATGTGGCCAGAAGCGGAAGACGGCTACATAGCTTTTTCGGAGCGTTTTCGGGGTGGGAGCGGTCAACTGTGTGAGCATATACCCGACCTGGCCAGTGGAGAACCACATGAATCGCGTCTTGATGATCTTTCGTGGCGTTTGCCTATATTAATAAATCCTTCATATCATGTGATTTCTCGGTAAAATTAGGCGATAGACAAAATTCCCATTGTGTGTTTATTTATGGTGACACATGCAGGGCTGAGCAGGAAGGACCTAAACTTATCCAAAAATATTCAAGAGAAGAGTATTGAGCGGATTTCCAGCATGATTAAAGGGAGCTAAAATCATTGCATCCACGTAAAAGCAAACTCTTTGGTCATACGTATTGTCAATAAATGAAAAAATTAAAGTCCCAGACTATTTTATAAAATCATTGACCTTAAGTACCTAATGGTGTCAAAATTTTACAGCTTCAGAATCGACAATTTTCGTTCTCAGGTTAACGCTTACACTCAACGCTAAATACAGACTGTAAGCGTATGTTTTTTATAAACTTCTGGAGGAGGGAAAACAGCTCATTTTTGCCCTGCTATCGGAACCTTGAACCTTTTAAGAACTATAAACTTTTTACAATATAAAAACTACAGGATTAGCATGTGGAATATCAACCCTGCAGTACGAAACCCACTGTAAACATGGTGAACAACCACTGAGATGTAACCAATTCGTGATTGGACTCCACATGATTGCAAATTCAAATAAACCTTTAATTTAATTACGGGTATGGAAATACGTGTTAAGTCACGTGATCGTTTTAAAGTTTGCTAAACATCTGGATAGCAAACATATTCACCATTCAACATGTTAACTAACCAAACGTAATATTTTTTTCCTAATTGTTTTCATAAACGTCATTGTAGGAACGTTTGATCGACATCAATGATTGCGTGAGAAGGGGAGTCAACTCCCCAAGTAAAAATCTTTGAAAAAAATAAAAGTTTTTCAAAATCTATTCGCAATCCAGCTAACATGGACAATGAAATATATATGCAAGTGAAGATTGATAACTCGTTAGTTATCTTTTTTAGTTTTCAAAGGCTGAAATTACAACATACCTCAGGACTAATTGATTTGATTTAGATTGAGACATTTGGGCACTTTTTTGGAATTGGTAGTCACAAGAGATGTGACGAAATTAATGTATTCAACTTCTGCCGTTGCAACCGTTGCAAGCCCAAAGAGTTACGAAACCAAGGACTGTAGACATCATTTAATGCAAAATTAAATTATTTCCCTGTCAGTTATACCGATAAATTGCAAATTAAATTGGGCAATACCTGCCGTACCACAGTAACTGTCGCAGCACACACACAGCAAGCAAAATTGTAAAAGCACTTAGTACGCGCTGTGGATTAGGTACATAACTGGTAAATTTCCACCCTTGCTACTTGACCACAATGCCACACTTAAAATGCTGATCATTCTCAATATCCAGACAATAATATTTTGAATGCAAGCGTTACATAAATGTGTATTGAATTTAAACCTGGAGATATTCACTTTGACTGATATTCGAATTGGTATGTTTCCGTGTGATGAAATTTTTGTTGTGAATACCTGAGTTTTCTTTACTTTGCCTGAAGTTCAATTAACTTTGATATATTTCGTCTGTGACTTACTTTTTTCGGTGCAGTTAAGGAAATGTTTCTACTTACTATCTCGGAAGGAGTCTGCTATCTCTGCTCAAAGAATATCTACATCTTCCTGAAATTGTGGAATTTAAAACCAAAATAAGCACGAGGTTGTACTTTATGATGCTAAAATTTGTAGAAGAAAATTCATCCTCCGTTTGGGTGACTTTCTGTGACACTCCTGTGTGCCGAGGTCGAAAATAACTCTCAATAATTTGGTAGAATCAAACAGTTACTTACTAATGATGATGACAGACAACTGCCGGTTTTCCAACGCTCTGCATGAATAGCGTAACGAGTTATGTTTGCAGCGTCTGTGTTAATCTACGTTTCGGATAGATTACAACTATAGCCATAAAAATATTCGCAAAATGCAAAACAAGCTGTGATTTAAATTAACGTTTTCTTTTCAAACAATTCGCAATACAGAGTTTGTTCACAATGCATCAATATGAAATTTACAATATTATCATAAACGACTCTACTACCTCCTCATTAGCCTGTAGTGAGTGAGCTGCGTTAAGATTTCGGTATGTAATACTCAATTTAAATTAGGAGATACATTAAATATTCACTCAAGTATCTATGTTCCAACCATGTTTAGGTAAAAGGTAATGGTAACATTAGAACCGTATTATCAATTATATTACAATGTAGCATTATAAAAGAATGAAAAATCCTATGACTAGTCAAATTTACTGCCTCGGGGGTTGAAAGTATGGAGAAAATTCAGGGGTTTAGGTATCAGACAAAGCAAGTAACTAAGTAAATTGAATGGATGATCTTTGGCATTCGCTCATGCTTATTATCTAAAAATCATTAATAACTTTTATTAAAAAAATTGATGACACTAAGAAGGTGCTGATTAATCATCAACAGAAAAACGGTACACTTCCTAAGTTAACACATCTGAAATACATTAACGAGTACGTGTTGTTAGCATTTTGTCAAAAAATCTTTCCAAAATAAAATTAAAAAATTCCCGTTTGCTATTTATGTAATATGTTTATCCATGAAATACCATCACCGAATGTATCAACCACACTATAAAGAAACTGTCCCCGCAAACTATGAACGATGAATTTGAAATGGACTGCCATTTTCTCTCCTAATCCAATTCACAATCAATAGAAATATTCACATCACCAACTTCCAGGAACTAATATTGCTAATCGTTTGACAACAAACTAGCACTCCTAGATCATTATTTTTATATCACCGTTGCACCACCGCAGTAAAACAAATGGCTCCATTTCAATTTTGCGATTCAAAAAAATTCAAAGCTATAGCGAAGATCCAGGCGTGGTGGATCAAGTTCAAATGAAAAAAAGGACTACAATGCTACCAGGCTCCCTTTTCCTCCCCCGAAGAAAAGATATCCACGCCGCTCCTTTACCTTTTCACCCGCACTGACGTGGACAGATTGCCGAGGACGGGAGTTCTTTCTCCGGCCGTGACTAGTGGCATAATATAGGAAAAGTGGAAGGGTCACATTTGTCAAGCAATATGCGGGGAGGCAGGAGGAACGTTGGGGAGACGAATACGAGAGAATGTCGGAGGGATAGAGCTGAAGGGAGAGGGGTTGTGTCAAGGAGAGGATTCGAGGGTTGGAATGCAAGAGGGTCGTGCGAGAGCATAAAAGATTACTAAGATGGAGGAAATAGAAAGGAAAATGTCCAGCAGCGGTGGAAGAGAAGGTACCAGTCATTCGAGACCGGGTTGAGAAATTGCAAGGGAAATTGATCCACACACGGCTTTTACGACTTAAGAAATTCACTGTCACAGGTTAAGGAAATGCTATTCACATGGAACTCACATTACATTTCAATTACGTTATAGCCCTCATTCACATGCTACATTGCGTACTGCCGCCGGAGCATATTGCAGGGGGAGTTTGTTCGTCATCAATGGAAAAGGGGGGATAGGAAAAATAAATTTGAAGAAGAAAAGGACAAAGTGAATTGCATGTTAACTGAATGTCTTAGAGTACCCCTACTAGTTATAATTGTAAATAAAGGTGAAGTGACCGAAAAAAATCTCTGAACCTATCGGTTCGGTAGTTTATCTCTCTTATTCTGTAGTTTCTATCAGATATAGAGAGCGAGAATGAAACGGTATCCTCCCTGTAACCATAAAAATAGCGTGACCTAAATTTTCCAAGTAATCTTAACCTTACATGTGGCCTTTGAGTCTTAAATTTGTCCTTCCTTGAGCTTTTCTAGTATATCAGTGAAGGTTTTCATCGTGCATTGTTTGTTTCACGCGTATTCTGTGCAGGGTCCAGAAAGGACTAGCATCAAGCAGTCCTAGGACCAAGTTTCTTTAGAACCTTGAGCATCGGCTTCCTATCCGGGCGACCTGGATTCGGATTCCGTCAAAGGCGGAGATTTATAAGTAGAATCACGATCCTTACTAGGGAGTCATGTGGACAAAAATTAGATGCGTAGTACTTAGTAACTCGGGTAGAACGTTAAACCATGCATCTCTCTCGGCCAACGTTGGGATCATCTATAACCTACCTATCTTTCTCTAAAATAACCCATCCCTTACGAACCGACCCAAATATCCTTCATTGTGTGACGTCATTCTGGACTTCAGTTGTCGGATGCTTACCCAAATAACGAGCCAGCGAACTGGGTTCAAATTCCGCGGCCAGGAAGATTTTCATCGACTACATAAACTCGCAGTCGTTGGTTAAAGAAATGTGTTCCGTGGAAATCATAATTCGATTGTAGTGCTACCTCAGGTTACAGTATCAAGCAGCCCACCTTATCACTCAAAATTAATAAAAGGGTCAGGAAAGAGTGACATTCTTTGAATGATTGTGAACAATCTATTAATCAGGCACCTGCATCGCAACAGGATTAGTTTAAAAATGACAAATGGCAAAATATTACCTTGAAAAGTATCTCTGAAAGTCTCATGAAATATTTGTGAGGAAATTCTTCTCGCATGGTAATTTGCATGGAGATTCAGTTATGTGGAACGTTGCCTCTTACTTTGAAACAATTGTGACAAATTTAAAAACAAAATTTACGTCACAATTAAAGTAACTAAATGTAAATGTCACTTAATTTTTATTTTAGGGCGTAGTAAAAGGTTATAAATCGCATTTATATGTCTCCAGGAAATATTCCTGATCAATACATATAAATAAGAGGAAAATAAAAAAGTTGGAATCCAGGCAAGCAGTAGTAAAACACACATGTAACTATCGTGAAAGCCAAATCCTAGGAAGGAAGGAAGTTTAATAAAAATATTATGGATCTACTTCTACGTATTTTCACGAACCAATCCTAGCTTTGCATTTCATTAATTATTCAAGACTACTGATATCTTTGAAGTAACCGGAAAGGAGCAAAAAGCTAGACTGACAAATTTTCAAAAAGATCTATCATCATTTTGGAATTCAAACGTAAAAAATTCTGGAATAAAACAATTTAGTAATTCATTCAGGACAATTACCTGCACACGCCATGATTATGTCATCATAACACGTCAAAATGTCATGGAATAAGATGACACAGGGAAAATCAATAAATTGTTATTCCCATCAGAGCGCACAGCGTAAGTAATATTTTCAGAGGCATACAAATCGGTCTATTATGCAAGGGAACTACTTAAATAGTGCCGAGTAGGGCAGTAGGGTCGAAAACCTCCAAATTAAGTGACGCCTTTAAAAGCATACACATCAATGTCACCAAAGAGTTTTTTACATCACGACTTTTTGTATCACGATTAGCAAAGCTGATTATCAAAGTTAGGTATCAGGTATCAATGAGCAGAAGAAGAAACGCATCAAATAATTTATTTTCTCTGACAAGAAAACAAAATTTCTTACCCTAGAGAAAACAACCACAGATTTTTCCACAAAAAAATACCACAGCTATTCTGTAGCGGTCCCCACGAATTGTATGTGGTGAGAGCCACAGAACAGCTGTGGTACCACAGATATTTTCTGGTATACACAAGATATGTGTGGCAACTAGGCTTGGGCAAAAAATATCGATATATCAAAAACTCGATATATTTTTTAAAATCTATCGATAATTATCGTCGATATTTTTCATGTCGATATATCAAAAATTGATTTTTTTTCCGAGTATCAAATTCTATATATTTGTTTAGCACGTGACCATTGTAAAGTTGTTTCTCCAGCTGCGGTGTCTTGTCCTATAACGAAAATAAGTGATGATATTCGCTTAGAACATAGGCCAATGGGACAACGTTCTCCAGAAGTACGATCTGCACAAACAGAACGAGAAAATGCTGATAGAAGTTCAATTTGGTCCAGACATGAACACCTATTATCTCTTAGCACTACTACGCAAGAGGTTCCTAGCTCTGGCTCTGTCCCTAATGAGCTGAAGCAGTATCTGGACCAACCACTACTGGAGACTTCACAAATCAGATCCAATAAAGTTTTGGGTGAACTCCCAACACTTCACACCGGTCCTTTCGGAAATCGCGCTGAAGTACTTAATATGCCAAGCCTAATCTGTTCCATCCGAAAGAGTAGCTTCTGCAGTTAACTTCGTGGTACCGAACAACAGGAGTAGATTAACGGGGGAACATGTAAAACAGAGAGATCTTCTGATGTCAATATTAGACAAATACTGGTTTGATTGATTAAAATTGGTTGTAAAAATAAAAGATTTTTTTATTACTTCTACATGTCCATAATTTTCCAAATTTTACTTCAACATTTTTTTTATATTTTGGTGAAACTTTAAGGAACCACTTGTTTT
The DNA here is from genome assembly GCA_963573305.1 of Pyrrhosoma nymphula. Taxonomy (NCBI): domain Eukaryota; kingdom Metazoa; phylum Arthropoda; class Insecta; order Odonata; family Coenagrionidae; genus Pyrrhosoma; species Pyrrhosoma nymphula. The sequence continues at coordinate 37,088,633 of OY754334.1, forward strand.
GGCAAAATTATCGATAAATCAAAATATCGATAATTTTGGCTAGATAACTATCGATACATGCTTTAAATATTGATACGATATCTATCGATATATTTTTTTTACTTGCCCATCCCTAGTGGCAACCACAGAAAGTCGGTAGACTAATGGTTACTTTTTCTGCGACAAAATCGTGTGTCCTGTGGGGGCTTTTGTGGCCCGATGCAGGGCCCTTTGGCTGTGGCAGGTCTGTGTCACCTCTGTGGCGGCCCTACTATTGTCTGTGGCAGGTGGCTGCCCAAGTAACATTTTTCGTTGGCCCTACGTTGGTAGATGGTGGGGTGCAACGGTTAGCCATCAGTATGGATTGGCCACCTTGCCCACGGTTCCCCAACGATGGGCCAACAAAAAAACGATAACTTTTAATTAAATACTATGAATGTACTACTAAGTTATACCATGCTTTAATATTTAATTATTCTTCCTAGTGCCTACCTAACGACATTGTAAATACTCGAATTTTCAACTACCCCACGATTCTACCCACATTTTCTCGCACCCGTATTCAAAGTACCCGCGGCTAGAAAGCGGTATATACCTGGCCAATTCCGTGAACTAATTATTAAATGGCAATTCCGTGATAGTTTGAGGAAATACCATTACATCATGAGAACAGTTTTCAGGAATTAATTATTTGAGACCTATATTGCCACATGGTAGGAATATAAATGCAATATTACTGAGAATAAAAATGATTTTTAGTAACTAATACTAACAATCCATAGAGAAAAAGCCACAGGTTTTGCCACAAAAAAATACCACTGCTGATCTCTGGCGGTCCCCACGAATTGTATGTGATGAGAGCCACAAATAGAGACTCTTTGATCTTAGCCATAAGGCCAAGCTGCAACTTACTTAGTAACAAATCAACCTGCGACTTGGGGAGAATTACTTGCTGCTGCCACAGCCATTGGCGGCTCCAAGGGAGGGGGGACAATTGCCCCTCCCCCCCAAAACCCGGCGTATTTTACTTATTTTTCATATATCTAAAACTAAAAGCAGCATTTCTTTTATGTTTTGAAGTACGATAGTAGGCATATGTCTTAAGCTAAATAAGATTTTCTTTTTAATTTGCCACACAGATTGTTACGATATTACGGGACGAGACCCCCGGACTCCCCTTTTCCTGGTAAGTATCCATACCTCCAAAGCCAGTGGTTGTCCACCCCGAACCTCTGGTCTGGAGCCACCCCTGGCCACAGCAGGCAACACACGATGCTCGTTGCCACAAAGCCACAGCGACAACACCACCACAAGTACCTTATGTGGCATGCCACACGAGTTTTGCGTTTGCCACATACGCTTATAGCTTGCCACAGCCTCCTTGTGCCATTGCCATACACCAATCACATATTCCCTGTGGAAACCACACAATTCCAGTGACATATCCTGTGGCGGTTCTGTAGTTCACCTGTGGTCTTTTCTCTAGGGAAGTCACAAAAACATTGAATAAAGTCGTAATGAATTATGAGGATTTGGATTGATTGCAGCCTTGTGAAAAGCAAATTTCTCGCCTCATTTATGGAAAGTGACTTTGACATGATTTATCGTGAAAATGAATACCTACCTACTATCAAACAAAATGACGAAGGAATGTTTAAGGAAAACATTTCATGTCAAAGGCCGAAGTAATTAAATTTGTTGGCGAAAGAGGAAATAAATCATTTGAAGCATAAAAATTACATTCAGCTGCTGTTTGCTCGAATTTTCACAAATTAAAAGCGTTAATTAATGCATTTATAATTGCTGAAAAGCTAAAAATTGAAAATTTCCAATGAATTTCTTTTTAATAAGGGTACATAAGGCCATTGACTTTATTCTATAAGAAGTGATAGTATATTTCCCGAATCGTATAAATATTTTCCTAGCAAAAGTATAGCATAATTTAACACAATTCAACATGTCTACGAGTTTCATCTATTTTTAAGATAAGTTTAGTAGGAAAAGGATGAAATACGAAATAATATATACATAATGTGAAAGAAAAGAGTCATAGCCTCGATGCTGATTTACAGTACGTAAAGAGTTTTACTTTTCCTTAATCAATGATGGACTGCTGGCAAATGACCGAATTGCCGAAATAGTTCTAAAGCAACTGTGGAAAAATATTTTATAGTCAATTTAAGGAAAATAATCCAAAGATATCAGCATCAAGGATATTAAATGTAAAGGGCGAAAACAAGGAAAGGGATTGATGAAGTCCTAATCCTGGGAGAAAATATATTTATGCGAAAATGACATTGCCAACATTTTCATCGTTAAATTCCGGGCTTAGAGAACGTACCGTACCTAAACCTGTGAGAAAGAATTAGATTATATCGAGTTACATCCAGTCCAAGTAAAATTGCAAAAATTTACAGTAAAGAAAGCGACCTTGCTTTATCTCTGAAGGGTTCAAAAAGGCACAAGTGCGGAAGTCGATATTTAGTGCGACGAATGTAGCAAAGGAAGTTATGAAATGAAAACATCCAGGCGGAGATATGGAATGGAAGATATTAATATATATATCCTTTACTAATGACATCTTGCGCGGGATTTTCTGAAACGAACTAGACACTATAGAAATTACCTTGACTTAAAAAGTCTCAAAGTTCAACAAAACCCTCAAGAAACCCTTGGAGAACGTTTGTTTCATTAGGGAAAGGACCCTCAAGTGAGAATTTTTGCAGAATTGAAAATAGTTTGGTGGCATGATAGGGAAGGATTACTTAAGAATAGAGAAAGGGTGAAAACAGACCAGCGTTGGAATCAACCTACTCTTGACGAATGGTGACAAAATTTCCAGTTATTTTTACCTCATCCCACGGACGGAATGCAAATCTTAAGAGCTCTCGAAATTACACCCCAAAAAGCACGAAGTTTCCACTGAAAACTTTTCCTTAAGGCCGAGATTCGAACCAAGGCCTCAGTGAAGGGAAGCACCTTCTCTAGCCATCATATTAACCCAATTCCCTAAAATTCTAAACTCTTAACTCCATGCTCTTCCGGATACATCTGTAGATAAAAGTAATCTGCAATGAACTCCAATAAATTTAGATAAAAATTGTGTTATATATTTAAATTAACTACATTTACGCAAAAGAAGCATTCTAGCATCAGAATGTATTTTATAACACTGAAAATATACAGCAAGAAATTTACAGACGCATTAAATTTAAAAAAGAGACGATACATTTGTTAAAATACAACGGGAAGTAGGAAGCTTTATAAGCTGCTTCCTTAGACTAAAATCCACAGTGCAGTAGTTTAATGCTCCTTCTTAATTTAAATCAACAAGCGCAGCATTTGTTGCAACAATCAGAGCGAAAACAAACACATGAAATGCCTACTCAAATCTTACCTTCAGGATGTACTCCTTAGAAAACCCCAGAAACTCTGCATAATGTGAATGAGAGTTCAGCATAAGATATTTGACTGGTATTATACCTAGTAAATGTACAAAAATAACAGTAACAAAAGTGCATAGCAGTTGTAGTTTATATATGACTTTTAAAACAAAGAGACAAAACGTGTACACATACGACAGTGGAGATGAAATTGCAGCAAACGAATCAAAGTGAGTCATGAAACCGGATAAACCTAGGTGGATGATGCAAGATAATGAACACACCAGCTAGCATTCATGAGAAGTTTTTTATGCTCACTTATTAATTTGGGATAACAAGCGTGGAACATGCTCCAAGGAACTGCGTGAAAAATTATGGAAAAAACGAACGCTAGAGCCAAAAGGTAGAGCGAAAACCCAGTGGAAACCATAGCAAGGAAGGAGGTGTACTATGAAAATGGATTGAAGGACATAAAAGTAACTGTCTGAGAGATGTTGCAGGAAGCAGTGTGAACACGTTGGTGTGTATGGGAAGGGATGAAGCCGAGGCGGATGCAGGCACGGTATCCCTTGGAGACGGACGAAGATGGAGTGAGCAGCGAATATGACGCTGTCCCGAGAAGTAAGGAGGTCGAGGTAGGAGGGGTATGGGATGGGGGTTAGAGGAGGGGAGGAAGGGTCGTGGGAGGAACCAACCCCTTGACAGTATACCTTCCCCCCATGTTCCCCCAGTACGCGTGGGCTCTGAGAAGGGGGACATTAAGGTGAAAGAGTTCAAGAGTATGGTTACGCGATGCTGCGATATATCTACTAAGAAATTAGAAATAACGAGATTATATCTAATATTATTATAATATTATATATATATCTCAGGGCTTGATTGTCTTGGCTTTTTATTGACCCGCACAATTATTTTAGACGATGGAGTTCGATTAGTACTGTACCTCAAGAGAAACAATCCCTAACGCAACGTAACCCAATGGTAATGGTAATAATGTTCATTTCATCCTTAAAATTCGTACACAAATATAAATCAATATAATAGGTACATATAAACATCATTGAGATATAAGATAAACCTTTTGAAAGGTTGCTATCTTTAAACAGATGATATGAGGTAGATTACTGCTGTATTTGCAAATTTGTAATAATTTGACTATATACATAGTATGCATAAACTTAATCATCTCTTAAGGGCGTTCTGAGCTAATCAAAGTCAATAAATCTTTTTTAGAAGTACACATTTGATAAAAACTAATGATGTAGCAATTTTTTAACATTTAAAACGTTAAATATGAGGTGTAATTTTATTGGTATGTAATGTAAAGGAATATGCGGTTTAAAAATTGCAATGCGATGAAATAAGACGCAAAGTGACATATGATTTACTGCCACACAAGTCGATATTTGGTGTAATTTGTTGCTATTCGATACGAAATGTAATGCTATATGGAATACAATATATTGCAATGTGATTAAACGTTTGCATAATTTTAAAAGGCCACACTATTATGAATTAAGCAATAATGCAATATGCTAGGTAACTCGGTAGTGATGCAATTCCATACGCTAGATAACCGGATACGTGATCCAACTCGATACAATGTAACATAAAGCAAAACAATATGCGATTTAGACTATGTACGGTGTAATGAATCGCAATACGCTACACCATGTCGTGCAATTCGTGATATCTCATCCTGCCACGTGCGATATATTAATTAGTGATATGGAAGACATATCGTCTTTTATCTATCACTAGTGAAGGTGCCCGTTGAATATCAACGGGAAGATTATTATAATTTATTGTAAGAAACCATTCATATCTAATTTAGTGCAAGAATGATTGAGGTAATAGATATACACGGAATCTCGACTTCAACATTGAGTGTGGTCGTTAAGGGGACGATGATTCAAAAACGCTTAAATATTGATAAATCGTTAAGTTTTAGCAAAAATGTCGGAATCTCGACCGGAATACAAAATTCAACTGAAGTACTAAGAATCTTTATTTTATATTCTTTCTATTGGTACCTTTCCCTATAACAGAAAACCACTATTTCTAATTTTAATTTGCAAATAAAAAAATGTCTGCAGCCAAATAAAGATTCAGCTTCACGTGTATTTTTACGTAAAAGCTATTGACATAGAAATACACATCGGTGATTATTATAGTAGATGATGGATACTTCGTAGTTTTCCACACTTTTAAATTTTCTGACCTTAACTTTTTCGAAGGTTACACATCATCATGTACGCAGATCTCACAGATAATTATGAATTGAAACCATCGAAAGTAGTGAAGTCAGAAAAATATAGTGTAGACATTAACGTAAGTATTTCTTTAACCTCGTGATAAGTAGGTACTAATAGGTCGATACCAAAAAGTTAAGCCACTTACATACTCGATCCATCTCGTCTATTACCATGCGAGGTCGAGGTAAGGGAAGAGTAATGTATCTTGCGCAGGAAGACTAGGAAAGGAGGAAGCAATAGGTTGCGCGTTGTACGCGGGGAAATGAAAGGACGGGGGGGGGGGGGAGTGAAGAGTGGAGACGGAGGGGAGAGCAACTTGTCTGCTTGCATGATTCATCTCATTTTTCTACGAAAAGCCTTTTGCGAATAATAAAAATTCCTACGCGACGGAGTCATCTGTTTTGAATATACATATACAAGGATATAATGGTCGTGGCAGGTTCACTTCAATCTTCCTCTTCTCCCCAAACGCTTGGCTCCTTTTGGCATATTTTTTTTGAAAATTTATTTATTACTTCTTTTTTGCCTCTTACTCCTTACCATTCCGTCGTGACGAGTAGGGACTTGCATCCCACATCACAGTTTATACCTGTATATAACGAGATCAAACGTATTTTGTTATGTGCACGCGTCTCCGGAGATATATGAGACGTGACAGTGTCACTTGCATGGGAGAGATATTGAAAAAAAGATACGGCGAGAGAGTAGAGGAGATGGGATGGGTGAAATAAAACATAACTGTGGAGTTAATTGCGTTTTTACTTTGATAAGAGAGAAGTGGTACTTCCCGGATCCTTGTATTTTTTGATCCTTGCCTTTGCCTTGACTCTTTCATTGGCTTTTAAGGGAATGGGATTAAAAATGTACAAGTTTCAGTGTTGCTACCTCTGAAGTCAATAAATTTTTATTTTATACTTCACGGCGCAGAATACGTTAAATTGAATGCATTAGGTAAATGGTGAATCCCAACTTTTTAGTAATGTTTTAATAGAGGAATCCTAAAAAATATCAATTTGAATGAAACCTTTTAGAATTGTCAATAAGCCGTGAAAAAAGTTATTTTTATAACATGAATGATGGTAACTGATAAAAAGCTTATTGAAAAGACACATTGAAATAATCGATAAAAAAACAATATGTATTGGATCTGAGGTAAACTAAGAACGAGTTATGACGGTAAAACAAAATGCTACAGGAAAATAATGGCTATAGCTTTAAATAGTCTTAATGCAAATTGAATTATTCAGTGCATGAATACCTAGCTACCTGGGATTTAAACTCACGTTTTTGTTTTGAAACCCAGATCGTATTTCCATGAAATTGTTTATTTTTCTAGTGATACCAAGCACAGTGTTGATTTTTCAACCTGAAAATCTTAATCAATAACTATCTTTTTGAAAAATAATAACATAAATAAGCCAAAATCAATTCATTCAATGTTTTCACACAATATAAACTTTTTAAAGGAAACTTATTTTTAAAAAAGTTAAGATTAGTTGTCAAAAAAGATGTCTGAAAACTATCAAAAGTAGACAAGCTATTAATAGTGCCCATTTCTCATTTTTGGAGCTCATAGTTTAAGCCATTTCTCCCCACCATAGTAGTCCTTAAAAGAAGGCGGAAATATATTTTCTTTCTTAAATCCCATCACCGAACAGAATACCTTATCCTGAATCTGAAACTAGAAAAAAATAGCGTTGGGAAGGGGAAGCTGGTGGTGGAGGAAGAAAACATGCAGAAACAGACGTCTTTCATTTGCTAGCCCATTGAAAAAAGAGTTAAGGAAAAAAACCCATTTCCATCGCAATAAATCAACACATTTGCGCCATTGAGTTAAAGGTGTGCCGTTTCTTATCTTGGGGCGCCAGACCACAGGGGAGAATGGATATCGCGCAAGAGAACGAGTAAAAGGAATGAAGAGGAATTGTTGAAAAACAAGAGGAAGAGAGGAAAGAAATGGCATTAAGTAGAATGGAATGGGGAGAGTGATGCGGAGAACAAATATGGAGAAGAAAAAATAGAATAAAGCGATCCAGGGAAAAAATGAAGATCGAAATATCAGAGGATATGAGGGGATAAGGACAAAAGAGTTTCGCTGGAAGGTAACTTCGCGCAGGGAATTTATTTCCTTTAGTTCTCTCATCTTTCTTCAGCAGCCTTCGTGGCCCTTTTTTATTCCTGCGACGCATTAAAAAGTATTGTTCAGCTGATGGAATTTTCCAGTCTCATTCTTTATGTTACTGAAATGTCACATGGTTGTCGGCTGATTTGCTACAACACCAATTAAAAATGCATATAAAAACAAATCTCCTTGTATAAGGAATATCACCATCTAAGTTTTATGTCCAAGCGATTGGAAATAGTTTAATAAAGCCTCACACCAGTACAACGACATGTGATACGCCAACTCCTATAGACCTTGATATCCTTCTTTGAAGGACTAGGGTAGACTCTACCGCAAAAAAAACATACCAAAAATTATAATGTAAAGTTTATATTAGTGCTTCATTTTGCTAGAAGCACAAAATAATTCAACCAACAGATCTTCACCTTTCGCACACTAGTAAACACAAAGCGAATTACGTGAAAACGGTGAATGTTACAAACTTAAGAGTAGAAGTGATAAAGCAACACGTTTTATATTAATAGTATTATTGGACTGTTACTACCAAGTGGTTACCTTTATTATCGTAAATATCTTTTTAAAATTTACGCATCTATAATGAATATGAATATATATGAATATGAATGTAATAAATAAGCGACGTACAATGACTTAATAAAGAAACAAATACTTCAACAAATGGCTTGTATGTTATCAAATAGGTATGTATTCCAGCGACCCAAAAGACAGTCACCACCTGACTTGTGGGGGATCAGCGGAGATCATCCAACAGGAGATGAGAAAAAAACCAACGCAACGCGGCGATTTTTTTTAACATCATACATTATCTGCTAACTAAGGTAGGTTTAAACTGAAGAAGATATACATATATTAATTTTTACATCCACAGATTCTCGTCTCCTTGCATGATTTAATTCTTAAATTCAAAATATCTCCTATCCAGCACTGTGTAAGATTCCAAACGCTCGAGGCGTGCCAAGGAGGGGTTTAAACTATATAAATTTAACACGTATTTTTCAACCCTTCGCCAAAACGCCTACACACGACTACGCTAATAATTTCCGGTCTCTAATGCATTTTCAAATATATTTCGTGTGTTTTTATTCGAACAGTAACAGGTATTACAAGAAAGGGGAATGAGTCCTCCGATAATGTAATGGTATGAAAATAAAGATAGAATGAGCAAATGCCGACTCTTCAAAAAGATGTAAGATATTACATTGAAAGGTGTTTCACCTAAAAATAACATGTGAATATGGAGGACGATGTTCCCGTATATAGTAACATTTTATGAGCCATAGAGGAAGCTACACTATTTAACAACTCTCCCATTAGAGCACCACTCCAATTGAAATGCAATACTTATCATTAATGTACTCTAGGGAAAACTAAATTAAAAGCTACTCAACTGACTGACGTAAGGGAGAGTAACATGGATGTTAGAACACAGGCATGAAAAGGATAAGAAGCTAGGAAATAGGAAGTAAGAGAGGAAAGGAACGAAACAAAAACCTAGGTATCAGTCCGAGAAATAATTTTGATGTTTTATTTTTAGTGGAGGGAAAAGACCAAACATGAAAACATGGTTACATGACACATGAGTATCAGTGCTATGGGTCATAGTGCCATAAAATAGTTAAGCATTTCCAGTTTCGTAGGATATTCAACAATAATTATTTTTCTTTGTATGAAATTCTACACAGGAAAAAGAGTTTAGCCAACGATATGTTTACTAGAATACAAATACTATCAACTGGGAAGTATCAGTCAAAAAGGGCAAATCTTGATCAGAAGACCTGTATAGGCCTACTGCTTCAGGAAAAACAACCCAAAGCTTCCGGCCTTTTTTTAACAAGGTATAAACGAAGCAAAAGGCCTCTTACTGCATCAACTTAGGCCATGTTAAGTACATCACCATCATCAGCAGTCATCTATTCAAAGACTAGTTATTCACTCTCCACTTCCCTCAATTTAATCACTATCCTTATCGCTAACCAGCTGCTTAAGGTCTTCATTTTAACATATCTTCTACCCGAATTAATCCAACATTAGTCTTTCTCCGTGATCTTGATAATTCTTTCCATTCATTACTTCTTCCATCTTACTTTCCAAGAGACTAATATGACTTATAATGTGTGGATTAGGTTGTCACAGATACTTCGAATTTTAAACTAATACCCTTTATCACCGACGTGTTGCAGAGTTCTTCATAGGAACTCTTTAAGGCTATTACAAGTTTATTTTTTATTTATAAAAGCTCTATTACAACACCAGAAAGATATAAGCGTAGCTCACTAGAAGGAAGAATGTGTGAAATACGTAAACAGTTGTATAAATTAGAAAATTAGAGACAAAAGTTGTAAATTGGGTCCCAAATACGGTGGTACTTGTACGGTGCCCATGCGCTCAGCAGCATTAAAAAAATAAAAATTTAGAATAAAATAAAAGAAAAAAGTCTTACTATTCCAAAGAAAAATGTATAAGGTTGTTTCAGTATCAATCTAAGTCACATTTACACTAATCGGTTGAACTCTTGATGTTTCTTTTGACAGAGTAACAGAGTGAATTCAGCTTTTAAAATTTCACTTTGAGAACAAAATTCGAGACTATTTTCAAACATTTACTTGATTCATTTCTGCTCCTTTGAATAGCAAATAACCATAAAATTTACTCAAAAATTCCATCCCAAACATGAATCGTGTCACAGACTATGCTGTTTTAAAAAGTAAAGAGATTTCCCAAGAAAAACAAAGCGAAACAAACGCTAGATTATAATGGCATAAGTCAGGATTGGTACAGCAATTTTGTTATTTTGGGAGAATTTTCGTAGAAAATGGATGTAGGTACGTAGCACAGTGGCGCTAGCAGCACCAATAGAAAATCCATAATGACAGTGACCGTGGTTAAATGCATGAAGAAAAGATTGGCAAGTAGTCAGATGAAGAGCGTGGCGGTAATTTGTGTAAAGTGAAACATTTAACCTGGGAAGACAGCACGCAAAGGTACTGGAGGCGTTTGGGTTGTGGTTGGGAAGAGGATAAAAAGGTGGATGGAAACAAAGACAAAGACAGAAGTACATGGCATGCTACGATTGGTGGTTTAATCCACTGTTCCTCATAGTTTGTCCAATCCCTCTGTTTCTTCTTTTCTGTATTGTTTCATATTTTCCTCATCTCTTCTACTAATCTGAATACTTCTTCATTTATTAATTTATCCTTCCATTTCATCTTCAGCATCCAACTCCAACACCAGGTTTCGAAAGATTCTAATCCATTCTGGTCTGCTTTTTAAATGGTCTGTGTTTCTGATCAATAGAACGACACGCTTCACACGAATGTTATCACAAACAGTTTCCTCTTCTGTAACTCTTATCTTTTTTGGACATCAGGGTTGTTACAACATTCCCGAATTCAAATTCCCGGACTTTTTTCTGATAAAAATCTTCATTTCCCCTGACTGGGAGTAAAGGATTGAACACTGCAGCTTCCACTTAGATATTTATTTAACACGACCATGGTTTCGTAGCGGTGCTACATCATCAGGTCCCCTTCGCTACGAAACCATGGCCGTGTTAAATAAATATCTAAGTGGAAGCTGCAGTGTTTAATCCTTTACTCCCAGTATGATTGACTTCCACAAAGTATTGCCTGAAACGGTGTTGTATTTCCCCTGACATTTTCACACTCTCCTTTCGATCATTACATAACAATTTTGAAGGGTAGGAGTTAATAAACTACAAAGTTATTTAAAAAAATATATTTGAATTATTTTTTAAAACGTATTTCCTTACAATGAACACATAGACAAACAGGAACTAATAAACTTAAATACATTCAAATGAAAGTCAAAATATGGTGTCAAATTTCAACTGACACATCAAACAAAAAATCTACATTCAGGGATATGGACATAGAATGTACATAACCACTACATCACAGAAATTGTATACACGGCCACATAGTGCTCTCAGACTCTCGTCGATAGCGTCGAACTCCAATTGGTTTTCTAACAAAAGTTTGGTTTTCTTGGCTTTTAATTCTTTAACTTCTTCCCCAATCATTCTTTCATCTTTTCTCTTTAGTATCTTTCCCTTGTCTTCTTTCGATCTCTTTCTTCGCGCCTCTACATACTCGGCGTGCGCATGTCGCTCTCTTGAAATATTTTTCCACTAATTTCTACATTAAGAATTCCGCCGGCCAAATTCACGGCGTCGTACACCTGCCTTTGCACAAACAGTGTCTGTGGGAGTTGGTTTTCGATAATAACTTCTTTGTTAATGGAAAATCACCTCTCTACAAAGGCATTTCCATAGCTCAATATTAAAATCATGTGGACCAAATCTACCATTAATCCAGAGCACTTCTGAGACATTACAATGCGCCTCCAAAAGTGATCAATACGGATGTGGTCTCGGTCATATTCTTTAATTCACACAAAGACTGCAGGTTTGTTAATTAAGGTCTTGAACTCAGCTTCTAGCGTGTCGCACTCTTAAGCAGAGAACCACTGCCTTAGCTGCAGCAATGAGAGGCAGTTCCGGAAGCAAGAAATATCTGCATCAACTTTCATTGCTGCATCAACTCCATTTCACTATCAACTCCGGATCACAAAACGTGATAGCCTTGCAAATCTTGAACTGAAGTGGAGACCTTTCTAATATCTTGGCCACCAATGCCACACCAATGCTTAAAAATAATGCAAGTTATGGCTAGCAACGCTCCTCAGCGTGGCGGAGCCATGACCTGCGGAAAGACGGACTGGTTCGGCGTCCGGCTGACCCAGCTCAGCCAGCCGACAGCTCGGCGGTTCTTTTGAATCACGTGACATGGCATACATTTTCCCTGATGCCATGGACGAGATTCTCTGACTTTTCCCAGATTTCCCTGACCCATTTAAAATTCCCTGACTTTTCCCTGACCTGTAGCAACCCTGGTCATATTAGCTAATTGTCACCATGAGCACTTCAGCACATGATGTCCATTGAACTTCTTCCGTCCCAAGTGATGGTGCCTCCGAGGAAGGCGAAGGTATCCACTTTCTCTAATTTCTCTCCGTGTGTATAACTAATGAGTTTTGTTTCTCTCTTCCACATACTAGGATTTGGGATTTCTTACCTATTTTCATATCAAATTCTTGAAGTACCTGGAATATGGTGTTCCTGTAATCTTTGAAGGTAATTATGATTTCCTGATATGACTGCCCGGTCATATGCGAACACGGGGGCACGTTTTTTTATTCTCCTCTCACCTTAATTACTTTCAATCTCTTTTCTAGTTTCTCTTACCGTCTCCTACAGGTAAATTTTTAAAAAATTGCTACTGAGAAGCATATTACATGCTAAAGAATGCAAGAATGTGTATGAGGAGATCAAGAAAAGGCAAAGTTGGTTGTAGGAACAATTTATTTGTTCCTCGGTAGATGGGATACCTAGTGAATGCTTCTTCATTTCCAGGTTTCCAACGCGTAGGCTGATTTTATGGATACCTACTCATTGTTGCACTGTAAGGTAGAATACTGCGAAACAGAGGTAGAGGGGGAAAAGGATAGGAAATTTGGAAGCAATTAAAAGGCATGAAGAATATTGAAGGGATTAGAGATATCAGTTTAAAGAAATAATGCAGCAAAAGAAAGGGAAATACAGGAGAGTAATAATGATCCATCAAAAACCAACCAAAACCGGTCCATTCTCACAAATAAAATATTTACCGAATGACCTCTTGTCGCAAACTTATCTGTGTTTAGTAGTGAATTTAGAAACGCCGCATACTGCCATGACAGGACGATACAATTATATTTACTTAATGAGTCATTTAAGCTATAATTTCTCTGAGAAATAAAATCTGACTTTAAAGTCTCTCTGTTGCTTTAAAATTGGAATATTGTAAGTTTTTAAGGTACCGAACACTTAACACATGTTCCTCCCATTTGACCAATGACAAAATGTTATCTGCAAAGTGGAACGGGTAAAAATATAATCTTTCGCTCAAAATAATATAAGTAATACATGGTAATACCTTACCCTTATGTTTTGTTATGGGGAGTGGTTCCAAATTAAACTTGTTAAAGTGTTTAAATGTTATACTGTGAGTTGTGAAATAAATGCAAAAATTATTTTGCTATCACCGTATCACAAATATTATTTTCCTTTGGACGACATCACTTCCCAAATTAGCAAGCCAATAATTTAGCAATAACTAGAACAGCTGTTAATATTTGGCTGGTAAAGGCTTGGTAAAAAGCTTAATAAAAACAACTTCATCGATTCTTGCAGATTCCCGTTAGTATTCGATCAGCTCAGACTCTTCAGATCAGCTCATTTATATAAAATCTGCTTTCCAGCGTAGTGGCCGTACTTTGTTTATTCATGTGTCAATTGTTTTTTCGCGATGTTCCCATCGTCACAAAGCATACATTTTACCATTCTCCATTAATGCAATGCAACGGATTTGAAAAAGTTTCATGAAAAACGGGACAAACCATGGCCCCTAAATAGCAAATAAAACATTTTAATTTCTGTACTTAAAGGCTGAGGATAACACTTTCAACTACAACGAAACCGCTTTTAAAGGCTTTTGGAAAATGATTATGTACCTAAAAAATGAAAAGCCTTTCGTCACAAAGAGTACTATGACAAAATATTCATTAAAGGTACCTACAGCCCTAAAAACTGATCCTAAACAATGACAGAGTATCCCTCCCTCTTCTAGACACAAAAGTGAGTGCCAATCGCTGATCAACACAATGACTACATGAACTTCGAAGCACTTTGACACATCAATCCCGTCCCTTTAAACACAGGAGTTGCACACGCTTGGCTCCTTTCCCCTGCTAATATCGCAGCCTAATCCCTATAGTGAGAAACAACTGCTTGCATAATCCTGAACCCTTTACCATTGACGACTACGGACAAATATTCACCCCATCGACTCCCAAAATCGATCCTTTGGCTCCCACATAGCTCTACCCCATTTCCAATATATAACACATCTCTCTTCCGTAAGGAGAAAATTCAAGTCACCTCCCACATACGCATACTCAAATGTCTTCTCCCTCCTCCAAGGTTTTGGCATTCCCCTTCACTCTGCCACATAACCAACCCATTTCCCTCTTTACTACACCCTCCCCTTCCAAATTTACCACTTTCCCCACTCCCCACGGACTATCGACACGGCGTATCTTCCACCCTCTTGGAACACATCCATCCCGACCTTCCAGCACAGACGGTCGGTCGAATAAAGAGAGGGAGGGAGAGATATGGGGAAGGCCTCCAGCAAAAGAAGGAGAAAAAATTGTGAGGAATGGGTTAGGAAATGGGAGCTTGAGGGGTGGAGGGAAGAAAGAGTGGGGAGTGACTAAGAAGGAGGGAATGAGAGGGAGGAAGAAGTTTAGGTGGGAGGGGGAAGGAAGTCTGAACCGATGTGATCAAGGGAAGCGAATCGACGAGGAGGATGAGGGCGTTTGGAATGAGAAATTTGGAGGAGAGCACTTGGAAGAGCAGTAGATATAGAGAATGAGAACAAAGACGTTTGTTGAACAAAGATTGTTTTGTTTGATTTAAAATTCAATTTCCTATTTCTTGTTTGTTTTTTCCATATATTTCTTTGTATTATTATTCATAGATGTAAGTAATTTCAAAATTGTAATCCTCATAATAGTTCATTTCCTCATTCACTATATTTTCTTCTAACGGAGCTGCTGCTCCAGGAGAATAAATTTTGTTCAATATCAATATCCAAAGGGAGAATTAGAAATCTCCCTGTCGATGGTCACCTGACTCGAGACAGACTTCCACCAAGCACGGCACATCACCGTGAAGGAAGTAACCTCCAGTGCCTTCTATACGGGTTTTCACCCTACTGGTTATGGCGCACAATTCGAGTACAAGGATAACACATTACCCATACAAGATACCACATATTCATTTGACAGGGGATTGTAGGACACCAGCCATGTAAAAGAGATTAGACAGGGGAAAGGAAGAGGATAGTGGAAAGGAAAAAGATTAATTTCATGTAAACGGCGAGCTTTATGATTTTGTCTCGCTCTGTTTTTGAATTAGTTGCCAAAGGTGAGTGGAAATACGTAATATTAGTAACTGTCAATGTCAATGTCTGCAGCCTTTCTAGCTTTACAGTTATATAGCAACATTCTATTATTGCTGCCTCTATCACCTCTACATACGATACATACAGTGCGGGGTCAAAGTGGTATTCTTCGCGACATACTGGTAATTTTCAGTTCTAATTTTTTCTAATAAATTCATAAGCAACAGTTTTGAAATAGTATTAATTAAACTTTTTTTTGCAAGAATTGCGATTAATATTTAATTTTATACATTTAAAATCAAGAAAAAACAATCCAGAAAAAGGAGATAAAGTTCACCGAACTTTATCAAAGGAGTCCTAATCCTATAAATCTATGTCCGACAAACAGGCGTAAACCAGAATTAATAAATGAATCTGGATAGATGCGGCTATAAAGAGGAGTATGTAAAGGAAAAGTACATAGAGGATAGCGAAAATTGTGTACGATAATGGTGTACGAAAAAGAGAAATAAAAAAATAAGAACAAAAATAAAAGTATATAAAAAATAAATAAAAAGAAAAATAAAAAAAGCGAAAATGGTATACGATAGGGAGGTATATTATGATTTGTGGAGTTTCATTACAGCACTTGAGGGAAAAATTATTTATACCGTACAGAACGATTTATTTAGTACTACGCATTAAGACTAATGAGATGTCATCAACATTTCCACCATAATTCTTAAGAACAATGAAAAAAGAATGCTGTAAACAATGGCTACGCGATACATATGTAAAAATAATTTACAGAATACATATATCTGAATAACATCATTCAAAAATCTAGCAACAAATCATTTTAAAACTTATGCATGGAACACAATCGTGTACGGCAGTGAATTTTGACGACTGCTGCAGGACTGAGGAGACTGAAAAGGATGAAGATCAAATGGACGGTGAGAATCAAAACTATGTTACAAGACAAGTACGGTAGAAAAGACGTTTAACACTCTCACTGCTTATCCCGTTTATGGACGTGATAATGCACCCTTCGAAAATACAGCTGACGTCAACTGACTTATATTTTGCTACAAAAAACATTTTTCAACATTTTTTAAAATTATAGTCAGTTGGCTATATTGTATTATTTTACGAATTGATTATTTTCTATGATTTTTCTGCAATATTTAGTGGAGAGCAATATTTTACACATGTAGGTAAGTTTTTTTTGTAGTAAAGTTTTTTCATCAGTTATAAAGCTCAGAATTCACTGAAAGTAATGAAACTGAAGGCTCTGCAGTGAGATTTCTAGTGAAAACTCTGCCACATAGAACAAGCAGAGCTATTGGAGACACAATTAGGTTTTACTGCCTCTTGTAAACAGAAAATTGAGTATAAATGAACGATTTTGATAAGAAAAGCAATTAAAAACGAAACGAATATGAAGAAGGCGTTGCAGCAAAGAGTTATGAGGTAATTGAGTGGTTAAAGGATAAAAAAATGGATTGGAGAGCTGTTAAAAATCAATAATCGTATTGATATCATCTGATGCTGAGAAAAATGACATATTATTTCAATCTAAGGTTATGGTACACTCATATTACTTTGGAGCGGATAGAAGGAAAGGGGAGAGAAGAATAAAGAGATCCAAGATATGCCAAGGGGAACACTCACATCAATGAAGGTGACGAAAAAGGTAAGTACACATCCTTGGTGGGGAAATGAAAGGCCGTAGTGGAGACTGTGAACGAAGGAAAGAGAAGAAGCGAGAAAATAAGTTTGGAGAATGGGATCGACATACAACCCTGTGAGTCACCGCAGAGGTGGCAGGGGGATCTAAAACACCCGCCATGGGGAAGGGGGATAGGGAAAAGGAGGGTGAGAGGACATCTACTTCTACGAAGTACCGTGCGAGCCACCACCAGGGTGTGTGGCACGGAGTGATTCCACACCAGGCATGCAGCACGTTTCCCAGTACAAATCGGAACCTCGCACGTTCCCCCGGCCGCTAGGAGCAGACCAAAAATCGGTCAGGGGAACAGTGCGCAGTGAAACTAGAAACTGGGAGAGTGCTACGTAAATGAACATGCAAACATGCATCACACTGCTAAAGAGACATCTAATGGTTAATATAATTAATACTATTAATTTATGAATGCTACGAGATGCTACTTCATGCAGGGAACAAAATAATGACGGAAATATCAAGTGTTAGTAATGATACTATGTTATTAAACACAAGTGAAAAGTCTACTCTATCTAGTGAGGTTGGGAGTTTCATATGAATGATCATAGGGCAGAGGTGATTTGTCTGTTACCTATGTGTCTTAAGTTTGTGCCATGCTGTTATCATTAGAAATGGCTCGAGAAGAAAGACTCTTTAGCCAATGAGCTCGTCAGTATCTTTCTCTTATTTGCTCGCTTCTATCACTTCTAGATAGAGCGTGGGGTCAATATAATATAATCAGCTCTGTATAAACTTAAACTCGCCAGATCTGAATATTTCGCATAATCTAAGCCTAACGTTTGGCTTCCGAGTCTCTAACGGTTCCAAAACTAACTCTTCCATCAGCTTTGTGACACTTTGCGTTCGCACGTAGCAGTTTTTAACGAAGATAGCCACTTTTCTCTGTTTTCCGGCCCCGGTGGCGGCCCTGCAGAGGGTCGTGGGTTCGAGACCCGTCTGGGTCGATTACCGCATGGCCAGGGCATGGGTGATTCCGCAAGTTCTGAAGGTTCACCCCTGAGAAACCTAAGGAAAAGCCAATGGCTTACCGGGATTCGCAGGGGCATACGGACCACCAGAATCGTCTAAGAGGAAAAACGATCTTATTAAACCTAGATTTATTTTCGCAGATCAAATATTTCTATGATGGATCCAAAATGCTCGCGGCGTAACCGAGAGGAGACCATAGCGGAGCCAAGTTGCATCTTTCTTTCACCAGTTCATTGGAGAACCTTCCTACTATTTGCTTGATAAATCCTAGTTTCTTGAAAGCAAATCCGCAATTCTTTTGCCTGTGTTTCCCACACACTGACGTCAAGGTGACTCGAGGCGACCAAGGAGTGAGGAAGCCATTGAAGGGAGCAAAGGGCGAGCAGAAGGCGAGAAGGAGAAGAAGGAAGAGGGAGATTTCATGTGCGCATAACAAATAACTCAGGGGGGAAATGGGAGTGTATTGCATGCGCGGAATAAGAGTACGTGGAGAATGAATGGAGGAATGCTAAGAGTGGAGATGAGAGCTGGCGCGGTAGAATGGTAATTGGTCAGAGGGGATACGGGAAATAATAATAATAATAACGGGTAAAAACCCTTTACACAAGGGTACTTGATACAGAGTAAAAAAAACACTATATAAGAAGAATAAAACAAAAGTAAAACAATAACATTAAGGTAATCAAACAGGAACTCAGTTCTCTCCATTGTTTTGGGGTTAGTAGCGTCCAGTTTTATTCAGATGACGTTTCGTAGCCTTTGCTGGCCACATCTTCAGATCAGGTCTGATTGTGGTCAGCATAGGCCTCTAGACGTCATCTGAATAATACTTGACGCAGCTAACCCGAAAACAATGGAGAGAACTGCAATCCAGCGCTGCGAAAGCCTCAAACAGAAATTTAAACAAGAACTAATTTAAAAATTGTTGTAAAGTACCACTAATAAATTAGACATAACATACAGACAAAAAATGGTATATCACGGTCTCACGAGACATTACTTTTTACATATCTCTTACAGGCACTAAGAGATGTATTAAAATAATCAATATCCCTGCAGGAATCATCAGCATCTCTCATTGCACGGTACATTGGTAAATGAAACTATTATAATTATTCCGCAGACAGTGGATGAAAAACAAAGTGTTAAGTCTAGTTTTTCAATGGTTGAGGCCTTGCCAGTGCGGGGTGCGATGCTCGAATTTCATTACAAAATTACGTGATAATGTTTGTATCGTGAAGGGTGAGATAAACCGCATATCGTATTTCATCTCGAATCATATCGTATTGTTTTCACGAAAAATCGGATTTCATCTCGTGAAATCAAATTAGCTTATCCATCTCACTGTTTCACTTTCCATCGTATTAGCCACTGAATCGCATTATAGTGTTTCTTTATATCTTGTGGCAAATCGTGGCGCATGATATCGCGTACGCCGTGAGTATTTGGGACCCTGAGTAGATAGATTTAATACTCGAAGTAAATAAAATAAAAACGAATACGATAAGCTCCATTATCAACTTGCACGATCCAACAGAAAGTCTAACAAAGCTGAAGGAAGGATTATGTTGGGACCCTATAGAGACTCGGAGAATGCAATCGGAGGCTAGTCTTGAATTACTTCACGAATTCGGATCAGGTGAGTTTCAGTAAAACGCAAAGGGTATTATTTTGACCCTACCCTCTACCTCTAGAAGTGATAGAAGCGCCAAAATAAGTGAGAGACGCTGACGGAATGTGAGGCACAAAATTCCTTCATCCCTCGCATCAGAATTGGTCATAACAAAAACAGCGTGACACTAAAAGGGGACATACATTTAACACACAATTCTCTTCCCCATAATTTTTCCTTTTTCCTACCCTTTCATGGCTGGTGTCCGAAGACTTCCTGCCACTCACCTCCCCGCCGACTTGGGCGTATTGTAAGGGATGAAATGATGCTAGATTGGATCGGATTGGATTGGATTGAAAATGAGTATTCCTCCGATGTGATCAACCAAAAATATATGCAAATAAATAAAAATATGTTTATATTTATGCATGCATACCTACACACTTACTCCTTTATTTAAGATATTATGCCACTGAGGTGGTTTCCCGACGTATTGTTCAATATCACATGCAGAGCGATGTTGAACAATCATCTGGCTAAACAATTCATTGAGTTACATAACCTGGAAGCTCATTATCGCTGTGATACCGAATTCTCTAGAATATCGCATAGATAATCTCAAGAATATCGCATCTTACAATTAGTGCACCGAAATAACAAACACCCATACATGTAGACGGGCGGCTGGAGTTTATAGTTTGTTTCAAATGGGAGAGAGGCGATGATGGTATGGGAGGGTAGGGACGAGATGAGGGGTTACATTGGAAAGAATAGCGTCTTGGCGGCGATTTACGAGTCTCCGGGGGGTTGGAGTGGTGGCGCGTAGAGTATGGGTATGTGGATAGCGGGAGGAGGACGGTGGGGGCATGGGGTAAAAGGCACGGGATGTATGTAGCCAAGGATCCGGTGGAGAGACATGGAGGGCAGGAAGGGAAGGAAAAGTGGGCGTTGACGAAGAGACAGAGATATGGCTCACGGGACGGAAGAAAGTGGAGGAGGAGGGATGAGAAAGATGGAGATGCATAGCAGAGAGGGGAACACACAGGAGGACCGTTACTGGAGAGGAGAGCAGGGAGAGGTGGAGGAGGATGGTCGAATTTATTATTTTTTCTCACCCTTTTCACTCCCAAGGATGAGGTGAGGGAGAGAAGATGTGGGCCGTCTCCCCCTCAAGAGGATGCCAGCCAGAAGAGTGGGTTGGGATGCAGTGGAATTGGGGGTACGGAAGGGAGAGTCTGTGGGAGATGGCGCAGAGCTATATCGGGGAGGGGGGGAAGGGATAGGGGGGCTGGGTGATGTGTTCGTGGAAGGAGGGTTTTGGATGGGAGTCAGGGTGCATGTGTCAAGAGAGAGAGAGAGTTGGGAGGGAGAATGGGCGGGATTTTGCGGCGAAGTTTTTAAGGATGCGCGTTTCGTGCCAAAGAGGCGAGAACCGTAAAGATATGCACCGGTTACTTAAAGAAATGGCCCCGAAATCGCTCGAGAAAAACGGTTCGTAATATCTCCGCTTAAGAAATGCCAAAAGAAAAAAGTAGGAACCTCCGAAAAACATTATCTGGAGCGGTGTGTGGGACGCGTACAGGAAGGACATAAATCGGAACATAGGGCGAGGAGGCGGGAGGATAGGGTGACATTTAGTTGGATCGCCCGCATAGCTTTAAGTTTGCGGCGAAAATTATTTGGGGATAAAGCATAGGGGACTCGGCATAGGTGACGGACCCGCAAATTCATTATACTCTGCTCCTTAATGGAATACTTTCTCTAAATATACTTTTGTGACCTTCAGTCATTTCACTTTAAATTATAATAAACTGGATAAACTGAAAGTGTTGCAATCAGTCCTTAGCAATACCTTTTTTGAATAGCATAAACTACGTCCATAAGAATTCTTATCATTCTCCACTTAAATTAAAAGATGATAATATTTCTTGACTTTATATTAGATAATATTACCTACTTTACGATTCCACACTGATTTATTTTACAGCTTATATAAAACAAAAATTTACTTATAAGAAAATCAGTGCGGAATGGTAATGCAATTTCTTCATTGTTACATAGTGAAAGAATTCACTAAAGCTTGAGACTTTTTTTAAATAAAACGTTGGTAGTTCATAATGAACATTTTCCATTCGTTCTTCAGCAGCATAAGCAAACTATGTTTTGCACTGCGCCGACGGGGTGTATTTTATTGCCTTAAAGATACGTATTTACCAAAAACATGCTCAAAATAATATAAGTAGGTAATTATTTTTACCGCCACGTCTCCGAAAATTAAAGCAATTCTTCTTTTAATCACGAACTTCTACAACATGCAAACCTTAGCCTTATCCTTAAAAAAATCAGTCATCAATCTGAAGAATGATTGATTGCAGCTCTCCACATGATTTACTTATAATAACTTACATTTTTTCACGACCTCATTTGAGAATGCAACATTACTCACCAGATAATTTCATCATTGTAATCCCTCAGTAATTCATCCTTGAATTTCACCTTCCATTATTGTTTACGAGAGGCTATTAGAGAAACATTGGAGAATATACAAAATTTACGAAAGTATAAATGCTGCCTGCCTGAAATCCGCTTGAAATGTTCACTAAAAACCCCAGACCCTCATTAATTTCTCGCAATCGAATCCAGATCTTTTGTATTTCCCTAGTCACCACACCTTCACTTCACAAAACTCATTCCAAACAACCATTTTTGGATCTCACTTTGCCTGAATCTTTGGGACAAAGTTTGTCAGTTTACTCCTATTATGCAATATTATACGAATATCTCATGGAAGTACATACCCACTGAAGTTTTGCATCTTCCTATACCACTTTAAATGTTATCTATTTTTGTGAAATTTGCAATTTATTTACATTTATTTGATAAATATAATTATATTTGTTTATTGTAATTAACGTGTATTTTATTTATATTTTTTGACATTGAAATGATGCAAGTGAAAAAGTAATGTATACAAAAATATTATGAATATGTATTTGACTTTTAAGGAAATTGTGGGTAGTATGACATTTTTTTAATGTTCGGCTGATGCTGTATTGAACATAAGACTGTTTTGTTCTGCTACTTTTCTATGTTTACTGTTAAGGTTTATATTTTTATTGAATACCTGTTGACAAATTATGCAAATCTGAGCAAATATTTTCACTTACTTTTACTAGTTCTAATGGGACTTAACGTAGGACAATTTTATACCTATCAATCTATTAGGTAGGTATTACTGCCAGAAATACAGAAATCGTGTCTCTAGTAGGTACTTCACTGAGTTTTCATAGAACAACTAATCGTAAGATGTACACTGAATGCATCATTCATCAATACCCTTAGTTCAACAAAATAGTTTTAGTAACAACAAGAGTTTATGAACCATTGAGTTCCCCTCACTTTGCCGATGTTTTTAAATATTCCCTTCTCAACTTTCAGAGCCAATTCTTAATATTCAGCCAAATTCAGCTTTCCTCTTTCTACGAAATTAGGTATTTTGATTTGCAGGAGAGTACCACCTTAATTGCATTTTCTGTTTAGTTCCAGACATAATCGTGGCGAAGTAAACAGAAATTTAAAAGTCGATCACCTGCAGCCTTCTCCCGTCTCACAAAAAAAAGATTGGATGCGGTATGAGAGAGAAACTAGCTCACAAAAGCACATTTCTAGAACTTAGCCAGCCGTGGCCATCTGAAAGTTCAGTTATTAAACGGTTCTCTTTTACTCTAGTCAATATATTACTACAGTCTTGAAAATATGGGCTAGATAGACGGGTAACTTTCAAGACGCTTAAGTGCTTTGAGCCTGGAAGGAAAGCTAAATACAACGATGCCTCAAGACTGGGAGGACGGAGGTTTGTCGGGGCACTATGCCTTGCCCTACTTGCTCCGCTTCATGAATGTTCATCGTTTCAAGTCCCCAGTGTGAATTCGCCCGCCTGTGCCACGGTGTTTCCCAGGCGGGAAATGGAGGGGTCTAACACCCATCCAAGGACTAAACTGACTGCAGAGAACAACCAGCCGCAGTCGAAGTTCGGAGAATTGAAGGACAAGTCCTCGCTAAGAAACACAGCTCTCGCATGAGCTGGTGACAGATGGGAGCGCAGAACAGTGCCTCACGAAGCGGGTTAAACTATTGGAAGGAGAATTGATTAGGGACGGAGGGAAAGGGGAGGACTGAGAAATAAAATTTCTGACTTAGAATGTCTGGTTTGTATAAGCATTGTAAGTGAAAGAAAGCCAAACAGCTAATACCCATCAACAAACAGCCACTGAGTTGTTATTATAAAGGCTTTTCCAGCCCCGAAATCGTCCTCGGTGTACTTGCCACTAGCTTGTGCAATGACTTCGTCCGTCCCGACTGAAAACCTCCTCCTATAAGTTCCAGCCACTATAACATGATATTAACTTTTAGTGCAAGTCATCAACAATGTTTCAACCCTGAGAATGGCTTACTGTAGCCCTTCTTTCTTCCTTATAATTAATTACATTATTAAATCATGTCAATGATTCTTTCTCACATCCCCATTCATTTGGCTCCTGCATTTACCCCTTGATCTTCCTCCTGGAATCTTCCCAACTATTATCCCTCAATTTTGAACGTGCAAGAATAAAAATTAACTAATGAGAAATAATATTAACTGTTTTACTGGAATTGTTTATTTTTAAACCAGTAAAACTAAAAAAGTAATCCAGTAACTAACAAAGTAATGGTGGCGTGGGGAAGATCGCCGTAAACTTCGAGCATATTTTCCCTTAAGTGAGTTTCAGCGATTTTTTTTCAGTATCAATAGACCAAGTATTTGAATATTTATTTGAAATAAGTATCATGTACCAACACTCAAAATTCAAAGATAAACGGCTCATTACTTCATTCATTCCGAGGCTAAATAGAAAACAGTGATATATGGAACTAGAGTCCATTGGAATGGGGTTGTCCATCCCTTGTGAGCTCTAGGACTGTATTAAGGTTTAATAGGTGTAGTACGCAGGTATCCAGCAGTATACAAAATCCTACATAGCAGGCAATATACTACGCATACCGATGGGTCCTCATTATAAAAATCAATGTGGCGTACAAAATGCATAGTATATTATGTAAAAGTCGTTAAGCGCACATGGAGAGGATGGGTTACAATATACCCCAGCTGAAATCTTTATGAAATGTTTCAATATTGATCATTTTATTTTATGTCACCGTAAAAGGATCGGGCGAAATTTCCCTTTCATAGCCATTGCTCTCGTTGCAAAGGAAATATGATAGTGTGGAACTTGGCAAAAAAATGACAATATTGGTATTTTAATCGTAATTTTAAACAAAACGAAGCGTACAACAAAATGGATTTCAAGAATTAAATACTCCATTTATTCAGTAATCCGATAGTGAATATTTTAATCCTTTATCTTGTTTGTAATTAATTTAAAAATGAATAATATAAACAACTGCAATTTTTTCATAGGTTATTAAATAAAAGGGAACCGTTTAGGAGCACCTTAGAGCCCTTAGGACTTTTCAATATAGCCTATGTCCGTCTCAGTGCATTTAATTACCCATATACAAAATTTAAGGTCTATTGGTTCAGTAGTTTTCGAGTACAAGAGTAACGAACATACAGACACCGCAACCTTTTTATATATTAGCGTGATGAGACCATTGTACGGACGTAAACGCAATGATAGCTTTGATTAAATTTCGGTCCTGTTAACTTAATTCTAAATACAAAATAGCAGATATTTTCCGGCAAAGGAGCTCTTTGCGAGAAATGGGGACGCTTTGAATACGCTCCATTTCATGTTGAAACGAAATTTTTAATCTTTTCATCCCTCACATATTTGCATCGCCGATTTGAATTCATGTACTTAATCATATGCAGTTGATAAAAAAAAGTTGTTAAATTTAGGATATGTAGCATGATTTTCCATGATTAGAAACTATACTGATTGTTCAATGTCCTAGTGGTAAATTTAAAAAAAATGACCGCATAAATTAATTACCATGGAGATTAAATTGAGAAACTAGTCTTTTTCCACAAAGGTGATGAAGTTAGTTTGCAGGTTACCAGGGAATAAGGTATGCATTATAAAACCATAGAGAGAACATCCGCCTGATTGGAGAAAATTTATTATTACTCATTAGCGGTGATTATCCAAGCCGGAACGAATGAGTGTAGTAGGCCCCATCAGGCCAAACCGTCATTCCAATAGAGTCCGACACAAAGGTATGGCATTCGAATGAAGTCCACCAGCCCCGAATACGGGAGAGAATCCACTATATATGCTAGGGAAATCGGACACCTGCTCCACTGTTATCCCAAAACACGCTTAACTCGTTAATGCACATCTCATTGCGTCATTTTGCAACCTTCTCGCGCACCGTTTGAATTCAGAGGTGAAGGATTTGCACATATAACTCACACTGAGTTTCATCTGGATGAAAACCAGTAGTTTCAACAATTTTGGAACGGGGAACGACCAATTTCATAATAACATCGGATGCTCAAAATTGTCATTATACTTATCGCATGGTATTAAGGTGTAATTCAAGAGTAATCTTACGTTACAATAGTGATCAAGTTACCATTAGCAAATCCACCCAATGAGTTGCACCCGTCATCAAAGGACGCAAATGTTCAACATATCGCTTCCACCAGCTGAAGGTAAAAATAAATTTAAGGATAACGAATAAAATTCATCTTCCAAACAAGTGCACGCGGATCTTAAGAAGTACTGGTAAAACCATAATACCAGAATATGTAACGAGTCGAATGCAGCTTGTTAAACAACATGTATTAAAAGTTAGTTCGTTATGACAAAAGCACATGCGACACAGGTGAACAAGTAAAACGTGAACATTTAAGCAGAAAAAATAGGTCAAATTTCAAGAGCACACATATTTATTTTACAAGCCTTTTTAAATCGAGAGGAGTAGGCGGAGTAGTTAATTGAAAAATTAGGCAGCAAATGCATTTGGAAAGTATTTTAATTCCTTCGAAGGCTACATAAAGCTGCTACAATGCACACCGATTTTAAGACATCAATATGCACCAAATGCGACAGTAATACCTTTCAGTTATGGGGAGAATAACTTCATTGAAGTTAAAGAAGGATATAAATAGTTGCACATATGCTTTGCCGCAAGATTATATTATGTATAGGAATATGGGCAACCTGTGATAAAAACATTCTTCACAACAATCAATAAAGTCGAACATTATTCCTTTAGAGCCTTTACATTATACTAGGCGTCTGGAGTCGTATCGTGGCGCAAATTTCAAAATCACATTGGGACACTATTTGTAGTGAAGTAAGACTTTCAATAGGAGCTACTACGACAGCGGTCATGAAGGTGTATGACTAGTTTGTCAGTCGTGCTCATCTTCGACTGGTCGTGAGGATGTACAAGTTATTTGAGTGGCTACTGGTTGCGGGGCATGCGACTTGTCGAATTAACTAACAGCTGCAGTATTGTTCTTTGACGACTACAGTCGTATCCACGAACGACTGAAAAGTCCCATGGTGCAACTCAAATCACCTAGTATGTAAGAAACTTAGGTTACCGGTTCTAACCACACTGATGGCATAGATGTAGAGTACGTCCCGTAGTTACTTTTTAAGTTAGTCAGTTCCTTTGTTAAACATTAGCAGTTGAGGTATCTCAGACCTACGGCTAACCCCTCTTATCTAAAAGTACTCAATAAACAACCAAAAATTGATGCTACATTTTCTGCTTAGTAAGCCAACTGTCGCGCTGTAAAACATTCGCTGACGAATTCATGCAAAAAAATACTTAATCTCTCACAATGCTAAGCAAGGATATGGCGAATTCGTTTCGCTAATCCCTGAGCAAGCACGAAAGCCTCGCAGGAAATCTCTTGAGCTGTTGTTTTTAGCCCTCAAACAGACACGGATGGAGGCATAAGAAAAGCTTTCGTCCGCGATACAAACCTGCTCGCATGGCTTTCAGACATCTCGGACACCTCAGTATACTCACCCGCAATGCGCTTCGTTTTTGTCGTCATTCTTCTTTTGCAGCCGGGGCGTTATCGCACTCGACCACTCACCCTTCACTCAATCCCGTTTATTACGTCAGCTACTTTATTCCAGCAACGTGGGTAAACATCAAGTTAAAATAAAAACAAACATCCTACTCTATTCCTCTCGGGCGAATAAAAAATTGACAGGTGGCGTCTCGCAGAGTGAAGAGAAAATTGTATCCCTCTCCGTGGAGTCGATGAAAACGGTATTTTTTTCACGAAAAGGGGAAAACATGTCAATGAAATAACGAAATTTTTAAATGTTTTTGTTGAAGTCGAAGGAAGAACAGCGATATTCTTACAAAGTCCATAAAACAGCTCCTAAGAGGTATTTTTCCTAGTGTATCGCTTTTCATATAATAGCAAATTAAAGCTTTAGTTTTTAATAACCAGACAAGTATGTGACCACGGATGAGTCATTAATACTAGTTTAATAATGAATAGTACAAACGCCCGTAGACATTTTTCTATTCTTCAGTACATGATTCTGAAATGAATCAGTGTTTTTTACTGAACGCATCAAGAATCTCCGAAAAATAAAATAAACAATATTATATTCACTAATATTTCGCCTAAAATTATAGGTATTAAAGATGATTAGCCTACAGAAGCCTTGGCAAATGTCACAAGAATCTTATCGTATATTCCACCTCTAAAAGACGCAGTGACCTTTATAGATTCCCAAAACTATAATTCCTGACACACCGAAGACAATTAAATAATTATTTTTGATCATGGGGAAAATACGCGACATTTTAGCTATTATATAAAGTTTGAAATGATATATTAAGCACAGTTATCCAATATTGTCAAAATTAACCACATCTGTCACCTGCAAGTTTCAATTTTGTTTCATATAAAGTCAGTTCGGCAGCCTCTTAAATAATAAAAAGTAATGTTCACGCAGTCCATGATAAAGGAGGGTTCAGACTGCTCGGTTTGCATTAGCATTTCATGTTATGTTTGATCCAATGGCGTTGGTATGCGAAGGATTGCCACTGTACATTTTGGAGGAACATGGGTTTAAAAGGAAGCGGATAACTATAACGCGTCCTCTATCAAATCCACGCTTTTCTTGCCCAGGTACGCTTAAAAATACAAAATAAAAGTGTGAATATATGTATGCGTCGATTTTTACCAAATCGCAGGATGAAATGTATTTATGCACATTCGTGTCACTGCTGGTTTGGAAACGAAAGTACAACGATTTCCTCCTTCAAATCATACATTCTCAAATTTCTCGCACTTATTATTTTCATTAACAACAAGTCACAGCACATTAGCCATCGCTACTCATCAGTTGTGCAATCCGAAGATTAGTTCAGCGTTGTTTTTATTCCCACCATTAAATACAAACTTCGTTTTAGCCTGATGTTACTCCTGTACAATATTTTTTATCCCTGATCAGAAACGTATATTTTCCTTCGTCCTCCTAGCAGAGCCTCAACTTATGATTTAATTTCTGTCTCTCATTTGTTTTACCTCAGGATGTACCCAATCCACCTGATCCTATGCCTATCATGATTGAAAAATATACTAAAAAGTGTATTTTTTCTTCACCTCTTCTCTCTTTCACTTTTAATTAACACTTGGATTAAGTTATAATTCAATTTTAATACTAAATACAATGACAATATTTGTGGAAGCACTTGCCAATACTACCTATATTCTCGTCACCACTGCATGAAGTCCATGTGCAAATTAAAGGTGAATTTCAATGCCGGTCAGGATAATATAGAATTCGATTCTATACATCTATCAGTTAAATTTAACACGTAAACGGCAAAAAATACTGCTCACACTTCTAGGCATACCGAATTTACAATGTGTTAAAGCTTTCCAACCAAGCTTTCAAAGCAGCTGACAGTAGTGTCAAAACATCACCCGACAAAGAAAAAAATACTCGAGTTTACGAAGAGAAGCTCGAAAATGGGTGAGGTGCATGACAGGTATGGGTATCTGCCGTTGTCATACGCATAGTTTCAGCTTCATCTTCGTTAATTCCCATCACACCTCATGCCACTCAATTCTTTGACAAATTTACAGCTGATTTTCAGCACCGTAGTAACTAACTTTTTAACTAGTTGACACACGTTTTAATACTAAAAAACTTCAATTCGTCTCAAAATATAACTACCTTAATGACAATATCCTTAAAAGCTTTTTAAATAGACGATTATATTTTTTTACGATCAAAACTTGAAAATAATTACTTAAACGATTTATCCATTATAATGAAAACATGAAAGTATCATCTAATTTTGGGCCCCAGGGTCCATAAGGGTACCACTTCTTAATTTGAGCTATTTGGCCATGATACCACTGCCAAGAATTATTATACATACCTCCACAACTATGTGAAACCCAAGTTGAGTAACATTCTATAACCACCTAATACAAAGGTGCCAGGTGTTTCAAGTATATTGGTTAATGAGTTCATTTGTTCTGAGGTAGCAAAGATAGAACCAGAAGATATTGCCGCAGGGCAGGGCTTTCCACATGCAGCTTGCTAAAGACACCTATTCAAAACATGTGAGAATTATATTACTTGTGAAGGAAATTTAGGAAACATACGCTTATGCATGCTGTTTTGAGCTACCCTATAGCATATCCTAGCTGCATTATCATTAATTTCTTCACTCACGATGCTTAATTCGAATTCCGGGGAATATTTGTGAAAAAAAATCGTAAGGAGTCACTTGAACTCAATAGACTATTTAAAAATACAATGCTACAAAAGCAAGACATTGACTGATAATGTCAATGGAAATTTTATGATTAAGCGACTAATCAACCGATGCATAGAAACCACTAAAATATTTAAACAATTCCTAGAATTTTCCCCGCTTCTTATTCGATTATCAGAACTACTACATAATCTGTAGCTATTGTTGAAACTCAGTTTATACGTTTTAAATTAATACACACGTCGACATAATCATCATTAAAGGTTCCTGAAAGAGATGCTGTACTGGAGATGCTGAGATCAAGGAATACCGTAGAGTTCAGGTCTCGTGACGAATTCCTTATGTTGTAGGTGTCAACGCCTTTTGGATCGATACTTGCCATCCGGCTAATTAGGAAGAGAGCAGAAAAATGTACATGCGTAAAACGAATAGGTGCTATGAAGTACATTAATTTGCTTATTTGTCAAAGCCAGGTTTCTTTCCACTCTTACTCCAATCTAAAAACCTACCCTCCTATCCTAAATGGCACAAAGGATTTCATATGCCTGAGACCCCGTCGATAAACGAAACAAGAAAGTAATGCTAGCAATAGATATTTGGGTGTTCCTACTGCTAAGGTAATTTTTCACCAGTAAAAAGTCAAATTATTTAACACAATTTCTAAGAAAAATAAATTGCATCGTAAATTTGGACGTTAAGTTTTTTTGTATTATTTGATGTTTGTTGACATGGTATCTGATAGATTCTAGCCGACTCAAGGAGTCACCGCATTTCAACCTGCGTTCTTAAGACACTGACCAAAGCCCGAAAACTATGTATCTCACCTAATCATTCCATTGGAATTAGCAAAGAAAAGTCAAATTGTAAGTGGTCATTCCTACATCAATTCTTAGAAAACGACCCAAGTCCGAGAACACACTATGATGAGTCCAGTGAAGGTAACGCAGGTCAAAGTGTTACATATGTATACTTGGTAAACATTTTTAAATGCTCATTCATTGAAATAGGCTGTTTTTCCACAAGGATATCCTCAGTACTTCAAGACTAGAGTTCGTGATTATGTAGCTGTGATGACTGCTTCAATGATAACTCCCTCAACAAAACCTCAGTGCCTTGACACATTGAGTTCATTAACGTGATGACGGGTAATACGAAAACAGACAATCTCTCTCACGCTGATTTAATCCCCACGCGTACGTAAACACAAAGACCATCCGATTACAACGAGCTGCAAATGCAAGAGGACGGGAACAAAATAATTTCGGTCGCGATATTTTTTTAGTTCTCGACGTAATGCTTTCAAAAGCTCTTTTAGGAGTACGCAATATTTCGGTGGAATGGGATCCATGAAAAAACGAGTTAATGTTTTGAGGGACGGTGGATAGTGGATAGTGATAGGGAGTCATGGAAGGCTATTCGGGTTTGCCACCGAGTCACTCCTCTCATCGCTGCCGACGTTTCTACCGACTGATCAGCCCCGAGGATGGATCTCGACTCGAGTTCCGAAAGGTCAGCAGCGATGAGGGGAGCGACCCGGTGGCAAACCCGAATAACCTTCGATGACGCTACACGCCGGGAAAACATCAGACTTAACTTCCGTGATAGTGAGTTTAAAATGAGAAATTTGGGGAGTAGGAAAATAAACAGCGCAAGGTCAAAGCGAATACTCGAGGAAGAAAACTTCTAGCATATTTCATTCATTGGTCGTCCAATTCTAAGATTGGTTGACTGCAGCTCTCCATCATTCCCTATCATCTATTCCTGGTAGTCCTTCTAATTTAATTTCCTCTTTAGTTGGTGTGTTTGTTTAGTAATGTATTTATATATCATGGCCTTCCTCTCGGGACTTTTCCCTCTATTTTTCCTTCAATTATATTCTTCACAGCCTAATTGTGCATCATGGTGTGCCCAATTCATCTGGTTCTTCTTTTGTGTGTAGTATTCCATATTTTCTGTTCCTCTTCTAATCTTTTGTAAACGTCTTCATATCTTGACTTTTTATTTTTAGGGATTCATTCCGCGATGTCTAAAATTACAAAAAAAATATTTCCCCGGTCCTTCTGCCAGCTTCTAGAGGTTAACTGAACTGCTGAAGAAGCTGGCATGAGGACCAGCGAAATATTGTTTTTTGCATTTTAAACATCGGGGAATGAATCCCGAAAAAGAAACAGTCAACACTACATCCGCGGAAGCGTACGAGCTAACTTCTTCATATCTTATTCATCCGTCCGTATGATCTTCAACGTCCTCCTCCAACACCAGATTTCGATCGCTTCTAATCTTTTGTGGTTGCTTTTCCAATGGTCCATGCTTCCGATCCATAGAGTGTCACGCTTCACACAAATGTTTTTTTCGTACTGTTTTCCTGTTTTTAGTCCTATCGTCTTTGAACACAGTAGTTTTCTTTGCATTATGTACGCTTTCTTAGCTTTGGCTATTCTACGCATGATGTACTTCCTCCGTCCCACATGATGGTGCTCCGAGGTAGGTGAAGGAATCCGCTTGCTCTAATTTCTCTCCTCTTAGCGTGACTTATGCTTTCAGCCTCTCTCTCCCACGTACTAGGATTTTGGTATTCTTCTTTTTTATTTTCACGTTATATTCTTGAAGAACTTTTTCCAATGCGTTCAGTGACCTTAGAAGATCATCAGGATTTCCTGCTCTTAATTCCGTTCAGTCTTATTTCTTGAGCTTCCCCCGTATTGCCTCCTCCAAATACTTATTTGAACAGTGCGGGCAAGAGGTTACTTCCTTGTCCAACTCATTTGTTAATTTAAGCTTCTGTTTTTATTCCGTCCATCATTCGCATTGTGATGATTTTCTTCTTGTGTAGTTGGTGTATTATTCTTCAGTCGATGTAATTCATTCCAAGTTTTTCCAACAGCCCGAGCAGCTGGTTCCACTCGATTTTGTCGACGGCTTTCTTCAAGTCCATGAATGAAACACATTGACTTGTTTACATGTAACTTTTTCTCTGTCGTAAAATATATGGTAGAGTATGGCCTCCCTGGTTCCTCTGTTCTTCCCGAACTAAAATTGGTCTTCACAAGACTCGAGGCTCCGTGCTCATCACATTTCCCAGTCCTTATCTTCTTCGGTATCGCAATCATTACAATCCTTTGAAAGTCCTCCGGTAGACTACTGCTTTTGTAGCTATCTTTATTTCGCACAGATTGTCCTCGGCATTACACCCAAGCGCGTTGGTGATTTCTCTGCTAATGTTGCCTGCAACATGAGCATTGTTATTTTCTTAAATCGTTCACCACCCGGTTTAATTCGCTCAACACTTTTATGGGGTTAATTGTTAACAAATTTGGGGTATAAATCCCTTTTAATTTTTGTTAGCGGTTTTTTCAACCATATTTTGGTCGGTTTCCAATTTATTCAGCAGTCAAATAATTTATCGTTTAACCCACATACCTTGAGTCAAGTAATCTAAAAAAGCAAAAACAGAACACCCTGCATTGAATAAATCTTATAGGATCTTATGGGACTATAGTTAGAAATTTAAAATTAAATTGTAGATAGGGGTTTTTACTATATTTCCGGTCAATTAAAAGTCAAGACTTGAATTCCTGCCAAATTTCTACTTCCTAGGTCACCAACAAGTTTTGTAAACAGACGTAACTGACAGACAGACCGGATTTAGTGAATTATTAATATACATACATAGATAATAGCATCATCAAGGTAATATAGTGGAAAAATTTGAGGACACCGGGAATAGCCGCGGTATAACCTTTTGCGTAGTCATCTGCAAGTGCACATTAGTGTGATATTTTTTATCGGTGGACTATCGCAATAATATAGTAGATAAATTCCATGACAAATATAAATTTGGATCAAAGAAACATTAGGATTCTAACCACACAATTTCTGCTGCCTTTGGAAGACGGAAAGAAAGAGCCAACAGTTTTTTGCCACACTCGGTTGGATCACTGAATATTCGAAACCGGTGTAGGGGACCGATTTCACATAGCAGTGAGTCATTTTAAATGCATGCGAATGAGAACTAAGTGGTCTGTAATAGAAAACTGGGAGGACGTATACTATACAGTCACCCATAATTTTACAGGATTTAAATCTATACAGCTTAGAAAGAGGATAACAAGTAAGCAGATAACAAATTCCTTTCTTTCCTTTCATAACTTAATGAAATACATCTTGATTGATATTCTTCGATGTGCAGGAGATGTTCGGTAACATGATGCATGAAAATAAATTAAGAGATTTGTCAAATAGGCCGAGGCCGCAATGCATAACAAGAGACGGGAGAACGGGGGGGAGGTTTAGGGGGATGTGAAAAAGTTCGCTTTTTTTAAGTATGAAGACTAGCTTTGTGTGAGAGAAATTGGTCTGCGTGGGGAGTAAGTAGCAAGGCAGGCGACAAGGAGGTCAAAAGGTGAGAAAAAGGTCTCTTGTACGACACGGCAGAGGATAGGTAGTATGCGTAACGTGATTTGGGAGAATTTATGACGTGATGTATAAGAATATGACTCATGGAAATAAAAAAATGGAACAGAGTAAATACGTTCTAAGACCAAGACATGAAAATGATGGTTAGTCTTTGAAACTGGGTCGGTACAACAAGGTATATAACTCGATGAATTTGAAAGTGAACAAATGAAAATTTCATTCCTCATATGGTTAAATTGAAAACATTTCACAAAATTTGAAGACATTGTGTTCCGTGGTACATGAAAATGAAAAAACTCAATTAAAGTATTTCAGTTAATCGAAGTAAATAATTTCCTTGTTCAAAAAGTGGAATTTGGAAAAATATCAAAAGGCATCCGCTACTATTCTTTCTCCTTTTTATGAAATAGAAGTTTGTAGTCGATGATTTGAGCGGAATGCTCCAAGCATTGAAACACATTATGATTATGACAGATGCTAGATATCACAAGAATAGTCTGAATTTGAAGGCTGA
Organism: Pyrrhosoma nymphula; assembly: GCA_963573305.1. NCBI lineage: Eukaryota > Metazoa > Arthropoda > Insecta > Odonata > Coenagrionidae > Pyrrhosoma > Pyrrhosoma nymphula. The sequence continues at coordinate 37,124,376 of OY754334.1, forward strand.
AAGGGCATAAATTATAATAACTTTCAGGCTTTTACCAAACCTGAAGGTATACGCACCATCTTACAAAGAGATCACAAGCTAGCGTGGGATGAAAAAACACATTAGTAAGCGTCGGTACCAGTAATTTTGTGGAGGCCAACTCGGATTAATGTTCTGCGACGAGCAGGACAAGACGCAACGCGACGCATGGAAATAAATGAAGGGATCGGTTAAGTAAGCCGAGGCCGCGATGCATAAAACGCGAGGGGCGATGTGTAAAAGGTTTTGTGGCGAGGAAATGGGATGAAATTTGCTTTTGAAGAGGAGTAGCGGGGGGAGGGTCGCTGAGAAATTGGAAGGTGCAGGGGGGAGCAGAGGGAGTGAAGCGGTTAGGTGGCAAGGTGGCGGAGGCAGGCGACACGGAGGGCAGAAGAAAGGGACGCGAAAGGTAACCCACCCCCACCATAATAGAAGAGAGGTGGGCGTAACGAGCTGTGGAAGGAATTCAGAGGGGAGGAAGAGGGAGGGAGAGAGGGTAACAGACGCAGGGAGCGAAGACGAGGAGCGAGACAACAAGACAACGACTACCCACCGCCTCCTCCGCAGTCAAGAGAGCACCTCCATTACACTGATTGTGTCGCTGCGGAAGCCACCTGGCGACTGATGGATGAGTCTCGGCGACAGCGGAAGGGAGGTCTCTCAGTTCAGAGGGGATGGGGAGGTGCGGAGGTTGAGGGAGTGTATGCAGAGGGACGGGAGGAGGGTGGGCGGTGGGGGAGAGGTGAAGGATATTTCCTGCTTCCCTATGTGCGTCGGTGTTGTTGGGTGTTTGGTGCCCGACCCTCGCGGCGCGCGCGGCTTTTGGCGCGGTGAAAAGGGCGGTTCTTTGGTGCGGTGGGAGTTTGCTCTCGTGGTATGGGGGGGTCTCTCCTCCCTGGGTAACTAAGGGACCCACACACGCGCACGAGGCAATAAAAGCTGTGTCATCGAGGGTGGGAGAGGGGTGTGAGGGGGCTTTCGAGAGATTACGGGAGGGTGGGTGCTAGTTTGTTCAAAACAGCGAGGGTAGGAGGCGTTTCTGTTTAGGGGTACGGGATACATGCACGGAGGGTAAGGCGATACTGCGACGTATCGGCAGCAAAGCACTCAATGTCCTACAGATATTGCTCTGCCATATCGACAATTGGGTAATTTGTAGCATACATCTCCCGGTTGGTTTTCGCAGGTTTTTCACACACCCCTTCATGTGTGGGTGTTTTCCTGCAGTTAGTTTTTATTTCTATTGTTTTTGCATTGTTTCTTTGATTTAAATATGTATGACATATTTTGTCATGTTCACAGTATTCTTATACTGACGAGGAGTTAGATGGAAGGAGGGACTTTCAACCTTAGAACTATGGATGGAGTCATTTTGACTCCTCGCGATTTTTATTTCTCTGCCCTGACTAAAATTTTCCAAATTTCGGCTTGAGATTCCGTGACCTTTACTCATTTTTGACACAAAAGAGGGCTTTGCGATAAAAAATAGTTAAAAAGTAGTTCCTACCCATTTGTCCAAATTTACCTTTGACTACCAAAGAGAGTCATTTTGACTCCCAACTGTATTTTGCTAGTCCTTTCACCAAATAGTAATATTTGTTCAAGTTTTTATTTTTTCTTATGTTCATAATTAATGTAAAGCAAGTGTTGGCTTAAATCTATAATTATTACGCTTTATGGCAAATATTTGCGAAATTTTGAATGCATTTCTAATTTTAAGGGTCCGTGTTTGGAACTACTAACCATGTGAATGTCCTGATATTATTTCACCTGGCGATATACCATCCATATGAAACGGTTTCAAATTCGTGTGTTTGGTAGCCGTCGTGTCTGCCTCGCTTCCCTTCCCCCTCCCTTCTCGTCGCCCGTCATTCTCGCTGCAGCGCAATACTGTCCAGCATGCTCCATTGTTTCAGCCTCGACTACGTGAAAGTTGTTTTTCAAACGTGAAAAAGTAACTGTGTATCCTTCCATTGATATACTGATGTACCTGGAAAACAAATCAGTGGAAAGAAGCAAAGTTACTGTCCTAGCATGTTCGACCCTGCCAGCGTTTGCTGACGCGCGCCGTAGCGGACAGCCGTGCGCGTCCCTTAATTTGCTTTAGTGAATCCAGTGAACTCTCGAGTGGACTGCACAACTCCTGTGAAGTACGGCCTTCATTTTTCATCACTGGCAATATGGCTAGAAGAAGTCAGCTAAAGACTGAAGAAATCCTTTCTAGTTTGCATTCTATACCAGAAGGTGAATCGGAAGGCTAAACGGAAGATCATTTCGACTCTGACGATGATGAAGATTTTATTCCTCAAAACGTTTCTAGTGAGTCTGAAGATACAGACAAAATCAGGGCTGAAGGTAAGCAGTTATTCATATTTATTTCCTCTTTCATACGGAGTTAGGAAACAAAGATGCAAAATGATCAACAATACATTTTTTCCAGATGTTGCAAGATCATCAACCCGGGATCATGCTCGTGCGGCGTTGTTGCCTCAGGAAAATCCTCCAGGCCGAGGACAGACACAATCTACAAAACGACGCAAAATTGCATCCTCAACAGATAACAGCGGCGGTGAAGACGATGGAGGAAATACAACCACAGTAGGCGATGATGACTCTCCAGGGACGCTTGCGTCAGCTGATGGAATTCGATGGAAACCGCTGAAGATTGGAGAACACTTACCTGGTAGGCGTTTAAACCAAAACATACTTAGAGAGGCGGTTGGACCTACATGACACGCGAGAAGAAATATAACTAGTGATAGTCCTTTGAGTGCACGGCGATTATTTTTCGACTCGTTTATACTGACTCACATAAAGCGATGTACAATTGCGGAAGCACGCAGGCAAAATGAAAAAGAGTTTAATCTTTCCGATGAGGAGCTAGATGCATGTATTGCCATATTTTACGCCCGCGGAATATCATGCACGAATGATCACTCTATTACAAGTATTTGGTCAAACGCCTGGGGAATACAATTTTGTTAAACGACGATGTCTAGGAACCGTTTTTTAAACATTTTGCATTATCTAAGATTTGATGAAAAGTCTAATCGATCTCAGCGACTCCAAACTGACAAGTGTGTTCTCTTTTCAATAGTGTGGAATAGATTCATTGATAATTGAATTGCTTTTTACAAACCTGGTCCGTACATTACGGTTGATGAACAACTTTTCCCCAGCAAAATTAGGTGTCCTTTCACTCTGTACATTCCTTCTAAATACGGCCGGACAAATACGGCCATAAATATTGGCAAGCTGTTGACAAGGATATCAAATATCTTGCAAATGGCTTCCCTTATGTTGGAAAAGATAATTTACGTCATGCTGATTGCTGTTTAGCTGATCACGTAGTACTGAAATTAATGCAGCCGTTTCTGAAAAAAAGGCGAAATGTTACCGTAGATAATTTTTTACTTCAATCAAACTCGCTGAACAGCTAAAAAGCCAGGGTACTAGCATTTTGGGAACGGTAAATAAAAATGACGAAAGAAAACTTGTACAACTCTAATGTTTTTAAAAACAACGATAATTTCACACTTAACGTAGGTATATCAAGGTCAACCAAACAGGAATGTCATAATTCTTAGTTCCATCCATCCCGATGTCGACGTTACTTCTGATTCCGCTAACAAAACTCCTGAAACGATGAGGTTTTACAATGAAACAAAATACTGAGTAGATGTCGTAGACCAAATGGCGCGTAAATATACCTCAAGAACCAGTACTCGGCGAAGGCCTATCCACTCGTTTGAAAATACTCTCGACTTGGCTGGTATAAATTCTTCGATAGTGTACACTCTAAACTACCTCCGAAAAAATTTCACGCATGGTGTTTTTGAAAAAGATCGTTACAGAGTTGACTGATCCTTACGTTAGATCTAGGCAAAAGCATGGCTTACCCAATGCCGCAGATTCTTCTGAGGGGATTCTACAAACAAAATGTTGGCAGGTAAAATAAATATGCAAAAAGAATCGATCAGTCGGAAATTGTATGACCTGCGGAAAATATTTGTGTGGACAATGTACCACCATTAATGAACGATGATGCTTGCACTGTGAAGCACCTTAGACAAGTGTGTGGCTTGCAAATTGTATTAAAAATCGTTTTATTCCATATACTTCTCTATTCTCTTATTTCTCACTATTGTTCAATTATATTACTGCATTCCATATAGTTAATATGTTTGAATATTTTATAATAATAATAAAATATTTTAAAAAGTTTATATTTGTTGTTTTGTCAAGTTCCTATGTGATAATCCCGTTAACAAAATATAACATGTTTGAAAAAAGGAATGTCAAAGCAATACTGTCGAGTCTCGCACTAAAAAGAATACATCATTTTTTGTTAAAACCACGTTTTAAATATTACAATAATAAACAAATATGATAAAATAAAGCAATGCATCAATAAAAACAGAGATAAACTGCAAAAATAAACAATAATAAGGTAAGAGTCAAAATGACTTCATTCGGTAGTTCTAGGAGGGGTGACATTTCCAGTAGGTATTCCGAGTGTTAAAGTCTCAATCTCGCCCCAATAATGACTTTTATCTGTCTATCAAGGAAATAATGGAAATCCTAACCTGGTGGGAAACCCGAGAAAAACTCATCACTATATATATCTATCTATCTACATCTATTTTCGACTGGATGAAATATTTAACGTCTATAAACCAGGCGATATGCGTGACGATATGCCCTATGAAGGGCGTAATTCGATGAAGCGTGATATCATAACGTACAGAATATAAAAAGAAATCATGGGATGTTTGATGTAGTAGGTACGATAGAAAACATGCGAAGCATTTCGATATGGGAGCTAAGCTTTTTAACAATGCCCTACGTGATATTAGATGAAAATACACTCTCATATTTAACGTCCTAATATGTGATACGCGATGTAAAAAGGTGTCAGACAATATAAAAAGGTTTCATGAGCCCTAGGGTATGACGCGATATCATTTGATTTAATTCGATGTCATTCAACTTTTTTGGGTATTATTTAATATTTAATATAAATCAAAATTCTCGCGAGGGTCGAATTGCTGTGTTGGCCAGAGTAAATTAGACGCAGATTTCAATGAGGAATCCCGATCTCCACTTCGGTGAGATCTGGAGAGTAATTCAAGGGCATTGCTACGTCCTTCGAATGTGACCCTGGTTCCCTTGGCGCCTTTCGTTAAGAGTAGGCCACAGTAAAAGCACTACGCAAACTTAATCTAAGCAAATGCACGGCGGTACAATTCTTGCGGAGGTCGTCCAACTATTCCCATGTATATGCTGTGGATGGTGTTAACATAAAGGCGACAGATGAAGTGAAGTATCTAGGAGTTACGATAACTTCGGACCTATCGTGGGGAGCACATACAAGAAATATTTGTGGCAGAGCTCTGAAGAAGCTAGGATTCGTCAAGCGTATTGTGGGAAGATTTTCGGATGAAAAAGTAAAAGAGAGGTGCTATTTCGCACTCGTCCGGCCACACCTTGAATATGCAGCGAGCATATGGGATCCGGTGCAGAAAGACTTAGTCCGGGAACTTAATAAAATACAAAGGAAAGATGCGCGATTCGTCAAAAACAGCTACGGGCGTACTGACAGCTTTACACAGATGTTAAACGAATTAGGCTGGGAACCGCTAGAGACTCGGAGGCTACGCGCTAGGCTTAGATTGCTTGAACAATTGAGAATAGATGTCTTTCAGAGCGACACGGAGAACATCATATTAGAACCCCACTATATTTCCAGGTCCGACAGAAACGATAAATTAAGAGAGATATTTTGCCGAACGGATAGGTATGGGAATTCGTTTTTCCCCCGAACAATAAGGGACTATAATAAATGCTAGGCGTAATTTCATTAGAGCGTTTCCTTTTTATCTTTAAACGGCTGGTGTCCTAACACCCCCCGCCACACGCCTATTGAGGCGGTTTGCGGGGTAATATGTAGATGTAGATGTAGATGTAGATGTACGCCGTCGCTGGGTTTCTCACTACCCTTTCCTCATTCTCCACATGATTCTTTTCCTACTAACCCACCCACCTATTCTCAAGTGGTGCAAATGACCTTGAGGTTGACCGTATCACTTAATGTTTTCTGGACAAATTATGTCATTTAGAAAAGTATTTGTGTCTTCTTTTCATTTTATATTGAAGGTTACACACCTTTTTTGATTGTACTGAATGTGGCACATTTCGCATTGATTAATGAGCACAGATAACTCGAGAGGTGTGTGCCGAATCTTATTTTATTGAAGTTGGGCTAATAACCAACTAACCATCGACGTAGTTACGCCTTCCGGTTTTACACATGGCAGTTACTTCCATGACAGTATCCTAGCAAGTCTCGTGTAAGTGGCACCTCGATGCGTATTCACGAACTAAAATTGCATTAGAGGCCGATAGCAACAATAATTGACATCGGTTCGCACTTGCAAGGAAAATAGACTGGCTTATATTTGAATTGCAAGTCGTTGAATTTAGATTCCGCGATAAAACCGCATCAAATCCTGTTAAATGTGGCCATATAGTTAGTTGTAAGGCACCTAAGGCACCCATAGATGAGTTGCATGCTGTGTTCGCGAATTAAATAATTATTCCTTATTTGAGGTGCACAAATTTTCCAAGCAAAAACGTCCATAGGTAAAAGTAACGGCATTTTAAAATTGAAGTGACAGTAACTCCAGCTCATTCGCTTTGCTCCCCGGAATTAATGAGTGAATATAAATTTAGAGAGTAACAAATTTCCTGAAAATATTGTTAATGGAAGTTACCATGAAGAAAGCATAATATCTAAAAAGATAAGCGAAAAAAACTATGAAAAAAGAATAAATATATTTACCACACCAAGGCTTCGAACTCCATACCTTCCACTCCACTTCCTTGAAACTTCCTTCCACTCCACTTCCGGTCCATTACTTTCTTGAAAACATAGGTGGTTCAAAGGGATAAAATGCCTTTCGGTGAATGTGGCTTCATCTTACAGCGTTACAGACTCAGTCTGTCAGTGATGAGTGCAACTATATGGCATTATTGGCCCCTTGGTATTCTTCAGACATAGGGTATGTCAAAATGTGTACAAGATGAAAAATTGAATCAACAGTGTGCCCCCAGTGCCACTCATATGATGATATAAACAATGGTGACACATTAAAGACACATAAATGAGATATTTTGTGATCACATCAATGTCACGTTACCATACACAGTAGTGCGGAGAATAAGGTAAGCATTATTAATCCTTCATAGAAGGAATGTACAATAATGAGGTATTCAGATTGGGTTATATGGATTCATTCGAAGGTATTTCTTTATTTTGGCTTTGATAGTGATTTTTTAAATCAATATTTTCCAATTGGCTGGGTAAATAATTATAAATATTGGATTAAATAAGAATAAGCGTACGGTTGTATACTGATCATTCGTAAAAATGTTTAAAGCGAAATTAATTTCTAACATTTGAGTAGCATTTCATTATGTAATTAACTATTGTTCTGCTCAATTTCACCATGGAAATCAGACAATAGTGCTGTTTTACAATTGTATATAACATTATTGTAATAATACACAATTTTAGTTCCCTCAGGGTCTGTTTAAATATGTTTCAATATTTCCAATTCAAAGCAGAACATCGCCCGTCGTTCGTGCGGACTCTCTGCGATTTTATAACTAACTACAAAGTGGATATTCATATAGGTGTGCCACAGCATTTCATAAACCACATGCATCTACTTAAAAATAAATCAAAATAATTCAATAACTGCGAGAGTATATACTCAATAATTATGCTTTTTTAGTTCCGCTACTCTATTTTATGCTTTTAAGGCGGAAGTTATGTGTAAGCAAAAACGATGCCCTGCAAGTAGCGACACGATTCGAGATATCGCTTCCGTCGCTACTTCCATAGAAGTGAACTTTAATGTGTAATGCTGCCTTAACGATGAAGACGATTGTTTCTACACAACCATGGAGACACCTGTATATGGTACCTGTGGTATGCGATATAAATGGTTATGATGCAATATACACATAATACTTGACATCCTGTTTTGAACTATGCAAAATGTATGTCTCTGATAGAAACCAAAATACCGAAAAGGAATAATGGACATGGGATTCAAAAAGAGGTGCGGGAGTAAAGAGGGTAATAGGGGGGAGTTTAGAGAGGGAGGGTTCCATGTGTTGGGAGGGAGAGGTGATATCGGTTGAATGGATTAGTCCCTAGTCCCGCGTGTCGGGATTCAAAAGTTATTTCTGTTTATTTCTCCCACTATCCATTTTTTCTCTCCCATCCTCGTCCATTTTTCTCGGAAAGAGCCCCCGGCATTTTCGTGGATTCGGAAAATTTCCCCTCCTCATTTCGTCCCATTACCTAGATGCTAATGGAGTCATAGTCACGGCAAATGAAAGCGGTAATGTGTTTGCGGCTTCGCTTCCACGCGACAAAGAGACAACAGCGATGCGATAACATCGTCGCGCATTCTTCAGTCCCCTGGAGCAGTCGAGTAGGCAGGAAAGCCGTAATGCCCCATTTGATCGTGTGATCAAATGGACATGCTGTTATCGATCGCCATTCGAGCTGCCGGGAACAGAGAAGATGTCGTGAACTTCGCTCAATCGCCCGGATCTACGTGGAACGTGGTCGATGCTAAAATTTTGATACAGTTAATCAAAGGTTAATTTACCATTAATTGACAATATTCATTCATGACACGCAATTAAACGCTTTTACTTAATTATTTTAACGCGGTGAAGCGTCACAATTCTACCTTCATTTACACTTTCTTCTTGGTTGTGAGTTATCGACATCCATGAATTGACAAATGCATATTGATGTGCATTGGTAGCCTTAATTTAGATAGTCTTTATAAGACATATTATGTTAGGACCTTGCGAAGTGACTATTATCAGTCCTGAATGTATTTAGACGATATCAATTGGTGCGGTAGAATGGTTAACGTAATAACCGTTAACAAAATTCAATCACACAAATTAATTCGACACGCAAGCTATTAAAGTCTATTACAGTGCATCAAAAAAGTTTTCATTTGCCTCAATGAACAAGGACCATTTATTCATTATATTATCTTGAATTTCACTATAGATAAGTTGATTATATTAGCCATTTTCAAAGAATTATGTGCATTTTAAAGTTTACAGCATGTCTGTAGCTAATTAGTGTGTCGGGAAACGACGGACTGCGTAGGTTACCTTTTTGTATTACATAAAATAATGTACTTACGCCGCATATTTGGGAACTATAAATTCATTCATATGGAATTAATTTTAAAAATTAATCAAGCTTATTGCTTAGATGGAAATGCGTCTGACGGCAAGAAAGAACGAACACTTCAAACTAACTAAACAGCCTTCCATTAGTTCACAAAACACATGATAACTCAATACGATTCCTTCTAGTGCTTTTAATTCTTTCCCGCAAATAATATAAATGTTCTTAATGGAAATTTGGTCAGCATCCACTCAGTAATAGACTTAAAGTTAGGTTGAACTGGTGGGTGTAAGCCACTCTTTGTACTTAGCTATTCGGCGAATAACATTCGCACAGTCTTGATATATCAGCCAGTATGTCTTGGCAAATAAGTTATAGGAATAAGATTATCATACGGCATATATTTTCGTCAGACGTTGTACGATGTTTTACCTACATGCAAATTTTATTCCTATTTCCATTCCAGAGCACATTACCACCTGTTCCATTGCCACTCTAGACATAATATAGGCTCATTTAGCTAGTAAAGTGCGGTATAAGTCGTGTCAGTGACTAAAACAAGATGAAAGAAATAAGTTAAAATGAAATGAAGTCTTGGAGAAAACATTTAATAATACATTAAATAAATAATTAAGGAATTTTGTGAATGCTACAGGAAGAAACATTTGAAAGGGAAAAATGGGAAGGGATACAATCTCGAGGCCATGATTATTGTAAGAAACACGATTACTTTGTAGCTTAAGAGCATAAAGTGGAAGGAATTATATCAGAGAAAACATCAGTCATTTATTAACAGTGGAAAACTTGACCATTCAAACGGTAAAAATTAATGAAGCGATCAAAATTAAACATGGGGCATATGCAGTCGGAGAAAACAAACCCCAAATCGTGACAATCAAATTTTTAACTTATGAAGCAGTTTTATGGAGTTCCACCGAGGATAGTGTTCCATGAATCACTGCTTCCCTTCAACGACCCTTTCAAGAAGCACATTACTGCCACGATTACTCCCTTAGCTTACAATTGAATACACAACAAATGTCTAACTCAAAACCTCATTCTTCTAATATTCCTCTGCCTGATAGTTTCTACAATTGACTTAAATAACCCATTTCCCAACATTTCTGCCTGAAATTATTAACCCTTTACAACTTTATGAACCAATTTGATATCCCTTACAATCATGCCTGAAAAAATTTAGTTTCTTGTCAATTTCAGTGCATCAAACATTCTAAATCTCAAGCGTCTCCAATATTTTCACACCCACCGAATACAAAATCTATGTTCAATGTTAACCATCATGGTCCCGTTGCTCTATTCTGTGTGTTACTCTTTATCTTGCTAACATCGTTACCCATTGCTCTGATCACAATCTCTACTTAATGGTGAATAATAACACCAATCTGCTCAAATTATTTTCCTTACTATCTGGATTATTTTAGATATTTCTCAACAAGAATCTTGCTTGCGCTTGATTTGGGCAAAACGAGAGCACAACGGTATATTTGTCTCCAAATAGGACGGAGATATTGAAAGAGGCAATACTGTGAAGATTATAAGAGATACAAAATTGAACATGCAACCTAGCGTTCTACGGCTTTTCAACGCTGTTTTCAGTAAAAAGGGAGAGATTTGATGATAATAGCTTCGAAGAATGTAAAAACTGGAGAAAATTAGCTGCATACAGGAATGTATATCAGAATATAAAAAGCAGTATGCAGGAAGATAAAATAAAATTTTCATAAATTTAATAGTCAAGAATCATAGAGGATGATTTGAGGATAAGGGAAAATTTGAACGGAGGAGAGGTCATGTTATATTTAAGCTAGTGGAATTTAGGTAATATTATACAGACGGAAAGAACGGCATTTTGTACAACAAAATGGAGAAAAAGAAGTATTTTGCGAATAATGAGCTAGCATGCGACTAAGAGCATTTTGCTTAGATAAATGCTTTTAAGTTAGGTTATATCGATGATTAACTTCCTCAACTAGCCTTTGATAGACTCACAAAGATAAAGTTGAGCTTTCGTCTCGCCAGCGTACACGCAATTTCCATCCACTTTCAATGGACTTATCGACACCTCACTTATAATGCAAACCTTGCGCATTTGTAAAATACTTTCAGCATAACAATGCATTAACTACTTTAGGAATGGCTAACTTTCAAACCTGAGAAGTGCGTTTTTTCCTCTCCACCATATTGGGGAAAAATGCCGTTTTGCCTTGTCCACGGTAGATGGCGCAATGATCGAGCAGTTGCTCCTCTTCCCTATACACAATAGAGACGTTGGTCATGATTAGGAGAGGTTGGTCAAGTTTCGGACCATTTTCTATTGGCTGAGCTCCATTTACCCATGATTCCTTCTGATTGGAAGGCACTGGACGCCATTGTTAGTTCATTAAGCCATATAATAGCATTCAACTGAAATAGAGGATATGCCTTATTTGTTATTCAGAGACATTTTTACGGTAAATTCGCCTATATTTTTGATGAAATTATGGGCTAATAGACTGATGAATCGATTGATGTAATTGAAATGAGTGTTCCTTAGGTTTTTCGTATTTTTAAGCTATATGAAATGACTTGCATGTGACAGGACCCATTGCTCTCTCTTCATTTGGTATTTTGTGTTGTAAAACTCTAAGTTATATCCTTATTTTTGATTGTCCATAACGCTAAAACCCCTAATTACATTATTTTCCATGTAATATGCGGTAGAAGTGAAAATGAGATGGCGTGGTCAGGCCACATATGTAATTCACAACCGCTGGTACTAATCCCGTTGTATTGCTATCCTTGGTTGACTAATGAGAATGAAGTGTTTCATTGTTACTTATGATGATGTTAGTGTTTAATTTTTAACGTTTGTTGAACACTGAATTACTATTTTCCGAAGAATATACATGAAAAGTGAAAGTAAGACTTTTGTCCCCGCTATGAGTAGTCCCTCGTTTTTGTTCCCATTGCTAAGTAACGACGATTTGTAATTGTGTGAGTTTTTAATTATTAACGTTTCTCAAATCCGGAGTTTATCTATGTTCACGTTCAGCAGAAACTTGCGGTGAGTGACCGGTTACTCACCGGGAACATACCAGTGAGCGATGAGCGGTGTGATCTACTGAAATATAAAATATCTTCTGTCACCTTCCTGTATCCCCTTCCTTGGAATACTTTCTCTATTTCCCCAAAAAAATTTCTTCTTTCATTTAGGATTTCTAAATGTATTTTTCCTCTCTTTATTCTCATTTAGGACTAATTTAGTGATGGCGACATTCTACGAAAACGTCTTTTCTTCTTCAGTTGATAGTTTTTTCCCTGAGTTTTCTCCGGCATGAGCCATAATATAATGTTACCAATTAGCTATACGTTCTGAATCAGCATTTCATCGAACCCATCGTAATTGGATAGTGGCATATGCAGGATCTTAAGATTATATTCGCTAAAACTATGAGCTAATGCATTATATTCCCCCCATGTAGCAATATCTTATGAAAAAGTATTTTAAAATATATTGTAAGAATAATTTAAATAATTTAAAAATTATTTTGAAAACATATAAGCTCTCTCTTTTTAGGTTTTTTAATATATTTTTTTTTCATTTTTTCAATATGATTATAACATAAGTTTCAAATCTTTTTAACTCTTTAAGAAGCTTTGAATTATTATTTTGAAATTGTTTTAACATATTTAAGGTAAAAATCTGGAACTCCCAACCCCACTCCCTTGAAACTCCCTTCTCGAAATAAAAAAATTACATTTATATGCTATTGTTGGATGAATGAAAAATTTACATTTAAATGCTAAATGCTACACCACTTCCGAGGGTTAATGTAAATTTGGGAATTAATTTTTAAATGGCAATTCCGTGATAGTCTGAGGAAATCATTACATCAGGATAACAGTAATTTGGCATTATTTCATTTAAACCTATATTGCCATTTAGTATGAATATAACCGCAATAATACTGAGAATAAACAAGATTTTTTCCAATTCCCTCACGTTTGTTCACGTTTCAATCAAGACGTAACTAACTTGCGGAAATGTTGTAAGGAGAAAATTGCTGAAAGTTCCAATAAACACAGAAATAATATAATGGAAAACGGAAATTAATTACGCAAAGCTCTCAATGAAGTGCTTACTGGCTGAATTAAAGAGTCTCCGATTCGTTTGCGAGCTTCCCAGTTTTTCAAATATTTTGGGCGAAGGATGAAGGTACTGGTTGAGAACCGCAACCGACAAACTTTATCATTATTACGTAAATTAATCTATCCTTTTGGAGCATATCGCCCGATATATCCGTTTCCACACCGATATTAAATGGCCAGTGCTGGTATTTTAAAAATATGCAAAATATAATTCACTGGGAAAATGAATCCAATTCCGAATTGATCCGCTATTTTATACATATTTAAAGCTGTCGGTCGCCTCACTCTATTTAAATCTACGAGAATTATTTTACTGGTATATTTTAACACTTTCCTACGCCTACAATTGGGTACCTACGAAAATTTATGTGAGGGTTTTAAAATGATTTTCCAATTATTTCAAAATAACTTTTAATTCGTTTAAAATAATTTTAAATAAAATCAACATTTTATTTTACTATGAAAGTTGAAAAAAAACTCTTCATGCAAAAAATGTCTCAGTACTTCCAACATACGCATATATATGTGATCAACAAAATGAGATCACAGGATAAGGAACTTTAAAAGAAATTACTTCATACATTATTTTAAAATCTAGAAAAAGTCAAGAATTAACCACCTTATGACATTTTGATTTTAAAATGATTGGAAATAATTTTAAAATAACTTTTCAATATTATTTTTCTACTTAGGCCAATTCCTTATATAGATGGTTTAATTGAGGAAGTTTAGCTGATTTCACACGCAAATATTCCATAAAATATTCATTATCTGTAAAAAGGAAGTCCATATGAAAACTAATATTCGATTCATAGAATGTCATAAAATATTAGAATTCCTATGTGTTTCCCGGTCATCCGCCAGTCTTCTGCCTAACTCTTGTTAATGGATATTTAGTTGAGTTATTTAATCAATTAACACATTTCAAACGCCCAATGTCCTCCGGCTTTCATGAAAGTGTTCGATAATCACAATGTGTCAAATTTTGGTGACAAATTCGTCCAGATTCAATTGAAATTATACAATTATGAAAAAATTATTTCGCGACGTGGCTTTATGCGTAAAGTCACGCACCAAAGTTTTACTATTTTCCCCATTTTTTGCAGAGTGATATTATCGATAATATATTGTTATTTACACCGGGATATGCACACATATGTGTGAAATTCACACGCATGTGGCTTAGTCCGGGTTGAACTCTACCCTCAACTATCCAAACCAACCTTCGGGTTGAATCACTGAGTGAGTGATGCACACATATATGTATATCTCAATAAACTCCGTAGCCTTTATTCGTATGAACCTGATAACTTATTCCCTATCAGCTGATTCCATGCATTAAGTCCTGTGAAGACGTATCTGCCCGTTTGGGACCACAATTTTGGTTGATTAGCTTGTTTGAATTTATCTGTGAAATGTCCAGCCTCTTATCCTTGCCAATGTTGAAGAACCAATTAAACGGATTGACATATTACTTCCTTATTAATTATGGTGCGGACATCTTCTTAAGTCGAAGGTGCCGTGCTGAGATGTATACCTGTCTGCGGCGTATACTTCCCTCAAACTCCAATACTTTCGGATATAATTATCAATTACGGCCGAGTTTTACGGCGATGACAATTTTATTTTTCCTAAAGACTTCCTTTTTTGGC
Organism: Pyrrhosoma nymphula; assembly: GCA_963573305.1. Taxonomy (NCBI): domain Eukaryota; kingdom Metazoa; phylum Arthropoda; class Insecta; order Odonata; family Coenagrionidae; genus Pyrrhosoma; species Pyrrhosoma nymphula. The sequence goes on from OY754334.1 coordinate 37,139,424, forward strand.
TAAAAATATTTTACAAGTCATTTTACTCGGCTGAAAGAGGGAAAAATCGGCAATACTGTCGGAATTGCATCGTACGTCCGTAAACGGTCACGTATTGGGCGCGCCCCGATGAGCTAACAATGGCGCCTGTCGCTGACTTGGCCAACCTCTCCTAATATAGGGCCTCTCATACACACCTCTCCTTTACACTTTCTTCCCGCCTTCCACTATAATTCGCCCCGCCAACACCATTTACTTCAATGCAATTCCATTCATTCCACCGCACTTAACACAGCACATTTCACTACAAATGGAGAATTTTCACTTCGTTATCCCGCAGGGAACCAAATTATACTACTTGGCAATCTATTTAAAGATTTTTTGAAAGGAGGGAACACATTTTTAAAGCAAATAGAATCATTCAAATGATAATTTGCGAGCTCTGACAAGAACTCTTTGAGCCCGACTCCGGCGAAACGGAAGTCTGGATCGCAGTAATTTACGTGTGAGTACAGGATTCGCAAATCATGGCGACCACACATCACACAGGCAAGTCAACAAATGATTCACGCCAACAGAACCATCAACTCTCATTGGAGAATTAAAATAGGGCGAATTTTAAACAATTTCCAACCATTCACAGATAATATCTCCCTTTCACACTACCCGAGAAAACTCCGTCAACATTACTATTTGATTAGCCTCCAACAAAAGCCCACTTATATTCACCATCCTACCTGAGGAATTTTATTCTTAAAAGAATACGCTGAATTACATTTAAGCCTTCAACTAATGGCCACTCATAATCAGCAATCCACTATAGGGATTTTATTCATAAAAAATACGAAAAATCATCGTCCACGTTTTACATTAACGTCATTTCCACTGTAAAAATTCACATCAAGTATCATACCTTTAAATGAAATCGCCTCACGACTAAAACACTACACCCAGAATTATTCCTTAAATACGTCTTTCTATTTTCACATTTTTTGTAAAAATTTGCATTTTGAACCTTCCTCCACTCTCAGAAATTCCCAATTCCACTTTATTGTTCCCACGAAAAATGCGTTTTCCGCTTTTTCAACTCATAGAAATGTCTTTCTCACTCCTGAAAATGCCCGATTCAGGTCCGCGTACCGTCCCACCCCAGCACCCCTGTTTCACTCCACAGGCCCGCAAGCTTGTTGGGGGGGTGGGTTAAGGGCATATTTTAGAAGGGAAATTAGTCACTATCCTCTACCGGTTGTTCGTAAAACCTCCAAATATGGCGTCGAAATGTCACGAAAAATGCGCAAAATTCCTCATTTTCAAACACTAATATCTCTAAAACCACTCGTCACGCGGATATGATTTTTACATTTTTACAAATGAGCATTCATCCTCTACCCCTAGGTATCTTAACCAATTATGCTAGCTCCCTACTTTTTTCAAAAACAAATTTTATCCTTGTGAGACGAAAGCTAACCATTACCGCTCACAAACGATAGCAAATTAATTAAATTTTCTTAAAAGTTTCCCATCCTACCATTTTCATAAAATAGATTAAACGCCAAGGCAAAACTGGCAGATCACTCAAGTATGTGCGTAAACAATTCCCCAATAAATACCCTCATCTACTAGGTATAAAATACGTATAAGAAGAAATGAAAATGGAGGGTCAAAACTCCAATGCGTTGATTGTATTGAGAAATGAGATAATACACAGTGATATGCAATAGACTGATATATTTCCCAAATTTTCATGATGTATTAAAGCAAAATATAAACAACTCTCCGACAATAAAGCACTTTTTCCTCCGCATCCCTGATTTTTGTTGGCTTGAATAAAACGTTAAAATCACTCTAGAATTTAGTAGAATAGTGTCTGTAAAAGGATTTCAAAGATGTATAGAGTAACTAACTATCATAGCCATAGGCCTGATATTCCATAAATCATGAAACAGAATATGTAGCCGTTGTTTGAATTACTAAAATCAACCTTATTTTTTGCATTGAATGAATCTATGAAACACACCATTAAATAAATAGAGCATTTTAACATATGAAATAGTTATCCATATTTCTGCACACAAAAATATTCTTGGTTGAGGCAACGTGAGAGACGTTGAATGGGATGAAGTTACGGTGATTATTTTATATAAACATGCAGGAAAAATGGTGTTACTGATTAACAATTCACTGCATAGAGAATGAAAGAAGATTAAATTAAGTAACTATTGACAGAAGAGGAACATTTTGAATGTATGACTTCTAGAGCAATGGTGATAGCCTGAAACTTAATAGAAGAAACATGATAGGAAAGTAAAAACAACTTTGGTGAACTACGGAGACTCTGCGAGGTCCTGGCAGACATTAGCACAATGAGTTTGAACAGGATAGATTGGAGAGCTTCTACGAACTAATCACGCGATAGCTATCCTGCTACGATGATGATGATGATGTATCTGAATTTGAAAAAAAGTTTTCTTGAGCCCAGTTCTCCGGAAAGGACTCCTTCATTAATCATCTCAACGCGAGTGTAGTAAATTCAACCATCGCTTCGATAAAGATTTAATCAAAGCAAAGTGGACCGCACAATACCGTCACTGAAAATGTTAAAAACAGAGAAAATAAACAGCCTTTTTAGTGTATATGGGTAGGTCAAAATTGACAAAAACGTCTTCCGGGTAGCAAGAGGATAGCAATGCCGTCGAAAGGGTACCTACGTAGCACTCCGGCCTCTAAACTAGGAATAAGAGCAAATAATAGTTGATACAAAGTCCTATACTACCTCACGCAATAAAATAACTGACACCAAGTTTTCAGGAAGATTAAAGCAAGGCGATGTAATCAAGTAATGCAGTGATTTCTACTCGTAATGATATCGTATCCACACTCGCGTGCTGAGTAGCCAAAATAAAAACGAGCGTGGCATGAGTATCTGTGAAGCAGGTTCCCGTGCCCTTTGCCCAGACGGATAAGGAAAGGGTACCGCGAGATATCCTCCGACCAGCATTTCTCCTTCCCCTTCCACCGTGGATTGGAGGAAGGAGTGACGGGTGAATAAAATTAAGGGCTCCATCCATGAAATGAGTCGTTAAGAGAACCCAGCCGAATAAGGGTCGAGAAAAACCTTACAGCCCCTTACCTACACCTCTTTTCATGCTCTATGCTGCTTCTTTCTCGTATCTGCCTAACATCACCTATATGCATCAACTCCAAATTTCTCCCATTTCTATATAAATTATACAAAAAGCCATCGTGAGCACAAACGAAAAAAATTATGTAAAATTTCGCATCCAATCCGCACTTTTCCATCATAGACTACATAATTCCCATCGGAAAATTGGCACTACACCTGATCCCAATCACTCCATAAAAGCTCTTATAGGAATGTTAATAATAATCTAAAAGGAATGGATTAATTTTTACTTAATTATTAAACTGGTATTTTTTGTGAAAAGACAGACATAAAGCGTATAATATCCAAATGTGCCGTCCAATTTCAGTAGACATTTGAAAATACGAATGGTATAAGAACTTGCATAAATACTGCTTCTCTATCCCTTGGTACTGCACAATTAATAGAGCATTTGATAGATTCATTTTCTGTCTGATATGTATCCATATATATTCACTCATAAATTTACACGCAACTTGGTAGCAAACCCAACTGGATGGACAAGTGATGCTCAAACTTACACATGTGGTCATAGGCTTACATTAATGGGATCATACATTTCTATATTTCCTGCTCACTCTCCGAATAACCAGCGAGTAAAATAAATAAATGGGAGTTGTCCATTAAATAGTGATGAAAAGATATAAAATAAGAACAAGCACAAAATTGATTTCATGGATATTCATTCCAGCGATTTCTTATATCAATTTTCCAATTGGTTCACAAATCTTCACCATGGAAAAATGAAAATGTAAATACCCAATTGGAGTACATTTTTTAAAAGTGATAATTCTACTCCTACATGCACAAGAGAAAATTTTCACTGATATTTGATGATCAAATATTACTGAGGGTTTGATTATCTTTAACACTAGTGAAGAGATGATCCTTACCAAATTCTCAATGGATAGAGAAGACGACACGTTAATTAAACCTTACTTCTGGTCACACTTGAACAAAATTCTTAAGACTGCATTCTCTAGTCTTCTCAAGTGATTTCGTGGAATTTAATCTTTTTCCGCAACATTTGTGATAAGCCGATCATGAACTCAAGTCATGTATCAGGCATATAGCTAGGTGAAATCAGTTCTGCTTGTTTCTTGCTTTGGGCGTAACTCTACGGTGGTTAAATGAAAATTAACTGGGCATTTAACACCAGAATCGCACAACAATATCTTACAAAACCTTACCTGCCATCTGTTACCCATAAGAATAATTAATTTACCTTAAATCAATTCCTACCCACTGGCGAGAAGAACTCGGTACACTCCAGCGTAAGCAACGACGAAGAGTTGACGACACAACCACGAGGAATTGTGAATGCTGATAAAAAAAACTAGGATGAATTTCGACGCAGCCATAATGCAAGCAGTATATTTTTAAGGTTAAACCAACCCGAGTAAAGAGTCTGGATCCGGAGTCTGAAATTAACGACTAGTGATGGTGCGATCGCTCTTTCGTCCTTCGCGTCGTCGTTATCGTTATTCAAAAACCAAACCGTTCTCGAAGGGGACTGCTAACAGTAACTCTCCTCAGAATCAATCACCCATCAATTAAAACTAACGTTTTAAAAGAAAAGACAAATTTTTCTCGCGTAAGATAAGGCGAACGCACGCGTTATGCAGTACCGTGATAACGCACAAGGATTATCTTTCCCTTCAGCCCAGATCACTTTTGCCTTACCTCTTCTCATCACACACTTTCCACCTTCAATGACTAAGCTCAAAGATTCCAAACTCCTCACTTCCATTCCGGAAGGAGAATCACAACGGGATGAGGGGTGGTTTGGTAGGTGAGACCTAAGCATCAGTTGCCACACCTTCCCTCTCTTCCCCACATTTACCTTCCCTTTCCGCCTGCCTCCCCCAACACAGCCTCCTCCCACGCCTCTCGACCATCCCTCCCCCTCGCGCTCCTTCGCGTTCGGTCTGATGCCCTCGTACCAAAACCCCAATAGGTGCCTGCTTCCTTCGTAGCAGTCCGCCCAACCGTTTCCAAGCCATCACTCAAATTCTCTCCACTCCATTCACTCGCCAAGTAATGTTTGGGAAATTCTGGAACCAGCGAGAGCTGCCATCCCCTATTCAGGAAAACTTCTCCGTGTAACGCATTACTCTTCTGTACCTGAATCCTTATACGCTGTCTCTCAACCATTCTCCAAACTTCTTCGCCATTATTAGTCAGTGAATTCCTTTCCTCATTTTCAACTGCCACAATTCCGGAATCCTTTCCATCAACATCAATATATTTAGTTGCTAATATAGGGTATACTTTTCCACGTCTACTTGAGATATTTTTAAGTAAAAGTCCCGTTGAGACACGTGGAAGACTGCAGCAATCCTGTACTGGTAATCATACATCAAAGGCGAATATTATTCATTCAAAGAGTAAGTGTTTACTAGAAAATAATTTTGATAAACGTTTTTCTGAAAAGGGGCATTTTCTCAACTACTACTAACTACTGAAGGGATCTAACAGCGTAGATTACCCGGAGAAAATATCAGGGGAATACTAATATGTAGCTCCAATGTACTGCATTTTACTTAATGGGTAATCTGGACACACCATCAACTTGGAGGAAGCCACTGTGAATTTCAATGCTTATGGAGAATCCATTGCATTCAAGAGGTTATCAAGGTGTCAAAACACCCGGAGATTTTCAACCGGGTGGACGGGTATCACCTCCACAGCACTTGGAAGAGACTATGCCGTGCAGAAACGGTCGGCAGGGGTAATTCCCGCCAACGGGGGAAAGATGGTACCAACGGGGAAAAATGCCAACGCCACCAGTAAAGTCGTAGCAACGGGTATATATAAGGTCGTCAATAACCGGCATCACTACTTTGACCTGAAGATGCCTGCTGGAATGCAGCGGACCTTGTTGTCTTAAAACAACGACGCAGTGAAACAACCGAAAAAATGCTTTCTACTTAGAGATCCTTGAATGACGATTAGAAACCTTAAGTCCTCGCTTACATTGCCTACCACAAAAAGGCACCCTTGTAAAATGAGAAATGGCCAACTGCGGACACACTGAGCTGCTATATTTGCACTAGGTTTTTTCTAGTCATTTTGCATTGAATTGGGGGGGGGGCGTGAAAAATTTAAACTCTTCCCATTACGCTGGAACACCCTACAGGGCGTTTCACATTTTGCTGAGAGCATGGATTCCTGTGGAGATTCGTATCCTATGTAAATCTACATAAGCCCGGAGGTGCGACGTTGCTAGTAGCAGCAAGGTAGAGTAACACATTGCTTTGCAGTGTAGTAACTACACACACTACTAGCAAGACTTCCAATATTCAAAATTTCCGTGAAGTAAATTACTTGAATTTATCGTGGGTTTAGAGATGGTGGGTTATGTGTCCGAGAGGTGAGAACACGGAGCGTTGAAGTTGGGCAACAGTATTCTCCATAAGGCCCATACTGTCAACTTATGTATAAAGGTTACATAATATACGGTGGTCCAAAAACAATGTTTCTTTAAATTATCCACGCCGACCCCAACTTCAATGCCAAATGGATAGAAATCACATTGTGCTAAACATCATCCAAAATTGGCCATGCCCACGTATATTTTTATTCGGCATTTTAAATTATCGTAGGCAGCATGAACGAGGACTTATGGTTTTTTGCACCCTCCAAGGATCCCAAAGGTGGTTGGGTTACGGCGAGGTAGTCGCAAAGTAATTTCATACCATGAAGTTACTTAATTAAATTACAAGGCGTTGTAAATGGTTACCTACGTCACTTGGGAGTGAGCGCACGAAGCGTAATTTTTGCATTAGTCTTCTCCATAAGGCCCATACTGTCAACTAAATGTGGATAGCTCCACACAGTTGACGACGATGCTGAAAAGGAACAAGGTGGACCAGCATGCAGGCATGTAGCCAGCACGCAAATGTACTCCCACAATTCCATTTCCTTCCTTTCTGCTCAACCAATTCACGTCATTGTCACTTTCTCCACACCCCATAAACTCTCCACGCTTGCGCCTGCCACCGCTCTCGCTCATGTTTTGCTTTCTTCCGTGCCTCCACCTGAGACTGCGGCTATACTAGCAAAGCATCACCTTTCTCGTTTCTTTCTTTTTTTCCGCAGCTGCTTTCATCCCGCTCCTGTATGTACACTCACTCGCATCCACTCAGGAACAGAAACGTCGTCTTTCTCAACTCCATTCTGCCTCGCCACCATCCTCAGCCACTTCCGACCTTTGTTTCCCCCATGCATTTCACATACGGATGACTCCAGAACGCTAAAAAAAGGCGCGACCTACCTGCTTCGCGCTGAAATCCCGTATCGCCGAGTGCGCCAAGAGAAGAGACTTTCCGGAGGTTGGGTGAAGACTAGATGGGTGAGAAAGAACACAAAAGTGAGAATTTCGGGAAAAAAAGGCCAAAGGCGGATTTTTTCTACTATTTACGATTGGACAAGAAAAAATATTTTCAAACAAAGGCACATGAAAACCATCGGGTACGACTAGAAACATTTGGTATATTCTGAATATCATTATTTTCTAAGTGTACTAAGCAACAAAATTAAAAGGTATGATGCTAATGTTATCCACAAGGTTACGCCTGAGACTTTTGATGATGTATTAAACACTTAAAGCCTCAGCCTCCAATGTAATCGATGTCGATGCTCTTTTTGGAATATTTGCGAGTTAAAAATGACTAAGTAATCCTTATAGACTAAAACCTAGACACGGGGGAAGGGCTTGTGAGTTACCACGAACTATGGAGCAGGACAAGTGGAAACTCTTAACATTTGCAACAGGTAGGGTCACCTATGCCACATGGCTCAAAGGGTAGGAGACTTACGAAAGGTAATTCACGAGTGTGCTAAGTGAAAAATAAATTTAGAAAAGGCAGTGGGAAATTCCGAATAGCTGTCAAATTCCCAATAAAACTCAAATCACAAGTCAAGTCAGGTTATTCATATCTGAAACTCCAGTCAAGTTATTCATAGAATATGGAATCTTAGTAAATAAGGGTCTCGGCCAACAAGGCCGGGATTTGTGTTCGGTAGCGAGGTACACAAGGCCTCCTCGGTCGCCATCTCATAGAATCGTTTAGCAGCAACAACAACAGATACATAGACAACGACGGGTGAGAGTAAGAGCGAAAAATAGAAGCCAGCGGCAACAAACCTTCAGAATTATTGAAGAAACTAGAAAATAATGGGAGACAATTTATTTAACGATTTTGTTGGATTTGGATGGAAGACATGTGACCTAGTTAGGTACTTCTCAAACACAGTATTGATTCACACCACGAAAAAAAAAGAAACCATCATAATGCGAATACAATATAAAAAATTGTGAATAATGAAAGATGACAAAATCCTGCAGTGGGTGAAGGTAGTACATATAGTTATCCCTTCTTTTCTTTAAACCTACTTTAACAGGCTAATCACTTCTAATAATAATAACACGTCAATGGTGTTTAGTTATTGATGCGACACATTGGTAATTGGATATCAACGTTCTTTAAATGGGAGGAGATACAAGATTGTTAAGGCATTATATGAACCATATAGTAATAACGATGTCCCAACCTCTCCACTTTTAAACGATTTATACTCTCTGAGTGCTACAAAGGCATCCAACGGCATCGCACTGAAATTCCGAATCGCCACGAAAAAATGTTCACTGGAAGCAAATATTTATATGCCAATCAGAGCATTTTGTGCATTTACAAAAGCCATTACTTACCATATAGTGAAGACGTAGCTCAAAGTATATTATACCTCCAGCTCAAGGAGTTTACGATTTAAGCACAGAGACAGTGGCTTTTTAAAGACATATTCTCCCAAATGAATAACATAATTCAGAGACTGCTGAGGATTTCGGTACAAATGAGCTTTAAACATGACGACGATAAATCCACGATAATAGCATTTGATAGTAACTGCATATCAATATAAATAAAGCGATAAACATGAAAGCTAGTACATGATTTTATCTGGAAAGAGGATTACCAAATATGTCAATATAATTGTTACACAGGGTGCATAAAACTGATCACAGTATGGTTCTCCAAACTCTTGCGATTGCAATCCGTTGGGGATTTAATAAAACCACTTCACGATTGATATTTAGCATGGCGAGGTAGGCTTACACATATATAAACTCCATACTTATCTTTAAAAAGTGGTCATGCCTTCGAATAAACATTCTATATTCGTAGAAATTCTTAAGGTAACACATGCAATCGTCATTATAATAATCATCATGTATTTGAATGTTGGGTTAAGTTGCGTTCATCTTTATTTAACTTAAAAGTAAAAAAAAAATACTGCTGGGTTAGTTAACTGAAAATATTACTTTTATGCCTTTCTTAAGCGCATTAGAGACAAAGGGAAAACAATAAACTATATTTTGAGATGGACTTAAACTAACCTAATGAGGAATGTATCGTGAAATTGTTTGGTGTAACTAGTAGGATGTAATCTATGACGAAATAAAAATAAGCATATTCCAGACATTGATACTCCCGGCAAATGATACTTCCATAATACTAGATAATTGATTTAATTAACGACTTGTAAAGGGATTTCTACCCTATTGAAATAAGTAGTAATTCTTTCTTAATGAGATTTACTCTGGCATTAAATTTTAGGATTTCTGGACTAATATATAAATATGAATATCTTCCGCAGAATACTTTCAAAATTAGAGATAATTTAAAATTGAAACTAACCAACTAATACGGCGATGATATTTTATTCCTAAATAAAACTACATCACTGGTTTAATTTTAATACAAGGTTAAAGAATCCAGAAACTAGAAGTACATGTACCTACTCAAAATCTGTACGCCAACAATCGTTTCGCGCTAATTTCTCCGGCAACGTAGCAAACCTTTAAGCTGAGCATAATGAAATCACGATCACAATTCTTATTTTGACAGTATTTTTCTGAAACGTATTTCAGAACTAATTATGTTATCTACTAGGTGAACACATCTTGTGAACACATATTCGACAACGCAAAGAGAGTCCACACGTTCCTGTAAGAATATTTTTTGAAATGAACACTATCCTAGCATGCAATTTACAAAATATTTGGGCTAGTATTTGAGAAAAAATTTATAACATAATAATAACATAAAGTTATAAAGACAAATAAAAACTAATGTACTTAGGATCTCATGTAATTGCTTTTTTCAAATAAAATAACCGAGCTGGAGTAATTTTAGCACAAGTTTATAGGATTAAAAAATGAAATATTTGCTTCATTTTTAATGACACATTTGATACACCACTACACATTTCACGCTACTATTATAGGAGAAATGCCTTAATCACTTGGGCGGAGCTTTCACTGTCCATTGCATTCATAGTCCCGATATATATTTAGATAGCATTATTCTAAGGGGATATCGGCGTATAATGTGTACTAGTTGAAAAGCCTGCTGAAACAGGTTACAATATTAGCGAAAAAGCCAAAAGTAATAAACAAAGTTAATAATTAAACAGAAATTAATGTTTATTTAATTATTCACTAATTAAAATTAAAATAATGCAATATTTCACTGACAGTTCGTTAGAATTATTTAAATTTTTATTTTTTTAATTATGTAAATATTTTGAAAAATTCATACGCCCGCGCAATATGTCGGTTAGTGTAGAACGTATATGGGAGCTCGCTGGCCATCTATTGGGCACATAGGAATCACTATTACTGAATCACACACACACGTAGCCTTCAAAATAGTAGAAGAAGGTGCCGCGCGCAATGCAGAGAGAATTCCTACCGCTGTTCAATCACGGATGACTCACACTCGGTTGCACGGAAGTAATTCAAATTAATTAGAACGAACACCCAAAATGGTTTGCTAAAACCATTACACGCTTATTTTTTCCTGCGTAAAATTTCAAGGTAACAAGGAAAAAAATAATAATAACATTCCACGTAGCGCGGCACAGTTCACCGCATAAAAATTTCAGCGAAAAATATCGGTCCTGGCCAAAATTCGGTTACCCGACGAAACGAGAATTCACTCAATCTTTGCCTCGACCAAAAAAATAACAAAAATAATAACCCGCGGACAACAACTGCAACAACGACGGCGAATGGGGTCGCAGAGAATTCCTCTAGTGTTGAACTCAGTTGAACGTAGTAGATGAAGTTTTCTGCGGCACCAGGCGATGCTGTAATCCGACAGTAATAAGATTTTGACGGGACCCCAACCGAGAATCCCTGGAGAGAAAAATATACCCCTTAAAAAAATGAAAATCTGTGATATATCCGGCTCCGGTTTAAAAATAAATAAGACGGGGACGAAACACAGCGACAGTGGTGGTATACAGGGTAAAAAAAATGGTGGAGGAGTATAATTAATCAAAAGGGCCGTGACTCGTTTATAAGTCTCTGTATTTTTTACTATTATTGCTGCTCTTTCCCTGTCTTTTACGCGTCGGAATCGCCAAGCGTGGGCACGGTGTGAGATGTATATGTTCGTGGGTGGGTGGCAGAGGGTGCGAAAAGAGATACGGAATGAAAGACGAGGAGTTTTCTGGGGGATGAGGGATGGATTAAAAAAAATAATACTAATAAAGGGAGAAAAAATGAGTTGTTGGAATGAGGGTGGAAAAAAGAGGGGGAGGGGGGAGGGTTAGGCGCGGGGACGTTTGCCATATCCTGGGACGCAGGAAGCGGGCACACTGCCATCTCACGGTAGACTCCCTCCGTCATTCTCGCGCCGCTGCCTCTCAATAGAGGGCTCCACTGGCGGGACAATGCGGGCCGGCGACACTCTTTTGTTTTCCTCTCCGCCGGATGCGCACCACACCCTTGTGCTCATTAACCCTTTGTATCAGGGCGCGTCCGGCAAATAACAAAAATATAAAAAAGTGAGATGGGGAGAGAGAGGGAAGTTCTGTTCTCCCCGTGCGGCCATACCCTTCTCCTCTTGCGAAAGAGAGAGAAAAAACGATATTACATTCCATCCTTTTTTGGTTCATCATACCACACTCCTGAACCCCCTTTCCTTCAGATTATTTCCCCCTGGATTTCTCTCTCAGACACCCGACTCACAATGAGTGGGTTACCCGCGCCCCACGTGACCAATCCTCGGAGAACTTAGCTCTGCGAGCTAATCTCTGCCTTCCTGGACCACTATCCTCCACTACCCATTAACACGATTCAACCATTAATTTCTCATTCTCACAAGCTATATCGCATCATCAAACTATCCCAGTTATCACCACCTTCTGACTCCTCTTTATATTCATCGTGAGTTCACGTGTACACTAAGCAGGAAAATGTATTCTATTTTGTAATATTATGATGGCCAAGGCCACCTTTGTTTGACATTGTTGGTCGTCTGCCAATTGTGCTCCCCTTAATCTCGATTACCTCCATGACAAAGATGATATACTGACGCAACCCACGCGATACGAACATATGATTGGTAAAACGAAGCAAGCAGAAAATATTTCGTGGTCAAGAATTAAAGTTACTTACGATGGAACGCTTTCTCTTTTTACTTTTTTACCATCACGAGTACATTGAACTGGAAAACCTATAGTGATATTTTTTTAGTGACCAAGGCTACTTTAGTTCGAAACTTAAGTCGTCTTTCAATCGTACTCCCGTTTATCTCGATTACCTTTACGACAAAGGATATATACGTAAAACAACAACCCCGAATATTCCAGGTGATGTAAACCAAGTAACAGCCTAACCTTCAACGTCCAAGTATTTGAGAGAGTGGCAGTGGTGGTGGAAATAATTACATTAAATTTCAATTATTCCTAATTTACGAAAAACATTTGTCGTGGTCAGTTTTAAAATCTGCCTTTATGTTTTATTTTTCATATTACTATGCTTGCCTTATTAATATGCTATGTACTTATTACTATTCACATAATGAGAAAAATATTTTTATCATCAGCGTAATTTTCTTACAGGATATACATCGAAGCATAACATCTTTTGTTCCACCCTAAATAAATACTAAAGTTGAAAATAAAAAAGAAAAATGAATTTCCCTGCGGGGTAAAACAATGCTAAAAGCGAATCCGTATTTATTTATCAAATCAAAATATTTTCGGAAAAAAATAAAACAAAAGCAATATGGACGAAGATAAGAAAGAGATAAGCCTCAGGTGATGTATTTACTCATCCAATATCTAACGGTACCCCGGGGATTCCAATTAACAGATAAAGTAGGAGTTTTACAGAAAAGGAAGTATTTTATTTAACAATTGGGATTTTATTGTTTAGCTATTACAAACCAGTTGAATATATATTGTAGCTGGGTTTTATTCTTTTGTCAGGTTTCAACGCTTAAAAACATCAGGTTTAAGTGTGTTAGCATCTGATTTATGTTGAAGCATATTTTCTGGCTTGCGGCAAGGGGTTGGGATTAAATGTCCACGGCGAGCAACTACTACCTCTTCTACGACTGAGCATTTTTCATGACGGTTCCTGAATTCACATCGATGCAGATAATAATATTTTAAATACGATATTCCAATATTTGTGACAATCTGTACATGAACTTAGTCAATAAATTCACAGGACCAAGTCAAAACATATTTACTTTACTCGCAGCTATTCTTTTTTCCAAATGAAAAACTTCCCAAAATAAAAAAGGGAAACCAGGAGAGGACTTTCCAAGATATGAACGAGACCAGCTCAACGTTAGGTATTTACTCAATCAATTTCCAACGGGACACGAGTCCAATCCCATTCCCGTTCTTTTTTTTCATTCCTACTGCCTCACCCCTCCCTTCCGCCCGTTCGCATTGGAATTCCCTTAACGATTCATTGGCTCAAGTCTTTCCATTAGTTGAACGTCATTCGAAGAGGGGACAACTCAAACAAGAGGAGAATAATCAATCTTTCCTACCGAGAGAGTTGAGGCGAATATCTGCGGATGAAACTGGCTGTGGGAGGGGTAAAGGAGTCAACGGAGATGGGAAAATGGGGAAAGTCTCCCGTTCGTACGATATGAAAGGTTTGGATTGCAATTCTGCGAACCGTGAGACGAACGGAGAACGAAAGATTTCATTGTTTGCCCTTGAACACAGGATGCAGGGGAAGGTTTCAATATTACGCAAGTTACTTGCGACTGTGTACTTTCTTGACATGATCAACAAGAGCGTAAAAATACGCACTAAAGGCGCTGAAATTATCATATTGGGTTTAATACGAAAGACACGCAATACTCCGCACACTGATTGGCCTTTCCCGTTGCATTACACTCAGCTCTAGAAGGGCTTTGATGACTCCTTCTCGAGATTTTTAATTGGTTGTTAATTTGAGAAGACGTCAGGCGTCAAAGAAGACTCAGGCCTCAGGTTAGGTCATTCGCGCGTGTGGATATACCGGCAACGGAAGGACCTATAGTTATAATTACCTAGGTGTGTCTGTTTGTAACGCTTCTAAGGGCGTTGCAATGAAGCTGTCAATCACGCCTGTTTAAAGGACATCCAGGTACCATAGGAAGTTGAAAAGTGGCAGGAATACTGGGCGTGACCTAAAACCAGCTGAAAAGTAGTAAAAACCCCGGAACAAATATTTAAAGTGGTTGCTTTTCCCCCGAATCAGTTAACTTTTAGCCCTATTACATAAGCAATGAACTTGGTGCAGGGGTTTCTATTTCTGCTTTTTTTAATTACTTGCACTTGAGACATAAGGTTTTAAATTTTCACTGTCCGATGGTTAATTAAATGGGAATTTTAATTATAGCATTCTATTTTCAAATGCAATTCAGTGTTTTATCTGGAATTGGTGTTTTTGGCTCGAAAATAATTATATTTCACTTTACTAACAATATAAATTTTAAAATTTATTTGGCAACTTTAAATGAGTGGCTAGGGGCTTTTTTATGCGATTAAAATAAGAACTGCAGTGAGATTTTGATAGGTGTATGCTTCACCTCATCTTCTCCATGGGTTAATGAATGATTTATGGTACCCATAACGGTATTTGCAATTTTAACTTCATATCATGAGGATTATTTTTAACTTATGAAACTGTTTTAATTTGTTCTTATTTCTGTTCAATTATGACGGGCACCCTCTACTAGTTATATAAGATTTGAGGAAGGATTGAGAAAAACCCGGGAATGGTATAGGCGTACTCGATTATCGAATGGCTCCAAGATTCTTGACATATTTAAATTTCCACAGCTAAATGCTCCATCCCATATAAATAGTACTAAAATTCAAGTTCTCTCCTAGTAACAAAAAAGGAAGGGACAGATATTATGATGAAAATTAATTCATTCATTTCGGAACCCAAAACCGGCCCACAGGTATGGGAAGAGAATATAAAAGCTAAAATAACAAACCGATCCTCTTGGCGGTTTATGATAATGAAAACTCAATTTAAATAAATCGCTAGGAATCGTACGAAAAAACGTCTGCAGTTAATGTGCGAAGAACTCGTATGAATTTTAGAACCGAAGTACTTACCAAATTGAACATTTTTCAAATATTGAAACTGGACCCAGGAACAAACTCACGTGAATCAAAAAAATCCAAGCATTAACTCTCTATCCACATACATAATTGGCAACGAGATTACCAATTTTCTCTATCACCCTGCCAGGACACCACTAGAATTTAATCGCGAAAATTCAGAGAAAATTCGCACAAAACGAAAACACCTTAAACTGGTAAAATTCACAAAATATTTTTATTCAGATTTCTTCCGATGACAGCCATTATCGTGAGTCTTATAATGAATGCATTGGTTGATTGCACCCTGTCTTTCCTGTCCCCTGCAAACTCCTTTATACCCTGATGGTTTCTTTGTTTCATGTCCCGTTTAACCTTACACATTTATCTCTTGGCCGTCCTCGCGAAATTTTTCATACTATTTTTACCCGTAATCTATCTTCTCAAGAGTTTGTTGCGTTTCATAGAGTGGCTAAACAGTAGGGATCTTCTCTTGTTTAGTGTAAAATTAATGCAGT
Organism: Pyrrhosoma nymphula; assembly: GCA_963573305.1. Taxonomy (NCBI): domain Eukaryota; kingdom Metazoa; phylum Arthropoda; class Insecta; order Odonata; family Coenagrionidae; genus Pyrrhosoma; species Pyrrhosoma nymphula. Next base: position 37,155,498 of record OY754334.1, read on the forward strand.
GGTAGTTCCCAGAGGAGGCAAGCGATATTTGAGTCAAATTACTCCATAAAGGATACGCGGGTATGTTGGTATGGGTAAAATAACTTAAAGAATGTAACAAGGGTGGAGAGAAACACGGTGTTGGCGTTAATCTGCCACAAACAGAGACTTCCCTCTAACTAATTACTAATTCCCTCGAGACTAGAGTTTGACATCCCATCACACGGACGAAGAACAACTCATGAAATTATCTTAACATCGCATGCAGATATAGAACTCGTGATTTACCAAAATGCTACGGTACTTACGGAATATGAACCTGGGCCCGAGGGATAGAAAACAAGTAATGAAGTTATCATAAGATCACATCCCTTAAATAATAGTTGGACAAACGTCAGAGATTCGAACCAACTCTATAACAGTGTTGACAAATGGTACAATGTTGGAAAAGAGGAATTTCTCTACAATACAATGGACATTAACAGATTTCCTCATCGTGAAATGCTTATAGCAAAGTCAGATAATCCTGATTTCACAGCTATATTTTAAAAAATTAATTGAGTAATATATCTATCGGATCAACTTAAAAGGTCGAATAATGGATGATTGAACGAGGACTTTTGTCAAAAGAATTCCCATTTTTACCCTATCCTTTCATTCCCATCGAGAAAGTTGCTGATACGTGTTTTAATTTCATTGCAGACACCAAAAGTCCTTGAAAAAACATATTAAGTTGAGTATTTGCCACATTGAAACCACTAAATCAATTAAAGAAACCCCACCTCCCGAATCCCGGGATCCATTCGTGAAATTATTTGGAGACAGATCTAAGATGGATTACAATTCATAAAAATATTATGAGTGAAATAGATTTGCAGTATGAGGCACAATTTGCAACCAATTCGTCGCTGTTCTGTGAGCAGGCGACAAAATTATTCAAGAACTAAACGAAAACATAATATAAAACACTGACAATATAAACATGATAGGGGAAATAGTTGCTTTTTCATTAAACCCCAGTCAAATTATACGGATATTATTTGACCTTAGATGAAAAAGATGAATAAAACTCTTGTTTTTTTAAGCGGAATTATAAGAATTGCCTATGGGAAGCTTATCTATTAAAAACTCTAACTTTCATATTTACTCAAAAAAGTGGAAGGCTTTTATCAAGTACATTAGACAAGTAGGTATACTAAACATAATAAATATAATGAAATCACCTGTCTATTTCCAAACTTGTTTATTTCAACCGACCATGGTTTCGGCACGTAGTGCCATTTTCAAGGTACATAGCTATGGGTGACAGCCTATATATACATGTTTCAATGGGAGAGGGATGGGGTAGAGTTTTCAGGGGGGAGGTTACTGGATTTGGGGAGGGGGGGGTTTGGGGGTGGATTCACTTGAGGGTTTAGGCAAGGTCATGGGAGTGAGGGATGACGTCAACTGGCGATGGGTGGGAGGTAGGGTGATGAGCAGGAGAGGCGAGTGGAATGGGAACACATGGGCATTACATAATTTAAAATCAGCGGGGCAATTCACAATTTCAAACTGTTCGAAAAAATCAAGTTTCCGCCCCTTGTTATGTTCATGTAAAATTCTTGGATCAAAATTGCACCAGTGGTGTTCTTCATTCAAGTGTCTTGCAATTCCGGGGGAGTTGTCATAATTTAAAAAAAGATCGTCTATGTTCACGTGTTACGCCGAAACTACATCTTTTATTTAAGTAGGTATACGATGAAATGAACCAAGCTATTATCGTTTTCAAATATCTTTGCGACTGGCCCTTCGGCCGTGCTCGGATTGGTTCTAGCGGCTTCGCAGAAGGGAGGTGGACCCACCGGCACCAGGGAGGTGGGGTGGGGAGAGATATAGAAAACTCAGACTCGCCGTTGCCATGTACACGACTTTAGATTTAAATTGCAACGGAAGGCTGCCTCTGTCAGGCATTCGAACGCAACGAAGGCAACGGAGGTTTGGCAACACAGCTAGAGTTTCCGAGTGAATTTCCAAGAGGCTAGGCTCCGCCTACTGTATTCTAGTTGGCTTTCGTTTCTCTTCCCTCACCCCCACAAAACTTAGGCCCACCTCTCAGTCACAAATATATATTTAAAAAGAATTATAGTAATTCAAGCTTCTATATAAGGTCTCACACGACAAGCCGAGAAACCTAACCAATTGCATTGATTTATTTAAATATTCTTTTAATATTAAGTAATATTTATTGATAACCAAAAGATACGAATTTTGACACAAGAAATATCCTATTCATAAGAGAAGAGTGAATAAGGGAAAACCAATTAAAGTTTGAAATGTTTACTAGTATGCATAAATAGAAATAGGTGGAGACCTAAAGGGATCGATACTTAGTTGCATAGAGCTGCATACACTCCTGCAAGCCCAATAGATGAGCATGTGCGTTGCCGATTCCAAACATACGGTCAGGTGGTTAAGAAGAATAACAATGACTCAAGCAATGAAAGTTCATGTTCTTTGCTTCTTCCTCCGCGATGACTCATGAGAAAGCTGACGATGACGGGATAACCAAGTCCATCCATGAAACTCTCTATAGTTCTGAGCGAGGTTCCAGGGGTTCCAGAAGTTGACTTTCCAAGGGGGAAAAAGGAAACAGGTGAATGAGGCACTGAAAAGGGAGGAAATGAAGACGGGAAAGGCACAAAAGCTTGAGAGGAAATTGCGTTACACAAAAGATGGGCGTCGCCGACTCCCGCTAATAATGTTTCTTCCACGCGGGGTCCGGAGGATGGAGTGGTCCTCAAGAACACGGCCTACATCCACATGACAACTCATTAACCAAGTTCCTCCCTGGTTTTGCATCTGGATGAATCAAGTCAGCTGCTTTATTCTTTCGCGATCTTCATTCCAGTAGTAGTTCAACAAACCTGATGGTCTCCACTCTGCATTAATTTTCTTCATTTGGGAAAATTGTGAAAGGAATGTAAGGCAGGCTCCACAGAGTTTTTTTACGCTTCAACGGTACCATCTATCCTCTTTAATCATGCATATAACCAAAGAATTCCTCATATTTATCTGATTAAAGTCCTAATTTGCAGAGAAATGGGTGTGCTCTCAAAAATACATACGAAATGCAGAGAAAAACCAGTAGATATAATTTAAACAAAGGGAATCGCCTTTCTTTTCTTTTTAATTACCTTCAGTTTTGAAACAACACGCTAACTATTCATTTTATTCTAGTCACTTCCCAGTTGAACGGTCACCGATTACTTCATTTAATCATGTTTTTGCATCTAGAGTAACCACCTATCGAACGAAAACTAATGTATCTCGACTAATACCAAATATACATTAAACATAGCATTCAATATTAGGCTAGAAACAGAAAGAACAGAGTCGAGATGGTAAACACAGAAGAGAAAAGTTTTCAAGTTGGCAAATATACACACAAGAAACGGATGTGAAACGAGTTAATGACCATCATTCATGGTCACTGATACACAACATGGAATTTGGTCGATGCATCATATGCTCTCCATTCCTAACGGTCACTAGTTTCTTTCTCTTTAGTCCCAATGCTGACTAGTGTTCTTCTCCCATCAGGTATTCCCAATCCTGCACTTTCCTGGATGGTGAGCTCTTCTCTTCTGAGCACATTTCCCGCAAATCCCACCTTACGAGGTCCATTGCATCAGGCTATTCATAAACCATTTAGTTCTCTACTATGTCACCTCCTCCGCACTTCATCATCGAATATGGGACCAAAGAGTTTTCTTATAATCTTATCCTCGAACACGATTAGCTTCTTCTAGAGTTTCCACTAAACATACAGATTTGTGATTTTGTGTAAGAATTTTGGGAGATAGCTATTGCTATAGCTAGGTTTTATGGCTTCAATGGCAAAAAAGGAAATTAGATAAAATAATTTAACAATTTAAAAGAAGTAATAAGTAAAAAAATATATAATGCACCCTAAGATGTTCACGCCATTCACACAAGGAAATAAATAAAAGTAAAATAATATATCAGATTCACACTAAATATAAAATTTTAGTTTAGCTTTAGGAGATGAGAAGATTTTAAAAAGTTAGAAAATATTTAGTAATATTAGGTGCAACAACCTTACAATAATTAATACGCTTCATCCAACGTTATAGGTGATGCCGGGGACGATAAATGCAAGAATTACGATATAACGCTAAAAAAATGACATATCCTAACTAATATAAACAGTGTGAAAGATCATCTAAAGCTCGTAAATATCTCAATGCAACAAACACTGAGCTGCAAATGAGAGTCAGGAATGATCGGTTTCTTATAACATTTCGGCCTCGGTGGTGGCGGGGTAACGTCCTCGCCTGCTAACCCAAAGGTCGCGGGTTCGAATCCCGCCTGGGGAGGATTTTTCACTTCCCAGGACATGGTTGTTTGTAATTGTCCACTGTTGATTGTTACTACTACCCCGATTTAAAGGCCATAAGTGCTGTTTTTGGTGTTAATTAATAATAATAAATAATAATAATAAATACTAAATTTAAAAGATGTCATTCACGTTGTGATGGTATGTATGTATTCCTTAGGTCTCAAAAAATCACTTTTAAGTAATTTAAGGCGTTTGACCAGTTAAAAGATTAACAATCTTCTTCTTACATATAAAAATGAATGTTTTTTTTGTTCGTTTTGTATGGATTCCAATACCACTCATCCCATTGCGACGAAACTTAGGTAAGTAGTTGTGCGCGTGCCCATGAAGCTTTATGAGTTATAAAAGTGCCTAATTTTGGGGTTGTTTTTACCCCAATATTGTTAATATTCACTCCCATAAGAAAACCATTGAATTCGGTGCATTTTTTAAATTGATTTTTTAAATTGCCCTCAAGATATTGGATGGAAATTTGTATCATAGAATACATAAAAAATGCAGTATTTAATTCTTTCATTCAATTTTCTGAAAAGTTTCGTTTTTGTCCAAGTATTTCGTTTTTATCTCGAAATTCATCAATTTTTCTTTCTTTTCAACAATACAAAATTTCCTTGGCAACCAGGCGTGAATAATTCATGTAACAGCGATTTCATGAATGGCTATTCGCCCCTGCAGCATTTAAAGTCCAGTTTTAGTGACTTATTTGGAAGTTGTAGTCAAACGACTACAGTTCCCTGTTCACCTTGCCTTCTCAATGACCATCGACAAGGCACCAAGTTAATCGCTTCAAGTGTGTGGATTTATTATGGAAAATCCATGATTTTCACGTGGTCAATTATATGTTGCATGCTCACCAGTGGGATAGACCAGTAATACCAAATTCAACACCAGCCGATGAACTCAACGCTTGCCTCAACGAGTCGCATCTTTGGAGACATGTGCAGAAACTCACGTTAACGACCAATATGCCCGTAAATCTTAAGCGCAATGTGTCAACCATGTTTTCAAATGGTAATAGAAAATTACCACTTGATGCCGACACAAAATATATTTAAATTCCATTGAACTTTTGTGTCATTGTTCCATCGATCGAACAATTGATTCAGAAAGTTTTTCCACGAATTGGTACCGAATACAAAAATCACCAATGGCTTTGCGAACGTTCTATTTTGGCAGCTAAAAACACTGACGCCAATGCAATCAACTACGCCATCCACGAACAGATTTCGGGCGAGTCTGTCACCTACAAATCGATTGGCAGCTTCATGAATGCGGACTAGATTTTTAATTATCCAATTGAGTGTTTAAATTCATTGGATCTTTTTGGTGTATCACCGCACAAATTGTCACTCAATCTCGGTACACCAATAATTCTTTTGCGCAACATTAATGCACAACAATTGTGCAATGGAACCAGGCTCACTGACAAACAACTGATGCCAAACGTCATTTAAGCGACAATAATTATTCTGAATGGCATGTCAAAAAGTGGAGATGTGCTTATTCCACGTATTCTCATAATTCCCACCGACATTCTATTTGATTTCATACGACTACAGTTCCTCGTTCGCTTTGCATTCTCAATGACAATACACAAGGCAAAAGGTCAATCGCTTCAAGTGTGTGGATTAAATCTGGAAAATCCATACTTTTCACACGGTCAATTATATGTTGCATGCTCATGAGTGGGACAGCCGAAAAATTTATTTGTTTTTGCAGAGGCGGAAGAACCAAAAATATTGTATATCCGAAAGCACTCGAATAAAATTTTCAACTCTATTTTAATACACATAATATAATTTTCTTTCATTAATTTTGAACGTGCAAATGTGTCTGCTTTGTATATTTGTGCCTACTTAGGAAGAAAATGAGGCAAGGCAACGCATGCTGGGCACAGCAAGTACAGTGTAATAACAGAGTGTAAATTCGTAAATACGTGAATGCATACACGAGAGAAGCCGTTATTTTCTCATAACAAAAAATATTTCCATAACAGTGCAATATTTTTCAATTTTTCCATAATTATCTTGATGGTTCGAGGACATCAATCGTAACTGTTTCAATTGTAAATTTTACATTTACTCACTAATAAAATCAAGGCTTTGTGACTAAGGTAATCTTTAAAAAAACGTGGTCTGCGTCGGACCAGACGGTGGAAGTTATACTTCTTTGGCCGGTCGCACACACCCGCTCACACACACAGGCAGACAGGATATATAAATGAAATAAAAGACATTTTTTTCTCTTCGAAATGTTGGGGCCTGTTTCTCTATTATAATTTCAAAATCCAAGAGATAATGCATCATAGAACATTATCATTTTACATGGTTTTGACTTGTAGAATGGAGTTTCGAGGTACATTTCAGAAAGTAGGTGCAAGGATTAATGTTTCCTGGAAAAACAGAGAGAGGGAAACCCGGAATAAGGTGTAAAGAGTGTTTCAGAAGCAAAATGGAGGAATCTGGAGCGATCCCAACGGATTTCGTAGGCATGAGCAAATGGAGGAGTGTCAAAGCTACGAAACAGTTTATGTATATAATTATAAAACATTGTAAAAAGTATATTTCTAAGGCATAATATCGTTAAAAGCGATTGTAATACGCACGGAGAATGTTATATTCCTTTACGTTTAATCTTTATAGCATGCGTATAAGGTACTGGAAGTCTCGGGAACAATGAAAAAATTGCTTAGCAACGAAAATGAAAAAAGATCGAAATTTGCATTAATTTTGCGTTTAAACTTCAAATATTTCAATTTATCGATCGATAGAGAAACATCGGTTGCAAGAAGTAAATGCATTGATCTTTTGGCCTCATTTCAGTCAAAGAATGAAACTTGTATCTAAATTATTTCATATTTTAATGAATGAATGAAAATTACTCTACACGTAAATTATTCGTTTTTCCCATTTAAACCCATTAAAAAACAAAATCCTATCTGGACTCGAAACCAATGAAAAATATTGGGATTTTAGATTTTTTCCTGACTCGACACCAAATTTGAACCCTTCCCTGAAAATTTCATCCTTTTAGCTCGATTAGAAATACCCAGGAATTCGTATCAATGAGTACAATTGTGGATTTTTCTCACCCAAAAGAGCGTGACGCGGTTTTTTGACCAACATCCCATCCCAAAAGTCTCCAACGGGCGCAAATAAGTATAACTTCAATAATTATAATCTTCCGATAACTGTTTCAAGTACAGTGATATTATTTTCAAGGATGTAATGAAATTAAAATAAAATTGACAAATATAAAAGCTATAAAAATTTTATGAACTCATCAAGAACCATTTTTGTTTCCTACTATGGTAAATGTGGGTATCAGAGATAAGCTGATGTGCATTACACAAGAATGACTGTGACTCTTTGAATTGTAATTTGTAAGAGTAAAGACGGCTCAAAAAGAGCTATGCTAGAACCTTATGTGACCAGACGCTTACACAAGCATCACTGAAAACCTTCCGGCCCGAAAATTAATTTGGAGCGAGGTCAAATGAGATATAAAATGTGAAAGAGGAAGAGAGAAACTAAGGAAAACTGAAAAGGGTAAAAAACATTACGCTTTATCACCAAAAGGAGTGATTTCAGTAAGGACGAGAGAAAAGGTTAAGCACCAAAATAGCAAAGAAGATAGAGAAAATGGGTGGGACAAAATTTCTGGCGAAAATTATAGATGGTCATCCCACAGGATGAGAACGAGGGTGAAGACAAGAGAGGAGGAATAACAGGGTTGAATATAAAGAGGTGGAGAAAGAGCGAAAAACGGGAGGATGGGACATAAGTGCGGGACGAGAGAAAAGATGAGAGAAATTAAGTGGAAAAGGCACACGGGACTGAATGTTCAAAAGAGTAGATAGTAGTCTGAGGCGTAATAGGGACGAGGAAGGCAAAACTGGAGAGAGGGTGAGACACGGAGGCTCGCTTGCTGCAAAGGAAATAAAGGGAGACTGTTGGGGAGGTAGGAAGACTCGGAGCCGCAAAGGTCTTTGCAATCAAGGCTCTCAAAGGAGATAGAGAGAGAGAGCTGGAACCTGCCTCCTAAGGTATATACAGCGTCATTCATACGGTCCCTCTAATTGCAAGGACGTGACCAAGTCCGGAACAATGCGGCCTAATCAACTGCCGCCCGCTTTCACCTCGCTGTGGAGGTTCGCCTGTTCGAACATTTTGCCCCAAAGTCGCTCGTTAGAATGGCGGTGCGGACACAGAGGACGGAGGGAAAAAGTCTTGAGCTTCGGAGTTTGTTCCCTAGCATGTATCGGAATTTCCTCAACGGCTTCATAATATCCCTAAGAAAAGAAATCTTTTGACCTCAACCTTTTCCTGCTCTTTCATGCGGTAATTTCTTCCCATTTTTAGATTCTATCGGTAATCGTATGACATCCTATACTCTTACACGAGCAAGGTTATTTGCGTTTGTACGCACAACGATCTCAATAATGGCTCCAACGATTTTCACCAAACTTTACCCTGAGCTATTTTCGGGTCCAAAAATAAGATTAAGATGGGTCCACTAAAGAATTGTACATATACGAAAAATGAGTTTTGAGCTTTGAAATTTTAACATGGAGTTAAATGGGTTGCCAAGCTGAATACCAAATATACAACTAATTAAACTAATACTCAATTCTTTATTTTTCAAAATTTACATAAAATTCAAAAACAATTTTTAATGAAACAGCATACATATAATGCCTAGAGGACGGAAAACAAAAAGCGTAAAATACAGCTTTATCCAGCTGCCAAGAAACCAATCTTCAAAAAACACAGGTATATATGAACCTGGACCTCATCCATAATATCTAATGATTCGAGAACTGTCTACCAGAAATGCTAAATGCTAAGCTCGTTTCACACGATAATTCATCCAGCAAAAGACCTAGTCTGCTAGCCGGTACTTGATATTGAGAATGGGATCTAGTACAATTGTTTGGGTAAACGTGGTTTCGCCATTTACTGTTGAGTACGAGCAATACAAAAAATGGAAAGTTTCGATGAAAGAAGGCAACTTTTGGCCGCTGCAATTGCTGTAATGGCGGACGAAAACGTCGGAGAATTTGGATGATAGAATGGATCCAGAGAAAGGAAGACGGCCGTGGAGTCCTTCAAATGCTGCAGGACGAGATAAGGTAATGTTTAAGACAGAAATGATTGAAACACATGCCACAACCACTGCTAATATCCTTGAGTCATTTGAAATACACGGATTTTAACGGCTTTGCGCACTAATTTCGATCTTCAAATGTTACCATTGCTGCGTTGTTGTAGATATGACCGTGGAGAGTGTAATTGCGCGTAGTATTTCAAATTTGAGTGTTTGGCCAGGTTTGATGATCTGTTTGTAGAATAATATAATGTTTATAATCGAGTGTAGTCGCTGATTTAGGAATATTTGGTGCCATTTGTGATGATCATTTAATCAGTATCGTCTTGATGAAAACTCTGTGGCGTAATGAACATATCTTGTGATATATCTTCGCTCCCGACAGTTAACATATGTTGAATGTTTTCTTTAGGGCTGTAAGTTAATTCGACCACTATGGCAATATGTATGGTTATAATTATTATCCATTGCTGTTATATGCTATTAGAATTGGAAACATTATGACCTAAAATGACCTATGCGCTTCATGAACTTAAACAAGGGTTTTATTGATTAACATCAAATTTCTCCTTTAATTTGTAGCCCCTCCATAGCCCATCATCGTACCCAATGAAGAGAATTACATTAGAACTTAGTGGTAGAGGGGGTGGATAATCCAGTGACCTTACAATGCTCTCAAGGAAGGTACTTGATTTCTCCGGAAGGGTATTGTCAGTATTACTCTTTTTTCCCTTTCGGTGTATAAGAGTGCAGTCAAAAAAATCTCCTGATGGTCCCGGACTGCTTTCTATTAATTGTATAATCGTTACCTCCCGGATTTTCAGTTTCCAAAACGATCATGAGGGGAATCAATTCCATTTCATACTCCCTCTCGAGTACCTCGGGACTGGTGAATTTGACTTCAAATTTGAGATATTTTCCTAAAAATTTCAAGAAAAAGAGCTGACGGAAATAGTTTTATTTGACGAGTAAGATGATAAACTGAATGAAATTTCCTTACCATAAGTACCGATGGAGTATTCTTAATCGGTGTTTCTTTGATATCTTCCTGGGAGCACTGTGTTTTTGAAGAAGCCGAAACTTCTCGAAATAGCATAACGATGATTCATAAACCTAAGCAAAAAAAATACTTGGTAAATGATGTAAATTCATCTTGTTGTGACATAAAATACTGTTACGATATTATATACCTCGTACGTTGAGCATCCACTTTTCATGGATGCCCTTACTTTTTGTTGTTCCTCGCCAAGTTGGGATCGCAACGAAATTATGTTAGTGCGAACCTCAACCGGTAAAATGACTGCTCTTAGTGTGTCCACTGCATTTGCAATTGCCTGTAATCCGTGTATATTATAAATCGGCCATATACCCAAGGCATGGCATCGAGTGACTCCTCCCTCATTCGTCGACTGAACGAACCACTGAGAAGAAAATATTTCTCTCGTGATAACGAGGTGATTGCTGTGGTGGAGAACTATTTTCATGGCCACATCTCACTTCCATCGTAATGGAATAAGTACAACTTGATAAAAAATAAAATAACTAGTAGAAGAAAAGAAAATAACGATAGCGTCGCTGGGAATAAAGTGTCAGTATTGACTTACAGAATTACTGATCATTTTCAAGATTTTGATTTTACTATCTCATTTTCTTCTATACCGAGGTACGACCTTTTTGAACGCACCTCGAAGGTAGCTAGAGAGAAATTTAGAATCATCTATTGCAGAAATTCTTAAAATAAAGTTTAGCTTATCTTTTTAAGAATATAATATGTATTAATACCCCAGAAAGATTAAACTCTAGTCACCCCAATCCACATGACCTAACACAACTAACAATAAGTCGAGGAGAACTGAGTAAAACTACAAACGTCTACAGACACCAAAAATAACCGATAATGTATTGATATTTAAATTAGTTTATACCCCAAGTACAACTCCTATCATTTTTACAAAATCATCCCGGGAGAGAACCAGAGGCACTATCCGATTTCCATCGTGTTTCCAACAACTTTCTCATTCTTTTACCTTTTCTGATTACGATTTTTGCCCTCTTTACAGTTTTCAGCCGACGACCTGGGTATTTCACACCTTGTCACAAATGCCTTTCGCTTACCTTCATGATAACCTCACTCCACGATCTCACTCACAACCCAGTTTGAATCAACGCGACCTTATTGCTGTCGCGGGAAATTCCTTTCCAAATTACGCCAAGCTGACTCCTTATTCTCTTCCTACCCAAAGGACTGCACCAATTTTCAAAAGGGTCATTTCCGAACACTTTCGCAGGGAACGAAAAGAAAGCAGGATGCCGGATTATTAGAAGGGGGAAGACGGAACGACAGGGAGGATGGAAGATTTCATCCGAAGGGTTGAAGATAGAAGTGAAAGGGACGATCGGGGACGGTATCGACGGGAGCCAACTTTAGATTACCAGCCCTCCCACTCCCTCGCTCTCATTCCATACCATACCCACGGGGCCATTCAAGTATTACGTAAGATGTTTCCGGGAGGATCATGGGAAGGACTGTCGTTACATAGGCATAGCTACGATAAGGTAAGGTTCTGAGATCACATTACGTTACATGATAGTACAAAGTGAGATCATATAGTAACGCAAATTGAAATATCGAAAGACGTCGAATCAGTTTCTAACACTGTAATTAGCACAGATGAATGTATTGAATAATTTTTGGCTGAAATTTGTGGAAAAGCATACGTATGAAAATAGAAACATTATGTACCTTAGAATTATTCCTTTGGTCTCTCAGGAAGGATTATAACCGAAGTTTCCCCAGCTGAGTCTACTCTTGTTTTAAAGGTATGATCGGTGGTACATCATTGATGTGTGGAAATACTGAAGAAGATGTCGGACAAGACCGTTAAAAACGTCGGCTAAAAAATCTCTAATCCTGAGGCTGGAGCTCTTTCAACAATGTGTTATTCTCTAAAACCTGAAAGCCTTCTGCACTATGATTAATTCAAACAATTTCAGTTAAACGTGGATGTGCTGAGTTGGGTTGATTTTTGTTGTCACACTTATTCACATTTTGGTGTAAATAATCAATTTCATTAACGCAGATAATTATCTAGTTCACCCGGCTCTTCACAGACCCTCAGGGAAAGTCTAGACATGGGGTTTCATGAAATCCAATGTCCTCTTACTTGGCGAAGAGAATGGGGGAAAGAATTTTAGAGATTATTCCTTTTTGCTCGCATTTCAACTTCTTCCAATTAAATTGACTCCAGATTGTAGCTCATCACCTGCCTGCATCAGCTGGCCAACTAAGTCCACAAAAACTAATGTGTTCTAAAAATGGGAATCGGTAGGTTTGAGGACTATTCCAATGCGATATTTCACAGAGGAAATATCGTTTGCTTTGACCGGGATTCGAAACCGGATCCCTCGATTTCGCGCCGAGTGCTTTAACCTCCTATTCCAATCTAAATCTCAAGTTTCAGATTTCTTTTCCCATTCATTCCAATTATTCTACGAGTTACGTCATCTGTCCTTCATTATCCCCATCCTAAACACGTCATTCTTCCTTCTCTCGTTCACGACATCAATAATTCCCACTCTTACTCCTTTTTTCTCTTTTCAAAAATTATTCTTCCTCCCTCCAAAACCTCCAAAACACTGTTTATCAGCTCAAAATACACTCCAACCACTTCTTTATCCTCCTTCCATTTTGGCACTCCAGAGTCCTATTCCCCTTCGTCATTCAACACCCTCTCGTTCGTCATCTTCTCCAAGCATCTCTCCATCATCACCAAACCCACGTATCGAAATCCTATAATCCATGCTCATCCTTTTTTCGCACACGCGAAGTTTGCAAGCCACATGTGACTTAACCCCAAGTAAACTCCATTAGCCGTTTTTTCAAGCTTTTTACTTAAATAAATTTGAATGTATCAGGTTCCAATTTGTGGAAATGATAGATAATCATTTTGAATAAAAAACTTTGTACTTTTCCGCACTTTATTAAAAAACCGCGACCGGTTTCACTTTAATAAGGCATCTTCTGGCGTATTCTGAATCTTGAGTATTCTATATATGCCCAGAGAAAGTTTAAAAAAATTGCTGCGGGGTTGGTTTGAATTGGGGGAGAGAGGAGGTGGTTAGGGCATAGCAGGGAGAGGTAAAACAGGGAGGAAGAGCGTTTTTTATGCACATAACAGGGCTGAGGCTGAGAACTAATGGGAGTTGGGCAAGGATTTTTAGTACACCGACCCCTTACGTACAGAATGTAGAGAGTAGGTGGTGGAAAATTGGAGGCTCACGTCGATCGATAGTTAAATGCAACACTTTGGCAATAAATCCCTATGGTGGTCACTGTCACTATTCCGTATGCTTAATATTGATTCCATGCAATTTTAGCTCTCTTTAAGCTCTATGATGCGTAATCATAAAACTATATTTTTAACGCTTGATACATTTTCTCTCTTAGTCTCTAGACTCTTAGCCAGCGGATTTTTAGTGGTCGCATATTCCAAAAATTGGAACCTATATTTATTCACAAAATTTTAAAATTTTGTTTGCTAATAGTGAATGCAGGTTAATTGAAAGTAATCGAGGGCAAATTATCACTTTTTTCATTTTATTATGCAGATAATGTAGGTACATGGAAAATTCCTACTTTACAAGACATTATTTATGGTGGTTTGAGCGACATAGTTCCCTAGACATAACGGAAACCATATTAAAATTTTATGTTTTTATTTCAGCAACTGTAAGAAGTGTGAAATAAATTATTTATTATTAATGGCGCAAAGACAGTTATATATGACCAATATTCTCAGTAATTAAATAAATAAAGCTAAATAAGTCTCTAACTTGATTCATTTTTTCCCGCCGTACGGCTGAAAACCCTTCAAAACAGCAGGTTTTTTTGCGATTCTGTAAAAATTACCGTATAGTAAAGATAGATATAGTAAAAGTAATTGATATTTTTTTATAAATAGCTAAGAAAACAAGCACTCTACACACTGTTAGTTTTTTTACGAAATCTAGGTGCTAGAAGTTCCTATTTTTTTTAATATTCTCCCTCTGGAGCGCTATAATCTATGCCATTTAAAACAGCTTATATTTTCAGGCAAATTACTCGAAAAGTAGTTCGGCAAGGGGTTAATATTGTGATATCAATGGAACGATTAGAGTTTTTTCTTTAAAATGATGCCAAATTAATCAAATTCTAGGTGAAGTGATTTTTCGCTAAAACTACCTTAAACAGTGTTTTAAGAAGATGCTCTTCTCGTCATGATTTTGTTTGAAAGGACTTTCATGTTTCTTTGTCCTGATTTCGAAACAAAAAGCGATTTTAATGTAAATTTTCACATTTAACTAACGATCGACGTGAGCTCAACGCTTTAGAGCAGCTCGAAATTTTAAAAAAGAACTCGTGACCCCGGAGTTAACCTCCTGAATGAATGTTTGTTTCCCTCCAATTCCCCAATCCTCTCGGCTGTTGCACAATAAAGAGTCCCCCACTCCACAATTTTCTTCCCTTTCCCTCCCCACAGACACTTCCCCCTTCCACCTACTGCGTTATCGGAAAGGGGTTGTAAAAGGAGCTCTTGTATGCTTTTTTAATCACCTGAAGATGACGCTTAAGCATTGAAACCCGGGTCGTGTATGTTTGAATTATTCCTGTGGTGTTGTACTTGAAAGTTTCAGCTTGAAATAAATTTTGTGATGGAATACCACAAAGTTACCGAAAAACGTGATTCAAATATGGCCTATTTGAAACACGTTCTGCCATTGGTTGATGCTCGAATTTCTTCAGCTAAGCTAGACACTATCACATATTGATAGTAAAACGAACTTTGTTACTTCCAAAGTTTATGGAGTGGATTACACAGTGGAAGTTGAATTGCTTGTTTTATTATCAAAATGACGTCCTTCCACCAAGTGAAACTTTCAACTTTTGAAATATATAACCTCTTATTTCGAAATTACTTTTATTTTCTCTCTAAAATATTTCTTTTTCTTTTTTCGTAACATTAAGAAACAAGTTTCAGGTGAGTGGGCTTACATTTTTTTTTATTTACGGCCCACAATATATTTGTTCATTTCCATGACAGTGACGTGTTTGAAGAGTACATAGGAATTATTTCCCGTGGAATTTGTAGGAAATTGTAATTTAGCAGCTCACGTCCGACTTTAAAATTTCTACAATTCTAATAATTTACGTAGATTACTATACTTTGAATCAAATGCAACTACTGCGGTAATTTTTGTCTCCGTTCAGCGCATCAGTCAGATGAAAAGACAAATAAGTATTACGGAAAGTAAAGGCTTGCAAAATTCCTACCTTTTCTGAAGGCAATTTATGGGAAAGAAATCTATAAACTACTGTGGAAAAAATACCAATTTCACATTTAATCATGTTGAAATAGATATTTTGAGGCTACGTTGAGCAAAATACTTGATCTAAGGTACAATATTTGTGTTTGTCTCGTGTCGAAATCGCGAATGGTTTTTAACACTCACGGTTGCGTCGGGTCAACGAGCGTGTATAAGTTGTTACATTGGTGGTTCCGTCGGGTGAAAATCTCTCTTTCGAAGGAATCACTTAACATTTTGGAGTAAATCATATTTCATCGATAAAGAAGAACAAAATAGGAGACTGTGCGGAAAAAAAAGGAATATGATAATATTTTTCATATAACTTTGTCAACAAATCTTTCGTTGGGTAAATATGACCCAACGGGACCGATTAAGGGTTAAATTCATCCAAATAACAAAAATCAAGTGACTACCCCCGTTAAGAACATTTTTTCAAATATGGCATTATTATGTGGTTTTTTCCTCGTGTGGACGTACCACTCAAGTTGCCCTATGCTGCACATGCATTAATGAATTCACAAGAATTCACATGCGAACTTTGGCTTTTCTTAGTGTATGTATGTATACGGTAATAATTTAACCAGAATAGAAACGTGAAATTCTATATTATAAGCTTAAGTGGAAATTTGAAATTGAGTAGTTGATGAAATACATTATACAATAATACAGAGTTAATGGAATAAGAAAAAAAATAGGCAGCGAAACCAAATACCGAACACTTAATTCCCCGATAAAAACAGTAAATGGCAAACAGCTGGATCTCTATTCATTAAACGGGAGAGATGTACATAAGCAGAATCACAATTTCTAGTAGTCGTTCTTTTCCAGGGAATCCAAATAACAAATGAAAGGGTAAGGGACATCTTAACTAGAAATTCTTGCAAGTGGGAGCGAAATGAATGAAGAGAGAACCAATGATGAGCCTAGAATTCCAGAATCGGTCAATAGACCCATGTATATAAACGAGAAGAACGTTTCACACTCAGCGACGTAGCGGATATTAACCATCCCAAAAAACAAGCTTTCAGGAAAATTCAACCGCATATTTACACGCTTCGTGCGCACAGTTTGCTTGGATATTAATTAAATTTAGGATGTCTAAGAAATGATTTGAGGTCTGCCTATTGATTCACGCGTTTAAAAGGAGCGAAATTAGTACTACCAGAGTTATGTGCCTCGAGGGTTTTCGGCAGCAGTTGTGAACACGCGAAGTATTGAGGAAACAAGAATTTCACATACCAATGGCCTATAAAGAACAAAACATTATAGATCACAAAAAATAAAAACAGCCTGTCTTGGGAGTGGTAATGTAAGGTCCTCGCCTGCTAACACTAAGGCCGCGGGTTTGAGTCCCACGAGGTGGATTTTTCATCCCCCGGGACATGGGTGTTACGCGTTCGTATTTTCCTGTATGATTGACTGCATGATGATGTCATGAAACACTGATTTAAAAAAGTGTTAATGCTGTTTTCATTGGCATATGAAATAAATAAAATTAAACCAGTGGGTAGCCCGTTGATTCTCAACGGGAGGGATAAATTTAAGAGATAGCATAGTAGTTCTATTCATACAGAAGAGTAAAATCTCAATAATTCAATATTTCCTTTAGAGAACCTTAAAAAGTCGTACATTTTAAGCCATCTCTACTTACAACAGCAATCTCCGCGTGAAAATACATTTTTCCTACATTGCTAAAATAAAAAAAGTTTAAAATGACCGTACAATGATGAAAAACTTCTAAACGGCAATAAGCCTATATTTCAACTAGATATATTAGCTATATTCATGCATAGTTTCAGCTCAATTCTTTCCATGCATTTTACGTGATTGAGTAACAGACAAAATCACAGAGACCATCTCATTTTATTATGGTAGAATAATATATATTGTTTTTTTTATGAATATATATACTATATTTTTTGGCCTTTCTTGGTACTGTATTATGTATATACCAAAGGTTCCTTAGATGTATGCATTTCAACTGTATAAACCATAGGTTTTTTCATTGAATGTACTTTTCTTTCATTATATGTAGGTACTTGATGAGAGACTGACCACTTAATTATAAAAGGATGTTTGACCTACTCTTCAAAAACAATTTTTTATTATATGTACTGCATGTGAGCACTATGATTGTTACACTCCATGACGTAGCCATGCAAATGTTTGGCCAGCTGTGATAATAAATTATTATTATAGAGAGACTAATTCCACTAATCCTGGAAAGGGCACTTCCAGCAAAGGTCTGGAGTTAGAGTTGTTATGTAAAGAATTTAAGAATTAGTTCAGAACTCGGCAACTCTAAATATAAATATCATTGGTAAATGGAGTACTTCACCACTCATAATACTTTCGCGGAACTTTCCTTCCAGATATCACCAGGTAAACATTATAAAAAAACGAGAAATTCACGACTTTCGTTTTATAAGTTGCAGAAAGTTCGTAAAAATCGCAAGCGCTCACACAAAAGTTGGGGAAAAACACAATTTCAGCGTCAAAAGTTTTCAAAAGGGGAAAAAGAGAGATCTCCAAAGGATTGATTTTTTTATCACCAAGAAACTCCATTAACCCCCCAGCATGGAGGCTTGTATCTCCATGGAAACCAAAACATCCCTCCACCACGTGCGTCAAAGCGGAAATTCCGCCGAAGGGGGCCTATATATGTATACACATACACACACCGACACTCTTTGCGCTAAGTGCCTTCCGTAGTTCCGCCTCGGGGTTAGGTTAAAGGAAGGAACGGATCTCCAAAGATCATGGGCATAACCTTAAGGGATGGTAAGGGTGAAAGGTGCTGAGGGGGAAGGAAGTAGGATGAAGATTGACGGGGTTTCTGTATCGTCGCACGGTGGATAAGCACTGTATATGCCAAGCCATAGGTCTGAGCTGGTGGAGGGATATTGCGGAAGTGATTGAAGGCAAGTTATGGCGGGGGAGAGGCTGATAATAAAGGGAGGTATAGGCAAAAAAAAGTTGAAGTCATTGCAATGGGAAAGGGAGTGTTATAGGAATAAAGTAGGGAATGCATAAAGTGAGTTGGACTACCATGGAGTGCTTGAAAGGGAGTGGAAAAAGAACTTAAAATGGTATGTTTATGATTTTTAGACATGCTATACGCAGCGTTCCTCTGTGTTCGAATCGTAACTTTCTATCAAGCTGCTGATGAATAACAAGGCTGCTGGTGGCAAGAAATACCTTAAAGAAGAGAACGCGCCTGGCAAGAGGCCACTTGTTCCGTGCACCAAGCCTCTCAATTATCCGGAAAAAGTGCGTGGTGCGAAGTTTACGGACAGCGATATCGCAGGTAACGGAGAGAAATACTAAATACGCTGGTGCTCCTTTCTGCTTTATTGTACAATAGGAACAGTAAGGGAGAATTTTATAAGAGGCACATGCTACGCATGGTTTGAATTATTCCTTCTTTGACAAAAAAAAACAAAGAAATAAGCATATTTGTACAACAAGTTTAATCACCCGTCAGTCCATTGTGAAACCAGGAGTTTCAATCTTCGGGTATCACAGAATCAGAGGAAGTGCCTAATATTCTACTGTGTTGTACTAGGCGTTCACTGCCAGATATTTCATGTTTATCGACTATCTTTCAAATTAAACACTTCGTAAAGCAACTTTATGCGATTATTCCTAAACGCTCGTTGCAAACCCAAGTTATTATGAAACTACTACCATTCTATGCTCAGGAAATACCTCAGCTCTCCAAATGATAAATCACTTATGATATTTTATCGTACAGTTGCATTTTTTAAGTTAAGGAAAGATCCATATGCCAGAGCTATAACAGCGCGATTGCCTATAATTCTGCTACAGTTTTTTTCGCATAGATAAACTTAATTAATTTTTCACTTCAAAAGAGATAGCTGAGCTCCTTGAATGCTTTTTACTAACTAGGGAGATACCAAACTATCATGAATAAAGAGACTTACTATGGCTTCGCATATCCAATCTAGGCAGCCACATGCTAGACGGAAATTCATGATAGAGCAGGAGCGAGATTCTGTAATCGCTTAAAAATAATCGCTCCAGGATTTATCAGTATAAGGATCACAATGACATCGATAATTAAACATTCTTCCCCTTTTCACACCTACGATGGTATGGGCCTTTAAAAATATATGTGCCACGTGTAAAGTAAATTAAATGGGTGTTATTGCTGAAGACTATTCCTGACTGAAGACTGACTGAAGATTATTATTCCTATAGGTACTGATGGAATATTCTCTAGCTTTGAAGATGATGTCTTCAATGGAGTCGTAACTGAAATAATTTTTTTAAATAATGTAATAATATCATTCAGTTACATATCTTATGATATGACATATGAGGTTACATTGTAACCTCACTGTAAGGGGCAATGGTTTTGCTCAAACAAAAATCACTGCAAGTTTGGAGTACAAATTTCAATATTCTCACAATGTTAAAAAAAGGGTATCATGAAACATAACGGGGAAAGGATTAAATAGAGCAGTCATAAGGTTAAAGATGTAAAAAGATAGATCAAAATGCTCTCAACCTCTGACCATTTGGGGTTCCATGATCCAACTTCAGTAATAACGAAAAATCAATGTTTAGGCCCCTAAGGATCGTTTTCACGATAAGGAATATGTACCAATGATTACCAAAGAGTTGGTGATTCCACGCTGTCGTTACCTCACTTTCATATGTGATTGTATTTTGGACTCTTCTAATGGCCAGCGTGCCTCTGGGTTTCCAATTAGCCAACATCGGCGCACCATATGGTCTGCAGCGGCCAAATCACTGAAGTTTTTCCTCACCAATGCCCCAAAAGGAAGTGAAACTTGCGATTCCTCGCTTATTCAGTTGCCAATTAACGAATTGGAGTCGGCGCAGTCATATGGTCATGATAGCAGGTGAAGAAATTTCAACATAAGAATCGAAAAGAAAAATCATGGCTATTCTAATGGGCCATGTTAAGTTCCAACGAACGAAATCTGAATCAAACTACACTACACTACTATACGCTGCTCAGCGTATGAAAGAAATTCGTATTCTTAGTTCACTAGATATAAGCAATACGTAGGTTAGTTTTCTGCAACAAAAAGTTTTGCTTTGGGTGAAACAAAAATATATGTCCTATGAAAATGTACTGTCCAAAACAACTACTCGTCACGGAAAAGTATTTTCCGGGTTAAGGCCGCGTTGGTCCATTTGGGCGGACGACAGTTTCGGGCGCATTCCAGCTCCCGTCTTCAGGTCCAACTGTAAGGTCTTCAGCCTCCGTACCAACTACTCGTCACATTAAATATGATGATAAAATAGTAGATGCTTATCATCTTATCTATCTACTGATAGACACACCCAAACGCTTCAATATTCCAAACCAGATGACTACGTCACGGAATTATTTGAATTATCAGTGATTTACTTTTAATTATTACTCTAACAGGATTTATACAGATTCAAAGGCAACACTGATAACTTAGTACATCAATACGAGGGACAATAAAACTTGAAAAAAAAACCGATGAACAAATACTAGTAATAATAAAACTCCTCATGAATTTAGGACAGAACATTGACATTAATCTTTTACAGTCTGACATTATAGTGTTACGAAATCGTATTATATAAACATTTATGCTCCATGTTGCATATAGATGGAGGAATATTAAAACCGAAAGCATCTCTGAGTTTTATATTCTACCAAGTTATTTCATTTCTTCATGTATTCCTCGTAACCAATATATTTTCCCGGAATTTCAATTTACACTACCAAGTGTTAAAAAAAAACAGGGAGTATTCTTGACACTTCTACCGCATATTTATTTTGTGAATGCGAAATTACATACGTTACTCTCGATATTGGGATATTCTTTTGTTTTGTTTGACAGAAAGGAAGTTGATATGAAAGAAAGAGAATTACGCTATACATAACATTTATTCATCGAAATCATTAGTACAAATGGCTAACCTTTGAGCAATCGGTCAATGGTACTAATATTTTCTGCTTTCCAATTTAATTTTATATTTCTTGTGTCATTAACGGCTAACTCACGTTCTCAGCTCTCCGTAGACGCCTCGATCACTGAAATCGACCAACTCATTCTGGAGATAAAAGTGAACTGAGCGCGCGCCATGCCCACACAAGCCCAAATTGAGACCATCACGCGCAGCGCTGTGACGTCACCTCGCAACGCTCCCTCCGCTCGCGACAAACCATTTCCGGTAGTCGACGAAAAGTGCTATCCAGTCATGGCTTTAGCTATTCTGTAATCCTTATAGTTTATGCACACGAGGCCCTCCAAAGTACACAAATATTGGTCGCGGCAAAACCTTACATGACACCGAGAACGATCCATAATATGTTCATTCACATTCACATCAAAATGTACGAGCATTGATATTATTAGTCTAACACTTTCGCATCTATATCTGTAACTTCAAAACCCCCAGAAAAGGTAACGGGCAGATATTTTGTGCATTATACGTTGATTACGAAGTGGAAAAATATTTTTTGTAAAACAATTCTGTAAATGCAATCTATTAGCTTTAAAATAATTTATAGTCAGCCTTCCATTTACCGCATATATACTATCATCATTCAGCTAAAAGATTCTCTCTCACGGGTAACTTCATTTACAAGATTTAAATTAATTTTAAAAATTTAACATTTTAATCAGAAGCTACGCGAATCAATCAAATAATTACAGACGCTGCAAAACCGATACAGTGACGGTTATATCGAGAGTATGGTGTGAAAGAAAAGGAGTTATTTTTAATTATGACAAAAATTACGGCAACAATATAATTAGAAAAACACACACGGAACGGGAAAATATCCACAAATAATCACAACAAAATAACCATATCTTTACCCGAATTCTGGTAAAATTTACGTGATTTTTAATAAATCTGCGCATTGTTCCGGATAAAAAAGTTTTTGAGGATTATTTATAATGGAGATTTGAGGATTTGAGGATTATTTATCATGGAGATCATTTTAATTATTTCATCACCGTCATTTTTTGCAAGAGTTGAAAATGTAATGTAGCCTATCACAGAAAAGAAATAGAAAGGGAATTATCGTCGTGGTTGGGGTTTCAAAGATTTATCTATTCCTATTCCTATCCGAGATCATCCTTCATGGAATGTGAGACCATAAAATTTACACCTTATAAAACCAGCTAATATTGCCAAGGAAACTGCATAACCTGGGTTCCGTATCAGTCTATGCATTGGCCCGGCTAAATCATGGGTTTCATTCCTAGCTCGGGTTGATAATTAAATATCGGCAATTTCTACGTATCGAGTCAGTAGTGGATGTTCAAGTGGACATAATTGACTGAGCGTTGGTCAAAACTTTATTGCTACGGTATGATAGCCGCTTATTGGTTCAAATAAACCTCACAACTAGATAAATTATATGTAAATCTTATAGTTAAATCTTTCAGTTCTGCCAGAGTACGAAAATAATAAAGAACCAAAAGAGATAAATATATGAAAATGGAAGAATTAAGGAACTCTGAAACAGATTGATAACTACAGAGCAACTTTTTGGACCAAAAAGGCCGTGTAATAAATTTATTTAATAGGTAATTGACAACTTTGGATTTAGGATAGAGATAATAATACTTACAAGAGCAATATTTAATGCGTTATATTTTATGAAAATATAGATTGAAATAGAAAAGAACTAATAATAGCATTAGGGTAAAGGCTATGGAATTTGCAAAGCAATTTTAGTAAATAAAATGCCGTTACTTCAAACGCAATTTCTTTGCTACTCGTCTTCAGTAGTCATCAATCCGAAGGTTTGTTTGCTACTTCTTTAAACTCATTTTTCCTTTCAGCTGAACTCTTCAGTCCGTCATAAGTCTTCTTTTCATAGTTTCTTATAATTTTTCCAACGTATTTCAACATAAGTCTTCCCTTTTAATTGCTAATAATCACGAGAAAATATAATACAGAGGCATATATATTAACTGTTTAAATGGAATAAGGCACATGCTTCAGTTATGCTTAGAATTCGGGACACAAAAGAAGAGATCCAAACATGTACATTTAGAGTAGTGGATTCTAGAAAACGCGTCACGGTCGATAAAAGTCTCTTGAGATGTTGCGTTATTGGTATTCCATTATTCCCGGCGCCGATAATGTAGGATGCCGGCGTAGGAGAAGCTCTTCACGGCAAGCGCCCGCGGATCACTGAGAGGGAAAAAGGGGCCAGGAGAAAAAGAAATAAAAATATTAACAAGCGACCGTTGGGATGAGAAGCGAATGACTAATGGCCATCGGAAGGGAAAGACGGAGGCTACGTGGAGGAAAAAGACGCCATCGGCAAAAAGAGCACGTGACGACGGGTGTTTCCCTTCCAACACCGCCATTTTTCGGCTGCACGAAAAATAAACAAATGCGCATCGGGGAATAGAATAGTGGTGCATAGGAGGTGGAAGGTGTGCCAAAGAGAGCCAGTACAACACAATAACGGTACCAACGTATCTCAGAGAACTGTCAAGACGTAAAGAGACAATGGTACATTAAACAACAAGATAATACATCCTGTAAAGAGGAATGTAAAATGTTGGTTTGGTGGAAAGCAGAATACAGAGTGAATTTTCTATCAAAAATAATATGAAACAAATCAATAAGAACACGAAACTAATTGAATTACAGTTGGCAATGCTGAGCGAGAATAGTTCAAGGATTTTTACCTAATGATGGATAAATTGATTATATTTGAAATATGATATGATTTAACGATATCATCTTATTCATAAATCAGCCTGTTACATAAATTTCTACTAATAATACAACGATAGTTCTATGTCACAAGGTACATCACGATACTTATTCCTAGGAGCCGGAATTTAACCAAGTTAAACTATTTGAGGGATAAAGGCAGGGAGTGCGACATCACACACTTCACACCAAGCTATTAAATATTCAAACAATGCAAGACGCATTTGTGATAAACGCAATTAAAAATCGTTCATAGTCC
This sequence comes from Pyrrhosoma nymphula, assembly GCA_963573305.1. Lineage (NCBI taxonomy): Eukaryota > Metazoa > Arthropoda > Insecta > Odonata > Coenagrionidae > Pyrrhosoma > Pyrrhosoma nymphula. The sequence goes on from OY754334.1 coordinate 37,180,307, forward strand.
AAATGAAAGTAAGAACCCTAGTGGAATCCATTTGGTTGATTGCGGGAATGTGCATCAACCATCATTTTCCTTCGGTTTATCGCGTATACAGAGAAATAGATTAACAGGCCGCCAAAGATACGGACGTGCAAGAGCAAGAGTCCGTGGCAAACCGAGGTAGAAGTGAGTGGTGCCGGACTTTGCGGAAAATTCGGCTTCCGAGAGCGCAAACTTGTTTTGCGGCAGAGGGTGACGCAGAAGCAATTAAGTTTTGGCAAAGTTGGTTTTGTTTTCCCCGTATTTATAAAACTCCGGCTTGTTTAAAGGATTTGTTTCTTTTTCCGACCGAAACATTTAGGCCACAGCTTTAAGGGTTCGTGCACTGTGGCTTCGCTAAACATTTTAATTGAACGTCCCCTTAGACTATTTTAGGAAACACAAAATTCAGTTGGTTTAATCCTCATTTGTAAGAAGACCGAAACTTTTCACATGAGGATTAGAAATAACAAAGCCATAAAAAATATTTAAAATGTAAATTTAAAAAAATTGGAAACTTGCGTAAATAAATTGCATTTTTAAAAGTATGTCTAGGAAATAGAAAAAGTAATTTTAGCGTTAAAACTACGTAGTTCCATACAATTGATGATAATATATAAATCTATATCAAAATATTCATTTCAAAGTTTAAGTTCGCAACATCTTTTAACTCACCGAATCAGTAGAATATTATTTATTTAGTTTAATATTCTTATAATGAAAAATTTTGAATTACTCAGTGGATTTTTAAGGACATATTCATATTTAAAGCCTAAAAATGATAAAGTAGCCAATGAGATTCCTGCATGACCGTCTCCCTCTTCTGCTTCAATAAATAAATAAGTAAATAAATAAATAAATAAATAAATATATATATATATATATATATATATATATATATATACATACATATACATATATATATACATATATATATATGTGAGTGAGTGAACGATATATATATATATATCGTTCACTCACTCACACACCGCCTTTAGGCGAATAAATATATAATAATTTGAACAGAAGGTGAAAGAAAGAGATAGGAAACATGTAACTAAAATTGGACGAAGACACTGGTGATGTGGAAGATGGTAAAATTTTAGTTACATGTTTCCTATCTCTTTCTTTCACCTTCTGTTCAAATTATATACATATATATATATATATATATATATATATATTGTATATATTTTGAAGCAGATATAAATATACTTTGAAAACACAGGCACACGAAAGTTAAAAGGACACTCACAGAATAATTTACGGGACGTTTCGACGGGCAAGTCTCTTGTCCCCGACGATGACGGCTTGCCCGTTGAAACGTCCTGTAAATTATTCTGTGAGTGTCCTTTTAATTTTCGTGTGCCTGTGTTTTCAAAGTATATTTATATCTGTGTTTTTATTCGCCGAGTGCGTTTTCTCAGAAGATATTATATATATATAATGAATTATTTCCTACACTTCCATTCCTCCACAGTGCCATCAAACTGTCTGCAGATCGCTATTAGTATTGCCTGCAATTGAACCCATAACTTCTTCGGCTTCCGCTGACCAACGGCCAATAAAACGATTTGGAGGTACTGATTTATTAGTTCGCAGCACCCAAAGCACCTGAGTACTGCGGGTTGTAACACTTCCAGGGACGGCCTCAAATCATCTAAGGCTCAGAACTGCAGTGTCCCGAATGGGCCGAACCTTACCTACATCGTTACCCATCGCGCGAAAGTCAATTTTTAGGACCGAAAAAATCCTTTGGGTTGCTTTATTCTCGATTACCTTATATTTATGTCTTCGAACATCCCCTTCTTTCGAGTAAATTTCCATAGTCTGTGTATTCGCGATTCCTAAAAATTGTTTCCTAGAATTCTAAATTCCTAGCCAAAATAACCACTTATATATTTCTTTACAGCTTTCTCGACTGATAACAAAGGGTGTATTATACGCTTAAGTACTTAAAATCTCCAAACGTCAAACACATGCATTTCAATGGTAGATCTGACATTTTATCAGCCGGCAAGAAACCAGCTAGACAGCTGAAGAGACATTTGACCCATTCAATGAGAGTTTTTTAAAATTAGATATTAAAGACAAGTCAGTTTTTTTTATGAGAGACAGATAAAGCTTTTAGCGATATGGAATTAGCTATTTCGCCAGCCTGACTAGAAATATCTGTTTATCAGAGAAAACATCATGAATGACCAACGCTCAAATTAATGGCAGAGGAATCCAGATATGCAAGACGGTGATGGAAGAAAATTTAAATGAAATAGGACTACTCCGGACCAAGTGTCGTTCCAAAAACTAAAGGTAATAGATTTTGTATGAAAATGAACAATTAATAAAAAAAAGAAAAGAAATCGAACATTTTACAGATACAATCGGCTTAACCACTAACAGCATTATCAAATACTGCTGTCTTATGATAAATACCTATAACTGAAGTAACTGAAGATGCACCTACAGTCCATTTTTATCTGATAAAATTGATAAAATACGAGGAATCGCAAAGTTTATTTTATCTTTCATATTGCTACAATTTTACGGACTGAAGCCGGAAAACGCTAATTATATCAAGAGCGATATATCAGAGAAAAAATCGTGAACCACCACGCTCAAAGTAGTGGCAAAGGAATGGAGACATACAAGACGGTGATAGCAGAAAATTTGAATGAAAATAGAAGCCGGTGCTCAGGTATTCATTAATTTTTTTATCAATGCGTAGACGTTTCCGAAATGTGTCAGATCGACCAAGAGGACGAACGCAAATGAGGATCATCAATCCCCCTAATTCACCACTAATTCCCAGAACCGAGCGCCGTATTTACATCCACTTTCCGAATCCCCATCCCCTCCTTGTCACTTATCCCTCTGAATGCCCCACCGTAACCATCCGAAAATCTCTTCTGCCTTCCAATCATGGAGATTACCCGTGAAATGACCATGAGTTGTCCGCAGGCGAACCCTACCCGGAAGCCCGGGATTAAAATGATAGCCTGAGAAAAAGAATCAGTGGCAAGATGGGCAGTATATAGATAGAGATGGACGGAGAGGAACTGAGGACACATGTGCCTGAGAAAACTGTTCGCTGACCACATCCCTACAGTCAAGGCAGTTCTATTTGCTCTGCAGTTTTCAGGAAAGGAAGCAGGTACGACGATAAAGGTAGGCAAGGCAGAACGCGCGATGGAATGCTAAAGGATATAGATGAATAGGTTGATCGAAGACAGTAAAATAATTAGATAACTGCGCACGTGAGCAATGTTCACATTAGGTGATAAAGAGCTACACGGATGGGGATAAATAGTTATCAGAGATTGAATAGTGAAGATTGAAATTGCAATTTTCCACGATAAAGATTTATTGCGACCTTGATTTCGGTGCACTACATCATCATCCGGTGATAATGATGTTGTACATCGAAACCTAGGTCGCAATGATTCTTTGTGAAGTAGAAAATTGCAATTTCAATCTTCATTGTGTTGAAATTTCACCATAACACGCCAGATGCTTCTCTTTTTGGAGAATGAATAGTATGCTTTGTCTCCCGTCACAATTACTAGAGACCTAGAGTCCATTTTGGTTCCAAATGGCAAAAACACTGCCTTTAAACGTATAAAGCCACTGTAAAATTATTTATACAGAAGAATTGTATTCCACTGGCAGTCAGGCTCAATTACGATGTGATATAAAAATGCACTCAAGAGAGTCAAAATATTTCTCAGGTTTATCAGAAATGATCCAAACTCTCTATATTGTGTAAATTAATTCATTTGGGAAAACAGTATTAAAAATTATAAACTGCATTCCACTTAGGACGGATATTCGTATATCCGTAGCCAAGAATAATTCAAATACTGCCAACGACAGTTGCCGAGGCTATCCATTGGATCCCAAATGGAGACGTAAAATCAGTGTAAAAGTGAGTTAAAATAAATAAAATTTACAACGATTATGCTAAACAATTACGGCAAATTTCATCCACCTCCAACGTGATATTTCAAGGGATGTACCTAGAGTAAACTCGCAAAAATTCATTCCCTTCGCTAAACGTCAAGGGTAAAAACTGAGACGGGAGGACACTTGAAGTGCATTCACTTGACATGGTAGTGTCTGCTCTCAATGGAGGTGCATGTAAGTTTGTCTGAGGATCCCGGAATTCATACAATTTGCTTCGTTCCAGATTATTCTCCGTTACCGTCCTCGTGAAACTCATCTATTACTCATATAAGGAAGGATCTTTGACAACCTCTCGTCTATACAGGCAATTAAACTCGAGCATTTATCTTGAGGAAGTGGGAATACGCGCCTTGAGCCTGGGTATGTATGTTTGTCAAGTGCAAATTATCCAGTTGAAATTCCTGCTCCACTTCTGAAAGTTAAATACGAAGCTTCCTCAGCCCACATCATCAACTTACTACATAAATAAATACCCACGCGTCAGTAGACCATATTCCGGAGCGTATATTACTGAAATGTAGATTTGTGACCTAAGGAAGCGAGGCCGCTCACTTTTTCTGCTAGCTTTTCCCGCGTTGGTCATGCAAACATATACCATAGCCTTGAAAATTTTATTCTGTTTTACAATTCAAAATTTCATTCCATAAATGATGTACTGATTACAATCCGTGGAAATATCTATAAAAACATCAAATTGATCATAAAACGCTTCAAAACAACACTTTGTAAAAAAAATTCTCAACGTCCTTTTGGACGAAGAATGGACTCAAAGGAGAAGCTGGAGACCTTTATAATGAAATAAAATAATTTTTGAAAACTATTCTCCCCTGTTAGATAAATGTCCCACTTTCCTTGCGCAAGTATTTTCCCCAATATTTCTGCCTTGGGTAAGCCCTTTCCGCACTGCTGCCCCCATCATGAGCTCATAAATATATCCTACCCCACCCCTTCCCAATTTCCACCCCCATCCGACCCCCTCCCCCCCAACTTCCTCCGCCGTCCACCTTCCCCCACACTCGGATATGGAAATATTCATGTATATATTATGATTTACTTAAAATTGTACCTGATGATGTCGCCTTTGTGAATAAACCGGTAGGCCACAAATATATCTATTTTGATAACTACAAAGTTATTCTATTCACTCAGTTATTATACATTTTCATCACGTAAAGCCTGAGAGTATCGAGTCCAATCGAAGTCACTCTTATAGCACGATGTATCTAAAAATGTAACCTTATTCGGCATTCGGAATTCGACACTTTCAGTGTATCCCATTCATATCGTCCACCTCGAGTATCGCGCGTATCGACATGTTAACGTCAATCGTCTACATTCCAAATATCGGTTCCTGTAAGCTTCCTCATCAATCGGTTCAGTATGAAAAGTATCGACATGATGTCAATATATAGGTATAAATATTGCCTTTTTAAAATTTTCTTTAAGAAACCCTTACTGCCGGTAGTCATCATACTAGGCAACCACTCAAAATGTTCATCCAAAAACAGCATAAAATTCAATAGCTCAACGTTGAGGTTTAATCATTTGTGCTCTCATTTGTAAGCCTAAAATAAAATGGTGGCACAGTTTGGAAAATGGCAACATTGTATTTATTTCGGTTACCTTATAGTTTACAATTATTTAATGTAAATGAAACAGATTTCCTAATGAAATAAATATTTTACATGTAAAAGTCATGTAAAAATAGATACACGCATTAAAGGAATTTTACGCATGATATTTCTAAGTGTTATTTCTTTGAAATCTGCATCGCAATATACTTGAAAATTACTTCCAACCATTAATTTAGCATGCATTTCATCAATCCTAATGAAAACGGAAAAAGTATCATACGTACCACAACGAGTCTCCAAGTGATTAGTGCGACTGCGTCACAGATTACGACAATGCTATAATGACTTAAGAGTTTTATATCGGAGCAGTAATACTCATTACTGATTCCGTACCTAATTATAATACATCGAACATTAAACTGTACAATAATCTGTATTCATAATCGGTAAATTACAAGCGCAGCAGAACACGATGAACTTCATCAGTAAATTGTTTTATGCTAAAATAGTTATTATTAACACGATAAAAGTCAAAATATAGTCATTCAAAAGCTACTTAAATGTTTTTTTTACTGCAATGAGGCATCATAAATAGAGGATAAGCTAAAAATAAAAATATCACCGGAGTAACTACTATGCCAAAATGACTTAAGGGGTACTGACGAGATAATTTCCGACTATGTACCTACTTGACACATGAAAAAGGCGGAAGAGAAAGGTAACGTAGGGATGTTTGTGTACATATACTCCTTTTAACGTAAACGTGATAGAGATTACTTTAATCCCACTGGATAAGATATTCTCTTAGGAATATACCTTGATGCTGGAAGGGAATTATTGAATTTTTCCCCAAGTCGGTTTAGACAAGGATTTGACATTAATTCTCTTCTTTACTTAGTAAAGTAGATTTTAAGCCTCTAGGAACCTGTATACTCCAAGGGATTAAAAGAGTTGAGAAAGTTTGATTTCACAAAGTGATATCTAACACCGTGCTTCACTGTAAGTGATAAACAGCTACGCAAAATTCTGATTTTTAGGGCTATATCAATTTTGCAAAGGTTACTACAGTGTTTTCCAAACTTTTTGTAGACACCACTTAGTTTTAAAAACGTACACCAAACTCCCCCAACGCTAAACTGTAAAATCATAGACATAATGAAAAAATCAGGAATATTGTAACAACATAGTTCAAACAATTACATATGGTTTAATAAACGTTAATTCAAAGTCAATTTATAGAATTATCTATCTATCGGAATGGAATTCGTAAATACGATTTTTAAAACCTCGTTGTGAGCTGTCAAAATGGAAAAATATCAATATGGCCTGGTTTATTTCACTTGCATTGACCCATAGTTTATTTACCCTAGCTCATGTATGTGGACACCCTTCGATCAGTACCCTGCTTCCAGCACCCCCCTTGCCAGCCCCTTGTTCATTTTCACACCCTAGATTAAAACACCTATGAGGTGGTTGCGCCCACTTTGGGAATCACCACTACATCTCAAGACTTAAAAATAAGGTCATTTAATGCAAAATAAATTTTAAAGTCTGTTCATTAGTGTAAATAAAGCTATTTTAATAAAGAAAACAGGTTGATGCTTCCTGCGAAGCAACACACATCCATTTTCATCGGTAGATGAATTCTGACTTTGAAATTCTATCATCGGATTTAAACAACACTCGTGTGTGGAGCCAAGAGTGGGGTCTTGAAATTAATCTGAGCAAAAGCAATTAAGGTCAACACGTATCCTCACTATACAATGAGCAGATTTGAAGGAGATGTCACGGGAAAAATAAACGGAAAAAAAAAATTATATTTTACTTTTATGTTTACGTTGAATTAAGATTGATGATATATTTCAGCGATTATTCGAAACAAACACCTATAGGCAAATTCAAATTTTACATTTTACTTTTCTGTTTAAGTTAATTTCAGATTAAACAAATATTTCAGCATGAGTATGGGACAGACCCGTAATGGCATATCCCCACCTTGGACCTCATCAGTAAGAGACTATATTACAAGAATATTTATTTGTTCGCAGCATGAGTCCTTTTTTAATTCCACAAACTATTGCTTCACTATTCTCGTTGAGAATCGAGGAAAAAGAAAATAGATTAACTTAATTGAAGTTGCAAGTTTGTGACAATGATCGATTCTTGCGTCCTCGTGTTTAAACAAACATGAATGAAAAAATTAAATTACCAAGGTTCAATTGATTTAAAATTTGCAATAAACTAATACTTATATAATTAATCTAATTTGAATGAAATAGTTTTTAATAAAATTATTATAGCCTATAAAAATGTAATTATCTAAGGTCCTGTTTAATAATATACAGTTAACGTAAACCGTAAGGGAGCCTTTACGTTTACTACATATCGAATGAGAGTTTGGAATTATTTATTACAAACTATCACTTTGCTGACGTGAGAGTTATCGTTTATGACGTGAGTGTATTAAGATCGATTTTCGATCTGAGAAAATTATTTTTACATAGCTAAACTGAGTCTAAACATCTATAAACAATTAAACCTGCTCCTTCGACCTGACTCATCTCAGCCCTCTAATTTTTATCCCACGCCTTTTCCATGTAGAGCGATCGACAAAAGGGCGCAGGTGGCAAAATAGAAGAGCTTCATTGGCAAGTGAGAAGGACCCGAAAGAGAAACCGTCTGTCCAGCAAGATTTTTTTTTCTTTAAAAGAGAAAATTCCTGAGTGATGTCCCCTGCCAAGAATAGAAGTGATGGAGGTAGACTGGGCCTGAAAGGAGCGAAAGAGAGAGAGTGGCAACTAACATAAAAGAGAAGAGGACAGCAAGCGATATAGGGACAGTTTTGAGAGAAGAACAAGAGTAGGCAGGAAGGTCACATTGGAGGAGGTTTCTCGAGAATAGGGAGGACGAGAGAAGTTTCTCCCAGCCATTAATCGCTTCTCCAAAGTTTCACACCGTCCCTACGGCCCCAGGGGAGGTGGAGCGAAAAGGAGTGGGGACACCGCTGGACGGTCCGTAGGTAGGTGGATGCTATCCCTCCAGAGAGAGAGAGAGAGGGTACTCCAACCTCTGTGGGATGGCGAGGGAGAAGGATGGGCCAGGCAAGAGCGGATTAAGGCTTCCTTCCCCACCAGAGACAGCCAAGGGAACGAACAGGGAGGCGAGATATTCTCCACGCCTCCTGCCCCACCGGAAAACCTCCGCTCATTTTCCCTTTCACTTCGGAGTACGCAAGCTTTCCCTCGCCCGGTGTGGAAACGTTACTTCGCCAGATAGATCTGTTCTACCCTCGGCTCGAGCCAGTAATACGATGAGAAATTCGATTGGGTATTCAAACTGGTCAATCACAGCTCTCAGAATTCTTGAATATACGGTAACAGTTAGTTGTAAGGCGCCCGATACATACAATTCAGAAGACAAATTCATACTTATCTAACACATAATCAAATCACGCAAGGAATCATACGAACCCTCGCTTTGCTCCCCAGAATCTATGAGTGCTTCACTTTAGAAAGTAAGAAATGGTGTGGAAATATTTTAAATGGAAGCTACCATGAAGGAAGAACAACATCTAAAAAGATAATAAAAGTACTGTGAAAAAAAAAGAAAAAAAAATACTTGACACCCTGGAACATCGAACTCCATACCTTCCACTCCCCAAAACATCACCTTACCGCCGGTCTACCGCTTCTTTGAAGAAAATAAAGTTCACAAGGCTTAAATGCGGTTCCGTGACTGATTACATTCAACACTCTTGAGCAAAATTACCGGAATTCAATAAAAATCTGGAATTTTTCTTACATTTTGCATTATGTAATTTGTTTATTTATTATGTTTTATGAATGAAGTATGACACGTAATAACTATTGAATGAAGGTATGGAACCACCTCAGATATTGAGGCAAGTAAAAATGTTTTCTACCTACGCCAATTAGTTGAAGCCATGTTACAATGTTAAGTTAAAAATAGTGCATTATTGTTTAGAAAATACTTTAGGCAACTTTTTCTGTGACTTTTTTTAGCTAATAATTGGCCACTTTTAGGCCAATTTAAGAGATAATTATTTTATACTCTCCAGATATGCCTTGTATTTGAAGTATTCAAATTAACATTTAAACATTCACTGTCCAAACTATTAAATAAACGCCCGTTACAGAGTCCTATGTATGTCTTGCTTTTTAATGTTCATTGTCAACATTCTAAATATTATGTATCTCCAACCGTATCTCTATAGCACTATTTCTATGACTGTATTTCAATAATATACTAACTTCAATTCTTTTGCGAGAAATAATGCATCACCAAATTGAACTGTCCAGCTCTAGCCTATCCCGTGTAGTGATGAGAGGGAAAAGATTGCTGCACTGCTTTTTCGCTAAAACTTTGTGTGAATAGTATACGTCGTACAGTGCAGTTCTAAAAAGTAAACGATGTTTACATACATTGTCGTTTCCAAATTAATAAATCTATTTTTTATCTACCTAATATTATTATTTTCTGTCATGTCAACTACTACGTGAATTTTGTTTTTTCCGAAATGCCTGAATTTGGTCATTTGAACCGCAGTTACAATAAGCTACGTATCAAATCTAATCTGGCTGCATCTCCATTGTAGGTCAGGAAGGCTTTTCAGAACCAGGTTCGGAGCGCAATACTGCTACCACAGATTGATCTGTTATGTACGTACTCGTGCAAAGATGATACGCTTCGATTCCTACGCCAACTCCACTGCTGAGTTGTCTGTTTCTTCATGCAAAAAAATTCCCTTTTGCAGATAGCTTTCACAGGTAACTCTTTCTAATTAAGAGCAACTCTCAAATTCATACATTATTTGCATATCTAATATGACCTCGTAATTTTTTTAAACATGTAAATTTCCATTTTTATTCATCTATCCTACACAAAAAGTAATGCACAAGTCAGCTGGTTGATGTTTTTAATATTGCTTTTGATTTAAACTTTTGGGAATTTAAAAATATTTTTTCAGCGGTATTTTTAGATTGCAGAAACATTACTTGCTCAGGTTGAATTGTTTCTCAAGTTTCTTTGCATAGACTTATGCAATTCAACTAATCTACTCCTACTACTGCAAAATGCATTGAAATGATTTCTGCGTTCCCTTAAAATCCAATTAATGGTGGGATTAGACAATCAGTGGCATTTGTCACTGAAGCAACGTAGCTCTGATTAGCGTCGGTCGATAACGTCACATTTCCATTCTGATGGAGCAAAATGGTCAAACAAAAGCCATAGGGAACAGTTTTAGTTTTTCTGTGTAACGCTTTATTACACATTCAAAAGTTTTGTACCTTTCCACGACAACTACGACTGCCACTGACAAATGGTAAAATAAAATGTTGTATCATGATAATGTAGTCACCATACCTGAAAGCAGTGACGAATTAAAGGGAAATCATATCATGAGAGGTAATCTTGGATTTAGCAATAGCATTGGTCATCCAGTGGTTCAGACGAGCAAACGATTGTTTGGGTAAGGAAGTAGTATAAATTTGCGTTAATTAAAAAATTAAATGATATTTAGTTTTGAGATCTTGAGATGCGTCTAACCACAGTTGTTTAGTCATCCCGAGATAACCGTTCACTAATACAGGGCATTATTTACCAGAAAAAGAGATTTTTATTTACTTATAATTGAACTAAAAAACGAATGTCTCTTGACGATGTAGTTACGACGAAATGCAGCGAACTCTCAGAAACAGCGTACAAAATAATAGCGAGGATAACATTTCTCAATCAGTTTAAAATATGAACAACCGGGTTCATAACGTTGCATCTTAATGGTAACGCATTTTGCTACTGATATTTATTACAAGATTCTTTATTAGATGGATTAAAACTCTTTTTGCCAAGATGATTTCAGCATATACTTCTTTGCCTCCCTGCAACCCTCTGGCGCCAGCTCCATCGGTGCGGAAACTGATTTTCCTGAACCTGGTGTAATATGTCATTTCCAATGTGAAATCTCCTGATCACATCCTTTCTCATTTGGCTTTGGTATTGGTATAAATACCTATACCCGCCAATGAATTGTTTTTTTGTCAATATCATAGAAACAACGCAGCATGCACTGTTAAATATGCCGTCTATGAGTCATAAAATCCTGTTTGAGAAAAAAATTTAAGGTGGAACCTGGAATAGCTAATTGAATCAATTAAGATTCCATGGGTTCTATTCAATCTTCATTGATCCCATTCTTCATTACTATGAATGCCTGTGATAGTCCACATTGTAACTATAAAAGATCATCCCTACTTTTCACATTTTCGGAGGTAATTTCATGTGTAATCTTTTTCAACCAGATAAATGTATAGGTATTTACTCTTTTCCCTTCGTCTTACATGTGTCAATTGTAAAGGGCTTACTAACCCAAATATTGACAAGCAAATTTTGAGCATAGGGGAAATTATTGAGAGAAAAATTCTGAAGTTGAACACTGTAGATTAAGATATACTCGGATGATCTTTGTTGACGAAAGTTTCAATGGGATATGTTATACCACTCTCATTCAAAAGAGAATTCTTTTTGTCCTGAAGTAAATAAATTCAACTTTGCATGAGTCAATTCGACTTGTAAGAGATTGCTGCAAAAAAACTTAAAAAAATACAGCATTTACGAGCATGTATAGAGAAGTCAAAATAAGCGTAAAAGGACAGGTTTATGAGTAAGGAGAGTTAATAAAATTAATAAAGTTGAACCTGCACTACCATAATTAGTATGCCTTTGACCAGATAAATTCAGAGGGGGTAGATGATGTGCGAGGATTGTGAACCTAACGCATCAAGCGAGATGGTCTTGCACCCCCCCCCCCCCAGTCAGCATTGAAGGGCAAACTCGTACTTCACCAGATCAATATTCATCTTCTATCAGGCGCGAAAGCCGGGTTGATGATGTGCATTCACGCATTTAAGAACACAATACGCGCAATTCGTGATCATCAACAAACTACCGCATATCCGCGTTCGATTTGCTAAATCAGCAAAAGGATATAAATATTAGTGTAATATGAATTTACTTTGTGAAAACTGCAAAACATTAACTACAAAATATTTAAACAATAGTAAAAACCTGAATATATTATTTTTTGGATTTATGCAGTGTAATTACTTCAGTTGCAACAGTTATGCCATGTTATTCAGCCTGCTTCGTTAAAATATACGAAATAAGATTATAGTAAAAACTGCTCATAGAGAATGAAAACACATTTGCTGACTTGAAAAAAAGCTTAAAAGCCGTATAAGTTTATAGTATATAAAATATTACTCATGAGAAATATCAAATAAAAAAATTGCTTTGTTATTCTATTGTGAAAATGGGAAATGGCGGTTGAAAACCAATGTTAGTTATTCAATAAACTGAATTTCAATATGAACTAAGACAACCCAGCTGCCATTACATGGCCATGAACAACAATTCGTAAAATAGCTTCATTGCATCCAATTGATTGATGAAACGTTGAAAATTTTACGAGAAATGGTGAAAATAGTAGGAAAGCAGTGATTGACCTACAACGCTCCTTGACTATTAAGTTGCATGACATCGCCAACATTTAATTTAAACATTTTTTAACGAGTGAATTACATAATGATTATAGAATAGATATTTTGCGCGTATCATTGCTCATAAATCCAACGGGCTTACTTGAGCTCCACGTGAACTGTCACTAAATTTATGCAACACCATAACAATGCAGAAAACAAGGAATTACGCTCCTCTCAGGATAGAACAGGATAGGCATAATATTTCAATTAAACATTCGGTAATATCCACCTGATAAAGTGGCCAGGATCTATCACCACAGATTCGAAAGATCATCTGCTGGTCTCGCCCATTTTTGCACGGAGCATCTCCGCTTCGAGAGTATATATAGAGAGTTATTGGTGAAATTAAGAAAGTAAGAAGTTCCAGCATTCTGCTATATTTATAAATTCTGTACAGCACAATTGAGGGAATACGATGATATACTATTAAATAAATAAAAAATATAGAAGAAGGTTTTTGCGATTAATATCTACTAGTTTAAAGCTTATGCATAATTCGAACCACTGATTGTACTCTTTACTCAGCTATTTATAAACGCCTGACAAAGACATAAAATATTAAGCAGCTTAAATATAATTAACAACAAAATTAAGATACTGGATCACATGTTCGATGGTATGCATCAAAATCTGGTCACGCTAGGTAGTTACTTTCAAAGCCGTGCATCTCAGGAAGGAGATCCGGGTAAATTAGTATTAGTATAGCAAGCATGGTGGATTCTGGAAATATGTTCGTACACAATCGATAATTGAATCACACAGAAATTACAAATGCCTGGAAATAATGTTCACGGCAAACATTTGCACTGATAATTAATCTAATTAATGTCCCCGAGTTCATATGCAAACGCGAAACTGAGCGCACGACGGTTTACCTATGTCAAGTGTATAATCAATTTTCAAAAATAGGAGCATGTAACCGAGCGAAAGCAAACGTATTACGAGGCCATTTGGTTTTGGGAAAACGTATTTTAAGCGATTTATGTGGATCGTGGGACGGGAATCGGTATATTTGTTGGTTTGGAGTATAAACATAGACAAATTGGATTGGGCAGCTGGATGAAAAGGAGAGGGACATTGAAAAAAAAAACACGAGAAAAATGAGGCAGAAGGGACAACATTGGCTTCCGTTCCGCATGTTAGGGCAGGGTGAGTATCCAGGGAAGAAAAAAAAACAGATTAATTCCGACAATCTAAAGTATTCTTTTGAAGCATGGCAATTCGGAGTTGATTAAATACACTACTGTCCCTGTAGTTATTGTAGTTAGGAAGGTAAACGCGTGACTGTGGTTTACTAATTAATCTCAACCTGCGGTGAAGATGGAATGGATACCATAATCCGTTTTGCTATTCCGCTGCTGTTACTTGCACACCGTAATAAGGGAGCTGATATTCGAATCAATATTTGAAATGTTTACCACAATAGGAATTTACTACAGAACTAGATTAGTCTAAAGGGAAATAGCTGCTATGAATATAATTAGCAGAGGAACTACCACCATGAGCAAGGACATTCAAAAAGTAAATATTTCCGTTAAGGCTGGAATTCGTGCTTAATAGACAAATGTTTTCTTTCTTTGAAGCTTAAAGACTCCGTCGTATATTTAGGAAAGAATTGCATTACTGCCATCAAATTACAATTTTTTACTTTATATTTATTCTTTTACATCAAACTTAATGTAACTTTTCTACAAATTTACAGCTACCACATATTGAACCAAACGCTTAAGGGAAGTAGCTGCGGGTTAAACATATTAGTAAAATTTTTCTCAAATACTTGAAGCCATGAATATTAGATAAGGTTAATTTTACTATTACAATTCCTGTTTCACAGTTCTAAATGGAAACTTTTCGAATAGGTCTAATTAACTGATAAGAGGGTGTAACTATTTGAGTATTAGAAAATTTAAATATTAGCCATAACTTTGATGCAACAAACAGTCAAAATTAAGTGAACTTCAGTATTTAAAGTCCTTTCAAAAGTAACGACTATCATATATTTTAAATTTAACTTGGAATGCCATGCCTCCCATTGGAAAAATATATTTTTTGGGAAATAAAATAATTTTTAATCTTAAATTTCTGCCAAAGATACGGAATAGAAAACGGTGGAAATCTGTGGAAGGGTAAGATGGGGCAACATTTCGGAGGCAATGCTAAGGATTTTAACCCATAAGTAGACGCACTCAGTTTTTGTCATGTAAGTACGCGTGTGGGGCCCAAAAATGTAAAACAAATTAGTAATGAATCATTATATTTTCTGTATTTGTTACACCCGAATAATTTAGTCACACATCATATTTAACCATTATTATCATTAATATAAAAAATTGAGTAATTTTACTTTCGAAGTCATTATTATCGTAAATGTCCGCATTTTTGTGAAAGAGTTCATGGAGTTAATTTCCCTGCACTTGCACATTACCACTTTTTTTCTTTACTCGCAATAAATTACTTCTTGCTATTTTGATTGAGAACATTTTTGAATTTGGTAGACATTAATTAGAGTTTGGGAATTATAGCATGAAAACGCCATGGACTGAAAGTGCAACATTAGTAAGTGCGCGGGGTCCCTGCGACCCCCAAGGCTTGTTGTAAGCTGTAGGTTAAATTGAATTTATTGAGTATTTTAAATATATTTTTATTTTTTTATGGGAGAATACACGTTTTTAGAACATAATGAAGATACTAAAACTTTTAGTTAGAAGATACCAAATGATCAATTCGCTAGCCTATTTGAGGGTTAGCAGTACACGATTTCTTAAGAAGAGAACATTTGATGATTGCTCTGTCGTTTGTGTCCTTTGGGTTAGTGGGAAATTTGTACTCACCAACAAATGCTCTTTTTGATTCGATGCATTTTCTCATGTTTCCTCCGGATTCCTCTCGAGGTATATCGCGCGGAAAGTTTTGGCCCCGCTGATTATGGTCACCAGTTTTCGCAGATCCCCTCAGCGCTTTACGCAGGCGAGACGTGGACTCATGGCCATCCAGGTCGTACAGCCATGCAAACGGGACTTATGCATTGAGAAAAAACCATAAAGGAGGTATTTGGCACGAAGAACTATTAGAATGTTCGGGTGTGTGCCGCGAATTGTACGGTCTAGGCCCGAAGTTTCGTGAGCCTAGCTGTTCACTCCTTAAATGAAAATTAATGCTCACTGCTGACGTAGTCCTTGTACAAGTATCAAAAATTCAAGTGGGATGGGCGGAAGGGAAGGCGATAAGTTGAGAGGGAAAGGGAAAGAACGGGAACTTGATGACTAGTTATACGCTGTAGGATGACGATATAGCTGAATTTGAGACCACCAACTCTATTGAAATTTTGTTTATTTTTCCTCATCTTTATGGCCTCGAGGAGTGCATGTAATGATAATTACATAAGGACCTTAATGGCAGAGAGCATTTATTTTTCATTTATTTATTTTCTTCTTCAATGGCCATGAAACTCCGGAGTGAGACAGAACATACATCCGGACGCATTCAACCGAATATTTTTACAACTTAAAATTATTTTTACAGCTTCGAGCTGCGAGAGCTTTAATTAAGAAATATTATTCGCGAAGTAATAACGTCGGATTGGATCATCCTTCAAGCGTTACATTGCTGTTTCCGTCCCCGTTCATAATTGTAAGACTGCTTTAATATACGGATCTGTCACAAAATCAGCTTTTGTGAGTAAAACAACCATGTTTCATGCAATAACAATGCGTTTACGTTTACCGCCATCGTTCATTCGATTCCAGAGTGCCATCGTTAAGTTACGGCTTAGTAAACAGGATTTGCCCAAAGTAAAAATGAGAGCTATCTCTGTAAGAGTGTTTCCACAGGATCTTATGTAAGGCTACTTATTTCAAAAGCCTCTAACGGGCATTTTTGAGAGGGGAAATGGTGATATCATTAGCTATAGTCATATAACAGCTCTGCCAATTTTTGAATGACCATCAGATGATATTTCCACGCTTTTGTATCACCACAACTGATTATGGTACAAACAATCAATGCTCTCAAAATAAAAATTAGCGTTATAGTCAGGCATATAGCCTGGACTAACATCCTATCAAAACCAATCAAATATAAAAAAGAAGCAAGATCTGTTTACTTTTATCTAATCATTGGTGTATAATTGAGATAAAGTTTGCTTTGTTAATTCACGCCAGACTGAATAAAAAAATATTTGGGGCCCCGACGACAGCTTAAGTAATTATTAAAAATTATAGAGATATTACAGAACAATTCTTTAAAATATAAAAGTATTAAATATAAACTGCGTCATAAATATTATTATGTATTTTATCCTAAGTGTAGCAGCGGAACTTCCCAAAATAATTTTCCACCCAAGTCGGCTGAGAGAGACAGGGATTCAACGTTGTTTCCGATGCTGAACTCACTGAAGCTATAGTTTTAGGAACAGAATCACTTCATTTAGCAAATAGAGAGATACAGTTTCAGTACCACCCACGCATACGGCTATGCAATATCACGGAGATATAGTTTGAAGAGACTAATACATGAACCGCCATAACTACTCAACTAATACCCCCATTGTAAGCAAACAATATCATGCAGAAAGTCATCTTGTGCTGTACCATTGGGGAGGTGAACCGAAAACGGAGATATTTTTGCCATACTAGAGAGTAAGGTTGGATTATTATGAAATTGAGGAAGGGAGGAAGAAAACTCGTCCGAATGGCTCATTGCTAACGTTAACTAGAAAATCGGCGACTGTTCCCCAGGTTTTCGTCCCATCCAACAATTGGAAATCTTCACGATATTAGCTCCCCAAATTGTAACAAAAGTATCCAGATTTGGCCGAAAACCTTTCACTGCATTTAAAGATGTCTCCAGTTGGTGCTGCATTACTTCAGTCAGCATAAAAAAATCTATCTCCATAAAATTACTGAATAACTCGTCAATTATCGGTTTCAATCACTAATAAAGTTTTCTGTGTCGAGGGGGAATATCACAAATCCCACGGCAAACACTTCCCCCTTGCAATTGAAGAGTATGCTAATATCGTAATTTAATTTCATTTTTTCTGTTTCTCTAGCCATTTGATTCTTGTAAATATGAAAAAAATCTTAACCCATCTTTCTTTAGTTCTCTTAAAGTATTTTATCGATGTAGGATTAATATTAACACCATTATTACACCACTTACACAAAGCAAGAAAATTAAAGGCCCTCATGTACTATTTTCTGGGGTAATAACCATGAGAAAAAGAACAAAAATGGAAGACTAAACAGTGAATATTCCTCATACATGAGATGCTTTTGAGCAGCCAAAGCAACGAAATTGACGGAGCAAACGAAAAGAAATAACGGGAAAAACTTCGCGCAGTGAATTTCACACAGAGGCGTTGGACGGGACTGGAGTGGGTGTTAGCGTCAGAAGAGGGAATTTATGAAAAAAAATAAATAAGCTGATATATAAAAGAGCGGAATAAAAATGAGGGGGTGTGGATGTGCATAAACAAAAAAGATTTATTCGACGATTTTGTAGAGATAGGGCCACGGTGGACAAAAAATAAAAGGGGAGATGCCTTACGCATCTTCCACTAATTCGTTTTATTTCAACTGGTGAATGGCAGGGTGTGGTTGGTGTGGAGAAAGAGAGGCTGAGGCACGGGAGGGTAGTGATGTGTGGTCTGCACTAGAATTGTGGTATAAAATGGGGGAATAACATCGTAATTAGATGCAATGTATCATGCAATACGAATAGATGTAACGATTGGGTTTGTTCGTTATTTCATTTATTTATTTCACATTATCCTGAAAACGGGGAATTTTGCATGTGGTATTATTATAACAGGTAACAAGGAACAAACACACGCAGACATGGGAGGTGAAAATCCTACCCAAGCGGGATTCAAACTTGTGACCCTGGTGTTGGCAGGCAAGGACCGGTTTTTAGGCGGTAACCGACAAATGTCCCCTTAACTGCCCCCTTTGGACAGGCTGGTGTTATTGCACATGGAGAGAAATACGGCGTATCCTCTCATAACAAAAATCTGCAAAGGGTTCAAGAGCTTAACGTCGCATCCGTTGGACAAGGTATACTACCTGAAGGTAACATGAACCTCCCCACATTAAAAATCTCTGCCCCTGCTGGAATTCTAAACCTGGTCCTCGGGATGAAAATCACGTAGGCAGCACATCAACATTTATCAATCCATCACGTTAGGATTGCTTTCAATGCTGGGATAATCAAATATTCAAATGTTGGGATTTGTTAAACAATGTACCGAAATAAAATGCTTCGTTGGTTATTTTACGAGGCAACAGACAACTGAAGTCGTCACATTAAATGAGGTCAATCACGCCCTTAGGCCACGTTAAGATTATCATACAGGTAGAGAGACGTAGGCATAAGCGTACCTATTCATAACGAAAATCGACAAAGAGCTCTTAGATTAACTTCCCATCAGCAGGACAGTGTACTCCTTCGTTTACAAGAATCTCTCCGCATTAAAAAATTTCTGCCACATCTGCCACTGCCAAATGGTGGAGTACCAAGTATTTGGCTTTTGGGAGGGAACCAGAATATTTTAGGAAAATTAAAGTACAGGGGGGTCTAGACACAGCCTAATGGAGGTCCTCCCTCGGAAAATATTTTAAAAATATGACAAAAAACTGTATTTCCTAGCCCTTTTCGGTAGATACAAAGATAATTACTTATTTTTTTAGAATATTAATGCTGGTATCCCTAACATAGTTGCTTCTGGGTAGGATCCGGTCCCATTAGTCCCCCCAACGTAGTACGCCCATGTTTCCGGGATATAAAACCTGAACTTAGGGAAGGATAGCTATTACTCAAGACAACACATCAACTAGAGCCCAAGGTGTCATACGATACTGCACGAATAGGGATGTATTGCGATAAAACAATATCTCATGTGATGCCTTGGGACGTAGCGCCATGAGTGCGATGTTTGTGAGGCAATGTGATTTTATAAATGATCGGATCTATAGAAATGAAAACGTACGTTTCAATGTAATAGTGAAGTTTTAACATCGCAAAAGCCTAGGGGGATGAAACAAGCATCGATGAGTAGACTGAGTGAGGGTGGTAGGTAATGTCAACGCAGATGGAACGAACGATGGGGAATGGTTTTTCGCGGGGAACGGAGTTTGGGAAAGTGTATGCGAAAGAGTGTGGTTGGGTGAGATGTGGGGTTGGATCGGCAGTAGATATGCCAACTCTCCCGGATTCCAATGCAGACTCCTGGATTTGGACAACTATTTTTTTAATTACCCACTTCCCTGACTTTGGTGTTTGCCTCTCGCTTTCAGTTTAAACAATAAAAAAATATTAATCAAGTTTTTTTTAGATTTACATCTAAATCTGGTCTTAAACCGTGAATTAAAACATTATTATGCGTACATTCGGCTCGATATTTCTTTATTTTAATTTCATCTCCATTGCCAGCCTGCTGATCGCCGAACCTCGCCTAGATATCCTGGTGGTTTGTTTTTCTCTACCTAGGGCATTGGTATTTCTGTCAACTTTCACTAGTTTGGTCCCAGGGAAACGTGATGAGAGACAAAGAATGGCACTGGGATCGCACGGGCATACAGACAACCAGAATATTCAGGAAATCAAAAAATGAAAAACCTTTCAATCTACCTTTAAGTCAAGATTTTAGTTTTTTTAATTCAATGGTATGCTGAATATCGAGGATTCCAATGCTCGCTATCAAAAGTAAATTTTATCATTTGTATCAGTCATACGCGTATTAATGTTATCCAAATATTCATTCACAGTCTCAGTACTGTACTGAAAATTAATTATCGTGGTATTAAAAATGAATCGTAATGCACTTAATTCTGTTTTATTTTTAACGCAGAAAATTGTAACTTATATATTTAGAGTGTCTGTTAACGCTGGCTACACATTTTACGTGGTAGGGGTAAATATATTTTCTTTTAGGTTAAACCTCCGGAAATTTTCCGCAATTAACTACCCGGGGAAGGGACAACTACCGAAATCAACTAACTCTCCATGAGTTGGCAAGCCTGGGTGGGTGCGAACGGGTTCATGTGTTACGCTGCTCCAAGCCTGCTGCTACAGGGAGTGAGTCCATCCCAGAGGGTGGCGATTGCCAAAAAATGTCGCAGATTAGGAGACAAAGTGACGCGCCGTTAAATCAGCGGGGGAGGCCGGGAGGGGTTGAGAGGACGGGGGGGGACAGGCTGTTTTTATCGCGCGGAGTCCTCGCACATTGTTAAGGGTGGGGATCATGCTGGTAGCAGGGCGTGAGCGACAGTTAAGAGCAGGGGGATGCGGGAGAGGACTGTGTTATGTTCCCCTTTTTTGTATACGAAGAGAAGGGAATGGATAGGGAATGGTACATGAAATTCATACACACACTTGATGGGTAGAGAAGGTTGGTGGGAGTAACCAGAAGATTAAAATAAAATGCGGCTGGATTGGAAATTAAAAAGAGACGTAACAACGGCCTGGTATCGTCTATTTATGAACAACTCATTTCATAATGTTCACTTTTATTTTGAAAACCGAGTTTCACATTTTACGTTAATCAACATCAAGCCGTCGAGATAGGCAAGTCAAAAAAATTAAAATCATGGTGATATGACTGTGAAGCTGAATCTTCTTTAATTATTTCCTGCAATACTGTGCTATCCTTTCTCAGTGAGCAAGGATAGCACAGTATGCAATTCACACCTCTTGGCTTCAGTTACTATCACACATTGCTTAACACACGCACTCTTGTTCAGGTGACTAATTTAGCCATGACTTTCTCGGTCTACCCCTACTTTTCACACTGTGTGTGTTCCAAAACCGCCAACTTAGGAATTAAGAATTAGTTTTATGCCTTCTTTTAAGAGAAACCTAAAATTTGAATGTATGCATGCATGAGTATCCTAAACCCAGGACTGAATTTTAGACATCAGTTAAAGGTTTTTAACGCAAAAATACAGGATTCAATCATCACCATGTCACTATGAGGAGTTCCATTAACCGGAAGATTGAAAAACTGATCTCTTACGGTAGAATAATGAGGTTCAGAAAAAATAGGATTCGGAAATAAGTGGTAAGTGCCAAAGAAAATTAATTATTTCAATATGCTTACGTTTTAGCAAAAACATTAGGAGTCTATGCAAGATAAGTTTAAAGGCTACAATTTAATTTTTTTTACAAACAGGTTATAGATGAATAGGAGAATAGTAAAATGGATCGTGTATAACCTTGAACACAAATAGGTCGTGTGCATAAAAAATGGCAGCATTATGAGTACATACTTGATTAGATCAAAGAGATGAATTTAGACTGAGAGAATATGTTTAAAAAGTGATTTTGAAGGTATAAATTAGTTTGAAGTGCCAGGAAGATAGGAAGTTCAGCGAACTATTTATTTCATTCATGGCACTGTGACACCATTATTTAATCAGTACAGGGTCGCCATTGGCTAATTATTGATTGAGCAGTAATCGTACACCAAGGCAAAATTCCTTCAAGAATATTATTTCGTCCATCTCTTGCATCGTAATGAGCCATACTGATTTTCGTTTCTAATAAAGAGAAGAATTTTGTTAGATGCAACAAATGCCAGTAAATGGCCAAACACTGTAAGTGGAGTTTACACGGCTTAGCTGACACAACGGTAAGCTGCGACGTGCACGTATTGCATTAATAAAATGAACTCGTGCAAGGCACTTAATGGTGATTATGGAAAACTCCTAGATAATGTGTTGTGTAGATTAGGACAGATAAAATAAGCCGCACACATGCTGCGCTTGCGAGCCAAAAGAAACAGGTATTAGGAATATTTGCCATTAGGGACTGATACGAAACCAAAGTTTGGATTGAAAATGATTATTGCTCGAAGCCTTTTATCGGAATGAGTTTGAAAATGATGCACAAAGGGTAAGAATAAAGACTTTGCTGTTCCACAAAATAATGTTATTTTGTGGAACAGCAAAGTCTTTTTTATTACCCTTTGTGCATCATGAAGGAGTTCCACCATGTTACGCCACCCACCATCGCATTTATCGAGTTTGAAAATGTTATAAAATGGAAACGTAATCATGACAGGATAGTCAATAATAATGTGATACGCATAAAATATTTTACACTTTTGTTAAACGTGATGACTTATGTATTTCTCCATTCATCCATTCCAGCCAATCGCAGGGCACAATGTAGTGAGTCATAAAAATCATTATGGGGCCGTTATTTCTCTGTTACACGCGACATCAGTATTATCTTTATATATATAAAAGTCAATGTATGTATGTATGTATGTTCCACATCTCCTCCTAAACAACAGGACCGATTTTGATGAAATTTGGAACACATGTTTGTTACTGGTAGACAACAAACACTGTAGGGTTCAATTAACCGAAACCCTATTTTTTCCAGGGTTAAGGGTGTGATCCTTACTAATATGTATAAAAATGTAATGGTCTCTGCCTGTCTGTTGCTCCATCACGCAAATACTACTGGACCGATTGAGCTGAAATTTGGCATGCAGATAGAAAACATATCTGGTTGTAACATATGCTATATCAAAAAGCCCTCAGGGCCCCCAAAGGCCCCCTGAAGGTCCCCCTGGTGGTCAATGGCAAGCTTTGCGTTCGGTGCAGTGGTTTCATCTTTTGCTTTTTAAAAGTACTTCCACTCAAGGTATAGGGCTGGGATTATTTTTATCGGATGGCTGAATAAATGAAGTTTTTAATTCTTTCAATCGATTTTCTTCTACGCTCCGAATTTGCCTAAAATTCAGGTTTTTAGCTGAAATATCTAACATTTTTCTCTGAAATCAACAATAGCATATTTCCTTGACAACCAGAGATTTGTTTTTCAAAAGATATTCACGCTTCTAGCATTTAAATATCACGTCTTCTTGCAGGTCCATGATAGCACGTAAAAATAAAATCTGTATCAGAAGGGCCTAGAGTCCTAAGAGCCCCATGATAGATTGCTTCAGGGGGTAATCAATAAATTCAATCCATATTTACAACAAGCATACTCTTCAATTTTATTCTCAAAGTAGCTTTCATAGGGGCACTGCATATATATGAGAGAACACTTACGTAGTAAACGTTACACATAAAGGAATTCATAGAATACACAATTAATTGTGCAAGAATATTTACGTACAGCGAATATCAATTGTAATAATGCTTCTGTTGCTACAACAAACACGGCGTTGTTTATTATCGTTTATACTCAGATGTATTACACGTAGTGAAACCGTCTGCCTATCATTACGATTGCGAACTGTTTTTAGACCAATTCCGACAGCATTAACGTCGCGAGTTATTTATATGTTTAAAAGTGTTAAAGTGCAGTTAACTTTGGTACATTCGCTCGATCATCGAGTTGCCTATTCTAGACTCTCACTTTCCGCTGTGTTTCCTTTCCATGGACTTAAAAATATATCCATCAACATGCCTAATAGAAAAAAGAGTAACCTCTCGAAAAAATCTTCTAAAGCATAATGAATGTCTTATTTGCAAGAAAATGAGCCCTTGAAAGAAAAACGACAAAGGTTAGACTTGGATTGTCAAAGACATGCCCACCAGCGATCTCATGAGAATCTCCCCGTAGTGTTTCTTGGGTTACGCTAAGATCCGCACAAATTTCATCCTTACCCAACATATGGACGGGTAACCAGCTCTAAATCTGGTTCAATGACAGACCCATCTGTTTCGAACCTTCAATCTGTTTTAAGATGGCGGAAATTATAATGACGTCACTACATGCTTCTTACCCGATAGAAGAAAGGAAATTCTGTGCAAATAACGACATCCGTGCATGAAAATCGACAAGTGCACTAAGAATCACCATATATTTGTTATTTGACAAACGAAACCAATGATTATGCCGAAGGCACAGTCCGGGTGATGGAGGATTCATAGGTCAAATAAACATGGCTTCTGCTGCCAATACTCCTCTTGACGTTGTCAACCTCTGGATTGTGCCCTTCTGTCCAATCCTGAATAAGATACTAAACCCACATATCAACGTTGAATAGTGCAACTGAATTAAAGGAATGGAATGCAAATATATGTTTGTACAAAAGGGAAGCGATCAAGCTGTTAATCACTAAGGAGACGGCTCAAGAGAACCGGATGAGGTGACCATCTATCAACCTTTGCTATATAAGTAGTAATGAGTTTGTTTGGCCGATTTTTGGGTTTCCCGTGCATGAAAGTGGACCAATAGTCCTCATTTCTCCGTGCACCTGGAAAGCGGTCAGCGTGTCTACTACAATGAACACAACATACAAGATAGGTTACGAGCTCCTCGAATAACCACTCATACAGTTTTTCTTCAGGCTTTGCGGTTTGCAAACAAAATAAGTTTAACGTTTTTCACACCCGTTGAATTTCAACGGGTACCTTCCGCTCGTAACCTATAAATTAAAGTCAGATGACTCTCATTAATTGCAATATAATCTGAAGGTATGCAACTTACAAAATAGAAAATTCTCTACTAATATATTTGTAGAGATTTATCTTGTGAACCTCTGATTTTACTGTTTGGCAATAGTGTTTAATAATTGCTGTGTGGAATTGAAATTTAAATGTAGAGAATCTTATGTTCAGTATTATCATAAATTTCATTTAATTTTTTTCATATTGCGTTTGTCTAGGAACGAGAATCATATCGAGCTTTCTGAATTCTTTTAACTAAAATAATTATGTTATCCTCCATGGAAGCTATGAATTAAAAAATGTCAATTTCTTTGAAAAAAAAATGCTGTCAATATTAAATTATTCTATCAAGGCATGTTATACATCCATCCAAAGTACGGCAATATTACCAACGAATATCTTGGGTACGCTGGCCTCCGCAAACAATAATAATAATAATAATAATAATAAAACGTCTTTATTGGGCGAGATTGGGACTAGAAAGTCCCATCTTCCATCTAACCCCTCGTCAAACATAAAATTATTGCAGTTAAATACATTGTCAAGTTGCTCTTGGAATTACATTCAACAATCAAAATTATAAGTTAGCAAAGTGTAAAAAGATGTGAGCAAACGTGGGAAAAACCTAAGGATATTGACTGTCGTCCTTATTGGAAAAAAACCCACTGCAGGAAAACGCCCACACAAGAAGGGGGGCGTGAAAAACCTGCGAAAACCTACTGAGAAAGAGCTAATGTAAACATGGATGTATACAAATACAAGAAAATGTCACCCAGTACCTGGAAAGAAAAAGAATATTAGATGAGGCAGGAGGAGATTAGTGTTGAATCTTTCCTACTGTTCCCATGGTGTTTTATGTGTCTCGTTGTTGTTCTCGGAGAAGTTTTTCGTATAGTGCCCTTTTGAAGGATGCGAGTGATGATGATTTACGTAGCGGTAAGTCAATGTTGTTCCACTCGCGACATGCGGTCACAATGAATGATTTATTGAATCTGACTGTCCGGTGGTGAGGAATAACGAGTTTATCATTTCCCCTCGTATTTGAGTCGTGTACTCTACTAAGTGTTTGAAACTCGTCTCTTAGGTACGCTGGTGTATTTGTTTGTAAAATTTGATAGAGAAGACCAAGGATATGCAGCCGGCGTCGTGAACTAGGTTTTAACCAATTGAGATTGTTAATATAATTGGTAGTATGATCTGATATATGTAAATTAAATATGAACCTAATGCAGGCGTTGAAGGAGCGTTGAAGTTTAGTTGACAGGGCCTGAGATATGTCTTGAAAGGCAACATCGGCATAGTCAAAATGGGGAAATATTAAGGTTGAAACTAATTGCTTCTTTAAGGAGAGAGGAATAAAGTGTTTGAAACGAATTAGAGGAAATAATGACTTATTCACTGCTTTACATACCTTAGTTACATGAGATGACCAAGACAGACTTTCATCAATGACCAGTCCTAGATTAATAACTTCGTCGCAGTACTTTATAGGAGAATCAGAAATGCGTAGTTGCGGTAATTGATCCCTGTCGATTGACTTGAGTATTTTCGGATATCCAATTATAATAGCCTGCGACTTACTAGGGTTTATGCTTAGAAAATTGGATTTACTCCAATTGTTGATGTTTTCTAGGTCATTATTTAAATTACATATTCCATTGCATAGGCTTTTAACATTTGAATTTAGGTATACTTGGAGATCGTCAGCATAAAGATGATATTTGGAATGGTTAATCACTGAAGGGCAATCATTAATGTACAGGGAAAATAGCAGAGGTCCTAGTATAGAGCCTTGAGGCGCACCTCTTGCTGTTTTGATCCACATTGAGCATAAATCATTTGTAATTACTCGCTGATACCGGCCTGATAAGTATGATGTTATCCAGTGGACTGCTGTAGGAGAAAAACCCATGCCTCTCATTTTTGCTGCAAGGATATCTTTGTCTAAGGAATCAAAAGCTTTCGAAAAGTCAAGCAACACGAGTACTGAAACTTCTTTTTGATCCATGGAGCGTCTCAAGTCATCGGTGATTTTAGCTAATGCGGTAGACGTGCTGTGACCGTGTCGGAAACCAGACTGGCATTTATCAAGAATATTGTTGCACTTTAAGAAATGTGTTAACTGCTCATATACAAGTTTTTCGAGAACTTTGGACAGGATGGGAAGAAAGGATATTGGACGGAATTCTTTTTCCCCTTGGGAATTATTCTTTTTTGGAATAGGTCTGATTAACGCTCGCTTCCATTGACTTGGGAAGTGATTCTGAGATAGGGAGGAGTTGAAAATATTGGTGATGTATGGGATAATAACAGGAAATAGCTTTTTTAAGAAATCTAGCGGTATACCATCAGAGCCTTGTGCTTTAGACTTGATTCTCTTGAAACACGATTCAACTTGTATTTGGGTAATAGGGGTAAATTCGAATTTTTGGTCTCTATTTAATATGTATGAGTCTTTAGAGGCGTACAGTTTCAGAGTTTTATCTTTGATTTCGGTTTGAATAAGGTTCGGGGGTTGGGAAAACTTATCATTTAAGGAGTTCAGACACAAGTCAGGAGGGAGAATGAGGTCTTTACTTTTACCTATACCAAGTGATTGGCCCCTATTTAAAGGTTACAGTTCCATTATTTAATATTAAACTAGGTATCTAGGAATATTCATAGCGTTTTAATATAATGCAACGAGCATGAGAGCTATATTTGAGTTATTCATCGTTGCAGGTTCGATTATACTGGTGTAAACACTATAAATAAACAGATTTGTTCATCATATCAAATGGTACCATCCTCACAGCACCACCTTTGCATTTGTGGCAAGTTTTAGTTGGAAATTACACCCGTTGCATATTAGTCGCTGGCGGCCTTTGTTGATAGACAATCTCATTCTGTAGTAAATAGTCTTTATATAGGTACTTGAATAGTCTAAAATTATCCCTGATTCGATATTTTCACATTAGTTTCCCACTGGTATTGACATGAATACTTCGCGTTCTATGCGTGGCTTCCCCTTGTCAACAATGCGCCCGTCATCGCGCTCTAACACTTTCACAAGCATTGTAATATGCATTTTTTATACTTTGCCTATAAACCACGGACTTTGCTATGAACCAAACACCATGAACTCGAAAGAGGACCTTTCACAACAATCTATCGCAGCTCCCCTCGTTATGGAACAAGGTGGTGCCGTACCATGTTTTCTTAAAAACGGAAGAAATGTAAATAATTTCGACTGGTAGTTAATTATTTGTTATTTGATGGAAGAAAATCATATAGCTAATGCTTCGTATTCTATGTAAAATACAAATGAGCACATTCTGTACATACTTTGTAGCTAAGATTACATTGAATTTCTCCATAAATACCTCAATTAACCCTAATGCCTACACTTTTACTGCACTGCAGTTTTATGACATTGCATAGAATGTATAAATCAATAAAAAGTCAAAACCTTTGGTGATTATGATTCTTTTATTTATTTACAAATAGAATGCTAGAAACACCTTATTCCGTCGAGTAAAAAGAACTTTTCAATTGTATACCTACCTCAAAATTAGAAACTTTTAAATAATAGTCATGCAAAAAATAATTTTCCATATCTAAATATATGAACCTATAATCTCTTGAACCTTCTCCAAGATCAGCAACTACGTTGTTTAGACAATATTACGCACAGAAATGGCTAAATGACCATAAACGAATCACTTGGCACTTATATTCTCCATACCCAGTGAGTTTGGCAATTTTAATAGAATAATTAAAATTTAGATTCAATTGATTTGCACGCTTTTTTTAGTTTCCTTAAATAAGGTGCATGAATTTGTATAAACTCAATGATTACAAATTTATTCCTAGCATATAAAATTGACCGCAAAGACAAGTTCGGATAAAATGTATTGCGTCACTGGCCACTCATGGCTGTTAGTTGAACACGGTGATGTGGATATCCTCTTAAGGCCACTAACGGCTGTTATGGCTATTTATGTGTTCAATATTGATTTAGCTAAATCTGTAAATGTCTTTTCTTTCTCAGTTATCTCTACTTTTCTCATTTATAAAATACCTTTGAAATATTTTATTAAAAATACCTACACCTAATATTTCCTGTTTCATTTGTTTAGTTCGGTTATATTTATTATTCTACTATAAAAATGCATCTTGATTAAAAATACATTCTTTGAACATACAATTCATTCAAGTTCAATATGCAAGGACGTACTCGTAACGTGACGTTTGTAAATGGTAAACGAGAATATTACCCCTCTAGTTACCATAATCCCTAGCATAGCGAATTAATTCACCTGTTTTTTTTCAATTTAAATTTACACGGAATACACATGAATATTTGAGGATGTCTTCCAGCTAGAAGGTTGTTTTTATTAAATCAAGTATCATGTTTCTCGTGCGACTATCATAGACTAGTTCTAGAACCTATTATTAATTCTCCAATCGCGGTATTGATATCAGCGCCGATTACTCGTCAGAATCAGAGAAAATATTCTCTTGAAACACTGACTCTTTACCACATTCAACTTAAAAGGGTGGCATAGGAATTTTTTCAAAAATATTGTAACACGCCGCGACGTAAATCCTCAAACCTAACGTGTGGATGCGTGCAGTGATAAAATTTCGTAAGTGGATACATATTAGCAGAATTAACAGCTCAACGTTTTCGCTCGAGTACTTCTCTATATCTCTTTGTCAAATATTCGTTTTCTCATTGTTCCATAGGAGTAGGAAAATAATCATTCCACGTCCTACTTCATTTTGATGAAAAACATTTTTACACATGCGGGTAAAAATAAGAGTGAAATTTTAAATTGGGTAAAAAAGTGAAAGGCCCATTATCGTGGCTGCAATTATAACTTAAATAAATTAAGTGAAATACTCCAGCCTATGCAGTATTATTGGTGTGTTTTGTTCTCTGCAAATGGTTCCATCAGCTTTAGTTTGGTGAATTAAACCACTGTGGCATGTGTGTTTCTATGGATAATTTAAATTGGAAACCTAATATCAACTTCCATTGCTATTGAGTATTCACTTGAAGCAACCTGGTTAAAAATTTGTAATGAATATCCTTAGATCTGGGCCTTTTTGCACGTGAGTTAGTGGAAAAATAAATAAACGGAGAGGAATATGAACGAAAAAAATGCTTTTTATGAGAACGAAAAAATGAAATTGGCGTAGTAGGAGTACTAAGAGACAGTTTTAAGTAGATTGAGAAGGCTGTAAGACACAATTAAATGCGTCAGTCCGTGATATGTGAGATAATGATGGGTAACTGGGAAATTACACATTTCCATTTGAAGGACCTAGATTGAAAGTACCTACTAATGAGAATATGAAGAAATGTAGCCGTTAAAAATGAGTGAAATTGACTGGTTAGCAATAATTTTAGGTTTTTTTAGGTTTCATTCGAAATGAACACTTATGCTCCTGGTTTCACGAATTATATAAGTGACCTTATGATTATAAAAGATGACATAAAAATAGCCAAGAAGTAATTAAAATTGACTTCAGGCTGAACATTTCTTCAGCAGATAGCCATTCGATTATTCACCTAATTATCATAACCATATTGTATGCTTTATAACAAAAACCACAACAACAAACCTCTCTTAAGCATGTATAAGTAATTCTTTCCCTGCTTTGAATTCAATGATCAATGGGTATCATAAACTAAATCGAAATCAACGCTTTTTCTGACCATGTTAATGAACAATTCACTCGGTAGTTCCCACGCTCAGTTTATTATCTGATCTCAGCACTGAGTGCCATTTTCGAGGTCCAAATCTAAATCTGTTGAAGAGGTTAAAAGGCGCGCGAACGCTACAAGAAATGTCGCCGGTAGTATGAGGAGCACATCAAGGAATGAGTTTTGGACTAGGGAGACGAAAATTGCGGAACCTATGCAAAAGTGTTTTCCTCCCGACTTTATTACTTGGCAGCGTAGCCTGGAAGGCCAGGATAAGCATAAGAGTGGACCAAATGCAGTGAGAATAGGGTACCTGTCAAGTGTTTGCGGAATTATAAGGTCGAAAAGGGTTATGAATGAGTGGATGATGAAATAATATGGGATGGATGCTCCACTAATGGACATATGTGAATAGAGTGGGCTTCGTTTGTTTGGTCATATTGTAATAATGGAAGATGTCCAATCCTATTTATTTTGTATCCTAAAAAAGCTTATGTTTCCAGTTTTTCAATCTTACAGTTAATGGAACTCCTCGGAGTTACATGATGATGAGTAGATCGTGTTCTTTTGCGTTCAAAAACATTAACTGATATCAAAAATTCAATCCTGGGTTTAGGATACTTACGCATGCATTCATTCAAACTTTAAGTTAATCTTTAAATATGGCATAAAAATACTTTGCAAAGGTTTTTGGTGCATAAAATGATATATAAGTTGATACTAATTGCGAGTTTAGAGCCTCTGATAATGAGTAAATACGTTTTCATTAAATCGTCTGAAATAAACAATGCAAAATATGAATAACTAAATGAAAACGTGATAAAATTAAAAAAAAGTCAAGCGAAAATATGGAGATACATTTTTTAATATAAATAAACACCACAATTTAATGCGGTTTAATTTAAAGTTCTTATATTTACAAGAATTCTAAGGTTTACATCAAGAGGCATGTATAGAGTCGCTAGGTATTTGCATCAACCAAACCATCGTCACCATTATCGCCATTGCCATCTGAGAGTGTTTGATATTAAAATGAGGAACCTGTTACAAGATGATGATAAAGGTATGCACAGAACTAAGACATACTGCTAAATTTGGAATAATACGTTGGATAGACATAAATATAGTACATAAGGAAGATATTTAGGATACTATAATTGAGTGAATTTTCACGTAAAAGTAGTTATACTGATTAAATAACGTAAAAGGTATTCACAATAAGAGAAAGTCGTAGCAGAGCATCTTTTCACCAAAACTGATACTAATAATAAATATTGGCGAAGGCATTTTCTAAATATTGGCGGGAAAAAAATTAATTCCCTATCGGAAATTTACCTGCATATCACAATATTTTTATATTTCATCTCTTTTTATCTTCAGAAAAATAATAATACCAATTATATTGGAATTATGAGAGGATAGTCAGACTTTATTTTCCGAATGAAAGAAATTTCATCAGTTATAGAGTAAACTAAAGCAATATTATCTTCTCATCAGAATTTTTACTGTTTAGAAGACATATTTTCATAGGTTGATTAATCCATAGCATTGTTTTTGGTGATATTGTATATAATTATTATTTGCACGCTTTATATGTCGTCTCCATTTGCAGTGGATGATATTTGATTAATTTCCTGTCCGGAATATTCTACATATGGAATGGGCAGTGGGCATTATTAGATGAATAAAAAATAATTTATTAAATTGAGAGCATTGATTTCAGTTAAAATAAATGAAATGAATACTAAAATACCTACTGCAGATGGAACGAATCAGTAAGGTTCATATTACATGCAAGAAAGTCATTTAAAGTCATGAAGTCTGCAAAAAAACATCACGAATAACCTCCCATATTCGCAACGAAGCAATATCTGTTGGCCGAAATTAAAGTCAATTGGCCCGAAAGCGAATGGAAATTACCGTTCCCCGGAATTAACTCTCAAAATTGGTGATTAGAAATTTTCACGGATGACTGGCCGATTTGCTCTATTGTCGGCAAAGGCCATGAAGCAAATGCAGATTACGAATCGTTGAAAGTCCAAAAGAGACATTAACAGTCGGTGTTCCGAAGTCGTAGTTTGCGATACTCATGTGATTTCGTATTGATAAAATATTCCTCAAGCTCTGCAACCTATTAAATGACTTACGTTTTCAAAAGTGGTATATTTTATGTGAATATTTTATAAAACTCGCGAGAAACTCGTTTTGAGAGATGAAAGCAGTCATTGTTATTTATTTAATGCATTTTAAAAAGTCACATCCATACAATAAAAGTTTCACTCCTTCTAATCACATATGCTTAGTCCATGTATGGAAAAATATATGTGAAGCGTAAAATAACATTCGTACTTCAATCATCACCTTTTACATAGAATAATGCAGATTTGGTATCATTTTAGACCAGTGCCAAGTATTAATGCCATTTTCAGGTTGGTTGGTTTGTTATATGGAATTGGGAACGACAAGTTATTAAGTGAGTGAAGTGATATACGGGGAATGGGAAAGTGTGGAGCGAAACCTGGCATCGGTATTAGCCCATTCTGAACACTCACACTGCTGTTAATCGACTTTTTTATTATCGTAGAGCTTTAAGTACTTTAGGCGCATTTCATAATAAAGATTAAATCTATCAAGCATAAATAAAAACATATTTGAATAGTTGAAAAGTTTTTAGTCGCTTAATTTTGATAAATAATTTAAGAAAAAATAAAAGTTATGGCAAAATAAAACAATTGAGTATTAGAATTCAATTTGTCACCAAAAAGTTTTAAAAATTTATTTCAAATACAAATTCGTAATAAGCCAATTGACATGAGCCGCATTTTCGGGAGTCTTTAAATCACGTCAAATGACGGGATCAAGGGCTAACAAAAGGCGCCAGGTGGTCAACAGTTTTACTTTTCATCTGACGAACGGTGTACTGCACCTTGAAGTGCTCTCCACATAACATTCAAGAGTCGGCCGAGTTCCAATTAAACACTGCCGCCGCCCATAGGGTTTTAACCCGGGCCTTCGGGATGGTAAGCAAATACTACCTATAACTACCACATCAACCCGATCCTTTTCTAATCACTATTATCTTAACGCGTTGAAGGGTGAGAAATGATACAAAATCATGGAAATAAATCACGTCCCCAATTCAGAGACACTTAAATAAGGAGATAAGAATAAATATAATAATGTATGGAAAATACTTGCGTAGCATGATGCATTCAAGTAACAACTCCCTCTCAGTAGAATATTAGGACCTTGTAAAAACTCTAAAAATAGAAATGTTGAAGGAATATCTCATCTATGACATCATTCCCCGAGAAAAAAAAGAATCTTAACAGCAATTTGCAGTTTAAGGATATCCATACTTATAAGCAGAGCTCAGGAAAATTTCGAGACAAACCTTAACCACTTAAAGTATCTTCAGTAAAACAACCTGAGCATAAATTCCTCAATCTACTGCCTCGCTCACTCAGAAGCAAAGCAAGGTCACTCAAGTTTCATAAAATAATCATTCCACACCAAAAAGAGCGATACAGTGTCTAAACATTTCTTCGTTAAAATATTTCTTCGTTTTCCGTTCCACTCTAATACCTCTACTCTATTACTCGTTCCACTATTACACTTTTCTTAAATAATAAATAACTTCTTCCCCCGATCGCGAGTGAAAACTTTCTTAGCTTACTTTCCGTGGACCACGCATGTTTAGTTTTCGTGCTAAAATTAATTAGTCTTTCTGCGCCATAGCATCGGGTAAGCACGGAGAACGCCACACTTTCTGAACAACACCGGAAGCGGAGAGATGTTGGGTGCGGGAATTAATCTTGTTGGGGTTGGAGGAAAGTAGCCCATGTGCATGTTTATCCACCATTCCACTTAGGATCACAAATACACACTTCCCTGACTGATTAAAGAGTCGTAAGGAGAATAATATACTTTAAATAATTACTTTCATTTTTGCTAACGATACTTTGGGGAGCGATGGATGCGGGAATAAATAACATTTACTATATGGAACTACATTCGGGACCAAGGACGGCGAGCGGGACATGCGGGAACTTAATCATTGTTCGAACGATAGATCGAGGTTCCTCCGTTATGCATTTATTTGTTACAATTTTGACAGTAGTAAACGCGATTCACAAGACTTTCGAAAATGTTATGAAGTAAATTTCATTAGAGTCAACAATGAAAAGAGCTGTGTTAGGAGTTAAACTCCTACTTCTAAACAATATTTTAAATGCCATAATTTGAGTAAATCTAGGGATGGGTCGGTTCGGTTCTTCGGTTCTCGGTTCACCGGATCGATCTTAGATTGAGAAGCCAAAAGCCAAAAAGATTGGTACCAAAATAATTGGCATGTGAACCAATTTGAAACCTGTTCACCCTCTGAAAGTGGAGGCTTCGCATTAAAATCTGGAGAAATACGGTACGTAATTAGTTTCTTTCAAATTCTCGCGAATTAATAAGATTCACACGTAAAGAGTTAATGATTGATTGTGTTGCATTCATATCTATCAAGTGAAGAAATACCACCTTATTTAGCATTTCCTGATTGATATATGTAAGAGGTTACCTTTAAATTTTGTGGAAAAGAGTCCCTATGTATTGTTTTCGTGAATTATATCACAAATTAATTCAGAATATTTCATTCATGCGTTGGACATTGATTTTTTTTAATTCCGCCTACACTCAAATGGCACACTATTTGTACTCAAGCACAAACTTCGCTCATGAAAGAGAAGCTTTCTTTCCTGCTAGAGGGGATCTATTCGTAGTTTCCTCGCATTAAGCAGCTGACAACAGCGGCTGTTTTGAAGAATGGAATTATAGCCGCTAAAGTAAGGAACCCGCGATATGTTGTCTATTAGAACTATTGTTATTTCGATTTTATTTTCGTGATGGTTGTGGTCTGCCCAGTAACCACTGAAAATTCTCGCTAACGTTTGCCATTGACGATTTAGGTTTCTTATTCACTCGACTATAAATTACTCACTCAGTGATTCAACCCGAAGGTTGGTTTGGATAGTTTGGATAGCAGACAGGCGTGTGCATTTCACATATTCAGGGTAGGGGGTCCAGTTCCTTACCCTTGGTCACCTCGCACTCCGAGGATTTTTTTTAAAGATAATTTAGTAAATTTTATAAGTTTAGATAAATTAGCGATCGTGAAATTAACATTGCTGAATAAACTAGTTACTATTATCAATCTTAATGCAACCCAAATTGTGTATTGCAACCCGAAGAAAAACCAGTCTGATTTTACTGATTTTAGTCTCTTTTTGTCTCTCAATCCAACTTTGAAACCATATGTACCAACTTACCGTATGGCAGAAAATATTTTATACTTGTTATCTTACAATTCGCAGAAGAAAGAGGAAATTAATTAAGAGGCATTAATAAAGAAAAAATCCAATTTTAGAATTCAATATACATTTCGTGAGATTGGCCAAAAGTCAGAAGAAGATGGTAGACTGTCAAAACTATGTATTAAACCTGTATATCGAGTGTAAAAACATAGGGGCAACGGCCTACCACGATGGAAACACCGGTACCCGATCAGTTACCGAAGTTGAGCATCGTTGGGCTCGGCTTGAGTTTGGAGGGGTGATCCTCCGATTCGTCCGAATGC
The DNA here is from genome assembly GCA_963573305.1 of Pyrrhosoma nymphula. NCBI lineage: Eukaryota > Metazoa > Arthropoda > Insecta > Odonata > Coenagrionidae > Pyrrhosoma > Pyrrhosoma nymphula. Next base: position 37,217,134 of record OY754334.1, read on the forward strand.
TTTTTCCCCTGTCTGCAAGTGGCAGGCAGTAAGTGCGAAATGACCTTAGCCGTCGACACACGTTAAACAAAAAGTACTACTACTTGTTAGTAAAAGCATAAGAAAAACATGTAACTACAGCACTTTCACGAGAGACGCGTTTTTGTTTTTAGAAGAGAGTTCATCCTCCTTTACGACTGTCATCGTATGGGCAGTGGGTTTGAATAGAGCTGTAAAAATCTGGTATTTTTCCGGCTCATAATGAATAGCGTAAATTCTTCACGGATTTTTACCGGGTCATGTTTCTGACTTCAGCCAGGCAAAAAGGTGTGTATTACTTTCTCAGTATCGGGGAAGTAAAAGTATAGTAAAAGGATAGAATAAAGGACGAGTTCAATAATTACGGAAGCTTATTACCTCGCTACCAACACATTCATTTCCTATTATTTATGTTGTTTTGAAGATTGGAATGATAATTCAGGAAATAAGTTTATCTCACAAGAAGAAATACAACATTCCCAGCATAGTCACCAAGTCACATAGTATACAGGCTCATGTGTGCCCATTGCTAGAGGCAAACGTCAGCAAAATAAGATAACCAAGTCGTTTTTAAATCCGTTTTTAAACGCTAATTACAACAAGGAAATGGACAAGTCAGCATCATTATGTGGGCTTACTCTGTAGTAACAGATCAACCAGCCATGGAAAATAATTTTGGCAGGATAATGGACAAAAATAGCAATGAGAATATAGTTATGAGAAGAAGAATTTCGATGGTAAAAGAGTCGATAAAAATGAAACATTAGCATGGAATAAAATTTCAATCATGATGTTGGGGAAGGGGTCCCTTATCGGATGACTAACCGGTGAACGAGTGGTGTAACCCTTTCTTTCCCCGATCGCGAGCAAACAATTTCTTGCCGACCCATTTATCGCAGACTACGCGCGTTTGTTTTTGCAAACTAATTTGCCCTTCTGCGTCTGACACCGCAAGAGCATCGGGTAGCACCACACTTTCTGAACGGCTCTCCGTGAGAGCAGAGATGTTGGATGTTGGAAATACAGGCAAGGGTGGGTTATAAGAGGAGGTGGGCATGTACACGCAAGCCTATCCACCACCTCGCAGCCAACACATATATACAGTTCCCTACCTACCCCAACCTTCCATTCCAACCAAACACCTCCCCTCTGTCCCCGTTTCACTCCCCCGCCCCCTTAAGCCACGCAATGCAAATGCGTAATACGGCTCGACCTTACCGCTTGTAAATGATAATTGCGTTGTGAATTCCCATGAGGGTTCGGGGAGGAGTTGGAGCGGCTCTCTCTCTCTATAACGCTCCAGGACCTCTGGGATTCTGACCGTGCCCCGGCGCTTATTCGCATGGACGGCCCCCGGGCCATGACACTTTACTGCTGGCCCCGTCTGTGTGTGTTTGTGTATGGGAGCAACGTCACGTGTTTGTTACACACTGCCTCGCTGTACCGCGAGACGGGTATTGGATGGGTGGTGGAGGGGACTCGAAAGGCAGGGGATAGGTATAGGGAAGAGATGGTCCAAAGCAAAGAGGAGGAGCAGGGGGAAGCTGGGAAAGCGAGAGGGGGAGAAGAATTAAGCGGGGAACGCAATCAAGCGACGCCGCTGACTGTAGGTTGAATGACACGGGAGTGCAAGGCCCGGCGAATAAGCACCCACGAGCTTAAGTTTCCTCGCAAGTACTTAGCCGGGATAATGCGACAATTATTTTTCGTCAAATTAATGATTATTTGAAGAAGACACATGATTGATTTGGGGAAAGTGCCAATCACAATTCCTCATTTAAAAAATAATATTTAAAATTTAAAATCAGATAACGATTTCTGTCAACATTATATGTAGGTATCATTACGCTGGAAATTTCGGAAATGTATACGAAGTATTCTTTTATCAGTACATTATATCAGTACCTAATCTATTTTATTATCACAAATATTTGACGTGTCACTGTGTTATTCCAACGCCTTTATTTATATTATCCTAATTCAGGGAATTGGAGTTAGCCTGCGGATAAAGAGACAGACAACTCCAGTCAATCAATATGGACGATTAGACAAGCATACTTCATATTCATTCTTTAAAAAAAATATATTTTTATCGTGAACCGAGGAAATTTTTACATCATAATATTTTTTCAGCGATAATTTTAGAGTAACCTTATAAATTTCTTTTCAAAACTTTTGGCATTTTTATTTCTGGTAAACTACCAGTTTACCTATGGAATGAAAATGCAGAAGGTGCTTCTAGTAAGATACTACGTGCTAAATCATGGCCAAATTTCACTTCCAAATGACAGTCAAGATATCTTTTAGTTCAAGTTTTAGAAAGAAAAAAATATTAATATAGCCGGTTTAAAAATATTTGATTATTTTCAATAATTCTTAGCAAGCTATCTTTGGAAAAGTAGAAATAATGAGAAACATCTATAACCAATAGGTAATAGGATAGTAAATGTTTATTTGGATAAAATGTAATTAATTTCATGCAGCGGTTCGTATTATGTAATTCCAGCAGTTGACAAGTGCTGCATAAAAAAATTATTTTGTCAAATATAAATGTATAGTCATGAAATGAATCGAGAAAGATGAAATGTACATCGATTGATGGAAAATTTCTTAAAATCAAGTTTATGAGCCAAAAATTACCTAAAATGATTCCATTGTTTTATATTAACCTTGCATGTTTTGAATAAATTAATACGGTCAATATATTATCTGGCAGTCCTTAAAAGGGATAAGATGACGTTAGACAGTCCTGTATTTAGACCTTTATTTTAAAAAGTCTTCACATTATCATCATTTTTTTAAATGAATAGAGTGAAACATTCCTTTTCACATCCCTACCATCGACAAACAACTGGTCAGGCGGAAAACTCAGTGCGGTTTGTAAAATCAAAAATCAAACAAGCACTACATGATAACCAAGATGCAAACATAGCATTAAGTCAAATTTTATCTGACTATAGGATCTCTACATAGTACAACAGGAGAAACTCCGGCAGCACTAATGTTTAGAAGACCAATACGTACTAGAATGGATCTTCTTAGACCTAATCAGTCGCAATTAGTACAGCAAAAACAAAACAATCAAATGTCAAATGCGAAAGGTAGTAAACTAAGGGTAATACAAACTGGAGCTCCAGTTTAAATCAGAGACTACCGGACCCCAAACTAGTGGGTTGAGGGCATAGTGTTAAGAGAGCTAAATTTTGTTACATATTTAGTTAAGCTACATTCTGGGGTAATCTGAAAACGCCACATAGATCAACTGATTAAGCTAGACACATTGGACACAACCAATGAGAAAAGGCACTTTGAGAACCCTGAACTACCCCTATTTTTTGAACAGAATATAACAACTGCTAATGATGCTGAACCAATAAATAGTCCAGAAATTCCGAATGTAGTGATCAAACCAACAACAATTAAGGGTGGAGGGTCAATAAACCCTGATACTATTCATGATAGTGAGGGCGGATGTAACAGCCCTAAGGCAACTTGTCAGTCTGTGGCACCGTCCAAATACACTGATGGTAATAGAAGGTATCCTAGCACAGCAAGGAAACCTGTAATAAGGCTCAATATATAAAAATATTTATATGTGTATTGAATGTTTTTAAAATATAATTATGTATATTAGATATATATAGTCATGATTGCTTAATGTTTATATTTATTGATGTTGATTTGATAAGGCCACCCCTAAAGGATGAACCATACAGTGTTCTGGGATGTACAATGAATTATGGGGGAAGAAATGTAAGGTATTGTTAGCAATGTACGGAATGTAATGTTCAATTGTTAATAAAGAACTGTAGGATTGCTGACGTTACGGGACGGAGACGACTCGGCCTTGCGGACGTCAGTCATTCCCCAGGCACGAAATATGAAACGTGTGCTTTAAGTAAGTCACGCCCGAAACCCGAGGTTCTAGTTATTGCAGCATAGGCTGTGCGGAAAAATTACATAGATCAATGCTAAGACGAAGCAATGCGATGATTGAGATACTAAAATTTGAATATAAATTACAGCAGTTTTCATCGACAAAGATGCGGAAAATGGTTTTTTTAAACTTAGGACAGACAGAAGGACGGAGTGCGTACAAAAATTTCCCTAACGCATCACTTAACCCTTTTTTAAATCCCAGATGGTGGAGAAAATATTGCTTACGTTCATAAGAATGTCCGTAAAACCGCACGCCTTGAATACGATATGGCTTGACCATTAAAAAACAAATAAAAAAGGACACCTATCGTAAAAAGAGGCCCGGACAGTCCGCATCCCTTGTATGTACCACCGGATAAAGGAATAAAATATAATACTCCCGGATTCCTTTCTGGAAAGTAGATACGAGAGTCTTGGGTAGTGGCATTTTTATCCAGCACAATTTTTCCCCGGGAGAAATTATATGCCTACACTTTCAAGGGACAGAGGGAAGGAGAGCATGGGTAGGGAGGATCACTTAGTGCTGAGAGGGGGAGAGGAACGTCATATTCACTAAAACGCCACAAAGTTAGGAATTTCGCGGACGAAGGACGATACCCATCCCACCTAATCACCTTCCTTCCACTATCCGACCTTGTTTTTTTCATCCACGCCATACCTTAAAAGGGTTTCTCCCTGATTGCACCACGAGCGGACACCCACACAAAAGACGAAATAGCTTGGAAGCTCCAGCGAAACAATGAACCGACACATAATGTCCGCGTACTTTCTCGTCCAGCTTCCTTCCTCCACTCGTCCGTTCCTTACCCCCACTTCCCTCTTGCAATCCCTAAAACTAGGAGTCCACGGAAATTTGTCGCATGAGACAATCTCGCATCCATTTGATGGGGAAGAGACGAGGCGCTTGTTTTATTTTGAATTCCTCACAGCAACCAATATTTCTTTGCGTAAGCGGACCCCTTCCTTTTCCGCCATGGAAAGTTGGTATCAGCAGTTCTTTCCTTGTATACAAATTTTTCCTTCTCCCTTTCCTCTGACGTAATGCTTTTCGCCGCGGCAAAGCAGCTAGATTTGTAAGAGGTAAGTCATGATATAGGTATTTTTCATGTTAACTGTACCTGAAGAGACTTTAGTTTTCTACAAAACACATTCATCAGTTCTACTTTACAAAGCTACGGCTTACACAGATTATAGGTACTTATACTAAGATTGAAAAAAATGACGATAAGCTATGCCAAAAAATCCAGTTTTATAATTGCTAATATGATGGTTTACATGATGTATCGCGATAATATATTCCAAAAAAATCACGGTGACAAAATTAAGGCATTTTACCTGGATACATAAGCTAGTTAATGTATTATTCATGAAAACTGAGCAATGTAAACGGGTCAGCAGTACGTTAAACGGACTGGGAGTGGTAAGTATTGAATAAACATGTTCACCCAATCCGCATGAATACTACCTCCCATATAATTTAAATAAACTTAGAAATAATATAAGTGACATCATTAATTTTTTAAATGAGAGAAAATGGGTTTCATTTCAAGACTCCTGAATATGTGATTCCACCATATTTAACTCCTGGAGATTGCACAAAACAGGTAGTAATTGAAGTTTCTTATGTCTTTTATCGGTAGTAGCGACTTCCTGTTTGATCCACAAACTTGAAATGCAGCTATTTACTGATGCTTGTCAAGATAGTTAACAGTTAAGCATGGTAAAAATATATTTTTTTCAGTGGGAAAAGGAGTACCTTGATTTGATAGACAACTTAACCAATACTTACCTCCTGAGGATAGTATTTACTATACTTAAATATTTTTTTAGAAAATTTAATGTAGTAATATGTCCCTCTACTAAAAAACAAAAACGAATTTGAGTAACAAAAAACCCTGGGGTGGCTCTCCGAGCTAGAATTTGGATTTCTAAATGTAATTTATCACCTATGTTTGAAAATTAAGTGCACTAAGACAATCATACAATAATTCGCAATTTTAGATTATTATGACTTCATAAATATTTAAAATACTGAAGATATATGTAAAAACAAATCATGCATCAGATTTATTACAGAGATATTTCACAGTTAGCTTTTAGGTAAATATTCCTTAAAATGTTCTGATTTTCATACGTCAAGAATATCCTTCTGATTATTAATTAAACACCTTGCAGCAACTCAAACAACACTGCATGCAGCTATATTTTCCTTGGGAGAGTTCATTACGATGGATACTAATGTTTTAATTCCCTTCAAGCTGTGACAACCTAAACCGTAACGTCTTGTTCCAACAATGAAATTTTATGAAGCGATCCCTAAATAAATGTTCGAATTAACTTAGGTGGATTCCTTTATCACGCAATTCCTTTATCTCCAGGGGAAACATATTTTTCTGAGTAAAACTGTAACCCTACGCTTGTGGCGCAGCCATTCGAAAAAAGTGTTCATTAAATATTTAAGAGCACGAAATTATACCTCTCGTGGTGACTTTCCCAAACAAAAAATAAAATTGAGTTATCCAAAGTATCCATGACTCGCCCTCCGCGGAAAAATCCCAAATCCCTTTCTTTGTCCTACTATTCCGCTTCTGCTTGCTGCTTACATTTCTCTGTCCCTTTTTCCTGCCATCTTTTACTCTTTTATTAAATATTATATCTTTCCCCCTCCGATTCGTTGACGGATTTCCTACAAAGGGACATATGTATACACTCCTCAGTTCAGAAAAATCACCATAACATACTGAAATGTTTCACTCAATAACATTAACTTTCATGTTACAATTAAATTTGGAGACAGAAAGTACTACTGAAAACCACCTTGCAAAGACAAACAGATTGGAAAAAGAACTATGAACGAAGCAGGTTGTAATGCATGGACCAAATTACGAGATACGTTGAAATTAATATTTCTGAATGAATAAAACGGTTTAACTGCAATGTTTACGGATTAATGTTAGGGTACAGAGTTGCAGCAAAACAGTCTTCGATCACTTAATTGTTGACGACTATTGTACATACCATTGGAATATGTATCTGATAAAATCAGGATAGTCTTATGCAATATATTATTTCAGACACGTGACTTTTGGTGTTACTCTTTTTTAATGCAATGTAAAAACATAACCTCAAGTAAATTCCATTTACCTACTTTAAGGGTATAGAATCTAGGGTAAAACTGTATTAATATATTATTAGCATATCCAAAAGAGGATTCACTCAGAAAAAAATCCAGTTCCTCTCACACATCCACCCTTCTCAAGGCAAAATATATCTCCCACCTCGTTTCCCTTGAAACGTCGTCATAACAACGCAGGCACTTCCAGAGGACGCACGCAAAAGGTCCAAAGCGTAGCCTTCCCAACGGCCCCTCCCCAACTTCCCCATATTTTTTTACGATTTCCTCTCCTCCATACTTTAGTCCCCTTAAGGTGGGCTCTGAAGAGTCGTACGCGGCGAGTCGTTTTCCTTTCATATTTAAACTGCTCTGCGTGAAAAGGAGACTAATTTTTTTCAAGGTGGACGTAGGAAGAGAATACATTTGACATCACCCACCGACCAACATTTATTTGCTTTCGCTCACTTAAGATTCAAGGATCCTACGAGAGAATCTTCAATCCTTCTCTTCATTTACATTTATCACTAAGAATTTGCGCAAAAACGCTCACGATACGCGCCATTCTTGACATATTGCACTTCGATATTGGTCGTATTGGCAATGCAATTCGTTGCCTTGCGATATCACATGACATTTAATACAGCGTGATTTTATGCAGTACCATGCAATATATTTTGATACGTGAAAATAAGCGATACCTCACGGCATCATGCGACATCTATATACCTATTCTATTCGCAATACATCGCAGTAGACGATATCAGGCGATATTGGGAATACCAAGCGGTATCACAAAATATATCCTACGATGTCATACGATAGGTGCTACTGTATGAGACTCAATAACTTGTGACAGGCAATATTATGCGTTGAACGATATAAAATACAAGGATGTCATCCGATATGTGACACCATTCCCTGTGATAATTATTGGTACATAATGTACACTTTCAAGACAAATTTATATTGGAATACAATACTAGAATGTGACAGCTCAACAGTCATAAAGCACATCACGGTGAGATTCCCACCGATATCCGTTGCCCACGCAACGCCCCACGAAGGACCTTGCTCACCTACGCCTCCAAAAGCAAAACCATTTTTTATCTCCCTTCCCGAGAAGGGAATATGACGTGGTGCTAAAAAAAGGAAGCAGAGTTGGGAGGGACTCGGAGTGTGTGCCACAGTGGAGAATGAAAAGACGTAGGAAGGGAGAACATTGGGGGTGAGTGGGGTCGACAGAGATAAGGGTGGCTGGCTTAAAGGGGGAAGATAGTGACTTGCGAGGATGGCATGAACAAGCGTGAAATTGACAACGAGAGGAATCGAGCAAGTCAGCGAAGAAGTCTATGAAGGCAGGTTCGTAGAGTGATGTGTAGGCGGGTCACAAGAGGCTGCAGAACACATGCAACAATACACTACCCTGCGGGTTGCCAACACAGCGAGTGGCATGGGGTACTATAACACCAGCCGTTAAAAAGGTAGAAGATAGAGAAAAAAAAGCTGGCAGGGTTTCATGTCGTTCACGGTCAATCAGCTGTTAGAGATATATAATGGAGTTTATAATTCGTCTAAAATGGAATAATATTTTATCTGAACAAACACTTTTATGCACAAATATTTTAAACAGGCATAGGTTTTATAGCCAAATAAAATTTTTTAAAAATTTAATTATAAACAAATGTTTAATTGAATAACCAATAATATATTTCTCCAACCACGAATCATAAACCTTAAAACAACGCTTTCCTTATCTCGATATCTTTTTTTGGTACAAAATTTGGTTGCTCCTCCACATGCATGACAAATTGGAAGTTCATCAACAACGGACAACAGCGAACAAACTTAGGGAATCAGAATATTATATTACTTTGGTACCTCACCCTATTATTTACTTTACTTTCTCGTAAATAACTACAATAATTGAAGTCAAAATCTGGCAATTCAAAAGAAACTGTGCTGCAGTCTGCTGCTGTAGATAAAAAAATTGTCCATTTAACATATATATGCCAAAAAATCTCTTTATATTGTTCCTTTGAATTGAATCTTTGTTTTCACTCACAACGTCTCGGTAATCCACATTGGGAAGATAGAATTTCCCGTAAACCGCATACGACATATTGCTTTTGTCTGTAGATGGCTTACGACGTGAATACCAATGAATTAAAGAGGTTAGGGACAAAAAGAGAGGTTTCTTTAAGTAACTTCGCTCCAAGGCGATAGTATCTATCATATTTTTCCTATTTTTTCACCTAAACAGAGCCTAGAAGAGGAAGAATGGAGGATAGATATGTATTTTGCTGCAGAGACGCACAAAACAAATATAATAAGATGATACATGGAAATGGTATGATTTGGTGCGTTTAGGGAATATTAATGGCCAAGAAAATTAATGGCATTCAAACATAATACGACCTAGGAAAAATTAAATCAGTTTTAGAAGAGAGATAAAATCAACAACATGATCAATATAATTATTGTATAAAATGACATCTAAGAGTTCGGTTTTCTGACCGATAATGAATCAAATTTAAATGGATAAAAAGATGAATTTTTGGAGTGAGATGAAGTTTGGCAAAAGCTTAAAGGTAAGCATGCTAGCACACGAGATCCATAGAGATCATTTAGAGAATTCCATAACCATCTCACTTTCATTTGTAATAACAGCATACCGATATTGAGCCAATTATATAATCATTAATTTGACGAGGATGATGTCCTTTTGCAACTCGATAGTACTGGAAATACGCCCTTTTCTGGCCACAATAATTAATGATAAGATTGAGTCAATGAGGTAATATCCACCCATAAAGCGAATATCGTTTCTATACGCATAAGAATATACCAATAATCGAAAAAAGCATGATGGGTAAACAGGTGAATTGACACTTGGTTCACTGAATAAAGGAAGAGAATGTAACGCATGAAGAGCATACAGCAGGTAAAACAAATAATAAAAAAGTAACAGGAAAAGAATCGCTGACTTAATAGGGCCAAAGATAACAGCGGAAATAAATCATGAAGAAAGCCATAAAAGGCAGGGGCACAAAACAAAGCAGTGGCAATAAAGCAGGGAGGAAAATGCGGGAGTGAAATGCGAAAGAGTAGAATAAGGCTTGATGCCAGGTGAAAATATGACGCACGACTGGTCGATATGGCTGTTTTAGCGGGCTATACGACGTGAGAATATAGAAGAATAAAATATGTTCATGCAGAAATAAGGGCAAGGAAGAGAACTGTGGAAAAAGGATTCTGCATGGTTTCGCGACAAGTAAGGTAACGATGATTATAGAGAATAAATTTATTTCGTTACATTTCACTATCACTTCCGTTTCAATTTCAATGGGTTTATAAAAATTGGAAAAAAAATATTATCAAACACTTATAAATTGAAGGAAAATATTATCGCATAAGTATGAAACAAATGTTTTTTGTAAAAGATTAATACTAAATTCATAATGTATAATAATCCTGTATAATACGTGTGAATAATAACAATGTGAGATTATTTCAGGCATTTAGGTGTTTGGAGTATTTTAAAGCGAAATATATTTTTTTGTCATTTTCGGGCAAGTGTAAAACGATAAAATTATGAATAAATAATATTTGTCTGCTACAGAAATTTATATTTATGCTGATAATGGTGGAAACTTAATGTTATACTCAATATCACTAATCGAATTACTGCAGTCAAGCCGCTAACAGTAACCTGCTACAGGGCCTGGTCAGGAACAACTTTACAACTACACATGTTGTTCACAAAATCAGGATACAGAATATAGTTATATACAAACTGAATTACACAGTTGTCTGCTCAATGACAGAGAATATATTTACTGTTGAGGAATAATAATAAATAACCAACGATAGCAAGGATAAGGGTACATTAGTTTCCCAGAGGTGAATCTACCTATTTATGTATCTAAATTACATTTAATCATACCTTTAGTGAAGAAACATGAATAATACATGTTCCACTCTCTCATGAAAGTACCACACACGATTTTCAGAATTTATTTTTAAAGTATGTGAAAAAAAAGGATTAATACAAAAGCTCTTTATGAAACACAGTTGAAAATGCGCAATAGCATATTTGCAATCGCTGCAATCGCGGGTACGCCAGAGGTACACTAAAAGTAACACAAATATTCAAACCGAATATATGCTTATTGTGTGATGGTTCAGTCTTACAAGCACCACCTGTCCAACGGTGCAATAAATCGGCGCATCGAAACAAGGGATTCATTTCCTTCCCAAGTCGTAGTTACACTAACTTTAGGGTATAGTTTAATGCATGTTAGTGACTACTCACCCCCTGCCACACACCCCTGAGGTGGCTTGCAGGGTATTTGGTAATGTAGATGAAAGGCAACCACTGCTTACTCCGACCTGGCAGCCCGAAGATCGCATTTCATCGGATAATCAGGCAATATAAAAAGAGGCTTCACTCGAACTAGAATTCACTACTGAAACAGCAGCATGCATTTGCTCATCCCATCAACCATCCAATCGGCAATGAGTAGATATAACAAATAATTATTGTCAGCGTACCCGCTTATCAACACATAGAACAACAAATTAAAATGTTGAAGCCATCAGCCATATTTTCAGATTAAAGTGTAGGTACCTGATTCTACATGAACGAGGGATGTATCTCTATAAAATTACAGCTGTAGATGTAATAGTACTAAAAAAAAAGTAAAAAAACAATATTTTTTTGATTGTCCAATATAATTCGGTGAAAAAAATACCACAAAATGTTGCTCAACTAAATTGGATTTCAAATATTTAGGACAGTAAAAGTTTATTGCTGAAAGTTATGGCTAAAAAGTATTATGCACATTATTACAAATGATTTCATCTCTTTACTAATTACTGTCACTGTGAATAATAAAAGAAGCCAATACCGTTAAAATGCAACGTATTATCGTAATTGTAAATCAAAGTGACACTGAATATCTACTCAGCTTTCAGCTTGCCAGGTCTAAGCAGAAAAATCTGACCTTCTATCAGTCGAATGTAAAGATTCCTAATCAGCTAAAAACTAAAACTTGTAAAGGCTAAACTTGTGGAAGAAGGAGCATCCTGATCGATAAATCAACTCCTAATGACACGCTCCAATAGTTTCCCCGGAGGGCTGAATATGACTCCGAATCAACCGGTGCCGATCGGCCCGGTTACGGGTAAAAGTGAACAGGGAACAGACCTTCTCTCGTGGTGCTTACGTGTTCAAAGAGAGGGAAAGAGACACAAATATTATGTACACTCTGATGGGCACATTTTTATATACACATTCGTACATATAAATATGTATTTGATTTTCTTCGTGCGGAAAAGACTCCTTGTTTGTTATGGTCGGGCGGGCGGATCTGTGGCAATTCGCTCACGAATGTGTATGTACGTTAAGGTATATCCCTCGACCGAAAAGATTCGTGGATTCACCGGCTCGGAAGGTGAATTGAGGATGTGGGGGGGGACCTTCTCCTGCTTTGCGGATTCGGAGAATCGTTTGAAACCAGGCGTGAGAAATTTTCAAGGGGAAGGCCCACAAGGCTTGCGTACGCAGAGGTTCCACCATGGGCTGCGGCGAGAGTGTTAGGAAAAGGAGGAGAAAGGAGATTTGGAGGGGCGGGGGAGGGGCTGGGGGAGGGGCTGGGGGAGGGGCTGGGGGAGGGATGGGGAGGTCTGCGAGAGGTGGGGGGGGGGGGTGTAGACGTGGAGGAGGGGATCAGTTCGTCCCACACTACGTTGTCATACACACTTGGGAAATTCCAGTTCACAAGCAACGGTTGGGTTGGCTTATCGGCGTTGAAAGCGTATTTTTAGAACCGAGTGTTCTTTTTCTCCCCCCTCCCCCCGCGTCCAAAGAACAACTCGAAAGAGAAAAAAAATCATTCATTTCCCCGCAGTAAAAGATTATTCGTACACGAGAATATAAATAATGAAGAAAAAAGGAGCGAAATAAAAAATTTTGCTTCCTAATCTAATAACAATATAGAGACACGGAAAAGGGACCAGCTAATGAGTTCTCTCATAGATTTAGATTACGTTCACGTCATTTACGGAGATATCAGTCACATGAATTTAAATGTAGGCTACGAGCAAAGATTATTCGAATCAGATGCCTGTGATTGATGTCTTCATTACCCTTGCCATTTACAACACAGTGCAGCGATATATCATGTCCCCAACGTCAGCACGATAAAGAGGGATTGCAAGCATAATGTTAAGAATTCGAGAGCCGTAACTAGGAACGCGCGGAATAGTAAACAAACCAACAGGAGGAGAAACTATGGACGCGAGGTAGAGTAAATACACCAACAATGGGAGAAACTAAGTACACATAAAGGAACATTGTGAAACGAGCGAAAAAGGGATTCGAATTTTGGCTGTCGTCGTGAGCAAAAAGGAGAAGTAAGCAAAATTGATTGCCGGAAAGATTGGAGAAGACGGATTAGTGGACACAAATTTTGTCGATCGGGATAATAAATGCAACTAGAAAAAACTGCAAAAAGAACTAAAGGGGAAAAATATTTAAATAAATGTGTAATATAACCATCTAAAGAAAGGAAAACTGGATTTGTGTATAATACGAATTTAGAACAATTTCTATTGTTAAAAAAATGGTTAACTAAGTGATCTATGTAAATTGGACCAAATAACCTTTTTTTAAGAGTTGGATACGAAAATCATAATCGAAAGCGAGGATAATACATGGTGTATAAGAAATAAATGCCATTGGTTGATGAACATGTATTTAGGAAAATTGTTATTTGCTAATAAAATGCTTTTTGTGTGCATGTCAAAGAATAAAGAATTAATGAAGTCTTCACATGAATGGTAAAAAATAAAACCGTAGAAATGAGATCATTACTGAAACATGTTTTATGAGGAAAGTAACAAAGTAACTTTCAATTATCCGTATTAGCAACTTACAACATTATTCTACGAGTTTGCAACTCAGTCATTGTGGAAAGAGGAAGTGTAGAGAAATGAGGCATTCAGGAGGGGGGTTTGGAGAAGAGTGAAGAGGGTGATCAGAGTATCGAATAAGACTTACAAAGAAGTTCTAGATATAGTGGACGAGGTAAGGAGAGTAGTGGCAGATTTGGAGGTGGCAGAAAATTTAGATGGAGGGCGATTTGAAAGGTGAGATCATATACCAAGGGGGTGAAATTATTCATGAAAACAGCATTTGACATGACCGGGATTAAAAACGGATCTCCAAATTATCACCGAGATACGAAACCAATCCAGCATAGTTCAAGGCGAATTTCATCGTCCGGCAATGTTCGGCAATGGCGATATTCGGGTCCAAATTCCGGTTTAAGTCAAATGATATTTGCATGGGAAACTCCATCCCTATGTTCATATAACCTATCGTTGTACCTGTGCACGTGTTCTATGGAGAATGGAGTTAAATGAATTTCCATGAGTGACGTTGAGTGGAGGGATAACCTATCCGATCGATAGTTGTTGTTGTCGTCCGCCTAGGACGTGTCTGATTGTGAGGGACAACACGATGCCTGTTCATGTTCAATATGACCAGCTTGCGATATCGCCACAGCAGACATCCCGTATTGGTACGAGTAACATGTGACCAGGCTATTTCGCTGTCCTCTGTTTAATACGTAAGTTTCCCAAAAATGGCTGAGTTGTATCTTCTTTACTGCGCAATATGTAATTTGTGCATTTCGCAGTTTCGCAGTATGGAAAAGATGGGGGTGAAGGCATTTTGAAAAGGGAGACCGAGGGGAGAACGCTTGGCAAGGTCGGAATAGGCTGTTATAGGACCGAAAAAATAAGGAGAGACAGAGAAATGGCTTCTCACTTATCGTGATGTTTTCTCCGCAAAATTTGCATAAGCCACTGTAGAGGATGTTCCTCATACTGCTCCGAAAGGAAAATTTCAAAAAGACAATCACTCAAGGAATAAGTAATGGAGGCCATAATTCCCAGTCATTTAATTCCACGCATGTGATATTAATTAAAACTACACACGTGGGAAATTAGGAGCATGGAGGCGAGCGCTGGGTCACGTTTTCACGCTTCCAATTACGAAGATCTTAATTATAAAATAAATCCGTTTATTTGTAGGAAGCATGAGCAGGAGTGAGCACGTGTTTTTTCCTCTCTTTTTTCCGAATCCTACAAACAGAGATATTCCAATCCGAACAGCGGAGTCAACACACGCTCATCAATAGGAAAACACAAATAAAAAAAACATTCCGAGTGTCACAATTTTTCCAAACCCTTGAAAAAATAAGATAAAAATAATAGTAATAAAAAACCCACCCCGCAAAACCATTCCGTCCCACAACCTGACCAAGTGGGGATTCTTCAAAAAAATTAAAAAATCGAAAAAAAAAATAAAATCGGCTTAGCCTTTCCCTTTGCGCGCGCCTACCGTTTTTTTTTGTTTCCATCCCTTCCCGCCATTCCCCCCCGCACGCCCTTTAAGCTTCTATGCTTCCCATGTGCAATCCCACGGCGTGTGTAGAGCGGAACGAAAGTTGTTTTCCCACTCTCTCGCCTCAGCCCTTTCCCTGTCCCCCCAAATCCATCCACGTATCCCTCAGAGAGGGGAAAAAGAAGTGTGAGCCGTTGTTTCTCCGCCACCAGGCACGTGGGAAGTCCCACCACATGTTTTTATATTTCGACCCACAGGCGGCACCACCTCCGCCGGTGCGCCGCTGATCCGGCATTAGCCACGCCCACCCCCCCCTCCTAAACCCCTCCATCATCTTTTTTTGCATTCACTTGTTCCTCGCCTTAGCCACTGTTGATTTTCACTCGACTCAATCCTTAAGCTCTTCTCCATTCTCAAGCACTCATGGCGTTTTCCTTATCTCCACCTCACGAGATAAAGGGTTAGAAGTTACTAACCCAAGCACGTAGTAACTAGAATCACGATCACCACTTATTTGAAAGTGGAGAGCATTTCAAGTTTGAGTTTAACGACTATCTTCTCTGTCCTCATATTCTCCCACGTTCATATGGGATTGCTGTTTTGGACTATTTTCCTCCACTACTCTGTATCCTGTTTCTCGTCCCCCTAGAGTCCTTTATTATATAGTCCTTTCATCTTATTTTATGTCCCCCCGGCTTCTCTTACTTAATGAATTCATTTTCAATGTCACTTAAACCACGTAATCGTTAAGTTTTCTCATTACATTATACCATTTTAAACAAATATATTCTGTTTTCCTTGATATTTTAGTGACTCAGTTCGAGAAGCGACGAAATACCGTGGACCAGAGCCCTGTCACCCATGTCAATTTTCCTCTAAATATTCACGAGACGAAAGTGTATAGGGGCTACCATTGGGTGGAGAAGGCTTTAAATGTAATCCTCCGTCCTATTGACGGGAGGCATGGCTAGGTGTATCGTTCACTTAAAAATGTTTCTTGATTTTCGATAGTAAGAAAAAATAATGCCCGAGGTCTTCGAAATATAACGGAATTTGATAAATAATTATTATACCGTGAAGTTGATCTAAATACCAAAAAAAGAGGAAAATACAAATTTTACAGCCCAAAAACCACTATGCACAAATGTAAAATAGTTATCTTTGTCCTAACGTTATTAAGTTATATTTAAGCAACCAATACCCGCTTCATCCGTAAAAGTAGCAGTTAAGTAACCGATTCTTACTCCAAATTTTCAATTCTGAATTTTTCTCAATTATTCATTCTTCTTTCAACTCAAGAAAGGGAAGAATAATTGTAGGATATCAGTCGACGGTGAACTAATTAATCAAGTCCATGATGTTTTCTTCCTTGGCCGAATGTTTGCGGGAAATGGGAGGGTAGACGAAAAGATTATAAGGCGCGCTACCACTAATCATGAAATTAAAGTCCTCGGTAGAATGCGGAGTGTATTAAGAAATAAATATCTGTCAATTAAGAGCCAAAATACAGTTTACATGAGTGTACTCCTCCCTAATGTTTCACACAACAGCGAAACTTGGGAATGCCGCTTTAAAAATGAGATTAGACTAAATAGAGTGTGTATGGAGTATCTGAGATATTTTGCTGTAAAAGTAGGAATTTGAGGATTAGGAATGAGTTTGTCGTGAAATAATTCGGAATGTATAATCCAGTAATAGAAATGTATGAAAAAATGTGCTTCGTTGGTTTAGCCAGGTCAAAATAATTAATGAAAGTTGAGTAGCGAGGCAGGTAAATAATAGAGGAGTGAACGGTGGGAGACTGCGAAAGTGTCAATGTGGTGCCAATGTATGAGTGTAGTTGAAGCAAAATGGAAATGCAAGGATACGGCAGTGTGGAAGAAGTTATTAAAACAGAGCCAATTTCACACTCCTAACACCGAGATGAAGTTTTTGATTGTGCCTACCCCGAAAGAGAACGGCGTTGTGGGTATGATTGTTATTACTATTTATTAGCGTACGAAATTGAAAGCATTGGTGCTCAAGAAAACCTAGATAAAACTGTAAATTTGCAGAAGTTCAAAGTCCCTCATCCAATTTTACAAGATATGTAGAATCTTTTGGGTATAAAACAAATTAATTGCACGAGTTTTTGCAGTTGTCGGTGCACAATATGAAGGCTTGTTTCTCCTAAGTTCACATGCTCTAGAGCTAAATACCGATTTTGCCACGACTAATGACAAGGAATACCTACAGTTTATACGTAAGCAGACTATCATGCAACCCAAGACTACTGGTTACAGTTGCGATTTCTGAGGGCTTCGAGCGACGGTCTTCAAAGCAAAATTGGGTAGTAGTATCCAGGGGGGTACGTGCTTCGTAGCTGACAGGTATGTGAAAAACGTTAAATAAGTTCGGAAGTAGAATTAAAATAATAGGATAAATTGACATTCCGAGCACACGTTCTCCATAATGAGTATGGTGATGGGGAATTAATCGGTTAGGGGTACGCCAGTCGAAATACTTAGGGAACTGCTGTTTTATGTCTATGCAAAATACAGCTCGAAACATTGCAAATTTTTGATTGTTCGTTAGTAAATGCCTCGAGCATTTAAAACAAAGTCAACTTTTTAACCATACAGAATGAACATGGCATGATGTAATTACGATTGAACGACGACGAAATAGTTATGATTACTTTCGGATAACCATGATTCTTATTTTTTATAGATCGGAAATTCACCGACCAATCTGAAGACTTCTTCAGGTTACTGAATATAATAGAAAAACTATAATTCATAAACGCCTAAGTGTGGAAATTAATATGGAAGACAAGTTACCTGAGATGAGAATGTGAGGTAAGGATGCTATCCTCACCTGACATCTAATTATCAATCTTTGACGGCATACAAAACTATTTTGGGCCTCCCTTCCTATGTCGAACACCTGTCCTCCATAGTTTTTACCTTTTATCGGTACGTTTTCCGAGGTCACTCACCTCCAACTCTGTCGATATTCCAAACTTCCAATTTGACAGTAAGCTCTTCACGGTATGGAGCTGTCGACATCTCTCCACGTTTCATCCATCTCGATACCCAGATAGCGACTCAGGAGCTTTTCACCCTACGCATACACTCCTTTCACGTAACCGTTGCTCCCTAATCCACAAACTCCCAATTCTTATGAAAATACTTTGAATCCTGCCTCTATTTTTTATGTAGCTTGTGATAAATCCTACGATGCGAAAATGTTTGAATTTGCCAAAGTATGCGATCCGGTGAAAATTGTTCTTTCAATACATTATCGGAAGTACACAAAAGTATAATGTAGCGTGAATCTATAGGATTATACTTAACTCTATTCACCAAATTCTCACGACCTTCTACCGACAAAATTCACCGATTTTAAACTTGATGCAAAAATGCGACAATTGAGGAACATCAAATTTATCATTTAGATCCTTTAAAAAATTATGAAAAAATTGTCAAAATACGAATTGCCATCTCCACAGCGGACAGTCCTGCCGTGGGCTTCATTTACATGGGATATATTCAGTCTCAAAGACAAATAAGGAAATTGGGACGCAGGATATCAAAGTTTAGGAATAAGACGTAGTTTACAGTAATGAATGAGGAAATACAGACCCAAGGTTTTATGAAGAAAATTCACATGGTTTTCCCTAGCTTCCATTAAGTCATATGTAATGAAAAACTAAGATTAAGCAGACTGATTACATGCAATGATCCACGCAAAGAGAAGGAATTATACACGAATTACAATACAGTAAATGAAATGAAAAAATTGTGTATTTATCTAGCAGGGATAGAAACTATCGATGATTCTTACGCTACATTTTATATTTCACTGGTTCAAACTAAGCACTTGTAATTGGTAAATCAATCGGGATTACTTCTCATCAGGAAAGTGAAATTCACAGACAAACTAAAGTTCAGTTTTCCATAGAGACTTAAAAGTAAAGTATGAGCCACGCAGTGGTCAACTAATACTCGTAATTTCTTTTAAATTTTTATACGTCCAGTATTTAATGGCGATATTTACCTCAAGAAATCCATTAAAACTAATCCTTTTTCCCTTAAAAGTATTGTCAACTAAACAGCACGGTTGTTTTGGAAAATACGGAATAGCTTTGGAATATTAATTTAGACCCTTATGCCTAGTTTAATGACAATTTGGCCATTCATGGAATATCGATATATTGAAATTGCTCAATACAAAATGATCATAGGGAATAAAAGGCAGTTATAACTCTCTGTTTTCCTGTGAATATTGTAATAAATGCACTTCCTAATCATTTCCAAGCAACAATGAGAAATACACTGAGAAAATAAATAGAATTTAGATGGATAAATGGAGATGAACGATTTGCAATGGTGAGTAACTCCGTCACCAACGTAAATTCCATTTCGCGCATTATGTATCCATTACTGGTATTCTACCTTCATTTGGGGTACCTGCAGCGTTTACCTCGTGAATCGTGGTCCATTTTAACTACCACAGAACTTCAGTCCCAATTTCTAAGTAGCATACAGGATTTCATAAATTATGAGAGTCGAATGGTTTAATGGTTTTTTAAAGTTGCTATAAACAAGATCTCCGTCATTAATTCTCTCCTATCACTGAACACTAAATTTAACGTATTATCTTGCCATTAATTTTTCAAATTCTTAGGTCAAAACTTTATACAGACTTAATAGATGACCGAATGTGCTCATTCGTACCATTTTAATGGCATCCTATTACTTGAGTGCGATGTGATATGAGTACGGAATGCAAAAGGAGACTGCCTTCCAAGGGTAGTCGTAATTGCTGGGAACAGTATTCATGACTATTTCCATTTAGACTGTTACGTGTCATTAAATATCTCAAGGGGCATGCATGAGGAAGTATTATCAGCAGTGGTTAAACACTTGACGTAGCATGAGAAACCAAGCGGAGAAATTAAGCTCTGCTATTTTTCGATTATCACGAGGGCCATTCGTATGTGCCAAACATGGATATTCGCGAAACTAATGGCATCATTTTATCTCTTCTCTCACAGTGTTTACGTCTATAGCCTCTATGCGTCATTTTCTATGTCCCATTTATTAGATTGAAAGGCGGTAAACGACTGTTGGATATAGTACCACCAAAGGACTTGAATGGCTTATACCATCGTCCCACAAATTTCGCCTCGAAAGTGCCATCGTCTTTGATTCCGAAAAACACTGTAACGGGATTTTGTTTCATCTGAAATGTTGCCATTACGTGTGGAAGCCTAAGAAGAATCTACTTCATCGCGTAAAACAGGTCACTTATGACCCCGCAAAAGAATGTCATCCTAAAGGAAGCTATGGCATCACAATGAAAAAAATCTCTATAATTTAGATGTCATTAATAACAACTTGAGGTGTCAGAGTCGCAACAAGTGATATATTTCCTAAAATCAATTTGATGAACTGATAATGAAGTTTTTAAAATCAACTCTAAACTAAGAGTAACTAGCACTTGAAGGGATACGTAATAGTAGTGTGAAACATGATATTAAGAATGCATACAACCCATTCGGGTTCATTCATCGTAACAACAGCCCTTATGAATGACGGAAAAGAACTGCTACTACAAAGGTTAAAGCAGCCATTTATGCATGAAAAATTTCTAAAGATGTCGCTGAATACTTTTGCCAAATGCAATAGCTAGTTTCCAAGTCATTATTACACATGTTTTGCACATCTCTATCTCTTAAATGAGACGTTTAGTCAAACTATCCTTTCTATATGCAGCAATAAAGAAATTTAATTCTATCCTGTAGCCAATTTAAATACACAACATTTAATTACTGAAGAATGAATTATGAATAATAAATATTCAAATAGTTACTGCTAAGCCCGTACGTATTTCAAACCGAATAGCTACTCCTTGACTCTGAAATTGGAAACATTAAGCGACATATTTATGGTTCGGGTATTTTTGATAGAATTCACTACGGTAGCGTTCAATATGGTAAATAAATATGATAAAATGACCACGATAAGTGATTAGTTAACGGATCAAAAATAAATATTTCAAAATGAAGAGAAAGACAGGAAATGGTGCACTAGTACTTTTGGCTGGGACATAATAAAAAAGTTGAAGAAAATATCCTATATTCCTCATAAGAATATTTGAAGGATTACATTAAGAACCAATCAGTTCCATGGCATGATATTAATCAAATAAGTGGCATAGCGTGGAGTTAATACAAGACACATTGGTATTTTAAAATCCAGACAGGTGTAATAATAAAAGACAGAACAGCTGTTAAATGATGTAATTTATGTATTTCTAACTCACATTCCCTGTACCCAAATTAAAATTGTATGCATTGCTTTAAATATATGGGTGGCTTTAGCATTTAAAAATATAAAGAGTTACATAAGTTATGATATTTTTTCTTAATTATCAGCAAATTTGTGTGCCCAAGGATGATAACTTTCGGGAATCTCAAGGAAACACATACGTAACTTGGAAAATACATAATGATTTAGTATTAATGATGTAAAGGTAAGTACAAGGCGTATTGTTTGGCACTTACGGCTGTTTTTAAATTATATGCCACATTATTTTTGCCAAATACAAATATTCAAGTTCTAGTCCGTCAATGCGTATTTATAGGCTGGTTAAATTTACGCTGAATGGTAAAATACATAGGGCAATATAACTGTAATATCCCTTCAAACAGTGGCCCTCGAAGAACTAGCGGAAGTGTTTTGCGATATCCGTTCACCTCAATGAATATATTTATGAGATAAACAAAATATTTATTCTAATTCTAATGGATTTTATTGAGCAGACAAGGACAAATAGGATGTTACGTCAATTAATCCTGTGTATGCTTCACAGATTACAGAATTCGCTATGTAAGTGACTGCGCAGTGTTTAATATATGTGATCGAGCAATGTAGTGGCTGGAATTCTGGCTTCCAATTCCTATGACCGGGTTTAAATTCCAGTGGTTGCGAATATTTTTCATTTTGCCCTAGATACTACACGGGCACAGTGTGGAGAGAATTTTGGGTGTATTATAAAGTCCGTTAGATGGAACTTTAAACTACTTATCCCTCGGTGATTTAAAATTTGACTTTGCAAATGTCGAAGCCGGGTTTTTCTCAGCCCTAAGATTCCAAAAATTATCCTTTTCCGTGCAAACAGGAATATTTATTGTGCCAGAACTGGCCTGAAACCCTGCGCCCGGCCACGTTAGATGGAATGACGGCAGCCGATGTCGGGTAAAATTTTACCTCTGTGCACACACGAAGCAACAGGCAGAGGCCAAGTCGCGGACATAGTTATTTTCAGGTAACTGCATTGCATATCAAATTGGCGCCATTCAGATTGCATTGGCGATAATTAACGATGATAGGAAAATTAACCATTAATTATTAGACATGAGTACTTTCATCATCATCGTTATTGCCCTACATTGTAATGGGAAACATACTCATTGATCATATTATCTGTGCATAATGTCTCAATAGTAAGCTATAAAACGCCTGAAAAAATTGATTTTAATAAATGATTAGTGGGATAAATATTAAAAAACTTCCATCTCTTTACACTTGTATTTCTCTGTTCAAAATACATCTACATCTACATCTACATATTACCCCGCAAGCCGCCTCAATAGGCGTGTGGCGGGGGGTGTTAGGACACCAGCCGTTTAAAGATAAAAAGGAAACACTCTAATGAAATTACGCCTAGCATTTATTATAGTCCCTTATTGTTCGGGGGAAAAACGAATTCCCATACCTATCCGTTCGGCAAAATATCTCTCTTAATTTATCGTTTCTGTCGGACCTGGAAATATAGTGGGGTTCTAATATGATGTTCTCCGTGTCGCTCTGGAAGATATCTATTCTCAATTGTTCAAGCAATCTAAGCCTAGCGCGTAGCCTCCGAGTCTCTAGCGGTTCCCAGCCTAATTCGTTTAACATCTGTGTAACGCTGTCAGTACGCCCGTAGCTGTTTTTGACGAATCGCGCAGCTTTCCTTTGTATTTTATTAAGTTCCCGGACTAAATCTTTCTGCACCGGATCCCATATGCTCGCTGCATATTCAAGGTGTGGCCGGACGAGTGCGAAATAGCACCTCTCTTTTACTTTTTCATCCGAAAATCTTCCCACAATACGCTTGACGAATCCTAACTTCTTCAGAGCTCTGCCACAAATATTTCTTATGTGTGCTCCCCACGATAGGTCCGAAGTTATCGTAACTCCTAGATACTTCACTTCATCTGTCGCCTTTATGTTAACACCATCCACAGCATATACATGGGAATAGTTGGACGACCTCCGCAAGAATTGTACCGCCGTGCATTTGCTTAGATTAAGTTCGAGTCCCCACTCTTGGCTCCACTCATGAACGTTGTTTAAATCCGATGATAAGGTTTCAAAGTCAGAGTGATCACTAATTTCACGATAGATGACAGCGTCGTCGGCAAATAAACGTATTTTACTGCTAATTCGAGAGCATAGATCATTTATGTATATAATGAACAAAAGGGGTCCGATCACGCTTCCTTGCGGGACACCTGATGTCACTTTAACGACATCAGAGCTAATTCCGTCAAGAACTACCTTTTGCTTACGATCACTCAGAAAGTCGCGTATCCAGTTTACTACTGTTTCGTTTAGGCCGCATGACTGTAATTTGTATAAAAGTTTGTTATGAGGTACCGTGTCGAAAGCTTTCTTAAAATCTAGAAATAATGCGTCAACTTGTCTTTTCGATTCACCAGATTTGAGAACGTCATGAAGAAAGAGCGCGAGTTGTGTTTCACATGATCTACCTTTCCGGAAGCCGTGCTGAGAGCCATGGAGGACGTTACGACTGTCCAGGAACGTCATGATATTGCTAACGACGATATGTTCGAGTATCTTGCCTATAATCGACGTTAATGAAATTGGTCGATAGTTCTCTGGGTCGTGTCTGTTTCCCTTTTTGAATATCGGTGTAACGTTTGCAATTTTCCAGTCTAATGGTATCTTTCCTTCAGACAATGACTTCTTGAATATTATGTTTAAGAACGGTGCGATCTGTGGCGCCAACTCCTTGAGGACACGCGCGGGTATTCCCCCTGGACCCGGAGATTTACTATTTTTTATCGACTGCAGCTGTTTAGTTATCCCATCACGTTCAATAGTGATTTCTTTCATCGGTTCCTCAGTGAATTGTATTTCAAAATTACATGCAGTATCGTCTGTGGTGAATACACTTTTGAAGTGGGAATTTAACGTGTTAGCTTTGTCAATATTTTCGGTGACAAGTTTGCCATCTTTATCAAATAACGAATCTACGGTTGAAGATTTTCCCTGAAGCTCTCTCGCATATGACCAAAAAGATTTCGGATTTTCTTCGAGTAATTCACCAAGTACTTTTTTCTTGAAATTTAGCAATGCAGAACGCATTGATTTCTTAGTTTTTGAGCGTTGCGCAGCGTAACTTTCTTTTGCTTCAAGTTCCTTCGATTTGTCACCTACCGTAGTGAACTTTTTAACCAAGTTGTACAATTTTCTCTGTCTCTTAAGGTCCCTCCTAACATCGTTGTTATACCAGCGAGGTTCTTTACTGTCGCATTTCAATTTTTGCGGAATATATTCGTTGATTCCCCGTCGTAGAATTTTTAAGAAATATTTCCATGATTCATCAGTGCTTTTATCCTCTGTTTTAGCTACGAAATCCGTGTACGAATCATTAAGCATCTCGCCAAATTTGATGAAGTTGCATTTATCAAATAAATAAATATTGCGTTTTGGTTTTACAGCTGTCTCTACTTCAACTTTTAAGGTTGCAAAAATTACTCTGTGATCACTTATGCCGTCAATAATATCGAGCTGTTTTATGAACTTAGGATGGCTGACTGCAAAAAGGTCTAATATTTTATTTCCTCTCGTAGGCTTGTCAACTACTTGGCGAAATAAATGAAGGCGAAAATAATCACAACTCTTCTGCCTGATCCCTAGTAAAATTTAGCGTGTTATAATCCATACCAGGGCATGGCAATCACAGGCGATTCTCTTAGTTGCTTAATAAATTTATTTTTCACACGGAGAAAGGTACTGCTAACCACTTTCCGTGCTAGCACTGGCGCCAGAAATATCGCCGTGTGTACTGGGCTTGTCTGTCCTGTCCATAATGGCACACATGCTGATATTTTTCTGCTACTTCCCAACCTAACCAACCACTTTTAAGAATATTTTTAACGGCAAACTCCATATAAAGTTTTTCGTCAAAATGTTATCAATTTTAAAAGTAATATAATTAGATATCTGAGAGTTTCTGACTTGAAAGTATAAATATGGGTAAAAATTAATATAGGAGTGAATTAACCCATTCAATGCTGACCTATTGACATGACATTTATTCCCACGCTGAAGGGTTTTTTTCTTTTATTTATATAAAACGAAAACACATCCAGCAAAGAACGAAACTCATCCACGTGTGCCTAGAGCAAGCCTAAGACGCGGAAGGAAGTTGCAAGTGTCAGCGCCGACGCTTGGGAACTGGGGAAAACTGAGAAAAGTAAGGGACCGATGCCTTGAATTCAAGGCATCCGCATTTAATGGGTTAAATGCCTCCGTAGTCATACTCGAAGAAGTTCTTAAGTAATTGACTCAAAGTATCGAATATTGCAAATCGAATAGAACTGCGAGTTTAATCCGAGGAATATAGTACTAATGAGGTGAACACAGGGGCAAATAAAGAACTTAAAAATATTACTGACTAGATTAGAATAACTAAATAAGAATAACATGAAATGAATAGAAGCGAATAATAGAAATATAGTGAAAGCGGAATATTAAGATACAAGACATTTATCTCTGACTCAGACGTAACCTTATGCAGGTCCCCAATGGACTGCAGAGTGCTCGATGTGTGGCCTAAGTAGAGAAAAGTAGCATCTCTCACTGTGGCGTTCAGGAATCTTAGCATAATTAAGGTGACAAATTATTGCAATTGCTCTCTTGCCACATATTACAACAGTAAAATGATGTATGCTTAAAACATTATAATAAAAGCTGGGTTTGCAACATAAAACTGACTTCTTTCGGAATGTCTGTGTATAAATATCAGCAGAGGCATTTCATAATATCATGGTAAAATGTAAGAAGTAACTATAATGAAGATTGGTCAAAATTCAGAATAAATTACAACAATATGTCACATAGTACAACAATAAAATTGTATATGCTTATAAAAAGATAATAAAAGCAGGTTTTGCAAGATAAGACAGATTTTTTCGGGGAATTCTGTACATAAATATCAGCAGAGGCATTTCATAATATCATAAAAATATGTAAGAAGTAACTATATTGAAGAGTGGTCAAAATTCAGAATAAATTACAACAATATGTCATATAGTACAACAATAAAATTATATATGCTTATAAAAAGATAATAAAAGCAGGTTTTGCAAGATAAGACAGATTTTTTCGCGGAATTCTGTACATAAATATCAGGAGAGGCATTTCATAATATCATGATAAAATGTAAGAAGCAAATATAATGAAGAGTGGTCAAAATCCAGAATAACAAAGGAAAAACTCTCCGCAAGGAATCATTTAGCCAACATAAACATCAGTTTCTTCCCAAATCATAGAAATGCTTTTCAGTGGAACCAGAGAAAAACAGAATGAACAATTCTAAACTTTTCGTGAGGAATATTTCAAGCAGTGAATCCTTGAAGTTAGGATCTCAATTTCTCAAAGCGACGCTGACTAGAATATTCAGAGATGTTCGCTCATTTCGCGAAAGCTTCTTTGATCCGACGGTTATCAAAGAAAAGTAATATGAGGGATTTCAATGGATTTCCTTGAGTGACAACCGATGCCGGCGTAGTTAGAAGTTTTAAGAATACAATGGAGAGGAGAAAATAGCGGCTCTCGTAGAGTGAAAATTGAGTGACAGTTATGGAATGATAAGGAAATGCTGAAGGTAAGTGAATGAAATGTTATCCATTACATTTTTTTAGATTTTTAAAACTCCCATAAATATAGAAAAAATCACACATTTCTGTGAAAAGTGTCTTAAAACCAGATTTTAAGGAAAGTTTTAAATGTATCAAAGAAGGATGTCATGAATTATTTTGCAAACATAATGTCCTACCGTGAGTGGAATTATTTAATCTCATATAATATTGGAACTTATATTTTGAACATGCGCTTAAAATAATACCCTTATATTCATCAAAGGTAGGCAAGTAATCTTCAAAACTTTTAGACTAATGTAAATGCTATTACCACAAAAAACTAAATTCCTAGAACCAATTCAGCGAGAATGCTCATTAATGTACGGCCATTAAACTAACACTATTATCTGATGCTGATTATCAAATAGAAGGAAATATAAAGAACATGAATGAGTTTCCAAGAGCGAATACCAAATCCATCAGAGTTACGAGGCAAAGGTAGCGTGAAATTTGAAACTATCGTAAAATGAAATTGAGTGAAGCCTAGATAATTAATAGCATTAATTATAAATGCGTTATTAATTAGAAATTTCATTCATTAGAAATGTTAAATAACCCTGGTTTCAAGGAAAAGTTTAAGCATGAGAGAACAGGGTTCTATAAATGATTTTTCAAAACGATTTTCTTATCGTAAGAAAAATTCAATTATATGTTGGATGATGAATTATAATTTTCGCTTTTATTGTCCATCGCAAAGCTTGATAAGTAGGTGATCATAACACACCGGGCTATGTTTTATGAAAAAAGCGCTAATAACTAAAATTCCCAGAAATACTTCCGCAGGAATATTCATAAATGAACGCTCATTTCACCGACACTTCTTTCTCATGCCGGTTATCAAACAAAAGGATACATGGATGATATGAATGAATATTCAGGAGTGACAACTGAGACCGTCCGAGTTAGAAGTTAGAAGGAAGGCAATGGAGGAGAGAAAATTGCGTCTCTCGCAGAGTGAAAATTGAGTGACAGCTAGGGAGGGCAGGGGGAGGGTAAGATGGAGTTGGGTGGAACGTGTGAGGCGGGTCTGGGATGGATTGCAATGCGGGAAAAAGAAAAAAGTTTTCCCGGACGCAACTTCTCGATGTTAAAGCATCTCCGATACATTCTTGGGGATGTCATGTAAATTCCATTTCTTTTCCCTTCCCGTCCCTCACCGCCGTCGGAAGGGGAAAGACAAGAGAAGGGCGCGCGCGCGCGCGTGGAAGGAAATCGAACTAAGTGCGGGTGCGCCGCTACACAAGAAGGAACGGAATGGCAAAGATCCACTACTCTCCCTCCCTTGACTGTCAAGAGTCACTTCTAGGAACGGAAGGAGCTCGCTGTCAGGTGAAAAATTGAAATTGAGAAGGGCATAAGTTCCTGACGCTCGGATCACAATTTTCTCCGAGTCAAAAAACACCACCGCCCTCATTCCTGGAAGAGAATAGCAAGGTCTGGCTGCTTTTAAGGTTCCGTAGTCATGTAAAATATCTTCAGATTTCCCAAGTTATGTAAGGATAAAAAACGATATTTTGATATCCATAAAACAAACTACTATAAGCAATTATTCTGGCGCATTATTAACTTATTACAAAAAATGTTAATTATCTACTTATGAAATTCCGGAATAAATATTTATTTTTAATCCTTCAGTACGGTCGGCTACTTTACAAACGTAATTCAGGTCGCTGGGTGTCGTACACCCAGAGTATGTTTTCTTTGTTTTTAATGGACGTAACTTTTATTTTTCACTACATTTTATTTAATATATAATTTTGTTTATTTTATGCACATAAAATATTTTTACCTATTTTTTAACATATGTACAAATTATATATTGCATCCAAATCAATCATCCGAAATTTCTACAATCTCCATTCTGGCAGATATTTTGCCCTGGCAATTATCACAGAAAATATTTTAATGTTCTTGACACACCTGAATATCACAGAATAAACACTTGGGACTTAGTTTTCCGATCCTTACCTTTACATATTGGGCTTCGGAAATATTTTTTCACATAATTCTCAAGATGTTTCCCTGTAACGAAACCATGGTCTTGATCAATAAAACTACATGTGGAAAAAGCTATGCTGAAAATTCGTCTAGCTTTCCTACTTTTCGTCTTTGCTAGGTAAATACCAACTTTATAACCTGTCTGAATATCGTTGTTGAATCGAGTGTCTATACTTATTATTGCAGCCAGTTCATCTTTCTGTCTTTCTTTGCGATCAAAAATGTTATCAAAACGAATAGCATGGATTAGAAATGAAAACCTGTCAAAACTAATTGTAGCATACATGAGTTCAATTCAGGTGCCATCTGTTGCCCGTAAGTAGGTTTGTTTGATAGTTTCTATTAAGGCCTACCGAATACAAAACTCGAAATTGAGCTCGCATTTCAATGTTGTTCGTTTTCCTGACATTAAGCTTATTTTCGTATATGAATTCTACGTTATCAATACAACGATTGGTACACAATTTCATCAATAAAAGTAATAAATAACTTCCAACTTCCCAAAGGACATTTTACACTTTTAGAATAATAACTTAATGAGAAAGTCGTTTGGAAAATGTTTCCTGAACCTATTCGGACATATTTGCGAAAAGGTTTTTTTCGCTACACTTTTTCATTATCCTCTCCGTAAAACAGTTCGCTCTCTCCTTTGTCTGACTCCTCACCACTCTTATCCTGATCAGAGCTAGTGTCGTACCCATTTCTTGGAAACTATCTGTACCATCGATATCGAAAGTAGATCGATCGATATCGACATATCTGGTATCGAAAAATCGATACCAGATATCGAAAATAATATACTCCTCTCCTTCCATTTTTTCTAACAGTTGAAATATTCTTTCTAGATCCTTTTCAAACATTACACTGAAAACTAAAACGATATCTATTTCACATCCTCAGTCATGGAATAAAAAGAAATTTGTTATAATTGTAAATTGTGGAATATGGAGGAATATTCTGATTTTACGCCAAAATATTCCACAAGCGCAATCAATGCAAAGCATGCTCATACGTTGAGTAACTGTCAAACTGTTTTACTGCAGAAGCTACTCAGATCCTGAAATCAGCTCTAACATACACAGTGACACACAGAAAGAGACAGCAAAAAGAGAACATGCAACTCAGCGATTCAGAAAGATTTTCCGAAAAGTCTTTACTAAGTCTACTGAAGGAGAGAAATGGGGAAACTAAAAATGAGAAACAGATACAATATGTGTATCCATATCTCATTACATTGAACGCCGAAAGTAATGCTTTTATTCGGAGACTTTCGAACATAGCTGAAACTTTTGCAGCCATGCAAATACTCCTCAAAAGCTGTAGAAACATTTATAGAGCATCATTGAGGATAACCGTTTTTACTTAACAAGGAGATATATTTTCCTCCAGCAAAAGAAAAAATTACCGATCCAGTCTTACACAAATTTAAGAAATCGTGGTACATGCACCGTTTTGCCAATTTGGGGTATTTTCCCTAGATTTAGCTTATTTGGATAAGCGTCTAGGGTAAAAATATGCCAACTAGGGGATAGCTGATTTTCTGGCTAATTGTCTTTATGAAATTGACTTGTTTCAGGGTTTTTACAAAAAAACATTTAACTTTTATCATAAATTTGTAAGCTGACCATAATGATCATACGTCTCGTTTTCGAGCCTTCTCCTGACCGCCCAGTCATTTTCATCTAAAATATATTTCGTCCCGTTTTACAGCCTCGTGCTTTTAAAACTCATTTTTCTAATATTGAGATATTTTCAAGCTGCAATGAATTCATTTCCAACGAACTGGGAATTTTTAATTTCTGAAATCTTTAACTGGTTTAATCACTCCCCGCTCAGGCAAAATAAATATAAAGGACTTTACAATACCATAAATGATGGAAGGCATCCAAAAAAAAGTTAAGTCAAGTAATACTCGAATATAATACAAGTAATAACTGAACAGTACGAGTAACTTAAACTCTAATTTAGTTTATCACGTTCCTCCGAAAAATGTTATACAGCTGAACTCTTATACTCTATGTATTCTAATGAAACCAATTTAGCCTTTATGCTCATCCAAAATCCTATTTATCAGAGATTCAACAGGTGAATAAAGCTTATGAAGCTAACAATGCTGATCCGACTTAAATTGCTGACAGACCTAACTTCGCTGATAGACTCCATTGGAAAAACAACTTGTATAGCCTACATGCAAATTAGATCCCTTAGTCAGCGACTTAGACGGTTATTTTGATCCCAATCCGTACTTAGGATGGAGATTTGATAATAAAATTCATGAGCTGAAACAAGCAAAAGAAAATAACTACAGAAGAACTTACATTACGAGAAAAATACAGACAATTTTTAGGAGAATAATTTATTCAGCTTAATTAAGATTACCTGACAACATTCGAACATCACAAAAAATATGCGTATTCCTAGCAAAAATGTACTTAGAGCTGTTAAAGAACCAATAACTCCGATTTTGGAGAAAATAAACATCCCAGGTACTGCTATAGAATATGCTATAGAAAAGCAGGACACAATTATATTTTGGAATGAAGTTCATTCATTCAAAGACTGTACTGGACAAAATCCATTAAAAAACTTTTTAGAAGTAGCCTTAAGGCTACTCATTCTACCATGGTCCAACGCTGATGTTGAGAGAATATTCAGCCAACAGAATTTGGTAAAAAACAAAGCAAGAAACCACCTTAGAATTAAAATGATTAAAAACATTATGTCCGTCCTGTATGGGTTGTGGCGACATAGGAAATGCTGCATATATTACGATTTGCCAGGTTCCGATTTATCAATAATCGGAACGAAGAAACCGTACCCTTATAATTGTGACGATGTTGGTGAACTATTTTGTAATATTATGGCAAAATAAATGTATTTTCATTCAATCATGATCAATTTATTTGTTTCTTTTAGCATTATCTCCCCTAAGAGTTACTGTCTGCAGGGTGGGTTTGGGGCCAATGGAGAGATTGTAATGGATTCATGCGGTGGGGGTGGAATAATTTTCTCTTCCATGGTCATAGTTCTCTGATGATTAGTAAAAGGCATAAAACGACATATCATTAAGTGCTATATAAAAATTAAATACTGAATTGACTGTTTCTTTTTTCGGGATTCATTCCGCGATGTTAAAATTCCAAAAAACAATATTTCGCTGGTCCTCCTTCCAGCTTCATCAGGTTACCTGAACTGATTCCTTAGTCTCGCTCGTATTTATATATATGAGTGAGGAGTCCAATTGTTGTCGGAGATTATAAATTTGAAAAATTCGTTTAAGATTTCTACTCAAAATGTAACCATCTTCTTGGTTGACGTTCTCCGGTCCCTTCGCAATTTCTATGGCCTCCCTGATTAATCTTGGGTAATAGCGTACCTCCTTTGATATTAATTTTGTTTCCTCGAAGTTGAAATTATGAGTGGGGCCGCTGAGATGGTGTTCGTCTATTGCAGTAATGTGGTAATTATTATTTTTAATTGCTCGTTGATTTTCTTGGAGGCGTATTTTTAGAGCCTTCATGTCTGGCCTATACAGCTGCACAAAACTTCATATATTTCTCCGTAGAGATTCTGTGGAAGCGGGTCTTTGGCTTTTAGAAGTACGTCACCAGTCTTCGTCTCGCATGTGAATCTGGTAACTACGTTGTACTTCGATAGAGTTCTGGAGATTTTCTCCGTAGTTCCAGACACATAAGGGAGAGTGGCATATGCCTTTGGCTACTCTCTATTTTCTGTCGGGTCAGTGGGATTTTTATTTCGAACCACGAGAGAATTTCTTTCTTCTTTCCGTGCGGTTTTCAAGATGTAGTCACGGCGGAAACCATTTTTCTCAAATGCTCTTAATAAGTGCTGCTTTTCGCCGGCGATGTAATTGGCGTCAGAGATCGTAAAAGCTCGATGATACAGCGTTCTCATGACTGAGGCTTTCGGTTGAGGGCGGTGGTGCGATGGGGCATGTAGGCAGCGGTCAGTGAGGGTACATTTTCGGTACACGTCCTAATGTCCCAGAAGACGTCCAAAAAATGGTCGAATTTTGCCTAAACCACTCATATTTCCTGTGGAATAAAACCTTCTATAAACAGAAATTTGGAGCTGCCATGGGTTCACCTCTTTCTCCCGTGATAGCTAACCTATTCATGGAGGAATTAGAACAAAAATCTATTCAATCTTATTACAAAAAACCAAAAGTATTCGTAAGATACGTATATGACACCTTCGCTATCTGGCCTCACGGAAAAGAAGAGCTGAAAAAGCTCCTGCAACATCTAAATGGGCAAAGGAACACTATTAAATTCACAATGGAAATAGAAAAGGACAACCGCCTTCCATTCTTAGACATTAAGGTCCATAAGAAAGAAGATGGGACATTAGGTAATTCTGAGCACCGGAAATGTACCCACACTGACCGCTATCTACATGCCACAACGCACCACCACCCTCAACCGAAAGCCTCAGTCATGAGAACGCTGTATCATCGAGCTTTTACGATCTCTGACGCCAATTCCATCGCCGGCGAAAAGCAGGGATGGCATAAAAATTACGAAGTTTAAATACTGAATGTTTTATTATTACATACATTATAAAGGATTTAAGGTTTTCCCGGCGAATTATATAAGTGAAAGTTTCTCGGGTTTCACTTATATTACTTACATTGTTTCTCATATGATACCAATAAATTAAAATGAAATTATATAAGTAGCACACTTAATATTGTTATCCTGAGAAAAATACAAAGTTGAAACAGTCAAAACCATGGATACGATTCATCCGCTTCGTGATAGAATGCGCAGGAAATATTTTATGAAATATTTGACAAATATTAGCCAAAATTTAGTAATTAGTTACTAAAATGCAGGTATTAGCAGTGGTATGTTGTACTTGTTTTATATTATTGGTTAAATTTCATAAACAATTTAGCGGAATCCAGCTTATTGGAATGTAGCTTATTTTACCTAAAGTCCTAGCGTATTCGTGCGGATGTGAGTTGGCAACACTTTCTATGCTTTGCTTCATTGCGTGTATATTACAAAACAACCGGTTGAAAATTTCTGTAAAATAATTAATGGCTTCCCGTTCATAACTGTATGGCAAAAGAGAGTTTTCTGAGCTCGGCAAATAGAATTTAATTGTGAACTTAATTGTTAACTCCATCAAAGAACTTTCCATAATTTTCATAATATATATTGGGGGGAAATATACAGAGTTAGTACTGAAGAACTATCATTTACACCGTAGCGCCACCTTAAGATAAACCAATTGCGAGGAGAAGATACCACATGAGTTGAAGTTTTACACCGAGAATGGATGGTATTATTTTCCGCCACCACTTCAGCAAAATTCCTCTTGAAGCCCTGTTGAAGTATTCCTACACCCGAAAAATGTACGCATTCCTTGGTGCGCGCGGAAGCCATATCCCACGGATACGCAAGGGAATGTTTTATTCAACCGGAATAGACAAGATTTTTTTTAAGCATTCAAACTCAGACTTCAGTCTTTCATATACCCAGCACTTCGCATTCCCCATCCTCCCGACTTATCTCGCATCCCTAAAAAGAGACCCTAAGTCCTTAAAGGGTGGAATACCCTAGGGAGTCGAAAGTCTCTTAGCGCCCGCTCTTCATCTTTCCTTTCCTTCTCCTCTTTGATCCCTTTCCCATTACCTCTCCGGCTTCCCTAGACACTCCCTTACCTTGGGTATTATTCCTTATTCCCCTTTTTACCTTAAATCGAGAATGTATCTAAATACTCCTTCTACGAAGTAAGCATATAAGTAACGAAGACATTCCGTAATGTTTTTTAAATTCAAACTATTACGCTATCTATTATGAGCTACGTCTCTTTACCTCACAGTAAAGTTACATCTACGGAGAGAATAAAAGATGATTCTGATGTGGAAAATATAAAAAATAAACAATTCTTTACAGGAAAGCGAAGAAAATGTAGTTGTTATTAAAACATTACATTCAAATATTATTTTCATTTAAGCCTAACAGTGACCATGGAACAGCCTCAACATCCTTCCATACGCGGAATCACACGTGGCATACAAAACATTATAGTTAACGGAATGCAATTGATAACAATAGGCTTGGTTTACATATTGCACAATGTATGACGTTCGCGTACTAGAGACCGTCCAATACAAGAGCACTGTTGAAATATACTGATTTGGCTTAAAAAGAAACGAAAATTAACCAATTTTTTCACCATCGTTTTCAAGATTTAAACGACGTACGCCATCATGGATTATTCGGCCACGTGATTACGTTCCTCAAACGGCATTGGACGCATTAGCACTCAGGCTTAATGGTCACACTTAGTACTTATCTACAAAATCTTTCATTGTACGACGTGTTTCACCGATTTGCGGCATCGTCAGGTACAGAAGGTTTCTGTGATGTCATAAATCGGTCAAACGCGTAGTACAATAAAAAAGTTAGTAGAAAAGTACTAAATATTATCATTAATCATGAGTAATAATATAATAAACTTCAACGAAGTGAAGTCTGTCGCATTAAACGTGTTTACTGATGGGCTGCTATTCTGTCAACGGCGTTATTATCTTGGACAAACTTAACATACGTAGAGTATAGTGTGCTGCAATCAATTGTTTAAAAATCTCAAGAACAAGCCGAGTCATCAGAGGCACGGTAGGTACATATTTACGTTACATATTACGGAGTAATTACACGTTAATTTAGTCTGTTTACATGCACAACGTATATGCAAGGATACAGGATAATCTAACTTCCTCTTCCGTGCTGACTCATAGGTAAGGCCATCAAAGCTGCAGCAGCAATGATATGCTCGTCGTTCACTCAGAGTTGATTTGTTTCATTAGAAGCTTCTCCCATGCACAAACACACAAGAAATGAAAGCACTCACAGCGATTTATCATTAAAAAATTTCAATGCCGCAATTTTTATGGTCTTATTACTTCACCTACATCAAATGCACTTTTTACACAATCTATTTTAAATATGATGATGTTATTTCAATGAGGATGGTTAAAATAGTCTAGAGTGCTTCATAAATAAACCACGGTGTCCCGAGAAATGTGGTGAAAGTCCATTCTGCGACAGTAAATCCCAATGGAAAAAAAGTCCAAGTTTTTATTTCCCCAAAGAGTACGATGCGGGCGCCTGCAACCAGTTAGTTTATCTGATTTTGGTGGTTTACTCTCGTTTTACTCAATATTCTACATTATTTTACAAAAATGTAAAAACATGGTGAAGTTAAAAATTTTCCCTATTTAATGGAGAACAGAAATTTAGAAAACAAATTTACGACTGAATTTGAATGATACCTCCATCTTTTAATGAAATAGCACCGGTTGAAGACAGGTGGGTTGCGGGTAACACAATAAATAACTGCTTCCAGCTGGAGCAAGTGGAAGATTGAATTCAATTCTCTCCCAATATAGATTTTTCTTTCGAGCTGGTTCACCATAAGCATATGAACAATAAGTTCGAATGTGAAATAAGATTGGTGAACTTGAGTACATGAGTTGGATTCAAAACGTCCACATTGCTCCTAGCATAACTGAATATAGCTAACATAGCTGAAGACAGAAGATGGCTGTATTTCATCCATTAAGTTATGTCAAAGAAGAGAAATTTCTTCAATGGAAGAATCAGCAGCTACCTTGGCAATACTTACTCGCACTTGTGGTCCTACAATCCTAATGTTGGTAAGAAAGTGGAATGCAATAGTAAACATAACATTTTTAACATGTAGTGGTTGGGATGTCTTCACGAGCGATCACATTAATTACACAAAATATATCGAAAATTAAAAATGTTTTTCCATGAAATTCAATGCATGGCGAGTAATTAAAATTATTATTGGGTATTTGAGACAAAGGAAGACCAAATTCAACTATTTAAATGAAAAGAAACGACGAGTATTTGCATTGATTGGATGAAGACACGAAAAATTGCGTTGCGCCTACGTTGCCAACTTATTTACTCACACAAAATGTGAACATTACTACTTTCACCGGTTTGGACTAAATATTTCAAAAGCATATTAAAAATAACAATAGGGATGGCCTTGAAAGAATAAATTAAGGACTCATCCATCTAAACATTTTCACCCCATTATGAATTCTTCAAAAAAACAACGGCAGTTGACCGTGAGTCATGCATTTAAATGAAAAGAGGGATGAAAAGAAATATAAGGTGTGTTCTCACAATTACCGACTTCGTACCCCTGGGAGAAGGAGGGGAACGCGAATGAGACGTTATTACCGCAGCAATAACGCCCTCGGCGGCCTCCAAAGGAGCCATTGCATTCAACTGCGCAGTCGTTCAATCCGCTCCAACAGACCTTCGTTCCTCGCTCAGACAAATGCACAGGCCAGAGTACAGTACGGGGCGAGGCGATTCACACCCCAGCTCTAATATCTCCTCGGGGAGATTTTTTCCGCGTGTTTAGATTATCCCACGCGCTCCGTGCGTTTTTTTTGTTTTCCACTGCGCATAACATTTCTCCTTTTTTATTTCTTTCTCTACGTTTTCCCCCATTTCCCTCCAAGTGAGGAAAATTGGATGGGACGTCTGAGCGTTTAGGGAGTGTTTTGCGGCAAAACGCCGTCGGATCTTTCGTGTTATGTTCTATATTTCGAACTGC
The DNA here is from genome assembly GCA_963573305.1 of Pyrrhosoma nymphula. Classification (NCBI taxonomy): domain Eukaryota; kingdom Metazoa; phylum Arthropoda; class Insecta; order Odonata; family Coenagrionidae; genus Pyrrhosoma; species Pyrrhosoma nymphula. The sequence goes on from OY754334.1 coordinate 37,255,228, forward strand.
GCGAGGGATGACGTTAAAACTCTCCTTCTCTGCTCTCCTTCACTCTTGCGCCCCCCCCCCCCTTGCATGTTTTTGCAACTCAGGATTCTCTTTTGGAGCGCCGCTCTTCTTTCCTCTGCTCCACACAGAGAGTTCCCACCCCATCCATGAAATCCTTCCTTTCCTCCATTCTCCATAAATATTCCTTTTGTTTACGCGAGCCTCCCGTTAAAACATTTCGCCGACTCTTAACAAACCTCATTCTTAACTCCCGTGTTCCGCATCAACTTTTTTCCATTAACGGGCAAGGAGGGAAAAAATTAGCCGAACATCGTTACTTCGACGCTGCAATTTCTCGACACTCACGGTATCCACCCGCCGGTGAAGAAAACTTTATGCAAAATAATGATCAACCCGTTCTATCTTCCGTATCGAATTTCCAAGAGCTCAATCCTAAGCGCAAAAGGGATTGTAGATAGAAAGAATCATGTTACTTGTTTCCTCTCCCTCCCTATTAGTTAGACAAGGGTCCCTGCGACTTTTTCCTATTCTTTAAGATAAAATAATCGTGTATGAACGACTTCTTGCCAACATTCAGGATATAAGGACATGATCGCTGAAGGAGTTAAAGTCTTACCAAAAATTGCGTTCCGGAAGTGCTTTGAAGATTGAAAATAGCACTAGCACAAATGTATTTTATCTGATGGACTTTGTTATTATATCTGATGGATGTACTTAGAAGAAGACAACATTAATATTGACAAATAAATAAATTTTGTTGAGATAATAGATAATCCTGCGTATTTAAAAAAAAATAATGTATAGCAGTATTAATTACGCAAACACTTCGTTTTTACAACTTATTCGTTAATCACGTAGAATCAATAGAATCACTACTGTTTATAATTAACAATACACGAATAATTTGCATAATTATATACCAATGAAATCTTTAACTTGACTTATTCTCATAAATTCAGAGATATAATAAGAACATATAAGAATATAATAATTATAATGGTGCATAATAGGTTTATTAAAAAAATTTAAAGGATAAGTAAACAACAAACCGCCACATTTATAACGCCTTTGGTGAGTCAGATTTCGGCTTCTTTTTTTGCAAATATCTCAAAAAGATGCTTAATTAGTGGCTGGAAGTTAGGTATCTAAAAAAAGATGAAACATTTTTCGTTACACGGGCTCTAAATCAACGTAAAAATAATGCGTACTGATACTGGCAAATGTAAAGAATTTTTAGGCGAAAGGTTTCTCTGCGATTTAGTATACCGTGCTCGTTTGACAGTAAGAAACAGATATATTTGCAGAAGAAGTCAGGACAAGATGTTACCTACTCACCGTTATAATTCTGATGAGTCAAAATCCCTAATTTTGTTTTAATATTGTCTCACAGCTCAGACGTACCATATAATATGGAAAAAACAGCTTCAATTTTTATCAATATCCCAAAAATTTGTACGATAAGCTAATATTTTGGCATAGTTAGAAAGACGTTATATTTTTATTTATAAAGAAGCCAAATTGATGGAGTTTCATACTCTCCACCAACCTAAAGCTCTTTCTACTATCCATGTTGAGAATCACCAACTTTGTCATTTCCACACACTTTATTTCGCTGGCACGACGCGCGTTTCACCACACTGTGGCATATTCATGTGAATATGCGGCACATGAATATGCCACAGTGTGGTGAAACGCGCGTCGTGCCAACGAAATAAAGTATGTGGAAATGACAAAGTTGGTTTTCCTCAACATGGATATCCATCATTTCCACGATGTCAGGCCTGATAAAATCAATTTTACTCTTTTTACTAAACTGTCCTCCCCATAGGGTAGAGATGGATGTGTATGTATGTCAGTAAATTTGAAGGAATAGAGCTAAAACTGCGTCACTTACCCCTTGCTTTCCTCAGCATGCTGATGGAGGGGTAAAATCGATGTAGGAATCATGACGCGACGCGCAGCAATTAAGCCGGGAAGGAGAGGAAGCGAAGAGGGATTCCGTAGGGTTGTGGGGAGGGCATGCGGGGGAGGAACACGTAAGTGATTTCCCACAAGACCACACTCACACAAGCAGGCACACACGCTGGAAACCCACTCCCACCTTCCCCCTCCCAACCGCTCTCCAATCATCCTCCGTACTCCCGCTTGCTCCGTCTCATCATATACCTACCACCTCTCCGACCCTCATCCCATCCCATTTACCCTCATTCGACCTCATCGCTCCTTCTCTTCGTCCACTAGAGAATCACCCCCCCCCACCCCCACACAGGCGCTGCTGACACTACCAACCTACTCCACTACCTTCACGCTACTCCTACCCACTGCCCGAGAGCTGACCTCTACTTCCGGCCGAGCGAACTAACCCCACAACCCACCCGACACGTTGAGCGCGGAGCTCACGGTGACACGGGTCTCGGATCAACACAGCATCATCACGGCGTCCGTGAATCCGACTCATGGTGGCAGTGACTTAGACTCGCAGTAGTCGAGTGCAAAGGTAATTCCGACGAATACGCTCGAAAGCGAGTCATGAGGAAACGCCTCCATGAGGGAAGAAAGTGATGCAATCGGTAAATAGTATGAAGCTCTCTGGCCCAAATTGAAAACTCCAATACAACTGGTAGTTTCAGGCGTTACTTGGTGGTTCTTATTCATTGTATAAAGTTTTTTAAGTATTTTAAAACTCCGACGAAAAGGTTGGATGTGAGTCAACGAGGATTTGTCTCGGTGAGGTAATAAAATGATGAGAGTCGGTGAATAATATGCATTCCCCAGTCCCTAAATGAAAAAGAAGTAGTCTCAGAAAATCAAATGAGATAAAAAAAAACATTAAATAAGGTGGCGGGATCGGGTCACTGAGTGTGCATTTTAACAATTTTAGTTGAAAAAATTGGTTGAAAAAAAATCCTAGGATCACATTTCATTTAAGAACATCTGCTAATGCGAAAGATCTCTCTACACATTTGGCATTTGAAATTATAGAAAAATTATATTTTATATTTATAACTTAATCAACGCATTATATGAATTGAGATATTAAACGTTTTCGGCGGGGTAATCTAACTTTCGGCAAAAGTTACATTTTTAATGGGTTTTCGAATCTTTGACTTGGCGCGACACCTTGAAACATGTTGGCCGCCATCTTAAGAAGATAAAATGTATTATTTCGCGTTTATTATGAAACCTGTACCAATATAATCGAATTATTACGAAATATGTATTATGCGCCATAAGGCTACGTGTTAAAACATCATTGAATAGCCAATAACCAAATCGGCTAGGTGTAATTTTTTTACTTTACTCTTTAGATATCACAAATAAAAACACGTACGTTTGCAAAGACTCAAGCAAATATTTATATGAGCAAATATCGCTCAATCCAACTCAAACGTTGATCGTGGGTAGTGATATAGAATCCGTTAGCTAGAACTACGACCTTGTCACTATGGAAGGGCTTGCACGTTCCCATCACCCGATGACTGGGGGGAGGAATTAGTCATTACTCCTGTGCCAACTATGCCAGATAGGTCGAAGGGTAGGAGCCAAACGAAAGGTAGTTCACACGATGATGTCACGTTAAATACCGAGAGGGGCGGCGATAGAAAACCATATCAATTTCCCGGAAAATGGAAGTGCATAATTAGGCAGGAATCATAGCAGAGCCACGAAATTAAGAAGAATTTGACAAGCTCACATTAGAATAGTAAGTTTTTGGTAGGTAATTCGCATTCATTTGTCCGATTTAATTAATAATGCTATTCCTCAGATATCCCCTTCAATTTTACTTTTAATATTCATTCGAGGATCTATCGCGAACACATAGAAAATAAAAAAAAAACCTTTTTCGAGATACACCCGCGTGTTCGTTTGAGTTAATTCTATGAGTAACCTTAGAATCTCAAAGATTACGTCATAGATAGTCCTTGTAAGTCCCTTTTCAATACCCACGCACGTCATTTTTAAATGTATTTGTGAAATTCATCGAACAAAAATCCACCAACGGCTGTTTGTATTTTTCCCTTATTTCACTTCCAGGATAGTATGAGTATCATGGCTTAAAAACTGTGTATAATTCTGCTTCTTACCTTCTTACTAGTATCCGCTAACCTCGCTTACCTCTCTTACGGCTGCGCACACATTGGATCAAACCCCTAGCACACAAAGGGAACCCAGTCCGTTGGACGGCACTCGTATCAACACAAAGCCCTCACGGTAGCTGGGACTCCCGAGCTCACAACACACGAGCGGAATCGAAATTCTAACGAAAACGCTTGATACTAGTCAATGGATCGTGAATACCAGACATCTACTTAATCTGACTCATTTACTTTATGTACTCTTCCCACAGTTATGTCAAGACTTGAAAGTTCCAGGTGATAATTTGCGTTATGTTCAGTTCAATTGCAAGTCAATTTACTTCTGCAAGCTTTTCCTTAAACTATACTTATTTACCTAAATTTTCCCCTATCCTTATTAGAACTAATATCGGTGTACACATAGGTGTCACTCCGTTATCAATATTAGGGATGGATTTGTTTTTCCTTCTATTATATTTTCACATTCGCATCAAGAGTTTTTTTGTCGGAATTTCGTTTGCAATTTGATATTAGGAGGTCGATCCTCCGATTTGGAAGATCTGAAAAAATTAAAGAATTTGGAAACGGAAAAGAAAATAAGGATAAAAATTAGTCGCATACACTAATGAATGAGCCAGCAAAATTAAAATTTTCAATATCATTGGTTCCATTCCCAGCCACTGCCCTCGGTGACCTGATATCCACTATAGCACAATTTGTGTCCAACCTCCAGCAGCAAACGCAGCAACGCAGTTCATCGTGACACTGAATTCGTATCAATACAACATCCTCATAGAAGCAGAGGATCCAACGCCTAATACCAGATCGTAAACGAAATCCCGGCAAAAAATATTGATGCGTACTAAGTATAGGTACATGCATGCAGATGTGATAGAATGATGGTTGAGAAAACAATTCAAACCATATTATTGAAATATTTTCATAATGGAGTAAGATGTTGTACTTAATAGTAAAAAATCGAAATGTAAGTAAACAGGTAGATGTTATGGACAAGTTCTCAGAAACGCATTGAGTGTTAATTGTACTGAACGTAACGCTAATTTTCACACAGAACTTTCACGTCTCAGCTCAAACTCTGTGGGAAGGGTACAAAGGAGTTCGATGAACCACCTGACAATAACTCTGACTTAATCCTTAGTGTGGGGTAAAAACAAACAAAACCATGTAATATATTTTGCCAATGGTGAAAAAATGTTAATATTTTTATTTGCGGCTCTGCATGACTTAAAATAGGATTACCAAAGCGAATATTGTGAAGTTTATGCGATAAGAAAGTGAAAGAGATATCCTAATTAGCCTGGTTAAGCCACATCTTGAATACGCCGCGAGCCGCCCTGCACGGGAAGACTAAATTCGCGAAGTACATAAAATACAGAAGAGCCGGAGGCTTTGTTACAACTGGTTCGAGTGAACAAAAGGTTTCACACAGCTGATGATAGGGCTAGGTTGGGAGTCGTTAGAGATTAAGAGGGCTCGTAGGCTTAGAATAATTGAAATTTTCAGATCAGGCGGTATTCTGAATGACAGGTAGGAAATTATTTAAATCCCGCGATATGTATAGAATTGATGAAGCGATACAGTAAGAGACTGACAGTTGGAAATACTCTTGCTTTCTGCGCACAATTAGTGATAATACCAAAAACAGCGAGACGCATACACTAGACACATCGTGAACACACAATTCACTGCAGTTCTCAACCCTATTACCTATTCCCTCCCCTTTGTAGTAGGTTTTCTAAAACCTCTGCCACACGCCTCTGCGGTAACTCGCAGGGTAGTATGTAGATGTAGATGAACCTCATCATAGCAGCCGTTAATGAAATTTGCAATACCAGAGTGCAATTCGGATTTCCGACGATAATACTCAATTAGTGTCCGCTGGTAATCGCATACGAGAAGAAACAATGTAAGGGGCAGAAGTTTAGAATGCATCCCGAACCAATTCATGTGCACATCAATGACGACCTAGAAGGTTCATTAAAGCCTATGTCATGACGCATATGATTTAAAACCATCAGAGAGTTATATACAAATGATATGCGATGCACTGAAAGGCATTCTGCCCATTCCAGCACTCGTAGGAATACATAGGCCATTTTACCATATATACCGTCATTCTACCTACTCATAAAGATTTTTGTAAGTTGAAATAATAAGCCATAATATCAACATAACACATCTACGTCATAGAAATATTTTAAGGCTATCCGATATACTAATTTACAGTAAGTTTACTGTATTAAGGAATCAGTCGCATAAATGCGGTGTCCATTACTCGCTGCCACATCAGTGAGAACTGCCTTAAAATTAGTTTCTACCAAATTTTAAGTTTCAACTAAATGATAATATCCGCACCATAAATTGGGAATATCAACACCTCTTACAAGTACAAAGTAGAAGAAAGGATATTTCTGGGGCTGATTTTATTAGTTGGACTAACTTAATGATTCAAATGCTAATGAGCAGCATTTAAAAAGTCGTAAAAAATCCTTCCTCCTAGTTATAGCCTCTATCCAGCTATCCAGTCCTAAAATTTCCTTGCCGTTTCCCTAATATGCCCTAGGCCAGTTATGAGAGTATCTCAGGCTGCATCATATTTCGCTTGGTGACCAAACTTTATCGCTGCAGCTAATGTTACACAGCCTGTACATGCCTATGATTTTTTTCTCTATTACTACCCATTTCATTCATTGAATCGTTCTTTAAGGCGATTTCGAGAAGTCTTCGTTTCGGAACTGTGTGACGACAGGCTTTATAGAAATGCCTTCACCGATCTTCCAGCTACATATTCAGTCAATACCTGTTGTCATTGCTCCTCAAGTATTTGAGAAGACTTATTTCAACTTTGTATATATTGTAAGTGATGTAAAGTTTATGTTCAAAATATTTCCACATTCCTCATTTGTCTCAACAGCTCTATACCTCCTTCGAAGTTTGAGTTACATTTTATTCATGAAATTCTTATTCCTATTCAAAAAATTTTATATATCTTGATGTGACTCCATATTCAATGAAATAAAATTATTAACGATGGGTCCACCTTGCCAATTGCGTTTAATTGAGTATTAAACATATATTCAATGAGTATTTAACGCATTTAAATAAAACCATCAAAAAGTTCAACCATAGTACCTTAAGCAGGAATCACGGAACTAAATGTGGTGATATATTCAGAAAATGTTTTTTAAATAATATTATAACAAAATGTTTATTTTAAACGCGTATTTGGTACATGATTTACAACGATACATGTTATTAATCAATAAATAAACGTTTCCACTACATTTCTTCAAACAGCAGGAATAAATAACAAAGTATTTCATGAGGTTATTGTAAAGAATTCATTAATAAATTCATACCTATCATCTCCACTCTTCATTTTCTACACCAAAATATTTTAATCGATGTAAAATGGCATTAAAACCACAAAAAAATGAATTATTCCACCGTTATGCTGTAAGTTTCCAATCACCACACTTAAAACGTTTTTTTTTCCACTCTCTAGTCGGTTCACAACGCTTCCACTGAAGCCCTCTCTAGTCCCATTAACTGTCTCCACCATTCTGTCTATAAAGTCCAGCGTCCCTGAGTTTTCCTTGCGCGATTTTTAAAATCGAGCACGAACTCGGTCGTTACGTTTCTGTTTACGATTTAATGCCTTTCCCATGTACGCTCCCTCATAAAGGATCGCAACCCATTTCTTCTTTTTGTATTTCTATTTTAGCTCCTCTAGGGCGACTCTATGGAAGTTGAGTCAAAAGGGAGGAATTCAGGGCCGTCTGAAGTCCTCCTTTTTGCGCGGAAAAATAAAAAAATTGAGCATCGCCGCTATTATTACGCGTTCAGGACGGGGGCGTTATGAAATCGTAAAGTATTCTCTGTGTGTATGGGAGAATAGGGAGGAGAAGGATAATACATCAACAGACAGACCGATGCACTAACATTGGAATTTTCGGAGATGCGCTCTCCATATTGCTGTGGTTTCCCGAAGTGTCTTTTGAAGCTAAAACGGGCAGAGTGCCATGGATCCCAAAGTTAAATGACGTTTTCCCATTATCATTCATGGCACCAACAAGGTAATCAGAAATGCACTGAATGGACAAAACATTTCAACTTATACGACAGTTTACGGAAGAAAACTGCAACACCCTTCCACTACCTACCTGCAGAGTAATAATTTAGTTAGCAGTCAATTTATGGCCGTGCTGTCTCATCTTATGAGCCGCCGTATCAACTCGTCTAATAATATTGCTAATCATTTAATTTTCAAGCAAATATTTTTTAATAATTATTATGTTACCCAATATTGAGTATTTGTGATTACCCATTTCTAAGCCAAATAGTAAGACTGGGATAGTAAAGTATATATAAGTTATTTAGCAGTCAGAGGTTCTATTGCACCGTCTAACCAAATATATCACTTATATACAACATGATATTTATGCTAGGCATAGGACACAAAAATATGACTAATGGTTAGTCAGGTCGACACGGTCTAGTCTTGATCACTGAAAGCGGAACTAATTTAGCTTTATTTTAAATTTTAAGCTAAAATATATATTAGTCAAGCTCAACACAAGATGAATTATGTATCAATATATTTATGAAGCTCTATTTGAGCTATATTTAACGGAGAGATTGAGAGAAAATCACCTATGTGTACTACAATACTGCCAGAAAACACCAATCCACAATAATTTCAATGCTTTTATAACGTTTAATAACCCATTTCACTACTGTTAGACAAGAGAAATTAATGACAGTAAGAGATAATGGTTTTATGAAAAAAAGGCTCTTGAGGACGCAATTTCCAGACTTAACCTAAACTCGCGGCAAACAAAACTTTTATTGCCCGATAACGACGTACTTGGTCATCTCTTAGGCTCCTAGGGCCGCATCCAGAAACTGTGCTGAACCTGCAGCGGAGCCTGCTGCTGCATGCTATATCCAGAAACCCCGCTACTCCAAATCGCTCCAAATTGGTGGGGGCAGTGTTGCCACATTTATTTGGGGCTACATTGATGACGTAGACGAATGTAGTGACATTTATGTTCCCCTAGATGCGGGCATCGGGAGGAACTAAGGGCGATAATTGAATAACGAATTCTCAACGTGACTTTGTTAGTAAACAAAATGGAGACAGGGGAAGGGAGCAGGATTTCCACGGAGGAGAAGAATTTAATAGTAAATTTAGTCGTCGCGAGGAAAGCTGTATTGGAGTCCAAGAAAACGGATGCGTTAGTATTTCCATGGGATTCTCCCGGTCCCTCAAGTTTCTTCTCGGAATCTGATGGCCTTCATTATGTACTAAATGCCTCAGAAAATTGGCAAAATTATCATCGAGTACCTGCCGATACATGATGACGATCTGCGCGCTCGGGAAACTCTAGACAAGTACCTAGTTACCATGCGTCTCGACTATAGTATACTGCCGATCGCCGATGATTGCCGTCTGGCCCCGGCACTACCGCCCCGGCGGTAGTGCCGGGGCCGGCCGGGGCCGGGTAGTTGCCGGCGCGCCGGGGCAAGCCGGCCGGTGTACCAGGCGCCAAGTTGGGTGGGAAAGCAATACCCCATCAAGTTTTGCTCACGAAGTGTCGGCACCAACTTTATAGGTGATTTTTTAAATAAAATGTTGTTAAATCTAGACGTTAATTATGAAAAGTTTGCGCTCTCATTTTTTTAAGGTAGCTATTGCTGAATAATCCTTCGCCTCACCAACATCACTCGTCATGGTGGGTGGCAAATATACACGTACAACTGTCGATCGCATTTGTGTAGTGGGATATTCAAATATGCATTGCATTATAACGCCCAAAGATGTACGTGACATTCATTATGAGATGAATATAACGAGATATTGTCAACGGACGTAGAAGCACTATGCCATTTCCATCTATCTCTGAGACATTCCCATAAACTTTTACTCATCATTCCAGTAACAAAATTACACAATTTAGGTACGCTTACACGTAATTGTACATTGTTTTCCATGGCTTGGAACTCTCATTACTTTTACTAGCAGTAACTGAGTATGGATAGAGCTGGCTGGAAGACGGCTTTCTTGTTTTGAGTATTTTACGCAAACTGTAAATTTCACAGACACAAAGCGGTGATTTCAACTTTCTTTGGGCACTTATATAAAAATATAAATGGTTTACAAGGCAACCCACGGTCCATACCAAAGTTAATACCTATCATAACGGCAAAGCAGAAGAGGTTTCAGCATAGTTGTGTTGACAGTAGTTATTTTACGTAAAAAAGTATGTCACGAGCATCAAGGCAAGACATTAAATATGTACATAATTTGTTTTTCTTTAATTATAAATGGTTTTCAAGGCATGACAGGACCCGTTCGGAAGTTAATAGCAATTAAAACGGTGAAGCCGAAGAGGTTTCATCACGGTATTGTTGACGGAAGTTATTAATAGTTATGTTAAGTAAAATATTAATTCATCAGCATCAAAGTCCGTTGTTGAAGCATTCATACTATATTTTTATATAATAAGAAATGATTATCATGAGCTTATAGCCCTTTAAACGTCAATAATTATTAATTATAAATGCGAGACGATAAGCAGACGAAATCCGGCGGCCATGTTACTTGTAGCGAGTAGCATGGCATGGACCTCACTAGACTTTGCAGCGGGTGATCGTAGCGGAGCTCGGCCGCTATAGCAGCTACGTCACCATCTGATGACGTATCCAGCAGTAGTGAGGTTTCTGGATACGGCCCCTAGTTATTGTATTCCAGAGGAGTAAGGCTTTCAAAGCCGGACGGTGGTCAAAAGCAATAGGGGTGATGTGAAAATGCTCTGGAAAGGCATGCTCACGAGGTCATAACTGAAGAATATCGAACTTATATGGGAGAAAGGGGAGATAAAAGCTCAGACAAACAAAACACCATCACCAGACGCCCAAAACAGAATGCCACGAAGATATGGAAAAATGTCGAGGAGGGTAGGCATCAGTGGCGATAAAAGGCAACGTAAATGAAGTGCGTATAAGAAATAGGACTCGAAATTAGATGGGGTGACAATATTTATTACAAAATGGAATAATTGGAATATAATACCTGATTTAATAAATTGTACGACTGCGGTTGCGATTGCATCCATTAACCTTCATGAATGTTGTAAACCATAAGTTGTAGACTTTAGACGAGGGTTTTATTCATTATAAATATGTTTTGAGACAACCGCAGTAAATTTAAGAGGTAAAGAAAGCACCATAGCGTACAAAAAGAATCCCTTCAGAACGATTACACCAAAAATGATTCCAAAGAAACATAATCACTCAGGGTGTTACTCAGATATTAGTTTAAAGATTTTATAAATTAATTGACAATCAAAGGATGAAACATTTGCTCGTAAAAATAGAATTCACCTTTTTTAAAAAATGTGCGTATATAATTGCAACAATTTCTGCAGTGGATTCGGAGTAAATGTCATCATAGTTTAAGATTATCCTTAGCGGATTATACACTCACAAATGACAAGAGTAGACCTCCCTGGAAATACCTGATTCTATGCAGCGCAATACAAGAGATCCTGAGAAGGCACAGAGAAAATATAAGATGGGTTAAGCCAATTGGAAATTAGAAAGTGTAGAAAATATTACCATATGTATTCAGGCTACATTCTAAAGTGCTGGTGCACAGCTTGGAGGTGAAATGGTGACAGAAGGAGAGAGTAATTGGTTGAAAGGATTCCAATGAGCCGTGTAATCATATAATGCTTAAATTCATTATGCAAAAAATACTCATACAGAGAAATATCACAATTTCCAAAATGCATACACGATGGTACCTATAGCCTATTACCACTTTTTCAAAATCTAATCAAACTTACTCGAACTGTAAGGAAATTATGGTAATTTCCAAGTTGTAATATAGAAATTGATAGAAATGCAATTGATTCCGACTAAAATTTACTCATTTTATATATTATGGATAATGAAAAAAAAGGCTCACGATGCGATTGAGATGTTCATAATTACGTCAGCTTGGAGAAGGCCTTAGGGCGTATTCATACCTCTCTCTTTCTCATTGCGATCTCGCCAAAAATAAACACGAAAATAACTCAAAATTTTTATTTTTTATTATTTTTCCCCACTGATGCGCGCCCTCGAACAAGCCTCCGAACACAGCCGCAAACATCTCGTTTGAAAAGGCACCCTTAATAACAGAGCCGGGTCGGTAGCACTCTCTCCCCTTCATCCTGACCTACTTGATGCATTGCATGCTATCGGGCTGGCCTTATCTCCAGAGCGGAAGAAAATTTTCGGTTGTATGAGGAAGGTGGGAGCAAGCGGGAGGAACAGGAGGCGGGGACCTGGGAGGTTAGGAGGAGGGGCTTGGAGAGATGTTTTCCATCCGCGAAATTGTTTTTCGTCTCATTTTAAAAGGGAGGGGAAAGGAAGAAAAAAAGAAGTGAACGACGGAGGTATGTTTACGGCGCAGCACGCCACTACTACAAGGGCGGGGCGTGCTAGTAGTTTTCTTCTGGGAAGTGGGAGAGAGAGAGGGAGGGAGCGAGATGTAAAAAAAGTCATGCTAAAGAGAGGGTGTGGTCTTTTTGAGTTCACGTTTATTTTTTTTTCTTCTTCCACGCCAATCGTGCACGCACCTATTGCGTCCCATTACGGAGAAATATCCCTCTCCCCGACTCATTCTGTCGTATCAACTTGCAACCCAATTTTTCTCCGTCTCGTCCGAACACACAATTCCGCCGTGAATTTTCCAAGTACCGCATTCACTCCTAAGTAGATGAAACCCGTCACCATTGGTATGAAACATAATTTTGTGATAATCAATAAAAGATGCAGGAAAAATATGTCCATAGTATTACAGTAACTGGAAAATCACTTCGGTCCTTCTTGAATACTTTTGAAAAAGTGTAACTTGAGATGATATGAAAAGCAACCATGTGAAAATCATAATATTTTTAAGTGCAAGACCAAAGGCAAAATTGAACCTGAGCCACAAAATTGAGAAGTTTGAACGAATGGAGCTACTTGTCTACCTCAGAAGGAGCATGGTGTTTGAAGGAAGAAGTACCGCGGATTAAAGAAGAAATTAAGCAAAGTAGGCATGAAAGAGGAAAAGACAGCTACCATGCTTGAAGAAAATAGAACAGGATAATTTTTGAAGAACAGAAGTCATATTAGCTGTGGACATCGACATGGAGCAGAAAAGCACATCACAGGAAAGTTACCTGAAAATATACAGGCATTTGAAGTATAGGCTGGAGAAAAATCATAAACATGAATTGGACAAAAAAAAGAGAAACGAGGTGATCTACAAACCAGCCGTTGTGGAAATGACTGATCGCAGGTATACGTATAGCAAAACTTGATGGCACTCCACAGCGGAGAGTTTGAGGTATCAGAGGGCGAATTAAGCGTTGAAGAGCGATAAAAGGTACCGCAAGGCTCAGGGTGAGGGCCTATAGAGTGAACCTACACATCTCCATTCTTCCCCTCTTGTATGCTCTCCTCTCCCTGACGTCCTTCTCTGTATAAGCGGGTGCCACCAAGTTTTGCTACACCTATAGCAATATACTCAATAGTAGAACACTATTGAATGTACAGACTATAAGACACAATACATTATTACATTATTTACCGCTGGGGAAATAAATGGAAAAAGTCCCACGAGGAGATTCAGGAACAAATACCAGTAAGACCAACTAAGTAGGAATTGGGAAGTAAAAACTAAAGTGAAGTAAAGGAATTAAGGATTGATGATGATTCAACACTAAGTCAGCCAGTCAGCTGAGGGATTCCGTTAGATGTAAGTTGCATCATAAAACCAGAGTGAGAGAATATTGATAAGGATTTATTATAATAATACACCGATTTAGGTATATTCCAGAACGAAGAAAGGTGGATCAAGCCTGCAATTGGGAATGGATGAACTAGAAAAGGTAGGAAGACGGGTGAATTTAGGAGACAATGGACATAGAAACAAAAATATTAGGAAGGTAAAATCATATTGACGCAGGCTAACTGAATCACTGTTACGGATACCTCATTACATCGGTTAGAGTTACTAATGATCATATATCAGATAAAGAGTTAGTCTAGGTATGGTAGCCTAACTTGAGTATTTATCTTTTCTGGGATGAATTTGGGGTTAACGGCAATAATGATTAGAATAAGAAGATGCGACGAAGAGAAATGAGAAAAAATGGTGAGGTTCAGGTGATAGCAGGTGTGGAGAGAAAGCTTCTAGAGGAGATTAGAACGAGATAGAGTAAGTGGATGGAGCAGGGGATAAGGAGCTGAAGGTTACTAAAGGTCGCCAAATAGGGGTCCTCCATAAAAAGAAGTACATGAGTAGGTGGTTTGTGTGGCCTATCTATCTGTACGTAGTCCTACGAATTGTGCTTCATGTGGTTTTCTCCTCTTATATTCTATAGTACACTTTATCACTTTTTCGCGATTACCCCTTATACATAAAAAGTGGATTTCTTCATAATTTGCGAGCGTAAGGGTTACTTATACATATAGCAGTACATGGAGTATCATAATGAAACTGTAAACCATGAAAAAAAGATGGTATTATGTTGTTAAAAGCCATTAAAGTATACGTCATGAAATTTAAATTGCCTTTCATACAGATTGTACATGCTGCATACCATATGGAAAGCCTCGGTGACAATGTAAAAATTCCTTGGCAACGAAAGAGAATAAGAGCTCGAAATTTGAATTAATAATTCGCCAAAAGGTAGTTCTTAAGCTACTACGTAAGTTATAGTAAACCGCAAGTATTAAAAGCCAAAAAAATCAATTATAAATAAATTTATTCATTTTCAGAGTGATTTAAATTCAGTGAACGCATGAAATATATCTATTTATTAAAAAAATAGTATTTCGATTGATCCATGGAGTATAATAATACTTTGCACTTGGCATCTTCGCGTGCGTGAATCCATGCGAAGCTTAATGTTTCTTTACAGTTGCTTAGGATCATAGGTTACTTATTTATACAGACCTTAAAATTTAACTATTTCATCACAAACATGAATGATCAGTTGAGATTGAAAGGTCGGTTTATAAAAAAAATGTTTTAACACAGTTCCGTATTCTGAAGAGGCGTATCCATGCGAAGCTAATCGTATAATACGGCAATGTTTATTTCTTTAGATTATTGAATTAAAAATATCTTCATTACCTATTTCTTGACAACTGAGAAGACTATAGCAGGCGATCTTTATGTATGACTATCTTTTGTTTACGTAGCACCACGTTGCCACTTTTTCAAGATAGACATGTGCCTGGCTAAATTTATTAAAACGCCAATATTTGTTTTTCGTCGTACATCGATAATATATGGATGAGTTGATCGAAACGAAAATATGGAATTCAACTGTTCTTTAACTAGTATTTATCTGTTGTTTTTGGTATTAATCTCTTTCGTGACTAAATAAATATTCTTTATACAATATCAAGAAATTTGATGTTACGCTCAAGCCGCCATAAGCGCAATGTTAACTTAAAGCTAACTTAAAACTTCAATATCTCCGTAATTAAGCGGTAAAATGGCTCTACCTTGCTGGCACATATGTATCGATGCTTAAAATCATTCATATTAAAATTTGATAATGATCTCTTTTATAGTGAAATTTTTGTAAGAACCACCTTAAGACCAAATTTTAAGCTTATCGATCAATATAGTGAATACAATTCTAAAAATTAAAGTTTATAATGCTTTGGCCTCAATTTGAAACAATTACCTACCTAACTTGTAGCTTAAATACTTAAACTTCAAATGAATGAAAGAAAAATGTTCTATACAGAAAGTCCGTCCTGGAGTCGGGTGTCGCGTAACGCTAGGCTTTGGTGAGACCACCCCAATCCACAAGATGTGTACCATTCCGAAAATATTCCTGAATCGCGACAATTGGTTCTGTATTACATAATCAGGCCCCAAGTTCCGTTTTACATAGCGCCATGTAAATACTTATAAAATCCTTACGCTGAGCAAAACATGCGTAGTAGATTTGGTATGTTATAGTACACATTGCTTTTCGGATTACTAACCTATGAGTGATTAAGACAAGATACAATAAGTTCATTCTAACGACTTAGACCTGAATGAGGAAAACAAGTAACCAAAACCATTGCTTGATACTAATTTCCATAAGATTTAAGCTTTTCACGTTGGCTGTCTTAATCGGTCTCCTACTATTCCCATTATATTTATTCTGTCCAAGCTACACCTTTTCCTTCATTTTTCATAGCTTTCTCAGCATTCTCTGTTCATCACGCCCTTCAAGATCCATTCGCTTGTAATTAATTTCTTGCTTCAACCGTCTACCCAATCGCCCCCATTTGAAATCGAAAAACCGCCTTTCTTTCATCCCCATGATCAACACAAATTTGTCCGTTTCTATTTAGTTCAATCGTCTTTTCTTTTTTTCTCCACAACAGCATTTTTGCTGCCTAAGCATCGACTAAAGTTTTGTCACTACCTTCTCTCAGGATTTATGTTGAAAGTTTTCATTTCCATTTCATTATGTACCTGAAAATGTTTAATTTGCATACGCTAGGTATAAAGAACGAGTATTTGTAAGCTTTAACTCCAAAATTTAGCATGGACGATATATAGTGGGACAAAGTAATTCACGACTTTTCACCGCATCGAATTTAAAAGTTACCATTTTTTGGCGTGTTGGTTCAGCGATCATCCATGGGAATAATGACACACCCGCATTATTCTCTCAAAATGGTTCAAAAGATAAGTGGCAGGATTCATTCAGGAGCCTATTATACTAATATAGGACCTCAATGCTTGAATTTTAGCTCAAAAACAAAAAAATATTCTATCATTTATGGTAATCTCAATGCACAGGACACTGGAGAGAAATGAAAAAGAGAGACACTTACCGAAGCAAATCTTCGATTATCTGGATTACATTCTCCGTTCTGCTGCATGATTGGTGATAGACGATTATGTTACTTGTTGGGGACGGACAAATACGAAGGATGTAACTTCCGGGGCCTAGAATGATAAAATACATATTTACATTTTGTCACTAAAATTAGTATGATATTAGTACATCATTCATTTAAAAATTGACATTATTAGCTTGATATTCAAATTAAGTCCTCGGATATTCAAAATAAAACTAGCTCAACAGACAATCACTTGTGCGTAAGTCTTCAGAGTATGAGAAGCAGTATGTCGTTAAGAAACGTAGAGCCTACCATGCATTTATCTAGAGAAATAACTCACTGTCCACGCAAGAAGTCGAGATTCCAGAGTTAAAGATGCTATAAATCGACAATCATTGATCTAATTGAAATTTAATCAACTTAATTTCCTGATATTTGTACATACCATTTTAT
The DNA here is from genome assembly GCA_963573305.1 of Pyrrhosoma nymphula. Taxonomy (NCBI): domain Eukaryota; kingdom Metazoa; phylum Arthropoda; class Insecta; order Odonata; family Coenagrionidae; genus Pyrrhosoma; species Pyrrhosoma nymphula. The sequence goes on from OY754334.1 coordinate 37,272,678, forward strand.
AGCCATGTTTCAATAATTTTATGAGGCTTCAATTAAACAAAGTGCAGTTTTGTTGCCAATAAAGGTAGCAACCCCTTGAAAATTACGCCTCATATGGACAAAAGGACGCTTATAACAAGTTAAGGCATATCCATTACAAATAAATACCTGGAAATTACCCAGAGTCCAAAACGTATAGTATAGGTTACTGGATGATGCAGTTGGATAATCTCAGTCAACCAAATGGAAATATTTATCACATTTACATATTAATTTTCCCAGGAGCCTATTAATTCTTATGCAGCATATAACTTACAATTGTTATTTTTACACCGACGACAGTGTGACCATACGGCCCTTTCTCGAGTGGAATCCGACTGTTTGAAATGCCACGACCACCTAGAATCACGTAATTTGCAGTTCTGCAGTCGATTTCAACGCCCCTCAGACGGAAGATGACATGTAATGTAAGGATATAAAAGAGAGGTCGGCTCTCCGGACTCTTGCCCTTGAAGAGTCACTCTCGCTCGTGGTCTTTGCTCATTGTCAACGTTGCATGATGCAAGTGCACGTGAATGGTTAATTTTTTTGTGAGCAATGAAAATAGCTGTAGATTGAACAAAAATAGAAATATCTAGTGGAAAATTGCCATTTCTGTGCTTCATTATGTTCTAATTTGTGGTTTCCTGTTTCCGTGCTGGAGATAATTAAATAACGGCTGCTGTGAACTTTCGATTGTTAAAGCTAATTCGCTTGCAACTAGTCTGCATTTATGAGTAAACTTTCTCTGCCTGCTGACTGAATGCGATTCTTATGTCTTCCCTAGTGATGAATCAGTTCTTCTTTGCTAGCTGGATGTGCTGCGGTAATCAGTTATCGAGTGGTGAACGTTGCTTTTTTTGTGTTTTTGACTTGTATCTGCGCCAGAAGGACACACAGTGTGCTATTTCGTACAATTTCCTTTGGTTTATTCATGCTTTGTTAAGGAATAAAATTGTTAAATGAATCTGCTTGGTGTTTCTTGCAATTTCATTACCGCGTGGTCCTTCCCGACGGAATCATACGGGAACCCCGAAATGACGACTAACTTTCAAGTAACTCCACCCCCCCCCATTTAATTCCTTTTAGCAGTTACTTGGTGGTAGATAAGTTGGGTAACGTAGTGAAGGTCACAACAGAGAGAATTTATCAGCAGAGTAAGATTTATCGGAGTGGAGAATATAGCAGAGAGTTGAAAAAAAGTAGGATTACGAATTGATAGTGATGTCGACGGTTTCCCTTGAAACGAAGTAGACAACTCCGCTATGCCAGAGAATATATTAGATGCTCAAGGAGGGAAGATGAACGGCTGCTCACAGCTACAATGCTGCGCCGAACTTGGCTGGAGCATCCTTTGGAATGAATAAGAAAGGGGAGTGACATATGGAAGAGAAACTAGGGCAGTTGTTTAGAGAGATGAAGTTAGAGTGGCGAAGAAAGCTAGAGGCTAAGAGAAAAGTACGCAGGGAGGTTTCTGCTAGACGAATACTTTAAGTAGGAGACGAAGCTCCGACGCACAATCACCTAAGTATGAGGCTGGTGTTGACTTGGCGTGGGAAAGGGGGAGGGGCTCGAGAGTAAAGGTGATCTGCTCTCGCCGCAAATTAATTTCGTCGAGCTTAGCGCCAGAGCTGTTCTGGGCCACGACTTCTGGACAATGAAAATGGATGCCCTTTGGAAAAAAGGTGCTGGGGAAGAAAAAGACGAAGGGGTGTAGAAAGAGGAAAGAGAGGGAAAGGGGAGAGAATGTAAGGAATAAAAGGAGCACGAGGAAATGAATAAACAGGGAATGAGAGGGGATGAAACTCCTTGGAATGAGAAAGAATAAAACCTTCTTGGAAAAGTATTGTGATGGGCAGCGGTTCTATTCCCACTTGAGTTAGTTTTTCATCTTCAAGGGTATGCTTGCATGTTTGCCTGTTGTTATTTGCTAAAATGTCTGAAGCAAAAGACTATCTTTGCAGGATAACGTGAGAAAAAATAAAATACTTTATAAATAAACGCTCAATATGAATTCCGGAGCACAAGTATTGAATGCATTGAGTTCCAATTCCATGACTTAAATCACTACTTCCATAGTGGATATAAATATAGAGCTTAATGGGATATTTTTATCACAGATAAATTCTAATGGCCAATTGAACACAATTTAAAATAAACTACCATGCCACTTTCGGCCACCTAGATGACCATCTACTAGGATGAGAAAAAATGCATGTTTACACTGCTTTAAACAAACATCGCCGTTTGCTCGGTTGGTGGGAACCAAGAATACTTTTAGAATATGGCTACATATGCTAACTGGGAAACCATGAAAACCTTCCGCGTACAATCTAGTCAAGCAAAGGCATCGTTAAAAGTATCCATTATTTTCCATATGTATATGTTGCACAAACTTTGTCACGAAAAATATTATTAAAAATTTGACCGCGGGAAAGAGGCTTAAACCTAAGCGATGGCGAGGGTGTCGACACCGGGGATTTAAAAAAGAAGTGGTGGATAGGTGGAAAAGGTGTGGTTGGCACAGAAAGAGGGGTTGAAAGAAAGAGACAGAGGAGGTAAATCAAACAGTGATGCACAAAAGAGAGGATCTGTGTGATAAAGGGCTGTCGCTCTCTTAAAAGACCTAGGTATACTGTTAATTCGTTGGTGTCCCCGTGTGTCGCTGTGTGTGCTCTTCGCAACACAAAGGTCGCGGAGGAAAGCTTGTTTTTTTCAAACTAGCATTATCTTCTAACTCCCATTTCTTCGGTCACGGACAGAATATGTGCGTGTACCAAGGAATAAAATCCTACTTCAAATACTGTTTTTCTTTCTCACCCGTAGCTTTAATATTAACACCCATTTCCGCACTAAAACCAAAGGCATAACTCCAGCAACCATTGCTAAATATTTGTTAAAACAAAGTCAATAAATTCTTTAGTAAATGAATAAACCTTTTCTTTAGTGAATGACTACTCTCAAGGTAGTTTTAGCGAGATAGTTCCCTAGTCATAATGGAGACCATATTCAAATAATTTTTTTATTTCAGCATCTGTAAAAAGTATAAAATAAATATTGAAATATTAATGGTGCAAAGATATATGACCAAACTTCTCAGTAATTAAATAAATAAAGCTACATAAGTCTCTAACTTGACTCTTTTTTCCCACCGTACGACTGAAACAGCAGGTTTTTTTGCGATTCTGTAAACATTACCGCGGTTAGTAATGGAATACTTTCTTATAAATAGTTGAGAAAACATGCAATCTACACACCTCTAGTTTTTCGACGAAATCTAGGTGCTATAAGTTCCTAATTTGTTTAATATTCTCCCTCTGGAGCGCACAGCCAGAATCTATCCCATGTAAAATAGCTTATATTTTCAGGCAAATTGCTCGAAAAGTAGTAGGCAAGGGGTTGATATTTTGATATAATTGGAAATATGAGAGTTTTTTCTTTAAAATGAGACCATGTTCATCAAATTCTAGGTGAAGTGATTTTTCGCTCAAACTACTTTAAGTAATGCTTAGGAAAAGCTACCGATTTCTTATGATTTTTTGTCTGCTTAACGATTTCTCTGCATTTCCCGCATAATCCTCAGAAACAGAATTGTTTCTAATGATGCTTCCTCTACAAATATCCTAAAAGAATAACATCGCTGTAAATATTTGGGTTTCTAATTTTAAGCAATTCATGCACCTAAAATTAAAGCCACGAGTCACAACCCCTGTAGAAAAATGAAGGAAAAAGTATGTGCACAGAATTAAACAAAAAGTGCGGGACAACCCAGGAAAAGATGAAATGAATGAATTACAGGATAATGATCATCATATTCAAGAACTAAATCGACCAAAAAAGGAAGAATAAGACGATTAAAATCAACATTTACCAAAAATATTTTTCAAAAGAGCTCGGGTTAATGGTAAGGCTTATGTTTTTTCTTTCTATTCTGAAGGGCCCGGGTTCGAGTTCCAACAGAGACAAAGATTTTTCTATGGATTTCCGCTGTCCACTTGGGTGTTGTGTGGAGAAAACATTAAGTGTAGCACCCCTCTATTCGTCGGGTAGGACGATAAATGTGAGAGCCTTGGCAAATTCATTTAAAAGTGGACAATCCACCCTTCCTACATTCCTCAAATAATACTTCCGTTACCAAACTACCCATTACCATAGAGTAAATAGTAATATATTTACTCTATGCCATTACTCATGGTAGTAATTATATCAGTCATCAGTCATCTGCCCAAATAAATAACCAACCAGCTGTTTTTCATTTAACAATACCGTTGACTAAACTGGCAGTAAGGATCTCGTTTCTCCGGGGACAAAATAATTGCATAAAAACTCTTCAATTATAACTTTACTGAAATTGACACTTAATGTACACCTATTTAAGCATAATGGAAGAATAAACAGGAGTAAAATTAAATTGCCTTGTTATTTATCTAAACTACAATAACGTGCGTCTGCAAAAATACTCGTTTAATCATTTTTACAAACTAAGTAGTAAGACCGCAAGGAACTTTACGAGCTCAATATAATTTAATTTACTTTATAATTATTTCACCATGAATCGATATATTTATATTAATTGCATGAATATCACATATTAATTCTTTAAAGTTGGAATTAATCTCTGCAAAAAAGGGGAATAATGAATTTGAATATTTGGCCAATAAATCACAAAAAATGGAAGCAGAAATTTAAAGAAACCATTTGCGTTATTCCAAAGTTAACCTCGAAAGTAGACAACAATATTTCATTTATAATTTCATGCTAAGCTAATAATTTAGTAATACGTTTCTAAACAATTTTTTAAATAAATATCTTAACTGTTATCTTTATTATCCATAACGCTACATAATTTAGGTAGATAATGGCAATTCACATTGTAAAACGAGTAAAATATATAAGTCACTCAGGGATATGTCTCCAGAATAAATGTCCGCGAACGGAATGTGATTCCATTTAGGCCCAAACTCAGAGCGTTAAAACCATAACGGTCGTAGAAAGGCGACAATGAGTATAAAAATATTAACCTGCAATTAAATCTTTGGTTTATTCAAAGATATTTGCAATGATCCAACCATAGGACTTCTTCGCTCACAACATAAAATTAATGACGACCAAGAACTCCTATGTTTCAGCCTTTTTTGCTTAATTGGTGAACGGCAAGGCTATAAGCAAAAGCATATTCACATTATTAACTGAAAAATAAATGAAAATTTAAGACTGCTTCCAGTTTAAGTACTAAACTTTGCCACGTCCTTTTACTTTCGAATTCCGCAGTAGCAGAATTTCTGTAATTACCTCGACGTTAAAACTTCCGCGGTGATGCATTTCAGTGCTATAAAAGCACATTCATAAAGTCCAGGGACAAAAAATTGAGAGGATTCCTGCTCAATTAGCAATCTTAACAGGCAAGGAGTAAACCTTTTTCATTTAATCTCTTTTGCTTTATTCTTAGCACTAGAAAATATAGTTGGCGTATAGCTGACGATATTTGCGTACTTGGGTTAAAAGGATTAACTAAAAAGAATTTCCCGTATTGGGTGAAGAAAAGTGCTATTCACGGAAGACTTAAGAAAATAGACCATTTTTTGGTAATTTATTCCACTATTGTCGACTCCAGCTTACGGTATTGTTACACAATAACGTTTCCTAAAATTCTTAATGCCCTCTTTTAAATACGTTTTTCGCCATTTTCAGACAATATTTTCTCCGCCGATACCATCCATTTTTCCTTTAGTTTTCAACTTGATTTTCTTCCATGCCTATAATATTGAAATTCACAGATTTGAAAAATGATGTATTTGCCCATAGATAGAAATTTTTAGAATGAAAATCGGACATTAGAGCAGCGCAATCAAGATGCACTTTGCAAAACGTAAACAGTTGCATGTTCATTTTATAAAAGAGAACACCAAATATAAAATAACCAACAGCAACTTTTGTCATCAATACAATTCTGTTTTAATGTGGATATAAAGAATGAGTCTAATGATAGTGGATAGGAGTGTCTAAAGATTTAGTGGTTGAAAAGGAAGGGAAATAATTATTAAGTCGATGACATCAGGCAATTGTAGTCATTCCTTTGCTGTAATGCGGAGCAGCTACACTAGTTCTAAGAACAGTCATTGGTTTGCATGTGTGAATGCATGTGTACGGTTAAAGACACATTCCTCCATACATGACATGCGTGCGTCCAATTTACTCAAAAGAAAACTTAATGCGTTTAAAAATCCTCATGAATTACACAAAGCGTGAATGATCTGCAGAGCTGGAACGCAAATTCGCATGCAGAGAAACGAAATTTCTGCAGATGAAAAAAGAACATTCCGGAGAATATTTCCGTACAGAAAAATAAGTCACCTTTAAGTAGTATGCTAAAATGTTCTGCTCGAGTGTCTCCAGTTTCCACGTCCCTGCAACCTTCCCGGAGTCCCACATCATGAGACGAACGGTTTCATTTCCTTACCGTATTTCTCCCCTCCCCCAGAGACCCTAAATATTAACGCCCGTTAAACACGCGGAGGAACCATTAGCATACTTGACCTAATAAAAACCTGCCACCGTAAGAAACGAAGAAAATAAAACAACAAAGAAAAATATATCCATCCTGTCGTGTCGTCCTACCCCTCTTAACCCTTCAACCTTTCAGGTCAAAAGACGACTAACGCGAAAAAAAGTGCATTTGTGCCGCGAGCAGTCCTTCCTTGCCCCTTTCCTCTGAGGAAATAAGAAGACAACAATGTGGGTTGTCGTCGGAATTCCAAAGAGCCTTCTCTTAACACCCCTTCCCCCATTTGCTCCCTAAGGGTTCGGAGCTTTTTCTTCCTCTAGTCCCCACGCCTACGAAGATGAGACCACCCTAGCGGAGGTCAGGGGGCTGGAGGGGGTTCGAGGAAGTACGGGGGAGGACAAAACGAAGAGGCAGCATTCAGCGACCCTCCCCTCGCGAGAAACTCATTCTTGGGGAACCCTCCGCCCTTTGGTGCTCGGGAGCGCTGGTGCTGCTTGGCTGGCTGCTCTCATCTCAGGCGCGGGGCGGAAGCCGTATGGCATTTGGGAGTAAATTAAACCTGCATTCTTGGGATCCCTCTGCGTCTCATTCATCCATTCCACCTTAAACCCCACCGCTTCCGACTCGAACATCTCTTTCCCTTGTCTCTCCCTTCCTAGCAACGACTCCCGTGCCCATTCTTCTCCTCAGACCTCTTTGTATACACCCAAGGCGGTACACGTACAGCACACACAGACGTATGCACACACATACCTATAGAGTGCACCATTCTCACTAAACCACAAGAGCCAACCGTGCTCTCTCGTTCTTTTCGCTGAACCCTCAGGTTATTTATCTCCATCAGCCGCGTTCTCGACGCTTTTTCCACCTTCTTTTCTTCGGCATTTCACAGCTAATCATCTCTTAGCAGAATCATTAAAATCATTCATTTAACTACAATCGTTCGAAAAGCAAACTTTTACAAATTATTGATCTTGCTCAGAATTTTCATTTTTGGTTTAACGTGGCGAAATAGACTCATTACAAAATATCCGAAGCCAATGATTTTCTTTCTATAGCCAGTTCAGTTTGTGTTAATTCAGGCTAAAGTACAATTACAATAAACTGCCCCTGAATAAAAGTATATTAAATCATCAGAAATGTGATCCCAATGTTTTATATTATGCAATGAAAACCTCCAAACCACCCATGTACTGATACACAGGAACGAATAAGGAAAGACCATTCTAAGATAATTCTGTTACAAAATAGCGCCATATTACGTAAATCTTACGGAATAGTGTCTCCTTACTTTATTTATGAAGTTGATGTCTTTAATATAAATTCATTAAGGGTGTTCTGCCAAAAGAGGAAAAATATTAAGACAAAATCTAACAAATAATTCAGGCAGACGAGCCAATTCCTCGCATTTATATCATTTAACTAGACCATGCTCTTTGAGATTAAACCAATTAATATAATATCAAGTCCCTGCATCATGTAGATACCCATTAATAAATATTCCAACAACTCAACACAGTGTTCCCTGAAAAATGCTCTTCTTATATATAAAATATATTTACTCGTGATATTGTAAAAGTATGACAGTGAATATTTATTTTATCATTTATTCATTTAATATGCTTTAACTTTAGTAGATGTTTAATTTAAAATCTTCGTAGTGACTTATGAATATTTATAATAGAGTAATCTATATCCATTCCTTAAACTAGGCTAGATATCTTATAATTCACGAAAGATTTAAAGAAAATATATTACTCGGGCATTGGGAAAGGTATATATGCTCAAGCTCACTTCGAGGCAAATTTCTGTCTTCGAATCTCACGAATGGATCATAAACTTCTCCAAAGTAAACGTCGACCTAAAAGCAGCAGGTCCTGCGGTGGAGATTCTCCGAGGACTCACCACTCAACCGGAGAAACGACGTTTTTGCGATTGTCTGGCGGCCATAAAGATGCAGCCCGGTAAGAAAGGACTATAAACAACAGGCTCCGATGCTTAAACAGATCAGTAAGCGTAGAGCGGTACCCAACCAAACACTAGCGAAGCCTCCGCACTAGAAACCAGGATTCTTAAACGGTGACCGACGCAACTTCTATCAGGCTTTACCTCCTCTTACCGCACATATCATTAAAAATAAGCCTCACATACCTACCATAGAGCGGTTTATTTGCGTCAGGTCATTCGAATGCATTTGAATAATATTCATCCCCTAGACTCGAGTCGTAAACGGAGCGAAAAGCTATTGATAGAGCCGTCAAGCTCAAACTTTTACTCCCAAGCTGCACGCAGTGGTTAACAATAGAGATCGTAAAAGGGTCTCAGCGGGTAGTCTAGGCTGAGAAACAAAGGGAATGCAGAAGTGCACGGTTGTAAGCGAGGCCCGGAACGCATTTGATGACTTCAGGTGGTCCCACATCTGCTACCCTATCCTCCATTCCTGTCTCTCAACCAATGGAAGCGAGCTCTGCCACACCCCGGCTCCGTTAATGAAGTCTCGCACGAAGCCAAATATACTTTACAACCGATTGCCCAAAGCAATCTCAGATGGAATTGAAGGATTCACTCGAACCCAAGGAGGCCACAGGTGCTACTAGCCGGGCTCAAATCACACTCGAGTTTCTGGCAATAAGGATGTTAGAGGGCTTTCGAGTTGAATGGGAAAATGATAGTCATATCAGTTATTGGCTTATTCACGAACATCTGTGAATGGATTGCTCCAAATATAGCCATGCAATGAAATTGTGTAAGTGCAACGTTCCATAAAGGGCGAAAGATATTTTTCACAAAAATAGTCGTAATAGGAAATATAGATGGAGTGCTAAAATCTTATAAAATGTGAAATCGTTAAAATTTACCGTAACTACTTAAGTAATATTCAAAGTAGCATTCCAATAGTAGAAATTCTGATGCATCAATATTAAATTGAAGACTGATATGTCGTTTATCTATAGATATTCTCTCCTCTTGATACAATTGTACGCAAAAAAATATGTAAAACATACTCCCATTTCCTGGTGACCTATGAATCAGCGTGGCCGAAATTCTCTACATTTAGAAAATCCCTGTTTCAAATATGCCTAATGCGTCAATAGTTTCACAAATTCCCGAATATAAAAATGGCATCCTTTTTTTTTAATCATCCAGATATATAACTATGGAATAAATATTAAATTTAAACGCAAAATGTTTAATTTAATTACAGATTTGTGATGTCTTCATTATCTATCTAATATGAAATATCATCAATGCATTCTCGTAAACCTCTAGCCACTGGATCACGAGGAATAGCGGCATCAAAATGCTCTCAGCTTTCATCTCAAACTCCTACCATAAAGCTGAATGCCAATAAACTTACTTCAATGCATTTTATTCATTAAGCTAATGCAATGCAACGGTTAGTGCACAATCAAGCAGTATGTATAAGTATTTCCATAGTTTACCAACTCAAAGGAACATTCAGTGGAAGAACTAGTGTCGCTAATTTATCCTTCTTACGCCTTCGTTAGCTTACGTCTTCAAATCAATAAAGGAACTGCTTACGCTATCAAGGAATTTATCCCGTGAGTCTGGTGTGGAGTCTTAAAATAAGCTCTAACTGGAGTCTATTAGTAATTGCGTTTTTTCTTATCGTTAATGGTAGACGGTATTTTTTCCACTGGGAGAATGTTTGCTTAGAAACGGGTATTACTGGACAAATAATAGTCGTTGCATTTCATTCCATAAAAAAATAGGACAAAAGTCACTTGAGGTTTGATGATAGATGATATTCTATGAGCTGACTGGAGTTCCATGTGTGACTTCCAGATACTCAAATACGATATTCAATTGTTGTGATCGTTCACCCCGTGACGTATAATTGAGAAGGACCATTTCAAGTCTGCTTATGTACGCATCCAACTTCTTGCGATATCGCCACAGCAGACGTCCAGTATTGATATGGGTGACGTATGATCCGGAAATTTTGCTATTTTCTGTTAAATTCGTAAGTTTCCCGAAATGGAGTTCTACTTTCATTTTCTTCGATGCTTTGAGACCACCTATAGTACAACAAACTCGTTTTGTCCATTTTTGAGACGTTACACGAGGAGTAGAAAGTAAAAAGCATCGACATCAATATATCAGGGCAATAGTAAAGTTTAACTGCCAAAATCTTTAAAATTATTGTGAGTAAGAAATGTGTAACTTCAAAAAGCTGTTGGCTGTTATTACTGATATGGAGATATTAATGAAAGCCAAGAAAGAAAAGGCCAAGTCTTTTACAATTAGCCTAAAAGATGTATGATTTGAACTAACTGGGGAAAAAGGATCTCTTGATAGTAGGTACTATTTACGTTTTTACGTGAGTAATCGCCAATGATAAACCAAAATTGCTACTGTTACCTTAATGCGAAAAATTATTTCACGTGTTGCATCCGACGCCTCTTTCTCCAAATTATACTGAGCTTTTGATCGTGTTCTAACAGAAATAAAATATCTTTGGTATGTTTCCCAAGAATTCTTTACCATTCTCCTATAATTCACAATAATAGACTATTTCCACGTCAACCATCACAGCTCCATGTGGTACCCTTATCAGTTAGTTCACAAAATGGCAGAGTTCTACCTTCATTTTATTCGAAACCTCGAGACCACCCTTATCGAAGCACACGTGTTTTTTTCCATTTTGAGACGGTACACGAAGAGTAGAAAGTAGGAGGCATTGACATCAATGAGTGTAGGCAATAGTAATGCTTAATTGTCAACTCTTTGTCCACTTATTTTTGTAAAAAGACTCTACGCGGAGGAACTCCTGGATTTAGTCATGATAAAGTTCATTTTTAACACATTATTAATTATGTTAATGTTAAATATTCTTAGTCCAGTTTCACCTTAGCTCTCGTGAAAACACACAAATACGTCTTCCATGAAAAAAAAAAACAAAAGTCTTGGTAGAGGGCACTTTTTCATTATTTACGCTTGATTATAATTTACCGTCGTATTTTGTCAGTCCCATTCATTAAAATATTTGGGTACAGTGTTCCACTCTTTCAAAGTGGAAAACTGCAAATAATTAATTCTTTTGCTATGAAAGGTTCCACCATATCTGCCCTGAGACAACATCATTCAATCGTGCAGTTTGCTTATCCGTGCCCCCTACTTTCAAATATTAATTTACTTCTAATTCATGATATACAATACATTCTAAGTGTGGAAAAAGGATACCATTACAAAAGCTAATATGAATACGCATTGAGAAAAAATAATAATTCACGTAAAAAGAAAAAGGAAATGAATACCTTGGTGTATGATCGTGGTTCTTTACATTACAATCCCATTTACTTTTCAGCCATGTATTGTCAGTCATCTTCCACCCTTTTCATTCTATTCCCATATTACACCCTTTTCCTGCGCTTTCATTCTTTTCCCTCGACCAGTCCCTAACAACCTTCCCCTCCTCCTCTCCGACAAGGAGTCCTTCTCTCTCCTCTCCAGAAAAATCCCCGTCACGTCCGTAACACGCCCTTCCACTCATTCTCGCCCTTCGCCTCCCCCGAACCCCCCCCCCACCCTCCGGGTGTCACGTCACCCTCCTCAACATCCACAACGCCAAAAACCCTCGGACTTCCACCATTCCCCTCGGGGAAGGGTTAAGGATGCCGGGATTCCGACCAATCTGGCGCTGGGGTTTAGTCAGTGACTGAGACACCCGGGAGGATCCGTATTGCACGAGGAGAACAGGAGGAGATGGCGACCGAGGCGAGGGAGATGTGATGGGGGTCAGGGGGATGGGTGGGGGACTGTGTGAACCGCGAGACAATGGAGTGATAAGGTGAGAAGCGAATGCCACTCCATCTGTGCGGGTTTTCGAAATAAGAGGATGCGGCGACACACAGCAAGACAGCGAAGGAGGATGAGACGCCAGGTATCTCCCCTTCCCGTCACCTGCCCCTTTTGGATGAGGGTATTTCTGGAGAGAGGAAAAAAAAACAGGGTGGACGAAATGAGACTCCGGGATCAAGGCAAGCCGATGAAGGCGTGTAAAAGGAGAGGTAAGAAAGAGATGAGCCCACCGAGGTATGGTACGGGTAGAAGCGGCTTCGTCGGATAAGGCAAAGGAGAGAGGTATCTTTAAAGATCACACTGGAATAGGAGGTAGCGTAAATTAATATATTCTTACCGGTGCGTAGTGGCATAAGCAAGAATCTAGCCTTCTTCGATGGCAATTTTACACCAATGTGTACGAATGTATAACATCCCACCGAGTAGCTCTGTAGTTATTCAGCCATGAACGTGATATTTATGAATTTGGTGTATGCATGGAAAATATTGCATTTAACCGCCTTATAGGGTATCTATGAGATAGAAGAATATAAAATGTTATGAAGTAGGAGAAATGAAACAGGTGGCTAAATATTGATAATAAATGCAAAACTAGGGAAGCATTAAAATGGAAAATACAAAAAACACTATGATATTTATCCAGAAATGGTATTAAGTGGATCAGACATTTAATACAGCGCATGTATTAAGAATTTCAGCTGGGACAATGATAAGAGCGGTCGGTGGCGGAATAATTTAATTGAATGAAACTAATGCTATGAAATGTGGTTTAATCAAACAGTCGTAAAAAATATGACCATGATAAAAAATTAGAAAAGGCACTTAAAATCAAATGCATAAAAACTTGGGATCTACAAAAGTTAAGGTTATATTTTGGTGGAAAGGGGTGCTATTTTTCTAAGAAAATGGAATGATTTTACATATTTTTCTTATGTGTATTTCACAATGATAATCTTTACAACTTATTTACCGAAAAATTGGACGTTAAATTAAAGAGCAAAAGAAAAGTATAAGTCAGATTTTAAAGCAAATAAGTAAATCTAAATTGTTTTCTAGAAGGTGAGGCTAGAGGTGATCTGTAGGATGAGATAGGTAATGGTAGAGATAACAGATAACGACTATTTTCAAACCACTAGAAAATACAAAAACAAACGATACGGTATGGAGTTCCAAGTTTCCACTGTAATTCACCTATATTAAAGGTGGTGTAACTGACTGACACACCTGCATTGGAAGAACCAGTTTCAAATCCCGGTAGTGTCAAATGTTTTTTTTAATGGCGAATTAGACCCTATTTGGTGTATATGATTTAAACCCGTGCGTATGACTGCGTACCAAATCATTTGCACAATTACTGGAAAAATGTACAGTAATCTATCTGAATCTACGTCAGAGAACTTCAAAACCACCCTCCCATATTTAATGGTTCGTGAAGACGGGGCAATAAATGCTTATTTTATCCATTTTACGCAGACCTAAATGTCTTCTAAGTCATATTCGCTCACTCAATTACTTTCTTTATGAGGCCCTTATCATTGCAAGATGTTCAACAAGAATGTTATTCAGTAAACCACACCTCGATGAGGGTCTAGCCCGGTTTGCTGATATAAATTTTTCCTTGGGTGTAAGACATTTCTAACCATAGTGCGATTGATTTCAGGGTATACTTGAGAGACCGAACACCTGGGGAGACCTAGGATAATTCCTAAGGGATAGCTTTGAGGATTCAGGCCGGGAATTAAGTATTACTTTGCCTGAAACTGATGTTTTAAAAGAGCACAATCATATAATATATTTTAATTGAGACGCGATACATTTTGTTTCGGTTTAATTTCCGAGTTTAAGTAGAAAATGAATGCTTCGTGGTGGAAAAAGACCTAAGTTGATGACTCAGTCTTTTTATTTTATCTTGGCAACTATTAATAGTTTATATACTATTATAAGGACATTTTAAACCAGTTCCTATACGTATATATATTTATAAAAAACTAATGTTAGTACCAGTTGAAAAAGAAACAAAATTACTGCTTGTATTCGTATTTATTTTGTTATACAATACGTTGAAAGTTATAATTTTTTCATATTGTTATTGATTCAACTAAACGCAAATAAAATGAGACTTGACAAACATAGAAGTAGGTATATATATAATACCTGTCTCGTATTTTTCATACATTTTTCATTATAAATATTTTTTTAAATCGGGCGCCTGAAATAATAAATGTTGTCCAATGAGCCCAAAATAGTTTGAAACTGAAATCAATGATTCAGAACTTCTGCGTAAACGATGTTTTTTGTAAAAGTTCTTTCATCATTTACTAAATGCCCTTAGCCATTATATTCGGATACATAATATCTCAAACCATGGAATGATCGAACTCTACTTGCTGCGACGTACAATTGACCATGTGTAAAAACTGTCAGCCTCAATAAAATTCCAATTTTTCGAATGTTTGACCTTGAGTCTTATTTATTGTCATCGCAAATGCAGGTATAATATTTAATTAAGTTCTTTGAAAGTTAAATGCTAATACCGGAATATGTTACATTTATACGTGGAATCAAAATTCTCTGATTGAATGCGGTTCCAGTTAAAACTTCGCAATCAATAGTATTGCGCTGCATGCATTTGATGCACATTCTTGTTCCATTAACTAATGCATCTTTTGTGTTTAAGTTTCTTATCAGTAAAACAATGCAATTTCAAAACTTTCAATACTAACTTTTGGGGTTGGGGGTGGTAAACCCCTATTAGTCAAAGAATTCAAAAACACTACTGGATAGTTATTTATTTCATTGTCATCATCACAAATTATTTTATCTTAGCTATGATATGTTTTATGTTCACCTGGTATTCGATTAAGTATATCAGAATTCATAAAAGTACAATCACTTTTTTAGGTGCTAAAATATCTGACTTCAATTTGTTCTCTGAGAGTATGTTTCCGGAAATATTTCCATTCACTTCATTAGTAATATTATTTTAATTTCCTATTAATTGTAGAGGTATTTCAACAATATCTTCACCAAACTGAGGGAATTATAGGGCTTCATCATTACAACTTTTTTCAAGAAGTTGACAAATTCTATTTCACCTAGTACCTAAGGCTCTCATATTTTGATTAAACGTTACATTATGAAAACAAACAAATTTATGCCAAATCGTGACACAATTTTCAATTAAAGGTGCACGTGATCCATGTGGGACAACTGGTAATATTTGCCGAAAATCACTGCACAGAAGTATCGTTTTTCTTCCAAATGGTTTATGCTTATCATTTTCATCGCATAGATCCTGCAATAATTTATCTATGATTTTCAACACTTGCAGTGCGCACATAGAAATGTCATCAATGACGATGCATTTATGTAACGTCCATAGCTACTATTGGCGGTAATATTCGATACGGAATTTCCCAAATTGGGCATAGGTAATTTAAAAACATTGTGTAAAGTTCAACCTCCAAGTAATAGAGTTAAATCTATTCCACTGAACGCTATTGAAATGCAACGAAGATTAAGCGAATATAATATGTGAATGATTGCTGTTTGTGTGAATTTTTTTCCACAACCTGCATGAGCGGTTGTACCAAAAACATCAGATCCAGTATCATGATGCATGATGCAAAACTTCACGAATCACAAGATCAATTATATTAACCTGCTCAATATTTGCAGTTTCATAAGGCTCACGAAACAGAAACTCTTGTTTTATTGGATCAACAGCATTTGCTTCGTCTGTTCTCTGCGAATACGTAGGAACTGGTAAACCAAGTTCTTGACATGATAAATTATTAACATTCAAAATATCTTCAATTTCTAATAGAGCTCTATTAAAGGATACTTCATCGTTGTAATCTCTCAAAAAATCTTAGCTAAGATATACCTTTAGTTCAATCCAAATAAAATTTACTTTCATACTCACTTTGCTGAAATTCTAGTGTCCATGGAAAACGTTAAATAAATAACAAATGAACAGTATAAACGTAAACAAACGAAACACTATTATAATTTGACATTGACAGTATTTACCTGAACAACGACTGTTTTATTATATTGATTATTAAGAATAATTTTAATTAAATTATTTTAATTAAATTATTTTTTAATTAATTATTTTATTTATTAACGTAAACAAACGACAGATTATTATGTGTTTCAAATTGGCAGTATAAACGTAAAAAATGAATGTTATAATTTATTAAATGTATTTGTAACACATATTATACATAGATTTTAGCTTTGTGCACTCCTTCTCCAAGTAAACTTTAATTGTGCCGAATCTCACTCTACTCCGTGCGCACAATATGCTTAAAAAGGGGTACAAAGTTTTCTCTTCACGTTCTCACACTACTCCGTGCGCGCAATATGCTTCAAAAGGAGTACAAAGTTTTCTCTTCACGTATTAACATATAGATATAGACATATTCAGGAAATGGCTTCTCCCGAATATCAATTTAACAAAATTATTCAACAATATTATAGAATTGGCTTTTATATATTCTTGGTTCGGGAGGCGGGAATGATGATGAACAAGCTTAGAATAAGTACGGTGTTTAAACAAAAACATGATCTTTACGTAAAACTTTAGATATAATGAATTGAGATAATTCAACCAGGATGATATTTAGAGGAGCTTGAAAAGGAATACTTGAGGGCCTCGAATATCGCCATGATTTTGTGTTGGAAAAACAAAGCGAGGGCTTTACCATCAGGCATGAATATAAAATGATGAAAGTGACAAGGGAATTAAGATTCCACTCAGTGCATTCTAAGCAATCATCGATTGGCGTAGAAGGATGTGGTGAAGAAAAGACCGTTAATTTATTAGCCGTATTTAAGAATAGCTTTTGAAGTGTAAACTTCTATAGGCGCTCCACGCACAGAAAATTCTGCAGGCGGTAAATCGGATTCTGGGCGTCACGCTCTTTTTCTCACGTCACGCTTAGCATGCCGAATGTAAACTCAAGAGAACGCTCACTATCCAACAGTGTAAGATGGCCTAGTGGTTAGAGTCGTCGTCCCACGTACCGAAAGTCGCAGGATCGATACCTCGTGATGGGGTTTCTTTTATATATTATATTTGTCATAATATCGCCATAAAAGTTTACACTTCTCCCATGTGGTCTTAAGCACACTAACTTGTTTTCCAGGTAATTATGCAGAAAATTAATGTGAACTAAGTAACTGTGAACTGATTAAAATAAAATGGTGAAAATAAAATGTGAACTGATAAACTTACGTAGTAAAAAGGTCGGCAACCTCCGTAGGTGAATAGTAACTGCCGATCAAATTTTAGTTTGCTTTGATTTGCCTGAAAACGTAACCATAAACACTAAAGGCGCTAAATAATTTTCATGCCAAATCTGTTACACGGGATATGAGTAAACTCGAAACAATACTATGGTCGCAGATATACCACCGAAGGGCAAAAACTGATTCCTAGTGTAATTTTTCGACGTAAAAAATAGCAAAGGATAAGCTATTGTCAAGCGTAATATTTTTAGTGCGGGAAAATGTTTGGGATAAATAGTGAACCAATGCATAATAGGCGTGAAGGTAATATGAGGAAAGTGCCATGATCCATTACTGCGTCAAAGGAGAACGCTCGCACTTGGCACCTTTAAGGGTCGCCTGAAAATAGTTTGTGAAAAATAGAATGACCATATGTCACGAGGGCCTAGTAGTTCTCAATGCCCGACCAATGACATCAAAATTGCAAAGTTGAGACGTCGTGATTAAAAACTCTTTCTAAGATAAAGAACCCGTCGGTCTGTAAACCTATACAAGAAAAAGAGATCAAAACAGCAAAGAGACTTAATCACCACAGTCTACTGTGCATGGATTTGAGAAATGTTGTGCATCCAATAGCATAGCATAGGATAGTAGCGAAGATGATTATTTTATGATGAAGAGAGTGCTGGCAGTGACTTCCGGCACTCTCAGTACAGAATTCAGTATTCCTCTTTTCGACTCGAAAGGAGGAATACTGTGCATCCCGCACTCTAAAATGCTTGACGGAGTCACGTTTCTTCATTGTAGAAATGGAAGTGCTCATGGTCCATGAGACGTATTTCCTCATTTTTTGCGAATATTTAGTCGGATAATTTTATATATCAAATGCTGGATCATTAGGTTGTGGCTTCTGTCACTGCCATCAGACGATCTTACATGTCGCTTGACATGTACCCATTAGGGCCTTAATGTGGCTAAAATAAAAGTAGCATCTTAAAATCGTGTCAATTTAATAAACACCAACATTCGCATTATTTGCGTAAAAACTTTTGAAAGTCACGTAGTATTCGCGTGATCGCATATTTGAAAAATGAAGGGCACTACAAATGATTCCTTAATGGATGACAGGGATAATTTTCCTTTTGCTTTAACTTTAATTTCTAAAGATATCTCATAAAAGGTTTTTAATATCGCTCCACAACAAGTGAATTATCAATGTTTTGTACATTTTTGCCACAAATTCTAGTGCGCCAGTTTTTCTCCTTACCCTAGGTCACTTTTAATTGGTTGATACAAATATTAATGGAATTATTACGAAAAGAATTCTTGTAGTACACATATAGTTGCAAACATTACCTTTATGAACACAAATGAAATGAAACTTTAGGTATCCGACATCATTCTTCTACCTCTTCATTCCTCTTTCAGCAAACCCTCTTTAAAAGCCCAAATACTTTACTGAGCATGTACAAATTCCTTGGGCTACATATTCCAAAAAGCTTTGGAGAAAGATCCATTTCATTCCAAAGGAATTTAGTAAGTAGATACACGCAAGGTAACAACAATATCTTGCCACAAAAAAAACATTTTACACGTAATCAAAAAGGTACCATATCCACAACAGAAAAGGATTACGAAGAAAGGTATTAAATAAAGCGTATTCCCTGGGTTATTCTTGTTACCTTGTAGAATAGAAAAGAAATCTTCATTTAAAGATATCACTCAGTAGCTATGCACATAAATTTCCTTAATTATTTTCTCAAAAGACGTAAAATTCAAGCAATCTGAAGCTTGAAAAATATGCTGAATGTTTTGTCATCATTTTCCTGGTGTAAGATATCTGCAGCATCATAAAGCCATGCTAAATAGTTTGAGCCATAAATAAGCGTGCAATGGGAGTTTAAGTACTAAAAAATTGCTTTATAAATGGAAAGCGCAAAGATACCTAAATGTAGAGCAAAATCCTCAAATGTACAAAATAATAAAGATGACAACATCAGAAGATATTCACATCAAACCTCATCCAAAACTACAAATTCAATAAGTACTGATCGAAATGATCAATACTTATTAAAAAAGGACGTAAAACACGCTTTGTGGTTTACAAGAGCATTCATTAGTTGATCGAAGTTAGTTCCCCGGCTGTAAAAATCCACCACAAATTCAACAATGGCATTTAAAAAAAGGCCGTCATTGTTCCAACACATAAATTTGTGAATGTATGTTGAAATGCTTCCCTCATCGAAAAACTAAGAGCCCGATATTAATTCACGCGAAAAGACTCGCCCGCACTCCACTCATAACGGCACACAATTGCGAAGATAGCGGCATGCTTAAATATTCATAATATTCAACGGCGATAAATTTGAAGTGCTGGCGGTCTCCCATGAAATAATCTCCCCCTGATCCCTTTCCTCCTCTTCCTCTTCCGAAGCTCTCCACAAATCACATTAAAAACACGTTCTCCGACATATGCTCGCGACGAAATCGGAAAGTTGTCGACGCATTACGGTATCCCTATCTCTTATTCCCCTCTCGCTCGAAGGCAACGGAGCGGGAGAGGGAGAAAAAAAATTAAACGACAAGAGAAGTCGCAGAGCAGCAGCGGTGGCGAGGATATAAAAAAATAATAAACAAAAAAGTATGAAAAGAGAGGGACAGATTCCTCGAAATCACGCCGGCTGAACACTTTTCCGGAGAATAATTTTCGGAGCCGAAGTCGACGCAATCGCTGTCCATATTCATTTGGGAGGCTTCCTCTTTTCACGCTTATTTTTTTCCCCAGCCCATCATCCTCCTCTTCCTATATCTCACTCTCCTGACTTCCTTGCCGCGGGATACAGTGTCCACTATCCCATAACTTCTCCCACTCCCACTTCAACCCCCTCTTGCCAGGTTGAACGGTCATTTGGGAAAGGCGACCGCTGGTAGAGGTCATTTGCGCCAAGGGTATATGATTCAAGAGAAGAAGTAAAACTTGGCTGGTTGTCAAAATCAAAATAAAACATTGATTTACAATTTTTCATTTACCTTAGACACAGTTGCATTGTTTTTCAATCCCGCTTAGCAGAAATACAGGGATTCAAAGTTCGAGTTTTTTTTTAATTGGTCTAACTGATAGTTTCAGGCGTAACCTGGTGTAACTTAACCATTATGAAAATGAAAAACGTTTAACTTCGTGGTTCCACAATGATCTTTTTATTACCACGACCCGGGTTTCGACGTACTTTAACGTCATCATCAGGTGAAGACTCTACAGAACACAGTATATAAACAAGGTGTTCTGTAGAGTCTTCACGTGATGATGACGTTATTGTACGTCGAAACCCAGGTCGTTCTAATAAAAAGATCATTATGGATCCACTAAGTTAAAAGTTATCCATTTTTATATACATCGGTCATAAAGGAGGTAAGATGACAAGCTCGTTTAATTTTACTTATAAAAATATTAAATACACGATTCCCATATAAAAACAACTGAAGCTGCACTAAAACTCTGTATAAACAGCTTAATGATTTGTAGCAATGTTTCATCAATCTAAATTGTCTTAGCAAAAAACAAGCGCTATGCAAGGATGAATGCTATGATCGACATAAGGAATACCAAAATCGATACGATGGAGAAACAGAGAAGCATTGAATTTGTCTTTTTTTTTTAGTTTATTCATATTCTCAAGAGAGACATAAACAAATACAGAGCAATATGTTATAACAGCGATAGTCCCTTACTTTCAGCAATCTATTTAAAACAACAAGGATTTAACACAACGGCAACAGCATGTTAAAGAGAAATAGCAGACGCAAGAGAGCGGAGGATGTTAACACGTCTTACGCAACAGTAAATAACGGATATCTTGTCAGACCATTCGTTAATAACTTTTAATGAGAAAGAAAATTGAAGAGGAAACAAAAGAAATATTTGCAAAATACTTCATGTGGGCAATTGTTTGGGCACTAATGAGAAAGTAATTGCCTGATTACGTGCTTACGATTTAAATAATAAACAAGGGCCCGTTTAAGCTTCGTTGCTTCTCCAAATTTTTGAATTTTCAAACACTAAAATAACTATTTAATTTGATAATAAAAAACAATAATTTATCGCAAAAATGCATCATTTATCTATTGATGCTGCTTTTTGAGCAGTTCTAAGGGGATATAAAGTAGATAAACTAGATGTCTGTTAATTCACTTCGATTATTTATTTACCTTCCAGAGTTGTGAAACTGACTCACCTTAAAAGCACTACTCCTACCTTAAATAAATATTACGCATTATTATGGAACCAGCCGAACTTTTTTTCAAATTTTAATCATTATGAAAGTGTGCCACCAATTAACGCCTCAATCTACAGTAGGGATAGATCAGGTGAGATTCAAATGCTGTGGAACTGAACCGAAGTATCACGCAAAAATACAGGCGATGCTGAGTGGTTGCCGGTTTACTATGTCGTTTGTCAATGTCACTGGTTCACCTCAATTGTTGTCGTTTCGCTCTTAGGCATTAGAAAGGTCGTTAAAATAAGTCCAATTTGGATATTTTTTCCGATCTGCTATGGGTATAATGGTTGGGAAGTATTTTTATCTATACAAACTATTCAGCAATACCACTTTTGTGAGAGCGTGGAACCTCTCCAGCGATTGGTAACGTATCTTCTCCGATTCCCAACGATAAACGCGTCAGCAAAAATTGGTACCAGACTTGAGATCTAAATAAAAGTCGACCGACGATGGCATCAAGTACTTAGAACCGTTAGTAGCAGACTGGAATGCCTGCGAATCATGACCTCCACCAGAATGAACACATGCCGAAGAGAACCCAGAAGACCTTCCTCATCGTAAGATATGAGGAAATTGGGTCGGAATTCTTTTTAAATAACCGAGTTACCGCCGAACAAAAAACAACGAGGAACCAGAAGATCCCCCTGTGTGATCTGTGGTGATGCTAACGTGGAAAGATATAGCGAGAACTTCAGGCGCGAAGTTTGTCTGGCTGGTCTCTGACTGCCAGGCTGAGTGAGGCAGAGCCGGGCGCTGCTGTAGTGTTGAGGTGGAAGGATGATGGGGGTCACAGCGCAATTCAACATTGCTGTGTGAGTACACGGTGCGTTGCGACAATGCGTCGCCAACGCTACGAGGCACTAGGCGAAGGAAAAGGCGAGGACAAAAAAGTTACAAAACAGCCGTATTGTACTGAATTTGCCCCCTTTTCCAGCTCCAGAGGAGGCATCCCTGGCACCCCAGGGGCATAAAACAGGCATATCGTGGTTTGAATGCCAGTTTCCATAGCAAGTGATATCTTACTCAAAAATATAATTGCTTAAACTGAACTAAAATGAATGACAATTTTGGTGTTTTCAGTCAAAATTTCGAAACTTGAGGCAAATATTCTCTCGAAAGATATTATTAAATTTGGAAAAAAAATTATATCAGTAATCTTCATGTAGGTGTGCCCCTTTTTCCGGGTATTAGATACATTTCACTCCGAGAAAAAATTGTCAAAACGAGGCACCCTAATAGATATCCCCTTTGACTGGTATGTAAGTGAGGAGAGACGAAAAGTGTAAATTCAATTTTGTCTGAGGGTGAAGAAGGTAGATTTAGGAATAAGGGAATCCATTAGATTAAGCAAGGACACGAGTAAAGGTAAAAGTGTTTTGGTGGCCAGCGGCGGACAGGATGGTGTGGAGACGGCAAGGGAGAGTGATGCTCAGTGTTAAAAATAATGGAAAAAAGGAAAGTATAGGAATTCACTACGTCTACATCCAGGGTGAGCAATGAATCAAGACGTGGACTTCACCGTTAGGGTAAGCTGACAACTCCCCGAAGGGCCTCAGGGTGAAAATACTCGCTAGTCTCCTGGCCTCCATTCCAGCTACCCTCTCCCTTTCTCTTCTGCCTACTTCCGATATTTCGGCCATTCTCTTCGAGCATTCTCCATGGAAACCCCTTCAGCCCCTTGCGAAAAGAACTGGGGGCCAGATTTGGCTTTCATATTTTATCCCAAGTCACTCATGCACGTTGATTCATCTGGAAAGAAGCTCTTTTCGATCTGTTTTTAACATCTACAGTAACTTTGCGAACATCCCTTTGAAATTGAGTTCTATGTTCGTGCTTTGAGTGTAAAATTTTGTACATTGCAATTTTGATTTTTTAAATAAGAGCTCTTCTGCGCTTACTGTTTCATTGCTGCTTATATCTGTGATGTTATTTTTCTCTACTTGCTTCCATTCATCATTCAACCAAATACTGCCTCCAATCTGAGAGTAATAATTTTCTATGTGAATCGCAAAAATTCCAACAGATGATGAGCCCAGATCGCATGGAAGTATTTAGTAAAGCGTTTGAGGATATTAAAGAGTGTGAAGTTAAAGAAGTAATATCCGTTTCAATTTAATTTTAACGAAGTTTGAAGAACTGCATTGTAGATTACAGAGGTTCCGTAAAATATCCACCATTATTGAGAGTTAGCGACATTGTTTTAAAAAGCAAGTGCGTGGCAT
Organism: Pyrrhosoma nymphula; assembly: GCA_963573305.1. Taxonomy (NCBI): domain Eukaryota; kingdom Metazoa; phylum Arthropoda; class Insecta; order Odonata; family Coenagrionidae; genus Pyrrhosoma; species Pyrrhosoma nymphula. The sequence continues at coordinate 37,296,758 of OY754334.1, forward strand.
TTTGATTAATGCGGGAGGCAATCTCCGGAGTCATCAAAAACTAAACGGAATGAGTAATTAGCAGGATTGAAATTTCTCGGTGGCCACTTAGAACACCAAGATTTGTGGGAGCATGATATGAGTGTTGTAAAGAGAAATCCAGATTTTTAAAGTGTGAGCTCTTCTGCGCCTACTGTGTTTCACTTGCTGAATGGTGATGCTATTTGTCAGCGATCTTTCGGTGTTTACACCGGGTAGTTAGGTCCATGGCGGCCAACATTTCGACGCTCGAATCGAGCATCGTCCTCAGGGCAGAGGTGAGTGATGCTATGTTTTCTTCATTGCTTGCATTCAGCTATCTTGTGAAATTTTTTGGGCCAACTATCTGAGAGTTATAGTTTTCCATGTGAATCGTTAAAAATACAACAAAAAATACGTATGTACCTATTCGCACAGAATTTCTTTAGGTAGAGGATTTTCATAACTTATTTGGGGTAGTATATCAGCGATTATATTCACAGAGAAAGGACGATTATATTCACATAGGAATTATGTAGATAGTTTATTCATACCAAAGCTGCAGAAGAAAAACACTAACAGAATATGAAGAAGTGAAAATACCTAATTGGTGATGCATGAAGCCTGAAGAAATAGGATCAAAGACAGAGTTTTAACGTAGTGCTCAAATTGTATAAGTAAGAAAAAAACATTCCATGAGAGGCAGAGGGATTAATATACACAAAATGACGGGAACCACTTCACTTTACATGAAATGAAGATTCGCGTAATTATATCATCATAAAAGTGAAAATGGAATCCATTGCGGTTCCTATTGAAGTCATGGTCGTTACTGAAACTATTAAATGTAAATTAAATGTACCATCGATCACTAATTTTTAAATTCATTTAAATTTACAGGAATGATATTTAAGTTCACTCAAAGGCATTCTCACGGCCAAAATTTCATCGGCAAGATTCCTCATTAAGCAATTAAATGATGCCACTTTTCTGGCCGCATTTTTGCATAATCTTCAGTAGCAGACTTTCAGCCTGAACCACCTCCTTCGATCACCTGAATCTGTATCTTTCTACAAAATTTTATTGAATAAGACACAAAATGTCAACACTTCTGCTTCATCCTAAGTTACCTATCTGTCCTCAAGTTCTACAGAGTAGGGGCCTAAAAATGACGCAGAAACTTTGAAACTCTTCGTACTCTCAGATAAAATTGATGTGGACAGATATATAGTTGTCATATCACATGATATGATTGTGGCATTTTCCCCCCCTGTTTTTTTTGGTCAATTCCCCTCTTTGGACAGTTTCCCCTCTGCGGACTGTTTATCCTCCGGACTTAGCCGAAGGACGACATGTGCGCCAACGACGGCCAAAATGCCTACGACTACAAAATGCAGCGACTACTGCCAGCGACTTCTGCCACGACTTCTGCCACGACTTCTGCCACACCTTTCGCCGCACCATTCGCCTCACCATTCGCCGCACCATTCGCCGCACCATTCCCTCACCAGGTCCTGCCCCGCTTTTATAGCCAGTAAAGTGAGGATGGATACCAAGAATGCGGTCATCCTGACCAAGGCAAAAAGGCGGTGATCCTGTATTCTGCGGCCGACGCCAGAAAACAGTTCCTGGCGCTCCAATTAAAAACTGCCACCCTATCTATCACCCATCCCATTATTTCCTCCCCTCCAAGGCTACCAATCGCCAACCTCCTGACCTTACCCATTCCACCTTCGTCCTTGTCGACAGACCCCCTCCTCAGCTGACTCGTGTCTAAGCTCGCTCTCTATTGCTTCCGAGACGCCGACCGGGTAACACCGTTGTGTGAGCCTGCTGACTAAGTCACTTTTGTACTTAAGAGAGAAGCTCAACCTCTCGTACTTGTTAAACTTAAACTATTTTCCGACTGGAAACCTTGATTACGGTCGCCTGGCACTCGACCTATGGGTAAATTATTGTAATTGGTTTGGTTCTATTTTGTGATTTGTAAAATATATTGATAAGTTAAGTTTATGATTGATAATACTTGTGTTTCGTTCGTTTTCCTCATTTTTCTCACCCGAGCTTGGAAAGAGTTTGTGTTTTCAAGAGTGTTATCGGCGAGAAAATCTGCTCCTTCTCCCGATAGCGCTACATGATTAGTAGTAGCAGTTTTAGTAGTAGTAGCAAGGGAAAGCATTATTTTAAGGAAGTTGATGACGATCGAGAAGATTAGTACAATCAGCATGTCCTTACAACCGTTTGCATGAGAAGTTAATTCGCGGAGAAAAGGACCACTTCATATTAACAGACTTAAATAAACTGATGTCAGTTTCACGATTCAACGAACACGATTCAACGCGATGGGGCGAGGTTAAGGTTTATGAGTTAGCATTGAATTTAATTATGAAAATATATAATGTAGAATATCTTATGGCGATATTATAAGAAATTTATTCCTACACAAGATTAACTTATTTTTCATTCACAGTATAGTAAAACAAATATTTAACTAATGGTAGTTAATATACCTCCAATTTTGTCAAGTTTCTAATACATGGATTTTCAATACACTGGATCTTCGAAAAGGCTAAATATATAATTATCGCAATACGTAGTGTTCATTACAATAGGCATTGATAATCTTAATAGCGTAACTTGATAAATCTGATATCAGAAACCTAGTTTTAGGTTACCACCATTAATCTAGAATATTCTAGTATTACAACACACATTACCAAAATACAAATCTACCTCTTCGAAAAGGATACGCTTCGATGCGAAACTTAAAAACGACGAAGTGGAAACTGAAGTTTTTGAGCATGATGATTTATCCAATACGTAGTTTCTTGCCTCTCCGATATCCCTCGATTGGAAAGAAACGTGACAGGCATTCCCTCTTCGATTCGAGCTCTTACATTCTCCACAATACCGGTACATCTGCATCACTTCAATCTAACCAAAGCTTTCAATTTCTTCTTCATCTTCTCCGTTCCCATAAAAAAATTCCTCCTTTGCTCACTCGAGTTTCTCTCTCTCTCGCTCCTCAATCCTCGGACCACTCTCTAAACATTTGCATAAGTCCTGTTCCTTTTTCAAACCATGGAAACAGCCTGAGGGGCACATCGGGTATAATGCCGCCTCCGTAGCGATGAGCACCTCCAACGATACAGGGTCTGCGCTGTTCAAGAGTCGGGGAGCGGAAAATATGCGCATTAAAATCTTAGAATAACAATGAAGAAAGCCTCATCCGGTGATGAGTTCACCGCTCAAAAAAAAACCTCCACTTCTCCTCAATCTTTCGACGGCGACTGAAATATACATTTCTGATTCGGAGATCACGAGAGATGATGATTTCTGAAAACTTTTTTCGCACTTAGCTACAACTCCTTTTACTAAGAAAATTGTAACAGAAGTCGGTCATCGTTTCGTACAAAGTAAATGCAATTTATACCGAGAAAACATTTCGCATCCGTAGATGCCATTGCATTGCATAGATATGCCATTACGAAGATGTAAAGGCATAGACTGCTTCAAGTGATGCTATTTCAATAGACCTCTATAATAGATAGCAATGTACGTTTTCCCGAGGAAACATTTAAATAACATTCCCATTTCCATTTGCAAGGGGTCTTATCTTTCTATCATCATGCATTGGATATTATGTTATGAATATTTAAAACAAGGCGTATCTCGAGCAAAGTATTATTGTTCAACTTTTCTATGGTAATAATTCCAATTTTAAGAAATTTTGTATATCATTCTCCACTTAGTTTTGAATTCTCCAAAAATAGTAACAATATTATGCATCATCTCTCTTCCCTCTAGCTCATCTTGCGTTGACACAAGCCAGTGCATCGACGTATTCTGCGCTGTCCCACTTCCATATCCTACTTTAAAATCAAATAAAGCACGATATTTCACATTATGTCGACTACCACAGAAAACTTTTAAGAATTGGCCATAGAGACCATGAATTAAACCCGCAATCAGTAATTGTGAATTCATGTTCGGTCCGTTCCATTATGCAATTGCAGTTTTGCGGTCGACATCATTACGCTGCGGTATGACACGAGCCGACCCCGATGTTAAAAGTTAAAACTTTGCTTCTGAGCGTGGGCAGCTGGCTTACATTACAATTATATGGGATTCTCATTCAAAATGTAAAGGACCACCGAAACACGGGATAATTTCCATTGGTGTGCACTCGGAAAACACACTCACCTGGGCGCTCTGGGAAAAAATATTTTGCTCCAATACGCATTTCCCCTCTCACATTCTCTTGCAGTCCCCTGCTGCAATTGCTGCGCGAGAGAGATGAACTGATATCCTTGCCATTTGGCAACCATGCAGGACGCCGTGGTATTGGAAGAAAAGAAAATATCGCGGGTGTGTATAAAAAAAATACTATTCACTCCGACACGGGTGACAATTTATTTCAACCGATTTCCAATCGCTCTCGTTACCCGTATGCGAAAAGTGAGGAAAAAATAAATAACAGGTGTATCGAGGTCTTTGGAGGGTAAAAAATACATATAATCAATACGGGTAGCTTTTGCGAGGAGCGCGCAGATATTCGAACGCGGCATTAACGCAAAGATGAGCCCTTGAGAGGGGGGAGGCGGTTGGTTTCCGGGGGGTAGGTCGGAGGGAGGAAGGGATGGAGGGGGAGGAGTGGAAAGGGTGGTAGAAAAGAGGGGGGTTGAAGAGAGAGAGAGAAATAAGGGGCGTCAGTAGATGCGTGCGAAAGACACGGACGGATAAAGAAAGCGTGGTGCGTGGAAGCCGTGGAGGTTAAAATCGATATCCGTCCCGATAACACAGTGCCACCCTTTCTAATTTCGCGCCACCGAACACCGCTATTAATGACGCCCTACTGCATTATAACAATACATAAGCAAGTGGTACATTGGCACACAAATACATAATTTATATCATTCATAATTCATGAGTAATAGAAATAAGATCAAGAACAACTCCCAGTGGTAGCGGAGGAAAATTCGATCTTCGCCAAAGTAACGCAGAACCTGTCTAAATTTAATACCACCACACTCAGCTATTCATGACGCCTTAATATATCATAATTGTATATTCAAATTGTGTATTCGAACATAAACACATGCAATATAAAATTCAACTACATATGTTTAAAGAAAATAAAACAGGAACATCTCTGAGGGGAAGTCGATGATAAATCACCCAGATAAGCGAGTACTCTCATGATTTCGTGTTTCTGAATCATTATAATGATACATGAAATAATATCAAAACGTAAAACCACGAAAATTAAAATGAACCAGTATATACTAAAAAGCAATTTGCAAGGGAAATCGAATTGATAAATTCCAATATTTGTCCAGCAAACAATAGTACTTCAACAATTCCCTTCAATAAAACTCTTATATTCATGAAGCTCCCATGTAATTCATTTAACATATCAAAATAATAATACATATATAAACATTTTATAACGCATTTAAAATTAAAAGAAAGGCCCTCCAAAAGAGCCAGAAGAGATGGAAATTAATAAATTTGCAACTATGCAACTCCATTCCACCAAAATGGACAATTCATTGAAATATTATGTCTAATGTTTCTGTAAATGGAATTATTATTATATTATGTGTAATAATATGAAAATGTCATCATCATTTGTCATTCAAACCTTAAATTGTTTAACTGCAGCTCTCCATTCTACCCCGTCCGTTGCCATTTTCTACATTTCCTCGAAGCTCTTCCGTTTCCCACACCGTTACAGCTCGAGCATTGCTCCCTAGATCTTCGTCTTAGGGCTTCGTCTTCTATTAAGTTTCTTAAAACTTTAATTTATCAACTTATGACCAATTCATCTGGAACTTTTCTTTCTGATAGGGTTTCATATTTTCCTCCTCTTGTACTATTCTCTTTACATGCTCTTTTTGATTTAAATATGAATTTTAAAAGATTTGCAAAGGACATATTGTACATTTTGTTTTTTAAAGGATAAATTTATACAAATTTATCATATTGTATTGTTGCAAGCCAATTTTAATCCAATATTCACCCCGATACCTAACGCTGTAGGTATATACTTAAAGAAATTAGTGCCACCTAAATCCACCATCCACGACTTCTAATGTATATGAGTTTAAAATAAAATAATATGATGCTATATTGAAAATCATCAAAATTTATATTTAAATAAATGAGCGATGAATAAAAAAACCCTTCGTACATGCGTGGATGATAATACATGCGTGGATGTATAAAAAAAATAATCGGCTTAATGCTCTTGGCGCTGAACTCCAAGAGCCCCTGCGAGAATTTTAACACTCTCGTACGTGGCTTTGCAAATCGCTTTCCGATGGAGAGAATGTTTGAGTCCCGATCTCATCAACTCACATTCCCTCCAACACCACCCTCGAGCCACTCCTCTCGAAAACCCTTAACGTGGGGTCCCAGGGTTCCAGGATATTTCCGGTTTTCCTTCCTCCCACTCCCCGGTCGACAACATTTTAAAAAATTCACCTGATCCCTCTATGCTACCCTTCTCTATCTAACCCTAAACATCTTATATCTATCAAACTCAAACTATATTAAACAGGGTGGCCATTGGATATTGGCAGCCCGTATGGCGCGGTTTTGAGTCCTCCCGGGAGCATGACTGTCACCTTTTTCATTGGTTTGACGCAATCGTTTACACGGTGCTAGGTAACCTTTGAGAATTAAAGATAAGACCAGCCGAAACTTTAATTTGAAGCGCGCCGCTGTATGGGTCGGAAACATGGCCATTGTGTATACGTAGGCCGGAGGCAGTTGAGATATGAGTTTGAAGAAGAATGGAGAGGGTTAGATCGGTGGCGAGGAAGATGAGCCAGGAGGTACTGGATATAGTGAGAGAAGAAAGAAAGTTAGGGGCGGAGGTTCGGGAAAGGCTAAAAGATTGATCGAGGACGTTTTGAGGTGTGAGGGCAAGTTGGAGAAAGTAATAGAGGGGAGAACGCTGAATTGGCACGGAAGAGGAAGGGAGAGGATAGGAATTTTGGAGGAGAGAGAGAGGTCGAGGGTATGAGGAATGTAAACGGGACCTTGAAAATGAATGGGAAATTTAAGCAAATAGTGACGTTTGCAAAACGAGATAGAATTTAATAAGGTGCAAACGCTGATTCCGAACAATCCTTTCAAATATGGAATCTTTGGCGGGAAAATGGTGAGTGGTTCGGCCCGTAAAGGCTAGAATTCATTACTACTTACAGAAAACTGAATATTTTTACTGATGAGTTGTTCTCAGGTTTCCCACCGGTTAAGGCTTTCCATGATTGCCAACGTTTCGGCAGGAGACTTTCCTGCCATTTATAAGGCTGTGGAAAAAAAGGTACAAAATGGCAAGAAAGTCTCCTTCCGAAACGTTGGCAATCATGGAAAGCCTTAACCGGTGGGAAACCCGAGAACAACTCATCAGTATCATTCGCCGGGAAAGCCTAAAGTCATGAATACTTTTATTTAGGTACCTACCGATTCTGCCGGAAGTCACCGATTGACAACTGCGATGAATTATTCGTAGTTTTGGCAGATGTGCAAAGGACCATTTCCAGGAGTATTTTTCCAAGTACTCAGTAAACTTTTCCAGTACTAAGCAATTTCCCCGGTTTATAAGGATTTATAGATGGGTAACCTTCATTGGTCTTCCAATTATAATATTGGGTGACTACAGCTTTCCACTCTATCCCGTCCACTGCTATATCCGTTTTAACATTATATATATTTTGCTTCCCATCCTTCTCACCAGGACTTTTATTTCTCTTAGTCTTTCTCTTGAGTCTTCCACTTCAATTTATATATTTGTTATCCTCCTATCCTCCTTACATATTCGTTGTGTCTCACAAACTGGCCTATCCACCTGAACCTTTTCTTCCTGATAGCGCACCTTTACATTGCCCAGTGATGAATATTTTATAATTACTATATTACGGTCAACACTTCTTTCATTTCTCACCAATGTGACAAAAAATAACGTTTCTTCCTCCAAACGAGTTTTTAAAAAATTCCACATCTCTTACGCAACTCACAAAAAACTGACAGGCGGTATTTAAATACATCATAACGCAAAAACAGCAATGAGGAATGATAATATATAATAATACTAATTAAGTAGTCCGTTACAATAAAAATGATCCCGGAAGCGTTCTGAGTTAAAAATAAAAACCAAACTGTTCGTCCACAAACTGGGCACACTACATTCATTCTTCCTTTATAATGTTCTATACTCTTCCCCGTTTTTGATCTAATCCGTCTATTAAATCCTAAGCATCAGTGATAATTATTATATAGTCGGAGTCAATCACTTAATTCAATTAAAAAGTCACTTATTTGTAGCTGCATGGAGAATATATTAGACGCCAGTAGTCTTGTCATTACATCTGTATGCACTGAGTACCTATATATTTTACACAAAAATCATTAATTTGACTTTCAACTCACCAGCAGCAATACATAAGACAATTAACTCTTTTACAAATCCTTAAAAAATTCAAATTTTGTGAAACTCCAAATATTAAAAAATGCTAAAATTGTTAACTAAGGGGATTCTCACTTCAACTTCATCTCGCTACGCCACAGGCTCGAACAGAAATGGGGGAGCCCTTCGTTGCGTCATAGATCCGAGGCCTCAACAGAAGAAAAAAAACCCAGCACTATGTTAAAAGTAACGAAATTGCTTTGCAATCAGCTTTTTCACGAAAAAAATTTGAAAGTTGTTGGTTTTGTCGTCATAAAAACCATCACCTTTCAACCTTTTTTCGTTAAAAAACTGATTGAAAAGCAATGTCGTTACTTTTAACATAGTGCTGTTTTTTTTCTTCTGTTGAGGCCTCGCATCTATGACACAACGATATAAAGTTGATGATTAAATAGAAATGTCCCTAGGCGCTTTAACTCAAAATTTACCGCCAAAGAATTATAATAGTCGCTAAGTCTATCATGAAGGTTGCTAGCTTAGCAGCACAGCTCAACGTCCATTCCCCAGCACCAAGTTTCGAAATCGTCTATCCTATTATGTTCCACAAGGATGACCGCACTGTTCAAGCCTAAACCAGGGAAAGAAGTACCTACCTAACATTCAAACCTACAGACTCAATAACCTCTCCCAGCTCACTCAATTCCCCAAACACCCAACCCTCTCCGCTAAAATTATTATCGAATACGTGGAATTCCTAGAGATCCATATCCTTCCCCCAACTCATGCATCCACATACCCTTAACTTCCGCCCTTGGCAGGAGTCATTATTGGAGAGCCATGAGCCGTGGACGATGAACATAATTCGGCTTCCGAGTGGGTCCGACAGAGGTCAGGGACGAGGAGGGAGAAAAGAAGAAGGGAAACGTAGAGGAAGGACTGAAGTGAAGGGAAAGAAAGAATATGCCGAGGGAGAGAGAATGACGAAAGCCAGTCATTATAGAGTGACGGGAAAAAATCCCAAGCGCCATAAGCGGAAAATACCAGCATTGTGCGGGAGATAGGGTTTGACTGAGAGCATCGAGCAGTATTTAAAAAATCACTTCACCAATTGAGCCAAAATCATTCCCCAGTTCAATTAAAACACTGAATATATTCTGTAGAGTATAAATGTAAGAAAAAAATCCAGGGACAATGTAAATAAAAACCGGTTTTTCATGGAAATTTCAACGAAGATCAGTATGAATTATCATCGTAACGCAAGTGGAAAATGCGGATTTATAAAATATGTTTTCAAGAAGATTTTTAAGGGAAAATTTAATTCAATAGGTTTAAAACTAGCGAATCATATTTCATAGCTACCAATTGAATGATGAGAATAGTGTTGCTCCAGACGATCTACGCTAAATACAACTGTCTGCTCTAAGGGATTTCCAAGTTTTAGTAAATCATGGCTATCCTATCAAGGAATCGACACAATGTTGCCAATCTTTGTTTACGGCGCACATCATATTTGACAAAAAATGATAAAATTACTACTCAATATGTGGTTTAAGAATTGATAAAGTAGGGAATTACTCGTGAAATAGTCGAATAAGCGGTGATAAAATTCACTTATCAAGTTGGCCGTCGTAAATTGCGGTGTAATTTTACAGTGTATGCCTTGTATTAGATGATAAAAAAGGAAATAAACAACAGAAATCATTAATACGTTAATTCATTTGATTAACGGACTTTACAGTACGCATTTGCCATACATGAATCGTCATTCAGGGGTTTTGAATTTATCTACTCAAAGGTCATGTCCAAATATCTCCATGAATGCGATATATAAACTTTTACTTGGCACATAGTATAATCTAATCTGCCATTTCCGTTGAAAAAGAGCACTTTTTATATTTCCGAAGAAACGATCCGTGTAGGCACGTGTTTTCGATAGCACTTCACTCGCCATCCGTTCCATACGCGCTTTGGCCCTCGCACGGGTTTAAGTTCCAAATCTCTCTTCTCTTGCCGACGCTAACAATTCACCTGAAGAGCCTCGGTCCTGCCCCCCATTCTATTTCGCCCTCAACCCGATTTACAAACCTCCATCCCTTAACAGGATGCAATGGGCCCGCCCGTCGTTCGCACTCTCCAGAGAAAATCTCACTCCAAGTGCAATGTTCCGAGAGTGCAGGAGTAAGTGGAATCGAAATGAAATGCCTGCGCAAGGTAAGGGGTTTAAGGGAAATCCAAGGGAATTGGACATTACAATGGATGGAGCTGAGCCAGGCAGAAAGAAAATGCGTCAGATGTATATGCCAGGCGAGAAAAAAGGAGAAAGATGATTATTAAATTATCAAAAGGATGTGGAAGGTGTACTATTATTTAAAACCATTTGTACCGAATTGAAGCTCGCATTACTAAATGTACAGGAAATGCATTTATTCGTAAAATAATGTCGTATCACGGAAATATTTCTTCTTAAAAATTACTCGCGCTTAGCAGCGTGTTATCGCCAAGTCATCGGTATCGCGGGGGATGATGTCGTGGAACAGCATTGCTTAAAGTAATTCAACATATTTACATGTAAATTCGGCTTATCTTTCGTAATTTGATGAAGTTAGTGTTCTTTATTTCTTGATGGAAGTTAAAGAACTAGTATAATTTTGTCTTTTCGGTTGACATTAGCATTCAGCAGAGAAGTGACACTGTGCGGTGACGCCCATCCACCGAGATGCCGTTTTGTACCACGTGACAACTTCAAATTTTTATGAACTTTCGAAAGGCAGTTACTAATGTTTGCAATTGACTCACGTAAATATGAGTTTAATATTTGAATCTTTAAGGAAATAATTTGTCTTGTAAACTACTTAAATTTGAGAAAGATAGTTTATGATTGTTTCCCATTATACATTTATTAGGCCATTAGAACGTGGCTAAAACAATACTCATACTATTACTACAGAAGCAAGAGTAATATTTGGTACTCATAGGTAAGTTCTATGAGTATACTGCAATGTTGGTCATATTGCACCTTCATTAGTGGATTCTCTTATCTGCTTCAGCTTGGTGAAAAGGATAGTTTCTCTAAAAAAGGCCGAGGTACTCTTTACAAATCGGCGGTATTTATCACACCAAAAATGTATATGTTTCTATACAGAATATTTTGTAGAATATAATATATCAATTTTTACGTAGTTTTAATGGCAAGTACATGATTTAGAGCTTCCAGGTGTCGTAAGAAATACCAACAGAAAAGTATCTCATACCTGACTATTAAAAATACTCTGCTACTCATTGTTTACCCCCATAATGTAATAAATAAACCATAGTCGTAATTTTCCATGGACACAATTTTTACTTCATGAATTCCCACTATATATAGCCTGAGAATATCAATTTTATATACTCCATTTTTTCGCTTGAGCTTGATAAAGAGATATGTTTTTCCCAGTTTGGATAGGATTCTTGAAACATATGCATATAACAGAAATATGATGCATATAACAGAAATAAAAACAATACCTACATTTGAAATAAAATAAAAATAAACAAATATAGAAAGGAAAGTAGGGAAAAATGGGTTGAATAATTTGAAAGAATTAAAACAAAAAGGTGGTAGCAAAAAAGTCTATGAGATGTCTCATCAACGCAAACTGGTCTCTTACCACAATTATTATGGAAAATTTGAGAAATTTAAATTTGACAAGCAACGGAGTGATAAAATTTTATTAGCTCTTTTCATATACAGCTATTTTTATTATTTCATTGTCGAGCTGGTTATTGTCATTAATATTGTATTACTCCTCTTATAAACTTACTTTTTTTAGTTTCAAAAGCAGGTAGACGGTGATGTCAACAGGAAATATATTATATTCAATGTACATTCCCAATAGAATGGAAAGAAAAGTAATCATGAAATGCGCTAAACCTAAGTAAGAATGAAATTTTAAAAGTGGGAAACATCCGTAGCAACGGCAAAGGTATTGATACATTACTGATTTGTAATGGCCCCGTTAAGCCAAGCATTAGATGGGATTTTAGCAATGTAATGCGACATTTTGTAAATTTTCTATGACAAAGCGTTATAAAAGAGAGACCGAGATGAGGACACTGACGAAGGTAGAAGCAAAGCCAAGGTTTCTGAGTATACTGAGCGAGGCTGAGAAGATTGAAACGTGGAATACACTTAGCAGAGATGTGTACGCCGCAAAGTTCTCCATCAAATCGAAGTGAAGGAGTATGGAAGTGTATGTTTAGGGTACAGGGTACAAGACGCAGGAGAAAGAGATGACTGCCACATGTGGGATGAGACATGGGAGAAAAGCACTCCATTGAAAAGTCAATCTCGTACCTACTGAAAATAACAAAACACTTCCTTTTCACGGAAAAAATATCCGTTACTTCGTTCTTAGACAGGCATGTGCATTACTATGGGCATTTCTTCTCCCTTGTATTTCTCATTCCCGTTCTGTATGTCACATGACTCGCCTTCTCTCTTACTATGCTGAATTCTTTTTAGTTTCCCTTAACGGTTCACGAAATTCATCGCGGCAGGAAGCCCTTGATTTTTCTATTTTTACGCGAAACAATGGCAATAGACTATGCTCCAGTTGCTCTCCTGCAGGGCCCAGTCATGAGTGATTTAAATGTGTCTTGCGAAAACGTGCCAAGATGGCAATCCTTCGGAAAATGTCCCATACTCCTCCGTCATGACACTTATCCGTAAGCGTAAGGACTTCTTCTCGAGTAGTCAGGAAAAGTAATATTTGACCTGTTTGTTCCACCTTTAAAACTCCGGTAGTCACAGTCTTTCTCACTACGTCTTGTGACATCTGACCTCGAAACACGAACGAGTAGAAAATTAAAATTCTAAGGGGTTAAACGTGGAAGGAACATTGGTGTAAATAGATAATGGCTGAATTGATTTAAAGTAAGAAATACATAAAAGCGGCTTCAATATCGTGCAAAATACTATTTATGAAAATAAAGAACATATAATTCAATGATGAATAATCTCAGAATCATATGGGCCTATTTCCCCTATGGTATGCATACATCACGTATTTCCATTAATTATTCCACCATCTCTGTTTGAAGATGGACATAATTGTACCACTTTTTCATGTTGCAACGAATAAGTCGGCATATCAGTTCATTTACTTAATTACATTCATACCTATTAGTATAATTACCTTGGAACGAAAACCCTTATGAACATTATTATAACAAATTATCTCAAGCCCGTGAAAGTAAATGACTGGATTAAAAGTGAAAAAAATGGAATTTACCAATTATTTTCGCTTTCAATCATCCGTTTTTACTAACATTTTTTGTCAATGATTTTAAACACAGCAATGATATTATGTAACCCAGAGTTAAACGTTTTAAATGTTACATTTTTGTGTGTACTACGAGATTCTCACAACACGTCGTGGTGAGTGAGAAGTTAGAACAGGACAAATATTCAAGAGAGGAGAAAGAACGAGTACAACCACAGATTATATATTTACTTATAGGCACACAAATAACACGGAGCAGTGCAAAAGTCAGCATTGAATCCAAATGAGGTCACATTGCAGTTAAAATTCCTCCATTCCAAATGAAATTTGAAAATAAATACATAGAGATTCTAACTGCTATTTCCAAATGCAAATGCCATATCCACTAATTAAAAAAGTGCCTCATTTTTCTCACATAAAATTTGTGTTGCTGAAAAATTATACATAGTATAAATCACAAAAGAAGATGATTTGGAGGAATTGGAGCGACATATGAAGCAAAAGCTATGTGTACTTGGCTAAATTATAAAGAATCATTCAAAAACGCAATTCTTGGTAACATGATAAGAAATGAGTTCGGATTTATCTAAAATATTTAAAGAGCATTTCATAGTAAAACATATTTATCAGCATTCAGAAGAAAGATATTGCTGCAAGTGTTCCTTCAATTATCAAATTGAATAATTTGATAATTGAAGGAATAATAAATTTTCAATAATAACTAGCTCAGATTATTATTGAAAAATATAAAAAAATATAAGAACTGTCCTGATTCAAGGAAAGTTAAGGTAACCTATGATATATCGTTTCTGCAACTGCAAACTACAATTAATATAATTTATTATCTCAAACCGCAACCATGTACGTGATTGTAAAGGTAGCATTCAATTTTAAGCGAATATTTTAAAGGAAGAAAGGGAAAGTGGATATGAAATTGTAGATTTGGAAAGATTTTGAGAATTGGAAACATTTATAAAATCGTAATAGGTGGAAAGCAAATTTAATGGCAAACTGGATAAGTGATTAGTAAGTAAAGATTCAACTGTTCTAAAAAGTATATATTTTTATGCAAATAGTTGCCATTTGAAATTAGTAGCTTAAGACTTTTAGGATTTCAAAATATTGTAATAGATTTACACTTTTTTACACTATTTTACATAATTTTCAAAATTTACTAGCGTAACACTGACAAAATTGGTACAAATTTCTACAAATCAATTGCATGCCCTTCAGCTTGCTTTTCGAAAACATTATCAACCATAAAAATACCATTAATATGCATCGGAAAACCACGATAGAGTGTGTAATAGAGTAACCAACTTACCAATTTCATTTCTTTCAGAGGAAGATTAAAGATGAAATGTGACTCACATCATATCGATTAATTGAAAAAAAATCAAGTTATATGGAAAGTGTTTACACACATTACTTTGTTTAGCAATGATACAATAACACAAAAATTAACTTCTTGACGCACCAACCATGGCACTGCTTAAATATTGCCCTCAAATAACCCTCAGTATGTTATGAGAGAATATCAGGACAGGTTTGGTAAAGTAACACAACCAGTATCTCGGGATAAAGCAATTGTTTCAGACTTCAATTAAGAAACACGCAGCATTCCGTCCGGAGAAAGAAACTTGATCTTTATTTCGTGCCAAATGTTAGAAAGAAGCGAGGACTGCTGGCCTCCATTACATTCTATTGACCAAAAGTCAGAGACGTGAAGTATAAGTGGCGCTATGAATCATGAATCCCAATCAATAATTAATGAATGGATAACGAATGAGTACGGAGGGAGTGGTGAGATGTACACGAAGCAGTAGATAAGTGAAGCGTGAATGAATTATGAGGGGAAGCTTTCGCAATAAAGTTCCATTCACTCCGAATGCCTTAATAAGGAACGACCCCTTAATTAATGCTTCCCAAGCTACACATTTTTGCTTTCATGTTATTCCTCTAGAGCTCATCAGGAAATGCTTTTCGGATGAAAAATCATACTATACGATAACTAAAAGTGCAGATATTAATTTTAATTACGCATCCATAAGACACAATATGATATAGGAGTGTTTCAATAATGAGGAGAAATTTGAAAATACAAGCAACAGAATGAACTGAGACAAGAGGTTCCAAGGCTTCCATGTGAAGTTGTTCATGTGTCAACATTAGTTTATCGGGTGAAATCGACTGATGGTCTAGGATATGCAATGCCTAAGGGCATGCAAAACTCGCAAATGCGATAACGCGAATTCTGGGGTTTCTCCGCGAAAACGCTAATTTCGTATATTACCACGAATTTCAACATTTTAATCGTGAATTTCAACAATTACAACGTGAATTTCCACATTTTGGCGGTCTCTGTCATTTAACTTGCGACTGTTAACATTTAGTTCAGCAGTACATATTTAGAAATGGCCTCTCCAGTACAACTTTATTTAGAAGTGTTACTCGGATATAATATTCTTCAATCAGGTTTTGTGAAACAAAAAGAGTGAAAAGTGCATGCCAAAAGTTTGCTATACACGCAGTTCTCGAGTTACGTAACCCTCGACTTACGTTAATATGTACTTACTTGGGAAACTCACCCAAAACAACGAAAATTACGGGATGCGAAGAGCGGTTGCCTACTTTCAAGGTGTCATGGAATCAGCATGGTGATTTTCTTTTGAGACAGTTGCATCCCATTCACCAAAACTTATAATACCGAAGTGGACGGTGACGGCAAAGCAGCGTGAGGCAGAATTTCCACGACATGGGTTATATTTTGCTGATGACAAAACAATTCTTTATCGTTTTTGCAACACAAATGTCTCCTAGAAAAGGAAGGGCAGCTGCACAAATCACATTTTGAGTGAAAAACATAAGGCTAATGTTGAAAAAATTCTGCCGGTGGGAGTGGAATACAACGACAAGAATCCATAATAATATTCAGAGCCGTGTTTTTTTTAGAAACCTATACTAATTCCTTAGATTACTCGATACTCGATTACTAGATAAGATTAGTCGATACTAGTGCAGATGGCGTCAAAGGCATCAATAAAACTTTATTCTCTTCTAGTAAATGACCCAAGTAGAGTAAGATTTGAAAACAGTTTTCGACCCTCAAGTAGTGTTCACAACGGAGGTGAGTACCAACTTAATCAAAAAATTGAGTTCATGGCCTTGAGTCAATTGAGACGGAAAGGTTGATGTTGGGGTTTGGGGAATTATGTCGAATGTTACAGCAACAAAATTTCCAGGGTTCAGTGGATATAATGAAAGCAATTTCTGCGTAATAACTCCCCGGGTACTAAAATTGTTTGAACCATCATTTGCATTAAAGTACCTTGAAGCGATTTGGACCCCCTGTGCAAATGTGGACTCGGAGAGATTTATTTCCTCATACAATTCTGTGCTAATAAATAGGAAAACAAATCTAAAAGATAAAATTTGGCTACACTGCGAATTTTGTCATTTAAAAATACGTTTTTTAAATTAAATTAAATTTTACTGTTTTTTTGCTCTTTATGTATATTTAGTTAGGTACATATGTGGAATGTACAAAAATATAAAATGTGAATACAGCATGCTATTAATTGTTTACATTTTATCTAATTAATGCTATTCAACATTTATAGCCAACAGGTGGGCCTGCTGGGAGGAGGGCACTTAATTCACTCCACATGTTTCGTCGTGAAAACAACACCGATTCCACGGTAAAATAACACCGCTTTTGCAAAAAATAACCACTTTTGGCTATAAAATAACTCCACCATTTGCAGGTCACTAGCAATGCCTCCCAACTAGGAATATCTAATAAAGGCCGAAAACCAAATCCTTCACAGACTTAGCTTCCAACAACAATTTATGCCCATCCTATATGATTGTGTTTTACTGTGGTGAGGTAGGAGTGACTTCATAAAAGAAGGATATAACCAAAGTCTGTTTTCAAGAGCTGCTTCCCACAAATGATGAAGTACAATATTTCGAATGTATTGCATATATCATTAACGGAAGCAAATTTGCAGCAGCTGAATCAATCTATGCTTCGTGACTGACAAGAGAGACAATCATTAAAGGATTCCAGTAGCCTCTCAAACATAAACCCCAAAACTAAAACTCAAACTAAAAAGCCTCTCAAACTAACTGTCGAAAAATTAAATTACTTGAAAAGCTGTACGTGGAATTATTGCACATGAGCGTCCAATCATACACGAGAAAAGAATGTATAACTCCTTTGGTAGACTTGGGACGCATATAATTTCGTAATAAATTATTTTCTAGGTGTACAACAGGCAAAACTCCATTAAGGCTGAATAAAAATATAAAATTAATAGAAAGCATATGAATTAGGAGTATGGGAAGAAATTATCATTCCCCGCTTCGTATTTGATATTGATATCAAAGAAGAGATCATCGGCAACCATATGACCAAAAAAGTATAGGATTATTTCTCTCAAGTCCAAACAAACAAGTACCTACCTTCACCAACCCTAAAGCAAAACAACAAAGAGTGACAATTTCAATAGGCATAGAGCAATTAAAGGGTCTAGATAAAGAAAATGCTACCATAAACAATAGCTCGGAGAAGTTGCCATTACGTACAATCAAGCATTACACAGTTGAACACATATTTTTATAAGGGACTTCTCCTCAACCATGCTCAGGAAAATGTGAAATCATATCGCATGGCTTTCCTCAAACTCCGGTCAGTGATGGAATGCAACAAAAAGAAAAAATATCCTCAGATATGACTAGAAGATCCCTCTCTATGGTTTTCGTTGCTTTAACTTCTACGGTTAGCTCAAGTCGTCTTATAGAAATCACTTTTTTTTCTTAGTCATAACTTTATACCAGATTTTCAGGCTTGACTTGGTGGAACCACAATGCGACAATTTAGAAATGAGTTCACTTTGTAAAATTCCACAAAATGTTTTATTTCTTCCGACCCAGGGTTTCGACTATTATACAGTCATTATCAAGGTGACAACGGTTCACCCAGAGCCCCTTACATTCAGAGTACGTCCGCTGGACTATTTTGAAAGTCTAGAAATTATTTTGCATTCCAACAAGAAAAATTTATGTGTTGAACAGTGGCGGCTAGTGATCGGAAAGTGTAGTGGTGTACAAATCATGGGTGTCACATAAAGAGTTTTGAATCTATGTAATACCTTTTTCAGAGGATTTTTTACAACTTGAAGTAGAAAAATCATGAAATATATCTCCGCATACCGGTATTTATTATTAACAATATTATGTTCCATCAATAATTATTTCTTATATGAAAACGCTGATTACGAGTCCAATTCAAAGTATTTTATGAAACAATCATTTTCGCAACACCGTAACAAATTCCATGCGTTTCACACATTGCAGATAAAAAGAGAAAATAATGAGTTCGTCCTCTTTCTTATAACCTGTTACCATTACCAATCAATGTTAACCGTAGAGGGTAACAAATATATAAAGCATTTTAGCCACACAAGAGAAATATTTTAAATAAATTAGTTGTGATTACCTATTTATATGTAAAATCGATCCTCTTTGACTTATTCCCAGAGAATTTGTTAATGAATTTTTCATTGCAATCCTTAATCTGCAGCACGAAGTCTCGTTCAATGGACAGCATTGCGAAAGCAGACAACCTTTCCTGGGACATGGAGTTTCGTAAAAATGTCTTGATACGTTTTAGCGTAGAAAAACATCGTTCAGCCTCTGCTGTCGTCATAGGTGTTCTTATTAACACTTCCAACAACTTAACGTACTTACTGAAAGTGTCATATAGGTTATTCTGTGTCAAGAAGTCAAACAAACTCACATGCTCCAGACATGGTCCTATATTCCTCCATTCCGTAAACAATGGATAGCTCCGTGCGAAGTTTTTTTACGAATACAAATGAGTATACCTTGACCGTATTCATCAGGAGTGCCTCAGGAAAACTTCTATTTAAATTTTCAAATTGACTTGACTGAAATAGCGAAGATGCCACAGGGTGCCCAGTGAACCTATATCTGTCCTTAGCCTAGCATATAATTATGTCGCAAACTTCCACCCCTTCTCTCCCAATCGGAGCGCATTTCTGCTGCACATCTCCGCTTCTTCTGCATGTCACCGATGTCGGAAGAGGATGATATTTCTGCGATGCTTTCTCTAATTTTCATCATCTCCCACTCAAAGGCTGAAAAATGATTTCATATTGTTGAAGCATCACTTTGGCGCTTTTGAAGTTGACTGTAAAAATATCCACATCAACCATTACTCGGTGAAAAAATGACAACCAAAATACAAAAGTTTCTGTTTTTAAAATTTCTGTCAGCCCCGATGCTTATGCTATTATACTAGAATTTCGTATTTCATCTCCGGTTTGAATGGCTTTAATAAATACGATCAATTCCTCCCTATATTCAAATACGGTGTTGACACTTCGGGATTGAAAATTCCAGGGTAGGAACTGATCGAGGCAATCGTTTCTTCACAATTCCATCAAGAATGGGAGTTTTTTGAGGAGAGCATGAAAAAAAAGGTACGTAGTCCTTGAAGATTTGCAAAAAATATCCTAACATTCCGATTCATAGATGCCGCATTTCAAATAATTATTGAGTTGGTGAGCATAGCGTTGAAAGTAAGATGCCTTATCATAAGTTTCTCTTATAACTGCTGGAACCCCACGAGATGAACTACCCATCACTGCAGCCCCGTCGTATGCTTCAGCAATAAATTTTTCTGGGAATCCTTGGAGATTACGACACAATTCCTTAGATAAACAGAGTGCCAAAGATTGAGCTTCATGTCGTACAGGAGTGAGGAAATCCCAAAACCGTTCCACTGGCTTGCAATTTACAATATATCTATATACAATGACCATTTGAAGCTTGAAGCATCTACATCACTCGTTTCGTCAGCTATAATGGGCAGTAAAACTGCTTCGCGTATTTCTTTTGTTATTTCATCTTGACATACTTCAAGAATACACTGGAGAAGTTCGTTCTGTATTGTTTTTGACGTACCTTTAAAGGCAGTTGCTTTTTATGAGTGAACCTTTTGGGCATCGTCTAATTCTGCACTGAAATTAATTAAACCACGGAATACGCCAGGGTTTTTAAAAGTACCCGACTCATCGTGACCTCTCAAAGCCAATTCGAAGGAACCACAGAAACGGATCCAATTGATAATCACGATCAAAACATACCTATTGTTGTTCACTTTTGTATTGTGCAATTCCATGGCCCTTCTGTAACCGGAGTCCGACTGCGCCACTACGTTTACATTACCCAGCAGTGTTAAACTCAGAACATTCTTCATGTGGCACAAAGAAGCTTCATGCTATTTCACGCGGTCGTTAAAATGATGGATATCAGTCATACCTTCGTCCAAGATTGTTCTCCACCGAACAGCAAGCATGGAAAACAATGCAATGCATTCCTCACATTGCAGCCACACAA
Source organism: Pyrrhosoma nymphula (assembly GCA_963573305.1). Lineage (NCBI taxonomy): Eukaryota > Metazoa > Arthropoda > Insecta > Odonata > Coenagrionidae > Pyrrhosoma > Pyrrhosoma nymphula. The sequence continues at coordinate 37,317,860 of OY754334.1, forward strand.
CCACCCATGATTTTTATAAGAGTAGGCGTTAACGTTCCTCTTAAACTGCCTACTCTTAGTTTTAAATTCTTGAGAGATGTTTAGGGGGGAAGTAGGTCTCCCTAGTTCTTTGATCGCTATTTTCTCTTCCAAACTTCTAGAAGAAAACGGTTGTGCCAACAAAGACGCGACTGAATTCATTTTTACAAACGTTTGCAGGCTGGCGATGAACACAACACTTGTCAACAGGAACAAGAAACTTGTGCTTGCTTTTATTGCACCAGGAAAATACTGCGCTGCTGCTAGGACACAAACCCTCGAGGGTGAACGCAGAACTGACCTCATTCTTTTGAAGTAAGAAATTTATGACGCCCGCCACCCCCGCCAAAAATCGGCTTCGTGACGAAAGGCAACGTCACATTTTAACTATGTGGCAACATTATCATGTTGGGCAACCCAGGATAAGCTTCTAGAAGAACCCTCTCCTCTTCACCTCTTTCACCCCTCTCTTCCCCTCAGATGCCTACAAATTCGCTGAAACTCAAGTGTACTCGGAGCTGCACACCGCAGCCATTCAGAGCAAGGGAAATTTAGTGCCGCGGCATTTGAAACGGTAAAACATGGGACGTTAAGAAATGAGGATATTCTCTATAAAATCAACTCATTTTCGACATTCTCCAGCCGTAAAATAGTTGGAAATAGCTACTTGGGCGATGCGATCGTCTAGAAATCGGAAGCTAAAAAAAAAAGCATTTCTAACTGGCTGAGACTGGGGGTAGCGCAAACTTGTAACACTATGAACGAGCCGCCACTGGTGTTGAATGAAATGCTCCCTACCCACTCTCCTTTCTTGGCCTTAACTTTCCTTCCCCACCCCCTCCGTGACGCAATTCTTCAACAACGCTCAACCCCCCCCCCCCCCTTCCCTCCTATGTTTCAGACCAGTCATGCCTTCTCCTCCTATTGGCTCCTTCCCCATCCTCTTCTTCCCCTCCCCCTGTATATAAGGGGTTCGTGGTGCACCGTTGTCACCATGATAATGACTGTATAGTAGTCGAAACCCTGGGTCGGAAGAAATAAAACGTTTTGTGGAATTTTACAAAGTGAACTCATTTCTAAATTATAGTCATAGCTAGTTAGCCATTGAAATGCTCCCTGAAATGAAATATAAGCAAGCAAGCAGAAATATAAGCAATCAATTTATAAGAAATAAGCAAGTCATATCCTTTTGAAGAATTATCGTTCAAACTATGTAAAATAATTAATTTTATAAAATACCTTACGAACATTGCACCCATTATCAGTCCTTTACACAGATACAAGATATCACACATCTGCATCATCTTATAATTAACGTCATCAATTATGTAATTTAGATATTTCACACCGTATGATGAATAGGATACAACGCATTTTGAAAGTTTTTAAATAATACTATAAATCTATTTCGCTCACTATCCTGAACTAATTTCATGAACCGAATATCTTTCAACAATCAATTGTTGTGCCGCCATTGCGTAATACACGGGAATGATCAAGTTACCGCCTACCTCCTGCATGCCAGTATTGAGAGTTGATTCATTCCCGAAGATTGCCGAACCGTACCGAACAATACAGAGCAGAGAACCAATGTTCCTCACGGAAGACGTAGCATACGGTGATCAGCAACGGCATTGCCGAGCCATATTTCATACCGACGAAAGAAACATAATTGGTGTCGTTGGTGTCTATTACATTACCATTTGGTCAATAGCTATAGAGTGACATGAGACCCATCGCTGTCTGCTCTGGCGACTCACTAAAATTGGCTTGGGAATTTAGTTTACGCTCACGGTGCGACGTGGCAACATTAAACGCCACGTAATTTAACGTCTATCGATGAAATGTTTCCATATTTGCTGCCCGGGATCCAAAAGGTGGCATTACATATGGTAGTTACTTCTTTGGTTTTATCCTTATAAGTCGATTGCAAGTGGCACTACGGCGTGAAAGGATAGAAATCCATGGTATTAAAAGTCGGTTATAATAGTTATCGGCATGCTATCAACCACGGGTCTTGATGTAGATCTGCATCTTGTAAAATATGACCTAGAGTTATGATACATTACACTCATAACTTCCAGAAAATCACACATTTCAGGAAAATCGGAATAAGAAATGGGTTTGATAAAATTTTGCCACGAAAACAAACTCGGTAATTTTAGCACTTGTAAAAATGGTGAAATATGTATAAATCTCATAGCATTCACATACCTTTGACAATCAATCACGTGAACTACATTCAGTGAGATAACACAAGTAAGTACATACTAGGGGTTAACAGGTTTTTTCCGTAGTACACAAAGATTTTAAATTAAATTCTTCAAAAACTAATATATTATACTATCAACATGCTTCGTAAGAAAAAGATACTCATGCATTTCTTAATGAAAAAATCTCATAGCATCTCTAATAGGTAGACAAGGAGGGGGGAGTTGCAGAAAAATAAATTAAAATTCCTTCCCATCCGAAAACACTGCCCATGAGCAATACCAATAGCCATCATTTGATATACATATCAATAAAATATAAAATTAATTAAGTAAGCAATCACAATAATACATTTTCAACTCGTATATTTTGCATTAATAACTCGTTTTGCAAAATAGACAAGTGATTTTTATTGCGAGGAGTAGATGCCCAGTGACATCATTATTAGATAGTTGAAACTTGATTACATTGGGCTACGTTACTGAATTTCATTAAGTAAAGTTAAAAAAGAGAGGAAAACGGGGAATATTATAACAATCGAGTTAATGGAATGAAATAAGATCAATGAAAAAGATCGACTAAGAAATGAAGGAATTATTGAAGACAAATACACAAAGTGTTCAGAACATTAATGAATGACTTACACCCTGGATGTTTACTTCTATCTGATTCATTCATTTATTTTATATATAAAATTGCTACCATTTCTATTTAACTAATTACTCAGGGTTCGTGAATGGCGACAATATTCCTCTCTGTCTATGTCTTGCCTATGCTTCTTATATTCGAAGTATGGTAACATCAGTCACGACCATTGAGCGCCCGACCTTAGTCTAGCAGCCGAAAACGGTTTTGTGAATAAAGAAACGTCATTAGCCACAAACGTTATCTTTATTTCTTTATAGATAGTCTATTGAGTTTTTGCAGGTTCCTTCAATCTTAAAAAGGGAGTCTTATTTACGTTTTCCATCAGTTCTATATGAATTTTTCTTGTTTTTTTTTTCTCAGAGGCTGATGCCCTTATTAGATATATTATGTGTATAGAGATTAGACTTGGGATTTATCTTCCTTAGCATTTGATACTTTGTCAATATAAACGTTGACGAAGTCGATGCTCAACACTTTTCTCATAGCTCTTTTCATCCTTCTCAGATGAGGAGCGGTAAATAACCATGGGCAAATCTCCTACGATCAGTAAATCTCTCACCTTTTGTTGAAGGTTGATGCACTCGAATGAGTTCAGAAGTATCGCATTGGCACATAATTTGTTATTTAGACGGATTTCAGCATCAGGGCTCCATTTTCGGTGCTCCATCCCACTTTCAGAAACACTACAACAAACGCGTTCCCGGCACTTATGCCTGTGCCTATGTATACGGGCTTCCTCACAGTCGAAAGGCAGTGAGAAGAGGTAAGTGAGACAAGCGAGAGACTGAAGCACGGGTGCAAGAGTGAGGGGTAGAGAGAGTAATGGGCTGAAGTAGCTGCCTAAGGCAGCGGTGGCTCTCCAGGGAAAGACGGCATATTTGAAGAGGTAAGATGGGGGAGTAGCAAGCATCAAAATTTGATAAGGAGCTTAATTTGTGAGTAAATTAAGGCGAGATATCCCTTCACAAGAAACGCAATACTCAAAAGACTCGGCGAGTTAGAGGGAGAGAATGGGGAATATGGGGACGTAGAGATGGAAAACATAAGAGTGGTGAGTAAGTAAGTAAGTAAGTAACACGAATGGCATCCTCTTCTACTTACTTTTTCTACTGCTATTCCTTGCGCGGACGCTGGTTCCATCAATCTTTCACGCTAAAAGGAGTCTAAAGGCGCCCTAATGTGTAATTTAGGAGCAAGTGAGGAGATGACGAAAAGGGAGTAGGGATAAATGAAGGAAGAACTCTCCTACGCATACATGCTCCACCCCTCTAAGGCTTAAAACCAGCCTTCTCTCAAACCATCCCGCCCCCATATCCCTATTTTACTCAGAGGCTCACAGAATCCTTGGCGTTGCTCCTCGCCGCGGAAATTATTTACTCCAACATCAAAAGGTAAGAAGATGATGTCGCTCCTAGAAGGCAAGGTGATAACGCTGTTGGATTCATGAAAGCAGCCTTAGCAGGGAGGGCGGCATTTGTTTGGCTTTAAAAAGCGTAACTCAAAGAAATCTTGGCATTTCAGCGACGGAGGAAAGTTTTAGCTAGAAACTTCACTCCATCCTCGGTGCTGGCAGCCTTTTCACGGCTGATACACACCAAAATTTACGCTGTGAGTGCAAGAACATAAGTCGACTCAAGGCATTGGGCTAACGTTTAAGGCTTCATCTTTTGACAATCTACTTTTTTTTAAAGCACAGTAGGCACAATCAGAGCGTTGCTAGTCTTCAGCTGATAATATTATTTTCATATTATCCCCAAAGGAACAAGTACCTATATAGTGATATATTTTCTGTTGTTTCGAGACGCATGTCTCCGTTTACCTGGCTCATTACTATTCCCTAATATAAATATGTCATCTAAAAACATTAGGCGCAACACTATTACAGAACTACAAAATATCATATATTTATCATTATCATCAGCAACAACTATTGAAGAAGGATGGTTTGCTGCAACTCCACTCTCCTTACAAATAACCATTTCTAAAATATAAAAAGTATCATCTTTAACGTATCTCTTTACTTGCTTCAATAGTCATTACACTTATACAACCACCTGAGTCTAATTTTAACTTACGAAAATTTACTTTTATGACCGAACGTGCTGTATTGGAAACAGCACGATTACATCTTTAAATAAAGGTTTATAAAACATAAAATAATGCTAGCAATTTAATTTGTTCATGGTGCAATATAAACATTTTTGGTGAAAAGTATCGATTCATGGAAAACTGATATACATTAAGTTCAATTCAAATGACAGGAAACCATCCACACACCTGGTAAAACTCCATACGTTTTATTATAAATGACAGTTTACTTCACTTTAATAAAAATAATTTATCTGAATATTCCTAGGCAGCAAATGGACTCAACAAGTACGAAACGTAATGCTGAAAATTACAGCGCAGGCAACAGGATTCAGCGCAGTCCCCAATTCCCGGTGTTTTGGCCATGGAACAAAAGCCATGAATGAGCAAGACCAATTGAAGCAGAAGAAAAGGAAGCGGAGAAGAGGACCGAAAAACTTATAATAATTATTTGCGATGGTTTGTAGTTACTTAGGAACTATCCTTGAAGCTAATTATATTCATTACTGGAACACGATAAAAAAAATGAACAGTTCACATGGTATAGCTTTTGGCTTACGATATGACAATTGTTTAAAATTTCGCTAAGGAAAATTAGATATATTTGACCAAACTTTCTATATTCTATAAGTTGATCAAGTATTCTCTCAGTTTTTAAGATTATTTTTGTGACCAGCCGTCCTGTTCAATGCTTATATCCCAAATACAGACTACCTTATGCTCCAGGATTTATTGAAGACGTTAGTTTTAAGTCGTTCTCTTTCCCATTCTTTTATTTTATATTTCTTTTTATGGAATTGTGAAAAAGTTTAAATAATTTAAATTTTCCTTTTTTAATATTAACATTTGAGCAATAAATAATCATTCATTTATTCATACTTAACGAATCTATCAAGTTAATCTATTCCGATTTGCACTCTCCGCCAGAAATGTGATCTGATGAAATAGGTAAAGCATTTCACTTAACCGAAGAAGAGGAAAGTAGAGAGTGAGAGAGAGTGATGAAGAGAGGGACAGGAAGCAAAACCCTCTTTTCACGGAATCCTTTAGGGCACAACCGAGGACAAAGAAAAAAAATCGATCCAAAAGTCGGGACTCAAACGGGAACAGATGGCCCTGCAATAAGTTTTCCTTTCATTGCTCGACTTTTCAATACACTCCTTTTTCCATCGCCGCGACAAAGATGGAGATCGGGGTTGATAGGAGAGAGGGTTTCGGGCAGGGAGCGCAGAAGAAGGGTGGTATGGGATTTTAAGAGCGAGAAGAGAAGATATCGGGTGGGAGGAGAAGGTGGGAGGTTGGGATTCGGTTCCCCATCGCAGTAATGGAACGATCAAAATCGAAGTCCCAGTACGTCGCGACAAAAGCCATGGACCCGACCGGCTGGGCAGACAGACGGAGAAGAGATAGGCCAAGGGAAAGCTTCCTCTCGAGGGAGTTACAAATTGAAGTAGACGCCTACGGTTCGGGATGCGGAGTGTTAGTAAGAGAGAGAAGGGTTGGTGGTGACGGTGGATATCGGAGTATATCGGAGGAGGGTCGCACGATACTAAACCATAAATATCGTGCAATGAATCCCAAAAGAACGAAATATCAACATATCGCTCATATGCGATGTATCGCTCATGGGGCTACATCCCAAGATATGCTATCGCAAATTGAATGAAATCGCAGTATTTCGCAATTACGTCGTACTTCGCAATTACGTCGTATTTCGCCATTTCGTCACATTTCGCAATATTGTCATACCTCACAATTATATCAGTGGTCCTCATATATCGCATTTCGCATTTATACCGCCTGTCACAACTCTATCGCATTCCTCACTAAAATCGAATATTTGAGTTTTATCGCAATGCACAATGAGATAGCATCTCGCAATTATATAGCGTTTCTGCAACTATATTGAATGTTTATGCAATATATTTTTACACTGGATTTTACCTTATTTTATTCAGGCATATTCTTCTTCAACAGCTCTACAGCCCGGTGTGGGCCTTGGCTTCCTCAGTTATATGCCCCCATTCGGCTCTCCTTCTTGCTTTCTCTCTCCATCTTCCAATCCTCATTGTCTTCAGGTCCTCTTCAATATATTGCAGCCATCTTTTGCGTGGCCTTCCTCTTCTCCTATTCCCTTCCATATTGCTATTTATTAACAATTTGGGAATTCTATACTCTTCCATCCTTTCAACATGGCCCAACCATGACAGTCGCAATGACTTTGAGAACCTAACTATATCCTTCTCTTCCAATATTTCATTTATTTCATAGTTCATTCTTATTCTCCACGTTTCTCCTTCTTTTACTGGGCCATATATCCTCCTTATTATTTTCCTTTCAAATCTTCTTTATGTTTCTTCATCTTGTTTGGATAGGACCCATTTCTCAGCTCCATATGTAATTACTGGTCTTATCATTGTTTTATAAATTTTCAATTTAGTTTTCCTGGACAGAAGATTTGATTTGAGGAAGGGTAAATTTGCGAAATAGGCCTTCTTGCCTTGCATTACCTTTTGATTTATCTCCTCAGAGATCTTATTTTCATTATTTACTATTACTTCAAGGTAGGCAAATTTTCTGACTCCCTTAAAATCGTAATTCTCAATAATTAGGTTTTGTAGCTCTCGTTTTCCCTGTGAAGAAGACATTTTTAAGTATTTGGTCTTATCATCATTTACATTGAGGCCCATTATTTTCCCAATATCTTCAATGATAGCAAACATTTCTTTAAGATCCTTCTCACTTCTTGCTATAAGAGGTATGTCATCAGCATATGCAAAACCTTGTTTGGATTAATAAACAATAGTTCCCCTTAATTTCAATTCTTCTATGCTCCTACTCTCCTATGACTTCTCCTCCTGATACTCCTCCCCTATAACTTCGCCATTTTTGTTCTTACATGAGTTTAGTTTTGGGTAATATCCTTTGCTCATGTTTTACTGCTTGATAGAACTTCTTGCTTTCATTTTCTTTGCTGAGCTGCTCTACAGTTTCTACCATATTTTTCAAATGCTCCTTTTTCTTTCTTTTCAGTAGTCTGTTATCTTTTTTCCTGCTCTGTCTATATTTTTCTCTCAATAATGTAGTATCCCTTTGAAACATAATGTATCTGTTCTTATTTTTCACGTCTATTGCAGCTTTATATTCACCATCGAACCATTCTGCATTCCTTTCTAGTTTAACTTTGCCAATTGTATCATTTGCTGCTGTTGATAAGAGAACTTTTTCAATTCTTATCCATTGCTTTTCAACAGAATATTCCTCTCTCTCTCTCCCTCCACATACCCAGCTAACTTTCTACTTAAATTTTCTTTGCATTTAGCTGCTCTCACAAAGGCACTTAAAATTTTGAAGTTTCATTTCTGTCTTCTAGGGCCATAGGCTTTCTCCAAGGCAGCCAGTCGTTCTCTAAAATTTAATTTCACTAAGTAGTAATCAGAGTCACAGTTTGGTCCTCGTGCCGATCTTTCATCTAATACGGAGGTTGAATGTCTCCTAGAAACAAGCACATGATCTATTTGGTTCACAATTCCAGTTCCTGTCACTTTCCAGGTAATATATGAATACTTTTATGTTCAAAACATATGCTTTTAATAATTAGGTTGCGTTACAAAGCTTACTGGCAGATTAGACTTCCGTTTTCACTTGATTCATCATGCAGGGAGTCCTTCACAGCTATGTTGTGTAAAAATCTTCCTTGTCAATTTTTGCATGGAAGTCTCCAAGAATGAAAAGGGCATGATATTTTGATATTTTCTCGCTCTAAAGTTATCAAAGAATGCTTGCATCTCTTGTTCTGAATTATCCTATGTTGGGGAAAGTGCTGATATGATGTCAATATTGCGAAATGTTCCTTTTAATGTTAGCTTTCATAGTCTCTCCCCTAATGGATCAAATGGATCAATAATGGAGCAAAGCCAGTTCCATATAACCAGTTCTATGGCTGGGACCACTATACACTACTTTAAAATCTTTCTTGTCAATTCTGCCAGATCTTACCCATCTCACTTCTTGGAGAGCTATTATATCCAAACCGTATTTAAGCATTTCATTGTAAATTTCATTCATCATTCCTGGTTTCAGCATGGTTTTTACATTCCAAGTCGCTAGTTTCCGTATACTCATTGCCCGTGGCCATTTGCCAGGTCGATATCTTAATGATCCATCATAATTCATCCGAGGCAAAATTAGAGGTTTCATAGCATATATAGTTTTTACAGGGTAGAGTTGCTAGCCCCACGTCTTACCCCCATCCTGGAAGACCGGAATTTGTGTTCAGGGTTTACTCCCTTAGATAGGTTTGATTCTCAGCGCACAAGAGCCACCTCTGTCCTATTGTTGTGAGGCACACTTTGTCTGGCGGTTCAGTCAAGACCTGTCCGGCAAGGTAGGCCCTACCAGTAGTTAAACTACCACCGGCATAGCTCTTGACATCATAATCACACGCAATCCTCCCTGCCCGGCACATAAGGTGCCTTCAAAAAGGTGGTGCCTCAAGGGGAGGAGTCATGTATATTATTGCTATATATTACTTTGAAGTAATATATTGAAAACATAAAAATGAACGTTTGAAAATTGAAAAAAATTTATCCAGCACCAGGTTTTTCTTGAAATAGCATAATTCGTCAGTGATGCACGAATCTGAAATGGAAACTTGAAATTGAATGGGAATTTACATTATATACATAAAACATCTGAAAATATTATTTTCTTCGTAGGTGTGTTGATCCACTTTCACTAATATAGAGCACAAACTTATTCTGGAAGCGAACAAAAGGGATACCACGGACATGATATGGCAGCAATAAAAAATACGTAGGTACCTACATCGAGTTCATATTATTCAGCGTATTTCTCTGTCTCATTTTGGCGCAAAACGTAGCATTCAAATAAAATTCTCAGCGCATATCGAGACACTTCACATTCACTTCGCACACTGAGTTTGCTTCTATTGAACTAAATCTTATGACGCACAACGCTCAATAATGCACGGCATCTAAAATTGCATGATTTGTAAAGAAATACATCGCATAATCGGCCTAGTTCCAAAAACGCAACCTCATGAATACCTTAAGCAAATCGCGATCGATTTAACCAAATATCACCCGGCACTACCATCGAATAATGGAGGATGTTATACCTCTTTCTGCGTTTCGGAAAGAAAAAAAATGAAGATGGGGTATAGGTCGTACCCCGTGAATATCAAACTGAGCGATCGATACGTCAAATAATCGCACTTTATATCGTTTACCCATCTTTAAAGATAGAAATCGACATTTACGGAAGAAGCGAGTGAAGCTATGTCTCGATCTGCATTACTTAAGGTAATCGCTCTGACAAATACTTCTGGTTATTCCCAATAAAAACGGAGGAAATGGCGGATATAAACAACTAAAGTGGTAATGTCGAAAATCGACTAATATCGGCGATCACTGGGTTTGTGCATCGCACTGTTTGAATTCCACAGGCATTCATGGCTTTTTTTTATTAATTTCAGTTACATTGAATATACGACGGAATATTTAATGGTCTCAAGAATGAGGAGTGTTATACTTTTATTCAGTCATATATCTTAACTTTATGTTCTCTTTAACATAAAAAATTCCAGTAGCAAAGAAATATTTATAAATGTAACACTTTCTCGGGCCAAGTTACTCGTTGTTTACATTTTTAATCCACGCTCTGCGATCATGAGACCAGCATTTCACTTGATGCGATGCGGAGCACAAGTTAATTATGTACTACCACCTATGATCCATACTGCCAAATGCGTTCTTACACATCGAAGTACCACATGCGAGCGACTTATTTTGCAACTGTCATTGCAGTAACTTTAAATAAAAAACCAGCCTTTTCAGTCTCCGTCTGGTCAAGGTATTTCAGTGGTGTAGGAGGAAAAAATGGAAGAATATTAATGACTCCGTATCGAACGTGATCGATACATTTCAATGCAGTAGAAGGCATGCTTTAGGGGCAGGATAAGGAAAGGGTCCTTGAAGATGGGTTAACAGGACTGTATAGTGACTACCTCCAAATCCTTCCCTCGAATTCAGAAAAAGGACAGAGAGAAACAGAGAATTATTAAGAGTGGAAAGGAAGCAAGTGATTTAGAGGAGAGTGGAGTCGAGGAGGATTTAAAGAGGTTTGGGAGGAGATGGGGATGAATCGCCCGCGAAAGGAAAAGATAGGGTGACGTTTGTAGACGGTGGAAGATAAATTCCTACTCCTCGCCTGAGAATTGATAGGGACGATGGTTAAAAGACTGGCGTTAAAAAGGTTAGGGAATTGAAAACTAGGTCACGTGCAAATGATATTTACTCAACTCATCTCCACTGTTTGACAGTTACAAAATCCATTTGAATACGCCTAGATACCCAATGGAGTTCCTTTCAATGCTTAATTCTAACCAATTAAAGAAAACTACTGTACTCACCTTAATTAAGGTCTCCGTATTGAAGAAAATAACTTTTCAAAATTTACAGGTTATAATGTTAAGTGCGCCATTTGGTAAACCCTCAGGTATTGAGTGTAGATAGTAAGTGTTCAAGCAGGAGTCCAATTGCTCTCTATTTTAATAGTTTAAAATAAGTGAAGGTACAAATTATCGAATCTACAGGCCATTTTTATTCAACTAGAGCGGCGATATTTCGTCACATAACGAGGCAAATGATGAGCTATTTTATTTCCAGCAGCATCATAGCAAACATACGCCACCAAGAGCGATCTTTATCGCGGTATTTTTTCTTCTTCATTTTCAAGTTTGGACCACTGTAGACCACGGGAAACAATAGGTTTTCTTTATCTTTTGCTACCAAACATTTTTCAGTGAACGGCTGTGGTTCCTTTGTTCCAAGTGGCTTTGGCCTTTTTTACATAATATTCCTCGAACCCCTTAAATCCATCAAACTTCATTCGAACAATCTCTTTATTTCAGATATCTTCTGGATGGCTGGTAACTTTCTCTTTGTATTTTTTTGCTTATTCAACACACTTTTTTATCTCTATAATTTGGTGATACCTCTTAAGAGTTTCTTGGTCAGTCCACTAGGCATCGAACATTTTTTAATGCGTGCCTGTAAAACTTCTTGTTCTTCTGTGAATTGTATGTCTGATCCTCTCCCTCTTTGGTCATTTTTTTCTCTTGATCTATGTGTCATCCTCTACATTTTCCTTCCCAAGGATATTCATTAAGATTTTCCCAATGCTATGACTATTTTATATACCCTTTATAGTACAATATCAGGCATTCTAAAATGTAGAGTACTTCTGGATCAACAACTGAGTTGTAATATCTAATCTTTTTAAAATAGGAGAATGTTTCCTCATTTTATCTACTCTTTACTAGCCTATCCGTTAGTTCCATCTTTCGGGCACGTACAAGCTTCTTTGTGAAACCCATTTGGTAGGAAATATTTTAATCCAAGGTTCTTGAATTTTTCCAAATCTCGTATACATGTTTCTCCATAATTTTTTTGCAATATTTCATTATTATTTTTCTGGATGATTCTTATATTCATCACCTATTATTTTTTAAATTATTGTTTTTATTTTTTCCAGGAGATATAGGTTCCATCATTAATTAATGTTACTCTTAAGGTTATTGAATTAAAATAATTTTTCTTTTTATTTAAAAGTTACCAATAAAGTCTGAAGGATTATTGTTAAAACGTGTCGAACTTGAGATCATCAAATGCATATCACGAATTCCAATTGCGTAAATGGCTAGTAACCATATAAACATATGGATTATTGAGATTTTGTTTACCTCTAACAATAAATACATCACGCGAGTGGGGTTTTTGAGACCTTCCAGTAAAGTAGTTGAATGTGAACTACCATGAAAACTTTCAGAGTGATAACATTCGGAACAAATTTTACGCATTGCAAAAATCAATGCTCAATTGAGGTGTTTTGCTATTGCAGAGTAATCACATCTGCCTAATGGGTTTCAAACTGTAGAGTGTGTCAATATGACCCACAAAATACACCCCACTCCTTTCTGTAAACTCATTTTCTTTGTGGGTTTATGTATTTATTTACTTAAGGTGCTAAAAGCGCCAGCATTCTCAAACTGAAGACCATTTACATAGACTTTACACATTTACGAAGATTTCACTGTCCATGGGTTACGTAACGCCCATATATCATCAGAATGAGACTCTGTATAGCAAATGGATTGGTTACGAGGAATGTTAAAAATTCCCTTGATACTCTGTAGAAATATTCAATGTGTATGCAATAAAACTTCAAGCGTAAAGTTGTGAAAACGCATACTCTAACGACACTCATAATAAAAAAAGTCCACTTACAGTTTTTACACTGTTTCAATCTAAGTCACATAACTAATTTAACCAAGTTTGCGAAAATCGTTGACCTTCGTAATGACACAAATTGTCAAAATATAGGTCGTTTAGATTAAAGCACTGTAAAAATAGCGCAAAACACTCCATTTATTTTTAATTGATTTTAATTTTCTTAACTGAAATAATTTTCAATCCCTGTAAAGAATTCTAATTTGATATTTCAATGAAATATATGTTTTGTCCCTAAAACCAAGTGGATAAGTGGTGTATATTGACTATATACTTGGAGCTATTTATGATTCATCAAAAATCAATATTAAGGAATATTTCAACCTTTTTTGAGGGGAGAAGCCAACTCGAAGGTTTCCCAATTCATTAGACACCAATTTGGCTTTCATGCTCAGTCAAAATAAATCCGGGTGAGTAGGAATCAAAAAGAGCATCCGTTAGCAACAAAATATAGAGCATCATTCAGCGACGCAGTTCGTGGTATTCATGCACACATTTCTTCTTACCATTCTTTAAAAGAAAACACCCTGTTGGAAATTTAAATGTTGCATAAATTCAACTGTAAGATAAATAAGACTAAATACAGCAGTGCAATTTGGGTATCGACGATAGTTATTTAAAAGTGTACACACCTCATTACAGCTTTTTCCTCTTATATCCATCTGGTCACTTGAAATTTACGTTGATTACGTTGATTAATTTACGAAAGTCTTTGATGTTAAATTCCTGAATGGAATCAGAAAGTAGTCTACTCATTTTCTACTTGGATATTGGCTACGAATTGTCATAATGGATTGCTCCAAGCATTGGACATATTAAGTTATAATATAAATCACTTTCCATATTTCGCATTTTCTCTTTTATTTTAATAAATATCTTTTTACCACCAAATGGCACAATGATAGATAAATTATTCAAAAAGCATATAAAGTACAAAGGAAAGCTGCAACATTTGTTGAAAAATGCGTCGAGCGAGTAGAGAGTGTTACGCAGCTGATCGAAGGGCTACGTTGGGAGTTTTAAGAGACGCTAGGCTTACACAATTTGAAACATTAGGATCAGGTGAGTTTCAGTGTGACACAGAGGTTATTATTTTGACCTCGCGATACATCTACACAACGTCTTGAAGCAACATAACGACAGAGATACACCTCCGAACTCATGTTTCGAAAAATTCTTTCTATATAAGCACCATTGCGTAAGACAAATCGTTAACAGACAATTCGCCTGTAGTCTCTCCCTTCTTTATCTAATTCCTTCCCCTTTATGAATGGTGTCCTAACACCACCTGCCTCATGCCTCTGTAGTGGCTTACATGGTAGCTTGTAGATTTAGATGAAATATTTCACTGAAAATGTTATTGTTTATGTCAACATTTATGCGTAAAGTATACTCAATGAAGATACAAATTGATTTTTATTACCTAGTAAACATTGTTATCGCTAAAACAGACATTAGATTTTCTAAATTGAACAACCATTGTATACTTCTATAGTTTTCACGAGTTACTCAAATTTAAGGATTTTTACTAACTACAAGGATGACAATACTCCAGGGCTCTGAATATGTAAACACACCAATCATCCCTACTGTCGATAGTGATGATTGGTGTGCTTACATAATAAGAGCCCTGGAGTATTGTTATCCTTGTAGTTAGTAAAAAGGCCTATGGACGTAGCCTATAGGAGATGCAGCGTTTAAATAAACAAAAATTTATGACCGCGTAATTTTTCACATTTTTTTAGTTTCCTCGGGTGAAAAGTTTTACTTCGGGGTTTTTATTTCCCTACTTATTTACACATGCAAATTGATTTTATACAGTTTTGTAAATGATCAGATTTAGATATCTAAACAATAAACCTTTCGGTTATCACACACCTGATGGAAAGAAAACGTCAGTAATTAGTCTAGCACCTTAATTTACAAATGAATAATGAGCTACGAATCCTAAAACAGTTTAAGTAACATGTGCTTGTTAAAAAGAACAAAATACTTCTGTTTGTTAACCTAACAAAGAATTTGTCCATGCAGACGCACATTAAAAGCTATTTTGAATAGAAATGCGGATGATTTATTAAATTATTGTAGGAATTCAACGACTTCTCGGCAGTATCGCAGAATCACGTAAAACTTAATTCAGTTTCGTCTTCAATTTACGATCCCTGAATCAAACAAGTAAAGAGGAGGATTGAGGGGCTGATGAGGACGCAAGGCGGAGGGTGTCTGACCTTTTTCTTTGAAGCAAACCCAAGCTAAGGAGGTTTGACAGGCAGTCTTGAAACGAGATCGTATACATACGATTAAGTGAGAGAACGAAAAAGAGAAGGAAAGAGGAGAACGAAGAAGGGGAGCATGAGATAAGATGACATTTGCCGAGATGAAAAGGGCAAATGAATGGGGGGTTTTCGGAGGGGGGGCGAATGAATAAGAGTGGAATGAAATTGAGTGCGTATCAGGAGATGGAAAAGGGAGGAGATTGGTAAGAGCAGTGTTTACTGCCATGCGACGATGCCTCGCTTACGATAAGGTAAGGCACTGATCGAGTATCGCTGATCAATATCGGCCAACAAGGCAACGCATCCTTCATTTGATAAAAAACGTGGCAACGTGGAGTTTCTGACACAAAATACTCCGTTTCATTGACATCAACCCTCGAAAGTAAAACACTTAGCATCAACAGACGTACGCCGTTGTCATTCGTGTCCTTAAAGTTTTTGCATGTATCACGGATTTCCAACGCTCTGAGCCGGTTCTCCGTTTTAAGATCCTTTCTATTTTAATTTTGCTCGTTTCCTTTCAAACCTCTTGAAGGCATGGCCATTTTAATATCAGTCCTCCAACTTATCTAGCTCTCCCACTCTTCCTTCTCTCTGTGGGGTTCCAATATAAAAATCAATTCAATCATCTGACACCGTTCATTTTTCTTGAGTGCTTTAACAATCAGAGTCGTTGCTTCTCGATATCCTCTATTAGTTCGGTGGTCATATGCATATTTCCGCTGATTGTTTCATTTATAAACTTTCCTTTTATAATCTGGCTCTTGGTCCCAAAAATTCCATTTCGTTTGACATTAGTTTGTTTCGATTCATATTCCTTATTTCCTAGGTTTTGAATCCGTATGTTATTATACCTTGGGTAATACGTTTACACATTCACTTCTTCGTCAGAGTTCAATCACAAGTTAAGGAATGACTCCGCCTTAATGGTTCCCGTGGCTATCCGGAAAGTTAATACTTGGTTTCGTCAACACTGCTTAGGAAATCTACTTATTTGCAATTCATGTCACAAACTGCTGTTTTTTAAATAAAGAAAAATTACCCAAAGGTCTGAAATATTGAAACTTGACGCATTAATCTTCGGAAACATGGATAAGGCAAAGGTCAGTGAGTAACATTAGGCACATCCAGCATGTGATCAATGTGGCAGTCATAGTCGTGAGTGATATCAGTTTACATGAACAGGCTTTCACGTGTTCGGGTTGTGACCTAACATTAACGCAATCCATTTTGCTGTCGGAGAACGTTGTTTGCTCTGAAAACGAACCATCTGATATGGTTCAATTAGTTCGTTGAGCAAGAGAGATTGGAGACAACGGAGATGTTACTTTATCGAAAAATGAAATGAGAGGATAGATCACCAACTAAATTAGGTCCTACAAGAAGTTGGAAAGAAAAGTAGTCAAATGAAAATACTGAAAAGAATAAATGACTAACTTATATGGCACATTTTGCGTAACAATGTCTCATTAAAAACAATAATGCAAGGATATATTCATAGAAAGAATAGAGTGTAAAATCGAGGTTGGACTATATAAGAAAAATAATGAGGGATATGATTTGGCTGGCAGAAAAGCGGAGTGGAGAGCAGCAGCAAAGGAATCTTCTGATTGATGACTGCTGATAATGATAAAGTAACCTTATACCACATGTGCTTCATTCAAGAAATCATTTAAAGTAAAGCGTTTATACGAAACCTTCCTTTCTGGAAATTAATACATAATTTACTTATATTAATTAAGAAAATCTGAAGTCTTCATATTAAGGAAATTAGAGGCCACCCCATGCTTATTAAAGAATTACCATGTTAATGCCAACTCAAATTCAAATTTCACAGGGAGAAGCGAAAAGTGCTAAGGCATTTGCTAAAAAAACACTCTATTTAAACGGGATCAATTTATGAAAATCCACGAACCATTCTGACTCCGTTGCTGCCGAAACCAAGAGGAGACTGTTAAATCAGAAAATGTACATATCCGATTACGTACATTTTCTCACTAATAAGGCCGGGTTTTATAAACGCAAGTCAATTGTTTTCTTGATTTGATAACCAACGTGGAAATGAGTTTACAATCATAATCCTCTCATCGAATAATCGAGAATCAAGTAAAACGGGTAGTACCCTAAATTCAAAATTAATACTATGTATCTAAATTTAAAATTGGACCGCGTAAAAGTTGTATCCCTAGGACTAGCTTCCCATCCCGCTGATTAGGGTTCCAATGCCGGTCATGACTAATATTTTAAAGCGGAATCCCGTTCCCTACTTGGGTACTCTAGGGAGTAACTTGCTCACTGTTCTCTCCGTCGGATGTGACGTTGAACGGTGTTATTCTTGACGCATTTTGTGCAGATTATTATGATGCCGAAGCCGATTTTCTCTCTGCTCTGCTTCCATTCCAAAAATAATCCTTAGCCAACCTATCCTAGATAGTGCAAGTGACTTCAGTTGTCGGCCTTCACACTCATACGACTAACATATTAATAAAACACATACGTCACTAAATGGTGTAACTTTTTTAATGAAATAACGATCAAATTGATAAAAGCAACATTCATTTTGATGACCACTAGTACATATGCTAGGTAAAAAGACGTAATTCATAATGTCCACGCGTGGAATTTAAATATTGAATTGAATATCTATCAATAAAACTATTTTTTCTAATGAATAGACCAATTACTAGACTAACAGACTAATGAATAGACTAATGAGTAAACTACGATCTACATAATTAGTACATTTTCATTCCCTCGAAAGACGGAACTACTTTTTCTATTTTTTTATAAACAGCACTAATAGAATGGCAGAACTTTCTCCAATCATAAGAACGACGGGAAGGATGCACTTTAAACGATATCGGATTAGTGGAATGAATAATATAAGTCACGACCAGGATAGTGTTTAAGTGCGTGCTGAATCTATATAGCATCACTAGGCGTTCGAGAGTTTTTAACCAGGAAATCATAAAACCGAGACGTAATAACCGATTATTTCTCAAGAAGCCAACGCATCGAGGTTTTTGCCACACAACCTTCGCATCTCCGCGTTGATCAAACTCAAGGCACCACCCTGACCCAGTGGCTTCGCCCGGAGCAAAGAGATGATGGTGGTGGAGGCGATGTAAGGGACTGGGTTGCTAAGGAACGACCTGTGAGAAGTGGCGAAAGAAGGAAAAAAGGGGGGGTGTGCAAGGAGTAGGTAGGGCGAGAAAGAAGACATGCAATCACTCAAGGAACCCCCGCTACCCTACCCGACCCCTTCAAGATCCTCTCCTTACAGCAGACGACGACCCCAGTACTTCCCCCGAACCTCTCCCATCATCATCATTTCAACCTCTCCTACCTCCGCGTTCCTGCACTCACACAAACCCAAGTTAGCTCCCTCTCTCCCTCTGTTGAACTCCCTCTCATTTTCGCAGTGCCCTCCCCAAAAACCCCCAGGCCCAAAACCCCTCCATCCTGCCTTCCATCCCCTAAATACACCCTTCCTCCATCTCTCGTCCTATCCTTTTCCCTGGCTCTCTAATTTGCAACCGGGTCCTCTCTCATTTCGCTCACACCTACCGTCCTCCTCGCTTCGGGAGTTCATTTTTCAGCTTCGCGTTGTGAGGAGCCGACCTTTCGTAGAGGCGATTACCCAGGCGCGTGCACGCTCACAAACACGAGAAACACACGTACAAGGGGCTGTAACCAGGCAGGCACGCAAAACCACTTCAGAACTTCCTCCTTCACACATCATCGAATGCTTCTGCCCTGCAATTCTTGCCATCATCCAGGGGCCGATCTCCACACCGCACTTCGAGGGTAGTATATTTTTCTGCCCCACGCCCAATTTGTTAAAACATAGTATATGTGGACCATGGAACCTAATAGAGAAGTAACAATGAAAAAATGCATTGCAATTTCACAGTTGTATAAAAGGAAAATTACCGATTTCGTAACGTTATAAGAAACCGGTTAATTTTATTAAAACTGGAATTGCTAAGTATTTTTTCGTTGTTACAAATGAAAAAATTCCAATTAGGAGCGCCTAAGATGGGGTTTTACTTTAAGGGTGGGGGAGAAGAGAATGCCAAAGATAAAAGGAAACAGATTTTTGCTTCAACGACTAAAGGGGCTGCGTTTGAAACGCTCGAGATAATTTCGATCATGTAACTAAGGATTCACGTGGTACAAGAACGATCTGTTAGATATTTATGCGTGTTTGAACCACTCTTTAAATCTCACGCAGCCTTACCGATGGAGTTTATATCACCTAAATATTGTTAATCGTTCGAACAATCCTCTTTATAAATGAAATAAACAACATATTCAAAGTGTTAAGTTTTCCATCCGAAAGGTTCAAGCACACCCTGTTCTCGAACCGTGCGTTGTACCACGTGACTCTTTAGTTACGTGATCGGAGTCATCTCGAGCTATTCAAGCACAACACCCTATGACATTTAGAATTGGAATGAAATGCTCGTTATATTTAATAGTATTTGAGTGTCGTGTAATAACAGTAGTACAAGGTGCAATAAAGTAAGCGTCATAGCGGATTAAGCGCTAGCATATGGGACCCTTACGAAGTAGGACTAATGTCTGAAATAGATCGAATACAACGGAGAGCAGCAAGATTTGTGAATAGTTGTTACGATAGACTTAGCAGTGTTGCCGAATTGTTGAAGGAATTAGGGTGGGAATCTCTAACTAATCGAAGGGAGAAATACAGGTTATCTTTTGCGTAAATTTGGGGCAGACAGTTTTTTGCCGGACTTTAAACATATATTGCTAGAGCCAACGTACTACGGTACAAGCGATCACATGGATAAGATAAAGGAAATTGACTGAAGATCCGATAGATTTAAAATGTCATTTTCCCCACGCATAATAAGGTATCGTAAAAGTTGTGATAGATCAATCATATGAAACTTCCACCTTCAACAGGTAGAGAAGAATTTTCACAGTGCTTAATAACATAACATCATTACTAACACTTCACACCGGTTGATATGTCCGGCATTATTTTATTTTGTTCTCTGCATGAAGTAGCATCTCGTAGAATTCATAAATTAACAATATTAGTCAAATTAACCACTAGATGTGTCTATAGAATTGTTATGCATGTTTGCATGTTAATTTATGTGTCACTCTCCCAGTTTCTGGTTGAACTTCGCACTGTTCTCCTGACTGCTTTTTGGCCTCCGCCTAGCGGCCGGGGGAATGTGCGAGGTTCTGATTTGTGCTGGGACGAGTGCTGCATGCCTGTTGTGGAATCACACCCTAGTGGTGGCTTGCGTGGCTTACTTCGCAGATGTAGATGAAAGCAAAGGAGAGTTAAGGAGTATGGCAAGGACGCTCTTTGTCACCAATGATGTTCAACACTTACATCGATACAGTGACAAATAAAAAGAAAATTTATTAGCACAAATACACTTGTGAGAGTACAAAAACAGAATGCTAAGATTTTACTATATGTTATAGTAATGTCGGCGGAAAGGAATGATCTTTCTAGGATGCTGAACTTAATAAAATAATGTTTTGAAGGAATACATGTGGAAATCAAAATTCATAAAAATAAATACTTTAGCCAGGAATGGACAAATTACCGGGAAATACCAAGGATGGATCACAAGAAGCAAATAATGAATAATTATGTAGGAATAAAGCTACTAGTGATTATAAGAACAGATTGGATGGCGTTAGTACAGAATTTTTCAGATGGATGACTGCTGATGATGATAATGCCTCCCTGCGTTTAAGGTGAACAACACTAATATTTAACAACACCGTAAGTTAAAATACGAAGAATAATCAATTTTTATCGAATCAATTGTATAATGTTTTCCAAATTGCATTGAATCACCAATTAGGTAGTGCTTCGCAGTTCAACAGGTGTATGTTGGTCTGATTATTTTCTTCTCCCAGCGTCTCAAACACCACATTTATTTAGCCTTATCTCTGAGCCAGTAAGTAAACGTTGTAACAAACACATTGTTTTCAATTTGGTCTAACTCAGTCCTTAATTTCAAGAATTGTTATAATGTTTTATTTTCATACGTAAAAGGATACTTGTGATTCAGCATCACCTTTGCCCAAGATAGTAATTATGTTAATGTGATTATATTAAACTTAACAAGTAACCCAGTACTTCTTTATACCTACCGTTGCCCAAGTAATATTTATGCAAGTTTCATCTTCTACTATTAATATCATCCCTATTGTAATGCTTATTTACGGATGGCAAAGCATGGCTTTTTCATCAATATTCCAAAGATATTTCTCAAAGAACAATGAAAACAGATTCTGTTCTATTTTCCACCATTCGCTAATTTCCCAACTCCTAAACAATCTCCAACTTTCGATAGTTTTAGATTACGGCACTGTAGTGAATCATGGCTCGGCTGACTCCACATTATTTGCGTGTGTAGGGTCTCGTGAAATATTTGTTGGGACTGCTTCAGAAACTAATATTCGGGTCCTGTCGCTCGCGTAAATTCAGACTTTGCGCCTCTCTCGAGCGAATCGTGGAAGGCTCACGCTTTGGAAACTGGTTGATTATATTCTCCGCATAAATCCTCGAGGGTTTTGGGTGGTGCTTGAGGTTTGCTCAGGTAAAACTCATTACTGTGTGCCAACAAATTGTGCCGTGATAATACATCAAGATCTGTGATTCCTCTCAAAATTCCTGGAAATGAAATTACATCCACATTTGAGTAATTAATCAAGAGGTTACGCAGAAGTATTGTTTTAACTGGTTAGGATAGGTTTTTATGGAACGTATCTAATAAGTAAATCCATCTTACAACATTTTGTTTCGTTTCTACTTATCATACTCCCTTTTCGCCATTTGACAATTGATCCCAATTCCTCTCTCTTAATCTATTCCTAAGTATTCTATCTTCATTAGCAGCTCACAAAAACCACTACCCTCTGATTACTCCTTCCAACCAGCAGCTCATTCTCATCCTTATCCCCACAGTATCTTCCTTTCCTACTCAACCATTCCACGAATTTCTTCTTCCGTCTTCCTTTCATTCTAATGAGCTCTCAGCATTCTCCTCCATACCTGCATTTAATTTGCAATATGTTCTTGTACTCTTCAATCCAATCTTCTCTTCACATCTCTGCGTTGGGTTTCCTTCATATGAACCTTCTTGCTAGAGTCAACATCATAAGATAAAGCAGTTTTCTTTCTTATAACATTAGTGCTATGCCCATTTTCATCGTGAATTATATCCAAGTAATCAAAATACTCCGACACAGAATAATCAAAAGAGCAGGATGGAAAATATATATAAGCTATTTCTTAAACCGTGATGAAGACCAACATTTTGAGTAACAAAACTAATTTTCGAGAAACATGACATGTAGCTTAACGATAGAAATTAGTCTCGCTTCGAATTAGTATGGATTTGAGCTGATGAACGAAGGGTATAAAACGTTCTGAATTAAATCCGCTCAAAAACGACTAATGAAGCGGAAAAGCGAGCTCCAGACGCACTAATTAATCAAAATTTTAGATAATAAGGCAAAAAACATTCGACGTCAGGGCCGTGATATCAAGAGCACTATAGAGCACTAAAGGAAATATTTATGAATATTTAGATATACAACATCGACCTCCATTGGGAATATTTCCATTTTCTTCTTTTCCAGTAGTTGGGGGGCACTTTGTGTCAAGACATAATCGATATTTTGAAAATTAAAGAACAGGAGTAAAATAAAAAGATGTAAAATCAGCTGGGGCTACAATTGATGGAAGTCGAAGGAAACAAAAAGGAACGCCATATTGAGCATATTTAGCACGAACTCGTGGCAATTAGACAGTAATTAGGAGTTGGGTAATACATCAGCCAATAGGAGAAGCAAGGCAATAATACGACTCCGCCAACACATGGTAACGAGGGAGTTCAATACAAGATGCCTAGAGGGTGACAGCGGGAGATGATAATAACGGAAGCGGCCAAGACAGGTTCCGCGGAGAAGTTTTAAAACAAAGCTTGTGGGATTAAGAGATATAAACGGAGACCCACTACTACTAGGGAATAAGAATTGACCGAGGAGGAGCGCGTCCTCGTATGGCCGTCGTACCTGAGCGCACACTTCGTTGCTTAATGTATTTTCTTTTTTATGTTTTTTTGCCTAGAAAGTGAAAAGTGGATATTGTGAAAAGTGAGAGCATTATACATTTATATAAAGTGTGCACAGGAGTGCTATGGCCTATTGAAACGAGCCTAGCAGACGGAAGATAAGTGGAAGGTGAGGTATTAGTTAATGTACCATCATATAACTGTTTGTAATTTGCGTATGTGTATAGTTAGGTCTCATGCTCTACCGACTAAAAAAAAGAATAAATATCCGAAGTGTGGGATTAAAACTGAAACAGAGATAATTTTCATTACAAAAATTAGCTTCCAACGCGGGGCATCAATAAATCACCCATTGAGAATATTAAAAAGAAGAGGCATCAACGGAAAGGACTTAATATATAGCAAGAAGAAAAACATTAGAAGTTAATGTCGGGACATAACAAAAGGAGCAAGTTTTTTTGATCTACATCAAAAGATAAAAATAGTGAAACAAGATGGTAAAAGAAGGTGATAACTTGAAGGTGATTCAAAGATATATTTCGATTTATGTAAAGAGAGTCGCTCATCATCTCACGTGGAAATTGCCATTTTTAATGATAGGGCATGATTAAGACTAAGAGTGTACAATGGTATTGATCACGAAATTTACGGATTGATTTTATTGATAGTTAAATTTATTTTTTATCAACAATAAAATCATATTACCCTCAACATGTTAAAGTATGCAGTGCAAACCCTGAGCATAAGACAGCTTGAAATTTTAAAAATTGGACTTTGTTCAAAGTTTTTCATTTTAAAATTCTATATTCTCCAGGGATAGAAAGTTCATTTTTACCATATCATATGAATCATGGGTTAACTTAAAGCCCAAAATTTATGAAAGTGTAAATTCAACAACGGGAATCGCTAATGAGAAATACAACACACAAAATTCTTTAAATCACAGCAATTACTGGAATACCGGCAGAGTTCAGCTAGGAAAATTTGGTCACAGGAAAACTTGGTCGTGAACACATTACAAACCGAAAAACTAGTGATATGTATCCTGACAAAGCGGGCACAAATTCATTTTTCACCTCAGCATATGAGAAGGTTGAAGAAAGTATTTGCTTTCAAAAAATCAATGTATTTTTCACCCAGGACTTATGTATGACCTTAGAAAAAGGATCAGCTCAGTATAACCTTTGTAGTACGCTAATTACTTGACGGACGTGTGACTGTTGATTTAAATGTCACATATGCATCGCTTAATAAGTGGTAAGTAATATCTCCAAGAGGCGATCAAATAAGGGTCTGGAATTAAGAATTGATCTGTTTCACAAGAATTTTACGAGATTTAAACTCCTTTGGTCATACGTTGGTTAAAGAAACAATCTTTGCTCCAATTGGGTTCATGATCAAGCCAAGTAAATAGTATATTTAGTTGGATATTTACACGCCTGACATCCACCATAAATGTCAACATGAAGCGGTGTGCCTAATTGCTCTGAGCAATTGAAAACGTTGCACACATATACATACCCAACGGGGTAGGAAAAGTCAAATAACATAAATATTGATTGCTGTTAGGTCAAGGAAACTGGTTGTTTAATTGATTTATTCCATAATTCCCTATTCTTGCCTATCTCTTTCGCTACTGTTACGTTAAAGCATTATTTCCTACACTCTCTCCAAATTCTTAAAACTCCTAATATTTCCCATCTTTAAGTGACTACTACACACTCTCCCATGGCTTTCTTGGTCTACCTATTCCGCTCACAACATTCACACCATAATGTAGAGAGATATACCCTCCTATGCCCTGATGATGTTGCTCAAGTAGACCGTGTAAAAGTCGGCCATTACGGGCCTTCTGACCCGGTGGGAGACCCGAGAGAATGTTGATAAACTCACACCACTATCATCAATATTTTTCGCAATTCGACTTTCAGTATATTCTCTCAACATGTCTAAACCAAATAAGCTCAATTATTTCGCATTTTCTCATTACTGAAGCATCCAAACCACACTCCTTCACGATGAAAAAATTTCATATAGTTATTACCGTTGAGTTGTTTGGAATAAGTGACCCATCGATTAGAGTAAACTCTGGTGAACGCGTCCCCTGGGTGACATAAGGGATGGAAATCAAACGCAATACGGTGTGAATAACGACCGTTTTCGGCTTGACACAGTCCCTCAACGCAAATCGCAGTTACCTTCCACAGATTATCAAAGCACTTGTGCCCAGCGTCATCCATCTTCCATCAAGGCGCCTAAAAGGGACCAAAAGCCTCAAGGATATCACCCCTCGGCGCACTACCCTTCCGATCCATATGTTAAGGCTCCAGAAATCTCCCACAGCAACTAAGCATCAATCTTGGGGGCTCTTCAGCCTATCCCACCTACCCTACCCACTCATCCGACCTTCCACCCCCACAAGCCACTCAGCCGCCTCCCCACTCTCCCGTGCCCAACCCCAAGCGCGCAAAGCATTCTTCCTCGGGAAGAGGAGTATCAGGTGAGCCCATTAACTTAATACGTCGTCACCGTGACCCGGTGATTGCCACTGTAGTGCCCCCCGAAGGTTTGGGAATCCGCCGCATCGAGGTTGAATTGATTCTCTAGTGGTCTTTCCTACTGTAATGGTGTTTATTTTCCACCACACACATACGGTGCTTGAATTCTAATCACGTGTAAAGATCTTCAAGATAGGATAGTATGAGAGCAAGATGCAACCCTCGCAACATACCCTTCACCGATATCGGTTTTTTCGAAGCAAAATATGGGGGTGAAGGGGGACCTTGATAAACATATTGATATTTTGATCAGGATACAGAGATAGCGGTCTTGTTCCTAAATTTTTCCTCCCATGCCACCGTAGATATATAAATGAACTCCAGTTGAACCAAATCATCACACCTTTGAAGACACGACACTCATGAAGGGTGAATTTGTTTTTTGATTAGTCACTAGTAGAAATTCCCGTTGATAATCAACGAGAGAGATAATTGTAGTAAATAATATAGTAGTTATATTCATGTTGAATAGAATATTACTTCTCATTTATCATCTTAGTTCGTTTTAATAAGTGTAAATTGCCCGTTTTTTCGCTTAGTGAAGCACAATATTCACTATTTTACTAAAATGGTCTATTTTTACAACAGTAAAACTAAAAAAAATATTCCAGTTTTACGAGGGGCGGGGAGGGGGGGGGGAGATTTCCATAAACTTGGACCACATTTTCCCGAGAAGTTGAGCGAGATTTTTATCCTGTACCAATATAGTTCGTATTCAAATTATGATTTGAAATAAATATCATGTACCTACGCGCTAAATATTATGCAGCAGTATTAATCAAACAGATAAAATGAAGGGAAACTTTCTCATTCAGTGGATAAAGGCATTAGGCCACGATAAATTGAGGATGAGGAGAATTAGAAATCAAATATACATTTTCCTACTATTCATGAAAATGGTTCTTAGCCATAACTGCTTTAGGATGTCCAAATTATCCCTTTCCCGATAATAGTAATAATAATATGTAGAAGGCAGTGGTTGTAAAAGCTGATTGATTGATATGTTCTAATCATGACATCAGGTCAAGTCATTCTAAGTCAAATGGAAGCCACGCGTAAGTATATGCAATGTTAAAATATAATTCATCAAGGCAGCCCATATTGTAAGGCCTCTAAATATAAAAAAAAACACGGGCTAGAAAATTTCAGCGTATCCTATTTGGGCGTTTGCAGCTTCAATTGGATTTGGGACGAGTGGAGTGGCCATTTGCGTGGAGTATTTGGCGCCCCATAAGCATAAGAGTGTTTTGGCAATCAAGGCCGTTGGCGAAGGTATTAAAGGAATAAAGGTGGAAGCATTCCCCGGCCACCACTCTCGGAGAACGAATCACGCGCCGGTCACACTAATAATGCTGACTGCCAAATTACACGTGGCTGTACTGAATGCTTGGTCCTGGTGGAAATTCCCTTTAATTAAGATTCAAATGGCCCTAATCGAGCATTTCAAAAGTGAGATATGTTTATGGTTTATGCAGTTGGACGTGCATTAGGTCATTGCCCAGGGTAGTAATCAATAACGGAACGCGATACTTCCATGGGCTACGACCAACGGACGAAAAGAATTCATTAGCATGCATAAGTGCTTATTTATTGGGATTTCCTTTTGGCATGAGATACAATTAGCGAACTCTTTATGAGCAACTTTGATTTCTAGGTTCAGATATAGGAATGGAATGATCATTGAAATAGTTGTTTGCATTTTATCGCAGACAAGCAATGAAAAACAAACCACTGCAATGAAAAAAAACCACTGCAGCCGGAAGATGTTCACTGCAGCGAAAACTGAATGGCTTGAATCCTTTCATCGCAATCTTATCAATTTCATGTTTAACAACTATTGAAGTGTTAAAACGAGGTGAATCTTATTTTATAGGAAATTAAGGAAAAAGCTCTTATTAAAGACTTTCCAGTTTAAGAAGTTAATAGCGAACGATTTTAGAGTGATTTTTCCTCTCTGGAATATCTCACTCATGTGCACTTGCGGGTGAATCCGCTAAGGTAAATACCGTGGCTAGTCCCGGTATCCTTAAAATTGGTTGATAGCAAACGCTTTCATTTTCCTGTTCTCAAGGTTATATTTTAATTCTTCCAAGTATTGAAGACACATAGTTTTACATGTGTAGTTTTTTCTGCATGGCAAATAAAGAGCAATTTTTCACGCTTGATACAAAATAATTTGGTGAATCCCAGGTGAAAACTTTAATACGGAGCTAGGTACGGAAACTTGGTCATTGTGAAGGGAGGATGTGCGTAGACTTGAGGCGTTTGAGATGTGGGTTTGGAGAAGGATGAAGAAGGTGAGCTGGATGGCGAGGAAGACGAACGAGGAGGTATTGGATATGGTTTGAGAGGAGAGGAAGCTTGTGGTAGAGGTTCGGAGAAGGCAGAAGAGATGGATGGAGGAGGTTTTGAGAGGAGAGGGTATGTTGAAGAGAGTGATAGAGGGGAGAACACTGGGGAAGCGGATATGAATTCTGGAGGAAATAAGAGGAGGAAGAACTTACGAAGAATAGAAGAGGGATCTAATGGCGGGGCATCCTTAGGAGAGAAAGTGAGAAAATGTCTATGAGGTTGAGATGCAGAATGGTGAC
Source organism: Pyrrhosoma nymphula (assembly GCA_963573305.1). Lineage (NCBI taxonomy): Eukaryota > Metazoa > Arthropoda > Insecta > Odonata > Coenagrionidae > Pyrrhosoma > Pyrrhosoma nymphula. The sequence continues at coordinate 37,346,637 of OY754334.1, forward strand.
TGTCCAAGAACCTACCAATCAGCTGGTAGAATAATTGAATGAATTAATGATACAAAATAATAAAAAAATAGAACTGATAGAGTAATGCAGCCATGACGTCGTCTTGAAGAAGCAATCCTTATCGGACTAGCGTTTAGACTACATTTGAGATTTAATAACAACTCATACATGGGACAAAGTAGCATTTTTATCATGATTTTTGCAATGGAAAACACCCGTGACAAGATCCGAAAATTTAGTCGATGTAAATGCGACTAGATCATTTCCAAAGCATTTACTGAGGAAGCGCAATAGAACAAGTACACCTCCAAGTATACGTCAAGTATTCTAGTCAAGTAAACTATTTCCAAATTAGACTAACCAAACGCAGCACGCTGGTGACGACTGTTGACTTATACCAGCCAGAGTTAATATGTCCAGCACTTCTATATAATTACTCCAACAGAATTAGAATATGGGTGTTACTATGCTTGTTTATGAGCACCTCACTAAACATCATGTTTTCCACTTTAAGCCTCATATTTTAATTTAAGTAAGCCTGTTCTTCTCCATGCATATTTCATCAGCACTATGGAACGATACATTATTTAAGTATAATGAATGTCATTTCTCTTACGGTGAACAGTTGGCTAAACGAGTGAGATGATACCAAAGTGGTTTTAGCGCATAACTATAAGGGTTTCTTCAATTTTAGGATGAAACCCCAATGCAGAAATTGAAAACAATGCCCACTATAAGCAATACAATACAGACATCTTTGTATACGAGAGGGAGGAACCCGAAGGGTGAACCAGCAGTACTGTGATACTGCCACTGAAAAGTCCTACCACATTTAGTCATTTATTACTTTCGAATATGCTCTCTCTACACCTCAAGTACTACCTTTCCGTATCCGTTATAATATAGCTTTAGAAATGAAAAAATGGTAGGAATAAATCCATTTTACTACCTATAGAGAGAGAAAAACCTGATATAATAAGTTTTTAAAATAACTTGAAAGGCAGTTTTAGAGACAGGGCGTGAGAAATGAAGAAAATAATTACAAAAATTTGATTAATTTTACCTTATTTTTGCGCAGTATTAAGCAATACGAAAAACATTTTAGGCAAATAAGTTATTGATACACAGGAGAATGTGTTAGATATGGTATGGGAAGAGATAAATCTCAGAGAAAAAAACACGAAAATCGCGGATAAAGTGACTTGAAATAAAACGTAATATATATAAAAAATATTTCACACCATCTAGATGCGTAAGGTGAACCAAATATTGTCTCTAAAACTCGAGAATCCAGCAAATTGATTAAAATTACGAACTTCGGGTTCCGAGTTTCAATTTCTGGGAAGATATCCTTCCACGTCTAATTCACCTTTATTGTTATATGGTTGTATCGCGTGACGTGGCACAGTTTGGGCTCGAAAAAATAGAATTAGGGCGAGACTTAGGCTCGCGGTACCAATTTAAATAAGTCGCCGCGTCTGCTGGCTCTCCTGTTAACCACGGGCATGGCGTTTTCCTGTCCCCAGCTATCCCCTGGGAGAACTGAGAAACTCCACGGCCACTCCATTAAGTTGAGGCCGGCCATACATCTTGAGTTTCGGACAGGTTGGGGGACGGTCGCACTACGATGCTAATGGTGACTCTTGGTATGTTTGTGTGTGTTCCATGGGGAGAAAATTCCTTCGAAAAATACTTAGGGTGGCTATGCACAAAGGCTTTCACGATATTGACATAGAACTAATAGAAGCAGGGTTATAATATGGAGTGCGCAAAACAAATAACCATCCATATTTCTAGCAAATGCGTAATATTCAAGCGTATCCAAAACATTTTCCATTGAAGTTGTTCTTCCGTATAATTAATAAAATATATTTTTATTCATACTCCGGTCACTCATGGAAATCGTGTCACCTGTTTCATATGAATAAAAATATCCTACTTTTCCGCCGTATTTTTAGCCATTAGAACTTAATATGACAAGGCGGTCAACGCGAAAAAGCAGTAATTTTCAAATAATTACAGCTTAGAAGAAGCAAATCGTCACAGAAAATAGAAGGGTAATGAACTTAATACATTACCAGGTATATATTTTTGAAGAAATTTGTAAAACTTCGAGTCAAAATGCATCAATTCAATTGTAGTGCAGTTGGCTTAAACGGCTAGAATTGTTGCTCATTAAGAATACATTCGTCGGCTCATCTGCATATCTGTTCAAAAGGCAGTGGTTAATGCATTTCTTCAGCAAAAGCTGCTATTTTTAAACACTATACAAAAATGGTGGAATTAAGTATTCGTTTTGAATCTTCTCAGGCGTGGAAACAGATGACATTATTTTCATCGGTCAGGGTCAACTCCAACTCACCCAGGCAAAGCATTCAGCAAAGTTGGAGTCCACCTGATGAAAGGTCTCGTCCGAGTTCAGAGCGTTGAAGAAAAAATAAATTTCATATTTTCGTTTGATTTGGTGAAATTGAAGAAATACAGTTAGAAATACGGAGTCAATGTTGTGTCCAAAATGCACATAATGTTTTATAAGCAACGAGTTATAAACCTGGAGATTGGAAGATGGGGAGAACATGTTCCAAAGCACATACCTGCTCATACAACACTCAAATTTGCACGCCACTGTACGGTAACCGAACAACGTATCGAACTACACAATTCGACTACGCGCGTCGATAATAATATCGGCGGTGCCGCGAGAAACATGGCCAGCGGCGTCCTACTCTACTTTTTATTCTACGTTTCTCCCCAATTCATGGCGGGTGAACGTCACAGAGCGAGTATCCAATGAAAGGCGTTTCCCCTTGCCCCTCAGTCACTTCAGGCTCCAAGGGGCTAAACAGCGTTGTCAACTCCAGCGAATAAATTCACGTTAGGCGGTAAGGAGCCGCGTTAACTACTATTTTGAACCTTAACCACCGAGGTCTAATATTCACCCACCTTCTTTATGATCCGGGTGTTGGACCGGCACTGGCGAAGTTAAGAAAAACCAAAGACACAAATATGCGGCAATTCGCTTGAAGTAAATTTGGCAAAACAGACGATACGAGACCGAAGTGAACCGGAGTCGGAGAGAAACTGGTTGTGAGATTACCCCCAATGCATTCTATATCACTCTTCTGTGATTGGCTGTAAAAGTGAAAGGTACACCAGCGAATTCAAGGCCAGCTTTCATGAATTGGGAAACAGGGTGTAGCTACCGAGACATTTTCGAGACAGCTATTGATCTAAGTCGCACGCTTTCAAACAATTTTATTTCTTTATTTCTGTAGCATAAGGATGTTAATTGTGCTTTCACTTAGCGTAATGTTTAAAAAATAAGAACAAATCACAGTAAACAATAATTCACCCGTGGTGAATCTGATAAGTGCATGTTTTCCCATTCTTTTCTCTAATTGGTCTTCCAAAGAATTTCCTGATCTCCGGTCCAAGAGATCCATAGTGATTTGTACAGAAAGAGGGGAATGGGAAACAATTTTTAGAGTACTTCTGATGCTTGCTACCCGTGGCGTGTACTACTCGGTGGGAAAGGATAGGGTGATTTTTGTGACTTCCGGCACAGTAAAGTTCATGGCGATTACATGAAGGGGCTTACCTCGGGGTGAATCCAAAATAACACAATCTCAGGGTACATGAATTGTGGTGGTGAAGCTACATGAAAGTCTCGCTTTGCTGCGCAGCATTCATTAGTCAACAGAAATGGAGAAAAGTTGATTTTTCGTTTCGCTGGTACGTATTAATGAGGGTTGAATACAAATATTGATTTTATTTATCGTCAGGACATCTGCTCTTGCATATAGGAAACCTGGGACGCAAATAATTAAATCAGAATGATGACACTTAAACATAGGCTCTTTGAGGTATTATGACTGACTTTCCATAACAGACGTCAAGCACGCTTCATAGTAAGCGTGGATATAATTTACTCCTCAACGGTCATATTTCATATTATAACAGGACACCTAACGTGATTCAAGATTGTAATCAGGACTCAATTTTAAGTAAACTAAGATGGAAAACATCTTTTATGGCTAATATAACATACCTGCAGCTCTTTTCACAAGATACTTAATCGATATTGAAGACGCAAACCATTATTTAAGAACCAAGAAGGTCTCACGCGATCACTGAACTTGTATCTACTGGCAAGGAAGCGGTATTTCCATTCATAGTTAGCATATGAGCTCACATTCTATTATTGTATTAACCAACCTATAGACACAGGTGACCTATACAATCGCCAGGAAATTTTACTGAATGTTGATTTTACGGCCATTTACGCACTAATAGCCAAAAGGAGGTATAAATGGTGTTGATTTCAGAAAGTTAATACCACATAGTGAGTGTTCTTATTCGTCGATGGTGACTCGGTCCTAGTGATGGGCAAAGTCGGTGTTTTGAGAGATCTCGGTCACGCCTATCACTCCCACTTTTGATTCGATCGTGAGTGTAAGGTCATGATTGATTGATGATCCAGGTAGTGATCTATTGAAGTTGCCCACGATGAATGATCTCTCAGGAAAGTCGTGATTAATACAAAATCGTAACGAATGCTGCTCTCGCTGGCCATTCGTGATTCCTAATAATATACAGCCGCATGTGTGACTCACTCACTCACGTACACAAATTTCCGACCACTTCCAGACGAGCTAGGAGCCTGAAGTTTTTCACGAACCTTCCTTGAAACAATTCATGGGAGGAAACATCACGAAATCACGGAATTGTCAAACGTAAGTGACCCAAAAAAAATAAAAATGGCGGATTTTTGGACTTTTCGAAAAGTAGACTTTCAGTTCTCGCTTCATATCTTTTGAACGGTGGGTCGGATCTGAAAACTGACGAAATTTTCAAAACGGGGAATTGAGTTTTCTTACACATGCATAAAACATTGGTGTTCTACGCTTCGTAGTTTTCTCACCAGGCACAACATTTAGTGAAGAGTTTCCATTTTTGCGGATTTTTTTACTTTAGCTCCTAAACTAATATTCTGATTTGAAATCTATTTTTCCCAAGGAATTAGATCTCATCGTGACCTACAACTTCATGATTTTTGTTTTTTTCTAACTCTTAGGGTACTCTGGTAGCATGGTTTCAAATTCGAATTTTGGTAAAACTGTCAAATGTTTCTGAAACTTGACATGGGTATGCGCCTTGAAATGCCCTTTGCAAGTAATTAGTAAAAACCTGGACTTTACCAATAGTTGGCTGGTAACATGGCGTCAAATTCGGATGCTTGTGAAACTTGCTGTTTTTCAACTGTAGCTTCTAAACTAGAAGTCGGATCTTGAATCTGTTGGACGGTTTTTTTAGATCTAATTCAGGCCTACAACTTTATTATATTCGTTCTTTTCCATTCCTTCTAGTTATCTGGTAACATGGTGTCAAAGTCGGCTTTTCGTGAAACTCGTGGTTTTTCGACTGTAGCTTCTAAACTAGAAGTTGGATCTCGAATCTGTTGGGTGGTTTTTATTAGATCTCATGCAAGCCTACGATTTTCTGCTATCCGTTTTTTTTTCATCCCTCGTAGTTCTCTGGGAACATGGTGTCAAAGTCGGCTAATTCATGAAACTATCTAATGTTTCTTTCCCTCACGCCCTCACCAGTGTAGGAATGACCTTGAAAGTTGGCAGGGGTATGCGCCTTGACATAGTCTTTACGGATAATTAGCAACTACACGGATTCCCTCGTAGTTCTATGGCAACATGGTGCCAAAATGATATTTTCGGATGTTTCTTTCCCTCACGTCTTGTAGCTGTTAAACAAAGAGTCTGATCTCAAATCTGTTGGGCGGCTTTTTTAGATCTCATCATGTCCTAAACTTTATGCCAATCATTTATCTCAAACACTTATAGTTCGCAGGAAACATGGCGCCAAATTCGGACTTTTCGGTTTTTCCACTGTAGCTTCTAAACTAGCAGTCGGGTCTCAAATCTGTTAGGTGTTTCCTTTTAGATCTCATAGAGGCCTACTACTTTATGCTTATCCTTTCTCTCTATCACATATAGTTCGCTGGTCACATGGTGCTAAAGTCAACTTTTTTTTTAAACACACAAGACGTTGGAGGCGAAGCCCCCAAACGGCGACGGCGAGCAAAGCGAGACGCCGCGGGAGTTCTAGGGGGCAGAGCCCCCTAGTGAACAAAGCGAGTATTTAACGTAATCATGACCGATGTATACACTTGTACAGCTACCTCGTTTAGTGCCGGTATCCGTGGAGTTTTTGCTAATTCTTTGAAAACAAGAAGGCACAATTGTGCAATACGTTCGAAGGTTTGTTTTGTTCTTACATAGCATTCTTGGTTTGTGATTTTAAGCATAATTAATAAGAATATTAGAAATATCCCTCACATTACAAAACTATTGAAGAGCGGCATATTTTATGGACCACAAATTATTCAAAACTCATTATAAAAACCAATGATAAATAGTAGCATAGAACGCTACGAAAGTGTATTTTGGAATGTAGTTTGAACCGATCAACGTTTTCATTTGACTGTAAGAGTTTAAAGCAAATTATTTGACCGTAGCACTTAAATTCAACTTTCAATTACAGTCGGTATCCCTAAGTTTCACTTGAGCAAGAGACGTAATATTTGTCGAGAATATTGAAACGAAGGTTTATCGTGTGTTTAAGTGAAAATGAAATTATGGAAATTCAGTGATTACAAATGTTATATATACTATATGTGCTGTGATGTATTTCGTGTGTTCTTGTGGTGATATTTTTACATTTAAAGGTAATTTTTATTAGGTAAACTTGCGTCCCTAATGAATGTGTTATGACAGAATATGAGTTTTAAGTGTTGCATAATCTTCGCAAGAGTCGGATAAGACTGATGACTGAAATTAGTTCGTTATTTCAAATATTATATAAAATTTGGAATCAATAGTAATTCAAATTAAGTTATTGACTTCATGGAAGCTCTTGAATTTCAAGGTTGGCAGTTTATATCATCAGTGAAAGGATAATGATTGGTTTGTGTAATTAAGCAATGAAGGTATTATAGATAGATATTAGTGTATAGTTTTTATTACACTTCTTTCAACAAATTTTGCCACCTCTGAGTCATCTCTTTATTTTATCTCATTATTGTTTGGCCGGTATCACATCTCGTTATCGATACTTGATGTCATACAATCATTCCTATCATGATTGGTAAATATGAACTCCTCGGTCATTGGAGAGATCCAGTTCATCGCTCAATCTTTTAAGAGAACTTTATCTCGGGATTCGATCAATCACGACCGACCCATCACTACTCGGCCCTACTAGGAGTGAATATGAAATCGAGTAAATAAAGTTGTAAATGTGGTGGAACTCATTTGTTTCATTACTATGAGATCGAGTGCCTAAGAGAGTATGAAAGCGATCATGCTGGTTATGTATCACGGGATGCTGGAAAGCTGTCAAACTATAGAGTATCATAGAACTTGTGCTGGATTTATTATTGGGGGACACACGCTTACTTCGTGATGATTACTAGAATTTGGACGCAATCTAATGCTCTCCTTATGTAGACGGTGAGGTTAAACTCGCAGTGGACTGAAATAGAAGAACATCTAGTCAAAATTCAAAGTGGTTTTTTCATGACATGTGGTTTCACTATAAGCTGAAACTTCATGTGGGCAATGTGATTGATTGGTGCATGAGATGACGCATGCTGTTTGTATTAATTTTATACTTTAACAATATACGAGGAACCAACCAACCATGAGGAACCAACCAACCAACCAACCAAGGTGGAACCAACAGGTTCTGTATGACCATGGCCTAGATGATTTTCAGGGACAATTGAAGGCGGGCGTTATTAGCTAAATTTGTAAAACTTTGAGCCCTCTTATATTGTTAATGCGCAAGACCTTAAACAAACGACATTCGTCACATCATGCACTAATTACTGGAGAATGACAATGCGACATTTCAGATTCTAGTTATAAAAAAAAACACTTTTTTAATATTTGCCAGCTCTTTTCGGTTTCAGCCCACTGTGCCTCGTATTGAAGACCATAGGAGTGGTAACATGGACGGGAAAGGAAGGTGTACCGATAAGATTGGAGGGGAAGAGCCGCCAAAGTTGGTGGAAGGAAGAAGCTGGGCATAAGAAAAATAAGTTCCCCCAACTCCATCCTCCCTTCAGTACTCACGCCGATTATGGCGAGCCATCCAATGAGATGGCACCTCATCACGTGATGCGGCGACAGGGAAGGGCGACTAGAAGGAGCTGGGGGAGAGGGATACCGGGTTGAACGCAGGAAAATGGAGGTTTGAGGAACGCGAGAGGTAATGAATGAATGGAAGGAAAAGAGACGAACAGAAAATGGGTGAAAAGGGGAAAAAGGACGAAATGGAAGAAATTTGGGGAAGGGGGGAGGAGAGTTATGAGAAAGCGACTGGGATACCTTTGAAGACGGCAAGAGGTGGTAACTGACTAAAGAAAGGGGAACCGCAACACAAGAAAGATGGAGATAAAAAGCAAACACGTAACTTGAGAAAATGGAATGCTTTCCAGCATGCAAAGAACGTTAATGCTCATTGTGTCCTTAGCGGGCCGGCAAAGTGCGATGCGAATGGTTTACACTCCAAGGAAAGGCAAACGTTAATTGGTCCAAGTTGATTGCCTGTGCTCAGAAGTGTTGTCTCGTGTGCTGTCAAGTAAATTTCCACGGCTCATTTGCTTACCCAAAGTCAACCGATTCCCGGGAACAGAGGAAATTTATCCGTAGAAAATTGGAAGGGTATTCTAGCCTTTCACTTCGGCTCTTAACCACTTGAAACATATAATATTTGTAACTCGGGCTGAATTCATTTTAGGTTCTGTTTCCTTTTAACGGGACCCATTGGGAGGTAAAATATAATGTCTCAACGATTCATAAGTAATTCTATCGTAAATAAACGACGCATCACGCTACAACGTACTTATTTCTCGAGGTAATTGACCGTTTACTGCGGAACTTGAGCACTCAGAATAGAGGAGTCGCGCGTCATCAGTGATAGAGAAATAAATCCTAAGAAAGTGGTAATTAGTGTATTCATCACAACCTGTAACGGACAATTACTCAATACACTTACGAGATCAACAATGGCCATGTACGCTCTCAATACGTCATTAAAAAATGGAGCATTGTGGATTGTGAAAATTATTTGACCAAGTGAAGATCAGTTGACCCAAGAAAAATTAAATCCAGGGAGATGTTAATGGTTTTTCTTTGAAGGTGACAAATTCATTTATTTTAAGGGCAATAAAAACACTACAATTCCGCGTATATAGCTGCATTTTAGGAAATACATAACTTGATATCAGCAGTGATACATTCATCCAGGAATTCCTATTCAGCAGATAATATTTATCAATGAAAAACTAGCATAATCAAAAGAACCTCATTTTTTTAAATATTATCAAGTTTTAAAAGACACTTTATTCAAATGGTAGCTGAATTGTGATGAGTAATATATCCACGTTATATTTCTTCCTTAATGTTAACTTCGAGTACAAAAAAATTTTTATACAGCTAAAAACAAATTTAGCTGCTGTAAAACTCTCAGTGGCATTGTGGGGTGGAGAAAAGGTCTACTTAGAGGACATCGGGGCACTAATAACTTGATCAACATTGGCATGATTACCCTCGCGATTCATCCAAAAGACGTCGATCATCGCAGATTACTCATGAATAGCAAAACTCATAACACTAATATGGTCACGAAATAAATTAGCATGATCATCTCCATCGTCTCAGGCTCAACTTTGTGGAAGTTCATCATATATTAAATGAAAGGAAAACTTTGTTCTATTCCACCAATTTATTCTCCGGTACAAATAGTTTCGACGCAGCGGCGTCATCTTCACGTACCTGAAGATGACGCCGCTGCGTCGAAACTAGTTGTACCGGAGAATAAATTGGTGGAATAGAACAAAGTTTTCCTTTAATTTAATATATAATTAGCATGATACCGTTATTGAAAAGCTTGGATCATATACCGACCACAATTACATAAATGACTCCATATATACCTTAAATAGACTTTGAGATTATTTTGAAAAATGTTTGTCTTCATTGATATTTAACAGATTTTATAGAGAGTAAAACATAGAAATAGGTCGAAAAAGAAAATAAACATCAATATTTGGTATAAAATCACCCTCGTCCTAAAGGAAGCCAAATCATAAGTACCAAAAGTAACAGAATCAATGAATACAGAATCAAAGGCATTTGGGGGAATCCACAAAATAATACTAAAAATGAATTAGAGAAAGCCAAAGTGGAATATAAAACAAACAAAACTTTTTCCAGGAATTTCAACATTATTCCTTGTTAAACTAATCCCAATACCGAGAAACATTTTTTCTTACTTAACGATTCTAAAGCACTGCAACTTAAGAGGCCACCTTTTTATACCAACGACATATTAACTTAATGCCACATAAAAACTACAGAGGAACCACTGACCTCCCTTTCAAACTAAAAGAGTAACATATAATGATTGAGTGTATTTGGAGAAAAAATTGGAAAGACATAGTTTGGTAAATAGCGGTAGATAAGGAAACAATAATGAGTTAACGTAAAGTGGCATGAAACTCAACTTTGGTCACCAAAAATCAATTGTGGTAAAATCGAGATTTAAAGATTCATCACACATATTCAGGATGAAAAAAACAGAATATAACCTGGAAGTTAAGGCATCAGAGCATCTCAGAGTAAATTCTCATGAATACATGTTTGCGCGCCAGATATTAGTGAAATGTTCATATATTTAATAATATTTGCAAATTATAACACAGTAAAATATGTGAGAGCGACGTTTTTGGATACGGCAACAAATTATTAAGCTGTTGCAATGACCAAAAACTTAAGAAATCTCCGGTCCCAGGGTATCCGTGACGCAAAAAAAATATTGGATCACCTGTCACTAAGACACTAAGTCACTAAGACAAGTGGCTTACATAGAATATTCTAATAAATATAACCTTCAATATTAAAGTTCCATATTCATTATTCCGATGCGATTCTTTGTATGGATTTCCACAATTGAAATGTACCGTATTTATCCGAATATAAGCCGCACTCGAATATAAGCCGCACCCCGTTTTTGGGGTCACAAAAAGAGAAAAAAGTTAATACGCAAATTTAAGCCGCACCCTTTTTAGTGCATCCCATACTACCTACAGCATTACGCATTATAATTATATATCTGTTTTTACATTACATATGTAACTGTGGCACAATGTTACCTCTATTATGCTTTAGTAAGTATATGAATAAATTGTGCACCAATTTGACCTTGTTCAACGTCATTTCTTACTTTTCCCGTGGTTTAAGCGAGTTTAGCTGGCATCTGCGTGAATCCGAATGGCTGGTTTGCTCAAATCGGTCATTTTTACGAGTTTTTAAGAAAGTTTTCGAATTTAAGCCGTACCTTTAATATAAGCCGCAACCCGATTTTGATGCCCCAAAATCGGGGGAAAAAGGTGCGGCTTATATTCGGAGAAATACGGTATTGTTTCTTGCCTATGTATTTGCAACTTGAAGTGCATTTTGTTCCTTTGTTATGCTGTGTTAGTTAAAATTCATCGACAAATGTGAATGAACTAAACAGGATTCTCAACCCTTTGGATAGGTTTGGAGGGAATTTAAGGGTATCATTGTGGGATTACCATGCGAATTGGAATAACCAGGTGACTATGATTAAGGAAGGGGCGCGTTGGATACATGAATTACAAACTTTCTCGAAGTGAAAAGTGGTACGACATCAATCACTGCACATTTTATTGCAGTATTTTACGTAAAATCAACGAAAGGCATATTTTTATCCCTTTACCTCCACTATATAAAATCTTTTTAAGGTAAAAAAATCCGAGAAGGTGTCTCAAAGATCATCGGGATGATCGAGTTAAGATTGCGTTAAGTTATTTTTTTAACACTATACTCCTTAGCAGATCTGCAGTAAGTGCTCTATCATTTTTAAATGATAATCATTTAAATAACGTCGGATAGGTGCTATTACATCTCTAATGGGACGTTAGGTTAATGATTATTGTATTCATCGCCGTAGTTACTAATTGAGAAAAAATGCAAAAGGAAACCAACTTTTCAGGCATGTAAGTGATCAGTATTCATATTATTTTCAGAGAAAACCAGAAAATTATTAAGTAATCTGGTTTCATCAACTGCTCATTTCCAAGTCTGAGCAGTGTTTAAATGAGATACCGAAATAGTTTTTTTAACTTATCAAAGAATTACTGCTGAAAATTTGCGGAAAAATACCCATAACTGAAAAACCAACCAAATTTACACGCTTACTGTAAGTGATCAATATTCATATTATTTTTAGAAAAACCAGTACAGTTATTAAGTAATCTTGTTTAATCAACTGCTCATTTCCAAGTCAGAACAGTATTTAAATGGGATAGAGACATTATTCTATTACTGATCTAATAATTTCCGCTGAATATTTACGGCAAAATACCAGTAACTGAATAACCAACCAAATGTCCACGCTTTCTTGTTATCCAAACTCTCAGAAGTTACTGCAGATGGTTTTGTTGAGTGAGATACAGAACGCGCCGGCATTTTTGCTCCCTTAATAGAGCTCTTGATCGTCACAGATGGAAAAGAGAGAGCAGTTCGCCTACAGCACTTCAGAGGGCGACGGAGCGGAAAAATTGAGTACCAACTACAGGAGTGGCAGAAGGAAAGAGGTCAAATGGGGAAAAAATAGGCAAGCGTGTAGTATAGTAGAAATAAGAAGACAAAAGAGTACTGGGACGAGCCTTGAGGGAGGGATTGAGAGGGGGCGAAGGGGTAAGCATGTTCCGCTGGTAGGTGTAGGGGCGGTGAAGGAAGAGGGCAGAAGAAGGGAAGAGGGGGAGAAAGACATTGAAGAAGCATGCGAGGCGGTTTTGGAGGCAATCAGTTTAATGCGCCTCGCTGTTGAGTAAGCAAATGGAATGGTGGTGGAAGGGAGGAAACGGAAAGGGGGGGGCTTGATGGGGGAGGGAGAAAGGGGGTTTGCGTTTACCATCAAATACTGGAGGTAAGGGAAAACGAGTTGGAGTGGGCGGTGGAAGGCAGGGGGGTGGGTTAGTAGAGAGAGGGGTGTAGACGAAAGAGACACCAAAATGACAGAAAGGTGAACCTCTCATTCCGAGCCCGTTTGTTGTCGGAGGATGGGATGGGAGGTTCCGCAGCAGGCAATGGGGCGACAAGAACGGGACGGAAAACAGAACGGGGGGATGAGTAAAAGAATCGGGGTTGGTAATGCAAACATTGACTGCTAGAGTAGTAAGGGTCTGGAATTCTGGCGGTGGTTGGCGGGTGGGGACTATCCGAGAACTTGTCGCGAGTATGGCTTGGGAGTGGCTGGAGGAGCGGGGGGGCACGGCGTAGTTAGTAGTGGGAGTGATGATGTCGCCTGGGTTGGTGATGATGATGGTGATGATGATGAGAACGATGACGAACTGCGTGTTCCTAGATAGCGTAACGAAACACCGAGGTTTCGCGCGCAGGCGGGGAAGCTCTGTCCGGGGGACAGAGTGAAATGCCACCGGAACATTAATCGAGGCTACCTCGAACACGGCAAATACGTGTACAAACATAAAACAAACAAAAAACTTTTCTGCTAGCTAATGATGAACTGTGAAGTTTCGAGGAAGATTTTAGAGTAATAGGCCTCTTACACGATGCTTACCTTTCATCATACATGCCTACTTTTTCAGTTAGCATAAAATCGTACAACATAAATGGATGTCATCGTATCTGATGAAAATATAGAATTCAGAAACATGCGTACTGCTTCCGAATATATTGATACCATGAATAAGATGGCACGGTTGCATGGTGCATAGCAAATAATTTAGCAAGTAAAGGGGCTTTCTTCATCGAAATGGGATTCAAATTGTTGTTAAATCCTGCGTGAAGCACGCATAAAATAGTACTAGTTCTATGCGTTTTATACTTACAGTTCCTTGCTAAACTATTAAATAGAGGAATATAGACTTGGTCGCAATTGAATTTCAAGCAAAAGAGGAAATTTGACAGTGACATCCCCTTCTCTACTTTGTACAATTCTTAGAATATTTCAGCTGCAATGCTCCGTCCGACTATATACACTGTATCCTTTCCCGAGATAGCATTTATATACATGCACAACTTAAGGATAACAAGGAATACAGTTTATCTTCAAAATACAAAAAATACAAAGGATCGACTCTTTTTGGATTGAACATGAACTGAATCTATTGACCCCTTCGAATGTTTAGTTCAAAAACCATCAACTGTGATAAAATTCCAAATTCAGCAACAGGAATTAGAAATTCAGAAAACAGAGATAAGTACGATATTTATTGTCGATCCGATTCTGGAACCTACGACCACCAGCAGGCAAGAAGGTTAGTCAGGTATTTCGAGAGAATAAGGGTAGTGGACATGAAATCTACCAAAATAATCTTCGAAAGCGTTGTGGAAGCTGTAATCGAGAAAATTTGCCCTTGAGACATGTATAACTTGATTACTAGAGTTTATTTAGGAAGGATAGTTCACCAAATGCCTCGACACTGGAATTTGCAGCGTTTTAACATAGGTTCCGAGGAATCGCATGTGGATCCGAGTTATCGATGCCGATTTCAGCGCAGGCTCAAGTGATTTGTGAAGCAGCCTTAACGCTTGTCTCTCACGATACTTGATCCAGCACAAGGCTTTAGGACGGAATCAGGATTGATTTGGGCTTTATAGAAGGTTTCATACGGTCACTGAACATGTTATGGCAAGGAAGTGGTATTTTCATTCTGTAGCACTTGTCCACCATAATTTAAAAAAATAATCTATGGATGCAGGTAACCAAAACAACTAGGGACACGTTTAGTCGGAGCCTGGCCAAAGGGTGCACTTAAAGGCACCAAAAGCATAATACAACAAGAGCCCAGATTGATCGGGAAAGCCATTGAGATACTCAAACACCAGATCAGCTACAGCCAGGAGGAAAGGTACACTCTATCCATGGGCTGGAGGAGAATTTTCAAGGAAGAAGACGCGGGAAACCTGTACACCAATCAGGACGATCCAACTTCTCAAACACGGCTGTATTAAACAGACCAAAATCTCTAATCGCCATATTAGACATGAAGACGCCAGTAGGATGGCTGGAGAAACTGTCGTCGCTAAGGGACATGAGCTTAAATGAAATTCAGTGATTCGTTTAAAGGCGTTTTATTTCAACGGTCAATCAATTGAAGGTTAAAACAAGTGGTTTCTTCACCTAAAACTAATTTTTAATGCAGTATTAACGTAAAAGATGAGCATAAAATAAAATAAAACGTCAAAAAAATAATGTTTAGGTACAATGTAAAAAGCAGAGAAATAATTAGGTTCAACTATATTTAAGAGATGATACTAAATTGGACATGTGCCTCGAAAGGTTAAAAATGACTTTTAAAAATAAAGAATCCTCCTTGCACAGACGAGATATCTCATTCCTCCCAACAAAGGCATCAGTTTAATCCAAGTTCTACGCAAGTTAACTACAGATAAATGCAAAAAAATTAAACAGAATGAGCAGCAAAACATGAACTATAAGCAATCATGGATGTTGATACATTTGGTTTCGTATTTCATGATCCAATGCTGCTATGTTTAAAGATGGTTCAACGTCCAATATGGTTGACGGTCTCCGGAAAAATTAAATTAAAAGGATTCATAGCTAAAAATTAAAGCTCTAAGAAACATAAATTTAAAATAAGGAAATATCAAAAGTTAGTTTAATATGTATGCATAGTTTAAATAAAATAAAAGGAAGTTCCTACAGCAATCAAAGTATTACGTAAAAAATTACGCGGTAACTTTTATGCTTAATTATAACATAGATATAATTTCCATTATGAATGAGCCTCAACCATTATAAGATACACGATAAAGTCAAGACTCCATAAACACTAACGACGTCGCCATCTGTCACAGTGAAAAGCTACAAATATTATTTGACATACGAATTAACTTTATAATAGTCATTATGATTTCTCCGAGGATGAATTTTCATTGGAATAATATGAAACGAAATAAACTATAAAATAAAGGAAATGAAAATTTCTTCAGAGGTAAACATGGAATTGATGTATAATCAACCTTTAATTCCACAGTCTAATTTGGGGCTGGTAATAGTGATGACGATGACGAACTGAGTGATGAAGTAGATGGCGTAACAAAACATAGAGGTTAAGCGCGCAGACATAAACCCTCTGTTGGGATAAACAGATCAAAATTCCGAGTGAAAATTAATCGACGTGTCTTATCACATAATGAATACGCGTGAAAACATTTTTTAAGCCAGAGATGCGCGCGACAGATGACCCGTTGTGTATCATGCAAGAGGAAACAATAAATTTTCCTAATGCTATGCTTAAGAGGCCTCTCAGCAGCCAGTTCCGGGGATGGCCAGTTGGATATCAGACAGAGTGGTACATTCAGCTAAAAAATTCTTTATACCTTTTAGACATGTAAATGGTTACATTTTGGTCATGCAATTTAGACATGCTAATGCTTATATTTTGTCCACGCAAAATGATTACATCGCTCATAAAATTTTGAAACTTAGAAGAAAATTTATACAAATTGTATTTACGTGCTAATGAATTAAGAGATTTTAACTCTTCACAAAAAATGTAAGCCTCATGCAAAAAATAAATGAGGACATCAATGTTCAAACGAGTCTAAGGTCTCCGTACACGGCTACGATAAAATGCTACAGACATTATAAGGCGTTGTCTGTGTCAGTAATATTCCCTAATGTGATTTTGATTACTAGTAATAATGTTCATTCCTACCAACGCAATAGTTCAATAAATAAACCAAAAATTAATAGAAAATGGCAATGAATATTTAAAACAAAATATAATTCTAAAATAAAAATATTCTCTTTTACGTTGAATTTCATAGGCATTGAAACGAACTGGGCCCTAAAAAGCCATTTATGGCATTTCCCCCCAAAATAAGGTGTTATTCAACTCTTAATAGAATGCCTGCAAAGTTATTCAAAAACTGATAATGTAATTAAAACTCAAGGTCAAACACTAAAGCCTGGTAAAAACTGCCAGATACAGAGTTAATTATTCATGAGTGTGGGCCTATTGGCAAAACAAATTAGGAGGATATGTTTCGGTATTAATTTTTACGGGAATAAATATAAGATCTCGGTTATCACAGCTAGCTGCAAATTAACCATTTTTGTACAAACATTTATTCATTTGACGTCCACATGCCATATTCTCATAAAGTAGATAACAGCATATACCATTTCAGAATTGCACACTTAATACGAAGTCTTAATTTATGTACAAACATTTCTGTTACGCCAACACAGGAGTAAAAGTGAAATATTAAAAATAGAAATACGTACGTTAATACTCGTTCTGCCTCCCAATGCATTGATTTTATGGAGATTCTAGAGATGGAGAGTCAGGTCATACGACGATGCTACGCTTGGATGATTATACCTATAGGCTGCTGTATCAACGCTGACTATCCTCTGAAAATAAATAATGCACGTCATTATAAAAGTCTATTCATTGTTAATCCTTAATTGTGAAGTACAAAAAAATAATTAGATTTCAATTTATTTCTTTAAAAATCATTAATCATTCTCAATATTTCGTGAATCAAGATCATTAGTACATGCACTCCACACTTAAATATATTTATACCATAAATACTAGCAAGATAAGTGCGGAAAGAAGTTGATAACGCAATTTCCTCGGTATATATATTAATAGAGTAATATAGACTGACTATAGGGACGCTAACTTTCTTCCCACTTGAATGGGCTTCCCACATGTTCCCAGTTAAATTTCAGGCAAAGTAGGAAAACAACCATTGGAATTTTGGAGCACCCATATCTGCAAGGGTGCTGCATTTAAAACATTTTAACTGTAATGTTCCTTTTTTTGTTATACTAATTATAGATATCTTTTTATTATAGAAAAATTTCCCAAAAGAAAATATATATGAATTACAATTTTTTTCTTCCTTACAAAATAGCCAATGAAGTCCTGCTAAGCCTTTCCAGGCTTGTCAGCAGGCGCTCTTTTTAATATATCTCTTTATTTTCACCAGGTTGTTAAATACATATTTAAAATCAATTAAATATAATATTTATACATTAGTTCAAGTTTAAAATTTAAAAAAATTGAATAATGTATTTAGATACCTGTTTAATTGTCAGAAATTAGCATTTATGAAAAGTAAAAGAAAAACTCATTTAATAGTAATAAAACACATAAATATACACTGAAAAAAATGTACAATTTCTATCATAACATAAAAAAATACCTTTGTTTCGTTTAACTTTTAACTATTTTTATAGAATGCACAGCATTTTTCAGTCAAAGTTTTAAAAGAAATCAAAATTATATTCTAAAATGTAATAAAAGTTATGAATGAATAAATCATATTTATAAAATTTCTAATAAATCATACGTAAATTGCTTAGATTAAGAACATTTTTTTTTAATTTTTTATGCTCAGCATAGTTCTATCAGAAAACATATAACAATTATAACGTAAAAGAGATTTAAAGCCACGTCATGCTTGAGAAACTGGTTGATTTAGATTAAACACAATTAGAACATAACTATTAAATCATCAGCATCTTAATGCTATTGGTATATTATTTTAAAATCAACAACTATATACACTGCATCCTTACCACAGCTACGCATTTACATACATGAAAAACATATAGGAGTAACGGGATGACAGTTTACCAATAAGAGGCAATAAACAAAAGGTAACCACTAATTTTGATTAAATAAAATAACCTTTTTGAAGGCTTAGCGCAAAAATCACAAACTTATATACTATTCCTATATCAGCAACATTCTCTTTCTCCTTACAAACAACTTTTGGGACTATTGCGTCTTTTATTTGAACTCTAGGTTTTGGCTGATCTATAATATACTAATGAGTAAGACTTCAAGGTAATTGGTTCAGTTTATACATGATGGGGTCCATACAAACATTTTTCTAATTTACATATTTCTAGCTCTTTTAGCCGCTCACGCACGCCAATGATGCATTTTGCCCAAACGTCCTGCCCATCTAGTCGTTACAGACGATATGACTTCCACCAGAAGGTGTTTATGCATAAAGAAGAGGTGGCAGAGGGAAGAAAAAGTTCGTTTTTGATCCTCACTGGGAATTCAGCCGTCCCTTTATTTTTCCGTACCCTCAAAAAAAATTAAACTCGCATTTTCCGATTCGTTCTCCAACCCTTCCCGGCTGGAACCAACCCAACAAACGTTCTCTTCCCTTCGTCGAAAACCCAGCATTGTAATTTCATCGACGCTCTAGGCCCTAAAGGGATGTATGAATGCCCGCCAGCCCATGCAAATGAAGCTGGGTGGTACGTATGAAAGTCGGGAAAAAGATGTTGGAAAAAAATTGTTCTTCTCCCCTTCCTCTCCTACCGGGATCCGTATTACACCTGGATTGGTGAAGCAGAGTGGATCCGTGTATTCACATTGTTGGCTGGCTGTAAGGGAACGTTCTGATGAGACGTGGAAATGGATGATCTACAATGGGTGAAGAAGGAGTGGGACGGTGAAATTGGGTGACGGACACCGAATACGGAGAGGGAAAAGCGATTGAAGAATCGTAAATGCAGGAAAGCGGGGATTTGTTGAGAAGATTTGGATTTGGAGATCGGATTTATGGCTCTCAACCGTTAATTCAAGTCCTTTTTCATCGAGGTACAAATGGCAAGAAGAAGAAAAAAACATTCATATTACAACATGAATCTACGCTAAGTGATTCGATCGGTTGGGAATAAATTATATTAAAGGAGAAGGTGGAAGAAGAACAAATAGACGGAGAGAATTACCATTTAATAGTCCTAGGAGTTGAAGAGAAAAAAAGTACATTGACAACTCTGCGAAGAAGGAGAGGAAAACTAATCGGACACATTTTAAGACAACAGCCTAACGAATACATCAAAAAAGGAGAAATTAATGAAAAGAATAACAGAGAAAGACAGTAATTTAGGACGTCAAGGTGAATAATTATGTAGGAATTATGTGGCCGGCTGAAATGAGAGTTGAATGGTGGCATGAAAAACAATCTTCGAATTGAGGACTGATGATTATAACTATGAGGAGCAAACGGAGTAATGCTACCGAACGAGTGGCATATTATTCATAAGTGCTGAAAAATATCTTAACTTCTGAAAGTAACGTATGCCTCATGCTTCGTAAACCTGAATGTATGCTTCCAGAGGCATCATCGAAAAATATTAGATTGAGGTTAGAACCGACTTTAACCGTAGTCTAGTTGCGATACAGCAATTGAAGACTGAATCATGCATTCGTTAGCAAAATTACGTTCAATAACATTTCTTCCACGAAGTCCCTTATCACTGATAACCAAGGGGTGAAGAATTGGATGACGGACATCGAATATGATGAAGGGTATTTGGAATAAATTCTAAAATCGCGGGGCGGTAGGGATTTGCTGAGAATATTCGAATTTCGAGGTTCGAATTTCTGACGTTCTGCCGTTCATTAAATCCCTTGGTCTTCTTTGCCCTGATTTGCGGAGGAAGATGTATCGTACGAGCCTTCAATGTAATTATACGCTCGCTGACCCCGTCAACCGCAGACGAGTCATTCATATATGTACATACCATGTCTCAGCAACTTATTAGTTTTCATCCCGCTTCGCGGAACTCCTTGAAACCTTCTTGTTTTACGTAAACATCTTACCTCACATTTTAAGTAACACTTTCGCAATGCATTAAAGCGAATATAGTGGCACATAGTGTTATTGGATGAAGGGCATGCGGCACTTAGGCATGAACTGCTTGGTTTTACAAATTTTATTGGGATGACAAATGCACTGTTCCCTATTAGACTTTTCCTATTAAATTTCCTCATTTTTTTCTTTACACATAAACCTTTCTATCACCTTTGATCTTCTTCTCCAGTAAACATTTCTTAGTACAATTCTTAATAAGCACGTCATTAATACTACATTTATGAACAATATCCTAATAATGAGACGTATTTTTGTTTTTTATTAAGAACGTTGAATCGGCCAACTATAGCCACTTAAATTACACCCTGGAGCTTATTTTTAACAAAACTTTAGCCGGTAATATTGAAAATCGGACTTAACATTTTGTTTCTATTTATAACACTTTCAAATTCTGTAGTAAACTCTCTCAGAGCATCAAGAAGGTTTCTTTCGATGCGTTAACTGCTGATGTTTAGTTATGTCTATTTTATTATTAATTGAAGCATATTGTCGATGTTAGAATTCTGGTACATTATTAAAGCTGACTTGGGTATGAAATAACTGGTGACAAAATAAAACAAAAAACCGAACTCAGTTGATATCTAGCAAAATCTTGGGACGAGTCCCATTGATACTCCTCCTCCCCCCATTTGCCATTCACTAACTTAATTTACAAAGAGGAACGAGTGCATAAGGAAGAATGAATGGATTAGCTTAAAAACATGGCTATTAAATGAGATAAAAGTATGAAAAAAACAACTAAGACAGAGCAGACGGATGAATCAGGTGTTCGGGGAAGCTGGCAGTAGAAGTGGGTGAGATTGGAAACGTAGGAAGAACCCACACGTACGTAATGAGTTTTTCCCGTTGACTGTCACAGGAAGCAGTTTTTGACGGTCCATACGAAAAAAAATTCTACTCTTTCCAAAAACAGAGAAAATGAACACAGAGCTCGGGATCCTCTATTTCTTTTTTGGCCAGAGTGAAAATTATTCCGTAATCCAGTAATTCACAATCAGGTACATCGGAGCGGAACATTTTCCGAGGAAGAATTTTTTTTTGAGGGAATAACTGTTGAAAAAAAATTAAACTCCTGGAAAGGGGGAAGGGAGTTTTCAATCAAGGGTGTACGGTGTGCGCAATGCCAGACGGTGTGTGTCGTCCTCGACGGAATCAACTCCATCACTCAACAATCCCTGCCATCTTTCGTCCTGGAAACAAATGAACTCTCCCAAAATCAAAAGTTCCATACGAAGAAAAATGTTACGAGCATTTACACTCGTACGTTGGTTTTCCCAGCGATTAATCATTCATCCTTTGCCAGCTATCACGATGAAGCCAAAAACCAATGCAATTCAATGCAAAATTATTTCAAAAAGTTATTTCGACTGTCATAAAGTAGCTGCTTTGGCTTGGGCTTTCTAATTGCGCAAACAAAGTTAAGCAATTTGTTGCGGTATTCAGTCAAATAATGAGATAGTAATCACCTAGGCGATCCAGTGGAATTTAAACTAGGTCTAGGGAGAACACTTTTTTTCATTGAAATGATTGTACTAGGAAGATAATATTGTTCATGGAACAACTACTTTTGAAATTCAAAGTTCGGCATACGGAAAAATGTAGCCCGTCCAACCCGAGGAACAGATATATAAGTATATATAGGATAAATAATGTATGTAAATAAAATAAAAAAGTAGGATGACTTCTAGAGGTGCCGCCATAGTAATTTTTGTTGAGAGTAGGCAACCCACATCCCACTACAGCTTTTTGTGCTATTTCGGTTGTGAATGACGCGTTTCTGGCATTTCTTTTAGTCGACGCTGTACCAGTCACGTCATAAATTGCCAAGGTAATTCACAGAGATCGTGATGTTACGTTGTTAAGCCATAACTGGACTTAAAATGATATAATACGTGAAAAACGGGGAAAATTGCTTCATTGATGACTTAAATTGTAGTTTTCCGCATTCTTGTGGGTACGATAGTACTTGTACAACCCTCTACCTGCTCCCTCGCCTCCGTCAACCTCTCCCTTCCCCCTATGCCCTGACTACGAACTCATATCAACGCTCTGCAATGGCTACATCGTCTACGGCAAAGGGTTTCTGTGTTCGAAAATTTGCAGCTCTTCGCCCACCTGAATCGCTGGCCTGCCAGACGGAGGGAATTCCACCCCACATCAAGATCCCGGACTTACCTTGTCACACTCAAGCAGTCAAGAGACATGTCAAAATGGTCACGGAGGCATCAGTGAGCATGAACACGACTGACGCCATTCGTAGAAATGCAATTAAGGAAACAAATTTCTAAGTTTGGATCCAAAAAAGATTATATTGTGCCTGATAAATCATGAAGTGTCCATGGGTGGGTGGGCATGGTTGGAACTCGAGTTGCAGACACCTCCACGTGGTGAGTTCTGGGTCACCCTCCTCAGGGTGGGCGAGCAGCTTCAAATTCGTGAACACAGAAACCCTTTGTCGTGGATGAAGTAGCCATTACAGAGCTCGTAGATAGGGCATAGGAGGAAGGGAATAGTTATCAGGGGCGCGTTGCCTACCCTCAACAAAAATAGCATCGGAGGCCCAGCTATTAGTCTTCACATCGAAAAACTTTTCACTCAGTCCCTCGGGTAGGAAGGGCTACATTTTTCCGTATGTCGAACTTCGAATTTCAAAAAACGTTGTTTCATGGCCTATTTATTGATTAATCTTGAAAGATAACCATAAAAGCTTGTCTACATAAAAAGGAAAATGTATTGAGTAATCGACAAATGTATCCTTATGAATAATTTTATAATTTTACGTACTTGCATCAATGAATAACGAAACTTTCATGGTTCCTGTTGCCACTTTTTTAACCCTCCAGCAGGCGCGCCATATTCTCTGACACTAGCGGGCGCGCGTGGCACTCAGTGCCACACTTTGTTTTCCGCTGATATTAGTAACAAAAACTGGAATAAAGAAGGGCACATTCCTTTCCTTGTTTTATTTATAATGTTTTACATAGTAAACGCATAGAATACATATTTTTGCAAACACTTCTACCATTTAAAACATCTGCTACGCATATGTTTACACAATGCCTAAAACTCAGTTAGAATATTAGAAAGATTGTATCTCTTAAGGCTTTGTTACGTCATTTATATATACTGTTTGCACGTAGTTACTGTTTCACAGTGCTTTTGGCAATGAAAGTCATTGCACTTCCCACATTTGATTGTCGTTGATATGTACTTTCCACGGCCATACAATACGCACTTTCCGCATTTCTTATTTGCTTTCTCGCTCACTTCTTCAATTTGCATCTCTTCATTTCGATAACGAATCAAGAATATTTTAGTGTTAGCTGGTAGAGATAATCCCATAAAATAAAAGGACAAAAAATATTCAATCGAAATTATTCCTAAAATTATAGTCACATCATAGGGCTCGCGTTGGAGATAATACCACAGCTCAATTTCCGAAAGTTTTTCTCTCCGCATACCGCTGCTTCTAATCACTACACGTTTAGATGTTAGCTCAACCATATATCAGAGGAGGAATGGTGAAAATACTTATATTCCTAACTACTCACATCACACTGCATCGTAGAGAAAGTAACAATGTTGATCAATTAGTGTCACTATTGGAACGAATTTCATCACCAGGCGCACGTTGCACTGAGTGCAACAAAGACGACCACAGGTATTAATACGTTTTATTAAGAAATGCGGGAAGCCTTGCGCTACAATTTCCAGCAGAAATCTTTATACTGTTACAAAGAAGGAATAATTGGTGCGTTTGGGTCTCTGACCTTCCACTATTGTTAACATGACAACAAAACGAAACAATGTTGCACTTTGTGCCACAGCGCGCCCGCTGGAGGGTTAACCACTAAACTAATTCAACCAGGATATTAAATAAGTTTTATCGAGAAAACTGATTTTTTAACAGAAACATGAATATAAATCACTCTGAAAATTTTGAATCGAATAAAAAAAATATGGAATGGCAATCAATAAACAGCACATAATGACTAACAAGATCTAAAAATGCTTATATTAGAAAAATGTATAATATCTTCATTTAGAACGAACAGAAAAAATGCACGTTAGTTTTTTGCACGCCAGAAAGAATGTTGGCATTGCGGCGAGTTAAGCATAGTAATTCAAGTTCATCGAGAACTAAAATGATGAACACTGGTATAAGAGGATAGATATAATGATAAACATTTTGCAAAAAATACACTGCTTATGTCAAAATACACATGTAACTCATTCCATTCAAATCTTTTGCTCAACAACATCCTTGATATACTCGAAATATGTTTATGCGTTAACGCTCTTCCTACCTTTAGGTTTTCTGGGATGTCCAATTATAATGGCTTTAAACCGATCGGATTACATCCGAAAAAGAAATATTAAAAGAAGTGTTATGTATGCATTATAATTATGTTATGTTGGCAACCGTGTGCATGTTGGGTTGGCAGCTGCGCGGCCTGCATGCGCGGTGTCTGCTGGGCGCTGCCTGAGCAGTGAGCAGTGGGCAGTCTCTCTCACGTTTCGGACTCCGCGAGTTACGGTTGTCCATGTACCATGCGACCAGTTAATAAATATCTGGAACCGGACGCCTATGTTTGATTTCAGCCCGAATGTAAGCGACGACATAACAAGAAGAACACAACTTTATGCTTTCCACTGATTTTTTATGTAAAATACAACCCGTTTCGGTTATCACACATCAGGTAAACTTATAATTTACCTGATGATGGTTTAATAACCGAAACCGGTTGAATTTTATATAATATACCAGAGGAAAACATAAAGTGTTGTTTTTCTTTTAATATGGAAAGATTGCACAAAGATAGATCTTTATCATACGAAAAAGAAATATTAATTCTTGCTTTTACGTCAAGCATTAGATAAAAAAAGGAAAATTAAAGTTCATGTTAGCATTAAGCAACGAGTATACCAAGGTATTTGGAGTATTTTTCTCTTCTAAATACAAGAATGAAACCGATAAATTCCACGTTTAATTCTTTAGCCTCCTCCTTTTGCTAACCACTAAAAGAACCAGTAACTTGCTGTTGACAAAATAATAAATATTATCTACGGATTAACTGTGGATAAACACATTAAAATACACATTTACAGTCAATTCGTTAATAAGCCTCCAATAAAGGATTATTATTACTATTATTTAAAAATGTTACAAGTGGGCAATTGGCCCGGTGGTAATATGGATATGCATGATAACAATATCTTTCTTTGCCCTCTTCAACAGCATCCTACAATCAAATGGTCACAACATCCTTCTTCAACCTATTCTTAAAAATATGTTTATGTTTCTTGGGAAGGGCTCAAGTAGCTTTGCTGGTAGATCGTTCCAGTCAAGTATTGATCTATTTAGCTGCGAAAACTTCTTTACATTGGTCCTTTGTGATCGGCATCTTTATCTGGTGATAATTTTTTCCCAAAAAGTTTGGTTTTAATATTTCTTTCCCTAGATCTTTCTATGCCCTTTCCCCGCTGACTATTCTGTACATCCCACATAGCCTGCTCCTATTCCTCCTTTGCTTTAAGCTATCCCGTCATCGGTCATCGGTTAACCGGTCATCATTTTCGTAACACTTTCCGTTTTCTTGTATTTTCCTAGCACGTACTTGGCTGCTTTTTTTTGCCTTTCTCCAATTGTGTTACCTGTCCTTTCTGGTGTGGGTCTCATACAAGAGAAGCGTACTTTAGGATAGGGCGAACTAGGGTTTTATAGGCCATATCCTTTGTAGTCTTGCCGCTCCCTTTGAGGTTTCTCATCACCCAATGCAGCGTTTTGAACGCCTTTTTGGCAATGCACTTCACATTATTATTACTACACCTAACACATTATTATGACACCTAATTATTTACAGCTATCGGATTTCGGAATTGCATTACCAGAGAACTCGTATATCCTATTTGCTGTATTGATTTTGTTACTTAAGTTAACATACTTGCACTTTTGTACATTTGTATCCATCTCATTTAATGATACCCAACTCTCCAATTTGTTTACATCGTCCTGAAGGGCTATATGGTCGCTCGGGTTTTCTATTTTTCGATATATAACGCAGTAATCCGCAAAAAGTCTTATACTGGAGTTAATTTTTTCTTGAAGGTCATTAAGGTAAATTAAAAAAACTATAAAGGTCCAAGGACGATTCCTTGAGGGACATCCGATGTTACCTTTATTACTTCTGAGCAGGATAACATAATGAAATCAACATATATGTGCCTTCTAGTTCTGAACACATCCACTATGAGACCACACTCTCCCTGAGCCGCATTACTTTTATTTTCAAACCAAATCAATAATGCTCAAATTAAAATAATGCTCAAGTTCGATTTCCTATGGCTATTGCTCATTTTGAGGGGACCAGACTGAAGGGACCAGATTTAATAAGAAAGATTTAATTCTCTGGGGTGGATGGATGAAATTTGTTGCGTTTTTCAGCGCTCCATACCTCCTCTTCATAGCACAAATTATAATATGGCTTTCACTTATATTTACTAATTAGCTATTATACTAAAATCTTTGATGATTTCCACTTTCTCTTCATCTGCTCTTTCTTTCATTGAGTCACTTATAAGGTTTGGCGATACTTTTCTATTAGAAGTGATAATTCATGCCTATTACTGTAGTATCCTGGTCCCTTTCCACCGTGTACAACTCGTATACACTTTCCCAGGTCAATCATTATGTTAATTAAACATAATAAATTATAAATAAATGCATATGTTATAAATGTATTTAGGACCTAAGATATATCCTATTTTGGGTCATTTAGACATATATAAAAAAAACATAAAAAAAGTCGTCTTGGCCTCTTACCAGAGAAAATCGAAATGCTTTTTTTATCATTATGTTATAATATAACGTTTAAAATATTGTTATTTACTAGATAATATAATTAAGTAGTTTTGTAAATACTTTTTACATGTGTTATATGCAGGCATGCATAGCCAATATTCACTTGATGGTAGCTTTTATACAGGTTCTTCTTCAAGGCTACATAACGTTACTCCCAAATTGATCACTACTGAAGGATTGAAGGATTACTTATGTTGGAGTTATAAATATATTATCTAATAAAACCTTTGTAAATATAATTTTTTTACATTGTAGTAGTAAAAACCAGTATTTTTAAGAATTTAAGAGAGTGATTAAGATGTAAATTTTTGGCTTAAGTCTTTCTAATAAAAACGATATTTTACTACATATTCACTTATTATAATAATTATTTATTGCCGGAATGATAGAAATTGTTTTTTTAAGGTTTCATTGACCTCCAAATGGCACTTCTTTGTGAAAACCATGATGCGAAATACGCTATGAGTGTCGATAAGTACTAAGGGACCCTATTCATAAAAATAGTATTTTTATGGCTGAATGTTAATTTGGCATCCCTTCCGAGGCAGCGCCCAAAGCCATTCCAGTCTATACTAGAATATAATTCCAACTCTACCCAGACAAACACGAAATAGAAACTGAATTGGACTCAAAGAAACCCTGGGGACTCCATTTCCTCCAGAAGACTCGATACTCGAATGCTAAAGATGGTTGCTACATTTAAAAAACATCTTTTAAGCCTCAAGGCAAACACTATTCAACTACTGTATGTTTTGCCCTTATTTTTTGACCTTAGCCGCGAATAGTGGCCGAGCAACGTACGTACAAAGCCATTACCAATATTGTGAGGCTTTCGGTTTGCTTAGGCAATCCTGAAAATGCACATCGTAGAAGGGACTTCGCCGTATAATATCAGGCTTAGAGCTTCTTTCTTACTTCTCCAGTTCTTGAGACCTCATTCCATTGAAGCTTCTCCCTTCTCTATAGCGCCAAGTGCTATTCTTTGCACGTTTTTAGCCTGTTCGTTCGTGCCCTAAGTCCCAACCTCACAAATGCAATTCCCACTTTAAAAAATAACACAATTTTAAGAATCAAACATGGACATGTTGAATATCTCAGCCATCAACCGTACATTCCATACGTACGCTGGTGCACTTTAAACATTTCGGGTGGAATTCAATTAGGGCATCGCATAACGGTGTGTTCTAAGACCCGTGGATTTCAATCAAAGCAGCATATGAATCTCCAGTATCCGAGTGTTCAATACAGTACCATGGTGGAATGTAGGGTATCGCTATTGCAAGCAGTGCCGATAATTACACATCCGATCGATGGAAAATAATCAACGCTGAATCGATATAAAAATGCGCCAACCATCACTCTTTAGTATCATATTCCCTTTGAATTGGATAAAAACTGTGAGGGAATGCCAGGAAAAACTCAACGGTTCCTCACTAGTAATCTGTTCGTTTTCAACTAGGTCAAAATAGATTACAGCTATATGATATGCACATTAAAGGGAACCAATCGATAATTTGGACAGAACATCCAGGACCAAGTGCATCAGTTCATGGAGTTATATAAGAAAAGCGTAACAAGTTATACTTCAAAATAAATACCCTGTTTGGATTCAACCCAATCTATGCTTCATTCTCCCTATTTTGCAGAATTCTGTACGGTTTGGTGTTAAATAACGTCTTATACAAGGATATCAATTATTATTAAAAGTGGCCATATCCAAAAAGGAGAGGCAGTATAATATGTAAATAAAAGTAAATGCAGGTTGAATGAATCTATCTATCATATGTGATCTCAGAAGAAGAAATAATTTTGGTCAAATGATGGATAGGAGAAAAAAACACTTATGATGCTCGCGATATACGCTGTAGACTTTTTGATTATCAAAAACCTACAAGGATTTTTTAACTATTTAAGTCTTGGGCCTCTTCCAGATTATAAATTACCACTAAAGGAAGAATAACAATGGCGATAGCAACGCAGGTGTCAAAACACTGCACGAGCAAATGGTTATGGTTAGCCAGCCATTTTTTGATAACACAAAAATTGATTTTTATTCGAGACTGATGGTTCACGTTACGTTAATTATACATAATTACCCGAATAGCATTTGGGGCCCGAGAATAAAAATTTCCGTCTTAAGAAAAGCTATTGATATTGTACTAGACGATTGGTTAAATACTATCTGACTCCATTTACAAAAAACCGCTACTAAAATATTTTGAATTTCTCAAGTTAATATGGTTCGCTTAATAGATATGTATATCTAAACTAATGCTTAAAATACACAGAGAATATTTTCTGCAGAATAGAATTCTTCCAGTCAAATGTAATAAATGTAGTTAATGAGTTTCTGGACAGGATGTATAACTAAATGAATCTATTCTGAATCTACAACTATTTCCTCCAAAAATTACTCCAGCAGTTATTCCAAAATGTTTATAAAAAATGGACTCATCCTTTTTTTCTTTTTGCCTCGTCGAGAATTAAAGCGGAAAATACTGAAATGTTGTTATCTTTCTTTTGCACAGTTTTGTACATGACGCAGAGTTTAGTAATTACTCCTTTAATGGTAACTCTACGCCGCGAAATTGAGGAGGTAACGAAAGACAGGTTAAAGACTAATCAGAAAAAGCTTCAGATTAGATTTATGATGACAAAAAAATATGTTTATTGAGATTGTATTTAAGATTTAAAATACATGAATTTTTTTAAAAATTGGATGCAAGACGTATTACTAGTGTATTTTATCATTCCCTTTGAATGAGCCTTTTTTTCTAAGTACTCTGCAGTTGATAGTTATTTTTAACTCCGCTGTTCCATCAACTACACTGAAATTTCTGAAATATTTAAAACATGTTCAGGAGGAGGTTTACCTTACCTAAACCCAAACCTTTAACGAGAAAATCCAAACGATAATGGAGATATATTGTTGTCTATACCCAGTGACAGTAAAACGATCAATGTGTTGGCCCCAATATTCCTGTCGCCGAGCATGGACCCTGACTATGATGTAATGGCTCGACGTCCATGCTCCGATTGCTCCCATCCGCTTTTCCACATTCTTCTCCCCCAAACCTCGATCAACTTTTCCGGCAGTGAATTAATAATATGCACAAGGTTCGAGAGTGCTCAGAAGAAGTCATACTAAAAAAAATATAAAAAAAGACATTTAACTGTTTTTTACAAAGGCATACTTCCTAAAATGATAAGTGGTAACGAACTTAATCTGTGTCAGAAATGAGCTACAATTTTAATTCTTAGCATTTTACCAGCAGTAGAAAAAATTATCGGGAATCTAAACGATTATGATTAACCTTTCTGTGGATGGCTCCCTCGTAAGGTAAAACTACCATTTTCCAAAACATTTGGAGGAATGTTTCCCTTAAAATTCTGTATCAACATTTAGAGGTAAAATAAATATTATGTAGCTTTCTAAAATATCCAAACCGTAGTGTAAATTCAAGTTTTCCTAATATTTCACACAAAGTTCTGAAAATAGGATTTGTTACTAACTTAGCAAAATGATATCGCGAATTATTTTCAAGTATTCGAATATGCCGCGACAAACTTCTGTTGAAACATTTTATCACATAATTATCGAATAAAGATTTGGTCTCATAATTCGATAGTAGATATCACAAACTCTCGCGAGCCATATTACCTCCCTAGTTATCCACAAAATTGAATGTTT
This sequence comes from Pyrrhosoma nymphula, assembly GCA_963573305.1. Taxonomy (NCBI): domain Eukaryota; kingdom Metazoa; phylum Arthropoda; class Insecta; order Odonata; family Coenagrionidae; genus Pyrrhosoma; species Pyrrhosoma nymphula. The sequence continues at coordinate 37,377,982 of OY754334.1, forward strand.
TAGAGATCTTTGGGAGATGACTCTTCCAGGCACTCGCACAACACCCAGCGATGAACAAACAGGTTTTCCTCACCCCAATTCCTCTTTTGATCACGTAAAATTACACAAAAAAAATGAGAAGATGCATTTTAGTGATGTCCGTGAAGAAAAAAATTACCACTCATAAGCCTACCCATTCTTCTTGGTGCGCAAAACGTCGAAAATAATAATAAAATTCCTTTCGCTAAATGATTTCCGTCAGAAATCAACTTACGCTGAATGTGACCCCGATTCCCCGACCCATCCAACTTCCGCGGTCGACTCTCTCTATCCCCTATCTCCTCTCCACGGAACGAAAATCCACTCCACCCAATCCCGTCCTCCTCGCCCAAACCCGCTAAACCCCTACACCGCGCCGGTCTAACTATCCGACCTGACATTGAAATGGGAGTTTAATGCGAGAGGCCCCAATAACCACGACTGCGGTAACTCCGCGAATATCTCAGGGCTTAATCCCACTCGCCGATAGCATTTATATACGACTGTGAGCTGCAACTCCAATTAGCTAGCGCTGACCGCGCGGGGTCGTCGGGTTCGGAGGAGAGGTCGGGAGGGGGGGGGGAGGGAGAGGGAGAAAGAGAATCACTGAATAGGGATGGGATATATGTATCGATATGCTGGTGCATGCATTATATCAGTTCATATTTTTTCGATGCATGTTTATCCTCTACTTCTTCTCATGGACGGAAAAAGGAAAATAAAAGTATCACAAGCTGGTTAGAAAAGTGTGAGAGATGGTGACTCACCTACTGATGAGAAAAAGAAAAATATAGAAAACAAATAAAATAAGAGTAATAACCTCATTGTTGAACAAGAATAATAGGTTGAGTGACGAAGAAAGAACAAGTAATCTTCCTACTGTAGGTATGTTGAAGTATAAAAATAAAATAAAAGTTGAAGACGACGAGTGATATTTATGTATATTCGGTATTATATTCAAACCCAACCCTTCCCTACCATAGAAGGTAAGTAGATATACATATATAGATACACAGGTTCATCTGGTACATATTTTCCACATATCCAAATACGGATATCTGTATATATTTTTAGTACAATATACTGGTATGATCGTTTTTTCCTTAAGACCGGCACAAGATATATTTTTTGTGTTAGTTTTATCATTAAAAATTAGCATTTATTACTTAAATTATTAGAGAAACTCTTATAGTCCAAGGTAAATATAATAAATTCCACCATGTCCGGAAAAGTTCGAGAAGAATCTTTCAGGCGTTCATCACATTTTAAATGATATTATGGCAGAAAAAGATAAAAATGAACCGAACATAATCACTCAAACTAATAAGGGTTATAATAATATTACGATAACAGTTAGCAACAAAAGCATATGAATCTTGAGAAATGTCGTAAAACCATACATGGAGCATGGAGCATGCTAATATCTGCCGGTGAAGATCGGAAGATAAGACTGCAGAAAAAAGACAAATGGCAACAACAGAAGGTTGGTGTTAAAGAGAATTACAGATGGAGATAAAAAAGACGGTGAGAATCAATAATGAGGGAGTCCTTCGAAGAATTGGCGAAAAATATTTCGATAATTATTCTTTGCTGAATAGACAAACAATGTACACATTCTGAGACATTGGAGCCGGAAGGTGCATAGAAATGAGAAAAAATCAACAATTAAGTTCAAGAATGCAATAAATTACGAAAATTATGAGTGACGACAACATAAAGTATGAGGTAAAGATGTATATATAACTCAAGATTAACCCAAACAAAGGCAAATCCCCATATCAGGCACCTATGCTCTTCCTACAATATTTTTTATACATGGTGCCTGGGAAAAAAAATACTCTAACTGACCTAGTGTTTCAAAATGGAATCATTTAAGTTCTTCGATGCCACGTGAATGTTACGTGAATCGTAATTAAAATTGTCATCTTACTTTATATATATGTATATATTATATATTAAAATAAAATTTCATTTTCTGACAACTAAAACAAAATTGATTGGAAGGTAAAATCTGGTCACTAACAAAATTTATTCGGAGTTCATTGTTTAATAAATAATAATATTAGATATTTACAAGACTTGAGACTAGGGACGTATTCTTGGCTTTTGAAAATATATTAAAAATATTTTTTTTGACCATTGACATTATAGAATATACAATTTCCACGAATGTAGGTGGAACACGATGAAAGTGACATGCAAACGCATCCATTGTTTAGTTGTGAAAATATTCGGAATTATCAAATCCACTTTTTGCCTACCTCACCTTTATCAAAAATTGGAAACGACGTGTAAGGAGAACGATTTCCTACAAGTAGACACGCAACAAAATATTGCTTCACTCGAGACTTCTATTTAAGTCAACTGATAAAGCGCATGAGGCCTCCTTTAATACACGTATCGGTGTATCGATAAATCTACTTCATTCCGATGCACGATATAGTTTTATGTACCTCCGTTCGGAATCGGAAGCTGTAATCACTGTGTTAATGGAAGGCTTGGGGAATAGAATTTGGACAAGGGACGGGATAGACAGAGTGAGGACATCGGTAGAACTGGGACGCTGTAGGTAGGAGAGTAAGATATTTGAATAGAGAGAGATGCTGAGTGCTGGTGGTAATCCTGAAAAAAAACGCTACCGACATTACAGAGCTGGTGACCATAGTTGCGAGAGAATGCTCCAAGACGATAAGGAGTAGGACGAACCGAAAACCACCAAAAAAGACAAAAAAAATCAACAGGCCGTTTAATTTTATGTGAACGCAGGTGCGGATAAAACCAAATCGCTGTACTACTTTTTTTGACCCAGAATGGAATTTTAAACGAATTTCCATGCCGGCGTAAAATTTACTAGACCAAAAAACAAAGAGTTGCATGGCTCTAATCTTTTTCGAAGTGGGACGGTTTCCGATTACATACTGGGGTTGTGGGCTCATCTTGCGTCATTATGGGAGGATCAAATCCGGAAAGCCGTATGGGGTAAAGAACAAAGGTTAAAAATTCATTTACCTATGATTAAGTCGGTATCGCATACGGGGTTTCATCGAAAATAGGTAAAATTAGTACGGTATTATATGGATAATTTTAAACACAAAATTTCTCAAAACCTAAGTAAACTTCCAATAAAAATCTGGCTACCACAAGCTTGAAGAATTGATAACATCTCAAAAATGATTACACCTATTTTTTAAGGCTAATGTCCTACTTAGCGTTGAGAAGTTAATATGGTGTGTCTGCTATTTGGGTTCCATCTTAGCGGTATCTTTTGGTAGCATGAGTAGCTCGCCGATATTTTGACCACACATATACACACAATGCTCACTGATTGCCAAGTAATTTTGAAAAATCGGATGCCATTCATTCTGAAATGTTTCTAAAAGTCTTTAATTTCATACATAAAATCCACCAGAATAACTGTGAATAAATAATTTAAAAATAAAATAAATCTTTTGATCAGGAATAACAATAATCTGCGAGCCAAGATAAATGTTTCGTAGTACATTTTTTCCCATGATGTGGCCAATCGGTAGTGAATTTAAATTCACTTTCAATCAAGATTTTTTTTTTAATATTTCAGTTCTGTTTCGAAAAGCGAATTATAAGCGTGATTTAAAGTTTTTGTACGGTTTAAATACAGTAAAAATTCGAAAGCAGGTCAGGAAAAAATAGTAAAGAGTTCAAGTTACGATATTTGATGTTTACTCCCATTTTATTACCTGTCTCACCCTCCAATAAGAAAATGAAATCATCCAAAGGACATTTATTTGGCTTTCTCACAATTACTCATGCTCATTTTTGGGCACATATGGGCACAATATGACTTATAAATCTTCTTCTCTATTTTCAGACACGTTCACTTGATAAGCAAAAACGCTTCCGACTTTGTAAACCACCTTCAACACAGGTAATTATAATTTTGTCTACGTCATTGTCGGCTTTGCCCAATTAAGCCGTCTCTGAAGACTAGATTTTATAATAACTTGGGACTTACAAGAAATTTTGATGCGATATAATTTTGTCCTAACCCATTCAAATAAGGTAAACATCCATAAGCGTCAATATATATTGTCAGGTGAAATGGATATTTCATGAATAATTTTGCGATACAATACGCTAGGTCCACTATACCTAATGTCAAAGGCGTAATTATTTTGAAAGTTTGGAAAATTGTTTTTAAAAATAAGCATAAAAATCTCCTAAAATAAACGGAAATCAAAACGCAACATTTCCTGGTTCACTAATCCAGATTGATTTTGAGAATTATTCTAAATAGAATGGGTTTCAAAATTTATTACGACTTTTTAAAGCCGTCGCCGGGAAATACGTTGTTTCGGTGGATTTGCCTAAGAGACTCTAGTGCACCCATGTCCCAAAATATAGAGAATGGTGTAAACTGGTTTCATGTGTTGTAGAAAATGGAAATTAAATTTAAGAGAAACCCAAATTGAACCAGTACCTATTTTACAAACTGCTGCACACGTTGGAAAAATTATGAATTCGTACGAAGTGGAAATAGTGGCTTGAGTATTTAACTTAAATCTTTTATCCTATCACCTCGTAGAACTCCAAACAATGCGCTCAGAAAGTAAACTCAAAGAATCCTTTGACACGTATTCATTCGGGATAAATTACTGACGTTTAATAATTTAAAATAAAGTTTGAAGTCAATGCGTAGTATTAAAGATACATTTATCTATTGATATGACTCGACATTCCTGAGCAGAAAATATTGGAGAGCCCGTTAATCATATCCTTATGTTCCTAGAATTCATTAATAGTAATATTTGAAATGAAACCTACCTTCAGTTTTCAGCTTTATCTCACAGAGAGAGCCCACACACCGACCGATAATATATATCTACCGTATAGTTTGCGTCGCTTATAGTTAACGGAATTTGAATATTTGAAAAAAGGGCGTTTTGTTTCCAATAACAGAGCATGCACGCTGGTAAACTATTTTCAGGCCTTCGTATTTTCCAGCAGCAATACTGTCATATTAGCAAGATGACCGATGCGTTCTTTTTAATCCTGGCTCCAGCACCCCACCTCCTGGCGCCGGAATCGGGAAGTAGACTTCGTAATTAACCTCGGGTATCCTCTGGCGATTCGACCTCCATAAATACGGATGCAGGCGTCGCCCAATGACCCCGAGCAAGGTATTTCCCACGGGACGTACCAATACTCCAAACCGGTGGAACACATACATTTACATGCATGTATCTATCTATACATGCATTCACGAACCTCTGAAGTGCAGGGCTGTAGCAGGAGATGGTATGTTGGTGGAAGGACATAGAGTTGAAATAAAACCGTGTATTGGTTGTCCATGCATGCATGGATCCTCTCACGAAAAGTCATATAAAACGTAAACGCTATGGAGATAAAAATTGTAGCAGTCTTTTCCAAATGCAAAAACAGATTCCACTTTTAATTGAAGAATACGGCAAGGTGAAAAACATTTCGCTCAACCATAAATATTTGCACAAGGATTAATACTGATTGTACTTTGGCTAACTTTATTGTTTCTAATGTACTTAGGCGAAAAAATATTTTTTTGCTGGAGATCATTCGCGAGGACATTAATAGAAATGGAGTATTATCCACAGAAAGAGATGCCAAACTAATTTACGAATAGAAATCACTTTTATCGGATGTATCCGATGTAACACTATGAGAGATTTAAGTTTGAGAATGGACGACAAAAAATGGAATTATGGTGCTTAAATATCATCGACTTAAAGCATAAAAAATGTAGTTGCTTTTCAACATGCAAGAGTTATGAATCATTATCCTGAGTCTTGACATAAATTTTACTCATAAAGTCATTGACGGATTTCAAGGTTCCCTCAAAAGTGAAAAAAGTACGTGTCATAGAAGATCATAGTCGGTTAACCGACACTTAACCGACTTATCTAATGGATAACTATTCACCGTAATCCATGGGACACAGAAATTATAAGTTGGTTGGAAATATGTCATTTCGTCCGGAAAAATAAATCATGAGCCTTCTGAATAATATGATAATCAAGGATGAAACATATTCAAAAATGCTGATCAAAATGCTTCATCGCCTATTGTCTGTTAAGTAATCGGTGCTCTCGTATGCAATCAATAGTTTTCTGAAATGGCAGATAAGTTTGTATTTGTATAGTTATAAAGGCTATTCTATCAGTGTATCTAAAAGTGTTAGTCCATAATGTGTGGGCACTCTGCCTAAGGGTATATGTAATTCTCATCCCTCGGTTTCAGTGAATTATGTACTTAACAAAGGATGAATGGTGAGATATTGAGACGACTATAATTTTACTCGCTATTTATACCTTATCTATGCCATCTTAAAGGAGTTAATGGAAAAATTGGAAAGCTAATATGGATAGTGTATCTTATTGGGCTTCTCTACTATTCCGAGCAATCATGATGATATTGCAGATATTCATCGTGACTTTCAGTTAAAGCATCTTCAACAAAATGTACTTCGAGTCTACTTTCACTTCAAACCTGGCATATTATGATGGGGAGTCGGTCAGCTTTGAAAAAAAAACACGTGTTAATGAATTTACTTTTAATGAAAAAGTCAGATAATAAATTTTTAAGCAGGAACATCTAGCAGATATATGGAATCCATTTCAGAAAGAGTTTGCTGATTAAGAATTTTGACAATAACATCCGACGGACACAAAAACCGCTCTGAGATAAAGCAAATTGCAACTGCATTGCTGGATTAATAATAACGATAGATATCCCAAACACCAGAAACATAAACAAGACTTTAATGCCTGCATGAGCCCCAGAGAGGTACTTGGTTAAATGTTGGTATGGATGAAAATATATAACTCTCGTGAGAACCTACTACTCCATAGGTTAAAGAAGAGAATTGATGGAGATAGGTACGATGGCAAAGGCAAGCCATTAAAATAAGCAATCGGCCACAGTAAATAGATCAGTTTTGCATTTATCACGCCAAAGACATAAATATTAGTCACGTAAGAGACAGAGCACTGCATACATTTATCTAGAAAAATGCAAAATGGAAATAATTAACCAAAAGCAGTGAATTGTAAATAATTTAATGGATTTAATGCGCGCGATGGCCAGTTAAAAAGGCACCTTTTTCGCGATAAAAAGGCTTCAGATTCGCGCATCAAGACGACATCAACCCTCCAGTTTAATCAAAGGAGCCCTCAAATATAAAAGAAGACCCAGGGTGCCTGAAAGATTAGAAATCTCCTTATTTCACATTACAATTCGTAAACAAAACCGAAATACGGCAAAGCAACAACAAATTTTGATAAAACACGACATTTAACATTCACCTGCGCAATGAACAATTTTTAGTTTCACAATGACACAATTAGGCACACTCCTAGACCTGACGAAACCTTTCAACACGCTCTTTCGGCGGCTCATGCAGTACCAAGTAGATGTACTTACACTGCGGTTTAATCGAACTAGTTGAAATTTGTCCCAAGATACAGTGCAATGTAGTATTAACGGATTTGAGGATTCTCCCCTACTAAGCGTAAACAGCAACTCATTCAGCTAATATTATCTTAGGTCCCTGAACCTCCCTTGGCGCGAAGACTTCCGAGCCCTGCCCGAACCCAAGGGTATCAGAGCCCGTATTTACCGATTAGACCCGGGTATTACCTGGGCTCAAGGTGGCTCCCACCACCAAAATCTGCACCTTCCTGCAGTTGCAATTAAGGGGTCAACTGTCTCTTCACTCTTCTCAGGGTAATCGATTCAGATGGCATAAAGGGCAAAGGCTTCCGCAGAAATCACGAAATGATGGACCTGTCACTCATAGCAATCAGGAAATAAGGCAACGGTATACAAATGCACCGAAGAGTAACAGTAAGCATCTACTCGCACTAAAATTGAGATCATGTTCCGCTTTCCTTTTCACTAGCAATTCCATCACAATTATTCCACATTCATCGATCATATAGCCACTTTAGCATAAGGAAGTAGGAAATATATTATGCCAAATGCATACATTATCCATTTCGTCTACCCTACCGAGTTAAATCTAGGAATTTTCCTAGAAGATTCTGTCCTTATCCACATCACAGCTATATTATGGTTACATAAAATAACTCGTGAGCATTTCAGCGTGTAGACGGTAGAGCAAACAATAAGACTTAAATAGTAAAATGCGCTTCAAAGTACAAAGAAATGTACCTTTTATCCAGAAGTAAACCTACTTTTACAGAAACATGCAGAATGCACGGTTTTTGGCAATGAAAAGGTATTAAAAATATTCGCGGAAACACTATGAATCTTGTAAAGGATCCTCTCTTACTAAATATCATTCTAAAATTCTATTCAAAAGGTAATGTTCAATCGGAAAGGAAGTCTAAAAACAGTCTCGTGGAGTTAACCACCAGGCGTTAGCTGAAAACAACTGGCGATGTCTACAAATATAGACCTTGGTTCCATGAGAAATGTCAGCTTCTATTGAGTAATCAGGGAGTTATTCTATTGAAATTTGAGAGGTGTAGACACTGATTTTTCATCTATAAATGTCACAATTAGGAGTAAGAGATCACGAAGTATTAAAAAGACCTTGGAAAGGGATGCGTACCCACGCCGGTAATAGGGGTGTGAAAATTCTGAAAAATCTCATTAAAACAAATGTGAGCTGGCATTCTTATCGAAAGATAGAGCATGAGCAAGAGTACTCATTCATCTCATTGAAACATGAAACCACAGTAGTTATTTAACCTTACTGAATTGAAACCCTGCAACTGATATAAATAACTCAAGCGGATACCCAAACGAATGCCTTGAAAGAGTCTTCATCCATTTATTTCTTACAATTAGCAATGTAAATATTCAGGCACGAAACACTAAAGACATGCACAGCATTCAAAAATCTAACCATAATAATTAATATCGTAGGAAAAACTGAAAAATTTGTCAACTGTGAAGAAGAATGTGATTGAACATGAGAGTTATAAAATTCAGGTTCGAAAAGGGAAAAAAAGAAAATTTGTAATTCTGAACACTATGAGCCATGTGATGATGTGATGAATGAACAAATTCATTAAAATCTTGCCAAAAATTCTCGAATAAGGACACCTAAGAGCACAGGAGAGGATGTTTAGATGAATAAATTTCAGGCAGAATCAAAAAGATGCTCGATCAACTCCGATTTAGATGAAGAAAAATTTTCACTATCTGCAAATATACAACTAAATACGAGTAAATGCGCAACGAGAAAACTCCGGCAGGTTTTTCTTCCTCGAGATAATTTGTAAACTAATAACGCTCAATATTTATGGATAACGCACGGAAAGAAACGCGTTTTAAAAAAAATGAGACGGAGGTAAGGTATGAAAATCATGGCAATTGACATGCCATGTAAACCAATAATAAACATAATGTATTTATTAGGAGTAATTCTAAGTATGATTATATCCAACTTATGCTTTACGCAACTGCGTTACTAGAAAATTTAGCCCACAGGCTTTTGTTTGAATAAACCTGGTATAGCAGAATAATTTCTTCGAGAAAACGAAATTATAAGTAAATCGTAAACTTACCGTTTTTCTGGTAATGAACAAAGCCCTTATTCTCAGTTCATATCAAGTTAACGAAAATTCCACGTCGTCTTGAAGAAAACGTCGACCAGATATAATAAAAACCGAGCTTTGCTCTATTACTACCTAACAATGAGCTACTTCATAGTCTATGTAAATGTTTGACAAATTATGCTAAATGTAGTAAACTAGGTTACATTTTAAACATATTATTTAGGGTGTTTGAAGCTACTACATAAAAAATGTAATAATTATTCTCTTATTTTCAGCAAGCATAGAGGAACAGACTCAATCATATCCATCCCTGAATTTATTTATAACCCATTTTTATCAATTCACCTAGTAAAACTCTGAATGATAAGAATACTACTACCGATATATTCGACTTTTGTGCAGCATTTGTTCAGAGGCGTTTCGTATGCTGGTCTAAAAAAATTTTCACGGTCCGTAAATAAATCAGGTATTCACCAGAAAAATAATTGCCGCATTAATCCGCAGCAGACGATCATTATAATCTAAAAATTATAACCATATTTGGATATCCTGCGATTGTCTCAAGGCTTCATGCAATTCCGTATTGAATAATTTTTCATTAAACGAACCAGGCATCAACCTACCTACCTTAAGTTAATTCGAAAACTAATCTTGATGGAAAATAAGCCGCATTAATCCGCAGCAGACGATCATTATAATGTGAAAATAATAACCATGATTTGGATATCCTGCGATTGTCTCAAGGCTTCATTCAATTCCGTATTGAATAATTTACCATTAACGGAACCAGACAACAACCTACCTACCTGAAGTTAATTTGAAAACTAATCTTGATGGAAAATAAGCGAATCGCTTGCAGTGAACCATCATACATTTGTATCAATGGAAATCTCATCATCGGATCATCCGAGCGTTATTTTTTAATTACTACTTTTTTGTGCAAAATCTCCCCTGACCGGGTCCAATAACTGCGATCCGAGCTGCGATACGAGGGCAATCTCGGAAGTAAAGAAATAAAACAAGGAAAATGAAAAATTAAAGTGAGGTATCAGTGTCGAGCATTAATTAGCCACGCGCTGTCGTAATTTTTTCCCGAGTAAATCCTTTCGCCAACGCAAAAAGAAATCGTAATTGGGATTCGAGCAAAGAATTCGCACGAAGAGAAGAAAAAAAAATTAAAACAAAAATGAAATCACCACGCGGAGAGAGAAATCCCGAAACAAAAGAAGCGCGGCAATGAAAAATGTTCGCAACCCCGAGCCTCACTTGGGAAACTCTGTCGTCGCGATCCGGAGGGTGACATCGTCACTAACCAGGCCGAGTAGAAATAATCCTCCTCCGAGCTCGTGGACGTAGAGCTTTGTCTGACTGTATCCCTCCGCGCCTCAGTGTCTGTCTCACTATCTTTTACAACTCGCCCATGCTTTTTTCCTATCGGTGCTCCACCGAACTACGAGGAAAATCGCCCGGTGTTTTACCGCAGACACCGATATGCCCAAAAACATGTTTCCTAAACCCAACGCAAACGGGTACGCTTCTGTTTTCCGCATTTTCATGGCCAACCACATCCCTGCCCACATTCCCGATCCATGCATGAATAGATTCCACCTCCAATACATGAATATACATTATTAGATTCCACCTCTGCTCCACAAATTCTTACTGCATACGTAGGAAGTTTGCAATTATTTTGTTATCATGTCACTACGGAAAAACCGTGTGACCATTTACCTCGCATTTCAGCAAATTATTAATTGATAGCACGGGCAGGGACATGGGATATTTGGACGGATCGCAAGCCCCCTTAACCAAGTTTTCAGAAAATGAAGGATTAAGTAAAAAATAAATATAAAATATCAGCTTTCAGAAACTGAAATGGCTGTACAACTTTTCAGACACGGTAAGGCTGTAAGTCATATTTGGCATAGAATGAAACACCAAATTGCGATGTAGGTTATCGCGGGGGTTAACAGGAGGGAGGTTCATTACGGCGGGAAACCCGGAAAACAGAAAATCAAAACTCCAATGAAATACGATCTTTTCCTCCGATCGTTTCGGACGATAATTACATATACTTTAATTCAGCAACGGCACTGAGAGATACATATATGGAAGGAACCAGCGCCCCAATGGCAGCAGTAGAATATTCAGGAGTCGTAGAATTTTCGACTGATCAGGCCAGAAGTGGTGGAGGGAAACCATATTTTATCAAATATATCATACGCACTTTTCAATTGGGTTTTTAATAAAGGACTAAGAATATTGAAAATCTAAGGGATGGTGGGGGTTGATCCACTGATTAATCTCTCTCGGGGCCAAATCATATGCTCCTTCCTAAATTTAAATTTCAATGTTTGAACGATTCAATTGTCATGATATCAAGGGGTTGAGGATTTGAGTCTTCCATTTTTGTGGGAAGCGGCATGTTGTCTTATGAATCCCTCGAAATCAACCGTGTCCCAAAATGTTTACCACGTTATACTCCGTGGAGTATTCCCTTCGAAAACCCATGGATGGGTTCAAATAACGGCAGAGGTGGACGTTAAATTTTAAAGTGGAATTCAGATACGTGATTGCATTGTGTGAGTGCACTTCAAGCGTGGTGCGTACTCCGTCCGTCGGATGGTACTTATTGGGGGAACACGGGAGATTGCGGTGCTATCCTTTTCGTGTAGGCTAATTTTGATGCCGGGTTTCTCTACCACCATTCTTCATTTCTCAACTGAACCTATTCTTAACACCCTAATCAATTATCCTTATTGCTACAAGTGATCTCAGTGGTCAATTGCCTAATCAACAGGGAACTTGAACAGGGATATAGACGCTATAAATGCACCTAGATTAAAGAAAACAGGAAACACTATGCCGAAAATTAAGAGCGATGAATAAAGAGATATGCCGATATATAAACCAGCAGTGAGCTAAATCAAACACCAAACCTCTCATCTCACATGTCACACACGAAGAAATAAACTAAAATAAGGAAAAAGATGACATGAAAACGTCGAAACCGGTTGAGGTAGCAATAAAAGTATTGTGGAAAATACTAAGTGTTAACTCTTATAAATACGAATTTCGAACACGTTAACTCGGCATCGATTGATCTTCTTCGTGTGTTTCCCCCCACGTTAATTAAGAAGTCAAGAATGGAGGATTGCATTGAATCAATCTAAGGAATAAATGCCGAATGATGATGATGTTAGTTTATACAGGGTGCGGCAACATAACTTCCTTTTTTCAAAACGCAATGAAACCCATTTCATGAATCAGAATTTTTTTATTTTTTTATAATGTAGGTACATATTTAAAGTTTTTTTTACACAGTTTTGAAAACCAAATCAGGTAGATGACGCCCCTCACTGTCCATACACTGAGTAAGCCGATTTCTGGAGTTTGTCATGACCCATACCAGCATAGCAGCGGATATGTTGGAAATTTCTGCCCGGATGTTGGCCTTTTTCTTTTTCCGGGGGTTTTTTGAAATCCCGCGTTTATATCAACCATCCAAGGACCCTACAACACCTGAAGGTCAACATCCGACCAGAAATTGCCAACAAACCGCTGCTATGCTGGTAAGGGTCATGACAAACGCCAGAATTCGGCTTACTCAGTGTATGGACAATAGGGGGCGTCATCTACCTGATTTTATTTTCAAAACTGTGTAAAACAAAACTTTAAATATGTTCCTACATTATTTTTAAAAATTAAAAAATTCTGATAAATAAAATGGGTTTCATTTTGTTTTCAAAAAGGAAGTTATGTTGCCGCACCCTGTAGAACTGGCAATGACATAAGATATGCATGAATGACCGAAAGGTTCTCATGTTAGTTTTCCATGAATTTTCGAAATTTAGCTCACTTAAACCAAGGATAAGGATATGGAGTCTTGAAATTTTAAGAACAAAAAATCCGGTCACATTAATTTACCTCGGATGGACATGTTGTGTAAAACATGAGGACACGTTTTATAAAATAAGAATGGTTTCCAGCCGTAACCATGGTCCCAATCTTTTTAATCCCCCAATACCATGAAAACATAACCAAAACTTCCAACAAAACCCACCCTACAAGCATGCCCACTCATTTTACATGCTTCCATGGCCACCCATATCTCTCCCAACATCCCCAAACCGCATAAACACCGACACCAATGCCCTGAACGCCCGTTTTTCCCAATCAACCCCCCCCATACCGGTGGAACCCATACGTACCTACATGGACACACACACTCATAATAAAACGTGAACTCCTGCACACAATACCGATCAAGACTCCCGATGTGCGGGCGCGAAACCTCATATTTTCACCGCACGTCTCGCTCATTTCTATACATCTCCCTCGCTCATCGTTATTCATCTATTGATTCCGCTTACCTCCCCGTGGGATCGAATAAATTTTGCGGTAATCGCGAGGCACGGAGCGCGAAAATGCTCCAACGTTAGCCCCACCCCCACGGAGTTGGCTCGCCAAGGGGGTTGGAGAGGGAGGGGAAGAGGGGAAGGGGAGTTAAAAATGGGACGATAGGGGAGGCAAGCATCGGGGTTTGGTACGTGAGACCAAGGTGCGGGAGATGCACGGGTGGAACGGGGAAGTCTTCATGGAGGGGTTGGAGGTTATCGGGGGCACACGATTCACAGGACTGCATGCATCGCGTTGGGTAGGAAAGGAATCGGGAGAGAGGAAAATCTTCGATTGGAGAGGGGCTAAAAAATAAATTCGTCACTAAGGGATGGGGCAAGTGTAGCTCTCGAAAGAGTTCCCGGCGGAGACCTACGAGGCAAGGAGAGGAGGTAAAATCTAAGAGGGAGAAGGGAAAGGACAGAGGGGAAGGGAGTGAGGCAACGAAAGAGAGGGAGACGTAGGAACCAATGTACTTCACGAAAAAGATAAGAGGAATACATACGCAAGATCAATAGGCAAACGTTTAAAATCACCTATCGATGTCACTTTACCAGGGGCTCTACTTGATCTCATCGTGAATAGAACAACAATAAACATTCGACTAATCGTCCTGAACGTTTTATATCGAGGATGGCCAGTGTAATTTTTAATTCTACATTTTCATGAAGTCGATCTGATTACCAATTCTCTTTAAAATTTACATCCCGATTTGAGCTGTGCGCCGAGTGTACAAGAAATCTTACCGGGAAATTGCAGCGCTAAAACTTGCACATTTAAAGGCCGTTTCATATGCAATCATCTCCTTCACATAGTTACCAATTCTAGTATCGAAGTCCATGATAGCTAACCCACATTCTTTGAGGAATCACTTTCCTTTAGTGCTGACTTTTACGAATAAAAAAACTTCCAATGCATTTCACTATGAGTACGAGAAAATGAATAGCAAGAATAATAAGCGTCAGATCATGCGAATATCGTCAAGATTTTTCACCATTCATTAAGCAAAAAAAAGAGCCCAGAAGGAGTAAATAAGAATACCATCTTTTTCCACTGCCTGGATAATTAAAATGTAGGAGGATAGTTTGCAGAGCCTGTCTCAGACACGGTTTCATATTATCAGATGTGACATGGAATAATGTGCACTAACATGAAAGTGGACCATAATTCATCTTTCAACAGAAGCCAGAATCTTAAAGAACGGAACTACATTTATTCCAATAACAACACTGACTTTGTAAACATTCTGCTAAAAGAAGAAATCCATCAAATGAACAATATTTGGAGATCAGCAAGCTGTATGTAGTGAGGCAATTCTTCATATGTATTTAGCACCAGCTGCGGTGCTACAAATGACGTTTTAAGAATAAACTAGGTGAAAACATCGTGTCTTTATTCCACCAAATAAACTCGCCAACATTGATTCGGGGCTACAAATGTTTAAAACTATAAACGTGATGTAGATGTTGATTTTAATGAATCTCATTAGAAAAAAGTTTAATCAAACCTCCTTTCCACCTCCATGGACATTTTTTCTGTACAAAATTCTGGTTTAGCCAGAATGAGCTCAACCAGTCTATAACGGTGAATTAAAATCCAGGAAATGGTTAAGAGTTGATGTATAGTTGAAATGCCTCATATTTATATAAGTAAAGCGAAAATATTTATTAGACACAACTATTTATTTTACTTTTGGATGGTTTTCTATTAATTTCTGCAACCGCCTTCACCTTGATAAGACAGACCAGAATATGCCCATCAAAATAAAACTAGTGGCGGAAATACAAATTTGAGGGAACGTTTCAAGGTTTGTAATTTAAATGAACATTTCTTAGTTGCAATGAGCATAACAAAACAGTCATTGGGCACAGTTTTCCAATAAAATTAAATTTTAAAATATTCCAATATCCAAACGCGCGAGAGGACTGAGCACATTAAAAATGAAAATAAAGGACCCTCGAAAAGTTACTGAATGAGAAATACCCGTCATTTGTATGCTCCTATTCGGTTATACATTCATATGGATGACGGATAAAAATAAAATCATATCGCCCATTAATGCATCAAAACGAAAAATGTGTTCCCATGATATCAACGGAACATAAAAATCTGAGGGACTATAGTTATTTGTCCCATAAAAATTAAGGGTAATTGATTTCGTTGGGGTTGTAAAAATGCCATTCACGCTGGATGGAATTAATCCGTAAACAGAATACAATCATATTTCCATGCGATAAAAGCATAAAATGACCTCAGGGCCCCATTTTAATGGCATCTCACGTAGATTTATCTGATGTTCCAGGTATTATTCCAACGCATGAATACCGCGTTCAAAAGCTCAAGGAACGATTGTGATCATTACGCCCCCAGCGCATGTTAAAACGGCCGAGCCTCATAAATGTTTGTCAGTTCCGCTACCTAAAAGACCGCGGCGAGATATTGAGCGGCTTGGCATCCTGAAACTATTCTTGTTATCTCATGTGACACAGCGTCGTCGCTGGTTTTAGTTTGGGATAACCTTAATTATTAGCGTGTGAACTAAAACTACCTTCATTTCTGCAAATTTTATTGAAGGTCAGCAATCTATTCCAGAATCATTCCTTTTTACAGCAGTGAACTAAGTTAACCAGCTACCCACAGAACATATATATACTGCAATTTATAAAATCGTTTTGTGTACGCTAAAGCCATCGCTTACTAACAATTAGTTTACGTACCTAAATTTTAAGAAATTCCCCAGTATAAAATTTGCAAAAGTGCGTTAAACCCCTATAATTCAGCAGTTATAGTATATCCTAACAATATTAACAAAGTGTAAATTTGAATAGCTACCTTATAATTAAAGCGGTATAGTAACTATACATGAAGGTTAACATTACCGGCTGCTGCAAGGTTAAAGGCGAGTGACTTCAGGAATATTAAGATTGGTTATTGGGAATAACATGCAGGGTTTCCAAGAAGTCGGAAAGAAAAAAATACTATGCAGAGGGGAAGTGTGCAGCGTTACTAACTTGAACATAGTAACGAACATCGATAGCCTGAAAGTTTTAATAACAGGTGACCCAAAATATTTGGCCTTTTGTGAACACATATCAATTGATGGTACATCAGTACCTACTAAATACAGACCTACCTTTTCACTGGTATCGCGCATTCGCATTGCATATTTATATTTTAATGCATCTGAGATCTAGGTAAAATAAAAATATTGACGGCAATAGACTTGATCATTGAGAAGGATAAACTTACTAAACAAAGGAGAAGGGCATTATAAAATTCCATACGAATATCTGCCCGAAAGTAAGAGCGTTAAATCCAATACGAACTCTCCAAACATAAAACCCTCCATGTTATGAAAATATGCGCGTCTTGGAGAGGAAAAAATTCAAGAGGGAAAGTCTTTCACCGCGGCAACAATGGAGGCCTAGGTCCACGTGGATTCGCAATAATGCGAGAAGGAGAAAGATTTTTCATAAGCTGTTGCGCAAGGAGTGAGGTAGTGAGGCCGTGGGAGAAGAGAAATGAATTTCTGGAGGCAGCAGCAAGGGCAGGGAAACATTCTATACGACCGACTACCAAACAAGAGAGTAAGGGACCCTGGTACTTCAAATATTTGCTCTCGTTTGGCTCTGGGAAGAGGCAAAGGGTTCGAAAGATGGAGGGAGGCGAGGAAGTAGCCAGCCAATCGCAAAATAGGGAGGAGGAGAGAAAGGGGACCCTAGGGCTAGGGAGTCTATTCTGAGAGGGTTAGGCTGCAAAGCGGGGAGCGTATGCGAGAGAAGAGGGGACAAAGGACGCCTCGAAGCAGAAAAAAATAAAGATATGGATTGGAGATATGGTTTCAGGGCCGTGTATGTATGCGGTCCTTCTTGGCCCTCAGGGAATTCTCCGGACCTCGACGAGATCTGCCGAACTGAAGAGGCGGACGTTGGTAAGCCTCGAGGCCTTCGACCGATGGAATAAAAAGAACGTGAGAGCAATTGGGTCCTCGGAACTTCATTGTTTGCACGGGGACACACAAATGAAGTGTAGTGCCTTCATAAAATGCGCACGTTTGGCGCTAGGACGAAAGTGCTGTTGGCATGGGAGCGGCTTGCCCAAAGCGAGAATTTCGTTAGTCTGCAGAAGGCTAATACTTTATACTTACCAAATATTTTTTATTCTAAAGCTATATCCAAGAAAATAACCCCATGATACCTTATTATCTTAATTGGCATCGGCATGGAAACTCATCTCCGGCCTCTTTACTCATTATATTATGATCATCATGTAGCCTAAAATAAACTATTTTTTATCCCTCCCGCTTCAATAACTTGGGCCAGAAGCGGTAAAAACGAATTAAGTTCATGATAATTGTAAAAAAAATATCAAGCGTCTTATTCTTCAGAAATTGATTCCTGCATCTTGATTAGTCATAAAATCATTAGATTTGATCGACTGCAGCCCTCCATTCTACCCTGTCCCCTGCTACTCAATTATTTCCTCGTAGCTCTCTTGTATAATATCCCGTTTTAGCTGGCCTGTGTATTTGTCACTCTGTCTTCCTGAGGGGGCTTTCTTTTCTATTGTGTTCCTTAAAAGTTCGTCGTGTTACATAGTGTCCACCTGAATCTTGTCTCCTGATAATACTCCCATTCCTATTTAGCCTGTTCAATATTTCTGTAAACTCCCTCGCGTATACTTCAATTCGTGAATTAGGTTTTCAGTATCCGTATCGAACACCAAGCATTCTCCAGCAGCTTTCGTAAGGTACATTTCATGCTCCATGTGAATGGTTTCAAGCATTAACTCTTGATTTGGAATACTATTTTCTTTGTGCACAACAGTTGTTCATTCATAGTGTATGCATTATTGGATTTACCTATTTTTTATTTGATGTCCGTTGAACTTCTTACATTTAATGACAATTTCTGAGTGTGTGTAGGATACCACTTTTTCAAGTGCCTCTCCCTGTAGCATGTTGTCTGCCTCCGGACTCTCTTCCACATACAAACATTTAAGTCTTATTTTCGTAATCTTCATTTTGTTGGGTTTTCTGCTACGACTTCGATGTCATCGAAGGTACGAAGAATGTTACCTCATTTACATTCACCTGAATTCCTTTCGTTAGCTAATCATGTGATTATTTTGGACGCATGTGATAGTATACTCAAAGTTCTATGACACTCTTAAATCTCAATCCTTATATTTCTCACTTTTATCAATATCCTTCGGCATCTTTCCACTACCATAGCCATCTTTGACTGTTCCGTACAGGTTTTTATTTATCAGAAGCATCGATTGCTAAGATGACTTCTTCGTTAATGTTGACTGCTCCAGGTGCCTCTTTCTTCTTAAACTCACCTCAAAAATCGACTCCGAAGGGTAACAGAGCCTCAATCGTCTCTTCTTTGTTCACCATTCCATCCTTCAGCGGGTTTGACCCTTCATACAGCTTTTCTATGAATTCCAGCCATATTTTGCCTATATTATATTTACATATATTCTTTCAGTATTTTCCCTAGATAGATAGATAGATAGTAATTGGGGGGGCCTTCGTCAGGAGCCCGGGCACTTAGACCTTTCTTGGTCCATTGTGCCAACCCCATGCCTGTCTGCCACTTGCAGACAGGGGACAAGAGCACCTCGGTAGAGGTATGGAGGATTGGCCTCCCCCTGCCTCACCCCAGTACCAGGTATAGAGGATGTCCTCCCTCCAACCAGCCCGGTTTGGCCTGGCCTGGCCTCTCAGGCCTGCCGGTATAGGTATGGAGGGAGTATCATCTCTCCATCCATGCCTGGTTGAGGTATGGAGGAGGGTCACCCATCCAACCACTGTCCGGGCCCAACGTTGCTTAACTTCGGTGTTCTGATGGGAACCGGTGTTTCAACGTGGCTAGGCCCTTGCCCAGTATTTTCCCTAACTCGTCTCTGGTATCATGGGACAGTTTCATTATTCCTGCGAAGTGTCATTTCACGAGATCGTGTGCCGTCTCGGTATTTCCCGTCTTCACGTTGCCATCGAAATCCTCACAATATCATCAAATTCACTCTTCCTTAGTCTTCTTGGATTCTTCTATTATTTGGCTTTATTGCTCCTAGTAATTCACAGCATCATATCCATCTATATATTTTCCAGCTATTACTATATGTAGTCGTTAAATAAGCTTGAAAATATTTTTACTTCCCACTATAGCTATATGTTTTTCTGACGCATTCCGCATACTTCAAATTCTAACTTAATACCATGAGTGAGAATTTTCGATCACAGAATTAATCATCAAATACCACTATAACCCAACAATGTCATTCTCGCTGTATGTAGCTGAAGTTGTGTGATAGGTAGATAACAGGAAGGTAAATAATGGTCAAAAGATGAACATTATCATTAAGAACTCTAGGAAACATTGTAACCCAGATGTTAAAAATAAAGATTTAACAAAATAAGATAATTATAGTGGATTTAAAAAAATCATTAAATCTAAATAAGAAGCTATACATGATAAAAATCACGCCTGAAACACGAAAGATATATGCTCTAGCGATTTAAAAAAAACATTAGGCCAAGGATGTTGCCTAACTATCCGCAAGTAGGTATTAGAATCACTATTACAAAATATTTGCAAAATTTAAGGTCACTGGTAGAAGAAACACCTCAAACATAAAGCCTTTGGCGTCATTGTGCGTTTTAAAAGCGGGAAAACCAGATGAAGCGAGTATAACTATCGGAATTACATCAATAAATCTACCAATACTATTTGGTGCCAGAAACACAAAGAGGAAATAAAACGTGTAGAACCATTGGAATTTAGTAAATTAACACGAAATTATCGTATTATTGAAGAGAATTATCAATAGGCATGCTCAATCTGTGATTTATGATGACGCTCAAGTTCTGAAAAGCGTACCATTAAAAGTTACATTGGACAGAACAAATTTTCTACTTAATTTATTCATTAATATTCTGTCCAACCATATTCCTCCTGACGCATCTGAATACATTTGTTACAAACAGGCTATCAATATATTAGGGCAATTATTCAGCAATATAAATTTGATAGCATCTAAATTTCATAACACCTTACACTTAACGCAAATGAAATTCATATGACGGGGCGGGTAACCTCTCTTTTGTCAACGATACCGGGAAGGTATCTATGCCAGAAAAACCACATGTTATGGATTAAATTAAGGACATTAGATGGTCTTCTGTCTGAATTAGATTCGGACCTACTGGTGAGCATTCAGACGCTCACCGTGCTTGCCGGCAGCAAATTCCATGCCACTGCAGTCTCAAGAACTCGCGACGCGATTGTTGGTATTGTCGCAGAGAACTGATGCGCATAATTCGTTTGTTTTTGAGTTCTTCAAAGGCTGCACTGGGCACTTTATGTTATCTGGAGTAGTTTGTTGATTTTGCAGCAAAAATTGGATAAATACGCCCTATGTATGCTCTTAATCAATGCCGGCAGGTGCACGTTCTGCATAACAGTCGAAGAGGTGTAACTCCACAGCAACTAAAAATCGGACACATGTTGAAATGAAATTTTTAACTCCAAATTGACCCTGCTGTCCAATTCTGCAATAAAAGATAGGGAATTCTATTTAAAGAAATCAACTTGACCCTGAAATGACCTCTAAGGGCAGTCTCAAGGTCAAAGTCGAGGTCCTTGTTGGGTGTCCCCCTTCAAACCGTACATCTTTTGTATTTCCGATTTTTCTCTATCTTGCGTAGGTATTTTAAGAAATATTTAGGTGCGTCGTTTGTAATGGCCCACATATGTAGAATCCCGTTCAAAAATATATCGACTGTTGAGTGACCACAACCTTAAATTGCATTATAAATGAAAATGACTGGCAATTTTCCACAAGAATATATTTAAAAAACGACCGGTTTCAGTGTACAACACCATCATCAGGTGATGATGGTGTTGTACACTGAAACCGGTCGTTTTTTAAATATATTCTTGTGGAAAATTGCCAGTCATTTTCATTTATGATGTTATTCCATAAAATTAAGCCTGAAACTACAACTTTTACTTAAATTGCATTATTGAAAGATGAATTTCATTATGTTTCATATGGATACGTTCTTGTTGCATGATATGAACTCATGCATCATGAATATTTTTCCCACACGTATCACTTGGGTATTTCACTAGGATAACAAATCCGCTGCCAAATCCTAAGGCCATAAAATTGTGCCAAAGATTCCCCATGTCTCCGTACATCTGGTTGCTCATTTCGTGCGTAAGAACAAATTAAGGCCATGATAGGACTCTGTTTGAAATCAGTTACAGCGAAGGACACCAGAGGCGTGTACCTTTGCACAAAAATACGGTAGGTACGACGCTAATATTAAATTAAGGAATTGCTTTAATGAAATGTAATTTAAAAAACAAAAATAATTTAAATTAATGATAAATAAAAACTTCTGTTCGTTATTACTGGTAACGTGGGTGATAAAATAAATACTTATATAATGAAATAACGAAAGGCAAGAGCAAAAAGATACAGAAATGAAATTATTTGAGCGCGCTAATGGAATAAATGAATTACTGAGCCGAAATGTATACGGCTCACCAATGATAATCAGCTGCGGCGTAAGAAAACATGTAGTTGTCATATTAAACGCTATGTTATTATATTACCATTAAGTTCAACTGAAAAGGTTTAGTGATAAAATATACACTAAAAGTGTCGGAATTAATTTAGGCCATAGCTACATGGATAGAGAATTTGCCCCTTAGGTCCCCTGGTCGCGACTGTTGCAATAAAATATATGGGAATTGAAATTACTAAGACCTTCTTCAGGGATTACTTGTGTAAAATGTTGCAGCCAAAACTTATGCTACGCTACATTTCATACTGAGAAATCTCTGGGAAAGCACTAAATCAGTTAGGGAGTTGGCGCACCTAAAAATAAATAGGCCATTGTTTGAGCACACCTCAACTCGGAAAAATATGAATAAATACTAATTCCTGAAAGGTACATAATTGTGAATAGACCGAAGGCGTTCTTGAATTATTTCCCTAAGAATGTAAAACGTTTGAAGAATAGATGTACAAATTTCTTTAAAGTAATGCAAAGAGCTTAATTTATATTTTTGTTTCATAGGTTTGTTTCATTGCTGTTAATACTTTTCTTGGTTATTTTTGGTAATTGCTTCTTCCCAGTCCCCAGCAAGCTTTATGTTGCGTTGTCATTAAACTGGCCGAATTTGCATAATTCGCAGCCAATCTCCGATTCCCTTCGAATGAGTGGCTATTTTATTATTATTTTCCAACTATCGCACTTTCTCCGAATTTCTGCGGGAAAAATTAACCTACCCTTTAGTTGTATTAAATTTGGTCGTATAAAAGAAGGTATTCATTATTCTCCACCGGATTCATTTATTTTGAAATTCAAAATAAATTTCAAGTCAAGTTCAAGTCAAATGATGACAGGCCTATTGTAGCACTGCCTTTTTTTGCAATCCTTATGTGTTATGGCAAATAAAGTTCTTAAAAGTTTTCTTCAACGTTAGTGGATACTACTCTTTCTGGTATCACAGTAGGATGTTTACTTTTCTATGTTTCCTGATATCCTTCATCAGCCATACCAGTTCTTTTGTACAGTGCTCTTAGTGTTTTGATCTCTTTCCTCTCTCACCCTTTTGTATATTTTGAGCTTCATTAATGATTGAGGCGGACATATTTCCTTTATCTGTCAGAATGATATCTCGTCTGTTGTTATCGATGGTTCTAACAGTTAAAACACGTCTGAACCAGAAGAGTACGTGATTGGCGGTCTCTAATATCGGTTCAGGCAGATATGTGTTGTTTTTTTTAATTTTTTAAATTATTTTTACCCTTTTTCTCTAATAACTGCTCTTTTCACATGGCCAATGACCTATGAATAATGGATTTTAAATTGAATATAATAATTTCGATTAGCTCAAGAATGACTTCGTGGGAGTCATGGATATCCATCGCAAAACCATAACTTTGAGTTTTTCTGACAGTTATTTTATCAAGATGAAACCAACCGCAGGGATTCAATCAAAGGAAAAGTGCACAATTTTGATATAATCTTCAATGCAAGAAACTTATACAAAGTCAATGTGAGTACCTGTAGAGGAAACCAAAATAGGTTGTACATGGTTCGTGAGAATTTGCTTCATAGTATATTCGTAATAGCGAATTGACCGAGTAGCTAACCCATAGCTGTAAAATTTATGATGAAATGATAACAAGCCAAACTACAGGTGTGCTGGCCAATATTCAAAATATAAAGAAAGAAAAACTTCTCTCACTTCTGTGAGGGCAATTGGCGTTTTTGTTTTGCATTCAAATTAACCCTCTCAAAAACACGAAAGCCGAAATCAGTATATTTTCGGCAAACAAACAAAGGGCAAAGATAGACGTCGCGACAACAATAGGAGAACATTAGCAGCCTTGCGCTAACAAGAGAAAACTAAATAACGGGGCACCCGCTGTTCAATTTGGGGAGTGTTATAAAAAAAACATATTTGTATCCGCCCTCGCTCGTTTCGTGCGCCTCTGAACAATGGAGGGGAAAAAATGGATCGTAAGGAAAAAAAACAGGCACGACCTACATTCGCAATCGCGTACTGGGGACGTATGTTTCGCAGATTTCCTTTTTTTTCACCCGACACTCCCCCATCAGAACTTCACCTCTAATGCTCCCAAGCGTTCTCTTATCCGGCGAAGTATATATCCTCGGCCTCTAAACCACAGGTTTTAGGCCTCGTCTTGCGCAACAACGCATTTCCCTTATCACGTGTCGAAATCTCATGTTACTTGCTCCTCTTCCCAACAGTACAAAATTCAACCGAAACAATCGAGAAGAGCATTTCCTCACTACTGCATGAGACGGAAGTACCTAAATACATCTGTGTTCTCATGTGTATCTTTTTAGTTTGTATATCTATTCCAATTTTAGTTTCATCGTCCGTGCAGGTTCGAATAAATAGCCGAGCCGCAAATGGAGTTAATTCTCAAAGTTTTATGGGGAGCACAGATTCATGAAACAAAATTAACGGAATCATTCGAGGACCGACGTTAACAGGCCAGCCATGATAGTCCGACAGTCAAGTAAGTAACTATACAGATAACATGGATGAATGATCGACTTGAGACATTTACTTCATTTGCTATTGAAAACAAAATAACAATTCTCTAAACGCAGATAAAGTAACATAAAAAAATACCTGATATAAATGAAATGTAAATTAAAATAAATCAGAATGGCTACATTACCGATAACCGCGACGTAGATCTTTTAAGTACAACACTATCATATCGAGTATTCCAAGACTTATTGCACCCGCATTATATTCTATTATAAATGCATATTTATTCCCTTCGACAAGTCAATGACTGCTTTAGGCGATTGTACAAAAATAATCTGCTGACAACTTCGTCAAGATGAACAAACATCCAATAGAGGATGTAAGTAAATAATCAAAATGTAAAAACCCAATATTCCAATTACGAGGACACAAACACGGGGATTATTCACGTAGCATCATCTCAAAGTGGGTAAAAAAATTATATATTAAAATGTAAAGGCTACAAAGCTTGACATGAAATAGCACAAGATGACGTTACGTATGTAAAAATATCATGGAATGAATTGCACATTGCATGAAAATGTTAGTAATAAAATAGCTTAGCCAAGAACAAAACAACCATTGAGGGCCACGCAATTAATATTTGAAATCCAAT
The DNA here is from genome assembly GCA_963573305.1 of Pyrrhosoma nymphula. Taxonomy (NCBI): domain Eukaryota; kingdom Metazoa; phylum Arthropoda; class Insecta; order Odonata; family Coenagrionidae; genus Pyrrhosoma; species Pyrrhosoma nymphula. The sequence continues at coordinate 37,403,643 of OY754334.1, forward strand.
ACGTACCTATTGTAAAGATAATCGGCATCAAATCCAAATGCAAAGTACCCCTATTTATCACATGCACTTATCACCTACTTATTAGCGCAAAAAATTGTTTGGCGACAGAAAACAGCAATTAACAACGCAAAATAACTATTTTTTCATGCCTTGTGGTCTCAAATTATAGGAAAAGCAATCTGTGATGTGATTTTGGTCAACATTTATATAATTTGAAATACCTCATTCTGTTATTATTATTGCTATTATGGATGGTGAATATGAATCATCTTTTAAAATTTACTTCGTAATTACGTATCAAAAACAACGAATACCTACACATCTGAGAAAACCAAAGGGCAGTCCGCACAAACAAGTGCACCGCCCGGCAAGCACCAAAAGTAAACACTCCTAAACGGACTTTTTTGTCAAGATAGTTCCTATTTAGATAAAAAGTACCACATTACTATGGAGCAGGGGTCTCCAAACCTATCGTAACGAGGGCCACAATGGGTAATTGAACACTTTTCAGCGGGCCGTAGTAAAAAAGATAAACAGGAAACTCTAGATATGAGTTTTATCGAAATAAAAAAAATATTAACTAATTAAAGAGTCTGTGAAATTTAATTATCGTATATTGATGACGACAAACACAACGAGTGAATTCTCATATTTTCATTACAAAACCATAAATATGAATGATGTTACTTTATTTGTGCTTTTAAAATCGTATAAAACTTAGATTTAATTTTTGAAACGCTAATTACTTGCAAGTAGCGACCATCCAAGCAAAAACTATGCGGCGTATTTCCGCATAATTCTTCTGCGGGCCGGATAAAATCATCTTGCGGGCCAGATGTGGCCCACGGGCCGTACATTGGAGACCCCTGCTCTAGAGTAACAATGACCGTTTAGGAAATATGTCACCAAAAACCAAAAATCACAGGCTGAGTACGATTATTTGAAGAAAAAATTCGGTAATCTAATCCCTTCCTCTTTTCAAAACTTAGTGATTTTATTATTTTAAATCTTTGTTATAGCTATCTCCAATTCCTCTCTCGCTCACACACTCATATATATTGTGCATTTTATGTGTTTCGCTTCTACTCAAGGAGTAACCCATCAACCTTAAACTTATCGTTTGATAAAATCCACCATGTCTTCAAAGATTTTACCCGTCCAAAGAAGATGAAGAGTGACTTGGAATGACAGACACTCATAGGGATACACGCAAATACGCTTCGCCAGAGAAGGACGGCTAAAACATAAATCGATCAAAGGCAAAAAAATCATCAAATGGGTGGATGAGGCAAAAACTGCTGAGCAAAACTATGTCATACTGCATTTTCCCCGGGGAAATGTAGAAAAAAGCTGATGCCCTTTTCTTACTAAAAAAATTTATATTTAAATATAGCGCAGGTCTCTCCGAGTTCTGCTTCGTGCATGGAAGAAGAAAATGCGCCTATGGCTATGACAGTGAGCAGATAGAGTCTGCTTCGTCTTGTTTGCAATACAATGACTCGGGCGAACAAATGTATTCAACGACCCAGCAAGGACAAAGCCTAAAAGGAGAGCCACGCGCGATGAAAAGTTCTCTTGGCCTCGGTAGGATTTAAAAAAGGAACGGTGAAAGAAGTTGAGAAACTAATCACAATTGCCGAGAAGAGAAACTTGATCTCTCACTCGACTCTGACATGCACTGAGTCGCTGTGTTCCGTCACTCGGACGAAGTAGCACCAGAGTAAGGAACATCGGCAACGTAGATGTACTGCATGAGGCAAATTGAGTATAGTAAAATTCGAAATACACTTGGGCTCCATGTGCTAAAACTACCTAGACCAATAAGCCTAAACCTTAAGACTATCAAAATATTGTTTCAAATGGTGAAATACGAACCCGCAACCCGGTTTGTATTCCCACCGTTTGATAATTAAGGAGGGTATATTTGTAGTGAAACTTGGTGAAAGTTATGTTTAAGGCCATTTTTATTAGAACAGTCTATTCGCTCTTCCACCCGAAGTGGCTGATATCTGGTGGTCAAATTCGTAAACTTTCGAGAGGGGATAGCGAGGGTCGCTCCACAGCCGACACCTTTCGCTAATGAACTCTCCTTTGTGATATCATGCTTCACGCAGGCGACTGTCAACACGTTTCTTTGCTTTGAAAGCTTCGCAAACAACTCGCGTGCAGCTAAAAATAGAAAATTACTACAGAATGCTTACCAACAATGGAGTACTAGATCAGAAAAACGAGAAAGTTATAACGATATTATCTACGTCTGCATAATACCCTGCAAGCCACCTCAAGCGTGTGTGGCAGAGGATGAGTTATCCCCTACATGAATTGAATGAATGAACTGAAATTTACTCTAATTATGTTAATGAAACTACGACCATTGATGCATTAGCAAAACATTGATATCTTTTATCAGAGGGTGATATTTGACCAACAGATACTAGCGTTATATGCATTCTAACAATTTTATAGAAATTTTTATAATGATGAATTTATAAACTACATAAAAGCACAAAAATACAAGAGTTATGCAGGAAAAATGCAGCAGTATACTATGCAAATACTATGCAGCAATTACAGTAGCAGCCATCGTGGCAGCCTCTTCACATGAGACCATAGAGCGCAGTATTTCAATGGGAGGAGGAGCAATGGAAGTAGTTTTAAAATAGTTATAGCGATTAGCTGAAGGGATTCACAAAACACAATTTTATAGCCCGTTTTACACGAGGTACCTTGTTGAGCAATTTGATGTACAGAATTGCGGGAACACGGCTACGGAATTAGAGCAGGGGTAAATTTCCCTGTTCTATATCTGTCGTTCATGCATCTGCGCATGCATTCTAGCAATTCGCCGGATTCAATTTACACTGCACATTCATACATACATCAGTTGCGCAATGGAGTGCATCGTGTGGAACGTCCTTATGGAAATCTTGAGATGCATTTTCCGCTCGCTGAACAAGGTCATTTGGCCGGGTAACACCTCATTTTCCCTATATTAACTCACCAATCGTCTCTCAAGTCAAATACTTCTCTTCACACCACCTGTGATGCCTTAATCAAATCCACCCTCTACACCGAGTCACGCTTTACCCAAGCCCACACCCACTACGTGACATGCATAATTTCTATACAAAAAATGCAAAATTTCTCTTCGTAAGCCCATTCAAGAATAAATCAACAGTCAACAATTATATTTAATTTTAAACTAAATTTCGGCAACCAGTCAAACATACGCAAATATATTTAAGTTTATAACTAATATTTCCTTTCTCCGCTGCTCAAAACTCTTTTATCAGAGCCCCTAACATTGCAATGGTATAAATAGTCAACATAATACCGTTTCTAATATGTATATGCAAACTAAAATCCCGTGTGTATAACATATCAACAGAAACACATGATTTTTTTGTGCTCTAAGTCATACCTTTCCATCTGTAGAATTGATCTACAACCTCCATTTCATTGATACCACATTAATTTCGTTTGAAAGTGCTTAAACTTCACGAGAAACATTTAATACTGATTATATAACCTCAACCGCAGTGTTTTCGCCATGGATTAATAAAGAGAATTGAGATGGGCAGGTACATAGAAGGGTAGGTCATGCAAACAAGCAAAAAAATTCAAAGTTACAACGCTCCTAATTGCAGTCATCCTAACATGCATACATTATTACAAAATTACATTCACATAAAAATATAATTAACTAACATCCCATACAGAAATATAACGCTTAAATTAAATGAAAAAACATTATGAAAACGACGCTAATCATCTTCATTATTGACATCTATGGCGGTATCGATTTTTTGCAGTAATGTGTAGGCTGTAGGTTCGAAAAAAATCGTGTAAAAATTCACGCAGTTTCCGGTTCTTGCAGAAGATATCTGAAGAAATGTGAGTCCCCTGGTATAAAAATAGTTTTTAATTACTACTTACTAACGCCCATAGCGCCGAAGTTCTCTAACAAGAGACAATTGGAAATTTAAATTGAAACCGGAAAGGGCGAACGGGAATAAATAAATGAAAGAGTATAAACAGAAGAGTGCCGGTTGGGTTTGCATGTTCCTATCGTGCTACCAAAACTAGAATGATGGACTCACATGAACGGACCAAATCTTTTTCCAGGTTCCTAAAAGAAGAAGGGATTCGAAAAAAAATCTTTCAGTGAATGAAAAGGGAGCATCTCTCACAAAAGGAGTGATTGAAATCCCCAGGGGATCATTTGAGAGCGGCATGAAATTACGTGTGCGGTAACTAAACTCGATCCTCATCCAGTTCACAAAGGAATCATTTTTTGGAAAGAGGAACTCTTTCCCGGCGAATAATGTGTAAACTCTTCCCTGGGTCTCCACCGTTTTGCACTATTCATAATTGCCTACAATTTCGAAGAGAAGTGTTCACAGGAATTAATAGATTTTACCTTCAAATATTATATAAAAGCTAATTTTAAGGAAATGGAAATCATTCATCCACAGTTATGATGACGATGAATCCAATTTTTCACATACTTAAGCACTATTTGATGGATCAAAGAGAATGATACGTGATATTCCTATTTTATTTAACAAGTTTTCGAAAGATTTACTTCATCAATAAGTTATGAATTCGTCTGTAAGGCTGAAAAACATTTACAAGGGAATTGGGATGATAAGGAAAACGATTCTTGAACCTGAGGAACCTACTTTCCCACACCAAGGAAAAAATAGAAAATAAACAGAAAAGTGGAGTTCATAAACTAACGTGTGAATTTGAAGCTGTGTACGTTGGGCAAACAGGCCAAATTTGAGGAAAGAGTGAAAGAACACGAAGCATGTGTAAGAAACAATAAATCAACGTCACAATTTGCACAACATTTGTTAGAGAACAACCACTCCAGTGAGTTTGAAATTGAGGTATTGCATGTAGAAAAGAAAGGGGACAAATTAGACGCATTGGAGCAGTTAGAAAAAGTTTAAATTGTGTACGCTCCTATCAGAATATTGTCAACGACTTTTTGTACAACTCCCACTCACCCCTCCTAAATCTTCCATTTCCCCCCTCCCAAACCTCCTATTCATCCTAACAACCCAGATCGGAAAAAAACCCTCCCCTTCACTAGTGGAGTCCTCCATTTCCCCAGATGGGAAAAAAACCCTCCACCTTCACTACCAAGCATGTATAGGCATTATGGTTTGTTTTGCTATGGTTTGTTGCATGACTAAGTACCCCTCCCCCCACACTCCTTCACCTCAGAAGAGTGCTCCCTACGGGGATTCTTTTTCCCCCCTCCATTTTTCCTCAAGCACGCGATACCTCCCTGACCCAATCCCAAACTCCTCCCCCCCCCCCTACCTTCCTTCCCTCCAAACCCCTCCCCCTTCCTGAGGGCAGTATATAACACCATGTTTTTGCAGAGTCTTCACCTGAAGATGACGTTATAGCACGTCGAAACCCGGGTCGTGAAAATAAATTATCATTGTGGAACCACAAAGTTTAAGTTTTTCATTTATAAAATGAATAAGTTCCACCAAGTAACTCCTGAAACTACCAGTGATACAAGAAGAACTAAGCAATACCTATGTCTGTGCTGCATTGTGACAATTTTATTAGACTATGGGTAGCTCCAAGTTAATGCGTATCAACGTGCTTGTAGGTATGTTTGTTCGTCGGTCGTTATTTTTTTCCGTTTTAATGTATTAAGCTGGATCTGGAAGAACTGAGAGAATGGTTGCATTTTTTTAGCTAACGAAGAACGTGGAGGAAGTAGGTACTTGTAGCAAATTTGGATTCGCGGAATATATAAAATAAATCACAACCTGGAAGTTGCATAGTGCTTGCTGACACCATAAGGCATTCGAGGGTCATCTTTTAGCATACTAAATACCAGTAGCGTGCATTGAAAGTAAGCAAGGTAAGCTCCGCTTACCCACGCTGCGTTGTAAGAATATACGTATCCTCTTCACTTAGGTTATTCTTTTGCTTAGAGAGAATTTTCTGACATATTGCGCAGTCAACAGATGGCAGTGCGCCACGCCATTCCCTCTGTGGGAACTCCAGCTGAAGCCGGCCGTGGGTAAGCTCTGCAATCTGATATCACCTTTGCTCTCGCCCAACAACCAGGTTTGCTGAGGATTGCTACGCGAGCACCACTAACTGCCATAAGCCGTATCTATCATGGAAATATGGACCGCTAGGCTACGACACTAAGCGCTTACGAATCATAATTCAAGACAATGCAACCAAGTAACCACCGGTCAATACTTCTTAGAGTAAAATAAAGGTCTCTACAGAGTAAAAACATGGTAAATTTAGTTTTCATATGATATCTCATTCAAAAATTAACTTCGTCAAAGGATATTGCACTTTCAATGTTTTACCTAGATTTTCACGTTGTTACATGTCGTTCGATGGCATTTATTGTGAAAAATGGCCAAGTAAATGGGGTTAAGATATTCATAATGGCTAATCAGTGGAGTTTTTCGGTAAAGGAATTTATAAAGCAGAGCTAAGCCTTTAAATATATTTTTCCCATTGTTTCATAGATAAAATGCAAACTTGTTGCATCGTTCACGTTGCTCCTGATTATGATCAGTTATGATTATAAATATCGTCTCCAATTTTGAAAATTTCATAAATAACGTTATTTTTAAGACACAACCGTTGACTAACATATACGCCTTCTGAAAATATATATAGAAATACGAGATACTTTGAAGTGCCTCGATGCTATCTTAACATTTTTGGAAATCGTCATTAATTATCAAGATCATAAATAAATTTTAGGAGCTTCCAAAAATGGAACGAAGTACGTTTCGTTGAAGCGCAATTCAATTAATGAATGAGATTAATGCGCTATTTTTGGTGACCATGTAAGAATGAAAAGGCACACAAAATAAATAACCAATGTATTGTGTGTTATACATCCAAAGATTGTGAATTAATGGCGACTTCATTCTTAATCATCCATCCCTTGGTAAAAAGAGTCAAATTATACTATTAATATCTTGGTGGAGCGCTTTGTGTGGTATAGCTTTCTTAAAATATAATCGCCGGGAATCGGGCCTTGATGGTGGTCCGGAGAAGGAGAGAGAAGGCAGTGTTGAGTTGGTTACAATCATTATTCAGGGAAGCGAGCGTGACCATCCGTGAATCTTTGGCAATCGTTCGTTCAAAGATAGGTTAGGAAGATGTATGCGTGGTGCTTATTCTGTTTGGGTGGAAGAAATTATATAATGATATTGACGACTTTTCGTGCAAATATTTACTGATTCTCACTGGGGCTAAGTGTAACTCGTCAGTTAGACGAGCACTTCTATTTTGCGACACATGCAAAAGGGCGTGATGTGTAGGGGCCCTCATGAATATCGTGAGGTCGAATCAGTTAATTGTTTTGCTCAACGGTTGCGAGAGTAGGATTGCTTCTATAAACACCCTTTTCAAGATAACAATTGACTACGGATACATAATATTTGAGTATAAAATTTTATATTAATTTACAGACGGCACTGTTGCAAGAATTTCAGTAGAAATAAATCATTTCCTTGGGCTGGGATTCGAACTGAGATCCCGTTCTAGGCTAATTCTTTTTTCCCCCATGACATTCTCGGATTTGCGTGTATATCAGTGGGTGATCTCTCTCAAGCTACCGTAGTAGTATTTACTGCAGTTAGATTTACATCAGTGTTTGTATATTTATCTCATATTTATAACTTTATGTACATTTTTATCTATTCTGCATCATGCTTGAACAGCTAGAATTTCAGTAGCATATACTCTGAATATTTTTGATGACAGATACGTTTCAAAGAGCAAATTTCTTAACATTGTGCAAACAAAATACTAACTGCCATTACAAGACATTGATTGCCGTGAATTTTACTGTGAATTTCATAATGCTTAAGTCCTTAGTATTTGATATTTTTTTTAAGTTAACAGACTGTATCAATCGCCAAAACCACAAATAGCTTGAACCCAAGGTGGTGCTATAGCTATACCTAGCCCTTCTTTGCTCAACATTCTTATAAGTACGCATATCATGCGAACCAGCGAGTTCGTGGATTTTCTCATTCGCTTAGCTGCCCCGCCGTCCTCTCCACCTATCCACTCAAAATACAGTCGAAGTTGGTTACAATATCAACTTTCACGCAGACATGTTTTTCTTTTCAGGGTGCTTCAATTACGAAAGTCAATTGTTTTTACACACACTTTTTTCGATGGGGAAATACTTGGGGAGTGCTTTTCTTATTGTGTGATACATGTAAAACATCTTTAAAAATGACTATTTAAGCGTCGCAGGTAATTCATTCATATAATAAAACGGATTTAATTTATGGTTTCATAATTGAAATCGAATGTCATTCTCAGCATTCGCTTTATGTTTTTAACAAAGATTTAGAAAAATAAGAAATCGCCTGTGTCGGGCGGGATGCATACCATTATGATGTACGAGAGCTTCCCCGAGGCTAATATTCACCGCATGCCACTGCTACAAACACATATTAACATAAAAAGTATAATTGAGTTGCTAAAATTATACACATATCTGCATCTAATTATGATAAAAGATTACTTTTTATTACGATCTATAAAAATAATGTTGAAAACAGAAGGAAGAGAAATATAAAATGAACGAAGTATGTCGAAATTTTAGAAAACATGAGAAGCCACACGAAACAGTGCATTTAAAGCAAAATTTATCGCTTGGTTGGCATAACACAGCTATATGAAACATTTATAACACGCATTTTACTTCGATTTATAAAAAACACCATGTTATCAAGTATAAAGAAACGCAAGGAAGGAAAAGTATAAAAGGACGCACTGTCTGCATATATATGCGAGTTAAGAAATTCCACAAATTTCTCCTCGAGGCCTGCCCCATCTTAAAAATTCTCCTCCGCTGGATTCCCGCTGATCCCTTCAAGAAATATTACTTTTCCTCGCTACAAGACACTCATTCCATCGCTCACCTTATCATCCCAAAAACCCCATTTGAGTCCGAATTGCAATTTCAGCCCCAAAGAGCGTAGGGGAAATTGTTACCCATTCTCGGAATAAATGGGGTTCCTTAAATCCTAAAATAAAAAAATAAAGATGGAAATAAACCTCTTGGATGTATAAAATCCGTTTTCATTTTTTTTTACTTTAGGTGCGTCACTATCTGCCCCCTAAAACATTTTGCCTCGGAAATCGACATCCTTCGTTCTCATCTCACATCATTTCAAGGAAAACTTTTCATCCAGACCTATTTGAGATATATATTTTGTTTTATATGCACAACTCGACGGTCTCCATATAATCCATTTTCTCTCACTTCACTCTCCTTTAAGTTTCATGAAACCTTTTTTATAACTTTCAGGGACGAATCAAATTTTCGATGAGAGTTAATAGACTTTTTTTAAATCGCCATGGTTGCACAACGGTGGACAATGCACTTTGAATGCCGTATTATTTCATTATTACAAGCCAACAAAAGCGCCGCTAGTACTGGAATATCAAATCACTGTAAACATCAGCATACTATTCTATATGCAAACGAAATGTTTTATTCAATTATATTTATTTTTAAAACGATATCAGGCAGCGCAATGTGCGTAATTTAAAACCACCCGCATAAAAGTTCATGCACCTACACATAATTCTATATACAATTTCGCCTAAATAATACACGTAATTTCGAACATGCAAGAAGTCAGCTCATCAATTTTACGCAAGAGGGTTATCAGTTGTATTCAAAGGCATTTGTACGCGTATGTGCCACCGCTATATTGGTATGAATTGGTATGAATGAAAGGCCGGAAAAGAGTTTTTTAGGCTTTTACAGAGAATTAAAATATATTATAATCAACATAATACCAGGATATTATTCTATGCAGTATGCAAATTAGGGTGGTTCGAAAAAAAAGTATTTTATTTTGGAATGTTATAGCGCGCAAATTGTCATCGGTATAGGCAAGAAAAAAAATAATAAAAATGTTTAATGCTTATCTTCTGGTCGCGCATTGCCGTTTAAGTTCGATGAAAATCGTCAGAACCATAAATTTTCATTATTTCCTGTAAGTATGTGAGGGTGGTATGACTACAGTCCTATATCGCGTAAACGATTTTACAAGAATTAAAAATTACTTAAAATGATATTTATATGATATCATGTGGTCGCGCATCGCCATGAAATACGTGATAAATTGGTGATTTTAGTAAAATTTCAATGTTTTACATTTTATAACGATTTTATAAAAAATCTATTTGAGACGCTTACAGTTACACAGTTCCTGTACCTATAGGTGCTCATAAAAAATTACAGTAAAATAATCCTCATATTTCAATACTACCCGGTCGCGCAGCTGCATTAAAAAGTGACTAATGCTGCATTGGCCTTGGTCATTGTCGCGTTCTTTCGCGCTAACATTCTATATGATTTTTAAATAAATACGATAGAAACTAGGTATATTTGAGTACTCATTTTTTAAAGCCCTTTGAACATAAATCTGCTTCAGTAACACTATTATTTTAATTCTTTTTGGTCGCGCAGCTGAATGAACTAGAGTTCCAATCATAAATTTGGCGGTATATTTCAAATTACATCGTCTCAGCTCATTCTGCTGTACAAAACGACCCAGAACTCACCACGGGTAGGTGGTTGCACTTCGAGTTCTACCCACAACCTACCCAACCAACCGTCCAATGATTATGGTGTTTTACTTACAATATTTACAATTTTAAAACATGCACAAATTTACATAGTTTTTCTATGCCCTTTTTCCATGGTTTAAAACGTTACATTTTGTCCATCACTACGAATTTATATTCTGATTTGTTCGAAAAGGTAGGCATGGCTGATCTTGACAATAATGTAGCTCTAATGAAACCATGTCTGGTACTGTGTCCACAAACTTCACTAGAAGCTTCTGTCACAAGCTTAACAGCTTTCGACAGCTTGCGTATGACATGGGAATTTATCGAAATCCATGACAGGCTTAAAGTCTCTGTTTACATACTGCTTTACTTCGTCATTAGTCAGTGCTCGTAGCATAGGAGGAGTAGTCATATTACAAGTGGCCCATCGTATAATTACGGTGTAGTCCGTAGCTTTAAAGTTTAAGTTGGTGGCATAAAAGGTCTAATAAGATCATCTTCAGAAGTTGCTTGCCTTGCCTTCAAGATTCGTCTGTACCCAAGCTCTCGAATGTGGATTCTATCATCAATGACCATTAAATCGAAGCAGCTCTTGTGGCAGATACCGTGTTCTTTGAATGGTCTGAAAAATTTGTTTGGGACCGTCAGAGAAATTCTTGTTTACCTTAATCGTAAACCACATAGATACGGCTTTAAAATAAAAGTGACAATTTGCCTTATATTTTCAGAAGGACTCTTAACACTACTATAGAGGCGAAAAACCCTGTTAGCGGTAGTGAGCCATCTTAAGTGTGGCATAGAGCCAGAGTCACGGATTGAAAAGTCTTCAGAACAGTGACCTTACTGGATGACTTTTGATACGTATAGTGAATATAATTGGTCTTTGCTGAGTATCTGTCTATCTACTTCAGGAATTACACAATTAATAGGTTCAAATTGAGTTACCGGTATCTTTTCACATCCAGGTAGATCTTTTCCAATTGGCCCCGAATAATCTGTTGGGTCTGTTGTCATACCATCTAAGTGCTGGAAAAGGTGGCGGAATGGCAGATCGTTGAAATGAAGAAGACAAATATTCCATTGCAGAGGTCTTCCCACATACAAATCAATTTGGCGAATTACACCACTTTTCCAGCCAGTGTTTTTAACAGTGCTAACACATCCCATCACTTCTAATTTGTAAAGTGATAAGCCATTTTCAGAAAGATAGGAAGTAATACTGTTGGCTATATCAGTTGCTGATCTTGAAAAGGGAGAATTGTGTCCTACGTAAATGGACCCAGGCTCTTGGATTGTATAGTAATGTTTCTCCTTTGATGTTCTACGCAAATGTTTTCCACCAGACTTTTCAATTAACATTATACTATCCCTTCTAACTTCAGAATAGACGCCGTGAACTTCTGCATTTGCTTTACCTTGCAGAGTGGCTTGCATACTAAATATTTCTATTCAGTTTTACTTTTGTCTACAACATAGGAAGTATCAGTTTCGGTAACCAACCCCATGTCTTGCAATACATTTAAACAATGGCAGCAGTTGCACGTTCAGACACGCCATAACGATCACTAGTTACAGTCGCAGTGTTATTATTAATGAAACTCTCATCTGTCACTGCGGTCTACCCGATGAAGTTGAAGGTTGTGGTACAAATTATCGATCACTGTCGTCAGAAATTTCTGAATTACAAACCTCCGTTTGCACTTCATCATTTTTGCATAAGTTTGAATTTTCAGATCGTTTTATTTCATAACTTTTCCTCTTGATTCTTTCAGTCATCTTTTTGTTTATTTCACATTCAAAGACCTGATTATCCCAATGCCGTATTTTCTTTTTAAGTACACTCATAAATTTCTTTGTAACTACACCAGTTATTATTAAAATATGAGGATTTATTTACTGTATTTTTTCTAAGCACATCTAAGTAGAGGAATGTAACTATAGCGTCTCAAATTGATTTTTTATAAAATAGTTACAAAATGTAAAACTCATAAATTCTACTAAAATCGTAAATTTATCACATATTTCATAGCGAAGCGCGGCCAAATGATATCATGTTTATATAATTTTAATTCATTAAACAAAAAAATCTTGTAAAATCGTTTACGCGATATAGAACTGTAGTTATACTACTCTTACATACCTACAAGAAATATTGAAAGTTTATGGTTTTTAACGATATTTATCTAATTTTAACGGCAATGCGCGACCGGAAGATATGTATTTAAATTGTTTTAATTAGAATTTTTTCTTGGATATAACAATGGCAACTTTTGCGCGCTATAGCATTCCGAAATAAAATAAATTTTTTTTCGAACCACCCTAATGCAAATCCTAAAATCACAATCCAAATCAGTCGGAACATTGATCAGAAAATAAAAGCCGCCAAACGCAGCTGTCACAACCGTGTGTGTTATACAGGTGCAAAAAATCAATTTCTTAAAATAAGAAACAAAAAATTCGGTACACAATGACTCTTAGCCGAATTAAATTACTAAATTGCATGTGGTTCCTCCTAATCCAAATATTTTAGGCGATAAATGGAGTTCACTGGCAGTTCACAACCATTACCGAAAGAAAATAAATTCGTATCCGTAACATAACTGGTTTTTAAAGAAAGTTTCTTAGTCAGGTTTCTGACCTTATTTAGATCATGAAGTACATCCTCTCTACAAAAGCGCTCATATTTTAGGCTCCCGTTGAGGCATTAACGTACATTACGAGTCTAGGAATATTAAGGTAAACGGGTAGGGAAGACAAGATTAGCGCTCGGTGAGATGTAAAGCACATCATTCCGAAATCTTCATGTTTCACAACAGCAGAAGCTTTTAAGCTAAAAAGTTCTCCATATTGTGACATCACCATTAGTTCACACGGGAAAATCCCCACTCCCGAGAATGCCGTCAAAGATTTGACGCCTACAATTACATGGAGCATCTTGAGTTACGTCCCACTTTCATCACAAACCTCGAAGTCATGTTTACAGAATGAATAATCAGTAAACCTTGCATGAATTATGTCCGTACTTAGTATTAGGAGAAGCAAATGGAAAAAATCAAAATAGTGTCCAGTAGTGATTTGGTATTTATCTCCTTGTACTAAGGGTACTTCTAATCAGGCTGATATTGAATTCACTAAATACTGTGCAATTTAAGAAATTAAAATTTGTTATCCAACAAATCTTTCTCCAAAGAATGCTACTAATATTCTCGATAAACAAGCAGGCCATCAGCCAAGTATAAACTTACAACAAGAAAACTGATTTAGGTTTGGATAAGCACGGATTCCATTCAACCATCAAAATTTAATTTTTCATTTTCTCTGACTGTACCTATAATATATCAAATCTCTGTCACAATAACGTCTCCATGTTAAACATCTAATTATAGCGGTACATGAAAGAAACAGGAACACATATCTGGGTAAATAAATGCGGCTGTTTATCGTTTGTACACTACCAATTCTCAAATTTTATCAATTGCGTTTTTTTACCTGTTTTCTGTCTGAATTTATCTCAAATGACTTGTGCGATAGCGTAGCGATTGAGCGTAGTCATTGTTCTTCGCGGACGTGTACTGAAGTTATCTACTGATAATGCGTGGCTGGCATTCGATCCTTTCCTTCAAAGGAATCCGCATTCCCTTTAAGGTAATTCGTGCGAAAAATTACTTCACCTAGAACTTGATGAATTTTAAAGAAAAAACTCTCATCTTTCCAATTAGATCAAAATATTAACCCCTTGCCGAACTACTCTTCAAGCAATTGGCATAATAGTATAAGCGGTTTTACATGGGATAGATTATGGCTGTGCGTTCCAGAGAGAGAATATTAAACAAATGAGGAACTTCTAGAACCCAGATTTCGTCAAAAAAACTAACGGTGTGTAGATTGCATGTTTTCTCAGCTATTTAAAAAAATCTATCACTCACCACAGTAATTTTTACAGAATCGCAAAAAAAAAACCTGCTGTTTTGAAGGGTTTTCAGCCTTACGGCGGGAAAAAATGAGTCAAGTCAAAAACTTATGTGTCTTTATTTGTTTAATTACTGAGAATATTGGTCATGTATAACTATATTTTTGCGCCATTAATATTACAATATTTATTTCATACTCCTTACAGACGCTGAAATAAAAAAATAAAATTTGAATATGGTCTCCATTATGACTAGGGAACTATCTCGCTCAAACCACCTAAAATGCGCTACCTTTCCACCGCGACCCACCAACACCCAATCTCACGCCGTGCACTATTCCATTCCACTCGCGCGCCATCCGAGGACGCAGCCTCAGTAATGAGGCGCAGATACAGTCTCGGGTGCCCCTAATCTCCGGGCCCTGATACCCAGTGCCAGGACCGTGAGTGGAGCGTCTAATGTACGTGCGGGAAGTTCAGGAGATGGTAGAGATGGGTTAGAGAGTTTGGGGGAGGAAATGGAAGTTGTTTGGAGACATCGGGCGTTAAAAGACTTGTGTTTCCGTCTCTCCTCTCTCTGCAGATTTCAACGGATTCCCTCATCTTCTCACATTCAGTCCTACTTAGGAGTTTGTGCGAACCATTTGGCATCTCTGAGCAGTCCCCGACCAAATTTCTCTCCATCCCACACACTATACCCCCTACCCCGTAGCGAGACACGTATTGAGGTAATGGAAGCTGGTGAAGAAATTTGAGAGAAACACAAGAGTACAAGGGAACTGTAGTACATAGCAGCATTAAGAGCCGCGGAAGAGCACAGACACAATGTGCAACAAGAAAATGGAGAAACAAGAGAATGTTGGAACGCACAGAGTCATTCAAGAAGTCGGCGCCAGGTGGAATTGAAGCTTTTAATGGCGGCCATTTTGGTGCGTTGAGGGAAACGGGAAATGGCGTCGCGGAGTTTCCATGCTCGGCGTTATGAAGCGTTTAGATGGAGTTGTTTACAGTCGCGAGATTTTGAATTGTGGCTAATATGTACATGGGCGTGACAAAGTTATCTCCACTAAGTAAAACTAAAACGATTTCCCAGCCATTTGGAAGACGCATTTTTTCTTAGGTTCACGACATACGAACAAAATTAGGTCACCGGTCACCTTTGTATAAGCAGGGAATGTCAACGAATATGTTGTAAAATACATAATTGAAGTCTGGGTATCTTATTTCACGCCTTTTTACATGAATTATTGTAAACCGTCAAATCAATCTTAAATCTATCACAACAAATCCACAAATATGAGATAGAAATCATGCTAGATTATTTTATTTGCATACTACCTATGTCAAAGTGAATCGTCAATGTGACTGAAATCCGTACTACTTTAACTGTTTTTAAATTTCTTGTCAATCTGTATTTCTGTCACTTTACACCAAATGTATGCGAATATGGCTAAAACGAGAAAAGGTCAACGTCATAAAGCATGAAGTCAAGGTATTCTATATCATGAACTGAACTAAACGTATAGGAACAACACATTTGGGCATTTTGGATAGCCGATTAGATATCACCCTGTATCCACCGGCATCTTCCATGTATGCCTACGTACGGGGCGATTTAAAAACATCGCCTACAGGATCGATGAATACACTTTTTTATTCATTTCTAAATAAAAATATTGTCTCCTAAAATAAAAAAAATCAAGAATGATTAATAATTCAGTCACGGATGGATTATCAAATTAGATTTGCGCATGAAAAAAAAAGTTTATTATGTTAATGAGCCGAGAAATATAATCATGCAGTAACAATTTAAGAATTAAGCATATATTTATTCAATATAGCCCCGTGTTTCAGCTTAATTATCGTTCCCTCTAAATAAAAATCCAAACAGGTGAAGCTGCATAGCAAAACTGCGAAGGGTGACATGCAACTTGTTTGATACTAATCTTCCCTCATTGCCTGAAAATATTAACCGAAGCATTTCATTTCCCTGCAGAACGCTTAATGTCCCCTGCATACTGCAGCTGATGACCAACGAGGATAAATTATTTTCTAAAATATATACTATATATATCCCAAGGGGTATAGGTATATGGTATACATTTTATGGGGGTGGTCTAGTGGGTAGAGCGCTTGGCTACTGATCGAAGGGTCCCGGGTTCCGGGTGAAGCCTTTGGACGCCCCCGAACAAAAAAAATCCCCGTAGTGCGAGGTGGCGCAGGGAAAGGAACTGGCCCTCCTACCCTGAATGTGAGAAATTCACACGCCTGTGGCTTAGTCTGGGGTGAGCTCTACCCTCACATATCCAAACCAACATTCGGGTTGAAGCACTGAGTAATATATCCCAAATCTTTTTTGAGCAACTATAAATTCTAGAACCGCTTACCGATCCACACACGATCAAGGAAGAGAAATATTTCTCATCCAAAAAACGCGCCATGGATAAACCCCAATCTTCAAAGAGACAGAGTGGCGTCGCACCAAAAACTTCTCCGACCCCTCTTAGAGGGGATAAGCAAGTAAAATAAGGACCCATGACGAAGGGGAGCCGAAGGGAGGATTACCGGAATGGAGAGGCTAAGCAGAGAGTATTTGAGAGCCGCGTGGAGAGGAGAGATGTGGGAAGATATTCAGTCGACCCCAAATAAGATCGGAAGAGGTGCGGCGAAGTTTGGTTGCGCAAATATGGATGTGAAGTGGGAAGATATTCCGAGAGGCGGCGAGGGAGGCGGGGGGGAGGAAGGAGAGGATGAGGAGTGAAATAAGATGGATGCGGACTCCGAGAGTGTTTTTTTTGTGGAAGGTTGGGGGTGGTGGGAAAGCGGGAAGGGTGGGGTGAGAAAAGAGAGGAGGGAGGGGAGGGAGAAGTAAAAGAGGAACAGGTGGTTGGGCTCCTGCGTGGGAAGGCTTTCGGCAGTCTGGGAAGTAGTACGTCGAAATGCCAGCTGAGGGGGGTGTGGAACGAAACGGAAGAACGCGAAATGGTTTTGGGGGGTTCGTTCAAGGGATGAAGAGGGGAGTGGAAGGGCGAATTTGTAAGGGGATCGTGGAAAGAGAATCAAGGGCGCATAATCCGCCTCCGCCTGCCCCACAAATCAGTTCTCTCGGAAGACAAAGAGGACGGATGGGGGTTGGTTGATCGGGAACAGCGTCACCATATGAACCACTTCCGCATTTATTTCCAATGCTCCTACCTTCGCTTCCGCCGACACCGTTGGAGCCTTCGGGAATGATATCGCGGTGTCCCTCCATTGCTTCTTCCCTCCTTCTTTGCTCCTTGAATGAATGAGGCATAATCATTATACATTCAATGGTTTCAGGCTTGACTTTGAGAAAATCCGTAGTCAGCCGAAGTAAAAACTAGGATATATTATTTTATATATAATGAAATCACTTGTCTATTTTGATATATTATTTCACGAGAATGTATAAGGTACTACTTGTTTCAAAGCATCGGCGTCTGGTACCTTTATTGCACCTGGTAATGGCGCCAATGCGTCTATCTAATCTAGTAGATATCTTTGTTTCTTAATATTAGTATAAACCACGGTGATGACGAAGCCCACACAAAAAAACAAGTCGTAATTAATAAATTCTGGTGGACATATACATTGAAGTTATTTCCTCCGGATAACAAAGCATAATTTTAAGACAAATTGTGTCGGTGTGCAGGTTTTAGTGTGTGAAGATACAAATAAAAGGCTGGCAAAGAGTATTATATTGAGTAAAGCGTTGTATGGAGAAGAATCATGGACCCTGAGTAAAGCGGACGTGAATATG
This sequence comes from Pyrrhosoma nymphula, assembly GCA_963573305.1. NCBI lineage: Eukaryota > Metazoa > Arthropoda > Insecta > Odonata > Coenagrionidae > Pyrrhosoma > Pyrrhosoma nymphula. Next base: position 37,421,948 of record OY754334.1, read on the forward strand.
TAGCAGGCGTTTGATACATCGATGAGAAGCAGAATAGAGAAAGGGTGATGTACGGAAAAGAATACAAACGAGGGAAATCTTGGGATGTTTCGGGAGGAGAAGAAACTTCTGAAAGACATTAGGAGAATGCAGAGGTGGTTGAAACAAGTTGTGACGGGCAAAGGAATGCTGAGGGTCGTGATAGAGATTCTGAGATAAAGATATACATTGTGTAAGGACACCTTTGTTTGTGAATAACTAGAACATATTTACTCTCTTTCGTGTAAACCTACCTTATTCAGTTGATTATTCTAGCAAGAAAAAGATTAATAGGTATCCTCTTTTTAAATGTACAGGACCACAATCTATTTGACCAAAATTTTTTATGATAATATTTCTCATTAAAACTATGCGCGCTCTGCGGGGTCAAATTATTGAATAATCGGAAAACTGGAGTACTACGTCAAGGATCGGTATCTTTTCGGGTAACCCGACAAGTTTTCATTTAAATTACAACTGGTTTAATCATATTATATGAATATACTCGTTTTTATCTCCTTTGTGGAAGACTAAGATCTGATATGATTTGATCCTTCCTGTAGAAACATAAGTAAAGGAGAGACCGTGCAGTTATGTCAGACTACAAAGAGGCCTAGGCGTAAGGCTTTTAATAATTTTTATCCACTTTAATAATTCCAGTGGTTGTCGCATTTACATATGGATTATGCATATTTAAGTTTGTAGGATATTTTTATAATGTCCCTAATCTAATATGAAGAATAAATTACAAGCATGCTCCTCACTAGGTACCGACGCTTGGATTTTAATAATTTCATCAGCATCGTCAGCAGTCTCCTATCTGATGATTGGTTTTGCTGCAGCTATCCAACACACTCTCATAGCTTATTGTAGTGTTCCGTCATAACTCTTACTTTATGAACCCCTCGCATAAATTGCTGATAAATATGAGTTGATTAAGTGAATATAAATGGAATATCCTGCCACTGCATATATTAAGAAATTTTATGCAAAAGAAGCTTTGACAACCATATAAGCAATTCCATAATACCAGTATTACACCGATAAAGATCACCCTAAACGCGTAATTATCCACAGGAAAGCGTTTCAGAGAAGCACACAACTTTCGATATAAAAAATGATATTTTAGAAAAATCATTGCAATAAAAACATATTAAAAGTTGTTGAGTAGCTACAATTTCAACATATGACTCTAATTCGTCTTGATATTGAAATGGTTTTATTATTAATAAGAGCTTTAGATGACACGAGAAAATATTTAACATATACATTGATGTTTAAAGTACATAAGTAGATGATATTTTCATACATTAAGAAATTTTGTTGCAATACGAATACCTATTTATTTCATCGCATATGTTTTTAGTAGAATTTTCTGAATGTTCACCTGAAAGGCAGGAAAACGAGATAGAGCCGTTGATAAGTTCCGAGCAGGGGGATTCAGCAGTCATTGAAGATGTAACTGAACTTCTTCACCTGATGGCACGCATTAAGAAAAATCCAACCGCAACAATTACGCAGACACGATTTTAGGGGCAAATAAAACAGCAATCAAATTCACAGAAAATACCTGTTATTAATAAATGATATATCTTTTGAAGCTACTTTGCTCTGGTTAGGCCTCATCTCGAATATGCCGCGAGCAATTGAGAACCTTCACAAAACGATTTGATGCACGGCGTTTATGAAGTACAAAGGAAAGCCGCACGATTCGTAACAAAACTGCAAGACGCAAATAAAAAAGGTTACACAGCAGCACATTGTAACAAAAACAGCGTAACACCAATATACGACCGTTAACATAAAATTCACCTCTGTTCTCTCCCCCTCCCTTATTCCCTCCCTTGCATATTCCCTCTGCTTTTCTGGCTGGGATCGTCCAATCACCTCAGCGGCATCTCTCATGCTTGTATGTAAAAGTCCTTTATCTACCACGGTAATTCTATTCATAAATGTTTTCTTCCATATTTTATGCATATTTTCCCTTTGATCAATATGCATATAAATATCGTTTAGTTCGGGCAATAGTTAGTAAAAGAGAAGAGAAAATAAGTTTTTCGGGTAGTTCGAAGTAAGGTAAAAAGGAAAAATGTTAAGAAGAATCAAATGCTGGGCATATAGATGAGTAGTTAAAAGAATCAGACGTTATGGAAGACCTCAGAGCTAGGAGAAAAACATCACTGGCAGGACTGTCCAACAACCGAAGGTTAAATCGTTAGAACAACGCGGACAACGATAACACTTATTTATGAATAACCTAATAAGTATCTATTTTAAGGGCAAAAATATACGCACGGGTAAATAAGATCATTTCAGTGGCACATATTCAGGGAAAAAGGTTTGATCAGTCAGTGAGAAAGCGTGGAACTATAAAAACGGCCGTAGAAGATATTGAAGCAACTAGTACTAGGAGTTATTGAGTTCAAGTGTTTATTTTAGAAAATCTGTTTCAATGGGAATACGTTTTCGAAACATCACTGAAACAATGCGCATAGTTGGAAAAGTATTGCAAATGTGTTACAATTCGTATAAGAATAAGATTTCGGATATTTAGTGACTGATTTGTTAGTTTTGTCTGGTATTCTTAAGGGCCTTAATTTAGCTAACCACCAGCACCACCAAGTGAGAAGAATCCACGTAGTTTTGTTATGATCATGAACTCGCACTGGTTCGTAATATTGCTGTATCCAAATCATTGTTATACAGCCTTTGACATCGCAAAGCAAACTAAGCGATACCTATATCAAATCCAGTAATGGCCATAGTAATGATATCCATAAAAAAACAGAGCCATCGTTCATGGAAATGATTTATTTTGAAGAAGAGCAGGGTAGTGCTAACCAGTTGGCCGTTAAATTAGCCGACAGCGATGAGCTTTGGGAATGACTTTGGGAATGAAAGTGCCGAAGAACTCTCGCATATAAGAGCCGGGAATTATTTTTAGTTATTATCTTGAGAATTGAAAAGGTGTTGGTACGCCGTCAAATGCGGTATTTGGATAACTTTCTAGCGGTGAATGACACCAACAAAAGCGATAAACTTACTTTAAATTGAAAAAATTATTGGGGATTTGGCTGAAATGTTGGCCAAAGCAGCAGTTTGTTAAGGGTACCGGCAGCTGAGGACGTATGCATGAATACCTAAAACTAGGTGGGTTATTTTTTAAATAAACTCTTCAGTAACCTTGCGGTACTTACTCAAAACTTAAACAATTTATTTTGTGGCATTTGTAAAAGTTTTTCTACAAATAAAATTATCGGGTTATTTTGGTTAAGTTAGGAATACTCTGGGTGTGGGGTGGAGGGAAAACCAGCGCGGTATTAGCCCACTCCTAGTGAACGGCATCATGGAAATCTCAATTTTACGTCCAATTGACGGGTGGAAATAAATGCCGGATATTATCCAAGCAGGGATCGACATTCCAGGGAAAATCCTCCCCACTGTCGCAACTCGAACCCAGACCACCAGTATAGGTATCCTGCAGAATAATCTCAAAACCAACTCCTTGACGTATTCTTTTAATATTCACCGTTTTATTTATATAATATGTCAAATAAAACGTTCTTGAACTTCTTTAAGCTATTGAAACATACAACTGATACGAAACATTTAACTACTCCTAAGTCCAAGCTTTAAAAAATCGCAATTTATTTCATTTTTACCTTCAGAATTCCAATTTTCTATCAATGATCAAATTACAGGGTGTTTGTCAAGTTCTGGTGGTTCGGCCCCTCAAAAACCTGAAGACAAGCCAATGGCTTATCGGGATTTCAGGGGCATACGGACCACCAGAATCGTCGGGGAGCAAAAAAAAAAATTCAAATTTCCTACCATCATCCAGCTACTTCTATCCCCAATTGATGCTATCTGATGCCAACAATGAAACTTAATTTTAAGTCCAATAACTGTACACATAGTAATAAAATATCAAAAAACCCCCAACTTTGTGTACGTCCAATATGATTAATGCGTGTGCGGAAAGAAAAAATGAAGATCACTTTTCTCAAATGTAATCAAAACCTTTGGCTCACTCCGCAAATTTGTCCTGTAAACTTACTTAGTTTTCCGCAATACGGAAAAGAAGATATAACGTTTTGAATGAATATCAATAGAGCGTGGTATTAAATCTAGGCTTGACAGAAAAAAGCTGTGCATTCAGATACATATTCACAATAAAAAATCAAAATACACACATAATTAAATACTATGGGATATTAAGAGAAGGTAATTTTATACACATTTTTAAAGTGTAAGTTGGGAAGAAGCAAGAGAAATTTAAGACAGAGGGCAATATTCACGATTTATCTTAAGGGTGATGACTTAGGTCTTTTGGAAACTGATTAGACAGTCCCGTCGGCATCTCCACCAGCTCTTCTCCATCTTCTACCAAAACCGTTCAATCCTACTCCATTCCTCTCGTTCTGACTCACCGATGTAATTGGGACAGACCAAATTCACATGATATACCTTCTTGCTTATCCTATGTTGTGAAAAGCGATGGTGGAAACAACTGCGGAGTAACTGCACCATTGATCTTACGAGTACTTAATTCATGAACTTGATCAAAGTAAGCTAATTAATGTCTCGTGATTTACTTCGGTTTCCAATTAATTTCTGACATCCAGGAAAAAGACAGTAGTGGATATGTCCAATGGTATAAATGTAAATCGATATGGGTGCTCACTAGGGTGTAGCCGCGTAATCAACCTATTGGCCTATCTCTTAATAGATGATCATGGATAAGAACAATAAATATAGCCAGTAACAAGTAAGCCGTTAATTTTCAAATGTTTCATGTGGTACGGCAATTTTTAATGCCTTTTCGAGGGATATTTACAAACACATAAAAGAATACCTTACAAGACAACTGACTCATAAAAATCACCTTGGTCTCACACCAGTATGGGTCTGAATCTCTTAGCACTATGACGTCAACAACAAATAATAAGAATTGGTACATCCGCAAATTTTACAATTTAAACCGATGAAAGCAGCAATGGATTGAAAAAATAAAGGAAAATGCTTTCACTGTTATAAATTGACAATCCAGAGGGATTAGGCACCGACCGCTAATCTGAGAAGCCAAAACATATTAATCATACCGATGGTACGAAATCGAAATAACGTAACAAGCCCTTAATATCAGAAATAATTAATTATCAACAAAAAAGCAGGGCTGAACTGAAATTAATATTATACAATGAATTTTAATTCCCTGTTTATGTATTGACATACACGCGCTCGTTCGTTAAGACAGTCAGTTAATTATTTCGCATGTATCATACAATGAAAAAAAAATTTACCTGCAGCATTACCACAAAAAAAGGCACGATGTTTTTATGATAACAGGAAAAAATCCTCTTCCACGCGATTGCACATTTATTCCCGTTGATATGAGGTGATTGGAATCGTTGTTCTCTAATTATAAATGATATAAATAATTAATGAGTGAGTTGACTCGTTGGAGCATTGGTTTTGCGGGTATCACTGAGTTGCATGAGCCCCTGCTTATTTCTTCAATTCCCTTACCCCCTTCGAACTGATGAATCACGGCTAAATGCTAATATATTGTGTAAATATGATGATCAAAAATATTTCGAACAAAAGTTTTAGAAAATATTTAGAAGATACAGAATAACTTTGAACGAATCTGATATCATGCCTACTAATGAAGTTACGATGTTTTTTTGTCCGAAAAACACTATTTTTTCACCCATTGAAACTCAACTGTTTCCCTCAGACTGTCACGTTAAACCGCGAGATGAGTTAGAGAAGAACTAAAAAAATGCAAGAGACGAGATGAAGCATGCGAATGTAAGAGCGGGAAGAGGTGACGTATGTAAACGACTTTACGCGGGTGGAAATGTGATTACGAAGCAGTATGAGAAGAAAAGCAGGGAAAATGGATTGAGGGAACATCTCCATTTTTCTCCTGAGATGCGTTTCATCCGTGCGTATGGAATGAAGAACATGCATAAAATGTATTCCTCACATTTGAGTAACATAGGTACGTTATGTAAAATTTTAAATTTGCAAAATCATTTACATATTCCACGTATATTTTCGTCAACCGCAGGCGTTTCTCAACTGAGTTTTGGCTCTCTACAGTTAAAAATATAATATCAACATTCGAGTACCTTTTTTTAATTAATGTATGTTCCCCACTATCTCCACTGAATGCACATTGAACTATTTTTTTATTTCCTCCGACGTGAGAAGAATTTTGATGGTGTGTTTCATATATTCGATAGTTTAAATTAAAAACTCAAAATTTAATAGACTAGTTTTTTTCACAATGAGGGAAGGCCAAAAGCACTTTTAAAAATTCCGATTATTCTTTTTTTCTTAATATCTCCTTTTTACACTTTATTGAACCTTCTAATAGCTATTTATACTTTTTGAACAGCACCTATGCCGGTGACGATGATGGTGATTCCACTAAGCGTGAGCTATTTGCCAATAAGTCATTAAAAATTTACCTGATGTGACAAAATAAAATTCAAGTCAAAGTTTTATAACAAAACGAAAGATCATATATGAAATTATTTTGTAGAACTAGAGCAATCTATTAAACGAAGAGAAATCTACCATTTTACTACCAACCTACTCATTTCACGCTAAACACAGGCGGATTGAGAGTCCGATTACCATGGCAATTATAACGAAAAACACTGGCTCAACAGACTTAGGACGTCCTTAAACTCCAAAAATTACGGTTAAACAAGCATTGCCCAGAGTTAGTCCGATAAAGCCATGTTTATGACAAAACTAATGTATGCCACTTAATAACCACGTCCTTGCCCGCATAAATGAGGAATGCAGGTGATGGGTGGAAAATTATAGTCATGGAATATAGGCTAGAGTTGGAATTCGAATCGAATTTTCCTCAAGCAAAATGAAAAAATCATCAGCGGCCGTTCAATCCTAGGATTGGTTGACTTCAGACCTCAACCCTGTCCTATCTTTTTTCTAATTCCCTTACTTTTAAGTAGTTCTTATGTACTTACTTCTTTATTTGGTCTATGACTTTATCTTGGACTTTTTCTTGGGACTGTAATCTCTATTTTTCCCTCAATTATATTTTTTAATAACCCATTCTGCCACAAGGCGAGCCCATTCCTACTGGTTCTTCTTTCAGGTGTAGTTTTCCATATGGTCCATTCTTTTTTACTCCCCTGTATACTTCTTCATTTATTATCTTATCTGTCCATTTGATCATCAATATACTCCTCCAACGATAGGAGGATGCTGAAGATCCACCTTCTACTGTTGTAGGAGAATGCACCGCACCACCGAACTCCTAACTCTCTTTCATTTTAAAGGACTCTTTTAAGAAATGTGTTCTGAGGGGGTGTCCCGAAAAATTTGGGATGGATTACGACAGAGGAATAATCAACCATCCAAACAAAATTAAAGTCACCACAGTGAATGAAAGCCGGAAGAAAGTAGAAGCTCCAATTCACAAAGTATTTAGACACTTAAGTGCAAACTATCACCAGCACTTTGAAATATGTTCTTCGAGGAGGCATGACAAAAGCATTATAAACGATAAGGAGAAGAAATAGACATGCACCGTTTTGCAGGTGACATTGCTGTAACAGCAGGAAATTTTGATGATCTTCAAAGATCACTATGGGCCAAGTACTTTAAAAATATACCATCAAAATTGTTAAAATGTACGTCCATTCGTGAGTAGGAAAAATAAGTTTAGTTAGTGTCTCTGCACGGGGTGGTCACCCAGAATAATGTTGATTCGTATAGAGGTATCTCAACGGTCTCAACTGTGTATTACCTGTGCTGTACATTCAATTAACAAACAAGGACCCGTTAATAAAGTAATTTGTCCTAGCACCGATGCGTCTGATTGTTGTTTTACTCCTACCCAATCCTAGAATGGTAAGAGTGCCGCGAGGGAAAGCTTGAGGCTCGACCTAAGGAACCTACGTCTTTTTGGGCTGCGAGGAAGAAGCTGATGGGTATCGTCACGTGGAACATTAATCGCAAAAAGGTGACTTTGAGCTTGGACGTGGTGTTCAGGAAGAGGGTGTTTCCATTCTAACGTACAGGAGGAAGAGAGGAACAACGACCATGGAGACCCGAGGCTGTCCCGCCATACGAGATCCTTTATGCGGTAAGGGAGGAGCCCGCGTACAGGAGGAAGAGAGGAGCAACGACCATGGAGACCCGAGGCTGTCCCGCCATACGAGATCCTTTATGCGGTAAGGGAGGAGCCCGCGTTTTAGGGTGATGGCTAGCACAGGTGATGATGCAGGCGCTGGTAACCAAAGCGATGGACCGGGACCAGGCCCAGGGGAGGCAGGGCGGAATGGGACACACCAGGATGGAGACCAGCGCGACCATCGGACCAGCGGGCCCGAGGTCGGGGCCCAAGGCATATAGCATCAAGTATCAGGAGAGTACAACATTACTTAATTACTTAACAACCCTAGTGTTTTTCCTTTACACATGGAGCAACCCCTGTACTTTCTTAAGGAAAGGAAAAATAGGGAAGTGTTTGTGTGCAAGCTGGAGAAAGGTTTGTATGGGCTAAAGCAATCTGGATGGAACTGGAATCATTTTATCGCGAATCCCGGTCAAAGCAAATGATTTTTCCTCTGTGGAATTTCGCACTTATGTGCACTTACGGGGAAAAGGTTACAACCGTTACTAGTCCCGGTATCCTCAAAATTGGATTAATTGAGATTTATTTCTCGGGTAATTATTTTATTACAAATATTTACAGTATACAACGGAAATGCCTTATAGAAAAATGAGTAATCTTTCTCAAAGATCTGCTAAGGTAAGGGCAATGTTCTCTTTGCGGAAAAACCAATCTCATGAACAACGATTACAGTTGGACGCTGTGAGACACGACTTTCAACGTGCTTCAGAAGCCCCGGAGGAGCGTTAGGCGAAATATTAAAATATATAATTACGTCATGCTTCAAGCAGATGTTTATTTTCAGTAAATAATTCAAATGTGATCTGCTTGGTACTGGAATCTCGCCCGAACTCACTTGAAAATGCACACTGGTAAAATGTTTATGGCGATCTTTCCCACGCACCCCTCGCGAGCATGGAATACTTCTAACTTTTAATGTTCGAAAAATAAACAATTTGAGTAAAAAAGCTTAATACTATGCATAATTAAGCAATAAAACGGGATATTTCTACTAAAAAAAATAACGAAGATGAGAAATGAAAATCACATTCTTTTCCGTATGAATAGGACTACTATAATATTTCTTAATGTCATCCTTCCCATTGAGAAAAAACGTGAATTTCTGCTAGTGCACTATAAAATATGATAACAGTGATGGAAAAACTATGGGTATTTATGTATTTTGAACTACGTAAATGCACAGAGATAGTTCTACAGGAAGCATGCGATACGTATTGTTAGTAACCGTAGATTCAGTGTGCGGAGTAAAGAGAAGGTGTCCTTCGTTTCACCCTCAAACTCACTGGTACATGGGCACATGAGATAGAGAGAGAGAATAAAATCAGGACAAAAGCTGGTCGGAGTATAAGTTGCAGGAACAGGTGCTGCGGCTGTGGAGGTATAGAAGAGAAATAAACAAAACGAGAAGAGGGACAACACGACTGGCGCTTGAAAAATAAATGAAATTGGAGTGGAAAGATGCGGCTACCCAACCCCGGTGGCAATGATGGAGGAAGAGAAGCGAAAAATAAAAGGAATGAAAGGAGGGAGGATGAAGAAGATAAATAGGTGCAGAAAACGTTGCACGCGTGCGGTGTGGTCGTCATTTGTTTCCGGAATCGGACGGAGTGGTCAGCGGTAGGGTGGCGCCGCGCCCACACGCCCGTCCATGCGACACTCCCTTGCAACGCTCTTTCCTTTCCCGAGGGTTTATTCATTCGTTTATCTTTTTCCCCCCTCAAAGGCGTCCGCTTCACCCTTGTTTTTCGGGCTAGAGGGTACTTGGAAAACGAAAGAAGTGTTGAAAACTGCGGTCGCCTATCTTTTCCTTCCACTACGTCATTATTATTGGTTTATTGATCTTTCCAGCAGCAAATTTTAATAGCTATTGATCTGGATCTTCGTCCTACCCCACAAGCCGCCGAAGAGGTGACATGGGGTGTAAAGACATCCGCCTTAGAAAGGGAGGTAATAGGGAAAAGGAGGGCGGAGAGGACAGATGTAAATTTTATGCTAAAGATATGTCTTATGTTAGTGTCACACTGTTTTTGTTATTATCACTAATGGTTCGTTAAAAGAAGGAAGTACCGCTCAGCAGGCCTGGCTTAAGACCCGGGCGACTGCCCGGTGCGGCGCAAAGTAAGGGGCGCCGTGATTGTGAAAAAATATTTTTTTACTACGTTTAACTGGTGAATAGGTTTGATAAGCGGGGGGTGGGGCGCCGGAATACTATCTCGCCCGGGTGAAAATTTTGTCTTAAGCCGGCCCTGTCTCTCAGTTTGGCATTTTATATTTTATGTGGTAGCTTCTATCAGTTGTAGAGTTGTAGAGGTTTAGCGCGGGGTCAAAATGATATCCGTGGCGTCGTACTGAAACTCACGTGATCTGAATTTTTCAAGTATTCCAAGCCTATCGTGTAGTCTACGGATGTCTTTCGGCACCCAACATAGTCTTTACATCAGCTGTCTGTTACACTATTTGTTACACTGTGGCAGTTTTTAACAAGCAGGGTATCGTTTTGAGCAGAGTTCTTGCAATGGCTTAAATATTACGAAGATTGCCATACTTAAAACGTATTTTACAAAGAGCAAAAAGACCCCAGCATTCCCAAGGAACTGACCTCCCAACCAGCTTGAAAATTACTGTCTCCGTAATTTCGCCGGAAAAAAACTCTCTTCTTTCATAAAATAAAACTTGGATTGAGTCACTTGCTTCAGTAAGAAGGACAGAGACTTCAAATCAAATTTTTAAGAAAGATTAATTTAGTCATACTATCAATCTAGTTTACATACCTAACGAAAAAAGAGAAAAAATATGCGAAATTCAACTAGCCATCAAACGCGATTCCACACCTAACACGAAGCAACAAAAGTAGCTATTTCCGTTTCAAAGTCACTTCCAATAAGGGGACGAGTAACTTTTACGAAGTCTTTCAATATGAAAAGCAGCGCGACAAAAAGAGGTTTCTTTTATAAACATTTGTCAAGTGATTCTTAAAAATACGAGCAAGGAAATAATAATTTTAAAATAAAGATAAAAGTAATGATTCACGCCAACTCAGACTCAAAATGCATAATTTTCAACATAAAAATGCCGAGAATAGATACTAAGATAGATTTCAACTTGAATTCAAATTTAAGATACGTCCATTTGATTCAAAATTTTAAAATATATTCATACAATATGTGCAATGATTTCAAAATATGCAGAATTAAAAATACAAAATTAATTGGGAATGTGGATTTCATATAGTCAGATTCGCTGACGACTAGCAGTAAGATTGGCGATCATCTAAAGGATTTGAAATCATTATCTCTGGAGCGCAATCGAATAAAAATGAATGATATACAAAATGAAAATTAGCCGTAAGAAAACTAAAGTATATAATGGTATTTACTTGCGCTAAAAAAGTGAGGTTGATCGTAAATGTAGAAGCGCTCTAACTGGATGAAAAAAAGAGTTTAGATTCCTGAAATGTTTTGGCAAATATCTCCCTTTATTTAATTCACAAAATTGACAAAATATTTTTTAGCGCCATTGCTGTAGAGTAGCTAATTTACCACTTTGTAAACCATAGAAGTATACTATGTCTCCACAGTATATGGAATAGTTTTTTGAGTTTGTGGGCGGAGGTCAAACTCCGCAGTCAGCAAAGTAGAGAGATTTTATTGCAATCATTACTTTAGGGATCCACATTACATATTCGTTTCATATTATTTTGTTTTCTCATTCCTCCCCCTCATATGTGATAAAGACTTCACCTAGCTTTCCTCTTACGTATGAATTATTTAAACTATTTCAGGACTGTGGGGACTGCCATTACTTTATAAATGTTGTGTTTCATTTCTTGCTATAACTTTTAAAGTTCTAATTTTCGTTCCACATTTCCACTAGAAAAAATTTATTTCATTTTTTAAGTCTTCGTTTTCTTCGTAGGTTATGTCAAATTTTACATATTGGAAATGTTATTTCTGTTCTATTATGTCGTTTTCAATGACAGTTTCTGTTTCACGTGATTTCCTAAAAATGCCATTTTTTTGGTGTAGCTATCGAGATTATCTGGTTACACCTGTTTATCCGGGGTTTACCTTACCAGCTAATTTTATTTTATCTTATCAATGGTACATTATGACCGCGTAATCATCGCATTGCATCGTAGCAATAAGGTGAAAAAGAAATGTGTAGCATTTTCTGATTCAACTGATTTTTGTGTTACACATTCCGCTTCGCTGTCCTTCCGTTCCTTGGAATGGCAGGGCTGGAGTGCATTGGGCTGGGATTGCAAAGGTGGAGTCCCAGCGATGCCTCTGCCGTGGAACAGGTGCAAACATGGAGTTTCGGTGATTAGTGGGACATTTGGGACGGATCCGAGAGGGGCCTTGCGTAGTGTACCCGGTAAACCACTCGTGGATCCGTTTTGCTCCCCAAAGCCCCGCGAGCCGCGGTAGTTTTATACGAATAAAAAAATAAAGCAAAAGAATAGCTTCAATGGTTTTAGGCTAAGGTTCGGCGCATTGTTTGTAGCGCGCCCTCATTTTTTTGTTTTTCATCGCTCGCGCGCGCAAAAACGCGGGTACGAAACGGCTCGCGTGCTTCATTTGTTTGTTCGATTATTTATTTTCGTTTTTAAATTTGCCGTCCATTGCTGCTGCTCCTCACCCTCTTTCTCCCACTCTCTCTTTCTCTTTCTCCCCCCCTCTCTCTCTCTCTTTCCCCCTCTCTCTTCACGAGCATCTCCATCGATTCTCGGTTTTCACGGAAAACAAAAAAAATCTAAACTGATGCGCGCGGCGGAAATAAATTAGGAAAATTGGCGGCATGAAAACCCCTCGCTTATGCTCGTTTACCGGCGTCGAGCGTGTTTGTGAGCCGGGACGTAGATGAAAAAGTTGCATTATTTGCCTCTCCCACCGTTCTAGTGGAAAGGGAAGCATTGAAACGATTGCAGCAAATGTTTACCTTGCTTTTGCCGTCGCAACAAAGGAGAACGGTGAGAACCAACTTTCCGGAATGGGTTGTAACTTATCACTTAATATAGATAATTATCTATATTAAGTGATAAATTACGTTATATAATAAAATATATAGTAAATTACGTCATACAATAATACTTACATTTTGAAATTTTTGCAATTTCTTGCAATATTAAATATTTCCCACCGGCAGTAAATTTAGAATATTTACACTTACGTAAAAAGGATGAAAAAAGCAACTACTAGCATGAATTTTTATGTATTAAAACTATAAGTAGTGCCCAGCGACGTCATTAAACCAGCTCAATTCACTGAGGTGACTAAATATAATTAGGTATTCCAGCGTATATTAAAACTAACTCAGTAATAATTACATCCTTATCCATATAATTAGGAGGATCAATTCGGCTTTATGCATTTTCAAGTGTTTTGGAAGGATTTAATGGTAGGTATTTAACAACATATTGGGAGCAGAAGTGGGGTAAGTCAGTTATTTTTCCATATTTAATTTAGGTGAGCAGAAACATTCCTCAACCTGATTCTGTTTAGCACATAAGTGGCGTGAGTGTAGCTTCTGAGTTTTTTCCGCTAGATAGCAGCAATAAAGGTTCCATTTTTTGTATATTCCGCTAAAAAAACAATATTATACTTGCACCATTCTTATTGTCAACGACACACATGATAATAATAAACGTCCATACACGCACTGCAGATAACTTAAATATTCACGCTGAATAAGAGAAAAACCAATCTATGTGCTCAAAGAAATATTAAATATCGACATAATCTGAAAGGCTAGCGTTAGAAAAAACAGTATCCTTTCTTACAAGTAATTCTCAGACACATTTTATCTGGAAAAAATGTATGAAAATGGGAAATTGCTATACATTTCTCGAACAAATATAATTACATAGGTTTCCAATGATTAACATTTTTGGAACATGATTTACAATCTTCAGTAAAAGAATGTGAAAATGTACAACATTTTCCGAAGGAAACCGCAAGGTATGGCAATAGCATGTGACTTGAGGTAAATGCATTAAGCAGTGGCATTAATAATGGGAGGTAAAAGCAGAAGATAATGGTTTGAGGCTACAGTGGACACTAATATATCTTCAGTGGTTTTCCCGTGTACTTAACTTAACGGAAGTCAAGAAGAATGGTAGAGGGGCATGCCAACGACTTCACCGCGAAACCGTAAGGGACCGTGTTGCTGAGAGGATTATTAGCAGGCCGAGCAGTAGTTGGTATCCGAGAGAGATCGATTGTACGACGATATATCTGCATAGCCCACAGCTAATCCCTTCAGTGCTATTCCTCATCCACTTAACTCCGTTCCATCTTAGTAAATGCACTGCAGTACACTTATTATGAAACAAATCTTATCTTTTTAGGGAGAGGAGTGATTATAAAGGATTCAGATGAAGTTAAAAACCTGGGAATCATCGCGCTGGCGGAAACACGTCTTCAAAAAAGCCCCTTATATATCTCATCTTTCATTGCTTTTGAAAAAAAATCACTCTCGCTTATTTTTTTTATACATGAAGGAGTTGTAATTTAAATGTCAACTCTCCCGTAAAAGAATTGTGGATACGAAACAATTTTTTATTAAATCACGTATAAACAATTTATCAAAGAGGACGGACCTTAAAACGACGTTGAGTACTGTATACTTTATTCATGATAAATGTTTTGCTCTACTGTGATTTCCAATCTTTTTTCCACAATGCTGTAAACATGATCAAGAAGTTAAGTTCACTCCATTAACAAGCAATAAACTTTTGTTTTTTCTGTACCTAAATATTAATAATATAGGGAATATTAATTATTACAACTGTTATGAAAATAATATTCATAGTTACGGTTATCATGAAAAAGTCTATAAAAAGTCAAAAAAAGGCCTAGATTTGGAACTTTTTCATTATAACCGC
The DNA here is from genome assembly GCA_963573305.1 of Pyrrhosoma nymphula. Taxonomy (NCBI): domain Eukaryota; kingdom Metazoa; phylum Arthropoda; class Insecta; order Odonata; family Coenagrionidae; genus Pyrrhosoma; species Pyrrhosoma nymphula. Next base: position 37,437,031 of record OY754334.1, read on the forward strand.
AACGTTGGATATTATTGTTACAACAGTTGTAATAATTAATATTCCGTGTAACTAAAGGTTTTGGAACTTCAACGATGAAAAGGAGAGGAATTGGTGTAAAGGTAAAGAAAGAAAAAAAAGTCTATTGCTTGTTATTGGAGTGAATTTATATCGCGTTCTCAGTTTTTATAGTCACTAGTGCGATTGAAGAAGGAATTTTTGTAACAATCAGTTCGGCAGAGAATCTAAGTAATTTTGCGGCCACCATAAGTCCCAAAGATATGGTGTGGAGTCGAAATAGTATCCTCCATGTAATTCTGTAACTCGCCGGCTCTGAATTTTCAAATAATTTGTGCCTGCTTTCAACGTCCAAATAGTATAGACCTAGAGTTTGAAATGTTTCACATTTACAACGAACATGGTTGGTGCGACAGATTGTGGATATTGGGAAATGGAATTGATTTGTCTTTAAAATGAAATACAACTCTGATCGCTTCCATTCACCTGGTCGATGTAAATCATAATAAATCAATTCAAAACACGGTAAAACCTCCCGCATTCACTTTTTGATCATGTTTACAGCATTTTACAATGCACAATGTGGGATGTGGACTGCAGCAAAATCTGTAGATCGATGACACAAATTCTAAAAAAAAAATCAATTATCACTTTCCGTGCTGGAATTTAAGAAAGGAATTGCTGCGATTAAAATTGCGCAATAGTTAAAGATGTTAATTAGACGACTTTCCCCAATATATTTAAACCGTTTTTAATTACCTAATTCTAAACATAATGACGCCCCACCGTCCAACGTAATTGATATTAAGTAGGAGAATTTATCAATGAAAATCTGCATCCAAATCTTTCTCATCAATATGGGTGACATCTACAAGGCATGGTAAAGAAAGTTACCCAACACAACAAGCTGGGCGATTCGTCCGTTGTTTGGTTTTATTTTTAGTCCAGGAAATAACTAGCGGTGCCTTTTGGAATTTTCGGGAATCCAGTATTGATTAGACAATTCAATTTGATACCTAAGCATCGCCCTGATGAAAAGAGGCCAATTAGACCGAGTTTGAGGGTCAGATTATGGAGAAATTAGGCTTTTGCAAAATTAGTACTATACCATAAGGGGAAAGTTCATTGGCATTCGTTTGTGTAGTTGCATTCGAATAAGAAATTGGTTTCAATTATACAGTGATTCCTGATACGCCGAGTGAGATTGTGTATTATCATGAGTTTTCTTAAGTAGCATGTCTCAGAGGAGGTTATTTTTCACTTATATCCATTTCAATAACTTTTGCGAGCCATGTTGGTCAATGAAATGAGCATAAGAGCAACGAGTAACAAATAACGACTCAGAATACCTACTAGATCTGTGCCGTTCATGAATGAATCGCTCAAAATGAACGATCCTCGGGAATGAACCGAATGAATTGTATCATGATTTTCATTCAAATCATTCAAAATGGACGATTTGCCTGAAGATTTGAGTGATTCAATAACTATTTGATATTCAATAACTATTTGATATAATATCTGACTAACTATGATCATATGAACGGAGAGCTGGCTTATAGAGGATATAAGCAACAGCGAAGTTTTTCCTCCAGGATAAAAAATCTACAGATGCGATCGAAGAGATAGGAAAGGTGGCGGAGTTTTTCTAGCAGTTAAATCATATTTACACAGCACCGCCCACGAAATAACTGACAATGGAATAGAAAGCTTATGGTGTACGATTAAACAACGAAACAAAAGGAGTATACATGTTTGCTCTTTTTATAGACCTCCAAACTCCGAAGTTGATATATTTAGCAATTAGAAAATCAAATATCTGCATTTAATTTGAGAGACAGTAAAAGTGTAATAATTATTGGGGAGATTTTAATCTGCCCAATAAATTGTGATTCATAGACTGTAAAACCGAATTCAAGGAATAGGGAAATAAGCGAGATCTTACTCAACACACTTACTAATCACTCACTTGCCCAAGTAGTTGACAAGCCTACGAGAGGAAATAAAATATTAGACCTTTTTGCAGTAAGCCATCCTATGTTGATAAAACAACTCGATATTATTGACGGCATAAGTGATCACAGAGTAATTTTTGCAACCTTAAAAATTAAAGTAGAGTCAGCTGTAAAACCTAAACGCAATATTTATTTATTTGATAAATGCAACTTCATAAATGAAAGGGAAACAGACACGACCCAGGGAACTATCGACCGATTTCATTAACGTCGATTATAGGCAAGATACTCGAACATATCGTCGTTAGCAATATCATGACGTTCCTAGACAGTCGTAACTTCCTCCATGGCGGTCAGCACGGCTTCCAGAAAGGTAGATCATTTGAAACACAGCTCGCGCTCTTTCTTCATGATGTTCTCAAATCTGGTGAATCGAAAAGACAATTGGACATATTATTTCTAGATTTTAAGAAAGCTTTCGACACGGTACCTCACAACAAACTTTTATACAAATTACAGTCATGCGGGCTAAACGAAACAGTAGTAAACTGGATACGCGACTTTCTGAGTGATCGTAAGAAAAAAGTAGTTCTTGACGGAATTAGCTCTGATGTAGTTAAAGTGACATCAGGTGTCCCACAAGGAAGAGTAATCGGCCCTCTTTTGTTCATTATATACATAAGTGACCTAAGTTCTCGAATTTGCAGTAAAATACGTTCATTTGCTGACGACGCTGTCATCTATCGTGAAATTAGTGATCACTCTGACTTTGAAATTATATCATCGGATTTAAGCAACGTTCATGTGTGGAGCCAAGAGTGGGGACTCGAACTTAATCTAAGCAAATGCACGGCGGTACATTTCTTGCGGAGGTCGGCCAACTATCCCCACGTATATGCTGTGGATGGTGTTAACATAAAGGCGACAGATGAAGTGAAGTATCTAGGAGTTACGATAACTTCGAACCTATCGTGGGGAACACATATAAGAAATATTTGTGGCAGAGCTCTGAAGAAGCTAGGATTCGTCAAGCGTATTTTGGGAAGGTTTCGTATGTAAAGTAAAAGAGAGGTGCTATTTCGCACTCATCCGGCTACACCTTGAATATGCAGCGAGCATATGGGATCCGATGCAGAAAGACTTAATCCGGGAACTTAATAAAATGCAAAGGAAAGCCGCGCGATTCGTCAAAAACAGCTACGGGCGTACAGACAGAGTTACACAGATGTTAAACTAATTAGGGTGGGAGCCGCTAGAGACTTGGAGGCTGCGCGCTAGGCTTAGCTTGCTTGAGCAATTTAGAATAGATATCTTTAAGAGCGACACGGAAAACATCATATTAGAACCCCCACTATATTTCCAGGTCCGACAGAAGCGATAAATTAGGAGAGATATTTTGCCGAAGGGATAGGTATGGGAATTCGTTTTTCCCTCGAACAATAAGGGACTTTAATGAATGTTAGTGTAATTTCATTAGAGCGTTTCCTTTTTATACACAAAAGGCTGGTGTCCTAACACCCCCCAACACACGCCTACTGAGCTGGCTTGCGGGGTAGTATGTAGATGTAGATGTATTTGATAAATCACTCCCAATGAATGATTTGCATGTAAAATGGAATGATTAAAAAATGATTTGAGTACAAATCGTTCAAAAAGAAAGATTTTCCCGGAATGTTGATTTATTAGATTTAGATTAAGAGATTTTAAACGAGTCGAATTTTGACATGAAAGTATATTGATACCGAAGATTAATTGTTGGAATTTATTCGGAATGATAGTCATTATGAATTTTGTCTTTGGCGCCATAGAAAAAATAGCAGGAAAAAAGTTTATTTAACAATTAAGTTGAGAAAAATTTGTTTTTCCGAGTTATAGAAGAAGCTAATGATTTTTCTCGAAAACGTTTTAAACGAAAGTTGTGCGTGTTAAGAGAAACCTGCACAATGAGGCTAACCGCATCAAAATTCGTCTCATAGTTGACCCACTATTAAAACGGCTTTTTGTCAATTGTGTATAACAATCCAAAAACATATTACACATAAATCATACGTCGGAATAATATAAGGCAAAAAATTATTAAAAAGTAGTACAAACCACAAATTAGGAGCCCAAAATTTCAAGACTAAATATTCAATAGTTATTGAACAAATTAAATTGTTCATCCCGTTTTCATTGTTTTACAATGTCATTTATCTAGCTTTGGGCGGTCCTACATCAAGATGAACATGTGCACATTTAAGTATTATAGGTTCATATTAGTACTTTAAAAACGAGATAGAGTTTTAAAAAAAATGTAGTATTAGACATTCCAGATATAAAGTGTATTCATCTGCATTTTCATACAACTAATAGCTTCAGCTGTATTCTATTTGTATATAACGCAAAACAAAAGTTTTTTGAATCTTGTATTTTAACAATTTAATCCCAATAATTCATTCAGTTCTTTATTTAAATTACTAGCATAAATCTTGAAACTCAATGTGCACAAGTGCAACTTGATGAAAACCTGCCCAAATACAACCTAAGACAATTTATTTATTGACGTTAACCCACCTAAAGCTTGAGTAATAACAGGTAAAAAACAGAGAACGGGATAAAAAAACAAAATTAGAGCAAAAAATATTCAATTTTCAATTTGAATTTAATACTGAAATTTTGGGTGCCCACCTACTTTGTATTTCTAGTTTCTTATGGATTGTCATAAACATTTGAAAAAAGCAGTATTTCATGTTTTTTTTTAATAGCGGATCACGTTGAGACGAATTTTGATGCTGTTTGGCTCATTTTGTTTTTTTTATACGCACTGCTTTTGTTTTAATCATTTACCGGAAAATAAATTTATTTCTTTAGCTCAGAAAAACCTTCACATCTTAATTTTTAAATAAATATTTAACCTACAATCTATTTCTGTGATGCCTAAGATTCCATTTTTTACTAAGCTATTATTTTGAATACTTTCCAGCCATCAGATATTGGGTAAGCAAAAAGGGAAGCTTTGGGAATTATTATCCGACTGGACTATTTTACGAGATCGAGAATCATGAACAATATTGAACTCTCGGCAGGGTTGATTCATGCTTACACCCTTCAAAAGAAAGGAGGTGGTTTGGATGCTGAAAATACAAGTTCGTAATTTATGAACAATTATGAAATTGCTATTGCGTTAAATTGATGTTCACCTGTGTGGGAAGTGGGAATTATATTTAATTGTAATTAGAAGAACTGGTTTATTGAATTACCTAAACATTTCCGCTAACCAATTCTTTGAAAAGATAAAGCTGATGTCTTCATCATGAATAAATCTATATAATTCTGGCAGCAACGATAGTTGATACCTATAAATTAATGAAAATTCTTGATATTGTACCGGTATGTGTGAAAGACGGTCTTTAAATAAAGTCGTCTGTTGCAACATAAAAATTTTAATGAGATCACATTCTAATCCACAAATGCTAATGGGCTTTGGCAGACGTTTTATAGTGCTCATAAATGGTTTAGGAGGTTTGGTGGTTTCACTCAACTTAATACGAAGGGGAATACGAAACTTGCTGGAAGCATTACTTATGTTGTCTTAAATCTACGTGATTTTTTTCAGAATTATCTACCGCATATTACTTAAGATATTTGATCAAGAAGTGGGCAAAAAATTAAATGGGTTCTTACGGGAACAGACGGTACGAGTAGCTTAATTCATCAAAAAGAACCTTTTTCTAGTTAAGAATAAGAAAAACAGAAATAATAAAAATAAAGTTTATCAAATAATTTTCATACATTATTCTGATTATGATTTAAATTATTTTTGTTTTTCTTATTTTTAATTAGAAAACGTTCTTTTCGATGAATAAATCTAGTCGCACCTCGCGTTCCCATAAGAACCCACGTTATTTCATGCCCACTTCCACATCAAATATCCTAAGAAATCTGCGGTAAAGAATTTTGAAAAAATTCAGGTAACATTAGGAAAACATAATTAATGCTTCCAGCAAGTTTCGTCGAATTCCCTTAAGTTGAGTGAAACCAGCGAACGTAATTAAGTAGCAAAAATGATACTTTCACTAATCTATGCATGAGAAAAATTTCTTGGCAAATGGCAAAACGTGGGCAAGAATTCCGGTACCGGATGGGCAAAATATACCGGTATTCGGTAGTACCGATTACTATTTTTTTTAAACCGGTAGTACCGAACAGTAATTAAAATTGGTACTACCGGTATTTAGACAGCGCTGCCATCTTACTTCAACTAACGGAACTAACTAAGAAAATTTACTAACTACACTAAATGTTCAAATATTCTCGTAACGTTTTTTTCTATTTACATAACCGTGAAGTTGAGATATGTTTGTTATCAATTAATATAATAGGTAAGTATAAATTGTTGACGCATGCCGAACACCAAATAATCGATGATTTTGATCCGTATAAAAAAATATTTATTCCTATAAATTAAACATTATTGCGACCGCCAGGATAGATCACTTTAACAGGGGATTAAACCTCACCAGAACATTAAAACAATACCTATCGTTCTTCATATGATTTTAAATCATTCCAACAAAAAGGGACGAGTGCAAACATAGAGCGTAAAATAAAAAGTATTTAGAGAATAGCCGATGTATATTCCCGATGAATGTTGGGGGTTGTTCGGGTTTCCGACCGTTTCGATGAACGAGTCATTCATCGATTCGTCGCGAAGTCAGAAATCGCGACGCGTCGGCAGAAATGGAGAGTTTGACTCTGTCGGAAACCCGAGCAACCTCCAGCGGGTTATTTTTTAATCTCAATTAAGTGAGGATACGTCATAAAATGTGTAAAAAATACGTAATTTTTCGTAGATCGACTCTGCCACCCAGGCGGCGTGACCATATTCGGCTCTCATATGGTGAACTGCCGGTCTATTTATTTGACTCACCCGCTCTTTCGAATCTTGATCCGTTTCATTTGCCTCAGCATTTCATTAGATCAATCTCACCTGTCGTTAGGAACGTGAATTGGATCCACTATCGGACCTTGGCCGATCGTGAACCGATCATTTAGAGAGCGAAACGAATCTACCGCCTTCCCGCAAAGAGTTATTAAATAGGTGAGATTACAAAATAACCCCCCAGGGGACAGATTCTATAACTTGGCTGACGTTCGAAAGTTAGGGATCCGTTCACCTACGGTCGAGCTCAATTTATTCGAGTGAAGACCAACGATCGATTCTATAAGGCCATTCGTTCAGCAGGACATCGAACGTTACGGTGTTGTCAGATTTACAGCATAGTTCGCACTTGTTTCTCTTCTACGCATGCGCAATGAGCTGACATTGGAGTGACTGCAATTCTTTTGAATAATTTTGAAAAATATTAATTTAAATAATCATTGCAATGTCTGAAAAATTGAACCTTACTTCCTCACGAGTACTATAAACGCTATATACTGCACTAAATGCGTTCTTATTGGATTAATTATTTCCTAATTACTTGTCATTCTATGACTTCTACGGATGTAATGTCGTCTGCTTTGATTGGCATAGACGTCAGCTTGAATTGCCTCTTATATTTCAATTACACTCCAATCGTCTTTACTGGATTCTGAAACACTATATATTTCAGACAGGTGATCAAAATTTCCAAGCTTATCATCAGCAAAATTCTAAAAAATAATGTATTTCAATGACATCGGTCTCCTTTCGTTCGAAACATTTTGTAATCCACTCCAAGTAAAACGCTTTCCCTCATAAATGAACCTTGTCACGGATTAAAAGATAAATAGCAGTAAATAATGAAGACAGAAATTGACATTTTCCACTGGCAGACCAGTGCATTTTTATTAGTGGAAAATTTCAATGTCTGCCTTTATTATGTTGAAATTCCACGACATCACGCCTGATACTTCTCGTCATCCAAATAAATTAATGCTCTATGGTTAAGATAATGTTCCAAAACAACACTCAGACGTATATATGACACCTTGGCATATAACTCCGGTTTGAATTGATTAGGATATTCATTGATACTTAAATACTATCCTCAAGCTAGTTCCCATCATTAACGTACTACTCAACCTTCAATATCATTTAAACACAACCTTCTTCCCATCAAATAGAATAGAAATACTATATAACTCACTTTTACAAGACCGTTCAACGCCTGTCAAGAGCTTTCATGCAGCATATATGATTACCTACCTTGAGATATACAAGGCAGCTTTTAATCATTTCCACTATTTCTCCAGGCACACACAGCAGCACTCAAATAAAGGAACAATACTTGCTAATGACATCACGTCGAGTAAATGAAAAGAAAACTTTTGAGATGGCAAAATTTACCGAACGAAGCATAATGAAACAAGATACATTGCATAAGTAGACAAAAAATTATCACCCTTTCACTTGGGATGTAAATAACCACACTCGCAATTTAAGATACCTACTCTAAAATAACACACAGTAATCCCTGCCCTGGGCAAATCAATATGCCCATTGGTAATTAGCCATTACCTTCCTTAAACGCAATCAGATTAATTATTTCAACAAAATCACATTGAACACAACAACGCAATGAAATAAAAAGATGACACTTGGGGTGCCACAATTCCCTGAATGAAGAATAATTAAACACTACACTGTTTATCCTTTCATTGAGACGTAAAAAACCATATTTACAAGGCAAGAGCAATCCACAAAGGACCAACTTCAATTCACATGGATTACACGTCTTAATTTAGTCACTATGTGAATACAACGAAATGATTGTTACGTCTTCTCCAACACTTACTACGTATTTGTTACATTTTTAATATCATTTCTGTCATAACACATTATTTAAAGAGAACAAGTCTAGCTAATTAACGTAAATATAGCCCCACTTAGACACACGCAATCCAGCGTAGAACATAAATAACACTTGTCATCACTGGCATGTCTCAATGTACACAGTCTAAAAACTCGATAAATCTTAGTTTAAAAGTTATTACAAAAAATGACACGGTTGTTTCTTGTAAATCGAAATCTAGTGATGCAAACTTTATTGAAATCTTTAAATTAAATGCTCCACTGGGATATTTTTCTTTAAATTGCCACAGCTAAAAACACAACCCAAGACGTCCGTTCGAAACTATCTTCCAATATAACGGCACACAGCATTCTAGACCACAATTCACATTTGAAGTCCAAGAATAGTATGTTTTAAATGATTTGTAGCTCACAAAATATATCACACTGCGATACTTCTTCAAATATCATTCAAATTAAAAACCAAAATAAACTGTTCTTCGATCGATAATGGCCGCTTCGGCATGTATTTTGACATCGAAGCCGAGGAGTCGTGCGTGAGGCAAAAAACGTTCGAACGTGAGTTATAGAATCGCGATCGGCATTTGTTATCGATAGAATTCCCATAATCCAGCGGGAATGACTCTTTTACGCTCGAACGTAAAGTTATGGAATCGGCCCCCAGCATCGCTATACGCTGGGAAAGCCTTAGATATTTCATTTGCGATGAATGTTCATTAAAAATGCCGATAGATGGAAATTTCTGCGTATCTTTTTGGACTGATAATCTAATTTGCTGAAATACCGGAAAATTACGGTTAAACGCATGTTTATTTTTTAATTGATTAAAATATTTCATGAATCACATAAATACCGGTATTTTTTCGTCGGTACTACCGGACGAGTAGTATTTTTGTTTTATAATACTCATAAAAAAACGGTACTTTTTTTTAGTACCGCCCATCCCTAGCATATGCACAGTACACTACCTAGCGTGCAGCTAGAATTTCCGTGAAATTCTGGCTATAAAGGTAGGATTTAAGTAACACTTTTCTTCAAGTTCACAAAACATGGCTTTGAACTGCACAGTTACAATATTAAAACAATAGGGGCAATCGATATAGTTTTACGTTCTGAAGGTGTTTTATTTAAGGTATCATGAAACGGAGAAAAAAATTTTTGCTTCGGCGTGATAGCCGTAGTAATACTTGAAATCATAAGATAGCAATCAAACGGTGCGCAAATGCTTTTTCGTAATGATCCATAGATTTGGTTCAATCCATCATAACGTTCATTGCCCCATTTACGTTCATTGTGAACGATTTGAAGAAACGGTTCATTACCATAAACCAAATAACATGAACCGAATCTTCATATTGAAACGAATTCCCCACCTCTAAACGACCTACTCTCAGAGGAACAATTAGGTACAAAACGTCCAAATGATCAAAAATACTTGCAAAATTCCAATGGTGCTCACCATTAGCATTTACACATAAGTATACCAGAAATATGAAACAAGATAGAGGGATTATGGGCCATTGATTGATAGATTATTCTATTCATTTCTCAACATTTATCTGCTCTTGTTTCAATTTATAACTACGAACCTTTTGTTAATGATACAATGGGATTTTAATAATAACTACTGATTTTGTGATTCAACTTAAAATTTTATCATAGTATAATCAGTGTTTTTTCGCAGAACGCCATCCTGCGGTTTTATGTTGAAACCGAGAACAATTTTTAATCATAATTTATGACTGAGACTGGCTGACATGATTCGACCGAAAAATTGGGAGGGTGAGAAATAATGAGAAATTAACTGCACAAACCTATAAAATGTGCAAGAATGTATTTCGCCTCAGGTTTATTTGAATAGTTGTTACCATGTTCCTATGATTATTTTAAAGAAATGTGGGAATAAAATGTAGAAATTATAGTAGATGGCTAGCTAGAATGATAAAGTCGATAATATTTTAGGACAACCAGTGGCTTTTTTCTCAAAGCTACAAGTCCACAACTTACAAGTCTTTACACTTTTTACATGTGAAATTCGGTTTCTCCAATATACTAGTCTACTAATTACAAGTCCACAAGTTACCAGTCCATTTCATAAGTTACAAGTGCTTATTCAAAATTGTTTCCACGGTAACAACGCATTCTGATCCTCAAACCGAATTTTAAGTTACAATTGTTTGCAATCCGTAAGGACATGTCTACTAGTCGTCCGAGGCGAGTAAATCGGAAAGAATAACTGTGAAAACAAACGAAAAGAGACTTGCGATGTAATATATGTCACTACGATCACTGCGATTGGCAAGAGAAAATGGATATGGTAGAGGTTATGAATTTAGTTTTCGAGAAGAAAGAATCAAGGGCAAGAAGAAGATGAATTTACCAGGAGAGAATAAATGTAGGATTTTACTTGGTCTACAAATGCATTGGGAGATTCAGAATGGCATTAAACCATATGGAACAACTTCTAACTCAGATAGGTAACGATTTTCAACGTTCTACAAAGAGAGGAAAGGCATTTTCTCCAAAGCTAGCTCTTTCCATTGCTTTGCACTGATTCGGCAGTGGTAGACAATATCATGGGGTCAATAGCATGGTGCGTGTAAGGCAACAGTCGTTTGGCGAGTGAAAAGGGTTGCGTCTGCCGTAAACAGCACAATATTTCCTGTCTCAGTGGACTGGCCACCCAATGTGGAGAATGTCGAATGCCAGAAGTTCCATTCCATTGCTGGCATGCATCAAGTTTGTGGGTGTGTTGATGCACCCACCAATCATGAAGGCAATTATGTCGACAGAAAAGGGGATAATTCCATAAATTGCATGGTTGTTAGTGGTTGTCGTTTTTACTACACCATCGCACATTGGCCAGAAAGTGTGCATGATTCAAGGGTTCTGAGGAACAGCACCTTAAGCAAACATTTTTACTCTAATGACATGTATTGTCATCTCTTAGTGCTGTACGTTGGAGCATAACAACGTCGTGGTTTCCTGACTATATGACCCCGCCAACTAAATGAAAACAGTCCTCCCACACAGACTAAATGAATGCATTCCTCCTTTGGCAGCAGTGGTTTATCTGGAATCTTATCGATATCTTCCGCGTTGTGCAGGCAGTGGACAACCGGAATCTCTCTACAGCAATGCCTTAGGAAAGGGTCGTCATAAAGGCCGTTTTACACGGCGAATGATCTTGCGAATGATCATTCGAATGATGATGCGCATGATCATTCGAATGATGATGCGCATGACTTTAATGCCTCGTGTAATACGGAAAATTCGGCGAATTCTTGGTCATGCGCATGATCATGCGATCAAAATTAGAACATGTTCTATTTTTGATCGCAAGATCCCGTGAATGATCGCATGATACGAACGCAGTGCGTCCATCTTGGTTGTTTTGTTATTGAATTCACCTCACTTCGCTAAAGCAAAATCATAATAATATATAATGAAGGCAAGGAAAGCCATACCAATGTATTTGGAAATAAATATCTCTGTTGGCAGGATGCAATACACACACTTTGGCAGACCTGGAATGGAGATTAGGTTAAAACTATCTTGGAGGTTTTTCAATATGAAAACATCGAAATCTTATAGGATTAACCTAAATAAATAAACCTTGAATTGTTTATTCAGGGCTGCAGTACAACGAGTACAACATATCTGGCCCTATTTTGACTTCAGGATGGACGGCAGAAAAAATTCATAATGATATTAACGATATCTACACATATCACTACAGCTTTCATCAAAGTTTTAGGCTAAAGACTATGGGAGATACTGCCAAATGCAGTAACGCAGAACAGATCGTAGTGCACTGATTTCTCTTTGGACCTGTTTATTGAAATAATCATACTTGTATTCACAGTATATCATTCATTCCTCACCGCCGATTGAATATATCGGCCGCTATGCTCGGCCCTAGTTTAGGTACGAGCATTTGTAAAAAAGCTCGGCCCAAAACAAGGCATCGATGGACGAGTCGGTAGCGTGTCCGACTCCCAATCCGTGTGTAGGGAAAATTTTTTGATCGTTTTCATACGTTCCTTTGCAAACATTCTTTAAAATAGCGTTATAAATTTATAATCCAAAGAACTGCGTTTTTTTAAAACGTTAAAAAACAAAACATTTCGTGATCAGACCTGCTGCAAGCACCACATGAAATTTTATATTGCAATAATTTCATTTTGATGTCACCGTGATATTAATAACGGGTGACCATTTTCGTTGTTTTGATAATAAGTTCACTACCATTCGCAGAAATAAACCATTATTATAAAATATTGATGGAAACTATAGGCATATTTCACTACAAATGATTAAAAGAACACTGTAGGCAGTACGCAATGCATACGTTTTGGCTGGTGTGAAATAGGCCTCAAACTATCGTGGCTGTTATGTGAGACCAAAAAGTGGCTGCCACAAGGCCGTTTTACACGGTACGTTTGTTTGTACAATCTGGTACAAACTCTTCCGTGAACTCTTGCATGAGGCAAAATGTATCGTGTAAAACGGCAAATTGTATGAACGCATGTGCGAATGTCTCAATCCCTGACGGAAAATGGAACCTTTTCTAATTTCGTTGAGACAAACGTACAACTAAACCTAAATTTACTCAAAATTTGCTATTGAAATGTATTTTTTTTATGGAGTAATAATAAACTTACAACTAAACTTACTTCTATAATCTCACGTACATACATTTGTACAAAATATTTCATCGAGTACACCGGCCTTAATAAACACTGCAGCAGTGGTCGCTAAAATTGTCTCATCACTGTCCATCTTCTATTGCATAACGTCACTCACTAAACATTTGCAGTTACTCAGTGTTAAAGTGAATAATGTAAACGAGTATCTAAACCTAATAATAATGTAAGCAATTTTCCAAGTAGGTATCCATAATATTCATGATCTAAGCATACTAAACTAAACTCCGTCTGCTCCGTCTGTCGAAACACCTATGTTGGTCAGAGATCTCCCATAATCGATAAATACAATCGATAGAACCACTATCAATAAACCACTGCGCATTCAGTCTGCTAGTATATTTTTTGAGCAACATAACCCAATCGAGTATTTCGAGTTCTTCGAAAAATTATAAAATGATATATTAATCCTAAATTCCCCCACCAGGTGATATTTTATTCTTCTTATGAATACAGAACTTCAGGGCGCAGGTTTTTCCTTAAGGAAGAGCCATCGGTCGGCATCCCTTCATTTATGCATCATGGGTATGAATACCATGGCATACAGTACAGGGAGGATAGTATCTGTCAATGCTGTGGACTTCATAGTGTACAGTCAAAGATCTAATCACATTGATAAGTAGATCATGTAATGGGATTTCCACTCACTTAAATACTTAAAAATGGTTGAAGGAATAAAATATTAAAATAAGAATGCTTTCAATTAAAGTTTTAGCATACAAGTAATTCTAACAGAACCAGTGAAATTGAGAAGAAAAATAAGTAATATTTTACTTACCTCTGATTAGACCCCGCTGACGTCCGTCGCGAATTACAGGCAAGGAATGCGGCCTATCAAAGAGAAGAATATTAAGATTATTAAAAGAAATTTACAAAGGGTAATTACATTGAATGATGTATTAATTTCACACTGAGTGTTTCCCAAACTTATTTGATTGGACAACCATTATTATAGTACCCGGTCCCATTATTATTTAATACTAGCGGAAGGTACCCGTTGAAATTCAACTGGAGCGAAAAAGATTGAAATTATTTTATAAGAATACCACAATGCCTGGAGAAAAACTGTCGGCGTGGTGATTAGAGGAGTTCGTAACCTATCTTGTATGTTGTGTTCGTTGTAGTAGACACGCCGACCGTTTTCCAGGTGCACGGAGAGGAGAGTGACTGTTGGTTCTCTTTCATGCGCGGGAAACCCAAAAATGGGCCACGCAGACTCATTACTACTTAAATAGCACCCAGGTTGAGAGATGGTCACCTCGTTCCTTCTATTTTTTACATTTATATTGAGACGACAAAAGCAGAGAGATTGGATGAACGCAACAAAACGTATACGTGGAGAGAACTGATCATTTAAGACACCATTCATGACAGGCTACGAGGGAAAATATTAGGTACAGAAAAAGGAAAGTGGGGCACGTTGCCATTACGGAAAAGAGCAGTAACAATTTCCGGTATTTCTGAGAAGTACAAAAGAGACCCTCATTTTCATGCAACGCATCACCAGCAAAATATTATTTTCCATTCTCAGGGAACGTCCCTGCACAATGGATAACTCGCGTAATAAAAAACTAATTCTCGGAGTTTGGCCTGTAAAGCTGACTCTGCTATATTTATTTCCCCTATACTGCTCCATCACTAGATGCATATCGCTCTTTTGCTTCGCCATCTGGCTAATAAGATTCGAAATAGTCCTTCTCTTGAGAGTAGTATTCAATCACATACACCCTGGCTTTCACAGTCTACCCATTTCCCTCACACCATTCAGTCATCTATCATAAATCTGATCCATTATTACATGTCCATTAATTTTTTAGAAAAGGCCAAACCAATGGAGCCTATTTTGTACATACCAAACCTATTTTGTGAATCAAATGACTTAAATGTGATTTTGTGTATATTCTGGAAATAAATAGAGAAATGCATCCTCTATTTCATATGGACAACAAAACTGTAATTTTTCGCGATGTTTAGTCTGAAACAGAACTTAAAATCAATTAAACAAAGGTATAAAATGATAAAATAGATGATACAACAGAAAAATAGTCTTTTTCTCTCTATTGGTAATGCATTTTTCGTGGGAAACTGTTTGTAGGTTCTTTGACTTAATGTTTTTACTCTAGGTGCCTATCTTTAGGTTCTTCATTTTCTGTTAAATTGAAATGTATAAACAACTGCCCACCGAGAGAAATGTGACCTTGTAATTAGCTAAATTTTAAAGAGTTACATTTTTACGACTATGAAAAATAAATATGTATATTCCCAACTTCAAATTAATTTGACATGGAGCATTGTAGCTATCATACTTTATAGACATATATGATAAATATTGCAAATATGCTGCCTTCCTCCTCAAAAAAATACCGGAAAATAGTAATGTTGGCGATTTCAATTCCAAAATTTGATAGTAAAATTAATTTAGAAAGAACTTGGAAGATTTGGTTTATGAAATTGTATTCCTAAATATACATAGACAAACATATTTCACTCCATTGTCTTATAAATAATCACAGCTGAGAAAAAGAAGTTAATACCAACGCTTGCTAACGCAGAAAATGCTCAGCACCGAGATTGAAAAATGGCCGCCATATTATTAGCAGAACAAGAAATATAAAATAAAAGTTCTTTTGAACTGCATAAACATATGGCTATTAAATCAAAGCATAAATTCTTTCCAAAATAGTGGAGCTAATAAGTTGGGCCATTTGCTATGGATTGACCCCGAAGCGAATTTTCCCAGTGAAACGAACGGTGATAAAATGAAGGCACCAATCTTACTGCCTGAGCTATTAAAACATAGACACAGAATCAATATGTTAATACATTGGTTGAAGAGAAATATCGCTGCAGGCATCTTCTATAACTGGAATTAATATTTTAGTGTAGCATTAGTATTTTGGTTTTTAATAGCTAATATTGAAAGCAATACTTTTTAAGATTACAAACAAATAAGTGGAATAACTATAGATTTCAGCTGAAACAGTTAAACCTGGGCCTTTATTTAACCCGTAGAACAGGAGACAATCGCATGCTACAAAATAGATGGAATGTTTACTGCCTCAAAGCGAGCGACGTATTTCTCAGAAACGTGAGGAAATGTTTTACCAGAGTCGCCCTTTTTGGTCCTCCCATTCAGTTATTCACCCCCAGGACAGCGAATGCTGATTAAAGGTAGTCTAGAACAGGTCATTAATATTCATGAACGGTTTCGAAAGCTTCTCGGACAACTGAGGAGAGTAAGAAAAATAGTAAGATGTTTATGCATAGGAGAACATAAACGAAATTAAGTTGAACTTCCCTTCAGCCGTAACAAAGTCGAAAACCACAATCAATGCACGAATCAAAATTATCACGGGGGTGGGGAGTAGGTGGGGGTAGTTGGGTACAGGGATTGGTGGGGGTATGGTTGTTCGAGTACTGGCATTCCATCCTAAAGGCCTGGGTTCAAATCCTAGCAGTGGTAGGGATTTTTTAGTCGAATCTCGACCCCAACTTGAGTGCTACGTGGAGAGTACTCCGGTCGTCGGATGGGACGTTAAATGTTGATCCCCTTGACACCTTTCGTTCAGAGCGAGCTAATGCCGACGCCAGGTTTATCTTCACCCTTCCTCCTTTAGCTATTACAATCCTTTAGCTATTAACCTGCTCACCTATGCTATATGCGCAAATGATCTTAGCTATTGGTCGTCTTCCCAAAATATTCAAACAAAAATCAAATATAACGTCCTGTTTCCTCCAAAGAGCCGACTTAATTTTCAGATATCTACATTTCACGTCGTCACAAACAATCGCTCAGACGAGCATGCACACTCAAGAATTCACACACGTGACGTCCCGAACATAAATTCGCGAAAAAAATGAGCATTAATCGTCCGCGGTCACGAATGCCTCCCTGAAAAGAATCTGAAGAACGCAAAGAGCATCATTTCACTGCCAGGCACTCGGACACTCACTAGTGCATTAGCCGCGCGGACCATTGTAGGTGGGGACAGAAGAATGAAAAGCCGAGAGAAAATAAATGGAAGCGGACTGTCGGGGAAAAAAATCAAGGCGAGAAAGAAGGGAGTATGAGTATGACACAGAGAGGTGGACACAGACCCATTGTTCATTGTCGGCCCTTTTGTGTTCAGCCTACACATGGACGCGTCCTCAGCACCCTCAGCTGCACTCGGCGTGCATGCTGCCACCACCGCGGCTGGACAAGGTATTTTCGCGGAATCTTTATATAACCACGCACACGGACATAGAAATTTATTTTTATACTAGTCCAGAGAAAATGAATTTAATGAAAAATAGAGGTAGCGCTGAACGAATATATGGGAGGAATCCTTTCGCGGAAGAGCTGGACGGGATGGAGAGAGAGAAAGAAACGGCAAAAAAATAATGTCAAGGTAGAAAATGGCGTGGTGAGTTGATTCTCGCCGCCGCCGCACCGCGCCACTCGCTTCGCGATCTGTTTGCTGCAGGAACCCACTCCATTGTTGATGGTCGCGAGAGTTGAATGCCACTCGCCCGAACCGTTTTTTTTTTCCTCAGTTCAGTTTTCCTTCTCTCGTTCCTTCACGTTTATTTTTTTTTGCGTTGAATGAGAGTGCTTTAGTGCCCAACCGTTCGCAAAGTGCACGCGTGTTCATCTGTTTTGGCTCGTGAGCGGGCAAATGAGTGGATTGAGGCGGTCGGGGAATAACCGTGGAAGATAATGCGAGGCGAATGGGGCCCAGAGCGATCGCAACTCACTCACCACAAATCCGCTGGAGAAATAAGCAAATGGATGAAAGGAAAAATTAAAAAAAAAACAAATATGATAAAAAGCCAGGCACTAAATGGTCGAGAAGTGGCAGGAAGGCCGTAGGGAAGCGCTGAATTCAAGCCGAGACCGTGGTCATAATGCAGGCGTAATTCCCCTCTCTAACATACGTACACAAACCTACAAACAATGCAGTAAAGAGATTTTTTTACTCCCTTCGAGCTAATATTATCGTTATTATTCGCCGGAACAGCTCGATGAACAAGGGTAAACATATAAGCCCATACACTACTCGCGTACCTGCGAAACATGAAAGCCAGGTGTTCGCTCCCGCATGGCAACAGCCGCCAGAATGAAAAATGATCCCTATATTACTTCTATCCGAAGTCAGAGACAAATCCCCGCCGCACCTCAACAAATGAGAACTCGGAGAAGCACCTTTTATTCACTGATTTAAGGGAAAATTGCAAAATAATTTCAGTACATTTAAATAATATATTTAAAAAGAATAAAAAACGTAGGTTTAAAGAAACAAGAACGTGCAAATATAAAACATATAGTTACGAAATAAATGGTCCACACTTTCTTTCACTGATTCCAACTTACCAATAGCCACTGACCAATACTTTTCATGGACAATCATTTATAATCTTTTTATACAAAACATATCACCATATTGCTTGCCATCTTTTGATATGCCCCAAATATTTGAGCTAAGCGAAGAGGAAATTGCCGTCCGAACGATGCCCTGCGACATAGCGCTCGGGAAGTTCGCATCGGTTCGCATGGCTCGCATTTGGTGTGAACGGACAGTGGGAAATTGCTCTACGGGATCTTAAGAAACGTGGCGAAAGCTGGTAGCGCGATTAGCATAGCATTTAGTGTGTGGCCGCCTTTAATCAAGCCACGAGTTAACCTAGACAAATAGAACTGTCGATAAAATATTCATAAGACATCAGTTCACGAGTATGGCAACGTAAATCACTCTCCAAAATGTGGTATGGCTACACCAACATTGAGTGAGATCCTTTTTTATCGAAAATATCAGTCTCTTTACTTCCTCCTTTTACTCGATTGAAACACCGTGAGTTACTTCTACCTGTTTCGTTCCTGGAAATTTCAAATAATCACAGCAAGAAAAGATTGCACTGGATATTGAAGGCATCAAGCACTGTGGCGAAAGCCTAAATTATGTTTATTAGTTCCACGAGCCAATATATACGTTTACGTTTCCCTGTAATAACGTTCTAACAGGCTCCAGATGGACTGATACACTGAAATTTATTAAAAATCATTTCAGCTAAATATGTTACTTTTGTGTTGCTGTGACACAATATAGGATCGTAAATAACTATTGTACAAGCATGGATAACAATTATGGAAAACTTCATGTAGGTTTATTAAAGGATTAGTATTTAATTTTGTTATTTTCTTAAGGGTTTCCAGTATTTCTTATTTTTCCCACTAATTCCGAATGACCGCAACAGCAAGTGTCCTTCATTCCGGGATAATACATCGGCTAATTAATACGGTAACACAGTACTTACTGCTACGGTCAACTGAGGTTAATGAAGAGAATGGAATGTTAAATCGCAAAGGGCCATCATTATTCCATATTTTCCCAAAAAAGTTTTCGTCAACATTACATTCTCCACTTCCGTAGATAATGATAAATCTATAAAAAAACAATAGAGTTACCAGCCTTCATGTCCCCTTTTATGCAGTATTTTATTATTTTTATGCACTAAAAACTAAACAATACCACCTCTATTTGATTTGAGTAAATATTTTTTTAAAGAATGTTTAGACTTATTTGGCAAAAAAAATCTACTTTTAGAAAAAAATGAATTCGAGATATCTTTGCATCAGACACGTCAAATATCGAAACCATATACATGGAATTATATCCTTCAGGGTTTCATATGTGATTCGAAATACTTTCGCCCTTAAACTTCGTGTTTAGAGAATATGACCATCGAATTTGAATTGAAAACATCCAACTTTTTTTTTTAAGGATTCCCTGATTTTCACAGAGTTTACTTTATTTTTTACAAATCCTCAATGGGAATATTTTAAACCCAAATAAAAATTCCCAAAAAAAAAAACGAAAGAGACCACGTGCAATAGCTGGTGTGACTGAAATCAACCCTAATTTATGCGAACAGCCTATAAATATGCCATGATGACAAAGGACAAATGCGACGAAAAACATTTGAACGTCAACGAAGAGTTGAAAATGGGCATAGCGCCTGTAAATCCAGAATTGACAACATCCCGAAGTGATACACTCTTGCTCCGAACAAATATTTGCTTGACGTTTATGTCCTACCACTGAGTCCAGCCGTCGCGACCCAGATACTGGGTTTGATACAGAGATGAATTTCAGGTGTTGGTCTATGCATTGTTCCCGCCGAACAGCAAGAATCGAGTAGGAGGAGGCCAAACGTTTTGACTATGGGAATACATGACACATAAACATCCTCTATGCAGTTCAATAACAGGGAACGACGACCCAAGGCATCGTTTCGAGGTTACATTTATACCGGAACAGATGCCACTGGAGTCCCATCGGAATCGCATAACAGAACTAATTATTTCGAGTGCTCTTCTGCGGAGATAATTGAATTCTAAAACAATTGCCGATCATTGCTTAACTGTATTAAGTTGTGTGAAATGCTCAACACGGGAAACATGACAGAGATGATTAATTTAACGGTTAAAAAAAAAAATTTAATGCATGAGCTCACCTGCCACCATACGGATACTTGCGATGACCCCAAAAAGTATGCACCCATGATTATATGCAGAGCGCTAAGATGAATATTCACAATGAACTGAGTGAAAACATAAATGCACATGCTAAAATCATTTAGAGTGGACATGAAACGCATTCATAGAGGGCTTGAACAATATGCATATATGATCTACGTCCATAAAATTCATACATGAGAAAAACTTGAAAAAAAAAACAATTTGTAAAAAACATAATTCTGCTTTTAATTAGAAATCAGCCAATGGGTCGAAGTGAGCAAGTTAAAGAAGGATATGAAGAATCAGATTGGCCATAGACAACCCTGGGAAAGGCACGGAGTTGTCTGCAATCGCCAGGACTGTTCAGCATCAACTCCAAAGAAATGGTATTAGAAATGAGGAGGTGGTGGAGTTAAATTTAGGGAGCGTTCATGAAGTTGGTTAAATTTGCTGATGACTATACATTATTAAACTATTTATCATTTGACATTTCAACCGATGCAGGGAAAAATAAAAAATACGGAGTGACCGAATAATAACACGGATCAATCAAAAGAAAGCGATAGCAAGATTAGGCAGGTGAAGAAATCGGCACATGATAATTAGGAGTGAGATATGATTATTGACAGACTGAGCGCTGATGGAAGGGTAATATCTACCTGGACCTTATGTAGATAGATAGAATGTTTATGGGGGGGGGGCTTCCATAGGAGCCTGGACACTTAAACCTTCTTGGTCCATTGTGCCAACCCCATGCCTGTCTGCTACAGATGGGGGACAAGAGCGGCACGGTGAAGGTATGTATGGTCACCCATCCAACCGTCGTCCAGGCCAAACATTGCTTAACTTCGGCGATCTTACGGGAACCGGTGTGTCAATGTGGCTTGGCCCCCTTACCCTTTTACCTTATGTAAGGAGGTTAAGAAAAGGATAGTGAAGAGCGTGTTGTGGATCTTAGAATTGCACGGTACAGAGACCAGAACTTGGAGGAAAGAGGATGTGAATGCAGTTTTGAGATTTTAATGTGGAGGATGATGGAGAAACTTCGAGGGATGGTAAGGAGTATAAATAAAACTAGGGATAAAGGGAGGATGCTACGCAAGTGGGGAGAAATAACATGAATTTTCCAGGCACCAAAGGAAGTATACTAGCTGAAGATTCAGTGAAAAGTAGAAGTTATCTTTTGGAGAAGAAGCAGAGAACCTGATAAATCAGTAAAGTGAACTAAGTGAGCGGAAATCCGTAGTGATAATAAATTTTTTTTCACACCACTACGAGTTGTAGAGGGATTTAGAGAGATCCATTACTGACACCAATACAGGTGAAACCTGAGCTGAAGATTAAAAACACTGCTGCATCACACCACCGAAAAATGAAAATGAATGCTCTAGTGCATTTCTTCGGAGAGTAGAAAACGTTCTTCCAAACATATCCGCAAATAACCGAGAAAAGGGCTCCGCGGTGCCAATAAACGACCCTTCGCCGTACGCCCAAAACCAGTGCAGGGGGCGGGGGAGTTGTAGCCGTGCGATACCAGCTGTTGGTTGGTGGCCTCGAAGAGACAATGATCCTGAGTGGTATGCATGCTTTCTCCGTTAAAAGTGTACGTATTCGTCAGTAGGCGATGTCAAGTTGCTAAAAAGAGAAACGCCCGCGGTGCACCCGAAGAAAGGAGTCTTTCAGCACATCCAAAACCTTTATATCATGTGACGAAATGCTTAATTTTTTCCACGATTTCTCCAAAATATAATACATGGAGGCTCTTTTCAAAGTTCGTACCTCAAAAATCTCCATAGCGGAGTGGATGCGGCTACAATCCATTCCACACACTTTCCGCGCCACCTTACAGTTGTTGCAGACGGGTTGAGTAAGACTCGACCACGCGATCGAAAAAACTAATGTGAAATTCGACGTCGCTAACGGTCCCAGCACAACTCATCGGATTCAGACTGTGGAAGCTTTGTAGACTTTCCTTATATAAATTACTTCGTGATGCTCGGCGATGCAAATAACTATTTCTCTACATATATTAAAATAATGACAAAAAATGAGGGTCCGCAATTTTGTTTACTATCTTTGGTAAATAATGACAAAAAATTAAGTAGACTACAATAAAACAAGGATAAAAAATTTTTTCATCTAACTGCATCACTTTTTATTCCAATTCTTTATCTATAAACGTTTAGCAAGGGCTTTATTTTGAAGATTTCGTGAGAAAATTGAGTGTACACAATTTTCGCGAAATTTGTGCAACTTTGACCTCAAGCAAATTGTTAATTGCAGAGTACTAAGAAAAATGTCTTGCATAGTCGCATGCACAGATCTTTTGAGAATATTTATTAAAAGTTTCAGCTTCCTGACTTGAAAAAAACACTTTTTGAATTTTGGCCAGCTTTCTTCGATTTCAGCCCACTGTGCGCCGGCGTGCTTGTTTGAATTAGTACGAGTGATTTTGTGCTTAATTATCTGCGTATGCTTCCCATTGACTCGAAGGGAATTCGTATTGGAAAAATTGGAGTAGTGCTTTTATGGGTAAAAAAGAATGTAAAAAAATAGGAGATTAAATTATTTAGAAAAGATGACGAACATTAGATGGTCAATTATCCGCTTTAGCTGTTAAATGTTATTGTAGGATAATGGATTATTAAAACCCGACAGTAGTTGACAGATTTTGAAACCTCACCGCAGAGCCGCCGCAGCGTGGCAGCACGAAGGATAGTGGCCGACAGGGTTTGCCAAAACGTTCCTCTCTTTCCCCTTCGTGAAGGGCACTGGGGGCTATGTTGCCAGATGCGCCAGGGACCAGTTCGTACTTTCTTTCATTGTCATTATTATGTATTCACCCATATTATGCATTTCGTCCTAGCTAGTAGCTTGTACCATGATGAAAATTTTGGATCACGGTTACGAAAAAATAATTTTTGGTTAAGCTAGGCTATTCCTGGTCTAATATTCACGAAGAGTGGTAGTACGAGTTATGTAATGTATATTGGAATCCAGGATCATTATTGTCTTTTATAAAATAAATTTAAGTTGTTCACTGATATGTGCACCAGCTGACAGCTGGCAGTTTAGTGGTGTAGTTATTGATGGAAGACGTTTCTTTTCCCTTTATGTCATGTGTCGTAATAGTCAGAGAAAGTACTTGCTGATGAAATGAGAGCATACAAAATTACCTAATTTGAGAGTTTACTTAAATTTCTGCATGAAGTGTTTTTTGGGAACGTAAACGTAACAATCAACTATATGTTTTTAGCACTTCGGTTCCGCTGTTGTATTAAAAATGCCTTTCCGAGATAACTCGAGCATATAAAACTGTGTAAACTCATAAGCAGTCCACCACAAAAAGGTCAATCGTCCCGAGGGAATTAGTACCTAATAGAAGGCTGCATCGACTTTCCTTAATAACCTCACCATTAATCACTCGAAATACATTTAATATTTAATAAATTGTTCCTACCAGTTATAGCTCACTATGGCATTACGCTCTTGACGATGGTATGGATTGTTTAGAAAACCGTTGGCTGCATATTAAACTAAATCAGAACATTTATACCAAGTTTCTGGGAGTAATGATGTGGCTCAATCGAGCAAATGTCTCTTCACAGGAGAAATATAAGCGATATCATCATCGAGATGTTCAGTAGACGGAAGAGGGTAACCATGTTTATACAATTTTGAGGATACCGGGACTAGCCACGGTAGTTACCTTTACGGAGTCACCCGCAAGTGCACATAAGTGCGATATTCCACAGAGGAAAAATCATTCGCCTTGACCTGGATTTGAACCCGGATCCCTCGATTTCGCGCCGAGTGCTTTAACCAGTTAAGCTACCGAGGACGCATGCCGGTCAAGACGAATGATTTTTCGTCTGTGGAATATCGCACTTATGTTTATACAGTGAGAAGTGGTGGTCGGGGCACCCTTAACTGAGAAGGGTCCGATCGCGCAGCTAGCGCATTTCAGAATGACTTAAAATAACAGATGAAGTGAACTTATCAGAAATTCCACCCGTTGTTGACGTATACAGATGAGAGCCATGTAGGATCGTCTTGGCATACGGCCCTAAGAGACAGGAACAAACAGGTACAGAAAAGTCCTTGAAGCAAGGTAAATATTACCACTCCCTAATATTAAATAATAAATCAAATATAACTTTTATATCAGGCAAGAATTAGAACCATTATTATTCATATCCACTATATAAGGTGCTCAATATTTAAGGTCTCACTATGGCGTATGAATTGTAAATATAATTTAATATAATATATAAATTGCCCCGGTATAAGATATATTACAGCCATAACAGTAACGGCTAAATTAATCAGATCAATGTGAAGATAATGGGTCCACGACGAGAAGGTTTTAATGGGACTTAGATAGCAATATTGCAGCTGACGATTTCACCCAGCTTCACAGATTTGCAATTACTGGTTTCAAACAGCGACCTACTTATGGGTGTCGAACATGAGCAGCTTCATGTCCCATGCGAAGAAATCGGGTTTGCGCGAGGAAATAAATATTTATAACCATGGAGATAGTGCTAAAACGTAACTACCTTGAGCGGTCCCCAAAGCTTGAACTGAGTTGTCATGAAAACTTCACCGCAGCCAACTCATTACTAACCTAGCGTTGCATAGCGGTAATTAGGTTCATGAGCAGCACCGACGGTTTAGGTCATATCGCGCCGAGAGCTCAGCCACACAAAATCCATTACATATCAGAACATCCACACCCAATGTGGTGGTAGCGACTGCGTGGCCCACCACAATAACTAGGTTGGCCTAATTATTTGTGGAGAAGTGCCTTTCATTAATCAACTTCTCCGATTAATCACAACGAATGCGGAACAGAATATCCTGGGTTAATGAGAGTACCATGCGGAGGAGATTGTAATTTCATGTAATCCGAGGTTTTTCTAAAACCTGCGCGGATTCCGATTTTTACTTATTTCCAGGAATTAAACATTTGAGGCAGCTGAAGGAGTACCAGTAGCATTGAAACATTTAAAATCCAAATAACTGAAAGGGATACCAAGTAGGTCGGAAGAGTTTATACAGGGTAAAATACCGATGGATTACCAGTGGCATTGAAGCATATAATTAGATAATCTAAAGGGATACCAAGTGGGAAGAGTTTATACCGGATAAAATCTATAGGTATAGGAATAGCGAAATTTGGTGGCACTCACCAGCGGAGGAGTATAGGACAATAACCGTAGACCAAGCGTTGATAAGCGGGTAAATTTATCGAAGGACTCCCGCAGGGTCCTCTGGAAAAAGGCTCGGCCGCTTCATCTCACATCTCATGTATGCTTTTCTCTCCTTTGCGCCAAACTCTCTACAAGTGAGGGCCACCAAGTTCCGCTACACCTATACTCCCGATGCATGGCTTAATGATTTCCATTTAATTTTTTTATATTCTACATCCATATTCGGTTGACCGTAGTCGTCCTAATATTTAGAAATCTAAACACTTCACGTTCAAGAGTAGTTGGCATTGTAAATAATATATCTGGAAGGAATACATTGAGACCCTATACAATGGGAAAGGACTGCGAGAGTATCAGATCGAATCGGATCAACAAGTTAACGCTGAAGATAGAGGTGATTCCATCCTAAAAGATGAATTTCACCTGGTGATACAAAAACTCAAGAAAAACAATGCACCTACAATCGATGACATCCCAGAAGAACTGATCTAAGCAGCTGACGAAGGTCTTCTGAAGTCCATATACAAAACTATCTGTCATATAAACGAAACGAGAAAGGTACCAGGCGCTTTCACTGAATGTGCCACAGTCCGTATCCCTATGAAAGTGGCTCCTAAACGGGAACACTACCAAACTGTCTCATGCATCTAAAATTAGCCTCCATTTTGCGACGGATAACTGAAGGTGCGATTGAAGGAGTGCTACCATATGACCAATTTGGGTACAGGAGGGGTAGAAGTACATTCAGAGCTATTCTAACATTAAGATTGATTGTGGAGAAAAGAATCACTAAGAATAAAACAAGATTTATGACCTTTGTTGTTACAGAGAAAGCCTAGAATAAACTGTTCGGAGTATTAAAGGAATTTGGTCTGAAGTTTGAGGAAAGATGGGTGATATAGGACTTATACACAGCTGAGAAGGCTGTGATTAAGTGTGGAAAATATAAGGAGGAAGTTAGACAAGAGATGGGAATTAGACAAGGGTGCTCATTATCACTAACACTCTTCAATATGTACATACAGAGAGCAAAGGACGAACTACTCGAACGGATTCAAGGGGGAATAGTGGGGCAATAATGAAGGATCCCAATACTTCGATTCGCTGATGATATATTGGTTCTGGCGGAAGGTGAAAAAGAGCTGATGCATATCCTTGGAGGAATGCAATACATTCTAAACAGGCAATACAATCATCGGCTGACTCGGATTAGGAGATCCTAGTTGCTATCAGAGAAGGAGATAATGATGGGAAGATTATGTTAGACGGAAAATAACAAAAAAAAGTGAAAGAGTTAGACTGCTTAAGAATTAAATTAACTTCTGATGGAAGGAGTGCAAAATAAATGCGAAATAGAACATTAAGAGCAATGATTGCTGAATAAAAGATAGAATAAAAGATGACTCTTCACTTCTACCTCCGTCAACATATTGCTGAGGAAAAAAATGGTTAAGACCTTTGTGTGGAGTGTGTTGCTGTATGGCTGCAAGACATGGACTGTGGGAAAAGCGGAGAGGAAATGACTAAAGTTTTTTGAGATGTGGGGTTATAGAAGGATGTGCAGGATAAGCGGGACAGAGCAAGTGACGAATCAAGAAGTATTGAGAAAAGTTAAAGATGTGTAAAACCTGTGGAGAACAGTAAAAAGAAGACAGGAGAGATGGGTAGGTCATCTACTGTGGCATGAGAAATTGGTGAAGATAATTTTAGAAGGGATGATAGAAGGCAAAGGGTACAGAGAAAAACCTATATTTGAACATTGGAAGCAGAAAACGAAGGACATGCGAAGAATGCGAAAATTGTTTTGGAAATTGAGAGGATGGCTGAGGATAGAGAGAGGTGGATGGCTGTCGCCAACCAATCCTGATGGATTGACAATTGGAGAAGATATCAGTAGCAATATTCTTAATGGAGAAATATTTTTAGCTTGAAAAGTCAACAGTAGGAATGAAATTGGATTTTAGGAAAATAAGGTTGATGATTTAGCAGGCAAACGTCCTAGCGAATTACCCTGACAGCCGAAGAGATTTTTTTATTCATAGACATGCGTGGATAAATATAAAATAAAGGTTTCATTTCAAGAGAAATTATTTTATAACTAGAAAAACTTAGCGAATATCACTTTCAGGTAAACCAAATTCAATAAATAGAGATGATATAATGACTTAAATCTGAACTACTGCGCAGCAATGTTAAGTCCGTCAATTTCATATCTCTTGCGACATAGGCACAGCACGTAACTGCTATAGGATAAAAATAAAGCTATAATTATCTTTTTAAATTTAGCGTAGTAATTTGCAAGAGTTGCAATCAATGAAGCCGTTTTCATATTACCATCGGCATTTCATTCATTTTATTTCCAGATCACAAAATAAACACTTAAAAAACATTTCTTTTCACCATAAAATAATTATTTCCCGGTGTTACCACGTGAAAATGCTGAAAATATACTGCCTATTTAGTTATCTGTCTATTTTATTAAAAGGAATAACCCAAGACCGTGTTTTTTTTCCTACATTTACCTATTACTAATCAAATTTCAATATTTTATGAAGATTTACAAATAAACAAGCCCAATTTGAATGATTGCATAATGACTAGCCCAAGTTCTATTATCGCTATCGTTGGTTTTTGCCTCTTGACCTTGATTCCTGATTAGCCTAGCCTTTTTGCATCTTAGCCTTGATTGTTATTTGAATATATAGCCTGGAGATTAATGATGGAAGAATCCTTTAAATTGAGTCCCTTTTAAGACTCATCGTTAAATGATCGTACAGCAATTTTGCAGAGAGTGACGTCATTTTTGACCGGTTATAACTAGTTACAATAATAATTAAGAATCCTACTTTACACTGACAAAAACAATTTCGCGACGTTTTTCCGACATTCTGCTATTATATTAGACGTATATTACTGAGTGAGTAATGAAATAGCAAACAGCAAAATTGATTATTCCCTAAAGATCGAATCACAGTCTTACAGTTAATTTTTTTCTGGAAAAATATAAAGTATTTCACATAAATTGATCAATTTTTGTGCTTCATTTTAAAAAGGACGTGGTAGAAAAGATGGAATTTTGATCGATCGGAAATATTCGTTTCCAATTACCACAATAACCTTTGCATTTCGTTCTACTTATAAATTCCATCGACTCTCATGCTCGACAACAAACGAAGGTCAGATGAAAACAAATCCCCTTCAATTATGTTCCTTCCAATAGCGACTGCAAGGGAATGATACAATACAGTCAAAGGTCTATCTCCAGGCCTCGATCAAAAACAAGTGCAACCTGAATCCGTGAGACCGGTCACCAATTGGCCGGGTCTCACCACCCAACTAAACCCGCGGCGATGCGGTCCTTCACCCACGCACGATTCCAGACCCGCAAATTCTACCCGACCGTCACCCCAAACTTCTCTCTCATCGCTTGTATGCACAAGCATTCCGTTAACCCCAAAGCCCCTTCTCTGCCTCGCCTTCCATGCCCTCTAGAGGGGACGGGGGCCTTCCTCCATCCTCGTGGCTATTCAATTTTGAATCCGGCCGTGAAGCCTGGCCTTCGGGTCAGCTCCATTAGCGCCGCGGCACGTGGACCATCGCAACCAATACGGACGGCCGCGTGACAGGAATTCTGCCAAAGACACGGGAGCGTGAGAGATACAGAGAGTACATAATCCAAGCACACTCCTACCAAAACCTCTAAACCCCTTCCCGACTCAACTGCGCCCTCCAACCTTGATTAGTTGTTTTCCAACCGCCCCCGCTGAAGCCTCTGAGCCTCGGCTTCTTTTTGTCCACGACATGAGAGGCCAAGCTTGCCAACGCAAGTACAACTGCAATAGAAAGCCGAAAGTATACCCGCATCTTCTTAACCTATTTACATGTATTTCTACAACACCTTCTCTCAAGACTTCGATAGAAAAACATCAGATTTTTCAAAGGTTTCCGGCCACACTTCCTGGAACTGCGAAAGAAGAGCATTTGATATTCCCACACGATTGTTCATTAAATCGGCCGTGGTTTCATCGCTAAACTGTCGTTTTTTAGACGTTACTCATGTTCATAAGACTCACAAAGATGCACAATAAGGTGGTAAAGAGATCCGATTATGGTATGTCGAGTACAACTGGGTCATGGCAAACAAGGACTGAAAATCAATCTCCGCAACATATTTTAATGAGACCGGTCACACAAGTGATTTCAATCCTACTATTTTACATGTTCTTGGATAATGTAACAAACTGGATTTTTTAGAACAATTAGAAACTTCCTATAAAGCTGACTTCCTCAAATATAAATGTTCTTAATGATGTAACAAACGTTAGACCGTCTCTATTGTCCTATTGTCATATAATACCCTACTCAATACCCTTTTTTGAAAACTCCATCTCTTACCATAATCAGCTCTCATCACCACCTTAATTTGCAAGTAAATGACGGTTTTGTAGTTTAACATTATTTTCTTGAAATTTACGCTCAAGACTTGAAAACGCCGTCAACTCAATAAACAATCGTTTGAAAACACAAAGAGTTCTTTATAAGTGGTTTACATCCAAGTTAGTACACATTTTGCTCGTTTCTTCCACTCCAGCCGACAGTTGCGCGCATCTCCCACTTTGGTCTCATGCGTTTACTATTATTGTCCATTAAAACATTGAATACTATCATATTGGGAGAGCCATCGAAGCCTTCTTAAACGGAAAATGATCCATTACACACAAAGAGGTCTATAAATTTGTTTAATAACCTTTTAATTAATGTTAAATATTTTTAAAAAGTTTTGGCACGCGTATTTTCAGTATAAGTATGGCATTGCTTCTATTTTTAATTATTAAGCATGATTTCGACATTTAGGCTGTATAGATTCACCCAGTATCTATCTATGCTGATTTCGAATTTCAAAGACTACAATATCCTTCTCCGCTATCGTATACCGGTTGTTCCACCTATTCTCGGTATGATTCTACAATTACATCATTCATATAATTTTTTCTGCTTAATTTCGCACGCAGCAAAAGTATTGCTTAGAATACTAAATAGAAGGTTGGAGAGCAGAGAAAAGTGCTATTTAGGCGATGACCAATTTGGGTTTAGGAAGGGTAGGGGAACCAGAGATGCGATTGCGGTAATGAGGACACTTATAGATAGAAACATAGAGCATAATCAGGATGTTTTCGCTTGTTTTGTAGATTTCGAAAAGGCGTTTGACAGAGTAAACTGGGAGAAACTAATGCAGATACTGGGGAAAATAGGAATAGATTGGCGTGATAGGAGACTCATCCGAAACTTATATATGGGGCAGAGGGCTCATGTAAGGGTAGCGGACGGTGAATCAGGGTGGGCAGTTATAGGTCGCGGGGTGCGGCAAGGGTGCCCGTTGTCGCCTTTACTTTTTAACATCTATGCTGAGGAAATGGTAAGAGAGGCATGGGATGAGCTAGACGTGGGAATGAAAGTAGGAGGCCAGTGGATAAAGTCGGTTAGATTCGCAGACGACTAGGCGTTGGTCAGTCGGTCATCGAAAGGACTGCAAACTTTAGTAGATGCACTGGAAAAGCAGTGTGAGAAATACGGAATGAAGAAACAGAAATACGGAATAAATAATAGGAAAACAAAAGTAATGAGATTCTCTAGGACAAAGAAAGCGAAGCTGGTGATAAGAGTAGGAAGTCACAAACTGGAGCAAGTTGAACAATTTAATTACTTGGGTAGTACGCTAGAAGAAAGAGGACATAGTAGCAAAGACATTAGGAGGAGAATAGCGCTAGCGAAGGAAGCGTTCAATAATAGAAGGGAGCTGATGACGGGGACCTTGAGTAGGGATGTAAAAAAGAGGCTAGTAAAGAGCTTGATATGGAGTGTGGCGTTGTATGGGGCGGAAACGTGGACTTTGAGAAAGGAAGACGAAAATAGGCTGAAGGCTTTTGAGATGTGGGTGTGGAGGAGTATGGAGAAGGTGCGTTGGACGGAAAGGAAGACAAATGAGGAAGTGCTTGACATGGTGGGCGAGGAGAGGAAACTTATAGATGAGATTAGGGGAAGGCAGGGTAGGTGGCTGGAAGGGGTAATGAGGGACGATGGTTTGCTGAAGGTCGTGATAGAGGGAAGGATGTTGGGTAAGCGGGGAAGGGGAAGGAAGAGAATCGGTTTTATGGACGGGATGAAGAAAGTTAGGACTTATGCTGAGATGAAGAAAGAAATACAAGAGGTAGAAAGGGCACAGCACGTGTAAGAGTTCGTTGGATATTCTCTGACTTTCATCACAACCTACCTCTAACCGGTAGATTACTGTAATAATAAAATAAAACACCCAAAATAACTTGAAACCATTGTATTTATGGGGCAACGCCTTGCTCAGAAAGGATTCACCATTTTGATAGAGGTTACACGAGTCATAGGCTTCCCAAATTGTTGTTTGGAAGTGTAACTTGTGCACGGTATAGCCAATATAAACGTCGTATTAACCGGGACTGTAAGCTCGTAAATAGCTGGTAATATTTTACCTTGAAAAATGTGCTGAGTAAGGAAAGAAGGTAAATGAATGAGTATCGTCCCGGTAACAAAGGGGTGTGCAGCACTTTGTTCCGCTGAGATAATCATGTTGAGAGAATTGATGAATTTCCTTCCATATGGTTGGTACAAAATACCATTTCATCTGCTCCGGCATTTGAAGCGATCATTTACACACTCACTCATAACTTTTTTCAGCATCAAACATATTTTACGCCGATCAAGATAGCACTGCAGTTTATTACTCCCATATCGCTCTTTCCTATGAGTCTGGCTAAGGAAACCAGCCATTGTGTTTTTAGTACTACTTTTTTTTAAGAGAAATGAGAACCTCCATCAGGATATCAGTGAAACTAAATTATATACCTATATACTTTTGCTCAATTTTCACACATTGAAGCCCAACCTTGCACTCCAACTCCATACCAACTACAATATTTCTTGTGCAATTTTTAAAACCAATTATTATCCCATATTCACAATTCCGTATCTATTTATCAATAATCACTAATTTCACTCACCTATGTGCATTGAATTTAAGTTTTGAGATATAATATGACACATAAAGTATCATAAATAGTAGTAGTGAATTTATTGGGTGCATCAACGGCAATGGTCATTTAGCACCACAGAATATCTTTATCGTCACACTTCCCATAAATAGTTTACAAATATTTTATTGAAGTACAACCTAGAAAGGTAGGATGGCCAGTTTTGGAAGTCCAGTTAGTGAGCAGAGTTTTTTCAGCAAAGATGGCATCCTATCATAAGAAAAGTCTATAAACAACTAGCAGCGTATGATTGGATGCATGACAGCATTTCATTGAAAAATACAGATGAGGTATGCTAATATATGGCGGAGTAGGTTGGCCGAAAGCAGTAACCGAGGAGAGATGGTTGGAAAAAATGTAAATAATGTGTACAATTATGGAAAAATGATGAAGAACAAATGGATGAGAAGAACCATTAGAGAAGTCCTACAAATAGTTGGGAAGATATTCTGACTCATAAAAGTACTGCGAATCTGAAGAAATAAAAACGTATCATCCAAAATAACAATAACTAATATAGTATTGAGGCTGGTATGGTGGTACATTTCCCAAGCGGTGGTCGACGAGTTGGCATGGTTTAATCCCGTGACTAGTTTCGAAATTCGAACGAATTGGGTAACTTGAATACAATATAAAATCCCAATTAGTGAAGAAATAACTTTGTTTGAGTAGTAAACTGCTAATATTTAATTCATCAGCATGAAAATGATACAACGGAAACCTGAAAACACTAATAATGATAGAAACAACCAATGGGAAGACGTAACGTGGAAAAACAGGATGGAACACATCAGGAAAACAACGAGGCAGCTTAAAATAAGAGATTGTGAAGAAATGAAGCCGTTAGTTATAAAGAGAATGGAGCGAAGAGGTGCAGCAGACCAATCTTCGGATTGATGACCGTTGATGCCAAAACATTCAGCGCCACGGTCCTTTCAAATCCCGGTCGTAATGGCTTGCTCGCCCCATGGGCCTCGATCGTCACAGCTTTGGGTTAGTTCTTGGCGAGAAACTCGGCGAGGCTTTGGGATACAAAGGAAGCCGAGATTTTGTCTGGAGATTACGAGAAAAGTTTTCCTGATCCGACCACCGGAGCCACACAAGTGGCCAAGAACAAGATATTACGGCCAAAATAAAGCTGACTATTTTACCGCAAAAGAAAACGTTTATTGCCTCGTAATGCATGTCGTCTAGCAATCCGAGATATCGCAGGCTCAAAAGTAATATACGTTTATGTGAGACGATTTTCCGAGTTTCCTTTAGTGCGGAATTATTTTCTCCCTAACCGCTGCCGTTACATCTGGCGATCCAACCTCAAATGTCTTTTTCAAGATCGTTATTCCTCCGGTCGGATAATGCAGCACCCTCCTCGAGTTATGTGAGCATATACACGCTAAAACTTGATATAAGAGTTTTCATCGAATTATTTTCCAATCTTTACGACGCATCTGACTTCAATATTTATGATACGAAATTCAATTGTTTATAAAAGTAATAAGATCCGGTTTTACTCGGCGGAATTCCATTTTATATAAAAGAAAATAATACTTTTACAATCCAAAATTTTGGCCAAAGCAATTAAGCACTATCCGGATTTCAATGGTCATTCAAGCACCTGATGATGATGCAAATGCATTGAAATCTGAATTGTGCGTTATTGTCTTGACCAAAATTGTGGATTGTAAAAGTATCATTTTTTTATATACCAATTATCTATATTTCTGTCTTCTTGTCTTTTTTACCTTATCATTTTTATGAATTCATACTGTGATGTGAAAATGCACGCAAACCAACAATGCCGCCACATTTAATGTATTCATTTTAATATTGCTTCCAGAAACATTAACGGGTGTAATGGAAGATATGGGTATAGTATTTGTAAAAATATACTCATACCCATAGTGTAATATTGTGTATTGTATACAAATAATATATAATCACCCTTGAAAAACACAACGGTATACAATAAATTGAAAAAAGGTACATTTGTATCTAATAATAGCCTTGGGAATTCGGGTATTTGAGTCCTGCGGTTATATATACATTGTAACCTAGAACCTGAAATTTCTATTTCCATGCCCTAGGTGGGTTTCAGACTTGCGACTTATAGATTACCACGTCGTCGATTGTCTCTCTGTTTCCTCCTGCCTATGTCGCTTATTTATTCATGAAGTAAGTCTGCATGCGATGGTTTTAAGGTAATTTTCGTGAAATTCTATAATAAATCAGTTTAAAAGCATTTAATGTTATCACACAATTTATTTACGCCAATTACATCGTTCATTCATCAAACAGGCTGTAACTTTAACGAACTGTGTTACATCACAACAAGCTTTTTAATCTATTTACAGAATAAAACTGACAGAATTAGTATTCCATATCACCGATTAAAAGGATGTCAAACTTTGATGGATATTTCACACAAGGGTGAATAATAGTGGTATTACTTTGTAGCGAATTTTCAACATTATTACAATGATTCTACTAAAAGTCTGGCCAATAAGCCATGCATAATGCCGAACGAAACTAATTACGATCTACTAAATATAAAAAGAATGAGTATGTATCCGTCAGAAGTTTTGTGTATTGCAGCTCTCTATTCAAACCTCCTTTAAGCTAACCCATAAATCCTTTCCATGTTTCCATTTAATATTCCTATTTTATTTGTATTTTTCATTTTGTGCGTACATTTCCATGTCGTGATAGTATGTAGCATTTTCATGGGCATGATAGTAGAGGAGGCTTTATAAATAACAATCTCGCGTCAATAAACCCGTATTATTATAATTTTCTTTACAAGGAGTTAATGCCCGTTCCATTTAACGTAAAGGATAAAAATAAAATTGCTGCAAAGGGTTTAATGAATTCTACCTAAATATATATACTATGTAGCAGCCATTAAAAATACATGGAATGTTTGGGATAAATTATAGTTATCCCTACCAAAATATCGCTGTAATTCTGCTTAATTCTGATCTGATAATTCACACCATCTAAGCCATGAGTGCATCGGGCATACACTCCATTTTTAAGGCCATTCTGCAGATGTCAATTGAATAATTTTGTTTGTATAAAAAGTGGAAAAGTTGACGATTTTGAAGCCATACATTTAAAGTTTTGATAAAAGCAAAGCTAATACGAAAATCCAATACAAGAAATACAAACCTAATTCTTTCAGCCATCCGATACTATAATTCCGAGCCCTATATATTGAGAGCAGGTAATTTTTAAAAATCAAAAGAATAAACCTATATACCGAGTAAAAAGGTATTATTATGATAGTAAAAGTTGGTTAAATATGAGCCCACATACCCTGGGCCCAGATAGTTTAGCATATTAATCCTTCTAGGTCGTAAGGACCACGTTTGTCAAATTTTGCTCGAATCTGACGAGAGAGATGTGGAAGTTTAAAGCGTTCAAACAAACTGAATTTAAGTTTTATGTATACTTTTAGATAGATTTCTTCTTCCAAAAGAGGATCTATTTCTGTAAATATATATATTATTTATTAGTATTATTATTTATTTCATTTTCCAAGGACCATACTAAGATTTGTTGGCATAGGATTCGTCAGTTTACAGATAAAAACACAAACATAATGTTTACACATATAAAAATACAGATAATGCTGAAATTATTTTTTTTAACGTATAAAGTTCCCTTTCCTGAAATATACTGTTTCCAAACTTTAAATTGTCACATAAAAACTCCTGAACAGTGTAATAACACCTAGTCAAAAGAATCTGTTTCAACGTTTTTTTAAATACTTCCACTGACCCCAGCATTCCTCACACTGTCCGGTAACGAATTAAATATTTTTGCAGCCATAACCATTGGGTTATTTGATGAAATACGTTTTTTGTCATAAGTTGCATGAATAAGCTTTTGTTGAAGATTTTCGCAGCTCATGTTTATGTTATTCAGGTTTCTGATTCTGCGATTATATTATTTTATATTATGCGACAGTTTCGCCGTACTATGCTGCAGGCTTCGTCGGGCTTTTTTTTTCTCTCAAAATCATCAACTGCTGGAATTGTTTATTTACTTTTTGAAAAAAGACCATTGTTGTTCTTAAAATCCCGACGAAGCCTGCAGCATAGTACGGCGAAACTGTCGCATAATATAAAATAATTTAATCGCAGAACCAGAAACCTGAATAACATTGCATGAATAAGGTTTGCATTTCTAATGGCATGAGAATCATTCTCTCCGTTAAAATTATATTGCTGAATATTATTTTTAACCAGAACAGCTACACAGTAAATGTAGGTTGCTGGAATCATTAAAAGGTTCAACTGCTTCATCAGTGGTTTGCACGAATTCCTTTGAGGAACACCCAGCATACATCTAGCTAATGTTTCTGCACCAGGAAGATTTTTTTGAGTAAACTAGTTGAGGATCCCCAGTGGACTATTCCATAAGAAGCCCTTTTGTAGAAATTGGTATAGTATATGGATTTTATTACGTCTAACGATACTGTGTTATAAAGAAAACGAACCTGATATACGACAGAGTTGAGTATGGAACACAATTTAGAAACATGGATGGCCCAGCTGCCTGTATTTTGCACATGCAATCCCAGAAATTTACATCATTAGCTACTGATATGGGAATATTTTTTAATGCCAGATTTTGACTATTACTGTAACTAAATTGGTTGAACAACAGAACCTGAGTTTTATTGCTATTTAGTTTCCATTTGTTATCGAGACACCAGATCAATATATTATCCAATAATTCTTGGGTCAGATTAAAGAGCCCTTTGATGTTGTTGTCTGAGACTATAAAACTCGCATCATCAGCGAATAACACTAGTTATACACTGATTTTCTTAATTAGTTTATGTAAGTCATTTGCATAAGGTAAAAAAAGAATGGGGCCCAGGATTGATCCCTGTGGAACACCTGTTGTGATCTTACAAGGGTCTGTTAAATATATCTTATTTCCTGATGTTATTTCAACTTTTTGAGTTCTACCTGTCAGGTATGGCGCTAGCCAATCCAGTGCTATACCTCTGATGCCTAATCTATGGCACTTACGTAGGATGATCGTGTGGTCCATCATATCAAATGCTCTGGAGAAATCCAGAAATAAGGCTAAAACTTTTTGTTGTTAATAAGAGAACTGGTCACGAAACGCATTGCATTGAGCAGAGCTGATTCTGTTGATCTTCCTTTCCTAAATCCCCATTGACAATCGGATAATGCATTTGATTAATTCAAGAACTTAATCAGCCTATTGTAATAAATAAGTTCAAATAATTTAGAAAATGAGGACAGTAATGAAATTGGTCTGTAATTAGCAACATCTTTGGTATAACCTTTAATTTTGTAGATAGGAATTACTTTGCTTTCTTTTAATACTCCAGGAAAAACACCATTTTCCAGGGACTTATTAATTAAATATAATAATTGTTGTATCATAAAATATTTATACTGCAACAGCAAGTTAGGAGGCATATTATCAACTCCAGGGGTTTGCTTTCTACTTAATTTGTGTAGACAGGAATATACTTCCTTTTCGTCGGTGGGGTATAAGGAATTTAAGGCATTTGAATTAATTTCCTAATTTTTATAGTTAGTTGCGGTTGCACTTTTTTAGTTTTCATAAAGTTCTGTAAGATCAAGTAAATATTTATTTATTTTATTAGAGATTATTTTGGTTTCGGTTATGCAAGTGCCATTCTCGTCACAGAAATCTGGTAAATGCCTAGCTGAGGTTTTCCCTATCATATCGTTTATTATCATACACGTTTCTTTTGTTTTATTCAAAGCACGGTTTAATTTTTTGCCATTATATGATTTTTTGATTGCTTTATGACTAAACTGTAATTTTTCTTAGTTTGAAGAAAATTGGCATATATTGACGGTGACGTTTTGGCTTGCAATGCTTTCTCTTTGATTACATTAGAAAGTTCAATTATTTGTGGAGTCAACCAAGGTTTCTTTCGTAAACTCTTGTAAGGTTTCTTCACTCTCATCGTTGGGATCTCACATTCAAATAGATAGCAAAATGTAGAGTATAAATCGTCACAGCCGGAATCAATGGGATCAATCTCAGCAAAAACAAAATATCTTCCCGGTTTTCCAATGAAAACAAATAATTCAGATGGTCAAAATTACTTTGGGAAAAAAATTCCTATCATTGTAAACATTTGAATTGGTTGTGTCAAGAATAAAAATTGTGACTAACATAGAGTAATCTGATAACCCATTATCAATCTCTGAAGATTTACATTTTGTATAGTTAAACTTAGTCATTACATTGTCTAGTTGTGTACTGGATGTCATCGTGACACGAATCGGACTGCTTATCAAACACTTTAAACCATATGATTCACACACGTTAATCAGCTCGGTAGCCTGGTGCAAACTGGAGAAATCACAATTAAAGTCGCCCATTAGTACCAGAGTTCTCTCTCGTTTATACAAGGTATGAAGAAGTTCATCCAGTTTTTTAGGAAATAGAACTAAATTGCTCGTTGGTGAACGATAGAGAGAGATGAACAAAAATTCACCTTTTACGGGATTATATACACAAGCTACGCTCTCGAACACTTTCTCTTCAGCCATTGGGACACTGATAACATTTATTTAATTATTTGAATTATTTAGTCGGTTATGGGCATAAATATCAACACCACCGTTTTTATGTATTTTACGCATGTAATTATTAACACAAGTATAATATTTTAATTTTATCACTTTTGATTCATCTTCATTTAACCAATGTTCGGCAAAACACAGAAAGTCTGGTACTGATTCATTCAAGGCCACTTCAAGCTGAGATACTTTACTTCTCAAGCATTGCATGTTAATTAAATTCACCGTGAGAACATTCAATGTGTCTGTCATTTTTCTGGGGGAAAAGTGCGAGCTCTCAGAAAAAAATACACATTTACATACACATCAATAGGCCAGAATGCTTCATCTAGCAAGATCGATTTGAGTTGTTCATTTATTGAAATTTTAAAAGAAGCATAGTCACCTCTCGTCACTTTGAGCTGTTCAATTTCAATACTTTTTACAAGTTCCTCACAGGAGTTTAAACTACGCAACTTATCTTGTACGAATTTCTTTACCTCTACAGAAGTTGTACCACTCACAAAATTCCATGCATGTAAATGGGAGTTCCGTGGTACACCCAGCAACGAGCTTTCGTTGCTCGAAGCTTTACCTCTAATCGGGGATCGTCTTCGTTTACTTTTGCTCTTTACTTGAATATAGCCTTCATTATCATCATTATCTCGCTGGGAATTGTCTTCTATTATCCTCCGATTGCTCCACAACTCTTGAGTACTTATTTCTAACAGGACGAGCACTTTGAATTACACCAGCATCGATCTTGGAGTCACACGTACCACGCGTTTTTTGGGATACATGGTAATCCATTCTTATCATATTAGATTCACTGGTAGTTTTACATGATTATAAGAAACACTCAGGGAAATAACATCTACTTTATTAGTTGCTGTATGACTGCTTTTCTCCAAATTAGACTTTATGTAATTTATTTCCAAATTTTGCACTTTTATTAACTCCATGCATTCCAGTAATTTGGTTTTCGGGTCACTCACTACATTTAAAACTATTTCTTGATGATTATTGATCCTTCTGACCCAATCACATAGCGGGTATACAAACGTTTTGTATCGGAAATTAATAAAATCACTGTTATTGTTGCCACTTTTGTGACGCCAACACAGAATGAAAGAAAGAATTACAGCCAAAATCACCATTTAACGAACTTTGATTATCTACAATAATATTGTACAGCTCGTATCACTGTCCACCATATTGCCAGTTAAAATTGGATTATGTATTTATTTAAATTATATTGTATTTATTCCTCTTCTCGTTAAGGTTGTCCGCGTCACCTGAGCCGTCGGGAAATTTCCCCATGGCATCGACCTCTCCAGTTTGGAAACCATATACCATGGTAAAATATTTCACGTCGTTTCAATATAGAGTTGATTTGTAACCACTGACATTTTCAGACTGAAGTCGGACTTTACCGAGTGTGGCCTAGTTGAGAGCGTTGAGGACACGGTAATGGTTTCCTTGAAACCAATGCATCGGATAAGCAAACCCCCCGTGGAAGGAAATATATTCTCGGAGAAGAGGCTGCTTGAAATTTGACCCTATTTTCCCTTGGACGGAATAAAAAAATAACAGAAATGCTTCTCTCTCCCTCTTGTATTTATAATGCACGTTTGATGTTCCTCGCGATTCCCTCAACGTGGGGTCCAAGATCTCACAACTTCCACGATCATATCACTCTCTGGAGAACCCATTTCAAAGTCTTGGAGATTTCCAGTCTAAAAACCTCAAGTGAAGTACACTCCAACTGCGAGGGGAAAGAGGTATGATGTTTCCTTCGATTCATTTCCAATGTATTTATTCCTCTTCTCGTTACGGTTGTCCGCGTCACCTGAGCCGTCGGGAAATTTCCCCATAACATCGACCTCTCCAGCTTGGAAACCATAAGGCTGGTAAACAGTTCTACCTACCTACGTTCCACCATAATTCTCCAATACTGCGAAGAGCCTTGTCACTCCTTTCAACAGTCCGCCTGACTTCCTACCACCGTGCTTCTGCTGAATTCTCATAAATATACGCGCTATTGGGATATCCATTGCTATCTTTTATTTTTCCAACAGCCAAATTATAACAAAAAACATATCATATAAATATATTTACAAAAGAAAATACAGGTAAGAAATGTATACTATCAGTTATAAGTAGAAAATATCTTTCGCTTACATAATTAATAAGAGAATCCGATGTCCTCTTTTTATATTTTAGCCAACTACCAAACTCGCACCTTCAAATGTGATTTTTATTTAGAAAGAGGTTATGCTTCTAACATAAGCCATTTTAATCATCGATTTCTATGATAGGTTAGATCGTTCTCTCCTATGCATCATTGTCGATATTTGAAGACGTCAAAATTAATATTAGGGACTTTAAAATATCTATTTCATAAGAGATTAGCATGTTAAAATAATACCTGTACAAATAAATCAATACGAAAGTCAATTAACGCTGCACAGGTAAAACGCATGGATAACAAAGTTTTCTGCTAGTTTTGCGCCAATTATTCGACCAATTTTCATTCATTAAGATTTCAGTTAGCCCTTTGTGGGTGAATTATACTGTTGCTTAAGTTATTTTATCCGGAAATTAAAGTGAGATGTGGCATTACGTGTGCACCCAGTTTACAAGGAATAATTTTTAAAAGAATAATTAAACAGAAGCTTTTAATGCGTAAAACATAGTGATTACTTCGTGCAATAGAATAACTTTGTGTAGGTGCAAATATATTATTTATTACAAAATTGAGGTTATAGGTATATTTATAAAATTTACAAGGCACACAAATAAATCCATAAAAATTATGAAGTTTTAGTAAAAGCTGAGAAAGGGAAAAATACATCCTTTGAATAATCAATTTATTTAAACTCACACCACAATGTATATCTCAGATAACATGTTATTCTCATAACACAGCTCAGAAACGGATTAAAAGTATATTTTGTCGATATATCCTTGTCATTTCAGAAAAAAATTCAAATGTTATGGTATTAGGAATTTTGGGTAAAATGAATCGACTATTAGATCATAAAAACAGTAAATTGTGAATGGTAAATTAATAAAGGACGGTGTACAAAATAATAAACGAAAACATGATTTGATTCGTAACAAAAACTATAGCGAGGATGAGGAAAAAAAGTCAGTAACATCTCATTTCATAAAAAACCACTATTTTTTGGCTACGCATATTTCTCATTCAGAGCATCTCTAATCGCACTCTAGGCAAACTAGGCAACTCCTCGTCACATTGACTAAAGCAATAAACGTCAGCAACAGCTGGCTCTAACGGACAACATGATAAATTGTCGGAAACAAGACATGAACCACACGGGGATGAAGGACCATCAGTATAAAATTCGACGTATTAGAAAAATCCTCTGTACCGTAAGACAATTGTGATAATTCTCATTTATGGATCCTTTTATCAATGAAGTAAAACGTGAAATGCATTAAAGGGTATAACGACAGCCATAATCAATAATTATTATTATTAAGACTTGAATGTTTTTAAAATCATTTAACCATATGCATGTTGTCCGAGTCCGATAAACTGGGATATACATTATCAGAAACAACATGGCATCAATTTCAAAACACATGGATGCAACACTCAAAAAGCAGTAGACAACTAACTGCCTAGAAATTAATGAGGACACTATAAGAGGATAAGATTAAGGATGAGTCGATTCCTATTGTCGATTCTCGATTCCACCCATTCTCAGGCTTAGAATCGGTATTATGATTAACAAATTAGGCTTTAAGTGATCGATCACCTAAAGTCGATTCCGATTCCAACGATTCCAGATAGATTAATATTTTAAACATAGATTATAAGCCAAGAGTATATTTGTTATTTGTCAATGAATCTATTTTTAGAGCGACTTGATTGTTTTTGTTATTT
Source organism: Pyrrhosoma nymphula (assembly GCA_963573305.1). NCBI lineage: Eukaryota > Metazoa > Arthropoda > Insecta > Odonata > Coenagrionidae > Pyrrhosoma > Pyrrhosoma nymphula. The sequence continues at coordinate 37,480,730 of OY754334.1, forward strand.
TATTCCAGCCAGTACTTGAAATTAAATAACAGTCGTACGCTATTGGTTTATCAATACCCTACCTGTTATTAAGAATAAGAATCGATGGAATCGGAATCGTGAATCGGGAATCTATTTCTAAGAATCGGAATCGAAAAAAAGTGGAATCGATTCTTCCCTAGCTAAGATAAACATTTAGTTTTGCTTTTCATCGTGAAGAAAAAATTATGAATGAAGGTTATAACTTTAAGGTTTTTAAATTTTTGACTAGTCTCATAATTATATTTAATGATAAATATAAGATATTAGATTTAAAATCAGGTCATCTGAAAGACTTGAAGACATGCGTGGAGATGAGCAGGTTTTGAAAAGAAGGTGAGCTTTTAAACACTGCACTATTCACTATTTTACTGCTCACGACCGTGGTATCGTTGGAAATCAAGTCCAGCAAGTGACAAGATTAATTTTATAAACTCAATGTAGTCTCACGTAAGTGAGTAGAGTATCCACATCGAGATATACAAAAAAAGAGGGAAGAGGGAGAAAACGTTTCTTGTAATTTATTGGTGTTTCGTGTAGTTTTCATATGATTAAATCTTCTGATGTTCATTAGCCTCTAAACCACGGTTTATAAGCATTAAAATAGTGGTAGTGGGAACTGGATAATTTTAAGTTAATCTTTCGTTCAAAGAGTTAAAGATTTTCTCAGCACACCTATTTTTTCACACTAAAGACTGTCAACTATGTTGACAAAAAATGCTCCCTGTAATAAGCATTATGTGATATTTTCAAGAATCATGGTTAAATGAAGAATATTAATATAAAAGAGGAATTAAAATAATGTACTAAAGGAACCTTACAGAAATATTAATACGAATCCTCACAAATCCACACGAACTATACACTTATTAGGACGCGATGGACTTCATTTGTCTTTAAAATAATATATGAAATATTTGAAAGGGACACAGGTGCCATAATTAAAACCCCATTCATGTAATTTTATAATTGTAAATGGCATCCCATATCGTGAATATCCGAGAATTTTTGCAGTGGTGCTCAAAAGAGAAAATGTTTAAGCAAGTAAACAAAAAATCAAATAAAAATGATGATATCAGGAAACCTCGTGGAAATTATAGATATCCATGATGAGAAAACCACCTATGTTATTTCCACAAAACTTCATTACGCTGGCACGACGCGCGTTTCACCGCACTGTGGCATACTCATGTACACATGAGTATGCCAAAGTGGGGTGAAACGCGCGTCGTGTCAGCGTAATAAAGTTTTGTGGAAATAACAAAAGTGGTTTTCTCATCATGAAAAAATAAAATTGTTACATCGGCATGGGTATCTTAAATACGCCATAGTAGATCGACCTTGGTACCAAATATACATGCGATATAAGTGCTTTAAAATTGAATATGCGATATTATGAAATGCGCCTTACCTATCGTTTTTTTGACAAAAACATAATTCATTCTTTAAGCCCTATTTCTCGACACTACAATAATATATATACAGAGAAAGCTTTTAGGAACTTTGACTCTATGAATTGTGTTAAATCTGAGTTGCGTTATTGGAGCAGTAACAAGTGTGAACATGAGTTCTAAAATATAAAAGTCGTGGAAAGCAAAAGAGGTTTAAGTAAGTCGTTCACCATATTTTATTTTGGATGAATATAGACATTACCTGTATTCTCTTTTGTGCATGAATGTGGTCTAGCTTCTCCATTTTCCACTAGAAAGTTGTATTTAGGGTTAACCTTTTCATTTACTTTCCTCTGTAGCCTCATGTTCCTAAAATTGATAGTTTTTACTCAGAAATTCGCTTATAATGGCACATACTTGAGGAAATTATATATATATATGTATATAAATAAAATTAAACTTTGCCACAGGTGGGGCGGAAATAAATATAGAAACACAAAAAAGAAGAACACTCACACACTATACGTTCTGATATTTCGGCAGCCGAGCTGCCTTTCTCACAGAAGGAAGGATACAGAATGATGGATAGGCATGGGACAAGGGGTAGAGTGAGGTAGGAGGAGAGGGAGGAGAAAGGGGTAAGAAAGGGGAGAAGAGGGGGGGCGGGAGGGTATTACATTGGTCTCACCACTAACGCCTTAAGTGTTAGATTGACCGGCCACCGAGCCAGTTGTAAGCCGTCCTCGCCCAATGCCTCCTTCCCCGTCCCGGTCCATGCTTCCTCCCACAATGTCAGTTTTGACAAATGTTTCCGAGCAGGCATATTGTCTTCCCTCCCTCCCTCTGCCTCTCCCCTTCAATTACGTACATTAGAATTGGCTTGTATCTGGCTTTATTCTGCCTATAATCCCCCCGGATTAAATCGGGCTCACTGACCCCTACCACCCCTTCTCCTCTCCCCTTTCTCCTCCTTTTATCCCCTCCCGCCCCTCCCCTTTCCTCCCTCCCACATCCCTTCCTCCTTCTCCGACCCTCTCCCGCCTCTTCCCCTCTTCTCCCCCCCCTCACCCCGCTCTCCTCTTCTGACCCCCTCCCGCCCCCCCCCTCTTCTCCCCTTTCTTACCCCTTTCTCCTCCCTCTCCTCCTACCTCACTCTACCCCTTGTCCCATGCCTATCCATCATTCTGTATCCTTCCTTCTGTGAGAAAGGCAGCTCGGCTGTCGAAATATCAGAACGTATAGTGTGTGAGTGTTCTTCTTTTTTGTGTTTCTATATTTATTTCCGCCCCACCTGTGGCAAAGTTTATTTTTATTTAAATTATCGCGTGTGTGATTTTCCACGAACTCGTATATATATATATATATATATATATATATATATATATATATATATATGCATAAATAAAACAGCTATACACTAAACAAACACAGAAACACGCAAAAAGGACACTCACAAAAGAAAACTTGTACGTTTCGACGTCAGGACGCCATCGTCAGCGGTTTGTATATTTCGGTGGTCACCGCCACCTTCTTCAGCGAGAGGTAAAGGAAGAAGGTGACCACCGAAATATACAAAACCCGTGTGAGTTCTTTTTTTAATTGTTTTTTTCCTTTTAGTCACCCTAGTGACGAAGTTTTTATATATTGTTGTGTTCACGCTCGTGTAAGCTTCCAATATATATATATATATATATGTACGTAAGGGGTGTTCCTAGAAATTATGACTACGGTTTAGAGTAATAAAGCCGGCCCCGGTGGCGGCGGGGTAAAGTCCTCGCCTGCTAGTCCGAGTATCGCGGGTTCGAGTCCCGCCTGGGTCGGTTTTTCGCATGCCCAGGGCATGGGTGTTTCTGTTAAGTTCTGGTGGTTCGGTCCCTGAGAAACCTGAAGCCAAACCAATGGCTTATCGGGATCACAGGGGCATGCGGACCACCAGAATTGTCCGAGAGCAAATAAAAAATAAAAAAAACATAAATTAAATTTGTTTAGTCTCGTAAAAGACTGGCACCAGCTGACAAGCCATTTAGGAATAACTGGAACTAATCAGTCCCATGTATTTCAAATTGAAAGTTTATAAAAAGTACTACGGTTAAAATATTGCTACGGTATACAGAAATTCGAATATTGCAGAGCCCTAACTATTAAAACCACTTCGAAAATTCCCACTCACCGATCCATCTGCTCACCCTCAAGCATTTTCGAAACATACGCACGCACCGACAATTTATTTATATATTTCCCCCGTCAATTACCTCTTCCAAAAATAAGAAAAACATTCTTTCGGTTCCTCGGCGAAAAGGGGCGTGTGGGGGAGGCGTTAGGGACCTTCCCTGTCCCCTACTAAACCTCCCATTTCACACATTTCGTCTCTCGTACGGTCCTCTCTCACCCCATTCCATATTTATACATTTTCCCTAAGGTCCTTCAATATTTAACTCCGCAGCAAGATGGAGTAGGGGAGAAAGGTGGGGCCGGGGGGGGGGGGTGAGAGGGGTTAGTGGGGGGGGGATGAAGGTGACGGTCGCTGTATTGAGGAACTACTTTCGGTCCGCCACACGAAAACTGGGTTCGGTCGCAGAGGTCTCTCTGAAGGTAAATGGAGAGAACTCTCCCATCGTTGAATCTTTCAAGCGATTTGCGAGAAACTCCACAGTAGAAGAGAAAATTTGACAAGTGTGGAAATTTATTTTTTCCCTCCATCCAAACAGCTTCAAAGTCTGATAAAAGTTGTGTTATTTATGCCATACGCCGCACGAGACTTGATTTCCAATTGTTCCGGAGCCTTTCATATTTTCCAATACAATCCCTAATAAATCTACAGGGTTCACGGTTTGAATGCGAATTTTAGGGGAAAACAAGAGTTTTCGAAAGAAAAGATATATCCATCCAAGAAGCAGCTGGAATGGTTGAGTGGAATCGAATTACAAAATAAATCATTTTGATATAAAAAAATTATGAGGATCGAAGAAATTCCAAGGAAAAAGAAAATGTCCAATCGAATACTGGCTGAGAGGACAGACAGCTCTTTTCTTCATTTAACTCTTAGGGGATATATCTACTCTATAACATGACAGAACATCCATAAAAGTTTCTCTATTGATTAGCTATGATTAGATTTATTCGCAATACGATGCTACAACTTAAGTTGATTGACCTACATATTTGGGATACAATAGAAATTCTATCCCTAAAAAAGCTCTGGTAGACATTCACCAGCTTCGAAGGATACATACAACTTTGTATCCCGTAATTAAAGACGGGTGCAGCACTCTCTGTACTTAAAGCAAGTAGGAAATTGCTATGCCTCTTACGTTCCATGTGAAGCTTCATTTCCTGTAAATAGGTGAACGTAAATGTTTGTGAAATGGCATATTTATTATTTTTCAGAACGTGCGAAAACAGTAGAAAGAAGGAATGGATATAAAAATCGATTAAGAAATCTCATTTCTATAAAGAGCGAAGAAATGCATTATACTTAATGCTACATATACAACACAACATAAAGTAAAAAACGGCCAAAAGGGTTTTTTTCATTTATTTTTCTTATTCTACAACCATTTTGTTCCCAATCCCTTTTCAATCTTTTAACTGCTTTTTTAATAACTCTATCAACAAGCTGATATAATGGCTCCATGTTTTAGCTTTAATTCCAATAGCTATGACTTCTCTTTCGCAGAAATAGGAACTTCTCCTACACTGCCTGTGGCAAATAATGTCAAATTTCACATCACTCAAAACTTTTACAATTATGTTTCTAGGTTTAATTATTCTGCATGCTATTTGTTTCATTCAAACTGACGCAAATTGAGATTCCAAATTTTATAAATGCCATTGAAATGTAAAATACAGATCAAACCGAAAGCGTGCCAAACACAAAGAGCTCACTCTCACTTTTTTTATCAATACCCTTTCTCATATAACCATTTAACTTCACCTTCCATTTCTTATTCCTACTAGACCTTACTTATTCCTACTTCTTATTTTTTGTCACCGTCTGCCGAAGCCCTACCATTAATTTTCGAACGCCCTTGGCCAGCATTTTCTGTCCCTTTTCTCAAACATACTTACCACAGCTACTCCACCCTCTATTTTCAAAATTCATATAACATTTACCTATTGCAAGAGGCTGCTTGTGTGTTTACCCTTTCATCTACTTGGTTCAAATCAAGCTATGGACTGATAGCTTGGTAACTAAAAAACATAAAAAATATGGAATGATATTACGAGTTATTAGATAAAATATGGCCACCCTCAAGATTCCACCAACCCAAAAATCCAAAATACAGCTATCCACTCCGGATCAACACTACGAGAATCTGAGGGAGAGACTGTTACGAACAGTTTCCAAATCACAGGGATATACACAAATTATGTTTCAATAATAATAATGTCTAATATTATCAATAAATTTGAAAGGGATTCAAACCAGGATCTCCCATTTGCCGGTCATGAGCGTTATCCACCATCTTAGTTCAAGGTGGATTTGGTAAATCCAGGTTCGAATTCCTATGAAGTCAATTCATCTTTTTGAAGTCATCTCATGAAGGCGAAATTTCTCCCCTTCGGTGTACATCTTTGCACCCGCGTGCGTGAATTCATGCCATGTCATTTGCGCACTTCGCAATATTTTGGAAATTTTTAAAAGTCAGTCACTATAAAGCAACAATGTTGGGTTTATACCCTGAGACAGTGGCTAATCACTCGGTCTAGCCTCGACTGCTGTAATGGATTGAAGACGAGAACATGTATTTCGTATAAATCTCTGCTGAAACTCGCCTTGAACTGAGATCACTTGGTATAAGACCTTCAAGATATCACCGCGTGAGAAACCAGAAAAACAGCTCCTCACATCTTTTCATAACTTCATTGCATCAATGTTTGCCGGATAAAGGAGGTAATATTCTATATTTTATGTGAGAGCTCTCTTTTGCTTTTCTGCGTATCGCATGCCATTTTCTCAATTCCACATAAATAATTAATTGCATTTTCAGAGAAAAAAAGTTTTTTCCAATAATAAGAATATATTCGTTTTATCATACTACCAGCAGAAATGCCCGTTTATTCTCAATGGTACATATATAAGTAGCAAATAATATAGTGGTTCTATTCATGCAGAAGAGAATGTGACTTATCATTTATCTTCTTATTTTTTTTACGAAATGGAAATTGCCCGTTTTGTCGCATAGAATTAAGTAATTTTACTGCATAGTATTCAGCAATTTTATGGAAAATGTTTTTCTTAAAACAGTGAAAACTAAAGAAATTATTCTATTTTCGCAATGGGGGGCGTGGGGAAGATTAGCGATATATCCTTTATGTGAGATTTTTTTCCCGTAAGAGAGATTTTTATCCAGTACCAATAGACCCCATATTTGAATTTTTATTTGATTGAATCGGGGACTAAGAGCCAATTTTTCATTCCAACCATCCTTCTTGAGCTCTAGAAGTGTATTAATGTTCAATAGGTGTAATACGTGGTCGTCTATCAGTGTTCAAAATTCTACGTAGTAAGCGATATAAGCGAGTAAGCATATCGATTGGCCCTAATTACAAGAATAAATGAGACGTGCTAAATGCATATGCTATGTAAAAGCCGTTAATCGTACCTGGAGAGGTTGGGATAAATAAAATGTATACCCAAACTGAAATCTCACTCAAATTTGCTTAAATTATTTATTCAATATAATGTTAGCAATAAAAATCCCGCGCTAAATTTCCCGTTCATAGCCATTGCTCACGTTACAAAGGAAATTGTTGAAATAGAAGAAAAATTGATAATTTTAGAATTTAAGACCTAATTTTTAAGCAAGACGGAACGTAAAACTTTATCGAATTCAAGAATTAAATACTTCAATTTTTCAGCCATCTGATAGTGAAAATTTCATTCCTGTATCATCTCTGTGGCAAATAATTTAAAAGAGCAAAATAATCAACCCCTACGCTGTTTCCAATGATTTTCTTATGGGGGTAAAGTCTAGCTAAAGTTTTGCAGCCCTTGGGGCCACGAGGAATTTAAATATAGCCCGTGTTCGTCCCACTGCACGTAATTAATTACCTAAACGCAAAATTTCAAAGTAATCGATTAAGTCGTGTTTGCGAGATTGAGTAACAGGCACCATTAGATTTTTAAATAGTATAGGATCGGTGATCAAAACTAATGGACCGATTCCGCAGGTATTCGTAAGTTTCGCAAACTCGAATTAAATCTTAATGGCGTCTATTCGGGTTCTCCACCGGGTCACACCGGGTGTGACCATGTCATTCTTCGAATTAAATATTTCCTTACCTCTTATGGGCAATGGAATAAGAGTAATGGACCGAAAATAAATCATGTAACGATATTGACGAGGATTGTAAAATTATCTAAATAAGTAACTGAGTAAATTTTGTGATATGAATTTAGGAGCGTACGCCTCTCAATGCCGATGCCGACATACTTTCTAGAGTAGTCGTTTTAGATACTTGAATTCTCAAAAAGAAGAAAAAATATTGTGACCATATCCTTGTACCCAAGAGAAAGAAATGACAAATATGCCAGAGGGTGCGGTCGATACGGTAGGTACTTAGTGAAATCCTACGGTGAAAGGCGTACAGAATTTCCTTCCCGAAATCGCCAAGAGATATCGCCATTGTGTATGGTTTAACAGTCATTACGATATCTTGGTTCAATTTCACTACATATACACAAGTGCTTTAAAGTGATAGCATATCTCTTTCCAATCTTTGTCTTCCTTAAAAAACTTGAAAATGATAGACTGAAAATAAGATTACGTAAAATGGTCCTGATCATTGGATAATCGTGCAAATGAAGGGTGTTCATCAGTTAATTATTTGAAATTCTCATTTATAAGGGACATTTATACCTAAGGGCGTTCCCTGACATGCGACAGTGAGCTGTTGTGTGAATAAATACACATTACACTACATGTTATCTAAGTAAGTCTCAAAAGAGGGCTTTTAACCCATTCCTTGGAATTGCCTCAACAGAATTCTGATTTCAATTTTTTAAGTAGATGAATACGAAAATATAGGAAAATAATCAAAGAATATACTCCTGTTAATTAATGATATTACGAAATGAGATAAAATCTTTTCCTGGTGCATGTGGAGTAAATTTATATATGTAAGTAATGAAGGTGCAAACTGAAAGACGGAGAATAAGATGGCGCGGAATCAATAATCCTGGTGAAGAGAAGCAAACTAAACCCAAGATCGCTCTAGCGGGATAAGGGAAATGGTTCGTAAAACAGATGGTACTTAACGATGGACCAGCCGAAATGACCATACTGCCTTCGTGTATATCAGAAGGTTGATGGTTGCTTTAACCATTAAGATCCAAACGCGATAGCGTCTCGGTATATATAATCAAGATAAAAAATCTCAACGGGTCACTCCATTACTAATGTGAAAAGGTTTTTCCCTGAAATCAAAAAGCTTTCATTTGAATTTCTCCAGCAGAAGTAGAAACCTGTATTTTATTTATCAAGTAGCAGCGCAGGAAACAAACAGAGATATGCATTAACTTGAAGATAGCGAGCTTTTTTTCTCTAAGAGGCTGAATGATGGCCAGCTTTCGCTTCTGCGAGCACAGCCTGATAAGGAGGTGCCAGAATGCTTCATAGCATTCCATGAACCATTTGCACACGTATCAGTTTAATCAATCTTATCTTCGTGCGAAACTACAAGAGTCCCTGAAACGTTAGTTCCTCTTTCCTCGAGACATGTCCATCCTTCCCGGTCCTGGAAGCTTAACTGTGTTAGACTGGATATAGACAGGCAGACTAGCTTTAGTCATCTTCATCGTTAATGAGATCAGTTAAAGCCAATGTCTTATTTTTTTCGTGGAAATAAGAGGAAGAGCCTTTGTTTATTCATTTTGCCGGCTCATATTTTCATCCAACTTACTTCATTCTTTAGCTTATCATGTCAGCGTTCTTTAAGACCAGTGATTTACCAGCAGATATCTCCGGTGTCTTTCGTTTCCAACACGTTAGTATTTCATCACAGGGACTCCATGAGACGATTATCATCTCAACGGTTAGCATGTGACCCATTGTGTGTACAGCAGCAATTCTTTAATTAATAATTTGAAAAAAAAAACACAGACTTAGTACCTACTCAAAAATGATAGGATATAAGTGTCAAATCTATAATGACCTCTTTAAATTATGAGACAGTAGGTAAAAAATAATACCCAGAGTAAATAAACAGTCTTTTTACAGTCCATGATTTGCCTAACTGAAAATACATACTCTTCAGGCCGACGAAAATTAACGGGCATCGTTAATGTTAGTAGCTGAAGTCGTAATCGTTTTTATACCCAGTGATAACCTGCTTCGAGCATTCTCCTCAACATAAGGTATTTCTGTTAAACGCTTGAGATACATCTTGCCACTTAAATATTAAGCCGACGTGTATGCTGAAGCGTAGCCGAGGTGTATATCACGGTGCATTCAGGAAATGGATTACTGCGGTAACGCAAGTGCATTTATTTTATAACGCATTATAAAAATTTATAGAGTCAAATTCAACGTCGAGGAATATAGACTCAGTCAAAAAAACGGGTAAATTACTTTTATGGCACATCAGACATGAGAATCTGAGAATCTTTCTCATACTGCAGCAAATAATTGTAGTAAAACTGTATCTTAGCTGTTTTCCTTTTATGTGGGCTTTAAGCTCAAATAACGTATCACACTAAAAAAGTAAAGTTTATAACAATCAGAAAGCATTTCATACTTTGCGTTCAATCTGGGAAAACACTCAGTTCACAAAACATTTCGCCGACTCCCATCAGGTCAGTTGACACGATGCATGCTCTAGCGCGAGTGGGCTTGTGAACATTTTACAGAGGGCATTTTCAGAATTAGAACGGATCATTTTATGTCCATTAATGCACGTTTTCACATTAGTTGAAACAATTAAAGGCTGTAATTTGAAGGTAAGAGTTTTTCACGCATCTTCTCACTAGATGCAATCCTGGAATAATCAAGTCCTCATAACTATCATACCAAGTAGATCTCACTCGAATGATAACATGCAGCAAAATATGCACAACTTCACAAATATTTTCATTTGGAGTTACCGTTTTCAACGCTTCGGCGTCATATTGAGGTACCTATAAAGATAACGATTATGTATTAAAACCGGCAGTACTACCAAATAAAAATGCCCGTGAAAACCATGCATTATTCTATATTATCATTCGAGACGAATTTTCACTTTGTTGAAGTCATTTTCATCAATTTCATAGGTCTGCGTTACGATCAAATCTCACAGATAAGATAATTCATGAGTGATAATTTTCGTCGGCATTCATTAACTCTGGAAAACTTTAAAAAGTGTACTCTGAGGAATATCTCAGCAGAGTTTTGGGTGGAGTGGGCGAGAAAATAAAGAGACCAAGCAAGTATCCCATGCGAAAAAGAGACAAGCTGCAGATACAAAAAAGAAATGGGTCTGCGAGAGGGAGGGATTGCCAAAGAAGCGCACAGAAGGGACTAATTTAAGGGGGAATGAAAATTGAGCTGGACACTAAATGCAAGGACTTGGAAGGGCGGGGGAGGGGGAGAATTTTTAAGAGGGATCCCAGGAAGGATATAAAAAACCGGAAGCAAAAAAGAGTCTGTGGGGGATTAAATGGAATGCAAGGTGAAAGAAGGGAGGAAAATTGCCCGTCTGGAATTTTCGCGGGGAAAAATGCTGCGTAGGAGGAAAGTGGTAGGGGAGAAAGTAATTAGTAGCAGATTTCTGCATACTCCGACGCACCTAGGAATTTGCGAATGCTACCGGATTTGCTGGATAGTCAAGTACTAGTCTCAAGGGTGTACTTTGCTCGCTAGACTACCACGGAAACCCTCGCTAGACTTCTCCTTCGGAGTCAGACCTGCGCTGACTGATCAAAATGGAGTAGGTCCGCGCACACCGGAGTCAGAAGGGTAATGTATGTGCAACCTTTCGAGAAACGTGGGCTTACTGAACGCAAATGCAAGTTCGCGCAAGTCCGACCGGCGAGTACGAGACCACTTCGGTACTCGGGCGTACTCACTGCGGAGATACGTGGCGGAACTTCGATATATGCTCGGCTTTTCGCTCGGCAGTTAAGCCTCGTTGAGTAAGCCCGATGCATAACTTGGGTCGCAACGTCAACGTGGATATTCATGGAAACAAAAAATGGGCAATGAAATAGTGGCGGTTGTATAGGACAAATCCAGTATAGGCCCAATCCATTTAAAGATGACTACTTGTTATCAGATCCATGTTCACTTCTTCTCTCACACCTGTTAGGCAGTGTCATCGCATAAATTCACTTAACGAGTTTTGCATTGCTTCGTAACATTAACAAGAAAATAACAATGAAAATAAAATAAATATTAAATATTACCATTGACAATGAAATGATAAACAAATTTCAAAGTATTCAAGGAAGAGTATTGAAAGATGAATCCGCGGTCTTAATTAACGCGAAACTGTTACAGCGTTCGAATATCAGATACTTTGCAGAGTCATAATTAATAGAATGAAGTACGTTACCGATGTCTCCATTCTCACCTCAAAACTTTATAAATTGCCTATCTCTTCAAGAATCAACAGTGATTGCGACAGCATTTTAGGGATCAGTATGCGCCAACTATTTCAAATTATACAGGGTGTGACCCGAGGGAAAAGCTCAGCTCTTGCTCAAAGGCAAGATTACTCGTCGCCTCTACGCTTCGCATCACCTTCAGGATAATGATACCTTTATGGTTGAAAAATCTGGACCAAGAGACAAAAATCTGTAACGAAGCCACCGGATGAGCAAAAGGTCGGCCGTCATTAAATAGATTTTCATAGCATTTCCCACTCCTGAAGGCGAGAGAGTTATTTGAATATATACGCCAGCTTTTGAGATCATCCCGAATCCCTTCCCGCAGGAAATTTCGGCAGGGTTTTGTTTTTCCCTCTCCGGTAATTACTACAGGTGGTACGCAAGAGGAGAGAGAGAGAAAGAGATAAAACTTCAAGCGACACCATCCACGCATTTAAATTACAGAAGACTGTGGAATGAAATGAAAATACTGCTTGAATCGTCCGACCCTTCCTTTAGCGATTTGGTTTTTTTCCCCTTCAGCTTCCTTCTGTCCTTTCTAGGGTTTCCTAAGTTCCGAATATTTTGGACCTTCTAGAATATAGAGCTGTAAATCGGACTTCCCCAGAAGTCAAGAGACTTCCCGGAATCATATTTTTTACTTCTATAGCATAAGTCGCCGGAAATTATGACTACCTTCTTATGACTCTTCTTTCTTTGGTGATCAATACAAAGAATGGTTGGTAGTTGTTTGGTTGATAGTTCTACATTCTTCATGTTTCTACATCTTCGATTTCATCCCAGAATTTGAACGAATAAAGGACGTAGCCCATACTTCACTCTCTATTCTCATTATTCAACTTTACTTTGATAAAGGTTAATGTAATTCTTTAATAAGGAGTAATAACGAATGATTTACCATCATTGTATGCGCTTTGTTTGAGCTGTGTGAAATAGGTATAAGATAGCTTTTGTGAATATCTGCAAGTTTCTGCAATTTGAAAAATACCTATGCAATTCATTGTGTGTCTTTAGTTCCTCATCCATCTTTGTAGAATAATATAATTAAAGGTTGCAGCTTCCACAATCCATGAGCCAGGAAAAAAAACATTAACCCTCTGAGTGGCGCTCACTACCTTTCCTGGGCAGCATTTCGTATAACATTGCTAGATTTATGCCTAGAGAATCTTTTTACACCTCATTTTGTGACCCATTTTCACACTGAGTGAATTTCTATTTAATTCTGAAGACAAGTTTGACCTACTAAATTGAAGTAGTGTTTTATCATGCAACGATTGTAGTAGTGTGTATTTTGGGTAAGCTGGAAGAAACTTTAAAATGTTATTTGAAGAACACAAGAGGAGCACGGAAAATAAGATTGTAAATATTTTTTCACTAAGCCATTAATTGAGAGTGATTTTAACATGTATGATAACATGTAACTGACTAAGGTAATTAGATGGATTTCACAACAATTACCAATATCTTCTAAACTGCATTTCCATGGTGTTACCTTCCTACATTACCTCACCTACGAGCGGCCGTCACCCTTCATGTCATTGCTTGCCTCAACTACTCGCCAGACACATTGAAAATACTACTGCCTTATCTCTTCCCAAAATCACTTCCTATAACTCCATTTCCACCCCTCCATTCCCACTCCACCTCTTCTCAACAACCAAATGCATTGTACAAGAGACTTGTGACTCCAAGTATATGTTTTCTTGATAGTTACGCTTATACGTTGAAACCGCAGTTGACCTATTATATAGTGTGGAAATACAGTATTTTTTATTGTAGACTAAGTTTTTCCTAAAATAAGACAACTCTCTCTCTCTCTCTTTGGTTATCAATCTGAAGATCGGTTTGTAGTGTTCTGGTTGTTATATTTGTCCTATTCTTCTCTCTTCTCTGCCTTTCTTTTCATCTACTCATAGTTCCCGTATCTCACATCCCTCATGATCCATCAAATGTAGGCACGGTCTTCCACTGAGTCTTTTCCCACTCTCGTGTCCCTCAAGTAATATTTCCAAGAGTTATTGATATCTCAATGCCTTCTAAGCTGGACTACTTTGTTAACAATACATTTTTACAAGCTTTTTCTATCTCTCGTTCTTCTAAGCACAGCCTCATTTAAAATCTCATCAGTCCACCGGATTTACAGCATACGTCTATAGCACTATACCTTTAATGAGGTCAGTTTCTTAAACTCTTCTTATAGGTTTATCCTTGAGCTGTACCATTTTAAATATTTTATATTTGTGACTCAGATTTGATGTTAATATTTGTCACTCAACAGCCCTGGTGACGATGCATGAGTCGGGCAACTAAATGTCGGCCATAATGGACAGTCTAACCCAGCTGGAAACCCGAGAAGAATTCATTCATCAACTAATCCGGGAAAGCACCAGATCATACATATGTCCTTGAATCCATTTATATCCGTATGCAAGAATTATCTAGAGGAGTTGTGTCATAGTAGGTATCTAAGAATTTCTTTTCCGCCGAATTGGTGAATAAGTAACTATGAAAATTTCCGAAAACCGGAGGGAATTTTTTCCCACCCGGGAACACTAGTCCCTTCTCTCTTTCCAAATCTCCGCACTTTCGCTCAGAGAGAGAACAAAAAAAATTACTCTCATCCCACCCTTCTCCAACCAAGTACCAGAAACCAAAGCCTTCACAACCAACCCAACCCTCGACCCCCTTTCTGAAACAAACCCTTGGAAACCCTCACATCTCCCAGTCCCAACCTCTCCTCAGGCTGTCCCAACAACCCCTGTCACCCTCCCTTGGTCCTAGAATTCGAACGGCTCTCGCCGACGATAATGCCTTGGGGGCGAAGGGAAGGGAGAGAAGTACGAGGGTCGGAATACAGAATCCTCGCGCTCTCTCCCTCTTCCTTGAGACCACATCAAAGAGCTCGCTTTTTCTAATTTGCATCCTCAACAAAGGACGGACCCACCACCAGCTCCTTCTCCTACCCCCCTTCCTCATCCACCCCCCCCCCACCCAGTCATCCTACCCCACCCCCAGCATCCTTTCTCTCTCCTGCGTCAATGTCTCCCCTCTCTCACCATCCCTTTTCCCATCCTTCCATCTTTGTCTTTGTCTTCATTCCTATACGCTCCGCGGACGTTGTTTTCGCCAAATGGACCGTTGAGTGAAGGCCTTTGAGCCGTCGCGTCGTCGTCCGAGCTCGCTTGAGATGAGCGAGGCGAATGAACGGGTAGCACAGGCGAGTGATTTCTACGTCTATAAGCAAACTCAAGGATGCAGGGAGGACTTAAAGAGAGTAGGAATGATGATTAGACACATGCATATATATATAATATGCCAAGAGGGTGGCCGATAAAAATATAGAGACACAAAAAAGGACACTCACAAATTTAAACTTTCGATATTTCGATGGGATCGTGACCACCTTTCTCAGGCTAGAGAGTAGGAATCCTACTCTCTAGGAATTCCTACTCTCTAGCCTGAGAAAGATGGTCACGATCCCATCGAAATATCGAAAGTTTAAATTTGTGAGTGTCCTTTTTTGTGTCTCTATATTTTTATCGGCCACCATCTTGGCATATTATATATTTATCACCAGAGTGATTTTCCAAGAAGTTATATATATATATATATATATATATATATATATATATATATATATATATATATATATATATATATTTTCCAATTTCAATTATATGTTTCCTATCCCTTTCTTTCACCTTCTGTTCAAATTATATGTATAGTATGTATATGTATAATAATTTGAACCGAGGGTGAAAGAGAGGGATTCTTTCATTACAGTAATCTACCGGTTAGAGGTAGGTTGTGATGAAAGTCAGAGAATATCGAATGAACTCTTACACGTACCGTGCCCTTTTTACCTCTAGTATTTCTTTCTTCATCTCAGCATAAGTCCTACCTTTCTTCATCCCGTCCATAATACCTATTCTCTTCCTTGCCCTTTCACACTTGCCCAACATCCTACCGTCTATCACGGCCTTCAGCAAACCATCGCCCCTCATTACCCCTTCCAGCCACCTCTCGAAAGCCTTCAGCTTATTTTAGTCTTCCTTTTTCAATGTCCACGTTTCTGCCCCATACAACGCCACACTCCATATCAAGCTCTTCACCAGCCTCTTCTTTACATCCTTACTTAAGGTCCCCGTCATCAGCTCCATTCTATTATTGAACCCTTCCTTCGCTAGCGCTATTCTCCTTCTAATGTATTTGCTACTATGTCCTATTTCTTCTAGCGTACTACCCAAGTAATTTAATTGCTCTACATGCTCCAGTTTGCGACTTCCCACTCTTATCACCAGCTTCGCTTTCTTTGTCCAAGAGAATCTCATTACTTTTGTTTTCTTATTATTAATCTTCATCCCGTATTTCTCACAATGCATTTCCAGAGCACCTACTAAGGTTTGTAATTCTTTCGATGGCCGACTGAACAAATCCTGGTCGTCTGCGAATCTAACCGACTTTATCCGCTGGCCTCCTACTTTCATTCTCTACCATGATTCACCATCAGCTACCCTTACCTGAGCCCTCTGCCCCATATATAAGTTTCGGATGAGTCTCCTATCACGCTAATCTATTCATATTTTCCCCAGTATCTGCATGTTTCTCCCAGTTTACTGTGTCAAACGCCTTTTCGAAATCTACAAAGCAAGCGAAAACATCCTGATTATGCTCTATGTTTCTATCTGTAAGTGTCCTCATTCCTGCAATTGCATCTCTGGTTGCCCTCCGCTTCCTGAACCCAAATTGATCATCGCCTAAATAGCAGTTAGCTCTGCTCTCCAACCTTCTATTTAGTGTTCTAAGCTAGAATTTTACCTCGTGCGAAATTAAACTGATTGTTCTATACTCCTCGCATTCTGACGCTTTCTTCTTCTTCCGGATAGGTATTAATACTGTTTTCACGAAATCCTCTGGCCTTACTCCTTCCTCGTAGATCCTGCAAGTAAGTTCGAAAAACGATTTTCTCCCCTTACTACCTAGATTTTTCAGTAATTCCGAAGGTAGGTTATCCGTTCCCACGGCTTTTCTACCCTTCATCTCTCTTAATGCCCTCTCTATTTCGTGGCCACGGAACAATTTTACCTTCTGATTTTTCGGCTTTACCATCTTCCATATCACAAGTGTCTTCGTACTATTGCAATTATATGTTTCCTATCCCTTTCTTTCACCTTCTGTCCAAATTATATATATATATACACACACACATATATAGGGTGATAAAATTGAAGTTTATGAAGAAAAATGGTTGTTTTCCCTCCTGATTCCAGTTTATACTAATAAGACAATTCGCATGAATACGTCTAATGAGATACAGGTTATACGGACTCTAACATGTTTTCAAACGCAACCTATCATCTTCGGATACTTATTGCCTTCATTAATTATTAGATGCATAATTAGCTGGGAATAAACGGTGTATCCAAAAGATAACCATCTAAAGCGTCAATTGGTGTCATCAACTCATGCTGACAAATTGTAATTGAAGTATTCAATATTTATTGTAAAAATAGACTTAATATATACACATATTCATACATTTTTTCTGTTTCAATTCAACACATTTTCATCTACCCCACCAAACTCTGTGTTCGTCCTTTTATGAGTCCCTATCCCTTTTCAATTCCTATTTTTGAATGATTTTTTTCGCGCCTTTGAGCGTCATGTTTTCGAATGACTGAGTGTATATAATATATAAATTCTCAATCTGTTAAAATTCACACGTGGTGAAAATATATATTTAAAAAGGCGTCACAGGCGTGGCAAGCTAATGCATAGGCACAGGAAATATAAACTCACAAGTCCGTTTAATTCGGACACACATTGCTATGGTGAAGTACCTACAAGAAAAATGTTCAATGACTTCCACAAATACTTCGATGGAATAGGAAACTGGTTTCACTTGTCATATCACCTTCCGGTACAGTTAACCTGCTCAATAATCTCTATTCGATCCACGATGGACCATTGCACTGAAGACACTATGAGGGAAACCGAATGTGCTATACACCATTCAAGTATTTGTGGAAGTTAACAGAATATTTAGAAGTATTTCATTTCGCCATTATGAATAGATAAAAAAAAGTAAATTGAAGCTTTACATTACTCTCTTTTCCGGCTCCAAAAATGCCCTTCCTCATCATTGATTTATAAATGATTATTTATCTCCGCGTTCATGTAGCGAGAAATACCGCAATCGGTCGTGGTTTTCTAGATCATGTTATCTCTATTCTTATTTTCCCTCAACCAATCATGTTTTTTTTGCTCCATCCTCCTCCTTTCCTCCGAAAGTGTAGGTTTATCACTATTTCCTTTTAGATTTCACCGTTTTCCTCGACATTCACCAAAAAACATCTTAAATATTTCCTTAGAACAGGTAACACGAAATTTATTGAAAAAAATTGCATTAATTTTTTTGAACCATTATTGATTGAGATATCCGTCAATAATTACCTAGTATACACAAACTCCTAGGCTTTAGTTCTCTTCCAAATTTCCTAGGTTTGAAAGAAAAAATTTCGGTGACAAAGAAAACAATTGACATTATCATTCTAAGATATAAGTATCATTTTGGCGTCATATCTCAAAAGTGGAACTTCAGAAAGGATCAAGTTCACAAAGTTATAACGAGACGAAGTAACAATACGAAAACATGTCTAAATATAATAATATGATATCTTGCTCTACCTTTCTCAGAATCCGTAAGTCTTCAGCGTTCAGTCAATGAATGAATATTTTCCTCATACAGGATCTAATTTACCTCATTCATCACATTAAGCATCAAGAATATTGCAAACTCAAGGGTGTTAATTACGCGTCCATACAGAAGACCAGAAGTGAAACGAAAATTATTTAATGCTCGAGGAGCACGGCGTAATTCGAGAGGCGGTGAAATATGGGTTGGAGTGCAAGAGAAAAGACTCTTTTGGGAAATAACAAAAGGACTCCCTTTCTCCTCATTTTGGACAAAAGCGGAAAGAGGGAGGATGAAAGCGAGAAGGCGGTTTGGGTATATTAATCGAAAGGAGGCTGGAGAAATACTTCCTAATATCCATGTCAGCATTGTCTCTCTGGAGTTGGAGGATGAGGTCCAGATTTTGAGGCCGGTTCCTGCCGCCTATATTTGAACCGAATACTTGAATCTCTTTACAAAAGGTGTTGCGATCGCTAAAACATTTTTTGAGAACTACCTAGGTACAAGAAACTGTGAAATCGGTCACATTATAGCCAGATGTGATTTGGTAAGGTTAGTCAAATTCGCTATGAACATCTTCAGATAAACGAGCACTAAATTTTGTTTCTTCAACAGTAAAATGCCAGACATTTTTGGCCTCCTAGAACGCCGAGTTCGTTCTTTTATCCTTGTGTTTATGTTTATTTATTTTTTTCTTCTATGCTTTGCTGTTGATTGTTGGATTATAGGTATAGCGAAACTTGGTGGCACTCACCACTCATCCGAGATCACAGAGGGTAAATCAATCGTTTGTGAGCGGGCAAAGGTGCCGAATGACTCTCGGAGTTACATCTGGAGGAAGACTAGGCAACTTTATCCCACATCAATTGTATGCTTTCCTCTTCCTTGCGTCATGCGCACCGCAGAATGGTGGTAAATCATACGAAAAAGTAATTATTTTTGTTTTTGATGATAATTATGTTACGATTCTTCCTATGGATAAAAGAGTAAGTCTCAAGGAATATATAAGCTTCCATATTAAAATTACATAATTTTCCATTTGTCATTTGCAGAGATATTTAACCAAACTTGACCGTCAAAAAAGCAGTTCCAATTTACGTTGGTTGGCATCTGAGTGGCATACTATGTGCCTATATCAACCCTAGTTATGAACGGTACACTTTGTCTTGAATGTAATATAAATATTTTTAATAAAAAAAAGTTGAGTTAATATTAGTTAATTGGTATTAAATGCAAGATAAAGAACGTAAAATGACACGAGTGGTAAGAGGGGAACGACAACAAACAAATGGATTGATAAGAGTAGTAAGATAAGAGTAATTTCTACCCCTACCAGCGATCTTGTGTTAAAGATTCGAAACAAGTGACGTCTTTGTATACAACTCCATTCACCGAAAAGATTTCGAGAGACAGGTCCAACCGCTGTGGAGGCTTCAGCGTGCGTACAAACCCTTCGAGACTCCTGAAGTTGAACACATATATACGCTCCAGATAAAGTCCCTAAAATCATACCTCAGTAGAAGACCGAGAAACTTGTGTCTGAGTCAATGACTTCTCGTCTTCCATAATATCTCAATATAGAATTTATCCATATTTATTCTGAACTCTAATCTACTTGCTCCTACTACGAATATTGATTTATTTAATCTACAGACCTATTATATATTTTTAAAACAGCCACACTTGTAAAATATATTGGACCGACACCGTGTGTGACACGGTTATTTGAATTTTTTCCTCTGTCACAGTTATTATGACTGCATGATTACACCTAGCATCACATATCCTCCACCCATGAAGCTTTTCAAAGTCCGGCGAGCATCACTCACATGACTGATTCCAACGCCTTCGCCTCATCTCCGCTAATTAGATGA
The DNA here is from genome assembly GCA_963573305.1 of Pyrrhosoma nymphula. Lineage (NCBI taxonomy): Eukaryota > Metazoa > Arthropoda > Insecta > Odonata > Coenagrionidae > Pyrrhosoma > Pyrrhosoma nymphula. The sequence continues at coordinate 37,501,295 of OY754334.1, forward strand.
TACACAGTAATTCGTTAATAGCCATTTTTCAGCTTATCCATCATTAGTTCATTTTATTTCACATTTATTTTTCCTCTTTTCGCTACTTGCCCTTTATTTCGCGTTCCATCCTTTCTTATGTCATATTTTCTTCCCAGATCATCATTGTGTAATAAATCTGTTTCATATTTCGCACTTATCTTTGCCATTTTATCTTTAAATTACGGTCACATGCTTTCATCAAGTGTAATTAAGCAATGAAACTCACATCACATCCAATTTTTGCACACACATTTTAATTTATACTCGGACATGTACTAGAGACAAAAACCTCTCTATCCATCTATCTACTTGACAATTTTTCAGACTCTGGTATGATTCAATCTAGAGTCACCAAACAGTCCAAATAATTTCTCGTGTTCGTCTCTTCTCACAGGCATACAGAAATCATTCCGTCATGCATCATTTCATATTTTTCGTCGGACTCATATTTCACGTTTTTTCAAACCCACACATTTCCTCCATTCTTTGGAGCGTATTCAAGGAAAAATTCAGGTCTTCAAACTATTATTTACGTGCTAATTCAGATAAATTAGGGCAAAACTGTCTCGCTTTTCTATATGGACATCTTACCTCCTTAACATATGCTCCCGCCTACCTCCTGAATGCTTCATGGTAATATGGTCAACTATCGGCTGCGTAGCCACCCACCCACCCACCTCCTGCACCTGGTGCCAAATACACTTGACCTATCTTTCGTATCATCCCCACACATATTTATAACATACCGAACACCCTCTACAAAGATCTTTACATTTGGAGTAGCCAAACTAGCATAAACTCCGCATCCAATCATTGTTTATGTAGAATAAAGATTCAGCATTACTTGAGTTTTGGCATAGGATACAAGACCCCTGTTCACTCCCTCCATGCAAGGAAATTTCTCAGTTCAATAATACGGAACTCCACCGGTAACGTTTACACATTTTTGCCTTCATGTGAGTCGAGGAAATCAAACTCTTGCAATACGCAAAGAATGTATTAACAGTTCATCTCGAGCTGGGATATTTTTTGTGTAGACCTTGCACTTCAAAAGAATCGGCCTTAGACCCTTAATTAAGATGTATTCGTGATGAAACACCGCGATGCATGAAGGAATGAAGCATCAATATCATTTTACGTCGAAGAGCATTATTCTGTTCTTTCGGAACATACTGTAAAATCAAAATTGACATTCACCACATCGTAGATTCATCGTTTAAGGACAAAAAGCTACTAAACCCTTAAATTATCAGCCAACGAAAACATTTTAATAATGAGTTAATAAACAAGCTTTAACATGTTGAGAATAAATTACCATACACTTGATCTTTATTCAGACTTATTTTCTTAATAAAATCACAAATGAATCATAACCAATGAGCAATATAACTCATTTTTCCAAATACCTAGCGAGATACCGAGGCAAAATGAAGCAGTAATACTTTAGTCTTAGGTATAGACATGAAAATATTACTTTTTTGCATAAATGGTTGAAAATAATACGTGTATTGTCACTGTTTTACACAAATATACCATTTTTCTCTGTTTCTATTCCTAATTAGTAACCCTTCTCTTCAATACAATGGGAAAGAATATTTAATTGAGCTCCATTCGAACAAGTCCTTTGAGCATTGCATTCACCAACGAGAATCGTTCCCGCTTCTCTGGAACTTCGAAAGCATTGAGCATCTCCTCATTCAGCACACATCAAATGTTAATTCCAGGCCTCGCTGATTTGACGCGGATTTCCATCGCGGAGACGAATCGAGAACAAGGAACGAAACTTCTTTCCGGCTCAAAGGAATTGGATTCCTCTTGGGAGGGAAATAACGCCATTTAACATTCCTGTCTTGTATATCGAGAGAAGGCTGAAACTTGAATTCTCACTGGAATAACGAACAACGGTGTCAATCAAGATTTTAATGAAGCACTTGAGAAGGAATATGCTTGTTTTTGTGCATACGGATGTTGTTATATATGTATGAAAGCAGCTACGTTTGGTTGAACAAATAGATGCATTTGTATTCCTACTACCTTTCTCACCAACACACTCTTAGGATATTCCTCGATCTAGGAAACTTGCGCTCATGTTAAGTATAGACTAGCATTCTCAGCAATAATTACCATAGGCCTTTATGGAGAGCTTCTGATTCGAACCTAAATCACTAGGATTCCTTCTCAAACAATTTATTTCTTCAGCTTAGAAATCCTCCCATCAACTTCATCTTATCTAACATCACAATCATATTCTATCTATTCTACTATACATTTTTCTTATCCTTCCTACTCTTTTACCATTATTATTAGTTGTACTTGTCACCCCCTATCAATTTCCTTATCACAGGGGTTCTAATAATTATTCTGTCACGCGGTCCTAAACACGCGACGTTATATACTGTATCAGCCCGACACACAAAAGGTACCCTTCACTTTATCACTTCTTACCTTGAGAGAGATCCTTTCTTTTGGTAGTCCTTGGCGGCAAAGGTTAATGGATTAATTCATGCACAAAAATGATACACTTGAACAATACATATATTTATAATAACCCTTTTATTCTTTCTTTAAAAACAAATTCACTTTGGTTAATCAATTAATTAATATATGTTCTCTTCTCAAATATATTCGTATTAATTTATAATGTTTGTTGTACTTCACCGGATATTGCACAATGTGACTTCCGCCGATACTCTATTCCCCAGTATCTGTTTATCGGATTCCTGGATCCTTCCTTAACACAGGACACTGGCGTTGGTAATTGCTTTTCAAAGTTGCTTACTCCCGGCTAATTATCACTGCAAAAACTCCAGACTGACTTTCACTCGATGACCGGTCCTTCGGCTTCCCTGAGTGAGTGAGTGCTGACTTTGTTGAGACCTTGAGTGACCTCCCCCTACGTTCCTTGTGACTTTTTCCTAAGCAGCCTCGTCCCTTGCTTGACAAGCCCTTTTATACTATCTCCCCACCCCTCCTGTATGTTCTAGTACATTCCAGGTTTTCTCAACTTGCTCTCGTACCTGATAGGCTATTCCCTTCTCATTATTACAATTTTGTTTACCCCTTCCATCCTTTCTTTGCCTTGCAGCTTTTATAACACAAACGGCATTGTTTTTAGTTTGTTTACGTAACCCGAAAACAGTATTGTTTTAAAGTTGTTTTCATAACACAGACGGCATTGTTTTAAGTTTGTTTACATGATACGGAAACGGTATTGTTGCCTCGCGGTAGCACGTGTTCCCAAAATACCCACAATGGCGTCCTTAATTGTAAACTTATGCCAACACGGCCAAAATGGCGTGTTACATAGTATACAGCGTTTCCTCAACATAACATACGTCTTTCATTCACCAATCTGTCTCTTAATCTCTCCAGCAGCTTACTCTTCCTCACATTGATATGTATTGGCACGATAACTATTAGGAAATAAATATAATACATAGGGCAATATGCTCAATCTCTTAGTCCATAATGCCATGATATATGGAAAACAAAAATGTAACCCTACTAATATTATGAAAATGACGAAAAATTATGACGAAATATGTACTCCGCATAATAAAATTCAAAGGCATTGGCAAATTGGACATATACCCTTCTTTTTCTTGGTGCCTTTTAATTTTTGTGTTTGGAAAAACAGAACGTAAATAAATGGGCCTGAATAACGATTAAGAACCAGTGCAAGGAATATCGGAAAAGTAATTTAAGGTCGTCATAGCAATTTTATTAGCATCAATAGCTAATTATAACAACTTGGATGTGAATTATTATTATAATTTACTCTTTATCAAGTAGTTGTTACTAGTAGTAGTAGTGGTGGTTACTATGACAGTTTAAAGCCGAACTTTCTTCTGATGAAGTCGAAATCATTTTGTGAAAAATGACATATTACAGATCAATAGGTCATAAGCACAAAATAAGAGATATGGTCTGAGGAATACACAGAATTAAAAAGTAATTTATCCTTTGAACTACCAGCGATAGAAATATATGTCATTTAGGCTGAATATAAAAGTTTAATTGCAGGTTTCCCAGTTCATAAAATTGGTGCATACAACTAATTTCCGCATGATAACCAACAATAAGAGCACATGTCACAAGCCTGCCGTTCGAAAATGAAGAATTTCTAAGTATGTACTTCATCATCCAGCGACTGCCAAGTACAATATAGTTCCTTTAAATATCAAAGCCAGTAATGAAATGCACTTATTTTTAAATACATCCAATGCCACATGCACTTACTAATATACAGAAGGGTCTCAATCATCCAAGTTCCGATTAGCAGGGGTTCCATATTATGCGAGGTACATATAGTTAGATCACCACATTATTCAACTAGTTATGTGTGTACAGTAATTTAATATTTGGTTGCTTTTTCAGAATTTATAATGCTTATTTTATATGATGTAACCTTTCGATTTTGATGTATTCGTACGGAACCATCTCTGCAAGTATTTTTCTACTAAGATGCCCAGAGAGATTGGAGAAAACATATGTGAACTGCTTCGGGACAATTGATATATACCTACTCAATAGAGGAAAAGAAAAAAAGGTCTGTTTAAACCGAGTTTTCGATTAACTGATGGTTCCTCAAATTCAAAGAACTGCGGAACTGGCCACGCAGTTACTTTAACGGAGTCACCGAATGTGTCAAAGTAAACACCTTTGTGTTTAAAGTTTGGCTTTACCTCGTAGACAGTAGCGCTTAGCGCTCGCACACGGGTACTCCATTGCATTGTATGCACGGTACCTGTGAAGACATCTCGGTCCTTAAAGCCTCCATGACATTTGCAGTGAGTGACGACGCCTGAGTAGCTTAACTGGTAGAGCACTCGGCGCGAAATCGAGGGGTCTGGTTTCGAATTCCAGTCCAGGCGATTGATTTTTTCACTGTGAATTTCACACAATTGAGGGTTTCTCAGTCCATACTAGCCCTTTAATTACTGGCGGAAATTTTGAGTCCCTAATATTGAATTGATCGTATATTTGCCTTAATAAGCATCAATTTAACATAGTTGCCACATGGTGTTACAACTTTGGAATAATTTCCACCAATAAACGGAAAGTATGCTACGAGAAAACAAAAATGTCTGGCTGATGACGCGCAGGTAAGACACTTCACCAGTCATCAGCACTTATCATTCCCTGAAATTTTAATGACATTTATTTTATCATTATAAAGGTTTTTTTTATAATTTTGATATTGAAATTTGAAGGTAGTTATGCCAACTGGTTATGAAACCTTGTTGCCCCAGCAGGGTATATTATATCCATTCGCAGTCAACAATGTTTCACAAAAGCATATACTGGTACAAGCACTGACACTATGCTGCATAGCATATTTGTGACGGGAATATTCTATACATGTGCAGAGAAGTATCTGATTGGCACATATCTTACAACGACATTTCGAGCATATGTCGAGAATATGCTCAGGAGCACATGCTATGAGAATATTCTGAGTAGCATGGACAGTACAATAATGCTATACTCTTCTCTTGGTGGTAATGTATCATGTCTTGATAACAGACACCATGTCGCTATAATCGAGACTCTACGGTATATTTTAATGTTGAGGACTTGGGTTTATGTCTACAATGCCTTATGATTAATTCTATTTGGATACCAACCCTAAGGAGATAAGACGTTAAGAGGCGGGGAAAGAGGTGGAGACGGAGCACGAAGTGGGATACGGGCGAGTCGAAAAAAACACCCTAATCGGATACTGAGATGGGTGGCAGAAGGAAACTGAGAGGCAGGCAGGAATCCAGGCAGGGCAGGGGGGCGAAGACACCCGAAGCCAAGATAGGATCAAATCCCGCCCGGATATAAATAAACCAACAGCGCTAACAACAGATAATGGAGAGGCAGTGCTGCAAATTCTGTCTACGGCTTACGAAGAGGAATGCTATGCAATATTCACCGGCTCTGGAGCCGGCGTGGAAGCAAAGATCTCTCCAAGGTACGTCGATGGTACTCGCGAGCAGTCATTGGAATTCTTTATCATACTATTTTTCCGGAGATAGACCAAAGAATGGAATGGATAAACCACCAAAAACTAAGACTCTCTATCGATTAGTTTTAAAAAGATTAATATGGGAGCTTCAGAAAAAAATAACTCTTCCGGAATATTACGATGAAATTGAAATGATAAATGATGGAATATGTGATCAAATATATGCTTATCTAAACTTATGCGAAAATTACTCTTCAGTTACTTTAGACTGCCATTTCGGCAGAGCATGCACAGAAAATAGACATACGCACCTAAAAATACTATACAATCGAGCAAAACAATTTTGACCGGTAAGGAATATATTAATACCGTTAAAAAGATTTGGCCTCCTGGAATTCACTAGTACCTATATGATAAATGAATATCCATTGTACTGAAACTTACTGGTGATTCCTCAGTAGCTGCAAGATTTTTTCATACAGAAAGTTATAATAAAGTAGTTGTAGATATATAAGAGTATGAGATAAAACATTTATCCTAAAATATTTGAATCAAATAAAAATAAATATTTATGCGACAAATTCCGTCGACAATAATCATGAGTGAGAAATAAGACAATTCTTCATAATTATATTCATGAAGGTAATTAGTATATTAAAAATATAACCAGACGACATTCAGCATACCCTAGCTTTCAGCGTAAGAATCTTAGACATCATCAGAGGTTAATAATGCTGGGGAGGATTATACAACGCCAGTATTTCATCCTAGACCATCCCATTTATAGCCAATTCTATTTGTTCGCTTTCACCACTGAGCCATAATCCTTCCCTCTATCCCGGCCTTCAGCATCACTTCACCCTTCAGCATGCGTGGCAACCACCCACTCATCTCTTGTTCCTAATCTCCTACAGCAGTTCCTTCACCGCAAACCACTATGCCGAACACTTACTCGTCTGCCTTCCTCGACCACCCATGTCCATCACCCCATCTCCGTTCTCTCCTCCACACCTGTATCACGCCTCCAACTTGTTCTCACGCCGTCCCCTTAGTTTCCAGGTTTCTTTACCAATGCTATATGCCAAACCCCTAAACCGGGAATTTGTCATCATTTTCTAGTCATACTAACATAGGTATGTTCACAACCATTGCATCAACTGGTTCAGTATACATTCGCAACATTCACAGCGAAAACACTAAAACTTGCTTATTATTCTTTTCCTTTGAATTTCCAATGTATGATACACACAATTTGGCATTATTTATTATCAAATGAAATGAAAGATGAAATTTGTTTTAGAAAAATAATAACAATATTTAATTTTGACAGGGATAATCAAAATATACGTACAATAAGATTTCTATTCGAATAAAACGAAGCAAGTTAATGAGACATAGTTGACGTCATCCAGCAATGAATTTTTGGCAACAAGCATATACGCTGTGATAATTAGCCTTTATTACTTTATTCTTCTCTCCAACCTAGAACTATTGGTTAAAAACCATCCTACTCCAATATAGCTCCTCAACTAGCAAATGCTCTTATATATAAAACACATTACTAGGGAATCAAGAACGATTTTGCCAATTGATTGGAAAAATATGTTAAAAAATAAATAAATAAAAGTGATTTGAGATATTGACCCATGAACTGCCGGTTCACGAACTTGATATGTGAGCTTCATCCCCGTATTTTGCCGGCCGACTGAAGCCAGGTACACTTAAAAACGATGGTTACACGGTGAATGCAAATAACGCAAGGTACATACAAAAAAATGACGATAAAATTAAAAGAAGGAGCAATTCTAGGATTTAAAAAATTGTGCTCTTAAAAATAAATCGAGTTGGGAATCCTCAAATTCACACCCCTGAGACCACTGAGAGGAGGACTCTAAGAAAGGATCTCATGAATATTCAGGCGCTCTGAGAGACAAAGCGAAGGAGTAACCGTCGAAAGAGAAAACGGAGGTGGGTGAGACTTGAGGCTTGGCAAGGGAATGTGAGAAACAGAAGGATACTCCGGGTATAGAAGGCCATATTGCTAGTTTAGTATTATTTTTGAGTGATAGGCAACTATGCATGAATACCATCAGGTAATCATGATTACATGCACGCACCTTTATAGGAAAAACGTCATGAGCTAAGTCAGCGAGGGCTACATTGACAATTTATTCGCATACTGAAAGGTAAACACCAGGTTAGTAATATAAACCACATACGCTACAGCATTTTCTGAAGGGAGCACCGTTTCTAAAATACCACAAAACGATTCCAAAAAGTTAATTCGCGTACTATCGCGTTAATACGCAATGCTAGTAAGGCTATGAAGGCCAATCCATTCTATAAATTTTCCACATCCAGTACCGAGTAGCAAGGAAGCGTCTAGCGAGCTAGCGAGAATATTTTATCCAACAATTCTTGTCTGAGATTGGGAATTCCACCGGATTACGTGTGCCAAAACACAAGAAGTTCCTCCACGTCTGTAACTACAGTATTGGATGTGGCTAAGAAGATTTGAATCCGGCAAGAACTCAAGCCCTGGTGTGCCATTAGTGATTCCCTCTCAAATTGCCTCAATATTTTTCATTTAGATTTGTCAAACAATCTCAGTTGAGGTGAGTGGCTTCGCCTCCATGATCGTGTATAATCTAGAGCATGTGTAATGATGATGTTGGGCAGTTATACTAAAAAAGTGAGCAAAAGTACAAAGTGAATTTTCTTTAAATACATCACGATTCAACAAGCTTACTTCGCCTACCATCAAGTTTATACAAAATGCAAGGTATGTAAAATAACATAGTTGTAATGCTGTCTCTTTTTGACTGACCTTTCTTTCTCAACATCACACTACACACACCAAGGAGCAAGCGCAACAATTAATAGGAGCTGCTTAATCAAAACAGGTATTCCTATCGGCAGTTTTAAAAGAGGTATTTAATTGCGCGTTTCATTAGTAGAACTTGGGAGAACGCTTGCACGAAATTTTAGCATTTACTATTTTCCTGTCTTTCGCTAATGAATTAGCGCAGTCATTTTAGCCAGTCCCCGCTTTACACGACGTAATTTTCATTTCACATGCCAACATTTATACATCATAATGCGCAGTGAAGTACCTATTGTATATGACGGTCTTATAGCTTGGAAACGGCGGCTAATTTCATAGCAAGACAGAATTCAATATTAAATACTAGCAGACCTGCTTCCTGCTTTGCAGGCAGTTCTTTTTTTGCACTACTCAAGTGAAATAAGTGGGAAATATGGCTAAATGAGTTTATATGCTTCCCAAAAATGAAAACACATCGAGAATAGTTTTTGAAATATAAGTAAACATTTAGAATAAAAAAGTCATAATATTCATTTTTCTGTGCAATGCTCCCTGTAGTTGACTGAGAAGAGTACCATTTATGGGACACAGTCACTCCGACGATTGGTTAGTCATAGCTAAAAAGATGAGGGTAAACATTCCGCCTTATATCACACAGAGAGCCAAGGCATTTTTTGCACATTGCATTGTTATAGGTGCCCCACTGGCAATTTTACTTCCCCAAAACAGCAAGCATGGGAGCAATATTTGACATACATTAGCTAATACTGGTAATGAAATATCTCTTAGGTCAGTTTCCCGCACATTCATATAGCATTCGTTTTGGTATAAGTAATACTTCTAAACTTTCGACGTTAAGTTTGTACCAATATTGAGAGAGCGGCACACACAAATGTATTGAAACGTTTACGACATAGGTATTTATCCAGACACTTTGATACAAGGAAAACTCTTGAGGTTCATTTCACTTACGCTAGCTAACTGTGCATATTATGCAATAAAACCAAATCAAGGGACCGGCAATATCAAAACACTTAATTGATTATATTAACGTTGAGTTTACATAAATTTGACATGAACCTTATTTTTTTGGATTGGCATACATTTAAACATTCACCCGGATAATTTCTAATATCTTTACTAAATAACTTCGATTGGCACACTTAACTATACCTTTTATTTTTAACTCTACTAATTGCCGAATTTAGCCTTCATTCGCGTAAAAGTTGCTATATATCAAGGTAAAATAAAAGAAATGAAAATAAAGTAATACAGATATCGTAGTGCAATCAACATTTACCCGAAAAATATAAAATAACAACGTTTATATGCCCATATGGTATGTAACGGATTGTAATTTAATGAGTACTGTTTGTTTACTTCACCGTTGCAAAACTAAATAAATTCATCGTTGTTTAGCAGTTTTTTGCATTTTTCTTTGCACCACCAACTGATAAAAATCCAAAACTACTACCAAATCATACAGACAGAGAATCCACATTTAATGTACCAAACCTCATTTCTCTATCTAAAAACGTGAGAGAGAAATAAACAAAATGGATACAGAATTGGACTGGACAAAATGGACTGACTGACACGCTACAAAATTAATATATATATATATAGATGCTAGAAAAATTTCCCTTTTAATGCTCCTCTATAGCCAAAAAAACATTCTTGATTGCTTCAAGCATTAACCCATCAATATTGACAACCCATCAATATTGACATGAGGATTAACCCATCAATATTGACAAGTTTTACTATAAAAACATCAAAAATATCCATCTCTCTCTCCCTCTCTCTTGATTTTATTTCAAACCTAACAAATCATGGGTCACTACGTACAACCTTATTTTGATTGATACCAACTCTGTAAAATATTTACCGTAAGAACATATTTCCATTTAACGTGAAACATAAATTTGATTATTTTAGGTGTACCTACTGTCACCACAAACAGGTAACCCTAAAGGCAATCAATGGGAGAACTTTATGAGATATCGACACATCACGGAAACGCTGGGAAAATTCTAAGAAGAGGGAGAAGCTATATGGGAAGTTAAATTTCCCCTTCTTGTCGTGGCTATATTACTCGTTTCCCAGGGTTTTCCGGGCTGGAATCCAGGTAGTGGTAATTTTTTGTGGAATATCGATCAATAGAGCAGTGGGAAACACTTAACATTTACTCATGAAATCGATATTCTCTGGCGTAACTTTGTGAAAAAATATATTGAGAGAATGAATACAAAGTTTATATTAATTCTGTCTAAAAATTTAGTACCCAGTTCGTTAGTATGGGTGTTTACTTGGAGACTTCTTAGTGTCTTTCGTTAAGAGTAGGCTTGTTCCGACTCCGGGTCTCTATCCGTCTTACCTTCATATAGTTAATTATCATCCTTTATACTCCATAAACCTGCCCAAAGCAACTTGCCTCTCTGTTCTAAATATGGAAAATTACCTTAGGTGTCAACCTCCTCCCAATAAAAACCTAAGAATTTAATAAAATGAGTCAAGTAATTAACCTAAAAGAAGGCTATATTCTGAACCTGACGGAAGAATGCCTTACTAATGAATAAAGTTCGATCCTTGAATTATTCAATCGAGATTCAGGGTAACATTTAGAACGTTCCGCTTTGCGTGAAGCTAAATAATATGTAAAATCCAGGCTTAATTATATCGTCTCGGCCATATCCAAAATTCTTACTAAATTCCCGTTACATTTCAACGGTCAAGCACGCATTTAATTTTTTTTAGGTTTTAACTCTTATTAATTTTGCGATCATATTATGGATAAGTAACTGATATTGAATTATTTTTATTTCTTCCACTATTCAGGGCAAGTTATCTACTGTAGTTGTGCGAGACAATATGTAGGCACTGCAATATGGAGCTTATTGTAAAACTCCGGCAGCTCCAAGGAATCTCGGTGATGAAGACTAGTAAGGGAAAAACATCGGATGACATTGCCACCATTGTGTGAAGAACAGAATGCTTCTTTTTTGTTCAGTAAAGGAACACCCTTGCGAGGAGGAGAGTTATATTCCTGCGGGCGAATATGGGAGCAAACGGCTACGACTAATGTTGACGGAAGGAAGGATAGATGATAAAGAAGATGGAGATGAAGGTAAAACCTAGCTTTTACCACAGATAAGCTCGGAGAAGCTAGAAAGAAGGAGAATCTATACAAATATGCCCGGTTTTTTAATATACGGTTTAAACTTGTTGTCGTTACGAAAAGTCAGTAAACACCAAGCTAATAGACAGGCTATGATTAACATTAAGAAGACATATTTAACCGGACCATAGAAAGCTTCTGTTTTTGATTCAGAAGGTAAATATCCACCGAGGATAAGTCATATTCTTGCGGTCGAATACGGGAGAAAACGACTACGGAAGAGTTCTTGACGGAAGGAAGGCTAAATGATGAAGAATATGGAGGAAGAAGACGTAAAGAAGAAGTAGAATGAAGAAGGAATAGAGAAGGGATTCGCAGCATGTAATTCCCTCTTATTGATGGTATTATGGCGGGAAAAGGGGAGCTGACGGTATTAAATTGTCCGCTTTGTCGCGTCCTCAGTTATGAGTTTTCCTCCTTCCTACTCCTCCAAACTCCTTCCCAGCACGCCTTCCCACTCTACTGCTTCCTCGTTTCCAATGCTACCCTCGTCTCCTCCAAGTTCCCCGTCTCGCGTGTGGCATTTACGATAATAACTCTGTCAAATTTTTCGGACGGAGACGCACCTACTCCATGAGGACGGATTAACTGAGGCTCTTAACAAAGGAATGGAATGAATATGACTATACGCACAAAATAAGAAGGTTTCCATCATATTTAATGTCTAAATCATGAGTTCATAGAACTTAGAGAACATTTTTGGTGCTTCTAGATTTAAACATGGAATTTTTTAACCAGGTTTCTACACTTTGAAAGTTTTTCTTAAGACAAGTAATAACGCCACAGACGCATTGCCCTTGATGGTATTAGTGTCAAACAATCCTAATTCCAAACTTCATCACACCCTGCGGTTTGCTGATCTGTAACAGATAGGGAGTTTTTCTAATGAAATGAAAATTGTAATTAATTTATTACAAATAAAAGAATTTATACTATGTGATTGTTACTATTCGTATTTTATGACGTATTTTCTATACGATCACAATGACGAAGATAAAAACACTTTTAAAATAAATGACTCGATAGGCAAGCAGACATAATGACATAATAACGATGACAAAGGGGTATCGATGCATACGGCAACAATTTGAGAGTCACTACCAAGAAGGCGATAGGTCCGAAAGTTAGATCTAATTAATAAATAAAGATTACAAGAGTGTTCAATTTCAGTGATGGCAAGTCCTCAAAATAAATTGAAAAAAATTGGTGACAAGAAGAAAGAATAATAAACACCGATCGCACAAGAACAGGCAGCTGTGCCCAACCTATTTTCAGAACAAAGGATCGATGAATGAAAACATAACAATATTCAAACAATTTCAAATATTTGGCTTTATTTGCTCAGCTGCTGCAGAGTAGTTATTCCACTGATGCAGTATTTGACTATTTTGGAATATTTCATAGTTTAAATGTATTAAATTAACAATATAACTACCACCGCTATGCGAATCGGAAATTGGAAAGACTTTAATGTATTTTTCAATTCTGTTACTGGTGCCATACGCACGTTTCTGCACTTTCATGTCAAAGCTATACAAGTGACTAAGTATTATGCACAGTTAATATAGCTGAGATAACTCATGATAATGTAAACGGATTTTATTGGAATTATAACTAGTCTTTACTCGTTTCTCTCATTTTTTTATGACAAAACAAGAAATTGATTCAGCGTTTTGTAGTCAATGTTGACTTTTTTACGTAAATAATATTTGTATAGTTTATTTTTTTGATTTATCGTTCATCTTGATTTCTATTTGAAGGTGAGAGTTATTAAGATGTTCTCCTCCTCAAGACGAAGCCAACTTCGCCGAAAGAAGTTTCACTCTTTTTTGCATCAGTTTAGCCGTACTTCATGAGAAAAATCAGCCTCAAATATATGATAAAATTTTTAATAAAACCAACTAGTTTTCTTGTCCTCATTGTTGAATTAATGGATCTACTGGCCCCCTTATCACGGCAATGACGACCATAGGTTCCAAATTGACAGGTCCTGCCCTGTTGGCTTTCAAATACTCAATTCATGATGCCTGGGTTAGCTCTTATATTACCTTCATAGTATTTACACCTCACAAAATTTATCAGTGACCCATGTATCAAACGAAATGAACTATTTTCACTTTTGTACATTTAATTTATTTACAAGAAATTATCTTATAATTTCTAAATATCGCTCTTTAGGTCGGCTAATCCGGATTGGGTCTCTAATAGTAAGACTTTTTTGTGCCAGTTTAAGGGAATAAAATTCATTGCTCATTGTACAATGCTATTACTAACTTCAATTAGTGAAGTGTCTCGTAACTCAACCACCTGGTACCAAGCAATATTCGTACCGAATGTCGCTCATGACGGTAAAAATATTAGGTCTATGCATGAAGGCCGGAGTACATATAAAAAAAATTGCCATATAGAGCCACCATTAGTTGATTTTTGACAATATTGCTGTGTTGACAAAGTTCGCCACAGCAAAGCCATCTTCGCACAATGAAAGTGCCAAAAGCGTAGAAAAGTTGATATTTTCAATGTTCCACGTTGTATTTAGAAATGTTAATGATATTCAGGAAATCGTGGGTTTCACTGGAAAATTTCGAGGGTTCTCCCGACCATTGGGGGAATAAAAATGCATTTCCTTTTAATCCGCTGAAACTTCTTTTTATGAGGTAATAGTATTTTTTTCCTTGTAGCTCCACAAATAAATATTTGTCTATTTCATTTTCCACACACTAAAAACATCCATGAATCAATATCATGTCCCCTATTCCGCAGTTCTGTATTCACGTCACCTGGATTGCCCGAGCCAGTCGGGACGGAATGCTGCCGGCTCTCGGGAGGGAGTTGTAACGTCAGACGGGGAAAATCCCCTTTTGGGCCGTTTTTCGCGGTGTTCAAATTTCCAATACTTTGCGAGTTTTTATCTCCTTAACTAGGCTTCACTTTGATCTCGAATTATCAGCATTTTGGCGTACTAAACATCCTCTGTTGTCTGAGTTTTTTTTAATCGGATAGTTAATCGATGAAGGAGCAATAGAGGGAAAAGTCCCGATAGGAAGACTGACAAATAAAGATGAACCAAATAAAGAAAAAGGCAGACAGAGAGAAAACTACCAGGGAGTAAGGGACCTAGCATAAGACAAGGAAGAATGGAGAGCTACAATAAACCAATCTTAGTATAGAACAACCAATGATGAATTATCATTATTTTTTAGCTATTTCACCAATATGTTAGCCTGTTTCAGAAGGATTTTCAACTAGTTTGGCAATTGAGTGAATGGCGTGTGAGGAAAGGCTAGATTGCGATAGTCATGGGTGAATTTTGTGGAAGATACCCTCAAGAAAGGGAACATAAGGTGTCTTAGGAACAGGTGAGGGCATATGAAGCAATGTATGAATGTAACTGAAGCAAAATAGGTATGCAAAGATAATTTTCAAAGAAATTGAAGAGATCCAATTTTCTAGGCCTAACTATAAAAACTAAGTTCTTTGAATTTGCCTATCCGGAAAGTGAATGGCGTGATGAGTATGAGTATGTATTGTCCTGCTTAAACCTTGATTAATGAAATGTATGGTTAATATATTGTTAAATTTTCTCTAACCTAAACTCAGTCTTCTCAGTTACATCTTCACTTCAAATCTTAGCAACAAGGTTACTCTAGCTCATTTATGAAATGATAATACAGACCTAATTTCAAAATATTGAAGACGGTATCTCTCAATTTATTCCGCGTGTTCACGAAAGCACGCTCAGTCATATTTTCATCCTCCCATCACACATTCAACGTATCTCCCCTTCCGCTTGCCTCTCTTCTGTTCCTCACCATACGGCCCAACTCCACACTCACCTCACCCTCAAGCACGTGCCTCCCAACTTTCTCCTCCCGTGCACATGCCCTGGGCACAACGCGAGACCCACTCCAGCCAGCCGAGCCGGCGGAGGATGTCCTTTGCCAGTGAGAGTAGAGCCACAGCACAGAGAGCACCCTCCAAAGGCCCACACTCCTTCCACAGATACGTCTCCGCACCACTGCCTACTCGGCTTGCACGACGAACGGGTCAACTGTCATTATGAGGGTGAGGAGGGCTTGCGGGAGCTCTCGGGACTCCTCGTCCGCTAATTACGTCCGCATTGACGTGCACGAGAGGCGACGCCGCGAATCTTAAAAGCGTTGGGACGGAGTGGGGTCGGGTAGCCCGTCCGCCTGGTGAGTGGGGGGTGTGCGAAGGCGGGGGGCGACAGGTCTCACGGCCTACTGCTCCCCGGACGAAGCCAGTCCGCGAAGACGACCGGCTCTCGGTGATGACCGGCGAGCTCAAGTGGCTACGCCCGACACCCGAGAGGCCCATGAGGGACACAGCAGACCGGAGAATGCAATGAAAATATACGCTGTCTTCACTTTATTTATAAATAACGTAGATTGGCTTCTGTTTCAAGAATATTAGCCGTCGAAGCACGTTAAACAAAAATAGTACATACATACTTAGCCGTGAAGCTACATATGCATTTATTTTTCTGCAAATGATCATCGGAAATCATATGTAGTCCACATTAATGATAAACTAAGATTAAAAAATAATAATAATTTTTCCTGACAGTATGGAGTAAACATCAATTTATATAACCGGATTTTAATAATTTTTGTCACAATTACTGGCTTGTCTAGAAAGCTGATCGCAATACTGAGATTTTAATATAAGAGAAACAATTGCACTTTACCACAAATTGCTTTAATGCGTACCTACAACGCGTTTCGGCTCACAGAGCCATCATCAGGTACAAGTCCTGTACCTGATGATGGCTCTGTGAGCCGAAACGCGTTGTACGCATTAAAGCAATTTGTGGAAAAGTGCAATTGTTTCTCTTATATTATGAAGAACATCCACGATATCTCGCCTGAATCTGTTGAATTTACTGAGATTTTAATTTAGGTGAATTCAATTAAATATAATAATGGTATGACAACCGCGTCTATGCCTCTCAGTAGCAACAGTTACTAATGTGAATATAATTTAGTAAAAATTTAATATTTCCACCAACATTAGTGAAAAATGTTGCATTCATCCATCCTAGTCCCAGGATGTGTCTGAGACGACTCATCGGTGACCTTTAACTGGCGAAGAGCAAACGGGGGTAGTAGTCCGCTCCACTTCGAGGCTGTGTAGGTCAGGATCGGCCGTAGGATGGTTGTCACGAGGCGAGGGTGGTTGACTGGAATGCTGCTGTCTCAAAGTATCGGTGCCAATGCATCGGCCGCAAGTGGTACCAAATACTCTCCTTGCATGAGTCTTCATGCTGATTTTCCGATCCAAGGTGACGCCGTGGTACGCCACAGTTTCCTGCCAGAGAGTCTCTTTATGTTCGAAGAGCATCTCTCCTGGCTCGCCTAACATCCACGTGAAGACGATGATCTGTGTTTCCAATGCGTTCATTGCAAATCTCTACGTGGAATACCAGGCGAACAATTCATTGACTACACACTGGAGTTATCTCGAGGCCTGATGCCCTCTGGCATATCGGAAGAGGAGAGCAACATCGTCGGCGTACATGGAAGCCATGGTGTTGGTACCGAAGTTCTTTGGCATGTCAGCCGTGTAGGCACTAAAAAGGAGAAGGGAAATAATACTTCCCTGGGGTACACTTGCTTCTATCCTTCGGCGCGAGGAGACTGCATCCCCTCAAGTGACGACGTTTTGATCCCGGAGCCATGAGTGCATCCAACTTCACTAGCCATTCTAGGTAGCCGAAACTCAGTGGTTTGCGCATCAGGCAGTCGTGCCACACCCAGTTGAACGCCTTCGAGATGTCGAAGATGGCGCCGACCGCGTTGTTCCCCGCAGCTGCGGCTCCAAGTAAGTATATATCGGACAAACCTTCAGAGCACTCAAGTGCCGAATGCAGGAGCATGAGCGAGCTACCAGACAAAGGCATTACCACAGCACGACATTTTATTCTCAAGAACAGCATTTCTCGCAAGGAAAAAAGATACTTCCCCCGGTTCACCAGGTAAGCGGTGGATATAACTAAACTACTGAACAACTTCAAAAGAGGTGTCCGCTACTATTCGCTGCTTGGAAGACACATTTCGAAGAAGACCCTCAGCGGACCATTCGGGGGCGTGGAGCCGAAAAAAGGCGCAAAAACCACCCCATATAAGGCAGCGTCTCCTTAAATAAAAGCCTTTTTGCGGGTTTCCCGTCGTCCTTGGGCAAATGCCGGGTCAAGCCTTCCCCGCACATTTATCCAGTGAAAGGTGATACCTGCCCTGAAGAGGCGAAAGCCTACACCAGGGTCCAAATTTGCGTTGTTATCTCTGTCTTTGTTATTTTGTTTTGTTATACTCTTCTATTTCCTGTAATTTGTTTGCAAATATGGAATAAAACACTTGTTGAATTGAATTGAATAAATAAAAGCCGAAATGAATATGAATGCTTTGCTTTTCAAATGGCGATAATAGGGCAGTACATAACTGGTATTAAAAGCATTTATTGCCATTTTAATAAAGGTAATATGTCGCTTAATGAAGTGATGCACGGTAAACATCGGTGAAATAAGTGGAGGGCAAGGCAAGAAGATGAAACTCATTAATCTTTCTAAAAGCTACTCCGAAAAGGTCGTGTGTACCTCAAAAGGAAAAACTCAAAGCAGTCGTAACGACTTCCTCATAATATTGTCACTTCATGGAAGGGTGATATAAGATGCAATTACCAGAAAAAAAGCTGTAAATGTTTCTCCAAGTGGATATGGGGCACAGTACCTATTTATTTACGGGAATGTAGGGACCATGAAGCCTTTACGGTGACAAAAGGTAATTGAAAATTTTCCATTGTGTGCCACCAGATATGACGAGAAGCTGTTGACCACAAGGAAGATGGGGAGCATTTCGAATTTATGGCTACCGCGATATGAGCTTGGATAAGGGTTGGATAATGAGATTTGGGCTGAAAGAAAACCTTCCTTTGAGCATTTGATGAAATCCCGGGGGAAGTATGGTTATTAGTCAACTGTTCTGAAAATAACTACACAATTCCAAATTGAACAGGGCAATAAAAAATCACAGTATAATAAAAATAAAGCACGTAGTGCATTGCAGTCAATTTTTATTTCTATATTTTCTCGAAAATAAAATAAGGTTAATGCTTTATTAAAATGGTCTTAAAACTACATCGCAGTTCAAGCATGTTTGCTCAAATCAATAACTTTTGCAAACCGTGCAAATTGACGTTGGCCTGGCCTCAGGGCTAAGGTTTCATGTAATTATGGGGAAATTAAACATTCGCAGTTTAAGAGTCATATAACTAAATATTTACTGCTTCCGAAGATATTGAAGGAAGTACTAAAAATAACTGAATGTAGCTAACAGCCTCAAGATTAACTAGGTTGGAATTCCATCATATCACCCCTGACTTTTGTGATATTTCATGATGCCGCGACTGACATGGGTGACATTACCTGATACTGAAGCACAGAAACGATAATATGGTTGGAAGGGATTAAATAAAAAATAAACATATATAATATGTGTGTGAGTGCGCATGAGCGTGTTTTTTTATTTCAGGTTTTCCTTTACCCACATCATAACAGACTGTATTTAAACTATTTATCGCTAAATATTAAAGAAATTTACCCTTGAGTATTGAACTCAAACTAAAACGTCATGGAACGGTATCCCTCAAAATTATACGACGCATAATTACGTTAAATTGAGTGTATTTATCGTCATTTGACGAAATTATCGTGTTATTTCCATAAGAGAATAGTGAAATTGGATCTACTTAAATGTAGAGCAAAGAAGATATACCGTTGAGTAATGTCAAGCCATTGAGATGTCGTTTTCATTCACGTTACTTTTTCAAATTTTGTGAACTTATAAATTAATAGACTATCATTAGTGTCTATATTTGACGCAAGGCCATGCATGATCATATACGTGAAATTGTGAGCAAATTTTTAATCCTGTCCACCACTCATACACGAGAAATAAATTTTATGCATGCACCCAATTTCTTCAGGCTTCACTTCGGGGAAGTTGTGTGTATTAATATAATTTTAGGTAAAACGCACTTTTCCACAGAAACATTATTCCTGAGAAAATAAAATCTGTTCATACATTAAATATGTGTTTGCGTATCATGTTGAAACATTTTGTACCAATAAAACATAAGTGGAGAAGTATGCTGTACCTATAAAAGTTATATAAGGATAATGATACATAAGATACGAAGGGTTTTACAGGTATATTGCACCTTGGTAAACAGGTGTAGGAAAAATATCGAATTTTCCGAGGCCGCGGAAACATTAATCATAATCATTTCCTGGCCTTTTCGGCCTTTTAGAAAAAGAGCGCTTGCAAATTTTGACATTATCATAGAGTGAATCAAACTTCGGGATACAGCGACTATAGAGAAACAACGGTATATTTCTGTTTTATGCAAAGGGAACTGCAGATCCAAACGACGGGATCTTATCAGGAGGTTGTGAATATTTTTTACAGTTGTAGAACATGTAGATATACGTAGGATAACCTATCTTAATGAATTTGACTGCGAAGAAGACTTAAGATCACCTACTTTTAGCCGTTTCAGTTGTTTGTGTTATTCCGTCACGTGGTCCCAGTAATATAGTAAACTTTTATTTTATTGACTACGAGTGATGCCATTTTGATATTTTGAATTATTTGCCAATTTTTATGAAAACAACTCAAGAAGACATTGCCAACGTTTCATCAAAACAATTAACTTCTTCAAGGCTAAAAATATAACAATAAAAAAGAAGAACGTATAAATAGCTAGTGTTTGTTCGTTTTAATATATAAATGCGAAAAACTTAAACTTGGGACTCATTCTGAGTGTGTATAAAACAACTGCCTTCAATTTACAAATAAGCATATATTGGCAAACAATTTAACATAGTAACAAAATAGCATATATTACATAATATGTATATATCACTTCTCTTATTGCAAGAACTGGGTTTACAAGATAAATTAACAATTTCTTTAAAAAGCATTTTCTTTGCATCAGACTCTGTTTCAATGATTCAAGCTTTGTTAAAAGCTTTACAATGATTACATGAAAGGACATGGTTAACTAGTCCTCAGGTATTCCTTAAGGTTTTAATTAATGATTCATGTTTTTTTTAGTCCCGTCTTAAAAATATTGTGATGACTACCCAATTTAAACTCTCTTACAATATCTGCATGGGACGGAATAAACTATGTTGCTACTGAGTTTTGGTGATATTGTGATAGGAGGGCAAAGGACGGCTCTTGAAGGCAGGCAGGAATGACACGGACCTAGCGTTTAATGGTCAGAATACCTAAAATGGATGATCCTCTAGTACTTGGAGTAGGGTTTACCGAGGTGAGGACACCAATTTCGAGACTATTCCTCCTTCTCCACACACTCCCCAGGACCATAAAACACGTCACTGAAGGGTCTCTTAATATAGGCCATTTTCCCGGGGTCGCGATGTATTTCTCTCGTGGCCGCTATGGCCACGGACCGGACCGCGATGGGGATATTTTCCTTCTCCCCACTCCTTTGCTTCCCAACTTCAACGATTTTGCCCTCCACCTTCTCATCCTTGTCAAAACTCGGAGAAGCGTCATTGGCGAGAGAACCAATCCTTGAAAAAGCACCCCCGAGGGATATAACCAGGGTACGCCGTCCTTCGTCGGCAGCGGAAGGTTTTTCACGAGGCTGAAATTACACAAGAGGAACGGAGGAGGGGTACCTACATTTCGTATGGTGGAGAAGCAGTGGGAACGAACGGTCGAACTCTTGTTGTATAGCCGAAAGAAAACAGTCAGTCGTACTCAACTTATCGTTTGGGCTGCATATATTGTTTTAAGCTCGGGAGGCATGGGCGGGGAAGCGGCGATCGAGAGTGGGTAAGGCCTTAATGGAAAGGAGGTTGTGCGGGGAAGGCTATCAAAATATGGCTCTCCAGGGGATTACATGCCGGTTGCATGATGTCGATTTTCGGTCGCAGAGCCAGATGTTTTCCAATGAACTATGGGAGCCGCACTCGGGATATTTTCAATTAACGGCTACGCTCAAGTCGAGGAATGCAAAATTTATGCTTCCGAGTACGTTCAGAGTTCCATCATGGGATATTTTGCACGTTTTCTATCACATGGATTTAATATTGATTAGCTAGTCATCAACCAATGGAAATGTGATGGGTGGCGAAAGAATTCGGATTGTTGGTCCGATTTGGTTTGGGAGTCAGTATCATTCTCTGCGTGGTAGGTAATGATATTCTTCTAGACTCAGGCATGCCACAGGCAATGGGATTAGGTTCGCCTTTGCGACCTATCATCGCAAGTATTTAATGCACATTGTCACAAGAATGCATTAGTTATAGTAAAATAAGTTAAGTATTAATTTTAAGTATCCATTGATTCTCTGATGTGAAATATACACCCATCACTCTCCAATATAATAGAATCAAAGATGAAAGAAAAGAACAGGAAGTGATTTGAACAGGATAAAGCATATTCTTTTTGTAAAAAGTTTTCATCAACGCTTTAACGTCAAATTACACTAACGTGATATCACATCAACACATGAGCCGTTGATTTTAAAAGTGAGGAAAGTCCATTAAAAAAAGTGTAACAGCCAATATTTATTAGAAATTAACTTGAAATTTCTGTTTTTAATTAATTCACAATTATATTTGTATACTTTAAACTGTTATTTATATGTACGATTGTGAATTAATTATAAACAGAAGTTTTAATTCAATATCTAATGAACATAAGCTGTAACTTTTTTTTAAACGAAATGGACTTGACCCACTTTCAATATCAACGGCTCACATATCACATGGTAACATGACATTTGTCCAACAACGTTTCATAAACGCTATGTTTTTAAAAATTATTTTAGAAAAAATGTGTTCATCATTGAATTTCAACAATTCTATCATCTATACCTTGGCTTTTGTCTCGATAACTAATCTATTAAACATGGCCGATTTCGCACTTAAATGGCTGCAGAATTCCTTTGCGCTATAGTTCCGTTTGCTTCCATCTTTTCTCTAATTTAATTTTTTTAGCATTCGAAAAGATTTCGTTACATGTTCGGCATAAAAGTAAACATGTAGTTTTATCAGAATCGAATTACCCTAGCCATGTGTTGAACAAAAATATAATTCTAATCAGAATTATTTTAAATTAATGATTTCCATTTGTCTTTGATGATTTTATTGTTGTTTATTTTGCGATGGTATTTTCTTTTAGGTACATCATAGCTTACGTAAATTAAATTGACTACCTATTCCATAAAGACGTCAAATCTTGACACAGATCGAATATCCTCAATTTTACTTTCCATTGTAGACACGAGTTGCCATCACAGGATTGATGTCATATTACGAACAATTAATAGGATGAAGTTAAGTCACCAGCATTTCAGGTATTATCGATGCATTAAAACTATTACAATGTTGCCATCACCATACTCTCCTTCATACGATGGTAAGTACCCGCATAATTTTCGTTTAGTCAAACTCCCTCTCCCCGTCTTCGCATTCGGAGATAATTGTATCCCACTCTGCTCAGACCGTTTTCCCCCGAGCATACTCTCCAGACCTTTGGCAGTTATTTTCGACCCAGTGAATCGACATCCAAAACGTGGAATGGTTAGCCATTAAAGAAGAAACACTTTGCCTCCGATGGCATCACCGCCTGGAAAGCAAATGAACGCACAGCAACATCGGGCAAATTGGAAACGTGGATCTGGTTCATTGACAGGAGAAGCAACCCGGAATAGAATCAACGCCCCCTAGCGGTAGCAGCAGTTAGAGAAAGCCTTGTTGATGTTATATTTATTCTATTAGGCGGCAGCCCGTGTTGGAATCGTTCCAGAAATATCCTTCCACGGCGGTGGCGGTGTCAAACATTTCACTGTGTAAAATTCTTAATTTTCCGCCCTATGGCTTTCGATTTTCGGGCACGATAACGGTGGATGTCTTTAATGGATACCGAAATTCCGGGAAGCTACGCTCACGCTTCTTATGCTTCACGTATCTTCTCCTTGACAATGTCCGTCTCTTTAGGTTTTCCCGTTGTTCCAAATCGTTGTCACGTGTGTTTCCTCATTCGACTTTATATTTTCATCGCTCGTTCCCCTCTCTAAACTTTTTCTTTATTCTAAGCCATTCCATTTGAGTC
The DNA here is from genome assembly GCA_963573305.1 of Pyrrhosoma nymphula. Taxonomy (NCBI): domain Eukaryota; kingdom Metazoa; phylum Arthropoda; class Insecta; order Odonata; family Coenagrionidae; genus Pyrrhosoma; species Pyrrhosoma nymphula. The sequence continues at coordinate 37,525,438 of OY754334.1, forward strand.
CACGACGATATCCATTCCTCTTTACGAGGGAAAACGTTTTTATTTCGAAATAATGCCTTGAAAAAACGGGTGGGGAGCTACTTATGAGGAGGGGCAGATGGAAATTTAGGACGAGCGAGGCTGATGATAATGTTGCCAGAAAAGGGGACAAGCTTTTAGGTCTTTGGGCAGTCATTATCATCGTCTCACAAAAGGGATGGAGAAAATAATTGGGATGACTACGGAAATAATGAGGCAATAATACAACAATAGCTGAACCGTGAAGCTAATGATATTAGTTCGTATGTATTTTTTTGTTTTTACAGAACCATCATTTGGCTTTCTTAGGCAGAAATGTATTGAAAAGGAAATGGGATGTAAATGTCTAGACACAGATAATTGCATATTTTATAGATTCATTTTGGAGATGATGGAAATGAGCCAGAAGGATGAATTATTTAAAATTCAATTGTATGAAATGTCTCGAATAATGTGATTGGAAGAGCCCTATTTCTACCTATATAATAACCAGCAGGCTAGAAACGTGATTGAGGATTTCAATATTTTAGAAGGTAAAATAAAACAGTATACAGTGAACCTAAGGGCAGTTTAAGAACAGAAAACCCCCATCACATTGGTTTGCGACTTCAATCGCAATAAAAATAATGTTAAATGTTAATGTTAAATAAAAAAATTCGAGTGAAATTTGGTACTCTCCAACCACTTAAGCGATAATATATATCTTTTGCAACTATTATTGTTATTATTATTTCTCAAAACCTTATCCTGCCCTCTGCTATGGATGGCTTTCTTCCGTTAACACTGCAAGATAAAGGACGGAATAACAGTTTGACATAAACCGTGAAAATGCCAAATCGTGGGCTGCAATGATGATAAAATTGCGAAATAAAACTAATGTGAAGAGAAACAGGTCTAAAACAATCACTAAGTCTGACGATAACATGAAAACCTGATTGCGCGGTTGGCTTCCAAGTAATATTTATTTATTTCTAACGCACATAAATTCAATGGTCGAAAATGAATTTATTTTTAATGAAATTAATTTCAATTTATTACAGGAATAAGTGATCTTTAGGCCGTTAAAAAGGCCGTTAGTAAACATTTATATCAAATACATAATTTTAAAGTGAGCCAAGAAACCGTGCTCACGATTGAAGATTTCAAAAGAATAACATCGATACCGCAATGGTGATGAGAAAAAAAACACTACCTAATACTGTAAAACAGCAAGTTATTCCATTAATTATAATAAGTACTCTTGGGAGGCCTCAATATTACTATAGAGTCATGATAAATATGGTATGTTACAGTAAAATGTAGTTTTTTAGAAGATAAAATTATGCACTTAAATATTTGATGTCGACATGAAGAACACAGAATATTTTACTATATTTACAACAGCATAAATGTATTCTACACAAAGTTCAACAACGACAGGTAAACAGAACATAATGTCTAAGGGTGAAATGCAGGGCATATGAAAGTATGTATGTTTGAACTGGGCCCTGAGGAATGGTAGCACGGGAAAGTCTATAATAATTGACAGAAAACAAAATGTGCTGCATACCTAAGCCTCATTGCCAGATTCCCCCCTGTGTGTAACATAGAAATAAAAATTGTAATGAACTTAATAATAGTCAAGAGAACTTCCCCGTTGTCTCATTCTTGCTGACTTTAGTTTCGCCTTCGCTCCAGTCAGCTTCTTCAGGCCAGAAGTAAATCAAAATGGAAGAAATAACTAAATTTGGCAGGTCCATCTTAAGGTAAATTCAATATATTATGAAATAAATAATTTTAAACGAAGTAGAACCTGCAACTTTTGATTATATTTTAAATACTACTATGGCGCAAAAGGCTCTTATATTTCGGAAACTGTCGATCGAGTTTTATCTCACGAGTGTCAACATTTTCTTCAACCAACGATGTCTCAAACTCGGAGCGACTACCGCTATGTGAGCATCACCAGGAAGACTTCATTACTTTGCGGAAAAGGCAGAAGTTAAAGTATCCATGACAACTTGATTCCGCCAGGAGCTGAAATTATGGTTTGGGAAAAGGGGTATTCTTTTCCATTACCACTAATTCCTCAACTTGCAGCTGAATCACAACTTAAGGTGGTGCGAATAGTTCTCCATTTAAGACTGCTTACAGTCTAGAGCAGGTGTTATTGCCTGCAATAAGTTCAAAGTCAAGAAATTGTGCCAACTCAGAGAATCGTAGTGTGAACGCAGTGATACAAAATGCAAAGCAGTGATATACAAGAAAATATCTGCATTCCAAATAGCTGTGCATTCCAAATATTTGGATGATTTAAATGTTTTTATGAGGGTAAAACAGTGCTAGTTGATCGGGAAAAATAATTCACTCACGTTAGTAATGCCTTGATCATCCACCAATCTGAATCAATACATGTATGTCTTTAAGAATTAATATAATATGCCTTCTAGATGCACAAGTTTTTCCCCAAAAATGTAAATGAGGAAAAAATGTACAAAACTCTCGAGAAATTTCTGGCTAAAGTGAAAAACTGTGAATAATAAGAGCATTATATCGTAGAAGGAAGGAGTTTTACATGAGATATAAACACAATCAAGACTGCTGTGAAATGGAAGCCCAATTTTACTTTACAGTATTTTCCCTACGTCAAATTATAATAGATCAATATAAGACATAGTGTTATTAGGATTGAATAAAACATCGACTAGTAAGAATTGATACATTATGGTATATAAGAGGCCTATTATATTAACTTAAGGTTAAAATCGCTAGTTAAGGATTAATAAGTTAAAGCTCGCCCTCACGGTAGTGAAACAGAAATATTTAGCTTAGAAACTACAATCGATGAGATAGTAAGTTCCGTTTTCCCAAATGTTTGCAGGACAAGAATATAGTTTGACCGATAAACATTCCTCTTGAACTCAAATAACAGAGTTAAATCTTTGCGGCCAGTTAACGGCTTAGCACATTAATGCAACCAATTAAAAACAAATTTTCAGAAGCAATTTCTACAATCTTTGAATTCTTATGGAATTTCGTCTCCGTCTCTTGGCATACTAGCCAAATTTGCGTTGATCGATTACAGAACTAGATGATAGAACTGTAGCCACTGTACACTAAAATAAGATATTTCAGAAACAAAGCGTCAGTTCTAACATTTTCAGACAATACTAAACATGAGGAGACAATGGATCCCACGATGTAAAGCCACATATGAGCTATGGTGCACTGCAAATGGTGCGTTTGGAGAGTCGTGCAATAACCTGTAATGCCAATGGACGTGAGCCGTGAGTCATCGGCAGTGGGATGTATACATTTCCCAAGTGGTTGATCATGTTGAACGGAGTTTATCGTCACCGCTGAATGTTCCACGACGAGCCGAACCACTAATGTGATTCCGCACGATAATACTCTGCCCTAACGTTCAAAAAAATTTATCTCCGATTCTTCCACCTTTGTAACGGCGCAAGCTTTTCATTCTTATGAAAACGTCGCTGTTCCCTAAGCTATTTATCTTTCCAGGAGTTAGATGGTTGGCTCCGAACACGTTTCAATGTCCATTTTTTCTTCATCGGGTCAAACAAAATTAGTGCCTTAACACGAGTGGGGGGTCACTTAGGCATGAACGTCAATGGGGACCCTCGGCATTTCCGCTCAAAGTCTAAAAATGGTCAGCAGCGGGGAAACCGACATCTATTAATCCCAGTTTGCCCATACAACTCCACACACACACACGAACTAGCACACGTCCTTCCTTTCATCGGCCCCTAAAGCCCACTCGGAACGACTGACCGGAGGTCACTTCAAATCCTCCTGGGTGCCGAGATAACGGAAAATAACCGCCAAAGTGTTGATGCATCCGACATTTGCTCTCCAGCGACAACCGCCTTTTCGACGACGGACGGCAAATCGCTGGTGAGTTAAGGGGGACCAATAACACGATGTTTTTCTTTGTGAACTGCGGAGGCGAATGGACCCTTATATTGACAGACTTTGCATTTCCGGTCACCAGGAAAAAATGTTGGAAATGTTTTTTTTTACTATTTGTTTCACAGCACGTGTCGAAATCCTAGATATTTGGCTCAGGAAATGATTAAGTGGAAAAAAATGGACTTTATCAAAAATTGAGTTAGAAGAACGAGATGGATGAGGTTGAGGCTCCCTCAATTTGACTTTTAAAATATTTTTAAATGAACATTCTCATGCGCAAAACCACATTCTAAACTGATTTTTCTCAACCAAATTTATTATTAAAATGTCTCTTTATCATGACTCTCCACTGAAAAAGGCACGTTGCCATGACAGCTTTCATTTTGACGTCCTTGGGCATTACTCATCGAACTGTATCATTTAATATATACTTATCTTTGAGTTGAAAATATTTTGCATGCATAATGAATACGGCACGGATGACTTGGTCACGCAGTAAACATTACGCTTATCTGTGTATTACACGCTAAATAAAATGGACAATCTTCACTTCTCGTGAAATTATTGCTAAAGACAAGCTTTTTACTTTAAGATAATTGCAGTCAGCTTTAAAGATGAAAAGGCTTTACCCAACATTAAAATAAAATTATAGCTATCCAACGATTGGATTCAATCCTATATTTATAAGGTTAATGTATACAAAAATATGGAAGAATATATTTTTAGATTCAGATATACTTCAGGAACATTCAAAACATTCATACGGGGAAAATTCCTTCCACATTAATCCAATTATTGCACCTTCAATAGACTCCTCTCGAGGATTCTGATAAATCATAGCGTAGTTCTACAAGGAGTTTAGAAGAATTTCTTTAGGATAGGGCTGTCCAACTCAGGCACCGAAGGGCACCCGGTAAACAAAGTGGCAGCATTTAGCCTCCCATCTGCCGCGGGCGGGCAATTACGGTTGGGGTCCGTCCACTCCTTCACTCTATGAACCATCCAGACATGGTGAGTGAAAGAATTGAAGCGCACTGGTCTAGACACGCTCCCTTCGATTTTTTTTCCAAGCTTTGCGAGAAATGCTAGTCGCCGCTTGCAAATAAAGATTCGCTTCGAGTAGGATGGAGAAGGGATACTTCGAACATATTTGAAGATAAACTCGTAATCCCCAGTAAGGTCATTTTTCATAGGGTATTACGCCACTAGCCTAAAGAAGGGAATAGTATAGGGAAAATGAATTAAGAAAAAAGGAAGGTGCAGATTTTAATTTATTTCATTAGTTTCCCCAAGAGTTTTTGTAAGAGCTTTAAAATTAATTTGTGTTCTTGTGCAACTTCAAAAAGAAAAAATATCACAAATAAATAAAATAGGTATTTTTCAAATAGATACATAAGATCAACAGTAATAAAGCAGGCAAAAAAGGACACTGAACTATTATTGGGTAGAAAAGAGGCAAATGCGTCGTGCCAAACTAAAGGCATCGTGCTATCTACAGAAAAGTCTTCTTAAAGCATGCAAATCAACCATGAAAATAATGTAGCATAGGTATAACATATACGTTACTTGAAACTGCGCTTAATATTCACTTAATAATACCTTGCGTACTCGATTTTGCACTGATTATGACACATATTGTGATATACTAAAGTTCCTTGTTAAATGCTAAAAGCTACCATTTTTGGTTAGCCAATTCATATTTTGTCAAAAACTTTTAGTAGCTTTCAGACGGATAACCAGATTACATACATTATGATGTGTAGATTAATCAAGGAACGAATGTATTAATATCTTATCTAATGTATACTAATAAATCTAGTAAAAACCAATTTGTGATAGTATATTAATCTTTTCGCGCCGGCGTCTCACGATGGAAAAAGCTTCTCCCCTCACGAATGCCATTAGTATATCTTTACACTCCCTGTAAAGAGCTCTCGAGTGGCGAGGTATAGCTCTCGTATGGGTTTCTTCAGCCTGAGACCGGGACAGCGGGTCGCCGGATCCTTTCCTCGGCCACTGGGGAGAGATAATTTTCGCCCGTTTCCGCATGGATAGCCAGTAACGGCATGCGGCCACGGTAAATTATTTGGTTATGCAATGATTTTGCTAAAAAATAGTTTCTGCACTGTCAATATATGTTAAATAATAAATGAATTTATTTATTTTCACAGTGCCTTTACAACTTTAAATAAATTCTACCGTCATTATTTATTTCTCTAGCATAAAAACTCCCAAGTTAGTAGGAAATTTCCTTTGCACACGAAATACGTTAAAAACAACGGTAGAGCTACGTTTAAAATTTGAAAATTCCTCAATATCCAGATAGAAACTTATATTTTTGTCATTCCACAGCATAAACAAGCAACTCACTGCAGACACATGCATTGAGTGGGGCTTGCACTGCGAATAAGGGGCGAGATTACCTCCTCCCGCAGGCTGAAAAAGGGTCCGGCGTCCCAAGAAGTGCTCACCTACGACATGAAGAACCTTTTTTGCTTGCTTACGTCTTGCTTAGCCGAAGAGCCGTGTAAAAAAGCCATTCATTCGATTGATCAGAAAATTTACGCGTTTGTAGCGAAAGGATTGAACATTTTAAATCCCTATGGATAGTTAGGGCCATATTTCATTGAAAAAAACGGCAAAAAAATTATAAATTAACGGATATAATGGAGAATCTACTCTAGGACTTGTCCTAGATCTACATAGACCATCGGCCTCTCATGAGCAAACATTTATTTATCACACTCTAAGAGGAAAAAACTTCTTTCAATAATGCAAGATTTACAATCGTTGAACTTTGTTTGCAGTGAAGGGAAGAGGATATGCGAATACTGGAGATATTTGAAAACCAATTTTGGAGAAGAATGGAGATTGTGAGTTTGGCGGCGAGGAATACGAACGAGGAAGTTCTGGATATGTTTTTAACGGAAAGGAAATTATGGGCAAATTTTGGATGGAAAACGAGTTGAGAGGCGAATAAATGTAAAAGAAGGGGACGACGGAGAGAGCTCTTGGTAGACTTTGAAGAAGAAAGGAGAGGATAGAATGGAGAATGAGTTAAGGTACTTAGAGCGAGACAATACAGTCAAATTTCAATGAAATTTACCATATCATTAAAACAAAGGTTTCTTAAAAATGAAATTATACAAAAATGTACCACTTATTTCACATCTTTGAGATATTTTCTAAAATTAGAAGCCTTTTACATTAAATATGGTACGGCTGAGGGCTTAAGAGGGGTTCAAAATGACCCAAGGTCAAAAATGCTAAGGGGAGGTTTTCTCATCGCGTGCTACGTTCCAATACAAGCTTTTTGACACCTCGTGCGACCCGATCCGACCACCAGAAGGGGTCCCGCAAGGCGTCCGAAGTAGGCAACCCATCAGATCAAAAAGCGGACAGCAGTGGCCCACCTGGAGGGTCGTACGCGGCAAAGTATTGGTCTGACAAAAAAATTCTATGGAACAAAAGTTTTCGGGGAGGTCAAGTTATGTCAAAATAAACCAAAAAACGACAAATTTATCAAATGCTTGAATTTTTTTAAAACGCGCTTCATGGATATATCCGGAAAATGTACGTTATATTGGCTTTGTGGAGTTTCTGTCGAGACAGAACGGATGAAAACATTTATACAGATGAGCCCTTGCATCATGATTATATCGATAGCAAAGGACTGTCAGTTGGCGGTATTAGGACCCTAGACTCACGTACACGAAGCGAGAGAATTACGGACTCTGATGAGTTGTTCTCGGGTTTCCCACCGGGTTAGGCTTTCCATGATTTATGACGTTTCGGCAGGAGACATTCCTGCCATTTTCAGAGCCTTGAAACTGGCAGGAAAGTCTCCTGCAGAAACATCGGCAATCATAGAAAGCCTAACCCGGTGGGAAACCCGAGAAACACTCATCAGCAACATTCGCCGGGAAAACCTAAAATCATACATCATTACAGGCTCTGATGACTCGGCTACCACCCAGAAACCGCACAGCAGAGACGGATCGGGAGAACCTAAGTTTGGCGTAATGAGACATGCCCAGTCTTTTCAAGTCTCCCTCGGGGCCCGAGGGTATAGTCCATGGCTACAAAAGTGGTTGGTCAGTATGCGCTGAGCTGAGGTACCGTGAGGCGTGAGGCTACTGAGAGGTAGCGTGAGCCAATTTACGCCCGCGCTCCCGAAGTCCTGGCGCTGTGTGCAGCCCGAGTCGTATCACGTTTTTACGGCGTGTGTTTTGGAGACTGTGTGGTTCAAGTTAGAAAGTGATATTTGAAGTGAAGTCAGTTGATTAAGCCGCTTAAGAAAACTACCAGAACATCCTCTGCGACGTAGCTAATTGGTGGTTTGACGGACAGGATTAGTGGTGACAACAGATTTCCAACATTACGGAATGTTATACAGTTTGTTATGTTCCCAAGACTCAATACACCGACGCAGAATCCGCAATGCATGTAGAAAAGCTATTGAGCTTCTATTGGACATGTGGGCAAGGGTAGGTATCACAACGCTATCAAAGAACGATGCTACTGATAAGTTGGTTGCACTATATAATGAATGGGTTGAACTAAAGCGCTCAGTGAGTGCTCCATGGAAACATTATTTAAAAAGGAGGAAAATCTGTCGCACAAATAGCGTCAGAAATATACCAATGTTTCATTCATACGTTTTCTCAGCTTTAAAAAAATATATTTATGCACGAAAAGAATGAATCAACAAGCAGCCTCATTTATGCATATTTGGTAAATTACAGACTACAGAGACGATTTACGCATAAAAGGTTTTTTGCGTCACTTAGTATATCTTTATATGTATGTCACGCTTCTTACGACCATTTGTATTTTAAAATAAAGTTGGGTTTTTGCCTTTATTATGACTAGATAAAAATCTTGCCTAAGATAGCTTAGGGAGAGGCAGAGAAGATGAGTAATATACGAAAGACTCGAGAAAGAGTAATTAGAAGAAAAGTAAAAAGATGACACCGAAATGTGAAAGCCTGGATAGAAACGCTCCAAATAATGTACTAATTATGTTAGAACACCAAGTGGTAGTGACAGAGAGGTACTATAGAGTCAAGGCCTTGAATAACACTAGTACGACATAACCTGTGGTGGCATCTGAGGGTCTAAACGCTAGGCTACACACAGTTATATCCAGGGAAAAAACGCCCAATCTCAAAGGAAATGAATTAGTTAGGCATGAAGGGCTTCTTATGTAAATATTAATAGCGAAATAAATGCAAATCTGAAGTAAACACGGAGGAATCCCTTCATATGGAACATCACAATCGAAAGCAACGGAGAACAGGTAAAGGTAAAAGGAATAACTGTTTAATTTTCGACTCTGATAACTTTGTATCACATGGATGAAATACAGCCTCGCGGCAAATTGAAGGAGGATTGATAAATCAAAGTCTTTCGTGGGGTGGAGTTGATAAAAAAGTACCGGCCTCACAATCGAAGCGGAAAAAATGAGAGAGAAGAGATTTTGATTGAAAAGGTCTATAAAATACAAAAAAGTCCCGAAAAGGATGGAATGATGGAACCCTACGTCAATTCCGTTGAAATGTTTTCCAAATGATGGGTTTTTCATTTCAATATCAATGAAAAACGAAACGAGTATGAATATAAGAATTTTATGAGCTACTAACTGAAATGGGGGACGTAAAAAAATTGAAAACACGAAAAAAATTCATTCGGCGATGTCCAGACTAAGTTCAAGGTCCCTTAGAAGTCAAATCAGTGCGATGTATGAATATTAAGCGTGTAGGGAAATCGACGATGGCGCGACTGAATATATTACACGACCGAAGACAATTTTGTGGAGAGGGAAACGAATATACATTCCTTGCAAAATGATATTGCGCAAAAAAAATTAACGGAACGTTGTACAGAAATAAATTTAAAAACAAAATATCTGAAATAACGACCTTGGTGTAATATTCTCTGTTACATTGGTACTAGGTACGGCGCTTGATATTGAAAGCGTTTGTCTATAATACGAGTTGAAATTTGAATATTTGCTGCCTTGAAAAGTCCTTAATATTCTTCAGATGTATAGTTACTGGCAGAATGTATCGCAAAGTAATTGGAAACAAGTTTTTTGTGATTGAAAAATAATACAAGGCACACCAATGTGAAACAATCACCTGATTAATTCTTCGGGCATACACATCGAAATACAATTTACTCTCCAACTGGCCCAGAGAATATGATAACTAGAATTAAATTAGGGAAGGTTGGAGTGCTGCAGTCAACCAATCGTTAGGATCGAACGACCAATTATGATGATTCCATCGGGTATTGAGTTTCCAGAATATCCTGTAAAATATTTGCATCACAGCTTACTAGGAGACAATCAGTATTGACAAGAAGTGTAAAGTTGAAAAAGTACATTCAATAATGATAACCACCTTTGACCACAAAAGAACCTCTCTGGTGTTCAGTTATCTCAGCCACGCCTGACTACCACCGACATATCTACTAATTAAGCCCAGCAACTAAAAAATATATTCTATCCATTGATTGAAATTTAGAATGTTGCTAAAGTCATCAACCTTTTCAGACAGAAACCTCCCAAAGCCAAAAACTATCGAAATATACAATTTATCGTTTTCATTCCTTTACGTCTTCGTTGAAAAGTGATAATTGTTACCCCGATGGTTTGAATGTTACATTTTTAATTTAAAAACACTGAAAATCTGAAAACTTATAATATAAACATCACAGATTTTCTTCAGGTAACACCTCTACCATAAGAGGAAGGATTTCTCCTAATAATTTCATTTTTGGTGTTCAGTGCACCATGCATAAGCGGAATTTAACAGATGCAACTATATGCTTGCTAACTATTCCTACACTTTAATAAGGATGTGGGTGAAAGTATGCATGATGTCGCCCGAAAATGGGAATCAATTTACTCTTCAATAAAATCACTGAATACGAATCCCGCTAATTTACCTACACATACGATATGTTTACGAATGCAAAAAAAAACTCAAAAAAGATTAGATAAATCGAGGGCGATGTAGCCGTTTTTACGGAGGGAAGATATTCAGTAGCCACAGTAGCCGTATTCAGTAAATTGAGTAGTGATTCCAATACGTTATATAAAATGCTGAATTTTGGCTGTCAGAAAACTAACTATACTGAACTAACTATATACTATAACTGAATTTTGGCTGTCAGAAAAATAACTAGTGAATAAACTATAATATAACTATAAGTAATAACTAGTAAAGTAAAAATAACTAGTAACTATCACTTCTCACTCTTAGGGAGTCACAATTTACAGGGAAACGTTTTTAGTGTGATAAATACCAGAGACAGTAGAGAGACTCAAAAAAAAAGATCACTGTAAATTAAAATGTGGAAAACATGACAGTAAAACCTTTGAACTTTTTGACAACATAGTCAATGTTATTCCCAGCGAGTCAAGGGATAGAAAATTGACAAACCAAGAAATCATCTTCGCATCGAATGGAAATTGAAAAACCAAGAAGTCATTTTCGCATATCGTGATTTCAATTTCAATATAGGGCTTTGGGATACATACCTACATACCCATCAAGACATTTTCTTTCGGGGAAGGCAAAGTGGAAGAATTTAAGTTATAGCAGTTGGGGCAACAAAACCGACTCTCATTTAATAATTTCCTCCACAATGTCCTATCCTTACAAGCCACTTTCGCTTCTCTCATACTCATGCATTGCTTCATATACGCTCTTCTATTCTTAAGACATAGTATTCCTTCTCTTTAGAGTCTCTTCCACCACATTCACCAATGACTTTTGCGGTCTTTCTCTCTCTCTTACACCATTCACTCTACTACCATATTTCTGTCTCGTTATTCAACTATCTTCCATTCTCTTGACATTGCCAAACCAACGAACCACACTCCTTACATAAGAGTCCATTACTTGAGTATCCAACTCACATTTTTTCATAATCTACTCATTCCTATCCCTAATCATTCTACACTTCCCTCAAACTCTTCTCAGGTAGATGTAAGGCTTTCCCGGCGTATGGTGGTGTTGAAGGTGGTTCGGGATTCCCACCGGGTTAAATTCTCCATCTCTTCCGACGTTGCGATTCACGTATCGTCCATCGTCATCAGGGCACGATGGACGACACGCATTTTAAAACAAAGGCAGAGATGGAGAGTTTAACTCGGTGGGAAACCCGAACAACCTTCAACATCTTCTCAGGTAGTCAATTCCCACTGAACCGAGCTTACTTATGCTTAACTGCTTATGATTACTATGATTATCCTGACATACCCAGGTATCCCTGCCGAATAATGTCGGGAGGAGAAAACTTTTGTACACTGCGCTTTTCGCTTCCATAAACAAACATTAATTCCAAGATGTGCTTCAAATACTACCTACGACTTTTCTACCGGATTTCGCACGTTTTATCACCTCTTCCTCTATTCTTCAATCTTTCGCAAACATTCAGCCGAGGTACAAAAAACCGTATAATTGTTCCATTACTTCATTATTTACCCTCATCATACAATCATTCTTATCACTCTTCCTATCAAAAACTACTACTTTGAATAAAACTGATGATATCAGGCCTGACCTTGTGGAAATAATGGATATCCATGATGAGAAAACCACCTTTGTTATTTCCACAAAACTTTGGTTTTTGACGCATTCATCCTCAAATCCACTCTCCTAGTTGCCTCATAGAAGTTATCGTCATAGAAGGCTTTCAAAGAACAACATAGCATCATCTGCGTAATACAGAAAACTCGCTCATTTACATGTCCAATCATGACATCGACGCTATCTCTACACGCATTTATCCAAAACATTGATTGGCCACGGTTTCATTACGCATCCCTGATTTACGCCGATTTATTTCAAACTAGTCACTCAAGATTCGATTAACTGTCACGCAAGCCTTATTATTATCTAACGTCGCCTTAATGAGACATATAAACACATCTAATGAGATATATAAACAATATTACAAAGCACAAAGAAACAAAGTGAACTCATTACTCAGGAGGCAAAAAAGAGATTACTACCAAAAGCAATTTATGCAAACAAAAAATAGCATTAGGAAAACTTGGCAATTACTGAACAATATAAGAGGAGTACGTGAAAAGCAATCACTTGATTCACATATAATTAAAAACTTCAGGAAAACCATGAATGTCGATGATATCTGTGAAGCATTCGCTAATCAATTCACTGAAAATATTGAAAAAATATTACCAAACTGTTCTCATTTTATTCTCAATAATGAGCCACACAGGAATTTCAATACCTTTTCCTTGAGTCCAGCACCTCCTAGGGATGTGTTTAACATTGTAAGAAATATGAAAAATAAAAGCCCAGGTCATGATAACATTCGAATCAAAGATCTATCCTCTCAAGCTATATCTACCGTAATTGCACACTGGATTAACTTAAATATTGAACATGGCACAATGCAATCAAATCTTAAAGTAGCTAATGTCAGACCCATATATAAGGAAGGGAAAAAGAGTGACACTAACTGCTATCGTCCTATCTCCATTCTTCCATCTTTAGATAAGATCATAGAACGCTACGTCGCAGATCAACTAATTCACTTTTTCAAGAAATACAACATAATAACACCAAACCAATACGGATATCAACACCACAAAAGCACTAAAATGTTACTTGAGGACTTTAGCGAGAACGTTCGCTCTAAACTAAACAAAAACTACTCCGTACTCGCAGTCTTTATCGACTTCCGAAAAGCCTTCGATACTATCGATATTCACATACTGTTGAACAAGTTGGAACGGGCTGGTATACGTGGACCGCCGATGAACTGGATAAAATCCTACATTACAAATAGAAAACTAACTGTAAAAATTCTCGATCACTCCAGTGGAATGAAAACTATCCAATCTGGAGTTCACCAGGGTTCAATATTAGGACCAATTCTGTTTCTAATATATATAAATGACATCGTTCAACATATTAGAAACTGCAAGATTTTTATGTATGCAGACGACATTGCATTACTATCCACAAGCAGATGTTTTGAGGTGGCCCAGCGAAAATTAAAAAAACGATTTGTATTCCTTGCAATTATGGTGTCACGATAATAAAATAATTATTAACAATAATAAGACATACTCCTTGCAGTTTTTAAATGTGAAGGAAAAAAGGCAAACCTTAGACCTCACACTACACACACACCTTTGTTTACACTCCAACCAGGGTGGCCAACCGAAAAATTCGTGCAATAAGTACTTTTCGTGTGCAAAAATTACCCAAGTTAAACACCTAAAATACTTGGGAATAGTTTTAGATGAAAAATTTAGTTTTAGTAATCATATAACCTATATATGTGACAAACTAAGGTGTATTTTGTTTCAAATGTCGTACCTAAAGCACTATTTGCCTCATGAGTTGAAAAAATTAATGTATCAAGGCTTAGCTGAGGCCGTAATACGTTATGGTTTGACGATTTGGGGTAGGACAAATTCCACCTTGCTGAATAAGGTTATTACTTTACAAAATAAAATGGTTGCCCATTTGATGGTCAAGGAAAATGATGTGAGAGAAGTATATAAGAATCAGTGTTTGTTACCATTAAAAGAATTGTATAATTATGTGTTAATTTGTGACAACTTTTTTGACAGCAAATTAATAAAGCAACGTGTGATTAATACTGACATGCAACTGCGTCGAATAAATAGGTTGTCTGTACCTAAGTATTTTAACCACCATGGCCAGGGGCGGCTCCAGCCAGGGGGCGCGGGGGGCGCGCGCCCCCCCCCTGGGCGGTGACTGACGGAATTTTTTTGCTGCTTGCAATCTCCTCTTAGGGCAGGCGCGCGCTCAAAGGATGAATGAGGTATTCAAAAACATACAGTCTTAATAAAATCATGCCACCATTAACCCTTTACGTTACTCATACACTATGTTACTTAAGGTATCACTAGCATTTAGTGACGAATAAGACATGACAAGACGTAACGAAAACACGAAAAAATATGAGAATGTGACTCAATACCAGGTCCCTGAAGATAAAATTGCATGTAAAATAAAATTCGAAAGGTGCAATTGTAAAACATTTACTATTTCACCTCTCCTTTTCTATCTTCTCAGCAACATGGTTTCCTCCCTGGAAGATCATGCTTAACCAATCTTTCTGTCTTTCAACAACATGCCGTCAGTGCAATAGATAAGTCAACTCAACTTGATGCCATTTACCTTGACTTCTCCAAGGCTTTTGACACCCTCCATCATCAACTCCTCCTTCATAAACTCAGCCAACAATTTGGCATACATGGTATGTTCCTCAGCCTTCTTTCTAGCTTTCTCTCCAACAGAACTCAGCGTGTAATACTCGCAGGTGCTTCTTCGTATTGGTCTCCTGTAACGTCTGGAGTTCCCCAGGGCAGTGTCCTTGGGCCATATCTTTTCAATTTATTCATAAATGATCTTCCTTCTCAACTCCACTCCTCTCAAGTGCATACCCTTCTCTATGCTGATGATTGCAAGATTTACAAGCAAATTAATAACACTTCTGACTGTATTAATCTTCAACTTGCCTTAAATCAAACCTCCCTGTGGTGTGATACCTGGAAACCTAACCTAAACCCTGGAAAATGCAGCATCATGACTCTTGCTCTGAAAACAAAACCCCTGACATTCAATCACGACATTAACTCAACTCCCTTAAACTGAGTGACAGCTATGAAATACCTAGGTGTTATAACCGACCAAAAACTAAATTACTCCGACGACATTCAGACTGTAAAAAGTAAGGCAATGTCCCTATTAGTCCTTCTTTACCGCTTCACGGAAATAAAAGATCCCAGATCACTCCATTCCTACTTCTCAACAATTGTTCTTCCCGTAGTATCATATTGCTCCCCAATATGGTCCATATCAGCCCCGACTAATCTAAAATCCCTTGATTGCATCCCCCATTTCTTTGCCAAAATAGTCAAACACAGAGTCCCACATTTCCGCAATATGTCCTCAAATGCTATTCTGTCCTCTCTTTCCATTTCTAATCTCCAAAACCACAGACTTAAAACTGATTTAAAACTCCTCCACAACACCCTTAACTCGACCATTGACTGCCCTGAACTGCTTTCTCTCTTCAACTTTAGGATACCAACTCGATCCTTTTTATTTATCATGTAACCATTTCACCACCCAAGCTATGTCCCACCTGTCAACAAATTAAATGTTTCCCCTTTCCATGTTGGGCTCAGGGTTGTTGATTTTTATGTTGTTATTGTATTTTTGTCCTCTGTCATGTTTATTGTTAAATGTTTCACTGTAAATTGGCGCTACTGCTGTATGTGAACAATGTTTTAAATAAATAAATAAAATAAATGACGATCCTCATCACAGATAGAGTAATATTTTATCAAACGGAATTTGGAACTAAAATATAAATACTTAAAATGTTCTCTCGCATGGGTTTTCTATACCACAGAGATGGTTGAAAATGTGGAAGGTCATGCACGCGACGCTCTCCACTTACGCATATGTGGCTTAGAAGCAAATTATAAAGTGAAAAATAAAACTATCATCGTTGCATTTATACAAGAATTTGGATGGTTTCATTCGCAGAATGGTGATATTTTATTCATTTGATAAATATAAACTGATAATATAATTTGCTGTTATAATTTTAATATACTTATTCCTATTAGTAAAAATAAATTCATTGCTCCCGAATAATGGTAAAAGTTTTTAGATGAATAGGTTTGGATGGACAGGCTCCTCCGTCCCAAAGTTATCCGATACCTTCTCAAGTACGAGGGGTGATATAAATTCCAGACTCTGATCATCTATGCATTTCAACATAACAGAGACCTATGAATACACCCTCTCGTTCAAAGGATGAACAAGGTATGCAAAAATATTCCGATCCTCTACTGTCGTTCCGACTCTTATCCTTCAAGCCTCAACCACCACTGCGCTCTCATCCTCGAGTCAGCCAACAAACCCTCCAACTCGCCGTGACGTCGCCACAACCACCCCTCAGTCCATGCCTTCAACAACCCAACACTCATCGTTTTAATCACGTCTAGACCCCCCCCCCACCCACTCGACTCACTCTATCAGACAGACGTCACGTGTAAAGAGAGATTTTTGTTTGCAGCCGACACTCCTTCAGTGGGAAGCGGAGGTCGCGGCGAGTAGCGTGGGTAAGAGGCCGGGTGGTGAGGAGTGCGGTTGGAGGAAATTCGAGCAGGACAAAACACGAGGAGGAGGTACAGTGACTTGTGGTAGGGAGGGGGAAATGGAATGAAAAATGTACAAAAGACTGAGAAAAAAATGAATAATTCGGGACACGCTCGAGTGGTGAACTTTCCTTGGAACAAGATGGGAAGGACAGAAGTGGAAGAAGAAGGTTCCGTTGAGGGCCAAGCGAGAAGACAGGAAAGAATAAGAGTAATAAGAGTAAAACAAAACAATAATGCGTGAGGCATAACAAATGATAAAGTCTGCATTTTTGCTTGGGTCACTTAAAACATTACTACACGGATGCTATGATACACATAGGTAAGAAGGAAACTCAAAAAATTGAAAAAGAATACAATATATATATGCGGATATAGTTTTTTTCTTCTTATTTTGAGATTTGGTCAATTATAAGTCAAATTTAGTTTCAATTTCACAGATTTTTTGTTATTTTTAGACAATGTGTGCCCGATAAAGAAAAACATATTCAGTGTAATTATATCCTAAGTTGCTATTACGATAGTCATTTTTATCATTACCTGTTTATGTTGTTAATTTCGTTTCATGGTTTATGACGATTAGCCATGAGGATGGAAATAAATTTGCAGAAATGTTGGCGATGAAGTGACGGCGATGACGATGAACAGAAATATTGACTCATAATTGACCAAAATTCAAAATAAGAGGGAAAAAAACTATTCATAAGTGGTCATTATACACATTAATTATGTGTATATACTCATAAAGGATTTGGAGTAAAAATAAGTAATATATTTACTAATTACAAAAACAGTAAATATATCCACTTTCACTAACAGCAGACATAGCCACCGTAAAGCAAAAGTAAACCACTAAATATGCAGATAACTCGCAAAATACACATTTTTAAGAATGCCTTTACACCCAACCGCAGCGCTATTTGTATTTGTACAAGCGAATTTAGACATAATGTATAATAGTTATAGTAAGGCAAATACTAACATGGGGTTCTTGTCAAAATAATAACTTTTTATTTCTGCTTTAAATGATTGAAATCCTTTGTTTCTTCCTACCTTTGTGTGAATTAATTTTTTCGTGGTACACCTTTCAGCCATCAAAACCAAGGTTAAATGTGAAAAATAATATGGAGAGTCATTGTATTTTTCGGACTGAATTTGATAAGAGGACGCATATTTCTAAAAGTTGTCCAAATAAATAAATACCCCGAAATCATCTTCTGCGAATTTCAAGTCCGTTCTTGTAAACCGGGAGGAAAGTTATCCGAAAATTGGTGCAAAGAATGTAAGATTGGGGGGGGGGGGGGGGTAGGGCCCGGAATTACCCACTTAAATAAAGACGCCAAGAAGACTGTGGTTCAACAATCCGACAAACGGTCTAAGGTACCAGGAATGCTCTTCTCCAAGTAAAAAATCAGGACTTAGGACGATAATCAATTCCGGTATCCTACTCTAGCATGAAAAATTCCGATCATGCGACAATGAGATTTTGTATCTTATATTGTGGTGCATAACTTAGAATGTCTATCCATTGGTTCCACAAGTATTTTACAATCTCCTTCTTGGGCGGGGATTTTTATTCGGTGAGCTTATTAGTTGGCAATTGGAGTAAAATCAGTCATTTTCCCCGCAAATATTTTATCTTTCTTATTTATTTCCAATTTTGTATCTACTATTAATCTTAACTTTTAGAGCATAAACTGTGCCGTTGTAAACATAAACTTGTTGTGCGTATAAACATATAACTAATGTTATTTCAGAGCTTTCCTGTTCGTAAATACTTTCACAGACAAACTTTAATCTTCTTATATCAACTACTTATTCCGTAAATATGGTATTATTTTTTTAGCCGCAACTTTTCATGTCGGCAGTTTATGGTCTTTATGAATTGCTTCTATTATCTTCCGTGCTACAATGGATTAGGTGCTAGAAGGCAATCTCGTGCTACATAAAAAATTCATTCATCTAGCTAATTATTTACCTATTAAAAATAGCCAGACACTGAAACAATCAGTTATTATAGTATATGTTCGTTATTTTCCACTTTTGATTCCTTTTTCCTCCCCTTTTCTAACACTCCCTACCACAAGTCACAGAAGCGACTTTCTGAATGCCTAATGTGGCAATGAGTGTTTACTCTATGGTAATAAGCAGATGTAGTATTAGGACACAAGCCCTTATGATTGAGAAGGAAGAGTTCCAGATACCGGGCCAAACCGACCCCAATGATATTTAAATCACTCAATATTGGAGCCTCCTTAAAAAAATGACGTTTCTGTGGAGTGCGGCTTCATTTCAAGTAAGGAAAAGGTCGAATTGAAGGAGAAGAGGGGGTAGAGAGGAAAGCGGGAAGTCTTAAGGACGAGGAGAATATATGTAAAGGGTTTGTGAAGACAGGGTTCTTATTTTTTCAGAGAGCGGTGGGAAATGGAGGAATATTTTTTTCAAGAGTGCTGTTGGTGAAGGATGGTGTCGCACTCGGTTAATGCAAAGGAGATACACCTCGTCGCAAGCCGGTCGGAAAATATTGTTCCCCTTTCTCGTATTATACCTTCATTATTCCTCGACTCTCCACTGAATCTCAAAATGCGATCCTCTTGACATTCGATATACACCTTTAATCACTACACAGCATTTTTTTTCTCCTTTACCTGAGCTGAAGTACGTATTGAATTCTATAGAACACGGGTATCACCGGACGAAGATGAAAGAATACAATAGGGGCGTTTCATTAGTTTTGTAACCAAATAAGAAAACAAGACATAAGAAAAATAATAAGTAAAATTGTCTAAAATAGGTGTTTGGTAAATGCAGAGTTGAAAATATCTTACTGCACCCTCGTAGTCACGTTTCATTTTCTGCTTGAAAAAACAAATACCATATACATGACCATTAACTTATTATTTCTCTACTTCCTTTCCCAGTGATAATTTGCACTTATGAATATGACGCTCAGAATCAGAACTAAACTTTAATCATTTAGATTTTTATCTGAATGCTTATGATTTTAAAATGTGTGTGCATGCCAGGTGCTTGTTATATTATTCACCAATGTGAATAATATAACAAGCCTCCGTAATTTGAAAACATTATTGTCACAATTTCAATTATGTTCCAACCCAATCTCTAATTAAAACGACATTTTTCAAATATATTGTAGTATTCTCCTGGAAAAGTACGTCACGTCGTAATTAAAATAAATTTATTCCAAGTTTTTTCATTTTCATGCGTCCGAAAAGAAGAAAAAAATTACTTATAACTACGATAAGCACAAAGTTGGAAAATTATCTTATATATAGTTTCGTGTTTTACAAAGTTGGAAAATTATCTTATATATAGTTTCGTGTTATTGGTTTCCCATCCGGCCGTCCGGCCGACGATCCACCTCAAGGAATCGCCACACACTGTCAGTTCTTCCTTCAGTCCAGGACTGTACAGTCCAGACCTTGAGACCAAACTGAACGTGTATGGTAGGCCTTAGACAGAATCCTTTAATTTCAGCACCAACTTCATTAAGAATAGAAGCTTTTGACATGGTGGGAGGAGGAAAAAGATACAATGAGGTACTGAAGGAATTAATGCAGGAAAAATCATATTTTTCGAATGATTTTTGGGAGGAAGCCCCAGTCTGAGGAAATTATAGAATTTTTTATTTTACAATTCATTTGGTGAAATAACAATAATGATTTGTACCAGTGGAGATTCAATAACTTTTAATTTCCTCAGATCCTCCTTCTATTGCATTACACTGCCTTCTATTAATGTCGACACACAGTAATCCATCTTTCCATAACTACTAAAAGGAACTTGAGCAGCAAGAGATAATGATTGTCAACCACAAGGCATTGGATGGTTTGGTCCTTTTTAATTAATCTACTGTTTTACGGTTACTGATGGCTTATTGACCTGAGTTTCCTTAAGTATATTGAATCGATAATAATTCTTTGGTTTCCAGGTTTTTCCCCAGAATGGATATCGGTTTCCGATTCAATATATGTAATAGCAAAGTATTCCGAGTTGCATTACACCTCAAGGAGACAATTACTCCTAGGGTCCAATCAAATTGATTGAAATGACAACTTCAATAGGTACCATGTATTTTTTTGTCATTTCCATAATCGGTAACTCCACATAATGCCATAATAAATGTTTTTTGACATTTTTATTTATCAATATTTACTCAATTTTCTTTTCTATGCCTCGTTTCCACATTTAATGGAAGATTCCAGCATTTATCATTTGTTACAGTTTTCTACATTTTAACGTCAAACGCATCTGTCGAGTGAAATAATGAAAATATGAATGAAAGTAATTTTTTTTAGATATAAACGGTACTACAATTTTAGCCGTGAATACTCAATCTAATAAGCACGTATTAAATTGTTTTCCTAATAATTATGAATTAAAATCATATTTTGATTATTTTTACAGGTATTAAGAAAAAACAAAACTGAATTCAACGATTAAATTCATTTAGCATGATTTAAAATTGTTTATTGGTCGTACTTGCACCAAACTGTAAGGAAAATCATTTTTAAAATTTCGAGCGAGATCTGAAAATTTGAACAGAAATAAGACCTAAATAATAAAAAATGCAAAATTATACAACTTTGTGTTTGCGGTTGAAAAAAATAATAAATCCCGAGAGGGTAGATGAAAACTCCATGAAACTATGCTTTAGGAATCAACTGAAAGTTTGCAAATACTAGGTATGTAAAAACGAATTCGAAAAACTGGGGAACGAAC
This sequence comes from Pyrrhosoma nymphula, assembly GCA_963573305.1. Classification (NCBI taxonomy): domain Eukaryota; kingdom Metazoa; phylum Arthropoda; class Insecta; order Odonata; family Coenagrionidae; genus Pyrrhosoma; species Pyrrhosoma nymphula. Next base: position 37,547,297 of record OY754334.1, read on the forward strand.
AAGTTTTACTGGATGGGGTGCGGTGAAGTGAAAGGATCAATTTTTTAACTTCAGCATGTGAAGGCATATTTTTAATAACGACTAGCACGTAGAACATCAGCATTAATTCCGAGAATGGAATGCAAACTCACCAAACAGGTGGTAAGCAGAAATGGGTAGGCGTGGAAGAATCAACCTTTCCCTGAAAAGGGTCCCCGGGAAATTTTGAAAAAATGTCCTCAGCACCGTCGGCGTTTGGGCAAAACCCCTTGTCCCTGCTAGGCTAGCAACCGGGTTCGGAATATAATTTGATCCCCACCCCCTCAAAAACTCTGACCAAGCCACCCTTGCACGGTAGCATTCGACAGCAGTAATTATTAAGAAGGGGGAGAACGTTAGGCAGGAAGGGGCTAAAGCGCCCGAGGGATATGTGAATAATCAGGGTCGGTAAAAACTTCAGGGAATGTTAGGAAAGGATGGTGTGAGGGTCTCGTTTTTCTCTACTCGTTGCAGAAAGCGTCCCTTTCATAATAAAATCGTACAAACAGCGCACTCTTGCCAACGCAACATCTAAAGGAGGAATTTTTACGGCGAAGAAGTCTCAAATAGAATTTTGATACCAAATGAGCTTGTGTAAGTGACATTCATATTATTCCATCAGGATCAGATGAGGAGAAACGTCCTAACCCAGGGCACTAATAAATGTGCAATTACAATATGTAGTTGTCTTAATCGTATATACACATTAATGCTAACATCAGTAAAATTTAAAATCAATATATTTGAAAACTATATTAAAATTGGTAACAGAGTTTTAGAATACATTAGCGAAGGTCAAATTAATATAATATCCGATAAACCTTTTATTTGTATGTGAAGAATTGATTTGTGCGATAATTGCTCATACCAGAAATTAGTAATGCTCCACGTGCTCACATTTCCCCCTCTCATTGTTAGAATCGTCAAACTGAATGCATAAATTACTATGCACAGATATCAATACACTACGAAAACTACATCAGTTACGGGAGTAGAAATATTGTGATTAAAAAGGGTCTTCCAAATGAAAGATAACTGAATGAAAATGCGAATACTTGGACATATTATCAATTGTACATGAGCACAGATTATGATTCGTCAAATTATCCTCAGTTAGATAATTGAATGTCACTGCATTTATTATAGAATGATAGCACAACTTTCCTGAGATATGCACGCAATAGACAATGGTTAGAAAATATATAACATGAACATCCGATTTACAGAGGGTTTTTTCACCGAATTCGTACGAAGGTTTAGAAAATTAGAGTAGGGAGCCCACTTTTTTTTCTGCAATTCATCAAAAACTACTTTTATTATACAATATATTATTTGGAGAATATCAATCAATTGAACATTTGATGAAAGACACTCTTTATAAATGAGCGAAGAACTCGTATGAATTTGGGAAATGTGACACACTTGCAGGTGGTGACGTTGAGAGAGAGTAAACTAAAACGTTTAACGTAGGATCGAATCTATTCCACAAAATTCTCTGAACTTCATGAATACCCTCAGACTCACCTAACGACGAGTTCAAATGTTATTAAACCCAAGAGGTTTATGATATTTTCTGATTAAGAATCCACATTTCGAGAAAATACGAAAGAATATTGGAGGAAAGGAAAATAAAGTCAGGAAGTATTTGAAGTAGGCACGTGATACTTACATGGTCATATCGAAAAGAATAAAAATTTAACGTAATGAATAAGTTTCTACATGCATATCAAAAAGCAGGAGAGAATATTTACCTCTATTTCTCTCGAATTACCCTTGCTTTCTTTCCTCGTGCATGTTCCATCAGAACCCTTTATTTTCAATTCATGGATGGTGCTAAGGTACACACTCAAGTTTTCCTTCAGACCGAGAAAGAATACTTCCGGGAAATAACAAAAACTATGCAAACATTAAGCTAAACTCATGCTACGTAGTCAGGATGTAAATTTTCTCATAGGCACACGCGATTAACCGTTCACGGTAAAGCAAACGCTTTGTAGAGGTGTAAAGAGCCATTCGTATCCGTGAAACGACACGAAGATCAGAGGTGAATCTCGGCCGTTGAACCGAGCGACGACATGCCGCAAAAGCCAATCGACGTAGTTACAAGACGGAATTGCTCCTTCGGCTGAATCGGTAAATGCTAATGGAGTTCACTGGGGAGACGAGCAGACACCATACCACAGCTATCATGCCAGAATTTGCAACAAATTGAAAGCCGAAAAGCAATATAGAGGCAAAACGTGGACGCGTCCAGTTCATCTCATTTTTAATAGGTGCTATCCAACGCAATATAATATGGAATATACAAAACATAACTCATAATTAAAGTATTGCCGTAGTAAATACGTGTGGAGGCTTTTGTGACTTCGGTTATAGAGGTCATGCAAGACCAATCGTGATTTCCTCATTGAAAGGGATAATATTGCATTTCATGCGGGAATTCATATACAAGCGTTAGTTTCTCAACTAACAACAACGGGGTATTTTCCACTATTACAAAAATTGAGGCAAGATATTTTTATTTTTCCGTCCTTAAAAAATGAGGTAACGGTTTTTAAAATGAGGTAACTAGTCGAGTCGGGTTTTTTAACAGCCTTATTACGAAAGGACTCCAAATAGAACCGCAGAAATATCGAGGTGGTGGAATCACGTTCTCGATTAAACTCAATTGCTTTAAGGTAACAATTAAGATTAATCGAGACAGTGACATCAAAATAGCATCACTGTCGAAGGTCGACAATTCCTAGTATTTCTTAAAAAAGATGAGTTAATGGGCTGTCAAAGGCTCGATAGCTGAGTCAGTCATCGCCATCAGAGAACATTCCTGATGACGATGGCAGGGGCAACAAAAGGAACTTCACCGATGACAATGGCAGAGTCAGCTATTTTGATGTCGGCTACACCTGATCAGGTGGAAAACTTGTGAAGACTGTCTATACAATTAATACATTATTCTGAAAACAAAGGAAAAGATATTTGCTCTTATAAGGAGTGTCAATCGACAACCTAGTTCTCTTGGTTTAATAGAGCTTATGACTCACGATCAAAATTTTGGATTAAAAATATGCCCCATGAGTTTGAGTATGGCAAGGCAGACATAAAATAAAGAAAATATTATTCCATTCCAAGAATTAAATTTTTTTACGACTCAAGATCAAAGTGAATTATCATCCAATAATGCTACTCCACATGCTACTCAAACCAATTTATTAAACTTGTAAAAATATTAGATCATTGGATCATCCCTGAGCGGAGCGAGGAGAGCAGATTCATATAAGAGGTGTGGTGGAGAAAAACCCAGCGTTATAAATTCAACACTCATAAAAAAAGGTGTAATGCCAACTGACGAATGTCTACCGTTTAATCCGGTGAACAGTGTATTGATCCACGCAGCTAATCCTGGGACACGGAAATTTCAACTTCTACGTATGGGATTATAGAAAATCAAATGTCCACCTATACGATGAGTGTTACGTAGAAAACACCGCAAAACAAGAATTCTGGACAGCATAAAATTCAAACCCGACAGAATTAGAACATCACATTTCATGGAAAGAGAACTAAACGGATTAGAATTGCTGAAATGTGGATTAAAAGAAGATTCAATACTGATAAAAAGAATGGTAGCGTAAACAGAATAAACTCAAGAACACCGAAACCTGAACGGAAGTGGAAGAAGAACAAGATAAATTGATGAAGGAAATAAGATGAATAAAAAGTAGAAAGAGTGTAGAAGAAGACTTATTGTTAGAGAGGATTGGAGCAGAAAGGAAGAAAAGATATACCTAAAGAAGAGGTACGAAATTAGTTCAAATGAATTTCATCAATAATTTCGGATATCAGAAATTTTGATTCAATGATGTCTAATTTTTAAATCAATGTATAATTTCACAAATATATGAAAAAATTTTTTGATAGTATGAATTCAAGGGGGTTATAAGTATTGTAGGAACCCTCAGTTATGTTGCAAACCTTAATTTTGAACATAGTAGTTGTACACATTAAGTTTTCTATGGCACCAAATTTGTCCACTGTGACTGATGATCCCCAGTCAATCCACTTTCAGTGAGCTTTACTCTTGACCGAAGATTTGGCAGTTGATAACGGACCGATCTCTAGATCTTAGCCATTAATACCCTCTGTTGAGACTGCTGACTCTCAGCAGTGGGACCGGGTAGTCTGGGGAGCATGTAGGGCGTAGACAATTCTGGTTGCCTCATTCCAGAAAAATCGGTTATATATTTTTTTTCAATGTTATATTTTCCAAGATCTGGATAATGTTTGCCGTCACTTTGTCTTAAAACTACAACCAGCAGATTGAGAGTTGAACACACTACCCCTATGCCATTGAAAAATCTTCATGCATGAATTAAAACCTGGCTAATAGGATAGGAAGACGAGCTTTTACCAACCATTTCGGCGATACCCCATGGAAGCCATTAAGGCCGACTGGGTGCACAGCATCGCCGATACTAAACGACTCATTTATAAAAGGGGACGGATCCTCCTTACTGTGGCCGCCATGGGATGACCAGAAGCCATCAGGATAGCTCCCGCCATACCGGATGACATTCTATGCCTGCCTCAGGGTTTCGTCCCGAGTCAATCGCAGCCACAAAACCAGGGACCATGGAAGGGAAACCGCGGACCCTGGAAGGGACAACAGGGGTCATGGAAGGGGGGACCACCACAACCTCAGCCCTTTACTGATCATTATCGCCGTGGACGGGGCTCAGCCAGGGGCAGAGGAAGGCAGCAATACTAACGGCCAACAGCTACAAGTTCCCGAGCGTCTCCTCAACATTGCTGAGAATGCCCTGCTCCGCTAGGTCGACTCCGCTGAGCCCGACCAAGCCGAGCACTTTAGTGACGCCGAATCTGAAGTCTCCATCTCGGAAGAAGAGGAAGATAGAGACAGAGGGGATGACTACTGCCAAGCTGAGGATGAAAATACGGAAGAAGATGACGGAGAAAGTGACGCTCTCCGATGGAAAACAGTCCCTGAACAGCCGCCCTTCCCGAATCCCGACGAGGCCCTCAATATCAGCTTCACCGAGTTACCCGCACACATCCCTAATCCAGAGGAAGAAGAGGAGCTACAAGAAGTCCAACCGTGAACGACGTGCCCAATGTGAACCCCATCCTACCCTTTCAGTATCACCTCCCCATTAACACCCGCATTGCTAGCGTGGGAGCCTCACTTCCCAAACTTTGCCATGCCCCCTACCCATCATTTGCTACCAAAATTACGCCTCAGTTAGCAGCCTATTTGAACACGCTCCTAGATGCCGGCATCCTCATCCGTTGGCACACTAAGTGCAATTTTCGTGTCTTCTTAATACCAAAGTCGAACCATGGCCTTCGCCTGATTTAAGACTTATCCCCTTGGACCAATTTTACATCACACCTAAATTCTCCCTACCTTGGCTTGGTAGAGCACTAAGTACCATTCGTCTTCAGGCCCATAAGGCAAAATTCGACTTGTCCTCCGCCTTTTACCAACTCTTCATCAGCTGCTATCACTGGAAGTGTTACGGGATAAAATACGGATCAGAAACTTACGCCTCTACCAGGCTGCCCATGGGTCACTCCCTCAGCCCAGCCATCCTCCAACGCTGGGCAGAAGATGTAAAATTGTTTATACAAGAGCGCTTAAACGTTAAAGTCATTTGCTATCTCGACGATTGGCTCATATATTCCAATGATAAATTTAGTATGTACACCATAGAAGCATTTCTCAAGGATACCCTTGGCATCACGATCAACCTCAATAAATCCACAATGATCCCCACTAGATGCATTAAGTATCTAGGTGTTACTATATAGAGTGAAACTGGCACCCTCCAACTAACTCCCAAAGCTCGGAAAATAGTCATCAATGTCATCCCGATCCTACACCGTCTATGTTATACGAACATTACTAAGGCAGCAGGATACCTGACTTGGGTGTGCTTGACCACATTCCTGGTGTCCCTAGTCTACGCCAGAGACAACAAATGGTGGCTTATTTAAATGGAATTAGGATTAACTAACTGAACAGTGCTGTGGACAAGAGCCATCGAGGAAGTGAAAGTGTACACTGACGCCACCTTGCAAAGAGGTGTTGTGATTCCCCATTGTGACCCTTCCCAGTCTTTTCCGACCCCAGTGTTATCATCGACGAACGCTGCTGAAGTCTATGCAGTACTCACAGTCGTGGATAATGTAATGGACTTACTGACAGTTTTTAAGTTAACAAACGTCCACATTAATGTATTCACTGACTCTCAAGTGACCATGCATTGCCTGAGGATATACCAAGGCCTAGTGTTTCACCTAAATTATGTTAGAATCAAAATGTATATGGAAATATTAATAAAGTATAACCAGTCACAGAACGTGACCTTGACCTGGGTTCCATCAGCCGCCTATCCCGCAGACGAGCCCTCTCGGACCGTGCCCTAATACCTTAAGTGTGCGCCGGCCATATTGGTCGGCGTGGCATATAAGGCGGACGGGCGAGTGCCTGGAGGGTTCGTTCGAAAGGTTTTGAGCGATTCGGGGTGGCACCTAGGCCCAGAAGCAGCCCATGACTTACAACCTGTGGAACCGCCAGCCCCAGTCCGAGAAACTCTTCCTAGATCGCGAAGAAGATACTAAAGTATAAGCTGACCTCTCCATTATGTTGGAAGACAGCATAGACTCTACCTCAGACATGGAGGAACAACTAAGGGAGATATTCCAGCAAATAACCCAGCTCACCCAAGTGATCCAGACCATGCAACAACGAACCACGGCTCCGGCCCCTGCAACATGGTCATCCTTGCGGCCGGACCCATTTTGCAGTTTTTTAGCTGAAAAATACATTAATTCAAATAGATTCTCTAACTTTAAAGGCATACCTATAGTGAAGTGCATGTTGGAGACAATATGACTCCTGACAAGTAATATCAGGTTTATTCTACTGCCTCAATAGCCAATACTGTTGTTGCTTCATTAACTTTAATAAGGAGGAGGTACTTAAATTGTTCTGCCTATTGAAATATAATCGCTCTTCTCCCAAACTCAAGCCCAGAGATCTCCATGAATTGGACTTCTTGCTCGGCCTGGCGGCCGACTGGTGGCACAGCACCGTCGATGCTAAAAGACTCATCTATAATAGGGGACGGATCCTCCTTGCTTTGGCCACCATGAGATGGCCATACGCCATCAGGATAGTTCCCGCCATACCCTCATTCAGCTCGGCATTCTCATCCACGGTGAGGGGACGCTCGGGAACTTGAAGCTTTTGGCAGTTAGTACTGCTACCTTCCTCTACCCCTGGCTGAGCCCCGCCAACGGCGGGACTGGTCCGGAAAGGGCTGAGGTTGAGGTAGTCCCCCCTTCCATGGCCCCTATTTTCCCAATCCAGGGTCCGCGGTTTCCCTTCTATGGTCCCAGGTTTTGAGGCTGCAATTGACTCGGGACGAAACCCTGGTGCAGACGTAGTATGTCGTCCGGTATGGCAGGAGCTATCCTGATAGCATCTGGCCATCCCATTTTGGCCACGGCAAGGAGGATCCGTCCCGTTTTATAGATAAGTCGTTTAGCATCGGTGGTGCTGTGCTCCCAGTCGGCCGCCAGGCCGAGCAAAAAGTCCAATTCATGGAGGTCTCTGGGCTTGAGTATGGGAGAAAAGCCATTAGATTCCAATAGATAGAACAATTTAAGTACCTCCTCCGTAATAAAGTTAATGAAGCTACGACTGTATCGGCTATTGAGGCAGAAGATACCTGATATTACTTGTCAGGATTAAAATTGTAACCAACATGAACATCACTATACGTATGCCTTTAAAATTAGAGAAACTATTTGAATTAATGTATTTTGCAGCTACAAAAATGTACTGAGATGCATGAGTTATCCCGGAAAGATTCGTGAAATGCTGCTAGGTAGCAGATAAGAGTGCAAGAAATAGGGAGCAAATCAACTAATTAGCTAAACTATCAATCGAAAAATCTAGTTGAAAGTCTTGATGGCAGCTGTTATGGTTCGCAGGAATAATTAAAATTAAAACCTGTCCACTCTGCAGTCTAGTTATTTAATTTCATTCCCGTGATCTGAGCTACCGCAATAAGTTGGGTTTTAGTAAAACGGTACTAAAGTCAGAAAATAAATTGCCTAATAACATGCATTAAAGTGAAAGTCTAAATTGAAATCAACGGCCTGAAAGAATCCCCATCATAGTTGTAGTATAAGGCTTGCAACACTAACGAAATTATTTAACAGCCTTTCCAATATTCCTTGCACGCGTTTTAACTCGGTTTGTAAGCAAACCTCCTAAGGATCCAAAATACTGGCAGCGTATTCCAAGAGAGGTCTAACAAGTAAGAAGTAGCTGATTTCCCTAACTTTATCGCCAAACTTGCCAAGTACTTTTTAACTCAAATTACGATTAGCTTGACCTATTATTTCGCGAATATCAAGTTCCTCTGAGCGCTCTAGTCTCTAGCACCGCTGACGCGTGCAGGTTCAATACGTAAAGGCTGCACCAATGCGTAAATCTTCTAACGTCTTCGGAGCTGAGCGATAGGAAGCGTAGGGCGGAGTCGGGAGGTACAAGGGAAAACTTTTGACGGGCGAAGTGCGCAGGATGTCGGACGGATTGAAAGAAGGGCATTGAGAGGAAGATAGGAAAAGAGATTTGTTCGGAACAAGAGCGGCCGTGGGAAACAATGGAGAGGGAGGAGATGCATGCTAAATAAGGGAAAGGAGGGAGGAAAGGAACAAAAGACGTTCGCCTTATGGTTATCTTTAGGCAGAGGGGGGAAAGGATGGGATTCACGCTCCAAGTCCCTTTTGAGCAAAGAAGTCTCCTCCGAGAAGACGCCCATCAAAGGAACTCACCGCCCGGAAACGCCGTCTGTCCTCCTGGAATCGCGATGAACAAGAAAGAAGAAGTAAAATATAAAAAAACAGATTGAGACGAAAAGCTGAAACTTCTCACTTGGTTCGTCCCCTCTTCTATATAACATCGACTGCGCTCTCTCTTTCAAGACCAGTCGACCCAATCCCTCTCACTCCGCTATCGCTATGTTTTTTCGGTCTCGTTATTGAGTCAAACCACGTTTGAGGGGATCTTCATTTTCCACGGATGAACCCGTCAAGGAAATAAAAGAAAAGAACAACTATGGATACCGTGAAAAAGTGTGCGCCTCCACGGAAATTTCTTTATCGAAGTACACGAGCATAAAGCTCTCTCTTCCTTTTTCCCCTCGGACGATGAATAACCTTTTGCATTTGATTTTGTGAACTTTAGAACCATCTGATGGAGATATCATCTTCTGAGGATGAATCCGCCGAGGTAAATAATTTGAAAAGAACAACGATGGACAAAAGAAACAAGATTTTGCCGCTAAGGAAATTGCGAAAGTTCTTTCTCACTAGGTGTTATCTAAATGCAATCTCGTATCGGTTGTTTGGTTGCTTGGGAAGGATTCAGGGAAGACAACTAAGATCTTTTCTGCATCTTGGTTAGGTGGTTAGCACAAATTGTACAGTCTCGAGCGTCATCTTGTGGAAATGAGTGACAGATAAAATCTTGTATAAATTACTTTAAATCTCCACCTAATATCTATTAAGCCATTTAGGGTTCGGGAATTGTGCCATTAGCAAGGTACCCTGATAATGGCAAACGCTGCCAAAACCGATGTTAGTTATGTAAACATTCAGTGGAAATTCACAAAAAATGTTTAAAAGATGTTATCTTAGGTGGTCAGGTTTGTTTGAAAAGCATGCAAGAAGAATAGAGTGTTTGTGTAAGGTTTAGGATGCAAGGCAAAGGAGGTTAGAGTATTGGCTTTTCCATCCTTAGGGACCGGGAAGAATCGCGGCACAAGGTGAAATATTTTCAATAGAATTCCGTTCCTTGCTTGAGTGCCATATGGAAAGCAGATCAAGGGTAGTACTCCGTCTTCGTAGGCTAGTAATTACATGTTTTGCAACGCTCCTCCATTAACATATGAATCATTCCCTTATCAATCTACCCACCCGTCTTCAATGACGCAAAAGACCCCACTCGTTAATCACTACCCCCAAATAACCAACCAATCAAGAAACCGAAAAGACATGAACTAAAACTATGCCAGTTATTATCATTTGATTCTAATCGCGCTCACAACGAAAAATACAGAATACCGTGTGATAGTAACAACTGAGAAGGTAAAATTCGAGCCGCCCTCAAGGTAACAATCACAGATATTTTGTCCAACGGTTGTTATAAAGAGATACAAATGCGATCACGTCTTTTAAAAATCTTAATTTATATTACCTTCGACCTCTACATCCCCTAAGACTTAAGATTATGTTTGGATGGCGTTGCTGCGATAGCTTAACTATTGACTTCCAATCCCAAGGGTCGAGGTTTGAATCCATTACAGGGAGAAGATTTTTCAAGATCCCTGCCCTGAATTGGGCTGTGTGTGCAGAGCACTTCAAGTGCATTACTTAATCCGTCCATTCGTTTGGACGTCAGACTGTAGTCCCATCAGCGTCTATAGTAAAGCGCATGATACTGATGGTACCAGGTTCCTCGTCGCTCTTCTTCCATTTTACTGGTATCCTTCCCTGACTTAAACTCCCTCAACCTGCCCACCTGAGCTCAACGGCGCAAATGACCTCAGCCGGCAGTCACATCCCTCAAATCCCTAAATAAACTAAGATATTGTAAGAAAAACTCAAACCCCCACTCCTTTTAAACGACCTATGATATACTTCAATGGCCTATGAGTGAAATAAGAAAACAACTGTGAACACAAGGAAGAATTTGCACCGCAAAATTTGCATGAAAAGTTCTGTCTCGCGGGATATGAGCGAAGAACTCTTTCTCTTCGGAAGATGAACAATTTTTAACGTTCTCCCTTTGTGAAACCATATTCTACCCCAACTCTCACAGCAGAACTCTCGTCTCAAACCTCCCTCATATCCAGCGGAAACAAAAAGGGGAGAAACTGAAACTCTTTAGCGTCCAGCGAAGGATTCCTTAGCAGGAAAAAGTTTTTAGCCATTATTTTGTGTTATTTTATGCGGGGTGATAGGGATGAATAAAAGGACAGACCTTCTTCTCCCCTACCTCTTCCCTTGTATCGCTCCCTTTCTTACCATTTCCTTTATATTACTTTTATTTTAAGGGTTGGGATTTATTCCGTACCGTCTTCGGTTCCGCAGAGTTCGCTTCTCAGGTCTCGCGGCATCTACGGCATCCCATTCCCCTTCCCCAGCCTCCCATTCCATATTCCCCCCCCAGTCTTTCAACTGCTCTTCCAAAACTGCTTCCTTCGCCGATGTTCTTTTGTTTCCATCCCCCTTCCACTCCAAACCATTGCGCCCCCTACCTTACCCGCCACGCCGCAGGGCCACGTCAAGAGATGGCTCTGCCGCTCGGAAACTCAAATTGTTTTATTTTTTGTTACATTATTTTCTTTAATCCCCACTGTCGTCAACGTTATCATTTCGGTATTGCTACAAAATGATTGTCACTCACTTCAGTGTCCAATTTTCCTGTTAGTTTTCCCCTTTTCGGCTACATTTTTGACGATTCGTTCACCTTTTTTGAGACGAATGTGAAACTTTATAGCGTGATGATAGGAGACAAGTGTATCGACGCAGAGACTGTGCGACAGAATGAAGAGATCACTGTTTTCCCATTGTGTGACAGTGTTGATCAGCGCCGACGCCCGCCATCGTCTGCAGGGTCTTCTTCTCCATGAAGAGGATTGCAGACTTTATCGTTGACAGGGATGATCAACACACACCTACAGCTACCCGGTGGGAAAATCCGAGATCTTTCCCTCCAATCTACTCGCCTGGAAAACTGAGACCTTTCATTGTGTGCTTAAAGTTATTCCAACACAGGACGCATGAGGGTACACAACGTGAGTCTCGCCATTAGCCATTTTATGTCCCTCACTAACGTTGAAGTAGACGAATCTTCAAGGACAAACCTCAAAGGGGGAATAATGACACTTTTACGCATAAAAAAGGTATTTGCCTAAATTTTCCTTTAACTGTCCTCCTCTTAAGTTGCTGAGATATTTGGGAGTTTTAAAAGACTTGAACGAATACGAAAGAATTCCTAATACCTCGCATTGTTTCATCATATTTCATAATGCGACAAAATCAGCCTTCGTAAGGATGAGCATTTGTGATAAGAGAGGTCAGATCCCAAAACTAAGCCGGAGACTATGGCTACGGAAAAGGGTAGTCGATATTTTGTGAGCCACGAACCGCTTATAGATATTTATTATCTAGATCAAAAAGAATTTGATGAAGCTTATTGACGCCAACTCAAGAAATGTATATTTAAGCTTAAACACGCTTGCAACACACCTACGACTTATTCGAGTCGAGTATAACGTCGAGTAGGTGCTTAATGCAAGTAAATTACACAAACGAATAGGCATAATCAAACAATGCATGTTATTTATAATAATTTTACCAAAAACATGAAATGATGTGTGTTGTGTTGAAAACATGAAATGATGTGTGTTTCACCAAAAACATGAGATGATGATGATGTTTCACCTGTTTGTTGGGTAAAAATACGCATTTTAACCTACCTCGTGGACCCCCTGATATTCATCTGTGAGCTACTGTGAGGTCAACAAACACCAGTAAACATAACCTTGTTATAAGATGTGTAACATTTACGCACCTTGGATATGGGCGACCAATTATTTTCCTATGATTACTTGAATATTTTCCATTAACTTAACCTGACCAGGAGGGCCACTGAAGTTTAAACGTGGAACCTTTCGGTAATACATGAAACGATACAAAAAACTCACCAACATTATTTCAATACTAACGCCCGGAGGGATGATGGTGACAAGTAAAATAAAAAGACAAAGAACGAGGAGAAAAAATGTATTAGAAGTTTGTTTAATCAATGAAAAGCACGGAAAAATATTCATAAATTACTTTGAACAGCATCATGAGGACAATGTCAGAGCATAGTTCTACTAAGGATATTTTTCGTCATTTGAAGGGAAGAATCAGCCACCTCACATTCCGAAATGCATGAATTCGTTTGTGTAGAATTTTAACTCGTAAGCGTTTATCATAAACCGAAATCCACGCGGCAGAAAGAGTGATTGCATGTCAAATTCTTACATTAGTGAGGTATAGCTATGGCAGACATAAAGCATGATGCTTTATGCCAGAAACAAAAGCCAGCTATTAGGGGGTATTCAATCTCATTTTTCAACCGAATATATCACTAGCCCAAAAATGATCAAGTAACATTTCATCATTGAAACTTATAGTTTTCCCAATCAAACCAATTGCTAGGACTAGACATACCTGATAAACCGAATCATTAAATATCACATTATACGAAGCTAAAGTAAACACATGCATTCCAGCTCCGAGAAATCTTGAGTTGCAAACTTAAATTTCTCCAGGATGTTCGAGCAACAAAAGTTATGAATTTAAATTGAGGAAGCAGGGAGATAAAGGACGGAGATCCTCCAAATCCGATAGCTTATAAATAAGTCATCCAACAGCCAATAAATCATAAAAGCTATGTTACAGGATGATTATCTACAAGGGAATATCAGATTGCGGGAAAACGCCAGCGGCAGAGTAATTGAACGCAAACAGCTTGAAGCTATCAACAGACAAAAAACACATAGAACTGTGGGACTTCTAATCGATGATTCATGCCATAACATCGTTATTTTGTAGCATTTGTACACATCCATTGTTTAACGAATGAACTGCTGATTCTGACTCATAAAAATCTCTCACATGAATTATTACTATTAATTTCATTCAAGAAAAGAAGAGATGTCATTCTTTTTAAATTATAGGGAACGTTGTTGATAATGACATCTACTAGCCCTCAAATATGCATGAAATAAGTAAATTTTTAAAAAGTAGTTAAAAAAAATTAGAATTCCACTTTAAAAAAATTTAACTTTATGCTTTAGAAGTGAAATGTAAGCATTAGACTTCTTCAGCGTTTGTTCAGACAATTATCGGGCAAATACTTTGCACAAACACTATCAATATTTTTATGTAACGTACGCAGTTAAGATGAATGTTGAATTTCCTAGACTTAGCGAACAATAGGGATGATTATTTAACAGTAGATGCATTAAAATTATTTATAAAACAAATACCTATTATACTCTGTACTATAAAAACTCAACTTTCCATTCCTGGACGGTTTCCAAACTCCGATTTTGAAACGCTGCCCTTGCACGCACAAAGCACCTAAAAATTAACTTTCATCATGTTTTAAACAACTTTTGAAACATTGTCTGGCAATTAGTGACGGTTTACCTTTCAGGTATGAATAACTCAACCTAGAGAAGAGAAATATTTCTGAAGATTGCGCTTAATTTATATACCACTTGAAATAAAAGTTTAAACATGGGATTACCCTCGGAAGATGATGGACATTTTGGTTTTTATTGAAATGATTTAGAAAATAATTCATTACTGACATAAGACAAGACAAAAATATACATGGAGAATCTTAAACAGCTTGGATTGACTAGGTGATAAAAATTTTACAAATTAGGATAATAATAGCATACAAATCTGAGGCATAAATCTAAAACATTTGAGTATAGGTACCCACGACAAAGAGACCACTATCATGTCTACGCCATGGTAGAGTGTGTGTGTGTTTTGTGGAAATAACAAAGGCAGTTTTTCTCAACATGGATATCCATAATTTCTAAGAGGTCAGGACTGATATCAGTAGGTTTAAAGTTGAAATTGTTGTAAAATGAAAGTGTTCTGAGATTTTGGGTTTCACTTTTTTTTCAAATTTTCTTTACAAATAAATAATTTTGAAAATTACAAGCACGTTGAGTACACTACAAGTTAAGTTTTGTTTATTTATTATAAAACCTCATTATAGCTGCATATTCATAATTTTGTTTAGAAAACAAAAGTTGGAAAAAATAGACAGTTATTGAACTCGAATTGAAACCTCTTTAATCTAACTTAAAATAATAAGTAAATATTATAAATAAACTACACATATCAAAATCTGCGGTCACACAAACTGCGCGCCACTAACTATGTTGCTAATAAGCTCACCACTCACGGTGTGGTAAGGAGAAAAATTCTATTAAACTTCGCAACAAATAGGCTGCACAAGAAAAATATAATACTTCACATCATCATCATACCAGTGTCCTGTTCCACTTTCGTGGGTCTAGGTATTGACTGCATTTCATTTGCATACGGATCTGTCATTCCATACTTCCATCCTCACAATACCCTCATAGAAACATCCTTCCTTTTCAATGTCGTTTTTAACTTCATATCTTCTCCTCTTGGTCTTTTACCTTCTTCTCTCTTTTTCAACATCATTTTAGGTATCCATACATTTTCCATTCTCATTACATGAACAAACCATCGTATTCTATTGCTAGAAATTCGCTGTCTTATATCTTCAATACTTCATAAAATTAAAATAATAAAAAGTGCACAATCATGTTCTCGTTTTTTCTCCATCCGATTCCTGCACACTTCCACCCCTCACCCCTATCTCTATTACCCTTCCTTTCATGAACAGTGCTCATTCCATATAGCTCACATCCGTCCCCATCCACCTTTCCCAGGGCGCACAAATTCCTTGGGGGCGTTGGGCGTTGGCGACCCCCGACCCCAAATGATTTATACGCCCCGGAGGCATAATTTACATGAGACACACTAATGCATACTCTCCCCATCGTATGCGAAAAGGGAGAGACCTCTTCTCCGACCACGAAAGTTCCCCCCCTGTCTCCCCGACCTCTCTTCCCCCCCCCCCTCCCTCCCGCTTTCCATCTGCTGAGTATTCCGATTGCACTCGACTTCTCTAATTTTATGGATATCACGATAAAAATAAAAATAAAACAATAGTAGAAATGTTCTCCCCTTCCGTATTTTATTCATCTCCCGTTCTACCCCCCTTACCACCATTCCTTCGTAGACCCTTTTGTCATTCATCGAGTAAGAGGACTGTGAAAGGGCAAAACCCGAAGTAATCTTACATTGCGGGCACGTTTGTGGACCACATGCACTGAAAGACGTACGGTTTGTGAACTTTGTGGAATGGCGATGCTGCCTTTGAGCTAATTTGAACGAATGCAAATGAAATCGGGGGTTCCGAGTTGATTGAGTATCCCAAGTATAAAGCATATTAATGAATCACATGCTAAAATGCGAATTAAAAATTAAATCAAGGTCCTTAATTGCGCTCTCAACAGACGTTGGCAAGTATAGGATTTGAACTTCATTGAAATTAAATTCATCGAACCGATAGTAAAATAGGAAGTCAGAGTACAACATTAAAGTTTGCAGACATATTTTTAAAAACACAAAACATTGGTATGCATTCATTCTGCTCAGTACCTGCTTTCATTACTTGATAATTGGTCTCAACTCAAGATGAACTTGATTTCTACATTTTGAATACCTATTTTAGGAGGAATAAAAACATCACGTCAAAGTACTCTATATTACTTGAAGTTACAATGTCCAAGCAATCAGAAAACGTACTCCGGTGGATCCGCATTCCAACGCAAAAGGGCCTAAGATATAAATAACTGATTAGATGAATAGAAACTCCTATTTAAAGTTAATATATATGACGCGCATAAATAATAAAACCGTAACGAAATAATAAGTGAATTAAAATAACATCCGCGACCTAAATATGTTCAGAGAAGGGTAAAATATATGCAACGAGACATCATGAAATCTTATGTAACATGTTCCACAACAATTTGAAAATAGGCATTGAAAAACCACAGCAAGAAATAAATCTCAAATGATATCTGGCATATTTTCAAGCATATGTGAGGCCACAGGAACCAACTAAACCACTCCTACGCTACTATGGGCTCATTATTCCACCAACACATTCTCTCAGACTATATCCAAACTTTCGGTTATTCTACTACGTTCAAAACAAAATTTCCCATTTATCCACTTCATAAAAGAAATATGAGATTAGAACATAGCGGTGGATATTGAGCATCACATAGCGAATTATATGAAAAAGAAAGGCAAAAGTTGAACTCGAACTCAGCACTAATGGATAATCAAATGATAGTAAGAAAGCAATACCAAGTTCTAGTACTTCATTCATAAAGCAATTTCTACATATAAATTCTGAAGTATTATATTCTGAGTAGTCGATAACTAGGACAAAATCATCTTATCAATTATTCACTTTCCAATACGTATTAATTCCCTCATTCTATTTTATTCTTCAAATGAAAAATTGTAAAATGTACGAGCCATCTCGTATCTTCTTTCATTATCAACTTTTTGCTAACCTATCTGGACTAGATGATATCCCCCAACTTCTGAATGTCTCAAAAGGGTTTTGTGTACCATTTTTTACTACCTCGGACCAGAAACATGCGAATATCAATTTCATGTTCCAAATGCTTGCTTAGGATAGTAGATAAAGATATTATAAATTGGTTGAAGAAAATCTTATTCTTTAATCTCATATGTACGCAAACATGCGGGGATCAACTGTAATAGATGGTGCGACAAGACAAGCTTATGTTATAGGCATGATTATTTCATGGAGGTTCACAACGAACAAAATGCGTTAGTTATAAAAGTAGAAAAGAATAAAAATGAGAATCAACGCTCAAGAACATTAGAACTGATAAAAAGAAGTAAAAAGGAAAAACAAGGCATCCAATGACCCGGAAATCTCAAGAGAGAAGTGTGTATCTATTTATAAGAGCAAGGAGAAGGTGAAGGAAAGAATGGAAGAAAGGTTGGGGTGGAAGAGATATCTGAAGTGATGGCGAAGTTATCATTAGAAGAGAACCGATTTGGTTATCGTTAAGAGAGGAATCTTTCAAGTGTCATCACTTGGAATCTTGAGTGTATTCTCCACCGCTGTGAATAAATTGAAAACTTCCTCCGGACATGGGCTCCCTCTTCCCTTCTCACGAAGTTCTCAAAGTATAATCATACAGCGCAGAAATGAATGCACGGTTTCAAAAGCATGGGTATATGTTATTTCTGAATCGCTATCCAACTGAATAAAGCCTGAGTAAGCGGCCACCTTGATTTAGTTTCTAGTGGAACTGTGATTGAATAATTTACATTTCTTTCCCACCCATGTGACTTTAAGGTAAGAATTCTCAGACAGCAAGATCCGCTCAATGGTAGGTATAGTTTTTATCCCTGCTAACAAGAGAATACGTTACTTCCAGCAATGTCATTTTTTAATGACTACACATTTAGGACAGCAAACTGATACATTAGTAATTTCCAAGGAAATACTCATCTATCTCATTAAAAATAATTAAAATTCTCATTAAAGAAAATTATAACGAAAATTGTAACGTGTTTGACAGAATATTTAGAGTCAAGGTATCTTGTATCTTGACGGAATGATAGGCGCTAAAAGGAATCAGATTTCCATTTGTATCTTTTTTATGATTTAAACGGATGTCTTGGGAATTAAAAATAATGCAGTTCCAATTTTAAGGAATTTTAGAGACGCCAAAATAAAATACCAAATGCCAAAAAATCCCAAAACAAAGCTACTTCATCAAACTAAATATAATTTGGGCCGGAATTTAGAAGGGGCTGTGGGAATCAAAATGGAGAATAAAATCATGAACCGAGACAAAGGTTTCCAAATTTTGAGTGAATGGAAACCACTCCTGAGACTGCTGGGAAAAGAGCGGAAAAAGACCAATCACAGCCAACTTCATTCTAATGAGAGAGTATAAATCAAATGAGAGACGGCTTTCAGGCTAAACAATCAACTCATGAGGAGGATGGCAGACTATGCCTTCGGAAGTTCGGTGAAACTCATCACCTGGTTAGAAACCCCAGAGCTGTACATGACAATACCATGTGTTTGCCTTTATTCATCATAAGATTGCGCGGTTAAAATAAATTCTGCAAATAACCTCCCCGAAACAAATTGGAATAAAATGTGAGGGGTATCTCCGAGTTCCATCATTTAATATGTGCTAGTTCTCAACTGAGGAACTCAAAACCCCGTCACATTTTCTGAGGTGTGATTTTTTATGGCCCATTATGACCATCATTTTGAGCATGTATACGATGACGCTGGGCACTTACCTTGAATGTTCTTCTAGAGGGTCTAGAGCAGGCAGGTGAATGTGATGTCAGACCTTGTAACCCGTTTAGATGTTTATACGCTTGAGTGAGGAGAACACCAGAAAGACATTCCTAATAATATCACTCATGCGATTGAAATGTTGTGATTTTTATGCTATTTTTCGTTGTGTCGTTTTCTTGTTCTGGCCTTAATTGCCCACAAAAAGCTAAGAAATGAGGTTTGTAATAATTAATTGCTAGTGAAGCCTTCTACATCACTAGTACATTTTACGAATTACCACATTTACTTATAACATCGGATTGAATGTGAAGAAACAATAATGGAAAGATTACCTTATGGGATATTATGAGAAGAGAAAATATCAAAAAGGACTCCCAGTTAGAGAATATCAAGGAATGTGTAAACGGGCAGAAGCTGGAATGGATTGGTGGCATAGATAGAATGGAAGAAGGAATAATAGGGAAGATTGCCAGAGATAAGCTTCTAAGTACAAGAAGAAGTGTGGGCAGACAAAGAAAAAGAGAGAAAATGTGGAGAAGGAATAATCATACAATGTACTGAAAGAAACAGCCACAAGCTTAGAAAGAAAGTAGGAAGAAGAAAAAGAAGTTTAACATTTCCAGAAACAAGAAATTACCATAAAAAATGGAAGAAAAGAGATTATTTTGAGCAATATAAATGACTTTTTAGCATATGCTTTCAAGGTACTATCGGCAGCCTCATCATGTCTGACGTCACACAATTACGAGAGGCTCTGTAGTCAAGTTTACTCCCCAGACGTTGTGTTTATTGCATAGACGGTTGAAGGGCTATGTCACTTTTTTTCGATTGATATTGGCAAAGTAGAAGTCAAATGTTTCCTAGCCTATTGGGAGCCAGTAATACTGATTTATTATTGAGGTACCATACTTTGACCTACCCCTCACGATAAACATCTCCAAGGGGGGAATAAATCCTCGCTATCTACCGGAAAGTAAAATCTCCTATTTTTACCGCGGAAAAGAATAATTATGCACCTCCCAACTTCAAACACTTCAGCCCGCGGTGCGGCCAAGTCCATAGGCTGGGAAGATAGGATAATACCCATGGGATTTCTGGGCGGGAAGTGGGAGTTATCGAGATACGGCTGCGCCCACGTGCTATTGCAGGAAAAGAAAGGAGCTAACTGGAAGGTGACTTTTCTGAAGGAGATTGAAAGATCTGAGATGTAATCGGACGTGACTTTCTTGCCCTCAGCGAGAGAAGTCAAACCGCTTCCCTGTCTTACCTCCTCGCTCCCGAAACCAAGAGAAAACTCCGTCTCATGCCACTGTAATCCTATGGGCTCCTCCATCAATTACTCAATTTTCCGCTTCTGATATAGTTAAAAAGGTAATGACACCCTTACCCTTTTTTATGAAGAACAAGAGAATAAGAAAAAAAATTATTGCCTGAAGTTTTCACATTAGAAATAAGGTTTGACAAATGAAATTGTCTGACGTGGAAAATAGGAGCCCCTTAGCTGAACCTTAGCCTTGGGGAAATCATCTATTGCATTACTCAATGTTTACTTGCATATTTAAAGGTGTGCTTATGAGACCAAGATCCGTCAAACTTCACCTGCAAGTAGTGTTACCAATGCTTCCCGTTAGTTAATATCGGTGTTATAACCCCCGTGGCCTCAACTGTCTAATCAACAGCCCTTCCCGTTCATACACAGGTGATAAACGTCAGATATCAAATACTTACTTGGGGAACCTGTTCCTCGAGAAATGTAATACATCTCATCATCTGCAAGCACTGCCAGGTCTTCTATGCTGCCCTCACTAGCACACCTTCAGATAAACGTGAGTAAACAATCACAGGAGCGGCGTGAATCAACAGTTGCAGTTGCCTGTAGCCGAGCACGCTAACTCGCATAATCTCCTCTTTAACAACTGCTTTCAAATACAAATAATTCGCGCCCTCCCATCTGACACACCGATAATAGATAATCGCCACTAAGAGATGTCTTATACCTTAATTTTAAAATCAACTTGCTCTCCCGGAATGAACCTCCGCTAGCTTTCTCTCCTCTCATTTCCCCTCCCACTCCGTCGTCGCACTTCCTCCCAACCAATTCCTTTTCCCAGCAACCAACCTTGTACCAAGCCAAAACCTATACCCTCAACTACATTGTGACTTTCTTTAGAAGTGATATCCTCTAGCTGAAGAAAGGCTTAAACCCGAAGGCTTCTCAATGCGGTGGACAACGGTGTCGACATGGATCATCTACCTGTGAGTACCCGCTATATATCCTTCCTCAAATCAACGCCTTGTTGCTAGCATGCATGCTTATACTTATTTTCTTTCTTTTCATTTCCATATATATATATATATATATATATATATATATATATATATATATATATATATATATATATAGGGATGAGGAATAGGTTTAAGGGCCAAAACCTGACCCTACTAGTTTCAACAGCCAAGACCCTTACCAAGGATCGATCATCCACGATTTTCTGCGATTGGCTTCATCTCAAGCGATTATTGGGATTCGCTTTGTAAGCTTCTAAAATAAAACCAGTCGTGTTCAAGGTTTTTGGAATGTGCATGCCTCGTAAACCAAAAAATCATGTGAAAAAAATAAAATCTATTCCCCAGCCTAAAAGTGGAGCCACTAATTTTGAGTGAAGTCTATAACAGTGGACTGTGCATGTAGTTGGGGAAAAGGAAGGTGGACCCCGAAAATATGACCCACAGACATTCAGTTTATTTATTTATTGTGCACCCAAAAGAGTTTATCTCCAAAGGGAGAGTCCACCAACTTCCTTTTCGCCCTTCTTTAAGGGAAGAACCATCTTTCTCTCCCTATTCCTTTCCCTTTTCCTCCACTTCCACATAATTTTCCTCCTCACATCCCTCCTTCTTGCCTCGCCTTCACTTTCAACTGAGCGCCAAGGCCTTCACACGGCGCCATATTTCTACTATGTTCACGGGGAAACGGAAAAGGGAATCGTATTCGAGGAAAATTAGATTCAGACAACTTCGGCCCAAACTAACTGTGAATATAAGAATTCGACTGGGCGAATGAAAAAAATGGGGGCGGGAGTAAATCTTAAGACGTGAAAGGCTTCCGTAAATCCATGGGGAAACCGAAGGGCAAAAAAAAATGGCGAGTCGAACAAGATGGAGGTCTAAAAAACAGCTCTCAGAATGATAAACCTCTCCGTCTACGCTAAACAACCAGGATCAAATAAAAAAACACTCCTAGACACCTGGTCTATTTGCCAAAAGGATGTCACTATATAACCACTACTTGAAAATAAATGTTTCCCTAAAAATGTAAAGCATTACCATAAAAAAGTACTTATCACCTCTTCAAACGGTAGAGATTAATGAATAATCCGGAACTCCTGTTAATAAAATAGAATTCTTGGACTGTTTTTATTTCCTTTTCCAACTTAAAGTTTCTTTTTCCGCATTGTGTTTCTCTATTTTATTCCGCATACACCCTCCCTCTCTACATTTTATTTAAAATCATTGATTAGATAACCAAACCGCTTAGAGCAGCAAGAGAAAGGACTTGAGTAAAATAAAATTTGAACAAACTGGATAGAGACGATCCTGATTGTTTGACTAAGAACCAGTAACACAGAACATAACATAAAAACAGCAAATCTCTATCTTGATATCAAACAAACAATTGGCTCATAACATTAAAATTATAAATATTTTTCAAAACCAATATGGGTAAAGGGTGAAACAGAGGAAGATCATTTAACCAACTGAAGCTGCCTACTACCACAATTATGACAATTGCCGAAAATATCATAGCAGGCATGTCAGAAAAGATTTTCAAAGTAAAGTTAAGGATGAAGTGGAAATCCTGAATCGACCTTATTCATGATTCCGTGGAGTTTGTTTTATCTACTTGAAGTTCGCCATTCCCCACGGATACAAGCAAATGCGTATTATAGTAGCAGCTGATGGGAGATTCCAAAAGTGTGTATCATTTCCTCAAATATTCAATGGGTATACCATGTGTGACATGAGTCCCAAAATGTTTAGACAAAAATGAAAATTCGACGAAATTGACGAGTGTTTCAGCTAAGTTTTGACCGCGGATTAATATTGGCTAAAGATTCCTATATATTTGCTCTCCATCTTATCTGCTTTTATCGACTTTAAAAGTGTTTCTCAGCATTCCCTCACTTCCTGTCGTTCCAACGGCCTGATATGCCCTCTCACAATTTCCATGTCATCTGTCTATTTATCATTCCCAACTACATGGCGTTAGTACTACTTCGCTTGTCATATTTTCCATCCGTCATATTATCTCCTTATTTATCCTTTATTATTCCATATCTCAAACAGCTGAAATGTGTTCCCTTTCTATCCCTGTAGAGTCCACGTATTTCTTCTATAAAACTTTTAAATAAGTAGATACATTTCTTGTTCTAATATGACAATGAAGCTTGGGCTTAACTCGCAGGTGAACAAATAAGGATGGAAGAAATGCAAATATGATCCCGTCTTAGAATTATAAATGTATCAAATGTATGGAGACAATCACCAATGAGGAATCCCTACAGGTAGGGGAGAATAGGTAAACTAGGAAACATTTCCGAAGCAGAAGATACGAACTTCATGGAAAATTATTTCATAATAAACAACTTGAAGACAGTAACGGAATGAAAAAGAACTGGGGAAACTTATCGAGAAAGACTAGAATAGAATGCATTTAGCAAATTTGAGGGACGTTAAAATGAAGACTTATTGACAAAGAAAACAGTCGAGTGGAGAGTAGGCCTGCAGCAAACCAGCCTTCTATTTAATGATGCTTTTGATGGTACCTACATTCATATGCTGCCAAATAAATCGGTTCAAATTTTATGCCATCAGTTCGCTCACTTGGTAAAAACACCTCATATGTTTAGGAATTGTTTTTCACTCATGACCGTAGATCTCCATCCATTTTCGTCCAAAATGTCGTCCAAATAGCAGCCCACTGTACTTACTGACCTCATGTAAGACTCGCATAGTAGCTTTGTGCAAAGAAAACAATTTTTTTAAATTTCCCTAATACTATGATTACATTGAAAGTTTGAGATGTCTTTTTTCTTTCTTCACATGACACAGTACATTGCACTATTCCCGAAACTCATTTAAGAGCCAAGAGACAAGTTAGATCTTCTCTTAAATATCCTCAAGTATGAAGTGTGCCTGAACATATTGTCTATTTTTTAAAAAAGAAAATGCACTGGGTAAATGCCGTGATTACTCCGCCAGCTCTAGTTCATTCCCCGCTACTCATATACAGGGTGTATCTTGAGGAATCTGCGTAACTCCTAGAAAATGTAGGAGAGATGATTTTAAACATTTTTTGCCCTATGTACATAGGATCGCTACCTCTTCTTTAAGGAGCTCTAGCTATGTAAATATTTTTAGAAGCATTCTGCAGTTACTATGAAAAGCCAAAAAACAGTGACTCCTTCTTAAACTTCCTACATTTTATAACTCGCAATTTCACTGTATTTGGTAGCCTCCAATACTTAGGTACGGTGTAGTTTTTCACGTGTATCTCTAACAAACTTGATCTCATCATACCTGCTATCTCAATCATATGCTTTTTGGAAGGAAAAGTCCAAATTGACGAGACCGTTTCTGAAACAACCTTTTTTATCATTGAGAAACAATTTTTACTCCTTATCGATAAATAACGTAGGTTATATGTAAAAACCTGTTTAGTGTAATATTTTTTTGTTTATAACTATAAACTGTACCAATTTCGGCATATTGGGAATTGGTTTATGAGGTGAGATAACTCTTAAGGCACGCGCCGATTCCGGTACACCTGAATTTTAAGGCGTACCTGAGAGCTAGCTCCTTTGCGAGCAGCAACCTAGCTCTTTCCACTATAGGCAACTTAGCCAGCAAAAATAGAGGTGAAAAATAATAAATTTCCCACAGCAAGTTCAATGATGCAACAAAAGATCTTCTTGGCATTTTTAATTTAAAGTCGTGTTCGGTTACTTGGCTCAGGCGTCATCTTTCCTAAAGTTTTATAAATGAAAAGGACAGTCATCTCAAATTCCATACATAGTGTTGAATGAATAATGAATTTAAACAAATAATGACACAAGGGATTTGTACGCATAGTAGTCTATGAATATAATCAGAAATTATTTAATAGTTTTTTCGTTGATCTAAGACATATACTAATTCCAGTTTAAAATTGCAGATGATCACTGTCCTTGAGGGTGTTGAAGCAAGTTCACGTGGACTTTGAACTAGTATTATAACCTAACAAAAACCCTAACTAAATTGAAAAATTGCAAAAGTACCTATATAAAGGTAAACCTGGTGAATGAACCTCCCCCTGTTCTCCGAGGTTGATCCTACGACGAAGCATACTAAGCGCACCTTAGTTTGAAATCAATGTATTTGTTACATTGCGGAAGTTGTGCATTTCCTGATTTTCGAGGTTGTTTTTTATTCTTATGCATTTTAGAAATCATCCATTTGGCTGTCAACTGTGACTTATAAAAAGGATGAACAAAATGTTTAGTAACTTCTTTCAATGTAAGGAAGCTGTGATTGATCTTTCTTATATATTCATATCCGTCCGCTCGTTATGCACTCAACAGTGATCATTTCTATTCTCATTTTCCATCGGACCAGCAGGTAAGCGAAAACTGAGATATAGTCCCTCATTCGCTTGTAAAGACTACAGAGTCGTTACAGTGCATACCTAAAAATGAATGCCGCAACAGCCACACACCATAGCACTAACAAAGCAAAAAACATGTGGTATCGCTCTTAACCGGAAGCTCCACCGAAGAGCACCGTTCCATTAACAATTCCACGCGCAGATGGCGGCGAAACCGGAACTAAATCCAAATGGGACACAAAAGGCAAGGTCGTCTCCACCTGACCGGAGAAGTCTTTTAAGTGGATGAAATAATGCATTTCAATTTGGTCGGCGGAAAGAGAGATTGAATTTAAGGAAGAGGGAAAAAGAATGAGAGACTCCGGTTCTCAAGGAACCGCCGCGCCGTTCCCACTTCCTTATCGCCACATCCCCCACTCACTTCTCTCTCTTTCTCTCCCTATCTCCATCTCTTTTTCTCTACCCCAGGAGTTCACTTCCTCGTTGCCACCCATCTAAAAAAAAACACCCAACCCTCATCCCATTTTCCACCCCCTCCCCCCGTCAACCCTTCACACTTTATCCTCCATCTTCCCCCGAGCCCCGCAAAAGTTCTCTCTCCCGTTCTTCTTTCGCTTCATCTCTTCCATCACGTCTCTTCCACATATATCCGCACTCATCCATCCTACACGCAGACAGGGATGCCAACCTTCCAAAGTTTACCATGCATGTACCCTCACAAATTTTTGTGACACAGCGAGGACGGTCCGAAGGAGGAGTGGAGGAATTAATCGAATTCGATGCTTAAGGCGTAACTTTATGGAGAGGCGCCATTCAAGTATCACGTAGGCAAGACGTATTTGGGAAGAGGGGGGCCGGGATTTTCTTACGTTGTCATAACGAGAGGGACGAGGGGGTCCGAAACAAACTTACGTCAGATTTAAGTTACGTCTGTGATAATATTTTTAACACTATTTTAAACTTGGAAGAAAAATCTTACTTTTTTAGGATTACCGCTTAGGTGGTATGCCTGAAATTATGCTAAACTATATAAAACTGTTTAAAGAGCATATGTCCTGCGTGTTGTGCCTACTGAGAAATTACGAAATCTCGAAAACAGTTTTCGATCAGTTTCCAAGTTTGGACTCATTTTTATAAATGTTTTTGTTTCCAAACATTTATGACTACTTACGTAAGGTTTGGAGGGGAAGGGCTGGGGGTTCATTACTTCTTACGTAGTATTAAATGAGGAAGGGGAGTCAAATAGCGGCCAAAGTCGCCTTACGTAATACTTGAATGGCCCCAAACTGCTATCCGTTTAGAAATAAGAAGAATAACTCCGCATTTCCACGTAAATTTATTGAATACACGGTCTAGGTTTTGACGATGTGCATCACCTTCAGGTACACATTTACAGAAGATTACAGTGTATATATGACTAGCGAGATGGGGAAGGGACGGAAACGGAAGTTTCTGAGGGGGCTATGGTCTGGGGGTCTACTTCCCACTTCCACCGATAGTACTAAACTTCCCCCCCTCTCCGAACTTGATGGTTATATATACCCATACCTTCTGGAATAATGTGACTGAAGAGACACACAACGTCAAAATCTATGTCGTGTATTAGAAATATATATGTGGAATAAGAATGTTATTTTTCTCAGCTCAGCATGGATTAATATAATGCCTGGAATTTGGCTTTCAAAATTGAAACTTGTTAATCATTGGTTAATTGGAAAATACACTGGTATAGTGGTAGTGAAACATTGTGGCAGGAGTTCAGAATGCCCTTATGATTAGAAAACTCTATCGATTATGAACCTGCTCCACAAGGAGTAGTAGGTGAGTCTCCTCGTTTTAAAACCATGGTTCATAAGGTCGCAACATGAAGTATTGACTAATTCAAAATGATCAACAGGCTATGCATATGAATTTTCTTCTCCAATACATCCAATTGTTTAAATGGACTTTTCTGATGGGTTGTAAACAGCATCAGCGTATTATGATTCGGCTTTCTTTGGTTCGTAAAAACTGTCGTGAAACGCGCTGCTGACACTTTACTGTCCTCTTAAGTCAAATACAGTTGAGTACGAAGCGTTTTCAACCCTGTGCTGTCCTCTCCCCTCCACACGAGCCTTCCTTTTGCTTAACTTCACGCTTAGGGCAGGCTATTGTCACCAAATAACGCCACAACTATACCATGTCGTTCTATTTAGACAAACTTTCGTAGCCTACCCCTCACACAATAAGCCTACCCACACTTGACGTCGCGAATTGTGTGAGCTACTACCCACAAAGTTCCGCTACACCTGTAAGTGAATGGTCCCCGTGAATCGAACTTAGATGCACGCGCACATTATAAATCCAATTCTCGCCTCAAGTGGGTTGCCTAATCCCACACAAAGGCACCACCATTACGATACCTGTACACCAAAAAGTAAAAACAGAACAGTATAATGACAATTCAGGGTGTATTTGCCCTCAAAAAGTCCATTTCCAGCGGAATACAGTTGGCGGCACTGTCCACTCAACCCCGTTTCCATCACTTACCCTTTTTCTCCGCCTACACTACGTCCAGACTGCCTTCTCATCATCTCCAGACGCCACAGAGGGAAAAGAAGAGGATATGGAAGCAGCCAACTCGAGAGGCAGATGTATGCCCTTTGAAGACAACGACACATGAAAAAAAGAAGAGGTGGAATGGAAGGAGAAAATCAAAACAGGTTCATAGAAAAAATATCGACGTAACATAAGAACGTAACTTAATAAAGTGAATTGGTATTAGCTAGGGTCATAACTTATGAACATAACTTAATACATCTGAAATTTTGTTCAATTCTAATATTTTGCAAAATATTTTATCTGGAGGAACTAAGAATCGGTTCACGTGCAACATGAGAACATGATTTAATAACGTTAGTTAATAACGCGTTGAATATGCGACGTGACTCAGTACGCGAATAAGAGAGTAATCACAACGGGGCTCGATAACGTAACTTGACGCATAAGGTTGCACTCATTTATCTCTTCATTTGTCTCGTTACGTAACTTGTCCGTAAGGGAAGACTAGTGAATTCTTCAGTTGGCCAATAAGCTACCTACACTGGTACACTGGTGCGCGATACGACAATGTTGGATTCAAAATTAAATCAAAGTTATTTAGCATAGAGTCATTTCGCATTAAGATACATTGGAACACATTAATACAGCAAAATACATCGTCAATTCATGGATTCTAAAATACAACCCAATAGGAACTCAATGATTCTTGTACACTGAGCATGATAAAACATTGATGCTTGGGATATCGCGGCTTTACCGTAAGATAAGACCTCTTTTACTAGTGCCTCAAATATCATGCTCCGACATGAAAAATACATATAAGTAAAATTGTTGGTAAAAGGCTATGATTTTATGAAAAATTTATTCCATAATAATTTCATAAATAAAATAAATTGAGTGTAATTGATCGTTTAGGGCCTATCAAAGATTTGAATATAGTTAAATTTTAAGCGGTATAAAACATTATCGAAATGGTGGCTTGGTGAAGTCGTTCCCTTTTATATATTTAGTTCTCCAAATTTCCCGCGATGAGACTACCTAAAACACATATGGATATTTCATGGAAGTATAGAACAAATTTTTTCAGTGCTCCTTAACGATTATCTGAGATTGATGTCAAAGATTGAAATGCGATAAAATCACTTCAGTCACATGTTAAAACAAGTTTGGCACAACTGTTACCGGAGTTTTCAAAGCAAATTGAATAAGTGCCTCGGTTATCCACGCATCACGACTCAAGTGCTCCATTCTGCTTTGCATGGTAATGACTCATACTGGTAAAGAAATTTTTAATGAACAGCGTTGCCAGGATTTTACAATTTAAAAAAATTAAACTATTAAGATTCCGTAAACATGAGATTATCAAAAGATTCTTATTACTACTTTTAAATCATTTTAACGCTATTTTCACAATTCATTTCATTGTTAGTCCATTTTTTAAATATATTACCGTCCGTTATTCCAAAGAGTATGTCAATGTTGCTCAAACTTTTTCGAAATACCATCTTCATATCATTGAATTATTTCATTTTTAAGATGTGTGTATAGCCACATAACTATGCTGAATAATAATATGAGTTTAACCTATTATTTTTATTACTTGTAAAAATGTAACCACATAGCGGCCAAATCTATTCGTATTAAGAAAATAATAGGTTTTCATTTCTCCGCCCGGGTCTTTAGTTATGTCATGGACGTAAGTTATTTTATGTTCCCATTAAAAGAGTATAAAGTATAAAAAGGGAATTTTTTATACGGCGTGTGCCGCAGTAGAATGTGTATACCCTTGAGGAAGGAAGAGAAGGGCGCATGATAGAACAAAAGAGAATCGGCAAGAGGTGAAGAGGGAAGCTTGTTGTGACGTCACCTCATGTTTCCTTCCCCGTCGGACATTTATTGACTTCCTGTTTGCCGGGTGGAAGGTGGAAAAGAAAGAAGTGGATTTTTTTCTTGGAAAAAAATAAGTGAGGGTTTTTTTAGGGTACGCCGACAGTGAGAAGTTGGCGTGAGACGTACGAAGGAAGGATTAGAGAAGGGTTATATCCATCCAGGTTGCAAGGGGGAATGAATTCGCACGTTTCTCTGGAAACACCACGCCTCAGCGAGCAGAGGAAAGCTGCCGAATGCTAACTAGTCGCGAATTATACGCTGCCCTGACACAGTAATTTGATTAAAAATGCATATGGATGAAAAACCGAAGAAATAATCGGTAAACCCACTACCGTGGCTAGTCCCGGTATTCTCAAAATTAAGGTATACTTTGACAAATATAACACGAGGTTACTTTTTAAAATAGTAGAACGTAAATTTAAATTTAAACTAGGAAACGTACGAGCAAATATTTTGCAATAATGTAAGAGTTAATGCCTTTAAAGATAAAGAAGAGAGCAACACTACTTGCTGCAGCTAGAAAAAAACAAGATTTAGATAGGTGGTGACTTGAGAGGACTAAATTGAACTCATAATTTACGGTTAGGTATGGCATTTAATTATTAATTTCAACAAGAAATATGAAAACTGAAGCTTTGCAAACCACTATTTTAGATAAATAATAATTTCGCCTGGTTTTGCCTCTCTAAAGGATCTTAAAAACTTTCAATTTAGGAATAATTATTTATTCATTTTATTACAGTTACAGCAGCATCGTACATTTAGATGTTGATACACATTTAGATGTTGATACACACGTCACGCTTCCACCCGAAAAACAGAGAAATCCCAAGCATTGCCAGGTTCGGAGAAAAGATACAGGCTGATGAAATACGTGAAATCACTTGAAATTCACATAAATGCGAAATAATACACGGATGATACATCAAACAGCTCGCAAGGATTTAAGTATTTAATAGAGCTCATTATTAATTTATTCCCGTGTGTATATCAGTCTCAAAGACATCACTTTAGTCAACAGCTAGGGTGCCTCGTTTTGCCACTTTTTTCTAGGAGTGAATCGTAATACCCGGCAAAGGTTGCGTACTCGGATGGATATTACAGATATGATTTTTTTCCAAATCGGATAATATCTCCTGCTCGCAATTTTGCCTTAAAGTTTCGAAAATTTCGACTAAAAACGCTAAAATTGTCAATAATTTAAATTTGGTTTGAGCGAGCACACTTTTTTGGTAATGAGATAAAACTTAGGACTGTATTTGACATTTAAGCGCAAATTCGCCAACTGTATTGCACTTAATTATCGATCAGATGACCTTTTACGGTGCCCCCGAAAGCGCGGTTGCGTGGTAGGCAACCCGCAACTCACTACCGCATTTTACGCTATGCCTGTGAAAAATGATGCGAGGAAGGCATTTTTTTCAGTCAACAAGGTGGAAATCATGTTTGGAATTGTCTAGGGTAGTCACAATGATAGGACGTCCCTTTATTATGTCATACATTGTCTCCTAGGGGGCAGCAAAAGTGGTAAATTCAGTATAATTGTTTTTTAGCTATTTCCATTTTCTTTTCCTTCGCCTGGTGGGTCGTAACAGGAACGGAACATTATTTTTAGGTCACAACAATGTTGTATCGAATGTTTACCGACCCCTTAATCATCCACCTGCTCACTGCAAGTAGCGTCCTCCCCCATTCTTCCACAGTCAGCCTTGCATAAGGAGACGAGCCGGACGATTGACGTTCTTGATTTACCACTATGTTTATCACTACAAGTCATTTGCAACTCATTTCGCTTCTTCAGTTTACCTGTTTTAGTGGATGCTTTGGTGTCCCTCTACTTAGGTCACAAGTCATCTTTTACTTCTCACCGATCTTTATTTCCAAATATTTTACTGAATTTCCGTCTTGTGTACTCTGGTTTTGCGCTAATTTTCATTCAGTCTGCAGCATGTCTCTTTCGAAGTTCGTTCTTCGTGGTGCAAAAGTTTGTCCGATTTTTAATGAGAACCCTAAGGATTTTGATGAAACCAAACTCCCCACAAAGAAGGATGTTCTACTTTGTTATCAAGAAGTTCGGCGGCAAATTAGAATAGCGTCACGGAGTAAAAAGGAACCACCCTTTTCTTCTATTGCCCGACAAGTTTCTATCAAGGTATGTGTCATTTGGGATAAAGCGTCTATTCCAGCAGTTACACAAAGCAGAGTAATTTAACATATCTCACGCTGCCATGATGAATACATTAGGATAAAGAAAATCCTAGGCGGTGAAAATGTACTTCAAAAAACGAAAGATGTTCAATTGAAGAATTTTACTGATGAGGCAACGAAACGTTTTGACATAGCCTTCTGCAAATGTGCTGACTTTTCCACATGTGCTTGTCCCAAGGAAAAAAAGGTTCCTGTTCTTGAGCACCAGTTCCTCCTGGATCAGAGAGGTCCAAGAATTGGCCGTATTGGATCTGTTGACGTATATGTGACAAAAAATAATACGTGAAAGGGCTGAACGTAAGCCTATAAGTAAGAGGCTTAAACTTGAGAATTCCATTACTGAGCCATCTAAATCAACTATTTCCCAATTGTCGTTTTTAAATGACAGTCAAAAATTTGAGGATACTCATGGTGATGAGGAAAATCCTAAGGACTGTTCCGCTAAGAATGTGGCATTCACCAAACTCAGGGACAGAAATTCCAAGGTTAAACTTGACTAAACTGAGGCTGTCATAATTTCTCAAAGATATATCGTAAGCGAGAGGGCTGCTGCACACATCACATCCACTGCGCTTCACGCAGCTTTAAAAGCTGGAATTATATATCCAGAGCAATCTAATGACATAACGTCTGCTTTGGTTGTAAACAAGTGCAAAATTAGGCGTGCAAAACTTAAAGTTTTTCAAAATTTGAAACGCAGTTCTACGGATAATGATCCGATCAAAAGCCTCTACTTTGATGGCCGACTTGATGAAACAAAAACACCCACAGGCATCATTAGGGAAGAGCATTTATCACTTGTAGCCGAACCTAATGCTCAATACGTCGGCCATGTCGCGTCATCTTCCGGCTCTACACATGATGAGGCTACGGCTATTTTCGAGTTCATCATCAGCCAACTCAATGGTGGATTCGATGAGATTGATGTTCTTGGCTGTGACGGGACGAACACCAATACTGGTTGGAAGGGCGGCGTCCTGCGAAAATTAGAAGAAATGACGGGAAAACCTATGCAATGGGCTATTTGCCTTTTGCCTTTCATCGAGCTGCCTTTCCGAGCTCTCTTCACTCACCTTGACGGTGCTTGTTCAAGCCCGTATTCATACACAGGTTCATATATTGGTTCAAAACTGCCAGAATGTGAAAAGCTTCCAGTGGTGTCATTTCATCCCATAAATTTCGACTTTGCCAAACCACAGTCCGGAAGAAATCTCGAACGTTAATAAGGACCTGAAGTACTTACTGAAGATATCGCAAGCCATTGCCTCTGGAACATGTCCGGAAGGGCTAGCCACTATGATGCCTGGAAAACTAAACAAAGCCCGTTGGTTGACCACAGCTAACAGAATTCTTAGGTTATATATTTCAACAGAAAAACCTACCAAAAATTTATCGCAATAGTGACATTCACATTAAAAGTCTATGTTGTGATGCAATACAGGATCAGGACACAATCTTCTATGGCCGATGGTGCTCGTCACGTCTTTGAGACCATTCGCAGATGTAGATATTTACCAAGGAAATACCAAGCTCCGTTCTTCGCACTCCCAGAAAATACTCTTCTTGCGATGATGACTGATAATCGACTTACTATCCGCAAAGAAGCACTAAATAAAATGCATAGTGCTCGAGAAGAAGAAACAGGCAATTTACGTCACTGTATTAGATACAACATTGTTCTCCAGCTGAATTTTGAGGCCATGAATTACGAAGAAATGATTCACTGTGAAAGCACTGATGTGTCTGTTACCGTGCCACCAGTTGTGAGGACTATATCAAATAAAGAAGTCGTTGATAAACTTTCAATTCCTGACAACACTTCTCCAGAATGGCCATTCACCGTATATCCGTACCACACGGTCACAGTGGAACGGACAGTGAAGTTAGCCACCGAAGCAGCCTCCCGTACGAGGGGGGACCCAAAAATAACCGGAAACATTTTTTTTAAATACTAGAATTTATTTTTTTGAGTTAGAAACGTTAGCCACCTTCGAAGTACTCTCCATTAACGCTAATGCATTAGTTCAAACGTTTTTTCCACTGCGCGAAACACCTTTGGTACTCGTTCTTTCAGATGCCTTGCAGCGCCGCCTTCGATTCTCTTTTCACCTCCGGAATGTCTGCAAAAAGTTTCCCTTTCAGCTCTTTTTTCATCCGGGAGAACAATAAGAAATCACAAAGTGCTAGATCTGGTGATTAGGGTGGCTTAGGAAGCGGTGTTATGTAGTTTTTCGCTAAAAAATCACGCACAGAAATGGCTGTGTGAGTTGGTGCATTGCCATGGTGGAAGAACCAGTCCCCACTCCGCCACAAATCGCCCCGTTTCAATTCGTCTCATTTGCCATTCTTCAGCTAAAATGCGCTGCACTGAACTCCACGAAAGACCAGATGGTTCAGCGAGTTCATCAATAGTACGCCTTCTATCCTGGTACACAAGAGCATGAATTTTTTTCACATTTTCATCAGTTATGGATGTGGAAGGCCGGCCCGGGCGTTGAATGTCTTCGATCGCCATGTTGCCGCGTTTGAATCGCGAATACCACTCATAAACTTGAGTTCTTTTCAAGGCATGTTCTTTATAAGCTGTAGACAACATATCAACCACATCCGACGTACTTTTACCGAGCAGAAAACAAAATTTCAACGCTGCACGCTGTTCTCGAATATCAGCCATTTCAAAAATCGAAGAGGTCGATAAACTCGTCGGACGAAAACTGTCACAGGGGCTCGCTACAACCGTCTAAAAGGACGCCGCTTGCAACAATGACTCAGGAGAGGTTACTTAATACCCACCCAGTGGGAGAAGCCCGAACTACAAGAACAACGCACGCAGCGAATTCCGTCCGGTTATTTTTGGGTACCCCCTCGTATATGCGGTAGTGACGCCAGGGATGGCGTCATCAGATCTACTTTAGTTTCAAGGCAAGTTCTGCCAAAATTTCAATCGAAATCTCAATTTGTGACAATATTTCCGGACGGTGACGATTCAGATTAGATAAACTCTACATTACTATGGTTGGTTGGTTGGGTAGGGCTGGCGGAGGAGCCCAAGGTTCAGCCACCTCCACGTGGTGGGCTCTGGGTCGCTTGGCCAGTGTCGCTAGCCAGGTGAGCGAGGAGCTGCCCATTTGCTTGATCATAGTAGATTTCACACTTTTCCGGCCGCAGAGGAGGCATCTTTGACCTTCGAATTGCACATAACCGGTATATTGAGTCCCGAATGTTAGTTTCCAGTTCCAGTTCAATTCACATCTTCTTACCCAAAAATAAAGTTACTATAGGCGGCGATGGCATGAAATAGCGTCTTTCCCATCTTGGCGACTACCCTTGACAATTCCAAACATGATTTTACATCGTTGACTGAAAAAAATGCCTTCCTCGCGTCATTTTTCGCAGGCATAGCGTAAAATGCGGTAGTGCGTTGCGGGTTGCCTACCACGCAACCACGCTTTCGGGGGCACCGTAAAAGGTCATCTGATCGATAATTAAGTGCAATATAGTTGGCGAATTTGCACTTAAATGTCAATTACAGTCCTAAGTTTTATCTCATTACCAAAAAAGTGTGCTCGCTCAAACCAAATTGAAATTATTGACAATTTTAGCGTTTTTAGTCGAAAATTTCGAAACTTTAAGGCAAAATTGCGAGCAGAAGATATTATCCGAATTGGAAAAAAATCATATCTGTAATATCCATCCGGGTACGCAACTTTTGCCGGGTATTACGATTCGCTCCTAGAAAAATTTGGCAAAACGAGGCACCCTAGTCAACACTAAGGAGTATTTTTACCATTTACCAATCATTTCTTGATATATTTCGCGTAATACCTCTCTTCAGTTTCCTCTTCTGGGCTTATATCAGGCTTATCGCAAATTAACATCCTCTTACACTGGGATAATTTGCAGTGATTTCGAGAATACAAATTTCCAAAGGTAACCACGCCACGTACAGATTTCTTTTTTAAGTTTACGGTGCTCTACCAGCCAGTGTTGGCATATTATCGAGTATGCCAAAAAAAGAAACCATGAACTGGTAATACCCTGGAGCCACTTTCACTATTCTTCTTGATCAAGGATCCATTCTGAAATGCTAAATTGAGAGCCAGTATACCATAGCCCGCAAACCACCGCAAGGAGATATATACGGTGTTCTGGCCAACTGTGAAAACCAACTAATCTAGTCTTTTAGGCCTTACACAGAATTAATTTCATTTAACGGCCCATTTTTCGAAAGGAAACGGTGTGTTCTGTATTTGTTTGAAATACTCATACACGACCCAAAAATGACTATTGGGCATAATCACACGACGATTACATCCTGTAACAGTTTCATCAACATATCGAGAAACATTTTAGAGAACTATCCACTGTTTCTCAAACATAAATGAAGTTTTGCTGGATATAATCTTCCCCTAAAATAATTCATAATTTTATACCCAATCAAAATACCAGAAAACAGCTTACTCTCTCACACACTCAAAATTATACAGCGAAAGTTCCCTACCGTCCTAATTAAAGGCAATTTCAGTATTTTTAATATAAATAATCTGCCAAGGCCTCGTTATGCTAAGAGTAGCCGACTTAGGGAAAAACTGTGAAATCAAAGTCTTATAGCCAAATTGACTTTACCCTTCCTGTTCATTATCCAGATAAACAATCATTGAAGGATTTATAGAGCATACTTACAGTTAATTAGCATTTAACAATTAACATACTTGTAAAAGCTGGTTTTTTACCATGCTATTGTCTAACATTACTTCCCTCATGGTCTGGAAGCTCCAAAATTCCAATCGCTTTTATTTAATTGAAGAGAAAACTTTTAAATTTTCATTCCAATATTTGTCATCTAGGCATTGATGATAGAGTAAATAATACCACAGAGCTTGTATTATTTTTCAGTAACAAACAATGGACAAACGACACGTTTAAAAATATGTAGAAGCCTATGATTAATGAAAATAAATGATCGATATATGCATGAATTTTCTACATGCCCACTGCTGCAATTCAACATGTGCATATACTCATTAAGGGATAACATGTAATATTCAGTGGATAGCTTTGATAGGATTGGATCCAATACGGGATTGCAGATAATAATGCAATGACGCTGGATATGGCACTATATCAAGCGTTTCAATTCCTGTAATTCAATGATAAAATTTGGACAAAATTCAAAAATTGAAAACGTTTTTCGCAAGGTGATTTGATTTTCCCATCTATATGATGCGCTCGAAATAGCTACCATTAAATAAAGAACCGCAAGCACCGTCACATTGAACATTATTATTTCAAAATTATTTAGCTTCGAAACTTTTTAATGATATTTAATTAAATACCATACGCAAAAGAAACATATTTTACATAAATTACTCTTTTGAATCGAGTTTATTCACTATTTCCCCCGCCCTAAAGAGAAAATTTAAAAATACATGCCCTTGTGCAACGAAACATTTTATACAATTCAATTTTCTCAATTGTTTACATTTTTTACTCACTGCCAATTGAGCGTAACAGCTATCGAAGCGAAAAACGTTTTCATTTCAATTATAGGTAACTGGCATTATCATTATCAAATTATATCATGAAATAATTACGCAAAAAGCTGTTTCATTGTCATTACTCCGATTCTAAAAACTATAATGAAACTCATTTAGTCCGAAAACCAATTTTTCTGCACCCTACACTCATTTAGTTAAATGCAATTATTGAACCTGTACAATAACTGTCTGACAAGGTTCTATTGATTTTAAATAAAAATTTAATTCCTTAGAGAATTTCGAAATGCTTTATCATGTGTTATATAAAAGTTTTAAAAAATTTTAAATCCAATACTGGTCTAATACAGAGTATCTTATCTCGATCCCAAGTATCATCATCGGTTGATTATTAATCAGAACTTGCACTTGTAACCAGCATCAGGTTCATTCAAAATGATCAATTAATGATTTATAATATTTCAAAGCATATCTTATAAAGCCGAGGTGAAACACGTACCCTATGGCTTGGTAGATTTTAATGATAACAAGTATCCTTGGCTGCCGCCATCCTAACCTACCTATCACGGTGTGGATCCCGAGAACACCTAGTATTTGTAACCCGCAGGGAAAACACCAGATCTTAGAAGTATCCTCATTTTTATTTGTGCTCAACAACATTTTAATGAAGCCTTTAACACTTTCACTGCATTAACCTATTTTTCAGTAAACACACGCCACAGCCATTTTAATAACGTATTAGATGCAGAAATTTAAAAATCATTGCGCCTTTTTTATCAAGATTTTCTCAATGATTAGAGATACGTTTGGGAATAAGATGCTTCAACATTTTTAAATGCCATTTATTGTGAAAAATATGTAAGGAAATATATAGGAATAGGGTAGTTTCGCCGAGGCAGTGAAGGAAGGTGTACAGGCAGGCATTTTTGTACGCACAAAAATATAATATATTTAACGTCCATGGCCTTTAGAAAATAATCTTTATTCACTGTTTTTAATAACATTCTTTCCAATACTATTAAGAAGAACCTTGTGAAATGTCTATAATGGCCATTAGCTGATAATTTTAGCCATATTATCAAAAACGGGGAATAATAATTTTGAAAGAATAAATATAGAGAATTAAAGGCATCTTGAAAATTCCAGAGTCCCAGCACATCCTATCTGGAATATTTAAAATTAATAATTCCCCTCAATGGTGACATTGCTACACTCCACCTGAGTACTCTCCAATATTCTTCGCCATTGATTAGCTACTTTTGCGCTGTTTGCAGTTTTTGAGTCTTAACGCAATAAGCTTGAACAAAAATGTCTAAGTCAGTGCAATCTCTCGTTAATAAGGCAATCCAAAGGCATAAAAACAATCTGTTTAGGAATCTGTAGTTACACTCTTTTCTAATTTTGATGATCATCCATTTCTGAACATATTTTCGCTTTTCTAAGAATCATAGTTATAATGCTCCACACAATATCTCCATCTTCGGTTTTTTTCCGTCCCACTTTTTAAAATTCTTTTACTTTCTAACAGATTGTCCGTTTTATAAGCATGAGGTTTCATGTTCTACTCATTTCTTTTGTTTTTACTATCATTAAAAGTGTTATTGTTCCTTATGAGACTAGAGAGTATGACTAATATCTCTATATCTAATGGCTAAGTTTTGCAAGTTCATAGCTATGAATTGAAAAATTCATTACCACTGATTAACAACTATAATTTTGCGCGCAATTTAACTCATCTCGAATCTCTCACCACAATTATGAACTACTCATCACTATTTATAGCATCCAAAATGTCTATCTTTCTCCCACAGTTCGCCTCTTTGATAGAATTCTTCCTTCTAACACGACCTTCAGGATGCCATTCCCCATTTATACAAGCTGAAACTACCTAATTCCTCTTAATTGCCTCAAGCAACTCTCTTACCTAGTTGAGCCAAGAACTTATTCGCTAGCCCTCCTTTCAGTTCCACTTACTTTCTATATTCTCCTCCACACTAAAATTTCGAACGCCTTCAGCCCCTTCACGTCTGTTCTCCTTACAGTTCAGGGTTCATTAACATATACCACCACAACTCATCCCAATTCATCTTATCCAAACATTTCTGAAGGAGTAGGTACACCACGCACTGTGCCAGTATTTTCTGATTTCGATTTATGCATTCCTTTTTCAATTCCGGAGTGTGCGGATGCTCATTTCAAGTGTTGCAATGGCAAAATAAATATTGACACAAATATTTTGCTCCAAAAGGCTAATCCCTATTCAAATTCCTTCATTTAATATGAGAAACTAAGAAAACTTTCAATAATTCTTCATAAAGTTCGATATGAATCAATTTACAGTTGCACCCAAGTTACTAATATGAGTAATTTAAATGTTAGACATGTAATCATTTACGTTTTAATAGGTTTGTTCATTCAATAATTATTGCATTCTTGTTATTGGAGTGGATCAGATTAATGTTGAAAGGAGTGGATCAGATTAATGTTGAAAATTTATAAACGCTAGTTTTTACATATTACTCTTCGAGATAATTTTATGTATATTTATTGAATTTTAATTTATTATTTGGAAAATAAAAGTTATTCTCTTTCTTACAATATTTCCTTAAATGTCCATAAAGATGAAATAATGTGCATTTATAGTTTCTTCCTAAGTTTCCTTCCAGAAAAAAAATTGTAATTACAAAAGAATATGAATCAGACCCGAACTTTTTTTGTTTTTTTTTGTCGTCTGAGAAGGTTACAGTTAAAAAAATTACAAGTGAGTTTTTAGATTTTGCATTTGAAGATAATCACCAGTGATTGACAAGAATGTATAGCACTGTTAACGTTGGTCATGCAAAAAGAAAAAATCTTCTTGCTTGGAAAGAATTCTTTCTGTGTGCCTGTCTTTCAATCGTTATAGCTCAATTATTTTTCAACTTTATATTGCTTATCTCATGTCAGTGGCATGGTGTACTGTTACACTTCAGTCACATCATTTTTCAAGGAATTAATATATAAAAAAATTGAAGTCTCCTCAACGACGGTTGAGGAACCAACTGGATGCGGAGTTGTTTCTCCAGAACTTTCGACTCCGGCTATTTTTTCATTACCTCATAAAAGACTCATCTTCCTTTGTCACGCCGTACAACTTTCGGGAGGAATTGGTCGTTTGTCTTAATCAAATAAGACTCCCTCGTCTAAGACTCGGGTCTGCGTGTGTGACTAGTTAATTCAATATGAAAGGACGTGCCTCCCGCGTCATTTTTGTTGGGCCATACCGATATAAAAAAATACGATAAGAGAGGGAGACCATTAATTTTTAAAAATGACATCCACTCGCTCCCCTGCTGCTCTGTTTCTTTATCCACGTCTTCCTTCAGTGGGGAGACCTACCTCCTTGCTTAAAGGATCGCGGCAATTCGCGGAGAACCCTTAAGCGCAAAAAAAGACACCAGTAAATAATTAATGATTTTAAGGCATCGGAAACGTTTCTGGTGCAGAGGAAAAGATAAAGAAAAGCGAGAGAACATGCAGGAGGAGAAGCGAAGGAAAAAGAACGTGTCGGTTGTATTGCTTTTGTTTGTACGGTTGGCATGATATAATGAATTATTAATCCGTTTTTACGGGAGCAAATTGGATGAGTCACTTGAGAAAAAAACCACCTCATATTCCCTTGGTGTTGCCTTCTAGCCCGTCGCACACCCTCTTAACCCCTCCCCCCCTTTGCCAT
The DNA here is from genome assembly GCA_963573305.1 of Pyrrhosoma nymphula. NCBI lineage: Eukaryota > Metazoa > Arthropoda > Insecta > Odonata > Coenagrionidae > Pyrrhosoma > Pyrrhosoma nymphula. Next base: position 37,588,894 of record OY754334.1, read on the forward strand.
ACCCCCACCCACCTCCCCACCTCCAACCATGCCCCTTCCCCCTTGCTCATCCCAGCCTCATCCCCACCCACCAACTGCCCACTCCTATTTTTGTGCCTCGCCATCAAAAGAACTTTTCCCATTTTCTTCTCAATTCCCAAGAGGTGAAGGGAGTACGGTAGTGTGAGGCGGAAGATGGAAAGGAACGGTGGAGAGAAATAAGGTGGTGGGTGTCGGCTTGTAGCAACTCCTCTGTGCTCCTCCCTGCCCCACTTTAGGTCCTCTCCGCCTCGTCGGGGGCGGGGGAGGGTTTCGGGGGCTGCGTTCATGAAACTAAAAGAAAATAAAAATAGTAATAAACGTGGGACAACAGTATAGTCATGCGGGTCCCGGTCGTAAAACGCTTCATATTCGGCTCCCTAGAGGGTGAGCCCGTACTTGCGTTTATAATACGCGTTCGGGTGCGCAATAAGATTTTTCTATTTCAATCAATTTCGGCCGCAATAACTTCTCAAATTTGTCACGCTCTACTGTAAAAAAGTGGCTCTTTCTTCTCTCTGCGGCTCTTATCTAAGACACAACACCTGTTTCTCAGGATTAGTACAACCTTTTCGCCGTGCAGTAGAACTCTGTAATCTGAGGATGGCTTAGGTGGACTGTGAAGAGGTATGGGTTCAGATTATCGCGGTGGATTGAGCACAAGCTTTCCACGTAGAGCGATGCGGGATCGAATCTAAGGGTGCGATATTGTTTTGTTACTCGAGTCGATCCTTAATTGGCTGATAAGGGAAGAGCCCTTCAAGTTGAGTACTCCGGTTGGACGTTGAACCATGGTCTGCTTACCACATTTCTTTAGGAGCAAGCTAATTCCAGCAGCGGACCTCCCTCCTCCTTAACTTTCACTACCATCCATACACACATTTCCTTCCGGTCTGAAGCACAGTTTCGTACGGGACACACTTGAAATACAAAGATAATGCGGATAATATTCTTACGTGAAATGAGTGTGAACATGAGCCACCAACTAAGAGTCTAATATTAGTATATGTAATAGGTTTTACCTTGTGGAACTAAATCACTTGGAATGATTTCTCAGACTTATAGATGTCGAAACCATGGTCAACGAAAATAAAGAGTGGAATTTGCGAGGTGAGAAGTCATTCCAAATCTCAGTTTATAAGACTTTATCCCTTTACAGCGCTATCTAAATTCTACTTCCTTTCATAATCAACTAGCTATCCTGTTCCTCTCTTTTCCTTGATTACTATATATATTACGCCGTCCTCAACGGCCTTCAGCGTTCAATTTTTTCAGACTTCCTCCTTCATCCACATCAGTAGTTTTTGTAGTTTTTAAAGAACCCTTTCAATTTCTACCTCTACCCTTTCAATTTCTACCTCTACCCTTTCAATTATTATGTACTCGTATTTCAATTTAGACGCCTATTTCTCTTCGTCCAATTCTGTTATGTTATTTCTACAGTTATTCTATCAAGAACGATGCCAGGACACAAATTTTGAAAAAAAAACTCTTGCAAATTGAGTGTTTCAATAATACTTACCTGGTTTCGGTACCTATCTGAGATAGTACAATCTCTTAAATCCTCTGCATAACACTGTTTTTAAAAACATCCAAGGATTTTAAGTATTTCTAGGACATAATAGAGAATTGGTTTTAGCCAATTAAAACTAGTATTATTTATGGCAAAAGAGAATAAATGATAGTTTTAGGGGCAAAATACCCAATATAGACTTTCAGTAATGAGAACACAGATAATAGTAGGCGAAATATTTTAATAACTTAGCCATTGTAATAAACTAAAATAAGAAAATCACTACGGAAATAAGAGATTAACTTCCATTTGGCAAAAGGTCATTCAGAAGTTTTATGGGTGGGCTGCAAAAAAGAGGTAAAATAAAAATGAAGAACTAAAGAGATTAAAAAACGCATACATTGATCAGAGATTATAAAATAAAGCAAGAAACTTCAATAGTGGTTCATAGGGAGATTAAAAATTTAAGATTGAGAGAAAGGAAAAGAGGCGAAGAAGTTATATGGAAGATCGTAGATTAACGTAAATTGATTAGGATAATCAAACGGACAAAACTGGAGAATATTAAGAGGTAGTGAGATGCTGAAAGTTATAGCCAAAGGCAGAAAATTTGAGAGCGGAAGAGGAAATCGTTATCCAGCAAAAATAAACCATAAGCAGTTTAACAGATTATTTTGTAGCATTGTACGCTGTTTTCACTCTTCATTTTCACTATATTCATAGGCAAATCATGATGTACTCACGTGAATTATTATAAAGCAACGATTAAGCGTGAGTTAACAAGGAAAGATAAATACTAGTGCGTTTACTGCGATTTACCGAACGTTTACAATTATATTTTTAACGGAAATATTTATTATGAATACTCAATACATGTGATCAAGTGATCGCTTAAGAAAAAAATACCTAACAAGGGAGACATATGTGGACTTTACGCGAATGATGACTTAGCGAGAAAATATTTGAATTTTGATGAATGAATCGCAAAAGCATGAAGCCTAAGAGAAACATTAACTAGCTCATGGACGTCAATGGAGAGCACTTGAGGGACTTAGGCATGGGGTGGAGAAGAGGATTGTCAATAACGGAAGAATCGATTCAGGCATATCATTTTAAAATGCTTCAAGCACAACAGCACTATTTGCGTCACACAAAGAGACAGGCCTACTATGTTCTGAAATTCAAGCAAAGATACTTCAGATGACCTCAGAAGTATGTTGCGGGTGAAGCAACATCAACTTCCTCACGTGATGAATTATTACGCCCAAGTTCTGCGTTCAATTCGGTAACGTAGTGATTCTTTCGGGGCCATAAGGAGCACGGAGCTAGACTTTAAACCAAACATACGAGTAATGAAATGTCTGTTATTTGTCTAAGCACCAAATGAGTCTTCAATTCAATTGAACAATGTAAATGAATAGTTACTTGGATTCACCATGAATGGTAAAGCAATGAAGAGGGTATGAGGGAGTAACACTGCAGTAGCACACGATTTTTTTGTAATAAAAGTCTTATGGTATAAATATGCATAGATGTCGTGTTAATTTATAAAGCTTATATTTGAATGACAGTGTTTGTGTATCTGCCTGCTCCTGTAAGAGGAAATATTTCCACCTAGTCAGGCCTGAAACGATTTCCTAAGATAATGAGTAATGAAAAAAAATTTATCAGCAGTCAGGGTGTCATATTACGGCAGATTCCTAAACCCAAGTCATGAGCACCGCTCCCGAAACCCCTTCGTCCATTCAAGCCGTCTCCGGCTAAACTAAGAAATGTCAGTAGCATCAGAAAGTAAAGCAGTGACCAGTACAGCATCACGGGAACAGGGGCTTGAATGTATCGTTTCTTGGTACACGAGATCATATTATTTGGCAGAAAACTTACTTTTTGGTTCAAACATTAAGAGTTGGAATACTGAAGAAAACTTTATATTCTTCAAGAGCTACGTCAGCATTTGAGTAAGGAGTTGTTCCATCCTGTTTTTTTTGGAAGAAACGACCATAAGTAGCATTCTCAAGAGACAAAATATCTCCGTATGGCGACTTCTCCCAAAGCTAAAAAAGGTGCATCATGCAAAATCAAATAAAAATGAACAATTAAAAAAAAATTAATTTACGAAATTAATTCAAAATAGACCTCCGTTTTTACAGCATGGATTAATTATACCAATAAACATACACCTAAATGTTGACGAATAAGGATAGAAAACCTGACAGATACCGCATATTTCGATGGAAGTACAGGTATTTTTCCTTTAACATTTGTGCAAGGAAATCATAAAATAAATGAGCAAAATATCAATCATTCTATATTTTATTGTATTATCAAAGATTTTTTATTGGAAAAGGACTGACACAAGAAATTGCTACGACACCTCCCACACTGAAGCCCAATATATGGGAGATATATTGGATATATATGGACATATATTCGCAATATACGACCCATATATTTGCTCAATATATGTTGAACTGCCAATATATGTTACATATATGGGGGAATATGTGGGTGGTAATATGGGGGAATATGTTTCATCAATATGTTTTCCATATATGTTTTATATATGTCATTTAAAAGAAATTTTAACCATATTTTTCACTGTTATAGATGAAAATTTTTATACGTACGTATTTTATTATTATGGAAATGGAGAGATTAATTTCCATAGATATTAATAGATTTCTTTAAAAACGCATAGATTTTTATAGTTAAGTATAAATTTGCATATATAGGGTTGCAGAGTCAGTTAATAGATGGCGTTGACCACCGTTGTTGTCGCAGATTAACTATAGATTTTTGCCGCGCCAACTGGCAGTCTATAAGGGATATCTTTGCTCATGATATGTTGCACAGCCGATATATGTTACATATATGGGGGAATATGTGGGTTTGACATTTATGTTTCATCAATATGTTTTAAATACATGTTTCATATAAAACATTAAAAATAAATTTTTAACTATATTTTTCACTGTTATAGATGAAAATGTCTGTACGTTCGTAGTTATTCTTCTATGGAAATGGATAGATTTATATAGATATGAATAGGTTTCTTTAAAACCATATAGATTTGTATAGTTACGTATTAATTTGTATATATAGGGTTGCAGAGTTGGTTAATAGATGGCGTTGACCACCGTTGATCTCGTAGACGAACTATAGATTGTTATCGCGCCAACTGGCAGGCTATAAGGGATAGTTTAACTCCGTGTTATTAGTTGACCAACAGCAATATTATCACGAGGCGCAATTTCTGTCATCGTATCATTCATAATGAACGATTAATGACTATGATAAATTGCCTCTCGAAGTGACGCAGCCGTGTATAACGAACCAGATGCCTTTGGTATCCAAGAAATTGGTGGACAGGCAGGTGATATACAAGGGTTAGAAGAAGAAGAAACTTCTATCAATATATTTGTCGTCGTAATTGGGTCTCAGTTCTTTTGTATCATATTTAAGTATGTTAAGGTGTGATCTATAAAAAAACGCAGATAATTATGCTCACTCCCATTTCTCGGGTTTAGAATACGTTTTCATGGTTTTTCTGTAGCTATGGCTACATATTGTGCCCATAGAAGGCTAGATATAGTTCAGGTGTATGGCCAAATGTTCCTTTTTTATTTCATCTTTCACATATATGTGCAATATATTGAAATATATATGGATTCTATTAAAAATTGGCCGAATTGAATATATTGACCATATATGGAGTCCATATATTTCCCATATATGTCTCCATACATACTAAATATATGCTCTGGGGCGAATTTTTAACAGAATCCATATATCTCCACATATTTCACATATATGTGAAAGTTATCGCTCTACATATATGTCCCATATATGGCGCTTTAGTGTGGCCTAGCAGAATCAGTAACCAGAGATATTGAAATATTTTAACGTTCACGGCATATAAATTCAATTATTCCTACATTGTACAGCGGATAATGCATTTCCGAGGTTTTCCTGATATTAAAATCCAGTTTAAAGTCAAAAGATCGTAGGTACAGGCAGGAATAGCACGGAAATCGACAACTTTTAAGCATTGTTAATAGATTTAAAATAACGGTGGTAGAAGGCTTTCATAGAAGTTACTGGTGTAAAATAGTATGCATATCAAAAAAGCATTCTCGTGCCTGGTGGATGATATCAGGCAAAAATTTAAATCCTCAATATCTGCCAATCATAATCACAAAGTCACAGTAAATACATAAGAAATTTAAGGAATATGTGTCACCGGAACTACATTCATATTCTTTAATTAATGCTTGACTATGGGGCAGAGTCTCTGTGATTAACCGATGATATTTCTTTTAGAAAGATAAGGTAGTTCCATATTTCTGGCAAGAAACTATAGCGAGGTAATTAACAAGACATTGGTTTTTTTTCACGATCGGAGGAAGAATTTTAAAACCTTTGCGTATTCCCTGACCATCATTTATTTACTCTATGCCACCTGTTACGAGCAAAAACACCGCTAAATGTAGCCAAAGCTCAGATCGGATTGTTTCGGATTTCATTCAGTACGGGAACATTAAATTATACACGAAACTAGATTTTATTCTTCAGAAAATTAATAAATTCAATGTTTCTACAACCTTGAACGAGTTAAAAAGAGAAAGCACTATCATGCGGGGAAAATATACCGCTCTCTACGTTGCAAGCCTATGCTTAATACTTTTAGTCATTATGAAGATATTTCAAGAAAACAATTATTTCTGATGCATCTACAAGAACGTATTTTGCAGTTCCAATAGAATTAGTGGGGTTAGAAACTTGTTTCAGACGTTTCCCTCTAACCCAGTAACGTCTTTGCCGTGACAGATGGAGACTTGCAATTTTTGTCTTCTGTTAATGAAGAGTCATTTGTTGGTTTAAGTGAAGTAACTTTATCATGAAGTGCTTGTGTTTTTTTATAAAAAATAGCAAGAATTTGGTTTTTACGAAATGTTTTGGTTAAATTCCCGGGCACGTTGCAAAGGCTAGATTTCGAAATGAGGATTTTCAACCCGCTAAAATCAAAGAATCATCTTTCATATAGGAAAAACAATAACAACCATTGCTGCTGTTTTCGTATTAAGACTATATCAATGTTAAACGTTCAAGCCTGCATTGACAACGGAGAAGACCTTTTTCATCCCCACCCAAGGATAATCGTTCCCCACTCCATTTTTGTCAGCGCCGCCTTCACAGTTTCCCGTTGGGCTTCTACCACCCCAGAAGGCGACCACAGGCGGCGACCGTTAAATTGAGGAGCCTGGGAAGTATATACCCACCTTAAGTCCACATGTTAGCGAAAAGTAAAGCTAGATTAGTATTGATAAACCTACAAGCCTATAAGGGGATAATTTTGGCACTGCGAAAAGGCAAAGAATATGATTTTCATAAATTTATTATAATATTGGTACCTACTACTGGTCTTAAAGAACGAGTAATGCAACGGGAGCAGAACTTGGGGACTCCATTAAGCACTCCGGCATCGGAAGACTCTTCGTTGAATCTCCGTTCTGGTAATCCAAATAGTCAAGGTTTCAATATCCGTATTGGGTATTGGAGTCATTATTGACCTAGTAGTAATGAAACAGATTTAACGATGAGGTATAACCTCTCCAGAGATAGCACATTCAACATAACTTCAATGATTCTACCGTTAATAGAAAAGCCCGGCCCGTTCTGGAAACGGCACGTCGATCTAAACTGGCACTTATATCAAATCAAATCAAATGGTTGTTTTGAAGAATGGAAAAACCTCGAAGAGCAAAGGTTTGTGCATACTATCAAGGGTATTTTCAACAGTTTTGCAGTTTAATAAAATATTAGGATGCAGCGTTGCATTCATAGACGTGATGGACTTCCTCCCGGTAAAATATTCCGAAAGTAAAATAGTCTACCAATCGGATCGCCGGTTGAGGACTATTGGGAGGGAAACAATTCAAGATTGACATAGAACATAGAGCGTGAGGTTTCTTTGAGTGCGAGGTATGTTGAGGAACGGGGAAAAAGAAAATGGATAGGCTGGAAATGGACACCCATCGGCGTTTGCAAAATGAAGTGGGCCGTAAAAGATGGCTTCTGGAGCGAGGGATACAGAGTCATATGCTCAGGAGACAACCGGAGGATAGCAGGAGAGTGCATCATACTGAATAAATAACGAAGATAAAGCATGAAATAATACATTAACACGGAAGAAACCTGATGACGAGGTTAAAAGGAGAGCCTGCGTACATAGCAATACTCCAGATCTATCGGCAAACGTACAAACATACCTATACAGCAGCACATATAGAAGTATATAAAAGCTAGAAGTCCAGTAAGTGAGTGTGCGTGTGATCACACTTCCCAGACTTATCAGCAAACACAAAGTGAAGGAAATGGAGAACCTAATTATCATGGGTGGTGGGCATGCAGTTGTGGTTGATGACAAGGAGGGAAGCATTGTAGGGCAGTTTGTGTTCGGTAAATGAAATGGCAAAAGAGAGAAACTAGATTAGTTCTGTAATTAAAATAAATGGTTGCGGCAAAAACTCTCTTTGAGAAACATTGGCACATAAGATGTACATGAAAGATTTCAGGGGTCAGAGTTGGACAAAAACTTGAAACTTTGAGAGGGAGAGAAGTGCCGGAATCAAACCAAGCAATGTTTGAGCAGATGTATATGTCACAATACATTGGTCCTGGATAGCCGTCTAATATACATAAAGGTAAAAAGGGTGAGGAAGAAACCAAGACGATGAATAGGCCACACTTATACACACTAAGAATTGAAAAGTAGGGTTAATGGAGAGAAAAGCTCTGGAAGGAAGGCCAAGGGACAAACACATAGACCAATAAAAACGGGATATGAACATGAACCGAGGAACTGCAAGGATAAAAAATGTTTGCAGAGGGCATAATATAATAGAGGGGTGCAGTCAACCAATATAAGTGTCGAATGACAAATTAGAAAGAAACCTTTGCCAGTTGACTGGATGCCAATTATTAGTAGCCTTAGTAGTTAGCTACAGTAGGCTTGTTATAAATGCCGCTAAGACTAACCCAATCACTCACATGGAAGATTTGGAAGATTAAATATCCGTAATATACGTATATATGTAGACGCATAAGAGTACATCCTTTTTATACAATAAATGGAATAAAACAATCGTAGTGTAGTAAGTATGTAGTAAGTATGAATGCCTTATTTTTATTACTATGAACGGCTGGGTCTACAATAAATTACTTTAATTTCAAAATGGAATTTAGGTCCGTGAGCCTTTTGTCACACACAGTAAGAATAAGCACCCACTAGTCTTATTATCGATCAAATCAATGGAAAATCACAGCTAATTATTAGGAAATAACCCCGACCATAAAAACCGACACCATTATCAAGAGGGTACTAATAATGTAGACACATTGCTGGAAAAGGATGGGTGCATAAAAGTCTCGAGTTTTCCCGCAGATACTCAGTAACTAGTTAGTTAAAAGTCAGTTACAAAACTAGTTTTAAGGGTTTTACCATTGCGAGAAAGGTTATGGCAAGTTCCTACAGCAGACCGGAGAATAAATTTAGATTGAAAATCTGGAGTCACCTAGCTCTCAAAAACCGACCTTGACATAGAGTAGCCACGATTCTACAAGTGAAGGGGCACTTTAATTAAAAAAATGATAAATACGCAACTGAACTGAACTTACCGCGGTATTGAGTGGTTTATAACTAATGCAGAAGACTTTACCGACAGAAGTGTGTACACATAACCTTGCAGCTGGCAAAAACAATGCTCAGCTTACCAATCCAATCTCAGGCGTTTTTACCTTTCAAATAAATGTCGATGCAGGTTCGGATTGAGAACTGGAGAAGAGGCAAGTCGGTACGTCAGGATATCTTCCACCTCACTATTCAGTAAACAATAAAAATGCCTGATACTGTGCACGTATATCCAAATTTTAGGTTTGAATCGTCAATGGTTTGAGCTACGTAGCACATAAAAAGAAATTTTTCTTTGAATTGATTCCAGAAGATTAAGCATCAATTGTCAATTCTCGACAGCTCCTGATATTTTAATTATTAAGTGAAATTTTCTAAGAGGAACTGTAATATTATTGAATAAAATATCATCAATAAAAGGCTCTCTTCGACAAACTAAAAAAATTCATAGATCTATCAACGAAATGAACAATAATAATGACTCCATCATTGTCTTTGATATTGATCTTTCAATCCACATTGACTAAGTTAAGATCCAGCTGCCACACACAGACTAAGACAGAGTGTGAACAAGAACTTTACGGGGAGCAGACTGTCAAAATACCACAACAAACAATTACAATCCACTATACCTGAACTGATCCCGATATTGAGACAGGTATAAAAAACGAAGAAACCATGACAGATAGAGGAGTGTAGTAACTATTCTGGATCTTCACAACAAATGCGCCCCATACTAATCCAATCTCAGGAGTCTTACCATTCCGAGAAATTTCAAGGCAAGTTCGGATTGCAAACCGGAGGAACGGCGTAGTCGGTAAGGTGGTATATCTTCTCCTTACCCCCGTAAGCAGTCTTCCCATCTACCTCCCTCCCTCTCCAGCCAAAAAGAGGCTAACACGCCGCGTACCCCAGAAGCGGTCCAGAGGATGGGCTCTCTCAACATTCCTCCCCCGCTCACACTACATTTCCTTCCATCACCCTTCACAAACCAACACTTCTCCTCCCTCCTTCTTCCGCCGCTCCCTTCCCATTCCTTTTCCTCAGCGTTATTGCCCCTCTTAATGAAATTCGCTCCCAATTTCCTTCCCCTGCTCCTGCTCCCGAGTCTCGCCTCTCTCCCAGCCGCTTCCGAGATGCCAAACAAAGCAACCCTCCAACAGACAAGACTCTTCAACAAAACCAGTCCCTCTTCTCATCCCCCTTTGCACAACAATTTGTTCGTACCCGCGCTAGCAAACCCTCTCAAGAGTTCCTCTTCCGTATCTTTTCGAAGAAATCTCTCCCGCGAAAGGCACATACATGCACACTCAACTCGCTGGAAAATACAACATTCGCAAACGCGCAAACACACACACGCAAACAGTTTCGCGAGAGAAGGTTTCCAGGTCGCCCGGATTACGATGCGTGGGGCCCTTTTGCGGTCAGTCTCGTCGTTTCCTCGCCCCGACGCCGCGAGGCGCCACTGAGAGTACACGCACTCCACTTCCCAAGCTTTGTTTCTCACGGTGGAGTGAACCCAGTACTTCCCAAAATCCCGCTCACAGAAAAAAAGTCCGTCCCTTTCTACCCGTAAAAACGAGATGCATTTAAAGTGATTTCAAAGTATTTAATTACTCCAGAATCACTTTTATTCCATTTATAATTAATAGAAATTGCTATGATGGAATAAAATTGCCTTCGGATCACCCTTCGCAACCCTTTGGTAGCTTATTTCATTTTCTCTATTCATGCACATAAAATATAAAATGTTTATATCAGCATTAAGAATGAAATTAATAATATCTTTGCCCCGTAAGGGTAGTAGATAGATTTACTTTGTGTGTTTCGTTATAATTTCCGTGCCTTCGGTGCAGCCATTTTCATACCTATTGCATTACTATAAGAGTAGAGACTTAAGACGATTTTCGCAAGCTACAAATACATTTTTTTATGAGACCATGGATAAGAGTCGATTAGTCTGTTCAATTGGAAAATATTTCCATAAAACCAACGTCATTTTTGCGGCAAAAGGGTTAATAAATACGTTTCACTCAACATACAATAGAGATTGATACTATTCGCTTGACTTTCTTTAAATGAAAATGTTTGATCACGATAGGGGTTTTCTTTTTCCCCAGACAGAAAAGCCCGATGGAATTGAATTCGAATCCATATTTCCCAGTGACTCGTCAAGCAAATGATATTCCACCAAATTAAACGGCAGGCAGTTCTGCCTATGATTTCCCTGACCGCGAGGGGTTTCTCTCCACAACTACACAAAACTATCTTGCTGGTGGATTTCCAAGTGGATTTCTTCATCTACACATTAGCATTATACACTGTAAGCCACTGCAAAGGCGCGTGGCAGAGGGCGTTAGGACATCAGCTACGTAAAATGAAGGGGATAGGGAAAAGTAAGGGGGAGAAGGACAGGGTGAATTGCATCGCATGTCTCAACGGAGTGTTTATTTTACTCGCTCTGCTATTTTGGTCACTAATAGTGCGTGGAAAGAATGATTTTAATATTTATGCCTATTAGTTTAGCCATGTATCTCTCTCGTTTCCTCTGGTGAGGTTAAATGATTATGCACAGTGGGTTTTCCGGGAGATATGGAATTTTATTCCAAAGAACATTTACAAATATATAACACTACACACGAGGTTAATTAGCGAACTTCGCACAGTGACTTACAACAACTCACTTTGACTGACTTCGACCAACAACGACCAACTGACTGACACAGTCCAGAGCAGGCCACACCACTTCGTCGCACACACACTTTCGACAGTCACTTGTTAGAAAACAGTTGCCGCCAGTGGTGCGCCAGGGTATATGAGAAATTGCTTCTGTTATTACATCATTTCCTTCTATCAATTATAGCCATATATAATTGCAGGGTTGAAATAATATCCTCTGTTTCAAAATAATTTTCACGCGATCTGAAATCTTCAAGCAACCTGTCTAAACTTGACAGCGGCAGGCTTCACTTCATAGAAGTTTATTATATTAGCACTCATTATTGAAGATAATACTTAGTACTTTTCTACAAAATGTATATTGTACGACGCGTTTCACCGATTTCCGGTACAGAAGGTTTCTGTACCTGACTATGCCGTAAATCGGTGAAATGCGTCGTAATATAAATATTTTTTAGAAAAGTACCAAGTTTTTTCATAAATCATGAGTAGGTACGAACTGGAGATGGGAAAATTATCGTAATTTTCATCTCAGGTTAATTACGGTAATTTTCTAAAATTTACCATAATTTTCCAGTATTCTTTTAGTTATAAGCATTTAACAGCAAATGTATAGTTAATTAAGAAATCCAATACCAATGGGAAGGGAATAACGATGCTTTAACCATAGCTAATACAACATTAAACTAGCAGAAAATTTTAAAATTGTAAAAAGAACTACGGCAGCGACACGCAATCTGACTTTCTTTTGTCAAAGTATACGAAATTTTCAAGAAGAATATTGTAATGCATTACTCTATAAAGTTATAATTTAAGTAAGATATTCCAAAAAAGAGTTGTATATGCCTCAATTTATCATTAAACAAGTAGGAATTATGAGCTTGGCTTAAAATAACATGATGGGAATTTATCTGTATGAAACATTATCTCAAACATAGGTGAATTCTCTAGAAAATTACGGTAATTTTCAAGGGGCGCGGTAGATTACGAAAAATACCGCGGTCATTTACGAAAATTACCGACGTAATTTTCAGATTGGCCCAACACTAGTACTAACATATCTAAGTCTAGCGCGTAGCCTCTGAGTTTCTGGTGGCTCCCGACTTAATCCTTTCATCAGCTATGTCAAACTCTTTGTTTGCCTATAGCAGTTCTTAAAAAAAGGTTCGGCCTTCCCTAGTATTATATTTATTTCACAAACTGAAGCTTTCCGTGCAGGTTTTCTACTTCTAGCGGCGTTACAAGATGTAGCCTATCCAGTGCGAAACAGCGTCTCTCTTTTAATCATGAATTGAGATTAAGTGAGCAGGACGTCTCCACAGACACCCCACGTTTAAGTGCCGGGGTGCTATTTAATGCTGTTCTAAGTCGCGGTCAAGGCAAAGGATACCAAACGCTTTGCTTTAGAGCGACGAAGCGGGCGACCCTATCAAACAATCAAGTCCTGTAATAGCTGTCGATCACCTAGTAAATTGAAACTGTTTTGCAATACGCCGTATGATGGTAACTCGTGCTGCGAACGTGTATTGCTAGTACCTCATGTTACAATCCCTACAAAAATCCTGAAACTTTTAAGGTTGTAATACATACTAACATAAGAGTAAACTACATTTGTTTCTTGTACGACCTCTCTCCAATATGTCAACATGAACATGTCAACATTTGAATAAAGTTGATCAAATGTTTGCTTACTATAAGTTAAAATAACTCTTATAATCCCACAAGATCAGGAGTAAATGAATCAATATGATCCTCATAATAAATAAAAGAAAAATAAATATAAAGTTTCAGAAGAGATGGGTCATTTTCAGTTCTACGCCGCGATTACTATACATCCCCAAGTCCAATTTTATGGTGACCCGTACATTAAAAAATACTTATGACTTTACCACATAAAATAGCTAAGGAGACAATTCAAAGAAAAGAGGCATCTTTTAAAATACCTAATTAAATTTAATAATTATTTTGGATCCTCGCCTCGCCGCCGCCGCGTGCCGCAACAGAGCGTGAACGTTTTCTCCATCGCTTCGGCCTCCTTTCTCACGGTGAAGTGAGTGAGGCGGAGGGCAGGAGCGGGCAAAGGTCTTTCCCCGAAACCACCTCGCACACAAACAGACTGTCCCTCTTACCTACCCCCGCTGCCCAAAGATAAAAACAAGAAGCCTAGAGAGAGAGAGAGAGAGAGCCCCGCCTTACGAAAACATTCACAGGGTCCTCTCAAGTTTTGCCTTCGCCTCCACTCTGAACCCTCGGGAAAGGGGGAGGAGTCTCGGAGCAGCATTTGCTTAAACTGCCACCCGCAAGGAGAAATAGAGGCGGGCAAGGAGGTAGGCACATAAGTGGCCGCAGCGACACACTGCATCCACTTCCTCGAGACGTGAAAGCACCACCTATTTACCTTCTTCTACCGCCCTCAGCGAGCCTCCTGTTTCCATCCCCTCCGAGGGGAGAAGAAATGCGGCTTACGTGGGCCGAATGATGTGCCAATTAGGGAATAATTATTATCAACAAGTATGAGAGACAAGATAATGAAAAATCACGAAAATGATTCGCAAAAGATTCTACTTGGAGAGTAAAATTATAATGAGGGATGATGAAGCCCATAATAATAACTCTAGTAATGATCAGACAAGTGGAGCCTACTCATTAAGAAGGCAAATGAAATACGTGAAGGCTGATGGCATACAGCTTAGGTTGAAGATACCAAAAACAATAAATACAATTTTGCCTAAAATATTGGCACAGTAATAAACTTGGAGTAGAGTTTTACACGGAGTGATGCCAAAGACAATGGCAGAAAGACTCAGACTCAGTAAGGCACGCAGAGCTCAGGAGACAGAAGAAATGCAAGAAGACCGAAGAAATTCAATGGAAGGAGAGTAGACCGATAAAAAAAACATCTTAGAAACACAGAAATGCAAACTTTCACACTTGGGATGTTTGAAATCTCGGTGGGATGATAAATTTAGTTACGGAGGGGAGGATGTTGGATAAGCGGGGACGAGAGAGAAATAGAATAAGCTTTATAGATGGGAGAAAGTGAGGATGTTCGTATGCCGAGCAGAGGAATGTAATCTATAAGGAGATAAGGACGTGCAGGTTTAAGATAAGCAAAAGGTACTCTTTCCGTAATGTAAACCTACATTCAATTCAATCCATTTATTATCGTGGGCCTTTTTGGCCCATGAGATAATTTAACAAAGAGATTAAATTATAGTTAATTACAAAAAAGAGACAATTAAATAAAAAAAGTATAAAAAATAATACATTGTAAGAGGCGGTTAGACGCCGTTAAGCGGTATCCTTTCCCACGTCCTGCCTTCCTTCTAGTTTACCCTTGCGTTGCAGTTTCCCCTCCCACATGCCACCCGTTTCCGGCCGCCTCTTGCTCTCTTGCCTGCCCATGTAAGGTAAAGTAGACTTTGCACCCTTACTATGACGATTGTCAGCCAATGGGCTGTGGGTGCGTGGTCACGGGGGTACGCGGTGTGGAGGAGTTGGGACGCGCACTCTCGGCAGTTGGCGTCATGATGTACAAGGAGTAAGTTGAATAAACGTGTTTAACGACGACGGAGTTTTTCTGCATGTTCCCTTCCACCCTCCGGGAAACCTACAGCCCGATGTCCTAGATATCTTGCAACATTAAGAAAAATAATAAATAGAAAAAATATACATTTAAATACCATTAACTGTGAACTCGCCAGTATTCAACTAAAAATGTATATGCCTATCACCCATATTGAAAGCATCCTTATCATCATAGGGAGTACTAATACGACTGTAGGGATGGAGAAGTTCACATGTACGGGAAATAAAGATCATGATAGAATGTGCTGAAACAATCAATTAAAAAGTTATTATTATGACTGGACGTAAGAGAAAAACAAAGGAAAAATGAGACGTTTTAAGAAACGACTCGCTTTCATAAAAGAATAATAAAAGAAATATTGAGGAAAGAGGGAGAGAGAGAAGAAGATGTCCCATACCTATGCCTAATGACTAACCCAACCCCTTAAACCCCCCTCCCCCACCTCAGAAAATTGCCAACACACCCAATGACTAACCTTCCAAACACAAGTACATATTTACACAATATTTTCCAAGTAAGGTAGGACAGTAATTCATAACTATACTAGGTAACACAGTTCGTAAATATACCAAAGAACAAAATTACATATTTGGTACATTCTTTTCCACTTCACGTGAATTATTAGAGCACCATGATTAGTTTTACAGGTAACTATTCATTATTAAGAAGTAGCTTGTACACTTTGGACTTTAACACTCGTATTGATTGTAAGTTTCTTATTTCTGACGGTAGTGAATTCCATATTCTAGCAGCTGTCACCATAAAAGATTTATTGAGGTGAGAGGTTCTGAGTTGGAGTATATGAATTTCAACAGAGTGATTCCTGGTAGATATTTAATGAATATTTCTTTTGCAAGTGAATCTTTCGAACAGATAAGGCGAGTTAAAAGAGGGTAGTATTTTAATAGTAAGACAAGTGAGTTGATACAGGCGACGTTGTATATATTTAAACCAGTTTAAGCGGGCATATGAGCTACTAATCCGATCCCATTTTTTGAGGTCAAAAATAAACTGTATTGCAGAGTTCATGGTCACTTGCAGTTTGTTGTTATTTTCTTCATCGAGATTTGTTCGCAGCGAAGAGCAGTAATCCAGGAGTGAGAAAATTAGTCTTTGTACGAGGATGGTACGTATTTGAGTGGGTACAATATTCTTTGAACTACCTACATAATTGGTGTAATATATCTAGGGTTTTCTGTTTAGTATTTTGTACTGGTTGCTTCCAGCTAAGATGTTTATCAAATATTATACCTAGGTTCTTTATCATTTCGTCGCATGGTATGGTATGGCTTCCTATTTGAATGATGGGCAAAGGTGAAACATCTATTTGGGCAAATAGGTGACTTTGTGCAATTATTATTGACTTGATTTAAAATTCATTTAATCCTAGATGGGGTTTCAGCGCCCAGAATGCTATTCGCTCGACATCTTCATTGATCAGTGCGATTGTAGATGTTAAATCAGATATCGACGAATGTCAATATATCTGGAAATCTTCTGCGTACAGATGGTATTTACAGTGTAAAAGCGAAAAAAGAAGAGGGCTAAGGACTAAACCCTGAACTACGCCTCTGGAATTATTTATCCAGTTAGAATGGGCCCAACCCCAGATTGGGTACGGTTACTGAAGTAAGATTGAAACCACTCTACTGAACTCCTTGAAAGGTTATTTTTGGTCAGTTTATGGAGGAGCAGCTCATGATCTGCCATATCGAAGGCTTTTGAGAAATCAAATAATACCAGAACTACATTGATTTCTAGACCACCTCTAAAACCTAATGACAATAGCATAGGGCAGAAAAATCAGGAATAAATGAATGAATAAATCATAGGGAGTACTAATACGACTGTAGGGATGGAGAAGTTCACATGTACGGGAAATAAAGATCATGATAGAATGTGCTGAAACAATCAATTAAAAAGTTATTATTATGACTGGACGTAAGAGAAAAACAAAGGAAAAATGAGACGTTTTAAGAAACGACTCGCTTTCATAAAAGAATAATAAAAGAAATATAGAGGAAAGAGGGAGAGAAGGAGAAGAAGATGTCCCATACCTATGCCTAATGACTAACCCAACCCCTTAAACCCCCCCCCCACCTCAGAAAATTGCCAACACACCCAATGACTAACCTTCCAAACACAAGCCCTCAAAACCCTTCCCCACCTTCCCCTTACTCATTCCCCCTCCCCTTCAATATTTTGTGTATATAAGTGAACTTGAAGTGTATAAGTTACCTGAAGATGACACAACGTGTCGAAACCTAGGTCGTCTCAATAAATTTAACTGTGGAGTATACTACGTTTTTCATTTATCCATAATGGAAAACTTCCACCACAGCTCGCCGGAATTCATATCCTCTAAAGAAGATAGAGTTCCAAGATTAACCTTATGATCCCAGTTGGGATAGTCCATGCAGAAGACATTCATGAACTAATTCAAAAGTAGTCTATGACTGAATTATCCTGAGCATACAACCACAGAACCTTCATTGTATATTCAAGTGCGAACTTTTCATTTTAGACAGTTCGTAGATCGTTCGTTTCCAGTCCACAGATATTATTCAAATATGCTCCCTGGTTAGACATTTAAAGAACATCTTTTAACCATGTATATTTGAATTGTGTAACGACTATGTTCATTCTAGGTACATTCTAGGAATATTCGTCGTGACGTCTAGTTTAAACAAAACTCAAATGGTAATGTGGAAATATTTTCATAGATTTTATGTTGACTTGTGTTGCTGGCTCTGGACTTCCGGAGTCAGTTGTGTTGTATGTGATTCTGAAATGTGCATGGTGTGTGCGGCGTGTTGAATTTTTTCCTGTGTTCTTATTTCCATATTCACTTATTGGTTGGTTTCGAGTAGCTTCGAGCGCTTCAGCAATATTGACTGTATATTCATCCTATGAGGCAACATAGGTTTCAACTAATTATTGCCAGAAAATAGTTATCGTGATTGGATGGAATTTTTTCAAACAATCACGTCATTTACATTTAAAAGATAGTTTTCATAGATACACTGACACACGGGTGTGGCCAGATATATAATACTTACTTCGAATACCTAAATTCAAATAATTTGCGAGTATAGGTATGAATACTGTATAGGCATATCATAGACATGTGAAAACAGTAGTATTATTCCGATAGGTTGGAGGAGATATGACGAATCTATGGTATATTAGTAGAATACCATATCATTGTGATTCTATGATAATAGCCTTTGGAGTTCAGAAACGTTTTACGTTTAGGGAATCATCTACGTTGAACATTCGTTGAACAATCTAGAAAGAGTGAGGGAGGGGGACATGGAGGTGCTAAGCCCATGGAGGGGGAGAGGGAAAGGCGCAAGGGGAGCGGAGTTGACTCTGGCCCTTCGGTGCGTGTGATGGGGGACTCCCTGTTGAGGTTTTCCGGGAAGGCCTTGGCGGAGGAAGGTGCCAGGGTGGAATGCCTCCCAGGCATTCAAACGGAGCAACTGGAGAGGAGGATTGAAAACCTAAGCGACGAGGAAGAAACAGACTTGGTATTGTTACACGTTGGTACCAACGACATTAAAAGTGCTAAAACAGATGACCACGTAGTCGGCATTATTTGGGGCCTTTGTACGGCTGCAAAATAGAAGTTTCAGAAAGCTAAAATTGTAGTCAGTGGTATCATATGGAGAAGAGACGTAATTGTGAGAAGAGTCATAAATATAAACGAAGGGATTGATTGGGTGTGTTTTACCATAGAGGTTTTACACAGGGTCTATTATTTGTTGACCCAAACTGCTGGCTGAATGAAAGAGACTTGGAAAGAGATGGACTGCATTTAAATAGAAAGGGTTCGCAAAAGTTTGTAAATTTGCTAAAAGATGTCGTAAATTCAGTGGTGTCGGGAAACTAATCAAGAAAACCAGCGATGGACGGGGTAGGGATGGGGTAGCAAGTCCTAAAGAGTGTCATAACGAAGATGATTTAGAAAGAAGAGAAAAT
This sequence comes from Pyrrhosoma nymphula, assembly GCA_963573305.1. Classification (NCBI taxonomy): domain Eukaryota; kingdom Metazoa; phylum Arthropoda; class Insecta; order Odonata; family Coenagrionidae; genus Pyrrhosoma; species Pyrrhosoma nymphula. The sequence continues at coordinate 37,608,364 of OY754334.1, forward strand.
TTAGATGTTGTTGCTGCATACAGAAAACCTGACGACGACTTCACTCTATTAGAAACCCTTAACAATATATTGCTTGAAAAAGATGGAAATGAAAACACTATTGTTGCATGAGATTTAAACCTCCCACAAGTTCAATGGGCGGGGGAAACTGTGGGTGGGGAAAGGCTCAGAAGCTAGTAAATATTCTCGTTCCCGAAGGTGGGTTTTTCCAAGCCGTCAAAGAGCCCACGAGAGGGAAAAATGTGTTAGATGTAGCCCTGTTTAGGCCCCCTGCCCTCTTTGGAAATGCAGAAATAACAACAGGAATTAGTGACCACGACGCCGTCTCCCTTGAACTGGAGTTTGGGGTACAAAAGGTCTCAAGTACCAAAACGAGAGCTATTGTCTGGCAGTACAAGAGGGGGGATAGGGAGGGTTTCATAAACTTTCTTAGGGAAAGATTTCCTGAATGGGCTGGCAACGGCTCATGCGTGGAGGATATGTGGAAAAGGTTTAAGAATTTAATTTTTGAAGGATGGAAAAGTTCATCCCTTATAAGATACGGAAAAAAATCCTGATCCCGTATATTATAATAAGGTTTAAATCTCTAAAAAGGAACTTAAGAAAACTACACAAAAATAAATGCAGATCGAAATACAGCCTAAACCTATACCAAACTTTTCGTAATGAATTAGTGAAGGAAAAACGATTGGCATATGGTAATTATATTGAAAATACATTAAAATCCGATGTTATTGAATTTTACAAACATATAAGTTCCCGCAAGGATAGTCGTAGAAATATCAGGGAGGTCAAGAAAAGAAACGGGGTTTCAACCAATGATGAAGAGGAAATAACTAATGAATTTAAGTTGGTTCTGAAGTGTTTATCACAAAGAAACCAATCCTATTGACGTATAAAACAAAAAATCGATACAACGAATTCAGTAGATAATATCAATTACGAAAACGCACAATTGTTTACAGTCAACGAAAAAAACATTTTCAAAAAAATTAAGCTATTTGGTAATCGTAAATCTAAAGGCCCCGATAGCATCACAGGTGAGTTATTGAAACTAATTTCAGATGGAGTTGTACCCTATCTCAGAATTGTTTTCAATGTGTCGTTAAACAAAAAAATCTTGCCCAAAGATTGGAAAAGGCTATTATAGTTCCCGTATACAACAGTGGCAATAGAAATATGGTCCAAAATTACAGGCCTATCAGTTTAACAGCAGTTATATGCAAATTAATGGAAAAACTGAGAGCAGATTACCTTTTTGAATATTGGAACTCAAATGAGTGGTTAAGTACATATCAACAAGGTTTCAGAGGAGGTTACTCTTGCGAAACGCAGTTGCTGACTCTATGTCAGGACATTGCAGAGGCAATCGATGAAGGCGACACGGTTGACGCAGTTGTGATCGATTTTGCTAAAGCCTTCGATACCGTGCCCCATGACTTGCTGCTAAATAAACTTAGAAAAACTACTATCGATCGTAGAGTGGTTGAATGGGTGAAGTTTTTTTGACGTGCAGATCACAAACAGTCGAAATTGGCGAAAATGTCTCTGAGGAAGCAAAAGTCACCTCAGGAGTCCCTCGGGGTAGTGTGGTAGGCCCCTTGTTATTCCTAGTATTTATCAATGATTTGCCGGTATCAATTAACTCAAGCATAAGATTATTTTCTGATGACTGCATAGTCTATCGTAAAATAAAAAATAGAAATGATGAGTACACGCTCCAAAAAGACCTTGACCAAATTCACCGTTGGTCAAGTTTTAACAAAATAAAAATAAACAGCAATAAAATTGTGCATATTCAATTTTCAAATAAAAGGGCAAGTGATAAAATTGACTATAATTTAAATGGAGACGTAACAGCCAAGTCAGATAGTTGTAAGTACCTGGGCGTCATGTTAACAAACGATCTGGGATGGGGGCCCCACGTAGAAAAGATAGCTGGGAGAGCGTTTAAAAACCTCCACTACGTGATGAGGAACATAAAAAAATGCTCGAAAAAGGTAAAACAGCTGGCATATTTCACTACCGTTAGGTCAATGCTTGAGTATGCCACGAATGTCTTGGATCCCCATGATAAAGGAAAGGCAAAGAGCTTGGAAAAGGTCCAAAGAAGAATTGGGGTGGAGTCCACTGCAAGATAGAAGGAAAGTAAATAGGTTATTGGGAATATTTAAATGCTACTCAAAACATCCAGCCTGGTTGAAATTGGAGAAGAGGCTGGAACCACCAATTTTTTTGGGAAAAAATGAGCACCCGCTGAAACTAATATTAAGGAGGCAAAAAACGAATGCTGCCAAATACTTCTTAAATCGTGGGGTCCTGGAATGGAATGAATTACCAGAAGAACTCACAAAACCTTTACCAAGAAATGTAAATATTTTTTAAAAAATGTTACTCATAAAACACGAGAGGAGTGTTTGATGTTCTATGTAGGTATATGTATTTTTAAACCTTGTTCTTAATTTTATTTCAACCGAAACTAATGATATATTGCACCAGACAATGCATAATTACAGTATCAGTGTAATAAATAAATAAATAATAATAAAAGTATTCCACTGGATATTCTTCGCAATATCTATGAGTGCCATTCGGACGTTCATTAAATGTCCTTCTTGAATAATCGTTGATGGTTTTAATAGTGTACACTGAACGTTCTTTGGTCATCTTAAGGACATTAAATTCCTCACTATTGATAGGAGGGGATTATCATAAACTAATATGTAGGCAGAATTGCAGCGTGCAACATTAATATATCAGTGCAGAACAAAAATAATCCAATGACATTCTCCATTAGAGAAGAAAGAGAGAGGGAATTGTCAAACTCGTTTCCTATGAATTCCACGCATTCGTTTTTTTGCAGCAGGAATGGACCCGGCTCAATGCGATAATCACCTCGTGGCAAGTTGAAGCTAACACGATGGAACTGAAAATGTTGCCCATTCATTTCCAAGAAGGAAAATTCTCTAGTTTTTGAGGCATGCAAAGACGTATTAGCAGATTCCGAGAATTTTTTACAATTATGAAACGTCGTATCTTCTTATAATACCGATGTACTTCAAGGATATATTTTGTCTCCCTTTCTTTTTTGTTTTCAGGGAAAAAATAAAAAATAAATATTTTTCTCACTGGAACATGTGGAAAAATACTCGGCACGGTATGCTCTTCCGACAACTCATTGTTACAACGGAGAAGAAAAAATATGTACCGGGGATACTGAACTCCATGACAATGGCAGTTAATTATTATAACACGATTTAAAGAGAAGAAGACTTAAGTATTTTTTGTAAAAGAGTGCAGTGGAAGAATAGATATTCGTTAGGGGTAATAATTTGGAGCTGGAATGGAATAAGTTTGTAAATTTGCTGGGAGGTATGAAGGGAGGGATGGAAGAAGTAAGACATAACGAAGAGCAGATTGGCTCACAAAAGCCGATAGCCTTCCTTGAGTTACTAAATTAAATAAATAATAAAATTAAATAATAAAGGCTGGGATTATATAAGCATTTCGTTATAATATACTTATTGAACTCACTATTCTACAGTTACGACGTTTTGAAATAATAGAATTTAATGAGTGGATATTGTCCTTATAATAATGATGAAACTACGTGGGTGAAGTTAAATGAAGTAAAATTTAATTAAAAACAGCTTACTGGTTCGAATCGGGAGCATAGCAAGCACAAAAAGAATTAAGTAATAAACATTTATTGAAATGTATAACAAGGAAGACAGTAAATTTAACACGTGAACTTCAGCTAAATATCGAAAAATAAAAGAAGTGAAGGGCATTACAAAGGCATCATTTAATTTATAGTTGGTGATGAGAAATATCTATTCCACATAAATAAATAGACTTCCTTTACATGTATACACAAAGAGTTCTACTCTGGTACCAAATTAGTATTCATCATCATTCACAAAAACTCTAAGTTGTTTAAGCAAATATGCACATTTCATTTTGGTGATCTGGACATCATCATTTTTCTCAAATATCTACACCACTATCTTGATTTTTGAGCTAATATAAATTAGCATCCACCTATTAATTTATTTTACAAATCTACACCTTAGCTTAGGCAATATTTTTAGTCAAATGATCGAAGACGTCTACATGGTACAATAGGTTGTCTTCGCAATTTAAATACTAGGATTCCGTGTAAATAGGATTCTATTTACACAGAATGCTCTGTCTATAAAGAATTCGGCCTTGTCTGAGGGCTGAGCTGACGTATTTTTATCTTTCACAATGATTTTATGTCACAGTAGAATGAAAGAGAGCTAAGTGAATGTTAGCATATCAGGACAAAAAAGATCTTCTACAGACAGTGAGGTGAATTGTGAAAGCAGTCGACACATAGAATGCATTTAAGCTAAGCGTAGACGCAAATGATGCACTTCCATCATATTCATAGACGTTTATTCAAAGAATGGCAAAGCATAGAACAGAAGGAATTCGTGAAGTGACAATTCCACAGAGATATATGGGGCTTTTTTCTCCATAACACGTAAGTCCTAATAACACGATAATTAAACGTACTAACTGCTTCTCCAGCGAGTGACGTGCCTTTGAAAGCTGAAAACAGCGCTGAAGTATACAATGCTGAGGGAAACGAAATAAGGATACACAAGGGAAAAAACCAAGTCAGCGGTATGCGTTCTTGGAGTTGGAAAAAAAGATTGAGAAAGAAACGGGAGAGGATTCACAAACTGAGCTAGATAGAAGACACTCACAAAGAGTATACGAGTTAACAGAGAGTCAACAAAAGATACTAATTAAACGACAGAATGAATGATAGAGACAAGGAAAGCGAAAAGGCGAGGTGCTTCAATTCAATGCGCAGCAGGGAAAAAACCGACCACAGAAAAAGGGCGATGTTGTAGTGGTAGGTGTAAACAGGGTTAAGCACGGAGATATAAGCGATCCCAGCGGAGGAGACGGGGAATTGATCAAGTCAAGGCAGGAGGTGTGCCGCACGGCGTCAAAGTGTACCAACTGCCTCGGGATCACGGAGAGGAAGGCACGAGTGTTTGTTTGTCACGAGGGTCGCGCTCCCTATTCACCGTCGAGGAGGTTTTTCCATTCCCGGCGACAGCTTTCTGCGCATATTGCATCCCTTCCTAATAGACAATTAATAAAGCGCGAGATAAGGGGGTTGTTCCACTTCGGGGTTACGTATATTTGTTGAACGCCTAGTAGGGTATATTTGTTGTTTGCTCTGTGTCAACTGTGAGTGGCACTGTCGCGAGTAGGTTCGAGAGATCATGCCTTTGGTGATTCTGAACACGCAAAAGGTAGAAGTATATTCATACCAAAGTATACAAAATGTCTACTGTTGAGCAGAACGATGGGTTGGTAGGATTGGCACAACGCAGATCGTAAGGGCCTTAGACACAACATATATGAATTAAGTTTTCTCCACTAAAATAAGGGAATTAGAACTTCTCCGTGAAATAAAATAAGCGACAGAACATAATTTAGTCTAGGTCCAAAGGTTGTAAATGAAATAACTTAATCCAAATTTTAAATTAAATTTTTTATAATATTTTATAATTAACCACTAATATATCCAATGTGACTTGGCTTGGGAAAGAGCGTTTGCGTGCCAATACATGTGGTGCGATAAATTACAATGGAAACATTATAGATTTCCTTTCTCATTAAATCCATTGATCAATCAGAGACAAAGAAGATGTTAATATCTGCGTATAACTATTTTTTACCTACTTAACTTATTCATTGAGGTATAAATAATTATTCCAATAAACCAGAACGAGAGGAAACTTCAAGATCAGACCATAAAATATCACTGCTTGCATTAACTGCCGAAGCCGCCAACACTACCAATGATCAAAGATTTTAAAAGCATGTTAAGACAAAAGGGACAAGTGAATTTGAGCGTAATGTTACACGGCAGTATAGGCGATTAACCGATGCTCAAACTTTTTACGATGAGAGATATTAGTCATCTGGAGGTTTCGTGCGCGAGCAATGGAAGAGAAGGCAGAACATGGAGGAACTTCAGCTACGTTGTGTGATACAATGGAAGGCTTGAGAAAAACTAAAAAAGGCTCTAAGGTACAGGGAGAGGCTTTCACGGAGCTCAGGAAGGAAAAAGAGAAAAGAATGAGTTATGAAGGGCTAATTACGGATGGGATGAAGAGGTGAAAAGAAGCATTCGAGGCAAACCATGGAGGGAAACTTGAGGGACGTAAAAAGCGATTTGGTTAACACGGGTGGGAAATGACGCATCCATGGAATAGAGAAATAAAGAGAGCAAATGGGCTAAGAGGTAGACATAGGGCTGCAAATTAATCTAGGCTCCCCATCATGATGAGAAACGACGATGCCATGAAAGATTATTCTGAGATAATTAAGAACAATGGCTTTTTGGGAAGACGTCAGCCGTTAAATGGTAAGCGAAAGGGAAATATTTGCGAAAGAGATCTTGATTAACGTTTTTTAATTTCTCATGCGACGTACGCCACCGATAACTCTTTGCTTTATAATGAAAGTACTAGAAAAAAATGATTTCAGGGCGCTGGAATTTGCTAAGTATAATTTTTTACTGACTTTATGTGGAGCTTTCGCATAAGATATTGTAAAATTACAAGGAATGATAGGACCACCAGTGGACTAAAAGACGCATCGAGAAAATTCGTCAACACGTGGAAAATGCTTCAGTTCCCACGTCAAATGTGAAAACGAAGAGAAAAATTACGGTACCTAACGAAATAAAATTTACAACATGAGAAAACTAATTACATGAGGCCTAAGACAAAGCTAACGAAAAAATAGAGAGAAATGGTTAAGGAACTGATATGAGACCTAGCCTTCGGGTGGTACCACCGTAAATGACTTTAATGTTATTACATCATATTTTGGCCACTTACAGAAAAACGTACTCTGTTTGATATAAATACCAAAATCCTACCTTTCCACGATACTTTTTTTATAAAACTTTAAACTTTAAATTACGAGGTTTTAAGTGCTACTTACATAGCTGCAATGGTAATCAAATAAAGGCACAAATATATCCTTTTTTAATTTTTAGCTAATAACTACAAGAATAAAATTCAAATTAAAGTACAATAGAAATGGCGCTGCAGTTATCTTCAGCCATAATGACCTAAAATGCGTTCATTAAAAAACGTAGCCGTTGAATAATCTACACATATTGCATCTCCTGTTTCCTGACCACCTAGGACTGTCGTATGTGACAGCAATATGCTAAACAGTATAAGCAAAAATGGTGGGATCCAGTATTTGCTTTCACCTGCACAGTTGTAGCGGAACCTTCTTAGACCAACGTATGTGAAAATACATTAGATAGCCATGTCTGCATTGAACGGCTTTTCTCATAGGGTGGGTTTACACTTCCTAATTACTTTCGCAAGTTTCTTCTGCAAAAGCTTGTGGAGGATTTCACTTACACTAAATATTTTCCGCGAGTTAGTACAGATCCCAACTTCGACAATGATGTGAGCTTGGAATTTCCTACTGAAGTAAGGATTGTAGGGAACAACCCACTCATTTGTCATCTCAACCAATCAATCGTTCACTTTGGTTAAGAAGCTCTTCCCGTCATTTCTCCGTCTGTAAACTGGATATCCGTTGAATTTTTCTTTGGTTATAGGGCAGAACGGTTTTGGGAGGTTCTTGGTGTATTTACCATTCTTCATGCAAGGCGATGAGGGGTTGAAAGATCCGCAAGGGCAATGAATCATGCAAGATTTCACAACTTCAAATAGAATTGCATCAGATTGTTCAGGTAATTCAGCGGAAACTACTTTGTCAATAATTTCGACTTATCGTATAGCAACCTCCCTTGCCAAAGTGAGCAAAATGTATCAATGTGGTAGTCCTCTCTTCTAAAATTCGATAACGTATAGGTAGTAAAGAACTTTTCCAAAGACGTTTTTCTTGGTCAGGCCGTTCATGAGTTCTTCCGACTTAGCCTTGAAAACTCTGGCAATCTATTCAGGGCGGAAATTGGAGTAAGACGCATAGCCTAAGTTGTCTGTAATTTCTTTCCATTTCAGGTTGCATGTAAAGGTAATAAAGAGCGAAGGCTTGCCGAATGCTCGAACTAATGCCATTGCGTCTTGGTAGTACATATTCATGTTCCTTGGAGATCCTTGAAAAGATGATGGTAAAATTACAATCTTTCCAGGCTCCACGTTCGGCTGCTTCGTTGTAAAGATAGTCTTGTAGTCCGGCGTAAGTTTCGACGCGTAACTTTTTTTGTTCGATCTGTGTCCGTTGGTACATGTGTCTCTCTCCTTGGACACAAACATACTGTTCAACTAAGTACTACAGTCAGAACTTTCTTGAATAATATAGTAGAGTGAATTCACGTCAAATAGCGATTCTGAAGGCAACATATTGCAATCGAGTTACTTTGCGGAATCTACCGTTCGTTTCCCGTTCATGAGTTTTGTTCATGTCCCAGCCTCTCTCACCATAAGGGAAAAGGAGAGGATACAACATCGGGTATGTCAGCTAATGGAGAGAGTTAATATTCCTGAGATAACCTGTTCCATCTCCTTTTGGAGAAACTTTCAGATCTTACTGGGCCGGTGGATCGCTATCTTTGGTGGTAAACACTACAGCAATTTCATCAGCTGAAGGTAGATTTAATCTATTTTTGCTTTTGTCAGAAATATCTGGTTGTTCAGAAAGCAGGAACATTCTTACTTCAAAGGGTGTCTGCCCTCACGCTGGGCAAGTTCATTCTCTGACCTCTCCACGTCGGCCATCATCCTGTATTTCTGTGCTAATTGATTTACCTCTAGCATCATTTCGTGCAATTTGGCCATGAGGTTGCTATCACACGTGGCATTCCTTGACATGCGAAGGTCAGTTGCCTCGGCTGTATCGATTTTATAAAGTTGTGCGTATGACCTCTCTCTGGCATTTTCTGGATGGAGTGGAACAAACTTGTAGTGAACCTGGCCATAAATCTTGAACAGATAAGGGCCACGTTCATTAGGTCGTACGGCTTCGTTGGCAACAAAGGACGCAAATGACATCGCACTGTTATATTTCCGAATTTTGTCTAGGTAGTGACGCATTGATGCATTGTTGTTCATCAAAAGCTCCTCGAGAAGCGGATGGGATCTGGTTTGAGGGAGCATGACCTTCTTATCATGACAGCAGCTGCTGAAATGTTAAAGATCCAATATCAGTGATAAATAAAGAAAAAAGAAATCTAAATGCAATTAGAGGTGAACGCTATCCATCAACGTAAGGAGAGCTATCCATCTAGCAAGAGACGGGAAGCGGCAATTGTGAGGGGCGTGATTGTGGGCGGCAGTACGTTCCCCCTCTCTGCCACCCCCCACTTCGCCACCCCTCCGGGCAGGCTGGCTACCTCTCACTCAGTTCTAACATCCTGATCGTCTCCAAACCCACCTCGCTACTTAGGGGTCGCTTTTCACTGTTCCCTTTTGTACTTTCACCGTTCGCCACGCCGGAACCGTAGGGCTTTTTTTAATTTTGCTCTTTTGATGACACATCTACAGACCAAGACCTTTCTTTAAACACCTCAACCAAATGTTTACGCCTAGCCGTTCTCTCAATTTAGTTGCCAAAGTAAGAAACAAGTTTCAAATAAATATATAGATTCCGGATCTCCCCAACTGTTGTCATATTAAATTCCAATTTGTTTGCTTTGAGGGCATCTGGAAGTAGTTATGCTAAGATGCATATTCCAAAATTCCCGGACCACTGGGAAGAAATTGGATTGTCTACCAATGCATCATCAAGGGAGACAGCTTACCAGATGTATAAGGCGATGTAGAAGAGAGAATAGAAGGAAATGACTGAAAAGTAGGATAAGCGGACTCAAGAGTTCATCTTGGAGCGAAGTTGAAGGGGGAGAGATGAAGAACTGAAGAAAGTGGCACACTGGATTTGGGTAGAATGGGAAAATTTTGGACATGGAGAGTTAAGCAATAAAAGAAAAGAGCGGTATTTTGTCCGAAAAAGTAGTTCCTTGCGGTGTTCAATAAATACCCTTGGCCGAAAGTAAACGAGAGATGGAGAAAGAGGCGTGAAAATGTTGGAAGGAAAGTTATATGTTGTATGCGGAGCACATAAAGTAAATGGTGGTTCTTTAATTAAGCAATAATTCTTTCACGCAGAAGTTTTAGTCTCAGTCAATGCGAATGATTTGTCCTCTGTGGAATTTTGCACCTATGCTCACTTGCGACTGACTCCGCAAGGGTTATACCGCGGCTAGTCCCAGTATTCTCAAAACGTGTCACACAAAATGTTATTCTTTCCGCTTTATTGTACAGTGGTGAAATTCTGATTACCCGGACTAAGCATGCGTAGGTTGAATGCAGTGAATAGATAATATGAAATGTTTCCTGTAACGTTATTAGTTAATAACGATTGTGTCATGTTAGAATATGACAGAGGTGCATTGGGCGTAAACGTAAATATCGTGCATCGTTGGCTTGGTCGTGTTAAGAGATTGGATGACAATCAAATAGCGAAATAAATTTTTGATAGTGTCATGAATGGTGGGAGAGTCAGAGGCTAGAGCGATTTGCTTTATGCACAGATTTACGAAAACATTTGCATTAGTATTCTTCTTAGTAAAACATGCATGGGTATAAGTGTTAAAAATTGCATCATACCGATTTAGTTTTTCGGCGAGTCAATTATATTTTAAAACGTAGCCTTATGGAGCATTACATATATTTCGTAGTAATTTGATTGCAAATTTTCAGATTTTCTTCTAAACGCAAAACAATACAATTCATATCACTAAACGGTTGATAACAAATAGCAAGGAGTCACGTCAAAGATTCTAAAACGCATTTATATATAATTTTCACATAAATTTCGAATGCCGCGTCGAAAACTCAAGTCATAACACACTCTAATTAACGTAAAAAAAAATTAAAATTCTTAATCTTAGTACCATTCCCAATAAACATTTATGGTGAGTTCCACTGCATTAGCAGATATTCTTAAATAAAATTTGCTCCAGGATGTTTTTACTCACTTTAAAAATTATAATAATGAACACTCAATAACCCACGATTACAGCTCTAGGCACCTTAAACAAATACTTTCACAAGAGATAGTCGACCAAATGTGGTAGTTTTGAATGCCTATCCAAGAGCTGCTCTTCATCTGCTCCAAATAAGAGAGGAAATCTACTTCTTTATGATATCTGCTTTAACTTGATATATTTCCTACCTGTATTCATTTCATCCAAAAAGTATCATTTTCCAACATCGCTTACTCAATATAGTTCTCCCTATAAGGGACTTCGTAAACTCAACGCACCTTATAACCTGCTACCTCCACTTCTTATGCATTATAGTAATTTCCTCCAACAAGGTTACTCTCTTCACTTATTTAAAAGAGAACTTCTCCGTTTGTCTTTCTTCCCGGTTATCGCACATTCCCCTTCCTCTTTTTCATCCCCATCCCGAATTCATCGTGTCTACTTACACCCTACTTCAGCTACGCTTCGAATCAAACTCTTCACCTACCTTTTATTGCAGTCATCAGGGCTCTCCTATCAGTAACAATTCGACTTGTAATAACTCCCAACAAAAGTCTATCTTCATTGAATCGCCCCATAATATGAGGACTACCTCCAATACCGGTGGTAGCATTTAAAAACAAACATTGGTGGTCGGCCTGGGAAACTGGCAGCTTCAATAATTAAATCCAGTTTTCCTCAACTTTTCTCATTTTAAATTCCAATTTGTCGGACTCTATGCCATTCGGAAGTAGGCCTGGTAAGCAGCATGTTCGAGCAATTGTGAAACCACAGGCCGGGGGTTGGGGGTGGGGTGGAAGATTGGGTTGGGGGACCTAAGCATCACCAAGGGAGACTACCAACCGGGTGTACAAGAAGAAGGGGGGAGAAGAGCACTGAGGAGGAAATGACTGAAAAGTAGAATCAGGGGACTTAGGGTAACTCTTGGAGTGAAGTTGAAAGGGGTGGAGAAAATGGAAGATAGTGGCACACGGGATTTTGGGTAGAACACGGGGGGAAATTGAATCGTGAGCAGCGGAGCAATAAGGGAGCAAGGGAGTGGTTTTGGGGATAAGAAGGGGAAATGTTTTTGGGGGAAGGACAAGATGGAGACCAGAGAGAGGTTTGGGGAGAAGGGTCGGTCGCCTCCTTAGTACGAAGGGTGGTACTTTCCAGTGGTTGGACGGAATACTTCGGTAGGCGGCGGGGCGTTTCTCGGTCTTGCTGTGAAGGGTGGAGTTTTGCGGGTTTGGTTGTATGGATTGGGAAAGGGTACTGGGGTCTCAGGGGTGGACACGGTGCGAAATGCTCAGCGCCTTGCGTAAAAGGGAAGAGGATTGGTTCGCTCGTGCCCGCATAGAGAACTTCATGGGTACCCAGAGCAGGTTTTACCATCTAGAACGCTTTGCTCGGCTTCCTCAACCTTGTATCTCATATCTCGTCTTTCTCATGTGAAGGTTGCTATACTAGCTGAACCTTACTCCTGTCCGGGGATCCTTACCTATGTGTTGAGTAAATATCACCGTAAATACTTGAATTAACGCAATGTTATTTAATTAAGTTGTACCTCGCGAGTATCTTCCATGAAGTACGGTAGAGACTATCAGGAAACCAGTAAACACAGAGTTGAAAAATGTTTTGATGCATGTATATTTATGCAGTGTTTCAATTTTTATACCTCGTCGTGGTTCTTATACGGTCACGATTTATGAGAGGACAAAAATGTCCTCTAAACATATTCGTTCTATTGTCTATGTAACGTTTACTCTTTGGATAGTCAAATAAAATGATGTAGTGAGGTCTCATCCTGATTTACCCAATAACTTTTTCGTACTCCTTAGACATAGCTTCTTTCCCAAAACAGCTTGATTCCGGGTGTGACTTATGAGCGATTAATTTTAAATTTTCACATCAAAAACTTCAACTAAAATATACTGGAGTACACCTTTAATTAGCCATAAAATAAGGTAATTTACAACTTAATATGCAATTTAAAAAATTAACTAGCACCGCTGAAATTGGAATGAAACTGTGGTTCCGGGTGTGACTCACACAAATGACACTCAATAGCATTGACTACTTTAACCTGTAAACTCTGTGAATAGCTTAAACATTAAATATTGATATTAATATCATTAAGACAAGCTTAATTGTTCTTAATTTAAACTAATGGAGAAGTATCCAAAAGCATTATTTTTCTAGTTATAATTTTTTTAATAAGTTCCGGGTGTGACATGGTAAATTTCTAAGTGTGACCTAATTACTCTTTCTGCTCTCCATTATGAGTAAAATTCAAACTTTCTTTCAAATGTTGGCAATGGTTCAGTATATTTGATTAATTAAGCTGTATTAAACCAGGCTAAGTCGAAATTTAAAATTCTACAACAAAAATACTTTTTTATTTTTTCCATATTTGGGCTCATTTTAAATGGAATGGCTGTTCTACAAATCAGGTGGTTATATTTTAAATTGCATCTAAGCTTTCTTATTTAGGATGAATTCTCATGGACCCACCTCGAGAAAACATACAGGTAACCAGCGTACATTTTACTCCTCTAAACCCCTTTTTCGTCCCGCAAGTTAATTTCTCATATCTAGTATTTTGGCTCTCCTTGTCTGCTGAATGTTACAATACTTTGATTGAGGTGAGCCTTTCCCCTGCCTTTGAAACTTTACATTCGTGCCAGGTGAATTCAACCCTCAATATTTTAAGTCATCATAACAATTCAACTGCTCCGTTTAATCCGCGAGTCACCACAAGGACGTGTGGCAGGGGATGTTAGAAAGTCAGCTATCTTTTTGTTAATGTACATGTGATTAGAGCGAAGTCTTCTTGGGTCTTCCACTACGTCAGGTATTTGATTGCTGACGTTTCAATGACAGCCTCCGCGTCATCGTCAGCGGTATATGATTGGGTTACATTTAATTTTACAGGTGCGTTTCGGTAGACGTGTTTAGGTGAATTATTGTGCGATTGAAAAATATGTGCTTAAAAGTGTTAGTTCCTGTGTCTGACTTCACTAATTACATTTGCGCCGCCAAGCATTTCGAAACATGGAGGGCACGTTTTTTCAGAGTCAGAATGATATTTGGATCATCTGTATCTTCCTAGACATCTTGCAAAATAGCTTGTTTTCTTCGTGTTTTTTTAGGCAATCCCGTATAAGTCCGGCCAATAACTCAAGGCTTTTTTGTAGCGGTTTTAAAAATTTGATAGACTCTCCCACAATTTGGAGTTCTTCTAATTGTTTAACAGATTGGGTCGAGCCGCCTAATAAAGCTTCGGGTTAAATACATACATTGTACCGTCCAAAGCTTCCTCATAATCGCTCTCAATCATCACTCGCCAATGCACAACCAATTCCCTTATTTAGGATCTACTTCTCTTATGAAGATTACAATAATCCTTGATCGTGACGAGCCTGTTTTCCAATTTTGGTTCCTGATCACATGATTGCGAATGTTTAAGTCCCATTTCATCTTTATGCACCACACATTATCTACACTATTAGGAATTGTGCCCGCTAAACAATACATTTTGGATCAATAAGAACAGAAAAAAACAGACTCCAAAATTATATTAAAGATAATTTCAACGCCTCCAAATTCCAAATTAATGTAATGTAATTATTCCAAAGTGATAATGCATATAATAGCTTTTCCATATTTGTGCTTTATATATTCATATGGTTATTTTATTTAACTGTAATTCTGAGGTAAGACTTAATTTTTACTACAACTTACTTCATGGGCAATATCCTGAGCTGTAAATATTAAAATTCTATATTTAGCTCGATGAAAGAAAACACTATGCACAAGTCCACTTCGGTTCTATATTTCACCGATGAATTTCAAAGTCTGTTGCGCCATTTTAAAGGTAACAATGAATGTCACTGGCCAATCATACCTCGAATATGAATATTTGTCTTCGAATACATGGGCTTTGGAATCGATCGGCGAAGTAATAAAATTACGAGGAATTGAACAAGGTGATTTCTATTCACCATGCTGAACGTAAGAAATTCTACTAAGCATCGCTAGCTTCCCTTGCCTGCTTCACCATCAGTATTATTCTTTTCTATTATATCAGGTGTCTACCTCCTCATGCAATTTCTTTTAACTCTTCATATTTCCCACCCCTCGTCATCTGATGCTTAGGGCCTATTGCCCTTAGCCATCTGGTTAACCCTCACCTAGAATATGCCGCGAGCATTTGGAGCACTACGATGAAAGATTTAATTCGTGGAGTAAATTAAATGCAAAGTAAAGCCGTACGCTACTGTTGCTACGAGCGAACAGTGTTACACAGTTGACGAAAGGACTATGTTAGGAGCCCTTAGAGACTTGGAGGCTGCACGCTAGATCACTTGAAAAATTTCTATAACGAGAGTACACGGATAATATTATCCGTGTACTCTCGTACACATATCCTCTGACCTCTCCTCCCTCCACTTTCATAGCTTGTGTCCTAACACCCCATGCCGTATGCCTCTGCAGTGGTCCACAGTGTAGAATGTAGACGTAAATCTTCCATTTTTATACAACATTCTTCCCTCTACCACGGTCTCCAGTATCCCATCGTCTACATCAGAACATGACCAGCTCTATCCAAGTACACAAGTTTCCTCCATGACTACCACCAGGTTTACCCTACAGCAGGTTCCTCTCATAACTTTACATTCCAAGCATATCACAGGGTGTTTTTCAAAAGGACATTGAAGATCTACCACGAATCAAAATCCATAGCAGAGAATTTCTAAGGGAATGCTGCCCATGGGATAAATCCAAGAGCCTGATTGATAAACTATTAGCTCAATGATTACCTACTGAACTGCCTGCCATGGTGCTAAATTTATTATGCTGGTTCTCAAGGAAAATGTTTCGGATGCGTACCCAATCACAAGCATTCTCTATTGACTGTCTTTACGAGGAAGCGTCTGTTTTCTATGAAGTGGCTGATTACGTCCTCTGTCCCACGAATACGTCACCCGCCCTCTTCTCATTTAACTCCCACGTTTTTTGCACCTCCTTGTTTGTTCACCTCCCACAATCCTCGACCTCTTGACCTTCGTACTCTGCATACGACGGCCCGGCCCACGCGGAAATTAAATTGGTATTCCGTTATATGCAGCCTTAAATAATACGCCTGAATACCTTCACAAAGGATCTGCAACATGCATCATGAAAACACTTCTCTTCACTCCTGCTCAAGATCGAATATTTTGGAGCCTGCGGAGTAAAATCCATGCACCACATGGACGTCTCATCATCAGCATCATAAGTGTTTAGAAACTTTTATTGGTTGGCTGCAATCCTCTTTTCTTCCCTTTCCTATGTTTATGCCTTAATCCACTGAGTTATTTTGTTCCATACCCATTTTTATAAAGAAAAACATGTTTACCACTTTCTTTCCCCGCGAAAGTCCCGCCCCTAATGGTTTCACAGAAATACATAATTATTTTCTAATCTTTGAAATCATAGTTTAGGTAGGTTTAGAATAACATCGGAATACCTATAGGTACTAATCTTTTACAGCTGCTGGACATAAACTTCTTACAACATTTCATTCTTAAGCTTGGCCTGCGTCACGACGTGTCGTATCTCTCTCCATCCCATCCGAAAGCGTACTTTCTTCCAGGCTTTATAGACAATCTCCCCACTATTACGGCGAACAGCATCCCTTCCAAGTCCTTCTTTGTCTGTTCCAGATACCTATTTAATCTCCTCCTAACCTCCTTCTGTGGCTTTCTCGCCTCTTCCTTTATGCCGAGGACTATGTCGTTCGTCTTCCATTCCGTCCATCACACTTTCACTATCCACCTCCTCACCCAAGTCTGAAATGTCTGAGGCCTATTCTTATCATCATTCTCAAATTCCACGTTTCTGCGACGTAAAACTACTAACACCATTCTGGACTCCCAATCAGATTATGCATCCATATCTTCCTCATATATTTACGAATCGATTGAATAGAACGTAATACTATATCTTAAATTATTATATTATATCTTAATCTAAGCTTGCACGCTATACCATCAAAATAAACATGGCATAAATGTAAGCGATGGATACGACTCCGGTAAATATCACTACGCCTTGTTACATGACGATAAAGGTTTCCATACGCTCACCTGGGTATTTTAATGAAGACAGATTTTTATGACGGTTATCAGGAGATTCTGAAAGGCAGAGTACAATGAAATGCTGCAGTGATGTTTATTTGCACAAATTACAGAATATATAACCCTTTTGTTACCGATGCATTTAATCTAGCATTTCCTATTACTAAGTCCAAGTACAACATAAATTCAATGCTGACTCTTTTAAGTCCCCGTGAATCTTCCATTTCGGTTCCCTCTTTGTTTGCTATAGGCATCTCCTAAGGCCTTTTTCATTGATTCGTTTTTAATCCACATCGGCATAAGTCATCGGAAATCAAGCACATGCATTGAACCACACCAAAGACTTCTTGAAGTAGAAATGGGAACAATAAAAACAGTTGTAGTGTAACGTTACTGCATTACGGTGGCTACGCCTAAAAGTAAAAATTTAAATTCACGGACAGGAACCATATCAGGCATCACCTGATATCACAAAATCTATTGTTTTACTATACAGACCTTATTTTAAAATATACCACCAAGGCCTAATTAATAATAATGACACAATAAATAAATTAATGAACCCCCATGTTAATATCCATAGCTCCGATACCTCACATTAACTACGGGCTATAAGTTACGAATATACTATGTTACATTAATTTCGCTGCAGGTTTTTGCTGGCTATTCCCTTCGAAGATTTCTTAGTTATTTGTCAATACTTAAATATAAGAAAATTATATAATGGTCAAAGAATAGAGGGATTTTTTCTTGCGTGCAAACAAATAACAGTACCTAAATGAGACATTCCACAAAAACAAATACTAATTAATCTTGCAGGCAAAACATTGGTATCATAATGATGCCTGTTTTATTTATTTATACTGTGTTTTTAAACTATTTTCCCCAAATTCTCTAAGAGTTGAATGTTTCATTAGCGAAAACCAATGAAATCGCTCCAGGAAAAATAAATGCGGGAGCAGGGATTTTTAACGAGTAGGAAGTGACGCAAGAGTACAAGGAAAAATATATTCATCCGATTGCTTCGGAAGAGAAAACGGTGATCAAAAATCACACGGCGCCATACAGGGTCACCCCCACCCCCCATTATCATCCGCCATAGAAACTCCCGACGCCATAACTTAAACTACGACCGACGCAGAGCCGCGCTGAATTAATCTCGCGCCCACACACGGCTAACAAAACCAAGGAACGGATGACACCGATGTATTACAGCACAGCCCATCCCATCCAAGAGAACTAGGGGTGGGGGGAGGGGCCAAGGGGGTCCCATCAGCCAAAACTAGGGGATTTCCCGCATCATAATTACGAATGCGTGGGGAAGGGGGGGGGAGTAAAAGTAAGGGGGTTTTCGACCTCGAGATCAACGACTTGGAAAGTGATTCATCCTTCCAAACGGCGCATTCACGTCCAAACCACCCATTTCTCCTCCCCTTTCTCACTCTCCCAATCCTCTCACCTCCCCCTCTCTGCCAAACTCCTCCTATCTCTATCTCCCCTCTCACTCCTGCCCGACCACCTTTCACCCGTCTCGCCGACGCATTCATTTTCCATGCGACACCGAAAGTTCTCTCCGCCACAAATGGTGGTAGCACGGCACTAAGGCAATGCCATCTTTGAATTGCCATATTGCATTCTGGTATAAATTTAATGGCACAAATAAAGCGATATGTCGTATACCTCTGAGCATGATACCGAAATTAGAGATTGTCTCAGGAGTTGAAAATATTTAACGTTACTCACGCTATTATTATTATTTATTTATGATTATAATTGACGAGTGCAAAATCCATTAGTAAATTACAAAATAGGTTGTTACATCACCAGTGCAAGTAATAATAGAATAAATATTGAGCATTGCATGAAGTATAATATATAAATATAAAGAGAGTAAAGTATTTTAACAAAAGGAAACTACTGATCACAAGTGTTAGTTATTTAATAGCATTTTTAGGTCTTAATTAAGTTCAAAAATTACACAAGTTATCAATTTATTGATTTTTTTATCTGCAATAATTATTCATAGAATGAAATCTACATAGAGACTTAAGCCATTCGCAGATAACTACATCCTAGTGATTGGGAACTAAACAGCATAATTACTTTTATGAAAGTCAAGAACGAAGATATACTTATGGGTTCCTAATCCTGTGTGTAGGAACATGGAAATTAAATTTAGAAAGAATATTGTAGCAATCTGTGTGAGAGTTAATGATATTGTACAGCAAGTACAAACCAAATAATGTCCTTCTTAAAGAAAAATAAAAAAAATGTTGAGTAAGAAAAAAGTCATTACAATCCTTTTTTTTTCATTTATTAAAATCTTTTTTACCAAAATGAGAAAAAGCCTTTATTAAAGTGCTAAGTTTGATCGGTGCTAATAATGATAGCAAGTTAGATTATCATGATTTGTAGTCACATAAATTCGGAAGGACCTTATAAATTGCAACGAAACCGATTTAGAGAATTGATGACTATTATTCGATTCGATGACTAGTCTACTAGGGAAAGTCGGAGAGAAAATGATAAGGTAGCACCTATTCGTTCAGTATTCCAACTGGTCAATGAGACATTCCCCAAATAATACGCTGCTGGACCAAACGTTGTGGTAGATGAAAAAGAAACGATGTGGTAGAAAAAGACGCTATCTTCGTTTAGGGGCAGGTGTTCATTCAAAGTGTTCATGAAAGAAAAACCAGGAAAGTATTGCATACTAATAAGGATACTTACAGACCGCAGCGAGAGGTATCTGCCCAGCATGGAAGTCTATGCCGGGAAAAATAATGAACCATCTCCCAGCAGAGGTCCCAAAGAAATTGTGATACGCCTGGCGGCCTCAATCAAGAATTCTGGGCGAAATGTGACAATGGACTTAACGTCTGAGGAACTAGCAGAAGAACTTTATCACGATTTTGGATAGACTGTGGTATGAACTATGCAGAAAAATATAAAACACATTCCTGAAAAACTCTAAACGACAGATGGTTGGGAGACTTTCTCAAGTTTGTTTGCATTTCCAAACCCCAGCACAGGAAGTCCGCCAGTAATCTAGATATCGTACATTACAAGAGAGAAGTCCAAGAAAAATCTAGTTTTTCTTTCAACACAGCATGCCGATAAAATGGTCAGTAGTTGTCCAAAAAGGAAATCTGATGTGAATTTGTTCTGCAATATCACCAAGGGAGGAGTGGATGCTATTGATCAAATGGCACGAAAGTCTTCAACAAAAAGATCAACCAGAAGGTCGCTTATGTCCGTTTTCTTTACCCTAATTGACATTGCTGCCCTAAATGGATTCTCGGTTTACTATGAATTTTCCTCAGTGGAATATCGGAAGAAGTAATCGAAGTAAACTGTATTTACAGGAGCTTGGCCTTGAACTCGAGTGGCCAAACATAGAACATCGGTTGTATAACATTAGTGGTTTACAGTGCCGCATTTTAAATGCAATGGAACGGGTGTTGGATAGAAAAATGTTTCCACAAAAAATACCAAACATAAGAGTAAAGTTAAATGGTAAAGCAGGTGCCACATGTGCAGCAACACATTGACCGCAAAGAGAGAAAAATGAAACAAATTATCGAAAACCACATTTTTATGCACTAAATGGAACAGGTATGTTTGCGGAAAGCACAGTATGTAAACTAATGTATGCACTACTTGCAAGGATTTAGAGCTTTTAGAAGAATCAGATTGATTTAAAAAAATAATTTACAACTGTATGTTAATGTTAATTTTATTTGAAGTAATTAAGTTAAATTATTGCAAATAAAAATGTTTATTGAATTTTTAATGCTTTAGAAAAGATATAACAGTTAAATTAACAAGACAGATGTTGCAATTTGACGTTTGACGAATTTAAGTTCAATAATTAGAAACGTAGAGCAAATGTCAGTGTTATAGGGCCTATTTAAAAAAATATTGTTTTGAACTAAGGTTGAAAAATAGCGAATAAATTTTTAAAAAGGTAAACTTGTGTTTATTTCTTAGCATTACTAAAGGTATTTTACAAACATATTTTTCTTACTAGCGCTATAAACTTTGAACCATTGAGAAGGAATGTTTTAATAGTCTGGTTTTCGATAACTATTCTTAAAAATTAAATTTCCGCTATTTTTGTCATGAAAAAATATTTTTATAGCAATTAAATCGCTCCAAGGAGTTTGTAAAAAATACCAAAAGGGAACAGTTTCAGTAACATTAATGTTTTCAGATTTTTTAAACTACAAAAACATAAGTGGAAAAATTTTTGACCCTCCCTTGGTCCAGGGAGTAACTAAAAAAACTTGGACCTTGAAGGGTTAATACAGCTCTGAATGGCACTTCAGGGCATGGAAATACGGAGAAATGTAGTATGACAAATATTTACTTTATATTACACAACATTTCCCTGGTACGTACAGTTTTGCAATATATTTTCCTTCTTTGTCATATATTTTCATCGCCTTAAGATGATGTAGCTTAGCATGATTTCCCACGGCGACGAAAGATTTCGATCTAGTTACGCCCGGGACTGTTAGCCATATATTTTAGGTTTACACGCTGAAAATGTGACTTCCCCATTCTTATTCCATCAAACCTTCGAAATTAACCCCGAAACACTTCCAGAAAATTCATGAAGGGCTCACCTTGCTTGGCTATTTAAATAATATTTAATAAAATTATAAAATAATAATTAATGAGACAAGCATAGTAATTTATAATTACTTCAAACTTGAAATATGCTTATGGCATATTATGTCTCTTCCAAAACATGGAAACGTTTTTTCTCCAGTAAAGGAGGCAAGGAGGATTGGTAGGGAATTAGAGCGGTGATATACTCCAGAATCAGAAAAAAAAAATTGCGAGTAACTTGAGCAAAATAGTCACCTTATGGATGTTTGCTCAATACATTTTCTCGTAACTGTGTGTACTGCATACCAGAACTTATATGATTGCATTTTTTAAGCTAAATATACTGTAATCACACCTCAATTCAATGTTTTTAAATTTCCTGGAATTTGAATAGATTTTGAGAAAGTCATATGCAGTTTAGTGATTTTACAAACAATCTGCACTCATGGATATTTTTGTAAGGAAAGTTCCAATACCCGAGGTTCTATATTGGCTACATATAGACATGATTTTTTATCTCCATTGCTTATAGGGAATTGAGAGATATCATGGTGAGATAATTTTAGAAAAAATACGAAAAGAACATCCTATCGTGCATGACAACTTTCCGCGTAGGAAAGGAAAAGTAATATTTCCCTGGCTTAGTTCTTCAATTCAAAATTTATTGGCAACAAAGAGGGTGTACACAAGTTGACAAATCTTAATTTGAATAATATTGATTCTCGAGTCTCTTGGTTTGGAGCTCTTTGTTTCTTCCATTAACTAGCTGACTTGTGAGGTTTTTCGTGGAGTGAGTCTAATGCTCTTCCTTATGGTGGGCTCTTATCGTGGAATTTTAATCCCATAGAAGTAGCCTCATAACCTGATAGTCGTCCACAAGTAATACTCCATGGATTAGCATGAACTTTGAATGTTATGAGGGCTCCGTTGGGTTGGCACTTGGGAAACAAACGACCACGATTCCATCTTCCACGGAAAATAGACGGGCCCCTATTTTTCTTGAGGGTAGAATTTCAATTCTGCGATACAATCGTATCCGGTTAAATCCTGATAATAACACGACGGCGAATGGTGATAGTTAATGTAAACAATAAATGAATGTGCCCATTTGAAAGAAGGACTTATTTCAAAAATGCAAATACTTATTTTACATGGAAATGTAACTTAATAATAATAATAAAGACCCTTTATTCTGAGCAACAGTCAGCTCGTAAATATAAGGTAACACACACAACCATGCCCTGGGAGGTGACAAATCCTCTCAGGGCGGGACTCGAACCCGCGGACTTTGGGTTAGCTTGCGAGTACGTTACCCCACCGTCACCGGTATTACTTGAAAGTTATAACTTCTAGTACTTATTGTATGATAAAATTAAAATAATTTTCGCAATAAATACGATTTATTACTTGTGTATATATTTAACGTAATTTAAATATAGTTATGAATTCCACGAATGTCCACGGAACTTGGGAGTGTGCGATGCACAAACTCATTGTATGTCTAAATTTGACGAATTTCGAAATTTCTATATTCATTGTTTACATCAATCATTCCTTTTCTGTGTAAAAAAAAAGTAAGCTAAACGATGCCCTGAAAGTAACGATACGCATCGAGACATCTCTATGCACTCGCTTCATCCATAGAGTTCAACTTCCATGCGTAAAGCCGCCTTTGCGACTGCTCATCTGTCGTCGCTGTCGTAGCAACGCATGCGCAAGGCCAAACAGCTAAAGACAACGCCAACAAGTGACGTACAAGTACGGCGAGGTAATCTTGATGTTGCGCTAGTTCGAACACAAACCATGACCCTCCCTCGACGCGCCACCGCATTCATTTTCAATGTGATCGTGGTTTTCCCAATCCCCGACTTTCTTCCCTAACCTTCCTCCTCTCCCCGCCAGTGGTCACATAAAACTCATGGGGGGGCTCCCCATGAGTCTTACCCCATCCCTCCCCCAAAGACCCCATCAAGTTACCCCCCTCCCTCTAGCCACCCTCCGTCATTTTTAAGTACACCTTTCCTCCCTCTGGTACTCCGCCCATTGTTCAGCTTATCTCTCCCTCCCTCCCCCCTATCTCTCAGTAAACTATCCTCCCTCACCTTCATCTTCGTTAACTTGCAAACACAGAAAAAGTCTTCTCCTCCCACCCACCCCCTTCCATTAGTCTCCCCTTTGACCCCTCACCTTCCATCACCCCACCACAACCCCACCGGTGAATTAGTCGTCCTATCTCCTGGATGGGAATTATGACAATGTGCGACGAATTTTGAGGATACCGGGCCTAGCCACGGTATTACCTTTATCAAGTTACCCGCAAGTGCACATAAGTACGAAATTCTACAGAGGAAAAATCATTCGCCTTGACCGGAAATTGAACCCAAATCCCATGATATCGTGCAGAGTGCTTTAGCCAGTTAAGCCACCGATGCGCTCGAATGCCTTTTGTACCGGAATACCGACCAATTTTCTAAGATTTCTCATTCCATTTTTCCTGTAACTACATGCATACATTTTACAAAAATGCCCATCACGGTTTACTTTTCACTCAGTAGATACAGTGAAAAATGTTTTATTCTCGGTAATGGGCCGATAAGTCAGACTTAAGTAAAAATTTCCTCCGTACTACCCAATCCTGACAGACCTCTTTCGCTTCAGTCACTCTCAAACATTGCTTCATGCATGCCATCCTGCATTTCTGCATGCGAGACTCCTAACATGACTCCTCATAGGAGTATCTTCCTCAACACCACCACATTACTTGCTCGGTCTACCCCTTCCTCGCACACCATTCACTCCTAAATCATAAATTTGCTTCGTTATTCAATTCTCTTCCATTCACTCAACATGGTCAAACCAACAAATGTAGCCCCTTTCATAAATTTCGTTTACCGAAGCATCGATTCCACATAATTTAATCACCCACTGATGATTTACTCTGACCCCTTTTGCTCTTGCCAGTAACTAAAGCATTGCCTAAATAAACTAAAGCCATATTACATTTGCAAAGGAAACCTAAACCTAATTCACTAAAGACAAAGTCCATTCAGACAAATGCTCAAATATGCAAACAGATTCAGTAACTGTTAAATAAACCAGGTATTTTCTCATTCAGAGCAAACTATTAATGTTAAGTATTACTGCATCAAAATCTGAGGTTTCAGGCGTGATGGAGTGGAACCGGAACATCACTGCAGTTAATGAAACAAGAGCAATTTCCACAAGTATGACATTTAATGCACGACCGGTTTCGCTTTTTACAGCATCTTTTTTATTTTACAGCAAGCGAAACCGGTCGTGCATTAAATGTCATACTTGCGGAAATTCCTCTTGTTTCATTAACTGCAGGGAGTATTACTGCATCGATTAATAATTCTTACACCCTTAGTTTTCAATAACAATATTTAATTTTTCCACAGGAGAATTTCTGTCTTACACTCATTCCCAATTCTTTCCTTCTTTCAAAATGCCCTGGCAATTTTATTGTTTCTTGAAATTACTCTCAGTGTCAATTTTTAATTAATATTTGCTAATAATTATCTACACGTACACCATTTTCTCAAAAAATCGGATATAGGACTTAAGGACGTTCGGTGGTTTCACTCAACTTTAGGAAATTCGACGAAACTTGCTGGAAGCATTAATTATGTTGCCTTAAATCTACCTGAATTTTTTCAAAATTATTTACCGCAGATTTCTTACGATATTTAATGTGGAAGTGGGCATGAAATTACGTGGGTTCTTATGGGGACGCGAGGTGCGAATAGCTTTATTCATCGAAAAGAACGTTTTCTAGTTAAGAATAAGAAAAACAAAAATAATTTAAATCATCAATAGAATAATGAATGAAGATCATTAGAAAAATTTATTTTTATTATTTTTGTTTTTCTTATCATTAACTGGAAAAAGGTTCTTTTTGATGAATTAAGCCACTCGTACCTTGTGTTCCCATAAGAACCCATGTAATTTTTTGTCCACCTCTCGATCAAATATCTTAAGTAAATAATTCTGCGGTAAATAATTCTGTAAAGCATCAGGTAGATTAAAGGCAACATAAGTAATGCTTCCAGCAAGTTTCGTCGAATTCTCTTAAGTTGAGTGAAACCAGCAAACCTCCTTACAACGATGTAGCATTAATTTATCGAGGTATCACTGGATGTAATTGAGGAAAGGACGGTTAGTGTCATGGAAGACAAAGGTATGCTGACAGAATGAAGTTCTGCAGAAGGTATTCAAAACACGAAGAGATATTTGATGCAGGGCAATATGGTAGGGATTAATGTGACTTCGCAACGTAACTAAGGATATATATTAGAGTTAAGGATGATCAAAGGTCAATGAATACTTATATAAATCTTATAATAATGATCAAGTGGTCCAAACACGTTTTTACAGGCGTTGAAAAGTGAAAAGAACTTTCACACGTACTTTTACATCATTCAAAGCAACTTGGCACGGCAATGCTATAACTGGAGGGTAAGAGCACGCAAAGCACCTCAAAACCAGCGCTTTCCAAATATTTCACTAACGGAAATAGAAGTGTCGACCAGTTACTTCACTTTCCGACGCAATTCACGACTAAAACTTAGGAAAAAAACCACAAAAACACAAATTCTGACAGAACAACATCTGGCAGATGCCATAGAATTATCTCAGATAAATGTGATGTGTGGAATTATATAGGCAATAATCGATTGTATCTACATTTAGGGGGGTTAAATTTTGGGAAAATTTTATTTGAATTCTCAAATACTCCAGGCGGTGTTTCACGACTGTTCCACGATTGTTTTTATTTTTTACGTTTCGTACGTAGTCGGATGAACGATGAACACAATTCGAAGCAAATTATATTTTTGGTAATACTGCATTCGAATTAATTGGTATATATCCTCTTTAAAGAAATATTTATTCAAGGGAGTAATTCTGTATCCGATATAGCCTAAGAGAATATTCAGCTCGCGTATGGCTCGAGTTCATAAAGATACGAGTCCACTTGAGAGCCAATTACCCACGCAATACTTCGAGAAAAATCCCGACCAATTACTCATTTTATTTCCCCACGCAAACGACCTTTGTTGGTTGAGTGAAGAGCTGACCCTAGGATTAAATCTCAGCATGTATATGTGCTTATTTCACTCGGTTTTATGGCCACACGTGAGAAGCCAAATATGTTCCTCTTTTAATGAATGCTTCCCTGAATAACGGCAGCATCATAGCATTTTGAGGAGAACTTTTAATAGAGAAAAAAATTAAAATGGAACAATTTTAATTTTCACTCCCATTTATTCAGGGTCTCTATTAAATCAGTACGGAGCGACATCTAAAGATGACATAGCCCAAGTGGTGATTTAAAAGAATATGTCGTGATTTAAACGTAACAACCATGCAATTAAATAAATTCAAGTGCAAGTTTTGTAATTTAAGTATGAATAGGTTCCACCAAGTTACGCCTTATACCAACTACATGTATGAATAGGGTTAAAAACAAGGCGATCAAATTTCATGTTAATCACGAGTACTACTAAGGTCAAAGGTGACTCCATTAATGCCGCAAGCAAAAGAACAAATTCAAATGCATTATTCTGGTTAAACCCAAATGCCATGCAATATGATCCCCCAAAACAAGCTTCCACACGTGTTGTTGTCAGCTTTTTGGATTCAAAAATCCCTTTTAAGGCTTCCGACGCAAATTCTGCGTTGCTGCCGTTAATGACCGCGGAAACTGGGATTATGATATTTCCCGATGATTGAATCTATCGTTAATCGTATGCAATCATAAGCGATACTCCCAGAATATAATTTTAGCTTCCGTTTTATGGGAAAAATCTCTGTCATGTTGCATGGAGCCGGATTACGCACGATTTTTCTTCATTTGACGTCAAAATACAGCCGCACTTCCTGTGCATACACACCAACAATTTTCTGTGGGGACGTAAGCCGTACAAGAGTGGGTTCCAATATTCCAAAGAGAATTGTCATTAATCGCAACGTATTCTCTCGGGGAAGGGTGGTGGGGTCCCCATGACCTAGCGTGACATTTTTTGCGCGGGGACGCGGAAAATTGCAGGGTACACAATATGGAAATGAACTCTCCATTCTTTTTGTTGCGGCCGAATCAACAGAAACGTATGCAATACCCGAGGTCCCTTGATCTGCTAAAAGCAGTGAGTTACATAAGAGGTCAAAAATATGCCGCGTAACAATACAAGGAAAGGGGATACATTTCCGCAAATTGAAACGTTAACTCACAAAGTCAAAAGTATATGCGGCGAGGGAAACTGTTGGAAGTCATACTCTAGGATTACGTAAACATGCTTAGTTTCTCCTGAAAAAAACATGCGATATTTAGCGTTTTAGAGAAGACAGCTTGTTCTATTACTTATACATCTAGCTTAAAATCCACTGGTGGTGATAATTGTGAAAGTAAATGATCACTTCAAATCCCAAATTTACGATGCATTCTTTTGAATATATTCAAAGCAGTCACACATGAATAAATGTTTATCATTTCCTTCCATTCAATATTTCTTTAACTAATTATGATTGATGAATGATTATTGATTCTTAGTTCATTACGTTTTCTCAGTTACTCAACATCCCACATATTTTACATTCAATTAATTTCTTAATTTCAGTGGATTGTGAAGTACAAAATAGGAGTTTAAGATCACAAGGATGTGGTAACTAACTGTTCTATTCGGTTTAAAGTGCTCATTCCATTTTAGTACATTTTTTCGATGGAGCTTGAAATTTTAAAATTTTCTAATGCATGCCAACGATTATGATTATTCCAGCTGTTTTACAAGGTAATTACAAGGAATACAATAGATCAGAGACAAGAGATTATGAATTACTCTTTGAGAAGACAAAACTCATTTTGTATAGTTTAAGCCGAAATAGTCGAAAAATGCCCCTTTACCGTATTGTGTTGCATATTATTAACTCAAGTCTCTGTTATGTCAAAAAATGTAATAATGAGCTAACTGCACGTTTTAAATTTACATTCGGATCTGTCAGAATAAAAAAACCGCTGCACAACTGAAATGGGAAGTATAAGGCTCTTACGATTTTTAGATGTCTATACTTAATAACTCATAAAAAACAACAAAAATAGTATGAATATGTCCATAGAAGAATCACCGATCGTGATAGAATAAATACTAAAATGTCGCTAGGTGTGGCAGTAGGTAAAATTATAAAAGTTAAAATGAACACACACGAATAAATATTTCGATAATTTGGTCACTAAACATAGTCAGTCAGCCGCCTAGAGTTTTTTTTATGAATACATATTCACCAACTACAACACCCAGTGGCTCTTCAGTTCTAAAGTACAAATATAATATTGAAGGTAATCTACTGCAATTGTGAAAAATTAAGAATTCTTGCGAATATATACCTACATTTAGGGTATTATCCTAGTTGGAAAGGAAACAGCGTGTCGGAAAGATAAATATGAGGAAAATATGTCATCAGAAGGAAGGAAATTTGCCTATCCGTGGATTTTATTCCAATTCTCCTAATTAGTATGGAGCTAACATTGAGGAAGTTTGAATATAGATTATATTTTAAATCAGCTCAGGAAAAAATTAAAATTCGAGAAAATAAAATGATATTTTTTCATTGAAAATTACTGCATGATCCTTTTTTTCTTCATTTATACCCGCGCGCAAACATACGCGTTTAACAAATGCAATCATATTTCTCTTATGGATTATTTGAAATGCAGGTCTTTTTCTTTCTTTGCAGGGTTTCATTTGGCGTTGTTCAAACTCCAGTAGCATCAACGGTTCCTCTGCATATTTCCTTCTGATCACAATAGATTCTCCACGATATATATGCTCACCTCCATCTAAAAACAGATGGGAATTGCGATTCCCTTTTTGTCGTCTAGGAAATATTAATCAAAGCCAATCACGCTGCATGAAGCACAAAAATGCAAACACATTTCTTTAATTCTCTCGCGTTTACAAAAGCTACACGATGACCATTGACAGAACCACTGTGAAATGGACACAATTGTTGATTACGACCGTAGCTGACATATGCACTATTCGATTGTACCTATAGGCGATGGATATCTCTTTACTTGACAAGTAAAACTTCGGTACGTGCTATTTCATGATAACATATAGATAATCCTTAACCTGCCCGGAAAATATTTGGAAGCCGGGTAAAGCAACGAGTAAAATTTTAATTGCGCTGACAACTCGGTACTTGACACAATTGTAGTCACGTGTATTTAGACAGAGAATAATTAAACGTTGATTTACGTTGTACACCTATACTTTTCCAGGATACGGGGTCAATGTGCATCTGACATTCTATGGATAACATACAGTAACGAAGGGTTTCATATCGGCTCAAAAACAGAAAATTTAGGTCAACCTTTTTCCAATTTGCTTCATCCTACTCATGATAAACGTCCTCATTCGACGATTCCCATTACACCCCAATGTAATCCATTCTAAATGGCTGGAAAGTATTACACAGGATAATTGGTCACCTTCTCGTTCAAAAATGATGGAGAAAAACGACAGTATTAGAGGCATATCCGAAGAACATTTTCATGCCTATGGGAGCAGTAGGTATATCTGCAGACTGTACAAATGAGTGTTCATGCTAATCTTTGAATACGCGACTATTATATATACGACTAACTTGACAATTTTTCAATCATTGCGATTGCGTGTCTGAGTACCAAATCATTTGTGCAATCACAATGATTGGAAAACTTTCAAGTTAGTCGTTCTAAAGCGAAGACGTTGGGTTTATTCTCCGCGACTGTGGTATTTCATGCACGACAACGTCTCCTGCGCTACAATGTAGACTGAGGCAAGATCAACTTGTTCGCGTAAACCCCCGCTGAAATTCGCCTTGAATTAAGATGACTTGGTGGTGTATCTGAATAACCCACCTGACCGGCAATTTGAAGATCCGGGTAGGAATCCCGGTCAAGTCAAATGATATTTTCATGGCAAATTTCACCGTCTTTGGTAGATATCTCCTTACCGGTCAGCGTGACTGCGTACCATATAATTTGTGCAATAGCAATTATTGGAAAATTGCTCTATTGCCTTTAACCCGTTGGTTATATAGGGAGACAACTAAGATCATCTGCGCCATTGAGGAAAGGTGAGTAGGTTGTTAAGAGAAGGATTACTTGTGCGCTTAGAAAAAAAAACGCACAAACTAACCATATTTTAGCCAAGCATCAAATGGACGAATATCTGTGCCAGATGTGCTCCCCATATGACACTCACGAAGGAATCGAGATTTTACTGAAAAATATCCGCCACTGCCGGGATAGGATTCCAGCACTATAGCCATCACACAATCCGATCCCATAATCCTTTCGTTTCGTGACTTTATTTTCTGTATGTAGTTTATGAGTTTGTCTTTCACGGTTCTGATCAAAATAAGATTTTTAAAAACTCAAAATAATGTTCATGACAGTCAGCATCCTTCTGTTTATTTTAGAAATCTGTTAAAAAATATTTCATAATAATCGAAAAACCTTTGTAAACTATGATAAATTACCTCAATATTTAATATTTTCCCATATCCTACGATATTATCCATGCGCTCTCTTTTACGCGATTCAGTTTAGAAATGGACCAACTAATTAAGGCTTGACTTAGGGCCCGGCATTGAAGATTCGACTGTAGCTTTATTCGTACACGTTCCGTAGTACATTCATCGGTTAAAAATATGTTATGCCTCGACAAAAAATTTCTCCTTGGACGCAGCTTCCAAATCGCCAGTAGAAATCAGTCACCCAGCACACTTCCTGGATGCCGGACTGCCATAGAGGCACATCCCAGAGGCGGTTTACGGGATAAATATGTAGACGTACGTTTTGGGGCTGATCCGTGCATCTAAAGGCCGGTATATCATTCACAATCTGTAATACGTTGCTTAAAAAACATTGCTAGGAGGCATTATCCACGGAAGTTGGTACCTGCATCTCAACTGACATGGAAGTTGGCATAATGTATGACCCAATATCTATCTAAAGCATATCAGCCGACCAATTTTCCGTCACTGACTACAGGATTATAAGACAATTCAAAGAAGGTACACTCCCTGCTTGCATATCTCGTCCCAAATTGAAGTCAGAATGAGGAAAATATGTATGATGAGCATCTCCAGCGTAGATATAAAGTTTACCGTACACATTTTTTTTATCATAAGCGGTTGGTCATATATTGGGCAATGCCTAGCTCCAACATACAGTTCAGTATCATTCCATTCACATTCCTGTCATTCTCTCTCCTGTATTCCATCCAATTCACGTGTTCCAATCTCTCAAGATTAACGCGGTTTTTCGCTCTTAGACCTCAAATAAATATAATGAATCAAAGCAACAATCGGATCTCACCCATTGTTTACAAAATCATATTTTCTTTTTTTTTACCACCTATTATGATATTCATTGCCTCATTAAAGAACCCAATGAGCTAATTCCTACTTCTTTTTCGTGGTCTCGCGCTTTCGGTGACTCGTAATTTCGAGCAATCTATGAATAACCTTATCTTTCGTCCATTCAGATAACAATCCGTGTGAAAAGTTTTGATTCACCAGAAAATCTGCCAGGAACGATAAGACATGAAAATACAAATTATTAATGAGACACTCTAGATAAAAGGTGAATGTTTCGATAGTTTCCAATTCGCAAGGTGATACTCATCCACGAAACCCAACAGCAGCTAACTGGGGAATTTGGTATAAACAACTACAGGTATACCCGGATGCATGTTAACTTCATCTGTCTACACCACGAGTAAGGAAGGTGTTAATATTCATAATGAATGAGAGACTTCATACTCCTCCATTAATATATTAGACCGAAACGCCGCGATGCATCAACATGTAGCACAATAATATGATAATGGTGACACATTTCAATGCCTTATAATCATCGTGGATGTAGGCAGTCATCATGCATTAATTTCGATAATCCATGAACCAAGCGGTATAGCCCTGCTTTTTTCACAAGTTTCTCAGAGTTTGATAATCTGCACTATATTTTTCAGGGTATTGGAAGGGAATGGCAAAACAAGTACTCGTGAATAAGCTTAGCTACAGGAACCACTTAAAAGAGTTTCTCAGAACGGCCGAAGGACTATGATCCGTGGAGACTACATAAGACCAGTGGTAGTTTGGCTAATCACCAAATGGACATGGCGATGTAAAATATTTAAGTTCGGGTCCGAAACAATACATAAATGGAAACATGGAAAAGAAGTGTGCGAGTATATGTTAATATGGAAGAAACTATTGAAGCATGAATATCGACAATAATTAAGCTTTTTTGACTGTATTGATTACTGAAGGGTATTACATTATAGATATATTATATTTTTCGGAAAGTACAAAACATGAGAATGTCATTTTCAGCCATTAAATGGCATTACAAGAGTGACAGTGAATCGGAGGAAAGAGAGTCCTCATGACCTAAAAAAACATTTTTGGACCACATTTCATAGAAGTGCATCTGTGATGGCTGGTATGCAAAACACAGGCAGTGATGAAGGTGGTACAAGAATAATATTTTAATTTTTCTTTTCCTGAATAAAAGCAACATGACCAGAGTTTTTGACGCGGTACCTATTAGAAAATTTCAACAAATTTATATTTAAATATATTTTTTTAATCATTGGACACCTGGATATTTGTTAGGAAAATATTTAATAATATGAAATGTATTACTTAGCACTCTATGGTTATAGGCTTTACTTTGCAGAAATTATTAGTATCCATATGGATATATGCATATGCATATTATGGATTATTACTTAGCGTTTAGAAGAAGATCTATATATATGTAATCGAATTGTCATGAAATGTGTGTAGATAAGACTATGCGTTAAAATAGCATTGAATTACCAATAAACCAAAAGATGCAATTTTTTCATTTTTATCTATAGATATCACTAATGAAATCACGCATGCAATCATTTCAAGCAAATATGAATATAAAACAAAAATCGCTTCAGTCATCTTAATACATGTCTATTCTCCAGTCCACTGAGACATTCTCTACACGTGGTGAGAAACAAAAGTGAGATTTATTCTCTGATACTAATCGTAGGGATGTTAACTGATTGTGAAATCCCACCTTGCGTCACCCATAAGGTTGCAACTTTTTCCACTCCTACTCTTCTAGGGCAATATTTTCCCTCCGTCCCTATTCTCGTTCCTCCGCAAGTCCCCTCGCCGCAGGCGCTTGCCCAGTGGCTAAGTGAGGAGGGCAAGCAACGTGGGCTGGCGGTGCCCGGAGGGAATGGAAGGCATGCGGGAGGGGTAGGGGTTGGTAAGCGGGAGGAAAATAAGGGACGGGCGGAGATCAGAAAGGGGAGGACAGAGGGCGGGGGGGCAGGGAAGCGGAAAGAAGAAGAGGGGGATAGCGAGTGTGTGTGAGAGAGAGGAAGGGAGAGCTGGTTTCATTAATTAAGACTTCTCCCTGGGGGAGAGAGTCTGGAAGGGAGATATAGTGGCATGGTGGGTGGGGAAGGGGTTTCAAGGGTCTAGGGTGTGGGAAGAATGTGTCTACGGTGGGTGGAATAGGGGTTCGCCAGGTTACTCACTAGGGCTGCCAACTCTTATGGATTCTCTGGGAGTCTCTCGGACAATAGTTTTTAAAATCTCCCGCCTAATGTATCGAAGCGTTCTTTTATCACTTTTAGTTTAAGCAATGATTAAAAAAATATAATTTCCATTATAAATATTTTCACAATCGACATTGTTTGCTCAAACGTTGATTCCGATTAACACCAACGAATGCAATTTTAACTCAACATTCCCTTGGTTTAAATACCTACGCACATTTTCTCAACAAGTGTTTAACTGCACATAATCGAATACCATACCTCGTTCTGTCTTTCGGGTAAAAGATCGTTTTTAATATTTGGTAGATACATATGGACCATACTAAAGCACGTACATTCAAATTATTGCGTCATTTAACTCAAGAAAACTATGCTTCGCAATAGAATTATTACGCATGAATTTCTCCTATTTTGCGACGAACATTGAAACTTAGTCATGAATTAAATTTTCGTTCCTGTGTATTCGAAAGTATATTGGAATTTTCCGTGTATACGTAAGCTCTCATCTAATTTATATGATTCTGCGGAGGAAATCAATATAAATTATCCTAAATAACACATCTTATACACACGCAACAAATAACAGAGCTTATGTCCATTGTAATCAACTTGCAGAATCAATGCTGATATTTTATTGGCAGGACACACATCTACGGTAGTTGTAATTACGCTTTTAGCCAAATATAGCGGAATGTAATTTCCGACTCTTGAAACTAGCAGCTCATGGTATCAACTCTTAATAGGTTGGTAACCCCAGGTACCCTCCCTCTCTGGACCCCCTCCCCCACTAACCACAGGACGTGATAGCTCTCCGACTCCCTCATCCGATCCTCACTAAATATAAAGGTGGACGTTTTCCCCATTCCGTCCGTCTCCCTTTCTCTCTATCCCAGCCGGCGCTATTTTTGGCGGTCTCCGTAACGGTTCGTCGCGGACGACGGCCCTTTAAGAGGAGCGGTGACACTGGATTTATGCGGGCACCAGCCTGCCACCCTCCTTCTACAGCCATTTCAACCCCTTCCTTCCCCCAAACCTATGTTCGCTCTCGTGACAAAGACGACTAGGGGTTGCAAAGACGACTAGGGGGCATCTGGCAGTTCTTTTCTTCAATTGGCATTTCCTGCAGTCTCCGAGGCTACACCAATAATTGCAATCTTGAATAGGCCAAGGGGTAACGAAAATATTTAATACTAACTGTTGTGTAAAAATTACTCAATCCTGATTGACATGACTCCATTATAACGCGATGGACTGAAAAAGTAATAAATGAAGAAGTTAAAAGAGGAGTGGAAGAAGAATGGACAATATGGAATACTACACAGGGAAGAAGAGCCAGATAAATTCGACACACTCTAAGGTACAACGGGTTTTGTGAAGAATATAATTGAGGGAAAAATAGAGATAAAAGTCCCAAGAAGAAGACCAAAGGATAAATACATGGACCAAATAAAGAGTAAACTTAGATCTAATTGCATTGATCTTTCCCTTCACCAATAGCTCCCGTACCAATTTTAATCATACCAGTATCCTTTAAAAACTGCCTATGGTTTACTTTTGCCATTCACACTGCCCACTTTTGTCCACCTTTTCACTTCCAATGTATGTTTTCCATGGATTTCCAAATTTATAAGGCCTATTTTATAAATAATCGTTATCATTTTACATGTCTGCTATAGGATGTAACTCTTATCCGTTCGTACAACCAACCAACGATTATAAAACAAACGATCCAGAAGGAAAAAAAGGAAGAACATACGAGGAATCTGAGGCGCAGAAACTCATATATCCCTACCAATGCTTGCCTCTAGTCTTTACTCTGAAATATTAACAATTACGGCTAATTTATCAAAAATCACTGATTAATTCTTGGGTTATATCCAGTCCGGTAGTACTCGATACTGATGACAATTTTACGAATCTCTCGAAAGATTACGTCGCGCAACAAATTTACAAATATAACGATAGACGTAACGAAAAAATAATTATTTTTTGTAAATTAAATTCGATTTTCACACTGCTTACAAGGGACTACGAATATGATGGGAAACTAAAGACAAAAGTAGATTTCAAATTCGAATAAGAGGGCGCTCTTGTGTTACTCAAGTGTGTTGGCTCAATACTAGACGAAAGGCGTTATACACGTCAGGGATCAGAAGGTACATTTTCCATCGAATCAACTAGATACGAAAGCTCCAGCTCTGATGAAGTGATGTTAAGGGTCAAACGTTTGACGTCGTACTTAACAAAGGATCACTAAAATTGCAGGCTATAATTTAAGAATAAATTAGACTTTCTACTAGTCCCAGCTACAATCATATTATGATAGTCCATTAAGCTTGAAAATTATCCCTCCCGCTCTCTAAAACTTGGCAACAGGAATATTAACCCGACTGAATGAACATGTTTCCCCTCGCGCAGTACGGCTCGGAAGGACCTCTTCATTAATGCTTCTCAAAACCTGCGTCTCCTTCGCCACCCTGCCTCACTATATAACTCCGCGACTTCAACCCCACCCTTCCACCCGCATCCCTCATTGCCCCAAACCCTTAAAAGCGCACACAACACCCTCTCCGCTTGGCCGCCATTTGTTTTATTCCACTCCTTCGCACGCATATTTCACCCCAACCACCCCCATCCCTACTACCTGAACACTCTCTGGTCACCCTATTCGCAAACCAGCTTCACAAAAATGCTGCATTAGATCAACCCCTATTTCAGACGAGTGGCTATGCATCTCTCCTTCCCGTTTCGAGCCAGCTATTCGGTAGGACTGGATCAAAACTGATAGAGATTAGAACGATAAGCGCAAGAAGAGATTAAAGTTTAATTCGCGAATTCAACAAAATATATAGGAATGCCGCACGCTTCCTTATAAACCGCTACAACCATATATAAAGTCTAACGCACCTGTTGGAATGACTGGGTTGGGAATCGTTAGCTAATGTGAGGTTACACGTTAGACCTGGAGTACGTAGAATTAGCCACGAGAAATAATCGGCATGGACCCGGAATCGAACCACGGACTTTTTTCTTCCCGGACGAATGCGCCGATCACCACGCCCTCCTATTTCCCGTGGAAATTTTGGAGCATGCAAGGGAACTAGATGCTAAGCCATTGCGGTCCATCGAAGATGGCAACGCAAGGGAGTAGAGGGCATTCAAGAAGCCACAACGCATTCGGTTGCATCGTATACAGGCACATATGCCGTGCAGAGATACATAATAAGAACTTCATATCTGCCGAAAAGGTACTGGAATAGGATCTCCTTTTCCCTTCAATGTTTGTACCTAAGAAGACAGGCTGATTAGGGGATGAAATAATATACGCCCTTCACCCCCCTACCAAGGCATTCATTTACAGTGTTAATAATAGCAACTGTTAAGAACAGAAACGTGTTTTAGTAACCTAATTGCTGATAATAGGTACTATGAAACTAGAAGAAAAGAGCCATAAATACCAAGCAATGCCTTAAAATGGCACAATTATTATATAAACATTTATTGAAAATTTACGTAAAGGCAGAACGAAAGAAGGATTAAATCGCATGGACTAATCATGCGAATGCAGAAATAGATCGCAGCTGAAACATTCGAATTGCGGCCTCAGTCAACTGTCGTGATATTTACTTCTGAGACATTAATAATTTGTTTGTGTTATGATAATTGCCAAAATTCCATTCGGGGGACAATACGTCAGCTGATATATTAGCGTTTCCAGGTAAAACTTATCAGGCTCTAAAGGGCACAATCCAAATTATGCAATTGAAGCCCAATTGTAGACATGAATACCCAGTTAATATGATTATAAAGCATGATTCACAGTAGGAGCTCTGTGCTAGAGAATAATCTTCAGAACTATAGGGAAAACTTTTATAATTGTGTAAAATCACTACTTAATAATACGGTTCGGAAGAAAATATGACAGTTTTTGCAGATGTAAGCGGAAGATATATGAATTAAAGAAAGAAGGAAAATTCCACGGCGAAAATACACATTAACATGTTGATGAATTTGTAATCCTTGGCCGTATACTAGCGAATAATGGAAGGACGGATGAGGAGATCAAAAGGCGCGCGAATGCTGGTAGGAAAGTCATAGGAATATATTGTATATAATGGAATATATAATATAATATAATATAATATAATATAATATAATATAATTGATTGATTGATTGTTTCGAATTGTTTCGATTTGAAAATAGCCACATAGAAAAATGTTCTCTCCCCCACTTTATTGTATGGTAATGAAACTTGGGGATACCAGGATAAGCACAGGTGTAGTATAGTATTGGTTAGAGTTGTGGATAGGAGTGGTTAGAAGAGGCAAAGTATTGGAGGAATATAGTTAGAAAGTAAGTGGGATATTACAGACTGCAGAATAGATACATCCGTTAAGAAGAACATTGGTCACGAAAGGAGTATTCTTCGTTCTCCCAAGTACAACCACTTTTCCCCATAATGGCAAGAAGCAAAGGAGGGCAGCATGATTATGTAAGGCAATAAAATAAGGAGATTTTCTAGGATAAAGAAAGCGAAATTGGTCATAAAAAGAAGCAGGGCTCATATTGAAGCAAGTAGAACAATTTAATTTCTCGGTTGCACGGTAGAAGAAAATGAGCACAGTAACGAAGACATAAAAAGGTGAACTGCACCAGCGAAAGAAGCACTCAGAAATAAGAGGGAGCTGATGACAGGGATTTTGGGTAAGGATATAAAGAAGGCTGGTGAAGAGCTTGATATGGAGTGTAGCGTTGCATGGAGCAGAAACGTGGACCCTGAGATAAGAAGACGAGAATATACTACGGGCTTTCGAAATGTGGGAGTGGAGGAGGATGGAGAAGGTGCAGTGTACGGAAAGGAAGACAAAAATGGAAATGCATGGTATGGTTGTTGAGTTAAGAAGCTTCTGGATGATTGGCAGGAGACAGAGTAGGTCGTTGGAACAGGTTACGAGGGGCAAAGGGTTTCTTAAGGATTTGATATAGGGAAGGATGTAGGGCAAGCTGGGAAGGGGAAGGAAGGCTTTATGGACGAGATGAAACGGGTAGTAAGTACGTGGAGATGAATAAAGAACTACTAGAGGTAGATAGGGCACAGTACGCGCAAACATCTGGAGGATTGTCTCTAACTTTCAATTAAACCTACCTATAACAGGTAGGTTATTTAAATAATTGCATGAATTAATGACAGGTAAAGTTTTGAATAGGATGGGCGCAGATAGTTCTCGGCGGCGTAGGGCCCTTTGCCACTACCGCAACGGTAAAGTTGTCAGCGTCCGACAATTGAGTTTTTATAAAAGTTCAGTTCTTTAAAATAATGTAATTCATCGTAATTTGCTGTGAAAGGCTGTACACGCCAGGAACAAATAAAAAATGAAGACATAAGGCAAGAATTAGAAGTAAAACAGTAACAGAAGTAGCAAAAAATTATAAAGAAAGATGGAAAGAACATGTTGAGCGCATGCCTCTAGAAAGGTTTCCCAGAAAGGTTTTAGAGTATAAGCCTGTAGGGAGAAAAAGTGTTGGGAGGCCGAGGATGCGATGGTGAAGCCGGAACAGGGAAATTGCCTAAACCTGGGAAGAAGGAAGAAGAAGAAGATCGTAATTTGCTGGAAGCATGTACAAATATAATAAAATGCTATTTGAGATGAAGATATGTGACAAAGTCCTGGCCTTATCAGTGTCATGAGTAAGGCCACACTAAAAAATATCACACAGGAGGTACAGGAAGAGAGAATCAGATTGAAAAGGACGCCGCTAACGATACTATGTGTTACGCTTGCCTTCCGTGGCCAAAGAGGAAAGCACACCGTGCGTGAAAACCGAAACGCGTAGGCACGCACCAATCGCGCATCTACTAAGATATCGGCGGCATGAGTGTGTGGAAAATGGCCAACTGCGTTCATTTACAGTTTTTATTTCCAGTTCCACTGATCAAGATGAATTTTTTCCATACCACATTCGTTATCTTTGCTTTACTTTTTTCTGTTTACTAACTGCAGATATTTTTTTATCTTCCAAACGTGATTTGATTTTTGGACGCCTCCAGTCTATGTGCTTTTCTGGGATCAGGTGTTTTCGGGAAACCACAGGTGGAACCAATAAAGAGATTAGAGATGTTCACAGTTCACTCACTAACGCAGGCCTCAGTACGTGATCGTACATATTCTTGCCTTGAAGCCAACAGTTCGTTGATTTCGTGTTTCAAGCAC
Organism: Pyrrhosoma nymphula; assembly: GCA_963573305.1. Classification (NCBI taxonomy): domain Eukaryota; kingdom Metazoa; phylum Arthropoda; class Insecta; order Odonata; family Coenagrionidae; genus Pyrrhosoma; species Pyrrhosoma nymphula. Next base: position 37,648,929 of record OY754334.1, read on the forward strand.
GCTGTTCAATTTCATTCAAAACATCAACTTTTTCTTCCCACTCATTTTCTGTCTGAAGATCTTTCCTTATACCAAGTCTTTTGACATTCCAATGTCTTACGCATCTACTTTTGCCTACTTCAAAATCTCTCTCTTGCTGTTATCAATCCTTAGATTGGTTTGAAAATAGACCTTCATTCAAAATATCTTTAACTATTTGCCTACACCAGGCCAAACTTTTTTTTTATATTTCCTTCGATCCACTTAATCTAAAACATCCTTTTATAAAATCATATACTTTGGAGACCTTATCCTTTACTCCAGGGTTGATACAATATTCGGGAAAATAAATTCCCTGACATTTCCCTGACAAAAATTTGCATTTTCCCTGACATTTTACAAAATTTCAAGTGCAAATGAAAGTTGAGAAAACAAACCAACGTTAATTTTGCTCATCAAATTTATTGACAAATTTATGAAACGATTATAAAATCAGAAGATGGAACATCAACTCCGGCAACAGCGAATGAACGTATAATTGGGGTGCGTCGGCCACCGACCAATTCAGCGACCTTCACCCCCCATCCAATTTTTCCCTGAGAGCTCGACGATTTTCCCTGACATTTCCCTGATTTCTCTGGCGAGTTTAAAATTCCCTGACATTTCCCTGATTTCCCTGACTTGCAACATCCCTGTACTCCAAATATTTTCTCAAATAAGAAATATCAGAAAAAACTCAGCGTCACGTTATAGCAAAATCGTCTCATATTTTCTTCAGCTTATTGGGTCTCCACTATTAGTTCGCCCATTGTTAACAGTCCTAATTCAGTGACCAATTCCCGCTAAAATTTTTTTGAGTTCTATTCATTCTTTTTTTTCCAAAAAAACTGTCCATGTAAAACGACTTTACCACCTGCTCTAGCTTAAATTCCTCTAAATTATTGTCTGGAATAGCAACCTCGTTTCCTAGAAAATCTAGTTCTCGTGTATTTGAATAATTACCACGGTCAGCTAATGTGAATGCCCATTTTAGAGCCGCGAGAGGGGGGCGGGACTAATTACGACACTCGGTCCGTGGGGACAATTAGAGATGTGGATGAATAAATGAGAGGAGGAGGAAAGAGACATGGAAGTAGCCCCAGAGTTGTCATTACTTTGCGCTGAAAGACGGACGCAAAGCGGGTCCGCAAATTAATGACCAATTTGACGGATGCACAGTGGTCAACGAGCAGCCAACCGTGGGTCCAAAGGAGACGGCAATTCCCGCCACTTACTGGGAGTAATCCCGGTTCCTCGAGCAACGCGCGAGGCGACCCGGCAAAAGGCGACTCTACCAGGAGAGACTCGCAGACGAAGGCCTTTGACACCCGACCTTGCCTCGATGCTGGAGCAATTGTGTGAGGCAATTTGCTCTGGGACGCCGTACCCAGAGGTACGACCGGGTGACAGGACTGTTTCGCAGGGCAAGAGAGGAAGACGGTAGTAGGAATTGGTGGGTTAAAATAAGGGCAGTGGGTAATTATTCCCCTAATACTCACCTTTCTGCACTCAAGAAAATTCTTATAATTTAAACATTTTATTTCCCATCTTTCAGTTTAGATAACGGTATACTTAATGGAAACATCAAAAGTAATCATTCAATTCCGAGCACTGGTTTACTACAACTCTCCACTCCATTTTTTATCATTAGTTTTAGTTTCTATAAGGTATAGTAATATTAAAAGTAATTTTTAAAAAATTCCTTGTTTTGATGTATCTCGTGATTTCCGCTAAGAATCCCATCCTTTATTTTGTTCAGCTAATTTTTCATGAATATTTTATTTATTGTTGAGTTCTCGAGGCTGTTATGTCTAAGACTAAACCGACTTTTTACTTCCATCTAACAAATTTAGTTTTAAATATCTTTTCTTACAAATTCACTGAACTACTACTTCATTGTTGACTCTCGCCGTCCATCATTACAAGCATACTCACTAGAAAGACACGCGACCAATTAAATTAATGAAACATTAAAGTCTTAGAGAGTCATTTTACTTCAGTACCTATTTGGTGCTAATTATTTGTAAGATTCAAATTACTGCCACAGCATTTCTATTTTCAAAGTTTGTGAAAATAAATCTTCAATTTCCAGGAAACAATTCAATTTTTTTTCAAGTTAATCTCCTGATAACTTCCTAATCCTTTCAGGTTCTTTGCCTATACTTCTCCTTCATTCATTTAATCGGGGATTAAATACTCTGATGCGCAATTTACTTAACTACGAGAAGAATTAGTGTGCCTTTATTTTTTGCTACAAGATTCATGATTCCGCCATGCCCTTAAATTTTTATATCTCTGAGTTCGTACTTGATATTACTACACATAAAAAATTAAAGAAAATTGAATCCAATACGAATGCAATGGTGACTGAAATGAATTCAATAGTTTTTTCATTAATTTAATCGGAATTAATCATCAAATAGATTAATATCAAGTGAATGGAACGAATCGTATATGAACAAGTCTCGTGAATAGTTTTATAGAAAACAGGTTGTATCAAAACTCAGCTAATTAGATGATATTGGTACAATATTGGCCACATTCTGCCCAAAAATAGATTATTGAAATCAGCAGAGTAAGGAGAAATAAATAGGAAGAATTATCAAGGAATATTCGGGGATGGAATACCTGAAGTGAACCATGATGGGGGACTTTAAAATGAAAACTTAGGTAGGAATGAAAGTTGAAATTTGAGTGGAGTGGAGAGCTTCCACAAACCAACCTTCGGAATGATAACTGTTGATGATGATGATTCGAAATATAACAGCAAAATCCAATGGAACATATTCCTGCATCATATCAAACCTCTCATTATAATAGCCTGGATTTCCTAATGCCGGAGAGAAGTTGTTGTTAAGATCTTTTAGGCCAGGAACGAGGGACGAATCAGGGTAGGTGGAAAGAAGGATGGATCTAAAAAAAAAAGTGTAAGATTGAGGTGGAGTGATAGAGGGGGGAAGAGAAAAGAGCAGAGGAAGGCAGACATTCCGACGGAGTTGTTCTGCGACTGCTCTCAGATAAGAACCTCTTCTCCAGCGTTTGTAAAGGTTTCGGGGCATTGTGGGAGGAGGATAGGTGAATGTATGAGGGAAGAGGGCTTTAAGCAGGGCCCGGTGAATTCACACGTTGCACCGCCAGGCAAGAAGAGATTCCAGGAAATGCACGCTTTTGGAGAGAAAGGTCGGGTATGCCTGGGTGGGGGGATGGCTTGAGAGAAGTGGAAAGACGAGAAGGTGGAACACTCCCTAAAGCTCTGGAAGCGCAAGGTGGAACAAGGGAACCTGCCTCCATTTGCTGCTACGGTGACATACGCCCACCCACACAAAAAAGACAATGATGGAAGAGGCACAAGGGAAGTGGGTGTTTTTCGGAAGAGACAACTCCGATGACGAGTTGAGAACTCAGGAATAAATAAAAAACTCATTTCTTTATTTAAATATTCAACCGCAAAAAAAGGTCAAGGAGCACGTTGATTCAGCAAGGTCAAATATTCTTTTTTCAGTTGCCAGAAATAGCAGCGCAAATATAGTCTCTTGATGCCATTAACACATTAACATTTTTGGAAACCAACATCTCCGATGAGCTTGGAGAAAAACCTTTCAGAAACTCAATTTTGCCCTTTTTTAAAAAAAAATTTCCAGCAAATTAGAAATGATGTGGTATTTTACCTCTCTGACGAATGATAAATATTAGTAATGTAATTTTGAACGTCATTATACCTTTCGCGTTAAAGCCTTTGAAAGGTGTTCGTGGATTACGATAGTAGCAAATAAATAAATTGATAAAGAGCACAATCTTTTATAAGAGCATTAGGGTAGCGCAAGGTCAAAGAATTTCTCTTCCGTTGCCGAAAAATATGTATGGTGTTAACGTCAAAACGTGTTATGACGTAACGTGTTAAGAACGTCAAAATAAAAATCTTTTTGGGCTGCAATTCAGGAAAGATTTAAAGCTGAAAAACGATCTTAGCCATACCCTCCATGCCCAGTTTTGCTGAAAATGAGAATTTTAGTAGAAAAATGAGAAGTCTACGACGAATGTGATGACTTATTTCTGTGAAATGGCAAAACAACAAACATGATAAAAATAACTTTCGTAAAGCAAGCAACGCTTAACAACGAGGACCATTCAAATATTTTGTTATGTTGTAATAAGGCAAACGTCCATTATAGACAAAGTGTATGTTAACAGACCTTTTCCCACGAACACAATATTTCACGTATTTTTAGACTGGAAAATTCGTCCGTTAGAGCATTTTTTCCATTATATCTGTTAAATTCGCATTTCTTATATAATTTTAGAAATTGATTCAAATCGTTTGCATGTTGTATGTAATCTGTTGCATTTAATGTACGCTGTCTTTGTATCAACACTGAACCACAGGAGTGCTTCATCACATTTTACTTTATGGCACTAGATATCACATTTACCTCTTCTGAGATCATGTAATTGATCCCATAAACCATTGTCGGCCCCGGTGGTGACGGGGTGACGTCACCTGCCAATCCGAGGGTCGCGGGTTTGAGTCCTGCCGGGGTAGATTTTTTGTCCAACACATGGGTGTTTGTGTAATGCATAGGGTTAAGTGTAAGAGAGTGCTGCATAGCCCTAGTTTTGCCCTAAAATAAATGTATTAAAAATGAATAAATAAATAAATAAACCACAAGGAGTACGTCTCTATATCAAAAGTATCAGTAAACTGCTTTGAACTCGAGAGTTCTTTCAAATAAAAAAACGTATCCACTTGCACATTCCATGATTTTTCATGATTGTAATGGTATAAAAATTCAAATAATACATACTAATTATAAAATTCTGGTTTTCATTCTTAACTGATGTGCCCTCTCCAGTAGTCCCTGCCTGGAGATCCGAATGAGATTCTAACTAACCTCCGGATTATGTCACTTGAGAGAGCTATATCACGTCTTCAAATAATTTTAAAATCACCCACTATATAGAAAAATACGGGCAGGAGAGAATAGTTTCATATGATGTGGTAACATTGGCAATTTTGAAAAACATACTAAAATACCTATGTAGGGTGTTATATTTTAAGAACTGCGGAACTGGCCGCGCAGTAACTTTAACGGACTCACCCGCTGATGGTCACACAATTGAGTGAAATTCACAGTGAAAAGGTCATTCGCCTGGACTGGGATTCGAACCCAGACCCCCCAATTTCGAAATTCACAGGGAGAGATGACGCCTGGGTAGCTCAACTGGTAGAGCACTCGGCGCGAAATCGAGGGGTCTGGGTTCGAATCCCACTCCAGGTGAATCATTATCTCACTGTGAATTTCACACAATAGGGTATTATAATTTGAGTTATTCATTTTTTTCTCATAATGTTATCATTTCACTGAATTAATAGATATTACTACCACTTGATAGGAGTTATCAAAACCACGGTATAACGTCATTTAATGCTTTTTCTAGAATAAAACACTACAAGAGGCTAGCACTTTATGACAACAATGATAAAAGTCGTCATGATGAGGTGTTTCCATGATAAGAAAGATCTGAGCACTCTATAACACCTGATAACCTCAATCAGTTAATACTTCAGGGAATTAAATTATCATACTTTAAGGTCATGTGGAACTACTTACAGTGACCTAGATGTCACCTTACTTGGATTTTCATTGACTACTGATAATAACTTTTGGAGAGAAATCATTTATAAAACGGATAAACGCACAGTTTTACCCAGCGCCAACTCTCACGATCTATTCGTAATTTTTACCTATTTCCTGAAAATATACGGTTAACACCTGGTACATTGGCCCTAAAAAACTACAAGAGAGATTCTAGTAACCGTACCTACCAAGAGGAATTTTTTACTTCATCCATATTTATTACATTTTCAATCTACAGAACTAAAATATAGACCTCGACTATATTTAAATAACTTTAAAACTAGCCGAGAAATTCTCCCAAACTACAGCTACAAATCAAAATAAATAGGTATTTCTTAGCAGCGTACTTTTAGTCGATCATACATGAGTGTAATTTAACCATGCCAAATACAATTTTGACGTATTCACTGATAAAAACCAAAATACATGCCTTTTTTTTAAATAAGGAAAATAATAATAACTTATTCTTTGTTTTACTAAACGGCTGAATCACAGTATTTGCAGTATAACACTGTAATTTCCTTGGGATCACATACGAAAAGAAAGACGTCAAACTATCAACATTGCACATGGTAAATGAGGATATGTTATCTTATTACACGGTCTAATGGAAAACAAGTACATATCCCGGAAAATATAGTTCCAAATAATAAGCTCCTACGTTGCCGTGCTATGCTCACCGATAAAGACAACATTTATTTTACCCAGAAATGCTACCCACCCACAGCTATTCGGCTGGATGTTACCTGAAAAGCTATGCATGAGATCCTATAATGGTATCCTAGAAAAGCGTAAGAGATGCCCCTGAGACATTAAGATTACTGAAGAGGACAAAACACGGCAAGAGAAAGAGTTCAGATTTAATATCACGTCAAATTTTAAATTTTAGAGGAAACTATATGTGAAAATGGTAATGCAGAAGAAGGGTAGCATATCCGCGGAGAATTCAATAACGCAAACTGGATTATAATATTTATATCGTTACCAAATATGAATATCAACGTCAAGTCATACCTAAAACCGTTAAAATAAAAGGAGTTTAAGTATCAAAATAAGCATGCGAAATATTTCCTGCTGCAATTATGATATTCGAAAGCGCACAACCAAGATGAGTTGTTAATAAGTTACCTACAATGGTTTTATTAAGTTAAACAGAATTTATTCTTTGCTTAATGTAAATAATTAAGAGTAAATTATATCAAAATTTAATGAAAAGGAGCTTAGGGATGAAAAGGCAGAAATTGTAGTTTGTGGAAATGGTACTGCACAAATAAGTCTTAAAAAACTGTTAATGGGATACTTTGAATCTAAGTAACAAGTACACATGGAACTAGGACAAAATCTTATCTTTAACACACTTTTATAAGTAATTACCAGTCTTTTCCAATCAAGGTAATCCTTATAATCGAGAGGGGCAAGCGGAAAAAATACCCTAAAAACTTGCACGTCGTCGCAATTCTGAAGAAGATAACTGGATCAGTTGATCATCGCGTCCTCAGCAATTCTGATGCAATGTGATATTGATACAAGGATAAAGGGGAAAGCGATAAATTAACTCAAGGCGAGCAAAAACCACGCACAGAAAAATGACGGAATAAAAGGGACGAATTAACATGCCGGCCTCGTAACAGAAATTGAATCACGCACTGGAGGTGGCGAGGGAAAGTAAAGCCCAGGAAAGGAAAGTGAAACTGAAGGGGGGAGACTGACCCAGGGAGCCCCTTTCCTCTCCAATGAGATTAAACGGGCAGCAAAATTCGTCTAATTTTGTGCGTTCACACTAGGGCCCTTTTTCCCTCATCTACTCCACCTTTCAATTGCTGTGTTATCGCTCAGTTTAACAAAGAGCAAATAAATATACCCCGGCCAGAAATTCCGTGAAGTGACTCTCCATCTTGGACAATTCATCGATTATCCTGAGGAACCATAAACCTCTTATGCTTCTTCCTTTTTCTCAGTAAGGCCTGTTATTATTCACTTATGCCTGTTATTGTTCTTCCATCGTCTTCTGAATCTTCCAACAGTTCGTCCACCAATTGGTAAGTTTCCTCTATATATAGTTTACAATTCTTTGTTATTCAACCTACTTACATGGACATTCCCTTCGTTTGTTCTTTCGCTCAACCAGTCAACTATATTGTCAGTTGAACATGCTCATCTTATTTCGCCACTCATTTCATGGTCTAGTCAGGTCTTTCCAGAAGTTCTATGGACTATTATAATCTCATATCTTCATCAACAGCTTCGTGTTCGAGGTATATTAATTATTTCGGCAGTATACAAGAGAATAAACCTAAAGGTAGCTTTATTATTTCCATTTTATATTCTAATATATTTGTTTTCCCAGATTTTTCTTAGTAAATTCTTTGTTCCAATTCATATGTTTCTGTATTATTCATAGGATACTGGTATGCTAATGTTTCTGTTACGAAGATATGCTATTCTTTTACACAGCATTCCTAATGACTCTTTTCTACACCGTGGTGTTGGTTTTGGCTTATGTGTATTACCGTTCTTAATAGCTGAAAGGTGACTTTTAGTACGATGCCAAAGTACTAAGAGTTTCATACCATTAATGGCTCTTACATTTTCCCACTGCAATTCTTGACGTTTTATGACGCAGTTACATAGATGGATAGAAACTTTTTCCAGAGCAGGGAAACAAAACAGTTGAATCAATTGCCGTTTCAAACCAACAACCCTGTTTTCCTCACGCTTTATCGTGCACTGCCAAGGATAATGAAGGAAAGGATTCAAAGCAAGCGCATTTAATGGAAATCAGCGCAGAAAAGGAAAGGGAGAGAATGAGAAAAAATATAAGAGACGCATTCACAATCGGGAAAAGCACACAGTATGTCGTGTTTGCGTCGCCCGCATGCGGGGCCTCGACGCGGGGGGAACAAAGTCGCCCACTAGTTATCGCCGTTAGCGTCCCTTGTTTAAAATAAAACACTTCCTTGCTTTCAAAATCCATTTAAGGTCTCAATATTTCCACACAAGCGCTTCTGACCGCTGCCGATATACAGCCGAAAGGGACCTTTATCCCGCAGGGTATGGACAGCACACTCTGAGAAAAAAAGAGTGTTTTGTACTGTAAATTTACCTTGCGTCTTAAATAACCCTCGTGTTCGTGCAACAGGACTAGAGGAGCTTTGAGACGCGGATTTAGAAAGGAAATAAGATGGGGGCGTTGGGGTATTTGACTAGAGATTTCTGAAGGAAATTGGAACATGGAGCAAACATAGACAGTAGGTTTGGTCTATGTTTTAGTTTAAGGCAAGGGTAGAGGAGGGAATGGTAAGTAAGCGTGCAAGATTTAAGATGGCTGTCATTTGGCATTATGTCCTACAGTAAGAAACAGAGGAAAAACAAAAAAAAATATTCTTTCGCTTAGACAACGGAAGAGCCACACAGTAGTCAAAGTGCCGACTAGTAGTTAAATTTTTCAATCCGTCCTGCTTCCCAAATCGTCAGTGAATCACATTGATTCAAAATCATCACATGAGGTATAACGCCTATTTTATTTAATAGCCAAATATTGATCTAACGCCTATTCTCAGGGACAGGACACAGGATTATACATTGGAGGCAATTTTAATGAAGGAAGTTTAGTGAGAGAGTATGAAGCATAAAATGGTTTAAAAATTAATTCATTTATTTAAGTATTCTAACCGATTAAAGATAGGTATCAATAGAAGCTGAAAAAATCCTTTGGATTTTTATATGTGCAGGGCCGTATATGCCTCTAGTAGTTCTTTCTTCATATTAGCGTACGTCCTACCCTTCTTCGTCCCGCCAATAAAACCTATTCACTTTCTCCCCCTTCCGCTTTCCCAAATTCCTTCCCTCCATCATGGCCTAAGGCAACCAATGGACCCTCACTAGCTCGTCCAGCCACTAGCATCAAAGTCATCATACGAGGAATAATCTGTATTAATACATCTTGATAGATGATCTAACCTCTATTCTCACAGACCGGACACAGTATTTAGCATGGAAGACAATTTTAATGAGCTCAGTTTAGCGAGTGAACATGGAGCATAAAATGGTTTAAATATAAAATGTCCCATTACCCCACACTAGCTCTTCCAGCCACCTATCCTGCCTACCCCTAATCTTATCCAGAAGTTTCCTCTTTTCAACAACGATATGAACGCAACGGCATGGAGCGTAAATGCCATTGAAAACAAGAAACATAAGGTTTATTTTATATCGTAATTATTAAATTTAACGCAATTTCCATAAGAGCAACAATAAATTTTATCCACAGGTAAGAGCCACTTTTTAAAGTAAAAACATTGGAACGTTTCCGAAGAGCAAAAATATTTTATGAATCTTATTATTTTATAACATAATTTATAAATATCATTCAAATTGAACCTGGTACTTCAAACTTCATAGAATACAATCATATAAATTTCTCTACTCGTTAACGCAGAAATTAATAGGTTTGGGGCGCTCAAACAATTGGTATGACAGGATGACTCTTTAAATATTAATGAAAGTTGAACTTGATAAATTTAAAAAAAAGTTAGAGCGTTATAATTAATAAACCTAACGTGAAACCCACCATCAATGGCTTACAACTCTGTAATTTGTATTCAACTGGCATAAATAAAATGCATAATATATAAGGCATCATGAGACAAAGATAATCGGCGAACGTTAATTGTAAACCAAAATGGTTACTTTTCCGTTATATGGAGACCACATTAATACTACGCGCTGGGGTGGTTATGCTAGGGTAGGTTACCAATATTTGAAAAAAACAACACATTAACCGAGAATTCAACTTTATTCACACAAAACAAAAGAATTGGACTTTATTGTTCAAAATCAGTGTTTGGTAAATCCCAAATCAACGTAGGAACACTCATTTCACCATAAAAATTGGCTCACTCGACAGATAACGATTGCCACGCACGTCGGGAACAAGACTGAATTTTAATGAAGGACATGTAATGAAGGATTGTACTGTAGCGACAGTGAAAGATGGTGATGACGAATAAAGATAACGATAACTCAGTGTTGCCGCGCGAGGCGCGGGTCATGATACTTAAGGAAAATAACGTAAATGAACAACTACAGCGCGCAGTATTAAGGTGGCCTCCGTATAACGGAAAAGTATCCCAAAATGTACTATCGAAATATCCCCTTTCCGTACATTGAATAAACCTAAACTGAAATTCCAGAAGAGCATGTGATGACTAATTTTACCCATCAAGGCCTCAAATTCAGGGCAAGCCATGAAATATCTTGCATAAAACACGGTAGTTGTAGTAGTACAAGATAGTAGCCTAATTGGTTTAAACAAAACTTGAAAAAACCTTGAATGACTTAATATAAATAATCTAACAATATAATTTAAAATAATGTGACAAATTCTACATTTTAATCTTCATAAGACCAAAGACACATGAAAATTCGTCTAGTTACACTACACTCTTTTTCAAATCCGATCTATCTCTAAACCCAATCCAAACCCAATATTTTATAGACACACCTTTTATTCAACACTCATCTATAGATGAGGCAAACGAGAAAATTATAATCTAGGTTGATAAAGAATGGGTATTGGGAAAATCTCCCTTTACCTTTGAGCTTCCTCGACTTCACAACTTTCGTTCGAAAATGTTTCTCTTGCCATCATGATTCTTACTTCCGTCGTACTCTGGAGAAATAGGATCAATTTTGCGCCAACGATTGTGTCGGACCAAGATAAGAGAATGAAGAGTGTCAATAATTAGCTAAATGAATGTCAAGGGAGATTCGCGTAAGCACACATCCATTGATTTCTTTGCTGAGAGAAGGGCAGCAAGACAAAAATGGAAGCCAAAGTTACGTTTGATGATTATGGAGACTCTTCAAGATGGTTCATTCTCCTTAAATGAGAACAGATAGGCAACTGGCCCATTCCTAAAAACGTACTGTCAGCAGAGATAATTGTTGCAAATGTAAAAATAAATAAAAACGAGAATTGGAGCCTGAATCTGAAGAGATGTAGCTGGATAAACTCGGGGGCAAATAATTTTTACTGGTAATTGAATTACTGACTGTATTAAGGTACCTAGAGGAGAGTAGTTAAAGTACAACAACAAGTTCGCAGGATGTGATATTGAACCATTGTCCTATAAGCATTATCTTTAGGAGGCATAAGCAAGAGCAAATTGAGGTGGGAACCGGGTTTCTATCCTCCTTACTATAATATATTTAACTCTCCACCTAATATACTTCCAACCTATCCGAGGAGCTAAATCCGGCGTTAAGGACTTGAATACATGATAAATATTCAGCATTCACCCGGTAACTTTAAGAAATGTGCATTTCCATTACACCACAAGCAAAATTGCCTTCATACGGATAGAAACTCAAAAATGTTAAAGTACAGACAAATGAAGAATAGAAGCCTTTAACATTTTCAGTCGGAGACGGCTGATGGAGATCAAAAAGGGGATATAAACTACGAATCGAGATATGAGAATGGAAGCATTCAAAAGAGCAGAAGAAGAGAAGACAATATGAAACAATATGCTAAAAGGAAGAACCAGATAGACACTGGCATATTTTCAGAAACAAGGAGCTCCTTAAACAGAGGACAAAATAGGAGGCCTAAGGAACTTACTTGGAGAAAATCAAGGAGGATATAAAGAATACTAGTAGGTTTTAACATAGTATTTAATAGGTTGTACTAGTCATTCAATTAAGTATAATATTATTTTTTATAATATAATATTGTTTTTTTATCCATTCGAGCAACAAAAATTTACAACAAACATGATGAAAAACGTACCAACGTTGTTAAGTCACAAAAAAACCGTACGAATTTCTCAACATATGATCCGATAGCAATTTTTCTAAATTTCTTCGAGAATGGCAAGCCCAAATTACCTCCACCTCCATCCCTGTTTGTAATTCGAAGATTATCGCAAAATTGAGCTGAATTTATATATGATGAAATAAAAGACTGTGCACCTTTCCACAGTATAAAATTTAATTTCGACCCGGGTTTCAATGTTGATACATCATCTCCAGGTGCTGAAGATGATGTATCAGCGGTAAAAAATCCGGGTTTAAACCAAATTTATACTGTGCAAAATTCCACGGTTTTCCATTTCATCATGTAGACATTATACAATTAATAATTAGCGCTCGCTCACGGCCACCATTCTTTTTCTCTCACCGTACAGGTCTTTCTCTCTCTCTCAGTCGTTTGGTAATAATTAACTAAAACAAGCATGACCTCACGGCAATCTCGTCCCTTCACTCACGAGACCCAAGAATTTTTTCATCAACGTCTTGCCACTCCGGACAAGACGCCCGTCTCTAACCGCAGTATGCCCCCACTACAGTTAATGGAAACTCTCACGTTCCTTCCTTCAGAAAAAGGCGAGACCAAGGTACGCTGGTTCAAAGAGACCGTATGAACACTACGTAGGACTGATAACCAAGGAATTAAAACAATATCCACAGGTAAGCACTACTACTCCATCCAAATTGGAAAAAATGTTATTAACGTATGATAATTGCTAATTGTGTGTTAATCTATTGAGTCACAATTCCACCACATCATATTAAAAGGCTAGATACTAGTAAGAAGTGGAATATTTCAAACACCTTGGAGCCAATATGACGTGGGATGGAAGAAGTTCAATGAATGTATATATATAGAGGTAGCCGCCTAGAAAATGTGAATAAAAAGTAACTCAGGTAAAGAGAAGAAATCAAGATACTTCGTTTTGATGAAGACATTAAAGTCACAGTAGCATATAATGAACTAAGTGGTTTGCGGAAAAGGGAGTGGAAAGAGAGCTTTTGCAAAGCAATCTTGGAATTGACAACTACACCTGATGGTGGGAAGAAAATATATTGGTCAACAACAGAAAAGAAAGAGGTGTTATTTTATATATTGGTTGGTGTGAAGAAGCTACGAGATTTTTCAGTCGTCATAACAGAAACCACATTCTTATATTATTTAAAAATTCAAGCAGTTTTATAAAGCAGGTATAATAACACTAATGACGCAAAAACTGTGTTTCTATCACTGAACCTTTCGCCCTTAGCTGACGGTGTTTCGACAATAAAACAGCTTTTTAACAGCTTTTTGCTGTTTTATTGTAGAAACGCTCACCTATTACCTACAGTGAGTATTAAACTATTTTTTTACACAATTCAGAGGACATAATTATAATCTAAATACCGTTAAATTTTTGACACGTTCTGAGTGTCAGAAACTCATTACTATTTTCTTTTTTAATGTATACAGAGTGCAAAGCGCTGTGCCATGGAAAACGGCTTCTATTATGTTGAAAACATCTTGAATAGTTGAGCGTCAGAGAGTATATACTATTTTCTAAATGTCTCCAGAGCGCATAGCGCTATGCCATGGATAACGGCTTGTATTTGGTTGAAAACATCTGGAATTTGTTGAGTGGAAAGTGCCTGATATTTTGGTGTCATCAGAAATATGGCATCCTTTTCTTATTTTTCTTGAGGCCAAATTCGATGAAATGTTTGAAACGAAATATCTCACACAAACCACCTTAATGAGAACCTTCCCAGAGTACCCTGCGGTGACCCAACGACACTGCTCCTTCAACCTCCTGAAGGAAAGGAATACTACTCAGCTTCCCCCTCCCACTTTCAAAAAAACTCACGCTTTTTGCCCCAAACCATGGAGGGGTCAACCTCTATGGCCGCGAGAGTCACCATGCCCTTCACCCCCACACCCCCATCTACCGACGCCCCCACACAACCGTGAAGAGTAACTCGTCGCGCTCAACCGCAAGTTTGCATTCCATCACGACCTCTCCCTCAACACCCTCTTGCCTTTCATAACTCTTCTCCATATCACCTACCTCGAGATGAATTTCCTCCCATCTACTTTACACACCGTAGAAAACTCAGTCCAGGGGCTCGGCCCTTTCCTCGGTCCCCAACCTACCTCCTCCCGTCCAGTCCAACCCTTCTCTACCTCTCTGTTCTCCACACCATTAGGGCGGGTTTACGATCGACGTTTCCTGACTTGGAGTTAGCGGACGGTGGCGTTCAGTTTTCCGCTGTCTTTCCGTCAAGGAAAAGTGTACTACGATTGACGTGAGGATAATAATAATATCTCTATAGGTATCAGCTTTCGCCAATGACTACCTATTTATTATCTTTCGACAACACACACAACCATGCCCTGGGAGGTGTAAATTTCCTACCCAGGCGGGATTCGAACCAGTGACCCTAGGGTTGGTAGGCGAGAACGTTTCCCTGCCACCACTGAGGCCGGCCAACGATCAACGACAGTTGTTCATCGTTTTGGCAAACGGAGTTTTAGATGGTTGCGTAGTGACTGTTTATTTTCACATTTTGAAGTCTAAATATAAATAGCCCGCTAACAACGCTGAAGAAAGATATAAGAATTGAAATAATGTTTCAATGTAAAGTTTAAAAGTAATATGGACTATCGTAATTAATATACAAATAATGGAAAAAGCTCTCCTCTGATTGGCTGTCTTTAAGGTAGCGTGCGGGTAAGTTAGTCTATGACAAGATTCGCTCAATGTCCGCTCACTACGACGTTAACGTCCGGCCATCGTGATCGCCACAATCACCAACGTTTGCGTACTCCACCGTCCGTTTCCCTCACGCCAGGAAACGTGAATCCTAATTCCACCCTTTGAAGTCTTTTCCAACGGTGAGGTTAGTTAGTCAGATGCTGGTAGTTGAGGGTTGATTATATGGGGGATGTGGGTTGTTCCACAGCTTAAAACTGCTTGCAACGTTACTCGGTTTCATCTACATTGGAGTAGACCTCGGGAAGGAACGGTTTAGCGAGGTACAACGGGACAGCATAATTTGATCTACAGATACAACAACTCTAGAAGCTGAGACAACATTTCTGATTGTAGAAGGTTTTACTTTGTGGAATTGTTCCATCATTGATAGGTATGATAAATGTAGTAATGCTCCCAATTTATTTTGAGCTATCGACCGGTTTCAACATATGTCATTTCATCGCCTTAATTTCAAGCTTACCTTGAAAATTACATTAATGTGATGAGACGGGTCGGTACCTAAAAATAAAGTATTGAATATCACTATATGTTACGTTCCCAGCCTAGACAATCATTTTGATTCTGATACTAAATGCAATTTACTTTGAGTTGAGGCAAACCGCGACGGTTTATTGGATGTTGCTTCCAATATAAGAAAAGGAAGAAATTGGTACTGAGGAAGAGGGTTCCATCTTGAGCCTCAACAAGCCTGTTTCTCTCCTCAGCATCTATGAGCCGAGGAGAACCAGGAACATTAGCCTTTTTTTAAATGATTTGAATTTTATTTCTTGGTGTTTTTGACCAGTGATCTCTTAGTTTCCGTAAGTATACATAAAAAATAAGCGCTTGGAACAACCACTGAATCATCTTCTCTTTCTATTTGAGAGTATCTTTAGAACCTTCATACAATCTTTCCCTGAAATCACATTTCTTTGCATCCACTCCACCCTCAGGAGATAGCAATGTTTTTCTCACCGGATAACTAGTTTTTCTCGACTTTGATGATACATGAGTTGACTTCACATTAGAATATTTTATCATCACTTTAACCAGCCCTTTAAATCCCATTTGTGACCAACAAATAAAAATAAATACGGCACGTTGATATCACTATTCCGAAGTAATTCAATGAATATTGTTTCGATTAGTCTCTGAAGTATCGTTATACTGATCCATCAAGGCTCTTTCGATCAAAAATTATGAAATGGACAACTATACGTATAGTTATAGTACAAAACCTGCGGTAATGACATCCAGAGTGCAAGACAACGCCTGGGCAGCTTCACTGGCTATATCACTCTTCGCTACATTCAAGTGTCAGAGTTCAAATTGCTGTGCAAGCGAGTGATTGCAAAACTTTTGTTTGTAAAACCCCCCCGTTGTTTGTAAAACTTGTGGAATAAAAATAATCGATAGCCTACGAATGAGAACCGGAATGAAACTAGCAAATGAAATAAATAAACGTATCATTGAACCTAGTAATTTGCGTGTGATGTGCTACGCGTGTGCCATTTCATGCTCATTAACAAGTTTTTTCCATATCCTTATGGTATGAGCGAATTTAGTCCGTAAACAATGAGTGGAGGGTTTTAGAATAACCAAATGAACCGAATGTGGGTGAACGTATTGGTGGAAGTAGGTGTGTTGAATAGATGTACGTCTGATCACTTGGTTTACAAAATGGCAACTGCTGACAAACCTTAAAGATGCTGGACCGAATACGTTTAACGATTCATGCTGTTTAATAGGTTTTGGGTGTTGAGGCTCCCACGTTACAGTAGTCAGACTTTTTGGTGTAGAACGCCATCGTCCGATCACTTCGAGCCACGTGACCGTAAACAATATTTTAGTAAGGTTGTTATGAGGAACAACATTTTTCTTCCAAGAACTCAATTTTAGGAACCTTTTTGTGGCAGTTTAAATAAAATATTAATTTAAACATAGTAAATTTCTCACATGAAACGTACTAGGTGTGAAGCAGCAAAGAATAATGTTGGCTCATGTGCCCCATTAAGATGTGGGAAAAGTCTTTAGCCGGAAATATAAAAAAATTCAGGAGATTTCAGATAGAAAATGTAGAGGATCAAGTATCTATCCATCAATTATGGACCCACAATTACTATTCCCACATTTAACTACTCAGTAACACCATTTCACTTCAATATAGCTAGAAGCTTTATCGATTTCTAGGCAATAAAACTTAAACAAGTTTAGAAAAATACATTGGGCTTTTATTTCACTCATTTAAAACCTCATAAGGAGGGGTGGATTAGAATTTCTCCATCTGTATTATGAGACTATATTCTATGTACTTGCTCTCCGTACTTTCTTCAAAACAAAGCAACATACTGATTACATTTATCACCTTCTCTTCGCAGGTAAAAGCGACTTGTAGTGTCTTGGTGGACCAAATTGAATAGTAGTTGAAATATAAATTAATCGAAGTTCTTCACCAGAAACTAGAGGCGTAATCACATTTTTAAAGCTTCTTATGTAAACTAACTAAGAGAGACCAGGTACTTATTTTTGCGTTTTTTTCTGTAGTTTGCGAGAGTGAATAACATTTTTTCGTTAGGAAATACAATTCCAGTGACCTCGCGGGCCTAGTTTAAAAAAAAAACAAGCCATTTAAATTGCATGTCTTTTGAACAAAATTTCATTAGAGAATGTCAGATTGTAGCGTTTTTTGCAGAATCGGAGTTGTGACAGAGTTAGTGAAAAACTATCAAATTCAGTAATATTAGCATAAATACCTCCACAATAGAATATTTTAATACTCACATTCCAGACGAGTCTTTCCTATACAAAGATTTCGTAAGGTGATCAATTATTAAGCACAGGAGTGAATATTTTCTACATCTATTGGGCATCATTAAAATTTAATAAATTCATATTATGATTTTTTGACACTTGAATTTTATGGCACATACAACCTGGGGGAGGCAATAAGGTTCAGTGATCAATGACACAATACGTAAAATAATAAGCGATTGCTAATTTATGTACAAAATAATCTAAAGGTAAAGTACAGCAAAATAAAAATATATTCGTCCAGCCTCTACAATAATGTTATCTAATGGCCATTACGAATTTTCAGCTTAACTTTGCACGTGTACATAATAAAATACTTATTATTAATGCTTAAACAACAGCATCGTTAAAAGAACGCATGAATTAGAGCACTTAGTGCGGATACAGATTTCGAACCGTAACAAGTGGGTAGGATTATAAAACAATGTTGGGATATTGGTATGAAAACCCCTTTACATTACTTGCTTTTACCGTGATTCAATTCCAGATATATTAATTACTCGTCAGACTTTAAAGCCAGGAACAAAACAAAGGCATTAAAATAATATGGATAAGTAAAAAGGATATTCAGGATACATTTTCGGCAGAATATTGAGTTTAAAACATGGCCTCTTTACCAGCTTAGGCATACTAGGCTTGGTGAACTGCACAGGAAAAAAAATATATATAATGTATAGTATAATTTTCTCCTAAAGTGTAGATGAAAAATAGGCGAACATAAAATCTTGAAATGATTGAGTCCGGGGTGTGTGAGTGGTGAGTGATAGAATAATAGAAACGAAGAGGGCAGGTACTTTTTCACGGAGTGAGCAGTTACTTCTGAAAGGACACGGTAAATGGTGACAGCTAAAAATCTAACGTGAAAGGAACTAGTTGGAACAAATAACCCGGAGAGGGGGGGGGAAGGGATTGAAAAATGCGCTTCCATTTCTTCCTTCCCCCCTTTAGCCCAACCCGAACACCACTTGGCCCATTTCGGAATAATTTCGTCTCTCGCCCGATCTTTCACACACCCACACCACACCTCTGCTCTCAACACTTCCAGGGGGAGACGCCCGCTTCTCCCACCACTTCCAACTTCCTTCCAATTTCAATTCCAACAACACTCCCTTCAACGCCTTACCCCCCTTTTCACTCATACCTCCCTATTCCACTTCCTACATCATCCTTCGCGCCCTCATCCACCCACACCTTCCCCCACCCCTCCGTCCCTCTACGCCCCCGACCTGAGCGTATCTCGGGGGTGGCAGGGACCAAGCCGCACCTTCATTATGCAACGTCTCCCGGCTCAAGAAATAAAAGAAAAAATCCTTAAACTCGCATTTCTCACTTCTCATCCTCCCTACTACTCTTCGCAACAAATGTAGTCGTCCACCTTCATTGTCTTCATAACCGTGGAGTATCCATTTCCTTGGGTTCTCTTCACTCAAACCCTCATTTCCTGCCCTTTCCCACCACCTTAAGGTCCTTCCACCACAACTGTCTGAGTTAAAACAAATGGTAATTTCCACATTTTTTGCTTGTTTTATTTATAAATTCCTGTTTTCGCTTATGACATGCATTACATATAGAGAACCAAGATTTAGACAAAATACTATGTAGATTTATCCACGAATATATTTTTAGTTATCACCTTTTTCCTGCCATTAGAGGCGACTGAAGCGCCATTTGCATGAAACTACCCCAATTTTACTTCAGTCACGGCAGTAAGTTACTAAAACTAAAACATGAGGTGGTAAGATTCCGACATTTTATTTGTATTCGATTTCTAGGGATTTTCTCTTTCTTAGAACAGTTTTGATTGAAAACCTATGAGTGTTTTTTAGTTCAAATTGTCATTTCACTGCTGTAATCAAAGCAAACTCCATAACAGCCCATGTTTAAATCTCCCCTCTCAAAGAAATATTTATGCCAAAATAGCATGGAAAAAGGTACTTTTGATCGTAGCGTTAGATAAAATGTACATAAATGATGCTGTACAACCATTTTCATAATTATCTAAATAACATTACTTGAGGAGTGAACCACCTTAAAGTCCAACGAAAACTTACTCACTTCATTTCTTCCTCAACCCTAATCCCTTTGCTAACCTTGCAATTCGTCACCCGTCTCCCGTTTTCTTCCGTCACTCACCTTCATTCCGTTTCTTTTTATTCTTTACAAGTTGAAAAGCCTGCTCAAACATGCTAAGACATTGGAGATATAGCCTAAAGTCACGAACAAATCGAATACTTCAATTGAAGTTAATGTACGGTTTAATAACTTTAATTACTAATAAATAATAATTTAAATAACATAAAATCTCCTTCACACTTTAAAATTAGTTAATGTTTTTGAAAAAGATAAATCTTTTTGAAAAATGCATACGCCCGCACAATATGCCAGTTAGTTGAGAAAATGTTTGGCAGCTCGCTTGCCATCTATTGGGGCACATCTGAATCATTACGCTTAGCAACTTAATCATACGTACGTACAGGAAGCCTTTTGAAAAGTAGATGGGGAGAATGACAAAATAACGCACCCATCCTCAAATTTCACGTCAATCTGCTTTTTTTTATTTGTCCCGGTCCCTTTTTCGCTTCATCAAAGCCGACCATCGCTTCACCAAAGCGCATTGATGAAGGCACATATGCACGTAGTATATATACTTGGCCACATTATAACACACAAATTAGCACTTCACTGAAATATAAAAAAGTGTAAGTAAGCGGCACTAATCCTTCTGCAAGTGAGTGATTATTTGACGTAAGAAATATTTTTTCCGGGTATTCTAGGGCATATTTTCCCCATTTAAGTAATTCTGCATAAATATAGTGAATGTATTTCGGGAAAATTGTAAACCCTCGTTTACATTGCTCGAATGCAACATTTTTGACGCCTCTCGCATTTTTAAAGGACTTACAAACGTTGGAACGTAGCGGTTTGGGTGCAAATTTTACTGCACCATTAAACTCTTACCCCGGAATATTATAGAATGAGCTGGTACATCAGGGGAATTTATTTACTAATAAAATATGGGTGAACTAAGTGCACACCAGTGTATACTACTCTCGCATATTGCCTAAAACGAAATACTGCATGCATAATATGATACATAATGCTGGGATGAATGAGAGTATGAAATAAACTTAGTAACACAAGTTAATTCGATTGCAAAAATCGAACAACTACGTTTACCCAGGGAAAGATTAGAAAATATAGTGCTCCAACGCTCGCTCTTTTGCAGGATGAGGCAGTCTGAAACCGATAATGACTATGAAGCACCAAAATACAATGAGAGTACCTCGCAAAAGTAGGAATTAAAGAAATTTACATGCATAAGATAGTCTTTAAGTAGAACTGAGTTCCATAAGTGTCAAAGAGCGAGAGGATACTCATCCGAGTCCATCCAAGGACTACTTGGAGTTGGTTATGTATAATATTGCGGAATAAAGGAAAATTAGGTGGGTTCATAGAAAGGTATTATTTTTTCAGCAGGAATAGCATACATTTGGCTAATTTCAGGGTATGGAAAAATTTAGGGCTATAAAATGCACCTAGAGGAAAGCCGCAAGCAATAAGTCAGTACTTTTTCGTCAAGGTCAAATTTAACATTTTGCTTCGCTTGTCTTAGGCTGCCGAATCACCAAAAATATCAATCTCATAAGACATTCAGTATTTGGCAACTATCGTAATTCATCGCTTACAGAAAGATATATAATGGCACATAACTTACGAGTCCCTACGAGGGTATTCACTAAGTTTTCTCGACAGGAGAGGATAAGATAATTTTCTCTCGGACAACGTAAGGAACGCCATAATGTAACTTAGGGACAATTACGTGAAAATTAAACCAAACTTCCTCCTCATCTGCCATCAACATAAAACACATAGTCTTCGTGAAAACGCCTTCCCGACTGTAATTCTCATTTATTTCTCTCAATGAGAATCCCATTCTCACCGTTTTCACACCCTGGCAATTCCCCAACCTCCATTCCACCTCGTTCTCATAATTATCCATCTGCCTCCCACGTTTCCTTCTTTTCCAATTACCTTTGTTAATTTAAATGAATTCATTCAGGTCCTCTTGCACCCCCTTTCCCTCACTTCACTAACCCTTTGGCTAAAACTCTTAAAGAGATCATTCCTCTCAGGTATAATTGCTAATTTTAGCAAAAAAATAAGCTAAACTTAAATTATGCATCACACCTTAGATTATGTTTTTTCATTTGTTAAGCCACCTTAAACGTTTACTCACATAACAAGAGGAACAGTCGCAAGTCTCCGATAAAATTAATAGCAGTTTCGTGCTTTACTGATACAGCAAAGGATACGCATTTAAAAAATATAAATCCGTTGTAAAGATATCATTTAGGCCTTCGAGGTTTTGAAAACCACGTAATTAAATTCGTTTGATCTATATTAACGAGTGATTGGTGTATCCACGTTAACTACTACATTCTTTCGGAAAAAATAAGATTAATGAATAGATATTTTATCACTCATTAGGGGGTCTCAAAAAAAGCTGCGAGCTAAAATGATCATGTGAAAAATTAATGAGCGTGGAAAAAAAACAAACCAGGCCTTTCTGAGATTTTCACAGATTAATAATAACGTCGTTCATGTGGAAATGTATTTCTCAATACGGCGGTGGAAAACCAAATCCGATTAATAATATTTTTTCTCATCTCTTTACGCTTTAATTACCTTAATTTAATTCCCATTCCTCGCTTAGCTTCCTTTTTTGGGCTGAATATCCCTTTAAAAGTTCCCTGTCCTTTGATCTCATCGTATTCTCTATTGGGGGGCTTGGATCATCATTGGCCAAGTCTCTTTTAAGCAACTTCCTTTGTTTGTCCTCACATCTTCCAATTCCTTTGTACTCCCTTCTTACAAATCCTCGGGGCATATGCGGCTTCACTTAATCCGTGGCTTTAGGGGAATCAAATTACATGAAGTCACCATTACCACAGCACTCGAAAAACGGATGTCGCTTCAGAATGAATCATTCCTCGGGATTAAAACAAAACAAGATGCGAAAATATAATTGCACGATTGTGTTCCTCTAAACACTCGAGGACTAATTGGATATGCAATGGAATCCTTATAGATTTAATCTCTTTTAAAAAGGGACCATTTTCTGTCAATTGAATAGGACCTTGGGATTTAAAGCCGGCTGGCTCTTTGAAGCAAATCAACCGGGCTGCTAAGAAAGCCTGTTTGCGGTTTCCCCCCCCCCCCCTTCTTATTCAAGGTTTCAAGAGAAAATTTCCCTTTGGGCCTAATTCATCATTCAGTTCAACGCAAGACAGTAAAGTGAATTAAATTGCCAAAGGAGTTCATGAGTACTACAAGACGAAACTCACTTAAAAGACAAGAGATGAGGTATTTAATGTAGGAATAAGTTGAAGACATAGAAAGGCGGAATCATATAATGCCCATAGGCAAGCGATTGAGTCATTTAAAAATAAGGAATTTACTAGTATATTGTATATTAGGAATAATATATATTATAAGGAATAGAGATGGCATTTTACAAGGAAATATGGAAAATTTTGAAGCCATTTAACTATAATATACTGACTGAGGTAAATAATAAAATTTTAAATTACTTCATTCTAAATATAATTATTCCTTAAAGCCAAAACCAAATCCATGACCATAATTTAAGTACCTCTGCCTTATAAACTAATCAATGACAACACAACTTAAACAAGTTATGCACTTGACTACCTGATGAACTAAATCTGTAACGGAAACTTAGAAAATGAAAACAGTGAATAAGACAGGACATTTAACATTTGTCTGGAAAAATAAATACATCGGCAAAGAATGCTTATCTCGAATTTATAAAACGTGTCAGATCCGCCATGACATACGGTGCAGAAACAAGAGCTAAAATAATGCAAACCAAAAGACTATTGAGAACAACAGAAATGCAGGGGATAAGAATGATCTCGGGATAGATAGAATCAGGCTCAGCTTTAAGAAATCTCATCGTTACACCTACTATAACATTTTAAAATTTCACAGAATGCTTAACAATGGCCGTTATGGAAATATTATGTCAAATTTTTCAAAATATGATCTGGGGTACTAGACATTTTGATTAAAAACATAGAATGAAGGCAGCAGACAAACGTACACGACTTCGTCAGATTGTCAAGACCACCGAGAAGATACTGGGACGCGTAGATCGGTAGAATAACGAAAGAAAGACTTCCCCGAATACCAAGAAATAGCATCCTCCACGGCAGAAGACCGATTTAAAGACCACCAAAAAAATGAAAATATGACTAGTAATCCTCCTTCCAAGATCAGAAATTATTCCAATTAAAGACAGGCAACTCGCCTATTTAAAGAAGAAAAAAATACATTTCTTCTCCAAATTTCTCTTCATTGTAGACTGAGTTAGTATTTTAATGGAGCATTACTGACTACTTACCGGCAAATGTCGTCTCTGCTTTCGGCACTGGCAAGGGGTTTTGCGGCTCATCCCAACGGTGAACTTGGTGTGCAGTACATGATTCCTTACTGGTGATTGGAGAACTACATTGGTCCATTCGAGATAGAAAAGGAAAGAAAACCGATCAGAGACGCCCCAGAGAAAAAATCCTCCCACAAAACTTAAAAATAATTAATTATAGTTAATACAAAACAAAATTCTTATTTTAAAATACCCACAGCTTTACACTCCCCATCCACACTTGATTTAATTCAAATGTTGGTTAACTACAGCCCCACATTCTAATCTATTCATATCGTATTTTATTTATCCTGGTAATTGTGCTTCTCTTTTACTATGTTCTCCTTCAATTCAAGAGTTAGTTCCATGATCTTATTTTGCAGACATTCCCGGATACATATGAGCATTTATAAACCAAGGTTATCGGTACGGAGGCTTCCGCGGTGATTAATTGGAAAAGTATTTTCCGTGTTAAGGCCGCGTTGGTCCATTTGGGCGGACGACAGTTTCGGGCGCATTCCAGCTCCCGTCTTCAGGTCCAACTGATCTGCAGAGCATCATTTTCTTCTATATATACCTAGTCAGGTGCGCGCTGATACGTTCGGTTTGAATCCCATTGTTGGAAAAGCCGTTTGAAAGATCCAGGGAGAGGATAACCGTCTTCCCTGTTGAAGTTCTTTCCGTGGTTCACTATTTCTATTGCCTCCCTTATCAGCCGAGGGAAATATTTATTTTCTCTGGCAATGATTTTGGATTCGTGGAATTTAATCACGTGTCCGGGTTCTGACCATGCATGCTCCGCAACCGCGGAAAGGCGAAAATTTTTCTTATCGGTTGCCTTACGATGTTCTTCTATTCTGGTTTTTAGGGATCTAGATAAAAATCAGAATAGAAGAACATCGTAAGGCAACCGAAAAGAAAAATTTTCGCCTTTCCGCGGTTGCGGAGCATGCATGGTCAGAACCCGGACACGTGATTAAATTCCACGAATCCAAAATCATTGCCAGAGAAAATGAATATTTCCCTCGGCTGATAAGGGAGGCAATAGAAATAGTGAACCACGGAAAGAACTTCAACAGGGAAGACGGTTATCCTCTCCCTGGATCTTTCAAACGGCTTTTCCAACAATGGGATTCAAACCGAACGTATCAGCGCGCACCTGACTAGGTATATATAGAAGAAAATGATGCTCTGCAGATCAGTTGGACCTGAAGACGGGAGCTGGAATGCGCCCGAAACTGTCGTCCGCCCAAATGGACCAACGCGGCCTTAACACGGAAAATACTTTTCCTACCAAGGTTATCCTTCTTTTAAGACCTAGTATCGAAGTACAAATGCATTTAATCACCAAATGGAATGACAATTTCAACGTGCCAGACAAGTGTATCCTTATGGAATTCAATGGAGAAATTAACTACTGGCCATTTTGGTGTGTATTGACCATTTGAGGCGAGAATTTATTAAATAAAAATGAAAATATTACCACTCCAGAATTTCAATGGAGAAGATGAAGAAATATACCGATCAACAGTCGCCATTAGAACAACTAATGTTTACGGTAATATCAACTAAACCTGTTTTTACGGTCAAAATGAAAGAATCAGAATCGTCTATATCAGTATTTTACCAATGTAAATCACGAATAAAATAAATTGACACGAAGATACTTCATGGATTTTAGGCGGCAAACCCAAAAATAAATTAGACTTTTATGCCGAACCAGAAGCCACAAAACTTGAAAATATCATTTAACTATTGCAAAACACCTTTTCAAAATAACATTAATATACGAGGATAATGATAATAATCATTAATTATTTTCGTTTTTTCAGTTACTTATTCATAAAAAAGGATCATGTGAAAGTAAAATTATACAGGGTGAATACAAAATAATGCGTCGGTTTCATAGATCTGTATTTTTCAAACGGTACGAGCTACGGTGCTGCGCGACCCCTTAAAATGGACGGTTAAAATGACCTCTAGTTCTTTCGGTTACCGCTAGGAAGCACTGGTTGCCAAGATAAGAGCTTCTATCACTGAGTTATTGTTTTCGCAAGCTTCACGATGGCAACACCTCAACAAAAGTCGTTTTGTGTGTTGCGGTACGCGAAAAGTGAGTCCGCTACAATGGTGCAACGTACCTTTTGGCGTATGACATTGATCCACCGCACAAATCGAATATCTTACGCTGGTATCTACTGCCTACTAACAGCGAGGAATTTGAAGCATGCATAACTGTGGCTGTGAAGACAGTAACTGCTGACATGAATCACAGAGTGTGGGAGGAATTTGAATACCAACTTGACATTTTTCGGGTTTCTCAAGAAGGAAAAATTGAACATTTGTGATGTTTTTTCAAAACAAAACTAGAGAATGTACCGGTCATTTTTTGAGGTCGGGCAGCTCTGTAGTTCGTACCATTTGAAAAATGCAGATCTTTAAAATCGACGCATTCCTTTGTAATCACCCTGTAAATGGGCGTAATTTTACTCAAAAGAGAAAGAAATAGCGTCATGACATATTTAAGGTATGATAAAGCCGATTTTTCGTTTCATATAAAAAGTTGAAAGTTGAAAAATTATCAACGAAGAAGAAGCCTGTAATACGGTCGCGAAATAATTCTTAAGTACTCATTATTAGGCAATCTCCATGCACTAAAAGCATTAAATGTACATCAAAAGTCTATCAAGAAAAGTTAATATTATAATAATAGCTATTCAGTGATTAACTGATCTTCGCCATTAGTCTAATTCACCTTTCTAGGAGGGGATGTTATTAGGGTGTGAATATTTATTAAATTATTAACAGTAAGAACATATTAAATGTCAGTTTCTTAAAAACACCTAATTTTACGGTTGTTTACAGCAGCGAGCTCAAATGTGTTCTCCGTACTTAAGAGCTGATAAGACCTGCTTGAACCTGCTAAAGTCAAAGAAATCGATTACCAAATGCTATTTCCAGCATTCAATACCAACTCCTAGGGGGCCTTCATTTTAAGCATGAATTTCCGAAGCAGATGAGTTTGGTGGTACTAATTAAATACAAATTGACTTCATTGGTCCACGAATTCTTGCTCCAAATGGCTACATCTGTGCCAAGTTACAACCAAGAAGACTTACTGCTCACGTGGGCCGCTACTGACGCGAGAAGTCTGTAATTAGCGCCGCCAGTAGCACGAATTTGGGGCTTAACCCTTAAGCTGCGGCAGCTAGAGCGCATTTCGTCCACCCTGTGCGGCAAATATCTATTTGGACGGAGCCTGTCATTCCTTCCCACGGGCCGAGGCCGGGCAGTTATATGACCCATGTAATCCCCTTCCAACCCTTTTCTCGGGATCCCAGGGAGTGGGCACCGGAACTTGTCGAGGGATTAGTGGAACTTTGAACTAATTTTAAAACTTGTTTTTAGGCGTAATTGTTGAAAACAAATATGACAGTATATTTTCTGGCAACTTTCTGTTTAATTTGATACCAAACACCAAGAAAATCCGTTGATAATTGAGCCGGGCGCGAGCATAAGACAACTCATTTTTGAGACAACCGTAGCCTCTTGAGTGAACAATCGGAAGAAAGGGTCGCACCTCATTTCGGTGGTATGCGATTCCTAAAGAGAGTGGGAAGGGAGTGGTTTGGGTAAAAGGGGTGGATTCCCAGATGTCCACCGCTGGAAAGAAAGAGTTTGGGTCATAAAAATATGAAAGGACTGAGGGAGCAGGTAGACAGAGAGGGTCAAACGTACAAGAACGTTCTCTCCGCAGTTCCCGATACACACGTACATGTACGTTAGCCGCAGCCTAAGGGTTAATTACCTCCACGAATTGAAGTCGTGCTTCAAATGGAGGTGACAGCGCGATGAATAAGAGAAAATCAACGGAAGCATGTTTGTGAGGACAGATTTTTCGTCAGTGAGTCGTTAATCGTTAAAATACTAAAAACATCTACGATATTCATTGCATAACTATAGTCATAGATTTTTTAGTTAAAGAAAGAATTCTGTACGCGTTCACACATTATGATAAAAAGATAAATTATTAAGAAAATTGAGGTGGGTTCTCAAATCTGCCCCCCCGAATACATCGGAGATTCGAGGACATGAAGATTTGAATGTGCATTGGATGGGACCTAAGTACAAAATCGCACCAATATATTTGTTGCAGACAATCTGAAAGAACCCCATGTTTTATCTGCTACCCCAAGCTTCGTACACACGTTGCGAGTGAAATAGTTCGAATTTTCAGAGTTTTCTGCAAACCATGTGAATTGTTGTTTTATCTCTGGCTTTGGAGTTTGATAATAATTTCATAAGTATGGGAACATTTTATCACCTGTGAAAACAACGAAAAATACGAGGAGTGTATGCATTGTGGCTCACTCACTTCAAGGGGCCGGAAGGTCATGACTACCTCAGCTTCAAAGAAGCATTTGAAGCAGCATTCTGTAACAATTGCTATGATGCAAGAGGAGTGTGCTTACGCTTTACTGATAAACGTAAGCGAAGGATTGGTAGAGCTGAATTTGAATTTATGCGTAATTCAACTCCATTTTACAGTGCTCCCAATACTTCATTAACAACTCCAACCGTTCGTTCGAAAGTTCGTTTTTAGGGAACATAAGAAATTTAAAAGGAACCCCAAATGGCAAATAATTAAAGAGCCATTCTATCGTTATCAGAATCACAAACATGTGCATTCAAGATCCGAGACGATAGCGAAATAGTTAGAAATATGTATGGACAATCAGCCGTTTAGTGTTGTAAGTGATAAAGGTTTCCGTGCTCTAATTTCGTATATAGAACTACGATATACCACTCCATCTAAGAAACATTTGTCAGGTTTTGTGATTCCTAGCCTCTATGTCAACGCTAGAAGTGAAGCCAAGAGCTTGATAAACTATACTGATCACATCTCATTCACGACAGACACATGGACTTCAACAGTAAATGACATAACTTGAGTCTAGCGGAACAAAATTTGCCGTCAGACTCATGTAACTCATGACTTAGAGTGACTTTCATGAAGTGAAACATTTTCGCCTCTATATTAATTTACTTCTAGTGGTCTATCACAGTGGTGAAAGATGGGTTATTAAACCACAAGGCAGTCCATAGCTCGTTAGGATTATTTTTATAATTCGATTAAAAATGCATTTACTAACCTGTTAATGAAGATAAACGATCAACTATAATAAAGAGTTACCTGGTAAATATTTAGGAGTTACAGATGCTAATAAAACAAATTGTGTATTCGATTCTGAGAATACATTTATATATTTTTAAATCTATTTCGCTAATAAAACACATTGTGTATTCGATTCTGAGAATACATTTATATATTTTTAAATCTATTTCGCTAACCAATGCTTGCATAAAAAGGTAGTAAGGCATATTAACATCAGTTTACTAGAGTCCATCAATGTATACACTTTATACACAATCCTCAATCAGCATGTAGAACTGACGTGACAGTCTTACATGCAACGCCACTCTCATACAATTCTCTTCCACGACCCTGTCCTGCAATCGATACAAAAATGATCTCGCTGAAAAATTGTCAACTCCACAGCGATGTCACCGCGACACGACTTCAGCGCCGAGAGACCGCATAAGGGGGTTCGCATCACTCCACCTAGTGACGCACGTACGAAAACTCGAGATGAACCTGGCATACGATGAAGAAACGGGCAGGCCACATTCTGTCGTCTTCCCTCTTCCCATTGCTCTGGGGCGCGTCCCCAGATGTGCATAAAAGATATTTTGATGAAGGGCCCTCCTTGTCTTTCCCCGGTTTTCTCCTTTTTTTCCCCGACTTCCAGAGGGACGGAGGAGAGGACGCCATACTCCATAAACAAGAAGAGAATATAAAACGAAGGGGAGGGTTGCAAGTTGGAGGTGGGAGAAGAAGAATATGGTGTGAGTAGCACAACCATGGGTTGGAAAGATCTTGAAAGGCCGAAAGGCGACCTAGCGAAAAACGAGTTGCGAAGGGGGCGCCATCGTAAAATTAACAACGCGCACTATTTTGTCGCGATGAAATCAATTGAAAGGAAGTAAAATCAATGAATATAATATGCTGGCCATGAACCAGGAGTATGATCACGGTTTCTTCTATCGGTACGGAGTTGTCTTTATGCAAAACGTGAACCGCTTTAGAAGGACAATGCTCACAATTACTTATAAATGAAAATGACTGGCAATTTTCCACAAGATTTTCATTTATGATGTTATTCCATAAAATTAAGCCTGAAACTACAACTTTTACTCACAATTACTGTTCTAAGAACGCACTTCATCAATTAAAACTAGTGATGTAAAGCAATGAATGAAGATCGCGTTTTCATCTCATGAGCGCCATTGAAAATTAACAAAAATTCTGTAATCTCAAAACTTTATGTGCAGTCTAACAGTGCAATGTGGCAAGTACTTATTTATTAAGTCTTTTATTATTTTATTAAATATACTTTATTCGATTTAAGTATTATTTAACACATTTATTTTACACCCAAATGTAACAAATTTTACGGGTTTCCCAAAGGAAAATAAAATTAAAAAAAAGGATCACCATAATCTAACACTCATTCTATTCAGCATGCTCTTAACATCCTTCCTCATGATCACGTATCATCACTATTCAAACTACGTTCATATTTTATTTTTCCCGGCCAAATTTCTTAGCCGTGAAAGGCTGCACCTTGATTTAATTTTCTAATTAAATTGTAAATTTCTTTTGAATAAAAAATAACATTTTCTCTCTGTCTCCATTCAACATTTTCCCAATACTTATACAAGGTCCTTCCTTTGACGGCCACTTCCTTTACAAGCGTCAGAAAAAATATGCCCTTGGTGGGGCTAATCCAGAGATATCGAATATTTTCTTACAAACTGCTCTTTAAATTGCCAGGGTTTCAATGCAGAAATAGACAAGAGAAAAGAAAATAATAATTTATCCATCAAAATAAGAGAGCCTTCAGTGACTGGAGAGTACATTAAAGGCTTTTTATCTAGTGTAGTAATGCAATAATTAGTAAATAAATGTGGTTTTAAATGAAAAAATTCTAAGGACAGGTCCTTAGGATCCGAAGAACCTCATCCAAATTTTAACCATTCAAGGACAAAATATATTAGTTCAGTTTGAATTGCCGTCTCCTCGAGCTGGGATTAGTGGTCAATAATAATTAAAAATTAGGATTAACAATTGAAATCTTAGTGATTGGCTGCTACTTTGCAATAGATAATACTCATGCTTTTAGTCGTGAAAACCTTTTAACGGACAAAATGATGGGCATTTTCATTTATTTTGACTAAACCAGTCGCCAAGGTACTTACATGCGAATAATTTAATGTCACCTTTTCTTACATAAATGAGGACCGGTGTAGAATGGGGTGAGGTAGGAGTTGACCTGCTTGGAAGGGATTTCGAGGATAACGGAACCCTAGAACGCGGGAAAGGGGCAGGTAATAAGAAAAATACGAAAGATGCTATGCCTCTGTTTCGTATATCCTCATGCATGTACTCACCAGGGTATCCCGAGAATTACATTCCATTTTTGCCTCCATCCGGTGCTATACGGGCTAAGATGAGTGGAAGCCATTAAAGAATCTAATGTCGAGACTGCATACGTATGAGTTAAGTCTCACGTCTCGGCAAGGATACGCGAGAGCGGGATATTATTTCAAGACCCGGCATCAAGGCGGGGAGGTCATCCGAGGAGGAAATATATACATAGACTACTCCCATGCAGAGAGGACGAGGAAGCTGTGTCTGGCCTGGAATCTCATTTCTTTGCCGGATATCACCTCGTGGGACTCGCAAATAAAATTGTGACGAGACAAAAAATGGCGCATGCATATTATCCCCGAAGTATGTGCACACGCACTTTGAAAAAACGGGAAGATTTAAATCAATGCTTTCCAGAAACATTCATCTTCTACGATGAAAAATTAACGTGCCACTTAAGAGAAGAAGGTTCCCGGCTACACAGTCATGGTGAAGTAAAGTGACCATTATCATAGCACTGTTTCTACTTTATGAGAATTTTAGAAGACCTACCAGATGGATTAAAGATTTATGCGGATCAGGACAAAAATATGCGAAGTTTGATGGTATCTCCATGTTTTTCGGTCAAAGCTGCGTCGGTGTATCTTTACGATGACGTTTCGTAGCCAATGCAGGCCACATCTT
Organism: Pyrrhosoma nymphula; assembly: GCA_963573305.1. NCBI lineage: Eukaryota > Metazoa > Arthropoda > Insecta > Odonata > Coenagrionidae > Pyrrhosoma > Pyrrhosoma nymphula. The sequence goes on from OY754334.1 coordinate 37,681,557, forward strand.
CAGATCAAGTCCGAATGCCAAACAGTGAAAGTTGGCCTGTATATATACCGTCCTCAAGGGGGCCTTCCGTTAGCGCAGCCAATCAGCGTTGACCACCCTTATTTTGGCGCGTTCCTTCTCAGGAGTCTCTTCCAGGTGTTGTGGAGTCTATGCCCATCATCCCTATTGAAATTAGCCTCTACCTTCTCTATTTCAATAGCCTCCCTGATGAGTCGAGGAAAATAAAACTTTTCCTTGGCTAAGACTCGTGCGTCATTGATGTTAACTTGATGTCCCGGGTTCGAGAAGGCATGCTCTGCGACTGCTGACTGCACGCAGTGCTTGTTTTTTAGAGCCCTGCGGTGCTCAAAAACAAGCACAAAAAGAAATTCGAAAATTCCAATTTTTCGAAAGCCTCAAACAGAAATTTATACGCGAAGTTTTATTCAAAGCGCGTTCATATTCCATATATATAATATTGAAGGTTTAAGATGACATTACATTAGTTTGGGTAGGATTAGATCATATTAATGTTTCAAGGCGTAACTTTGAGGAAAATAGTCACCGACATAAAATTTCAAAGTATTTCTGGATAAGTCTAAAAAGTATACTGTAGACAGGATTCACTTTGATATAAAAGATATGTGAAAAGATATTTGTTGAATTAATAAATAAATTCGTAAATCCGGGACTGGAACTTGAACCCAGACCTCCTATGCACGCACCAAGAGCTGTAACTGATCAATGGCTTAATCGCTGGATAACTTAGTTTATAACTTTTGTTCTGTCATCGTATGAACCACTCCCTTGTTCCTTGACAGGCACAGTCGTCATAAATGATACAATTCTAAGATTAGTTAAATGCAGCCCTCATTTCTACCCTGTTCTCTGCTAACTCCTTCATGTCCTTGTAGCTCTTTCGTTACATCTCGTTGCAGTTTCCATATGTATTTGTCCCTCGTGGGACTTCCTCGTAGTGATCTCTCGCCCATTTTCTTTTTGCACGTTCTTAACATTGAGATATTCCAAGTTTGTAACTTAAAATGTCTAAATTTGTGGCATATCTATCAGGATCTTGTCTTCCTATACATAGTGATACATAAGAATTATTGTTATCTACAGGGCTGAATCTCATAAACACGCCAAGACAAAACAATATATCCATAATAGGTAAAGGTGAGCTTTCGTCTCGCACTTTCAAATTTTTTTTAATGTAGGATACTGACGAAATTGAATGTGATACCTAGGAGTAGAGGAAGAATGCGGATTTGTAAAAATGTAAGAATCATACCCGCGTTACTAGTAGTTTTTGAGATATTGACGTTTGAAAATTACCAATTTTCGCGATTTTTCCTTCGTTTTCGACGCCATATTTGGAGGTTTTATGAACATCCGTTAGGGGGATATGACTAATTTCCTTTCTATAATATTCCCTTAACCCACCCACCCAACAAGCTTACGGGCTTATGGAGTGAAACAGGGGTGCTAGGGTGGGACGGTACGCGGGTCCGATTTGGCCATTTTCAAAAGTGAAAAAGGCATTTTCGTGAGTTGGAAAAGCGAAAAACACATTTTTCGCGGGAATGGTAAAGTGGAAATGGGCATTTCTGGGAGAGGAGGATGTTTGAAAATGATGATTTTCACGGCATTTTCGTGATTTGGAAAAGCGGAAAACGATTTCCCCTTACATAACTTGCCCTGAACCCACCCCACAAAGAGGTTTGCGGGTCAATGGAGTGAAACACGAATTGGTCATATTCAAAAGTGAAAAACTCATTTTCGTGACTTTGAATAGCGGAAAACGCATTTTTAGAGCCATTGATAACGTGGAAATGGGCATTTCTGGCAGTGGTTGAGGTTTCAAAATGCTGATTTTTACAATAAATGTGAAAATGGAAAGACGTTTGTGAAGAATATATCTGGGTGTTTTGCTATAGTCGAGAGAAGTTTTCGCTCAATGGTGATTTTTTGTGGGCATTGGTAGAAGGCTAAAATGTAATTCTGCGTATTGTTTCTGGTATAATATCCCTCAGGTGACAACGTTAATATAAGTGGGCTTTTGTTAGAGGCTAATGAAATAGTATTGTTGACGGAGTTCTCTCGGGTAGTGTGGAAGGGGGAAATTAACTGTCAACACTTGGAAGTTAATTGTTATAAAGTCATCCGGTATTCATTCGCCAACGAGAGTTGAGGGGCTTGTTGGCATTAATCATTTTCTGACTTGCGTGTGTGGTGTATGGTCGCCATGATTTGCCAATCGTGTACGCACATGCAAATTTCTGCAATCCAGTCTTTCGTTTCGGCGGAGTCAGGCTTGCTCTTCCTCGAAAGGCACGGGTGTTTGTTATCCGGGGATGGACACTCGTGTCCTCGCTGCGTGAACTCGCAATCCTCCATTTAAAGTGAAACGTGAAATTTTATTAGTGCAGTGGAATGAATGCGAGTGATAAGGCAGTGTAAATCCTTCATTTGAAGTGAAATGTGCAATGTTTACTGCGGTGGAATGAATGGAATTGCATTGTAGTAAATGGCTGTTGCGGGGCGAGTTTGAGTGGAAGGCGGGAAGAAACTGTGTAGGAGAGGTGTGCATATGCTAGAGAACCAACTGCTCGATCGCTGCGCCACGTACAGTGGATAAGAGGAAACGGCATTTTTTCACAAGATGGCGGAGAGGAAAAAATGCACTTCTCAGGTTTGAAAGTTTCTCATTTCTAAAGTAGTTGATGCATTGTTGTGTTGAAAGTGTTAAACAAATATGCAAAGCTTGCATAATAAGTGAGGTGAAATTGGTTCCGATATCTCTGTTTAAAGTGGGTGAAAATCGCGAAGACAAGTGCGAGACGAAAGCTCACCTTTACCCCATAATATATCTAACAATATAACACTGACGACTCCACAAAGCAACACAAACAGGGTAAATAATGAAATTATAGAGTAATTTACTGACTCCAAAATGCACGGAGTTTTTGTAACCAATTACAACGAAGCGTACATCCTTGTAATACGTATACCCGCACAGCTTGCCAGAGATGTTGCTAAAAGATATTCCAGTAGGGTATACCGAAAAAACATTTTTTTTTTTAATTTCGATTTTAAATTTTGGGGAAAGGTGTGATTGTAGTCACAGATACACCGAAAAAAATATTTCCGAAAAATATTAATATTTAGGGGTATCACCCCCCTCCTGAAATTTTAGCTCACCAAAAATCGCCGTCTTGGGGCCAATTCTAGTGATTTTCTCCCGGATTTTTTTTAATCGTAAGATTGTAATACTGTTCCGGCAGTTGTTAGTCACTAATTGTTTTTATTCTTTCAGAAAACTACAATAGTGTTTTATGAAAATAAAGGTTTTTTGCTGAATTATAGTGTTTTAGGGTGAAAACCAGTCGTTCCTCTTGCACATTGAGCCGCGTGGAGACGTGGGGGCCATGAACACATTCTGCACGGGAAAATATTCATTAACCCTTAGCTAAAGGCAGTACATTATTAATGTGAACTGTAGTTTACACTAAAGTACCTAAGGTTTAGTTGGAAAGACGTGTACTTGGAAGTCCTTTTTTGACCTGAAAGCTAGCACAGCACATCGTGACTCTTTCACGTCAGCCAGCCAGCTTTCTAACCCATTTCCTCTCATCAAAAATCAATGCTAGAAGTACATTTTCTGGATACACAATGTATAAGTTTTTCTGAATGACTGGGAAAACTATGTCTTTGGCATGCTTTGGCATCAATTTGGCCCGGTTATTGTGAAGCCACAGATGCTTTTTACCTTCAATGCTAGTGGGATGAGTCTTAACAGCGATTTACGTTGGAACGTAGACATTCAAAATATATTTCACTAGCAATACCAAACTTGATGAAGGCGTGGCAACCGGCGTGTAGAGCTGGAGAATTCCGCTGCTCGGAGCTGCTGTAGTTAACAATTTTGAGGTGCATACAGGACCAGACTTTGCGTGTGCTAGGTTAGCAGGGCATTCGCCAGAACTAATCGCCAAGGCCATTCGAAGCAAATAACAACATAGTCAGCAAGGGAAGCATTTGTAATAAGGGCAACAGAGGGGATAGGAACTCCGGTGCGGTCAGCTACTAATGCAACGCTCGAGAGTTTCAGTCTATTCTGGTCCATAGGGTGCTTCAATTTTACATCCATACATGTCTCATACATGACTATTAGAAACAAAAGGGTAAAAGAAGCATGAGGGGAGAAGAAATCACGCGAAAAATATGGAATTGGAGTGTACAGATTAAAAAAAAGAAATATTGCAAGGTCGTTTTCTAAGGTTAACGAAAGATATTTAGACGTAATAAAATTCTCACGGAAAGGTAAGCTAACTTCACTAACTAAAGCACAGCAAAATAACCTTATTCCCTTTCATGTATATAATACTGTAAAGCTAAGCCCTCGCTGTGCTTTCTCTACCGCCATTCATGCTATGGAAGAAAGAAATTCTTGTATATTACTAAACAGTACTCAAATAACTTCTTTCCAAACAGAATTTGAATAAAAATAACAGGCATCATCAAACCTTTGTGTACCATGTCAGTGTTTTAGAAACAGGGGGCAAATTAAGAAGGAATTTGGTATAAAAATAAATAAAATAGTAATATTTTTCATAAATTGTAACCTGCATTGCATTTTATTTCATTTGGCTCTATTTTCGATTTTTAAAGACCATACCTTCCTATTCATCTTTGCAAGAGAAATAAGTTTGCACACGATAAAATTGATTTCTCCGTGGATTAAATTTAGGGCGTTTTACCTCATACATTCTTAAAGGTTGCTAAAGGGAAACTAACAAGTTTTGGAATATTTTGTAAACTTTCTCACAATTTAGAATGTAAATCATAACGAAGATCAGAGAGTTCATTCAATCTTCTATCTTATAACAATTTTATTGAACTCTAACAACAATTATTTTTTATGAAATTTTCCAAAATAAAATCCTGAAGGCGAAAGAAATTACCTTTACATGAATTTCTTAGGGTGGGTTTACACTGGAAACTTACTTCCTCAAGTTTCTTATGCAAGTTTGCCGAGTTACTCTGATGAAATATTTTTCACGAGTTATTGAAAATACAGATTGGTTGCTGTTTCAACTGGCAACATAACGCATCTCGAAGCGACTTGGCAAAACCTTTAAAAGTTCCGCCAGCGGACTTGTAGAGCCCTCTAAACCTGCAATTTAAGTGGAATATCACTCGCTGCAAAAGCCTTGCGCAAAAAACCTGTCAGTGTAAACCCACCTTTATAGAAGTTGATGTGAATGATCAGGTGTCAAACCTCAGCCACAGATGAGCCAAAATTAGCCTATTTTCTGTGGATTGGCGGAATGTAATTAATTGCAAAGTTGGAGAGTTTTTGAACTTCTGTTTCTTGAATACTCAGAGAAATGGATAAAAACGTTGAGATTTTACGCTTGTCTTTTAATACAGTGTATCAAATGGCAAAAGTGTGACGGTTCGCAGTTTGTACAAATATGTAACTATATCTCATTTGATGATGTTATTTCCATGAAAGCCTACTTCAATCGGCAGACCATGGATAAAAACTAAAATTTTAATAAATGAATATGTGTACGCCTCTCCATTTGTGCACGCTATGCCCCCGAGGTGGGAATGTGTTGGGGCGGACAAAAATATCAACGGGAGGACTGACCCTCAGTTCCAAAATATTGCCTCTCCCTTTCATATTCCCCCAACTTGAATCCGATTCAATGAAGGCGGACGTAAAATATGGGAGTGGATCCAATAAAATTTACCGATCTGATTTTTTAAGAGTGGGTTCGTAATTTGCAGAGTCGCAACTTTAACACTTTTTACAATATTATCTCCATTGAAGCCTACCTTTACCAGAAAGTGATTGATAAAAACAATTTTTAATCATTGAATATGTTCCCAAGGGTTATGAATTTAGTAAACCCATGCTCCTGTGTCATTAGTTGATGAACTTTCGTTCCAAGGTAATAAAAAAAGAATTGTTTTTGATTTAGCTATGGAAAAAATGTACTCCTAAAGAGAAAAACTATTTTTTGATACATTTATGTACGTAATTTATTCATATAACATAATATATATGGAATCATAAACTTAAATGTACATAGAGCATAACTATAGTGGGTATACGAAATAGCTATTATGTCTGGTTAGGCAAAATTAATGGAACTTAAGTTCCATGTTCTCCTCCATTTACAGACGTCAATATGATCATGAGAACACTTTATTGCGCTTTCTGCACACTGGTTTGTTTTGAGAATTTTCAGCCTTGACGGTTCTACGGACGGAATCCAAATATTTCGTGCAGGGAGTTAAATATTTAGCAGAAAGAAACTCTTGCACATTCATTTTGAACATCGATTTAAGAGAGATGAAATTAAGTATTTTACAAAAAGTCATAGCCGTAAAGTAAATATACTTTTCCATAGGCCCTTACCGACAGTGCATTCTACATCATCAAGGGGGAAAGCTGGCCGCAGAAGAAAATGCCAACGATAGGGCAGACTTCTAATTCCAAAGCATCCTCTCTCCCTTTCCATAATCCACAATTCCACTCCCAATTCGACGAATTTCGGTGAAGGGGAAGGGATGCAACGAAACGCGGAAGTCTGAATGTGTGGGAAACGGAAACGCAGGTCGAAGGACCAAGAGAGGCAGGAATTGGTGGGGAGATGGGAAGAGGAAAGTATGAAGAGAAAGGGGGAGAATGGTGGAGAGAAAAAGGAGCGCTTTTACATGCGAAATACAAAACAGGCGGACGTGGAATGGCAATTGGCCAAATTAGTCAGATTAAGTAATAAGGCCTCTCTCCCTCCTAACCCCGCGTTAAAAAGCAAAGGGATTCGGGCATGATGATGGGGGAAGGGGATGGAAAAACGTGGTTGGGGGGAGGGGGGGGGGGGAGTGGGAAGCATATAACATTTTTTTTTCCTTTCTTGGGGTGCAGCAGTTGGGTCGGGAGGAAATTAACGAAGAAGGGTGAAGGGTGTGTTCGGTGGGTGACGGCCTTGTGTAGAAGGCAGGGGGTGGCATGGTAAAGGGAAGCGGAGATGGCTTGTGGGGAAGGGGTTATGAGAGGGCTAATAATAAGGGTGAGAGAGAGAGAGAAAGTCAGACTGGGGAGAAGAGCAAGGGTATAAGGAGGGTAAGGGGTTTCCTCTGGAAGAAAATAATAAAAAGGACCATGGGAGCAGTAACAGGAAGGTTGTTTCTGGTATAATTGGGGGGACGGAGGGGGAGATGCTAGAAGGGGGGGAAGTATTAGTCGAGGGTGTGAGGATATTAGGGATAACAAATAGAAGAGGGGTATGGGGAAGATTGGGGAAAAGGAGGGGAGGTAATGAAGCACGCTGGAGGGATAGGGGGTGTGAGGGGAATAGTGGTAGCACGTGTAATATTATGAATATTTATAAAGCGGCGGGGAAAGAGAGGAAATGGCTTCACGGTTTGGACACTTTATTTCGCCTTTCTTCTGTTTATTCATTTTTCTTCCTCCCTTCCCTCCCACCCACCCCCTGGATCTAGAACAACACCACCGCTAACCCCCCACCACATTCCCTCCCAGCCAAATGCAAGCCTAATCCTCACTCCTACCCTAACCTGTCCACCACCAAAAAAAACTCATATAAAAACCCACCCCCAGAATCCAGACGTATATAGAAGCGCCTTTCTCTTACAACCCCCCTAACCTTTTCATTTCCTTCCCGCCTACCCCCACTTCCTACTACTTCCCACCTCCCGCTCAACAAACACCCACACCGCTTGTAGACTCGTGAAAAACATAACTCCAGAGGACACTCCCCCACCTGACCCCGCCCAAGTTTGCCCTCGTTTCTCCCTCCACGCCCTGAGACCCCTTACTTTTATTTTGCTTAATGAGCATCCCACTTGGGAGACACTCAGTCGCTTCCCGCGGCCTCTCCTCTCTGTTATGCTTCCCACCCTCACCCCTGCGCGTCCTCTAGCACGTCCCAAACCCAACAAACTGGTTACGGTTCCTCCACCCACCCACAAGGGAAGAGGAGTGGAAAAGGGTTCGAACTGGCTTACTCCGAAACGAACAATGGGCACTCGAAACATAACACGATCAATTTGAACCTTATATTCTTCACAAGACACTACATTGTATACAATCTAATTCTCTAATAAAGACAGCAAAATTACAGCCGATGAAATTTGCTCGGGTTTCTAATCGGGTCAGGAAGGCGGATGCTGCCAAAATTTCGATGGCTGTCATGCAACTTTCCGGGATTTTATACCCTTCAGTCAGGCTTGGGTGTCGCATGAGTGAACAGAGCTTTGGAGCTTTCCTCTTATTTCCTTCATTTTGTAGTGCACAGGTTACCACGTACTGCTTATGGCGTATCCTGCGTCTTTGGGAACTTATATGGTTGATGGTAGCTGAGCGGGGCCACATCTCAGGTAGTCGCTCTTTAGGTCTCGCTCTTTGGGAAGACGCTCGCAAACGTCTTCGCACGATTGACACGATGTAAAATATATATTTAAGGAAACTGTTAAAGTTTATAAACATTTAAGGTGGTTTGAGCGAGATAGTTCCCTAGTCATAATGGAGGTCATATTCAAATTTTATGTTTTGATTTCAGCATCTGTAAGTAGTATGAAATAAATATTGTAATATTAATGGTGTAGAGATATAGTTATATATTCCCAAAAATCTCGGTAATTAAACAAATAAAGCTACATAAGTCTCTAACTTGACTAACTTTTTCCCGCCGAACGGCTGAAAAACCCTTCAAAACAGCAGGTTTTTTTGCGATTCTGCAAAAGTTACTGTGGTGAGTAATAGGTTATTTTTATAAATAGTTGAGAAAACATGCAATCTATACACCGTTAGTTTTTTTACGAAATCTAGGTGTTATAAATTCCTATTTCCTTCAATATTCTCCCACTGGAACGCTCAGCCATAATCTATCCCATGTAAAACAGTTTATATTTACAGGCAAATTGCTCGAAAAGTAGTTCGGCATGGGGTTGATATTTTTATATCGTTGGAAAGCTGGGATTTGTATCTTTAAAATGAGGCCAAATTCATCAAATTGTAGGTGAAGTGATTGTTCGCTCAAACTACCTTAAATGTACTGCACACGGTCAGTTTTGTGCGGCTCCCCTCCCGCTGCGAGGGCCGGGGCAGTGAGGAGACCTTAGGACGAGCGAGATACCACCACGAGCGAAGATTATGCTCTCGCGAGCGAGGGTCGACCCACACACCGGCTACCTGAGACCCAAAGAGCGAATACCTGATATGTGGCCCCGCTCAGCTACCACTAACCACTTATTTTATTCCAACCTGATTTCAATTACCTCTTTGTTCTGCCGATCCCTATAGCCAACAGCTCTTCTGATTAATTCTATTTCGTCGAAGGCAATGACGTGGTCCAGTTTGAGGCTATGGTTTGCTGGACAACGTCACCATCTTTGACGAAATAGAAATTATAATAAGAGCTAATGGTTACTGTGATCGACTGGAAATGTAGGCAAATGAGATAAGGTTGTAAAAAAATAAATGTAACATAGACACAGCATATACCCTAAGCAGTTCGTGGAACCTTCTCCTCCACAAAATGTAGGTAACAAGTAAAGTACGTCAAAAAACTAACAACTCACGTGGCACCTGAGCCGGACTTAAGGGTATATAAATCTGGCAATACCCATGACTGAACATCAGTTCTGAAAACGATGCCAGAGACAGCCAACGAAGCAGTGGCAACAGTCGCCTATCTGACCCGGTGGGAAACCCGAGAAAATTTCATCAGCTTTGTCGCCGGGTAAACACAAAATATTTCACGGCAAGAGTCATTAGTTATTACACACAGTAGAGTAATAAATTTCCAGGTGGTTTAAATAGTTAAAGTTATAATTACAGAGTAGTCATAAGTTAATGCATATAAAATATAAAATAGTATATGTATAGGATTTCCCAAAAAATTGGTGGTAAACAGTTGAGAAGAGGAAGACATGAGGGAGACAAAAGCATGGACAGGAGGTTAGACAGATGGATCGAGACTCATTCAAGAGGTCCATACATTAGTCCTATCTGCCTGCACATCAACACTTTTGTCTATTACCTTGCAGTAAAATATGATGCACTACGTTCTATCAACTTCCTTTCCTGGTAAGCGGCTGGTCACAGAACAATGAACTATTACTTTTACTTTCCACAATGATGAAAGAAGAAGAAGAAAATGAAATCCATGCAGATACCCACAAAATGCGATTAGATGAAAAAAGCTCACAATTTTGTACTGACATACTATGTATCCCTTTCAAGAAAAGTTTCTTAACTTAAAGAATTAGAAAAAAAACACTCAGTAGATCTTGACTACCAACTAATGGTAGAGCTTATACCTATATTGTATATAGCTATAGCATTTATCCTTAATTCCTTTCGCGATTTAACATACGTTTCTGTCATGAAAAGTATGCACACATGCACGGTAATTGGAAAATGTTTGATTGCTATGAGAGAAGAACTAACAAGGTTGATATAAATAGGGCTTTGACGACATAAATTAGCTAGCTATCAATTTACTATAAATTAAGGTTGTAAATTTAAACATTGCATTGAATTACAAGATCAAGCGTAATAAGATATTCGTGTAGCATTTCGCGCACCGGATAAAAATAACAACTTTCAAAGCAGTTCATGCTCAAACTAATGAAACAGATGTTACTTCACTAAACATTATTATGTCCACGTTCGATTACATTATTAACCATGGAGACACCTTTATTACTGCCTAGTGTACGTCTCATTCAAAGGCAACGTGACGTCGTGCATTCGTCAGGGCTGCGTCAAAATATGTGACTCAAAATTGGAGATAGCTGTACCGGGCTAGACTTAGTGAATTGATATCAAAATCAAAAAGAAACTAAATAGCACTAATTTACAAATTTAATGACAATGTTACTCTTTCATAAACGCATGATTTTTATTAACATCGAGGGATATTGCTATCAAGTTAATTTTGATCATTCATATTTTTTTATAGGTAGGAGAACGTTTTAAATATTACCTCCAGCTTTCATAAGTATTTCTTGTTTGACATGAGCAGTAGAGGATAAATAAAAGGTTAACATACAGAACCATGTTAGGGCTGAAGGAAGACATGACATTGGAAGAGGGAGAGTGAAGATATGCAGCGAACCGATCTTAGAATCTAATGACTTACTATTGGACGATGATTTTTGAGAGAAAATTCTCTATTAGGTAGAAAAAAAAATAATTTTACTTACGAATCCATGCGAACGTACTCCCAAGCAACGCTCTTAGCGGTTGGGAGAGGCAGTAGTGGTTATTTGCAAAAGGTTAAAGGACGAGCCGTGAGAGAAAGACGGATGAGGGAATAAATGAGTGAGCGAGATGTTTGTCTTACGATGAGACGAGCAGCGGGGAGAAGTCCTTAAAATTATTTTTTTAAGGCATCAAAAAATGAAGAAGGCAGAGGAAGGTGGGGGTGGTTATGGAAAAAATGCCGGGAGGGTAAGGTAATGAAGAGCTCGGTTGGCACGTCGCGAGGTATTTCAGCCCATGAAAATTTAATTTCGAACAAAAAGAAAATCTAACGTTTAATTTTTTTCGACGAGGACGTTTTGTTTGAAGCTAGAGATGACTTGTGAAGGGTGAGAGAAAGGGTGAGAGTGGGAGGCGCGGAGAAATATGAGGAGGTATGCAAAGAGAGCACGGGAGCAGGCACTGTGAGCTCCCAAGTCTTTAACTACTTTCACCCCGCAGCATTGTGAGCATAATTCAGTTTTTTTCGGTGAGTCGTGGACAGTATCGGGCACGTGTAGCTTGGCCGACCATGAAATATCTTCTTTATTTTATTTATTCATCATTGTTCATAGAACAAAGGGCATGCAGAATACGGATAGTCAACCTTTGAAAAAATATGAAGTATCCTGCTCGTTTCGTTCCCAGAGCGCTGGGTTTTCATCCCGAATACCCGGATTCAAACGCTAGAAGTAGATGTTGCCTTCCAATTGGCCAGCATTCATTTCTTTACCGTCCAACTCAGCTACCCTTAACAAAGCAAATGGCCTAATTAGTCGGCTTAACCCAAATTAATATCGTGAGTTATTCAATCATTGGTAGGTCATTTCCGCAAGTTTCTTCTGCAAGTGCTTACGGGTGATTATAATCCAACAAAGATTTTGGCACAAGTTAGTGCAGAGCCAGATTGGTTTCTGTTTAGACTACCAACAATACGCTTTGTCAAGCGACTTGCCGGACCGTTTAAAAATTCTGTAAGAGCCATTTTACACGTCGAAATTCGCTAGCTGCAGTTACATGCGCAATAAACTTGCTATTGCAAACTGACCTGTAAGATTACTTCCGCAATTCTCTTCTGCAAGGGCTTGCGAGGGATTTTACTCTTACGAATGAGTTTTCACAATTTAGTACAGATTGGTTGCTGTTTACATGACAACGATACACTTCTGCGAGCGACTTGCCGAAACTGTTTAAAGTTCTGAAAGCAGACTTGCAAAACCAGTAATTAACGTCCAAAGGCGCTTGTTGCGAGTAACTTGCGCATTAAACTTCCCACTGTGAACCCACCTTAAGGCAGGTTAACTCGACACTTAAGTTAGGTTAGCACTGATATTAGAACTGAAATCAGCGCCGAAAACTCTGAACAAAATACGGAACGTCAATCGCATTCGATGACTAGGAGTATAGTATGTGTTCAGACGACGCTAATTTCAGGGCGCGGTGGTTCTGAACGGGCATTTGCTGAACTATGCAACCTAAAGGAACTGCGCCTTGGCATATGCGCTAGGTGATTTCAAAACATTCTAAACAAGCTAAAGTTAACGTTTGTGAAAGTCTGAAGAAAGTATGAGCGCATTTTCTGGATTACAGTTCCCAAAATTCCTCCGAAGATTATTTTAGTAGATTCCAGCTCCATCACCAGTTATGCTCTCGAAACACTCCAGTCGCCTGATTGACTGAGATTTGTCGATGGATTCGAGAATCGAATTGTAAATAATTTTTTGAACTTACGTCTGTTTTCAGTACTGATGATCGAATACGATTCTTTCATCGAATACGATATTACTCTTTACACGATAAGGATTTAAACAATAAATTCAGTTCGACTTTTAACACTGGAGTCATAAAACAAATTAAAAGTTGACCATCTCAATTTTCGAAAATAGTCTATAGTAATAAGAAGTAGTAAACTTGTAATTTTACCCACCATGTACTTTCCCTCTACCGGATACAACGTTTTCAAGAGACAACTAAACCTAGAAGCTGTCTCTTATTTAAAAAATTAACGGGAGAACGTGAAAGGCGGGTCAGGAGTAAATCAAATATTTCTTCAAACTTCATGTTTGACACTCTTTGCTTTGTGATCATTGCGTTCCAGGATGCGTTTATATCTTCTGGTGTTAGAGAGTTATCAACAATTCCATGGCAATGTAATCATTAGATAGCGGAGAAGGCATTTAGAACCATATGATTACGTATACGAGCTAACTAATGCGATGAGGACCATTTCATGTCAAATTAGAATGCCCATAAAATTTCCTAACAAATACTGCCTTGCATTACGTACCCCGTCAACTAATTGTTATCTTGAGTTTTACTCTACAAATCCGTTTGCATAGTGTCCCTGATCTTTCTTCTGTAAAGCGTAACCCTCCGCACGATTATTTTTACGCATTTTTTCCTTGCTATTGGTATTTTATTCGAAATCCGAAGTTTTATTCGTCATTATTGCCTTCTTAGCTTGAGCTCTTATGCACTTCTTGTCGGTCGAACTTCGTTCATCCCAAGACAGGTAGAGGATTCCACATTTTCTAGCGCCTAGCCTTTCAGCACGCTACCCATATTAAATGTTTCCTTTCAGCATTCGAAAAAAAATAAGTGGGAAACTCATGTTCGATGCGCCGTGTTTCATTTCCTTCTTATCCCAAACAGCTCTCCACATAGCTTTCAGGCAGCAGCTAATTTGTTCTCATAAGTGGGAAGTAGAAATAAAAAATTCTTAACCACCGAATCTTTGATACCATGCCTATATTTCTTATCCACCAGGAAACAGCACGAGGACTTTCGAATTTTACTAATGCGATATAGCCCAAGAATCGTTATACGGCGAGGATGTAACGGTGTGCTACTTTAAATCTTGGCTACTGCATATTTTTAAATAATTCCTTTTGTTTCTTTATCGTTTATTAGTTTGGCTTCTTCGGCTCATGGCGGATATGACTAGCATATGTTTATTTAAACAAAAGAGAAAGAAAACACAAAGAAGGCCAATTAAAAGGCCTAATGAAATTCCTTTCCTCATCCTTTCACATCAGTTTTCACGGGGAAGGGAGAAAAAAGCATTTTTCGTAATTATGCGTGTCCATTAAGGAAGTAATAAATAGCATTCCAAAATTCCTTACATGAGTAGGACGGAATTAAACCGACTACCCAACTATGTATTATATTTTTCCTTTTTAAAAGAAACAAATTTTGACCACCATACCCAACAAATTTATTTCCTCTCTCAATTTCCTCTTTTTTATGATTGTCTTTCCCAGGAGATTGTGGAGCTGTCTGCAAATGTGAGACAGAAATAGAAAGAAAAGTGAAAATTTAGTATTATATTATTCCTGAGAGGTATGATACTTATAGTGAAAATTTCATTAATTATAACAGGCGGAGCTCTAAATGATTAGAGCACAGAAGCACTTTAGTTTGATTGGATCTAGACAACCTAAAAAGAATATCAGATAATCTTTTAGAAATTAAGAATACCTTATAAATTTCCCAAAACAGTAATCCGAAAGAAAATGAAGAACTCAATCTCAAATATTCAAGATACAATGTTCTCCACTTATATAGCAATGGTATCCAAAATTTCTGATTGAATAATTTATTATTTTACTCTTAATTAAGTATATACAATGGATTATTGTTTATGTTGCAATTTATTACGCACATCACATAGTTAATAAATATTCAAAATTTTCTCATTTCAATTTCATTCAATGTTAAATGAAAAAGAAAAATATTTTCATTAGATATAGACACTGCTTAAAAGGTACTACTGTAGTACTTTTTACCTACAAATACAAAAGAATATCCTCCGATATAAAACATCCAAGTGCACTCAATGATCGTTAACAATTTACTGAAGACTACGAGAACCGCAAAAGAGAATAAACAATTGGAGCGGTGATGGTCATGTAATCCAAGAACCTATGGATACCGTCTGTCTCCACGAAGGCATGCTATTGTTTAAATATCTCCGAATCACCTTCTGCGGGAAAAATTAAATCCACCGTAGGCTCTAGGGCGCAACCGGATAACCTTCCTTGACCAAACTCCGGCAGACGAGAAGTCAAGCGATTAGGAAAAAGTACAGGGAGAGAGTGAAAAAGGAGACAGAAAAGCCTTAAGGGGAAGCTTAACTTTTCCGAGCAGGGAGCAAACAGTCTTCGGAAATAAAAAAACTCAGATCCTCACGTCCCGATAACCGGGCTTCGTGTGAGGCCTAACACTCTCCAAATTGGATTATTCGGATAAGCGCACCGAGGTGTATATACAGTCCTGCATGCTTGTCCTGCAAATGGAAATGTTTAAAAGGTGAGCTCGTTCACTCGAGCACATAGTACCCTGGGCGCGACGAAGTTAATGACAACGGCTTCTCCTTTTCCTTTGGCATTGAGAGATAGAGAGGTAGACAGAGTCCATTCGAAACGTGAAATTCTCCAGGGAGGTGTCTTACCCGGATTAACTCCTCCATCGACACCATCGGTAATACCTCAACACAAGTTTTCCATTTCTAGACGAAAGCTCACGATTATTTGTCTTGAGAAATCCAAAATGCACGAAGATAAATTGTTTAAGGATTAAAAACTAATTCAAATAGCAATAATATAAAGATAGTAAAACCGAATATAAGATGGAATAAGACGAAGATTAATGAATGAGTCAACTATTGAGATGACGCTAGCTTAATAAACAAATTAACCATTAATTAATTTAAAAAATAACATATTTAACTCTTAATCGATATACTCTGAGATTGAGATGACGCTAGCTTAATAAACAAATTAACCATTAATTAATTTAAAAAATAACATATTTAACTCTTAATCGATATACTCGAAATCACAACGTGAGACCATTTACACCAACTGGTGAAAAAAAATTATATTATCCGACGTGCTGGAAAACCCGTTTTAGCACAATTCAAATCATACGTCAGGAAAAAACTAAATTTTTATTTTTTTATTTCAAGAACAAATATTTATTCAAATACAGTGAGATTACGATAGAATTAAAATATAGGACTTGTATCGTGTTTTATCTTAGGCTCATCAGAGTCTCTTTTGACAAGTACGCACCATCCTCACATAATCTATACCATGTGTGTATAAATTTAACATTATAATCACTTAAACCAAGCTATGAATATGCGCATTTTTTAAAATATATTCCTATTGTTTTTTGCATAAAGCATTTCCTCACCTTTTTTTGCTTGTGAATTATTTTGAGGAAGGTAGTAGATTTACGTGGAGACTTTGATAACATTTGGGCTCCTGGACGAGATCAGCTTCCTTCTTATTTTAGAAATCTGGTAGAGTAATACGTTTTTTAGCATTGAAAAATCTACACTTGATTTGCATCATATCGCCCTGCTAAATACACCACTAAGGTTTTTCAATGGTCATTAACCAATAAAGGTAAAACAAATGGCGTTTTGGGATTAAGAATCAAAGAAAATTCCGAAGAGTAACAAAAAAGTTGATTGTATTCCTAAATTATACACACTGCTTCATTTAAATGAAAATAAAGTCTTCATTTTTGGTCATTTTAAAAATGTTTCCTAAAGAATTTACGATAAAATGGAATTTTTTTCATATGACTCAGTCAAGCTTAAGAGTGGTCAGGCACAAACAACGACTGAAGTTCGTCAACCAGCAGAATATTTTCAATAATTCTGTAAAATGTGGAGTGGAAAATATGGAGGAGTTCAATTAATTTTAACAAAACGTATATTTAAAATCAATTCGTCTTAAAGCCGTGTCCGATAATCATTGTGGATTTGCTAGCTAGGAGGATTCACTAAGAAAATTCTAGAAAAAGGATAATCTTGAGAAAATCATTAATCAAATGGTTAAAAGAGATTAAAATAAATCGTTATGCGATGATCTTTACCAACATATTTTTGTGTTCCATGTAATGATATAATTCACTGAATTCGATAAAAACCAGAGCGACACACAGCAGCGGACATAGTAGATTCCATCATTTTTAGTGCGAGTGGCACCGTCCCGCGACCTGAGTGGCATTCGCTCACTCTCGTGGCCTTATCTCAATAACTACAGGGAGTAAAATGAAAACAAAAACCAGATGAAACTTGCATAATAAATAAAAAATTTGTAATATCATAACAGCAGGTAAGAATTCGAAGTGCTTCGTAATCACTAGGGAAGACCGGAAAGCATAAAGCAAGCATAAAACAAAAGCAAAAAAGTCAACTGCAATGCGGCACGTCTATCCATCATCCGATCAGAATAATACTAAATTAATTATTTTCTAACTAAGTGCAACAAATTTAGGGGGTGTATCTACCAAAATAAATTCGAATATTAAAAATTTAGGACCTCTATTGTAAACACAATGAAAAACATAAAAATGGTGTAAGCATATCAGAAAAAAATTAGATTAAAATGTGAAGAAAATTTGCTTGCAACGGCTATTTAATATGGTTATCACAAAAGCAACTTTTTTTTAAGCCTCTTCGCAAATTTAAATCGTAAATATATTTAATTTTAGTGCTGCTTACATGAACGTGGGATTGATGATATCAAAAGAATTCAATTAAACTCATATTTTATAAATACTTTTCTTTGTAAGATATAACCATCACCGATGATCAATTAAACATACAAAACATGTTAGTACGTATGTTCATAAATGATTTACCAAAGAGCAGATTAGAGAATAAGCCATTACCTAAAGGGTCATATCATAGGCAGAGTCACACAGCAACTACTCAACATCTAAGAGGAACTTTGTAGTTTTAGTAGTCATTACTACGAATAATTTCCCGGCGCATTTCTAAAACTCGCAGTTTATCAGCATTAACGGATCAGCATTATAAGCATTAACGTCGGATTTCGTCTTCAATTAGCATAATTCAACAACAGTGGGTCCCATATCCATACGGCGCATAGTTGGCTGCAATCGAAAAAAGCTGGTCTAAACCTCTGAAGACCTTTTTGCTAATTTAGAGCTACTTCTTGGGGATTTTAAAAGGTTTTGATCTGAAGAATCCAATTTTAGTGTTTTTAAGAAACCATCTCCACCAGGAGAGACTCTAAAAACAAAATGGCGGTGAGACTATTTTAGCGATTTTAGCGCTATCCAATGAATAAGTGAGAAGAGGTCAAAGTCTCAGAAATTGAACCCGAGGATTTTTCCATCAATGAGATACGTTGCTTCATTATTCTTCTAATTGATTTTGAATTCTAGCAAACATTGCTAAATTTACTATGCGATAAAAATCCTGCGAAGATCAGCGAATTTGTACTTAGTGTGGGAAGATTTCAAGGAAATAAAAGCATTGTTAACCGTAAGTTTTTATTTTTACATACATGTTAACTTATCAATTGTAATTTATGAAATGAAAAGTATCTTAAAAGCGTCTTATGAAAATTAAAAGTTATCTTAACAACGGCGACGCCGCGGCGTCTCTCCTCCCATCGGCACCCAGTCCCCACGATCATTCCGCACCTCCGCCGGCGTGGAACACGGGAGACTAGTCACCCACTCCGGCAGCCGCCGCGCCTCGAATGCAGCGAATTCCTTCTCCCACCGCACCCACTTACCATATGCCATTCCCCCATCTGCTGCCGATCCCATTTCCCGGAGTTGACGGTATCTCGCTAGGAAGGAGCTGGGGTTAGCCATCCGGGGAAGCAAGGAAGAGGCAGGAATCCTGTTCCCATCAACGGGGATGATCTGTTGGTTAACTGGGTATTTCTTGTTTTAATTCGCGATCAGTCAGATTACAGGCGTGATCATTGATCTTTCCTGCGCGTTGACTTTACTGATATCTCAAAAGCGATCGTCCATCTGTTCTTACACAACTTTTCTTTGTCACAGTTCATGCGGTTCGCCCCAAAAATGCAAGAACAGTGGATTTTTGAGAACAGGTTTGCTGTGAAAAACTATCATCACATTTTTCCTGATTCATTTAAGCTCAAACAAAGTCACGATAACAGGGGCGCACACGTTATCAAGATCCGTAATGACTAACCAGGGGTAGGATCACAGTTTCTTCTGTCACTTTTCGTTATCGCTATCCAAAACGCAAACTGCTCTAGAAGTCAATGCTCACATCTACTGCCCTAAGAACGCACTCCATCCATTAAAACTAGTGCTTCATAGTACATGATGCATTTACATTTCGTTCTCATGAGTGCTATTGAAAATAACGATCACCTGAGCGCACGCGTTATGGAAAACTGTAATCTGGCACTTAGATCAGGCTATAGGAGATTCAGGCGGAAGCCAAAGGATGAAATGCATCAAGCAACTTATGGAGGTTGTTAAAATTATAAGAAAAAATGTGGGAATAATTGCTCTCGCTGAGAAATGGAAATACGAGATAAAGAGAGACTTAGGAAAAATAAACAAACATTGTGGTTCGCAGTGACGTACCGCGGACAGGCGCCAGACATGACACTAAACTGAGGAATTCGAAAATTGGTATTGAATTAAATGTTCTTTGTATTGTATTAATAGGGCGGGTCTATTTATTTGACTTTCTTTTTCCAAAAATGAGGAGGGTCAAAAAGTTGTATTTTGGTTAGGTATTCACAATTATATTTACAAGAACTGCCAATTACATTGGTTTGCTTGGTAAATAGCTACTTCAGGTTCATGATATTTTCACGTTTCATGTATAATTCGAAGCAAACTCTCTTCTCACAAGAAGTTTCTTGATATCATTATTCCTCTAAGTACTTCTGCTCTAAGTTTAAGAATATACTTATATTATACGATAACATCTGTAAAAATGTTATGCCTCTCGCAAACGTTTTTAAACAAGCACTACGCATTCGGGCCCGAGTGTCTTTGGTCTTGTAAGCCACTCTCACTGGTTAACAACTGCAAATAGGATTTGTCGCATATGGGTTTAATCTCCCTGCTGGACCTCGCCACATTCTTTATCAATTGAAGCTCCTAAAATCTCAGAAAAAGGCAGTAGCAGATATTGCTTTTCCAATAATATAACGTTCATCCTGGTTCGAAATGAAGTGAAATGGTGCTTCAGACACTTGTAAATCCAAATGCAACTTCTCGTTTGGAAATGACATACTGGCCAGAAAACGTATATGAACCTCCACTTACTTGTAAACTCAAAATATCAGAAATTAGAAAGTTAATAGAGACAATAAATACATGTAATTTTTTTAGTTCATTAAACCACTTTTGAGCAAATTTTGTTGGAGATTTTATTAAATTATGCCCTTTTTTCGAAAATCCCATATAAATTATAATAAGCGCAAATTGACCAAGGTAAATGTTTATGAATAAGAAAAAGTCTAATATATTAAGATAATATGCATCAAAAGGCAAATTTTTCGACCCCCTCATTCACAAGAATCACGAATTTTTCTTTTTGACCTCCAAATTGACACGCCCTATGAATTAACACAACTTAATATCAATTGGCGGGGCCTGTATTTGAATCGCGGGTCAAGTCGCACTAAATTATCTTGACTTATTCCCTCGCTCTTGAATTATATTATTTTAAATATTTATTTTCCCATCCCAATTTTCAGGATGATGGTCAGGAAACTGTCAGCCTGTAAAATATATGGACCTCTTTTTTAAAGTTAATAATGAATTTGCCACTTTTATGTCCGACTAAGAAGATAATTCTTGATGGAAATACATGCACATAGAACGACTGATTTCAACGAGACATTTTTCCGAATTTCATACTTTCAGTCCCCTTTTCACGTTCATTAACAAGTCGGACACTGGTCGCCCTTACAACCGGCCGCCTGTGCCTTATACCTAAGTTGCATATGCCTTGGGCCGGTACTGCGAACAAAGTACGGAACACCGCTGAAAACTAAATATAAACGGGGAAAAGTTCTTCCCGCGTAAAAGTTGCAGCCACTGGTATATCTTGGCGAGTCTGAGAGAGAGGGATTTCAAAAAAACGAAATGGGAAGGGGACGAGGAAGAAATAAGAGGACGAGCCGTGTACCGATTGGGAATCCCCCAGTGGTGTCGATGTAAATCCGGCGGACGAGAGATTTTCATCACAGTTTCCAGCTCTCACTTCTTTTATTTGCGTCGGCTCGGTGGGCGTGTATGGCGAAGATGATCCAGGAAGTATCGGAGATATGCACGAACAGGAAATTCGACGAAACATCACAACGGAGCAGGTTCATCGACCGGAGAGAGAGGGAATAAGAAAGGATTGTTTCGGGAAGGGCAAAAGCGCATTCTGCAAACAGAATTTTGCTTACGCTCGAATTTTTGCACACGCCTGGGGCGCCGCGAAAACGGACGGAAGCACTGCAAGGAAAACATTGGTTTGCTCCAAGATTTAAAGCGGAAGGACAATATTTTTTTAAAAGCCTATTTTCCAAACTTAGGGATCAGCTTTTATTTTCCATTTCGTGTGATAGATAGTACCAGATACCTTGAATTCGGTGCAGTAGTAGTGTGTATTTTATAACCTAGAACAACATCAATATATAAAGTGAAAATAATGTTTTGCAGGTCGAAAAAAGCGATAAAAGACTATAAATATGTTAAACAAACTACAATTATGTGTTTATAGAAGAAATACCCCCGATACAGAATTTTTGTTGCGTGAAATGTTTTTTCACACAGAGTGATCTGTTGGAAAAAATCTTTAAGTAGGTAAATGCTTGAATGAATAATACATATTTTGATGTAGACTACATTTATTATGCTAAGATCGATACCAGCTTAAACAAACTCATTTTCAATGAGGCGCGGAGGTAAATATTACATTGCATTAAATATCTTCATGAAATTCTATCAGATCTGCAATAACATATTCATTTCCACAATAAATTAATGAGATCATACAGTGAGTTCATAGCAGTATAGGATAAGAAATTTATAAACTTGAAAATGGCCTATAATCGCGAGACCCTAAGACCGTTTATAAATAAGAAACCTGAGGAATATATACAGAAAATTGCATGCAGGATATTCATTACTTTGCATTAATGAAAAATAAACCCTAGTGAATTACACTCAACATGAATATTTTGGCGAAAGGCTCATTTAGAATGCTAGTAACATTCTAACACATTAATACATACGACGTCCTTTATCGAGCGAGAATATGTTCGACGCAACGAATTGAGGGTGAGGGAACTTACCTTCAAGCAAGTTAAAGTGGCCACATTAGTTCAAGTCATGGCCGAACCTAGCATATTTCCCAAGGGATGGAAGCCTTAGTACTTTACACCTTGTACTAAGGAGGTCTTATCAATATGGATGGGTTCATCCGGGAGCGATAAGTGCACCACGAGTCGAGGAACTGCCTGTCGACTCTTACTACCTAGTTTCAGATCTATCCTATGATTTCGTAATTGAAGTTATAGATGACGCACAGATAAGCTTAAACTTTACTTAACCATGAGTAAGAATTGCTAGTAGTGGTGCATACTGTTGTTGAAGTAACTCAAAAATGTTGGAGAATGAATTATTTTAACGTAGCGGCCTGGCTTCCATTATTTTTCCAGTTTGAAAGCTGCACATGCTATTTTTACGAAACACCTTTAGTATTCCAATTTTTCAATAAATAATAAATGCCAAACTGTTATAAATAATGTCTCCATCAATAAGACAACTGCGACAAATCATGTGTAAATTTTATTTTGAATAAATAAAATGATTATGAAATGATATTACTAATCAGAACATTAAAATATTAATGAAAAAACGCTGGAGTTTATCAAAGAAACGTCGTCCACTTGCACCCTTGAAGTGTTGAATATTTTTACCATGAAATGATCGTCAGATGTAACATGAAATTAAGCACGAAATTAGCTTTATTTCCGGTCAATAAATACAAATTTTCGAAATTCATTCGAAAAAACATTCTCCGTGACTGTGATTAAAACCGAGTTACCTGAAAGTCGCGTCGAGGATTTGTTCAATTTACATAACTTTTCTTCCCGGTCTCAAGAGTATGATGCTGAGTTCGATTCGCAGTCCAGATGAGTGGTATTTTCATAGCGAAATTCGCATATCTCTGTATTCTCGCAGCGGGTGATTCGGTTAATGCTACAGACGCGGTTAGTTCCGCAGTACTTCAAAACCGATTGAATAAAACCCGTTGAAGCCTTCTTGAGTGACTTCGTCCATTCAAGGATATTAAATTTGGACATTTTCACCTTTTCATATGGAAGAAGACTCCAAATTTTAAGACTAAAACCAGAACTGCGAAGTACCGGGAACCCAGGGATGATGTGCTACGGTGTTGCACTCACACAAAGTTTGAATTCGATCGCTAAGGATGGATGGCCGGACACTCTACACTGGTGATGTTGGCACAGATGCGCTGCTCCACTATCCATTACATCGTCTCCTGGCCTTCCGCGCAGAGTTCTCCGAACAGGAGAATGTACTTTTGTCCGGCAAACAACTCCGATTTTAGCCCCTAAGTGAATAGGACTGCATCGCGACGTGTTTCCGAGGAATGCGACGGTTCTATGAGTAGTATGTACGTGAGGCTGTGTGCGTGTGCACTACCTCTCTGCCCAAGAGGAAGGGAACGGATAGAAATGAGAGTCAGAAGGAGAGTTTGAGCGGAGCGCCAACTGGAAAGTTTGAACAGCGCCACGTTCAACTCAAACACCGTCCAGTGTTCTCTCCCCTTCTCGCACTGCCGAGCTTATGACGTCCTGAACAATATCTCCAGTGGGAACTCCTCTTCCTCATTTGCTGTCTAGTAAATGAGACTCGAACAATTATCGTTCGTAGAGCATTGATCCACAGCGCCAGGAATCATAAAAAGTGGCATGGATTGGCCACAATCGTTCAATACGCCTGGTCCATTTCTTTGCTAACATACTCACGAGGCTGAATACCATTGTAAGATATGCGCGCAGGTTAAAGAAGATTCCAATATCAACTTTTAGACATCTATCAACATGATTATACGTAAAAATCGAAAAACAATTTTTAAGCGTGATATTTCTAGAGGGGCTATTAATCACTTGACAATGTTTGCACTAAATACACTGCAATGTGTATTAAGCGTGGTTCAATAATTAAAATAAAATCAAAATTCATAGTGAGACTTGATAATTAATAATAATGTCAATGAATACTTCATCGCCACGGTCCAAGGAAATTACATCCTCTGATATTTTGTTCAAAAAACGGTGCGCCATTCAAAAACATTTCATTAAAAAAAGTCGCCCATCGTTCAACTGCTATGGAATAAATCGACTCTAAAGGAGAGTCTGCGAATAGACATAAATATTCTTAAACAATCGTCATTGTCAGAAATGAAACACCATGTCCAATACAAATAAAAAAGTGACATATTCCTGTTGCAAGTATTTTCGTGACTACATGGACTGTTTTTAATTAGAAACTAGCAGACCTGCTGCCTACTTATCAGGCAGTGTCTGTCTGGTGTGCTCTTGAAGTGAACTAGGTGTTTTTTTCTTTTTTTGCAATCCTCCAGTGAAAGCAGTGGGAAATGTGACTTAATAAGTGTATATGTTTCCCAAAAATGAAAAAAAAAACATTCAGAATAATTTTTCTTCCCCAAAACAGCAATTGAATTGTTTTAAGCCTTCCCATCCCATGCAAACTTGAGAGAGAAATAAGGTGGCGCGAACTTGAGGCGCGATCGCTGGCGGGGCCCGGCATGCGTTGCAATGCCTCTTTTTCTTTTCAAGTAGGCACACATATACAAAGCAGACAAATTTGCATGTTCAACATTAATGAAAGAAAATTATATTTTGTGTGATAAAATAGAGTTGAAAGTTTTATTCGAGTGCTTTCGGATATACAATATGTTTGGTCCTACCGCCCTCTGCAAAAACAAATTACTTTTTCGACTTTCCCACTCATGAGCATGCAACATATAATTGACCATGTGAAAAGCACTGATTTTCCAGATTTAATCCACAAATTGAAGCGATTTATCTTGTGCATTGTTGATTGTAATTGAGAATGCAAGGCGAACGGGGAAATGTAGTCGTTTGAAATCAAATGGCATGTCGGTGGGAATTATGAGAATACGTGGAAAAAGCACATCTTCTCCTTTTGAATTGCCATACAGATTTGTCGCCTCGATGACGTTTGGTATCAGTGGTTTGACAGTGAGCCTGGTTCCATTGCACATTCGTGGTGCATTAATGTTGCGCAAAAGAATTATTGGTGCGCCGAGTTTGAGTGACAATGTGTGCGGTGGTACAGCAGAAAGATCCAACGAATTTAAAAACTCAATTGCTTAGTTAAAAATCTCGTCCGCATTCATGACGCTATCAATCGATTTGTAGGTGACAGACTCGCCCGAAATTCGTTCGTGGATAACGTAGTTGATTGCATTGGCGTCGGTGTTTTTTGCTACCAAAATAGCGCGTTCGCAAAGCCATCGGTGATTTTTGTAATTGGTGACAACTTGTGGAAAAACTTTCCTAAATGATTGTTCGACCGGTGGAACAATGATATAAAAGTTCCATGGAATTGAAACATTTTTTTTTGTGTCTGCAGCAACTGGTACTTTTCCATTACCGATGTCCAACAGCTGTTTTGAAAATATGGTTAACACATTGCGCTGATTTACGCGCATATTGGTCGTTAACGTGAGTTTCTGTGCATGTCTCCAAAGATGCGACGCTTTGAGGCAAGCGTTGTGTTCATCAGCTGGTGTTGCATTTGGCATTACTGATCTGTCCCACTCGTGAGCATGCAACATATAATTGACCACGCGAAAGCATGCATTTTCCCGATTTAATCCACGCACTTGAAGCGATAGACCCTTCTTGATGTAATTGAGAATGCAAGGCGAACTGAAGTCGTTTGACTACAACTATCAAATTAGTCACTGAATATGGCCTTTAAAGACTACGGGAGTGAATAGCCATTCATAAAATCGCTATTAAATGGGTATTCAAGTCCGGTTGCCAAGAAAACATCTATTGTTGAAAAGGAAGAAAAATTGGTGAATTACGAGATAAATACGCAGTACCTGGACAAAAGCGAAACGTATAAGAAAATTGAATGAAATCATTAATTACTACATTCTTTTATGCGTTCTATGATGAAATTTTTCATCCAATATCTTGAGTGCAAGCAATTTAAAAAAGGAAATTAAGAAAAACCTGCACCGAATTCAATGGTTTTCTTATGGGTGCCAATGTTAACAATATTGGGGTAAAAACAACCACAAATTTGCCACCTACCAAACCAAATTTACTACCAAATAATACAGATAAAGAATCCACATTTAATGCACCGAACCTCATTTCTCTAGCTCAAAACTTGAGAGAGATATAAACAAAATGGATACAGAATGACTTACTGACACGCTACAAAATTAATATATACTAGCAGACCTGCTGCCTGCTTTGCAGGCAGTCTATTGGTTAACCTACCTCAAGAGATCGATATAAGGCCAAAGTATCTTTAAGTTTTTAATTCATACTTCACTTTAATCACTTGCGATGAATGAAAATATCCACCGTTCCACGCTTAAGTCCATAAATTTTGTGAATTTCATGCATGCAACCTTCTCCTTACTTCGAACGGAGTTACTGTTCAAACCACTCAGTATAATATAATAACAAATAATCAAATAAACAAAATAAGTGTTCAATATACTTACGAATCGATAGGTAATGCCTTAATAGATTAAACTAATTCCGCTTACTGTAACTTCTTTCACGTCGTCAATTAGATAATGTAGATAAAGGTGCATGGTTCTATGCACCTTGATGCAGATTTAGCAAAACACGTAAACAAACATATATAGCAACGTGTACGAATTTGCATAGCAACTCTTTTCCCATGTTAAAAGATAGTGAAAACACGCTTTAACACTTAAATTTTCATATTTTCCGATTGGTTGACAAATATTTAAATACGTCTGTTCAATGTGTCCATATTTCTTCTTTTAAACGACACCACTTCCGCATCGATCAGATAAGTATCTTCGGAGTTTACCTCAAATTGATGCATCGAGGTCGAGCGTTAAAACATCCTGGGACACGTTTGCAACCCGCACACAAATATAGTTTTTATATATTTTGGGCGGGAAGGAGGTACAAAGGAAATCTATAACTACTGATAGGTTGTGCGCGGACACGTTCTGCATTGAACGCACTTTTCTCCAACTCCAGAGCTCTCAACCACAGCGAGAAAACACAATAAAACCGACTGGACTGACCGACTGACGGACACCGCTACAAACGTAATTATACTAATAGATAGATACTTAACAAATTGTACATTGTCAGGGGTAACTACGTGAAATTTCTCAATTATGTAAATGAAAAAACTTTGCAAAATTCGCTGTAAGTTTTTTCTTAAATTCACATCCCAGGTTTCAATAGTTTATGTCATATTCAGGTTTCCTGGGTTTTAGCCCAAGTTTCAACAGTTTATGTTACCTGAAGATGACATAACTGTTGAAACCCGGGTCGTGAATTAAAAATTATTACAGTGAAATTCGCAAAGCTTGTTCCTTTTCATCATAGAGCTAGTAAGTTAGCATCTAACAATAATTAGCCAGAAGACTCACCGATGGGAAAAACTGCATGTTCCCAAATTCAACACAGTACTTAATAAACGAGACATACTTATCCTTGGTTATTTAAATTTAGACTGTTTGCTTACACTACAGAATCATCCATGAGCGGTCAATAAATGCAGTCACTGAAATAGTGACCTCTATATATTACCCTGTAAAACCCAACAGTGGCTAAACAGAAGAACATTTTCTCACTGGTGGGTGTGTTTGCCACAATTTAATTCAAATTTCCGTTCTTTTTACGGCCCTAGAAACAAGGAATTCGCTTTTTTTGCCAGAAAACATGCCGACTTCACCGTCTGCGCTACCCCTCGGAGACACGGCGACACAGCAGGGAGGCGGAATTAAAAAAAAGACAAGCAAGTGGCGTGGCCAACTCACCCCTTGCGGAAAACAAAATAACGAATAAAAAAGAAGAACGTGAGAGAGCGAGGGAGACGAAGAACGAGAAATAAATAAAGTAGCCAGACCCCGACGATAACCAGAGACGTGGCCGAATAAGACATAAAACTGCCGATTTCCTAGTTCGCCGCCGGGGCGCCTGGAATCGCAGATGGACAGTGTTGTGTATGAGTGGACGGGGGTGGAGGGGAGGCTTAAGAGGAAGTAGCCGCTAGTCCAATCAGTGTAGGTCTAAAAATACCTCATCCATAAACTTTTTCCCTGAAGGCTGTAAATTATTGTTATTGCTGAAATATAATCAGTAATGATGGGGAAATCGTATTCGTAAACGGTATTCATTTTATTAACGAATTGCGGCATGAAATGTCCTTTTACGACCAAATGAGTATAAATTCTGCCTTTTGCCATACAAGATATATTCAGACGTGAGGGAGCTCAATTAATAATCTATTGTGAACTCTGATTTTTTTTACTATATGAGCAAACATCTAAAGGTTAATTATATCCTCATTACTGAAGAATGAGGTGTGTTTAAGTCAAACATTTTAAAAGAAAGATAAAAACGACAAAAATTTTCTATCAATTTAAACGATAAACAAATTCACATGAGCTCACGAAATTGCGAAATCCAAAATAAATAAAATAATTCCCTGGACTACGGCTTGTACCAAGATCCTCGAATCAACGTCTAGGACATTACTTGACGCGACTCAAGCGATATCCACAGTGTCAATGAAGGGATTACATGTTTGTAGTAGATAGGTTGTGTCACAACATACTCATAATAATGCGCAAGGCATCGCAAATGAATGTGAACACTCAATAGTAACTAAGGCCATAGCAATTTTTCAGCGTCCATTTCATTTTTTAAACCCGCCGGTCAAAACATATTAAACATGGAATTTTTTCATAGCGAAGCACGTTGATTAATTTGCTCATCAATATCTCCAAAATTTGAATAGATTTTAATTAATTCCAAACCAGTTCTAATTTAATTTAAGAACTGTTACTTTAAAAGGCATTTTATAGATAGTATATAAGTAGGTATAAGTCTTGTTCTACATATCATGTAATGCATATTCAAAATGATGGTTTCTCTCGTCAAAATTATCTCTTCAACATTGATCATTCTTAGTCCAAGAAACACCTTTGTTCACGTCGACCTAGTAGAGATTTCTTTAAATAGCCAATTCCAAACTTTTAGTTCAGTGAAAGGTATATTTTCAATAAAATTCAAATATATGTAGTATGAAAAATTCGTAGCAATTTTAACAGTATAAAAATGAATGAATGGTTGAATTTAAACACTTCTCGAATACCAACAACTATTGTTTTTATGAAAGGAACAAGTAGTAGATGAGCAAACGGCTGAAGAAAAGCTTAAATATGTTCCTTGTCAATTCATAGTCAAATAAAAGCCTCATTTGACATCTAACTCACGTCACATTCTTAGCTAACCGAAAGGGAATATGATGTGCTTATATTTTAAAGAGCAAAATACAAGAGTAAATGGAATTAAATGCGTTTGAAAATTAAAAATAAAAGAAACTGAATGTGAAACTTTCTAAAGTAAATGGGATCACAATATCAAGCATCGTGAACATGTTTAATTTTAATTTTTATAACTTCTCTAAGAAGAAAAGTCAAAATGATAATTTCTTTGTTAAAAGATATGTTTCAACAATATGCGAGTGAAAATTGGATCACGATCATCAAGATTACTTCTCCATCATTTCCGACGTCATTTAAATGTGGTAAAAGAGATTTCAATTCTTCTGCAGAAGTTTTCGATTAAATTTTTATACGACTCAACTACAAGGTAGTTTGAGCAATAAATCATATCACCTAGATTTGGAAGAATATTACGTTATTTTAAACAAATTACTCCCATCTTTTTCATATCAAAAAAATTAACCTCTTGTCGAAGTAATTTTCGAGAATTTTGCCAAAAATATAACATATTTTACATTGGATAGATATCGGCAGTGCACACCAGAGGGAGAATATAGGAAAAATTATGAACTTCTAATGCCTTTTCTACAATGGACGTAAGTCGTAAGACGTATGCCGTAAGAAATCTCTTACGGCAGCCTAGCTCCAATGGAATCCGTAAGCTCTCTCGCGCGAGATATCGAAAAGAAGGAGCCAGCGCAAATTCATTTTTTACCAACTTAAAACAGAGATTTTTCACCCACATTATTTTCACCTTTTCTGCACACTATGCGCATTGTTAAAAACTTTCGATTTTGGAATTACGCCAATATTAAGGGAATAGTAAGGACCCAAACCTGAGAAGTGTGTTTATTCGCTCTCCACCATCTTAAATAAAGTGGATTTTCACTTTCTCCCCAGCAGATGGCATAGCGGTTGACCTAATGCTCTTCTACTATATGACATTGAAATCTCCAAGATTAATTTTTAACCTACTTACCATAGTTATTTTTCAACCGCATTACGTACACCTTTTCTGCACATAATGCGTATTTTTAAAAACCTTTCATAATAGCGATTACTTAAATGTTTAGGGAATAGTAAATTGTCAAACCAGAGAGGAGTATGCATTCGCTTTCCGCCATATTGAAAAAATTGAGTTTACTACTTTCCCCCAACAGATGGCGCAGCGGTCGGCCTAATGCTCTTCTACTCTAGACTCCTGACGGGGCACTCTGATTGGCTAGACGTACGCCGTAAGGATGGGACTTGGCCAACTTCCTTACGACAGCTCCTTATGGCTTACGGCAGCCCTTACGGGAGCTCATCCGGCTTCCGTCTTACGGCTTACGTCCACTGTAGAACAAGCATAACACTAATTCGAAGTTGGCACATTTTCTCAACTATTTATAAAATATAATCATTTTCTCACTTTTACAGAATCGCATCAAAAAACCTTCTATTGTGAAGGCGATTTCACCGTACGGCGGCGGGAAAAATGAATCTAGTTGGAAACTTATGTGGATATATTTATTTAATAACTTAGACTTTTTGTCACATATAACTATATATTTGCACCATTAATATTACAATATTTCCTTCATAATTCTTACAGACGCTTAATTTAAAAAATAAAATTCGAATATGGTCTCCAATATGACTAGGGAACTATCTCACTCAAAAATTCCTTTCCTTATGGTAGAAAGGGGGAAGGGGGTTACCCAGGAAAAGGAGGAGGTGTTGGCAGACAGAGCAGGGAACAAGAGACGAAAAACGGGAGGAATTGGCTAGGGGTTGGACTTCGAGGCCGCCTGCATTGGTCGTTTGACGGGTGAGGAAGTCCATTACATTGGGGAGCTGGACATGGGATGGGGATGGGATGTGAGCAATTGGTGTGGAAGGGCAGACGGACGAAGGTTAAAGAGTGTTGGTGACGCGGAAAATTCTTCCCCCAAGAGGGAAGAATCAAACAGACACACCCTGAAGCAATGATCAATTTAAAGGGAACTATTTGAAAGGTAATATTTAAAAAAAATGTTGGTGCTTCCACAAAACTTCCTGCTTGAATGTATTCACTCATGTATTAGATCAGAGAAAGAGAGATGAAAAATAGTTAAGATGAACAACTTTTACGAAAATTACGACATACACTAAATTTCCAACTGAGCTCGTCCTTATAATGTAAAATTGTGATTTATCTATTAATCACTGAAAAATTTTTGATCACTGCGAAATGCACAAATGTATGCAGTAACGCGCATCGGTACAAATCTATACACCAAAAAGGGTGAAATTCGCCATGAAAAAATCATTTAACTTGACCAGGATTCGTACTCGGATCTCCCAACACCTGACAGGCCGTAGGGAGATCCGAGTTCTAATCCCGGCAAAGTCAAATGATTTTTTTCGTAGAGAATTTCACCCCTTTTGGTGAATATTAATCACAGCCCCACTACTGCATGGTGCACGTTTAGCATGATATTACGTATATCCACTATATACTTAAAGGACAAATCTCTGGCTCCTTGCCAAGAATAGCGTTCTTCCCTGTCTTTTTTCTCTTTTCATAGGCTTAGGAACTGGTTATTACTCATATTCACTCATTAAATAATGTAATGAAGAAACAAGTATGGCAAATCTAACAAAATTTATGTGTCCATCAATCATGATTTCGCTATCAAGATATTGACCCTAGTATTCAAGATACTTCTTACACAATCTAGTAAAGCAAAGGTACCTATCTATAATTTCACACCTGGATCTAAATAATCAAATATATAAAATTAACCAAAAAAAAGTTTCGATAAAATCACCGGAGGCGGTATTGTTACGCTAGTAATCTCCGATTAAGTGACATGATAATCTTCGATTCCCTGAGGCTCGTTAAAATTAATAATAAATTAACAAGCCATTCAAATATTTTCAAAGCATAAGTTGAAGAAAATTGATTTGTCTTTAAATGCAATTAGCTTTAATTCTAATTTAAATATGAAAAACAATATCTTCGATAGATCTTATTAAAATTGAAAACGTCATTCTTCTTAATAATATTTTCATCATGTAATATAAAACGTTACCCAAGTAATTGTCACTTAAGGTGTCTTATATTTATATGTTAAAAGACAATATTAATAAGTAATATTTCTGCATAAAACTGTTTAGCTCAAGCTGAAAATAGCTTGCTGCCGAAAACAGCTAGCTCACGAAAAAATACTTCTAAAGACTATTTTCCTGAAACGCGAAAAAAATGTTCAAGGGACGTCAAACTGTATGTCCCCGGTGAAATATCAAGTTTTTATTCCTCTTGTAAAGATTGAAACACTTTCCTCCAATGTTTTATACGAATACGATGGAAACACTTTCAACCAATGCTTCATACGAGTTATAAGTTAGAATTCAGAACAGAATAAGAGAACAAATAGAAGTAGAAGCGAAAATAATACCATCGATATCCCTAAAGGCCTGGAATTCATTCTTGTCAGCTCTGGACTTCCCAATATTACCACAACTAACATTGAGTTCGTGGACAAGGAAATTTGATGGCGTTTCCCTGTCCGCTGGATGAAAGCAAATATTGTGGAATATTAGGCGCTCCGAGAGCTGGGTTGAGGTTTCCAGTCACCCTTGATTCATTCTAAGATGGCCTACCTACTACTACCATATACTATCCAGCCTTTCAAAGAAATAATAACGACCGCACTCTTCAGGCGACTCTTCCAATACCGTGAATAAAGATATTACGATACGAGAATGAATATATTTTACGGTGTTCATTGAAAGAGAAGGAAGATGAGCAATTCAACTACGAAGAGGAATTATTAAATTTTTGTCAACTGAAAACGTACGGAGGAGTAGAATGTTCTTTAAAAAACAAGGAAATTATTAGCCAAGAAATGCAAAGTTTTCAGAGTTGGCCAAAAAGATAAATTATACTAAATAAATTTAAGAATTTGAACATTCATTAATAAGTCGTTTCCCCAAATGAGTCGCAAACAAATAAGCAAAAAGTTTTAGCAGTCCATAATAATTTAAACTAAGCATAGATTCACCTTCACCGTCGTTTTTGCCCAACGTTCCATACAGCTTTAAATTTAACTACTCAGCAAAAATATGTCGGCTGATGAAAGCAACTCCTGCAATTTAACCTTTCGCAGGATATTATACATATATATTAATGCAATATAAAACCCCCAAAAAAAGCTCACATTTACGTGAGAGCTCACTCCAGATTAAAGGTAGAATTCCACAATTTTGATGATTATGGCAGAACCATTAAGAAGAACGAGTTTACACCACCTTCATCGTGAATCAATAATATAAAATGCTTTTTGACAAAAACCTCGTCTAAAAATAAAAAAATTACAATTAAAGAGCTTTTAAATTAATAAATACGGCAGACAAAGATCTACTAGAAATTTAATTTCATGGTAACAATGAAATTAAATGCTTTAACAGAGCCTGTATTAAGAAGTTAATTTGAAGCGTTGGTTAATGTAAAAGAATTAACATTTATTCTGGGGAAGTCACTGTCCAAATGACCCCTTAACTTAAGAAAAGGCATTCCTGAGACCTGATACTTCCCTTACCGAGAAAATGAGCGCTTAACAAAAACTTTTTTCTTCGATGACCAACTACCTGTTCACCTATCTGACCACTGTCCTCATTGATATGTGCTCCCGTGAGCGTAGTAGCCCTGAAGTTGAATAAATAAACTGACCCGGAGAATGGAGAGACTTTTAGGGAACATCGGGCATTCTCCCAGTGAACTCTAGGTGCGCCCGTTTCCACTCAGTTCTCGGCACTTCTTGACCCTCCTGCCGACACTGAGACGGGCGAAGAGTCTCGACGGGAAAGAGAACCGTATTCTACGGGGGGAAGTGGCGTATGGAGGGAGGGTTGTGAGACTGGAGAGCTAAAAGGCAGTCGGGGGTTGGGAGGGTGAGGAAAGAAGCGGCAAAAGGATGGGGGAGGGTAGTGGAAGAGAGTGGCCCCGAAGAGATTGAATTGGCGGTGCGGAGAAATGATGCAGTGGATGGCTCGCTATGTTGGGGGGGGGATTGAGTGTTTGATGTGGGGCGTTAAATGAAGACGGACAGATAGTGGTGGGGTGAAGGTGGTTGCAAGGGCCTTTTCCGAGTTGCGAGCGTGAGGTTAAGTACCGGTGGGAACGACTTGGGCTGAAGTAAGGGAAAGAGATTGATGTTGACGAGGTCCGGCAGATGGAAGATGTCGACGATGCACCGAGCCGAGAGCCTATCGGCAAACAAAGGGTAGACAAAGGGATCAATGGGTCCATTCCGATATTGCACTCGTAAATAACGAGATTGACCAAAATATCGAAGGTTGGTTGGTTGATGATTTGGAGAGTTGACCGACAACTGAGGTCATTTGTGTTATTGAGCGTGGGTATATTGGTTGGTTAGTTGGCTATAGAGGCATGTCAATTCCAATAGGTGGGTAGGCTGGTAAGGGGAGGATCGATTGGGGAAAGGAGGAAGGATGGTAGGAAACCCGGCGTCGGTATCAGCAAACATCTGCATCTACATGATACCTTGCGAGCTGTCACAGAGGCGTGTGGCAGTGGGTGCTTGGCTGCCAGCCATGGGTAGGGGGGGGAGTAAAATAGAGAAAAGGAGGGAGGAGAGTACAAAGGTGAAATTTTTATGAATGATGTGCATAAAACTATTGTCGCGCTCGTGTTGTTATAATCACGAATATTGCGAGGAAATAAAATGTTTTTGTACATATCAATATTCAATTGTGTATCTATCCATATTGTCACTCCTACCAGTTCTAGAGATATAGCTTGACGTCATCCCATTCATCGAACGTAGCACTACAATTGTAATACTGTCCACATAGCTCTCGCTCTCAGGGTGGGAAGCCAGCGCTCTACACATCACATAAACCCAGTGCTTGAGCATTTTTGTACCCCGGAAGTTATTAGTTATACGATCTCCTTAAGTACCTAGTCGTCGATCTCGTATTTGTTTACATGAAAAGTTATAGCTCTGGGACCTGATTAGCAGTCCATGATTTTCATATCCTTGGAAGAGTTAATTACATCCTAAACCAATTGCGAAATTCCAATCAAACGTACCATGATTCTCAATTTGTGACAGAAAAAGCTACCATTTTTTCCTGAATGGACGCGATTCTGAAGGTACTACCCATTATCAAGCATCCATTTCGAAGTACCACTCGTAACTCAAGTTTCTAACCACTTTTTGTTCAACGACCCCGTAGAAAAATTCCCTATGAAATATCCACACAAATTTTCCATAAAAATGTTCAAGCAATTCCCTTAGGAATTTGAAACCCCCATTTTCGGTAGAAATAAACCTTTAGGGAACAATTTCCCTATAATGCATTTTCCCTGGGAAATATTTTGTCAGTCTCAATATAATTGAATGCGATAACTCTATAGTTGTACAGTTGAAAATCTGCGGAATATATTTTTAATGAATACATGTTTTTTTCCTGTATAGCCATTTCCTCTAAGCACTGCACATTGCACTCTTTGCAATTTCTGGTGTAAATTTTCCATGATTCTATCAGTATATTCATTAAATTGATGCCTTGGAAGTAAACTATCCAAATTATTGTGGGATATTTGTAAACAGGACAAAATTTTTATCCCTATGCCTGACGGTTTTCCATAAAGTAGAGTTTTGTTCTAGGTAAATTACCATTCATGGGAAACCAAAGTATTTCTTTTTTAAAGAAAAAATGTACGAAGAAAAACATTCCTTAGAGTTGATGGGAATTTCCTAAGGAAATCAATTTTTCTATGGGAATCTTTTGTAATCGTCAGCAAAATTTCAATCAGGGGAGTCCGTAACCAAACATATAAGTACCACGCAGCACACAAATTGCCCATGGGTTGTCCCAGCCCCGGTGGCAGCAAGTTGAGATACTCGCCTGCTAACAAAAAGGTCGCTGGTTAAGACCCATCTGGATGAATTATTCAGCACTCAGGGCATGTTTTTTTTTCTTCATATTTGTTACTTACTCACGATGCAAAAGGCCAGAGGAGCTGTTTTCGGTGATTTTTGAAAATAAATAAATAAAGTGGATGCTTTTGGTGTTCCAACGGATAGGATGAATGCACACATATAGAGTTTGATTGCCTAAATGTAAGGGTGGGAAGACCTAATTTAACATTATAGAGCAACAAGTTTATTGAGTATTCCGGGAAAAATATTCAGTTAAATGTTAATCGAAAGAGTGAGGATGATTACCATTGACAGAATTTGAGGTGTACAGTGTTCAAAAAGGGATGATGATGCAGTTCATCGAAACCCGGGTCGATTAAAACTTTATCAGTGGAAAATTGTAATATCTTAGTTCTTATTGTGTGCAGTGTTGTTTTACGCCTGAGATGGGATGTAATGATCACCTCTTTGTACTTCGGCAATTTCTAGAAAAATGTATGAGGATATGAAAGAAAGTATATTGTGCATTTTTGGATTTAAAAAAGGCATGGCATGACAGAGTAAATAGAAATAATTTGTAGAAGGTTTGAAGGACTGCTATTGAATGTTATGAATGAAATGTGTTGACAATAGTAAGTGTGAGAGATAATGGGGTATTGAGTGACTGGTATGAAGTAAATTATGGCGTTATATCACTGCGGCTGTTCAATTTTTTTATGGATAACGGTGAGAGCACGTAGGGATGATGGTTTAATTGGAAATATAAATTTGCGAGTTCTATTGTACGCAAATGATGCTGTGTTGCTGCCTGAGAGCTTCCGGATAACTTCTGTAAAGCAACAGGGAGAATGGATTAGAGGGTCAAGACGGGAAAGGCCAACGTACTTGTATCAACAAGAAGAATGGTATAAATGAGGCCTAATGAGGTTAGATGTCGAAGTAAATTAATAAAGGACGATTTTGTGTATCTTGGCTGAGTTTTTGTCAAATATTAATAGAGATTAATAGAATCAATTGTCGGTTAGCCTTCTTGCAAGTTAGGGATTTTGTTCATCTTACTAAGAAGCCCAAGTTTTATATATATCCTCTTTGGTCCATGCTCAACCAGTCTTCAAAATACGTTTGTAATAGTCAATTTCATGTTGACAATGCTGATTATAATGTTTGTACCATTGACGGTCTGAATACTTTCCACTACGAGTATATGGTTTGTGGTATTGTCGGGAGCGAAATAGTTTGTGAAACCTCCTTTCTGTTGGCCACGAGCCTCCACTGAATGCACCCATTTGTATTTTTTTTCCGGCGCTAATGCCAGCTTTATAAATAATATATAACCCTATAAAGACGAGATAGAGCGAAGTGCGGTTTTCTACAGAAATTCCGGAATTTCCCAAGAAATTTCAAATTGCTATAACCTTTGATCAGTTGAAGATAAAATATTAAATGATACTTCACATTTTAAAGGTAATACAATTTTCTACAACTGTGCTCCTGAAGACTTTGCTGTAAAACGCAAGACTGAGAGTTTTCCCAAAAACGCGAGGAAATTAGGGGTTTTTCAAATATTTAAAATTTTCACAAGCAAATATCTCGATAACTATGAGAAAAAGAAATAAATGCAACATACTGTTTTGTAGGGAATTTTGTTATCTTTAACTTTAAAACTACCTGAATTTAACTTTACTTTAACTTTGACTAAACTTTAACTTTAAAACTACCTAACTCTAAACACTTTTCGCTACCAAGCACCGTTTTCGAGATATAAGCGAAACCCCCCAAAAAAGGGACTTTCTGCGCCCTCCCATACACCCGCACACCTCCTAGGTCCGGGTATGTTTAGTATGTTTACCTCCTATCAATTCCAAACCCCTCCCTGAAGTTTGGTTTCTGTCCTCTTCCATGTCCTCAACACCCCTCTTTTGGGCGCTTACTGACTGGACTACCATATGTAGTACCTTTTTGCATTGCGGCTAGCCACAAGCACCGATTTACATTTCATTTCAGGGAAAAAAACAATCTCTAAATAAACTTGATGCTTTCTGGAGTCACTTTGTCGTACCCTATTTCTTATTTAAAATGAGGTAAACTTGATGTAGTCTACAATAAATTTTTATTCTCTGCTAGTATATACACTCGCTGCCTCGTACAACTGCCTCGAAAATTACTTAGTAGCCGTAAGTCAAAATATTGGTAGCCAAATTAAATACAAAATTATTGTGGTCTACACAAAGTCAACCTCATTTTATAATACTATGTGGTACGACTGAAAGAAAACATGGCAGTTCTTGGCGCGCTTGATTTACATGGAACACATAAAAAGGAGACCGAACTATAACTCCTCGGTGGAAATAGGTTGTTACGTTCCCAGATGTGTTCCAGAAGATTAATAGAACTGAAATTGATAAAATGTTCAACCAAGTACTTTCAGACTCTGGGGCGGACAGCTATACGGCATGATCATCTAACAACCGTGCATAATAATTTCATTTTCTTCTTCCTTTACTGACACTTCACACAAAGTTTCCTTATCCGCATCCTTCACCTCAAACGCTGACTACGTGATACGTACGAGCATCACCGAACTAGTGATCTCCGTAATCACTCAAGGACCAAACCTCGTATGCTCTTTAATATGAAACTTTGGGCGAGTGATTTATTAAGTCGGAGAAACCAATCTGCAGGTAAGCGTTAAAAAATTCTGAAAGAGCTTTGAACTTCTTTGAAAAGAGCTTCTAGAAGAGAACCTCGTACACAAGACGTCAGTGAAGCTCAGAACACGTAAATGCATATATGTGTGGATATCAGTGTTCCAGGTGGAAGCAATGGCTTTCCCACAAATCTGAAGTAATTCAAAGAGGCTTTCTTTTAGGAAGACCGCAAATTAAAGAAGACAACATTTTGAGTCTAAATACATACTAAGAATCCAACCAGATGAGCAAGTTACATTATTTGACTTAAAGATTAGTTCAGCGTCGAAGACGGAATAACACAAAGTCATGCATTGGAAATAAGAAAGTATTTAATTTAAGGCTCCAAAAATGAGCGCTTCTTTCAGAACACTCACTTCATTTAGCTGGAGCTCCTATCACTAGTTAAACAGCCCGAGTTTAAATAGCACAGTTTGGTACTCTTTTTGATGCCAAATGATCTAGGGAACAAGTGATTGAGAGATTTCTGATGTTTGCAAAGCTGCTCGTAGAATCACTGCTGAGCTGAATTGATATCCCATTTATAATAGACAAATAACAGATGTTTCCGACGGATAATCTTCTACCGTTACAACCCTATATTTTTACGCATTACAGCTGTGTCATGAAATTACATTTTTTGTTGAATTTTCGATGCATATATCACATTATCATTAGTCACTGACGATAATTAAAACATATATCAGTCATAATTTGCGTTAAAAATATGAAACTAATTAAAATATAAACATTCGTTTTGGCAATAATGCCTATTTACCTTATAGTAGATCAAGTTTAGGAAAGATCATAGGAATAACTGAATGCGTGAAGCGATTTTCACTCCCATGTATCGGATATCCGTAATAATTATTTATCGCCCTAGAAGATATTTTTTTAAAATAATTTTTATCACCCTTTTTCACTATTATTTCTGAATTGTATACGGGCTAATTCAACTAACTTCACTTTCGCTTTCATTAAACTTCTCCAAAAAGGCATCACCAATTCCAGCAACATTTTTCAATCAAAGAATTTCCGAAATTTGAAGGAGTAGTGTTTTTATAGGGCTAATGGATACTAAATTCGGTTACTTTACCTAACGCTGGATTTAGGAGGGAAATTTGGCGAATTTCAATTTAGCGAAAACGAATTAAGTTGATTTGCTTTTACGGAGGTTGTATGCAAACAAATCAGAGCGCTCGGACAATTGAATTCCGAACGATGCAACAATGCAGTTATCCCGCTTTCTTTGAACGTTAACTAAGAAGGATAAAAAGGTAGGCCTGGGTGAATAATTCAAAATTTTGCTATGCAAAATTAGTAGGTCACCTGGTTCCAGAGCTATGAGTCATGGAACAATCGTAAATTAAATTATAACAGTTCATGTCAAAAATTAGCTAAATTTCGCATATTGAAAACTTCCAAAAGGTTTTTTGAGCCAATTTATTATTTCCAACCACGTTCACGAAAAATTAGGAAAAATTTATGCACTCCCAACTAATTGAAAAATTGCTTAATGAATAAAAAAATATCGGGACAATTACCAGAATCAATTTAGGACGTCTGTTTTTCTTCTCTTATCTAATTGTTTACTTGGCTGTAAAGCAGATGATTTTCTTTTAATGATTTATTATGGCTATCCAACCAAATTAATTTAATGAACTTCACACTTTTTTCACTTTCTCGCCGTAAATACGCATGCTATCAAAACCAAGCAATAAAATGAAACATTCCCCAGAATTTACACTCATTTATGGCTCCAAAAAACACAGCTCTCTTACAAAAGTAGCAAAATCAATACGATTTCCCAATCGATTATTGGCAAAATAAAATAACTCTACGGATCAAAGGTTTTAATGCCCATAACGAGCTATTATTATGGTTATCTCCTTTCCTAAAAGGTCAAGCAGTCAGTGGAATCATTTTCTTTGCTGATAACTGTCACATGAAGACGGAAAGTCATAAAAATTCATAACAGAGTGAGATACAACAAATGATATTTTTTCAGTACGAGGTAGATTTGAAGGAATATACCTGAAGTTCCAAAAATTGTAGTCTTCTGCCACATTATATTTCGGCTGATCTCTTCCACCTCAAATTTACAGTTAATCGTAAGGAGGAGAATTAGCCAGAGGAATAAGCATAAAAATCCATAAATTGTACACTGCTACCATATCTTATGTATAATCCCTCTGAATCTACCTCACCCAGACGGTAAACCGTCAATACGAAGCGGCTGAGACATTTGTTTATAAATAAATAAATAAATAAATATATATATATATATATATATATATATATATATACAAAGACATTATATATATACAAAATAGACTTACAGGAGGTGAGAGAAAGAGATATTGATAAAAAGGATTTGTTCCCATAAGAACAAATCCTTTTTATCTATATCTCTTTCTCTCACCTCCTGCAAGTCTATTCTATATATTTGTGGCCATTTGGCGAAAATTTCACTATATATATATATATATATATATATATATATATATATATATATAGTGAATATTTCGCCAAATGGCCACAAATATATAGAATAGACTTGCCGGAGGTGAGAGAAAGAGATATAGATAAAAAGGATTTGTTCTTATGGGAACAAATCCTTTTTCAATATCTCTTTCTCTCACCTCCTGTAAGTCTATTTTGTATATATATATATATAATGTCTTTGTAGAAAATCGCTCTCGGCGACGATGCACATGCATAAATAAAACATTGATACACTAAACAAACACAGAAACACGCAAAAAGGACACTCACAAATGAAAACTTTGACGTTTCGGCGGTCAGGCCGCCATCATCGGCGTTAGAAGAGAGTGATTCTTCTACCGCCGATGATGGCGGCCTGACCGCCGAAACGTCCAAGTTTTCTTTTGTGAGTGTCCTTTTTGCGTGTTTCTGTGTTTGTTTAGTGTATCGATATTTTATTTATATATATATATATATATATATATATATATATATATATATATATATATATATATATATATATATATATATATATATATATATATATATACAGTATGCCAAGAGGGTGGCCGATAAAAAATATACACACGGAAAAAAGAACACTTACACATAAAAATTTTCGATATTTCGGTGAAGTCTAGCTCCACCTTTCTCAAGGTTTAAGGTAGGAATGAAGAAAAGGAGAGAGATTGAGGTATGGGAGGGGAAAGAGGGGGAGACGAAGGTGTAAGAGGGGAGGGAGGGGAAAGAGGGAGAGAGGAAGGTGTAGGAGGGGAAGGAGGGGAAAGACGAAGAGCGGGGAGAGGGCGTGGAGGAAGCAGGGAGAGATGAGATGAGGGGGAGGGAGAAACTAGTGTGATTTATTGAGTCCGGGGGGCGAGAAAGCCTGGTGGATTAAAATACAAGAAGATTCAAGATCTTTGAGCTGAAGGGGAGAGGAAGAAGGGGGAAGGGAAGCAAGTAGACCGACTTTAAAAGTGTTATTGAAAGTGGAGTTGTGGGAGGAGACGTGAATGGCGACAGGGAGAGAAACAGAGAGGGAGGGGCAATCGTTACAAGACGAGCGGTGCCCATTCATTCTAATATTGAGAGGAGTGGTGGATAAGCCAATATAGAAAGAAGGGCAGTATTGGCAGAGGAGGATGTAGACAATGTTGGGCGTGGTGCAGGAGGGTGAGAGGACAGAAGGGAGGGGAAAAGCGAGGAACTTATCCGGCAAGGGCTGGGTGATGAGGATGGGGCAAGTTTTACATCGCGGGCGGTTGCAAGGGGTGGGAAGGGATTTGGTGGGTTTGAGTGATTTGGACAGGGGTTTGGTAATATTGAAAATGGCGGATAGATTGGCAGAGGAGGATGTAGACAATGTTGGGCGTGGTGCAGGAGGGTGAGAGGACAGAAGGGAGGGGAAATGCGATCTCCTTCCTTCAAATCAAAGGCCCTGATGAAGGCCTGTCTAAACAAGATATCACCCTTCTTTCTCCGTCACACCCACGCACCCCAAACTTCTATATTCTACCCAAAATCCACAAACCTGACAACCCTGGCCGCCCCATTGTCTCCTCTTATAACTCACCCACCGAACGCATGTCCGCATTTGTTGACTACTACCTACAACCCATTGTCCACTCCCTGCCCTCCTTTATCAAAGACACTTATCATTTTCTTGAACGCCTCCATTCTACTCCACTCCCCTCTAACTGTGATATCTTAATGGCCACTATTGATGTCACTTCCCTATATACCAACATTCCTCATTCTGAAGGACTTTCTGCCATCCGCCATTTTATCACTAAACGCCCTGCTCCTCATATTCCCAGCTCTGAGTTCCTTCTTGATCTTTCCAATTTCATCCTAACCCACAACGCTTTCTCTTTCAATAACAAATTCTTTCTTCAAATTAAAGGATGCGCTATGGGTAGTCGCTTCAGTCCTTCCTACGCCAACCTTTTCCTTGGACTTTTTGAACAATCTTTTCTATCTTCATGCTCACTAAAACCTCTTCTCTGGCTTCGTTACATTGACGACATCTTCCTTTTATGGCCACATGGTATTCATTCTCTCAACTCTTTTATTTCCTCCCTCAACGCCTCCTCTCCCCTCTCCTTTACTTCTAACATCTCTGCCTCTAACGTCGTCTTTCTGGACGTAAACGTCTCCCTCTCT
Source organism: Pyrrhosoma nymphula (assembly GCA_963573305.1). NCBI lineage: Eukaryota > Metazoa > Arthropoda > Insecta > Odonata > Coenagrionidae > Pyrrhosoma > Pyrrhosoma nymphula. The sequence goes on from OY754334.1 coordinate 37,725,432, forward strand.
GACCGCAAATTTAGCACTTCCGTGCATATCAAGCCCACCAACCAACAACAATACCTCCATTATAACAGCTGCCACCCCTCCCATACTAAACGTTCCCTCCCCTACTCCCTTTCTATTCGTGGCCACCGAATTTGCAACAACCCTGACTCCCTTGATAAATTCCTTACTAACCTCCATCAATCTCTTCTTCGCAGAGGCTATCCAGAGCAACTTCTCAATAAAAAAATCCTCAAAAAACCACACTCCCCCAAACTGCCTCCTACTAATAGCATTTCCCAAAACAATATCTCCCTCTGTACCACCTACTTCCCAGGTGTGGACTCTATTAGGCGTATTATTAAAAACCTCTACCCTATCCTGTCGGACAACCTAACCACTTCTAAAATATTCCCCCAATGTCCCTCTCTCAGCTTCAGACGCCCCCCCAATCTATCCGCCATTTTCAATATTACCAAACCCCTGTCCAAATCACTCAAACCCACCAAATCCCTTCCCACCCCTTGCAACCGCCCGCGATGTAAAACTTGCCCCATCCTCATCACCCAGCCCTTGCCGGATAAGTTCCTCGCTTTTCCCCTCCCTTCTGTCCTCTCACCCTCCTGCACCACGCCCAACATTGTCTACATCCTCCTCTGCCAATACTGCCCTTCTTTCTATATTGGCTTATCCACCACTCCTCTCAATATTAGAATGAATGGGCACCGCTCGTCTTGTAACGATTGCCCCTCCCTCTCTGTTTCTCTCCCTGTCGCCATTCACGTCTCCTCCCACAACTCCACTTTCAATAACACTTTTAAAGTCGGTCTACTTGCTTCCCTTCCCCCTTCTTCCTCTCCCCTTCAGCTCAAAGATCTTGAATCTTCTTGTATTTTAATCCACCAGGCTTTCTCGCCCCCCGGACTCAATAAATCACACTAGTTTCTCCCTCCCCCTCATCTCATCTCTCCCTGCTTCCTCCACGCCCTCTCCCCGCTCTTCGTCTTTCCCCTCCTTCCCCTCCTACACCTTCCTCTCTCCCTCTTTCCCCTCCCTCCCCTCTTACACCTTCGTCTCCCCCTCTTTCCCCTCCCATACCTCAATCTCTCTCCTTTTCTTCATTCCTACCTTAAACCTTGAGAAAGGTGGAGCTAGACTTCACCGAAATATCGAAAATTTTTATGTGTAAGTGTTCTTTTTTCCGTGTGTATATTTTTTATCGGCCACCCTCTTGGCATACTGTATATTTATCACCCGAGTGATTTTCCTGGAAGTTTTATATATATATATATATATATATATATATATATATATATATATATAAAACTTACAGGAGGTAGGAAAAAGAGATAAATAATTTGTTCTTACGGAATATTTCGGACCGGTAGGTCCTTCTTAAATTAAATTTAAGACCTCTTTTATTAAGGAAGTTTTAGGACAATCCATTGTTCATCCCTTAACACGTAGTCGTTATCGTAGAAATATCATCTGTTTCATCATGATAATCATAGAGTACTTACTTAAGTGACGTGAGGTGGCATCAAAACGTGGCCAAAAATCTTCTTACGCAACATTTGACAGCCACCAAAGGTTAAGAATGAAAAAAAAAGAGATGTTTTGACGTAGGGTGCGAGTAGACAGAAATGAGTGCGTGGTGTGGCGTGGCAGCGGCAGAGAGGAAGAAGAAAACAAGAGAAGAGAGGGAAAAAAAGATGTTTCATTCCCACAGCACTCCCTACTTCCTTCTCCACTCACTTCCGCTGAAACCAACACGAGAGGAGTGTTAATAGGCAGGTTTCGTGCGAAGAGAGAGAGACGTGTTTGCAAAAGGAAAGCGGCAGGAGGATGGTGGGAGTGGCGGGGCGCTTGTCTACTCGACAAGGACGAGAAGGGCTTGAGTGAGTGAGGCGGGTACCTTCGAAGCAGAGGGAGGAGGTGATACAAAAAATCTAAGGGTGCGAGGAGATGGCGAGTAAGGAAGTAAGGATGAAAGGCCAGGTAAAGTTGTGATGGGATTAGGACTCGTGGAAGTTCCGACGGAGGGCGTTGGGCGGGGGGTGTTTTCGGGAGCGAAGGTATTGGGGAGGGTGGGTGAAGAGCGAGCCAAGGAATCCGAACAAGGTGCACTCAATTTATATCAGTTCTTCAAAGGCTGAGTTAGTAACGTCTAAAGGAAAAAAGGCTTCCCTCTCACGCCTCTCCTTCACGTCTGCCTTCAGACTTTTTTTCTCTCTTCTACCCGTCCACATGAGAAACTTAGGTCCGACAGGGTTGTCTTTCAGTCGAAGGAAAGAAGTTAAATAAAAAAGTGTACGCATAACTTGCCCAACCTCCCATACGCTTAACGGTTTCTCCAATGACTGGATGTCTCCTTTGTGATCTCCTGTCTCGCGTGCGAAACGGCACGAGAATTTCACCTATGGTCACGTAGAGATATAAGTTCGTCCCAATCCTGGCTGAAATGGAGACCAATAGGTCCAATTTTCCGCCTGATGTATTAGCATATCTCCAAACCACTGCACTGTATTGCGGCAGGGATGAATTACACAAAAAATACCTTACGATCGAACGAATATTTAGGTAGGGAGAAAAGGAAAATGTTATCAGGAAGGAAAATACGCATAAAATAACATGTTTTCGAGTAGTATACCGAGGTCTTCGAACAGAGGCATGATTAAAATAATTTTCTCACTCTTTTCCTCAATCGAATGACGTCTCATTCACGGAATTAGTATTTTTTCACCTATCTATGAGAGGTTTACGTCCGACAAGGCTGCCTTTTAGTAGAACAGAAAAAGTAATATAGGAATAACCTGCTCTTTCTCACTTCTAAAGGTAACGCCAAATACGCGATATTTCCGTTGAAATCTTCTACTCCAGGCTCAAGAGGCACGAGAGTTTCACCCATAGTCACGTACATATATTAATTCGTCAATGTCATGAGCGAAAGTAGGATTACAAGGGCCCTTTTTCCAAAACGTTACATCAATCTAAGGCATTAAAGTAAAATTTACAACTGATAATTTACACGAAAAAGTTTAAATAGAAGAATTTCAGACTCAATAAATTATTTAGGGTGAAAGTAAACCTATGATTTCAATCATATTTGGCTTGTTCCTTTGAAGCCGCTTTGATTAAATATTTTAGAGCTATTTTAAAAACATATTCTTCAAACATTAGTGATAATTGCTAAATATAAATACACTACAAAAAATCTTAATTTCGTCAGGGATTTATCATACATTGATGAACAGAGAATTTCTCTGAGATCGTCAAATTACGTGAGGGTTATCACGATCTTCTTAAACAAAATCCATATTTTCCAATGCAATTAACCCTCCTCTTAAAATTCATGCCTAACAGAATTGCATCGTAAATTTCATCATCCTGAAGACAAATGTTAAAAAAATTAAAAAATTGAAACGAAATTAGTAGCTATAAGGGGAAGCGGAAAGGAAATAATGCATAATCCGTTCTGACGTCACGCGCGCCGATAAAAATCTTTGAATAATTAACTGGACGCCACGCTTTGCCGCTGGGAGTGAGGTACTCTAAGCAAGAGATTTTTTTACTGGAGATAATTCCTCTTGATGTGTCCCTAACGGGAATTATTTGGTTAGCTTTGAGCTCTTTTCGTGCTTTCGTGTCACCAGGCGACGGGGATATTAATGCACGTGCCAAGGCGAGCGGGAATCTTCCTCACGAACCTGTAAAATTCCGTTTGATGTGTCGTTATCTCTTTTGCATGAAAACAGGAGGCGGATGCAACGCAGAATGCAAAGGCTACGGTTCAACACCTCTACTCGTCCCTTATAGAATGGGGACTCCACTGATTGATGCCCGAGACGGTTAATATTAGGTGAGAATTAGACGACAAAATATAGGAAGAGAGAATTCTACCATGAGCCAAATCATAGAGGAAAAGGTAAAAAGATTTTTGGAAACTACGGAATTTACTAAGGAAAATATTTAACGGATTACAGTATGAGATTGTACTGGATACTGGACCAATATCATATGGAGAGACTTGTGTATTTAATATTTTCTGTAATTTTTATGTATGATACACAACTTATCTCACATAGAAGCACAAACAAAAATCATATTTCCTTCGCTTAATAATTCAAGGTCGTGTAATATTCCCAATGTTTGATGGAATATCGCTTCTAAGATGGAGCATAATATAAAAATTACCTTATATTCTTTGAAGAAAATGGATCAAAGAAAAAAGTATTAAGTGTCGGATTATAAAAACAAAATGGATATTTTATGTGCTCCAGATTCAATGCTGCTATTTCCGCAATTAATAGTGAATGTTGAAAAAAAAACATGCTAAAAATGTACAACTATAATCGCTCCTTGTTTGCTATAAAAGGATAAATACTGGAATTGAAGAATAAATCCATTATTTATAATGAATTACTAAACAACAAAGAATAAATTAGAAACCTACGCGAGTGAGTTAAAAGCAGCGCAACTGGAAAATTGTACCATATTCAGTTCGCAAGAAATCTTCTATGTGCAATTCAAAAATACTGAAGGGATGCATCACAAGCAAAAGAGCAAAGATTAAGGATATGGTAAGAACCTATCTACGCCCGTGACAATAATAAAAAACGATGAGACCCCAAGGCCGTAATCTTATGGGAGACACAGATAAGTTTCAGAGGAAGTTGACGTGAGAATTAACAACTAAACAAAAAAAGGAAACATATAGACCAAAACAATGAGATAGACGGATAGAGGAATAAAAATGGAAATAAATATATATAAAAATGTAGAAAAAATTACAAAAGTACAAGAAAAGAACACAGCAAACTGTATATACTCATGCCATCCAATTTTATGAACTAAATTGGAAGCGAAAAGGGATACAATCCACTCCAGACGCCTATGCTAAGTTTCTTAGCCAAGCAAAAGCTTTGGCTGGGACATCGCACACGGACACTCTCGACACTAAGAACTACACAAGAGGGAGACGAACTAAGAGTGGTCCCCTATAGAGCAGAAGAGTTAGTTAGAACAATAATAAACGAAACAGCCAGAAGAAGAGAATCACAACTCTAAAGGTTATATAGGAAGATGACAGTTTGTATTGAATGTTACTATCCTCCATACCTCCGCCATCAAACTTGACTCTATTTGCTCAAACTTCACGGATGAGCGGAAGATAAAAACTAGGCAAAAACCAATAAAAGGTTCGGGAATACGGTTCTCTACATACATTTTCTCGAAGTCTCCGCTTTAACTACGCACGCTCTTTCTTGCATTTCGAGGCGCAACCCTGCTTTCAAGGAAATTATCCGGCAGTGTGGGAAGTTCAAGGCAAAGTATCCAACCCACGTTGGAAAGATTTTTATCCAAGGCTGCTGAATTTTGACGCTTCAGAGGAGTTTAGCGGATTATTCCCAAGGCTAAAAAAAATTCTACCACGATTCCTGGTCGAAAGGCATCAATAGTGAAGTCCACATTGTATTTTTATGTACCTATGCATTCCAAGACATTCCACATTCTCATGCACAGCAGATATAATGCATTAGCGAATTGAAGATTAAAAAATTGCAATAAAGATGTGAGTTAATGATCAAGAGTATTGTCTAGTGATTATTTAATTTTAATTTGCTAGTCATTATATTTCCACCGCAAAAAGCCACCTTCAGTGCTATTTTTACCTATTTTTTAAAATTTAATTTTACTGGCATTTATCGCAGCAATATGATAATAAATTGAAATAAAATAAGCGATGGCGCATTTAATTTATTTAAATTATATTTCCAAAGAAACAAATAACTTTTTAATTCCCCAAGAATAGGATAAAAATAAAAAAGAAGAATAAAAAAAAAAATATCTGTTACTCGCATCATTGTCATTTGCCTATTCAAAAATTATTACGAGTTTGACATTGGAGAATTGAGGAAGTGTAGAATGCAACTGAAATCTCTACATAGGACAGTTTCCGCTGATACATTTTTTTGCAATCTAACAAACAACCTTTCCTTCGTTAATGTAACACGCCCTATTCGTCATTCCCTCCAACTACTTGTTAACGAACATTTGAACTAGGAGGAGACTTCAAAAGACGGTATTCTGTCGCCCCATTCCCATATTAACTTATATTAAGGCAAATCAAAAAAGTTATGACTACATAATTCCAACATTCATCCGATGGGCTTCATCTACGAGGTATAACGGTTTAATAAAATTTTCATGGAGCTTAATTATAAAACGTTATATATGCCTAACTCCAGATAAAGGATAAATATTTCGAATTGATGCGTTTGTAATGTGTATATCCATTCTAACTCATTAAGGTTCAAGTTTTTAAGACATTATTTGTATTTTCTCACCCACTTGAATAATGTTAATTCGATATGGACCAAAACTCCAAATTGAATGAAGAGTTTTTCGGATTAGTAAAGTATATTAATAGAAAAGACTATGTAAGAGAACTGAATAGTAAATAAAACATGGCATCAAGAACAACAACAAGGGATAGATCTAAAACTTGTGTCAAGGTGTGCCAAAAAAAGGTGTACCAAGGATAAAACGAAAAACTATTCTCCACATTAAAAATTCAACTTGATCTTCTCTTTGCACATAGCAATTAGTCTCAAGAGTGCGTCCCTTATGCAAGATGACGCGTCATTCAGGAATACGCTCTGGGTACGCGGACAAATCCTCTGCACACCAATAAAATTTAACGTCGATAAGGCAAGTAAGAAAAGGTCCTTTTTAGGAACATGTGGCGCAGCGTTCAGGAAAACGTACAACACCGCAGTAATTCCCCGTAATCTGGAGAGCATCTTCAACTTTGCCGTAATAAGATTTGAGCAGAATTTCCCCCTACTTAGTCATCCACTTCCTTCACTCCCCAACTTCTTATTTCCAGAACCTTCCAGAAGGAGGCATGAGATCCAAGCCCAACTCCCAATACCTCCAGGCGATCACCTTCTACCCCGCCCACATAACATTCTCCCCGCCTAGGGATCTCTGCTCCTGATTCCCCGCTCGGCCACGTTTCAACCTCCTCCTCATCCCTGGCGATTCCAAGAGGTCATGCACGTCTGACAAAAGAATCACGTAATGCGGGAGAAGAGAAGCAGATGTAGGAATTAAAGTTTACACGTGTCTGGTGAGGGGAATGAAGTGGGAAAGGGTAGGGAGGGTGGGGGGAGGCCGCTAGTGCTGCCGCCGCGGAGAATATGGAAACCAAAGGCGACGACTTTTAAAACGCTTGAATGGAAGCGAGAACGTATGTACACGACAGTAGTGATTTCCGAAGTACCTTAAGGCTTTCAACGCCGTTTTGATTCATACGCCTCGATTCAAATTCATGGCCAACACCAGCTTGCAATTAGATTTGAATGAATCACTACACTAATTTCTATGAACAATAATAGCAGCGCTGCAAAACAGTCAAACTATGTTTCACGTCTAGGGAAATTCCCTCGGCCTTAAACACGAAATCGCAACGAAAGAATTTTATCGCCCAATTTGATTAAGCATTCTCCGTTGAATAACATCAAACATACGAGAAAAAAAACATTCTACTTTGCTAATTAGGCAAGTACCCGAAATTTGAGGTTTTTCGCCGCAATGGAAACTTGGGTGGCTTAATACAGGAAGGGTTTTAACGGAATGAAGGAAGGATGCATAGGAACCCAGCACCGGGGATAGACAACTCTTAACGGAACGCACCCAGGGAAGCATTCACAGCATTACATCCCATCCAATGCCGTGACTTCTGCAGCTATGAAGTACCTCGCAAAGCCAACTCAAGTGTATTTAGCAGGTAGTGACTTTTCACCAACATAAATTACACAATAGTTTACAAAGTTTGGTGAAACTACGACTAAAAATGCACTAGCAACCACCTGTGAAAGTCTACCAGGATGTAAAATTTTATCAAAATGGATTACTCTGTATTGTAATGGTTCACTGTCGGTCACCCGGATGAAACCGCAGAAACCACACATAAACGATAAACTACCCTCTTGACCAGCTGCCACCGAGGACGATTTACCAAAGATTTTTCTTGATAATATAAAATGTGGGGGATTCCCGTTTGCAGTTTATCTCGTGGTGAAGAGACTATGAGTTAGAATAAGGCGAGTGACGACTCGACGACAGGTGAGGGTGGGGAAACAGGTTTTGTAGGGACACCAAAGAATGCCAAGGACATCATTCATTCAACAATCAATTAAACTATATTCAAAACTCACGAACAATTTACATATCATTTACCCTGATGAGCGAGATGATAGGGTTAGTGATGAGCAAATAAAGGATGAATTGATCATGAAATTTACAATTTAACTGACAAAATATTAGAAACAAAATATCAGAACAGAAAACAATATTCGTGCCGTCAAGCGGACTTATCTCAATTATGCAATTAGGCACACTTTTGAACTTTGGGAGGTAATAAAGTCCGTCCCTATAACACAGGTGATTGATTGCTTCTTGTTAACGCTGATTACATAAATAATGATATTGGAGGCAAATCACTGAGGCGTCACTGCGGTACTCAAGCCGCCTAACAGTTGCGTATTGCTGCGGACTGGGACAAAATACTCGGACAGGGGTGGTATCACACTAGGGTCAGGGCGATATAACGTTACGTGACCTGGATGACCACTGGATGACTCCGCTCCTTGGCGCCGAGGTTCGGGCGGGACACAGGCTCGTCTTATTTGGGTGCGGTTCCTTATTCACGGAAACGGCAATCTCTGCGGCCTGGCTGCCTCTATAACCTCCCTGGCGACCACTTCAGGATGCAGGAGATGATTGTCCGGCTTGTCTCGTAGTCCTCTCTGCGCCAACTGTTAGCGTTGTCCTCTCGAGTCTTATTTCGCACGACTGTCTTTCTTTGCACTCGTAATCGCAGCATAACAGCCGCACGAGCCGAAACATAGGAAGAAGAAGAAGAAGAACCTCCCTGGGTTTCACCCGGCTTTATATGCCCCAGGTGGAAGAGGGGGGTATCGATGCACTCGTGAACTGGGGTTGGGGGAAAACACTTAGTCAGCGAGCGTCAAATACACTCGCCTGGCTGACCAGCGAAACACACACACATTTACGCACGCTCACTCACCCTTGCATTCTTCCCACATCGCGTTGGTTAAAGGGGGGGAAGGGAAAGGAGAGGAGTGAAGGAAGGGGGGGAGGGGAAAGGAGAGGGGGTGACGATTAAGATCAGGACGGGCCGAGACCGTCACAGTATGTTCTTAATTTTATAATAAAAAGTAAATTTTAATAAATAAATGAGAATACATTTATTTACAATATCATAAATGCATAGAGGTACGAGATTTAAAGAGGAAGTATGTGAGATATGATGTTCGTACTACCATAGAGTATAGAGGACTCACCACATGCGCATAAACCGTATATATTTTTGATGTAGTTCCGGAAGGATAACGTAGATGGCGAGGAAGACATTTTGACAATTTTTTTAATATTCTCGTTCCACAAGTCAGAAAATATTTCCTGAAGCAGAAAGGGTCGCTACGTTTAGTGGTGACAATAGTTAGTTAGAGTATAGAGGACTCAACGCACACGCAAAAATCGTATATATTTTTTATGTAGTTCCGGAAGGATGACGTGGATGGCGAGGAAGACATTTTGACAAATTTTTGAATATTCTCATTCTACCAGCCTGAAAATATATCCTGAAGCAGAAAGGGTCGCTACGTTTAGTGGTGACAATAGTTAGTTAGACATTATTTCAGCCGCTTGCTACTTCCTTGCAGTTTTCCGTGGCTATCTTCTTCACTTAACTGTCGGCTAACAGTTCTTAATAGCAGCCTAAAACTAGCAGGGAAAGTTTTTAATGCCTTACTTCCCATATCGGTAAACCTTTCAATGTTTTTAGCTGAGTTTCGACGTTGATGTATTTAGTTAAGTATCTTGGGGCCAAAACTTCCGATTTTTGTAAGGTTATTTATAGGTACAATATAGGTCCATAAATGCTGCGTATGAAATTTGGATAAAAATATACATTTATTTTTGTGAAATTTGAAACTCTATCTTGATTACATAGGGAGTTCTGAGTTTTTTATGGCCGCACCTCGTTAGGCTTTCCTTACTGGCCTGAGTTCTGCGCTGAAGGCCTCCGACGAAGGTGACCTCCCAAGAAGGTCGTTTTGCCATTAGATAAATTGGCGATGTGAGGCTATTGTTTAGACGAGGAAAATATTTTCCTTGAGGGAAGAATTTTTCGCTTCAAGATACTATATAAATCCTACTGATGTTCATCGCTTCGACGAACGGTCAACATATCGAATGAAATAGATCTCGCGTAGTCTGCTTCGGACAATTAAACTTTAGTTAGGTTAACCTTTTTGGGAATTACCTCACATTGGTGAAGTGCAAATGTTACTTACCACGTTAAATTTTAATACGAAGTTTTTGACGTAGTGATAAGTTATTACTGTGCTGGAAAAATATATTAAAATAGGAATGCGCGAATGGACCTCTAAACTGAAAAACAATGCATTGTTTGCATTCCGCTAACGGTCATAGCCACTTTACTACAGGTGGTAACAGAAGCTGTAAAGTATTTGGTAATAAATTCTTAAGCGCGCCGCTGCAAACGAACACAAGAGGTAAGTAGCATCATAATTATTTTTGGGAATATGGGTGGTCGGTGACCTTGATTTGCTTGCTTGAGAGCGGGATAAGTAATGGCCCATTCAGTTATTAAGTAGAAAGTGAATAGGGGGAGGGAGTTGGGTTCTTCCGGCTCATCTGAAATTGTCTTACGTACGGGGGCCGAGATCACCTAATGTATGACTTTGTCTTCTCTTGAGACTTTACATTGTTTCACAATTGTGATAATCGTCGTCTCGTTAATGACAGCACGCATTGTCGTCTGAGGAAAGTTTTTTGTAAGCATGAGTCGGTATGCATTTAGTTGAGGTTCTGAAAAGTATAACAAATAGCGCCTGCAACTGGGCCTGGATTCACTCATTAATTAAATGCTTGCCGTCGGGAGATGAGTCCCTTCTGGGGGGTCATTCTGTATTTCGTCGGTTCCGTCCCGATCGGTTACGCTTCCTATCCCACTGACCGGTCGGGATTCCGTACCAACTTGGAATCCGCTACCAACGGAGCCTATTTTAGCGATTCTGTATGAAAAGTCGGTGCCACTCCAGTCGGTTGGGTAACTCCTCCCACTCAATGTTCCCCCCACTCCCAATTTTCCGAGTGTTTCCGAAGCTGAGGGTCACATGCTCTATTCCCATTAATGGAAGACAATAGAAGAAACAAATGACTACATAAAGCCACCTAGTGCTCTCGGGGTTGATAACAACAACAGAAATCAACGATATCGAAAGGAGAATGATAGTATATTAATTTATGTGAATTTTGAGCGTTGCAATGTGTATTTTATAATTAAAATAAGTGATTTATACTTAAAGCACATATCTAGTACCGTCCGTGAGAATATGAAGTATTCATCAAAGATGTTGAGTGCTACGAGATTAAATGAAGTGTGCGAAGTGAGAATGAATCAGTTGTGGATCGCTTGAATCCAGAAATAACCTTCAAATTTTCAATTTTACCTGTATATTGATTGATTATATGTACATATTTACTCGTATGATTGATATCCGACATTTAACTGCGTTTTGCATTTAGAATTTCTAGTTGCAGAAAAGGTATTACGTGTACCGATATAGTATTTAATCTTCCAAATATTGCTAGAATTATTCGTTGGAATAAATTGAACAGTGGCGTGATCTCAAAAATGGACTATCCGTGTATGTATTATTATTATATTGCAGGTATGGTATTGAAATATTCTTGTAGGTATATTATTCTGTTTACGTGGTTTTAGGACAGTGAAATTGCTGCGCGGTCGTGTCATATGAAACATTTATTATATTATTTTCTGAAATCAGAAGCTACTTGAGTATATAATCCAGTTATATAAGTGACTGCTTACACGATGATTATAATCGAAAACTTTCAACGGGAATCATCCATTTATGAATAACTTCACCGCAATAATAGGCATTCACCGCGGAGGATTTTTGGCATTTATTATGAAAAATATTCCGGTGATCGAGTATGCTAATTAGCCTAAATATGGTGCTATTTACGTACTTGTTAGTGCCAAAAAGTAAAATATTTTTAAAAGCCAAGAGAATACAATGCAATACTACGGAGTTCTAGTTGTGTAGAAGTTTCTCTTACAGACTTACATCATCTTTATGACCTTAACTTCATCGAATTCTACATTAGCTCTCTTAAGAACAAATTACATCGCTATTACGATCATTAAAATATGTTTATTCATTATTACAAGTATCAAATTATCCCAGTTCAGGCTAAAAATCAAAATTTATTATCTATTTGCTTCGGTGTTTCTCAAGCAAACCGACTGATTCTCCGCCGAACTGACAGCTTTTGCGTGTCGGTGAGATCCACCGACTGGAGCTCGCCGGGGCACCGATCGGGTGCGTACAGAATCGCACGGCTGCTTTATATGAGTCGGTGTGATGTCCCACCCGACGAAAAGCCTACCGTACCGATCGGTTAGGAGTTACAGAATGACCACTCCCCTGGGGCCTGGGGCCGAAAAACGAAAAATCCAATGATATATTTTACGCGGTGAGCATTTATCCAACAATATCACATGGCGTATTCTTACTATGTTCGGATTGTATGTTATTTCGGCAATAGAAAAATATGGCAATAAATTGCTTTTGATAGTTTAAAACGTTTTCAAGGACCAAATCCTGAAATCGCCAGAGGCATGAGTTGATCTGCGCTCTCGTCCGGCCTGTCGGACGAATCGTACTCCGACGAGCTGTCATGCAAGTGTGCGCCAGCTACCAGCTGAATCTCAGGCGTTAAAAACACGCGCGGCAAATATTTCCGATGAACACTGCCTCGGCTTCCTAGGATGAGCGTAATGCGCCGAGGTCATGAATGTTAATCACTCACTGCAAGGCTAAAACACAAGTAGGTTTATACAAAAGCGACGGAATGCGCGTCTGGGAATAAGATAACACTTGTTAGCATCATATGCGATATAATTCTTACAAGTGTTACTTAGGAGAAAAATCCAGCTGTCGGTGTCAAAATGGGAAAACCAGGTGCCTTCGATTTAATAACTGTTGTTAAACAATTGCTGCAAGAAATTAGCTATTAAGAGATATTTTAAAGTATCAGGCGAAAGTTTGTGGAAAATTGTCACAGATTGCATTGTAACAGAAAACACTTTGTAAATATTCCCACACCAATTTTTATTCAACCGACCTAGGTTTCGGCAAACATTGCCGAAACCTTGATAATGGCTATGTTTGCCGAAACCTAGGTCGGTTGAATAAAAATTGGTGTGGACATATTTACAAAGTGTTTTCTGTTACAATGCAATCTATTAAGAGATATCTTTAATGGTGAGCAGACTTACAGATCTTCCAAATTCAAACCATTAGTGAATGAATGTACGAGGAAACATTGCATTAAGATTATGTTCATTGCACTAAATTTTTTAGACTTCAAGGAAATTTTCACCATAACGACAAACAATCGCGTATAAATTTAGCAATGTAGGCCATAAGTAGAAATTTTCAGACCACGTCGCCGCGGTGGAATTGGCCATCGGCGCTCATATCTATAAGAAAAAACTTCAAAGAGAAACACTCCATTAAAAGTCTAATTACATGGCTAGATCAATTCGGTACAGATAATTACCCAATGAGTACCTATTCACCCAAAAGTGCTTCATTAGCACTGATAACCTACACATGATGGTCCTATGCATAGCTCAAGGAGATAGTAATTGCAACAGGTATATGTTTCCAGACGAACACCTTTTCATTCTTGGGCTATGATACATTGAGAATGCGTGTAGCAGTTCAGCTTCCTCCTAATTAAGTTGCGGGGAAATATAATATATTGTGCCCCACATAGAAGGATATATACGAAGAATCTATATTGGCTTCCATACATAGGTTATTCTCACATTGTCACATGTACGTTGTATTGCTGGGATGCAGAGCCAAGTCCAATGTAACATTGGCGATTGCTAACTCATCACTGGAGGAAGACGTTGGAACTCACAGCAAGGGATTATTTTTCACAGGCGGCAGAGATTTAGGTATTAAGGTTTCTGGTTCTGCGATTAAATTATTTAATATTATGCGACAGTTTCGCCGTGCTATGCTGCCAGCTTCGTCGGGCTTTTAAGAACAACAATGGTCTTTTTTCAAAAATTAAATAAACAATTCCAGCAGTTGATGATTTTGAGAAGTAAAAAACTTAATTTCGAATAAGTCTCTTCCAGGTATAAGGGAGTTTATAGCTATCCACTCTATTGCTGTTATTTGGTCGTTTTTCTATTAAAATCGCCTCCCTTATGAGCCGTGGAAAGTAACTGCTTTCTTTGTGTAGTACTCTTGTCGTCTCGATGTCTCCCTTATACCTGGAAGAGACTTATTCGAAATTAAGTTTTTTACTTCTCAAAATCATCAACTGCTGGAATTTTTTATTTACTTTTTGAAAAAAAAACATTGTTGTTCATAAAAGCCCGACGAAGCTGGCAGGATAGCACGGCGAAACTGTCGCATAATATTAAATAATTTAATCGCAGAACCAGAAACCTTAATACCGTAAACATAAGCTGCGAAAATCTACAAAAAAAGAGATTAAGGTAGCTCAGTGTTACATATTAGATGATTTTCTTTGTTCCCTCTCAGTAGTTTTGTTTTTTACCAAGCAACACACATCTTTTGAAGAGGTAACAATGTGATAGCTCAAACCACTGACTCCAGGGTGGATCCGTAGCTTTAGTTATGTGTTTTTTAATATAATAAATAACTCCCACAAAAGTCATACCATTTTTACGAAATATATTTTGATACTTCTAGGTGTTGCTATTATTTTCGAAAAAATAATTTAAATACTATTGAAAATGTTCAATAATAACTGCACTAGAAAAAAATAAACCTATATTAGGGAGTCTTCCACCAAACTTCTTAAATGTGGTTTTGTGTATGTTATTTTACGAATAGAAAAATCATCATCAAAAATTAACTGCCATACTGTTTAATGTACACAAACATATTTTCAAACATTGCGTAACATACGAAAAATTTATCACTTCACTTGGAACTAGTAAAGAAAAGTTACACTTCTGTTGTGCACCCCCAGGAACAATATTTTTATAGATAAGAGTATGAATTTGACAATACAACGGCCTGCTACGATGGAAACACTGATTCCCGATCAGACACCAAAGTTAAGCATCGTAGGGTTCGGCTCAAATTTGGAGGGGTGATCTTCCGAATCGTCCGAGTTTTGAATAGTGTTGTTGAATAATCTAAGCCCTCTAGATACGTTTAACTAAAATACTACTATTTTGAATGGGGGTGAGCTTTTTGAATTTGACAATACAACGGCATGCTACGATGGAAACACTGATTCCCGATCAGACACCAAAGTTAAGCATCGTAGGGTTCGGCTCAAATTTGGAGGGGTGATCCTCCGAATCGTCCGAGTTTTGAATAGTGTTGTTGAATAATCTAAGCCCTCGAGATACGTTTAACTAAAATACTACTATTTTGAATGGGGGTGAGCTTTAGGACCTGATAAGGGATATAATATATTTGAAACGGCCTAAAAAAAGAGGTGGAAACCATCATTTGTTGACCCAAACACACATGACATGGCAAAACCGCAGCCTGGATAACACATATTACCCTCTCTATCCCGAAAACCTAACCCATGCCACCTTCAGCAAACAGTCCAACGCGTTTGCTGCATTACTATTTTCCATTTTAGACGGTTATTTTCTTGCGCACCCAATTTCATGGCCAAGAGCATACAACGGTAAAGGAACGAGTTCCCGCCCGAAATTAAGTTTCACGCTCTATTTAACGCCTCCCCGCGCATGATAATCAGATGTCCCGTCCCTCGTCCATAAATAAAGTTGGATTTCACGAGAGGAAGGAAAATAAAAAAAAATAAAGAGAAAAAATAACCCCCGCTTGGTAAGCAACACAAACACATCTGGGTTTTCCGCGGATGTGACCGAGGGAAAAATCTGCTTCACGCCACATTACGTGATTTTGTAGACGTAAATAATCTCACTGGGATGCCAAAGCGAGCAACATAGGTTCGTCAAATAAGGCTTCCTAGGGATAAAACATTTCCGTCGCTCATAAGTCAGTCTCAACACGGAAAATCTACCCTAACTTGAGGAAATGGCAACATTTCCTTGTAACACACACTAGGTGCTATACACAACAGCGTGGAGGAGACCGACCAAGTCTGCAGGTCAAATGCCAAAATTAGTCATTTTTTCGGATGAATATTTTAAAATTTAAGCAACAATTTCATTTTTTGCCAAAAGATAACCAGATAACTTCTACAAAACATGTACTATCCATAATACTCTCTCATAGCCTCAATATGCTGAATAAACACGAGAATAATCTTTCTAGTAGTGACCCAAAATACATTTTGAATATTCACAAATATTTAACAATACATTTGGCTCAAGCAATTCCCAAAAGATATTGAGTGACAATTGGCTGTTTAATTTCAAAACATCAATAATTGTTCAGGTCATTTAGACCAGGCCCTGTAATAGTCGTATTCTACGCGCTATAGAATGATTTCATATAAAATATGAATGCATATAATGTTCTACAATGTAATTGGCAAAGATATTATTACCCGGAACAGGTACTTATAGAAACGTGATCAGGAAGACAAATAACAGCTTCACGTATATGAAGAAACTTCAATACTACCAAATGCATTTTTTTCAGTTTTTAAATTATGTCGAATAATCCACAAATTAAAAAAAAACCGTGATACTTGCTTTTAATTAAAATGCCACTAATCGGAGATAAGATAATTGAGCCAAAATTCAGGGACTCAAATTACAAATGCGCATAAATTAAGGACACTAACCACTTCATGTCTTTCACCATAGTGAATTTAGAGTGACGGAAATGTTTATCCGTTTCTGGCGGCTATTTGTCACTCAGCGGAAAAATTGCGCTGCTTGCAAACAAATTTTGGATCTATGGTGCATTATAAATAGCGGGTAGTTAATCCTATATGTACTATGAATCATATTTTCCGTTTTGCAATATTGTTGGAGAGCACGCACACTACAACTGACAGAAAGTCTGACGCAATATATAAAACAAACACTCTCATTTATCAGGAAAAACAAGGCTACGTCATCTCGTAGTCAACGTTTTCTAGGCATTATAAAACTGGGCCTGAATGATTATATTATTTAAATATACATGTATCAGAAATACAAATATCTGAAAATTTGACATAATCTGGAAATTACCATCCGAAAATTTACTTGTTTATACATATATTTTTTTAATTTATAGTGTCGTATAATACGTTAAATTAATAAATAATTCATTCAACGCTCAATAAAAACAATACGAATAAAAGAGAGGATATATGACCCAGAATATAGGAACTTACACGTAAAGGGAATCGAAGAATCTGCATTTAAACGGAATGAAAAAGTATATCAACAGCATTGAATCATCCACCAAAATGTGTTTAGAGTGATTTATGCGTCCATCAGTTTCTGACGGCAATTTATCATCCATTGGACACGTAGGGCTTCTCACAAACATATTCTCGATCTAGGGTACATAACATGTATCAGGTGGTTTATGTTATACTTTGTCCCATTTTCTCCGTTTTAAATTATTTATGGAAAGATTGAATGATTTATTTCATATTTTAGCCAGTTATTTACCTGAAAAGATGATAAGTAATAAAAGGGATATCACACCTAAGACTAGATATTTCCGATGTATTAACGAAAAATTAAGAAACTGAAGGTTTAAACGTTTAAAGTAAGGTACTAATTCAAATTTCCAATTATTGCAGTTCCACCAATGATGAAGTACGCAGTCACGCGCTCAGATGCAAATATACACACAAAAGAGGAGGAAACTATCCATGAAAATATCATTTGACTAGACCTACAATTGGAAGATCCGGGATCGAATCCCGGTCAAGTGAAGTTATTATTTTCTCACAGATTTTGAGGATACCGTGAATAGCAAAAGTATTATCTTTACGGATTCACCCGCAAGTGCACTAATTACAAAATTCCGCAGAGGAAACATCATTCACCTCAACCGGGGCTCGAACCGGGTTCCCCCGATATCGCGCCAAGAGTGCTTTAGCCAGTAAAGGTTACCTATGCGTCTTTACACGTGATTTTTGAGCGATTTAAAGAAACAAGTTGTTCAAGCCGATATCGAGGGTTTCCGGGTTCAGGTCCAGGTCAAGGCGTATGACATTTCCTATTTTGAATTACGCACTTATTATTTTTCGAATTTCACGCCCTTTAGCGTAATACGGCAGATGAATTAAGATACAAGTTTTCCTGAGAAAAAAACATGATTAATCATCACGAGTAAATCGGTACGGAGGGTGAAGGAGCAATCGTCCGGAAATCATCGGAAAGTAAAACAGCTGCTCAAATCATTCAAATAAGGTGAACAGGGTGTGGCTTGCCCACATCCGTGCCGGCCATCTGTATTAGACGTTAGGCAGTGAGAGATTTTCTTGAATATAAATTACCAGCTCGCTCAGCGAGGAGGCGACGTTGTGCACAAATCACGTCGCGACACGAGGAGGAATGCGGGAGAGAGGAAGGATGTGGAATCACTTCAGTAGAAATCTGTCGACGCGCCACAGAGTAGTTCTCCTGAGTGGAGCGATTATGCAAAGACGAGTTTTTTTCCCACTCCGTCTCCACACGGCGGCAGTCAAAGTTTTGGCGCGTAGAGCTTTGGGTTATGGATATTAGAGAGAGAGAGAGACTATGCTAAGATCTGCCCGCAACGCAGACACCGCGCGCCGAGGCACCAAGCAAGTTCCCACGCGCAGTCTTGTGGAGCGGCAAGAAACTCTCGGAATAGCGTGTAACTCATAACGGCGCTTCATGTTACTTGCCCTAACCATTTCCGATTCCGCAGACACACGGTTGTGCAGCTTTGGAATCACTCACCAACCCTAACGGATTAATTCCGGTGGTTAATGAAATATTTCATTAAAACGTGAGGAAAAGATAAGAAATTATGACTAAAGGGAATAAATAACTGAAAAAAGCATGAATGTTTATGGTCACACATAATGTTTATGGCTTTTATATTAAAGTACTATTGAAAATAGAAGAATATTATTGAACAGCGTTTTGCAGGAGAAGTCTGTGTAACTTCTGAAGGTGATCAAATCAATGGTCCGCGAGTTCACTTGGTGGAATGAAGACATGATGGTTTCAAAAATTAACTTTGTTATATTCCACACAAATTTATTAAACACTCGATCGGTTTCGAATGATCTGAAGAGGACGAGGCCGGTCGAGTGTTTAATAAATTTGTGTGGAATATAACAAAGTTTATTTTTGAAACCTGAAGGTGATATGAAATCAGACTTTTTGCCTGATGGTCATGGGGTTGCATACTTACCTACAGAGGTATGGCAACAAATATCCTGGTGCCATTTTGAAAATGTGCTAATCTGTCTTATACTCATTCTTAGAGAAACAAACTTTTTAAAACAAAATAGCTTACCAAGTACTAACAATGTATAAAAATAGAGAGCGTAATAAGGGTCGTTTGATCAAGGCGTTCGTTTGGTTTGCAAATATTATATGGATATGAGATATGGAGCATCATAAAAGCTGTAAGAATCAATCTCGAGGTCATATAAATGTGGATTTCGAGGAAACTGACGAACACTATCTCGGTAGACAGAAAAAGAACAGAAAACGTTTTAAAAGATGTGATAGAAAAAGATTCATTTTAAAAACAATAGTTTAAAGAGGGTTTAACTGATTAGACATGTATTAAGGCATGACCAGTTCCTAACAAATACATTCGTAAAGTGTTTGTAAAGAAACCAAGGGGACGACCAAGAGTTATGAAGAGTTAAATATGAAGCAAGAAATGATCTTCGTATG
This sequence comes from Pyrrhosoma nymphula, assembly GCA_963573305.1. Classification (NCBI taxonomy): domain Eukaryota; kingdom Metazoa; phylum Arthropoda; class Insecta; order Odonata; family Coenagrionidae; genus Pyrrhosoma; species Pyrrhosoma nymphula. The sequence continues at coordinate 37,745,383 of OY754334.1, forward strand.
GTACGCTTCCTTGAAGGAAACTAAAAAGAGAGACGGGGTTATTACGACAAGGCATCGCCTGTGGTAGGGGATGATGTATTTTTATATAGCTTCTTTTTTTTACCCTTTCTCTGCTGTATCTTGAGGTGAACCCGGCTATGCGAAGTATGAATACGTTTTCTATTTCAGTTGCCAGTATTGCAATGTCACCCATCTTCCGGTATCTACAACGTCTCTATTTCATACCCTATCTCACTGCAGGTGACTAACACTCTTTAATATTACTTCATTCTGCCCTATCATATCGAAGTATTATGCTTTAGGTGCAAATGCGCATAAGTGAAAACGATGAACGGGCGATACATGCATCTTATGCATCCCCTACACGAGTTGCAGATATCTTCCATTCGTAATGGTCACGTTGAACTTTGTGAAAATCCATATTGACAGTATCAATAAAAAATTGTGGGGCACCTGAAGATGTCGCCTTTGCAATGAAACCGGTCGTATTACATAAAATTCATTGTGAAAGCTACAAAATTTGTATTGATTCGGTTAAAGGCCATGTTAATCGGCGTTTTCATGGCAAATTGGCTACATAAAATGTTTTCGTTGCCATAATTCTGTAGTTTAGGAGATGCAACTCCACGTCCATTGAACAAAATACTCGAGTCCACATCTCATATCACTTCCTGAAATTACGCAATTTACCCGATACACTCAGTAGTGCAGTAGATAAACTTCCAACACAAAGCATCAGTGAAAAAAATTGTGTTCGTTTTCAATTAAAAAGTGGCAATCATGAAATCATTCGGGAGATTAACTCTTAAAAAGCGCATATATTACCAAATATGTTTTAAATTAATTCTAAATATGACACCATTGAAAGTTTTGAATGCCACCTCATTTAAAAAATAATTCTCCTTAGCTTCTGCATATATAATTATTTAACGTTAAATAGAGCAACAAAAGAGCTTGGTTTTCATTTTATAAGTAAACATAAATGCTTGCCTCTTGAATATTGACGTTTTTTGTCATTAAAGCAAAAGATAAAGCCTTATAAAGTGTTATTTTCATAATGTTATTACAATACCAATTAGTTTCAACACTTGAGGATAGGGTTCGTGCAGGGATTACCAGTGATAATCATTCATAGCAAAAATAAATGCAGTGCAAAGATAAATCTGTAACTCAAATCACAAAAGTCTATTTTCTTATAATTGAGCTTAAAATCATTGAATATATCGAATATAATGTCCGTATGTGGATAATATAAGGATGCTTTATCCTTTCGGCCCAGTTTCATAATTTTTAACGGTATCATCCTAAGTAAGGATCTTAAAACCTAAATCCCCTATAGGTGTCAGTAAATAATAAGAAACAGTGAAGTGTTCAAATGTTTTTACACTCTTTACTGTTGCATTATAATCGCAATAAGCCATTGAGGTAATTGAAAAAAATCGATGAGCCACAATTGCGAATTGGATTATCAATCAATACCTAAAACACATGTTGCAACCACATACATACAATATGTTTGGCATTAATTTTGCCAATATAAATTTGTATTGGCAATAAATTTGCAAATACCAATTTGTAGGAAAGTATAGCAAAGGAAGAAAACATGTCAGGCAGGGTCCGCAACCCTACTGTACGTAATTATTATGTGGAACATCAGCGTTATTACAGACTGTTATTTGAGGAGGTGACACAATCACCGTCAAATTTAATTGTTCATACATTTGTAGTGTGCGCTAAAGTAAATGTTGCTTTGAGTCTCTTTCGCGCTGAAAATTCTCTATAATGCTCCACGAATATAAATCTAGGCTTCTTGCATCCAAGACTAGATGATTTACTATCGTGTAAAATTTTTCTGAAGGCATTCAGTATCTTATTATATCATTTTTAACACATATTTCTCGATATACACAGTTATTTCTATATGTCACTTATTAATTCTCTCAAATATTTTTTTAACTTATTGGGTAAGGCTTGTTTCATGCATTCAATTCTCGTATCAAATTCGACGCTTTCGAATGAATATACTCGCAGACTCCTCAAAGAAAGACATTTGACATTCGGAATGTACGCTTTAAAGACCTGCAGAGGAAGGAAAATATAACATGCGCGTGGAATGTAACTAACTGTAGGAGGTGGAATTCAAAAGCAATATGAATGATACAATCTTCGCCGCAGAATAAGAGCTAGTAAAACTTTCCGAACAGAAAAAATGGCTGCTTACATCGTCAATCACGTAACGTTGTATGACCAGTATGAGGATCCAAATCGGTAATATAGGGAGTTGCGATAGTAAATATGGCACGAATCGCGCTTACAGCAAAAAAATACTATTTTGGTCAACCAAAATTAGGTACATGAGGCGATATTTAAGAATAACTATGGATATTTATGAAAAAACAAAGATTAGAACACTATAATTACCAAAATTATATAAACAAACTATAAACACTTTATACAAACAAACTCTCTTAATTTTATCAGTGAATGACGGTACATGAGGTAGAGCTAGAATTATTTAATTGATAAGAAATTACGATGGGTTGATCGATTACCTTTTTCTTCTTTGAAGCCATTTAGAAAATAATTATTGGCATTCCTCACATGAACAGGTGCTTAATAAATAATGAAAAAGTTACATGGGTAAACATAAAAATTACTACTGCCGGGAGCCGATATATATATATATGGCAAAGGTACGTATTTGCATATACAGCATGAGGCCAGCAAAATATTTTCAATCAATATTGTAAAATAAGAACCAAAATGCAATGAATGTTTTCACTCCAAGGGAACTACATACATGTACAAAATACTAAATTTGGAAATTATTTCAAGTTCGTGTAATTTACTTGCCCACAACTACTTTATAGAAGCGGTATTAACACATTTCCTAACACTAAATAAGACTCATCGACTCAGTCTCAATCTTGTGAATATTGTCATTTCAAAGGGAGGAATTTTTGAATAAATTCCTACAGAAATTGAGACACTTTTCCAGATGAGATAAGATCTGCCATAGTGAATATAAAAAAGCCTTTAGTTCTCACATCCAGACGACCTCAAAGTTAATGTATTATCTATTATATAGTGTGGTACAACAAATTTTTATCAACAAAAATATCACCTTAATTCATTAACTAAACTGACTTCCGTGTATTATTTTGTTTTCTGAGTAATGAAAAAGGTCAAAATCTAGCTCTGGTTCGTCGAGACACATGTGAAAGTTTTAAAAATGTATTTTATTTTTGTATTGGGAACGACTAACCTTTAATTAGCAGTGCTTATTTAGGATTCATACCATAAAACATTCCAAATTCAATGATTGGGTGCATTTAGCGGAGTGCGGAGATCCAATAACTGTGCACATGTAGCCATAAAATAGTGATGTAATTGATGTTTTTTTGGAAACTTGCTGAATTACCCGGCTCTGCTCGGGATCACGATTCCTTCATAACTCGTCATGTAAGAGGAGAGGAGTTAGTAAGTAGTTGTCAAAACAGACTACAGAGTTATTTACCATTGTATTTATTTCAATAATTTGCTGAAATCGCAGTTTTTAGACAAATACGTTGCGTATAAAGGTGTGAATTCCAGTCCGCGGTCGGAGCCACGCGATCAGCCGCGTCGCGACAATGTCGCGCGGTAGACGCGATTGTACCATTCCTATGAACACGACGCGACTCCTCAATCAGTCGCGCCACGATACACTCTTTTGTAGTTGTCATAAGCTCCCGCGGACTATTATGACCGAAGTCATGAATAAGAGTGAAGCGATCAGATATCTGATGCTTGAAGAAGAGTAAAATTTCGATATTTTGTCCTTTTTGTTGTTGAAACGAAGGGGAAGGAGCAAGGACATACAAGAAATGTTTTAATCAAGAACAGAAGAGGGTTTCTACAGCATTCCGATTAATAGACATTTATATAAGGACGAAAATAAGTTAAGGGAATTTTTAGGCTAAATGTACTGCAATTTAACTTCATTTTGAATTTAGTGAAAGAACAATTACAGTAATATCCGTGTAACAGAGTTAGATGCCCAAAAACTCCTGCCGAGAAGCTAGTGGCTAGAAGCTAGAAGCTAGACTTCGAGGTGAGTGAATAAACATGAATTTCAATGAAATCAAGCAATTAGCTTAGAATGAATTTATTGGATTAATGTAATTCGACTTGCAATAATTATTTAAGGATAACGATGAAAATAATTCACTGGCTGGTTTTTACTCACGACCCGGGTTTCAACATAATGAGTCACCTTCAGGTGGCAAGAAAATCCCGCTTCCAGAAATAGGAAATAGTTGCAACTGTACATTAGGGTGTATCACGAAAAACGTTTTTTTGAAATTCAAAATTGAAAGTGGATAAAAAGTTGTCACTGTGCTCACATATGCACAAAAAAAAATTTGAGTCAAATCGTAAAATGTTTAGGTCTCCCGGAACGGGCCTAGAGTTTGATTTTTTTGTCAAAAAACGTAGATTTTCAATTTTTTTTAAATCGTAAATACAAAACAAATTTTTGTTTTCAAATACAAAAATATAAAGTTTAAAACTATAGTTAACAGTAGAAAAAAGTTACACCGGTCGCGTAACATTTATGTCTCCCGGATAAGGTGTAAAAAAAGTCATGTTTGTGCAAAATTAAGGTCTGTTTTTGACAGTTTCATTTACTTGTATTCAACTTATTTTATTTATAAATTTCTTTTAACCATACAAATAAAAAGTATTATAATCTAATGTGTGTTTACTAGGCCGAAATTATCCTTTATCTTTTTCAATTAAGCCTATTTTTTGAGTAAGAGAAATGAAAAAATGATTTTATTTTCAAAAGGAAAAAAAATATTGCAAATTTTAAAACGTTAAGCTTGAATAAGTAATTCAAAATGAATCTTGATTACATAATCTATAGATCTTGATAATTGATGAAAATTTCAGAATGTTATAGTTTTCCGTGGGGAATAGGTTTATTTTAATAGGTATGTGACATCTCAGTTATCAGCAGCTCTCGCAACATGTAACCAAAGTTTTTAGTTTAGTTAGGCTGATTTTACAGAACAATTTCTAGCAACTCATCTATATGCTTACAAAAAACCAAAAATATTAGATAGAGTTGATTGTTTCCAAAAAATCTGATATTTTATTTTTATAGAAAATAAAGTCTTACTTGATGTTTATTCCTGGGCTGTTGCAGATGTGAAGTGATGTTTCGTTTCAAACTTTGGAAGATATTTTCTGTCCAGCAATAGATCTAATCTTGATGTAATGAAACCATCTCTCTCTTTGTAGCCACAAACGTACTTATAAGCTTCTGTAACCTCATTCACAATTCTTTCCACTGCTTCTGTGTGTGAAGGAGTTTTAAACTACTTTCTATCGCTAATTCCGGTTTCAACGATTAACTCTAGCTCTTTCTTGCTTAAGTTAGGAGAGGTGGTTCCGTTACTGTTGTAGACTGCCATTCAACAAGATCTATATAGTCCTCTGCATCAGAATTAACTTGTGGTGGTTTGAAAACCCTCTTTGCTTTTAAATCTGTTTGTAGAGCTATTTGTATTCTTTTGCTTGCCTGACACCTAATATGTTTTCGTGAATCAAGCAAAATTCCCAAAAGAAGATGTTCTGGGTGTACCATAAAAGCATTTCTCTGTTGCATTGGTTGAAAAACAGCCTTCAGATCACCTTCTAAGTACTTGATGCGTTGTACAATCTTAAAAACGTTTTGTGAAGCATAAATAATCCTTTGATGACATTTAATTGTAAACCATGAGGGAGCATAAACTTTTATGACAAACTCAGCCAGGTTTTTCAACTGAGGGGTTGGATCAAGAGATGCAATAAGCAATATACGCAATAATATAAGCGTAATATTCGGTTTGCCATTGTCAGCCATCTTGCATGGGAGATGTTTCCTGGGTTTCTGCTTGCCAACTCTTTGGAGCATTCGCCTGCTAACACAGCTTGACATATATGCCAGAGATATTTCTGGTCAGTGCTCAAATCCTTAAAATCAACATCTGGAAAAACGCTATCTATTTTATCGTACTCAACAACTGGTAAATCTTGACAGTATACTAAACTTTTTCCAATTGGGCTTCTAAAAGAATTGGGCCCAGAAGTTGGACCATCAAGGGCAACCATAACTTTCCTAAGCGGCAATTCGTTCAAGTGAAGCAAACAAACCACTGCTTGTACTAGGCGTTTTAAAGCCTTTAGATTAATGAAATTGATCCATTATAGACTCCAGTATTAGATGCAGTAATATCACAGCCAAGAGCTTTAATAGTTTTCTCATCAATGCAGTTTTCTTACATGAATTTCAGTATGGATGATACTGTCTTTCCCAGAGCCACTGGCTGGAGTTACGTGTCCAAAATACGTTGAATGTGGTTCTTCATACAAAGATATGTATTCTTCTTGTATAGTTATCCGGGCACATTTACCACTAACAATTTCTTTACTTATTGCTTCATCTTTTCGACCATCGAAATAGCACCCCACCACAGCGACTTGCCGCAGCCTTCGGACGCAGCCCTGAGACGCACCAGTGAAACCACACCTGAGTGTAGCATTCAGCATTTCGTAATAATATTCTCGCTACTTCAAAATGCTGTAAAAATATACGTGTAATATAAACAAATAATTGAAATTAATCTGAAGGATGGGTTTAACATTGAAAAATAGGTGTGTTTGGTAAAAAATGTACATTTTCATGTAGATTCCGGGAGACGTAAATGTTACATGACAGATATATATTTTATTTCTACTGTTAAATAACATTCGAAACTTTAGATTTTTGTACTTGAAAACAAAAATTTGCTTTTTATTTACGTTTTAAAAAAAATTGAAAATCTATGTTTTTAACAAAAAAAATTAACTTTAGGACCGTTCCGGGAGACCTAAACATTTTTCAATTTGACTCAAATTTTTTTTGGTTCATATGTGAGCACAGTGACAACTTTTTATCCACTTGCAATTTTGAATTTCAAAAAAACGTTTTTCGTGATACACCCTACTGTACATGCATGGGGGTATGTTTTTATGTGAGGGGGAAATGAATGCTTTAGCCAAACCATGAAGTACTCGAAGGAATAGCCAATGAATTTCTGAAGCAGTCGCAGTCCCCAAATGGTTTGTCTGCAATTGATGGTAAGCATGTGAGAGTGTTTTTCCCAGCAAAATCAGGATCCCTTTTCTTCAACTACAATGACTACTTTTCCATCGTGCTGCTCGCTGCTGTGGATCCAAATGATAAGTTTTTTTATGGTGGATGTAGGTTCCTATGACAATGAAGGAAACAGTGGGATTCTGGAAAAATCAGACTTTGAAAGATCACTAAAAAGTGCCACTTTCTTCCCTCTCCCCTCTTCCCTCCCTGGTTCAGGAATAGTTGCCCCTCATGTCATAATTGGTGACGAAGCATTTCGCTAAGAAGATCATTTGTAATGAAGCCGTATGTGATTTAGGCCATATTTAGATACAGGTTATGGTGGGCAAGGAGAGTGTCTGGAAATAGTTTCGTTCTACAAAGCCAAGTTTTTAGAGTATTTTATACCCCAAATGACACTAGTCCCGATATATGTGACAAGCTTATAATGACAGCTTGCTGTTTTCACAACCTTCTCCGAGATGAGTACCTTGAGAGAGACGGTAGAGCCTACTACAATATTTATATTTCTGTAACATTGCCCGCGGAGAATATGATTCCGTTAGCAAGACGTGGTGGATTCGCAAACACTCGGAGAGGATTTCAAGAAATATTTCAAGAGTCCACATGGCTCTACTGAGTGGCAGAGAAATCAAGCCAGAAGAACTGACCAAGTACAACACACTTAAAATTATTTGTAATACAGTAAAAATAAACTGATTTTTTTCTCCCTGTTTTTTCAATTGCCTCCGCTATTTCCGCTCAAACATTATCGCGGATGTTTTGGTCCTTGACATTGATATTTTTTAAATTAAACATGCAGGGATGCTGTCCCACTAATTCGCACATTGTAGCACTGGCACGTTGGAGAACGACATATCCACAATGAACACGCGTAACTTGGTCGGGACATGCCCTGCACTAGGGGTGTGCGGTATATAAAAATATACCGATGTATCGGAATAAAATATTTTTAAATTATACCGATTTGCCGATAGGTATATCGTTAAAAATATACCGTAATATCGGTACAATTAATATAATGTATAATTATGCAACTCTGCGATTGGTCTCCAGTGGCAATCATGGAAACCAATATTTTTTTCCAATTGATCCTAAAAACACCAGCTGGTTAATATGATCACCAGTCAATCTGCTCCGATCATCAGATGCAACATTGTTGACCTATGAGACGGTGCGCTCAGATGACACTGAGGATATAAGAACAATCATGTATTCAAGGGCCACTCCCGCTAAAACAGGGAAAGCCGTTCTACTGTTTTGCCAAAACTTCAGAGGGTTCATTGCTCAGAGTTATTACGCCTGAGGTCTTATCAACTAGGCAAACGGAATCCGGAATCGGGGGTTGAAAATCGGGAACACGTCACTCTATCGGAAAGATCGCCTAAGTTGCGATCAGCTAGGCACTTTCTCGAGAAGACAGGCGTCGAAACCGTGGTCCAAGGTTCCGACGGCCCTATGTGTCTCGAGAAGTGGTGCTCCCGTTCGGAATTTGGGAAGTGTCTTCACCTCCTCTTCTATATTCATGTTAAATGAGTATACTTTCTCCCTGGCGTGTATATAATAGTGGTGGGAGTATTTGCAATTGTGGCAGGTAGGTCCGATGAGAGTTTTAATTACGTATCTCGTGTTTTCATATTAACTGTAAATTATGTGTACTCGCAATGGGCCGTTCTTCGAAACATTGCTATTGATTTAATTAGTTAGGCCTTCAGTGACGAGGTGTGTTTTTCCAGCAAGTATCGATGTTGATTTGTGCTGTTACATATTTAGAAACGAAAAGTGAGTTGTTTGTTGTAGTATATTTGCCATTGTTTTGAGCACCTACCTACTTGTAGTAAAGTCGTCTGCTATTGATGAATGTTTGTATTTTATGTGCTCAAAAAACCACCCGCTCTAAGAAGAAGTGAGTTTAAGCAAATATAAAGTTAATCACTTTTTCAGATAACAGGGAAGAAAGAGTGGTGAACAGACATAGAAAACAATGTAAAAATCCACATACGAATGCTCTATACACAGTCATTATTCGTTGTTTATGTCCAAGAAAGAGTTTTAGGATGTATGCAGTGAATTTAATGGTAGGGAAATATTCTTAATTGTGTTTGGAAGCTATTCATTCGAGGGTTTTATTACTAATACACTACTACTATTATAAAAGCCTACTGTGAACTCAGACTACTACGTGACGTCCTTTATTCCCAACAGCAAATGTTAACCGTATGTTTTACTATTAACGAATCCTTTCATTGGCTCAGAGGTGACGCGTCACTGAATCTATGACGTTGCCCGGCAGGACGATGGTGATGACTACGTGGCAACCGTATCGATTTCCGTAGCTCCCGTCGTGAACAAGGAACGACCGTGATTCCGTAGACCAAGTTCCGAAATTCCAAATGGACAGCACTCAGACTGTTTCCGCGCACGGGAATCGGAATCGGAAATCAGACACGGAAATCGGAATCGGAAATCGGACACGGAAACACGAAAGTTAGCTGATAGAACTCCTGGCTGAGAGGTAACTGCAGCTCATTCGGTAATGAATGTGACGTGCTACATTTTCTCTCTTGTTCTATTACCCGAGATATTTTATATGATTCGCCGAAATGGATATAGAGGCTTCGTCATCACTTATAACAGGTTTTTCATGAAGACCCTGTGGGGATGATGAGACTTAACCAAGGCGATGAAGGTAAGCGTTTACTTCTACGTCAGCTATGGCGTTAGATACAACTGAAGGAATAGAAAAATGAATATAATATATTATTATTCTGTGAACATATTTGTCTCGAATGAATGTTAAGGAAATATGATTCCGGTAAGTGGTATATGATTAATAATCAAGGATAATTTGGAGTGAGATAATGAGTCGTACACAGGACCACTCGTAAAAGGTTTTAGAAAGGCTGCCCCAGAGAGGCAAGATAATAATATCGCGCCGTGTCGCGATAAAAAAATTATAATTGTGTTCATTTCTTGCGTTTACACGTGGGCAATTATCACCCCAAGCGTTATTTTTGCAGCAATTTGTTCGCGACAAATCAACATTTTGAGATTGATGCGAAATGCAATATTTTAGAGAAAAGTGATAAATTAATCTAACCAAGGGCAACGACTAGAAAAAACAACAATATCAAATCAATCTACATAATATATTAAAATTGAATAGGAAGAATAATTTATCTTCGCATGTAATCATATTAATCATATTTAAAGTTATTGTTGCATCACGACAATACAAAAAATCGTACCACTGCCGATAAGACACGTGGTGCCAATGGTTGGACCTGAAAGGATAGCCATAGCAACTTACATGGCTGCAGTCTCTTCAAATATTCCACGGGTTAGGCTATGACGTTTCATAAGTGTGTTCTATAAATTAATTTAGGAAGAAATCCAAGTTAGGATAAATACCTGTTTTCATTGCCATTCGTCTGTAGGTGAATGCCGCGGATCGTCCTAATGGATGGTATAAAACGGAGATCATCATTCTAAATAGAATAAGTACACACAGGGAAAAACAGTCCGTAACCTTTTTTCCATGACTGAAATCATATTTTTATATTATTAGATTTGTAAAAATTAATTTTGTTCCACCATATTCGAATTAAATTCTGTAGAGAAAATTAACATCCGGTTCAAAGCATGGCCTATTTTTAAGTCACAGCGCTTTACAGAATACGCAGTAGCAGCGCAAATAGGAGAATCACTTCATTAAGAGGATTCAAAACCAAGGTAAAAAGAGTTCATCATAGTTGAAAAAAAACGTAGTAAAACGGTAAAAACCAAGAAATTTTAATTCCCATTTTCCTTTGCTATAGGGAATTTTCAACAATCCCACTCTCTAAAATCATTTCCCTAACTTAATTACCGAATTTCGGGATGAAATTTTTCATTTTGAGCAACATATCGGGTACCAGTGTTCAGAAAATAACACTGAATATACCGGTATATCGACTTGAAAAATATACCGAAATATATATCGATATATCGGAAAATATATACCGGTATATCGATATATACCGCACATCCCTACCCTGCACATCTTCGGCGGCTGGCGCGGCTGTACTGCTATTGACACCAGGCGGCCGCGACAGGCGACACGAGTCGCGCGACTGGTCTTCGCGCATGCGCAGTTCATCGAATCTCCCAGTCGCGCGACTCATAATAAAGAAGATAAATCATAATAAAGTATAACAATAGATAACCAAGGACGCCTAAATAAATCAATATTTACATCGGAGGAGTTTAGGACCTCGAAAATACATAAATAAGTAACAAACAGAAACCGGGGACGCTTAGGAGGACAGATAACAATAAGCAGAGATAAGTGGAGGAGCTAAGATGGGAAAGGCACGCAAAGGGAAGAGGTACAAAAGTCTGGGGATAAAGGCGGCAGGAAGCGGAGACTAGGCGGTATCAAGGTGACGAAAGAGGATCAGGAAACTTTATAGAAAGGCCAGGACGGAATCGGGCAGGAGACCCAAAAGATAAACCAAAACGGCCCATAAATTTGACGATAAGGAAGGAGAGAGAACGCAAGCCCCTACTCGTAGCCGTAGGAGTGATGAGATGAAGTCCAGACGAACGATAAGTGCAGCCTTTATGGACAGTAAAGGAAAGAAAGAACTATAATAATCTCTATGAACTAAAATTGTTTTTATCTGAAAAGTAACTAAAATGTAACGAGATTGTAGCAGAAAGATTAATACTGTAAATTGGGCCCAATATATCATTTACAAAGTTCTGAATATTGTTGCTGCCTATACAAAGGTTCTCATTAAAATAAAGTGTTATGCTATTGTAATGGATGATTGAAGTGTTTTCATTTATGTATTTGTGTAATAATAACCATTAATGCCTTCATCAAGGAGGTAAGCTTTTCGAAGGATTTTGAGTTTTATTGTAATAAGAAAGAAAAATGTTCAATTCATTGAAAAAATGAGAAAATTTATTCTTTCGGGCATCTGACAAAATAAATTTTACCTCTCTACCATTTAATTTTTAATTGTAGCACTTACATACGATATCAATATCATTTTTAATATTATTTCAAAATGAAAGCTTAATAGGTAACTTATTGCAAGGACAACCCCACCGTTTTAGCACTTAACCACACACAAGCTGTATCATGAACACATTGCCAGTTAAAACCACGCAAAAATTAAATTGTCTCAAAGTAATTTTCACTGGTGACGTACTCAGACGGGATTTTCAAAACAGAAAGTGAAGCTCGGGGAAAGCAGTAACCAAGCCGTGATTTTTCTGATTCAATTAGCTTAACGGAACGTTGAATTTCAGATGCCTAATTTATGCTGCCTCGTTTGCACTCTGATCCAAAACATGACAATGGTTTTAAAGAACCACAGAAAGGGTACTGTACCTCAAACCTATTCAAACGTATAGGACAAAATTCTCTATTTTAAACAACCATGAAATTCGAACGCGCTCAGCTAACCGCGAGCGGGTTAGGGATGCGGTGGAGGAATCTATCGGGACATAAAAGGTCACCAAAATCGAATTCCCCTTTGGCGTGGCAAAGTGGATTTATTTTTAGGCGTCCATTAGTGTCAAGCGATGACAGCCGATCCAGTGTTGGATGAGCTAAAATGAACACGCACCCACTCAAGAAAAAAGTAGTCCGAACATCCCGACAACAAATTGCTATCACATCAGCTGAGCGAAGAATCAATTTACATTTGCATATAAAACATGAATATTTTATGAAAAATCGCGAAAGTTCTACACACTGAATAATGCAAATTTCATTATATTTTAATGATATACCTACAAGGTATACTTATAAGGTATACCTACTTTAGTGCCAACGTTTTGGGCAAGCCTTTTGACTGAACACATTTATTACTAATACTAGTCAAGAAAAGTTCATTTTGACTGTTTTGAATGAATCGCATGAGATAAAACTTGCATTGAAAAGGTGATTTTATGATCATTTATCTCAATTTATGAGGTCGATACTGAGCTGTTATCAATACCCTACACGGAGTATTTACTGGCATTGAGAGACGAAGTTATAATCACAGGCGATTCACCGAAGGCAGGAAAGACCCAAAGATGGTATCCTTAAGCAAAGACGAGGGATCAAAATTTTATGCGTTTTTTATTACTAGCATTATATGAATCAGCTACGAAAAATAGTTGCTCTAAAAAAAGCCAAAAGCTACACCAAATGAATACGTATTGTGAGCCATAATGACCAACACTCAATCCAAAAAAGGCTCTGGTCAATCAGCCTTATTTCAGGGGTAACTGGTTCTATTTCCAGTACAGGTGAACTGTTCCCATTTCAATTACTTCGTAATAAATTCGTTCGTCTGGGCCAGGGCTGCAAGTAGGTCATAGCCAGGGCTGTACGTAGGTCATATGATCAATTTTATTTCTTCGTTTAGATGGAAAAAGCTTCCAACAAACGAGTATCACACTTGATAGAGCGTAAGGGCATTCCATAGTTCCCTCAGATCCTATAAATATTAGCAGAGAAATCAAAAATCCTGGAAAGAGTACCTCAACCAACTAAGCCACAATCCTTGGTCCCATTCTTTGCCCAGTAGAATATATTTCTATAGAATTTCAAATTACTGTTTTCATTAAAAAGTAATTGATCATTACGTTCGTATAAAAATATAACAATAAATATAAAAATACACCTATAATTCTCACATTTAACCTTCGGTATGTAGAAAATATAAAGCAGAGTATTCCTTTTAAAAGATTCGACGTTAATACTGGTATTTTGTTTTTAAATAGCCTTGTCTAATTTATTCCTTCCTATGTGCATAAAGAAAACATATATTGAATTTTTCACTAGTTTTTTCACAAAACATTTTGTACTCCTTCAAAATCGTTAGCGTCTTTTTCGAGGAGTCTTAGGATTACGTGTTTAGCCGGTAACGTAACATAAATTTCTATCATCTTCACTGCAGAGTAATCCCACGTGCATCTAGTCTCTCTCCACATTTATCTCGTGCAGCCTGTGAAACACTTCTCGATAGCACATGAAGCGCACATTTTCCGCGCAGACTCTCCTTCTAATTTGGGTAATCTCATTGCAAAACATTAGAGGAGCTTTGTTGCGAAATTACATTCATCTTCACGTATGATGTGGAGCTACGCTTGTTAAACGCTTCATAAGTCGATTAGTAGTAGAGCAAATTGTGATATTTATACTGGATACAAGCTTGAATGATTAAATACTTTCTCTGCGAACGCACGAATGCTTAAATAACTAAATATAAGTTTTTTTAAAGAGGGAGTTTTGAATTTATTCCCATCTTTTTATCACAATTTTAGAGTAATAAGTCCGTAAAAATATCATTTTTTCCACTAACCATTGCTAAAAATCAAAACTCATTATTATTAAAATTTACGATGATATATAAAATAACTGAGGCATGCATAAATTAATTTATAATTATTAAACGATTGCAAAGTTGAGTTTAGATGAAGGAATCCAGGTACACTTATCACCGACAGGAATCTCACAAAATTAACATCTTTCTCTATCCCTCACATTGTCGATTCTTATACATTCCTCACATTAGCTATAGAGCAGGGAGGATGCAGGAACGAAAAAAACGAGTCGAGGAACCTATAGATATTAATGGGGGAAAAGTAAAGGGACTAGATGAGAAAGGAGATTGGGACAAAAAGAATAAAATACGTATATAACCTTTCGGCTAAGATGAACCGAGAAAACCTTTAGATTTAAACGAAGTTAGACGACACATAAGTAGTTATGAATCAAAGATTTTTCAAATAAGAATACTTTGGAGGTAGGGTAATTTATCTAAACGGAAAAAGACTTGTGAAAATGCGATATTTTATCAATGAAACATAATGTCCTTGCTAATGTTTTCAAGTTTCAACCTTTGCCTTGCAGCAATTTGCATATTACCAAAATTATTTATTATCAGTTTCTTGTTGGGCAAGTATACTGATTCATTGTCCTTTTATACAAGAGTGGCTCTTTTTCACAATATCTTTTGGGCTCCATAATTTTAATATAATTTGTAAAGCCATATAAATTTAACCGGGGCCATTACTTTTCTACCCATTCTTGTGCCAATTCTATTTCTCAAGTTAAGGAAGTTTATATATGTATATAAATTGAAATATGCGACAACTAAAGACATTAAAAAGTATATTTAACAGTAGTTTGAGCAAGTATAATCTTTAAGCATCGAAATTAAAAAGGGCAATACGATTCGAATGCATTCAAAGTTTTTCGTTTGGCTACACCACAAAAGAATAGATAGTTTACACCTGTTAAATTATTACAATCTATAGCCATAATTTATCCTTAAAAATGTACACCAGTAGTACCTCGTATGTGAACATCTCATAAAACTGTCACAATTGCTTTAAATCCAATCCTACTAGAGTTAGCAGTGATAAAGAGGTAGGGGCTGGCGAATGATTAGACTAAAACGCTATAAAAGATCTATGCCATCCAGAGCGGCCATCAACGGCTTAAGAACTTATCACGCCAATAACTCTCCTTTGGTGCAGACCTGGGTGGTGCAATAGGATTCTATCGTTGCAAAAGCTTAATGCCACTATCTAACACCATAAATTACAGTGAAACATCGTGTAATCGCCTCACTTTTCATCAGATTACAGTTCGGGCGATTGATAAATGATACCCTGCATAACGATACAATTTTGCATTACAAGGATGGCGGTGAACAACTTAAGAAGATGTATATTTTCGATAATAAACCCCGGTTCCCGGGTGCTAATTGAGGATATTGGGAATTTTCCAGTTTCCCCGCTCTGAAGGTATGGATTTAGTGCATTTTCATTATAAACACAACAAAAACGTATACAGAACTGTCAGGTATCAAAGTGGTATGCAGACATAACAGAGAATGGCTATATGTCCGTTGGATATCTCATGAAAGATTCAAGATTTATGATATTATATACCTATGAACTTGAGTACAGCCACCATCTTCCTCAAGGGAAGAGAACATTTACAGTTTAAAACGTGCAATATATTTTATTTGTGGATAATTAAATCTTATTTTTACTCCAATATTAATAAATAGGATTTAAATTTGTATATTCAGTACTTTAACTGTAAGTTGGTTCAACTGTATAAGTTTAATCAGTTAAAATTAACCTTGTTCAATTCGCTAAAATATTCACCATGCTCTAAGCTCAGTCCCCATTGTCTGTTTTCGAGATATCATATTATTTAAAATGGATTAATTCGAATTCTTTTGACAAATATGTTGTAAATTTCGGGTTCCCAGTCTATAGTAAAATGAAAAGTATTTTTATTCTCTGGCATATCATCAACCCTGCGTTGAAATAAGTCCTGGAACTTACATTCTTCATGTCGGGCTTTAAAAAACATTTAAATTGTGTAGACATTCAGGGATCAAGTAAAACTGAAGGTAAATATTCCGATTATGCGAATATTCCGAATGCACTTCAAGTCAAGTAATTTTCTCAAGAACAAATCCCAAACAAGAATGGCAAAGCTGGCAGCAAGCTACGACTTGAATAGTTAAGCCGGGATGCCAGGAAGATGGAAAATCGTACGGGGAAGAGATCCGTGATATTTACTTAAGTGGATAGAATAAAAGTTAGGAGACTTATAACTCTAAGAGACTTTGTACGCTGCGAAGCATTCAGTGGAGTACTATCTGTTTGACGTGAATACCTTTAATCATATTAAGAGAGCTTTTCGCTCAATCCGAAGCGAAGCGCTATAGGGGTAAGATCTTACTTCACAAGAGTCCATCGTGCGCGAGTATTCACTCATCAACGGGCATAAGTTCGTTTGGAACTATTATAAGGAAAATTAGTAAGTCACTTAGTCACAAAGTGAAGACTCATTACACAGAAATCTTTGGAACCTATTACCATACTGTGTAATCTGCTACGAAGTAAGAAACGCAACATGAACAATTAACTGTTATAAACTCTGTACCCGTTTCCCATGCATTTTTCCACTATGGATTCTGCTTGTGTTGAGTACTAATCTCACACAAAGAAGCAGCTTAATTTATTTGAGATACCATAACTACATCTGTAAATTAATAATAACCTGAATATAAGCCACCTTCAGTATCGAAGGGGCATGGATTACGGAACTTCTGAGCCGCTAAAACTTATATATGAATCCAATCACCAACCAATACTTTATACTCACACGTATGGCATTGTATTGGAATAAGGTTCTACAAATATACAGTAGATAAAAAGTGGTAAGAAGAAGGCAATTAACTCAAACTTGTATTCAGCATGCACTATTATATGTCAGTAAAGATTCGACAGTGATAACTACAGATTTAACACTACTGGAAGCTACGAAATGTGGTGGTATCGAAAAACGGTGAAGTGAAGGTTAAATAAATAGAATCGTCAATGGTGAGTTCCTACTAAGAGTTGAGGACAAAAGATGATGGATAACAA
The DNA here is from genome assembly GCA_963573305.1 of Pyrrhosoma nymphula. Lineage (NCBI taxonomy): Eukaryota > Metazoa > Arthropoda > Insecta > Odonata > Coenagrionidae > Pyrrhosoma > Pyrrhosoma nymphula. The sequence continues at coordinate 37,762,985 of OY754334.1, forward strand.
AGGAAATGAGTAGCAGGGACTAATTTATTGTACCAATTATTGTACCCATATTGAGACGTGACAGACGCTCGATAATAATAATGGAAGAAGAAATAAACAGGAAGATAATATGGAGGAAGATCAATAATTTAAAAACGCCAGGAATATTAGATGCACTGAAACGAAGATTTTTAAAAGACTGTCTTGGTTTGCTAAAAGGTGAGAGAAGTAGAGATCTCTAGCAAATAAATCTATGGACTGCTGATGATGGATTTTATCAGCTAAGTTCAGGGAATATTATACGAAAAAAAACTAATGAAACTAGAAGGGAGGAGGGTAGTTTGGGAAATAAATACAAAATATTTAATCGGAGGACACATAGTGGCTGAGACCAGTGAGAGAGTAACATCGCGAAAGAAGTTAGTAAAGATGAGTAGAGGACAAGCGAAGGGTATTTAGATCCCATAAGGGGGTGAAAACTATGTAAATGAGCAGAGAAAAATTGATGGATATGCATACGCACACTAGCCAAAAAAAATAAAATTCTGCAAAAATGAGCGAAGCTTTTAGAGAAGGATGTAATCCTATCACTTATAAGTGTGCTGCGGAAAATATCACACGCCGAATGCAATTTTCATGCATAATACGCCAAAGCTCATGCTCTAACAAAACACGAAATTAATAAATAATTTGTAAAAATTTCGGAAATGTTCATATGAGTATGTTTGATGAACTTAATTAGCTTATGCTTGGGAGGAGCAGATGCAATCGACTAGAAAGATAAGATAAGATTCTCAACTTCATTTAAGGTGGCTGGAGCGATTTTCGTTGATGTACAGATTTGCGTGAAACTTTGCATGTGTCCTTATCAGTAATATCTATCTATAAAAGTGTAAAAAACTGCATGCTACCGATTTGGTTTCCTGGCAATTAAATGATATTTTAACAAGTAATCTTACGGCACACGGCTTATATTTTGAAAAAATTCGATTACTTATGTACATATTTTCTCCTAAATGCGAAATAATAAGGTTTATACTATTATAATAGCTGCTAACAAATACCATGGTATCATGACGAGTAAGAAAAGCTTAATCAGATATGATTTTCTCGTAAATTTCGAATTTCGCGCCGAAAATCCTAGTCAAAGCAATGCATTAATTAGGGCGAAAATTTGAAATATATTTTTTCATCATATACATTACTTCATGTATGGTGCTTTCCAAGTTATAAACTGGTGTACTTGAGTGAAATTTGGTCCAATAATATTTTTTTTCGACTTGAAAATTTATTAGAATGTGCCTTCAACGACTCACGATTATTATACCGCTCCATCCACATTAAGTAATTATACATTCACTTAGAGATCAATCGTACGGTTTCAATGATACTTAAGACGGACTTGTTTGACTAAAAATAGCTAAGCTATCAGTACTAAGCCGAAAAACGTTAGAAATGTAATTAAAAAGGTGAGAGGGACCATTTCAACCCCAAAGATCACCTGTGATTGTACCTAAATAATTCATGTAACTAAAATAGTCTAGAGCTTTGAATATTTCATTTGTGAGTCCAAAGGGCCTTCAGGCGAATAAGAACCCATGATCCTCGGGTAGGTAACCGAACACTATGTACAGCGACAACACACCTCGACAAAAATAATTATTGCTAAAAAAATCAGTATAAAGGAAAAATGTATACTTACAAACCAGGCTTCATTAAATATTACTATCCTCTTTAGGTCCTTTCTGATCAAGCCTCAAAATACTCTGGACGTGAAAAGATAGTATCTTAAGAGAATCAACTCATTAATGAAGTGACCACTTCCAGGGTCTACAGATGGAGTAGTGACTCAAGCACCTCGCTAACGCGGCTATTGGATTGATAAAAAAGGCAAAATGTGTGCATTTAACCATTCGTTTATTGCGGCCCTTCGTTAGGAGTAATACGATGTCATCTCCGGGTTTCTCTCCATTTTTAATCAATTCCGTACATCATTCTTCACCTTTCTAATAAATCCTACTCCACCGTTCGCACTGGCTCGAATAACCACCACTGTAGGTGGCTTCCCTAAAATAACCAACTCAACATCCTAGTAGATGGAAAGAAAGCAAAGACGGGTGTGATAAGTGAGAAAAAGGAGCTAGCCAAAAGAATTACGAGGAGGGGAGTGTTTTCAGAGCAATTTCGTATCGCCTGGATGTCGTCAAAGCGACCACTCAAACAATGCTGGTCAGGCCTAAACACCCACCACTATATTCAGCACCCTCACCCCAACGTCTAACGACCTATGCTCACGCCCCTTTTTCCTTCTTTCCAGAAACCTTCTTCACCTCCGAACCCTCCCGCACCTAAAACCCTCATCAGAAAGGATTACTTAACTAGACCCGAGGACGGTACCGGGACAACAAGAGCAAACTGTTGGGTGCGGGAATAAAATGGGATGAATAATTTCGAATCTGTTGCCTAAATAAATACGAAGACTGACAGATCTTTTAATTTTTTTAAGTTCCTCCACGCTCAAGATACGGCACAGGAAAAGCATTATCAAATTAGCTAATGCTTTAGCCGGATTGGGGCGAGGAGGGGGAAACACGAAATAAAAATTTTGCTGACCCGGAAAACATCGTGGACATCGCTTTGTGAACGATCAATGTTCAACCCTCATGCAGTCAACCCAGTCTACAAACAAGCATGGGCAAAGTTTTCTTTTTTCCTCATCAGGCATTCATTGAGGCTGCCCAACAAAAAACGTAATGTTTTTGGCATTTCCGCGGATATAATACAAAATCATGTTTTAATTATAATAAAACATTTTTCAAAAGTGTACTTTGTCCGCTTTGTATATCAAGTACGTGATTCAAAGAAAATTAAAGATCAAATAAAATATATATCACGTTGGTCTACGAAATTGGAGGTAGTCGTTTTGGTAAATATATCCTCTCTATTTGTAATCAAGTGACTTTTCTCCAGAAACATTTCATGAAACCCAATTTTCATTTGAATTCCTTTCGTGCCCCAATTTCTCCACATCCCTCCAACTTGCATTGTCTTTTGACACTTAAACCGAAGTAAGTTTCGTCCCCAAAGTAACGCTGATGGATTACTATGGAAACACTATATTCAGATATTATTCTTATGAATACAAAGTATGTAGTTTTATTCCATTGCAACTGCAGGGATTAGCTGATGTTACACAGTTTGCACGTGCAAAGGAGAAAGAAGTCATTGTGTATGCTTATTTGTTGTGGTATAAAGGAGAAAAACCTTATCTGTGTACCACATACGTGAAGATTACGCTATGCGTCGAAACCGGTACTGATTAAATTAATTGACGTGGTATAACCGAGGGATTTTATTTTACATTAGCGGAAGATGCCCGTTGAAATTCAACGGGTGTGAAAAACATTGAACATATTTTATTAGAAAACCACAAAACTTTGAGAATACTGTTGGCATGATCATTTGAGGAGTTCGCATCTTATTTTGTGCGTTGTGTTCGATGTAGTAGACATGCTGACCGTTCTTCAGGTGCACGGAGAGATGGTTCCATTTCATGCAAGGGAAGCCCAAAAATGAGTGAATGTAAGTGAACTGCAATTTAATACCGTTAAACATATATAAATAACTCGTAACGTTTATGATGTGGGCATTGGTCTAAAAAACAATTCGCAATCGTAATGAGAGGTAGACGGTTCCACCACATGTAATACATCTGAGTATTAAACGATAATAAGCAACACTGTGTTTGTTGTAGCAACATAGGCATTATTACCATTACTATTCGCTGTACCTGAGTATTTTTGCACATTTAATTGTGTAGTATATTTAATTCCTTTATGTGTATCGTTTACTACGTAAGTGTTCTCTTATATACACGCAGTGCCCCTCTGAGAGCTACTTTGAGAATAGACATTGAAGAGTATACTTGTTGGAAATATGCATTAAATTTATCGATTACCCCCCGAAACAATCTATCATGGGGCCCTTGGGACTCTGGGCCCTTCTTATACAAATTTTCTTTCTACGTGCTATCATGGCCCGGCAGGAAAACGTGATATTTAGATGCTAGAGGCGTGAATATCCTTTGAAAATCAAATCTCTGGCTGTCAAGGAAATATGCTAATGTTGATTTCAAAGAAAGATGTGAGATTTCAGCTAAAAACATGATATTCAGACAAATATGAAGCGTATAAGAAAATCGAATGAAAGAATAAGAAACTTAATTTATTCAGTCATCCGATTAAAATAATTTCAACCCTCTATCTTAAGCGGAAGTAATTTTATAAAGCAAAACATTAAATCACTGCACAAAATCCAATACCCAATACGTAGCGTACCAGTGGTAAAGGACCGGCCCCTTTCTGGGATCTTTTGGGGCCCTGAGATCTTTTTAAATAATTAATAATTTTCCTCATGTCTTGAACAATTAGTCTGCAAAATGTCAGCACGATCTGAGTAAAACTGTAGATTTGTATGAAACCCGAACAGACAGATAACGACAGACAAACATTCTTCTTTATATATAACGAGCGGAAGGTACCCGTTGAAATTCAACGGGTGTGAAAAACGTGAAACTTTTTTATTAGAAAACCGCAAAGCCTGAAGAAAAAATGTATGCGAGGTCATTCTAGGAGTTCGTAACCTATCTTGTTTATCTCGATGATTAAGTGAATGTATCTAAGTTAACTGCAATCTAACACTTTTAAACATATGAATAACTCGTGACGTTAATGATGTAGGAATTGGTATAAAAAACAGTTCGCAATGGTAATTAGAGGCATACGGTTTCACTACGTGTAATACATGTGAGTATTAAACGATAATAAACAACGCCGTGTTTGTTGTAGCAACAGAGGCATTATTACCATTGATATTCACAGCACGTAAATATTCTTGCATATTTAATTGTGTAGTATATTTAATTCCTTTATGTGTAACGTTTACTACGTAAGTGTTCTCTCATATACATGCAGTGCCCCTTTGAGAGCTACTTTGAGAATAGACGTTGAAGAGTATACTTGTTAAATATGCATTGACTTTATCTATTACCCCCCGAAGCAATTTATCAGCGGGCCCTTGGGACTCTGGGCTCTTCTTATACGGATTTTGCTTCTACGTACTATCATGGGCCTGCAGGAAAGCGTGATATTTAAATGCTAGAGGCGTGAATATTCTATGAAAATCAAATCTCTGGTTGCCAAAGAAATATGTTATTGTTGATTTCAGGGAATATGTGAGATTTTTCAAATGAAAACATGAATTTCAGAAAAATACGGAGCGTAGAAGAAAATCGATTGATAAAATTAGAAATTATATTGATTCAGCCATCCGATAAAAAAAATTCCAGCCCTATATCTTGAGTGAATGTACTTTTAAAAAGCAAAAAATGAAACCACTCCACCGAACACAATGCTTAGCATGGACCACCACGGGGGACCTTCGGGGGCCCTTAGGGCTTTTTAATATAGCATATGATACAACCAGATATTTATTCTATCTACATGCCAAATTTCAGCTCAATCGGTCCAGTAGTTTTTGCGTGATGGAGCAACAGACAGAAAGAGACCATTACATTTTTATACATATTAGTAAGGATCACACCCTTAACCCTGAAAAAATAGGGTTTTGGTTAATTGAACCCTACAGTGTTTGTTGTCTACCACTAACAAACATGTGTTCCAAATTTCATCAAAATCGGTCCTGTGGTTTAGGAGGAGATGTGGAACATACATACATACATAGATACATACATACATTTGACTTTTATATATATAAAGATAAAGATATATAAAGATGTGATGGTCTGCGGCCATCGCAGTTTTTTTTTGTATATTTCCCTTTGTTGGCCTCCACATCAGGCATGAGTTCGACGACGGCTAAATGTGTGCGTGTATGTGTGAGTGCATGGGAGTAGTGTTGTTCGAAAGTCGCAGAGTCGAGTGGGACCTAAGGAGGTATCGGCGACCCCAGTTAAGTGCCGCTGCTACATCCCAGTCGACCGTCAAAGTGTGTGACCCCCCCCTCCCCTCTTCACCCGGGTATAAAAAGGTCCGAGGTGAAGAACGGGAGGACTATCTTGATACTGGCGCGTGACGGAGTAGGAGCTAAGACTACTCGCCGTCACTGTACTGCGCAAGGGGAGACGAAGCCAGGGACTCTGTGCACGAGAAGACGGGAGGCGGAGCTGGGCAGATCACCAGGGCGGAGGAGAGAAACGGGGAATCTGGGAGGACCCGCGGCATCCAGGAAAGGCGACCAGAATCCGCGGCGGCCAGATTCACCCACTGCCATTCTTCCCCCACCTCCAAGTGATCTGATCACCAGGACGGAGGAGAGAAACGGGGAATCTGACGAGGACCCGCGGGACGCAAGGAAAGGCGGCCAGGATCCGCGGCGGCCAGATTCACCCACTGCCATTCTCCCCCCCCCCTCCAGGTGATCAGTGGTCCTAGCTGGGAGGCCGAAGAGAAGCCCCCCCACCAGGGCAACTTATTAGTGTTTTTTTGTGTTGTAATTTAATCGAACAATATATTGTTTAAATGAAAGTCTTGAGTAATTGTGCTTACTCGTTCTCATGCCTGATGCTGAGCCCACTTCCTCCTAGATTGAATTACGTTTTCCTTTTTGACTAGCTGAACACGAGTCGGGGGACCCCCCAAAATCTTTATTTTTTCAAATTTTTTAATGTATATCGGTTTGTGCCTTCGGGACTCATCCGGGCGAGTCTTGGGAGTACAAATTCGTTACAATATAGATTATGAATCTTTACCACCTAGCAACGTTTGTAAGTCTTGTTCTTGAAAATTTATCTGTTTTATTGGAAATAAGTTTAGTTTGAAATTTTATTGATTCATTTTTTTTTTTTTTATTTGAGTCAAACGAAATTTAAATTCGATATATTTTAATTTATGCAGTTAAAGATTACTACTGTCAATATGCATATACTGAAGGACATTGCTAAAATCCAGTTTTCTTGAAATGTATGCTTGGTTTAACTGCATATCTTGTGGTTAAATACAGGGTTTAGTTGATTGTAGCTCTAACAGGAGTGCGTTAGAGGTTACATAAAAGCGTCATGATACATCTTTGGTCATTATGGGCCCATGCATGGCCCATTATTGGCCCATTGTTGGTCCATGCATGAAGAAGATAGTGTCATAGGAATCTTTTATGACTGAATATGATGTTTTGTCAATTCTTGAATTTTAACAGATGAAAAACATTTTTTTATGTATTTGTTGAGAAAATAAGAATTGAAAGAGTACATTAAGTTTCCTGAAATATCTTTATTTTATTTAGTTGTTTAAGGTGAAGACTTGCCTGGAGTTTACTTTCCGCCTTTTTCATTTAGTGGAATGCCTTTTTTGGTAATGTTTCTTATGATATATTATGCTACAGCTTGTGGTACCAGCTTTAATTTTCAGGTGATGCTGGGGAAAAGAGAACATGCAAGGTTGGAGGGGCAATGGTTCCGTTTAACCCTAAAATTCCCCCGTGGGAGACTATGGGTTACTCTGTCCGCTGATACACGCTTGCTTCACCATATCTGACCTGCTAATTGCTCCCAAATTAAGCGATAGTAATACCCTTATACATGTAAACTAAAAACTTTGCTTATGCTTAAAAGGGAATACTAATGAGGTCCGGACAATGAAATAAGGAGATGAAAGAATTCTCACCGTTCAATCCTGGTAAACAGCACTTGGCTAAAACTCACCCAGCCACCATTTAAGGACATTTAGGACTATTTTCAGGGTAGGTACCGTATAAAATGCTAAAAATTAGGATTAGTTATACAATTATAAAAAACAGAAATTTACGGTTAGTCATCGAATTATAGCACTCTAGGTATATTTTCAAAATATAGAAGATATATTATGAAATGTGTCAACAGTGGCCCATTCTAGGTTCAAGTATTAATCATTTATGGGTACGGATCTGAGTTCGAGTCCCGGACGAGTTTCATTAACTGTGAATTTCTCGTTCCATGAACAACTAATAGGTACTGCAATATTTCCGTAGAACCTCTTTAGAAGTATTAAAAAGAGTTCACATTTTACTTACAGCGTTTTGGTAATTTTGCTCCCACTGTCTACCTCTTTAAGACCGGGGCGACAGCACCAGGATAAGAAATGGACAATCTCCCATACAGATAAAAGCACAGCCTAAAGATGCTAAACCTAGATGACCGAGAGCATATCGTTTTATGCCTCTATACATATATCTCTACACGCCGAGCGCTTCAATAAGGCGTATATTATGAGGAAAATCCAAGAAAGGACGTGAACACAGGAGGTTGATGGAACTAATAGAATCTCCAGCTACGCAAAGGAGCGGACATTAATGGAAAAATCCGGAATGAAAGGTGAAGAATGTGAAAGTATGCGGATTAATATTTAAAAATCATCAATGCGTTGCATTCAATTTGAAAACTACGGTAGCAGAGTGAATTTATTTTCATGGGAGATGCATAACACTCGCCGATGAGCTCGGCAGGCTCAAACCATGGGTCTTCCGCTAACCCTTAATCATGGCAACGCACAGTATTTTCAATTCGGAGGTGAGAAATCTAAGAATCATCGCCTGCAAACACAGAACGAAAAAAAAGCGTTCATGATGGAAAGAAAGCTACAGTGGTCCAAGAAGATAGACCCGCAAACGAAGAAACAGCATGTGATAGCATTTGTGTGGAGCGTGGAACTTTATGGAACAAAAATATGGAACATTGGAAAATCAGACCAGAAAAGGTTAAAAGATTTTTAAATCTGGTATTAGAGGCGGATGTTGAAGATCAAATGGACGGATAAATTATAATGAACGAGTAGACACAGCAGGGTAGAAAAGGAATGAACCACATGGAAAAATATAAATAATAGAAGAATCAATACAAAATTACGTGAATCATCGCATTTTGCGGAAGTACCTCGCAATTATATTATCTGAATGCAATTTTGACATGGGGTTTATCGGTATCTGCATATTATCCGGTGATAGGCTGGGTTTCAATCAAAGGTTCCACCATAGAGATAAAGAATAGTATTATTCCACTATCAAGATTTTGACTACGATTCCAACTTGTCAATCAGTAAATGTCAAAAAGTGTGACACGCTGAATTCTGCGTGTTCCTCCTATTCATGGCCCCAGTATGTTTGCTTTGGTACCCAATCATTTTGCTGGTCATTCCACCAGCTAAACTGCTATCTACCATAGGCAATAAAATGGAGGAAGATAAATGCAAATATCAGCATTTGACTCATCTTAAGTCGAAATCTCAGCGGAGATCAGGAGATAAATAAAAGTTCCATGTGGAGAAATCAAGTGATACGAACTTCACCCTCTGCTGAATAGTGTTCATTAAGTGATTGCTGATACTATCTCGTACACAAAAGGATCGTATTCTACCACAATGAATACTCATTCACTAACCATGGTTTTAAGAGGTTACTCATAAGGTTTATCTACCCTCCTCCGATCAGTTGATTGCAGAACTATACGTCATAATTTTCTGCTTCTGATTGTAACTTGAAAATGAAAGTGATCTCTTGAAGTCATAAAGCATTGGTATATAAATAATGTCGAAAATTGACAACTTTCTGATCGTAGCATGCAGAGTAAACATAGAGTTAACGCCTGAAATATTATAACTAATACTGCTAGATTAAAGGTGTGTCTAACGAGCAAAACCACGATAGTAGGTGCACCCCGTAGCATTTACTCCGGTACTAAATTTAAGCACATGACAGCAGAGTTTGTCGCTACCGCTATTTACATTTTCTATACCAATTTCTGTAACAGTGGGAAAGGTTTTACACTACCTTCCTTTTACCCAAAGTTCTCCCTCCTGTAGCAACCTACAAAGTCCCACTGCAAATAAGACATTCTACCACGCAATTTCTTTTTCCTGTGCTCATTTACCAGCACCATTTCCCTCCACATTCATATCCAGTAATTACCTAAATGGCAACTAGCCAACTTTCTACACCCTTCCGTATCTCATATGCCTCACCTACTTTCCACTTCTTAAATGATGAGAAATTACACTCATTCATGGCAATTCAACATTTTAAGGTTGCATATATATTTTAATAGTTTTCCTATGTAACTACTTTTGACTATTCCTTTCTCATTGCAGCACTCTTTTCACCTACAGAAAATTATATTTACTCCCTTCACTTCTAAGAAGATTATGGAGAACTGGACGGAGAGACGAAAACCGGAAAATTTTGCATTAAATTTTAAAGATTGATGCCTCAGGCATTTAATTATTTTGCGTAACTATACAAAGGATAGACCTTAGGCTTTAGCACACAGCATACTAGCGAATCGCATCATCTACCCAACTAGCTGCTCTGGTACCGTAAATTCCCGCACGTGGTCCGGAAAATAAATTATTATTAATTACAGTATAATTAAAATTACATAGAAAAAATGCGTCTTCATCGGATAAGGGAAACAACTAGGTATAGTAAATACTTGTACATACGTCGAATTGAAAGTCAGGCACGCCATTTGGTAGGCATAAATGTCGGCTATCTTCGTTCGGTATGAGGTAGGTTAAACATGGGCAGTTCCGTGATATTTTTATTTCTATTTATAATATTGTTCGTAGAATTTTTTTTTTCTAATTTGCAATGCCTTAAGTAAACGTACCATTATTATTCGTTTTTACAATCCACGACAGAAATTTAAACCGAGTTGATCTTTTTTTCAATTACGTATTTTTTTCTTACTACAGCATTAGGTGATTTCGTGATTCCGGTGGTAATTTCGTGATAATACCCTATAAAATTCTACATTTTTGCTGAAGATTTCAATTTTCACAGATAACCACTGGCACTAAGAGCAAAAGAGAGTGATTATGAGTGGTCTAAAAAACTGTTCTTTTCGGACTGGTCAAACTGCAATTATCAATTGACCGAACAACAACATAGACGTAAATCTACATATGAGTGAATAAATAAGCTAATATCAACAAATAACATCATTTGTGAAAAAGGCCGCAAAAACGAAAGGTGCATGAAAGGAGGGTGGCGAGAAAACCGGCGTTGGCATTAGCCTACATCTAACAAAAGGCTCTAAACGTCTACAGCTTAACGTTCCATTTGATGGACGGAGACTACACTTGCATTACTTTGCGGATTAAACCAAAACAACGGATCGGTATTCCACTGAAAAATCACCGCCTCTGTCTAGATCCAAACGCGGGACCTCGGGTTGGGAAGCTAGTATGCTAGCCACCTCACAAACCTGATAGCCTACCGACAACGCCTCCAACTGGGATAGTATGGGGGAGTATACCGTTTAATCAATACCCCCCCCCCTCAAATTCCTCCCCCAAGTTAACAGGAAATCTGCGCGGCACGTCGCCCTCCCTATTGCCCACGCAGAGTCTGGAGCCCAAGTTCCTCGCCACGCACGTCTCCTCCAACCCATTTATCCATATCCTTCATGTCCATCTTCCCCGACTCCCCTTGCCTACCACTCACGTCTGCAGTCAGTCAGTCAACCCAGTCCCATGAGAGAGAATCCCTCCCAATCGTACCCAATCCCCTCCCCTTGGCTCCTTTAACTTAGACTCCAGTAGACAGAGGCTAACCCCACTACGAGGCAATTTCGCCTCCAGAAGAAATGAACTTTACGTGCCTGCTTCTAAGGGAAATTAATAAAGACAAAAATAACTTTTACGCCGAGTATAGCTACCGTGAAAGATAGCCGTAGACGAATGCACAGACAATTTGGTAACGGAGGGAGTTCAATGGAAGGGGTAATGAGAATGGACGAAGGAGGAGGTGAGAAGTTGAAGAGAATGATATTCGCTGATGTAAGTAAAAAATTCCATACCCATAATTATAATGGGAGCGAAATTGCACGTATGATGGTTTACAGATTTGCAGTAACTTCATACGTAGCGTGAGGGAAACTCAAACTAAACGTTAGATGTGCTTCGCTAAAGAAACTATGATTTTTAAAGCGAATAAAAGAAATGGTCTCCGACGAAAAGTGGAATGAGTTAGTTCGCTCTGTTCAAGCAACAACTCAAATATGCTTTGATAATTTGGGACCCTGCATAGAAATATTTATGGGGCGAATTAATAAAATGCAAATGAGAGACTCACTTTTCGCCAAAAACTGCAACAAACAAACGGAAAGTAAAAAAACAGCTGATGGAAGGATTAGGCTGAGAGCCGTTCTCGGAAACTCGAAGGCTTCACGCTAGGCTTGTATCATCGGAAAAATTCAGATCAGTATCAGAAGTATAACATGGGTCATATAATTTTGACCCATTATTATCTCTAGAATTAATAGAACTAACAAAATAAGAGAGATACACTGGTTCTTTCTCAACACGCACCATTATTTATTATAACAAAAACAGCGTGGCACTAACTTCAGACACACCGTGAACATATCTTAAACCTCTTCCTCCACCTTCCTATTCCCCATTCCCATCCCTTTCCATGGATGGTGTCGTAACCTCTAACACTAACGATTATATCTTCCTCTATGTAATCACCGAAAAAAGTAATTTGTTGAGTCTCTTCCCTGACAGCCTATTTCTAGCTGCCGTGATGATACTGCCTGCTTTTGAAAATAATCCTTCGGCAGAAACTCATGTGGCCAGTATCATCAAGAACTCTCGGGTCAATTTGTACATACTAGGAAAAAATGTTTTCATGTCCTTCCATACCTCCAAGGGATCTGAACTGAGAGCAAATATAGGGTTGGCTAAGCATAAGGCTAACTCATCCTTCTCTCTTTCTCCAGCAGTTCCCATCTTATTTCTTTGTTTCTCACGAGCCAAATTTTTATGGTGGCACCAAAATTCATATTCTGAAACTGTTGGAAGTTGACTCATTGTCTGTGTTGCTGCTTTGTACGTCAGTTTTTGGCAGTTTTTGGATTGTTGACTATGCTTTTTTACATGCTTTTCTGTCATTAAAATGAATATTTTTGAACATTGAATTTATCACACAGAAAATGGCAACTGAATGGCATTCCTCAAATTCTGCAAATAGATCATCAATTTCTTTAAGATGAGTGTCCTTCGACACTTTCAGAATCTTAGAGTCTGGAGCTGCTGCATGTACTTTTGCCCTCAAAAAGTTGATCAGAAGAATAACTTGGATCGCAGAAACAATTTATTCGCAGCAATTCCATTGGTAGTAGACTCAAGGTGCTTCATAAACTTTAAAAACTGCTTAATATTATTAAGTTCCACTGCATTATGGTCCAATGGATCCTGAGGATTCTCCAAAAGTATCTATCTGGCTAGCAATGGTTGATACTTCTACATAATTAAAAAAAAATGTTGTACACAAGAGTGACAGCGTGTGCTGACATTCAATATAAATTTAACAGGAGTCTTCTGCATCTCTATCGGCTTAGAGCGAAGTTAATTATTTTGTAAAAACATTTTCGGAAAAAAATTACAATCTCTCCAATCTTGGTGGTCATTTGTTTTACAGAATCCTACACTTCAATTATTTAAGCTATCGAGTGGAGGGTATGTGCGGACAGGGCAGGTGTCTACCTTTTCCCAAAATTAGATTTATAGCACCTTTCATATTGGCGGCGTGTCCGTCCTTTCCTGGATGTTTTGGTGCTTCTTAGGGTTCGAAGTGTTTCCACTCGTTTACAATGACCTGAAACAAGTCTTGCAGGAAGCAGATTCTTCATCATGCTTGGTGAAAAACTTGTTAACCTAACTCTTGAGAGGCACCATATCGTTTCATGTCCCTAGGAACTCTAACATACAAACAAATTCTTATCCACAGATCCACAACTTGGTGACAGAGAATTGTTTCAACATCAATACCTAAGCATTCAGTACCAAAGCTTTCGGTAACACAGTATGAGTACTCACTCAAGTAAATTATCGAAAGAAAAGTATCGCGTACGAAAATACTTAGGATAGAAAGAAATCCATCAATGATAGTAGAGCATAGAGACTTTTTTCCGTGTTCCAAAGTGTCGGCCTCCTAGCAATTAGACAAATACCGTTACTTTAACATGCAGAATAATACGCATGCATTACAATATACTGCCTTTTACACCAATTTCCCCTTAATACAGACCCCTCCATTTTGCTAATACTCAACACCCTCTGCTATACACTAAGCTGGGTTGGAGAAGTGGGTAGATACCTCGTGTACCAGGTCATCATACCTATTGTATGCATTCGATTTAGCCTAAAGACGGATATGTTTTGTTGAATTCAGAAAACATCCACCAGATGAGGCGTAAAACCAGCTTGCAGTATATCTTCGCACCCATACGCGTGAAGGCGTGTTATTTTAATTTTGAATTTCGCAGTAATTCGGAAATGCAGTCGCCCTAAAGTGACAACTTAAACTTTTTCAACAGTGGATTTTCAAGCATGGCAACGTCTCCTGTGGTACAATGTGAACTGGAGACGAGGAAAACAAGCTCGCATAAACCCCCACCGGAATTCCTTGTCGGTAATTGGGAGATCTGAGTTCGAGTCTCGGGTCAAGTCAAAAAAATTTTCATCGTGAATTTCATCCCATTGTTGTATTTAGATGTAAATGATGGATAGCTTTTCCTACGCCATCTCTTGGCTTCCCAATAACTAAATACCACCACCCCATACTTCCGCGAACTACTCTGGTGAGCTACGTACCATATCCCTTGCGTAGGACAATAGGGTAGTTCATAGGTAATAACAATGTGGATAATAGCCTTTTCTACTCCGTACTAATACTACAAAGTACACATCTTACCCTCCACGCTTGCGTCTTCAACTTCCTTTTCTTCTCCCCCCCCCCTTAACAGCACTTCTTCCCTGTCCACGAATGGGCTTCCTCTCCCTTCCCCCCACATCTCCCAATTATCTTCTCGGTTTGTTCGCCCCACGGGGCGGATTCATTTTCTACACCACTTCCTTCAGCTCTCCACGAAAGCCTCCGCACACCCATTCTTGGGCCGAACACCCTCTCCAACTCCAGCCCACCCGACTTGGGGCTAATCCTCGCACTTCGCCCATACCCACGCAATCCCAACAAACCGACCATTCCCTTTCTCGTTCTCCCCCTATTACTGCCTGAGCTCAGCCGCTGTCAAAGAGCGGCGACGCGCCGTACACCAATACTCCCTCGCGTCAGAAATTCCTCCACATCCACTCCTAACGTCAACCGGCTTCCTGATCTATGGCACGTGTCGCTCTAGAATCGCACAAGCGACCCACGCTTGTCCGGGTGTTACCGAAGTTTTATGAGTGGATATGTTGATTAAAAAAGCAGCATTGGAGAATCTAGAGATGCTCTTAAAGAATTCGGTGAACACCAAATATTTCTACAGCAATTAAGCAACAGCAGTTGACTTTTCAACACTAGTATCAAAAGTTATTAGTAACCGTGAGATTCTCACAAAATACTAAGGAGTAAAAGATGAAACAATGCCTTCTTCACAGGCTTTTAAAAATCGTTTCATAAGATAAACTGAATGAATTCAATCTAATTACTGCTAAATAGTGGGGAGTATACAGTATTATATATGAATAAACATAAATTATTTTATCAATATTTCTGAAAACATAATTGTGAAAATTATACTTATATATAAATAATAATTACATTGAATACACATATATTTAAAGATTCATAAAAAATTACATTTAATCCTTCTAGTGATAGTACTGTGACTTAATTCGAAGCGCTTGTTTTCACATATCCACGCGACGAATCAAATTATTATGCTGTTAAAAACCATTTAAGTACACGTCGCGAAGGTTAAATTCCCTAAAAGGCGCATATAAATTGCCACGAGAAAAAACGGCCTGGGAGGTTGTGTTTGAACCGCTCGAGAAAAGTCCGATCGCGTAACTTAGAGGAGTCACGTGGTACCACAAGGAATTGCTCGTGATTTTGGTGTGTTTGAAACACACGGATGAGTTTTTTTAGCGTTATCTGTTGTAAGCTGTTTCTATAAGGTGGATCCACCGTTTAACGACTTAAATGTCATTTTATTCATATTCTGTCTACTTGTAAAAAAATTGTCCTCTATCTGATATGAACAACAAGATAATACCTTTCGAAGCTTTTTATTCTATAATTGAACTTGAAATTACATTGTGTTCAATGGGGGAATGAGAGAAACAAGGGGAAAAATAGTATTTTTCCATAAAATATAAATGCCATTTCCGTGGAAAACTATTTATATAAAGGAAATAATCCAGAGAAATTGAATAAAAATAA
This sequence comes from Pyrrhosoma nymphula, assembly GCA_963573305.1. Lineage (NCBI taxonomy): Eukaryota > Metazoa > Arthropoda > Insecta > Odonata > Coenagrionidae > Pyrrhosoma > Pyrrhosoma nymphula. Next base: position 37,779,179 of record OY754334.1, read on the forward strand.
AATATAGGCATCTTACCACCTTATGTTTTAGTTATTAGGGAATTACTGCTGTAATTGAAGTCAAAATGCGGTAATTCGTAGGAAATGGCGCTGCAGTCGGCTCCTATGGCTGGAAAAAAGTGCTCATTTAAAATACATTCGTGGAATAATCTGCATTTTTTTCTATTTTACTTTTGGTTTTCTGTACGTAACGCATTTCATAAGCAAAAGCAGGATTTTTTGGACAAAATATAAAAAAATGTGGAATTTAGTAATTGTTTTGACTCACACAGTCGCGGCGGAACCTCCTTAATCAGGACAATCAACTCCATCAACAATATTACAGCGAAAGATAACCGATTGGGAAGGCTGCGTGAGATTTTTACGAGGCTTGGGTAGCGTAGTGGTCTGCGCATTGCCTCAGCCAAAGGTCTGCGACCCATTGCTAATCCAGTCCGATTTTTTCTCGTGGCAGTTTTTATGTAGTTCATCGTCGAGTTTGTGGCAGACATGAATATCTTCAAAATATTGTAGATTTTACATCCTAACATCCTAGAAAATGACAAGCCTCGGTAACAATGTAAAATTTCATTTCATTGGCATCATCTTCAACCAAATATAAAAGTTATAACTAAAATATTTCATATTTAAATGAATGAAAGAAAAATTTTCTACCCGGAAATTCCGTCCGGGACACGGGTGTTGCATGAACCTAGGCTTTCCTGACACAGCCTCCCATACAATAGAATTGTTCCAATTCAAAAATGGAAGCAGATTGGACGAGGATTCTCATAAGAAATCATATAATAATCAGACGTTAGATCACTGGTAAGGGCAGCAAATGATGATTCGGAATAGGCAGCGATTAGAAGGTAAGTGAGACTCTTACCGTAAATTGGTGGAATGAAATTATTGTATGCCATGCTTATGACGAAAAGCAGACCAGTATGCTGCCCCTTGTTTGGTTGGATGCTGAACTTTAACTCTTACGGTTACGTCCACAAATATTTCTATTTCTACTTTCTTTGGCCTACGGGTTAATGTCGGCAATGCATTTATAACAGTTGGACGCCCGTCAGAAAAAGTAAAAAGACAAACATAATTTAGGCAATTAGAGTGTTTTCGTGGCTTTATATTTTCTTCTAAGGTGAAATGAAAATTTTCACCTTGATCCGAAAATGGTATCTGCGTAGAGATCAAAATTCATGAATGGGCTACGATTTAAATGCGAAGATAATAGACGGAGACAAAGGTTTATCAAATTTAATGCCAAAAAAATTATAATAATACAAATGCCATAAAAATTATAATAATACAAAATGAAAAATTAAATAGGAGTGAGTGCTTTACCAATACGGCAAAAAGCCGCCACTCAAACATTTCATTATTTCATTAAAAACTTCATTTATTAAAATCATTGATTTTCGAATCATTACCCTGAATTCTAGCAAGATGAACTGATTAACACTCATTCATATTTACTACGGAGTACCAAAAAAAGAAACCGTTTGACTAGGAAGAGTTTTTCACTAAAACAAAACTCGACTCTTTATCCGCTTAATACATAACAGTTTTTCCTTGTTCTATCTCTGATTATTGAGGGCTATTCAGTACACTAGGGTTAAAAATGTATTCGGAAACAAATCTGTTATAGAACAATGAAGAAATACCTCAGAAGCCAAGGAGTTGGAAAGCTGCTGTACCTGTACCAATCATCGGATACCAGACTACTGATGACGATAATTCATTCATTTATCCTTTCTTCGTAAATTTAAAGTAATAAGTTTTACTCGAAAGGCCTTATAGCGATTTAAACGGCTGACCAACTGTGACTGACCTAGGTAATACTTAAAACTTTCCTGGATCCTGGAATCCAGAATTTTACCTGAATTTCATGTTTGTAACACAACACGAACTTCGTTTTTAATTACATGTACCTGACTGGCATGAATTTTATAGTAGATGACATTTTTCCCATGGTAGTCCTCTGTCACTTTACTCTGAACTACACTCTATAACTTTAGGCAATGGACGACCGAAGTTACGTAACTCAGAGTCAGAGTTCAATCGTTCAAATTGCGATAATTTTTAACAATCATAGTCACAGAAATGTGAAGAAACATAAATAAATATCACCTAAATTATCCATGAAGGGATGTATAAAAAGTATTTTGTAGATCGACATTGGAAGTTATTTCAAAACGAAGATGCTGCAATGAGTCAAACGTATTTGAGCGACAAAATATGTTTAACTAAGATATAACGGGGTACTACGAATAATTCCTTAATTTTACTAACGGAGACATATACCATCACGGAGCATATGAACAGTAGGTACTGAGGGAGGAACCATAGGAGAGAAATTTTAACAATACGAGTTGAAGAACAACAGATGACTAAATGTAAAATGTGACTCGTACATTGATTTCAGACCGAGCATTAGTTCCACCAACATTTCCAGACACTACCTGCGTTGTAACTAGTAAATAGGTATTGATCCACACGGTGATTAAGGTATACATTGAAATACAATAGCATTGATGATATAGTTAATCGAAATATTATCTCTTTTCCAATCAACCATTATTTTTCAATAAATAATAGCGATAATAATTTCTTATTTTTAGACATTCAACTTCAGGAATTACGTAACAGCCTATTTCGACCCATAATGAACATCCAAATGTAATATTATATTGGGTAGTAGTAAATCGGCTTTTCATTAAAATTAAAAAGGAGTGATAATGTGAACAAAATCTGTCAAAAATTCCGAGGATAATCTTCATTCAAAAATATTGCGTTCCACATGGAAAAATGTATCATGGTCTTTTTCACAATTTTAAATGCTTTGCCCAGCTATTTATTCATTATTTTATCATTTATTGCTTTAATAAAACACATGTTTTTTGCCATTTTAAGGATATTTAATCCTTTTCTAATATCCCATAGAGGAATCCGGAATTCCAGCCTGCAACTCTTCAAGTTTCCATTGATATAGTAACTTCCGCAGTTTCCGTTCGGCTTATTTTAATCCCACCAAGCGGCAAAAATGAAATTTTGAGGGTACATTTTGGGTTCAAAGTTTAGCTGTTTATGTGGGCTGCGGTTGAAAGCCTAAAAAGCCTCTTTTGAATGAGTAAAACAAAGCACATGTTTATCCATGAAAATCCTTTCCTTTAATTCAGCTGGTTTGATACAAATAAAACTACTTGGCAAAGTCGAAGCGAGTTTTTAAATTTCAAATAAAAAAACGAGGTTATAATAATGTGGTACCCAGAAACATAGCAGGCATGTTGATTTTAAAGCGGAAGTAAGAAGACAAAGCATTGGAAATTTCTATTCGAAAACATTAAACAGTACAACGATATTTACTATCAGGTTAAAATAATTAGCTAATAATTAATACCAGTGAAAATAATTAGCAAGAAGTCCTAGAAACATCATTAAAAATATACATTACATATCCCTTTGAAAATATTTATTGGTTTTCACGCAAAAAAATGTATTCTCATCATAAAAAAATTATACGCGTTCATGGTAATGAAGCCATAGCAAATTTAAATATATTGACGCAGATATCATCTTATATGCAAATATAGAAGTCATTTAAAAACCTGGATATATCGTTTAAATAGAACTCCACACCCAGGTGCCGCTTCCAACAGCAGACTAAAATATCTCATGTCATTTTAAATAACTACGGCAGCATTAAAAGCTTATTTGCGTGCCATGGGCAGTAATGAGAAGGAAAATAACCCGCACAATGATGTAAGAACAGAGAATAGTGTGAAATAGTAGTCTACGGCTTACACTCAGTTAACATCTGTTATTTCACTTTCTCTTGTTAAATGCGTTCTCTTTTTCTGATTTAACCGTACTTTCCATTTCCCCTAGCATTCTTCTACCATACCTACAGAGGTCTCAAGTGGAGGCTTACACATCGTGAACGTGGCCATTACGTTTAAAAACCGCCTGGAGGCCTTCCAGCAAAGCAAAAATGGATATATATGATGAAGTGGCTGCAAAACTGCGAGTAAGTGTAATATACGATGATTGGGGTGTCCCTCGACGCCATTATAGTAGGAGGGTGAGAGCTTAAGAGGGTGAGACCCTGAAAATGAAAAGGTTCTAAATATATTAAAAGCTCATCGTGGCCAAATCAAATCCCTTCACCGTAAGATTGTGTCGGCAGTGGTGGTCTAGAGACATTTATACAGAACACATGTATGATGCACACCAAAACGACCGAATTAGAATATGTACTCATCTTGCTCAAATTATGCCATTATTGATTGACTTTTGAATTTATTCTTTAGTGGAACATGATACCTCTTCTCTTCTCTGGTCAACCCTCATTTTTGTACTCTATGGATGCAAATTAAGTTAGTGGCTTTTTTTAAACAGCCACCTTCTGACAATCTGTTGTGTCACAGATAATATTTGAAGAAATATCTCATAAACAGCGATTTGTGAGCGAAAGGTTTGGCTGAGTTACCTGCTTTCAATAAAGTACCGAAGACACATGTGAAAGCTATATCTGATTGCTACCGAAAAATGAATCACCGGAATCGAATGGTTCGTATCACAGAAATAAAAAAATAGACCCAATGGTAGATGAAATGGTCGACCAGATTTTGGCCGCTTCGTACGAGCTAGCAACAAGCAGCGCTACGTCACGCGAAATACTGCACGGCGCAAAATACAAATTATTGGAGAAATTTAGACGCGAAAACATCTGGCCCCCACCGGAATTCTGTGGGGCTAACGCAAATTTGTCGTGAACCTGCTAGGCTCTTACTACACGGAAAAAAAACTGGGTTAGAAGAAGCACATTTGCACAAGTGCCATGGGATAGGCGATTTGTTTGTTCATGAAAATCCAAGCTCTTGAGGAGGGTCTGTTTTAGTCTCACTAGCATTTTGGATAAACTTTACGTGTTAAGGACACGTTTCTCGTGCGGGTGGGTACAAACACATGTCCAATTGACATTCACTACATTCAACCCTGAAGAAATAGCCAGCTTGGCCACCGAAATGTCGGCAGTAATATAGAATTCAACCCGAAAGGAGAACTCGAATATAATTCACTACTGTCATTTCACAGTGTCTATAAAGAGCTTACGATGATATCTTGACTTCAGACCAAGCGTGTGGGAGCATTTCAGGCTCTGCATTGAAATAACTTATATTAAGTGAGCAGTTGGAACATTCTTCGAAGAAAATGTGAAAGAGAGGTGCTACTTTGATCTGGCTAGACCATATCTCGAATACACCGCGAGCATTTGGGACACTGCACAGGAAGACTTAGTCAAAAAGTACGAAAAATACGAAAAAAGCCGCTCGCTTTGTTAAAAATTGCTACGAGTGAACAGAATGTGTGACACAGCTGATGAAGGAAATAGGCTGAGAGCCGTAATAGACTTTGAGGCCACACGCTAGGATTACTTGTAAATTTCAGATCAGGCGAGTTTCAGTACGATGCGGAGGATATTATTTTGAACCCACTCCTATATCTCTATAACTGAGAAATAAGAAAGATACAATTGAAGAGATGCACTGATAAATTGCTTTATACCAAAATTTCTTTTCTCCGCGTAAAATTAGTGATTATAACAAAATTAGCGTGACACAAATATATGACACATCTTTCACATACAATTCGCCTGCATACTCCTCTCCCACCTCTTCCGTATTCTCCCTACCCCCTTCCATGGCTGGTTTCCTAACACCCCATGCCGAAATCCTGGGCGGTGGCTATCTGAGTTATGCGTAGATGTATATATATTCACAAGTTTTAAAAAACCTTGGAATGGGTTAGATCAGTTTTAGTGAGTTTTCAAATGAAATATCCCCTGTACATTTTCAGCATATGTAGGTACATATGTAAACGTCTGCTCGTGAGTATCCCTTTCACAAAACACCATGCTCTACAAGATCCCTACCCGACAAAACCCTTAGGAGGGGGCGATTACTCACCCTATTGCTTTCTGGCAGAAGGCTTCGTCCGGAGAATTCGAAACAGGTCCCTTGTCTTTCAAACCGCCCAGGCACCCCCTCCAGAATCGACCCCTTCGTTTGAAATTTTTCCGAAGCCCCTTCCCGAAGAGAGAAGCCACCCCACACCCACTTCTTCCTTCGTCCTCCTTAAGCAGTCCTCCCTCGTGTCGGCTCCTCTGTCTCCCTTCTGGGGAGCTCCGCGCTCTTTTCTACAGCTCATCGTCCATGCAGGCCGCGAAGTCGCCTTGACAACGCCTCCTTCCGCTCTCCATCTCCACTCAAGCCTCTCCTGTTCTTCACACCGAACTATTTTCGTCGACGTCGACGAGCTTCTCTCGTTCGTTTTGTAATCCGTTCGTTTGCATAATTTCTTGTTTTTTTCCTCTTCTGCTGGCTCCTCCTCGTCACGACTGCCACTCTTAAACTAGCAACCCCGTCATTATCACCAGCGTTTTACTTTCCGTCCTATTGTTATCTCCAATATGGTTGTAAACAATAAAGATTATTCTAAATTGTCAAGAAAAGCAGAGGAATTTGGACTCCTCTGCATTCATTTCGGTCATTCAGGTAATATCGACAGGGACGCACGTGTTAACGAGATTTAAAGACTCCCTGTAGATGTTCACCTGGTTGACCTAAATTTCTGCGTAGGATTCTAATTTCCCCTGCTATTATTGACAATTTGGATAAGTCTTCTATATAAATGTAATTGCTTATTGATCTCTTCTTGAATGGTTTGTTAACAAGTTACTAACTTTCTAGAAGTAATGACTGAGGATTCAATTTAAGCGCATAATTACTCAATTAAGCGCCATTACAAACGCAAGAAACACTTCGTGAGCCAGAGAAAATAGCACAACTTTCAAAAAATCCAACGCAAAAAAAAACTACAAAAACGTCATTGATAGAGACATCGAAGGCAGCATCGTGTGTAGTTAGTTTACACCATTAAAAACTGAACTACTGGGACATTCATGCACGCGCAAAAGGCAAATTATTTAAAAACATCTATGTTATGAATTGAAAAAAGTGTAATTTCTCTGAGAAAAAGCAAACTCTAACGGTAAAGAAAAATCATATATATGATGGTGATGGTGTTCCTAAAACAGGCAAAAGATTGACAAAGGTCCAGATGAGAGGCGGCAAGGCAGACTCGTAAGTAATTAAGAATCGGAATAATCTATGCACATTTACATCGTGTAGAAGTATAATTCGTATTTTAAGTGATAATGTACGGCGTTTGCTGCATAATGGCGTCATAATTAAGGCAAACATGGCGCAGGACCTTTCATAGCTCAGCGTCAAAATATTCCTCGTTAAAGTACTATATAATTTACTTGCCGTTTTAAAAATTAATATCGATCGTGATCAGTATTTCTTTTCCTACACGAACTTTAGAATACGAAAATGAAAAAACTGGTCCACAGGACTATTCAAACACCATTAACAATCAAATTTACGAGCAAGTGGCCATCTTTCCGTCCACCACAAGCTGCTTACAGGGAAGGAGACCGTTTGGTAGTCTGTCATGTTCACGAAACGTCTGGCAATCATTTCCCACCGACATGAGGCAGAAGCGATAACCTAACGCTATGTATTAGGCTACATCGTGATTATGAATGCTTTTTCTGTTCACAAATCCCTCATAAAACGGACGAATTGCATATGTACGCTGGCGAGGCGTGTTTCATACACACACATACTTTCGAGGAAACTAAGCATCTTTGAGCCACTCTTGCAACGGCAATGAAGTGAACATGTGCTAAAAAAGTTAGTTAAAATGGATTATATTATCGTCATCATCCCCCTCGGTGTAGCAATGAAACATCTTACATAGTTATGGGCAACAATAAGAGTACAACATAGGTAGTTACAGGACTCCATATAATTCTGCCTATAATAGCGCGTTATGAAGTGTATCAAATATTTTCACATTTAGCAGCATTACTAAGATAATTTAATAAGCATGGGATGGAAGGATGATAGGAATACAAGAATGTGATTTCTGAATTATTAAGATGAGTCCAATGAATATCAGCTTTCGCAGAGAATATATTTACTTGAAAGCGTCATCAACTCCTCTGAATTAATAATGACATAGCCAATAAATTTTGAGCTGTAGGGGAAATGCATCAAATGCATTCGAAGTTAAAAGCATAGTCAGTCGAATGTTATCAGAGAGATACCGCATTCGCAATACTCTCATAGGCGCCACAAAGCATAGTTTTATTTCCAGGCCTTTAGCATTAGTGGTACTAGTAGTGGTTTCCCTAGTGCAACAGATAGGGAAATACAAGAAATAGAAATCTTAAATTACAAAGTTTGAATATATTATATTCTTCTTTTATATGTATTAAAACTGTCAAATAATACAACGAGAAAGTTAATAATAATCATCTCCCTTTTTGTGAGAAATTTAATTGCTTTTTATAGATTTATATGTTCATATGCGATTCGCCATGATACTTACATGTCACTAATCAAATTACTCTACCTTGAGCAGCTCTATGTATCTGAAGAAAGCCAATCTAATCAGGTACACTGAACCTTAGGAAATAATAATTAACTCCTACCTTTGATATATCCTACTGGTCAGATTTCCACTCCTAAACGAGAATATTCGCAAAGTACCCACTAAGACCCACTACATAAGACATTTCATGTACATACGATAGAAGACTTTGAAACAAGCACATTGCAAGACTAAGAGATTTCTCAGTTATGGCTAGGAAGGAAACGAAGCCCCTCGATTTATTATTGGTTTGCATAAACAAACAACAGAGTCCTCCTTAATCATTATATTAGTTAACTTGCCTACATTCCCAAGGGTATTATCCCTCTTCACGAGTAAAAATGATAACTCATGAGAAACAAATACATTGGCCATTTATCGATTGAAAGGAGGCACTCTCCGGATATGTACACATTGAATAAAAAACGTTTCTAAAAAATCAAAAATATTAACTACTTAATAGAAAGATTTCTGTTTTTAAATAAGAGTTAAAAGGAAATGAACAATGCATCGTGTTTCAGCAGTTTTATTTTCATCGAAAATGACCGAATGTTCAACCATGCAGGTATTATTGTCAGCTTTATTTCCCAGCCTCCTTGAACTAAGGAAATTCACGCTAGGACAGCGACATCCATAGGTAACAGAGGATTAACCCGCCTTCCGGAGCATGGACAACACCCATATTCCCGCGCGTTCAAAACTAATGTTACCGAGAATTTAAAGCTGAATGGAACTAAAGCCTCACTTGTTTCTGGTGTTTAATTTTTCCGTTATTCTTTCCACGAGCAATGTGACGCAGGGCCCCGATCTCCTTCCCCCAAATTTCCTCCCAAGGTCTTAACGGATTTTTCACATGCCTACTAATTCTCTCACTCGTAGGTCGACTCAATCCCTGCCTAGTTCCGCGGAACCTCAATAGGCGTGCCACACAATTTTCCATGCAGAGCAACCTTCCATGAAAATCTAGAAAGCCCAATTAGCCCTTCCCCTATCTTCGCCCACACTTCCTCTTGTCACCCACGAAACCTATCATGCTTCCCCTGCATGTTGCGGTGCACTTCTGGCGAGACAGAGAATTTGAGGTTCAATATAGTGACTCTCCGTATTTCGTCGAACTTTGCTGATGCTAGCACAAATCTGGGGCACAATGCCGGTCAACTTATAGTGGACACATTGAAGACAATACCATTATTAACATCTGGATGCCGATCCTCAATAGTATTGTGATATTCACTAGTGCTGAGCATATAAATATTTGGAAATCCACGAAAATCACGTAGTCCACCACCACTTCCTCAATTGTCATCCTTTTCCTTAAGCAAACAAACACCAACCGCTGTAACCAAGAAGGTATTCTTGAAAAGGGAGGTAAAAACCAAATTAGTTTATGTTCTCAATTGACCAAATATGCAGGATAGTAAGTCCAAATCAAACGCCAGAAAAATTAAACTTAAACTTTCTTGCGTTGTTTTATTCTAGTCTCATTGTCTTGGCTGTATTTAATCATGTTTCAAAGTCGTCAAAATAAAATATTCTACCATGAAGTTCAACTTGATTCTCTTTTATTTTCATTATTTGGCCATAAAATCTTTTTTTGATTAAAACTCGATGCGTCAGAATTTTCCCGAAGATCAAACCTAGCTCTCTGTCAATTATACTCTATAAATTTTATGTCAATCCAAAAACGATCAATATTTGATATGTCGTCAATATCATAAGAGCCGATTTAGAGATACATTTTGCATACAAGCATCAAATTAGTACTCATTTAAGAGTATAATATTCTTAATTATGAGGTTTGTTCATCTGGCGTGAAAACACATGGGGTGAAATATCTACTATATATGCCAGCTTTAATGCAAAAAGTTGACATATTTAGTAGATATTTATACAGTTAATTTCAATCATTGGTACTAAATTCCCCCCTTTCACCATCGTCCAGGGCATGTTTCCCTCTCCCAAAGATATTTTATACACAATACATACAAATATATAATTTTACTCGTTACCCCCTAAGCCCACCGACTTCCCCGCAAGGGGAATTCCCCATAGGTTGAGAGCCCCTGTATTAATTACATTCAAATGTTCATTCAATGATGAAAAGCAATTGACACAGATAATCATTTTGTTGGGGTTACATTGAAATCAAATAGCTCGATACGATAAAAAAATTAGCCCTGAACTGGCATCAATATAAAGAGTGAAGGTATATATCGGCCCATTCATAATTTTACCCCTGTAATTACTTAAATAATTTATGGGACCACGTGCTGTTTATGTACAATTGCACCAATGCATTGACAAAATAATGTCGTCAAATAGCTACTTGATATGTCTACCATAATAACTTCCTCCCCATGCTTCAAACAAAAGACTATAGTGCCAGAAAAATAAAGTAAACATAGTGTTATGTCAATACTTCAAGCTACTGCAGAAAAAGAAAAATGATTGCCTAAAATGTTTTTCAAAGATCATCAAAATCATACGCCAATAGCACTAGAGACTCTTGCATAAAAATAGCACTGGCGTTCGTGGCGTAATTTTCCAGAAAATCCATTCACGGGGCGCCAGTTCGAGTACCACATGGTTGGGTTTAACACCAACTAGGATACAAATTAGCGTTTTTCTAGGTTATTTTTGGTCACTTACAAGTCTCCAATGACATTTTCAGTAACTGAACTGGCATGTCGTTTGAATTCGCTTCGTAACAAGTTTACTCTATTCTCATTCTTTTAAGGTAATCTACCGGCTAGAGGTAGGTTTTATTGAAAGTCAAAGAAAATGTTTACACGTGCAGGGCCTTATCCACCACATGTATTTCTTTCTCTATCTCCGGGTGCGTCCTGTCCTTCTTCATCCCGTCCAAAAATCCTTCCTTCCTAAATGGTCTACCATCTTTCCCTTATCAAGGCCTTGAAAATCTCTTCACCCCTCATTACCTCTTCCAGATTCGGCAGTGTTTACTTATATTGAATATCTTGGAAGAATAGATTCCTGGCTAGATGACAACTTCAAAGTCGAAGAGCCTAAACTAATTCGACATGCTCTGCGAAATAACAGACTAATGAAAATATACTGGTGGAATAAATGTATGGGAAGAATTATCGAGGAAGACCTAAGATGGAAAACATCAGGCAAATGGTGAGAGACATTAAATAGGGGCTTATGAAGGACTAAAATGGTTGGCTGAAATAGGGGAGAAGAGTGGAGAGTTTCAGCAAACCAATCTCAAATTTAATGACATCCGATCATACAATGATGGTTATGCCCAAATCCTGATTATATAATCTACTGATTCGGTGATAAAAATGGAAAAGGTAATTGGTTTGCGGCTATGCCGGAACACGTTTCACTATGTGGAAATATGTCGCTAGGGTAAGCGTTTCGAAGCCACCGCACCAAAGATTTTAACTCCGTTCACGGCGATAAATCTGGAATCACATTGGAGGGCCGATGCTCGTCGATGAACCCCCCGATCTTTATCGGCGTGCCATCCCCTCGTCCGAGAATAACTTGGGGAAATATGTGCGCGCACATGCCTTGGAGGAAGGAGCCACTTCGCCAATGCGGCCCCACCACTCCTCCATGGGAACTAAATTTCCCTCAAGTCCTGTCCTCCTCCTTCGTACAACTAGGACGCTCTTTTCTCCCAAGACATGCATTTCCCGCGGGGCACGACGCTCTTGCTCCAACACCAACCCGTTTCCCCTTCGCGCGACCCCGTTCCAGGATAACTAGAAAACCCTGCATCAACCCTCCCCATCCTTACCTCCTCCCAAAAATTCCACTCCTCCCGAATAGTGATGGAGAATGTTCTTTTTTGTCTCAACGAAGGTTGAATAACATACATAGTCGTAATTTGGTACTCTACCGATTGTTGAGAGCAAGAATGGCAAAATTCAAAAATGCTTTTTTGTAAGATAGGTTTAAGTGAAAAAAACAACAAATTAAATCACACCCCTTATTCATATAACAGTATATATGTAGAGAAATGCTTAAGCGCAAGTAATCAGCTCTGGCTAAATAAGCAGACACACCACTTTTCCTCTCGACGACTCAAATGAATATCTTACGCCCACAAACACTACATTCCTTTTCTAAATTAAAGTTATCATATTGATTTAGAAGAGAAATGATTAATTTTTACGATTCATAATCCAAAAATATATTACGTTTTGTTAATTATTTCATTTTCTCTTATACATGTTCAAGGTTCTCCTTTTCCTTTAAATGAAATAGACCTACATATTAATAAAATGCTTTTAACACTTAAAAATTATGACTCTGGATTACTTAATCCTTGTCAAAATGTCTCAATTGCAACATAAATGGGGAATAAAGATTTGGACCAGATTCCTTAGGAATTGATTCCTCTTACAGTAAATTATTTATCCATCCACGACAACTACCCAATTTTGGATGGTGTTCAGCATTTCTAATCATAACTCCCTTCCTTCATTAATTCGAACCGTATACATTACTCACATTAATTAAGATAAAAAATTAAGATTTTCAAATGATGAATTTACGACCAAGTTATTTGACAGTTATTTCAGCGCCATTTCTATTGAACTAACGCATTTTGACTTCCTTCGTCATGTTATTCGTGAATAAATATAAACCAAAGTTGTTTCCTTGATTTTACCACAGTATAATTCACAGCGAGAATTTGCTACTGATACAGTTTTTTACGTGGCACTAATGGCCCTAATTTAGAATATAAAAATTATATTTTCACATTCTTTCACCCATTATCGTGTTTACCACCATATAATCGTAGGCTCAATTTGCGTAAAAATAGTGTGATAATGTTTTATTTTGATTGATACTTATTAAACAGAGGATATGTTTGCCTGTTAAGTAGCCAGAAAATGAATGAAATGAAAATTTTGTCGTTCAACGTTAAATTCACTGCTAACGTTTCCTTTTTTTCGAGGTTCACGTCTCAACCCACACCCACTTACTGCAAACTCGTTCCAGTATGATCTAAAACCCTGCATGAACCCTTTCCTATCCAACGAAATGCCCATCCTCGTGACCCTAACCGGTGACCTTTCGTAACTCAACCACTCACTCTCCGCTAAGTTACTGGCAGCGGACGCCTACGGGTAAGGGGAGGTCGAGAGGTTTCGCGTGCCTAACTTCACCTCCTGCCACGTAATTCCCACTTGGTTTTGGAGGGATGCGGCAAAGGTGCGGCCAATTTCGTCCCAAGGCGTGGGTGCGCGAAGGGTTAGAAGCGGGTGTGGGATGACGAAAGAGAGCGGGTTTTAAGGGCAAGGACGTGGCTTCACGGAGTGCTGAGTTTGATGCGGCAACTTAACGCCCGCCTGCGCCACCAACCTGATTTAAACATCCACGTTTGCGCAATTTTGGCGTGTCAGCTGAAGTTAAGAGCACGAAACTATCTCTACTTATTCCCCTTATTCCTCTACCTTTTCCTTCCCCTTAGTGACGAGTAAAAAACTTCTTGATTGTAAAACATTTTCATTTCTAGATAGTACGGCTTTTTTAGCCATAAGATCGTTTTTTTTACTTACTCGCTGTACCCAAAGAGATACAAAGCTTTTTTCATTCATTCCTCCCGATCACATTTAAATATATTTATTTTAAAAAAACTGAAATCAGTAAAGACGCGAATTTAACAGTCGAAAGTATAATTTGCTCTTGTACGATTGTAAGAGGCCGGGGTAAACTGAGGAAGTCGGAGATTTGTGTGGCAGAAGAACACTCTAAGAAGAATATTAGTATTTAGGACAGTAGGGCATAAATGCATTAATGTACGAGGGTAGCTAAAACTGAGGTATGCAAAGTTAGGCCAGTATCGAGGAAATTATTGAAATAAGAGTCATATTCACAGGCCTGTCACCCATAAATTAACTTTTTTGACTGTGCCTACCCAAAAAGGGAATGGAATGATGGGTATATGTATGATTACAGAAAGAATTTCTTCGACAAGTTATAGTTTCAGTCCCAGAATATCTAGTCAGCCAACATGCATCATTGGACACTGAATCTAAAACAAGCGTTTGCTCAAAGTTAGGGAACGAGGATATAGGGGGGAGGAAGAGATAGCTATTTACATGCAGCTAACAATATCTAGATAAACTCGATATTATCAGGCGTTACTTTGTAAAATTCCGTATTGACAGAATCAAAACAAACATTGTATTGATTCTGTTCAATTCGACCGGTTTCAATTCAATTCGATTACAATGGATTCTATTCAATTCGACCGGTTTCATCGCATAAGCGAAGAAGACACCTGAAGATGTCGCTTATGCGATGAAACCGGTCGTTCTGAATAAAATCCATTGTAAAATTTACAAAGTTTGTATTGATTCTGTCAAGATCTAAGTAGATAGATTGTTTGTTGTGGGGGCCTTCGGCAGGAGCCCAGGCACTTAGACCTTCTTGGTCCATTGTGCCAACCCCATGCCTGTCTGCCATATGCAGACAGGGGACAAGAGCGCCACGGTGAAGGTATGTGTGGTCGACCATCCAACCTCCGTCCGAGCCCAACATTGCTTTACTTCGATGATCTTACGGGAACCGGTGTGTCAATGTGGCTGGGCTCTTGCCCCTAACAAGAATAAACGAGTAGGAGTTGATTTTATTCTGGTAAAATACTACTAAGAATTGCCACGCAAGACACGTAGCTGGAAAAAATGATGCAGAGTACAAATATCTGTACATTCAACAGGAGAATATTGATAATATACACATACCAAGAAGAATATCAAGAAGAATGTTTGTCTGTTTGGATTTTATACAAATCTACAGCTTTACTCTGATCCTAATGAAATTTTGCGGAATAATAGATCAAGACATGAGGATAATTGTTGGCTATTTCAAAAGATATCATGGCCCCAAAAGGTTCCAAAAAGGGGCCGGCCCATTGTTACGCTACGTATTGGGTTTTGTGCAGTGGTATGATGATTTGCTTTTTAAAATTACTTTCGCTCAAGATAGAGGGTTCAAATTTTTAATAGGATGGCTGAATAAATGAAGTTTCTTATTCTTTCATTCGATTTTATTTGGGGTTTCATATTTGTCTGAATACCATGTTTTTAGCCGAAAAATCTCACATTTTCCTCTGAAATCAACAATAGCATATTTCCTTAACAACCAAGGATTTTATTTTCAAAGAATATTCACGACTCTAACATTTAAATATCACCTTCTCCTGCAGGACCATGATAGTACGTAGAAAGAAAATCTATATAAAAAGGCCCCAGAGTCCCAAGGGCCCCATAATAGATTGCTTCGTGAGCTAACCGATAAAGTCAATGCATATTTAAAACAAGTATAGTCTTCGATGTCTATTTTCATAGTAGCTCTCATAGAGGCACTGAGTGTATATAAGAGAACACATATACATAGTAAACGATACATATAAAGGAATTAAATATACTACACAATTAAATGTGCGAGAATACTTAGATCCAGCGAATAGTAATGGTAATAATTCCTATGTTGCTCCAACAAACACATCGTTGTTTATTATCATTAAATACTCCGATTTATTGCACGCAGTGGAACCGCATGCCTCTCATTACGATTGCGAATTGTTTTTTAGACCAATTTCCACATCATAAACGTTTCGAGTTATTTATATGGGTCATTCCACCTCAATTCAACAAACGTTTGTCCCTTAAGGTCTAGATTTTGATAAAAATTGGTGTATGGGTACAATATTAACTCAAACTGAATACCCTCAAACCGTTTTGTGAAAAAAAATTTTTGAGTGAATTATGCATATTTTAATTTTTTCGCATTTTTAGCACAAATCCGAGCCTTAAATCATATTATCACTTATATCTCCGCTTGTAATTGTCATACAACAATGATTAATAACTTTTATTAAAGCTAAATCTTTATTGAATGCAAATATATCAATAAAAAATTATTTTCTTCTGTACCCTATTGTTGTAAATTACTAATGTTGTAAATTCATAAATGCGTTTTTTATAAATATTTAAACATTAACAATTTTCTCTCGCGCGGCCCGTCGGCTCCCCCATTTGGAATACATGCAGCAAACACGCGATGCAAGCCTAAAATTTCCTAATTGCTCAAGGTCGTAGCTATATGAGATAAAAATATATTATAAACTATGAATGTTAGCAACAATTATTATTTGTCCTGTTAAATGGATGTTTGCAGAGAAATTTACCATTGAGCCCCACTTTCTCTGCGCGAAATTTTTTCTAACTACTCCGACACAATCGATTGAAAACTAACGAGAAAACAAAATCCTTGTATTTATTACAAATGTAAAATGGCTAAGTTAGCATGCTTTCCGTATACATATGATGTCCTACCTTGTAGGAAGGGGTCCTCTCGGAAATATTTTATTTGAGGTTCCTGTTACTCCTGCCTGCAACTACAGCGAATCCTTGTCCCTTGCTTGGACGAAGAGAGTCTCTTCATTAAAACCACTCCATTTGATTCGGGTATTGCTGCATGAAACTCCATAATGCCTGGTATACTAACTGCCGGACAAAATCTTTTCGCAAGTACATCGGAATGTTTTCCAATTTCTTCTTTCTTTGCGTAGACAAAATCCACTTCTAAAATATGATCTTTTGCCCGTTTAAAGAGTTCTATAGGTGTACGTATTTGTTTTTTGTATGCAAGCTGAAGACTTGCTCTTGCTGCAAGTCTTTTCAAAGTTCCTACCAATCCGTCACTTGGCCCTTTACCATGCGATGTAGCAAAAAAATGCCAATCTGCAGAGACTGTGAAATCTTTCCTGTGAAGAGATAAGTTCTGAATGTTATACTTGTTTTTATAATGAGCAGCTGCTCCATCTGAATAATATTTTTCTTTTTGAAGCTTCGGAACTTTCTATTTCAAAAATTTAAGGAGTTGTTTTTGAAAAAAATGTACAGTTGATGTTATATGCTTCAGGCTGTCGGATATGATAACGAAGTTCAATGGGAATACATTAACCTGAAATTTAGGGCTGTAATAGCAAGCAAAGATGTGAACTGTTGCTTGGTCGTTATTCCAGTGCATACCTTGCATGCTGTCCTGTAAAACGAAAGCGTAATTTTCTGAAAAATCTGCAATGACGAGAACCTGCCCCACTTGGGTGTTATTATTCACATTTCTAATAAAATCAGATTGATGATTAGCAATGTAGTCATGTGGCTGAAGTTTCTGTAACTTTTCAATAAAAGTTTCAAGAAAGTTATCGGTAGATTTTGTAAAAATTTCTAGGGAACAACGGTTAGCTAGCACCCATTGGTGGTAAGTAATGCTATCAATTAAATTTCCATAAAAGTGTTCTTCTACTGAATTCCGAATTTTGCTCGGCCCAGGGCAGTTTTTACATTCGTTCAAAGGGCATGCCTCAGTCGCAGGGAAACACATCATTGCTGACAAATAGTCCTTTTATATATATATATATATATATATATATATATATATTCTCCAAGCTTTGTGGATTTCCTATAAAACATTTTCAATGTTTTTCACACCCGTTGCATTTCAACGGTCACCTTCCGCTAGTTGTCTAATAAAAACAGCCACTTTATTGATGAATGAATTCTTCTCGGGTTTCCAACCAGGTTAAAATCTCCATTGTAGACGACGCACAGTGGGGCCAAATGCCGAAAACGCGCTCAAAATGGCGAAAATTATTTTTTTTATTTTCAGGATTTTTTTTGTAGGTTGTCTACACAGATATCTAATCCGCCGGGAAATGCATTATAAATCGAGTAAGTTTGCAACTGCGCTCATTATTCAGTGTGAAAGTGACAGTTAAGCACCTCTCCGGTGCTACGAAATCAATCAACCCAATTT
This sequence comes from Pyrrhosoma nymphula, assembly GCA_963573305.1. Taxonomy (NCBI): domain Eukaryota; kingdom Metazoa; phylum Arthropoda; class Insecta; order Odonata; family Coenagrionidae; genus Pyrrhosoma; species Pyrrhosoma nymphula. The sequence goes on from OY754334.1 coordinate 37,797,476, forward strand.
TAAGGATTTTTAAAAAACACACTATAAATCGCTGAGTGATCCGATTTAAATTTTGAAAAATGGAATCTATTCTTAATAGTAAGTAGATTTAAAATAGTTTTTATATGATATAGCTATTTTAAAAATTGAGTGTTATATAATTACATAAGGGCACTGAGAAATAAATTATATTTCTTAGAAAAAGTTATTAGAAAAACTATGAAAAGTTAAATTGTACCACATTGTCTCTCTGTCATATTTGAATATGGTATAACTGCAGATTGTACCTATCATTTTGTTTTTAAATTGCTTTGCCCCGGTTTTCCTAACGCGAGTTATTGACAAATGAAGTTTACAGGTACAATATGTAGCAGCTCATTTTAGCGTTTGCGATGCATTCTCTCTATGAAAAGTAACATTGTACCACATTGTCTCTTTACCATATTTGAATATGGCATAACTGCAGATTGTACCTATCAATTTGTTTTTAAATTGCTTTGCCCCGGTTTCCCTAACGCGAGTTAATGACAAATGAAGTTTACAGGTACAATATGTAGCAGCTCATTTTAGCGTTTGCGATGCATTCTCTCTATGAAAAGTAACATTGTACCACATTGTCTCTTTACCATATTTGAATATGGCATAACTGCAGATTGTACCTATCAATTTGTTTTTAAATTGCTTTGCCCCGGTTTCCCTAACGCGAGTTATTGACAAATGAGGTTTACAGGTACAATATGTAGCAGCTCATTTTAGCGTTTGCGATGCATTCTCTCTATGAAAAGATAAATTGTACCACATTGTCTCTTTACCATATTTGAATATGGTATAACTGCAGGTCGTACCTATCATTTTGTTTTTAAATTGCTTTGCCCCGGTTTCCCTAACGCGAGTTATTGACAAATGAAGTTTACAGGTAGATACAGTACGTTGCAGCTCATTTTAGCGTTTGCGATGAATTCTCTCTATGAAAATCTATGAAAAGATAAATTGTACCACATTGTCTCTTTACCATATTTGAATATGGTATAACTGCAGGTCGTATCTATCATTTTGTTTTTAAATTTCTTTGCCCCGGTTTCCCAAACGCGAGTTATTGATAAAAGAAGTGTACAGTTACAATACGTAGCAGCTCGTTAAGGTAGTTCATACAATACTACGCAAATCATAGTTAACCGCAAATATACAACTTCACTTTTGAAGAGGCATATCCAAGCGAAGGTAATCATATAGTATAGCAATGATATTTTTTAAATTACCACAGTAAAAATATCTTTATAACCTATTTCTTGACAGCTGATTGAGAATACTATGGCAGGCGGTTCTTATACATGATTAGGGTTACCATGTTTTAAAATAAAAAAACGGGGGATACCATATTTTACAATGAAAAGGTTTTAGTCTATTTCCTTTGGTATTTTGGCGTAGAGCACGTGTTTTGGTGTTTATTATTAGCATATCGACTTTAAGTTACATTCTTGTGGGAGCACGTGGTGTATATCCCAAACAATGAAGGCGGCCTGACAACTAGTCCGCATGCTTGAAGCGAATTAATGAGCATTGTTTATGGAAGCGGAGCGATAAAAACATATTATTTCGAAGTGATTGAATGAATCAGACGTTCAGGGCGTGAGGTATAATTCGGCGAAAAACATTTATATTGATGTAATATTTATGATAGTAAGAAGGGTGGTTTAATGTAAACTGATTGCGGGCTAAAATTTACAGATACGTCAGATTAAACAAACCGAAGATTCGAGTTAAACCTCAATCAATCTTTTATTTTATAATATTTTAGTGTACAAAGATAGGGGGCATCATCTCATTTTTTTTAAATATTACACGATGGAAGAAAAGCTACTACCGGAGCTGGGCAGCGATACTAAAAACCGGGGGATTTCCCTGTTTTCCGGGAGATTTAATCGGGAGCTGAAAAAGGTCATTAAAACCGGGTGATTTGGTAAGCCTACACATGTTTATCTTTTGTTTACGTAGCGCCACGTGCCACGTATTCAAATAGACAAATTAAATTAATAACCAGCATATAAACCTTAAATTATACGATGTCGTACCATCCATTATTGCATATCTATTACGCGTCAGCAATCAAACGAATTTTTTAATTGAACATTGTTGTTGACAATGTCCGTTCTACCTGTGCACGGTGTAAGGAAAAAACGGCATCAACAAATAACAATTAATCAATTTAGCAATGTGAAATCTGGAATTCAGCTTAACCTACATTCATATATTTTGTACCGAGAATTATTGGGAGACAAACGTAAGATAAAAGCTACGGAAATTCCCCCTATTTCCTATAATTTGTATCGATAATTATTTTATTTTACTTGTAGTATTTGTAATAATATGCACAACATGACAATTTTTGTAAGTTCAATTTTTTTCTTCCGCTCATTTTCCTTAATTTCAACGTCAACTTCACAGTTTCATACCAAAACACAGAATTAAAAAAAATAGTTATGCTTTTGAAAAAAATCGCCATATTGAGTCATCCATTTTTTTTCTGCAATTTAAACTTCAAATTCGTATTCGGCGACCTCAAGAATGTGTTATTACCGACTTTTATTCCAATTAAAGCCTTTATCACTTTTAATGCCGCCATATTGGGTCAGCCATTTTGTTTTTTGCAATTCTGATTTCATATTCGTAATCTTCAACCTAAAAAACTTAGACACACCGAATTTCGCAATGATTGAACATTTTCTTCATATTTTGACCATATTTTCGGAATTCGGCCCCACTGTGCGACGTTTCGATGCGCGAGTCAAGCATCGAAACGTCAGCCACAATGGAGATTTTAACTCGGTTGGAAACCCGAGAAGAATTCATTCATGAGCTGCGCCGGGAAAGCACCAGATCATACACTTTATTGATTTTTTCTGAGTTTTCTCAACGTAATTAACTTTTTTCCATAAAGGCAGTTTCGATAATATATCCAGACTGGTACTTTATTGATTATTTTGGGAGGAGACAAAAGATTGAGGTATTTTGCACAGTTAAGGACTTATAGGTAAGTTTGTAGGGGAGTGACGGTAGGGTCAGTATAAACTTGTAGTCAGCATTAGCTAACTCTCAAGGAAAGCCGCCAAAGAGACAATAGTTGAAGGTCCTACAAGGAGTACTACACTTGTGAAGTGCCCTCTATGCCAGAACTTAAGTAGGGATCTGGATTTCACAGACAAATCTCCGCCACTACCAGGATTACTACCACTACCACTACTAGAAAATCCAGGATTCTAGCCACAAAACTAACTCAAGATCACTCCAGGCTGTCCCAAGCTCCCAACCACATCCTCCCTCTTACCTGCTCAACTCCACGCAACAATCCTCCCGACCACTACACACCGTAGCAGCAGGGTGAAATTTCACGCGGTAATGTAGGTTTTAGGGATATATCACCACTAATGAAATTCCATACATTATACCTCATCAAACACTAAATATATATCTTATTTTTAATCATACTACAATAATCAAGGCATTAAATGAATTATTTTCAGAGTAATTTGAAAAAAGTTAGACCCCGTCTTCCATGGAATTTGGTAGGTATCTTCTATTGTGAGCTCCTGAGTCGCATTGTTAAAAAATTAAGGTTTAAACGCACTCATCACAAGATAAATGTAATGATGTGTAGCTTACATAATTTCTCAACTATTAAAAAATATTTATTACTTACCGTAATGCTTTTTAAGTAACTGCAAAAACTATAGTTGCGAAGGCGTTTTCAAGTCCTACCTGTAAGTCCAACGAAAGTCTCAGACTAGCATATTTAACGAATTTATAGGAAGCTCACCGTCAATTATGTAGAAAGAGGTAAATACGTGATTAAGAGTAGTACACACATACATATATATATATATATATATATATATTTTCCGCACATAATCCGCCCGGATTAAATCGCGCTCACTGACCTCTCCCGCCCCTTCTCCCCTTTCCCCTCCTTCAATCCCCTCCCGCCCCTCCCCTTTTCTCCTTTCCACATCCCTTTCTCCTCCTCTGACCCCCTCCCGCCTCTTCCCCTCCTTGCCCTTCCCTCTTCCTCTGACCCCCTCCCGCCCCTCCCCTCTTCTCCCTCCCTACCCCTCTCTCCTCCCATCTCACCCCACCTCTTGTTCCCTGCCTATCCATCATTCTGTATCCGTCTATCTTTGAGAAAGGTTCTAGAGCAACCGAAATATCAACTTTTAGTGTGAGTGTTCTTTTTTATGTGTTTATATTTCATTCCGCCCCACCTGTGGCATAGTTTATTTATATATATATATATATATATATATATGACAAATTCAGAAGACTTGGGCGATACAGCGTAGAATTTGAATATTTTGGATGAACAAATGAATTGCGATTCATCACATACCTATAGATAAAACTTTAACTACGGCCTAGATTTCAATGTTGTGATATATCCTACCTTAAGATGATGTAATAACATTGAAACCGAGGTTGAAATCCAAGTTTTAGTTATTTTTGGAAGTTTGCACACATTTTATTCATACATTTTATTGTATTTCAATCATGCTTCATACGATAACGTAAATTTTCAAATAATATTTGACTATTGAAGGGGAGAATTGAAAAGGCAAAATCAATTTCCAAAGAAAACCACCGCTTCTTGCAAATCATGAGGGAAACCATAGGGATCTGCGAGAATCCGAATAACTTCAGGAAAAAAGATAATTGCAAGCCAATGCCTGGAAACGCGTGTTCTTAGCGCAAAACTCGTGTTTTGTTCACAAAAGCGGGAGAAGAATAACCAATCACAGCGCATCTGACTTAAAACGGATAATGAACATAAGTTGGGAAAATATTAGTACTTTTACTTCACTGACTCAGGCGCGGTCATATTTCTCCATCACTCCTGCTTTCGCGTTATCTTTATTTTTTTAACTGCGCCCTCGAAAGCAAAAATGTAATCGTCATCCTTAAAAATTAGTTTAGTAAAATTAGTTAAATGCGCTTTAACGTTATAGTTTTAATTGACGAAGTGCGTTCTTAGGACAGTATCTCTGAGCATTGCCCCTCTAGAGCGGTTTTCGTTTTGGATAACGATTAACACGACGCTAAAGAGAGAACCGTGATCGCACCCCAGGGGCGGTATCAAGTTTTCTTCCTTCGAGCTGCGTGATCGTAATAAAAAATATGACCTACTCTAGAAGTGTAATGTTCACAGTTATTATCCTATGGATGCAATTCTTCAAATAAAAGTGAGTCTAAATTACCTGAAAGTTCATTAAGAATAGCGATGTATTTTTCGCTCTTATGTGCGCAGTTGAAACATAGGGATAACGCGAGCGCACGCGTTATGGAGTTTCGTGACCGCGCTTCTGAATAAACCGACTGTGACACCGGAAAAACTATCCACATTCATTACGCCATGGAAGCCGTCATAAGACATCAACAACTTATAATTATAGGCGAGGTCTATGCTATGAATCAAAGAAAAATCTCGCACAAATTACCTCAAATGTTTGGGAGTTTACGGCCTGAGCACATCATGTAGCATGCAAATACGACCCTTATGACTTTTTCTCCTGCTTACATCAGTTTTCTGCTCCCATTGTAGAGGACCTGAATCACGTCGTGAGATGGCTTACATTTGGCAAACGGCACCACGATACTCCCCCACTGCTAGCCTCAAAAATGCTCTTCGTGTGTACCGCATCACCAAGAACCTGAAAAAACTCGTTCGTAAGTGCGTTTATCTCACGCAAATGAGTGTTTAACTGCACGCGTGCCATAAATGTAACATATAAAATAATGAGATCGACAGTTGCAGAGAAATGAGATGAATTTTTATGAGAGGTAATTTGCCATGCCTGATTCCGAGTGAAATTACTTTCAAGCATGTATTTCATTTTGCAACGCTCATGCCCCAACCAAAATATTCGATTTCGTTTAGAAATGGGAAATGTGTGTTATACGCAGAGGAATTTGTTTTTAAATAACGGTATGAAACTGGAGCAACGAAATAAACCACCCAATTACAGACAGAAACACTAAAAGCATAATGTTAATAAATATGTAAATCAAACATTCAAGTGGTTATTAAGATAGTTTTTCGAAAATAGGACATACAAAAGTTATTAAAAAATAAAAAACTTATAGTTTTCCTTAGTGAATTCAGAACTGGTATGATTTAAACTGTCACGGGATTACCAGCTTGGTAAAACACCGAAGTTACTATAGTTAATTCAGCCATAGTCTAAAGGTTAAAATATGCTAGAAACTAAAATCTCATGGATAATTTCAGTTAGTTCGCATTAGTAAAGCAAGTAAAAATTGCTGTTCGGGAATAACGATCTCATTAAAGCAGGAAATGAGCCACAGATAAAAATTCCGAAGGGAAGAATAATTGATTTTCTCAACAACTGAGCTAACTTTAACAAATTATAATTTTATTTTAAGAAAAAGAGACGGTACACTAGAGGTAGAAAACAAAAGACGACGAAGGAATGAAAATTCAAATACTAAGTACAAGGGGATAAAAAGCAAACATGCTGTGCTCAAAACTACGGTAGTGAGGTTATTATTTTGAGAACTGCTATTTTTGCTAGTGAATATGAGGTATCAATTGATAATGTAGCACAAAAAAGTGCCATAGCTACGTTACTAATTCCCGCTCTTGACTTTACAGGGTTTAATGGGAAATACAATATTAACAATAAGTGATGCCTGGAGTAAAGAGATAATGACTCGTTTACGCCAAATGGATACAATTACTCACATAAAACACCGGCCCATTTAATACTTTACAGAGGCTGTAATTACATGAACTTTTGGATTGGATTGAATTCCGCGGAAACATTGGGCATGAAACCGTAGTAATTAAGGAAATTAACCAATGTGGAAATAAATGCGTATTTTATGAACGCCACATATTACCTGAATCATCAATTACACAATAATTGGAAACATTAAATTAGGCAAAACACCAATTTTCACCTAAATGAGGCCAGCCAGTCACGGCTCCACGTGTCAGAGCAACGAGCCAATTAGAAAACAGAAGCCTCACTAGGAATTTGTATGTAAGAAAAGAGAATTCCTTCATTAAGTCTCTTCGCATTCCGAAAACATATTTTCCATCTGTAAGCCGCGTACTTACAGCATTAACTGGTGAGAGGATATTTGCATTCAAATTGAAGTTAGAGTTTTAAAGACGTGGCACTCAAAATCGCCAGTATTCTTCTTTAACGGCCATGAGCTCCCACTAATATCAGTTCTTATTCCAATTAGAAGTACGCCTCGCTCAGAGTTACAATTTCAACGACGCAGTCACATTTTCTTCCCATCCATTTCATATCCCCTCGAACCATGTTAACAAAGGATCTGGGATGGGGGCCCCACATAGAAAAGATAGCTGGGTGAGCGTTTAAAAACCTCCACTACGTGATGAGGAACATAAACAAATGGCCGAAAGAGGTAAAAGAGCTGGCATATTTCACTACCGTTAGACCAATGCTTTAGTATGCCACGAATGTCTGGGATCCCCATAATAAAGGAAGGCAAAGAGCTTGGAAAAGGCCCAAAGGAAGGCAGCAAGGTACGTTTTGGGGAGACATAAAAATACAGATAGTGTTAGCAGCATGTTAGAGGAATTGGGGAGGAGTCCACTGCAAGATAGAAGGAAAGTAAATAGGCTGTTGGGAATGATTAAATGCTATTCAAAACATCCAGCCTGGTTGAAATTGGTGTACAGGCTAGAACCACCAAATGTTGGAACCACCAATGGAATTGGTTAATATCCTTAATATTCATGACCGTGCGGTGTGCATGTGGCGGTCTGCTTGCATGCTGCATTTTGGTGACTTGTCACCCCCTGCCAAACACCCTAGAGGTGGCTCGCAGGGTAATATGTAGATGTAGATGAATATTTTGGGGGGAAATGACGACCCGCTGAAACTCAAATTAATGAGGCAAAAAACGAATGCTGCCAAATACTCCTTAAATCGCGGGGTCTTGGAATGGAATGAATTACCAGAAAAACTCACAAAACCTTTACCAATAAATGTAAATATTTAAAAAAATGTTACACAAAAAAAGAGAGGAGTGTTTGATGTTTTATGTTGTTATATGTATTTTTTAAACTTTACTATGAATTTTATTTCAAACTAAACTAATGTTATATTGCCAACAGAGAATTTCTAATTGCAATATCAGTGCAATAAATGAATAAAAACAATGAACAGCGGTTTGTTTTCGGAAGCAGGGTCTTAAAAGACTGCCTGGACATACTAAATGTAAGCGGGTATGTTAAAATTATATTTTTTACCAAATCAATTCTTCTTGCGGTGGAATGTTAAGTTGGGTAACTACCTAAAGTCAATCGCCAAAATAATTACCTATTTAGCGGCAACGAATTATTTTCACTGTCCGTTCGTCAAAGCGTTATTTCTCGTTTACCTAGTTAATAAAAAACAAGATGGACTAATGATCACAAATTTTATCGATTCAAATACTCGATTAAAATTTCAAGTGGATCACAATGTTTATACATGTAATCGATTATCACAACATTGAATACGAAGTGTTACACATTTTTTAAAGTCTATACACATAAATTTTCCAGTCCTCTAACAAAAAAATTATCATAAATTTGACCATAACTTAAGTCTAGAGTCCCATATTCCTTCTGCCCAGGAGATCACCAAATAATTAAAACATGTTATTCGAACCCAGACTTATTTCAGCATATCAACATATTATAAGGTAAAATAAACCGTATGGAAACAATACCAAATTGTGCTGAAATTCGCGAAGTAAAAAGCAATCCAGCTTCCTGGTCTCGATCAATGGTGACGACAGCTTAATAAATTCCTTTAAATGATCTTTTAAAATTCAGCTTTATATGAAGTTAGCACTCCTAAAGCAAATAGCCCATTTTTCAATAATCAAATTAACCATGAAGTAAGTTTACCAAGAAGATATTTTGCATAAGGTAATAATATTCAAGTGAATCTTCCCATTTTAAGTGGCCCAGACAAATATTTGAAAAGGCTACTTCCGTGTAACAAGTCTGGTATTCTGAACTGAACCGGTCTTGGGAATGAGCTCTTCACACAAAAATCTTAAGGATGAGATAACGAAGCATTTACGAATCTGAAACTGCATCCCTTTAGGGTGGTTCCCACTCTCTAATGTGCATTGAATAAAATTTTAACCACATTTCAGCACTTAATGCTTTGCTTGTATCGCCGAAAAAAACATCGATGAATTCAATATTTCAATGTCAATGTTACATCCCTACCCATATCGCAGTAAATATGTGGATCCAAGCTGATTTAATGAGCTGACACCAATCGTCCGCCTCCGATGCCCGGCATCTCATCATCATCATCTCCGAATACAGCTTGCTCTTCTTTCCGTACACTCGAATCTTTTTCTTATCAGTTAGTTCACGATTTTCCTCGTAAAACGCAATCAAATGACTTTTTAACTGGGCACTGAAATACGACCAGTGTCAGAAATGGAAGGTGGACTAGATATACAATTAAAGAGGTGAGATCTTGCACCATATTAATTTGTGTTATTTTTTTTGCGACCCCTACAGCCATGTAATATTTGAGAATACAGTCAATAAATTGCTTCCATCAAGTCAACATGTCTTTTCGACGTCATTGAGCCTGAGCCAAGTACAAGTGTCTAATTAACTTACATTCAGTCTGTACCATTGTGATCCCAAGTTATATAACAGAGATCAATATCCACAAGTTCAGCCCACGTGTTTTTAATGTTGGAACGTCCTCTATTCACATATGCTAGCTGTGACATATGCGACTGAACTGAGAAAATGTTAATGCCAGAATTTTTCCATAAGAGGCTAGACTCGAAGAACGAAGGCAGTCTTAATAGGCTAAGCCAACTCCATGTAAACAAAGAAGTCATCAAAGTTTCCGGTAATGACTGAAATTTATTGCGAAAAAAATCATTCAACTGGAATATGAGTAAAACCCAAATCCTCCGATTCTAAGGCTGATCCATTTGCCATTTAACCTATCATGGCGTCCACTTCCGCTTTGAATTTCGTTGAGGCTTTATAGGAACAAGATATATATAACAAGGCACCGTTCCACGAAGGTTCTAATTCCACAAAGGCGAATGTTGTTTTCACTGTGGTTTGTACACATTCGTATATTTCCATAACGGAGAGTCACCGTTGTTGCAATGCAAGTTAAAATAAGGTGTCACTATAAAGCAAAGAGACAAGTTTATTTCATCACAACTTCCAGGACAAGTTGAAAGTTAACTCTAAAAAATAACAGGAGGTGCTGAATTAGTATCAGTTCTCTAGAAGTCTTACGACGAAAGTTTTCATAAAGAAAACTCATGAACGCATGTATTAATACAACGAGAATAGATAACACGCAATCACTGCTCCCAGGATCATTTACGTGTTATCCCATAAAAAAAGTACAATTATAAAATAGCGAAATATATTATAACATTTCCTACTAGCTACATGCTTTTAGGGTTAAAGATGTTTAATAACTATCTAATCCTCTAAAAAAACATAGGTGTAAAGCTACGGGAATTGGTTTGCTAGAAAGATGATGAAAATCAAATGCATCGAAGGAATAATCAGTCTGACAAAGACTTGGAGAAGAAATCAGTTTCATGTGAATTATGAGTACCAAAATATTCTACAGACTTATACGCTGGAGAACATCTAAGAAACAACAGCCTACGACACTCAATCATGAAAAGAAGAATTCATAAGGTAGAATACGTATCAAGGAAAGTAGGTGATGCAGGGATTTCAGGATATTTCGATATAAAAATAAAAGTACAATAATTCGAAGAGGGGTCAAAATCAGCACACAGAGCACCAAAAGATGTTACCATGGTATTTATAGCAATATGGAATCATGTATGCACGCCAAATATAACACCAACCATACCAAATGTGTTAGCAATTAGCCTCCATGGAAATGAACATTGTAGACAGCATCGCTAAAAAGACCCCATGTCTCTATCATTGAATTGAACAGCATGGGGAACTATTTATAGCCATATGAACAAAAGTATATATTCCCTTTAATTACTTAAAAAATAGCATAACGGAGATGGGTAAAAAACAGTTTCGTTTTCCTTTATTGGAGAGAACATAATCCTCGAAGGAAACAGCCAAGCAAGGAGAATGCATGGAACTCATCCTCATGAGAATGACTAAATAATTTTCCCTCGTAATGTCTCTTCTCACTCTCTCTCTCTCTCCCTTTCTTCCGTATATGAGCATTATACAGTCTGGTTAATATTGAAGGCAGGAAAAATGAAAAAAAGGAAAAGTCCACTTACATGAAACCCGGCATCCTCCGTAGAGCGGTTCCACAGTGTCGCGGCTCCACGCCTCATCCAGCGATACGAGTAGCGACAGTCCCAGAAATTACTTGCCAGGGTTGAATCGGCCAGTCTCATACGCGCATATATGGACGGAGGCTAACGGAATATAAAAATACAATCCATGTGAGGGACATGAGTAAGGATGGACACGTCGCATAGCATCAACTCGTTGATTACAAGGACAATGAAACCAAGGTCCTTTATGCCGTGTACACGGAGAGCCGCAAGTTCTGTTAAAAAATGGAAGGACTAGGCTGGGAGCAGCTACAGACACGAGAATTGCACGGTTGCTTAAATTACTTAAAAATCATATCAGGCGAGTCTCAGTATCACACTGAGAATATTACTTTGACCCAGAAATATATATTATGAATTAAGGTTACCATATTCTGACGTCCCAAAACTGGGAAAAGTGTAGTATTGAAGAAACTAAATCTGGGAAAAATTGGGGAGTTATTTAAAAAATTAAGTTAATGGTGCAGTTATTTTACTCTTTCATATAAGTTACAAAATAACACTATTACATACAGCTGCGGAGGCTTGTTCCAGTACCAACATCTGTAGTACCGAATTCGGACCTCGTTTCTAGAGGGGTAGCTGAACCCTTTTTGGCCCCGGCCAATTAATTCCTCTCGGTCCACCGAGAAAGCTTTCAAGAATAGATTATAAATTCTGATACGATGCTTCCCATTTAAATATTTCTAGACACACATTTATCCACTGCACATTTCTCCCTGTAGTGGACAGCGGACCTAAATGGGTAAATTTCAGTGTCACCCGAGAGAAATTTTCCAACCGAGCAGGACACCGAGACAGAAGCTTCAAACCGGGACCGTCCCAGCCAAATATGAAAATATGGTAAGCCTACGTAGAACTAACAGCAGAGACAAAATACACTACCGACCTGAAATGAACAAAATTTCTTCTTTCCACGCACCCTAAAGACTAACAAAAACAGAGAGAGACACCAAAACACTTCTTTGACATGTAGTTCACTTTTGCCCCTTCACTCTTTCAATCGCTTTCCCCACCTCATGGCTTCATTTCATTACTGATGCACTAACACCCTCTGCCAAACACATGCGGTGACTCACATGGTCCTCGTCGCCGAGAAAATTGTAAAAAAGCAATTTTTGCTGAACCATTGACCACTTTCATTGGTTGTTTTTAGACCAGAATGTTTATTGTTCATTTGCCCTTCATAGTACCACATAATATGGAATGAAACTCACGTGACAGAACACGTAATCCTACACAAACACTCGGACATGGAGCTTTCAATCTAAAAGTACACTTAGTGTGGATGGGAGAGGTCACAGAAGCCGTGGGGATGTAATATGAAAAAGGGGAACGATATGTCCGCGTAATATCAACCAGATGACATTTTCTCCCTGAGCTGCCACCCACAGGGCGGAAAAAGAGGCATAGGTTAGTTAAGATGAGTTTTGCATGAATTAGGAGGGGATTTCTGCGTGGCAATGAGTGACGAGGAGGCCATGGAATGGAGCCGGCTGATGTGTGACGTTAGAAGGAGGGGGAAGGGGGTATGTTGCAATCCAGCAACTTTGTTGAAGATATAGCATTGCAGTGGGTATTCACACACACGACAATCACAAGGCAATCGAAAGCAATTTCACGCCATATTTGATGTAAGTAAACGCAATGTGATGTTTAATGCAACTGGAAGTTGGTTACATTTGCGGGTGACTGAGCGTTAGGTAGTCAATGTGTATGATAGCTAGAGATAATTACATTCCTCGTTTGACCCATCGTAGAATCAAAGAAGCGGGATACACGGTATGGAAGTTAATCCCACGATTACTAAGGAAATGATTCATTCATAAATGAGCTACGATAAGTTGATCTTGGGTTTAACGCCTAAGGTTGCAGTCATAGATTGAAAAGTGATCAATGAAAACTGCACAGTGAAAAATAAAGAAAATATCTTTTGACAGAGAGAATCTTACAAATCAGCGAAAGAATTATAATTTCCTGCATTTATAAAGGTTTAAATAAAAGGTCGGTAAACAGTTTGATATGAAAAGCGCCTAAGTATGGTTCCAAAACCGGATAGAAAGAGATCATAAGCACTTGAGAGAATGTGAATGGGAAAGTGTGGATAAAGTGGTAAGATTAAGATAGAAAGGAAAGAGGAAGATGTTACGGGTCAAAACTATATTTTCTCATTCGCTGAGTTTGAATAAAGTATGAGAAAAAATTGTACAATTGGTGTCTCATACACTGAAAATGGTCATGATGATTGCAATAACGCCCATGGATAAAGGCAATGGGATGTCAGCCAAGACTTACCAGTTAGGTTGGAAAACCATTCACAGACCTCTGGCCCGGTTTGACAATATGAAGGGAACCAAAATTATGGGGAAGCATGGCGATAGCCGGATACACTACCTACTGTCTTCCACGAGGAAATTGCTATTTGTTTAAATTATCAGAATAAAAAAAATTGTTATACCCAGGTTAACCCCTTTCGCACCCCCAGTTTTTCCATTGCATTTTCACCGTAAGATTATGGAGGAACTAAAAATAAACAAGGAAAATCCTTAGCGTAGCACCAGTAATGATCACAATTTATGAACATACACTCAGGGTAAATTCTCCATTAACTGATCCTGGGACGCCGTTTTTGCGAATTAACTGGAACGCTAGAAGGAAAAACACTTTCCGAATTCGTGGTCGGGGAAACCCAGTTTAATGAACGAAAACAGGAATTGGATCGAAAGATTATGTTGAAACATTCACGAAAAATACACTGGTTGCAACTGGAAATTATATGTGGTAGTTCATAGTTAGTCTTAGTGAGAGTAATACGTGAATGCTTGTTTTAAGGCTGCTCATTTTTTTAATGGTAATGCAATTCATTATATATTTCAAAACGAAATTTGCAATAGGTTTTTTACTCTAAAAGTTTATCCTTCTATGCGTCCGAGTTCAATAATTTTTCTGTCTTTCTACAAGAGGGCAGATTCCTACCTATCTGCAGCAGTTTATATGCCCAATGTAATACAATCGAATTCATCAGGTCACCATAGTATCTTAAAATTAATTAAAATTTACAATTCAATAACATTAATTATTGAAACGACATCAAAATCACCAAACGTATGACTTAATGCGCAATAAAGCTGATCAATGTTGCCACGAGCAGAGCAGACCAGGCTAGCAAGGGAGACTCCTAAATGAAATAAAGATTATATCCTATTGGATAATATTGGATTGGATACATTGCGTACTCGTATTCAAAGAACTTAATTCTATGCTCTAGTAGCATTTACACATGTTCTCGAGAAAATTAATTATTTTTTAATCATAAAGCATGGCGCAGTTAAAGCATACAGCGTTAAGGACGAAAACATTTTATATATGTCGTGCAATTACCCAGTCCTCTGGTAAGACTTCATTGGCATGTTTTTATAGTTGAATAGGAGCGAAGTTTGCACATATTGCAGCTAAGAGATTTAAGACTTTAACACTTGCTGCTAAATGAGACAGTCTTAGGCTTGACTTCGTGGAATCTTTTCATCTTAAGAAGACGGGGGAAAAAGCGAGGGAAGGTTTTTTGCTACTTGTTTAACAGGCAGTTAATATTCACTTCACACAGCATGAATAAACAGTAGGGCCCAATGGGCATAGTCATCATCTTCTTTTTGAAAAACTCCAGAGAAACGCAAATTATTTAGCGATTCTTCAACTGCTACATTAACAGATTTGTAGTGACTAGAGTTACGATAAATGAACGAGATTTGAAACAATTTGGAATAATGATTGTTATGGTAAATTAATGACCACTTTCACCCAATGTAATTTGGTATTCAGAAGACTGCACATCAAAACAGGCGGTGAACTATAGAAAACCAGATAAGCTAAAAAAAGATCAATTTTATAAAAACACACCCATCACGCCGTATCCTTTCAGGGTAGGCATTGTTAAAAGAGCTAATTCTCGGCTTTAGGCCTAATATAGTGGCTTTACATTCTCCTCCGTTTGGCTTTATCCATATTCGTTTGGCTCTATCTTTATTCATGCACTCCTTCATGCTCTTATATTCTAAGACTCTTAATATTCCTTCTCTTTAGAATCCCTTCCACCACATTCACCCATGATTTTTGCGGTCCATCATTTCCTTTCACGTCATCTACTCCTCTATCGTAAATCTCTTAAGTTAATAAATGCCAATCTATTCTCTCAACATGTCTAAACTAACGATGAATGCTATTTTAAATATTTTCATTGCTGGATCGTCCATTCCACAGTGGTACATCACCCACTCTTTCCATCCTGTCACCCACATCCAATTTTATATAAAAACACAGAAAATGCAACGCACAAACATATCTTCGTTTACAAAGCATTTATTTGACATAGAAGTGAGCAAAAAAACTAACATATGAGCTATTAGTCCACTTTGTGAACATAATAGTGGCCTCGATAACACTATATTTTAATTTAATCTAGATAGCATTATTTTTCGTTGAACTAGATTCCATTAAACGCTTATATTATTTTAAGACTTTGGATCAGTTTTTATATGGATCATACATTATATAGATCGGGAGACCTATTGAATATAGCATGAAAGTATTATTAATTTGCTTTTGAATGTAAATAGGAACATCGTCCATCAAATGTACAACAAAACATATTGGCTCCTCAATATAAACGTAGACGGACGCTGACTTACAAATTTTTTCCACTTCAATTACTGCTTCCAGTTTAATTTAACTTCAAATTGACGGACTATTACGTTACGTATGTTTTTCACGGAACGTAGATAAAATTAAATACATAACAATAGTAATTTGTTGTTATTTGGGTCTATACAGGTTTCCTATTTTAAACACAATGAAATAATCGATGCAAAATCTTCCGTTTGTTGGCCAAATCGGTAATTTAATCTCGCCACTAACGTCAACACTGTCACAGAGAATAGTCTGGAAATCTGTTAATCATCCTGTTAACGGAGCTATGCCATCCTCCGTATTCTGGCTTGTTTGCGCGATAATTCCAACTTGAGATTTCGACCTAAAGTTTAAGGACCGATGACATTTCCGAGACTTGAGTCTACCCGAGGATTTGACAAGAGAATCCATATTTTAAAGAATAGGGATAAACAGTGCATAACGCATGGATACATCGATGATATAGGAGCGAAGTGAGTTTCCTGTTTGCTGGAAAGGATAAACACTTTAGGACCATTGTTTCATATGAGTATACCGTGACGGAAGGAATGTTGATACAGTCCGACGGAGTTGAGAGAAGGACTAAGGTCAATGAGGGTCAGCGGTGCCCAAGCGGAAGGAGACTCCTAGTTTAATGGTGTGTCGGTAAACTCCCAGTCTGCCAAAGCCATACATTCAAGTCGACCGCGAACTCCGTCAATGAGTCTGACCGCTGCTCATATGTACTGCACTCACAGTGCGAGTTGCCGACGAAAATCCACTTCCGCTCCCCTAATTAAATGAAAACGTTCTGCTAAGCCATAATTGCCTGAGGAAAAATACACTCTTGGACTACATGGCTGTCTTTGAGGCGTAAATTTTGCAAAAATATCTAACGCTCGCATTATTTCGAGTCACGGGTGAAATAATGAAATGAATATTTCATTTTTCCTCGGCTCATAATGCGCTTACAAAATGTTCGTTCATGAGACATGAGTACAAAAAGGATAATAGCATTTATGAAGAATTACATTTTAATTCACCAAAATGTGCTTTTAGAAAAAATAATGTTATCCTACAATGACGAAATAGTATTTTAGCAGCAAAATGCATACTTTTCGTTCTACAGCGTCTTTCAAAATTAGCTTTACATCATGAAAAACAATACGTGTATCGAATACACGAAATATGGAACATTCCCTATTATGGAACATTCGAATATTCCCCGCAAGTGAAGCGAATAAGTATGTAATGTAAGCGTTTATGTAATTGCAAAGGTATTTTGTAGATGTAGATATATTATGGAACATTCCCTAGAGCTAAATGACAACTCTTAAAATAAAACAAGTTCTTGTGTAACTTTGTGGTATTCCATTACAAGAGACTATAATGGTGACTATTACAGACCACCCACACATTTAAAAATCACGACCCGGGTTATGATGCATAAGCATCATCATCAGGTGAAAGGTCATGGTCATCGCCGAGTGTGACTCAAGAATGACGGTACAACCATCCCTCGATAGGATCGTCTCGACGTCGTTCTCGTCGTGTCCGACCGTTTTTTAAATACCAATGTCTATTAAACTGTTATTTTTCATCGTAGAACGACCATTGAAAGACGTACGTACTCGCACGATTATTAGGAGTACGATAAAAATAGTATTTGTTGCAATATGGAGTATTTGCTAAAGTTTAAATAATACTGGGTAAGGTCCGGTTAATGTTGTGGTTGCTCCCCACCGCGTGGGCCGGGGAGAGAGGCCAGCTTTGGGCCTGAGTTCTCGGGGAAGGTTCGCGGATGACGACCCTTCGCGAGGGGGGACTCACACAACAGGCGACTACCTGAGACTTGATCTCATTGCCTTTAACCGTTTTTAGCCCACGGACACGTGACGAATCGAGGCTTTGTGCTTTGTGATTGCGCTCGACGGTGGAGTGAAAGTAGAGGCTCTCAAAACTTTACTCGACGCGTCGCGAAGATAGGGGAGGGAGAAGGGAACAAACACTAATATTGACGACAACAACGTCAGAGTCGCGGAGTCTTGAAAATCTCCAACTGTTCTAGAGCATTAAGCTCGAGACGATTGCTGTTACAATTTAAAATATTAACACTGAAATCACAGTTGTGTGCATTACAAAGCAGGTGTTTGGCGAAGTTGCTCCTTTTGTTACATTTATTTGTAAAGGCAATAATATCATACTTTGTCCTAATAATAAAGTTTCTTTGTGTTTGACCAACATGAACTGTTACAGTCAATACAATTCACGTGATGAATATTTTCTTCAGAATATAAGGGATTTTGAAGAAAAAAATCCATTGATTAATCCCGTTTAAATTTCCTTTTGAAAATCCCATTCCCCACCCCTCTCGTCCCTCCCCCTCTTTTCCTTTCTACCTCCCCTCCTTTCTGTTTTGCATAAAAGAGAGTTCCTTTGATGACCGTTCACTTGATGATGATAATAATGCATCGAAGCCTGAGTCGTGATTTTTAAATTTGTGTGTGAATTGTAAAAGTCACCATTGAATTATCTGACAATCTTTAAGACGCATCTCATTATTGTATCACATAAGTCACTAGTCACTCACTAAATGAGTCATTATTCACTAGACATCACAGTTTCCAAGTACACTATTATCTTAAATGTTTTAATGCATTGTATAATTAGCACAAAAAATACCTGTGTCCATAAAATACAATGCATTTGTCAAAGAAAGAAAAAGAGATATCTCTGCCGGAAATATTGAAATAAATTGTGTACCATTAGTAATTCACAAAAAGGACTTTTTCTATTTAGAGAATAATCGTGAAGTTATTTCCGATGAATAAATTACTCAGGACCAATGCTTCGTAAAATAAACGTCATTGAACAATAAAATACATAGGCCGCAAAAAAATGTCATGCAAAACTTCAAAGGAAACGCTTTGATTCTATAACAATGCACATCGCACTCTGACTTCACTCCGCGTAAGAGCAGTTTTTTTCAATATAAACAATCAACTACTGTTAGCAATACACTCCACTCACTTCGATGAGTTTATTTGGCAAAGCGGAAACATAAAATGTAACAGGTAGCGGTTGCAGAATGAACGTTATATCACAGTGCGCACTGATACACCGGAAATTCAACTGATTTGCCGGAAAATGAAAATGAAGACAGCTTGGCACACAGGTGGATGCACTACTCATCGGTTTCGTGGCATTTTTCGCAGCGCTGCACATTTCAGGCGACAATAATTTAAACAGATGGGAAAACAAGAATAAAAAATACTCTCACGCATGAATTCCAGGAAAAGCTGCGCCTGCGGTACGTCGTTGAAACTACACACGATTACTGGAGAGATAATTGAATATTTATCGGAACCCACGCTAAAACTGCCAAAAAAAAGTTGAATACCGCGGACCGCGGATCGATGCAGGGCTAATGGGAGTGCATTTTGGCGATGGGACGTCCGATCACGTTAATTACACGCAATCACATTCGACTCGAACGACGATTGAAGTACCGACCAAAAATTCATAACTAGCCGCACGCTCTGGGAATGATAACCGACGCTTTCAGCATACGTGATTAGACCCTTAAGTGAAAGTAAGTACTCTGCAGCCTCGCTACGGGGCACTTGCTACGCATTATGTCCTGACTGAAATAAGGGAATCGGGTGGAGGTGGATGTAGCAATGGTTAAAAATGCGGGAGCCTGGGTTCGAAACGAAGCCAAAGCCTTACAGATCCCTCCTTAAGGGCCAGGTTGAAAGCAATTCTAACGCAGTACTCAGTTCGCCAGATGAGTCGCAAAACAGTGGAAACATTGACGCCTTTCCTTTACAGTATGCTAGAAGCGAACGCCATATTTACCTCCATCAGTTCTTGCATAGCGCAAGTTGTCCTACCTTAAACCAGCAACCGACCGGTAGGACGAGAGACGACGTCACAAAGGAAAAAATCAAGCAGAATATAGGAGGTTGAATAGACAGGTGAAGAAAATGATAAGAAAAGCCAAGAATAAGTGGATGGAAGAACAATGTGAAGAAATAGCAGCTCTCGCGGAGAAACACGACACCTTCGGACTACATAAAAAGATTAAATCAGTCACAGGGAAATGGTTCAAACACAAGTCTGACAGACTATTAGACCAACATGGTTCGCCTATTATTAATCAGAAATCTAAAGAGAGAACATGGAAACTGTATTTAAATACACTTTTTTCAGACACAAGATGTAATAATCTGAGTCAAGATGATCAACTAGAAGATAGTCTACCCATTTTGGAGTCCGAAGTCAAATATGCAATAAACTTAAGAAAACCAAGAAAGGCCACTGGACCATATAGGATTCCTGGGGAGATAATTAGACTCCTTGACGATGATAATATTAAGAATTGATCTGGGTTATTTAATAAAATTTATAACTCTGGAGAAATCCCTCCAGAATGGTTAAAATCCACCTATGTGCTAATACCAAAGAAACAACACCCGAAATAATGTGGAGACTAACGAACCATAAGCCTAATGAGTCATCTTTTAAAAATTTTCTTGAGAGTTATTCATCAACGAATTAGGCGGAAGTGTGAATTCGAGTTATCTGATACACAATTTGCTTTTCGGCCAGGCTTTGGAACCAGCGAGGCATTGGTTGCACAGAGCGTGATTATACAAAAGAACAGAGAAATGAATAATGATACCTTCATCTGTTTTATCGATTGCGAACAGGCCTTTGACAATGTTCAACATGATAAATTAAAGGGAGTTCTGCACAACACTGGAATAGACAATAATGATTTGAGAATAATAAAGCTTTTCAATCTGTATGCAGATCAGGACTTTAAATCAGCAATCTCTAACCTACCTTATGGAATCCGGATAAATGGTAGGATAATCAATAATATCCTATATGCAGATGTTCTGCTATCATAGCGGACAGCAGGCAGGATCTCCAGAACTTACTCGATAGGCTGAACGAGGCAGGGATGACATATAACTTGAATATTAATGCTAAGAAGACTAAGTGGATGGCCATTAGTAAGAAACAACTCAGCCGAATCACCATCAGTAATCAAAATATAGATAGAGTTACTAAATTTAAATATCTGGGATGCTACATCACAGAAAACTTAGATCTGGATGATGAAATAAAAATGAGATGTGGCTATGCTCGAGCCGCATTCCACAACATGATAAGCTTGCTCTCCGACATGTTTGGAAATTAGAAAAAGTATGATCCAATGCTACATCTACGCAATCATAAGGTATGGTTTAGAAGCTCCCACTTTCAACAAGAATCAGTTGGAGAGATTACAAGCCACGGAGATGTGGTGCTGCAGAAGAATGCTTAGGATATCTTGGACCACAAGAACTTCCAACAAGGAAGTACTTGAAATGGCCAAGTAGGAGAGAACGCTTATCAAGCAGATAAAATACATGAAAATAAAATACTTGGGGCACATCAAGAGGGGAAAAAGATATGAGATCCTGCATTTTATAACACAAGGAGAGATCCAGGGTAAAAGGAGTCCGGGAAGAAGAACAGATTGGGTACAAAATATTAAAGACTGGACTGGTACAACATCTATTCAAGGACTGCTAAAAAAAAGCCAGAGACTCATCACCTTTTTTCAAGGGCGACATAAAATGCGTTAGTAGCTGATGGCGTAACACTCCTCACCACGTGGTATTTAATCATCTCCCAAGGCACCTCATGCATGAATTTGTAAAGACGGAATGCGTTCCAAATTACCAATATAACGTCAAGCTTCAGTGATATCTGAATATTTCAGCTCGAACGTCAATCACCCTGTTATCCACCCACAATTCCGCAAGCTCGCACGTCTTTATTTTCTGGATTGGAGGGACAGAATATGAGACGCAGGAATCTTGACGCCAAAGCCAGAGTATTGTACTCCATTTCCACTACTACCGTAGGTACATACGTAATCAACCTGCATGCACTCTCACGACTTTAGCTTTACAAGCGTTAACCCTGGGCCGAACAGGATAGATTTGTAGTGAACACGTGAAAAGCAAGCAGTAGTTACAAACTAAGTTAGAATTCCAAAATCCACGATACTTTCGAAATAATTGCATTTGGTTAAAATAGAACTGACACTCTTCTCTGTTTTATAAGAGGTGTTAATTAGACTTGAAAATTCCAACCCAGAAATATATCCATGAAACACTAAGATTTGACTGTACATAATACTCATCCGCACAGCTATGTCACACGGTAATGAAACATAGACAATGACAGCAAAATCTGCAGAGCTGCTGGACAGAATTGGTACCAGAAAGTACTGCAGAGAATCTACAGGGTTGTTAAAATTGAAGGAACTTGAATAATTCGTTACAATTACGAAATATATAATCTATTCAAGGAACATAGCATAACTACCCACATTACGCTAATGAGACTGCGACGAACAAGACATGTCCAGCGGATGCCGGAGGAGCGGGCATCTACGAAAGTCATCACTGGGTAGATGGGAGGGAAGAGAAAATGCGAAGGTGGGAAGACAGCAATGGAGGAAGAAAATCGAGGAGGCCAATGCCCAAGGCATTTGGCTCTGGAGTCATCGGAGAGAGAGAGATTTAAAATCATGGTTTTAGGTATCAGCTCCAAAAAAACTATGTCCACACTACTGGAAGAAACATTTGCTATGTACATTCACAATGCCTTTCCAACCTTAAACCACCAATGTTATTTCAAAATGATGCTGGGCAATTTCTATGTCACTGGTAACTCTGTGCTGGTAAACTCAGTGAAAACAAATGACTGAGCTCTATTTCCTGTAAAAGTCAGGCAAATGACGTAAGTATATGTTTAGCTCTTGAAATTATTTAAATTGTCAATTTCAATTACAGCACAAAATGTATTTCCCAGTTAGAGCCCAATTAGTCTGCGTGGAAGTAAATATCATCACTGTTAACTATTATTGCAGAATTGATATAAAAGTTTAAAGTTTTTTATAACAAAAGGCTTTGTATATCATTTTGATCCAGTAATGGTCGATCAAGCATGTATCCTAATATATACACACATGCATGGAAGGTATTTGGGCTGTAAGGTTAGCAGATAAAAAGGGTATTTACTATGATTCACACTGAACTTAAGCACGTTCACGGAAAATGGTTCACGGTAAATACACCTAATTTTTTAAATTGTTTTTATTTCTTCCAATAATCCTTTTTCCGTGTAATTTCCAAATGCTTGTACTGTCATTTACAATTGTTTCATGAGTTAGGATGGCCTATGGTATATTGCAATGCATGTTGTGACTACTAACCCCCTAACACACGCCCTAGAGGTGGCTTGCAGGGTATTTTTTAGATGTAAATGACACATGATATTATTACAATTATAATTTTCAACTTTTTTCACGTGCCCCTAAACCACCAAGCACGTATCCGTGAGGGTACACAAGTCATATGCTGGAACCCGCTGCTCTAGTACATTAATAAGCTCACGTTTGCGAAATAGGTTACGCTTTAGACAAGTTTGTACTTAACGATCCGTAACAAGAACATATGGCTGGGATTTTTGAGGTCATTTTTGTTATTTTGTAAATGGAAAGTCCTTGAAACATTCGTATTTGAAGTTTACTGTACTTAAATTAATGTATGCTCTGGCGTTGCTTTTGAAGAGTTCAACAATTGTTCTAGATAAAAAGGATTAGTTTATACCACTCACAATCAGTCATAAACACTATCGCTTTAATTATACCTGCAATAGTTGGCAAGACTTCATAATCTCGTTGGTGCCATAATTTAAATCGGGTCCCTTGTGACATTCTACACGTATCGATAACGCTTGTTTTCTTCTTGGATCGATAGGTGCTCATCCTAGTTCAAATAATTACTCAGCCATTCTTTGCTTAGTTTAAAAATTGCGTTATTGTCACTAGCTTCACGGTTCTTCTTTGAACTTATCTAATAATTCAAAAAATCTTTTCCACCGATGTGTCCCAAATACTCGCGGTATATTCCAATTGTGACTCTATAAATGTAAAATAACATCTTCATCCGACTATTTCGTTACATTTACCCATTTCTCATCCGAAAAAACTCAAGTTCATTTCAAGACTGATGGGAATATTTTTCTAATCCGTGCGTCTCAGGAGATACTCAAATGTAAAGTGCTTCCTGATCACTTCAATTTTTTCTAACTTCCTTTAGATAATTTCGTATGTTTTGCGCACTGCTACATTTTTCTCTACCTTTTTTCCAGTAGGAGTTGAGGAATACACAGTGGGGACGGACGGGGTAAGAGGAGAGACATAACTTATTCATAAAAGAACCGTTTCTTCCCTTCCATTCCGTGCCACCTTCATTTTATTTTTTCTTGTTTTCACGCTCTTTCGCTCCCACCGATTTTTTCCCCCAGTCAACGCCAATTTTCGGCCGCAAAGCCGTGGCTGCCGCCGTCAGACTCCTCCTCCTCCGGTGCACAACGGCCAGGGGGGAATTAGTTTCTCTCTGGCAGAGAGGGTATGGGCGGGGCATGGTGGGGAGGTATAAACTGAAGGAGAAATACGAGAGGGGTTATGGTTAGGCAGAGATGGGGAAAGGGACAGATGCAGGGTTACCAACTCCGCCAGATTCAACGGGAGACACACGGCATTGGACTACAATTTTTAAATCCCTAGTCCCGGATTCAGACGGCTCACTCCCACTTCAAGAGATAATTTGAGGGAGATTTTTCTCTAGTCTTTACTAGTGCATCTACATAATACCCTGCAAGCCACGTCAAGGGTGGGTGGCAGGGGGTGAGTTATAACCAACGTGCATTACGCTATACCTGAATTACCTTAAGTAATTTTTGAGATCTTTCCTGCTAACGTAAAAATAAAAAAATAGTATTCCTTGATTATATAATTGTTTATTTGGAAGTGTTTTGAAGATTTTATGTATATCTTCTAATGATTATTTTCATGTTACCACCAGGCGATCGCCTTCTTGTAAGGATTTTCATTAAATTACATACCCTATTAAATTTAATGTAACTACGACTATTGTTTAATTTGCAAAAGCCTGCTAATACTTGCTAGGAGGCGGAGTTTCACAAACAAGCGCAACAATATAGGTATGCTACTAATGCTACGGAGACTTTGTATTAACGTTTTCAGCAACTACATAAATGCATATAAATACAAGAGTCATACAGGAAGCATGTAGGAATTATACCTCCGGTACGACGTAGCAGATAAGAACACATTAGAGAGCAAATCAACTAGTTAGCTACTCTACCACTGGACAAACCTAGTAAAAAATCACACGGTCAGCTATTATAGTCTCTTATAGTTGGCATGAAAAATTACATTTTACACCTGCCCGGCGATGTCACTGATAAATTGGTATACTTAAAAATATTATATCCTTCTCAATATAACATAGTCAAATTAATTGATTAACACTTTTCAAAGACCACCTTAACTTTTCTAAATTAATTAAATTAAAAATTATTCTTTACAACGTCAACGTTTCCAAAGAATTAAAATTTCAGCTCAAAAGTGTATTAGTGCTAATACCACTGACTGTATAATACATTTATCTTTATTAAAATGTGATGAGTTTAAGATCTTCATTATTTGAATGTCTTTTTTATTATTTTATTTTAATTTCGAGAAAAATTATTAATGTTATTATGTTCTTATATTCCATAACGTCATCAGCATAGCTGATGTATTAATTTATGTCCAATGTTTATCACGAGTTATCAGGAAATATTTTGGAAGTTTCTAAGGATAAACATTCTGTGAGCTGATTTCTATGATATCACTGAGATAACCGAGTTTTTTAACCCATTACATTTTGGATTAAGATAGTTCAGTTTGGATGACTGTCCACATTAATACTGTCTGTTAATAAAGAACCAAATATTCCAAGGTGGTCTAAATTTGGCTTCTAAGTTTATCTTCCGTAAAGATTTTACTCTCGTAGCGGAGAACTCCTAGAAATAAAATCTCCAGTAGTTGGCAGCCCTGGTAGATGAGGTGGAGGGTGGGGGAAGTGCACGTGGGGAGGGAAGTGGACCGATGCGAGGGACAGCGAAGGAATTCCCTCGTGGGGTTCGAGCAAGCGCCGTGTAGCGGGAAATGAACAAAATTCTAGGAGAGCGTAGAGAGAATTAAAAAAATTTCGATGCTCGGAAATGTATGAAACAAATATACGTATACCTGTACGCACTTTTACCTTTTCAAAACGCGTGGAGGTATCATTCGAAAAAAGGTAAAACACACATAGCATGTATGCATCCAAATACAGCCGCGGAAAACATGAAGGCCATAAAAAGAGGCATATGTAAAATTAATCTTAAGTTTTGGTGAAGCTAGATGTCCACCTTTCTCCAGGGCAAAAAGAAAAACATTCAAGATGACTTTGTCCTTCTATTCTTTCACGGGGATAAGGTATGTTCTCTGTCATACTGAAAGCCTAGGATGAGTTTTGGATGCGTCTATATTCATCGTTCCAGGAGTAGATACATTTAAAAAAAGGTCACGAAATGCAGATAGGTTCAATATATATTACATTTCGGCTAGACACAGATTACGGAATAATTTCTAAGAATCGCATACCTTTCCAGGGGCTGGTGCAGAGGTAAGACTTATGGAGAATTGAAATGAGCTACGATACGAAAGAATGTGCCCACTATCACCATAAGATTTTTACGTATCCTCAGAAGAAATAGCTACAGAAGCATTGGAGGAGAAGGGGGAGGGAATAAAGGAAGGAGGGGAGCAGTAAAAGACAGTGAGATTCAAAAATGACCAAGAATTAGTTAGCCAGTCAGCGAAGGGGTTGCAGTCAGTCAATGTTGAGTGCGTTTGGGGTACATTTTGAAATGCATGAGATGAAAACAAATCGTAAAAAAACGAAGGTTTTCGAGAATCAAGAAGACGGGGCTGGAAATAAGGGTGGGTGGGCATAAAATAGAGCAGGTGGAACATTTTAAGTACCTGGGTAGTATTTTGAAGGAAAATGGCTTCAGTGGTAGGGACATCGGATGTAAAAGTGACCTAGCAGAGGAAGTATATTTACAAAGGGAATTGATGATGATCTGAGGAGTGACGTAAACAAAAGATTGATGAAAACTTCGTTATTACGGAAGGTTAGTTTGCGTAGATAAGAGGAGGCATTTGGGACGCGGATTTGGAGAAGAATTGAGAGGGTGAGCTTGGAAGCGAGGAAGTTGAAGTTCAAGGAACTGTTGGATATGGAGGGAGAGGAAAGGAAGTCGGTGATGGAAATTCGGAGAAGCCGGCTAGAGGACGTGTTGTTAGGTGAGGGCCAGTTGAAGAGGGCAATGGAGGGAAGAACGCTGAAGAGCCTAGATGAGGAAGGAGGTGGACAAAAATTGTGGACGAGAGGAAGATGGTGTGGAGTACTTTGAAGAGACCTTATGGCTTTAAGTAATACGATGGAAGGAAGAAAGATGTCCCTGAGGTAGGAAAGTTAGAGAAAAGACCAATCAACCAAAAATTAAAAAAATTCTACCAATAAGCCGGTAGAATACAAAAATATGATGATATTTGTGATACATACTATCATATGCGTTCATGCACACACTCATTCATTACGTACTGATATAAGTAGAAATAAATAGTTAGGGGACGTATACAATTGGCTAAAACAACGTCTGTAGGGTAGGTGGGAAGATACAGTCTCCAAAGGAAAACAATAGACTAGCCAAAGATTTGAAACCGGGCAGCATTTCCAATTCGATTCCCAAACCAGTGGACACTTACCGGAAGCTAAGACGTAAGGATACCAAAGTCCAGCACTGTTCCTGTAAGACGAACTCATCTTCATGTACGTAAATGATCGGAAATAGAAATAGCTGCTATAAAAATACAATAAACCGCTGATCAAGCTACAGTTTTATGGATTACCAAACCAATGCACGGGCCTCAAGGTTACCAAGGCTTCCAGATCACTGTGGACATTTTAACAAAAATTAAGCATTACACCGGAAAGGCTAGATCTCTGGTTGGTCTAGGTAGATATTTTACGTAAGTACTATTATAAATCAATCTGAGAATAGGGTACTAGGGGGAAAACGGCATTGTAACGTTTGCAGGTTGATCCATTCCGGCGGTATACCTTTGGGATTAATAACGTGGTTGAAATAAATGTGATCTCGTTCGATCTGGTAAGTAAACACAATGTTAAGTTTTACCCTGTAGTTGGGTCTGCACATGCTCAAAGCTTGGACAGGCGACAAAAACGATTTCCGGTCGTTTCGGACGAGGTCTAAAATTTATGCGCAGAACATCTCGCGACTCCGAGGTCCACGCGCGCCAATTTTTGTGCCAAAATAAATATATCCATTACATCTGTCTAATACTGACCAGAAACTGATATTAAATAACAAATTTTGCCGGCGCTTAAAAAATAGTGAATGGATATTCAAGTTAAATCTCAGATGAAAGCTCAGACTCGCCAAAAATCCCAGAGGACCATCAAGGCGACACGTCTCTTTGGGAGAAGCATCTGATTAGTAATCCATCAGAACCAGTGATCGCGGCGAAACGGATAGATCAAGTGAGCCTACGGAGGGTCAGAAAGTTTAAATGGCGCCCGCGGCTAATGACAGCGCTAGGAACTATCAAGGCGGCCGTTAACTACTTAACCCTTGTCCACAAATACAGGAAAACACATAAAAGCTAACGATGAGTTAGACCGAGAGTTAACCGAGACACAACCAAATTTTGTCTAATAGATTGCTGTGTATTTCATCGGTTAGCTTTTGGCAGGGATAAAAATCGTCACATAATCTTGAATCTGTATATCTAGATTTTCTACTAAACGTAAGAAGAGGTGTATTATGCAAAACCGTGAAGCTGAGGGGTGACAGAAAGAGGAAGAGAACATAGGAGAAAGAGAATGAAAAACATAAAAGTAGGGAGAGAATGACAAGGAGAAAGAGAAATAGGAAGAGAGGAAAACTGTGAGGAGGCTTCCGCACTGCGAATACATTTTTTATTCACAGGTCGGCTTATAGCACGCGTCGCTAGGCCCTTGAAAAATAATAAATGAAGCAATAACGGCGAGGGTGCGTTAATTATGAAGCCGGGCCTTTCCGAAAGATGCTGCTCTAATATTTAAAACATTATAGCGTCGTGCCCACCTCTGCCGCCTTCCCCCACTGACTCCCGCGGCCTCTCCGCTCTGCGTTCGGGATAGGAAATAATTACAGTGCGAAGGTCGAGCGGACTGGAGCGGCGGCCCCCTCTTTCCTCCCTTTCCACCTTCAACCCGAAAAGAGGAAATTCAAATTATACGGGCGCGCGGAATCATTAATTCAAGAGTGCAGCGCCGAGGAAAATGGACTAAAGCAGTCGCACCCGACCAGACTAATAAGTGCAGCCGTAACATTTGCAGCGCGCGGGAAATGCAAACGGTTGACGCCGAATAGGTCGGCAAAAATTGATGGCGACGCGGCACACCCAAAAAGCGTGCAGCGCGCCCGTTTGCGACTTGCTGTGATGTGTGTCTCGCAATGGCCGAACGGTAAAGATTGAATCCGTATCTAAGAGTGGATGGGAGTCGTGAATATTAGGCCGGGCACGCGCGTACAGCACTACCATGAAAAAAAAACATTTAGATCGTTGAGGAATGTATATCCAAAAACAACTCTCAAACTTAGGACGGAAAAGTAAAAATGATTGAATAACAACACCGCCTCTTTTCTATGCACTTAAATCGCTCATAATTAACCAGTGACGGAATGATGTGTTAAATGCGGTCAGGTCCTTAAGCGCAGCAAGAATCAATGCATTATATCATGCGGAAGCTGTCGTGAACAGTATCACCTTGCCTGCACCACTAACACCCCAGTGGAGAGCTGTGTCAGCCTAACTTCAGAAGAACTTGTAAGAGCGACATTGAATGAGATTTTATCTCGTATCAAATGCTTGCAGGAAGAACAAGGTGAGATGAAGAAATCAATTACCTGGTGTCAAGAAACTATGAGTGAATTGAGGGAATCGTTGTCCAAAGTGAACCGTGCAATCTCTGCGTTAAGTGATAAGCTTGATAAAACAACTAGTGATCTTAGTGAATTACAAAAACGGGTTTCGGCACTCGAGGAGCATATTAATTACTTGGAACAAGAGTCTAAGGGAAATGTGGTCGAGATTCAGGGGATGTCATATCGAAAGGGTGAGCACTTAGTTGCGCTAATCCTAAGATTAGGTCAATCATTAGGGATTAAAATGGATTCCTCCGATATCGACTATGTGTATCGCCTCGGCTATCCTGCTGACACCACTAGCATTGTCCATTGTCCTACCATTGTCCTTCGATTCTTGAGGCAGATCACAGCTAGTGAATTTCTAAGTAGCTGAAGAGTTAAACGAGAACTCAACTCGCGTGACCTTGGGTTTGACGATATGCCCACTCAACCCGTGTGTATAAACGAGTTACTAACGCAGCTAAATAGAAAACTATATTCCCTCGCCAGAGAGCGTAAAAAGGCTGGAAAATTCTAATATCTTTGGATAAGAGGAGGCAAAATTTATGTCAGGGTATCCGAAGGCCGGGATCGGAGTTTAATCAACTGTGTGGAAGACATAAACTCGCATAATGGTTAATTCAATGGAGTTTTTAAACATTTTTCATGTTAATGCGCAGTCCTTACCCAGGCATTTTGACGAACTCAAAGATTACTTATCCAGCCTCGCATACCACATCATTGCCGTTTCTGAAAGCTGGTTAAATGAAAACATCTCCTCTGAGTCCATCAAGTTGTGTAATTATCAAATTATACGACATGATAGAAGGGGCAGAGTTGGTGGTGGTGTCTGTGTGTATTTACATGATAGTTTATTGCACAAGATTCTGAAAAAAGTCAGACTGTACTTCTTTTAGGCCCGAATACATTTTCTTAGAAACTGTGGGAAATGAAGGGAAAGCCTTATTCTGTGTAATTTATTGGCCTCCAAAAACGGGTTATATGTCAGAAATCTTTGAACAAACGCTCTACAGTTTTCTCGCTACCTACATAAGTGTGATTTTGTGCGGAGATATTAACATTGACATTCTAAAGAAATCTCCTGAAAGTGCCTTCCTCAAGGATCTTATATTCGATCGTAACCTGTCTATTATCCCTTATAAATCTACCCACAATCTCACAAACAGCAGCACCCTCTTGGACCTCTCCATTGTTGACGACTTAACGAAGACTGAAGAATACGGACAGCTTCCTGTACCTTCCTCGTCAGAACACGACTTAATATACATCAAATATCGCTTCTAACATAAAGGTCATAAACCTAAGAATATGTGATTTCGTAATTTTAAGACATTCGATCTTGTCAAATTTGAATCTGACTTATTGAATGTTAATCTGGATAATTTTTTTGGATGTAATGTAGTGGATGAGAAAGTAGAAATCTTTAATTCTGTGGTCATGAAGTTGCTAAATACTCACGCCCCATGTAAAGCTATAGTATCTAAACATCAACCGTCTCCATGGCCTCAACACTTTCTTTCTCACACCTGCTTTCAAGGATAATAAGCAGAGTGAAAAATCTGATGACTGTTATTGAACTGACAATTGCCCTATGCTCACAGATCCCTCACAATTCTCCTCGTTTGATAGTGCAAGGCTGTATTATCCGCATTATACCCCAGAAACACTTTTGCGCTTGGTTAAACCTTTGAAATCGAACTCCACAGGTGTTGATGGCATAAATGCTAAAATGATTGAACACATTCTTCCAACAGTAATACCCCTAATCCTAGATATTTATAATTATTCATTAAATTACTCCACATTTCCAACTCTTTGGAAATCTGCTATCATCCGTCCTATCAATAAAATCCCAGCGCCCAAAGATATGTCTGATTTTAGACCTATTGCTGTGTTGTGTGCTCTCTCTAAACCTCTTGAGCGCTTAGTGCATAACTCTACATTAGATCATCTATCTCTGCTAAACGTTTTTGACAAATATCTATCGGGATTCTGAAAAAACTACAGCACTAAGCCTGCAATAATTAAAATAACAGACGATATTCGTCCATCAAAAGACGAAATAAAAATCACAATTCTGGTTCAATTTGATCTTAGTAAAGCCTTCGATTCTACAGATCATGATATTCTACTAAGACGAATGAGTCAACTTAAGTTTTCTCCCTCTGTGTTGTTTTGGTTTCACCCTTACCTGTCCAATCGGCAACAGACCGTCAAATACGAGGATGGTAAAGAATCAGATTTTCTACCAATTTTCCGGGGAGGCCCACAAGGCTCAATTCTCGGACTCTTATTGTTCACCATATATATCAAAGACCTCACCAGCTCCATATCTCACTGCAAATACCATTTTTACGCGGATGACTTACAGATTTACCTTGAAAGCTACCCATATGAACTTGACCATGCCGTTGAATTGATCAATAAAGATATTCAATCCATTTGTGACTCTTTAGCCATTAACCGCCTTAAGATAAATCCAAACAAGACTTAAGTGGATAATATTTGGCAGTCCTTCAAATCTTCACTTTATCTCCATGAGTGACCTTCCTAAAATAAGAGTACAGACTCTCCTTATAAATTATTCGAATTCTGTGAAAAGACTAGGTGTTCACTCAAATGGTTCCTTGAGCTGGCGGGAGCATGTTAAAGTTATATCTAACGATGTGTATAAGACACTAAACCAATGGAAGCACTTCAGGCATTTGATCCCTATTTCACTTCGTCAGAAGTTGGTTCAAACTCTTGTATTCCCACATTTTTATTATTGTTCAATTATTTTCTCAGATATTAACACATATAACTCTACACTAAGTTACAGCGATTTCAAAAATCCTGTTTGCGTTTTATTTTTAACTTCCGTTACGATGAACATGTGAAGCCTTATTATAAAAAAATAAAATGGCTGAAATTGGATAAACGCTGTATACTTCAAAAGGCTTTATGTTTACTTAAGGTACTGAAATCCAAAAATCCGTCTTATTAGTATGAAAACTTTATATATAATGCAAACACCGGGAAGAGATCAAGTCAAATCACAGAGTTATTCTATGTTCCTAAATACCAGTCTTAAATATTTGAGCACTCTTTCCTCATTTCCTCCTGCAAGCTACACTTTCTAATATTTCGATGTTCAAGATAAATATGACTGATCACTTACGTAACTTAGCTTAATCTTCTCATATATCCAATCGATATGATCAATTCCTGAAATGTGATTTCATATCTGTGCATTGCAATGGTGAATGAGATTCGTCATGCTCTTTCGTATTATCATAATGTTTGATGTTGTCTATTACTTTCTATTCCATTACACTTAATGCAAAATGCGTAAGTAATGCGATTGATAATCTATGTTGCCTGTTTTAATTTCTCAATCCTTAATGTGTGATCTTAAATCTGTGCACTGTTACCCTAATTTTCTCATGTTATGTATTATCTTATTCATTGATTATTGTTGGTTTATATGTGGTGCTCCGTAATGAAATTTGTATGTATTACTGTCACCATTGGCCACATTTTTGTGGCATATAATAATGTTTCAATGTTCCAGGGGACTTAAAGTCCCAGAACAATAAATACTGTTTTCAATTTTCCATTTCAATATATCTTTAACAATTTTAGCGATATTGTGTCATAGATAACATTTGTTATTATATTTCAAATGTAAAATAATTCCTATACACCTTACAGTTTTGTTCATCCTTAAATATTTGTGTTTCATTCATATGAATTTTCATGTTCACATTGACAAGGGGTTAGTTGTCAGAAGAGGCTTTATAGCCTCTTTCCTGCCCAAAAAATGCCCATTTATTATTATTGTTACGAGGAAATATCGAACTCCTAACAGCTTAGCGAGAGCTTTTCCTCAAGAAACATTCTTAACGTAAGTTTTATCAATAAGTAAGTATGTATGTCATCAGCGGACTTCGATAAAATCTCACAGGTCTCTCACACATCTCACAGCATCTTCGATAAAATCTCACATTGACTTTAGGTGGACGGAGATCTCAAGCCGCTGGCCAGCGGCTTGAGATCTCCGTCCACCTAAAGTCAATGGACTTCGTTTTCTTATAATTTCATACTTAGATATTTGTTATCACTTATACTACAAATATTCCAACTTTGCACTTCCTTGATTATTTTTCCAATCCTTCAGTACTTATATATCACTGTCCATCGGAGGCTGTTGTGCCTTGAGGCGCGTCCAATAAGTTTGTCTCTTCCACTTCTCTACAAAATATAATCCAGTCACAGGGTAACTTGGACAATTCAATTTCTCTTTCTCCAAATATAGCAAGTGAGAAGACACAGAAGTACGAGGTACCAAATTCGTAGAACTCGCTAATTAAAAGCATCATTAGAAAGAATAAAATTTTTCTATCCTTTCAAGAAATAAACTCAAGGACTGGCATCTCTGCTGAAAGCTTGAGTTCAATCGTAGCACGTTCTTTCACCATTTTGGCCTCAGCGACTTTCGTCCCAGAATGGAGTTCTCCTTCAATGACAGGACTAATTTTCCATCCTCATGAGTAAAGAAGTTGAACGTGGCCATCAACGAATAAAAAATCCACGTAGGGCAAGTAATCAGGCATGGTGCGAAAACACAAAGTATTTGAAAACATCTGAGTGTCTCCGTAGCATCTTAAATAATAATAATAAGGGTACGAAAGCCGTACCACCAGCCTCCACGTGGCGTACCTGGTAACGGCTTTTGCCGGCTAATGGTGGACGTCTGCGTGTGGGGCGTCTTCGGGTGCGGCCCATTTGACGGAGAAAGCCTCATTTACAAATAAACATAAAAGCGGTCAGTTCATATGCCCGCTAACAATCAATGCTATCCCAACAATGCAGACTATACTCCAGAGTTTTCTGCGTAGTAACTACTCAACTACAAAGTTTTGTAGTTAAGTAGTCGCTCTGTAGAAGACTCCGCTTAGCTCTAAAATAGAAATCCACCTGGAAGAGGAACGGGAAAGCGAATCACGAGCTGGAGGGAGATGAATACCGGATGCCGGGAGGGTTGGGATGCGAAGACGTCCACAGAAGAAGACCGCACGTCACCGATAAAAAATTCAATTATTCCTTCACAGCCTTTGAAATAATGGAGGAGGCGTAAAAAGTAAAACCCTGTCGAGGCGAGTGAGCTAACGAGGCGCTGATTCGAGCGAGGTGCTCTCTTCCCCGAAGAAGGGGCGTGGACAACGATTGAGACGGAGGAGAAAGAAGAGGTAATTAAAGAGAAGTGGCTGGGGCTGAGAGCAGGGTACAGAATTCAGAAGAGACCGCGGAACTATATAATCACGAAGGTCTGAGAAACGACGGATGACGAAAGACCATGGGAGACGCGGTGAGTTGACTTAAGACTGAAGATCATACAGAAGTCATTACTTTCAACAGTAGTTTCGCAGTACGAAGTTATAAAATGGAATTGTAGGTATGTCACCCTTTAGGGCTTATAAAATGGTAAACTTAGTTAACACAAAGGCATCCTCGACGTGCTCGTATTGATTTCGCTTCCAAGGTTCCAATATGTGGTAGCTTTTCGCAGAATCGCTTATCGAACAACACAAAAAGAGTGAATAAAATTATGGAAACGAGACTATCCGCCACCTAAATGACTGGTGACACTATCCCCAACCCAAAGGAAAAAAATTCTCAGTCACGCACAAGAGGTAGGTATAATGTAAATAATCCTTATGCACTCTTTTTCCCTTAAATATCGAAGGCTGGAGACAACTTATACATTAAAAAACGAGTTCCTAGCGGTGATGGAAACTACAATGTTGAGAGGATCATTCTAACAGTCCAGAGCATCCCTAAACTTTACGGGCGGTAGTGTATGCGTGATTCGCAAACGGAATATATCTTTTTTGTTAGGGGCGGCCTACTAAAATGTTGCCCACAATTTTATAATAGCTTGGTCCGGCACTTGAATCTTGTGACTTCACATGCGTCTTCATCCGCGTACTTGTTGATGTAGCTATATAACTTATAGATATACTATAGCATAACTATCAATCAAAACTAGAAAAAATGACAATATTCACTACTACTTTGGTTGTAAAACCATATAATGAATAATATTTCGTGTTCCGGCTATTATTTACATTAAATCTTAATCTTTTTCGTCTAATAACCATAATTTTCCTGTCTTTGCCAAATGATATTATTCCTCCATGTTCTTGCGCGGCTCTAATCATCCAATTACCTCTAATTATCACTTAGTTAAACTTACCGGCCTCCAACAAATATTCTCGAGCAACCCTCTCTTCTCCCCAATGACAAGCATTTTAGGATTCGTCGAGATTTCCGGATGCTTTGTCTATTCAATTTTTCTCCCACCTCTTACCCCAAAAGATTTCCAACTATTCTCGCCTTCCTTCTACCGAGTCAAGTAGTTGAACCCATGGAATGCCACGATTAATAGTAATATCTTGCCTAAACACTTACACTTTCTTACGCAAATATTATTTCTCGCCTATTAAAATGTATTTTAAGCTTAGGTTTACAACAGCGATAAAGTTATCTAGTAGTAGTGATAGTAGTAGTACATTTGGTTGTAAGATGGTTGAATTACTGAGGTTTTATCACACCAACTAATCGAAGACCTGGCATGCATCCTAAGACCAATATATAATAACCATCCATTAGCAACATCGGAGATTTCGAGCCAGCAATCTTCCAAATGCCACGTCCACCTAAATATGTGCCTAGAGTGTATGCAAAGCAGTATTTATTTTAAATCACCCGACATAAAACAATATATCTATAACAATTATAAAATTGAAACTAAAAAAGGGGAAAGGTAAAAGAAATTTTCCTTCCCTAAAACATTAGCAAATTTGATGTACATTTTTCATAATATTGCATCGCAGAAGAACTTTTGTCACCACCGCAGAGATAATGGCGGGTTGGGATGAAAGAAAGAGGCAGCATAGGCATAAATAGACACCGTCAACACAGACCCAGCGAAAGTGGTTGAGTTTTATCTGATAAGAGTTTGAAAATGCGTGTACATAAAATTACAAACCGTTTACCAGCCCAAAAGAGAAGCGTGACACAGTAGTGCAGCAACGCACGCGCTCCTCACACGTTTATTGAAGCATTAGGCATAAAAAAATATTTCAAGGATAAGCATAAAATGAGCAGTAAAAATTTTACAAAATAATGGTCATCGATTTTTTAGTGGAACTGTCGCATTTTACGAAAAATTGAAGCAAACGAACTGCAGCAAACAAATATTTAATTCACACTTCACTGGCCAAGCGGAAATCCGAAAATTTCCCCATCATTGACTCTTTGTGGAACATTTATTCTTTTTGAGTGGGCAGCAATATTTTTTCCGGTCATTAAACATTAATTGAAGTGAAGAACGTGATAATGACTAATTTGCTGGCACCATGCAAAAAAAAAATATGCAGGCTTAACAGATATTTTTTAAATTCCTCAGCGATTGGAAAAATACCTAACGGATGCAATTAAGTTATCAACATTGTAATAGTAATAATAATAAATTACTAACATTTCTACATTTACTTTTGAGAAAGATGAAATTGGTTTTGCTTAATAAGCCAGCAGGCAACAGGCACCTAGCGCCAGAAACTTGTTGTACCTCATTTTCTCTGCGCCTTCAAAACACGACGGCGACAATCCCCTCCGCTCAATTTTCTTGAATCAAATTACAGCACACCCATTCTTCCTTGGAATGGATGAAGCTTATGCTGTTTTAAAAAAAATAGAGATCATTCTTCTGTAATTGCACCATGACTAAAACTTCCGTTTAATACAAATCGTGCACGCCATCTTATGCGTAGATCTTGAAAAAGTATAATATGAAGGATACTTAGAGCTACCTGCATTTGAATTGCAAATCTGAAAAAAAAAACAACGGTGGAAGCATGTTGATATATAAGCATTCAAATTTAACATTTTCCTTAGTCTTAGATCCAGTAAAATGCCTCAAATTATTCTTCAACTATGTAAACACGGACCTCTACGCAGGTTTGAATAAGGTGACCTCAAGTAATTAGCAAATACACCAGAGTCAATTATTTGTGTTTCTACGGGACAAGAAATTATGTTAAGAACGACTCTCAACTACAAAACCCGCTGAGACCCCAAAGTTTCTGCAGGCAACATATTGGAAAATGACCTGAGGTGTTATTCCTAATTCATCTTAATAATTAGCAGCCATCGATCCGAAGATAGGTTTGCTTCAGCTCTCAACTCCATTCTCCTTTCCGCTAACAGAGCTTTATTATTTCGTAAGTCTTCATTTTAATGCTTCTTTGTCAAATGAATTATCCTTGATCACCCTCGAAGATTCTTACCATTGATTCCCGCTTCCATAGTTGATTCGATAGGCTCATACTCTACCTAAAAATTTGCCTAATGTGTGTTCCACTCCCACTCGCCAGAGAATTCATGTAGCATTTTTCCTCTTTGTAGGGCTTGACCATTTCCAATTATATTTTCACCATTTGGATCTGGTATTTATGTATTACATTTAGCTTTGCACATTCACCATTCATTCATCAATGGTATAATTTTATCAAACATAAATGCTTCTCCTTTTGAAATATTTCTCCTGGGCTATGGCCCGTATCTATAAAATATTTTGGCATAACTTTCCGCACGTAAAAAAAAGGGCATTATCATTAAAACATTTTAAGTTTGGACTTAAAAGCTAGTCTACCGAAGCAAGTTAGAGGTGGAATTCTCCAATTTTTATGAACTATTTTATGCAATATGGTCTAATGTAGAACAGTTGCATGTAATTAAACTCAGCATGCGTAGTTTGTTTTGCCGTTGATTCTGCACATGCATTATAAGTTACTATATAAATACGAAAAGGTTTATACTCATACAAAAATATATTTTTTTCTGAACCCAGCCTTAAGGACCAAATAAACGTTTTTCACAAAACATATTTTTTCAATGCCACTTGTCATCTGGTTAAGAAAATAAATAAATACAAGGATTATATTTCAATCCAGCAATGACCAATCAGAAGAGTTAAATAATTATGAGAAAGAATCACCTTAAGGGTCAACACGTATGTATTTTGTATTACAACGTAAAAAGAGGTAATTTTATTATTATTTTAGTGCCTTGTTTCTTCTATTTTAGTGAGGCTATATGCGATTCTAACTTCAAAAATTTATTTATAAAAATATTTTTCAGTCTCACAATCCGTTGAGGAGAAAATGTAAAATAAAATATAAAACATTTTTGGTTTAACCATTTTGGTGTGTTTCATGAAGACTAAATCCTCAGCGACAAAATGTTTCGTAAAGAAAAGTGGTAGCGTATCTCAGGTCAACACACCAAACCTTTGCCCTGGTAACTGGATTGCTTAAGCCATCACGATCTCTTGCAAAGTAGAAAATGTCTCACGAGCTCACAAGAAGTCGTAACGGCTTGTTCCTGCATTACTTCACAGCATCGGGAGTATCGCAATATGATAGCTTAACGGGAAAAAAATCTCGGCACGTTTAAAACATTAGAAAAGCACATGTTGAAGACAGTCTTGATGGAGGCCGTTTCCACAGCAGCGTATAGCACTTCACCATGCATTATTCCATTGTAAAGTATTTTTCGTTCATTTTTCTTCACAAAATGGACAAGAAATGAGTTCATTCCCGAAACACGGATTGCGCAATAGATAACACTTTTATGGAGGAATCGCGATGTTTTATTCGCCATAAACTCACCGTCCTACTCCTTGGTCGTAAGCTATTACGGATACATGCGAGCATAAACATCGATAAGCGACAGGCGGAGAGAATCGCGAAAGGCTCCTAATGGCGAACCCAACTCACAAATAAGAATATGGCCTTCGAGTCAGTCCGGGCATTCAACTCTGAGAAAACGGCTCGGGACACAAAAAAGAATATGGTGGCACTTGGTGAGAATGACTTGCGTTAACAGTAACAATGGAAATCTAACCATTTGTTAGAGGAAGTTTTTTTTTAACATGAGGATGACCAAAAAAGAAAGGGAATAGGAACTGTGGCGATGACCGTTGATACCGATGGCCGTAAAAGAATCGCCATTGCGTTTTGAGTCGTAAAAATAAAAAGTGTTAATATATGTATGTGGTGCTTAAGGTGAACGCAATGGAGGCTTCAAACAATATTTTATTAGCCGAGATATTTTTTATGAAGAGAATAAATTCCAGCAGTGGGAAATATACCACGTAACGCACATTATTATCCTACCCACCTTGAGTGTACTAGGTATTTCTCTACATTTATAGAGATTATATAATGGATTTTTTATACTCTTCCTAAAAAATTCTAAGATTAAAGCAGAAATATCCGACGGATATTTTTTTTGTTATATTATACAGAGACGTAAAAACGAAAGAACTGCTATCAAAATGAAGTAATGAATATAAAAGTAATGAATATATTCGAGTGTTAAGTAGAGGATACATTACTAACAAACCATTTTTACTATAATCTCAATTTCATTATTATTTTTCATTAGAAAATCAATTAAATCGCTCGTAATAAAGTAATACTACGAAAGTGATGACTTCTTCTTCGATTTCATGGCCGGGGTCGAGACATAAATCGTATCATTCAAAGAAAAATGAATGTTGATGTTCATGACTTGTAATACATACATGGAGCGTGATGACAATCAATCATAACATTACAAGGAGTCATATTACATCATGTGAACATGCAACGAGTAAAAATGAGCTGAAACATGACAATAAGGCCCCATCAATTAACACGTTCCCGTCAAAGTTAATAAACGACTGGACCCGCACAATAAAGCAGTAGCATCATTCACATGAACTTGCTGATAGGAATGGCTCCAATACGTCAGTTACTGCCGAATCTGGCACGAGCGCAACTGTGCTCCCTCGCCAGAACTAAATGAATGGGGGCGAACTGCCATCAATTAAGTCTTTGGCAGAAGTTAAAGAGAGACACAGTAGCTTACCATGTCACGCAAAATAAAACTTCGAATGGAACGAAAGCAGAGGTTTCGGACAAGTAAGATCAATTTGATTTAAAAAGCAGCGCGGCTCGTCAAAGCCCTATCAATATGCGTTTCAATAAACATTTTACATTCATATATACGTCGTCCTGAACAAGCAAAATGTTACGACCTAAAAAATTATAACCGAGTTAATATACTTATAGCCTATTTACACTATGCACTGATCATTTCTTGGCTACACTTACAGGACATTATAGGGAACAGCAAAAAATAATGATGAAAGCAACGGCTTCCAAATTTGTCTTCAGAAAAAATACGGTATTTTTTACGAATGAATAGACCGAAGTTATGCGTCTGACTCAACAGTAAAATCACGGCATTGAATACGCGGAGTCAACAGAGGGAAACGTTTAAAAATTCAATAAGAACTTGATTAGCATAACGCACAAGTCGGTACGTTCATGAAAATTAAAAAAAACTCGCTTAAAGTTAGCATCAAGAAATCTTTTTGAGAATAAAAATTTCTAGAGCCAACAAGTTACGGAAGGACAAGGTGAAATATTTGTAATGAATATCATGGATTCATATGGTGATCATTATCGCGATGGAATATAAA
This sequence comes from Pyrrhosoma nymphula, assembly GCA_963573305.1. Lineage (NCBI taxonomy): Eukaryota > Metazoa > Arthropoda > Insecta > Odonata > Coenagrionidae > Pyrrhosoma > Pyrrhosoma nymphula. The sequence goes on from OY754334.1 coordinate 37,839,033, forward strand.
TTCGGAGATTGATTTTTGAAATGATTGACTCGTCGTCTGGAAGCCAACCTTTTATTCCCGCATAAGTCTTCACTTTGATGCCCATAAATATTACGCCCTCCATAAACATATTATCTCTCTCAGCTTTTCTTTGATGTATAGCTTCCATTTACTAGTCACAAATATTTTTTATCGAAGACCTCTATATTCATTGCCTGAAGATTTTTCTGAGTGGCTTTTGAACTTATATGCGTTATTAAAAAATTTTAAATTTTAAACCAAAGAAAACTGCAGATATTCACTTACAAATGTAGAGAATAAAATCTAATTGCCGATTAGTAAACATTGTGAAGAGACGAAAAAAAAAGTATGTATTTCCCAGTGACAGGATGAACTGAATAATTTAGACATGGTGTGAAGGGACACGGTAATAAACATAAGGAACGACCAGAAATGCCCGTTGATTCTCAATGGGAGAGAAAAAAGTAAGGAATAACAAAGTAGTTATGGTTATACGGAAGGGAGTCCGACTTTCTTATCTTAATTTATTTTACTAAGTGAGCATTGCCCGTTTCGTATATTAATGATGTAGAGTATTAAGCTATTTCACTGAAGTTGTTTATTTAAAAAAAACAACAAAACTTAAAACGGCAATTATTTGGTCCAGTGTCTGTTTTTATGAGGAAGTATTTACTTAGAGCATTACTGGATAATTATAGGCGTTATAAGTTGAAATATAAAATTAAACGCGATGTAATTGGCCTGACACTTCTATTGAAATACCATATTTGTAAGTACAGAATTAATGTGGTTACCTGTAACCACCTTTTTCATCCTCTAGAAATTGGAGAAATCGTAATTAGCCCACATAATAAAATTTTGTAAGTTATACAACAATTCTGATTTGTAAACACAAACGGGGTTACCTTTGACAACATTTTTAACTTCAAAAAGTAACCAGATGAAGCAGAAGAAACTTAAGAACGATAAACTAGAATGGGAATCCCTCCAAATATAAAAAAAAGCTAGCAATGTTAAGACTTCTAGTAAGGAGCGGTAAAGCTAAATTTATTGCCATTAACGTCTACATTATTATACTGCCTTGCTTCTTAGGTTGATTAGAGTTAAATCCGGTAGATAGACAAATGACTTTATCGAGGTAAGACCGCGGCTATGTAGTCCCTCCTCCCACCTAATACAATGTCTAAATAACCTTCCAGTAGAAACTTTGCAGTCACAAAATATGCAAATTAACGACATACAACTGTACAAAACAATAAAATGTGTGAATGATATGTACGCGTGTGGACAACACGCAAGGATCACAGCATGGCATCCTTGCGAAAAAACCATGCTTAGTCAACACGCGCTCATGAGTGAAAAATGAAAAACCAGTGAAATCTTTAGGGTCGAAGGTTACGTACACATACAGTAGAAAAACATTTCATGGGAAATATGGAGAAAACTTAAAAGAATAAAACCTAAGCACAAATTAATGAAAAAGACAAATGAAATTAATAATTGAATAGTAGTTGCATTCATAAAAACTGAAAAATATTCAGAAGCACATAATTATTAGCTAAAAATTAATTATAATGTTAGTTCGTAGGTTTCCACGGAGTTGATTAGATGATTACACCATTTCTAATTCAAACAGCATACGTAGGCGAAAACCCTCAAATGATGGGATTATCAAATTAATTATAATAATGGGCCAACATTTGAAGTCGGGAGGCCGGACCCCATCTAGATGGGAAGCCGGTTGCCTAGCCACCACAAAAACCCCATCGCTAAGACATAGATTAAAGCTACAGGAATATTTGATGGCGATAAGTCACAGATATACATTTCCGCCGTTTATATGCCCGTAACCGCTCTCATTTCCACGGGGTATCCTCCCCAACGCGTAAAAGAAAGTGACATAAAAAGAGGAACGTAGGAAAGGTGTCATAATATATGTGTAGTCGCCTGTCCGTAAACAGTGAAGCGAGATGGAAGCCAGGCTGTTTGTGAAGGTTGGTGCAAAGGGTGGAGGTGAGATGGAACTGGTGGGGGGGAGTTTGTCACTCCTGTGACATGAAAAGGCGTCGAAAAAGAAGAAAGTTTTCCCGCAAGCCTTCCGGGAATCCCCCAAAACTAGTTAGCCGCCCCTGTGCGCTCAGACCTCTCGACCACCACAACTCACACCCGAATATTGCACCCATCAACTCGGTCACTTCCACGGGAAGGATAGAGGGAGAAAAAATAAAAACTTTGCCTGCTCTTCCCTCCTCCCCAATATACCGACCCACCAAGCCAGATGGGCGGGGCGGGCACCTCCTCACCATTTCCCATCCTGCAACGCGACAATCGCACGCCTTCGCAGCGGCGTCCCTCGGCGTAGTAAACTCATAAGGGAGTTAAGGGGGCGTCGGTTGGAAGGCGTACGCCGCCCTTTGCCGACGAAAATATAAAATTAAAAACAAAAAAGACTCCCCTCACGCACGCTGACCTCTCCCGCTGAGGCTTCCCACTCCCCGTGACACGACACACCCGCGTGTCCCATGGGAGAGGAGCCAAGAGTTTGGAGGGAGGCGGAGAGACGGAAAACGGAAATAAAAAATGCCGAGGGTACATAAAAAAAAGACTTTGACGGTTCGGAGCAGAGGGGAAGGTTTCCGGCAGTGGAGGGGAGGGAGACGGGAACGGAGGGGAAGGGACAAGAAAGGAGGGGGGAAGACGATCGGGAAAGTAGATGGAATGGTCTATCCTGTAATGAGTTCCATTTGGTCCTTTCCTATTTTACTCTCCAGTATACTTCTTCAGAATAGTCAATTTAAAAGAATTAAACAAGTCAAGTGGGGGTGTAAATATGTGATGTAAATATTTAGAATCTAATAAATTTTATACATCAAAGACGGTGAAATTTTCCATGAAAAAATCATTTGACTTGTCCGGGATTCGAACCCGGATCTCCCAATTGCAGGTCAGGTGTGTTAGCCAGTTACACCACCAAGCCATCTAAATTCAAGGCGAATTTCAGCGGATGAATTAAGATGGCTTGGAGGTGTAACGGGCCAACACACCTGACCGGAGATTGGGAGATCCGGATTCGTATCCCGGTCAAGTCAAATGATTGTTTCATGGAAAATTTCACCGTCTTTGGTGTTTATCTTCGCACCCGTGCGCGTCACTGCGTGCCCTATCGTTTGTGCAATCGCAATGATTGGAAAGTTGTCAATAAATTTAATTATTGAATTATGAATCAGAATTCTTTGATTGATAAAAATAATGACTTCAGAGTTAACGTAGAGAAAAAAGTAGCAAAACATTTGTGGCACTGCAATTAGGAGACTGGGAACCGTCCACCGAATATTAGGAAGAACCTCAAATGAAAAAGTGAAAGTCATATGTTACTACGCTATAGTTATGCAATATCTCGAGAATACCAAAAGCACTCGGGACCATGCACTTGAAAACCTTGTACGTGAAATAAGCGAAATAGAAAGGAAAGCAGCAGACATCGTTATAAAGCTGTTATGGGCGAGCAGCGGTCACACACATTTTAATAAATTGCATGGGGAATGGATGAAAGCAGAAAAGAAACCCGGAATCCATATTTTCCTACTGTAAACGTAAGGCGAAATGAGTTCCATGGTCTATTCTGACGGAAGAAATAGTTCACTTGAAGTGCACTCCACATAGCACTCAAGCAGGGATGGATGTACATTGAATAATCACCCCGGATTCAAGCCCCGAACTTTTGAGGCGTAAGTCCAGTACTCTAGCCCCTTTACCGGCCAAATCACAGTACTTTTTTCCTTGGGGCGATATGGAATATATATAGTTCTTTGTATTAGCCTAAATCATATCCAAAGTTACATGGTCACCATTTGGTATTTCATCCAGATCGAAAGGTTTTATGGACAGTCATTGCATAGACCGCTTAACTTCGGGGATACTTCTTAAGTTCTTACCCTTATCTTTAAATGCTAACCAGACTAAAAAACTCTATCGCATATGACACATAACCAAAACAGATAACTACAAACAGACGTACGAAAATGCAGGGAGAGAAAGATGAAAATTTAAGTGCATTAAGATAAAAATAGCTATCGATGTTAAAAATGAAAAATATAAAGTAAATAAATAATTAAAACAGGTTATGAAATATATGATAATAATCAAACAATAATAAAAATTGAAAATCTACAAATTAAGAGAGGGAAAAAAGGAAACCAAAATAAAAAGGAGAAATAACTATGGATAAACAAAAAAAATAATATCGTCATAGAAAAAGTTCTTTTCGCACATGCACAATGATTACTTAAATAGCAGCAAAGGTAATAAGCAGTAAATCATAAATGAGGTATGCAGAAAACATTTAAAAACCCACTTATGTATCAATGGAAAAAGGCAGTCTTACTTTGTCCACAGATGATTACGTGCATGTCGCATGAGTTGAGAGTAGTCGGCCAATTCGGGTGTTCCCCGTGTGAAGTAACTTGAACGAAGACGGGGGAGTCAATATTTGGAAATACGGTAGTGGGGGTGGGAAGGAGGGGAGAGAAAGGAGGTAGAGACAGGTGAGTGAGACGCGGTCTGAATATGCAGGCCGCAAAGAGAATTGGATGGGAAGACTAACGGGATAAATACATAGATGGAAGTGGAGACTTCATTTAAAAGGACGAATATAAGTCGGACGCGGTGTCATCCGACAGCGTTAATTGCTCTCCCGAAAGCCTTCGTGGGTTCCCTAAATTTTGCCTCTCCATCTGCAACGCGGAAACCCCCTGCCTCATGCCATGGAATCCACCCACGTTGCGCGACGAATTCAATGCCAGACTATTTCTTCCATTAATTCTCTCTCCATAGTCCTTCGTAAATTATTCCCTTCGCATCCAGAGAGAGAGAGACTCTGATGGGGTACGACAGGGGCAATTTCTCAACCCCTTCTCGCCCTACCCTCTACCATTCACCTTCCCTTAAAATATATGTATGTACCTGAGCATAAGTACATCCTTTGAATATTAACGGGCGTTCGATTCGCAGACGTGAGAGTTTGGAGAAGTACCCACTCTTAATTACGAAAACTTAACGCTCCAGCGGATGGTGAATGATCGTCAAGTTCTCCATTTGGTTCCAGAAATATATATAGTCGAGATTTTTTTTTATTTTCCCTTAAATCTCGGGTAAAATTTACCATTTGAACTTTAATTTCCTCGAAAAAAAATAAATCAACGAATATTCGGCTTCAGAACAAATTTTTCAGGAAGGACCATCGTCTGTTGACTCTCATTATCGATAGAAGTTGGACAATTGATGCATTTAAAATGAGTAATATATTTTTTATGAAGAATACCTTCTCTCTCTCCCTATACATATAAAATATATAAATCGTTGACTTTAATTACCGGCACACTCACGAGAGATGAAAACAGTCAATTTTCCAAGTGTTTAGGTTTCACAGAAAACCTGGCGGTAAAATCGAAAAATTATCTCACTAAGATTTATCAATATAAATTATTTTTTCTGCCGATATTTTCTGTAATTACTTCAAGTATTTAGTTTCATGATGTTTTCGGAATGCTTGCTACTTTTAATGCGAAGCAACCCGACATCGTTTGGCTTTATCTCGTTGTTCACGACGGAAGTTGGACATTCAAAGATTTTACATGCATGAGAAATTTATTTTTTATGAAGGATAACCTTACAATATAAGAATTTATAGACTACTTGGCTTTTGAAAACGGTATGCTCTCGAAAGCGTAGCTCTCGAATCAGAGACTAAGACAGCCAATTTATATGTTTTGTTTTCCCTAAAAACCTTGATATCGACAAAAAATCTCTCTAAAATTGACCAATATAGGTTAAATTTTCAACATATTTCTGCTGATCTTGTCTCTGACTACTACTTAATAATTTAAAGTATTAAGCTTTATGATACCCTAGCTGTTGTTACTTCTAATGCCAATCATATCCTCCCTTGGTGGGCTCCATCCCGTTTTTTATAATTTTGATTGTTTTAGTTCTTTTACTTCTAGGTTTACAGTTTTCTATCTGCCTTCGCAAATAGTATCTCACATCACGTTAACATAATTATAGTCTTGTTCCACGAATTGGCGCTTCATACTGGAAGTAAAAGTATCGGGATAGGAGGGAAAGAATGATCTGAAGGAAGAAGAGGAACTCGGCGCCATCTATATCTCACTTTTAACGTAATGCGACATTTGAATCACTGCTTGAATTCTAATCCAACTAATTGAGTACAATATTAGAATTGCACTCGAGAAAGTATCAGATTACCACTCAATATATGTCACCACCACAGGGATTTGAACCTGCGCTCTCCTCGTAGAAAGACATTACTCTAGACATGGCATTGATTAGAGTTGTATTCGTAGTGGGTCTAACCACCGCTAGATTAAATATTGTAATTTACGTAACCTCATCACTTATATTGCCGCCGTACCGGGATCAGACGTCAATTTTACAATCGTCTCACTGGCAAAACCGACACTGCATGAGCCAGCCTTGCGTCGGGATCCAAACTGGTACAGGTGGCTTTCCTAGGAGCAATAATGTTTGCTCCCTGAGTTTTGCTTCTGAGGTCATTGTAACACGTGAGACCTTTACCGCATCGAGAAAGAGATGGGCGCCGATGACATCTTCATCGGCGACAGTAGGCTCTCTCTCATCCCGCAGACGGCTGCGTTTTCGACAGAGTCGGCGTCCACGTACTAAAAGGTTACTTGCGCGTGTTTGGAACTTCCAAATTTGAGAGAAACTTCATTCTAGTCCGAGGTTGAGAACTTAATAAAACAGCTATAGGAGTGACAACGTCAGCGCTCACAATATTTTGCAGAATGATAATCAGGAGCTCTACTCTCGAAAATATTGTATTGATAAGTTTCAGGCATTACTTTGTCTAGTTTCAGTATTTTTTTAAAGAATACTCTATATTTCCTCACGATAATATTTTGTCAACCACGGTTTCGACGCTGTTACAGCTTTTCATGAAGGTGACGCAATTGCGTTAAAGCCGCAGTCGAAATTAGCTTATAGTGTGGAAATACAAAGCATACTTTAAATAAGTTCCACTTATAAATTTGACCATTGGCATTAAATACAGAGTGAGAGATGATTGAAGCATGTGAAACGGGACGATGTGGCCGAAGAAAGTGCAACCACGAACGCCTTTCCGCGACAGACGAGTAGCGCATCCAGGCAACTATAGTCGAACAACGTCGGCGACGGAAGCGTTGTGGGAAGGTGACCTCCGCTATCTCAGCGTCCATTGAGAAGTTTGTAAATTAGAATAGTAGCAGCAAGTTAGGCACAAAACTGAACCCTTTAAAGATAAAAAAAATATTGGAAAAGGGAAATGAGAAAAAGGAGACTACTTATTGGGTAGGACTAGGATATGTAGGAAGCATGCCAAGGTAAACGACCAAATGAGATGAAAACGTATCTGGGTAAGTAAGAGTTCTATCATTTCCGTGGGTACCAACCTTGATACATATTTTACCGATTACTAATTCACCATTTATAACAATATGCTCTGCAAAGAACACAGACAATTCATCGGGTTAGGCCTAGGGTTTCCTAAAAAATCAGCTGTTGCGGAGCATAGCCTTTCCCGTGACCACATTATCGCCTGTGGCAAAGCAAAACTGATTGGCAGATCCAACGAATACCGGGACCGATTGATATTGAGATCCGGCTGGAAAAATGGAATTTCCACATATACGCAGGATACGGACTAAGCCAAGCCTGGTAACCTGTCATCAACAAAATTAAAACTTAGCGGGAAAAATGAATGTCCGATGCGAAAGAGACTCCTCTCAACAACCAATTAGTAACATTCTGTCCCAAACTTTGCGGTACTTAACACTGAAAATCGAAGTACTGGCATCAATCAACTTGACAATGATAGCAGACTTAGTCAACAAAACTTCGGTACCCGAAGTCCTGATCCGGTGGTAAACCCGTGAAGAATTTACCCACTACAAGTATAATTTCCATTGCCGCTCATTACATATGTTAAAATTTAGTTGGCATAAATATTCAAATCCAGTACGAAGATTTTCGAAAGCAAAATACGATAACAAAGAAGTGCTAGGAATATGGAGGCAATTAAACAGCGGCAGAAAAAGAAACATAAATTGTAGGGCGATAAAGAGATATTGAAGACTGCTGCATTGGAAGATCTCAACTAAACATAACGGTTTAAAGGAAGGTATACGATAGGCGTTAATGGACAACACAGAGAAAAATAGAGGAAATGGAAAGCAAAATAGCATTATAATGTAGGAGAAAAGTGCTGGGCGAAGAGAATAAAGTGACGCATCACCCATTGTGAGTATTCCCAGCATCCTGGTACACCGAAATGCGCATAATACCAGTGTGCGTGAGGATTCATTTACGCGTACCGCCCCTGGTGGACTGAGTTGAGACCTGAGGAGAAATTACGTCTGGAAGAGGGCTGGAAGCTTAGAGAGGCAGTACACGACAGAGAGGGAAAGGGTTACGGGGAATGGAAAGTGAACGGGGGACGAAGAAAGCAAGTCAAGTGGGAATTGGTGGAAGGGGTGCGTATCAAGAGAGCAGAAAAAAAGAAGACACACGTCCTGGTACAGACAGTCACGCTCGCACTGCCTTATGGGACACCATGGCACGCACGCACCTCAGGGTCGGTCCCCTCTCTATCCATCCCTTCAGTCCCCCAGCATCCCAATTGCTTTCTCGCACCTCTGATCCGCCACCTCTGGTCCGCCACCTCTGAGTCCCTCCAGGACACCACGTCACACCTTTTTCCTCCATGTCCCTCCAACTTCACCTGGGCACCGCCACCCCTGCTCTTCTCTGTCCCTCGTGAATTCTTCCGACACATCTCGTTACCCCTTTACTTCTACTCCTTGAGTCGGGTCGTTTGCCCTTTCACGTACGAGAAGGAAACTAAACAGACTGTGCGCCATTCTACAAATCACCAATGGGGATAAATGCTGGGAAGATTTAAATGAAGAAATGATAGATAATAGATTAGATTTTGGTCTCAACCGACGAAATCTGCGAATTGTTAATTTGTAAATAGATGGACTTAAAATATTAGGTGAGTTGAAAGAATAAAAGGAACATATCTCGAATGGCAGTGAAGTCTGCATTCAGATTGGTGAGATGGCTAGATTCCTGACTTTTTATTCTGATGGCCCGCGGTCTGGTCCCGAGATAGATGGAGATCTTTCAGGGGAAACATCTATCTATATTTATATGCTATGTGTAGAGAGACTTGCTCTGTCAATTACTGCAAGGGCAGTACATGATAGAACAAGGGTGGAGATATCTGTTCACTATCCTACTCTGTATTGCAACCAGTCACACATTAAATTCAGAAAACAAACCTGTCACCACACTATTTTAGGAGTTCATACATTAGAGACAAAAAAAGTAATGCAACGTGGAAAAGATGGCAATGGATTGCTTTTTCCCTCAAGCCATTCACAATGTCATCGTGAACAGAGCGAAATATTAACGCGTTAATTTAAAATAGCACTTATTTAAAGAACGAATCTCCTCATTACTCCCTCTCCTCCATTATTTCTCTTCCGTGTAGTTGCAACTTATCCATTTCCATACGCCTTTGCATTAGCTCGCCGGAAATAATGTAAATTAGGTGAATGATACAGAAAATTGCTCTCTCTACTCCATTCGTCTTCCTCTTAAATAATTACAACCCCTTCATTATTTAAACATTCCTGGTGGTCTACCACTCCCTGACATTTACTTTGCGAGGAATTGATTTGTGCGGAGCGTTTTCCCCCGACGAGATAGTTTCGAGTCCCGGCGAAGACGAAGACTTCACAATTGAGCCCTGGGCGTCAAATATGGTTCTTTCATTTGTACGAGAAATCATTCGGTAACACCACTACTGTCCACCGTACGCTACGTCCTCATAGAATTATGGTTTCCCATCGGTAACGTTCGTTACGATTCGGCAGTCTTCGAGATGATATCAGCTCTCAGTGACGTCATGCACTCAGCAGGCACAAAAGAAATTGGATAATCTTGAGAAGATGGGTGGTAAAAGGCGGTAAAGAACTCAAGCGTTTAGCGCGGTTTCACGCGAGGTCAGCGCGACAATTGACAGTCGAAAATGAATTGGCGTATGAAATAAGAATTTTTATTGTAAGAGAGTTTATCTTATTATTAGAAGACAGAGCTTTGCTCAAATCACCGATACGAATTTAAAGCTTTGAAGTTTAATAGAATCTGAAAAAATCAGCATACAAATATTTTCTCCTCGCATTTGCAATATTAAAACTTCAACAGCCAAAGCTCAGGTACCTTTGGTTCATAGGAGTTAATTTGTGGTAGGTCATAACTTTTACGTGAGTACTTTTTTGAAAAAGTGTAAGATTTAATATATTTACGATAATGAGCTTCTTAAACAAAAAAATACCCATCAAAAATGTATCGTTTAGTGAAATTTTCATGTCACCAATAACTTTTTCCTAACGGAAATAACTGCATACAATATGCAAGAAATATTACCAGAAAGATTCCAATTTATTTTTTAAACCAATGCAGGCATGATATAACGACTGCAACTTTTCATATTGATGTGTATTCTCAAGAACGGGAAAAGCTTTATGGACCTATCTTAGCCAGCGTCTACAACAGCTTCAACGTGCTTCTTCACATTAGAATTTTCGCTGATGCAACAAAAAAATGAATAACAACTAATATGATAATAAAATATAATAGCTCCGTAGATACTGGCAGAAATGAGGAACCGTAAACCATTGCTTTTTTCGTTCAATCCTAAAGTGAGGTAGCGTAAGGTATCCCGCGCGCTACAGTGGAACGTAATTGCTCTTGTAGCGTTTGAACAGTACCTCGGTATTTGTTTTTAATTTGGTATAGTTTATTTTAAGTGTTTTAATTTATTTTTGTGTTGATTGTTAAAATGTTTTTGTTACGAAGGTTTTTGTTTGGGGGAGAGATGGGTTGCTAAGGGGAGAGAGTGCAGGACTGGCAGCTGCCCTGCACGTTTGAGATGAATTAAAGAATAAGGAAAGCAGAAAATAAGTGTTAATAATTTATAAACATCGTCTGACGCTACACTCTAAGGATATCACACTATATCGGTAAGTATCGTTTCGTACTACCCCAGCTCTTTCCGACGAATAGCAATAATTGACGCCCAAACCCCAAATTTGGTGCAATCTATACACCAAGGGGATAAATTTCGCCATGAAATAATTAATTTAATTAACCGGTATTCGAACCCGGATCTCCCAGTCGTCGGTCAGGTTTGTTATCCAGTTACACCACCAAGCCATCCTTAACCGCGAATTTCGGCGGGGATGAATGCATACTGGGTGTTTTCGTCTCATGCCCACATTTTGGCACACGAGACGTGGTTGATTGGCCATGCATACTAAGCCACTATCGCGGAAAATAAATCCAACATTGCCGCTTCAGAACAACTAACTCGGACACAAGCCTCGGCCAAAATTCGCATTGAATTAAGATGGCTTGAATTAAACTGGCTAACACACCTGTCCTGCGAAATTGGGAGATCCGGGTTCGAATCCGATCAAGTCAAATGGATTTTTCATCGCGAATTCCATCCCCTTGGGGTATATCTGTATCCGTGCGCGTGATTGCATTTAGCATAACTTGTTCAACGCAATGATTAGAAAACTGGTGCAATTTGTAGAGCACATGCTCCGGATAGTCCGAATTTAGTATGACACAATGAGTACTCAGCGTATTTTTTGCGCCATTTGTTAAAAGTCGTTAAAACTAGGCAGCCAATGGAATAGACTATTGATCAAATCACTGTCATACGCCTTGTAGTGGTTTTCAATTATTCGCAGAAAAGATAATATTTGAAATCTGTCAATCTAGAAAAAGTTTTTGTCTGATTTTATGCTCATGATATAATCGATCGAAGTATTTTAGAGTTTGCAAATTGTTTTTGAAGAAGTTATAAATTAGATTGGTTGAAGAAGTCAGAAATTAGATTAGACCTTGTTCGACATATTAAGTTTAAATCGGAATGAATGTCCGACCATTGGTTCGGATTTAAACCATTACTGACTAGTCCGACCATTACCACTCTAGTTGATATAGTAAGCTATCATAACTAATAAAATTATCATTTCGGTATTTTATGCATCTCGCCGACGTTTGTTGCAGACTATTTAGTTCAGAACTTAATCCTACCAAGTATAAATGTACCTCTCGCATATTTCACTGACCCACATGGCCAGTGTAAACATCGAACAGAGTTCTTAAAACCAACGCATCCAATATAATTGTTTTGATTTAGCGAATTCACCTTCAAATGAAATTATCGAATTTCTTCGAGCTTGCCTGAAAACCGGTGTCGTAATTAATACTTTTAGCAATGGGAAATTTTTAAATTTACAGCAAGCATGCTATACAGGCAGTTAAGTACCGGATAGCATAGTATAATCAAACGAAGCATTATGCAACAAATTAACGAACTAGGCCTAATTATTCTAATTATAATCTAATTCTCTATTTATTAAATCATTGTGGTACGTCTTATAGTGGTTCTCAATTCACATGGCACCCCGTCAATAATTAAAGTGCTAGTGATTTATAACTGTTTTAGGGCATTGTAATATCTAAGGCAAGTTTTTAAAAGACCCGACCAGAAACAGAAAAGGATCAAGTGGAAATAAAAAAATGTCATTCATTAAACACGATCAAAGCCTTGGGGGAGCGTCAAAAACCTTTAAGTATAATCAACCCTATTTCAGTGCCCTGACTAATCAATGAAAGCTTTTTACGCTCTTGTGATCGGGCTGTGAACGCTGGCATAATAACTTAGTTGGCCTATAATGTCGCAACCTTTTTAACCGACTCTGATGTCTCCTGTTTTTGAAAGTGCCTCATTTATACTGGGACTCTCCTACGACGGGTAATCCTGGAGAGTAATTTTAAGGGAGTATAAAGAGTCCCAGACTAATCAAAGAGCACAGTAGTGTTCTACTATACACACACAGAAAGAGATCACCCTAAGCCTGCACCTTATCAAAATATTTCTACTGCATGTGCCCTTCCAACCAGCCTTTGAGAAGCTCATAGGCACATATTTCTCATAGTATTTGATGAGAGACACTTAATTTGCAAGGTACTCCAATGATTTTTCTGCACTTATAAACACCAGCATGTTGTAAGCATTGTAGTTGACTTCGTTTTCACCGGGATAATGAACAGCAGCCTCATATAGAATACATTACCGTGCATATCGGTAACATTGGTAATTGGAAAATTTCGGTCTAGGAAACTTAAAAAAAGACAAAATGAACTTCCTGGAAATATAATTAGTACTCGGTATTGTTTCATTATCCGTTGAGTGTGTCCGGTGCATGGCTTCAGCAGGAATCAGATCGGTTGGCAGTTTTCTGTCGTTAATGCTGCCGTAACCTGAATCCAAACTGATGTCCTTGACCGATACGAGACTTATGATAAAAAACCTCAATCAACGCTTAAGCATATATAATGGAAGAGTTCACGATTCTAAATTATTAAACGATGACCCAAAAAATGTGGTTAAATTAGTCCATTTTTATGATTGCAAACATTTTACACAGAAATTGGTTTGTCGTCCCTGGCTTTCCTTTTGAATACTACAGGTAATATATTACGACGAAAATTTTAAGTCTTACTTATACCGATTTGAATATAATTTTACTTATCAATGAGTTGTTACCGTTTGCATAGTAGTAAATCGCTAAAGACAATATTAGTTAGTACTATTCTATCTCGTAGATTAATGTACCTCCGGCCAAAAATCATCTCTTCCTATATTTAACATTCTAAAGAAATTCAGTCACATTAGTTGCTCTACAATGAGATTATGCCACGAAATATGTTTTCACTACGAGTTCAATCTGACGCTTCTGTGAGACTGGACTATAGCTCCAGTGAGGCTGAAAGCCATGTCCACATAATTCATGTTTAATCAGAGAATATTATTATCGTCACTCCACCGATTCTTCCAAATTAATACAGCCTAATCTTCAAACCTATAATTTTGTAATGCTGAGAGAATACAACATATAAATTATGGTAAGCAAGTTCAATAAGGTAAAAAGAGAGTCCGATGATGTGGATTCAAGGATAATATTTTCTGTTTCTTACTTGATCTTACTTACCATTCTTTAACTGTTCTAATTCGATTGACAACAAAGATTTATAACACACTAGTCATCATACTACGAGGCATAAATTTAAATATGAGAAATATCAAGTAAAAAAAATTATAGCTATAATTAAACTAAAAACGTATTTTGGATCGTACATTCGACATATTAGGCACGCATACGTCTGATAACCAAGTTAGTTATTTTCAGCAATCAAATTTTGGCAATGAGTGTATGAAAAAAGCTTTCATCAAAACGTTGACCCTCTAGTGGGCTTTTAAAAATGAAATCTCATTTAATGCCGCACGCCTGATTTCGCTTCCATTTACAAAGTAAATACAGCGATAGCCTGCATTGAAAAAAATCGAGCTGAATTGTGAAATTCAAGAATAAACAAATAAAATATGTACTCAAAGTCACTTTAACTGTAACAGCGTGAACATATAACAACATTTTATTCCTTTGGTTATTCCATTGCCATCCTGTATTCACGAAAACTTGACCCATCACAATTATTTATCACCTGAAATAAGTGTAGTCCATTTAGAACCGAAAGTTTAAATGTATTGAACGCACCTAGAGCTCTAGCACGCACGGGAACTCCAAGCATATAAAAATGAAATTGAGATGTGGTAGAGGTACGTGCTTCATAGATAAAGAAAATAGATACTTATGTTTTACTAAGTTTTGTTTAGACTATCATGTATGTTAGTGTATTACTGGAAATTGCACTCTTAACTTAAATACTTTGGTGCGAGTAGCACGATCATTTGCCATATTTAGAAAAATACGGCGGATCGTACACATTACGCATTCTCCTAAACTGCGCACCACACCCCACCATGTTCCTTAGGGGGGTTTCCCCTAAAGAACATTCCCTTCCTCACCCCCTACAAGCGAAGAAATCATTGCTTCAGGTTAAACTTTGTAAAATATTAGACTTGTGAAAATTAACTATTTTTATTTCAATAGTAAAATTAACGTTGTGAATTGATATCAGATTCGTCACGAAACGAGTCGTACCTTAAATACATCGGGAAAAAACAAACACTTATTTTATTTAGTGATTTGGAAAAATTGCGTATATTTCATTTTATTAAAAACAGAAAATATGAAAAATTATCATAAAAGCTTGAGCCATAATTGCAGGGATAAGCATATTAATGAACCAGAGCAACTCCGTTGGTTTCCAGGAACCGCAGGTCTCCTACTGAATTAAATTTTGACATTTCGGCCAATCGTGCAACGTCGGCAGACTACTATTGTTCCGGACTCTATATTACATATGTATCTGCGCTGATTCGACACTAATCAGGACGAATTCACTCGGTCGGAGGTTGCGGCTGCCGAAATAGTTCCTTTAATGACCCAGGCCTTGTACAGCGCAGTAGTTCATTCCCTTACTGCCTGGACAAAGGGGGTGAGAGAGAAAGGGAGATTGAAGGAGAGAAACAATAGCCCGTGTTACAATGAATGTGAGTGACGCCAAAAAATCAATCAGTCATTCTACTCCTTCACCACTATACCTCAGAGGCCAAAATAATCAAGAGTCTCCAATAAAAAATTGGAAAACAAAAAAAAAGGGAAAAATTCTGCTGCGAACGAATTTTTATCGCCGGTCGCCATTTCGCTGACAGTGTTAATTTTTTCGTCCGCTCATTTTTTTAATTCTGCAGGTAATATCTATACAGTAGCAGCATTCCTACTTCTTCATCTGCACCGTCGTCCAGCCACGTCGATTCCAGTCGTATTTTTTTTATTTCCGAGCCCTCGAAACAATCTTCTTGATTAGCACCCGTTGTTCACTCGTATGTGAGCCTGTAACTCAGCATGTGTGCGTGTCGATTCCAGTCAAAGTTGAAATGGTCGGGTGGATAGAAAGGGGAGAAATATAATTTTTATAGCTGCAAAAATAATCGTTAGTTATAAAAAACAAGACCAATAATCAATTGTATATTGGAACGAGCAGGTTAATTGAGAAAATGGCTGTTATCTTTTGACTACGCGAAAATAAATAAAATTTTAAAAAATATGCAACGGCGAAGCTAATAATGTACCTGCTTCGCTTGACTACGCGAAATGGAATATAGACGTTAAAGGTAAAGCCCAGGATATGCGTGGATACAGGAGATTTAACACAATGCTTCTATTTTTTTTCAAATACACATTTTAGAACCTTCGGGATTCGAGACAGGGTCGTACTTCTACACAGTTATCGAGAGTTATATGCGGAGGTAATAATAAGAGGAATGGGAGGAGCTAGAAGTGGAGTAAACATAGAAGAACAACTGATTAAGTCGATTAGATTTTCTGACATCTAGATGTCTCCGTTGGTCAGTTATTCAGTGTATCACAAGAATTGGTGGATACTAAAAAAATATTTTAGAATGAAATTCATTCATATGTAATGAGATATCTCAGGACAGAGGAAGTAGGAGAACACAAACGAGATCACGTCGAACAATTATATTCCATAGGAAGCACGCTGGATGGAAATTAGCAATGTATTTAAAATACAAGTGGGACAATAGCCTTAGAGAAGGAGGTACTCACAAATAGGACAGAATTAATGATGTGGACCTTGGGTAGGAGCGTAAATAAATACCTGGCTAAGAGTCTTATTACATTAGATTTTTTTGGGTGCATCGACGGCTAAGGTCATTTCGCCTAAGAGTCTTATACTTAGTGTAGCGTTGTATGTTGAGGAATAATGGTCTCTTTCCAGAAGATTACGATAAGTTGCAGGCGGTTGAGATGCGGATGTGGAGGAGAATAGAGGAGGTGAGATCGACAAAAGGAAGACAGAGAGGTGCTCAGCAAGATGGATTAGGAGACAAAAATGCTTGAAGAATGTAAAGAAGGCAGAGAAGGTGGCTAGAGCAGGTAATTAGAGGCAAAGAAATTATGAAAGCCACGATAGAGGGGAGGATGTTGGGTTAGCGGGGAAAGGGAGGAAAGAGAATAGGCTTGATGGACAAGATGGAGAGAGGTAGGGTGTATGTCAAGCAGAGGAATGAAATAGCGTATGGGGGACAAGGACCGTCGGCTGTAAAATATCAGTATCAGTTTTCTTACTTTCTTACTTCATCTAAACCTAGCTTTGTTGGTAGATCACCGCAAGTCAATAAAAACAATCGAGAACTCAATCAATAATAATAGTAAAATTCGTGAATTTTCGTAGATCATTAATTTTTATGAAGGGAGGAGTAAGTATTAATAAAAAAACGCCGCAGTAACAGAGGAGCAACTTGAGAACGTGGAATGTGTAAAGTGAAATAAACTGTGTAAAGTGTGACGACCCAAATACAAACCCGGAAATTCATCTCTTATGCTAAACAGTATGACCTCAGAATCGACTAACATTATTATGTGGGAAAACTATGTGACTTAAACAGAACTCCAATCTAGTTCTCCCAATTGCCAATCACGTGTGTCAGTCAGCTGCTCCACCGTGAAGATAGCTGGAAATGAAATTGTCTTCTTAATGCAAGACGAAATTTAGAGGTGGTGGCAAGGGAGAGTATAGTCAAAGAAAAGTCGTCTTGCTTTAACATGTTGCGGTGGCGTAACTGGCTAAAAAACTGGCTGACTGGCTAAAAAACTGGCTGACTGGCTGGTTGCTGGTAGCTGATTGGTAATCATAACATTCGGCTAGGAATTCTGGTCAATTCAAATGAATTGTGCACGAAGAATTTCCTCAAATTGGAATATACCTTCGTGTCTGAGCACTTCACTGCAAGCCAAATCATTTTTTTTCTAATTACTTACTATCATTTTCCTTGGATTAAAGAGGCAATTTTTATGATTCCTACCGATCAACTATTTTCGGGATTCGGAAAAATTCCCAGGAACTCTAGTCTTGGGATTTATTTTGTATTATTTTCGCAAGTCGAACATATTTTAAAGCGAAAAATCCCGCTCCCACCACACCAGTTTTATTCCTTTTATCATGGACACATTTTTTAAGGCAGCATGTTTTGGGTGGTGGGAAAAATACACGTGGAAAAAGCCTCGGCCTTAAACATCTCATTTCGAAAAATTCGTTAGCGGCGACCTCACAAAAATTCGCGATATCCCGCGATATCGTTAAAATGTACCGGTACTCACGTAAAAAAAGGCTGGGGTTTCGTGCTACTACCGAACCACAGGGGATTTCACTGCGGAACTCAGAACAAGCGATGGGACATCCGCATTTAATGATTTACTCCGTCCACGGGGTTGCGCGCAGCAATAAAACATTTTTTGTCACTCGGTTTTGTTTTTCATCACGTGACTGCGATAACAAGGAGGATGACCGAGTCTGCGAAATAATACAAAAAATTCCACTCGTCGATTTTATTTTGTTTTCCTGAATGGCCTTCGAAATTTCCGGATGTGGGTTAAAAATCTTTGCAGTCACACGCAATTCGGGAATATTTGCGCACGGCTAAACAATTCGGCGCACCAGTATTGACTTGGATAAGGAGGTTCATTGTCGTCTTTTTATGCGAATTCATGCATTCGTCTGCGGATTTCTCCAAAGACGTTGCAAGTGTGAGAAGATTGGCGACCATTTCCGTTTACTGCACCGATCGTTTCCTTCTGCGAAACTGCATCCATTGCTGGAGTCGTGTGAGGGTATGAATTCTCAGCTCATTGTTCCCTCCACTGGCGTGTCTCACCTCAAATTTAAACAGGGAGACCAATACAAGTGCGAAAGGAAAATAAAGACTGTCACCAGGAAACATAACTCCGAAAAAATATAAATTTTTAGCAAAAGCATGTACGCATTTCATCAGGCTGTAAAAACAGTTAGAGATAATATGGTTGGAGGTGATCAATTAATAATATAAAAACAAGGAATCATGGCAAGTGGAAAATGGGTTTCGGCTTCTAGACTCTAATCCCTCTATAATATTACACACATATGATAGCGTCCAACGGTTTCAGTTTTCTGGGTGCAGTCCTGTCAAAACCTTTTTATTTCAAATCTCCCACTGATCCCCCTTGTTCCAATACGGAGGAAAAACACAACTCCCTCGCAGTCAAGAAACAAAGCTATAAACAATGAATAACATTCAATTAAAATACAAACACGAAATTAGACATGAGATAAAAATAATATTAAAAAGAATAATTTTAAAAGCGTAAATAATATTCTACATAGTTCATGTTCCTATTTAAAGATTGGCTGAGTCACACTTTACATCATCTGTTATTTATGCTTAAAAACTAATCAATATCAACTAAGGGCAGGTTTATCCATCTCCGGGTAAGCAGATTTCACCCGGCGGATATCTAACCTGTCTGGTATCGAATAAGAATCGCGTTAATCCACCGACGGTCACGCTTAACCCGGCGGGTGGAATTGCCTGTTACTTCTTCCAGCCGGTAACCTCTCACCCGACGGATTGACTGTCATCAGCACACCCATGCGGCAATCTGGGTAACTTTGAAATATCGCCATTGTCCGCTATTGCTGTCACTTAGTTACTGTTACGCTAAATTTTCACTCCTTAAAAAATAAGGTACCACACGTTCATTATAAATTGGTAAGTGTTGTATGACAAAGTCGCCGAACATCTTCATTGGCGTCCGATGATTTTAAATATCATTATTGTATTGGGTCATTTGTTCAACTTTTAACATGTACGTTGACAAGAGAATATGCCTTGTTTCTCAATTTTGCCATTCCAATCTAGCCTCAGGATATAACGTTTGCATTAAATAATTGATATTAAATGCTATCCATTTGACGTGCTTATTCTTCGATCATAAATAAGACGGATATGTACAGGTAAAAAGCTGAGGGTGAGGGAAAAAATTAGAAGGGACAACGTAAACGTAGATTTCAAAGACCTTTATGTAAGAAGATTATTAACCCTTTCCGCGCGGTTTGACGTGAATTCACGTCCCGACTACCCTAGCCGCTGGCGTCATGACGTGAATTCACGCTCAGCGCTCAGCTCCTTATATAGCGGTACCACTGCGTCTCAGTCGTTCCTAAGAGCTCGAGCGGGCTCTCAGTCATCAGCGAGAGTCCACCCATCACTTGGGGAAGGTCAGTTTTTCTTACTCCAGTTTTTCTTGCGAGTGTCGTTGTTTCCTGTTGGAGATGCGTAAATGCCACTTTTTCGCATGGTATTTCGTTGAATTTTGTAATTAAACGCCATTTCACTTTTATTTATAGCATAAAATGTGTTAATATCTTTTGTAATATAGGTAATTCACTGAAAATCCGTAGTATTCAGACTTATATGAAGACATTTTTATTATTTAATCGAGATAAACGTAAGTTTTTTTCTAATTTTTTCGTAATATTTCAGTTATTTTTGTGATCACTGTGGGTATGAGTTATGGAATTAGGTTTCATTTGTCTTTCTTTAAACGCGCATCTTATGAGCCGTTAAAATCGTACACGTTTTTTTATTCCAATCATTACTTCATGCATGTGAAAATATAACAGCCGAAAATCCTGTATTTGTATGCAACCTGACCCCTGATATTTTCAACTTTATCAGATTCCTTCTTCTCTCGTCAGTTTTGGTAAATGAACCAGTGGATTATAAAGCGATTTTTGTTTTTGTACTTGTTTCTAAGATGTGTTTATGAAAAACATAACACTTTATAAGTTTTAAAGTAATAGCGTTAAAGAAATAGCAGTGCAAGCAAGAAGAAAAGCATTAAAGAATAGCGGTGCTTGGTGGGTTAGACAAATTTGAGTCCAATAAATAAGAACACAAAAGAGCACACGTTTACTCTAGCGAATCGGCTCCGTTTGCTAGAGTCAAGTCATGGGATGAACCTTCAACTCTAAATACTCTCCATCGACAAAGGCTGCAATGGATTCCACTAAGTCCACTAAATATGCATGAAAATAATAATAAAACTGAATTCTTGAACCAAATAAAGAGTAGACGCTGACGAAATAACCATATATTCATCGACCTACATGAACTGCACAAGGAGGTATTGCTAAAGGAGATAAATTTTGGATTCCGAATAATAACGCCTTAAACGTTGACACTACGTATTTCCTTATGCCACATAATTGCTACATAGTCTTACCTGAATATACTTATAATAAGAATAGCAGTTCATTTATTTTTTAAATGCATAAATGCATTAAATAATTAAAAAACTATACTGACGTGAAGAATCGGCCAAACGCTTGATGGAGATACATAAACATGCGGAAAACAAGGATTTTGAAATATGAGTTAAAAAGTAGGAAATATATCACCATGGGTGTTGATCATTAGCGCTTGAGTGATTGGTGTAGAGAAATTGTAGATTATGTTAAGGAATCATAGGTGCAAATAATAGTTATACTTCTATTCACGTCACTACACGCTTACTGCATTCCACTGCCAGACGGTCAATTGCACTCGAATAATAGCTGACCCAAACAATGCTCAGCTTCGACAGCCTAGGTAGACCAGTGTTTCTACTGTGGCAGGTCATTGTCACATGCTTAATTGGATGTACTACATATAATTCGAATCACAAGGAGTATTTAAGATCGCAGAATAAATAGATTGAGACACAGAGTTAATTGTAAAGGAAGTCTGCAATTGGGCTGACTTCATGGGATATTTCCATTAGAAAAACCCATCTTACACTATGTTGCTGAATTTAAATTCCGAAGTGTATAGGTGGTGGCCAGCCTCATGGCCCGGTAAACCAAATATACAAAGGTCCTTTTCTAATGACAATTTTCTTCGTTTTTCCATCACCGTGTTTTCAGAAGGGGTGAGAAACTTCTTGAAGGGTTGACCTCACTCAATAATATGACAAAAGAAATGAATATGAAAAGGTAAAACAAGGAAATTACAAACCTATTTCAGACATTTTTCCGTTTTTAGCAAATTCTGCAATTATTAAGGTTCAATAAAAATGGAGCTGTGGTCCACTCCTCTACACGAATGATTTAAAACACATTCGTCCACTGAATTTAGTTTCTTATCTTTTTCTTTCCAGGAACAAATGAAGTAAAGCAGCCAACTGGCTCACTTCTGAGAGTGTTACACTCCCGCCGTGAACTCGATTTCCCGCTATCGGGTTAACTGAACTCAAACACGGAGAATGGTACGGTGGAATATGATGAAAAAAACAGCACATTCCTTCCCAGAGCCACGAGACTGATTCTCTTACGGCCAACCACGAAAAGATGGCTGAAATTCCGCGCCAGCCGTTTAGGATACCCAACAGGCAAAATCCACCGAGAAACATTTTGCCAGAATCTAAAGCATGTCATTAGTGAAAGCTGTTTTCTTTAAAAAAATAAAGGAAAAAGTAAAATTCCTCGTTTTTTCAAACTCGTGTTTATGCGATTGAACATCCATCCTACACCTGTTATTTCAGAATACTGTGCGTTAATGTCTTACTCACTACCCAATTTGTGTATGTCAGAGCCGTCCCGAGCCCCTTTAGCACTCGAGGAAAGAATAAAAAAAATCCGTCCTAAGAATTAGAAAAATGGCTCCAATAAAAGGGTGAAAAAAATAAAAATAATAAAACCAGTTTAATGTGATCTTCATTTGCAAGATAAGTATTAATTGCGTATTTATAATTAAAAACGAAGGCCAAGAAAACGTTTCCTTACACAATCAGAAGACTTAAAGCTTGTGCGTATGCTTTACCACCTTGACTTCAGACCTAGCGTGGGGGAAACATATGCTAAACATTTGCGATGCTCCATTAAAGAGACTTAAAGTATGAAGGTTCTCCGTGGAAAAACGAAAGAGAGATGCTACATATCTCTGGTTATAAAAATTACTGCTTTCCTCGCACCATTAGTGGTTATAACAACAATTGGTTGACAGTAAAAAAGACACATCGTTATCACACAACTCACCCCTCACCTTCTACCTCCCTTTCCCTAATGCCCCTTTCATTGCTGGTGCCCAAACACCTCTACCACCCGCCTCAGCAAGGTATTATGTAGACATTTATGTTGAGGTGAATATAATAAGGACTATTCTGTCAACCTAATGGGGAACGATCTAATAATAATTATAATATTTTATTTACTCCCACATGATTGGTACAAACTGGTAACAAACAAATGAGCGGGAGCTTTAAGTGGTCTCCAAGGTCATAAAACCAGAATTGAGCCACCGGCAAATTACAAAAAATGCATGCCACTAAAATAAAGGAGTATCTGTTACATAAGTTCCACACATATTTCCACACATATTTACCCATTCCAGTTTACATAAGTATAGTTCCAATGAAACTATCATCAAAATAAATTTTCAATATTTTCTTGAGAAAAAAGCCAGTCTTTGGTAAGTTTTAACATTTTTTTTTGAGAATTTTATTTTTTTAATTTCAGCGGGAAGTAAATTAAATATCTTTGGCCCCATATACAGAAAGGAACGTTTATATAATGTTAATCTTGGTCTGTTACTTACAATGTTAGACTCATTCATCTGCAACATATGATCGATGAATTTAAGACAGTGGTCGTCATAAGTTATAGGAGTTGATTAGTAGATTCCGTGCGTGCGTTGAGCTTGTGATGGTACTGAATCCCACACTCGACGGAAAAGTGCCGGTCATTATCACGTATTTTCACTCAGAAACGGGCTACCGTGCAATCCCCTGTTTACTCATCATTCCCTCTCGTCTCCTTCGCCCGCCATCACCCGAACGAGGCCCAAGAGGAGAGAGATCCAGCGTTTCGCGCGACTCTTTATGGCACGAAAACATTTACCGAGGCGCAGACAATGGAAGTCATTTCGGTAAGCGTCGAGCCAACAATTTCCCACCGTGATTTTTACTCTTTGTTTTCGTTGCAGTCGGGAGTCGAAGCTCGAAAATGTTTTCTTTTCTGTTGCCTTTTTTACGTTTCCCTCTACCTCACCCTCGGTGCCATCGAGAAACACATCTCCCCGTCCTTATAACTCCTTTTTCCGCGGGCTTTTCCGCGTTTCTACCTCCTCGACGGGTGGAAATGGGAGTGAGAGATCCACTCCGGCGGCTACGATGGCGTTTAGGGGTTGGAGTGTGTAGCGTTTGCGGGGAAGGCAACAAGAGTTTTCGGGGGTCGTTAACGCAGGCGCGGGCGAATGGAGTCGGGAGTTGTGGAGGATTTAGAGAGAGATAACTGGGGAAGCACAAGAGAAATAGTGACTGAACGCTGCATCCACACCGGTGATAAACGGCTTGAAAAACTAACAGGGTAATTCAAGAAGAGAGCAATTAACAAGAAAATTAAAGACTAATCCAAATTGTAAATGAAAGCAAAGTAATTTTGACTCCTATGCGTGGATTGTGGTCATCCTGGTGTCTGCCGACAGGGAGAGTTAAAATCTCGTGAACATGTACGTGTTGCACGAAGTTCAAAGTCCGAAACTTCGGAGTGTAGGTACACCGTTGTTGCTGTAGCGTCATTTTGTACCGTATTGTTATGCTCACCTGAGAGTGGCCACGATGCATCTATGGACCTGGGGGTGTAGAGCACTCGATTATTCCTGAAATCTCAAGTCGCGTTTTCTGGACTTTTTCTCGTGTACGTCTTATTTATGGTTTAAAGTGTTTTCTTGTTTAAAAGGAAATTTTCAACAATGTGAAGTTTTCTGCAGTGATTTAGGGTACTGTTTCAAGTATGTGTTTCGCGACTGCTGATTTAATAAAGTGGCAATTTTTAGTGTGCCATGCGTTCTTTGAACCTGACTGTGGCATTACGTTTGGTCTATCCAGTAAGTGACTGTTCATCTAGGTTTTACGCTTTTTTTTGTAAAATAATTCATGCAAATCTTTTAGCTGATAAAATACAACTATCACCCTATCCGAGTATGTTGTTGAAGGCTTGTGAGTGTAATGTTTTTCACTTATCTGGGGTGGTAACACGGTTTCTTCTTTCGTGTTGACGTTATCCAAAACGCAAATTGCTCTAGAAGGTCAATGCTGTCATTTACAGTCCTGAGAACGCACTCTGTCGATTAAAAATAGTGATTTTAAGCAACTGACCAAGTTCGAAGCGTGACGAATACGTTTATGCTCTCATGAGCGGAATTGAAAATATACTCAATTGAGCCCATGCAAAACAGAGAACCGTGATCACCCCCCTGATCACGTTACTAGCCTGATGAAGAATCTTGGGACGTCCACGCAAGAGATATTAAGACAAAGACTGAAGAATGTCGTAAAAGCTTAATATCTAACACTTGCAGAAAGAAGAATAATAGATGCAACACAATCTCTATCCGGCAATCTTCAAGTAACTGCTGCACATTGGAAGAGACGTGACGATATTTAGGGGAACATAAAAATACATTAACACAAAAAAGTCACTCGACAAAGTACGCATAAAACAAAACAATTTAAATATTATTACATCATAACTACGATTGTACCATCATTGGCAGTCATAAATATCATTATTGGTTACCAAATACGGAACCCGAGGCTAGAGAAAACTACATTACTCAACGCTCAATAACAGGGAAAATAATGCCTTCTGCTATGCGAAAAAAAACCTTTATGAAAAAAAGCTAAGAGAATTATTAAATGAAAACCTGAAATAATTTTGGCCTTACGTGTGAGAACTTTGGGGTACCTACAATTTTAATATTGTAAGAAGAACACAACTTTGTGTTTTACACAGATTTATTGCACTATAAACGGCCGGTTTCGGCTGCTACGCCATCATCAGGTGCAATACCAATACGCGTCACTACAAGTATGAATTGTACATATAATGCATATATTGCACCCGATGATGGCGCAACAGTCAAAACCGGTCGTTTGTAGTGCAGTAAATTGTGGAAAACACAAAGTTGTGTTCTTCTTAAATAACGGAAATATTCCACAAAGTTAGATCATATGATTACGTTCAATTGTAGTATTTGACGAAGAAAAGATGCAAAGTAATCACTCAATGTATCGATATAGCCAACGCATTAAACTACTTCTTTGAAAGTGTATACACAAAGGACGAAACCATGCACGCACGTTACGTTAAATACTGCTATGCGCGTACGAAGAGTATCACACAACTGATGGAATGATTAGGTTGGGAACTGTCAGAGACTCCAACGCTACACACTAGGCTCAGAATATTTGAAAAACTCCGATCAGGCGAGTTTCAGTACGATACCAAGAATATTATTTTATCCCAGACTATATCTCCAGAACTGATATGAGTAAAATATAAGAGACATACACTGACCGGTACAAAAACTCCTTCTTCCTTTGCATCATTAGTGATAATAACAACAACAACGTGACACTACCTTAAGGTACATTATTACCACACAATTTACCTCCCTTACCCCTTTCTCCTATTCTTCCCCATTCAATGGCTGGTGTTTTAACACCCCCTGCCACACGTCTCAGCGGCGACTCGCAGGATAGTATGAAAATGTAGATTGGATTGCTGTAACTCGCCAATTCAATCCGTTTATCGCTCTATTCCTTCACAAATCTTCGTTAGAACATTTCTCCTGATATGTCTAATGTTTCATTTTTAGTCTGCCTTGGTAATGCTTCCTGTTTGCCATAAAATGATTTCTTTTTAATTCTGAAAAAATTGCAAGAAATACTGAACCGGGAATTTCGCATTTTTGAAGTTTTACCTAGGTTGCCTCTGGAAATCAATGGAAGGAAAAGAAAGAAAATGGAGCAAATGAACAAATGTTGTTGAATGCTGAAGGTTGGATTAGATGGGGGAACAATGGGAAGGAAAATAGGAGAGAGAAGGACAAGCGGAGTGGATGCTATGAGGAGAGGTAGGAAGAATGCTGAAAAGACAAGAAAGATCCATCGAGGAAGTGCCTACTCGTAAAGCATAATAAATAATATAAAAATAGATATTATCATAGATAATAGGAAAAGATGAATGACCCAAAAACCTACCCATTACCGGTGGATACCCATGAAATAATTACCGACAACGCTCAAATCGAAGCCAGCCCTAGTATATCGCAACTCCAAACAAAAAAGGGAGCAGCAAAACAATAGGAAATACCATAATTTTGAGCAAGTTGTCGTTGGTATAATTGGACTATGTATTCAGAATCAGAAACTACCACGTAAGAATGTTTTAGACGCTTTCTGTCGACGATCTTCTTTGCCAATCACTTAGAAGTAGGTAGTGTGCTGAATCAGTTGTCAAGCACGAGCGAAATCTATCTCGTTTTACAAGAATTTTACGAATATAAACCGAGACACAGATGATTAGAGCGAAAATAATGTAAAACTGAGGCGTAATCGCAAGGTTTATTTCCCGAAAAAAATAGACTGTGAAAGGAAATAAAAAATGTTGTTGGCCCCATCTCCAATCAACAAACAAGAGAATGCAGACGATCGCATTGGTCCTAATGCATGTGTGCGCATTGTGTGTAGATGAATGTAGGTATGTGTGGGAACCAAGTTACCCACCCTCATACTCTCTCCCCCTACGACCTTGCGCCACTTTTTCCCTAAACTGCACGGGGATGCTCTTGCGGCCCAAAGCGAGCATCCGGCCATAAGTGACGCAGGTCTGACTCTCCATCTGTCTGTCTCCCTCTCTCCATCATTCTCTCTCCCGTGGCCCTTAGCGATAATTGCTGCCCGTTCGAACACGTGACCTGGCCTTCCGTATGCAACCGCCCGCCTCCGCAACCTTCCTCTTGAGTCTTGCAGCCCCTCCTCCCATAACGCCCCCTCCACTCCCAACTAGTAGGCTTCCCAAGTCCTTGAAGAGAGGCACATACTTTCGTCAATTCACTTACTCTATTCCAT
Organism: Pyrrhosoma nymphula; assembly: GCA_963573305.1. Lineage (NCBI taxonomy): Eukaryota > Metazoa > Arthropoda > Insecta > Odonata > Coenagrionidae > Pyrrhosoma > Pyrrhosoma nymphula. Next base: position 37,866,887 of record OY754334.1, read on the forward strand.
ACATGATGTGGTAATTATCGGACGCGAAAATAACAATTTACCACATACTTTCATCAATCCAGGTAGTCAATTTCATAAACGCTGTGGCAATTATCGCTTGCGAAAGCAATACTTTTATCGCCTATACTTTCGTCGATTCAGGTTCTCCAAATTCCGCGGTAATTATCGCGTGCAAAAATAACGATTATTAATGTATGCTTTCATCGATTCAGCTTTCCTCGAGTCGTTACTTCGTGTAAGGTAATTATCATGGAATTACGAGAACTGACCCCTAGTAATGTTGAGTTTGCACATCCTGTCCGCATGTGATACCGAATGAAAAATATCAAGTGATTGTGAAGCATGCGATAATTAAACTAAACTATGTGATGCTCGGTAATTTTCACTTGCGATAATTATCACGACGTATCGAGAATTGAACCGCAGGAGAACCAGGTTCGTAGAGTCGGAAATTTGGGATAATCCGAGGGATTTCGTAAAAAAAATAATTTTTTACAACTACCACGAATGTACATTTCCCATTGATTTTTTATTAGATATTATAAAATTAAAGGGAAATACACATTTACAAAAGTTGTAATTATGTTTTTTACACAATTTCGGGAATATATCTTATTCCGGAGAAGAAATTAAAATCAAATGTGGATTATTGAATAACGGCAACGCCAGAGACAATATTTATTTGAACAAAATAAGGTGACTTTTGAGCATGGGCTTTATAAGTAGGTGGTATCGGCAACCTAGTCTGGCGTCACACGCCTGGGGGCTGCTTAGGAGACCGCTTTCCCCATCACCAGCGTCTCTACTGTACACATGCTATAAGCCAGAAACAGCTAATTATTTATTAATGTTGGAATTTTAAAGCGGGAGGAAAGTGTCCCACTCCGGGAAGCGGGAGGTTTTCAAAATTATTTTCCGGGTGTCAACCGAAGTTCCCTGGAATGTAAGAAGTCCTAGTCCCGACTCGACCCAGCCCTTCTACTTCAAAACCATCAGACCATCAGAGAGCAGCAATTCCCTCGCGTCTATATCCTTCACATTGCAGCGGGAATACAAAGGGCATGGGGGGGGGAGGGAGAGGAAAACGGAGGTCTTTTAAGGCTCTGCGTTCGTAGAGGGGTGAGCAAGGGAACGTTGCTAATGGAGGATTGGGGGGGGGGGAGGAAAATAATATGTAACATATTATTTTCCTCCCCCCCAGAACAATATAACAGTCCAGAATAATAGTATTCTGCCGACGTTGCACGGTTGGCCGCAATGTTAAAATGGATTTCAGTAGAAGGCCAGCGGTTCCTGGGAATCGATTGAGTTGTTCCGGTTCGTTAATATGTCGATCCCTGAGATAATGGTTCGTGCTTTTACGACGATGTCCAAATTATCTATTTTTTAATAAAATTGAATACACACCAAAATAAGTATGTATGTTTTCTCTCGATTTATTTAATGCATTCATCATGCACGCCGACTCATTTCGTCACAAAGCTTCAGGTTGATTCTTCACAAAGTTTAACATGAAGCAACGATTTCTTCGTTTGTGGAGGGTGAGCAAGGGGACGTTGCTAAAGGGGGATTTGGGGGGGGGGGGGTGCACTAGAGAGGAGGAGGAGGAGGTATGTGTTTCCTATTTTCCATCACGGCACCGACCCGCAGGACGCCGTGAGCTGCTGGCGTTGGCGACGACAGAATATCCACTCCGCTCGGTTGAAATGTCCGGTCATTCCCGGGGCCGCACGTAGTGGGACCAATTAGAGGCACAATGCCATTACGTCCGTCCTCCGCCTCCCATCCGACGGTTTCTGATGCTCCATTGTTGGCGCGGGGAGGAGGAGGGATGGGAAGGGCTCCCGCACACCACAGCTTTGCGTGGGCAAGGCCTTCGTTCCCCAGACGATCTCCTCTCCTCCCAAACGGTCCGGCAAAGTATTCTCGCATTCCCGCTGTTCTCGCTGGACGCCCTTCAGGACTTCTCCGAAATGGAAGGGGAGGAAAGCTTTCAGAAAAGTACTCGTGAAATACTTATTTTTTTTCGAGGATTCTGCCTGTTAAACGAACGGGAGGGAGTGGAATTCTTGCCATCGGAGCATTATGGACCGCAAGAGAATCAGTGCCGTGGCCCAGAAAAGGAATTCGAGATGAGTTTTCAACACTGCGTGCACGACCTTATTTGTTCACATATGCTTAAGTCAATTTATCCGTTCCTAGAACATTTAATTACCCGAAGGATAAAATTAGAGTGAAATGGGCTCATTTTTTACTTTTTTTCATTTGTTACGTTAAAAAGGTTAACTTGCAAGAAAAAAGTGGTATTTTTAATGTATTTTCATAGCGTTGTACATCTACATACTAAACTGAGAGCCGCCCTGAAGACGTATGGCAGATGGTGTTAGGACACCTGCCATGTGGGAATAGGTAAATGGATGGGGGAGAGGTCATAGGTGAATTGTGTATTAACGATGTGTCTCTAGACAGTGTCACGCTTTTATTTCTATGATCACTAATGATGCGAGAAAAGAAGAAATTTTTGTACCCGTTAATTCGGCAGTATATCTCTCTTACTTAATCGCTTCTATCAGCTCTAGAGATGTAGCGCGGTGATAAAATATTATTCCCCTAGTCGTACTGAAACTAATCGGATTGGAGTTTATCAAGTAATATAAGCCTAACGTGTAACCTCCGAGTCTCTTACGTCTCCAAACTAATCCTTCCATCAGCTGTGTGACAAAACTAGGAACAAAAAGAGCCCATATTCTAATATTTATTTCCAACAAGCAGAAGGTACCCGTTGAAATTCAACGGGTGTGAAAAACGTAGTAACTATTTTATAATAAAACCACAAAGCCTGAAAAAAACTGCCAGCGTGGCCATTTGAGGAGTTCGTAACCAATATTGTATTTTGTGTTCGTTGTAGTAGACACGCCGACCGTTTTCCAGGTGCACGGAGAGGTGAGTGACTGTTGGTTCTCTTTAATGCGCGGGAAACCCAAAAATGGGCCACGCAGACTCATTACTACTTAAATAGCACCCAGGTTGATTGATGGTCATATTGTTCCGTCCGTTCTCTTGAGCCGTATTCTGAGTGATTAACGGCTTGATCTCATCCCTTGTGTGCATAAATATATTTGCATTAGATGACTTAATTTTGTTGCGCTATTCAACTTTGATATGCGCATTGAGTATCTTAATCAGGATTGGAGAGTAGGGTACAATCCAGCAATTGACAACGTCAAAAGGAGCATTTGCAGCAGCAGCAATGTTTATTTGATCTAGGAATACTCCATCACCAGGACTACGCCTTCGGCATAAAGTGTAGCCATAATCATTGGTGTCGGTAGCTAAATTAAAATTTCATGCACGGATGTCGTTTATTGCACAGAATTTCCGTACTTCTTTCGGGTAAGAAGCATGTAGCGACGTCATTATAATTTCCGCCATCTTAAAACAGATAGATGTTTAGAAACATATGGGTCTGTATTTGAACCAGATTTATAGCTGGTTAACCGTCCGTAGGTTGGGTTAGGATGAAATTTGTGCGGTTCCAAGCGTAACCCAAGAAACACCACGGAGAGATTCTCATGAGATCACTTGTGGGCATGTCTTAGAGCGTCATGTCAAGCGCTCATTTTCTCGCAAAGAAGACATTCCTCTTGCTTTAGAAGATTGATTTGAAAGGTTACTCTTTTTTCTATTAGGCATGTTGATGGATATACTTTTAAGTCCAAGGAGGGGAAACACAGCGGCGAGTGAGAGTCTTGAATAGGAAACATGATGATTGAGTGAATGTAAGTTTACTGCACATTAACACTTTTAAACATATATAGATAACTCGTATCGTTTATGATGAGGGAATTGGTCTAAAAAACAGATCGTAATCGTAATGAGAGGCAGACGGTTCCACTACGTGTAATACATCTGAGTATTAAACGATAATAAACAACGCCGTGTTTGTTAAAGCAACAGAGGCATAATTACCAATACTATTCGGTGCACGTAAATATTCTTGCACGTTTAATTCCTACATAAATGTGTATCGTTTACAACGCAAGTGTTCTCTCATATACATGCAGTGCCCCTATGAGAGCTAATTGGAGAATAGACATTGAAGAGTAAACTTGTTGTAAATATGCATTGAATATATCGATTACAACCCCCCCTCGAAGCAATCTATCATTGGGCCCTTCTTATACAGATTTGCTTTCTACGTGCTATCATGGACCTGCAGGAAAACCTAAATGTCAGAGGCGTGAATACCCTTTGAAAATCAAATATCTGGTTGTCAAGGAAATATGTTATTGTAGATTTAATGGAAGAATATGAGCTTTGTGAGGAAAAAACATGATTTTAAGACAATTACTAAGCATAAAATAAAATCGATTGAAAGAATTAGACTCTTCATTTATTCAACCATCCGAAAGAAAATCCCAGCCCTCTATCTTGAGTGAAAGTACTTTTAAAAAGCAAAAAATGAAACCACTGCACCGAACCCAATGCTTAGCATGGACCACCAGATACCACCAGCGCGAGCGGGGAGCTTTGGGGGCCGTGGGCTTTTTACTATAGCCTATATTACATCCAGATACATTTTCGCAATACATGCCAAATTTCAGCTCAATCGGTTCAGTATTTTTTGCGTGATTGAGCAAGAGACACACAGACACCATTCATTCAATTTTCATAGGTATATTAGTGTGATGATGACGAGCATATTCCTACGCGCAAAATTTCACGATAAACGGCTCATTACTTCATTCATTCCGAAGTTAAATGTAAAGCAATGATTTCGGGGCTAATAGCCCATTGGAACTGCGACCATGAAATTTACTGGTATATATGTAAGCTATAAAATACCCGGGTGAAATTTCCCGTTCATTGCCATTTATCTGGTTTCCAAGGAAATATGCTCTTGTTTAAATCAGAGAAAAACTGATAATTTTGAAATTTTAATGCATAATGTTAAGGCAAAAGTGAAGCGTATAACTATGTAGATTACGATATTTAAGTATTTGCTTCATTCTTTCAGCCATCCGAAAGTGAAAATTTCAACCCTATATATTGATTGCAAGTAATTTAAAAGAGCAATAAAGAAAATTCTGCACAGTTTCCAATGCTTTTCTTATGATAGTAAATAACAGGGGCTCGTTTTGGGACCTCTGGAGCTCTGAGGAAACGTTTGGTCTTTATTCAGGAACAGCTCATCAAGATCAATATTTTAAGTTAAGGTTAAGGGGTGACCAACATCTGGAAGTTACTAAACATTTCGAACATTTAAACAAATAAACATACGGATTTTCCAATTCATACATCCATTGATGATGTTGCTTTGCTGGGAAGATAAGAAGTGGTGCAGAAGCGGAACTGCCGAAATCTGGTGCAAAAATTTATTTACCAAACTTACACAATTTAATACGCAGGATTTGAGGCGGCGATTGAGTAGAAGACTCCATGGTGCCTCTTTCGCACGGGGTTTACATGTATATCCATCCTGGTGTGCGGGTTGATCTGATGGGCCTCTCAACTGCCGCATTAACCTCACCACGCTTATAGAATCCATTCATTCGGCGATGCCTCGAAGTCGAAGTCTCGAAGATGTGAACCAAATGGGGCCTCCGGTCGTCACTATTGTTTTATACTTGTTCATTGGTCGTTCAATCCTAAGATTAATTAACTGCAGTCCCCAATCATTTCCTATCTTACTAGTTCCCTTACTCCCAGGTAGTCCTACTCATGTACTTTCCTCTTTATTTGGTGTATTTATTTATCCCTTGACCGTCCTCTTTGGACTTTTCCCACTATATTTCCTTCAATTATATTCTTCACAAATCCATTGTGCCTCAGTATGCGCCCAATCCATATTGTTTTTCGTTTCTGTTTAACGTTCCATGTGGTCCTTTCTTCTTCTACTCTCCTGTATACTTCCCAATTTCTTTCCTTATCCGTCCAATTGGTCTTCAGCATCCACCTCAAGCACGTGGCTTCGAGTGCTTCTAATCTTTCCTGGACCGCTTCTCCAATGGTCCATGTTTCCGATCCATGGAGTGCCACCATGCTCCACACGAATGCTTTCACATAATGTGTCCTCGTTCGGAGTCTTATCGTCTTTGAACACAGTAGTTCCCTTATCATCATGAATGAATTATTTCCTTGGGCTATTCTATGCTTGTTGCCCATCGTACTTCTTTCGCCCTACGTGACAGTACTTCAGAGGTAGGTAAGGGAATCTACTTTCTCTGATATCCCTTTTCTTAGTGCGACTTTTGTATTCAGTTTCTCTCTTCTGAAAACTTGGAATATTGTTCTTCTTCTTAAAAGTCATGTTTACGTATTTCATTGACTGTGTTCGGTTGAAACAAACGTGTATATTTTTAGCTCACAGCGGACTTATTTCTCCGTCATAGTGAGCTAAATATTGATGAAAAGCTACAAGGAAGCAACTCAGGAAATATCTTTCCGAGGAATTTGCCTGTTTGGCAAACGCCAGGCGTGGAATTTTAGCCGTCTATCCTCTGAGGCCAGCAAGAGAATTGTGGGAAAGAAAGGGAATCTGAGAGAGGAAGATTTTTGCGAATGCATTCCTGATTGTCTCGGTGGTTCAGTTTAGTTAGCATGGTCTCGGAAAAAAGAGTTTAACGCAAGAATAAATTACTTTCTAAAATACTAATTTCGATTGAAGCTTCTTATGAAGCCATATCTGATTGAGTTTAGTAAAAGAATAAAACCACACTTTTTCATTAAAAGCAGCTAAATAAGTTGAAAAAATTTCATAAAACAAATCGAAAAAATAATTTAAGTGATTTTACTCGTTATTCTAACGAAAATCTAGGATTTTCTGCCATAATTTCGAAGGGAATTGCCAGAGATTTAGTGTGGTGCCCCAATAACGGACTTATGAATAACTTTCCACATGAAGGAATCACTCAATATTCAACTATATCTGTAATGCATCATAAGACCCGAAAAACTAAACAATTAAAACTGCTAGGTGAAGCCCAAAAGATATTTCGAGTTATATTGTAGCATTATATATTCTCTTGGCTATGTATATTTCTTGCATGTTAAAATAAAAAAAAAACTTCTTTATGAATTAGTTCATTAGCTTTTGTCCACAAGGTAATATTTTTGCATTATCACCATCGTAGTTAGAATGTAAAATTGACCTGTTTGGGACACTTAACGTTTGAGATCTTTCAGAAGTTCTCTTATAACATTTCTCTACTTATAAATTGAGATTAAGAAGCGAATGCAGAAATAAGAACAATCAACTACTCAAAACTGTTATCACCTGTACGAAAAATTAGCCCAAGTATGCCCATAACTAAATCTTAGTCAATTCGAGAGCGCCAGAGTGATTACTTTTAAAGTTCCTGAATAAGCACGTACTTATGAATGGTGAAAAGAGAAAAAGGTCCACAGCTAACGATCTACTTCAATAATAAACCTACCTGACTCCCGATAAAAAGCATTAGCATACCTTGCATACCTTGATTTTTGCTAGAGAAAATTTTGATGACCATCCCACCGTACAATTTCTACTCTTATCCTGCAATTTTAAAAGTCACCCTGGTTTCATCGAATGCTTTAACGAGAGAATACTCATAATCGAAGGAAACGCATTCCAGTTCACGCGTTAAGTACTTCACATCGGGGGATAATCGGTGGTGCCATAGCGTTTTTTTCGTATTTCTTCTCTATCTTCACTTCGGCTACTCTTAAGCACCCCGTTGGAGGAAAAATGAGAACCTATTTGAGAAATGACTATCGTTCAAAAACGAGAGTAGAATGAATGCAAGATTCATTTTTTTAAATCTAAAGGTATGACGTCACGAAGTGGCCGAAAATTTCTAGCAGAACAATGCACACGCGCTCTCAATACGTGCATTTATGACCGGAAACAAAATTTATTCTGCCCAAATTTTGCATTACATGCATAATGTTGCTGTTTTTTCATTCGATGGGAAAGGTTTAGTTTTTCACTCAGGGGTGGGATATGATCTCGCTGAGAGGTTATAAAAACTTCAATAAGATTATTAAAATTACGCAAATTGTTTTTACGCGCGTATGTTTCAGGATATTGTACTCGAATAGAATAAATTCTCACACACCATGAAACACACACATGCCAAATAAAAGCATTGATCTAAAGCATATTGGTTCCATTTAATTTTACATTTGCCTCGACTTCAATCCAAATATTCGCTTGTACCCTTAATCAACCTATATTGCAACTACTTGTGACAAAAATATATATATAATCGAAAAAATCTAACAAAAGCTACACAATGAGACCAAAAAAAGAATAAATATGAAAAGGTTGAGCTCTAAGGCCTGTTATGTATATAGCAAGAAAAAAAACCCCAATGACCGTAAACGTTTCAGCACCACATGTCAGAAAAGGCAAATACCAAAAACAAAAAATATGCCCGGTTATCCTGTGGTGGCTTACGGGAAGGTCAATTCCTTGTCAGCGATCAATCACAGGACGCATGCAATCAACCCAACACTAGGATACTTCACATGGCTGTAGGGGGCCCCGTTTAAGACGCCGCACCGTGATTATGAACACCATTAACATTTCTGTGATTGTCTACGGGAATGGAATTCCGCGCCAGGAACATGCGCCGTAAAGAGCAAACACACTTTACAAACACTCAGAAAAGCATTCACTCACACACTCAGGCACAACTTCGGGTGGGAAACTAACTCAACAGAGCGCAGTCAACAAAATATAGACAAAACTAAATTTAAAAGAGGTACGACACAAAGAATAAAGACATTGACGAGGGTGAATGTCGGATACGTATATTTCGGCCGCAAGGTGACCCTCTTCAGCTAAATGAAGGTATACTATCACATATGCAACACAAGGTTATAAGTGAATCAAAAGGAGGACAAACGTTGTATAAATACGATGGTTAAAAAATAAATATTGGAGAAAAAATCTGAGAGAAGTGTCATGTCGTAAAGTAAGACCATAAAAATCTATTGCATAAAAAAACATACCAAATCATTAGAGTTGGCCCAAACCGAAAATTTACAAGCCTCAAAGCGTAGTTTTGTGTTGTGGAAAAAGTTCGACGAATTGAATGTTAGATTCACTTTGCAAGGCTAATAGCATCTTAGTCTTTCCTCACTTCATGCGCAGCGATAATATTAGGATACATATTTATCCATAGCAGCACTTTTTCAGCTACCTAAAAAAAACCAATAATCTCAGAATAACGAAAAGTTGAAATTACTTTACATAAATTTCATACCCCAATAATAATAAGAAAACTATATAAATAAGTGCTGTAAGGAAAACAAATTTAAAACGATTAGCAACAGCTGCAAAAATTACTAACTAATAAGAAATCTTACTTGGGTTCATAAATGGTTCCTTTAATCACCGCTGATCGATAGAGAAGATGAGGTTATTGAGGTTGCGCAGTTATTAAATATTGACTTACCTCACAGATTAAAACAAAAGTAGGTAGAAATAATCTTACAAGATCAGCGAGCATTCCCTTTGAACAACCACTTCTTTCTTGAATCAGTATGAATACGAGGCAAACTACACGCATCCAATATATGGACCTCCACCGCCAACTCGTCGTAATGTCTTCGGATGCAAGGCATGAGGATGTTTTTCACGGACCGCAGCGCACGAAAAACTTCGACGGCCACATTTTCCACGAAAGTTCGGGGTTGGAGGGCCACTTCTCGCGAAACATTCGGGAACCACATAAATTCCATGCCTTTGGGAATCAACAAAGATATGCATCACGGGGAAATACTAAAACGGACGGATAAGCCGGAGAGTGGAGCGCGGTGCGAAACTCGGCGACCGCGAGGTGAAGGCCCGTGAAAAATGCCCGAGACAAAGTGACAAGGAAATCAGAGAAACAAGCGCATAAAACAAGTGTCCATTTCTCCCCCACGAGACAACCACTTCAGTCCCCAGCAGACCTCAACCAAGACTTTCAGGGGAGGAACGGACTGATACATGCTCGTATATTTTGCCTCCCGACTTGCTTAAGCTTATTGGATCCAGAGTGGGTAAGTATGCGCGTGAAGAAATCAGGAATGAATCAGTAAACAAACCCAAGGTGGACGAGAACTAACTTTCGAAGCCAAACGAGGTGAGGAAGCACGCACGCCTGATGTACATAAATTTGCCGACACTGTACCACTAAATTAGCTTCCACCGAACACCTAGCATGTCCGATTAACATTATTTTGACATAAGGTACTGTACACATGGAATCAGTAAAATTATCTTGACCCCGCGGTACATCTCTAGAAGTACAACTGGACTCAAGCGGCTACACGCTAAGTACGCACACACTAAGCGGCTACACGCTTAGAGTACTTGAAAAATTCAGATCAGACGATTATTTTGACACCGAGTTACACCTTTAAAACTGGAAATGAGTGAAGCGAAAGAATAAGAGTAATATACTGCTGTACTGATTAGTAAAAATATTTCTTTCCACGCATCATATTGGTAGAGCAAAAAGAGATTACTAAAGCAGCGAGACATTAACATAAGACACATTGAACATACATTTCACTTCTGTCCTCTCCCCCTCCTTATCCCCATTCCCTCTCCTTTCATGAATGGTGTCCTAACACTCCATGCGGTAGCTCGCAGGATAGTATATAATTTTAGATGAAGTTTAGGGATCGGGTTATTTTGATTGCTGGAGCTTCCAATTCAAAGGATCCGGGCTCACATTATTGAAGGAGATATTTAAATGGAATCCTTGGGCACGATCACGATTCTCCATAACGCGCGCGCTCACATCATCGTTTTTTTATGATTGCGTTCATCACAGCGAAAACATGATCACCATTCTTATAATTTTGTCAGGTGATTTAAGTTACTAGTTTTAATGAATGAAGTGCGTTCTTATGACAGCAGTATGTGAGCATTGCCATTCTCGTGTGATTAGCGTGTTGTACAACGATAACGACAAAGTGAAAGAAGGGACAGTGGTCTAACCCCTGATCTCTTCTTGTGTGCTATCTGGAGAGAACTTCAAGTTAAACGTTAAACTAGGTTTTGCGCCTTTCGTTCAGCGTATTCTAATGCCGACGCCGCGTTTCTGTCCATCCAATTTCCATTCTCCAAAACATCCTTCCCCCACCTACCCGGCACACCTGTATAGATTGAATTGAATTCCTAGATCATCCGTGATCTTGTATGGGCTGTGAAATCTAGGAATCCAACATGAAAACAAAGATGTAAAACGCGGAAAAGCCATTTTCACAAGTTCTTAGAAATTTTCTCTGTTGGTGCCACAAATTAAGAGTTCTTTAAAAGCAAACAGAAATAAGTATCCATCGATCTTCAATTACTAAAAAAAATATTCCATTTGAATACGGTAACTTTTCTGAGCTCTCTTTTCCAATTGATTCATTGGTAACATATTTGTAAAGTATTTCAAATAAACAAATTCCTTAGAAATAATACAACAAAATGACAGACCTATTTGGTCGCCGCAAATGTCTTCAATGATTCAAATGACCTCAGTTGTCGGTTACTTCCCAAAATACCTCGAGTCATGACAGGATTGGGTTGCAATTAGCTAAATGATTGAGTGAAAATGTGTAACCCACACAGCTCTTACAAACAGGGAACGCTGCAACATTCCTACCGATAAAAATAATCGGACAATAGCCAGCTATGGGATTTTCTTCATGAGAAAACCACTTCGGCCTTTCACAAACGTGGACGAAAAGTTTTGCGGAGGGACGGAACAATGCATATCTTGCCTTTCCGCCCTGCTTATTGCGTCCAGAGTAGAAAGGCGCATGGAGAAAGAAATCCGAAAAATGTATGGCCCAACTTGATGTCTTAAATGGACGAGAACTAAGTTTCGGCGCCGGAAACTGTGCCTCATTTCGCTCATTTATATAGCATATACGAAGCCAATCCCTTTGTGTTTACGAGAGGTTTTGTCCGTTCTGAAAACGAATAGCTTCCTTGAAAACATATTAATTCGCGATATATATCAAGATAAATGCTATTCCTCGGAATATTTGACAAAAGAGTGGGTGTGGGCAAAGTTCTCGAGCATAGTGAACAAAATATCAATTCAAGTTACTCCTCGATTTTTCACCACAAGAGGTAGCCTAAATCATTTCTTCTGACCTCCCCCAGCATCTATCTTCAGTATATGCTTGAAGCAAGAGGAAAAATAGGAAACTCAAAATAAATTTTCCTAGAAAATATCCTACATTCTCTCCACTTCAATTCAAATAAATTTTACCTTGAAAAATATCCTGTAATCTCTCCACATGATACACAGTTGGCCATTTACGGATATAAACGACAATTTCTCAACATCTCCGTTTTTACCAAAATCAGTATAATCATGGTAGCTTTTCCGATTCATAAATCAGGGTACAAATATACGTTACACCCATTACTAGATATTGTAATTAAGCTTTACGTAATCTTACATCCATCATTAGTATTCTCTCGCAAGCACGAGATTTTCATCACATTTAGTTGGAATTTCGTATGCATGGAGGCAGTAGCAGAAGCCTGGCTTGATTTCCGGAAGACACTAAGCTAATACTAACTAACCGGGCTAATACTTATCTTATGTTTTACTAATAAATATGCTCGTTTATTAATGGGTCTGATTATATTTTTGAACGGAATAGTATGTGTAAAAATACGAGAGAATCATTTGGAACAGAGCACGACCATTTGTGACTTCTATGACAAGTTTATAAGGGGGTGGCAAAAATATTTCCGCTGATGAAAAGCACAAGAAGGTGCCTGGGGGGATGCCTATCCAAAACAATAGCCTCCACAATGGACAAGAACCTTATAAAAGTACAGGATTAAGGAGCAAAAAAGAGCTCTTTTGCTTTCATTATTATTAAACCTAAGCAAGTAAACTATATACAGAATTGATTCTATTGCTTCTCCTATCAATGGGTACAAGACTGGATCAAAATCTGTGGAATGCTGCATTTGAATTTTTTTTCAATAGGAGTGCCAGGACTTGAATGCGTAAAATGACGTACCTAAATGGATACATAGCTTCCATTTAGAGTAAGTTACCAAAAGCGATCACCAAGCGCAACGAATAAATAATTTTTAAATCAAACATTGATAACCCTTCGAAGCATCTTGACTGGATATGGCAGTCAACCTATTATAAAAAACGTATAATCATACTTCGGAATTACAATCTAGAAATCATAGAAATGACGAAAGGAGTCATAGTCACCGATAAGGTGATTGGATGAGACCAATGGGTAAATCGTGATTTATCTCCTCTCATGTAATGATGCGATTAGAAAATATAACATCTGATAAACGTTCTTCAAAACAAGTGTCAATTTCATCAATAATGAAACCGTTGCCCTCGATAATTTCCTCCCGACTCTCTACTTGAAGATTTCTTCCAGATAATGCCAACATTATTTGAAGTTCACGGAAAACCTTAAACCAATTAATCATTTCCCCATCCCCTGTGAATCTACACAAAATAACCAGAATAGTCCACAAATGCTTCTTCGATGATAGGAAATTAATGCGTGCCACGAAGGATTTTCGCAGAATAAATTTCAAAATCTTATCTTGAACTGCAATGACGTGTCATGCAAATACTAAAAACCCCAAATTTACCACAGAAATCAGAACTAAGCCAGGCAAAATTGTCCATAATACCTATACCTGCTCTCGTAGAGTCAAAATAAACCTACGGCATACAATGCTGGGGAAGTGCATATAAAGAAAATATATATCCATTATTGTACTTGCAAAAGAGAATTCTGCGAACAATTATGCAGAAAACCAGATTCTGCCACACTTTCCCTTTGTTTATTTAGCTTAAATTACTGCCAATTTTACTTGTATTTTTACAAAGTTCTAAAAAACTTTTACATAAGAAGTGGAAATGTTGCTTATCTACTACCAAAGGATTATTCTTTTAATTTACGTAGAAAAAATGAATTATCAATAGCCAAACCGAACATAACGATGTTCCAAAAATGTTATATTTTCATCCAGTCAAAAATATTTAACTTTCTTCCTGATTGTTTTAAAAAAGAAAAAAAAAACCCGGGAAATTTTTGAGGGAAGTAAAAAATTTGTTACTTACCATTAGCAACATTGAACTTTTATTTTGTGATTCACATGTTATAAGTCTAATGTTAAATAGAAAGTGATTGTATATATTTAACTTGTTAACGCTTCTTAATGTATCCTCAAAGTTATATGACTCTATGAAATACATATAATCACAAATTTATGCGTATTGTACTGCATATATACTATATTTCATGTACGAATAAATACGTATGAGTGTATTGTGCTTTATATGTATGTTTGTGTGTATGATGAGCGTTGTCAGTTTGTCTTTTCTGTTGTTCCTTGCACAGAGCATTTCTTTTGGTAGGATTTGTGTACTTCACTGCGAGTATCTGCTTGATTGTTCTAAATTTGCTTATGTTGCATGGCTTAACTGATGGTAGCCCCCCAAAAAGTGCACCTTAGGGGCTACCAAACTTGCTTCACTTAATAATGTTGTACTCTGTATGTAATGACTGGAAGCAATAAAATATTATTATTATAAATATTATTATCATTATATAGAAAAAATACGTAAAATTAAGTGGTATCGCCATGTACTTGCTGACACTAGTAGGATAATTTCTCTATAGGGAATCTCTACACCCTTTGATTCTTCAAGGCATACTGATTCTAGGTTACGAGTTACTAGGTTACTAAATTTGACTACTTTCCTTAAAAACAGCGATTTATCTCGTGTTGTGGATGACCAAGAATAAACAACATCAAAAGGCACACCGTTATCATTAAAGCAAATAATATGTTTGATTTCTACCACGCATTAAAAAAAATTATTAATAACCTAAGGCTTTAAAAATTGAGCATTTCAAAAGTCTGTTGTGGACTAAATGTGGTCTCACCGAGAAACGCGAAAAATATTTACGATATAGGTAATTTCTGACGTACAACCTTAATAATAATGCCAACCTTTAATTGTTCAGACTTGATATGATGATATGACAGTTCATATGAAAAACTACAATATTTTCATAGAAACTCTACAGCAGGCATGGAAACTTAACTCCCTATTTGGTACGCTAGCGAAGGATAAATCAATCCACAATTGAGGTATGGGTAAAATTTGCGAATTTTATCAAAAATGGGAGCAAAGTAAAGTAGTTTGGCACAGTATATACGCTGCATCACAGGGGAGTAATTCCTACTGTTAAGACTTATTCGCGCATCAGACATTCATCACGAAGGCCATTTGATCTTTAGAATAACGAGCAAACGACTACACAGAACCAACATTCAACAGATACACTTCCATCAATTATTGCAACATAAAATATTTCATGAACGTGATCCTTTCTTCTCTACCCCATCTAAGCCATGTAAGCCATCTAAGCGTCGACGGGCAATGGTCGAGAATATTTATGTTGTAGGTATTCAAGTAACCTAGTACTCAATAATGGACGCTCATGAAGCATTAACTTCTGATGATTTCTCATGGGCATCGACTATACCCATGCAGTGAGAAAATCCAGAACGACTGCATTCACCAAGAGAGTCTATGGGAAAAATTTGAGCACACGAAGAAAAACTCCGAGAAATGCAGTCATTTCGGCACAGCCCCCCGAGGGTCATTTCCGTCCTCGAACTATTCACGGAGCGCACATGCATCACAGTAGCGACTAAGCATTTACGAAAACTCAAGTGTGCACTCTAATGTTATGAATGAGAGACACTCCCTGGGGTGTAATTGAGAAACTATGTAGAAATATTATAGGGGTACGTTTAGTGCTCATCCCCACCTCAAGAGAATCCATCCCTCTGGCATACCCTGTATTGCTCATGAATGCCTGATGATCAGCAATCAGTAATATACCCTCAAAGTCATTCTTATATATCAGTCGTCTTCAAACTTTTTCGATTTCCGGAACCTGCATAAGTGTTCACATATTTTATGGGATCCTTCCTCGCAAAAAAGTTTAATATTCACTGAAGAAATAGGTTACTTATGAAAAAAACCTTAATTTCAATCTTTTAGTGAAATGTACAAATGAAAAGTATTTTAATAAAGATAAACTTTTAGAATATCACTAAATATTTAACGCTATTATTAAAACACAGGAATGAAACACTTGGAACGAAGAAAATAATCCATGATAGCGGATTTTAAACTGAGTTAATAGTCACTGTTAGTACATTTGAATAAAACACTTCCCTTAGTGACCTGGTGGTATTCCTTAATGAAAAGGATTTTTATAATGGTAAACTTTCATAATACCACTTAATATTAAATGTGTATATAGTTACTATTAACTATGTTTTAATACCACTATCATGGACCGTTATCATGGTTGCGTTTTCGGGGCTGGAGAATGGAAATGACACAGTTGCTTCCATAAAATATCCCAAAATTCACTTTATCATACGTTTTCTAAAGAAGACCGCTCATTTATTGCTATCACTCCTCCCCCGCGGTAGCTCCATGCTTCTCTGCACCTTCTCACGGGACATACCCTCGGCAGATCTTACCTTGCACTCCACCAAGGACTCTTCTGTGCTCACGACTACTGTTCTAGCTGCTCCCCTCATCTACAAACACATAAGCTAAACCCTTCCCGAGCATGCTAGAATCTAGCATGCTCGGGAAGGGTCTAGTTCGATGTGGGGATCTAGCATTGCTAGATCCCCGCATTGAACAATCTAGATTCTCCTTGTCCTTCCACCGCAGTCACATCTCCCACATATTCCTTAATCGAGCCGTGAAATGTTGCCTAACCGCACGGTTCACTGCAATTCATTTACCCGTCTTTGAAAACTATAGAAGTTTAACTACAGCCTTCAACTATTCCCCATCCTTCACGTGAAATCCCTGTAGTTTATTCACATCCCTAATCGCTTGTCCAGGGTATTTGTAACTTGGTCTTTCTCACTGGAATTCCCCATTCATTTTACCATCCAGTATGTTTCTAATGAATTCATTGTGTTTAGGGCAAATCCAATCTATCGTGTTGTTCTTTTGTGTACATCATTCTTTTGAGTCTTTCTCATCTTCGGATCTTTTCTGTATTTCTTTGTGCCTTACTTTGAAAATTGTCACCATTCAGTGTTTATTTGTATATGGAAGGTTTTCCTGAATTTTTTCAATCTTTTCTTTGCTTTTCCACCTTCTAAAGCCTCTTTCTTCTCAATGTTTTTCTCTCAATCTCCACATTTTCCCTCATCTCTTCCTCGGACTAAAGCCTCAATCGGCCCTTTCCTTCTCCCTCCCTTTCCGATCTTATCTTAGCCAGAATTTTAACTTCTATCAAAAGCATCAACATCTCCTGGGCATTAATTAATACCCTGATACTTCTTAGTCGTTCCATCCTTCTTTCCCCCACCAAATAGCTTTTCTCTCCTATCACCCAAGTAATTTTACGTATTTTGTTCCTAGCGGACCACTGCACTAATCTGGTAAAAACCAATCAGAATAAAGAACAATTTTTCATCAAAGTATTTATTCACTCACACGCGGCATTTTTATCTTTGAAACAAAGTTTGAATGCACAACATATAACTTGGCGTTATCCTTTAGAACATCACGTGACCTATACATTGAAAACATTAAGGATGATCAAATGCATTCAGAGATTTGGTCTCTTAAAACCTGATAACGTGATTAAAAAACTTAAACAACACCGTCACTACGGAACAAATATCGCTCATACCTTGTCAATAAATTATCTAGTACCTACTCTAAAGTAATATAATGGAGGCACTCCATCGATCGGGATCTTAACGGGAGAAAAATATTTAATGACCATCCACTGGTCGGAGCGGATAATATCTTCCCTGCTTCGTGAAAAGACTACACCCCTCTCATCGCATCCTTTTGCGTCGACTTCGGAGACTGTTCGGAGAGGGGGTGATTGTGGAAATAAAATAACTTCCCTCGGCCACGAAAAACTCACCACGTCCTCTTTCGCCATCCCAAAAACTCTACCGACCAATCTCTTCCCAGAAACTTTATCTCCAACGTCCCCCCTCCGTCTCCATCCCTCATCCATCCTCACCCTCCCCATAGCTCATCCATTCATTCCCCCTCTTAAATATATATCCCTGCCCCATCTTCCAAAAAGTATACCCACTCCAAAACACTGTGCGTGGAGACACTGAGACCCTTTCCCGCTCTCCAGACCCCACCCCACGATCTTCCACTTCCCACTGCCCCATCCTTCCCACTCCAAAATGTCGCTTCTTCAACTTCATCCAGTACAAAGGGTAATCGAGTGTTATCGCCTATCTAATCGAGCATCTCCACTGGAAATTCTGCCGCCGCACGGGAAGGGGTGGCAAGGGTTAGAAAGGGGGTTTTGGAGGAGGGGTTTTTCTGGGTAACAGGAGTGGGAGTAATTTGGTTCTGTACATTGGGGATGGTAGGAGATGGTACAGGGGGGAGAGCGGAGGGTAGGATTCGACAGAGTGAGATGGAAGGAAAGAGGAAGGCCATGGGGAAATTGAAACGAGTGAGAGAAGAGTTTGAGAGGGGTCGCGGTCGACGGGAGAGGGGGAAATGAGGAAAATGAGTAAAAATACGACAAACTGACAGATAAAACTGGCGACGAGGAGCAAAAGGATCGGAAATATCCCGAAAGGGAAGTTCGGGAGCATAATGAAGCACACGGTGGTCTCTTCTCGCTGGACAAAAGAGTGCCACTGAGGGCTTTTTCAACTCGAAGCGATAAAAATGATTTTAACTCTGCA
Organism: Pyrrhosoma nymphula; assembly: GCA_963573305.1. Classification (NCBI taxonomy): domain Eukaryota; kingdom Metazoa; phylum Arthropoda; class Insecta; order Odonata; family Coenagrionidae; genus Pyrrhosoma; species Pyrrhosoma nymphula. Next base: position 37,885,647 of record OY754334.1, read on the forward strand.
TTGGGCATGGTTTGCCTCAATAGTATCACTGTTTTCCTCTCAATTACCGAGGTACCGTTGTTGGGCCCTATTGGGCTCAGTCTAATTTAGACGGGAGATCGCCCAATCCGATCCAAGTGTTTGAGGCCCAGCCTGCAAGTGGTTAAACGTTAAGTGCGTAATGACCTTAGCAGTCAAAGTACGTTTATCTGATGTATCTATTACCAGTGAAACACGGAACTATTCTTCATAGATCAATGAATTGCTACCGTAGGGTGCTTCTTTACTTCCAAACAAACCATAAACTGAACTGACAATTGATGCTTATGGTTGGGGCAATGTCCAGAATCGTACTTCCTTAGAGAATTGCGATCTGCCCCATCTTTTACCTCGTGTACGTAAAAACCCCATCAAAATATTATCATAAAGTACAACACATAAGGGTATCTGATTTCATTTTATCAACTTCAGATTTACTGAATCAAAAACAGAAATTTAAATAAAATCGCACAGTAAAAAAGAAATTATCGCTATGATACCTTAAGCCAGGAGAATTAGATTGCATCATGTAGGAGGGATTTGGCTCACGGCAAGCTTCAGCATTATTTGCTGGCTTGGCATACATCAGCTTTACAAGAAAGCCGTAACTTGTTTTTAACTCAAACGCATATCAAGGTTAACATGAATATTTCAAAACATTGAATCTGTACGTAGCGATGAATTATAGGACATCTTACGGAAGACATAGACTGTCCGTAGACTGTTTCTCCATATACCGTTTGGAGGCGTTGAGAAGGCATTTATTAGAAATTTCATATACATTCATGCACTCCACATAAGCCTCACAACTTCAACTAGCGTGACAGCTTTTGCACCCGTCCTTGAAGGTAATGAGTAAGCTTTAAAAGTCGTGCACTGACCCATTAACAGCCTTAGAGATTTGCTGTGCGCGTAGAATACTGTGATTTTACAATTCAGTCAGAGTGGAGAAAGCGACATCTCGTGACCAAAGAGAGAAGGAACTCTGAAACTTTGGGGGGGGGGGGGAAAGGGGGCCAGATATCTTAAGCTGAAACAAGTGGGATTGGTGCAACTATATTAATGCCGACTATGACCACCAGATTGAATCTCCTCACAATATCACGCCTCTTTAAATGAATTCTTCATACTTACTTCCTCACTCAAGTTTCCTGTATTTAATATAACAAATGGGATTGATTGTGATACAGGACTTTCATTATCTCAATCTTTCCTCCAATCGGAGTTTTACTTTTACTGATATTTTTGATTCCGTACACCTCACTTTTAAAACTTATGAAAGAAAGTTTAATTATTGTTTATATTCAATACTCTTTCAACGCCAAGCAAATCATTTCGCATTGCTTTCAGGCATGATACGGTCTACTGCGTTTCTTTATGGAAACTAATAATAAATAATTAAAACGAATGAAACAAATAATTAAAGGGATTCCTTGTATTTCACACATGCAATTTCTTTACTTTCGACCTGTTGGACGCTTAGCGTCATAATAAGAAACATACCACAGACTGTAAATAAAAAAGTTGCAGTCCCGTGTCAGTTGCATTTGGGACAAAATATTACTGTAAGGAATTTGATTTTCCAGGAGTACGGATTGGCATTTTCTAAATATCGTCCAAATAATTTTTTTTCCATACATATATATATACACTCATCCATTCGAAAATCAGACGCTCAAAGGCGCGAATAAATTCATACAATCATAGGAAATGGAAATGGATAGGAACACATAAAAGGACGAACACAGGGTTTGGTGGGGAAGATGAAAATGTGTCGAATCCAGACAGAAAAATATTTTTCTGTCTGGATTCGACACATTTTTTACTTTGGACACTTTTTCAGCAGTTAATTTAGTAGCCTTGGTGGTGTAACTGGGAGCACACCTGGCCGGCAATTGGGAGATCCGGGTTCGAATCCCGGGTAAGGTGAAATTGTTTTCTGTCTGGATTTGACTCATTTTCATCTTCCCCACCAAACCCTGTGTTCGCCCTTTTATGTGTACCAATCCATTTCCATTTTCCTATGAATGTTTGAATTTATTCGCGCCTTTGAGCGTCATTTTTCGTATGATTGAGTATATTTGGCCATGTTGGCTCTTTTCTTCTTCTACGGCTATGCGTGCCTTTAAACGTACTGTTCACCTCTTTATATGTTGTATGCCTGTATTCCTCTTTCCTTTCAACCTTCCAATTGTGTTTGTCCCCTATATGGTGGGTGAAATCGCCCTTGCGCGCCATCTCTGGTCCGTTCAACTGGGGCATGGGGTGTGACATAAAACCCTGTCAAATTCAGCAGTTAATTTAGTAGCCTTGGTGGTGTAACTGGGAGCACACCTGACCGGCAATTGGGAGACCCGGGTTCGAATCCCGGCTAAGGTGAATTTTTTTCTGTCTGGATTTGACTCATTTTCATCTTCCCCACCAAACCCTGTGTTCGCCCTTTTATGTGTACCAATCCATTTCCATTTTCCTATGAATGTTTGAATTTATTCGCGCCTTTGAGCGTCATTTTTCGTATGATTGAGTATATATATATATATGTATATACACTCAATCATATCAATATATATACTCAATCATATCAATATATATATATATATATGTATATATATATGTATATATATATGTATGTATGTAATATTTGGTAACATTAACAACAAGGCATTTCATAAGTGAGAGAAGAAAACATTTTACCTTTCCACTGATTCCAGCGGAAAGATTCAACGAATTTTTCTCTCTCACTTAATAGTAAATCGATTTCCACGCAGTTAAGGCTGAAACTCTCGTAGGTATTTCACGTTGTTTTCAAGGATTTGATTCGGGAGAGAAAAGAGTGCATGATGAAATTCAGATCTATCGTGAATGGCGTTCAGACCTATCGTGGAAGACACATATTGAACACATGCGGCACAGCCTTAAAGAAACTAGGATATATGAAGTGTATAGTAGAAAGGTTCTTGGATGAAAAATTGAAAGAAAGGTGCTACTTCGTTCTAGCTGTGCCACACCTCGAATACGCTGCGAGCATTTGGGACCCAGGACAGATATATTTAATTCGAAAAATGAACTAAATTAAAATGAAAGCTGTGCGCTTCGTTAATAACTGCTACGAACGAATACGAGTGTTTCACACCTTTTAGAGGGATAAGGTTAGGAGCCACTGGAATACATTTCACTTTTTCATCTCCTTATAATATGCTCATTTACACCTTCACACGGCTGGCGTCCTAACACCCCCTGCCACACACCCATGAGGCGGCTCGCAGGATATTATTTAGATGTAGATGTTGAATTACCACGAAGACTAGTTATTCGTAATTTATTTCATATCAAGACTTGAACATAAATACCTTCCTTAAAATAAAAGGAGTGAAGATGAGGTTGGCGAGGACAGAAAGCTTCAGGAAGATTTAGAGTGGAAATCAAAGGGCTTGTGAGCATGATCAGAACCAGGGGCCAGCTCAAGTTTGCAACTGATGGCATCAAAACAAATTAGAATATAAGTTCAAAAGAAATTATATGTGGTATCACAGTTTTACATGTTTCGATTGCTAGGTTCAACTTACTAGGTCCCACTAGCAGAACGAACACTTGAACAATTTGAAAAATCAACCCTCCGAATTCGAGCCAGGCTTAGTGTTACTCGCTTATGTAATCGACAGGGAAGCGAGTTTTTCCACCATGGCAAGTCGAGGCACAAAATATGACAGAAGTGTGCAATGATTTCATCCTTGCCATAAATACAAATGTGCATTTACTCAGCAACCAAAGATCCATGATTTGATAAACGGTGACGGTGCCTTTTTGTCCCCGGAAATTTCCACGCATTTTTAGGAATAGGTGTACTGGCATGAACGGAGTGGTGAGTGGAAAGGTGAAAGTTGGAATGGATGCTTGGAATGAACGTAAAAAAGCAGTGTGTGAGGAAACATGAAAAATTCCTGTGAAGTGTCGCCAATTCACCTCTTAAATAACCTCCCATTGATCGATCGGTGGCATATACCCAGCGATGTAGAACTTAATGAAGAGTCCCCATAATTTTATTTATTTAATCAGTTTTAAGTTCATCCACAGGAAGCAAGCGGAAAATAAGACCGTTTTGATTAGTAAAAAAATCCTTTGCTCTCTAAGATCAAAATTTGCAAACAATTTAACAATTGAAGCGACATGTGAATTAATCAAAGAGTCGGCATCAGCTTTGTTAATGATAGACTGAATTCAACACCATATATTAGCCTTTTTTCAATTCGTTTACATTGAAATGGCGTAAAAAAAGAATAAGTGGTCATTGATATAAAATCTTAATCATAGACTATTTTAGATAAAATTTTCTGGTCAACTACATGCCCTCACAGTCAGAAGAGCTATTTATGAGATAAAAATTATATTTCACGTATTAGGCACCAGAATTAAGCTCCTGTTTCAAGGCCTACGATTCATCCAGATATCAAATCAAACGAGAAACACTCTTTTGCTGCTCCAAATATTCCCTTGACGCACTCCAGGGTTTGGGAATTTGATCCCGCTTTGCACCCAAAGGGAGAGAGGCCCGTTTGAGTCATTAAATCCCAAATTATCCACTGCCCACTTCATAAAACCACCGGGCGGCTTTGTTTTCTACCCTTTTTTCGTTTACTTTCAATGGAAATTAACGGCTGTTAGTGATCGGATCACAGTGCTAAGCAAGGTAGAAGGGATTCTACAAGGAAGAAAACTATACGGCGATACGAGAAAAATGATCAAAACCAAAGCACTGAAATTCGGTATCACGACATCAGAAATACATACGATCGGCGTTTTTTAAGCGCATGAGGATGTGCTTGAGGGAAAAATATTATGGGAACGGAAAAAAAACCTGTAGCCCTCAGATGAATTCCGAGAAGCAAATGGTACAAAATTAAATCCTAGGTGAATTCTGGGAATGAAACTCAAGCACCAGACTAACCTATTCAAGAACCCTCTCCTGGATTTTCAGGCTCAGCATTCATTCTCGATGCAACGCGGAATGTGCATTTCAGTACAATGCTATATTTCCCAAATGGTAAATTGTACATATTTCAACAAACGCTACGTCAAAGCAAAGATAAAAAAATTCCAATGGCCGTATATGTTTTTGCACCACATAGAAAAATTGGCACATGCCAGAACTGTTTTGCCATTACCAAAAATTGCTAAAAGTCAAGAAGGACCCATTCCACAATTACTCACAACTATTCTCAATTATAGAATATTGTGCTTTCTTTTCTTTTATCTCCCTCCACAATTCCAAAGCTTCAATTTTCAAATAAGAACGGTCTTCTTTCACTCCCTCTCCCTTTCCTTGCGTCAACGGTCACGGCAAAGTCAACGGTCTTCACTTCCTTTCACTCCCCCTTTTCCCCCCTCATCCGACCAATACCTTCGGAACGCCCGCTCTTTTCTCTCCTTGACCCAATCGTCTTTGGTTCTCCCCTTCCTCCTCTCTTCTCCATTATAGCATATATACAACGTTTGTCCGCCTCCTGACACACTTACAATAATGTGTTGAAAGTGCTTGTTTACCTTCAGTTTGCTGAAGAGTACAAATACGCACCCACGTATTTTCCTTATTTTATGTGTCGTCTCTTTGTCTATTTTAGTATTATTATTGTATATTAATACTATTACTTTAGTATTGCTTATTTTGTTGACTTCGCTCTTTTATGAACGAGTTTCACACCCGAAGTTGTACCTGATTGAGTGTACGAGTGAGTGTTTTATTGAGTGTTTGCGAAGTGTGATCGTCCCTGGCTCGGATACCCATTCTCTTAACAATCACAGAAATAGTGATTGGTGATCAAAACTCTGGCGTCCTGAACGCGGCCCTCTTTCAGGCCAGTGGCGGATCTCACTGTGGAGTTGAGTTTGGTTGGTCGCTGGCGAGGAATTAATCTTCCGGTAAACCACCACAGATAGGCTAATCGGTTATAATATTAGTTTCTGGAATGCACCTATTATGACGTGTGGTGCGAAAAACTTATGGTAATTAGAGTTTTTATCTTTAAAATGCTACATTAAAGACCGTAGAGCTCAATCTTCCCATATTTACTCCGTCAAATGCACATTATGAGTAATCTTTAGCATAAACAACGAAACAGTTTTACTGATGTTGGCAGGTCTCAGGAAAATTCTTCGCAAGCTCCCCTCCCCAGATAACTGGCTCATTACACGCCAACTCTGTCTCAAGATACAACCCACTCTTAAACCCCCTCACTTTTCACTCTTCAAATTTCCTAACTTCTCAAAAGTCGTCCAAAATCCCATTATCATGCTCAACATTATCTCAATCACGATTTCCACAATACGGTTCTTCCAATTTCACATTCATAATCTTCTGACTCCATGGAATCCTCCCCACCAGTCTCATTTTGACCACCATGATCATAAAATATATTTATTCATGGACTCTCCATGTCTTATCGGTTAGGTTCTGTACGTTATGTTAGAAACATGTCTTCTCCTTCAGATAAGGGAAAGTGGTAATAATAATTCAATTTTTTTAATAGGCATCAGCTATCACATATCTCTACATATTGTTATTAATACATATACGTTAGCACACTTTGCTCTTTATGGTGCAAAACCACTCAGTTGGGATTTGAATCCGAGACCTTTAGATTGTAGAACGAAGACGTTACCCTTACACCTACGAGTTCAGCATAAATAATACTAGAATAAATAAATGGTTTGCTCACCAGGCTAGAAACATGCTGGGTTTGACTGCCACGGTGATATGTTTCCCATTTCATTGAAACACTAAAATTCAAAGGGAAAAAGAATTATTAGAGAGTAAAATGAAAAGCTACACGACGAAGAGTACACAATATTCACCCATCCATATTTCCGATGGTGAATGATCAAGGATGACTTAATTGTAAGAGAAAATTTAAGACTCTTCCGTCTCCTGAGTTCACCAATACTCATATAATAGGTGTCCCCCTCTCACAAGGTAGAAATACCTACTCTCTTAGCAGAGAAAATTAGAGATGAAATTTCTGCCTCAGTTTCATCGGTTTCCGTTACCCCATCATTTTACAAATCTGTCGTCTCTGTCACGCTCTTGCAGTGGTAATTTCAATTTTTTTATGCTATGACCAATTATATCTCTAATTTTTAGAGCATTTACGATCATGTTAACTGGCATGAATGTTAAATAATTAAGGCAATATAAATGAGAAAAGGAGCTTCTCCCATTTAAGACTCTAGTACACTTTACAGTCAAACCTCTATTAACATTTGGACATTAAGCCTTAAGACAAAAACTCCATCACTGCCAACTCAAGGTTCAACATTTGAGATTACATCCAAAATAAACAAACATTTTGAAACTTCGTTATAGATTGTTGGTATATAATACCAACAATATATTGTCGATTAACAATTTTTTGGAAGTGTATCCACAATTAAATCCCCTGATAACATAAGATGGCAACCAAAACGTTTTTAGATGAGGAAAAGAGGCAAATTGGGGATGCTCAAGACTCTTAAATAATATTATAAAAGCGGAATGAAATAGAATTAAAATGGTACTTCACATTGCCTTGAAAATAAAAATGATATATTCAGCCTTGAACGATGAATTTAAATAAAGCAATTTATTATCGGACTCAATAAGTTATAGCAGTAAAAATCTCGCGCTTATAAATTGTTTTCTAAGGCTCAACCTATTGAAATATAAAATCTCTGATTACATAATGTGAATAAAAGTTTAACATTCCACGATCAAAAATTTAATGGATTATCTAACAATCAATACTTTATAGAGATTTTACAGCGCGATTTAACATCTCTGGCTGGGTCTTTTACAAAACAGTTTAAAATTCTTCTTCATCGAACCTAAGGGGCAGCGCATATATTGTGTCTCTCTCTTGAATAGAAGAAAGAGCAAAATGGTAATTTTGAGATTTGGTTCTGTTTTTAGAAAGTTGGAAGTATGTCAATTAAAATTAGCTAAAAAGAACTATCATATACATCACGAATAATAAGATACACTTTACAATCAAGGATAACTTATTTTCTCACCAAAATATTTGCCATTTTGAAAAGAAGATAGAAGATTATTATATCGGGGTGTGCATGAAAATCTATTGCGGATGACAGAACAGCAAAAAGCCATTAAATGACTGCTACTTCGAATCTAAAGCCGTTAAATAACTGTTCGAAGGTTCTACCTTTAGTCAAGATTCTTTTTGTCAATGATGGAAACGTCCCGACGTAGTTGGAAATAAATTTTCATAAGTTTTATGAATAGTTCATGAGGTATCAGAAATTGACATTTTTGCCTGAGTTCCGATAGAGAAAGACTGGAAGTGATAGTGATAAAGGACTGACTTCAGGCAGCCAAAAAATTATATCCCTCACATTTGCAGGCGATAAAATGTTTTTATCAGAATGTTATGAGAACCCGAACGACAGGCAAGAACGTGGAGAGCAAAAATAAAAATAAAAACGCCTAAAAGGAAACCGAATATTAAAGGTAATAAAGGTTGATAACGAGGAAAAGTGGGATGTGCAGGTGGGTTGCAAATGGCCATAATTAGTCAAAAGGTTCAGGTGCGTGTTTTGAAACAGAAATGACAGAAGGTTGATTATGTGCAATAACAATCAAATTAGAATTGGCATTACGAATGAAAGTTTTAAAAAAATCAAAAAAATACTAAGCTGGAATTGGAGTCAAAGATAATAACGGCAAAGCGTTTTGCGAGTACTATCTCTAGGTGTGGTGCAAAAACATTTTAAAAGGTATATAAAGAGAATAAAATACATGTCGATCTGCTCATATTGCAGCCGTGAATAGCAAAAGAAATAAATCGGTTAACAAGGAATAAGTATGCCCATTTTTCCATTGTTTCGACAATGTTCTCCGATTTTGTCTCTTTTTTCTGTCGCACGGGTTTGAAATGGGAGTGATATCCGCCACGCAAACGCAAAATACTAGAGTAATGAAATATAATAGCAACCTTGCCAGAGCGTGCAACTCAATATGGTTTCAAGCCAAGTCGTTGAAAGAGCCGCGTCACATTTTCAGTTCGCTCGAGGCAGTTTTATTAAGACAACGCGCGGCACTTCTATGTAGCTTATCGAGGTAGCGAGTTAAATATTATTATTCTGCGTATCAAATGCTTGGTGCTCATGTTGCTGCTTAACTAGACGAAATGACGTGCACGTAGTGACGTGACGTGCTAATGACGTGCATGACGTCTTAAATAGACGTAATTGTAATGAACGGAGAGGAAACTTTTGTATGTGAACAGCAGGAAGACAGAAAGAGAGGAAGGAGGAAAATAAGATGGTAGACAATCTCCATGAAGAATTGATTATGAAGTTATGGAGAACTGAATAAATTATCGGGGAGTGAACAGTATAGTTAGAATAATAGCAAATAACATTGCAAAACTCCTCTTTACATCGGATTAAATTAGTTGGCATATATAACACTTGCCATTAGTTCAGCTTGTTTGATTACCGTGATATGGTAATTAATTTAAAAAAGTAACATGGCAAGAAATATTACAATGATATTTATAATACGACATCGACATAATTGAAAAATTATTTCTTATTATTTTTCTTACTCCGTTAACTTTGTGTTTTCCTGGCCTAAAAGAACGAACATATGCGAATTGCCATTCACAAGTGAGTTAACATTAATCATATTTAAATCATACAATACACAAGTGAGTTACACGATACAACATTATGATAGTGTTTATTGTTTAGTGGAAGCCTGGTGAATAATCACCCCCTCCGACACACCCATAATGTGGCTCGCCAGTGTATTACGTAGATGTAGATGAATAGAAGAGAAGAGAGAGAGAGGGATGTAGACAACAAAGACCAGCGAAAGCAGATAACACACTATAATGACGACCGGCATTCGGGAACAGGAGATTCTTCATGACGTTATCCTGTCCAAAAAGCAAGTAAACCAATTATTATCATGAAAAGATGAGGCAACAGAGAGCAAACTCTGAATCATATTACTAATAAAACGAGCTGCGTAGTGTGATGAGGATTATTTCATACCAAATTAGACAGCTTACGCCAAGATCCCCTTTTATTAATCAACTGAGCCTATTCATGCATCACAGCGGCTCCACTAGAGGAAACGTGGATACATAGTCGAGACCTTGACTACAGTAATGACTGAGCGTAAAGTAAAAATACACGCTTGATAAAGATGATGAAAGAGGAGCCTTAACGCTGTGGTGCTTTTGAATTTGAAAGCTTCTTAGGGCGCCTCCTGCCTGCAGCTCAGCCTCGGCCCCGGCATCAAATGGCAATGGAAGCAAATACACGTGACTAATTAGGCACTGGCGCGCACACACCACTCGCTGGAGCATGCTGGAGCGGCGCCCTCCAGCTCCTACACATCTTTGTCGGGTTTCTCTTGTTTTGAGTGCGCTGCAAGATGCTTGCCGCTCTCCCGGCTACACAAAGCCTCCAAGGAGGCGCTTTTGCTCTTTGCGAACGGATACTCGCTGACGCCTTAATCGGGAGTCTTACCTTACTCGCTTATGTGACGGTGCAGGGGATCGAATAAGACGAACTGGGTAAAATAACGGGTGAAAGTAGGGAAGCACATTCATTTAAAATAAGCAATCAGCACCCACTAATGGCGTAGGAAATGATTTCCCATCTCCCACGAGATTATGCAAGGAAGTAAATCTTCTAGGAGATAATATATCCCTTGAAATTAACGCATACGAGGTCACTGAGTAGAATTTTGAGAAATATTCACATCCGTAATGAACGTAATTGATGACTCAAGAAACATATTAGGGGTTACACAGTATGAAAGATAATTTATTGGAGCATGATTGCAATATTCTTTTAATAAATCTATATACCTCTTTCCATTTCGCCTTCATTAGTGCTAATTTACTCCTCCCGCATATCTTTCCACCTCCAACTATTCCATCGTTTCAATTATGAATAAATTTCCTGTTTATTTCTTCTCCTGTCATATAGGTACCTGTTTTTTGTCTATGTCTAATTTGAGTTTCCCTCAACATTACCCTCATCATCTCCAAAACATTTCTAAGTTCGTCTTCCCTTTACAAATCACTTCTATTTCCTACTTCTAAGAAAAATTATTTTCAATGTCACCGAATAATGCCATACCACCAGGGGTTTTTTTGAAGCCACTCATGACCACAGAAATGGCTTGAAATTTCTTTTCTTAGCTGACGCTAACCAGATGTGGTCAACGCTCCAAGACGACTAAGACGCCTTGAAAATGAATAAACATTGGTGAGATTCAAATAATGACTCTAGTTAATAGATTTATCTTTTTAATATAGGCATTATGCAGAGACAAAATCCCAAAATAGGATCAGTTAAATATGAGACAGTATGACTTATTAACTTGTATAACCCTAGCTTACGGTTCACTCATAAAAACTTTTACTTTGAAAGGTCCACATTCATTTATTGCCAACCTTGGTTTCAGCAGTTACTTTCAATATTAAAGTACAAATCGCATCAGTAACTGTCATTATACTATGAAACTCAAGAGTCATTAAACGAGTGGAAAGATTTATTTCCGAGGTGAGTGATGTTGAGGAGGGGGGAATGGCCGAAAGATAAAGCGTGACCTGTGATATCAAACATTCTAGGGTATAGACATTGATATGAAGGGAGAATGGTTATCCTAGGTCTCGTCCTTCACCAGGTTAAAACTAAGTTTGCAACCGCTGCGACATGTAACTCAATAATGACAAGTACCGCCGAAACCATGGTCGGTAATACATGAGTGATAAAATTGGAAAGTAGCACTTGTGGAAGTAAGCAATCAAACCAACCAATATGATGCGTATCAGTTTTACTAATTGAAGTTTACATCCTTCACTTATACCCAGCAAGGCAGGTTTAACAGCTCATTTCTTTGCGGGTCGAGATTGGGAAAATGATAAATTTACAGTGAAAAGGTCAATAATATCAATAAATAACTTGGTTTCGTCAATGATCGAAGACATCCAAATGTTTCCAAATCCTGGAGGGAAGAGGAAATTTAGAGAAACTTAAGAATGTCGACATGTCGGGGCAAGATGAAGGATTGAAATACAGACAGTGATACCGTTAGTTATATTTTTAAATAGCCAATATCGGTAAAAACTGACTATTCACTGAATAATGGTAAATGTAGGGAACATAAGTAAGACAACAGAGAAAAGAATATACTAGTGTGATATGGTTTCAAAGCTTCGGGTGACACAAAAAGCAAATATAATAAAACAGATGGTATTGGAAGCCTTAGAGTATATTGTTAAGTAAGAATATTATTATTATTAGAAGAGTATTGTCAGAAGAAATATTGTGGAAATAAGACAAAAGGAAATAAAAACGAAGATGTTTCTGGCAGGGAAGATGAAAATAAAAAACTGCATGAGGAAATTCAAAGGAAGTAAAAAAAAAGTTAACGTATGTAATAGGTAGGTGTGTTCTGAAACAACAACAAAATGTATATAAATAAGTTTTCAAACCAACAACAACCTAAAATAAATTAGTATAATAGCATCAATGACATATAATCTCCATTCGAACGCAAGTTTTAATAAACGCAATTGAAAAATCTTGTTGAACCATCACTCCACCTTAGTATAAACACTTTTACGTCTCCGAAACAGAAAATCTATCGAAAAAGACTGATAGAATTTTCCCGATATTAGTCATAAATGCAAGTGTTTTGAACAATAGGATATTTTAAGGTCATTACTAATGATATCCAGTAGAACAAGTGACTGCAATGTCTCTGAATTTTAAGCATGACATTTTCAAAGCGAAGCATGTCTTCTCCAAATTTAACGAAGGTACTCAATCTAGGTTACAACGAAAATACACCTTTCATACCCTTCTTTCATCATTACTTCTCCAGCGAAAGAGCTTCTACCTCCCGTCTCAAAAAACAGCACCGTTGGCTAATGAATTCGTCGTGACCTTTCCGCCTCCACACTTTTTCACACCTCCAATTTTCTTTTCCCTGTTACTCCTTTATTTTAACAGTTTGTAGTTAAATACGTCAATTCAAAAAGCAGTTATCTCTGTTTAGTTTATAATATTGTTTTCAAGAATAACAAAATCCTATTTCTCGCCGCTACATTTCATGTATTCTTGTCAAGGCCCTTAAGCATTAAAATACTTACTTCTATGCAAAACCTTCACATTTGAAGTGCATCCGAATTAACTAATGACCAACAACGAGTTTCGTTATCAAAAATATTCACTGAGATGAAATTACTTATCTAGTTCACAACAACGAAATACATTTGGATAAAGTAACGTCATTCGTTCATGTGCTGTTACGAAGTTCACGTAGACTCCATTTTAATTTTGTCAATAATGTGAAATGCTGAAAATGTATTATTACTTTGTAGGATGATGCTTTCCGGCAATGCTGCGATTTGTTCATTATGAAAATCACAACGTTTCGCTTCTCTTACTGGAAGCGTCATCCTACATAGATAAAAAAAGCTGCGAAAGCCTTCAAACAAAAATTATTTCTTATGTTTCTGAATGAGTCGCTAGCTTCACTAACCTAGGGTATGGTTTAAAAAGAAGAAAATTAAGCAATGTCAGGCATTGGCGATAGAAATAAGAATGCCTATAGCATTTATAGAACTAATAATGCCAGACAAGAAACGGTACAGTAAACAAGTAAAAACAACGTTTTACAATGAAAAAACCTTAAACAGCACCCGGCTTACTTATATTTGCATGCAAATTTCACTTTAAGAAAGGCGTACTATCAGAAAAAGTTCATGAGAATAAAGCCGCCGATCATGCGTCAGAAAGTTGCTATCTGTACGATAAACGCCATCCATACCTAAGAACGAATCGAAACAAATAAGGATTAATTAGAAAAGGACGGGAATGAGAGGTATAGTTTGAATTCGCATCTCGTTTACCTCGAGGCTCGGTGAACCTGACAAGAGAACCCAGGCCAAGCGCCTGCGCATCAAGTTAAGATGACGGAAGGACCGCAAAGCGGTGACGCCGCGCCGGTGACGATAAGAGCGAGAAACATAAGAGGAAATGACACGAGTGAATTGGAGGAGACGACGACGAAGAAGCTATATTCCGCCCACGGATTTTGTGTTGGGGGAACATGATGGAACGTATGGCACAGGGATACGGACAGCCGACGTTTCTGGACCATTTATAAGAGACCAGGTCTTAAGTTTGGAAGTCGTCGCTGAACAACAGGACTGCCACGGGGGGGAAAAGGCACACGAAGAGTAGGATAATGCCAAAAGGGAAGAGAAAAAAATACGAGGACAAAATGTGATGCGGAAGTTCGGCGAAACTTTATTTTTTGAGATCTATAGCCCGAGAAATGCCTTCGGAATTTACCCGACGAGATGGGAGAACGATGTAGGCGTTATGGACAATGCGAGAGTCAAGAGGGAGTTTCTCGACCTTTCAGTTGGCGATGGTAGAAGCCACTTCATCAAGCTTGGTTCCTCGGTAGAAACAAGGCAATAAAAGACTTAAGAGAACACCCTCCACCCTACCCTCCCCGCAAACCCTAACCGAAGCCACATTAAATGAGAAAAAGTATGCCAAAACTTCGCCGACATTCGACGAAAAGAGCTAATAATTTAATATTAATATCTCCCCGAGGCGAAGAAAGCCATCATTGAAATAAATCATTACACATGTGCATACTTACTGACGGTCTACCAGCTTTAGGGTCACATAGAAAAATATGTGATCAAAAAAACACATTTTTGAAAGCCTATTACATTATTTCATTCGCAAATGGGAAACTTTAACAAGACAATTTACGAGATGCGGAGTGACCTGCATTTAAAAACCTTTCACGAAGCATATCAGTACAGCTTTAAAAACCTGTAGTCTCAAGCCTTTACTGGGCAAGTGATAGATTTTCTCTGATATTAAACGAATTAAATGGGAGTAATTAGAACCGATACATTTTTTTCAACCCGTCAGATTTAAAAGACAAGGAGATCAAGGCGATCAGAACATGATCTATACACTAAAATATTTTGGGACATGCTTAACAGAGAAAAATCACTTTGACTTTTGGGATACACCGCAAGCTCATAATAAGTCGCCAAATAGCCAATCGATTGGCGTCTCGCTCGTCATCATCCCTGATATGACACCCGTCGTAACGTTGGATGAAATGAAAGAATTGACCAGCTGTGTAACCTGATAATAGTTTTTATTCATAACTCCCCGGCAAAGAATTAGTTATTACATATTACTTGGTAATGACCGGAGGATTATTTAAAATTAAATACGATCAAGATTATCTTACACTGTTATTGTGCCAAAGCAGAAGCTAGTAGTGACAGTTTGATCAACCATATTTATCGAGGACATTAAGCCATAGTAAACGCATTTCTCACCAGAGTTTTTTCACTACCTTCTTCAATACCGATTCGAGGTAAATTTTCAATTCGCGGTAAATGAATCAATGGTGATATTGCGATAATTCCGCTACTATACGTACGTTTTCGGCGAATTAACAGCACGTCTGATCCATTTAATACTGCCAATCGCATCTTTTAAATACTTCAATATTCCGTTGTGCTATCATACAGCATGGTTACATCTATTTATGTCTCGATCTCTTGTTTTTGCATTCATTAACTGTGTGCAGAAAGAAATATCTATTAACCTTCATTTGTTCAAACGAAGAATATCTCCCAATTTGCCGCTTTTGCCTATCCTATAAAAGTGGTTGGGTGGACAAACCGTTAAATTATCCATGTTCTTATCATCTCTCAATAATATAAGAGCATTTTTAATGGTAATAATATCGAAATAAAGATCTTGCCTCCAGGATTAAACTCTATTTAAGTCTACTTTCTCGATAAGTACTTGGTTATCCGTCACATTTTTCCAGGCATCAATCAAAACTGAACCGCCGAAAGCCTTAAACGCTGAAAAAGATATGTCATGTATCAACCAAATTAATACCAAACGATGTTACAACTTCATCAACTTCTCATTAATCATAATAACATTTTGGCTACTTTATTACCTTACACTTTCCAGCCAATGCTTTTAGTAATAATGAATGTAACTGGAAAACTTCTAAAAATAACTAAAATAAAGCTCCCTCAACCCGAATTCCTTCGTAAATACAGATTCAAAGCGGGTGCATTAGTAATTTTCCTCTGGTTCTTCTCACGCAGTCATCATTTAGGAATGTCTAATCGTACTAACGTTTAAAATCAATTGTTTAAAAAAGAAACACAACTTAAAATAAGTGCACTTAAACCATAGGTCTTAAAACCCCTCAAAAAGTTCCTTCGGGGATAAGAGAAAATTCCGAACTAAAGCCAACTTTAGTTGAGTTTCAACAGTGCAGTATAGGGATCCTTCTGCTCTATTATGGCACTTTGGCTAAAGAGGAGCGCGGTTAACAATCTAGAATGCCACGCGCGTTCACAAACGCCTCTGAAGACTATAAAAGGTTGACCGCTTCACATAAAAAAAAAGAATGACTGCCTGTTCATTAAATCCTTTTACATATTATTCTTTCCTTGATAAAACAAATCAGATTGGTATGAGAAACTCCAAATCAAATTGAAGAACTACCGTTTTTTTGCTAAATCAAGCTGATAAATATGATCGACAAGAAAAATATCTAATACCTAACACCATTTCACACTGTAGGCTGAACAGTAGTAATTCAATCGTGCTCATAAAAATTATAATTAAATTAGCAGCCTAAATTTAGACACCAATCTAATTATTAAAGAGATCCACTTCTATTAGCATAAACATTACCTCCCTTCTTTTGGAAAATTGATTGATTTGAATTAGTAAAAGCATGAAGGCAGAAGAAAAGCTTAGTCTTCAAATGAAGTACTAAATATGCACACGAAGCGAATAAATTCAAAGATGATATGAAAAGTTCAAACAAACCAATTACTTACTAATCCGAGGTCTTAATTTAGCCAAACGTAACTGCAAATAGGTGGGATTAATTTAAATATATCTGAAAAGAATTGGAGAAGAAAATAGATTATTCCTGAACAAACGGAAGGGAAGAGTGAGTATTCACCTACGCAAAAAATACCCCTAGCGAAGATAAAGGTCCAGAATGTAAACAAATAATCGAAACAAACATATCTCACGCAAATTTTCCACTAGCTCCATAATGGGGGAATCACAAGTCCGTACCAAAAGGGAAGCGATACGATTTCATAGACATATAGAGAGTGGTAAAATATTGATGAAACAGAAAAATTTCGAAAAAAATGATTCATTCCTTTTTCTTCTGTCAACGTTTACAAAGAACACAGAAAACCTTTCATTTTAACGTCAAACTCTGTAAAAACAGCACTGAAAAGCATTAACCTATTCCTCAAGTCACTATTAGATGCTACTCCTGGTTTGACCGAAGGTCGTCTGCTTCAATAATGTCGTACTCAACTTAATGACTATGACTGTTACAATTTCAACAGGTGTCCTGCTGGAGGGTCTTGCCCTACGATGTATTGTTTGTCTCCGGAGATGGCGATACGTTTCGTTGCCAGATAACTACGGGGAGGCACTTCCTCTCGAACTTCAGGGAGATGACACTATAACCAATACGTCAGGTAATAAATAAATTGATCAAAGTACATACTTTTACCTCTCATACACAGAAAAAACAAAGATCCCCAAGCAACGTAAAATTTCTTAATACAGAAAGAAATCGTGTTTTAAATACGATTTAAAGATACGATCTGAGCCACTACAATAACAACATAAATTAGGTCCATTTGACGTATCAGTCATTTAAATGTATGAAATTAACACGACGCGACAAGCGGCGTGAACAAGCATGGCTCCAAAATGTCCTTTCAGAAATTAAAAAATCAATCAATTAAGACGACACGAAGGTAATTTATCCAAAGAATATCTGACGCAACATATCAGTCATCCGACTAGTTAGGCCAAAAGAAACGGAAAATTAAAGTTTCACAGTATTTCCCTAATAAACAGAATACTTCTCAACAATATTGTTTATATTATTTATTTATTGTTATACTAATTTGAAAAATTCTCTTATATTAAAAACAAAAGTCATTTAAAATGGATTTGTTACGGTGGGTTTATAGGTCGCAATGACCAAGCAAGCTATCCGCCGCGATGTTTGGCAGTAATTGGTATTTTTCAATGTTATTCCTAATATTAAGCCCCTACTCAATAATTTCTCTCGATTTTAAAAATTTTTACCTCTTGAATTGACCTATATTTACTATACTCCACCAATGCTTTTGGAATCCAAAAAAGTCATATACCCGGCAAGGAGTACATACACTTAGCAGTTTAAAAATTCTATCTATGGAGACTTTTTTTCAATCAGGCTGGAGGCATAGAGGAAATACAAAGAGATAATAACCTATTGCTTAGAATTATAGCAATTGCGGTAGTGACTCAAGTTCATCACACAGAGGAAAATCATTTCAAAAATCTTAAGATCTCAAAGTAAATTTTACTCTGGGATAAAACTGAGTCCAATAATGATGGCAATATTAATTTTAAAATAAATAGGATTGATTATTTTTTCATGGATACTCAGTATGTAAATCTGTTCAAACAAGTTCATTATTTCAATTATTTCCGTAATTAAATGAGATAAAATATAAATAAAACATTAAGGGCATAACAATTAATCATTTAATGTTTGCGCGTAGTTTCGCGATTCCTTTTTTTATCTCGACACTTAAAATCCTGAACTGTCCGGAGCGATATGATATAAATAAATTTTTAAAGTCGTAAAGTCACATCCGGCAACATTAAACGCGACGCATTTTTAACAGAAGAGAGCGCTCGAATAAACTCCACTTTTGGAGCACGTGTAAAAAAACTCGTGAACGGATAACTTAAAAAAAAATAATAATTCGTACTAATAAACGGCTCGCCGAATCGAATTATTTCTCTCATATTCATTAGTATTTTTGTTCCATCAAGCACTGCTTAAATTCCAAGCCGACGGCGCAGGCTAAAGCTCTTTTTACGACTCAACTTCTCTCGCTGAAGAGAGCGGAGAGATTGGAAAGTGAGCTGGAATTGGGGTGAGGAATCCGAAAAAATGGAATGGGAAAGAGAGATATGAGTTACTCTCCCACACAGCAGAGGAAAAAAAGGAAGGTGGTTTGGATGGTTTTGTGTGTGTGTGAGAATGGGGGAAGAGGGGAGTAGACATTTGCATTTTAATTTGATGGGCGAGAAGATATAAATATTGACACTCTGGTTGGCTATATTTCCCCAGTGTCCTCTCAATAATTCTCTATAATGGATTTTCCACGTAGCCCCCATGAATTGATTTCGGGCGTCCACGGTGCAAATGCTAAAAATTTTAAAGGGGAAATAATAATAAAAAAGGAGCAACGAAACACGCACCGTCGGTTGTATTAGTTCCGGCGGCGGCCGTATTGGAAAGGGGCGCGGGGGGGGGGGAGGGGGTGGGATTGGCGCTGAGGTGGCGAGACAGGACGATAGCAGTGGTGGAGATGCGAGTCCGAAGGACGTTATTTATATTTTTACGCTGAAAACAAGAGGGAGGGAGAGGTTGAAATGGGAGGTTGGTCAGAGGGAAGGATAGGGGTTTTTGGCCGGGCGAACGGGAATGCGAGAATAGGGACGATATAAAGAGTAGGGGAGGAGATGTGAAAAGGAGTGTGTTTATAGCTGAATGGAACAACGAAAAATCCTCACGGTGCCATCAATCCTTTCTGATTTATATTTCTAGAGAGAGGGGTACTCCAGGGGTCGTTCGAAGTGCCACTATCTCCTTCTTGCCAACCCCCCCTCGCCCCACAGTGACCTCCTCTCCCACAAAAACGTTATATGTGTGCCCATGCGCACGGATCGACGCCTCTGCTTTCGATTGAAGACTTGGGTTTCGGACGCACACATAACGAGTCCTGGCCTGGGGGAAAAGAGCCAAAGAGTAATAAAACAAAGGACTGGTTATTGTGAAAAGAGCTCGCTTGGGATATGGAGGGTGGGAGAGGGAGAGCCATTATTCCCCGTTCGTCCACACACAGACATGCACACATACATGCGGGGACGGAAGTGGTTTCCTGCGTTACGAGCGCCAGGAATATAGTGGACGCTTGGATCATAATAACCCCATTAGCGGACGAGCGTAGTTCACATGCATACATACACTCTCCCTACGCTTCGCGTGGGCGCGTTACTCCGTGGATTTATGGACTGAAGGACGAATATATGTGCGACGGAGGCGTAATCAGCAATCAGATGAGTAGTGTCGCCATAATTTCACAGAGAACAAGAACTGGGGAATATTGGCTGATATACTGCTGTCGCTGTGCCGCATCGAAACCGGGCTAGAAAATAAAGGACATCCTACAGACTCTACGATTCGATAATTTTAAGTGTATGCGAATTTTGTTTTGTTATGAGTCGGATAGTTTTCCTCAGCTATCCCATAATGAGAGCCTAATAATATGTAGATTCGGCGGTAGAGTTTTGATTCGAAGTGGTCATGTTAACAGTTCTGTACGCTTTGCTAATTTTCAAACATTTCATGAAACATTTATTGATTTGGACAGGATACTTAAGCCTAAAAACATGTAATTCAGAGATAAAATGCGCAGGCTAACTTTGAAATCGTGTTACCAGCAGTATTACTTGAATGTGAGTGGTAACTGCTATGGTGCTGTAAACTTCTACCCATTGTAACTATTATAAAATAATTTTTTCTATTAAATATTGTATAACTCTTTCACAAGGGCTACCTGAAAAAGGATAGGTATTGTACAGCTAACATTAATTCAATCAAACAAGCGCATAAGGTATCCATAGATGGTTCAACCTCATGCGAAACCCAGAAATGTGAACCCTCTCTCAAGCCAGACCCAGAACCCCCTCTCAAGCATGTGTCACATTACCTTTAATGATATAAACTTCCGCATATATCAAGGATACTTGGAAAGCTTGTTGAAAACTTATATCGAACATCAATTAAAATGTAGCACATAAATTGTTACCGTTTCTGAAAGAGTTGACTGAATTGAAAAAAAATGTATTCCCGTAGTGATGAAAAACATTAAAGCCCACTTTCAGCTGATATATTTCCACGAAAAATCCTCACACGATGCACTGCAGGGATTGAGGATTTATGAACCATTTGGCGGCTTTTTCCAACTCAAGAACTAATCACTTAAATGCAGGTTTCGCGTACTCCATCCTGAGATAGTGAGAATCTAGGAATAGCACCCCATCCGCCAAGCCTTTTTCACTCAACTACGTTTTACGGCTATCGCTACAGGAACATAAGAAATCTTTCACAAAAAAACTTTTATTTCACAAACAAGGCACTCAGTTTTTAGAGCACAGTTTCCAATCGTCGGCCAGCGTGAGTAGAACACACGCTGGCACAGAATTGTTGCGCTATCCCAAGCGCTGTAACTCTCGGCAGTTTTAGCGATGAAACTAGAGAGTAACTGGCTTTTCTGGAAACGATTTAAAATAATAAAAACTCAGGCGTTGTGAGCGACGTCTCTAAATACGAAATCGTGCCTAATAATGTTGGATTACACCGTACACACCCAACATGACTTCATGTAAATCATCGAAATCTTATGAAAAATGTATTAGGTATCTCAATTTTTTATTTTTTTTATTTTTTCTTTTCTAATATAATTTATGAAATAAAACATATTTTTCTAAAATAAGTCATACTTTATTTGGCCCAAATAATATTTGCAAAACGAAACTATTTAAAAAATGATTTTGCACTCAACAATACTATGTTGCAGTTGAAAACACTGTATTCAAACGATGACAACACGATATAGTACCTACACAGTAAAGCATACTTTCTGTATTTTAGTATAGAAAAATTTTATGCATCAGGAAAACTTAAAACTTACGACAGGCCTATTCCACCAGCCAGAGGAAAGTAGAGAATGAGAAAATGATTTTAGTGATATTGTTTTATCCACAAATTTGTCCCTCTTACATTCAAATACTGTCTGTCTGCAACCCTCAAAATAATCATGGCTGACCTTCATCTCTATTGGATCCTCCCCCCACCCCATAAAAAATCAAAAGCTTTTAACGTTTAATCCTCTATCTCTTCCTGTCCATAATGTAATTCCTTCTTCCCCTCCTGTTTATAGGTTTATATATCTACTAGGGGGTCTATGACGGCCCAACTCACGGACAGTCCTGGCTTGGCTCGCTGCGCCGCCGCTTATCTACATAATACCCTGCAAGCCACCTCAAGGGTGTGTGGCAGGGGGTGAGTAATCACAAATGTGCACTACACTATACCCTAATAAGGTTGATGAAACGACTATTACTGCATATCAAAAACTTAGAAATACTTATCAGGTGGTAACATTTCACCAACATGAACAAAACTAAAGATAAACAACCAATGTCAGAGAATCTATTTATAAATATATGTATTTATCAACTGCATAAATGCACAGAAATAAAATTGCTAGAGAGTAAAAATACAAGAGGTTCTGTTTGAATTACATGGCCGATTTAGAAGCAAGCATGGAGTTTTATACTGATAACTTTTCTCCTTCCTCTATGGTAATATAAGTAAGAGAATTTAGAGGAATATTAACAACTAGTACCTCAGGTAATATCACCACGTATCGGCGACTTATAATGCTCATAATTAATTACGGTAATAGTTTACAATTGGTGAATATTTATGAAAACTATTCAAACAGACGTAGCCAATGTTTCGTCCACTTTGTTTACTAACCCCGGGCTTTGATTTATTCTGAATGTGTACATAGTATCTTTCTTAAATTTATAGAGCAGCATACTTCAGTAAATAATTTTACATTGTAATAGAAATACTTAGTTACCTTATCTTACGAATGCAATACCTGAATCCGTGGTCAAAAGAGTTTAGACCCCCCCCCACACACAGGCATTCATCATTGCTTCTAACTTTTTAACTGTGCGATAAACATTTTTTATATCATCAATACCTTCAAGAAGTTTGGTACTCACCCATAACAATATAACATATTTTTAAATGTTAATTAATTTCAATTTTACTTACAATGTTTTGGTCATGGGGGTCACTGTGACCCCACACGCCTACTTCCACAGTACTTTCGGTCCAAAGTGTCCATATACTATAATTTCCTAGTATTAATTAATAATAAGTAAATTGCAAAAATTCCCTCATTCAATATATCTATAAGCTACTTTTTGCGAGTAAAAATTTGTTTAAGTATAGTTATTACTGCAGGCAATATTGCACAGCTCTCAAAAGGGTCCAAACCACTGAATACGTCTCGCATACATTCTGTATCTCTGAACCAGGATCTATTATCTAATGGAAACTGGATCTAGTAGCTAAGCTAACGTATTCAGGACGTAAGGTTAGCGAGAAAGATCAAAAGACCATATAGACTTACCATACACAATGCACAACTGCTTCTTAATTCTGACAAAAAATACGAAATATTTAGAATTATTGAGTCTCGTTTATCTTTATATACATGATAGTGCTCCCAAAAAGTATAACATCAAATGACATGAATGATTCATCGTCAAAGGTGATACCAATTTTATCAATTTGCTATAATTCTTATTCTCATCGGTAAACTCAAACGAAAAATTGTGAAAAAAGCTAGCATTATAAGATGCAGCTACGGAAAGGATATTAAAACTAACCTTGAGGTGAATTCAACCATGACCGAGCACTACATGACGTTCTCTTCCATGCATTCATAGTTCCATCGCAAATTCATTGGATTATCAATTTATGAGGCTTGTTGAATTCTGTTCCGTAAATTGAAGAATGTCCAAATCAAGTAGCGTAAAAGTGCAAAGGTCCAACAGCAATTAATATCATTTTAAACTGGGAAATATCTATCCAAAATGTAGTTCAAACAAACTCTAAAACTAAGCAAGTCCATTTCCGTCGAGGCGAATATGTTAAGTGGACCAAGCATTAAAACCTACAGTCTAAAGGAAGCCGAGAGAAGGGATGGTTTGGTGAGCAATGGTGGGAATTGGAAGAGAAATAACGCTGAGGATTGCTGTGTACAAGGAAAAAAAACTCGCTCGTAATGAAAGTGGATGGGACGCAGGAGAGAAATATTAGACGAAGCACTCAGACACGTTCATTGCTACACACACTCGATCCGAACAGGTTGTGTAAAAGTTCTAAGCTATTTCACAATTAACGGTGCTGTACCATTACTCCCACTCCAATCCTCCTCGTAAAACGACACCAGGTGTAAAAAAATATAAAAAACAATGACGCAGCTCTCCATTGTCGCAGCTCTCCGGAGAGAAACGCTTTGTAGAGGGAGACAATTATCACCGGAAGCGGAGCAATTTACAATCGAGGATGGCTCGAGTTCATGTAGCCCACCCGTAGACGGAAGGGTTTTTTGGTCACCCCTAGTTGATATCTCTTCAGTGACTGAGATTCCGAACGATTTTCGCAGTGTGTGGTGGAGGCCATGAGTTCTCTTTACATGAATTTGTTTAAGAAAGAATGACTGTCTAATGAGAGTAAATTATGAGAGGAAGAATGATCGACTAAGTAGGGTAAATAATAAATTATTGAATAAGTTCAAATAATATAGTGGCTGACGAAAAAAAATTTAATCCAGTCTTGGGACTGAAATATACTTAAACCTATTGTATTACTAAGCGGCTATGTGTACAGCAGCTACATTCTATGGTGAATAATGACAGCCAATATATTTATTTTCGGTGTTTTTGTTAAAACTACGGGGAATAACCCTTTAGTAGACGCGCTAGTTTTTGCCACGTAAGTAGGCGCATGGGGGTTTGGTAGACCCCAAAATGTTAAAAATAATAACTAATGTATGATAATATATTCCGAACGAATTTCACCTGTAAATTCTATTTACATATCATTTTTAAACTTTAGTATCATATATACAAAAAATCCATTCATTTTACCTTAAATGTAATCTTTAGTGTAAATGTCCACAATTTTGCGAATAATTTCGTCGTAATCTAGTTAGCCTGCAAATACATAAAACAAAAATGTTTTTCTTTTCTCGCAAAAAAAACAGCTTCTACATATTATAATGAGAACATTTTTTAAATTTTGTTCACATTAGATATAATTACGGAATTACAGCATATGGACACCATAGATAGAAATTGGAACGTTAGTAGGCGCGCGGGTTCACTGTGGCCACCAAGATTTAAAAATTGTAAATAAAATTGTAATTACTTAGTAGGTATTTTAAAAGTAACTTCATTTTTTATGTGTGATTATCAAGTTTGTAGAAGGTACTGAAATTATTAAAACGTTTTATCGCACAGTTAAAAAATTAGAAGCAATGATAAATGCCTGTGTGTCCGTGAGGGTCAGATTCTACCCTGTGAAGTCTGACCTCGCGCGCCTACTTAAGCGTTAAGGGCCGGTGATTCGTAAAAGAAAATAGGAATAACTTCCTGTCTCGGGTGGTAATTCCCCACTGATTGCGAGCACCTGACCAGGGAGCTATAACTAAGCTCTTTCATTGTACCTACCCTGAAAGACAATGACGTGATGGGTTTGTACGTACGTAGGCATGAGCTCAATGCTTCTGTCAATGTCTCCATCACAGAATACTCAAACCAGGCTATAGAAAGTGCAATAATCGAATAATGTGACTACCAGTCATCACAACGAAGGTCGGTTTGCTGGATTTTTACCTTTCCAATTTTTCAACGAACCACTACATAATAATAATGAATTTTATTGGTCTATGTCACTGGTAAATTTCATTCGGAAACGATACGCTTCAAGACGGAAAAAAATCTTACGTAAATTGGTTCTAGACCCCCTCCCCCCACATACGAGATAAGATAATGTAAGATGATCCAAGCCCCCCCCACCCCCAAAACGTCTTATGTAATACTTGAATGCCCCCTTACACCTCACACTCCCACTCCCCCCACATAACCTTCCCTAGCACCTTCCCATCCCCCCCGCCACCCTTCCTTATTTCCCTCATGCAACGCTCACCACATTAAACATACAAACTGCCTACCTTTTTGCGCAACCACCTAATGCTGTTCGCTTTTCAATGAAACCATAGATCGTGAACATGCTACTACTAATTTTGAGGAAACCGGGAATAGCCACGGGATCCGGGTTCGTATCCCGGTCAAGGCGAATGATTTTTTTCCTGTGGAATATCGCACTTATGTTGCTTCTAATTAAAGGAGGGTGCGCATCGTTTGGTTCGAACGCTGTGACGTAGTTGGATTAGATCAAGCGCTAGAAAAGTACATATTAAGTGTACGTAAGTAAGTAAGTTGTTTTTCCCTTCCCAAATACAAATAAAAAACGTCTGTACCTGACGATGCCGTAAATCGGTGATAGGCGTCGCATAATAAAAAGTTTGTCAAAATAATACTAAGTGTTATCATTAATCATGAGTATTAATATAAGCAAGTAATCGTTATATATTTGATACTTGTGTGGTATAATAGTATATGGATAAAACAGCAACGGGAGGTAACACATGAGGGAAGAGAAGTTTTTAGATATCCCATTGATGAATCTACACAGGCAAAGGTTCGCTGCGCCAGAGACAAGAAAACTTTAATGTTGAAAATGGGAAGTTTCATTTTCCATTAGTAAATAAATTAGTTCCGAGGTTATTTGCGCTGTAAACGGGATTCTATTCTCAAAGTACACATTTGCTAACGACAACCGATCAAATATGTTTTATATCAGTATGCACTTGGATGCAAATACCTACTTGACTGCATACTGCCTAGGCTAAAAACTGAATTATCGGCTTTCATCCACTATTCATAAACTATGTAATTCTAGAGTTGTCTGCTGATTGTGTCATCCGGACGAAGTCATGCGCAGAACGGACTCATTTTGGCCACGGGAACGTCCTACCCTGAATTAGTAGTACCATGGCCGTGATCAATTAAATACAGAGTGAAAAGTGCAGTGTTAGTTCATCACCTTTTATTCAGACATTTTAGTCATTTAACTTTGAAACCACCATAATATAAAGGTAAAGGTTTATAGATCATAACTCAAACATTTTGTAAGGCAACGCACAGTTATCTTGAATTCTAGACGCATTACATATTAGCCGGAACACCCCAAGACGGACCTAAAGACTGAAGGAAAAAGGTACTACGTAAGTGGGAATGACGGCCGCCTTTCATTCTCAAACAGCCTCACGACAGAGGAATTTCCGGATAAATAAAATAAAACTTAACTCAAGAAAGATAGAAAAAGAAGAGATAAATCAGGCCGTGAGTCTTGAGGAGAGAGAAAGAGAGATAGAGATTCAAGGCGGCTGAAACTTGGGGAAAGAAGGTAGGGATGAGGGGGGGAGATGCAGTGGGTGGGTTGTTGGGCGGAAAGTAGGTAAGGGGGAATTTTGTAAGGGAAGGGAGTTAGTTTCAGAGGAGGAGGCCTCGGAAGGCGAACGCGAAAGATAGATGAAGCCATAAAATCCAAAGAGTAGAAAATCGAACTGGATAACACTCAAAACTAGTTGAGACCTTCGACGTCGGGGCCCCGATGAAAATACTTGGAATGCTTTCCATCCCAGAAGAAGACACCCCCCACCTCTCTTTACACAGCATACCTTCTCCTTCAGCTCCAGTCCCTTATCCACGGAGGAAGAAGGGAATTTGAGATCGTGGAGGGCGAAGGAAGAACAAGGAGAAAGAGTTTTTAGGCATCCACGTTTGGCAGTTAGTTAGTCCGTAGGAAGTATAAGAATGGAGGGTGGGCGCGTCACCATCCCACCTCCACCCTCCTCCTACTGTGATATGAAAAGTGGATAATACGACCTGGGAGATAATTCACGCGGAAGTGGATTCGGGGAGGTGGAGGGGAGGTTATGACGACGAAGAGTATTATGAGAGCGTTCCGATCGGAGATCAAGACAATGACGCAGTTATATCAAGATGCTGTCTCCCCCGTGGAGTGTCTGGAATTCTTGCGAATTACGGTTATTCGGTCGCCAAGGACAGAGAGGCTATTAAAGCGATCAATAGGGTAATAAAAACTAAGTAGGCAATTTAGTTTCTATTCCATACACACCGACGTTCAACCCTGCAAGCTATAAACTAAAAGTTTGTGAAGCAGGAAGAGTTAACAAACCAGCCATGGATATTTAGAAGTTATACTTAACTTTATTTTAACTAAAAAATAATCAAAACTATTATGAGGAGTACTAAAATCAGGCATCCTCGAAGAAATTTCTAGAATTTAGGTGGCCATTCCTTGAAAATAGTAGGATTAGGAGTCGACAGCAGGCATACACATGATGAATTAAATAGAGTAGACGGCGGATGAGCTTTGTTCTAACACTAGATGGAATTCAATGTTAATTAGGAAAACAACAGATATGTATTATAAATTAAGCATCATAACTAATAAAACATGAAAAATACCACATAATTCCTGTAAGGTCATCTGGTTTGCGACTATAAACGTCTATTACTATTAATATCACCTCAATCACACAGAAAAATACAATAAAAGCACTTGTATGGGGTTGGGAGGAATGGTATCGTCCATTATATAAAAGTCTGCGTAGACACCTATCGCATGTAAACTATATTACAAATAAATTTCATAAACTAATAAATTAAGACTTCGGGCGACAACCCTTTCGGGTTGTCGCCCGAAGTCTTGTTGGAGCCTGAAGATTTTCTCCATTTGGAAATGTCGATAGATAGGGAGTTTATGAAAGATGGTTAATAATGAAAGATATTATCTATCCATTAAGAGACAATACTGCAGTAATGTGTAAGTACAGTGATTGAAACACAAGTTTATTTAAATTCGGTAGAGCATGGAATTGAAAGAACTTTTCCTGCAAGAAAATAGGGTTACTTCGGTGAGAGAATTCACTTAAAATGAACGAAGTATTCCGATTCGTTGCCGAATAGAATAAAATAGTCAAAGTAGGTACATGAATACGTAATGACAGTCAAGTGAGAAAATTAATTTTATCTTTTAGCTCTGGAGTCCAAAACGGTAAGATTACTTGCTCTGACCCATTTTAGTAGTGCAATCAGTAAAACTTCTTTAAAATACCTACGAAACACAATGCCCTGATTGAAATTTAAATTTACCGAACGTGAAATGGATACTGGAATGATTCCATTCAATCTCGGAGGCATTGCCGGGAACATTAGATTCGAGGGAATTTAACAATCGAATATAATGCGAGAATTTGTCATATCCTCGCAAAAGTTCGATAAGTCAACGGTGGAATTAAATCAATAGTAAAAGTAGGCCTTACTTGAGAGCAGACGGAATGCTAATGTCTCCTGGCGAAATTTCTTTCCCCTAGGAGCCATTTGGACGAAAGAAAATTCCATAGTCATCCGTTCCAGATGTCGAACGTAATGCTGGAATTATCACCATAGGACGCGTCGCGTGAGAAAAGTGAGGAACAACCGCCATAGACGGAGATTCGAGGGAGAGCACTTCGTTCATATGAGGGGACGATAACTCCAGCCGTCTTATTTTCACGTAGACGCTATCCCTTACACCACGGCTTAATCAAATTGGCAAACAACCAATCCATCCATTATAATCACAGGAAAGCCAAGTCCCGCCTTTTTTATACCCGCATTATCCGAATGTTTAAACCTGGTTGGGTCTAGCCGGGTAAAATGTTCACCCAATTGCTTAGTAAAATAGCTAGTAAATCATCCACATAGCAATCTAGTATCATCTTATCCATGGTAGATTCGCCGCATGTCTAGACTCAGACACCAGTGTGTGAGTAACAGTCAACCCCTTCTCCTTCAGTTGGTTAAAATAAACCCGGCGACGTTACTTGCGTCATTATTTTTAAGATCCCAGATTTGCCTGCCAAATTCGAATGAGGAGCATTAATGATATAGTATTATTGAAAATATAATTTATATAAGTGTTTTCCTAACACTGCAGTGATAGGTATTCGTGGCCGTTTACATTATGGCTTACTATTAGATTACGGTCTTTTTATATTATTTTCCCATATGTTAATTTCAAATTAATGTTTCCCATGATCAGCATGAATAATTTAAATTTTAATGTCACCATGATCAAGCGAGAACTACAGATATTTTTATTTCACCACCAAATGAAATTGTGTGCATTTACTGACTTTGTCTGATCGTATATGAGGTTAAAGGATCACCCAAATGGTGCGACCTGAAATGAAACTATGGTAGGTATATAAAATTAGATTACACAGAAATTCAAAATTCAACTACATAGCGCCTTGGGTAAAAGGCATTTAGAAAGTTTCGATTAAGTAAGAAAGTTCTTTATCTCACCTTTTCCATGCATGTAACATAAAAATATGCGTCAATGTAACTTAAAAGAAGACGGTGAAAATAAGACAAGTTAATTTTTTTATGGAAACTTTTACAAACCACAACACAACACATAATTCTCGATCCGGGTATAAATACTTAACGCAAGATGAAAGCATCACCTCCAGGAGTTATATTAACATCCCTTTACCAGTAACCACTAGGTGGCATTGAGGATAGAAGAAGGAATGAAATGTAAGGATGATAAGGAATGGGGAAAATGTTAACTAAACAACAGCCGAGAGGATGGTGGAAAAGGCGAGAATCAGATAGATACTCATTAACTCCAGGGTAACGACTTATTTTTTAAACTTTGAGCAATTATTATAAAGTATTGAGCTCACGTCGGTCACTGGGGAACATTTTTACATTAAATTTACTCTGAAGATCACAGGTTACATGGTGTTTCGTGAAGCTGCTCTCTGCGTCATGGTTATATTTAAATGCATTAGATTTTTCCTTAGTCCTGGTGTTCAAAATTCGGGAAGTCTATAATTATGAGGTCTAACATCAAGATGTAAAAAATAAGAGGTCAGGCATAATATGGCGGTACAGAAAGTCATACTTGGATTCAAAAGAATCGGAAGACGGGTGAAGTAAGGAGCTTGAAAGGCGCACCTTGCCCCGACTAGGGTTAAGAAGGGGGTCGCAAGAAACTAATGGTAGGAGGAGGTTGCCGAATAAAAGTTGAGCGAAATAACGATTTGGGTTCCCGGTCCGAAGGGGATGTGGAGGGAGGGTGGAAGAATGGAAGGAGGACGAGGAATTAAATGAAGCGAGAAAGGAAGAAAAATGGAGTGCAGGGCGGGGTGAGGGAGGCCTGCAAACGGTATGAGAAATTGAGTTTAGGGAACGTGGTTTTCGAAGAAGGGGAGAGAACGTTGGTGTGGAAAAAGAGAGAGTTTAAGAAAAAATTGGGAAATACAAAAACCGGATCGAAAATTCAGCTATGGTCGACTCTCTTCAATACATGCAAAGCTAACGAGCTTTCCGATTTCCCGTTTCGATAATTTAGCAAGCTTTTTTATATTTATTCCTACGAAAGTAATGCTTACTCTTTAAACAATCCCGGAATCATACAATGACTAGGAATTTTATAGATATCTGGAACGCACTTTGGATGAGCACAGTGACAAGAATGTCCGGTTACATCATTTAAGAACGCTTCGAGTAATATCAGTCTAGGATGCAAAGTTAATAACGTGTAGACCCGGCAGTTCTTATATGTCGCAGGATTGAATCATAGTTCGGGCCTGGATGCAGTATTTTTCTGGGTCATGCGGTGTAGTTGGAACACTTTAATCCAATTTGCTTTCCCTACTATGTTGAGAGACAGTTTTGAACAATCTCAACAATTTTGAGCACATCAATAGATATGCATTCATTGGTTGTTCAATCCTAAGATAGGTCAACTGCAGCCCTCCAAAATTCTCTATCTAATCTAGTTCCCTCACTAATAGGAGGACAGAGGTAGCTCAGGTTTCGGGAGCCCAACTACGGTGTGTTCCCCGGTTTGAATCCCGGTGAGGGAAAATATTTAGTTTTTTTTGAAATCAATTTTCTGAATTTTTTGGAAAGAAATGACTTCTCCAACCAAGTTGGTGACCACACACCACTGATGAGAGACAGCAGTTTCACCAGAAGTCACTAGTAACGCAGATGGCTGTCACAGCTGAAGACGAGATTTCATGACTGCAATACTGCGATGTGAAAGGTAGCTGGATACCGCATTTATCTCCCAAGGGTATTTATACATTCGAAATATGCTTTGAAGTTATGACGATATCCTCACGCAAGCCATTGGAAATTAGACCAGTCATCTTAGACACGCTTGTGTGACGCGTTTCATTCATAATGACCAGTAATAGCGATTTTAGGTCTCAATTTTATAAGGTTCTATCACTCCTTCAAAGTAAAATATACTTAATTATTTTCTCAAAACGATTGAAATTCTGCCATTAATTTTAGAAGGTACGAACGATATGACGCAGTAAAAAATTTAGCATACCCGTTAATACTTAATAGGTACCTATTATAAATTGCCAATAATGGAAGTGCAAATTGTCATGAAATATGGACTAGAATAAAACTGTGCTGTTAAAAAGCAGAAGGGTGCAACATAAACAATCACTTCGCTCCCGAAGGCAAAAAATCGCGAATATTATAATATAATATAAAATGCGTTATAATAGCTAAAATCAAATTTAGCTCTTAAGAATAATAATTCGATGGTAGGCGAAGTAACCTTGTGGAATTTTGACATAATAGAATGAAGAGATACTTGGTAATTTCCACACTTTTATTTTCAACTGTCCGGTTTCGAAGTTTTAGTACTTCATCATCAGAGATATAACTGTGGATATTACCAAGTATCTCGTCATTCTATTAAGAATAATAATTTCTCTACAGCTCGTTAAAAGTCAATACAGTAGCACTACATTTGCCACAGGAAAGTTTCTATTCCCTCACAATGCATAGCATTGCAGGGCATATACATATATATAGAGCACAAAATAACTCACAGACAAAATATCTCGATACATATGTAAGAAATAGCTACAAAAAATACCACTTATATGACCAAAGCATACATCGCCCATCATTCTATGGATAAGAATGTATATCAGGAATTCCAATCTGACACATCAGATTTTTTAGCTTTGCCAAATAGGAAAAAATATCGCAAGGATTATTTTAACCACGCCAGCACAGTAAATCACGGAGTAAACAACAAATAAAATTGATTCTGGCCTCACACTATCCACGCAAAATACTACAAGCAGCGGGGCGATTACGACAACCTCAAAGTAACATCCTACTAAACCAATACGAGGAATTTACAGGATATGCTATTAACACAATCTTATATTTAATATACTTGCTTGAGAAGTAGGACCAAGTGAATTTAACCAATACTCGAGATAGAAAACGTATTTTATTGAAGTTGTCATTTTTTATAAAACCCAGATATATTTATTCGAGGGGTACAAGAACTTGGCCGATCACGAAGGTGGAGTACATAACTTATATTCTGTACACAGGAAGCGGAAATTCCACAATTTGAATCAAAAGAACCTTTCTGTAATTACTTTACCCAACGCTCCGGCTCTTAGCGGACAAATTAAAACCCGCCTGTCGACCAAATCAGAGGAGTAAAGTTGAGCACGGATCCATTCGCTGCCGTTTACTTATACGGCAAACCCGACCCAAGAAACCCAACCCAACTATAGAAGGAGAAATAAATTACAGAAATAGAATCCTCAATACGTTCCGTGTACCTCGGTTGGATAGGGAGGGAATCAACTCATTTTCCGCCGAGAAATAAGAATTGTTGCGCATTTATAGGTCATTCCGAAGCGTTCCTCAAAAACGTTCCACCCAATACCACATACCCACCCCCAGACTCGCATTCTTTTACATACCCAAACCCTATTATACTCTCTCACCCCCTTACCCCATTCAACCTCTTCCCACGACCGCATTCGATTTTCTACCTCTTCCCAAGACCCCATTCGATTCACCGCCAATACCCAACGAATTCCGATCCCATTTCTTTCCCATATTATCTCCACTTCTCCCACTCCACACATAACTGCTCCCCCACACCCAGTCTTCTTGTTCCATCTTTCCCCCTTACCAACCCCCCAAAGTACCAACTGGAAATCTTTTTTCCCCCTTTTCCCAATTCTTCATTCCCCTTACACAAGAGCACTTGGCCAACTCCCTCACCTCAACCCATAGATGGAACTGCGAGTACCCCACAATTTCCCCCCGCCCAACTATCATTCCCTCGTACGACCCACCCCACGTCCACATACCCGACCACCGTCCTCGTCACTTGCGCCTTTTTACTCCGCATTTATATAATCTTCTTTCTTTTTCTCTTTCATTTTTAACATTTTTCTTTCCATGCCTCATCTTATATTGATTACGGATCAAAATTGGGATCCCCTCGAATCGCGAACACGCGCGCACAGTCAGACTAAACTCACTCAAGTGCGCCTTTGGGGTTGCTTGATTTAAAATTTTCGACATCGAGCTTCGTTTTAAAATGTATAAATAAGGTGGTATTTTGGTGTGGGGTCATTACAAGGCATAACGAGAATTACCTACACAACGTAAAACTACAACATACAAGTATTTAAGTGTGTTTAGAAAAATTAAATTGCAAAAGGAACATGCAAAAATACCTACATGCAGACACTTAACTAGTACGCAGTTCCCATTAGGTGTAGACACAGTGGAAAAAGTTTAATTCTCGGTGAAAGGCCTTTAAAGCTGACTTTGCTTAAACAACTTACTTCATGCCTCTATCGCTACATTTTACCAATACATTGTATGCATACATACCCTCCTGCACTTAAGACTCCATATTTTTCTTGACAAGATCGTGGAAGATACTCAGGAGTATCTTCCACCATATCCACTCATGACTTCCTCGGTCTACCCCTCCCTCTCACACCGCTCACTCCTCTTTTGTAAATCTAGTTCCTAGCTCACTCATCCATTTTCTTAGCATACACAACAATTAAAAAAACATTATGAGTCTTTAAAGATAATAGTGCATGGAAAAAAATTAAGAGAAATTATAAATAACTGGATGGTTTAATATCTACTTTTGCTATGTGGATAGTATATTTATGGATTCCCAGAATGTAAAAACATATTTTCGACGAAACGCAGGGTGCTAACACCAAAACCTCGGCCTATCAAGCAAAAAGTCATTTGTTCGAGTTCTGCCACGGGCATAGATGTAGAGTTTTATAAAAGGGTTAATATCTTAAGTTAACCGGTGACGTAGGTAAGGCTCCTTCACATGAGACCTTTTACTTCGTATTTATTAAACCTTATTCTTGTTTTTTCCTTAAATATCTCATCTGAAATTTATAATGGATTATCTCCCCTCAATCTTCTATATTCTCGAGAACCCATACGAACACTGCAACAAATTCTCACAAACAGCTCACAACTGCACTGCCTCCTGCGTGTCGTAATATATATAAAACTTAAGAAAGTCCTCAAAATATCAAATGTATAAATTTAGCGATACATTGAGAAGGGATAAATAAGGTTTATTAAAAATAAAAGTCAGCCAATCCAGGTAAAAGAGGATTTTCATTGAAACCTACCGGTAATAAATTTGTAAATATGGTGATCATCATTGTTTAGTTTACTTTTATTAATTAAGTAAAGGTTTATTTGTAATAAAATATGTTAATTTGATTTTAACTAGCTGTGGTGATGTATTTTTAACATATGTCACAAAAACAGTGTAACATCCGTCACAAGATCCATCAGTTGTTTTTATAGATTTACTATTATATCTTTACTTCTAACTTTAATAATAACTATATACCGAGTGATTGGATCGGAGATAATAGATTACTTACCCGCCAGTCCTCCATAACGATTAACGACCTCAGTTGTCGGACCTCAACCCAATTTACCAACGTAAATTTGAAACAAATATGTGTAGCCAGGTATAAAAAGAAATATATCTATAAATGCTTAGCTGTGTTAAGACACGAACAACAGGTATTCGAGAACGTAGCATTTTGTCTTCCACGGTAACTACTCAAAATGGTAACACTCCAGCCTAACGACAGCCGAGCGGGCCAAAAGTTGGCGGGTTTCAATCTCTCAACAGGAATGGATGTCGACATAGTAATAGGAATATGTACATTATCATTTAGACTCTGATTACTTTGGTAAGTATGGTAAAACCATAGTAATCAGAGAACCAGAATTCAATGTCCACAACTAACCCGTGACATATATTTAAGCTTTAAGTAACTTTGATTAATATTCCAGGGTATATACCAACTTGAAACTGCAAGGGAGTGCGAAACTAGCAGACAACAAATATAAACGCAAACAACAGGAATGAATTACCTCCAAAGTGATATTCCCAACAAAACTATTTCAGCCAGGTGTCCCACTGAAACGTTCGCTCTCGTTCGTATAGAAACTATATTTGGTTACTTAATTATTTGGGGAGGCAATCGACAACTGGAGGCATTTGCACTATTGATAACAGATGGTTATGTTGCTCCAGGCTAGATTATCGGTGAATGGAGGACGGATGAAGAGAAATTCAGTGTCAGCATTAGCCTAATCTTAAAAAAAGGCGACAAGTGTACTACAGTTTAAATAACGTCCCATCCGGTGTGAGGAGTAAGTACTACATTTCAAGTTCTATCCACATATCACTAAAATAGGATAGAGAGTCAGCTGAAAATGTCAGTCACCATCAAGACTCGAACCTAAATGGTAAGAAAAGTTAGTATTCTAATCACCAGTCCAACAAGTATCATTCGGCGAAGCCAGAGCTCGAATATATATGGTCACCCTATGCGTTCTGACTGCTGGATCTCCTGTCCGCCAGAAGTGGAGAGCATGGAAATGATCTAACTCGTCAAAGCACAAAAATTAAAAGGGAGTCTCCAATAGCCGTAAACAATTGGCACCACTCGTCAGAGATCACTAACCTTGCTGTGTTGGTTTGCCGGGATGGGACTTCCACAGCAGAGACCAACTCCAGCCTCTCCACAAGAATACCCTCTTGTGATAGTTAACGGGAAGAATGCATCCACGCCAGTGACCAACACAGCCGCAATAACACAACCCAGATAGGATCCTTCGCTAGGCTAATGGGACCCCGTAAGGGTTCTTAGGGCTATAACCTGGGATCCTCCGTAAGGCTAATGATACCCTACTAAAGGTGCCTGGTATTTAACACAACCACACACACGCGCACTCAAACACCGCAAAAATGTCGTCCACTTAGCGTAAGTACACCGAGGGGAAGTAAGTGAATTTTTCTTTAAAAACATTCTCAAAATGAGTCATGAAGACATTGGCTAGAAACGGTGAAAGGAAGTTGCCCATGGAGGTTCCGAAATCTTGTTTGAAAAATTTACCTTGGTAAGTAAAATAATTTTGGTTCATTACCAAATTTGTGAGTCAAATATACTACTCGATTGTATTTGAGTCCAAAATAGTGGCTTCAACTAATCCTCTATTGCTTGGGTAGCAATGTCAACGGGTACACTAGGGATTAGATTTGTTACATCAAATGAGACCATTATTTCACCCTCTAGGAAATTGTAATTTCTAGTCTTTACAATAATTTTTCGTATTTATAACAATAACAGTAATAATTTATAACAGTAATAAAATTAGTAGGTAATAAAAAGTTATTTTGATACCACTAAATTTAACCTGGATTATTTTGTCAGTAATCTCAACAGCCTGTTTCCATTAATCAAATTCACGGTGGAGATAGAAAAAGAGAACCGTCTTCCCTTCATTGATCTTTCCCTAATTAGATCTGGTGACAGGATAACTTTTGACATTTATCGGAAATCAACACATACCACTAACTACATCCACAATCTTTCTTTCGACCTTCCCAACCATAAACTGGCCGTCTTCCGCTCTCTTGTTCATAGACTATTTAACGTCCCTCTAGAGAGATCGGCATTTAATAAGGAATTTTATAAAAGATATTGCCAATCGGAACGGCTTTCGGGAGTCAATAGTTGATAACATAGTGAAGAAGTACAAATTCAAGCATCTAATTTCTAACTCCACCACACACAAGAAAGATGAAACCGAGAAACACATGAAATTGCCTTATTATCCCCGTTAAACGAAAGGAATCGATAAAATATTCAAATCTGTCAAAAATAAAATCTCCTATTTTAACCAATATAAACTTTAAAATCTCTTTGGAAACGCATAGGATAAAATTCCGGCTATGAAAAAATCAGGCATTTATCAAATCAACTGCAACACGTGCCATTTAGTTTACATAGGACAGACATGACGTATGTTACAAACCAGTTTTAAAGAACACAATTCTCACTACAGAAACAATAATCCCGAAAGTTCTAGCGTGGCACAGCATTTAATCTAGACCGGGCACAACGTCACAAAAGATAATTTGATACTTTTGAAGTACACAGGTAATAACCTATTAGACGCTTACGAGAGCCTTTTTGTTTTTAAAAACAAAGGGAATCTCCTAAACAGTGACTCTGTACCCATTCTTCATTCCTCCCTCTTCTCAGTTTTGAACTGTGAGTAATTCGTACTGGTTTTAACGGACGTAGTCACGCGCTAATTTTCTCTTCCTCCTCTTTCCCCCCTCCTCAGCCTCGCCTCCTCCCCCAACGTCTTTCCCTTATATCCATTACTGACCCCCCCTTTTTTGTTGCTGCTTTTCGCCTTTTGATTACGCCGGTCTCCTTTCACCCGCTTTTGCTGACGTCATTTCTCCCCTTCCCCCCTCCTCATTTACCTGCATATCATCTTGGATGTAATTACCCTTCCTCACTTCAACCTTGCGTTGTTGTGACGCTTTTCCTTTGGATCGCTGAAGAGGGCTACTTGGTAGTCGAAATACGCGTATTCGACCCTCACCCTCGTCCGTTCTTGTCTGCAAGATTTTTACCGCGCTCCTTTGGAGCAGTTTCTCCCAGACATTGGGCCCATTTGTGTGTGTGATTGAGTGATTTTCAGTGCTTGTGAGTATGCGTGTGTATGTGGTTGTGTTAATTACCAGGCACCTTTAGTAGGGTATCATTAGCCTTACGGAGGATCCCAGGTTATAGCCCTAAGAACCCTTACGGAGTCCCATTAGCCTAGCGAAGGATCCTATCTGGGTTGTGTGATTGCGGCTGTGTTGGTCACTGGCGTGGATGCATTCTTCCCGTTAACTATCACAAGAGGGTATTCTTGTGGAGAGGCTGGAGTTGGTCTCTACTGTGGAAGTCCCATCCCGGCAAACCAACACAACAAGGTTAGTGATCTCTGACGAGTGGTGCCAATTGTTTACGGTTATTGGAGACTCTCTTTTAATTTTTGTATTTGTCCATCCGTAAGAGCCCACCCCATCATTGTAACCGTCGAAGCACATAAACTATTATATGCTTCAAGCAATAAGGGAAGTTATACATTTAATACTTTTCTGATTAGGAATTTACTCAAGGACGAGGTCCTTTGATCAAAAAGAAAACCCAGATTTCTTTTAACTTACTAATTCAGGTAGCCCATTGTATCAATTCTCGGGTAGTTATGGAATGAAAAATAAAATATGTTATCTCATGGTTTTGTCGATTCAGTATTGTTGAGTAGACACATCCTGTTCGCATGTGATGTTTATTGCATGAGATATAGAAGTGGTTATTTAGCATACAATAATTTACGAAACCGTTCGATAATCAGTCAGTTTACAATAAACATTACGATATTTGGATAATTAACCCCCCAACCTAACTTTATAGGTACCTCTGTTGCTGCATAGAAAGATGTCGATGATTATTAACCTTCGAAAGTTTTATTGGCTCTCCTGAAATTTCCCAAATTATCCCTGTAGATATGAAAAAAATATCGGATAGCTGCCGATATACTTTTAAATCGCAGAGACCTATACGTGTGGTGGTTTTGGGAGAGGGTAGAGAATGGAAACTGGGGAGGGACGAGGGGGAGGGGAGGAATAGAATGGAGTGGAGAGGTGGCAGTGGGGAAGGTTTTGGAGAGGGGGAGTTGGAGATTGTGGCCGTTTCCAAAAAATGGTCGATATATATATTCTATTCGATACCAAAACGAATTCCTAAGGGCCTTTCCTCCACATTCCCCACCAAAAAAAACCACCCAGTTACCCATCTCCTACCTCCCTTAAGTATACATGTACACACTCATAAATACATATATGTGTATGTGCATTTATGTTTCTCGAGAAATTGGAGTAAAAACAAAAGAGATAAGGATTCAAGCTTACTTAGGACACTTTTTAACTGCAGCTCCTTCTTCGGTGGTTGAGTAAAAGAATAAGTACCAATTGTATTTTGAGTAAAGGGGTATCTACATATTAAGTATATACATACAATTTCCATGATCCATGGGTGTCAAAGGTGCCCTAATCCTCTAATTGTTTGCCTGCAAGCGATAATAATGAAATAAACTCGTATTTACTACGTTATGGAGGTTGATGTGAATAATCGGGATTCAAACCTGAAAATGTAGGTGCACAAAATGTGACCTATTATCAGCGGAATGGTGAAATTTATTATGCACAATATTTGAAAATTGTTCAATATCTGTATCTGGAAAAAAACAAGGAAAACGTAGCATGAAAACAATGCAGTTTTAGGCTTAGTGCCTTGTTAAATTGTGTAGGAAACATATTTATATATATGTATTCCTTGAATTTTTCCTCAGTCCGCGGGATCGCGACTTGTATTCCGAGGAAAAGAATAAAAACCATATAATATGCAATGAATAGAGTGGAAAAGGATTGAAGGGAGAGGGTTTTGAGGGCACGGAATAAAAATATGAGATAAAAATACGCGAGAGGAATTTTTCTCCTCGAGATTTTTCGATGAGGAAGGTTTTAGGTTTGGAATCCTAAGGTCTCATGGGTATGGGCGAGCGATCGGCTTGCTGGAAGAGGGTAGAAAAGAGAGCATAAGGAGAGAAATAAAAATGAGGATGGGGAGATATAATGGAACAATGTCAAGGGGAAGGGGGGAGAGGAATGAGGGGAATACAAACAACGCGAGGAAAATACCCCAAGAGATTGGGGAGAGGAGAATGGAACTACTGCATCGGAGGATACATGTAATACACACACATACATACATGCATATATATATATATATACTTACATATTATATTTTTTATTGATCGATGGGCACGGGGTGGAAAATGAGCGAGTAATATAAACGGGTACACACAACAGGAGAGGATATGAAGAGCAATGAAGACATAAAGAGGGAGGAAAAATGCGATTTCAGGTTCCTCCTTGGATAGTACCGGAATACGTCCACTCACCTTAAACCATTGTTCTTAAGTATAAGCCAAGGTGTGATTAGACCGTTACTTCAGCGATTTTTTGTTTGATTTACACATTCCTGCTCACTTTTATTCATCTACGCGTTAAACAGACACCTTGGGTGCTGTCCATACAACTACCTAATTTCTAGCAAAGGCCAGGGACTTTATTTACGAAAGACTCGATATTGACAATGTCGTGAAGGTGTCGTCAGCGACAAATCTCAAATGTTAAACGGTTTTTTTTGTAATTTTCACGCCTGTAACATCCAAATTTCGTCACAGTCGATGGTCTGAAATTCGGAGGCCTTTCTGAAAAGGAAAATGGCGATGGTTGTGACGTCGGAGTCTCGATAAATCTCATTTTTAAATGGTATTATTTGCAACTATCGAGCTTGTGACGCCGAAACTGCGTTATTGTCGAGTATCAGAAATTCTGACGCTTCCTTGCAAAGGCAATAGGGTAAGCTGATTGCTTTAAAGTCGGACACAGTATGGATTGTGGCGTTTACATAGTTAATGCAGATTACTTCATTTAATTAAGTAAATATCACCCTATGGGTTTAGGAATTCGGGAGGATACACAATTTTAAAGTCTCGCTTAACATTGCAGAATTTAATTGCTAACAAAAAAGGAACTAAGAAGGTTTCATGTTTTACCAACACGTAGGTACCTACCTATTAGGCGCCCTTATGAAAAATGACCATTTTTTCTTATTTCTAATACCGGTATTCAGTTGTATTAACAAAACCAGAGGGTAAAAATGACTATAACTGCAATGATGACACTTAATATAAGGATTTCCCGCTATAATTGTGAACTCCGCTTTTGTCGCCAACCGTTTCTAACTTTCTTCAAAGACTACCTCATTCGAACCTAATCCCTGGATCAACATGTTAAATAAGAACATTAGGTTATATACCGTTTGATCCTTAGATATACCTATCCTTCTCCTAGGGTAAGCTTTCGAAACCTGGTGCTGGAGGCGGATACTGTAGATCAAATTTACGGACAAAATAAGTAAATAAGTATAGAGATGAGTAAGAGGAAAGGACCGAGCGTAACACTACACAGAAAAGAGGAACTAGTTGGATGGAGCACACCCTGAGGCACAATGGGTTTCTAAGGAATATAATTGTAGGAATAGTAGATGGAAAATCACAGGAGTAAGGCCAGAGGATAAATGCATACACCAAATAAAGAAGAAGTATTGAAAAACTACCAGGGAGTAAGGAAACTAGCATTGGATAGGATAGGATGGAGATCAGTATTCAACCAGTCTTAGAATAGAACGACTATTAACAGTAAGGTTATATTCTACACTTTCTACTTCATTTATAACAATCGGCCATGGTTTTGGCACAGCGGCAAAACCATTTCCCAGGTGGAGTAATAGGGAAGATGGATGTATAAAGGATAAGAAAACTTTGGGCAAGTAAGTAACAATCTAAACCCATTAGCAGATACTATCATAAGAGGCAATATGCCCACAAGAAAGAGGGAGGAAGATAATTATGGTATGAGGTACTTTTGTCAGAGTCGCTGAGGTTCAAATATAGTGGCTAAAATATGACTAACAATGCCGAAACCATGGCCGGTTGTTGGATCTATAATTGTAGAATACAACCTAGTTTTCTTCTTTTTTAACATGCCTGGGTCAGACATATTCCATCAAGTGACACTCGAGGCATTTTCTAATGTTTGCTATGCTAAATCACTGCTTACGTAACCTTTCGCAATAACGTATCAGAGACTATCTAAGACAGGGACCAATTGGAACCGTAGAACTCTCGAAAAATGAGGTGAAAAATGAGGGTGAAACGTGCACGGCACAGAGAGGGTAAGAAAAGAAGGCGCTGCAAGGTAATTACTCTTAGGTATTTTTTTGGTTGAGTTGGTTAAAATGGAATGGAGTAAGAATCCTTTAGATCAGTTTTTCCCAAACTTTATCGATACCTCTTGTTACCATTAAACTGTACCCAACCGTAAGCTTTAAAGTCATAGACTCCGTGACTAAATCAAGAATATTACAATAATAAAATGAAAACGATTACTTTAACTTTTATTTTAAATCTAATAGATAATAGCTTTTTATCCCTGTATAGATATAGTACAAGTCATGGCTTACATGCAAATTAAAGGGACCTTTCGTGCGATTATAAAAATTTCATGAAAATGAATTATCAAAACAAACAAATTTTAGAAATACATTACTTTAAACACTGTATATATTTACTTTACAATGTAAAGTGAGAAGCGTGGAGAACATTGAAAAGTTCAAATTGTAATAGGAACGATGCCAAAGACCACATACGGTCAGGACCCTGCATCCAGGACCCCCTTGTTTCGTTCTCGCCCCCCTACATTAAAGCACCAGCCCCCAGGGAGCGGTAGCACCCACTTAGGGAACCACTACTTTAGGCATATGCAGGACCCTTCCAATAAGTAATAATTCCTTCTTCATCTCAGCAAACATCCTACCCTTTTTCAACCCGTCCATACCCGTCCATAAAACCTATTTTTTTTCTTCCCCTTCCCCGCTTACCAAAATATCCTCCACCATATTACAGCCTTAATCAAGCCTTCGCCTCTCCTAACCTCCACCAATCAACTACTTAGCCTCTCACTAAAATTATCCAGAATTGTCTTTTTCTCCATCTTACCATACCAAGGTGGCAGTGCCAAAGGTGCGACGCATGCAATACAGTCGTGCGAACTGTTGACGTAGTTTGCACGCGTATCGGACACGCCTCGACCAAGTCCTCGACACTATCCACATGGTGTATATCAGCACAGGGGAACATGTGATATAGAAGGGTATGCGCAAAAAAATTACACCACACAATGCCGCTGCAGCTATATGCCAAGGGACACGTAAACCTGAGTATACGCTGATGGACCCAACTAGTAAGCAAACGCTCGTGAATCACATAGGATCTCTAGCGCCGGTTAAATCGCTTTTGAACCTCTTTTTTTCATCCTCCGAAAGTCGATTTTATGCACAATGTATAAATACTAATGGGAGTGAAAAATACGTCATTTCGTATGAAGACATGGTACTTGTTAAAATGCAGTTGTACCTAGACCCGGATATGGTACGACAAATGACGAAAATACTGCCAGGCGATTAATTGATAACCACTCACAGTCTTCAGAAATAACAGGTGTGAAGGAAATATAATTTTCTGAATTCTTTATTAACACCTTCTGATGCTGTACCGAAATTTCTTTGCTATAGGCAACCTTTTCTTTCTTCTAACAAATTCTTATTTCATTACAGGAATCGACATAAACATGATTAAGAGATTCTCAATAATATTAAAGGCAATATCGAGTGGCCTGCCTCTTAAAGAGATCGAGTTTAGGCGGTACTGCTGAGAAATTGCATAATTATAGGTGTAATTTTACCCGTGGTATCATATGCTGCCCACGGTACACATACTTTGATGCACGTAGTCGATATTGTAAAGGAGTTTATACTACCATTGGGGCAACTATTTGAAGAGGCGACATAAGCGCGAAATAAAGACATAATAAAAAGACATTCAGGGTGG
Organism: Pyrrhosoma nymphula; assembly: GCA_963573305.1. Classification (NCBI taxonomy): domain Eukaryota; kingdom Metazoa; phylum Arthropoda; class Insecta; order Odonata; family Coenagrionidae; genus Pyrrhosoma; species Pyrrhosoma nymphula. The sequence goes on from OY754334.1 coordinate 37,930,380, forward strand.
CCACCAATCAGGATTTATTTCAGCGACTCCACCTTACATCGGATCCTCTAATTTCCAGCTGCGCTCAAGGTCTTCCTAAGAAATCCACAGGCTTATCAAAGGAAGTGAAAGAGCTACTCATATTGCGCGAAACAGAATAAGACATTACATATATTTAGAGAGTGACAATAGTGAATACTCAGATAGTGAATTGTAGAAATATAAGAAAAAAATTATTTTTGTAGTACATATATTGTTAGATTTTAAGAAAAGGTAAATTTACGTAATCACGATGTAAAAGGGTATACCAAATTATTTCCCTCCATGGTATTTCTCCCTGACACTAAATGAAAAATGATACTGACATTTAAAATACACAAAATAATTAAACATCGGGATCGTAACCCCCCAGACTCCTCGAAATCGTTCCGCGGTGCCAATAAACCCTTCGCCGTCCGCCCAACCGCAGTGCATGGGGCGGGGGAGTTGCAGCCGTGCGACACCAACTGTGGGTTGGTGACCTCGTTGAACCAATAATCCTGTGTTGTACGCATACTGTCTCCTTTAAAAGTGAACGTATTCGTCAGTAGGCGATGTCAAATTGGAAAGAAGAGAAACCCCCGCGGTGCACCCGAAGAAAGCAGTCTCAGTACCTCCTAGACCTTTACCCCATGTGATAAAATGCGTAAATTTTTCCGCGATTTCTCCACAATATAATATATGGAGGCTCATCTCAATTTTTTTATCTCGAAAACCTCCATAGCAGAGTTGATGCGGCTTCAACCCATTCCACACATTTGCCGCGCCACCTTACTCCCCGTTGCAGGCGGGTTGGACCAGACTCGACCGCGCGATCGAAAAACTGATGTGAAATTCGGCGTCGCAACCGGTCGCAGCATAACTCATCGGATTCGCACTGTGGAAACTTTGTCGAGTTTTCCCATATTAGTTACTCCGTGATGCTCGGCGATGCAAATAACTATTTCCCTTCATATATTTAAAAAATTACAAAAAAAAAGAGTCCGTTATTTTATTTAATATCTTTGGCCAGTAAAAACGAAAAAGTAAGTAGACTACATTAAAACAAAAATTAAAAACTGTTTTATCTAATTGCATTACTTTTTATTCCCATTCTTCACCCATAAAGGTTTAGCAAGGGCTTGATTTTTAAGATTTCGTGAGAAAATTGAGTGTATACCATTTTAGCGAAATTTGTGCAACTTTGACCTCATGTAAATTGTTATTTGTAGAGTACTAAGGAAATTACCTTGCGTCATCGCATGCATAGGTCTTCTGAGGATATTGATGCAAAGTTTCAACTTCCTGGCTGGAAAAAATAACTTTTTGAATTTTGGCCAGCTTTTTTCGATTTCAGCCCACTGAGCGCCGCGCAGGTCAAAAGTCCGAGACCGAGGGTTTTGTCCTCGCGTGCTAGGATGGTGTCATAAACACACTCGTGTAACGCCGCATTATATGAAAGGTGGAGGTTGCGGACACGAGGTGCAGGGCGTGCCGAGCCCAGCCGGAGACTTGGAGTCACCTTCTTTCCGGTTGTAGTTATTATGCCAGGTCAGGGTACTTAGCTCAGCACAACGCGGCTCTGCGGGTGTTAAACTTTCACCTTCGACACCACTATGGCATCGACGTAACACCGTTGCTACCCTATGCCCCTGGAGATATCAAGGCCGTCGTGCAGAACGATAAATGCACGATCTGGTGGAAATACTCCTCCACCACCAGGCAGGTAGGAGGCGACCAAGCTTGATATTGTTATCCTCGACCACCTCACACGCTCCATGTTCGTGATTGAGTTTTCGGCTCCAGCTGAAACGAACATGGATGTGGAATCTGCTTTTTGAACTTCGGCAAATGTACCCCGGACACTCTGTGAACCTAGCAGTCCTCATCAAAGGTGTGCATAGCGGAGTTAAGGGCTCACTGCTAGATAGCATCAACTGTATTCCGTCCTGCGTGGCACAGGCGGAATCACTAGTTGCACGCATGCTAGGGTCACTCCGTTTACTGGGTGCGCATGTCCCGAACGCAGCGTAGCCACCTATCCGATGGGTGTCGGACGTGGCTGCGAATACTACCCAACCCCTCTCGAGTCTCCGGCCATTATGACGGCAATGATACCTGACGCTTGCTGGAGACTCGGAGGGGAATGTATCTGAAGTAACTAATAATAATAAATATATAATAATATAATAAATGCAGTCGTAACTTCGCCAGACATATGCGGACCAGAAGAAACGAGAAACACGTGGCACGTACCTAACGACACATAAGCAGAACGCGTTAATTGAACGTCACTTTTACGAGCCACTAAATGTTTTAACTTTTTTATGCATTATATTAAAATTGAAAAAGTCACATCAATATCAAGTTACTTTCAAAATGCTCTGAAGTTAATATGATGTCTTATTGTGCTAAAAAATAGAAGGTATGCGAAACGTTTCAAGTCATAGAACGAAAAATGTATACACCTTGGGTCATGTATTAATACTAGTAATACATGCTCATGTTTCTTATGGAATAGCTGCTTTCCGAAAACAGAGCATAACAAATGAAAGAGGTACAAGCTAGCGTGCACAGCGTATACCAATATGTAGTAATAAGGACATATATATGGAATCATATTTATTCTTCCAAAGTTGAAATTGTGAGCGCTGACCCCAAATAATGTGATCGTTTTGAATATGTAGTGACTTGCAAAGCCAAAAGTTAAGCAATCAAGCTATAACCAAAGGGCTTTCTCGCAGCATTTAACATTGAAAACATTTACCTGATTATAATCCATAACTACATTCATGAATAAATAAATAAATCCATACCCATAATCCATGTATAAATATACCAGGGTATAAAATTTCGCCTTATAATATGTATAGCCGAACGAAAATATCTACAGAGTTTCCCCGTCGCACACAGTAAATTATACATAAATGAATATACTAATAATGGAGTTGTATCAAAACTATACAAAAATTTCTCCAAAGCAAAGCAAACCAACCAAACCCTTCAATTTGCTCATATCCATTCTAAAGTCTATGCAAATGAATATTTTTGTTGATTCATCGTCGGCATTTAATAGCCATCTGCCAGGGGAAAATAAAAGCACAAATAATCCATGAAATGAGATGGTGGAATTTTCATGGCTGTAAAAAATACAAGGAGAAAACAGGACACTGCATTTCGTGACAACCGGCTCGAGAAATGCTTCAATACACATAAGTACACCAAATTGTAGGAAATACACCGAATGGCTATGGAACATGCAACCGGATACCTCTTCGTTCTCAAAAGAAATCATTCATTTTTTAAACTGCATACAAATGCACAGAATAACTCAACTTATTTGTCTACAGCTCAATGACTAGTCACGCGAACGTTATTTAATTCATAATGAATAGCAGTTTGCACGCTAAGGTAACGTGAAAGTTTCCAATAAAACGGAAACATGAGATGGCAAAGACATCGAGCAATAAAATTAAATTACGTTACAATTATAACGAGAAGTTATGAGTGCTGAGTACAAATGAAACGCATAGACATCACTTAAATTTCATTCAAATAAACGTGAAAGACAATAATAAAGTAATTACTGTCTGATTGCTATTAATCACTGAAATTATAGTTTTATTGGTTATAAAAGAGTATCCTGAATATCCAGTGCATGAGAGTAATAATGGGATTCAACACATAAATACATGAGTGAGGTAATAATCATTCATTGAAGCAATATTTCATCAAAATTAGAAATTAAATTAGGCATTTTGTTAATGCGTAATGCATGATGAACAATGAGATAACTGGGTAAATTGATGAGACATTAATTTATAGAATTTGTATACCCATGATATTGCAAGCTTGTTATATGAAGAGGAAAAGAATTAATAATCCTATCTATAAAAGTTAAAAAAAAATTTCTAGGATTAATGGCTACCATATGCATCACAGTAAAATCTTAAGATCATGTGAAAATGGGGAAACTGAATTTAGGTATGGTTCATTATATGTGATAATTTCATAACTCAAAAACTAACATTGATGAAAAAATGCCGTGAATAAGGCAGTATAACTTGATAAAAAACCTGATAACGAACTTGAACTCATAAAGGCGGTGAATAATCAAAGTTCAGGCAAGAAATTGTTGAATTGTCGATAATGGTGCCTGCTACTAAGCCAAAATTAATTATAGGACGGATTTCGATTTCACCACCCATTAAACTTTGCGTGTCACTTTAGAGAACTGCATAAAATCAAATGTGATTGGAAATTTATTTACGAATACCAACGTAAACATGTAAATTAAAGCATCACCAGCGACGCAGTACCTACAGCACTAGCAAGAAGCTTGAGGTAGCAAAACAGCACTAGCTTAAGGTTAGACTCAATAAAACTCAAACTCAATAAGCGTTAAAAAAATTAAAGAATCATGGATAATTCATTAACAAAATATTTTAAAAATTTTAGAAAATTATTTAATTAAATTTGAAAAATAAAAAATATAAACTGAAATTCGAAATGACGAACGGAGACTATTTAGTCAACCTAGCTTTGAAACTAAAAGATTCATTACAATGATGTAAACGCCAAAATTATTAAAATTATTATTTTTGCTGGGGAAATATATATTCCGAAACCAAAAACATTGACTGGCCATACGCTTCAATGACTGCAATACTCAATACATCACATTTCAAAATATTTTAACTAGGGACCAATTTAAGGAAACTATTGAGTGTACGTTACACGCTTGAATGAAAGATTTTAGTTCGAGGCAAGATAATTTTCACCATACTTTGCTAATTCTTAATTAATATGCTGGCATTTTCAAGAGAAACCAAATGCTCTCTGATATAAAATATAATATTATCCTGAATATTCTCCGCGAAAAAAATGCAGCCAGATTCTATTGCACAGACAATTTCAAAGTATTAGCAGCATTGTATTCACACTACCACGTACTGCAACGCGGACGCCGTTGAATCAGCTAGTAGGTTTTTACGAGTCCACGGAGCAGTCAGACACTCGAAAAAAAATTCGCGATTTAACCCAAATACAATAAATGAAACGCCGCGACTGCACCGAACCTCTCACTAACGCATCCAAGGCACCAATAGAACTCTCCGCAGCATACGTGGAGAGCGACTCTTCTGCAAGAGAGCAAGGCGGCTGGAAAATGCACAAAAGTGCAACTTATAAGCGCTTAAACGCACCGAGAGAGAGAGAGAGAGAGAGAGAGATGTAGAGAACATTTACTTAACATTCTCGACACGGACAGCGAGATTTTCTCCGAGGAGAGAAAGTCTATGTTGTATAAATCCCATATTTTCAGATAGTGAGAACACGACAATTCCTAGCGTGGGCACCGCAAATAATATGAAAAAATTAACAGAGAGAGCGAATTCTCGCAACAGCAAACAGATGGCGACAATAGTGCCCGCGCAGCGTGGAGAACACCCAAAAAAGTACAAGAGGAAGATATAGGAAAAGCGACGGCGAGGGCATTAATGAAGAGCGAGATTCAAGGCAAGAGAGCGAGCGAGAGATAAAAATGTATAGGAAGCACGAGATGATGAATCATAGATGTGATCGCGGAGGGAAATATCGACTGAAAATAGAAAAAAAGAATTACGGAAAGTGATGACGGGAGAAGAAAAGAAAGTGTTACTTTTAAGGGACAAAACGAATTATATCGTAATTTTAACACGACATATCTCAATCGAAAATGTTATTAAAAACGTATTTCAAGGAACACATTTTTATCAAATAAGTATGAGATAAATGGATTTAATTGCAAGCCTAAAGCGAAAACAAAACTTATGCCTTTTTTTAAAGCCATTAATCAATTTGTAGCTTGAGCACATAAAAAATAAGGCACAACGGATGAAACAATCTTGAGGCGAGAAAACTAAAATTTTCTTAGTTTTTGCTTATGTACAATTGGAGCAGATTTTTTCAAGTCACTTGCCCCCGTTACCTGCCCTTACGCTTCGATTTGTAGACTAAACTATTCTTCGGAGCAAAATAACTCATGAGAACCTATTAGCAATCACTAAATAATTGAAATTAGTACGTATATGAAACATATTACAATGTAACAAACCACTGTTACAATGCACTTTGCTTAAATTATATTTCGCGCAACCTTTTCAATATTCAGTGCATTTTCACATTTTTTAAATTCGATGTTAAAATTTCGTGATTCATATAAAAAAACACCGTACTATCGCCAACAACTATAAAAAATAACCAAAATTAATACTGCTGGACAGTTATGATTTTAAAATATAAATATTCATACTTTAACAGATGTAATGCAAAGAGCCACACCATAGGAATATACCACAAAATTTACTAACTATTTTTTTACTTCCTTCACTCTCCCTCTCAATATCTGTATTAGTACCAGGAAGTGACACAAAGAAGAGACTAAGGGCTAAAATATCGACTGAAAATCGGAAAATCATTCAAAAAAGTGATAACTGGAGATTGTAGATGATGGAAGGAGGGAATTTTGAACATTCAAAACGGATAAAATCGTCATTAACCTGAGATTAATCTCCTACGTCAATAACGAATAAAAAACCAAATACTTATATAGTTTTAAGCCATTGGTTTGAAAGCTGTGCAACAAAGGCAGTGCCACATTTAAGATATAACTCCACTAAAACTAAAATGTATTTAAATAAGTAATTTTGATAGTATTTAATTCATAACTAATATATGTACATATTTATCCGCAATAATGGAAAACTACGACCGTTAACAGATTCAAGATTTAAGACTCAGAAACTCAATATTAGAGAGTTTTGTTGACATAAAATGGACGGAATCGGTACTGAGTTAGATACACCAACGTTAATAAGGTCAAAAACCTTTATATTAATATCCGGCGTCCATGGCATTAAGAGAAGAATTTGAAAAAAAAAATTTCACAAATTTCATCTGTATTCATTTGAAGGAAAGCTATGAGAATGCAGTTACAGTTTTTTCGACAGATTTTGCTAATGGTTTTACATTTACCGTCATACACGTATGAAATTTTGACTTGAATTGCCATTGAAATGAGAGATCTGCAATAAAGACAATACTGAAATTAGACGACCTATTTGTCATTAATTATTTTTGTCACTACTTTACTGTTCTAGGCTTTTTATTATTTCACATTCGTCACTTATTTTGATTACTTCGATTATTAAAAATAAATTCTCCAAAATATAACATTGAAAGCTGCGACTAAGGTACACGATCTTTTCCACATAGGTATACCTCTTTTTTATATTAGTATCGTATAGAGATAGAAGGAAGAGAATATCACTATACTTTTCGACTAACAAATAGTAAAATTATTCAACAAAGAAACAGAAACTCAGAAAGAAGGCTTTAAAAATGCGAAATGGATTATTACGCCTCCTTAATACCATAAAACTCCAGCATAAATAACGTCAAAAAACTAAACACCTGGTAATGTAGTCAGGTGTAAGTGACATGGACAACAACGGCCTTGCTGATATAAAATGGGTAAGTTTTAACCTTAAAAGATAAAATGCCACTTAGAGTAAACAATACAGGAATTATAGCATGAGAATTCAACATGGGCTCCATTAAATGAAATGGGATCGGTGCAATTAAAATAATACTGCATTCAACATGTGATATTTTCGATCTAATTGTAGATGGGACAGTGAAAGTTTGAAAATAAAGTTCATTAGAGTTATTATAAAATATTAAATGATAAACTATATATTCATCCAAAAACATTACAACAGTTCAAAGAGAATAAGGGAAGAATAACGCGCGTAAAAAATACCTTTAGCTAAATTGTAATCCAAATTTAGACAGATTGAAAGATAGATTTGTTGAGAAAAGTCCTCTCAAAATACACAATAACAAGCACACAGGGTCGAACGCAAATATTGGACTACTGCTATCAACCACCCGTCGAATCAGCCTGGTGTCATTCAATACACCCAAACAATCCCCACACCGATTTTCCCCAAAAAACTGCGAGCAGGGTTTGTGACCAAAGATGAAAGATAACGTTATAGCGTAAACGATAGATTCCTTTCAAAAAAGAAATGAGGTGAATATTGTACGCTATAGTGACTGCAAATGCGAAGAGAAAGAGCCAAAAAATGAGAGTATCTGGAGATGGTGAAGATTAAGGAGCATAACATTCAAAGGGTGAAAGATGGTTGGGATGTGAAAGGATGAATAGGAACGGGGGAATAGGAAGAAGACACGGATGAAGAGAAGAGAGAAAGGGTCCCGACCGTCAATTTCCTCTGCGCAATCTAAATGTTAGCTTCACAACGAAAAAAATCCAATCCCGGTCGGGGAATGCAATTCACGACTCAAACCCATTCCACAGTCGGCGAGTGGAGACGTAAGGAGTTTATACGGGAGATGGTAGAGGAGGAGGGTGTAGGCGGAAAATGGGGATGGCTGGTGGGTGAGAAGTAGAAAATAAATGGAGAGAGAAAGATAATAAGAGCAAACGGAGGAACTGAAAGGCCGAAAAAAAATACGGAGAGACACAGTAAATGTGAACGGACCAAAAAGGAGGTGAAAAAAATGAATAATTCGACGGAAAAAGATATTTACGGGATAATATCAGGTCGGAGCAGAAGGGGACACACATATAAAAAGACAGAGGGAGAGAAAGGAGGAAATCGAAGAAAAAGGAGAAGTAGAAAAAATAATAATACGTGAAAATCATTTGGGGGTCGGCGGGGGGGGGAGAATAAACCGATAGCGAGAATGACTCGCAAAAGGAAGATGGGTCGTCGTGCAGGAACAGCGATCCCTTGAGAAATAAATCGGGAAATGGTGGAAAAAGGGTAACAGGGTTGTGGGGGATGGGGGTTGTAGGGGTGTGGTTGGGAATGGTGGGGGAAGACGAAATATGGGGAGGGGCAGACTGGAGAAATCGTGATGAGAAGGGGGAAAACGCTGGTAAAGCGAGCAAAACCATACGAAGCGACGAGAAGTTTAGAAGGCGTATTACAAAGAGATGAAAAGAATTATTTTTATCGAAAGGATTGATTTCGATGGGCTCCGAATTCAGAGCGAAAATTAAGGTACGCAAAAAGGAATTAATGAACCTTTGAAAAAGGAAATCGGTGGAAATGAAACAAAAAAGATACACGCTCCTATGAACGGATGAATGAAAGTGTAGGTACAATTCCCAAAGCTGGGCTTTGATGGGCTAAACGTTTTTTGAGAAAAATAAAGATGAAATAAACGGAATTTGGAGCAATCTTTATTTTTTACTCATACTAGCTATGCTAAAAATACATGACTGACGTTGATTTCCACAGAGTCAAAAAAATTTGATTTAAGACTTTTCAGAAGATATCACCTGTCAAAGAATGTGTACTACGTCCTAGAGTTATAAAAATACGTAAAAACGATAAAGTTTTCTGTTGAAACCGCTTAAACGAGAAAAAAATTTGTTTGTTGTTGAACCATCGATATACGCCGTCATGCATTCCCACTTATTAACAAAATTTTAGACTCACGGGGCATCTCAAGCTTTCTAATTACTACTTATAAATACTTAAAATGCAGAAATAAATCATTAATGATGATGAACTGAAAATAAAACGAAAAGTATCATCACCTCCTCTCCTCTCAAATCGTAAACTTTTAATTTTCTTAAAACGTCCTCATATACATACTATGAGAAAATAAACCTTTTTACGTTTAGTTTTGCGATCGTTGCCGATTTATCAACAAATGTCTTGCACGGTAATTTGTACACGTAGATGCATACCTGCTCGTTTCTCAAATAATGGATGCATAAGTATCTCAACCGTGATAGAAAATTCCAGATCATATGAGTCGTCATCATCGGTCTAAAAGCAGACAACATGAGATGCGGTCGGAGAGGACAACCATTTAAAGAAAAAAAGGGTAATGAGAATGTCAAGATATGAAAATTACATGCATATGAAATAAAAATGTATTAATTTCAAGTTGAGTGATATGATACCCTACACGTAGACTAAATGAATATCACAACTACGATATTTCACTTGAATATTTTCTCGTGAAGACATGTCTAAAATTATAGCTATTATTAATTATATGCACAAAACTAGGTATAAGTAAAAAGACAAGAAGCATGATGAAAGAAGACGGATGAATATTCCATAGAAAAATTTCCAGTATATAAATCTATCAACAGGTATCGAACGGGTTCATAGGAGATTCAAACGGGTTCATAGCAAAGCAAAAGAAGGGAACAAACAATCAGGGAATGGATGGGTAACGAGGAATTCATGGGAATTTTCAGCGTACAAATTTACTCCGAACGAATAAAACCACTCTTCCAGCGGAGGATAAATGGCTCGCGTCTATCGCGAAGAATCGTGTATCCACCCAACCGTATAGACACCGCTTACCCACGATCCGTTTACAATTCCGTGCTCGTGGGATGGCTGAAAACATAAAAATTCCCATTCACTTGATTCGTTCCAACTTGTCAGGGCCAGAAATTAATCATAAAATATATGTATATGCGCACGAAATAAAGAAACAAAACTATTTCCAAAAGGCGTGAAATGGCCTTGGCACTCCACGTATCGAAATAATAAAAAATAACGGTATCCATATCGTGTGTACGACCGGACGTGAGGAAAATTGCCATAAAAAGAGGACGGCACGGTCGAAAGCGAAAAAATAAGAAACAAATGACAGCGGGAAAGCGATGAGGATGAAATGTGAAGGGGAGGGAGGGGAATGCGAAAGATTTGTGGGATAAGAGCGAACAAAAAAAATAAAACACTTGAAGGACACAACGCGAGAGAAGATTGTGTCGCTGAGCGGGGATGGGAGGGAATCTGAGAGGAGCAGGCGAGAGGTCAGGGTGGGAGGAGAGATGTCAACTCACCCCCTGCCGAGAGATGGCAGAGCACTCGCCAATAGTAGGCGGGGCTAAATCCCACGATACAAGGAGGGTAAACGTGATGGGAGGGTATTGGACTGGAATGTTGAAAGAGTTGGAGAACGTGTTTGTAAGTACATAATGTACAAATAAATAGTATCCATATAGTACATATACACACAACTACCACGCCGTTATCTTTCGGGGTAGGCATTATCAAAAGAATGTAAGAACTAATTCTTTCCCGGCAAATACTGTAAGTAAACTCTTCTCGGGTTACGCTCCGTATTCACATTTCCATTTTATCCAAAGTTTTGATAGGCGTCTCGCTTATCAAAAAACCTGGCCACCTTATATACCTTGTTTCAAACATTTACCGACTTATATACTATCCTGGGAGCACAGGTGACTGCTGATTAGCTAATTGATGTCTGCTCCCGTACTGATTTTCCCAAGCTTTTTTGATCGAACCTAGAATGGGTAAATAGATTTTACTCACAGAGTCAATAGAGAGAGCTAAATCTCGATGTTCCAATAATTCCATCCATACTGCCCTTTGCTAGCATACCTCTTTTGCTTCAGATACACTAATATATTGCTTCACATATTTTGTTCTTCAGATTCTTGATTTTCCTATTCTAAAGAATATTTTCGGCTTCTCCATGGTACCGATGGCCACTACGTGGAATTCTAGAGGGTCCCACCCTCTGTCAATTTATTCCGCCAGCCTTGCACCCTGTCTCCTCCCTTACGTTTCACTCTACGCTCACGAGCCACCAAGTTTTGCTAACGCTTTTATATATTGTTTTTAATACATGGCCAATTGCACAAATATTTAGCAATGGGATCGACAATAACGAGATCCATGTAGTTCTTGATTGCAGGAACTAACTCTCCCGTAGCTTCTTTATTTATCAAAAACAACAAAAAACAACTAAGGCTCTTACATTGGGTTCCGGAAATATAATAAATTAAATGTAAACATATCACTAAAAAATAAACAGAAATATCAGTATTCAACAACATACAATTAGCCAAGCAGAAGGCCTTGCTCAAGGCGCACACCGATAAGCCCATGCATGGATGTTTCTATCGAAACATTGTAAAGCATAGGTTATCGAAGGAGCTGATGTTTGCCTTCCTAAGCTCCGCTGGTCTTACGTCCGAGGCCGAGGGTTGCGTCCTCGCGTGCCAGGATGGTGTCATAAACACACTGGAGTACCGCCGCCTTATATCCAAGGCGGAGGTCGCGGACACGAGATGCAGGGCGTGCCTGGTCCAGCCGGAGACATTGAGTCACCTTCTCTCCGGCTGCAGTTATTACGCCAGGTCAGCGTATTTAGCTCGATTCAACGCAGCCTTGCGGGTGTTACATTTTCATCTCCGACACCATAATATTGATGATATTAATTTAAAAGCAGGCTTATACTGGCTCGTTCTATGCGCAAGTTACTAGCAGCAAACGACTATTGACGTAAATTGCACGTGTAAACGACTCCGCAACTTCGCTAGCAGAACTTTTAAACGCTTCGGCAGGTCGCTTGCAGAAGCGCATTGTTGCCAGTGTACACAGCAAATAATCTGGTTCTGCAAAGTCCTCATATCAAGTAATCAAGCCTCCAACAGGCTCTTAACGCATCTGCCAAAATTATTACTTATGCCTACTTGCTTAGTAAATATATCTGCAACATATACCGAACAAGTGTCTTGACAGTTTGCATCACTCTTTCGGATACGTATGGTTTATTTTCAACCAAACATCAGTTAGAACACGAATAGATATGCATACGCAATCATACAAGCATAAAAATTTATGTTAATACCGTATCCATGCGAGTACTCCGAGCACGTTTTTTTTTGCCCGACAATTAGCATTTCAAAATCTGATGCCCGTCTAAAAATAGGATACAATACCCTTACCGTAGGCGCCGGCTAACTGTGAATTAGCCAGGCGCTAGGCTCTCATAACGGGTGATTGACATAAGACATTAAATATACCTACTGTATCATATTAAAAAAGAAAAATAAATTCTCCATAACAGTTAGTGTCAACATTTTATTGAATCGTGGGTTTCCCATAAAATCGAAATACACGAGAGAAAGTTTTTCCATTCCTTCTGAAAAATTATGATGCGCATCTTGAGCCCGTTTCACATGATACTTGATCCAGAACAAGACCAACTATAGTAGCCGGAACTAGATCTGAGGGACGGAATCCAGTATGAATGAAGCTGTCTTTTAAGGTTCCACACGGTCTTAGAACTTGTACTGGGGGAAGCGGTACCTATTTCCATTCAAATTGCGTGTGCGGGTCTACTACACATAACTTAAAATAACATATCAATGGCAGCGGGCGACCAAGGCAAATGTCGTGATATTTTAATTTATTGTTTATTTCGTTGATTTCACGAACCAAATTACTAATATCTAAATTCGGTATAGCTGGCGCTGATTAAATTAAGTTTATAGGTATTGCAGAGTAACTGTAATTGCTAACGTGATTGTATGATGGTTTATAGGTCGAAATAGGACCTAGTAGCCGTCGTAAATTGAAATTGTAAATTGAGCGAAATTAATATTTTGTTGAGCAAAAAATAAGAAAATAATAGTTAAATAAATAACTATCATTTGATTAACAAATAATAACGATATTTAAGTGAATGTATTAACAGAAAATATAAAGTAATAAATAAAACTTAGGCCTAGATCCAAGAGGAAGCCAGCAGCGAAATAAATTAAGGTCGTACTGGGAGCGAGAAGGAAACTAGAACTACATTTATTATGGAATCAAATAGCTTAGCGATTATGAGAGCGATCATACTTGAGAGACAATATGTTTGTGCTATATCACCAGGTTCTTGAAAGTTATCGTACAAGTGAGAATCGTCATACTTGTACTGTATTAAGTATCGTGTGAACCGGGCTTCACGCGACTGCATGTACCTACACGGGAAAATATGGTCCGTTATACCACAAAAACACATTTATGTTCACCTTTGAGGATGAATCCCTGTGTGATGTACGCAACGATTAGAGGGGTGATGCTGAATGTACAGGGTAAGAGGATACGACGCTTAGGGCTGCGTATGAGCAAAGGGTGGGTTTTAAAGGAGGGGGGAGGGAGAGATACGATACCATTCCCGGAGAGAAATCAGATTTAGAAAATGGCTTTCCCACATTTTTACGACCTCCAACCCAGAGAAAATCATGGCGCGCAGGGGTTGATACAATATAAAGTATCAGCTGAACGATCCTCACCCCTTTCCAATGTCCCGATCCATCCTCCACCTCCCACTCCTTCGCTCATCATCAACCTCCTCCCTTCTCTCGCTTACTCTCCATCCCCTTTCAAAACCCAAGCATTCCTCATCTCCGGAATGCTACGACGCGGAGGATAGACCGCGCTCCGAAAAGGCGCCTGGAGCGCCTGTCTAACCGACCCTTGCTCCTCACCCTCCTCTCCGTAGAGGGCCGATCCGAACTCTAAAGGAAGAGATTCTCCATTATTTATCATCCACAAAAAATGTAGGCGATGGTAAAAAATAACAATAAATACTTGTAGATGAGATGCAAAAAATTATGCGGGAGAAACAGAGAAGGGGTGGAATTTAAGCATACAAAGACGAAGTTGTGGTGTATTCCTCTTGAGCTTCCCATTGAGTGAATGAGAACTTCCCTTTCACTCACATTAGCTGTTTACCCCGCAACACAAAAGGGCAGTTGCTTTACATTCGCTTCAGGACCTGAAACTTCCATAAGATTGGGAACAGAGTTCATGTGCGATAATCAATTAAAAGAAACTCCGATAATAACACACGTTATTTTTTTTCATGTGCTAATTATCATAAGTATGTACCTAAATGCGTAAAATGTAAAAATGAAAGATTTTATTTCCTCTGACGTGAAAGGTTTGCGATTATAATTACGGGTTTGGAAGGAATTCGTAGTAGTATTTTTGTTAAAAGTGCATCGACGGCTAAGGTCATTTCACAAATGTCTACCACGTACAGACAGGGGCAACAGCACTCGGACGAATCGGAGGATCACCTCTCCAAACTTGAGCGGAGCCCAACGATGCTTTACTTCGGTGACTGATCAAGAACCGGTATTTCCATCTTGACAGGCCGTTTCGCCACGAATTCGTAAACTATGCAGAAAAAAATACGGCCATGACTGTTGCGAACCTAAATAGTTGTAACTACCGGCAGGTTACCGAACGTTTTCCCAGCGCACATCGTTCCATTCGTCGTCATTCGATAGCGCTGAGGTGCATACATGTGTTCCAATTTTCGCCTTGAAAGAATAGCTGAAAATAGCTGCATGATGGCCGACGCTTCCATGGAAGATGGAAGATCTACTTCAGGTACGTACAGGCCGAAGTTATGTGTTTTCCGTGTGTTGAACTCCCTCGCTTATCTTTGTTCGGTGATGGTTGGCTCTCTTCGTCCTGTCTTTTTATGAATATCCCACTTTTTTCAGGATTGGTCTCCTGGTCTGGCTCTGAGATGGGATCCCTGATATCTGGAGGCTGCGATAACGGCTTTTAATTTCGCGGGCGCATGTGTGATCGTCAATTTTCAATATCATTTAATGTGACATCATTCTTCAAATTTGATTTATTTTGTCACTATTTAATTTATGTCACTAAAGTTGATTGATGGAAGTCGTTCTTAGAACAACATATATTTGAGCATTGCCCCTCAACTATGGTGGAGTTTTTGATAACGATAACGACAACACGAGAGAACGAACCGTGATATAACCCCAGCTGAGGTCATTGCATCCCGGCATCTACAGCGCTGAGAATGATGGGAAATTCCTCCATTGAAACCTCGGCCATTATGATAAAATTAGTGGGAAGCCCAAGAATAATCGAATAATCTACGATAGATATTTGGCAAGAAAGCCTAAAACCACGCATCAAAAAATAGTTATATTAGATAATTGGAGAGGCGACCGAAAACTGAAGCAAATAGAATGTGAAAATAAATGGGAATATTGAGGCAGGCATCTTCCGGGTTGCGGCCGCGGTGAAGGATCCTTCACCTGAAGACGCCACCAGGGCAGCTGGCGAAACTGTCGTACTTTAAAATTTGAATGCGGCCGCAACCCGACCGAGCCTGCCTCAACATAGCATCGCCGCGGAAACCCGAGACTAAATGGGAATAAATCATTCACCCTCACTGCGATTCAAACCAAGTCTCCCCCAAATTCGCACATGACAATTTAACAATTGAAGCCACCTCATTTTCTCCTATTCTTAAATTCCCATTGAATAGATGGAATAGTTTGCGAGTAGATTTCGTGAATAATTTAGACATTTTCACATGAATGAAGTTGAAACATTCCTGAGCTTATTTTACTAAGCGCATCTAAAGCTACACAGCGGTAACTTAAACTCGGACGCAAGAAAGATTAAATTATAACTTTATTCCTCAATTGAGTGTCATGTGCTTAATTGTTTTTACTACATTTAAAGTCGTATATGTTAAAAACTCTACCATGAGGTCCTTATTAACCCCTATGCTTTTCGTCTACTAACCTGGATATATTTTCTGGAATTAAATCCCTACCATTAACGAATATAATCTTTGATAATTTTCCCTAAAATAATTTTTAACCAATTAACTTGCACCAAAAACTCTCAACAAGTGATGACTCATTAAAACCGCTCAGACTGTTTTCGAGATACGTTTTACATGCTTACAATTATTACTTGTTTAAGGGTGGGTTGACTCTAACAAGTTACTTCCGGATGTTACATCTGGAGGTTGTGGAAGATTTTACCCTGACCAAAGGTTTTTCAATTCATTTTTATTTTCGCGATAATGCTGAGCCAGATTTGTTGCTCTTAACACTGGCAAAATAAGCTTCATCAACCGACCTGCCAAAAATGTTCAAAGTTCTACAAGCGGAGTTGTAGAACCGTTGATACCAGCAACTGGCGTCAAAATACCCATTCTGTAAGATACTTGCGCAATAAACTTGGGTGTAAACCACCTTTAGTGCGGGTTTACACAAAATATCCTCAAGGATGGGATTACACTGCCAAGTTATTTCCTTAAGTTTCTTCTGCAAGAGCTTGCGGGCAATTTTTCTCATACGAAAATATTTTTACAAGTTAGTGTAGAGACAAATTTGTTGCTGTTTACATAGGCAACTTTACGCTTCCGCCATCTACCTTCCGATACTTTTAAAATTTCTGCTAACGGACTTGCAGAGTCGTTTACACGAGCGATTTAGGTCTAAATATCCTTGCTTCAAATAACTTGCGCATTAAACTTGACAGCGTAAGCTGAAACTTAATGATTATATGATAATAGGGTTGAATGCGCAGGTGACGGTATTTTTAGAGGGAGGAGTCCGCGGGGAAGTATCGTGTTTGATGTTGGTCACTGCGCCGCGATCAGTGATGGGACAGTGTGCCCCGCTTAGTTCAGGGGAATGTAATAATAGTCAATAGCCAGTAAATAGTGCGTAGCATGCAAAATGGCACAGCGAAATGCATGTGTATATGGGAAATTATGCGATTGTTACCATGTGGAAATCAACATGCAAGAAAGATTGGGAAAAATAGGCATTGCAATATGTACGTGGGCACTTGGAATACCTACTTTAACTGCAACTCGACACGACAGATAGATAAGCAGGTCAAAAAACTTGAAAAAGAATATCATTGTTCTGAGAGTTACTGGTATTGATTAGTTGGGTGTGTATTCTTATATTTAAGATATCGTAGGACTCCCAAATACAGTAAAATGGCTTAAATCACCTTATGAAATTTGGAAAACCCTTTTGAGCTATTTATTCGTTAGGTATAGGAAAACGTAACCGTAAAAAATTAAAAAAATATTTCCCCAATTTTCTTTCGATGTTTACATCGCAAACATTGCCAAATAGATTTTTCTAAGCACTATATCAATATAAATACTTTATTTTAGCAAGCATCTTCATTAAAAAAGAAACAATAAATTCAAAGTTTTATGTTTATAACTTCAATTTCTTGACTGAGCGTTGATAAGTGAATAGCTAAAACAGGTTTCTGTCCGGTATAGTGTTAAATGCGCTTCCGAGTGAAGTACTCGCCAGCTAATCAAGGGGTCATTCGTTCTGGTCTCAGAAAGTTGAATTTTTCAAAACCCAGGAAATTTTCAAGCGACCTCCCTACGTTATTTTTTAATATCCCATGTAAACGGCCGAATAAACTTTTTCCTGGCGTAACTGAAAACCAATCAATATAGTAGAAATAAATAAACAGAAGAGTAGGAGTTATTTCTAAAGAAGATCTACGTAGTTTGATGGCTCAAGTACTGCTTTCCCATTCCAAGGGTCCAATTTTTGGCAGAGGTTTTTCCGTTGAATCCCGAATTCCTCGCGTGTTTTTGGTGGGAAAATTAGGTGGGTGGGTCCTTCGGCGTTTTCAGTTTAGAGCAGACTAATGACGACGCCGGGTTTCTGTACAACCTTCCTCCCATTTTCATGCTCTCATATTACGTAATCGAAAATTTGAAAATGGCATAGCAGTCAATCATCTCCCTAAAATAATCAACCAACTATCTATACTTCCGAACCAATTGCCGGATACGAACAAAATTTGGCATACATGCTCTTTAGGACCCAAAAAGATTAAATTGCAATTTAAAAAAATGCTTCATTGCCCATAGAGCTCTTTGGTAGTCGTAGATGACTCCCAAAATAAAAGCAATGGATTCGTTGATAAGGTATATTTTTTGCTATTTTTAATTACTAGCCCTGGTGATAGCTTGTGATTTTTAGTATTGAATGAATTTAAGAATAAATTTTTGATTCTCACATTTATTTTCCGAATGAGATTTCTAAATCCTAATTTTTGAGTAATTGTCTCCAAAATCGTAGATTTTTGCACTATTTCAACGATAAATATTTTAATTTACTTTACTAGCCTCACGGATCGATATTGCTGCCAGTTCCCGAAACTTTTCCATGTCTTTAGTATTCGACACGTTGTTATATGAATGTCAGCTGGCAAAATCATACTAGAGCAAAACAACTTTTTATCTATCCGTGAAAGATGTCTTCTGATATGATTTGATGCTTTTTGTTGAAATATACGCAGAACAGAGATGCGATACAGAGATGGCGGTGACGTCCGACTATTGAAATGCTCTCTTGGATGACGTAAATTTTAAATATTTAACATACTTATTACTGGGCGAGGTTTACGCATTTATATGTGACATAAATATTTTAGTTTGAGGAACAATGTTCTATTATATACACTACTTAAATGTGAGAAATTAATTTAATGCATACTCTCTATTGGTCAACATAAACAATACTTAAACAGATTTTGAATTTCCAGGAATTTCTATCCCCTGACACATTCGATAATTTAAGGTAGTTAACTCTCTACTAACTACTAAGTACTAACTACTCTAACTATAATATGAGTAGTAAAAGTCTTTGGAAGCTGTGAATAAAACTGAAAAATTGGTGGCTATAATGTTTACCCAAACTGAGTAGTATGGCACTATAGACCACTCGACATCACTTATCAGCGTTTTAAATCACGAAAACCAACGATGGTGATGATTCACAGCTTCTCATCAAACCAGAAATGGATACTTCAATAGTGTTGGTATTTTTTCCACAAAAACTCTACTTGGGAATACTCCCAATAAAAAAAGAAACCAAAAACTGACAATGAGTTAACGTTAAAAAAAATCTTCATGGATAACGGAGCATTCATTTAAAATCTCAGCCACGGTTAGAATAATGGGAAGAGAACAATTTCCCGACCAGAAAATAGAGAACTAAGAGAAACATTTTGCGGCTTACCAGAGCCGAAGCGAAAATCGGAGCAGAGATCCAAGGGAAAATTAAAAGATATGGCGTGATTCCCAAGCCGTAGCCTGCGGGGCAAAAAAAACAATAAGAGGATTTTTTCGTAGTCTGAATCCATCGGAAAAGTTATGAAAACAGCAGGAAATAGAAATCTCTGAAAACTGTGTCGAGACGATTAAAAATGCCGTCCTCTTTTTTGATGAAAAACCCACATTTTATACTTCATACGCGAGCAAACTAGGACGGTTGCCTACGCCTTATGCTCCGCTCATTACTTATCAACCATACCCACTAAAGTTAACATCAAAAACATCACGTAGAGACAAGTTGTTCTCCGTGCAGTATTGTCCGCAAAAAACGCTGAAATCTTCCTCATATTCAGAGTATCAACATAGTGAAAAAGTCAAACCTACGGCATAGAAACTGCTTCGTTTAATATATCAATTCCAGTCCTTTAGAACTATTCGTAACTTATTTCACATTAATAACCAGGACATAAAACCAGCATAACCAGCTTGTGTATTTTAACTTTGCACTTGAGCCATGGCAAAAGCGAATATACTTTCATTGTCCCTTAATGATTAAGCAAATATGTTTCAATGTTTAATAATATACTGCTCAGTAAAATATGAGAACAATAGATGATGGGGTAATAACCATGAAAGTGGGATATAATAAAAATTAAACAAAAAGAAAAGAAGTGAAATAATTGGAATAAACAAATAGATTTTTGAAGTAGCACAAAGAATATGAAAATAGTAAGGAAACCTAGAATAAGAATTGACCAAAATAATCAAAGTATAAGGAGAACTGGAATGGTTGGTTTCTCAATGCCAAATAGCCCTTATAATAACACTTAGGATTAGATAAAACTTGATAGAAGAGTTTATATCGATTGATCTTATTTTATCTTTCAAGTCGATTACACACAGCAATACATTTTTCCGAACTATTCTTTTAAATGTCCTACGAGTCTATTCGGCCACTTTCATTTATTTAAATTAATGGATCACTCAATTAAGATTACTCAAGGGTAAATTATGATAAGAAATGTAAATAGAAAATAAGCAATGGGATGTGCACGTTTTACAGCAAATATATCCTTAACCATAATGCATTATTTTCTACAAATTATAATTTTGAAATTTGGAAAAATTCCATGGCGTCATTTTAAACAAATCGGATGACTATACATCAATGTTTTCTACAAGAAACCTGAATATCCTGTTCACCAATTGCAGACTCAATTCATAAATGCTGTGTCAACGTATAGAACAATATTTTCTTAATTGATTGGATATAAGGTTGTTTCTCTTTTGTTGATGGTGGTCCTGTATTACGTTTGTGTTAACTGTTTGTCAATCAAACTTCAAATGAGACAAAAATACTTCAGCAACGCCTTTCCTTTTTCATGAACGCTATTTTAGCTGATAAGAGCCTAGTGTGCAGAAAAGCTAATGATAGAAATGCAAAAAAAAATCATGGTTGGTAAAGTCTACCAAAGAGACTATTGACTCAATTTTCAAAAGTAAAATCTTTCAATGTTATGAAATGCAGTGGGGCAGTCAAAGTTATTGCCAGTCGGAGTGTTTTCCGCACTTCCCTTGACGTATGAGAAGCACCAAATGAAAATGATGAGTTCTGTTGAATTCAAAATGATGAATGACAATTCGAATATTTATTTTGCAGATTAATATTGTCATATAAACAATTCGTTCAACAAATACGAAGATAGAAACGACAATTAGGTAGCCAGGTTACCATTCAAATAAATAATTTGAGCCCATGAAGACGGAGAGCCAAATAACAGATAATATTATCCTATTACGTATACGCCCTGCAGTGTTGAAGTGTCTCGCGTACAGGCAACGATAAGGATACAATTCATGCTATAATATCATTTCTTGAAAACCAAATTTTAAGTATTTTCTTAAATTGCGGTTGTAGCGCTCAGGTGAACGCAAATTTCGCGGATAGCAATCACCAAAATTATAGTAAGCCAAAAATTCATGTATTAACTTTTTAGTGCCATTCGTCAAAATGTTTGCCGAAGCATCAAAGTATATAAATAAATAAATAAATATATATATATACACACATATATATAATAGAAAAAATGACAATCATAAAAATATCAGTCAATATAATTCACCATATCACAAATTAAAGTAAAAAATATAGATAATAAAGGATAATTCCACTAAATATTTCATGTCAGCGACAAACTTTGGAATTATTTGATATTATATGTTTGCATGAATTATGAAAAAAAGGGTTGTTATTTTAGATAAGTTTGCTAAGCCTTGAGTTATGTCAATTGTAGCTTTATATTTATATTCATTAAACGAATTTCTAAAAAAAATCATTATATCTTCTGTTACAACCAGGAACCTGAAACCATTTTTTATAACAACTCAGCACAATCGAATATGCCGCTATTTGGGGCACGGACAGACAATTCCTTGGACTCGGATTAAAAACTGTCACTTTTAAAGGAATAATTGACGAAGAAACTGGCGGTGGTGAATACATTGACAAATGGTGGTGCAAGTAATGTTGATGAAAAAACACGGACAGCAAATGTTATCCGAAATGTATGAATAAACTAAGTCAACCAGTAAAACGTAAACGGAAACAGAACGGAATTTGGTAAACGGACTACGGTAAATATGAACTACATATTCTGATAAACGTAAAATACCGAACACTAAGAATTTAATATTTCATACTCTTAACGAGAGTCCTATAATTATATGATCACAATCCGTGTAGCCGTTAAGAAGAACTCGGCCCATTTCTGCGAGGTGGTTAAAAAGATAGCTGCACAAGAGGAGGTTTATCTCCTTGATTCTAAATAGAAACTCATAATCGTAAACAACTAGTTGTACCGAACACGTTTCATTTACGTTGCAAATTTATCTGTGTACAAGGTTAAATTTAAATTAAGGCCAAGTTAGAATGCTTTCATTTAAAACATCTAAAATATTCTGATCGACGGAAAATTTAATTACTACAAATAAATAAATAATAAAATATCCTTGAAAAATATTCCAGCCTGTGACATTGAATCTGCCTGTAATGAAAAGAGTATAGCAAAATTAAAAAGTGTAACCAATGTTTAACGTAAGTGAATAACGAATGACCTACTAATATGCCGTACTCAGCTCATGAATCCAACTCTTCTATTAATATTCTGGTCACTATTTCATTGTTCCGCGGAGAAGCAAGCGCTAACTTCCTAATCAGTTTCAGTTTTGTAGACTGTTACTTCACAGCGCTCCAATTTAGGGTCTTCCGGGGATTTCATTGGTGGAATGGTCAGAAGTCTTCCAGATCCAATGGATGGGGTTATATTCCAATAAGCACTTAGGGCATTGTTCCGAGTAGTATGCACTGTTTTCTGCCAGCGGATAAAATGTGGAGCAATGCAAGTCCAAGAGCCAAACTGAACGTTAATCCATCGGCCCTGACCCTAAACTGAGTCGTTCATGTATTCCACTCAACGATCACAATCACTGTAGTTTATATTATCTAAAATGCTGAAAGAGACGAGTAATTTTTCCAATTAAAATGCTCCAGTTCCACTAATAAATACATCAATTTGTAAAGTTCTTTGCACTCAGAGAAATGTTTTGCTATGACTAATAAAATTTTTACATCCCCTTCTACAAAATATTCCAATGAAGAAATAGGTCTTCACTTAGCTCAAGAGCAGAATAAAAAAATAGTCTGAGTTTGAATAACGTCGTGGTATTAAATGTTTAATCAAATATTTTGGATTAATGAGAATTCCCCCATAGATGGTTATAATACAGCTTTTAAAGTAATGGAAGCATAAACGAAGCAGTTTAGATTTTGTGTATAACATTGATACAATTAACAGTGTATATAAAATACAGATACCGTTCTACTTCCACATTCATATTCAAATAGGGAAAAACGAATCACCAAAAAATCAATCTGGCGGCGCACAGGCCATATAATACGACTAGTCTCGCGGTTGCAAATCCAAATTTGGGTCATGGACATCAATGCATCGCCAAGATTCGTTTTTTTCCTCATGCTGTGCCATTCTTCGGTTCGAAATCACGCCATCGCCGCCGGAGATGGCGAAACAAACCGAATCACTACCACGGAAAGAGACGCGCCTCTCGGTGCAATGCCTAAGGAGAGAGATAGGCAGATATGTATCGGGTTTGGAGGACGGAGGAATCTCCTCGCCTCATTAGCGGCCGTCCTTGTTTCGTGAGCACGATTCCCTCTCTGTGTGCGAGTGAGGGTTTGTGTGCGCGCGCTGCCAAAGAGCGAAAGACTCCTCCGCCCATACCCAAGGCGTATCCTGGCAACATCGGAGCCGAGCGACGCGGACCATCATCATCGAACAGGAGGTCTCGAAAAAGCACGGGTTCATTAAGCGGGTGGTGGGCGTGTGTAGTGGTAATGTCGGAGAAAGATTCCGTTTCACATTCAAACGGCAGTATTTAAGACATCCAACCACTACGTAGGATCTATCAGGAACACAGTTCTGAAAATTTAGAAAAGATTTGTCAAAAAATATATTATAAGTATTTATCTGTCCACGAGATGATAGGTATTTTAAATAATGAATATTATTCTCTCAATTTTCCTACGTTACGAAAATTTATTTTTCTCCTTCATGGCTCTAGAAGTCTGTGTTACAAGTTTCTACTTCTGTAGGTACTTCGTCTTACATGTGTTATGGACCATATAAATACATTTTATACCATCTCACACAGAAGATACCACTCATACAGACGGTACTTGTAACACCTACTCCTAAAGAACTGACGATGTACAGTAAATTAACTAAATGCCGGCAAATGGAATAAGTCATCATTGGTCGTAACATCCTAAGATTGGTTTCCTGCAGCCCTCCAACCTTATCTATCTAATACTATTTACTTAACATGCTGTTAGCTCCTATTATGTGCTTTCTTCTTTATTTGGGGTATGTATTTATCCCTTCCTCTTGAGACTTTTTCCTCCATTTTCTTTCAATTGTATTTTTCATAAACCCATTTTACCTCAGGGTGTGTCCAATCTATCTGGCTCTTCTTTTCTATATAGTGTTACATCTGGTCCTTTCCTCTTCTACTCATCTGTATACTTCTTCATTTCTTATTAAGTCCGTCCATTTAATCTTCAGCCTTCTCCTCCAACACCAGGTTCCAAATGCGTCCAATCTTTTCTGGCCTGCTTTTCGATGGTCCGTGCTTCCGATCCATAGAGTGCCACGCCCCATACGATTATTTCCACACATCTTTTTCTTTCACCTATTTCGTAGACCTATCTTCTTTGAACACAGTAGTTACCTTTTCATCATGGACGATTTCTTAGCTTGGAATATTCTACGCTTCATTTCCGTTATATTTCTACTATCTCACGTGATGGCACTCCCAAGATAGGTGAATTGCTACTTGCTGTAATTTATCCTCTCTTAGTGTGACTACTCCATGCAGCTTCTCTCTTCCACATACAAGGATGCTGGTGTTCTTCTTTTTTTCAAGTTATATTCTTGAAGAGCTTGGTCCATAGCGTTAAGCGAATGGATTAAATAATATCTGTCATTTCAAAGACTTCATATTACGTAAAGATAACTAATCAAAACAAGAGGTCGATGGAAAAATGTATTATGTTTAAAGAATAGTTTCATAGTAAGATTCCCAGTTTCGATGTAACTCTTCCCTTACCATATTTATCTTTTTTTATCATATTATCACACTTTTAATCTCATTTTACCTCCACCTCTGATGTCGTTTTCAGTATGCATAAATAATTTCGTCCGTAATGCCCCATCCTTGAAAAAATCCTTCGCCTCTTCAACATTCATACATAACTTCATACACGCTGTATTGTTCATAACTCTACTAATATTCCTCCTTTTAATAGTCTCTTCCTCCTCATTTACCCATGGTCCATGATGAACATGGCATAGACGTAGTTTTTCAATTGATTTCGATTCCTTGTTAACATCTAGATGGATAACACTTTAGGCCTAATACTCGGTCCATATAATCCGTCCGCTGGGATATAAAGAGATCCTCAGACGTCGTTGTAGCGGAAGACTAATCCTGACGCGGGAGTTCTCCTCACCCTTCCTTCATTGGTAAAAAATAATCACTGCCTCTCCAGCCTAACCACATGTCACCTTTGATGTCGGCTACCCCCACAGTTACGCAACTAACGAAGAAGTAATACGTCAAAATATTCTTGTTTCCTCAGAATTTAATGGATTAGAAGCGGGGATCTATTTAAAAAAGTATCAGAAAATAATACATGGGCCACGGCCAGCCACTATGAGAGCCGGTGCTCAACAAAGTTAAACATCTTTTCAGTCAGCGCTAATTCGGACGGGTACACCTTTTATTCTTTCTGAGTGCCGTTGCCTCTGTCTGCCAGTCTTGAGAAGTGTTTGCCCAATAAACTTTAGCCGTCGAGGGACCTTGAGCTGTAATACTACTCTAAGAAAAGTAATCTTCGAAACTTGATTTTGGAGAGTATAGTAGCTAAATATTAATAGGAGGTACTACATGAGGAATACAAAAGAGCAGGAGAAGAAAATTGGATTATACAGCGCGGCAAACAAAAAGGAAGAACACGGTGGATCGAGCACACACTTAGAAAAATTTAATTTATTAGAAACATACTAAAGTGGAAAATATTAGGGGACGTTAGTTGTTTTGACTGTTTGGGGAGGCGGCCGGCAAGTGAGGTAATTTCCGCCATGAAGGACAGGTTGGTTAGTTTCTGAGGGAAGGGCAATTGGGGAATGGAGGAAAAAAGGAGAAATCCGGCGCAGTGTCGGCATTAGCCTGATGATAAGGCGGTAAGAACGATTTTTGTTTATGTACCTATTTGCGTGAAACTTTACAAACGTGTTCTCATTAGGGATATCTACAGATAAAATTAAAATGAAATTGTATCATACCGATTTATTTCTTTTTAATGAATGTCATAAAAAGCAATTACTTTTTCAAGGTTTACTTGGTGGTATTCCATCATAAGAGGGAGAAAAAGACAACTTTTACAAATACCACTGAAATTTATTGAAACTCGACCCGGGTTTCGACGTGGGTTCAAATCATCATCAGGCAGAAATATAAGAGAAGCGCAAGCCTTATATACATGACATAGCCAAGTGAAGGAGGCGGTGGGGGGAGGGGAAAGGGGGGGTTTAGGAAACCTGGAGGAGGATAGTGGGGGGGATGATTGCGGGTGACGGACTAAGAGGACAAAGGGGGAGGGGGACTAAGCTTTGAGAATGGGGGAAGAGGCCGGGAACATACATTCAATAACAAGGAATTCATCATAGTCAAGTTGTTTTTTTTTTTAATCTCCAGCTGTTCTAAAGCATTCAGCTTTCGCTTGTTATCGGTAAAATGGAGAGATATCACAGTAAAATCACTTTTATGTCCATGGGTTAAAAGATGTTTGGCAAAGTTGCCTCCGTTAAAATTAAAATATTTAAAATCCCTTGTATGCTCTAATTTTAAAATTTCTACACGTCTGTCCCACATACCGTCCACCGCAATCACTGCATTTCATTTTGTAAACACCATTTTCTTCTGAGGGTCAATGGGGTCCTTACAGTTCACTAAAAGGTTCTTCATACTAAATGGAGTTTTGAATGCCACTTTAAAACGGTCACTCAGTATCAATTTCACCACTCGAGAGGAAATCTCCCCGAAATAAGAAATCGAGCACCACTTTTTAACCGGGGGTTCTGTTTTGTTATACAAACTGGCTACGGTTAATTTTATCCTTTTGTTGCGTACAAGTTTGTCTATTAGTGTGGGTAGATAGCCGTTATTGACTGCATTCTGCTTGATGGTAAGGAGTTCTTTTTCAAAATCCGAGTCATTCAGTGGAATTATGAAAATGCGGTTGATGAGGGCGTGGAAAGCAGAGAGTTTTTGTGGGTAAGGATGTCTGAAGTATGCGGGTATGACAGTGTCAGTGTATGTGGATAAACGGAAGATTGACAACTTATGCCTCCCTTCTTCTAGGGTGATCATCATATCTAAGAAATTGATTGATTTGTTACGTTTCATCTCACGAGTAAAAGAAATAGCTGGATGCAAGGTAATAATAAAATTAAAAAGATTGTCCTGGACAACTGAACAATCTTTTTAATTTTATTTATCCCCCCTTTGTCCTCTTAGTCCGTCACCCGCTATCAACCCCCCCCCCCCTACCCTCCTCCCGGTTTCTTTAACCCCCCCCCCCCCCTATCCCCCCACCCCCTCCCTCACTTGGCTGTCATGTATATAAGGCTTGCGCTTCAATTATATTTCTGCCTGATGATGATGTGAACCCACGTCGAAACCCGGGTCGAGTTTCAATAAATATCAGTGGTATTTGTAAAAGTTGTCTTTTTCTCCCTCTAATGTCATAAACGTGTCAAGCCGATCCAATATTCGCCAGCAACATATTTCAATATAGTTTCGTCTAAATTTCGAATACATCGCCAAAAAAACTCGTCATAACATGCCTAAATTAAGGAAAAAAAATCTTGTTTTTTATTTCTGCCTGTACGGTGAATTTAAGCGCATAAACAAATTTTCTTTGTAAAAACGAGGTCCAAAAAAGCTTTTCGACCAAAAAATATGGAAATGAGCACAACATAACCCACGATTACCACTCCAGCCAACATTACGAAATGCGTCATGGATACCACGGTTTAGCGTGCCATCCGGCGGACGGAGTACGGTAAATGAAGTGCTCTTCACATAAAACCTAAGTAGTAATATAGATTCCACTGAAAACACCCCACCACCAAGATTTGAACTAAGGCCTTCGAGATGAGAGGTCAGTGCGCTAGCGACCACACCAAGCCCATAAATATTAGATGGGGAGTACAAGAAGGAAGATAAAGGCATGAATAAAGAAAAACAAAGACGGATATGTGAAACAAAATATTTCGTCTTTACAATGATAACAAGTAATCAACCATAATTTATATCACTACACATTTCGAAGCAGGTACTTGCCAAAAAATGCCAGCCATTTTCTATGGGAAATGGTGCGACTACACAGAGAAACTCCAGAGAAACTTAATTTTTAAAATGAGATATTTTTAAAGCATCGATATAGTCAGAAATTTAACGGTGTGAAGTTTGTATTAGTTCTCAAAAATTTTATGAAAATAAATCAATTACTCACCCCAGTAATCTTTGCAGAATCGCAGACACATCTTCGGTTGTGAAGGCGTTTTCACCGTACGACCTGAAAAAATGAGTCAAGTGAAAGTTTTATGTACACATATTCAGTTAATTTCGGAGAATTTCAGTCACATAAAACAATGCTAGACGTAGTAGTAATTTGGTTTAACGTGCTTCGACGGCTAAGGTCATTTCGCACTTACTGTCTGCCACGCGCAGACAGGGGCAACAGCACTCGGACGCAACGGAGGATCACCCCTCCAAACTCGCGCCGAGCCCAACGATGCTTAACTTCGGTGAATGATCGGGAACCGATGTTTCCATCGTGACAGGCCAATGCTTTTGCGCAATAAATAGTATTTACTTCATACTTCTTACAGCTGCTGAAATAAATAAAATTCGAATATGGTCCCTATCATGATTAGGGTGAAATCTCTCTCAAACCACCTCAACATGGAATGAAAGTGGAGAGAGTCACAAGGAGATAAGTAATGTAGTAGAACTGGCAGGATTATTGTTTTGTAAATTCTTAGCTTTCTCTGGAGTAATAATATCTTGGAGGACGACATCTTATTGTATGGATGAATGAACCTATTAGATCGGCTAATTCTAATTTTAAAGTGGAACACTTCTTACGAATGGGGGTTAATACTGCAAAATACCTAGCATCACGCGACACCCGACTCGCAGAACTAAATTACGTGGTTACGTATATAAAAGCGCTTCGAATTAATTCACAATAACATCACTAGAGGAATACAGTGCGATTTCATATGAATATTTTTAGACTGAGAGTATGTCTTGTAAGTATCATTAACGTAGAAATACAATTCTCAAATTCATATTTTCATAAAAATTAATTTTATTACATCTTTTTATTAAAGTATATCATTGTTTTCTCCCCTCTGCGTCACGAATAATAAGTGTTCAACTTCTGTCGGCCACATCCTTTTATCTCAGGTTCCTCTGCATTGTATTTACTACCATCACTCCCAGATAGTTACCGTACCGTGATAATTTTCGTGGACATTATAATCATCACCCGTCGTCCGTCGCCTCCGCAAATAATCAAGCACTCACCACACACTCTTGATTCATCTTCCGAGGTATGATGTAGATTTAGACGAGGGGTAGACATATTTTCTGGGCGCAAATGTGGGGTATGTGGGGTGGGGACTTGGGCTTCGGATCGAGACTGGGAGGCACACACAGCTCCGGGGATAGGATGCAGCGCCTCTCAATCTCCGGTTTCGCCCGCGGGCATCATCGGAGCGATAGATGGGAGGTAGGGGAGGTTTGATTGCTGCGGCGGGAGAGAAAGGGGGAGCGAGCGATGAGGTGAATGACGGCGCATGGCGGGGCGGGGCTGGGAAGGTTCGCCTCGAGAGGAAATGAGCGCGCCCACAGAGGCGAGAGAGCAGGAGGAGACGTGGAGGGAGACGGAATGCAGGGAAAGACGATCGAAACGGCTGAGTGATGCGCTTCATTGTTCGATCCAGAACGGATTGAGGTGGGAAGAAAAAAAACAAGTCTTTCCGTCGACCACACGCAAAATATAGAGTCGTTAAACAATAAAAATGCCAGTATTCAGGAGTTTAAAAAAAGAGTATGATTTTCTAGAGGGTAGATTACCATAGCACGCTACTGTAGGCTTGGGCAAAAAATATCGATATATCAAAAACTCGATATATTTTTTTAAATCTATCGATAATTATCGTCAATATTTTTCATGTCGATATATCAAAAATTGATTTTTTTTCCGAGTATTAAATTCGATATATTTGTTTAGCACGTCACCATTGTAAAGTTGTTTCTCCAGCTGCGGTGTCTAGTGCTAAAACGAAAATAAGTGATGATATTCGCTTAGAACATAGGCGAATGGGACAACGTTCTCCAGAAGTACGATCTGCACAAACAGAACGAGAAAACGCTGATAGAAGTTCAATTTGGTCCAGACATGAACACCTATTATCTCTTAGCACTACTACGCAAGAGATTCCTAACTCTGGCTCTGTCTCTAATGAGCTGAAGCAGTATCTGGAACAACCACTACTGGAGAGGAAAAATGATCCAATAAAGTTTTGGGTGAACTCCCGACACTTCACATCGGTTCTTACGGAAATCGCGCTGAAGTACTTAATATGCCAAGCCTATTCTGTTCCATCCGAAAGAGTGGCTTCTGCAGTTAACTTCGTGGTACCGGACAACAGGATAAGATTAACGGGGGAACATGTAAAACAGAGAGTTCTTCTGATGTCAATATCAGACAAATACTGGTTTGATTGATTAAAATTGATTGTAAAAAAATAAAAGATTTTTTATTACTTCTACATGTCCATAATTTTCCAAATTTTACTTCAACATTTTTTATATATTTTGGTGAAACTTTAAGGGACCACTTGTTTTGGCAAAATTATCGATATATCAAAATATCGATAATTTTGACTCGATAACTATCGATACATGTTTTAAATATTGATACGATATCTATCGATATATTTTTTTTACTTGCCCATCCCTACGCTACTGACCTGCGACAATAACCTCAGCAGATTACGTAAAACCATCATCAAATCCAACCAAATTTTCGATATATCAAAATATCGATAATTTTGACTCGATATCTATCGATACATGTTTTAAATATTGATACGATATCTATCGATATATTTTTTTACTAGCCCATCCCTACGCTACTGACCAGCGACAATAACCTCAGCAGATGACGTAAAACCATCTACATAAAGAAGCCTAAAACAGAAAATTTCGATTAACTCGTTGCCTCTAAAATGATGTGGTGGAAGTTATACGTGGCGAAAGACATGCAATTATCTGCATATTTCATCTGATAGACGTTTAATGCAACCTGTTTCCATGTTTTTCGTCAGTGTCGAGCAAACTGATCAGGTTAAATCAACATATTTTAAGCAAAGGCTGTAAGGAGTTTATGAGATTGCGTACACAAAAAAGAATAAAACTCGAATACTAGTATCTCGTTCAACATATGATTGTTATAAATGAGGATGTGTGTAAGAGGTAAAATATGCTTCACAGATGATTAAATTCGGAGGAAAGGTCTCGACTGGATAGAGTGTCATTTTCTCTATTATTCCTTGCTGAGCGACATCTGATGACGAATCGAGTACTGTGGGTACTTTCGTATTAACTACTCATTTTCTTTGCCGAAACAAATTAGCTATTACGTTTAATCACCGACTTCAACCTAATTATTAACAGGAAATCACTCTGTGAATCAAGAACACTAATCGACCCAATAGAGAAACTTAAGCCTAAAAAAGATCTCACTACTTTCACTTTAGTATTTATAGAGGAAACAAAGCGCTTATACCCTTTTGCTAAACTACATAGAAGACAGGTGGACCATATGATTCCTTTTTTTGCCAATCGCTCAAAGTTGAGAGTTGACCGTAGAAGTGTGGCAAATTGGTTAATCTTTGCAATTTTGATCAAATAACTGGTAATATAATTTTAGCAAAACGTGTTTTAGCAGATTTAAATAAACATTTCCCACTTCTGTGGATGCCCTTTATGAAAGTCTTACTAAAGTTTAAGTGAGATTTTAGCACCTCGCGTTAAAACTAGAGTACCTATCTTCTATTCAATCACGAGTTTCCTGAAACGAAAACACTACCATTGCCAATAGGATTAACTTCAATTTCCATTTTCTTCTCTGCATGAAGGAGGAGGAGACAATCGGGAATAAGGACTATGGAAAGGTGAAAAAAATGCTTTAAGTAGTCCAGGAAACACTCATCCACTGCGTCACAACACATTGTTTACCTTAAGTCTGGTGAGACTCACGGGATACCTGTACTACACCAAGAGAAGCCTATCAGTTGTCCTTGGTGAAAGAGACCGATATCATAAACTTGCCGTATTTCAAATGTAAAAGATGTTATAATAGTGAAGGTGACTTCTGTTATTACATCAGGTAAGAGTAGCTACTATAAGGTTAATGAGCTTAACAGATGCTAAATCTTATTCTCGAGCAATTCCATCGTTTTCCGTCGTTTCGTAGACAACGAATCACCTCATATCTAGGAGACGTCTTCAAGTCGTAATATTCTTGCTGCATTAGTACCATTACATCTAGGCATTTTAGCCACTAAATGTTATGTAGGTGGTTTAGAAAGAGCATTTTGATGATTTAACACGGAGAAGAAATCTCAAATGGTTATCTACATATACACTTGCTATCTCATTTCTATTTTCTTACTGAAGGACACCTGTTGACAGAAATACTACAGAGTTTCTTACGAATTTCCTTGTCTCCGCTGAAATGCTGACGAATGCACTCATCAATTCCGACCTTAAAAACCAAGCCAAAAGGTGAGATGATGCAGTCATTATGGCACTAAAGAGCATCAGCAATTCACAGGAGTGCGTTAGCATGAATTAGCGATAGTATAGAACAGCGGCTCCTAACCTGTAGTGCACGTACCTTTAGTGGTAAGCTCTCTGTGGTATACGAGTCCTCGAAAAAAGTTGAATAATGAGGGACTTGTGTCTGAAATAGTAGTGCGAATAAATTTGTTTCATTTTTCTGATGCAACGGGTATGATTTTGAGAAATGGATGAACGAAGGAGTTGAAACCCCACTTCAATGGGGAAGCGCATGTTTAGACCATAACTAGTACGCACTATTACCCCTTACCTTACCCCTAACAAGTTCGGCTACTTGTGTAAAAATTCCGTTGGCTTCGTGTTGACATTCGAATCCTCTGGAACGAATACACTGACCCAGCTGCTAGTATTTACAGCCATTTTCAATGCAGTCCCGGGATATAAGACGTCTTGGGAGAGAGAGACCGAGGAATGTGTACTTAGAAAAGAGGAAAGAATGGGGCGAACAGTCGTTTCCGTATAATTGTACATGCTAAAAGTCTGCCGTGCGAGTGAAACTAATAGACTTACTGGATGTGTTTAAATTAACTACGTAACTTTATCAGATTATCATAATGAAATTCCTCTACTTATAGTTGGGCTACTATTCCTATAAGACTAACATTTATCACTATTTTCCTCATCGTCTTGGAGTTTCATCAGCTAACTTTAAGTTATTTGATATTATTTTGATACGTATCTAAAGAATTCCGATATTGTACGAAATGAGCACATCAAGGTAAAAATGACAGCAGAAAAACCACTTTGGATATAATGAACGAAAAACAGCTAAAATGGTAAGAACATCTAGAGTAAATGACGGTAGAAGTGATACTTTTGAAGGTTTGAATTTAGACTCCAGGGGAAAGAAAATAAAGGGTAAGGCCACGTAAAAAATGGTAAGAAAATAATGCGGCTGATATGGAAAGGAGAGGACGACAACCAAGAGATTGGAATGTCAAGGAGAATGCGATATGTGGCATTAAGCTTCAAATACTCGCAATTATTTTCAATCCATATTATATCTCCAGGGAACAAAAACACAAACACTTGCATTGTCTTTTATGTCTATTGCCATGCCACACAAGAAAGGTGGGCAGAGAGATGAGACAGCAGGGAATAAGGAGGAGGACTGTGGAACGTGAGGGGGAGAAGGAACGTAGCGAAGTAGCAAGGCGAGGAAAGGTGGAGAGACAAGTGGGTTGGTGGATAATTGAGTTAGCCGCAAATTGAGACCGCTTCGGTGGAGGCGAAAACGCGTCAGACCCCCTCGAACGCTAATTACAAATCGTGTAATTGAACGAAAGACGACAAGCTGACAGTCGATTTTGAAAGGCGGGAGACATAAATGGATATTTAATTGCCCGGAACACATATGCGGGAAGAGCTGGAAACAAAAATAGATGCACGCGAACTTAGGATCCAGACCTGATCGAGGGTGGGTCGTTTGGAAATAGAAAAAGTTAGCCATTCGAGCACAAACTGCTGCTAAGCATCCATTTACGCATTGGTGGTTAGCATTTCATCTGTGCCAATATAGATATTTTGATTGGATATGAACAGGATGAAATGTTCCCCGAGTTTTTCACTCGTCGTTCAGAATTTTCGCGTTCACGAATGGGAGAGCAATAATGATGGGAACCTTGTATAAGTATGCCAGCAAAAGACCGGCGAAGAGTCTAATATGGAGTGTGGCGTTCTATGGTGCAGAAACAAGGATTCTGAGGAAAGGATGATAATTGGTTGCAGGCGTTTCCGATGTTGGCATAGAGGAAATTGGAGGAAATGCTGAGGACGGAAAGGAATACGAGCGGGAAAGTGGTTGGTATGGTGGATGAGGAAATGAAAATTTTTGGGGATATAAGAAAAAGGCAGAGTAGGTGGCAGGGACAGGAACTGAGAGGCAAAAGCATACTGAAGGACGTGGTACAGGGCAAGATTTTGGGTCTTTTGGCCTGAAGTAATTTGAACTAGAATATGTTCAAATTACTTCAGGAACACGAGCATTAGCATTAAAACAAGGCTGAGAGATTCTAAGGACTTAGAGCTTACACGCAAGGCTAATATTACTTGAAAAGTACTGGCCACATGATTTCAGGATGATATTATTATATTAACTCCGGGACAGGATATTATTTAACCCCACACTATACCACTCCAGACCACTCCAGAACTAACAGAAGCGGCAAAGAGTAGAAATATACTGGCGATCCCATAGACATATCAATATTCCTTTTCCTACGTGCCATTAGCTACAGCCATAACAGTACGATTTCCATTTCCCTTTGATCCTTTAGCCTCCCCGTTTCATGGCTGGTGGCTTAAAATCTCCAGACAAACGCCCAAGTAATGAGGTAGTTCGTAGGTGTAAAATATTTCGCTTTATTTATAGTGTACCAATTCTGAGTTTATATCAAGCACAACCAATGGCATCCTTGAGAATGCTAGCACCACTTTTGCTTTATTCAGTCAAACACACGGAAACATTCGAGTAGTAGAGCTCCGTCGTCCCAAAACCTAGTGATCACTCGTCGGGACAAAAGAGTACGTAAAAAGACGCCGCGGAAAATCGGTTATAACGTCAACATAAAGATGAGGAGAGATAAAAAGCAAAATGTGGAATGGATCCCTAGTCGCTCCCCTGTGCGTTCCCCACATCGAAAAAAGCCCAGAAACCCTCGCAACAACAAGGGGACCATGAGAAGTGGAAACTAATACCAACCCTTTAGCCATTACGTCATCCGAAACTGTTCCTCGAGCACCTCCATTTCAACGCTCCAGACCCTGCAGACAAACCCCGATCCTCTCTCAACGCTGCACCAACGAATCCCCTTCCCCAAAACCATAATAACCCATACCACCCTCCCCCATCGTGAAAAGCGTGAATGTTTCTTGGCTAAATTATTTTTTTCGGTCGGGGTCGAACAACTGAATGAAAACATAAAAACCCCTTTTCTCGACGTTTAATACCATTTTTTACGGTCCCAGGCAAGAGATAAAGAGGGGGGAAAAGAGGAACAGACAGATACGGAAAGAGAGAAAATGAGAATGCCTCTCTTCAAAAATGAGACAACCGAGTTAACGAAATAAAATTAAAAGCGGGATGGGGGATGCTTTCCCTCTTCCCAATGGTCCCTTTCTAAAAATTTATC
Organism: Pyrrhosoma nymphula; assembly: GCA_963573305.1. Taxonomy (NCBI): domain Eukaryota; kingdom Metazoa; phylum Arthropoda; class Insecta; order Odonata; family Coenagrionidae; genus Pyrrhosoma; species Pyrrhosoma nymphula. The sequence continues at coordinate 37,966,817 of OY754334.1, forward strand.
GCATCGGTCTCATCGGGGCAATCTCTTTTCCTTTTTCGATTTCCGTCAAATGGGGCACTCGAATCTGGGCGTCAAACGCGTCCGTCGAATGAGGAAAGTCCAATGGGGGCAGGAGGGGAATCGGGAAAGGACGCAGATCCGCTGCACGTGGCTAGGACGCAATTTCACCAATTACAGCCTACCTACCGGCGGGGAAACAAAGCTCAGAGCGCACTTTGACCAAATTGCTCATTGACCCTACTCGGTACGATTCCGAGCACAACTCAGTACTGACTGCTTAATTAAGCATTGCTTGCGGCGATGAGATTACATTTTCGAAAAAAAAAAGAAATGAACAATGATTCGAAAGATGGCCAGCGGGACATCATAACGATGATTAGTTTTTGGTCTCGAATTTTGGAGGAATACGTTTCACCCATCTCCATGGAAGCAATCTGAATGAAAAATTGATGTCGATTGATTATTTATCAGAAACATGCATAATTAGTTCCGAATTTAGAAATAATTTCAGTTATTTCGAGAAGGCGAACGAGTGCTGAGTTCGTCTGCACTACTGAGTAAATGCGTGTGGGGTGGTAAATGTAGGGTTGTATGGCATGTAGAGGACAGCTAGAGAGAAACCCAGCGACGCTATTAGATTACTGTTATCGAAAATTACGTTTCATAGGTTTTATAATTTATCACATTATTCAAGAGACAGAGCACTTCTCTTGGTGTGCTCTCGAAATTAGACCCAAGTAGATATAGGGTTGCAATTTGAAAACCTATATCACTCCCGCGACTCAAACCCGGCTTTCGCGTTGAGCTACCGAACCAACTCCATTTACAGAATAACATTTTTAAACCCTTAAAATTATATAGTAGCGAACATCTACACAATAGGAAGTACAGAGAGAAGTCGCGCATACATGTTATTTGGACCCCGCGCTATATCTCTGGATCTGATAGAGGCGACACAAAAACAGAATTACAGATAGGAACAAAAATTCCTTCATTCCACGCACAATTGGAGATGATATCAAAACAGCGTAACACCAACAGAAGACACATCGTTAAGTAACAATAAACCTCTGTCCTCTTCCCCGCACTTTTCCCTATTCCCTCCTCTTTTCGTTGATTGTGTCCTAACACACTCTGAAACTCACCCCTGCGGGGTTTGCACAGTAGCATGTAGATGTAGAATACCCTACAAGCCCCTAGGGGGTCGGGAGGTGGGTAAAGGGTTTTACGACGACAGCCATATTTAGAGGAGAGGAGATGGGAATGGAATAGGGAGAAGACGAAAGTGGATTTGTTGTTAAGGTGGCTGGAGCGGCATTCGTGTATCATTAGATGCATATTTTAATTATTGTATATGTAGGTATGTCAAAAAAATATTCAGGGACCACATTATATTTAAATTCATCTGTTTATGCGTTGGAACTCACGATACAGTAAGAAATGGAAATGAAACAAGACTTATATATTGAACTATTCCTCATAAAAAGCGTGTTAAGGCTAGTGTTTTCGGCGTGGTATCCGAAATTTAGATGATATTATAATGAAATACGTTTTCGAATTTAGGACTCGATTTAAGATTTAGGAATTTAAATTTGAAAATTATCAAATTTAGGACTGGGCGAGACACTTGATATTTGTTAGTTACAATTATAATAATAATAAGTAATGTATCATTTTGCGTTTACAACTTAATCTGTAAATATGTAATCGAATTATTACGAAATATAATTAATGTACAATTAGGCTACGTGTTAAAACAGCATTGAAATGCTAAAAAACCGAGTCGGTAAGATACAATTTCTTTCATTTTTATCTATAGATAACGTTGATAGCAACATGTACGAAAAGTTTCAGCCAGATCATATATTAAGAAACATTTCCCCAACCACCTTAACACATGCGTCTTAGTGCCTTCCTCTGTTATTTATTGTAGTCATTAATGGTGAGTGGGAAGGTTTATTTGGTACATATCAGTTCGGCTGTGTATCTCTCTCATTATGCCGCATTTTAATTGCGCTAGAAAAGAATACTGCAAGGGTTCACACTCACAATTTTCATATTTCAATTTGCAATGAGTAACTGTGGAAACTGAAGTAAGGCTGTGTAAAACAATTCAAATCTATTGAATCAAAGATTTATCATGGAGTTTTTTTACCAACCGATTTCACCTTTCCCCTTAATTGGCTAATTCCTCACGCGACTCGAATTCATCCACCATAAGGTTACGGCAACATATATAATCTACCATGACGGAAATCTTCCCTCAAAACTGTCCAGCTAAGTTGAAATTTCATTCGAATACACGAGATCGACTGCAACGGACCCTTTATATATTTAGTCTCATATTTTTAACATTATGTAGTCCCATCTCGTTCCTATCTTCTTACACCCCTTGTCAAACTCTTCCATAAAGTTTTTAAAAACTTGTATGTTCCGCTAGCCATGTTCCTCCCACCACATTGCCACTCTTAAGGAAATTGGATCGATATTATCGAAAGGGCAACCGTATATTGGTATTTCCGCGCAATGCTGGAACAGGAGTTTTAGTCTCCGGCTTATGTGACGTTTGTCGGGCAACGTTAAAGAAGTTTTCACTCGATATCACGCTTCTTATCCTCCAACCAACTTAACTCTTTATCTAATTAGAGCGGTGAAATATGTGCTGGTCCAAAATTATCGGTACTAGTCATATCATCGGGAAGAAAAATGAGGAAAATGGGAATACATGAAATCATAAACATGCATCTTAAAACTGTAGATGAACTGACCGACGACACTTCAGGAAAAGGAAGGATACTTATTTGCCCTTTCATTTCAACTTACCCTCGATACAGAAGAGCTTATGTTTCCAAAACTCGGCTATGAAGGTATGACTATTCAGTTAAGCCAAGTTTTTTCGATTCGTGGCATAAGACTGGGAACAATTTCACAGCAAGAGCAAACGCAGAAGTAACTTATTAAGTAATTTACTTGCAACAAAATCTCAGAAAATATATTCCCAAGGTTCGAGGTTAAAACAATTCACTGAGGGTGTTTTCAGGTGCTACAAATAGCGACATGCAGTAGCAACATATAAGCAACCTCACTCACTGTGTTGCGACGGATATTTGATATTTAATCGTGTTTCGAATAATGTAAATGCTCCGCTGAGTTTGAAATATTTTACAATGAAATTAGAGTAAAAAGTGATGAATCTACATCAAAGAAATTCAAAGTAAAACAAATTATTGAAAAATAAAACAAACTCGAAATCCCTAAATCACGAATGATTTCAAAGATTTTAGGCCTAACGATGTGGAAATTTATTTTCGAAGTAAGAGGGAAAAACGCTGTATCTATCTACTGATATTTATTATTGTAAGTACAAGGAATAACTAGTTTCAACGCATAGGCGAAACCTAGTTATACCTTGTACCTTCAATGATGAACAGCGGTGGAGAGATACAATGGTTTTCTCTCTTACTATAATTATATGAATGATTGTTTAATAAAAAAAAATAACCTCGGGCCATTGAAATCGTCACAGCTACTCAAACAAGAGTACAGTCTTGGAAGGTGGGCACATGAATGGAATATCTCTTACGTAATACGGTTCTAAGAAAAACTAAATGAAAATGTGCAATAGTCTTAGAGACTTTTTATATGCCCTCATATTTAAATGTTCCGACAGGTTGCCGTGATAAAATACATTAAAATATATCAAGGACAATATGCTTTCTTTCAAGGTTATCATGGATGTTGAGGGTACTGGTTCATGCAGCTAGCATTTCCGTAGCTCTAGCATTTAAATTTCTCTGAAAACCAACAAATGCGAGTTATTACAATCTACAGCAAAAACCATCGTGTTTTTCAAACATTGCGCTACTTGCAAAAACTATTTTGACGTTTCTTGTAGGTTACTTTCCCCTGTTAATGCTAGGAGATTTATTCGAAACGTATGTAACCAAATAAAGAAGAACGACTCGCGTAGATCAACACTATGGTGACAGATGGCATTCGCAATTTCTCATTTAGCAAAAAAATCACTTCCACTGTATTTCCTTCCCCGAACCATAAATATTCAATGCGTCTCTGTTAACGCTATCGAGAAATTCCGCGAAACAAACCTTAATTAAGGTTTAAACCTCGCATGAAATTGTTTATGGTGAGAAAGTAAGAGTAATTACGTCGTTTCAATAATTGCATTCACTTCAATTACGAACGGTTCCCACGCGAAGTACCGTCATCAGGAAGACGATATTCGACTCGGAGGATCACTATTTAACTTTTGTAACAATCGTCACATTGTTATGCATCAGCATTCACGCAACAGCCAAACGAATCGTCCGAACATCCAACTCTAATTTTTCAACTCCGAACCGTTAAAATATTTAATAACCCTGCCAGATAGAGAATGTTATACATTTTGCGGAACAGAAGATTTTACTTTATTTCCTACACGTGATGTACACAAAAAGATGCCGAATATTACTGCGACTATTTCTATTTCTATCGATTTACAATTTTTTCAAGAGCCCCTAAAATACTTACAAGCGACGGATAAAAAATACATGGAAAAGCAGACAATGTTGCGGTCGTGACGTTCTGCGATCGGTGAGTAGAAGGGCTGACATTGACCAATCACGACGTACGCCCGCGAACGCTGGTGGTCTAAGGATAACGATTGGGCATAAAAAACCACCACTCGCTCGGCTGTTTTTTATATTTTTTCTTCCCATTAAAACGAACAAATAACGAAAACACCCCGCGGGGGCCATTCATCCAATCGTGTAGACCCAGTGTGTCGCAAAACACCGTGCGGAGGGGAATACATTAGCTCTCATAAACCTCCGGCGCAACATCGATTGCAGCGCCGAATGAAAAAAAGGAAATCGAAAACAACGAAAACAGTTGACAAAAGCCTTCCCGCACAGTCCCTCACCACCGCTAATTAACCAGTACCCGCGGATCACTATGAACTGAAACCCGCCATTAGGGTGGTGGCATGACACCGAAGAATATCTAAACTGTTTTTTATTTACCTCGCTCATTAGCGATACCAAACCGTAAGAAGATGCCTAGAAAGTTTAGTAATAAAATTGTTTTTTATGCCCATTTCAAATTGTGGCCTTAATTTCTTTTGGTCATGGAGCGCCGAATAGGTTTTCATATCTCAACTTCTCGGCACTATTAGTCTTGTTAATATATCCCGAAATTAAAGGAAGGACATGGAATAAATGTTGGGATTTCCGATTAAAAAAGGGATTACTAATGCAGAATATTTGCCCGCAAACGAAAGGAAGATTACAGTCACGATATAAGTAAGTCAACTGTGAAAAACTATTTTTTCATAAAATGACCAAGGTTCTGAGTGCCCTGAACACCAATTCCTCACGAATGCACTGAAATGAAATTGAAAAATTTAATAAAAATTCGGTTTGAACACCATATTCCTCTTATCTCATGCGCCACGATAAGGGGAATGAGTGCAGCTTTAACAAGTTGGCTGCACATGGATATCTCAGGTGATAATCACTTCAGTCACTCAAAGTACCGCGAGACATACTCAAGACTCATTCGTTAATAATCTCTTTAATTTCCTTGTGGCTTCTCATTTAAGCTAAAATATCCTCTTATGGTGGCAGTCAACGTGTTGTGCATCACATCTTCTCGGGTGTGTTACCGGGTTGTGCTTTCCATAGCCGACGTTTTGAAGAGCAACACGATCATCTTCTTCAGGGCAAAACTGAGTCACAAAGTCGGCTAAGGAAAGCCTAACCCGTTGCCACGCTCGAGTAGACTACATCCATATCAACAACCGGAAAAGCCTACGGTATTTCAGTCAACGAGTTAATTAAATATTGCTATACACAAAGCCGGAAGGAAGAAGTATCATAAATATTGAGAAATAACATTTAAAATCAAGAGGGAATTTGAGGGGAAAAAACAGTGAATGGCACTCAATGGACTCATAAGAGTGGACCATTGGTAAAGCTAACCTGAATACAATGAAAGCCCTCGGAACGTAGCGATGGATCACCATCATTAGCCATTGAACTATATAATTGTGTGACTGCTATTCTAGACTACCAAGTCCCGTGCTAACACCTTCATTTCATTGTCTCTCTTGAGTAAACATACATCTTTAGTTAGCCTATGCACTTGTGCTTCGGCCTTCTCGTAAGGCTTTCACCGCTATTTTCCTTCAATTATATTCCGTACAAACTCTCAGTGTCTCAGGAGCATCTAAACATCAAATGTCCCGAAAAATTGGAAAATCTGAAAAGAGTAAATAATGACAAACTTCGGCGGAGCAACTTACGTAAAAAAAAGAACACTGTGGACACTGCAAACAGAAAGAATTTATTCGTAAGAATGAAACTGGGAAAGGATGCAGACGTGACCTGTGATGAACCACGGTGACGTTGACTCTCGATGATGTCTAAAAGTATAATACCTTTCAGAAATGAAGAGAGATTTGGGAAAAAAACTATAGGGAAGCAAAGGAGTCAGCATGGGAAGGGTAAAGGAATGCAGTAACCCAATCTTAAAACTGAATGACCAATACTGAAATCGATGCAGGCTGTCAGAACTGTTCTAGAGCGATTGAAGAAGATAATGCGGCTTTCAGCTTATTTGCTTCAATTTTTCCAAAAACATCGTTATCACTATCAGACTATCACAAATTAGAGAGGGATTCCATCCTTTTCTGAGTCAAGAACGCCGACACAATATTTTTAAGATGATTAAGTTTCATGTGGGGTGAGTTGGACACTCCAGTGATATCCATATATAAAATCAATGAGCTTGGCCATGTTGATATAATGGATGAGAGTTGAACAACGAAACAAATATATAATAGTGGAGTGAATGGCGTGAGACGAAAGGGTTGACCAAGAAAGTCATGGGTGAATTTAGTGGGAGATACTTAACAGGAAGAATATTAGGAATCTTAAGTCCTTTTACATGAGGCACTTTGTTGCATAATCTGATGTATGCGAGAATATTTATTGGAAATGTCGTCGAGTGAAGCGGTGGATAGCTAAAAAAACATGCAAAAATTCACGCATGACATATGAAAAAAAGAGCCCCATCTCTAATTCCGTGCTCGCGTTCTCGCAATTTCTGTACATCAAATTGCGCTATCAAGTGCCTCGTGTAAAACAGTCTTTAAAAACAGTAGGACGCGTGCACAGCAATGTATGAGGGTAACTAAGAGGTACGCAGAAAAACATGCATGCAAGACAAGAGCATAATGGAGTAAATTATTATAAGTAGAATCATATTTACAGGACTATCACCGAAAATCAAACTTTCTTGACTGTGCCTACTCCGAAAGGGAACGGTGTCATGGTTATTTATGCATGTCTGTAAAATTCACAAAATGTTATTCAGATTATAATTCTAGCTGAATTGAATAGCTGAAGTGGAGAGCAGGATATAAATACGAAAACGGGTGAGGAGACACCATAATTATGCTGGTAATAATTAAAAACCCCCCCAAGTTCAGTAGGATAAACTATTTCATACACCGATCGTAGCTGAGATGGATTTGAAGACCGCTAAATGACTCCTCACAGTTGTGCAGATTCGGCCGTCAGGCGTCTACGACTGGAAACCCTTGCAAGGACTCTATAAAGGGAGACATGTATGAATTTGGGGACCTGTATAATGAGGCAAGAGGAAGGAGTGAGAAGCAGCGTCAAGTAAATACATTGAAATCCGTCACGAGTGACTTAGCGCACGCTTAAAAAGGCATTATTTCGCCCTCAATCCTTACGAGTAATGAGGGACATGGAGGAAGATATAAAGGGAAGCTAGGGGAAAGGAGAACCATCTGAGGAAGAGATAGACATTCCAGGACGATAAATGATTACCCTTGAACAGGAATCAAACCACGGACATAATGTTATCCGGGTAAGGCCACTATGCTACCTAAGAATTCCTTTTCATGTAGAATTTTATTTAGGATCTAAAATAGCTATATGGCTTCTGTGTGCCAATGCTGTCTATGTAGGATGGTAATGAACTCGCTATACATGTCCATACTTTAAGAAATCCACAGCACAGACTGCGAGTTAAAGAAGTGTTAGATATGATGAGGACGGAAAGAAAGCTGAAAGATATAAATTTGAGTGAGGCAGTAAAAGTAAGTGGTGAAAGTATTGAAGGGAAATGCTATACGTAAGGGTGTAATAGCGGAGAAAATGTTGGGATAGTCTGGAAGAGCTTAGTAGAAGAATAAGATGACTATGCATTGGCAAGGGAGGAAAAAATACGATGTGTTATCAACGGATTACATCTAGGGGAATTAAAAAGATTTGAGTAAGAAACGTCAGGAAAGACACCACGAGCAGGATAATAATAGGTAGAACTGTCCAAGACCTGACCATTTATTTTGTATAATAACAATTATGGCCCTGTTTTTCTATTTACAGTAGATGTAAGGCAATTCAAGTCAATGAGCATGAAATACATTTGTGGTGGTTATATAAACTAAGAAATGGCAATGTTAAACTACACAATAAAAAATCATACACGTAGATTAAAGAGAATAAATGCATTTGGATGGTAAAAATTTCAAATAATTATTATACCAAGTTAGTAAATAGCATGCATATATTTGAATGATAACATACAAAGTTATATTTATTGTAGCCATCATTTGGGAAATTTGCTTAGGGAGAAAACGGATCTTATCGAGAGATCTTTTTAGTTAACCACAGATTTTTTGTAGCCTTTTAAATTTGTGGATGCACCTATTTCATATCCTCTAATTTGGTCGGTAGTATGGCAGATTTAAACAAGGGGAAGATATATATTCTTGTAAGATTTTAGGCTTTCCTGGAGAATGCTTGTGATGTAGATTTCTCGGGTTTCCATCCGGGTGATATTGGAGGAGTGCAACCCACCGATATCACCCGGTTGGAAACCCGAGAAATCTACATCACAAATATATTCTCTGTCGCAAAAGAAAATATATGTACAGTTTACGAAAATAATAGCATGGAAATGTAAGATTTCGTTTCACATATCAAACAAATAACAAGTTTTGCTATAAGTAGCCAGATTGTAAATAAAATAACATTTGAGGTTCATGGAGAGGTAACCTAGGGCCATTGAGTGTATATATTAATTAGTTTTTAAGTAAGTTTGAAAGCATACTGGGTCCACATTTCATTCAAGTACATTTGTTTATGGATCGCTATTCATGAAGAAATGTAAATAATACAAGCATTATATTTTACATTTTTGCTAGGACGCTATAAATAGTTTTTGGCGCGGCATTAGAAATTTAGGCAAAATAATAATTAAATATGCTCTATAAATATGCCACTGTCTCGGCGTGGCACCTTCATATTTGCTAGTAACAATTATAATAATATGAAATGTTTTATTTCACTCCTAAAAGAAAATCTGTACCTATGTAATCGAATAATTACGAAATATAGCTCATGTGCCATAAGTCTATGTGCTAAAATAGCATTTAAATGCCAAAGAGTCAAATAAAATATAATTTTTTTACTTTTACCTATAGATATCACTAACAAGAACTCGCAGGAGAAGTTTCACACCAATCTGTGCAAAGACAAAACTTCGATCCCACCATTTTAATCCATTTCAAGGCGGAACTGCGTCAATGTTAATTAGCAGATTCAGCAAAAAGAATAGGCGCGAAAAAAGGAGCGCACTCTATAATGCAGCTCTGTCGCAAAGGGAATTGGGACAGACGCGGCGAAAGAGAAGTAGTGGATGAGACAAAGCAACGGATTGGTGCAAGGATAGATGAGGCATGGAAGGCCGATGGAGACTGAAAAGATGAGATGCTGGGTACACGCGAGCTGAGCGACTGTACCGACTCGCGGAACGAACCTCCATCTTAGTGATTAACACGTGGAATTATTCTGCCAGTGGAAGCGAATGAGGAACCTCGGTTACAAAGACGGCCATCTCAATCACAGGCTCTAAATTGAAAACGGACTCAGGGATCAAAGTTCAGTTCGACGTGAAGGAATGCACATATTAATCGAAAACCTTCGCCTTAACTATGACGGTAGGGTTCGCATTGGAAAGCGGTTTGAATTTGCTTATGAAATTCCGATGCACTGTAAGATCAGAGCATTAAAATGGGGGTGGTAGAAACTGTTATACATTTTATGATTTGGCAGACGTTTGTAGCCCCGAAAATATATTTAACCAAGAGTGGAACAAACTTTGACCAAGTTTATTAGATGCAAATTATAAATATTTTATATTTTTACCTTAAATTGGTCAAAAAAAACCTGACTAAAGATAACTATGGTTTAGAGATATGGCAGCAATATGGACATTGCCTAGCAAAGAGTGAATGATTTAAAAGTTAAAAGTGCAAATAATTATATAAGGTAATAATGTAAATATTTACAAAGAATCTGATGACCAAACAAATAAAAATGTATTGAGATAATCACGAAAAAAGAAATGAAAACGTTAAAATAAGTAAGGGCTAAACAAAATCTGGTTGTGAAATGTAGTTACGTGGACAGCATTTTGGGCGAAGATAGACTAAGTATTTAGGATAATAAAAGAGAATAACATTCAGTAAAGCAGTGTTCACCACCAGGAGATATCTAACGACAGAGACTTGGAGCAATGATATTAAATAATTATTACTGAACAGCAATGAAGTGCAGCATTAAATAGAACCGAGACGAGGGAAAAGATAAGAATTGATTGGTAGCGTCGAGGTGCGGTTGTCCGATAGACGGAAAGGAAGACAAAGGAGAAGCATTTGTGATAGCTGTGGCGCAATGGCTGTTGCTAGGGGAGTTTTATGCGCAGCAGGTGGTATTTAAGAGTATGTGATTGGGGGCCATGTATGTAAATAATTACTAATGAGGGTAGAATGAGTAAGAAGGAGGAAAAAGTTAACCATGTTGGACGGAATGAACTAAAGTAACAAGCATGGGATGAAGGGAGAAATAGTTTAAGGAAATAAACGTTTGAAGATGAAAAATCAGAGTACTAACGAAAGATTATTTATTACTTTTAGACATTGATTTAAAGCAAAATCTATCTATCATGATCTAGGATCTGAAGCTGGAGCTTTTAACTGCATAATTTTCCGACTCCGGCTGCGACCATCAAATTTTAATTAACCTGGTCTACGATTCGGGTAGTAGTGCCACACTGCAATAAAGTAAATTTAATTCTTGTTAATATTTCGTGAGATGAGGGTTTCTAAATTACTCAAGGGTAATATTGAGAGTGTCAATGTTATCCTCACCTACATACGTTTGAAAAACCAAAATGTCCATATGAATCCACCTGTGCCTTTTTTGCATGTTGTTTTCTCAAGAAAGGTTAGCACATCAGTTTTGATATCCAACCAGATCTATAAATGTATTATGTCCAAAATCCTTAGCCAAATTTACTTTACCCTGTAGAGAATATTGAGAGGACGCGAGCAAACGAACTACAGGTTCAAAGCGGAAAAATATAGGAGTGCTTAAAGCTCAGTTTCCAGGTCCGGGCTCTTCTATCTAAACATTATCTAAATTATTTTGAGAACATCATATGCCTCTAAATAAATTAACGATTCAAGTCGGATAATACTATAGTATTTATATATCACGTTTATGTATCCGTATGTTATTTCCTTCATGATAGCTTTGTCTTATTTTAACAAAATGACTTCGGCAACTGCCGTTAGGTATTAGACTCATGCGCTGCGTCATCCACTCATTACAACTAGCTATTCGTGAAAGATGGATTCTAGTACAACTACGAAGAAAGGTTATTGAATAAAATTCGAGCATTTGTGAAAAAGTCTGTTGAGTGCCAAGTAAGATTCATTTAGAAGGGAAACAGAACAAAATTGTTTTAGTGTTGTACAATGAAACTCGATGGGGCTCAACATTGTACATAATTCAGTTACTTCTTCCTCTATTATAATTCTGTGAGCAAGTTGCAGTGATCCTGAGTGTTATTCATGTCTAGAAATAACATAATATGTTGAGTGCCTATGTGAAATTCTATGGGAGCCATATGATGTCACCATCATAATTCAAAGCAGTATATAAAAAAGGATATGACACTTGGTAAAATTTTAAGTGGCAACAAATAGAACAAAAATAAGATAAGAAACAAGGAACACATACGGCAGACTACGGCAGTAAAAAAAATTCAATGCTGGAAAGGGAATAAATAGTAAATGTAAATGCCCCGTACCGCAGTATGTTGATTTTTAGCTAAATTGAGCCTGCAAGGGTGGGTTTAACGAGTATTGCAAATTTAATTTTGAAAAGAAGAAATGTCGCAGTAAAATTTAAGAGGAACGTGCAGGAATCTTGGCAAGTATAGGCAGAAGTAGTGGGGATGATGAAAGGTAGCTGGATCAGAAATAATGAAGGCGTAAAATAATTGTAGTTTGGACCTCGGCTAGAGGGAAATGTGGGCAAATTTTGAAGATGTTTGTAAAGCAATTGACCTATTGGCTCGATAATGGTGTCATCTGTTTTTGAGGATATTAAAATGTACCTTTATCGAATCCAGGATGTATGTATATTTGTCTCAAATTTGATGAACACACGGAACAAACTGAAAAATCTATTAATATGGAAATGTTAAAATAACAACCATTATTTGTAGCCTAATAAATATTGTCAATGTGTACCCGGAGCCACTCCCCAAGACCTCGGCTCCGAAGCCCTGGTCATGATGAACAAAGAGATCCTTGTAAATTGCAACAAAAAACAGTTTACTCCGAAGTTTTTTGAGCTGACTCGTAGTCCTGAAAAACTATTTTCTTTTACATTTTTTAACTGAGTGAAAAACATTTAAAACTATTATCGACCTAGTTTAAAACTAATCTAAACGGTACTTTTAAAATTAGTTCGACACGCAATATAGCATTAATGAAGTGACAAAATGCTGTATGTTTCCCGAAATAGATTAAACATTTTTGAATAATGATGTCCTGATCAATAGTCAGTTTTTCTTTGGTAGGAAGATACCTTGAGAATATATATTCTATAATATGTCACGTCTACAACTTGCAGGCGACAATACATGTTTACTGTAAATATATCTACATAAATATTACTCAGGCTGGTGTTATTCATCAATGGAATCATTAAAATCTCCCTCCAAATAATAGATGAAATTCAATGCATTAACAGAATAGATGGGAGATTCATGTTTTATCATCGAGCCGAACGCCATTGACCCTCCTAAGGGACATTATTTCTCGGTGATTGTTACAATGATTAAATCCGAAAATCATGTAAGCACAATTAACTAAAAAACGTAGGTACTTTTTGCCGAGTGACATACAAAAAATAAATCAATGAAGTAAAAATTGACCAATTACAATTTTAACAAAAAACTGCAAATTGACACAGGATGTTCTCTCGTGTTATCGATTAATACAACAGTTCATTCTTTATTTGGCTAATCGGGGTCTTTCAAAGACTTATGATAAAGACAGCAAATGATAAATTAAAAAGTGACGCACTGGGCCTTGTTATATCCATGAGACTTTCAGGGATATATCTGAAGCCTTTACTTTAAATAAGGGCCTTAATATTGATATTCCTTCATCAATTCATCCTACCCATAAAATAGAATTCACATACATTTTTCAACGAGATCATTCCAAAATTATATCGACTCGCCTATCACAGCTTAGATTTTTCCGCAACCTGATCTAGTATAGCCTTTAAAATAACTCGGGAGAATTCACGGAAGTATATAATAAACCTCATAAAAAAGCCTGAAACCTTCTGCACTTAAACGAAATCAGCGGTCCCGAAGGGAGCACATCGAAACGGCGGTAAAAAATCAGCGGTAATGTTCGAATAAAAATATATATTTTCGCGGAAAAAATTCGTTGAGCTTGAATGGAGAACGTAAAACGATAAAAAGAACCGGAAATGACAAGAAATTCGGAAAGTAAAGAAAGAATATTGTTCCATCAACATAGTACACATGTTTATTTCCCATTGTTTCTTGGTGTATGATAGTGTGAACACTTTAAAATGCAATTTCATATGTAACATGCTGATTCTACTGCAAAATGAATTGTAATATTTTTATGTAGTGGCCAGTTATTTTTGGTAAATTGAAATTGTGACAACCCCAAAACAGGTTTTCTTTTACCTCATGGTGTTCTCTTGTTCCACTAAACAATTGTAAACTTGTATTTTTGTGTGAATAATTATTGGAATAAATGCCAATATCAATATTTTAAGAACATTTTCCAGACGATTGAAACGACCATGCATGCATTCGTGAAAGAGCATTGCGCATTTAGTCCTATATGTTTAATGTAGTTTCTTTAATTTTGACTGATAATGAGCAGCAGTAAAGCCTCCAAAGCTGAAGGGGTATAAGTAGTGCAATAAATACTTTATATTCATGGCTTGAAGAATAGCTTGCCCCACCAAATCATATGTTCTGCTCTTAGAGTTGATTGTCAGGACGAAAAACGAGGTTGTGAGGATCAAGTTGGAATGCTGCCTAGGGTTCAGGTTTCCCAACCCGAGAGTCAGGATTTGAATCCCGGCAGTGATGGAAATTTTTAGAGAAATATGTGTTCCCGCTTGGGTGGTGTGCGCAGAGCATTTCAAGCGAAGTGCTTCGTCCGTCGGTAGAAGCGTCAAATAGTGAAAAAAAATTGATCCTTTTTGTAAATAGCAGAAATTACAGCGCTGGGTTTCCCTCCACCCTTCCTTCATTTCCAAATCAAACTCAGGTTAACAATCTACCCGCCTAAGATGTCTATCGACATCCAGACAACCAAGAATAGGTCGCAATTGCAGGCTGTAAAATAGGACGCTGTGTCCTTTCATACTCATGGTGTATTTGGTAGAGATTGTGTATTTTCTTCACTGAAGAGAATAAAACTCTTCCATGTGATGATTGAGACGTTTATTTTATTGTAAAATATATCCTTATGGAATGTGATAGATACCGGACAGTGCACGACAAACTAGGGAACATGTAAGTACACATAGAGGATACCTGAAACACGATCTCAAGCGAGATTATCCCAATTACGTAAACCACATTTGAAATATTTTAGAAGAGTCTGGCCAATTTATTAGAATATAACTTTATTATTACACTCGGGTGGTGAATACTTCTCGTATTACTCACCGTATGTATCCCAATGTAACAAAATTATCTATGTAATGTGGAATTGAGTGGCCAAAAGAGTTCGTTGCCCTGGATGCAACGCAGAAATAACTACTACTACTGGAATATTGTTTTAAAATCTTCCTTCACGAAACATTTTAAAGCACTAAATTTCAGTGCTAAGGGTATAATTCAGGGTAAAAAAATACTTTTCGACCTGAGAGTAAGCGTGCGCAAACGACATCAGTCCAAGTGAACATTCTAGAGGTTATTTTATAAATCATAACATTCCCGTATCACCAGCCCTTGATCCCCGATTCTACTGGTCCTTCTCAAACTTCACCGACACTTTGTCATTTCTACTCTCCCGAAACTAAAACAGTAATAAACAGTAAATGCACACGGCAACGGCAAATTAACGTTTTAACGTTAAAAAAATTAACGGCAACTTAACGTTGCCGTTAATCGGCGAAACGCGTCGTTCTATTAAAAGATTTCAGAAAAGAATAAAGTATTTTACATAATTATGAGTAATACTACTATAGTAAGGCATGAAAATCTTCAATCGCTAAACAGCTTAAAGCACTAAAATTTGAGCAAACGAAAATATAAAAAAAACCTTTTTAACTTAAAATTAAGCGTGTAAAAAAGACAACAGCTCAAGTGAAAATCCTGAATATACGTCCGAATTTCCTTGCACCCAGCCCCTCTCTTCAGTCTAACCATGGATAATACGTGCAGTGTGAACATAGAACGTTAAGTATATCCTATGGTCTTACAACAGAGAAAGGCACGAAATCTGAGTTAAAAACTCCGACGATATCAAGTGCTCCACTTATTTTTTAAGTCTTCTCCTTCACACACGAAAACTTCCAATGTTCCTCCATTCTATTTTTTTCTCTCACGGAGGACATCAATCAGGGAAATGGGGAATGATAAAAATATTCGAGGAGAGGCGTCGATAGGATCGAGGTATGCATGAAGCGGTTGATGGAGACGTGAAAGAGACGGCAGGCAACATTATATGTGGAGCCGAGATTTCGGGATAGTAAAAACGCCACGGCGCCAACAGTGAGAGGAGGAGGATAAGACCGATTTTCCTTCGTTCGGAGGATGGATTGGGTTCTTAATTTTTTTACCCCCTTTAGAGTCTCACATTTTTTTAGCTGCCAACATGCAACCGTTATAGAGAAAATACGATGGAGGAGATTAAATAAAAAAACAAAAGAAAAAGATGAAGGAGAGAAAGCTGCGATTACCTTCTGACGCAGATGAATCCATATTACGTTTAATCGTCGACAGATAGGAAATTCAAAAAGTACAATATTAATCGTCACCAAATACTCATTTTCTAACGGAATGGAACAGAATTGATCTAGGCTAACTTTTCCGATGCATTACAGGAGTTACTTAGACCTGAAACAATTTTAACGGAAGGAAAAAAACTTCCGCGGCATTACAATGTTAAAATGATTTTAACCATTGATTTGACACGTACGATGGAGAAGTATATGCAAAAGTCAAGAATTAAAATTCCAGCAAAAACTCGTAGCAATTAACTCTCAACTCCAATGGGTAAGAGAATAAAACTAGAATAACACGCTTAGGATCATACAACGGTACCAAAGGTGGCGTATGTGGGTGAAATGTTAATCAATACTATTACTACTTAATAAATACAATATTAATTGGATGAAGGTTTCCCGGGTTTCCATCCGGGTTACAGGTTCCATGTCAATCGTTTTGACAGCGGAGTATGCTGTCGTAACGCTGGATATGGAGCCACTAACCCGGATGGAAACCCGAGAGATATTCATTAAATCAATACACCGGGAAAGCCGAAAGTTATTCACAATATTTCGTCTATTAATACTACTTTTTCAATGGAGTGCAACATAAGTGAAAAGCGAGAGTGAATAAAATACATCAAAATATCGAACATCTCGTGAATGAACCAGTACGCGATTGGAACTATCTCAAACGGTTCAAATAATTCCCCCACATGGTAGAAAAGAAAGTTGATTGAGGAAAGAGTAAAGAAAATTACCGGCGAGAACGGAGAATGTGGATGGTTAAGAGCTGGTTTTGGTCTAAACACAGATTTGCGAGAAACTTTACATAAGTGTCCTTATTAGTGATATCTTTAATTATACCTATCATATAGCGAAGAAATTGCATTATCACCTATTTGGATTTTTTTTTCAATTCAATTCTATTTTAAAACTTACAATTAGACTTGTGCCACATAAAATAAATGTCGTAATAATTCAAGTCATAGATGCTTTTATTTAGGCAAAAATTTAAAATCCGTATTACTACTGTATCACCATTTCGACATGAATTGTGAGTTCCACCACATAAACAGATGTATGAAATATAACTGAAATGTGGTTCTTTTTAATTTTGGACTCACTTCCAAATTGTTTTAAACGGCTCTAGGCGTTTTAGAAGGTAGAATGAGGAAAAAATGGAGGTGAATGATGGGCATGATATGAAGGTTAAAAGTCAACCGAAGCGGAGAACGAGATCGTTCAGGTAGTGGGACACCAACAACGTACATATGAGAGTAACTAGGAATTATACATTAAACTATTCATGCCCACGATATTTTTTACGAGTTTACAGTTTAAAATAATAGAGGTATGCTGGTGAGGATTAAGGCCGCCACACATCGAATGCTATGCTAAGCGCGCTATCAGCTTTCGCCACGTGTCTAAAGATCCCGTAAGCGAATTCCCGCTGTCCGTTCACACCAAATGCGAGCCATGCGAACCGATGCGAACTTCCCTAGCGCTATATCGCAAGGGATCGCTCGGCCGGCAATTTCCTCTTCGCTTAGCTTTCATGGCGCATACGCAGTATCTATTGCGGTTAATGAGCGCTTTCGTACCGCCAGCTCAAATGCCTTTTCTAGTCTACTTACAAAAGAGCAATTTTAACAAAATTACGTACATTAGTTCTGCACACTTTGCGCATTGTATAAAATCATTCATTATTGCAATGACGTCAATATTAACGGAATACTCAAGTGTCATACTTGAGAAGTGCGTTTTACGCTGTCCGCCATCTTGCTACATAGCACGGCATGGTGTTTGCGCGCACATAGCGGATTTTTTAACGGATGGCTGAATAGACGAAGTTACTAATTCATTCAATCGGTTTTCTTTTACGCTTCGTAATTGTTTTAAAATCACTTTTATAGCTGAAAAATCTCACTTTTTTCTCCGACATCAACAATTGCATTTTTCCTTGACAACCAGTGATTTGATTTTCAAAGGATATTCATGCCTCTAGCATTTAAGTTTTCCCACAGGCCCATGATAGCACGCAGAAAGAAAACCTGTATAAGAAGGGCCCAGAGTCCCAAGGGCCCCATGATAAATTACTTCGGGGGGGTAAACGATAAATTCAATGCATATTTACAACAAGTATACTCTTCAATGGCTATTCTCAAAGTAGCTCTCAAAGGAGCACTGCATATGAGAGAACACTTATATGTAGTAAACGATACACATAAAGGAATTAAACGTGGAAGAATTTTTACCTGCAGTAAATAGTAATGGTAATAATGCCTCTGTTGTTACAAAAACAATGGCGTTGTTTATTATCGTTTAATACTCAGATGTATTACACGTAGTGGAACCATCTGCCTCTCATTTCGACTGCTAACTGGTTTTTAGACCAATTCCCACATCATACGGACGAACGAAGGAACGTCAACGAATATCATATTAGGTTACGAACTCCTCAAATGACTACGCTGACTTTTCTTCAGGCTTTGTGGTTTTCTTATAAAATACTTTCAATTTTATCAAAACCTGTTGAATTTTATTACGATTGCGAACAGTTTTCTAGACCAATTCCCACTTCATAAACGTAATGAGTTATTTAAATATGTTTAAAAGTGTAAAAGTGCAGTTAACTTACATTCACTCAATCATCGCGTTGCCTTTTCAAGACCATCACTCGCCGCAGTGTTTCCCTTCCTTGGACTTAATCATATATCCATCAACGTGCCTAATAGAAAAAATAGTAAACTTTTGAATAGATCTTCTAGAGCAATAGGAATGTGCTCTTTGCGAGAAAATGAGCCCTTGTAAGAAAAACGACAAATGTTAGACTCTGATGCTCAAAGACATGCCCAGCAGCATTCTCATTATCATCTCCCCGTGGTGTTTCTCGGGTTACGCTAAGAACCATCCTAACCCAAATTTCAAATAGCTAACAAATTTCATCCTAACCCAACCTACGGACGGGTAACCAGCTATAAATCTGGTTCAAATATAGACCCATCTGTTCCGAAACTTCAATCTGTATTAAGATGGCGGATATTATGATGACGTCATCACTTGCTTCTTATCCGAAAGAAGAACGGAAATTCTGCGCAATGAGCGACATCCGTGCATGAAAATCGGAAAGTGCACTAAGAATCACCATAGATTTTTATTTAACAACCGAAACCAATAATTATGGCTACCCTTTATGCCGAAGGCGCAGTCCGGGTGATGGAGGATTCATAGACTAAATAAATATTGCTGCTGCCTCAAATGCTCCTTTTGACGCTGTTAACCGCTGGGTTGTACCCTATTCTCCAATCTTGATTAAGATACTCAACGCACATATCGATGTTTAATTGCGCAACTCAACTGAATCATTGAATGCAAATATGTTTATGTACACAAGGGAAGCCATCAAGCTGTTATTCACTCAGAAGAGGGCTCAAGAGAATTGGAGGAGCGAGGTGACCATCTATTAACCTGGGCGCTATTTAAGTAGTAATGATTCCGCGGGGCCGATTTCTGTGTTTCCCATGCATGAAAGAGGACCAACAGTCACCCATCTCCCCGTGCACCTGGAAAACGGTCAGCGTATCTACTACTACGAACACAACATACAATATAGGTTACGAACTCCTCAAATGACTACGCTGACAGTATTCTTCAGGCTTTGTGGTTTTCTTATAAAATGCGTTCAATTTTTTTTCACACCCGTTGAATTTCACACCCGTAGCGGATACCGCCCGCTAGTAACCCATAAAATACCCGTTTCAACGTATTGGTTTATCATCACAAGGTACAGACTAAGGAAAAAGTCGGTACCGACGGAGAGTATTACTTAATTTAGAATGAGATACTATTATAAAAAACATAAATAGCTACAATTTCGCAAATGGGGATTCGTTAAATCAAAATTGAATAACCTTTCCAAATCAAGGAACAAACCGTCGAATATGAAACCACGAATTCCTCGCTGATGACGATGAGATGGGAAGCACAACAGCGCTCTCGGACGGTGAAATTGGAACTTCTTAAAAGCTATCGACGAAGTTCAAAAACGGCCAAACTTAATTCGAGATAGGATCTCGCGCAAAATAGCATATTAAAAGCGAGAAATAACGGCGTGGGTGATGTGAGGCGAGGAAAATACGAAGTTTAAGCAGTGATGTTTTCGAACGTAAAACGGCTGATTGGATCGTCAGGGGTGACAGGCCATTGGGGTAACACGAGGGGCTAGTGTTGAAGGTGGCCTATCAAAGTTTTCTTGCTGGTATTGGATCCTACAACCTCTCGCGCGCCTATCAAAGTTTTCTTTCGTCAAACCGTTCTCCACCATCGTAGGCACAAAACCTTTGGACTTCGTTTCATACGAAAGACTCTCATTCAACCTTCGCCCGCAGAGATTGTGATCATCTGACCTCAAGTTTCCTCTCCAAGAGTGCTTTATTTACCGCATAGTTAAACCCCACTCAGGCACCAAACGTTGGCCACATTAACGCCTTCCCCCTCAATTAACTCTATCAACATGGCGAAAGTTTGATCGAACGAAGGGAAATAGGAACGGATTTTAAAAAAATGGCGCTAACAAAGACCTTAAGGAAGTTCTTCAACCTTCCGGAACGGTTGGACTTTGAATTATATGCTGATTTTCGTCTCAGAGCATGCACGCAAATACTGTCATTGAACAATACCTATAAAAAGTTTAAGTGTATTCCATACGTATAGGATGTATTCAGTCATAAAAATACACGTCAAGTTCCGCAAACTTCGCCAAAATTATAAGTGGTTAAGTCAATGCAACACTGGTATAATCCGCTAAATAAATTACTACACCTCCCGGAAACGTTTAACAGAAGACTTCTAATAATTTTATGCACGGTCTGTTGAAGTTAATTACGAGACAAACAATTCAAAGTTCTCCAAAAAGATACGAGTATTCCTACCATCTAATATACGTTCAGCTCAACGTTTCCCATCATATACGACCATTTAATCTAATTAGAAAGCTTAGCCTAATGAAACTCTCGGCAAACAACTACGGTAATAAAGTGGCAATTGCTTTTGGAATATCCTTATTTTGATTGATTTCAGATCTTTAAATGATTTTTTTATGTTGGTTATTTTTTCATAAAACTAAACAAAATGAAGAAAATTCAATAATTTTCAAGACCAAGAGAGTCAAGGTTTTCAGTTCAGCGCGTCGAAATAACATCAGCACCAATTCATTTGACACTTCGTTCATTGGTTATATAAACAACTGAACCCTCAGTGAGTGAAACTCAATCACTGAAGGAAAGAGAACCAATACATTACAAAGTACCACCTGAGGTTACCCAGAAATATGACTATTTAGACGTTCAGTTGGTTTTAGTGTGGGGATACCCGCAGCTATTCTCCAATCCGATATCAGGACCCGGAGGTCATACGCTCTACCCTGAATGCAGCAAAGCCACGTGAGCAAGGGTTCACCTTGATTTCCATCATTTAAAGTGCAATGCCAGTCAGCCTATGCTACCATTATGCATCTGGAATCGCTTTCACTGAAAGTTAAAGAGAAAAGAATTGTTTGCTTACACCAAAACTGAGTTTGTTTCACTCTGGATACACTCGTAGTGATGCTTCATTTCGTAATCCAGAACCAAAGGTCAAATGGCCCTATATGCCATAGCGTAGAATTAATTTTAATTTACAGAACTTTCTATAAATTAAATTTCAAAGTCAGTCACCCTGTGCTACTAACATATGCATCTGGAATCACTTTCATACAAAATCTTAGAAAAATAAACTTTTAACTTCACAGAAAAATACAGCATTTTCGTGAACATCTAAGTCTGCCAAATGTTTTGTCGGGAAATTGTTACAAAAATAAAAAGTGAGTCGCAGGAAGGGTTGGAATATGAAAGATGATTCCATCGTTGACATTTTCATCCTCAATTGCCAAACCACATTTTTTTCCGATATAAAAGAATTATTTTTTTAAGATTTTTGAAATCGAGTTAGCATGCAAGCCATCGTTTCAGATAAGGTCTAAGTAGAATAAACTTACACTATAATAAAGCGAATAGGTCAAAGACAAAGTCAAATTGAAATTGGAGATCAAATTAGATCACAGTTTTTCTCAAAAAAGATGCAATATAAACATTCAGCCTTATCGGTAATTATGTTTTTCTGTGCTTATTTGAATTTCGTCAAGGAACTGCGTTCAAATATGATATTTTGGGTTGAGAATTAGAAGAAATCACCGTAGCACGCAGACATTGCCAAATTCAAGATAATCGAATTTTAAAGTGAACATGGCATACACTAGACAACGGAGGCATTGATACTCTCATTACGTTCTGATAAAGAGCTCATAAAAGTCCGTTGTCTCTGGCGTAACTTTATGGAATTTGCTTAGCATATTGAATGGAAGCAGTAACTTTGTAATTCCACATGTATTTATTGTAAACGACCCAGGTTTCGACGTAGCACGTCATCATCTGGTGATCTGATAATTTATTCATAATCATATTTATTTATAATCTTAGTTAATCTGATCTCATTCAATAAGCTCATATAAGTACATTTATGAAAAAGCAAAGGATCAATATCCACGGTATGTGTCGCAGCTTCAAATAGACGGATCCTTTATACTTACTAACTACTAAATTTGTTCCGCACTTAAATTGAAGTGTAATTGGGAATGCTACCGAAAAAAGCGTGGTTCGCCTGTGGGAGATCTGCCATTTGCCCTTTATCAAGTTCTGAAAACAATTCAACGTTAACTACCAGCACTCTATCGAGGAGTTGTTGAGAATGGCCCAAAGCAGATGCATCTGTTTTGTTGCCTCCGGTCATCTATGCAAACGATGCCATCAACGTTCTTGTTCCCCGAAGCATCCCCTATGCTCGCGGGGATAACAGAGTACATCTGCAACAAACGTTATCGCACATAATCCTAATTTATCGAGCAGAAACATAGACAGAGGCGTGCGAGTTGTATAAAAGCTTTGGCTAAGGTAAAAGAAATTCGCCTATGATTAGATTTCAAGCAAGACAAAGAGGACGATGCTTTGAAACACCACGGAGTTGATTTGAATTAAAAGATAAGAGGCCATCGGCAATTTAATCGGCAAAATTGGAAAACCAATTCAGCGCAATTTCCGACGTTATTTCCAATGTGCGTTAAAGGTCCTCGTGGAGCATGTGGCTGAATTCTAGTACCTTGTAAATAGGAGGTTACCTAATTACTGACAAAATTTATCTCTCCCAAAACCCTACTCTCCACTACTAATGTAGATGTTGCACACCTTTGCAACGGAAATTACACTTATGTGCTGTTCTTTAACTGCAATCAGTATGAATTACTCAGAGAGACTGCCTCGTTTATCATACAGAAGTGAGATCAGCAAAAAATGTTAAGATTTATGATACTAACATATTTGATAAAAATAGTTATACAGATTGATGATAAAAATTACTGCCAGAGGGAAGTTTACTGCAACGTGGAAGGCAACGTAAAATCAGCACATAATTTTCCTAATAATATGTAGTATAGTAGATCAATAGATAGAATGGCATTCCTCTCGGTCAAATATTCCGGAGGTAAAAATATTCCGGGCGGTAACTACTGGGAGGGGAACATCATACAAAGCGTACAATGACGAATATTACCATAATAAATATCAATTTACACTGCTACTATCTTGCCTCCCTATGATCATAATTATAAATCCATAAAATCTTATTGCAACTTTAAAATTCAAGCAGCTTTCATTAGCCTAAGTACAAGTTATCATACAAATTCAGCTCTCCATGGAAACTTGCTTAAGGAAAGCATCGTTGAAAACCTTGCATTGAGAGGTATATACAAGTTAAAAATTATTCTCGATGACATAATATCAGTGAAAAATCTAGGGCCAAAATGGAAGGGTATCAAACGGTACATAAACAATTATCACTGGTAACTTTAGTACATGAACTAGTCTAGATTGAATTAATAGACGATGTCAGTAACTAAACAGTTTCCCAAAAATATACTATATTTATAAAAAGTAAAATATTCCAGTGGCTACTCGGGATAGTAAAGGTAAGAAATAGATTATGGAAAGTAAAAAGTAGACATATAAAAAAAGAAGTGATTACGAGGTAGGTTCAAGGTTTAGTTTGGCATTAACCTCTACCTCAACCTAATTCACAGTTTAGGCACCTAACTTCGAGCGTATCCATTCATATGTATTCTCGTTAGTCAACACACACCCCATTTAACCTGCAGTCATCCAACGAACCACCTTTTTTATAACCCGTCAGTTCCCCGTTCGTCCTTCTATTTAATTCTCACAGTCACAAATTCTAATGAGTCTCAAAGAAAACCTCGGAAAAAACACTGTAGTTAGAGCAAAACTAACATGGTAGCGTCTATTACAAAATTTAAATCGAGCTGAAAGGCCTTAAACTAGCTCAAGAATTTAAAAAATATATACCAACTAAAATCCCAATTCAACCAACAAAAATAATAACTGCTGTTACAACTTGGTTAACATTATAGTCCTTGATGTTCCAGCATGATGTGCGAAATCGGATTCCGTGCTGGTTATCCCAGATAGAAAGGGTGTGGATGTTTAGTGGATGCCCATACACTCCTGGTGAGTGGTCTTACCAGGAAATCTGCTTGCAAATTTTTTAACATTCTTCGTAGAAAACATTATATCCCTGATAACGACAAAAGGAATGACAATAAATATGTAGGTACTTCAAAAACATTTCACAGCAAAAAAGATCAATAACCCAATCGTCAAGGACAAATCATCACCAAATCCTATTGAATAATATTATCTAATCACTTCATTCCTTTCTCTCACGGATGAATTTCATATTACCTCGCTGCATACGTTTCAAGAGTACCAGCTTTCGTGCAACCTTATACCCGTATTCCCGCAAACCACGCGGCTTAAACCTATCCACTTTGTAATCTCAACTACCATCCCAACCAATCACCCTTTTTTATAATCCTATATTACAATCTCCCTCCTTACTTTCAAATTCAAACAAATTCCTACGCTCTCCACCGAGCTGTTTTTGAACACGGGCCATGTACCACGGCGGTAAGAGAGCGGGCGTTGCGGAAGACGTAGAAGAAAATAAGGAAGGAAGGAAAGCAGATTGTGGGGGGCGCGTTTACTGGGGGCTCCATATCAGACGACGAAGAGTTGTAAGGGGAGGGTTGAAGGAGCAAGGAGGCCAACTGCCGTGCGACGCAGGAAAGGAAGGGCCAAGGGAGGGAAATCCCATTAAAGAGGTGACGCGATGCATAGGAATTGCACCTTCACCCCCTAACCCTCGCTCAATTCCTGCAGAAAATGGATGGTTATTGGAGGGAAAGGGGTGTGTAAAGGGAATGGTTTGCGGCGAACATAGGGGGGTGGGGAAGGCCAAAAATGAGGCCTCCCCCTGACTTAATCGCCGTCGACGGTAATAAGGTCGGAGCGGTTGAGATTACAGCCGGAGCTCAGGAGGAGAGGCGGCATAAGTTAGCCTCGCATCATTCCGCGGGAGGCGAGGGTGGGTGTAAAAAATTATCAGGCTCAAAATTTCCTCCGATTACAATGCCTCCGACGTACATGAATGGGGACTAAGGCGCACGTCGCGGAGGAAGTAAAAGTGAACCTGCTGGAAGCATTTGACGACGGGAAGAGTCAGGTTAACTCGGGAAAACACTGTGTCAGGAAGACAGTGGCAGATCTAACACGTTAAGGGAACCTATCACCTCAATGTGTTCCCCTGACGAGTGAAACAAGGAAAAAGGGATTGTGATACAGAAATTATGCGTGCAACTTAAAAATTGTTTACGATGAAATAAATAAATCTACAAATTATGGATGCTTAAAATGGATTTTTGCATTATTAAGAATATTTAAAAGTATTAAAAACATGTTTTTAAAATTTTAATCGGCGTAACGCTTATGGCAGGAATAATAATAAAAACCTCGTTTAAAAAATCTTTTTCTCGTCAAATAATTTTCTTAAATTGGTAGTACTCCAAAATGCATGATAGCATTTTCTTTTCAAATCTCAGGCGCTATTTATTCAACGACAAATGCAAGGAGATCCAACTTGAAATTTATAGGTATGGCGTCAACTCATTCGACTGTTTTCCTGAAAAGCTCTGACGAAGGCCAGATTTTTATTTCTTTGTTAAATCATTTTTCCCAATTCATAAATTCACATCAGTTACGCATTCATTTTCAAACCAGATGCAATCTAAATGAATTGTATTTACTCATCCAGGAAAATATGCATATTATAAATTGTATCAATAGAATAATCAATTTTTTAAAGCTATAACTTTATTCGTTGGTTAATTCATTCATTTTTACATTACAAAATTATTTTGAGTGTGATGTTTGGCATAAATACCACAGCCTACACCTATTTTGGCAGATGATTTAAGCGTGTTAAATAGCTACAATCACACTTCTCGTACCAACTGCATGTATTTAATAGGCAGAGTAGATTATTAAAGATTATATTTTTTCAGGTCCTCATTTTTCGATAAGCTCATCCCTGAAGACATAAAAAAACATTTACACTCTCACGATAAGTTATTTTAGTGCATTGTAAAGCAAAATTCAAAACGCAGAATTCGTGGCTGAATGGTTGTGTCAATGATTATAATGATAGTAATTAATTACCGCAGAAACATTTTATGCTTTAAGAGGATAAGCGATTCTATTTAAACCTACCACAGTAATGAAATATTTACGTTTCTGTAATGAATACTAATGCCGGAATATTGCATATAATTAATGCTGTAATGAATGCACAATTGACTTTCATCATAATAGAATGATGGCCAAGCAGAATCAATCTTTCAAAGTCAAACACGTAAAATCGGGATGGTTAAAATTTAAGTAATGTTAAAAATTAAACACAATAGGACACCCCTGGAAAGATAACTAAGTTCTCTTCATCTATAATTCATCAATTCAAAGATTACATACGATCTTTGAGTATTAGTTTTTTATTGGGTGCAGCAGTGATAATATGACAGATATCGCTGCTTGAGCTAATCGGAACCTTATGCATATCAGCAATTGATATGTATCCGCATCTAATTTTACGTCGTTCTCTAAGAATGGCGTGCGTAGCTAATCGTTAAAATATGTCTTGAGTGCAGTGTTAATAAAATATTTTAGGGACATAATAACTTAAGTCACTATTTCTGAAAATAAGAAAGAAAAACTCACGGAAAACATTTTGCGTCACAACAGCTACTTAAAAAATTAATGGATACATAAATAAATGTAATTACTTTGATGGCAAGATTTACGCTCTAAAAAGTCCCTCTTCCTTATAATCCCTTTTCATATGGATGATTAATATACAGAAAATGGATGAAGAGAAAAGAATTCTAGCACAATTACAAGATGTAGATCAGTATTACAAAATAAGTTATCGGACATAATTACATTACTGATAGACATTACTTTTATTTATTTACATACACGTCATTAAGACTATGCACTAATAATTACACATGATAGTAATTAGAATATTAGCAAAGTTAGTAAAGATATAAACAACTGAGGGAATAAATATTTGGCTATAATCCTTAACTAAAAAAGCCACTTCCAGATAACACCAAGACAAGGTATGGAGAAATGAATGGGAAAAGTTACCGTGGATAACCAAGAATTGAACAATTCAGGCAAACTAATAAGGAAGTCAAAATGAAGACTTGATGTGGGAATGAAAAGGTAATCTGAAAGGAAAGCGGAGTGGAGGGTAGCAGCAAATAAATCTTTGGACTGATTTCTGATGATAACGACTAGGAGGGCAGGAAAAATGATGACAGGAGAGACGACCGATAATGTGCATTGAATGATTGGGTTTACGGGGGAGGAGGACGGGACGCTTCTATTGAGCGGCGACGATGGCGGTTGGATTTAGGCGAGGGAATTAGGAATGGAAAGAGTTGGGAGAGGTATTGTCTTCACCTTTACTTCATCGACAAGGAGGCGAAAGGTACGTTAGGAAAGCTGGAAAGATGGCTAGGAAGATAGGAATGTAGGGAAATTGAGAGGGAAAAAGGGAATGGTAGAGAGAAAATCACTTAATGTTCCACAAGTCGAAAAACTACTGAGGCTAGAGATACATACCTGCCTCTCATAATAATTAAAATATAATAGAGGGTAGTGTGACAGGCAGGAAAACAAACAGAAATAATACCAAGGAAATACATATTCCGAAAGATTAGCGAAATAGCGTAGAGATGGAACAAGAAAATCCATCTATGGTCGGAAACATTTTAACCTTTATGGACCAACATTTTTATTATTGAGGATACTTTCCTTCTTAACATTAAATAATGGAGGTTACTTAAAAACATTAACGATTGTCTAAAGTATTCTCTTAGCTTGCTTATAATTTTTGTAAATAGCGAAGTCGTTACACTAGGCATTGGTAAATGCGCTGAGATGACTCCAAAGGTATATGCTGAATACGGCACACCTGACATTAAAGGGATAAAACCACATAGCGTGGTGTAGAATGGAAATTGGGGATTTTAAATCGCAAAATTCTGGCTGACTGAGTGAGGATATTCTAAAACACATATATACCCTTAAGTCTACATGGTCCAACAACAAATAATCAAGCGGGGAAATACCGGCGATAAACAATGTGGTGTTGACTGCCTCATCAAATGCTGCGATACATTCGACCTTAATTGCCTCGAGATGATGTAAGGGATATGAGCGATAAATCATAGCGACGAGACATAATAAAGTACGAAGTTTCGATGCAATACAATCGATTGATGGCGTTCTTCCGCGAAAGAGGCATTTCGGAGAATGATATACAATGGTTTATGTGGCCATTACGACAGTCTACTCACGGTGAATCGCAATTTTATGCCCAGAGGGTGCTTATTTCGTGCATTTATTACGCGGACTGAAATACATTAAAATCATTATTTCGATAGTCTCATGCTTTTTAACCTAGTTATCCACATGCTCGTGCCCACAACGGCTCCAATAATTAGTTAACTCTTCACGCTTCAAAGTGTTTATTAACGAAACCCGCTCTCCTATAATACGGGTAATATTGAATAAAATGAAAATAAGTTAGCCACATTCATTTAAAAAATAATGTATACAGCCACATTGTAGAGAGACATATGATTGCGTGTTGGGAAAACTTCCCGTCCACAAAAATATGATAAACTTATCCTTTCTCATAATGGCGCTGGAAGAGAGTTTCTACATAATCGATGTTAATCGGTCACATATAAAATCAGCAAAGTTAAATGTTATATTTACACTGACCATAGTCAGCTTAGCTTGTATGGTAGATCGGTCGGTTGAAACGGCATTTAGACAGCAATCGGAGTAATAAATGGTACAAATCAGGGCGATATTGGACTTAATTTAAATTCAAATCCATTAAAATTTAAAACATTGCATCTTTTTGCCTACATATAGCATCTGGCTACTTTTTTTTATGTGAAGGAGTTATATGAAGGTTTATTACTTATACAATTTTACAATGCTCACAACCTGAGAATCACCGTAATTTCAGGCTTATTTAACAAACACATACGAAACATTTGCGGCGCTGCATTGAAGGAACTAGGAATTATCAAGCGAGAATAAGGATGTTCTCCGATAAAAAAGTGATAGAGAGATGCTACTTTGATTTGCCCACACCTCGAGTAAGTTAAGAACATTTGGGACCCTGCACAGAAAGATTTAATTCGCGAAGTAAATGAAGTACAAAAGAAAGCCGCTAAAAGCTTCTATGAGCGAACTGAAAGTTCTACGTAGCTGATGGAAGGACTAGGTTTGGACTTCAGAGACTCGGAGTCTACTAGCTAGGCTTACATAACTTCAAAAATTCCTATCAGACAACTTTCAGAACAAACATCGAGAATATTATAAAATAAAACAAAAATAACTTTGTCAGTTCCACACTACATTTACTACCGGCCAGCGAAAGCCCCGAAAAGCGAGTAATGGCGACTACTCGCTGAAACCATGGCCGGTAGTAAATTTAGTGTGGAACTGACAAAGTTATTTTAGTTTTATTTTATAGGAGACTCAAGTTCCTGTTTAGCAGTCGTGGTGTGCGGACGTGAATTCCTTCGCTCTCGCCAAACCAACACCATGCCTAATGTGTGTGTCAAGTGTCGCTCCGGCTTCAAAAAGTCCCAACCGCCTGTGCATTGTGAGCAATGTAAGAGCCTATACCGCCTGCAATGCGCCTCGCTGGCTGATGATGACGTTCTCGCAATGAAAGAACTCCGGACGTCGTGGACCTGTGCAAGGTGCGTCAACACAGCCCGGGCTCTTCGAGGTGACAGCACTCCGGTCCGCCCTTCGCCCGCAGCGTCCGCCGCGGAGGCTCTCCCCAAAGATGAAGGTCATCTCCTGGTCGAGCTACTCGACCGTATGAAGCAGCTCCAAGAGGATCAGAGTGACCTGAAGAACACCCTCGCAGCTTGGAAGGCCTCTCTTGACGATCACGCCAAGCAAATTGACAAGATAAATCTGTCAATTTCAAACCTGATCGACAGGCTGGACGCACTATACAGTGAAAACACGCGAGTGAACGAGCAATTAGCTAAGATGGAGGAGTACATGAACGAAATTGAACAAAACTCCTTAAAAAATGTCATTGAAATACATGGCGTCCCTAAGTGCGACGGAGAAAAAGTGGAAAAAGTTGTGTGTAAGATCGTTCGTGCCCTCGAAATTAACATTTCTGCCATGGACATTGATTATTTTTTCCGGCCCAAACCTCGCGCGAATAATAGTGGTATAAAACCAGCACCCATAATTGTTCGCTTCATACGATCCAGTGTCGCGCCCCGCATAGTAAGTGCTCAGAGGGCCAAGCGAAATTTTACTACCAAAGTACTGGACATGAATGAAGCCCCTGATCAACCCATCTACGTCAATGAATCTTGAACGCAAACTAATCGTAAACGGTATGCTAAAGCTAAAAACCTCAACGGAGCAAGCAAAATAAAATACCTGTGGGTTCGAGGTGGCAACAATTTCGCGAGAAAAACTGATGGTAGTGAATGCATTGTAATCCAAAGTGACGATGACATTGATAAACTTGCATAGCATGAAACGGATACAATACCACTGAATCTTAATAGTGCAAATAAGTTTGTCAATATTTGCCATGTTAACTGCCAATCTCTCCTCAGCCACTTCGATGAATTATTAATTCAATTCTCGACCAATGTGTATGATATAATATTTAAAAAATCAACAAGTTAGTTGCAACAACAAAAATAAAGTAATTCATATTATGCTTTAAGTACACCAGGTAGAAATAGTGAGGTTCTGCTGCAATTAAATAGTTCCTGTTCAGAACACAGGTTATTTCATGCCCCCATATCTCATGATAAGTAAGAAACATGCACTCCACTGCGTAGAAGAAAAATTGTTTATCGCAGAATTTCCCTGGCTTAAAAATTACTGATGGTTTGATGCCCATGTATTATAATGCATTTTCAGTTTTAATTTACTTGAGTAAACACGACTGTAGTATCTCTTTAAATTTTCCAAGTCCAATAACCACGAAAGTTATTAATATTTGCAATAAAGTTTCATTGATAGGTGTTGGGAAATACCATAATAAATCCATATGAAAGCATAAAATGCATGAAGGTGACAACCATAAGACTGATAATGATTAACAAGGTACTAAGTTGTCACCGAGCTCCTAACTGCATACTTTCTCTCGAAGCATGGAAAAAGTAGGTACAACTACTATCATGAAGTACGAATGTAAGCAAACTAAAATATTTTTTTAGGGTAAAAAACCACGAGCGACTCAGATAGAATCACATAATGAGTGGTTTGTTAACAGCTAATACTGGTCCATTATCGCCATTACCCGAGTGTCATTTAGATCGACGTCACATCAAACAGAAATTGAGTATTAAATTATAGTAATATCCGTAATTCATAGGTAATTCTTCTCAAAGCAAAGGAAGTTCAGATGAGATCACGTTATTCGAGACATCAAAGGAGTCATTTGCTCCGAAATCTTTGTTTTATCGTATCCTTAGGCATGACTAACGCACTTTTGCCGACACATTTCTTAGATTGAGAATAAATAATTGCCAATTTAGGTTGATAAATGAAACATAAATATTGAATTTTTAAACACAATGGACAGTTTCTTTTCTAAAACAAACAAGCACCGCAACATTCGCCTCGAAACAGTACGCCGGCTGTAAGACACTAAGAAACAAGCCACATGAGAGAATTTTTAATTTCACCAAGGAAGAAAACCAACCAGTGCCATAGAAAATAACCTTACAATGCAGCAGAATATCACTTAGTACGATGATAAACGAAAAATGAGCAAAGTAAGTTGACTTACCGGCTGAGGTACCACAAGACGGCCGCGACATGCTGCACGTCCCCGACTGCCCCGCTTTGCATGTGCAAACAAAAGATTTAACTTCTACACAATCGACCACTTCCACTGTTCCCGTGACTTGCAACGGTTCCTTACAGATTCCACTCGTTTGTAGCACCGAAGCCAAAATACTTAAAGTTTCCTCGGTCTGATTTTGATGCCAAACCATCATCACCAGGCCCGCATTCAGAACGCACTCCCCTTCTTTAATCTTTCTGCGTACGGTCCCTCCTTAATACCTTTCGATTTCTTCGAATGATAAATACGTTTTTTGGCTCATATTCGATACTCAAGTTTGTGGTACGCACTGTGGAAGTGTGGAACTCCTCATTGCTGGCTAACCGCTGTAAACACTCAATTTCTGTTTGGAAATGAGGCAAAGTTATCCTCGGTGGGTCGGCCATTTTAAAAATTGACGTCATCGACTCCAGCGCGGTGATTTGAGTATCCTATAATGACGTGATTCCATAAATTAATGCCTGGGTCAATTTCTTATATGGAGGATATTATTTTGACCCCTCGTGATCTCTAATACTGATTGAAGCGACCAAATGTGAGAGGTACTCTGCAGAACTGATATATACAAAAATCCTTTTTTTTTTCTCGCGCCATTAGTGAATACTACAATAAAAATAACCTCATAAAAACTAAGTTATTATTATACTCCATTTAATTTCATATGCATTACGTCACGTTTTAATTTCTCATATTCTCAGTGCATTTTATTATATTTTTTCATTGTTTTATGGTATCTTTGCCATTAAATATTGTATTATCACATTGCTAATAAATTTAATTTGTGAAAGGAAATCATTCTATCTTCACTGATATGTCAAATTATTCAGACATTCGACAACCATTAGGAACATTAGTAATTCGATACGACATTTATATTCATTGTTGAACATTCAATAGCGACAATCACAGTTGCTGGCTCACCAAGGTCCATTTCCCACAACGTCCAAGGCCTAGCTTTGATCAATGTCATTAGTCATCAATGACTAATTAGCGAGTAAAATATTGCTAAATAAAAGTATAGAGAGTAATGCGATGTATAAAACAAAATTTCTAAATATGTAAGTGAAAACGGCTATGAAAAAAAGAAGAAAAATCATTTCCCCAGCAGGGAATCGAATACCACACCTTCCGCTCCACAGTCCACTACCTTACCCCTGGGCTACCAGTTATCAGATAACGGGCATTAAATGATCTTTCATATGAGGGGAAATGGGCTTGTACGTACACAGACAGAGAGTGAGAGCTAATATAACGGGAGTAAAAACAGAGTGGCAGTAACATAAGACTCATAGTAAATATACAATTCACCTCACCACCCGGCCTTTTCCCATTTAACTCCCCTTCCATGTCTGATATCCGATCACCCCAAACCACACGCTTCTGCTAGGCAACGGATCGAAGGATAGTAATCAGATGCAGATGAAATCTGCACGCCAAATTGGACGGTTGACTACAGGAAATGATTACATTAAGGTTTAAAATATGAACTTTTGAGGAAGGGTATTTCTGGTACACCAATAGTCGTCTCTACGCTGCATTGACTTTTATCTTACTTTTTGGCGCAAAGGTTTACTCGCAAAGGTTTTTACGTTGTAGATTCTTATTTTCAAGAGCCTCCACAACTAATGGAGTTCACCTTGGGCTTTAAGGCTCTTAGATCCATTGGTCCATCGTGCCAAGCATCCAACACCAAGGTTGTATAGCTCAGTCCAACATAACACACCTTAATCCTAAGGAGAACACAACAGCCACGTCATTACGACCTCCACGTATCTACATCTACGGAGTACCGTGAAAGCCACCTCAAGGGTGTGTAGCACGGGTTGATTGCAAACAAGGTGTATCGAAGATAATTATACACACAGAGTGCCCTATAGTACCAATTAGGAGTGCCGAGGAACGAATTTACGGCATTCGTGATTCGATCGAGGAAAACAAGGGCGCACCGATCGAGATCAAGCCGATGACTTTTCCGAAAAGCCCTTTGACTAAGGAGTAGGGGAGAGAGCTGGAATGAAATTTGGGTTGTTTTACCGTAAAATAGCGGTGTAATCAAATGATACCAGTACGTGTTGCAAAATGTTTTTTTTTCAACATTTTATTCACTTAATGGACCAGCCAAGAAATAAATATTTATTTTATGTACTCGTTTTAGATGAGAGGTTTGAAGTCTACTACGCACTTAACAGGAAAACTTTGGACAGATTTAGGTGTCCCAGATGGCCCATAAAATCATGGGAAAACATTGGTGGCACGGTGCTGGACATTGAGGCCATTTGGCCATTATTTTGGGAAAATGTTTGCCATTGATCCGCAGGTAGGGTAATGGATTACCTTCTTTTCCCCAAGTTGTAGAAAACATTTTATTGATATTCACTGGATATTAGGTCATAATATCTCAACAGATATATTTATCGAATATCCATGTAATATTTTATGCATTAGGTCCTTGAAGCTTCCTTTATTATTATTATTCACTATCATCAGTCGCTGTCATCGTATTTCATTTATAAGATCTAACCAATATCACCTCCTTTGGACATACGAATAGCGATGTTGAAGACTCTCATTTTTGACTGGGTTACAATGAGCAACAACACCATTTTCTGCCCATTTTTTCAAGTCCCTTTCAGTAACTTCAAAATCTTTAGAGGCTGAATACCACGAAAAAGATTCGGGTGTTAGTGAGAAATAATAGATTAATGAAAGCCTAATCATTGAAATATAATTAAGTCTTATGCCGTGTTACTGAAAACCTCTGCTTTTAAAAATCTTTTGTTCTCTCCAAACAAATGAGCACCATTATTAGCTTCTTTCCAATGAAATACCAGAATCGTCAGGCGACGCCAATTTCAGCCTATAATATCATGTATTCAAGTTTTGGTTTTGCAATAATTATTACGCTCACTCGCCTGCGTTTACGCAACTTCGCTTACGGAAAGGGGCTCTTATTTAAACAATAACAAGAGTGGAAAATTTGTTTGTGTCCTCCGAATTTCCAAGTATTTGAGAATATTTTTATCGGGGATATTCATGTTTTGGGTTAAATAACGAGCATCAGAGGGAATTCGAAAAAATGCAGATTGACTGATGGATCTTCACATCATAGACAATTTTTCCAATAATGGCATTTTTTTAACAGCATAATTTGATCGCGGACCATAAGCGCTATGTAAATCGTCGGTCTGGGTTCAACCGTGAGATACCTGGCGGTGGCCGTAAGAACCATAAATTGTCCCCTAACCGGTCCTCGCTCACACTGTGGACACCATATATATTTTATCGACCTTGGTTTCAAACCAGACATTTAATACTCGTTCCAGTTAGAGGTAAAACCCCTAACACTCCCGGGGTCACGAGGCCCGAAGCAAATAGCTGCTAGTGGAACAATGAACGGCTAAGTCAGAAACTAGGAGAGTGCTAGGTAGGCGAAATCAAGGAGTAAGTTGCAAAGACACGTTCCCATCACAATTACCATGCACATCGCGGCCAATCCCATTACCGTGTTTACCCAACTGTAAAGAGCTTGAATTGGTTCCGCCGGAAAATTACTTGCATGCAGTTTTATTGATATTCTTGCTTCTTACAGACAAATGTGTCCTCCGTTTGATATTTTTAGCAAAATCCTACGATTTCACGGTACGTTTTTCTCAAATTGAACTTGAAATTACATGATTCAAATTACGGGAAGGCGTGAAACATGCGGAAAATAGTACTTTTCCATTTAATATCAATCCCGTTTACGCGATAAACTATATATTCAAAGGCAATTTTCCCAGGAAACTGATTAGTGATAATATTAAGGAATGATCCATCTTATTTTCTGAGCTATTGGCAAATAGCTATGGAAAATGAAGCCGAATAGTGTAAATACAATACAAATGGCGCAAAAGTATTCTCTAAAGCCTGGAAGAAGTATTCATTAAAAATACATTAGTCTAATAATTTTCATATTTCGTACTTAAATTTTCTTTTCTAATAGCTACTTAGCCTTAAGGCAATTTATCACTGAGAGTAGTATTTTTTCAATACTACAAACAAGAAGGTGGGCTGTAGTATTTTTTTACTCACAGTCTTTTGGTGCCTCTTCCAAGGCAAAAGTATAAAGTCCAACCGGACAGTCCATGCTGAATGTCCGGGAAAATGGGGCAGGTTGGCATCCCTATCTACAATGAGACAAGAAAGAAGATATATAAGTGCGACTGTATTCTCAGAAATTAGATAGAATTAACAAAAGTGAGAGGCTGAGATATGCTCTATAAGAAGAGGCTGAGATATGCTCTTTGGAAAAGTTCACCAAACGTAAGGTGGAGGATATAACAAGAAAAGAAAGCAAGAGCACACATCACTGAACAAAAGGTTGAAAGGGAAATACGCGGAAGTTTTTGTGAAAGGAAATATCCGAGGAAATGGCCGTTTTAAGCATCAACGACTGCGAAAATATATCTAGAGGCCAGGTTACCGCGGAAAAATAGGAAAAGGTACAAGGGCAGCCTTGGAAATATTTTTTAGCCATAATCGAGACTGATATCATGTTTCCTTTCGATGATCGATCCTATGTTTCGAAAGAACAAAAATAAATAAATGCGAAACAAATATTTGGGCGAAGCAAATCGATGCAAAAACAAGGACAAAGATGCAAGCACAGAAGGCACCCAAAGCGCCAGCGGCAAAAACTGAGGGGCCAAGACTTAAAAGTGACCCGCGTTAAAACGAAAAGAAAGAAATACGGAGACGCATTGGGCAGAAGTCAAAATTGATTCCGTGGTACGCCGGCGTGAAAACGGGCAAAATGAAGGGAGTGAGATAATAAAGTGTATGAATATTAATGTGAGGAAAGGAGATCACCGAAGAATCTACTACAACAGTTCTGATCGCGTCGGAGGCGAGTGATTACGCCAAAATATATTAGCCTTTTGGTCACGTTTTGAGGGAAAATCTACGACCTAAGTTGAGGAAGCTAACCGCAAGAAGGTATCATGGTGGTGCGATGATTAGAGTACTGCTTTTTAACCCCAAGAACTCAGATTCGATTCCAGATAGGGGCGGAGATACTCAAGGGTATTCTACATCCCTGATGCCATATTCCGTGGATAACAGTTCAAGTTTTGTGCACCATCTGTTGGATGAGATGTCAAACTGTGGGTCACTTTGCGTCTAAAATATCTCTCTGGCGCCGGGTCTAAAGTATCTCTCTCTAACCTTTCTCCACTTCACAAAACAATATCCCACACAAACTGACCTATGCACCTGTACTCAATTACGCAAATTTCTTAGTTGTCAATACATGCTCACGCTACACGCACGAATAAGTGCAAGCAAAGCAGTAGAATCATAAAGATTGTGGAGCATTACGTCACCCTGATGATCATTTTCAAACACACTGGTGTACGATTTTCGATCTTGACACAAGTCTTTGTGATCCGCACAATATTTACCATACTATGACGCGTTTTTTACAATTTGTAATATAAAAGCCTATAACTTGATAAAGGACGATATCTTTTGGGAGGAAGGAGCGGAGACAAAACCGAGAGCTGAAAATATTTCCCAACAAAGGGTTGGAGGGGCCGTCCTTTTTTATGTTCATCCTATCGTTTTCCGGACAGGGAGAAATTGAGGAAGAAGTAGTGATAATTTAGAGTATAGTGATTTGATAGCAAAGGCCAGTTCGCACTTACTGCCTCCCACATGCTGACAGGGGTAAAAGCAACCGAGGTGAATTGAAGGATCACCCCTCAGAATTCGAGCCGAGCCTGATGATTACCTTCGGTGATCGAGCAAGAACTGGCGTTTCAATCACGGAAAAACTTATCTCGTACTACATCATAAGTCTTGCGATGAAACGTAAACCTATTACTGTGAAATATGATTCCATATATGAGAAGGATATCATTGTTAGGCAAATGAACGACCTAGCCTACTTTTCATTCTAGTCTGAAAAGTCAGCTACACCAATTTACCACAAAATTCTGTCAATGCCGAATAAAAAAATCACATAAAGAATTTAAGTGCAAAGGCAAACTATGATACACAACCTCAAAGAGAGTGCATTAGTCTGATGTAATCTTCCAAAAAAAACTCGAATACTATGCAATAACTAATATGGGGTTTTAACAAAGTTATATAACAACAAAGCATTTATCTCTAAAAATGAGAACATTGAAATACAAAATGTGTAGTATTTTTGCGTTGTAAACTCCCAATTTCCATCTAAAACGTTAGATTACATGAGACACGTAATCATGCATTTTGAAATCCCTAAAATTGGAATGAAATAGTACCACGAGAAGAATAATTTGTTTAAGAGTCACTTATAACCCTGGATATTTTTCATAAATTTTCTATTTTTTCGGCGAGAAAACTTTTCATTAATTTATATTTTTATACCATTACAGAGGAAACCTCCAGGTACGAACTTACAAATTCCCCAATTTCACATAATCCACTAAGGAAAGACGCAAGAATATTTACATTCTTTCTAATTTTCTAGGAAAACAGTACTGTATATTTATAAATATAATTTATATTAACTAGAGATTTAAACTAAGTGCTTATGAACCTAAACAAATATTTTCGCAACTTAAAGGATTTCGATTTGTCCTAATTTGCATCTGGTTTATTTTAAACTGACCCGAGTGAGTTTTCAATAATCATCCAGTGGATAAAAAAGTTAACGTTTTCAACACAATAGTCATGCTCGATATACACGCGCCAAGAAAAGTAATGAAGCCAAAACGTCATCCACCCCAATGGCTATCATCCGAAATTAGGAGTTCTAATGTCACTCAGGGATCGTCTTCGACGAACATTCCGAAGAACTCTCCTCCCTCACATCCACAAGCAATGCAAAGTGATTCACAATGAAGTGAAGCACACAATTCGTACCGATAAACAGAAATACTGAGTATTGAGTGCGAAATATTGAGTGCTATTCTGCAAAATGGGACGCAAAGTCCACATTGCAGGAGCTGAGGCGCCTTGGTCTTGGAAAGCCTACGCGTTCTCCACACAAAATGAACTTCTCCTTAGATGACCTACTACATAGCTATTTTCTTACACCTGCTTTCAATTACGAAAATTCTGTCGAGTTCCCTGATGAAATCCATTCTAGTCAAACTGATTACTGTCTCACTTCATTTGATCGTGATGATTCTCTGTTTCTGACAGAGCAAGGTTTTATTTCCCTCACTACATATACAGTTTGTAAATAGTTACTATGATTATTTTTATTTTATGATTATTTGTTTCTTTCAGGGTCTTGGCTGATTGATAATCACCAGTTTAAGTGTTGCTAACGTGATAATTTTTTAGATTGTCTTTGCCCTATAGCTGATTTATTTACCACAGTTTTGTGTCATATTTTGTATTTAAGTATTGCAATAATAGCCTCCAGGTGGCATGTATTTTCTATTTGAGTTCCAAGGGACTTTTTTCCCAGAACAATAAGAGTTGTTTCTATTTATAAAGTTTTACCCTTTCTCCACCTTCGATCTCACATCCTTCCTTCAATCACTGTCTTCGGTATCCCTTCATTACCTACTCTGCCTCATAATTTTCTCCAGTAGTTTCCTCTTTACCCCAACTACCATTCCCATTCGTCCGTACTCCGTTCAACTTCCACTTGGTCCAGTACTGCGTCTCCCTCTTTCAGCATAATTATATTGAACGCCTTCTTAATAGGTACCTCCTCTTCTGAAGAGAATTAAAATATTGTCAACGTTCTTTTTTTGTAATGTACAATGCTACACTTTGCATTATACTTTTTATTAGTCTTTTTTAGTATTTTCTTAAGGCCCCAACTGTAGTAGTATCTCGCACCTATTTGTTCACACTTCCACAGTGCTATCACTTACGCACAGTACAATCACTTACGCTACATACTCCTTCCAGTCCCAGGTTAACGGGTTCGAATCCCACCTCGGTGGTATTTTTACCTGCGAGGGCTAGGCGGTATATGTCTTTCCGTTGTTGACTTTTAAAATTCCTGATGTAAAAGGCCATTAAGGCTGTTTTTAGGATAATGTAACGGTAATAAAAATAAATAAAATTAAGATAAAGAAACAAGAGGTAATTAAGATGCTCCCGTAAACGGGTGTGAAGAACCTCGTCGGTAAAAACTTTTTTAAATTTAATTTTGCCTCTAACATAGAAACTATCCACAATATTTAAAATAAAATGGTTAAACTAAAGCTTTTACAGGGAAAAAATGAGTTAATAAGAAAATGCGGAGGTTAATTGGTTTTTCCCTCAAATTTTCAACATTTTCAAATCCAACTGAATAATTGTTTTTTTATCAAAATGCAAAAAAATCAAAAGGATTTAGATTTAGAAATATAATTAACGCAATTTGTCCTAATTGTATTGTCAACTGAATGATGATGAATATGCCAAGGAAGTGGAAACCGCCACATAGAACACAGACTCTAATTCGATTTTCGCCAAACATCCAGTGTTATTTCCTTATTTACGAAACAAAATATTCTCAAATTTTCATCAAAGGCTATGAGGACATGAGTCAGCTCCAGTGCAAAGAAGCGTAAAATGATCCTAGAATGAAAAGGCTGATAATAAACACAAGAATATTTTTTAAGAATAGTTAAAAAAAACTTTACCTTAAAACATGAATCATGATTAAATAAGCATAAAGCAAATATTAAAAAGGATAATGAGCAAATCTGCGAGATGTCACAGTCGATGTTTACAGTGTGGTATGTAATTTTATATGACTATAACTCAAAGAGGTGAGCAAATGCAGTATTTATGCTGTATGCAATCTTAATGCTGTGGAGGATCATGAATGCCCACATTTTAATGTGGGAATTTTTAATGGCAATTATCTTATAAAAGTCCTCATGAAAGACGAGTTTCAGTCTAGCGTTCGCATGATTAGTTCACGTCCCCTTGTCAACGTTGGGCATGACCTAGTCTTTCATTTGAAAGATATAAAACTTGGACGCGAATACGTGGTGAGCGCGGGGAAATAAAAGTGGCATTATAATTAAAAGTGTTACCAACTCATGGGGGAAATTTCTTTTGTATTTCTGTTAACTACGTCATACCAAGACTAGCAAGAAAAAACCGTAGCCTGCACTCTTGGAACCACCAAAAAGAAATAAACCAATGGCTATTAATAGAGTTCTGAGTTATAATACAATCAGTAGTTCCCAGGAATAAAGAAAGACAAGGAAGAGTTGGGGGCAACGACAGAAATAAACAGTGTAAACTGGACAGAAAAACTAAAAATAGATGATTGATACGGAATTTCAATTGTTTCCGAAA
This sequence comes from Pyrrhosoma nymphula, assembly GCA_963573305.1. NCBI lineage: Eukaryota > Metazoa > Arthropoda > Insecta > Odonata > Coenagrionidae > Pyrrhosoma > Pyrrhosoma nymphula. Next base: position 38,008,909 of record OY754334.1, read on the forward strand.
GAAAGAAAAGAAGAAATGAAATAACACTTGGACGGAAGAGAGATGGAGAAAACAAAGCGAAAGGAAGTAACGTAAAAAAGTAAAACATAATGTTGGTAATAATCCTTGCCAATCACGTCTAAGAATTTACATCGGCAGATCCGGCACAGGAGGATTTTATATCACAATACCTAGTTCCTCAACTATGACCATAACCAAACAGTGTAAAATGAACACTGGGTACTACAACCATGCCTATACATAGACATTCAAATAATACGAAATTTATTATAGTTGGCTACTAAGATGAGCATTCACAGAGAGGCATGGTATTACTAGATAACTAAGGAAAGAACACATGGAAGTATACGCACGATATCACACACAAGAATATGCATCCACTTATATATACGTGCAATCGGCTGTAATGAATCGATCAGTAATGCAGATGACCCGACAACAATACGAATTAGCAGGACTGTCACGGTGGTAGGTGAATAGTACTGTCACGGTGGCAGGCCGCTTTGCGCTCTTGCGTGTCATTGCGCACATAGTCGCTTGTGCATTTCAATAATGATTCAAAAACATATCATTTTATGAATAGGAACTAGATAAATTTCGCGCGACAACAACCATGTTAAATTTTTCACAACAAACGGGCTTGATTCTGATGCGCCTAGACGACTCCCAGTCACCTCGTTTCATCTATGTACATTATAGATATGCTTAAATGAAGAGAATATATCCCCAGGGCCACATCAAGAGGTGGCAACGGACATTTGAAAGTCAATGTCCACTTTTGAAAGCAGATCCCCCACTCTACTTAGCATGGCGTCAGAAAATGCGGAGGCGAGTATGTTAATATAAAAAAAATGGACAGGGAAGTCAGAGCGACCAGGGGAGATAAATCGACGAAATGAAGATGATGGTGGATTGATGATGATCGCACGATGGCCAATACTCTACGAAGGTTGGACGGCGACACCAAAGCTGGAAAAAAGAACCCATCATGACCCGCTTCTATTTTTTCGCAAAGGTCAGGTTTTTCCACAAATGGAGAAGGAGAGGATAGAAATATACGATAAATGGTCGAGAGTGGAAAAAGGTTGTATATATACAGCAACGGAGAGATAAACGAGAGGGGAATCTCGATGGTTGACTGAAGATTGAAGGATGAAACGAGACTTGGTGAGCAAAAGAAGAGGCGATGTAAGGGGAAAAATACAAAAATACATCAATATACAGATATATTTGGTGTTCTTCTGATTGATTTGTGGGTCTCATGCACAGTCCCTCATTCAGATATCCGCATACAGGTTTTGTGTCGAGCCTTCCTATTCACTAATATATAGGCTCGTATATAGGCGCGTGACTGCGTAGCACATTTGATGTGCTACGCAGTCACGCGCACGGGTACAAAGATTAGGTAATGAAGTCCGTCATAAAAAATGTATTTTACTTGACCGATTTCGATCCCGGATCTCCCAATGGCTGGTCAGGTGTGTTAAGTCATTCACACCACCAAGCCGTCTTAATTCAAGGTGAAGTTATGTGGAGGTTTAAGCGTATTAGGTGTTCTCGTCAAAAGTACCCAATGCAGCACAAGTTCGCATAAACTCTCACCCAAATTAGCTTTAGATGACGATGGCTTGGTGTGCAACGGGTTAACATGTCAACACTGGTAAATAATCTGACCGACAATTGGGAGATTTGGGCGCGAGTCCCGATGAGGTCAAGTTATTTTTTAATGGCGAATTTCATCCCCTTGGTGTAGATTAAATCTCATTAAATCGCCTCAAACTTTCTGCCTCCCATCATCTCGTCCAATTCTGCGTCTACAACTTCCGCTAAAACGAAATGTCATCATATGCTTTGGAAACAACAAAAATATATTTTGAATTGAATAAATGAAGAAGTACAGAAAAATTTGGTATTTTGATGTATGTAACCATTGTAACCTTATATGTATACATTGTAACATGTAACTATTTTTCTTTTTATGGTGTAAGTTTCTTTTAATAGGGGATTGGGTAGGTGTTGTAGTTAGAGTAAAGGCTTCCAGAGGGTCTCAATTCAAATATCGAAAAAAGGGGAAAGTTTCAGAGGAAATACTTATGCGTAGTTGAGAGCTGTATGGAGATCATTTCAAGTGCAGGGCCTCATCCGTCGGAGTGGATTTTAAACTGTGGTCCCTTGGCATATTTTTAGAGGAGGGTTTTGGTTGGGTGAATTAGCTCGGGAACTGACTTCCCATCCAGAGGACCGGGTTCGAATCTACATCTGCATACTACCCAGCGAGCCACCGCATGGGTGTGTGGCAGATGGTGTTAGGACACCAGCCGGGCAAAGATGTAAAGGAGAATATTATCGGGAGCTCAACAAAAGGTGAAGTGTACTTTGGGAGTGTTTTCAGTGGATCTCAGTTTTTATTATAGTCACTTATTGTGCGTGGGAAGAACGAATTGTTTCTGTTCGGAAATGCATCTCTCTTATTTTACTTTTCCTGTCGGACCTAGAAATGTAGTGCGGCGTCAAAATAATATTCTACGTGTTCTAAATATTTCTAGCAATCTAAGCCTTGTGTGTAGCCACAGAATCTCTAACGGTTCCAAACCTAATCCCTCTAAAAGCATTGAAACACATCTTTATTCGCTCGTAGTAGGTTTTAACGAAGCGCTCAGCTTTCCTCTGATTTTATTTATCTTTCGAATAAAATATTTCCGTCCAGGGTCCCAAGGGCTCACAAATGCTCGAGGTGTGGGCTAACCACAGCGAAGTAGCACCTCTCTTTCTTTTTTTCATCCGAGGATCTTCCTACTATACGCTTGATAAATCCTAGTTTTTTTTATGGCTGTGCCGCACATGTTTGAAATGTTTAAGTTTATACACGATAGGTTTAAGTTAATGTAATTCCCAGATATTTTACTTCATCTGACGACTTTATTTTTACTCCACCCACAGTGTAGACATGGCGTTGGTGAACATGTAGCATGGTGGTGGAACATGTATCATGAATGTACATACAATTATGAGTCATTAAGATTCATGCGAGGAAAATGGCTACAGCCTTGTAAAAAAAGACTGACTATGTAAGGTAAACTTTCAGGCAACCTCCCGTTAACTTTGAGCACGCCTACTGCTGCTATACGTACACTAAATGCAGTTATATCGCTTAAATCATTCAGTCATATTAACCTATATAGCGCTATAATTTTATATCTCAGCTTCTCCCATAACTTATCACGAAAATTTGGATAAATTGACCAATAAACATTTCATAAAAAATGAAAACATCAACAGCCTTCTGGGGAACGTGCTTCGACGATATAAGCATTAATGGACTATTAATCTGCGTAAGAATTATTATTTGATATACTTAAAATGGTTAAATAATGTTAACGACCTAAATCACCCACAGGGATAGTTTTCATTTTGTTGAACAACATACTTTTAAATCATGAACGGGAACTGATTAGTGGGAAAACAACTGAAAATAAGTTATTACTGCGGCTCACGCAGTAGCCGATGTATTATCCCACACAATGGAATTATAATCCATAAATTCACGCAGTGAACAATTTAAAGGGACCCTGGTTAGGATATCAAGATTATCAAAACTTGAAAATGTTAAACGTTGCCCAACTAATATAGAAGATAATGAAGTAAAATTGAATATAGTTAACAACAGTCAATGTGTCCATTAATATCCGAAATACAGATCGCTTAATCACTATGAATAATCACTTATTATGGAAGAATATTTAGTACCCATGGATTCCAAAATTCAATGGCTTAAAATTAAGTTAAAAAATAAATTATTGGTCGGCAGAGGATACCAGCTTAATAAAGGAAACGTTAAGTTCTTGTCTCAATTGCTACTGTTCTGAATTTTCAAAGATTAAAAAAATGTATAAATTGACCCATAAATTCAAAAAATAATGTTAATATATTTTTAAAAGCCAAGATTTGGTGTGATGGTTAAGATAGTTATTGGTTTTTCCAACAGTAAATGGGGGGAAATAATGTTCCATTACAACCCAAAAAAGTATATTTCCTGACAAAAAATATATCGCCTGAGCCAAGTCTGCCAAAACATTTTAAACTCCAATGATTTCGCAAGACAGCCAAAATATTTGGCTATTCATGATTTTTAGGTTAATTAGTTGAGCCTAGGTTAGATCAGTGTGGCACAGAAGCCAGAAATGTGGCCAGAACTAGCAACAGCAATTAGAGGACAAGTAGGCCATAAATTTGCCATGCGCTCGAAAAGGAGAAAAATAAAGCGTGCTTCCTTAGGGCAATTCTACACTTTATATCCCTACCACTACAGCTATTTTCCTCCAAAATACTACCTAGGTAGGTACGTAAACTATTCACTTGCTCTTTTTTACGCCCTTCCACCCTCATCATTAGTTTTACCTTCTTACATCTACAAAATATGTTTCCCATCGTTTTTTAGGACTTATCTTCACCCCATATCTTTCACACTGCATCTTAACGCATTCATCATTGACTGTAACTCCTTGGATGACCGGCTAACCAGCGCTTGGGCATCTGCAAATCTCGTTGACTTCATCAGCTCCACCCTGCGATTTCTCTTAACTCCATATCTCCCTATTCTTCCCAAACCATTTCTTCTGCAGATAAGTCAAAAAATAACGGCGATAGTGAACACCACTTCACATCCTATCGTATAGTGGTCGATTCCGATTCTTCATCAATTACCCTAACATACGAGTATGTTCCCTTCTTCATGCAGAAATTACGACTGAAATTTCTACGTCTGTCCCTCCAATCTAACGCCAATTTTTTCAGCACTTCCGTCAATTTCGGTCCACCACATCAAAAGCCTTCTCGAAATCCACAGTGCGAGCAACAAGGACTTAACTAAAGTCTAAGTTTATTTCTACTAGGGTCATTATCATTCCTAAGGCGTTCCTTTCCCCCTCCTCAATCCACATCAGTCCTCATCTAGGTATTCGCTACCCTCGATCTGGAATAAATGGGTGATGACCAGTTTGGGATTAGGAGGGGAACGGGAACTCGGGACGTAACAGGAATGGAATTCTAAGAGTTATAAACTATACAAGTATATCTTTTATAGTCTACTTTTAATCTGAATCAAATTTAGGCGAAATGGTAGCTCAATAACCCATTACAAATGGAAAGAATACATATCATTAAAATTGTTATATTTTTAATAAAAACAACAATTGTTGATCAATTAATTAATAATTCATACATTTGCTGCCCAATTCCATGGCCAAATTATTTATATTTGTAATTATGGTAAAATTCATTACAGAAAGTCATGTATTCACTCAGGAACTCATATTCCAAATAGACAGGGAAAAGTGGAGCTATTGGTGATTGTAATCTTAAAAATAGATCGGTTTTAATTTATAAAAGCAAAGCGAAGAAAATTGACCACTTCGTGTAAAAAAACGGAAAGCTAAGGTGAATATATTGCAATTAGATACATATATAAAGCACAAAATGATGCCTCTTATGTAGCTAATGTATCATTTAGATGCAAGGGAATATCTCGAACTATGCTACCCTCGATCTGATAATGCTAAGATCTTATTAACTGTCTCCACGTTCCTGAAAATGACCTGACACACCCTTTGTGCCATATTTTTCGAATGTGCGCCATATCTTTCGAATTACCGTAATTGGGCGGAAATATAGTTGGAATGATTCCCGAATCCCTTATGGCTAAATCTAGATAAAACACGTAGGTATATGGCTATTTTTATTTTTCCCATTTAAAATTTGTACTTATGCAATATCCACAGTAACATTAAAGTGCATCAATAATTCAACCCCACCGTGATTAAAAGCAAAACGAATATCTCGGTATCCTAAAACTCGGCGATCATTAATGCGTTTTGTGATAGTGGAGTACGTACGCTTCAATGGATCTCTGCTATCGGGGCGAAAAATCTTAATAGTGGTTCGAACGATGATTTGTGCCCCGATTCCTCATTTCCCTTCCAAACTCGCTCGCCCATTCGCAATCCTCTGCCCAAGCAAACTAATCCACGCCTCCCTAACGCCCTCTTCCCATACCTCTTTCACCCTCAAATAACGCCATCGCTCAACTCCCTCTCGAAGCTTTCTTCCATTTCAAGCAAAGGCATCATTTTTTTTATTCCTGTCTTCGTCTCCTTCTTCTTCTTCTTATGTGCCATATCTTTCTCATTATCTCGCCGGGTTCACCTCATCGCTCAACCCTTCGCAACTCCCTTCTCTACAACCCCCCCTGGCCCTTATCAAAATTCGTCTTCCCAAGTCCTCGCCGTCCTAAACTGTGTCGTCCCTTTACGAGGACTTTGCCGAGAGAATGTTGGATAAAAATGCCTCCACCCGCAAAGTCAGTAGACATCAACGATGAGATTGGCCGCTGAGAATTTTCCGACCGCCCCCCGCGTTAACTCGAGTGTCCGCATCATTTCCTCATAGCTACGTGTCCTGAGTTATCACTCTATGAACTACGAAAGCAAATTCACCTGAATCGAGTGTCACCGCATAAAAATAAATAAAGAAATCTTTTCAATGTTTCAATATCTCAGAGTTGATTGCGAGCGTTAGTTTTTTTTAATGCCAATAAACATACTCAAAAGTACGTCCCATCTATAAATGAAGTTGTCGTGAAGATGCCGAAATCGACTTAATGACATTGTTCTCGTGGTCCAGCATACGTGGATTGAATGTTGGTATTGCTGATGAAAATAAAATGCGGAGATATTACAAGTTCATTTATTCCAACACTTGGAAAGTAAAAATATTGTTTGAATCTGATGTACAGTAGAAATTTTAAACGGGCAAATGTAATTACACACGATGGAAGTTCTGGGTTTGATTCACGGTCTAGCCATAATTTTCTCATTTTAAATTGCAAATCTTTCAAGTTTCACACCACAGTTGTATTCTGTAACTAAACGTGTTCCCCATTATTTAATTCCGAAGATTCAGGCGATATGGTGTGGAATTTCAACATGATAACGTTGAAGAGTTAAAAGCAATTTTCCACAAATAAAAGTAAAAAAAGACTATTACGACCTAGGTTTTGATGTTTTACACATCATCTTCGGCTGATGTGTACAATATCGAAGAAGATGATGTGTAAAACATCAAAACCTAGGTCGTAATAAAGTATTTTTTTTTACTTTTATTTGTGGCAAATTGCTTTTAACGTTTTAACCTCACCCCACCCTTTTCTTTCTCCTTGATATTGAACCGAAGACTATTATGGTTAGAGCAGATTCTGATTGATTTTGCGTTTTCAATCGTTACTTTCTCACCCTATTTCTCAAGAGCTGAACATAATGTCCAACTCCCTTCATTAAAATAAAATGAATTCACTATAAATCGATTTATTTCAGAAATATTACTTCCCACAGAATAAAATAAACACACACACACGATCCGGTTTTCCGCGCTGAGCACCATCATCAGGTGAAGAAGCAAGGCGAACAACCTGTATATACACCACAAACGGACCGGAGGGGGTTTGGTTGGGTGGGTGGATTATAACTAGGGGGTGGACACGGAGTATACTGTCAGGAATTTTAACATCAGATGTAAAGAACATTTATAAGCATTTTAACACAACAATGACGACAAGAACAACTTTGCGTAGCATATTTTAGTTTGTAACCATCGTAGCGATTTTAATTTTAAAATTTTACATATGTCTAATAACATAAGGGAGTTGAACTCACTAGAGCAACTTGCGATTTTAAAAGCATTGAATGACCCGAAGGTTTCTGCGATAAATGAATATTTGTACCCTGCCTCCTCTCCTATCCTTGACGCAGTCGCTGCTTCCGCTCCTCCCCCATTCAACTCAAGGTCTGCCACCAGCCCTGCACGGCACTGCTTACCTCCCCACCCTCCACCGCTACCCACAATACACTCCGTGTCCACCACCTAATTACAACCCCCCTCCACCCACCCAACCAACCCACCCCCCATCCTCCGGTCCTTTTGAGGTATATATATACAGGTTTTTGGCCTTGCTTCTTCACCTGATGGTGGTGCTCAGCGCCGAAACCCGGGTCGTGTGTGTTTGAGTGTTTATTTTATTCTGTGGTTTGCAAAAGTTCTGAAATAAATCGATTCCCTCCATTTAATATAGTATAATCATTATTTTCCTCACTCCTCCCCGTTTTCCCAGAATATTTCTGCCAATCAGCCTCCTGCATCCCATCGCCTTTAGTTGATTATTCAATCCACCAATTCTGACATCTCTTGGGCCAAGCTTTATGATGTCTGGTTGAACATCATCTCGCTATGATAACTGATTTAGGTATATTCACTCCCGTTGATAAAGCTCATGACTTATAACTTACAACTGAATAGACTTTACAGAACCTGCACTATATGTTATCATAACATTAATTTTAGGGCTATATCATCTACCAGACAAATTTAACCAGACATTTTACAGGTTATTAAAAAAAGAAATAACAATATACAACACACACTATTAGATAAAGGGGTAAAAGTTAAAGGTGACTTTGAAAATAAAACAAACTGCGAGCAGATAGGAAAGTAATGTGGCAGCAGAAGAGGTAATGCCATAATTGAAGTGAAGAATCGGGCGAATGATCGTATGCGTTCCAACTGTCAAAGATATATAACATATAAGTTATTGCACCCTCACTTATGTTTCTAATGAACATTCCGCTTAGATTGTTTACACTCTGTTAGATGGTAAATATTTTCTACTACTTAATGTAGCAACCTGTGCTACTAAGTCTTCTCCAGCAAATTCCTTTCCTCACCTAAAACAATTAATTCTTCATTTTTCTTCTTTTAACAATACAGCTCATTTAAATTTCTTTCACAACTATATCTGAGGTAATTTGGAATAAGTAGAACACTCCGGAGTCAAGTTGATGCTGAGTAGCATGATTGCTGGATAAATCAAATTACTGGCGAAATATAATTTAATGGGAATATATACAGGAGTAAATGCATAATAAACACGTTACTGCCGAGGCAAACATAATACTATGCATACAGATATACGAGAAAGAAAATGGGTGGTAAGAAATAGAGGGGAGGACTGCGAATGACGAGATAATTAAGAAGAAAGGACGTAACATTACAGGAAATCGATGCCAAGCGAGGGCAAAGGGTAAGAGGAGGATGGAAAGGGAAAGGAATGGCGATTAAGGAGAGGGGGTATTTTCGGACACCCACCCTTGAGGAAAACCGTGGCACGGGGAGGAAAAGATGAAAGGGGATAAAAAAAAGAATAACGATCAAACTCAAACATTCAAGAGAGAAGCAAAAAAGTTTCAATGCATGTCTAATGAGGTATTATTCCCTAGCATTTAACCTAATTATCCCCTCTTATGTTCCTCTCTAGGGTTTTTTGGTGGAAGAAAAGGGGTGGTGGGGGGAGGAAGGTGGGCTTGAGGGGGAGAGAGAACGGGGGTTTGAGGGAGGGAGAGAGAGAGACGAGGAGGGGAAAGGCAATCCTTGCTGTGAGAGACGGTGGCAAGGTTGGGGAGGACAGAGGGTGGATTCTGATGCTCCTTTCATAGCCTGGGACTACTTTCCTCAGCATCTCCTGTACTAAGTCCTCCTCAAACGAAAGAGGTCATTAAGGTGGCTGGGGTGGTTACCTTGTGTTATTGAGTGCACATTTGAATATTTTTCTTTCTACTCAAAAAAATTTCTTTTATCACATTTCATTTACGTCCATCTGTTTGTCATCTGTTACTCATCATACAAGCATCAATGGAAACATGCATGAAACAAGAATTATATTTAAAATTTAGACGAAATCATATAGAAATATATTTTTCGAATATTGGGGTGACATCTCGATATTTGTTAGCAACAATTATAATGAAAAAATAATAAATGTAATTTTTCGCCTTTAGAAGAAAATCCGTCCGTATGTAATTGAAGTATTACGAAATATACGTTCTGTGCCATGAGGCTACGTGTTAAAATAGCATTGAATTGCCAAAATATCAAAGCGGATAAGTGCCATTTTTTTACTTCTATCTATAACAAATGACAGCACGTATTCAAAGTTTCACGCAAATATGTGTATAAATAAAAATAGCTCCAACCACCTTCAAGTAGGGAGAAGGAGGCAATAGGGAAAACGGAGAAAAAATATAGGGCGTTGGCTAATCAATTAGCTGAATAGCATATCGATAATTTTACAGATGACAAAGGGATCATCACGATTGTCATTGATATTCGACCGAATGCTTTGTTGGCAAATGCACAAACCTACGGATAGTTTTCCTGAGCGCAGGGATCTTCTCGAACGTTAACATCACCAAGCTGTTTATTTTCCCAAAATTATATCCCTAATAAACTCCTGGTTCCTTTTTCCTCGCCTCAAACCGCAGGAAGTTTGATGAAAATGAATTCGATTCATAAAGAATATACCTACTCAGGGGGATTTAGGTCTTTTAGTAAGAAGGGTTACTTCGTAATATTCTAAATTTTACATTTTTTCTTTCTCATCTATTTGGAGATTCTCATAAATAAAACTCTAGGTGAATATTAAGAGACGCTATATTTTTACAGCAAGGACTCGCCCTAGCTTTCCCCTTACCTACAGACAATATTAAGACTTCCGTGTATTTTTTTCCGTTTTACTCATAGAAATTGTGTTTAAAATCTGTATAAAAAATGAAAAAAGGATAGACTCATGCCATACATCTTAGCCATATTATCGTAAATATTTCTACGCAACGCATATAAAGTCAAATTAAAGAGAGTGTAAAATGTTTTCTGTTACAGAAATTCTGGGAAAGCCTTAAAAGAAATATATCCATACAGAGTAGGAGAACGTTAAAAACTGCAACATCCTAGCCGAAATTTGAGAAATTGGAATGGATGAATATTTATCCCCCGCTAAATAAACGAATACGTTATTTTCAAGGTAGTACTCTTGTAGATGTACAATAAGGTAAATTACGGTGGAAAACAATGACCGAAAGGTTAAAAAAACAATGTCCGATAAAAACAGGAATGCAAGGAAAATTAAACCGTTAAATATTTTCCTTTGCCAGGTGTGGTCTATGATTAACAAGGATGTGCAGGTAAAATATACAATCAAAATGACTTTTTTCACAAAGTAAGCGTTAATGCAATAAAGTTGTTAATGCTGTCGGTTTGGCGAGGGTAAGGGAGGCTGCGAAAGGGAATGGCCCTGAGGATGATGGACCACCGTCGCCGACGCCACCCTCCCGTCACTGCGGATGGGGGTGTCTGGGGGATCATGGGAATTGGCCGATACGGGAGCCAAGGGGTAGGGAAAGAGCTGGAGAGAATAATGACGAAAACGTTAAGGGCTGAGACGCAAAAGAAAGAGAGGGATGAACTGATCGAGGCAAAAACACACAAGAGGGAAAAACCTCCACTTGATGGAGGAATAGGACTGAGTGGGTGTTTGATAGTTGGGGGGAGTGGGGGGTCGAGGGTTGCCGGGAAGATACAAAAGAGATGGAGATGGAGTTTTTTTTAAGGAAACTTATTTATTTGCTCTCCGACGATGCTGGTCGTCCGTATGCCCCTGCGATCCCGATAATCCATTGCCTTGTCTTCAGGTTTCTCAGAGACCGAACACCACCAGAACTTGACAGAAATACCCATGCTCTGGGCATGTGAAAAACCGACCCATGCGGGACTCGAACCCGCAACCCTCTGATTAGCAGGCGAGGACATTACACCGCCGCCACCGCATGTTTAAAATGATAATGGGCAAGGGTGTCTCTATAAACCCCTTAGGGTGGCATAACAATTAAATTTCAATGTCACATGGGGATAAAAATAGTCTCCATCATAAAAAAAGCGATCCATCGAGTTGCATCGTGAATATCGCATTGCATCGCACATATCGTAGGTCATATCAATGTATCACATTATAAGATCCCGTTTTAGAGGATCCCGTTGGTTTGGCTGCCCGAATAGTGGATTGACATGCCGGGGGCCGTGCTCTGAATTCCATCAGTGACTGTTTTCAGTGAAAATCCTGAACTCTACTTTGATGCTGTGTGAAGAGTACTTTGGATCACCGAGTGTACCAAAATCCTACACACATAGACTTGTACCTAAATGGCCAAAGTCACCATCACCCGTCCCAAAAAAGAGCTGTTATTTCTACCCTCGTGCATCGTGCAAACACTGTAGCAGACAAGGAAAGCCTACCCATGGAAATAGAACATCTACGGGAAACGTTCCGCCAAAATGGGTATACGGAGAGAGAGATTTCACAGGTCCTGAAAAGAAGATCCAGTCACGATCGCGAAAAATGCCGCTTTGAAAGTTTCCTCACTCCTGAAATGTCTCCCAAGCAAAAAAAACCATTACCAGAGCTTGCCTGCCATATATTTCAACCGTCACGGGGAAAATCTCTAGGATCCTGGCCAAACGGAATATACAAACAATTAACAAACCACCGAAAACACTGCGTGGCGATTTGGTGAGAGTCAAGGACAAATTGGGTCTAAAGATATCGGGAGTTTACCGTATTCCATGTCAGTGCGGGAAAATATTCATAGGGGAGACAGGACGCACGATAGAGACACGAATTAAGGAATACAGGAGGTGTATTACGCTGTTCCACCCGGAGAAATCTGCCTTGGCTGAACATAGCCTATCAAAAGACCATATCATCTACTTTGATGATTCTCAACTGGTATCCGAAGCCAAATGGTATTGGGTGCGTCCACTAAAAGATGTCGTTGAAATCAGGCTGGAAAACAATACCTTAAATCGGGACTCTGGGTACAACCTACGCAGGGAATGGAAACAGTTAATAAGAAAAATAACGGAAAAAAGAGACAAAAATGCCACCCCGATTAGAATTACGAAGCGTTAGAAGCGTTTACAGAATGTCCTGCAATCATTGCTCTGAAGACGATGGAGGAGTATTCCGTCGAAAGGTTGGCAGCAGCCAAAATCCTTACTCGGATGTAAACCCGAGAACAATATATATATATATATAAAATTCTCCTAGGAAGAAGAAAATCTTACGAGGACAAGATAAATATTCCTAATTTCACTCTAGAATAAATGCAACATTAATTTTATTATCAAATAACATCACATTGCATTTCATCATCTCTCACATTACAATGGATTACATGAATGCGATAGGTGCATCGCACATACAGACGATTTTTATCGCAAAGTGATATTTCCGCCACATTGCATGTTTAAGGCAATGCATCATATCGCATATTCGGTCGATCAATATCAAAAATCGATATCTCCGCCATGCCGCATGTATACGTCAATGTAATAAAATAATAACATGTATTCTTCCATAAACAAATAGATTACTACACTCGTTTACAAATGAGAAGTTAGGTACCCTACTAGGCAATATGCCTGTTTGTAGGATACCTTCAGTTCAAAATTCACATGCATTGCTGTGTAAGCATGGAAAGATATGATTTATACAATAAAAATCATAATAAATGAGCGTATATGAGAAAAAATCAAATTTTTGAACACAAAAGCAATTAGTTTTACAGGCAAAACAACTTTGACTCTGGTAGCAAAATAAAGAATCTCAACTAACAAGCAGAATTCCAATATTTTTATAAGACATAAAACAATGCTCAACTAAACCAAGAAAATTTGTACTATTTGCTACCTACCTCTTTTATTTTATTCGGTAACTGACTCTATCATTTCGGTCCCATGCATGAAAAGGACCTTTAAACTAGAGTTAAAAATGCTTTAGGCACAGGGACCCAGTGGCCTCGTCGAACTACGGATGTGCCACAACATCGCATATTCAGTCCATCAATATCGCAAATCGATATCTCCTACACATTGCTAAGTCAATGCATCATAGCATCGCATAGCTCTGCAAAAGCCCACAATAAGGAGGATATCGGTGAGGCACGGGCTGCAGACGGTGAAAGGGGAAAGAGTGGGAGACGTTAATAGGGAAGAAAGGAGTTTTTCCCGAATTCTTTTTATCCACCACTACTTTCCATCCCTACCCCCAGGGGGGGTAGAGGGCAGAGGGAAGCGGGGCGGGTTGTGGAGGAGCTTCGGCGGCGGGTAACCACCGTCCCGGGGAGACAGACGAGAGAAAACAAAAAAAGCGGGGGAATGGTAATGCGGCGGGAAGAGAGAGGAGGGATCGGGGGAGATGGAGAGCTGAGAGAGAAGGATTAAGATCGGCTAAAGAGATACTACGATAAAAACAAACGAGGAAAGAAACTGCGCTCACAGGAGAAGAGATGAGAAGAGTTACAGTCTGGGTTAACCCACCCTCCCTCCATACCCCAGAGAGACGGGTACGGTTAAAAACTTTTCCAATTCCATAAAATGTTTTAAACGTTTTATTTCCACCCCAATTCATTGCGCTCCCTCCCGCCAAACCTTAACCAACCCTTCGCCTCATTACGATACCGCAAAAAAAACTTACTATTTTCGCTCAAAGTACGAAAATAAGATCATTCGATCTGATGCTCGAACTACTACTTCTTCTTCCACTTCCTCCCCCTTCCCCTCACCCACTAAACTCCCTAAATTCCCGATCCGCGATAAACAAGGGGCTCTTTAGAGATAAATTCTCCAATTGCCCTCTTTTGGAGCCAGATATCAGGTCCTGTTACGAAATTAATGGTCCTCGTAAATGCACTCCGATAGTATGTATAATTGAGTCTCCTCTGAAGACCAGGGCCAAAAATAGCGATTATAGTTGGTTGCCTCGGAGATTAAAGCAAAGGGAAAGCCACTTAATGAAGCGGCTGAATTATGCACGGGGTTCTGCGGACAAGAGGGAAAAATCTTAATTTCGGCTATCCACGCCAGGAGCTGATTAGTCAAAGAAAAAACATTTAAAAACGTTCACTGCTCTATTGGTTGAGATTAAGCTATCTCAAATTAATTGGGCGAAAGAAACTTGAGCCCTTTAGTTTAATCTTTGAGAATTAGTCACACGAAAGACCAGCGGAAATACCTCGTAGACAAACGTATCAAATGCAGTATTCGTATGCATTGAATATGTTGAGACGAACGCTTAAGACATACAAGGATTTATATACATATGCAAATATTGTCAATTGGATTCAGCTTTGGCTAATACATCACCTATACGTTCATCAATGAAAGTTGCCTTCGCATGCTGAATAATGTCAAAATATCCTTTCATGAAAGGCCATATTATAACGTCCTAGTAATGTTTTCAAAAAGCCAAAACTGTGTCAGCCAATAACTATATAGCTGTAGTTCAACAGATCTTTTGATGGAGTGCTACCTATTGAATTACGTAAAAGATGAAGGGATAAGGAATTTTTAAGAGGGCATAAAAACCAAATTCACGTCTCTCTCCCATCGAAAATTACATGGAGCATTTCTACAAGTACTTCATTTGTATATCAATTTGGATTTTAATATTCTTAATTTATCTTCTTATCTTTCGTATATTTCTTCATTTTAAAAACATAGAAGAAATACGTCAATGTATAAAATATTTTCCATCCACATGTGTAAGGTAAAGTTTCTTCTTTCCGATTTTCCGCGTCTACATCTTTTTAAACCAACGTTTCACGTAGAAAGTAACGTACGAACACGTAGAAAGGAAATCTGTATAAGACAAGGGGCCCAGAGTCCCAAGGGCCCCACGATAGATTGCTTCGTGGGATAATCGATAATTCAATGCACATTTACAACAATTTTACTCTTCATAGTCAATTCTCAAAGTAGCTCTCATAGGGGCACTGCATGTATATGAGAGAACACTTATGTAGTAAACGATACACATAAAGGAATTAAAGAGGCTACGCAAGCAATTAAACGTGCAAGAATATTTATGTGCAGCGAATAGTAATGGTAATAATGCCTCTCTTGCTACAACAAATACAGCTTTGTTTATGATCGCTTAATACTCAGATGTATTACACGTACTGGAACCGCCTCCCTCTTATTACGATTATGAACTGTTTTTAGATCTATTCCCACATTATAAACGTTACAAAATATTTATATATGTTTAAAAGTGTTATAGTGTAGTTAACTTACAATCACTCAATCATCGAGTTGTTTATAAAAGAGTCTCACTCGCAGCTGTATTTCCCCTCCTTGGACTTAAATATTTATCCATAAACATGCCTAATAGAATAAAGGGTAACCTTTTGAAAAATTCTTCTAAAGTCTCCTTGGCGAGTAACTGACTCCTTGCATGGAAACTGACAAAGGTTAGACTTGGATGCTCAAATACATGTCCCCCATCGATCGCATGAGTATCTCCCCGTGGTTTTTCTCGGGTTACGCTAAGAACCGCACAAATTTCAGCCCAACCCAACCTACGGTCGGGTAACAAACTATAAATCTGGTTCAAACATAGACCCTTCTGTTCCGAAACTTCAATCTGTATTAAGATGGCGGAAACTATAATGACGTCACTACATACTTCTCACCCGAAAGAAGAACGGAAATTCTGCCCAATGAACGACATCCATGCATGAAAATTGGCAAAGGCACTAAGAATAACCACAGATTTTTTATTTAGCGATCGTAACCAATGATAATGGCTACTCTTTATACCGAAGGCGCAGTCCTGGTGACGATGGATTGATAGGTCAAATAAACATGGCTTCCGCTACAAATGCTCCTTTTGACGTTGTCAACATGGATTGTACCCTACTATCCAATCCTGATTAAGATACTAAACGCACATATCAAAGTTGAATAGCGCTACCCAATAAAGTCATTGAATGCATATATATATACATATACGTACGTATATAAAGGAAGCGATGAAGCCGTCAATCTTTCAGAAGACGGCTCAAGAGAACTGGAGGGACGAGGTGACCATGTATCAACCTGGGTGCTATTTAAATAGTAATGAGTCTGTGTGGCCCATTTTTGGGTTTCCTGTCATGAAAGAGGACCAACGGTATGTCATCTCTCCGTGCACCTGGAAAATGGTCAGTGTGTCTACTACAATGAACACAACGTACAAGATAGGTTACGAACTCCTTAAATGACCACGCTGACACTATTCTTCAGGATTTGTGGTTTTCTTATAAAATAAGTTCAATGTTTTTCACACGCGTTGAATTTCAACGGGTACCTTCCGCTTTCCACTACGTTTCGATTTAATTATAAACCATCATCTATGTACTATCAGCATACCATTATTCGGTTTTCGATTTTTTATCTTTTTGATATAAATTTAAAAGCGAAATATATTTTTTCTACTCGAAATCATTTCCCTTTTGTATAAACAGCAATACTACATAATTATTATGTTTTTTCTCTCCCGTTGAGAATCAACGGGTATTTTCGCTAGTATATATATATTATTTGACCTAAGCTCATGATATTTGCACCGAATTCTATGTTATATATCCATAGTGCATTCAAGCTAAAAAATACTTCTAATAAAACAAAATGAAATAGTGAAGATATAATAAACGTACCAATTACCCCGGAACCACATAAGTTACTTTCAAAAAATGCACGAACCAAACCAAACAAAACGAACCAAATCACGAATCAAACTCTTACACTCAGTCGCAATGGAGAAAAGAGAATAAAATGCTAGCCTCGAAAAAGTGGTATTAACTAGTGGTCATGATGGCCAAAATAGAATAAAAAAGAAACAACGTGGAGGACTAAGCACAATTGAACTTTGTATCTAAGTATTTTTACATGATATTTCTATAAACTTCTACTAGCCAATACGATGTAATTTCGCAGCATTGTAACATCGTGGAATACTCAGATGACATACGGATAAGAAAAGTCTTGCGAATATCAAAATAAATGGCTCATATTAGGAGACTATAATAATCAACTTCTTCAGGTTAATTGCTGAATTAGTGAGAAAGGGCGACGTGTTAAGACCTTTGAGATTAAGTTACAATGACGGTTTATGAGTTGCGGAGATTAAAGATGAATACTCATGGCTTAGAAAAAAACAGCGTGGGAAGAAACGAAGAAAGTAAATCGAGTTACCGTGTTAGGAGGAATCCCAGATATCGTTCTCCCTCTCACACAAAACGCATTATATATTCCGAAGATTTACGGATCAAAAAATCTGTCTTTCTAAAATTAAAATTTTGCGAAAATTAATAATTAATTTTCATTTCTTTAAAGCTAATCATCCTTTGAGACGACTCATTTGAATCCTCTTTTTCTTAACTATACAAAGACATCATTTTTCGTGAAACCTATAATTTTAACCACATTTCCTGCAGTTAAACAGCTGAAATTTAAGTTTCTCTCGAGGTATGGGAAATATAATAGAAGTCCAAAAGGCGAGGTTTCAGAAATCAAGAGTCGCAGAAAAACGAAACACAATAAGGAAAACAAGATTACGAGCAGAGAGAGAGAAACACAATTGAATCTGTTGGAGGAAAACTGAGCTGCTAGCATGAAATAAGAGGGCATTTTAACTAATAAGGCAAGGAGATTGAAGATAAAAACTCGTCAACTGTCGGAAAAGAACCAGGAAGAAATTAGGGGGTGAAAGTTGAGGTTAAAATGAGTTGAAAAAATAATTTCGAGAAAAGAGTAAACCATCGTGACAGTATGTCTAGCTCTTCAAGTGTATACAACTCGAATATTTATCCGTCTGAACAACACAGCGTTTGGTGGGTGCCGGAGAAACACATTCATGTATTCCACTTTATGAACCACGACATGAGACTACCGATTAGATCATAAGCATAAGCTTAGGGAATAAGAACGTTCAGAAGGTTCATTGAGGATGACAGCTTTGCGCTCTTTAACGCCAGGACAAATTTTGCTATACCATATCCCTGTGTAAGCAAAGATGTCTGCCAAGACTGGCGTGACTGTCGTCAAATAAGACGATGCCACGGGGAAGGCGTCACGGAACTCAAACTTCTTCAAAGAATTACTGCACTTGATGTGGCTACATAAATAAGTAAACTTTTTAATAAACGATACGTATGAGTCTACCCTGGGATAATCGAATGCTCCAGGGGATCTTTCAAGAAAGGTGAAAAATGTTTGGAAGAATGTAAACCAGAATTACTGAACGAGAATGCTGGACAACTTAGCTCGTAGAGCAGTTCAGGGCGATCATTCATTTGTGATGACGTTTGCAAAACTCTTGTGCAAAATACCATCTTGTACTGATTTCACTGGTTGTTGCCCACTATTACTGTGATTTTATTAATAGCGGTAGATTTTGTATGAGTTATTCTGTCTATAAGCTATTTTGGTTTTCAGAATACATAAACTCGACTTGGCAGAATTGACTTCCTAGACGTTACCGTTACCCTAGAAGTTACCTCGATATGATATGCAAATAAGCACCCGGGAGCCAATTCAAGTGGGATGTCTATGTCAAAAGTTTTGCATTCATTTAATATTTGAAAACTCTATAATGAGTTGCACGAATAATACTGTTTATTCTATCATTATGAGGAGAAGGGTCTCCGAAAGGTGTATTTTGACTTCAATAGTTTACACTTCGCAGCGGATCAGTTAGATAAGCATCATTCCTGCTATTTTGTCCGCTTCCAAACAATATAAGGTAACATTAAAACCACTTCACTACAAATTTATGAATACAGAAATCGCTAAAATCATTTTTAAAAAGTTTCCAGGGAATATGTGGAAACTTTGCAAGGAGCCAGCGGCGTTCGCATTTCTTTAGTCACGTTTCCATTGATAAGCTGATAAAAATGCAGTGCAATACAAAAACTTAATGCAATAGTTTTGAAGAAAAAAGCTATGAACATTGGAAACTTTAACTAGATTAACTTTCATACAATAGGTTGGTACAATAATGATAAAAAAGTAAGGAATGCAAGATAAAATTACAGAGAGAGGTGACACCTTAAATATGATAGGGCAATGTAAAGGATATTAAATGATGAGGCGGCGATACCGTAATGCAGGGTTGTTATGATATATGCACTAAAAATGTTCAGAAAGTAGTTTTACAAGTATTAAACAAATTACCAATTGTGTACAGATCAGTATCTTAGGAAAAAAAGCCGATCGCAAATTTAACATCTTTAACTTTTTTGTTGGAGTATGTATAAAATAAAGTTTATCCAGAATGTAACATGTGTCCATTTCTGAGACAAGTAATCTATACAGAGTAACTCCGCATTTGCTTATCCAAATCTCTACTCAGGAATCCTTCGAAATCCAGGAAACCAAGTGTCCTTCCCCGCCTCACTTTCCACAAATTAGCGCCCATAACAAATATAATAATGCTTAGGGGATGGCCACCTGCATGGAACTAATTCTTTGCTAAAGATATTTGCCAGTCATTGGACATCAAATTTGGGGACGGTGTGAAAATTTTGAAGACTTGTGATTTTTATGGACCACTATAATATGCACACAGCATTAGAAGACTCAAAGAGAAGAATTTTCTCGTAATGTAAATCATTACCTTTAAATGAAGAATTGAACCATAAAACTGAACATTTTTCGCAATATTAAGAGGTTTAAGAGGCAACTTCAGTTAGTTCTCCTTTTGGAAATGTTTTACACCCAATCCAACATAAAAGTAGTCATTTTTGGAAATACAAACGGATTTCCATAGAACTCATGTTAATTAAAGCATTTAATCGATACGGGAAAAATATTCTATCTCGAACTACTCCTTGCGTTTACTTTAACAAACCGTGGTTAAAATACTACTACTTTCATGCAACCACACACTTGGAAAGACGCATCTGCTCCCGTAACTTTCGCTGGAGTAATTACTTAAAAAATATACAAGCACAAATCCTTTAGGTGCGGGGACGTTAGTCACCGAAATTCACCGTGCTACACCAAAGAATTAAGCTACAAATTCTGAGCACTGGCTCGCTCGCTTAGGAAAAGAATTACGGTGGTAACCCAATGAGAAAACGCTTATGCAAAAACAGGGTCTCCAAAGAGTTTTATGGGCGAAGTTAGTGTTTCGCTGGGCGCTCATGGGAATTTAAGGGTAAAAATTCGTGACCCAGTGGCGTTCCCTGGGTGAAATGGAAACGTTAGGAGGATCCCGGTTAAATACCTTGTCCAAAGCTGGACCTGTGTACCATCCACTGCGTTCTCTACCCTCCCAAGCATGTCGGAAAAGGTCACGTGGGATATTAAGTTGGGGGAAAATCTCAGCAAATTTTTCCAGCGCCTCAGTCGCTCAGCTTCTCTGGAAATGACCCCGAATTGGTTAACCAGCATTTCCTTGTAGGAGCACAAGCGGGATTTACGTTGCTTAACTTGAAAGTCCTCTGAACCATAATCCGTTAAACTTATCGTTGCGACTGATGGCGGAACGAAAGGTCCTCAACCTTCGAGCATGTACTCAATACGTTGTGTTGCGAGGAAAGTTGTCTCCAGAGCAACTCCCAGGAGTGTAACGTAAGACACGTTAAGGCTTCATCATATGATGCCTTGAAGAACTATGCTAAAAAAAGCCTCTATTATTGAAATAAATCCCTCCCCAGGCATTATTAATGAAAATTTCAATTGAAAAAATGTGGTTATTTATGGAATAGTATTATTGCCGGAGAAGGCACCATGACCAATTAATTATGATTTTTTATAACGAGAAAGAAGATGGTAGTACCCAAAATCTTCCGAAATACTATCCAGAAACGTAAACTACTCAGCTTGCTCTATTTTCTACCCTCCCACTCTTATATTCATCCCCGTTTTCTTACTTCTAGACGTCTTATTATGATTTATGTTCATTCTATACCTTTTTCCTAATCCTTACTCGGATAGTAGGCAGAAGAATTGAAGAAAAAATTGAAGAAAACTGTCAGAAAACCAATTTGGATTTAGGAAGAACAGGGGGACAAGGGAGGCAATATTATGCCTGAGACTACTGGTAGAGAAGATGATCCACGTGAGCAAGCCATTGTATATAGCCTTTGTGGACTTGGAGAAGGCATTCGATAATGTCGAATGGAATAAGATGTTCAATACTATGGAAAAACTTGGCTTGGACTAAAATGACAGAAGAATCGCTTACCAGCTCTACAAGGACCAGGTGGCCACAATACGCACGCAAGATGGAAGAAATCACTCACTCAGTGATTCAACCCGAAGGTTGGTTTGGATAGTTGAGGGTAGAGATCTACCCGGACTAAGCCACAGGCGTGTGAATTTCACACATTCAGTGTAGAGGGGGCCAGTTCCTTTCCCTGGGCCACCTCGCACTCCGAGGATTTTTGTTCGGGTGCGTTCGAAGGCTTCACTCGGATTTGAACCCGGGAAATTACGATCAGTAGCAAAGCGCTCTACCCACTAGGCCACCACGCTCCCTGAGGGAAGAAAAATGGAAGAAATATGGAGGCAAAAATTAACAAAGGGGTCCGACAAGGATGTAACCTGTCACCGGCACTCTTCAATACGTACATGGAGGAAACAATAAAAGAAATAGAGGAACAAGGAATCAAAGTGAATGGAGAATAAATCAACATGCTACGCTTCGCTGATGATATCGCCATCGTAGCAGAAAACGAGGAAGACCTACAGAACTCACTGAACACAATTGAAAAAGTGTTCCAGGAATACAACATGAAAGTCAATAAGAAGAAAACCAAGTTACTTGTGTGCGGAAGAGAGAAAGTAGTGGCCGACGTCCGCCTCAAAGGAGAAAGATAGGAGCAAGTGGAATCATTCACCTACCTCGGGAGCACCATTACCTGGGATGGAAGAAGCACGACAGACATCAAGCGTCGAATAGCCCAAGCTAAGACGGCATCCATGGCCAAAATGCCGCTACTCTGATTGAAGAGCATAAGACTGGAGACAAGGAAACAGTACGTGACAACATTCGTGTGGGCAGTGGTACTCTACGGATCAGAAGCATGGACCATTGGAAAAATTGACCAGAAAAGAATAGAGGCCTTCGAGACATGGTGCTGGAGGAGGATGCTAAAGATCAAATGGACGGATAGGGTGAGAAACGAGGAGGTATAGGGAAGAATTGGAGAAGAAAGGACACAGTGGAGCACCATACGCCAAAGAAGAACATAGTGGGTTGGCCATGTTATGAGACATAACAATTACATAAGAAGCATAATGGAGGGAAAACTTGGAGGGAAAGTCCCCAGAGGAAGACCAAGAGACAAGTACTTGGGGCAAGTCAAGAGGGATACGGGGAAGAAGAACCATAGGGAAGTGAAGGAACTGGCATAGGATAGGGCGAAATGGAGGGTTGCAGTACACCAATCCTAGGATAGTAATACTATGATGATGAACAATTGTGACAACTGCGACACAGTCACACAGTGCCCTGTTATGTTTTCCTCAAGTGTGATTTTAGATAACAGGTATACTTATTCCAAGTCCAACTGCTCCGTTAGCTCAAGGAATAGGCATGAAATTCACACAGCTCCGGAAGAAGAAAAATCACGATAGCGACACAAGAGAGCTGCGAGGATCATTAGCAGCACGCAGCTCCGGAGCGACGGGAGCGACAAAAATCACCCGGCTCTGAGCGGAGAAACACGTAACGGTGCTTTTCTCTTAGCTGTGATTTCACGAATCCTATCACAGAACGAGTCGTGGCAACAAGATCATCGTGACTAAACCACAGATCGTGAAATCACACCCCGTACGTAGTAATTAGTCGTTGAATCTGTCTGGTTGGCAGCGGCCCTCCATCCTTCCCAATCTAATGCTAGTTCCATCACTCCCTCGTAATTCTTCTTATGCACTTTCCTCATTATTTTGAACTTTTCACTATTTTTCCTTAAATAATCTACAAGCCCACAGTGTCTCAGTGTCCCAAATCTTTCTAGTTCTTCTTTTCTGTATAGTGTTCCTTGTGGTTCTTTCAGCTCTCTCTTCTACCCTTCTGTATACTTCTAGATATTTTATTTTATCCGTCCATTTGATCTTCGACAACCTCCTTCAGCACCAGGTTTCGAATGCTTTTTACATTTTATGGTCTGATTATCCAATGATTAACTGCTTTCGATGTTTTCTTTGTATCATAAATCCAGGGGAATAAATTTCCGTCGCAATCGGAATTCGAACCTTGGCCATCGGGATGGGAGGAGAGAACTCTAGCCGTCACACCACCCAAACCAACTTCTTCACATAACTCATTATTCACATGAGAAGCTGATTTTCAATTAAAAACAATCTATATTTTTATTAAAAATGATCTATAACAATAATTATCATAAAAAACTTACCAAGTGACGTATTCTCCACTAAGTTCTTTCTCACTATTTTCATACAACACGCAGGGTAACTATACTTACAGTTAGCTCGTCGATCAAGCGATAAATAGTCAACTATTGCACTAGAACACGTTCCGAAAATGGAACGCCTTAATGTAGCTACCAGATGAAACGTTAATCTCTAAGTCCACATTTTAGTTACGTTATTAGCACTAAAACTGAATTTCCTCCCCTGAAAAACTAAAAACTTCCTCATTCTCCGAAGAGTACCTGCGATCCCAAAAGTAGTAGTTCAGGCAGTAGACAAACGCCTTCGAAAAGGAAGTAAAAATAACGGCAATGTGTTTTTAATGTACCGCTATAATCACAGTAGCACTCAATTGAACCCGTCTGCCACTAGTTTTGCTCCTTTTGCCGACTAATAGCCTTTTAATGATATATAGGCACTGAATACACCATTTACGCGAAAGAGAATGCTTTAAAACGTCTCCTTTGTTTTCCCTGGAAATATCGTTCCCCATCAAAAATCATCCGGGATTCTGTCCTTAAAACTTTACGTCCTCTCTATTTTATCCCTTCTTTTTTTAACTTCGTCATGAAAAGTGTTTTTCTAAGATATATTTAACGCGTTTTAGAGAGAGTAAAAACCATATCGCCTTCCAAAATGGTGATGATCCGAAAAAGTCGTGACAATCAAAAGTAACGTTAACCTTTTTTCTATTAAACTCCTTTGATTGTAATCGCTTTGCATTTAAAACGTAAAATCAAAGTTCAAGCATCACTCTTGAATGCCATCAGTCAGGCGTTGATAAAAATTGTGGAAAAATATAACTACAAGTAACTAATTTCACTCCGATCTGAAGGAATACTGAACTTCACCCACTTACTCAATCCACAGTTATCGTTTGGCGCAATATCAAGATAATTCGTCCAGAACGGGGTGGGAAAACAAATCATGAAGTTCACCTCTATATTGCATACTTCTTGGACCACATTCAGTTTGACAAATTAGACCACATGATGTGGATTCACAGTGATACCATGGATGGGAAATTAAGAAAGAGCCAAATGAAGAAATTCCAACGCAGAAGGATGTATCCAAGGAAATGGACCAAAAAACCGTTGGATAAAGTGCTCGGTGCTGAAGAAGGGGCTAAACTTCGCTGTCACACCAAAAGTTATCCCGGAAGAAATCATAAGCATCGTAGAAGCGGCCATCACCCACTTACGAAAAGAAGAGACCGAAGAGATAAGACATGATACGCTGAGAGTTCCGATAACCATTATATGACAACCACCACATTCCAATATTACGGGAGGAGAGAATAAGGTCCTGAAACTATTAAGGGAGAGCGTGGATATTACTTTCCTACCCGCGGAAACAGGGAAAGCCACTGTCATTTTGGATATGGAGGACAATGAAAAAAATAAAGGGTTTATTGGAAGATGGTCCACATAGCAAACTAAATAAAGATACAACCGGGAGAATCAAGCGGAAAACCACTGAGCTGATCAAGAAAAGCATCCTCGATCAACAAATACGGAGACATATTATGTCTCAAGACCCGAAGACGCAGTTTACTTAAGGGTTACCCAAAATACACATGGAGGGCGTTCCGCTAAGACCAATTACCTGCACCATAGACTACCCTCCCAATAAATTCGCAAAGTTTATTGCCACCACACAACAACCAGAGTTCAAAAAGGCGAACTCTTATGTTAGAAACTCTCAGAATTTCCTCAGCCGCATTTCAGACGCATGATTGGCAATTGAAGACATTTTAGTTAGCTTTGACGTGGTGTCACTTTTCACCAAGATACCTACGGAAAAAGGCATTGATGTCGTCCGGAGGTAATTTGACTACAATACAGCAAACCTGGTGGAAATATTCCTGAAAATGACGTTTTTCAATAGGAAAGGAGAGTTTTATGAACAGGCAGAAGGAGCAGCAATGGGGTATCCCATCTCTTCCACCGTAGCCAATAAATACAAGGAATACTTCGAGACAACCGCTTAGGAGAACGCCACCTACAAACCGTCGATGTGGCTGCGGTACGTGGATGACACCTTCGTGGTATGGAGACACGGCCGAGAGCAGCTGGAAGAATTCCATGAATAGCTAAATAATATCTACGAATGCATCCGATTCACAGAGGAAGAGGAACGGGGCGAGAAATTTCCCTTCCTTATTGTCCTCATTACCAGAAGAGAATACGGCTCACTGGAGCGCTCGGTCTACAGAAACCCAGCCAACATCATCACATCTCTTCTCGCTTGATCCCACCACCATCCGGCACAAATCAAAGGATTAATGGCGACAACGATCCACCAAGCAATCACCCTCAGTGACGAAGAGTTGAATAAGTTGACAGAAATCCTCATGAAGAATATTCACGACATAGAAACGATATTTAAACCATGGAGACAAAAATGGGACAAAAAACGTAATGTAGAAGAAAAAGATAGAATTAAGACGGAGGGAGTATATCAATTGTCTTCCAAAACATGCGACCAAGTGCACGTTGGGGAAACAGAACCATTAGGACGAAGATTAAGGAGCATAGTGCCGCGATTCGACTGGGCCAACAAAAAATATCAGCGGTTGCGGAAAATGCAACTCAAGACCACGATATTGAGGTTAAAAACACAAAAATCCTATCAAGAGAAAAACACATCAAGACGAGAATATTTAGGGAGGTTTTGGAAATTAAAATAACACAAAAACACCTGTAATAGATACAAAGGACTTAAGATTAGTGAGTCGTAGCCACCAATGCTTTCTAGAAAAAGAATAATGTCCAGAAGGCTCTACACCCACCTTAATCTCCTGCCACTTTCACGTCCTTCAGAATACGTATTTTTTCAATTTCTGAATCCTATTTTGATGCGCAAAAAGTTCATTAGCCCTGACGAGAGCTCCGGTAAAAGAGATGAAGCGTTGGTTTTAAAAAATACTGACGCGGGTAGTCTCAAAAGAACAACGCTTTGCACCATTTTAGTTTTTCATTATTCTTTTCAAGATAATCTCAATTTTTACAGTCGTTAAAGTTTTTTACGGTAAAGGATGACATATTCCATAGACGGATAAGTTAGCAATTGGTGGACTTGCGACGAGTATTCAGCGAAATTCCAGAAATTTTCGTTTGCTTGGCTCCGGTGACTTATTCAAGAATTCGCCTCGAGAAAAGTTACAACTAGAGAAAGGTACTGTCCACCAGAAATTAATACTATTATCCTTGATTACGGCGTTGTATGTCGTAAGCACGTATCTTGGAGCTGAAGTATATTAGAACACTTAAAAATGTTATGCGTACCGAACCTTGATAGTGATATTGCTTGTCAAAATTATGGTCGGTGAGAAAAAAAAGTAAGTAATTTACGAAAATAAATATAATGTAAAAGATTAACAATGCACATCTCCACCACATGCGTGCAACGAACACTGAACGCACAAGATCCCAAAAGTAACGCAAACATGAAACAGAGATATGAGAAACGCCTGGAGCAGAGGTCGGGGGAGATGGAGAGGTAGGAGAGAAAATGGGAGGAGTGATTGCAGCGGAGGAAATTGGCGAGGAGAAGTCAAAACGTAGAGTGAGGGGAAGGGAAGGGACAGGAAGTCGAGGAAGAAAGAACGAAAGAAATTGGGACGGGAAAACACAAAATAGAACGGAGGGGGGAGGGAAGAAATAGGACATCTTTGAACGTCTCGAATGAAGTGGACGATTGGAGGGGGTAGGATAGGGAGGGAGGAGGAATGGGAGGAGGCAGAAGAAGACAGGGGGAGAAGTCCTTCCTTTCGCACGAGTTCACAGTGTTTTGCTTCGCTCGTCGCGGATAAATGAAGGAATGACCGGAGACCAGCCGCTCATTTCTACTACTTCAACTTCATTCCCCCCAACCAGCGACGTCGCCGGCTTGGGCGGGCCCTTATAAAAAAATGGTGAAAATAAAATAAATTGGCAAAAAAATAGTAAGTTAAAGTGGAAAAATGCAACCAACTCACTGGAAATTCCACCACCATTTTTGTCAAACCCGCCATCTCTTTTGATGTTCAACAGGAGTTTACGTTTAAAGTATATTGAATTTATAAAATTTTATTTTATTTCAATTTCTGTCTTTTCTTCCTTTTTTCTAGTCCACTGAATTCTATTAGACTCGACTCCCGCATCATTTCGCAATAACAAAACAACGCAATTTCACTTCAGCTTCTGCAGTTATTTGCTAATGTGATGGATTGGTGACTATGTTTCATAATCATTCAATGTCAGGGAGTTTTTGCTTATTTTTTTACAAGTTTTTCGCGAAAATAGCATTTAAATTAGTGAGAAAAATATTATTTTCCCTGTTTTTCACCCAAGTTCAATGTCCGAAAAAAGTAAAAAGGAAGAAATGAGATCGCTGTTCATTGCGAATAGAGGATAAGTTTTTGTACCAGTAGCGAAAATAAGAATTAAATTACATAAGATTTATTTACGGTAGAACAGTTCCTCGGCGTGCTGAGAATCGTGAGAAACTTTGGAATATATTGTTTGTTTCATTAAATCTTCAACTTGCGTTTACCTTGTATAGATGGTGCGATTTCTCTTTGTGTTCGGAGAATCAAGGTCTAATCAGGAATCCCAATCCACGTGGCTTGGTCCGAGAAGGTCTGAGTGTAGATGATGTATGCAAAGAAAAGTTTAATCTTAGACTGTGAAATTAAAATTAACTGTCAATAGCAAAAATCTGTTGCCAATCAATGAATAATAATATTCAAAAGAAATAGCGCGGAGTGTGACTTAGTAGTTTCATAAAATGTAGGCCAAAAAGCGTCGCTAAAGTAGTAGGTAAAACTATGACAAAATGGGTCTCCAAAAGTGAAATATATTGGGACAATACTATATAAAATAAATGAGCGACTAAAGTGGTTGTGGGAATAATTAATGGCTCTGCTACGCTTAAGGACGTTCGGTGGTTTCACTCAACTTAAGGGAATTCGACGAAACTTGCTGGAAGCATTAACTATGTTTTCCTAAAGCTACCTGAATTTTTTCAAAATTATTTACCGCAGATTTATTAGGGTATTTGATGTGGAAGTGGGCATGAAATAACATGGGTTCTTATGGGAACGCGAGGTGCGACTAGCTTTATTAATCGAAAAGAACGTTTTCTAGTTAAGAATAAGAAAAACAAAAATAATTTAAATCATCAATAGAATAATGTGTGAAAATCATTTGATATCCTTTATTTTTGTTATCCTTATTCTTAACTAGAAAAAGTTTCTTTTTGATGAATTAAGCTACTCGTACCATGTGTTCCCGTAAGAACCCATGTAATTTTTTATCCACTTCTCGATCAAATATCTTAAATAATCTGCGGTAAATAATTCTGAAAAAAATCAGGTAGATTTAAGACAACATGAGAAATGCTTCCAGCAAGTTTCGTCGAATTCTCTTAAGTTGAGTGAAACCACCAAGGTAACAATTCCAAAATGAGACTCAATTTAGACTACATTTTTTTCCTCCACTCGATTACCCACATTAACAGCAACGAGAATAAAAACCCGGTAATACGGCTGATTTTACTTCCACCATCTGGAATAACGCCTAAGTTGTCAAGCAGCAACAAAGAAGAGCCATACTTTCACGACCATTAGGGATGGGAGGTTATGGGAAAAACTGGTTTTAGCTTAACCGGTTATTTTCAGTGAGTGGAGTACTCGAGTGATAAAACCTGCATTATTTTTAGGTTTTATAACCTGAAGGTATATTAGGTTTTTTATAGATGTTATAATGTAAGTGGTATATTAATATACTCTCGACAGTGCATTGGTGGTGAATTAATCTAATGTGATTATTATTGCAGCTACACGGGCATTATTACTACTTTAAACCAAAAATGTCTCCATTTCTAAAAATACAAAGTATTTTCTTTTAATTTTGGACGACTACTGCTATGATACATGAATGTATATCAATTAGGATAAATAAAGTTTAGATGCTGGAATACAAAATGCAGCAATAATTCCGTAAAGAATTTTTGTAAGTGAAAATGTTTTCAGCATCACATCGATATGCGTAGTCAAATATTTATGTGCGTCACGAAAGAGAAGAAATAGCATTAATGTGTTCCACTATACAATTCATATCTTTCACAATTCGTTTTTTGTTTGCAAGTAGCCAAATTTTTCTGGATGCACACATCACTGCAAGGATGATGACTCGCTCGTAACAAATTCGCCATTTAATTTTATCGGGGCTTTCATTTTTACTGAAACTCTGTTAACCTACTTGACTGAGTTGTTACATTTGCTGGTAATTAAGGGAACAGTTTTTTGCAAATAACTCTATTTCATTATTCTTTATTCATGCTCATTATAAAATTCAAGAGTACAACAAGATAGAGCACTCCATGAGAGGACGAAATGAAGTAAGATCAGGGAATACAATTTATACAATATTAAGGTTACACTGTCTGCAATTCAAATCACCCTAATTATAAAATGATTATTTTCACTCATATTCTGCAATCATTGTTCCATAAATAATCATATGACTACCCCAAGATAACTTCGTCGTCGTCGTCAAATGACCGAGTACTCAGTTCACTCATGTTAACCTGCTCAGAAAAACATCGGCAGCTGCCTACAGTTGCAAGCAGCAGCAGCACATGGAAACTATGTTCCTCGAGAGTGTGCAGGCTTCCGATTATTGCACTCATTTTATGGTTATAACAAAAAAATACCCGAGCACTCAGGTTAACCTGCGCAGAAAAAAACTGGTTTTAGATCGTTTAACCTAAGGGAAAAAAACTGTTATGAATAATATAGGCTATATTTGCCCATCCCTGACGACCGTACACAGGTGGAGAGGATGAATAAGAATGTTTAGTAGACACGGTTTACGCTGACTGGAACGCAGTACAGACGTAATCAATAGGTCACGCAGAGGTTGAATGTGTTGAGATGAGCGTTAGTAACTTTAAATAATTGGCCTCATTTTGAAATTTTTATTTTAGCTTTTTCTGATCCAAATGGTGGCATGCCTTATGAGTGAAATTCTCGTGTCTTTTTAATCTCTCGGTGTGAAGGAGTTGGCACCCAATAAAGTATTTCTGATTTTAGTGTTCAAATATCTCGGTGAATTACATGCAATTATTATAACCCTATCCCGGACGTTATCAATTATGCAGGATAAGTGTGACGACAAACTGTTTTTACTCAACAGAACGTAGGAAATATGGCAGGAAGCAAACGAACCTTGTGAAGCCGGCTTTAGCACATACTTTCAAACAACCCCCCTCCACCCATCTCCACCCCTGTACACAACGCGCCATCAAAACGAAATCCATGATACGCATGCCGTCGCGCGATCGTCGGCGATATTGAAAAAATAAGAAACAAATGACCTTCCCTCGATGCGTGGGGGATCGTTTTCGAGATCAATTAAGACCGTTCCCTGAGCACTCAATATGTATCCACTCCCCGTTTCCAACGGTCGGTTTTGAATGTTTTTCAATCTGCTGTGGATGGCATGAATTGGTACGAGATCAGGTGAGCGGACTCAGTAGTCGTAAAATATGAAGGCTTTTTCCAGTGGCTGTCCATTTGACCACTGAAAAATTCATACTTGTAACAAAATGGAATAAGTTAGAATAAATAGATCTCAGCAGTTACATACATATGGTGGACGACATCTGCAGTTCATTATTAGATACAGAAACATACCTACATCATAATAATATTAAATGCTTGGTTAAGATAACAGTCACACAGAGGTAGAATTATTATGAATTACAAATGCAGGAATTGAGAGATTGTATTAGTAATAAATTACAATGTTTGAATTGACAAACCCACCTCAATATTGAGCAACCTTTAAATTGTTAAAATCCTAATTATTTCTCATTTTTGTGAAGGCAGAATCTTTGAAAAGTATCATAAAAACTGCCTTACTTCCGAGAAATGACAACTTGATTGCATTCAACGATAATGAAAGATTCATTTATTTATCCCAAGTATCACAACATGAAACTTTGTAACGCAATTCATAACATGGGTCGAATTCGACCCGATGGGGAAGTCGAAATTGTTTTCTTTCAAAAAACCTTAATGGGTGTTAAATAAATGAAAATGGTTCAGTGAGAATTTGCTTGAACGATATTTTTGTAAAACAATAAAAAAATATGCTTGAATAATAGGCAGTTGTATTAAGTATATTGGCATTGATTTCCTTATAATTTGAAAAGATTGTGATTCTGTGTTCCCCGCAAACTGATTTTCACACTTTTTGCATATGGAATCATAATTCTTTTCGATCATTTTCCTTGGAATAGTATTGGCATCATAATGTTCTTGCAGAAGATGTGGAAGGTTTTAACTGGTTAACATTCCCTACAGTCAACTCAAGAACAAACATTCAAACGCAATTCCATCGGTAGTGGAGTCTTTTCCAATTGAGACCTTATGTGTGCCTTCACCAAAAATGCTAATTCTTTCCGTAATGATGAACGATTTAGTTTCTCACAATTTAACTTATGTAAAACGTACCCATTTTTTCCTTCAGTTTCCAAAATCGCATTTAAATATCGTAATGGCAACCTATATGTTTTCCACGCTGTTCTACTGCTAAGGCAAAGCTTATGAAATACATTTACTCCATCTCAGTTATCATTATAGTGCAAAACTACCTCAGGTCTCTTAGGAATATCGTCTACCTCGCCTCGGCAATGCATGAAAGAGAGCAAAAGTAAGTTCTTATTATTTATCGGTAAAAAGAAAATCAGACATCTTTGGTACAAGAACTCAATGACATATCATCGCGATTCGTTGTACACATATATGCACATATTGGGAATTTCAAATTTATTTCTCCAAATAGTACCAATCATTGTGAGTTTCTGCCCCGCCAATCTGTCGCCAAGTTCGATGGAAGAGAGCCAATTATCCATAGTGACATTCCTGTTAGTGCCGTAAATATCTTTGGTGAGTTCCATTACATACTATGTCGGGATAGACATAGAATGATCCATGATCTGCTTTCCTGTGTACGGAAAACACAGCACAGATAAACGGTTCTAAAATGACACATTTTTACAATTTTCAATCCATACTTGTCTGGCTTATTTTGTAAATACATTCTAAGTGGGCATCTTCCACTGAAACTAAGCAAGGTTTCGTCAACTGTCACATTTTCAGAGGGAGTATACATTGTAGCACACTGCCTCATGCATTTGATCCCGCACTCTGGTCAATTTCTGATGTTCTCAACTTTGAACATTGGAGGAGCAGCAGCAATTGAGGAGCAGCCATAAAAAAGCAAACCAATGGTTGATTTGTTTTCTAATACATTGGTCGGAAAAATATCTCTCATCTGTTTCAATTTTCTACACATTACTTTCAATCTTCTCATTTGTAAAAAACCTAATTTTTGCACAAATTAATCTGTAATTAGCATACTAAATAATTTTTTCTCACAAACTACACATTTGGCAGCTCCTTTTGGTCCATGGAGATGTAACCCAATAATCTTTCCGGGGGTTCTTGAATTTTTTCCATGAAAGGGTTCTGCAAACCAATCAGTCCCATTTTTACTTATCAGTTTGTTGTATTCTTATTCCGCTGAAGCACTCCTTTCATCTTACTCTTCCTCAGTATCTTCGTCCCTAACTCCCTCAACGTCATCAGGTAAAATTTCAGCTCTTTTTCTCATTAGCCACCTATTCGCCATCATTGTTATCTTCGAATTCTTCACTCAAAAGTTCTGATTTTGCCTCAGCCGCCATCCGAGCGGCAAAATCCGATGGAATAGGAAGTCACGCAAATCACTACAAGGGTCGTATCCGACCCAGGCGTATTCCACTTACCGTTATTAAGTCTTTGTTGAATGTTGGGTGAAAAAAAAAATAAATTTATCGATGACAGACACGCCGAGATGACACTTAGAAGGAAAGGTACTGAGAAGCGCGCATGCTTAGAAAGATCGATTTGGGCGTAATCGTTGTTAATATGACGACATGGGTCGGATCCGACCCGATATTGTGGTTCCCGGGTTAAAATCTCAATTTGATAATTAAAAATCTCGTCCGCATTCATGACGCTGTCAATCGATCAGACAGACTTGCCCGAAACTTTTTCGTGGATGGCGTCATTGATTGCATTGACGTCGGTGTTTATTGCTTCCAAAATAGCACGTGCGCAAAGCCATTGGTGATGTTTGTAATTGGTATCAATTTGTGGAAAAACTTTCTGAATTAATTGTTCAATCGATGGAACAATGACACAAAAATTCAATGAAATTGAAATATATTTTGTGTCTGCAACAACTGGTACTTTTCCATTATCAATGTCCAATAGCTGTTTTGAAAATATGGGTTTGCGCTGCGAATTTACGCGCATATTGGTCGTTAACGTGATTTCTGCACATATCTCCAAAGATGCGACGCTTTGAGGCAAGCGTTGAGTTCATCAGCTGGTGTTGAATTTGGTATTACTGGTCTGTCCCACTCGTGAGCATGCAACATATAATTGAACACGTGAAAAGCATGGATTTTCCAGATTTAATACACACTTGAAGCGATTGACCTTGTGCCTTGTTGATGGTCATTGAGAAGGCAAGGCGAACGGGGGGAGTTGTTTGACTACAACTATCAAATTAGTCACTGAATCTGGCCTTTAAATGCTGCAAGAGTGAATAGCTATTCACTCTTACACCAATGAAATCGCTATTAAATGGATATTCACGCCTGGCTGCCAAGGATATTTCTATTGTTGAAAAGGAAGACAAATTGATGAATTTCGAGATAAAAACGCAATACTTGGACAAAAACTAAGCGTATAAAAAAATTGAATGAAAGAATTAAATACTGAATTATTTTATGCGTTCGATGAAACAAATTTCCATCCAATATCACATCCGCATATCTCCACCAATTACTTATGATCGGAATCAGTATCCACTTCTATGAAACCACGACAGTTTTTAACGCAGTTCCTCCACCTATGAATAATTTATAAACCTGTCCCTCTGTTTATCCCGGTGTATTTTTGCTTCTACTTTTTTGATGGTGTGAGAATTTGTGTTTTAGAGGAAATAAAATAATTTATGCTGCAAGTTTCTCTCCTTGATAATTTCTTGTTTCTTACCAATATCACTACCATCTCTTCCCTGTCTCACCTTTGCATTGTGATCTCCCTTAACAATTTGAATATTCCCGATAATTCCCCCAAGGTGATCGCAAACTAGAGGAACCTGTTGATTCCAGGTGAATTTACAACACAACAAATTTTGTTGAGAGTGCGTTCACCACAGACAAATTCTCCAGAGCTACCTTCTACAGACTCAGCATCAGTAGGCATCAATTCGAATATTGGTTCGCAGAAGTTCTCCATTCCACTATTCTTCCTTACAACCATTTCGTTCCAATATAATTATTCAATTTGTCCTCCTTAATGATTTTCTTTATGTATTCCATTCTTGGTCTTCCTCTGTAACTCTTCCAATTAATTTCTCCTTCCAATATTTTTTTCATTTTCCTGTTGTGTCGCGAGATGTGTTCAATTAGTTTGTCTCTCCTTCTACGCAGAGTTTTCATCATCCTTCGCAGGATTTCTTCATTAGTGATTACGTCCGTCCATTTCATCTTCTTCATTCTTCGGTAACACCATATCTCCATTGCTTCCTATATCCTTTGCACTGCTGCTGCTGTGGTCTAGACTTCACTGCCATATAATAGCATGCTCAAAACAGATGTTTTAATAAGGTTCTTCCTTACTTCCAGACTTGACTTACTAGCTGTCGGCAGACTCCTCATACTGGTTCACTTTATTTCTCGTTTTTTTTTACTTGAAATTAGCGACCACAAGTTGGCTATCGTCACTCCCACCATCGACATGAGTTAGATAGGTACCTAAATTACTAAATTCCCGTCCTGGAGCTCTGGGTTCGAGTCCCGGCAGTGGAAAAAGATTTTTAATGGAATCCAGACCACTACGCGGGTGCTTTGCTACACTTTTCTATGTCCTAGATCCCTACGTGGAGAGCACTGCAAGATGTAGTACTCCCTGCGTCAGACAGGACGCTAAACAGAGTACTCCTTGGCGAATTACCTATACTAAGAGATTAACGCCGACGCGATACAGGGTGTCTCTCTACTCTTCTTCATATTCCCTAGTAATAATTCCCTTACCAACCTACCCAAATATTTTACAATACGTAAATGACTTCTATTGTTGGTCGCCTCCTGAAATAACTAACCAGTCATTGAGTAACCACCGCTGCCCTTAACGTCACATGAGCCTTGCAAATGTATATTTCCATTATTCATCTCACATAAGCCTAATAATCCACATTCCACTTCTCTACATCTCGTTATAGTTTCATAACTTCCCCCTGTTTGTCATAAGGATATTCTACTCCCATTTAAAAAAATTTGGTCCTCGTATAACACAATTTCATCAATTATTATTTCATATTATTTCAGTATATTTTGCATCTCGGAATCGTTTTAGAGCATTTATCTACTTTAAATGATCTTTAAAAAGTACATATATGCCTCTTGAGGAAACACCACAAATTAAATTTTGGAATCCAGCAGAAAGAACACGAGTCAATGCCAAGTATTAGATAAAAAGCAAACCAGGGCCGATTTTACAAATTCTGGATATCCCTACGACAATTTGTGATGGTCCTCCCTCCTCCTTTGCATAAAATACAAAAATTAAAAAAACAACACTGTTAAGAATAATATTATATACATTTTCCTGTAGAATATTAAGTAGACGATAAAGAGCAAATTTAATTCTTTTGGGGATCCCGAACTTTGGGGTTTCACGGGTTACAGATCCGACGCTTACACGAAATCTAATTCTACTGACTCGTTTCGGTACAACACGATAGGAACCCCGAGCCATAATGTTCAGGAGTAGACACCTCGGGGGCTTATGGACGCCTTTATATAAGTTTCAGCGCAATGCACTTAAAATCAATCAATATCGGCATGCAATTTGGCAGACCCGAACGAGGGGAGTAAAGAGATTACGAGAAGAGGCGAGCATGAGGGTAGGAATATAATGGGGGGTTTTCCGTGTTAGGCGACTTGGGTGGAGGGCATTCTTGGTCACCGTACGGTTTCCCCGGCGTTTTAGTATTCAGGTTGGCAGCGAGCGAGCCATAGGGAGGGGATGGGGCAGGGTCGACAAATTCGCTCAGGGGCGGCCGCCTTACAAGACGGGACTCCGTCTAAGTGGGTCGGATCAGGGAGGAACCAGCCCCGACCCGGTAATTCTGGCATCAGAAAATAGTCGCGTAGGGCACTTAAGAACCCCTTGCATTACGAGGGCCTAGGTGTATGGACTGGGAAGGGAAAGAAATGGTCGGTGAGGATGGAGGATTAGACCCTAAGGGTCTCGAGTAGATGAACATGATTGGTGTTCTACGAATTGATTGATAGGGCTGTTTAAGGATGGTCCAGTCTTCATCTATATCTAACAATGAGCAGTATTATAATGCGAAGGACCAAATTAAAGAAAATATGCATTATCTTAATAAATTTGATGCAATGATCACGAATCTGGGGCACGTGTACGGTTCTCCAAGACGCGTTCAATCGCGTTATCGCTATTTTCCAATGCGCTCATGAGGGCGAAAAAGTAATCGTCATTCTTCAAATGTTGCCAGTTGCTTTAAAGCAGTAATTTTATTTGGTGGAGCGCGTTCTTGAGACATTAACTATGAGACCATTCTAGAGCGATTTGCATTTTTGATGCCGTTTACGACAGCACGAAAAAAGAACCTTAATCCCATCCCCCATTGTCCTTCCTCACTGTCTTGCACATTACGTTACCTTTAGAAGAACGTGGATGACATTGGGAAAAAAAAATTCACTATGATTGTATAGGCCAATAACAGTATAAGATTGAGAAAAACTGTTTCCACAATTGTATTATCCAATATTCTCTCAATGCTTAATATTCAATGCTCTATTAATGTTTTTTCTATATTTATCTACAGGAGTCCTCAACATAGAATTTACTCAATTACAAAGTTGTAGCTTAATAGTCGCTCTCTTTATTCTTTCATAGACTTTATTTATTCTTAATCACACTGCCCTGCGGAGAATACTTGAAACGTAGCATATGTCTCTTGAATTAAACATCGACAAAAATAAATAAGAAATACTATCATAGTTTTCTGCATGTAAAACCATAGAAATAAATTGTAATGCATTTAGAAAGAGAATTAAAATTAATTAAAATAAGAAAAAGACTCCAGAGATCGGGATAAAATAGGGAAGCAGAAAAGAGAAGGATATGTAAGACGCAAGTGAGGACGCCGAGGAATAATTCAGGGGACGAGATCGAGGATTGGCGCCGGGGGAATTGAAACGTGGCGACTTGCGTAACACTTGAACATTCTAATCTCGTTATCTTCGAAAAGTACATCATCCACGATTGATGTAAATTATGTAAGTCGAACATAAGCAGCCATCCATATTCATGTATCTCCTCCTATGAGAGAATAAACCATCCCTTTTCCGTTCGGATTTCTCGAATAATGGTTCAATTAATTCCATTTTGTTTACATTTTTCATGGATAAATCGGAAATCTTTTTGAGGGAATTAAAGCAGATTTAGGTACAAAGAAGGTTAGAAAATGAGTCAATTACAAATGATAAATTACTTTGTTCAGGTTCAATAATGAGGTCAGAAAGGTACTCCTTTTTAAATAGGGCTGTAAATAAGTGGAATGGAGTTCTTGAATAAATCTTAAACCTTTTTTCAAAACGTGCAAAGGCTTTGAAAGGAAAAAAAGTTCAAATTTGAAAAAGCTACATTGATACAGTGAGGTGCGTATGTCTCGCATCCGACCAATAACAACTGTGTTGCCAATCTTCCAAGGATTTGTCGCAGGTGTATTTGCGTTTAAATGATTTTGTGGAATTTGTGTATTTTCTTAGATTTTGTTTGTGTTTTTTAAAAATACCATGTTTTAAGTGATTTTCAAATTATGCACAGTGTACACGTTGCCACCAGGCAAATGGCTAATATACTGTTCCGTTTGAAATAATAGGTGTCTTTAAGCTGTGCATATGCAAGCCGCATGTACAGTGAATTGGGCAAGATTCTTGGCAAATAATGCCGTATCAATCGCCGGATTTTTGAACTCCTCAAGGAAAAAACTTGTAACTTCTAAAAAACGAGGAATTGATTAAATATAGACTATGATCAGCAAAGACCAAAAAGGAAGTCACCATGCTAGGAAAACAGACACGAATTGTG
Organism: Pyrrhosoma nymphula; assembly: GCA_963573305.1. Lineage (NCBI taxonomy): Eukaryota > Metazoa > Arthropoda > Insecta > Odonata > Coenagrionidae > Pyrrhosoma > Pyrrhosoma nymphula. The sequence goes on from OY754334.1 coordinate 38,048,279, forward strand.
GAAAAATAAAGCAGGACACAGAAGTTATGATAAAACGTGTTGCAGAAATAGCAGGTGTATTCAATTCACCCCTGACATAATTTTTTCTAAACGTTAAGTAGAGAGCATTAATATACGCTCTTTAAAATAATAGAACCTTATGGTTGCAAAATTATAACTACTTTATTATATTAGCTCAGACGCTTTGGCAATTTTAATCGCTAGTATTAATTTTCAATTACTATACCCCTAATTAAGGGACAAAGAAGATTAATAGTAATTTACCAACAGTACACGCTTCATTAAACCGGTAAATCCACTGAGCTGATCTTTAATGAGCAAGTGATAAAGGGACAGCTAAAATGTATATATTGTTGCGTTTCTCGATCAAAACTAAATATTTCCTCAATTACAATCGTGCTAGTTAATCATGATTGACTGGCTTAAATGGGTACTAGTTATTCATGAACATTCTGAAATTCATGTTATATTCAGAGCATAAGTCACAGGACGTGCCTTCATTTGAAGAATTATACACCACAATTTATCTAGTTATTAAACTTGTGCCGAGAAAACAAGTCACTCCTTTCTGTGTGTCTGTAAACCTTGTGTGTCACTCATCATTGGTCGTTCAATCGTAAGATTAGTTGACTTCAGCCCTCCATTCTTCCCTTTCTAATGCTAGTTCTCTTACTTCATCCACCTCCAACACTTTCAATGTAAAAGCATGAATGTCATTTGTTTCAACTATCTCAATGGGGTTGAAGACAGAATGCATACACGCGCTAAACTCGTACCTACACACTATAGTAGAGAATACTTTCATTAATGGGTCGAGTTTCTCAGTTTAGTGTATAAGGAGCTGCGTTTTTTATATTTGGCTTAACAGCTCAGTACTCCAGGTCCAAACTTATATTGTCCAATACAAAACTTAAATGATGGTTTCTGAATGCAGAGAATGTGTGCCATCCCAAATTCCTACTAGCATAGTAATGAGTCTCCGACAAATTGACTCCGACATTTGCGAAAACCTAAGCCGTATTTTTAACTTCCTTCCTAGCTTCACCGAAGAAAAAAATCTTCTTCAATGAAGGCATCAAAATAGTAGTCTCAAAGTGGCGAATATGATAGCACGATTCTCTGCAGATTAAGAACAGGAAATGGTAACAAAAGTGAAAGACTATGAAGTGAACAACAAGAATGAAAAACTAAATACATTTAGATAAATTGACGACAATTATCATTCGGCAAAATCGATTTCGTTATACAAATCACTTATTCGGGTAAATAAAAGTATCGTATGATTCACGTAACCGTTCGTTTTATATAAAAATACCTACATATATAAATATCTTTAGGCGCAGGTGGACATCATCTGAGTGACGAAACTGATTAATTCAACAGTAGCAAAATTAGCCTCGTGCATTCAGCTTCCCATTTTGAATGTAGTTTCACAAGGCTGGGTCAGAAGCTATGGAAGCTAAGACGTCAGGAAGTGAAGGGAAGGAGAAAAGGTATCGACAACGAGATAGGGGGGAGGTGGGTACGTCCTTCCCTGAAGAAATCCACCCTCATTCCCTCCGTTTGACAAATGAGGTCGGAAAAGCGCTGGAGATCCGAGAGCGAGTTGGAGACAGCGGATGGGAACACACGGGACGGGAGCTGACGAGAAGATTAACATTCTGACATAATCACCACCCGGGACATTCCGGGGAAAGGCGTGCCCGGCCGCTCCCCTCATTTTCCGCGAGGAACGGCGTCGGAGACCGCCGATGACGACCATGACGGCGACGGTAAATTCCCTAGGTCCCGAGAGACCGGTTGGTTATAAGGGAAGGTGACCGACAAGGCTCATTTGCGCCATCAACCATAGGTGGGTGAATTGGCATACGTCACGTGGTTAACACTAAAATTATATAAATGTTATGACATCTCGAATACGCCCAAAGCATTTAAGAACATGCCCAAACGTGTCTTTTAAAACTGCTACGAGTGAACAGAAAGCGTTACAAAGCTGATTGTAATGGCTAGGCTGGGAGCCGTTAGAGACTCGGGGGCTACACGCAAAGCTTTTGTTATTTGGAAACTTCAGGTCAGGCTAGTTTCAGTACGACATGGGGGATATAATTTTGACCTGGTACAATATCTCTAGAGCTGACAGGATATTGTTTTAACCCAATATAAATCCTCTAGCGCTAATAGAAGTGACGAAACAAGAGAGATACACTGCCGAAATTATAGGTACACAAATTCCTTCTTTCCACGCACCTTTAGTGATTATAAAAAAAACAGCTTCACAATAACATATGACACATCGTTACAATAAACCTCTGTCCTCTCCCCCGTCCTTTTCCCCATTCCCTCCCCTTTCATGGATGGTGTCGTAACACCCCCTGCCACATGCCTCTACGGTGGCTCGTAGGATAGTATGTAGAAGTAGAAAAGTCATTTTATTCTCATTCTGGCTGTTAACAAAAAAAAGTCTCTTCCGTCAATCCTCTTTTTGATGTGAGCAACGAAACCCTACACATCCATACTATTTATTCCGCGATTTCAACATGAAATAACAAGGTGTTAAATACGAAAATGGGTATATTATTATTTTTGCACCTTGTATAGTTGCCATTTTCGCGATAACTTGTTTATGAGAAAAAAATTCTTCCGGGTACTGAATGGAAAATAAAACTTAGGAATCTGCCATCATATTTTAGTATATTATAAGTAAATTAATGCAGTTATTGCAGTGAAAAAGCGTCAGTTCCATGGAAATGGCGCTCCAATCTGCCTATGTGGCTGGAAAAATTATCATTAAAATACAAACGGCAGCGGAATCTCCTTCAGATCATTTATTGACAGGTTAAATAGTAGAGAAAAACCAGGCTTCGGTATTAGCTTACACTTGACGAACGGCTTGAAGTGGTTTATGATACATGACCTGAAGATTCCGCCCGAAATGGCAGCGAGAAGGTAGTGAAACGGAGAATCACAACAGGGGAGAAACCAGGAGATGGTCCCTCTTTGTGCTGAAGAGCACTATACCAGCCATCGAGCCGTCTTGCTTAAGACATTTCCAGGAAAACCCCACGCTTCATAGCACCATATCCAATTAAGGCTCGATTATACGAGATACTGTGGACTGAGGCCCCTTCAGATAATACGTAGGGCTTATAAGCGGGAGTAAATTGAGAAAAAGTTGTTTCTACGAAATGCTATGCTTCCATTTTTTTTTAATGATTGGGAAAAGTAATTTCTGTGAATCACCCTTTATTTTGAGATTGAATTGATAGCCGAATTATGGCACTCGTCTCCACGACCAAAGGCTTAGCCGCAACATAAGGATCCGTGCCTAAGATAATACTGAACCTCAGTAAATCGGGTCTCCCATAATCGAGACTCTAATGGCCATTTCCATCTCAAATATTGCAGGAAATGTAGGGTGACCATTATAAAATTATCTAAAAAAATATTTGATATCACGTACTATGGGATAAAATTTAAAAATTTATATTTATATTTTTTAAGTTCATTTTCAAGAATTTATAGCCATTTATGAAAACATAAATTGGACGTTTTAATATTCCATAGAAAAAAGGTAGATTTTTAAATGTCTCTATTGCGGTCAGTAATGAGGCTAAATCATTGAAGCCGATTCCTAGAAGCTTGATCTTAATGCGACATTTGTAGGACATTGTAAGATAACACACGATTAATGGATAGGTAGATGGTGATATAATACAATTTTTAATACCAATTTAAGACGCGAAGGTTAAGATGCTTCATCGATAAAAAAATTATCCAAATCGTCACTTATTCACCAATCGCCAATTGAAATGAAAGGGGAGACGCTCAGCCGAAACAGCAGAAGAAAAAACATCATAGAGCTCGCAACCTTCACGTTTTTTGTACCAATGAATAACTTGTTTCAATTCTATGTCAGTATCTTCAAGATTGAGGCAGTTTATTAACTGTTCCCACCCGTACTGGATTTTGTGGACTATTCGTCATATGCCTCACGTCATATATGTTTCACTTTTTACATTTTTTCTTTCCCAAACATCTCGCGTTTTATCATACACGTTCCAAGAATTCCAAAAAATAAACCCACTAAATCGAGCTACGCTTTGTCATCACGTTCAGGATACCGTGAAGAAAAACTAGAATAAGGAACTGACCGAAAACAAATGTAAACTAATATTTCGTCCTCTTTTTATAATGATAATCCCCAGACTTCCGCACAGTTTTTCAACTTTTAGGATATCGTTGACTGAGACCAATAGGATATCGATCCTTCAATGTGAGAAAAGCACTCACTGAGAGATAAAACCCAGGGCTCGTTTGATAGGTGGTTGCGTCCTCAAGGTCACTTTAGAGGACATTGAAGTATTCCTTAGATGATTTTGAAGGGAGAGGGTTGAGCTTTTCATGCGTGCTCTTAAGTACGTTGCGTAGGTGAGGGGTTCCAAGAAAAGTTTACGTTAGATTTTAGTCACTTCTGAGATCGCATTTTTAGCGTTTTTATTATCATTGTCAGTCGAAAAATCTTACTTTGTAGGATTTTTAGGAGGTACGCCTAAATTTATGCTAAACTATATAAAAACGAATGATTAATTCTTTGCGTTTATCAATTTGGAGCTAATGAACTTTTAAGACCACGTACTTACCGAGTTGCACCGACTACGAATCGCAAAATATTGACAGCCGTTATCAATATCTGCCATAACATATAGCTTTTATAGCATAGTTTCTATAGCTTTCTCAATAGGGCTCATGGCTACTTAAAAGCTTGAAAAATCGGTTAGGATAAGATCATTTGTTGTACACTAGAACATGGAATCGCCAATACATTTTAATTATATGCATGGTTTCAAAAATGTGTGACAACTAACGTGTGATTGGAAGTTTACGATGTCTCACATGAGGAAGGAGGGGTAAAATAGGTTAATATCGCCCTACGCAATATTCGAGTGGCCCCTTATGGAAAAAAATAACGCAAAATTAACGTTACTTTTCGGTATTCATAGAGTATCACAACTTGAAACTGGTTTTTAGTTACAAACAAAACTAACGTGTGATTTTATCGAATTTGGACTAGACTGAAATTAAACGAACGGCTCTGATTTCGTATCCGTTTCTTCCGGGCGCTTTTTTTCAGTCGTTATTGGAATGTTCGTTTTCATCAAGGGATAAAAGCATATAGAGTGGAAAGAGAAATACTGCATTGCCAATCACCTTTCAAGAAAGACCGCCCTACAGAACATCACGGACGTTAAACGCCTAATATTTGGCAACTATTTTTTCAATTCAAATAGAGACAAATTAAATACATAGTGCGCAGTTCGCGCTATTTTTTTTTCAAGATGGCTCTGATTGTGAGACGTAACTTAGGGATGTTTCCATTCAAGGCGCTGAAGTTAGTGCTCAAGTTCGTGCTGAGCGAAACACTTTAGCGCACACGAACTACGATGAATGATGCGATGCATGCAGGGGAAACGTTCAGTAGTCTGCCCGTAGGTGGCGCTCTGGAATTACACTACGGGAGCTTTCCATTCATGGTGTTGAAGTTAGCGCACATCGGAGCACATCAACGCACTTTAACGCGCACTTACGACGTTGAATGGAACAATATGCGCAGGCGAAATGTTTCATAATCGGCCGTTAGGTAGTATTCTGTAAGCGCACACAATCAGGGTCAAATATTTTGTGAATATTTATAGAATTCGTTCAAAGTAAGTATATAAAAACATTTTATTTTTACCACGGAGTAGATAATTGAAACTTTACAATATCCGTGTTCAACGCCTTTGCGGAAAATTAACTCAAATACTACTACCGCGGATGCGAATATCGACGTATTTTGCTGTTTGGTGCACATCAACTCAGCACCCGATCTGTTTTGACGTGCGCTACCAAGTGCGCAGAGTCTGTAAGGAATGGAAGGCAAGTGAACCGTTGCGTTGTGAATTGATTGGCGCACTTGAGCGAATGGAACGCTCCCTGTATTCGCGGTCGAATTTTTTGTAAAAAGGTTTTGTAAATTTGTGCACACAAAGTTCTTAAAAAGGTTGTATGTTTTATTGTAAAATAAATAAAAAGGCAACCTAATCCATGTTTGATCACTTTACTGAAAATTCACACAAAAAAAAACAACCGCGGATGTGAATATTGAAGTGCTTTCGTCCTCCAGCGCAACCCAGCGCTCGTCAACTCTGCTCTCAAACGGTTATAAACTGCGCCGTCTGGTGCGCAGGGTGTGAAACAAATGCAAAGTTACCGCGCTATTGCGTTGCAAATTGAGCAGCGTACATAAGCGAACGTAACCGCTCGTTTAATGCTTTTCATTCACCTTAGTCGCCTCAGTATTCGTCACGCTAAGGTGGTTGGAGTAATTTTGTCTATTTTTCCGAGGCCAAATACAAGAAAATCACAAAAGTACTACCCTTAAATTCATTAAAAATACTGATTTCAGAAATTAAAAAACCGTTCCACTAGCATAAACAGTTTTTCAATCTAAAGATCCATTTAACCTTCGAAGCGGGAATATTTTAGCCTATAACAATAAACAGCGACTGATCATCAGCAGGGCCCCATTCCCAGAGGAGTGTCGGAGATACGGAGAAGGCGACGGAAGCGAATTGAGGTCGTATTGATAGGGAAATGTTAAAGGAGGTGGAAGATGGAAGAATGCTGGGTAAGCGTAGGGGAGGAAGGACAATAATAGGGCTAAGGGAATGATGAAATATGAAGGCCTAAGAAAAACTTAAAAGCGGGCTAGAACATTGTCATGAAGTTCTGGTCATCGGAACTTCTTTCTCTTTTCTCCTTACATGTTTCTTCACGAACCACAAGACTGAATGAGCTATTTCATTGCATCACCCTACGTCTCTCTGTCTCCAAACGGTCTATTATCTACAGATTACATAATTTATAGAATTACATAATGTATGCATTTTCATATTTCATAATTAAAACTCTCTTAGAAGCTTTTCGGAATTTTTTTCCGTATTATATATATTTTTCTATAGAAGAGCAAGCAGAAAACTAACTACTTCAAATTCTACTGGTTTACGTATTAGTATGCACAATTTACTCATTTGGAACCAACAAAAAATGCATTCTAACCATTGAATAGTCAGTAAATTCCAATTTTTATTCGACTACGAGTACCTTTCAAAACACTTTTATCGTTCACTCAAGTAATTTCAGTAATTTTGAAGAGCGCAACATATTTTAACCCTTAAAAAACCCTGAACTGTGAGACCTTCCGCTACATTCAAGAAACCCAGCCGGAGTGATTATGAAAACCATTATGTGCTTCTTAACTGACAAAAAATTAAAATAATGAGCGCATGCAATTAAACAACAGATTAACATTCTCTGCTCTTTCAGACTGCAGTTTGCAACAATGGCGTTACCCATTATTCAGCTCTGAGGTAGGTACTAATTTTCTTCTTCAGTGAACCTTTGTATTCCATCTGCACCAGGCTTTTCAGCGATAATCCAGTAAAAAATAATGCACCGAAACGCTAATGCTACCTGGCTTGAAAGGCCAGGGCAGTAAGGTACCAGTCTCAAAAGCAAGGCTTTATGAGGAAACAGCGAGGCATGAGGTGACCCTTAGCGCACGATAACAGGCTATTTACTGCGCTATGGAAAAAGATAAATTAGCTTCACAAAGAGCGTTCCTCACAAAAAAGAAACAAAAGGACGTCACGTATCGTCCCTTCAAACTATTTTTGTCAATTTCGACATTACCTCTTATTTTAAGCCGCCAAGTTGCAACAATAAGCGGGAAAAAAATTGGCAGAAAAATAGTGTTAACATATTTTGCGCCTTGCGCCCTTTTATTTAATTCTTGAAAAATATTATCTATTAAAAGATAACTAACTTTAAAAAATTCAAGATTATCATTTACAACTAGATATCGATGACACAATAATTATGTTTTAAACCTAAAATCTTTAGCGCTAGATTTTACCCACCGCACGAAAAAGACGATCTCTGGGAAAGGTATTTTACTAAACCTACACAACTTATAAGGGTTTTGAACAATCTTCCATGGCTCATATTTCAAATTATAGTTAGAGAATAATTTTTACGAAGAAAATATCAAAGACTAATCTACTACTAAAGACTACACCCTTAGTAAACAGAAAGAAAACTCATGGTGCAAAAAGTTTGTTTACTGCATTTTTATCCATAAAAGTGCCCGAAGACGACCAATAAGGAAAAGAGCATAGCATAATAAAATATCATAACATAGGGCACCGATAAGTTTGAAAAACTAATTATTTTTATTAAAATATGAATCCAGATAAAATAAACCTTTTATATTATGCGTTAAACTAATTTTTGTATCTCTTATCGAAAACAACACGTAATAAGTATATGAACTTACAACATCGTTGAAACAGTATTCTTCCCATAGTCTTTCACTTCATCTCAGCCCTTATACATTATTAAAGATTTTAAGTTTTCCTCAATAGAGCCTCAGGTCGTTCACATCAATTTCACCAAAAATAACAACATCAACCAACATTTTATTGCAATAGAAGCGCAATGTTCTCAAGCAGAGTTTCAGATAATATAGGGCTTCAGGTAATCTAGTGCAAGACACAGTATTGAAATAAGTTCAAGCTGCGATGTTGGTGGAAGGTGGACCTGACGATTTTGCAGTTACACGAGACTATTCGACGTGACGAATCGTATGCCAGGAGCACCTTCGAGTTCATGGAGCCTTATGATTTTTGTTGTATTTGCATGGTGATGAACGTGGCCCTGTCTACATTCTCGCTCTCTTGAATGTAAAATCTAGTCCACCTGATGTAAACTGATACCTCTCCTGATGATCCTCCCATTACCCCATCATAGAGACTTGATATTATTAATCATTCGAGTTCGTGTACTTTTATTAAATACAACAGCTGGTATCCGTTTAACAAATCCATCCCATTATTGATAATAACAATTTTCTCTGTAACTTTTCATTAAAATTTTCTTATAATATCTAAATGAAAACCATCTATTCCGAGCTTCGCAGGTAACCCGATTCATAAGAGTAACGTATTTCTTTCATGTTACACCGACTGTGAACCTGATGCTATGCATAAACTTGGTATTTCGACTTAAAATATTACATCTAGTTTGCGGAGGTGACGATTTCCATTCCCAGAGGTACTTAGCCTGTCAAAATACAAGTGATTATCATAAACACAACGTTACCGAAAGAAGGAATTCACAAATTAAATTACGGGTATAGCTTGACTCCTGTAGGATCAGCCAGTGTGGTAGGAGAGTAATGCCCTCAAGTTCGGACGCATTACCACTTTTTATGTGAACAGGCTACTCCAGCTAATCACAAGAAATAGTACGTTCCTGTACATTGTCTTGAACACGAGAGAATGAACCCCGGCGTATTCTGATCCCCAAGCGAATTTATAAACAGTTCTGAGGTGACAGGAAAAACTTCCAGTCTCCCCAACCTGGATACTCGTTTGCGGTGGTGGTGCAGGTTTCGCCCGCTTCGGCTAAATTGAGGTGTCAACAAGCGCGGAGGTGGAGAACCGAGTAGGGAGGAGGCGTTGTAGGAAGGAAAAAAAGGTGCCGAGTGGGGGGTTTGGGAGGCCCTCGGAGCATGAGAGGCCGAGGAACAACCCCTCCAACCTCCGAAGGGATCGTTAATGAAACTGAGGCTGTGCCGACGAAGCCGAACAAGACGGGAAGGAGACAAGGAGCCCGAAGGATGTCCGCAATGCAGCCGCGGACGAAGGTGGCTCTAACTTCTAAGCCACACAGACTATTTAAATTAAAGATTTATTCAAATTGTTAATGAAAGCAAAGGAATGTTGACTCCTATGCATGCATTTTGATCATTCAGGTGACCATCGACAGGGCGACTTAAAATCTCGTGAGCACGAACGAGTTTACGAGATTTTAACACTCCATTATTTCGATACATCGACTGTGTTGGTACCCTTATAATTACAAACAAACGCTCCCTCAATTCGATTCTCTAAATTCCGTGATTATTATCGTACACTCGAAACAGAAAATCGTCGTATCGATTCGTAAAATTATCGCATGCTACACAACCACACGATATTTTCCCGACAAATAGAACCGCATGCGGACAAGGTAAGACTACTTGATAATGCTGAATCGACGAATTCATACGATCAAAATTATTATTTCCGAAAGCGATAATTATCACGGCGATTCAAGAATACACCCCAATCGAGAAATGTGATGCTCATGTGCGTGTTAATACTAAATGTGGTACCCCATCTTTCCCTTCGTCTTAAAGGTAGTCCTAAACGATATCGCGATGTATCGATTGTGAATATTTGATATTCACGGACAGAAACCCTCTCTCATTAAATAAATGTAGAAAATCAATAAATATGGTAATTTCTAAAACCACCTTCATTCGGTAATCAATGCGTTTGCACAAGGCACTGTTCGTGTTCCACAGACTTTCGTGGCTTTAATTACTTTGGGTAAAATATTAAATGGGTATCTATTTAGCGCATCAAGTACGAGAATTGTAATATTTCTTATTGTTCAACACTCGAACAGTTATAAGTCTTACTTCAAATTACTCTACAGCATTTGAAACATTTCCAGGTAAAATAAGTATTTTTATAATGTAACAACAAGACCTCCTCTAGCAAAATTATTTTTTGTTTGTATATACTTTTAATTTACACTTGCAGTCATATGGTCATAATTTCACCTCAATACATTTATCTCATAATACACTGACTTTCATCACAATTTCCATATAATAACAACAGAGCACATCTTGGCTCAGGAAACTTTACTTTTTATGACTATCTCATGGCCTGACTCGTATTTTCCTCTACCATCTACCCATGAAGAATATTGAAATGAATGTACTTTTTATGATTTAACTTGAACACATTTTTCACTGTGATATTACCCTTCGTTCCCCGGAGCAATACTATTTGGTGACCCATGAAAATTATGAAAAGCTAAGAAAGACGTCAGCCAAAAATGTTTCCAAAAACCTTTGCTTGAGCCGTTACTTCTCACCTATTACACTTCCATGTCGTAGATTTAGATTCTGTGCCAGTGGAACACCCTCGAACGCTGCCCATCACGCCAAAGGGAGAATCAAGAAAATATATATGGCCCGACCTAAATCACCTAAGTCACTTCTTTAAGAAGTCGTCTTTTCTACGCTCCATATATCCCAACACCTATTATCTCTCCTACCCGTGGGTTTGCCAAGTGCAGCAGCGGTCTCGCACAAATGCACATCCACTCTTTCGAGACCTCAAAACATGCCCTCCCCCACTCAAAAAGGACCTCATCCCTTGCAACTTCACCATCGAGCCTTCTTCCCCTACACTCCCTTCGCCACCAGAGTCGACCGAAAGCCGAAAGCGGTAACCCCCAAGACTTCATTATGCTTCATTTGTTCCCGTCGACCCCTTTAAAAGGGGGCTTACGAACTACCCCGTCTTCAACCCTCCACATACCTCATTCACCCTCCCATTCACCCCTGTAATTCACCCTCCTTCGCCTTCGGTTGGCGACGAGGCATTATAGGCCAGCCACTCCCCCACCCCCGATTGGATATGCATTGCGCCATCGTAAATTCCGTATAATTACAATGCCTTCACGGCGACGACGCGACGCAAAGAAGTCTCTTTCCAGGGAAAGGGGGGAAAGAGGAAAGAGTTTTCCCGGCATTCAAAGCTCTCGCCACCCCACACCTCTCGAGCTTCTAGTTCTATTGAGGTTGGCTCGGCCAGGATCTGAATAGGTCCTCCTCTGGTTATGTGAATGCTACCTTTTTTCCTGGATGAACGCGACGCGTATGGATTAAGAGGTTACATGGCTCGGTACTCGCCGCACGTAGGTACTCATATTTAATTCAAGATATGAGAGTTCTAAACTAAATTTTCGATCAAAAATTTCAGTCACGGAATTCAGCACTCAATGAAGACTGATTTTTTAAATAAATTCTTGCATTTTACAAAATGCATACCTACGTATTTCCATGGCCATTTGAAGCCAAGAAGGCTTTTGACTCGCCAACACATCATCTCCAGCGTTGTCTGTCCCCAGTCAGAAATAGTTCATGCCAGCATATGCTGGCAAATGTGCTGCATAGTACATACTGCGAAAATATTCTGATTATGTGCTGAGAATTTCCTGCCAGTCACATGTACCGAAGACATTCTGAGGTTATACTTAAAAACTTAAAAAATAAATGAATCCTGTTTTTTTTAAATATTCCTAGATGCATTTTTGTTTTTCCTTTTCTTTATGCCTCCTCTCTGCGCAAGACCCTTAAAAGACATAACTATTCACAAGTTCATTACTTAGCAATATAACAACAGGACTCATTGTTCCTTTATGTTAACCCTTGAAAACACGGGTAGCAAAATTGCCGCTGAGATTACATCTAAAATTCTGTAACCAAGATTTAATATTTCACTACAGCCTTCTTGTAATTTAAATAGGTATTTTTCATGTATCTGCAATGAAAATATTTTGAAAATCTGCAGAGAATATTCTGCCGAATATGTAACGGGAAAATTCTGAGCATTTACTTTGAATATGCTACACAGCACATGCTACAAGAACAGCTGGGTCTTCTTTCACAATCCCATAATTCCACTTTACATTCTTGGGTCCTATACGTGATTCAGTAATGATCCATTTTACCCTCATTGAAGCACGACCCATCAATCTCAAGTATATAATTTTGATTATTTCCATTATATCCGGCTGATCATAAATGTTATCTCCCTATTCATTTTCATTCTCAATAATCCATCTCCATAAGATGTACCTTATCACCATGTTTTCAAATGAACTTAACTTTTTTTTTATGTTCTGGGGCAAAGCCCACAACTCAGTACCGCATTATAGTATTGGCTGTACTATTTTCCAATAATTGCATATAACAAATGATGTGGTGCACTGTCATGCGCACGGGGGCAAAGATACCAAGGGGATGAAATTTTCCATGACTTGACCGGGATTTGAGCCCGGATCTCACAATTGCTGGTCATATGTGTTAATCAGTTACGCCAACAAGCCACATTAATTCAATGCAAAATTTGGCGGGGGGTTATGCAACGTAGGTTACTATGTTATCGTCTGAAGATGTATGATTTGTTGCTTTCCCGGCGCGCGTAGTTGATGAATGAATTCTTCTCGGGTTTTCAACCGGGTTACACTCTCCATTATGGCCGATGTTTCTATGCACGACTCGCGCATCGTCATCAGGGCTGTTGAGTGAGTTGAGTACACTCAACAGCCGTGATGACGATGCACGAGTCGGGCATCGAAACGACGCCCATAATGGAGAGTGTAACCCGGTTGAAAACCCGAGAAGAATTCATTCGTCGTCGGAAGTCTTTATTGTGGCACAAGAATCCCTTTGGCGATAAAACTGAAATTTGATTCGAATTAATTAAGAGATGGCTACTCTTAAAGGAATTTTTCCCTGTGGCGGCTGTAAAATAAAGAACCAGTTCGTCCAACCGAGTAGATGACCGGACCTGGAATAAGTAAAAACTACTAAAAAATCAGATTTGATCAACTTCAATCGTGGACCTCACTGAACATAAGTGTAAAGAAACATATGCTTGAAGATTGACACTCAAATTTGGCGGCCAGTCGTGGAATAGGCTTATTTATTATTATTCAGTCAAAAATATGAAAAATATGAAATGTGTGCAAATTATCTGAATGGACGCAAAATGTGATATCAATTACCTATACCCTCCAAACATTTTAGGTAACCTCGTTGAAATGAGATCATCTTATTATCCACCACAATATCAGCGAAGTCAAAAATGAGGAGAACATTCTACAGTGGCATCATTTTAAGATGGTGGTTGTGTAAGTATGGCTTTAATCAAGGAGCTCAGCTGATGACGTGAGCATTAGCCCTTATCATTGGAAAATACTCCCAACAATTAGAAAGATGAAAATGCGATTACCTAATTACTAAAAAGCTATTACGATGATCTCTCATCAAGCTGAGTTCTTGACTACCGCGATAAAGGGCTCCAGGAAATTTGAGCGGCATCAATTATCGAGAGCGCATTAAAACCAAAAAATGAAACAGATGTGCCATGACAAACGACCAAATCAGCGAATTTCAGGCAGTTGCAATTCCCACGAAAGTTAATTAGGCACAGTCACCTTATGGCCACGTCAGCTGATAGTAACACACTTTTATTGGACTTCTTCCCTTGACTTCGCAAAAGCAAACGTGAGTTCCTCAAGTCTATTCATAGTAAAATGATTGAATGAATATTTCTAACGATATAATGGTTATAAGCTCTCGGAACATCTTGTATATAAATATAATCGCAATTTAAGTATTCAACTTCTTAATTGACAGATTGACAGACTGCTATAGCTACAGGTAGGAGAAAGAGTAAAGAGCGACATACGAAACCACGACAAATCGAATACAAATATTTTGCAATTTGTTCCAATTTAAAGTACTTTGAGCGAGATATCACTACACATCAAATTCAATCAATTCGGCCTCATGATTATGACGAAGTTCCAAATTATGCCGAAATATTTCTTCAAATACTACTTTTTGAGATATATGTCGAAGAATAAAAAAATCTATTTTCCGTGGAATAGGGTGCAGCTATGCGCGCTCCAGCGAGAATTTATTTATTTGAAATTAGGAAGTTCTGACGCACAGTTAGCGTCAGGAATTCAACAATGTGTAGCTCGTATGCTTTCTCAAGAAACGTTTTAATAATTCAATTACTCACCATAATACTTAATAGAAAATTGCAAAAAAACTATAGTTGCGAAGACGTTTCCTGCGTACGGCGTGAGTCAAATAATTAGAGTAATTCGATATTTAATTTAGTTAATTACTGTAAAAGCTAAAAGTCTTAGAAAACAAATTATTACGTCATTAATATTATAATATATTTATTCCATGCTTCAAATTGCAAAGCAAATTCAAATATTATATTCGAATATTCGAATTTATCACAAGGAAAAAATATCGCTCAACTACCTTTGCATATTTTTTATTATTTTTTCAAGTAATTTTATTCCACTAAAAATATTCAGAGATAACTGGATCCTTAAAGGAAGATATTAATCCAAAACCTCAATCAAAAAGATAGTTTCTTAAAAATATGTAAACATTCCTTCATTTCAATGCATGGTAATTTCGAGGACCTAGACTACTTCTCCATCAGTTATAAGGCATTGAGTAAAAGGGCACGTGATAGAGTAGCCTTACGCAGTTCTTAACAACACGTTATATCTAATGGTGAATGAATTGTATGATGCACATACTTTTCAGCAGAAACAAACAATTAAAAAAATACCTTAGCATTGGAGTGAAAACAGCCTATTTCCTGCGCATATGTATGGATTTTTGTCCACTTTACATTGAAGTGTCATTAACAATCCCTACATTGCATTCACTTATTTTGTAGGAACGATATTAGATAAATATATTCACAGCCGGTCATCTCTTGCTAAGTAAAATGTAATGCCGATAATTTATTGTGCCTCATCCAATTAGTCATTACCATTAGAACTTGTGACACTGATCGTACCTGCTAAAATAATTCAAGCTTTGCTTTAATTTCCTCCAAATCCGTTCCAAGATTTGTCTACAGCCATAAACGCCGGCTATTTTCTCTTCGTGATCCCCAATAGTCATTTAGTTATGCCGGAATTTGTACTGGCATACAAAAGGTATTATACAGGTGAAACTGAATACGAACATTTAACAATGAAAATTTTAGTATTAATCTGGAGTTCAACTGTTTATTGTTATATTCAAGGTTCCTAAAGCACTTAACAGATGACGAACTATTGAAATTGGTCCAAAGAAAGCATTAATCATTAAAATAAATAACAAAAGAAAGTTTATAAATTAAAATTCAGCACAAGGATGCATAAAAATTTCCTCAAATGTCGAAAGCACTATCAAACGCCAAAATCCATTACATAACCTGTATACATTCGTCATACATGAATGTGAAATGCACACTGTAAGCACATCATTAAAGGGAATACTCGTTTCCGCCAAAATATATTCACCAATTCCTGAAACTCATTTCCAATATGCCTTTTAACTACCTCGACACTATTTTATTAACTTATAAAGAAACAATAATTACAAATTTGGGAAAAGATAGTAGGCTTTCATTGAAATGTAATTAGCTGTTAGTTCTCAGAGGGCTAAGGTGATTTGACCTAATTTGTTTATATACAGCAAAACATACCACAAATGTGTAAAAATATGTAAATAGTCGCCAAATGTAGATGCAGAATTATAAGCAGGTACCAATATTTTCACCAACAAACACGCATATTATTACCAAGAAAAAATTACTACAGTTAATCACTACCTGTTCCATGGCACTCTCGGTTAGTGGCTTTCGACCATAACACATTTTTGTTACTTTCCCCCACAAAAAAAATTTTTTATTCATCTTCCAAAATATTAGCATTCCAATTTAGTCAGACACACTGTTGGGAGTGTATTTATTACTCATAAGTTATATTTCTACACAAAAATTCCAATGGGTCGATAAAGTTAACACTGTGTTCGCATGACTTGGTCAATACAATCTATTTTTAGAATCACTATATCCCAGCACCAAAAATAAATCTCAAGTCAGGATTCCGATTCGCAGCAACGCTGCATGAATTGGCCCAATTTCTTATATGAACCAGTCCCTCTCATATGATTTAATGGCCTATTTCATACTAAAAGCATTTGAATCAAACGCGACTTAATGAAAATATAAAACTAGGATTTCAGGAAGTCTGAATCAATTAAGAGAATAGCGGATTTAGATCAGCAAACTAACCCGCGACCTACTGCAAGGCAAAGTGGCAGGAGTTTTAAGGACACCAGCCAAGAAAATGGGAGGGGAAATGGGAATAGTTTGAGCGAAATATCACTCACATAAAATGCAATGAATTTGTCCTTATTGCGTAGAAATAAGTTCTCACCTTTCGAGTATCTCTCGCCTCTCAATTATCAACATCTTTCCGCACTAATTTTCAAAATACTTGCCAGGAGGAAAAAGCTGTTTTCCATTGGACATGGTACAGATATCGGTCACTTTATTTTAAAAATTATGAAGTTAAGACGCATTGATTGTATCGGTTGAATGCAACGGTTTGTAGTTCGTATGCTTCTTCGATAATTTTTTTAAATGCAACTGCTAAGACCGTAATCATGAAAAAGGAGGGAACAGGTAAAAGCAAGTAAAAGAGGGAAAATAATAAAGTTAACTTGGCATGAATTGAGTGTTTCTGTTTCACACACTGTTCTTTTTATGGTCAATAATGGTGAGTGGAAAGAAGGAATTCTTGTACTTGCTAGATTGGCAGTGTATCTCTATTATTTTGCAACTTCTACTAGCGCTAGAGAATTAATGTAGGGTTGAAAAAATACCCTCCGCATCCGGTTAGAATCTCGCGCGCTATGAATGTTTCAAGGTATCTTAACCTAGCGTGTAAGACAAGTAGTATGCCTTTTTCGGAGCCCTTTGTTCTTGCTCTTGCCACCGTGCTTCATGGTGTGTCCAATTCAAATGGTTCTTCTTTTCGCTACTGTTCTTAAAGGTCCTTTATTCTTCCACTCTTCTGTATACTTCTTCATTTCTTATTGTAACCGTTCATTTTATCTTCAGCATTCTGCTCCACCAGGTTTCGAAAGCTTCTAATATTTTCTGGTCTGCTTTTCCAATGGTCCATGTTTCCGATCCATATATTGTCACGCTCCTTACGAATGCTTTCACATACTGTTTCCATGTTTAAAGCTCAATCTTCTTTTAGCACAGTCGTTGCCTCTTCATCAGGCACGTTTTCTCAGCTTGGGCTATTCTGCGCTTGACATCCTTTGTACTACTTCCGTGCCACATGATGGATCTGCCGAGGTAGATGAAAAGTACTTCCGAGCTAGGATCTTAAACTCATATAATCTTAATTTTTTCACTAATATATCCCTAGCGGGGAACCTCAGACACATCGACGGCTCCGAACGTCAATACTGATACAGTTAATCGAAGAACGTCAGCGGAAAGTCACTTTTGAAAATTACGATGATAGTTAATTAAATGGAACAGCACTTGCCGAATTCCAGATGAGAGTAGTGACAAAAGATACCCACATCTTCTGAAAGTAGTCCAGCTTCTACAAAAAATGCCATTTCCTCGACGCTATGCGTCCCGATCCTCAGTTTGGAATAGAGTTGATCGTATTCATTGCATGATTCCCGCATTTGGCTGCAAAAGCTCCCTGGGGGTCAATTAGCGCGGGGCTTCACCGGGAGAGAAGGAATTAAGTTAGCGAGACGGAGTAGGAGCAGAGGGGGGGATAAGGTTGGTTCCTAGAAAGATGTCGTCCAGGGAACCAGCTAGAGATTGAGAGTTAGGGGGAAAGGGTGGAAATACGGGAAAAAGGAAAAATTTTAAAAAGTGAAGAGAAGGCTGGTGTGAGATGTGGAATGGGATGACAAGATTGCATTGCAGTGCAGCCAACGACTGAATAAGTCAGAACTACTCTCGAGAAAGTGGTCTAGCAATATAAAATTTGAGTAATTATTTCAATATTGAAGGCAGGTTGGCATTGAAATACGTGTATTTTTTCCTATTTAAATTAAGTAAGCTCGTCTGCAGGTCAAGAAGTAAACTCATTATAATCAACAAGGACATAGAGATCAGCACTAATCCTGGCAGAGGGAGAGTTATTATTAATAAAATTTTTAGACTTTAAATGTGAGCTTTAATTGATACATTGATACATTCCTGAAGAAGAAAACTCCTGAAGGCAGCAACATGAAGTAAATATAGGAAAATATCAAACCAAACCAGCCATTATAACATCTTCAAGTAGCTGTGGAACGTATATGATAATAATGATGAATATTTTAAGACTAAGCCTACCTCGAAATGGAACGTAGTGAACGGAACTTATGCAAAAATGGCGGTAATGGTATTCAAGAAACTAGTTTCCAAGAAACAGAATTTCAAGTCTGAACGACTAGATGTATTTAGAAAAAAAATACGAAGCAGAATTTGACGAGCTGGGATGATTTTTATTGAGCATAAAGGTAAGGGTAGATAATAGCTCGAGCTAAGAAAGCGTTCATGATGAGAAAGCAACTTCTGTTTTCAAAGAAGATTGGACTTCAAACGGGGAAACAGTATGTGAAAGCATTCGTCTGGAGTGTGGCACTCCGTGGATCGGAAGCATGGACCATTGGAAAAGAAGACCAGAAAAGATTTTAAGCACTCAAAACCTGGCATTGGAGGAGGATGCTGAAGATCAAATGGACGGATAAAATAAGAAATTAAGTTTAAAAAAGAGTAAAGGACCATATGGAACACTGTACAGTTGGAAATAAGAACCTAATGAATTAGATACACCCACAGACACAAGGGATTTTTTCAAAAAATAATTGAAGGAAAAATACAGGGAGAAGTCATAAGAGGAATGCTAAGGAATGAACATATAGACGGATAAGGCTAATTCACACTTACCCTCTGACACTTGCAGAGGGGGCAACTACACTCTGGTCGAACAAATTCATCTCTCTTAATTTGAGTAGATCTCAACAACGCATAACTTAGTTGACTGAGGGACAACGGGTATTTCCATTGTGGCAGGGAGTTTCCAGAAGCTTAAAGGTGGCATCACATGTTATGTGATAACATAACTTAAGAACGCAACTTAAAACAGTCGACCTCAGCCAGGCGAGACAGACAGGGTTCACAACGCACCTTGGGAGCATGACTTTACGTAAACGATGAGACTTATCGTAGAGTTATGTTGTAAAGTCGACCAATCACAAAGAAAAGCGATATCTTGAGTTTACCTGTCAGAAGCTACCTTAGTAGATACGAATGGACCACAATCAATAAGAAAGGGAAACACAAAAGGAGCCACAAGTCATTTAAGGAAGAACTAAAGATAAGGGTAGATACTATTTGATTTATTACTCGAGCGAACACATTCTTGTAACAAAATGGGTTGTAATTAAAAATTCCATTACAAAAGGATTCATAGGAGGAAATGGGAACAAATCTTGAATACAGGACTTTAATACATGGCACTACACCATTGGTCACCTAACGGCGGGAGAGATTGGTTGGTTTGAAGACGAGGTCGATTGCAACTTGACCTTCCGATTCGTTTTAGTCCCCATTTACGTTTATGCCCCATGAAAACCATTATTAAAGTATTTTAACGAGTCAGTACGACCAATATATTGGGTTCTAGGTAGGCTAGACGAATTACAAAAACAACAGTGTTAAGCAATTCATTGATTTCGTTTGTAATTAATTGCAAACGAAAGGGAAAATTAAATATGAACAAAAGATATTTTGTTTTTTTTTACTTCACAAGGAATAAATATATTTTAAATATTTTTGGCAAATAAGCATTTAACTACAGTTATAATAAAAGCGAAATCGTAACGAGCAAACCATACGGGAAAAAAGAGTGGAAGGGAGAAACGATGCAGAAATAAGCGTGGGTGCGCCAGCCGATCGTAACCTGAGCACTGAGAGACAAAGACGTGAAGCGAGAAAAGCCACAGGCAATAGTTACGTAAAATAGTGGCAGAAGGTATTCAGGACAAATATCCTTGCAGGTTAGGATCCATGCGTTCCGCGAAACCAAGGATATATCCGTAAAGGGTCAAGAAAGGTGATACGGACAGCTCGAGGAGGATACTACGGAAACTTATTGTTAGCCCAACGCGATCATAGGGTATTCCAGCGGGCTCACAGTAAAGTTTATTTGAGAACCAGGAAGACATAAAATAATCAATTAATTAAATTTTAAGGCAGAATCATTTCATTTGGAAATAAAGATAAGCAAACAGAGTACTGGACGACGTGGGATCTCTGCGCATGCACGATCTCCATGCGCGAATAATTGAACTGTATTTCCAAGGTAGTTACTTTATATTTTGATAAGGAATTGGATTATTTTTTGTAAATGTATGTTTTAAATTTGATTAATGTTAACTCACTTCTGAATTATAACTAGCTTAAATGGTGGTTTGTTTCGTTCAAGGCAATAAAAACTCAACGGATTAACAAATAATAATAACAAATCGTTCCAAACTAAGGTTGATTTAATATAATTTAAGTGTAATTGTAAATAAACTTGCCTTCCCTGGCATTTTGACTCAAAGGCAGCCGGGAAAGCTGAACTGAAGGTAAGCGTCCTTAACACAAGTTAATTCAATCAGTTGTAAAGAGAAGTGTAACTGTATGAAGGCGTTGGAAGCGAGTAGGGGTCACGGACGAAAAGGGGGAACGCCACGAAAGAGGAGTGCGGGGAAATATTAAATACGAAAGCGAGGGTGGGAATAAATAAGAGACGGAGTGGGAACCCAAGCCACGTCAAGGGAAAAGCGATTAGGGGACATTTTTTTCCCATCGCCTTGAAGGAGTAGTCAGTCGAAGGGGAGAGTGGCGGGAAAAAAGGTGGACAAGAAAAAAGCGTAGGTAGTATTGAAAAAATGAGTTCGGAGAAGCGCGGAAGAATACATTAAGACGTTAGAAAACCGGAGAGGGAAAAAGGAGGAGGTTCGGCGTTATTAAAGTGCGTCTTTCAACTTGGTGTTGTCAAAAAAAATGTGATTTCCGCCCATCAACGAGCGGCGAGGAATACGGAAATTGAATTAGTTTTCGAACCGTCGAGAATTCCAATGTCTTTTTTCCTCCACCTCTCGTAATTTGGTTCGCACATTCACTTTCACGTTGAATAAGTGGATAAAAAAGTTTTTTTTCCGGCACAACTGGCAATGATCCCTGGGGGAATAGTGGAAGTGGATATTTTGAGGTGACGGTGGAGGCTCACTTGTCGCTAAAATAATACGGAAAACACCCAGCGGATATCGCTCAACGTCCAATAGATTTTATGATTATCAATTCAGAACATTTGACGTGTGAAAAGTGTAGGATGATAATGGATTAAAATTCCAGAGAGTCATTTACAGTTTTACCTATTTTTATGAGATTATCAACGATATTGCAAGAAAAACACTCCAAAAATAATGTTTACCGCCCAATATACTTCACAAACGTCGATTGCAAACTTTGACCAGAGAAAAAAGAGAATGTGAAGAAATTAAAAGACCAAAACGTCGACTACTACTTGATCTATTTTGAGATCGATGCTGTCCTTTAATTTTTTGCAATAATATCGCCTTGAGAATGTACAATATACTTCGCTATCATCAGTTTAAAAATCCGGCATTAGAAAAAGACCAAGAAGCGATCTAATAAGGAGTCGATACTGGTTTTAACTACACATCATCATCATCCGTAGTCATCAATCAGTTGATTAGTTTACTCAAACTCTCCACTTTACTTTCCGCCAACTTCTTCAATCCAACATAATTCTTTACTTTGACGTTCTTTTTCGCGCGTCGCAAAATGTGGCCAATTTGTTTTCCTTTACTTTTTTGAAGAATTTTCATTATACTTCTTTTCTCTTCTACTCTTCATAAGACTTAATCGTTAGTGACTCTCTCTCTCTCTCCGTTAATTCGATCTTCATCATTCTTCGTTAACAACATATTTCCATAGCTTCTAATCTCTATTGCTCTGCAGATGTTAAGGTCCAGGTTTCACTGCCATATAGGAACATGCTTCAAATATATATTTTAATAATTTCTTCCTTACTTCCAGGCTTGTGTTACCAGAGACGTCATAATATTTAGGTTTATGCTTAATAGAAATTCATAGTCTGATTTTAGAGACTTCTTTATCCCAGTTAATTATACTTATTTGATCAGGCGATTGCTTGAATGTGATATCCACAGCTCTGGATTCTCATCTCGAGAGCACGGGTTCAAATTTCACCAGTTGCGGAGTTTGTGTATCGAAATCCATATCCCGATTTGGATTTCACGTGGAGAGCGCTTAAGATTCCAGAACTCCGTCCGTATGGGACGTAAAACTGTGGACCCATTGGCACTTTTCGTTAATCGCAGTCTAATTCCGAGGCAGTATTTCTCTCCAATCTTTCTGCAATCTAAAAAACATTCCAAACCTTACCGTCCTAATCACCTGATTCACAATGGCGCAAGTGAATTCGGTATTCAGTAAAAGATCTTTAAATAAAAGATTAATCCAAAGTGTCAATGAAAGTAAAGGAATTTTGACTCGTATGCATACATTTCGGTCATCCAGTTGATAATCGAGAGAGAGAGTATAAAACTCGGAAACACGCACGTTTTACGATATTTTAACTCTCCCCACAGATGGTCACCTGGATGACCGAAATGCATGCTTAAGAGTCAAATTCCTATGCTTTTATTGACAGTATGGGTTTATCTTTAAGTTAAATTTACTTGTCATTTGCTCTCTCTTGAGTTAAAGACCTGGCGAGTAAAAATAACACTACCAAATATTTTTTTCTAAACGCATTTCCCAGTGTCTCGTATTCAATACATATTTCAGGGAATTATAATACCAGAAAACAACGGAACGAAAAAATTAATAAATGGCATTGCTAACATTCTTGCGTTCGATATCACTGAGTATATTTGTTATAAAGCGCGAGCTTTCACCGACCCTTCTGCCGGCTTTGTCAGGTAATAATGACGAAGTCGGCAGAAGGGTCGGCGAAAGCTCGCGCTTTATAAAAAATACACTCGGAGTTACCCAAAGCAAGAATGTCAACCATTCCATACACCGTAAAGCTAAAATCAAAACCTTAATGCACTACTTTTAATACATGAAGCAAATAATGACTACGTAAAATCACAGAATCATGAAGAGTAGATTCTTCACTACTTAAAAGGGAAGAGATTGGATAGAAGCAGCACAATTATGTTCGACTGAAAACTGCTTCTGATATTGATATAACAGAAGACTGAGCATCTTCAAATAAAAGCTTTCTTTCCTGTATTAACGTGTGGAAGCATAGATATTGACGTAAGAAACTCAAACACAAAATGTATGCTTGCCGTCTAAATCTTTTACGCTGTCCGAAAATATTTTTTTGTAGGAGAAGGAAAGTAACAATGATGGCTGTTTCCTTTTTCGGAATTCATTCCGCGATGTTTCAAATTGCAAAAAACAATATTTCGCTGGTCGTCCTGCCAGCTTCATCAGGTTAACTTAACTGATTCCTTAGTCTCGCTCGTCTTTAATATATGAGTGAGGACTCCCATTGTTGCCGGAATTTTTAAATTTGAAAAATTCGTTTAAGATTTCTACTCAACGTGTAACCGTCTTCTCGGTTGACGTTCTCCGGTCTCTTCGCAATTTCTATGGCCTCCCTGATTAATCTTGGGTAATAGCGTACCTCCTTTGACATTAATTTTGTCTCCTCAAAGTTGAAATGATGAGTGGGGCCACTGAGATGGTGTTCGGCTAGTGCAGGCATGCGGTAATTATTATTTTTAATTGCCCGTTCATGCTCTTGGAGGCGTATTTTTAGGGCTCTGCATGTCTGGCCTACATATGGATGTCCACAACTGCAAAAAGCTTCATATATTCCTCCGTAGAGGTTCCGTGGAAGTGGGTCTGTGGCTTTCAGAAGTACGTCCCCTGTCTTCGTCGCAAATATTGTTTTTTGCAATTTTAAACATCGCGGAATGAATCCAGAAAAAAGAAACTGTCAACACTACACCAGCGGAAGCCTACGAGCTAAGTAACAATGATATTTACCGGAACACAACTACGCGCGAGATGAAATTAATCGAGAAACCACTACAAAAAAACTGCCATCCAACCCTCGAAAAACCTGTAGCGTAAGGAACTTATGAAAGCAATCTAGTACACGTAGACCGGAGAATTGACAGTAGTGAATTTTGAACGAAGTAATTCAGCATGAAACTCGAGTTCAAATTTTCAGTTGTGCTTAATATGCATTTTTTTCACTCTCTCTCTCGGGAAACTTCAGGGGAGGGAACACAGCGAGCGGCGACTAAAGAGCAGAGCTAACAATAAATGGCCCACGAGATGCAATAATGCAGCCGTATGAAACTTCGCTTGAGCGGAAGTGTGTGCTCCATACATGCTAACTACTTTATGAGAACGGGCACCCCATATTGGAGACGCAATATGATGCAATTCCGGAGGACTCCGAAGTTAATAATTTCCCGTGGATCTCACAGATGTGTCGTGCTGTCAGTTCTACGGGAACGTACATACCCAACGGATTGAACGCTCCTTGGGCTCCGGAACGAAATATGGGGCTAAGCGATATTTCGATGCATCAACTGCGACGTGTGTAGCTCGAAGAAATATTTAATTTAGATGCTGACCCACGAGACAACTAAATTTATCGCTATAGCGACATCATCAATGCAAGATATATTGCGTCGTGAAACTGTGGGCAAAATGCCGTGGGATAAATTCATGAGAACAACACACAGTATTTCATTAAATTATGATGAAGCATGGTATAAACTAAGCATAGTAAAATAAATATAAAAGTATAAGCTAGCAACAAGGCGTTGAGGTTGGGGAAGGATAGGTAAGTAAATCAGTGGACACTCACTGGCAGATGATCCATGTCCACACCGGCGTCCACTGCTTAGGGTAGCTTTCGGGCTAAGCAGCCTTCTTCAGCAGGAGGAGATCACTCCGCCTGCTGAAGAAGCTACCCTAAGCAGTAGACACCGGTGTCGACATGGATCATCTGCCAGTGAGTGTCCACTCGATATCTGTGTTTAAAAGAAATGCACCTTTTTCAAAACTTCTAAATCAACATAATTTACTAATAATGTAAGAGAAACAATTGCACTTTTCCACAAATTGTTTTATTGCGTACAACGCGTTTCGGCTCACAGAGCCATCATCAGGTACAAGACCCTGTCTTGTACCTGATGATGGCTCTGTGAGCCGAAACGCGTTGTACGCAATAAAACAATTTGTGAGGGTCTTGTACCTGATGATGGCTCTATGAGCCGAAACGCGTTGTACGCAATAAAACAATTTGTGGAAAAGTGCAATTGTTTCTCTTACATTATGAAGAACTTCCACGATATCTCGCCTGAATCTGTTGAATTTATAATTTACTAATGTTCGTTGCTTAAATATACATTTTGCTTGATATCGTTAAATTGCATATTTTGATTTTAGCATCTATCTTATGTTTTTAAACGAAATATGAAACGTTAATTAGTTTTGTATTAAAAAGGAAAAGTTCATGAGAAAAAATAACGAAAGGAAAATAAAGGCGACTAAATAAATGGGTGTAGGTACATGGTGGAGTGTGGTCATGGGTGACAGTGGTGAAAGAGACTTAAGGTGGGTCTATACTTCCAAGCTAACTCAAGTTAACGGTCGCCGCCTGTGGTTGCCTACTGGGGTGGTAGAAGCCCAACGGGAAACTGTGAAGGCGGCACTGACAAAAATGGAGTGGGGAACTATTATCCTTGGGTGGGGATGGAAAATGTCTACTCCGTTGTCAATGCAGGTTTGAACGCTTAACATTGCTATAGCCTTGATACGAAAACAGCATCAATGGTTGTTCATTTTTTGCGTATATGAAAGATGATTCTTTGATTTAAGTGGGCTGAAAATCCTCATTTCGGAATCTAGCCTTCGCAACGTGCCCCAGAATATTACCAAAACATTTCGTAAAAACCAGAGTTTTGCTATTTTTTATAAAAGACACAACCACTTCATGATAATGTTACTCCACTTAAACAACACATGACTCTTCCTCTACAGAAGACAAAAATTGCAAGTCTCCAGCTGTCACGGCAAAGCCGTCACTGGGTTAGAAGGAAACGTACGAAACTTGCTTCTTAGCCCCGGTATAGAACCAACCATAATACAACAAATATTTGAAATATTTTGGAGAAAAAATAGTGTGGGTGAAGCAATTTATGACTGTAATAGAAGCGCAAGAAGCATGTAAGAATATGACATTATAAAGGAAATAAAAGAGAGTCAGTTTCTTAGGGGCTGTCCATAAATGACGTCCACACGATTGGGGGTGGGGGGTCACCGCCTTGTGACAATGTGTGACAGGGAGGAGTCGGGGGGCTATGCTTCATGTGACACCCACACTTCCACTGTATATTGTCTTATTTTTACTCAGAATGTGGGGGGGAGTAGAAGTTTTATCATTTTTGTGACATCATTAAAGGAGGGGGGAACACTATTTGTGACTAACTGTGATAGAGGGGGAGGGGGTCTAGTTTGGTCCAAAATTGTGTGACATAATTTATGGACAGCCCCTTAGGCAAAACAGAAATAACTAAGTTCTTTATCTTTGCATACACCGAATGTGAATGGCGTGATGAGTCTGTATCATCATTGGTCGTTCAATTCTAAGATCGGTTAACTGCAGCCCGCCATCCTTCCCTATCTAATGCTATTTTTCTTACACCGTCTTAGTTCTTCTTATGTACTTTCGTCGTTATTTGTTCTAAGTGTTTATACCTTCTTCTTGGGACTTTTTTCATATTTTTCCCTCAATTATATTTTTAATACACCCATTGCGCCTCAGGGTATACCCAATTATCAGGTTCTTCATTTCAGTATAGTGCTCCATATGGTCCTTTCCTCTTCTACTATTCTGTAAAGTGCATTTCTCATTTTATCCATCCATTTGATATTCAGCATCCTCCTTCGACACCAGGTTTCGAATGCTTCTAATCTTTTCTCGCCTGCTTTTACAATAGTCCATGCTTCCGATCTATAGAGTGCCACGCTCCACACGAATGTGTTCACAGTATGATTCCTTATTCGTAGTCCATCTTCTTTGAGCAAAGTAGTTGCCTTTTCATCATAAACGCATTCTTAGCATGGGCGATTCAATTTTTTTCCGAGAGGTTGTCTTAATATTATTTTCCATCCTTCGGATTATTATTTGCTTATTAAGTACATTGGACGCTTGCGAAACCAGACTCAAGGTTTATTGCTCATCACAAATCTCAGCCCTCGTCTTCTACGGTATCACAATCATTACACTCCCTTGAAAATCTTCCGTAAGTCTTCCGCTTTCGTAGCTATCTTTGATTATTTCGTACAAATTGTCCCTGCTTTAGTTCCAGGTGCCTTGATGGTTTCACCGTTGTTGCTATCTGCTCCAAGTGTTTAGCATTTCTTAAGATCTTTCAATGTTCTGTCGAATTCACTTCTCAGAATTTCTGCGCTTCCGTTGTCCTGGTACACCTCACTCTCATGTTTCATTTGGTTTTCTTCCAGCGGCCTCGGCCCATGGTAGAGTTCTTCAACATATTGCATTCATTGATTCCTAATATCTTCACCCTCTATCAGTTTCACATCCCTGATATTGCTGTTTTTCGTTACTCTCTCCAAAGTGTCTCTTCACTAGATTCAATGCTGTTTCGGTGTTCCCCTTCATGTTTTCGTTGATTTCCTCGCAGCGGCTTTCTATCCAACCCTCCTTTGCCATCTTATACTCTCGATTTAATTGGTTCCTAAGCCTCATATAGAGGATTGCACAACCTTTGCTAATGAGGTTCTTGTATTTTTTTATTTCCTCAATAAGCTCTTCGTCGTAAAAATGGCTGGTTTGTGTCGACTCTATTACTCATCAGTCTCTCTCCTGTTACTCTTAAAATTGTCCCCTTCAACTCATTCCATCTTCCTTCGGCGCCCGTTTTTCTTCATTCTCTATTATTCTGTCATCGGCTGTGGATAATTTCTCACTATAACCATTATCCGCCAGCATTTTCGTACCCCATCTTAGTTGATGATTTATCTTCTTTATTTTCAAGTGTCGAAGGCGGCTGTCCGTGATAACTAGGCTGTGTTCACTATTTATATCTGCACCTGGATAGCTCTTGCACTGCTTCACTTGGTTCTTGTATCTCACTGTGACCAGCATGTGTGTA
Organism: Pyrrhosoma nymphula; assembly: GCA_963573305.1. Classification (NCBI taxonomy): domain Eukaryota; kingdom Metazoa; phylum Arthropoda; class Insecta; order Odonata; family Coenagrionidae; genus Pyrrhosoma; species Pyrrhosoma nymphula. Next base: position 38,077,095 of record OY754334.1, read on the forward strand.
TTTAGCTGAATAAATGGAATACAAAGAAAAAAATAAAGGTCACATTATTTGCTCAAATGTATGCGATACGATTTAAAAAAAATTAGAGTCTTGTAGTATTTAAGAAATGAAAAAGTTGGTATTTTCCGTTGCTTCATTGTAATAGGCGTTAGGTGCGAGTCACCAGGAAAGTTATCTTTTGCAAAAAAAAATACTCGGTGACTGCAAGCTACTCCTCAATAACATTCAACAGGTATTGCGAAAAAAACATTGTATGCATTTGTTTTCCTCCCAAGCTCTGAAGAACCAAATACATAATAAATAAATTTGTAATCTGCCCAAGTAATAATCTAGATAAATGTAACGGCATATAATATGAGATATTATACGATGTCATGCGATGTATCGCGTCACTTTCGAAGCAGAATTAATATCGCACAGAGATATTGAAATTCGACTATCATACAGCCCTGAATAAATCAACGACATGTTACCACCCCACCCTGCGAGAGTACCGTTAGGCGAAGGGTAGAAGCTGTGGCAGAAGCAGCACTGGCAAATGACGAGGGAACGAGACCAGTAGAAGGGGGGAGTGGCTGCAATAAAGCCTCCCTCCATTTCCAATTCCCTTGAAAACTTCTCCCTCTCCTGCTCTCTCTCTCGACTCCCCTTAAATGCGGGGGACACTCGAAAGACCGGGGAAACCTTTGGCTAATCAATCATCCTGAGAGAACTGCAGCCTTACGCGTGCGGAATGCGAAATATCGCTCTCGGAATGCGAATTAAGAATCATGGTGAGGGGGTCCATGAGGGTAGCATCGAAATACGACGAAGAATAGGATATGAATGAAGCTGGGAAGGAGAAGGGAAAAGGGAAACCGAAAGATTTTTATATATTGAGAGTAGAATTCTATTTCCAACAGGAGGAAGGAAGGGTGATGTAGGAGCAGTGTAAGAAACTATAGGGAAACACCCCGATGGAAACTCCACGGGGAGGTTCGGAATTGTTGCTATAAAGGATATCCTCCGATTAATGCAAGTTTTTAGATTACTAGAAGATAGTGCCCGTTTAATTTCAACGGGAAGAAGAAAAAATAAAAGGTTTATTTTGGATTAAATGAATACTCCCAAAATGACGTTCTAAATGCATACACTATGTAGCAATCATTAAACACACAAAGGTTGTGATAAAAATACATAACTTTACCTTTATGGCCACTCAAACCATAATAGGTTTTTGGAATCACCATCAAAATTACGCCATCTCTCTCTGCTTCCGTTACCGTTGTTAAAGCTCCCATCTTCCCTATTTCTTTTTCAATTTGGTCCCACCATCGTAGTCTTGGTTTGCCCAAGGGTCTTTTCCCTCAGGTCTTCCTGGTTAAATTTCTTTCAGCATTGTTTATTCTTCCAGTACGTACACGTGGCCAGCCCGTTTCTGGCGTCTTGATTTAATTAAAGCTATAATATCAGGTTCCGAATATAGTTTTCTTAGTTCTTTATTTGTTCTGATGCGCCAATCATCGCCTTCTTTTACTGGTCCTAAAATTGTTCTCAGAACTTCATTTTCAAATGTTCCACTTTTCAGTTTCATCTCATGTTCAGTTTCCACTCCATATATTTGCTTAACGCCCATATTTCTGAACCGTAGAGGGAAACTGGTTGCATTACAATCTTGTATATTTTTAGCTTTGTTTTCTCGATAACATATTACTTTTAACGAATTCTGCACAGCCCAGTAAAATTTGTTTGCATTTATTATTCTTGATTTTATTTCTTTTTCTTCTTTGTTATCTTGGTTAATGATTATCCCTTAGAGTTTAAATTCTGCGGATCTTGTAAATCTTTTATCTCCTATACTTAGCAAATTGTTCTCTTCATTAGCTTTTCGTCCTACTCTCAGGTACTTTGTCTTTTCTTCACCAACAACCAGTCCCAGCCTGGCTTGGGTTATTAGTTCTTCTGCAAGATGCGAGTACACAGATGTTAGGTCATCCTTACTTTATTCCATAATAACCACATCATCTGCAAAAGCTAATATATTAAGTTTTGCCCTTATCTCCAAGCCAGGTAGCAGTTCTTTTGTTCTTCCCAAGATTTTTTTCTAATGCCAGGTTTAATGATAGGACACGACACACGATCAACTTGTCTCTTGTCTTGTTTTTTTCTAATAATCCTATTATTTTTACAGTGCTTTTTTTAGTTATACTATATATTTATATAAATATTTGGTCCATAGTACGTTTTTTGCTTCTGAATCCAGCTGGTTTATCTCCTATCACTTCTTCTGCATATCCTTTAATTCTGTTGTATATTACTTTTGATAGCACTTTGTAAATCGTACTTAATAAAGATATAGCTACATTTGTTACATTCCTGTTTGACTCCCTTTTATGGATTTGGATAATTAATGTTCTTTTCCATTGTTTGTGAATTTCTCATATTTTTACTATAACTTTTGAAACAGCCTTAGTCCCCCGTTCTGAAACACCTCCGCTGGAATACCATCCTCCGGGGGTGAGGGATGTGTGATCCCAGGGTGGGTGGTGGTGACCATCGCACATCAAGACCGTCATGCGTGGTGAAGAGCCACAACCTCCACGAGGTGCCCCTGGTTTTCGCAGAACATGACGGATCTAGACCTGGCGGTCGATAAACTGCTCCCATCATCACGGTGCGTTCCTGTGCCAATGATGACCGCATCCGCGGGGCGGAGGGTAAGACGTCATTAACAGGTGAGACTCCGGATACAGGGCGACCTCCGGTTTTATCTAGCCTTACCCATGTATGCGGGGCTCTGCATGGGCGGACACTTTATTTCCCTAGCCACTCGTGGGATCATTTATGGAACCTTTTTATGAAAAAACCTCGGAGCCTGCTGAAAAGCGGACTCCACCTAAGGACTCTTGTAGTCCTATCTCCTTAACCATGGAGGAGGCACTGTTGGTGAGCCCTGATGGGGATCCCAATGGTCACCCCTCCTCTACCCTAGCTATAACCCTGGGGGCCCCTTCGGGGAACCCCACACCCCTAAGCCTTCCTTCTGCACCCACTAAGGATGGCAACATATCTTCAGACTCGTATGAGTCCACAATTAAGGAGGCACCAGTATCCAACAGGGAGATAGAGTCGGATTCAGGAGCCTCAAATGCAACCCTGAAGAACATCGCAGGGAGATTAAAGGACCTATCCACGGGGACGAAACCAAGCGGTGCAACCAAGAGATGGAGACGGAGGGTGAGGGCGCGCACCGAAATATAGACTGGAGGCGTATGACACAAAGGTTTTTTTGTGGAGAATGGAGAAGAAAAATTGCAAAATGGGGGACGATAGAGGATGTGGTGAGTATGGTAGGAAAGAACGAGAGAAAGAATAGCCATCTTGAATGTTGTGAAATGCATTGGGTAGGATGCTATGGTGAATAGTAAAATATTTTAGGGCAAAGGATTAGTGACTTTAGACTATTTCCTGACGAATGATGTCACTTCAGTCCATCCGAATCTATTTTCCAGCAGAAATCCTCGAATAACTACCTATAAATATCAGTAACGGTTTATGAATTTTCTCTATACTATAATAATTAGGCAGGACGCTGGTGTAAGGTTTTTTATTCACTATTACCCTGTATTCTGAAAATGGCGAAAAATTACTGTGGTGACCAGTAAAGAGCAACATTAGGTTTGTTTGCGGTGTAGTGCTGTTTTTCCCGTCCTCCTCTGGAATACAATTAGAGCTTCTCGGTATTCCAACACGGAATTGGAGCGAATATTTCTAAATTTCTCAGTGTCAATTACTCTTTCGTAATTACCCATGTAATTGATTATCTCAGACCTCCTAGGGCCTCATTAACTCCGAAAATTGATTCCCTATTAATTAAAAAGGAAACAGGGTGGTTCTGTATTCATTTTAGGAATGAAATATGGACAAAACATTTCATAGAAGAGGATTGGGTGATTTCATTTTTATACTGCCACGGTTTTTCGCAGAAATTGTTACAAGCTGTTAATAGTCAATTGTTACTCAGTTATTCGCGTTAACTTTCGGATAAACAATGGATGCTGGAATGCTCACTGCGTTATCGATGCTAATTGGATAAATTCCATCAATTTGGGATATCCTGTGCCTTTCTGGAGAATATTTAAATAGCAGATGTATCAACATTAAATTCTCTGCATGATGTCAATATCGTGATTTTCATTACTATTTTAGCAATTTAAGCCACATATTTCTAAATTTTACGTCTATCAACTATCCTCTCACTGATACCGCCTGCAGGTCATCATAGTGCCTGTATCCTGTTTTTTAAATCTAAAATGCTTTTTACTAGAAATATTCGGAGAGTAACCTTTGTTTGGCAATAAATGAAGCACTGACATAGACACAGAGGGTTTAATATTTACGTCTTGAAACTACAGCTTTACACCATTTTTATATATTTTATCCATTTAAAAGTACGAATTTATCATACAGGTTTAGCCATTTTGGAAGTTGTTACTGCATAAAATTCCGCCGCCTGGGATCGGAGCCAGCGTATCACAACAACTTGAAGTTCTTCGTTGTCAATGAAATACTGGGACGCAAGCCACTTCTTCGTGTGCTGGAACAGGCGAAAGTCATTTGGAGCGAAATCAGTGCTGTACGGCGTATGATCAAAAATATCCCATTAGAATTGACTGAATTTTCAATTGCATTACCCATTTGAAAGGTATCGAGCAAATGAACGAAGTATATATCGAGCAAATGAACGAAAGCGCAATATTCCAGCTAGTACGGCTGGATGAGCACTGAAGCCGTGGCCGAAATGGGTGCTTCCCGGAGACAAATTATGCTTCGGCAGCACGCGGGCGATCGTGAACCAAGGTGAATAGGAACAACCTTTCACTTTTCCGAAGGTGGCCGAAGTGTATCCGAATGCCAGCAGGACTGGTGAGAGGACTGGAGAGTGCTTGGGAAGCAAGAAATGGCGGCTACACCGGTTGTAAGATCTCATTCATTAATTAGTAATCAACCGATTAAAGGTCATTTTATTGAAATTCAGAGAAAATCCTCAAGATTTATTCACGTGCAGGGTCAGGGCCTTCTGGCTAATTTCATTTTTGTACATGGCTCCTAAAGAATTCAATTTTTTTCCTGAAAATATAAAAAGGGAAAATATTCCCTGCAAAATTCTTCATTTAGTGAAATCTTGGTTGTTTACTTAGCGCAATATTAAAAATATTTTGAACAAAGCTTATGAACTAAGCATTGTATTATGTCCATTTTTCCATTTAAACAAGTTGCATACGTTTTTCTTTTTTGTAGGAAGTAATAAATTTCATATCATAACATATTACATATACTATCCGGTGCCAAGTTGAATTAGGTTTCTGAGCAGTCTACATAAATTGGATACATTTGGTAAATTCTGAGAGTTTTCATAGGAAAGATTTTTTTGGAAAGTTTTCTAGATTGGCGAATATATCTCTCGGGCTTTCGATGCCGCTTCTGCCACCTTGCCCAGGATTGATACGCCCCTTATTATCGCCGCGCTGATTAAACGCCACGCTAATTCCACGGAGCTCCATTCCCTTCGCCTTGGCGTCTCGGAAAGTCGAGGGAGCGGCCAAAGTACTCCCAGGCCAGCAATGGCCCTCGCCCCACTCACCCCATCTATCTTCGACTCCGGCAATTATCCCCGCGGGGGAAGTAAAAATGGTGAAGGCGGAGGGATCCTCCCTGATTCTTGACGATTTCCTCTCTAATAACCATGACGACCCTTTCCTTTCCTGTCTTATTCGCTTTGGGGAAAGGAGATGGGTTCTTTAGGGTAGTGGAGAGGAGGTGATATAGCTGAGAATAGAGCCGTAAGAAGTAATTTAAGATACGCCAATTCCGATTCCCTCAGAGTTCCCGTTGGGGTCCTAGCACGAAGCATACCCTCCTCGTCCTCTTACGATCATCATCATTGTATTTCAAGCCTGTTCCGCACGTATCGGCGCTTCAGATCAGGAAATAAAGTATTAGGCTAGAGTTTGCTGGTAGGGAAGGGAAGGTGGGGTGAGATAGTAGCGTGCTCTAAACGAAAGAGGGCAAGAAGATCATACGCCAGTTGTGTTAAACCCCATCCATATATCCATAATCAATAGATTTAAGAAGTGAATAAATGGAACCATATGGAACATATATACTGTGCCAATTTTGGCACACTCGTATTCGTAGCCTGGGAGACTCAGAGCCACAGGAGATAGTCGCGGTCGAGCAAAGTGCCAAGGTGAGGACGAAACAAGTGCGCATTCTGTCTCATTTCTGCGCGAATGCTCATTCTGCGCGGCTGTTCCACCCATTTGATTCTTATACTATCTGTTCTAGTGCTGCCAACTTTAACACACTTTTGAAATTGAATTGCGAACGCGCTTCGCTTTTCCACCGACCATAGCTCGCCAGCACCTCCCCTACTCCCCCCACTCTTCCACTCAGCGGCATTTCCCCTCGAAGGACTTGGTCCGACATGCCCGAAGGTGAAGTGCTCTCTTATAGAGATCCTTGATCCCCTTTCCAGGTTTCATGACGTAAATGTTTCAGGAATTGGGTGCTTTGGCGGTTAATAGGATCAATAGATCGGTGTCCTCTCCGATTATTATGACTGTCGCAAAGTTATCTGCCACTTGAATGGCTGTGTTGACAATTAGGGTATCAACATCCTCAAAAGCTTGCCTGACTTCAAACCCCTGCTGTACTGTTGCTGCAAGAACGGCGGTACCTGGCCTCTGCCGCAACCAGTTCATTTTCTAAACCAATTCTTTGAAGCACCTCTTCATCTTGCCACCATTCAGCAGCAGCAAGGAGGGAATTTTTAAACTCAATTGTTGACACGCACTGTACGGTATCTCGCCTTTTCATTGGCTTCTTGCTTTCTCTGGCCACAAATTCCTGTGATGCGTCTTCCGCACAGATCACACATCTCCTCTTAAAATCAAAAGTCGCGACCCTCTGTCTACGGCTCTTGGGGATTTCTGCGTCACCTTTCTTCTCCTTTGAATATATTTTCCTGCATCTTTCGTGAACCCCAACTGAAGTAAGTCCTTGAAGTTGAAGGTTCTTCTTGTCCTTTGCTATACTTCTTTTTATCAATGCTTCTATCCCTCGTTGTTTCACTGTAGTTGAGGCCTCAATATTTATCGGTCTATCACAAATTAAACATTCCGGATTATTCATGTCTGTAGATGTTAAACATGCCACTTTATATCTGAAATATAACAGAACACTACTGCATAACACATAACATAATCTTTCACAAATAATAAACCTTCCAAACCTTATTTATCAAACCATATACATGAACTTAGAAGGACTTAGAAAAAAACCGATTTTGAAATTATGCAAAATGCAGTCTTTCAAAATGACTGAATTTGAAATTTGAGATATGTATATAACGTGAAATTTTATTCTCTACAACTTTTATCCTATGTGCTTTTTCATAGGAGTTTCTGTTTCAAAGATATGTGGTCCTGAAAAGTCGCAAAATGTAAGTTTGCACTGGAACGAGAAAAGTTCCCGGTTTCTAACTTTTGATTTCGGCTATACTACTGAACCGAATTTTAAGATTTATACACTCATTGTACGCAGAATTTAACTCTTTTTAATATTGAATAGGATGTCATTTTCCGTCCGACGCACTGTTTTCGAGCTACAAGCAAAAAACTGCAAAAAAAAGTGCACAATTTTTACTGGGCTCCCATAAGATATGCTCTCCTCCTGGGATGGTGAAAACTCAGATTACACTTATTTATGACCAAATGAAGGTATTAAAACGATTTCCAGCTTGCTGGGAATTAAGTCCTCGAAAATTTCCTCGAAATTGGGTTTTGGCAAAAGCATACGCTCACTCGTTTATTTATATCTAATAAGATTGTTGAAACGGACGGAATCATTGGTGAAGAACTATTTCTACATCGTACTATAAAATACAGCATGTTGTGCCCCTTGGATATGGACCACATAGGGTTAAGGGGATACTAACGAGAAAAAATAAATAATGGTATTTCAGATCTCATTACACCAAAAGTCATTCTATTTACATTTGTGTATTATACAAGTTTTTAGCATGAACTAGATCTATCAGTGAACATAAAAATGTATCCGAAATAGTGACTACGCCGCTACAGATAGAACCATTATAAAATATTTTTTTGGTTCCGTTGATTCAGTAATTTTCAATTGCCATACCGTGTCCGGAGGTGCTTACTTATCCATGAAAAATATCAATTTATGGTATAGCATGTGATACAACAATGGCGATAATCTGTTATTTAAGCATTCAAAAACGCTAAAATGTTGCGAAACATTGTTACGTTTTAGCAAACAATTTAATTTTGCAAATAAAAAAAGGTCTGCAGCCAAATGAGGATTCAGCTTCAGGTGTATTTCTTGTGTGAATGTTACTGATATATATATATACACATCGGTGATGTTATAGTGGAAGTAGATGGTATAAATATGTCGACGTGTCGAAAATCGATCACCAGCACTGAATATAAGAATAACTTCATAAGAAGCAATTGTATTGCAAAATAAATCAAATATCCGATAGATGGTCCTGAAGAGAATTTACACTAGGATTTTCTCAACGATTCCACGTATATTGACTGACTCACTATAAGTCTAATCTCAATCGGTAGGCACGTAATGAAATAAAACGCCCCCTAGCCCAAAAGTACTGCTCCACTCTCTCCCTCAATATAACCGTAACTTGGCCCTCATTTGCGTTAGCTTCTCTTGCCCACGTCTCACGCCCTCACCAGACCGGTCTTAATGAGATTACAACGGGGTACTTGGAAGACAAGGTGGGGGGTAGGAGAGGACAGGAAAGAACTGTGGAAGGGCAAGGGGCCAAAAAGAACAAGCCCCAGAAAACGAGGGCGGGGCACGGGAACGTAGTAGGAGAGTTTCGGGGCACTCCCTTGCTTTTCCATCTTTCCCTCTTTGGAATCAAAGGAAAAGGTAATTGGGACACCGATGGGAGAAGCAGTAAAAGTCCCCAAGCCCATTAAAAGTGCACTAATACCTGCATTATTAAGTCGCTCCGCAGTCTTTCCAAGTCTTCACCCGACTCCAAGGCACTTTTCGCTGTCGATGAGCGCATCACAGGAGGCGATCTTAAAAAAAAATCTCTCGAACCTAAATGCACGTCGAAACGAGTTGCTTTGAGCTCTATCACCACCCAATTTCTCTCTCCAACCAACCCCCTTACCCAGTTAATCCACCTACTTCGTGGAAAACACCCTTTCTTCCATCCCCTTCAACCCCCCAAAACTCTGCTACGCCATCTTACTGTTTTGCACCGAACCGTGGAGGAGGTGTGGTGTGGGAGGAGTGGCGGGAGTCCTTTAATGTGTTTGTCGGGAGAAAATTAGGAACTTCCCCGAGCTCCTTTTTTGAGGGCTAACCGTGAAAAGCGAGCTCATTTCCCCCCTTGTGTTTTGCATCCTTCCTTTTTTTCTTCTCCTGAGGTGTATTCTAAGAAGAAGAGGCCTGTGGTGGTGATGGTGTGGGAGGGTGTTTGGAGGTGTGATAAATGGTGGGAATGGCTCCACCTCTGGTGAAATGGATTAGGTGCTGGAGTGGAAGATCTCGCTCCAAGGAATAGGTGTGACCCAGGGCAAGACAAATTTCATGGAAAGGAAAAATATTTTGAGAAAATATATCTGCTGCGGTTTTATAATATTTATGGTATCAGGCAACCATAATTGATAATATTTATTAAAGTGTCTCAATTTACCACTTTCCCAGCAGGGACAGACTGCTTTGTCGATAACAAGTTGCCCTAACAACCAAAGACATCACGGGCTCGAATGCCACCTCGCTGGATGACGCTGTATTATTCCGAGGATTTAGTTTCTCTAACACCCGTAGTTATTAACCCCTCAAGCGTGTGCGACGCACCATATGCGTCCACTCAATTCCATGTCTCCAGCGTGACTTTAATCGGAGGTATTTAAATCGCCCAGGGTGCCTTTTTTTCGCAAGCAGCGAAGAATTTGTGCAGGCATTAGCCTAAATATTTTTAACATTGTAATCGCTATTTTAAAAAATTCAAAAAAATTATATTATATTTAAAATTGTTTATACTGTATCATTACAAATTTATACTTACATTTTTTCATGCCATTTATTTTTTTCTGCTCTCCATATCCGATGTTAAGTAGTGGATCTGAGTATGGTATCGCTCAAAACAGGGGTCTAGGCAGAGAGACGGTGTCCCAGGGCAGTTTTTACACCTGTACCTTGTTTATTTTCTCTTTCCGTGTTTCGTACACACCACACACCTTCTTCTTCCAACTTTAAAAGTATCTGTTTTAGGATTTTCTTGAATGAAATGCTGACCTGTCAATCGCGTGCATTCAGTGTCGGTATCTGAGGGCCGTCCTTTGCGCTTTTCTAAATTCTGCCCGCGGTACTTGCCTATGATCTTGTTCACTAAGTCTATTCTGAACGATATATGATCTTTCTTGTTTCCAGCCTTGCAGTAAAGAATGTAAGTATTCAACACAGCCGTATTTACGAAGTGGTTGAATAATTTTTTATACCACACTTTTGTCCTTTTCCTTTCTAGCAAGAACGATTCTAAAAGTTGATCTTTCAAGTCTACACCACCCATATATTTATTATAATCTATTACACAAGTAGGCTTATTTACCAATTCTAACCCACCCTTTCGACTCGTTCGGAGTTGTGGGAACCCACTTTTGAAAGCGCGATTTTTTTTGCATCAAGATTTTTTCTTTCTCGTGAGCAAGAAACTGTTCCGCGTAACGGTTTGTTTCAGCTACTATGATCGTAATTAGATCATCGTCGAAAAACAACTCGAAATATTCTAGGGGATCATCGGCACACTGAACTTCCACTATTTGTTTCCCAACTAAATCACACGGAAAAGGAAGAAGAGGATTAGCACTGTCGATTTCTTCCCAAGTATTCTCTTGATTATTCACAGAAAAATGAGAAGGTTCTTCCTCTTCCTCTTCTGAACTAGAGCTCAAAGTGTATCCACTAGAATCCTCAGAAATTGTATCTAAACTTTCGTTACTCGTTTCTTCCAAAGCATGAAGCACTTCCTGGCCAGACAACTCACGAGAGCTAGACGCCATGGCGAACTGAAGAGGGGTTCAGTAAGGAGCCGGTCCAAAGGAAGAAAAAAATAAAAAATCCACCAATGCAGCTTAGGCCTTTCGGCAATAGGCGTCAAGAAACCTCGACCGTTCAACTCCGTAAACATCGTAAATAAGATAGGAGACGAGGATAGACCTTATGAGGTTCTGAGAATCATTGAGTGACCAAGCCTGGATGGACCATGCCTGCGAAAGCATTGCCATGATGGGAGAGGAGGGGAAAATGTGGAGTGCAGATAACAAGGAACCTCAAAAAGAAAGCAGTCAGCATCAACACGCAATCATTAGCTCTCTGAGAGTATTAAATCAGAGCTTGAGTGGAAAGATCTGTTCACAATCAGGCACAAGACGCCGGGTCGCGAGTAAGCATTTTCTTTACCAGGCGTGAGTCATGAAAAAAAAATTAAAAATACAACCTCATATATACAGGCAACAAACAAGCACAAAAAGAAAGCAGGCACCTTAAGCTCACATATATACTCACTGGAAGTATATATATCAGAGCGTAGGTGATAAGAATTCTTAATGAAAAGTGTGGACGCAAACGGTGCGTCGTACACGCTTGAGGCATGGATTTAAGCGGACGCAACTGCTGCGTCGCACACGCTGGGGGATTTAATACGTCCATTTAAAGTCACGCTTGAGGGGTTGAACCTAAGTTTAATCTCAACGTCAGGTGATAGCTTCACGAGATGGAGCCAATACAACGGTACTAAAAAATGGAACCCTTAATGCTTCGATTGATAATGACAGAAGCAAAAAAACTTGCTGTAGGATCTAAGTCTTTCCCGGCGAATGCTTAGGATGAATACTTCTCGGGTTCCCAGCCGGGTTATGGTATTGACCCAACATTTCAAGGCGTAGTCCGCCGTCGTTTTCAGGGTGAATGATTTTCGCCAGAATTGTTACACATTTATGAGGGCACATTTATTGTCCGGTTTTCCCTGATTGGTCAGTTATTTGCCACCATTCTTTTAGCATCCACAGAGCAGGTTTCCAAACACTGCTGAGTAGGAAACCTTTGTCTCGGTTTGAAGTTATTGCTTTCCAGCCAGATTTCCACAGCTTCCTTCACAATGCGATCCCAGTAATCCCTTGTTTTACAAAGCACTATGGTGTTCGCAAAGTCGACCCTATGACCATTTTCCAGGCCGTGCTCCGCCACCGCAGATTTTTCCGGATGAAAGAGCCTCGTGCACCTTTCGTGCACCTTCAGGCGTGTTCCTACGGTGCGTCCAGTCTCACTAATGTATATATTTTCCGCATTCACAAGGGATGCTGCATACTAAGGGTGTCTTCAACGGCATGTTGTCTTTGGCGGTTTCCAGGATGTTTTAAAGTTTTTCCGTTGGTCTGTGGGTCGTCTCGATTTCGTGCTAGACTAGTATCCTAGAGATCTGGTTGGATACTTTTGGGATGAAATAGAGACAGGCTCTGCTTCTTGGTTTTGTCTCCGTATTCTCTCTTTTTCTGAGTAATGGTAATTTTCAGGGTCAATAGGATCTCCCCGTGAGTGAACCCATTGGCACTAAATGTCTTCTTCAGGTGCTCAACTTCATTCTTTTGGTTCCCATCATCAGACACCGCCTTCGCCCAGTGAAACAGCGTGGTCATCACACCTATTTTTTGTGCGGGATGGTGGTTACTTTTTCCGTTCAGATAAAGGTCGGTGTGCATCGGCTTCCTATACACGCTGGGCCCAAGCTTCCGTTGTTCATTCTTTCGATAAGAATATTGATGAAGGGCAGGCGGTTGTTCTCCTCGATTTCCATGGTGAACTGGATTCGCCAGAATTGTCACAATTGTGACAATTCTGGTGAAATTATTCACCCTAAAGACGATGGCGGACTACGCCATTGAATCTTCGCACAGTGGGCTGAAAAAAGCTGGCCAAAACCCAAAAAACTATTTTATTTAGTCCGGGAGTTGAAACTTTGCACAGTCATTTTCCATAGATTGGTGCATGTGATATTGCATGTCATACGTCATAACTCGTTTGCGTTAACAATATACATGGGCTCAAAGTTGGAAAAATTTCCCAAAAATCGCCCACCTTAATTTTTTTTTCCGAAAATCACCGAGTTCAAGGTAATGCAGAACTTTTTGTAGTAAAGCTGTGGAATTAAAAGAAACATATTTTGGTATAACAGTTGCTTTTCATTAAGTATTAATTGTTTTATGGCAATATAGTAATATGTGACAGCAACATAATAACAGGAAATGAGGTGGTATCCAAACTAGTTAAAGAAATAACCACGACCACACCGACCAGGGTACGGACAGTGCGTTCTAAGTGAAGGAAATCTGTCTCAGTCCCCACTAACAACAAAAGATGTCAGAAGAGGAGGCTCTCTCTATCATCATTTCCACGAAGCTAACTAAAAAGCCTGTACAAAGGTCTACGGAAAATAGTCGAAAGCCACTTCCATAAATTATACCCAAACTATGACGAAGTTAGATTTGCTAAACATTCTGCTTGCCCGGATGGCATTGAAATTTCAGAAATTGCATGTGAGGTAAATCTGCAGTCTTCTCTCTCACAAAGGGTCACGGACAAAGGCATGCATTGCAACTGTTCCTGCTTCCACAGGTTAAATCAAATTCACCTTAGAGTGCAAGTATGTTTTTGACGGAAGTTCCGACCATTCAAAACATAAGTGTGGCAACGAGAGCCTATGTCGGAGGAATGTTTGCTCATGATCTCCCTGGTGCCTATCCGGTTACTATAAGACGGAACAGGTAATATTTCAAAACAGTAAAGTTCTCTTCTCAGGTTCTCATACACGGGGCCGAAATTGTAAAGGAGGTGATTCGTCCATTGGGCCAATTATCAGAAGATGCTATTGAGGCACGAAATAAGGATGCAAGAAAATGTAGGTAATGCTTCACCAAAACATTTCAAGATTGACCACCAACGAGGACTTATTTCGCAGACTACTCCTCACCTCGGACCATTTCTCCTCCTCACCATTTATACCAAAAAGACCGGAAGTATGCCAAAAATGTAAGGGATCTAATAATATTAACCGATGCCGAACAGGAATTGATAGATTCAGGAAGTGAAGCGTAATATTCTTCAGCCGGCTCAGAATAATACCTACCATTATAATTGCACGAGGTACGTTCTCATGTTATCCAGCAATTTAGTAATAATATGTTTTACTTTATTATTGAAAAATCCAAAATCTTAGAAGGTTATCATCAGCCTAAGAAAAGCTGCTACATATATCCTTCCAAAGGCTAAATATACGCGTAAAATGCCAGTATTAGAGCCAGTATTTCATCCGAAGAAAGCGGGCTAAATGATAACTAGGCTAACGATACATATTTTATAAGGAGATCGATTTCCCCGCATTAACGTCATTTTAACGTACATGGAAGTCCTTTTCAATTGATATTGCTTGGAAATAGCCATAGCGAAGGTTATGTAACAATATCGTTTCCCAACGCACGCCGCGTCAAGGCATTCCCCGTTCCGGCGGGCAGATCCGAACGTGGCCGCACGATCGAAAAATCGATTTTATTTTCGGCGTCGCGAACGGTCGCAGATGTACTCTTCGGATTCATACTCTAAAAGATTCTTTATTACCGTGATGTATGTATCTCAGTGTCCATCGATGTCCATTTTTTAAATTTTACTACGTAAAGGCAAAAAATTGACGAAAAACAGGGTCCGCTATTTTGTCATGTATTGAGGTCACATATTGCCATAAAGCAAGTAATACTTAATGAAAAGCAACTGTTGTACCAAAATATGTTTCTTTTAATTCCACAGCTTTACTACAAAAAGTTCTGCATTACCATGAACTCAGTGATTATCGGAAAAAAATTTAGGTGGGCAATTTTTGCGAAATTTGTCCAACTTCGAGCCCATGTATATTGTTAACGCGAACAATTTATGACATATAACATGCATTATCACATGCACCAATATATGGAAAATGACTGCAAATTTTCAAATTCCGGACTAAATAAAATAGTTTTTTGGGTTTTGGTCAGCTTTTTTCGATTCCAGCCCACTGTGCGTCGGTGCAGTTCAACATCATAACCCGGCTGGAAACTCAAGAACTATTCATCCAAAAACTTGTTTTTTTCCACTAATAATAGACTTAATGCAACTAGTTTCAATGTTACTACATTTTTTTCAAGTCTTGAAAATGATATAGTAGCATCGAAACTAGCCGAATTAAATCTTTTATTAGTGAAAAACTGAATTTGTTTTGCTTCTGTGATTATGGAACGGTTTCACCACATCACACCTGAATCGGTATTTTTTCTTCGATTAATGTTATAAAATATTTTAAGATGACTTCTCTGCTTCTGTGTGCGTCGCAACAAATACTGAGTCCCACATTATCGTTTCCATTGTTTAATAATACTGATTTCACTGATGATATCCCTTAGCTGTAAGAAAGGAAAATTGAGGCACAAAATGAGCACATTATTCTACACATATTTTAGTCACAGGAGTCATATGAGCCAACATTAGCGCCATTTCTATTAAACTATTGTAATTAGAATTCCTTTCCTATAGTAAGCTTGAAAAATAAGACGAATAGGTTGCTAATTTTTTTTACTTTTAAATTGCCTGGGAGGATAGGCTTCGTTTAAAGTTTTTTTTTAGTGAAAATGGAATTTATATTAGACAGTTAAGTACTATTTTTCCACATTATTCACCCTCTATCGCATGTAAAACCGTATTCTTACAATTTTCTTAAGAATAGAAATATAGAAATTTTATTTATCAACAATTATTTTTAATTCACCGACCTAGGTTTCAACGGGTACCCGTCATGTTCAAGGTTTCAGATTGAAAATGACGGTTACCCGTTTAAACCTAGGAGGGAGTAATAAAAATAGAGATTGATGAATATTTTTTTAAGCCTAGCAATTCTTATGGATGTGGGATAATCTCGAATAAGCCTAGTGTCACGCGACACCCGACTCCTGGAGTTGTTGAACCGTTCCGTCAATATGTATATGCAAGCGCTTGTAATTCATTCATAACACCGTCCCTTGAGGGATACACTGCAAATTTATATCAAAATTACATTAATATTATTTATATTAATATGTGTATTTTATGTAATCATTTACAATCTTTAAATATAATTTTCATATTCATATTTTCAGAAAAAATGTCATTATCTATGTTTATTTATATATAGGTAATACTGTGTACCCCCTTATGCCAGTCATATCCATACTCAGTGTTCCACTTCTGGCGGCCGTCCCGCGACGGCCACAGCTTTTACTTCATACAATAATGAAAGCCTTTAACACAGTTAAGCCCAATAGTTTGTTTTATATAACTTCAGGATCAACTGACGAACCAAATAGGGTGGAAAAGTAAGATTTATTGCCAAAGAGAGGACATATATTCTATAATTGACCAGAATATACATAAATACAAGTTCATTTAAGTCAATGACTTCTTCAGTTTACGGGTTCTACCCCGTTTGTTGCTGTGTTGATGACCCGAAACCGAAAAATGAAGAATTTCATCGTAGATCACCGCGAAACCTTCGTTCTCACTTCATTAAAGCCATTTTAAAGTAGAACCACTTTAGGGAGTGGTATTTTTCTCGTGTTCATCAAAGGCCATTAGGTATAAACATTCATTTACTTTAAATATTAACAATTACATGTTTACCTGCGGTGTTTATCGTCCCACTATCAGAAATCATGTTAAATTTTTTACTTTTTCTTTCGAGTACGCACAATAATTAACCCACGTGTTTGGAACCACCACTAAAATGCCTAAATTTTGTTTGCAAAGAGAATCGTATGCTTATTGAAAAAAACGCGAACTCTTATGGATCACTTCACAAGGAAAAATCATTGGCACGGACTGTGTTTGATTGCGGCGATGCGGTGGTTGGTTTGACGGCGATGATGTCATAGAGCGGCCAGTTATGAGCTGGCAACGCTAACCCTTCAAAGCAGAGCACTCGACCAATAATTGCAGCGTACGTAGTTTCAATATTGGCCATTTGAATGATTCCCTCGTTGAAATCTTCCGGGAAGTAGTCTAATTTGTTATCTTCGAAAAAATAATCGATTTATTCGAAGAAATAGTTCTAAATATTACACGTACATTTAAAGCACCGCTTAACCCATTTATGCCGAAGGTTTGAAAAATGCGAATTTTACCCTGATTTTTACATATTATAGATAAAAATACGTATGAATACAATATCCGAAAGAAAAAACAATGTATCTCTTGCCAATTATTAATAACGAGGTGTTCCAAAAATGGAACACTAGGCAAATCCACTACCATGACGTACTCAGTGATAACAAGCAAATCATTTTATTCAGGCATTTGTTAACTCACTATTAAGACATATCGGGGTGAACACTTAACATGCAAGGATACGTTGCATTTTTTACATTGAAAAGTGGTAATTTTGTGACATTGGACACAGCGAGTTTGCTTTACAATCGTATGATTCATGCCGTCATGACGTGAGTCAAGGTTACGCTTCATAGATGGACTCCCTTTTCTACCAGGCTCAGCAGTATTACCATATGTCTCTATATAGTGACAGGCCACACGGCGACGAAATTCAAGATGATCTATTGGCTTCACACCGTTTATTTTATGCAATTGCCAAGCATTTTGTAAAGCCAGCTCAAAGCAGAATAACAAGGGGCTCGAGTACCATTTCTTTCCACGGATTGATACTCGATACTCGTCAATATTTTCATCAGCTCGGTCCACTCCTCCCATATACTGATTATAGACCTTGATTAAATTTGGCTGAGTAACTTGTATCTTTTTTTTCTGCTTTTGAGAATAACGACTGACCTATTGCAAAGGATTGACACCGACACCAGATGATGCAACAGTCACAACACTGTTATCATTCCAACTACAAACAATATTGCCTTTTCCATCAAGTGGGTAATCAAATGTGCCCCTATCTTTTTTCTTTAGGGTAGCATCAGATAGTAAAGGTTTGTCTTCGCGATCTTTTCTCGCTATGCCTGTTGCTTGATGGCCCATTGAATGAAGTTTATCAAGGAGTGCAATGCTTGTGAAAAAGTTGTCGAACACAAAATGGTATTTACCAGGATGCTGCGTTGTGAGTGCCTCAGTAAATTGCAAAACAACTGAAGCACCTACACCATATTCTTGGTATTGAGTGTTCGGGTTATTTCCTTGATAAGGCTGAAACCAGCAAATGTAGCCTAGACGCGTTGCACCATACCAGAATGTATACCCAAACCGAATATGCTTACAACGAATGAACTGTTTGCACCCGTGACGACCGAAATAGAGAATCATGGCCTCATCCAAGCTGAAGTATATTTCATTTGGTACAAATTTCATACATCTGTCATTCAGTTGCTCTATGAGAGGTCGCAGCTAGGAAAACTTGTCCATGTGGTTCAAGTTAGAATTGTCAGCAACATGCAAATTTGAAAATATTGTTTCAAATCGGTCACGTCTCATTGCACCACTAACTAGAGAATTATGCGAATCTGGTCTTTGCTCCCAAAACATACGCCGTCTCGGAACAGACGTAACCACTCAGAAAAATTATTCTCAAAAAACACCAACAGTCAGTTCAAGGTTTACGCCCTTACTTGCAGCATATAAATTGCAATATTTGACAACCATATCAATCACTTCAATATCCAGAAAGAGTTTTAAACATTCATCAGGGGTTTTCATTTTTGTGATTTTTTTCTTCTGAAACTCTACCTCCTACTGGCTGGGCAGTCAGATCGGCTTTCTTCCAATTGCGTACAACTTTGTTTACCTTTTTTCTTTGAGCAAGAAGAGGTTGAGGCGAAGCAGAAGCCGATGCACCGTCATTTTCAGTAGTATCACCATTCGGTATCAGCAAAAGGTCAGCATGGTCAAAGTTCTCGTCAGAAGAACCATGAATGAGATGAGCAGGAGCGCGCAGCAATGCACCGGGAAGATTGTTAATTGTTCAAACATCGTCATCCCCGGAGTCCTCGTCAGACACAGGTTTTGTTGCGTTATCAGGGGGTTCAATGATGATATCACGTACATCTACGTAATCTTCTGTCTCTAATAGATCATTTATTTCATGCACTGTCAAATATCTCGACATCCTGGTACTTTTAGCTAAAGGCGCGGTCACCCTCCACTTTCTAACGGACGGGACGCAAGACACATCCACTTCACGAGATCGTACTCAACATACAACTACTGTAAAAATTGATCACAATTCATCAGTTGGTTATCGATGTATTTATTCTTTCACTGAAATGGAAACTGATTATAGCCAAGACATAGCATCGTTTCCCTCAGTCACATAACATCTAATTGCTTACTTGATTTAAAATTAAAGTGAATATTTCAGTGCGCCTGAATGCACGCATAATAGTAGTGGATTTGCCTAGTGTTCCAAAAATGGAACACTGTTAAATAAAAGCTTATAACTAAAACAAAATAGATTGTTTAAAAATTTTCTTCTTAAAGTACTATAGGTTAACTATTACTGAACATGCAGGGAAAAATTAACAACATTTGGGCATAATGGCAAATAGTTATTAATATAACATTTGAGATGGTCTCAGAAAAACTGCCTTGAAAAAAAAGACCGATATTTCTCAACACACTGGCTGCGATGGGTTGGCAAAACTGACTAATTCTTTGCACCACGTAATACAATATATCTTTATAAAGAGGTACAGAAAGAAAAACCGTGGCATATTGGTGTATTATGAGTCGTAGTCATTAAATTAGAAAGTCGCATCAGGTGTTCCAAAAATGGAACACTAGGCATAAATGGGTTAATTTCGTCCTTGCCACATATTAAATGATCAGGTCAATTACGCTTTAACATTTCTCATTTGTCTTCTATTAAAAGTATCAACGCCTTGTACATTATACATTTATTCGTCCGATGTAAGAAACTTCCGTTAGGATGGGTTTACACTGGCAAGTTACTTCTGCAAGTGCTTACGGGGGTTTTTACTCTGAAGGAGAGTTTTCTTTCACAAGTAAGTGCAGATTGATAACCGTTTACACTAGTAACAATACGCTTCTGCAAGCGACTAGTCGAAAGCTTTACAAGCTCTGTAAGCGGACTTGCAAAGCCTGTAGCCTACGTCGAAAGTCGCTTGCTGCAAGTAACTTACGCAATAAACTTGCCAGTGTAAACCCATCTCAAGAAGTACACGCAAAGTAGATTTTTCGCTTTGATGCATAAAATGTTTATTTTGTAAAATGTAATTACAAAATCGGGAGATGTAAGTACAAAAATATATAAAATTTAGTTGTAGATTTTTAATTTATCATCCAATGTGGCTTTCGGGAAGGAATCCAAAAAACTTCCATGAAATATGAAAATGTTTTGTACAAGTTTGCGTTTTTGAAAAATAACCCGGTAGTCTCTGTAATAGTTAAGGAATAAATAAATAATTTCACTCAATCTAAACGAATTATAAATGACAAGTAGATACTAAATACATGAATTTCCTTAGAAAATGTTGCCATCATAGTTGACAGCACGGGCAACTAGCTTAATTAACAATGATTAGCATTATGTTTTGCGAATTATAAAACACCGGAAAATGATTTTAAGTTATGATACAACCTTTAATTGATGCAAATGAATTCCTCCGCTGGAAAAAACACATTATGAGGAAAAATATAAGATACTACCCAATCCGAGGCCTAAAGTTAAGCATCACCATTATTAAATATTAACAAAGGTATAGTTTCTTCAACGCCTTCTCAGGATGGGGTGCAGCATTTGTACAAATAATAAAACTTACCAAAGAGCACTTAGAATTTCACAGCATGCAAAAGGATTCATGTTTAACTAATTTACGCACTTAAAAATATCTCTGGGCATAGGAATATATTTTTGAACATATCTCCATGAACGGCACTCACACATCTCGACAAGGCATTTCTAGTCCCCATTCTAGAATTAGAACTCTAACGAGGAAAATTGAGAGTATCGCTTATTCTCGAAAAACATAGAAAACAATCCATAAGCAACGTATAACGGTTGTCTTGAGGAATTCATGGCAACGATAAAAAATCTTTTAGCAGACGTACGCAAGAACATTTCTTAATTTTGAGAATAGATTAACAGAACTAGAGCCTGCATCAGTGACACCACAAATTATCCTCCAGTATATCTTTAAATTAAAATTCACATAACACTGTTCCAATTAACAACACACTTAGCTGGGTTTTATATTAACTTGAAACTCAATAAGGAACATTAGGTTTGCCGTTAGCATGTCACACATCATTTCTTAATTTTGAGAATAGATTAACAAAAATAGAGTCTGAATCAGTGACACCACCAATTATCCTCAAGCATATATTTAAATTGAAATTCACATCACGCTGTTCCAATTAGCAACACACTTGGCTAGATTTTATATTAACTTGAAACTCAATAAGGAGTATTAGGTTTGCCGTTAGCATGTCACATCATTCAGGTGAACTCATCACGTAGGCATTATATTAACAATATCTCCATAAAATTTGCAAAATAACTGTATTTCCCTTGCATCGAGCGCTATAGGTGGTAAATAAAACATAAAATGCCTATGTGAGGACGATGGATCATAGACACTAAACTTATTCTGAGATGCACTGTAGTTATTTTTAGGAGAAGTTAAGGGAAGATTAGGTATTTCACTTGTAAATAACACCCCCAAGAACTGAATTTCAAATGGTTTCAAACGTCATTTTTAAATGTAAAGGAAAAAAATACGAAATTAACCGATTAAAATAATACAGAAGTCGTCTTCGGAAGATTCAACATCCATCATTTTTAAGACATCTAGCAATTGATCCAACTTCCTTTCTACAGCAACCCCCTCCCCACAGAGTAACAACTCCCCCTCGCATTGGCAAGGAGGAACCTTGAGGAATTGTCACCAGTCCAACCGCGAGGAGCCTCTTTGAGCCGCGAGACAAAAGGGCAAGGAGCCGGACTCATTATTCATGAACTTGAGAGCAACGTAAGTGAGAAGAGTTCCTCTAAAATGTCCAGCACGTCTCCATTGTCGGCGACATTCCTCACAATAAAAGCAGAAAAGAGAACTGAAACTCAAGTTAGACAAGAAACGCGGCGTGGTTAAAACCAATATCCTCTCTAAATGAGATCGGTTGCCATTGGGTAACAAATGGTGCCGTAACTGGATTCCTTTTCTGAAATGAAAAGTCTTAAGACAGAGCTCAGTAATATTAAAACGTCTCCACAATTGAAGATGTGGATGTGACTACACTAATAGTATCACTTGCATTTGTACGAATCAATACGAAATAAAATGAGACAGCCTCCGTTCCATAAACATGAAAACGTTAATTTGAAAGTTATGCAGTACGAATTTTATCTTAGACTGCCCTTGAGTGCATATATGGTACTTATTTTTTCTATTACCCTTTCGCTAATATATATACGATCGGGATAAATATCATTTTTTTAAACTAAATTTTTTTTAAACCTGTTTATGATCAGATATATCGGTACCATGAGTGTTTTTAGATGACCTGAGGAAGCCGATATGTATCGGCACCTTGAATGTCTACGTGTTAACGCTCAATCACCAAAATTTTGGGAAAAAATTACTACCTGCTGAAACTCTAATTAGGGAGGCAAAAAACGAATGCTGCCAAACACTCCTTAAATCGCGGGATCTTGGAATGGAATTAATTACCTGAAGAACCCACAAAACCTTTACCAAGAAATGTAAATATTTTTTTTAAAATGTTACGCATAAAAAACGAGAGGAATGTTTGGTGTTTTATGTACATATATGTATTTTTTTAAACTTTATTATTAATTTATTTCAACCTAAACTAATGTTATATTGCCACCAGACAATGTCTAATTGCAATACCAGTGTAATAAATAAATTCATTCACTTCACTCAAACTGTTTATTTTTCACGATCTAATGAGCAGGAAGCATATTGGAATTACCTAAGTCAAGTTAGAAGAAATAAATATTGATTTTCTTAGCTTCCTTTGCAAGTTACGTTCGTCAAAAACTTCATGTTATCTCCCTATTATGCAAATAATTTTAAAAACGTGGATGAAGGCTCCAATCATTTGAGCAAAATGTATTTAACGTACGTAAGAAGATTCTTTTTATACGGCAAAATTCACTCATGGATTCGGCGAGTAGTAATTTCCAAGTAAAGCAACCATCTCTTTCACTTCAAGGCCGGTTAGTTCGGTGAAGGCAGAGTTCACCGAGTAATATGTCCACCAGCGTGTGAAATTCACACATCAGTACTGAAGGGGGTCAGTTTCCTGAGCCGCCTGCGGTTTCCTACAGAGATTTGGTGACCAGAAGACCACAGAGCTTGGTTTGAGCTTACAGAGCTTTAAGAAGGTTCATGGGGTTTAGAAGCCTAGTTCACCGGGTCAGTAGCTGAACGACCCACCACTGGAAAAATCTCTATTCTTTACCAGCAAAAATACTATTAGCTGAGGTTTCAGCAGCTACCATGGCAAAGCAAAATATTCCTAATATACTTGACAATGGCAGGCTTCACTTCGTAGACTCATGATTGATTAAAATACTATACTTAACAAGTACTTTTCTACAAAATTGAAGAAGCTATCCTATTTATTGGGTGAGGAAACCATTTATTCGGATGCATCATCCAACTTATGTGAATAGGATTTCTAAAAAACAAGACAATTACGTTTAATAACTTCGACCGTCTTGAGCTGCCATCCTTACATGGTCAGCAACGTAGTTGAACAAGAATTCATTACACAAACCTCTCCTACGTTGACGAAGCCAAGTCTTAATATTGTTTATAAAGTAAAATTATTTAATTTGCGTAAATGTATAGAAGTGGGATCATTGTCACTCCGATCATTGTCATAACTTCCACCAAAAATATCTTGAGTCATCATTTTTCGTTGTTCTACTAAGTTCCGCTGATATTTTGTTCAAATTTAATTTGGATAAAGTCCAATAGTTACTGTGCTAAAAATTAATACCCTATAAAAAGGGTCTTTCGTCGACCACGATCATGATGTTAATTTCACAATTCACACTCATCGTGAGCACTGAAAATACTAATGTTGATAAGGAGAGACACCTCCGAGAATATTTAAAATGTATGGTATATCTAAGGTGCACCTTAGCAATTTAGAAGATGTATCGATTAGAGTGGATACTCGGAGAAAAATGTTGTTATTCACCAAAAATTGAATGATTCACCCAACCTGTTTTTATCAGCATAAGAAGGCGTCCAGTTCAAAGCGTATTAGCTTTTATTTATCAGCGTAAAAAGGCAAAGTTTATTCATTTTATAATCTTATTTTCCTTTAAATTTACAATGGTGGTTAATCATGACTGAAATGGTCAACTAGTGGCCTATGAGGAATGAAATAAAACTGTAAGTTATAAATAAGCATCTGCAATAATCTACGATTAAAATCACCATGTATTGGCCAAATTATTCATAGGTTAAACTAAACTGTTAAAAATCTAAATACACAGGTAGCACTTGAAACATCTATTTTTTCACTCGCGATCGACCCAATTTCGGTATGATTCTATTTTTGATCTCGGCTTTTACTTGATAAACGTTAAGAAGAAATTACTGGCCACGTGATAATTTATCATTTAATTTTTACCAAGGTTTTTCATTCTACCGGGCTAAATTCCACAGGCTTCCTGGACTTTCAAGTACGGTGTGAACGAAAACAGTGCCAAAGTTATCTATAATATGCATTCGTTTTACTCTGTGTAGGTAAGACATGAAAGGCTCAAAAATCAATTGACTCCAATTAATGACTCACACGCAGCACATCCATTGAACTTCTTTACATGAGGAAAGAAATTCGCACTCAACTTAGGTTCAATTACAATTTTAACTCGTAAAAATACTAGGCTTCTTTAATGCTCTCGTAATTTTTATTCATCAGGTCAATAAATAGAAGACCGCAGTATCGCAATGTCGGTAATTTACGGATTTTCCTTCTGATATTTTCTTATTCCTTCAGACCTTTTTTCAGATCAGAGGCTTTTATTATCCACGTCCCTATTGGTTTATTTGAATTTGACATCACGGAAGCTTTATTATCATCATTCATCACTGGTCACTCAATCCTAAGATCGGTTGACTACAGCCCTCCATCCCTACCTATCTAATACTAGTTCCATTACTCCCTGGCAGTTTTTCTTTTGTACCTTCCTCTTCATTTGGTCAATCTATTCAGTCCTTCCTCAGGGGGAATTTTTTTTCTATTTTTCCTTCAATTATATTTCTTACGCATTGCCTCAGTAAGTCCCCAATCCATCTGGTCCTTTTTTTCTGATTAGTTTAACATATGGTCCTTTCCTCTTCTACCCTTCTGTATACCTCTTCATTTATTATTTTATCCATCCATTTGAATTTCAGCATCCTCCTCCAGTACCAGATATCGAATGCCTCTGCTCATTTCTGTTCTGCATTTCCAATGGTCCATGTATCCGATTCAGAGAGTGCCATGCTCCACACGAATGTTTTCACATTCTGTTTCCTAGTTCCTAGCCCTATCTTCCAAGGTTATTTGAAAGAAAGGTACTACGAAGAATATACGGTCCAGTGGAAGAGAATGGACACTGGAGGCGAAGATATAATAACGAGTTGTACCAATTTTTCGGTGAAGTAAGCATATCTAAATACATCAAAATTAAGAGACTACAATGGACTGGGCACTTACAGAGGATGGATGAGAACAGGATAGTGAAGAAAGTATTCAGGGTGAAGAGGGAAGGATAGAGACCAGCGCGGAAACCCAGGTAAAGATGGGTGGACAAGGTGGAGAGTGACGCAAAGGAAATAATTGGAACCAAGAACTTGAAGGTAGATACCCTGAATAGGAAGGAATGGGGGCGAGTTCTGGAGGCTGCCAAGGCTCGAATTGGGCTGTAGTGCAAAAGATGGATGGATGGAGTTCTATCTTCTTTGAACACAGTTGCCTTTTCATCATGAGAGCGTGCATAGTTAGAGCGAATCATGGTGGCAGTTGCCTCTTCATTTCTTATTTTATCATTAAATTTGATCTTCAGCATGCTCCTCCATTCGTATTTATTATAGACAATAACTTTTAAAAACCCATGGAATAGAATATAGAGAAAAATATGTTAATGAAGGATTTTATTTTCACATTTTCATTGACAGGGAAATATCCCAACAATCAGGAAGAGATACGAGGTTGCTCTTTTACTAACACCAGCGGTAAGGAGAGAATATATATTCCATTCCAAAGGGACGTGTATACATATTTAATTGACTCTAACATGACGTGAATTCAACGGCTCTTGGGATTAACGTATATTCTTCATAGTTCATAATCAACGATGGCCATAACTAGCGCAGCGTATAGAATCAGGACAAATATTAAGCCTCAGGCAATAGTGGCTGGCGCATCCAACCTTCCCACCTATATTGGACGGGTGTTAACTGCACCGACTGAAATATATAGCGCAACACTTAATCGTGGTTAATGCCAAAACTCAGAAATCAATCATTGGTCGCTTTTAACGAGCAGGCACGGCCCTCTACTGTTCTCCAATTATACTGCATGATAGCACCTCTGGGTAAATGGCAGCAAAATAACAGACAAAATGAGATGCTTGATAGATATGCCATTACGGTGATGGAGTTGATTAAAGTGCAAACGCTCATTAATGTGCGCGGAGGCTTAAATTATACAGAAAATGATGTAGTTGGTTCACTCAGCGCCAACATCTGCACATAAGGGGATGGGACCTAGCATATCGCTAATGCGTCCAATCAGTTATCGTTATGAAGATGAAAAATAGCATCTCATTATAACAGAAGAATTATTCAAGATATACGCGGAGAGGTCTATAACTTGAAACTGGGTAACGAGTTGGGAAACTATATTAGTTTCCGCATAATACAGAGTTCTTTTTCAGGAAGCTCCGCAAAAGTGAGGGGTTGCATAGAAATGGATACTTGAGTAAACTGCATTAACTCGCGATGAATATGAACACTGCCGTTTAAATTGAAGATCGATAAAGTAATAACGTTGGATGCTATGCATGTCCATTTTCCCAGATGCTCTATTTTCGTCTGACGCCTAAACATTGGGGTGGAATAATAACTCGTTAACATTTTTGGACGCCTCGTGATAACAATAACCAACATGAATGAATAGAAATTGATTATTATAAACATTAATTTAATTAAGGATCAAAATTCACAGTATCATCAGTAATTTCCCGATGAAAATTGACGTATAGCTCAATCAAAGTATTGAACAGTTTCTAAAACTTACGAAGGAGCTTAATGAACAGTTTCTAAAACTTATGAAAGAGCTTTTTTCACATGAGCTGTACATATGGAACAGAATTTTATTACATATTTTTGTTTTTTGTGCACAAAACATTTTCCACGCCAAAGAATATGACCACATATTCCAGTTATCGTGCATTGAAGAATTCAAAGCTTACGTCTAGTTACTTCGACCGGACATTACTGCTAAAAGACAAACTGCCTTCCGTTCAAATATGTCGCCCATCTTGTTTCATTGTTTCTTTTCCAAATTCATGCACCTAAACGGAAACTTCAAACTGCGTAATATCCTATTTTGGCATTTCAATTCCCGGATGTCATATTCAAAGACTGCGTTAGGAAAAGAGAAAAAATAAATGAAGGACTCGAAAAAGAAGAACATTTAGTCCCTCCTCAATATTCCAACCATGTATGTAATATTGTTTTCGTAAATCATTTAAAAGTAAAATTCACTATAGCATTGTCTCGGCCTTGAAAGCGGGGCCACATTTTCTTGGCGAGGTAATAGATAAAAATAATTTAATAGGTGAATTACCGATGATCGAAACCAAAAATAGCGAATGAACGCACGGAATGTTAATTTTTAATGATTCTATCATCACCAGTGAGGTAAATCATGATCATCCATTATTTGGATAGTTTGTTTTCAACTCCCGCTTTAGACTCCTTTGTTTTTAACCAAAGCAGTTCATCTTAAACGTGATATCAGCCCTTTAGTCGTAACTTCAGCATAACCATACCACAAGCCTCCGACGGCACTAAACATCCAACGGTGGGTTTTTAAAACTGATTTATTTTAGACATAGAACGTAGAACAGGAAATTTCAGAGATATAACAGAACGCACAGGAGGGAAGAGCCAATCAGTTTTATTTCCTAATTTTATCCTTATTTAATATGAATTTATCACTGGTCTCTGGCAGGTATGAGGAAGTTTATTCTAAACTTTTATCAAACTATTAGCAACAGTTTTGCTTTGACACTGAATGGCGTTAATCCCGGCAAATTCAGCCGGGAGAGAGATTAAAAGTTTTAACTCTTGATGAAGTCATCAACTTTTAGCCCCAAAAATCCTTACAGATGCCAGATCTAAATAATACCTCCACTGACTTTATCAATATACAACAGGGAATGATTATGGGCATACCACTGAAGAGGTCAGAGCGTCTTTTATCATATAGTAATTTTTGAACGGCAACCTTTTCCATAAAAATTATTTATCTCGTACTATTTCACTCAACGTAGTTCTTTTAGAGATATTTGCCGAAAAATGCAACTGTTTCCCATTTTCCATTCCATGCGGTAATATCTATGTGCTCCACAGAGATTTAATTAAAAAATAAAGAGCAAGTCCTGAGGCATGGCTCGCGTCTTGAATGTAACGGTGTGTAGCTATTATGCTTTCTCAACTATTTTCAAAGAAAGATTGATAACTCACCGATTGAAAAAAGGCATTTTGCAAAGTAGCAAAGTTGATTTTGAAGGCGTGGTCACCATTCAGCGTGAAACAAATGAGTCAAGTTTACGCCTTAACTTAAAACTATTGTGTCATTTATGAATCAACATTTCGTTGATGCTTCTTACAACTGCTAAAATTTATAAATATCAATGGAATACGGTCTGTATTATGACCTGAGAAAAGTCTGGATGAAACTACCTGAATGGGAGCGAATACTTCTCAAAGTGACAGGCGAAAGGGCCGATCCCAGGGTTTATCCCGCTTGAAGTCAGCAGTGTCATCTTCCCACCTGCGCACTGTGCAACGGCCTACTGAGAAAAGCATAGGACATCTTCCTCGCTTTAAACGATAACAGAAATATTATTAAATCTACCAACTTGAAAATATCCGCATTCAAAGATGAAGGATGCAGCTAGAACTAATTTCATAGTTCATATGAAGGTGAATGTAGTTGATTTTTTGATTAATTACCCTGGTAGTGGCACCATTTACATTTAGTTAAGATTTTAAAGACGAACATCGCTGGTGTTTTGCAAATCCTTCGTGCATTCTTCGTTTTTATAGTTGTCGAAGTCTCATTAGTATAATTATTGACTTAGATTACTTGAAAATATTTCAGATCAGGCTAGTTTTAAGGTGAAAATGAGTGTATTATTTTGACATCACACTTTACCTCTTGAACTGAAAGAAGTGGCAACATACGAGATAGGGTACTGTCAAGCAGATGGGTGCAAAGAGTCTTTATTCCCCAACTGCGGTAATTAATAATACCAGAAAGAATGAGATACTAACCCATGAAAACACCTATTCATATTCACCTCCTTGGAAAAACAAATTGGTCAATCGCGAATAAAATGACGTAAGCAGAAAAAAAGTAAACCAGAAATAGCACTGAAATATAAGAGCATTCCCACCAGAATAATCTGAAAAATTAAACTGACAATGAGTAATGAAAATTTAACTTACCACTTACTGGGCTGGAGATAATAAAGGCCCACAGGAGACAGATCACAGGAGTTAACATGCAACACCTTGGTGTCATAGTAGAGGATGTCATCGAAAGTGATCTGGAAAATATGAAACGCACACCATTATAGTTGCAATCATATGGAGATAAATACAAGAGATTCATGGACATGAGTATCATGAGCTGTAGTTATTACAAAACATAGCAAAAGATT
Organism: Pyrrhosoma nymphula; assembly: GCA_963573305.1. NCBI lineage: Eukaryota > Metazoa > Arthropoda > Insecta > Odonata > Coenagrionidae > Pyrrhosoma > Pyrrhosoma nymphula. The sequence continues at coordinate 38,107,144 of OY754334.1, forward strand.
ATCGATTAAATTATTACAAATGGTTGAAAACCAAACAGCAGTTGACTCAATGCAGATTCCTAGCTAGTTATGAACGAGTTCGAAATACAGCTGCTAAATGCAAAGCTCGAAGAAACATATTCATCCTATTCCTTTCGTAGTCTGTAACAGAATAAAACCCGAAAAATATTTGTAAAGAGGTTTCCCATAATTTATGGGGAGAGATAGCGTTTCTCCAACTTAAGAGTTACGTATCAGGGTGGAAGGGAGCCGAGGTTCTAAGGGAACGTGAGTACCATTGAAATATGGAGAAAATCCAACTAATAACACATTTGTTGAGAAAAATGGGAACACTTCACTTTCCAAAATGGTGGAAGACAGTAAAAACGACTTAATCCTCCAAGGCTGTGAAGTAGGTAACCACAAATGAGGACTCAGCACCACTTTGCAAATTCAGCAGCATTAATGGAGGAGTGAGTGTTCCCCCAAAATGCTCAAATGGATAAAGGTAAGGGTCAATAAAAGGTGGTTTGAACGTGCTTACTAAGGAGGCAGTCACGTACGTATACGTGGTGGACCGTCACGATTGAGAAAAATTCAGGTTTTTAATATCTCCAACCGAACTTTTTTTGTTGAATTCGTTTTTATTTCGTTTTGTTAGGCTTTTTTTTAGGGTTTTACGAGTATTTTACACTCTCAGTATAAGCACTTATAAGATAGTTTAATTCAGTAATATATATTACTTCTCATTAAATAGTAGTCCAATATTATAACTTCCAGTAAAGTCATCAAAATCAATCACTTAAAATAGTGGGCAGCAAACCAGAAGGCAAATGTAAGGCCTGAAATTGTACGAGTATTTATGCATTAGCAGTAGAGCATCCAGGGAGTTTAACTTTAAAAAATGTTACAAAGTTATGGACCAAAATTTAATCAAATCAATAAACCATCAAAACCCACACAAACACCAATAAAAATGATAAAAATCATTAACATTCAGTTTTCGCTCAAGATTTTTGGCTTTTTACTGGGTTATTCTAACATGGTTGGGTTTTACAAGTCAGATTAAATATTAGGAATCCTGTGGACCTACAATATATCGAATAGAATCAATCAACAGTACATTGTCATATACCCTGTAGAGTATAATGTAACAGTGGGTATGTGCCTGTAGAACGCCGAAGTCCTGAAAGATAAGTGAGCCGCCCTGTTTGCACCAAAATGAATCGTCATTTCAGAAATGGAACGGCTAGATTGGCAATTGGATAACGTGAATAACCTCATACTAATAAGATGCATTCATATTGGCGGTCAACATCAAGTTACAACGATGCAAATGGCCAACGAAGTCCATCGCGATTGTCAAACTTTGAATTGCAGAGCGCAAGTTCGGCTAATGGCATATTCAACTCACAGTTTTCCAATATAAATGAGCAGCGTAAAGATTTAAGTTTCTCCAATTTAAAATATGCCAAAATATGGACGGACAGATAAAATTCCGTGAAAATCAAGTGATTTTATGACTGCTAAATATTTCATTGCGAGGAATGACGTTGAAAACGCAGTCGGACATATTGGTCGATTCTCGATTTGATCGCCTAAAATCGACAATCAACCCGACCGTGAACCATGATCCTCGATCATTGCTTATTGACGTTGGTGAAACACTTTTATTGGTTAAATCAAAGAATGAAGTGTTGGTTGACGTTGGTGAAACCGGGCATTAGCGACGTCAAAATCATATCCAACACGGAGAAGCTATTCCAACGCAGCGTCAAAATGGGTACATGCTCTTTTCTTCCCGACTTTGGCCGTCTAGGGAACACGTAAAATAACCAAAAGCATTCTTCCCAACCCAATGTTTCGTTTTTTATTTTACGATCATTTTCTCGCTCTCCTGTAATATATTTTATCCTTTTGCTCATTTCTCCCGTCTAGGTGTTATTTCTTTTCCAATGAAGTTCCGCATCAATCAATTCTGTTTTACCCTGTATTATGTATTCCGTTATCCCCATCTCTTCCCGGTCTTTCTTTATTCTTTATGCCCACCGGTTGCCCTTCTTACTCTTATAAACGTGATTGCTCCTAAACTCGCCTTTCACTGTTTTTTTTGTGGTCATTGGATTTTTCTTAGAATATTTCTTTCCTACTTCTCTATCTCTTCTATTTATTTTGATCTCATTGAGAATATACAATCAGTATCGTAGGGAATTTCTGGCTTGATTACTGTATTGTCATTTCTAATTTTGGTTATCGTGAAGATTGGTATCTAGAAGATTAGCTAGAATGACGTTTTCAATATTATCAATGAACATAATCAGTATTTCTCTTGCAACATGAAATCTTGATTACAAAAATTAAAAACAATACACAACCCTCTTAGAGATGAATCCCGTAAAACATCCCAGTCGTGTCTGCCTGTGCATTTTCTGCACCTAATACTTACGTGCTTTTATAATACAACTCGATAGCCTCTTTTTTATTGCATTTTTATTACAATTGGAGAAGTGCGATACTTTTAGGAGACCACCAAAAGGAGGTTACTCTTAAGTAATCTGATTATATGCATACATGTGGAAACTCAACTTCCGATTTGCAGTCAATAGGACGAACCATAAGACCTTCATCTCAGCCGTCTACAATTGGTTATAATTGACGTTATCCTTCCTTTCAATGGAACTAAGGAGTAAAATCAAGGTGATAATTTACAAAAACGCTATGTATAACTTACTCATTTTCTATGCTAATATTAATGCTCATCTATAGAATTAAATACATGTTGAACTAAGTTTAAAAATAAACAGTGATACTCCCTTTTCCTTCCATTCTTCCAATAACATAGCAATGCGTGGAAAAAAACAACAATAAGCTTTTCAATACCCTTCGCAGATTTACATGTTCGCTACTAATGCGTTAATTTGAACAATAATCGACATTTTAGTCAAATAAATGGTTTGATTAATGAACAGATGTTTCCGTCCGCAGGCAGTGATCGTATACGTCAGGCATATTAGCCCGATTCAGGTAAGCTTTCCTAATAATGTATGTTTACATAAGTATGTAATATATTACACTAACGTAAAACAGCCGACGTACTGATCTCAAACCATATCCATGAAAACCGATTGCTTGGAAGTATATCCTACCTTATTCGTAGTCTACCTTAGTAATACCCAAGTAGGCTTTTCACTTCGTCAAAATGGCTGACAATAATGGCGTCTTGAACTAGACGTATAAATATGTAAGTGATAATAGCATTACATAAGCATAGGTATAGGTGCTTCAAAATGCTAAAGCGAAAAAATGATGTCGAATGTTAATTTATCAAATATAGCGGGAAAACCACATTAGGTAGTGGTGCGAGAGGAATGGATAGACCGAGAAAGTCATGGTTGAATGTGGTGGAAAAAATATTGTCTTAAGAGGGGGAGTATAAGGAGTCCAAAGAACAGGAGGGCATATATGCTGCAATGTAAGAGTTCAACTGAAACAAAAGCGGATGCAAGATTAGGGCATTTTGGCGGAGTCAGTTTTACAGGAATAACACCAAGAACCAAGCTTTTTTGACTGCGCCTATCGCGAAAAGGAACGAAATGAAGAATATATGCAATTATATATGATTTTTATCGATTATTGTCACTTCTCAGATAACGATTTTCAATCAGATGGAATTTTGGGCTTGTCAATTTTTCCTGCAGACAAGAATAAAATGTTTTAAAAATATCTTAGCCTTCCGGCGGACACTTACGTAAACGAGTACTTGGCTGTCGGTTTTCAGCGTTTTAATCCCTTTTACCGTAAGGAGATCGACTTCGAACGCTTTGCTATTCATTCAGTATAGGACTAGCCTTTGTGGTTTGCAGAAATATTTTTCTTAGAAGCATTTATTGGGGAAGAAAAAACCGAAACGCGTTGTTAAGTCCGTACGTTGTGCGCTGCAGGGCCCAGTGAATTTATGAAGGCACGAAGTCTATGTGTACATTCTTTGTTATTCTATTTATATATTTTCATTCAATCTGATTCAAATCAGATTCTGTTTTGTGTTCCGGCATAATCAATGTGTTTTTTTCATTTTCATTTTCTTATTGTTTGTATTTTTGTATCCATCATTAATTTTTGTAAATTGATTTTTTTAATTTTCGGCACAGTGAATGATTTACGTTGTTTTCTACGTTGGTTTAATTGTGTAAAACAAAGAAGAGTTGGTTAACCCCAAACAGGATTTTATCCTAAGGGGAATCAATGTCCCTCGTTATGAATTTTTATAATTTATTTTGTGTATGAGCTTATACGAGGAACAAATAAATAATAATAATAAATTAATTTATTTTTCTGCTATCAATAATTGGATTGGCGAACATTATTAAAAGTTCCTGATAAATATTCACCGAATGTGAACAGGAAATCAAAAGTCTTACGCTTCCCGTGGATATAAAAAAAGAATTTCTATTCCACCTAAATTCGAAATCCATGCAACCAACTTTCGCGTAAAAATAAAAACACTAAAAAAATAAAAATAAAATATTCCTGATCTACATTTATTCCCCCCCCCCCCCCCCCCCCGAAACTCTTCTCTCCCTTACCGTACCCATCACACATACACACTCGGACGTTCCCCGTTAAACGATAAACTCGTCCGGCGCAGCAGCAACACAAAAGGCCCAACTATCCGAATCGATGGGTTTCGGACGAGAGAGAAGTTAGGAGCGGCAAGCAGCAACCGCAGCACCAGTATGCGCGCAAGTTCCTCGATACCCGAGGATGAGAAAAGAAAAAAAAATAACGAATGGAAATGGCGCATCGAGTGGTGCGGGACTGAGCTTTCTTTTTTTTGCGCGCCCACTCGATTTCCATCATTCCCGCTCCAGACTCTTCGCCATTATTTTTTCCCGCCCAACAGAGCCACGGCACGGCATCTCGCACCGATCTTTCCACTGCTTCAAATAATGCATCCGGGGAGTCTACTCTCTTTCTCGGAGTCTACCGTATGACTGAGTGAGTAGTGAGAGATGAAACTAGAAGCGGCCGGGACCAGTGCGCGACGAAATTACACCGAAGAGGTGGAGAACTCTGTAAGAAAAATAGTCCTCCAAAAATAAAGGAGGAATATATCCGAGAAAAGTTGTCTGCGGCTGGCAGTACAAACAATCCCATACACACTCCCCTTCCACGTACAATGGCTCCCTTTATTTGGGCGGATAGGACTGAGCTCGAAGCAGCACTAATTGAACCCGAGTTCCTTTCATTTCAAAATCGGAATGTCGATCCCATTGGCAAATCATTCAAGCACACAAGCAGCGGAAATATTTGATAAATCCCGTAGGGATATTTATTTTGTTGACACAAGGCGTTTAATGAACTTCTCAAGGTGATTACATCAACAGGAGCTCTGGGTCGGATAAATATTCCAGTACACTTGACTAAGCTATTTCATTACTTTTGCAAGAAAACAATTTTAAAAAGTTACGCTTGAGTGCATTCAATGTAACTTATTTAAAGCATAAGCAATGCGTAGATATATGTACCTAAGATTTAAAGATTAATTTAAGCAGATGCTTTTAAAAGTTGCAAGATTAAGAATAAATTTTTATCCCATGCCATTCTAGTTATTGTGTTTTTTCACCAGCCTGATTACAGAAGATCAGTAAATTCGTAAGCTTCATGTGAAATCTGAGACTCGGTTTAATATATATATATATCGTTCACTCACTCACACACCACCTTTTAGGCGGCTTTTTGTATATATATCTATATATATATATATATATATATATATATATATATATATATATATATATATATATATATATATATATATAATAAATATTTCGTTCGAACAGGTGGTGAAAGAAAGAGTATAGGAAACACAAAATGTGATGACACAATGGTGATGTGAAGATGGAATGATGGCCGATTCCAAGTGAAAAAAATTCGTCTAGACCGGGAATTGAACCACTGACCTTCCGATTTCGCGCCGGATGCTCTGACCACTAAGCTATCTAGACTACTAAAGAAACACTGGAATCGGCGGGGGATTTATATGAATCAAACACCCCCAAGATTAGTCCGTAAAAGTCGCCGAGAGATGGCGCTGGACATTTTCACTCACCGGCAGAGAAGAAATTACGTACACAGAAGAGGAAAGCAAAGTTTGAATCAGGCACACAGACAGTGGTAAAGATACAAAACAGGCGTTTCGGGGCACGCAGAGCCCAAGAATATAGATATAGATATATATATATATATATATATATATATATTTTTTTTTTTTTTTTTTGACAGGGGGTGGGGAAAGAAAAGTAAAAAGATAGAAGACTTACTGGGACGTTTCGGGCATGCAGGCCCTTCTTCAGCTTTAGAAAAAGTACTTTTTCTTAGTCTTTTTTCTTTTACTTTTTCTAAAGCTGAAGAAGGGCCTGCATGCCCGAAACGTCCCAGTAAGTCTTCTATCTTTTTACTTTTCTTTCCCCACCCCCTGTCAAGTGTTTTTATTATATATATATATATTAGTAATTTTATGGCCTCCTGAATAAAAAAAATAAATTTCACTCAACGCAAAAGTGTTAAAACCTCAATTAAATTTATATATATATATATATATATATAATTTAATTGAGGTTTTAACACTTTTGCGTTGAGTGAAATTTATTTTTTTTATTCAGGAGGCCATAAAATTACTAAAATGCATATGTATTTATGTTCTGGTTACTTATAGACAAACTATCCTGATGCTAGCTACCTATAAGTAACCGGCCTCGCCAGCCTCGGTGGAGGTGGGGTAACATCCTCACCTGCCAACCCAAAGGTCGCGGGTTCGAGTTCCACCTGATTATAAAACCACAAATTGCTACCTTTCCACGCTAAATTCGATGAAACTTGTGTTGGTAAAATGGTAGAAAAATGGGGAAAATTTTAAATTTCCTATCACACATAGAAACTACGCATAAGGAGCAAACTCTCCGAGGTAACTGAATGGTAATAAAATGCAGAGACCTGCCCATCATATGATTTTAGTGATTGGGAAATTTCTGCAGTAACTGACGTCAGTGGAAACGGGCCTACAGTCGGCTCATGTGGCCGGAAAGAGTGTTCACTGAAAATATAATCGTAATACTAATGCATTTTTTATATCTTAATTATTTTTAATAGCTACGTGATGCCATCAGTGAAAGTAGTATTTTTTTTAATTTTAAAAACGAAAGGTACAATTAAGAATCTATTTTGAAACACAAAGTCGCGGAGGATTCTCCTTTATTGAAAAGCTTTCAATTTATTCCCATTTTTTCAGATGCAATGTTCGAATTATTTAAATGAGATCAGATAAATAAATATTTGTGAATTTTTTCAGAGCATTGCTCTTCATAAAGACATCACATACATGAGTTGAGATTGCCAGTATTTTCAACCCACGCGCTTCGATATCATCAGTTTAAAAGCACTATTAGGCAAGCATCCATCGCCCCAAACACGGAATACCACTCCATAAAATTATTTGGCTACTCCACCGGCAGCGAGTTTAAATCAAGTACCTCACACATTCATGCCAATATTAGACCTAACTCCTTATCCTGAGCATCTATTCTGAATACCGGTGAATTCCTGGATGTCGCCAGAAAAACTATCGCATATCGTCCTGGACTCCTCACTACTTCCTACGAATCTCTTCCGCTTTTAAAGTATTTGCCTATATCGGTTCGAAATGTTATCTACTTTGCTCATCATTATATGCATTTGCTTGTGGGAGATAAAAATTATGTACGTTTTGGATCGAACAAAAAGGATTGTGAATAATATTGCCTGATAAACAAAATTAGAACTACTCGTACGTACATCTAATATCAGACTAATTCACGGGCCGTGGAAATTACTGATACATATTAACATAATTCTAATAATTTTCGTCGACTTTCTTCGACAAAAAGTACTATTTCATTGATAGGTAAAGTTTATGAGAAATTTGCCTACAAATTCCATAAATATCACTTAGTCACATCCTTACTCTTATGGAAGTGAGTAACAATCCACTACTTTTCTTGACCAATGCTGGGCACTATCTACCTATAATATTTCTTTCTTCATTTCAGCGTACTACGTCATACCCGTCTTCACCCTGTCCAAAAACCTATTCTTTTTCTTCCTCTTCCCCGTATGCCCAATATCCTTCTCTCTATCACGGTCTTTTGCAACATTTTGCTCCTAATAACCTCTGTCAGCCACCACCATTGCCTCCCCCTAATCTTATTCAGAAAATGTCTTCCCTCACCAGCCAAACCAAGAACTTCCTCGTTCGTCTTTCTTTCCGTCCACCACGCTACCATCCACCTCTACACAAACATCTCGAACGCCTGCAGCCTATTCTCGTAATATTTTCCCAGAGTCCACGTTTCTGCCCTATACAAATTTACACTCCATTTACTTATACAAGCAAAGAAATAAAAACCGTCAATAGTACATAATTCAATGGAGAAGTACGTCAATCCCGTTATAGGCGTGATAGTCACTGAATAAAACATTGAACAAGTTTCACAACTGTCAAATTACGTAGGACATGTAGAGTTATTAAGGAAAGGAAGCGATGATTAGTGACCGGTTTCCCACAGTGGAAATATCTTTGCAAGTCTCTCAGTGCACCACTGCGTGGTTTTTTTCGTAGAGCTATCTCTATAAATTAAATTCGTAACGGCAATTACCAGTGGTCTATATTTTCCACCGAGTAGTTGGCATTTAAAGTCAATATTCACTAACTACTGTAATAATGGAACTTGTTTATCGGTTCGCCTCCTCCCATCGCCTCCATCCCCTCTCTCCCTCACCCTCCTCCCTCCTCTTGCATCACCAGCAATGTGGTCTACCACTTGCAATGTAAACTCTGCCCAGCTTTTTACATTGGTAAATCCTCTACTCCCCTCAACATACGTATAAATAATCACCCTGCTAATTGTAAAAATCCTTCCCAATCTGCTTCTCTTCCCGTTGCGATACACGCCCCCATTCACAAAACATCCTTCAACCACTGCTACAATGTTTCAATTCTTTTTTCCCTCCCCCCAACTGCTCCCCCACTTGAACTTAAATCGGTGGAATTACCTTTTATTTGGCTGTATAAAGCCTTTCAAACTCCGGGCATCAATGTCTTTCACTAAATTCCCTTCCCCTCTTCCCCCTCCATTCCCTTTCCTGCCTGTCCCTCCCTTTATTCCCCTCTTTCTCCTCCAATCTCTTCCTCGCCTGGCCCAGCCTGCCCTCCCCTGCCTGCCCCTCATCTCCTTTCTTCCTTCTCTCCTTACCCACATCTGCATTCATTACTCCCTCCAGTTCGGAAGAAGACAGTTGAATGCTGTCGAAAATTAAACCATTCGTGTGAGTTTCTTTTGTTTGTGCCACTGTTTTTTACTTGTCACGCCTGTGACTCCTTATTGGATATATATATATATATATATATATATATATATATATATATAAAACTTCCAGGAGAATCACTCGGGTGATAAATATACAGTATGCCAAGAGGGTGGCCGATAAAAAATATAAACACGGAAAAAAGAACACTTACAGATAAAAACTTCCGATATTTCGGTGAAGAGTAGCTCCACCTTTCTCAAGGTTTAAAGTAGGAATGAAGAAAAGGAGAGAGATTGAGGTATGGGAGGGGAAAGAGGGGGAGACGAAGGTGTAAGAGGGGAAGGAGGGGAAAGAGGGAGAGAGGAAGGTGTAAGAGGGGAAGGAGGGGAAAGACGAAGAGCGGGGAGAGGGCGTGGAGGAAGCAGGGAGAGATGAGATGAGGGGGAGGGAGAAACTAGTGTGATTTATTGAGTCCAGGGGGCGAGAAAGCCTGGTGGATTAAAATACAAGAAGATTCAAGATCTTTGAGCTGAAGGGGAGAGGAAGAAGGGGGAAGGGAAGCAAGTAGACCGACTTTAAAAGTGTTTTAGTAAAGAAAGTAAAAAAAAAAAAAAAAAAAAAAAACCCGAACGACATGCGCGCTAAGTCCTTCGGCTAAGTCCGGAGGATAAACAGTCCGCAGAGGAGAAACTGTCCAAAGAGGAGAATTGCCCAAAAAACAGGGGGGAAAATGCCACACTAATAGCATTTCCCAACACAATATCTCCCTCTGTACCACCTACTTCCCAGGTGTGGACTCTATTAGGCGTATTATTAAAAACCTCTACCCTATCCTGTCGGACAACCTAACCACTTCTAAAATATTCCCCCAATGTCCCTCTCTCAGCTTCAGACGCCCCCCCAATCTATCCGCCATTTTCAATATTACCAAACCCCTGTCCAAATCACTCAAACCCACCAAATCCCTTCCCACCCCTTGCAACCGCCCGCGATGTAAAACTTGCCCCATCCTCATCACCCAGCCCTTGCCGGACAAGTTCCTCGCTTTTCCCCTCCCTTCTGTCCTCTCACCCTCCTGCACCACGCCTAACATTGTCTACATCCTCCTCTGTCAATACTGCCCTTCTTTCTATATTGGCTTATCCACCACTCCTCTCAATATTAGAATGAATGGGCACCGCTCGTCTTGTAACGATTGCCCCTCCCTCTCTGTTTCTCTCCCTGTCACCATTCACGTCTCCTCCCACAACTCCACTTTCAATAACACTTTTAAAGTCGGTCTACTTGCTTCCCTTCCCCCTTCTTCCTCTCCCCTTCAGCTCAAAGATCTTGAATCTTCTTGTATTTTAATCCACCAGGCTTTCTCGCCCCCTGGACTCAATAAATCACACTAGTTTCTCCCTCCCCCTCATCTCATCTCTCCCTGCTTCCTCCACGCCCTCTCCCCGCTCTTCGTCTTTCCCCTCCTTCCCCTCTTACACCTTCCTCTCTCCCTCTTTCCCCTCCTTCCCCTCTTACACCTTCGTCTCCCCCTCTTTCCCCTCCCATACCTCAATCTCTCTCCTTTTCTTCATTCCTACTTTAAACCTTGAGAAAGGTGGAGCTACTCTTCACCGAAATATCGGAAGTTTTTATCTGTAAGTGTTCTTTTTTCCGTGTTTATATTTTTTATCGGCCACCCTCTTGGCATACTGTATATATATATATATATATATATATATATATATATATATATATATATATATATATATATATATATATATATATATATATATATATATATATATATATATATATATATATAATTGGAAGCTTTCACGAGCGTGAACACAAAAATATATAAAAACTTCGTCACAAGGGTGACTAAAAGGAAAAAACACAAAAATGTGTGTGAGTTCGGTGTGTGAAACTCACCGTGTGAGTTCTTTTTTTATGTGTTTTTACCTTTTAGTCACCCTTGTGACGAAGTTTATAAATATATATATATATATATATATATATATATATATACACACGAAACGAAAATTTCGCCAATAGGCCACAATATAATAAAAAAAACACATGACAGGGGGTGGGGAAAGAAAAGTAAAAAGAGAGAGAGGACTTACTGGGACGTTTCGGGCATGTAGGCCCTTCTTCAGCTGTAGAAAATTTGAGAAATTTTCTACAGCTGAAGAAGGGCCTACATGCCCGAAACGTCCCAGTAAGTCCTCTCTCTCTTTTTACTTTTCTTTCCCCACCCCCTGTCAAGTGTTTTTTTATATATATATATATATATATAGTTTATATATATGAGTGTTCTTTCTAAGTGTTTTACTTTATTAAGTGCGTCACAGCTAGTGACACTGTTTTATTATTATATTGTGCTACGCGAATCATTTCCTACGAAACTGTATATATATGTATATAATATATATATATGTATACACATATATATATATATATATACACTGGAAAGGGGGTGGGAATGAAAAGTAAAATGATAAGACTTATAGGGAACGTTTCGGGCATGTAACTCCTTTGTCAGCTGGAGAAAACGTTTTTTTCTCCAGCTGACGAAAGGGTTACAATCCCGAAACGTTCCCAATAAGTCTTGTCTTTTTACTTTTCTTTCCCCACCCCGTCCAGTGTATTTTTGATTGTTGTGGCCTATTGCCGAAACTTTCCCTGTGTGTGTATACATATATCTATATATTCTTTTGAAATTTTCGCCAATTGGTCACAAATATATAAAATAAAACTTACAGGAGGTAGGAGAAAGAGATATAGAAAAAGAATTTGTATGTTAATTATATATATATATATATATATATATATATATATATATATATATATATATATATATATATATATATATATATATATATATATATATATATAAATGCTAATGAGGTCAATGAACGGAATAGACATCTTGTTTCAAGTTACGGGCGTCTTATGTGTTCAAAATAATTGCACAAACAACAGGATGATTTACCGGTTCTTGACGGAAATTGGAAAAATCTACGCAGACCAATTATAAGTCACACTATATTGAGAGCACACAGCCGTAATCAAAGCCGGAGAGATCAGATAATCTAAATTAAATGGAAGGAGAAACGAAAGATTGGTCATAATACCTCTTCATTCTATACGTTCACCGCAATCCGAGTTTCAGAACCGCATAAGGCTCCACACTCCATTTAAGAGACTTCATTAATCTCCTTTTCACTCTTCAGCTTTAAAGTACCTCTTACTAATACTTTTCAGCAAGAAATGCCATTTTTAAACCAGAGATATTCTGATCCTTAAGCCCCTGCTACTAAATCTGGATATCGAGGGATCCGAGATCAAGTCCCGGTCATGGTGAATGATTTTTCCTCGGTAGAGTTTTCGCACTTGTGTGCCATTTCTCCACTCCTCTTTACTGGAGAAATTGTCCAGTTAGGAAAACTTTATGATAGGAAACCTTTTGATAAGTTTGGATCATTATATTTTCTACACAACTATGAACGCGTTTATTTAGTAGGTGAAGATAAGCCCATACTCCGTAACAAATTTTACAGATACCGGAATCAGCATCGACATTACCTGGCCAGTTATCCGGAACACGGAATGTGCATTTGCGGGTGACTCCGTAAAATTAATACCGTGGTTATTCCCGGTATCCTCAAAATTTGTGACACATAAAGGGTCATCCTCACCATTTTAAAAAACGCATTCATTTTTGCGTACAATATAGAAGATGTAATGAGCCAAAGTTAACAAATATACGAGAAGTTTTTCAAGCAGCATAATTTGGCTTTATAGACGAGTGGGCCCTCCAAAAACCTAACCAACGTTCCAGTCGTACAGGGTGGGAAACGAGCAAAGTAATGGACTGCCAGTAGGGATGAAGTTCAGGAGGAACTTGAACCATGACCCAGCTACGGAGGCCCTACAGGAGCCACGAGAAAGTCGGTAAGCCGGACTCTGGTAAAGCCATCGCTGGGCTAATCACCAGCATGGTTGAAAGTGATCGATTAAAGGAAAACCAATAAGCCACGTAAAACGGAAGGATGGCTAACAGAAAACAATCACGTGGAGGAAAGCAATTGAAAAGTATGGAAAGAAAAAATGGAAGACTGAGGAGGAGATGAAAAGTGCGATATTCCACAGAGGAAAAATCATTCGCCTTGACCGGGATTTTTCCCGGTCAAATCCCGGTCAATGCGCATGATATATCCTCCGTGAAATATCGCACTTATGTGCACTTGCAGGTGACTCCGTTAAAGTTAATACCGTGGCTAGTCCCGGTATTCTCAAAATTAGGAGTTGAAAAGAAAATGATAAGTAATTAGAAGATGTGGAGGCAGTTTATCAAGGCCTCGACTTCAATGGCATAAAGGAAAGAGGAAGGAGTGAGGGGATTGTTTAATATTGACAATAAATGCGGCCTTAAATAAGGGGAGCTCGAAGGAGCCCGCCAGCTTCTTGGGATGTAAGACACGAGCTAATCTCAAATTCCCCTCAGGTGCGTCAACAAGCGATGTAACGACAGAAAGAAGAATAAATAGAGTGATGGAATTCGCCGATCGCGGAGGTGTAATCCTTAAAGCCCTGGTTACACGGTACAATCACACGTACGAGTTCGTGTGCATTCGCGTGAATGGTTTCATGTATTTTGCGCCAACGGATTCATGTACATTTGAGTGAATGAATTGTTGAATCAGTGGTTTCACGGCACATGAAACTGCACATGCATTCGCACAATTTTCAGGGTACGTATTTGCGATTGTTGTTGTTTCTCTCTTGACTAAGCGCAACATTCAAGCCATTCAAGCGTTTTTAAAGGCAACTTACCTATAGACTATCTGTTATAAAGCAGACTATACATACTTATATTATACTTAATAATTCAAATTCAGATTTTCAGTAATTATCTCGTATTCCGCATTTGTTTTCTCGAGTGGTAGTTCCTCAGATGAAAGATACTCGAATGGACTTGCTAAATCCCTTTTTATACGTTTCGGGATTTATATTGCAGTTATGGTGAGGTATATTTGATAACTCGAAAATCAAATAATTGAAGTAGAACGAATACATTGGATCAAAATCTTATTTAAATGTTAGCTGTATGGTACGTACGTTTGGAAAAGAAAATCGGTGGTAGTATTGGAAGCAAGTGTAAAATTTTGCTCTTAAATGGATATCGTTGCCTCAATGTACACGATGGTAATCTTAAATATAATATCTTCGGATACTACTTAAGTTTTTTCATGTAGATTTGGACGTACATAAAAACAGCTGATCCAGTTTCGAGCACGAAGCTGCTCCTTGGATACTCTGCCAGTGAACTAACTACGTACACGAGAAAGTATAACAATGTGAGAATCGTAGAAGCATAAATTATTGTTAAAGTAAAAAACTAAGTAATTAACGGCCAATCACACATTCGTGGCGTGAGCTTCTCAAATATTTACCGCACAAACAAGTCATTTTGTATGAAATTCACTGTTCTACTAGACTAGCCCTCCCGGCATACATGACCTTTCTGAGAAAGCGTTTAGCTCTGAAAAGAAATAGATAAATACGCAAAATACAAGGAATGCTCTTCTAACTAATACAATTGAACCTTTATTTTACTGATGCCGACGGAATGTGTAGGAGGGTAGTCCAAGCGAGGGGCAATGGTCTATAACAGGAGACGTCCAACGAAAGCGAGGGGTCAATAAACGTAGCGTACAGGTCGTCCAGGTAGTGCCAACAGTGCCAAGATCAAATAGTAGAGCGAAGTCCTAATGGAGCAGAGGTCAAATAAATTCTAATAGCTGAATCAAATGCAAACAAACCGAAATTTAGAAGTCTACAAACACCATACGAGCAGAAAACATTATTTCCGTTATCTACCACCAGGTTATCTACCACCACCACTGAAGCACGAGCGCAACTTGTACGAATGCATGAACCATGAATATACATATGGATATAAATCTTCGGCACCAATGTACGGGCAGTAGTGTTGCCTAGCTTTCCACGGAACTGCAATCGCCATGGTTTGCTTTTGCGTGTCAAAAAATGGCCGGTTTAATTGGAACACCAATTCCGGTACCTTTATTTCCAGTATCTCCATTTGAATCACGGCCTTTCCTCATTATAACCACCTTCTCTAGAGTGGCGGCGCTACAATCTGCTTGGTCCTGATTCTTCGTTGCATGCGGAATGTTTGGCAACACTCACTGTGGGCAAGTTTAGGATTCGTATATTCATGGCATGAACCAAATTAGAACAGGTTCTATTTTCTGTTCACGCATTCGTACATTTTGGTGTGGTTACACGATGAATTTTCGCGTTCATTCTCACGTTCACGCATTCACACATGAACTTGAACGTGTTAATGTATCGCGCAACCAGGGCTTAACACACGGTGGGGTAAGCCAAGACCTTCTCAACTAATGGCCTGCACGCATGGTTGTGACGTCACGTTCTCTGGGCAGGCAAGCAGTATGACCGTTGTCTTTATTGGAACGCAATTTTAGTGAAGTTGCAGCTTTTCTATTAAGTTGCAAATGAAAAAAACTTATTTTAAGCCTTTATTATCAAAGTAACTATATCTAGCCAGCTCTATAATAGTAAAAATAATAAGAATACGATACAAACTACTCAAGCGATGAATGTAAGGATCTACTGTATTACAAAATTTACAGCCGCAAACAAGAATTCCTGAAAGCGAATTCTCATAGATCAGCAAGCATAATGAATACGGCATGAATAAAACAGTAGGATTATCGATATAATTTAAGATTTTAGAAACAGTATTGAACCATTAAGACAATTTCAGTCACCTTACGGTAATCAAAACTTTCCTTTTGATTATTACACTGAACAAATTTTGCTATACCTATTGCATACTAGCATAATTATTACGAGATGCTAATAAATTTAAGTGCAATTATATAAATTAGACGTGGGTGGAGGAAATGCATTACAGGATTTTATCCGGAAGTGGTTAACATTTTCATATAAATGAGGATGAATCTTACACCGATGTAATGTTGAAAATAAAACAAGGATAGCACCTTTCACACGTTATTTAATGTTTTTAATATAATTGTCCACTGAAATCTCTGATCATACATGAAATACACAACTACAAAGTTTTACAGTAATAATATCTCAAGTCAAAGTAGAATATGAACAGAAAACAGAACTCAGAAAAATAATAAACTAAACAGAATGGGCAATATTAAAGATAGTAACTACATTATGTACTAAACATATGCGACACGAAATTCAATGACCAGATTCAGTTAATAAGACGTAGAGAGTTTTCGGTTTTTTCCTGCTTTCTGTAGTTTTTCTTAAGTATTGACCCTTTTTTACAGTAATTTTTCAACAATGTATTTGTTGATGCCCATTAAACCATCTTCATGACATCCTCACATGAGTGATTAATGTCACAGCAATCCCACGAAAATAAATCCACTTCCATCAAACTGTCCATAGTGGTGATCGTGGCTACATATATTTGATTTTCCATTTTTTTTAAACTCTCCTTCAAATACGGGGCCAACAAGATGATTCACAATTATGTAAGTGTGAGTCACAGCATTTATCACAATGGTTTGTGGATATAACAGTCCGCCACGATCCAATTTCTGTATTATCTCTGAGGCAATCCCTGCATCTAACATCTTATCAACCACCAATAATCCTTTGCACGAATCACATTTTAATCTTTTAAGCACACTATAAGCACAGTACCCCGCCAAATATGCAATAATAGGCAACTCTTCCTCAACAGCCAAAATATCAGCTTCTGATAAGGTAAGTATTTTGCTAAATTTTTCAATGGGATTTTCACCACTACTGTAATCATTCCATACTGATTCCAAATCCAAGTTATTGACAGGGATAATGCCAGATTTTTGATATTCTATTGAAATTCTCATTATGCTGCTCAATCTTAATTTATTTTCTACCTCAAATAATTGGCGAGCAGAAATGTGATACTGCGATCCAGAAAGCTGCCTATATTTACCAAACCTATTTTCTAGAATGTCTGTCTGGAATTTACCAGATATTACATATGTCAACCCTAGTTCTCTGTACAGTAATTAACCAATTCTATCAAGGAGTGAGATGAGAACTTCAACGCAGCTAGTGTCTCCCTTGTCAGATTCCCTTCATTAGATCTCATCTCTTCCCATCGCTCTAGCCACAAAAGAAAATCCTGAAGGAATTCAAATTTTTTTATCATCGACAGAATTAGTGAGTGGTTCCTGCATGACATCATTCAGTCTCCTTCCCTTTACAGGCGCTTTTGCATTAACAACTTTCCACCATGTGGTAATAGTTTTTATAAATTCAGCATTCCCCTCCTAATTCTTCAAATTATTTTCCAATCCCAGGGTTTTTATAGCTTCAACTACATAATCATTAAATATTTGAACCACAGGCTTGACATTTTTCCTCTCCAAATTTGAAGGCCAAAGTGCCTTTAAAGACAAACTGTAGCCATACTTTAAAAGTTTATGGGACTCTAGATCATACATTTTCCTCAGCACATAAAAAGAAGCTTGCAACTCTCCTGTTGATGATGCAGAGAATTCAGGGCAGATGAAATTTTTATCTGAATATTTTTGTTTGAGTCAGTTATTCCGGATACACTTTAATAAATGAACAGTATCTACAACATAAAAAGGTGGACGGCTCTGATTTGATGGATGTGGGTACACGATACAATTGTTTGGCTTGGCAGAAAAGAAAGACATAACCCTCCTATTAATTGCATTATCAGTAATCACAGCAATGACTGTACATCCAATTTTCTCAAGACCAACAATGACATTTCTAAGCACATCATGCAAAATGTGTGTATTTATTGAGCTGACAGGTTAAATATGACCCACATCTTTAAATGCAGATATAATGCTACTGAGCATGAATACATGTGCACTATATGCCAATTTTTCTGAATTAAATGATGCACCTGCTAAATTTCCTCCCTTGTAGTCCATGTATTGCTTAATGTGTATTTCATCCACCATAATAGTAACTGTCAAGTAACAAGCCTTTAAACCTATTTTTAGTTTTATGTGACCCAAAAATTTTGTTTCGAGCGTTTCCGACGGAGGAAAAACATTTAATAGGGAGCAAACCCTCTGAATAGTGCTTGGGTGTGGAGCAAAACGTTTCCCCGATTCCTTTATGAATTTGTATGCTGATGGTGAAACAAAATTAAGATGTGAAAAAAAGACCATATGCTCAGGCTTTTATCTGAGTCTTTGTCTATTTTTAAATAATTGCGAGCAAATAAAGTCAAAAACTCTTGGTTATCATAACATTGGCTCAAAGAATTCAATGTCTCATCTAAAACATCAAAAAGATGTTTAGAATTCTGGCACTCTTTCCTTAATGTGGAAATGTTTTCAATTAAAAGTAGCACTTCATTAATGACATGAATTGAATTCACAACCAAGGGAAGCTGGAAATTATCGCCAACATGATTTAAAAAACAACCCTTAAACAATACCCTTATCTCTAAGTCTTTGTTGACGACAACCGAGTAAGCCAACTCTGGCACTGTTGCAATATCAATATTAGCATATACAACTGAGTTTACATAACCTATAACACTCCAAAATGAAGAAAGCTTATTGATTTCTTGACAGACTAACAACTCATTTAAATTGGAAAACATGAATTATGAAAAGCACTGTTTCGCAGATACCAAGCTTTCTTTAACAGCGTTTTCCATGCATTTACTTTCCAACCTCATCTTTTTCTCATCTAGGGAATCACGAGTAGCTACAGTAGTTGATAAATATGAAGGACATCCAGGTAAAATACATGGTATGGCATCCTCTTTTAGTCTGGGCTTATCCAGCGGTTCAGTTAGTCTTTTACCACTCCGCTCATCAAAGTAGGATGTTTCCCAAATAACACCCTCGGCTTGAAATGAACATGACAAACCTGAAAAAATGTCCAATTCACAATTAATCCCAATGACTAAATGGAATCACTTTTACAGCAAAACATGAAATTGAAATACTTTTCCGCAAATCACCAAATACGCGAATCTTTTTTTACCCCATTATTCAATATCGTTGACGTTAAGTGGGAATAAAAGAGGACTTAGACACTTCCCTGTGGTACATACGTTGTGACTTTAACGTCCCGAGAGGTAATACAGTCTAAAACCCTTGTACTTAGTTACCCAATTTACTAAGTTAAAATCGAGAATAACAACGTCCACAGAATGTATTTATCACCTGAAGCTAAAATATCGCAAACAAACACTTTTACAGCAAAACAAGAAATTGAAGCACATTTTCTTACCTTTGAATGAACTGATGGTTGAAAATCTTGTCGACGAATGGCTGAAATCCATTTTCTCTTCAATGCCTCATCCTTGGGAAAAACAAACACATTCACTTTCGGTCCATTCGTGTAGTTTTCTCTACAATTCGGAACGCAGCATTTATAAACTATTGCTAGTATTTCTAACTATTCAATGTAACATTACAATACTTATAGAACTTGTGGAACACTAACCGTGCAAAGAAGACCGAACTCACAACACTCGTCAGTACGAACCACACCTTCTCAACGTTGTTGTTGTCTTAGCCTGGCACGCCAGGCATTAGCGCCTAGATGGGTAGCAGGAATTGGTAATGGGTCGGGGTGTGGGGAAAGAAATGGTCGGCCTAGTCGACGTGACGTCACAAGGATAACAGGCTTCATCGCGCAGGCCTTTAGTTTGAGAAGGTGTTGGGTAAGCCCCTCGCATATAAGCCCCACGGTTGGTGGGTAGTTGAATTACGTTTCCCAAAGACGGGAAGACAAGAAACTGACGCGAGAGGCAAGGCGTAATCTGAGATGGGACTCGCACTACTTGATATGCCAACAACGGATATGATAGCCCGACAACTTTCCTAATTACGGTGAAAAAGGCTGGAAATAGAAGTAGTTTGACTAGACTAGTTTGACTTCGGCTTTGGGGAGGTAGCATCTTCCTGCCAAGGAAAGTGAGGTTAGCTGTAACGTTGACGCTATTAATTACTTGTAAGAATCCAAGGAAAGAAGAAGAGAGGAATGATCAATATTAGACTGAAATCGATGCTCAATGATGAAAGAGCGATAAAAACATCAAAAACTCAACTTCGTTATTCGGTAGGAAATTATAACCAACGAGCTTGCACCACAAGCTTGATAATGGCATCGTCATTCGAAAAGGGAATCAGCAGGCTTCGACAGCTCTTGAAAACGATGAAATATGACACTTGTGGTTTTCTAAATACATATTTAAATGTACGGTAACAGATATGAAGCTACCCAGAAATACTCGACGTTCTCTTAAAGAATGCTTTAAATCAAAATATAAGTAAGATAACTGCTATTGCCTACATAAATAAAGTCATTATGTTAGGATTGGTTTACAATGGACCAATATTTGGAGAGAGGAGCTAATTTTGAAATGTTCTCGGACCTATCATATTAGCAATGATTTTTGGTCGATGACATGAAAAGTAGACTACGTCAAAACTGACAACGAGACTTACAATAACCTTGTAGAACGATAAGTCACCAATTTGACCAGGATCTCTTACACTGGCATAACTTATACAACGCCACACAGATAATAATTTAGTATAGTATGATATGTTAAATGACAGTTGCCTCAAGGTTCTCAAGGAATCACCTTTTCCTCATCATTCTAATGGAATAATTCTTGCCTCAATTCGGGGACACTGTAAAAACGAAACTGCGGAAGTATTTATGAACTGATCTAAGTTTACAATAGTTTAATTTAGTGCCAAGCAATAACAAATAATTGGCGTTAAAAGTATTCACATACTATGGAACGAATACCTACTGTCTAACCCTTTGGTGTTCATTCCTCGGATGTGCCTCCAAAAGTCTTCCAATCAGGTCTGTTTACAGGTCTATTTATTTCAGTGTAATTAGTACAATTAAAAAATTCTATTATTTGTGGCATGTACACGTGGCGTGGTTTACTTCTACACTCATACGCCGTTCCTTGAATGTATCTCTTGATAAAACTCTTGCGACGAAAAATCAAGCCTTTTGTAAAATTAATTTTATATTCCATTTCTCTCCGTCCCTATCGTCAACGTTTCACGCCCACACAAGCAGCGGCAAACTCTTTTCGCCCCCTAGGCAAACTAGGCAGCTGCCTAGGGGGCGAAATATTGCACATTGAAAAGACAGGAAATGGAAAATAATGGACGTTCTGTGGAAAATGGTGAGATCATTCGTTCCTATGCAAATAATAAAGTTCATCGCATGGAAATTTTCACTTCTAATCGTAAATGTAAACATTAAAATGTATGAAAATGTTTAGTTGGTACATGTCTATATTATTATTCTATGTATGCTTGTCTATTCTCTGAAGTCAAAGTACGTTAAATAAATAGAAATTAAATGAATTTTTGTTACAATATATAAAAGGGTCCCTGAATGAATTAAATACCTTGTGGCCCTCAGTCTCTAAGTCCAGGCCTGCACATAAAGCAGCGTCTTTCTTTTACTCCTGTTGATTTCCCGGAGCAACTAGAGAAAATTTCAAACATGCAAAATTGCCGATTCAGTATTTCTTGCTATTAGTTCCGAATGTAAAAAAAAAAATGTTTTGCCAGTATTTTATTGCGAAGAGAAAGGACTACCGAGGAAAACTAAGGATGGAACATTACACATATCGCGAGAAATGCTCAATTTAAGGTTTGTGAAGGAATAACGCGATAAGCGGAATGGATTTGAGAGCTGCAGCAATCCAATCTACACCTACATACTACACTGTGAGCCGCCGCAGAGGCGTGTAACCTGTACAAAAGCTTACCCGAGGCAAATTATCACCGCACGTCACTGGTAACAGAGGGTGATAGCAAAACTAGCCATGAGTAGGGGGGATAGGGTAATAGGGAGTGTGATAGGGGATAGGTAGGGAGAAGAGGAGAGAGGTTAGCTATGAGTTAATGTGTCTTAAACAAGTATCACGCTGTTATTATTATATTCACTAATGATGCGAGGAAAGAAGGAATTTTTGCATATACCAGTTTGGCAGTGCATCTCTTTTATTTTGTCACTCCTATCATTTCTGGAGATATAGCGCGGGGTTAAAATAATATTCTCCGTGTCGTACTGAAACTCGCTCGATCGGAGTTTTTCAATGAAGCTAAGCTTAGTGTGTAGCATTGGAGTCTCTAACAGTTCCGTGCCTAATCCTTCCATCAGCTGCATGACACTTGGTGTACGCTCGTAGCAGTTTTTAACAAAGCGTGCGGCTTTTATTGGTATTTTATCTACTTCGCTAATTAAATCTCTCTGTGTTGGGTTCCAAATGCTCGCGGTGAATTCAATATGTGGATTAGCATCTCTATTTCACTTTTTTATCAAAGAAACTTCCTAGTAATACCTTGATAAATCCTATTTTCTTTATTGCACCGCCGCAAATGTTTCGTGTTTCCTACACGTTAAATCTGAAGTCAAGATGATTCCCAGGCTTTTGACTTCATCAGACTCGCATATGTTTACCCCTCCCTCTTGTTTAATATAGCGTTTGGGTGATTTATTTCGAAAAAATGCACTGAAGTACATCCACTAAGGTTAAGGTCGAGCCAGCACTCAAGGCTCCACGAGTTAACGCTGTTTAGGTCTGCTGAGAGGGCTTCTAAGCAGGCATTTGAGGCAATTTCACGGTAGATGACAGCATTGTCAGCAAATAATCTAATTTTGCTACCTACTCTAGAGCATATGTCGTATATATAAATGTGTAATTAGAGGGGGCCAATCACGCATCCTCGAGGTACGCAGGATGTCGCTTTATCCTTGTTGAAACTACCTGACCCCGTCGATAACTACTTTTTGCTTTCGGTCGGTTAGAAAATCATGTATGCAATTAACTATTTTTTTGTTCATACCATATGATTTTAACGTAAATATTAGTTTTTTTAAGAACCATGTCTAATGCTTTCTTTAAATTCAGGAATATCTTCTGTGTAAGTGGATGTTTTGTTGGTAGAAAAAGATTCTACTAGGCTTTTCCAATATCTTATTTCCTTCTTAGTTCACCCTTCTTTAATGAATTGCTTCTCTAATGCTTTTAAATAGGTAAATCATGAACCTCCTTCAATGATTGACAAATCATTGATATTTTACCATAAGTATTCACTTATCTTCCACACGCCATAAGTTTAGTTTAACATTTATTAATCTTCATCTGACACTCCTTTTCCACAATTTCCTCCATTTTGTTCGAATGGTCTGAAGATCCTCTACAAATTTTACAGGCATAAAATTGGATAAACAGCAGGAAAAGGATAAATATGGAAAGCATGAAAAATAATCATCCAGAACCAACTAACTGCTGCTATGAGGAACACGCCGACGGACTCTATCATTCTTAACCCATGATAATTATGCTCTCATCGGAAAGCGTTGGGTCGTTTATGAGCTGAAGCGATTAAATATATGCTTTTATAATTTCCTACCAGATTCAAATTCCCAATTGCATACCTTCCTCAATCTTTAAAAGCAATATACAGGAAAGTTGTCGATTTTGCATCATCGTCTCTTTATTTTCTAATTACGCATCGTTAAAAAAATCGTAAAACTTTCATAAACTTCTTTCACGTTTCTCCTGCCTTTATAATAATTAACTAAATTTTAATGGGGGGGTGAAGAAGATAAAAATGCTCCCTCATCATTAACAAGCGACGGAAAATCGCGGCCACATGCGTCATATGCGGCCCAAGAAGATGCCTGTTCCCGCAAAACTGATGCACGTTCAATATTACTTGGGCTATATCTTTTTTTCAAAGGAAAGTAATAATGATGATCGCAAAATAAACAAACAAAAAAGTTCTCTCCCGCGATAGTTTATGGTATAGCGTTGCTTTTACCGGCGTTGTGAGCCACAAATTACAGCCACCAAATAATAACTTCCCGGCGAAGAGAGAGTTTTGCGCGATCATTAAAAACTTCTATCGCATGACGGCCTGAGCGACATCTTCAGACTAGAAATCGCGAGTTAATGAGGAAAGTTTCCTCTCGTTCATTAACCGAAAATCCCTGTAATAAAACCCACCGACAAATTGTTTAGCTTTAAAAAAATGTTTATTTAACGACAACATGAAAATGTTTATCATTTCGCTCACTCCTTGTCCTAGATTTTTCTTTTTTAGGTAGGTCCTTCCTTGTTTCTTACCGGTATCTTCTCTATAACTCATTTCCTTGCCGCCATTTTAGGACTACTCTCTCTTTCAAATCTCGATTGTTTAATTGTAAATAAAGGTTCTCGTTAAGTCCCCTTATTCAAAATGAAGTTTCACTTTAACTTCCGAGCCGCGATCGACAAAGAGAGGAAATATACGACAGTTGGACATTGCAACTCTGCTGAACTGTTCGTAAGAACATATTTCACCCGGAAATTAATTCATACCCTATGGTCAAAGTTTACCGCGTCACAAAGCTCAAACATGCTCACAACTTCGGCATGCTTTTCAACATCAGGTATACGCATCTGAATCAGAAGTTAATAACCGAATATTTCCAATGATTTGCGCATATGACTAGCATTTCGCAAAACGCGTAACCGCATTAAGGACGGGAAGTCACTGCAGATAAGACGGTTCTTTGAACTCTATTTTTATCGCCACATTTCCACTCAGTTCGTGTTTGCAGTAAGTTGCATCGTGTTTCCACACAATCCGCATGTTACAGATATTTCAATCAAATCAAAAACCTAATCAAGTCTGATCACATTAGTCTGCTATGCAAGTAAAATAGTAAGCTTCAAAATCAATAAAACACGATTTTTTATAATTTGGTAAAAGTTTTAACATGCAATTTGTGCTTTACAATCACCTTGAGCAGATTAGCGCGCATCACACCAGATGAAAAAAATTGTGCTCACATTATAAGTCGACGATTGGATCTTATTCTTAGGCAACAGTGACCTCCTCTTGACTTATGCCCTATAACTCCTCCGGGATCATAGGGCATCAATGAGCTTCCTCCATCAGACCTTGTCGCTAGCCATGTGATGCTGCACTCCCAATCTTTTGCCAATTTTGAATGCTCTTGACTCTCGGATCTTCTCCATGTCTGCCTTTTCCTGTTTCGTCTACCTTGCAGATTCCTCCCTAGCACCCGCTTCTAAATCACTTCAAACGACTTCTTTAAGGTGTGGCCTAAGGAACTCCGCAGTGCAAACGAAGATAAGCACAATATTCTCAAGAGCCAAAATTTCAATGATGGATGTACACTGTACAGTGTCCTGGCCTGTGGTTAATTTATATTTAATTTACATTTAATTTACTCCATCAGAATATGGAGTAGCTGCTGCCCAACTCCATATGGGATCGTTCAGCATGCATGAGCCAGCAAGAAACTTCGATGAGTATGGAATCCCATGTTGCGCCTCACAATGGTGCTGATACCGAATATGAATGGACAAATTCCACGATGTGGTGAATTTGGCTTCGAAACTGAATACTTTGTCCTTATTAGATGGTTCAACGTACAGTAGCATTAACTGGCATATGAAAACATTTTTTCTCCGCAAATATCACAAAAATATTTTTACAACCACTAATTCTATGCCCCGCACACGAGAAATGTTGATTCAACGAAACAATTGAATTTAATGTAGTGCGTACCACAAATACTGCCCGAAAAATGCTGATGTTACAATCTTAAAAAGTAAAGTATATGTTTGGAAATAAAATATTTTTAAAGATTACCGTATGAGCATTAGCAATAAAAACATAACTTTAACCAAAATATACATGTTGTACCAGCATTATGCGCAAAGGTACCATACGAAAAATGTACCTAAAGATACTTTAAACTGAAGTAAAATGCACCTATCGAGACCTACCTATTATAAAAGGTAGAAATGATTAAGCCACATATTTTTACCCTGTAATCACAAGTTCTCCTGGGAGGTGAGACCTAGTTTATTGCACGTTGTCACATCCTTATATTTTGAATTTTTACACAGCTTTATCTAAAAGTATTTAGAGTAACCTCTAAGCGATTCTTACCATTAGCTATTGCCTGTCTCACAATATAAGGGAGCCGTAATTCCCCTTAAAGCAACTATGAGTTTCTTATGAGACGGAAAGTACGAAAATTGAGTAGCCATCTATCTTTTCTCAACATTCGAACATATTGTCGCAATTGTTTTCAAACAAGCTCTTCTCTCACCATCTCTGCAGTCTTTTACATTGCAATGATTCAGAATATGTTCTAATACACGAGTTTATTCTGAGTACATAAGACTCACTTCACCAAACTTCAAACAACTCTAGACTAGAAATGCCACATGAAAAAATAAAAAAGGCCTAAGTATCCCTATTGACTCTCAACTTCCACTTGATATTATATAAGTCAATCATATAATAATCAACAGATAAACGTTCCTGTATTTCACGAATATTTGCGGAAAATATAACATTGTGTCAAGAGGTTGAGGAAATAATATTTGTCATGTCTTCATCTGCTGTCTTCATCCTTTCATGCACGGCAATTGAACGCTGGTGATTACGGAGACATATTATGCATCAAAGCAGAAGACAGTCACATTGCACAGAACATAAAAGGGAACTTGCGAGCACAATAATTATACGCTATTTTATCGACGCAAACAGTGGTACATCTTTCCCCAGTCAAGCACATGCGAAAGTGTTCGGATGAGACGTAAGACTGTGGTCCATGTGCGGTGGAATGCTTCTAAGGGTGAATGAAAACACAGGGACTGAAATTGAGGGTGAAAATATAAAGAAGGGTCTCCCAACTCCTTCCACAACCCATCGTCCAAAACCTTTGGGCGCTAAGTTTTCTGTCCCTTTTTAGGTCCATTTCAAAGAAAGACTATTTAAGGTAGATTTCTAAGAAAGACTATTTAAGGCAGATTTCGAAGAAAGACCATTTTAGGTAGATTTCGAAGAAAGACTGATGCATGGGAAGGTGGAAATGGGTAAGGTTCTTGAAGAAACTGAAAAAGCACTATAACTCCCTTAATATGAAACAGGTATATTGCATTCGTTTAAATTTATTATACTTTCTAAGACTACTACCAAATACTTTTGTTTGAAATATTTTTGATAACACCAAACATTAGCTCAAGGGGTGGAAAAAATAGGGTTTTTCGGACAAAATAAATCATAATTTCAGTAACAGGCACAATATCAGATTCGTTCCAAGTTATTATAGATCTTCTAAATATTGTTTAAAAATTTTGTATGACGCAATTTTTGATAGAACTAACCCTTACTGGAAGGCGTGAGAAAAATGAACCGAGTCTATATGAAAATAAATTCGAAATCTACGTGTCTCTAGGGCTTTTTTATAATAAAGGGATTATTTTTCATCTTACTCTCAATCGTATACTCACTGATTCCATCACCAAACTATTACCATTATCCTAGAAGAAACCTAACGCGTTTCTCTTCATATATACTACTCGACTACTCCAGTGATAAATGGAATATGGCCGCAATAGCTTTCCAATTCGATCGAAAAATACACCACTTACCCTCATCCATCCTCTGTCCTTCGCAGTCACCCGTTTCGTCACTACTCAAAGTTAAGGTAATTACGAAGGTTGACCGAGATTTCACCTGTGTTTTAGGAGCAAATTTTCTATGTCGGTTGCTACATATTGTCTCATCACTAATATATTTATTCTGTGCCTAAAATAATGATTTTACGTTAATGATGCAAAAATATCCGTTTTTTTATATTTTTAATTGTGCGTAGGTACATAGTGTAACATGTAACCTTTTACTTTTTTCTGAACGATGGATGCAGCAATGAAAATTATCATTTTCTAATAAAAAAGAAATAAATACCTTAAAAATAGACAAAAAATACAAATGGACCGGAATAGATATGTTAGATAATGTCATCGTGATATTGAATTGAAATACGAGTAACAAATCAGCCACTAGACAAAAGGCTCATGTTTCTAGCACTCTCCTGACAGGCATTTCTTCCGTCCAATGTAATTTTTAGTTTGTTCTATACTACACCCTAAGGTGAAAAATAAAATTTTTTAAGTCATCTTTTCGGGATTGGGATCCAATTTGAATTATATACCGTTTTTGATACTTTCGAGCCTGTATTGCCTTAAAATCCCAAAAAGTGTAAATGGCTGAGACCATGAATTTTTACCTGCATCCTGAATTTTTCTGTTTTCTGAAGTTATTTCATTCCACATACTTGCAAAAAAGAAATGGCAATCCATAGCTTTCCCTACCTGTTTCCTTTAAAAAACCTATTGTCAAATATTTATTTAATTATTTCACTTATTTTTTTCGAAATACCTCCTTTACCAAATATCCAGAAAACCTAGTTATAAATACGGAAGGGATCATGCATAGCTATTTAATATGGATGATTATTTTTTGCTACAAATATCTACGACCTCACTAGTGAAGCCAAGAAACTGCTGAATTAGTCACATTGTTCTGTAACATAAATCAATCCAGTTATACGGAATTTATAAACTTTAAAGTGACTCAATCATTTTCAAATATGCCAAAAACTGATGTATCCTTCCGTTTTCAAAGGTAAGGAGAGACGCATCGAGAATATTCGAAATAAATTAGGAGATAGAAAACAACACATGAATTCCACCGAGAATTACATTCAGTGGTTAGAAATTTTCCAATGGCTAACGAATGTCTGAAAACTGAATAATTTCACTTTTAGTGTATCACAATCCACAAAGCGTTAAAATTTTTCAAAGCATTTTGGCGTGACATAGATACGATAGAGTTCATTTCAATATCCGCTTATACACAAAAATCTAGTTTTCGCTCCAAACATTGACCCAACTGCCCTTCAAATCTTCCAAAACTGAAACAGAAGGGGATGAACTCCGATTTGAAGCATATTTTTAATACAACAATTAATTCTTAATGAATCAATTTTAGAAATTCCGCTTCAGTAAATAGCGGCCCGGAAGTTAAGAGCCTTTCATTATTATTTCCTTCAAAGCGTCGAACTTCAAAAAGTGAAACGGAACCAAAGGGGCTCAGAGACCTCTCACAAAATAACTTTCCATCAAAGTATTATCCATGAAAGATATATTGCTCTTCATTCCGCTCTTTGGGAAAATACTAAGAAATTGAGACGTGAAGCGTTTCTGAGATAAGCCGTTTATTACGCAGCAAATTCACCCTTGAAATATTCGGACAGAATATTCCAACCCGATTTCGTTTGAGCGATGCACTACTGTCCGATAAAGATATGGAGATTACTATATTTAAGGGATTTTATCGCTCTCTGAGTTCTCCCTCGGAGATTGCTCAAGATTGTATGCGTACAAAAAATTGCTAAGTCTTGTCGATTAGAGTAGCAGGCATTGTTAATGAAATAATTAAATTTGTCTCCAGAATTGTTTATGAAATGTTTCTCCAGAACTTTCAACTCAGAAAATTGCCAATTTCACTAATTTCTAGGAAATCCCTGAGGAGAGGTTAATTTAAATTAGAGAAATGCACCATTGCGCAATGCTTTCATACCTTGAGCAAGTAAGTATTTCAAAAACATTCACCCATTTTTTCACAACATATCCTTCTTCAACAAAACATAAATTCTATTTTATTTATTGCGTTAATATAGTCAATTTTCTTCCTCAATCTCCATTCTTCTGCGGTCTGTAATACCCCATTGACTCGAATTCTCTCTCCATCCACCTTCTCTGCCGAATCCCAAATTCATCTACCAACTTCCATTCTTCACCAACCATCCCTAGGACTCCAATCCTTAATTCTGGCCACATTACTCGCTTAACCTGCCGCAAAGACCAAAAACCAATTGTAACTCTCACGAATAGTCTAGTAAGGGAAAATACGCAACAAAGTACACAATTGCATCACAGGGAAGATATATCTATAATTAAGTATAAAGCCCTCTTGAGGCTTCAAGTACCTCCAGCGCCGAGATTTTTTTACATTTTAATATACCACCGTAGTCATTTACAGAAGGATCACGCCCTGCACTCCACTGCCCTATAACTCTCCCGGCCCTAAACAAAACTGGGATACCATCTGCTGCACCTAACTAGGGCGACATTATTTTTATACGAGGCATTTGCATTTTAGCACTGCTTACGAGCAAAAAGCATTTCATTCCACGTGCAATTTTCCCTCGGACAAAGAAAAAGAAAAACCGTGCAAATTCTCCAGGGAAGGAAGGGGACTGGTTTTTTTCTCTCCTCACTCCATTGCAGACAACCCAACGTCGACCTCCTTCCCAGTATATCCCGGGGTGATTGTGCCAGTTACAAGGAGGCAAGAAGCAGAAATGACGGAGGGTCTCGTAAAAGAAGGAGAGTACACTGTACGATGAGATAAACGAAAACAGAACCATACGATGCAAAGCACGTTAACCAATCGTCGTTGCAAGACGAAGCGTAATTTTAAAAACAACTGCAAGCGACACACTGGACTCGGGAAAAAAAGTCTGCGTAGTGGGGTGGGGAGAGATTACAAGGAATAGGATAGTCGGGACTTTTAATTGTAAAATGAGTAAGAGGCCGAGCCGAGTGCAGCTCGCGAAAGGATTACTACGCAAGATTAATAAAAACTAGGAAGAAAACTAAATTGATATCTCGGACGCAAGGAGGCAAAGTGAATGAGAGAACGGGAGTCCTGTGGATACGTGGCCCAAAGCAGAAGGATTTTCAAGGCTTCATACTCCTTTAAAACAATCCTTTAAATATTTAAGTGTGAAGATACTGCCACTACTTTGTGCTCTTATAATTTAAAAGTCATAAATATAAGTCTTACTTTAATTACTGACCTTGTTACATTACTTGTTTAACAGATTTATAATAAGATATCTTTGAAAAAGTTTAATTCAACTTTTTTGGAGCAACACGTAACTGGAAAATATTACCAACGGGATTCATCAGATATTTTACAAAATTAAGGAAGGAGATACGTTCAGTGTATAAATTATTATTTTAAAAGGATGTTATTTCCTCAAAAAATAACTTTCTGTTGATATTATAAAATTTAATAAATAATGACTCGATGGAATTAGACCGCTTGCATCAAAAATCAAAATTAAAAAAAAAATGTTTTGGTATACATATAAAATCAATGGCAGATGTAACAGTTCATAATAATGGTATACGCCTAACGTGAGAATGGGATGGGCAGTGCAAAACAAAAAGAATACACTTTCAAAGGGAGCTTTAACGTTAAGAATGGGATCGCTGTGGACAAACCTTATCATAAAGACATTAAGAAAAGATCAGTTAAAACTCTAACAAAGAGCGAAGCTTCGTGTGGTTCAGAAACTTAATTGCGATGAAGAGAAGATGAGCTTTAACTGAGTGAATTGAGAAGTGGGTGCTGAGAAGGAACGGAAAGAGCAAGCAGAAAAAGAGATTAAAAAAATGAAAAAGTTTTGAATACGGTGAGAGATAATGGTAAGTAGATGCTGAGGTTGTTTTGTACGGCAATGACAGGATTATGAGAGTGATAAAGGGATGAAGGTTAGATAATCTCGGAAGATAGAGAAGAGAAGGAATTTTGAATGGTTTGAAGTAAGGCCTAATATAAAAAGTGTTGAAAATGCATCAAACAATCGAAATAGATAACTTTGTGAAGGAAACGCTATATAAAATTCCGACGGTCGGGGACATCATGGGCAAAGCTGTCCACTGGCCACCCATTTACAAGGTACCATTGAAATTTGCTTAATAATTTACAAAAGATGATAAACAGCATGATTAATATTGAATCAGTACACTAGGATGATAGAATTAGGATATTTAAATAGTTACATCTATGACAAAGCAGTGAAATAATCTGCTGAAGGGAGACCTGCAAAGAGAAAAATACTAACATCAAAACAATTCTGAGCCACATGAACCAGAGACCCGACTTATTTCTTGAGAGGGAGTGATACAGCGAGAGACAAAGTAAAACAGGAGCGAAAACAAATTTTCTGCATGTCAGGATATGATTATTTGTACGGATTGATTTTTAATAATTTTTGTAACAATGGCGCTGCTTGGTTAAAAAATACTAATTTTGGGAATTTAAGGTTACTAATAGGTACTCTAAAATTATCGGCTCAAATAAAACATGCTTCAAAATCATTTGCGATAGAAAGCTAGTCTCATTCTTAAAATTCAGGCAACCTACTAAGCTGAAAGTGCAAACACAAGGGTATTTAACAGGTTAGTAAGCATTACACAGAATATTGGTCAACTTACCGAAAGATAGTTCAGCTAAGGGAAGATGTACATATGCATACTCATAAAACTAATTGAAGGACACGACCCTTTAGATAAAAGATTTGTTCCAAAGACGATCCAGCGAGAGGCTGAATGAGGATGTTTACGTGGGCTCGCGAGGAAAACCATACTAGAGGAGACGGAGGAAGGGAAACAATTGAGAAAAAATAGGTGGAAGGGATGGGGAGAAGGTTCAAAGAGAGGCTTAAAACACGGGATGAGGAAAATGGAAAATGCGAGAAAGAGTCTGGGCGAGACATGGACAAGAAACAAAGAGGGAAAAATGAAAAGAAGGAGGATTTTTTGATTGAAACATTTTGATTATGCTCACATTAAATACCATTGACTGCATTCATGCATTTTAAGTTGAATCCAAGTAAAGGAGGTTTTCCTTAGTCCTAATATAAGTGAGGGTTTTAATGGGGCAAAATATTTTTCTGCTTTGCATTGAGCCTAATATTTCAAAAGTTTGGTTTCAATATTTCAATATTGTTTTAAAAATTGAATAAAGCAGAAGAATGTATTTATAGATTTATTTATTTAATGCAATATAAGTGTACCTCAGTATTTAAAAATGTGTCGAGAGATGATAATTGCACGATTTTTTCGAAAATTCGGAAAAGCAGTTCTACATTTGCATAGAAATCAAATTTTACGTTACTTATTTGAGGTATTTGAATAAATTCATCCGATTAAAATACGTGGCGCATGGATATGCATAAAAACATAGCAGATAGACGGCAAATTGCAAGATTGTGATGGCATCTCATTGTAGATTCAAGACAAGGTTAGTCTAATCCTTTATAAGCATGGCAAAACACTGAAGTCAACTGCCAAAGAGTTTCCAGGAAGGGGAAGAAGAATGGAGGTGTATAAAACAATTTGAAGAACATGACAAAGAGAGAGAACAGATTTTTTTCAACGACGGGAACGAATCTGAAAGGGTCGGATGAGGTATTCGGGGAGAAGGGGACACGAGGAAAACTAGTCAAGAGAAGAATGAGGGGGAACGAGGAAGAGAATATGAGAGGGTGGGATTCTGACGCTTAAAACATAAGGTAAGGAGAGTAGCAAAATTTGAAAAAGAATACGGGCGAGACATAGACGAGGAGCAAAGCAGAATGAGAATAAGAAGGAAGAGGAATGAGTATTAAAATAGGGATCACTTTGAAACTCTCATATACACCATATTTAAAATTACGACTGGAGAGGAATAATTGCATGAGTTCAACAAAATCTTGGAAATTTTTCCCTGACATTTTGCAAAAATCAAATTTAAAATTACATAATTTATCAAAATAACATGGTCCTAAAAAATTATTGGCACGTGAGATATAGAAAATGACGTATTTCTGAGAGAATAAAAATTGCAAATTCAGGATAAAATCAGTCCATACAAACAAATGAAGAATGACAAAACCCTGAAGTCAACTACCGAAGAGAGTCCAGCAAATATGCACAAATACATGCATATAAAACAATCTGACCCTGAGAAATGAGACATGTTCCTGAGATGGGAGCGACTCTGCGAGACGTTGAATGAGGAAGTTTGTGATAGGGGATATGAGGCAAACCAGCCAAGAGGAGGAGGAGGAGGGGAAACAAGGGACAGGAAAAGGGAGTGTGGGATGAGGAAGCTCAAAACTCGAGATGAGGAGAGAGACGAAATGCGATAAAAAGAGTTCGGGGCGAGACATGAGGACGGAGGAGAGCAAGGGAGGAGGATGAGTATCCGAGGAGGAGGAATAAAGATTTTAATTATGCTCACATTTTGTTGTAGCCCCTCCAAAAAGGAATGTAATTCTTTTTGCTCTCTCCCTCTCTCTCTCTCCGGCTCCGGACTTAATTAAAAGTTTTCTCCGGGGGTAAACTGGAGCCACCTAGTGGGCAGGAAAGGGAGGGGAGTGGAGGGAAAGAGGGCCGAAACGGGGTGGGATAAGGAGGAAAGATGAAGAGAAGGGCAGGGGACAGAATGGAGAATATTAGAAAGAGCGCGGAGGATGGGTGGGGGCGGAGAAATTTAAGCTGGACGCGGTGGGAGGGGGGGATAGGGGATTCAGAATAGGAGGAAGGAGAGAAGAGATGGCTAGATGGCTCTCGGCCCGAAAAGAGGATGTAAGAATAAACAAAGGAGTGTGAGTGAGAAGGCAGATCCGGGAGTCGGAAAGCCTGGCTGAAGGTAGGACACGCAGGGAACAATTTCGACTCGGGTGAAAGTGGAATGTCTACATCTACGAAATACTGTGCAAGCCATCTATAGAGTGCGTGGCAAGGGGTGATTCAAGGCAACGGCTTGCCACGATGGAAAAAGCGGTTCTCGATCAGTCACCGAATTTGAGCATCGTTGGGCTCGGATCGAGTTTGGAGGGGTGATACTCTGATTTGTCCGAGTGATGTTGCCCCTGTCTGCACGTGACAGACAGTATGAGGGAAATGACCTTAGCCGTCGAAGTACGATAAGCAAAAATACTACTTATATTACGGGTTGATTCAATACCAGAAATGTAATACTCATCCCATCTCAAATTCGAACCTCGCACGCTCCCCCGTCTGCTGTGTGAGAACCAGAAATCAGTCAGGAGAAAAATGCAAGGCCAAACTTGAAACCAAGGGAGTGCTACGTTGATAAAACATGTACCACAAATAATATGCCATAGCACTTCATGGGTACGTGATTATGCCAATTCGTGGCGAAACGTATGTCGTACCATTGTAACAATTATTAGGAAATGGCGAGGTTTGTTCTTTTTAACACAGATATACATCATTTCCATCATTTTAGACCTTATTCCATCACCTCAAAACGTGAATTTATTTGAAGGTGCGGCTTCACATAGCAGCTCATCAATGACTATTCTAGCAACTGACCGGCAGGGTTCCCTATGCCTCTCCTTATGTCGTCCAAAACTCTTACTTCTCATCCATACTTTTCCACGCTTCCCCATCGTTTAACTCTCTTTCGTCCTATTCATCATGCCATCTCAACAAATCCGCCATCCCATATTTTCTGCCTTTTTAAAATCTCTGCCATCAACTTCCTTTCCTCTCTCAGCATATCCATTACTTCTTCTTTCGCCTTCCTCGAACCCCAACGCAGTCGCTAGAAAGTATAAAATTGGATGAATCAAGCATCACCAACTTCTGAAGGCTGTTGCTGCATTGTTTAAATAGGCTCATCTCTCTATTCAGCGCAGCTTCCTTAGAGTTAACGTAGGATTTCAAGTCCATCTTTTGCTTTATGTTTTTGAAGACGCAGCTTTTGGTCGTCTATTTTGGTTTCTTTCCAACCAGTTTACTTGCAATTTTTTTTTTCAGGAAATGATTATGCCTTAATACCTGTCCTATCAGTTTTGCCATTCTTCGTTTGTTTATTTTAAGAAATATATTTTATTTCACTACTTCTAAAACTGCTTCATTACTTTTTCTATCTACCCAGCGTGTTTTTGTCAGTTTCATACAGATCAACAATTCCATTGCCTCAAACTTTATTCTATCCGCTTTCCTGATGGTCCCTGTCTCATATTCATTTAATAAAACATTTTAAACAAACATTTTGAAGTGCTTTTTCCAGGCCTCCATGTTTATATGATGAATAATTAGTAATTTATTTTTGTTTAGAAAATATTGTGTCGCTAAGGCTATTCTTCTTTCTTTCCCTTACGAGTATTTATTTTTGTTATTAATAATGGTCCCACGGAAACAAAAATTTCCCACTTGCACCAAGATTTTTTTACGTATTTTTATGTCAGTTTTAGCATTTTCTTTCCCACTTTCATTGCTTTGGTATTTCCTTGTTGATCTCGAACTTACGGTATAAGAAGAGAAAGATTAAAAGTAGGAATACATACCCATTGAAGAATGGTACTATGCATCTGGTTAGTTAAGTGTAGAAAGAGAGTGACTCAGATGAAGGTTAAGTACACGTACTATGACCACGATACAACTACATTACCACAAATAAACATGATGAATCTGATAAACCACCCCAAATTAAGTCACTCATGAATGACGGTATGCTACATACGCAAACATGGGTAATGAAAGATAAAGAACTGTTGATCGGCACACTTCGTCATGTAGTAGGAAATATATTTCAAAATTTACGCTGAATTAATGAGACATGCTATCACAAAACATTTTGCCACAGTAAACCCCTCGATGCTCAAAGCTTGAAGTACCATGTTATCCTATTGTTTCCATATATTTATATCTAAATATTAACATCCAAGACACATGGAAAGGCCTCACTAAATATTTAGAGAAACACTCATACTAACGGTCTGTTAAGAATAACATGAAAATGAATGATCAAAAACAAGATAAATGCGTAAGAACTAAAGATAAATGCAAATAAAATACACTGTATTCATAACCTTCCTCCATTTTTGAATGGGGGTCTTCTCCTAAAAAAATTATTCTTAATCTGATACTGATAAAATATTTATATCCCGGGGAAGAATTCGATAATAACTTCTCAAGGAAAGTTTTCAAAAATACTTTTTAATCTCGAGCAATTTTGCAGAATGTGGAAAAGCATGATTGTTACTCTTGTTGGTCATAACGCATTGTCAGATAGTTAAAATACACTACAAACCTTAGTTAGTGGAAACCTACATACATTCACCTTCCCCTGAATACTAGCCTTAAAAATGTCCCGAATATGTTGATGCAACGAATAATGAAATATGACTGTTCTAAAAAACTAAACACATCTACGTATTAATAACCTGGTCCTTCAATTCCAAACACCTAAGTACGAAATTCCAGAGAGGAAAAATAATTTTTCTTAGCCGGGACTCGAACCCGAATCCCTCGATTTAGCGCCTAGCGCTTTAGACAGTTAAGCTACCGAGGTGGAATATTGCACTTATGTGCATATGCGGGTGACTCCATAAAGGGACTGCCATAGCTATTCCCAGTATCCTCAAACTTTTCCAAACACAAAGCTCTAAAAACAATGTTAAACATAGGTAAAGAGAATGTATTAAACTATTTTCAAGATTTTGTATATTCAAAGGCTGTAGAAAAGAAAACTGAGACAGCATTTCAAAGGTCTCAGGCTTCTTTTAAGAGCGCAGTTTAAATCCAGTGAGTGTTTAGGACACATCCTAGGATCAAATCACAAAAGAAAGCAACGGCTTCAAGTAGTAAGGGCTAACGAGGATACTTCTCTAGGCTGTTTCTCACGAAAGGAACTATAAAAATGAACCCACAATTATAATCAACCAATCAAATAACATGCAAAATCTTCCATTCGCGTAAAATGTACAAAGCATATCCACTCACGACAATTTGGAAAGTTTTGTTTTACCTTTGAGCTTACCGTGGTCATTTGACCTCTATGGTTTCTTTCTGGCGATTGTAAATTAACGCGCTCACTGTGGATACGATGCTCACTTGTTTGAACAGCTCATAGTTTCCAGGAATTTTTTCTCAACCAAAAAACCTCAAATTTTGTGTTACCCGGGTGACCTTCTGGGACCTGGAATTCTATAGCCAGAGTGACAGATTAATCCCATGAAATTACTTATTTTTCCTTTTCCTTCGTCAATAACTGGTTAGATTGATTAATGTAAGAATAAGAAGAAGTAGTTTAATTCCACGAATTTATTTTCTGATACAACTATATAGTTTCCGTTCCGGATAATTAATGGTTTGTAATTTTAAAGGTGAGATTTTTAAAAAATACGCATACGTAATTGGTTTGCCCAACTTCAATTTAATTACGTATAATACATCCACAAATATACATTAAAACAGTTAGTTATTGAAATAATGTACAATCTTTTTCTGTACTTTTTCTTCACATCGGTTGCTGGCAGCCTTGTCTCGCCATCGTTTTAGCAGAAGAACATCGGCGGTCGTAGTCTTTTGGCTGCTCGACGAATCGTAGCGTGATCTAAAAAGAAAATAGATGTATATTCTGTACCTTTTTTTACTCTACACATCATGAAAAACGAATTTTAAATTGAACAGACCGCACTGAATACAATACATATATAATGAATTAATCTTACCTCGAAAGCATTAAACGCAGTTTCTGTTGCTACTCCGCTGACGTCACATGCAGTCGTCGCATCTGCGTCGTCATCTTCGTCAGCGGGCTCAGCTGTTCCCTGCACCATGTCGACGATGTCTTCATGTGTTAGATCTAGTTCTAAGTCGTCTCCTTGGACCCATTCGGTTACGTCATTTTTCACAATATCTTCACAGCCTGGCACTTTTTTCATCAGGTCCGATAAGTTTTCAAAATCCTCCTCCTCCCAACCATCATCTGATATTGCTCCATCGTACATTTCATTCCATGCTTTTTGTAAAGTGGTTGATTTCACTTTTTCCCAGGATTGAGCGCTCCAGTACACCACTTCTTTCATAGTTACAGTCTTCAGGGCCTCTGGCAAATTCTTATGGCCACTGTCACTTTCTTGTAAAATATGTCTCAACAAAAATCCTCTGTAGTGCCGTTTTAGTGTTTCTATAACCCCCTGGTCCATTGGTTGGATTAGGCTGGTAACATTAGCTGGGAGAAAACGAACGATTATGTCACCATCCCTAAGAAGATCCGGATGCGTTGGAGCATTTTCGATAAACAGAATTGCTTTTAAAGGAAGATTTTAAAGGAAGATATAGATTCATAGTCAACACTTTCCTAAACGTAACCTATATTGCAATAGTAGCAATTCAGAAGTCAATTTTGGACACAAGGTTAATGTACTACTGCTAACTTCATTAACAGTATGTGGCTCCAGTAGGTTATTAAAATGCTTTAAGTGAACTTATACTTACAATTTTCTTTTCATAGGCTTTGGAATATCATTATCTTTATGATCTATGAAAAATTAATGCCTTGCAGGCATTGATTTTTCTTAGGTCATGAAGAGCCATTTAGTTCATTGATTTAAGCTATCTAGGCATTAACTTAAACGGAGACTTGAACGTGTCCGAATTTAGTTCAGAATCATCTCAATAAAACTAACTTACTTTGAATGGTCAATAATAAATGTTAAAAAATATAAATCCTTTTTCATTGCTTCTCTAAATGTACAAATGATGAAACGAAATCTGTATAAAATTATCTGCAGTTAGAGATCGCGAATATTTCCCTCAAATTATAAGGTTAAATCGCAGCATTAAGAAATATTTTTTTTACATCTATATTGGGCAGTTTCCAGTTTTCTCGTCTTTTCTAAATTATTATCTTTTCCAACTCCAAACCAAAAGAAATATTGTAATATCGTTTTATCTGCAAGTAATTACGTCGCAAAAATGAAGCAGAAGTTAATAAGGAAGAAGTGAAGTATTTACTACAATTAACTTCATTAGGTGAATGCCAACTTTTTAAAGCTCCTAAAAATTATATCTTTATATATATAAAAGTCAATGTATGTATGTATGTATGTATGTATGTATGTATGTTCCACATCTCCTCCTAAACCACACGACCGATTTTGATGAAATTTGGAACACGAGTTTGTCACTGATAGACAACAAACACTGTAGGGTTCAATTAACCGAATCCCTATTTTTTCAGGGTTAAGGGTGTGATCCTTACTAATATGTATAAAAATTTAATGGTCCCTGTCTGTCTGTTGCTCCATCACGCAAAAACTACTGGACCGATTGAGCTGAAATTTGGCATGCAGATTGAAGACATATCTGGTTGTAACATATGCTATATCAAAAAGCCCTCAGGGCCCCCAAAGACCCCCTGAAGGTCCCCCCTGGTGGTCAATGGCAAGCATTGGGTTCGGTGCAGTGGTTTAATGTTTTACTTTTTAAAAGTACTTTCACTCAAGATATAGGGCTGGAATTTTTTTATCGGATGGCTGAATAAATATAATTTCTAATTTTATCAATCGATTTTCTTCTACGCTCCGTATTTTTCTGCTATTCATGTTTTCAGTTGAAAAATATCACATTTTTATCTGAAATCAACAATAACATATTTCCTTGACAACCATAGATTTGATTTTCAAAGGATATACACGCCTCTTAACTATTAAATATCACGTTTTCCTACAGGCCCATGATAGCATGTAGAAAGCAAATCTGAATAAAGAGGGCCCAGAGTCCCAAGGACCCCATGATAGATTGATTCGGGAGGTAATCGATACGATTCAATACGTATTTACAACAAGTATACTCTTCAACGTCTGTTCTCAAAGTGGCTCTCATAGGAGACCTGCATGTATATGAGAGAGCACTTATGTAGTAAACGTTACACAAAGGAATTAATAGGATACACACTTAATTAAATGTGCAAGAATATTTACGTGCAGCGAATATCAATGGTAATAATGCCTCTGTTGCTACAACAAACACGGCGTTGTTTATTATCGTTTAATACTCAGATGTATTAAACGTAGTGAAACCGTCTGCCTCCCATTACGATAGACCAATTCCCACATCATTAACGTCACGAGTTATTTATATGTTTAAAAGTGTTAAAGTGCAGTTAACTTAGGTACATTCCCTCAATCATCGAGTTGCCTATTCTAGACTCTCACTTGCCGCTATGTTTCCGTTCCTTGGACTTAAAAATATATCCATCAACATGCCTAATAGAAAAGAGTAACCTTTCGAAAAAATCTTCTAATGCAAAATGAATGTCTTATTTGCGAGAAAATGAGCCCTTGAAATAAAAACGACAAAGGTTAGACTTGGATGGTCAAAGGCATGCCCACCAGCGATCTCATGAGAATCTCCCCGTGGTGTTTCTCGGGTTACGCTAATATCCGCACAAATGTCATCCTCACCCAACGTACGGACGGGTAACCAGCTATAAACCTGGTTCAAATACAGACCCATCTGTTTCGAACCTTCAATCTGTTTTAAGATGGCGGGAATTATAATATAATTAATAAATCTCAAGTAAATTAATAACTAAACGCACATATCAACGTTGAATAGTGCAACTGAAATAATTCATTGAATGCAAATATATGTATGTACACAAGGGAATCGATTAAGCTGTTAATCACTCAGAAGACTGCTCAAGAGAACTGTAGGGACGAGGTGACCATCTATCAACCTTTGCTATTTAAGTAGTAATGAGTCTGAATGGCCGATTTTTGGGTTTCCTTTGCATGAAAGTGGACCAATAGTCCACATCTCTCCGTGCACCTGGAAAACGGTCAGCGTGTCTACTACAACGAACACAACATACAAGATAGGTTACGAACTCCTCGAATGTCCACGCATACAGTTTTTCTTCAGGGTTTGCAGTTTTCTTATAAAATAAGTTTAACGTTTTTCACACCCGTTGAATTTCAACGGGTACCTTCCGCTCGTATATATATAAAAGAAGATTAAATAATAAATTATTCAGCTTACGTGTAATTGAAAATTCCAAAATACTAGATATCATTTCTTTTTTCACAAAAATATTTTTATGGAAATCTTATTCCATTGCGAATTCCCCTATATATCTCCTCATAAACCTCTGAATGGAATTTAATTTGTTTTCACTGCCATTTCGTGGATACAACGCCATTTCATTCTACGCTCACATCGGAAGAAAAATCATAATATCGACCCAGTCGACTTCCATTTCCCATCTTCTCTGTCGTAAAATACCGAAATATTTCAGATACCATTAAAAATTTAATATTTTTTCGGGGCCATGATTTATTATTTAAAATAACCAAACACAAATTTTAATCTTTCCCCACTTCCTCTGCCTATTTTCTACTGGTAAATGTACTCTAACGTCCACGGAGATAAGATATTCTCCTAGAATTGCCATTTCGTTTCATTAATTTCACTTGAGAAAATTTAAATATCAGAAACAAATAATCCTTTTACATGATTTAATAAATATAATATATGGATGCCGTACCTCCATTGGATTATAATTTTTAATTTAGCGACTTCACGAAGAAATCATACGTGTTTAAAGAATTAATTTTTCAAAAGTAAATTAAAACCACGTCGTCACCAATTCCACCAATTGCTCACTTATCCGGCGAAGGTGTGTGCTATCATCTCTTTCCAAAATTAACATAACAACATCGGCTATAACCATGGTGCTAATCTTAAAAAGGGCAATGAAAAGACTAAATACGTGCATTTTAACTAAATTATCTCAAACAATTGCATAGAAAGTCATCATCGAACGCTAGAAAAATAATTTTAAACTTTTACTCGCAATTTAGTTTAGTCTCATTGTCTTTGATGGACTTAATCATATTTTAAAATCAATTGCTTAGTAAAAATCCTTGAAATCCCCATTGTATCTCATGCTCATTTTTATTTGACCCAGAACTCTTGAACTCCTTTCCGGGATCAAACTCGGTACCTTTACGGTTATCCCAAAGATCAGACCTAGAGGTACGAGGAAGGCATAGGCAGGCAGGCTCACATTATCCTACTAATGTATAAAAATGGAGTGGTGTTTATATGTTCGTTACGCATCTCCTCAAAAACTGTTGAGCCGATTGAGCTGAAATTTTGCGAAATTCTAGCGTATACACTAGCAGGAGCTATAGGCTATATTAAAAAGGGCTCAATGTCCCTAAGGCCCCAAAATGTATCCCTCTTATTTATTCCTATAAGAAAAGCGTTGGAATTAGTTCAGAGGTTTCTTTTTTGCCTTTGTAAATTACTTAAAATCAAGATATGCGGTTGAAATATTCACTATCGGATGGAAAAAAATGAAGTAGTTAAATCTTGCAATAGATTTTGTTTTGCCATTCTTTTTTGCTTACATTTACGTTTTAAATACCATAGTTATCAATTTTTCTCCGATCTCAAGAATAGCATAATTCCTTGGCAACCTGAGCAATGGCTATGGACGGGAAAATACGTCCAAGCCTTTTATAGCTTACATTAAATTAAATGATCAATATTAGCAAATTTTTGTGATATTTCATTTGGGGTATTTTCTACCCCAACCTCTCCATGTACCCTTAACGGCTTTTACGTAGTATCTGCCTTTAGCAAGTTACATTGATTCTTATGATGAGAGCTCATCGGTATGCGTAGTATATCGATTACAACGTAGAATTGTGCACACTGCTGGATACCTAGGTATGACACCTATTAAACCTTAATACCGTCGTAGAGCTCAAGTGGGATGGTTTGGGTTCCAATCGGCTCAAAATCCCAAAATCACTGGTTTCTATCTAGCCTCGGAACGAATGCATTAATGAGCCGTTGATCTTGAAATTTGGGCGTGGGTACATGATTCTTATTTCAAATATGGGGTCTATTCGTACTGGAAAAAAATCTCGCTTAAGATAAAATATGTCTCACTTAAGGGAAAATATTCTCGAAGTTTATGGCGGTCTTCCCCACGTCCCCATCGCGAAACTGGAATACTTATTTAGTTATACTGTTTTAAGAATAAACAATTTTAGTAAAATAGCTTAATACGATGCAACATTAAGCGATAAAACGGGCAATTTCCACTTTCAACACAAGTCACATTTTCTTCTGCTTTTATCTCTGCCGTTTAGAATCAACGGGTATTTCTGCTAGTGTACTGTAAAATTCAAAACGCTT
Source organism: Pyrrhosoma nymphula (assembly GCA_963573305.1). Lineage (NCBI taxonomy): Eukaryota > Metazoa > Arthropoda > Insecta > Odonata > Coenagrionidae > Pyrrhosoma > Pyrrhosoma nymphula. Next base: position 38,151,209 of record OY754334.1, read on the forward strand.
CAAAACCCATAATAAATCACCGATTCCATGGCGTAAAAAATAAGCTCTACGAAATTAAGGGAAAAAAGTACTAGGGGAATTGATAAATGAGAACCTGACTCTTTTTGGTCCTACACAAGAGAACTTCAGGGCAAACCGTTAAACAAAGAGTCAAAGACAACAAAAATGGCAGAGTTGTCACTAGCGTCATCGAAATAGCCTCCACAAATAAAAATACTTCTTTGAAAGGGCATTCAGAAACGACAACACGCAGCATGACTTAGATATTCATGTCATTAGTCAAACCTTGGATATCATAACTATAGAAAAATGCTATATCACCAGAGGTTACTAACACTACAAATGTGGTGTGGTGCGGTAAAGATGCGGTAGTTCGAAGAAGCGTATGGATGACTAGTTGCCTTCGCTGCATTATATTATCCGTAATTAAAAACATCGTGATACATCAATAACAAAATTGAAGCAATGTAACTTATACAGTTACCCACGGCAAACTACGTGTCTGCCGTGAAATTTGACTGATGTGAATCGGAACTAAATCTGATGGCAACTGAACTAAATACGCTTGCTTTTTAATAATGGCCCAAATTGATGTGAAATGGAATTCAAGTGAAATTCAAGTGATGGCAAAAGTGAATTCAAAAATTAAATATTTAAACAGCCATGAAAATTTGATGTAATTGATAGAAAATTCTGTGATCTTCGTTGTATTGCCGCATCGGCATATATTAACATGCAGTCATGACGTTGATTATGCTGAAGCAACAAAAGTTCTGGGGAATTGGATTCGATTCACGCCTGAGTAAATTTGTAAAACACCTGAAGTGCTTAGTAAACATTGAGTTGCAACTTTCTACAAGATAAAGATTTATGGCGACCTAGGTTTCGATGTACTACATTTAGATCGCAATAAGTCTTTATCCTGTGGAAAATTGCAACTCAATCTTCAATGCGTTGAAATTTCACCATATCACGCCTAATACTTCCCAGTTTTTACCGTTAGTGCTGATTTCAAAATGAAATTAAGTAATTAAATGACCTGAATTAAGGTTCATGAGATGTGAGCACATAGTTTTAACATTCTAAAGCGATGCTAAGAAACTTTTGCGACCATATGTCTGTTTTGTGAATAAATTAATCTTTCAACACATCAGCCATCTAGTCCTCCATCATTTATATGATAGCTTGGAAAGCATCCGCAACAGCAATTCCAATGCGGGGAAGAGAGCTCTTACAAATCCATTAATCATTCAAGTAAAACAAAACAGACATCCCTTCTCTAATATAATCTTGGATATTATATTTGCTGAGTTACGTAATCAGCATATACCAACCCGTTACTTCAAAAAATGTGCTGAAGCTGCTTAATTTAAATAATAAAGAACGTTCATACCATAAACGTTACTTCCAATCCAAATCAATACGAACAGACTTACAGAATTAAATTTATTTTTTTAATAACAGCCTTATTTGGCGGCAAATTCGATGACTGCTTTCAGCGCATCAGCGATATTCATTTCTCCATTTATTTATAGCTAGGAATAAAAATCCACCAAGGCAATGGGGTTAGAATCGCAAAGAAATCGATTTTCATATCCAATCAAGGAAAAAAACCCGGAGGTTTCTACCCTAAAATGGTGTTCCTTCTTCACTTTTCTTCTTTCCTTACTTAATTTCTTTATCTCTTCCACCGTGTTTACCCCCGCGCCTAGGATTTCACGCCTCGAGGGCTGAGCCGAAAATGAATTACCAAACGAAATTCCCCAATTTAAAATTCTATATCGCTCCCCCGAATCTTACACCGCTCTTCATTTCGCGAGAAATTTTTCCACCGTCCCTTATTAACTCCCGTGTTAACATTAATGCACCCCGCATCAACGCTCTGTATTTTCCCTCTCTGCCCTCAACTCCCCTGGTTCATTCTTCTTCCTTACTTTCCCCGTTCTTCTCGGTGGCTAAGTAATTCTCTGTCCAATTGCTAATTCAAAAGCTCTCGCGCAAGCCAATGATAGCAAAAAAAAGGAATTCTTCATTATATCGCCACAATTCTCCGCTGACAACATCCAAGCATCATCACATGAGTTTTGAAGTAATAAGCAATGAAAATTGTCCCCGGACCCTCAAGGCTTCCAGTCTTTAAAAATTTGAATAAGGAGCATTTATGAGCTCCCATTTTTCGCAAGGTTTCTAATTAAAACTCCGTGATCGCACTATAAAGTCTCACGGATGTTTTTTTTTTGACAAGAGAGAAATGGGAAAATAAAAACAAAGTGACAAGAGGATTTCCGTTCATGAAAAGGTTCCCATGCAGTTCACTAAAAAGCATCTTTTTCTTATGCTGAGAAAGATTCCAGCAAAAAAAGCTCAGAACCCGTACAAGGATATGAAACAAAAAAATTATAGAACAGTAAAATAATGCTAAATTGAAGGAAAACAAAACGCGAAAAATTGCTTTTAAAAATTGAAAAGAACGGCCGTAGGAGAGATTCCTTCCCTCTAACATGGGCCCAGCGGTGCCGTACAATTACATTCAAGGCGAATTTTCACAAGATTACCTTTCTATTTCATTCCACACATATCCACATTATGAGCATGCTACTCCAAATCTAAATACTTCTCCCAATAACAAAGAAGACCTAAATTATCATGGTTATTTTTCTCACTCAACAACTTAATTCATACAGGCGAAGTTGACCATAACATAGAAAATGACACTAGTGGTATTTTTACCTTTGAGCGTCAAATAACATTTAAATACGAAAAAATCAATGATCGGCAGCCTTACGGCATCGCTTGAATCTTGGGGAATCGAGTTGAAAATAATCAGAGGAAAAAATAGAACAGATCTTTGAAAAAATAGGAATAAAATTATGGGATTTCCGTGCCCATGTGCAACGTCTTCAAGTAGGCAATTACTAATGAATTCAAGATATTGAGAATGTTGGTACATTGGTACGGAAAAAGGGAGGTTTGCGATTTCACGTTTCGATTCCCGCTCCAGGGTACAGTCCAGATTCCTCTCACAATTCATATGGCAATCTTTACCGGTAGTAATAAAACATCTTGCACAGAGAATATAAATGATGTGGCGGCCAGGTGTTGGAATGGGTTCTCATCCTAAAGGACCCGGGTTAAAATACTGGCAGAGGTGAGTGTATTTGGAAACACCATCTCTATTTTAGGTGATATGAAAAGAGAATGTGCTTAAAATGTACTCCGTACGCCGGACGGAGAGTGAAACCACGGACCCCAATGAGCCTTTTCTTCCTTATAAGGCTAAGCTCAACGCCGGGTTTCTCTCCACCCCTCCTTTTCTCTTCAAAATCACGCTTTTCTTAACTTCCTACACATCTGTCAATTGTGAAATTGACATCAGCAGTCAGTCAGCACCCCTAAACACCACTGCTTGGTCCAGAGCCTGAGTATGCCAGAGCCATTAGTCCAAGAAGGGGTCGATTAGCTTACTTTCAGGGTCCGAGGCATTTTCATTCCCTTCTTCCCATCAAAGCAGTCATCAATCTGAAGATTAGTTTGCGGCAACTTTCCACTCCACTCTCCCATCAGCGAATAGTTTCATTCCCACAGGAGTCGTCACTTTGGCGTCCTTCATCATTTGGCAGACGTACTACAATCTTAATTTTTCACGGTAATTCTTCCCATTGATTAGACTTCCAGGCCTTATTGAATAGTCTCTTGTGTCGCAAAGTGGGTCCAATAATTATGGTTCTTTTAGTAAGCAGAAATTTTATTTTACTTCTTTTCTCTCCAACTCCTCTTCAGACTTCTTCACTGGTGATGATGTTCATCTAATTGCTTTCATCAGTATTATATGACAACAAATTTCCAATCCATCAAAGTCTCTTTGATTTGGTTCTGTCTACAAGTTACATTTTCATCTAAGAGGATGCTCCAAATACATGTTTCCGCGGAGTGTTTTCTTAAATCTAGGCTTGCATTACTAGCTGTTATCAGACTCCTCTTTCAGTAGAATACCTTCTTTTCTTGTACAATTTAGTTTGCAATATCCTTCTTGTTCCCCCCACCGCTGATGATCCTTCATCCCAGATAAGAAAGATTCTACCTCTTGTGCAAGTTATTGTTGTCCAAGTCTTATGGTTACTGTGTCTTATGGATTTCTTCTACCAGCATGAGGGCACAGAACAAAAGGTTCAGAGGACCAAGGTTTCCAAACCATTAATTAATGTTCTGTTAGTATATTTTCAATATTCTCTCACATAAACACCATTACTTTGGGATATCATCGGGAAACAATATTGGTAACAAATTATCGAATCTCATTTATACTTTTGACGCATCAGTTTATTACGGTGATGCATATTAATATTCTATAAAAAAGTAATTGTTTATGTTATATTTAAACTGTCCATACTTGTTCACTAGGCATATAAGGTTGACTTGGAACACTCTTACGGACTAATTAATGTAAATTAATCAATTAACTCGACGTACATCTAAATTAAACCAATATATAATTGCATATTTACTGGCAAAAGACTAATTGAATCTGTCCTCAATATCTTTCGCTGTGATGCACCATAATGGCACACCAAATAACCAAAAGGTAATGAACACAATTCAAGCAATTTGTAACTTACTCATAGAGAATACCATGAAAATAAAACGAAAAACACTGCCCTGTCAACTCATTAAATACGTCGTACATCTCGCGCACCCAACTATTTTTAGCACAGTTTCTCCATGGGCTAATTAATATACATATATGGAGGGAATTCTTGACTTACTTTTCCATTTTGTAAAGCTATATTTTTTAAGGGACTAATCAATATTTTCAATAGTAAATGACTTTTTTCTACAGATCCATACTTCATCTTTCATTATTCAACGAGAAATTAGGTCGACATCAAAAACGAAATTCTGAAAATAAAGTAAATACGAAGATAATGGAGGATATAAAGGAGGAAAGAAATGGAGGATCAAGAGGGGAATAAACACTTCCGTAGACCGTTGTTCAAGGCGTGACTTTGTGGAATTTACTATTCATTTTGATAATAGAAATTAACATTATTATTTTTCCAAAACCATGTTTCAATCATTTTGTCCCCACAAACATGAAAGCCGTCGGAGGAATATTACTAATGATAATGCTAACGTTTCTGGCACTGTGCACCTACTGACTGTAAATAAAGGAAATCGTTATTCAGTGAGAATTCATTGCCATAAATGTTTAAGTACTTATATCATAAAATATCAATCAGCCTATAAAACCTAAATATCCTAGCCATGAAATTATCATTAATTCATCGACCGCCATAGCAGAAAAATTAATCTGCTACGGTGCGAATGGCAACAAGATACGCTGAATTATTAAAATCTCCATTAGTAGTATAGAAGTCAATGGCATAGAAAAACTATAAGCCTATTGGATAGAGGGGAAGAATGTCATTTTGCGTGGGATAATCAATAATTATTACTACTAATCACAGAAGAAACAAGAAGAAACCTCAAGTCTCAGTTTAGTACCTACCTAGAGTAACACATTTTGACAAACTTTGAGGATATCGGGACTAGCCACGGTATTACCTTTACGAAGTCACACGCAAGTGCACACAAATGCGAAATTCCACAGAGAAAAAACATTCAGAGAGAAACATTCATACGCCTTGATCGGGACACGAACCCGGATTCCTCGACACCGCGCCGAATGCTTTAGTCCGTAAGCTGCCGTGCCGAAGGCGCCTCTTTACCTAAACTGGCTAAAACAATCGGAACGATATCGAGGGATCTGGATTCGATTACCGGTCAAGGTGAATGGTTTGTCCTCTGTGGAATTTCGCACTTAGTTGATTAGCTAATAAAACTCTGATGTTTAGAATTAATTTTAATTTCACTACTCCGTGCGCGCTAATCTTACTATACATACAATAGTGCCGGTTCATTTTGTTTATCTTCATAATCGTAATGAACACGTGTTTCGTAATTAATTAAATAGGCCGCATACATTCCCTTTTCGCCCACCTTCTGAGTCATACACAGGTGTGGATAGCATTTATCAAGAGTAAAAACTCACATCTGACTAGTTATGGGGCTAGACAAACTCTCTTATTACACTCGGCTTCACCTGGCAAAAAAGAGCGCAAGGAAAGAGGGTGAAGGAGAACAGTAAGGAAGGGATCAGACAGAGAAAAGGGACTTGAATATCACCGCCCACTTATCCTTACGCGAGTGCTCATTAAGGAATCCACCTCCTCCTACCCCCACCCAATTCCTTCCGCAGAATACCCGCCATCTCATCCCGGAGCCGCGCACACATTCGCCACGGGCCTCCTTATCCGGGCGAAGAAAGTAATGTTGCGGAAGAGAGAGGGCGTTCCGCAGAGGTAAGATAATTGGATTGGGCCAGGGAGGCAAGCGTGGTCGGCGAAGCGGTGAATATATGGTGTTTTTAAAAAGACTTTTCGAAATCACTTTCGGCCAGCGAAAAGGAAAAAAAATGTGAGAGGGATATATGTATGCATATATGTGCGTATGCTATGTCTAAATGCATAAACACATGAAAACGTTATGCATACATTTAATGTCCTCAGCGTCACTGATTAGGTCAAAATATTACAGAATTTTGCAAGATTTACGCCCTGAATCCTTGCGTTTATTAGTTTTTCTACATTCCCAACGAGAAGCTATGCTACAGCATCATGTTTGTTTGCTGATTTTTGCGAACACGTGGTTGTGTTTTTGGTTCTATCTCTATGCTCATATTGTTCGTACATATGCATATACACTTGTGATGAACAAGTGATTCGAGTCAGGCCAAGAGAAGAGATAAAATTTAAGGTGGGTTTAAATTCCCTTCCTCTGAGCTATAGCCTTGGCGAAGTGGAAGGGTTTGTGCATTTCCCTGACCGATAGAGGTGATGGGAGCAATGATAATAACACCTAATTGTCAGAGACGAAACTTGTGGAACTTTTCCACGTAAATAATATTGTATAACATAGTATATACACAAATATTTAAGAATAAATTCTAATATATTCATAGTTTTCATCTCTAGGCTCTTGAAATTTACGAAAACTTAATTAATCTATTAAATTTAAAAAACCATTTCAACTTGTTGAAAATTTTAAGCAGCTCTTAGACAGTGAACCTCTCAATTGATTTGCATACCAGTTTAGAACCTCAGATTCCTCGTGAATTGATAAGCATTTTTGTAGATGCCTATGTACCCATGTATGTACACATACAGATGTACATACATAAATCTAAATATATATGTGTGTGGGTTAACGAAAATGAAGGATCTTTTTCTCTCCCCTCTTCTTCCAACTCCAGAAATTAGTTGCAGAGACTTTTTTGAGGAGGTGAAGAGCGGAGGACGGTGAATGAATATGAAAGAAAGAAAGAAGCAGAGACACTATATACGTAAGATGTTAAAAGAGGGAGCGGGGATGGAAAAAAATTAGGAGAAGAGTCAAGAAACTGTAATACTTCCCTCCTTCTTCATTTTTAATTAGCGATGTGTTGAAAACTTTTCCTTTGGGAGGTGTGTTAACGTCTCCAACCCCACCGGCCGGCCCCTGCTCAGGGCCTCTTGCCTTCCTTACGAGTGAGTTAAGACAGGGGGAACAATGGAGCAGGCTCATTTAGCGCAAAAGGATGTTCGGGGATTATTGCTTTCAACTCGCCACCGTAGATAGAAAGAGCTCCCATAAGTTCCACTCTCGTCTCCTTCAAAGTCCTCATAACTTTCTACAACCATTTTTTCCCAATAATATCGGCCATGATGATACGAAATCGATTAAAACGAATCCAATAGTCACTGACAATGACTTTCAAAATTAGATGAAGCAAAAACTTACGTGGTACATTCTGAGGCAGCTGAGTCTATTGAAAAATGTACTTGCAGGAGAAATAAATGAGACGAGTTATCCAAGAAGACACTAAATGGGATACATAAATAAAACTATGAGAGGCGTGAGATTGAGTAACTATGACGATTAACTGAGAGAACAGAGGAATAAAGAGCTGCAGCAAACCAATCTTTGAATTGATAACCACTGACAATGGCCATTAATGTACTTATTGATGCTCAATTGAAAATAGACCACAAAAAATTATGAATGCTCATGAATATATATATATATATGTATGTATGTATGTATGTATGTATGTATGTATGTATGTATGTATGTATATATATGTGTATATATATATATACATATATCATACTTTCTAAGCTAAGGGATTCATCAAAACTTGAGGAAGGGATTGGAACACGAGGTCAATCATAATTTTCAGATTAATTTTGAAATTTAGCTCACCTACTATTTTCCAGCAACTCAACCGTTACTGACAATCGCGATGACCTACTGAGACCTGGTGGCGGGACCGATTCCATTGTCTTTGCCGCACTCCAGCATGAACACACCTTGGCTTATCTGCGGTGAGAGGAAAACCGGAAGGGTGGAAACATTGCTTGCAGGGAAGGTGGTAAGCTAAGCGATAGCTTCCACAAGTTCCGTACCCACATTCTGGGACGAAAGGCTTTCCGAGAGGGAGAGAACTGGGGGGAGAAGGGATGAGAACCTTCATTACAGTGCCTTGTTAGCAGATCCAACCCGTTTTCTTTTTTCTTTATTTTTTTAATCAAACAATTCGAGGTCTCGTATGGAGTTTTAATCAGCGTCGGAAACTTCTCATTTGTCCATTCCTCGGGAGGCAAGGGTAAACAGAAATACTGAGTTATTTCCTTAAGTCATAGAAGAAGGCAATAAATTGCTTCCCAGAGTTATACATACCTGGCAAATGGGTACCACTTTTATTCACTCGTTCATTTCTCAGGACCAACTCTTTCACCACGTTGATGAAGTTCAAAGAAATACGATGGCACAGAACTAACGGAATTGCGTACATAAGAGCAATCTCAGTTCAGACAAGAAAAACGGACAAACCAGACATATCCTAACTCTGAATTATTATCATAAAGATATGGCGACTGTTCGCACGCATTGAACGACAAGAATGAAGAGCAAGAAATTAGAATCTGTTCCTTTTTATTAACCTATAACACTGTAAGACGAATGGTCGTAACATGAACTTGCTGATGCAGAATCCCTATATTGCTACTTTTACTCAAGAGAAATAAAGCTTATTCCTTCAACATCTCGCAAGAATCAATCAGTTAAATGCACTAAGAAGCAAAAAATATATATTCTAAATGATAAAAATAAAAAAAATCAACAGTGAATATCCTCTGCGTTCACGCGAGGAAACACATTCCATCAGCCACAAGCGTACACATTTGACAGTCGAGAGAAGGTGAGAATGTTACGCGTACAAAATTACGATATCGGACAGCACATAAAAATATCTAGTTCCAATATAAAGCAAAAGTCAATAATATTGGACAAGAACCAGTATAAGTAGAGTTTAATGATCCCGGTGAGAACTTTTCCCCAAATAACTGGAAACGTATCGCAAAAGTCAATACTATTGGACAAGAACCAGTGTATAGAGGTTAAGTTTAATGATTTCGGAGAGAACTTGTCCTTAATTTACTGGAAACGTATCGTGAGCAGTAATTTATTTGTATATACAGGTTTTGTTCAATAATAACGCTTTCCAGTTTTGGTGGAATTTGATGAAAGAATAAGCGTTAAGAGTTAATGAGAGAAACCTTGAATACCATACATTCCCTTTTTTGCCTTTTTCTATTATTATTCCCGATACTAGAAACTCTACAAAATTTCCGTGGGTAATGTATTCTAGGCTATTTACCACTTAAACTTTTAAAAATCAAATGAAGTCTGCACCACTCCCTGCTACATGACTATGATGAGAGTGAGAGCCCTATGAAACTATGACAACGAACTCATCGTCAATTTGAGCACGTGGAAGAATGATGGAACGATTTCAATAAGAAGCACCGCCGGTGATTTAGAGTAATATGCCAAACTTTTATTTAAGGAATTTTCATTCCACACTACACAATATCTGCAAGCGTTTGAGAGAAGTGTAAAATTGAGTAAAATATGGAACGTGAAGAATTGTTTAAACCACCCGCAAGCACTCCGTGATATCAGTTTGAGTAAAATATAAGGAACCAATATAACTTTCAGTAATCAATATAAGCCTCTACAAAAATTAATTTTACGGAAGAATTATTGAAATGGAGAAATAGTAAGGTCCATTCACCATACTTCAATAGCAGAAAGCAAGGCATTAGATGTCATACAAATTAAGAAAATATGCATTCAAAATGACGGTGGTTGCAATCTTTTGGCCTTGAAATGAATTACCGGCAAATCTCTATTGATTGAATTACCTGCCCATAGTATCATTCTCACTAAATAGCCAAAAAGCCTCCATCGCATTCTACAGTTGCGAAGGAGTTACGACAACATGTCCAAAAGATAAAACATGCGTGGATTCGCAATCCCTAACACCTCCAGAAGTAGGTTCTTGCTAAAACACCCTGTGCAATGGCAATGATTTTTGCAGGGAATCAAAGAATATGTTAATTCAGTAAAATATATTTTGATGGTGAAACCATCATAATCCTTCTTCCCAGTCTCTTTCAAAAATGTAACACCCTTGAACCAAAGTTAAATTGGCTGGTTAAATGGAAAAAGGCCACGCAGATACGGGGACGGTAAGGATACCTCTCTGGCGAAACCTTGAAAAGAGCTTAAAAGGACCAACAGAATGACTTGAATTATCCAGATCCAAATGGGAAGTCTCGTACTAAACTGATAGACGTCAAAGCAAAGCTACGAGAGGGTAAAGATTAGTTTTTTTCATTCCCGGTGACCAACGTGCTGGAATTCGTAACGATATACGCCAGTCGGCAGCGTCGCCGAATTCCGAGACTTCAATTAGCACGAGATTACACTTGGGTTAAATTAATTACAGCGGAAATTCATAAAATTTTAACAGTACGAGGTAGTGCAAATGGAAGTATCAAGTATCGCTTCCCTCTGTCGAACTCTTTTGACCATGACGCCATCAAATTTTTTATGTGAAATCACACGGGCACTGAACGAAGCTTTTTGCAAGTCAGTGAATCGCTACAACGAATTTACACAACTGGTAGCACCCTTAATTATTTTCATCTTAGTACTAACGGCTACTATTTGTGAAAAAGCACAAAAGTTTAATAATCTTTAGGAATTCCCCGAAGCTGTAATTTCTGCTACCCAGTTCATTTTCCTCATTATCCGAGAATTACTACGAAAGAATATTAAGATGCTTGGGCCCGGATATATTAATTCCAAACATTTCACCTATATTCCTCGTCAAGTTTTATTAAGTGTCACTATGAAAAATGCTTACCGTTAGTATTTCAGCGCAGTGCGCTCGAGAAAGGTATTTCAAAAATCCCTGTAATTTATTTATATTGCTTATGAGCCTCGGGAAACAAGCATGACGGGGTGAGATAGTTATTAAAATCTCCCTGAATGAAGAAAAAATGCAGGAGATAAAAATTCTTTCACTGAAAATTTTATTTCCCCTTAATAATAAAACGGTGATTTCAAACGATTAGCAACCTTTCATAAAAATAGTCGAGAAAAAATAAATTCCTCTCACTGTTCATAACATCGCCCCGATGAATATGGGCCTTCATTAATCTCTAAGTAAGAATTAAAATTAGATTTGTAGTATTTTACTTCCACAGCGTTATTAGCTAGGTCATTTTCCTAAGCAATTATGATCTTAACATGAAAGGTGTCGATCCGGTTAAACCCGCTATGAGTAAAAATAGTGACTATCTTCGAGAATGGTGGATCGGCTTTAAATATTTTTTGTTAAGGTTACTTTAATTTGCAATGAAACCAAATTAGTATTAAAACCTTAAATAAATGAATATATTATAAAACGTCAACCATAGGAATCCTTCCTTCAAAATCATCTAATACATAACGCAGGCTAATAGCAAGTGTTGGAATACCTTTTGCCTACGCTGAGTAACTTTACGAGGATAAAAAATACTTATTAATTTTCCACACTTATTTATTGTTGCTACCCGACCGGTTTCTATGTTTCACAACATTATGAAAGGAGCAATGTTAGGTTAGATGTAGCCTATGCGTGCACATGTGCTACACCAAGTATATAGGGGAGGGAGGGTATAAGCAAGAAGAGGCTGGGAATGTAGCCTTTCACGTGTACAAGGCTGTTAAGGAAAAATGTCAACATCCGGGATTTGTTTGGAGAGTTTACAAGAGTCAAAATGGAAACAGTGGAGGAATATGGACATTTAAAAGTGGTGATGGGTTCAATGAAACATGGTTTAAAATTTAATGCGGTTAAACATTTTCTTTAAACATTCTTGCAACCGTACAAATTTCAAATAGCTCTTAAAAATCGAGTTTTCTACCTAAATTATTATGAATGAAATAAGACTCATGCATCTCATCTTTGAAATGTTTGGAAAACCTAGAGTAACATTATATGTTTATATGGTTTAACATATGGTTTTCATACATAACAAATATTACAACACCCGGATTTTCTATTTCCTATCTGTCTGACCGGTATAGATGAATTTACACTCAGGGGTATTCCAGTTCAACAATTACCTATGTGTCACCACTTTTGTCTATGGTGTTAATTGTGGCTTTGGAATTACAATAAGTTTTCCTAAGCTGTATAACAAACATTGAACTGATCTCTGGGGACACTAAGCATGTGGGAGACTTAGTTCATGGGTGAGCGAGAACCACTTATTAGGTTTAACAAGATCGGACCGAGGCAGGTGGAATTGTAGGTAGTTTGCTTTTTATTGTAACAAAACAATACATTAATAATACGCTTATCTCTAGAGGCAATACGGAGGGAAATTAAGCTATTCTTTGTTAATCAGTTTCGAGCATGGATTATAAATTTATGATTAGATATTTATAATTAGAAATTTTGATTGCAGAAAACTTTCGAAACTTGAATTGCCCTTAAAGAGGCTTCCAACAATAACGTGGAAACTTCTGTTTTTAAATAACGACGCGGAAATCATCACTAAAATGTAGTTTTACGTTTCTCACGAAGTCTATTAAACAAACACACTTTTAAGAACTTTTAATGGGAACTAATGTTTATACTGTGAAGAGTGAGTGGTATAATTACACATTAACATTAAATTTAGTTTCTTCATCAACCCTATGTTCCTCAATATCTGAGGTTCCAAGCAGAAGAAAAATATCAGGATTGGAGTGGAAATTGGGGTAGAATGGAGGAAGGAATCCAAGCAACGAAAATGACCTGCTTCTCATGACAGAAGCCGATGGAGCCACATTGTAACATCCATCCCGACGGTCGTAAGTGCTGTTACTTGAAGTGCTCCCCTCAACATATTCAAGTAGGGAAAGGATTATCACAGAAAATTCTCCGCCAAATTTCGCTCCCAAGAATAGCATCGAGTAAACTTATCGCATGTCAGACTATGAAGTACATAGTACCATTCCAATGTCACCTCATCTCTAGCGCAGTCGAAAATTTCTAAGAATGAGACCAAATCCCACAGTTTACGAGGCATTTTCAGCAAATGAACTGCCTGGGCCGTAGGTAAACAAAATGCACGGGAACTTTGAACAATACCTTCGTCGCCCAAGGATACCAATAAGAGCGTCGGGGAACAAAAAGGTCCCGCAGAGATTGCGTTCCGAAAAGGATAGCGGTGGTAATTCAGAGCTAGTTGTCCCCCCTCCTCCCCATCCACACCCACCTCACACTCCATCACCATCCCCGAAACAACTGCTAAACTTCAACCAATCCTCGAGGCCTCCCGGCTATTATCAGCCTGGCTCTCCTCTTGCTCCCATTCAAGCCTAGAAAGCACAGGCCAGCTCGACCAACCGCCTATAAAACTCAATGCGAAACTCATCTTATTTTGCCCCATGAATTCTCTCCTCATTGTCCCGAGGGTGGCGAACCTATGAAATGAATAATTCCCGGGCGCAGAGAGAGACCCCATTCCCCGCGTTATTTCTATTATTAGGATTTTAATAACGCCCCTTCGACAAGCCCGGTATTATCAGCCGGCCCTTCCCGACACCCGCGCGATCCCCTCGGAGAAAACCAAGGGCCTCTTCTTCATTCCGCCATTAAGACCTTCCCATTTTAGCACTCCTTATGCTTCATTTATGGCCTCCAGGGCTCGTAAAAATATATAGAAAAAAATTATCGCGACCATGCCGTCGGCATGGAGACCCTGAAAAACGTCCAACAATCGTCTCTCGTATAGCGCCTACCCTCGTATGCGCGTCAGTGCACGTGTGTAGTGGTGCAAGAAAATATTTTTTCACTCCTTTCTTTGGGTCCTACTTTCTTGTCTCGTCACAATTTTACTCATTCACTGAATGTGAGAGGGAGAAGGTGGGGGAGTGTCTTTTGAAGAGGTTCATACAAATGTTTACGACATGGGGATAAAATTTACCATGAAAACATTGTTTGGCTTGAACGGCATTCGACTCCGGATCTCCCAAATGCCGGTCCAGCACCCGACCGAAAATTAGGAGATCTGGGTTCAAATCCCAGGAAAGTCAACAGATATTTCAACGCGAATTTCATCTCCTTGGTGTATCCATCTTTGCACCCGTGCGCGTGAATGCGTACCACATCATTTGCGCATTTTTGCAGTGATTGTAAAACCATACAAAATTGCTTTTAATGTTATGTATAAATGCTCAAAATTGCTCAAAAAACCATATCTATGCTCCTCAGAAGTCATAAGACTTTCATTGAGTCTATTCATTTTTTCGGGCGTACTCCCGTGTCTGTGTTGCATGGCAACAACAACTTGGCCGACACTCATGCCCGCGTCTTCAGGTCGAAGATGCTGGATTGTGACTTCGGACCGGTACGGACCACACTTGTCATAGTCGCTCTCCAGTTGGTTGGTCTCTAATAATTTGCAAGAAACTGTTTCCGCCATACAATTCAGGACATCCGAAAAAATTATGACGTTCACAGACAAGGAACTCCGCGGTAGACTTCAATCTAATATCAATTCGAAGATGCGTTTATTTCGGATCTCTACTTCACTATGCTATCAGCTAACTGTAACTACATAAGTGTGCGAACTAATTCTTTTCCGGCAAATGCTAAAGAAATATTCTCCTCGGGCCACACACCGGGCGATTACAATTCTGATTGACTATCAAATAAAGTGTGTCAAGCTCTGTTTCTGTTGTCGCCACGAACGGTGACGTACTAGTCCGAGAGCCATCTCAATGGTATGCGGCAGGGGGTGCTGGGACACCAGTCGTTAAGATGGAATGGAAATAGAGAGAAGGGATTGGGAGAGGGAATCGACAATTGATGGGTGATATTTGTTTTGGTGAAGTAATGTATGGCTTTGTAACACGCCATTTTGGCCGTGTTGGCATAAGTATACGATTAAGGACGCCATTATGTATATTTTGGGAACACGTACTACCGCGAGGCAACAATATCGTTTCTGTATTATGAAAACAACTTTAAAACAATACCGTTTCCTGTTTACGTAAACAAACTAAAACAATGCCGTCTATGTTATGAAAACAACTTTAAACAATACCATTTTCTGTTTACGTAAACAAACTAAAACAACACCAGGTGTTATGACAGCTGCAAGGCAAAGAAAGGATGGAAGGGGTAAACAAAATTATAATAATGAAAGGGAAATAGCCTATCAGATACGAGAGAAGGGGAGAAAACCTGGAATGTTCTAGAACATACAGGAGGGGAGGAGAGATAGTATAAAAAGGCTTGTCAAACAAGGGACGAGGCTTCTTCTTAACAAAAGAGTCACAAGGGACGTGAGGGGAGGACCCTCAAGGAAGTCAGCACTCACTCACTCAGGGAAGCCGAAGGAACTGTTATCGAGTGAAAGTCATACGGGAGTTTTTGCAGTGATAATTTGCCGGGAGTAAGCAGCTTTGGACAGCAATTACTAACGCCAGTGTCCTGTGTTAAGGAAGGATCCAGGAATCCGATAAACAGATACTGGGGCATAGAGTATAGGCGGAATTCACTTTGTACAATATCCGGTGAAGTAGAACAAACATTATAAATTAATACGAATATATTTGAGAAGGGAACATATATTAATTAATTGAGTAACTAAAGTGAATTTGTTTTCTAAGTGAAGAATAAAAGGGTTATTATAAATATATGTATTGTTCAAGTGTATCATTTTTGTGCACGAATTAATCCATTAACCTTTGCCGCCAAGGACTACCAAAAGAAAGGATCTCTCTCAAGGTAAGAAGTGATAAAGTGAAGGGTACCTTTTGTGTGTCGGGCTGATACAGTATATAACGTCGCGTGTTTAGGACCGCGTGACAGAATAATTATTAGAACCCCTGTGATAAGGAAATTGATAGGGGGGGACTAGTACAGCTTCTTTATTGTATTTTGAACTGAGTGTAACTCTTTCTCTTGACTGGCTTACATAAATGGCCTGAGAGTAAAATATTGTTCTCCGTGTCAACCTGTAACTCGTGAAATCTGAATTTTCACAGACACTTAACAGGCCTTGTCTGTGAACACCAAGTTTCCAGCTGGTCCCAGCCCAGCCCATCTGGTTTTGCTTTACCTTTTTCTATACGTTCGCCGAATTTTTTATCCCAGTTTTCTGGTTTATTTAGGTGATTTCACTCATTGGTCACTTTCACCGATTGCATACTTTTGCTGCCGAATTGAGGTACTCAGTCTGCAGATTAGTCGACGAATGTATCCTTAATGCTTACTTATCCAGGTCAAGAATTTGATGTCTCCACCAATTCCATTAATCTATTGCATTTTTAATTAAATAAATTCAAATCTTTACTAAAAGCTATAAACTAGACCGTTTTAGTGCCCTTATTTTATCACCATACCATTTCTTGGAAAAGCTTGCTCCTTTTATTATTTTTAGCGAAAGTAATATTTGAGTGTGATAGAATTGTCAATATGTTTTCTTCTTTTTGCCCATCACATCTTTTGGATATGTAGCTTCAAGTAAAATTTGTGAAAAAATGTGGAAAGCCGGTGTTTTTTTTGCTACCTGGTAAGAATCCGGTGATGGAATAAGCAGGAATGATATAGGTAGTAGAATAGCGATAACCAAGATGGCACTCTGCCCGTTTCTAGCATAGTTTATAGCATCGGTAACACATAGTGCTGTGTATGCCGGTGAAATTTCATCTCCTGCCATATATTTTCAGGTCTTTGTTAATGCATTAATAATAATAGTTTAATTAAACTTTGAAGGATATAGTGTATTGTATTTTGGAGAAAATTCACCCCCTAGTCTAGTACTTCCGCGAGACGAGATGAGACTTGGGGATCATAGTGATAGCCTGAGCAGCGTCCTTTAACATGAGCTTGGGTTTCCTTAAGTATAGGGTCCAGGGATAGAGATTATGTATGAGGCGGACGCCACCTGATGCTTTCGGGATCAGCTAAGTACGGAATGCACATACTGGTTTTTGCTTCACTAGCACCCCGCGTGGAGCTAGGTCTTCGAGATATTGTATGAGCAGGGGGTCCTATCCGGAATCCACAAAGGAGATCGGGGCCTGTTCGGGTTGCGGAATACATGCGCCAAGTAGAGAATACTCTACGAAACTCGGATCGTCATATGGATAAACTAGTAAAGGCGGTAACGGGGTAAATTCTGGATTTACTGCCATTGGCGGGGGTTTATCAGCCCTAATGAGTGTGTTCTTAAGATTAACTTAGAGTTCAAAGTGCGATCAAAATGCATAGATAATAGCAGCCATTTTATAACTGAAGAACATCAAAAACATTCTGCACAGAAGAACTTCCTTTTACGTACTTGTAAATTCCGGAAAATGGTTCGCGCTTGAATTTACTGTGGGGTCGCCTACTAGGCCTATAACACGCCTACGTGTAAGGACGTACCTCTTCATATTACGTAGTTGCTGAGCTTAACACTAGAAGGTCCGATAGCGGTCAATTGACCATTCGCAACTTTCTTATCGTCCTCACTCAAAAAGTAATTTTTTTGCGGACCTGATTTGTTTTTACTTTTAATATTTTAGGAGCATAAGCCACTGTGTGAAATATTTTGTAAAAATAATAAGTACTTTTGGCGTAACAAGCGGGTCTAACTACAAGGTCCGCGAGCGGTCAATTGACCGCTATTGCACTTTAAGCGTTTCCGTTGACATCGGGCACGTTTCCCGCCTATTATGGGTCCTAATATCTAGTTCTATTATAATAAACGATCATAATCATGGGTTTTATACTAAAAAATCGTTTTTCTTTCATTTGTTGCTGATTGAGGGCCATAATTGTTGAAGCTTTGTTTCAAGTTCCCGAATAAAATCCCCCCACCCCACCGCTCGCTACCACGGCACAGAAGGAAACCAGCATGATGTTGAGATAAGCGGCGGAGGTGATGCTGAGGAAGACTTGCCAAACGACGTTGAGGAACCCAGAAGAGCAAAAAGGGGAAGAAATCCAAAGATAACCAAGTCACAAGGCCAGATATTGGGGGTACAGAATCAGCCAATGATAGCCCAGTTTGGGGTCACATTTTGCCTGGCGATCATGCAGGCAGACGTGGTGAAATGAATGTTCTAAGAGAATCAGGGGATGCCACTTGCTACGCCAAGCAGCACTTAGAGGAAAATTCTTACTGGAGCGCGTTGAATCTTTTTCTGACGGAACCTATGCTTAGGCTTATAAAAGATTGTACTGGAAAAGAAGCTCGGCGAGTTCTAGACGATGAATCGTGGTCACTGTCTTTAGAAGAGATCGACGCGTTTCTCTCTATTTTGTATGCACGTGGGGCTTGTGTAGCTCAATCAACCCATGTAAATGATCTGTGGCACACGCAATGGGGCAAACCATTTCTTTCGGCGACAATGTGTAGAAAT
This sequence comes from Pyrrhosoma nymphula, assembly GCA_963573305.1. NCBI lineage: Eukaryota > Metazoa > Arthropoda > Insecta > Odonata > Coenagrionidae > Pyrrhosoma > Pyrrhosoma nymphula. Next base: position 38,170,046 of record OY754334.1, read on the forward strand.
CGGTTCAAGGAAATCATGAGATTTTTACGTTTTGATGACAGGGCCAGCCGTGCTGCCCGTAAACAAAACGACAAATTTTGCTTGGTATCAGATCTTTGGAATAAGTTTGTTGAAAATTGCTTAGCATGCTACAGACCTGGCGAAAGTATTACTGTTGATGAGCAACCGTATTCGACAAAGTGCAGGTGCCCATTTTTACAATACATGGCAAATAAACCCGATAAGTTTGGATTAAATTTGGGGTCGCTACTGATGCGAAAAACAGGTACGTGCTCAATATTATTCCCTTTGTAGGCAAAGATGAGGTAAGGCCCAGTACAGAACGTGTCGGGGAAAACATTGTCAAACACCTTGTGGAGCCTTACCTAAACAAGGGCAGAAACGTCACAATGGACAATTAATTTACCTCCTTGAATCTTGCGAAGGAACTCAAGCAGAAAAAAACTAGCCTTGTAGGGACGCTAAATAAAAATAGAAGAGAAGTACCGCCTACTTTGAAGAAATGTGGTGATTCTCGTTTTAGCACTGTTATCTATAAGCACGAAGAAATCACCTTGACCGGTTATCAATCCTAATCTAACAAAAACGTCCAGGTTCTTAGTAGTATGCACCCTTGTGTACAAATTGACGGTGAGACAGGGAAAAAAAGCCAGAGACGGTACTTTTTTACAATAAGAACAAATGCGGAGTCGATACGGTTGACCAAATGACTCGTAAATACAGCGTTCGGTCTGGCACACGGTGATGTCTCGTGCATGTTTTCTATAACATCCTAGATCTAGCCATTATTAATGCTCATTCATTGTACAAGTTAGCCTTTAGCTCTAATTTTTCACGTAAATCGTTCATTTTGGGAGTTGCAAAAGAAATGTAAAAGACTAACGCAGAAAGTAGAAAAATGCAGCGTGTAGCAGACGTCGGTCCTCCTGACTCAGGTTGTCACAGGTTGTGCCAAATTGGGATCTGTTAACAAAACAAAACAAAGAAGTCATGCAACAGACGCAAGAAACGTATGTGTGGTAAGTGTGAAAGTGATATTAGTGTTTGCAAGAAATGCGAGGAAGCCTAGAAATACAATAGACCTGCCTCTTAGAGGTTACGACTTTTTGTTACTAAAAACTGTCATTTTTATGTCTCTCCTAATAGCGCTAATATAATATGTACAAGTTAAGATTCTCAATTTTTTTATCTTGTACGTTTTCTTACATATAGAATATGACACTAAGCAAAAACCTTTGTTACTTACCTCAAGAACAAAAACCATGTTCTTTCGTACACATTTAAGTTTTTATTTTTGTTCTGTTCCTGAAAAAAATGTAATTTAGAGGAAAGCTTTATGTAAAATGTCTTCTAGTAGATAAAAACAAAGTAGAAATACGTTAAACAAATCATACTTAACGTTTAAAGCAACTTTTATACTCAACTGCAAATTTGCCATGTTCTCTGTGACAGTAACTTTTTCACAAGAAAATCTTCTGTTGAGATGTTATTCTTACTTTGCTGTGCATGATGATTTTCACTTCTTTAAAACCAGTGTTTTAAAACATTTTCATGTAATTGTGTTATAAAAGAAGATATCTGTACATTTTTTTTAATAAATCTAAAAAAAATCGAAAGAAAATGAAATTTTTTACGACCAATTCCATTTTATGAATTGTAAAACCACTCTAATCCGACTAAAATCCAGCTATAACTGGGTTCAAGTGTCAAAATGTAGTAACAGAAAAGCTCATGGCGTAGAAAAACAATAAAAAGGGGCATCTTAAAGCGCGATTACAGCGGAGTCCTTCTAATAACGCATAGCGGTCAATTGACCGCTCGCGGACCTTTTAGGTAGGCAACATACTCCGGACCTTCTAGTGTTAACTAAACTAAAATCGGGTACTACATCATTGGGAACGGCTGACCAAGGAAGCAATCGAATTCAGGTTAGAAGAAAGGAAATTCAACCGCGAAACCGATAATCAAGGAAACAAAAGACACAGTATAAAGGAGGGAAAACGTTGAAAAATCAGGAATAAATACGACCTTATATATATATAAAGAGGCAGGTTCTTGGACCCGACATCAGTCCTAATGACGATGGCAGAGTGTGCTACCACTCTGACTCGGTTGGAAATCCGAGAAAACTTCATTAAAAAATTCGCTAAATTTTATTAGAAAAAAATCTCCGATTTCGGCGCGCAAAATCTACTTGTCCAAGTTCAAAGTAGATTGAGAGAGATATTTCTCTAGTCATAATAGAGACCATATTCATATTCTTTTTTTATTTATGCAACTCAAAGAAGCACTAAGTAAGTATTGTAACATTAATGACACAAAAGTTCGAGTATTACTGTATACCTATTACTGACATTCTCAATAATTAACAAATTATACATTTCTGGGGTATAAATTTGACTCATCCTTTTACGCCGTTCAATGAAAACGCCTTCAAAACAGAAGAGTTTTTATGTTCTTCTGTAAAAATAACTGCGGTGGGTAATTCATTTTTTTAAAGTTGAGAAAGCATGCAAAAAACACTGTAGAATTTATGACGAGATCAATGCGTAAGACATTTCTCATTCTTAAATAAAGTTTCTCTTGAGTGCATACCCGTACCAACTCCCATGCACAATGACGTATTTATTTGGCAAATATCTCGAAAATTGTCATGGTAACTGTCTGATATTTTGTTATCATCGGAAACATGAGATCTTTTTCTTTATAATGAGGCCTAGTTCCTTGAATTCAATTGAAGTGTTTTATCGCTCAAATTACGTTAAGCGCTTGGTTTTGTGTTAGTTTTAATTGTACTAACTAGTTATTTTTAGGGGAGAAATGTAGGATTATTTTTAACAGATTGCAGAAAACGATTGGTTCTTACGACGAACATTGTAGAAGTCGTAGTAAAAAGTGTGAGAGACTCAAGAAACTTTGAAGTGAAGCTAGTGTCATTTTAGTAGATGCAGATGATCCCTTCTTTCTGCCTCCCTTATTTGCTCCTCCTTCACTGAATACGAGAGGAGGGAACGAGTGTTTGCCAGTGAGAATGTCTCTCTCCCTCTCTGCATGTGAGATTGCACTCGGGGGCATGAGTAGTTGGTGGATATCATTCTTTCCTTCTGTCTTCCTTCATTTCATCCAACTTCTCCTACCCTTTCTCCCTTCCCTTTCTCCCAAAGCCCCCAAACACCCCCCCCCCCCTCTACCCTCACATATCCCTGACCCCGCCACCACAGCCCTCGGGGGCCTTCCTCCTTGCTCTCGTCCCCATTATTGCGGAAAAGAGAGTTCGCCAGCATTCAGCATCCCACGCTCAATTCCCTCCTCCTATTCCCTCCGTACTGGGACGTCACTCTTTCCAGCAGCGACGACATAGCCACCGGCAATGAACGCGGAGGAGAAACGAGATAGTGGATTCTCACTCCGACGGACCAGGTTCGAGGGAGAGTGGAACTATTTCACCGGAATTTCGACCCATACTTGGGAATTAAGATTTGAATACGTGGTACCCTACAAGCTAACTCATGGGTGTGTAGTAGGGGGAGATTCCACATCAAGCATGCACTAGCCGTCAAACACATTGCCATTCTGAAATTAGCTTTTTTGCTAAAAATAATTGTTCATCATATAAAATAACATATGTGGGACTTCACAAGCAATACGGATGATAATCATCATCGTATTCATGCGGGATAGACTTTGCACTCACACTTCACAGAGATCATTAGTTAGAAGTTCAGTTAGGCAAATGTTGTATCAATTTGTTGACAAAATTAAAGACATAAAACGAAATTAATTAGCGTCCAATTCAGATATTGCAAACTGAATAATAAAATAAAAATCTACACTACAAGTTAGTGACTATGCAACTACAAAGTAGCTGAATTTGTAGTTGAGTTGGCGCTATGTAGAGAACTCTGTTATCTTTTTTCAAGCGCGCACTCTAGAGAATAGGAAGATGACTTCCCGAAAAACTTTGACAAAATTGGTGGCATTCCTATACGTTTACAAACTGCTATCACAGCGTCATATTAATTGTCATTGCACCACTTTCAAACAGGATATATCTTACTTTATAGGAAATTAATGTCGTAGACAAGCACGATAATTGCTCGAAACAGGGATCCATGTTGCTAAAAATGAATTGCCAATTCCAAGGTAATCCATGAGAAGGTTTCACTCCAAGGTGGTTCCACCGAAAGATGACATAAATATCATTTAATTCGTATTCTGGGGACTTATAGAAAAGCGTGTCCTCTATCTCATATGAACAGAAAAATGTTACCTTTCCACGCTATTTTTCTCGCAAACTGATCTTAAAATTACATGGTATTCCATGGGAGAATGGGAGAAACAAGGGGAAAAATAGTGTTTGTCTATCTAATATAAATTCCATTTTCACAATAAAACTGTCTATTAGAGGCGAAGACTCCCGGTAAATTGAATAAAAATAAGATATGCCTGACTTACCATCTTATTTTTTGAGTAAATGATAACTACGATAATTGAAGTAAAAATGCATTAATTTTACAAAGATGGCGCTGCAGTTGGCTTCAATGGCTATTAAAAATCGTTCATTGAAAATGTACTCGTGGAATAATTAATACATATATTTTGTACCGTCATTTTCATTTTCAATAGCCAACGCCGGCGATCAGCACAAGCAGGAATTTTACAACCAATTAAACAAACGGTGTTATTTCAGTATTTGTTTTGACTCACACAGTCACGGTGGAACCTCCTTATGAAAACGAATTTTTATAGGGTATATTAGAAGGGATAGCTGAATGAGGAAGAGCTAGGGATAAATACACAGCCTAAATAGCATGAGATACGGGGCATAAGAGCTAAAAGGGTGTAGATGACTTAGCAGGGGGAAAGGTAGAATGGAGGGCTGCAGACAACCAGTCTTAGGAGTGAATGTCAAACCATAAATGATGACCGGAAGTAGTTCAGAACGCCAACTGTAATAACTCGCAGTATCTTCCGGACACCTTGCCTCAGAGCACCCACTCGTAAGAAAGGAAGTTTGCTCTCTTAAACATTACCTGAGTCCAATATTAAAATTGAGAAACAACTCTATACATATATATATATATATATATATATATATATATATGTATAGAGTGTATATATATATATATATATATATATATATACACACACACACAAAACGAAAATTTCGCCAATAGGCCACAACAATAAAAACACTTGACAGGGGGTGGGGAAAGAAAAGTAAAAAGATAGAAGACTTACTGGGAAGTTTCGGGCATGCAGGCCCTTCTTCAGCTTTAGAAAAAACTTTTTCTAAAGCTGAAGAAGGGCCTGCATGCCCGAAACGTCCCAGTAAGTCTTCTATCTTTTTACTTTTCTTTCCCCACCCCCTGTCAAGTGTTTATACATATATATAAACCGACTCTGACCTGATTTCACAGAAGGAATTTTTTTCAATTACTTTCTTCAAAAAATAACATAAAACTTTACTCGAAAATACAGAGAAGAATCGACATGTTTTTGTTTCGCAAGACCTCACTTGAGGCCTGTGGTTTAACTTCACGGGTCGAGCCACAAGAGTTTACAAGCGATGCAGCAAAACACGGCGATGTAGGGACTGGAGTTTATTCAACGAAGTACATACCTTGAAAATATTAATTCGCCAATTGAATCAGTAAGAACAAGCTTAACTTAAAAATTCGAGGTACAGGCGGTCAAACCAGAAGCAACGGTGAAAGAAAATTGCAGAAAGTAAATCCCGTAATATATAAAAGGGGATATTAAGCCACGAACTGTAGTCATTGCATCATGTTACAACAATGATGTGGAATAAAAATCCTGCGAGTATATCGTGGCAGACAATGTGAAAAAATCAATAAACACATTACAAGCGTTACAGTAGTCATGAGCAACAACTCACCTCCGTCTCCCCTACATTCAAAGTAAAATAACGGCAAAATGGGCTTCAGATGAAAAATGCTACATCCACTTCACCACATATTTTAAATATTACCCTGATTGGCATAAAATACATGCAGCAATAACCATACTCATCATGCACTTTCAATTTAGAATAGATAAATTTAGATGAAAACCTGTATACAGGTGACTGCATAGAGCCTATTTTTTCTAAATTCTTATGTTTTCAGATGGACTAACCTTGAAGCAACATACACTGTTTATTGTGTCCTCTGAAATCAGAGGTTACGTTTCAAGCATTATCAATATTTTAAACTTGGATGAGTAAAGAAAAAAGCCTTTGTAGGAAGTGTGTCCCTTGCAACATTCCATGCTAGCGGTCATTCCACACTATCGTTATAGTCAGAATTATTCCGCTAGATTTCAGCGAGAGGAAACTAATACTCGTCATATCATAGACCCAAATTCTACCAGCCTAAAAAAGCTAAGATTTCTCCATTATAAAAAAATAATGTGCTCACACGAATGCTTTCAACTGTTTGGAGGTGCCTTAAATATTTTTGATAAGCTAACTTTTTGAAAGATGCATGCCAGGAAAATAATGGCAGTAACTCAACCGAGCAATTAAACGACATTTTTTTGCTTCTACTATATTCTACCAGGTTATAACTTTATTCATAATGCACTACACGTAAGTTCAGTGAAGAAGTGCCCTCTCAAGTAGTAAATTTAGAAATGTGAAAAGACATGGGATAGGTTGTTGAAGGATAATGGAGAAAATTTGGGCTAAACGCGATGGCATTCAGAGAAATAGCTGCTATAAAATTTTTAGTTATTAATATTGTGACTGATAGAGATTACAGAGATGAAAATACTTCGGGGTATTGCAGGCAAAACACTATTATATAAATAAATAAGTGTAAATGTAAGGAAATCTTACCAACAGACATAAATGACTGGGTACTTACACAAAACCAGAATGAAATGAACCTATAAACAGCACGACAAGCGGAAGATTGGCACGTATTAAAAGGAGATAAACTGACCTGAAAGAAAGGTAGAGGAATCGCAGGTCGGCCAAGAAGAAGTCAGTCCGAAAACTTTAACTGAAAAAAGCTGCAGCTGAAGAAGAACCAGACCATAGGAGGCTGCTATAAAGGAAGAAGAAAAAAAAATTTTAAAATAATAATTGCTGAGCAATATGCCAAATTCCAATAACTTTTCCCTCTCTCTCGAGATTTTCCATTTTTCCTCAATATCTCCTGAAGACGTTGAGCGAGTCCCGACCTTTTATCGACTAACCATCGGCTTGACGTTTCCCATCTTACCATGTCACTCTTTTCAGGATAACTGCCTCGTCTCATTCATAGTTCCCCTGCCCTCCCCACCCGGTTTGGTACATTTAAATGAGTGAAATTCCCAATGGGATATGGTAAATTACCGATCTATGCTAATGCATAATTAGTCGTAGTAACACAAACTTTAGGGTATAGTGTAATGCATGTTGGTGGCTACTCACCCCCTGCCACACACCCTTGAGGTGGCTTTCAGGGTATTTTGTAGATGTAGATGGATTTTGGGAGGGCCGCGCCGACGCCTCATTATTAGCGCCGAGGAGTCATTAAGTTCCTCGAGACACTCTAAGATGACCCACAATTAAAACTCGAATTAAAGCAGCGATTTTAAAGTTCTCCGTGAGAATAAAAACAATTTTACATGGTTCGCCATTGGTGTGAGTGGTGATTTTGAATATAGGTGGAGGTCATCTTGGCGTCAGCCCCAAATCAGTTTCTAATGGCAGGTGACCTTAATTATTTTTTACCTCTACTTTCACTTTAAAGAGAATGAATGCTGGAGGATTTAGGGACTCGGAAGAGGCGAAGAAAGGAGAGAACAAGCTGGATGGCAAGGACTAACAGGGAGCGCGGCATACGTAGTGATAGGAAAGGAAATTAGTGGTATAAGGTATGAGGAACTCTAATGAGACTTGCTGGTAAGCAATAGCGCAAGCACGATAATTACGCCGGGGAAAAATTTCACCTTAACCGATAATCGAACCCGGATCCTTAGATATCGAGCCAAGTGCTTTAAACCGCGTGATATAGAGGGATCCAGATTCGAGTCCTGCTCAAGACGGATGATTTTTCCTCAGTGGAATCATCGCACTAATGTGCACTTTCGGGTGATATGCACTTACATTGCTGTATCATTAAAAGTTTTCAATAGAGCTATGTTTAAGAAAGCATAAGGTTTAACCAGAAAATAATAATTTCGTCTTTATTGGGATGAGATTAAGAGCTAATTGATGTCAATTTGCAACGTTTAACGTGAACTTGATTCACGTTGTTGGTGAAGTTGCTTCGGGTCAAACTCTGCATTTCTGCGGGGGTTCACGCAAACCAGGTTTTCTCTTCTCCAGTCCACATGGTAGCACAGGAGACGTAGTTGTGCTTACTAAGCCACAGTCACGGGGGATAAACCCCACACTGTCGCTTTAGAATGACTAACTCAGTCAATTTTCCAGGCACTGTGAAATTCACAAACGATATGGTACGCTGTGACGCGCACGGTTGCGAAGGTGTACAACAAGGGGAAGAAATTTACCATGAAAAAAAACATTTAACTTTACCGGGAATCGAATCCGGATCTTTTAATTGCAAGCCAGGTGTGTTAGGTAGTTAACACCACTAAGCCATCTAAATTCAAGGCGAATTTCAGCGGGTATTCACACCTGGCTTGCAATTAGGAAATCCGGATTCGAATCCCGGTAAAGTCAAATGATTTTTAATGGCGAATTTCTTCCCCTTGGTGTATAGAAATGCAGAGTTTAACCCAGTGGAAAACCCGAATAGACTTCACTAACAGCATACGCCGGTAAATCATCAAATCTTTCTAGATACTTTATCAAGATTTCGGTATACGATCAACTGCCAACCGGAACTTGCGTCATCAATCGTCGTTGATATTCGGCTGCACAGCCTCAAGTAAACATCAGCCAACATGTACGAATCCATAAAACGATACCATTTTATTTTAGTAGGCACGTAACGCCGTACTGTGATCGGAAATAATTGCACTGATTCGTTCAATATTGTAATAAGTTCCTTTTAAGTGGCGTACGAGTCTTATAATCGGGTTATATTCACAATTCAAGGCAGAAAAATGAATGGCTATATTCAGGGTGCTTTTTAGGAATGCGCTGACGTCAGCCATGAACGTGAAAGTTGGGACAGACTAAACTTTGAAATTGACGACTGACGTTCACGGTTGACTTTTTCATGCGACCATCAACGCCGATGCATTGGACTCGCCAAGTTGAAGTGCCATACGCAATCCGGCCTTCAGTCAGCCACTTTTTCCATCTAACCCGTGGGAGAACATGACAGAAATTGACGATAAACCTACGAAACAGCTGATAAAATAAAAATGATGAATTCTATTTTACGATTAAATCTTTCTAGTGAAAACATAAAAGACATCCTCAAGTTTCACTGCGTGCAGCGAAGCTAAGGAGTTAACCGGTACGAATATTAAAGAATATCAAATAATTTTCCCGAGTAAACGTACCCTAATATTGTACCATAAATAAGCAGAGATGATGTAAAGATGCATTAATTAAATAAATTATACTTCGCGTATTCCACACTTTCCATCTGTTCTTCATCCTTAACTTTTTTCTTAAATTTTCACACTTTTTCTCTATCACATTCATTCAAAGCTGCAGAGTAGATACATTATTTAGCGTGAGCTAATTTATTAAGTAGCTCAATTAGACAGTGAGGTCCACTCACTTTGTCTCTAAATACTGATGGATTGCATGAAAAAGACACTCGTTTTTTTTCCTCCTTGAGAGACACGGCAATTAATAAATACACCGCAGTAAACTAACCAAGGGTTTCGAAAATAATTTTCACTAGAATTCTTCAATTGGAGAAATGGATAACGCAAATGGGAAGAGACCTTGAGTGAAACTCAATAGGTGATTTTTAGTTACTACGCGATATTACCATTACGCGTTCATTGAGCACACGTGACGGTAACCTAGAGATGTTATGGATGTCATAAATAACTAAACTCAAAGGCTACGGTAGAGAAGCAAACATACATAATGTAGGAAACAGGGTCTCCCTTGATACCTTGAAGTACCTACTAGAATAGCTTACTCGCGATTAAGTACATTTCATCACTGAGTTTAATTAAATTTAAAGAAAAAATTAGCAATTTAGTTTTTATTATCATTGTAGAATATTAAGGCTGTTTTTAATTTTTAATTGACATGCTCACTGCATAATTTTAAGACTTCCCTAAACTTCGCTATTATATGAAAAAATACATTTTTCTGGACCCTTCCAAACATGTAATTAACACTAATTACTAACTTTGAAATCGGAAAGTTCTTATGAACGACGCAAATAATACTAATCGCACAATCTTATAAGGCCAACATTCTCAACTGCATTTCCGTCAAAGGGTATGCACAGCTGCAAACCAAGTTTACTCACCACGCAAAGAGAATAGGTTTTTTCTTCAATTAAAGGCCTATGAACTTCGTCATCTACATCGTATTTTGACCTGGAAATCTACGGAGGGGGAGGCGCGCCGGGCGTCCACGTGATAAATCCATGGACCCGAAAATACTTCGCTCCCTCAGTTCCTCGTCGCGGGGGAGGAAAATATTTTCTCATTTCGCCGCCGCCATTATCGCCCGAGTCCATCTCCAGGAATGGGGAAACTTGGCCAAACCACATTATAAGGGCAAAAGGAGAAGAAAAGGAAAGAAATAACAAAAGAGTTATTAAAGAGGTTGAGAATGAGGAGGAAGAAGAGAAAGATTATGTGGGATGAAGTGACGGTGTACAGAATAAAGGATTAAAAATGACAAATTAGACAAGTAGGTATAGAAGGATGTTTAATGGCGAAATTAATGCACATTTACTAGCATTTCTCGAAAATTAATTCGCGCATCTCTCTAAGAAAATATTTATTGGACTCTATATTATTGGTCAGTAAGGTGGTTGAAGTATTTATTGGTCATAAAATGGAGAGTACAAACTGGAGAAATAATTGAACTCTACCTGAAGGAAGGTAGTGTATAACACGCAAGACTGCTTCGCAACCAATGACACAGTTCTATTACTTTCCCGAACTTGGCTTTGGTCTCGGAAAAAACATTTGCTGAACCTTTTTAACCCTAGAGTGGAGACACCCAGTCTCACAGACCGACAATATAATCTTTTTGGTGACGCACGCAATGTATAAAATTTCGCAGTTCATGCTGTTTTGCTACACATAGCTACTTTCGGTGCTAGAAGCCGTGTGTCACCACTCTTGTCCTCAACTTACCTTGATGTCGGTCTCTTTAATCGGTCGGTTAAATACAACCTGGTCTCATAAACCGAAATAGAAGTATTGATAAATTATATTAAAATATAAAAATAATGCAACTTGTTCGATTTTTTATACCTATTTCAAGTATTGGTAGTTACACCAGACCAAGAAACCATTCTACCATGAGAGCCATTCTACCATCTCTGTGAGCACTTTGTTATCAGACCTGCTACTGGAGCGACGCAGCTGTCGACGAAACACCCGTATATTACGGCATTACCAAGTACGCTACTTATTTAATTATTTGAAATTTGTTTATTATCGGCACGTTAATAATTATTTTTTTTCAAAACAACGCAAAAACAATTACAGTTTATCTTCCAAGGTTACTGTAGACGAGAAATCGGAGGCATTTAGAGGTCGCTGTGGGTTTTTTCAATATGTGCCTAAAAAACCTGCCAAATCTATATCTATATAAATAAAAATGTAAATTTTCGTATGTTCCCAATTTTAAACCTCCGAAAGTTCTTCACCAATTGCTCTGAAATTTTGAAACAACGTTGCATTCGAATACGCGCGAGTCTTATAATAAAATGAATTTTTGGGGGTGTTTTACCCCATTATAGTTGACTTTTATACTTCCATATGAAAAGCATTGAATTCGGTGCAGGTGTTTCTTTATTTGTTTTTTTAAATTACTTGAACTTAAGATATTGGATGGAAATTTTTGTCATAGAACACATAAATGAATTCTGTACGTATTTGTTTCATTATAAGCTTCGTTTTTGACCAATAATTGCGTTTTTATCTCTAAATTCATCAATTTTTCTTCCATTTTAACAAAAGAAATTTCACAAAGGAAACGGTTGTAGGCTTGGCCTCGTGGAATTGATCCATTACGGAATAATTATTGTAACTTTGTTAACTCCACTAATTATTTGAACTGAAGATGACACCAAGTGTTGAAACCCGGGTCGTGTTAATGAATAATTAGTAGAGTTAACAAAGTTATTATAATTATTCCGTAATAGAAACTTCCTTGGCAACCAGGCGTGAATATCCATTTAATAGCGATTTCATTAATGGCTATTCACACCTGCAGCATTTAAAGGCCAGGTTCAGTGACTAATGTCGTCAAACGACTACATTTCCCCGTTCGCCTTGCCTTCTCAACGACCATTCACAATGCAAATCGCTTCAAGTGTGTGGGTTAATCCCGGAAAATCCATGCTTTTCACATGGTCAGTTATATGTCTCATGCTCACGAGTGGAACAGCCGAAACATTAATTTGTTTTTTCAGAGGGCGGTAAGACCAAAAATATAGTATATCCCAAAGCACTTGAATAAATTTTTTCAACTTTAATTTAATACACAAAAAATCTTTGTCTTTGAATCATTTTGTTCATGTAAATGTGTCTGCTTTGTATGCATATATGTGACTACTTATTAAAGAAGAAGAGGCATTGCAACGCATGCCGGGCACTTATAGTAGAGAATAAAAATATGTGCCCTTTGCGATGCTAAAATGCATTACACATCCAATCTAGAGGTTTACGTTGTTAGGGAAAACAACACGATGGCTCGTATTCAGTGAACACAATCGCCCTTGCCGTGGTTGAAAGTATGTGTGAACCAATTAATAACACAAAACGTAATGTTACAACGGAAAATAGGTTCTCTATTATTGAAATTTAAGAGACTGTTAAATAAATATCAGCTAACTTTAGTTGGTACTATGAGAAAAAATGAGCGCGGTGTACCTCCAGATTTCGTTCAAGAAAAAGAACCTCAAGTGAACTCGTGCTGGTTTGATATCAGGGAAAATTACACGTGAGTTTCATTTGTTCCAAGAAAGGAAAAAAAAACATTTTCTCTAGATTTCAAGCATGCACAAAAATGAAGAGGTAGATGAAATATATCTAAAAATCCTGGCATAATTTTGACCTACAATAACACAAAAGGTGGAATAGATATAGTGGATAGCATTTCCGCTAACTAACAACTGCACTAGACCAAAAAGGCGTTGGAAAAATTGTTTTTTTTCAATTCTTTATTGAATGCATCAAAAATAAACGCTAGAGTTTTATAAAACATAAACAACAAAAAATACAACACAGTTCACTGTAAATTCATTAAGGGCTTTGCATTTTCCATAATGCAAAATTATCTATAACTCCTAATCCTAATGCTGGGCAGTCTGGTCACTATTAATAATGTGACAGCAAGAGGAATCGTAAAATGTGATACTCGTGTAAAATATGTAAATCATATATATGCCTTGAACAGGTGTCCGTGCTATGCAAAAGATGTTATGCTAAAAATGTGGACGAATAATTTCTGACATATTATGAAAATGAAACATTTTCTGACACCAATATCTTGTAACGGCTACTTTCCCCCTATGAAGAAAAAATGGCCTAATCTAAACATTTATCTCTACATCTAAAAAGAATAATGTTTGATTACATTATCTTTTTGTAGTAACAATTTACATTAAATACTTGTAATTCACGATTTAATGTCGTTATTTAAAAATCATTCCAGTAACTGGTAATATCATATTTTTAAATACAAGAGCTCATACCGGTCCAGGAGACCAATGTCCCAATCTCTCACCACTGATGTCTCAATAACTCACATCACTACTGTACGGTTTTATGGTTAAATTAATTTCTAATCCTATTAACTTCGCACCCGTGCGCGGGACTGCGTACTACACCATTAAATAAAACTAAACTAAATACCAAAGGAAAGATGCTTAAGAGGGGTCGGTTGCAATCATATGAGGAGGAAAGAAGAGGTAATGACGTGAGGATGAAGGGACAATTGCTAAGTACAGCATTTACCTTCGGTTGTTGCCTAGAGTACCAACTTTGAAGCTCCAGTAATAACGCCTTGGATTTGAATTCTGGCTGCGAGCAAGATTTTGTCAAATGATACCCCAAGCTCACTTCTCCCCATCAAGATAAACCGGCTTCGAAACCCAGGAGCAAGGAGAATTTTCAGTAGAACCCCTTGGGTACCTTGTGTAAAGCAATTGAAGTTCATTACTCCGTTTGTCAGATAGGACGGTAAACTGCGGATCCTTAAGCTCGTTTCACACGATCCAGCACAAGACCTAGTATGGCAGCTGGTACTTGATATTGAGGACGGAACCCAGTATGATAGAAACCGTGATAAAAGGTTTCACGCGATCATTGAACCTGTGCTTGCGATAGAGTGGCACTGTCGTCTTACTCTTGCGAACTGTTAAAACAAAACGGAAAATTTCCATGAAAGAAGGCGACTTTCGGCAGCTGCAGTAATAGCAGGGATTGTCGAGACATTCACAGCACATTGATTTCACCGCTAAAGAGTGCGTAACACCCGCGATAAGGTGAGGCGCTGATTAAAAAAAGTGAAGACCGCACTGCGACTGTAAAAGCTAACGCGATTGGTCGACGGCTACTAGGAACTAGTAGCAAACTAGTACCGCATCAATTATGAAATCAAGTAGCTCAGCCAGTATGATAGCGATTATACTGGCTAGCCAGCATGCTGGTCCTATATCACACGATACTGAAAAGCTTATATACTAGCGAGTATCCTCGAACTTGTGGTAGATCAAGTATCGTGTGAAACGGGCTCTAGGCTCATTACGATAAGGCTTATGTCGACGCTGGGTTTCTCTCCTCCCTTCATCCTACCCATAACAAATTCTTACGTAATCCTCGCGGTGAAAATGACCTCAATAGTTAGCCGTGGAACGGGGATGGAACAAGGAACAAGAACGAATATGGAACCAAAAGAAGGGAATGAAAAAGAAGACAAGGAAGGAAAAGGAGAATGTAACATACAAGTAGAGTCCAATATACATAAAGAAGGATATAATAGTAGTAATAATAATGATAATAGAAAAGAAGTAATATAAAGCTGGAAGCTACGTGGGAGCTAAGGAATTTTCGGGGGAGATGATATGAGAGGCGGGTCGGGAGGGGGGGCGAGGGAAGAACGCCTGGGAGGAGTCGGTGGCAATCATAAGGGGTGGAAGAAAGAAGTAATTACGTGGGGACGGAGGAACGAAGAATAAGAGGTCAAGGGGGACGGAGAAGGGGGAAGGAAGGGACGTATAATATAGGAGGGGGAGGAGGATTTGCTGGAAATGGGAGGAGAGGAAAGGAGTGACAAACGCGCGAGGGTATGGGGGGAGAAATAAGGTGACGCCATACACTAAACCCCTTCTCCTTCCCCACCCCCTCACCTCCCGCCTCGGGGGATGGCCGAGGGAGCGAAGAGGGTGAGAATGAAGAGAGGGAGGGAGGAAAGCCAAGGCGCCTGTCTGAGTACGTGGGTTGGCGGAGATTGCGATGCAGGCGGCCGAGAGACAAGAGCGGGGGAGCGTTGAAGGAGATGTCGCGGCGACGAAGCCGGAAGTTCCAGGGGTTCGTAACCTGGTGGTTCGAACATTTCCAAGGAAGAATCAACTAAAATATCACGAAAGACTAGCCTTTTCAAAGAGAGAGTCTTGGTTTTAGGTTTTTTCATACCTATTTTGAAACATTTCCCAGGAATAATCGACCAATGCACCAAAAATATTGCCTTTTGAAAAAGAATAAAAGAATCATTTACTTATAACTATATGCGACATTTCCGTAGTTTAACCGATTGAAATACCGCAAAATGTAGCCTTTTTAAAGCGATAATATTGATAAATTAAATCAAAAATATCGATACCTTCAAATAGTAAAGATTTATTTATTTTTTTTTGTTTAATTGCCTTTATTGCACCACAGACTTACCAACAACAAATATTAACTTATGAATCACATAATTTAATTTATTTTCTATGCTGAATGACTCAAATTCGATTAATACGGACTGAAATATGAAGGAGCAGCGCCATCACAAAAAACTTTTATTTCAAGCTCAAAATAGGAATCAAAATAAAACTTATTTAAGTCATGTGCAGTGAGTAAATTAGGTTATTTATTCTTTTCACGCTCTAACGCGTTGTGGATAAGGCAGCATATGTTTTTACGAGAAAATTCGTCCTCAAAATCATTGGTTATTTTTCTACATGGGTAAGCAATAGATAGAAAAATACTGTAGTTACCGTCATCGACGACAGGTGAGTTTGGCGGTAAAGGTGGAATGATAAATAGTAACTTGGGGGCTGCAAAAATTTGTTCTCAACAAAAGATGCCAAGGAATCCACGGTTTAACGTCCCATCCGGCGGATGGAGGACTGAATTTGAAGACTCTCCACATAGCTCCAAATTATGGATCGGTATTCCACTGAAAAAACTCCTTCAACGCCGAGATTCAAACCCGGACCCACCGAATGGTATGCCAGTACCCTAGATACCAAAAACCCCGATTCACTTTAAAATAATACTTACACACTGGGAATGAGGGAAGGTTTTTTTTGCCCCCGGACGATTCTGGTAGTACGTATGCCCCTGCGATCCTGATAAGCCAGTGGCTTGTCATCAGGTTTCGCAGGGGCCTAACCACCAGAATTTGACAGAAACACCCATGCCCTGGGCAGGCGAAAAACCGACCCAGGCGGGACTCGAACCCGCGACCCTCGGATTAGCAGGCGAGAACTTAATCAGCCACCACCGGGGCCGGTACGTCGCCGCCGGGTTTATCTCCACCTTTCCTTCCTCCAATTCCCAACTAATCGTTGACTATATCAATCTATACACATCTTCTCAATTACTCAAAAGGCCGAAGTCGTCAGTTGCCTCCCATAATAACCAACCAATAACCTTAATCTAAGACATAATGAAGATTTTATTTTTAACTGAGCCATTTTATTGCTGGCAAGTATTGAAATCAATACATCACCGTATTGATAACTTTGTTAATTCGTATGATATCATCGAATCGCCAGTATTCTGATACGCCGATAAATTTATATCAATAATTATGATCTGATTGCCTATCCCTAGATGGTGGAGAATACGATAGTGTCTGAGAGCCACAGAGGCTGGAGGGCTGTGAAGTGAAGGTTCAGTCCCGGCGACGAAGCGGAAGGTTCGCACGGATACCTAAGTCGCCCTCGGTAAAGTTTTTCCGTTCCTCATTCCCCAAAAACCCTCCCTTTCTCGCCTTCCCCGCATTCAATTTGCGGAGGAATGGTCCACGGGATGAATCCTCGGGGCGTGGGAGAAGCGAAGAGCAGGAGAGAAAAAAAAGACCTCTGCTCAGGGGTGTAAAACGGGCGTGCTGGTGGTGGGAGGGCGTCAGCTCGTATTAAGACTGCGAAGGGAGATATATTATGTGCGAGGAGAGATGAAGTATTACGCGCGTGGTCCGGTCTTAAAACTAGGCCGTCAAAAAAGTTATCATCGTCTTTTTTTATTTGTAAGCTGAGAACGCAGGGAGTAGAGGAGGTTCGCCTATGGCTTAAATTTCGGCACGCCGTTGCCGCCGATAACCATGTCAGCGCGAAATCGGTGCACTTGTTTCCCATTTTTGCAGCCTGATGGGCTGTTTTTCCGTTGTGACATAGCGTGGGTCATTGCACATTGTATCGCTATCACCATGTTGCTGAACTTCTCATTTCCAACGTTCTATGAAATGCATGCCTCCGAACTAAGCATCTTGAGCTCTAATCACCTACTTTGCCGCAAAATGTCAAGCGTAATATTGTCATCCATGTATGTACATCCATGTGAAGCCATCACAAATTTTATTCCTAATTTTTAGAACCCAAACAAAAAAGCCTGGAGTGACTATTTCGGGAAACGGCCACGGGTTTTACGTGAAAAATTCGTCGTCGGTGATAAATAATTAGCGGTTGCTTAGTTAATTCCAACCTTGATGGCGCGCCGACTTGACTTTACGACGTTCCCGAAGCCG
The DNA here is from genome assembly GCA_963573305.1 of Pyrrhosoma nymphula. NCBI lineage: Eukaryota > Metazoa > Arthropoda > Insecta > Odonata > Coenagrionidae > Pyrrhosoma > Pyrrhosoma nymphula. The sequence goes on from OY754334.1 coordinate 38,188,119, forward strand.
TTACCTATAGCCTTAGACATATTGGCACCAATCGATGGCTAATAAGCCACTCTCTCCGATGAGATGTTTTTTTGCCTTTACTCAGACCTTTCCGGCCACTGTTACTCGACATCCGATATTATTGGTGAAATTTTATTACTTATTTTTGATTTATCCAAAACAAATATCGTACAGAGTCTCTTTCTTGTACGAAATACATATATCCTGACTAAATCTTTGTTATGACTTCAAAATCAGAGTGCTAGTACATTGGAGTCACGAAATGTACAGTGCTGAACGCATGCGCGGTGTCATCGCTATATAATGAAGTTAAATAATACATTATTCATCATTAATCACATATCTCACCTCTATGTCCCTCTTTTTACACAGAAAATTCTTGTTCATTATCACGATTTTAAAATTAAGTGATTTGGATAAGTTATGAGCAACGGGGTTAAAACACGAACTACCAATCGCGTGCAGAATATTTTAGGGTGCTCCCCAACTTATTTCAAACTTTTGGGGCACTTAGTCACGCTCAGTGTTCACTCTAAATATGCAATACAAATAACTTGTATGCATAACAAGTCGTAGTAATCCACACCAGCGTAAAAAGATTGTTAAACCTTTCGCCTGCGGCAATGACTAATCACCCTTAGCAACACGCAAGCACTCAATGTTTTTAAAAATTACGCAGATATCTATGATGAATATAAGTCACTCCATCTGATCTTACGAAAAATCTTAGTTAACACAGCCGTATCTTACCGCAGTCTCCCAACCTTCAGAATAGTGAAGCTCAACACTCGCGGATCTCAATCTTAAGTGACAAATCAAAACAAGAACACACACGTGCTTACGAGAACAATCCTTCATAGCCAAATCTCTCTCCCATTGCCGATGTAACTATCGTGCGATCGTTTGAGATTGAAACTAAGACCAGCCGTGTATGACAGCGACGACCGACGGAAGGACGAACCTCGAAACATGGATGGAAAGACTTCCGGACCTCTACTTCCACTCTGGACCGGATAACAGACGTGAACACCTTACCGTTTTATGCCCGGTTATAGCTGCTATCGTACAAACCAACGTAGCAACCCTGCACGCATTCATACTACACTATCGCGACTCAGTGCTGCCCTCACCAGGAATCGCGGCGAACAAGTAAAGAGCAAGGAAACGGAATAAGGATTCCCACATTCCAGTGGCTTTTTGAGGCTTTCGATATCGTTTTAAAAGCGTATGATGCTCCTAATTGCGTATTCATGAATATAGCACCATCTTCTTCACCATTTTGATTGCATTTTTATATTATTTTTCTACGTTATTTCCGGTTTCCCCAAGTGGCACCAGCGCTGACCACTGTTTGATGGTAGCGTTATGAACTACTACTTCGTCGATAAACAACGCGCGTTCACACAGTGGTAAGCGCCTACGACGATACGAACGACGCAACGGTCGCTCCGTCAGTAGTGTGAACCTTGCTTGAATCCACGGGGAGCGCTACCGTAGTGTCAAATAGTCGCTCTATAAAATCATACTCGCCAGGCTAGTCTCAAAAGGGGTCACCCTGCAAACGTCACCATGTCGTCTCCGTCCAAGCATCCGTCCAGCATGAGGAACCTTTTCTTTTATTATGGTATACGCCTGGCATGCTGAATACACCGCCGACGCCGGAGAGTGATAGGGTCGAAAAAATGCCATCGGGGGCGCCCACCGATATATAGTGGGGAGGCGAACGGCCCTAGCGCACTGCTCGAGGGTGTCTGGCCCGATTCGCTCGTGTATTGACAGTATCTTGAGATCGGATTGGTGCATTGCATGCCCTCACCCTTTCCCATCCCCCAGAGTAAGTCGAGGATCAATATCCGAAAGGTGGTGGAATTTTTAAAGAGATAATACCAATTCACTGTTCCGGTGGGTTGAACGAGAATGGCCGCCACCCTATGATTTGTCAAAAACAAAATCCTTGTTTTCTTTTTTAATTCACCAGGGGTACCCTTCAACAAGAATTGGGCGTGACAATTGTCATTTCCCCATGAGAGGACGATTTTGATTTTGTCTCCAAAGTTAATGATTGAGTGAAAACAACATCATCTTCATTTCTTGGATTAGGCTGCGTAGCCTATTCCTGAAACCACTTCAGTCTTTATCGACCGATATCGCAACGACCACTATGCGATTCTAGGGAGACGGCTCTGCCGTATTCTTCCGAAATTATTACGTCATTTGCTTTTATATTCTTTTATTTTTTCTTCTAAATGAAAAATATTCGAATTTTCGTCTCGTGACTTTATTTCTTCCCCTATCTTGTAATGTGCAACCTTATATTCTTCTTAGAATCTTTTAACTTGAACTTATTTTTGACATCTTGGTCTTGAGTAGAGCCATTGAGGTGAAATAAAAGTACGTATCATATATTTCACAGTGACGTATTGCACTTGAATCGGCGTAAGCAGTAAAATATGGCATACAGACTGAGTTTGAATTCAGATATACATGTATATCCACAAAATACAGGTGTCATACACTACAGTAAAATATGCTATGGACCATAATTGCGAATTCTGAATGACTAACTAGCGCTAGAGAAAGGGCAGATGAAGAATACAACAAATTCATGGTAAATATTACCTGCCGTCACTTTCATACCTCCAGCAAGAACGCGAATTAGAGCTAATTTATCAGTTTAGAGACGTTTATTAGGTGGTCTAAGACTATACGGACATTTTAAAGAATTAGCCAACATACGTACTAAACTTTACGACAATTTTAGATCCATTCCATGGTAAAACTGGCATCATGATATACAACGAGTACGGCCACAAGGGCTGGCTAGTGAGCCTTTCCTTCCTCTAACCCAAACCGACCCTCTCTCGGGAGTTAAATTAGTCCAAAGGTAGATATCAAGACGTGAATATCTGATACTAAGAAAAAATAAGCACAATTAGAACATCTTAACGTTGGATGGAACATGAAAACAGTGGGGTTCTTCCGTTCCATACTTACGTTCCATAAATGTTGCACGTCCAAGGAAATCCTAAAATATCAACCACATATCAAATGGCGGTCATCAAGTAAAGCCCTTGTTAAGTAAGCGCTCATGATGAAAAGGTAACTACTGCGATCAAAGAATTACAAACGAGGAAACAGCACGTGAAAACATTCGTGTTGATCGTGAAATTCTATGGATCATAAACATGCACCACAGGGAAAGCAGACCAGAAAAGATAGGACGCATTCGGGATTTGGTGTTGGGGGAGAAGGCTTAAGATGAGATGGACGGGCAAAATAAGTAATGAAGAAGTATACAGACAAGTAGTAGAGGAAAGACCCACATGGAATATCATACTGGAAAGAACCAGATGAATTGGCCACACCCTGAGGCACAATGTGTTTGTGAAGATTATTTTTGAAGGAAAAATATAAGGAAAAGCCCAAAGAGGATGGGCAAGGATATATATGTTGACTAAGTAACGATAAAATGCATAAGAATAATTACTAGAAAGTAATAGTAATTGGCGATAAAAAGACAGACTAAGGGACCAATCACCCTGACTTACGAGGAAAAGGTATACATTTCTGACATCCTAACTTTTTTCCAGATATGGTTGTATGTAATTTTTACTGTTACTTTGTAAGAACATGCAATAAACATAGTAAATTTAATTTGACTTGACGGACGGGTATCAACAGCTCTTATTACGAAATAAAAGTCTTTTTTAAACGTTGGAAAATATATAGAACACTAAAAATGTACTTAAAATATGCATATTTGTATATACACGATAATAGTAACATTTGATTACCAATGGTTATCACGCTCAAATTTCCAGACGATGACACATTTTTAAGGATATGAATGTACAAAAATTGTGAAAAAATTAAATCACTGTATCTTCTATCTATCTATATATATGTGTACAGAAGAATGTTTGTTTGTCGTTTGTCAGTTTGGTTTTTATACAAATCTACTGTTTTACTCTGATCGTGATGAAATTTTGCAGACTAATGGTTCAAGACATGAGAAAAATTGTAGACTATTTTAAAAAGATCTCAGGGCCCTAAAAGGTCCCAAAAAGGTGCCGGCCCTTTGGTACGCAACGTATTGGGTTTTGTGCAGTGGTATAAGTTTTTGCTTTTTAAAATTACTTCCGCTCAAGATAGAGGGTTGAAATGTTTTTAATCGGATGGCTGAATGAATGAAGTCTTTTATTCTTTGATTCAATTTTCTTTTGCGCTTCATAGTTGCCTAAATATCATGGTTTTAGCTAACAATCTCACATTTTTTCTGAAATCAACAATAGCATATTTCTTTGACAACCATAGATTTGATTTTCAAAGGATATTCACGCCTCTAGCATTTAAATATCACGTTTTCCTGCAGGCCCATGATAGCACGTAGAAAGAAAATCTGTATAAGAAGGGCCCAGATTCCCAAGGGCCCCATGATAGAATGATTCGTGGGGTAATCGATAAATTCAATGCATATTTACAACTAGTCTTCGATGCCTATTCTCATAGTAGCTCTCATAGAGGTACTGCATGTATATGGGAGAACACTTACGATGTAAACGATACACATAAAGGAATTAAATATACTGCACACTTAATTAAATGTGCAAGAATTCTTAGGTTCAGCGAATAGTAATGGTTATAATGAATATGTTGCTACAACAAACACAACGTTGTTTATTATCGTTTAATACTCAGATTTAGTATATACACGTAGTGGAATCGTCTGCCTCTCATTATGAAAGCGAATTTTTTTTCGACCAATTTCCACATCATAAACGTTACGAGTTATTTATATACGTTTAAAGGTGTTAAAGTGCAATTAACTTACATTCACACATTTTTGGGTTTTCCGTGCCTGAAAGAGGACAATCTCTCCGTGCACCTGGCAAACGGTCAGCATGTCTACTACATCGAACACAACGTACAAGATAGGATACAAACTCCTTAAATGACCACGCCAACAGTATTCTCCAAGCTTTGAGATTTTCTTATAAAATTAATTCAATGTTTTTCACACCCGTTGAATTTCAACGGGCACCTTCCGCTAGTTAATAATACAATTGAAAAGAATATAATCGCACCAGTCACAGTTAATTCCTCGTGGTAACGCTAAAACTGGGGTTTCCTCTGGGGTTCCCATATTCCCAATTCATTTATGTTATTATTTATTAAATTGTACACGATATGAGTGGAATTGAAGAACATATCACCCGGTGGGATATCCAAAAGAATTTACACCCGTAATTCACAGGAAAAGCATTGTCTTTAATGTAAAAAAATGTTTGTGATTCTATTTATAATTATAACGAGGGTCGTCCAACACAAGTGCTTGAGGTACGAGAATATATATATGGAGATAATTAACAAGCCGTTGGTAACCTCTTCAACCTCCAAATATTTGTGAAAACAAAGCCTTGAACTGTAACTCACCGTGTAACGGTTTGCGAATCAAACGGTTTGTTTGATGAATGAGTGCGAATAGTAAAAATGTTGCAAACGCCTGTTGATAAGGAAAGGTCTCGTTAACTAATTCCACGGAGTTACTGAGCGAAATTTGATGAGCTAATGCGTTACTATTTCATGGTGTCTACACATAATTATAATTTTCAAAATAGATTTCATACGATCGTTACTCACGAAAATTCCTGTAATTTGTGGTTGCAACTACGTGCCAATTAGGAGACACGATTACATTAGCCCCGATACACGCGCAGAACGTTGCCGTGAAGCCCTCAGGGGAAAATATTCCTAACACTCCAATCGGTATTCATCAAAGCTCCACCGGTGGGGAATGCAACCTCATTAGAGATGGAAAGGAAAAATGAATTCGGCTAACTCGATAGTTAATTAACCCGCATGACAATAATATCAAAGTTATTCCGACCGATTCTATATGCATGAGGTAGGTAACTGAAATTTAACCGAGGCCCTTCACTTTGGTTGCAAGATTAACTTCTAGAATTTTGGCATAATTCAGTAACAACAACACACCATTTAACTCTACATTTACAGCGCATCATCTCGTGGATATGTGTAGCAGTCTTACAGAACTATACTATCATCAAAAATCATATCTTACGGAATTAAACTAATTGAAATTGCACAGAATTATAAAATGACGTCTTCATCGAAAACGATTTCTAATGAATGACGTACAGCAATAAAATCTACCAACTTTATTCCTTTAAGATTACTTAAATTGCGTCAGTGTAAATGTTGATTGCACTACAATATCTGTATTACTTTATTTTCATTTCTGTCAAATGAAAGTAGGTTATTTTTTTAATTTTGGTGAAGGATCATAGCCACATGTTTAAGAATATTTGAAACAATTTTTCACAGAACTGAAGTTTTTGTGATGAAGTGACTCTGGCTAATACTATAGTTTTGTGGAATTTTTTTACTGTAGTGGTTCCTGTAATTTCTGAAGTGTATAGTTCGTATACAAAACAAATAAATATTGATATTAGAAAGTTATCAGGAATTTCTCATTAGCAGCCCTTTTATTTCAACAAACCCGTTCTCTTCGGAGTATTCAATAGAAATATACCCATGTTTTACCCTCTATTTGGCACTAAGTTCCTCGAATATTGTTAAAAAATAATGGAAAATCACTTTTTGTAGAAATATTTTTCTATTTACTTAATTAGAGAAATTAATATAATTTTCGAATGGGCATTTCATTAAGTCGGTGAAAATAATGCATTGCATATATATTAGCATTATAAACTAAAGATGGGAAACTAAAGGAAATTGTAGAATGATACAAGCCAGATTACCATTAAAATTAGCCATGAGCTTTAATGCAAACATATCCGTAAACATAAGATTCCTTTCCTTCAATTCCCATGTAACACAGTTTTCCGGAACATAATTACGATTAAAACATTTTTACAAAGGCTTTTCCATATCAATATCTAGAACTATGCTCGTGTGACACCTAACAGGAAGACGTGGAATCACAGTAGGTACTTATAGCACGCAGGGATCGAGAAAGAGACTGATACAAAGTAACAGAATAAACTATATTTAGGTTTTCTCATCACCTCCAACATCTTGATTGGATACGATAAATAGATACAAACACAGCACGAGGGTTCATAGTTTTAAAATCCGTCTCCACGTCCCCCAATGAAGATCAAAAATCCATTTCGCACAACGCAACAAAATTTTCAACGTCAAATTTATCGTGAAAATAAACGGACTCATTCCTACGAAGAGGAAATTGGTGAAAGAGCACTAAAAATTCGATTGCTGCCCAATTTATATCGCCTGATGCATATGCGGACTGATTCGTGATTCGCAACGCAAACATCCATTTGTATTCCACAAATAAGAACCATGCGACTCACAAAAAAATGGCGGTGACTACGAAAAAAAAAGGATTTGATTTCACAAAAATAACAGGATTATTCAAATCGAAAATAGATATGAGTAAAGTTAGAGTTGTGTTTATTATTTTATTCCGAAACAAAATTGAAATGCGTGTTCCGTCGGCAATTTTGAATGCGTAAGTTACCCAATTACTGTCAACGCGGGAGCGTCGTTATTTATATTCCCCCATTTAGTTTTGTTTCGTGTCGGCTTTCCATTGGCGCGACACGGAAAAAAAACATACACGGAGAGCCCGCCGTCGGCGCCTTTGATCTCCTTCCCAATGCGATTGCTCAGGTGAATCCCAACTGCGCACATGAAGCGTACGTAGCTTCTCTACGAATTCCTGGTTTATTTATTTTATTTTAATTGATTTAAGGGACAGCGTAGTTACGCGAGACAATAGGATGTGGGCAGCAGGTTTCAGCGGAGTGACGTTGAGGAATACAATCACTGGTTGTCGAACGACGAGAAATCAATGAATTTGCGGACAAAAAACATACGCACCCAAGTCGAAATCGACCACAGATTAACCCTTAAAAACTCACGTCGCTCTTTGAAACAGCCATATTCAAGCGGCGTCCGACAGACAATAATTGAAGAAAAATATATAATTTATAACACCATATGCAAAATATTATCAAAGCATATTTTTAATACATAAGCGATAATTAATCACATAAAAAGAATCGTAGTCATCAGCAAAGTGGCCTAGAGGGCGATTGAGTCGTTCGGTATGAGGCTCCGGACCAACCTCGAGTGAATTGACTTCGCCGATTGGCAATCATGAATCTTATGTGTACTCTCATGGTGTCGAGGCGACTTTGACCAACATAAAAAGAAGTTTTTTATCATGTAAAAAGATAAAAAAATGCTATCAGACATGTAAGTGAAAGCGGTGATCAATATTTTACGAACATATAATTTAATTCTCATCAAAAGATACGAAACTAAATACTTAAAAATAAAAGCATGAAACAAAGATATGGAATATGCGCTGGTTTAAATATATGGTCTCACTCTGTTGTGGCATGTTTCTTGTCCGGTAGGTTCTAAAGAATTTTTTTTCCAAGGAATCATTTTTTTTATCATACACATCTCTCCTGGCTAGCTCCATAATATTCTATCCTTCTATACCTCTTCCACTTCTCTTATAATCATGCATTGCTACATACCTACATGCACTACTATTCTTATGACTCCTAATATTCCTCGTCTTTAGAGTCTCTTCCATCACATTTACCTATGACTTTCGAGGTGGTTTCTTCTACCATTGCCCGTTTCCTTATTCCACTCCCTCCCATTCTCTCGACAAGAGGGTTAAGCAACCCACTATGCACACTCCTTTCATATATGTCCATTACTAGACCACCCAACCCACATTTTTTCATGACCCACTTATTCCTAACCCATGACACTCTTGCCGCAAACACTTCTCAGATACCCCATTCTGCAATTAGCCTACTCTGATGCTAACCCTAACACATTTTCCCATCTTTCATAAATGACATTTCAGCGAAAAACATTGTCAATTAAACCAATTCGCAAGCGGGATTGAATGCTGATAAAATTAGGACACCAATTATATCAGTTTTTGAATTATTAGCAAATAAATGGGGCCATTCAAGAGTTACGCCGGACGTTTTTGAGGGGAGAGGGGTTGAGCTTTTCCCACGTTTTCTTACGTATGGGGTTGAGCGGTTCCGAGGCCATCTTACTTAAGATTTTAATCACTTCTTAGATCGTAATTCTATCATAGCATGACATTTTGTCGGACAAAAAAAACTTACTTTTTAGGATTACTACCGCGGTGGTACGCCTGAATTTATGCTTAACTCAAGAAAAACGTATGAGGAGAAGACTTTTGATCACGAAATCTTGAAAACCGTATTCTACATCCGGTATAATATTCTTATTACTTCAGATTTCTCTGAAGCGCCTATGATTAGGTAAAATAATTAAGAAAATACCGAGGGGGTAAGGTCACAGTTTTCGTACACTTGGACATGGAATCGCCCATTTATTTCATCTATGTTCATGGCTACAAAATGTAAGACAAATTACGTAAGATAGGGAGGGGGAATCGTGAAAATTTACAATGCCTAGCATCGGAGAGGGAGGGGGGGTTAAAATGAGGCCAAAATCGCTTTACGTAATGCTTGAATGGCTCCTACACAGGAATCGAAGTCAAAATATGTTAGGAAAATGGTTCCACAAAAATGACGCTGTAGCCGGAACCTATGGCTGGAAAACTCCTCATCCAATAACATATTCGTGGACTAATCTGACTATTTTGCACTTTAATTCCGTTTTTATAGCTAACGCATGGCATCAGCGAAATCGATATTTTTTCAAACAATACAAACGAAAATGTAGAATTCAATATTTTTGAGACTCACATAGCCGAAGCCATTAACCATCCATCGTTCGTCGCCGTTTACTGTGAATATAAACGTAATTCATAGCAATGGTAACACTAGGCTCCAAAAGATATGTATTTTTACAGTCAGCACCAAGAGACTTTTATGCTAGGTAATCCAATCCTAGTTTTTACTCTGCACGGCATAGATATTCGGATCGAAAAGACTTTCCGGACCGTACATTCGTTTTACAGTTTTTGTTTGAAATTTAATCAGGAACTGAATCCCAACTATCCCAAAAGTTGTTCCACGAACACTAAAAGAAACAAATCCTCTTTCGAAAATAACATTTTTGTCTGCGTAAACATAGAGAATATAGCGCGTATATTTTTTGGAATTTCTGAAAAAGTTATCTCCAAACTGAATGTGAACCCTAATTCCTTGGGGGCTCAGAGAAGAGAATCCGCTCTGACATACATCTACACTCCCATGGCACGCCGTTCTGTATTGGGGCTGCTCTCATTGCAATGAAACTATGATCGAAAAAAACCTCAATCAAAATTTGAACTGCGTCAAACTTTTATTGCTGAGGGTAAACAATGAGAGCGGTCACGACTAACTTAAATTCAAACAACTTACTTTTATTACGTTTCCGTTCGGCGTATTTTGAAGATAAAAAAAATTTGAAATCTCATTAAAACTACTTCAAAGTTCACCACTTCATGATTCTTCACATAAATATATTGTTTTAAACAAATTTGAAAATAAATTAATAAGGTAGTGAACGTTAAATCATCATTTTTATCAAAATAAATATCAACTTAGCTGATAAAATAGAAAAAAATAGCTGACTGAGATAAATCAATGGATTAAAACAAAAAGTACGTATGCAGTACGAACTTCGTTCACACAAAGAGTATATCCTTCTGGTAATCTTGATCCGGCTTTCATAACCGGTAAGCGATGCCACAGCCCACGGATAAACCCGGAGATAAAAAAGCAACAATGTTTTCTTTTACATACCTATTCGTTATGTAGGCTTTCCCCCGGTGCCTGCAAACCTAAAAATTTTCGTAAACCCACAAATAGCGGAAAGAGCAGAGATTCAAACAATTAATAGATTTTCTAACACATTTTACTTTTGCCTTGCAGCGGTGTTGATTTTGCTTTTAAATCAATATTACCTATGCATATTCATTTGTAAAAAATTAGCTTTTTAATTTGTTTTAAAGCTCATGCTGCGCGGTTTTCAAGTTATCAACGCTTTAAGTAAAGCTACCGGCTTTTTAGTGGCAAAACCGTGGCTTTCAATTGAAGCTCCATAAAACTTTCATACGGTGATTAAAAATATATTTCATGCAAATATAACTTCCTTAGGTTGAAACTGGCGGAAGTTGTCAATATTCATAACGAGTAAATTGAGTATTGTTTGATTCACCATTTTTCATTCCAAACTTGGAACGTAAAATTAAATTGCCTTAAACCTGCAGCTTACTTTAAAGCAAGTAGTTAATTGAAAATCAAGAAATGAAGTCTAAAAAAGAATATCTCGGTTTTTTCCATGGATAATACCACTATAAATTACTCTTAAACAGCAGGAATACTTATAAACGCCTTCCAAGGACAAGCGATATAGGATAAGAAAGTAATTTAGCCCACCTTCAAACGTAGTGTTGCGTTCACCTATCTTATTTTTGGATGATCTTCGAGAGTGAAATAATTAAAATATAGTTGACGACATATAATATCGGTTAAAAGATGAATTGCAATGTAGAACTGTGTACTGCGATAGTTGTGAACTAATAAATTGAGGAAGGAATATTCAATGTTTCGATCGCTTCGATATCCAAAAATATTGACGTTGAAGTGAAATAGCATCAGCCGTAACTGAAGCTTTAAGTTGTCGTAATCAGCTTATTAATTAAATGAAATACGATAGCTTAAGGTGGCTGAAGCAATTTATGCATATCTACGGATTTGCGTGAAACTATTCTTAATTGTTCTTATTACTTTATATTACAAAACATTTATATTTTACCGATTTGGCTTTTTGGCTATTCAGTCAAAAATTAACACGCAGTTTCATAGCACTTGGTATATATTTAGTAATTCGATTATATAGGTTTGTACAGATCTTCTTCTAAACGCGAAATAATATATTTCATATTATTATAATGCTTGCTAACAAATATCAAGGTTTTACGCCGATTCAAAGGATCTAAAATACATTTAAATATGATGTTCACCTAAATTTTTAATACCACGAAAACTATTGATAGATCATTAAATGCTTTAACTAAGGCATCAACGTTAAGTTTAATTCCTGCATCAACGCCACTACCTTATGTATAGTGAGTTTCACCGCATAAATAGATGTACATTAACGAAATGTTAACCTAATATTTTATTAATAACTTGTAACACGCCATTTTGGCCGTGTTGGCATAAGTATACGATTAAGGACGCCATTGTGTATATTTTGGGAACACGTACTACCGCGAGGCAACAATATCGTTTCTGTATTATGAAAACAACTTTAAAACAACACCGTTTCCTGTTTACGTAAACAAACTAAAACAATGCCGTCTATGTAATGAAAACAACTTTAAACAATACCATTTTCTGTTTACGTAAACAAACTAAAACAACACCAGGTGTTATGACAGCTGCAAGGCAAAGAAATGATGGAAGGGGTAAACAAAATTATAATAATGAAAGGGGAATAGCCTATCAGATACGAGAGAAGGGGAGAAAACCTGGAATGTTCTAGAACATACAGGAGGGGAGGAGAGATAGTATAAAAAGGCTTGTCAGACAAGGGACGAGGCTTCTTCTTAACAAGAGAGTCACAAGGGACGTAAGGGGAGGACCCTCAAGGAAGTCAGCACTCACTCACTCAGGGAAGCCGGAGGAACGGTTATCGAGTGAAAGTCATACGGGAGTTTTTGCAGTGATAATTTGCCGGGAGTAAGCAGCTTTGGACAGCAATTACCAACGCCAGTGTCCTGTGTTAAGGAAGGATCCAGGAATCCGATAAACAGATACTGGGGCATAGAGTATCGACGGAATTCACTTTGTACAATATCCGGTGAAGTAGAACAAACATAAATTAATACGAATATATTTGAGAAGGGAACATATATTAATTAATTGAGTAACTAAAGTGAATTTGTTTTCTAAGTGAAGAATAAAAGGGTTATTATAAATATATGTATTGTTCAAGTGTATCATTTTTGTGCATGAATTAATCCATTAACCTTTGCCGCCAAGGACTACCAAAAGAAAGGATCTCTCTCACAAGGTAAGAAGTGATAAAGTGAAGGGTACCTTTTGTGTGTCGGGCTGATACAGTATATAACGTCGCGTGTTTAGGACCGCGTGACAGAATAATTATTAGAACCCCTGTGATAAGGAAATTGATAGGGGGGGACTAGTACAAACTTGAAAAATTGTTAAAATGAGCACGCATCCACGATTACCACTCCAGTCACATTTAATATTTAACTCAATCGAGTTCTTTTTCCTCTTTAAGGTAGAAAGATAATTTAGTCCATCAGATTACACCAATTTTAAGTGTTAAGTCGGAAAATGGCTGAGTGGAATAAGTAGTGACACCAACACGATGTTAGATGAATCCTTGTGAAAGCCTCCGCGGCGTGGTGAAAGTGAAGATTCAAGTCTTCCGGGTTTTCCTCCGCGTTTGTCCATTGAGGAGACAAACATTTAGAAATTATTCAGAGATACAAAATTGCATTCCATAGACAACAACAATTGAAGGAGCAACATTGGGAAATAAAAACAGAGGAAGAATTAAAGCTGAAAGGAGACCAGAGCGTAAAGTTCAATGAAAATTATCCTACGATTGATGACTGCTGGTTTTATCGACATTTTACCCCTTTTTAAAACAATAATTTTGCGCGGATTTCCTGTTAACATTCTTCTCCTGCTTGACACTCATTATGTTCCGGCATTCGCTTCCGTTACTAATAAACTTCCCCACATGGAGTAGTGAAAAACACTGAGGACTCAACGACGTATCGCAAGAATTCCCAACTCAAAAAGCTAATGAAAAGCTGTGACAATCGCAGAATGTTAATCAAAAAAATAAAAACAGATTGATTGGGAAAAGTAATGAAAGACAGCAAGCAAGGATAAAATTGAGGAATAAAAGCTCTTTAAAATTTATCAGCGTTATCCGCATGAATGCAGGACAGTAATTGTGAAAATGCTTAAAGGTTAATGTATTCATTTACTGTGCTGATTAACAAGAGAATTGGCTGGCTGAAACTTTCATCTGCTTTCCAATGCCAAATTTACAGCGTGTTCAATATTGCACACTCATCAAGAGGATTTTTTTGGCCAAATATCTGATTCCAGATCTTTTTCACTTTGCCCTTGAATACAAACGGCCAGGAGATGCAAAATCAGCCATAATTACTGCGATAAAATATCGCTACAAATTAACACGTACTTTCATCAAATAAAAATTTACTGTCGCTGAAGATTGCGTCTAATAGTTATTTTCAAGTGATTTAATTATTTTTAATCACTTTTTCAATCAAAAATTTGATCACGCACGCTTCAATACCATGTGGAATTCTGAACCTTAACAAAATGTAATTTTATCACTTTTCCTTCACAATGTTTCAACAACTATGGTTTTCTCCTTGAAATCCTCATATCTTGAATCCTCGAATATCTGTTTTCTCCTTGAATATGCTGTAAATATGTCTTTATATTCTTTATCATAATAACAGATCATAGACCGCCCTATGTCTGTAAACATCAAAGCGGTACATGATGGTTTCTACAATACGCACAGAAATGTAAACATCCGAATATAAGCTACGAGTGCGCAAATGTTGTTTCCCAAGATTATACGAGTACTTCCTTATGAACCCAATTCACAAGAAGTTTCGTTAGCATAATACGTCAGAACTAAGCAACTGAACTCTTTTACTTGACATTTTCATATTTTAATCTTCGAAAATACTCTAAATCCAGCATAAAATATACCCGGCGAATGTCCTAAAAACACACTCTTGGGATTTTTAAATGCGTTTTATAACTCCTCAGAGAAACCTCAAAAATGAACTGAGGGACTACTTCGTTTTGTAGACTGCAAGCATTTGCGAGAGCTCGAGTAAAATGTTTCTTCCACCACCCACTGCGGTAATCCCATAGGTAAATCAACCGAGGAGTGACCGAAAGACTCCATACGCCGAATTGAAAATACTCCCCTTTCCTTCACAAACCCATTCACAGAGGCTTTTCTTTATATTCTCTTTCATTTACGTATTCCATTAAATACAAATGCTTTGTTGAATTTCTATCCTATTTTAACCTGGTTAAATTATAAAAAACCTTACTGTGCATCAATTCCAAAAAGTGGAAAAATATTCATTTTTCACATATAACACCCAGAAAGTTCTCCTCAGCTTTTTTCCCTTCGCACACAATGTAGCTAGTTACGAATTTCACCAAAACCAAAACAATGTGAAGACGTAAATAGACCTAACAGTACTGAAGGGTGACACAAAAATTTATGGCACTGCCAGATGTCCGGTTCAGACTGCTATCGTAAGACCCAACGTAGCAACCCTACACGCATTCATACTACTATCATTAACTGTAGTAGCTCAGTAGCAAGCACAGGGAAAGCAAAAAAAAATAAGTTTTCTCTTGTCCCTTTGACGTTAGGAGGCTTTCGAAATGGTTTAAAAGGCAATAGACATTCCACTTTACTTATTCATCTCAGTAGCACCATCTGCTTCACTCTTTTGATTGACTATTTTTACTATCGTCCTTCATAATTTTCGGTTTCGGCTGGCGACATCAGCGCCTGTCCACTGTTAAGTAGCGTCGTTAAGAACTACTACGCCATCGGTAACCAACGCGCTTAGCGGTGATTAGCACCCATGATCAAGGGTCTGACACTCGCATTACTCCAATGGTTATACATTTCACCCAGAGCACTCTAGCAGTCAGGCGCTAACTATCCGAGCGACAGGTATACTCTTTAATTGAATATCTGGCAAATTTAAGTGGGAAATTACCTATTTATTTCTCAGGGGAAACTTAAAAAGGTTATTGTATAATCAATTCTGCATCCTAAAAAATTCTGGAACCAGATTGCAGCGATAATAATGCCGTCCAGTTCTTCTCTTGGCGTTTTCGCTGTGTACTTTCTCGGCCATCTTCTTTGTTTACTTACGGTTGCGATGGCGATGCCGCGTGTGGTCCCAGGCGTTTTTTAAATGGACGCTGTCTCACAACAAAAGGAATAATTACAGCATTTTTTCACAAAAAATAAAAGATTTATGGCAAAAACATACAATCCTTATCTTTTTCACGCATACTTATTTTTCCATTTGCGCGGGAAACAATTGGCGCTAGTAGTAATCCATTAGAGATATCGCAATTCCGTCAGACCCTTGCCCATGATGGTACAAACCACGGTCGTTACGTTAGTAGCGTGAAGAGAACAAGATGAACTGTGGTTGCTATAACTATAATAAAAAGGTATACCTTCCCCGATTATTCCTGAACTATACACCTCATTCACAGACCCCGCACAGTACTCCTTAGTCAAACATACGGACCACACACTCCGAAGCCTTTTCAGAGTCCACGAAAAATCCACGTGATCCTGTCACTAATGGTTCCCGTTGATCATTCAACCCTTTTCAGGAAATATGGAATTTTGTATAGGCTCAAACATATGAGATACATCGGTGTAAACAAAATAACGTTATGCAACGTAATTACCGTAAATGGGAAATAATATTTGGTATTTCATCTTCAAAATGAATTTTCAAGATGTTCTACAGAAAATATCGTGTGAAAGGTCGAAACTCCACAACGTAGGAAAGGAATAGTAATGTAAACTACGCACGCACAAACACAAAACTATTCATCAGATAGAACAATGATCAAAAGCAGCTACATGTGTGAGTCCGTTAGGAAGAAAAAGGGCGATTATAACTTGCCTATGAGAGTCAATGACTCGATCCCAATATCCTGATCCAATTTACTTGAAAAAAAGTTACTAGGAAAGCAATAGAAAAGAGGAGTTTAGCAGAAAAGAGAAGTTAATTTCCAATATAATAAAGCAAACGCATTAGCCGCAGCTAAACTACTACTTGAGAAAAGTGTGTGAATTAAGAGTGAAAATAATAATTCGCCTTAGCTGGTATTCAAACCCAGACCTCTAGATATCACGTCGAGTGCCCGAACAAGTGTTTGCTCATTAATTACCCATGACATCACAATGACGGTACATCGTGAAAACACCATGCTTCTTTAAGCCTCCATTAACATTATTAACTAATGCTGCTAGCACCATCCTGTGATCTCAAAGATTAAAATGTTTCCCGGACAGCTCCAGCCAAATACAAGCTCTAAAACAGCTGAATGACTTAATACAATACAAGAATGGACATTTGTCACCTGTTTACTGAGAGACATTAAATCTAACTCATAAAAGAACTTAACACAGAGGCGTAGTATTAAATGACTAACGGATTAATACTCCAAATTACTTATTCCGTTCACTAAAAGCGCTGAAATGGTTAAATACGTTTATATTAGCGCTCCTAAAATTTTCAAATGCATTCAGAGATCCCTATAGTTATCTGAGATTTTCCTGTAATCTATTAGAGCTTTTTTCATACCACGAAGCAGATTTTTGCGACTAAAAATGGGAGCATCTGGATAAAAAGGAGGAATGTAAAAAGAAGGAAATTAGGTCAAATAACAGTCCCATTTTTATTTAATGTAATTTTGCGGCCGGTAAGTGAGAGACTCGCGATATGTTTCGAATATCCTGCATCAGCAACGCATGTTGTATGTACGAAGGAGGGGAACGAACTGAAAAAATAAACAAACCGAAAACCACGAAGCAATGCGGGAGCGAGCAAAAACATTTCACCCCGTGCAGTCGCTGCTGTAATTATGCCTCAAATTTCGATTTTTAAACAGAATGAGAGTATTTGGCAACCGTATCCAGCTACCCGGGACTCTTTGAAGCAAAAACGTTCCGTCCCGAGAGCGCCGGCGATCCTCTACATAGTTCGCGATTATCCAAATATAGCAGCGGCCCGCGTTTTGCCGCAAGTTAGCGCCGCGACGCCCCGCGGGTCCGCGAGGAAGCTCTGAGCGACTGTTGTACCACCCTTAAGCTTTTTGCGGGCCGGGTGAAACGTTTGCCTGTGCAAATATCAGTTTTATTTTTCCTTTAAATCCCTTTGCAAGAGCTATCTGCGTCCCGCTCCTTTGAGAAGGAGATGACACCGCGAAAAAATTTTAGAACGCATGAAAAAGATGTAAAGGGAACAGAAAGAGGAATATTAAGTGGAAAGCATCCACTGTGTGTTCACATCTAAACTGCTACCCTGTGAACCGCGGCAACGACGTGTGGCAGGAAGCGTAAGGTTACCAGTAAGAAGGGAGGAAATAGTTTAAAATAGTCGGAAGAGGAAAAGTACAAGTATTCATAAGTGACCGGATAGATTAGGTTCGACATATTAGCAATTCGCTATGACTTTGTTTCCATCAGCTATTCGTGGGTAGGATGAACTTTGTACCTTATTTTTTTCGGCAGATAGCCCTCTTTTTGCCGCTAATGCTATTTTTAGATACTTCGCGAAGTTAAAAAGGAGAAAAAGGGACGGTAATAAGGATTTAGAGGAAGTTAAAAGTAACCAGTGTGTTTAAATATAAATGCTACACTGTAAAATGCCACAGAGGTGTTCTTGTATGGGTTGTCTGTACACCAGCCATTAAGAAGATAGGGAAGGGAAGGTATTATAAGGGAAAAGGAGCTAAAAATGTGACAGAATGAAAGGTGAGAAGAATTTTAAGGGATAAGTTATTTCCTCTACTTTGAAGTAAACATTAATCGGGGGTATAAAGATGAAATTTTGGAATCCACCAGTTTGACACAGCATGCCTGTTTTATTGTCAATTTGACGTTTTTTAGAGATGCAGCGGGGAAAATAAAAGAAGATATAACAGACAAAATTTGAAACAAAAAGGAGTGCTGAATTGCATTCTTCCTAATAAACCTTTGTTGAATCGTCAGATAATATTTACGAGCATAAAAACCATTAAAAATATGTTAAGAGTTCTCACATTAAGGAATTGAGTCCAAATAGCTTATTTTTTTATAGAAATATTTATCATTCGGAAAAGGCATAAGTCAACACTAATAATCTATGCGTCATAAAAGTTACACGCTAAATATTACACTAAGGAGAGAACATAATATTTGTTAAATAAGAAAAGAAAAGACCTCTGCGAGAAATAATTAAGAATTACGCCGTGATCCTCGGCTAAAAATCTACACAAAGAGAACATCCGGGCTGGAAGAGTGAAAAACCTAAGAAATCTACACACAGAGAGTCAAAGAAGCTTTTCAATATAATATATAACAGAGTGACAGCATTGTGTTTCGTTTGTCGATGGATCGTGATAAATCTGACGATGGATACAGACAGAGGGATTATCATTTTCATAGAAGACTAACAGCAGGGATACGGAATCGTGCGTACCATTTTAAATGCAAGTTCCTTAGCTAATGAAAACCGTTAATTCTTATCGAATGAATTATGTCTCCGAACCGTATAGGAAGTTATTTAGGCAACTGCACAACGATTTGGTATAAAGCTAGTTCTTCCAGAGGCCAATCTCTGAATTTCCTGAATGGATAAATTTCCTCGAGAGAGTTTTATGATAAATGCCTCAGATGGGCCTTGGAATGGATCTGCCCTCCAACCAAACGTAAGCGTGTGGGTTATGCATTATTGAGGAACAAATTAACGAATCTCATTCGTTTATTGTGTGCTTCATCGGTGCAGTCTCAGTTGGCTGCGTGCACGAGCGTAGCAACGATGTGTGTCGATGATGAATGGATGTCGGCATTCACAAGCCCTGACAACTTTGATGGAGGGCTAACTGCAGTCAACGTGGGGTTTATATGCTATTATGTGTCGAGTGTCGATACCGTGCGTACCGAAAACTGTTAATTCTTATCGAGGGGGTTGTTTCATGGATCATGGAGCCTTTAGGATAGCTTCCACCGCCAGAGCGAATTGCATTGATCCACGCATTGAATCAACAGAGTTCATTTTTAGGAGGGCAATTGTTTCGAAGCACCAGCGGTTTCTCTTTAAAATTTATGGTTTAGGTATTCTTTTTTTCTCGTTTGGCACATGTCCCATCACGCAGTTCCGGAGAGATGGGTTTTTATGTGTTTTTTCCGCAGAATTGTGGATACGTTATGGCCGTTAATTGACGCTCGGTGCTTGGATGTTAATTCAAATAATGGGGCGTTGCATACATCTCTTTCTCCATCTCCTTCCATTGCTGCACCGAAAAAGCCTGCTCGTTATTTTTTTTGACGGCGCATGTCCATCAATAACCCCAGGAGCCCTCGGGCCGATCGGCTATGATCCTCTAACTAAACACAGCTAGCACAGGGGTGCAGGAACTTGTATTTTAACACCTGTCGAATCATAAACCGGGTTAACAATGAATGCGGAACCTGCAGCCCCCATGGGGGCAAAAGAATATACGATGCAAAGAAAGTTGGAAAGTTAGGGAGTCGATATTATTGCTTTTTATTATTTCAATGCTATTGGCAGGTTTTTCGTTTTGTGAATATGCACGACAGTGTTATGCTATGCCTGACCATTTTTTGCGATTGAAATTTTCCATTTCCCACTTCGCTGAATCTCCTTTTGTATTTCGTTTATTGTGTGCGAGCCTGAATGGAAAAATAGGGCATGTGTGGGGGTAGGCTATTTGTCAAAAATTCGCAGGTCGTCGCAATTTTATTTTTATACACGGGGAGAGGAATATACGGATATAGGCAATAGAGTTTAAAAATCACAAACTGCGCAATTAGAGTCACGTAATTTCAATTTGCTGTTCCATTTCATTGCCCAACGAACAGTGCGCTCGCTTTATGCTTATTTACTTATTTTTATTACAGTCATATTACCCTATAATTCGGATTTTTAAAAAATATATATTTGCATGGACTCCCAGCCAGGTTAGTTTTTTTACCAGTATGTTCTCTTTTTTGTCTACTTCTATTCTATTTTTTGTGCCACTGATGAGAAACACGACATTTTGGCATTTGCTCCTCGATTCCCGACGGAAATTAAAATTTAACTCGAAAACGTTAGGGATGCTCCTCGCGATAAGCGTTATCCTAATTCCTTGAAAATGAAATTTAAGAAAGCATACTACTTCGGTCACACTTTGCTCTTGGAGCTGTCAAAGACGTTGAATTATTGAGGACCTTTTTAGCGTAACTGGTCACCAGCACAAGCAGGCAATGCTCGAGACATCCCTTCGGGTGTCCGAGAGCAAAATTTAAAATTCGTCCATGTCTATGGACAATCGGACCTCGGTAGCGATGGTTGGCCTGATCTGTATGAGATGGGAAGTGTGTTTAAAGCACTCGAGTTTATTAGAGTCACAGAGTATTACTGCTTGCATGCATAGAGTAATATCTGTTTACTCTGTGGTAGTGTATAAGTGACCACGAGGTAAGGGTTCGAATTTTAAACCAGTTTAGTTAGCGCGAACTTTTCGAGTGACTCAGGTTCATGAAAAAAAACTTTAAAGTGGCAAGCTGCTTGCTTGACGCCTTGCTCGCCTGATGAATAAAGTTTTGAAATACTTGATAATTTCGTTAAACAACGTATTGTTAGCAGTAATGGTAGATATAGGGAAAAAAAAATTATTTATGTGATATTCTCTCGCCAAAAAGGTCATTATCATCATTAACTACTAGCGGTTGCGGTGATAGTACAACGCTGTCTTATTTTATTTTCATTTTCTATGTAATGAAAGCATAATTTTCACGCACCCCTTCATCATCATCATTGATGCTACTGTCCGCAGACAGGTTTCAACGGTAGCGTTGTCTCCACAGCATTCTGTCCTGGGTCTCTCTCTTCATCTCTGCATAATTCCTTCGTTCTTTTATATTCCTCAGCATTCCGTGCCTCCTCCTTCTTCTTCCTCTCTTCCCTTCTATTTTCCCTTCTATTATTAATTTCTGTAGGCTGTTATTCCTTAAAATATGTCCAATCCATTTTGCCTTTCTCTTTTTAATTTCTCCCAGTATACTTCTTTCTTTTCCAATCCTCCTTAGCACTTATTCATTCAAGTATGACGCCCCTTGTGGCCCTAGAATTTCTAAACTGCCGCAACGAACGAAAAAAAAATTCGTTGAATTTTTTTTTCGTTCGTTGCGGCAGGGAACAGGGAAATTTTCCATTTCCCTGTTCGCTGAAAGGTTTCCTGGAAACAAGAAAGAAACGGTTACCCAGTGTATGATCTTTATTTCCTTTAGATATTCCCAGAATTGCCTTCAGAATTGGGAATCGTGGGTAGCGTATTGGTTTGCGGATTGGGCTGAAAAAACGTGAGGTCTCCCACCGCGTAAGTCGAGGAAGGTCAACGTTTTGACCACCGACTGCCATAATTTTAACGGAGGACGAATGAAGGACTGTGTTAAAGTATCTAATCCAGTGCAACACCTGGAAAAACTTCAATAATTTCGTACACCACGGGAAAACTTCAAGTTTAACGTCATTCTGACTAGTATTTTTGGCACAGCAATTTGTATGTTACGTGGGATAAGGACTGTTTCGATGCTGTTGTTTCATGAATCATCTGATTTCAAGAAGTACCGAAAAATTCTCAGTAATTGGATTTAACAAATACTATCTCCCATACTACATAAACAGGAATATGCCCACATAAATTCTCTTGTGCGTGCCGTGAACGAAGCAGCTTGGGGCATCAAAAACTGAATGGCTTGCGGCCTTTGAGGGAATAATGTTGCTTGCTGTTGCCCACGCTTTTGAACGGCTGGCTACGTTAGCGTTTTGAAATGAATAAATATGCCGTAAATTTTATTTCCTGTAATGAGCCCAAGGAGACAAAACTTCCCAGTGACTATCTCTTTTTCAGTTAAAAAAACTAACAGTATTTAATAACCTAAATAATCATAAGCTTAAAATAGAGTAGGAAGGCATATGTAACATTGCCTATTACCATGCCATACACCCGAGCCGATTCAGCATAATAAATCTTACACGTAAGAATTAACAAAAGTTATTGGTTATCGAATAAAGACTTCAGCAATAAGAAGGTGATGACGGGGACATAGTGTAAGGATGTAAAGGAAAGGCTGACAAATATTAATACGAAGTGTAGCGTTGTATGGTGTGGAAACGAGGACTGTGAGAATAAAGGACAAGAATAGGCCTCAGGCGTTTGAAATGTGGGTGTGGAATGGAATGAAAAGAGTTCGCTGCACGGAGAGGAAGACAAACGAGGAAGTACTCAGTATGGTGGGTGAGGAGAGTAAATTTCTGGAGAAGATTAGGAGAAGGCAGGGTAGGTGGTTGGAGCATGTTGATGAGGGGCAAGGGGATGCTGAAGGCAGCAATAGAGGGGAGGATGTGGGGTAAGCGAGGAAGTGAAGAAAAATAATAGACTTCATTGACATGATGAAGAGAGGACGGACGTATGCTGGGATAAAGAAAGACTTCATGTATGGAGATAGTGGCCTTTGCTTGAGAAAACTTAGAAGACTTTTACTCTCATCCATTTGGATTTACCTAACCCGGTATTTTAGCCTCATCATTCAATTTGTTTATTAACCATCCTGCACGTGAGTGTCTGTATTGAGCATGATATTTAGCATTAACATGGAAAGCCATTGTTCTTTGGTTGATTCTTCAACTTGCTTGAATAAGATATTATTCTAACATTCATCAACGCAAAAGAAAATTATTGTTAAAATATTGTTAACGCCGACTTTGTTTCTCGTCCCTAAGGAATTCACCTGTTTTCTCAATAACGATAATTTCCTTCCCACGATAATTTATATGCATTGATAAATTTCTTTTATGATTGTACACTTCCTCGCTGGTAGTTAATATTGACATCCGATATCACCTTTTCTGAATATTGTCTAATACTCTGATAAAGCCCTAAATTTCACACACTAATAACTGAGGATGGTAAAAATAATTAATATATAATTTTATTCAAATGATTCACCCCTTCAAACCAGTTCATTGAAATTTTAAGAAGCTTACATATTCATTGTACTCATAAAATAAATTTTAACTGAATGTGTTAGAAGTGATTCTCCCGTTGAAAAGCAGCTCCCTAATGGCTTCAATCATATTTTGTGGAATAGAATGCATAAATTCATATTTCAAATTATTGAAAAGGTTTACTTAAAAACTAACTCCAGAAACCTCTGTTGAAATGATGGATAGGTGACCTCGAGAGAATTTTGAAGAAATGGCCATGAAAAATTCTCTTTAAAATAAAATGTTTCCAAGTTATAGTGATACTTATAGAACAAAATGTTCAATGGAATTAAACACTTGAATCGTAATGGTACGAATTCTTGAATGGGCTGAGATTTCATTTCAGAACACATCATACTGATGAGAGTAAATGGGCGAAATATTTTTGGGGTGCACGCGATGAAAAGCCGTTAATGATTATTTTTATGAGGCTGTCATTTTATCTCAACACGTGAAAAATGTTTGCCGAGCTTACTCAAAAATGAAAAAAACTGTTAATACCTATGCCTCAGAATGCAGGGAAGAAAGTTTTAAGCTTTCTCCACCTCAACCCTTTGCAAATTAAGTGCCGTCAATTATCGCGGGAATACTGAAATGAGGAGTTCAGCAGAGAGCGGTAAAAAGTCAACGGGTACCAGTATATAATTAAGTTAACAACCTCTTTCAATACTCGGTACATGGAAGTCTGCTTGAAATTAGAACCCAACACACGTTGACATTCTGTAAGGACTTGCTTTTCCAGTTCATTGGTGTCCTAAAGCGTTCTTGAAAGCATTTATACATTTAAATGTGAGACCCTTAATAAATGTGTATATTTTTTAATCCTGTTTTCGGCTTCGCGAGGATATTTGTAAATTAGATCCACTTGAAAGGTGCTTTAGATTAAAAAGGTTTTATTTTTTCAGTAATAAAAATAGCAATCTAAAGGTTCATTTGAGGAAAAACTAACTTAAATTCAGATAGTATAAGTCCATATAAAGGTTCTATGCCGGCTTTAGAGGAAAAGAAAATCTTTTTAAAGCTGTCTTTATTTCGACGGATCGTTTTGATGTTTTGGTGCAAAAGAAATATGTTTTTTCATTTGATGATGACCGGAGATATTTTGACTTCCTTTTAAAGCGAGATTTACAAATAATAAGTTAAATGATCACAATTCACATAATTTTAAATGGGGGCTTTCCACATTAGGGGCAGTAAATTGAATCCGTTTGCGTGTCTGATGGCATGCGCCAAATGTTGTAATGAATAATATTTTAATGACAATAATGAAATTTAAAGAAATAATAGATTTATATAGACTACACTAAATGTTTTTATCGAAGCAATGAATAGCAATCCCGATTGATTCGAACACGTCCATTTCTTCCAATCCTCATTTCATTAAATCAACAATGCTTGAGCCAAGAGGACGGAAATAGAAATAGCATAGTGAATGTCCATATTGAAAAGAACCAACTTTCCCACACTGTTTAAAACAAATGGGTACTGCGTAAAATAATAAGGATATAAAATTTACTCTTTCAACATGGAGCAATGCTCCATATTCATTAATAAATTTCTAGCGTCAATTACCCTTTAAAAATTGAAGTTTGCAATTTCTAAATAGACGCACGGAAAAGCAGCCGACATCAGAGAGTCAAAGGACCTGTCTTCGCGTTACGGAATAGCAATCACATTGCAATGTAACTGAAAAGACATTTTACTGCTTCACATGAAACGTAAATGCGAAATTGCAGAGAGCTTATACGTGCACGTATAATACTCATAGCCAATAATGGAATCACATCTTAATAGGGAAAAGGTTTATTCACTCATTTTCAGCATACGATTCCATAAAAAAAGGCCAAACAGATTTTTTTCTTTTGTGAACGAACATCACGAAAATAGACTTATGAAGAACAGAGATTCATAAATGGCCATACAATGAAAATATTTGGGAATTTTTCCCACAGATTAGTAAAGACTGCGGTTTTAAAAACTCAGTATCATGGATGAGCATCGTTGGTCAATTTTTTAAAAGCATTGATTGTTATCCCCACTTACTGCCTATGTCAATGGTAAAATAGCCTTAAATGTACACTTCAGTATTTTACCCGTGACAATGGCATTGAGCCGCTGAAACAGTACCAATAAATCTCTAGAGAAGAAAATTACCTAGTGCTTGTATACAACACATTAGGAAAGTATTGCACGAAGTTTAACCACAGTACAATAGAATAGTTTTTTGAGTTTCGGGGTGTTACACTATTTAGCTTCACAAAGAACTGGTTTAATCTTATCGCGCCAGAATGTTGAAAATAAACATGACCACCTTCGCAAGCACGAACTCGGCGTTGTGTTCTCCTGGTATACATTATTCTTTTAGCGATTCAACTCGCTAGGAAAGGGTGTACTCACACTCACCCGTTGGGATTATTTGGGTTATTATCCCCCAGGTCAAAATCTCTCTCTGAAGTCTGGAGACATCTTTGAATCAAAGGCCTCGTCGCCCGTTTTTTTCCACGCGGGACTGTGTGGTATGATGTCCGCAATGTAAATTTAACCGAAAGCTAGGAGGGCTTTATTTGCGTTTGCCCTTTCCGCTACGGTCCCATTGTCTCTTGATTTCTGAAACTCCACCTCCCCCGGTAGAAAGCTCGCCGCCTTCCTCCGTTTGCCTTCAGAATGCAAGATTCCCTCGTTTGCTGTCCCAAAACGCCATCTCTTCCCATTTTCCATCCCCGTTCTGTCCCTCCCCCTGATCCGTCCTAAATACCGAAATCCCTAACTATATCACCGACGTGTGTACCCTTTGTTCCAGCGCGGGAATCCTTCTGCCCTCTCTGCATCCCAGTACCTCGATATGTGTTTGACTCCTCTTAACATGGGTCCCTTTTCGGCGCGTACCGTCTCTCTGTCTCTATGTCCTCTGCCCCGTGGTTCATGACTGACTGTCTCTCCGAGGGGAGCCTGGCGATCATCGCTTTGCGTCGTTAAACTGCAGCTCGTGCTCGTCGTTCCTCATCTGTTTCTCTTTTTTTCACGGGCCGGGAGTCCGCTCTCTTGTTTCATTCCACCACTCCAATTCTCCGGGAAGGGTGGGAGGAAGCTAGTTTTATTTCCAACCGCGCCTTTCGTGTTCATCTCTTCTGCGCTTTAATTCTTTAGCCCCGCAGTAATGTCCGCCCAAGATAATAGTGCAGTTGACAGTTGGAAATGCAGCCAATCAGTAAACACGTTCGATTCCGTCTGGGCAGGTGAATCACGTGACCAAAGCATCCAAGATGGTGGCCTTTATTTACCTCACGATCTTGGAGAAGATCGAGGTTTACATCATATAGTCTTGAAAAGTTTGTCTACTTTTCATTACTTTCTATGCCAATTCAATATATTTTTTTCGAATTCAGGCATTATAAATATTGTGAAGTGTTATCGTAAGTATTTTGGCGTATTTTTGCCACCATTTCGACGCTGCTTTAAATTTTTTATGCACAGCACACAATGGTGGAACTGGGATTTAAACTCGTTATAGTATCCATAAGCTAGATTTGATAGTTTCAAAATGTTTAATCAATCTATTAACATGACATCGAAAACATTCACTGAAAGTCGCGTCGATTGCTACTCCTTCATGATGGTGTCACGACTACGACCTGTTTGACTCACCGAAAGGCCTACGTATCCCGAGACCCTATTGGTCGTAGGTTTGAATGATCAACGGCGCTTTCTTTGACGAACTCAACACATCCTTGTCATATGATCACTGGTCAATCACATTTCCCTGAATGTCATGTGGATTTCTTTAAACTAACTTCTCTCTATCAATAAAAATTAAAATTCTGTTTGTTTTTACGCTAAGTCCGAACCCCTTGACTGATTCGGAAAGAGTTTGGCATAAAATTTAGGATCTAGAAGGATAGGTAGGCTAAACTAGAAAGGCCCAAGGGCACCAGGGGCCTTTCAAGTTTAGCCTCCCTATGTGGGCCCTATTTGAACCAACTTTCCCGTTCCACACGAGGCACTTAATTGCGCAGTTTGATGTACAAAAATTGCGAGAACGCGTGCACAGAATTACATTAGGTGCTATTTTCACGTCTTTTGTTCATGCACTCGCGCAGTCGTTCTAGCAAGTCTCCAGTTAACACGACGTAATTTTCCCAACACACTCATTCGTTCATCAATCTCAGCCGTAAAGTGCCTTGTGTAAAACGTCCTTTAGAAAAGCAGAGGATTCGATGCAGAGGTGTCTTTTGTGGCGCGTATTTTACAGTGGGTTTATACAAGCAATTTTTTTGCGCAAGTTACTAACAGTCAGCTACTTTTGACGTAAATTGCACGCGTAAACGGCTCTTGAAGTCCGCTTGCAGAACTATTTTAAGTTTCTAGAATGGTAATGTTCACAACGTAAACAGCAATCAATCCGTCTCTGCAATAACTTGTGAACAATTATTCTTCAGAGTTAAAATGCTGTTTCACAAGAAACTTGAATAAGTACTTTTCAGTATAATACATATATACCCACCCGTATATTTCCATTAGTCTTATAGTCTTGAAAGTTTTAGAATCGGATGACTAAAATAATTAATATTTTAATTATTTACTTCAACTCCCGTACACGCTTTATTTTCGCAAACAATTTTTAGTTTTTGGCTCCAAAATCGTAAATATTTGCAGTACGTCATAAATAGAATTTTTTTATTTATTTAGATGCCTTAGCTAATCAATATCAGGCTAGGTTTACACTAGCAAGTTACTTCCTCAAGTTTCTTCCGCATGATCATTCAGGATATTCTACTCTGATGAAAAATGATCCTCAAATTAGTGCAGAGACAGGCATTGATTGCTATTTACATTCGAAATAATAGAATTCGCAAGCGACTTGCCGAAACTTTTTACAGTTCAGCCAGTGGATTTGCAGACCCGTTTACAGATACCATTTACGTCAAAAGTAGCTTGCTGCAAGTAACTCGCGAAATTAACTTGCCAGTGTAAACCCACATTAAAAGAACCACATTCAGATTTTATAAGGGATATCCAAAATCTCCATATGTGGTAAAGTACTGCTAAATGGTATGAGCAAATTGAAACTCATTTTGGAAGGATTCATTTAATCCTCAACAACAATGTTATTTGATTCTTCTTTCCCTTGAAATGAAAAAACGAACACCATCAATTAGTTTATGATAAAAAGAAAATTGTAGTAATTACCCTTAATACAACTTAATACAGACCATGGTTTCAGCTAATCATAGCCATTTTTTTAAGTTGTGAGAAGAAGGACCTTGAAAATGTCAACGATTCGCTGAAACCATGGTAAGTAGGTTGGTCAGTATTTGCAGTATGCATAATTACTACTCAATCATTTTTATCAAAAACTTGAAGATGGTGCCTGTTAAACCCAACGGGAAGAAAAAACTATTTTGTGCAGAGATTAAATGAATCCTCCCAAAATGACACGTAAATCGCATACATTATGCTGCAGTTAATAACCACACAAGGAGGAGTTGGGGTGAAAAATTTCCCGAATTAAATCTCATTGTAGATCTGTTATATTAATTATTTAACGTGAGGCATAAGTAAGTGGCATGTAAAGTTACTGCATGCAGTTTCCAAATGAATAAAAATATTTTGATATACATAAGAAGTGCAAAGATTTACGATCTTAGAGTCAAAAACTCAAATTTTCGGCAAAAACAAAGCGCATAATGGAATCGAATGCAATAATTACAAACTCGGTTCTTTCAGTCATCCGATACAAAATAATTTAAGAAGAACACGCCGCCTACGCATTACCATCCATTTCCCTTTAAATAGGTACTTAAGATACCATGAAATTGCACCAATTATCAGTATTCATAGGTATAGGTCCTTCATATTAAATTCTTTCCTTCGCTTATTAAACATTTGAGTTTTTCCGTCAAATACTTGGGATTAAGAGACTTTGGATCTCCTACCGGATGTTGGTGTTGAACGGCGCCGACATCGATTCGCTGATTGTTAAGTCCACCATCTTCTTTAGGGTGAATTATACAGACAGGGCTACACGATGGCATACTACGCCATGGAAACCAACATCACCAACACCCGGCGCAAAACCAGAGTAATTTTTATTCTTCCTTTGTCTATGCTTGAATTCTCCAGAAAATCATCAAATTTGGTTATGTAGGTACGTAATGTAAGAACATCAATCCTGTCCTCGACCACACTGAAATCGATTTTCAAAGATTTGTTATTGAGGATATTGGTCACTAATTAACACACATAACCTTAGCAAATGTTTTCATTTATTTTTAAATCTTCTTCAGAGCAATCATAAAAAAGAATAACCGGCATATCATATTCAACAGGTCCAAAAACAAATAGACAGTTACGTGTGTGCCAGCCTGTTTTATTTTGGACCAGTTGATTATTCTTCTCTCTCCTGTTGGACTGTATTCTCCTTTATGATAGCCCTGAAGAAGATTTAAAAATAAAACACGAAGCGTTGGCTAAGTCCACTTGTGTGAATTACTGGGTAACATCCTCAATAACAAAACTTTGAAAATACATTAGGTTACCTCAAACACCGTGTTTTTCAAGTAGGTTAGATGTATAAGGAGTCAATAGGAGCGCCCAATGACCCAGGGAAACGGGTGACAGAAACGGGGGTTGATGGGAAGGACCCATCAGGACCCTCAAAGCGGAGCCCTATGACCTTAGAACCCTAGCGTGAAATATTTTAAATTCCTGGCCGAACCTTCTCTGGCTAGTGGGGACCAACATATGGGGGGGGGGGGTGTACTCCCTTCCCTCCTTCACGGCAAAACCTCGCTCGCGGTAGTCTAAACAAGCCCTACCACGGGCAGGGCCGTCCCAAGGGATTGAGGGGCCCTGTGCAAACGAAAAACGGGGCCCCCCTAACTTTGTATTCCATTTTTGATAGTGTAGCATCTTTTAAGCATATTTCATAGAAAGCAGATAATTAACTTACAAAATGGCGAATAATTTCAAGAACTTTACATTTGCACTAAGTAGTAGGTAATTTCGGGGAACAGGCGGGTTTTCTCGCACTGCCTGAAAAAGGAAAGCCCGGGCGGAGCCCAGTGCAGCGGCACCTGTCGCACTACCCGGCACTGCCCGCGGGCCAGACCGAGCGTCTAACCATCAGCAACAAATGCATGCATACTTTTTAGCTATTACGCTTTTTTTATTTTTTGTTTCAAGTGTAACCATTAATTAACTTTTAGCGGTATACATTCTATTTGAACCAGGAACGTTTTTGAAAGCAAGAAACATTATTTTAAGTCCACTACTCTACCAATCATTGGCGACCGGACTATTTTCATAATCACGCTTTAACAATTCCTTCAGCCCCTTAGAAATTAACGCGTTAATCCCTTAGGAATTAACGCATCTACAGAGCAATACCATGAATTATAATACGTTAGGTAACGTCTAAGTGAATGATAGTCAGTTTAAAAAACCAGCCTATCAACGAAAATCACAAAAAAGCAGAATATCTACTCTCACGAGCATTGAACTTTATTTTTAATAAATCAGATGGATTCGGATGAATGAATAATGTCAAGGGAATATTAAAAATAGAGCCATAGCCGGATAATCCCATAACGATGCAGAAATCGGGAAACACTGCAAGTCATTCCATCAACTGCATGGACTGTTTCCGGATTTAATAGGAAAAAAGCATGTGCTACCCATTTTTTTCACGTGATATGCACGTTAAGTCTTTATAAAAATCTACAATGTCCATTAGGCTTTCAATAAAGCCAAAGCATAGCGCTTGGAATTGATAAAAGGAAAAAAAGACTGAGAAATGTACTTCACAAAGCCCAGCTACTCAATATGAACCATGACTCAATGGGGCTAAATTCAGCTTATGACCTCAATACCAACGTTTCCAAAAATAAAAGAAAACTAACTCAGGATTAGTTCGCAACGTAGTCATACGATTGCAAAGGAGAAAAGCTGTAGTAAAAAAAGTTAATTAAATCCATTTGAATTGCTGAATTATTTATTGTGTAGCACTCTAGCGATTAATTAAATTCCCGAGGAAAGTAATTCATTTTCAAATTAATTTAAATCTATGAGGAATGAATGAAGTAGAAATGAGTCATCCGTTTCACGGTTTATAAATTATCAACGTTTTTTGAAGTTCACGCTTTCAAAGTCGGATCTAGAGAGAAATCGCATTGCGGACTAATTTCGATCTACTGAAGAGATGGTAGTAATCCTCCGGAATGCCGGTGCTTCCCTCGGGCTTTACGAAATATTAACGCCGAATAATCTATTCATGACATGGCTGAGTATTGGTAAAATATACGACTTCGAACGCTTTCGAATTAAATTAATGATTTTTACCAAGTCACTGGGATGTACCGACATTAGCACTAATGTCATTTCTACACAAAACATATTGTTCAAAAACAAGAACACTTCCTAATACCAATTCTTCCGTTACGTAGAAACATGTAGTAACATATCAATGACTTATTAAGGCAGGGTAGCATGAATAAAATGGGAAGCAATATCCACTATAAAAAATTATTACTTTATTTCTTGCTGGCCACCAAGATAAGCAACTGCAGGCAAGTAAAAAAGCGAAGAAATAAGGTAATAAGCAAATTAGTAACAAAAACACCACTGATAGCATCACTGGTAAGTAAGAATCAGTAAAATATCTTAAAAGAATATCAATTCCCCAATAAAATATAATGTATGCAATTTGATTTCACAATATATGTTTACAAAGTTAAAAACTAGAACTTAAATGCAGTAGCAAATTCTATACAATTGAGGTCTATTGAGACGGTGATATACTAGCGCAAACCACTATTATTACAGTTGAAGCTAACATTATGCCAAAGAGAATAATGGCAGCTATATTAATGGCTGTTACCGGAGTGGGTGATTAATGAATTAATTCATTACAATCGCAGTAAACAGGAAGTAAAATTAATCACAATCGTTATTGCAGATTAGAAGGCAATGATCTATTTCCAGGACCTTTCCAAATGCTTACTTGCATTCCAAATAAAATAAAACTAGCAACAGTATTCTACCCGAAGAATGGCAAGTAAAATGTACACGCCAGAGCAAAGGGGCCAGTCCTTTAAATAAACGGAAATTTTAGATGGACGATATGCTAAAAATAAGCGATTATAGCTTTACAAGAAGCAGATTAGTGCTTTTCGTTGGTTGGTTCAAAAGGAGTAGCCAATTACTATCACCCCGAAGGCCGGTCTGAATTACGTTAAATGTTTGTCTAGTCAAATATTGATTTCGGAGCATACATTAGGAATTATTAACAATCGAGTTCTTCCATAAGTGGTCATGTAGCTAAGACTGGGCTGAAGTCAACGTCCATAATATTACGATGGCAATAAATAAGAAACTACTACTAGATTTTACATATGTTTCATAAAATAACACAGCGTTCATACAATTACAGATAATGTTAACGCTAAATCTGTTATTTAGAATGCCAATTATAACACAAGTTCATGTGTTTTCGACAGAATCATCAAAATTAAACTATGTGGTAAGATTAATAACGGGCTTTGAAAGCGCCGAAAGCTTTCGGTGCTATAATATTTTCATACTGGAGGTTGAAATTCGGAGGTTCTGCTGTGATACATGATGAAATGACTCGATCCCGTATAAATTAACGTAGTTCAAGAGAAAAAAGATAATCACAGCGCAATCCAAGTAAAAAACGTCGTAGATGAGAGGTCCATATTTTATCCATCAAGGGGATGATTACAAATCGGAATATTGCGCTTTAACTTAGTTATTCCGCCGCTGGAGAAATTTATTTTAATCCTGAAACGGAAAGCCCGAAAAAGTGAAAGTGAAAATGAATGCTTCCAGAGCAATTTTTATAACTGCTGCATTAGGATTTGTTGCGATTAAAGTCTTCTGCAGACTGTCAGTGAATCCGTAATAAAAGTCACTCGGAATTCAATTACATTTTCGTAAAATACTCGTTTTTAATTGCATCGTTTTTCCTTTTTATAATTCCGAGGGGCTTTGCCATAGAGGTAATTTTATTTCATTTCACGATTATTCATCCTTTAGTAATAATAATAATAGTAATCTCGCAATCATTTTAATGCGCCCCTCATTGAAATTAAAGGCCATGATAAAAGCGATGGAAAGAGCAATGTTCTCACATTTAAGATGCGTAACGCAAAACCCATCCGCACTTAAAGCTAGTGATTAAGCTGGCGGGGTCGGAAAGGAGGTAGGTATATATATATATATATATATATATATATATATATATATATATATATATATAAAAACTTTGTCACAAGTGTGACTAAAATGAAAACACATAAAAAGACACTCACACGGGTTGTAAATTTTTCGGTGGATCGCCGCCACCTTCTTCAGCGAAAGGTATAGGAAGAATCTATATATAGATATATATATACACCTATAGGGGGTAGGTATATATATATATATATATATATATATATATATATATATATATATATATATACACATACACATATTTCAGTACATACGGGAGGCCAGCAACAACACAGACACGTGCACAATACTGCATGTTTATAACACGATATTTCATTCCCCTCAATTTTCATTAACTAATATTTTCCTCCGCGATCGAGGCCAGGCCCAAAAGAGGCGGGTAATGGCGGCAATTATCGCCCCCTTCTCATCATCCCTTATCTCCGTGAAGACTTCAGTCCACCGTAAAAAATGTGTTTTAAAAACTAAAAATCCCCAAGTCCATTAGGAGTTAATGACAACGATTAAACCCTCGAACCAGAGCAGGTGATTTATCTTTAACATTTTTAAAACCCTCTCATGCCTCAATCTAAGCAATTATTCCTTTTTTTCAAGGATTACCTACGGCGTTATCAGAAATAGAGTTGGATGAAACATATATATCATTTGTTAAATCATGTTTACATGAATTAGGATGTTTATCAACCCCCAGGAACATTTTAGGATTCACTAAGTGATAGTCAGCGAATTATTTTGGCGAAACGTAGGAATTATTAGAAAAGATACTACTTCGTAATAATGTAAACTATTTTAACAAACTCTTCCGGTTTTGACGTTGCACACTCGATTTTTAAATTGAGGATTCTTGGAATGTTTTCTAGATAATGACGTAGTTCTAACTATGAAACAGGTAAACGGGATTAAAATAAATTGTCAATATTACCAAAAATATTGGTAGTTAACAATTTATCCACAATTGCTAGAGCATAGGGTAATATAAAAATTAATGAATACAAGTGGTATTCTTTAATTATCTAAATAAATGTTAAATACCTACTTGAAGAGGCCATAAAATCTAGAATATTAAAAAAATAATACTTTAATTAAACAAGTTCAATAATGCATGATAAACATAATTAAACATCAATAAAATTAAAAAGTAAGCTTTTTTCACAAATGTTAATGCCATTTCACCACTCCATGACTTAAATTATTATTTATAAGGCTTCGGGTCATTGCATAATTCACTTCTTTAATCATAACATTTAAAATTTTAATGAAGTCAAGATAAATCTCGATGAAATTGGAAAAAATTTTTTATCCTTTAATCTCAAATGCTTATTTCTCATAATCTAGTTTTTATATTCAGCGAAAAATTAAATACCACATGTTTGTCTTTCATGAATATTCTGCAACAACGGCGATAATGAGCATTGAAAAGCCATAGGTATATGTAAAATGTATTATCTCGCAATGCATACGTTGTTCCACGCGTTTAATCGTTCTTTATCGTTGAAACATCATTTGCTAAAGACATTGAGAAAGCATGACGATTTTCTTTAAAGAGACTGTACAATTCTTTTTTAGTATCTTGATTTCTGACGCAAAATTATGACTAATGTGACATTTCTCAAATACGGCACCTGCAGTCGACTACATTACACAAATACTTCATGAAAAATGGCAAAAATCTACAAGAGAACTTTTAACTATACAGTAGATGCTATAATATACCTTTTAAGCAAAGTTATACTTTCTTATATTCCATAAAATCACGAAGTGAAAAAAGCTATCCCTTTAAGCGTATATATACTTATTACCCAATTAGATGAACTGCTCTGCCATGCATATACTAAAACCTAGTGTCCTGCTTTGATGAGGGCTCGAAATAGACACCTGGGATCACCGTTTGTGGAACTCAATGAGAGCAGGGATATCCCAGTAGGAGACGTATTAGCCTTTAGCAAGACTATTAAGCTCTAGGTAGATCCTAAGTAGGATGGCTGGCACAACGGACCAGAAGGTCTGAGTGCCTCAGGGACTCCTTAAGAGGAATTCCATCAACAAAACCTAATCTAATCTAAACCTAATAAATGTTATTTCACTTGAGTCAATAAATTCATACATATTTTTCTAAAATATACTAACGAATTTAGCACTCTTCCCTGCTACATTAACATAGTCCTCGTTTTCACATTTTCAGTATTATAAAGTAGCCAGTCATTTCGTAGCTTCCTTTGGTGCTTTCCAAGTTACCTCTTGAAACCACATTTCGGAATTAAGTCCCAAGCACAAAATTCGCGGTAGTAAATGACACTCGAGAGGCGCGACACGAAAGTCATTTCCTGAAGAAATACCACAGAGTCTTAATCTCCGGCAAATATCTCTTCCTCCATTTCGATTTCAACGAATTTTAATCCCCCACCCACAAGCATTTTTGTGCCCCAGAATAATTCATCGCGCAGTTGCCAACAATTTCTTCATCATTTACCACATTCTCTCCCGGAGCAAAACGGGAAGCGAGAAAACTTTCCTCACGCCACACACCTCCACAAAATTCTCCTCTCCTCGCATAACGAAAACCGATTACCGCTGTCATTTGCAAAATCCTTCTTCCCTTCCTTGCCCCGGCCGAAAATGACGCCCCCCAGATCTCCTTCCAGCGCTCAAATCCCTTCGCGAACGTCGGGAGCACATTTTGTACTCGCACGGTCCAAAGGGCTAGGCGAGAGAGAACCTGTTCTCGACTGGTCTCCCTTTTTTTCAAGCTTTCAACCGCACACACCTACTTTTATCGCAATAAAAATCAAGTTTCGCACCTGCCTCTCGACGTGTTAAAAAAATTAGAAAGTTTTATTTTTTGACATACTAATGGCCAAGGGCAATGGGGAGGAGAGAATTTTCCTCTGAAGACTCGTCACCTGAATGAACCACGATTCGATTGCCATGCTTCTTCTCCAAGCGAGGCAAGAAGAGCATATACCTGCACCGCACCAATATTCGTTCACGAGCAAAAATGTCGTATAATCGAAGGAAATGCATTGAGTGAAAAGAGCAGCTTTTGCAACAGGAAAATGCCGTCAAATCCAAGAAGTTGGTGATCATAGTACTTCCCATGGTCTTCCATTCATACGTCCCGGTTTGAATTCCGGCATTATGGGAAATATGCATATTAGGTAGAATCCCAATTCCTGGAAGACGAAGAAGAAAGAATTCTCTTATTCCTATTTCATTGTATTAATTTGCGGCAGAAGATAAAACTTCTGCCGCAGCCTATCCCGACATTAAGGATGGTATAAGATTTCATCTCGTAGGCAGTGGCCTCTTTGAAGTCCTTATATTCCCTTCCGTTGCCCTCCTTAATGGGCCGTAAGGACAGAACATCGAGTTCCCTTAAATCCTGTCAACATTACAAAGAGAATTGGGAAGTCTGGGTTTCGAGGTGGTCCGAGCATTTCCCCGGGAAGCCAAAGACACGTGGTTCGCTTCCAAGTCCCGGCGGATTGTTTCTCGTAACAATTCATTCGTATCCTAATCCCTATTGAAGTGCTCTAAGGAGAGCACTCCAAATGTAGTCCACCTTCCATTGGATGTTAAGTTAAATTTTACATCCCTAGTCACTAGGGTGGATCGAAAAACCTTTTTTTTCGAAATCGGTCTGCGGCTGGTGCTTAAACGTTTGTGGTTGGTGGTCCTTATAACCCATACAAAAATCCAACTTGATCTGATTATATCTTCAGGCTGCGCATTTTAGTCAAAATTTCAATTTCAATGGAAAATATCAAAATTTTGTATATAATCCTGGTAGTTTCTAGATGTTCCCGGAGTGATTTTATGGCAAATAATTACATAAATTGCTTGTATGTTGCTTAATATTAGCGATTAAGTGTGTTTTAATCAGGAAAATGGTTTCATAGTTCGCCAAAATTCGTCAAAAAACGCCAAATATACAGAAATGCTACGGATGTTGGGTAGGCAATAACCCGCTATAATAACTCGACCCCACCTACTTAAATTTACCAATAACGATAAGGTAATAGGAAAATAACTAAACTGCAGCTCTTAGTCCATCGACTATCCAGCACTTACCAAGAGGAGGTGACTGCCATCGAGTGCCGACCACCCACCCACCCGGGTAGATTGTCCTATTTAGGTTTTAAAGTCCGCTTTGGTATCAAACTTTGGTATTATTTTCCTGCCCTCCAATCGAGCTCTAATACAGCCATCTCGGGAGTCATAACCACTAACAGCAATTGATGGAGCAGTGATGATTTGGCTCATGAGTTCCACTGCATGGCTATGGCACGGCAGGTCAAACAAAGTCTGCAGTTTTCCCAGGGAATCGTCTCTTCCTGCTGCGATCTCTTCTGAATCTTCATTGGTTAGTAAGTGTGCTACTTGAGGTGATATTATTTCTTATTTTCCCCTGTGCACTACATATGTGTAATCTAATGCATTAAAGTTGATCACTGAAGGTGCAAATTTACTAATGGTGATGTTTGGTTGGCTTTGGCTTTTTCTTGCTTCCCGAATCTTCTTCGCCGGGTTTTGACGCACATTTGGGCGACTGTCTGCCAACATACCAACAAGTATGTTTTCTGGTTGCCCCCAGAAAGCATGGTTTTGAAGACGTTCATAGAGAACAGTCTTTAAATCGTTTGGTTATAAGTACCTACTCCATTTTTTGTAATGTTAGCCATAGGTTTTTGACGCGTCCTTGATAGTTCCATTTCATTTTATGTGAAACCACATGGGAGAGTAAACTTCAACGACAAATTTTGTCAAAGAGTAGGTGATGGATTTGACGATGCTACATGCAGTCGAAGGATGAGCCCTGCAAGAGTCAGCCATCGAGCATGGAGAATGGACCCATGAAGACACTTCGCAAGATCATTTGTACACACTCCACAGTTTGCAACCTGGCACATTTTGTAGGGGTAAGCCTGGTCTTTGCTGAGAACATCAAGGTCAGCATCAGGAAGAACATCTTCAATTTTTTCGAACTGCACGATGGGTCAGTCTTGGCAGATAGACAAGCTCTCTCCTACGTCGCCATGAAATCCCTTCGGGCCGGATATCTTGCCGTCAATTTTCTCAAAAATATGTCTTAGTTCATTAGAACGCAATTGACATACAATCCATTGGAGAGGACGCTGAATATATTCTTCTAAACGGCTGATGATGCCGGTGTGCTTCCTTGTGTTCTTCCTCTCTCCGTCGGAGCCTATGCACGACAATTCCGTCAAATCTATGTCTTCTTCGCAGAGAAAGTTCCAAATAGCGGCAGTTGCTCCTTCTGTGTAGGCTGTTTTGGACGTTAAGTTTCCCCGATGAGAGAAATGTGCTCTTCTTGGCAAGTCCGTTGGTACGTTTTCCCAGTCTCTTGACAAGTCCGTTGGAACGTTTTTCTAGTCTCTTCACATGTCTCTTTCGCCAAAGTAGAATATTTCCTTCCATTGAAATGCAAAGACAACATTTTCTTGTTCTGGGGACATTGTTTTACATGTAGTGTAAGACAACATTTTCTTGTTCTGGGGACATTGTTTTACATGTAGTTTTTGTCGCGTTTGTGAGTGCTGTCGCATGACATTGTTTCTGTATATAACAATGTTACATTTCTCCTTTTCAGATACTGTTTTATCTATATCACTCAAAATACTTGACGCCAAATGTGAAGCTGCTCTGTCGGACATACCACGCCTCTCACATACACGCGAAAACCATCAGAGATTGACCCTGGACTGACTACTCGTTCCTGAGTTAAACTTCTTCTTTTGAAAAATAAATTCTCCATTTTCGTCCATCCTTCGTGTCCTTCGCTTTGCCTCGCACGGGCGATGGGAGCACTAGGGTGACGGAGGAAGAGTCCTACCGGTGAATGATATAAGCAACGTACGTTCTGGCGTTATTAATGTATTTGCATTTACTTCCGCTTGGTGAGTGCTGGATAGTCAATTAGTCGAACTAAGAGCTGCAGTTTAGTTATTTTCCTATTACCTTATCGTTATTGGTAAATTTAAGTCGGTAGGGTCGAGTTATTTTAGGGGGTTATTGCCTACCCAACATCCGTAACATTTCTGTATATTTGGCGTTTTTTGACGAATTTTTCCAAACTAAGAAACCATTTTGCCTGATTAAACCACACTAAATCGCTAATATTAAGCAACATACAAGCAATATATGTATATATTTGCCATAAAATCACTCCGGCAACATCTATAAACTATCAGGAATATTTGCAAATTTTTGATATTTTCCATTGAAATTTAAAATTTTGACTAGAAAGCGCAGCTTGAAGATATTGTCAGATCAAGTTGGAATTTTTTATGGGTTATAAGGACCACCAACCACAAACTTACAACCACAAGCACAAGCCGCAGACCGATTTCGAAAAAGAAACGGTTTTTCGATCCACCCTACTAGTCACCCTTTGTTAAGAGTACATTGATGCTGACTCTCTGTGTACATATTTCTCTCTTCACCCTTCCTCTACTCCCTATACAATATCACTTTCACCCGTATATCCACCGGTCCTCAGTAGCGCAATTGACCTCAAACTTCACCTCATAGATATCGCCGATGTTCGACAATTCGTATTTCTCAATGAATACGGTCCCTATTATCAGGCATTTCTACAGGTGCTTAAAAGCGCACTATTATATCGCGACAAAAATCAAGTTTCACATCTGTTTCTCGACAAGGAATACGTAAGTATAATTTAAGAAAGGAAACTCTTTCCAGCTCAATTTCGTGTTAGTTA
The DNA here is from genome assembly GCA_963573305.1 of Pyrrhosoma nymphula. Taxonomy (NCBI): domain Eukaryota; kingdom Metazoa; phylum Arthropoda; class Insecta; order Odonata; family Coenagrionidae; genus Pyrrhosoma; species Pyrrhosoma nymphula. The sequence goes on from OY754334.1 coordinate 38,228,972, forward strand.
TCCATCACAGAGAAAAAGAAAAATAATTTTGTGAAGTCCACTTTTATGATCATATTTACATGACCCGGGTTTGTCATCCATGACAAACCCGGGTTTGTTTACATGACCCGGGATCACATTCTGTCATGTTCAGGAACAAAGATTCGAAACCCGGATCATGTCAATGAAATCTTAAAAGTGGACTTCACAAAGTTATTAGTTATTTTTTCGCTGTGGTCACATAATTTTCCGTCAACTAATGGCAAAAAGAATTGGGAAAGAGAGAATTTTTTTCCCAGGCCATTTCAACTGAAAAAAATCTCGCCAAGATCGCCATAATCCATAAGCGAATTAAACGTGACAATATGTTTACTAGAATTTTTATATATATTTCGCATTGTGGGAAAAAAATGAAAATTTTATCAGCAGCAGGGATGTTTATCCTGGCAGGTAAATATTCTATCAAATGGAGCCTCCTGGCAAGAGGATAGCAGTAGCAGTAAGGACATTAATGACAGCATATAGGCTCTTATTAGCAATATCCGCTTCATTTGATCCATTATGTTCGTCAAAATTGCGCAAAAAATGCTGCAAGCTATGAAATATTTGGTACGAAACACAGATACCGTTGACGAGACATGTTACAGCCTGACTGTTCTACGTTACCCTGCGTGACTCATGATTTGACTCATGACTGCTTGATTTTTTTATTTCAGGGGAATTAATAGCTACAGAGGGTTGACGGGAAAGAGAGTAAAATAAAAGCATTGCATGAAAAGAATAAGAATAACACTGCGACGCCAACGAAAATTATCCAATCATATCCAACTCTTCTAACCATGCCCAACGATTCAAACAATGGAACGAAGGACTTCCCCCGCTGCTCACCAGCCTTCAAACAAGAAATGTACTTCACCTACATTCAAAGTTTTCATTGTACAGCGACAATATACCTACAAACCGCGAATAAAACTAGATATCCTGGTAAGAAAACTTTACCATGAAATCATCATTAAGCCTTAGATGCAAATTCCGTCGTACGAACCCGGCTTCCACCCTTACTCAGCTTCACTGCTTAATTCTTTATTTGCTTCCGACGTCTTTCGTGACCCGTTTCATTTATTTCCCAGCCCAGAATACACCAAATCAATTGATGTTTTGCGTAATAACCATCAAAATAAACACTTTGTTTCGTCTTAAGAGCAGTTACACACACATCAGGAGATACAATGGCATAAGGTAAAACTAGTTCCGCCTTTTATGGCATATCTGCAATTTCTTCCATTCAATCTTGATATAGTACAATTATGCCCTGCAGCATACACTGGAAGATTATGAACATATTATTGAAATTCATACAAAAGTACCTGAGCTAACTAAATTTTATTCTTAACACCTAGCGGAATAGTTTAAGTTATACATTAACAGAGATAATGCAGTAATTGTTATCTGTTTCAGCATAGCTATTCATCTTTTTCCAAGCGTCATTAGTTTCATAGACATTATTACTAAAAATCAAAAACTTATTTTTCTATACATTCGCTAATCACCAAAAAAGGCGTGAAGGCCTTTACATTGGCGAACATAAGAGATAAATAAACTAAAACATCGACATCGATAAACTAACAACGTCACTCACAATCACGCATGTCAAATCTAAATTCCAGCAACCACAGAAAAGTATTTCAAGAAGTTGAAGGAGGTCGTACAAAAAAGATCCAAAGAACGATAATTTGATGCAAGGGAATAAAATTTGACGGAACTGTGTAGAAAATGGATCTTTGGGGAATGGAAAGCCAGAATTTGGGAACTCGTTCAGGGTTGATGTTACGGAAAGAAAGAGGAAAAACACGAAGAAAAAAAAAGATAGGAAATCATAATTTCGAGTTAGCGCACTAACATTTTGGCTTTGACGGCATACTGCTAACTCAATCAGTCTCGCTTGAATTAACTACTCCCCATCACAATGAGTTAACTCACCTGCCTACTCCCATGGCACACGCCTAAGCACTAACCCTAGTATTTTAATACGTGGTTTATCTACTGATATTTGATCTCCTGTGCGCTCAGAGACTAATAATCCTTACTCAACCAACAAAGTAAGTAAGTCAATTCACTAATTCGCACAACCTGAGGAGAATCCTTGGCTGATCACCGTGCGCGCATCGTGTTAGGCGACTGGCAGATGCCTGTGCCGCAAATTACGGAAAAAATATGAGCCCAGGGATAAACGAGAAAAACGACGATTTCCCATGTCCCTCCTTTAGTCATGCAAGTGAGCGCTTAGCAACACCGGCCCTCCGTGTGCTCCCCCGTTCACGAGCGCGCATATTAAAGTCTCTTGTCGGAGATTAGCGTCACAGCAACGGTTGGTGGGAATGGAGGAGAGTTTCAACGGACGCTAATGTGAATCATTCGCAGTGGCACGTCACGGTAAAAACGTGTTGCGAAAGGCGGGCGTGAGGCAGCATGATCCGCTGCGAAACGTACGTCTGGTACAAAGTGCGGGCCCACCTCGCCCATCATTCACACACACACTTGCACCGCTCTCTTCCACCCACCATGTCTCTCCATCAACTCACGCGCCTTCTTCCTCCCATCATGCATCCGCCCACTCCCCCGGCCTCACAACCATCCGGTATGCCATGAAGCAGGGGAGGATAAAGCAGAAGGGCTGTTGCGATTCATCGACTGCGAGATACGACATCATGCGGGGGGGATATCGCATCGCGTTATTTAGGGCGATTCGATACCTCGCGTTTCAATATCGTTAGTCCAGCATACGGGAGATCCGGCGTACGGCGCTCCAATACTTATCGTCTGGGTTGAGCGATGCATGGGTTTGCGAGAGCGATAGGTATCGTTCGACAAACATGCAATCATCCGATGAGGCCAGGCTTTAAGCGTGGAAGTTACCTATATACTAGTATTATTAAAGGTCGCGTAGGTAAAAGTAGCACTTTGATGGGTAAAAGTGGCATTGCACATGGAAATAAATGCAATGACAGTAGCATTAGAAGTCGCTTGTAAGTGTTACTTCGTTGTGAAAACAGGTACTCAAGGGTCCATAGCGACAGTAATAGGCTATGGTTCGCACTATCACGGAAAATAAGGTGGCTTTACGCATGCAAGTGGGCTTCCAAGCAAGTAGCGATGTCTCAATGTGTATTTCTACTAGCAGGGCATCGTTCTGCTCACATATTATTTCCACTTTTTCCCCCAAAAAAATGAATGGAGAAAGTAAACAATGAATACGTTAATTTTGAAATGTCTATACACTAATTTCGGTAATCGCCGCGTTTTCCCATACATCGCACTATTTGATTCCCACAGGCATTAGTGGATTTCGTAAATTTGTATAAATCACATTAAATATATGTGTGCATCTTTAAAGTACCAATAATGAGAGCTATTGTAATTTTCCAGTGTGTTTATTGTTGTTTCCAGTGTGCACATGAGAAACGTATGAATATAGTCATCGGTCTTACTCTTGTATTCTCTTAAACATAAAATTCCCTTTCGGCATTGGCCTACAAGCGCAGGTAGATTTCGAAGCTCATATTTTTAATAAATACTAGCGAACAACACGAGTAGCTAAATTGAACTCGGATGAAGTATGCGTGCAAGTTTCAGCGCAATCAACTTGATATTGGCCGAGTATTAGCCAGATATGTATTGCCACGCGCCACCTGGGTGGTAAAATTGTGATTCTGTAACATGGTGAATTGGAAGCAAATAAGCGCTTTAGTACATGAAGGAGCTTTAGATGGCGGCGGAAATCAGCCAATGAAAACACGTCTTTTGAAATCATGTCGTCAGGACGCTCTCTGTTACTAACTAGCGCTGAATCGTCGAAAAATACCGCGACTGAAATTTCCAGGGGCGGCCGCTTCCTTTCAAAACTGAAACCTCCCTCGGTGACTAACGAGACGTTAATTTTTCGTAAAGGCTCCATTTTATCGATACTTATTACTTGTGCGATATATTTTAGTTGTTTTTAATTTAATTTGATCTGAAACATAAGTATATTAGCCTGCAATGCGTATTGCAAGGCTGGGTAACAATGAAATAAATGCGTAGCAACGTAAGTGGCAAAAGCTCTAAAATCGCATTATTTTTACACGAAAAGCTCAAACTTCTAAGTTTATCGGTAAATTGAGACAATTCTGTAGAATAAATTATAATCTATGAAGATTTGGCTTCTTTTTAGTCTAAAAAGCAAACTCGTAGCTCAATTATTCCAAATTTAAATGAGCAAAAGAAAATTGCTCTACTAAGAAATGTTTCTTATTTAAGACGGGGCAATAGACATTTTAAGATATTTCATTGCCACCCCTTACAATAACGGTTGGTCGTACAAAAAATGTTTGAAACAAAAGTTGTAGTTATTGTTTTGGCAGTTTCATATAACTTTAAACGCATTTTTACTATTCGTAATAAGGGAGTTATGCTTTTTTTCTCCTTCAACCTCTAAAATACAAATAGCAATATTGCCACCCCTCGCAATAACGGCTGGTCGTACAAAAAACTGTTTGGAACAAATGTTGTAGATATTGTATTCACAATTTCAGATAACTTCAAACGGATTTTATACTGCAAATAATAAGGAATTATGATTTTTTTGTCCTTCAACCCCTATTTTTTCCACCACTTGAGCTAATTGTTGGTGTAATAAAACAACGTTTAAAACAAAAGTCAGTGGCAATACTCTTACAAATAACAATACACCTGAAAAAATTCATTATGTTGTAAACTAAGGGAGATAAGGGTTTCTTTCTGATTTTAAAAAATGCCTTCCCATTTCTACCCCTTTGATTCAATTTTGCTCAATAACAAACTCGCCCGAGATTTTGCATCCCATTTTCCATTCCGTTTTATATATTTATAAAACGGAATGTCCTGACTGACTGACTCACTCATCAACGCACAGCCCAAACTACTGGTGATAATAACGTGAAATTTTCAGGGTACATCCCCATCGTGGTGCATAGGCGCTCTAAGAAAGTATTTTTGAAATAAACAATTTTTGGGTTTTTTATACCCCATTAATGTTAACTTTTACTCCCATAAGAAAGCATTGAATTCGGTGCAGGAGTTTCTTTCTTTGCTTTTTTATATTACTTGCACTCAAGTTGGATGGAAGTTTACATCATCAAACGCATAAAAGAGTACTGTATTTAATTCTTTCATTCGATTTTCTTATACGCTTCTTTTTTGTCTCATTATTGCGTTTTTTTGCTCTAAATTCATCAATTTTTCTTCCTTTTTACAACAGAAATTTCCTTGGCATCCAGGCGTGAATGCCCATTTAAAAGGGATTTCATGAGTGATCATTCATGCCTGCAGCATTTAAAGGCCAAACTCTGTGACTAACAAGTAAGTAAGTTGATAGTGTTTACCCCAACCTCACTATTTGCGTTTAATGCCTTTTACCATCAGCATTTAGCACGCCACATTGATTCATATAGTCACGTACAACGGCTTTCAAGTTTTTCTCTCGCCCTAAATTGTAACGGGCACCCTCATCTAGCCCTTATTAGCATTATTTATGGCCTCAGTATGTAATCACATTACCAAGTAGTATACTTGGTAATTTTCTGCTTCGGGAATTGATATAGAATATGTATACCTTTAAAAATATTCTGAGAATTTGAACTTTAAATCATGCTGCGTAGGGACATTTATTTTTCCAAGAAAAACGAACGAAAAGGGATCGAACTGTAGATCATGAGTTACATGAAAAGTAGACAGTTATCTGTGTATAGAAGACATTTTATAGTTCTTAAAGTTTGAAAATTGTACTAGATTTCGTTTTTCAGTTTTACGCGAGCATGCATACTTTGTGCATTATTAATAAGATTTTCATTACATATAAACGAATTTCAATGAGAATTCACTCCAAAGTTCCAATAGTTGGTTAATGGCTGATAGATAGTACCTGAATATAGCACACGTCATGCATTGATTCTTATTTATAAAGGTAAATGACATCTCCTACTGAAATTCAACGGGCATGAACATCATGCCCTTATGAATATTATTTAACACAATTTATGGACCAAGATTGGGTAATATTACCAAATATGTGGTTTTTGTACCATTTGTTTTTCTCTTCTTCTAAAATATCTATAAAATATGCAATTTAAAATATTCTCTGCATTAAACCACAAATTTCATGTCATGTACCTATATTTTTTTGCCGAGAAAAAGTAAAATTCTCAACATTAGCCCGGTTCTTTTATAAATTATCGGGGCAATCAATTCAGAGCTTCCCGCGCGAAGCCCGGCTTGCTGTCATGTGACCCGAATATTCCTGGTGACCGGATACGATGCGATTTTAACGCGGAATCGAAATGCTACTTGCAGTCAAATTGGATACCAGTGTATTTTCCGCGTAAATGCGAGCCGCAATCGATTTCTAACGCCATCGACTCCTACTACCATTGAAGTACGTACGTGCTTATGTATCGAAGTATCACTTTCAGAGAACTTCTAAGGCTTCTGCCATAGATGTTAACTTCCATTCGTCAAGCCGCCTTAAGAAAGGGTTCATAAGAAACGTTCAGGATTTAATTGTAAGTATATTTAAATTAAGTTCGATTTTCAGGGCTGAAAAATGTGTAGAGTTAAACAGCCTTAATGGAGTACGCGAAACAAATAAGGTTGGTACCGCAGCGCCATTGCCTTCTCTACGAGAGCCACTTAAACAGAGCTTTAAATGACTCCCCCAGTTAAATTGCTGATGCACAAGATGTCGTGGCAGTTTAAAGTGAGGGTTCATTTAAATTGATTGTGCATACCGATTCAATGTAAGCGCAATAATATCCCGTAAGACGAGATGGGGAGAGCGGGGTACATGAAATCTTACGTTGTCTTACATGAGGAAATTAAAAAGTGGCAAAATTTGCCTTACGTATTGGTAATAGGTACTTGAGGTGGTCTCTTAGTTAAGTAAAATTCTCAAAAAAAATCTACGGATTAGCTATGGCCTTCAATATGGTTCTTGTCACCAATCCATTTATAGAAACCTTGCGTACAATTGCCCTCAAATTTACGTTTGAAATCACATCCACCCACAATCAGTAGACATCATATTAATAAACCCTATAAACACTGTTCTCGTAAAACGTGAATCATGGAGGCCTCTCAGATTCTCAGAAATCAGATTAAATATTGAGTTCCTAGTGAGAAACGAAATTATAATGTCTATAGCATGGTTCTGTAACTCCAGAGAACCCCTCACGTTTACGAGCAGTTATGAAACCACAACCAGTAAAAACAATTCTCCATTATGAGCGGCCAAATAAAAAGTTTCCCACACCTGTATTATAGCCTTAGCTGGCACTGGACAAGGGATGTGCGAAATATCGCGTGATTTGTGATGCACAATTGAAATCGCTAGGCGATACTGAAATATGGATATGACGCACCTCCAAAAAAATACCGGTATCTTGATGGACCAGAGCAGGATTCGGCAGTGTCGTTCGAATGGAAACACGTTCCAAACCGGAGACCGATCGATGAGCCAATATTTTCTACCACATTCGTCGTCCGAGTACCCTCTCAACGTATGTTTCACGCACGTTTCCATTACTAACGCCCTGAAGTGTAACTCGGTCGCTTCCAGGAAGTGCCCGTACTTAAAACGTCAAAGATATTCCTTGGGTTAATGAACGTGAAAATTCGCCCGATACCATCATATTGTTAACATATCCGCCTTGGAAGAATACTTAGAAACGAATAAACAAGCCTTTAAGCTGAAAACGCCATTCTTTTTACGAAAACAAAGGCGATCTATATGAAAATATCGATAGGGAGGAAAGTAGGAATTTAAAATTATATATATATATTATAAGCCAAGCAAATTTGAAAACATTCCTATCCAAAATCCTTAGTACTAATAATTCATAAAAGAAAAGAAAGAAACCTATTCATTGAACTTAATGCTTTTCTCATGTGAGTAAATATTACTCTATGTTTCTTTCTATAAGTGTCCTCATTACCGCAATCATGTCTATGGTGGCCCTCCCCTTCCTGAACCCAAATTGGTCATCGCCTAAATAGTAGCCTCTATTTCGCTGTCAAGTAACTCTGGTCCTAGGTTATCCTTATCTATTGTACCTTCATCCTCTAGATTTAGGCTAAAGGGTCTTTTCTCGCTGTCATATAGCTCCTCTACGTATTCTCTCCACCTTTCCTGGATATCTTCCTGTTCGACTAATATCTTCCCTGTTTTGCCCTTAACCTTTGTTATCGTTTGCCCTCTTTTACCACCCGATAATATTTTTACCTTGACGTACAAAGCGCCCACTTACCCCTCCTCCTGCAGATTTTCCATTTACTCGCATTGTCCCTTCCACCAGTTTTCTTTTGCCCGATTGGTCACTCGCCGGAATTTATTATTGAATTCCTTGTACTTCCTCTTGCCTACGTCGGTGTTGACGTTTTTCCATATCCTTCTCTCCTCCATTTTCTTAATCATTTCTTCCGTTGCCCACAGCTTCTTACCCCTAATCTTTTCCACCGTTCCTATTGTTTTCTCTGCCGCTCCTACGCTACCTGTTTTTATAATATCCCATCTTCTCTCTATTGTTCCAATCCGCTTTGCTTCACCTATATTATTTTCTACCAGCTCATGGTATTTTTCAACCCTTTTAATGCTTCAAGGTTCCACCTATTTATCTTCCTACCTTTACAAAGCCTTCTGAATCTAACTTCGACCTTCATCATCACTAAGTTATGATCTGAGTCCGCATCCACTCCTGGCTAGCTCCGCGGAGGCCTTGCCTCCCCCGCTGCCGGGCACGACACCCGCCCTAGTGGCGTCCCGTAGTTGTCCGGAATCAATTCTCTGTGAATAACTTTCATATCCTAGGAAGTGATAGTTGAGAGGAATTCCCACGCCACTCAACGGTATTTTTTATGTGACACCATCACGGAACTACCTTTAGTCTGGCTCCTACCCTTCGACCTATCTGGCATGGATGGCCCTACCAGGAGCAATAGTACTTGCTCCTGCCAGTCCAGCTCTAGGGGTCATTGGAACGCACAAGCCCTTCCATCACGTCAAGATCGTAGTTCTAGGAAGAGAAATCTAAAATAAAAAAGTAAAATAAAAATATATAATTTTGCGGAAAATGTAAAAGGAAATACTTCGCATAACTACATACTACCCAGCGAATTTCCGCAATTGCGTGTGGTAGGGGATATTAGGACATAAGGTATGACGAAGAGCGAGATTGGGGGAAAAGGAATCGCAAGCAAGATAGTACGAAAGGTGAAATGCGTGTAGACGAAATGCGTTAGAGTATCACTCTTGGTTAGTTACAGTCATTAAAAGAGCGTGGTAAGCAGGAAATCATATGTCAATCCGTTTCATCGTGCATCACTCTAATATATGTCTTCTATTAACTTTGGTGCTGCTTAGCTTTGGTAGATTTGATCAAGTGTAGTTTCATTGCAAAAAGCACAGCACAAACATAGGTATGCCAAATAAAAATATGTGGTAAAGTAAAATGTTGAATTAAAATGTATACCACGCAATACCGCAAAGTTACCACCGAGCAAGTTTTATTTATAGGCATACGATTTTCAGTGTTACATACTTCTTAAAATGCCATCTAAAACGTTTTTGTATATGAAACCGTACACAACATTGGATAGTCTTATTAGGATACTCTTCATAAAACATGCATGGGCGTTAACAGCTAAAGAGGTAAAATCGGAAGCAACGAAGACTTTCTGTTATAGACGGGTTTTGAAGAACAAATGCAAGAAAAGATATACCCTGCAAGGAGTCCTTCACAGAGTTTCGGTCAAAATAGATGTTAAGAAAACATAAATGACATGTTCAGACAAAATAAAAAAGGAAGGAATTAATTTTTTTTAATTGATAATTTCTTCCCTACCGCCCTATCCTTGCATAAACATTTTACTTCAGTCACAATCATGTTTTAGTAATGCATGAGTGTAACTGAAGCAAAAAAGGTGAGCAAAATTTAATTTTAAAAACATAGCTAGTTTAACACCGAAAATTAAGCTCTTTAAGCTGTGCCTATCTCGAAAGAGAATATCCTGATGGGTATGCATGCACTTATTTAAATAATTGCCATGGAGTAGTTACCTCCAGAAAAATAGAAGGGCTCAATATGCTCTGATGTAAGCAGGTGGTGGAGAAGAAGGAATATGCTGAAACTAATGGTAAGGGATAAAAAAAATATACACTAGTGTAAATAAAGGAACCGAATCATTTAGTTCAATAAAATCCTTGCAACGATGCGAGGGATGGAAGGAAATTTCTGCATTAAGATTCTGAGATTGGAAACTTCTGAGATAAGGAAAAGGCAAAGTAGTTGGAGCAAAGGTGGTTGGATGAGGTAATAAGGGGCGAAGGGAGAATGTTGGTTACCGGGGTCGGGGAAAGAAGAGAATAGGTTTTCCGGACAGGATGGAGAAGGGTAGTACGTACTCCGAGATGAAGGAAGAAAAGTTATTGGTAGGTAGTACCCCGCACAGGCAAAATTTCGGAGCGTTTTCACCAACTTCCATTTGATGCTACCTTAACCGGTAGACTATCTCAGTAAATGAATGATGTCCAGCAGTGTGTTACAACGTGGAAGAGGAAAGGGAACTGAATTCTAAAAGATCCTTTGACAGACGGATACGGAAGAATTTTTTTGATAGGTCACAAACATGCTGTTATTAGAAAAAGTGTTTACGGAAAGAATTACTTTCAGAACGATAGAATTATGGCATCCCAGCGTTTGAATTACAGAATATCTACATGAAATTTGTCAATCTTCACACGAAGCCCTTCATCAATATTTAACTCGCAGAGAAAACTCCTGTAAGAATGTTACAAATTCTTAGAACATCAAAATAAAATGAAAACTTGGCTCGAATAGAGGCAATTACATCAATTCCATTCCGAAGTGAAACGATGAGAAAAAAAGCTACAGGGTCCGCAGGCTGCACTGAATCGTCATGAAGGAGCAACCCGAGGGTGACCCGTAAATTTACTTTGCGCTAACATCATAACAACTCGACCCACCCGCCGCATATTGCCGCCGCCATTTCATCCATCAAAAACGTCTCCATTAAAAATAACCTTCGCCCAAACAAGAATAATACAAAGCCCACGAAAAATGGGGGAAGGTTAAATAATTCCGCGAAAAAATTAACAAAAATCGACGGGTGGATAAAGGGGAAACAAATGTTCCTCGGCAGCGATATGTGTACGGAACAGAGATCGCGCTCGGCGTTCGTCGCATTTTTTTTATTTTCCAACGCTATTATTTCCATTGATATCCGCGCGCGTAACGGAGATATATACACGCCCCAACACCCCTAGTCTCCACAGGCTTAATATTTTTTCCCGTCCCTTTCCACGAAAAATAAACAAAAGACGACGAGTTTCGGTAGAGGGAGAGAGACAGGGAGCGGAAAAACAAAACGGCAGCGCTTCCCGCGCGGGCGGGCGGGCGTTTCCGTTTCGCATTATTTTTATTTTATCTCTCCCCACACTCTTTTTCGAAAAGTCTATCGGACGTCATTTTTCCCCGTTTGACAGCGGGAAGTGTAGAATGGGGCAGTGGGCGGTTCAGAGAGGGCGCGCGGACGCGAGAAATGGGGAAGTTTTGCACGGCGGGCGGTCGGGCTGGCAGAAGGAAGGCGTTGGTCCGTCGGACCTTATCCCCGCTATAATCCTCTCTCAATGTTTCATCGGGAAAAGGGAACGGACGGGTTCCGGTGGTTTGATGTGAATGAGGAATGAACCATCCCTCGTCATACCCCCCTCCCCCCCAGGGGTTGGATTTGCGGCATGGCCTCATCGTCTAGTCTGTGCGTGAATGTGCAAAAGCAGGATTTTGATCTGGAGGGGGTCTGTTTCGTGGACAGAGACATCCCCCTGCGCGGGGCAGAGGATATGCCTCTGTTGCTGCGAGGGTAGGGATAGAGATAGAGAGAGTGATAGTGTTTAGGAAAGGAAGATATAGATGAGATTTCTTTGATCGGAGTGAGGTAAGTGAGTTAACCTTTATCTAAAATACTTCGGTAATTTTACCGTTTTAGGTTAACTTTTAAAGTTAACAATACATCATCAGCTACAAGTCATCAAAACAATAAGGTAGAGCTTCTCATTAATCCTATACTACAGCACCGCAGTATTGTTGTATAGGCCGCGTGGAATAAATAATGGAATTCAAAGTGAATAAATAATGACATATACTCTGAAATTTTAAGCTTTCATTGCAAAAATATAACGACCGGCTTCGTAACAAAGTAACATTTTCAGATGTCAGTCCGTCGCGAAACCGGTCTTTTATTTTCGTGATAAAACTGTTGAATTGCAAAATAATCTTCATCATTACATTATGAAAGAATTTCATAAAGTAGAGCCTGAGACCGTCTCTCACGGCATTTAGCGGTTTTTACATTTGTCATACGGGAAATCAGCTACACAGGTATGCATACTTTTACTTTAGACCTATATGAAAAAAAATTGGAAACATACTGAAAATGAATTGAAATCTTTCTCAAAATTTCTGAAGGATTTGCAAAAAAATCTATCCACAGCTGAAACTATTAACTAAACTACTAAACTATTAAACAAACTACTAACACCATGCAACGTTGAATTCTACAGTGAATATGATATGACGGAGAAACACTGCAATGTTTCACTCGTCTTTTGTCTTTCGTAAATTTTTCTATTTCCTCCCTTGAGGAAGAAAGCACTTAAATAAACAAAATTAATAACATCACATAACAACGATAGTCTCTGTAATTTTCAATACACAAAAAAATCAACAAGGCTCCAATTAAACAGAAGACACATGTCAAAGACGATTTGCTGATGCATGACATCAAAAGATATCAAAAAATAATAGTTTTAAGATGAGCGCGAGATAACAATAGCATAGCCCAATCCGTTTAGAGTGCCAACAGAAAAAAATTGATTTTAAAGCCTCAGGTCTGAGACCTGAAGTCTCAGGACATTTGTAAACCACTTAAAAATTAAATATTTCAGACCAAAGGTTAAATATCCCATAAAATCTTTATTGTCACGTATTTTGGCGTGAAGATGATAACGTATTCCCTGATAACGTGTTTATATTGCGAGTAAGAAAAAAACATGAACCTTTTTCAGCTGCGTTATTCCCTGTTGTTTGTGGGTTCTAAATTTTTGGTATTACGGGCACTAATAAAGCTGTCAATGCAATGATGACAACAGAGTTTAAAATAAATTGCACAAAACTATAAATGTCTGTAAATATGATGGGTCTCAAGTAGAAACTTACCATCGTGAACTGGTATAAAAAATAGTAGATTTATTTCTGACAATTATTGACGTCATCAGCGTTATGAGTACTCCATCTGATATGTCTATATTGAAAGAGGAACCCCACCACCTTCGAAGGGAATACGATTATTGCAAAAATATAAGGAAATCATCACATGCTTCAAGTATGTTATTCTTATATCTTTAAGACTTTGACTGTTGAGGGGAAATGGTTCAATATATAATCAGACGAAGTACAATTTGTTATGGTTGGAAGTTACCAGTATTGTTAATGTATGTTTTAACTCTTATGTGGAGAAAGTTAAACACTATACCATCCGAGAAAATTACGAAAACTTCTTGAAATTTGCAAAACACAATGATTCCGTTTGAGATGGCCGAGAAATAACGAAGTATGATGGGGGTGAAGAGCATTCTCCGAGTCAAATAGTCATGCTTTCCGATAATAATTCATGACAGTTATTGGAAATGATACTAGCACCAATACAACGGAATGAGTTCTAGGGGACGTTTTTCATTGCATTAGTACCATATTCCTAAATTACATTGATCCAGGTGTTTTCTTAACTGCTACAGAAGGTATTAAAACAAAAAGGTTTGTTGGCCCGGATGATATACCTGCATGCATTGTAAAAGGCTGTAATAATAATTTTCCCCAAACTGCCATTAATGAAATGTGTTATTTGAAGTCTTCTAGTTTCCAACAAAATGTAAATATTTCCTAAGTCTGCCCTATATTTTAAAACGAAGAACGCTGTGACACTGAGAATTACAACACCGTATTTGTTTTTTCTCTTTCCAACTAAATGTAAATATTTCCAAGATATTATTCAAATTTAAAAAATGGAGAAGGCGGTGACATAAAGAGTTACCACTCCGTGAGTAATAGTATTTTATTTCAAAATATTTGATTGTAAAATTTGTAAATACAGACATCAGTTAAGATAATTTGAGCAAGATATCACTTCGAATACATATCAATGAATTTGGCCTCATTATATAGTTAACGATCTCGGCTTTCTTATGATAAATACATTTTAGACACCATTATATTTTTCGCAATAATTTCCAAAAAATACCACTCATTTTCCATGGGAAATGGCACGCGTATGCACACCAGAGAAATTGAAATTCAGTGTCTTACTATTAACTTAAGCTTATTATATAATGCGTACAGCACTTCTTATGCTATAAACAGTGCAGAACATTCCAAAATTACATATATTTACAAAAACGGATTCTGTTGCATCTGACCACTTCTTCTGCATTGGACTAGCGACTTATTTCATTTCGACCGTCTTGCTATTGTCAATTTTATGAAAGAGGTTATTCAGATTGTGCGTGAACATCATGGCTTTCGACAAAATGAAAATATAGAGTACCATTTCGAAGTAGTGAGCCTTCTTATTTTTTTAAATCAATCTACATAATTTGAACACCTTATAGTAACATTTTACTCACCACTCCTCCAGCTCCTTTTTTTAACCCACCACTCAACTAACGGCATACCTGTACATTTTCCATATTTTTTACTAGTTACCGATCGAATACTGCTACGCATTGGCGCGCTTCTACCCTGTAGCAATGACATTTCAGACCTCATCCAGGCCCAGCGTCAAGTACACATTACCCCGTCGAAAAATATATACGGCCACATGGAAACGTTACTCAACGTGCATTACTGAATGGAGTTCAATACGTTCATATTCTTCATGCCTTTACTTTAACAAAGTCCAGATAATGTAGGTAGGAACATAAAAACTACTCTGGAAAACAATTTCATTTTAGGTTGCTTCGTCCTGTAACGGAACAATGATTCGAACCCAGACCCCTCAACTTCGCGTCGAGTGCTCTAACCAGTAAAGCAACCCAGGCGTCCTCTCCCCCTGTGAATTTCATGGAGGCGTTAAGGAGCGAGTTGTCCTCACAGGTAGCGTGAATAAAATGGCATGGAGTACCGGTGTGCGTACTCTAAGCGCTACTGTCCACGAAGTAAAGCCCATTTTTTAAACAGAAAAGTGTTTACCTAGACAAATTCAAAGAACTGAGGAACTGGCCACGCAGTGACTTTAACGGAGTCACCCTCTGATGGGCACAAAATTGTGTGAAATTTTGTCTAAGTAAACACCTTTGTGTTACATCGACCAGCTAAAGCGGGATATAAAACGGAAGAGCTACAAAGACATTGAGGTAGTTTGATCGAAATGTTTCCCTAGCCATAATAAATATCATATGCGAATTTTATCTTTGAATTCCAGCAATACTTAGAAGCACAAAGAAAATATTGTTACATTAATGACGCAAAAACTTTTATACGGCTGAAATTCCCAGTAATTAAGTATAAATACATACGTATGTAAGCCTTGAACTTGACTCATTTTTCACGACGTACGCTGAAAACGCCTTCACAATCGAATACTTATTCGCGATTCTGTAAATATTACTGCGGTGATTGATTTATTTTTTTTTAATAAATGAGAAAGCGTACAAACTACATATAATTACATTTCTCATATGCGATCTATGCGTAAGAAATCCCTCATTTCCTTTTGTAAATATACTCTCTCTGGAGTGCATACCCGTACCATTTCCCATTGAAAACGGTTTGTCCTTATTGGCAAATATATAAAAATTAATACGTTAAAAAGACTACTATTTCGATCATAAGAAATTTGAGATCTTTTTCTTTATAATGAGGACAAATTCATCGAAATTTTACGTGAAGTGATACCTCGCTACAAATACCCTAAGGAGTTAGCAGGGGAAAAGATATTACGAAAGGCTGCAGTCAACCAATCTTAGAATACAATGACTAATGATGAGGAATATACTTCTTTTAAAAACACAAAATTACCTTCGGTTGTGAAGGCGTTTACAGCGTACGGCGTGATGCAAATAGTCAGGTGAAAGCCTCAATGTTTACAGTAAATTAATGAGAATTTCAGGAATTTACAACGAAGTTTTGGCGTTCTTTTACTACTTTATCTACTTTATGTTCCTTACAACAGCTCAAAGTTAAAAAAAAATTCGTATACAAACTCTAATATGACTAAAGAAAAATAAAAACTCGCTCAAACTACTTCAAAGGAGAATTTAAAGCACCTCATCAATTCAACAAACCAAGCAGATGGGTGCAAAAGAAAAAGGGTTGCCTGGAATGAAATAAAAGGCATCAATCGCCAAACTAGTAGAATTAGGGGTACATGGCATTACTGCACTAATGAAAGATCCAAATTTGGTACGGTTTGTAAATGCAAAACAACGACTTACAAAGGGAACAATTGACTATTACACCCATTGAGGGGTGACAATATAACAAAGTGACAGGCCGAGGCTTCAAGTCTATCTCCGCAATTGTGCGTAAGTTCTTAAATATTGAAATAACAAATGCCATTATTGGAGCTATTAATTGACATAACTGAAAACAACAACCGCAGAATATACAATAACATTGAAAACCGTACAATTAAATATTGATGGCTTCACACATTAATTTAATGTTTATATCCTAATAGGGTATTCATCGACATTCAAGAGTGGGTGGAGGGTAGTCATGTAGACAGACAAGAGGGATTTTCAAACATAAATAGTGCGAGTTCATTGTATGCCTGGACTCAAACTCCTACCTCACCCGTAGGTCAAATTGCACATTACTTAATGCTAAATAATTGAATCTACTTAAATGAAGTACGAATTTTAGCACATTGCTGAATAGTAGGAGGGCTAGTTACAGGGATGGTCATCGGGACACTGTCACACTCTCATGTGCATAAAATATGATGATCAATTACTTAAAAACCAATAAATATTCGATACTATTTTTTGTATCAGAGGCAATATTGAAACGATAGAATATCACTTTAAAAACCGATACAAATACAAGCTACACGTATTTCAGTAACTAGTCACTACAAAAATTACCCATTGGAGTAGTCTTCAGATCATCTTTCCAGACACCGAGCACCGACAATTTTGCTAGAAACTTTATGATTACAGATTTCTAACCACTTCATTTTTTTAAACTAGGGTATAACGTCTACTTAAGTCATACTATAATTACTTTCATATTAATGGAGTTCAGTGGATATTTCCGCGCGCCACGACTAGATACCTGCATAAGGTTATTTTATAGCCAAAAGTGGTGTTATTTTTTGCAAAACCGGTGTTATTTTACCCTGAAATCGGTGTTATTTTCACGACAAATCATTTGGTGTGAATTAAGTGCTCTCCTCCCAGCACCATTGATTAGGTAAAATTTAAACAATTAATACGTTCAAGGCACTTTAATGCAAATGATGGTTCAAACAATTTTAGTACCTGAATAATTTTCATTATATCCACAGAGCCCTGGAATTTTGTTGCTTTAATATTCGACGTAATTCCCAAAACCCCAGCATCAACTTTTCCGTCTCAATTGACTCAAGGCCATGAACGTTTTTCAATTTCGTGATTAAGTCAGGGCTCACCTCCGTTGTGAGAACTACTTGAGGGTCAAAAACTGTTTTCATATCTTGCTCTACTTGGGTCTTGCACTATAAAAGAATAAAGTTTTATTGATGCCTTTGATGCCATTTGCACTAATATTGACTTTTGTGCTTCTGCTTTGGAAGCTGTCATAGCTTGAGAGGAATTAGAAATTTTATTAAAAAAATACCACTCTGAATATTATTATGAATGCTTGCCGTTTTATTCCACTGCCACCGGCATAATGTTTTTCAACATTGGCCTTATATTTTCCACTCAAAATATGTTTCGTGCAGCTGTCCTTCCTATTCCATAAGACATTTGTGTTGCAAAAACGACAAAGAATTGTTTTGTGATCAGCACAATATAATCCACGTTGTCGAAATTCTGCCTCACGCTGCTTTGCCGTCACCGTCCAATTCGGCATTATAAGTTTTGATGAATGTGATACAATTTTCACAAAAGAATATCACTATGCTGATTCCATGAAACGCGCCCCTTGAAAGTAGTCAACCGATCTTCGCTTCCCGTAACTTCCGTAATTTTCGTCGTTTTGGGTAAGGTTCCCACTTACGTAAGTACATATTAACGTAAGTCGAGGCTTACGTATCTCGGGATTGCCTGTATAGCAAAATTTTGGCATGCATTTTTCACTCCTTTTGTTCAAGTTCACAAAACTTGATTGGAGAATATTATAAAATAGTAACATTTCTATATAAATTGTACCGGAAAGGCCATTTCAAAATATGTACTGCTTGACTAAATGTTTACAGTCACAAGTTAAATGACAGAGACGGCTAAAATGAGTAAATTCACCTTGTAAATGTTGAAATTCGCGATTGAACTGTTGAAATTCGCGATAATATACGAACTTCACGTTTTCGGGGAAAAACCCCAGAATTCGCGTTACCGCATTTGCGAGTTTTGCGAGCTAGCCATGACTCATGAGGATTGGGTCGGAAAATGTAATGCAATATTTCTTTACGTTATGACATGATACTTTCATTTCCTCCTTGACGCTGGTACTCCGCGACCCTGTTGGTCCAACGAGTATCAAGGGAAATGATGTGAATGAGGTAACTATTTATGTAATCAGCTTCTAAGATGATATAAGAGCGATGGTAGGTAATCAAGAAGATTTTGCAAGGCTCCTTGAACTTAATAAATCAAGATCTTCAAAGATATGGAGCTAATATGAGCTGAGGAGTATCTAAAAACTTCAGGAAGCGGTATAGCGCAGTTGAAGGCCAACGTTAATTTAAATGGAGGGAAATAAGAACATGCGGAATTTTTCATTCCTTCTTGAAAACATCTTCATGGGACGAGTTAGAAGTTCGACGATCGTCAAGTGCACCTTTTGTTCGAAAGGCATCAAGCGCAGCTGCAGCTAATAAGATTTTCAATGATAATGGGGCGATTTCCATTGTCAAAGAGAATCAGTTTGCAAGCAAGGAAGTACTGCCTAAGTGAAAAGATCTGTAAAATGAGCGATACCTTTTGCACCTGGGAATGAAGCCCAGAGAAAAAGAGGAGCCTTTGAAATGGTATCCAGGGGGAGACACAGAAGATCACCTGGTCTCATTAAGGTAGAAGGATGTACATAGGACAAGTGGAAGAGGTATTCGGAAAAGTAATGAGATATGAGCAGGATACATCTTCACCATTCATATTCCACCAAAATTGTTTACAGTCAATAAAATCAAAGTTATATATCCAAAGGGCCCAAAATGTATTATGCATTACCGAAATCTCATTAAGTAAATACTAGGAATGAAGTCAAATATTGTAGAATTTAATAACAAGGTTATTTGCTGATGAGGATGAATAAAATTTATTTCTAAAAATGTGTGGCATTGTATTTAGTACATCCGTCCCTTTTTTATTGTGTTTTATCAAAACTATTTATATTCATACAAACAAAAGAGCCGGCTGCAAGGCCTGTCCCAACATTTCTTCCTCGTCTGCTATCTGCTATTCCAATACAAAATTCATTTTAAACATCAAGTCTCCCTACATGAAGCGTAGAACTGTCATCATCTGCAGTCATCAACCCGAAAATTGGTTTGATCCAGCTCTTTACTGAACTTATTTTTCCGATAGTCATTTTATTATTTTGTCTTTTATTAAGTCAAATTTTTACGTAGGTATTTCATAATTTTCGGATAAAATCTGTCCTTCGTTTTCCTTGGTAATTCTTCCCTTACATTTCTCCATCGATTATCGTTTTCAGGGGCCAGTAACGAGTCGGAATGTGAGAAATGTGCATTGAGCATGTCTCTTCCACTTCATATGAGTTTTCACCAAGCATCGCTTCTCCCAAAACCTAGGAATTCTTCATTGATGATTCTCTAAATTCATGTATTCTTCGTAATTCTTCTATTACTCTACATTTCCTCCGACAATTTTGCTTTCGTAGAATTATATTGCAGGCTTGAAACTTGACAACTGAGGAAAAAGAAGATTCCCTGACAGGAAATGCTTGTAAAATGCCAGTTTCGGAAAAAATCGTGACAGTAAGCTGGGTTACGAGTAAAACGAAGAAGAAGGCATAAGTCTGGTATATTGGAGAAAAAACTAAAAGAGAACAGATAAAGCCAATGATGAACGGATCAAAGGACAGTGGGATGCAAAATGAAAATCTGATAAGCTGGAACATGAGTAGATTGTGAAAATAAATTGTCTGCAAAAAAAAGTCCATTCCATTGAGTTTAACAACCTATATCTTCCAGTTGAGCAAACTGATAACAATTAAATAAAATGTATCCAATAGATAATTTATTTCAACGTTCATTAATGTACGTTCATAAATTTTCCCGCCTCCGCTGTACTTTTAAAATATTTTGTTTTAAATCGTCTTCGTGTTTCGCACATAATAATCGGTGGCCAAACTTTAACTGGCTCTTACTGCTACTTTTTATTGCAAAAATTGATTTTCGGCATGTCAGCCAAAAATATTTTCTAACATTTGACAGCTAAACAATTGTTTTCGTCCCGGAATTTACACGATTTGTGGATAAAGTAGAAACCCTTAGAAGGGATGCCTTCGATGTCTTTTCGGTGGAATGATCCTTGCGGAACGCCTATGTATGCTAGGGAGATAATTAATGAAATTAGATTTCTTAAGAGAAAACGCAGATCCCTGTCAGTAATATAATTTTCATTAGTGCCGTAGTCAAAAACGTATTCAAAGAACGTCTTATGATTGGCGGTGAACTTTGGAAAAAGCACATAAAAAGACACAATTACTTGGGACGCAATACGCCTCATTTTTTCAGATTCGTAGATTAGTTATTTGATGAAGATGGCAAACTTGTCACCGAAAATATTGACAAAGCTAACACGTTAAATTCCCACTTCGAAAGTGTATACACTACAGACGATACTGCATGTAATTTTGAAATTTCATTCACTGAGGAACCGATGAAAGAAATCACTATTCAACGCGATGGGATAACTAAACAGCTACAGTCGATACAAAATAGTAAATCTCCGGGTCCGGAGGGAATACCCGCGCGTGTCCTCAAGGAGTTTGCGCCACAGATCGCACCGTTCTTAGACATAATATTCAAGAAGTCATTGTCTGAAGGAAAGATACCATTAGACTGGAAAATTGCAAACGTTACACCGATATTCAAAAAGGGAAACAGACACGACCCAGGGAACTATCGACCAATTTCATTAACGTCGATTATAGGCAAGAAACTCGAACATATCGTCGTTAGCAATATCATGACGTTCCTGGACAGTCGTAACGTCCTCCATGGCTCTCAGCACGGCTTCCGGAAAGGTAGATCATGTGAAACACAACTCGCGCTCTTTCTTCATGACGTTCTCAAATCTGGTGAATCGAAAAGACAAGTTGACGCGTTATTTCTAGATTTTAAGAAAGCTTTCGACACGGTACCTCATAACAAACTTTTATACAAATTACAGTCATGCGGCCTAAACGAAACAGTAGTAAACTGGATACGCGACTTTCTGAGTGATCGTATACAAAAGGTAGTTCTTGACGGAATTAGCTCTGATGTAGTTAAAGTGACATCAGGTGTCCCGCAAGGAAGCGTGATCGGACCCCTTTTGTTCATTATAAACATAAATGATCTATGCTCTCGAATTAGCAGTAAAATACGTCTATTTGCCGACGACGCTGTCATCTATCGTGAAATTAGTGATCACTCTGACTTTGAAACTCTATCATCGGATTTAAACAACGTTCATGTGTGGAGCCAAGAGTGGGGACTCGAGCTTAATCTGAGCAAATGCACGGCGGTACATTTCTTGCGGGGGTCGTCCAACTATTCCCATGTATATGCTGTGGATGGTGTTAACATAAAGGCGACAGATGAAGTGAAGTATCTAGGAGTTACGATAACTTCGGACCTATCGTGGGGAGCACATATAAGAAATATTTGTGGCAGAGCTCTGAAGAAGCTAGGATTCGTCAAGCGTATTGTGGGAAGATTTTCGGATGAAAAAGTAAAAGAGAGGTGTTATTTCGCACTCGTCCGGTCACACCTTGAATATGCAGCGAGCATATGGGATCCGGTGCAGAAAGACTTAGTCCGGGAACTTAATAAAATACAAAGGAAAGCTGCGCAATTCGTCAAAAACTGCTACGGGCCTACAGACAGCGTTACACAGATGTTAAACGAATTAGGCTGGGAGCCGCAAGAGACTCCGAGGCTGCGCGCTAGGCTTAGATTGCTTGAACAATTGAGAATAGATATTTTTCAGAGCGACGCGGAGAACATCATATTAGAACCCCACTATATTTCCAGGTCCGACAGAAACGATAAATTAAGAGAGATATTTTGCCGAACGGATAGGTATGGGAATTCGTTTTTCCCCCGAACAATAAGGGGCTATCGTAAATGCTAGGCGTAATTTCACTAGAGCGTGTCCTTTTTATGTGTAAACGGCTGGTGTCCTAACACCCCCCGCCACACGCCTATTGAGGCGGCTTGCGGGGTAGTATGTAGATGTAGATGATTTTTTGGTCAAAAATCTGTTCCACAATTCATTAGTTTTTTAAAACCTCCTCTGGGTAAATTATTTTGTCTATTGTATCTACAACCACACCTCTATGTCGATGTTGGCCTGCGCTGGGCCTCTCGTGTCACGCGACAAGCGGGTTGCACCTAACTCTAAATGGACTTAGAAACTCTTGTATTTCTTGCGGAAAAAGTCCTATATTGGCAAAAAACAAATCACTCGCAAATGATTTGCTGAATGTAATCCTCATAATAAATAAAATTAAAAAAGTATACAATCAGGCACACTTATTAATCCCTGAAGATCTATTGAATGTGTTGATGAAGAAGATGTATGACAAATTACATGTTTTTATTTCTAGCATTGTAGTTGCCACTCCGGAATACGTTGACAGCCTCCTATCAGCCATGCCCCCGGAGAGCCTCGTATTTTATTATTATTTTGTTGCTCTTTTGTCGACGTGTTTTAGACGGCAGTAGTAAACTAGTAAGCAGATTTCAAACTCTTTTGCGCATTAATGCGCAGCAAGCTGCAATGCCTTTTATTTAGAATTAATATATTTTTCTCGGTACATGAAAAACCTCTTTCGTGCACTTCAAGAGGGAAATATCGTGCATTCAGTTGAATAAAAATATTGTTTAAAACGCACGTTTATTTCAAGACATCCATATAAAAATTACCGCATATCATTTTGTATTCCGTGACACTCATGCATTGCTTCATGATTGCTCTCTCATGCCTTAGACTGCTACACCTACACTTGAAGTCTTATTCAGTAGAATCTCCTCCACCATATATACATTAGACTTTTTTCTGCCTGCCCTGATTAGGATATGGGAAAATCGGGAATGCGTGGAAAAAAAGTCGGCATTTAAGGTGGCTTAGGGGACGAGAACACAAGCAAAAAACTCAATGCCGAAGGAAAACTGCTTGGCAAGGAAGACGACGAATTTTAATGTTCACTGATTGTAGTTTACCTATCATCGCAAGGCACAATTACAATGATTATGGCGCTGATTTGGCAATATTCATGCATATAAGTCGAATTATTAAGTTGAGAGGAAGGCGATAAAAATGCTAGTAGTTTGCTTAGTACATAGTACATTCATTATTTTTTAACACATAATTCTAAAATAATGCTACACACGGAATACTGGGTTAATGATTAATTCAGGGACTTTCATTAACGTAAAAAAACAATAAGGACTATTTCACCGATGTTCAAATAGTTTGGTGCAAAAGAACAGATATTGCACTTTTGGTATAGGATACCGGAAGATATTATTATAAAATATATTTTTATTATCACAGGTATGGCAATGAATGAGGGTTGTTTTCTCAGGCTATAAGTGTCAGCGAACCGCTATATTTTGAAAATACCATAACTATTTTTTACAATATTGTTTAAATCTCACAATTTAATCGCGCCAGAAGTGACAATGAAATGAGATACGTCATAGGAAAACCCCGAACTGCGGTTTTACCGACTTTGAAAAAAAATCACCTCCCAATTACTCAATGCGGTCATTACTAACTATAAAAATGTCGATTGGTATTTGCTTTATAGGACCATTTAATTGAAATTTTGGCGTCTACCTGGGATTATTTTGCATTCATGGTGGTGCTTAAAACCCAATTTATATTTTTTCGTCGCCAACGATCGATATGGCAGTTCCATACACGATAAAAGCTCACGCTCCTAAGTTCAAATAATCAATCATGTTTTCCCTGTTATCAATCACACTGGCATTAAGGGATAATCTCATTTATACTGAATCCATCATGTGCGTGAACTTCCATTTTTATTCAAGATACGCAAAACAGCATGAAGTGATGGATCGCAAATTTAAAAATTTTAAGCCATCCACCCGATATTTCTGATCCGCCAAACTGCTTTAACCTAACATCAATATTCTATCGCGACTGAATATTCTTTCCCCTTAGGGGTGATCAAAAACTCGAAAAGCTTCTGAGTGATAATTCAAATTTTTTATCGTAGAGTCGAATTACACCCCGAACCTTTGGAAAAGAGTAAATCAGATGGGTGTCGACGTGAGCGACAATGTGAGATTAACGCCGGTGCATTATTTACAGAGGGCAGGTCGATTGCTCTCCAATTGTGTACACCTGGACGGTAAATTTCACAGATCAAAAGCATGCGAGCGACGATGAGTTTTACACCATCGAGGATGAGTTTTTAAGTGCATGTTACGAAATCAGTGAAAGCTAGCAGGCAATAATTAACTCACTCGCCTGAAGCCTATTCGAAAGAATGATTGATTATATCTTTCAGTATGCTAGGAAAAATTATAAAATCTTTTTCAGACTCCAAAACTCTACCGCAGAGTTATATCGGAGGCGATCTACCTGTTAAGGTATATACAGGTATAAAAAAGTTTACCTCGAATAATCTACCTCTCTGCATGATTTCTTTGTCCAGCTTGGCAAACGAACGCTCTACCTCTCTTCATTCCATCCATTGAACCGTTTTCATTTCGTTCCCTTCCCCGATTGCGCAACATTCTCCCTTCAAGCACGGCCTTCTGCATCTCCTCTTTCCTCAATACGTGTTCCAACAACCTACTTTGCCTCCTCCCATTCTCCTCCAGCTGTCTCCTCTCCTCACCCATCATTTAGCACTTACTCATTCGTCTTCCTTTCCGTCCATCAACTCTAATTCACCAATAAACCCATAACCCAAACGCCTCCAAATCAATCTCATCCTCTTACTTAATTGTTCTTTCCCAATACTATATAACCGTATAATTATTTTCTCAAAGAGAATATTATCAACGTCACTACAGTGAATTATACAATAGATTAGCGTCAAAAAGGCGCGTCAATTATTGAATTTTTTTTCTCTATTCATTCAACACAAACACATTGATTAAGAAATATTACCAAATACAGTAACAAATATGACAGCAGTATAATTTTGCGATCTTTGTTTTGATAATTTCAAAATCGACATCAGTTTTCCCAATAATCTCCGGAAGTTACACCCCACGCAGTCCGAAGCCATATGAAAAGGAAGTGCGAATACAAAAACGCACAACCACAGCACTCTTTATTTACCTTATTTAATTGCAGTTTATATCCGTCTTAGCCAATTAACTATGAGTTTATTTCTATATTTTCACCTACGCTTAGTGCCCCATCCATGGAGTTGTATCTTCCATATTCAACATCTTAGTCATTATGCCTCTCATTAAAAACAATACCGAATGATAAAAATTCACTACCATACTAGCAAATACAGGGTGACAGCAGCACCGATGGACAATGGCGTACAGAGGATGATTCATAACCAATTTCATATCTCATTAACCTAAAGAGAATTTTCCGTTCCACTTCCAAACTTCAGATAGCTAATTACTATAAATTGTCATTGTCAGGAATAAAAACCATAGGGATAGCTCATTTCGTTAGCTTCTCATTTTTACCTTTCCAGGGTTCGATATGTGCCTCCGAGGAAAATCGATGGTTCAAAAAGGGGACTTCAGTAATGAATTTTTTGGAGATACACCATCCAGAAAAAAATAGCTCCGATCAAACGAACTTTAAACAATAAGTGACTGCTAATCATTTCCTCATTTCACTCTTGTTACGCTTACATAAACATGACGTTACAGCAAATCGCAATCATATTTTCAAGTCACTCACCACCAATATATTCTTTAATCCGAAAATCAATAAGTCAGTTTAATAACATCAGATAATTACGCCTAAATATTAATGAGTGATTAATCATGACTTCCGATGAAGTAACTGGAAGTGAAGGGAAAATCACTTAAGACCAGGTGTAATTCGAAAAAAAACACCAAATTGACATCATGATTTTCTATAGCTCCCAAATCATTCAAAGGTTCACTCACTTCCCCCAACTAAGCCGCAGGGAAAACGTGAATTTTGAATCTCATGAGCGATCTAATCCGGGAAATTGTCGTTGGTGTGTATCCCGAAAAATAATACGAATGTCATACAACTATATATATCTAAGCAGCAGAACGAACCTCCTAATTGAAATGAGGTAAAAACTGTTCCCCGGGTTCACCGTTAAGTTGGGACGTTAACAATATCGCTCATTTCTCTCCCATTATTCCTCAAAAACGATACAATTTCAACCCGGAGCTTTAACCTAATCTCTGTTAACCCGCAAATACTCTTTTTTATTTTAGCTTATTATTTCTGCAGGATCATGTATCGTATGAAACGGGCTTAATAGAGGTGGAAATATATTTGAAAGAGTGGAAGGTGGCACACAGCTAATCAAATCATTTAGATTGACCTTTTAATGGCATTATTCAATTACTCAACCAAGAGATTGTGTTCATCGATATGCGTCGTCATAGAGACGCAAGAGACAAAGACATTTTATTAAATTTATAGTTTTAAAAAAAGGTTTTAAACATTACAACACTTTCAGAACGTGAATGACCCAAAATAAAACACCTCATTTCATCTAGTTTATCACATCACGCTTAGTTTTAGATGATTCAGGAGATATTGCGTGAAATTTGAACACTATGGATGTGTGAAAATATGCGCAATTTTCCACAAAAAAGAACTACTTTAAAATTGGTACGAAGTTTTCTGCGGGGTTTGATTATTGGAGCAGCTTTCGGGAGTTCCTTCGCGTGATGTCTATTGTTGACAACAGTTTCTCCAGCCATCCTGCTGGCGTCTTCAGATCTGAAGTGGCGATGTCCGCTTTAAGACGGACAAAAACGGACATCGCCACTTCAGATCTGAAGACGCCAGTAGGATGGCTGGAGAAACTGTTGTCAACAATAGACATCACGCGGGGGAACGCCCGAAAGCTGCTCCAATAAGAACTACTTTAATTGCGACCTGGGTTCCAATTTACTACATCACCATCAGGTGTGACGATGATGACGATGTCGCCAGTGCTGGCCCAAGGCGTGGGCAAGAGGCCAGAGGCGGCAGGTCATAAGGGCGGTCTGCGACTTACTATGAATTTGCAAAGAGGACATAACGTACGAAAATCGGTATATGTTACCAACTTACAGCATGTACTTTTATCCAAAATTACCTTCTTTTGTGAATCGTTAAAGTGACTAACACTCTTAACTAACACAAGAAAACCTACGGACATACAATTTCCTTCATCGGCACTCTTTCTTGCCAACCCATCAAAAGGAACTGTGATTGAAATTGTATTAAGATTTACGGTTGAAATTACAGCCACCCTCAAATTCTTTGAGAGGGGCGGCAAAATATAATTTTGCCCAGTAATCTTTTAAAAAAGCTCGGGCCGGCATTGGGTGTAGTATGTTGAAACCCGGGACATTATTTAACGGGAAAATTGCGCATATCTTTGTCCATCCACGCTTAGGTTAAGGTGCTTGAAACGAATTTTAGGTACGCATGGATTTAGGTGAAAATTTGCCCACGTGTTCTTTTTTTATTTACGGATGTAAATAAAAAAAGCATTGTACCAATTTGGTATTTTGGCAATTCAATGCTATTTTAACATATGTAGCCATATGGAAAATGAGATATACTGCGTAATAATTTTATTAATATTTACAGATTTTCCTCTAATAGCAAATTAATACATTTTATATTGTTATAATGGTTGTTAGCAAATATATATCAAGGTGTCACGGCGCGTAAAAGATTAGATCAAAATACAGTTGTATACAATTTTCGCTAAAATTTCAAACACCGCAACGAAAACTCAAGTCAAAACGCTTTAATTTATCAAAAATGTAAAATATAATTCTTTTATCATTTCCATTACTGCATGCATGGCGAGTTCCACCGCAATAACAAATGTACTTAAATTAAATACGATCCTAAAATTATTTTGTTTTGACTCAAAAAATTAATCAAATATGCACTCAATGGCCCACGATTAGCGCTCCAGCCACCTGAATGTCACTCATTGCATAACGGACTCAAATAACTAACGCGAAATGCTGTCAATAATTATGGTAATCATTGGAATACACCATTTCATGTATAAATTGTGCTGTTGTTTTGGCAGTGGACAACGCAGTGCCTAGAATGCCCTGCCGTCTCGCCTCCCCCAACAAGGCACGTACTACCATGAAGCCAATATGCCATAGCGCTTGCACGCAAGCCTCGTCGGCCAAGTCGGGCGGGCATAATCTCGCCTCTGAGCTCGCGACAGCAGAATAACACGAGACCAGTGCGACAGTGGAACGCTTCGAAAGAGGATGATATTAGGTGTTTCGGTTCGTTGCAGGTGGAGGTAAAACCGAAGCCCCTGGGCTTTGAGGATCGAAAGAGATATAGGGAGCGAGAGGCAAAGGGAGAGGAATATTTTGGGGGAAAACGGGGAATGGTCGGGGACAATGCACCAGCTAAAATAGCGCAATAGTCGGCAGTTTAATCTTTAATTTTTTTAGTTTGAGCGATATTATTCCCTAGTCGTAGAAGTTTGTAAGAAGAGTGCATATCAAAAACCACACGGAGAAATTTGAAGATAAAAATCTGTTCTTTCAGCTGAGCCAATTAAGTCGCCGCAGAGCTGGGTGGCAATTAATCAGAGAGAATTTATGTTGTCACTTAATTTGCAAATGAATATTGTTACAGCGATTTATTCTCTGATAACAGATACTTCTTACGTTGCCCCTCCCATTGAGAAAAAACTCTTATCTCTGCTAGTACTTATATAAGATAATAAGCATGCTAATAAGGATAAAATTATCAGTATCAATTTCCTGAACCTAGTCAAACTCTAATAAATACTTATGCCTCAAGGGTTACATATTTCTAGTAACCTTAGTCGCTCAGCACTTTCTCCTTGATTCCTGCTGCTTAAAATAGGCCTCAAGCGTGACTCAAGAGAAATTTTATCATGATTAAAGAAACCACAGCACAAAACTTTGCAAATCCACTCAGAAGTTTAATTCAAAGACTTAAGTTCAACTGCGAGGCAGCATGATCTCGTAAACACCGTAAATCTTTTATCAATTAAACAAACAATACCACCAGTTTTGAAGCCCCCAACCCACACTCGACCCGACCCAACTGAAACAATTCAAAAACTCGGATGATACATTTTCGACCATCCAATTATAGCCCACATAGAGATCTCGCGGCCAGAGACAACATTCTCTTCCTACACCTCAATCTTTTGGGTTGCGTCTCAACGGTTTGAAGAAAATAGAGAAAATACCTCAGTGCAAAACTGGCTGAAATGTCTGGCGGCGTAGTTTAGTTATATGCAGAGGGTTTGAAGACACCGGTTTCACAATACCAAAAGAGTTTGGATAGAAATAGTGACCGAATATTAAAATAAAACAAATGTGTACAATATGCGTAGTACATGTATGAAATGTACATGTATTTGCAACCACTCATTAATTTTTCATTTTTTTCCATTGTTTTCGATTTATTTGCATTTACATAGCAATTAGTCAATACGCCTGGTGGGATAGTAATACTTCCGTTTAAGTTATAAGACGTTTTTTTAAAAGTTTAGGTTCCGTTTAGGTAAAAAAGAAAAGAATAACAAAATATTATAGGCACTTAAAGTTTTAATTAACCAAACAACGTTATGTTTAAGATTTACATTTTAGGTAATGGTTTGGTGAGTTCTTCTGGTAAGTTATTCATTTAATCACGCCGCGATTCAAGGAGGAGTACTTTGCAGCATTATTTTTCTGCATTATTTGGCGGGTAGTCACTTTTGGACACCAGCTTCTAGGAGTTTCATCATTGATCTTATTTGATTACCAAGCGGCCCTTAGTTTTGAAACGCGTCTTGAAATATGCAAAGTATGTATGATACGAATATATTTTTCATTTACCCTTTATCCTTCCATAGGAGACGACTGTAGCCCCACTTCTATTGAACGAACGCATTTTGATTTCTGTTCCCGCAGTTATTTTCCAAAAATTAAAAAAAAAATTTAATGAACTGATGTCCCATTTTTGTCATCACTCATTTCTCTGAAAGAGTTCACTTCTTTGATACACAATTTTTATCAAAAAAGGCATTTATGTTCCAAAGAAAAACTGTTTTTCCCCACGATTAACCCCATTTCGCATGTGCAGCCATGTCATTTCAAAGTTCAATTGGTGAAAAGATGGCGAAAAAAGATATGCTAAAAGTATTGTTTTGGTTAGTCAGCCATTTGTATAGAAAAACGATATTTAGTTGTTATGAAGTTTCGAACCTTCAATCATTTCTCCAAAAGGTAGTTACTGTTATATTTTATACTACAGTTGATAGTTAAAATACTAGAGCTTACTACCAGCCCTATAATTAGAAAAACAATTTCCGTCTAGATTGAGTGTTTTGCTCATTTTTCGCTGCCACTGTACTGGACAATATCGGCACTCCGCGGCGTATGCCATGGAGTTTCAAAAATTAGCTCTATGGTTCATTTAAGTTGGCCTGATTGCTATTCAATCTATGCAAATTGAGAGGGACGTGCCTGCGACTCTTCCGGCCGAAGGGCAATAAGAAAGCAATAGAGTGCCACCCGTATCGGCCGCATTTCTCTTGCGGGGGCCGCGGCGACATAAAACGGCTATGGAAACATTTCCCTGTCACAAAGAGACCTTCAAATTGCCTTTTCAGTAGCTTGAGGTGGAAAGGACGGCCTTAGTATATAAGGCGCCTAATAATCTATGAAAGCCGAATGATCTTTTGCGTAGGAAAAGATGCTCTACTATCATGAAGATTTCCCTGCCATAGAGAGGTCTTCGGATAGTCTTATTTCCAGTAGGCTGCGGTGGAAAATACGGCCTTTGCATGTAAGGAAGTTAATGATTCAAGAAAGCCTAATAACCCTTTGTATAGAAAAAACATGCTCTACTATCATGACGATCAGCTCTCAACGCGGGCCTCATTTTTACATTCTGGACGTGCAGAAGGCTATTAAATCCATGAAGAAAGGTTGTTTCTATCGCGTAAAAGTAGAGTGTATAGAAATCCAAGCAAAAATTACAATACCACGCAAATAGTCCCAAAAATATAACCTTGCACCCCACAAACTTAAAATGGCCTGAAGGTCAGATAGGCAAACATAGGCAAGACTTTTAGACTTATTTATATATTGAGTACCATATATTTAGGTACCATAAAGGATCAATTTCTGCCCAATTTATAACACAGGAATGCTTATCTCTAAACAATATTGATCATTTTATTTAAAAATTAGACTTTGTTTAGAATTTAAAATTTTTAAAGTTAAAATGAATTTTTCGAAATATATTCACAACATTATGATGTTTATAGATACGAATTTACTTGCGGTAATTTTTTACATCTGTGTCACTTTTTCAAAATTTAATTTCACCAAATTGTCCTTTTTACGCAACTGGCTAAAATACCTCGTTTTAACCAACTTTGACGGGTTCCACCCAGTACTATAGTACCCTATTCAAAGACCGATCTAGTAGCCTGTATAGGCCATATTCTGTAGAAAACGGATACATCATTCCACACTCCCGCTAAGAGAGTTGAATAAATGACATTTGGCCAACTTTTTTTCGATTCGGGAACACTGTGCGACGACGTCGTAAATGTTTGCGCGTGTGCTGTCGAATTTTGCAGCCTGCTGAGTTTCTTGACCGCCGTGATATAGCGTGGGTAACTGCTCATGGTAATCGTAATACCGTACCTCTTATCATATCCCACTCCAATCAATAATTAATTTTCCAAAAGGTTCTAGTTGAACTTTTACAAAAGATCCCAGAGGATTATAGGAGATAAGTCTATCCCGCAAGTGTACAATGATAACCCTCATGTATTGGTGACGTACCGTGGTTTTGTTGTGGTCAAAAATTGTATGAGGAATAAAGAAGTTGAACACCCTTGGGTAAACAAAATGAGATCAACTTTGTTTCGTCCATGATAAATGTTCAATTAACTTGCCGACCAAAGTTTCGACATATAAAGTCATATTCGAGACATTTGTGCAAAAGATATAATTTTAAATATGGTTTGCACCTAGAATGAATGATAACCTTCTAAATGGCGTTGTTTCCTCCTCACACTCACCCGTGCTTTCCGTGTAGGTACCTTCCTCTCCACTACCATCGTCGTTAATGCTTTGAATTTTATGTAATGTCACTCAATTTGTTTCCAGCCTAATGGCCTATACGATTCCCCTGTTTTTTCCACCAACTTTTCGTTGACACTTCAACACCGTCGTTTCTATTGTCCTCTACTCATCTCACCGAGAGCATCGTTAACTCAACGAGAATCAAACGCCCTAAAAATACAAAAATGTACGAAATTCACTTTTAAACATTTATTCGCTGGGGCAGACGATCGATTAAATACTTTAATCCTCAAGGTCTGTGGTGCCACGCGCGCAAATGCGAGTACTTCGTAGTACATTGTATGCTGGGTAATCGAGATAAAATTTTCAAAACTTCTCCTTTGAAGCCAATACGATAGGAACAGTAGAATAGTACGCACTCAGATTTCTTTAAAGGCGCGAACGTTGGGATCTGTGTCAGAATCCACAATTATTACTACAATGAGAATATCGCATGTTCTAGCATATTCATCGCGATTGAATCCAGCAGAAGTTATAACATGCACATCACGCCGTTCATTCCGGGGTAAGCGCAGTCAGAAAATCTTAACTATAGGCCTGGGAAGCTGGATTTGTGAAAATAATTTTTTTCATACCTGTCTACCCTATCATTGCATTTTCCCTTATGTTACATGCCTCGCTTCTTTCACGTTTTCTTTTTCTTAATACTCCTAATATTCCTCCTCTTGATAATTTCCACCACCAACTCCTTATTCTCACTTTATTCACACCTCTATCATAAATCTGTTAATTTAATCTACTCACATCCATTTCCTCATTACGGAAAGTTCACGCTCATTTCATATATGGCCATTACTGAAGCACCCATTCCACATTCACCCATGACCCACTCATTCCAAACCCTATTGCTCCTACCACCGCACATATTTCTAAGATACTCCACACTCACTGCATTTAGCCTACAATTAAACTTGACATGCCCAAATTTTACTGCCACGCAATAAAGTTGGGAGGAGTATTCTTGTTTATACTTCGAATTTTAAATCCTTAGTCAAACATCTATCCCTACCATCATCAGCCTCATCATCAACTGAACATACGATTGCTGCCACTTTCCTCTCAGATAACCGCTTCATTCCCATATAATTCTTCACTTTGGCGTTCTTTATAATTTTCCTGACGTCTTCCATGCTTCTTCCTCCTCTGTAAATCTTCCCATTCATTTTTCCTTCCATTATTGCTTTCAATACATTAAAGTGTGGCAAATAGTTTCCAATACGTTGGTCTCTTCTTCTTCGCAGTTTTAATTATACTATTCTTCCCTCCAACCATTGGTAGGGCTTCATCGTGCGAAGTGTTGGAGAAAAATATATTATTTCTAATGCTTTGAATAAACCCAGTTTTAGTCGTATTTTCATCGTGACAAAGATTCAGGCGTCCTGGGCAGCGAAAGGAACGGGTCAGCTGATTATCTCGGAACATTCCATCACTTCTGGGTGGTAGATAGATCGCGCGATCTGGCTACATGGGAGCGCGCACCGAAACATACCAGCAAAGAGGACCAAATCCTCTCACTCGAATCGGAAGTAGGGATTTTGAAGGCGAGCGTGCCGTGAGCTGGTTCGCGGAGATATAAGCAGGGCCAATCCGACCGGGCCGAAAACAATGGAAGTAAAAAAAAAACAGATCGGTGTCACTGCGACAGAAAAATGACAAAGGGGGAGAGAAACGGATGACATTTTAATCTTGGTCCTTTCTCTCACTCACACACCCGCCTTCCCCCACTCCCTTCTCCGCTCACCCACAAAAACACTAGTCGAAATCCTCCCATTTTGGATGTTTTGGGGTTATCTGCAACTGAGGCCATTTGAACTATTAAGGAGAGGGGGTGAGCATGTTGTTAAGGGAAGGATTAAAAGGGATTTAAATGAAGGACGGAGAGAAACTCGGCGTCGTAATTAACCTATTCTTAAGGTGGGTTTACACTGGCAAAATTATTTCGCAATTCACTAGGAGCAAGAGTCTTTCGACGCAAAGAGCAGGTGCAACCGCCATAGCTTGTCGCGTTGTCGCTAGTGTAAAAAGCAACCAATCTGGCACTGCACTAGCTCGTGGAAACTTGTTCGTTAGAATAAAATCCCCCGCAATCTCTTGCGTAAGAAACATGCGGAATAACTTGCCAGTGCAAACCCACCTTACAGGAGGTTTACCATGGTTGTACGAGTCAAATGGAATACTCGAATCAAACCTTTTCTATTGTATTGTTTGAAACATATTTCTTAAGCTGATGACAGTTAGCTAATAGGAAATTAACAAAATTAAAATTTGTGTGAAAAAGATTAACACACAAAACGCGCAGATTTTTCGAAGATTATATTTGAATGAACACTTTTTTCTGATCAAATTATTCAACTATAGCGCCACTTCTATCGAACTAACACATTTTCACTTCAGTCCCTGAAGTTGTTTGACAATTGACAACATTTTGACATAAAACTACTTGATGGACTGGTGTCTTGATTTTCATTACCGCTCGATTCCTTTGGAAAAATTTCATCTAATTAATAGTTTTCGAAAAAAATTACTATCTACATTGGATAATGAAATACACTCAATTAGCTTCTCTTCCTGGAAGTTGAATCTATCCATTTTATAAAAATGCACGAAGTTCTGACTAAAAGTACGAAGTCCAATTTAATAATATGGATAGACACTACAATACTAATTATACCGTAAGTATAGGTAACTAAACAGTTACGCTCGATTAAATTTAATATGCCCTCCGGTCCAGAAGAGATACATGAATGTGTGCTGTAGAAGTTGGCCCCACTCATCACACCATTTATAAAAGCTACTTATCCTTAGTAAATGAACTGCAGTAAGATTCTTATTAAAGCTATCATACCAGCACCATATCTATTTAGTGGGAGTGTTAAATATATACTAGTCAGATGAAGTTGAATACCAAGGAATCACCTTAACTTCAGACTAGTGATGGGTCGATCGCGACTGATCGAATCCCGAGAACAAGTTCTATTAAAATATAGATCGATGAACTGGATCTCTCTAATGACCGAGGAGCTCATCTTTTCGGATCACGATAGGAATGATTGTATGAATTCAAATATCAATCACGAGATCTGAGACCAGCCAAATAAATCTTGAGTGATTTGTCTAACGTGACATGCGTAAGTTACTTGATCGTTCGTGAGATGTAGGCAGTTATGTCGTGTGAAACCAATCATGAGTTATTTTTATATTAGTTATTTCTCATCGATGATCCACTTAGTTGCACAAACAAAGACGCAGCGTTACTAAAAGTGATCAATATACATCACGACACAAATATCTTGCATTGAGAAAGTTTTGCCAGTTTTTCTGGCTCGATTTTTAGTTTAGAATAATAACATAATTAAAAATGAAGACAGAATCCGTTACACTGTCGGCAAAGAGACTGCTGGGTTAAGATACAAGACAAATATAATGGAAACTAAACATGATCCAGGTAATTATCCGTTTGTTTATTCGTCAAGCGATGCATAATTTGTGACTGCGTTGGCTATGTAGTGCCGTTATTTATTACGTGCAATAGGTTAATCGTCACCTGCAAGTAGTACAATACAATGCTATTTCCTATGAATTGTTTTCCTTTGCTGCGACGAGTCGTAAATTGTGTGATATATAAATATACAAGTCTATGACGTGATCGCTTAGAAATCAAACCTGATACCCTTGCCGCGCGATATTATACATACTGGCCGTTTATATAAACTGCTGTGCTTTATATAGCCAATGAATTTTTAAAATTCAACTCCGATCCTCTCTCTTCAATCATTTTTTTCTAGATTGATGGTGTTGCTGCCAATGAAGAATGTCTCCAGTGTTTCATTGGATGTCCATTGGTTTTCCTTTCGTCGGAATTTCCTTACTATGTCTTCCGAAGTACCAGCGTGTTAAAATCACCGGTGTATTCAATCAGCATTGAATTTTCGCTGAATTGTTTTGGAATACTGTTTTCTTTTGGTGTTCGTGCACATATTTTTAACTGTAATTCTAACCATCGAATCCTAATTTCCGATAATAAAATTTCGTATGTGCCAATATGTCTCCTTTATATTTATAGGAATGGTATTTTAAGAACTTTATTTCGGGAAACGAACGCGGCCCGAGACATGATAACTGCAAATTATGATAACACACAAGTAATTTGATTTATACTTCCATCATTATACTTTTGTAGTGAACAGTAACTTAAAATAATGTACCGGCTTGATCAGTGAATATCCGTATGAGTTTCCGGAACAGTTAATGACAGTGATTATGATTAATTTTTTTCATCGTATTTAATCGTTATGCTATCTATATTTAAGCTGCTTCGGTGGGCTGTGGGCCAAGATAACGGGACTCATTTTCGTTTACATTTGCAAGGAGTGCAGCTTCATTAAACGGTACAATTTAAATATCGTAATACTGTAATTGGTTGTAGGCAAAAAAATGAATTACATGAGTGGGTCATTACATCAGCCTTAGACGATCCCATTGAAATCGGCAAGGAGTTATTTCAATCAAAAGGGGAAATAATGACAATGTAGGTATGTACTAACATAATTAGGAAGGCAATTTATGACTTCATACCACCGATACCGTATCTTTGCGTGCAGTAGACAGCGTCATCTATAATAAAATAGCGCTGGCAATCTGTAATCAACAAAATCTTCATATCATCCATCAAAATGTGCATTCCGACATTGCTTGTACACAGGAGCTAAGACCATAATCATTTAAAATTTAATTCCTTGCCAAGGACAAATTAAAATTTCTGATACTACTAATTATTCATTACAGATCCAAAATCCCTGGTAAATATTTAGCAGGAAAATTTAGAAGGAACCAGCAGGAAGTTAGCAGAACATTCATAAGGATAATCAGAAATCTATACTGGCAAAGACAATCTTATTATAGTTTAAAAACTGATGCCTATCTTAAACATTGGTGGAGTAATGCAATTATAGGATTTGACTGTTATCAACGTCCATTCATTCCACAAGACCCTCACTTTAATTCTTATATTTGCCTGACCATGACATTTTACCACCATTACAAATAGCTTAACAGCCATATATATTTCAGTGGTCAGTTACCACTCCACCCTTGCCGCTTCAAAAATTTCTTTCCTTAAAATTTTTCAATTTAGTTCTGCGCATCATATCCATGAATTTCACTTGCCTATCCTTTTCCTACCTCTCCCAACTTAGCAAGCCTTTCCCTTCAGAAGTGCCTTTCAGGACCTCATTTCCTCTAATTACCTACTATCTGACATGGAGTGGACTCCTAAATTACCTTCACTGAGATATGTAACTTCAATGCCTAGTCAAGTATCTCATAACTTCTCTTTATTTCTATCTTACTTTCATTATCCTCCTCGAGACCCACTCCTCATATGACCAGTCTATTCTCACCCTCTCAACATTAGCTAATGGTTTAGATCCACCAAAGGCCACAACCCAAATCAAACACTTTATAAAACCTTCCAACCCAACCTTTTGTTTGTACCTTATACCAGAACTTGAGGCATTACATATCCCCCATAGTTAAATTCTTGAATATTGCTGATACAAGACGTTTAATATCTTGAGTAGGACACCTCGTTCTACTAAAATTCGGCCCCAGTTCCAACTACCTTCCACTATTTATGTTTTTTTCTAGTTGTCTTAAGCCTCTATTGGTTTCTACTCAATGTCCATTCTCAATATATACGCTGGAGTGAGCTGGTAAGCCACTTACCATGAGGAAAAATATCCACAGATTCTGAGTGGACTATTTCCCTTCGTTCCTGCTCTTCGTCCAATCTGGAATGTGACCCTAACAGCTTTAATTACCCTAGCTAATTTCTACTACAGGTAATCAAGACACCATAGCATGTCCTTTGATAACAGTTCATTAATATTCATAAATTAACCAAAGAGCATGTCAATAGGAGTCGACTTAAGACATAATCATAAAGGGGTTTCAGAGAAGATATTCAAAATAAGCCAAGTAATTGTAGAAAACCTACACTAACATTTATTTGACTAATTGATTATTAGAAAATAAATGGATCTATGAATGGTTGCACAACCCTTAGGTTCCTCATATCAGTGAACTAGGTAATAATATTATATAGCAGCATTCATTAAGCATGGAGCATTACATACCAAATCCATTATGCACTAACATTTTGATAGAATAATGAAAAACCATTAATTCCCATTGCCTTTATTATATATCCATGACCCTCTTCTCCGTTAACTCCTTCAACTTATAAAAGGATGTTACCAAAACTATGAGTGCATCCTTGACTTAAAATATTACAGAGATATTTAATTTCAATCAGAGCATATATAATAATTTTATTCTTATCAAGTTAACTTTAAGTCACACAGGAACGATATCTGTAAACTTAAGTTGACTGCTAAGTAATTGAGTACCTGGATAACTTAAGGCACACTACTTATCACACGATACTTTTTGCACTCTGTTGTTAGTGATGTCTGTTTGGATTTGGATTTGGCTCTCTTCTAATAATTTACTCCATAATACCCAATTTGGCATATATCCTTTGCCTCTATTGCATTCATACATTGCTTCATTCACGCTCTCTCTTATTCTTAAGTCTCCTTATCTTCCTCCTCTTCCTCCACATCATGAACCCACATTTGTTTCCATCTACCCCTTCCTCTTACACCATTCACTCCTCAATCACAATCCTGTTCCACTACTCAACTCTAAATTATTATTTAAACATTGCCAAACCCACAGAGAATAATCCTTTCATGAAGTCCATTACGGTAGCATGAAGGAAGAGCTAATTTCAAAATGTCAAAAGAAAATTAATAAAAAGATATTAGCTTTAGTTCCCATAAGTGTGCAATATGTATATCAAGCAAAATACAACATGAAACACACTCAGAATCTTTATACTATTAATAATTGTATATGGTATGTATATTGCTCTAGCAAATTCAATGATTGCATGGGGGAGATAAACATTAGTCAAAGTATGCACAACTGATTTTTCTTATTTGAATCTAAACTAGTTATGACTTATAACTGATATCACTCATATGATATGTAAACTACTGTTTTACAGTTCTATAATATAGAGAGCACTGGCACAGTGGATATGGGTCTGAAGTTATTGATGGCTATAACCATTTATTAACACTAAAAAATTCTGCAAATTACTAATTGATCAGATACTATTCCTTGCAAAGATAATAAACATATATATTGAGGTCAGATATATATTAAACATTCTTATACCCTGATTGTTCCATGCATTTCATAACAACTACAGAGTACACTAGTCATTATTTTGCCTAGATATAGTATTCCCTGCCTATTACATGATATATTCAAGTAAATGGCAACTAGTTGCAATCAGATAGCAGAGAAATTCACTGACGCTTTCATATTTTATTGCATTACATTGGTACTTCTTAATGATAGCAGCAATATCATCCAGAGGAAGAACGAATGTAGTGGGTTTAAAATTAGCACAGTCAATGCCAAACAATTTAAGAAGATTTATCACATCATGCAATCAGTGTTTAAATCCCTACTCATACACATCATTATAACAAATATGTTGTGTGTATTAGGCATTTCTTATACCTTAGAAGCAATATATGTTAACGCTTACTGATAAGCATTTGATATGTATAAATGCTGAATATCCTGTAAGACATAACTATAATCATCAAATCGTGTTCGTAACCAATTACCATCTCTAATGTATGGGAAAAAGCATTTTGTGAGGAGGAATATAGCACTAAAGATTCAATACTATAACAACTAGCATTTTTACTGAATATACAATTTATTGAAAGGTACGCAGAAACATACAAACCATAATTTAATAATATGCTTTTTTAACATTTAGAATCTATATAGGTATTGCTAAAAACATATTTACTGAATATCAATATAATTGACTAGTTTGATTAGTTAACTAAGTGACGAAGTTTCGAACGTTTTGCACAATTGTGCCTTCAATTGTTTTCGAAAAATTACCCACTACTCCACGGAAACTGGCACTAAACGAGGTAGCTGTACACATCGGTCATGCTTACAGTATATAAATCACGAATGGCCAGCGAGAGCAGCGTTCGTTACATTTTTTCATCGCTCACGACTTTCCTGAGAGATCATTGATCGTAGGCAACTTGATCAGATCACTAGCTGGAACATAAATCACTCATGACCTTACACTCACGATCGGATCACAATTGGGAGTGATAGGCGTGACCGAGATCCCTCAAATGACCGACTTTGCCCATCACTACTTCAGACCTTGCAAAGTGGGAAGCACTTGCGATTGCTGCATTA
This sequence comes from Pyrrhosoma nymphula, assembly GCA_963573305.1. Lineage (NCBI taxonomy): Eukaryota > Metazoa > Arthropoda > Insecta > Odonata > Coenagrionidae > Pyrrhosoma > Pyrrhosoma nymphula. Next base: position 38,270,084 of record OY754334.1, read on the forward strand.
AAGAAACTAGGATTTAACAAGCGAATAGTAGGAAGGTTCTCCAATGAAAATGTGAAAGAGAGATGCTGCTTGGCTCTGGTTACGCCACATTTCAAATACCCCGCGAGCATTTGGGACCTTGAAGAGAAAGATTTAATTCTAAAAATAAATAAATATACAAATGAAAGCTGCACGCTTCGTTTGAAAACTGCTACAAACGAAGAGAAAGTGATACGCAGCTGATGAAAGGACTAGTTTGGGAGATATTAAAGACTCGGGAGGTAACGCACTAGACTTAGATTTCTTAGCAATTTTAAATCAGGCGAGTTTCAGAAATTCATTCGACCCGGCGCCAAGACTCTGAACTGATAAAAGCGACACAATATAAGAGAGATACACTAAGTAATCGGAACGAAAATTCACTCTTTCCACTCACCATCAGTGATGATAACAAAAAAGGCGTGACACATTGTTAATAAACAATTCACATCTGTCCTCTCCCTGCTCCTTTTCCTTATTCTCTCCCCATTTTCACCCAACCACACGCCATTGCGATGACTTGCAGGGTTGTTTGCAGACGTATGAATAAGAAAACTCAAAAGTTCTAAGTACAAATGATATAATCCCCTTTTTATAATGGCTTTTGATATTTAGGGTTACGCCAAACCCCACGAGACTAATATTGTCACAAAAACTGGTGCGCCTACTCATGGGTTAATTATACTTTAAAAAGATTAATCATAGAGTAAAGAGGAACTAAAAACAGTAATACCCAACAGTTTCACTGGATTTTGATAAAAGGAGCTGCGACCACCTCAAAACCATTATCATATATTTAATTCACCGAATGCTAATGCAGTTGCGAGATTTGTGCAGTTATCAACTACGCTCTCTTAAGTAACATCATTTTCATAACGGTGGATAGTGATTGCAAGATTAATACGACTATGTTAGGTTTATTTTGCATGAGTTTCAAAGTTCTGCAACTGGTAGCGTAATTGTTTTATCTCTTTATATTAGAGTCTTTCAGTGCGACTCTTGTAGGCTAGCATTGCACGATGCTAGCAATGGTTTGCGATGGAGAAAAGAAACCTTACGCTAAGAGAACTAATTTAATTGCTTACATTCCCAATCTGTACAGTAATCCTTGTTCTATAGTTTAACATCCTCTCCAACAAAAAAGAGTACTACATTGATATGCTCTCCACATTGGCACCCAAGTAGGAATCGTGATGACACTGAAAAACGGATTTCAGGCTTTCCCGGCGAAGATTTATGTCAGCGATCTTTCGGGATTTACACCGGGTAGTTAGGTCCATGGCGGCCAACGTTTCGATGCTCGAGTCGAGCATCGAAACATTGGCCGCCAAGACCCCGAAAGATCGCTGACAAAACACTGAAAAATATCCGCCACCGCTGGAATTCGAACCATGGCCTACGGGATGGGAAGCCAATACTCTAGTCCCTACACAAACGCGATATCTTTCTTTCCTTCCGGCCAGATTGTTCAGGAAGACCACATTAAAACGAATACCGTTGGCGTAAAAGGGGCACTCGCAGAGTCGTGTTATTTTTATTTTTCATTTTCCAATTCCGTCCGAAATTTTTTGATTGATGGAAGTCAATTAGTTTCGCGTTTCCACCCGGACCCTCTCCTCTCTCCGCCCTCACCTGGTCTACACCCCTCCACCCACCTTCTACACACGCTGGAGTTCTCGCCACCGTATGCCCATTTAAAAACCGACGAAGCCTACCTACCTACTTTGAAAAACTCCACGATGAAAAAAACATCGCGTGAATGATGGATGATGAAATTTGTTTGCACTCGGTCCCGCGGAAAAAAAATATATATGATAACCGGTTAATTGCTCAAAACTTTAGTTTTTTTCGCACGAACGACGCAAGGGGTGGCATGTTCGAGATCCAAGCACGGTTCTCTGATCTCCATCTCTTGACGCTGAGCGACAACTAACCGCGAGCAAAGTCATCAATAAATAGGAGGAGAAAAGACATATTAACTACGGGAGATGAAAGATGAAAGCTTTTACAGTTCGTGGGACGAAGAATCGTGCAAAAATAAACAAGGCAAAGTGAAATTATTCGACTCATCAATAACGCTGTAATACAAATTGAAACAAAAAATTAATTATACGAACCATTCTCAGATGAGAGTTGTATCAGACACAGGGTCTCATGAAGTCCGTTACTCTTGAACACTATAATGGATAAAATCATTGAAGTTGAGCACACTGATCAAGGTTATAAAATAGTACAAAATGAAGTTAATATCCTATGCTAGGCTGATGATGCGGCATTATTCGTCGCAAATGACGATGACTTTCAACGCTAACTGCATCTGTTCAATGCCACCGCCTGAAGGTTTAACATTATAATAACAATCAAAAAATCTATACGCTTAACAACCTCAAAATACCCACTCAGAATCAAAGTGGAAGTGGAATGCTAAAATACTGAACGAGAAATGACGTATATATATTTGAGATTAATGTTTACAGTCATTGAGGTCTCGGAAATTAATTTCGACAATAATTCAATAAATAAAACAAGGTATCCGGCTGCCTGAACGACACTATCAGGAAAAACAAACATGTTGGCAAAGAAACAAAAACCAGAATTTATAAAACTACTATTAGACCTATCGTCATATGTAAGTACCTACTGCCGAAACATGACCGTAAACCTCAAAACGAAGCGACTGACGGAGACAATAGAGATGATACGAGTAGTATTCCGTCTAATTTCAGGAAAGACGTTACTACATCATGAAAGAAACGACGAACAATATAAAAGCCGTTTTACACGAGGCACTTTACTGCGCAATTTGATGTACCGAAATCGCGAGAGCGAGGGCATGGAATTAGAGCAGGGGCTATTATCCCATCTGTCGTTTATGCATTTGCATATGCATTCTAGCAATTCATCGCATTACACGATGAAATTTTCAATTCATCTTCATGCATACATCAGATCCTGCAATAGTGTCTCGTGTAGAACGGCCTTAAGAAGAGCGTGTCAGATCGTCCAATAAAATGTTATTAAAAAAATATATAAAAGAAAAATATTGTTGAAAATATCTCCCTGAGTAAGATAAAGAAAAAAGTAATGAAACTAATATGTAAGTATGATTGATAAGAAAAGAACTATAAACAATCGTTGGAGACAACTAACGTATAGGGAGACGAAGTGTAGGTTGACCAAAAAGATCATGAAAGGACAAATTAGGCATTAGCAAAGGGAACAGCTCACCGGCCTAATATAGAAGGAGGAATATCAGTAACTAAGGTTTTAAACACCATAAAAGTTTGATCCCAGAAGTCCTTTCGAAGAGTGAGAACTCCCGGATTATTACGTAAAATGTATTGTTATCACCACCTTCGAATATATAACCTCAATCAATGAGCAATATAAATTCCACGGTTTTATCTCTTAAGTGTACTCGCTCTAGACAGAACTAGATCAAGCAAGATTCAAGGCGATCAAATTGGGTCATTCAACGTCATAACATTAGGTTATTGAAATCACGAAATGTTGAGATACAGTTGCGTATTCTATGATTAACATCATCATTCATCTTGGTTGTTTAATCCCAAGATTGGTTTTCTGTAGCATTCCATCCCTCACTAGATAATGCTAGTTCCTTTACTCCCTGGTAGTTCTCCTTATGAACTTTCTTCTTTATTTAGCCTATGTGTTTATCCCTTGGCCTTCCTCTCGGCACTTTTCCCTCTATTATTCTTTCAATTATATTCTTCACAAACCCATTGAGGCTCAGAGCGCGCCCAATCCATCTGGTTCTTCTTTTCTGCAAGGTGTTCCAAATGGTCTTTTCTTCTTCTACTCTTTAGTGTACTTCTTCATTTCTTATTTTACCCGTCCCTTTGATCTCCAGCATCCTCCTCCAACACCAGGTTTTGAATGCTTCTTATATTTCTGGTCAGCTTTTCCAGTGGTCCATGCTTCCGATCCATAGAGTGCCACCCTCCACACGAATGTTTTTACGTACTGTTTCCTTGGTCGCTGTCCTATCGTCTTTAAAGGCCGTTTTACACGAGGCAATTTATTGCACAATCTGATGTTTGTATGGATGTGCATTGAAAATAACGTCGTGTAAAGCGGTGAATTGCAAGGATGCATGCACGACACATGACTGCGATATCGTCAGCGAAGCGGAGCATGTTTATTTTTTCTCCGTTAACCGTAATTCCGTTCCGTCCTTTTCTTGTGCTTCTCGTATTGCCTCCTCCAAGTATATGTTGAACGGAGCTGGTGAGAGGTCGCATCCTTGTCTAACTAATTTTTTAATTGAAGCGCATATTTTTCTTCCGTCTCTCATCCGCATTGTGACGACTTGCTAAATCTTCCATATAACTTTTTTTTTACATTCTTCATAGTTTGCTAAGAACAAACGTATAATTATCCTGACTAATAAAACCTATTTCTAATAGAAGGTGCAGTACTGAGAGATTAAAATGCATTCATAAGGTAAACGGAGAAGTTAGGAAATAAAGGGAAGGGCATTAGGGTGAAATAAACGGCGGCAGAGATTTCGCTCACCTCAGCTTCTAAGTAAGGAAATGCAATAATAAGTATTTGAGTTAAAAACGTTCACTAAAAGAAGTTCAATCAAGACCAGCATCTGACTGGGATATTTTCAAAAGTTTCCACAACATTTCAACCGATTAGCACACACACCAATATTTCTACGGTGGACAGGACAATAAAGGTACGCTTGCGATGAATAATGAAAACTGTGCAATACACCCATATCACAACGGTAATATATTTTTCGTTCATTGTCATTTTTTTCTTTAGCAATGAATCCAATAAAACATATTACCAATAAAAAGCATTAAATTTTGTAATCAAGAAGCATTTTCGAGTCAAAAATAGAAATGCAAAGTTTTCATGGACCTCACCACCGCCAAATGAATACGTATTATTACAGTGAATGCCATGAATCTCCACCGCCAAATAACATAATGTCTATTTGTTCCCGAAACAAAATACGAGGTATCTGAATACATTTGAATGAAAATATGGGTATGCCTTTACCATGGTAGTTGTTTTAATATGCTCCCCAAATGATGCTCAGACAAACAGCTTCTCGAAAAAACCAATCAAGAATTCTTGTTCGCTCATTTTTTCCTCTAAATTTCAGATCTCCTCTCTCGACTCCGAAATATATTCCTCAATCAATTGCGGAAATCACGACGTGAGTCCCTTACTGATAAAATAATCCGTTTTTTCCTTTGCATATGAAAGATATATAATTCAGGCCCAGAGAAATGGTACTAAAAAAAACCATCGTAAAACTCCCTATTCTCCCCCATGGAAACACTGAAACAAACACGAATTAGCATTTACAAAACTTTTTATCTTTCGATCGCCTTTCCCTACCTCACTAATGAACATCATTCACGTCCCTGCCGCAATAAAAAAATTGAGCACCACACTCTTCTTGAACCAAGATGCATAAATATAATACTTTCGGAATACATAATTGCTCCATTCATTCGCAAAATAAATATTCAGCAGAGCGAAAAAGTTTCACAAGATGCAAGACGCTCCATCGAGAAATTTTTTGCTCAACTCTGCTTAAAGATAAAAAAATTTTAGCCTTAAAAAAGATTTAAAAAAGGGAACTTTCCAGAAATCCTCCATCGCATACCGCTGTGGAGAGAGAGAGCATTTAAAAGGCGTTCCACCCGTAATGCAGATTCAATTAGGAAGCAAACCGGTATGAAAGTAACTTACAGGACCATATAAACTTACGGGAAGTGATTTACACCCAGCGGTAAAGGCAAAAAAATTTCCAACACGCCGAGGAGAAGAGGAAGAGAATATCAGAGCTCGGAAGATACGTAAGACGGGGGCAGTGGATCAAACGTAATGGCGAAAGACGTAAGAAGGAAATAGAAAAATATTTAAATTTTCTTCGAAACGATAAAAATGGTCGTGCTGAACATAGGAAGCGAATGATAAAGGAATATGCATTCGAAACTAATTGAAGTTCACGGTGCGGTGGAAAGAAAAAAATGGGATGATACCCTGAGGTACTCGAGACGCGAACGCAATCAGAGCCCAAGACGATGGGAAGGCCTTCGCGCGGACCGAATAAAAAAAAGATACTTCAGGAGGAACTGGAGTTATTCCCACGAAGCGCAAAAGGAGTGGAGGGGTGCATCATGATCGAAATACGGAATGAGCTGGGTAAGAACAGATTCCGCTCGACGCTGAGAAGACAGGCGAGCCACACAGCCAGAGTTGATAAAGGGCGGCGTCGAGAGATGACGGCAGGAAGGGGGAAGGAAGATGTGAATAAAATAAAACAATACATATTTCATCCGAACACACACGTACACACTCACAGATTCCCATATACGTGCACATAGGAGAAATCCCCGAGTTCCCTTCAACACCCGGCCAGATATAATGGAGATTCGGACGATGACATCGCGAAAGCGAGGAAAGGGTGTTATGAGATGGGAAAAAAATAGGAGGGGAGCATTTTGTGATAAAAGGGAGTCGGGGTGGGGGAAGGGTTTTTTTTAGATAAAAAGGGAGGACGGTGGACGTGGGGAGAGATTTGAGGTAGGGGGAAAGGGTTAGAAAAGAGACCCTGGCAGAGGTGTGGGTGAAAACAGGGAGAGGAGAGCGGTAGGAGCTTGATATGGGGAAAGTTTACTACGGCCAAAAAGTTTCATTTGAAAGAATAAATCACCCGGGTGCTTTAATTAGCATTCACTGAAAGTTTCAGAGCTGCTGAGCCTTATGCTTCCCTTCCCCCCTCTCAACTCCCGCATCCCAACCTCTCCACCCCCCTGTCCTACTGCCCTCCCATCCACCTGTTCCGCCCCTCTCGCAACGCCCCATAACTACAACAGTCCCTCCACCAACAACCCCTCATTCGCTCACTCAACCCCTCTCTCGATACCAAAACCTCTTACATCTTACACCCCTACCCTCTGCCCTACACCTCAAAGCTCCTTCAACCCCCACCTCCCCAGTCCTTAATACCCTTTCTCTCCGTTCCGAAAAACCTCCCCATGCCAAAAACCTTCCATCCCCCCCCCTCCGCCCCTCACCTTCGGTCCTTTTCAGCAGACACCCCGCAGTTCCGAAGGTTGGAAATTTGTACGGTATATTAGAAATGCTTGTCAAGGCCTTTTACCTCCTCCCACTTCTATCTGGCCCCCCTCCTCTTCATCTACCCACTCCTTTTTACCCAACCCTTTCCCCATATTCTCCCGCAGCCGTAACCTCCTCCCTCTCCACACTCCCTGAGGCCCCCCTCTCCACACCAACGCTCGCGACGGCCTTTTCTCATAAATAAACATCCACGGTGTAATCTTCAAACAGGGGGGCAGCTCTCGGGGCCTTTTCTCCTACCCCCCACCCCATGCAACATTCCCTTTCCCATGACGCGGTCCTATAGCAGCCAACACCACCCCCTGTCTAATTCCCATCCACCCCTGCAACGGGGGTGGCATGAGGGGAGGAAAGCGAAGGGAGGGCTTAGGGTGAAGGACGTGAAAAGGAGTAGGGATGTAGGGTTGGTGGGGGATGATTTTTTTTAGGATCCTCTCACGCTTTCATATTCAGGAGACTAGATGAGGAGGCGGGAGAGGCAAGTGGGGGATGGAATGATGAAGAAAGGGCAAGAATATAAAAGAAAAAATTGACCCCTGGGATGGGCGGCAAAAGAGCAGTAATAATATAGCATTAAGTGGGGGAGATAAATCTTTGGATGCCCTCGCCTTCCTGAGGTGTGATTTTCTTTTCCCTGTGAAATGGGGAAGTCGGGGAGCATTGATCAAAATAAAATATGTGTGACAAAACATTTACCGTATTTTCCGGAATTGAAAATTCACGGGCATGCTTGACGCATCCTTAATTTTGAAAATATATTTGAAAAAGAAATATAACACCTCTATCACAACCGAATTATAACAGTAAATCTGAGCTGCGATCTGTTACTGAGTCATGCAAACAAATATGGTGACATGGCGTGATTAAGGAGTCATCCGTGCTTATCAGATGGATCCTAAATTTAGATACATCACGCAATTTTCTATAGGGGTAGGCAAAGTCAGAGAATGTAGTTATTACCGTTAGCCCTAGAAAACTGGGTCTCTTTTAACAATTTCATCCATAATACTCTATCCTTACAAACCACTTTCGCCTCTCTTACACTCATGCATTGCTTCGTATACGCTCTCCTATTCTTCAAAACTCTGATATTCCTCCTTTATATAGACTCTTCCCCCACATTCACCATGACTTTCGCGGTCAACCTATTCCTCTCACACCGTTCGCTCTACTATCATATATCTTTCCCGTTATTCAACTCTCTCCCACTCTCTCGACATGGCCAAACCAAAGAAACATCATCGTTGTATCACCCATTCGTTCCTAGCCCTATTCATCCTACTTTTCCCGCAAATACTTCTCAGGTACCCCATTCCCACTGTATTTAGCCTACCTATGCCTATCCTGACATACCCAGGTTCCGTTGCCATATAATTACGCCGAGAGGAGAACACTTCTGTACACTGCAATTTTTGCTTCCCTAGACAAACATTCATTCATAAATACGCTCCACATACTATTGACGTCTTTCCTAGAGGCATTAGTACGCCTTATTATCTCTTCATTAATCCTACTATCATTCTCAAGCATTCGGCCAAGACACAGAAAGTCGTCTACTTGTTCAATGACCTAATCATTTATCCTCATCATACAATCATTCTTATCACTCTTTTCAGAATAAGTTATGGAGGGGATGAAGAAGGGTTGTACGTACGCTGAGATGAAGGAAGAAAATGTGTTGGTAGATAAAAATCTATAGGTATTTACTTACTTCCACTTAAACCTACCTAAACCGGTAATTATCTAAATAATAATGATTATTTCTAATCCTTTCGCATTAATTTGCTACGCAGAACCAACCACACACATGCTTCCTATATAACTCTTTTTTATCTTTGCATTTGTTTTGCAAAATACATATTTACTCATAGTTCCATTACAATGAAAGCATTACAAGTATTTGCAGGATTTTACTAATACATGAAAATTCGAAGCTTCGTTAACTTTTTTTCTAGTGTAGTGCATATTGGTGAAAACTCATCTTTACGTGGCTTGCAGGATATCATGTAGACATAGACTCTTCTGAGGGAAAAAAATACATGAACATGTCTCCCTCTCGGTGTCCACATCGTCGTCACTTGTTCCTAATAGAGCAACAACCCCTGAGGGAAGCAGTGGTCGACATCTCCAAGAAAAAAAGATGAAAAAGATTTTTTTTTCGTTTGGGTGTCCGTCTACCTACTCTTGCCTTTTTTTGCAAACATCAAATAACCCCACCAACAAGTCCAAAATTCCTAATCCTCACGAGATGTTAACTAATCGCGTGTGAAAAGCCTTGTAGAGTTGACAACAGCACAGGTGACACCGACATGAATAATGGTTCAAATTATGCAAACCGACGTCGCTTTCTGTCGATCCATTTTACGATTTTATGAAGCAAGGGCATCAAGAAATATTCCCAGAAAAACTTTGTCTCTTCATTCACCATCGCTTATTAGAAATTTGAATTTAATTTCCAGGGTTCACACAGTCATATGGCGAGAAAATAAAGACTCCTGTTATCTGACAAAATGTATTTTCCACAACTGGCCTTGTAAAGAAAAATTACTTGCTGCTAATTCAAGCATTGCAACCCAGCATTCCTGTTTTAGCATACAATCAATCCATTTGCTTGAGATATAGTGCTGGCAGACGTGTCTTTTCCGCTGGTGCCCTAAAAGAGACAAAAATCATTGCCTCTGATGTTGACAACGCACTCTATTAGTGGGTCGAAGGACCATATGTGCATTTAGGAAGACAGAAAATAGTTAACAGAGTTGGAAAAAAAAGTCGCATAGGTAGTTATGACGTTTGAATGACCAATTTACCATTATTCACTTCAGCTAGAAATAATCAGTCTATGCCCAAAGATAGAGAGTACAAAAGTAATACTGAAGAACGGTAAATTATTCATTGAATATGCCGAAAAAAATTGCTAGCAGAATGGCCCAAATGGAAATCAAACGACGTCATTAATGATAAATATTGGTAATGAATGAGGGATGGTCGAAATGCCAGCAGTGCGTTCCTTCCTTAAAAGCATTTCTAAAGACTTGATCTAGCGGCACTATAAAGAACAAGTATTCCTCCAAGCATTTGTTGACACGCTTTATCTCAAGACAGAAAAAGCACATAGCTAATCATTGAGACAGCTTATAAAACACGGTAGGAAATAATATAATTTTTTTAAAGGTATTAATTAAATTTTACAGATGAGTCCATGAATTAATGGCATGCAAAAAAACACTTTTCACGAGCCTTATTTAAGCTTACACTATAAATTGAAGATAGTGTGCGTCATTTATTCGTAAAAAACCTGCCTGTTATATGAGCAAAGAGATACATTCTTAAGTTATCCTCACCGCTGTTCTGTTTAGGCCAACTGTTACACGTGTGGTAAATTAATCTAGTGTAGGAGGGAAAATTCACTTAAGCTCAGAAAGCTGCCTTCTAACTTTGATGCAGTTTTCTTAACTACTCCCACCGTGCACCAATGGAAAAGGTTTTCGTCTTTGAACACGAATTTCGGAATACCTTACGGAAAATATAAATACGGCATAAATTTCTAGTCTATAAATTAATTAAGTTATCGGCTCAAAATATGCCAGGACACTAATTATATTAAAACGATTGTCAATCAAAAATAGAATGGCTACTAGATCCCTCAAACATTTATAAAGAAAAAATAATGCCATACACTACAAAATCGTTTAAAATCTTTTTTAAAACGTGGATCCCGTAAAGGCCTTAGGAGAATGGTAAATTTGTGAAAATCGTAAACAATCAATATATTAGATATTTTAATGCCAACTCAAATGAATATTGGAACTATTCGTTCAAAATAATATCCATAAAGATTATACATGTGCTTAATACGGGTAAAATCTAAAAAAAAAGGATCTAACATTAAACTTTAAATAATGTAGTATTTTATTAAGTAATTAGCGGCTGTATCCCTATGTATTTGAAGACATTAAACGAATAACTAGATGCATGAAAAAAAAACTAATGCAATTTGCATGATGATCACAGCAAGGGGCAACATGCTCTATAACGCTGGACTCATATTTCGATTCCAGCAGAAACAATGCATGAAATTTATGGAGCTCAAGACTTGGCGTTACATCAAGCCTGAGCACAGTTAACATTTTTAAGCCTCCGGCTCATCATCATTCATCGTTATATTTAAGACGAAATGAGTTTGGGATGACAATTAGCAATTCATCAGCCGTTTTTGTGGCGCCCGTGGAAAAATCTAGATGTAGAATGAGGCAAAGGGGGAAAGTTTCCTGAGTAAAATCATCAGGAAATACGCGGGAAAAAACTCCACGACTCTTTAAACAACTTCATATTAATGTTCATTGCGAAAAATCGTTCTTTAGCTTCATCGTAGAGGCATTTATGTTGAACCCTGAGTTTTTTTCGGACTCACCGGCGAGTCTACAGTTTTTACTCGCCACGGACCAACAAAAAGAGCATTTATCAAACGGAGATTTAAAGGTCTCACCCTAAGAAGATTTATCACATTTTTTCGCTGCATTCATATATTGAAGAGGCCGCGAGGAAATTTCAAATAAAACTCAGACTCATAGAAGTACAAAACAGCCAGCATAAGATACACGTTAGAAAGTTTGAAATTTTCTGAAATTTGATTTAAAATTGTATTAAAAGAAGTACAACTCACATCCATTAAATTAATAATCTAATAGTCTACCCTGAGGACGAAAGCTACGTAGGACATGTCGAGATGTATATGAGATGAAGATGAACAAATTTAGAATAAGTTGAGCTCAGGTACCTTATTTGTAGCCAGTGAAGTACAAGTTTACCTATGTGATGCCGACGCAAGAGCATGAGGTGAATTGATATATTATTTAATGATATGTGCAACGAACGTGGCACACAGTAAGGATATATTTTCACTGTCATGCTTTACCACAATGAAGATCCATTGAGCGATTTAGGTAGTATTTAATTCCAAAAAGATAGCTTGAACGACGGAGATAATGCATCATAGTTGAGCTTTTAGTCAATCGGGGTTTTTATGCTGACTACTTACCATTAGCATAGCATTACGGAAACACCCACTGGAAATTTGGGAAGCGTTCTCAACCCATCAGGTCAGTAATCAGTGAATTTAGTAGTTTAATCAATGCACGTGCATCAGCAAATTTAACCACCATATGCCCGCAGACCAAACCCAACTCCCTCCATTCTACATAAAATTCATTTAATCCGACACTTTTTAATAATTTGAAAAATAAAATGCAGAATTACAATCACCAGTAGGTGATTTTTATTCAGCATTTTAATGATAAAGGGGAGTAGATTAAGTATTAATAATATTAGAACAAATAGAACGTATGCTTCTATGGCAGGAAACTAGTAGGCTCTACAAAATTTGAAGCTAAAATTAAATCCTTTTGGCATAAACTTGAAATGAAACAAGAAGAAGACTAAATTCGTCATTTACTTCCCCCAGTCATTCGCTCGTCGCCAAACGGTAGGGTTGTGCTCCGACTCTGGTGCGTCATGCCTAATTTTGGAGCATGTGGCCACCAAGTTAAGCGCGTCACTTCTCTTCAATGCAACGACTGCTCTGGTTTTTACCACGCTCAATGCAAATCCCTCACAGAGGAGAATTTTAATGCGCTTGAGAGACTCCAGAAACCATGGACATATGAGCAAAGTCTCGTTAAGGGCAGAGGAGCACGACACCCCGATCAAGAAGATTTTCACCAGAAATCCTGCTGTTACCGAATCCTGTGCGCGAGGTGAAGTGCGGCCTCTGTCACCCTCTTTGTCGGAGACACCAGAGATGACAGCCCTGAAAATGTGGGCCCTGTTTTCGGAGGATATGAAGAAGTTGGACTCCTTGAAGTAGGCTTGTGCGATGAGTCGATTAATCGAAGTCATCGACGATGATTTTAGTCATCGCGGTACGATGACTGTAATCGATGGCGATGAGTCGATGCGAATCATTGATGTCGATGAGAACCATCGATGAGGATGATCGATATCCTTATATCACTATTTTTTCTTCTTTTTTTCCATTAATTTGAACGCCTTAGATCTAAAATGTATGTATACAGTATAAGCACCCCAGCTATTGCGCCTTGAGGACGATGGCAGAGCCACAGTGGGATGTTTGGAGTTCATGTTTTTCCTCAAGTTTGTGGTAGACGATACAGAAGTATGCGATCACGTTCAATCACAGTTAATACGCAGTAGTAGAGGTAACATGGTATTCGTTGGTTGCACTGGTGCAGTTGGTAGCAGCGGTAGCAGCCTGAGCTAAACCGGCTAAATTCACCGAATTCACAGTCAAACTGATTTCGATTATTTAGTCACAGGCTGTGATTGCTACTTTTCAGTATCGGTGATTCAATCACAGCGATATATCGCTCATCACTACTGCACAGTTCATCGAGAGTCATCGATCATCGTAATTCATCAATCATCGGCATTCATCGATCATCGAAATTCATCGATCATCGATATTCATCGATAGTCATCGATCATCGTGTACACTCTATACGATGATCGATGACAGCCATCGTCATCGAAACATTTCGATGAAATTTTTTCATCGAAAATCGATGACCAAAATCGGTCATCGCACAAGCCTACCTTGAAGGATGACCAAAACTCATTAACGCATAAAAAGAGAGAAAACAGTGGAGTGCTGGCTGGTTTTTTAACGACGTTCGATGTAATGAAGAAAGAACTGTCAAACACAAAGGAATTGGTGAATGTGATCTACGAATAAGTGCATAACATTGAAATCAAGGCGAATAAGGCCGAAAAAGCCGTGTGGAAAAATACAATTGAGATAAGCGGTGTACTACTCACCCTTGAAGAAAACAATTAAAGTGCTGTCTTAAAAGTTGGCTCCATCCTTGATGTGCATTTGACAGTTGATAACTTAGATGGAGTATTCAGACCAGGTCCTCGTCACACCAGCTCCGCAGGTTCATCTCATCACTGTTCGCTTTGTAAGGCAGAGCAAGAAAAGCGAGCTCATTGCAAAGAGACGGGCTACGAAAAATCTAAGCACCAGAGATATGGGCTGGTTTTTCGACCTATCAGACCCTATGCAAAACTATTAAACCATATGCATCGACGAATCCCTTACCAAATATAACAAAACATTATTCGCCCTCGCCAAAGATATTAAGGACGGCAAATTCAAATTTGTTTGGGTGAAAAACGGGAATATTTTTGCAACGCAGTCAGAAGGCGGCGATGTCATGTTCATTCATTTTCAGAGATATTTAGATCGTTTTTTATAAATGGCAATATTTGCCTCTCCAGGACCAAGTCGGTTGCCAATTTTGAAAAAAAACTTTAAAATATCATTAGTCAATGCACAATCTCTTGTTGCACATTATGATGAATTTAAAATGTATTGTAATGCTAGAGTAGTTCATGCAGTAGATGTTACTGAAACATGGTTGAAATCATCAATCGCAAATGAATGTGTGGCACTGAAAGATTACACTCTCTTTCGAAATTACAGAGAAGGAAAGAGAGGGAAAGGGGTGGGCATGTACGCCCGTGAAACCCTCTCAGCCAAAACCATTGGATCATCACCAAACAATTAATCCAGTAATCAAGCAAACCAGAATACTTATGCCTCGAGATAAGTCGAACTTCCTTGAAAATGTTACTTGCGATGGTTAATAGACCTCCAAAATCCGAGAGTTTACTGCATTTTGAAAACCTCTTGGGCAGTGTCATTTTGAACTATGAATATGTGGTAATAATGGGAGATGTTAACATTGGCCTATTAAGACCCTCTCCAGGAAAATATATGCTGGACTGGATATGGTGTCCGGATTCAACCTTAGTATCGTGCAAACTGAGCCAACTTGTCATACTCTTAATGATAACACAATGTTGCATATTCTTGACTATATTGGAAACTTTTTTACGCATAAATTTTATCTTTCCTTGTAATACCATTTATATATTCTTTTATATCTCTTGTAATATACTATTTATCGTTCATTATGTATTTCACCTGCCCGGCAAATGGAATTTTCTGTAGTAAGATAAACAGGCATGTTAATTTGAGTACTTATCTATGTTATGCACCATGTTTTGTACTAATCAATTGAGGTAATTATTCTTATATGTTTGCCGGCGAATAATATATGGCGAATTGATGTAAACATACCATGTATCGATTCTCTGATTATTATTTTTTTTCTATTCTTGTTTTTGTTTAACTTTTCCTGCATGTAAAAGATGAAATTTAATCTCATTTTATTAAATGCAATGTTCATTATAAAGTATTACGCCAAGTGTATGCATACAGAATGACTAAAATGGTCCGCGATAATGAACGTTTATTATTATTATTATAAATTAATCAAGATCTTTCATTCGAAGAGAGACAAAATATAACAATAAAGCGTTCGTCACGTATCCGCATATCAGGGCCATACATATATGAAGAATGCTTTTTTGCGTTTGCTTGCTGTCACAAAGAGGATTTGAAAAGAGTACACCGCAAAAGAAATGTAAAGCGTAATTTAATGTTAGGTAGAATGTCTCTGAAAATTTTATGTATGTAATGCTTTAAAATTAATATATAAATAAATACACGGTGAGTGATATAAACAAGGAGATAAATATATGAACAGCTAGGGATTTGGAAAATTTTGACTTCTGGAAAAATAAATTTTTGTGATAAGAACAAAGTTGTACTGAAAAAATAAACTAAACAGGGTAACGCCACGTATTTCAACTGATATGTTAGTAAAAACAACTTAAAATAAATATTCCGTGAAAATAACGAAATATTTCAGCTAAAATCGGTTGGCATTCTGCACAAGATTGTCCTCCCAGTTATGATTTTAAGTCGCGGCACTTTCTTTCAGCATTTAGCTATGCATGCCGAATTTAGTTGAACAGTATCGTATACCCTTTCTCAATAAAGCAGGAAAGTTTGCATGAAAGAAGAATAAGAAACTCGGCCTTAAACAGAAAACGCAAAAAAGTGGGTTGATAAAAATGCGATGCAACAAATGTTTGGTTTCGCTGTTTTCTTTGGAATCTGAGTAGACATATATTCTGAAGGATGGAGACAAACTTTCTCCTATATATATAATATGAACGTTTTATTTGCCCCCATGCCGTTTTCTTATGTCAAACAAAACCGATCAAACACAGACATCTCACTTCTCAAATACAACTGATTACACAGGAGTTTCATCAAGCTAAGTAAGCATCTCGCGTCAATACTCTTACATTAATTACCCCACTTCAATCTATAAGAGAACTCACAAAAACCGACACCAGAGTAAACAGCAGGAATGTCAGCTAATGAAACAATGATATATAAAATCACAACCGATCTTTAAGAGCAAAACTGAAAAATACTAATTTTTTGCTTCACTGGAAGGGTACATACGTGCTGTAAAGCAGTGGAGAATGATGTAAGAATAAACCTGCATCAACACACCAATGCATAGCTTGCCTCAGCCTCAATAACTCGCGGACCATAAATTTACCATTTATTCCTTTTTGCGTATTAAATCATACAGATATTTCGAGAGCTGCATTCCATCACAAACAATAACGACTTCCGCGTCACGCTTGTAACCTTAACGCCCAATCGCTAATTAAGATGGTACCGCAAATTTGCGTGACAATTTTAATCTTCAAAGTCTCCACTTCATTTTCACCTAGTAAACAGTCAAATTCAAGTACTAACTCGTCTCCCATCCAACAGAAGGGTCATTCCATGTCAAAAGAAACAATGAATAAGAATTGGTTTGTATTACCAGGGGAACTTAATTGCTAAGGGAACAGTCAAAAACACCATATAAAATATTCTAATTCCCTCTAATTTAAAATGCCCTCCATTTCTTAATACCTCTCGTACAATCTCAAACTTCAAGTTTTAACTATAGCGATGTTGTATCTTTGCATATCTTTATATTCTGTAAATCACCTACTTTCAATTGCTCCGCCAACGGAGAATATTAAGTCTTTTATGAAAGTGAAGAAATGGCTGATTTTGAGCACAACTACAACTACCATTTTTCTCTTTCGAGTGGAATATCAAGCTCCAGGTTTCAACCATATGTTGCACTTTTGCACATCTTTAACTTCTGTAAGCCACATATTTTTAAATTTCTCCCTCAAGTGATAATGAAGTGCAAAAATGGCTATTTTGAGCGCAAAGTCAATTTTGTTTACTTCATGAAGAGAAAGGGTTAGTTATCTTTCTTGTTAGTTAGCTTTCTTAGATTAATCTTCTACTTTATTACTTGAAGTGCAAAAGCTCTTAAATCTGAGGCTTTCCTCCTTTGTTTAGTTTTCTTTAGCCGAAAACAATTTTTTGTATGAAAAAATGTTAACTTCAAGTTCCATTTCCCACTATGTATAGAGTAGTGTGATTTAAATATCTCTCCTCTGTTATAGTTAGCACCTGAGATATTATGGATAGAATAAACATAAAAATTCTAATAAAATTCGCATGCGCCATCTTGGAAAAATGGCTGCCACAAGAAATCGAGGGACAGAATTTTGAAAATCTTCGTATTCAACTTCCAAAACATGTAGGTATGTGCGAGTAGTAAAAGAATTTTCGAAATTTACCATGCAACCTGGATACGTTAAAATTTGACATGGAATGACCCGGCTGTCAATACCACTCACAATAATTATTCGTACCGTTTAAAAAAGAACCGAAAACAATTAATGTAAAGTGATGCAGAATTTACAACATCTTTACGGTACGTTTCACAATGAACAATTCATCACCATTCCATAATATTTAACGAAATGCCTGGACTGTAACAATGTTATTGTCCACATTAGCGTCTCCCATGGCTAACCCACGGCTTGAACCCTGCAAGCTACAGCATAGGCGCAGTTTCATTAGCCACGAATAAATGCAAGATAGTGAAAATTGAATAATGGAGAAAAAGAGGACAGGAAGATATAACCTAATTTATCATCAGTCCGCCCTTGTTTATCCTGTAGTCGCGAGGGAAAAATAATTAACTTGCAGCTATTCGCTCGACAGTAAAGTTATTTCAAGCTTGACAGCCGATATTATGAACAGATCATCTTTTCATCGATCTGGCTTGATCCGCAGATTGAATAGTTTCCTTCGTGCCTGCCACAGCTTCAAGGACGTCAAATTTATTCAGTAAGTTAATTCGGACGTTCAACTTCCAGGTATCGATCGCTCTTACGGTGATTGAAAGATGAAACCTTCACAGAAATCTGTGCCCAACATATTCCATTGACGCATAAAAACCACCATTCTACCCGTAATACATGCTTTCGGCACCCACGTCATTCAGCAATCCCAACACTTTTTTCCTTCTCTAATAACCAGCCTCTGAACAGTGTCTCTTACCGCTGTGAAAGACGACATATCAGTCTAAATTATTTTCCCTGCATCCGAGTTCCACAGTATGTCATCATTAAAACCTTAATTAATAATTCATGGTATCCGGCTTCACCATACGAGTTTATCCTGAAAGGAAAAAGAACGTTTTCTGGAAGAGGAGAAACGTGAACTAATATGATTAGGTAAAATTCCTCACCAATTTGTTTACAACAGAGACCCAATTTCAGTAATTTTACCCCATCTTCCAACGGGAGATGACATGAGATTGATTTAAAGCTAAAGATGGCAGGGTATAGTTGAAGCTCCTATCGTTTAATAATTAATTTTACTGGAATCCAACAAGTTATATGTGCTCATGTATCTCCTACCCTGCTAAAACTTCAATGGTATTTTCATATTTCATGAGATGATAAGATTTTCAATCATCAAAACGTTGATGAAGAAGTTTTCCTACAGTTATAATTAATTTTGAGAAATCAAGGGTTTTAACTCAAACAAATCCTAGGGTCTATTATAGCACAATGGTGAAAATTCCATCCATAATAATAACTGCCACTGATGAAGGATCTCACGATTTATCGGCTAATATTAGGGATGAATCGATCTTTGGTTTATCACCAATGACGGTGATTGATCGGCACCGACGCTCCGATGGCTGTCTGCCTTTGTCTTTGGGGTAAATAGTCCATAACTACTCAAAGTTCAACCTGAAGATGACAGACTTAGCCGTCAAAACGTGCGACGCTTCGGTGCCGATCAATCACCCAGTGGTAAACCCGAGAACGCACCATCATAACTATAACCACATTCTTCATAAGGTCACTTTAATAACGAAAAAATAACGGCTAAAATAACGCACAACCAATGCTCCACACACGATATGACTTCTTAGACGCATTTCGGGCTGACGATGAGCGAAGTTACAATTGGCTGACGTCCTCTCTTCCATAATGGCAATAGAATAGACTAGATCAGTGATCGGTAACTTGTAACACAAGTATCACCAGGTTGCACGCAAAACCTTTTTGGTGGCATGTCAATAAAAGGACGACTCAAGTAAATTTTCCGAAATATTATGCCATTCTTATTTATAAAATCATACTCATGAATAAAAGCATTTTTTATAAATGAGATGAATATGACATAATGATTTATTTTGTGAGTAAAACCAAAGTTCCGTGTGTAATTGTAACCGAAACTATATGTTAACCATTGATACTTCTCCTCACAATGGTATTTTCATTAAATTATATCATAACATCGCTATTCGGGTTTCCTTTTTCATTTTTACGACGAGTGGCACTCCTATTGAAGCCGGAAACAAGCCGACTTCCCTGGAGATCATATAGGAAGAAAGAAGTTAAGGAAACTGTTTCAAGTGCAGTCAGTGTGTGTAAGAAGAGGTGCAACAGCTTTTTCTATTTTTTCATAAATTTTATGCATGAATCACTATTAGGACTAATATATTCATTATTCACTCCCTGTTTAATGCATCAAATCCATATAATGTTTCAAATTTCATTTTAGGCTACGAGCTCCTTTTTAGTTTTCTGGGTTAAGTTAGTAAGACGATTTTATAAATGATTATCATGTATTGATTAAATAAGTGAATAGTGAATGGATAAGTTTTCTTTTTAGAATTTAAAAGCCGCCACACCTTACATTGCTGGGCACAAGCAATTTGGGCGCAGTTACGGCGAAGCGAGACCTGCCAATTTCTTTTACGTGGTATTTGGTTAAATAAATCTGTTCTTAAATTATTCGTTACAATATATCAATGCATATTACATGATTTTTACCGTATCCTTTTCCATAAGAAAGGTTTTTCTCAACACCTAGGGGTGGCAAGTACCCGGTTTTGTATGTTAATAATGCTACACGTACAGACATCGGTTGCCGACCATTGCACTAGGGTTTTTCCATAAAAGATGACTTCTTCATGCGATGGATTTAATAATATCTCCTTCAGCGTCCAAAAGTTTAATGAAAATTGGTTAAATTCCAGTGTTCCTTTGATCTTTTTTTAACTTTTTAAAAAATAGATCAAAGAGGTATCCGAGCTTTAAATTACCATTTTAATGATGAAATATACATAGCTCAATTTCAATTTAAGCCACGTGCCTGGATGCGACTCCTTAATACTCGTAGGATTGCGGATTTGCGCTGAGCCCATTCATTCCGCTGAGGGCTTTATCTTCATTAGCTTTCATTGTCTGCACGCCGGCATCATTCGTACACACGATTATCTCATAAACTGATCATAATGTCATCAACAATTTAAGGAGTGGTTGATGAAAGTCACGAGAGGGGCGCAGGAGGATAGAGGTGATAGTGTTTTCACATAAACGTCACGCAGCCTAACTCCAACAGAGCCCTCCCAATGGCGTTCTCGGAGTACTCATCAAGTTGAGTGGCGTTGGAAACGACACACAGGAGGTTCGGCGCCCAACCCTGCTCCCTCACCCTTTATTGCAGGGTTGCCACGTCATGCACGGGCATAATATAATCCTTAAATATGTAATGCCTTATTTACGAGTGAAACGTGAACACCGAGTAAAGAGGATGCGAATGGACTATAGGCGTTCGAGATTTGGAGGAGGATGAAGAGGAGGAGGTGTACGCAAAGAAAGACAAACGAGGAAGTGATTGGTGTGGTAGGTGAGGAAAGGAGATTTCTGAATGAGGAGAGGTGAAGGGTTAGTTAAGGGTGTGATAGAGGGGAGGATGTAGGATGAGTGTGGAAGAGAAAGAAATAGAATCAGTTTTATGGACGGGATGAAGAAGGGTAGTACGTATGCTTAGATGAAGAAAGAAATATCATTGTTGGACGGAGCCTTGCACATATGAAAAGAAAGAGGTGAAGCTGGAATAAAACATCGACATAAATATAACGTCGAAGCTGCAAAGGAAAACGTATATTTTTTTCAGTACATTGAGCATTATTCAGTATTATGGGTTGAAGTCGGGCGCCCGTCAGAAAGGCCTTTCGGTCTTTCATGCGTGTCCTCATATATGACGCGCACCTGATTATATGCTCGTATGTTAGTTTCAGGAAATAAACATACTTGCGCTACACACGTAATTACGGTATATGTAGCGACCTTTCAGAACTACATTATCCGAAAAGTGTTTTTGCTTGCTTTTGTAATTACATTATCCCTTGGTCAAGATCATGACCCCAAAATACTGGTCTGGTCACTTGATCGCATAGTCGGTTCTTTCATAGCTGCTCGAGGGAGACGCAAGTAGTCCTTAAGGCTTTAAAAATGACGAAAAAGATACATGCCAACACCTTGAAGAATGTCCAGTGATAATATTCTTCTATTATTCGCTCTCTGAACCCCAGAAAGGTATGGGGAATTCAATGAAATATAACTTCTGAAGCTGTCAAGGTTGTATATGAGAAGAAATAGAATAGCGGTACTCTCAATTCTTCCGATAATAACCAAAGTAATAATCAAGAGAAGCCACTTTTTGAGGGAAATCTCTAACTAACTTTCGATGGCATTACGTCCTCGTGTCAAGTAACGGATCGCGCAGTTTTTGTCCCGCATACCGTTCCTTTCGTCTCCTACGGCTACAAGGCAGGAAAACAGCTTTGAATCCAAAGTATTGTTCAATCGCTATGTTTTCGCAGCAGAGTACTGTCTTTAGGTTGCTTGTTTTAATTAAAATCGGAATATACTCCTATGAGACAGTTTTTAATATACATTGAGAGGAGTTACAGTTTATTATATGACAGAGATAAAAAATCCTAGGATCTGTAATGTATTTTTAAGATCTCAGTTGAGACTAAAGTAATTACTTCAGAGTTTCATTATTAATAGACTACCTATTCTTAAGTCGGGCTCGATTCTTGAAGCCAAAAGTAGTTTAGTTTTTAGTACTACTACTATTAGTTTTTTCTGCATTACTTTCTGGTAGAATTATTCCACGAGAGCACATATCTTTACGGAGTTCATATCATATTACGTGATGTGAAAATCACGCGTGCTACCACCATTAGTTTAAATGAGTACTATAATGTAACGGTCATATTTCAGTTGAATTAGCATTACACCTTGAGAGAGACCCATTATATTAATAACTATCACAGCATCTTTGATAGCAACAATGAATTAATCACGTACTTTTGATTAACACCGTGACATGACATCTAAATTTTAACATTCTGTACTCTAACGCAAGTTACTTAGAAGGGGACAAAGGATTCATGAGAATAATTAAACCAATTTCAAAAGGCCGTTTTTCATATTTTACACGAGCGAAATAAATCAGGTAATATATAAAATACGAGAGGAACCTATTCCTCTATCGAGCCACAGCCACAAATACTCAGATGAGGCATTTCACAAGTAACTTTTAAACCACTGTTCGCTTTATATAACTTATTGAACTACATTATGGTATCTCATTGTTTTAAACGGGTGTTTATCATTTCAATCAGTTGAAATGAACGTTCAGAACTTAAGGATCGAGTAATGGAATACAAAATGCAAATACCTTTTTGCGATAACTCAGAGATTTTGAAGGAAAAACGTTTGATTTTTTACATCAAAGCATGTATTTGGTATAAACTTTGTCGTGAACGGCTACTCTAACAGCTTCCCAGCGGATTGCCGACGCTCTCACGCTGCCTGTCATCACATATTCATACCGACGTTCACCAGGGTTGGAGGACCTACTCCCGCTTGCTAATTTAAAAGATATTAAAGGCCAAGGGGACAAGATTGCACCGTTTTTTTGTATAGTTTGCTTAAATATTTCAGAGCAATTCTTCACATGGCCAGCATTCATTTACCATTCCGTAAATTAAACATGGGGTGCGTAGTTTTAGACACTGAATCACAGAAATGAATTCAAAGAAGGTCAGTATTTTATAAATATGGCTCCGAAGTCGTGAGTTCTAAAGTCAAAACTGATATTAGCATTCATTACTCGGTTTGAGGCTGAAATAAAAGTTTAAAAAATGATAAACATTATTAAATGATGTTACTTTGCGGAACCTTAGATATAAACAATTAATTTTCCAATTTTATGATTTCATTCTGTCCACTCATTCCTGAAGGATTATCAGTATTATTATCATAAGGCAGTCTAATAGCATATTGGCCAGTTTTTGGGAAGTGCTTCCCTTAAATTCCAATTTTTGGGGCCATATTTTACTTATAAATACAAATGTTGTTCCTCGGCATCAATTCTCTAAGTTCCTCATACCTTCTGCCTCCACTCTTGAAGAATAAATATTTAAATAACCCGCGCACATTCGAACATCCTGCTTGCTGAATCCACCTAAATTCTCTTTTAACTCCTGAGAAAAACACAAAAATCGCGCTCACTTTTTCATCTACACCAAAATATACGCCACATGGGCGTGAGGTAGGGGCTGTCAGATCACCAGCTATGAAAAAGGGAGGGAAAATGAAATATTATTTGGGAGAGGGAAAGAGTGAAAGTGAATTCAATGAAAACGGGATATCTAAGTGTCTCATCATAGCTATTTTGTCACCACCATCAGTTCCGAGACACCTCGAAACTCGTGTTATGTTAGATCTTTCAAGCATCTCTGCCTAATGACTAGTCACCGAGACTAGAAATTCCCAGCCTAATCCTTCCTTAGGCTCTCTTTAACTCTCTATACTCCCGTGACACTTTTTTAACGAAGCGTGTGGCTTTCCTTGGAATTTTGTTTATTTGGCATATCAAGTCTTGCTGTGTGGGGTCACAAATGCCCTCGGTTTACTCTCCAGATGTGGTCTCACCAGAGCGAAATAGTACTCCTCTTTCACTTGTTCATCAGAGAACCTTCCCACTTTTTGCTTGATTAATCCTAGATTCTTTAATGCAGCAGCGCATTTTTTCGTTTGTGTTTCGCCACAGGCCAGAAGTCAAGGTGATTCCCACGTATTTGACTTCATCTGGCTTCTTTATATCAAGACTTCTCACTTAAAAATATAACATTGGAGTTATTTCTTTCGTAACAAGTGTACTACAGTGCATTAATTAAGGTTAAGTTCATGGCCTCATTTGAGATACCCCGAGTTAACGTTGTTGACGCCCGATGACATAGCTTCTAAACCGCAAATGTTTCGTATGTTTGCCCCACATTTGCTCATTTCATGATTCTCAAGTATTTCATTTCATCTTTAAGGTACATACATTTTTACTACCCCCCTCTTTTACCACTAAGACAATCTATTTTTTATTTATTGACACAAACACATCTGAATCACTAGAATACATCAATATTATGATAGACGAAATCCTAATATTTTCTAAAATATGTCCGTTTCTCCACGCAGATAACCATTCATTTTTAAGGCTTTAATGCCCTTTAAAGTCAGTTTGCTATACACGATGCGCTTTGCGGTACTCAATATGGAAAATAATAAAATAGAAATCTTGAACAATAATGGACAATTCTCCAAAATTCACTTCGCTATTCCGACCCAATTTTTCAAAACCATTAGTTTTACGGCCATTATCTCTTGTTCCAGACATTAAGTTTATTACGCCGCGGTTAGTTATTTGAAACACGTGAAATTTTAATTAATATTTTCCTCCAGTTTTAAATTGGCCCATCAATTTCGCAGCTCTAAATTGAACGCCAACGAAACCAGGAGAAGAGCACCAAAAACACGTTTTTAACGCTGATGAAGGATAAAATATGAGTCTAATAGATTGAACGCAGTGACGCGTGGTGGACCTAATTGCTAGATAATATACTGAGAGATGCAATTCCAAAGGGATGTTAATTTTCACATGTTCAGAGCAAATAAAGATGGAGGCATACAAAAATGATAAAAATGGCTGGATCACGAATCGTCAATCCCAGCATTTAATACGAAATATAATTTTTACGGCTGGTGCACTGATCTATGTACTTAATTAAATTTCACCACCAGATAAAATCCGTTCATTATTCTGTCTATCGATAAATAGTACATCAACCACACAGAAAGGTAAATGGAGGATAAATAATAGATAGGTATATGGCTTTATTACGTTGGGAGATATTGAGATTCTCCAATTAAACTAATGTCACATGTTAGATCAACAGACATCAAATGTTTACGCGAAAGAAAATTCAAATTTACAGCCAAAAAAACGTTCAGCAACTTAAACTTTGTCAATAGATATATTAACAATCAAGATAGACAAATTTTCGTAACCAATATTCCTACTCGCTTTAGAGTTTACACACTGCATACAAACATGATAGAATAAAAAAATATTAACTAAAATAAAAACTTTTTGAGGGAAAAAGTTAGGGATTTTGCTCTAACCCATAACTTAAAAACACTCACTGCAGGAAAACACCCGCACAAGAGGGGGTATGTGGAAAACATCACGAAACGAAACGTGAAACGAAAAAAATAAGGTCACATGATTAAATCAAAAGAACTTCATAAGAATATTCGTGCTCTGAAAAATTTGCGATCGTACGAGTCAGATAATATCTAGTGCACTAATTTATTAGCATAAAATTATATTAACCTCACATGAACATTAGCAAGGAAAAGCCAGGTACTTCGATCGAGGTCACCTTGCTTAACCTATCAAAGACCAACAACGCGTCAGTGAATCCACTGTTAAATGAATAAAAGCTAAGTGCGATGTTTTATAATAGTAATAATAAGTCAGCTGTATAAGAGCGAGATTGAGACATTGACTTCCCTTCTGCCGTCCAGCCCCTCGTCATTCTACACATAATACGTAGAGATATTAGTATATCGCAATTGCTATAAATTCGAAAGTTTTTTTGTTGTTTTCTTTCATTTTTGGACGTTTGGAGTAGCTAGGATCACAGATTCATCAAATTTCGCAACTGCTATAAATTCAAACTTATATTTATTTTATGTTTTTTTCTTATTGGTCCATGTTTTGGGTACTTATGACCACAAATCCATCAAATTTAAATCGCCGATAAAGCGCGATAAAACGAAATAATAGCGATATATTGGCGATTTCACGTAATTCTGAGCATGTAACGGCAAAATATTTCACACAAAAATATTAAACAAATAAAATAGTACAAAATATAATAAAACAAAATAAAATCAAGACCTTGACGAAATATTTTTATGAAACGTCAAAAATAATTGCTTCGTAGTATAGGTGTAGCGAAACTTGGTGGCACTCTCTTGTTATGAGTATGATGCAAGGGATAGGAAAGCATATAAGTGATGTGGGATAAAGTGGCAGAGTCTTCCTCCAAATGTCACTCCGGAAGGCCTTCGGTACCTTTGCCCGCTCATCAACGCTTGATTTACCCTCAGTGATCTCTGATTCTCCGCTGGTGAGTGCCACCAAGTTCCGCTATACCTATACATTGTTACAAATCTTGCCGCTCACAAGCAGCACTAGTGCACCATGGAAACGCCGTGACGGCGCGCCGTGCTTGGACATGGTCTACGGAAGCTGTATGAACCTCATTCTGTGTCTTCCACCGCTTTGTTATTGTTGTAAACGTGATCGGGAAGTAAACAAGTTAAGTGGTGAAAATCCGCGTGCTAAACTATCGATCCATGAGCGTGTCAAAATTTTTAAAGAAGACAGATTTTATGAAAGTGATTCTAATATTTTAATATGTGGAAAATGCAACGTTCGCCTTGAGTGGGAAAAAAAGGAATACACTGAATAAACATTGTGAATCGAGTTCTAACAAACGCAGAAAAGCTTCTCTAGCACAAGATGTCTCGTCAGCGAACAAGAGAGAGGTTTCGTTGTTCAGAGTGCATCCAGAGAATGCAGGAAAGGCTAAAGTGGATTGAAATAACTTTGTTAACGACACAGTAGAAATGTTTACTAAGGCAAACAATCCTCTGCACAAGGTCGACCATCCAGCAGTACGCGAGTATCTTGAAAGGTAAGTTGAAAGCCACCATATCCAACCTAGGCCCTAAGCCTACTCTATAGCACCCGGTAGCACGTATTGACTGGCCGCCACTGACTCCTAATACTTGAATCCTTATGTGTTACCTAGTACATACTAACAGCACGCCTTGCATGTTTTCTACATTGGACTTGAGTCTCTGTCCATCTGTGTACTTGTAGAATGCATGTATATTGACGGACCCTCTCCATTGTGATGGCATCTGTAGTGTAGTAGTGCATGTTTGTGAGGCTTCGCCTCGTGACAAGCATTAGCGATTTATGCTAATTCATAATAATCGTAGTTACACTAACTCTAGGGTATAGTATAATGCATGTTGGTGATTACTCACCCCCTGCCACACACCCCTGAGGTGGCTTGCAGGGTATTTTGTAGATGTAGATGTAGATGTATAGATTCCAAAATAGGTGGACACTAGGGTGCCTCGTTTTTCGTTTAATTTCGTTAATTGTAATATCCGGGAAAAGTTGTCAACCCATATCAATATTACAAATGTGATTTTTTTTCAAATTGGCTAATATCTTCTGTCAGAATATTTGCCTCAAAGTTTAAAAATTTAAACAAAAAGAAAAAAAAATTTCATTTATTTTTTCGGCCAGAGTTCTTATGTAAAAAGACGTCATTTTGAAAATTGACATTAAAACATCATTATGCCAGTTATATGCTCATTTTCCATCGATTAGATGACATTCTACGTTGCCCCCCGAGGTAATATTTGTCTGTAGTAGGCAACCCGTAACACGTGTTCGCCTTTTTCTCTATTTCTGCAGTAAATGACCCGATAAAGGCATTTTTCTCAGTAAAGTAATCAATCCCAATCAAGTTACTTATCCAACTCTTTAACTTGCCTCGACAATTTACTTTCATGACTTTAACGGCATTTGTCATCATAAGATGGAATACTTGGTTCAAAAGTATCAAGTACCTGGGAACATATTTGGATGCCCTGATCGCCCTGATTCAGTTTTTAACCGAGTTTGACGAGAAAAATGTCAATGTCAATACCGTATATGAAATGCTTGAGAACGAATCTCAATCTTTGATGCTGAAAGTTTTATTCGTCTGTGAGATATGCCAGGCATTCATAGATTTGATTGAAGCATTAGAAGGATCAAAATACCCGCTTGCCCACCTGCTTTGGGATAGGTTGGAGTCATTTTGCCAGTCACTCTAGCAGTATGCCAATGGCTCCTTTCCGGGAAAAACAACTTGGATTTTGGCTGAATTTAAGAATGCCAACAAAAAATCATCGATAGTCATGAGCCTAACATCGGCATCTGAAAAAGGCTTAAAAACATTTATTCACCATATGAGGCCACGTGAAGCAAATAAACTTTACAAAGACGCGGGGACCCTATTTTATCCTGCAATTACAGGACAGAATCTCGTGGTAAGTTTGAGTTTTCATCTGTATTGTTGTCACTTGTATGTAGGCACCTTACTGGGTCAATATCAAAATACAAAGTACAAAGCCATGTTTCCCTGCATTTAACGGCCTGAGCATGGATTGCTTCCTAAATAGCTACAGATACTTCCACCGCCATCTACTCCGACAAGTAAAAGAAGACACCTGTGACGTCATGCAGATTCTGCTCGCTGCAAAATTGGTAAACCCGGAATATTGTAATGCTTGCTCTGCGTGAAATATGGGCTTCCGTAAGTTACGTTTATGCTGAGCGTTTTTTCAGTCAATATAACCTGATCTTAACAGACTGCCGTAATCGACTCAAGGAGTCCTACGTTGAGACGTGCTCAATGCTAATGTTTAACAACAAGAATTTGAACTAAGCTCTCCGCCCTAAGTTAAAGTTAAAAATGTACTGTAAGCTACTTGATGGTAAGGTAGGGCTATGAACATTTACAGCACATATTATTTCTCTAATTATTGTATTCGTCTAATTATTGTAAGATAAGATACTTTTAGGATGTTACAACGTTTTTATATTATATAATTTTGCAAAACCACACGTTTTTCCATTTTATTGCCCCCTAATTATTGAAATTCGCTAAAAATTAATAGATGCTACAAAGTACGATGAAGTAAAATTGAAATTGCTATAAATGAAATTTGAATATGCGATATACTAGTATCTCTAATAATATGTTAAAAATCAGCTTTTTAGGAGGGAAGATAACATTGCCAATGTAACCATTGACACATTATCACTAAATAGCGTACATTGTATATTACAAATTTGTGATATAAACTTGGATTATTGGACTTATACTTTTTCCTCTAAATATCAATGGCTGTAAAATACCCGAAAAAGATTGGTGTTGTGAAAAACGGAAGATTTACTGAAGAGTTAATAACTGTATTACCAATTATTTGGACTAACGAAGTTTCAACTTAACTAGAATTCAAATTTGCAATACCAAAACTCATGGAACATTCTGCCACTCCCGATGGTTACTCAAATGATTTCAAACTGAATCTTGAATACGATCATAGTGAGTGACAAGGAATGAGAAATGTGACGATGATGGCATAGAGAAGAAAAATAACCTTTCCTCTCCGAAATCTCATTGGTGCTCCGTTATTAAGCTATCAAAGTTCGTTCTCCAGCTACATTTGCGTTTACAAAACGAGTTTCGTCGATAAAAAAGCCTCACTCGAGGAAATGTATAATGGGAATTCCGAAATCCATCGTTTACGAAAGGAGGAAGCATATATATCTTTAAAGGTACTTCGGAAATGGGTTGCTATCATAACCCTAATGTATACCATTGTGTAATCCTAAAAGCAAAATGGACGTAAATGCAGAGCCTGACATCCATACCCCACAGAAACTTTTTGCCTCCTATCAATGTAAAAATTGAAGTTTTTAACTATTAGAAAAAAAGCAGAAACTACGATGAGGTACATTTCTCAACAAGCCTTAGAAAATAAAACGCAGTGAGAATCGTTTCCTGATTCTACGAAAACAATCCCTGATAAGACTAATTTTATTTTCCAAAGTTTCCTATGTTAAAAAAATCAGTTTACACGTTTTCCATTCATTTTTCTTGCTTTCCTCCAGCCGCATTTGCATTCTAATTTTCGCTTGTCGGCATTGCTTCATGAATCATAAAAGGGATAAGTAGAAACACGTCGTCATCAAGCGTTACTCCTTGGGTTGTAGGGTAAACGAAGATTGCTTGGATGTGCGTTATCATACCACTCTCCCATGATCTATCGTTTCATTCCTTCATAAGTCTTCTCTTTGGATTCCTTCTCAATTTTCCAGAAGTATTCCATTCTATAGGTCTTTCACAATGATTTTTTTCCTTCATTTCTCCGTCGATTTTCGTTTAAAAGAGTCACGTATTTCTCAAATTTGGATTCAATTAGTTTGCTTCTTCCTCAACTCAGAGTTTTCTTCATAAATATTTTCTCTACAACTCTTCGTAGGTTTGACTTCTCCTATGGTGATTCTTTCCGTCAATTTGATCTCCATTATTCTTTGATGACGCCGCATTCCCATTGCCTCCAAACCTCTTTGCTCAGTAGCTTTCATTGTCAAGAAGTACATTTCACGAATAAAATTAATATTCCCGTTCATAAAGTGCACTGTCAACCGGGCAACGATTTGCCAAGATGGACAGACTCAATTACATAACTTTAAATTTGTTTTACTCAAATGAAGACAACTTTATGGTTTCAACTGATTTATTTTTCACAATACTGCCGGTTTCGGATGTAACAATGATGGCGTATGAGTAAAAACTTTCCTGGTATCCCCGCGAAAAATTAATCAGAGGCAAACACAAAGTTCTCTTCATTTAAAGTTCTCTTCATTAAAGTCAGATCTTCATTGTATGATTATCGGTGGAGGTAATCCTCGTCGTAGCCGTGTTTCAGACACATTTAGGTCTGAGAAAGGAAATTCCGGTTACGGGACAGGATGACCACTGGATTTTTAATTTACAAATCAAAGAGTTTTACAGGTCTTCCAGGAAAAATATCACGTTTTTCCAGGGGGTAGTTACACATTGCGGGGTCGATTTTTGGCATGTCTGTATAATTTTCGAATTTTTAACAGCATTCCTGAATCACCCTGTGAATGTTTTCCACTTCATATAAATAGAATTTATATTTGGAATATTTAAACAAGAGAAAGGAAAACCGTGTGAATCTCCACTTCAGACGATTAAAGCAACTTTTATGATACATAATTATCGTTGACATAACAACTATGAATGTTCATAGAAGCATGTAAGCCTGCTTTTGAATGATAAACACTGCAAAGCAAAGAAATTTAATCGAATGAGCAGCTTAAATATTTTGGTGCAAAAATTAGCTACATTGGGTGTGATATGGAATAGATATGCTCTTTCTAAGGATGAAAGTGTACGAATAGGGGCTAAAGAGGCGATATCATATTTAAACATGGAACAAAATGATGCTCTCGAAATTTTACGCTGGGCCGAGATCGTGATTTTCAAAAATTATCCCTAGCATTATGCATTAAGCGTACCACAACGAAATCTGGGGAAATCAAGGAGAACGTATAAGTTTTTTTTCGAAAACAAGAAAACTACACGACGGTAGCGATGCCTTCGAGTATTCCAGGATTTTAAGGAGGGGTAGTCACCCCGCGGGGGTTGAAAAACCTAAGGTACGAACATTTTTCCAGCTCTGCCTCTTGTCTCCTTCCCTAACTCTCTCGCAACAGTAAAGCGGACGAAACCGCACATTCGATTTGCAATGTGTACTCCACTTCCGACCGATTGAGGCGCGCTCAGGAGAACAGCAACAGGTAAGGTCAACAAAAGGGCTTCGCCTCCCTTCACCCCCGAAACCTTCGCCGCGCCACTCGCACACACATTGACTGGCACATTTGCCGATGGAGGGAAAAAAAAGAATCGTCTAGAACACAAAAGAGTTGAGGGAACGGAAACGAAGATGAATAACGGAGATTAAAACGTATAATCCCATTAGGTTATGGAAATTGCTAAGTGACAATAAGTCTCAGTGTGCCCAGATGCTTCCGAAACCAGATGGTGCAGAAAATCCGGGGAAAATGCTATACACTACGCTAGAGCCAACACCTTTTTATTCATACATAACTAGATAACACTCATGAGACCTTCATTTTATTTCAGTTTTGGGATCTGAATTATGTGAACGGCTCAGTGCTAAAGTTGATCAAGCGCCGTTAACCAATTTATCATAAAATGAAGGATAAATGAATTCAATTATGACTGGCAAGATGTGGTAGTAGGGCATTTTGAAATTGAATAAAGGAAACAATGCGTTGTACAACAATACATTCAGTGGACAGAACTAAGTTTTCATTTAGATGAGTTCATGAAGGATAAAGTAAAAAAATATTTAAAATCCCGGCCACTTTCAAAAACCTCGATGGTGAAAGTACTTGGCAGACACAGTGAGTGCTACTCATGTTTGGCATAGAATAGAATACGATATTTACTGATCATTACACTGATGAGTCACGATAGCGCTTATTCATATATGGCACAAAGCCAATCTTATATTATCATAATTAAACGGTGAGCAACATTTGAGCAATATTATATCATGTTATGATGTCCCAGGAATGTCTATGTTAGCGGTCAAACTTTAAATTTAAGCCCTTGTCCCATATTAATTTTTTTCGTAAATGCATTTAAGAAATTGCAATTTGTAATAAACGCCCGTAACTATTACGTATATGTGGAAACATATGCAACCTATATTTTACACACAATTTAAGCAACTTATTTGATTAATAACTCGAATAGGGGAGATGTGGGGAGCTGTTTCTTTTCAAATCATTAGATAAAGTCAATGTTATAAATGACCTCAGTTTTCGATCCCTACCAAAAAAATAACCAACCATCCATTTGGAAAGCGTCAATGTAGCGATTTAATTCCAGAAGCAGAATCCGATATTTGAGAATCGATTAAATTAAGCTAGCTTAAGTAAATATGAGACCATGGGAAAGAATTTTTCCAGCAACCACTCGTCCGGAGAAGGCGTCACTAGGCAGAGTGGATCAGACAACAGGTGGAGGAGACCAACAGCTGGCGAAAGAGGGGTGGGCGGGACGGAAGTGCAAGAGGCGAAATGGAATTCAGAGATCGCCATTGCCCATTCGCGCGGAAGGAAACCTTTCGGGTTTAAGTGAGCGGAGCAAGTGCAAGAACAGCTCCCAAGCATGAAACGGATGCCATGCGGTGTGGCCAATTCTATTCACTAAGTAAGTGAAATGGAAAATCAAAAAGTCTACGTCAAGAGCCTAGCCGAGGGCAGACATTGAGAATTTCTCTGTATGATCGAGTTCGTGCTAAAGCTTATGGCCCTAGCACCGAAACTCATTTTCGACCTGGGCAACTCTCTGCGTTCGCATGGCGTGTACGTGAAATTCAAATTATTCGTGAGCCTTATTCATATTATTTTGCTGATAAAGAAAATTTAAAGCAATATTTAAAAAAAGCTATCATATTAGTTGAATATTAATACCTTCATTGCACTAAGACAATTACCATTTGAATAAATTATTCTGAACAATTATAAATTAAACTGTGATAGTTTCAGTTTTATTCCAATGCCACAAGTACGTAACCAATGAGCCGCATGTGGCTCGCAAGCAGCAGTTAGCCGTTCACTGTTCTACATCCATTGGAAATTTCACGTTTAGTTGACAGTACTGGCCATAAAGAGAACATGTTTGCCAAAGTTAGATTCCTTGTGGTCACCTCAAGGCTACAGAATGAACCGTTTCTTAAACCTGGCTTAATTTAAATAAGTTTATTTAAGGAATCACATTTGGTAATTGTGAGACTCCTAGATATGCCGTTAGAATACTGCATTAGAGTATTTTAATGTTGCCACTGCTAATAGCAACATCGCACATCCGGGCTTACACATATTTACAAAGGAAACGGCTCTCTATTAGAGCCAACACTCTCAACTAAATGTAGGACGACTGTAGCTCATTTGTCTTTGACCTTCCAAATCAGAAACGGGGTGAATCTCAGTATAACCGACAGTACTAGTTTTACCAAATCTCTGTAAAAAATATCTGAAGGCAACGAATCACGTAGAGAAAAAGCAGAACTCCGCGACAATAACGCTCTTGAATGATCTGTGAACTGAAACGGTTGTCATACATTTCAAAGAGAAACAGAAGGGGGATGAGGACGTTATTTCTACGATGGGCGCCATCTCCGACTTTATTTACCGGAGCATACGAAAAAAACAATCAAAACAAAACCACAAAGCTGGACTGGTGACGTTATTACGGCTCGGGTCAACGGCCTCGGAGCCACCACACAGCTACCATTTGTTCCAGATAGCCCTTTGCGTGGCATAATTTATTTGTTGTTTTTGTCTTTCTGTTATTTTCCAGTCCTTCCCGCAGCCTTTGTTTTCTCGTGTTTGAAAACGAATGGAGGCTTACTCTTTAGAGATACGCGATATTTATTTATATAAATATTTTTGCTCCCTCCGTTTGTTCTCTTTCTCTCTGACTCTCTGTGAAGAGCCGGACGCAAAATATTTTCATCCTTCAAAATTGCGAAACGTGATCGCCATATTTCTTCCACTCTCATCTCTCTTTTTCTGTCCTACAAACTCACCGTCTCGACAACCCATCGATCCTCTCACGTGCTCTTCAGTTCGGCTGACACTTTCATGAACTCGCCGGAAAGAAAAACATTTCCCCACTACGCTGCGTTATTTCATCTCTCGCAGTTTTCCCGAGCGGGAATTCCTTGTCCACGGGAATTTCCGCAATTTCTCGTTCCCCAATTCCGAGAAAGTTTAGGTCGGGAAATCGGGAAGACTGCTCATTGGACTCAACAAATAATTACAACTTGGTCGCATATGACATTATTCATAATAAACTCTCTAGTCTGTGACATAAGCACCAGAAATCAGTATGAAGAACACAGAATGATTTAATCATGCAAACAATTCCATCACGCCGTTACCTTTCAGGGTAAGCAATGTCAAAACATTTTCATTCTCTGTGATTGGCCTGTAAATCTGACTCTGATTAAATTATTTCCTCCATTCTTCCCTTATCCATGCGTACCTCTTTTGCTTCAGTAGCACTCATAAATTGCTTCATGCAAGCCCTCCTGTTTTTATGAATATTAATATTCCTTCTTTTAAAGAGTATTTTTCACCGCAGACACCCATGACTTTCTCGGTCTACCCCTTCCTCTCACACCATTCACTCCTATATCATACATCTCCTTCGTTATTAGATTCTCGTCCACTCTCTTCACATAGCCAAACCAAACGAAGCACAGTCATTGTTAACCCTATTCCTTCTGCTTTTACCGCAAAGATTTCTGAGATACACCATACTCACTGCATTTAGCCTACTTTTATGTTTATCCTGACATACCCAAGTTTTGCTACCATAAAATTAAGTGGCAAGGAATACACTTTCGTATACTGCGATTTAAGGTTAATCGTATAAAACTTATGTTTAAGTATGTTAAGTAAGGCATAATAGCTAACAAGAGATCGTGTATGAACCACGCCATGAATGTGACAGAAACAAAAGAGGTATGCAAGGATATGGCAGTAAGGAGGAAATTGTTAAATGATAGCCAGCATTAAAGACCAAACAGCGATAACTTTGCTCTTTGACTGTGCCTACCCCCAAAGGGAATGACGTGATGGTTGCGTACGAAACGTAACTTATGTAATGGGATTTTTATAGGAAAACGGCAGCGATGCCTATCAAAAAAAAGTAGAAGTAAACGAAATGAAACAGATAGAAGAATTCAATTACTTTGGTGATATCATCGTCGTCATCAATCGTGAATTTGGAGACTGATTTACTGAAGCTATCCACGCCATTCTCGTTTCAGCTTTCGTGAGATACCCGAGGAAAATAAAAATTGTATCAGGGATACTAAGAAGAAGAGTTGCTTTGGAGAAAAAAACGCATATTCATCAGAGAAACTGGGACCTGGTGCATGGATGTGGGACGGACGACAAGAAAGAAGAACGAGTAAGTGCTTGGTATGGTAGGTTAGGAGAGAAAACTTATAGAGGAGATGAGAGGATGAAACTATGAGGGCAAAGTGGGTGGTTGTAACAGGTAAGGGATGGACGAAGGAAAGCTGAAGGCTGTGATAGAGGGGATGATGTAGGGTAGGCGGAGAAGGGAAAGTAAAAAAAATTAGCCTTGTTGATGGGATGAAGACAGGTAGGCTGTGTTTCGAGCCAAGTAATGAAATTTTGCTAATGGATAGGGTCTAGCGCATGTAAACGTCTTGGAGATTTTCACTCTCTTCCCTTTAAAACCAACCTTAATAGGTAGATCACCTCCAGCAATAGATATCACATATTACTAAACGGTAACGGCGTGTTGACCATGGAGCTGAAGAATGAACTCGTGTAAATAGATGGTAGGTCTGTGGATGTAAAAGACTAATTGATTCAGTCCCTTTTCCGACTACACCTTACTTCACCGGTAGAAAACATCTAGTGATAATAATTGACAATATTTGATAAAAATCTCAACAATAAGAGAAACGAAGCCTAAATAATAGTTTTTATTAGATTTGAAGTAACCGTACAGCGTCCCGGGCAAGATATCACTAGTAATTGAAATTCTGCTCGATCTCCATTCAGAAGTTTCTGTCACCTCATATGTACCTCGATATTTTGGAGCGTCTACGTCTCACTGCAAGACTGAACACGCCCTGAACACACGTTCCAACTGCTCCACCATCAGTACGGTTTTGCTACGAACTAACAGTTACTTAGATAGTCATTAAGTAGTTAAGATCAGCTATGTTTAAATGAGACCTAAAATTTTCAATAGGTTACCGGAAAACATTCAGAACGTTAGTAATATTAAGTCTTACTCAAGGTACCTACGTTAGAAAAAGATCATTGAAGCATGAGAGTTTAGAAAGCTTTTTAAAGTTTTCCTGCTTTGAAAAATTAGTTAGCTGTGAAATTTGTTTTGCCTGCCACAACTAGTGCTATTATGAATATTACATAAACCTTTGAGAGGGGATAAGAGATAATTTATGTCCAAAACATCGTGGGACATCTTCATTGGTGGTAATCTCCGTTTAATTGATCATCATCATTCACATACCTATTACGCCACACATAATTTTCTTTTTCCTCTTTGTTATTCGACTTCTATCATCTGAAACTCACAGCCATCTATTTTAAATTATCAATAATTCTCGTTAAATACGATTTTCCGTTTTCCATTCCCGAAAGTTCCAAAATGTCGGGACTTTTGGAAGCCCTTACCTTGCGTTTTTCATCGAATTCAACGCTCAGAAGAATGATATCTGCCCTCTTTACCGTTCACAGCGGTCAACACCGGGTCGACCTTACCAACGACCAATCGAAAGGTTAATTGCCTGTCTAAAAACTTCGAAAAACCGACGCCTATAATTCTCATCCTCCC
Source organism: Pyrrhosoma nymphula (assembly GCA_963573305.1). Taxonomy (NCBI): domain Eukaryota; kingdom Metazoa; phylum Arthropoda; class Insecta; order Odonata; family Coenagrionidae; genus Pyrrhosoma; species Pyrrhosoma nymphula. The sequence goes on from OY754334.1 coordinate 38,307,862, forward strand.
AACCAAACGATAACACTTTCCTTCTTTTTTATTTTGTTCCAAAAATATCAGGCGCAGGTCGACTCTTTGCGGACGATTTTTAAGGGAGAAGGTTTCGTGCTTGTCCGCCAGGTGGAGGAGGGGTTGTCCATTAACTTTTTTTACCAAGGCTCAGCATCGACGACCCTCACATTCCAAAATATTTTGCGTTTCATTTGCTGATTTTTTTTCATTTCACGAAAATCGTTTTGGTACGGGCCTTTTTTTCGCGGCTATCGGAAAGATATAAATCTCCAAATAGCCCATTTGAAAAAAGAGAAAAAAAACAGCAGCGTATCTGATTATATCCGCATTCTTTGCCGTTGTTTATTATGTATCCATTATCAAGTGATCGTAAAATAAAATGACTTAACGGATGGATAGACGGGTTGACACTCTCCGGTGTTAACAATGCATGGACATTATTTTTAATGGCATCAAAGCAAGCAACATAATAATGGCTCACAGTATTATTTGAGTGCACAATATATGTGCCAAACGCATTAAATTAACTTGATTACTGTTTGCATCCTCTAGTGCAATTACACTACGTTTGACTGCTCTCTCCGAATGCCGACATTCCAACCACAAAAGCCATGGCTTGTTCATCAAGATTAAATTATTTATTTTGCTATCTTTTTTGCGGTGATTTCCGTTCCGGCGATATAAATACAATCATGACAAAAAACGATACAAAGCGACCCCCAACTCTGATTTACTGGTTAATCGGACACTGAGATCTTCGCTAAAAACACAACGAAATAGTTTATGGGCTAAATCCACTGACAGTACTATGCATTTTTTTATCTTTAACGGCGACCACATTTAGCCTTACGATGGCTGTTTGTCACAGGCTGGGTCACATGATAGAAGTTATTTTTTTATATAATTATTCCCTCACTATTTCATATAACCTTGAACTACTTAATCAAAAGTCATACCCTTTAACCAACACGATAATTGCTGTAGCCGACGTTCTCGCCACAACTCCACTCGATTTGTGATAAATTCTCATACTTGGCAATAAGGCTGCGTTGCTGTGTTTAGTTAAAATAACAATGGAATGACTCACAAGTCCCGGACGATTCCATTCTCCTAGGAGGTTCTTGGTCACTCAGGTTTTAATTGGATGACGAAATCTGCTGTAGCCATCAACCAGGAAAATGTCATCATCTGATGCTCTGCCTTGAAAATAAAAGTAACAATTTAGCATAAAACTGTAAAATTACAAGGTTAAATTTGATTATTTCAAAAAAGTTATTATTCTAAGCGTTCCTGAGAGGAGACAAATAACAAAAAAAATTGTTCTCATAAACGCTATTCTGAAACGTGGACCCATGGATCAATATTCACTCAATTTGCAACCAATTTACCTAATTTATTCCATGCATGCAAGCTTTCACAGTTTTTCAATTAAGTACAAAATAGTTTACTCCATGGCTACGCCACGTTCAATACCTTTCCGTTCAATACCGCGTTCAAAAGGTAAAATAGAGTGTACGAGTGTAGATTCCCCTTTTCCAAAATTTTCATCTTTCCGCTAGCAATATAATATTCATTACAATATTAGCATGCGAAAATATTAGATTTTATTATTTAATACCGTTATGAAAAAAATACTCGTGATTCCTCATTGCAACTGATTAGTTTTTAAGTCTTAAAATTGTGAGGAATATGCAATATTTATTAATTTTATGATCTCAACTAAATATTAAGAAACTAAAAAAATTAATGAAGAATTGCTGAAAAGTGGAAATATATAAGGAAACGAAGGCAAGCCAAATGATTCATGGTGTAAAACCAACCGGATGGTTTTTGCCGGCTGACGACCCTTCTAGATCGTTCTGTATTAGGACGAAATCCTAAAATGATATCTACTTGGAAGCACTAATTAAGCAATACTGTTCCGTCTTTCAGTAACTCTATTAATAATGGATGAATAAAAGGGGCCATTTGCCATAAATTCAACCTTCAATTACTACCCAGGTTTACATTATCATTAGGCTATGTTAAAATTGCTAGGTTTAAACCCCATTAAATATTACCAAAATCTGTTGAATTTGATCTGTTAGTACTAGAGTGGCATTTGAAAATGTGAAAATAATTCCAGAGTTGTAATGTCCATCCGCATGATGATTATTAGCAGTTGAAATAGGTGTCATCAAAGAATGATGAAGGTTAAATGGTTGCAGAGTATCACCAATGGAGATGTGCTACCAAAATCCGGCGAAGGAAGGTAATCAATGAAAACTCAGTGAAATAAGAGCGACACTCACTCGGCATACTTTTTCTGAATCATATTAGCTCCTAAAAATTGTAATGGGAAGGAATACCGGGGAAGACCGCGGATGAATGAGGCAAATGATCGAGGGTGAAAGAAGTGAAGGCATGAAGCAAATCATCACGGATCTCAAAACGAGGGATAAGAAAAATGTTAATAACAGCGCTTATTCAGCAAAAGAAATTTAAATTAGCAATTAAAATTATAATTACAGAAAAATTAAGGAAAAATTAAGATGTTAGAGTACAAATAAATGTCGTAATATCTAGAAACATCCATTGTAACACTTCCTAAATTCATTTCAAAAGATTCCTATGCCCTTGAATCCACGTATTTAACACCATAAACATTTACTATGGTCTCATTACTTTGCAGATAGCAACCATTCATTTACTCTCCTGTTATGTAACCCATATATACCCGTGTATAACTTCCGAAATGTCTTCATTTTTGCACTCAATGAAAATCCACATCAGACATACTTGAGTCACTAAATAAGGTCGTTTTTTCGGAGTTAATATCTCAACGAATCAGCTGAGTTAATAATGTATCCCTATAATTGATAAGCCACGGAGATTATTCGCCAAGAAATGCGCTAGATTTACGTTCTAGTTTTGTTTTGAGACCTAGCACTGACAGATACATATGGTACATTTTTCAAGGTAAATTGTACTGTACAAATATCGCATAAACAACCCGGAACTCTAGGATTTCCCGATTAGCTACGGAAGATGCTGGGGCCGTAAATATACTGGCCCGGGGCCGATCAATATGATGCGCATTTTTTTATATGCCGTCAGAGAAAATAACTTGAGAAATATTACATGAAATATTCTAAATGTTGAAATCAATAATCAGATGAAACGAAAACGTGTCTACTTCTTATCACGAAATCGCGAATCGCCTGACTTTTATGGTTCCCGTTACACCTCACACTCAGACGGCCAAATGTGTCAGTTAAAACTCCTTACTATCTTCATGGATCCTGCTAGCATACTTCCCGAATATTTATAAGCATCCTTCTCTTCCGGCAAATATTCGCATTTCCATAACCATCTTTACCGATGGTGGATATTCTTTTTAGTAAAAAAGGCAGTTTATCGAAGTCCGTGATGAAAAAACTTCATTTCGAAGAATCACTAATATCTTCTCCTTATCTAACTTTCTTAATACTCTTCGACAGATGTAAGGATATCGGATCGGACACAAAATCAATATCTACAGTTAATACTTCATTTCATGGCAACATTTTACATCACCGCGCTTTCAACATTACGGGTTCGATAGACATGGTGGATGGTGCGGAAGATGATGATGTCCTCAATCAAGACAACGACGAGGACTTAACTAACTGATTCATCACGAACGCTGACAATCGCGCCAATTTTATAGAATTAAAGATGTTATGGATAAATGTATTGAAAATTTGAACGGTCTTTTTTTCAACGTTTGTCACTTGGCTTAGCTTCAATATGCATCCATACACCTCTGATGGTTTGCTTTGTTAATCGCCAAACATGCAGATTAAGCAATTTTTTCATCTCAACTTATACTCGAGTCACGGATTTTAACCAATATTTTCGGCCCATATAATAATAAACTTATGCTCGAATCGGCTCTTACTCAAAGATAAACGGTTAGCGTATTTTTAATGCTTTTCAGGCAGAGGTTAATGAATTTTATTATAACTTTGCTAACCCAGTACAAAACATTGAGCACTGTCTTGATGACTTTTTTTATCATGGAAACATGGACATTACTATTTATTGTAGTAATATAATTGTGTAATTTATTGTTGGATATGAGAATGTAATCAAAATATTGAGGAATTAAACCAATTTTAATTTTTTTATGATCAATACGTTGTATTTTAAGGCTTCACTGATTCATCCATCCATCCATAGCATCATTTTTTTACATAAATTCCATGACGATACACATATCACATTTTAGTATTAGTCTCATACCTCAATTCTGTAGAAGGTACTTGTTCTCTATTTTTATCTACGTTATTGACTAAAAACCTGATTGTGGCATAATAACTAAAATGAGGTAGTAAAATGCAACTAACGGAATAGTGAAATAACAAAGGAGCAAGTGGAAAAGATAACGGAGAGGAGAGCGGCGGCAAATCAATCTCCGGATTAAGAAGGAAATTTTTCTTGCTTCATTTAAGGAAGTGAAGTTTATCATTGAAAATTAACATTGATTCTCAATAACAGAAGTTATCAAGAGGATATTATGTACTGGCATCAATTTCCCTATCAGTATCGCACAGTATCCACAGCGTGTTGGATTTCCTTGAGGACATATTTGGGAGGAGCGTGAGAATTCTCGTCATATTTGCTCAAATCTCAGATTTCGAGCCCGGATGTGCTGACGACGAGCTAGGGACCCATGGCTTGACCCCCGAGTGAAATCACTCGATCAATCACATCCCATATTTTCGTTTCTCCCTCTCGATTCGATCGCCTCTTCCCTTACACCCCCCGTATAGTGAGCGTCCTTCACCCGTTCAACGATCCGCCAAATACCGCCCCTTGTTCTTGTTCCTCAGCCTCCCTCGGATAAGTTGACACTGACGCGGGCCTCTTAGCGTGTTCCGCGCAACGTTAATGTGAAGAGCCTTATGAAGGACGGAGTGGTACAGAGAGGATCTCCTAAGAAGTGAGTTTTCTGGGGCGTAGGGCTGTGCTAAACATCGATTTATCGACAGCAATATGTCGACGGCGATACGTGAAGGTGGCTTTACTCATGGAAGTGACTTCTAAGAGAGTAGCCTAAGGAGTCGCTCGCAAGTGGTACTTTGATGTGTAAGCACGTACATTGCAGTACGGGTCGACAGCGGTAGTAATCGACCGTGGTTCGCACTTGCGAGGAAAATAGACTGTCTTCTATTATGCCTGCAAGCATCATTACGTTTCGGCGACAAAATCGCATCGCATCCGAAAAAACCAATCACATGACTGCAAGCGGAGATATAAAATACAAACGACGAATAAATTTGCCAGAGTACTCATTGTGACATATGACAATATTTCTTTGTGCCTGGAACTGTTTTTAATGTTAAATAGAACATAGAGGTAAGACTTGTGACTATAGGTACTAGTACTGAACGATAAGAATTTATGAATTCTCATACATGCTAGAAAGATGTACACACTTATTAAATGTAATTTACGCAAATTTATGAATTCCACCAATTCCTGTGGAACTCAAACAGAACAAACGAAATTACGCGATTTACGAAACTAACATTGTGAATTTCCGTGATTCATTTCTCTGGGAAACACCAAATGCAATGTGTAAGCAAAACAATGCCCTGCAAGTAGCCATGCCGAATGAGACATTGTTTCCCTTGCAACCTCCACACAAGTCAACTTCCATGTGTAAAACCACCTTGACATACACGAAATATCGTCTAACGACGTTAAGCCTATATCGTGATTTTCAATATAACGTCCTGCGATATCATTCATTTTCTCGCATTATCATGTACCATGAAAATCGTACATCATATTTGTCCAAATATCAACCATCAATCATCAAATAACATTGTATGCTGTAAATCTATAGGAAACTGTATTGTAGTTTACACATATATATGCTTTACGTACATGTAAAATTGCAGACAGAGATGAGAAAACTTCAAATGTTAATCAGGCATGGGAAGCCAGCAGTCAGTAGCGGTTGGTATTGTAAAAAAAAGCTTAAAACAGCATTCCAATTAGTTTAGCTAGCAGCCGAACAGCATAGTTATCCAGTCTAAATGGAAGCTGTAATAGTCTCAACATTTTTGCGGAAAATATAACATTTCATCTACGTTCTTTCGGTAATCTCAATCCTAAATATTTTTCTCATAGTCTTCCCATAGTATGTCCAGGTAAGCTAAGTATTTTGTGACGTAAAAAAACCGAGAAAGAGATCATTTCACTGCAAACATTCAGTCTAAATTTAAACCTACGTTCTGATTTTGATTCCTGATTTGCCCCACGGTATTCCACGAGCGAATTCCACATTATTTTCCGTAACGGATTAAGTATGGTAGTCGAGCTAACGAATATTAAGAAAGATACTCAATATTTCTTGATTTATTTTTCCGAAATCGCTAAGCAAAAACAGAGATGCTCAATGAATTAAAACTAATCTTAGCAGAGTACAAGTTACAAAAGCATATTCATTTTTTCCATTTGGGAACATTATTGGCAAGATTAGACGTATTGCAGAGGATATTAGATTTTAAAAATAGGTTTGCTAAAGAGACGTTGACTGACAAGACAAAACTCATAAAAGGAAACCTCAATAAAGACTTTTAGAAAAGGTTGGTAAAAAGACTGATACGGATAGCGGTACAATATGATGGCGAATCTTGCACTCGGGGAAGGAAGGACGAGAAGAGACTTCTGGCGTTTGAGATTTGGGTTGCTGAAGGAAATTAAAAGGATGCAAAATGTTGTGTAATGCTATCGATAAAGGGGAATGGAATACTAACGAACGCTTTAAAAGACAGAATGATGAGAAAGTGGGGAATATGGAAAAGGATAGGATTTTTTTGTATTTTAATGAAGTAAGATAGGAGGATGGCGGAACTGAAAGGTAAGATCGTTTAAGGAAGTAGTGAATTCCTAGCAAGGATTTTAAAGGGTAGGAGTGGCTATGACCTTCAAAACCTACCCTGACAGGAAGGACCCCTTATGATAGTAATTTTATAATATCGTCATGCAATATATTTAGTCTTAGTTTTAAAGTAGTTCAAATCTGTCCAGGTACGATTTGAGGTAAACAAGTTTGCAGTTTTGTTTATTCCTCCCGTAAATCAGCTGCATTGTCCTTTCAAAAATGGTAGCCAAGTGAACTTTGGACTTGGTTCTCTCCTCAACTATAAAATATACGACTCTAGCCGAACTACATAGTAGTTATGTAAGAAATGGAAAAAATGGACTTTATCCATGATAACACTGAGCAGTGAACTCTCAATATACATTTGTATCCCGGCATATCACAGTCGATGCATTAAAATATTATTGCCTATAGATTATTTTCACGGAGACCACAGCAATGAGGAGTACAAGATATAAGGTAATACAGGAATATACACAATTATGAAAAATAAAAATGTATTCATAAAAATATGGTAGTAACGCACAGCTTATAAGCAATAGGAGAGTTACGATTGTCCATCATAAAAGAAACCCAAGCATGTAGGGTGCTAAATAGCAATAATATTGTATGACAAACCTGATGCGCGATATGATTATAGTTTTTCTTCAAATAATCGATTGTGGCGATACTTTGTGGAATTTGAAGATAGAATTCATTGTTACAAAAACAAGGTACAAAATTCTACAAATTATTTTATTGGTGTCGACCGGTTTCGACGACTAAAGCGTCATTTACAAGACAAAACAGAAGGAAATATTGCTATTGCGAGCCTTATAGAATAAAGAAGGGGGGTGTAAACATAGAGAAATGAGAGGTGGTCAGGAATTGACGGTTGGTTGGAAGGAGGACGAGTCGGGGGGAAGACTACGTTACGTGGGGGAGGGGGGGCCGAGAGTAAGGTCGGTCAACACCAGCTGATGAACACAACGCTTGCCTCAAAGCGTCGCATCTTTGGAGACATGGACAGAAACTCAAGTTAACGACCGATATACACTTAAATCAGCGAAATATGTCACCCATATTTTAAAAACAGCAATTTCACATTGGTAATGGAAAATTACCAGTTGATGCCGACACAAAAATATGTTTCAATTCCATTGAACCTTTTTGTCATTGTTCCATCAATCAAACAATCATTTCAGAAAGTGTTTCCACAAGTTGTCACCAATTACAATAATCACCGATGACTTTGCGAACGCGCTATTTTGGTAGCAAAACACCCACGTTAATGAAATCAACTACGCCATCCACGAACGAATTTCGGGCGAGTCTGTCACCTACAAATCGATTGATAGCGTCATGAATGCGGACGAGATTTTTAACTATCCAATTGAGTTTTTAAATTCATTGAATCTTTCTCGTGTACCACCGCACAAATTATCACACACTCTGCGCACCAATAATTCTTTTGCGCATCATTAATGCACCACGCATATGCAATGGAACCAGCCTAACTGTCAAACCACTGATACCAAACGTTATCGAAGCGACAATTCTGAATGGCAATTCAAAAGGAGAAGATGTGCTTATTCCACGTATTCCCATTATTCCCACCGACATGCCATTTGATTTCAAACGACTACAGTTCCCGGTTCGCCTTGCACTCTCAATGACAATCAACAATACACAAGGTAAACCGCTTCAAGTGTGTGGATTAAATCTGGAAAATCAATGCTTTTCACACTGTCAATTATATGTTGCACGCTCATGAGTGGGACAGCCGAAAAAGTAATTTCTTTTTGCAGAGGGCTGTAGGACCAAACATATTGTATATCCGAAAACACTCGAATAAAATTATTTAAACTATATTTTACTACACAAAATATCATTTTCTTTCCTTAATGTTGAACATGTAAATGTGTCTGTTTTGTATGTGTGTGCCTACTTAAAAAGAAAAAGAGGCATTGCAACGCATGCCGGGCCCCGCCGGCGATCGCGCCTCAAGTTCGCGCCACCTTATTTCTCTCTCAAGTTTGCAAGGGATGGGAAGGCTTAAAACAATTAAATTGCTGTTTTGGGGAGGGAAAATTATTCTGAATGTTTTTTTTCATTTTTGGGAAACATATTCACTCATTTAGCCACATTTCCCACTGCTACTTCAAGAGCACACCAGACAGATACTGCCTGCAAAGCAGGCAGCAGGTCTGATAGTAGGTACTTATTGTTTAAGTCGATATTCCGTGTATCTCAATGATTCTTTGCACCAAATAAGATATGAATGGTTTATTAAAATGTATAAGTGTTGATTTTTTCCTTCCCGTAGATATTTAACGGGTACCTTTGCTAGTCTCCTATAACAAGCCAAAGTGTCGAAAATAAAATGAACAATTTCAAATAAATATGTTGCACGATTAATAAAACTCTCAACTAGAGACAACTAAAACCTTAAACGAGAAACAAACTAAATTGAAAGTGTAACTAAACGATGGCGGCTCAGGCGGCAATATGCGGGTTGCGAGACGACCGCGAAGCGACGGTTCTCATAAACAGAGGCAGAAAGAACAAGGCATCAGCCGATATGAAGTTCCTACGAACAGTATAAGGTCGTATATTTTAAGATAAAATAAGAAACGGAATCATAACAGAAAATTTAGCCTTTTTAATTAAGAGGGAAAAATAACAGATTAAAATTCCAAATAGTGCAACCATTCAGCGAGAACGCAGTTTAACCGTTTCTACAGAATCGTCTTAGGACATAAGCCCAGTGGTCATCGCAATTTTGGTCCACCAAGGGTTTCAGGAACAGGCTATACAGCCTAACCGATGAAGCGAAGAATGACATCATCCAGCAATGAATTATAAGTCTCTATCACTGGCAACAAATATTTATATTGTGATAATTAGTCTTAATTCGTTTATTCTTCTCTACAACCGAGGACCATTGCCCCGCAATCATCCTACTACAATATGTCTCCTCAAGTAACAATGCACTTTTCTTTAAAAACACATCACTAGGGAATCAAGACAGTAAAGAAAATTGACTGTCAAAATATGTGAACAAATAAATAAACCTGACAAAATGCGTTAATAAATAAATAGAGGTGAATTTAATTATTAGTCCGTGAACTATCTGTTCACAAACTTGACATGCGATAAGAAGAAGTAATCTTTTTTACGATACAAATTTATTTCGCTATTCGATACAGAGATTCGAATATCGCGCTGTCCTATATGTGGAGTGGGAGGAATGTCGATTGGGTGGTGTAGGGGTGGGGGAGGGGAGGTGGGTGCTATGGGCGACGCAGCCTTTAACCCGTGATCCGAGCAATCCCTGTGTTCGACGGTGCGTTAAACAGTTTCTCCAAGTCCTTATCGTTTCCATTTGGCAGAGTGCTATTGGGATATTGTCAGCGGTTGACGGGTGATTTCCCAGGGAGCCCCCGTTGGACCCTAGTGGGGTGTACGGGGGCTTCCCTCCCACCTCCTCTCTTCCACTCGTTCTATCCGACTGCGTGCGGCCCGCGGGTTTATTAAATCCGTGGCCCCGCGCAAGCCGACTCCTCAGTTTTCGTCACGGCTTGATGGAAAGGGACAAGATCGGAAAAATGTACGCCACGTGCCTCTCGGGAAATGGAGCCTGGAGATGGAATAAAATTGTTTGGCGTTCGTTCGTCGTCAATTTCCGAGCCTCAGGCGTATTCCTAGAAATCATATACCTATATATCGCATATTATTCCAGTGTACAGCATCAGAGTTGCGTCTTGCCGTGGAACTGAGGAAGACATTCGCTATTTTTTTGTGTACATACTTCTTATACTCACAGAAGTGCGGATAATGCGCGCATTTTCGAAGGTTTTTCAAACAAATTAAATCATTTATGCCATAGTAGGAAATCCTACATATTAGAATAGAATAGAATAGAATAGAATAAGTTTATTGTTCTTGGACGTTTTCGTCCACTAAGAACATACAATAAAGTTACATATTTGTAAGAGCTCTATAAATTATTGATTAATAAGACAGTTACATTATCATGATCAATAATAACATGAGACATATAACATATAACATGATACATATAACATGAGACATAACATGAGAGGTAACAATTCAATGAGATTTTGCATAATTATTAAATTAACACCCTTCTTGGTTGAATAGATACAAAAAAAATCTTTTTTTAAAAACAAATACAGAACTTGATTTTTTTATGTCGATAGGAATAGTATTCCACAACCTGGCCCCTGCCACACAGAAAGATTTTTGGTATGTAAAGGTCCTATGTAGAGGAGGAATCAAATAATCGGGAGTCATTCGGGTGGTAACGTTAGCCATGTTTACTCTAGGAGGAAAAAATTGCTGCAGATAGCCTGGTTGCTGATTTTGAAAGAGGGAATACATATAAGAACCAAGGAAGTATTTTCTTCTGGTTTTGGCCTTAAGCCATGTAAGCCTGGTAAAATAGGGGGAAATATGATCATCCTTCTTGAGGTTAAAGATAAATCTTACACACATATTCAGTAAACGTTCTAGCTTAACATTTAGCTCTTCAGTGATATCATGGTACACAAGACAGCAATAATCAAAGTGGGGGAAAATGAGTGAGGAGATAAGTTGCTGGCGTGTGAGAAGGGGTATGAGGTTTTTCTGAATTTTAAGCTGATGAAGGATCATATTAACCTTATTACAGATGGTTAACACGTGATTTTGCCAAGACAAATTACACACCATGGTGACCCCAAGGTTTTTAACATTATTTGAATACAATATTTCCGTATCACCAACTAATATCTTTGGAATAGCATTAGCGTCGAGCATTATAAAGAGAATATGCGAATAACTGCAACGAATTCATGCAACGTTTTTCTGCTACACTTAGTTAAATGCAAGAACCAGAAGTTCAACAACTTTCATACTTTAAAGTATTATTATGTGTCGCCACTCTGCAAGTAATTGGCTACTTTTGGTACACCTATAAACTCGGGTTCAACTCCATATCATTCACGTTTTTCATGCAACGTTTTTCTGCTACACTTAGTTAAATGCAAGAACCAGAAGTTCAACAACTTTCATACTTTAAAGTATTATTATGTGTCGCCACTCTGCAAGTAATTGGCTACTTTTGGTACACCTATAAACTCGGGTTCAACTCCATATCATTCACATCAACTTTCATTCAACTTCCATTACTTTCTTCGCCAAATCAGTATATTTCACTTAATGATATTATTTAAAATAACGGTTATTGTTTTCGTAAGTGGTTAGGCGTATTTTTGCCGCTATGATGACGCTGCTTAAATGCTTTGATGTATAGGTACAGTGCATAATGGTGAACCAGGGATTTTACGTAACTAACCTCCACTAATTTCCATATAATTTTTTATAATCTCGTTCTCCTCGATGATCACTTATTGAGCATTTCACTTGATTTTCATTGGCTGCTGTTTAATTCATTTGTGTTCCGTATGTATAAACGGCAAGTCTTCCTATGGCTCGGATTTCATAGTATATGTTTGACAGCCTTGTGAATAGCAATTACTATATACATTGTAAAAATAAAAGATTTATTAGATGATTAGAAATTGCTTGACGATGCTTTGCTTACTTTGCGCATGAACGTAGAAACTGGGTAATATTTTCTGCGTTACGAAAATAACTCAGCAACGAAATTAGTCACAGCGTTTATAGTCACTGAATTAATTTTAGTAAAAGTGCTCTTCCATTTAACTTTAGTCTTTCGAGTTAACAGTCTAAATTGTGATGAATGGTAGGTACATCCAAGAGTGGCATTTATGCAGTATTATCTGACAAAAGTTACCTCAAAGTGTAATTTACCGCAATATTCTCTTAAGTGATATTATTACATTTTTTGTTTTCATTTGAAGGGAATAACAATATCTTGTAAATTAAATTTAAAAAGGCCCCTTTGTTTCACCTGCGCAATTCACTTCTGATTGCATATGTATGGAGATGAGAACTAGGGTTACCTAATCCAAACTTAATCATTACCGAAGCATTGATAATGCTTGAAGAAGATGTATGGTTAAATTAGAAATAAAGATTTTTATTTTTCTTTACCTTCGTTATATATCCCTCAAGACGATTACGAAGGTGCCAAGTAATTACAGCTGCACAGTCATAGTCCTTTTACGTAAGCTATATTTTCGACGGCGGTCAAGCGCACATTTCCCAAAAGTTTCTGTCTAAAAGACTTCACGGTAAATCACACACACTTTCTATTTAAGCAACTTCACCTTTGCCACGAGATCTCTCCTCTTTCCTCATTACGCTATTTAATTGAAATTAAAGGAAATAATAATTATCCAAACATGGTCGTAATTGCTTGTTATAGACAATATTGTATTTCCGAATGCTTTACCAACAGGTGTAACGGAAATCGTTCTGTGTTAAACAGTCGAGTTAATAAAGGTTTTATCATAAATTAATTAGCGTTTAATTTATCAACGAGGGCAAGGACCCAACTTCGTTGAAACACCGGTTCCCGTCAGAACACCGAAATTAAGCAACGTTGGTCCTGGACGGAGGTTGGATGGACGACCCTTCTCCATAGGTACCTCTACCTTGGTGATCTTCTCCTCTGTCTGCAAGTGGCAAGCAGGTTAAATATGGGACGGCACAATGGACCCACAGAGGTATGAGTGCCAGTAGAGCTCCACAAGCCCTCGCCCACCCATACAAATTATATTTTAAACATATCATCGAATACCATCGAATAAAATAATATCGAAAAGCATTAATTGAAAATCGCGTATGTTGCTACTCATCCATGACGGCGTCACGACCACGTGATATCTGATGTTTTAAGAATTAACTTGGTTACATACCACAAAATATTGATTGCACTCAACCGGTTTCGACCTTTTCAGGTCATTATCAAGAGTTAACACCTAATCATTATCAAGAGTTAACTAGCTACAGCTAACCAAGTTTTTTTCTTAAAAAAAATACAGATAAGTGAAAGGACAGTCTGTGGTCAATTCAAATAATAAAGATTTTAAATTGTGTTTAAAGAAGAAAAAAATGTGTACCACAGCCAAGTAGAAATGATAGTCGCAATCCAGATAATAATGCGCGGCCAATTCATACGTTGCAGCTTCAAAAAATATAGTTTCTTTAGATAACAACATTTGGTAATGATGATAACAACATTCAACGACATCTAACTGGAGAGGGTTCGGAGGTGGATAAATATACTGGACTGGACACCTCTCTCTTTAACACGAATTTTGTTTGAAAGAGTAGGTAAAGGAGAATGAGGTTGCAATTTGAGTGACCATTGCATTGTGGAAACGGAAAAGCTACTAAAAATTAATGGGAACGGTGATAATTACAAAAGACAGACAAAGGAAGAAGAAAAACATAAGAGAGTAAACCTAAGAATAAAATCAGATTTAACACGAACTTTTGAGGTTTTGACGCTGAAATGTATAGTATCCTACCAATTCTTGCAGAAGTAGAAATCATGCAAGATGCTCGCTAGATATAAAAACATTTCAGAGTCATACTTTGACAGTTTACATCATTTACATTTACATATTACGTCATTTAAAAAAAGCTTATGATCTATCCACAGAACAAAGTGGTACCTACCGGGAGAAATAAATTATTGCCGTCCGATCAATGGATATCGATTTAAAATTCTGGGTGTGATGTGCAAGTGCACCAAAAGCCAATAAAAGACAACTGCGAATATCGCAGTTATCGGATGAATAGCCTGAATTAAACACGAATATTGACGCCGGAAAGCCAGACGCTACATAAAAAAGCGCAAAAGATATTCCTATAAAATAAAATACTGCAAAATCGTGATCATGAGTTTACATTGGGCAAAGAAAAATGAACCAGGCAGAAACTTTATAGGGGTAAAATCCAGAGCAAACTGATACCAGTCCATTAAGTATATGAAGGGCACACAGTCAATCATTGACATTGGAGGGCAAACAAAGTGAAAAAAAACCATGTAGGTTGATGAAGAGTGGAAGACTTAGGGGCATGAAGGGGGAGGAAGGAGGGGGAAGAATACCAAGAATAGAAAGGGACAGCAAAAAAGAAAAAAAGATTGGGAGACAAGGGAATGAACTGAAAGAGAGGAAAAGGGGTAAATAATAACGCGAGAAAAGTAGAAAGATGAATTAAAGAAGATTAAAAGTTAAGGTCTTAAGTCGAGAGAAGGCTCACGCGGAGAGAGATGTGATAGTATTTGCTGAAAGACGAGTTCTTTAGATAATTGGAGGAAGATGTCCTCGCCCAACGGCACTAATTAGCTGAAGACGCCAGCTGGAAGTATAACTGCTATCAATAGGGCATTCATATGTAACGGTGAGTTTAGACTGGCAATTTCAAAAGAAGAACACAACTTTGTGTTTTCGACTGATTTCTTAAATAAAATACAACCGGTTTTGGTTATTACAACATCATCAGGTAAACGTATATTATAATTATAAGTTTACCTGATGATGGTATAATAACCAAATCAAGTTGTATTTTATTTCATAAATCAGAGGAAAACACAAAGTTGAGTTCTTCTTTTAAATGGAAAGGTTTCACAAAGCCAGATCTTCTTCATACGATTAGACTGAAAAGTTTATTGTACAAGATACTTGCAGTGAGCGACCTTTGACGTAAATTCCACGTGTAATCGGCTATGCAAGTCCCGTTTTTAAGTTTCGGCAAGTTGCTCGCAGAAGCGTATTCTTTCCAATGTAAACAGCAACCAGTATGTGTCGGAACCAACTTGTGAAAACATTTTCGACAGAGTGAAAATCCCGCAAGCTCTTGCAGAAGAAACTTGAGGAAATAACTTGCCAGTGTAAACCCACCCTAACGGAATGCGATTTTGGCTATTTTTAGTCCCCCTTAACCTCCCATGTAAGACATCATTAGAGTTCATGAACCCTTCCCTCCAAATCTTACTATGGTTACCACAGATTTTTTAATACATGCGAATAGATTAATTATTCGATGAACGACGTTTTGTCCAACTACGGCTACCCATGGGAATATTCAGCAAATGGTATTACGTACATGGTGTTTTTTTAGTCTTTCAACGAATGTACTAACTTATGCCGTCTGATGACAAGAAAACATTCGACGACCGAAAGAGCACAGATCAGAGACGCGTATCAGGGACAGCTATTAAGGAGTGAAACTGCGCGCTGTTTGCAGTGCCACTAATTAAGATTTTTTCTCCAATTATAATTCAAAATGAACAAGAAATACGATTGACGGGGAATACTAAAATCTTACGTAAAATGATCTCGGGCCCCCACATCCCCCTACGTAAGGTATGTAAGAAGAGCCCAATTTAATCCACCCCCAAAAATGCTATGCGTAATACTTAAATGACCCCCAACACAAACAACGGGAACGGTGAAAACCCTGAAGTCAAGGATCCCTCTCAACTAAGGTCTGGTATCTTATTCACATCATGCCGGTACCAATCTTCGAGGAATTCGAACCAAGAGATACTTGCATAGATAACTTCCGGGGTTTACTACATTTCTACTTATTATACCTATGCTAACTATTTATACATTCTGATCTGCAATGTCTCATTTTATCCACACTTTTCCTCTCATAAAACTAGTAACTCATAATCATGTTCACTGCTAACACAATTCCTGTGCGCCTGAATAAACTTCTGCAACAATGGCTCTCACTTAAGTTACTGGCGCAGACCTGCGCGGCAAGGAGGGAAGGTAGAAGTGGTGGGAGGGAAAGGATAGGACGAAGAGGAAGAGAGGTAGGTTACAAGGGAGAGAGACACAAGGGGAACCAAATGGCTTTTAGGCCTAATTGGCAAGTACAGCAAGTGGTTAGAATCACCCATAGCCATTACTTCAGTAGTGACCCTAACTTGAGGTCTCATTACGAGACGAGTCGAAATCGGACGGAAGGTAGTAGTTCTTCTCAAAGGACTAGTGTTGACAGCAATTACAATGGGTTTCTGACTCATCATTCACACTGACCAACCATCCTCCACCGTTAGGTAGAATTTAGACAGTTGTGTAGCTCATTTCCAAAGATTGTCCACAGCGCTGCGCCATGAACGCTTGCGAGAGCTATACCAAAGTGAGTTAAAAGTGAGCACTTCGTACGTATTAGTCTAATGTCATGGACACCAATCCTCCACAGCGAAAATAGATTATCCTGAGCTTGATGATAAATAGAGCAAAAACGGCTTATGTCTTTTAGCTAGTGTCTGCCATATATTTTTGACAATTTTCCAAAAATATTTGTCTTTCAATATTTTTAAAGGTCTTTCTTCCTTACAGGACCATAATAATACAAGGTTTGAATCAAATGGTTGCCTTTTCTAGGACAATACTTAAATAAGAGTTTGTTTTGTTACACTAAAATTTCTAGTAAATTTCCTGCATACGCAAACCCGTAATGAAGTTCACTGGCTGCGATAGATATAGCTAAAAAATCTTCTCCCTAAAACGGTCATCATATTTATTTATTTAGATTAAATTGCTATTAAGCGATTAGCCAGGTGGAAAGAGTATGAATGTGATCAAAATGATTAAAAAATCATAAAAATGAAATATTGAACAATTGATTTAGATTAAAGTCTAAGGCTGTCGAGGGCCATGATCCACCCATAACTGGCACAGAACATAATTAGTTGATTTATAACTAGAGCGTCAATTACAAAACTTTGACGTAACGGATGTTTATGAATGTTTCAGGTTTCCACGGTATGACTAATATTTAAGGAAAAAAATCAACGAGATCCTAACCAAACGCATCGGTGAGTAAATGTAATGCCTAATTGTGAGTTATTCAAATCCTCTACGACATGGTGGATTGGAAAAAATTGTTGTTGTCCAATAAAATTGATACACACATTACACGCAACATTTACACAGCATATCAACTGAAATATGCGTAGTCAGTTACACAATAAATCTTTTTTGCCTGCACTGCGATGCAGAACATCCATAAATGCAGCGGAAATAATGAAGTGTTACTCGTTGAATCGCTTCTATTAGCAGCATGATTTCACGTAATAATCCCCACTGAAACTCTTTCTCATTCCTGATCTCAAAAGACTGAGCAGGTGCTTATTTTGAAAATCTCCAAAGTATTTTGTCATTTCAATTCCTTTTTTCGCTGCATTCTACTTTGCATAGCTCTTTCTCAATCATTCTTTCATAGGAGGCTTTCCTCGGATAAAGGCATTGATATTTTCTTAAAAATTGTACCTTCCTGGAAATTCTTCACTAAGCGGCAACCCCGGAATTTGTTTTTCCAACGTCATTCTGCCAGGTCTTCAGATTAATTCAACTTTTATCACCTCGAATTCAATTAGGATGGTGCATACTTCTGAAAGAGCATGCCGTGATTTTGAAAGGTCGAAAGCTGTTCACGACGTGAAGCTCAATGCTTCCATTTCACTACAGCACGTACTCCAGCGCCCGCCCCAATCGCACAAGCGCGCTGCTTTACGGAGACGAGATATGCCTTCAAAATGTACGGCAGTATTGACTATGAAAGACCACATAAAATTATAATCACACTTTCTTATCTTATTTTTGACATGAAATAAGCATAAAGCCTTCTGCGAGTTACCCTCTACAAACGAGGATTTTTTTATCCTTCCCTCTTGTCACAGTTCAAAATCTAGAGCATTCAATTCACCCATTAACGAAGTAGGAAGATATACACATTGAGGCACAAATGTAGCATTTGCCATAAAAAATTAATGACTGTTGGTACCACTTTACTGTATACTACATATATTGAATTCAAATTGGATATTCTATGTATCACTCACTCAGTGATTCAACCGGAAGGTTGGTTTGGATAGTTGAGGGTAGAGCTCACCCTGGACTAAGCCACAGGCGTGTGAATTTCACACATCCAGGGTAGGGGTGCCAGTTCCTTTTCCTGGGCCACCTCGCACTCGGAGGATTTTTTTGTTCGGGGGCGTCCAAAGGCTTTGGACCCGGGACCCTTCGATCAGTAGCCAAGTGCCCATTCTATGTATATGACACAGTAATATGGTTATTTAAAGAGTTGAAAAGAGCACCTGATGTGCCTGTTATGGCTCAGAAGGAATTATAAACGAAATTTCATTGTGAATATTTATGGTCATTTAATGTAAAATATTTGTGTTATTGTTACAAAAAAATTTAAATTGTTTCCTATGTCAATGAATTTTAATCTCTTTTGTATTTTTTAATAATAAAATTAATGTATGTATATCAAATAAATAAAAAAGTTAATCCTCCGTTCTCTATGAAGGTGGGAGTGCATCAAAGTTCCATGTTGGGTACAGCAATGCTCATTCTCTACTTTGATGACATATCAGATAGCATAAGAGACAACGTTTTACAGAATTCAGAAGAATCATCCGTTCTTATCAAATAACCAGATGAAAATATAACAATTACACACCAAAATCGGGCTACCACTCACTGGTGTGTCGTGAGGTAAGATCTTCCCAGAATCTCCCTTGAAGGTCACCAAAAAATTAAATCGATATGCAGAGCAGTTAAATACAACACTGAGGCAGCGGCTGATAGTAACCGTTCAAATGTTTGGGGTCTTAAATGCTGTCTTTCTCCGACAACCTTATGTTCAGTCTTTTAATTCGAAAATGTAGTGCTTTTATTAAATATCCATCACTTCTTACACTCTCTCGGCAAAAGAGAAACTCGGATACAAAAGTTTTTTATCCTCCAGACAATCCCCGTTAATGAGAATTCGGGCGTTCACAAAGTTTAGCAGCGCAATACCATAGAGTGCTTACTCTATGGCAATACTTACTTTCGCTCGTGAGAATGCTAAAAAAAGAAGTTCTTGGGAGCCTCATAAAAGTAGGGTTTTATATAAAAAACTCTTTCCGAAAATAACACAAGAGATTAAAACTTTCCAAGATTAACATACACGGACATTGCTTCATAATCTCAATTCAAGTTTACGTTTAAAATCTACGTAAAAGACAAAATTGTAGCAGGTACACTTCGAAGACAGAAGGACCAATGGTTCTATTCCCACCGTGTTTTCACATAGCTTGCTTAACTCTAACGAGCGCAAAACAAACTTTAAAAACTATTTTGATTGCTGCATAAAAAAGAGAACAATGAATTTTTGTTGTAGATATCATGCGTTCGCGCAGTTTAGGGAAAGAAAAACAATAACCATGGTAGTGGAATCAACGAATGAGTGCAGGATAACTACTATGGAATAGTGGAAGTCGTAAATTTCATGAGCAACTTTGTTGGAATGAATTTGCCAGTGGAAGAATAATGGAAGCCGATGCAAGGAGCAATAGACGGCGTTTGATTCAAGACTTAAATATTTAAAAAAAAAAAAAAAGTATGGTTCTCAATAAGGATTGGAATAAATAAGTGATACATATCAGTTTCCATGGGTATAACATTAACAATAATTAAAATATTTTGATTAAGCCTACCCTATGAAAGGCCAAAGCACAATGAGCGTGTGTGCCTTCGAATGAAAAATAATTTCCCGAATATTCCTCGGGAGAGTTACCCACCGACGAACCAACCATAATTTTGATATTCTTCTCCCACATGAAGAACTACCCATCTCACAAGGAGACATCGCGTGACTTATAGTCGGGATCCAAACGAGGCAATTATTTTCTGAAACTATAGAGAGAATGCGGGAAAAGTGTCACGGCTTTCTTCCACATAGGCCGGGGTTCGAGAGAAAAACGCTATTAAAGAATCTTCCTCCGTATAAATCCTTTAAAGTTCGCGCGCCTCTCAACAGAGCTCGTAGCCCAGTGGGTTGAGGCGCTGAGCATGTTGTCCTCATACGGTGGATGGTGTTCGAACCCCAGGATGCGGCATTTTTATTTCTTTCGAATATTTTACGGAATTACTGTAAATTGCACACTCCCATACATTTGCGGCAGTGGCCACATTTTTTTTTTAATTATCAACCTATTGGCTGGATTTTCAATCAATCCCCTTGGGAGACATTCGGAGCTAATTTAGGGATTCTTGTTTGGCCAAAGAGAGGCTACACATGCTGACAGACCTAAAATGTTTGGATTTTGAAAATACAAGGATACTTCCGTGAATAGGATGGGCTTCGATTGGTCGTGGGTCTTTCTCAAGGCCGTGGACAATGAACGGATTATTACCTACTTTTTAATTAGCAACGATGTATTCACTTAAAATTTCCCATTCTGCAAACGTTCCTGCGGTGAGTAGTTCATACTCATTTGAATCATTTTCATTTGAAAGAGCATATTTCAAACCTCTTATTAAAGTAGACTTAATTTTTCCCCGCGAACACATGCGGCCCTAAAAATATGAACAACGTTGAGAGCGTTGCTATGGTGGCGCCACATGCATTCTGTTGTGTATCGTCCTGTTTGTTTTACGTAGACATTTTTAGTATATTGCGTAGGTCCATGGTGACATTGTCACCACCAGTTCAGGCATTTGAACCAGGAACCCCATCGCCGTAGGGGTCACGCCCGATAGCCGTGCGATACCAGCCATGGGTGGGTTTCTTGGTTGAGGATCCCAAGCCTGCAATTTGGTTTCTTCGACAAGGTACCAAATCCTTGAGTGGGTATCTTTCTGGTTCCCAAGCCGAAGGTTGGGCAGCTTATCCTAGGTTCCCAAGCCTACAGTGGGTATCTTATATGGCTCCCAAGCCGAAGCTCGTATGGTTCTCATGGACTGCCAAATTCCACAGATCGCTTATTTATTACCTATTGAATTTTTGAGCCGCGTTCTTTAGCGTGGAATATCTGAATGTCCATATAAAATTTCATTTGAATCCGTGATGGTCGAGCAGGGCACTTCTCTAAAATCAGGCCACTTGGCATGACCCTCTTACCTTATTAATTCGGTGAAAACAAAATAATCAAATGCGCTTCCGTATATTTTTGAGTACGATATGGTAGTTTTTAAAATATAACGTGATGAAATAATTTATCAACTTAACCCAAGCTCTAAAACAACTATGTAATCAAAGTAACAACCAAAGATGGCAACCTAGTCCTGTCGTATTAAAAATATAGCCACAATATTATTCGCCCATCAAGTACTTGAATGATGATTTTAATGGCTTAACTACATGGCTAAGTCAAATTTTAATCTGAGAAATGCCCAAGTTTAGTCTTAGTATATCTAGATAGTTTTTCATACGCCGGCCCCCGGATTTTATCCTTTTCATGGACACTAAGCATATGATAAAACTTCGCCCCCTTAATAATAAAATGTCTAGCCTACGATAATTAAATAATACACAATAATGTTTGATGAATTACATCAATCTACATTAATATCTAAAATAAAATCGGTATTCAAAGAAATAGTTGGGCATTGAAGAGTCCAAAAATGTCAATTTAACAATTAAAAAGAACGCGGACGAAGCCGCCACAGAAAAAGCTAGCCGTTTAAAGAAACAACCAATCAGTAATGTCCTGTTAGAAGTATCGCCTCTGGGTGGATTAAAGCCACGAAACGTTGAAATGTTCCGCGAAACCTGTGGAGGGGCACTGAGGCAGTTCCTTGAATGATTGGAGGGTATCAAATTTATTAATATCATTTCTATTTAGCACAACAGCATTTCAAAGTCATAAAACAAAAATAATTGTTTGATGTATAATGGCGATGACGTTGTGTTGCAAATACCAGTTAAATCGCAATGTATAACAACCAATAAGATATTTCCTGCCCATAGTGTCAACTCTACAATGCTAACATTTTCAATAAAACGACGACAAACATTCCGTGAATGGGGCGTTAAGTTCGTTTGTTTATTGTTGCTGAATACTAAACGCATGAATTCCCATAATATTCAGCATATTACAGCCTATAGTCATACATGAAATTGAATAACCTACAATACCAGAACGTCACGACGATCTGCGATCACCAAATTGGCGTCATTTTCACCACTTGATTTCAAGTATTTTCACACTAACCTTACTAAATTGTATCGCAATGCGACTTCAGATTCCATGATAAATATCATTTTCAGCAAACATACTCTCTATGCACCTTTTTTTAATCTACCAACTATAAGTACGAATCTACAAGAAATTTTCAAGGAATGGAAGAGATATAACGACGTAGATTTAAAATTAAGAACCTTTGCCTAAACATGAATTCGAACCATTCTCTTATGCACACTTGGCTACGCATGCGAGGGACAAGGATCGCTTTTCAGTGACAGCGTTATGTTGAAGCAGACAAGAAAGAACTAAAATTAAAATGCAATAAAATACTCACAAGACAAGTACGATTCGCGAGAAAAAATCTATTGAGTATGTATAAAACGAACCAAAATCCTAACGGAAATTACTATGAAATGGAACAGGCATGTCACCAGTCATAATCCGAGGGAAGTCTGAATGCTGAAAGTGATTTTGTTATCATGGAAAACAAAGAATAGAACGGGGCCCTGCATGTGATGCATATGACATAATGGAAGGAGACCGATTGTTTAAATTAAAAGTGTACTGGCTGCCCACGCTAAGAAATAGGCCCGATTACATGAAGTTGTAGATTAGTTGATAAGGGCGTTTATGTCAGATGAAAATGAGACAACCATAATTCTTATAAATAATACGTACTCGATAAGAAAAAAGACATATGCAACATAATATCCAAACGACAATAACATCATTTTTTCATGAGTAATACTTAATTTACAAGAATATATTATAAATGGCACATACTACCCAAAAATTGAAGAAAAGAGTAGGTGTGTAGACATTTTCAAGTAAACGTGCTAGTAATAATAATTTTCAACATTATACAGAAGGGGACTGAAAGTCATGCTAGGTTGAAATATAAAACGAGATTTATACTTTGGTTTTCATCCTCGTGAGCTGCAAGTGCAAGCAAAATTACGGTCGGCAAGTTGATCTGGTCATGCAGAAGGCCATAAACGAATGAGTATAGTGAAAGTCTGAGCTGAACGACTGATTTTTATGACCTGAAAAGGATTTCCTGAGTCTTCAGGTGGCCACGAGAAATTAATTTCAAATTTCACTTCAAAGCTCAGGAATTCAAAAGGTGCGCTGCAATACATCAAGGAGGGTGGAATTCACACTGAAAAAAATAATTTTACTTGACTGGGAAACGAACAACTGATTTTGTAATGGCTATTTCCATCTCCTTTGGTGTATATTTTTGCACCCGTGCGCGTGATTGCGTACCTCATAATTTGTACAATCGCTATGACTGGAAAAGCACGATATAATGATTATTTAGATATACCAGTTCCCTACTACAGTGCTACGCTGAGAGGCTTTCACGATGGCACTCGGTCTGTTTTTTATAGACGTTATAACTATGAAACCTTTTGATGGTCGCATTTGTCAATTAGCATTCACCGGTACTGGGTTTCTATCAACCATTTTTCCATCCCCTACACTCTCGCTACTACATTTATCCGTCCACAAATACCGAATGGGCAAATAGCTTATCCCATTGGTTCAAATGGCCTCCGCTTTCGTCTACATCTACGTGATTCTCCAATTTATCATTTACATTATTAAGTAACATATTGGTAAGGAGATTTCACACGCAAAACGGTGTCTATAAAAGTATCGCTTTACTCGTACGGGGTTGACACTACTCATACATTACCGGGACCATTGGTTAAGACTTTAAGAGTTCATTCATGCAAACATACAAAACCATTTAAAAAATACAATGCTGTTTAACAGTCACGTTAACATGAATATATTTTGCAGAATTTCAAACACATGAAATCAACTAGCATCCCATGCATTCAAATTCAAGGAGAGAGCCATTGAAAATTAGGATTAAACATTAAATTTAATTAAAGATTAAACCAAATTGTCCATTAAAGCAAAGGAATTTCCACTCCTTTGCATGCATTTCGGTCATCAAGGTGACCATAATACATGAATAGGAGTCAAAATTCCTTTGCTTTCATTTCAATTTATTAATCTTTAATTCAAACAGACATTGAAGGTTTAAAAAAAGCATAAAAAACCCCGCCTGTCGTCACAATTTACATAATTGTAGTAATTATTTGAACCCTCGAACAAAATACTACCACAGTTTGCGAATGGATGGAGGGAATAAGGCATAAATTATGGACGCACGAAGTATTCAGCGGGTTGAAAGTCGACCAGAAGGGTTTCATCGAACCGAACCTCAGTCGACAACTTTTGATGACAGCTGCAAACGATAAAATTCGCTTGTTTATCCGGAAAAATAATTCTTCTTTATTTTTCCTTTTTTATTTCACCATCATCGATGCAAACGTAAAACCAAAACTCACTCGGTTGAATTATGACGAATTCTTTGTGTTGCGCTTTTCGATAAAACATTCCTACGTCGAGGAATTGGACTTTCCCCGAAAGAGCGGTTACGACATTCCCTTTCCGTTTGAGAGGCGGCGACGCGAGACCTATACGCCCCACGACCATATTGTGCGTCACCACCAACGCCCAGGGCATCCATCTCGATGTTCTTTTGTCTCTCTTTTTTTATTTAGGAAAAAAGGGGATAATACTAAAAAACAAAACCGGTCTCCGGAATAAAATATAGCCAAATTCTCGAACAAAGAGTGAAGAAATAATTTTTTAAAGACTCATTCTCCTGATTTTTTATCGGAGCATTTCTGTCTCTCGCAAGCCCTCCTATATCTGAACATAAAATATCTCAGCACCTACGTAAAATTCATATATATATATATATATACACGCCCCTTTTCCCCCATGACGTGACACCGGCGCCGAGAAGTATATAACGTCCGCTTAGGTTTCGCGGAGGCTCTCTTAGTTTTTTTCCTCAATGAGGAGTGTTCTCCGGTAGTGGCGAGCAGTGGGCCGAAGAGGAGACGTTCTTTGTGCTCCGGGGCCCGGAGCACGTACGGTACATTGGTCCGGTATAGATATCGGTCAACCCGTACAAGGATTTGCCGATCTACGGGGAAGCAAACCTACTGAAGTGCCGGAAAGTGCATTTCTTTGGAGTTCCTCCTCATGTCTATGCAGCCACGGATACAGCATATCAGTCGATGAAAGAAGAAGGCCAGGACCAGTGCATTCTAGTTTCGGGTGAGTGCTGTTCAGGAGCCAAGCAATTCCAAAACCCCCCCATGACCTTCCTTTTTTCCCTCTCATGTGATCATACCCAATCACCCAGCCCACCAACCCCGTTTTTTTCGCAAGACCTATTATTTAAAACTAAATTTCATATGTGGACGTTTTTCCCGGCTTTTAATTGGCCACAGCTCGCGGGTAAGGGCCGGGAACCGTCACATTTTGGCGCTGCGGACAGGATAGCGAAGGGGTAATCTTGGGTTGGTACGAGTTAACTTATTCCATTGTTGGCTCGATTCAAATCTAGGTTCATATTCATTCATTTTTTTTGTGTTTACTATTTGCCGGGAAGGTGATTTTTTTGTCGCCCGGTAGACAGTGTTTTTTTCGCCTATTAGCTCTGTGCGTCGAGGTTCGAGTGCTGTGCTTAATGGTTGAAATTTGTGTTTTTTGGGCGCGCGTTTCACTACTTGAAGCCGCGTTGGGATACTACCTTTTGTTTCGAGAGTCAACGGGGGCTATCACCCTTGACGACTCGTCGAATGAAGGAATTGAGGACATAGAACCGTCCCAGTCAGAGGCTAGGCGGCTCGAGTCAAATATTCCCCAGTTAGACCCGATGAATGTAATGTTGGCGTGGATGAAGGAGTGGGAGAAAAAGGAGGAGGAAAGAAGACGAAGGGAGGAGGAGAAGGAGAAAAAGGAGGAGGTAAGAAGACGCAGGGAGGAGGAGAAGGAGAGAAGGGATAAAGAATGGACGGCGGATTTAATGCACAGGTTGGAAGCCTTAAACGGTCATGTGGGCCCGTGTGAAGAGCGCATAACCATGCAATAAAAGATCTCATTCGTAAATCATGAATTCCCTTAAGGGTTAGAAAAGTACACCGTATTCATAATCCCATCGAGCAGCCACATTAAGGTAGTTTGAGCGAGATATCCCTTGAGATAAAATTCGATGAATTTGTCCTCCTTTCAAAGAAAAATAC
Source organism: Pyrrhosoma nymphula (assembly GCA_963573305.1). Classification (NCBI taxonomy): domain Eukaryota; kingdom Metazoa; phylum Arthropoda; class Insecta; order Odonata; family Coenagrionidae; genus Pyrrhosoma; species Pyrrhosoma nymphula. Next base: position 38,334,794 of record OY754334.1, read on the forward strand.
CTCATCTTTTCAATGGTAACACAATATCAGCCACTTGCAATTTTACTTTTCGTAATATATTTGCCAAAAAAAATTTATAAATTTAAAAAGGTGTAGTTTCCATTAAATATCAGCTATTTATCATTTACTCAACGCCGTAATTTTTACAGAATAACAAAAACCCTGTAGTGAAAGCTTTCTCAACGTACGGCGGGAATAATTTTATCAACTTAAATCTACTATATAAAAGGCTATGCGAACGCACGTATTATTCAGTTTCTAGGCGTAGTGATTCAGATGTGCGCCAATAGATGACAAGCAAGCTCCCATATACGTTCTTTACTAGCTAATCCATGTCGCGGGCGTATACATTTGTATGATTCCACACCAAGGAAATTACTTAATAACAGCTTTACCTGTTTCACCATAAATGTTGTATGCAAATAAATCTCTGAAATTTAGATATTATATATTATTCTCCATATTCAATTCGAAACTTTTCCCGGTGATATCACGAAATGCCCTGAACTTTCCAAGACCTTTCCATGCTTGATGAGGTTCCTTGACTTTTCCCGGTTTTCCGGGCCAGGGGACTCAATGTCCATATCAATTTTTCAATGGCTGGTTGGTCCTTAGGGTCGGCAAACGACATCTGAAGTCAATAACGCCATTCCGGATAAGTGAGTAGGCTGATAAGGTAAGGATTGATCGGGGAATTGAGGAGGGATTCAGAGAAATCATGACGAAAGCAGGCGTTGCGACGATACTATACGGCGTTCCACATTCAGTTGACAGTATGGACTCTTTTTTAAAATCCATTTCCCGTGAAAATCTCAACAAAGCGGAACACACGATGTTTCCAACAGCAGCAGTAAAATTAACTTATTGTTAGTTCCATTGCCGTATACACCCTGCACATCCGTCTTCAAATATGCAAATATTAAGGGAATTCATAAACGTTAGAGCGTTTTTGGAAATGGTTGCCTGCGTAGCTTAGAGGTGAGCACAAGGAGCGTAATTTTGCCGACAGCGTTCATCATAAGGCCCACACTGTAAATGTGGAACGCTCTAAGATCTCAACGAAAGTTGGCAAGGGGCCCACAGTCAAACGCTCAATCCGACGGACAGAGTACTGCCACAAGACATTGGTACTACGCCTCGAAATAGGACCACAAATAGGGATCGGGATTCCATTCAAAATCGCCGCCACGAAAAAGATTCGAACGCGGGTCCCAATATTTTTTTTCTAGTTGAAATTAATTACTCTGTGTGATTCCACACTTAATTGCGCTGACCACCAAAGTTTTCTGCATATTATGCTATTTTCAAGGTAACAAGCGTTGAATGGTTTGCTCTTTTATGCTACCAGGAAAGTATGAGGTTGAAGTAGATTATCTAACCACGGATTTTACATTTTATGAACAAGGGGGCAAAGTGGGCTTTCTCTGACGATTCGAAATTGTGAACTGCACCGCCGAATTTCCACTCTGTAACGACCACACGTTGTTTCCTTCCCATTCACATATTCTGTACATCAGATTACAACTGCCCCCCCCCCCCCCCCCAAAGCAGTCGCATACTTGACCGTGACTCTCCTTTCTTCACTCCCCTCCCTCCATTGTTTTACGCAAATATTCCATGGCCATTTTCCTCCCCCTCTCTCACAACCAGTGACAGTTATTCCCAACAACCTCCATTCTTACTTTCCAGATAGTATATAAGAGAAAACCACTCAATGCTTATTACCTTGAAAATGGCATAATATGCAGAAACCAGGGTCGATTAGCTGAATACAAATTTGAATCATACAGAGTAACTTATTTAAAGATGCAGAAAACGAATGATTTCCACAGGGTAGCGCCGGAGACAGAATATTATATCAAGTCCTAATAGATGGGAAGCCAGTACTCTAGCCACCACACTAACCCGATATTATCCATTTTACCTACACAATTTTCCGGGGTGAAGAACGCTGAGTGGTGAGAGTTGGCAGATAAAGGTGGTACCAAAAGCCGAACCTTGACTCGAATCGTCCTTCATGACTCCACACTTATTTCCCTCTACTTCTTCAACTTCCTCTCCCACATATTCATGATGTAAGGACTAGCTGGGGAGCCGTTAGAGACTCAAGAGGTTACTCGCTAGGATGAGATTACAGGATCAGGAAACTTTCAATATGATATAGAGGATATAATTTTGACACTGCGCTATATCTCTATAAATGAGAGAGACAACGGATAGGTACAAATATTCATCTAAGTCTACATAATACCCTGCAAGCCACCTCAAGGGTGTGGTAGGAGTTCGTTATCACCAACATGTACTATACTGTACCCTAATAAAGTTAATGAAGTTATGATTGTTGTTGTAGAAGCAAAAACCTGCAAGTCCTTGTCAGGAATTGAAATTTCACCAACATGCACCAATGCTAGAGAAACTATTTGTACAAAAATGTATTTTGCAAGCTACATGAATGCACAGATACTAGAGTTATACCGGAAACATGCACGATGTGCAGTTAGTACTAAGTAGCAGATAAGGATGTAAGCATTAAGGAGCAAATCAACTAATTAGCTACAATACTTATGGACAAACCTTGTTAACAGTGTCATTGGCAGCTGTTATGGTCTCTTATCGCTCGCAGGAAAAACGACATTTTAAACCAGTCCTGCAGGCTATTTCCCTAATTTTATTCTCATGATCTGATATTAGCGTGTCGGGTTCCGTAAAATGTTATTATATCGTCAGAAATAAAATTGGTCTGAAAAGCACACACAAGATTAAATTTTAATTTTAATCGACGGTCTGAAAGCGATTCCCATCCCAGTTGTTGCAGAATGCTCGTAACACCAACAAGATTATCATAACGGCCATTTACATATCTTGCCGATCTTTGCAGCACAATTCCTATTTTCCACACTCTATTAGTGACTATAACTAAAGCAGAGCGTAACACTAAGGCACTATGCCAACATGTAATTCATCATTGTCCACTCCTTCCTTTTCCTTCCCTCATTCCCTCCCCTTTACATGGCTGGTTTCCTCACTTCGCATGACTTACCGGCGCGGCGGCTCGTGTAGTAGCATGCAGATGTACACTCATTAATTGTCAGGCTACGTCACTATCCCTGTGTCCAACCGTGCCCCCTGCAACACGGTTTCCTCCTCTCGCGCATAACAACGGCGGGAAAAGTGTCATTTACCCGCCAAACCACTTGCATCGCCGCCCGAGGAGGAAGTTTCTTCGTAATGCCATCTTCCTACTCGAGAGGGTAACTTTCGGGTTCCCACGTTACATGCGAGATCATAATCATCTTTTAATGAATCTTGATTCACTCACGAGGAGTACGACAACGGAAGAGAACAGAGCAACTGCTCAAATCTCCGTCTCAAGTGCGCTCGGCGGATAATTCGACAATTAGTAAATGCGCTTAGCCTTCCCACATCGCAGTGAAGTAACACGATTAGGGTAAACGGCCTTGCGGTCGAAGTAACCTAATTATGTGCCTAGTCCTAGAGAAGGGCCATATTCAAGCTGGGGGATTGGCATTGTCCACCCAGTTGAGCAACGCGCTCGGGAATAAAACCCAAGTTCGAGAGCAAGGCAATGAGGCATAGACTGCGACATCTCAAGTTGCATATGTGACGAGAATGTAAGGGAAATCTTGCGCGGTCATCATTAATACATTGAGCAGCAAGAAGTAGATTGAGTCAAGGCGTGAGAAAGTGAAGCTTGTTTAGATATTCAACATGTTCCAATACTCACATGCGACGAATCAATAGGTTACCACAACGCTAAAGCATGGATTACAGAGGAGATGTTCTATTGTGGACGAAAATGAAGCTCCTTACATTTAAAAATTCCTATCCGGCATGGCAAATGCACAAAATTGGTACAGTAATTAAGAAAACATTCCATGTTTTATGGAAACCATATTCGGCTCACCTGAGTATAGAATGAATCTTCAAATCATCGCGATAATTCTTCAACGCTGATACTTCTATTTCCGTCGCAATAACTGTACAACTGATGCATTAAATATGGCTGCCTGCGTATTTTGTTGGCATCAACCAACCCCTGAGATATGGTCCGATATGACTGGTGGAGTTAGGACCCAAGCCATGAAAAAGGAAGGGAATAAGCAAAAGTAAATGGAAGATACTTTCTACTATTACAACTAACTAATTGTTCCTAAGTGCTATAACACCACAACTAATGTTCCATAACGTCATAATAACAGCAGTAAAAGGAAATTTGATGAATTTGTTCCAAGAATATTAAGGAAATGGCCTCAGCTGTAATTTAAATAGCATGAAATATGCAAAAAACAAGGCCAAATATTGGTTGGTAGTAAGGGACATTACATGTTGAATCTGAAATTGTTTTTTGCTTCTGATTCATTTTCACATTTGTTTCGCATCGTGTCGTCATGCAACAACTGCGGCACCAATGAACAGAAATCTTTCTCATGTCTTATTCTCCATGTAAAATTTACCACACTCTTTATTCTGATATGCCTACTCCCTTAGCTATACACCTTTAATCTTCGAACGACCAATTGCATATCGTGCACTTTCTCGTAGTTTTCACCTTTGGTTACAGTTTTTGGCTGCCCTTCAAGTGGATTACCTTCAAGATATTTACGACCATATTTAATTACAGCCACTTATTTCTGCGCTATCTAAAATAACGGAGACTCCTAATAAAATTTTACAAACTTTGGATGACCTTCCGTCCAAAACGGAGAATTTCAAGATGGGACGATACTTCAGAGAATCCATTTACAGAAACACATACAACATGTCTATTTTAAAAGGCCGCACATAAAAAATGTTAGACAGATCAACTTGAAACTCAACTAATATTTTTATGATACGCCTAACAGTATAACAAAAAAAATTCTTTGAAAGAAATACCATTTTTGAGCTGGGTCGATAACTTTTCACCTTCCCTCGCCTAAACTGGTAACCTCCGGACACGTCTATGGCTTTCGGGGACCAGGTTGTAGGTATATCACTTCGAAAGTACCAATGTGATATAAATTGCAATGCATTATAATAATAATGCACCTTGAGTAGAAAAAGAGGAAACTCCCCTCCACCCTTCATCCGATCCCTACATCTACCAAGTGAAACGTGTTTATACAGATTAGTGCCACGATTTTGTTTTGTTTTGTAATCATTAATGGTGCGAGAGATGAAGGATTTTTTTACCTATCAGCTAGGCAGTGGGTTTCTCTTATTTTATCGCTACTTTCATCTCTGGAGATAGAGTGGGGGTTTAAATAATATCCTCCGAGCCGTACTGAAACTCGCACGATCTAGAATTGTCATGGAATCTCGCCGTCAGCCAAGAGTGGAGCCTCCAAATCTATAATACCTCCAAAACTTGCCGTTGCCTCAGTTGTATTACACACTGATTGCTAGAAACTATTTTACCAAAGCGTACGGCTTCCTTTCTTATTTCGTTCACCTCGCGTATTAAGGCTACGTAGTGATAAGGTTGGTGTGGTGTTGTTAGAGAACTAGCTTCCCATGCCGAGGGCCCGGGTTCGCATCCCGGCAATGGCGGAGTTATTTCATTGAAATCCCAATCCCTATTTGGATGACATGAGGAGAGCACTTCAAGTACAGTATTCCGCCTAACGGATGAGACTTTAAACTGTAGTACCCTTAGGGCTGTTTGTGAAGAGCAAGATAATGCCGACGCAAGTTTTCACTACAACCTTCCTCCAATCTCTGAATAACCCTTCCCATTACCAACCTAACCACATATTTTTAAAAGGCGCAAATGACCTCAGCAGTCGGTAGCCTTTCCAAATAAGTAATTAAATTTATGGAATAACATGAAAATCTAAAAATTGAATAACTTCACAGCACCAAGTCGACCTAGTGGAGTCATAGATCATACCCTCCGAACTCGATGGAAAATTATGACTACCTATAGCACGCAAAGGGAATAATCACTTAGAAGGGTTGAAATTTAGAAATACGGTCCTTTCATTGCTTCCTTTTCGGCCAGGCAGGAAGCAGCACTTAATGAGGTGTGCAGGACAAAGAGTCCAAAAGGAGTTGATCATCGTTTCCCACTCTCCCATATCCTCCCTTATGAACTGAGGGAAGGTCGCAGCAATTCGTCCCACATAATAAAGGCTACTGATGATTTCTGGGACTCCGCTGATGACTGAAAGTTGCCCTTGACCCTCTCGTTTGACTTTGACGTGGCTTTCGGCGGCGTTAATCACGTCATTACGGCATCTCGGATGAGCGAACCTCGGAGGCTGTGACCCCGCAATTGCTCGATTCCGCTCATATCTCATGAGACCGCAACAGGCTACCACCCCCCCCCCCCCCCAAACCCACCCTTCCACCAACCCCTCTAACGATGAACTCTGCCTTTTCATCAGTTACCAGGAAGGAGCACCCCAAAGGAGTCAATTTCCCAACCGCATTTACCGAACGTTAAAGGCCTACCTTGAACTCTTTCGCAGAATAAATATTAACTCAGAGCGGATGTAACTCAAGTGGTCCCATAAGTATGAGCACATACGTACCATAGGCCTATACCCGAATAAACGAAGCTTTTGGTATTCATCCCACGGAGCCAAACGAGTACCTGGAACTCAATTCTGTAAGAAAGCGAGACTCGCCGTTCGTTCGTCTCAAAATACTAACTCTCCCAGATATTACCCAGAGTCACTGCCTTTGGAGGTGAAATGAACCTCACGACAGTCAACAACAGCATTAAGGTATTTATAAGGTACAAGCTGATGGTACCCGTTGAACTTCAACGGGTGTGAAAAACATTGAACTTATTTTATAAGAAAAACACAAAACCTGAAGAATACTGTCAGCTTGATCATTTGAGGTGTTCGTATCCTATCTTGTTTGTTGTGATCGTTGTAATTCGTTCGTTTTCCATTTCATGAACGGAGAGTTGAGTGATTGTTTGTCCTCTTTAATACACGGGCAAACCCAATAATGGACCACGAAGACTCATTACTACTTAATAAATAGCACCTAGGTTGATAGATGGTGACCTCGTCCCTCAAGTTCTCTTGAGCCGTCTTCTTAGTGAATAACAGCTTGATCACTTCCATTGTGTACATAAATATATTTGCATTCAATGACTTAATTGAGTTCCGCCATTCAACGTTGATATGTGCGTTGAGTATCTTAATCAGGATAGGAGTGTAGAGTATAATCCGGCGGTTGACAACGTCAAAAGGAGCATTTTAAATAGCAGCGATGTTTATTTGTCCTATGAATCCTTCAATACCCGGACTATGCCTTTGGCATACAGGGTGGCTATATTCATTGTTTCCTAAATCATAATCATTGGTTACAAAATTAAAAATCTATGGTGATCAGTCTTAGTGCACTTGCCAATTTTCATGCACCGATAACGTCCATTGCGCAGAATATCCGTTCTTCTTATGGGTAAGAAGCATGTAGTGACGCAATTATAATTTCCGCCATCTTAAAACAGATTGAAGTTTCGAAACAGATGGCTCAATATTTGAACCAGATTTATAGCTGGTTACCCGTCAGTAGGTTTGGTTAGGATGGAATTTGTGCGGTTCTTAGCGTAATCCGACAAACACCACGGGGAGATTATCATGAGATTGCTGGTAGGCATGTCTTTGAGCATCCAAGGCTAACCTTTGTCGATTTTCATGCGACTCAATTTTTCGCAAAGAAGACATTCCTTATGCTTCAGAAGATTTTTTCAAAAGGTTACTCTTTATTCTATTAGGCATGTTTATGGATATATTTTTAAGTCCAAGGAGGGGAAACACAGATGCAAGTGAGAGACTCGAATAGGCAACTCGATGATTGAGTGAATGTAAGTAAACTGCATTTTAACACGTTTAAGTACATAACTCGTAAATTTTATGTGGGAATTGGTCTAAAAAACAGTCCGCAATCGTAATGAGAGGCAGACGGTTCCACTACGTGTAATACATCTGAGTATTGAACAGTAATAAACGACGCCGTGTTTGTTGTAGCAACAGAGGTATTATTAACATTATTATTCACTTCACGTAAATATTCCTCCACGTTTAATTCCTTTATGTGTATCGTTTTCTACATAAGTGTTCTCTCGTATGCAGTTCCCCTATGAGAGCTACTTTGAGAATAGACATTGAAGAGTATACTTGTAAATATGCATTGAATTTATCGATTACCCCCCGAAGCAATCTATCATGGGGCCCTTGGGACTCTGGGCCCTTATACAAATTTTCTTTCTACGTGCTATCATGGGCCGGCAGGAAAACTTAAATGCCAGATGCGTGAATTACCTTAGAAATTCAAATCTCAGGTTGTCAAGGAAATATGCTATTGGTACGGAGGCTTCCGCGGTGATTAATTGGAAAAGTATTTTCCGGGTTAAGGCCGCGTTGGTCCATTTGGGCGGACTACAGTTTCGGGCGCATTCCAGCTCCCGTCTTCAGGTCCAACTGATCTGCAGAGCATCATTTTCTTCTATATATATCTAGTCAGGTGCGCGCTGATACGTTCGGTTTGAATCCCATTGTTGGAAAAGCCGTTTGAAAGATGCAGGGAGAGGATAACCGTCTTCCCTGTTGAAGTTCTTTCCGTGGTTCACTATTTCTATTGCCTCCCTTATCAGCCGAGGGAAATATTTATTTTCTCTGGCAATGATTTTGGATTCGTGGAATTTAATCACGTGTTCGGGTTCTGACCATGCATGCTCTGCAACCGCGGAAAGGCGAATTTTTTTTTTGTGTAAGTAAATAATAAATACCAAATAAATACCAAAAAAAAAGTCAGAACCCGGACACGTGATTAAATTCCACGAATCCAAAATCATTGCCAGAGAAAATAAATATTTCCCTCGGCTGATAAGGGAGGCAATAGAAATAGTGAACCACGAAAAGAACTTCAACAGGGAAGACGGTTATCCTCTCCCTGCATCTTTCAAACGGCTTTTCCAACAATGGGATTCAAACCGAACGTATCAGCGCGCACCTGACTAGATATATATAGAAGAAAATGATGCTCTGCAGATCAGTTGGACCTGAAGACGGGAGCTGGAATGCGCCCGAAACTGTCGTCCGCCCAAATGGACCAACTTAACCCGGAAAATACTTTTCCGAAATATGCTATTGTTGATTTTTTGAAATTTTGAAAATTGAATTTTTTTAAATATTTGTTATAATAATAATAATAATAATAAAAAAAATAATAAAAAAAAAATATTGAAAAAACTGAAAAAGTCAGATTTTTCAGCAAAAAAATAATATTCAGAGAATTACGGTGCGTAAAAGAAAATCGATTGAAAGAATTAAAAACTTCAATTATTCAGCCATCCGATAAAAAAATTCCAGCCCTCCATCTTGAATGTAAGTACTTTTAAAAAGCAAAAAATGAAACAACTGCACCGAACCCAATGCTTAGCATGGACCACCAGGGGGGGCCTTTGGGGGCCCTGAGGGCTTTTTTATATAGCCTATGTTCAACCCATGTACATTTTATCTCTACATGCAAAATTTCAGTTAAGCAAAACGCCGTGAAACGATGCAATATTTTCCATAAGAAACAAAGTAAAAAATTAAAATCGGTTCCAAACTTTACAATTCTTCGTTTCATAACAATAACGTATTCCACACAGCACAGCGATAAAAGGTTGGATACATGGCATTATTTATTGAAGCGTTCAAACTAATTTTCTAAAACATTTTAATGGTGAAACAGATATTTTCACTCACAAAAGAAATTTTGGAATAATTCTCTATCCTTGCGGCACGAAAACTAGAGGTGATAGGAACTTACTGTTGATGTTTAAAAATACAGGGGACCGTTATCAATGGATTAATGAACAAAAATTGCCAATTTCCTTAAAGATGTATGTGTTTTTATGGACTACTTCGCGTCATCCTCCGCCGATTTACGGCGTATTTTAATTACGCGGGCAGTCGAACAGATGGCACCACTAGTCAGAGAGCTTCATATCTTATTGTTAGATGAAACAAACTGAAAAGGCATTTTTAAAACAATAATCCCTAGGTTTCCCTCCTATATTTCGGATACTTAGTGCTGTTAGCACTGGTTTCCCCCTGAGTAAATAGAAATGTTTGTCCTTCACTGCGGGAGCGTGCGCATGCGAATGCAGAGATGGGCGAAAATTTCGCTCGCTGCGATTGCGAAGACATAGGAAATCAATTAAAATAGTGAGTGAAGTAGGGAAGCCCGGTGCTGTCCAAAATTTTTGTTATTTCGTGACAAGTTTTTAGGAACGGTATCACCCTCGACGATTTACTGCATCATGGAGGGTTTAGAAATCTTCCTCTTACATACTAATTCAACACGAAAAACACGTCTTCCATTCACCTCAAACAGCAGTGAATCAACTTTTTCTACCACCAATTCTTCCTTATGGCGGCATGGGATTTTCAGGTATTTTTTCTCGTAGATATCTGCCCCTGGATCTACCATTCAGACATGGTATTATTAATACCATGCCATTCCAGATGGTACATTAACAATGGTTTGAGTTTTAAATCACCCGATGCATTGCCCCCCAATAACAGCGTAGTAAATAATAAGCAAATATAACAGTTATGAAACAAATAATGCAATAATTATTCGCTCAGGTGAACCTTTTACACACGTTATGGGGAGTTAACGCCAAACTTTACCGCCGAATGGAAATTACGCATCAGATGCGCCAAAGTCCTATTCGTTATTCATTTTTTTTGGTTGCGCAAAATTTGAGCAACGTTATCTAGAAGCACTGACGACGTTGAACGATTAAGGGTTTTAATTGTTGGACAACGCTATAGCGAAACAGCGTTAAACGGGACAACATCAAACAAGGACACACATTATCACAACCCTTAGGACAGATTTGTAATTCCTACCATACCCAGACTACCACAAAACAGTATGAAGTTTAAACGGGTTTACTCATACAACTTCATATGACATATGGGTTTCCCATGTTTTGGCTTCCAGGTAATCCATAAACCTTCCAAGGCATCTGGTCACTGCGGCTTACAAAAAAGTGGTTATTGTATTTCGAGTCATTTTTCCAACATTCCAAAATGTTAATGTAAAATTTCACCTAGAACATTACTTCAATTCACTTTTACCTCCATATCTAAAGCGTGGCATTCCTCACAATAAAATGCAAATAATTCTATGATTGTGAACTAATCAAAGGACAAGGTTTTCCAGCCTTCGCATTACAAACACCAATAAATGGAAATACAAGCGAATTTTGTATAATGTACCCAACTGAAAATGCCAAAAAAATACGTACTTAAATTTTAATTAAGTTTTCTCTATACCGGCAATATTCTCGTTGATATCTCTCGTTCTATGTCAGAACTTATACAGAAAAAATCATCAGATGTATTTCTCATTTATTTATTTATTTGTTTTAGTTTCTCCCACAAAAACAATCAACTACAGGAAAAAACCATAAATATATCAATACCTCATTAATATAAAATTGTCCAAGTACCATTATCTACAACATGCCGACACACACTATATATTCTGGACCTTGGTCCAAATATGTCCAATTCTCTAGAATACCTATTATACCTGTTGCACATCCTGTTAATTCATCCTCATTCCTTTAATCATTCATTCGCTACGCAAGGGTGATAACTCAGTGCATTCCTGATCCATTTTTTCTATAACCTGTCCCTCAAAAATTCATTCCATAACTTATTTACATATATATAATACTTGGGTAATTCCATAGCATAAATTGTCTATCCCATAACATTAGACTTAAATCTTAGTTTTAGTGATAAAATTAATTACACAAGAGTTTAGCGTTTAACCCATGTTTTAGCCTGGATAAAACTAGTCATCAATAGAAAGCTGTATGAAATCAACCACGCAAATCAAAATAACGCAAATCTAGATAAAAGCCTTAGGTAAAAGTCAAATACTTTTCACCGGGCATAGCAGCTTTATCAGAATAAACAACAGAATGTTGCCCACTTCTTACGAGCATGGAGTAGTTCCCTTGAAAATAGGAATTAAATCACCGGAAGGTTAACATGAGAGTACGAACCGATTCCTAGACCTAAAACCATATATCTCCTCACAATTAATCACAATGAGACCATGCAGTATAGGTACCCTACGCGGACGCAACCATAAAAATACACATGATTATGCCACAGTGTGGTGAAACGCGTCGTGTCAAATAAATAAATCTGTGGAAGATTACCAAGTGTCTTTATTCATTATGAATATAAAAATACAATTTACTACGACAACTACGAGAAACATCATCATATTCTTAATGAAAAGTTTGGATAAAAGAAAGCATGAAACCCTTGTACCCGCGCGGGACGAGTCCACGAGACAGTAAGGAACATTAATCCTAATTTCTCATCTGGGGCAGGAAATCGAACGAAGAGGACACCCACATCCTTCTTGTAACCTGGATTCCGACCCTCAGCGACCCACCTCTACCCCCGTACTAAATCCCTTTTGTTCTCCCGCTCTAAAAAAACAGAAGAGGAATTGGAAGGGAAGAGAGAAAGTTTAACACCCTCTGTCCCTCTTTGCAAAAAAAATCGACCCGTTACCTTCCAAAAAACCTCGCCCCATCCAACCCTTCCAAAACTACTCCTTATTCCCTTAAGTGACTCCCCGGAGAAGTAAGAAGACGTCGAAGACCCGCTACACCTCCATCCAACCCCCTTCTCCCCCTCCCCTAAAAGACGTTTTCCCTCCATTTTGGCCCTTCGGTGGGGGGGGGGAGGGTTGGGGGCGGGGAGGGGAGCGGGGGTTGGGTTGAGGGAAACAGGGGTGGCAAATGGGGGGAGGCAGAGGTGGCCCCTGAACAATTGGCCAACATCAATCTTCTTCTACAACGTCCTCCTCTTCCACCCTTCCCCTCACATCTCCTGCCTTTTCACGGACGACAGAGCATGAAGACAATCGTCGAACGTGGAGTTCACAGTTCAACGCAGACGGCAAACACGCCACTGGGCACGCTCCAATATCCCCCTCCCCATCTCCTCCAAATCTTCCACCACCCCTCTCTTAAGAATAGCCTTCCCAACTCGTCCGGCCTCTTTTTCGCACACTCCGCACTCAATTCCTTCCAGTAGCATCCGCCGCAGACAACGCCCCCAATGGGTTGGTGCAGCGCAAGATTGCAGGGCGGCCATCTCGAGTAGTGATGAGGATACTTCGGCTCAGGGGAGAGAGAAATGGGAGACTGGTGCAAAAAATATAGTCATCAGGGGTCACTTACTGAAACTGGCTGACAGAGATCATCTTCAAGAAAACACACCTTAGAATACCAGAATTGTTTCGTTTTCTCCTATCTAGGTTTCAACTTCTCATAAGGTGATAGTTGATAATGACAGTGTAGCACTCAAATCCTACAACGGAAAATTCTTTTTAAAATTTTGGCATTTAATGCTGTTTTCGAGACATAGGTGGAGCTGCAAGGAACATTTCCATTTTCAAAACTTATTTTTTTTATAAAAGCCAATCCATTAACAAAACCACAATGGTGGAGTGTGTATAAGATTTCTTTCATCGAGGAGTAATAAACTATAAAGATATATGGTCGCAATTGGGATAACCAAATTTAAATCCCAGTCAATTGATTATTTTCGTTAAAAATTTCCTCCAGATGCTACATATTTAAATGGCATTTAAAATACATTATGTTAAGTGTAAAAAAGGGAGACTCAGTATTATTCCCTCCACACCTTTTCCTCTGAATATTGCAGTTATGACAACCCCTTACATTCCACCCGTTTCCGGAGAGCTCTCTCTCCGCTTCCAACTCGTAGAGTCAGCGAGGACTATGTACCGTCGCACGACTGAACATGCGGATTTACCAATCAATCATGTGTCGAGGTAAAGTCACGAGGTGACGCTGAGGTGTGCAAGCGGGAGGAGACAGCGTTGCTTCGTTGGCCGCGAGATTTATTGTGAAGAGAGTCTTCACAATAAAGGTCTGGTCTCCACCTTGCTATAGTTCTCTTCCCTGTACTCCAAATGGCGGACCCCAAATCCGATCGAGAGCTAACATATTCCTATCTTCATTTTTAATTTAACATGTAAACCGATGGTTGCAGAAGAAATTTTTCGTAAGTAAATATCATGCTGCGGATCATCCTCCCCACTGCAGTGCAGTGAAATTCGTGTGTAACAGACCAGTGCACTGGTTTGTTACACACAAATTTCGCGTCGTTGACAACGGCCTTCAGACTCATTAAAAGTAACTACAATCCTATTCACAATACTGTAACAGGATTACGAGATAGGGCCTAGTTTAAATCTCTCTCAAATGGGCTGAGCTCCCTCATCGGAACAAGTCCTCAATTTTTTCGAGAGAGAATTGACAATCCTGGATGAATTTATAAATGTTCGAAATTTTGGCCCTTAACATTTGAAGCCTTCCTACCTGTATTGGTGATTAAACAAGAATGCCGCGCCTGTAGCGGCGGATAGACGGATAGATAAGCCGCAGTAAATATGATTGACGACGGTTACGCGTCGACCTATAACCCAATTATAACGGGCTCAGAACGCGCCACGAGCTTGCAAGTTCCTTTGTCTAAGCACAAAGGCCTAAGGAAAGAGGGTGCGATATAATAATGGGATTCGGAGCATATTTAAAAAAAGCGAAAATATCCCTTACGTGGAAATCCGCATACCAAAATTAAAAAAAAACATAAGGTAGTATAAATGTTCTAATTTCAAGAGAAATGCAGTTGGAAACTCTCCCCTAAAATAACTCAGTGTTTTTATAGGTGCAAATGTGTCTTGAGGGGAAAATAACAAACACCATCCACATAATTCAACAAAATATTTCAGGAATTATTTAAGCACCACGAGTAATGAAAATATTCTCCACCGTAATAATAAAGCAATATGAGATATCTCCAATTGAAAATGGCGAACCAAAATTAGCAAAAATAGAAGCATTGCCATTGGGAACATAATGGGATCATGATACTCCCATGTTTGTTTTTAAGTACTCCTCATCCGCTTGGTTTATTTCTCAACACTTAAGCAATTCAAACGACTGCAATTTGGCCCGAAAGGCTTCGCTTCCGGATATTTTAGAACTAACTTCGCAATAACTTCGACTTTATAATTTTTTTTATCCAATAAAACTGTCCACCGGCTTGATTCAATAAAATTCAAATCTCCAAAAAAATGCAAATCTATGCTAAGGGAAACATTACGAAGTTTAAAGTTCAAGTCGTAGCTTTACTAGCTTCCGAATCGGGAAGAATTTATGATCGACGATGACGTTAAAAGTCCTTCATAAATCTCAAGTTCATTACGCTTACTGCTTGTCTACGTACGGTATGGTGTTAAAAAGAAAATCGAAATCCACCCGAAGTATAACGAATCGCTCCAATAGAAAGAAAAGCAGCGGCTCCCGGGCGAGGGTATTAAAAAAAATGAAAGCATCTGAACGGGACATAAGAGGTGAACATTTTCACGGGAACTCCTCCACTTGCTGCTCCATATTGATGAAACTACAACGCGATTTTCGTGCTCAGCCAAGCATTTCGCGGCGAGTACGTATACACACAGTCCTGTACATTGATTAAGCATGCGTGCGCCGCACCTCCGACACCCACCTCCTTCCCCTCCCCCAACTCCTCGCATGAATACATTTCCTTATGCAAGTGTTTTGTCAAACGACCCGTGGTAAAGGGTAATGGTCCTGACTCCATTACAAACCCATTTTCCAAGTGGCTTTCGCTCATAAACTCAGCTGCCCTTCACCACAACTATAATGTGGACTTCCTGAGCTGGGGAACAATTTCACTCTTCCACTCTCTCTCTCTCTCTCCAAGCTCACATTAATATTTCATATACGCAGCAACACTTGGCTAGGAGGAGGCCTTGCTGTGTTTTCTCGCGAAATCGTCATAACTGTGGAAAATAACTGCGACTGTATCATCATCTTCATTTCAATATCTCAGACGAACATTTATGATGTTTTCATAACATATTAAAACCACATATGGCATAGACTCAGTCTTATCACTTCATGAACACCATTAGTTCTACAATTATATCTTTAAATTACAATGATGCTGATTCAAATACGACGAACATTCTATCATAAATACCAAGGGATTAGGACCATCTCATTTCCATAACCGTACTAATAATCACAGAGACACCCAAAAGTCTCCAAAAAGACTCCACTTTGTGAAACGTCATAGTACGTAATGTAAGAAAAACCTGTGTAAGCTACCGCGTAAAAGGTTTGACGTTTGGGCCAAATTTATGTTTGGATTAAGTTTAGCCCAAATGTCGGCAATGAGACTCCTAACTTAGCACTTTTACACTTAGCCCAATTTACTTAAATAAACTTAGTACAAAGTTGAAACACCATTCGGGAATTAGCTAGTTTTGTGCTACTTTCGAAAGCAAATTCATTTGCCAAATTCACTCCACATTTTTCCCAAATTAGCGTTAGCTTACGTGAATATTTACATAAATGTTATTGGAAAATTTATAATTCTTTGGGACAAGTTGCGCAATACCTTACCTAAATTATTCTGCAAAGTATAAATATTTAGACGCTATTTGAAGTTAGGAGTCTCATTGCCGATATTTGGGCTAAACAATCCAAAAATAAATTTGGCGCAAACGTAAACATTTTTACGCGGAATAAATGATTTGGTTCTTTCTCGGCGAATTATATTAATAAATAATTCTCGGGTTTCCAGCCGAGTAAGGTTTTGGTTTGCTAATTTTGCCCCCCGGATGAGACGGCTATATAAGCGCACGCGAAAGGCCCTGCAAGCTTTATTGCTCTGAAGACGATGGAGGAGTATTCCATTGAAACGTTAGCAAACCAAAACCTTACTCGGCTGGAAACCCGAGAATTATTTATTAATTATTAATTTTTACGCGGGTTTCACAGGATTTTTATTTACGAAGACCGGTCGAACAGCTGACACGAATTTTCTTACATTAACTGTCGAATATTTCGTCGAATAGCTGTTACACATTCAATTTCGTCAGATGAAGATGTCGACAATTTGACGCAACCGGTTATTCTACATGAAAATTGTGTGACACTTACGAAATTTATTACTTACGTTACCTACTATTAAATTTCACGAAGTGGAGCCTAAAACCACTGAATTGAAAGGGATCAAAAACTACTGAAATGAAGAGGAACACAAAAAACAGTCGCAGTTAATTTCCCAAGAAACGAAACAGGTCGTTCTAAATAAAAGTTCTGTTAAACTTCATAACTTTTTAGTTTTAATTTTCTACTACAAAATTAGCTCGTTTTAGAACCAATAAATCATGAACGCGGCAAATCCTTCATATAAAAACATGAAATTAGGCCCATTCATTTGGAATGTAAATCTAAAATATAGGAAATCAGTTATCACGAACTATTCAGCGCCATTAATTATCCCTGAATTACAGGATATACAACTAAATAACAACCATAAAAAAGGCATTAGCCCTAGAATCTGAAGACATGTCGAGCTAAAAACAAGAGGAGCGTTGACATTGTGACCTTACCTTACTGGGATGTCACAGTTAGAACAAGGAAAGGAGCAGACACCCCAGGCCCTGATGTCAGAATGACACACGCAACTTGGATTTACTACCGACTCGGTGACCTCTAATCTCACCGAGCAAATTATTTTTAGTTCGAAGACTACGAGTAATGAAAATCGGAACAAGAATTAGTGGACGTATTCGTTGACCCTTGCGTGTCGAGATTCAATGCTGAAGAAGACAGACAGCCCTCACAAATAAACCTGAGAAGATACGATGTAATTGAAATCCAGGCCAGGCCCCAAGATGAGCTTTTTCCCTTGATGACGATGGGCTGTTACATAATGAGTCTTTCGCTACACAAACACGCAATGTGTTTTTGTAGTGATGGACTCTTTATTCTACACAAGCACATTACGTGTTTTCCTAGCGATATTTACCTGACAATGAGGGTCCAATGGTTGTCAGAAGCCTCAAGGTATGATTTAAATAAAAGGACTGGTGCCCTAGTCACAACCTCCATCATATATGATTATGACATTCTTTAAAATTTGAGATATTTCGAGATTGTGACATCACGTCAGACACATTTTCAGGGTCTAGCCCTGCCTGAATCAGGCCCCAGGAACCTTGCATCCCGTTTCAACGGTAAGTATAAAGGTGGGTTTGCACTGGCAAGTATATTGCGCAAATTGCTTACAGCAAGACTTTTGAAATACATTTCACGTGTAAACGGCTCTGCGAGTAAGCTTGTAGAACTTAAAAAAGTTTCGGTAAGTCACTAGCAGAAGCATATTGTTGCCAATGTAAACAGCAACCAATCGGTATCTGCACTAACTTATGAAAACATTTTCGTCTGAGTAAAATTCCCCACAAGTTCTTGCAGAAGAAACTTGAGTAAGTAACTTGCCAGAGTAAACCCACCATAATACGAAGTTATCCACTTGGGAATATATGTGTATGCCGAGATATGATAAACATAAAAACCAAACATTCATTACAGCAAAGGTGATGTAATATACTTAATATGTAAGAAATGTTACGTAAAACAATTATTCAGGAGAGGAATATCAAGTATAAATGCGTTAGAGGGCCAACTAATTCATCAGATGTTCAAGCTATAAACATTATACACTGTTGTCATTACAATTATTGGTAGATTCTAATTACTAGGCATTTATTTTCAGCTTAGCAATAATTCGGGCTTGAGGGTACTTTGACGTAACATCAATTTGCATTCTAGTGAGCTTCACTTGAGTATTAATGGAAAGAGAGATCTTATTCATCACACCTGTGACAATTGGGATAATGAAGCACTAAAATTAGAGTGCTCTAAGGACAACCAATAAGCGGAGTTAATTAGCGTTGCATTTAAGTGTGCCACCGTAAAAATGTGTTAAAAGATTCCCACGGCTACGCTGAATTGCATTAGCGATAAAACATTTATGCACGCGGGTAAAAATATCATTTATTTCACCAGTTGTAGAGAGCAATTAAACATAAATAGAAAGAAAAAACACAATATTTACAAGGATAATAAACGTTACAAAGTAAGCATGAACATTTAATGAGACGAAAATGAAGTGAAAGTGATGAAAAAACATGCTTATATAAAAAACAACACTTGAATCTGAAAAATTCCATGAACAATTTAGCGCGTTTGTTTAGCTCATTCCCTTATACCTGCTGACAATTAACCCGTTCACAAGAATGAAAATGCTAGATGTTTCATCACACCTCAAAAGAGTACTCATAAAATGTGAAACGTACATTATTATGGAAGGGAAATAAATTATCACCTTAGTCTCCTTTATCGGAAACGCAGCAAAGAAAAATACTGCCCTCGACCACTTTCCGCGCATTTAAATCTCAACTCTTATGACTGTATTTGCGAAGATTCATCTAAGGTAAGAGAGTGAGTAAATAACGTTTAAAGACAGCGAATAATATTCAGCATGCGCCACAACTCAAGCTTTCATTAAAAACCCTAATACTCTGTCGTGGAGAGCGTATCGCATGTGCTGGCAACGATTAGAATCCCTTGGCGTTCGTTATGCCTTCGGAGACGCATATATCATTTCCCAGAGAGTTAAATATGGAAAATTCTCATTATAACGACGAGGTCATAAAAACATGTGCCCTACTCAACTGATTCCCCGGCGAATTTAATGATCTACCGCGTTAATGACAAGAAAGACCTTATTGGTAAACACGGATATAAAATTTCAGACTTGCACATTCTCCTTACCTTCATCCATTTGTTTTAGCGGCCATAAATTCTTCTGTATGAGAACGGCACGCAAAAATACGTTAGTCATGAGCACTAAAAATCACCGAATTTTCTTCGCTGCCTTCATAAATACGTCATGATATTAAACGCTCAAGATATTTTTGACAGGCAAATAACTTACGTACTTTATAGCAAAGAACCTGGAAAGAGCTAAGTGCATTGCCAAAACGACTCAAACAAAAAGTTACATAGTCACACGCACGGATACAGGATATAAAACCATAGACATAAAATAGGCATGGAAAATGTAATTTTCCTGGAAAGGGATTCAAACTCGGATTCCGATTGAGTGTGTAAACAATCGGCAATCGAGAGAGCAATATTTAAATCTCAGTGAAATCAATTAATTATTTTCATGGAAAATTTCCTCCAGATCTTACATATTGAAGCTGTATACATGAAACACGAATACCTTATTAATATTTTTAGATGGTCTATGGACTCAAAAGATTCAGGCAGATTTAGATAGAGATAATATTGCCTAAATTAGTCTTTCAAATAACCGAAAGACCCTACCCGTTCATGCAATTTCTTTCTTCAGCTCGGCATACGTCCAACCTCTCTTCAACCCATTCATAAAGACTATTATCAAACTTACCCTTCCCCGCTTAGCCAACATCCTCCCCTTTATCACATTCTACAGTATTCCCTTCCCCTTAGTATCTGCTCTATCCATCTACTCGAAATTATCTTCATTTTCTCCTGCAGCTTCCTCTCCTAAACCACCATATCAAGTACTTCCTCGTTTTCCATGCCTTCCGGCCATCGCACCTTTTCCATCCTCCTCCACACCCTCATTTCACATCCCTCCGATCCACTCATCTTTTCTCAGTGTTTGCATCAAACATTGAACCGATGAGAAGTGTCTTTTTGACCAGTCTCTTTTAGTGCAACCTACAAAAAACCCTGAGACGATAGGTAATAGATCGAGTTGGGAAGGTTGCTCGAGTACTTGCTTCCCATCCCATGTACCCGAGGTTCAAATCCCCGCAGGAGTAGAATCCCGAAACCTACTTGCTTGATATGAGGAATTTACTTACAGAACAAGTGCAGAAGATACAAATACTGAAGGCAGTAAGCTAACGCCTAACAGGTTTTCCTCCACTCTTTCAAATAGTAACTCCATCCCTTTAAGCGTCGGCGATTCCAGGTGATACGAAAAGAAGCTGCAGAACGCGGTGGGAACTGGATTATTACAGATGCTGTGACGTAACACTTAAATATCATGCTCCAAATAGTGAATTGAGGGAAATAATGTGAGCGCAAAAGATATTTACTGAAAACAGAACAGAAGAATTGTTATGTTACGGTCATATGATGAGAATTCTAGAGTACAGACTTCCAAAAGTGTTTTCATTGAATACCAGAGAAATGAAAAATGAGGGGCAAGCCAAGTACTAGATGGGAAGAGGACGTGAAAAGGGCAATGGAAGTAAAAGAGGTAAGTGAATATGACTGGCAGAACAGAGACGCATGAAGGAAAAGATGTGATAAACGGCCGCTATGGATGTAAACAATATCACTTTTTTTATACATCAACAAAATAGCCATCTTAACCTCAAGGCCCTCCAAAAATAAAAAACCAACGCCGATTAGCATGATGAAAACAAATCACTTTGTGCT
This sequence comes from Pyrrhosoma nymphula, assembly GCA_963573305.1. NCBI lineage: Eukaryota > Metazoa > Arthropoda > Insecta > Odonata > Coenagrionidae > Pyrrhosoma > Pyrrhosoma nymphula. The sequence continues at coordinate 38,356,194 of OY754334.1, forward strand.
ATTCCACTTTGGTTCTTTATTCGCGATAGATTTCGGAGACTAAGCCACATTTTCAAGGTAACATTGATTCAGAGTTACTTTGACAATGACGCATTGACGTTGAAATTGATGTTGATAGTTAATATAACCTTGAAAGTGACTAATGGACGATAAAATCGAACGGTAATAAGACACCTGAGTGGAATAGAACCAACTTATTTCATCTAGCATAGCTCCACAAAGTATATCCTACCTCCAACAGTTTAACCAACGTCGAACGATATACATTTTCTCGACGAGAGCTTAAAATGTTGAAACGAGGATTGAAATTTACAATCATACATTTTGAGGTAAAAAGATATATAGGTACATATATATTCGTCAAAATCTCGAATAAGTATATTTTATCCGATCCACCATCAACCTTGATAGCATTAGCGTTTTCCGCAGCTCAAAATATAATAGTCTTAGGGAGGGGGGTTGCCACTACCGCAGAGGATGACGTGAGAATTCTGCAGATCCCTATACCTCCTTCCTCCACCACACTAAGCATTGACCGCTCTTGACCAGAGTCCATTTCGATCCGATTTTGTTCTCTTCATCCGGTCTCCAAAAGGTCCCTCCCCCTTCCGCACCCACCTAACCACCCCTCCTCATCATTCCGTTCCACACATGACCCCTCACCTCCCATCCCACCGACGATCCTTCCTCCCAACCTCCCAACCACGTACACAAAACCTTTCTTCTCCCCTTGCACCATTCCTACCTTCCATTATCCTCCTTTATTTCCTCCCATCCCTTCGCCATTTCTATTTTACCCTTGGCAGAACAACCAAGGCTTACAGGCTCTCTCCTTTCTCACACGAGACTCTGGGGCTTAATCCTACTACATACATATATGCATACATGCATACATATGTATAAATAAATATATATAAACATATATATCAGATCGATGAAAATTCACACGTGGTGAAAATATATATTTAATAAGACGTCACAGGCGTGACAAGCAAAAACACAGGCACAAAGGAAAAGAAACTCGCACATCAGTTTTTTTTTGCGGCACAACCGCCATTTTATGAGTAAGAGAGAGTAATGTAATTACTCCATCTCAATGCACTAATCTCTTTTGTTTAGACGATGGGAGTTGTACCGCCGAAAATTAAAAAACTGACTAGCCTGTCTAGTCAAGGTAGTAGGTGGGTACTAGCGAGATATGGGTTCTAGAGAGAGGTCTCTGGATAAAGAATGCTCCGAACGAAAACCCACATATAGTCTCCCAAAACTGATCGAGAGTTTAAATGAAATTCGTAAAAAAAAATTTTCAATAACTAACAGGCACGTAAAAACTACAATATTGTTATAAGTCCCCCTGCGAGACAGATAGAAGATCAGTTTAATAACATTCCTCGGAGTATTCTTTATAAGTGTTAAGTTTCTCAAATGAAGACACCATTAATTATGCATCTGTTCCTTTCCGTTGTCCCACAGTGTATTTCTCTCTCCTTTTTCAACTTTGAAAAAGATATTTCTACGGAAAGAGAGACTCTCTCCATAAATTTTGTTTCTTAATAAACGAAGGATGATAATTTCCAACATTCACAGAAGAGCATATAAAAGTCAACTTTATATGCCTCAGAATACCACGGCAAATTCATTCATTAGAAATCAATATTCCTTTGTCAAAGGCGGTGCATCCTGAAATGGAGGTGAACATACTTTATAGGTAGCCATGCACAAACTCCATGTATTCATTCATGAGAACTTTGAGGATCTCACTTTGAAGTTCCCAATATATCCCAATTAAGAAAGACCGAATGTTCGAGTGATCTACAATATTGTGTGCAGGTGAGGCTAACAGTTGTGCCGCGCATACTTGCTCTACATCAGGGGAACTAGCCGTGCCTAGGATGCAACAAAGGAGGTAGGTATTCTCGTCATATGAGACCAGAGCAGCGCAATAACTCAGCCCAACTTTATTAGTTTTCAAACTTTCCGGGTCAGGTCGCTTTATGAACTTCGGATAATGTAATACTCCAGCAAATAGAGGTTGAACGTTATAAAAATTTCTCCGACAAAGTAATTCAGAGAGTTGAACAAAGAACACTAATATAAAAGAAAAATTAAGGCATCTCAATGTTAATTTGCACCCATATATAAAAATTAGAGGTGAAATTCGTGTCAAAGAGATCAAAAGTTCCTCCACATACAGACTCATTAAAGGAGTTAGTAGATAAAAACATAGCAATGATTAATATATTTATTTATATATTTAAGTATTACCGTTGGAAACATTCAAATTATGCCGTTGTGAATGAACAAGAAAACCATATAAGTACCTACTGATTTACCAACAGGTAATTATGTCCAATATAAAAAAACATATTACCAAAATGCATTAGATTTTTATATGTATATCTGGGCGAATAAATTAATATCAATATATGTACTAATATATAGTTACTGAAAGAAAATTTCTACAACTTCATTTTGAAAAATAAGTTGATGAAAAAAAAACTAAGTTAAAATATTTGCTTTGAAATTAAAAGTTAATGCTGGAAAAGAATGTTTAAAAAAAGAGAAATCCGCATTTTTCTGTTAGCCTTTTTAAAAATATGTTTATGTAAATGTAAATACATCTATTTTCCCATTTGTCCCTAGGATGTTTTTCGTGTATCAATCTTACGACAAAATTGTCCCATTAAGAGGAAAAATCGGCAAAAAAGAGTTGGTACTTAATATTCCGTCAAAGAACGATCTCGATTAAAGCAGGTCTCCTAGCTAGCTAATATGAATTATACAGCAACGTTCCAAAAAAAATCAGGAGAGAAATATACGACTATACGTCAACGGCAGAGAACTTTGATAAATGACGACGATATGAAAGGCATGAACCTTTTAGCGGTTTCAACGTTTGCCGGTTACGTTACAGCGGTTTCCTTTCATATTAATTTCATTTATACAAAAACTTGTCTCATATCTAATAACGTAAGCAAAATCCTACTCCCAGGCTATTTTTTTCTTTCGATTAAACCAGAAGCTCTCGAGCTTAAATGCAAGAATAGGAAGAGCAGGGAAAACATGTTTTATATTTTTCAACAATGCACTGCAGAACATCTTGCAAAAACGGATAAGAGAAGTTAATATTTAAAATAAATTAAATGAAAAGAAAATAAAGGCACCTATCATTCATTGAATTATGAGTAAATTACTGCCATTGTTGAAGGAAAAATGTGCATTTCAATAGAAAGAGGCCACTCAAGTATTACATTACACGAATTGGGCCCCCTTTTTACACGCTTTTAATTAAATTCTCTTTTCTGTTAATGACTAAATTTGTAATCATAATTTGACCGACTTCTTCACCAGCAATAGCTCTGAAAGTTTGGCAGAGCGACGTATTCCGAATGAAAACACAATATTCAGTAACTATATTTTGTCCTTGGTTCGAGCCCAGAGATAGTATTGGGTTTTTATGGGATTAAAATGGGGGAAATGAAAGTTTTCCGCGTAGAACATTTTTCTTTCACTCATTAAAATATGAAAAAGAGGGGTTTGGTACTTAAACCAGAACGAAGCAAACATATTGTATTATTTGACTTTATCATTCGTTATTCCTCTACGTTTGGAAAAACTTGAACATTACGTGAAATATTTATGCAAATTTATTGATTTCTTCACTTTCGATTCCAGGGAATTTTTTTATTGCTACCGAGCCTTGCAATACACTATGCAGGCTATAAAAGCTACATTTAAAGGAATTTATCTTTCGCGATTCGTAATTTATTTGGCTTTTAACAACATAATATCTTCAACCTTCATGATTTACATTGTATTAAGATACTTCATGTACAATTGTTTACATTTTTAACCCTCACCAATCGCAAATTATGAATTAATAGAATCAAATAATGTCCCTGTTTATGAAATTTCTTGAGCGTTTTAACTCAGTATTATTAATTCCTTCTTGTGACGAAGACGAAAAAGTGAAAAATAATATTATTTTTAATTAAAACATGATTTTATAAAGATTGCACTAAAAAGGAGAAAATATTTTTTGTAAACAGCCACAGTACTACGAGCGATCACAACATATTCGTGTGTCAAAAAATAAAAGCGTGGGGCGCATCCTTCACAAGATCCGACGACTGCATGCTTACATTCTCAAATACGAGGGTTTTTTTTCCTCAAACCCTTTTATTATTAGAGCTCCACGAAATTATACGCAACAATGCGGACATTTGCCACAAAGATTACTTTTAAGGTAAAATTAATCTATATTGTTGTAAAAATTATAATAATGGCTTAACTTTGTGTATTTAGAATATTCGGGTGAAATAAGTTCAGAAATATTATAATTCATTAGTAATTTATATTAAATTCGACGACCATCATGCGTCCACTTGCGCGACAAAAACCGAGCGCGCCTACTTAAGGGTAAACGTTTTAATCCCCCTTCGTCCTTACAAAACAACATACTCAAGAGTTGCCACCGACAAGAGAATATGAAAAATCCAGTACCTCTCTAGGTTTTCGAGGCCAAATTTTTCATTTTTCCAGGTGGAAATATGTACCCAATCTCTCGAGTTTTTCGTTTCAAAGAGGTCGCACGAATAGCAGAACAACACATTAGCGCACGTGCTAGGGAGGAATAAAGTTTCCTAACAAATGGAAGGCCGCCACTATGGCCCAGGGGTTAAATCGGCTTACTTACTGATTGCACATTATTCGTAGGACGACGAGAGAAAATCATACACAGTAAGGTTTTGGACACATCGCTCAAGTCGGTGACGGATTACCACCAGCTTGCCTGCCCCGAGCGTAATTCGCGCTGGCCAACAACAAGAGCCATATTAGATAACCTTGTGCGCATTTTAAACATTCTATTTACCTCTCTCGTTCTCTCCGTACTTACGGCATTGTTCACACTAAATACCAAGTCTCCACTTCTTCATCCAGGCAAAGGACTAAAAATCTGTCCACACACCACCAGACAGTGCCTGAAATCTCTCCTCATAATATCCTGAAATGCTCCTAAATTATTGAAAACAATTATTAATTAATGCTCTAACAGTAAATTAATGATAAATTATTTTTTCTTGACTTGAAAAAGATTTTGAGTTGTAAATGCATTTTTCCAGGCCAATATCTCATTTTCCATGACATTTATAGGTTTTCTAGGCCCATTTTCAATTTCCATGCGCTTTTCGGGATTTTCAGGCGGGTAGAAACTCGAATTAGATTTTCTCAACCTTCTCCCAATGCTACGTAAATTTTCATATACTTATAGATTCATGCGCATAGATCAAAACTTCGCTGAACGACGTTTCGCGCTCTTTGGGCAACCCATAGGAATAGTGAGCACACGGTATTGGAGGGTTTTTTTTAAGCCTTGCGGCGATAGAATAAACGTTTTCCGCCTGCCGATATGAACACATTCTATCGCGTATAGCTTGCAGATAGGTTACTTCGTGGGACAATAGCTAAAGGCCGTTTTACACGATGAAAGATTTTGTACGAACGAATGTACGTGAGATTGTACGTTTGTCACAATGAAATTACGACAGGTTCTATTTTCCGTTCAGGCATTGAGACATTCGCACAAGCGTTCATACAATTTGTCGCTTTACAAGATACATTTTGCCTCACGCAAGAGCTCACGAAAGAGTTTGTACAAACAAATGTATCGTTTAAAACGGCCTTAAGGAGGGAAATCACTCGTCGTTTGCAGTACCACTAAATATAATTTTTTTCTGCCAACGATAGTTCAAAAACACCCAAACGCTTTTATCACTACAAGTATTGGCAAAATATTATGACGGCTTTACCGTACCGGCCGACGGATACTTTATAATTTAGTAACATTAACTTGTACAGAAAAAAATGTTTGGTGTAATTCAATTTTCTTACATGCTTTTGTGAAAATACTTTACGAATATTCTTTAATTTATTTTCAAAACAAAAGATTTTCTTACTTTTGACACTAAATTCAACACAATTGGTTCATAAACAAGAAAAATGTGATGCATTTTAGCAATCACTATAAAAATTGGAGGCACGTATTTTGCAAGCTGTTTTAATTTTGCAAAAAACTGCACGGAGGCTTTATTTTGCAAAATAACTGAAAAAATCAATGCCAGCATATATGTATATTGCATGCTTATGAAGGAAAATTGATGAAAATCCGTGACGTGAGGGCACGAACCTTTTCTAGTATTAGTTGATTTGACAGGGAATGACCCTAAGGAATTTCATCAGTGAAAGCATTATAATTTAAGCCACACAAATGGAAAGGGAGAACGTCTCCTCGTTTAGACTCACCCAGTCCAAGAACCTCAATGATATACTCGAGCTTAGTCCCGTGTTCCAACAGACGGCCTTGCTTTCCATTGGAAAAAGACAAATTTCATCGACGAGACGTAGTTTTTAACCAGCTGTCAAGCTGCCAAGCACTTTTAAGTCCTCGATTTTATTTATGTGATTAACTCAAAACAATTTGTTTTAACTTAATGATCAAGTGATTTCGAAAAATTCATTTGTTTCCTCTCTGTCGCACTGTTGTAGTGTCACTAGTAATGCTCTTTCCCTGAGTAAGTTACCCATTATTTTTATCTAAAGTACATCACTAATAAACCCACGGATAGATGGTAAGTTATTGTTATGAGAAACAAGAAAAAATATAATGATTTTTAATTAGCATCGTGAACACACGTTTTCAATGGATGGTTTTTCCAGGTTCACAAAACAATTCTCTCATTTAGCTCATCTGATGTTCAGCCTCAGCAAGTGTTTTGTATAATAAATGGTTCAAATGTAACTTTTCTAGAAACAAACATTTTGAGTTGCTAATTTACCGGGCTGAATGCCTCATACACTTCTAGTTAGCCTTCGGACAAATGTATCAGCACAAATTAGTGCATCTTCACTACTTGCGGCGAATGCAAAACATATAATTTTATCTAAGGTGGATGCTGGCCGATTATTTCTCCAAAACAACGATGTCATCACTAATACCAATGAATAAACTTTAATATAGAGGTGTTAATATTTATGGTTCCTCCAAAGACGAATATGAAAATATTGTGTCTGATGTTCATTACATCCATGCCCCGTTCCAAAACCTCATTCGTCATTTAATACACATTCAAAGATGAACGTATTAACTCTTCTGTTAAATCCATTTTAAATAAAACAAAGTTGGTAAATTTCCACACAGTATATAGTATAGTATTTATATTATAGCATAGTATTTCCACAATGTTAAGCCTGATACGCTTTTATATCTTCTGTTAAATTCATCATGTGCCATACCTCGGTGAACTGCCATTTCATTGGTAAAGATTAAAACTTCAACGAGCAATTCATTTACAAGTACCGGGAAATAAAATAACATTAAGTTATTCTTGTAAAGGTAAGAACAAGTACACAAGGTAAACATAACTCTGTACAAAGAGGACGATAAAAAAACCTAGAAGGCCATTTGCCTTTGTTAATGGTACTTTCAGTTAAATATTGCATTGTTAAGTTACAAATATTTATGCATGAACAAAAAGAAGCATTAAGAGGTATGCTCAAGAGAAGACAGAAAATTGTGCATAAGGGAAAAACAATCTATATGGCTAGTATCAGGGACAGATAAATTAAAAATTAGACAAACAGGAAAAGAGGTTAAAAAAGTACCTCATTAAGCACTCACTTTTAGTGCACTACCACTTCTTACTAAAAAAAACTTCAATACGTTGTTTCAGTACATATTTCTTAGTTGGAGAATCCTTGGCCACCAAAGAGAGAGAAAGAAATTTCATACCGGTATTTCAATGACATTACCCTGAGCATTTTTTTCTGTAGCATTATAACTGTCCCTATTTAATTCTAATTGGCTCCTCCCCAACAAATCAATCTACATTCTAACTTCGAATGTAAAAGTGAACAATAAATTATTTAACGAACAGTGAGGTGACATCTTTTACAAATGCAATAAAATGTTATCATCTCACTCTTTCAAACATTGATGATGCAAAAAAAACACGAAAATAGCGATCAATTGTCTCCGTCGTACATGCTAATATAAAAAATATTCAATTAATGTTATTTACTTCATTACACAAGTTATCTTAGTCACGCAATGTAGCTACTAGGACGGAGAATAACGCAGAGTGGTATGTAAAAGTAATCACTCAACTTATAACTGATGAGGACAGTAAGGAGCAGGAAATTCTGTGTGGGCCATTACCAAGAGTCTTATCAAAACTTCTCTAGCAAGTAAAAATTAGTGGGTCGGATGGATCCGATTAAAAAATAATAATTATACCCCTGGGCAACTTTTCAAATTAATTTGAATCGACGTCAAGATTTCTGGAAAAGCCTGACGTGCCAAATAACCGCCAATCGAGGCGTGAGGAGCATTAATTGGAACTTCTGCGATGAAAAATCGAGGCTCGCTGGGTTAACGATAGTCGAATTCAAATTTATTGCTCAGTAAAAAAAAAAAGGCATTCTCGGGTAATTAATTCCAACTTTGATATTTTCACTGGCATTCTACTCGGGAAATTTTAATTACGCATTAAGAAACGCCATATTTCCAAACGTTGCGTCCTGATGATAAAAAATCCCCCTTCTTCAGAACTTGATATCTCATTTTAATGGTGTTTTACCGTGGTCCGTCAACCAAAAAGTTGTAAATGATCATGGGAAAAGTTTTTTGCTGATATGGCACCAGTGTAATTCAAGCATGTTTAAACCGCTAGATTTGGTGACTAAGTAAGTTTTCATAAGCACAGTTTCTTGTGAGAAGACTGAAGGCCGCGTCACATTGAGCATAACATCAGAAAAAAATATCGTGAGCTCATGATGCTATAAAGGCAGCGGATCATGGTTGCAAATGTACAGTGGGCCCTTTTTAATGTAAGAGTCCATTCCGAACGAACATTTTCATTCAAACGTCATTTTCAAGGTAATATTGAACAGGTCAATGTTACCTTGAAAATGACGCTTAGACATAGAAATCGATCTGGAATAAACAACATACGCAGATGGGTACGAAGTGATTTCACTCTGCTTAACGTAACATTAAACAATGTTGATATCATTTAATTCGGCCATGTCAAGGCGTAGAAAATTTACACACGAGCAAACAAATCTTACAAAATGGAGATGTAGATGGTTGATTGATAAAATAGTTTAGATTTTAGGTGACCATGAGACGAGAAAACAATAAACAATATGTACGATTCAAAACCAAACACAACAACATCTGAGGATTAAACATTGAATTGATACTGGATTTGGCGTCGTTATACGCAAGGTTTATTACTAATCGCAGAAATACTATTGTTTAAAGGTCAAATTTCCAAAAGTGACACCTTTATTAAATGATGCATTTCTAAATCAGTTCAATGTTTTAGTCCCAAAGCCACTGATGCCGATGTTATCATCTGCTCACGAGATACTGATAAATTTCTATTTATTGACTGCAGCCTAGCAGATCTAGTCATTATATGGCAATTAAGTTATGCTGCAAAAATTCGCTGTTAACGAAGGCAGAACTTATGCTTTAAAAGCATTCTCTATGCTGTCACACGAATGTCTCACATAAATCACATTATCCAGTTGAATAAGAATAAAAAGAAATTTATATATGCACGGAAAATCAATGAAGCTTAATTCGGACAAGTGGGAAAGACACATATAAATGAAACGATTAAAACCACGAAATAATACACCATTCTTTAACCTTGTTAATGGCTATTATGGGAGGTTTAGCTTAACCAACCAGATCATCATCCCGAAAGAGAGATAGAGCAGAAAGCACTAGACTAACTCCTTTTCACGCATCTCGGAAATAACAATTTTTCCGCCCTTCCAAGATTAAAGGGGGCTGAAACTCAGGGAACTGCTTCAAAAGTTAACAATACTCTCACAATTGAGGAAATGTTCCCAAAACGTAACACCAAAGTGAGTAAATTTGCCAGAATCACATCATTTGTCCAATTTATGCATTGAGTACCGCAATACCAAAGAAGTTACTTGACCAGTGGAATATATATTACACTCACTAACAATGTGTCTTTCTTGTTGTTATTACAATACTGCTCTAATTACCATACAGTGTAAAATAAAAATAACTACAAAAAAAAGCTACAGTGAGAAAAAACGACTGAATGAGGTACTCGCGAGAACTGAAGAACTGTCAGGCCTTCGACCTTTTCATAAGTTTAAAAAAATTAAACTTATTGTTAGCCATGTAAGAAAGATTAATTCTCTCAGCGGAGCCATTCACACAACTTGGGAGTGGTAAAAGAAAAGGTGAATAAAAATTTCACTAGCCTTTTAAGAATAATCATTCTCAAGTATGAGATGCTTTTTTCGCTCCATTCGGGGCAAAAACGACAAATGCGGGCAGCCCACGAGAAAAAACTCTAAAGAACTGACTGCGCAATAAAGTGCAAATATCGTCAAGATAATGGATCTCCACGGGTTTCTTCTTTTTTTACTTTGAATAAAGAGGAAACATTTTGCTGAAAGTATCACTAGTATATGACCTACTTACGTTAGATATTCACGACAGAGAAACTTTCCCAATTTTTTCTGCCATTCTCCTCGCCTCGAGCCCATACATTCATGCATGTGCTGGTGTGCGCGCGTCTGGTACGTGTGCCTTTCCATTCTTAACGTCCCATTGTCCCCAGGATGAAATTAAAAAAGGAGGCGAAACGAACACAGTATGAGAGAAGAGGGAGGGGTAGGCACAAGACTCGAGCTCAGTCAGCCGCTAAAAGGTAATTGTCCTTCCACGCCTGCATCAACGATTCTAATAAACTACCTCCTCACACGAGAGTCCCTTACGCACCCCAAAAACTTTTTTGTCTTCCCTCTCTTACTTTCTACTTTCGCATAACAATGCCTCCATTGTCTTGCACAAGACAATTTCAAGACTTGTAATTATCGTATTTGCAGCAAAAATTTGAGTTAAAAAATATGGTTAATGGACTTGAGTTGCTTTTTAAATTTGTACGGAGAACTTCACCCAAGTTATTTTTAAGTAGTAAATTTGCTGATTCTGAAGTCCACTCGGGATCTCCACCGGGTCATATTCCCATCACCGCAGACGTTTCGGTGGACGAATCGACGACCATAACGTCGGCAGCGATGGAGAATTGGACCCAGTGTGGATCCTGATTAGAATATGCAACCAGCTTACTTAGAGATGCAATCAGATCTTTCTCCAACCGTTAACTTTTTGGAAAAATCTATCACTAATATAGCCATATTAGAAATTAATTGATTCTTTCCTAAAACAATATAAAAAGAACTATATAAATAAAGAGCATCAGTTAAATCTAAAGCTTTTTGCTTCGGTTACCTCTCCTCTTCAGTAAAGCCTAGTACAAAAGGAAAGAACAAGTGCATAGAAATTCACTGGAGGTGATGTAACGGAATTCAACATAAATGGAACGCAGTGACCTTGGGATATGGAATTCCTTCCCACAGTATTGCAGTGGAAACTGTTTTACGCATGCATTTCGTAGTCAATATAAGCTGCAACTGACTCATTTTACAGAGAAGATGACTGGTAATCGGCTACTTTTTCATCAGTATTATGAAACATCTGTAACATCACCGCTCTTTAGAAGAATCGTAAACTAGCATTGGTGAGTGGAATAACTTTCTTTTTCATCATCTCATTTTGCCTTTTAGTCCCTTGCCAAGTACAAAAGAAAGAAGTTCTATTTCCAGCCTGACTTGGGCATTGACGTATTTGCAGCAAAAAATTGAGACACAAATAGAATGTTCACTGATCAACTTTTAGCTGAGCTTATTCAAAAAGTTCACATAGAGTTGGTAATTAAAATCTCTAATTTTTCAGAAAAAAACAGCCGTTCCTCTCGGCACATTAGATATTAATTTTAGCCTGATTCTCTGCCCGAAAACCCTGTAGTAATTATTTTAGTATTTAGGTAGTAACAGGCTAATGAGTAAAGAACCTCCATGAACACCGAAACTTTTATTTCTTCCATTATTACCCACCTGAAAAAATGCCTACCACTAGGCTTAGTGCATCCGAGATGGCACCCAAGTGTTAACACTTATTGGTCATTACCGTTGATGCGAAGTAACTCAATGCATTTAAGGCGTGGTGACTGCGGCATATTATGAACTAACCCACCACAGTATTAATGGTGTAAGCTGTTTCCGAGGCAATTAATAGCTGCAAGTGCGTCATTCAACTTACAATTAGATGCAGACAGATTATCGGATACTTTTTCCCTTATCTAAGGCAACAGTCTATAAGATGAATCGCATTTCAGAGGAATGATAAACTTAAATGGGTGCTTGATTAACTGTTTATTTATTTATCATCTCAAATTCGTCTCTTTCTCTCTCCACAAAGCAATTCTCCTTTGCAAAGCACATCGCAATTGTCATCCAGACTTGTGAATTGATTTCTTTTTGGGTAAACATTTAGTCAAAAAGACTTTTGTTTCATAAGTAATCCTGAGCTTAGCGCGTTCATGTAGGATGCTCGATATTCTCCTGCAATCGCTAATTTTTCAGGAAAAAAACTACAGAATATCTACCCACATTGAGAATTTACTTTGTATTGGCTTAAAGAACTTAAATGATAATATTTTTAGCATTTAAGAGCACAAACAGATGAAATGTGATACACACACTCTCAGAATTTTTCATCCATCAATTTACAGCCAAATTTTTCTTCACCCCAAATTGAGAAGCTGAAATTACCTTTAAAGTGGTAAGAGCGATTTTTTTATGATCAGATTGGCGTGAAAATTTGCATGTGTTCAGATTAAAAATATCTATGGATAAAAGTGAAAAACATTCCATCATACCGATTTGGCTTTTTGGCAATTCAACGCTATTTTTACACGTAGCCTTACGGCACATGAGGCATATTTCGTAACAGTTCGATTATATATGAACAGATTTTTTTATAAACGCGAAATAATACATTTCTTATTTAAAAAATGTTTGCTGACATATTTTTTCACTTTCACTTTTTTTTCACTTTTTGGCTAAAGAAGGCGTGGCCTTCCTATCCCAAGCACCCCAGCACCTGCCGGCCTCCCATTCTGCGCATGGGACTAGTGCCAACCACCGTTCCCAGTTTATTTTAACCTCCTTGGCTTGCACCAACCTTCCCCATTCAGGTTGCCGTTCACTCTTCGCATAAGATCCAAACCACCATCTACCTATTCTGTCATTCGCCCCTGTATCATTCACCCGTCCTATCAAAAGGTTCACAGCCATTACCGAAGTGCCTTCCAACTTCGCCAGGGGGCAGGTCTACAGAGTCTCAGGCGCCCCTGGGGCTGCGGAAAAATCGAGGCCGTTCCTCCTTATCCGGTACCTGTATTCAAAAGACCCATATTAATAAACGATATGAAAAAGCTTATTTGGCCCCCGGTATGAGAAAATTCTTTGCAAAATTAATATTCGTGGATGTCGTACACATCACAACTCGAGGGTAAGGTCTGAACTATTCCGAGGTGGCACGCACTCTTTAATCCGCATCAAAAATATGAAAATCAGATATGGAGAAATTTTAAGTAATGGAAAATTATATTCCACGAACTATGGTTTAAGGGCTCAATGTTTTATCACAAAGTAGAACATTCTGTGAACCGACAGCCTACGAAAGTTTTAACCGGCCGGCCTCGGTGGTGGCGGGGTCACGTTTTTGCCTACCAACCCAAAGGTCGCGGGTTCGAGTCCCGCCTGGGTAGGAAAAGTACACCTCCAAGGGCATGGTTGTGTGTGTTGTCGAAATATAATAAATAGGTAGTAATTGGTGAAAGCTGTTACCTATAGAGAAATTATTATTATATCCGTTTGAAAGCAAAGTAGTGACACCGTTAATTTCATTTTTCATCGATAGATCAAATGAAGAAACTGAAAAAAGTCTACTTTTGCGTCAGAAAAATGGATGGACATTTGTAAAGCCTAGTGATTACAAAGTGGTGAATGTATAAAATTCGGTGCAAGGTAAATTATAGTCCAAATTAAATGGCCTCCGCATCAGCTAAGTGAAATTTAGATATTATGAATGTAATAAAAGGCAAGACAGTTTAAAAGAACATTGGATTTAAAGGTTTTTCTCTGTAAGTCACAAAAATTACAATGATTAAAGCACCTTCGGATAATCCATATTAATAGGAAGGACCTAATATATTAACGTTAAAGGAAATCGAACAAATAACACAGAATTTCTCAATTTAATTTTTCATTCCTCATTGAAAGGAAACCCTCTAGCCATATAAACCAATAGAAGGCAAAATATTTAAGTGTGACATATTACAAAATGCATTACTCCACAGGACATGAAACTATTTCTCATCATACAAGTTAGATATGGGAACCTTTGGCCTGATTTCTTGCGAGAAAAACAATTTTTAAACCCATCACTAATTAATCTTGAAGCGATCAAAGCCATCGGTATCCAAGAGAATCGATCTTCTCATGTTCAATCTTCCCCTTATTGATCCATCAAGTCATTTCGAAATGTCCAATCTCTAAGCAGCTAATACACAGTCATCCAATTCACTCGATCTCCATAAGATTACTATCACAAGGTGTTTCAGGAGTCTGCGTTATTTCTGAAGCTGATAGAGGACACGTGATTTCAAATTTTTTCGTGTGAATGGACAAGGGGTCCCAACTCCTTACTAACGGAGGAATGGCAACGCAAACATTTCACCCAACACATTTAGCAGTTGCCGAGGAAACTTTGAACAACGGTGACCTATACCGATTGAAGAGATCTGAAATTTGCGTCAGTCGCGCATAAGACATGTATCGTTCTTTCAATTTGCTCGTAAAAAGCTTCATCATCATTTTTGTTTCTATCCTAAGATAAGTAACTGCAGCCCTCATTTCTTCCCTATCCATTGCTAGCTTATTTACGACCTCCAGAAGTAACGCCGATTCCTCTTGAATAACCCTAAATATAATAATGCAAGCCGCCGCAAGAGAACATAACAGGTGATATCTACGGCATGCTAACGAGGTAGAATAACGAACCATGAGTATCAGAAAAACAGCACTAAAATATTATAAGGATTTATCGTAGGTTAAAACATTGTCCCTTGAATAATTTACATATTTTTCAATTTGGAATAATACTATTTACTAAATGCATGGGAAAAAGTGTCCACCACCAGACTTTACAGGCCATAGAACGTGATTTTATATGTTTGCATTAATCATGAGCAGCACCGTTGCAACAACCGAAATGATGACCTTGGGATCACTAAGCTTGTCTCAATCATTGGTTTTTCAGCGTTGTTAGCAGAGGAATTAGGCAACCCTTCCTTTGGTCAATATAATTCTACTTAAAAGGTCTCTGGAATCTAAAATTCCAGATGATTATGTTAGCATTATTAACTTTTCTATGATGTAATAGACGTACTTTACGTCCTAGAAAATGCGCAATAACTTTCCAAAACTCAATATGGCCGAGCGAGTAAATAGAATCATACATCACTTAATGTTATTATAGTTTTCGTAACATCAAGTTAAGAGTAATCGAAAGAATGCTGGAAATATTTGGACAAGGCCGCATAAACAACATTCGTGAAAATAAAATAAGCAGTAAACTCCCTCCGGTTATACTCATTTCTTTTCGCAATTTCGTGGACATTTACCCAAGGAATTCCATTCCTTTATTCCTCCAAGACGATCCATTCTCCAACCCCTCCTCCCCAGTCCATCGGTCGCCCACTCTCCCATAATTCCTCCCATTCCTTTTTATCTAAATTCTTTCAATGACCCTCAGCTCGCTCCCTCGCTCACCAGGGGCATCCGCGTTCTATTCTTCGACCCGCACCGCATTCCCAGCCTATTTGCCCCCAGGCAGAGGGACGGACGGAGAAGATTTCCAACGAGAGAGCGCTAAAATATCAACAAAAGGAGACGAATGAAAGAATAAGAGCTCTGGGGTGGAAAAAAAATTGAAGGATGAGAAGAAAAAAAGGAAACACGCACACACAATCTCTCGAATACCCTCACGTAGTATATTTTTTCCCCTTCAGTTATTATTGTTACCCTCCCATCCCGTCTCTTTTCAAAAATAAAACCCCTTCAGATTTGAATCGCACCAGGCTCTCTCACTGTTATAAGCATATTTTATTTTTCCACTTCTTTTCAGTGCGAAAGACTCAAAGGAAAAGCTTTCGACGGATCTCCAAGATAGGGCCGAGAAAAAGGTTATTAACCTCTTGTTCGCATGAGAGAGAGAAGAGTTTTTCGCCGTCTAGGGAGCGCGTTTTTCGACACAAGCGTTGAGCTGCTTGATCTTGGAGCTTATACCAAAGACCCCGGTGCCAAAATTATAATTACCCGGAGTTTGAGTGAGAGTGAGGGACTCAGAAAAGGCTTGCAAACGGTCGTGCGTCAATCTGAAGGTCTCCCATCTAAGCAAGTCACAGCTGAATATTCCAAGGCAATGAATCGGAAGCGAAGGAATCAATGTCACGAAAACGGAAAGTAAAACCGTAAACACAGTAACAGGATGTAAGTAAAAGTAACATGATGCTATCACGTGATTTAGTAAGTAGAAGTAGCGACCAGCTTAAAAGGAATTGCTACGCACATTCCTACGCAATGCACGCACTAACAGTAATACATAACCAAAATACAACAGTAGCCTCCCGGGAAACAAAATGATATGTTGCAATGCAGGCACATCATCGCAGTGTACTCATTTACTCAATCGCAACAGTTAGGTACTTTTACACTAATGTTAATTCCCATTTGCCCATTACCAACTATAGATAGACTAATTCTCTATAAAACTCCCTCCGATAACTTTACAATAGTTCATTAGCCATCACCATCACGCCTACAAAATTTTATAAGGGCAATAAAGTTGATTATGCATCCCTTTTCTAACCAAAAAATGGTCTAAATTGCAATTACCAGACTCTCAAGTGAGTGTTTTATCTGAAATATAATGTACAGGAAAAAGAAATGATCCAAATACGGCTGATGGAAAAAGAGTATTCATAGAATTCATTTCTCACATTTAAGTTGTACACCTACGCACAAAATATTTCCTCAAAAACTCAAATACTTAATCTATATTAGTCAACCTCATGCCGCAAATTTGGATAACGTCGCGTGATCCAAAACGGTATATCTGTGGCTTGACGTCATCACATGGTATCGCTTCTCTAATCAACATGCATTTCAACGTGAAGAATCATATCATACTAGCTCATTATCCTCCGCAGAATTAATCAAAACGATTATTTCATCAAATTACGAAATAAAACAGCCCAGACTTTACAAGGAAACCTCCCCTCCAGGCACAGTAATTTAATAAAATAGATACTCCAATAATAGATCATTGTGCATTCAGATGAAAATCATGTCACGTTATACTTAAGAATGAGACAAAATGCAATTTTTTCAACAATGCACGTTCCTCAGGCATTTGGTCTATTCGTTTTTTGTGAAGGTTACACGGGCTTATATTTTTGGGTTTGGCCCGGGGACGATTAACATTTACGTAATCGGCCAGGACAATGCCCGTATGATTTTTGTTTCCTATGACATGCACTACTCAAAAGAGATCACATTACTCTAACGCATTAACTGGAAAGAAGAATTTAACCATTATTAAATGAACGCAAAACATGTTACCAGAACTCACGAAATTCACGAAAATAGAGAGTTAAATCGTGAGTTTATAGTGCCGATTACAAATACATTTTAGTTTTCACTCAACTTTAGCATGACCAAGTTTCAATAACACCCACGAGGTTGACAAAAATAAGTGGCTACAGAAAGCGTCGCACAGTGGGCTAAAACCGAAATAATCTGGTCAAAACCTTAATTTTCGACTTTTTTATTTCGAGTCGGAGATGAGAAATATATATTTTAAGGCCGTTTTACACGGTACATTTTTTTGTACAATCTATCGTGCGAACGCATGTATCAGGAAATTGTACCGTGTAAAGCGGCAAATTGTGCGAACGCTTGTGCGAATGTATGAATGACTGAACGGAAAATAGAACCTGTTCTAATTCCATTCAGACAATCATACAATTTCGATCAGTTAGTATCGTTAATATTCAACAGATGGCGCAGATGTGGCGAAAACTGTGGTGCCTGTGTTACGATTGAAAAAGTTGTTTATAAAAAGGATTAACACTTTCCCGTCGAATATTAAGAGTAAATATTATCCTGTGTATATAATCTTTAATGAGTAAACTCTTCTCGGGCTCTCCACCGGTTTTAACTATTCATAATTGTTGACGTTTCGAGAGACGACTCGTCACTCATTCTCAAGGTAATAATTAATTACGTCGACAATTATGAATAGTTTGAAGCAGTTTAGAACCCGAGAAGAGTTAACTCAAAGTTGCTCAAATGTTTACATCGTCATTTCATCGTGTTATTTATGGTGTTCTGGGTTTTCAGTGTAATCGCGATCTTTGGGTTTGTGTCCTTTTCCCCCAGAATTATGACTGGTCCTCAAGTACAGTTCCTGATATCCCGCGTGATATAATGATAATAATTTTATTTCTGTTGGTTAGCAAGTGACATAGAAATCGTAAAAAAAGACATTAAAACACTGGTACAAATACAAGGGAGGGAAATTAGGAGGGACTAAAAAATGGTCCCGTGTTCCGCAATACCACTTGATAATGACACTTTGTCACACACACACACACACGTAATAAACCCACGAAATTTGTCTAACAAGAGTGGAGATCCGGCGAGAAACGTCAATGACTTGTCGCCCTAAAATCCAGATGAGAAAAAACGAAACGATGCAAAGGTCGAATATAAAGCCAGAGAGAAGAGTCCACGAGAGCTTTTTCTGAACCGGGAGAATTATCAGTAGGCAGATGGTCGAGGCGAGGTTCCGAATTTCAGGTGATTAGCTTTTCAAGGTGTCAAATACGTGAGTGAAACATATGTTCCCGAGTGAAACATATACATGTTAAACAAAAGACTCCCGAATTCCGATCGATTTCTACCGCTAAATTGCACGGAAAATTGTGCGTTTGCACTCATCGTGTAAAACGACATTTAGTCTGATTCAGTCGTTCATACAATATTTTCTTGCACACTTGACTGTACATGCGTTCGCACGATAGATTGTACAAACAAATGTACCGTGTAAAACGGTCTTTAGAATATCCATGAGATAAAATTGCAGCTTATTTTTCATCGTAGAAGAAATTTATATAGCTTAACAAAAATGAATTAAAATGCATCAAACCTGGAATATGAAATATTTTTTTAAAGAAATATTTTAAAGTTTGTTCTCTGGTGATGATTTACAGTACAGACCTACATCAGCGACCAGGAACATGCCGGACGCAGTCATAAATCTTCTTTTTTTCTGAGCAGAAGAGCAAGGAAGATGAAGAAATGTCGTCCTCGGAGGATTTTGACTGCAAAGAAGAGTGTGAATGAGATTTTGTAGCGTTTGAGAGATCAATAATAAAAGCCTTTTCGGCAATAACATTTTTCGTTATTGCCAGGCTAAAAAATGTTTCAATTTCAAGACCCCTTAACAATTGTAAACTTGTTATTAACTTATTTCCGATTGTTTTTCACAGCACAAGTTTTCATATATCTAAAAAAAATCGTTTATTTCCACTGCTAAAAGTTTAGTGAGTCTGGATATAGAATGTGATCCGCATAGCTGTTCCCACATTTTTAGCTCTCATTATCCGTCTTCATGGGATTATGCTCCTAATTACCATAAATAGGTTTCGTAACGTCTTAAAAATAGATAGCTCCTAAAAATTAGCAAACATTTACCAATGAAGACGGCTACAGAGGGTTTAAGCGAGCTTTTATCGATTTTAGCCCACTGTGCGTCGTCACAGTTAAAGCAACAGGTTCTTGTTCCTAAATGTCTATCCTAGAAACCCATTCCCCAATACAGGAAGACTCTACCTCAAAATCACTCTCATCAGTATCTTTTCAAGATTTCTGTCACCCAGCCTACAAGGACTGGTGCTTGATTCGTCATCCTCAATAAATCATTTACACAGCAATTTCGCCAATTATGCATCATTTTCAATTAATTTCCGGTCCACATTTAGCACAATAGAATACGTCGTTCCCTCCAATCGCAAATATTTACTCAAAACCATATAATGTTTCAGATTATATCAATGAATTCTCCGCCTATTTTTAATATTCACTAAAGTGCTTCATCTTATTCCCTATATTTTTTCCGCATTAAAGATAAACAAGTATGGTGTTAACGGAAAACCTTGTCTCATTCTTCTGCCTAATAAACGCAACAATTACCATCAATATATTACTCTATTTGCGCTGTCTGAGCCATGCATACGGTTCGATTGATATGCTGATCCCACCAGTCAACTACCTACTATATGAATGTATGCATGCATCGCATAATATCCATGAAAAATAGTATAAGTATAAAGCTAATCATCATGAGTATCATAAGTCGCATACTGCATATTACCATGTTCGCAATCGGAGCACTCTTCTAATTTCTGGTTCGGTAGTGCATTTCGCAGTTCTTCTGGCTGCTTTTTGGACGTCTAGAGGAGAGAAAGCGAGATTTGACCTTGAACTGGGGCGATTGTTGCGCGCCTGTTGAAGAATCACACTACCTGTACCACACTCTAGAGGGGGATAGAAAAAATTTTTCTCAACTCTAGATAATACAAATTTTGAGGATACCGGGACTAGTCACGGTATTTACCTTTACTAATTCACCCGTAAGTGCACATAAGTGCGGCGCATAAGTACATCCCGGTCAAGGCGAATGATTTCTCCTCTGTGGAATATCGCATCTACATAATACTCTGCAAGCCACCTCAAGGGTGTATTGCAGGGGAAGAGTTATAACCAACATACACTACCTTGTACCTAAATAAAGTTAATGGAGCTATGATTATTGGTGCATAAGCAAAAACCTGAAAATGCTGGTCAGAAGGTGATATTTTACCAACATTCTCTACACTATATGTATACCACCAATATTATAAAATGTATTTGTATTAATGCATTTTGCAACTTCATAAATGCGCAGATGAAAACTTTGTGCCGGAAACATGCATGGAGTGCTTTTAGTACTAGATAGCAGATAAGAATACAAGCATTAGGGAGCCATTCAACTAATTAACTATTATATCTATAGACAAACCTAATTAAAATTCTCAGTGGTAGCTGTTATGGTCTCATCGTTCGTGGGAAAAATTAATTTTAAACCTTTCTGCTCTGCAGTCTAGTTCCCTAATTTTATTCTTATGATCTGATCTACCGCGTATGCCGGGTTTCGCAAAATGTTATTAACGTCGTCAGAGAATGAATTGGTTTGGTACTTACATAAAAGACGACGCCTAAAAATGAATCGATGGTCTGAAAGCGATTCCTATCATAGTTGGTGCAGAAGGCTTGTAACACTAACGAGATCATCATAACAGCCTTTTGCGTATCTCGCCGATCCTCGCTGCACGCAAGTGTTTTGTAGATGAAGATAATATTTCAGCAATAACTAAATACAAGTAATGTGAAGGTAAATATTACACCTCCCATTACAGCCTCCAGATTTGAGAAAACTCTGTCCCGGGATGGCTTGCATACCTAATTCAATAGGTACTTACATCCATAAACTATCCTTCGTTCCTTTTCGTGGTAGGTACACTAAAAAAGCCTTATTCTTGGTCATATACCTGTAAAACTGACTCTGCTTTATTAATTTACTCCATAATGCACTATCCTTGCAAACCTCTTATGCTTCTGCTATATTGATGCGCTGCCTTTTACACGCTCTTCAATTCTATTGGCTCCTAACATTCCTCCTCCTAACAGTCTCTTCCACCACATTTGCACGAATTTCTCGGCCTTCCTCTCGCACGCTTCACTCCTCTTTCGTATATCTGTTTCGTTATTTGATTCTTATACATTCTCTCAATATGGCTAAGCCAACATAACACGCTCCCTTCATACATGTCCATATCGGAGAATCCATTCCACATTTGTTCTGACCCATTCGTTCCTTACCATGTCCCTCCTGCATTTGCCACAAAAACTTCTCAGGTACCCCATTCCCACTGCAATTAGTTTTCTCTTATGCCTATCCTGACATACACATATAATAAAGTAGGGAGGAGAACACCTTGGTAGGTGCGATTTTAGTTTCCCTAGGCAAACACTCATGCCTAGGCTGGAATTTCATTGTGCCACACACCCTGGAGGTGGCTTGCACGGTATTTCGTACATGTACATGTAGATAATTCCTAGATATTATTCACAAAATACCAACAACTTTTCTACCGGCATTCACACTTCCTTCAATCTCTTCATCTTTCCTTCCATTTTACGCAAATATTCGGTCAAGATACGTAATATATGTCACATTCTTTCGTCACATATGCATTTCTTACCCTGTTCCTTCTACTTTTACCACAATCACTTCTCAGTTTTCCATTGCCCGCTGCAATTACCCTACTCTCTACGTCGATACTTCGGATAACAAAATCGAAGATCAATAGTAGAAAAAGAAATTAATATATCCACCTAGTGAAGAGAGACACTTATAAGCTGCTCCATAACCGCTATATTTAGCCCACACACTACTCCGATACTTTGGCGAACGTAATCGGGTATCAATACGTAGAAATAAAAATTAATTTATCCACGTGGTGAATAGAAACTCTTCTAGGATACCTCATGCCCACTGCATCTGGCCTACTCTCCAATACTTTGACGACCGTAATCGGAGATCAATGCGTAAAAAGAAAATTAATTTATCCACGTAGCGAACACTTCCCAGATTCCCCATGGTCATTTCACACTCTCTACGTCCATACTTCGGCGAATTAAATCAAAGATCAATGCTTAGAAAGAAATGAATGCGTCCACATAGTAAAGGGTTGAAGACGAGATGCAAAGAAGGATCAGAGGTTGGGAGGATGAGGACGCCTCGGTGGGACTCAATTTATCTTTTTTTTAAGGGTAAGATGAATCGATCCCTGAAGTATAGCATCGAGGAGGCGTATATGGAACCCAAAGGAGGCGGAGCGGCAAGCAGTCAGGCAGGCATGCGGGAGCGAGCCAGACGACTACGGATTGATGCGCGGGGTGGGAGCGGGTGACCGCGGGAGGGCGGGGAACTCGCTAATGCACCGATTTCCCTTCCCCATCTAGGGACCAAGAGGAACCAAGGGTTCGACGACGCATGGGACCCCTGGCGATGGAGGATGCGGTATGCACACAGGTGAGTGGGAGAATGGATCGACGGGGGAAAGAAAATGGATTCATCTGCTTCGAAAGGAAATGGATGGAGTAGCAAGATGTATATCCCGCTACTCTACCTATCAATACAAATCTTCCTTTCCCTCCTGCTTCTCATCTCCCGAGGAAATAAAACACACACGAGACAAACTACCGCATGCGCCTCATAAAGTAGTATGAACGAGTTATCACTGTACACATCAAATTCAATGACTATGGCATCATCATAAAGAAAATATCTCATATTTCCGATAATACCACTACAACAGCATCCATTTGTATTACATTATGAGATATTTACAAAAAATAGAATTTTTCAATGAATTTGGTAGGGCTTTGCTCTCAAGAGAGACAAAATATATTTAAATAAATTAGAAAGTTCTGGAACAGTGATGGCGTCATAAATGTAACGATTAGTCGTTTCAGGGTAGCTAAAGACCAGATATTATGAAATTCCAGGAGTTTTCCACGTTTTCCAGGACAAAATTTCATTTCTTCAGTATTGTATAATGATCCTAATTTGTACCAAGACCGTAAGATGTTTTAAAATTTTCAAAAATATCTAAGAAATGTTATTTTAATATGAAAATTTAAATAATGTATACATGTAACGTGTTAGGCCAGCTTTGATTTATGAGTATTATATTTGTATTTCGTTTGTGTGGTTATTGTTCACCCTGTAATTATATTTATATGCTGGGTGAACATTTAAAACAATAAATAAATTTCTCAAGGTGAAAATATCCAGACTTTGGTTAGTAGGTATTTAAAAGAATGTACAATAATAGGAAGACAACAGAATAGCGCACGTACCAAAGGGAACAATTTACCCAAACAATGGAGCGCCGTAACTATCGCTCAGGGAGAAAATAGGCTTGCTTTGCGATTGCATATCATTCTTAGGTCGCATCCACGACGAGGTAAATTCAAACGCATAAGGGTGGTGGACTCGTCGTTCCAAGTCGGTGACGGATTAACGGCCGCTTGCCTCCCACGAGCGTAATTCCCACTGCCCACCAAACGGAGGCACATTAGATAACCTTGTGTGCATCTATTTACCTGTTAACCTATTACCATTTCTATTTACCTCAGTCGTTCTCATCATAATTAATTGCAAAACACCTAATAAAGAGTTTCACTGCCTCATTCGGGCAAGGTACTAAAAACCCTATGTCCACACACCAACGAACACTGCCTAAAATGGTACTCCTACCTTATATAAAGCAATCCGGTTTTGACTTTGAAAAGCAAATTTCCAGGCAGATTTTAAATTTCCCCACGACGTTTCAAGGTTTTCCAGGCCTGTAGTAACCCTCAGTTGGTATGTCCTCTCAATTATTTTTAAATTATATTTATAATGTACCTATAATTTAGGTTTTCGCAGCTGTTGACAGACGCTGATGCGGGTTACGAGTTATGCTAGAGTCGGAAAATTATTAGTTCAAAGTTTCACTCACGTTGAACCGAGCGTCTTCAAGAGTACTTCGCTCCTGAAGACGCTCGCTGCAACGCTAGTGAAAATTTAGCTAAAAATGCTCCGACCGCAGCATAACTCGAAATCGGCATCAGCATTTATAACTTACTACTGTAATTTTTTGTAAATTTGCAATAAAATCAAAGGAATTTAAACTCCTATGCACGCATTTCGGTCATCTGGATGACCGAAATTCATGAATAGGAGTCAAAATTCTTTTCTTTTCACTGACAATTTGCTATAATGTCTATTTAAGTCTTTCGAAATAGTTGAAAGAAAAACCGTGATATCACAGATAAAGGCGGCGAGAAGAGGAAGGTAAAAAAAATTGAATTAAAACGCTTCCAGAAGAGGTTCTACCCAAGTCAAAAATAAAAAACGGAATATCCTCGCATTTTCCTAGCCTGAAGAGAGAGAACCGTTACGTTCGCTGTTGGTGGTGATGAATTAATCGATCAACCGATAAAGTCAGGCCCCTGGCGGGTGGGCCGGAAAAATACGTGAGTGCCTCGGTGTGGAGAGAAGAAAAAAAGAAGGGGTTGGATGCGGAAGGAAGGAAGGAGGAGACTTGGCTCCGTGGGGTCTCCCTCACGGCAAGGGCGATATAAGTAAATTGAGACGGATCGAGAGGATCCATCCATTCCCGGCTTCAACCCGTCCTTATCGCTCGAGACTTCTTTACCTTACATCCCCAGTCTCTCTGTCATCTCATCGACTCGTGAGGCACTTCCTTTACGTTTGAGGAATGTCTAGTGAGGGAGCCGAGATACGGGTGTGGGGTTTGGTTAGTGAGAAAGAAAGTCTAATTTTTTCAAGCCCCCGTTTTCCACAATTTATTTATGTTTAACAATTTCGTCGCAATTATCTTTCCCATAAGAGGGTCATAGACCCGATTCATGATCTCTGGTTAAACATTCTCACGGGGTGATAACTGATGGGGATTTTCTCTGCCATAGGTAATTCTCACGTCAACCAACCAACAGAATGCTGTATTTTACTTAACCGAAACTAAAGATTAACATCACACTAGCATAAAAGCTATATCATCTAACCGCTAAAGTTAACCAGATACTATAGAACTGGGTCTTAGTCTGACTTTAAGGGGGAGATGGCTCCAGGAATGTATCTACGAATGCACTAATGGATATCTATACCTACGATGGACAGCCATGTTTATAAACATATAATCAAATGCATCAATCATCCTACAGTGTATATCCATATCTAAACCTTCGTATTAATTCGAGTACTTACAGGTGTTTTGTGTACGGTATTTCGTCGAAATACTATTCATTTTAATACCTATTTCATGAATACCACAGTGAAAGAGGACGTCTGGGTTCATTATTCAGTATCAGATATTCATTATATTCAACAGGTCTGGAAGAAGGAACTGTAACAGTGTCAATCTCGCCCAAATAAAGTCGCATGATTATTATTGCTAAGATGGGAGGTCATGGAAGAAGAAATACTAGTCACGATAAGATGATTTTTTTTACCTTTCAGACCAATGCTAAAACATTATCATGTCTGTTTAAAGGTAAAAAAGTTACAAGTCGCGATATTAATTGCAGACATTTATATAAATGAATCGGTGAAATAAACATTTGTGGGTACCTACATTTTGTAAGTTAAGGGAATGTTAATGAGGGTAGTAGAGATGTTAACACTTGGTCAGCGCAGAATAAAAACGAAGAGAATAGGATATGTGGACGATATAGGGAGGAACTACATGGAGCATGCTCTCAAATGGCAATGAGGAATGAACAATAGCAGCTGCAGAGCTAAATACAATGCAATCAATGGATACGTGGTGTTATCGAAGGATGGTGACGAACAAATGGGCGCACAGAGTCAACAACGAAGAAGTCCATTGAAGAGTTGAAGAGAGAAGTAGCATGATATAAACTCAGAGAAGAAGAAGAAGTAAACTTATTAGTAGTAGTGCTTTAAATTATCTAAGAGTTTTCCGGTGAATCTGATATATTAAAATGTTTCACGGATATTCCACCAGGTAACAGTCTCTAACCCATACCGATCTATACCTTAACGGACAGAGCCTTCCTTCACAAAAATACGCGGTATTATCAAACTTGTTTCACAGAGCCATGTCCATAGCTGATATGGAGAGCACCCCGGCCGAGTTGACCCACCTAAAAAAGACATTTTTTACAAAATGGCTATGAAAAACTACAAATTTTAAAAATCCTTAAAAGGTCCTCTACGACACAAGAGAGCTGCACATGGGAGCCGTCTGAAAAACCATTGGCTAAAGCTTTCCTCCCTTATATCTCTACCATATCGCGAGGGATTCACCATATTCTCCAGCGCTATAATATTAAAACTATTCACCTACCGCCACCAAAAAAAAGGTGAAGGATCCCATCGACCTGAAGACGCCAGGGGTCTATAAAATCCCCTGTGAATGCGGTAAAGTCTACGTGGGAGAGACAGGCCGAACGATTGAGATCAAGCTGAAGGAACATCGGAGGCACTTCAGATTGGCGCAGCCACAGAAGTCGGCAGTAACGGAACATAGTATCAAAAAAGACCATGCCGTACAATGGAAAGATGCAAAGATACTTAGCAGCACGCATAGCTATTGGGACCGTTAAATCAAAGAGGCCATCGAGATCCGCCTAGAAAAAAAGAAATTTTAACTGAGACACTGTTTTTGAATTGAGTAATGCCTGGAATCCTATCATCTATTGCATTAAAAATGAAAGTGAAGACGAGAGAATCAGTCAGCCGTCAATCAGACAAACGGACCAATCAGGAGTCACCTGATCCGGATTATTGGATCTAAATAACGGCCAATTTTGACCCGTGCGGTATTCAGAAGCCCTGATGATGAACAACAAGTCGTTCGCCGAAACGTTGGCACATATGAAGCCTATTACCTGGTGGAATACCCATGAAAAATTTATATATGTAGTAGTATTTTAGCTAAACATGCTTATGGCCGGTTGCAGGAACGACACATATGTATTCAATAAAGTTATGAGACTCATAAACCCTAGCAACCATTCAATAAGTGTTGCAGGAACGTTCAATAACTTTATGAGTTCCATAAACTGTCCCATAACTTATCAGACCAAATCCGTGGGGTTAAATTCTTATGAGTTCCATAAAAATAAAATATGGCGGATAGTTAATCAGGTGTTTGGGAGTGTTGTTGCGTGAAGATAGATTTTATTGGATGAAAAAGTTCTGTGTTTAAAGTTAATGGTCATTGACTTTCATCTAGCCAGCTTATTAATCATATTTAACAATCAGGTATGCATATAATTCCTAAATATTCCATTTTTTATTTAATTTGAGTGATCATGGCTTGTTGATTACTATGAATTTACACGGTTGGAATCGTTCAAATATTGCCGCGGTACGAAAAAATGATAATCGTTAAGGTGCAAGCGTGCTACGGTGATCATCTGTTATTTGAGTGTTGTGAAAAGCTTTAAAGTTCATCTTCAATAATATTTACGGTGTTAACCCGTTGAATAACTTGAACGAGCTTGTCAGTTCGAACATCATTTCTCTAGGTTGTAGCGTGTAATTACATTCTCTTCATAATTACATGAAATTAATTTTAATTTGAAGTGGGTAAACCCGTTGTTTCCTTTCATCATCTCGCTGATATATATTGCAAAATACTGTAATTGGTCGCATTACTCCAAAACGTTTTCTCATATTCCTTGCAAACGTAAAAACTCACGGCATCACAATAATCTCTTATTATACCGTATACTATGATATCGATGGGTAAATACATCGCCTATGCTATTCAAAATGCAACATCTGGAGGTATTTACGTCTTTCTTAACTCACTGATTTTACGAACGAGAACGAAGGTGAATATTTTCCCCTTTCTGTTATTCCTACGGCTAATATTTGTTATATCCACTAAAATAATTAGATCAGAAAAAGGGAAGTAAGTATGTGTTTGTCGAGTTGAATGACCTTGTTATTTAAATAAGATAATATTTCTTCAGTGAATGGCTTATGACTAAAAGACAGTGTGACTGATGAATGTGGTTAAGGTGGTGGCTGTAGTTAATTAACTGTTTTTTAATTGTTTGTCCTAATTACTGTTGAGTTGCTTAAAAAGTCAAATTAATTGGGCTTTGTTTAATGTTGACAGTAATTTCAAGGTGGTGAAAGGTATACGTTATCTCGACCTATATATAGTGAACCAAAATCTGAGAGCCTCGTTAGGTGGAGAATATTTTCAATCACTGTCACTTCCCTAGTAGCAGAGGAGGTTGTCACAACGTTGCATCAACGTGCACAAGGTTACATGACAACCTGCACGTTGCCACAACGTTGCATCAACGTCCAAGCACAACGTTACCAGTCGACGTTGAATCAACGTGCATGCAACGTTGACGTCAGCTATGATTTATATTATACTTTACCTGTAATTATACCACAGGGGTTGGCAAACTGCGGCACCTTGAATTCGCGCACGTGAACATTGTCTTCACGTATAAATATATATATATATATATATATATATTTCATTCTGAATAGTGTATTCTACTAGTTAGTTGTCTGCTTGTGAACGTGAATTTGAAGAAACATGTGGGAATTGGATAAATTCTTGTTTATTCTCAGTAATATTGCATTTACATTCATACCACGTGGCAATATCGGTTGCAATTAATTAATGCCTGATAACTGTCATCGTGATTGGATGGTATTTCCTCTAACTATAATCTTGTAATCGCAATTTAAAAATTAGTTCTCGAAGTCACATTAATCCACGGGAGTAGCGATATATATAAGACTTTCAAGAAGACAGCTGTATAACTTCGGGGCAAGGATGTGCGCTTAGAGCCGTAGGACGCGTAGGACTTACCGTAATTAGATATGTACAAAGTAGTCAGGTAGATAATAGGAAGGATAATACAATGTAAATTCTTATTTCATCGCGGGATATTAACATGCATAGTATTAAAGACGTAGATTCCCTTTTTTATTTTGAGAGGGCAGGAAAGAGCCAGTGGAGAGGGCAAGGGAGTTTAAAAGGAGAAAGTTTTACCTGAGTAACTAAGAGAGAACTGTCTGTTGACAAATTATTAACATTAGGGCAATTCCATATGTGACGGAATTACCTTTAGAGAAAACTATGCAATAGGATATTGTAATAAAATTGTAAAATACTAAATATTTGCAACACTTCTAACTGTGCATGATCAAAAAATTTATGTTAAGACGATTTTCATACACAGAAACAAAATTAATTATCTAAATACCTTCTAAATATGCCTAAAATTTACATGTGACAGAATTACTGCCAGATCAATCTCCTATGAGTAATGATTTCAAACATCTTCAAAACTCTGTGAATCTAAACAGAATTTGAAAACTTTTAGTATGCCTCTGAACAATGTTTGAGCCATTGCTTATGATAGCACAGTTTGCCAAACCTACAAATTAACAATATGTATATAACGGTCATAAAAAAACACGTGACGGAATTACCGTGACGGAATTACCAATTGCTTCTTGTTTCAAACTCAAAAAGAATATTGTCATTTAACTTCTACTAACTCTGAATCAACAGTCAACAAATTATGACAAGTTAAAACAAAAAAATGTAGCTTATACACAATCAAATTACAAATAAGAATACTAAAAGGGGACAAAATATTATTATTATTTTGCACTAATGTGTGTTTTACTGTCCATTCACTGCGTTATGAAAAATATAACGAATGCGAATTCCAAATATGTTAAGGTGGCTGGAGCGATTTTTGTTTGTATACAGATTTGCGTGAAACTTTGCATACGTGTCCTTGTTAGTAATACCTATCGATAAAATAAAAAAAACTGCATGTTACCGATTTGGTTTCCTGGCAATTCAATGGTATTTTAACAAGTAATCTTATGGAACACGGCATATATTTTGAAAAAATTCTATTACTAAAGTACAGATTTTCTCCTAAATGCGAAATAGTAAGTTTCATATTATTATAATAGCTGCCAACAAATATCAAGGTATCATACCGAGTAAGAAAAGCGTATTTAGATATGATTTTCGCGTAAATTTCGAATTTCGCGCCGAAAATCCAAGTCAAAACAATGCTTTAATTAAGGCGAAAATTTGAAATATAACTCTTGCATCATATACATTACTGCATTGTGGTGATTTCCAACGTATAAACAGGTGTACGTGGGTGAAATGTGGTCCAAGAATATTTTTTTCGACTTACGTGAAAAGTTATTAGAATATGTGCCTTCAACGACTCACGATTACCGCTCCAGCCACCTTAAGTATAGGCTGGTGCTCAAGGTGAACGACATCCATTTTGTCAATCCAGCATCTGTCTTCTTTCTCTGGAAATATGTACACCATCCCCTTGTCATCATTTCGGCGTAGGTTCATTTGTTTTGTCTTCTTGCCACTGTAGCTTGCCAATATGAAAGGTCCAACTGCCAAGGACTTCGTGGAAGCAACATCACATCTGAAATATTTTATTTTGGATTTCTGAAGGCTTGAATGAAATGTCTTATAATTTATTGCTGCGGTATACGGTTTAAGTAAGACAGTATGCTTGTCTACAACTACAACATTATGGATATTTCTGGTACCCGATATGCTAGATGATATACTTTCCCATCGTTCTTGATTCTCTTTTCTGTTGGAATGTAGTTCAATACTTGAAATATACTTCATTTTTATTTTCTCATGTTTTGCACTACAGTGTTCAAACAAAGTCTCGGCTGATGAAATCTTGGCTACTCCTGTTAATATGACAATTTTTGCTTGTCTTTTAATTTCACCTCCAATTCCATCCACTGCACCTCACCATGACTACTGGCAAAGAAATTCCATTCAAGTTCTTTTAGAGAAAATAAGTCATGTAAAAAAGCAATGTTTTCGAACAAGTATCTCTGCTTGAACTGGCTTGCTGCCCCATCAGAGAATAATTTTACTTTATTGTTATGTGGATACAGGGTGCGTAGTTCTTGAAGTAACAATATCAAAAATCCATCTACTGCATACTTGTCATGAGTCAATTCATCTGAAACGATGAAAAACCATTGACAAGCATCCTGGGTCCACATACAAGCAGTAAAAATGCTGGTGGTTCCAATGAGCTGTCTGAATTTCATTTTGTTGGATTATTGTAAAGTTCTCTGCAAAATCAATTTGATTGACTACGGTCTCCTTGTCACAGTTTGACTTCGCATCCTTGAAGGTTGAACTTTGCTTTCTTTTGATGAATGTATGCTTTTTGAAATAAATCAGTTGATTTTCAAGAATATTCAAATAATCTTCAATTGTACCCTCATGGGTACTTTTTTCATATCTGGTTCCTGTATTCTCCCATTGTTCCCACCTGACTTCAGTCAGGGGATTTTCAAACAAACCACAGAAGTTTCTAAACTTGACTGCACATCCCTCACAGTCACGTATCATTCAGGATTCTACTTCTTGGTTACGTGTCCAAAAAAGGTCTGAATTCAGTGGGTACAATGAGTACTGCATCTCCTGAATTTGATAGGGCCTTCAGCAAAAATCTTACATTTTCATGGTACTTGCAAGTACAAGTTGTGTGTGGTACATCAGTGAAACATTTTATGTAGGAAGGACGCAAGCTACAGAACTTCGAAAATCCACATTTGACATCCGGATGTTGTTGTTTTGAATAGTGGTATGCTTCTTTCAGTGTCATAAGCATATACTGTTTTTGATGCTTTATTTGCCATTTCTGTTTCCATGCTAGTGGATAATTGCCATTTCTGTGATTCAATAAGGACATTTACGTATTGATTCTTATTGTAGGGCCTACTCATGCACATATACCATAAGCGTAGCCCATTTTTAAGAAATTCATTCTTATGGAACAGATAAGGAGACTATAGTAAACTGTACTTACAATATTTTTAACAGCTCACCCATAGATAATTTATCTCTTTACCTAACATAACCTAATTACAAAGTTAATTATCTAACCTAAAATATCAGCTCAGAGGTAGGCGACTATCCAATTTATTCAACACAGCTATCTAAAATGAAGGCCTATTAAAAACACACATCACCTAATTTTAGGTAATTCTGTCACAGTAATTTCGTCACATCTGAGTAATTCCGTCACCCTGCCATATGGCCTCGAATAAAACATTTTTGAGAGAATCTAATATTAAAACCTTTAAGGGTGTCAGAACCTACCTTTCCAGGAAGAAAATAAAATCTCTATGTTATAAAATGGTGATAAAATAAAAAGAAAATTAAGTTTTTGTGACGGAATTACCATTTATGCATTTGCACTTACATATGTATTTTAAAATCTCTATACATTGAACATAAAAGTTGATGTGTGTTTCAAAACGTTGCCAAAGCTATGCTACACAAAACACACAATGCAAAAAAATCACTGTTTACCTTGTTTTTTGACATATATTACTCTGTAATCTATGATGAAATAGTTCATAACAAATCTCTGGCAGCCATCTTGAATTCAACAATCACCGGGGGCTTTCCAATTGTGCATCTGCGCTGATCTGTTGCAAACTGTTTCGGTTTTGGGGCTTTCCAATTGTCGCTGTGACGTCATTAGCGCAGCGCAGATGGAAACATTTCGGGACCTCTGTTGCATATGCGCTAGCAGACGAAACTTGTGATGGCGGGGAAATGAATGTTGCAGTGGAAACAGGACTGTCTTAAGATACCATGATTATATGTTCTGCCAGCCATTTATACATTGTTTACACGTTTTCATTCATCAGTAATGCCTCTCATTTCATCTAATTGTAATTTTAAGCCCACTTAATATAATCAATTCAAATATACCGTGATTGTTCCGCCATCTTGGAAACACATCAGCGCAGATGCGTTCCAATTGTCCGTTTCAACGTGCGCTCGTGTGTTCCCATCTGTTGCGATGTGCGCTAATCTGCGCAAGGCAATTGGAAAGCCCCCCAAATGAGTAACTAATTTGTTTGAACAAATTAAATACTGATTTCATAAAATTCAATAATTTAACTGTTGATTTATCAGGAAAAAATATTTCCAGCCTAAATTTTAATTTGAGAAAAAAAGTTGACATTTTCGTGGAAATGCCCATTAATGTTAATTATGGGATAATTTCATTGATGGCTAAAGCTAGGGAAATTTTTTAACGCTGCCTTAAAATGTTTCACTGATAACGTTGCATCGATGTTGCACTGATAACGTTGCAGCAACGTGGTTTTTCGGGAAATTTGGATGTTGAGGCAACGTGCATGCAACGTTACAACAACCAACGTCAACGTTGTGTGCACTTGTACCTTTTCCCATTGTAACGTTGTCACAACGTTGTGACAACTTCCTCTGCTACTAGGGTTGAGCTTGGAAAGAGGAGTTTTTACTTTGTTTAAATTATCCGTTATTCCAAAGAATTATGAAAGCATTGTTTTTAGCCTGCAAATGAGCAAGAGTGCTGTTGGTGTAGATTTATGTTTGCTGTCCTTCATCGTTGAATACATACCATTCCAATGTGCCACAGGTACTACCTGTGCATTCATCAGCTATTATGCATGGTACCCAAGAGCTCACTCATGTGCATTACCATTGAATCTTTTCATTCTTTGAAGGAACTGACCCTGCTTACATATTTTCCCTTTTAAGTCTAATGTTCACTAGAATTTTGCTCCTAGTGGTACACAGGACACTATATAGCTGATCACCAGGTTGATCGATGTAGTGCTCATTTAAATACATTTAGTCCATAAATGACGTCCACACGATTGGGGGTTGGGGAGTCACCACCTTGTGACTATGTGTGACAGGGGGGTGTCGGGGGGCTATGCTTCATGTGACACCCACACTTCCACTGTATATTATGTCTTATTTTTACTCAGACTGTGGGGGGGAGTAGAAGTTTTATCTTTTTTGTGACATCATGAAAGGAGGGGGTGGGACACTATTTGTGACTCACTGTGACAGAGGGGGGAGGAGGTCTAGTTTGGTACAAAATTGTGAGACAAATTTTATGGACAGCCCCTAATGATGATGATGATTGTATTCATTTTATCAATCCATATTGCATGTACAATTCTGAGGAAGTAGGTTTTTCATATTAAACCGCAAACTGAACTATAATGAAGTATTACCCATTGTTGAAGCTAATTTTTGGAATTGATTTTTTTTGTAAACTGTAAATAAGCACCAGATTAATGCAGCTTGATATTCCTGTGATCGAAGACAGGCTTGCTAAATCAGTAACTAAATCTATGTTTTCTATCAGAGGTGTATTATTTCTCTTTCCTGATAATATTTCAAGGTGGCTACGCTGCATATTACAGCAATCTTTTTTTACTCCAAACAATTCACCTTAACTAAAGAGATTCACAATACTGTGGTTAAAACTAAGAAGTGGTTCTTGAAAGATAAATGTATCGTTTTGAAAATAATGATATGTATTTAGCAATCTTCACTAACAAATGAAAAAAATGTCTATTTTTTTAAACTATGAGACTACCATGATGATTTTTGGATTGTGGAATCAGCTTGTTAAATGTAATATTTAGTTAAATGTAATAGCAAGCTCATCATCAGTATCAGGATACATAGTAGTATATCTCAGCTCATATATAATAGCTCATCATCAATATTACAGCTAGCTCATCATGAGTAGCTACTGATTATTACTAATTATTAATTTATTTGTGTCATTAAAATTTAATTGCTGGTAGACACTGCCCCAGGTGGCATGTTATTACCATGGTATTACTAATAGTACCATGGCTATAACTACCCAAATATTATTACAAAGACATGCTAAAAAATAGAAAAGACATCTTAACTACACTGAACTCAAATATAAAAGGCTTAAACCAGAAAGCCAAACAGACTTAACTTTACTATCAACAAATATACCAATTCATGTTGGGTATATTAGATATGCTATTAAAAGCATTTACACCTGATAGACAAGCTCAAATAAATCCAGGGAGCTCTTTCCTGTCTAGTAAACATTTATTAAGAAATTAAAATGTTGTAATATTTTTTCTTTGGGATTAATTTTAAATTCATAGTGGCTTATGAATCCCACTTTTGATTGTGATGTGGTTATTTATTCGTAAAAATCTGACAAAAATTTGGAAATCAAGAACAACATTTAGTGAAATATTACTATTTTAAAAGATAATTTGACAAATACCTATTAGAAGCAGTCTTATCTCTTGGCATATCCCCCAACTCTTAAAAACTTAATTAAAATATGAACTATCTAATTAACTTTTGATTTCATAGGATGGATCTGAGTGAATCATCGTCCACTTCTTCAGACGAAGAGATAATTAATATAATAAGATGTGCTCCAAGAATACGGATTTTTCGAGAACGAGCAGATCCATTCAATGTTTTTAATGAATCAGAATTCTAGGATCGATTCAGATTATCCAAACAGCTTGTTATGGACCTTCTGCAGAGATTTGGAAATAATTTGAAGCCAATTACAAAAAGAAGCAAGCCTATTACTGCTCTCAATCAGTTGCTTATTACACTAAGATTTTATGCCACCGGAGCATTCCAAATAGTTGTTGGTGACACTTTTCGAGTCCATAAGTCTACAGTCTGCCGCATAATCAAAAGAGTCACCCATCACATTGCCCTTCTACGCCCACAGTATATTTGTATGCCTAAGAATGAACATTTAGTTAGCATGAAAACAAAATTTTTCAGCATTGCAAGATTTCCTTCAGTCCTTGGCTGTATTGATGGCACGCATATTCCTATTCAGTCCCCAGGGGGGGAAAATGGTGAATTGTACAGGAATAGAAAAGGATATTTTTCTATTAATGTCCAAGTAGTATCTGATGCTGAATTAAAAATTATTGATATTGTTTCACGTTGGCCAGGATCCACACACGATAGTTCAATATTCAATTCTTCACATCTTCGTGCTCAATTGGAGGCTAAGGAGTTAGGTAGTGGTTACTTGCTAGGAGATAGTGCATATCCCTGCAGGCCTTATTTGATGACTCCTCTAATAAATTTTACTACTGTTGCAGAGCAGAGATACAATGCCTCACTCATAAAAACTAGAAATACAGTTGAGAGAGCCATAGGAGTGTGGAAAAGAAGGTTTCCTTGCTTATCATTGGGAATGCGTTGCAACATAAATTCAACTTTGGCAGTGATTGTGGCAACAGCAGTGTTAAATAACATTGCTATACTTGCTGGTAGTACTTTTGATGATGAAGATGATTTTGAGGATGCAGATGAAATAGTCATTGAAGAACGACCTGATGCCCTTGGGAGTGCTTTAAGAAATACTGTTATAGAAACATATTTCAACTAAAATAACTTTATATACCACCATGGATGTGACTTATCTTCATATTTAGATAATTAGAGTATCTAACAGTGATATACATTCATTTATGGAGGTTGGAAAAAATATCTTAAAGTAATATAGTGTGTATTGCTTTAAGAGGATTATTTTTTATAATTATTTTTTCAGTGACACTGAAAATAAAATACTTGCACAGTGACTGTGAGTTTCTTCTTGTATCATTTTAGCTCAACATTAAATGAAGTCAGAAAGCTTGAACAGAATTTCATATCACAAAATGTGCCAACAGTGAAACTTCTAGAGTTACCTTTTAATTTCATTTTACTTGAAATTTTAAGAAATATCATGAAACTCATGATTGCTAAGAATTCCCCTTGCTATGTTTATTTTTGATTGCTAAGTGTTCCCTTAACCTAAGCTGACTGGGAAATATTGTAAGGAGACATAATTAAGGAGCTTTCTCTCGAGCATTCAAATAATCTTATTAAACAAAATAATGGTTTTTATTAACTACTTACAACGTTAAGAAATTTTTTAAACAGCCATTGTGAACAAAAATATGGCAACCAGAGCCAAAACATTTCTCATTAATACTCTTCTACCTGAAAATATTCATGCTGGTTTTTAATACTGTTTAATTCTAAATTTTTCCTTTCAAATTCAATTTCTTTGCACCTTAGCTCAACCTCTTTAATTTTTATTTCCAATTCTTTCAATTTTTCCTCCTTCTCCAGAATATTGGATGTTCTTCTTAAAATTTCCTCTTTTAGCTCTTGCTCAGTGTCCAACAGTTTGCATTTTTTAAAATGTATTTCTTTCTCCAAAGAATTTTTTGCAAGCTTTCTATTTATAATTGTTTTTTTTATTTTTTGCAAGCTTTTGGCAGATGTTGATGCACAATTCTTTTTTTTCCATGCTTCTTTTTTCTTTTGAATGTTCTTGTGGACTATGTCGGTGGAGCGAGGTTTGCTATGAATATTTCTTTGATCATTAAGGTCTTGCTGCACAGAATTCACTAATGCATCCGGTTGGATAATGTCAATACTTGGATGCTCACTTTGTGAGCTTTCAACAGTTATTACTGTACTTCCTATAGTAAATGAAATTAAAGAATAACATGAGTATAAAGTTAAAAGTCATAATTAATATTCATTTAATTATTCTCATTGCATGGAGCATTAGTTATGTTTAATGAAGTTAAATATCATCGAGATCATCTAGATTTTGGAGAAACATAGATCAGAATCAATCAGAAAATTACCTTCTCCAAAGAAATCTGAGCTGGAATCATATTCGTTCGTCAAAGGTTTGAATTGCGGCGCCAACATTGAAATTATTTTTTCTCCAGTGCTGTCTAGTTTATTTTTAAAAACCCCGCCACCAGTTTTATATAACTCAACCTATTTAAGAACTCAATGTTAATTATATCATATTAAATTATTGAATACTTTTATGTCGAAATATGAGGATGAAATTTACCCGATCGTCATGTTGATCACTACGGGCTTTTTTCTTTAAAAAATCATACAGTGCATGGAGTTGCTTGCTTGTTCTTGTACCCGTTTGGCTGACAGCATTATACTTCTCCGTGATTTCCTCCCATGCTGCCAGTTTTTCTTTTAGGAAGACGGCGTCCGTCCTTTTGTTTTCGACGATTTGTCGCTTTTCTCCCACTAGTTCAACAAGGATGTTTCTCTCACATTCATTAAAATTTTTTCCTCGCTTTGCCATTGTGCGTAACTCAGCGTATTTTGAACTTTCGCTCGTCAAGTTTGTTTACTGTTTCCAACGGCGCGACTGTAGTGTAATCTAGTGGCAGTTCGTTCAACTACGTGCTCGAAGCAATAGCTATCGGTGGGTTGCTTATGAGCCCGATTGTTTCTTGCAACCCAAAATACGCTATGAGTTCCATAAGTTTATGGAACTCATAACTATGGACTACATAGCGTAAGTTTCGTGCAACCGGCCCTTAGACGGCTAAGGCCATTTTGCGCTGCATGCTGTATGCCACTTGCAGAGGGGGTCACATGGACGAGCAAGAGGAGAACCCCTCCAAATTCGAATCGAGGCGAACGATGCTTAACTTCAGCGACTGATCGGGACTGATCGGGTGTTTTCACCGTGGCAGGCCGTTGCTGGACAAATCTTACTACGCAATAGTCAAATTAAGGGGGCTCCACAGTACAAGGACACAAATGTCATTTAATTCATATTCTGAATACTTATAGAAAAAAGACTCCTAAATCTGATATGAACAACAAAATATTACCTTGCAACGCTATTTTTCTCGCAAACTGAACTTGAAATTACATGGTGTTAAATGGGAGAACGGGAGAAACGCAGGGAAATATAGTATTTTTTTATCTAATATAAATGCAATTTTCACAAAAAACTTCCAATAAAAAGTGAAAACTCCCGGGAAATAGATTAAAAATAAAATGTATGCATCTGGCCGCCTTATATTTTTAGTAATTAGCTAATTATGGAATTGAATTGAAACAAATTAAATCAAAATGTTGTTATTCCATAGAAATGGCGCTACCGTAGGCGTCTATGGCTGTAAAAAAGTGTTAATTTAAAATATATTCGTGGAAATATCTGCAACTTGTGTACCTCAATTTGGGTTTTCAATAGCTAACGTAAGTCATCTGCGAAAGTATCATTTTTTAAACCAAATAAACAGGGAGTTGAAATTTAGTTTTTGCTTTGACTCGCACTTTCGCGGTGGGACTTCCTGGAGAGAGGCATTAATGGGAAGAATCGCAGAGAAAGACCAAGAATGGAATACATCATGCAAACTATGAAGGACGTCAAAGCGAACAATTATGGGTGAATGAAGAGGTTAGCTGGGAGGAGAGTGGAGTGTAGAGCTTCAGCAAACCAATCTTCGGATCTATTCTGCCCGTGATAATGGGGCAAAAAGATTAAGGTGCTTAAGAGAGACCTCATGGCATGCGAGCAGTTATGCGCAGGGAAGCTACAACAAGACCTCGAAAATTGGTAGGAGGTCAGAGACTGTCCAAAAGCCTACCAATTAGTTGGTTCAATTCCCAATAGTATTTGTTTTAAGGTAAAAGTACATTCATCGAGATTATGAGATTGTTCCAATAGTATAACCAGGAGCACCTCAATGAATTCACTCAGTAATCAATCACGTTCAGGTAGAAATGTAAAACTTTAGAATGAGTGAGTTAAAATGTCCTAAACTAGTACCATCTACGTGGTGGTATCCCAGCATAATG
Source organism: Pyrrhosoma nymphula (assembly GCA_963573305.1). Classification (NCBI taxonomy): domain Eukaryota; kingdom Metazoa; phylum Arthropoda; class Insecta; order Odonata; family Coenagrionidae; genus Pyrrhosoma; species Pyrrhosoma nymphula. The sequence continues at coordinate 38,396,435 of OY754334.1, forward strand.
TGACAAGAATGTGTATTCTTGGATTTCGCTTCTTGAGGCCTAGAGAAAATAAGACAAGTTTCTCTATGAGACACGCAGGGTGATTAGACAGATCCTAGAGATGTAAACGCCAGTAAACAGAAAAAAACGAGCGTCCGAGAGAAAAATAATGCTGAGTGGTCGCATTCTGCTCACAATTAATGAAGTAATTTCAAATGCTAGCCGTATATCGTCCGCTGGCTGAAAATTGTTTATTATGTGGCTAGTAAATCAATCCTCTCATTATGTTTACCCCCAAGTGTGCATAGTAGTTTTCAACAAATGACTGAAAAATGCGCCACAGAAAAATACCAATGCACTCTTATTTTAATTTCACAATAATCAAATTCAGCAACTTCTATGCAATTTTTTTCCGTAACTTAAATCGTAATTAACGCGCAGAACGCAGGTTCTTCTGGTGCAGGTGTTTTTCTCCAGCGGTTTTTAATCAAATTGTCATTGCGGCATACATAACAGATCTGGTACTCAACTCACGCGCATGGATTCTAAGATATACACCAAAGAAATTAAATTCGCAGCGAAAACATATTTTACATGCTACTATTTCTTCATGGTTAATTTCTCGCTTTTTGTAATTTTTTAGCTAAGGGTTGAAGCTAATTAATTTCCTATTTTTGTTGGTGTTGAATTTTATATTACTTTCCTTTAATACATCAAGATATTACTTAATTTAATATTACACATCATAATTAAGTTATCGTTAGTAATTCACTCCTAAGATTGACTGTTTCTTTTTTCGGGATTCATTCCGCGATGTTTCAAATTGCAAAAAACAATATTTCGCTGGTCCTCCTGCCTCCTGCCATCAGGTTAACTGAGCTGATTCCTTAGTCTCGCTCGTCTTTATATATATGAGTGAGGACTCACATTGTTGCAGGAATTTTTAAAGTTGAAATATTCGTTAAAGCTTTCTACTCAACGTGTAACCGTCTTCTCGGTTGACGTTCTCCGGTCTCTTCGCAATTTCTACAGCCTCCCTGATTAATCTTGGGTAATAGTGTACCTCCTTTGATATTAATTTTGTCTCCTCAAAGTTGAAATTATGAGTGGGACCGCTGAGATGGTGTTCGGCTAGTGCAGGCATACGGTAATTATTATTTTTAATTGCCCGTTGATGCTCTAGGAGGCGTATTTTTAGGGCTCTGCATGTCTGGCCTACATATGGATGTCCACAGCTGCACAAAACTTCATATATTCCTCCGTAGAGGTTCCGTGGAAGCGGGTCTTTCAGAAGTACTTCTGTCTTCGTCGCGCATGTGAATCTGCTAACTACGTTGTACTTCGATAGAATTATAGAGATTTTCTCCGAAGTTCCAGACACATAAGGGAGAGTGGCATATGCCTTTGGTTTCTCTCTATTTTCTGCCGGGTCAGTGGGATTTTTATTTCGGACCACGAGAGATTTTTTTTTCTTTCTGTGCAGTTTTCAAGATGTAGACACGGCGGAAACCATTTTTCTCAAAGTGCTGCTTTTCGCCGGCGATGGAATCGGGGTCAGAGATCGTAAAAGCTCGATGATACAGCGTTCTCATGACTGAGACTTTCTGTTGAGGGTGGTCCACACTAAACAAACTACACCATAACAATAGCGTAATGCTCTAAGATCAACATATAAAACTACTAAAATATATAATGCACAAGCCTGTTTTTATATTCTCGTACATTCCCAATACTTTTTTTCGCGGCACAGTCCTGAAATTTCGCGGCACACAACCCTTGAGAACCCCTGTTCTACCGCGTGACAAGGGGTAACGTGAAAGAGGAAATTCGAGAGTCTTATTCTCGCTCCAAATAAAAAGTTAATTTATCCAAGTTGTTAGTACTCATGATTAATGAAAATACTTAGTACTGCTCTACCAAACTTTTTATTGCACGACGCGTTTCACAGATTTACGGTATATTCAGGTACAGAAAGTTTGTTATATGCGTAAATTGTTGTTGTAGTAACGGGGGAGGAGGGGAAAAAACAAATATTCGGGCAGGGTGAGGGAAAAAACATTGATTAACGGCTGGTGAGGCGGGAAAAAGCTAATTTTATCGAAAGGAGTGGGATGGTTTTTTTCTCAACCCTGCCCGAATATTTTTATTTTTCCCCTCTTCCCCCGTAGCTACAACAACATTTAACGCATATAAAATACTTTCTGTAGCTGATGATACCGTAAATCGGTGAAACGCGTCGTACAAGAAAACATTATGTAGAAAAGTGCTAAGTATTTTCATTAATCATGAGTACTAACATGATGAACTTCTACAAAGTGAAGCCTGCCACTGTCAAGTATATCTAAGTTGCTCTACGAACACCGGAATTGCCGGGATGGCAATGTAAACTCACGCCATAACTCAGTGGAAAGATGTGGCTTTAGACGTTCGCCGACGGTGAATCGACGGCCACACCGAGCAGGCGTGTTTCCAAGGAGTCCGAGCCGCAACTTGCGAGGGCTGTAAATTAGCGCCGAAAACTTGGACGTTTAGCCGACGAACTCATCAACGACGGACAATATTTTCCATCGGTCGCAGAATGAAATTGGATTATATCGTATTAAACCAGAGAGAAATATAGATAAAGAGGAAGGTGCGAAGTAGAGTGCCATTAATTAGATGGGAGTAGGAACGATTGGTACCAGACAACGAGGTTCAGTTAAGTACTATGATTTATATTGGTCCCTTCTCAGAAACGCAGGACTGCAGCGGTTTCCATTATTAACGTTACGGCTCCTTGCACTGGTGTAAAAAATACGGCAGGATTCGGATCGAAAAAAAATTTGCAGGAGCATACATTGAATGATAAATAAATGATTACATACTAAATTCCGATAAAGCAATAAATTGCATGTAAGTTGGCCATCTAAATATTCATGGTGAAAATAAAACATTTGAACTCTTGTCGTTTCCGTTTTAATAATTGCACCTACTGCAAACCAGCTTATTTCCAAGATGATTACAAAAAAATTCATAAGGAATACAGATGTCTGTCAAATATGAAATCCCTACATTACATATTTTGCATTTTCTTCAACCCTATGATGCGTCAGTAAAAAAAAGATGACAAAAATTTTTAATGAGCAGCCAGTCAAGTATTACTTGTAACTCACAAAAGATGTATTTCTAATGCCAACATATTTCGTGAATAAAATAGAAAATCCTTTCCCTAATATATCCAGAGAACAGAGCTCGCGCGTGATGAAACCAATATTTCAAGTCATGCAAAGATTTATTAAGGTATCATAGATGAAATTTAGTTCAAACATTTACAGTATTTAATGATACGCGGACAAAGAGTATAACTAATAAACTTAAATCATACCTCCAGTTAATGACAATCGGAAAAAAAACAGGAATAAGATAAAATGTATCATGCCTCTCGTTCCTTCATGAACTTCAGTGTAAATTTCGTGAGTTCACGCTCATCATTTGCAAGGCCATAAAGTCATAATAACATCCTCTCGAATACATGACAATGAATGTTTCGTACGTGAATCAAGTATTTACCAGCGCATACGATGGTCCAGTTGTGTGGCTACTAGAGTACGTTGAAACGATGAAGAGCAGTGACCTAAGGGCGATAACCGATGTATGACCATTACCGCGTAATAACAGCTCCTCGATGCCGAAGCTCCAGAAAGCCCGATGACGTCTTCATGGGCCGCTGCCTCTTCGGGATTGCCTGCATCCCAAATCGGGCTGCCCAATCAGAGAGATCGGAAGTGCCTTGCCGATCGACGAGCCTGGCACTGACGGATCCGCAATAAACCTCCGAGCAAGCGACCGTATTTCAATCCACTGAACCCGCCCAGTCCTACAAATCCAGCAAACTGGACTCGATGCAATAGCATTTTTATCTCCTCGTGACTCTCAAGCTACAGCCGCATGAAGAGAAATATCAGCATGGCATTGAAGAACGCCAGGAAACAAACTGAACTACAAGAGTGAAAATAATATACTTTGGCTAGAGCAAGAGAATCATACTTGTTCAGCTATTGTTTCGCACGAAAAATATCCCCATAGCTTTGCATTATAAGGAAGCATTGCATGATAACGAAGAAGTCAGCTAGGCAATAAAAAACGCTAGGACACAAACACAGTTACAACAGTAAAAAGAAACGCTTTTATTACAGAAAATGTGACTTTTCCATACGAACAGCAGGGTCATACTTATTCAGCTATTTACTAAAACGACGAAAATCACCATACATTAGCATTATAAGAAAGCGTTGTATGACAACGAATAAATCAACTAGACAAACAAAATATGACAAAAACGCAATTAAAACAGTACAATATAACGTTTTGACTAGATAAAACGTGTCTTTTCCATGTCAAAAGCAGTATTATGCTTGTTCAGATAATTACTCAAACGTCCAAATTCACAATGGTTTGCATTTTATGTCTTAAGTGGTTATACACCCATATTCACGTCAGTACAACTTCACGAGCCGCCGTGCGGGCGTATGACAGATTGTTAGGACATCAGGCATAAAAAATAAGAGTAGAGAAAACAGAAATTATTCAAGGAAAAGGATTGATGGGTGGAATGTGCTTCGTTAGGATTAGTGTCTCGATCATCTTCTATTGTTTTTGTTGTGAATTGTGCACAGAAAGAAAGAACTCTTGATGTATCTCTAAATGTTTTCGTTTTTTTTGTACTGATTTAGTAAAGTGGTAAAACAATATCCTCCATGTCATCCTGAAAGTTGGGATAGCTGAATGTTTGTATTAACCGCAGCTCAGTTTGCAACAGTCAAGCCTCTTGCGGCTTTTTTTTCCCATTCATTTTAATACTTCCGACACATTTTCATTTCAGGCAAATAAGTTTTGACTAAAACTCGTACTTCCTTTATAATTTCCTGAGTTCATATGACCCATTGGTCCCAAAAACCTGTTAATAATATTGACTACAAAGAGATAAAGGTTACTGCGTTCAAATATTCAAAAATCCTACCGCTGGCTTTTTGTCACAATCAGACTAATTTTACCATGGCAATGTGTTCTCTCAAAAAAGGGTTTTGTTTCAACTGAGCATTGTGTGAGTGTTAGCAACGCATGAAGGTACACTCTTGGTCATGTTTCAATGGTAGCATTATTTCCCCCTATTATGTTTCTGGGAAGAATTGCAGGCTGTCTTAATTCATGAACTTGATTTCCGTGTCCATATTTTGAAAATTTTCGGAAGTTCTGGAATGCTCAAAATGAGTGCGAGAAATATTGGAGAAAACCTTATATCCCTCTTTTATCATAAAGATTTTTTAAGCATTATTCTGCTTCAGTACACAAATTTTATTTTCGTGATGTACACTTTGCTGGGATACATTATTTTGAGCATGAATGACTTTAAGATATTTTTTTGCGATACTCAACCCGGAGGCGAGATAGATGTTAACAAAAAATGCTGCCCTGTAGCGTGGCAAGTCGTGAAACGTATACAAAAATGTAAACTAACTTGTAAATGAGCCAAACACCCGTGAGGTGGCTTGTAGTGTATGATGAGGATAAAGATGACAATATGTCTTTCGTAGGGTGCAGACTCCCCAGAATTACATAAGATAACATCCCCCTAGGCAGGTGACCGATAGGGAGACCACCAAAAAGATAGCTTGCAATCTACCTCCCAAGATCTGGACTGTTTTCCAGTCAAAAACATGTAAATAGCCTAATTCAAGAGGAAGAAAATATGCCATTTAAGTTCTGGCCAAGCTCTTTCATCGGCGTGTAGATAACACAGCATGTTGCTTTAAGACTTCAGTCACATCTTTCTAAATTCGATATATTTCCAAATTATTTCCACTAAATATTAATATGTTCAAAACAACTTGTAACAGTTGTTCGTAACCTTAAAAGATAGCGAGAAGTTGTTTTTCTCTTCACAATTCCCTCTTAATACAAAGAATGTTTATTTTAAGTAAGAATCTAAATGCGTCATAATCATAAATAAATAAACGATTCAGAAGTACATGCAGTTCAAGGAAGAGGAAGCAAAATATAACGGAGAACGTATTTCAATTAAAAAGGGGTCCACATCGTCAGCATAGCCCAACACAAGAAAAGTTTCTTCCGCTAAAACAAATGTTTACGAGGAAAATCCGGCATTTTCGCGAACTTCACCTCTCCACGGGAATTATTTATTTTTAATTAATGAACTTTAATAAATTAATGGAGTCAAGTTAGGCTCTTAAATTCCCATCAAATTTCTCACCTTGGCAGTGCTATGGGCATTTTTCCCCATTCCTTGAATTCCATACCAGCATTCCCGATAGAATATGAGATTTTCAGAAGGCAAAAGCAGGATGAGGTGACACGAAAGGTAACAAGAGGAGACATTCTTAATCATAACTACAAGAGGTTATCTACTGATTCAGGCATCTTTAAACGAAGATAATATTGCCTCTATTAAACTTTCAGAATCACTACATTTTCAAAAGATGTCCTTCTTCAGCTCAGCATACGCCCCTCATACCATTCATCACGAGGACCTAAGTGGAGGTGGGGTAGAATTATCGCCTGCTAATCCTTAGGCCGCGGATTCAAATCCCACCCGGGTTGGTTTATCACGACCCAGGTCATGGGTGTTTGTGCACGCATCAATAGAGAGAAGAAATGAATTAACATTATGAAAAATATTTAAACATCTAAAATCCCTACCTATAAATACGCCATTATAATTATTATTACAAAGTTATCTCCCATCTGTCCCCGTACACAGCATCTCCTTGCCTCTCACTATCGGCTCCATCCATCTATTCTACTTCTTCCAAATCTACTCCAGCAGCTTACTCTTACCACTCATCATTCCAAGGACTTTGCAATTTGTCCTCCTTTCCGTCCATCGCTTTCTCCAATCTTCTCCAAACCCACATCTGTCCTGCCAAGAGTCTATTCTCATCATCTTTCCTCTGAGTCCACGTTTTAGCGCCAAACAACGCTACTCTCCATACGTCGCTAGTTTTTTCTTTACATCCTAACATAAGGCCAACACCATTAATTCTCTCCCATTTGTAGACACCTCTTTCAATTGCTCTAAAATAAACTAGATCTACTCTCAGCCCTGTCTCTTCGACATTGAACACTACTCACTTCACCGGTCTATTCTTATCATAATCACATTAAATTTCCATCATCAATCCTTCCAATCAGCCAATCTCGATATCGCAACTTGTCAACTACAACACCCATTCTCCTCTTAATGCTACCAGGTGACTCAAAATTTTACCGTCTCTGATTATTGCCCTCACACACTTAACTAACTTACCTTTTTTCCCTCCTCAAATTCTCACAGAATATAAGTCTCCTTCAAATTATTTTCATTAGGTATTTTGCGCGACAATTAACAAAGTCGTTAACAAAAAGCTACATATGCATAGATGACAAGAGTAATCCGTTGAAATAGAAATTTTAGATTTTTGCCATAAACCGGGATACAACGGGACATTTTAACAAAGCAACGATTTTCCTCTCACAAACAGGAATTTCGAAAACTGACTTTAAAAATGTATAAGGGTTTTAACCGACCGAAAACTAAATACAGGCACATATAAAAACTGAATATAACAGGCGCTCTCGATCGTTCTACACTTATTTCAAAATTGAACAAATTCGAACGAAGATATTCATCACTGACGCAAATACGGCGATGGAATACGTAGAATTTGCCATGGGAAAAAAATCAGCCTGGACCGAGAATCGAATCACTAACCTTCTGCTTGACGGCCCAATGCGCAGCCCACTGCGCAACCCAGGCTTCCTAATTCTCGTGGCAATTTAGGAGGATACAATGGAACTATATGCTAAGCCCTTGGGGTCCATCAAAGATGGCAGCGCAAGGGAGAGGAGAACTTCACAGAAGTCACAGCCAAAGTGACTGACAAAAATGCATTCGGAGTACCATGTTGTGTACACGATAACGCTTGGCGTCATTTTGCATGGACCAGCCTTAATGACCCGGAACAAATGGCAAATCAATTCTTGAATGAGCAAGAGTGAGGAGCATGCGGTGCCATACGCCAGTCGCGATTCATAGAGACATCGTTAATGTAATAGATATTGTTCATACCATTGCAAAATATGCACAGAGTACGATAACGATAGGTAAGGCATGTTTTTTCCGCTGAATAGTAGCTTTCAATAGCTATGTTTGGATGATTTGGAATTGAGAAAGTGTGAGAGAGCCCTGATGCAAATCACGGATAGATAAATCCAGATTTATGCCAACGGAACACAGCGAGAATTCAATTAATACTCAAAGCAGAGAAATGTATTTATTTGCAATGGCCATGAAGCCCGGTAGTAAAATAAAAAATTGTTTCATACGGAAATATCATCGGCAAAATCTGAAATCCAAACAACAAATTTTACCTATGACTTCTATTAAAAGATAATAGAAACTGTACACAGAGCGCCGGACATCTTCGTTCCAAAAAATTTACTGACACTTGCCAATTTCATAAATAGATAGAATTGATGAACCACACAGGTCTCAACTGAAGGTTCAAATGCAAAGATAAAATATCACATCATAGTTTTCATCGCTTAATTAACAATTGAGGGCCCGAGAGTCGAAGTAATACAAGTGACAAACATCGTCCAGTGTCACCTGTATCACTTTACATCTTACGGTAAGACATGACAAAAAGCAAAGTAGCTGAAGTGTTCGGCGGCTAGATCGCAGTACCATACTTTCGACCACTTGCATTCCTTTTCCTGTAGCTACCTGACGGTACCCGACGGTACCCGACGGTACCAACTTATAAAATATGCACTTTTTTCGTTTTTCGTGTTGATGTCACTTGTATTACTTTGACTCTCAGGCCCTCAATTTATAGTGTTAAGTAGCAGCCACCCTTGTTTTTTTTAAGTCATTAATAAAAAAATATTTCTCGGCTCTTCCTCTTTCTTCTTCCTTCATCTTTCCAATTCCTCTTTCGGCATCTCATATAACAGAGATTGCTTGCACCTTATATCTATGAGAGAAAGACAAAACGCTTAGCAGAGGTAAACACACATTGAGCATAGGGATGGCTATATAAAACAGCTATAGTAATAAGATTCATTAACAGCTTTGAAATAGCTTAGAACAATTCTGCCCTTTTACCGCAGCAGATACATATATTTCTGCGGAGTTTACCAATTTATATTGCTATACTGCTGTGTTACAATAGTTTGATGGTTTACATTGGGAATAACGATTTAATGGGGAAAGACTTAAATTACGAAAGGCTAGGATAGATCTACATGATGAATTATGACGGATTCCGCAGTATACTTTTTCTCCACCAGCACACGATTTAAGGCTAAATTCAAGTATTTCGGAATTTTAATATTTGATATTAGATCGCAGTTCATTAAGTGAATTCAAAAATGCAAGCTCAGGGAAAATTAATTTACTCCCCTCCAATAATTTACGTAACCCAGAAGTTCTCAGCGTGAAATGAATTTATATGTCATCCGAAATATCATACGGTAATATAAAATGAAATATAAATATAACTATAGCGGTATAATGGTTAATTTCATTCAATCTGGCAACATACGAACTAGGTCACAGCAACGGCACTGATGGCGTCTTAGGATGTGCAAACCGAAAAATTTCAGAAGAAAGAGATAGGAATTAATTCTTATGCCTAGAACGAATGCTAGTTTGCAATAAGCCTTCGTTCGTTATCAAATTACATAAGTTAGGTTTGCTTTTAGTATTAAAACTTGGGCCCTAATCACACCAAATAAAAAAAATACCCACAGTCGTATTTTACAAGCAGGCAACGTTCATTGGCTTCGAATAAATCAGCGTGCACATTATTCGACGCATACTTTCCATTGCTTCGAAACACAACTGCAGATAATTTAGATAAGCACACAAACGAGCATTATCTTAGTCGTTTGCACGTGCCATAATTCAGCTCATGCCAGGTAGGTAAATGGCGCCAGCATCGACCATTGCAAGTCTTCGAGATAATAGGATAAAATAATAAATCAGATCGAATCGAAGCGAGATTAACGCCGAAGGGCATTCCGACAGTCACATAATTGCAGGCGCAGAGTCGCAACGATGCTCAGTTTTTTGCCACGGCGCGATGTTTTATCAAACCGGAGGCGAGGAACGAGGGAGATACCCATGTATGTACTGCAGAGGCGACCGTCCACTTCAATCGGGTCTGCGCGCCACCCGCGTTGACCGCACGACTAGAGGAACACGGCGCAAGGATTCTATCGCAGTGCACATTATCGTGCCTGCTCACCCACCACCATCAAAACAAACAACCCACTATCCTCAAAAATTAAAATTTCACAAGCATCACCGTGCCCACTGCACTTTCTCCCACAACACCTCCGGCCTTTAAGCTAACAGAGCGAGTGGCAAATCTGTCGGAGGTACAGTATTGGGAGCCGCTAGAGATTGGGAGGTAGCCCGCGCGGGACCACAATATTTAGGATCGAAGCCGCCAATAATGTAAACGGTAACGATAACAAGCGATGTTTAAACAGAATTTTTTATTTTTGTGTTATTTTTTTATTTCTGCATGGGATAATAACTTTAATACATTCATTACGTCTGTAATTGCCATTGGAAATTTTCCAAACACCCCATATCCTACGCTAACACTACGGCCAGCACGGTAGCACATAGCTGCAGATTACCGAATTACTTAAACACGAACAGTTTTGCTATATTAGGTTGAATGGTATATTAAAAGAAACTGATACATAGAATAGAGACCTCCATTTCTGAATTTAGAAGACTAATACGAAACACAAGGACGTAGCAATATGAATATAACGTTACTGGCTGATTTGTGGAAAAAGAAATATTACGTAACAGCTTTATTACAATCAGGACTAACATTGAATGCGCCAAACTGGACACGGACTCAAGAGGAACATTGTAGCTTCGCAGGTTTTCGCGGCGTTGCGTGATAGATTTATTGATTTTCCCGAGACTTCACCCCATGCGTTGGCTTTATCAGACTACTGGTCTGTCCACGTTACACTAAGCGTCTTCTAGCAAACTTCGACCTGGAGAGGCCTACTGGAATATGGGTGAAACTGTTGTCTAATTAAGTCAATACACTCTTCGAAGGCACGGAATAAATGGAGAAACCTACCAAGAGTATAACTCAGCTAATACCAATATTGGTTTTAAAGTAAATAATATATCTCGTAACATTACGAGTGAAGATTATGCCCATTATTTGATAATAAGAAGAGAGAGATTGCAGTTATTAATGTCGTAACCTAACTCGAGGTGTACAGTGTAGAGTTCTATGTGATGACAGAAATTTAACTCTGTTCTCCTTTTCTGTGATAAGGTGTTTGGGGTGGAGATGGCATCGCCACTTCCCTCCTTCCCCCCTAGAAGGATATTGAATGCGGACTTCAACGTTATCAGCCCCTCTATCCCTCTCGTACGTTCATCCTAGGCAGCCACTAATACCATTACTCTCCGCAGCGCCTAATCCTCATCGCAGCTATGCAAAGGCCTCCGTCGTCTACTCTAGTTCCGCAATGAACCCTCCGCAAGAACCACTGGCCCACCGGTCACTGTACCTAATGTTATTTTATATTTATTGTGATGTCCTAGCGCTTTTCGTTTAGTTAAATTATGCCTACTTGAAAAATTTGGTTATTTACGCCATAATGGAGAGAAGTTTCTGGGCCGCGTCATGCATGTGTATACGTGTATCTTCAATGGTCGCGAGTTACCTTCATGGAATTTAGAGCTCATAGTGAAAACAAATAAACTTTTTTAATTCCACACTGGTTTAATCGTAACAACCTCCAACCAGTGTCATCACTTTCGTGTCATAATGAAGAGGGTAGTGCAATTATTTCCTAATGAAATCAACGGTGTCAGGCGAGAGTTGGTGGAACATCGTAATATATAAAGTAATCGATGTAGTGCGTCCACTTTATTTAAAAATACACTACACGTGTTTCAGCTTTATACTGCCTGTTTATGATACCTGAAGATGGCTTAGTATAAAGCTGAAACACGTGTAGTGTATTTTTAAATAAAGTGGACGTACTACATCGATTACTTTATATAACAATTATTTCCTGTCACGAGTTCTTATTTATATCATGTTTCGGTCCTAACCTAACATCCTAACTGCTACTTCCTAAAACTTCCCCCACCCCACTCTTTTCCGAAAGATGATATACGTATGAACTCGCCACAGGTAATAATATATGCCCTTTTGATAATGACACGAAAGTGTTAAAACCGGCGCGGTCGGAGGTTGTTACCAAAAAACCAGTGTGGAAGTTACGTTTGTTTAATTTTACAACGTGGTTGGAACGTATTCTTCTACATTTAGGTACCCGATCAAATTCCCCCTTCCCTTCACGCATTCAAGTAACACAACCTCCCCAGTTCCTTCTCAATCCAGATCTGCATCGTTACATCCAGACTACATCCAGATCTACATCGTAAATTTTCCAGCGCATCGTCCAATCCTATTGTAACAACAGACACAGCGAAATCTACTCCAAATTTCCGATCGCAGGGGCCCGCATGTCACCCAAATTAGAATCTCATCTCTCCGAGGGGGCTTGAAAGAGGTCGAGCTACGCCACACGGTGTCATTGGAGTTAGGGTCTCAATATATTCAAATTTCAGTATCGCATTGCGAAATCAATTTCGTGAGGCAAACGATGTGCGGTATTGGACATCGATTTATACCACGGATTTAACGATACCACGTCATTATCATCATCATTAATTTTATTAAAGGAGATCTACAGGTTAAGATCTTTTTTCGACAATTGCCGCCCTTTAAAGGGTTTTAGGACCAAATTATTCTAATCACCCCCATTATATCTTAAAGAAGAAAATACTTTATATTTACGCTCTTTATTCATTGGAATCCTTGCACCTGATACTTCTTAACCTGAAGTTCAATTGAAAAAAAAACTTTATTTCTCAAACATTTTCATCTACCTATACTAAAATTCCATGAACTGCAGCCGGAATCTTTACAATGAAGAAGTTCAATATTTGATTTGATGTCAGTAAAATTAAATATCACCTCTTAATGGCAACTAGGTGCCCAGTATTGAGGAAACTTTAATTGTAACCCCATGATATTTTACTCTACGTAGTAATCCACGTAGTAACCCCGTTATTCGATAACGGGAAGAAGCTGACATCCTCCCCTCTATCACGACATTCAGCATCCCTTTGTCCCTCATTACTTGTTTTAGCCACCTACTCTACCTTCTCCTGATCTCCATAAGTTTCCTCTTTTCACCCACCTTCTTTCCGCCCATCGCTTTTCCTCCATTCTCTTCCATACACACATATCTCATGTTTCCCCACCCCTGATCACCGACCCTACCACCTCCTGAAGTATTGCAGGTTCTTAGTGAACCACTCTGTATAGTCTTAAAGTTAATACTTCTCTAGTTACTAAGTTGCATCACCTTCGACCATTGTTTTCAATAGTCTACTCAGTCTACTCAGAATGTGTCCAATGAGTTTTCTCTTTTATTTCAGAGAGTTTTAATCAAGTACTTTTCCTCTTCGACTCTTCGTAGTGATTCAACGCTGGTGATTTACACCATTTTATCTCTACCATTTCACGCTAGTATCAAGTTTCCTTTGCTTCCAATTTTTGATACTCGGCTTCTGGCTCCCGTCTAATCTTCACTGCCGAGAAGAACATGTATATGGTTACATGAAAAGCTTCCTTATTTCCAAGCTTGTGTCTCAAGGCTCCTCTGCACAGAACGCCTTCCTGTCCTCTTCCGTCACTAATGATCCTACTTCATTGATCTCAGCAAAATTCTTCCATTTTTTCCCGTTTTTGTTTTCCAAATCACATGGTGACCTTGCTTTTATGACTCCTTCCGCAGCTCATTGTTTTGGTATTCTCTGCACCGTCGAGTTGTACATACTTCTGAATTTGTTATTCAAGACAGCTCAACATACTTATATATAGAAGCGTATCAGGCTTGACATTGTGGAAATACGAAATGTCCATTTTAAATAAAACAAAGATGGTAAATTTCCACACAGTATATTATCAACCACAGTATATTAACAAACACCGACCAAGGTTTCGGCACGTAATGCCATTCTCAAGGAATGGCATTACGTGCCGAAACCTTGGTCGGTGTTTGTTAATATACTGTGGTTGATAATATACTGTGTTGAAATTTACCATCTTTGTTTTATTTAAAATGGACAGCTCAACATATATTGTCATATCTCTGGTCGCAGGCAAAATTTACACAATTACCAAAGCCAATGCAACCAATAGCTGATTGTTTCTTACTGCAGGGTTCTGTCTTTATATTTTTCTTGTCGTTCATTTATTCCATTATAGTGATATAACTAACTTTAGCCACCTACACTTCACATGCTTCACCCAAACTACCCGGCTCCACTTCTGAGAGACAGCAGTCTCAGCAGAAAGAGCTGTTGCCGTATATTAAGAAGATCGGTACGATATCAACAGCCACAGCTTCTAGAGAGAGTGGAGTACATGGAAAGCGACCGGAGTACTGCGATTTGGAAGGCAACGGGAAACCACCGCATTAGTCTCCCTAGAAGTTAGGGCAAGGGCCTAGCCACATTGATCACCGGTTACCGTTAGATCAGGGAGATCAGGGAGGACTTCATGCCTGTACCCCGAAGGTTGGGGGAGGCCCCTCCATACCTCTACCGCGGTGCTCTTGTCCCCTGTCTGCAAGTGGCGGACAGGTTTAATGTGGGATGGCGCAATGGACCCAAAGGGGTCTAACAAACTCTATCAAAGAGGACTCCAGAAGGCATTCGCCCACCATTCATTCTATCTTTCTATATTTCTCCCTAGAAGGTGCAGCCTTGCATTCAGCAATATATGACTTGATGACATTCTTTCCGGTAAAGGTAGAGGTATATTAGTCACCCAATCGGATCTCCGCGTTGGGACTACTGGGAGAGGAACATCAAGCAAGAGTGGATAAAATACAACAAACCTTAAAGGCAAAGGGAATTATTACTTGACCCGAAAAACACTCCCACAGACCGTCGTAATAATCTCACCTCGCGGTGCACCCGCGAAAGTTCAGAGGTTAAGGATTTATACCCTGTAGTGTAGGGGAGACCCAAATTTACGCATTTGAACGTAATTACTTGAGGTTACCACGAAGTTTACCATGTCAACTCTTCCCGCCACTCGCCCTTGCACTTTCTCGCCCCCATTGCAACATTTCCTTCTACCCCATTTCCATCTCCCCCTATAAGGACTTTTTCTTCTCGCTTCCAATTCTACGCCCCTGCCACATACCTCCCCCTCACCCCCTGCTCTCTCCCCCCACCCCATCGGGTGACAGGGGAAACAAATTGAAGGCCGCATCCTCTCGAATAAGGGGAGGTGGGGGAAGAAGGGTTTTTGG
Organism: Pyrrhosoma nymphula; assembly: GCA_963573305.1. Classification (NCBI taxonomy): domain Eukaryota; kingdom Metazoa; phylum Arthropoda; class Insecta; order Odonata; family Coenagrionidae; genus Pyrrhosoma; species Pyrrhosoma nymphula. Next base: position 38,411,840 of record OY754334.1, read on the forward strand.
ATGTATGGGGATGTGGGTAGTAGGGATGGGACCCTAGGGGGTGTGAGAGACTCCTGTAGGGGTACAGGGGGAGGGTGGAGGAGGACGTATGGGGCTTGAAAGTCTACGGCATAAAGAGAGCGGCCCCCAACGTTTGCCTTCGGAGGAGAGCGGAGGTGCTTCAGATGAGGGGGGGGGGGGGTTTGCCGGGATTTTAGTGTGGTCTCAAACCGAGACCCATCCCCCTCGAATGTATATATTCCCAGCCTCCCTTTAGTCTCACTCTCCCCCCCCCCCACTCCTCCTACTGAAAACTTGCAAAAGTTTTAATGATGTTCGACTACCCACCTACCTGGCTTTGCAGGTTTTGCGTTATAAGCATAGGCCGGGGTAGGGGTGGAGGTGGAAGACTTTGCCATTTCCCAGCGTAATACGTAAAAGGTTCCCTTCCCCTGTCCTCTCTATCTTTCCCCCATGCGATCTGCCCTTACCCTACCTCCCATCTCCTATAGGTACGTGAGCGGAAATCCTTTTTCCCCTCCTCAGCCCTCGCGATGCAAAAAGGGTCGCTACCGACGCGATGGTCGTATTCTAAAACACTCGTTTCACCTCCAACACTTCCCCTGCCTATTCTTTCCCTTAAGTTTCTTTCACCTAGTGATCTATTTTTTTCCAATGCCAATTCCATATTCAACTCTATGGCGGTAGGATGGCTATTTGTTGAGGTGGACAACTGATGTCATTAGCGCTATAGAGCACAAGTGGGTAGTTTTGCAAATGCCTGATTATATGGTGAGTGAAATAGGATGGAGAGAAATCTAGCGTCCCAATTAGCTTATCCTCAACGAAAGGCGCTTAAGAGACCACAGTTCCCATGCTACGAAAGGAGTGCTACACTTTGGCCCGATTTCATAATCTCAGGTTTAGCATTTTCTTAGTTTAATATCTCCAAAGGTGATGATCACCCATCGATAGCGACCGACCGAATGTCAATCAACCGACAGTCTAATGTATGTACTATAAAAAATCCCCAATTCTCAGTAAACTTAGCTCAAATACAAAGGACTGCATCATCTCATGGTTAACGTTAATCCATTAACCACTGCCATTAACGGTAACCACTATATATTTCCTAAAAATCATTATAAAATCGAGCCAGAACCCTACCCGCCATGTGTCTACTTACCAATTTTCACACGGGATATGGATTTCAGCACGGGGAAATATACTGGTTTTCCGTCTAGTTGAAATTGCTACTCTACATCATTAAAATATGCCTGTATTCAATGTATTCTTCGCATTGATGACGACTTTTTCATGAAGAGAAATATTACCTTCCCTTACCGTATTAGATTGCGTTTTCCACCTTTTAATGCTGAAACAAAACATACTGATGCGTCCATCCTTTCATAAACATGGGTTTTTATTGATGACTAAGAAACAAGTGAAGTATACAGGAGCACGAAGGGAATATTTTGGTGGGGGGAGAAGCTAAAAGAGGGAAGAACAGGTACTGAGAAGCATCTATCACCGTAATCACTATATACTCAGGGAAAATTTTAATTAAATATGCATTGTAAAGTTGATTTTCCACGAGGGATATTCAAACTGTTGATTTTCCACGAGGGATATTCAAACTATATGAGTTTTCGGCACAGCTATGAAGAGGTAATTCCCGTGAAACGATGAAGTCCCGTCGCTTGAAGCCTTGTCTCTCTAGTGAGAACGATAAAACCTTGATAGGAATTCAGAGAGTGATATACTTTTCGCAAAAACTGGTCCCCCATCAGCAAATAAGGGAAGTCCTGGATCACGGAGAAGTTTGCCTACGTTGTAATTTTAAAGCAACCTCTTTGACGTTTTCGCGTCACTGGATCCACTTCTCAAGAGCTCAAGTCGGAGGCTACTAAGACTCAGTCAGCACATCAAGTTGATGGTAGGCGAATTAATTTAGTGGAAATTGATGGACATCTTGCAGAATTAAAGCTTTGAATTTTACCGAAGTTTTCATTCCCTTGAGTATGTCTCCGTCGCTCCATGGGAAATCCTACGATGAGTAATACAGTACTGTATCTTACACGCTGCGAAATGACTTAAATGCCAACTGCACGCCGTTGACGCTGAAACCGTGGCTGCAACAGCCTTCTTCTCATCAAAACTCGATAATCCCCTAGCCCGAACAACGTCGCATTTTAATTACGGCTGAAAGTTAATGATTGAAGACAATTTGGCTGGGCATATATGCAATACACCTGCCAGCTATCTTCTTAAGACAGAGTTCTAAGTCCTCATGCGAAACTCTATAAAGTTTGAAACAAGTCGAAAAGACCACGTTGGGATCTCATACTAAGCAAAGACGTATCTCGCAGGTTTCTGAGAGTCGTGCGCTTGCAATAAAATATGGGCTCATTGAATTCTTAGAAACTTTGTGTCGGAGGCGGGAGTTGAAGATCATGTGTACGTATAAAATAAGAAGCTAGTATGAACAAATAACTAGTAAAAGAACAAGTAGCTGGTAAAAAGAAAGCTAAACAAATATGGTCTACACCTAAATACTACCCTGCGAGCCACTGAAAGGGTGTGAGGCAGGAATGCTCGAACAACAGCCATGAAAAGGGGATGGAATAGGGAAAAAGTAATTGGAAGAGCGAAAGGACCCGAGTGAACTGCATGTTAACGGAATGCCTCGTTCTGCTTTTGTTACAGCCATTATCCATTACCATTACAGCCAGTCAGTTGAAAGAAGGAAGTTTGGTTCAAATTAGCTCGGCAGTTTATTTCTCTTATTAGGTCGCTTCAATCAGAACTAAATGGGGATGTAGAACAAGATGGGGATGCAGAACTAGACGGGGAAATAGATTTAGATGTAGAAACAAAGTGCAAGGATTAAATTAATATCCTCAGTGTCACACTGAAACTCGCGTGATATAAAATTTTCCTTAGCCTAATGTGTAGCTTCTGAATCTCAAGCGGCTCCCAACCCAGGCCTTCCATTATCTATATTACACACTATATTCCCTCATAGAAAATGGCGGTCGGCTTTGTTTTGCTATTTGTATTTTTTTTAGCTTAAATCGTCCTGTACAGGATCCCCAATGGTTGCGGCAAACTCGAGAAATAGCCTAACCATATCGAAGTAGCATCTCTCTATCACTATTCGATCCGCAGGCCTCCCTGAAAGTCGATAGATCTTGCCTACCTTGTCCCTTCAATGTAGCGCCGCAAATTCTTAGTATGTGTTTTCCCTACGTTAGGTCTGAAGTTGATTCAAAGGCATTTGATTCCATCTGATACAAGCACTTTTAATAAATTCCCACACTTTATAGATATGGCGTTGGTGATGTTTCTTTCGTATAAATAGTACTGATAAGCGTTTGCTAAGATTGCGCTTGAGCCCCCAGTAATGATACCAAGAGTTAATGTTATTACGATCCGACAAGAAATTATTTCAGTCCACTATTGTGGTAATTTCTTGGTAGAAGTCCTCTCCCTCAGAAAGCACACTAATTTTTGTTCTAATAATAGTTATTATTATTTATATAAATAAGGAATAACAGGGAATGGATCACGCTACCTTGAGGGACGCCGGAAGTCACCCTTTCGGAACGGAACAATTGCAGTCGATAAATAGATGTAATATAAACACCTATGACGAATAAAACCCATCTAAACCTATTGGATGTACCGATTGGATGGTTGATTAATATAAGTGCTAGTAATAATTTCCATACCTTTATCTTAATTGAATTCCGTCCCATCTTTGGAATATCGATATGTTGAATTTACTTTGTTCCAACATATATATGAGCAACGTCATCAAAACTTGGGTAGCAATATGCTGAATACTGGCACAAATTGGCTATTTTTTATTTTAAATACACCAGGACAAACAACCTACCACCGGTTCTGTCCCGGCCAAAAAAGTGCACATGGTCACATTTTTTTCAATTTTAAGCCATATATGTTGTTCAGGATGACACTTATCACACATGTGAAATCACTTTTCAATATAAAAGGTTGTATTCCAGAAAATTGTTCGTTTTTAAATTGGCATTTGGGCATCATACGTCCTGGTAGAGGCACACTAAAAATTATAGTAATACGTTATCTACAGAAGTAAAATTTTACAATTCTTAAGCATATTTTTCTTGTTTAACGATGGTTCTTGTTCCTTGATAATGTTTTAGGCTAAGTATGTACTTATTTACACTACAATTTACCGAATATACCACAAAAAGAAAGCATGAAGAAGTATAAATGCGGCCGTTAGGTTGTAAATTATCAAACAATACTTACTCCCTCTCGGAGAGCTCAAATAAAATAAATTCATCGATATAAAAGGCCAGTGTTGCACTCCGAAGAGGATTTTGAACATATCTAAGGGTAGACAAGTACCATTTGGACATGAATGGGTTGACATAAACAATGGATCACAAGGGAGAGAGGCATTAGAAACTTCTGTGGATGGTCCGTAAGGAGAAAAGAAGGGGAAATGAAAAGTAGAAGATGTTGCAGGTACAAGAGCAAGCGCGCTAAGTGTGCCTTGCGAGTGTAGGAAGGAGGACTGTAAGGGAAACGACAGTGGCAGGTGGATGGAGAGAAACTCCCTCCCCCCACAAGGAAAGAACGTGGGGGGAGGGGAAGGTTACCAAACCCTCCCCACCCCCCCCCCCCCTCGGAAGGCGAAACGAGGGAAAATCACGTGAAGATGCCAAAAACTTCTTACTTCCTCTCGCACTCTCAAAGGCTTTAGTACGGGAAGTAAAAAAAAGGGAGAAGGGCAGGAGATTTTAAGGAAGGAAGAGCTCCTCCCGAAAACTCACGTGGAATGCCAAACAAAAGGGGGGTTGGGGTGGGGGAGAATCTCCTGAAGTTAGTCCGGGGATGCTGCTGCTGGCGGGAGTGCTTTATTAATCAGTTTAGTTTTTGAAGAGTTTTGAAGGCCTCGGAATTGACCTTAGGAGATCGATCAAAAGGTACACAAAACCAATGAATAACTCATGTGTAGTAGTCCACCTCGGAGTTTCGGCGGAGAGAATGTATAAAAGTATGTAGATGATTGCTTTGCGTCATGTCTGCGCAATAAAACTCCATGGGTTCGCTATTGATCCTCCTCCGTTTCCCATTCAGGCCATAGGCATGGCCCGGAGCACGCTTTCTCCACAACTTTGAAGGCAGTTTGCCATCCGCTCAAATTTTAATCCACGTCTCTTTTCTCCAGAATAATCTGACCGGTTGAATTAAGCCTATTCTTATTTTTAATCAGTCCTGCGATGTTTTTTATACATTATTAAGAAGCTTGAGAGAAAAAAATTTGCCTTTGTTTTCGTACTGGCCACCCACAGAGCAAAAAATGAGTCCTCCAAAATTATTCTTTCCAAAACCATGTTTCCCAATTTTAAACAAGCCTAGAATTAAAATCGAATTACGAGGGAGCGGTAGAACAGACTCTCTAACATAAGGTATAAAATTTACTATGACGTAATAGATCATAGACTAATGAAGGGAACAGACGACAAGCAGGTGAACAAAAGTGTTAAATGTTCTTTCTGAAAAATGGTCTACCCATTGGTAGATATCGTGAAAATATATTCATACATTTAATGTAAATTGTAGTGTCTTTTTATAAATAAATCTAAGGCTACAACAATTTAGAAGGTAATAATACCATGACAGATCTCCCACTAAGTCCTCGGCGTATGTACAGTGCGTCTGATCCATTCAACATGGCCGACTGTGCATTTTAAAGGCTTTAATACTCTGCTCCGCTACCATGCCGTATAGTTCCATCTATTCACTTCTTTGTTTTGTTATTTATTACGTAATAATACGAGAAATATTACCCCGTTACTAGGGCGATCCATGGCGATCTGACATGAAATAAATGTAGGATGAACCATTTATTCGACAGTCATTCAATCCTAAGAGGCATTCTACCCTTTACCCTGAGAAATCCCTTGTTGCTCTTCTGTTTCGTATCCCGCTTATACATTTGTCCCTCGTCGGGCTTTCCCTTATATTTTTCATAGTATAATGTTCCTAACAAATTCGTTGGGTCTCAAGGTGTGGCCTATCCATCTGGAACTTGTCTTCCCAATAGTGCTCCATTTATTTGTATGCTCTTTTATTACTATACACACTTCCTCGTTGCTGATCCTATCCTTCCGTTTGGTCTCTATCATCCACCTGTAGCACCTTTTGAACCCATCTTTTGAAATCCTCCACTCTCTTGTGTCCATTTTTCCAATGGCCAATTACTCGGAGCTACATAGAGTAACAATTCACACGAATGTTTTCAGGTACTGCTTCTTTACTGGTAATCATATTTTCTTTGAACACATTAATTTTTAAAAATCATAATTGCTTTCTTGATTTGAGCTATTCTCTGCTTGATGTCCATTGACTTGCATCTCTATGAAAATGCTAATTAAAGACTACATCTTCTTGACTAATCTCTTATGCGATAAGTAGGCTGAAGCCTGAAAATAAAAAAAATCTTATGACGATTTTATCAGCGGTACGCCGATTTCCGCCAAATTCAACGTTTTATTTCTTCTTCTCTACTTCTATCACCTACGAGTGTAAGGTATAAAGCAGTTTTCACAATAGACAATAGCAGTAGTTTACAGTACAAAGTTTACAGTAGTAAATAAACTATTTGTTTAAAAATCTAGTTGCCAAAGGACGTAAGGCTCAATGAAAGATTATTCAGTTATCCGGGAAAAATACTCAGCCCGATATTAGACCCAAATAAAAGAAAGTTATTAGATTTGCATGTATTTTTGCAACTAAAATGTTAATTCTTTTCAACGGGGAATAATACAATTTTGCGGAAGAGATAGAACCAATACCTGACATTGGAACCAAATTCACTTCTCGTAATCAGATAACACTCTGTCTTCGCAATGACTCCAGGACCACGACCTTGGAAAGGAAATTCTCCTCTGCCAATCCAGGGAAGACAAATAGAACCAGGAAAAAACGTTATAAATGTTTGCCATCCTCGAATGGATTGAAACAGAGTCCGGGACAGAAATATTGGGCTACAACCAAAGGGGGAAGTGGAAGAAAAAAAGAGACGAGAGTTCCAAGGAAAGATAACGCACAGCGCAATAACTGGACACGACAGTCGTTCGAAAATATTACCAGAACATTTACCAATCACGAGAGAAGAAAAAGCAGTCTACACTCACGTACGCTTCAAGGACGAGCGTTGAGCGAAAAAAAAGACACGAGGAAAGAAAAACAAGAGTAGTGGCAGGAGGAGGAAATGCAACGGACGGGAGACCGAACCTGAAACGGACACGAGGAAAGATTGCCACACACACATTCCATCCTGGGAAGAAAAGTTACAAATTGCAGTTCAGATTTCGAAAGTCGACTATGTCAAATGCTCCTAGTTCCCTGAATCGACCTCGGCATTACTTGAAATATGAGCGCCGGCTATTCAAAGTTTTATCCCGATATTATTATCATGGATAGACGAATCTGGAACGAAAATAATATGTGCAATAGAATAATGGATGATCGCTATTAAGGTTTGGCCTATTTAGAAAAACATTCACTCATTCATCGTCACAGTAAATATTTATGCTTATGTCTCCGTCACATTATACCTTAAAAGGGCAACAAAACATTACATGTACATAAAAATAGTAGGTACGTACAATAAAACTCCAATAAAATTATATTCGCAGCGAATGAGCTGTTTAACGCATTAAATGTTGTGGAGTCAACAACTAAGACATACAGGACCTTGTGAACTTAACAAAAGTATGAATAAGGCTAATTGCAAGTGCATTATACTTCTTGTTATGATTGTGAAAGTCGATAAACTATTGGCGAGCAGCTTAGGTGCTAATTTAGGATGGTGCATTGTATCATCAATATTCACTTCTAAAAGCAATAGCTAGCCGTGATGGCCACGTCCCTCTTTTCATCGCAGCTTCCTTAGGTTGGGTGCGATGTCAAATCCATCCTTAGTTCCATGTTTTTGAAGAATGCAGCTCTTGGCCATCCTCTTGGTTTCATCCCTTCCACTTTATTTTTTTATGTATTTGTTAGGAACTGATTATGCTTTAATACATGTCCAATCAGTTTAGTCCTTCAATATTCTACTGTTTTTAAAAGCAATCTTTTTTATTTCTATTTTTCTTCCACATTTACATTATTTTTTCCATCTACCCAGCTTGTTTTTGTCAGTTTCCTCCGGATCCACATTTCCATTGTCAAGAGCTTGATTATTTCAGCTCTTCCGATGGTCCATGTCTCATATTCATTTAATAATATATACACTCCAAAGGAACGTTTTGGTGTGTCCAAACGAACAGATCAGTAAATACACCCAAGAGGTCTTTAAGAAAGGAATGGTCTAGCTAACGACGACATAACCAAACTTTCAGTTTCAGGATGCATTTTCCTACTTGAAAATAGAAAAAATTATAGAAAGTAACAATCATTATCCATCAAACATCCTGACCAACTTACATCTCGATCACACAAAAAATACAAATGTCTATGAGAAAAGTTCAATCCCGCCCCAGAAGCTTTGGTTTGTCCATTACGTATTGATATTTCGAAAAATAAATTGGGAATTAGCTTAAAGCTCAACACAGGCCTAGAGGGTGCGTTAATTAACAGGATAACACGACCGGATAGTGGGTGGAAATGGAAAAAAGCTGGCTAAAATCACTGATGTTTTTGAAGTTTTCAATCGGGATGCAGAAATAGAATAACATAGTACTACATACCAGATATATCGTACAAGATAGCCAACAGAATTGGCAGTTTTGCATAAGCTCTAGGACGTTTTGAAGTTGCGAGAAACCGAAATGCAATTACTGCTGCAATTTCTTCGCTGGAAAATTGAATGATTTAAATTACTTTATATCTGATATTTTTTTTAATTTTGTGTTTTCCAATTACGTATACATCCTTAGCATGAAATAAGAAAATCCCAGAGTTTTACTTTAACTAAAACTATTTTATGTTTTAAATACTTTTTTCACTAATTTTCGAATAGAATAGCGTCACGATGACTACTACCACGTCAACAGGTGATCACTCCTACAATATCCTAGAAATAGGAAGCGTAGGTACTATTTATCAGATTTCTATTCCGGAACTAAAACAATTTAACAACGATTAATTTCACATTGAAAACAGAGGGAAGAAAAGCATCCCATACCCTTTCGAGCACCAAATCGCAGCAGTGGACTCTAATTTACCGATTAAAATCCCCTTTCAACGCACATTGGAAGCACGCGCCTATTAACAATTAATCCCTATGTCGTGCATTTGCATCTTCTTTCCATTTTCCCACCCCTATGCTCTCTCGCGAAACTGCGAGCGTCCGAATGATTTTTAAAACCAATTTTATCCGAAATTAAACGCCCATCATCACGAGTACAGTTGGAAAATTGGGCAGTCGATATTTATTTTTTACTTGATTATAGAACGCGAATCCATAGGCTCAGTCGTGACGTACATATGTTGAGAGGGAACGCACCTAAAAATATGACTTAATTCATGGGCCTTTTTTCCCTCTTTGTCACATACTTCATGAAGCTGGGATCACCCACGCTATTCTTCGTTATCACGTGAAAAGACAACAAATTCATTTTTTTCTGCAATACGCTGCATAACTCAAAACTGGAAAGCTAATTAGTGCTTCATGGGAAGAATAAAACCGTGTACCGATTAACTCTGATGGCTCCTCGAAGCTACATTCACGACAGAAACTACGCAACATTAGTGAAATTAGATTTGCACATCCAGGTCGTCTACTTGTGCCCCCTAAAAGTAAGCGTCACTAATTTAAATTTTCCGATGAAAGTAAAATATGAATTGGTATTCAATCATCAATTTCAAGGAAATGTTAACAGAAAACCATATCAAATATCATCACGCCGCTTTCGCGAGTGTAGGAAGACTACACTCAAGGGACATTTCCACCTACTTGAAAATCAACTTGGAAAACGGCTATGATCACATTTTATTTTTAGATTTTTCGAACAAGAGAAACTTCCTTCGGGGAATGCCTACACACAGGATAATTTTCTCCCAGAGAAACTTTTCTCGCTGGGCGAAAAAATGCATCAGTCCTTGGGTAAATTGCCAACTCATGATTGCCTCTGTAATATATATTTAACTTAACTTTTCACGAGAAGTCCAACTGATTTCCCCTCCACAGACGATAGTTTGCTCGTCACAAATGTTCCGCAAACAAGGACGAGGTAAAATGTTACTCGCTAAAAAAATATTTGCGAAACTCGACGGAGGATTTCAAAAGAAATCAAAGTTTACCTAAGTTGCTAGCGCAGTTATTGTAGCCCTAAGGCAACTCAGCAATTAATCGTCAACACAGATAATGGGAAGTCATGTTTCTTCATAGACAGCAATCGGAAAACAGAGTTTAAGCACGCAATCAACTCAGTGATAATTAAAATTTTTACAAGAAACTGTGAAAATAAAATGAAAAATTACGACGTAGGTAAGTAGTTTCCGACCATCTCAACCCACAGAAGTTTAAAAATGAGCAAACTGACTGAAAACAAACAAAATTAGGTTTCGGGATTCTCCACGCTCAAATTAACTGGTCCGTTTTCCGTTCGCAGTTTAATGTTATTTTCAACCTTGAACATTTGGTGAAAACCACGAAAAGCCTTTAAAATGACAGTAAGTTTTTATATTCAAGGTTGATAATAATTTTGAACACGGAAAAGTATATAAAAAAAAGCTATAAATTTCAAGGTTGAGACGTTCCCTCCAATTCAAGGAACTCCAGAAGTGTCGGCTGGTAAATAAGTGGAGTACATAAAACTTTGGAAAATAAAGATAATCACTTTATTATTTAACAAAATAGCTAGGTCATGTCTTTGCAAATACTCAACTTCACTAAAGCGATGGCTGCCAATTTAAAAGTAAAACCAAACTGTAGAGGTGTTGTGTCACATAACTTATAATTATTTTCTAGATGATTACAACGTGTGACAAGGAATCAAAACACAGAATGGAAGATAGAGTGAGGGTACACGAGGTTGTGCATGGGGTATAGGTAGGTACTGTCAAACATGTGCAAGTAAAAAATAAAGGGAATGAAAAATGGCAACGGATGATTAGTGCAGTGGGAGGTGAAATTATGAATCACAAAAGGAAACTTTCACTCCCACTTTGAAATAGAGATCATTGTTGTAGTTATATTGTTATTAAAATGGATCATATATAATTATATTCATACAGAGCAGTATAAAACGGTTAACTAAGTAAAGAATAGAGTGAGGAGCTACGACAAACGAAGCTGCGGAATGTTGACTTTAAATGATGAAATATGTACAATTAACAATTCTATTCATTCAATGTACGATAAGCTGTACATGTATGCTAATTTTACAGGAAAACCTTGTCTCCTGACTGATAAGGTTGATGTTGATGACAAACATCTACATCTACGAAATATCTTGCAAGCCACCTCAAGGGTGTGTGGCACGGGGTGATTCCACACCAGGTATGCAATACTCATCCCGTTTCATGGTATAACCCCGTGTGTTCCCCTGGCCACTAGGCATCCGGTATAAAGCAGTCAGTACAATGCAAGGCTAGACCAAAAAATAGGATAGTGCTATGGTGGCAGGCAAGCTAACATATAGTACACGGGTTAAGATACTACTACTGATCATCACTACCAATATCACTAATTTATGATACTACGATCGGCTTATTTACGCATAAAACAAAATCATGCGGGATATTTCAAGCGCGATGAGGTGTTAGTAATAATGATAAGTTATTGAACACAAATAAAAGGTCTTGTCTACTGAGGGTGGGAACTTTATAGAAAAAATTTTCGCAACTATTTTGGTCCACTAATTCCCGCGGGGTATTCAAATTTTGTACAAATTTTGACTTGACATAATGACATATTGAACAATATATTAACAGGACGATAGATTAAGAAATGCGATAATGACAAAATAGGGATTGCGTGCTTGAAACATCCTCTCGTCACTAACTTTAACTAAAAGAGGTTTTGCTAAATGCGAATAATTCATACACATCACGATTCTTCCCGTTGTCACTCAGGTATGACAAAAGAGGATTGACGCATGGCCATTACATTTACACCACCGACGACTAACGAATTCACGAGTAAGTTTCACCTGGTAAACGACAGATATTTTGTTTCCGGGGTACCAGTGAGTCCCTCGAGCAAGAAGACACACTGCCTTCCATCACCGATTTATGATGCACCCGACACCGTCCCAGAAGGCAGCACAGGGGTTCGTGTGTTGCTCCGGTTGATGAATGGACGCGGAGAGCGGCGAGGACCGAAATCTTCCCTCGGCGGTGCAAGGTGGTCGTTTGAGGCACGAGGACGTGAAACGGCGGAACGACACTGAAGCAGGACGAAACGGGAGGCAGGACGAAAAGGCTTCTAGGAGAACGAACACATCCCTCCCCCAAGATGAACTACTCCCAGATGAACCCTCTCTTGAAGACCGCGAAGGAGATAATTCTGCATTAGAAGGAGATTGATATTACTCACCACCGAGTAACAGACATTACTCCCCAGCGGCGTCCTCACAGAAAGTTTTTCTTCGTCCGATGATAAAACTCAAGACAGGACGCGCAAATTCAAATAAAGGGTTCATGAATGCGCATTAACGTCTCAGACCGAAATGGAAGTTGACGCAAATACTAAATTACCTGTCAATTCAGGTTTAAAATGGATCGTTTCTACGCTTCCTTTTTAATCTTAAAACTGTCTCCTTCCTCACACGATTTCTTGATTTCTTGACTCAGTAAACCTGCCTCCAAAATGTCTTCACGGTTTTTTAAAGTAAAATGACAGCTTAATATTTTCCACACAATAGTTTATTACCAAATATTGTTTTAGCAATTCATTTTCATTCTCAAGGTGTCCTTGATAATGGCAAAACATTAATGAAACCATGATAGGTGAAAATTATGAAGTGAAAAATAGTTATCTAGCATGTTCATTAAAAATGACATGGTTCCAAAAAAAAAGCCTGTATCAGTCTCTTGAATTGCCTTCACGGTTGATCAATTGGGATGAAGTGTTCTACACTTACTTCTCCAAATATGAATAGGATTTCCACACTAAAATATTCATGACTGTCGAATTTCGAGCCCGGGCCCATGGGATAGACAGACAAGTATCTACCACACCAACTCAATCCCCACAGAAACTCAATTACACTCGTTTTATTTGTTAGGGACTAGAAATGGAATACGACCGATAGTTTTGGTATGCATAAAGAAATGATATTATTTTACTGGTATCACACAGAAATCTCCCCCTTCTCTAACTCTGCCTAAATCACCTACGTACCCTTTTCCTCTCTCTTCCCCGCTTTCTTCAAATTTTAATTTCAGCAAAGATTTTCAACTTACCCTTTAATGAATATTACAAACCCCTGCTGGCTACAATCACATTCTTTCCTCCTCCTACCACGCCAAGCTTTTATTTGCCTACTTATAAGCTAATAACATCGATTGTGTCAAATTACGTTCATCGGGTATTCCATAACCATGCAGCTCAAACGCCATCTTTGTACTATTATCCTCTCACCCACAACGAATTTTTTTGTAATGGGTAATTTCTTATGGATGGAGGGTAATCTCACAAAAGCCTAGTCTCGGGACACCCGACCCCCGAACTAAATTTTCGTGTGGAACATTTTTCTTCAATTGGTTCAAAATGAGACCAAAGTATAATTAATTTTAATTTTTCCCATCGTATTCTTTCTATGGATCGATAGACTGAAAATTTTGAATTTCACGCAAATTATAATTATGTGCAAATTTAAAGGTTTTTTATCTTACGTTGTCAAGGAATGTTTGGATTGTTACAGAGGCTTGCCATATGCTATGACGGGTATAAAAGTTATACTAAATCGAATTTAACTTTCGCGATACGTAATTTAAAAGCTTTTAACAACGTAATACCTCATTCAACACATTGAGTCGTTGCGTGGTAACGTATATACAAGCGCGTCGAAATAATTCGCAATACTATCTCTACAGAGATAAAGTAAAATTTCATATGAATATTATAAGTTTGTGTATTTCAAGTTATTATCATTATTATGTGTATTTCACGTTTCACGTTGTATAAATATAGTTTTCATATTCATCTTTTCAGAAGTATTAATTCAATTATTTATGTTTATTTATACATAATAATCCCCTCTGCCAGTCATATCCATACTCCACTTCTGTCGGCCATCTGTGTTCCACTTCTGTCGGCCATCCCGCGACGGCCACACCTTTAATTATTGCATATATGCAATACCAATGTCATATGGAATACTTATCTTATCTAACAGTTTTGCCTCGTCGGTCTATCATTCTAAAACTTCACTTTTGCTCATGTAATTCCCTTTCTATTCCTTATCACTACCTAAAAGCCTACTTTCGTCAAATCAGCTTTCCATGTAAGTAGACTATTCCACCACCACCCCTCCTGCTGTGAAACATAATTTAGCCTTCTATACAAACGTATTCATACTGGAAAATGCATCAGCAGAACTATCGCACTGAGTAATATGAAAGAATGCCGTTCTATATCAACACCATCCGTTCGTGTGTTACGAAGATGAATCAAACAAAAAATTGAAATGAACATATTATACAGCCGGATAAAAGGAAGGGATAACAAGCTTAACCCCCATGGGTCACTACGTTCGATAATTTCACCTGGGAAAATTAAGATATTTTCCAAAATCGAATTAACTCATTATAAGCCGACGAAAGGGCCGGAAAAATGATTTCCCGAGTGATACTCTAGATTTCCACGGGATTTTTTTCAAATTTCGTTTCTTTGTGACAACCTCATAGCTAAGAATGGATTTCTTAATCCTTTTTGAGCATCATTAATAAACTTTTTGTCCTTTGGAACCGGTATTTATCATAGCACCAGTCATTATATTTACATATGAATAAAGTTCCAGCCGATTGCGGCAATGGAGCACTTTGGCGAGTAGATGCATGACCTGTTGTTCTTACGATACAGCATGAGTTACGTCAACTTGCTAAAGTGCCCGTAATAGAGACCCTGTCCTTATTCTGAGCATGGAAAGCGTTCACGCATCTTCTCTCGTGGGTAATGAATGCATCGCATAATCATGTCGGCCGGCTTCCCTTAATCTCAGCACGAATTCTCCCCAAAATCCCCTGATTAGTAAACTATAATCACCAATTATTCAACAATTCCACCGAGCTTTTCGAAATAGTACAATTCCTCGAGAATATCACCACCCTATAGTGCATTCCTATCATATGTAAGCAACGAAATGGCAATAAATAATGCAAAAAGCAAATACATCAACTTCTCCAATAGTAGAACGAGTGCGACAAGGAAGTATAATATCATGGGAGAATGGATCAAACCGAGTGATAATTTAACAAATACATTTTTACGGACATATTTAAGTAAAGACTTAATGTGGGGGTTGCACATTTACTGCATTGTAGGAAATGCCTTTAGGGCGTTCCACTGGGTCATGCGCAATGTTAAAGGAAGCAACAGGGCAACAAAACAATTAGCTTACGACACGACTTTAAGGTATATTGTGGAATATGCCACCACGGTATGGTACCCTCATGAATTTGAACAAATTAAGAAAATAAAAAAGTACGAAGGAAGACCGTTTACTTTTTCTATTTTCTTCATTTGTTCAGGTTTGTCAGGTTGGGTCGGTACAGGAGAAAGGATAGCGTTAAGGAAATGCTCAAAGTATAAGAATGGGACTGACTTGAAACGAGAATGAAACTAAAAAGCCTCAGCGCAGTTCATGGAATTGTCTCTGGAGACAAAGGATGGAAGGAATTAAAAGAGGGAATGGTGAATCTTAATTATACCCCCAAATTTGATCACCCTTATAAAATAAAATTAAGAATTCAAGAAACCAGCGCTGCCAAGTACTCATTTCTTAATAGGGGTAAAAAAATTGGAACCGACTGCCTAATGAAATTTTGGAGTCCGTTCCTAAATCTATAAACTCTTTTAGGAGTAAATGTTTAAAATATCTTAAACAAAATTAATCCTTCAAGTGTAATTATACGCGTCAATTCATTTATATAGTTTTAATGATATTTTATTTTTCATTTCTTTGCCACCAGCAGATGCCAGTTACGACATTAACTGTAAATAAATAAATATAATTTTTTTTTCGAGCACAAATATATTCATACAGTAGAATTTTAAGGGAACTTTATTATCTCAGAGATATTTTCTTCTCCCATGAAAAGTACTTCAAAAATTATGAATATATTTTGTGATAGAAAAACAATTGTGAGACTGGATGCATTCTATCAATTTTCCTAAGATAATTTTCTAATATTTTTCCCAGGAATTCCATGAGTTTCCTCAAAAAAGAAATGGTACGACAGATATCGAATTGTAGGAGGATAAATAATAACATTGGCTAGCAATTATAATGACCAGGCATCGGTTGGCCAATTATAAGGTGGTTGGCCTATCAAATCAGTGCGACATATACGTTGTGATGATAAGTCACAAGAATACAACAATTTTGATATTTTCCAGGAAGAGGGTGTCAAAATTGAGTGTACGATGAGCAAAGATTAAACTAGAACAGGGGCAACTACCCTGATACCAGTAGACCATTTCGCAGCAAAATGTTCGTTAATAATTAATTAGTAAAAACGTTATTTGGTGAAGAATAGCGGTAGCGATAACGTTCATCAACAGGATATAAAACATACATGGCAGAATACCAGAGCCTTAGGCAGGCTCCAAGTTTTATTCCCTGAATTGAGCCACCAACGAAATGTAATGTATGCCATGTACATTTTGGTTTGCAGGACAATGATTCTCTTTTATGTCTGAGTAAATTCTTCACGGGTTTCTAACCGGGTCAGAAGTTCAGGTACCGAGGTTTCGATGACTAACTCGTTAGTCATCGAATCCCGGTTGGACACCCGTGAAGAATTTGCTCCTAAGATTCGCCGGGAAAGCACCAGATCCTTCACTTTTATATTTAATAAGCGCAAAATATAAAAAAAACTTAACATTATCATAAGATATGCCATTCTTTGGCAATTTTCAAAAAAGTTTCACCACATTTTAATCTTTTTATATCGCAGAAAAACATGGTCCTTAGTCAAAGAGGGTGAGGAATCCGAGATTTTGGTGCGAAAAAATTACGATGGACGGCAAGGTAGACAAACAAAACATTTCTAGGCGTTCTAGTGGAGTGAAGAAAGTCGCTTGAGGAAATCGAGAGGAGGCCGAGTCGGTGAAAGAAGCATGTATTACGGTGATTTCTTGGTAGAATGACTTATTTGCCATTTAATCCTCCATATTCTGGTTACTAAATAAAAAACGCGTTACGTTTTACAAGAAGAACAAAAATAATTGCACTCATAAGCGATTTTTTCGCAAATCGAACACGATGTAATTAGAAAAAATCCTTGAAACATGGCGAAAATAGTAATTTTCCAATTAATCCCAATTCTAATTGCTCGAAAAACTGTAAAGAAGAGGGAAATTCTTCCAGGATATAAAATTGTGAAAAAATTCTTTTAACTGCATATCTAATTTTTGGTATTTTGCAATTATTGCAATCGCTATCGCTAACGTCAAAATGCATTAGTTCGATATAATTGGCTTTGACTCCTATGGCTGGAAATAATGTTCATCATGATTATATTCGTCAACTAATCTGCATATTGTACTCACCCATACTTTTATTTTTAATAGTTAAGGCATTTCATCAGTGAAAGCATATTTTTAAAACATTACCAACAATGTATGGAATTTAAATGTTGGTTTAACTCAATTAGTCACGTTACGTTGGAAACACCTAAAGGTGAATAGATTTTTTGTTTAAGTACAGATTTGCGGGAGACTTTGCGTACGCGTTTTTTATAGTGATATCAATAGATATTAGTAAAAAAATGAATTTTACCAATTTGGTTTTTTGGCAAATCAATGCTATTTTAACACGTAGCCCTGTGGCACATGAGATAATTTCGTAATAATACCATTACGTGTTCAGATTCACTTCTAAACGCAAAGTATTACATTTCATATAATAATAACATTGATATTTTATTCCACTCACAGAACAATACACATATCTTGAATTAAACAGCAATAAAAGTAAAATTAGGCAACCCCTGAAGAAACGTATATTGAGGTGTCTATTAATTGATTAGGCTGTGTTTGGCAGTAACTTTTGAACAACATAAAAATATGGGTATAGGTATTATATTGATCACAAATGTTTGCTCAGCATCGAATAATTAGAAATACATTTATTTCGCGTATTTTACTATATGTTAATACTTAGTAAGCAATGATTTGGGAAATATAATAAATAAGCATACCTACTTTAAGTTACCAAAAACATATTGGGGTATTAAGTACTTTTTCATTAAAGAATATTTTCAATGTATATTTGCAAAAATAACCATGTTCTTCAGTAACTAAGGAATCTGGTTTATATAAAATGGTAATATAATTCTTTAGGCGAGTGATCAAATAATTTTGGTACATAATTGAGATATGAATTTTTACACGCTTCAACATTAGCCCTTGGAACTCTACTTGTGGTGTAATATCTTACTATTTTTTCATGTATGCATGGTTTATTATTTCGATCTCCACTATTATGGTTGCTAATAAATGTCAAGGTGTCGAGCCGAGTCAAAGATTCGAAAAGAAAAAATAATTAAATATTATTTTCGTCGAACTTTCGAATACCGTGCCGAAAATCGTCATAACATGCTCTAATAATTATCATGTATAATTCTTGAACCATTCCCGTTAGTGCATGTAAGGTCAGTTCCACCGCATAAAAAGATATAATTTAAGTAAATCTGGTACTAATGTTTTTCCCTTGCTTGAAAATTGGCGAGTTTGAATAAGTAAGAAGTACAACCCTAGCATGGGTAAATATATATCAAAAGTTTAAAACACACTCATGAGACCGGTAAAATAGTTTACGATAAACATGAGTTCAAGAGGATTTCAAGGTTCCCCCTAACTAATCGGGCCTAGTGGTAGAGTCCACAGTACCAAATCACTATGAGGCTCCCGTAGAAGAAACAATAAATCCAACTTCTAAAAATAGTAATATTTCGAGATCAAGAGTACCCTGCAACTGTCCATAAACAAATACGCACTGATTTAGTGATATTTGGTCAATAATCAACCCTCACTAAAGCATTATACAAAATTACGAATCCTACACCGAAACATTATACATTACATTTCAATTTTCAAGCGTTGTCGAATGATCATAAAAGTAAGTATGTATATGTACTTATTTTCCCAGGGAATAAAGTTACATCAAAATGTGAGGAACGTCGAATATGCATTAGAGCCATTTAAATTTTTATCAGGTTTAAATATAAAATTAGCATTCAGAGGATGAAATTCAATGCATTTTAATTATACAAGACAGCCTTAGGATAAATAAGTAATTAATATTCGTGAAAATTTCATATTCAAATCATTATAATATTCATCAGCAAATTCAGACTGTACCGACAAATATAAACAATGTAATGGCAACATGAAAGCATGATGGCTTTCGATTTTCATGAGTTGCAAAGGGCGCGCATATTAAGAATTATATTCATTTATTAAGGTCCCAATTTAGTAGCTTGAATCACCAATGGAAACAAACCTAATGTTCATTATTTCTATAGCCTATGGCATAACGGCGGGTGGCGCATTAGGCACAGCAGGCTAGGAATTATCCCGGGTACGAAACCAGGTGCATTCTCTTCGGATACTACCACCGTACAATCTAGTGCACATTTCATTCATAGTATAATAACTCTCTCATGTACTCCAAGAAGAGCAGGGAAACAAAATGGCATCCCACAGCAAAATTCTTAAATTCACAGGCCTTGGGTTATGCATGAGGGTATTGGTTGAATCTTTAGGGTTAGTTAGAAGCAACCTATTTTTTGAAAGGCACACATTATATTTTACCATAGCCAATACATAACGAAATAAACGATCACGAGTAACACTTCACCAGGAGACGTACACAAAGACACGAGTATACTTCAGAACGAATAGACTTAAAAATTTCATTTATACGCGGAGTAAAGGGACATTAATAGTTCCGATGAATCTTTTCTATGAAACACTCTCGCTAAGTTGAATAGACTTGAAACTTGTGCTTGATAACACATTATGTTTACTAACATCTCACCCCGCATGAAATTTCCCGAATTATTTTGTTTTCTGCAGGAATGAGTCCCTCATAGTATCCATAAATTAGAAGTATTGGAAATACAAATTAGTATTAGTACATCTACCCGTGTACTGCATACTGCAAAGTATGTTCGTTAACATGATCTCACACGAAGAAGTCTCCTAGTTTGAGGTTTAGCTGTCCACTGTTCTCCTTATTTGCTTTAGGTCCACGCATTGCAGTCAGGGTATCAAGTGAAGTTCGACATTGAATTTGCATGGTATACATGTCAGTTATGGAATCACACTCCGTACCTCCCACGCCGGAGCAGGATAGCAGGATACTCAGTAGATATAGATCGTAGATGAGGTGAGCTCTATTCCCATTTATCAAACCAACCCTTCCTTAATCACCTTGTGAATACGTAACATGTTTGCCGCCATATACTTGCGCGAAGGAATGGAAATTTATCATCATCATCATCTGTCATCTCATGCTAAGATTGGTTGACTACACCTCTCCTTTCAATCCTATTCCCTGCTAACTCCTTCAAGTCCTCGTAGCTCTTGTTTCATTTCCCACTTTAGCTGTTGTATGTATTAGTATCTTGGACTTACTTGTGAGGCGCCATTCCTTTCGTATGTTCCTTGCGTATTCGTTAAGTCTCTAAGTAACCCCTACCCACATTGACCTCTTCCTCCTGACAGTGCTTCATGTAGTCCAGTGCTCTCCTATTCCTCGGTACAATTCCTCGTTTCTGATCTTAAACATACACACACACACATATATAGAGCTCGGTTTTACCCATAAATCATCACCTCAAGCCCATATGTTATAATATAAAATATTACCACTAATCTTCGAAGGATGACTATCATACGAAGAGCAAATTAGGATGAAAACTCATGGTTCCTTACCTAGCTCTCCCATTTGTGTGGTCATATATCCTTACTTTGTCATCAGGCGAGATAATGACGATTGATAACGAGAAAAGGATTGCAGAAAAGAATTATTTTAGATTTCATTTTCCACCTACTAATCATTGATCTTTTACGAGGAAAAGGACTGAACTAATCGAGGTCAAGATTCAAAAAAGTAAAAAAAAACTCACCAGATTGAGATAAATACGGTAGAGAGAAGAGGCAAATGAAACGAAGCAGAATTTCCAAATTCTTAACACTAAGCATATAAACAGCTCTCATCAATGGTAAGTATGTACGTTCACATGCATTCTTTCAGGCGCAATAAAAATATGCAGACAAATTTATCTGCATGACATATACCTAAAAAACAAGGCAGAGTAAAAAAACAAAAGTCGTGAACAGGGTAAAACAACTGATTATATCTGCACCCCGTAACGTTCGTGTCCGAAGAAATTTAGTCAATGTGGACTATTTTTCGAGGAAAAACGTTGAACCTATTAACTATAATAAAATTGAGGATGACTCACATACCATTTTAAATAAACTGCAAGTTAAAAATGAAACCTACAACTTCGAAAGACGCTGAGCATAAAAGAAACATTCGGAACGCCGAAACTGGTGCGATGCTTGGAATTTCATATGTAAGATAAGCAAAATCTTTCTTGAAGCTCGGAAAGAAATTCTTTGAAAAGCCTTATCTCCATAGTTTATTTTTTACCATTACAGGCAACCTAAAAGACGAACGAAATGGACTATGAAGTTGAAAGCCTTAACCATTTTTTACCTCGTTTTTACTTCCACATAACATCGTCGGATTGCCGTAAGAACGAAGCAAGTCTTTTGCTGCCAAATAAAAATGACAAGGAGCAACTCACTAGCCAAAGCGAAACGGAAGAATTTCTTTTACTATAAATACACGGCACGTCATTTTGAAAGAGCGGATAAGACATGGCGAGCTGAAGAACTCGAGCTTCAAACAGTTCATGGAGGGAACGCTGTTTCACTCGGGTATATGTACTTGGTTTCAGGTGATGCCATTCCATGTGTGTACTTAGCAATGACCGATTAGCACAACTCGCCTCCCGTAACGGCGTGCACTGAAACTCGATGTCTACCATCCGACAAATATCTGCATAAAGAAGAGCATAAAAAACCATATGCATTGCGCATATGACCGGAAAATGACCAAAACAATATAGTTATTCCACCAGAGACCAATCTCGTCACTTTACAGGCAAGCTTAATCCATAACTTCAGTTTACTGTTTATAGTCACACATGTTATGGAGGATGACCCTTATATCACAGATTTTAATTCATTTTTTTATATGCCGCCCTTTTTGATAAAATCAAAGTGTGTGATCGGCAATAGTCCGGGTAGAGGCGCAGCAAAAATATTGCCATACGATATCTACGGGAGAATAATTTGTAAGTTATTGACAGTATTTTCAAAAATAAATTAGGCTTTTTAATTGTTTATGCCTTAGGTGCGCTACTGCTTATACTGTATTATACTTACTATACGACGAAAATAAAGCATGATAAAGTGAGATGATAAGAGTAAATTCGGATAGTAACATATTTTAATCATCAATCCGGCATCGCTCGGCCCGCTCAGAGCGGACATGGTCAACAGCTGTGCGTACGTAGCAAATAATTTTAATTAAGTTTCATTCACCTTACAGCCCAGGAATCAGCAATAAGGCATTATATTTCAGCATGGCTAAATGTGCGCGTCATGAAGTAGCGTAGCCGCGGCAAGTGACTAAACTATAAGTACCGGTTTCTCAGCTAACAGCGAGGACTTCAAACTACAATGTGCGTAACTTAATCGTATGATTCGTTTAGATTGCGTGTACAATTATTTTTTAATGAAATTTCCGCGAAATACTTACAAATAACATTATATTCCAGCAATTAAAGGAAATATTTTAATTAAGTGCAGAGTCAAAATCTTTTAAAACAACGTTTATGATTAAGATTTTTTTATTTCTCGGAATATGTACGAGGTTGTTTTCGCAACACTGCCGGACTATAGGTGCTCCCCGGAATACGGATTTCTGGATTACGGGTGCTCAACTGTATCAATATTTACTCTTCTCGTGAAGTTCAAAATCAAAAATATATGGTCAATAGGGTACTCGGTAGAGGAGTTGGACCATAAAGATGGAAAAGATCCATTTGGGCATGAGTAGGTTAAATACAGAGTTCGAAATCTGAACCAAAATGAATCATCATGCAAGCAGTGATAGTGAAGTTAGTCTGAAGTAATAAATTAGCTATCACAATACATTTCCATTGAAATTTTTTCGACTCCGTAATTTAAGCTACCCGGTTTCAGCATTTGACACACGCTATCATCAATGGTACACCTGAAAACGACTTGGTTAACACGAAAACAGATAATGTGGACAACATTACATAGATGGAAATTAATCGAACTCATTGATTTATTCATCCATCCAAAGCAAAGGAAAACTTTTGTTTCCTGCGATACGTTGTTCCAATACAAAAGTAGATAATAGTTATATCTTTGAGTGACTGGAATTTCAGCATTAAAATAAGTAAATAACAAAAGAAATAGATAATCACCGCGACATAATGCCTTTCAAACGTGGTACCTTGAAATTTATCTTCTGATTCATGCAGGCACAATCGTATTTGGCCACTCAAACCACCGGGTACTCGGATTTAAGATATATTTCAGCAAAACAAGATTTAGTCCAAATAGCTATAGCTGACCATTCAGGGAAGTGATACACCGTGATGTATTTTTTGTGAATTTTTACAGTTCATTCGTGAACTGAAAAAGGGGGAATTAGTGTTGTACATGTGCTTAGAGCACATTTTTCAGGACGTGCTCTGCGAACTAACTAGTGCCGTACGTATGCTCTGAGTACATCCTCATAGCATGTGCCAAGCACATACCTACTCAGCTGTGACATTTATAATGTTCTCGAAATTCTTTTAAGAGTCTTAAAAAAATACAACATATCTCACACTAAAATTCCAAAATTGTATTCATTCAAACTGTTTCTCCGCATTGATAAACATGATAAACGCATAAATCTATCTTTCAAAAATCAAGAACTATAGGGAATCACGCCTACAAAAGAGAGTGGTATCCTGCACTGCAATGGCTAATCTTGCATAATATTTACTCAAACTTTAAATACTGATACATACTGATGTATCAAAAAAGTTCTTAAAATACTCGGCCGTCTCCACTGATTCACCAACCACTTCAATGATGCGTTGGTATCAAGGACCCTATTTTTTAACATTAGACCTTCCAATCCTTGAGTATGGGTGTTTGGTGTAGAGCTCATATGCTTCAACTATAGGCTTGTAAAAATGCCGCCTTTTGCTACGATAGTGGCTAAGAAATGTGTTTATAATATGGCATTGACCACCTACAGTGACGTTTGCGATGCACTTGACTTGAGAACTTTGTTCTGTAGACTTGCCCAAGCCGATATTTTATTTTTATGCAGAATTTTGAACGATTTAATATCTACTTCTAAGTTGTTGGAGCAATTATATGTGCCACAGACCTATAGTCAGGATAGTAAGGGGAGCTCATTCTTTACCTTTTTAATTAAAGCTTAGAATCGATTCCACTTCCGGCATTATCATCCTATGCAACTTGTCAAATAATTTTATGATAATTGGCATTTTATGTATTTCTCATAGCATTTTCATTGTATCATATACTGAATTTGGTAATTACCTAACGTTTTATAAACATTTTATACACTTTAATATATATATATATATATATATATATATATATATATATATATATATATAAATAAACTATGCCACAGGTGGGGCGGAATGATCATTCCGCCCCACCTGTGGCATAGTTTATTTATATTATCGCGTGTGTGATTTTCCACGAACTCGTATATATATATATATATATATATATATATACATACCGATAAGGATCTACGACAATAAACGTTTTATTTTGGTTTATTATTTCAGTGATGGAAACCCATTACCTTTCCTCTTCCTTCGCTGTTTCATTTTCCTTTTTTACTTAGGTTTATGACTTGTATATTTGTATAATTGTATCCATATTACCACGAATTTGTGAAGTAATTTTCGTTCCTGACCGTATTCCCCTCACAAAAAATGGGAACATCAATGATTTATCATCGTCTGTGACTGAACGCCTTCGGAAGAAGAGTGCGACGTGTCGTCATTAGGAGCTCGGAGACACCTCTGCTCAAGATAATTTGCCTGAAACGTGAAACCGAGCTGTCCCTCAATAGATTGATTGAGTGCTATTAATCGGCCCATATCCCGAAGTCACTGATTGGATAACCAGAACACTTATTTGGGATGAGACCGAATTTCTGCAAAACTTTTCTTCTGTTCCTGGCACCATCTGATGCTGGTTATTTGCCACAAAGTATAATTCCTTCCAAGCAAGCGCAATAAAATTTGGAAAACTCGAGAAAGAAGCGATCGAAAACATATTTGAAAAACAATTTACTAAAACGAAGATTAGAACAAAATAACAAATTGCGAGTTATTCACACTCTAGGAATTCAGCAAAACACCTCGCTGCTTTGAGCAAAACGAGAGTCATAAGAATTTCAAATGAAAACTACTATCCATCAATCTTGCTACACATGTGTTTCGCCTTTCGGAACTATCTTGCAGGACTTTTCATATGTACTGGATGGCTTTTATGAATAGGATTAGGTTATTATCACAAAGGAGATTTCAAAACTTATACTCGCGAACTCTATCAAAGCACATTAAGGAACTATCAGAAATTTGTCATAACCTAACTTTCGGACGATACTTCGTGAACTTTATGACCACCTTAAATACAATTTCTTACCGAGTGGTGACTTAGCAACTATCCAAAATCAACAAATAATATCGCTGCATGACATTCTAAGATATTATTCTTTTTCCGCCTAGGTCCAACGAGAAAATACTGTAGTGCAAATCACGAAACGGTACACCGCATTTTTCTAATATTCCTTTAACGTGATCTTTCCTTTACTTTCAGATAACCCTTTTTCCTCCATTAATCATCTTTCTCCTTTTTTCCGTCTATACCTCCTTGCCTCATATCCCGCAATGGAAGTGGTCAAGGGGCTACTGGGTACCACAAAGATTGTCAACGTTGAAAGAATAAGGCTAAGCCCACGGAAAAACTGCAGCTCACTCATTCACGATTTTTTAGAGTGAACTTTTCTTTTTATTATGATGATATACATGATGGCTAGTAAGTTCTCTATGAGAAGAGCTCCACTGAGGCACACTTGTTAATTTGAGGAAACATTCTGAAGACACCCACTCTTAATAAGAAATTCCTCGGTCAAATTCACTAACAAAATTTTTAAGAAAAAACTATGGCTTTAGTGCTGTGCTATAAGAATAATTTGAAAAAAAATTAGTGTGATTCCAAGTGATCAATAAATAATTGAATCGTTTGAAATACACGCATATTGAAGCAATTTCTTCCAATTACCGAAGGTTTTTAATGAAATACTCAGCTTAGTCATCTTAAAACGTCTGGACCTCACCCTATTCCTCCCTTCAACTCAAGCTGCTTCCTGTGTCAAACATTCCGCTCAACATTCCTACTATTCTCTTCCAATTCCCAGATTTACCAGCGTTCTACCAAAAGTAGCTGTCTCCAACACCCCCACGCCGTTTTACATGGTGATAGGTATTTCACAATCTCTTGCATCGACCTAGACGCAAAGGTAGATTTCACCGTGTGACGCAGTGTATATTTGATTTCGCGGTTACACGAATTATGACACAAAAACAGCCCATTATCTAATTTCATGCCAACTATACAAGAATTTTCCAAAGTTGTACGATAAATTAAGCATAGACACTTATGCGACACAAGTAAATCGAGTTTCACATACTTCCTTTTTATTCTTAGTTACGTTATAGAACTTATATTATTCTTAGAACTTATATTATTCGGTTGTTTTTAAATATGTAATCTAAGGTAACAGTTATCATTCTGATTTCGTTTCCGTTCGGTTAAATAATTTCTGTGAGTGTATATTTTGTTTAACAACCTTGATTTACAGTTTTTTTTAATTTGCACTAAATAAATAAATTTTCTTAATACATGTATTCACGTATTAGTTCTGTAATAATTTTGTTACGATTTTGATTTCAAAACATATGCTTACATATATTTTGTACATACAATTGATCAATTTTTTAAATCTTTTATGCCAATCTTAAATTGTAAATTTTGCATGTAGCTCCTCATTAATTTTCTTGGTAGTAAAAAGTATGGCAAGGTCTGTAATGTTTCTAACCCCACAGAGACTCTCTGTACTTATGTATGTAAATCATGCATTATTACTACAAAAAATGAACAACATAAATTCTTCATATTCCTCCTTAGTTACATGGGCGATGTCAATCCGTAAAAGATTAAAATGGAAACTTATCTCAATGGACCCCTATTTCCTGCGTTGTGCCACAAGTGTCGGTTCTTGGACCACTATTGTTTACACCTTATGTGCGCGATCTTCCAAACAGTCTCTTAAATTGTAAGTATATGATGTACGCAGACAATCTGCAAATTTATTGTAATTGTCACTCAACTGAGCTTATTAAAACAACCAATAAGGTGAATGATGACGTTTCTGCCATTTTTTGTGAGCCCAGGAAAATTATTTTATCTTAAATACTTAGTAATAGAACAAAACCATGATTAATGGTAATTCTAGGGTCATTGCTAAAATTAACCATGTAATGCAACCTATGATAAAGGTGCAAAATACCAGTGTTTCCAACCCCATTACTGTCACACATTTAGGTGTTATCTCAACAAATAATTTGACATGGAAATAACATATAACGAGTGTAGCTAATAATGTGAATACGATTCTCCATCCGCTAAAAATACATAAATATCTACTACTCATTCCCTTGAGGAAACAGTGATCTCCTCCAGTTTTTCCAAAATTTGATTACTGCAACATGGTTTTTTCATGATTTAACGGAGGAACTATCAAACGCCAATATCTCTTAAACTCTTGTGTAAGATACATTTTCGACCTGCGGAGGTAGGATCATATTTCTCCTTATCTCAAAAAGCTCTCTTGGCTTGAAATAAAAACAAGGAGAAAATTAATGATGGCCAGTATCATGTACATCCAGTTTAAACATAATGAACTCTACTATTTAATTGAAGTTTATCCTTCTAGAGTAAAATCCCTATATGTTGTAACCAGGATGGATCCGGATAATCATTATGCTCCCCAATTTCGTTCCACTACATAATGACACGGTTCTCGAACAGTAAATTAATATTAATTTTAAAAATGAAATACGCCCAATGACGTCTAAAATGCTGCCCAAGGAAACTAATTACGCAAGCCGAAATAAACGTTCGCCTATCGCTAAAGTGACATGGTGTCGTTCAGCCAACAGTCGTTCTCCCATTGGTAAAGATGCCAAATCAATGAGAAATTAAGGTTAGAGGTCAGCGATGACCCCAGCTCTTTTATCGATGTTACAAAATTTACGTGGCAGACAAAACAGACATACGATAATAGATTTAATGGTGTGAAAGGAAGAGGTAGACAGGTGTTAAAGGTGGGTGGGAGGTGTGAATGCCATGGGTGAATGCGGTAGAAAAGACTCTGAAGAGGAATATCAGAGGAGTCTAAAGAATAGGAGAGCGTGTATGGAGCAATGCATGAGTGTAAAAGAAGCAAATGTGGCTTGCAAGGATAAGGCATTTCGGAGGAAATAATTAAAAAGAAGACAGTTTTCTAGGGCTAACGGAAATATCAAAATTCTTTGAGTTTGACTAACCCCGAAATGGAATGGCGTGATGTACATGTATGTTCGTTGCAGACTATGTCCATTACATGCAGTGAATTCAGTGAGCCAATCGACAGCTACATATTTCATTGCGAGCCACCGCAGGGGCTTGCGGCAGGCGTTTCAAGGGCACCATCCATGAGGAGGACAGGAAAAAGGAATAATAAGAGAGAAAGAACAAAAGAGACTTGTATGCCAACGGAGTGTCTTGACATTTCGTGTATATATTGTGGTCATAAACAGTGCGTGGTAAGAATGAATTTTTGTTCCTATTAGTTTGACAGACCATCTTTCTTATTTTATCGCTTCCATCAGCTCTATTGATATAGCTCATGGTTCAGATTATATCCTCCATTTCATTCCGAAACTTCCTTGACCTGAGATTTTCGAATTATCTTCACCACGAAAACGTAGGCGATCGATGGATGCCAACAAATGGATTCATTCAGCGACGAGCTGAAAAGCAAGTGAATGCCAATATTTACCTTAAAGCTAATGTCCCGTGGTAATTTTTTTCGTGCAATTTATTGACGAAATCCATATTCATGAAACAAGTTTCATCAACCAGTATGCCCCGATGCCACACGAGCAATAAAAATTCATGAATTTCCGCTGACCGGCGGACGACCTGAACGAGAATTTTTGTAGCAAAAATATCTATTGTGAATAATCAGTACGAAAAGAACAAATAGAGGATAGTTTTCCACAGAGTCTGCGGGCCTATTTATAGCAATTACAAGAATATCCTTGTAGCCTGAAGTATCAACTGGATGAATTGCATGAGCAAACAAACTCTATCATGATAATGCACATAGAGATACCAACGTAGCAGTTTTTAAAATGATGATGCGTTATTTATTGACCATATTGGCAGGTGATTTAACAACAGAAGTTTGCATTAAAATAGGCTGCTTCAGCCATACTATGAAATAATATCAACAATGCGTTCAAATATTCGATGTGAATTATATAAACTTCTTTATACCTTATTTCAACTTGTGGTAAAGATGGTGTGCTTCTATCACGTTTTATTCTCGAGCAGTCAAAGTAGTCTCCGGATAAGGTGTGATCGAAGCGCATGTGCACAGAAAAACAATATTATCGGTCGTGTTTCGTCAATAATTTACAGAGTAACTTTAATAGAACACAGAATATCATAGAATTAACAGAAATTCACAGAATACCCAGACAGCACATAAAATTTTGTATCTGTATACGACGGTGGACAAACAGGATACGAGAATTGCCATTTGAAATGTTCGCAAGAGAATTTTATGAAAATGCAAGCACTAGTTCTCGAGAGAATGAGCATACATTTTAAGTTTACCCTTGCACATAACATGCAGAATTAAAACAACGTAATTAATGCGCATACTTCTTTGCAAGAAGGATAAATAACTTTAAGAGATATTAGTATCCGCTCGTACATAATTGGTACAGGATACTAGTATCTTGTCCTGACAGGTCTTGTACACGGTGCGATGGAACTATTTGCAGGCGCGGAGGTTCACTTTGGATCGGTCACCGACTCGTTCGCCGTTTGTTTACATATGAGAGTTTGTTTACATATGAGTTTGTGACTGTGTTTCTCAATACACTAGTCGGAAATCAGAAGTATTTACTTACAAATAATTTTAAAAGTTGCGTGAAGTACCCTACATTCGTATTTCTGGTAATTGTAGTGAAAAATAGGTTTCTTTTTACTCTGGTGGCATTATTTTTCGTGCATCGTTATTTTATGTGCAGTTCTTTGTGTTGAAACTCATCATCCTAGACATGTCATCATCCATCATAATCATACGCAAAGTTTTCCTGGAGGATTTCCACACATTTAGATAGCAAATTAATTAATTACCAACTAAGTGTTTTCGGTGATAGATACGGATTTCATTATATCGAAGTCATTATTTGGCTATAAGACTGTGATATATAGGGTTTTTTAAAAGGAGCAATGCCCACTTGTCGGCGGTTTTCAAGATTGTGGAGTTCTAAAAAAGAGAATCCTGGCAAAGAAAGGAATCTCATTGTGAAAGAAAGGTGAGTGGATTTAATTATGTTGAATATCAATTTCAATATCTATTTTGGAGGCTTGGTGCAAGCATTTTAATGTTGGAAACATTAATGTGTTGTCTTTCAATTCGTGGATGTGCTGGAACACATTATTAAGCTGATAATGAGAGAAACTAATAATTTCATATCTTTGTAGCATGAGAAAATTGTGATAATGATAAATGATCCAGTGATTTGTTTCAAATCGCTCTTAATTTGGCCAATGTTATTGTAATTCCAATTACTGTTGTCAGAGTTAACTTTAATATTATTTTCATTTAGGCGTCGTGTTTCAAAGTTATTCTCCCCCCGACGATGTGTAGTTCTCTCATTTAAAGATCTTTTATGTTCTTCTTATACTCGTTGGAAGAAGTTAATTTAACGCAATCCTCTCAGAATTCATAATACAATTGCTAGACTAGATTTTTGCTGACACAATTCGAATTAAGGATTAATTGACACGATTAATTAATTAATCGGTAATGATCCTTACTGGCTTTTCTTAACGCATAGGTACGCATTAAAGATACATTGTCTGTGTAATTTCGAATTCAGTGTTATTAGCATTTTTAATATGCATACAAAACGTTCTTTGATACGGAAGTAAGACCGTGAATGTTGGAAGTGTACTTTCGTGTGAATTTCAGAAAAATGTGCACATGCGATGGTGTAGAAACCCATTCCCAAGCAGTGATATAAGTTTTTAATGGGCTATATATATTTCAATTACAGGTGGATGTGCTTACCTACTTGAAATGACTGCATTCATAGTTATTTTAAACTTAATAAGGAAGGAGATACGTACGAAATAAGAAATGTTGATTTTAGCTTGGACACATTCTGACATGTGCATCAAAGACTATTATGTATTTTTTGCTTTAAATAAAAATGAAGGTATATAAATATATACGTATATCTTATTTATTCTTTCTTTCCTATCCTACACTTATTATTATTGCCTTCTTCTGATGTTTGTGGGGTAATTAGGAATATTTTACCTGACTATGGAAGTGTCCAGCAGATTATAGGATTGTGTGCTATTTCGGCAATTTAACGAGTAATTAGGCATTTGTGCATCTGAAATTCATTGGAAAAATATTAATATTTAAAAGCTAGTGAAAAAATGTGGATGACATCGGCTATTTGGTATTCGTGCGCGCCTAGCAGTCGTATCCTTTCGTACACGGTTCGTAGCTGACATTTGACTAATAATTATCGCGTTCGTACACGGTTTGGTATTGGATCGTATCTAGATACGAAAGGATACAACGGGTACTAGTATCCAGTTCGTCACTGGATGGTATCTGCATACGAATTAGATACGACGGAATCTGTGCTATCTGGGTAATGACACGCGCATGCACAGTCCGATTCTGCGAGTTTTAATGAATTATTTATGAATTAATTTACGAAATAATTTATCATGGGACACCGTCATAAGGGGACACCCCAGGAGTGATAATGCGATGCAGGATGAAAGCAGTGATGTCGAAAAATAACTAAGCCCTGGATAACACAAAATGTGATCATACTCGAAAGCTGCCTACCACTGGAATTGATTTTCTCACATTTAAAACAAGCTAAGGTATGTACCATCCATGAAACTTGAATAAAATCGAACAAATCCTAAACATCTTGTGAATGCATCCATAATGTCTTTCAGGGGTGATTTACAGGGAATCATGGGAAATCGGTGGCAGGTGAAAGGGATTTTTTCTTTCTCGTGGTAGAGCCCATTGACCTCAAATAGTTTGGGTTGATGCAATGACGAATATAAAAATCATTACATATCGAATACAAATGAATTTCAACGAAGATATTTAGTTTCACGAGTTTAGCAGCTCTATCGAATTTAAGATAGTGCTTCGTGCAATGATAGTTTGATGCTAACTGCAGGAGCAGATTATTGCAGATGAAATTTTCATTTGCGTATATGTGCCATTTCATTGAAACACAGATTGTGTCCATCTCGAAATGTCGTATTTGAAATGCATAAGAGTCTCAAATGGTTCATCGAATGGAATTTGAGCATATTGCCGTTTGGGTTGCCGATATTCCGACGTAAATCATAACTCATAAGTAGAATACTAACAGCTAAGTTTAAGGGAAATTTACATAATTGATAACGCATACTCACACTTTCGCCCACTATTATCTCTACAAAGTGGGAAAAAATCTTTGTAGTCCCTTCCATTTTTTTAAATCAGCGACATTACTACCTAACTATATTCGAATAACAAAAGTAATGGGAATTTAAAAAGCTATCAACTCGAATCTAATGAAAATGCACATTAAAAAAAGCATTCCAATATGAACACAAACCCGAATCTAATGAAAATATACATTTTAAAAAGCATGCCAATATGAACACAAAACGAGTAGTAAATAAAATTACGCCCCAATTACGTTTCCATCAACGTTTTTCATTCGACCGCTAAGCCTGCGTGTATTTCCGCACGAAGCAATCCATGAGCTCCAACCCTGAAGGACGGCGTCTGCCACCTAGCGGCCAAATAAATAACTACATCCACCAGGGAATCGGATGGAGTTCACAATCCGTGTCCAGCTCATTGAAACGCGAGATTTGAATTTGCAGGAACTCATTTCCTACAAACTTTCATGAATGTCAAGCGTAGATAATGTTTACGCTCAATTATGTGACTCTATTTAAGCTCATGTTCCGCTACTATCCGGTCAAAAATGATATTTCGGAGTCACAGGATTCCCATTAAAAAAAAACATTTGAGAGGTTTAGTTGGGAGAAATCAATATCATGGTGTCAACTGATATATGAAAAAGAAATTCAAGACTTTTTCAAGACAAAAATTTTAAAATTCCCGACCTAAAAAGCTAATTTTTTAATGCGTTATTGTGAAGGTCAATAATTCGATTCGCAGTCCTGTCCAATTTTTCACTTGGAGTTGGCCATCGTATTATCTCCACACCACTGTTGTGATCGTCCAGTACTATGCGATATTCTTTAATCTTCTGTATACGAAATATTATATAAATATGTCTCTATTTAAGTGAAGGTTTCTCGGTTTTTACACCGGGTAAGATTATTTAAATGGATCAACGTTTCGATGGTTAACATGTCCAATGTTAGTCACATTGCTTAACAACATTAAATATTAACCAATTTGATGATGATTTTAAAATGATAATGGCTTTTCGTCTGTGGAATATCGCAATTAAATATCAACTTATAAAAATTTGCCGCTGTTTAAAAAAAATGAGATAGCCTAGCAAACTCACAAAACAAGATTCTATCAAAGTTATTTTATTTTGATAAAAACTGATTTCATACAATGATTTAAAAATATATTTGTATTTTTTCATAATTTCACAGCAAACTGTCTGTGTTGTTCACAAACAAATCATCCATTCTTCAAAACCATCACTTATAAAAATTATTCACTGACAAAAAACATTTATCAAACATACCAACAATATCGACCTCTTCCGATACGACGCGGCGGCGGAACATACGGCGTCATCGGCGGCGACGTAATACCCGCCACCGTAATTCTACCAGAGGATGATGCGCAGCATAGAAACTTAGGACGTGATGGTTTAAATATAATATATCTAAAGGAATTCAACGGAGTTGCAGCCTAAGAGACATGGCAAAACGCAAAATGTCACTATCGTACTATAGTATGATCTATAGATCACTTGAATCTTTGGTAGCGTTGTAATAACCGCGGTAAAGTTCATTGTTACGAAATAATCATTTATGGGCTGGAGGGAAGTATACCATCTTCAGCTTGCAACCGACCGAGCCGATTTGTCGCGCGGCGGCATGCAGGAAACGGTGCCCACGACTAGTACAATCGAACGACGAAAGCCACACATACTGACCAGAGAGGTTTAAAAGAACACCTCCTTGATACTGACAGATATACTAATAGGGAAACAGAAGATCTATTTTAGTGATGCCGTTTCAATTTTTATCGTGACGATTTGCCAGCAACCATCACTTATCCTTTTCCTGAATTTTGATTACTTTCTGCGAATTCCCGACTCTTTCCAGATTTTTTCCCGACATTACTAAATTCCCGACTATTTCCCGGATTCCTGACTTTTCCCGACTGGTAGACACCCTGAATGTATTTAGTACATTAACCCAGTCAACGGCGAAATAGTGAGCTAAATACTTTAAGTAATGAATAAAACCACTGTAATCAGGCATATTCATTGCTTGCAGAGTGCAGCCAACATATTCCTTTCCACTTTTCCATCGCGGAATAATCCAAGCCCTAATGGTGAGGTTATATCCATTTTCAATTTATAATTAACTAATTCAATTAACAATTAAACCAGGTAATCAAATATGTTTTAATTTTTTAATTTCCTTTTCGAAACATTCCCAAGAGTATAAATCTTTTCCGAGAAGCCACCATTGACCTGAAAAATTAACACTGAAAACTCCAAAGATAAAAGTTCGGTCAATTTTATTTGTACCGTTACAGATAATAGGTTTCCATCGAAATCCAAACTCTATCACGCCTACTCATTTTTCAAAAATTTAAATGCCAAATTATACCGACTGCCCACTCATATTTGAGACGGTTTATAAACACCAAATGAGCTCATAGGGTTTAAGTTTGATAAAACGATAACACGAGACGGTATTACTATGTGAAAAAATATTGAAAGATAAAAACAACCTACTTTGGTAGTGTACTCTTTCTCATATCGCTCAATTACTATATTATTCATGAAATTCCTAGATGCACATGAAAAATTAATTCTGGTGAAATTTGATTTTTTCCGAACTAATCCTTTTGCTCAAAAATAAAAGTATCGAAATGTTACCGCCCACTCAATCGCATTACCAACGTTGCCACAGATCCGGTCACCTACCTGACTCAAAAAGGACGGTTCGCTGCACTTGCGAATTAACCACGATACCGTACACCCATCTTTAAAAAAAAAAATTACTCTTTCCAAAGTTATATTCTTAATCCAAGCGAAATATAATGAACACTGGGAGTTATTCTATTTTGACATTCAGTGATCCACGTATGACTCACAGAATGGCTCACATGGGATGGCTTGAGTTCCGCAGAAGTGACGATTGATGGAAAGGCGAAAGTCATTATTTGTGACGTAGATAACTCGCATACGAACTTATCGGAAAACTTGCATGTGTCGTATAATTTTAGAATCGGCTATAATTAGAGAACTAGGTGGCTGAAGCAACAACGGGAAAGTATGTGTGCAATTACTTTTCAAAATTTACCAGATAGGGCAGTTGAAAATCAGTCAAGAACAGGAAAAATCACGTTAGCCATCATCTTACGTTTGCTTCATTTGAAAAGCGAAATTGAGGGAGCTGCATGACGGTATGCATTCATGAACGTATATGACATGATCACAAAGGTTTTTTTAACGCAATGAACATTTCATACCAAAGGTAAGACTGTAAAACGAAGAAAGTGGAACAGGAATCATGAGCTGCTCGATTTTATTTTAAATTATTAAATGGCGCTTACAATATACTAACAGCAATAGCAATGTGCGTCATAATGTATTGTAGCGGAATGATATGATGCATTTTAGTGTACACACTTCATGCTTAAAAGTCGCCAAAAAATCGCATCGGACGTAAATTAAATTTCCTTTTATAAGCAGCTCAATTTTCTAAATTACGCAATGAGATCAATAGGCAACAACGTGACTCCCATGGCGACGAATTAAAAAAATATAAAATTGTTTTAATGTTCAGTTTAAGTTTTTAATTTTGAGATTTATCCCTTTTTTAATTTTATATGACAACAAAATACGAGAAAATATTTTTTATTTTCGCATTAATTTGGTCTAAGACCAGCGATTGTATTATGACTCATTCATATTTTAATGAGCAAAAGAAAAATACCAATCACGGAAAATGTCATTTGTTCCTATTAACTGGCACTGAAAAACATTCATAATTCTGGGCTTGAACCTGTATTGTGATCTCGGAATTACCGATCGTTTCCATTACCTTGTGGCATTTTTTATACAACCCACCCCCTTTTTTTTGCTAAATTCCCCTCTTTGGACATTTTCCCCTCTGCGGACTGTTTACCCTCCGGAATTAGCCGAAGGAAGTAGCGCGCATGACGGGGCGCGCCTCGGGGCGCGCTAACGACATATTAGCCAACGACGCGACGGCCAAAATGCCTACGACTCCAAAATCCAGCGACTCCTGCCAGCAACTTCTGCCACGCCGTTCCCTCACCAGGTCCTGCATCGTTTATATAGCTCTTAAAGTGAGGAAGGATTCCAAAAATACGGTCATTCTGACCAAGGCACAAAGGCTGTGATCCTGTATTCTGCGGCCGAAGCCAGAAAACAGTTCCTGGTGCTCCAATTGAAATCTGCCACCCCATCTATCACCCAACCCATTATTTCCTCCCCTCCAATGCTACCAATCGCCTATATCTGAAGCTTACCCATTCCACCTCGTCCCTGCCTCCCCTCTTCACCTGACTCAACCCTCAGAACGCCCTCTTTTGCAGTCGAGACGGCGACCGAGTAAAATCGTTGTGTGAACGTGCTGACTTTCAGTCAGTTTTGTACTTAGAGAGAAGCTCTCGTACTTGTATATTTTAATCATTTTCTGAGTGGAAACTCTCATAACGGTCGCCTGGCACTCGACCTGTGAGTAATTTGCTTGTAACTTGTTTGGTTTTATGTGTGAAATATATTGATAGTTCAGTTATTGATTGATAATACTTCTGTTTCGTTCAATTTCCTCATTTGTCTCATCGGAGCTTGGAAAGATTTTGTTTTTACGGGTGCTATCGGCGAGAAAAACTATTCTCTTCTCCCGATAGCGCTTCAACCATTAAATAAGGACTTACTTTCTCAAGTTTTAGTTTAAGTATAAGATTTAGTATAAGTTTTTTGTTAAAATGGCTTGGAATTTGAGTCAATCAATTAGTGAGTTAGTCAGTTTGTAGCTTGAAATATATAAGTAATGACGTAATAAATATGATTGTATGGCCGAGGATACACTACAACAAAGAGAGAACTAATTTGATAGTCTCTATAGAAAAGAGGAAATAATTAAGAGAAGAAAAAATATAAATGGAGGGAAGCGTCTTATGGTTCCAAACATGGAGTCTACATACTAGTACCTACGTAGTTTTCATGGTTCCAAAGCTAAGGCTTTGAGAAAACAGGATGAGCATAAATCGTAATCTATTAAGATGAGCGTGTGTATAAGGATGGATAAAATAAGATCAGCTGAGAAGAATGAAAACAAAAAGAGCAATTTGATATTTCAGGAGGAGAAAGAAAATCGGGCGAGGAAATCCAAAAATTGAGAAATATTTGATCAAGTTATATGGCAAAGAGACGCTGAATTCCGTAGTCGGAGAGAAAATTCTTGATAACTTTAAAAAACTGCACGAAAAGAATAGGGATAACATAAGGAGAGACGATATAGTTAACGAAACGCTAAATCCTATATAATATAAAGAGATAAGCCTAAAACTGCACCGTTTTATATTCAATTCTGTTTTTCAAGAACCAGAAGTTGTACAACATTCAAAATTTGCATATAAATACATGTTGCCGCTTCGCAGATAACAGATCACTTTTTGCACACCAAAAATCTCAGGTTCAACTCTAAATTATTCAAATAAAAATCCATTAGTAATGCAAGTAAAGTTCAATTTATCGCTTGCAGAATGTATTTAGTTTGCAATATAAAATTAGAAATAATGATTCTATGAACTTGAAAGAAGTGTGATAAAGAAAGAGAATAGAATGAACATTCTTAACGATATCATTGATCTTTGTTTTCGAGTCGAAATTGTAAGTATTATACAAAGTATTCCAAAATGCTCAAATATTCACTGCTATTTGAAAAGCCTCCTCTTAACAATCCGTGCCATTGAAGAAGAATGTGTGGGGGAAAACGCCAAATAGGTATATCGCATGCAGACTCTATTTCTCTAGCAAGATATTTAGGACAGTTTTACTTAGCATTATCAAGATGTCGATGAAATAGTGGCATAAAAATACAAATTCTGATAATGTTAATACCATTATTAAAATATTTGGAAAAGTTATTAAAATTAATGTTTAGCATTACATAAGTAAATGTTTTCCTTCCTTAGCATGAGCAGCGGCAGAGCGACCAATGCGAGGGTGGTCAGGGGCTATACCCCTATTTATGCATATAACGTTGGGGTAAATAAAATTCTTTGAGAGGAAACACTTTAGGTAAATCTGAAGGCGGTAAAATTCATTCAAGAAGGGGTGTCTACACCTACGAGCTACCCTGCAAGCCATCTCAAGGCTGTATGGCTATACTAATGTAATTCCCCCACACCGATTAAATATTTTCGAGGAATATCGACTTAAGAGCAGAATTGAATACGACTAAAATAATTTCTGTAAATGACAGGACGATTTTCGCTGAGTATGAATTACCATAGAGTAATTATATTAATTATATTAATTATATTAATTATATTAATTATATTAATTATATTAATTATATTAATAATATACTTACTCTATGGTATTACTTAAAAGAGCCGAAAAAATTTACGTCCCCGTTATTTTATGCATAATTCAGTATTTTGAAATTTACCATGGGCATGAAGACGGTATTTTTGTTCGTACAAGAAGTTCTCGTGAAGGGAAACTTCATAGAATATTACCTATATTTACAGGAAAAAAAAATATATGGAATATTTTGAGGTTGGCGGAGGGCTGAGGTCCTCGTAAAAATATTTCATTTTACTCAACTAATTTGTGCTTATTTGGGTCACCAAGTGTCAATATCGACCGCAAGGAGATGGAGGGATTTTTGTGCATATATTTTCACAAAGGGTGAAAATAAAAAGAAACTTTAGTAGGCACCTTAGAGTTTTAATTAGTGAGCTAAGCTAAGGTTTAACGAGTGATTTTAAACGTGTTTACAAATGATGTCGGCAATGCACAATTCGCTAACTAATAATGCTGAAACAATAGTATTGAAACAAAAGTTGCCAGATATGCGCCAGAAAAAAAATATCCTTTTTATATACTTTTCCTTCCAAAAAACTTAAGAGTGAAAATGCCATATGTCTCTTACATTCACAGCTTTCAGGATCATTGAAGCGGAAACCTAAACCAAGGTTTGAGGAAGCGAAATGAAGCTTGACAGAAAACTATATTTATGTTTCTCAGAAGTGTTAGAGGAACGGGTTTAATGAAAAATTACAAGCCTAGGTTGGGCAATAGAAATCCATTATGGCATATGATAGTAAAATTATCTTTCACTCACGCGTTCTTCATAATTTATAGTATGAAGCGCCTGGTTAAGCAACCAGGATTTTGGCAAAGACAAATTTTGAATAATTAAGAAAATCCATAGTATACAAAAAAGAGATCATGCCGCACAATATCACTGGGAAATATTAAAGTCGTTAAAATACGCAATCTGCTACTTTTAATGGATTAGTAATAAAATTACCACGTCGGAAACGGAAGTTGGTATCATAATCATACATATTTATTTTATCACTTGCAAAACAAAAATAAAATAAAAAACACATCGCATTTCACAGAACGTTACTAGGAAAAATTCGCACGAAATCCTTGTTGGGTAGATTACATTACACCAAAAAGCAGGCTTAACTTTCTTGCAACAAAACGCCTTGTACTCTCTTCTATAAGTATAAAATCCATATAAGAAGTTTACACAGTAGGTTAGCACTTATTTTTTGAAATTTAAAAAGTAATGTTTCCACCTCCGAAAATGAACGATGTGGAGAATGAATTCACGTGTTAAAGTCCCGTCACTGCCAATTACGGGGAACCGTTTTCCTAAGCACTTCGAAACTAAGTAGGCGTGTTTTCGGGTGGGATTGAAATTTCAAGAGTGAAAGTGTACAATTTCTCTCCTTTCCATGCCTGAAAACATCTAAATATTATCAATTTTCCAGACCACTTATTTCTCCTCTCAGAGTTCGAGAGGAAATGCCTTGACGATTATTCCCCTGGACGCAGGGTTAGTGGGAGAGGGGGGGATGTTCCAATATGCGCCAATGCAGGGAGGGGTTAAGAGGGGTAGAGTGCGGGAGGTGAAAGGTATGGGCTGTATCTCGGTGGTGCAGTGGTAACTGGGTAGTTCCCTGGGGAGGCGGCTGGAACCGCACGGAACCATATCTCAGAAACGCACGGAGATGCGTCCGAAAAAAAGTCGGAACATAGAAGATTTTCTATTGTGTTTTACATGAGTAGACAGCTTTTCCCACCCGAAAAAAACGCATATTTTGTTTCGAAGTACTCGAGGACCTTGGTCTCTATAGTAAAATTATAGCCATTCCTGTTCCTATGAATAAACAAGGCATATAGGTCGGCCGTAGAAGCCAGGACGTTGTTGTGCCGTCCTGGCAACGAAAAGATCAAGGCTCGAATCACTCCATGAGCATGGATGCCGAGTTTGTCTCACGATTAAGGGCAGCAATGGACTCGGGATTAGGTGATCCACCGGCTAGGGTCATACCGCAACGCCCTACCTAAGACCTTAATCCTAATAGAAACAATGGTCATTTCCGTTGCGGGATTCAAATTTGAATTGCCATGTCGAGGCGTCACTAACCCTACCATCGAAGCCGTCTAAGATTTGGGTCATATAATAGATGGTTATTTTTGTAAAAACCTTAAAAATACGATCACAAAAAGCCCAAGAGACAACACGCCAAGTTAAGATTACTCGAATAATTCATGCAAATTCTAGTACGACACGGATTATGTTATTTTAGCACCACAACATCCGTCTAGAACAAAACAAATTCCAAATAAAAGAGATACACCGTCGATTCGATAAGTTAGAAAACTCCTTCACGCCCACCAATGCCTATAACAACAACAGAGGGAGA
Source organism: Pyrrhosoma nymphula (assembly GCA_963573305.1). Lineage (NCBI taxonomy): Eukaryota > Metazoa > Arthropoda > Insecta > Odonata > Coenagrionidae > Pyrrhosoma > Pyrrhosoma nymphula. The sequence goes on from OY754334.1 coordinate 38,453,692, forward strand.
CACTAATACACTCCGTTCGCATAGAGTTCACCTTCGTCCTCTCCTTCTTCCAACTCCGATTTCCTATTCCGTCCCTTTTCATATGGCTGATGTCCTAACACCCCCTGCCTTACGGCGGCTTGCAGGGTAGTATGTAGATCATTAGCTGTCATCAATCCGAGAATTAGTTTGTTATAGCTCTCCACTCTCTCCTCTCAGCTAACCGCTTCATTCCCACATAGCTATTCAATTTGGCTTACTTAAAATTTTCTACATCTATACCACTCTTGATTTTCCTCTTTATTTATTTCGATTTATTTCTGCTCCCATTATGGTTATTGAAAAGAAAAACTTTGTGAGTTCCACATAACAGTATTTTTATTGCGACCTAGGTTTCGTCGCTGAACGTCATCATCAGGTCCTCTCAGGTCACCTGATGATGTCGTTCAGCGACGAAACCTAGGTCGTGATAAAAATCTATTTATGTGGAACTCACAAAGTTTTCTTTTCAATCATGTAAATTTTCCATAAAGTTACACCTGAAACCATTAACCCTATTATTGTTTTCCAGAAGCTATTGTATGTAGTATGTATATTGAAGTCAAAATCAAGGCAGAAGGTAAACCGGAGATGCAAATTTAGAACAGATGTAGATAGTAGAAGTAAAATAATGCAAAGAGTACATGTACATGGAATGAAACTTGAATAGTCCCAGGAGTACATTGAGAAGGAAAAATAGTCACCAACTTCGAGCAAACAGGGCACAGCGATTGGACAACGTGAGACCAGGTCCTTGCGGGGGAAGCGTGTGCCACTTCAAGGGAGGAGGGACAACATGAGGGCAAACTTTTTGAGCTCCCGGCTCAAGAGCAAACGAGGGAAAACAGCACATTTCCATCGGCCCGTCCTACGTGGTAGGAGAGACGCCAAGGAGAGAGGACAAGAGGGGCACGGGGGGGAATAAGAGAACATCCCACGTGCAACCGATTCGTAATCACGGGGCCCGCACAAAGGGAATGAAAGCGACCCACGCCTTTAAGGGGGACGGGAGCATGGGAAGATTTAGAGGGCAATAGAATCGTTGGAGCCAGAAGTGGAAAACTCGGATTTTTCGGCGTCAACTAAACAAAAGGTTCCCCTACACGTATCATCCATCACACTGCGGCGTAAATTTTCGTCCATAAGGTTGCATGATTTCACTTTTTGCCTAGGCTTACAGCGGCTGTTTTAAAAAATCCATCAAGTAGCAAGTCAACACCGAGATATCTTAAATTGAAACGAAATCTTCAACAGTAGCTAAAAACTCTTTTATATTTAAACTCGCAGACAATAATAAGATTATTGAGTAAGTGCAATAAATTAAGTACTCGTTAAAACAATAAGCTATGGCATTCTATAACCAAGGTGAAAACAGAAATAGGCTAGGCCACCAGAGAATCATGAGTATTAAACGATATGATATGGAGAAATACATTTGAAGCAAAAGAAACAAAAGCTAGAATATATTAAAATTTAATTGGACCAATAAAATTTCAAACCCATTCCAGGAACAGCAACGAAAGCACACAGAATGATAACTATAAACAACCTAAATGTAGAGCCTCAGAAAAATAATTAGAGAAAGAATAGAATCAGTAAGCAATAACGGTTTAATCAAGGAATGCAAAACAACACCAATACACACATGACCATACGAGAGAGAATGAAATACTACAGAATTGTGAAGATTTCGTAAGATCAGTTTCCAGAAGGAAAAAGAAATGCTGGACGACTCATAAAGAGATGAAATTTTTTTGAAAAATGAATTGGTAAAGAACAGGCTGAAGGCCTGAAAGGAAATATTTTTTTGATCCCACACGAATTCTTTAGTCAGATACCAACCTTCCATTACAAAATAATTAAGTAAACACAAAGTTTTACTATTTCTTAGTGTATAATCTGTAAATCAAGAGGCATTCATGGGTAGATATTTACAATGCCTGCCACAATTTTCTTAACGAAGCACTCACTTCTCCGTCTTCCAAGTATACTTAGATGATTATTACGTTGTAACATCACACATTTCGTCATAACAATAAACAGATTACTATTTTCTTTACTATGAACGTATCAATTCGATTAGTTTATCCTCTGAGTATGACGTTGCCACTAAGTACCGTAAGTACTTCTAAGTACTTAAGTAAGATACCGATCTCGCCATTCCCTTTCTGGGTAAGCGCAGCAAAAAGAGCTTAATTAGGTCTAGGTTTTAGGTAAAGGAAACTGGCTTCGTTTCAGTAATTTCCTCCATACTAAGATGGCTTGTTGGTGTTATTGACTAACACTCTTAGCCGGTAATTGGGAGATACGGGTTCAAATCCCGGTCAAGTCAAATGACTTTTTTATGGGGAATATCATTCCCTTTGGGGAAAATATTCCCTCCATCTTCCTCTATACTGCCCTATTCTGGCGCACCTCCTTTGCATCTGCCATATTCATGCAATACTTCATACACACTCTCATGCTCTTAAAGACTCTTAAGACACCCCTACTGCTTATGAGTCTCTTCCTCCACGCTCGACCATGCCTTTCTCGGTCTGCCCCATCCTCTCACACTAATCACTCCCAAACTGTGATCCTCTCGCAGTCTTTCGCTCATATTAGTTATCTTCAAATCCTACCCAGTCTTTCCTCTCGGTCAGAAACACCGATTTGAGCGGAAAAAGACGATGAGAGGCTCCCCATGGAGGGATGTCTGGCTTCCTTTCCTCCCGCTGAGGCTGTCAATACTCCATTTACAATATTGACCATCCTTTCCTACCGCTGAGGCTGTCGATACTCCGTTTACAATATTGACCATCGACACAGAAAAGAGGAATCGGAAATTCTTCGAAGTGAAGGCATATTAAATCAATATTTAAAATATCGGTTGTATCGAACATTATCGACAACATCGTCCAAAGGAAGAGAGAAGCGGAAGGTAGATGTTGCTCTACTTGGAGGGAAGTTAGATCGAGTCAAATCTTTCACCTCACATGGAGTACTACTGAAAGAGAAGTGAGAAGCACGGAGGTCATTAAGTGATTAAAGAATCCAGCTAATGCGGTATGATGATTAGCAACCTCTGCGTTCTCACAGAAAAAAACGGGTGCCGATAAGAAGCCAGTGGAAGAACGCACATGCATGGAAGATTCCAATCTAGAACGGATACTATTATTTTGTAAAAGCTGTTAAAAATTTGGGTTGTGTCATGAGGAAGCTTAATTTTTACTTAAAGGGGTGATGGAAAAATGTTCTTAAAAGATGTATATTGGTATACATATATGCTGATAGGCAATTGTGAACAATAATGAGGATCTGTTTCTATGAGTGCACGGCTAAAAAACTTGCCTATTATTTTAATGAACAATTGTTATATAATTGGTCACTGTCAAATTTCCATAAGATTTATATCTTTGGGATATTATTGCACAAATATTGTATAAACATTATAAATCACAATATCAGGAACATAATTGAAAATAATATATTAGCAGCAGCTTCTGCCCTGTTAAATTAATCCTGATGGTAACCCCAAAACAGATTTTTTCTGGGTAGGAACTCATATCATTAATTAATTTACATTATTATAAAGTGTTGTGAAATTTATAAGTAGGATTTAAGATTATTGACTCTATGGTTTCAGGCTTTACTTTGTAGAAATACTTAGTATCCATACTAAATTATATAGTATTTTTTCACAGTAAATACTGTAGAAAAATACAAAGTATATAATTTATAATTGATATTAAAGAGTATTATTACTTACACCATTGACAAAGTTGAATAGAATATAATTTACCATGACTTCTGAACCTGATATTGGAGACCAATCCAGAAAAAAATATTGAAAAAAAATAAAACATATAATGAGATAAGAGCTAACCAGAGAATAATAAATGCCTTCAAAGTAGCTTCTACATGTAAAGTTACCTTGCGAATTTTTGCACTTCTAAAGCCATTTTGAGCATCGACCCGGCCGCTTCAAAGAAAACATCGAAATGGAATCGGAATTTCGTGATATCGCCATTCTCTACCTTCCGTCCGAATGTTGCAGGAGGGGAGTCTTAATTGGTCCCAGTTCCCGGGAGTCAGAGACTGAACAAAGAAAGGAAGAGAAGACAGAAAGGGGAGGTGGGTGAAATGCGACAGTAGCGCCACCTAGCGACAACAACGGCGACCGTAGGAGTATTTGGAGGAGATGGGATCGTCGGAGGAGATGAGGGGAGCAGTTTGGCTCTGTCGCCGCGTTACCCCTGAGGCCGGCCAGCCGCGCAGCAGTTGCCGCGGGCCCAAGAGACCCGAGGATGCGGGCACATGAGGCAATCGGACGGATCTTATTCCCAAAGGGATTCGGAAGGATTTAAGGCTAAGCGTCATGTCCGTCCGGGGGTTAATCCAACCCCCCTCCGTGTGAGGAATTAGGAAAACGACTGCACGAGCACATCCTTTGGAAGAGAATCCCCTGAAAACAAGAACAAAGCAAGGGCGTGAAGCGTTAGACTTTCCCGTGGAGTCCGAAACATTGAATTCCAAATGACCCACGAGTATAAGATCGTCGATAAAAACACTGATGAAGTGATTTCATTATCTATCATTTGCCGGTCTGGGTAGGTATTGATACAGCATTCCTACTTTGCTACCATCGAATATGTCTTTCCTTGTGCGAATTCTCTCTTCAACTTCGCACTAATACAATAATCTCCCATAAGACGCCGTTTCTTATGGTCCCCAAACCTCGCATACCCTACACATCTCTTTACGTCGACAATGGCATTCAGTATTTCATCGCTTGCTGTTGACCATTAGTTCCTAAGACTGCTTCATTCATTAAACAATTTTTACGATGACATGTATTTTTTTGTTGCACAGAAGTGAAATATATTTAGAGGGGTGATATAAAGAGCACATTGAGGTTTAGGCGCTAAGCGAGTGAGGAAATAAGGCATGAGAAGTCTACAACCATTCGTCTTTCGGAGTAATAGGAAAATTCAGAAATTTATAGAGCTGGAAATGACTTCATAAATGTGAGAAAGGCTAAATTTTGACTGCGTGGCAAAACAAAGAAGCTAAGCCTTTTGCCACCAAAAATGCGACGGTAGAAAATTGTAGCAGAAAAAAAGTTTGCACAGAGAAAAAGTCACTAGTCTCGATAAAAATTTCTAATAATAATGCTCATTCCAATCCTTCAGTAGAAAAAAGCAGAAATGGTCCATCCAGTGATCCATTGAAGATTTGATCCGTTCATTGAAGATGTGATCCATTTGAAGAACAGCACGGAATTGAAAGAAAATAAAGCAAGTAGCACATGGATTAAGTAAAAGTAGATAGATTTCGAAGGGTAATCCCAAGCGTAAAAACAGTAAATTGCTCCATGCATCCTGTCTACATTCTACAAATTTCCTCAAGCTGATTCCCTTCTCCCAATATCACGCAGCATAAATTTTCATCGGCTGCCGAAATATCGAACGAAATTCTAGTGAGTGTTCTTGTTATGTATTCTATTTGTTACAAACTGCCTCACCTGTGGAGGGAGTAGAAATACCTTCGTTTGTTGTAGATTTGCTACTAAATGCCTCCCCTGTGGCATCATTAATTTTACATCATCACATACGTAATACACTTAACGAGCATATACAATAAATTTTCATTTGATTTCGTTTTGATCAATAAAACTTCCCACATGCTTCACATCGTCAGCTCTATCAAATCATTGTCATTACCTCTATAACCTACGTTAATTTAATACAGACTAGACGATGTGCAGCATTTCATCGAGGATCGTAAATTAGGTTTCAAGCAAAAATACATACATCTTGTTTAATTTGTTTCGGCCAACTGGGTCCCACGTTAATTCGAATCACCGTTTTCCAGATATGATCTCCACCCAATGCTCTTCCATTCTCTCCATCTTCGCTCTCCTCATTTCCTCTGGCCATGGTGTTTGGGCCCTAGCTTTCAATCTATTTCGTAAAACCCTTGGTGGACTCAATTCTGGATTTGAAGACTATCCTATTGCAAACCTCTGCTCCCTGCACTCCCGTTCCCTTCACGTCTCTTAGTACCTCCTGAAACCAGCGTGCCTTAGCTTTCCAATTCTCGAAGTATTTCAATATTTCATTCAGATCGTTTTCTGATAGTGTCTGATATCTTTTGCACCTGGTTGTATAGTTCCTGGTTTCCTCGTCTTGTATATAAGCCGTCTTTCTTATATTCGAGGTCTTAGTACACAACTTAAGCGTTATTGTAGGATTTCTTTAGGGATCTTATCGAGCACTATCCCTGGTAGTTTAAATAGTGATAAGAGGAGAAAGCAGTAAACTAAAATGGAATAAATTATGCAAATGCAAATGGATTGTGGAGAACTTTGAAAACTAGAAACAAAAAGCGAAGAAAATGATATAGCTTACATTTTACAATTCAATATCGTCACTTTGCAACTCGCCATTGTGCTGTCAAGGAGAACAAAACATAGATATACACACTGTTTCAAATGAATTGAATTCAAAGTTATTTCCACCACGGAAAAATGGAGATTATTTACATCATTCTGTTGTAATGCACAACGTATTGTTAGGATTAGGATTAAGGCTGCGTTGTAATGGAAGTAGCGAGTTTATCGATGTCTTGATTTGTATAGCTACATGTAGGGCATCACTTTGATTACACATTACTTCCCGGTTTTTTTTTTCAGAAAAAAAATAATGAAGGAAGTAAACAATGATTATTCCAATTTCAAAAATCGTCTAATTCATAACAATCAATGCGTTTGAACATTGCACCCTTCCGAGTTCCAGAGGTAATCGTAGGCTTATTAAATTTGCAAATTACATTTAATTTAAACGTGCATCTAAAAATTGTAAAAAGTATGACTTATTTTATTTTGTATTATTCAATGTAAGAGCAGCCACAAGCCTATAAACTTTTAAAAAATCTCTAATGACAAAATACAATTGAAGGTCAAAACAAAAAAGTTAAACATTCGTCACGATAAGTCCTCCGGCAAATAAGTTTGTTGTTAACACTTGGTCCCCAAAACACAATAAGTCCCCGCTCACAATCATTTTATTAGTATTTCACCGAATGTTTGGCAATAATTTTTCAGAATCGAAATGCTACTTGCAGGCAATATAGAAGCCAGTCTAATTTCCGTGCAAGTGCAAACCGCAGCCGACTACTCCTGTTATCGACCCCAACCGCCACATAAGTACGTGCTTACACATCGAAGTAGATACCACTTTCATACGAATTCTAAGGCTACTGTCATAGAAGTGGTTTCCGCCTTTAAACAGCGCACCAACTGAGGTGGCGAAGGAGGGATATTTCTCTTTCAAGAGACTATTTCACGCAGAGGTAAAGGATAAGGGTGGGTATTGGGGTTGATCGTGACCCAATAATGAACAATGCCGTGTCAAATCCACAATGCGGCGAAAAGCGGAGGTGAAAAAAACATTAGGAGGAAAATAAATGAAGAGGCCGTCAAAGTTGCGTGATACTATTGAAGTAATTGAGGTGTGCAACTTACACGGAAGAGCTAAGAGGTTAGGAGGATTAAAAGATAGAAAGTATTGCGCAACTAGTGGACACATAATGAAGAATCATTGATTACCAAATGACCCCAACTTTCAACAATTTAGCTAAAAAAACATCCAAAATAATTGACCTTAATTGACGTCGCGACGCTCGATGAAAACTGAGCGATGGAGATCGCGTAATTCATTTAACTTTGCAGACGTTGATTAAGCAATTTAAAGACGAGAAAAAGAGCGTATACTTTTTTTTCCGCGATCAAGATCCAAAATGGGTTGGAGGCGGAGAGAATACTCGGGAGGAAAATCACTTTATCGCCTGATTGGTTCAACGTTCGCCGGAAGAATCCGTTTCCCCTCCTCAGGCGCTCACTAATAAACGCTCCTAAAGCCGATTAACTCATTTAAAAATTTGATTGCTTCGTCTTTAATTAAGATTTTACCAATCATTCTCCGTAATTCAGCTGGCAATACTCTCTCTCTCTCTCCCACTGGATACTTAACATCATTGGTGTCAATTGCTTCTAAGGGTAGCCATTAATTTCATAATTCGTTTCCGATTGAAATAATTCCGGAGATATGATGTTTAATTGCTCGCATTACATTTAAATTCAGGGGAATTTACCATACTTAAGCCTACGATTCCCTGTCCTATTCCCTGTCCAATTCCTAATTATTGGAAAAGGGATCAAGAATACTCGCTTTGAAAACAGCAATATATTTACTGCCGGCTGCAATGCACTGTTATAGCTTAGCTTTACTCTTTTCTAACTCATTCGAAAGCAGCCTTACGGAACCATTAGAGGCAGGTAATCAATTAATAAATTTATAAGTGGGAAGTATGGCAATTCCAGCATCGATGAAATACCTGTTATGATAAACATATTCTTAATTATATTTTAACGACAACGTTATGAAGAAGGATCTAACGCTTTCCCGGCGAATATTTGTAAACTCTTCTCGGGCTCTCCACCGGTGTTAACTATTTATAATTATGAATAGTTTAAACCGGTGGACAGCCCGATAAGAGACAACGCCTTGGTTACCGTGCCCTTTTGCGAAATAGTACGCTAATATAACACAGCATCTTTTCACCCTCCATACGCATAGCTTTTTGAGTTGAACAGATTATGATTTTGAAGCAATTAAAGCACCAAGTTTCAATCGCCAATTCAATATTCTCGTCTAACCCCTCATGTAAAAGGGAAAATGCTGGGAACTGAATAAAATAGCAGGCTTATGCCAGATATTTAATTTTGTCAATGAGGCATAAAACAGAACATTGTGATGCGGGAAAATTAAAACATTGAGCCTCATTACTGGATACATATATGCGGCTAATGTACAGGGCCATGAAATATTCATACAATCCGTACATTTATTGCTAAAAGGCTTATTTATTTTTTTTTCTAGTTAAAGGGACAAATTGACGGCAAACAGTGTAAGAAAAGTAAAAAAAAAGTGAATCGGTATTCCGGTACACGCAGGCTTGAATGCCAGTATGAATGGAAAGATTAAAAAAAAGTGTCGAACCCGCACGAGAAACAGATACTACCGTGCTCCCCAGCGCGTTTCATATAATATGAAACCGGGATATGTATGTTTCTCACTAAAAGCATTTTTAACGACTTTAATTCTCTCAAGCTAACGAAATGAGCCCATTTCAAACCTAGACCCCTACGCAAACACTCATAAATGAGGTGATTCGTGGAGGTTCCTGTGTACATTTTTACCAATGATTTCGAGGAAAAAAACAATTTTAACACCAGGAAAAAAATTATCAGAGCCGTTTTTCAAACGCTGTTGGCCCACTTAAATGTTCCCATCGAAAGTATTAATAGGAAACAACCGTAAAAATTCTTCATCACTTCCCTACCGCGAGCCATTCTACGTATAAATTTCAGGCCACATATCTACCGAGTGGTGTTCGCAGCCAAGGCAAATGTTACTACTATTATGTTTACGGTCAGTTTGCAGTATGCTATACGAATGGATGTTTAATTCTCAAGTCTTAACGGACATTTCGAAAGTAATATTTTCAATTTTTCTCCCGGAATTGACACTTTTTCTCACCCAATCAAATTAAAATCAGGTATGATAGCGATGATAAAACAGCTTTCATTCACTAAATATCTTCCATAAAATTCACCGACAGAATTTTTTATTGTTACCAGCCTCTTTCTGAGAATTAATATTTTCTGAAATGTCAAGTAATACAGGTATTACTTGACAGGTATTACATTTTGTAAAATGTGTGTTATTCATCTGTTTTTCGATTTTCGCAAAACGCTTGAAATTATATTTCTTATTTGGTTAGGCAAATATATTCATCAAAATCTGATAGGTCAATGGTCAACTCCTGTCCGAAGTGGCGTGGAATGACCCACCTACGATTCAACTTTGGCAAAACATGGTTCACTGGAATCTTTTCTGATAACTAATAAGCTTACGGCACAAATAACTAAATTACTTAAACTTAAGTAATGCCCCGTTAAGAAAAACTAGCTTTCTACGCTGGTAACTCGAATGCTATTAACCATCATTCAACTCTAGCGTGGTAAACACCAACATAAACAAGTTTACTAAGGTTGGTGCTAGCTAGCGTTCACACAGGGAACTGTTTACTGGCTTTCGAGTGACTAGGGTAGTAAGCTAGTAATGTAAACGAGGCATAAATAGCTAAGTTGTCACGGTAAATTCTGCAGGACATCACACTAGGCCACCCTCAACAAAATTAAAAAAATAAACGTCCAAAATGAAGCTCGACCAATTATTTCGATGAATCGAGACATTCAAACGCCAGCTAAGATAAGTACTACCGTTTGATTTGTAGCAAACACTAACATACGAGTTTTAAAAAATTATTCCTGAACTCCATGATACTGCTTGTCAAATCAGAAAGTCAAAAGCCAACAGCGGATTCCATTTTCCATTTTTCATTCATTCCAGAAACAGCAAATTTCCATTAAAGACGTATATCATGCCATAAGGCATCGTGCGGTATTATGCAACACGGCAAACCAAGCTGACAGGATAAATTATCCAAAGAGATGTTGACAGATACTCAAATGCAAACACCATTTTACGGATGGGATGTATCCAAAATGGTGAATAATACACGGATATACGGATATTTGGCTCCATTGGCTCTGATATTCGAGTACATGAAAATTTGATAAGACATATTCCAACACTAATCTTATCCGATAGTTGCAGCAAGTGCAACACTGCCTAAACAATTGAAAATACAAATATTAACGTGTATTTTAAATCACCTATTGTAAGCAGAGACAATATTGGCATAGTATAGTTTAAACATCTATATTAAGTTTCTGCAATTTAAAGATAACCTTGATAATTAACTAGAAGGAATGAGAATATATACAACACAACGAATAAAACGAAACTTAAGAATTCCAAATGGCTCCCCACAACGGTGCAATCACACAAGTACATAGGCATAAAACTCCTCAGTAAACTCTAAGTGACCGCAATATCGTTAAGTAATGCAGCATTTAGAGAAACGATGAGTAAGTGACTGAATTCCATGTTATTCAGGGCCACTATGATGAAGGTAACACCGGAAAGGTAAGGGTAAGATATTATCCGTGTACTCATTTACATCACAACAAAATCCGTACAATTAAGTCCGTAGAATCAGTGTGGCTCACTTCCGTCATGAATAACGGAGCTGATGTGGTTGCATCATCTGGTTGAGGATAGGGCAATGTGACCTAACGCACTACTACTGTTCACAAAGGATGAAATCTCTCCTCATTGCGACGATTGCTGCTCCTTCCTCATCGCGAAACACATCCTGAAGGAGTGTGATAAGTATCGGGCGGTACGCGAGAGATTTAATATCCTGGAAGACCTTTAAAAAAAGTTCTAGGTGACATCCCTGACCATATCGATAGTTGATAACCATTTTAGGTAGAATTCAAATAAAGTGTACCAATTGTAGTGGTTACCATGGAGGAAAATTTCCACATTTTTTCGTTTCATGGTCAGTAGACCCTAAAACCAGAGGCACAATACAATTCAAAGTTTTTTTTTACTTTTAGAAATCATAGTAATTTCAAACGAATGCTATTTATTTCACATAAAGGGAGTTATAGCGATTTTTCAGTTTGTTTTTTTTACTTCCCCTATTTCCACCTCTTGGTCCGATTTCGCCCATTAATGAAATTGACCGAGATTTATTTAAAAAAAAGCCTTCGAAATATACCTGTGCCTCTAGGCCATTCCAAAAGGGATTACTTTATTATGTATTTCTTAATAGACAGCTCATTTTGCTCACTCCTTCCAATATGCGTTAGTCGTATCAAAAGTTGTTTCAAACCAAAGTTATAGATATTATATAGAAGATGTACAAGGACTTTGTACGAATCTGATATTGTGCCTTATTATACTTCCCGAGACTAAAAAAAAACTTCAAAATCTACCTGAGCTTCTAGGCCGGGCCTAAAGGGATCATTTACATTTCACTGGAATTTAAACAAAATGTATTTTATGCTAACATGCTAGTATTTTTACGACCTTTTCCAAAAAGTTTTGAACAAATAAATTTGGCCCGCAATGAATAGTGTGAGGTGCAGAATGCCCTTTATCGTTGTTGTTCCCTATATTCTAAATCCTACCCACTTACTGTTATCCAAACCATTCAATCCAGGAGTACCTCGCATCTGCTTTGATCAATCTGATGTTTTTGGTGACCTCGTAATGCCACACATCGATAAAAGTCTATTTGCCCCCACATATAACTGTGACAGCATCCGTTGTGGTTTTAGCCATCATTGAGAAATAAACTCAAAAATTCCAGCCGGAGTGCGGTGTACCGTAGCCATTACAGCAACGGGCATATTTTACTACTTATCACTAGCTTCATTCGATGGCGGATGGTCCTTCGGTGTCATTATTCATTCCTTCGACTAGAACTCTCTCCTTATAATAATATTCTGATCCCAGAATCTAACCTTTCACTTCTAACATGTAAACGTGGTTTAACATAAGTCTCATTTCGGAGAAAAAAACTAACCGCATTTTCATGCCTAAAGCTGAGATGTGAATATGAGATCATCAAAAGCTAAAATAAAATGAGTACATAAATTTGACTTGATAATAGATTTTAAATAAAAAAGTTGAATTCTTCTCTTAACCCTTTTCGAGAAAGAATAAGCATTTTTTTATATCCTCCCTGAACACAGGAAGAAAAATTATAAGGGATGAAACTTTCTGTGGAAGGGAAATGAATAAGGGTCGAATCATCATTTTCATTTACTCCTCCCCCTCCCCCCCATCTTTCTCAACCGCAATCCTTGTAAGGGCACTTCTTTAAAACGGCGAAAGAAAAGTCCTTTTCCTTCTACCCCAAGGAAATCTCATAATCCTCATTGGAAAATCGAAGAAAAGATAAGGAATTCCTTAAAGCTCTTCGCTTCTCCTTCTTATTCTTGTTCTCCTTTTTTTATCATCGTGCAACCTAAGCCCCTTTTTACACGATTCAATGAGTTTTACAATCCATTGGCTTCAATAGCATCGAGGCCATTCAGTCATTCAGTCGTTCGGTTATATGAAGTCATAAAACTTGAAATTGCCCTGGGACACAAAAAGGATGGATTACTTCAATCTCCGTTCTAATTGTTTTCGATGGCTTAAGCAAACGAACCTTTTAAACATGGAAATGAGAATGGAATTACACGGTTCTTTGACGGCAGCGCCACAGAGCGGGCATTTCCCATAGAAATCCGAGGCCTCTAACCTAGGAATACATAAGTCGCTGTTCTTTTAACAAGGGCTCCTCGAGTTGTTTTTTTTTGCCCCCTTAAAAAAAAATATTTCAAATAATCTCCAGTTCGCGCTGTACGCTCGGTTATTCTGCGTCTACTCGCATGAATGTAGACCCGAAAAAAAACGACGCGGAGCGCATACTGATTCTCATTAGGCTAGAAATAGGAATTCGATGTCTTCCGAGTTCAGTCAGTTGAAAGCAATCATAAAAAAAAAGGAATGAGCTTTTCTACTGCGATCAGAGATGCAAGTGCTCTCGCTATAACCGTTGCTAGAAATCGCAAATTGGGGAACTTAAAAAAAAATGTAAGCAAGACTGAGTCCTACTTCCCAAAAGTGAAGGGCAACAATTAAATTGAAAGAAAATTTGTTTTATCAGGCCATAACTACAGCATTGATGATACATATCCAAACTATAAGAACCCTTTAAGATTCAATGTAAAGGTTAAATGAACTGCTTGACATTTGATGCACTGTTAGTTGTTAGGGATGGATGGTTCTGAGAAAAAACGTGTAAGGGTAAACCTTGTTAGAGTAATTAGTTATTTTCAATCCCTAAAATACTTGAGTAATAGACCTGAAGAAAAACAATTTTTATTTTTAATATTTTATAACCGACATGTATCATTATTATGCTCAGGTGTGCGATGATAAAGGAACTAAATTTGTGTTTACTTATTTATTTAACCTTTACGTGAGCATGAAATTATGGTTATTGTAAATAACGTACATGGCAATAATTGAGGTTGATTTATCGGTACCGGTCAACATTGATACTTAACTTTTCTTTATAGTGAGTTCTTAGTTCCGTATTAGTAGTAGTATTTCCCTGCAGGGTATTGTAATTCCCTGACGAGAATGTGCGTGGATCAACGGGGAACTGCAATGATCAACAGGACATTTTCAATAAGACCTACCCTTTTGCGTCACCAGAAGTTAATGAAATCACGCCATCTATACAATGGATCGCATAGAAGCACCTTGGATTGCAGAAAGACATTCAAATTTGTTGTATCAATTAAAGAAATAACCGAGTTGGTAACTCTGGCGACCAATCATAATGAAATAGATGTACATAAATAAAAAATCAAAGTAAATTAAATGTATTTTCTGATGAAAATACAAAAAAGGGAATTTTGAATTAGAGTTGCATAGTGGTCTGTATATAAGTCGAGGGTCCACGATTAAATTCTCGGCCCTGGAATTGTTTTTTCTCAGACTACTTCCAAAGCATTATTTGCCGCCTCGCTGAGAATGAAAAGCGTTTGCTCTACGATAAGAGATTACGTGCGCCATACATCAATTGTAGAACCTAAACAGCACCATCATGTCAGCCTCACAAGTGTTCAACTAATAAGTGGCTTATAAATTGTATTCTCTCATCCTAATAAACAATTTTTAAGATTATAAAGCAACATGTCCGCGATGGTAGCCATTCAAGTAGGCTCAAAATCACGCAGTGCATGTGTCTGCCGTGAGATAGCAGCGATAGCAGCCATTAGAATTTTTACTCAGGTTATACCTACCTAAACATAGAGATTACCTAAAATACCCTAGTGAGTTGAGTAAACGACCTTATCTTCTCGCTCCCTCTCCCCAAGATCCTTCAAATCCCGTCCTATAAAGTAGACGCCAACTGTACTTGAACCTGTAATTGAACTCTGATGATGTTTTAACATCGAGACCAGTCAGATGCATTAAAAACAGTGTGAAATATTACCAAGTGATTCATGTTTTAATCATGTAGTCCGTTTAACCCGAACGTAAATAAACGATTCCCTAATACTAGTTACCGTAATAAAAAATCTGTTTTAAAAGTGTCCGGTTATATTTGACAATCCCTATTTTTGGTTAGCTAACTGTACAATAAAGTTGATTAAGTCTATTTTAACCTGTCAAGGTGCCTGCCATGTTTTGTTCCCAGAGTTAGACATCTAAATATTATCGGTGAAGATGACCATGACCGCGCCATATTGTTGAAGACAACCTCTTAAGCATACGCCACGGAAGGCAGACACAAAAATAGAATTTATCACTTGACGGCGGCAAACATTTAGACTTACAGATGCATAATAGTCAGAGAGGGGGGAGAAAAGGCAAATTAGCGCAAACACAAAAACTCGTTCAAGCAATCATACATAATGCATATTAATGATTTATTATATGCAAGCTTGTGTAACAACCTGGTTATAAATCTTGATATGTTTTACTTTTTACGTGGGATCATTTTTTACCACGGCATCGGGCAAGTTTGACTGACGCGACGGTAAGTGACGACGACGAGTGAGATTATCCGCGCACAAATGTTTTGCAACCCGATCAGAAAATTATTATACTACACTACTGATATTGCTACATCCTTACAACAGGGACTTTTTCAAACACTGGCCGAAATATAATTACGCCGAAATATGAATGTAAGTTATGCTACTTTAGTTCCTACTGATGTTTATTTTATTTTCAATAACCCTCTCAATAAAGTGCACGGAGAGAAGCCGGAGAACCATTTGGTTATGTCACCGTAAAAACCATAGCACAGCATAAGGCCGTTATATTCTCAAGGCGACAACGAAAACGGGAATCACAAACGATGAAATTTCTATTGATTCCATCGAGAGTTTATTGTTTCAAGTGTTATCGTCAATGCACAGCAATCCATTTTAGTCCAAATTTCCTAATGAACACATTATTCGAATGTTTTCTGGATTTTGAAATGAGGAAGTATTTTCCAAAAAAATCAAGATCCGTCATAACTCAGGAGGAGGTAAGGGACTTATGATCATTTGGTGTTCTACTGGTCTCGGTAATTTTGATGGACCCTTACCCCAAGGGCCAGTGCCCCCTTTAAATTTCTCTGCTTGATGCTATCTTCTTTTTCAGTTCAGCATACTTCCTACCCCTCTTATTTCCATATCCTTCTTGTACCACCTCCCCAGCAACTTTCTTATTTTCCCTACGGTGCCCAGAACTGCTTCGTATGTCTCCACTTTTATACATGGTGCTTCAATCCCCCTTCTCCACACGCACATCACCAAAGCCTTCAATCTTTTCCCATCCTCCCTCCCAAAAGTCAAGTTTCACTACAATATAATCCTGCACTTCATATCAGACTGATCATTTAAGAGGTGTGCGCCGATGGCCTTCTCGATATCGGTGGCCGCCGACCATTCCTCAACCCATTTGGTTGGTATATTTGGCTTAGGCCTTTCTTCCACTCAAGACAAGGGTGCTAATACGATGTGAAAGCCTAAAATATAAGAGAGGAATACACAATCCTAATTTTGCATCAAATAAATACGTCATTATTATTACTATGAATGCTCACCTTCATGAGTTAAAACTTTCAAAAAAGAAAGAAATGATCATAATTTTTGGGATTCAACAGAAGATAAATGACGGTAATGGATGAATATTTCAGATTTTGCATGACAATATCACTAAAAATATTTAGAAACATAGTCATTAGAACCCTGGATTTCGCGTTTGGTTCTATACATTTCCTAGAGAGTGGGGTATGAGGAAACGCTCAACATGATTTTAATGGTTTATCTTCTTCAAAAGAGTTTCTCAGTAATGAGGGATAATGTCGTGTTTACTGGCGGGCTTTTAGTTTATCGATATAAGAAAAAGTTATGTTCTGGTGACATAAATATTTTCTCTACACTCTCGCAAAGTGCGAAATAAGTTAATATTTACTGGAGAGTCAGTCACTTCTGAAATCTATATAAGGTTTACAATTTAGCTTTATTAATTATGATTTATTATTTCAACTTTACTGGTGGATTGATAAACCAGTTTATCGACGATGCTGATGCTATGAATTCTACGTCCACATCATTCACGGGGTATAAGCAACGCGACAGGCAGCAGAAATCTGCAATACCCCCGCCGATTTCGCACCGGAAATGACCAGAGATGAAGCCTACATGTAGCTCACTTATCTAAAACTTAACTTCATCAAAGGACGGTCCTGTCATTAGGTCACTCTTAATAAACGTCTAATGATCCCATGCAAATCCAGTTAATGACATGGCAGATGAAACCATTGCTATGAAAAGTGGGAAAGAATCCCCATTAGAAAGAGACAATTTCAAGGATGAAAAAATTGACGTGTTTAACTTTATCACAGGAGGGTTTTGCTTTTGACTATGGAATTATTTTTAGGACGCGTAAATTTGCTACTCCCAAAAAAATGTACTCCAGTATTTTCTGATTCTCAATTTTTTTAACGGTACGTCATTTCCCTGAGATTTCGAAATACAAGCACCGCCATTATCACATCACATCCAAATGTTCCCTTAATGTTTGACTAACGCAAACACAGAGAGAAGCATCTGTTGAACTCGCACTCTCATCAGTCAAGTTTCCGGACTGCAAACTCATGAAATGGAGAGGGTAAAAAGAAGATAATCAACGAAATGAACAGACTCATGTTGCGATGGGCGTTAATTTTTTCGAGAAATCTAAACTAGGGCTGCGTCAACTGTGAGTGTCCCAATCATATCAGAAATGTAATAGGTATGGAATTTAAATTTAAAGCACCATTAATAAATAATTTAGCCCTTTTTGACTTGATTGATCCTCTAAGTACATTCCAAATAGGGTTCTGGACAGGCCTCAGTAAAAACCAGCAAGCTCTAGGTTTTTTTAAGTGGAACACTTTTTATGGATGGAATGTTATCTCGCGAAAGCCTAGCGTCACATGACACCCAACTCCAGGACGGATAGATAACACGCAGAGAGCGATTGAGGACACGAGAGAACCTGCTTGTTTGTGCTTACAGGCATTGATTAAATAAAATTTCGAATTTCATTAAAATAATCTATAAAACATCAATAAAAATCGAAAACTCTCAGTGACTTTCATACTCTTGAACCTAGTTTATTTTTCAATGAGATTTAACGAGGGAAACGAAAAATTTCCGTATAGACCATGTTTCTTTCGCTCATTTAAATATTAAATAATTAATCTGTGAACTTGAAACCTTCCCAAAGAAAGGCAAAGCATCATATTATTTTGGACAAAATATTACTCAATTACACAGTCAACGAGAACAGAAACTCAAAAAAAATGTTGAATTTTGGTATTTATTTTAATTTAGCGGGAATAAAAAAGTTATCCTGTAAAATGAAAATTTCCTGATAAAGCTACACTGTAAATTTGAGATTAAATTAAGTACTATCTACTTCTCGGAATAAACATTGTTTTATTTCGCACTTTGCAAGGACGTAGAAACAATATGTCAATTACTAGATCATGACTTATATATCGATAAACTAAAAACTCACCTGTATACACGGTATTATCCCTAATCACTCTCATGACTGAGATTCCATGTTGAAGAATGGAGACTATTTGCTCCATTCTTCAACATGGATTGCAATGGATGGAATCATCTTAATTGCAAAAGGAAGATATTCATGAATACGAGCAAACTTACGATAAAAACTGTGGGCTATTTTTTCCCACGCAGTCAAAATAAAACAGAGCGGAAGCCTTTTATTTGGGTGGAATAATCGCTAAACTATAATGTAAATAGGGAAGAAATATAAATGAAAAATATAAAGGTAAAAAATAATACTGCATTTCTGCTTCCTGCTCCGCAAATGAATTAATTAGAGAAGGAATTTAGGCTTAATTCTTAATCCAGGACGCTGCATTTTGCATTTAAATTCGACGCAGTCCAAATCCAGATTATCAAAAACTTCACTCACCAATCAAAATGAATGCTAGTGTAAGTTTTGACCGTCCCGTTGGGTAAACACGCAGCGAAATAATATTCTTTTGGGTGCTAACCTCGCATCTATTCAAGAAGAGCAATCGATACGGGAAAAAATATGATGGTTAATTCGAAAAGCGGAAACTGCGAAAATTTTCCTGGTTGACGGTGGCAATGAAAATTTCAAAAAGGAGATTATTCCGTAAAAATGTTGCTATCAAAAACATGGCCCAAAGGTCAGCCGCCACAGCTCATAAAGGCTTTCGGAATATATACACGCCCTGGGCAGAACCGCTGCAGCTAAATAAACATCCCGCGGGGAGAGAATAATTTCCCTCAGTTTTAACATTTCTCCCATTCCCTCTGCGTACCTCTTCAATCAAGTTTATTTCCTCGTTGCAGGGACCACCTGGAAATACCACCATTACACCTCTCGATTCGAATATCCCTACCCACTCCGACCCCAATTAATGAGATGGAAACTTACGCCACGAAACTTACCCTTAAAAATCCTGAGATCCCTTTATCCTTTCAGAATAATTATTACGATCGCGGAAGAAGCCGAGCTCATGGAAGTAGCCGGAGTGGGATACAAGAAGTTTTCCTTGAGAGGTCGTTTCGCATCTAGTGTAAGAATGTAACTTAAGAACATGACGTAACTTAAATTAGCAGTTAACTTGAACCACAAAAAAGTAAAAATTTGCAGTTTAATTAATTTTAACAAGCTTGTGCACAGCAATTTGAATATCCTTAAAATAGCTTTCAAAAAGTAAATTAATGCCTTAAATTTGACACCAAATTCGACAGAATTGGGTCAGAAATAAGAAATATGTGATATTATTTAGCAATCACTGTGAAACTTGGAGGTATGCATTTTGCCAGCAATGTTGTTTTTTTTCAAAAATTATACGGAGGAAAGTTTTGAACAAAAGAAATCTGAAAACAAATTTTTTTGAGCATAGCTCATCCATCCTGTGTAAGAAAAAAAGTTTGAAGAAAATTCGAGTTGAAAGGGTGCATGGTGTTCGATGATCTCTTTTGGAATGACCCATAATCAAGACTTCATTGGTAGTTCAAAAATAAGATTGGTTGATAGTATCCCATCATTCTTCCCACTCTAATTCTAGTTCCCTTACTCCCTGGTAGTTCTTATTTACTTTCCTCTTTATTTGGTCCATGTATTTATCCCTCAGTCTTCCTATTGGTACTTTGTCCTCTATTTTTCCATCAATTATATTCTTCATAAACCCATTGTGCATCAGGGTGTGCGCAATCCATCTGGTTCATCTCTTCTGTATAGTATTCTGGATAGGATGGCCCTTTCCTCTTCTACTCTTCTGTGTTCTTTTCCATTTCTTATTGTATATGTCCATTTCATCTTCAGCATCCTCTCCTAGCACCAGGATTCGAATGCTTCTAATCTTTTCCGGTCCTCTTTTCCAATGGCCCATGTTTCCGATCCATAAAGTGCCACAATCCAGACTAATGCCTTTAAAATAGGGTTTCCTCGTTCGTGGGCCTATCTTCTTTGAACATAACAGTTTCCTCATAATCATGACTTTAATTACTAAAGTCATAGCTTGAATTGCGACTTAGGTGGGAATAAAACCGTTAGCTGACAGGAGTATCGGTGTGAAAGAGCTGCAGCATAAATCTTGTGATTGATGGCTGCTAATCATGAAACCGCCTCAAGTTGCGTCCTTAAGTTACGCCTACCTTAAGATGGGTGAACCACCGTACCCTGAGCACGGCGAGGAAGGGAGTATAGTCTAAGCACGACCCGAAATGCAAGACCAGGCGGCTTGGGGAAAAGCGGCGGGGGGTAGAGCTCTGACTTATACATTTGCAGGGAAACGATTAGGCCAGAGAGGAGGATCGGAGCATAAACTCCGCTCCCCACCACCACCACTTCTGGACCTGAGGGGAGAGGGAAAAGACATGGGGATGGGAATGAGCCAAAGGGCTTCCTTCCTTTACAGTCGGATTACTTCCGCAGTTAAAGACGAGAACTGAAGAAGGGCGGGGAAGGGGATAGTTCTGAGGCCGGCCTCTGTGAGATCGGATGGTTTTAAGCGGTAAGGGAGAGTATAGGATAGCCGCTTCCCCTTTTGGTAATTGAGATTCTTTGGCGCGTGCGAAATACGGATTTGACGTCCGGACCATGGAGCTACCCTAACCCCCCGTCCCCTGGCATCTCTCAATCCGCCCCATACCCCTTCCATTTATCCTCCTACAACACAGACGGAGGAGGTATACCCTGTGCAAAATCATCCCCGCTTTTCAGTCCCACTACTACTTTCTCTCTCCCTCTTTTTTAAGGAAAAATGCACTGGGAAAGACCATATTCATTCCAATCTGCGTCGTCGTAATTCCTAAGTAATTTCATGAAATACATAACTGATACTCAAGTCACGCTGTTGTGACGTAACCGTTTCATAGTGATGGATACAGAATATCAATATTTAATGTTTTCTTTTACAACACCTCATAGAGTATCTGAATGTTTTTGAATAGTAAATAATAAAATACAATATATAATATACTCATAATTGATTATATATTGTGTATTATTGTGTGTAGAGCTTGTCAATTTCATCATAATGATCATAGCTGACGAATAGGCCCCGACAATTTTAACCAAAAAATTGAATATACTGTAGAATATGTGCATGAGAAATAGGGTAGGTCACTAAACATTGATCAAACAAAAAAAGAACATTAGCACTAAAAAAACAGTCCAACATATGGGCATTAGTTGAGATAAGTAAATAATATTTTAAGTTCTCCTGAGCCTGATTCTGGCTCATCAGTAGGTTCCCAAATGCAAATTGAATTCAACATATTACGTTACATATTTTTTATTTTATCTTGCAGATATATAAGTGTGACACTTTGATTCTGAAACAATTAGCGAAATATAGGAATTTTTATGTAAACCTTTAACTATGCACAATTTGTTTCCAATAAATGTTTTCACTTTCTTCTATACCTCACTTATAGAGCTTAAATTCAGTGGACAAAATTGGCAATGAATTAAAAACATTAGGAATAACGATAATCAACCAAACGGTAGTTTTCATTTACGTTAGATAATTTCAAAATAAATATCGCGAATAGTTTTAATGAATTTGTGATGGAGCAGAGTCGGACTTACAGGTCTCTCAGCAAGTAATGAACTTTTTCCACTGTGCCGACTGCAACAGGCAAAGGCGCGAAGGGTATGTAGGTATGCATGCATGTATGGCTGTGCATCGTTTCCGTGTCATCTACGACGACTAACCATCATAATGAAATATACTTAAATATATTTAAACGCAAATAAATAGTCGGTATAGTTACAGTGTACTGGCGCATACTCAGTTATAACTTCACTGTCACATTCTTTGGAAATAATATCATATTTTTACCACGTTAGTAGAGCATGTAAACTAAGTTAGATAACTAAACTAGTTAGCAGCGAAATGAACGCGAATGATAGCTAATAAACGAAAGAAGCAAATTCATTTGACTCAACTACTGTTTGTTTTTCGCATTTCAATGCATTGACGTGGTAAGCAAGAGCGCTTGGCCTGACTTGGCAACATGGTTTTGTTTGTTTACATAAGCCTTAAAAATACGTGAACCTAATTTTCGATCACATACTTCACTAAACAGCAAGTTAGAAAATGATAGAATGAAAAGTACTTTCTTGTGATTAGGCCAAAATGAATCTGTGATTGTGCATATGACGGTTTTTTGTGTTTGCAATCACCGGTCGCACATGAGTGCAGCCCTGTCTCTCGTGGAATGATATAGTGTTGAAAATATCTCAAGCTTCGATTTTAAAGGCGATTTTGTGCCAGTTTTATGATCTCCGGTTAAATATTTTATCAGTATGAGAACCAAAGTTATACGTTCTCGTGTATTTGAGTCTCAGCAGCTCCACGGCTAATAATGTAAACAGAAACACAAGACGAGATACTGTCAATTGACGTCAATAATCATTGCGACCAGCTTTTTCCTTTAGACATGGAATTTTTGGAATGTTCCGTTTTTCTGAAGTACGAAAAGTTTCACGCATTTTAAATTAAGATTAACCAAGACCTCAGACGCTAAATTTTAATTTACAGCTTTAGGGCAGTTTTATTATTTCTAGTTAAATATTTCCTCAGTATGAAAACTGCGGTTGAGATATTCTCTCATAATAGTCACGTAAAACAAACGACAGTCTGAGACAATATACAAAACCCGAATTCTCAGTTATCATCCATTTAACGAAAATACTTCGTAATCTTACGATTAACGTTAACCAGACAATAAAACTGGGCCTTAATCACATTAACTCCTCGAAAAAGCTAGTTAAAAAAACAATATACATCGAAGGGGATGAAATTCGCCATGAAAAAAAATCATTTTACTTGACCGGGATACGAACACGGATCTCCCATTTGCTCCGGTGTATATCTTTGCACCCGTGCGTGTAACTGTACGAAGCCATTTCTCCATCACAGCAACGTGCTTAGAATACGAAAACAGAAAATTGGACTATTTCAGACGCAAATATTTTCATAATTACTCCGATAACATCATAAAAATATAACATATATATACAAAGATGACAGTTAAAGCCACAGTATAAGATTTTTTAAGTATAGGAAATAGGGGAATGGTTGAAAAAGGAGTTTTTCCTTAGGAGGAAGGTCGTATCATCCGGCAATGCGACTTGGGCTGGCCTGAGGGAAAAGGGTGGAGGAAGGAAGCCGCCGGCCGCCCCTTAGCCGTTAAGAGTGGGGGAGGGGGGGTACCCAGGAGCCACGGCAAGTCCGTAACCCCGGAAAGAGGCTTACTGCCCATTTGAATGCCTCGCCTTCCATTTAATTAAACGGTCGTTTTGGGTGTGGGTAAGAAGGGGGACGGAAGATGCCGGTCGGGAGAGATCGCTATTCCCCATTGATTGTTCCGGCAATATCCTTCTTTCCCCGACTCCCTTCTCCAAACCCCAGGGATCCAAACCTCCACCTCCCACCCCCGCCCTCTTCGCCCCCACAAGCTCACTTAGCACAACCTCCCGTTGCCACCCAGCACCACCCACGGAACGGCGATAAAATCGTCCTCTCTCGGGTCCCCCAACCAACCACCCAAACCTCCACGCCGCTGACATCACCACCACTACGATGGAGGCACTGGCCCAAAAAACCTCGCCCATCCAACTAAAACCACTCTCCAATGTATGCTACATATAGACTCACAGAACGAAAACCATAACCCTATGCATAGGCAGATATGGGAAACAAAAAAACGTTTTTTTACATTAGATATTTCATTTCTATCGAAAAAATTTTGAACTTTTTTATTTTGATGTAATGTGCAGCAATGTTGAGAATTATCTAAGTTCTCGCATGGTCCCCTTTAATAAGTTTTGTCAACTTCTTAACTACATAAAATCAGTGGGTATATGCTTCATCACATAGGCTGATACCCTAGGTGTACATCGGTCGCGGTAAATTTAGGAGAAATTTAAAGAAAATATTTCCCATTGCTCACCTGATATTGCTAAGGCTGTGAGTAGGTAATTGTTCTTTTCTTGGGATTCTCTGATAATAGTAACTTTTTACCATTTACCCGAAACTTTACATAAACATTCCTTAGTTTGTTACAAATTTCAACAGATTTTCCATTGCTATATTACGTTGAAACTCTGTACTTCACGGAATCGGGGAATAGTTCTTTCAATTGGATTCCCTAACACAAGTAATTTATCTCTCTTAATCCTCCAACTAATTATGAACTTTTTAAAGTAGTTCAATCTCTCAGAAAATTTTCTATAACTTCATTACATTCAAGCTCACTAGATCATAATATATTTATTAATAGAATTGATACACCAGTAAAGGTAGGTTCACACGAAAGTTGGAATAATTATACAAATCCTTTACAGCATTATGTACTCGTACACTATTTTGTTCTCCAGATCGGAATACGTGCTACCTCTCTTTATCTCTTTCATAAATTTATTCTCTTTATTCCCCTTCCCAGCTTACCCAACACTCTCTCCTATTAATAAGAACTTAGAAGTAGCAATTTTCCACAGATAAATATTTTAATTCGACCCGGGCTTCAAGAGAAGACGTGCCCATTAGACCTGTTGTATCGAGGGTAAGTGCTCCAGCGCATAGACTATCCTCCAAATTGAACTTGACTCATGGTCAAATCTCAAATTTTAAATCTTAATATGCCATCAAAAACTCGGTTTCCTTGTCGGAACGACTCCAGATTATTACTTTACCGCCTAACGCCAAGTTGGTTTCCTTTGATGCATGTAACTTATTCACCTCTATTCCGATCAGAGAAGCGTTACTTCACGCGCGAGATTTACTAACCAAGGCTGATATAAGCAGAGATGGGCTAGCGATAAGTTCACCACTCTCTCCCCTTCTCGCCGAAATTTTCATGGACAAATTTGAAGAAAAGCTTTTTAGTTCCAAAGACAAAATCTTAAATAATATATTGTATTGGTTCAGATATGTCGATGACATATTGTGCTGTTGGACTGGTAGTGAAAGACAATTGAATCAATTCTTACGTTTCTTGAATGCAATGCACAACTCAATCAAGTTTACCATGGAACCTGCTGAGAAGCGCAAAATAAATTTTCTGGACCTCACCATCGAAATCCGGGAGAATAAACATATGTTCTCCATCTTCAGGAAACCAACTTACACAGATCAAGTGATCCCTTCCGACTCATGCCACCCTATTTCCCATAAATTAGCAGGTTTCAACTGTATGATCCATAGATTAATTAACATCCCCATGTCCAAAACCAACTCCGAATGTGAACTCAAAACCATCAAGTATATAGCCAGGATGAATGGGTACAGTGAATGTCTCATCGACACCTTACTTCGGAAAAAACAATTGAAACGTGCCGTAAAAATCAACAATTCCCTCCTTCAAAACCCCGTTAATCCTGATCGTAAATGGTGCAAAATCCCCTTCGTAAATTCCCTATCCTATAGAATAGCCAATTCCTTCCCTAAGGACAAGCCCCGAGTCTCTTTTTATACTCCCTTGACTTTGTCAAAAGCTCTCTGCTTGAATAAAGACACCATAGAAAAAGTAAAGCGTGATTTTCAATTTAAAGTTTTGCACTCATTCAACCAAGGCAGTAAATTAGACGCAATGGAGCAGCTAAAAATCATCCAACGGAGAAAAAAGAAGTTCCCGATCCTGAACGATGAACAGTTTTACTATTCCCCCTCCCCCCTCCTGTCAATCACCTTCTCTTAGTGCGTGAGTGTGCACCCTGCAACTAAGTGTGTAAAATTTCCCTGTGCTCTGACTCCCCCCCCCCTTTCCCGCAGTTGTATAGGAGCATATTGGTCGGGCTCCAGGCATCACGAGGATTGACCACACGGCGTGGGACACTCCACAAAGAACCCTTTTGGTTTTATACAAAGTGCCTTTACTGTCGTGTAATCCACAAAATTCCCCAGTAACCAGTGACGAAGTATCTATTTTTCCAATTCTTGTCCCTTTCCCCCTTTTTCCCCCTCCCCCTCGTCGCGCCGTGGGATATCACCTCAACGAACTTATGTTTTTTTTTTCAAATTTCAAATGTTAACGATATTCTTGTGTAAATAAAACTCCCTTCCCCTTGAAATTTTTCCCCTTCCCCAGTTCCTCCCTCCACTTTTCTAACCTCCCTAACCCACCTTCTCTTGTATATATACCTTGATTTCCAACTTTATGTACCTGATGATGATGCAGTGCATCGAAACCCGGGTCGAATAAAAATATTTATCTGTGGAAAATTGCTACTTCTAAGTTCTTATTATGTTCATATTCCACAACATCTCGCCTGATTCCTCCCTTTTTGCACTCTCTCCTGTATCACGACCCTCTGCATCCATGGCCTATATATCAATAATATTATCAATGATTTTCCGGTATCAATTAAGCCAAGCATAAGATTATTTGCTGATGAATGCAGTCTATCGTATAATAAAAAACAGAAATGATGAGTACACGCTTCAGAAAGACCTTGACCAAATTCACCGTTGGTCAAGTTGTAACAAAATAAAAATACACAGCAATAAAAGTGTTAATATTCAATTTACAAACAAAAGGGTAGATGTGATTATAAATTAAATGGAGACGTAATAGCTAAGTCAGATTGTTGTAAGTACCTGGGCGTCCTGTTAACAAAGTATCTGTGATGGGGGCCCCACATAGAAAAGATAGCTGGGAGAGTGTTTAAAAACCTCCACTATGTGATAAGAAATGCCCGAAAGAGGTGAAAGAACTGGCATATTTTACTGCCGTTAGACCAATGATTGAGTATGTCACGAATGTTAGGGATCCTCGTGGTAAGGGGAAGACAAAGAGCTTGGAAAAGGTCCAAAAGAAGGCAGTAAGGTACGTTTTGAGGAGACATAAAAATACAGATAGTTTTAGCAGCATGTTAAAGAAATTGGGGTGGAGCCCATTAAAAGGTAGAAGGAGAGTAAATAGGTCGTTGGGAATGTTTAAATGCTCTCCAAAGCATCCAGCCTGGTTGGAATTGGAGAAGAGGCTAGAACCACCAAATTTTGTGGGGAAAATGACCACCCACTAAAACTCAAATCAGGGAGGCAAAAAACAAGTGCTGATAAATCAAATACTCCTTAAATCGTGGGGTCATTGAAATGAATCAATTACCAGAAGAACTCAAAAAACCATTACCAAGGAATGTAAATATATTTTTAAATGTTACACATATAAAACGAGAGGAGTGAACGATGTTGTATGTAAGAGTATGTATTTTTTATTTTATTCTTATCATTAATTCCACGTTAACTCATGTTATTTTGCCACCAGACAATGTCTAATTGCAATATCAATGTAAATAAATAAATAAATATTCTCATACAGAACAAGCAAGTATAGAAAATTGAAGTACTGGCTATTTTAATGCTTGTCTCACGATTCGTTCAATGTTAGACTTTCCTTTGGCATCACCACTTACCCGTTTGCCTAGATTCATACCTCTCTAAGTTTCTTGAATCATATTTCCTTATTTCAATCACCCACCTGCACCCGAAAATCTCCACGCCAAACCGACAAACACCGCCACTCCGATGGGAACACTGCCCCGAAAAACCTCACCCGTCCAACTGAGATTACTGCCATCCGCTCCCCCGATTGAGATTACTCCCCGCGATAAAGAAATCTATATAAACCTGACTATGATTACTGTCTTGAAAAAAAAATTATTTTTCACTTGACATTTTATTTTTTAAGAAAAAAAGCCTTTTAGAAAAGAGAACAAGAAAACCTTGAAATAACAACAAGAAAAACTTGAAACTGAAAATTTTGCGTTCCTCAGAATAATACAGTTATTAATTCAACTATTTTATCAACGCTGTAGCATCATATGTGGTGAAACTAGTTGAATTAATGAATATATTATTCTATGTAACGCTTAGTACCTATTCAATTTAATGTTTTTCTAATTCACAATGGACTTGCACGAAGATTCGACATAAACCATCACTCACTAAAGAATGATAATAATAATGTAGCCGACCGCGGTAAGGGGAGTTAAATTCCATGCCAGTCAAACCAAACATCGTGGGTTCACGTCCCGCTTGAGTAGGATCTAAACCTCCCGGAGCATGACAGTGGGTGTTCATCCGTTGTTACCTGTTAAAATGACTGCTCTCGACGCTGCTTTCGGGATAAATTGAAATACGTTTCTTCACAGACCATAGTTTCGGCCAATTAAGCCCAATGTAGTTGGAACACAAATATGACCATGCCCTGGATGATAAAAATCGACCAACGTTTGGGTCGAACCCGCGACCCCATATTGGCATGGAATTACTTTTTCTAAACAAATTTTTTGGTGAAAGGGCCCCAATCACAATAATTTCTTATTTTAACATCCCTCACAACTTACTTCATGCATTATGCATTCCATCCTTGGTTACTCTCGGTGATTCATTCCATTATTGCTTTCAGGATGCAGTAAAACCGTATAACGTGGGTCTCTTCTACTTCATAATAGACTTTATGAAGCATCTTTTCTCCTCGACTCATTGCATGGTTTCTTCACGTATCATTGAATCTGTAGATTTGCTCGTCATCATTATTCGATAACACAAAACTTCCATTGTATTCAATCTTCTTGGTTCTGATATTGCTATCGCCATGTATACATACTGCTATATAAGAGCATGCTCCAAGCATGTATAGTGAAGTATCTCCTTACTTTCCAGCTGGTATTTCTGGCTGTCAAAATACTCTTCTTCTAAAAGAGTATCTTCTTTGCAAACGCTACTCAACTCACTCTATCTTTCTCGCATCTATCATTACTTGTGGATCACAAGTAGTGATAAATTGTGCTCTTCCCGAAAAGCACAATTCTTCCACTTTCTCTAGTATTCCCTGCCCAACCCTCATGGTGAAATTGCCGTCATGATTTCTTTCACAAATCAATACTTGGGTTGTTGTACATTTGTCTTCAAGCAGCATTCCTTTAGAGCATTCTTCAGTTCAGAACCCTAATTAGATCTGCCAAAAATTCCTGTCACCAGCCGGCTGACTGTTTCTCCACGCACGTGTATTCCTGTTTAGCATATTTTTCATTTACTATAGTTATTTAATGCTTTTTCAAAGTAGATGTTCAAGATAATAGGTGACTTAGTACACCATTACAGTACTCTTTTCCACACTTTTCCGTCATTCGCAATATCACCACATTTAATAACTGCCAGCTGTTTCTGCCAGCTTTACAGCCTGCGTAATAATGTTCTGTAATAAAATGGCACTCCAATGTTCTTCAATGAATAGGGCATTCGGATCTAGTCCACATCATCGAATGCTTACTCTAGGTAAATGAAGCAAAAGTATACGAGCTGTTCTTTCTGAATCCTCTTCCTTGTGAGAAGTTTCCCAATCAGTGATGAGATAGCTTCTCTACTTCCCGTGGTTAAATTCCGCCGCTTTGTGTTACTAATCCTTTCCTAAATTTGACTTTTGTGAACATAAGATCTTCAAAAGGTAAAATAAAAATGGAACAAAAACGATCCAGTACATCGAGCCTATTTCCATCCTTCATGCATGTTACCAACGCCTTCCGAAAAACGAGCGCTATAAACCACCAAATGAGGGTTTTCTGTAACTTATTTGGACCCTCCCAACCCTCCGCTCGCCCTTAACGTCGCGACGCGTCGGTTCAGGAGGTCAGCGAACTTATTTTTTCCCAACGGGTGCACGGGCGGTGATTACCCAGTCGATGATTCGGTTCAACAAGCGCGCCTTTACCCTTCGTTGAAATCCATCCACGCAAAAAATGTTAGCGACCCATAGGCAGTCGTGAATACGTACTAAATGCGCTCCAATTTTAACGGCTAATTAGATTCACCCTCCACAAAGTGGCTAATGGCATACAGTAAATCAGGGATCTGAATATCTCTACCCGGGGAATGATTTGAGCCAGCAATCGTTGGTTTACCGTGGGTGTAACTCCAGGCCTATAGTGCCGTTGGTTACTATAGTAATTCTTGAGCAGTAATAGTAGTGATACTGGACCTTTACCTGAGTTCTAGTCATGTATCCTACTTCGTTATTTTCCACAAGTACATAGACTTAGAAAAAAAGCGTTCATTTTAAGTGCCTGATATTTTAATTTTGTGTATTATTTTGCTCCTGTTCTCCACCAGAGGACGGTATGGTTCGTGATCTTCTAATACCCACGTGCCTGGCTATTCAATGTTTTGGCAACATTGGCAGAAAAGAGGCATTTAAGTGATCCAGTATGAACTGGACTTGGATAAATTAACGGGACCAACAAAACTGTGGAAGATGTTATGAGTGAGGATTTGAGTAAGTACCTGCTCACTTTATCGGTTACCACTTTTTCTGTTCTTACATAAAATATCAGTGCAATAAACGAACATTTAGAAATTTATCCTTGAAGCTGTTCCGTGTCCGTTATCGGTCGCGATAAGTCAGTGCGAATACCGCCAACATAGAGAAACTAAAAACTCAAAGAGCTACTATCACTGTCCACCAATCACGTGTAGTTCAATTGGATGGTAATGAAAAAAATTCATATGAAATGCAATCTATAATAGGTAATAGACATGCATGTAAACTATTTTCCTATGCCTTCAGTTTTTCAAGTGGGCGCACTTTTTTAACATACTTTTTTGTTTTTATCCACTCCAATTTATATCCTACATTTTTCTACCTCAAATATAACCCAGAAATACTTAATTCATCTTAAGTATACTCATCGGAAATTCTTTAAATTTTATATTTCAGGCACATTCGCATGCATATGAATAACGAATATTGTTTTGATATGCATATGCATGACTATATTTGAAAAAAAAAATGAAAATAGTCATCAAGTACAATGCAGTATTACTGCAAAATTTTGGTTCCCGATTTTAACTCTTGAGGAAGCATTGACTTCAATATGTTTTGAAGATACTATTACTTCATTTAGGAAGGGAGAAAATTTTTCGGGCCGATGTATGGGCCATCCATTTACAAAAGTAAACAGCAGGCAATTAAATCCCACTTTGCATAACCTATTACCCAGATTCGGTTAAGTTTAAAAAAAAAAAACTTTAATCCCAATATCCCTTAATCCAAATATGTTAAATAACAAATTACGCTAGTAAATTCATTACCTCAAAACGGTAATTGCCAATGTCTGGTTCCCACGTTGGGAATGCCTCTATGTTAACAAACACTCCAGGCATAAAGAGAAAATGGCCCATTTCACAAATAAAATTTACTTTCATTTAAATAAAATTCCCTTCGAGGAAAATTCCCCATGGCCGTAAAACTGCAAAACAACACAATGAACATGTTTTAAAAATAAACAAGCTTTATTTCACTAAAAACATCAATTAGCGTCGTCCACCGAAGAAAATGCTTTAAGTTAATGGATAATCATCCTGCTTCCATTAACCTCGTATCTATTGACATATTTCGGTATATCTCTAAAGCCACATTTCTCTCCGTTGCAGATGGCTCAAAAGCTGGTCACACCACGTAAGGATAACATTTTTGTATGGATGCACAATTCATCCTGCATAAGGACTCCAATTCATTCCAATGGACACATGAAGAAGTATCGTAATTAGTTTTTTTCGTAAAACAAGCACATGACAATCAATTAAAGGTGAAATTTGGTTTCACTACGATCTATCGAAAAAATAGTTTTATGTCGCGCAGAATTAATATTTAGAATGAATCTAAATTATATTTATCATTCCTTGTACAATATTCTCATTTCATGAGTTCTATAAAATAATATGCTTGAGCAATAAGAGGGAGCTCATGACAGGGACCTTGTGAATGACTGTGAAGAAAAGCTTGACGGAGAGTTTAATATGAAATGTAGTGTTGTATGGTGAAGGCATCTACACACAGAGTAAAGAGGACGAGAAATGGCTGCAGGCGCTTGAGATGTAGGTGTGGAGGATAATCGAGAAAGTGCGATGGACGTAAAGAAAGACGAACAAGAAAGTACATGGTATGGTGGGTGAGGAGAGGACACTGCTGGAGGAGGCAGAGAAGGTGGTTAGAAAAGGTAATGAGGGGCGAAGGGATATTGAAGGCCTCGACAGAGGGGAGGATATTGAATAAGCTGGGAAGGTAAAGGAAGAGAATAGCTTTATGAACGGGATAGAGAGAGGTAGTACACATGCTGAGATGAAAAAAGAAATCGCGTAATTAGATAGGGATCTTCGCCTGTAAAATTGTAAAGGATTTTTGCTCTCTTCCATTTAAACCTACCTTTTACGACCAGTATATTACAATAATTATAAATTCCCGTACGTACTACGAGGAAATAATGCATTGGCAAAAGAGGAGTTCAGGCATTGGTATAAAGGTTTTCTGTATCGCCCCAGGAGCCCTCAGTTTCGTGGCCAATGGGGAGATAGTTATTCCGATCAGGCGCCTGATCACAATGTCCTCGGAGTTTTCCAGCCTTGACAATGACGGAATTTTGAGGTCACAAAATCGAATGAATTCAAATGAAACCATTTAAAAGTCGAGATTATTCGAAACTGTAACATCACGTCCACGACATTGTCGAGGTAGAGTCTCCCCTGAATAACGCCCCAGGAATCTCAATTTCAAAGGCAATGCTTAAGAGAACCTCGAAGACAGCAACTTCGTTGAAGCATGACTTTGCTCTGCGAATGCATTTTCACAGTTTGACGTGAAATAGTGTGATGTCCTAAAAAACATTTATAGGACCAAATTTCCCGATTGTTTAAAATTATCGAGGCAATTCTCTACTACATAATGAAACAAATAAAGTCATTGTGAACAATTTTCAAATTATGACAAAAATCAAGATTATACGCGAGTACTACTCTAGCCGTTACATTAACTCAATCCCCGAAATATTCGTTTTAGCATGAGTTGGACAGAGATTGAATCAAAAGATATCAATCACATAAATCATGAAAGGCGATGTCACATGAGGGTAAGAGAAAGGAAGAAGTCTTCTGAAAATAAGGCGAAGGAGAAGCCAGCTTGGAGGGATATTCTTGAAAATATAATGGCCTCCGGATGAAAATAATGGCGAGGAAAATGGATGAAAGTAACTGTAAAAAGAGATCCATGAATAGATTACGACAACCAGTTATTGATAGATAGGGCATCGCAGAGTAATGGAGGGACTAGCTACGGAGAAAATATAGGCGGTAGATGTGCAGCGAGCCAGCCTTCGATTTGACAAGCACAGATGATCGATCATGCCAACGGCTATCAGGCAGGCGTTCATGAAACGGAACGTTTATGCAAAAGGCGTAATGCGAGCCCTTGCAGTGAGACGCAGTGACTGGTCATGACGGTCGTCTCATCCGGGATAGGCCATGATAAATCACTCGTGAAATGGCCTCTTACGAGCGGACATAGTACACGTTATCCTACTTCCAAGAAAGCTGAAAAGAGTACCACCTCGTCATTTTATTTTTCGTCTCCCCCTTAGCACAAACTCGGCCGCCACACACGGGGGATTTTCGTGTTCCTTAATGACGTCCGCATCACGTCTACTCATGCAGCAACCATGAATCAATCCATCAATTGGGTTCAAGGGATTTCTTTATAAAATGTGCCTGTTTATCACGATATCTATGAAATTATTATGGCGATGTAGCTCCCTAAAAATATGCGCTTGAATACATTTTAGCGGTAATCGTGGGTCATTGAGTGCACATTTTAAACATTTTTAAGTAAGATTGAGAAAATATTAGAGCCACGTTCCATTCCAAGTGCACCTTTTTATGCGTTGTAACGCACAATACAATGAAGTAATGGAAATGATGAAAAGAATTATATATTTAATTTTTTCCTTAATTAAAGCATGTTATGACTTAGAGTATTCTGCGCTGTTTTCTAATTTTATACGAAATTATATTGCAATATGCCATTTGTTAATATTGGACTCGACACCTTGATATTAGTTAGAAAAAAATTAGAATAATTTTAAATGAAATATTTTTCGTTTTAAATAAAATCTGTACATATGGAATCGAATTATTAGAAAATTTGCCAAAAGAAAACGTGTTAAAATAGCATTGAATTACAAAAATCCCAAATCGGTATGATGCAATATTTTTAATTTTATCTATAGATATCACTGATGAGAACACGTAGACTAAGTTTCACGTAAATCCTTACATAAACAAAAATAAAAAATAGAAGCATAGGGGAACAAGTTACCGGACATGAATTTATCGGAATAAAATGTTGTATTTTAGAAACATTTCTTCCTAAAAATAACGCGCGCTTGGCAGGGTGGAAACTACGTCATCGGGAACCAGGGAGATAACGTCACGGTACAGTAACTTACATACGGCATATTTTCTCGTGTTCTCAAACATTTTCGTAATCTAACGAAACAATAGTTTTAATTTTTCCTGCGGAAGTCAATGGCTTGAAAAGATTTGATCCTTCACGTTGAAATACGTGCAGAGCAGAGAAGAGATACCGTACTGAGACGTCAACCCGCCATGTTTCCATTTTGGTTCACGTGCCTTTTAATAATTTTTATGCACTGTGATAGGCAACTATTAACGTTTGCTCTTGGTGCATATGGAAATTAGTTACGCATTTCTGAGTTCGTGAGGATATATTCTCCTTATTAAGTGAGAAATAATTGTTATGCATTTCCCATTGACACGGGGATAAAAAATACTTTGGAATTTTCCACACTTTTTTCAACTTTTCTGACGAAACCAGTTTAGATGAGATTACATCATTATCAAAGGTAGGTACAAATCTGGATCACAGGAGGCCCATATAAACATTCACACCAATGAGACTGGGGAAGGGATGGGTATGAGAAAAGTCCCCTAAAGTCACCTCACCTCCCCTAAAATCCCCAAAAGTTGACCGTTGTTCCCCTTTCAGCCTTGCACACGTAGAAGAATACACTCCCACCCCCTCATTCCCCCTACCCATCCCTCTTTCCCTTCCTCTCATTGATGTAAATGTGTATATGAGTCGCCTGTAACCCAGCTTCGAACCGACCTTTGATGACAATATTATGTGCATCGTAACCGGTCAGGTCAGAAAAATAGTGTGTGGACAATTACCAAGTATTTTTTTATCCTCGTGATAAAAACGTTAAACGAATACAAATAGCTTGGCCTCCCGAAAACAGGAAAGCCTAACAAATATGTAGCCTTTCTTCACAATGGTTGTATGTCAATCATCAAACATTTGTCTTATATTTCTGCCTCAATTCGGTGACATCAATTTGATACAGAAGATTTTTTCAAAAATGCTTGGTTCATTGCGGTTTGTTCAAATCTATGGACACATACCTGGAAGAAGCCGTCAAAGAAGCCCAAGATGTGGGAACTTAAGGAATAAGGGTGACTGAAAAAGAAATCAATATGCTTCGCCTTGCAGATGGCATCTCAGTCATGGGGGCCCTTCAAATATTACGTAAGACGTTTTAGAGGAAAGGGGGGTTGAGCTATTTTTACGTTGTTTTACGTTGGGAGGTAAGGATGTTCGAGACAATCTTGCATAAGATATGTCACTTCGGAGATCGTGTAGTTATCACTGTTTAAAATTATTTTTGGACGAAAAATCTTACTTTTTATGATTACCACCGCAGCGATACTCCTGAATTTATTCATAATGAATAAAGACACTTGGTAATCTTCCACAGATTTATTTCTTTGACACGACGCGTTTCACCACACTGTGGCATAATCATGTGCTGGGTTCTTCGCTTTAGGTCAAGCATATATAGCTTTCCACCAAGGCGTTAGGGAGTGGGGGGGAAGGAGGGGGAAGGCTTAAGGAGGAGCGGAGAGGGTGGGTAGGTGGGGTTGGGAATTTATGTTTAACTGTAGAAAAACGAATAACCAATTCTTTGAATTCATTAGTTAGGAGATATTGCATTTTAAAGATCCCATGTTTGGTAACTCGTGCCCATAGTAAATCGCAAAATCTCGAGAACTATTATCGATAACCGGCATGACGTCAGTTATTGCGCATTTGGATATGGCATCCTCCACATTTTATTATATATGTGTATGGTTTCAAAAATGTATGACACTTTACGTAAGATTTGAACAGGAGGGGGAGGGGCTCATGAAATTACATGTTGTCTAATATGGGGGAAGAGGGTCAAAAAGCGGCAAAATCGCCTTACTTGAATGGCCCACGGAGCAGAGAACCACGAAGACCTGCAAGCATCCTTGAACACAATGGATCGAGTGCCACAAGGATGAAACGAAGATTAATGGGAAGAAAACGCAAATCCTAGTATGCGGAAGAGATAATCTGAATGCAGACATAATGCTACAAGGAGAAATTCTGGAACAAGTGCAGTCCTTCACCTACCTCGGAAGCTGCATGACATGGGATGAAATAAGTTCAACAGACACCAAGCGAAGACTAGTTTAAGCAGAGAAAAAATGCATGATGAAAAAACACGTTGTACTAAAATAAAATAGGATTACCGATTAGGAAGCAGTACCTGGAAACATTCGTGAGGAGTGTTGAATTTATGTCTCAGAGACATGGACCGTTCGAAAGCTGGAACAGAAGAGAATAGAGGATTTCGACAGTTAGTGCAGATGGATGGTGAGGATCAAATGGACGGATAGGATCAGAAACGAGGAAGTGTATATAATAATGGAAGAGGAGAAAACCACATATAGTACTATCAGGAAGACGAAGTCCAGACAAACAGGCCGAACTATGAGACAAGACGAATTTGTAAGGAACATAATAGAAGTGAAATCCCAACGAGGAAGACCAGGAGAAGAAGAGAGCTTTTCATTCGCTCTACTGCATCAATAACTTTGCAACACAACAGCGCACTCGCCTTCCATTCGTTATAGACCCTGCACACTAAGTAGCGCACTTCAAAGCAGATCTGGATGAAAGTTTATGTGCGCTAAACAACAAAATAACGTCGATAATGGCATCTATGATTGTTGACAAGTTTGTTATTTTCAGTAAAGGCTCCAAACATGCATACTGTATAAATTGTTTAATTATCCTGTGATAAAAATCTTACGTTTTTAAATACTTATTTTGAACGAATTTAACAACTGTACAGAAAAGGTTACTTTACAGAAAAACTCCCCAGGGCATGGTTGTACGTTGTTCGTCCGTTGTAAACTGTTAATACCCCGTTATAAATGCCACATAAGAGCTGTTTTCGATGGTTGTTGTTAGTAAAAAAAAATATTTTTTAAAAAATTCTACCGGAGCTGTTTTTCACCCACAGAATGCTACCTACCGGCGCGGCAGGTTACAAAACATTTCGCCAGCGCACATCGTTCCATTCAACGTCGTTCGTGTGCGCTTAATTGCGTTGATGTGTTCCGATCTGCGCTAACTTCAAACTTTAATGGAAATCCATAATAATAATGGTAGAGGAGAAAACCATATGGATCACTATCAGGATGACAAGGTCCAGACGGACAGGCGACACTTGCAGAACTGACGAATATGTAAGGAGCATAAAAGAAGGGAAAGACCAAGCAACAAATACAACGACCAGCTTAAACGGGATACGAAACAGAAGAGCAACAAGGACATAAAGGAGTTGTGAGTAGAATGCATGGTAGCAGTTAACCAATCTTGAGATTGAATAACTAATGATGATGTAAATAGAGGGGACTTTTTTATAGGTTACATAAATCTGAAAAAATATGCTATTTATACCTGGAACTTTCCAAAGAGTGAAAGAAATATTCTATGCCCAAAATATTTTATTCTGATCATAAGGTATCAGTCGCAGGTAGTTCCTGAATTTCAACTCTACAAATATTGTTCCACCGTTCATTTGAGTCCTAGTTTTCTCATTTGACGGAATAAGTGAATTGAACTGAAACGCCACCACCAAATTTCCGCAACAACTCCCTGCCATACGGTAAAATTACTCCCACATAAAGGGAGTCTTTTTCACTTCCCGCTACTCGCACGCCAATTAATGACGATGCGGTCCGCAACGAGAGGAAAGGGCGGGGTGGGAAGAGGGGTCACGGCGGTTGCAAGCTCCGATGAAACCGGCGGTTCGCCTCGGTTCACCGGGGTCGTGATTTTCGAGTTTGGAGTAAACAGCACGGGCGAGTGACCGCGGCGGCTGCGAAACGTGTTTGCCTTTGGGATTGGCGATGCAGGCGCACGCCGATGAATTCTCGTGAACGTCGGTTAATAACAATTATCACCACACCCAGCAAACTAGACGGCAGCTCAGATAGCAAACCCACCACCTGTTTACACTTCCTATTGCATTCAGTGCTTCACGCATGCCGTGTGTAAAGAAAAAAGCGTACTGACCTGAAGCGTCTTAAAACTTGGTTTAGATAATGGGGTTCCTATGGTTGACGGCGACACAAAAAAATTGTGTTCACCAAACAGTAAAGTATGAACAATATCCAAAAGGGCCATATTTTCAAGGATGTTAGGCCTAGGGCCATTCAGAACACAAAGATTTAAATGGTAAAATAAACGGCATTCCTAGAATAGATGGTGTAATTATATTAGAACAGTTGGCCGCCGAGTATGGGTAAAAAAAAACATGCGTCGCTGACAGCGTGAAACTAAAGTAGCTCGACTTCTAATCCGAAATCTAACGAAAGAAGTTCCCAGGTGGATTCATTTGAAAGCGTTCAGATCGTTTTATGGGAGAAAACCACATGACGAACTGAATTCAAAAAGGTTACAGAGGAAAGAGAGATATAAGCTGTGTAACATAAAATAATTTCGTAAATCTCAAAAAAAAAAAAGGAAGCAGATGCATAAAAAAGGTAACATTATGAATAAGTATCAAATTATAGAAACCCGAATATCATCGTGAGAACGTTCCAGAAAATATCAGAAACGACAGAAACTCAAAGCGACAGCCGAGTCGGCGCCACCTGCTACAGATGTGCAAGCACTTCTTCATTGCATTCATTCATTTGTTTCAAATCACACATCCCCGACCCATAAGAAGATGAATCGCGCTGAGAACATCAACGGTAGGTCGCCGACACGGCATGTTATTTTTGTGCAGACAAGATTACCCCTTACTCCCGTCTCTGATGAGCATTTCAAACTTTTACTTGATTCAACAGATTCAGGCGATATATCGTGGAAGTTCTTCATAATGTAAGAGAAACAATTGCATTTTTCACAAATTTCTTTAATGCGTACAACGCGTTTCGGCTCACAGAGCCATTGTACCTGCCTTGTACCTGATGATGGCTCTGTGAGCCGAAACGCGTTGTACGCATTAAAGCAATTTGTGGAAAAGTACAATTGTTTCTCTTATATTATTTTACTTGATTCGAAAAATCTCCACTTTTTCCACCATTCAGTAAAATAGTAAGCATGGACTTCCAAACCAATGAACCTACAACTATGGAACTTCAAAATATTTT
Source organism: Pyrrhosoma nymphula (assembly GCA_963573305.1). Classification (NCBI taxonomy): domain Eukaryota; kingdom Metazoa; phylum Arthropoda; class Insecta; order Odonata; family Coenagrionidae; genus Pyrrhosoma; species Pyrrhosoma nymphula. The sequence goes on from OY754334.1 coordinate 38,493,622, forward strand.
TTTTACCTCCATTTCACGAACATGGGATATTTTTGTCGAGAAAATATGGAGCATCATTACATTTCAATTTAACTGTATTTCGTTAGCAAATTATGGTTAAGTTATTTCTGCTGCCGCCAATCATTATAAGCTGCTAATTCATCAATGGGTGTTCTGAGGAAAAATTAATGTGAAAAAAAATAATCTATTCTTCAATCATTCAGGTGCTCAATTTATCCCAGTGATAGCAGTTTTCGTATTATTTTAAAATAGCTATCAAATGAACAACGGGTACCTACCTACACCATCAAAGGTAGGACAATCAAAAAACACTTTGCAAAAGTAACTTAGTCTTTACCATTTACCTCTTAAGCTCAACCCGAAATTCTTACGGAAATAAGTTATTATAACATATTATAAAACTAATCCATTGCTATGTGCCTACTAGCTCTGGAAACAAAGTTTATGAAATACTTAATTCTTTATCTTATTGCCATTAAAAAAATAAAAATCATTGTTATCTGTAAATCTAATGTTTTACTAGTATGTTGCGCGTCAGATTCAGAGTGGATTATAGAAAACATAATTTTTTGGAATAATTATATTTTTCTATACTGGGTTGCTTACAGGAGATCTTCTCAGCCGATGTGTTGCGGCACACTGGTGTGCCGCAAAAGAGGTGGTATGTCATTTGATCGTTAAGTCATGAATGAATTTTGCCCTTCCATTAAAATTTTCAATGTAGTCGGGGGCTGTGTCGGAATAGATGCTGTATTTTTAGACATCCTCCAACGCCTGTCAGTACAACAAAATTCGTAATACATTCAAAGAAATAAAAACTATCTAAAAGTAAACTCTTCACTCCGTAATGTATTTAATTAAATACTCGAATTCTTAGACCTTCATTTCAATACCTTTCATATTTTTCATATTTTTCATATTTTAGTCCGATTTATTTATCAGCAGTCGTGTTTTTTTTCTTATTATCATTTTTTATTCTAGTAAAAAATCTGACAATGAGCAGGCATCTTCAACAGAGAGTAACACTCCGGTAAAATATTCACACTTGCATTAAAAGTGTAGAGGTGCAATTAGTGTTTCTCCCTGTTGAAGATATATATCGTTATAGGTATAGCGAAACTTGGTGGCACTCAACAGCGGAGAATTAGAGGACACTGACCGTAAACCAAGCGTTGATAAGCGGGCAAAGTTATCGAAGGACTCCCGCAGAGTCCTCTGGAAAAAGGCTCGGCCGCTTCATCCCACATCTCATGTATGCTTTCCTCTCCTTTTCTCCATACTTTCCACAAGTGAGTGCCATCAAGTTTCGCAACACCTATACCACAGAGTTGGTGCCAATACCCTTTCATGCATCTAAGTAATTGTCACGATATGGGTGACGGGCATATAGTTTAACAGAACTGTTTTCTGCCCTCATTACTCCCTCAAGTATTGCGTCTGCGATTCAGTAGATCAATTCTCTGCTTCAAGTCCGACTCGCCAGTACTTTCTGATAAAGGCGCTTTTTCCATGTACCACAGATCATTAGCATTCATTTTATAAGAAGCCAATGGTCATACTGGAAAGAGGTGTCTCCGTACGATAAAACAAATACTAGTGAGTATTTTTTTCTCATATTAAACGACTTTACAACGTATTTAGGATTATTTGTAATTTGTAAAATTCTTCATTCCGAAATATATAAAAAATAAATACAATAAACTATTTGTTAACTTATGAGTTAGCCCAGAGTAAAAATCAAGAAAGTGTAAATATCATCTCCTAGTACATAAAAAAAACATAAATTAAGAGAGTATAAATTTTTTTTTTTCTTAGAAATATGACAAATATCCATTTTATACAATACCCATTTTCCAGATATATCAATGGGAACGAAAAGAAACTTCAAATGTTTAATGCCGCGATTATATTAAGGGATAAGTTGCCGCATTTACGGAATTAGTTACGTTTGCTCTATATTTTTTATTTGTTTTATTTATTTCAACTACCCCGAAAACAGCTCGCAATGGCCTCTTACATCGAGTGATGTAACATTAACAATAGACAAACACAAACACCCAAGTCCTGAATGGAGATAAATCCACCCAGGCGGTACTCGAACCCGCGACCCTTGGATTAGCAGGCGAGGACGTTACCCCGTCGCCACCGGGACAGAGGATATAATTTGTTAACGTTGTAATACCCCTCCGAGTCCCCGGCAAGCATCAGGTTTCATTGCCGTCATAATGGCCGGAGATTCGTATTATTATATCGATATTAAATGGCATTTACAGATCTTAATCTTTCATAACTGATTATCATTATTGATAATAGGAATTATAATTTACGGTAAAAAAAGCAAAATAAAAGGCCTCCTCCATTTGAAAATATTTTGTGCAACATTTTTCACCAATTTTTAATAGTCATAAGCATGTATTCGCAAAGTTGATAAATACGAGTAGATTAAAATACGCTTGATATATCTTATCAGGAAAATGTTGGTTTTCTTCAAGGGATATGATGTTTTAACAAGTAATTGCTGAGTATATTTACGGTGTTTTACTCACCATTTCTGCTGCTGTGATTCAAAATTTTCCGAAAACAACTTCCACTCTAAAAAATATTTTTCATTCACAAATCATAATTATATCAAACTGGTTTTGAAAATTAAAAACCATTTCACTTAGTTAAATGTGACTATTTATGCCATTGCTGAGATATAAAAACTCAACTATCGCTCATTAATGGGTGTGGATTTCGTATATTCATTCCGTTAGTGTTCATTTCGCGAAATTAATCCGTGGGCCCGCGGGCATGTGTCTGCGTATAAGGACTAATTGTAAGTCCGAAAAGAGCGTTTAATTGATGTATTTATACATGACTGTGCAAAAATATTTTCATGAAAGATATTAATTGGACCCATAGTAGAAAATAAAGTAAATTAATCATGTTGATAGAAAAATGTTCCCTGAATGTCGTGAGCATATTTCTGCTTGTTAATCTGTGCTGTGACGTGAAAAAATTTAGGAAGCACAGGTTTAGGCGTCACTTTTCAAAAAAGCGCTGAGTTTTAAGAAATATTGAATTTTTTTCTAAAATTTCTCACAATTTAGAATCAAAAGCATAGTTCATTGACAAAAATAAAAACTAACGTATTATTTCCTTTCGTATGACACCTCTCTCAAGTTTTTACGATCATTATTTCAAATTCTATCCAACAAATTAACAAAGCCTGTAAGAGATAAAAATGAATGATACTTAAGTTTTTATAGAAGTTGATGAGAAAAATCAATAGACACAACTGATGTGAGACTTCAGTTATGCAAAAGTAGCCTATTACCTGTGGAGAGATGAAATTTAATAATGTGCAGCGTTTGAAAGTTGTTTCACTCCCGGTACTTGAAAAAACTGAACGTTGCAGAAAAACATTTCATGCAAACATTGCAGTTTCCGTTTAGTAATATAATGTAGGATTGCTGTTAGGAGAGTAACCGTAAAACCCGGTTTAAGTAGTCCCCCACGAAATTCTATTCCCACATCATATTACAACGCCGCTTGGGGTAGCTGAGGTAGAATCTCATCATGTTCCATTGAGCAACTAGAATGTATTCTGGCCATCGAGCTGGAAACATCGGCACAAACAGTTCGTTATTCGCAATTTATGGTTGAGTTTCCGATAATCACGGGCTAGGAAACCGATAAAAAATAAAATTTAATACCAGAACATCGTATATCGCGCAGAGTAATTCAACGTGAACAAAATAAACGCAGACGCAGTTGAAAGGTTGAAATATTAACCCGCAAACCTGCGGCAAACCAGTATCCCACATTCTTCCTGTTGAAATATTTTATTGGGATTAAATGACTGAATGAAGAGCGTTCAGGCAGGACTCGCATTCCCAATCCCATTTCATTAGATCTGAGTTTCGAGTTGAATTTAATTATGCGTATTTGTCATTTATTTAAAATATACCTACTCAGGATATTAAATTCTCCGAGCCAATATGCCTCCAAATTGACATCCCTTGTATTAAATTCTTTAACAGCGACAGCTAAAATCCCCAGAATAGTAGTCCAAGATTATACATCTTTCGGAGATTTCAGAGAATCAAATTATTATAATTTCAGCTTTTCCGTTGAATTTATTTTCAAATTGCAATTTATTGGATTGCAAATCACCAACATGTGATTGAGATCGCAGCGAAACCCACCGCACTCGAAAAATAACCCTCAATTACTATCCGTCAGAAAAATACGCCAGTTATCCACTGGAAATAGCACAAACCTTTGAACACTCTGAATTCAAAATGGAGATATTTATTTACTAAGTTTATTTTAAGATTTTTCTCCCAATTTAATTCACAATATCAAATATTTCACGCATATAAACTATTATAACAGAGAAAAAAATGTAAAAGTTCTTATTTGCAAGGGTAGATGGCCATAAAATATGCTTCATCGAATAAATTCATTTATATGCGAGATAAGTTTTTAATTAAATCATTCGTCACTTATTTATTTCCACAATAATGTTCGATGAATATTATAAGACGAACTTTAACCCGAGCAAGTTTCAATGACCTGAGATGAACTTTTTGATTATTTACAGAGTGTTTTCCTTTAAAACATTACTTTCTATTAGCTTCACAAACAAACAACACTATCTTTCTATTCTCAAGCATTCCACTGTGAGAACTTGTTCCCATCTTTTTTAATTATAAAAAAACCGCAATGATAAAAAGAACAAGACCCGAATTCTCATCCGTAAAATGATGCTCATGAACCTGAAAATGAAGAATATGAAGCCCGGATCGTATTAGGTTTCTCAGCGTGGCTTATGCAAAAGATCAAAAGCGCGAAATAAACTATTTAGATGTTATTCTCTAGGGAATAGCCTCCATGACACATCATTCTAACAAGTGAATATCATAATGACTCATGGTTACAAAAAAGTCAACTTTCGAATCTCTGAAGTTATGTATTTGCGCAAACAATTCAGCCCAGTATAGTTAACATATTTCAACTCCAGGAAAACTGCCTTACGTACATTTAATATCAAAATAATAATGTTTGAAAATAACATATATATGAATGGGAAACATGATTTTTTTGAAGCAGCGCAAAGTGTTTCTTAAGGTCTTAGAAAAAAAATAACATTTGGTTGAATAAAAAAATTAGCATTTTACACGATGACATCAGCAACGTGCCTCTACGTGAAAGATACAAGACAATTAAAGAAGACAGTTACATCTTCGCCAGTGTTGATACCATAAAAGATGGAAGGAGATGATTCGAATCACATAGAATCGGGTGAAACCAGCGAATTAGCGGCGTTAATTGCTGGTATAGAGAGTAGGCCTTAGCGATAGCTAACTGGTTGAAGTGCCGATCGTCAGATGAAGAATAGACTTTTTTAAATTCCCAAAGCCATTCCCGGACGGACCCCTCTCCTAAAGCCCTTTTACCCTCTTTTACCCTAATCTTCGAAAACCTTCTCGAAGAACCCCTAAAGAATAGTACCCCCTGACATCCCTCATTACCCGCGTCTCCTTCTCCTTTTATTTCTCATGCTGCTTCTTTTACACCCGACCATTTCTTCCTCCCCCACTCCATAGACTCCCCCCCCACTCCTCCCCCCCCTCACTATCCCACCCAGAAACCCGTCTTTCAATTATCGGATCAAATCGAATCCCATGGACCGACCCCATCCCTCTACCCTCACTTCGGAATAGCTCCTCTCTACTCCCACCTGCCCCCACTTACTTACTCCCATCCTCCACCCCACTCACCCACCCCGACCTCTTTGCCGAATCGAAATGCACGGGGCCGAGGGATAATCTCTGAGCCTCCCACTCGACGATCATTCCGAAAAGGGGCAATTTGCGTGTAAATTCTCCTTCGGAGAAAATCCTCCAGGGCGCGCAAGGATTCTACTGGTGGCAGAGGGGAAAAGGTTTGGAACCGGGGGTGGGCTAATGATGCCGCTAGGGGTGAAGGGAAGTTAGAAAGAGGTGGTAGGGAGAGAAGGAGGGCATACACTACCGTGAATAAGTCGGCCGATGCTCCTTCATGCAACGAGTGTGTGTGTGTCGACTTTGCTGACGAAAGCCAACATTTCGAAAGCTGATCTCTCTTCAATTCAAGAGAATATCATGAGAACTTTCCATTCACTCTAGTGAGCTGCTCACTTGGCAAAATAACATAAATAAAATCGTGAAAAGATGTATTTTTTGATTGATAATTACCAATTCTGTGCTTAAAATATATATTTTTTAAAGCCAAAGTCCAAGTTCAACTATTTCATTGTGCCCAAATGCATTAGCATCACCGAAAACTCCCCGAATAAATATTTATTCACAATTCCTCAAAATATTGAGAGAAAGTCAGTGTGGAAAGTGTCGACGTCCTGTTCGAAAAATCAGCTGTCAACTAAGTCTCACCTACATGTTGTCTAAACTACTACGTAACTGTAATGTAACCCTGTGTCCTATGAATTAACTTCTCGCCAAACGACTTAATGGGCTGATGTCACTTTTCAGTCAGCCATTAGGAATGTGTTTTAAAGTGGGCGTGTTTGCCGAGCATAAAAACTCTTTCTTTATTAAAAAATAGATAAAACAAATAGATAATGTACACGGGCTATATATTTAATAATCCTTTTTCATATTTTAGTGCAAGGTTTCAGGCTAATTAAAAATTGGTCCAGAGGTATATTGCCCCGCGGTAAAAAGCATTCCCTTTAAGTAAGTCATTTGAACAAACTCGTCAGCGATTCATGAAAAGATTCGGCCATGACTATTGTATCACTACAGAATGTCACCTACCGGCAGGTCACCAAACGTTTCCCAGGAAGCCAAGCAAAGCCATGTTTTCGCGTAGGTTATGGTCTGCCGCACCCAGCTGGTAGGCTGTCATTCGGGGTGGAGGTTTCATATATAAAGAGATGATTTCTTATGGCAGTATCGCGGTGTAACCATTGCGAAGCAAATGAGGGATGAGAGTAGGGTGTTAGGGGGATTGGATGCAGCGGATCGCCTTGGTTTTACATTATCGCTTGGCGGATGTGGGTCCCCAAGCGAAGCGATTTTCCCAGAGTTAGGGGTGGATTACGATCATTGAGGTAGATCGAGAGTGCATGACGCCATCAAACTGTAACCTGACAAGCGAAATATCCTCCATATTGCTTCTCCTTGTTCTTTCCTTGCTTGCCTTTGGATACTGGCTGGCTTGCTTTGCCGGACGAGTGGCCGCATTAACGGATATGCCTACTGCAAGAATTTCTACCTTCTGTTGAAAATTTAAGGTAAGTACCTAACTCTTGAAACAAATATTAGTTACTTCGAGTTATGGATTCCACTCGATTTTACTGTGGGTTGTTACTGGGAATAGGGATTTTTTTTAATTTAAATAAATACATAAATACTTATAAAAGAAGGATTTAATTTAATAAAACGAATGTTGATTTCAAGTGAGTTATCTATGGTAAACATCGTAAAATTGCGAAATTGGTGCATTGGCCCGCAAGGGATGAGGTAAATCGGGGGGAACAATGATGGCGGACCGGCCACACTCTCGTTTCCGCTTTCAGCATTGACCGCCATAACAAGCGCCATCTCAATCCACCTCAATTATTATGATCGACTATTTCTGACGAGACGGAAACTGACGATGGCATTCAGTTTTCCGTCGCCTTACCGTAAAGGAGTGTATTACTATTGACGGGAGTTTCAGCACCGATAATTTTAATCGCATTTGCAAAAGGAGTTCTACACGGTTGTGAAGAGGAAGTTTATTTTCATGTTTCATTAGCAAATTATAGAAATCCGCTCAAAAACACTGACAAATATTTCTTCGAGAAGGTTGATTAAATTGCAACGCAAAGTTAAAATTAAGATGGGCAATCTATAAATAATATTTTGTAAATATAGAAACAAAAAGCTTTTCTCTGATTGGCTGCCGTTGGCGTAGCGTGACCAAAAAGTTTGACTAAAATCAAGGTTTTCTTATCGTCCGTTGACGGAGCCGTCAATGTCCAGCCATCGTAATAAAAGATGCGGCGGAAAAGTAATGATACTGCCAGCACTGCGAGCGATCTGGCAAACTTGCGGGGTTCCCCTTCACACGGTATGCTGGTTAATCCCTTCCAGAGGCTCTGTAGAATTTTCGATTCCCTGTGGTTGCTACGCGATTACTGACAGAATCATAAGTGGAGTGATATATATGTGGAGTGTCACGAAAAATGGAAAAGATAAATTTCTAATCATTTTGGAGAAACGTTGTACCATTAAATTTTTAATAAAACTGATTATATCAGGCCTGACCTCGTGGAAATTATGGATATCCATGATGAGAAAACCACCTTTGTTATTTCCATAAAACTTTATTACGCTGGTACGACGCGCGTTTCACCACACTATGGCATAGTCATGTCATATGTGTATGCCACTGTGTGGTAAAACGCGCGTCGTGCCAGCGTAATGAAGTTTTGTGGAAATAACAAAGGTGGTTTTCTCATCATGGATATTAAATTTTGAGTTAAAATTCGGCGAATCCGAAAGTGAGACCTATGAAAAGTTAAAACTATCGTATGGGGAGCACATTCCTAATAGAATGCAGCAGTTTTTCATTCAAACAAGCATTTTTGGAGAACGGAGAAGCAGTGGAAGATGAAACTCAGTCAGGGAGGACTTCAACTTTAAATGATTACGACAATGCCGACCGAGTGATGGATCTGGTGAGGCCAGACCGACGCGACGCGTCGCTTAACAATACGGATAATGTGTAGGGAGATGAATTTGAACCGGTTCTCCCTTCATCAGATTTTAATTCAAGATTTGGGCATGGTGTGTGCCAAGATGATGCCAGACACTGGCGATAGTTGAATCCTCCACCATGACAACGCCTTCTGCCACACGACCATCTCCGTTAACAAGTTTAGGACCAAAAATGGAATAGATATAGTTCCCCGATCCCCGAACTTGACTGATCTCAGTCCTTGTGACATTTTTTTATTCCCTAAGCTCAAAATGTTTTTAAAGGACGTCATTTTGGGACTTTGGATATCATCCATAAGAGCATTACGGAGGAGCTAAAGGCTAGCTCGAATGAAGTCTTGCAGCACTACTACCAAGACTGAAAACAGCGACTCCACTGATGTCTAGCGGGCCAAGGGAACTTCTTTGAAGGGGACAAAATTGATGCATAAAAAATAAAAACTAACACATATATTCGAGTATGAGTCGAAGTCTTCATTTTGGGCCGACAATATTAACAAACATCCGTGACTTAAGTACAAGTCCAGACGAAAATATTGCTGAATCTCCTTGTTTTTCATTGGTTACGCGGTTCAACACAACAGACTCTGGTGAAAGTATTAAAATCGCAAAACGGAAATGCTAAGAGTATTCGTCAGAGGTAGATCCTAATATGAACCTAAAAACGTAAATGTAACACATTTCTCGGCAAATATTCTACGTAGCTTACGTAATATAGATAATTATGGTTTTATGCAGCCGATAAGCAGAAATATTGACACCGATAAAGTCACCTTGTTTAGTCACTCGATTAAAAGTCGAAGGTAGGTTTTCATTGGCCAAAAAATGAACACATTTTTAGACTTATACTCGAGTATGAACGGTAGTTGCTTAAAAAATAATGTCTCATTCCTTTTCTGCCACACCTCGTAGGCTCCACTACATTAACAATCACTACACCTTGCGAACGCCACTGTCTGTTACCATCGCGTCTAGAGACGTCGATCGTAATCCCAGCCCTCACCCCCAAAAAAACGATATCTAACGAGGACCCTATCCACCTTCGGAATCACCGTTGCGTCGTGCCGAAATGAATGGGGGGGGGGGTGATTCACCAAGTTTTGAACTCTTAAGGCCGTTTTACACGTTACAATGTTTTGTGCAAACCAATGCATGAAACTGAACGAAATTGTGTGTTTATCTGAATGGAATTAGAACAGGTTCTATTTTCAGTTTAGTCATTCATACCATCGCACAATTTGTCGTTTTACACAGTACAATAGATTGTGCAAATAAATGTACCGTGTAAAATGGCCTTTAGAGAAGACGGCGTGAGTGTACTTTTGGTCGTTAACAATGAATTTCCATATGTTATGATAGTTAGAGCAAGATTTCTCCCTCGCCATAATAGAGACCGTATCGAATTTCATTTTTTTATTTAAGCAGCTGCAAGAAGCATGAGGTAAACAGTGTAACATTAATGGCACAAAAACATAGTTTTAAATCGTAATTATTCTCAATAATTAACTAAATACACATGCCATGCTATTGGCTGGAATTATGATAAAGTTTAGCTGGGCTCAACTCCAGGCTACGCCAAGTCGAGCGACGACGCTGTAAGTCATTTTGAACTGGCAGACGGTATTCTCTAGGTCTCATCTCCAGCGTCGCGTCGAATCAAGCCAAGTTACGCCGAGTTAAGTTGTTGTGAACGAGGCTTAACCTTTCTCCACCAACCTTCTATATTGTTTGACTACAGGTTTGCGGTAATGTCATCGATCCTTCATAGTCTTGGCCTAACCTTAAATGGTTATGCAACTTTCCTCTCAACGCCAGAGCCGCCGATCTTGGCTACCCAACCCAAAACCCAAAAAATCTCAGCCTACATCAGCACTGCGCAGTAACGCGCAAACAATTGGAGATAAGAACAGATACTTCGTCAGTATACCGTACTACTTTGTAGATCTCAAATTTTTAAGAGATACATTTGAATATGCGCTGAAGTTTGTTCAACGATGAATTTTTTAGAGCTATGCAGATCGCTAACGGATAACTTTATTTGATACATTACTGATTACCTACATGTACGATATTGCTAATACAATGAAAGCGTAGGCCAAAAAGTTATTTATTTATTTTCAATGTTTAACCAATGCCTTTATTCATTTTACAGTCGATTTGGACATATTGCAAGAGAGATAATGACAGGGATGATAACTGATCACACAGCGGGCATAGAATAAGTCGATTAAGATAATAAACATATGAAACACAGGGTTAAGGAATCTGTTAAATGATTCCTCTTCATTACCATTGAAAAATCTTAAATTTTTATTAGGATACACACGTACACAATAAACGAATAAAAATGAAAAGGAGTCCCAATTCACAACTCTGCGGAGGAATTTGTCCCGCCATTCTCTCTACATGGCCAATTCTCCGAGATTTCACATATCTAACAATGTGAATGAAGTTTTCTCGGGTTTCCAACCGGGTGAGTGACTCCATAGTTTCCGGCGTTTCGTGGTCCGACACGGTCCTTGTCATTAGGGATATGATGATGGTTGGAATCATGGACGGTCAATCACCCGGTTGGAAACCCGAGAAAACTTCAACCTGATACTACGCCGGGAGAGCACCAGATCCTTCCTTCTCTAACAATGTTCTTGACTTCCATTAAGTGATCTAGCCCTTAATTATGCCCTCATCTCAAATAAACTATCGAATACAAAAATATAACGTAAATATTACACAACCCTAGTTTTGCGGAAATTGTGGAGGATTCAAGGAAAACAGATATTATGTCCTTGTGGTCTATCAAGGCCACAACCCATTTAACCCAACCAACATAAGCCACAGCCCATATAGATGACCTTTATTACAAGACTCGGGTTTCGATGTTTTCCATCATCTTCAGGTAAACCTTCACACCTAAAGCTGATGTAAAACATCAACACCCGGGTCGTGCAATACAGTCTATCTACCTCTGGAAAATAGCACTTATTCAAGTTATTCATTATCGAAAACTTCCGCGCATTATCACCCAAATCTACGAATTTCATTAGTCACAACCCGTTAGGTTGTTACCTATAATAGCACTAATGCCATGCTCAGATATGTATATGAAGAATTCCATTCTACCGACAATACAAGGAAAGCGTATAATTTTCCACGAAAAACAAACCACCTGAACCGGGAATCGAGTCACGGGTCTTCAGCTTCCCAGGCCAATGTTCCTCACACACTCTTCCATTTCTCACGCGCGTGATGTCACAATCTCCCTGAAGCCGTGCCGCATCGGCAGGGTTTTACTTTTTGACAGCATCGGTGGGCGTCGCCTCAAAATGGGCGGATGGGGAGAGGGTAAAGACGCAGACGGAGATGGAGAAGCGGTGGAGATTTGAATGTTTTTTTACCGAATTCGGTCGATTGGGGTAAGATATTCGAGGGAGGTGATGGAGAGGAGGAATGTAGGAGAGGGTAGAGAAGAAGAGGCAATTCGAGAGAGAGATAGGTCATAGGGTTAGTGATGGTGAGGAACGAGAGGTCAGGGGTGTTTGGCTGGAGGGGGCAGAGGGAGGCGGGCAGGAAGAGCAAAAAACGCTTCCACTGCAACTCTATCGCCCCGCTACCCCCAGATTTTCGAATGGCTAGGGCGGCCAGGAGCGAGGGAAAGAAGGAAATCAACCCTTTTGCGCCTCTTTGAACCTTGCACTGAATTTTAAAACGGAAGCATCCTGATTAAAAGACGGGAGGCGACCCCGAAAAAAGAAATTGTTCTCTTTGCTTCAAAGGTGGCCCAGATGATGCGATTTCCTTCTATTTATTTGACGGCATTTTCGGATATTCTACGAGAAGTAAATCGATTCACATTGCGCATTTCCAGGCGCCTACGCTGGATAGCTACATCGCATTGCTCTCACAAGTGCATTTGTGAAAATGGTGCTGGCAGTAAGGTAATATTTTTATTCTCCAAATTGATATTAGTTGAAGTACTGGAAAGATACGTATTAAAGTGACTTAACTTATTGTGCTTCAAAAAATACCAACTATTTGATTTTCATAATTTCTATTGCAGTCACTTATATTGTAAATTGAGGAAGACCAACGCCTTACCAGAGTAGATTGGGTTTTATTCACCTGCCTGGACATACAAAGCAAATCCTTGAGTTGCTATACAAAGACCGCCTACTTCTTGTCTCATGTTTATTGAGGAACATACTTTAATAGAGTGGCCCTTTGAAGCCTCTTTCATGTAACTTTTTATTCAAAGGGAATCAACTTGATAGAAGTACCTACGGCCGAAAAATAGTTTCAGCAAAAAAGAAATAGGTCCCTTTGTTTCAAAGGCATCCAAAATGATGCTTATTTGTTTAAATTTATTCATCGAAAATTTGACGATTCTTCGAATATAAAATCAATTCATCTTTCTAGGTGCCTACGCTAACGTACTATTGTCCTCTGGTGAAACTTTCGGTGTGGTTTTTATATTACAGACCCTTGAAATTTGGATTTCATGTGTCAGCAGTAAATCCTTTGCCAAACAATTATTTAACAAACAATACCAAATATGTTCCATCCCTATCCTTAAAACCGGAAATAGCCGAGATATGCGAAGCTTTCGAAACAAAAACCCAGAATATGGGTCAAAAATTTCGACCAACATTCTCTGCAGTAGGATGGAACAGATGATAAACAGAAGATGGATGAAGACTATCCCGCAAAAATTTTGCATCATTAACCTGGAGAAAGTAAAATGCAAATTGGTAATACAGTTTCAAAGATTATTTTAACACATCAAGCCGTAAGGCAGATCGGAGACTAGATAAAAAATAACACAGAGGATAAGCATTTCACGTACAATTTTTTACACTCCTGGGATACCATGCTAACAATTGTAAAAGAGTCGATTTTCGTAAGCATCCGAGCACCCTATCACGGAAATACACAAATCGAGAATCATAATTCGTCAAACCATTTGACAACTTATAATGACCACCAACAACCAGTCTATTCAGCGAACAAATAGGGTAAACGATTAACTTGCCGTTATTGACATTGATATTGATTCATATGCCATTAACTGGATATTTTTAAACTGATATGGCCTAATTAAACCTAACAGGGTTAATCTGTAGGCCCTTCACAGCGCCAATGGTCCTTAAATCGAAATCCCTTTATCCTATTCAGTCGAGTGCTAATTTTCCTTTGCCTTGATAACCCTTCTTTCACAAAGCCCTCTTTTGCAGGACCGTGCATTCGTCCTTGGATTTCATTGGCCTTTGCCTATTTCTCTCGCCCCCGGCCTCTAACAAATCCGCTGAATCTCAAAGAGAGCCTGAAACACCTGGATCCAGTTTTCCGCTATGGGCTTTACACGGTCTTTGTAAATCACTGCTCCATCATACACCTCCTCGTAGTCCGGTTTCAAAGATGTCTTCTGACGTGGGGAGAGAAAATAAAGGTTTTTTTACAAGCTTTCCAGTCTAATCAACGAATTTATGAGGTTCAAATTTTAAATTCAACTAAGAACAAGGGGTTAGGATATCGCACAAAATAAGAGTCTCACGCAGTTCAGAGATGGAAAACTATGAGTTACGAGTTACATTATTCCCCAGGTTTTTTCCACAACCTCCTCGCTGATAAGTGAATTATAAAGTTCAATTCTTTAACTCACCATAGAATAACATACTAAATATTATTTACGATTCCAAACAAAAGTAAGTCCATAAATACGACAATATTTTTTAATTTTGGTTCCTAGACATTTCTCCGCATGTTACCTCTCATTTCTTTGTACTTCTCATTTGTACATACTTTGAATTCTCTTATCATAATGGGTGCTTGCTTTATCATAATTTCGTGCACTTCGTCCATTCCTGGAGCCTTCTCATTTTTTATTTCGGCGAAGCACAGGTTTATGTCCTCTGTTGCAAAATTCACTGGTTTCAGAAACAGTTAACCCCGATAGCTGGAAAAAAACTTATGATATATTTATGCCCTTCGTCCTCCCTAGTTCCATCATCGTCAGGTATTAGTTTAATGAGAAGGTTAGATATGGCTACTTCCATCAATATTAGGTACGTCTTCTTAATTACTGAGTTTTGCTTGATCAGTTGGCTTGATTTTTAGGTTGTCGCAGGCCACTCGGTACGCAAAACGCCAAGGGTTATTATTGACGTTTTCAGTTACAAGTTTTTCCCATCATTTTTCCGGCGAGCTTCTTATCTCGTTACAGTACCGAGGGATTGCATCGTTGTTTTTTCTCGGTACCGGATCTTTTCTCAGCTCTATTTCTTCTGAACGTCCTCTACGCTCGCCGTGCAGCTGACTTGAGAACTGTTAGTTTTTGCTCCATCAGGGATCAGTTTTTCTACATTCTTTCTTCGCTCGAGGTGACGATTCAACACAAACGACGTGCTCAGTGGTGGGAAACCACAGTTGGTTGTCGTCATTTCGTTAATTACCTCCACGATTTCATTTTAAAAGTTCCAGTTTTTTCTCCCGCGGATTATCTCCGGCTTCTCGCCTTCGCATTCATTTCCCCATACGTTTAAGCGGGAGTGTTCTTTTTGAATTGATAGCATCGCAGTATACCTTCCAAAGTCCAGCTTTTTTTACTAGGTTCAGTGTGACTACAGTGAGAAGGTTCAGTGTGACTACAGTAAGGTCAATGCTTGACTATGCTCGATTACTGCTGAACGTTGATGTGTTCCTGGGTTCATTTAATAAGTAAAGATCATGGTGAAGTATGAAAACTTCGAAGATTTCGCCTCATTGATCCGTGAGATCATTATACCAGGATTCACTTTTTGCATTAGAATCCAGGCCACGTATTACTTTCTTTCCTTTAAGCTTTCCAGCATTTGGCGCAGTTCTTCAATAAATGGTTTAATGTCTTCGCTCGGAGTGCAGCATATGCTGATCAGGATGCAGGGGTCCAGCTTTTGGTCTCTGACCTCTGCAACAATACAGTATTAATTGCATATTTCGCTTAAAATCAGGAAGTCTAAGTTCATTTTACATGAAAAATTGCAGCATAAAACCTGCTTTCCAGATCGACTTGGAGCAAATTTTGTGTCCACGCTGAGTCCAGGAGTTTTCCAGATGTTTTTTTGTTCCGGATCTAAAATGTTACAATACAGACATTTCTAAGGATATGGAACACCTACCTACAGCAGCAAAGGTGACTTTAATGAAAGTTTCATAAGCCAACTAAAAACCTGTTTGTTAGATGTAAATGCAGTTCTTTATGTTTTAAAAGTGTGGTTTATGTAGCCTTGAGTCCTATGCGCTTATAGTAATGACCATACAATTTCAAATCTATACAATTCCGTAATCCTGTAATCGTAAATTCTTAGTTTTCATTTTAATTTTCTGATTTGTAATGCAATTGTTTAAATTAGTCTGACTGACTGACTGACAGAAACCATGCGGTATTACCAAAGAAAGACAGAACTGGCTGCTCACATTTGTACAGCACAATAAATATCCCGTTCTGTAATACTTGATAGGCTGGCGAAAACATATTTTCCCTAAAATATACTTTCTTGGAATATTTGTCTTTTTTAATGGTGTGCGCCAAAAACCTTATGGTATTGGCGTCAATTGGCCCTCTATGTTTTACTTTAATGAGAGCCTCTGAACAGAGGCATGATGATAAATACTCTCAATTCCTAGATATTTTTACTTGATAATTGTTCTCAACACTGTAACTTAAAGTTAAAAAAAAACACTGCAAAAAATAAATAAGATTCAGAAGGTAAAAACTGCAACAACCAGCCCCGGTCTCCCTTAATTAAAAATATGTGCTATTTAAAGATCTACAAATTAAAGGTTAGAAAATCATGACGCTCAAACGAACTAGGCCTGCAGCCACCAATTATAAAAACATCTTTGTGTTCACACCTGCTTCAGTATATGCGCCAAGAGGCTTTGAGCAATTTCCAGCAGAATTATATAACTTTGTATTGAAGTATTTCATTTGACTATAAGGATGTTCAAAGGGGTATTTCTCAACAAAATATCTGCCTTCTCAGCGCTAAGCTCTTACATGCATTATTCAAGCAAGCTTCTTCTCATAGGTATCACCTCAGTGACCACATAAAGAGGAGTCCATTTAGCGAAAAACGGGAAGATAAAACTTTCACTAATTTGCACGAAGTAATGAAACAATTTTAAATTCACCTCTGAGAGCCGAAATGGTAAATTTTATGTTAACCCCTAAGTCAATTTGCATTTCCCAGAAAGACTTCAGCGCGTAATTTTTCGAAGATGATCTCTGCACAAGACGAGCTTAATTGTTTTCAGATTCAATTTCCCGAACATTTGCCTTTTGCCACGAAATGTCATACTTCCCAGTTTGTAAATAAATGACTGAAACTATATAAGGACGCTGAAGTAATACGATTTCTAAACGATGTTCGACCCGCTGGCCACCGCCATCAGCATTTTTCGAAATGGCTAAAGTAAAAAAAAAATAAATAAGGACTCCGGCAGTGGAATCCAAGAGGGGTGATTAAGTGAAACGGCCAGTTCCATGGGACCTGCTTTCGATGGGTCATTCTTCGTGGCGGACTTCTCCCGACCAATAAACGAGCTCTTTACAGCCCTTGAATTATAACGCAAGGGCCCATTCAAGGATGTTTACGGCCCATTCGACGGCAGAATTTCCAACGGACAAGGTTTCAGACGCGACGATTTTGAGAGCCCCGGCAACGTGAATTGGCTTCGTTTTACTCCCCAAAAACGCGGTATCAAGGAATATCCCAAATAGCACCCTACAGACATGAGGGAATCGAATTCTTCATCTACAATAATGACACATTCCGAGACATAACAGCCTCCTGAAAACAATAAAGCCCTGTAAACACGACGACATTTCTAGGTCCAGAGCTTTCGTGGAATGTGGCTAGTGGTAACTATCTTCGTGTTAACAAGCAAATCACTCATCATCTGCTGTGATGTGATAGAAACTATTTTTATAGAGATATTATTTTTATTATTATTTTTATTTCTCCATATTTATTTTTTTTCCATGTGATTGCAATACAACATGATGATGTAATGATGATGTCATTTTGATTTATTTTTTTTGTGTCATTAGTTGTAAAAAATGGGATAAGATCATTTATTTTACGATGTAAAAAAAAACTTAAGAATGCCTTGCTCTCGAAGGCATTAATATAAGTTCAATTTTTCAAGTTATCTGGCAGCGAATATTTGCGCATTTCCGGCTTCTTTTGCGTATGAATAGAGAAATAAAATTGAAGAAGAGGAAGATTTTGAAATGGAAGCGTTGAATACTGATCCAACTAATTATCGAGGATAAAAAATAATTTTTTAATGTTTCTTGCATGTTATTTTTAAATTTTCTGAGTGGCAACAAACAGATACGTGATCAGTGAGTATGTTTGCCGTTGACGGCATGATAATAACAATAGTGATAATCAATTAACCCTAGTCAAATAAATAAAGCATAGTTTTATTATTACTGATAACTATCACTTAATCTAACCGCTAATCTGAACGTCACTTCACATGTAAAGCAGTCAGTCGCGCTAAATTGTTACCACGACTTGGTCACCGCCTTTGGCTTCGTGTGTACACAGCGGTGAAATGTTGCTTTCCATTGGTTACCTCCATTTTATCCTACATGGCTGGGCGTAGGATTACAGGCCAATTCTGGCTCAATAAATGTCCCCGTTTTTACGGGGCTTAATTGATGGAAATAAGAATGGGAAGAATTAATAATGAGGGTGTAATACATACAATCTGTATCTATAAAATTGAATTTCTGTTTGTTTGACTGTCACACCCCTCGACGGAAGATCAAAACTTGGCATGCATATTCCTTAGGGCCCAGAAGGATTAATGTGCTTTAGACTCCAAAATCGTCAATTGTTAGACTATTTCAGCCATTGAGGCGGATAGAGGAGGTATGACGTCACGAAGCTGCAACCTGTGTGGTGATCCAGGAGTGTCGACTGTCTGAAATTTCGTCATCATATTGCAGATTTTCTGAAATACGTCATCAAATTTCAGACAAGGGTCCTGATTCTGATGCTTTCCTGATGTTCAACTTTTCCACCAAAACTTCATTAGTTTCCACCAAAACGTCACGACTTTCCGACACTACGTCTCATGTTCCACCTTCAACCAGAGAATCGTTCACTACATCGTTCATCATTCAATGACTGGTGGAAAGTCAAGCTTCCCTTCCACACGTCATCCACTTGGTGGAACAGCGCTAGTGTCGTGGTGGAAACTTTCCGACGGAAGTAAGCGTGCGGAAGGTTGACATTTTTTTGTTCGCGGTTTCGAGGTAAGTTGGAAATCGGCATAAGTTTCTGATGTTCGGCTCTCTATAGGTGATCATTGAACCGTTCATTTAACGGATCAAGAGTCGTTCAATGAACGAATGGTGGAACTTTCCACCAGTCATTGACTGGTGGAAGATCAGAATCGATATATCAAACGTCTCAACCAAACCCAGTTTCAACCAAAACGTCATGACTATCCGACACTACGTCATCATGTTCCACCTTCCACCATAGAATCGTTCACTACATCGTTCATCGTTCAATGACTGGTGGAAAGTCAAGCTTCCCTTCCATCCGTCATCCACTTGGTGGAACAGTGCTAGTGTCGTGGTGGAAACTTTCCGACGGAAGTAAGCGTGCGGAAGGTAGACATTGCTTTGTTCGCGTTTTCGAGGTAAGTTGGAAATCGGCGTAAGTCTGTGACGTTCGGCTCTCCAGAGGGGGTCATTGAGCCGTTCATTCAATGGATCAAGAGTCGTTCTATGAACTAATGGTGGAACTTTCCACCAGTCAATGACTGGTGGAAGATCAGAATCGGGCCCAAGATGGTGCCCACGGCTCATTTGGCAGTTCTTCGTTCACGGACCGACTCAGAACCGAAGCTTCAGAGTCGACCGTAATTTTTCGGCGGATGGCGTTAGCGTCGCGTCTGAAATCAAAGAGCATCATGGAAAATCTCCCCGCCCCGCCTCCAAGTTTTTCGGAAACAGAACACAAAACTGAGTCAACGGCTCTGACATCAGCTCATAGATTCGTTCAAAATTTCGGTCGATTGGGTCTTTTTGCCGTTCAATGAATGCCTCAATGAATGAATGTCGACATGGATGAACGTCGAAATTCCCGGATCACCACCCTGATGAATGCTATACCCACCATATTGGTTCTCCCTGCACTTTCCAGCGGACGATGTCGCTACATATGCTGTAAATATATGTATGTGAAGAACTCATTTCCCAGAAAGCAATTCATGCCACTATCGCGAGAATATGCCATGGAAAACATCGTGAAATGCTTAAATAGTGCGTTAGCCCGTTTGAGCTACGGTTAATCGGGAAGAACAAAGATAGGGGAGAACAAACAGACTTCAAATGAGAAATTATGCCCGAGGCACTTTTGGCTTCGGTTAAATGATCCATTTAACAGAATTCCAGCGAGATTGGAGTTGAGGGGTAATTTTAAACCCCACCCTCTCAATGTGTGATTAATGACTGCTAAAGAGTATATGCATTTTTACGTCACTTCTGGAGAATTCCTATAATCCTATGCAACCATTTTTTTTTCTTCTTCCCGTTGAAATTAAAAGGACGCCATCTTCTAGTGATTTATCAATGCAGAATTAATACAGAAATTGGCGTTGATGGTTACAATGATTCAGAATCAAGGTTATAAATTTGGCTAATGCAGATGATAACTGCTTAAAAAAAAGGCACTGAAGAAAGAAACGTGACAGGAAACCTAAAAAAATAGATATCACGGCCATGAAAACTAAACCGCGACACACAATGTGAAACACATCTCCCAAATCAACCTGTGTTCAATTTCATCTCGCTCCTAATTACGTCATTACACATTCTCATTCTCCAGGGGAATAAAATTAACGCAGTGGCAGCGCATACCTTTATATTCTTGACGATAAAACACTATGCTTGGTTGAATGAAATATTTTTAGCAAATTTTTTTTTTTTTTTTTTACGGTAGCAAATAAACTTCCGGCAACAGTTTTTACACACACTCTCTGAGTCCCTTATGAAATTTCACCTAGAAATACGCTTAGACGGAAACTCTGGTCCTTAAAATTTCTCATTGGGATCACGGTAGCAGCCGACAGAAGGCAAGTGAAAATAAGCTAACGTGGAGAAATAGGTTAACCGGGGAAACGATCAAATGAACAACGATGATAAATACCATATGTCCGAACAAACCTTGGAGTGAAATGGCTGGAAAAAAGATGCGGTACGTATTTCAATTGAGTACTCACCCTGGAATATTCTCCCTAGAAGCATGCTCAGGCTGATCCTTTAGCTATTCGCAAGTCAGCGGATAGCACACGGCAGTAGTTCCAACTTGATAATACCGGAACATGCATATGCAATTATGCATGGTCCTCCCCTTTGAAATAAAATGTGATCAATGAGTACAATTGATTACATTCGCAATTTATTCGCACAATTTCATTAGCAAAACGATACCTTAAGAGGCTGCCGCATTTGATAAGCTAGTAATAATGCTGATTTTTACATTTTCGTAGCGATAATCTTCAATATCTAAAATATATATTCTTTATCGGTAGAAAAAATATGGTTGCCATATGTCCAGTGAAAGGAGGATAATGAAGAATTTTGACATATGATAGTTCAATTGAAATTTTTTAAAAAGTTAATTTAATTTAATTTTTAAAAAGCAGAAAACATCCTAAATTTCTAAAAATTTGCTACATTTACCTCTAACATTTATATCACACATTCGCTTACTTCCGATTTAGCGATGCTGAACTCAATACATTAGTGGCACACTGTACCACTCGAAAACTTCAATCCTAATCATTCAGTATAATTTGAAATACGTCATTTTGCCTTATTATGATTATGCACAGAAAAATGCCTTGCCAAAAAATATGTCATGCTCAAAGAAATTGGCTTAGGAACTAGGGATACATACGTACATCACATGAACAAACAAATATTGCAAAAATTCCAAAATTTATTCACGTTAAAAATGATTTATTGTCCATAATACAAACATTTTTCAAAGTCAATTTTATTTTCTATTTGAATATGCAAATGATTGACACTTGAAAATACATATGTATGCTATTTTTATGAAACTACGACATCGATTTCCTTAAAATTTTACCTGACCCTTATGCCAACCCCAAGCAAACTAGCAGCTCTACAAGGCCGACTATTATTTACCAATAAGGTACTCAGGAGATCGCACAGTTTAAGCTACAGCTGGAGTAACATAAACGTGTGAAATTCATATTGAAAAAATATCTTACGCCAGGACCGGTATCCCAGGCAGAGTGAACGATATTATGTAATGAAAATGTATGTATATGAAAGTAAAATGAATATTTATTTATCATAATATAAATCGATATAAAATAAATAAAAAGGGCCTGAGGCTGTAAAAGTTTGGTACAGGTGTTCCTAAATCCATCATAAACTGTTAGATCACTATTAATGGTAACATTCATCGCTATTAAATATTTCAATCCTATGACTGGTTGACTGCAGCTCTTTACGCTGGACTTCAAAATATTAATTTATGGTATCGAGAGGTCGAAAGCAACATTTTATTTTAATTGAAAACATTATGCCACCCTAACATTAAATAATGGTTTTTCAAAGGCATTCACCACGATTTAACACAGCGCCCTCCAATCAGTACCTTTGCACACTGCCTAATTGGTTGACACAATGACTCAACGGAAGACTGTTTTTTGTTAATTTTGTGGCGATTAATCGCTTTTTAAACTTGCATACTGCATGCAAGGCCAAAGGATCAAATATTTACACAAGGAACATTGATTTTCAAGATAAAAAATCCACGTACAGTATCTCGAGAGGTCTCAATTTTACGTCTACGCCTCAATTTATTAGAACAAAAATCACACGACTGAGGTAAAAATAACACGACAGAAGTGTTGGGTAAAAAGTATCAACAACTCACGCCCCATAAACCACAACAACGACGCTCCACATGAAAGTGGGTTTACGAGGCGGGTGATGTGAAGAGGCGGAGAAGGTAATGAAAAGGTGGGCAAGCACAAGCAAATAAAAAAAACACACCGATGGCGGCGAAAAATTAATATCGCGAAAAACATTTTACGAGAGAAATTAAACTGGAGAACTTGCCAAAATTCAGGCACTGAGAGTTTCGTCTACCCGTCGAAATACCCAGTCTTCCATTCCCAATTATAATGCTACGGTTTTAAATCGCCCACCCGCTTGAATAATTAAATCAGTCTTAATTCCCGGATCGCTCCACAGAATGAGCTACGGTCTCTCCGCGCTGCGGAGACTATCTCTACGGACGTCACCCCTAGCGACAAGAGGTCGTCATGGAGGACATTAAAAGACTAGTGGCGGAGGAGAAGGAGTAGGATTACAATCTAATGATTCACCCGGGACAAGCGCATTCCACCGGGGTACTCTCCGTAACTCGAGCAACGAACACGGCGCCCGCTCTATAGTAGTAAGAGACGCCTCTTGAGTCATCTTGCCTCGGTGCTTCGCCTAGCGGAGGAGGACAAATTACTCAAGCTTGCTCATCTCGGCAGGAATTCTGTCGTTATGCACTTTCCACGCCATGGGAGATATATATTCTCCAGTAAGAAGCACATACCCCTTCAAGTGAATGCAAAGCAATTCCGTTCTTCCTTCCACTTTCCACTACTGCCCCCCAAAAAAATGGAAGAGCTCGTGGTTAATTTCCTCGAGACTAGACTTTATGATTTCGCAGACGTCTCCCATCAACGGGGAACAACTTCAGCAACCATCGGATAGTTAAGCGAAAGGAGTTCATCGTTTGAAAATGCCGGCAGTTTCGCCCATTCCGCGCAAATTCAATGAAATAATGATAAATTATCAATTTCCCTCATTAACAAATTCATTCCCGACGAGTATCGCTGTATTACAACTCCAGTAACTCTCATCTACCGTGAAATTGCCACAAATGCTGACTAAGAAGTTCTCTCAACGAACCTCAACAACGTTAACTCGTAGTGTATTGAGTTGGGGCTCGAACTTAACCTTAGAAATTTACTACAATACACTTCTTACGAAAGAAATCACACCAACGTCCACCGCCATATCGATGAATTGGGAGGGGTAAGTTCAGTAAGTAAACAATTTATTAATCGCTCTGGGTACAGGATCTTAAGAGCAAAAGAAATACAAAAGTTTTCGTACAAACAAACATATTCATAAATTACACAATTACATATTTCGTAAATATTACATATTTAGGAAAAGTCATAAATTTTACATTTAAAATTTTCAATTGATTTAGTAATTTTAACATTTTCTGGTAATGTGTTCCATATTTTGGTAAATGTTACAACAAATGAGTCGCTGAATTTTGTGGTGCGATGGGCGGGAAAATGAAGCATTGAAGAATTGCTTCTAGTTATAACCCGACGAGAACTTGGTACAGAGTTAAAAAAACTGGAACAGATCTACATCTACATACTACTCCGCAAGCCGCCTCAATAGGCGTGTGGCGGGGGGTGTTAGGACACCAGCCGTTTTCATATAAAAAGGAAACGCTGTAGTGAAATTACGCCTAGAATTTATTGAAGTCCCTTATTGTTAGGGGGAAAACGAATTCCCATACCTATCCGTTCGGCAAAATATCTCTCTTAATTTAACGTTTCTGTCGGACCTGGAAATATAGTGGGGTTCTAATATGATGTTCTCCGTGTCGCTCTTAAAGGTATCTATTCTCAATTGCTCAAGTAATCTAAGCCTAGCGCGCAGCCTCCGAGTCTCTAGCGTCTCCCACCCTAATTCGTTTAACATCTGTGTAACGCTGTCTGTACGCCCGTAGCAGTTTTTGACGAATCGTGCAGCTTTCCTTTGTATTTTATTAAGTTCCCGGATTAAGTCTTTCTGCACCAGATTCCATATGCTCGCTGCATATTCAAGGTGTGGCCGGACGAGTGCGAAATAGCACCTCTCTTTTACTTTTTCATCCGAAAATCTTCCCACAATACGCTTGACGAATCCTAGCTTCTTCAGAGCTCTGCCACAAATATTTCTTATATGTGTTCCCCACGATAGGTCCGAAGTTATCGTAACTCCTAGATACTTCACTTCATCTGTCGCCTTTATGTTAACACCATCCACAGCATATACATGGGGATAGTTGGACGACCTCCGCAAGTAATGTACCGCCGTGCATTTACTCAAATTAAGTTCGAGTCCCCACTCTTGGCTCCACACATGAACGTTGTTTAAATCCGATGATAGAATTTCAAAGTCAGAGTGATCACTAATTTCGTGATAGATGACAGCGTCGTCGGCAAATAAGCGTATTTTACTGCTAATTCGAGAGCATAGATCATTTATGTATATAATGAACAAAAGGGGGCCGATTACGCTTCCTTGTGGGACACCTGATGTCACTTTAACTACATCAGAGCTAATTCCGTTAAGAACTACTTTTTGCTCACGATCACTCAGAAAGTCGCGTATCCAGTATACTACTGTTTCGTTTAGCCCGCATGACTTTAATTTGTATAAAAGTTGGTTGAGAGATACCGTGTCGAAAGCTTTCTTAAAATCTAGAAATAATGCGACCACTTGTCTTTTCGATTCACCAGAATTGAGAACGTCATTGGGAATTGAGATAGGCTCCTTGAATGAAAACAGCTGATACATAAAAACACACTGCAAATACAATCGTCTATTTTTGACGATTAACCACTTTAATTGGTCTCTGTAGGGAGAAATGTGATATTGGCGGCGTAATCCAAAGATGTACAGTACACATGAGTTTTGTACACGTTGTAACATAATATTTAGTTTATCAGGCAGATCGTTAAAAACCAGGCAACAATAATCCACATAAGGAAAAATTAAGGTAGAAACTAATAGCATCTTGGTATGTATAAGGATTACATTTCTATTTAAGTTGATGAAGTAGGTATATTGTTTATTTTATTAAAAATTTGATAAATATGATTTTGCCATGACAGGAAATTATGAAAAATTACAACAAGATTTCATACAGTACGGGAATAAGGTATTTCTATATGTATAGGGGGTAACTGTATATGAGTCAGATGTAATCAAATACGCCTCTCCTGCGGCTCGTAGGGTAGTATGTAGGTGAGGGAGAGGACTTAGGTTTCTTTGTAGCTTTTCTCTCAAGATTTTACGGCAAACTCAATACTTTACCTCATCGTCTGACCAAAAGCCTTGAACAAAACAATACTCAACCAAGCCAGCTCCGGAATTGTTCCGCTGGTGAATGCAAAACTCCACCCACCCCCAATTGATGAGGAATAACTCCTGGTAAAATAGGTTTTCTCAAGACCATAGGTACAATTCTTTGTAAGTCTCACACTGTCGTTGAAAAAGTTTTTTCAACTGGCTCCCACAAACTCAAAATAACTGAACGTTCGAAAATGATATGAATGCTACTCTTTCATACAAAATCAACGAAATAATTACAGGTTATTTTCTGCCACTTGAAAAATTTAGTTCCGACTAGTTTCGTTGCATTGAACGACAAGTAGTAGATCAGGGTTGTTGGGCGCTCCAACTGCCAAGTGATATCGCACCACTTAAACCTTCATCTGAATTCGTCTGAAATCGTCCCAGTCCAGGCGAATGATTTTTTCACTGTCAATTTCACACAATTGTGTGACCATCAGCAGGTGACTCCGTTAAAGTTACTGCGCGGCCAGTTCCGCAGTTCTTTGAACCTTCATCTGAAGACAAACGCAACATCTATTCCCGAGGCGGTATTCGACCGAGGCGGTTGGGTTACCGAATCGGCGCGTTACCCACCCGCCTATCCACTGTCGACTTGGCATTATAACGATCGTTTACAGCTTAAGAGTGAAGAAAAGTTTACCAGGCAACGATAGTAGCCAGGAAATAATGTTCTTAGCCGTCGAAAATTGCATATTATCGATAATTACGGATCACTTACATTATTAACGGCCTGAGGGTCAATTTTAAAATGCCTAGATTATTATCACCTGCGAAAATAATAATGTTATTGCATGGCTCCGTCGATTCAGTATTGTTGAGTTGTTACATTCAGTTCACATGTGATAATTATTGCATGAAAAAATCTAGTGGTGGCGTAGCATGCGATAATTAGATGAATCCGTTCGCATGCGAAAATTATCACTATGTTTCAAGTATTTACCACAAGAATCACTAAGTTTTCGTGCCGTGAGTAGGTAACGATAAATATTTTTATCTTAATTTTTCATTTTGTTGCATTTATCGAATTATTTCTTTCGATAACCACTGATAGTAGTATTTTTTTAAGCGGAAGCTTTCGCAGACCCTTCCGCCAGCTTCGCCCCTCATTATTGCCGGACGAATCCGGCAGGAGGGTCTCGGAAAGTTCGTCCTTTAAAAAAAATACTAGGTACTATCAAAGGAAAGTATTCGATAAAACGATAAATATTTTCTGTTATCATGACATAACACTTGAAAGCTGATAAAACAGGTAATTGCCCTTGAGTAATAGCTTACTGCACAACTGCAGACGTTTTAAGTCAGTTGATGTGCCCAAAATGATGAAGCAGCCGACCGATAGTACGTGATCCAAACTCCGCGCCGACTCAATTCACTTGAGTATGAATACTAAAGATTTTATCGGCGCCCAAATTACACACGACAGGTTAAGTACATAAGCTCACCAGTGGAGACCACCTTTATTGAACCATTCTCCCGAATGACTCAGGTCTCTGCATCATTCGACCTGAATCAGTTCGAGACAGACGCAGTTAAATTACCAATGATGCACATAACACTGTCTGTCACCACAAGGGAATACGATAGACATCAAACAAATGATAGATCTATGGACAGTCCAGCCTTTAATTTTCCCAAATGCATGAGGTCTTCTTCACCTCCATAGTGGGCGTTTCTAACTAAAAACTGCTATTTTTCCAACGTTAAATCCCTCTAAAATTCTTTGAATCCGTAGCCTTCCTTAAAAATCTCTAAAATAGCTCTAACCCTTCATTCTCTTATCACCTTCATCAACACGCAGTTACCGTATCGTAAGAGACGATTACTATTGCAGATATGATTACTACTATGAAGGTAAGTTTTATAGTGAATATAGTTTAAATGTCAAAGATTTTTACAGGCGCAGGCCCCCTATTCCCTACCCTATTACCTATTCCTCTCACAATTTTATTATTTAGCTCGGAATCCGTCCTACCTCTCTTCACCCCACCCATGAATGCTATTTAATATCTTCTCCCTCCCCTCTTACCCAGCGTCCTCCGCTCTATCTAGGCCTTGTGTGTGATATAATTTCCCTAAATGCATGAGGTCTTCATCACCTCCATATTGGGCGTTTCTAACTAAAAACTGTTATTTTTCCAACGTTTAATCCCTCTGAAATTCCTTGAATCCGTAGCCTTCCTTAAAAATCTCTAAAATTGCTCAAACCCTTCATTCTCATATCACCTTCATCAACACGCCGTTACCGTATCGTAAGAGACGATTCCGCTCTACCCAGGCCTTGAAGTGTGATATAGTGCGAAGTGCGATAAGCACTTCGCACTATATCACACTCAATTATTCCTTCACCCCTCAATGCTGGTTGCAACCATCTCCTCTGTCTCCTCCCTATCTCCAATCTCCTCGCTATCTATGCCGGCCACGGTGGCGGAGGGGTAACGCTAACCCGAAGGTCGCGGGTTCG
This sequence comes from Pyrrhosoma nymphula, assembly GCA_963573305.1. NCBI lineage: Eukaryota > Metazoa > Arthropoda > Insecta > Odonata > Coenagrionidae > Pyrrhosoma > Pyrrhosoma nymphula. The sequence goes on from OY754334.1 coordinate 38,522,081, forward strand.
AGTCCCGCCAGGATGCGTTTTTCTCCCCACAGGGATGGGCGATCAAAGTGGTCAATACTCAAAAAATAAAGTTGTTCTACCAACTCCAGGTTATGCCCTTCCACTTTCTCATCAACCTCTCTTTCTTTGTCTCACAAAATCTCATTACTTTATTTTTCTTACGATGAAGGTAATATTTGTACATTACAAAAGAAACCGAGAGAAAAATCCCATGCCTTTGAAGTTGTGAATGACAAACCAGGAACTAGTTACTCATAGCTTGATTGCCAAGGAAATATTAGCAGCATACCTCTTCACCTCAATATCAATAGCATTACCCGCGGAAGTAGATTATAACGTGCGATATCTCTGCCGAATCGCACGTTAGGACGTCTAACGAAAACAAATGGCAAACATAATATCATTTCACTTATCGCACGATAAGCAACCAAGCAATCGAATAAAATTGTAACGCTTTCAGAAAGAGTTCCGTAATAGACACCCAAAGCGTCCATTTGAGGAAAGTTATTTGACTTCGCCCTAACGAATTCCTCTTTCAATTCACAAATAATTATAATACTTAGGTATTTGGAAACCATACAATACATGCTCCTGAAGTTTATCAAGAAGGCAGCAAGCGCGGAATTGCAACTGACGCCAAGAAGCGAACATGAGATAGTGAATCACGGCCAGCCGCGAAGGAGAAAGGCAGTTATTACGTCAGGCCTGTTACTTCCAACATAGCGCGCTCTATCCTCCTTTTCAAATGCCACTGAATTTTCAGTCAACTACAGAGTAAAATAAATATCTGTGGATTCCGAAATAATGAAAGTGCTTTTACGTAAGGTTTATAGCAATATATGCGATCCAGGTAGATAATATACTGTAGCTAAAGTTGGAAAGTTCCTCATTGTGCGAATTCCTACTCGGGTGTACAACTGCAAAGCAAACAAGCACCGCTCTAATTCCGTTCAGTCACCCGCGCAAGCTCGAATCAAGCAAGAATCGATGATTCTGCAACTTGATTCGGAAAGAATGTTGCCTCGTGTAAAAAGGCATCCATGTCTCTCTTAACGTCTGTGGCACCCACCACACCGCCCCAGGACATCAGTTGGCAAGGAAATTCACGATTTAATACTTGAAATTAGGGGCGGGCACCTTGAAAATAAAAATTAAACGTTTTTACGGTGTGAATAGAAAGTAGCAAGGGGGGAAAAGTTTTTATTTTTTAGCAGAGATTTTTTATTTTTCAGCAGGATTACAAAATTCATGGACGTATCCTTGCATTCGCCCAAGTTGATGTGTTTAATTGATGCTATTTTCAAGTTTCATCGTCCACAAATCTACTGGCACAAGTGCATGCATAGTGTAAACAGGCCTTTTGATAACTCTACGATAAAAATAACGCATTACTTCAAATAGACTCTTGAATAATTAAATAAACCATTAAAAGCGGGAAATTTAATAATATATAGAAAAAGTTACTTCATAGTTAACAAATGTCAAAAACGAATTTCACTGAAAAAGCATTTTCGATTATTAAAACTACCCTTGTAAAACTTTTTCCAAGTTTTGAACCTTCTGCGCAAATAATAAAACCTTAAATTACATGTACATATATACATACATAGTGTATATAGGCCTTCCGTTAATTCTACGAAAAAGGTAACGCATCATTTCCAATACACTCTTAAATAATTGGATGAACCATTAAATGCGGAAAATATTGTACCTCGTTGAAAAAAAATATGTATTGCGAAAATACGTTAAAAACAAATTTCGCAGAGAAAGCAATTTCGATTTTTAAATCTACGCTTGTCAAATTTTTTCCAAGAACATTTTGACAACTTTTCACTTGAACCTTCAGCGCGAATAATAAAACATTACATGTATACATACATAGTGTATATAGGTCTTTCGATAAGTCTACGAAAAAGGTAGCGCATCACTTCAAATAGGCTCTTAAATATTTGAATGAACCATTAAAAGCGGAAAATTTTGCACCACATTGAAAAAGAGTACATGCATAGAGAAAATATGCAAAAAACATATTTCACTGAAAAATCATTTTCGATTATTAAATCTACATTTATAAAGCTTTTTCTACGCTTTAAACCATCTGCGCAAATAATAAAACCATAAATTCCCATCACTAGTTGATATGGCACCCTTTCTTATCACTGTGAAGGCTTATTAAGACGATTTTAGCGCTGGCTACAACATCGTCTGGAATCATCTGGAACCCACGAGGAAAGCTGGGATGGAGAAAATAGCACAGCCAAAGCCTCATGAGGAAAAATAACATAAAAATGAGAACGATGCGATGACACATACATTTAATCTTCGTCCTTGAATGAAGCAGCGTCAATACGTCATACAATGGCTTGAGTTGAGCGCTTCAGACGGAGAGTCAACGAACCGGCTTTTAGTTTGCACTTACGCGTGAGAAAAACATCAAATAAACGGTGATAGCTGTTATCACGGATTTGAAAGAGGTCATCCTTAAATGGACCCAGAATATAAGAGGACAAAACTCCCGCTTAGCTGCCAACAAGCGGATAAAAATGAATGCGGAAGAAACGGGGGAAAATATGCAATATTTTTATCTAGAGGCCTTGTAGCAAGATAACCCCATATCAAAATGAAATATATAACCTCTTTCCTAGCGCCTTTGTCACTATAATTAGGATACAAAGCCTATTGACAATCTTATTAGTATTGAAAGGATTTTAAACATATAATCATAAAAATGGAGCACGACTTCATGGCATTTAAAGATATAGCGGGAACTATTTAACAACAAAATTTCCCAACACTGGGTCGGAAGAAATGGGCTATGAGATTTGGCTCTTCACCATTGGCCACCTCATTCACCACTCCTCCTCGCAGTATACGATTTCATTTCTCGGGGGTTTCATCATAGATTCGTGCCTCCCCCACAAGTTTTTCAACTCGCTGGCAGTTGAGCGTTCCGTGAAGCCTGAGTCAGCTGATTGCAAATACAATTTTCAGTTTATCTCTATTTTTCATTAAGTTTCCAACGTACGTTCCTATATTCTACGTTTGTCTAACCTCGGCGACTCACAGAAGAAGCAAAGGAGGCAGCATGGCAATTATCTTTGTTCGGTGTTCGTCATACGATGAATTTTAAGGCACAAATCTCAGCCTCATATACAATCATAAAAGAGATGGGAGACAACTTCAAGATAGTGTAGCTTGTAGCATGTAACTTGTAACAAAATAGCCTCTTTATGCCACCTTTGCCAAAATTAAGTACTAGGATACAAAGCGTCTGACAACCCTATGGGTTCTTAACCCATGATGGGTTTATACTGGAAACTTTATTGCGCAAGTTTCTTGTAGCAAACGCCTTTTGACGCCCATTGCAGAGTTTTTAAAAGTTAGGCATTTCGCTTATAGAAGCGTATTTTAGCCTACGTAAACAGCAACCAATCTGTCTATGTATTAATTTGTGAAAACCTTTTTGTCTGAGTAAAATTCCCCGCATGCTCTGACAGAAGAAACTTGCGGAAGTAATTTGCCAGTGTTAACCACCCTTAAAGTATTACTTCAGCATATTTAAAGATAGATTATAATATAAAGCAAATCAACATATACTTAGCAGAAAAAATGAAGCACAATTGAAGGCATTTAGTAAAATACAGTTCATAAAAACCAACACCGCACATTTTCCAAGTCGCCGGCAGTTGTATGTACAATTGTACAGTGAACAGTCAGCTGATTGCAAATATAAATATAAGTTTACCTCTGGTCTTTTTATACGAGACTCCGACGCACGTTATAATATTCCACGTTTGCCTAACGTCGGCGAATAACGGAAAAGAAGCAGAAAAAAAGTAAATGGAGATAATGGCGGACTTTAGAGTTTGGGAATTGGGCAGCCGCCCGGGGCTTATGAACCCGCAGGGGCCCACAGAATCCCAGGCCAAGATATTAAAATAATATTCGCATATTGTAATTGAAAAATCTTGCTTTTTACAGCCTCTACAGCATGCCTTTTGCACGCAGTATTGCAATCCTTGCATGTGATTAAATACATGTGATTTTACTATGTAACTTTAATTTTTACACATGTAATTTTTAAGCGTGATCAAAGAAATAATCGAAACATAAAACTACCGTAATTTCCATCTTTAACATAGTTATTCATTATTGCAGGGTTTAATTACAAAATAAAACAAAAATGAAAAAAAATAAACCAAAATATTCATGGGTACCTAAGTAGGTACAATTTTGGGATACGGTAACGACAATGAATTTTCATGATAACGACAATAACATTCATAAAATTTCCAGATTAACAAAACTATTACTATATAGGGCCACTTTTAGTTCTACCACCAAGGGCCCCTAAATACCGAAATCCTCCACTGAATGGAGACTTGGCAATCAACGTTGTTTGCCGTTCATCAAGAAATGAGTTTTAAGGGGAAAATTACAACCACATGCACTCATCATACAACGAGAAAGATAACTAGTGATAAGGGTAAAAACAACTTCAAGATAAGGCTCAAACTTCAGACAGTGATTTTTTTTAAATGCTGCATCTACCTGGGATTTTGATAAGGAATGAGCCAGAAGTAAAGACAACTCAGGTTTCATTTTCCTAATAAAGACGCTGAGCACCTAGCAAGAAGACAATTTTGGGACAATAATAAGAGCTTAAAAAGTGAACCGGACAGCGATTACTTTTGCGTGTTGTCATGCTTATGTCTGCTGCATCGATTTAATTTTAGCATGTTTCCGGCAGAAGTGGCGCTAGTTCCAATATAAACTGGATATGGAAGCACTCAACATGAGATCAACTGCTGAAGGAGATGAAATTCAGCATGAAAAAAATCATTTAACTCTTGACTAACTACTTTGACTTGAGCGAGATTCGAACCCGGTTCTCCCAATTGCCGGTTAGGTGTGTTAGCCAGTTACACCACCAATCTTAAGTCAAAGCGAATTTTGGCGGGGGTTTTTGCGAACTAGGAGTTCTTGTCTCCAAACGTAGACTTGAGGCGAGAACACTTAAATTTGAAGATACGGTTTCGAATCTCGGTCAATTCAAATGATTTTTCACTGTGAATTCCATCCCCGTGGAGTATATCTTTTCACCCGTGCGCGTGACAACGTATCTTATCATTTGTACATTTCGCTGTGAATGGAAAATCGACTGCTGAAGTTTTCGGATCACAACAACGCAAAATGCGTTCCGAAGGACCATTATGTAGGAAATATATTTGGCCTTCTGCAGTAGACTAATCTTGATTTTTTGTAGAGAGGTATCAATAGAGCTAGCCACTGAGTTCGCGCAACTCACACGTCTTACATCAGGAAGCAAATAAATGGATTTTTCGAGAAGTTAGCTTGTTTACCTGAAAAGCTGAACTTCTATGCCTAAACAGGTTCAAAGCCGAGGAGGTTCCGGAGCTTGACCTAACCGAATCTTCTAAGGATGACTCACAATAAATGCTTATTTCCCAGCGAATGTTGTATAGAAATTGGCATCAGTGAGAGCAAGTAATTGTGCTCGGCAGTTTTAGCAATGGGAAATACTTTGAACATAGTCCATACAACCCATATTTAGCCGGTTGAATCGCAAAAACTTGAATAACTACTCGGCACAATAGTAACGACTGGTTCATTGCCACATGACTCGCGAAGAGCTAGGATGAAAAGATGCACGCTGGAAACTGTGAAGCATAAGGCACAAACTCATAGGCCACGCTCTGAGAAATAAAACCTTCTTGTACACAGTTATGTAGAGAGAAATACATCATTGGTCATTCAATCCTCAGATTGGTTGACTCCCGTCTTTCATCCTTCCCTCTCCAATGCTAGTCCCCTCACACTCCATCTTAGTTCTTATGTACGGTCATCTTCTATTGGGCCTATGCATTTATCCCTTGTTCTTCCTCTTGGGACTTTTCCCTCTATTTCTCTCTCAATTTGATTCATCATAAACCTATTGTGCCTCAGGGTGTGCCCATTCCATATGGCTGTTATTTTCTGTATAAAGTCCCATATGGTCCTTTCCTCTTCCACTCTCTTGAGTATTTCTTCATTTCTTATTTTATCCATCCATTTGATCATCAGCATCTTCCTCCAAACCATAGGTTTCGAATGTTTCTATTCTTTTCCGGCCCTCTTTTCCAATGGTCCATGTTTCCGATCCATAGAGTGCCACACTCCACTACAATGCATTCACGTACCTACTGTTTCCTCGTTCGTAGTCCTAGCCTCTTTGAACACAGTAGTTTCCTTTTCAACATGAACGTATTCTTAGTTTGGTCTATTCTACGCTTGACATTCGTTGTACGTCTTCCGACCCACGTGATGGCACTTCCGGGTGGGAAATAAATGGGAAGAACTAGCGAGGAAGATCAAGGATGCGATAAATCATGGAAATTTACGGGGGATAAAGGGATTATCCGAAAATAGAAAGCAGTCGATAGCTGCATCAAACCATTCTTCGGATTGATGAATTCTGGTGAGTGTAAACTGCCGAGGTAATGGTAGCTCTCCATTCAAGTCGTTGTAGTAGGCGCAGATCGGAACACATAATCTCATGTTAGCGCAAACGAACGACGATGAATGGAACGATGAGAGCTGGTGAAACTTTCCGTATTCTACCGGTGGGTAGCATTCAGTAAGTTCACAATAGACCACATCTCGAATATGCCACGAGCGTTTGGGACCCTGCACGGAAAGATTTAATTCGCAAAGTAAATAAAATAAAAAAGAAAGCCGCTTTGTTAAAAACTGCCTCGAGCGCACAGGAAGTGTCACGCAGCTGATGGAAGGATTAGGTTGGGAACCGTTTGAGAGTCGGAGGATACGCGCTTGGCTATGATAACGTAAAAAAAGAACCGATTAGGCGAGTTTCCGAACGACACGGAGAATACTATTTTATCCCCGCGCTATATCTCTACTCCAGAACTGATAGAAGAGACAAAATAAGAGAAATACTCTGCCGAACTGACAGGCAAAAAAATCCTTATTTCCTCGCGCCATTAGTGATTTCAACAAAAACATCGATACACTATCGTAAGACACATCGTTAGCGTACAACTCACCCCTGCCCTCCCTTCCTTCCTCTTCCCTATTCTCCCCCTCTTTCCATGACTGGTGTCCGAACACCTCCTGCCATACGTCTCTGCGGCGAATCGCAATGCAGTACGTAGATGTAGATAGTCACGTCCGTATGTTTTCTGTATAGTTATCGAAATTGTTCAAAATACTTACGTAAAAACGTAAGGTTTTCACCACATAGTATTTTAAAATTTTGATTCATTCAAGTATGATGCTCCTACTTAAAATCAGCACAAAAACAATAATCACGTATGTGATTATCAAAGATCTTTTAGAGCATATCAACTCTGCTCCCGATCAGGTTTGTAGTGCTGTACCAAGTGCAAAGGCTCTGAGACGAATAAAGCAAGCGATCTGTTTTTTGCGACGTGAGCCAAAAACCGAATGCCAAAAAACAAAGAAACGGATTAAAAACCAAAAGTAATTCTTCACGCCGTAAACATTGCGTGCTCTGGAGAGCAGACCTGAGGAGCGAAGTAGTCTCCTTTTTCTAATTCAGGTCACCAGGAAAAAACCTTCATTGCTTTCAAACCCATTTCCTTCCTAAAAACACCTACCTGATGACGCCACCGCATCAATTCGCACCAGCTCTTCAGAGGGAGCGATTGGAACACTCTTTGGGCACGTTTCGGGGCCCCATCAACATTAGAGCATTTAAGCGCTGAATTGCGTGAAACGCAACGCCTTGGAGCGGACAAATGCGACTGAAGTGTAAAACGGACCGCACTCAAAAACTTAATCCAGGAGGGAATTTTTGACCTCCGAGACCTTTACGTAACGAGGCCGGCGCGTAACAAACCTACTATCTACAAAAACATTCGAGATACCCGAGTTTGACATGCTTAGAGGAAACCGAATTCAATGCAATCAAATGAGTCTGACAGCTTGTGTACTTCTATATTTATAGATGTACTACTATTTGCTTCGATCATTTCATCCATCTTATAGCCACTGGCTAAAATCAATGCAATATGTCACTTACGCACATTATAAGTAGTCAGTTTGAATAAATAAAGTAGTTAATGGCACAATTATTCTTTTATCAAGTAATTACTCCTTCAAACGGTTACTTGTAAACCAGCCATCTTGGTCACCTATGGAGCTTATAGATCACGAACATCTATGAGGTCCAATAAATTATGAGATCTAAACATTTTTCGAACGTTTCTCCGGCGCATGTTTATGGAATGCCTTGACTTATAGATCTCATAACTCTGTTGAATAAACGTATTTTTGTTTCTTCAATCGGTCATTAATGTCTCCTTTTTTATTTAGAGGATGAACTTTGGCCTTTCCCAACAACACTACTCACTCGAGCTATAAAAGCGAATTCGGATTATTCATTCGGATGGTTTAATATTTTTAATTTAAATACCCCCTAAAGAGCCCCAATTTCCTGCAAAGCGGTCGACCGGATAGTCTAAATTCGTCGATGATTGCCCGTTTCTTTCGCGGCGCTCTCTTTCTCCATCTCTGATGGACCAGGGTGACGGGATATACGCAACGGATGATGAATGCCCTTGGGGAGGCTCAGACGGCGACAACAGAGGACAAAGATACAGAGAGAGGAATGGATGGGGAGAGTGAGAGGGGTCAACAGAGATAAAAGCAGGGCTCGGCTTGTGTCGAAGCAATCAGAACGGAAATATACGCAGGCAATCACCGCGGGGCATCGGTTACAACAGGGAGAGAGACAGAGAACCACTGTTCACAAAAGGACGTTCGGGGAACAAGCATCATGATGCTGCGCCCGCACCCCCACTCAAGCCAAGCATTCACGCCCCAATGGCGTGGTGCTCGCACGCACACAGAGGGAAGGTGTCAGTTTGCGCAATTACCCACGTCTAAGGGCATCCCTTCTTGTTTGCCCGCGCGCCTGAGTTTACGCGCCTGAGTTGCCTGCCCGAGAGAGATAGCTGTGTAAAGGAAACCACGTGAATTTTTCCGATGTCAATTTGCCGGCGGGGCTGTGATATGGCCCGTTCCTAGAATCATTTAGAGCGACATCCGCCAGGTGGAACAGCCAAAGCCCGAGAAAATGAACCGAGCTTTCGTGTCGTCCTGGGGTGTTTATCCTGTAACATTCGAACCGATGGTTGCTAGGTTACGAATCGGAATCGACGTCACTGTCGAACGGATAGTTCAAAGTTTCTCTCAAGTAACTTTCCACAGATTATTTTTCCTTCGGTTTCCTTCGATTTCCTTCCCCCCAAACTTCTGAAAATTCCTTCCGTTAGCAACCTTCCTAAACCGACCGTTTCTCGGTTGCAATACGGAATCCACGCCAATCATCAGAAGTGTGCTATCATGTAACTTTCAACCGTTATTTTTTACTGTTTTTCTGCTTCTGTGTTTCGAAATTCTATCCGTTAAGTCAATATTTCGATTCGGAATCGAAAAGTTTTTTAATTATCCTACCGTGATGTCATTATGTAACTTCCGCACCGATGATTGTAAGGTTGCAAATTGGAATCGACGTCACTGTCGAACGAATCATCCTAAGTTTCTCTTAGCTAAATTTCTAGATTATTTTTTCTCGCTTCCTGCTCAAACTTTCGTAATCCTATCGGTTAGTAGCCTAGTCGATTTCTTTATTCGGAACCGTGAAATTACATAATTATTTACAAAATAAAAGGTTATATAATGCAACATTCGTTCTTCTCATTTATAAGTCACGAATTTGAATCAAATTCAAAGTCGAATTGATTGTCCGAACTGTGCTCCTATGTAACTATCTACCGATTATTTTACCTCGAATTTGAAATAACGCCATATTTCTTCCTCAATTTCTTGTGCCACATGTTAATGTTACGCGAGATGATCGTTATGCACTATAATATCCAAGTTTTTTCCCGAAACATTCGACATTCACAGGCTTTCATCTGGATATATTCCTAGTCATAGAATCAATGCATGCCATAAGTAGAGGTCTCTTAATAGATTTTTCAGGTTATCTGGACACCAGTACTTGCCTGATGAACGCCCTAGGTTCATCCAACAGAGTTCGACCACATTTAAAATCCAGCATCAGCAAAGAATCAGCCTGGAAAGTTGGCAACAATTAACAGACATGACAACATAAACACTAAAATCTATTAAGAGTTCCAGCTCATGTCGACAGTTAATCCGGCATAGCGCCGTGACGTTAGGTTGTAGAATCATGGAGTGAATTTACCGAAAAAATGTAATTACGGTTTCAAAGTTTGTACACCACTACATTTACAAATTCCAAGATTAGTCTTCGATTAATGAACCATTTTCTCGGGAAAACACTACCAAATGGACGGAAGATGAAACACTGCAAGGTTACTCAAGAACATAGAATCACTATGCATAAAAAATAATTCATTTCGCCCCCTCGTATCGTCAGCATCAATTACAAAGAAAGTTGTGAGAGACCTGTACGTAAATGATATCACTACATCTCTTTTCCACGCCCTCTTTATGAAATGAAGCTTAAGAGAGTATATTTGGCCCTTAAAATCGATGAAGCGGCCAAGGACCTGGTGAAGATCTTTCATACTTATTATACTGGACAAGTACCGTAGGCATCTAAATTTTCACCTCTACGTAAAAACCAACAGGCTATTAGAAGTATATCAAAACATAAGAAACTGAGTGTAACGTTTCCATCTGCCGTATTTATTGTATTATTTAAACATTTGATCTAAAACGAGGTTTCCGCATTAAGAAGTTCATTTTGCGAGGGAAAATTCAGAGATTGTTCTTAATTTTATAAACAGGATTCAGACACGTGCAATGAATATAATACTGACCAACATGGCCATGAAAAGAGAATAAGTACGCGAAAAATAATATCGGGACTCGTCACGGAAAAAATAAAAAAAATTGCCAAGAATAGATTGCTACGGTTAAGATCACTTACTTATTCTCCTCACATAACACAAAAATCTGCACTCGTAATTTAAATAACTCAAGAGCTTAACACAACCTCAGCAAAAAAAAAATACCGAGGAAATAAATATTGGTATGCAGATACTTTTGCAGAGAAGTTGGATTTAACAGTACAGATGTAGGCGGTTGAAATTCAGAGACTCGCAAAATAATTGGAGGCATATAAATCAATCTTTATCATAATTAAATCATTTTAACGATACTGGGAGACTATTTGATTGATAACTTTAACACTTCCAAATGTACTTTGCTGAAAGGTAGAAACAAGAGATGCTTCTAGACGGTATCTACGTCCGGTTAGTGATAACTCGTTACTTTCATCATCTCTAGTTCATTAGCGAACAGTCACTCGTGAGTCCATGGAGACTAAAACTCTGGAGGGATAAAATTATCAGTGGACAACATGCAATTTGATAATTTTTAATATGCCTTGAGACTTTTGGAATACCTTTACACTTTCTAAAAGAATGAGCTAATAGTGAGACATTAAACTGGTCAAGCCGATGTAAAATGTTGGCTTGTCGTCATTGGCCAGCATAGAACGCCGGCTGGTAGTCATGCATTCCAGTCATATTATTTATGATTTAGAAATGCACATCGTCGCCGGAGGACCCACGATAACTCGAATCTAGGCAGCTAAGAGAAGAGAAGATTTTGCAACGAGTATGACCAAGAGACACTCCCAGCCAGCATAGAACGCCGCCTGGTAGTCATTCGCACCAGTCTTATTATTTCTGATTTAAAAATGCACATCGTCGCTAGTGGGTCTACGGTAACGCGAATATTCTAGGCAGGTAAAACATACAGCACGTCAATTGAGGAAGGTGACCGCAGGTCATTTCATCCCTCAGCGAGCAAAGCGACGGGTCAAACCGCATCAGCATGGATTTCACCCTACTGTCCGAGAATACTCAAAATCAGTCCTTTGATTTTCTCTCTAGACCGCCCCAGGTGTCCCAGGGATGCAAGAAGAGCAAAGAACGAAGAAAATCCCTTTTACACGACTTTCATGATTCTACTCTCGTCCCTGATACCCCAAAAGGGCTCCCACAGAGAAAACTACTCTTCCCCCTCACCTGTTAACCCGCAAAGGAATCGAACCCTACGCCGTCCGAATGCAAAGCAGTTAATCCTCCTACGCACACACACGAACCGACAAAAGTCGTGGAGCCCCCTGGTGGCACAGGTAACCCCGTTAGTTGCGGTCTTACTCCCCAGGGTGGGGGAGTGCGCTGGCTTTGCACCATTCCCTCCACAACCAATCAACCCTCAAGGCTTCCATTTTTTGGAGTGGAGACAGGGAGCCACAGTTTCCGTGGTTAAGGGTACGACGTGAGGGGAAGGATTAGAAGGATTAGCAGGTTTTTTCATGCGTGATTTGTTGTATGAAATCAAATTATCTCCGAAATTTAAAGTTTGAGAAAGTACACTTGGTCACTGATGTATTTCTCGGTTAACGCCAATAACCATGAAAATTTAAAGCAATCCCCCTACACAGAATGAAAGGCGCAGGTAGTGAGTAAAGAGAGAGGAACGAAGTACTTAAACGCGATAGTGGGAAGATTATAAGGATAGCAAAGCCTCTAGTAACAGCCAGTACGATGTAAATCGTCTGCACCATATTAGCCCGAATATAATGCGACCCCGAATAAATAAAGACCCCTAGTATTTTAAAGTAAAAATTTAGAAAAAATAAAAGCCCATTTATTTAAATTTTTTATTTGATCTATCTTTAATTTTATCTTCATTGCGCTTTTCCAGGGTAATTGTACAATTTAACATCGCAACAAAAATACCCGATTAATTTACAATGTAACGATATCAGATATACGCCCTGAAACGCGTGCGAAGACGAGTAATAAACAAAGTAAAAGCTTGTTTTTCAAGTAAAATTTACTAGAGTGTAATTCAAATTTGACCTGAAAAGGCATCTATTGGTAAAATAAATAGCACTATATTCGGGCTAATATGGTAACAGTAGATATGTGATATAACAAGGTGTTACAAATAACGCTTATTTTTCGATACAAATTTAATTTCACCACCATCATCACCAACAGTCACCAAATCAAAGATTGGTATGCTGCAGCTTAGCTCTCCATCCTCTTTTTATCTTACCGCTCATTCGCTCACAACATCCCATTTCGACACCATTCACAATTTTCCTAAGCCTTGGTCTTCCTCGGCAAGTCTTGTCATTCATTTCTTCTTTGGTTGTTGTTTTCAAGATGTCGTAATACCACAGAATGTGTTTAAAAGTTTATCTCTTCTCCTTTCTCCACAGCCTTAGTAATACTTCTTCATTTTCAAATCTAGCAGCGCATTTTATCTTAATCATTCTTGCATATTCCCATCCACAATCCCATTGCTTCAAAATTTCTATTTTTCTACTGTTACCTACCTAAGCTTCGTTGTCACACATAAGAATTCCATACTCCATTGGTTTTAATGGAGAGCTTCTTTGCTTACGAGCCTGTGATACTAGCTGTTAATTCTTTTCTTCTGATAGAATGCAGTTCGCAATGATTATAAGCAGTTATCAGTCAAAAGACTGGTTCAATGTAGCTCTCCTCTCTATTCCATTTGTTAACAAACAGATCAATTCATGAATATACATATGTATATTCATGGCTCAATTACTACAGCGCGTCCCTCATTTATTTGAAAGTTTAGGCCTCATGGAGAAAAGTGCTGCCAAATTGACTCAACGCGTGCTCATCTTCTGGCCACGTATGCAACCGTTACCAACACCGCGCCAAATTTAATTTAGTTACCTTCGAGTACGTTTTCTCAGCCTTTTTAGCTATTGCCCCTCTTAAAGGGTTTTCTCAACAATTTTTTCCTAATCACCCCCATGAAATGTTAAGCAAGACAACACTTTGTGTATAAACAAGACTCTCTTTGTTCAATGGAAAACGTTTGCCTGATTCTTCTTAGCTAGACTTTCAAGGTTCGGTTTGATCTGAGTAAATTTAATAGCACGTCACCTAGCACTATTGTTAGCGCCTAAAATTTCAAGGGAAACCTAATTGTAATACAATAATTTTTTCACTCCCCAGAATATAGTTTTCGCTGAGGTTGAGAATCCTAGCTTTAGAGGCTAAAACTTGCATTTATAAATCAGAAGAATATTATATGTGCAGTGTTGCGAAATTAAGTAAGATATGTAATAACAACGATTTCAAGGATGTGCTATTCTGTGAACCTATGCCAGACGGTAAGATTAAATATCATTTTCCTAAAGTTGGGAAAATGTCTTCGATAAAAACAATGTGAGATGAAAACAACGCACATACGTTGTTATAAATAATTTCGATCTCATTTTTTAAACCAAAACACTTTCAGTGTAAGATAATCGAGTGTGTGTGAACCTTAATGTGCTAAAAACGCAAATATAACTACGGGAAAATTTAATAATTCCACATTTTGATTACCTGCACAATTAGCTTCGTGTATTTCATCCTTCATTTTCTTCGGCAGTTCTTCTAATTCATTTCTCCTCCCACGATTGTTTTCAACGGGAATATGTGCTACACCATGTGCTTCATAAGTTTCCTTGTTATTTAAAGACGGCTTAAGTTACTTCTATAACAGTAGCATTATAAGTCACTGGCAAGTGGTACGCCGATGTGTAAGCACGGACTTCTCTGACAGTAGGAGTCGACAGCGGTAGTAATCGACAGCGGCTTGCACTTGCAAGGCAAAAAGATTGGCTTGATATTTAGCCTGAAAGTTGACTTTTGATTCTCCGATATAATCGCATCGTATACGGTGAAATCCTGATTACATGACTCCAAGCGGGGTTTCATTACGTAAACAACGAATAAATTTTCTGTAAGACGACTTACTGACACACGCATATGTTTAATGTAATTAATATAAATTTTTAAAATCCTGGAATGCCTTTGGAACTCGAACAATGCGACGCAAAAACGCAATATTCAATATGTAAGCAACGAATAAATTTGTCGAAGGACGACTTATTGTCACACATATATATTTAATGTAATTTTATAAAATCCTCTAATGGCGTTGGAACTCGAACAATGCGACGTAAAAACGCAGCAATAGCAAAAATTAGGTGATTTTCGAAATTACAATGTTGATTGTTTTATCCATCATTCATTTCTTAGGCAATAAAAACGGAAGTAATATGTAAAACAGTCATCTTCCATATTGAAAGCCGTCCTGATGTCGACGTCGGAATTCGATATATCGCCGAGCCCTGTGAAGATGTTCTTTCCGCACCATTTTTTCCCTCCTCCCTTCCCTCAACGAACCCCTTCCCATTACCCACACACCGTGGTTCCCTCATCGCGGGAGTAGGGTCACGTCTTCCCTGGTTTGCGGGTTGTCTGTGTAATCATCGTCGGATTGGCCCAATGGCACACAGCGCTTCCTCAATAAACCTCCACCCCCTACCTCCCCTTACCCTCCCCCCTCGCCCCCACCCCCAACCAACCCAGACACCAACCGAGGCTTTTGAGCTTTCCCAACAATCGAAATCAGATTAGGCCCTCTTGACGACTATGAATGGCCGCGTGAAAAGCCAAGATTTGAAACCGGAGCGTAGATGGAACGAAAAAAAAGCAAGGGGGGAGGATGACCTCTACGTATGTACTTAGGGCTACGTGTAACCAACGCCAGAGCGCAGCACCATCACCAACACCACTGACCACTTCACCAAAGCAGAGCACGGGGTAAATAAAGGACATGGATGAATCACCGTTTTAGTGAATCCATCATGGTGCATGTAAATTATAAACGGGATGGGGCAATAAGAATGATGACTTCGTTCGTTAATAAGTCGTGAAAAGCCGCGGCGTGCAAAATTTAAATAGTCCTTAATATTAGCTTAATAGTCAGTTTTTTAAAAACCGTTCTATCGTAAGAAAAATACGATGTATATTTCCACAAAATATTTTTAACTGATTGCGCAAAAATAAATTTTGGGTAAAAACATAGTGTTTCTATTTCATCAGATATGATTTTTTAATATATTAAGCTTAGAACTGTCGAATGCATCGAGCACCTACTGGATTCACACACGGAGTGTAGTGATTCGAATGTTGTCGATGGCGGATGATATTCATCGTTCATATAATCCCTTACTTCTGTCTGAAAGGGAGTCTGTAAGCCCTGATTGCAATCAACACTTGAACCACAAAGAGAAACCGGAGTGTGGAAGGTGCAAGAAATGCAGGAATTTGGGAAGCAAATCGCTGCCGAGGAGAGTGCCGGCTTCCCTTAAAAAGGTCCGGGTTCAAATCCTGGCAGTGGCAGGGATATTTCCTGATCCTCACTTGAATGTTACGAGGAGATCGTTTGTCGTCGTTACGAAGTGTAGTATTCAGTCCCTAGGATAACCTGATGACCCCTTGGTGCTTTTTAAGTACAAGGCAATGCTTACGCCGGGTTACTCTTAAGGTGGTTGGAGCAATTATTGTTTACGCACATATTTGCGCAAAACTTTCCATACGCGTTCTCATCAGTGATATCAATACGTTAAAGTGATATAAATTGCATCATAACAATTTGGTTTTTTACCAATTCAATGCTCATTTAACACACACCCTTATGGCACATGAGATATATATGTGATTACAAATATTTAGGTGTCACGCCAAGTCCAATACTCGAAAATAAACATATTCAAATATAATTTCGTATAAATTTTTAATACGGCACCTAAAAGTCTAGTCATAACACGGAAGTAAGGAAATAGTAATGAAGAAAATGCAAAATATAATTCTTGTATCATTTCAATTGTTGCCTGTACGGTTAGTTCCAACGCATAAACGTATACACGTAAGTTAAATGTGGTCCAAGAAGTTTTTTCGACGAACTTAAAAAGTTATTTAAATGTGAACTCAATGACCCACGATTACTGCCCCAGCCAGATTAATCCTCCCTTTTCATCCTAACTAATACCTCCGTAAGTATCCCTAAGCACCGATCTTAAACAGCGCAAATGACCACAATTGTCAATCGCCTACTCAAAATCCCCACCAACCAGGAAGAGAAATGACGTACGGTAGAACGGACGGTCACATGTACAGTAGCAGCTAAATATGGTGACTGCGCGTTCGGGAGAGGAAGGCTCGTCTAGGTATCGACTAGGTCTAGGTATCGTCTAGGTCGACTGAGGAACAGATGGGTGGATGTGGTACACGCTGCCAAAATAACTTCAGAAGGTCGGACGAACCAAAAAAAGTTGCATCGAAATACACTGAAATGGTTCATAACACATCGGAGAATCCCATCTAAACAATATTATTTAGAGTCATAGAGAGCTAAAAAGTTGATATTAATCATAGGTTGAGCATTTTAAAGTTGACATTGAAGGTTTGCGATCTTGGGAACCTCAAAGGTCAAACGAGGAGACTGCCTTACTCCCAAGCGGAGAGTCATTTGGCAGTTAATGGACTCTTCCACTGACAAGTACCTTCTGCGTAACTGCCAATGTTTCACTGCCACTATACATTAAGCTAGAGTGAAGCACTATCACAAACACTAACTACTTGACCAAATCAGAGCCCGGGTGAAGGACGAGGATAAAGGGCCTCTCCGAACGAAAATGGTCTACATTTTCTTCTTCATTTTTTACCTTGCTTTCCTCCTTCCACGGATATGAGACATTCGACTTCCGCTTGAACGCGAAAACTTGAGCTTTGTTACCAGCAGATTTTTCACTCCGTGAGAGGAAATCTAATTCAATTTCACTCCCCGAGATCGTAAAATAATATACTTTTTCCTCCGCTTCCATTTGCGACCGATTACGTACGCTTTACGAGAGTCAATGCGTTTCGGAAGTTGTTTTTCGTGAAAAACAAAAATAAATCAACTATTTTTAGCGGTTGCGAACGCATACGTACTACACATTACTATTAGCAACACGAACCCAGTTAAAAAAGTTGTTTCTTGGAGAAACCTATAAAGTTACTTTCATTCAGGCCTCACAAAGGTATCAATGAACTGGAGTGGCAAAAGTGTGAGAATCATGACATTTTGAGAGACGAAACATTAAGTATCTATAAAAAAAGCCTTGCAATAGCATACATTTGCGTACATACATCACGCCATTCCCCATAGTGGTAGGCAATGTCAAAGAATTTAGTTTTTTGTTGTTAGAACTGCAAAAACGGCTCCTTTTCAATAATTTCTTCCATAAAATCATATCCTTGCATGCCTCATTCGCTTCTCTTACACGCAAGCAATGCTTCTTACATGCTTCTCTATTATTAAGACTGCTAATATTCCTCCTCTTGAGAGTCTTTTCCACCACATTCACCCATGACTTTCGCGGTCTACCTCTTACTCTCACAACATTCACTCTACTATCATATATTTGTTTCGTCATTCGACGCTTACCCATTACTTCAACATGACCAAGCCAACAGAGCACACTTCTTTCACATGTGTCTATTACTGGAGCATCCAACCCACATTCTTTCATCACCCACTCACTCCTAACCCTATCCATCCTACTTTTTCCGCAAACACTTCTTAGGTACCTCATTCCAACTGCATTTAGCTTACTATGATGCTTATCCTGACATACACAGGATTCACTGCCATAGAATACTGTCGGGAATAGAACAATTTTTCCACTGCGATTTTCGATTCCCTAGATAAACAATCATTCCTGGTATGTTCTACAAACTACCTACGACTATCCTTCCGGTAATCGCATGCCTTATAATCTCCTTATCTATCATTTCTTCATCAAGTTCTTTGACATTGCCTACCTCAAAAGGGAATGGCGTGACGCGTATGTGTTTAAGAAGGATGAAGTAAACGTAGTAACATTGATAACTGTTTTTATGCTGTACTTTTTAGTAATCATTATACATATAACACACATAAATATACACAGGTATTTGAGGCTATAAATTGACTTATGTTTAGGTACATATTTCACGTAGTACGCTGAAAACACCTTCACAACCGAAGGTATTTTGCGATATTACCATAAAGTAATGCGACGAGTGAAACATTGTTTTTTTGAAATACTTAATTGAGAATTGAGAAAATATACGACATACACACCGTGCATACGTTTCAGACGCGATATGTGCGTCAGAACTTCCTAATTCTTTAATTTATTTTGTTTTTCAGGAGAAAACTCCCGTGCCATATCCTTTGGGAAAACAGCCACTACTTTCAGACGACTACCTCGAGAAGTAGTGCGATAAGTGACTGATATGTTTCCACTACCGAACATTTTCGGGCTTTTCTGCAGAGTAGAGAAATGTTTTTTTATAATTCAACAGTTCTTTCTTCTTACTAAGAACGTCGTCAGGAGACTTGAATAATTCGGTTATATTTGTTTTCACTCTCTGGTAAACGACTGAGCATTTTTCATACAATTCAAACAAGAATATAAATAAAAAAGTTAACGGTCGGTTGCTACACTCATATTTGTGAAAATATATCTTTTCCAGGCACTGCTTAGGCGACAACCGTTTTCCGTATTAAAATTTGATGGACGCTTGACTATTTCGACTGCTCCTCTGATCAACCGGGGATAATATGAAAAGGTTTGATAGTGGAAATACTAATCGCTACGAAAACCTTCAAACAAAGATTGTTTGATATATTGTTATCTTTATAAATATGAGATATTTCTCTTTACACTGAGGTCAAACCCATTGAATTTCATGCGTGGATCTACCTACCTTAGTATGGCAGGGAGGACAAAACCGGAAATGAGGAGGGGGATAGAAGGACCCACCTCCTTCCACGCAAGTGAAAGGTCCTACAGTGCCTGACAAGGGGTAACCCAGTTACTCCATTTGTCATGCATAACATGATGCAGTCCGTCGCTGGAAACCACGAAGAGATATTATAGTTGGCCATTCCGAACTACCGTCCAGCTTTCGAGGGTCAAAAGGACTGCGTTGGTAGCAGAGCCCGGTCGAGGCACGTAAACGGTCACGAAAGCATATGTCCTAAAGCTATGATCTCCACCAAGTCCCAGGAATGCTTTCTGGCGCTTCACTCTCAGGTATGGTGGTCGTAAGTCTGAAACTTTTCAATTCTACAACATATTATCAGCGAATGCATTTCCAGTGTGGTACCGACTAACCAATATTATTACTAGAAAGATTCTACCGATATAGTAGGCTTGGATGAATCTGCCTTGGAGGTGTCTGCCATCTGATCTTCAGTTACCATAGACAATGGATGGGCAATCAACTCAAAATTATCGATAGATCTTAATCAGTATATCAAAATACTGTCGATACTATAATACGGAAAATAGGAAAAATGTTGACACGGTAACACATATAATCTTAGGGTTGCCACATTAATAATTTCGATTTTAAAAATAAACAATTCAGTATATGTTATTGACTTTTGTCTCCTTCATTTATTCTATTCTCATTCCCTCGTGATTTCTTCCTGGACCACTGAATTTCTTTCCTTGATGTCCTTGCTGGTATATACCCTTATTCAAACCAATATACTACCAACATATACAATACATTCCACCAGTTCCGTGCATGCCCACCCTCATATTTACTCTAGCCTTCTAATAATAATCTCTCTTTTTGAGTGTCATAAGAGCGAAAAATGATATTGAATATCAAAACAATACTATCCAGCATGTAGTATACTACACTGTACAATAAAGCACACATTTTAATGTACAATGTAGTAGGTACCTATAATGGATAGATGTGTGTATCAAATCAAATATCTAAACAAAATTATCGACACACTTAAAGATCTGGAAACATACGATACGATAATTATCAAATGTCTATCGTAGAAAAATATCAACATAGCTCGTATCGAACCAAGATTCTTTTCCTACGAAGAAGTAATGTATAAGTAAAAAAATAAGCATTTTGAGTGATTAAAATTTTTTGAAAATGAATACAGTACGTGAATCGCTAGTGTGTGCGTAAAATCCGAATATGTGCGTTACTCCTCAGATAGATTGATGCAGATCATAGACATACGACAGTCCACCACTCTACCAAATGAGCTACCAAAGGGAATAAAAAGAGTCTTCCTGAAAGTTGCACTCCAATCTTTAAGAAGAAAAACGTTTTTTAGATTAATGCGCAGCTCATACTTAAGTCGCGTCCTGTTCAAGCAGAAATGGTAATTACCGCTACTGAAGTCTATCCCAGGAATAATCGATTCATCAAACGCAGCGTATTTACTCAATAAATTATGCTACACGGGCTACGCGATATGCTAACATGGTAAGTAGTTACGGCGCTATTACGTGATACGATGTCAGTCTATAAATTGCGGAATTCAATTTTCATATTCAAAGTAGTTCGATATTTTCCATGTAACGATTTAACATTACCTATAACGTGATAGGCTATTTATCACATTTTTATCTGGTACGACATCCCCAATTTAGCAAGATATAAGAGTCACAATGTGCGGATAGAATCGCAGTGCAGGCAGATAGAGACAAATTCACTCATTCATCAAAGTAATGTACCAGTTTAAGGTAGGTTGTATTGAAAGTTAGAGAAAATCCTCCAGGATTTTTACTAGTGCAGGGACCTAAATACCTCTAGTATTTCTTTCTTTATCTCCGAGTACGTCCTACCCTTCTTCATCCCATCCATAAAACATATTCTCTTTCTCACCTTCCCGGATGCCAAACATCCTCCCCTCAATCACAGTTTAAGAAACCCTTCGCCCCTCATTACCTCCTCCAACCAAGTTGCCTCTTCCTAATCTCATTCAGAAGTTTCCTTTCCTCCCCCACTCTCCCAAGCACTCCCTTGTATGTCTTCCTTTCCGTACACAGCCTTCTCCACCTTCCTCCACACCCGCATCTCGAACGCCTGAAGCCTATTCTTGTCCCCCTTTCTCAGTCCACGTTTCTGCCCCATGCAACGCAAAACTCCATATGAAGCTCTTCACGAGGGCTGGAATCAACAAAGAGTAAGTTCACGTATATTAAATAAAAAGATCGCCCAAAATTTTGCATTTCCGCATTACAAATCCTGTTGGCAATTGAAATCCGTCGTACTAAATCAACCTAAAACTTGACCGAGCATAGTGTTTTATCGCTCGGAAACTTGGTGTTTACGGACAGAGGACGCGAGTAGTCCAGGAGGCTTCTTAGATGTGATTGTGGAAAAGAAATGAGGGAGCCATGTTAACCTTAGGAGTGAAGAAGGCAGACGACGCAGTGCTACAGACGGCGGAGGAGGCAAGGAAGTTGCCACGATACGACAATGACTGGGAAATTGGATACAGTACGTGTTGGGAGGAGAGGTCATGTTGAAGAGGGTGATATAGACATGCGATGAAGATTTAACTTAGTGAAATCTTTCCTTAATTAAAAGAAGAACCCAACTTAGTGTTTTCCACAGATTTATTTTACCTTCAGCTGTTACGCCATCATTATGTACAATATATTTTATATCGTAACGGCGTAACAGACTAAACCGGTCGTCTCGAGGAAAATAAATGTGGTGAACACAAAGTTGTGTTCTACTTTAATTTAGGGTGATATAGGGCAGAACTTCGAGTGAGCGCGGAGGAGAAAAGAAGAGAACGGGAATTTTCAACGACGGAGGGAAAGGTAAGCAGTAACTCGAACCCGTCTCGCTGGAACAGACTCGAAAGTGTCAGCTGCGCACCGGGAGAAAACGTTGCTATGTAAAGATTTCAACTACCATCAGTTGGTAGAGTGGTGGACTGTAAAATATCGATCAAATATCCATAGGTCGCTGGTTCAAATCCGGCCCGGAGGAATTTTTTTCTCAGAGTTCTAGAAACCTGTAACCGTACGTGAACCCACTCTACGGTATGTGATACGTGCGAGCACCTTGCTTTTCATTTTTAAAATCACGATAGTTGCATAAATGAGACTTCTTCATATATCCGTATGCACCTGGTTCAAATCCGGACCGACGGAAATTTTTCTTAATTTAAAGATTTGCAAGCTTAAGAGCTTTGCATGTGAGTTAGAAGACATTCAACCGTTGCAACCAATAAAAGTAAGGCTTGACAAAAAAATGCAACAAACTATTTTTTGTAATTACAATTATGATAATATATTTATAAAATCACGGATAATAGGCTCCAAGAGGTTTGGAGGCTATTCAATGAGGACGAAATATTTTGAAAAGACCATCAGTATCGAGATCCATTCTCTTTTCTGTTCAAAAAATTAAATATCAAAAAGATTGAACTCTCAATCGTGATACTAATCCGATATTTTTGTACGCATATTTTTGGGGCCAGGTTGGCTCATGGGCAGCTTTTCTGACTACGTAACATGCAGAAAAATCCAGTTTCAATTTTTACCTGAATTATTCCACGATTCCTTCCCTTCATGTCTGGTGAATTAACAGCCCTACTACAAGTCCTATTGACCATTTGCAAGGTGATATGCAGATGAAGTTGACGTGGCAGAGTTTGACGTAAATAAACAATCCACCTGAGTTCATAGACGCTTCATCCTCAAACAAAATCTAAACCCGATTCATCGAATGATAAATAATAATATCACTATTGAAACGTTGGTAGAAATATTTGAATGTTCTCCAAACGTCTCTAAATGAATAATTAAGTTTATTAAAATAAACATAACTAAGGGAGTTATACCAAGTCGACTTCCAAACAAAATTTATGTATCAGCAATTCATTTGAATTCGAGGCGACATTAGCAATCTAAATCGTATAAAACCCAGAAATGCTTCAAATTAATTGAATGTAATACTGATATCACTTAATTTTTTCAATCAATCTGAAACGTATAGCAGCGTTTACTTAACGAAATATATTGAGTCAAACTGAACCTCATAAAACTGTATCCAGTGTCATTCCCAGAAAAAAATTCTTTCTCGTGGATAAAAATAAATTCATTAAAGTGATTCCATTTATTTAACGACTAATGGAAAACAAGATCAACCTATGAGCCTTCTCTTCGGTTTGTTTCCAGAGGAAGAAACAAAAATACGAAGGGGGGAAAAACACTGAAATCGATCGCGATAGGAAAGAGGAGTAACCCAGCGAACGGAAAACAAACAATAATTACTCCTGAACTCTTGATTGCGGCTAACGAAATACTTGTCGTATCATCGCCACCCCAAGAACCCTTATAAAGCAATAAGTTGCTTCGATCGGCAGAAATTTCACGTGGCTACGTGGCGTGGTTTTCCGGATTGCTCTCTGCGATACGCGAGAAAGGGGGAGGGAAATTGAAACGTGAGAGGAAAGCAGAGGTCCCCATGGAGATAATTCCTCCGTACGTTCTTCAAATAAAAAATATCTTGAGGCCGACCTTCGATCGGATTGTAATTTTTCTTCAGGCGAATTCATAAAGAAATCACACGTGCTGAGCAAATTAATTTGTGGAACGTGGCTAAAAACCAAGTAGTCGCAAGTCCACCACTTCTCCGGCTACGGCATGCGTTATCCATTTACGTAAATAAACAAACAACAACGGCTGTGATGATGGTGCTAATCTTGAAAAAGGTGATTTAATCACCAAAGTAGTATTTTTAATCAGTCGATGATTCGGGGAAGTTCATACCGGAATTAGAGTAACAATTTGGTACTTTTCCACGGATTTTATTTGAATTACGACACGTTTCGATGTGAAGCAACATGATCATCAGGAAATACTGTGATACCAAATACATGATGATGATGTTTTAACACATCGAAACGCGTCGTAATTCAAATAAAACATTTGGAAAAGTACCAAATTCTTACTTAAATTAACTCCCAATAATAATCGATAAGTAAGTCAAAAATAAAACACTTTAAATATAAAGTTTCATCTTTCTCACGCAGTTCAGTTCGTATCATTGTCTTAAATGAATTCTACTATATTTTAAAATCGTGAAATAAAAAATTCTACCTTGAAATCCTCATTGATTCCCATGCTTTTCAAGATTTGGGAATGCTATTTTTTTCATGAAAAAGATAAACCTTCCGACACGCGACGAGTCTGGACGATATTTCCTCCGATTAAACCATTAAATTATGAACGCCGTTCCCCATTTTTATTTCGAAATTCCCACTCATCCTAATCACTTCAACAAACACTCGCAAATAGCTAAAATAATATTTCAACAAATTTCCCCATACATAATTTATCTTTTCAAAAACATGAGTTATATTCTGACCTAATAATGCTGGATATTTCGCTTTTTCGCTATTTCTTATTGTTTGACAACTCATCACATCTTCATGTCCATAGATTGAAGGACATTGTGAAAAGACAGATAGCAAATATTTTTAAAAATCATTTTTTTGCATATATTTATGTGTCGGAAAATTTAGGAACAGAACAAAACACCTTAAGGATGAGTTTCATTGATTGCAGATTTCCCCTATCACAAATGTATAAATTAAATATAGAATCACTTATTAGTTAAAATAATGACACTCATCACCGATTTGACCTACTTCTTAATTAGTTATTCTACCTCAAACCTAATTATTTTTTAATCCGATACAATTATATTATGCACACACGGTTGAGGACGCTGTTGTTAATTTTGTATACCATACTATTTTTTAAATGTCTTAAGGCGTAAAAGAGGATTTAGATACAGTCTATTCCACAGAATTTCTCACAGGGATTCATTTTTTTAATGGATTCATTAAGTTCTAGGGGATATTCTTCCTCTTTGTTGTTTTCTTAGATGATAAAGTCTCGTTGTGTAATGCGGTCCGATTGAGATCTGAAACACGCGTACGCATTAAAAGAATGAGCGCTATGCATGCTCTCTGCTACACAAAAGGTGGAGGTTATTCACCTGCTGATTGATCAAACCGGAGTTATTACTACACCTAGCCAAGATAAAGTGACAGCTAAGCACGGGAGAAAAAGCTGCTTAAAGACTTGATTGCATTTCAACTACTTAACAACGCCTTCAGTAACTCAGTTGGTAGAGCGGTGGACAGTAGTACGCTTCTGCGGTGCCATACGCCTCTGCGGCCAGCTAGCTACCATTCCACCAGCTGTAGGTCGCTGGTTCAAATCCAGCCGGAAGTAATTTTTTCAATAATTCAAAGAAACAGGTAGCCACGTGGGGAAAACCATTTTGAGGTACGTTGAGCGGTCGAACAAAACGTAATGTTTAAATTTATTTAATAACAAAAAATCCCCAAATGTTGATAATTCTACAATACCACTTCCAATATTCTTAGGAATCCTACCAGACAACATCATTAATATTGTTCCAGATAGATATAACCAATTTTTTTGTGTCGAGAAAAAATCTAGCAAGAAAGGGATCATTCAGGGAAACATTCAATTCTTATAAAGTCCAATGTATCGATATGCAATGACGTTTTCGATTATTTCGATCGATCGGCTTTAGATCAAATTTCACCTCAGGTTATAGAAAATTTATTAGGAGAACAGCAAAATATTTTCTCGGATGAAATAGTAGTTAGTATAGCTAGGCGTCACTGCAACTAAAAGAATATACAAGAAACATTTTTCTGAGCTCTCACAGTCATTATATTCCATATAACTCTCGCCCATTTCATTTCTTCTATTCCCATAAGCATAACGCAGTGGCTATTCCCAAGGAAGCTCCGCTCCCACTAAGCTCCAAATTTCCAGGTCGTCTTTTAGCTAAGTAATACGTAATGAATCTACTTATCATCTAGCTTGAATATACTCTCTTACCAACTTAATTCTCCATTAATTCCTCATGGAGTGATCATAATCGGTGGATATCTAAAGCTGAGATAATTTGCATCGCCAAGAATGGGTATAATGCGTGGGTAGTAATTGGTATAAGTAATAATTTGACAATCGGAGGAAGAATAGGAAGAAACCAGGCATGGGCATTAGCCTGCTTCAAATGACAGGCGCAAAAAGATTAACAGTTATTATTATTAACAACAATTATTTCAGGAAACGGGCAGGAAGCAGAATAACATACTTCACACTCAACCAAACAAATTAAATGGATTCCAATGAACAATGCCAGCGATCTCTGGGATTCAAACCTGCGAGCTCTACGTCAGAATCCGAGACACTATCAAGTTTCTCTAAATATTTCTCATCAATTTTGCAATACGCCTGTCACTTCTCCAGTTGCTTCTGTGGCATTGAATTTTTCATGATTCCATTTTCCTCTCTCTCTCTCTATATATATATCTAGCTACTACCGTGCACATATCGCATCTGCCACGGAATGCTGTGTAATCAATATTTTATGCAATGTTTCATCGTTTCCACGCTGCATTTCTCATGGTGTAGCTACAATTTCAATGGCTAGTATAACGTGAAAAAACCTGACTACGGATCCATTAAAATTAAAGACCATTCCTCTGCCCATAATTAATTTTATCACTTACAAATAAAATCTTTCGAAGAGTCAATGATTAAACATCATAGTAACCGTTAATTTTCCACTCCTAGAGGAGAACTGAATATTTTAAATTTCAAATAATATCCTCACAGGATTCATAAACACACTTTCAAAACGTTGGACGAAATTTGTTGTTCGCACGAGCAAATCTAACATTATTAGATCGTAAAGGTCGCTCTATCATTTTCCGTGTGACCTAGGTCAATTTCTCTACACCCAGAATATTGTAGGTCATCCTTTGCATTTGATAGCCTGCTCTTCCCAAGATTATCATTACTTGCAGAAATCGTGTTCTAGTATAGATGAATTACCGAGGATACATAAATAGACTTTTATAAAATTGATGTTAACTCCCGAGAAATTCCACCTAGGTTACACGGTACTCAGACAAACTAATTAGGAATCAAATGAAAGGGAAAAATCATTACACACGACTCTCTTTTACAGGTAAATGATATCCTATTAATTCTATACATTGCTCGATTTATACTTATGTACATATTCGCATTTTCTGCTCATGATGATTTTTACCACGCAAAATTACTCTTTACCAAACATCATCACTATGCAAAAATTTAATGATACTTAATAATTCATGATTCAGAAGACCTGTCACGTAATTATAAAATGAACATTCAAATGGTACATGCTTTAATACCGAATCAAACAATCACGGTGATATATTTAATGTATACGATTTATTTACTGATCATTCATCTGCATCTACATACTACCCTCCGAGTCACCAAAGAGGCGTATGGCAGGGGGGTTTTAGGACACCAGTCATGGAAAGAGGGGGTAGGGAAAAGGAGGGGGGAGAGGACAGAGCTGAATTGTGTGTTAATGATGCGTAAACGAATAGTGTCACGCTGTTTTTATTATAATCACTATTGGTGTGTGGAAAGAAGGAATTAATGTACCTGTCAGTTAGGCAGTGTCTCCCTAATTCCGTCACTCCTACCAGTTCCAGAGATGCAGCGAGGTGTTAAAATAATATCCCGTCGTACTGAAACTCACCTGATCGAAGTTCTTCAAGTAATCTAAGCCTAGCACGTAGCCTCAGAGTCTCTGACGGTTCCCAACCGCATCCTTCCATTATCTGTGTGACACCATCTGTTCGCTCGTAGCAGCTTTTAACGAAGCGTGCATCTTAACTTCGTACTTTATTTACTTCGAGGATTAAATCTTTCTGTGCTGGCTCCCAGTTGCTTAGGGGAATTCCTTATTCTTGAATGAGGAATTGCCTAAAGTACAGGCTGCCAAAATAAACTCAGCAAATGCGATGAAAATTATTATATTTAATATTGCGCCTTTTCTCTTTCCATTGATGTATCACCCTTTCATCACATCACAGAGCCACATCTACGGCTACACCTATTACATCCTACATCAGAACAAAGGCTACGCGTTTGTTCTGATGATTCAGTTGCTAGGCGTAGTGTTTCAGATGTGCGCCAATAGATGACAGGTGAGCTCTCCACTAACGTTATACGTTCTCCACTAACTGACACATTGCGCAGGCATATGAGTTTTTAAAAACACGTATCGCTTTTCAAAAAAAATTTAAATCGGTCGGCATCTTTCTCCCAGAACCCGTATTTAACCACGGACAATTTTATGTTGCATTCTCCCAAGTTAGCAGGTCAGCGAACATAATGGTTCATGTAATGTATGGGCCTAAAAAAGAGAAATAGCTTACTAATAGATCCCCCTGCTTCACTAAAAATGTTGTATACAAATAAATCTTTGACATTTATATATCATATGTTGTTTACCATAGTTACATATAGTTTTCATTAAAAATAAAAACCACACACTTATTT
This sequence comes from Pyrrhosoma nymphula, assembly GCA_963573305.1. Taxonomy (NCBI): domain Eukaryota; kingdom Metazoa; phylum Arthropoda; class Insecta; order Odonata; family Coenagrionidae; genus Pyrrhosoma; species Pyrrhosoma nymphula. Next base: position 38,551,230 of record OY754334.1, read on the forward strand.
CTATTTGATAATTTACTTGATTCATTACTTAGAGGTTATTTCGTTAATATTTTAGCCCGTTTCAGCAGGTCTTTCTACTAGTTGTAAATAAATAAATTCAACACGCGGAAAAACTAGTTCGTTAGCGCGTAATTTTAAAACACCAACGTATTATAACCGTCCTCGAGAGTTAGTGAACCTGTGTTATACATCTAGAAGAGGAGGAAGAGCAAGCGGTTACCATCGTGAGGTAGACCGAGTGGGTGCAAAGGGCAAGCCGGGGTGGTGTGGGGGTTAGATGTAGGAGGAGAAGGGGTGGTAAAGGGGGAAGAAGGCGAGCTAAAAGATTATTTTGAAGGCACGAATAAGATACGGGAGGAGCCAAACAAAAGAGGCACGTATTTGGCAGGAAGTAAATTAGGCAACACGGGGAAGGTTTTGGGGGGGGAGGTGAGAAGGAAAGAGGGAGGGAGGGGTCGTAATTAAGCAGCGAGATGAAGAGAGGGTGGCAGGGTGGGGAGGGAGAGTAAGGGGGTGGGAATTAGCAGGGTGGAAGGAAGCAAGGGGGAGAGACTCTGGAAATGAAGGAGGGGGAAGGGCGAAGAAGGGGTAGGTAGGCAAGGGTTGGCGAGCTGTCTTGGAAGATGTACGGGAGCGCGTTGCAAACGTTTCGAAATCGCATTTCGATGTGAATTTTGCATCGCAAAAGATGCGATGAATCACTTTGCATCGAATCGCTTTGAATGCGTCTTAGACGCATATAATACATTAGTGTAAAATATTTTATTTGCTTTAAAAAATACAAATAAAAAATAATCGTAATTATTCATCATTTAGGTCATGGTTAAGTAATAAAAGATGTTATTACTTCATTATTAAAGTATAGCAAATATATTTTTGCAACACCAGGGATATATTATAAATTCACAGCATTTACAGAGAATTAGAAATTCACGTTTTGGACTATATTTCATCTAAATTATATGCTGCAAACGTTAACATTTTTAATACTTTTTAATTTGAGCGTCCTTATTTATACTATAATTAAATATATTTATAGTATTATCAAAAGATGTCTGAACAACTGAAAATATTAACAATTCATAAATACCTTAGTAACCAAATACAAGCACAAAATACGTATGCGAGTTAGTCCCATAAAAGTAAGGACATCTTCAAAGGATACTCATCGTCAATTAATTACTCTAAGATAAATATTTTAAGCATGTAATTTAAATGCAAAGTTGTACAAAATGTTCATTACTAATTCTCTGCAAATACTTTGTAATCGACGAAAGGTAACATTCATTTTTGAAAGCTTGACAATGAGGAAATAACATTAACATAAACGAGGTCGAGAAAATTTAACACCTGAATTTTTGTAGAGCAGGATAACATACTTGCAAGTTTTGTGTAACTATAAGGTACCTGCTTCGTTGAGCCACCATTATTAGATGAAAAAAAGGAAATCATAACCATAAAAATCAATAAAATACAGAGTATCATAAGGTAATAAAAATTTCAAACATATATTCTAAATATATGTTCATAAAAACATTTCAATATTTTTTTCTGAGAAAGCAGCCATACTTAAAACGTTTTTGAGAATTTTACACATGGAAAAATATCAAGCGATATGAGTTCTCATAATTACTTCATAGATATCGCTTTGTATCGCATCGAATTTCCTTTTGCATATTGAATTACATGGTACTGCATGACAACGCTCATATGGAAATCCAACGCATTACATGAATATCGCATTTACTCTCATCTATCGCTTTTAAATTCACAACGCATGGAAAATTGTCTTATTGCATCGAATTACATCGCAAATAGGATTGCATCGCATTATATCGCATATAGAATACATTGAATTGCAGCGAATACATCATATTACATCGAATATCGCATTTCATTTCATAGAATATCGAATTACATCATGCATCGTATTGGATTGCATTTCATCGCAAATATAATTATTCCGCTCTACGTCGCATACCGGATTTGCATCGTTTTTCATCGCTCATCGCATTTGCATCTCATTATATCGCATATCGAATACATCTTATTGAATCGAATATATCGCATTACAACGCATATCGCATTTCATTGTGCATAATATCGAATTACATCGTACATCGCATTGGATTGCATTACATCGCATATGAATTTTCATTTCATAACGTATTACATCGCAAACAGCTCTGCATTGAAGTATACCGCAATTGCTTCGCGTTACATCGCATTTCGCCATTTGCATCACATTACATCGCATATATCGTGTTGCATCGAACAATGTTTTCGAATATTATGTCCCTCCACTCTCGAGTATTCACTAAGTTGGCTGTTTTTCAGACAACAGTTTCGCCCGTATTCCAACGGGCATCTCCAGGGCGAAATGTTCTCAGAAAAACAACAAACGCGGTGAATACCCGAGAATGGATGAACATTCGCTTCAACGCCACGGAAACCTACGGTGACACATCGTATTATATCGCATATCGCATTCATTACATATATATTATCGAATCATCTCGTATATCGCATCGGATTACACTGAATCACATTTTATATCGCATTGCATCGTAAACAGCACTGCATCATATTACACCACAAAGACAATTTCTTCGCATTACTTCGCAAATCGGATTTGCATTCACATTACATCGAATTAAACCATATCACCTCACACCTATTGCTCTGCATCGCACTGCACCACAATACGATACATCGCATAACATGTAAGATCAATATCGCAATGCGATTCATCTGGCACAGTCGATTCAGGGCAGCATGGCGAAGCTCTGACCGGAGATGGGGAGGATGAGGAACAGTCAAGAGAGATTGAGAAGGAGGGAGTAGAATGAAAAGGGATGGAAGAGGGTGAAAATAAAGGAGAGAAAGGAAAGAATGGCGGGCGGATGGGGGCTGGGGAGCGGAGGGGGGTACAGGATGGAAGGACGGAGAGAAAAGGGTGGTATATGTTGGGGGGGAGAGGAAGGATACGGAAACAAGAAGAGTAAAAAACAATGAGCAGGGAGACGAAGAAAGGGAGGAAAAAAGCGTTGTCGGAAAGACGTCGCCGTTATTGGAAATGAGTGCGGAATACAAATATCACGAGAACAGAGAGAGAGAGAGGAAAAACAATGGAAGGGAGAAACGCGTGAGGGTGGGACGGACGTGAGTGGCTGAAGAGACTCGTTGGAAATGAGGAAAGGCATTAGTGCTCCCGGACAAGGACGTAGATGACTGGGCTCACTCTAATGATGGGTGGCTACGAGGGACGTATGTATCGAATTTTTTGACGTGTATTCTCCGAGCTCGGTATTATCAACTCCGACCTCTGAAGAGGCCATTGTCTTATTCCCATGTGTGCTCACGAGGTTTCATTCAATGTAGCGGACGAATATTCCCTGCTTAGGTACTCGTTCGCTTACAGCACTAGCCCTTCAAAAGTTAACAGTAGATCGTGAGTGGGCGATGCTGATGTTTTCAAAAATAAAGTTCTCCTGGGATAGAAGGGAAAAACACTTCATAATACAACAAACAACAATCAATACATGCATTTACGACGAATGATTCACCAAAAAACGCTTCTAGCAGTTGTGAACATTTTCGATCTTAAATAAACTTAGCTCACGAATATCAAAATAATCTTATGTACCACAAGGCATGCTTCTCAAGGTTAAACACCGATCGTAAAATTTCACAGGTTAAATTTTCTGAACTATTTCAGTTTTGCATTTTTCATATTCTTGTAAATACATATCATACTCCGCGCTCTCGATTCAACCGTGCCAGACGACCAGTTAAACAGTACGTTAATCCTTTGAAATGACAATAAAAACAGAAACTACGGGTACTTTTCAATAGTCGCTTTAAAGTTAAACCGATTAGTTTCAACTCTTAGGAAGAATGGAAACAAATGTCCATACTTTAAAAATAATAGAAATATCAACACATTTCAACTCCCAGGAAGACATTAAACGCGTAGATGTAAAAATAAAATCAAGGGTGAACAGTGAAAATTATTTTTCCCTTATTTATAAGTTCCCTTTTATTCTCCAAAAGTTATGAAAGCTTATTTTGTAAAATATCCATAAGGAAAATCAATCTCTTATTCTTCTCACAATGAAGCCTAAAAGTTTACTTCAAAGAACTCGTGCACGCATTGAAGAAGCATAAGTATTAAATGCAGGGCAGTTACGCTTACAACCAAAATTAAAAACGAAAGAGGTAAGTCAAACTTTCTATCATTAGCCGATGGACCAGATAATGCCAATACGTCTGATAATAATAAAATTATGACTATTAAAATATTTCTTCAATGGCCGTAAAATATATGCACCACTCGTCAAAAAAATTAAATACTTACTGTGTTGGTTTGCGGGAATGAGGTTCCACAACAGGGACCAACCACAGCCTCTCCACCAGAATACCCTCCTGTGGTAGTTTACGGGAAAATAATTTCCTCGCCAGGGACTACCACAGACACACACACACAACCCAATTGGAATCCTTTGTAGGCTAATGAGACCTAGCTAAGGATTCCTGGGTTATAACCTGGGATCCTTCGGAGAGCTGTAGTGACTCTACTAAGGCTGCCAAGTTATTAATACAACCACACACGCAATCACACAAAACACTCACACACACAGCAGGGCCCCAGATTTCTGGGAGAACAGCTCAAAAAGAGCGTTGTCAAATAGAAAAACAACAAACAGGGAACGAGGGTGAAATTCGTATACGCGTATTTCGACCACAAAGTGGTCCTCTTCAGCGAGCTGAAGGGAAAAACACTAGCAACACGAGGTTGAAAGACTTTCATTGGAGAAATATTTTATCTGTTTAATCTATAGAGGCCGTAGAGCTCATCTACCTTGATTTAAAATTATGACTGCGTATAAGACCTAAAAAATGAAAGGAGTTATTTAAACTAAAGTGGGGGATTCGACGACTTTCTTAAGATTTAATTAGTGAAGGAAACATCATCGACTGAGGAATTCTGGTCCTTTGATGATTCTACTGGTTTCCAAAGCTCCCCCAAAAAGTTGTTTATTGACGCTTAACCCTTGATTAATAATTTTACGGGACCTTAGAGGGTTCTCAACACTCTTAAGAGATCGAAATATGCGCGGGGTGAAACGAATTCTAACGATTAATAGCCTATGGATCGGCCTCGTGCAATGAGAGAGGATAAAAGGAAGACAGGGTGGGAACTCCTGCGGAATTTTCACTCCCATTAGGTTGGATCGTGTGTCCTAAAAGGGGGCAAAAAGGCCTTCATCAACACGAGACCAAAGGGAGCGATGAGCCCCAAAGGGAGCGATTGGATGCGATGAGAACGGCAAAGGGGAATCCGTGCATTTGAAGCAGGCGGAGAATGGAAGTGAATTTGAAGGGGGAGAGGGAGTGAGCTAAAAATCTGCCAAAAGAAAGACCAGCTCCTAAACGCTAAAAATTTACATCGACCCATTTTTTTCCAACCGTCCGTACTTGGCTCTTCATTCTCCAACGACTTTAGCGCATGCGCTGGTCTATTTTTCACGCGTTTGACTCTCGTTTAAACCCGATTGGCTATCGGTTGGTTAATTGAGGAGGCGACCAAAATCTTAATCCGTTTGGAAGTACATCAAGGATGGACAGGTTGGCAAGGCATGGATTTATGGAGAACGGAGGAATGGTGAAGCACGAAGGAAGGGTGGAGCCCGGAGCTTGGAGAGAAACCCGGCGAAAGAATTGGATCCTTTTATTCCTTCACGAATAGAGAAGGCTGCTCGGGTTCTCCACCGAGTCAAAGACAAGGCGGATATTGACAATTCATTGACCCAGTAAAGAACCCGAACAGTCTTCACTAACAGCATGCGCCGGGAAAGCATCAGATCTTTCTTCATGGCTAGGGTTTTCCTTCTTAAGCAAGTCCAATGCTAAGATATCGCCTCGGATTTCTGATTTGTCCTGAAACGTTCTGTCTTCTGGTTCAGAGTCTGGAGGGATGAATGTACACTCTATTTTTAAATGTGTTGCAATTATTTATTTCATTAAAGTAAAATTTATTATTTTCTCCAGAAGGGAAAAAGATTTTTTGAGTTTTAATTGTGGGAAGATGTTTCTTTTTCGCATTTTCTTGGACGTTGGCTACTTTAAATCTTGCATGCAAGTCTATTTATACATACAAATATCAGGTTTGGCCCAAAGGACTATACAATATCTTTGTTGGTTGGTAGTTTTGGGGGGAGAGCAACAACTCAGATCGTTTGCGCAATTTTAGGATAGGCGGAATGGTTGGTAAGGGGAGGATTATTCAGGGATAGGAGTGAAACCCGGCGTCAGCATTGACGAAAGGCGCCAAGTGAACCACAGTTTTACGTCCCATTCGACGGACGGAGTGCTGCACTTGAAGTGCTCTTCACACTGTACACAAGTATGGATTGGGATTCAACTGGAAAAATCTCCGTCACAGCCGAGATTCGAGCCAGAGCCCTCTGGATGAGAAGCCAGAACTCCAGCCACTGACCCAAACCAATCCCACCTTGGAACTCGAATTGTCGCGCCTACGCACAATACTTAAGCGTACCTTCAAGAGCGGCCTATTTTATACAATGGAAGTTTACAAGTTGGATCCAAAGTTAAAGATAGGTTATAATTAAATATGGGTAGGACCCCAAATAAAAGTAGGTATTCGTGCGGAGTTAGTTTTTCTCATGACGGAAAGAGCAGAGACATTATGTGAACGACGAAGTGTATCTGTCCTTGATGATTTAATCGTTTCTATTTTGAGATGCAAATTTTATAATCGCGGTCTTACAATATTTAAGTTTTACGCATTTACGTTTCTCTGCATGCATAGCCGTCTGAATATTTTTTCCTACAAAGAGGAAAAATTCATCATAAAATATTATGAGGACTTCCTTCGAAGGCAAAAAGTCATGAGAATCTCCAACCTCAAAGCGAGTCCTTTTTTCTGGTCAGGAGCAATACCAGCCACAGGGGAGGTGCTTTGCAATAAGGAAAAAGTATTTCGAAGGGGAAACAATTTACAATATTGTAAACATGGCGATAAAGTTTGTACGACTAAAGTCCAGTTTCTTTTTTACAAACCTCGAATATTACTGATATTACAGTCACGAATGAGTGTGAATATTCTAGAACAAGCAGCAAACACGAATAAATTCTGCATAACCATCCAAAATATCGGTTCGCGACGTTGGTTTGGAGGCCGTGAAGTTATTTCGTGTATCCGATTTATTTATATACGCTCCACGCACGTTCCTTTCATACATGTCCATCACCGGAGCATCCATTCCACATTCTGTCATCACCCACTCATTTCTAATAACGTGTGCAGGGAAAAAAATCCACCCGGACCGGGAATCGAACCACGGACCTTTGATTTGCCTGGTCAATGTGCTGACCTCAACGCCACCCAGGCTTCCTGAATCCTTCTGAATTCTGAGAATATTTAAAAGAACAAGATGTTCAGCCCCTACGGACGATCAAGAATCGCACTCGTAAGGGTAAACGGACTTCTAAGAAGCAACTAACCGCGAAGATAAATCCTGTAACATCACCTATATCGTGATTGGCTACGTATGAAGATATTCCAAAGGTTCGTTGTTCGATTCCCTGTTCAGGTGAATTCTTTCATAAGGCATTTTCTAAGTAATTTCATTGCCAGTTTCGGCAGACATGAAATATTTCACTCATTCCTAACCCTATCACTTCTATACACCAAAAACGGTGAAATTCTCCAAGAAAAATGATTTGACTTGACCGGGATTCGAACCCGGATCTCCCAATTGCCTTTCAGGTGTGTTAGCCAGTTGCACACCAAGCCATCTTAATACACGGCGAACGTCAGCGGGGGTTTTTACGAACAAGTTCTCGTCCCCAGCCTACATTGCAGAACAGGAGACGTCGTGAAATTGGGAGATTTGGGTTCTGAATCCCGGTCAAGTCAAATAATATTTTTCATGGCGAATTTCACCGTCTTTGGCGTACAACTTCGCACCCGTGCGCGTGACTGCGTACCACATCATTTGTGCAATCGCAATGATTGGAAAATAACCTATCACTTCTGTTTACACCGCAAACACATCTGAGATATCTCATTAAAACTGCATCTATCCAACTCTTCTGCTTATTACAAAGTTAGAATGCGAAATACTTTTTAACTGACAGGGTGTGTTGACGTGGCATATTTCGAACCATTCCAGTCTTCCATCTTCAATTATTTATCCTTCCGTTAGCTTACGTCTCCTATTTCACACGATGGAATCCGAATGCCCGAGGATAAAAATGTATTTCCTATTTTTCACGAGCACAAAAGATCGCCGGGTGCTAAGCAATGCCTCCCCTCACGCCACCCTTCGGCCACATTCTCACTCTACAATCAGAGCGGTCCCAATTTCCGATGCCCCAGTTGAACCGACAGAGGGGGTGAGAACAATTTAGCACTGAGGATCCCTCTCATACGGGCAGCATCAAAAGAAAATTGGCGCGAGGTCTGATGCGAATCTGTGACGTATAACGGTTTTCCTGGCGTTGGAGAGAATTACCCAGGAGGACTATCCTCATGGCTAGGATTGACAAATTTCCCGACATTTTGAAGCCTTCTGGAACCGATACCAGGGAATCGCATTTCCCGAGAATTCCTAAAACATCTTTTTTTTTACATAATATTCATGGATGATTAGTAAACATGACTGATTATAAGTAACTGTGACTTTACTGCGAAGTCATAAAACAGAGTAGGTATAGCTATCGCCAAAGTTCCTGGCGCAGACCGGCGTGGTACGGTTAGGAGGTAGACGTTAAGGCGGTGAAGGTAGGGGACGTAGGCTGAAGAGAGGGAGGCAACGAGACAGAGAGAGAGAGAGGCAGGGGAAAAAACAATTTCCCGGAAAAGGCACGCAGCACACACTCGCTAGGAAAAGGGTTATAATCACCGATCGCTATGACTTGACCAGGGAGCCTTTCTAGAGCTCTCATTGCGAGGAGAGTCGAAATGGGACGGCAGGCAGTGGTAAGTCATCCCGCTTCTCGTAGCGCTTGCATTGGCAGCATTTAGAAAGGGTTTCTGATTTCCCCGACACACTGAAAAACCTCCCGCGTTTCGCATAATTTTTAAAGTTTAGTTTCGCAACCCATGTCCCAAAATCATCCACTGCGCAGCGCCAGGAAATTTTGTGAGAGCTATATACAGAGAGGCCGAATCGGTTGATCCGTGTGCTATTTTAGAAGGTAATGATCGTTGCGAGCATCCACCATATTCTCAGCTAGTGGTGAAAAGTGTTGTCGGAGTTAAACGGCTGCAGCCGCAACTGTTTCGGTCAGACAAATGTTTCAAATAACTGTTGTAAACAACAGTTTAGTTTCGTGATCGTGCTGCAGCCGCGCCGTTGCGCTCTATACTGTGCAGCGGCAACTAATAGCTGAAGCTGACTATTTTGTCTTTTATTCTGTTCAAGTTCCACTGGACGTTTGGCTGCGTTGCGGCAATACGATATAATTAGTTGGATTTGAGTCTGTTGCCTGCGGTTGCTGGTTTATTCAGCCAACACGTCCGCCAGTCGTGGCAGATAGAATCTATTTTTCATGAATCCAAATGAAATTTTTACTTTAATTGAGTGAAAGATTTCTCATTACATAGAATACAGAACAACCAGCCATGTTCTAACAGCACCGATCGATCGCCTGTTGTTTTGTGTGCCTCTCTTAGACCATTTAGTATACATAGTCTAAGGTGCCTCTATCTGTTGTCCGCAACAGCGTGTATCGCGGAACTGTTTCGTTCTGAAACTGTTTCGGTTACGAAACAGTTGAAATGAAACTGTCGTGTTCTTGCAATGCCACCAATATTAGAAGTTAGTTCTTTCGGCGTAAGCCTGGATATCATAACCGAGTAGACAGTGATTTTTGGCATTGGCGTTTGGAAATGGTGAAAAAGGAAAATTTGTGGTAATTGTTGTGATATCTAAATTAAAGCAATGATTTACGGGTAAGAAGAGGGGGTTAATTCGATTAAAAGTGACCTTCTGACAAATTTTATTACCCAACAATTTCCATGACTACGCATAAGTCAGTCCTTCTTTGACTCATCATCATCATCATCATACTAATATATAAAAATTGAATGGTGTCTGTCTGTCTGTCCGTCTGTCTGTTGCTCAATCACGAAAACACTACAGAACCGATTGAGCTGAAATTTTGTATGTAGTTAAAAAATGTATAATAGGCTATATTAAAAATCCGTCAGAGCCCCCAAAGGCCCCCCTTGTGGGACCCTTGTAGTCCTTGCTAAGCATTGGGTTCGGTGCAGTGGTCTTATATTTTGCTTTTAAAAATTACTTTCACTCAAGATAGAGGGCTGGAATTTTTTTTAACGGATGGCTGAACAAATGACGTTTCTAATTCTTTATATCGATTTTCTTTTATGCTTCGTAATTGTCTGAATATCATCTTTTTTTCTGAATATTCTCACATTTTTCTCTGAAATCAACAATAGCATATTTCCTTGACAACCAGAGATTTGATTTTCAATGGATATTCACGCCTCTGGCATTTACGTTTCTCTGCAGGCCCATCATAGCACGTAGAAAGAAAATCTGTAAAAGAAGGGCCCAGAGTCCCAAAGGGCCCCATAACAGATTGCTTCGGGGAGTAATCGATATATTCAATATATATTTACAACAAGTATACTCTTCAATGTCTATTCTCAAAGTAGCTCTCATAGGGGCACTGCATGTATATGAGAGAACATTTACATAGTAAACGATACACATAAAGGAATTAAACGTGCAGGAATATTTAGGTGCAGCGAAAAGTAATGGTAATAATGCCTCTGTTGCTACAACAAACACGGCGTTGTTTATCATCGTGTAATACTCAGATGTATTACATGTAGTGGAACCGTCTGCCTCTCATTTCGATTGCGAATTGTTTTTAGACCAATTCCCACATCATACAAACGAACGAAGGAACGTCAACGAGTATCACACTAGGTTAAGAACTCCTCAATTGACTACGCTGGCAGTATTCTTCAGGCTTTGTGGTTTTTCTTCTAAAATACATTCAAGTTTTTTCACACCCGTTGAATTTCATAACGATTGCGAACAGTTTATTAGACCACTTCCCACTTCATTAACGTTACGAGTTATTTAAATATGTTTAAAAGTGTAAAAGTGCAGTAAACTTACATTCACTCAATCATCGCGTTACCTATTCAAGACTCACACACGCCGCTGTGTTTCCCTTCCTTGGACTTAAAAATATATTCATCAACATGCCTAAAAGAAAAAAAAGAGTAAACTTTCGAATAAATCTAGAGAAAGAGGAATGTGTTCTTTGCGAGAAAATGAGCCCTTGCAAGAAAAACGAAAAGATTAGACTTGGATGCTCAAAGACATGTCCATGCCTACAATCTCATGATCATCTCCCCGTGGTGTTTCAGGGGTTACGCTAAGAACCGCACAACTTTTTTCCTAGCCCAACCTAGCGACGGTTAACCAGCTATAAATCTGGTTCAAATATAGACCCATCTGTTTCGAAACATCAATCTCTATTAAGATGGTGGAAATTATAATGACGTCACTACAATCTTTTTACCCGAAAGAAGTACGGAAATTCTGCGCAATGAACAACATCCGTGCATGGAAATTGACAAGTGCACTAAGAATCACCATAGATTTTTTATTTAGCAACCGAAACCAATAATTATGGCTACCCTTTATGCCGAAAGCGCAATCCGGGTAATGAAGGATTTATAGGACAAATAAACATGGCTGCTATTGAAAATGCTCATTTTGACGGTGTCAACCGCTGGACTGTACCCTACTATCCAATCCTGATTAAGATAATCAACGCACATATCAACGTTGAATTGCGCAACTCCATTAGGTCATTGAATGCAAATATATTTATGTACACAAGGGAAGCGATCAAGCTGTTAATCACACAAAAGACGGCTCAAGAAAAACGGAGGGACGAGGTGACCATCTATCAACCTGGGTATTATTTAAGTAGTGATAAACCTGCGTGGCCCATTTTTGGGTACAAACAGTCACTCAACTCTCCGTGCACCTGGAAAACGGTCAGCGTGTCTACTACAACGAACACTACATACAAGATAGGATACAAACACCTCAAATGATCACGCTGACAGTATTCTTCAGGCTTTGTGGTTTTCTTATAAAATAAGTTCAATGTTTTTCACACCCGTTGAATTTCAACGGGTACCTTCAGCTAGTACTAATATATAAAAATTGAATGGTGTCTGTCTGTTGCTCAATCACGCAAAACCTACGGAACCGATTGAGCTGAAATTTTGCATCTGGAGATAAAATATATATGGGTTGAACATAGGCAATATTAAAAAGCCCTCAGGGCCCCCAAAGGCCCCCCCTTGTGGTCCCTGGTGGTCCATGATAATCATTGGGTTCGGTGCAGTGGTTTAATTTTTTGCTTGTGAAAATTACTTTCTATCAAGATAGAGAGCTGGAATTTTTTTTAACGGATGGCTGAATAAATTAAGTTTCTAATTCTTTCAATCGATTTTCTTTTACGCTTTGTAATTGTCTGAAAGTCATGTTTATAGCTGAAAAATCTCACATTTTCCTCTGAAATCAACAATAGCATATTTCCTTGACAACCAGAGATTTGAATTTCAAAGGATTTTCACGCATCTGGCATTTAAGTTTTCCGGCCGGCCCATGATAACACGCAGAAAGAAAATTTGTGTAAGAAGGGCCCAGATCCCAAGGGCCCCATTATAGATTGATTCGGGGGGTAATCGATAAATTCAATGCATATTTACAAGTATACTCATCAATGTCTATTCTCAAAGTAGCTCTCATAGGGGAACTGCATACGAGAGAACACTTATGTGGTAAACGATACACATAAAGGCATTAAACGTGGAAGAATATATACGTTCAGCGAATAATAATGTTAATAATGCCTCTGTTGGTACAGCAAACACGGCGTCGTTTATTATAGTTTAATACTCAGATGTATTACACGTAGTGGAACCGTCTGCCTCTCATTATGATTGCAAACTGTTTTTTACACCAATTCCCACATAAACTTTACGAGTTATTTATACATACTTAAACGTGTTAAAATGCAGTTTACTTACATTCACTCAATCATCGAGTTGCCTATTCGAGTCTCTCACTTGCCGCTGTGTTTCCCCTCCTTGGACTGAAAAATATAGCCATCAACATCCCTAAGAGAAAAAAGATTAACCTTTCGAATAAATTTTCTTAAGAAAGAGGAATATCTTCTTTGCAATAAAATGAGTTCTTGCATGAAAATCGACAAAGGTTAGACTTAGATGCTCAAAGACATGTCCACCAGCAATCCAATGAGCGTATCCCCGTGGTGTTTCTCGGATTACGCTTAGAACCGCACAAATATCATCCTAACCTAACCTTCGGACGGGTAGCAACCTTTAAATCTGGTTCAAATATAGATCCATCTGTTTCGAAACTTCAATCTGTTTTTAAGATGGCGGAAACTATCATGATGTCACTACATGCTTCTCACCTGAAAGAAGAGTGGAAATTCTGCGCAATGAACGACATCCGTGCATGAAAATCGACAAGTACACTAAAAATCACCTAGGTGCTATTTATTAAGTAGTAATGAGTCTTTGTGGCCCATTTTTGGGTTTCCCGTGCATGAAAGAGGACAAGCAATCACTCATCTCTCCGTGCACCTGGAAAACGGTCAGTGAACCATTGATGTTCATTACGATTGCGAACAGTTTTTAGACAAATTCCCGAATCATAAAAAATACGAGTTCTTTACATATGTTTGAAAGTGTTAAAGTGCATACGCAACGTAAATTCACTCAATCATCGAGTTGCCTATTCAAGACTCCCACTCGCCGCTGTTTCCCTTCCTTGGATTTAAAAATATATCCATCAGCATGCCTAATAGAAAATAGAGTAATCTTTCGAAAACATTTTCTAAAGCAAGAGGAATGCCTTCTTAGCAATAAAATGAGTCCTTGCATGAAAAACGACAAAGGTTAGCCTTGGATGCTCAAAGACATGCCTACCAGCAATCTCATGATAATCTCCCCGTGGTGTTTCTCGGATTAGACTAAGAACCGCACAAATTTCATCCTAACCAAACCTACTGACGGGTAGCCAGCTAAAAATCTGGTTCAAATATTGAGCCATCTGTTTCGAAACTTCAATCTGCTTTAAGATGGCAGAAATTATAATTGCGTCACTAAATGCTTCTTACCCGTAAGAAGAACAGATATTCTGCGCAATGGACGTCATCGGTGCATGAAAATTGGCAAGTGCATTATGACTGATCACCATAGATTTTTAATTTTGTAACCAATTATTATGATTTAGGTACCAATGAATATAGCCACCCTTAATGCCAAAGGCATAGTCCGGGTATTGAAGAATTCATAGGAAAAATAAACATCGCTGCTATTGAAAATGCTCCTTTTGACGTTGTCAACCACTGGATTATACTCTACTCTCCTATCCTGATTAAGATACTCAACGCACATATCAACGTTGAATGGCGGAACTCAATTAAGTCATTGAATGCAAATATATTTATGTACACAATGGAAGTGATCAAGCTGGTATTCACTCAGAAGATGGCTCAAGAGAACTTGAGGGACGAGGTGACCATCTATCAACCAAGGTGCTATTTATTAAGTAGTAATGAGTCTTCGTGGCCCATTATTGGGTTTCCCGTGTATTAAAGAAAATTAAACAATCACTCAACTCTCCGTGCACGAAATGAAAAACGAATGAATTACAACGATCACAACAAACAAGATAGGATACAAAAACACCTCAAATGATCACGCTGACAGTATTCTTCAGGTTTTGTGGTTTTCTTATAAAATAAGTTCAATGTTTTTCACATTCGTTGAAGTTCAACGGGTACCTTCAGCTAGTACTAATATATAAAAATTGAATGGTGTCTGTCTGTCTGTTGCTCAATCACGCAATAACTACTTAACCGATTGATCTGAAATTTGGCGTGTAGTGAGAAAATGTATCTGGATGTAACATAGGCTATATTAAAAATCTCTGAAAGCCCCCAAAGGCCCCCCTGGTGGTCCCTGGTGGTCCATGCTAAGCATTGGGTTCGGTGCAGTGGTTTCAATTTTTGCTTTTTTAAAATTACCTTCAATCAAGATAGGGTTGAAATTTTTTTTAACGGATGATTGAATAAATTAAGTTTCTAATTCTTTCAATCTATTTTCTTTTACGCTTCGTAATTGTCTGAATATCATGTTTTCAGCTGAAACATCTCATACTTTTCTCTGAAATCAACAATAGCTTATTTCCTTGACAACTAAAGATTTTATTTTCAAAGGATATTCACGCTCTAGCATTTAAGTTTTCCTGCAGGCCCATGATAGCACGTAGAAAGAAAATCTATATAAGAAGGGCCCAGAGTCCCAAGGGTCCCATGATAGATTGCTTCGGGGGGTAATCGATAATTTCTTTGCATATTTACAACAAGTATACTCTTCAATGTCTATTCTCAATGTAGTTCTCATAGGGGCACTGCATGTATATGAGAGAACACTTACTTAGTAAACGATACACATAAAGTAATTGAACGAGCAAGAATATTTACGTGCAAGCGAATAGTAATGCCTCTGTTGCTACAACAAACACGGCGTTGTTTATTGTCGTTTAATACTCAGATATATTACACGTAGTGTAACCGTCTGCCTCTCAATACGATTGCGAACGTTTTTTAGACCAATTCCCACATCATAAACGATATAAGTTATTTATATATGCTTAAAAGTGTTAAAATGCAGATACGTTACATTCACTCAACCATCGAGTTACCTATTCAAGACTCTCACTCGCCGCTGTTTCTCCACTCCTTGGGTTTAAAAATATATCCATCAACATGCATAGTTGAAAAAATAGTAACCTTCCGAATCAATCTCCTAAGGCAAGAGGGATGTCTTATTTGCGAGAAAATGAGTCCTTTCAATAAAAACGATAAAGGTTAGACTTGGATGCACAAAAACATGCCCACCAGCGATCTCATGAGAATCTATCCGTGGTGTTTCTCGGGTTACGCTAAGAACCGCAAAAATTTCATCCTCGCCCAACCTACGGACGAGAACCCAGCTATAAATTTGGTTCAAATATAGACTCATCTGTTTCGAAACTTCAGTATGTTTTAAGATGGCGGAAATTATAATTACGTCACTGTATGCTTCTTACCCAGAAAAAGAACGGAAATTCTGCGCAATTAACGACATCCGTGCATGAAAATCGACAAGTGCACTAAGAATCACCATAGGTTTTTTTATTTAGCAACCGAAACCCGTGATTATGACTACCCTTTATGCCGAAGGTGCAGTCCGGGTGAAGGATTCATAGGTCAAATAAACATGGCTGCTACTGCAAATGCTCCTTTTGACGTTGTCAGCCGCTGGATTGTATCCTACTGTCCAATCCTGATTAAGACACTCAACGCACATATCAACGTTGCATTGCGCAATTCAATTAAGTCATTGAATTAAAATATGTTTATGTACACAAGTTTAGCAATCAAGCTGTTAATCACTCGGAAGACGCCTCAAGAGAACCCGAGGGATCTATCAACCTGGGTGCTATTTAAGTAATAATGAGTCTGAGTGGCCCAATTTTGGGTTTCCTGTGCATGAAAGAGGACCAACAGTCACCCTCCTCCGTGCACCTGGAAAACGGTCATCGTGTCTTCTACAACGAACATAACATACAAGATATTGTTTACGAACTCCTCAAATGACCACGCTGACAGTTTTTCTTCAGGCTTTGTGGTTTTCTAATAAACTAAGTTCAATGTTTTTCACACCCGTTGAATTTCAACGGGTACCTTCCGCTAGTGAACAATAAAATTAGATATGAAGTTCACCTTAAACATGATTTCTGAATTAACTCTTCTCTTAAATAAAGGTATTTTCTCTCATCTTCGACCATCGTTGATTAATACCGACTGGTCGGGATGGAACATGCTAAGAACATGGCTTAGGGTGAAAAGTGACTACTACAACAGTAATCGACCCAAAAACGATGGCATAATACGCTACTGACATGTAGGTAGCAATCAACACCATCACCCGGTAGGATACCCAAGTACTCTTCATCCTAAATATTCGCCAGGAGAACCTCAGAATTTCCAATAATTTGTTAGCTTGGCTTCTGTTATGATGTTTGGAAACGGTATTACTACTGAATTTACGAAAATGGTCTTCTGTTATCAAGTAGACGGGAAATTTCCATATTTCAATAAAATATTTGCTTGGCTTGTTATATTTGAGGTTTCCTTTTATCTAAATCGCCGTCTCGTGCAATACTTTTTTGAATTAGGTCAAAAAAAACATTGAAAAATAAAACTGTAGTGCACAATGATTTCATCGAACATGATAGGTTTCTAAACTGTGTTACGACTGAATTTACGAAAATGGTCTTCTGGTATCAAGTAGTTTGGAAATTGCTAAATTTTGTTTGTTATTGTAGCATTTGTCTTTTTTCAATGCAAACAATATTACAATTAGGTTCGAGGAGCAATTTTTCCCTTTTCCAGACCAAATTTTCTCGGGATTCGGTAACGAGAAAATCGCGGAATTTCCCGGTAACAGGCGGGAGTAAATTCGCGCTCGGAAACACTGGTGCCGAGGATCATCCCGATGATACGGGCAACATCAAAAGAAGACAGCGTGAGGTCGGATTCGAACTTGTGACGTACTACGGTTTACCAAGCGTTTTAGAGAATTACTCGGCAAGGATAATCCTTCGAGGCCTTGCCCCACTCGTCAAATCCGAGTGACGCAACGGTCGGAAGAGGGGGCAAAAGTTCGCGCCGGAAAATTTACGGCCCCCGTACAATTTAAAAAAATCACGTAGGCACCCTTTTTTGCATGTGAATGAAGATCGCTTCTAAATCCGGAGCGAAAAACGTTTTAATTAATTCGAAAATGCTCAAAAGGCTTCGGTTCACGAGCGCTTGAAAAAAATAATGAAAAATAAAGTAGATCCTAGGCGTTTCGAATTTGTTTTCAACGTGGAAGTGATTTTTTATCCCCCAGGGTTTAGCCCAGTTCACATCAGTTTCTCCTTTACTTCATCCACCCCAGTCTGATCACGTAAAGGGAAATGAAAACTGCTCTTGTAACTCACACGCTTCTCTGATTTACGGCGCTATGGAAATGAAGAAAAAGAGAATTAAAAACCGGCAGGCAAACATCGAACTTGAGTCTTGCGTGGCAAAGCAAGAGAGTATAAAATGATCGGACTTCAGACAACATAAGCTACCGTCACTCCCGACAAAACAAAAATCTTGGCCAAAAAATGTGAAAAAACATAGGCGCAATAACTTCTTCTGCCGTTTAATCTTACGAGCGGAATTTAATATATTCACGAGCTTTGATTATCCCTCCTTCTCTCGAACAGATATAAAGCCAATGGGCCATCAAGACGCCGTCTGAGCCCTCATCAGATAAATTTAACGTTTGCTCGTTAAGTTTACAGCCGAGTCGTCGATTTACATTTCCTCACCTTGAATCTATCTTCTATCAATGCACGTCCATTCACACCGAGTGAATTGCGAAGCTCGAACGTTTTGGCAAGGAAATCGACCAGGATTTAAGAGCATCTACTTCCACCTACTCGACGGAATATCAACGACAACAAAGGGCTAACCACGCAGTTGCCTACTAGGCAGTGAGTGGGTGTAACGGAATTCCATTGACCAATTTGTGACCTCGTCATCGCCGTTTTTAAAGATGCATTATCAGCGCTGACAGCATGGCCGCTGAGTAGTAAACACGCAGCAACCTTGCCGGTAGCACTTTCAAGAGATTTGAAGTGACAGCCGATAAAAGAAGTAGAAATTTCGTTGGAGCTCGAAGCAAGTTCTCCACCGAATGTTCTGAGTCCCATGTCAGGCGTAATTACTCAAAAGTGAGTTAAATTTAGTTGATAAGCATTCGCTACGTGAAAATCGTTGTGAAAATAATACAGCATCAACTTGGTTTCAACAGTAGATGGCACCGTAACCGAACCCTGGGATATAATATACCGCGTACCTACTATTTATCTGGTAGAATTTCTATGGTTATCATAATACCTATCACAGGTATATTTATAAAGGGCCACGAAAACTACAGCGCATTAATTTATTCTTACGCTCGGACTAATTTTTAATGTCTTTCATGCTATTTAAAGCACATCTTCATTTATTTCCTCTCACTCGTTTTATTCCCTCCGATAACGGCTTTTAGTAATCCATTGTCTACCCTCCACCCAAACTGTCTGCCTCCTTATAGTTTCCCCCTGATGAGAATAAAACTGGAGATCGGGTTGGTGTGGTTGCTAGAGTATTGGCAACCCGAAACCCCGAGTTCAAGTCCTAGCGGTGACGGAGATTTTTCAGTGGAATCCAAATCCTTGCTTGGGTACCATGTGGAGAACATTTCAAATACATACTCTGTCCGTCAGATGGGGGGTCAAACCGTGGTCCTTTAGGTGCCTTTCGTTCAGAGCAGGCTAACGCCAACGCCGAGTTTTTCTCAACCCATCCACCATTCCTCAATGACCCTTCCCTTACAAACTTTCCCACCTGTCCTTAATGGCGCAAATGACCTCAGTTGCCGGTCGCCTCCACAAACAACTAAACAAAGTATAAATCTCCCTTCCTTCTCCATCCTTCACCTAAAGTTATACCAAGATAATTAAAATCACACCACAACGATTACTAAGCAGCGGACGAAGGTATAGATCAATCCTTCAACTCCTCTTCATTCCCCCCTCCTTTTGGCCAGTTTTTTTATTCCTGCATGTCGTGAATGACCGAGAATAATTGTTTTCCGGCTATTTTACATCAAACTCATTGGTTCTGCATATATGAGCAATTGAAGTACCTGAATCTCAATTAAACATTAATAGCGTTCGCCGTATTTTTAGGATGAACGTGGTTAGACCCATGTCTCACAACAGTCTGATACAAATTTATAATTCCCCTTGAAATAATTCATTCCTAAATTATCTACGGATTCCCACATCCCCATGAAAAATTCGTATTTACGCCACTGCTACCAATAGCATTGTTTTTCAAAGCTGCTCATCAGTTGTCCTGATGTAATGCGTATACAGTCTACTTTTGAAATACATAACATGGCACGTGCCTCTTGCCTATATTCTGCAGAGTATAATGTAAGTTTCATGTTTTAGTAAGTTTTTTTTCAGACGGATTCTAACGGATCTTTGAGATGCTAAGTAGCGTAACGAAACGGACATTGCCACTAAAAAGAATCCGATAGGCATATAATGGTCACAAAATCAAAAAGCCTCCATCTCATGTGTCTCAAGTTACTCGAATCAAAAAGTAGACACAATGGAAAAGTCGCTCCACCGACAATGAGAGGTCAGACAAATGTGACGTTAAAATATATACAGCAGGTTACGATAGGACTATTACACCGACTACCGGAAGTTGGGTTAGCAACGCAATTTCATATAGCCCCTAAATAATTAGGTCGAATCTTGCCACGAGCACTTATGTTATATTTATGAAAGTTTATTCATAGGTCTCAACAGTATAATAAGTGAAATAGTGATAGTCGCAATAATGGTACAAGTAGTGCCTGTAGTCAAAAGCCAAAATTGGAGATTTGTTCACTGGAATTAAATTAGTGTAACAAAATTAAATGGCATCAGCAGACAGGAAGAGAATTATTGAACAACGCCTCCTGTTTCAGATTCGCACCGCGCTCCGGAAAGGTTGCAATTTTTTCCCAAATCCCTGTTAACATCGCCCCTCATTAACGTGCTAATTTCACTCCAGAAGATTGTGAGGGAGGAAAGGCAGCAGACTTTCCACAATAACATGGCCTCTAGAGAGAAATTAAAAGCAAAATTTCATCCTTGTTCAAAGATTCTCCTCTGGGTGTGCCGGGAAACAGCCGAGTCTAATCTTTTTCTTTCTACATCGGGTCTTGCTAAGGTTTTTATTGACTTTATCCCATTGCAGCTGGGACTGAGATCACTGATTCGGTACGAATTCACACGATTCATTAGTTTCATTTCCTGGTAATTTGCATCCTTATACAATATCCCTCTAAGCACTCGTTGGCACCTCCTGTTGGAGGACGCATCTTTGTATAACGCATTGTTACCCCTAATGCACTTGCTATAATACCCATTATCATCTAATACACCACCCAAGTAATTAAATTGTTCTACCTGAATAATTTTGCGCCTTTAAACTTTTATGATTAACTTCGCTTCCTAAGCCGTAGAATATCTCTTGGTTTAATTTTCCTCATGATTAATTTTTATTCTGTGTTTCTCGCACTATTTTTCTAAAGCTTGGGCCAACGACTTTGATCCATTGGATTATTGACTATCTAAAGGTTAGTCATCAGAAAATCTAACCGATTTAATCAGTTATCCCTCTACTGTTGTTATTTTTACGCCCAGCTCTTCCCATTCCCTTTATTAACATTTCTTTAGTATAAATCGCTTGTCCAGTTCAAGACTGGTCTAACTCAAAATAAAGCGATTTTAAGTTTTTTGCATGAATTATCTTCAAATTGCCTCTACTAACTCTGTGCAAGACAGTTTCTTAAAAAACTTAGTGGATCACCCCTAGATGGAGCGCAAGTAAGTGGGCCATCTTGGATTTGTGGAGGGGGGACCGTGCAAGAGTGAATCATTTCAGTGTTGATCCTTACCACACATGGAGACAGCGGATTTCTATTGTGCAATAGTGGGTTATTATGTGATAAACCAACAGCAAGTAACTTTTTCATATAAATCTTTAGTACAAAACTGAACTATTATGATAATGGCTCTATTTTGAATGGTAAATTAACTTATTTCCCTCTAGATTATTCTCTTCAAGAAAGAGCCAACCTGCGATAGCCCTCTTTAGCTCTGAAATTTCCAGTAATTACTGGAGGCAACCTGAGATAGCCCTCTTTTACACTGAAGCTGACTTGACAATAGACGCTTTATTCAATGAAGACGGTGTTATGGTACCAATCGCCGATATCTGTGTGATTGAGACCCACAAAGATGAGACTGGATTTTTTCGATATAAAACATCATTCTCTCAGCAAGATTTCAAATCTATCAACATAGCGAACCAGAACAAGAAACGTCGAAGCAGTTCATCTGCATCTTGCAGTTTCAGTTTCACTCCAACCGTAACACTCTCCAAGGCCTATACAAGAAAGTCGAGCATCACTAATTAGAAAAAATAAGCATTACATTCTCTTTTCCAGAAAAGAGCCAAAGTTCTGTCATGCCTCAGTGTTACACAGAGTTTTACGAATATTTATAAAAGGTGCAAACTAATCGCTTTCCTGGTTTTCCCACAAGCTTTGTAATTTCATACTGTTATTATTATTTTCATTTTTTTTCCTAAGTAATTGTATTGTTGAGTTCCTACAATAGGAAACGAATTCGCTCAGTATATTTTTTTCTCTTTTTTGTAGTATCTAGGTATAAAAGTATTTACATGCATTTATTGTACAAAAGTCATATTTTGTAATAAGCTGTGATTATCTTAAAATAATGAAAATGCTTATTTTATCTACAATTTGTGATAAGAGCGCCTACCTAGTCTGAAGAAAGACGTAGTTACCACTGAGAATAAGAACTCGTGATTTTTTTTCACTAAAAATGTCTCACTAGTCTCAAGGATTTTTGAATTCATGCAGATATTTAATATGTTTTACACTTTTGTTCTTATTTTTGTACTTTTTTCATAAAAAATAAAGAGTTTTTGAATGAATAAAAACTGGAGTTATCTTTAAAAACCTGAAATATTTCGGTGCAAAATAGGATCATCTTGGAGCTTTGCTCATAATACTCATAAAAAATAATAATGGTATAAAGAGGGGGAAAAACCTCTGTAAATCTATAGAGGAGTTCTTTTATTGTGATGATTCGTGCAAAATTTCAAAACTCGGATAATGCAACCATCGGATATCAATTGAAGAGAAAAACATAAACTTTAATCGGCTCTCCTGAGAAATCGATTTTTTTTAAATAAACCAGTCTTGTTCTGGAACAGCGAAATGTAAGTGAGGAATTTTGATTAAGAGCAACATTGCACAGCTTCCCGAACGATAACTGGCCACGAAACGAAAGCTTCAGTCCAATTGCTGATTCTTAAGTGATAACAGGATACATCTATAAAATAAGCAGTCAAGTGGCGACTGTCTGGGATTTATAACGGATGAGAAATCAAAATTTTCTCCTCTGGAAAAAGTAGGCTAGTGATGCTCCACACTGTGAGAAAGTTCGGTCCGGGACTTCTCCATATCCTTGTTTCCTTCCCGCTCTTGACGATGCGTTATTATTATTTTTCCACCTGGATTACGAGCCGAGAGAAGTGAATGCACCGTGAAGGATGCTCGAAAAAAGAGTAGAGGAGGGGGAAGGGTTGTGATCGCAAGGATATTAATCTTGACGAGGGTACAGTGACACCAATGAAAAAGAGAATAAATGAAAAAAATAATAATAAAATAAACGAGGGAGAAATTGACTTATATTCCGATGTACTCCCGAGCCTCACTAATTAACGCTTCATGCCGAGATACAGCGAGGAACAGTGAGCGGTTATGTCATTCTACAACGATTCTGAGCGCAACGGGTTACAAATGGCTATGAAGAGACAAGAGTGAAGACAGGAGGGATTCAGACCAAAGTTACTGGAAAGCGAATTCAAGAAATAGAAGAATACACCTTTATCAGCTGATGTTCTACAGCAACGAAAACCGGGTCGTGAATTTAAAAAATGCATTGAAAAAACTAAGTTAGTCATAGTTCATGAACCTTTGTAAGGTAAATTCTTAATGAATGTTCTCAATGTTCAAGGTGATCCGGTCTCAACTCATAAGACAGCTGCACGCGGCATCAAGTACTGGGGAGAAGACGCGCCCGGAATCCGAATGTACGCTACCCGATTGTTGCCAAGACACCCCGTGAGAGGGAGGTTGAGGGGATGGATAACTTCCGACTAATTAAATCAAGCAATCGGCAAAGATTTCGCGGAGAAGAAGTTTTAATTAAAACCCCGGGACATCTTTTCCCCCTCCCCAGAATTCTTTCGCGGAGTGACCTCATGAAACTGGGAGAGTGGGTGGGTAGGCGGTTCCATCAGCATTCCCTTAATTCCTGGAGAACGAGGATCAAAAAGCTTGTTGACAAGTTGAAGCCAGCGCTTCTTCACGATCCCTCTTCTACCTCATGGGAGGAGAACATGCGAATTTACACAGAAAAAAGGCAAATTAAGTGGTAGTTTTTCTGGGACGATCGAGGAGAAAACTAAACTTAACCGCTCGTCCGGCCGTATCATTCACTGATTTCATGGATTTCACCATTTTGCTGGCATTTTAAAATGTGATTCTTAATTCCCAGGTACGAAGACTTGCCCTCAAAATTCTTAATGTTTTGTAGGTGAGAAAAAACTCTTTACCCTCCTCAGAAACGAAGTCAACAATTGATTTATATTTATATTAACTGTAAGACTTTAAATAGGAACATAGAATTTATAAAAATGTTAAAAAATAGCGTAACCTTTCAAATATAATAGCATTTGAAAATGTACCTATCATTTTATATTTCATTAATGACTTAGGAAACGGAAAACATTTATAGGAGCTTTCACTGCTGTTTCATAGCAAAACCACGGGTTAAGGTAGTCATTCCCAATTCAGGATCAGGCTTAATGGCAAGTTGAAGCAAGCGATTCTTCGTTATGTCTCTTCTTCCTCATGGAAGGAGAAGATACAAAGTACACAGACAAAAGGAAAATGAAGAATTTTTCGAGACGGTAGGGAAAAAATGGAGTTGTTGGAGGAAATTCGAAGGAGACCGACTAAATAGAGGGGGGAGGAAGTAACCATCGAAAAAAGGATGCTGACAACAGGGACAAAAGGGAGCAGAAATTGGAGTGAAAATACGATTGGTAAAAAGAAAATGGGGTGGGAAGTAATACTAATCTATTTATAGGTGACAGCTTTCGCCAATAACTACTTATTTGTCATAAATTGACTGTCTCACGCGAGATGTAGCGGAAGGCGTCCACGTTATAAAATGAAATCGGTTGATGCTAAGGATGGATCTGATGAAGGCTAAGTAAGCTGAAACAGATCGCGACAGTAAAGTTTTTTTTCTTAAAAGTGCTACATGTACCTATCATTTTAATAACATACTACCCATTTATTATAAATTCAGAAAATCACACACAATCATAGCCTGGACCCATTTCGGAAAAAGAACAGCATACTTTTCCACAGACATTTTATTTGTATGGTAACAACGTACTTTTCCACAACTTCTGGATAAAATTAGGGGAAGGCAGGGTAGGTGGCTGTAAGAGGTAATGACGGGGAATGGGTTGCTTGAGGCCGTGATGGAGGAAGAATGTAGGGCAAGCGGAGAAAGGGAAGAAAGAGAATAGGTTTCATGGACGCGATGAAGAGAGGATGGACGTACGCAGAGATGAAAAGAGAAATACTAGATGTAGAGCCCTACTAGAGCCCGGCAAGAGTAAAAATCGGGAGGATTTTTTCTGACTTACACTAAAACCTACCTTTAACCAGTAGGTTACTTAGAGAACAATTAAGGAAGAAGAGAGATTCTTTGATTCGGTCATGCTGAGAGAGTGAATTTGATTGAAATAGCCAAGTAAAGACACAAAAGAAGAGAGGATGTTTTAAGGAAACGGAGTATAAACTGAAAGTCAACAAATTTAAATTTACAAGCATCTTTGATTCGGTCATGTTGAGAGAGTGAATTTGATTGAAATGGCCAAGTAAAGACACAATAGAAGAGAGGATGTTTTAAGTAAACGGAGTATAAACTGAAAGTCGACAAATGTAAATTTACAAGTACAATTTTACGGGAAATATCAGGATCCTCAGAAATAACAGGGCATGTATGAAGCTCAATGCATGAATGTTGCGGAACTAGGCAAGTGAAATTATACTTCAGTCGGAAAACTGCGCCAAATCTTTAATTAAAAACAAAAAAACATGTTTTTTATCATGCTAAATACAAAAGGGATCTGCAATAAGTGCAACACACACAACATTCACCGTGCGATTTTATGGACCAGGAGATAAGTATATATCCGGCATAGCTACAATACCTGCTACCCGACTAGCAGATTTATAACATCTTGTTAAACTGGATAGCTGTAACAACCGGTTAAACCAACGATTCGGACGTTAAAGTGCTCATTAAGGTAAATAAAGATGGCAATGATTAGCAAGTTACCGTGGAGATTATCAAGGTGCATGACGATATCGTAATAGCTATCATGGCGGACTTATTTGTTCGAAGTGGTGAACGACCTCGAGCACTAAGAATAGGAGGAATTCGAATTCAGAAGCGGAGTTCCTCGAAGTTTCCGAATTTGTTCAAATAATTATGATATTTGGAACGAGGGCGGATTTTTTTACCTGCAGAGGAACAAAGATACAACGTAGTTATAAATGGTCACCACTAGCACTGAAACCCAGAATAGCAGGTTTTTCATTGTACCTTAAATTGAATCATTTAGGTGTTTTCATTAATTCTTCATACAAAATTTACAAGCAGTTTTACATCTTATACGCAAAAACCTTGAAATACAGGAATGTAGCCATGACTGCGATGAACCAAATACTGCTAGCATTGTAATTTTATGCGGCCAGTTCCAAACGAACCATATAAACATCTACCTTGTGTAAATCAGCTTTCAGACCCCATGGAAAAGTTTCTTCGGGCGTCTCCTCATTCCCGGAAAAACATGCGGCACGTGCATGCGATACATATTCCGACGCGGTGGTGACCACAAATTTTGCCCCAAGCCTTGAACAGCCTCAAGTCACGTCTCAGTCAACGGAGTATCAATTCAATCACATTTGTGCACTCCACCGTCCTCGGTGCGCTGCGAAGTTGTTGACTCAAGTCAATGAAAACATCTGGGCTAGAAATGCATCGCTTCAAAATCCAATCAGGAAGGGATGTACGCAGAGATGACGAAAAAATAATAAGAGACAGCCGGGAAACCATCTGTCTCTCTCGATCGGAGCAATCACTGACAATGAGTCAGGAAACAAAAATTAAAAAACAAGCAGGAAATTAACGATTAATCCCTCTCTTTCAACTCTCTCTCTCTCTCTACATCTCGATTGTTTTGAGGAAATTTCCCAGGAATCGGAAAGTTATTTGTTCTCTCCCTGCGATGAAAAGTTTTCGGACGAGTTTCCTCGCGTTAATTGGACAGCGAGGTCTAGAAAACGAATATCATAGGGCGAGTTGATTGATGTCGACGAGGGAACTCGAGTTCGATTAAAACGAGGCGCGCGCTTTATGATCAGGACGAGAGATTCCACGAAATGAAATACGCGGCACAGTTGCAAGTTGGAAAATTCTGCAAACAACGCCGAAAAAATACACGACGTAACACAGATGATAAATATAACAGACTTTTAATTACAACTCCTCCAAATCACAATAAAATAATCCGTGCAATGACTTTATAGGTTTTTACAACACCAACAGTGAAGCAAGTGGATTACTATCAATGTGCACCATTTCATTCTTGTAGTATCAATTTTGGAGCAGTAAAATATCCACTCATTTAAAAATTTTCTGCAAACATTAATTATTTTAATTGACTGGGATTCGAACCCCGTCCCCCGACTACAAATAAGAGAGGTGGTCAGTTTAGTAAGAAATTAACGAAAATGTAGTCCAAAAAGAGCACATTGGTACGGGAATTATCAAGATTATGAGGAACAAGTGACCATGTAGGTATGCAATAATGCAATGCGTAAATGAGGTGAAACAAGAACTTTAGTGAAATTCTTAATATATATAAAAACTATTAGTCCATTAAAAAAGTCGAGTCCCTCGAGTTTAGGAAGCTGTATCTTCAAGTAGGGTTAACGGATTTTTACGAAATAAAAAACACGTGATAGAATGATCATTCCTACGTTTATCGATGCGTGCTGAAATCTAATTCGAACGGAATTTTATCAATAATAACTATCACAGATCATATTGTCTTGATCAATGCGACAGCGTTGAAGCCGTGGTCGACTGAAGTAATATTCGTACGTTAATCCCAAGTTTAAAAATGTTAAATATGTTTTAATTCCACAAAGCAACTATGGCCTAAGTCCTTGCGATATAAAAGTAATCGAAGACTTAAAAGTTAGCCTTCACAGAGTAGATATCCAAGATTGGGATTCCAATAGCCTAATATCAAAGTCATTGCTATTTAATGAGCGTGCTTACATTTCACCAAAATACAAAACCTTTCACTAAATTATAAGCATGCCTACCTCGATGGAATGAAAAGCAAATGGTTTAAGCAGCAGAGAAAATACTAATAATTACCATAGAGCAAGCATTACTCTGCATTAGCACCAATTTAGACCGATAGGAAATAATGAGAGTCAATTAAAAAGTTAAAACAAATTCACGAACAGATTATATCCATCTCAGTAGGCGTACATTATGCGCTAAATTATTTCGCATTGATATTCACGCAATACTAAATGCATGTGTGCATAGAAATGAGCAGGAATATTCAATGAAATGTAAATATAAGCAGTGAAGCTTAATACATATTAACAGCGAAAAAATATTATATAAGTGCACTGGGTGTAATTTTAGAGACGATATTATAATATGGATAAAAAATAAGTTGCCAAAATAAAAACACCAAACCAAATTAAAAACCGTAGCCTCCGAGATAAACAGGCCGTAACACGTCCACTTTTATTTAGTAATCCTACGAAAAGCGCGGGAAATGCGCTTCCTATGTATTTCTTATGGCAAGGTTCAACAAAGTTAGGCAATTATTTCTTGTCATATGCCGCATTTCAAGAGCCATATTAGTTTCATAAAAAATATTTATGCACTTGGAAAAGCATTCGTCTTATTTTAGCAGGGCTTTTTAAGACAAATATTATTCGAAAACGGAAATAAAAAGTGTCGACGCGAATTTTAATTCTACTGTGATTGCAGTAAAAATATATTTCACTCACATTCAATTGATCGACAAACACGATCTGAAACCAAATTGGGTAGATTAAGGAGACAATTTGATTCAATTTTATGCGGATAATAAAAGCACAAACGGATACTGATAACTAAATTTGATTCTGAGTCTCATGCGATGCAAATACTCAATGGAGGATGAAGACGTCATATACTTCAAATAGTCTTTTAACGCTCCCCTTCGTCACATAACCAACTTCTGTTCTCATGGTACGCAAAGTACTCTTTGTTTAGGAACATATAATACAATAAATGGCAAATAAAAATCTGTTCACTTTCTATAGGCCTCCTTAAATTTCTTGTACTTATCTTGTGATAAAATCACATTGCAACGATCTATGAATTTCTGCAGCTATCGATTATTATGCATTATCTCATTCAACAAATATTTACGGTACTAGCCAAGTCTTATCTGCCATAATAACCTTTTATTAGAATTTTTTAATGATCTCCGTAAGAACGAACACACAAGATTTTAGGTCTAGTACACGGTCGTATATACAGGTCTGGCAACTTGCTATATTACCCTACAGGCTGAACTGGCAGACCTTTGAGGCTGAGAGAGTGGTTCCTGCTTAGTGGCGCTGATAGTACCCACCCCAAGCTTTCCGTTAGGATTACATGGTGAGAAAGGCGATTTATACGGTGCTCGAGAAGAAAAGTGAGAAAATCTTTGTCCACAAGTGGCTTTCAGTTTTCCTTGGATTGTGACTGATTCATCGGTGAGTATAGATGTTGATTATATACCGAAATGTGACTTAATTTTGAATAAACTGAGCCTAAAATGCCATTTATCATGCAGGTGTTCACCATGCCGATCAGTTGCGTAGCTCCGGGTTGTAAGGAAGGATACGGGTCGAAAAAGTCATCATTGTCTCTTTTTTCCGTTCCGAAAGATCCCGAGAAGCGTGCCAAATGGCAAGCTTCTATACCTTGAAAGGATTTTGTGTTAAGGGCGACACAGGTTGTCTGCGAGAAGCACTTTGCCCCGCAGGACATTATAAGAAAAAGGATTTTTAAAGATGGCGATGGAAATATCGTTGGAGAGGTAAGTGTTTCATAGTTTTAATTATAATTATGCCCCCTTTATATCTTCATGTTTATGATAGATATCATTAGCGAAAAGCCGAGCAACGATGGCTTATTCTAATTTATTATGAGTCTTTTCAGCTCAATCGGACAGATACTGTGAAACCATGTCAGGTCACCACCAGTAATGTTCCTAAAAATGACGTCTGAAGCCGTGTTTACACGATGCATTTACCCGCGCAGGTAGATGCGTGAACACAATCACCATCAAAATTTCACCGTGTAAACACTAAAAATTGCGCAAATGCGTGGACAGAAAATAGCCCCTGTTCTAATTTGGTGAATGTGTTCACGCATCTGTCCAGCCACGTACTTGCGCGGGTAAATGCATTGTGTAAACACGGCTTGAGAAAGTAGTATCATGGTAGTATGCCTATGGTGAATTTTTATGCTTTTATCGGAGCAGAGGACCCGATGAACATTGAGTTATTAACATTAGAACACTGCTGTGTCAAGGCTCTACGCAAAAAATAAATTACATAAACACATAACTGTTCAAATGTTGCTCTTTGGGAAAATATTTTTATTTTACTATAGCGATAATGTGTTTATGCACCATTTAACACCACGTTTGAGAAATTCGGTTCTATAATGATCTAGCAGGAATTATTTTAATTATAAAAAATAACAATCGTAATAATTATTAACCAAAAAGTCTAGTAATTGAAAACAGATGACTATCGAAATTCGAGTGTTCAGGCCTGTATATCTCGGAGGCTACGTTAAAAACACTGTCGCAAACAATTATTCGACAAATTACACACTCTTAGTTGGCTCTTTAAGAGAAGTTCGATTAATGTATCGCAAATTTGAATCCGTTAATAATAAAAACCGTAACAGGTAATCGCAGAAGTGGATAAATATATTCCAATAGAAGAAATTAAGATTATCAAAACAATTTAGACTTCGTTCAGGGAAATTATACCTTGCAATAGTAATGCCCCGTTTACATTACACTAGGGTTGAATAATGGTTAACAAGGCGGCTCTAACTTACTTGCGTTCACACGATTTCCAGTTAACTGTAGAAAAAAGTTCTCTGGATTTCCATTTAATAATTACGAAGTTTACATTTTGCGATTACTTTTGCGTCAGCGCTATTATTTATGCTTCCACCCTTTTTCTTAGATACTTTTGTTTGTTTACACCAACCATGTCCCCAGAATGGTGTTTATCACACGGGTTATAAAGTTCCTGCTGGAATTAATGTTGATTACCGAGCAGTGTAAGATGAGCATAAAACAAGGCATAACTTACGGCCAATAATTTGATTTATATGTTGGTCAATTCACTTTGAATGATAATGCTCAAAATAAAATCGGGATTCAGTTTAGGAAGACATTAGTGGTAGGAACAATAATTGGAAGCTGGTGAATCACTATCACATAATCCTCATAGCTACCCTGGGGTATGTTTCATTTCTCGTGGGACTCATGTCAAGTGAGCTGATGCCTATCATTGACTGATGGTCTTTCATTTGCAATGATTTAACTTGGGCCACCCCGTTTGCATTGGTGCTCAGTGTCACTCTCAAACTGGGTGTCTTTCATTTTCTGTGGGACCCTAAAGTGAGCCGACACCAGGGCACCTATGAACGCTTAATACCTTTTTAATTAGTAGGTTAATAGTTAATATCTGATTTAGTTACCAAAATTATGATAGCAGAATACTTGGGGGTGCATAATCTGCACATTTATCATTTGGAGTCTGGTTCTGTCAGTAGTTGTTATGGCATAAGCTGCAGTAATAACCAAAGATTGTGGTTAATTCAGATTTAGATAATATTTTGTTTCATGGCTGGTTAGCTCATTTTATTCATTTCACATCCCAAATTTGGCAAGTTTTATAAATTTATGCTTTCACTAAAATATATATAGCATTCTGAACCAGAGGTTATAGTTCCTTGTTTTACAGGTAATCCATCTGCATGTGTCTGTGGCCTTAGTCTTTCGGGTGTTCGCGGAGAATAAGTTGGATAGAATTACAGGGGCCGAGTTGTGTGAGGAGCATTATTAGTCTGTGGAATTACCATGTTTCATAAACCTCTAGTGTGTGTGCCCTATTGCTGATATGGCTCTCGGCAACAAGTGAATGGCGGTCTTAATAGAGAGAACATTTCATATTGAGGGGAGAGAGATTGTTCGGAAAACTTAAACCTGGAGAGTATGATAACAGTTTTTGGTTGGTAATAGGTATGTATATTTCCATGGTCTTTATGCTATTAGCAATAATTTTTTATAATGTAGTAAATGTTTATAATTATGCTTGTCAGGAATAATTATTATTCGAATACTTGAGTTTAGAAATACCTCCTTGTAAAATTATATTATTCTCTTGATGACTAAGCAAATGGGTTTAAGTGCAGTGCCTATTTTATATTTAAGTTCTATATTTTCTGCTTGTGAATTATTAAGATTAAATTAATCATATACTCTACATGCGATGGTTCTTGGATAATAAATAATGAAGTATCTTTCATTTTAAACATATACTGAAATTATTATGGACAAAATAAGATCAAAATAAATGTTAACCTGTGTTAATATTTAACGCTTCTGAATACATATTAATAATGAGTTCCTTTCATTTATTCCATTTTGTGAATATTAATTAGACTATGTATTAGGACTCATACAGCTGTAATCGCTGCCACATCGCCCTCGTTTCAAATGCAGCTAGAAATTAAAACAATAAGTTGTCTACTCACGGTAATATCTATATCAAACAATTTTTGTGTAGCAACTGAACTTCATTTATCATGGACTTTAATAATTGTAATTTATTCATTATTCTCTTTCCCTTATACTTTTTGGTCAGGAATTTTTTATCGGTAATTTGTCCTATATCATTTATTCAATCATTCGAATACTTTTCATTAGATTTGTAATTTGTTTACATACTTTTGTCATTAAAGTATTCATTAAATACCTAAATGCAAATTTTAAAGATATTTAGTTATTTAAACAACGAAAAAGTATTTACTGTTAAATACGATAGTGACTAATCAGTTTCATTTTCCGAGAATGACGTACACTTTTTCATGCAGAACCTTTCCACCGATTCCGAATTGGTTGATACCACGATAGACGGTATTAATTATTAACGCGGCTGCACTCCCGGTGAGCTGAGGCCCATTTATGACTACACAACCGTGGCTGACACGTTCGGGAGCCCTTTGGCAGGTCGAAATTGAACATTTCCTTCCAACATTCAACACTGACGCGCGAATTAAATATTCACAGAACTTTGAATATGCCTTTCAGGAACATTTTCTGCCCCCAATCCCTCGCATTTTAATTCCCAGAAGCGAGCTAAAATTTTCGTGGCGCGCAGATGTGCACATTTTCTTCTTCCCGGTTACGTATGAATCATCATTCCCCCACTAATGCATTTCCAGCGGATGCGACTGATAAGCCAGCCACCTGGCCGACAAATAAATTCCCAATGCGTTTCCCCGAACATCGATCCAATCAGTGGCGACGCTGCAAGTGGCTACAAGCGCAGGGAGCGGATACGATGACTAATTAATGCGGCAACTCATCTGACAAGGGGGGGAAGGCAATTGAGCACAAGGACTAGGGGGGAGGGAGGTTCGACTAGTCGTCCATTACCTCTAGGCCGCGGACGGGGTCCGACCAGAAGCACAATGCAATCGGCCGGATAGTGTCGGAGACCGTCATCGGACGCCGCGGCGGCCGGCCGGCCGGCCTAGGGACAATGGGACAAAACAAAGCGAGCGAGACACCACGCTGGGATAATTCGAAGAGATGTGGGAGATAAGCTATCCATGGACATTTTGTAGGGAAGCAAAACATCGCGTTCCGGTCTTTCCTTCATCGACGACGACAAACATTCCAGATAGAATCAACAGCGTCCCACATGTCGTACGCCCAAAAAAAGGTGGAAGGAGATGTATTTTCAAAGTGACGATAACGTTTTTTGGAAATAGGCAAAAATACGAAGGTTAGATATCTAGAAATCCAAGCTATAATCCATGGTGAAATAATGCAATGCGACTTGTACGCATTCACGTACACGGGAGCAAGATAAAACACCTTTTTTATTCATCACGGGAAAAAAATTGGCATCAACCGCACCCTGATCTTACAGTTTTCATTGGGGTGTTACCCAGATACTTCCGACTGTAAATTTTCTTTCGTAGTCGAAATTAATTTTTTTTCTGAGAATTTCCATGTGCATTTTCGGTAAGTACTCACGCCCCTTCAGGCAGCTCGAGAGAGATTTTTCCCTAGCCATAATAGAGACCATATTCAAATTTTAATGTTTCATTTAGGCAACTAGACATGAAATAAATATGGTAACATTAATGACGCAAAAACATTGTTTAAAATTTCTGAAATTCTCAGTATTTAACTAAATATACATTCGTAAGGTTTTAATTTGACTCATTTTTTCATGCCGTACGCTGAGAAAGCCTTCACAACCGATGATTACATTGTGTTTTTTCATAACTGGGGTGAGTAATTGATTTATTTTTACAAATAGTTGAAAAAACATAAAAACTACACTCTGCTAAATTTCTGACTAGATCTATCCGTTAAAAATTCCATTTTTTTTTTATTTGAGTCCCCCTGGAGAGCATACGCGAACCATTTCCCATGGCAAATGGCTAGTATTTATTTGGTAAATATCTCGAAAAGAATAATGGTAAGTGGCTCATATTTCTTTCTCTATCATTAAAAATATGAAATATTTTTCATTATAAATAGGCCAAATTCTTCTAATTTTATTTGACGCAATATATCGCTCCAACCACCATAATCATCGTTGGTCTCGGCCCAAAATCGGAGGACCGTTCTTCCAATGCGTTCCGAGTGCTGCTGTTCCTGTCTGCAAGTGGTCGACAGTGTTGAGTGCGGAATGACTTTTACCGTCGAAGCATGTTTTACTATATGAACTACTGCTACTAATGGTACTCCAACTCTTAAAACGTAGTCTTCCACCTGCGAATTGATTAACAAATGGCTTTCACAGTGATTTAGCTACATTTAATAAAATTTCACATCAAATGATTTCTACGCCCCTGCTAGAAAATTCTGTTCACTTTTATAAAATATTTTCTACAGAATTCCTTAGGCAGCTATGTAGAGATTCCTTAAAATATTGAAACACTTTTTAAAGAAATTTCTGTAGAATTCCCTAAAATCTTCTACAGAATTCCCTAGAACCTTCTACATATTTCCCTTGCAATTTCCGAATAACCCAAGTAACATTTTTCGTTGATCCTACGTTGGTAGATGGTGGGGTGCAACGGTTGCCCATCAGTATGGATTGGCCACCTTGCCCACGGTTCCCCAACAAACAATTCCCCAACGATGGGCCAGTAAAAAATGATAATTTTCATTTAAGTAATATGAATGTACTATTACGCTATACCATGTTTTAATATATTTAATTATCCTTAATAGTAGCTCCCTAACGACATTGTACATACCTTGACTTTTCTTCTACCCTACGGTTCGACGCACATTTTTTCGCACCCGTAGTCAAAATACCCGCATCCAGAAAGCGGTATATATCTGGCCAATTCCGTGCGTTAAAGTGACTACGGCAATTCCGTGATAGTTTGAGGATATACCATTACCTCACGATAACAGTTCTCAGGCATTAATTATTTGAAACCTATATTGCCACATAGTACGAATATAAATGCAATATTACTTAGAATAAACAAGATTTTTACTAACTAATACTAACAAGTGGTAGTCTGGCAGTTTAGAAGGCTTATTTTAAATCCCTGTAAAGTTAGTTACTATAGTTATAAGCAGTAGAGTAGAGTTTCAGTCGATTAATTCTACTGAAACTATCTACGAAACATATGTGAACTCATGCTCCGTATAAATCCTTAGAAAAGGAGCTCGTTCTTCGGAAATCACGACGATTTCTGTAGAATTCCTTACGTGCATCTAATGTACTGAAAATTCCTTAAAGCGTAAAAAAACACATTTCTCAGAGATTTATTTGGTATTTCGCTGTCACAAAAAATAAACAGACGTGTGTGATAATTAATAAGGAATGGATACGAAGGTAAAGCTTTTCTTACTTTACCCACAATCTTCGATGATGTGCTTTAATGTTGAAGGTGATGAAATTGTAGTTTTAATTATAATTATTTTAAGATAAAAACGTAGAGCATGATCTATATAAACATTCTCGGTATTCACAGCAAGAAAGAGCGATAAAAAAGGGATATTACGATTCCTAACGATGTGCTCCACCTGACGGCGCAGAAATTCTAATTGAATTTAAAGAACTCTAGTGGCTTAGGTAATTTCGCAGCCTAAGCACACGTTTCATTGAAAACTTATACTTCGCAGAACAACGTCCGAAAACCATGATGGATTTGAACTTCAGGCGAGCAGGCGAGGGCATTTCCCACAGGAATAACAATCTCGCAACCAAACGCAAACCTCAGTTATCTCCAAGGCTAAGAACTAATATCGAATAAGGCACGGCAGAAAAATGTAACTTTAAAAACCCTATTTAAACAGAAAATATAAAAATCACCTCACCTTCGAATGAGAAATAGCCAAGCAATTACATAATATTTATTTTTTCTGATAAATGCTCGGGTTCATCATCGGGTTTTCTTACTGCACTGTATTTCAGGAAAGAGGGATAATGACTTCGATAATAATGAGCTAGGTTGAATCATGAACCGACGCAAATCGCTCTTTTAAGTAATTCCCATTCTTTGACTCTACCCACCCAGAAAGAGAAAGGCGTAATGGGTATGTATGTAAGTAATCTCAATCATCACCATTTATCCCAATATATCCTACCATTAATAAAATAAAAATTATACCAATTTAATGGTTAGTTTCTGGATAGTTCCTCCAATGATATTCTTGGTTTCAGAGTAATATTTAACGTTAGCTCATTGGACAGCATCACTCCCCAGAATTAAATCACCCTTAAGCTCTCCGTATTTCATCTTTCTTGGACCACAATTAAAAAAGTCATTTCCCCTTAATTGGCATACTCGTAACAAAAGTTCACATACAATTTGAATTTGACGCCTCATTGCCTGGTTGGCATAGCATTACGGAAGAATTTAAACGTGCCTGAATATTGACCCAATTCTTTTAGTATAAAAACACCAACAGATTTGCCGCAGTATTAATAGTCTGCGATAAATGGGATTTAGAAACTTTGAAGTCATTTTCGATCGGATGCCATTTTGATGCCGTCATTATTTGATTCCTTAGGGATATTTTTGTAAGCACCATATCTTAAGAATATCTAATAGGTCTTATGTCCATGTGCCTCAAATGTAACCTACTAGTCATCGAATGCTGAATTATTCGATTTTTTGTTCTGTAGACCCAGACTATTTGTCTATCCTCACGATTCCCATTCTTTCTCTTCTTCTTACGCGTTAACCCATCATTCTCCCCTCCCATTCACCTCAGAAGTGCCCATTTCTCAAAACATTCACTTTTGCTTACACCTCTGAATCTCCGCTACTTTCCTTCCCTTTCACATCATATATAATTCGTCCTCGTTTGTCTTCCTAGCTATCCAGTGTACCTACTGTCTATATTCCCTATTCTTCACCACACATTTAAAAGCCTCCAACTAACATCCACTCTCATTCCTCAATGACCACTTTTCTAAAACACATAACGCTAAGTTCCATATTAAAGCACTCGCTCTTTCCTTTCTGACTTTACTCATGGTCCCCTCTCATCGAGGATTCACTTCCTTCCATAGCGGAATTACTATAGAAGGATAAAGAGACACATAGAAACGATCAGATACACTTTTGATGTGTAGCGTAAAATTATAATAAATCTATCTGAATATTAAATTCTTCAAAATTAAAAGTTAAGACGAAGTGACACAATGACCTCCCATAACCAGGATATTTCTTACGAAATTTCCTCCAACCTTGTATCAATTCCCTTCAAGTTGACGTAAGCAGGCGTTGTAGGTAGAATTTCTTCAATTAACACGAAGAAATAATGGCCACTCGTAAAAATCCCACAAAATGTTTACTCTAAATACGACCACTTTCGCCAGTAACGGCATCATCAGGTGCAGTTGCATACAGGTACATATATTAGATGAATTTTCACAATTTGGTTTGTATTTCTCACTGTAACATACCTCTTTCACAAGTGGAAGATAGCTATTTCTACTTGGACCACTACTCTGTTCATAGACGTCCAGCCGCAATGGCAACCTATATGAATTATTTTATGTCGACGAGAATCTGAACGTCATTTAAATCTTCTCAGAGAACCATCGTATTTCCTCAAATATAAGGCTAATGTTTTTTGTGAAACTTTACCCCGATAAAGTCATCAATTTAAATTCTAATACTTAAATGTCGTGCTGTCATAAGTGATATCTACAGAGAAAAGTGAAAAAAATTACATCATACCGATTTCGTTTTTTATCAATTCAATGCTATTTTAACACAGCCTTATGGCACATGACATATATTTCGTAATAATTCGATAACATATTAACAGATTTTCTTATAAACGCGAAATAATATATTTCTTATTATAAAATTATGGTTAACAAATATCACGAATTCACGCCGAGTCCAATATTCGAGAAAAAAAATTTTCAATTTAATTTCGTCTGAATGACGAACACCGCGCGGAAAACTAGTCAAAACCAGGTTAGTAGTATATTCCAAGAAACTCGAGAACATGCTTCAATTAAGGAGAAAAATTCCAAATGCAATTCTTGTACCTTTTCCATCACTGCCTGTGTGGTGAGTTCCCACAAATGAACAGATGCACTTAAAAAAAATTTGGTACGAGAATTTTTTCGACTTACTTAAACAAATATGAAAATGTTCAATTAATGACCCACATTATCACTCCAGCCACCTTAATCAAAGCAACGCTCATAGACGGCAGCATATCTCATTGCCCAGCATGAATTATGGCAGGAAAACTTTTCATTGTGTAATTAGGTACATGACTTAAGATTTTATTTTCTAAATTTAAATTTTTTTCTGTTTTCAATCCGAGCATTAATACAGCATTGTCCAAGAATAGCTTACCACTTATATGTTGCCCAAAAAGTATAGAATATATTCGGTGGTGGGGTAGTCATTAAAGTCGAGGGTGACGCCTACTCGGGAAAATATGGTATTTCTCGAATATATCCCGAGATGCAGCACCCGCACACGGCCTTAGAGGTGAGTTAATCGATCAAAAGAAGCTTGGCAAGACGGGACGTCGCAAAAACGCCCCGCGCCCGGCAGATGTTTCCAAGACGATGCCCCGGATGATGCACGACCATTAAGGTTGAAGATGACTGCGAGTGCGTAATTGAATTCCTCCTTCAGGGAATGGTCGGAAGAACAACATCTCCCCACAGTGCCGTGGAAAAGAGCAAGATAAATTGAGTGCCAAGACCATTTAACCGTGAGAAAGGGTCAAGAAATCACGTCGGCTTATTCCCTCGAAAGGGAACCGGGAACGCTGGACATTTCTTTTTAAAAAATGGCAACGCGATAAGTTGACTGGTGCTCCCAAGAGACCATGGACTACTAGTAGGAGAGGTGAGGTTAGTATTTCAGATTGGTAGGTTAGTTATTTTGGGCGGAGGAAGACAAATGAGAATATTAGCGCCGTTAACGTGGTTACTCAGTAAAATTACTTCAATGTCATTTTATTTACGCTTAAGTTACTTTTTAAAAACGTGTCCTCTGCTTGATACGAACAACAAAGTCCTACCATTTCGCGCTATTTTTTTCGGAAATATAAATTAAATATGTTATATATATTAGAGGAATATCCCCTAAAATATATATTATATAAATATATATTAGGGGAAAATAGTATTTTTCTACCTAAAATAAATGTCATTTTCGCGAAAAAATGGTATTAATAAGAAGCAAATTCCCCAAATGAGTTGAGTGTTAATTTTATTAAGGTACCAATTCATCATGGTTTATTAGCTATTAGCCAATAACTACAGAAACTGAAGTCAAAATGCGATCGTTTGATAGAAATGGCACTGCAGTCTGCAGCAATGGCAAGGTCGTTCGACATCTCGATCGTTTGCTCCTTCGATAAAGCAACATATATTTCGAATCAAGCACAAATGTTGCAATGTCTGGAAAAAGTGAACTCTGCTCGGATTACACACCGGGTCAATTGTTTCAGTTCATCCGACGTTTCGATGGGCATCTCGCTCATCAGCTTCAGGGCTATTTAAGATGATGAGTGAGACGCCCATAGAAACGTCGCGTCGGATGAAATGGAACAATTGACTCGGTGTATTTCCCGAGAAGAGTCCACATTCAGTGTTCCCCGGGAAAGAATTAGTTCTAGAAAAATATTTCATCAATAAATATATTCTTCGACTTATTTGCAAATTTTGAATCATACTTTAGTTTTCTATCAGCTAAGCCATGCCATCGGTGAAAGTATTAATTTTTTAAACAACACAAACGACAAGGCAAAATTTAGTTTTTATTTTTCCTAGCAAAGCCTATATATATATATATATATACCCAATAAGGAGTCACAGGCGTGACAAGTAAAAACATAGTGACACAAACAAAAGAAACTCACACGAATAGTTGTTTAATTTTCGACAGCAATCAACTGTCTTCTTCCGAACTGGAGAGAGTACTGGATGCAGATGTGGGTAAGGAGAGAAGAAAGAAGAAAGGAGAGGAGGGGCAGGCAGGGGAGGGCAGGTTGGGCCAGGCTGGGAAGAGATTGGAGGAGAAAGAGGGGAATAAAGGGAGGGGCAGGCAGGAAAGGGAATGGAGGGGGAAGAGGGGAAGGGAGTTTAGTGAAAGACATTGATACCCGGAGTTTGAAATGCTTTATACAGCCAAATAAAAGATAATTCCACCGATTTCAGTTCAAGGGGGGGTGCAGTTGGGGGGAGGGAAAAAAGAACTGAAACATTGTAGCAGTGGTTGAAGGATTTTTTGTGGAGGGAGGCGTGTATCGCAACGGGAAGAGAAGCAGATTGAGAAGGATTTTTACAATTGTAATTTGCTGTAGAATTTGCTTCAGCTGTAGAAAATTGAGAAGTCAAGACTTCTCAATTTTCTACAGCTGAAGAAGGGCCTACATGCCCGAAACGTCCAGTAAGTCCTCTCTCTCTTTTTACTTTTCTTTCCCCACCCCCTGTCAAGTGTTTTTATTATATATATATATATATATTGTAACACGCCATTTTGGCCGTGTTGGCATAAGTATACGATTAAGGACGCCATTGTGTATATTTTGGGAACACGTGCTACCGCGAGGCAACAATATCGTCTATGTTATGAAAACAACTTTAAACAATACCATTTTCTGTTTACGTAAACAAACTAAAACAATGCCGTCTATGTTATGAAAACAACTTTAAACAATACCATTTTCTGTTTACGTAAACAAACCAAAACAAACTTATAATAATGAAAGGGGAATAGCCTATCAGATACGAGAGAAGGGGAGAAAACCTGGAATGTTCTAGAACATACAGGAGGGGAGGTGAGATAGTATAAAAGGGATTGTCAAACAAGGAACGAGGCTTCTTCTTCTGCTTCTTCTTCTTAACAAGGGAGTCACAAGAGACGTTTATCGAGTGAAAGTCATACGAGAGTTTTTGCAGTGATAATTTGCCGGGAGTAAGCAGCTTTGGACAGCAATTACCAACGCCAGTGTCCTGTGTTAAGGAAGGATCCAGGAATCCGATAAACAGATACTGGGGCTTAGAGTATCGGCGAAATTCACTTTGTACAATATCCGGTGAAGTAGAACAAACATTATAAATTAATACGAATATATTTGAGAAGGGAACATATATTGATTAATTGAGTAACTAAAGTGAATTTGTTTCATAAGTGAAGAATAAAAGGGTTATTATAAATATATGTACTGTTCAAGTGTATCATTTTAGTGCATGAATTAATCCATTAACCTTTGCCGCCAAGGACTACCAAAAGGATCTCTCTCTCAAGGTAAGAAGTGATAAAGTGAAGGGTACCTTTTGTGTGTCGGGCTGATACAAGTATATAACGTCGCGTGTTTAGGACCGCGTGAAAGAATAATTATTAGAACCCCTGTGATAAGGAAATTGATAAGGGGGGGACTAGTACAATATATATATATATATATATATATATATATATATATATATATATATATATATAATATTCTTTTGAAGTTTTCGCCAATTGGCCACAAATATATAAATTAAAACTTACAGGAGGTAGGAGAAAGAGAAAGAATTTGTTCTTACGGGAACGTTTCGAACCAGTTGGTCCTTCGTCAGCTATAGCTCCTTATTATATATATTATAAGGAGGCAGAATCACCTTATTAATAGATGGATAGGCTATTAAAAAAGATATTTTTGAGAATGGAGGAGAGAAACCCGACGTCGGCACTAGCCCGCTCAAAAGAAAGGCGCAAGGGGTCCAGAGTGGGTCCCAACCGACGGACGTAGTACTACACTTTCTGATAGAATTGCAGGAGAAAAAGTGATAAAAATATGGACTAGTCTGCTGGTCAAATGTGCTGAAAATGCCCCGGGAATAAATGCAGCGTATATTAAACAGAAAAAATATAATAGAGATCCATTCGGCGGAAGATTGAAGAAACTGCTAGGAAAACCAAAATTAATAAGGGCTTTTCATTCATCACACAAGTAAGAATTGGGATCTAATAACCATCCACCACTTCCTAGATTCGCACCCGGACCCTTATAATGGCAAGCCAGTACTTTAGCCATCACACCCACGGTAACTTTTTTCGTAAATTTATTCATTAAATACATATTCATGAAACACGTTTCATTATCGTACATGCCTCGATGTCACACAAGAAGAAAAAATTCATGAATTAGCCTCTGACCGGCTGACGGCCTGAACGAGAATTTTTGTAGTGAATACAGCTATTGTACATAGCCGGTAAAAAAATAACAAATAGCGGAGAGTTTTCCACAGAGTCTACGATGCTAAGTATAGTAGTTACAAGGACATCATAGTAGCTTGAAGTATCAACTGAATGACTTGCATGAAGAGACATACTGGCTCACGATAATGCACACAGAAATGCCAACGTAGCAGTTCCTAAATAATTTTGCGTGACTTCTAACTATGCGTGATTTCTAACTATGCATGATTTATTAATCAAATTACAACAGGTGATGAAACAACAAATGATTCCACAAAATAGAATTTTACATGCAAATACTAACATAGAACACTGAGAAGATATGATAATTAATAACAGCAAGGCAGATATTTCCAATGGGTAGAAAGATTTTTCCTAATTAGAATCTACATTTGCAAACTAGCGCAAATTTGTGTAAGAGGTTAAGAAGGTGTGATTCTTTGCCCGAGGTTAAGGTGTGATTCTTTGCCAGTATCTTTAAGCTACTTTACGTGAAACTTAAATACTAGGAGCGGGATATAAACTTGCCTTAGTGGCATAAATTAATTAAGAGTACCCTCATTTATAAAAACATGGAAGTCATACGAAGTGTACTGCTAAAGGAATTGAATCAAATCTGTCTTCATCAAGTTGAAAACAGTGTGTTCGACACATAATCAAGTAATAGATATTCTTCGAATATTCTTAGGTTTGCTCTATATTTTTACAAATGATCTGAGATAAATACCTTCCTAGGTTCCTTCAAATATGTAGCGCTTGTAAGATGATCATTACATAAATTTCTGTGTTCTTTGCTGCGCTATTATGATAGCCAAATATACTACGTAATAGTTACGTAATGCCTTATTTAATTACATATGCTGAGGCTTAATAAGGGAAATTTGGGACGGTTACTATTCTTCTCAGCTTCTATCATGCATCATGTAAATGTGTGTTATGCGCGGGTAAAATGCTTGATTCTCTGGTTGAGACAGAACAAATAGCTAAACCATATGGTAAGTAAATTGTCAGTGTTTGTCAAATAATAAAAAAGTAATAATCAA
Source organism: Pyrrhosoma nymphula (assembly GCA_963573305.1). NCBI lineage: Eukaryota > Metazoa > Arthropoda > Insecta > Odonata > Coenagrionidae > Pyrrhosoma > Pyrrhosoma nymphula. The sequence continues at coordinate 38,595,298 of OY754334.1, forward strand.
TATTGTAAGTAAATAACTAATGAAGACGCCGGAACCCGAAACCTAAAGGCCGTTTTACACGGTGCATTTGTTTGTACAAACTTTTCCGTGAACTCTTGCAAGAGGCAAAATGTATCGTGTAAAGCGGCAAATTGTATGAACGCTGGTGCGAATATCTCAAAGACTGAATGGAAAATAGAACCTGTTCTAATTCCGTTGAGACAAACGTACAATCTCACGTACATTCGTTTGTACAAAATCTTTCATCGTGTAAAACGGCCTTAAGACCTTCAAGTCGACTTTTGTTTGTTCTAAAGCCTCCCGTAATATACTAGTGCGTCATCCCAGGGTAATTTATTTCTCGCAAGCTTATTGCATCACTATGGCCAAAACTACACCCGGAGTAGAGAAAAATAGAGAAGAGTATTTATTTTTTTCCACTGAGTTATCTTGGCATCAATGTTCAACTCGTCAAAGTTCAATCATCAACATTTTAAAACTGTGTTCTACACGTTCGTTTATTTTCAGCCTGGAGTGTGCACAGGCGTTACCCATTGAACGGAGGTGGAGTTAATCCGATGATTTTTTTCCATTCACGAAATCGCATAGACGCAGGTGATACTGGAGCTAATTAGAAAAGGTTGATGCGGGTTGAATGTTCGAATACGGTCGGCTGGTTTACAAGGAATTTGACGAGCCATTAAAATAATACAGCGAACGTAAAAACAGTGGCAATGAAACGATGGAAATAAGCCACAGTTAACACTTTCATCATCATGATTGTTTTCTGATCATTACTTTTTTAAATTTTTAACGAACGAAAACCAAGTTGTGTTACACAAATATGGGAGGCACTAGAATTTGGGCCACGGGAGACTTGAAGGTTACATGCCAGACTTATTCAAGACTTATTCATTCACATCATTCATCCCAATATTGTATCATCCAATCCAATAATGGATTCATCACAATATTTTTAATATCATTCGATTCTGAAACGCTACTCTTCTTATTATTTTTATTTAACCCATTTGCAATGAAAAAGTACAAAAATATTATGAAACCGAAGAGAGAAAAAATGTTCTTTGCTGATAAAATCAGCCGATATCTTTATGAACATTACATCACTAATAACGCACATCGAGTATATAAGAATTAATAGAGTCGGTAGTGAAATAACGTTATTTAATAGCTCTATCCATACAAATACTCATGTATAAAGCATTATGGGGGTTAATATTTTTGAAAAATCAACTAAAATATTTAAACAGATGGAGGCAGGTGACACTTGGTGGATTTTTTCACGCTCAGCATGGTGAAAAGAAATCACTTTGTACTCATCCACTCAAGTTATTTATCACCGATCGATCTCAATTTAATTATTTGCTGACGAGGGTAAATTGAAGCAATCACGATAAAAATAGATGTTAAAACACTGCATGGTTGATATGGAGAGTTGTGCTCTGTTGTGTGGTATAGAAACTTGCCCGCTAAGGTAGAAACCTATGACTTATTGAGACGTAGACGAGGCTTTCGAGATGTGAGAGTGGATAAGGGAGGTAAGAGTCGAGCTGGGCGGAGAGGGAAAGCAGGCATGAAATATGGCAGGAGATGAAATAAATCTGAGGTGAGGTATTACCGGGACGCAGCAAAAGAGGATGGAGAATAATTTAGAGGCAACGATATGAGAATGATATGAGGGGATAATATAGGGAACATGGGGAAGGAAAACAATAGTAATTGACAGTATGAAGGGAGGAAAAATGCGAAGAGTTCAACATTGATACAACAGTGTCATAATAGTGAGTTTTGACGAAATTATTCAGCATTTTCCCCGCGATGCGAGGTAATTAAAGGGTCCAATGATCCGAGGAAATTCATTGTTTCTAGTTCAACTTCGTAAAAATTTACTGTCAAAAATAAATAAGCTTTGTATTGTATCACAGATTTCATTTAATCAAGACCATTTTCATCACACAGGCATCGACATCACTATCGATAGATGTTTAACTATGTCAATCGATGTTTAATCGTCAATATCCTAAAGAGTTTGGCCTTCTTTGCCGCCCTAATGTTTCTGATGAAATTCGTTCTTTTTACCTAAACTTTGTACAAATTCACTGTCGCATATAAATATTTTCACCGATTTATACGAATGTATAATTCACCGGTTTCGTCACATAGGTGGCATCATTAGGTGATATTCGAGTATTTCAATTAGCCGGACGTAATTAAATTAAATCAGTAAAACCGGTAGTAATTAAATGAAATCGGGGAAAATTTGCATAGTTGATTTATTTGTGGTCCTAGGGTCTACCAATCATTTCGTAGCATGCTTATGATGATGATGCTACAAGAATCAACATGGTGGTCCCGTCCGTAAAGCCTTTGGCTACAGACTGAAATGCCTCGGTTTCAAACCCAGGCGAAGCCTCTACGGAAACTCTAGCCTAAAAACCTCTCAGTGAGATTGCGCAGGCCGTCAAAACCTCACAAGCCAATCGACTCATAACATCTCACCTACCATCCACATCAAACTAACTTCGGTTTGATCACTGGCTGAGTCAATTCAGCGAAGCGTACGAGTTCATGGGAAATCATCAAAAGGCATTTCTTCCTCGACACAGAATTTCAACTTTTACGCTCTGAATAAATTGAACACTAATCTGTTACCCACATTCTCAGGGAGTAAATAGACTCAAAGGCACAATTAAACTAGGAAATCGGGTTGGGCCAATGCTCGATTGCCGGCTGGGAGCGTAGAATTTTCGCGCGAATCCTGATCCTTGGTTGCTATGTGGACATAGTGGAGATCACTTCAGATGCAATACTTCGCCCGTCATATGGGACGTTGAACCGTGTACGAAAATACGCCATTCGCTAAGAGCAGGCTAACGCCGTCACTCTCCACCTCCTTTTTCTCCACCCTTTCTCGATCCCCCAAATCCGCTTTCCCTCACCAACCAACCTATCTATCTATCCTAAGACCTCTTTAACACGAGCTCTCGTGAGCGCGCTCTCGAGAGCGGCTTGTGGAAGCCGGAAGGAAACTCACAAGCTCACATGATCCGGGTGAACAGGCTCCAATTCACCACAACGCCACTTGCTCCGGCGATAATCCTCAGTTTCCTTCATTCTAGTCTGTTGCGAGCACACAGGATGCTAGATTTGGAAGAAGAAGCTGGTCTTCTTGCGATTGCAGCTCTCCTGAGCCATGTGTGAAAGGAGAAAGTGTATGCAATGGGACTTCGCAAAGCTCACCACCAGTCGCCGTCTACCTGACGGTTGAGCTGCATGCCGGCTCGAGAGCCTCCGACCGCGGATCATATGGACTCGTCTGAAAGGGTCTGGCACAGTCACATTAACTTCCACGGTGGCTCAAACCCTACCGGTCGCTTCAGCTCTCGTGAGCGCGCTCACGAGAGCTCGTGTGAAAGCGGTATAAATGACGAAAATAACTTCAGCTATCGGTCTCCCCCCCCTGATAACTATTAATAAAAGAAACTATTTTTTTTTCAAGACAGTAATTTTGTCTTGTAAATTATATATATGCACATGCAAAAAAACCGTTCCGGGGTAGGCACATTAACAACTTTAACTCTCGGTTATAGGCCTGTAAACCTAACTCTCCTTTAATTATTTATCTAATTATCAGGCTTGAATTGGAGGAACCACATCGCAACTTATAATATAACTTTGTGAAAATTCAAAAAGACTTCTTATTTATTCCAACCCAGGTTTCGACTTCACACAGTAATTTTCAAGTTGTTGATAGCCCACCACCATGTAAGGGGCTCGTGATGAGCTCTTGTCACCCTGAAAATGACTGTTTAAAGTAGAAACCTGGGTTGGAATATATAAAACATACTGTGGAATATTTACCATATGAAATTATACTAAAATCTGCTTTAATTATTTCCACCGTACTGCCCTATCTTTGCATGCCTCTTTTTCTTCAGTTAATTTCATACATGGGTTCACGCATACCTACCCTCCTGTTCTTAAAGACTCCTAGTATTCCTTCTCTTAAAATTATCTTCCACCACATTCACCCATGACTTTCTCGGTCTATCTCTTATTCTCAAACCATTCACTCCTATATCATATAAATTTGCTTCTTCTCTGACTTGTAAATTAATTTTGTTTGAAAATAGGGAACCGTAGGTTCCCCGAATAAAACTTTGGCTTCAACCCCGTCTAAAATCCCAGAGGGTAAGATTTGCAGGCCATCAAAATCTCACACGCCTATCGGCTAATAATATCTCACTTATCAAATAAACCTAACTATCAATAATTAAACCTTCAGGTTGATCACAGAGTAAGTAGATTTGACAAATATTCACCGTTGAATTTGTGTTTATGGGATAGTGTTAAAACTAATGTTTTAAAAACTTTCACAAAGACATTTGGGGATACGAATTATATAAGGATAAATTTAAACTTGATTGCAACCCAAAGTTAGACTAAAAATTATTTTAATATCGTACGATTTACACGCTCTTATCAATTAAATAAATATCTAAAAAATAAAATAAAAATGTGCTATCACTAAAATTATAGGAAAAAATATAAGGAATGTTTTCGCAAACTAATAAAAATGGTTTCCCAACTTAGCTAGCTTGAGATCAACAGTGTTTAGCATTACATCGAGGAAAAGCATTTCGCTAAAATAAAATAAACAGACTTCGTACTGCTTACTAACTAAATAAACCTTCAGGTTGGTCACAAAGCAAATTTTGCAAAGAATCAGAGTTGCATTCGAGTTTACGGGAACGCACCAAAAGCCATGTCTTCTTCGGCACTGAATTTCAACTTTTACGCGCTTAATAAACTGAAGAATAACCTTTAACCTAGATTCTCAGAGGAAGAGGGTAAACTGACTTAAAGGCACCTCTACTGTTGATATTTCGAGCTTGCCAACCAGCAACTCAAGCCAAACAGGTGCGAAACGAGAATCGAAACTGAAACTGACTTTGGAACCTGCGTGATTTATGAGGAACCGCTACAAAAAAGAGAGAGAGAAGTGCTTTACGAAGGAACGCCCGCGATAGACTTAACTTCCTAGAGTCACTCTTGTGACTATGTTGCAACTCTGAAAATCACCGTCACTTCGGAAATATTAAAAATTTGCCGCACTCAAAAAGGATTTCAAAATCAGAGACCGGGAGTAAGTAAATACCTTCTCGTACGCGGGTGCTCAACCGTCACATCGTTTTGCCTCTAGGCTCAAAAGATGGCTTACGCTACGCAGAACATTCACGGGGGAAAATATTAAATTCTCCCCATAAATGTCTCGCAACGCAAGGCGATTTGATGAGGAATTTTCAAGTTTTACGCTGATCCGGCCGTAAATTCTTCCGCGAAGACGTCCGCACAAAAAAACACACACAAACTCACTATATGTGTGTGTGTATAGAACTGCAACGTGGCGACGAACAACAAGCCAAAGCACCGCCTAGGCCCCAAACAAAATAACAGCTCGAGATGGAATCACGGCGCGAAAGGGACGATGGGTAGAAAGAAAAAAAAAGGAGGGCGAAATCCGCATCAAAACTCGGCAATCAATCTTGGAGCCTGCCAAGGAAGTGGAAAGGATGAGATTCCTGCCGAGGGACTGGGACGTGATACCGGGCAGAGGGAGGAGTGAGGAAGACGAAAAAGGCGAACGAGTAAGAGAGAAAGGTGAAAAGGATAGTGACACGAAAAGACGCACGAAAAATGGAATTCTACATCTGCATATTACCCTGCGAGGGAGCCGCCGCAGAGGCGTGTGGCAGGAGGTGTTAACCAGCCATGGAAGGGGAGGGGATAGGGAAAAGTGGAGGGGAAAGAACAGAAGTTAATTTTATGTTAACGATGTGTCTTATTTTAGCCTCACGCTCCGTTCTTGTTATAACCATTAATGGTGCGTGGAAAGAAGGAATTTTTGTACCAATCAGTTCGGCAGTGTATCCCTGATTTTGTCGCTTCCATCCGTTCTAGAGATACATGCGGGGTCATAATAATATCCTCCGTGCCGTACTGAAACTCGCCTAATCTCAATTTTTCAAGTAATTTAAGTCTAGAGAGTAGCCTCCGAGTCTCTAACGGCTCCCAACCTAGTCCTTGCAGCAGCAATGTAGCACTTTCTGTACCCTCGTAACTGTTTTTAACGAAGCGTGCGGCTCTCTTTTGTATTTTATTTACTTCGCGAATCAAGCATTTCTGTGCAGGGTTCCAAACGCTCACGGCGTATTCGAGATTTCGGGATTCGAAACAGGTGTACTTGAGACGCTGACGAGTAAACGCAACGTTTGCCAGAAATCGCGATACTGAAATCCCTCCATAAAACAGAATCATTATCACCTTTATAACATCTGGATGAAAATGGATTGGCTGGTTACTTACAATGGGTGAGACGACTTACAACTAAGGTTAATAGAGAATTGAAGACAGGTAGGAGGATTGATATGGGTACTGTCATATGGGAAATTAAGGATGGGTAGAGGTGGGTAATAATGGGTGTTGGAGGAGGATTCTAGAGATCAAATTGACGGCTAAAATAAGAAATAAAGAAGTACATACACAGAAGAGTGGAAGAGGAAAGGACCGTATGGAACACTATACATAAAATGGATTAGGCACACCCTCTGGCACAATGGGTACGTGAAGAATATAATAGAAGGAAAATTTGAGGGAAGCACCCAGAGGAAGGCCAAGGGATAAACACATTGGGCAAATAAAGAGGAAAGTATATATGAGGAACTACTACGAAAAAGGAAAACCAGGAAAGTACATAAAAGGAACTAGCATTAGATAGGGAAGGATGGAAGGCTGCAGTCAACCAATCTTAGGATTTAACGACCAATGAATGAACGGAGAGAAACCCGGCGTCAACATCAACAAGGCTTTAACGGTTTTTACCAAAGACGACAAGAGGACCACAGTTTATCGTCCCATCCGACGGACGGAGAACTGTACTTTAAGTGCCCACTACTTCGTAACCAAGCAGGGATCGGAATTTCACTTAAAAATCTCAGCCACTATTCAAAATCCGCCAGGATTTGAACCGGAGTCCTTCGGAATGGGAAGCCAGTGTTCTAGCCTCCACATTTACCAGATCCCCAAAAATATGGATACAATACAATCCACATTAGAGGGAGCGTTGGGCTAACAAAGAGGCGTATATTAAAATGAGAAAGTTAATAATGTAAATGAGGAAAGGAGCCTGGTATGTAGCGTCGTACAGTAGTGAAACTTGTATTTTAGGTAGAGAGAACGATAAGAGGCTGGAGGAGTTCAAAACGTAGATATGAAGGATAACGGAGACAGTCCGATGGATCAATGGGAAGACAAAATGAAGATCTTCGCATTGTAAGGGAGGAAAGAGGGCTGCTTGAGGAAAATGTGATTGGGAAAAGTAGGCGGATGGAACGAACGATAAAGGGGACCGAGACACTGAAGGTCGTTTTGAAAAAGAAAATTGTAAGAATGAGGGGAAGAGAGAAGAGATAGAAATGTATTTTGGATGTTATGAAGAGAGGTAGGAAGAACTGAAATGAACTGAAAAAAACGTGGTCTGCGTCGGACCAGACGGTGGAAGTTATACTTCTTTGGCCGGTCGCACACACCCGCTCACACACACAGGCAGACAGGATATATAAATGAAATAAAAGACATTTTTTCTCTATTATTCAATATATTTCTCTTCGATATATTGTTATTTTAAACAAAACTTCTTTTCAAAGTTCGAACGTACAAAACGAGTAAATGGGTGCTTGCAGTTTGCAAGCAAAAGGGGAAAAGTGTATGATAGTACATTGTAAATCATTAAAAACGAATGCAATAAGGTCTTACTTCTTTTGGAAATTATTTTAGCTGGGTCAATTTTTGACCTAAGAATATAATAATGAGATAATAGCATAAAACGAATGGTCCCATGACATATGTACTTTGTTCTTCTTAGTAATTGCTATATTTTTCCTTTTATTTTCATGCCATTGAGCAATTTTGAAGTAAATATTTGTAATTAAACATGATTACAGTTATTTGGCAGTATGAAATTCAATCAATATGAGCTAAGTAAATGCTATGGATTTTCACATTTCATTTTATTTTTGCTGATCTCAATTATTATAATTTACATATTAAACACATGGCGTAGTACTTGAATTCATAATTTCAAAATCCAAGAGATAATGCATCATAGAACATTATCATTTTACATGGTTTTGACTTGTAGAATGGAGTTTCGAGGTACATTTCAGAAAGTAGGTGCAAGGATTAATGTTTCCTGGAAAAACAGAGAGAGGGAAACCCGGAATAAGGTGTAAAGAGTGTTTCAGAAGCAAAATGGAGGAATCTGGAGCGATCCCAACGGATTTCGTAGGCATGAGCAAATGGAGGAGTGTCAAAGCTACGAAACAGTTTATGTATATAATTATAAAACATTGTAAAAAGTATATTTCTAAGGTATAATATCGTTAAAAACGATTGAAATACGCACGGAGAATGTTATATTCCTTTAAGTTTAATCTTTATAGCACGCGTATAAGGTACTGGAAGTCTCGGGAACAATGAAAAAATTGCTTAGCAACGAAAATGAAAAAAGATCGAAATTTGCATTAATTTTGCGTTTAAACTTCAAATATTTCAATTTATCGATCGATAGAGAAACATCGGTTGCAAGAAGTAAATGCATTGATCTTTTGGCCTCATTTCAGTCAAAGAATAAAACTTGTATCTAAATTATTTCATATTTTAATGAATGAATGAAAATTACTCTACACGTAAATTATTCGTTTTTCCCATTTAAACCCATTAAAAAACAAAATCCTATCTGGACCCGAAACCAATGAAAAATATTGGGATTTTCGAATTTTTCCTGACTCGACACCAAATTTGAACCCTTTCCTGAAAATTTCATCCTTTTAGCTCGATTAGAAATACCCAGGAATTCGTATCAATGAGTACAATTGTGGATTTTTCTCACCCAAAAAGAGCGTGACGCGGTTTCTCGATCAACATCCCATCCCAAAAGTCTCCAACGGGCGCAAAGAAGTATAACTTCAAAAAGAGATTGCTGATGAAGTAATGTTACCACAGCAAAGGGAAGCATCAATGATCCATCAAAATATAGCATAACCGGTATATCACCAATTAACAATGATAATAATAATAATCAATGGAGGAGGTATTCCGATTAAGGGATATTTAGAAGATGTAACTATCTCTATTATAATCTTACTCGTGTGATTTTTTTTATTTTGATCTCAATTTTTTTTGTTATTTCAATAGAGATATGGTGATCTCAAAATCAGCCACTCGTAGAACCCAGACATCCGTAAAATCCCTCTGCCTTCCTCTTCCCCATTTTGCCCTACCTCACCTCCCTCCACCTCTCCCACTTGAATCACTTACAGATAATTAATTATACATATAAGGGCAATTCCGACAGAGAGCACTTATTTCCCCTTGAACAGGTGAGCAGAAGGGGTCACGAAACGTCGGACTGACACCGAAGAACACGAGACATATACCCCCTAACAGTTCTAGTTCTATCTAACATCTTCTGTGAAGAAAGTAATTATTCTCTGTTGCATCCCTAATACTATCCCTATTTTCCTCAGGTACATGTATTACAAAACGGATACCTTAATGAGAATGGAGTGGAGAACTGTAGCAAACAAATACTCGGTTTAATGACTGCTGATGACGATGATACTACCGAAGTAATTACGAGTTTCTATTGGCTCCATTATGTACACGACAATAATACTATTAATATTTAAGATACTTCAATAATTTGAATTTTTCAATTGAATTTTATTATACTGTTATTCACAAGATGGAAACCCCTAAGGGAAATGAGTAAATAGCCGCAAAGGTCAACTACAACGGAAACATGTCCTGCGTGTGTTACCTAGCCTTCAGGGGGCGGAAATAACCACTATTATTTCCAGCCTGCATTCCTAATTTATTCCTGATTCTGTGGTTGGCCTGTATTCCTAATTTATGAAGCTGAGTTGCAAATGCATCGACTATTGACTTATAGAGTTAATTGAAATCATGCGAGGTAACGTAATAATGTGTCACATATAAAGTATACCTAGAAAATCAATTTCAAACACAATCATGGATTAGATCCGAGGGGCAAAAAAATATTGATTAATGCCCTACATCGAAAAACATTTTCCCGAGCATAATATACTCTGAGGAATATTATACGCGATCACGTTTTCTTTAAACGGAAGGAATTAGCGTTCTTTATTTAAACGGAAGCAAGCAAATGATTACATGGAAAAAAATAAATATGCATCTGATGAAATTTCTATAATTCCGCTGGCAGCAAATAAAATAACACATTTGAGTCTCAAATGGTTAAACCAACTTGAATCGCTAGAAATAAGAACACTCGTCTCATTCCGTCCACAAACCCTCCGAAATGTATAACTAGAGGAATATAGTTTGACGCTAAAAAAACGCTGAAGCGCTGGGTTACTCTTTACAGCAATTTCTTCCTCATACTTTGAGATTTCTTCGGCTTTTCACTCCCCAACTTTGCCACTGGTTATGCAGGAATTTGTGGGTGAACGCTAGGTCACTTAGTAAAACAACCTCGCGACATAAGAATATTTTTATATACCCCTCGCTTTCATTCTCTCACAAATCTCAGCATTGATTCCCTGTTTTCACATTTTTTCCTTAGCTTTAACTGATTTTCTCCAGACTTCGAGGCATCTCCGAGCAACCCTGTTCAAATAAAGCGCTTTTTTAAGCCTTTCCACCTCCGGCGTCCTAGACGTGGCTACACCTTCTCGACGCTACCGCCAAGATGTCACCAGCGCACAGTGAGGAAAAATTCACTAAAAGGTGTTCAAAAGTCAAAAAGTAAAGTTTCCATTTCGCTTATGTTTGATAGTACCTTGAATAGACAGATGCTCGAGCTGCAAGAAAATGCGTTCGGCAGATAGGTAAGTGCATGCACCAGCTCGCACAATGCAGTGTCTAAGTGAAAGATGAACAGTGAACAATGGCCACTGGACGCATCGCAGAAGTAGATGGCCACTTTCAAATTAACATAGCCACTTAGCAATTGTACCCAGATCAATTTTGAGAAACGTAATCGCCTTATGAATGTAAGTATAATTCAAATGTTCATCGAAAATAATTTTTGCAATCGAAGTTCCGTAATATCCAAGTGTTTCAAATAATTATTTCTTTGATATTTTCACGAAAATATTGTTTAAATTGATAAAAATGTAGAATAATTGCGCGGAGTTGTTTCAAGATTTGTTGGCATGTAATAGTTGAAGTATTATGTAAGCTAACAAATAAGAAAAATATTTTCAGCAAACAGGCTAACCTTTGGAGTAGCATCAATCACATTAGGTGTTACTTGATCGAACGGTAGTTTTCCGATGGTCAAAAATCACGCTTTGCACTGTCCACATCATTCAATTACAAAGCTATGCTTCAACGTTTCTAAGCGCCATCTCCAGGTACACATTACGATGAATTAATTCCCTTGGAAACATTATTCCCCCCAAGATAATCCCACTTCCCCGACGTAACCATACCTAACACCTCGTCCCCACCCCAGGACGGACGCCCTCTTCCTTCCCATATAATCCCTCACCTACCCTTCACCTCTCAACCATTCCGCTTCCTTTGAAATCCGAATCAATCTTTCTCCGTCGAAGGGCGTCAAAAAACGACCGTGCACGTAAAAGGGTGATAAATTGTCGGCGGATGAATTGAGCCCGCCTCCCTGAAAATGGGGGAATCCCATCGCAAAATAGCCGCCGAAACGAACACGGCACATACACATAACATGCGAGCGAAACAGGAAAAATGCCAAAAACTCACTGCCCTCTCTCCTTCCCTTGTCCCACGCCACACAAGAAACCCTTTTACGTCTATCCCACGTCCCCTCGTCTCCTTTCAAAAGGTTGAGGCGCCGAAGAAAAAAAGCGCCGGCGTGTCATTTTCTCTTTCGCGACCGCTGACGCGGTGGAATCATTTTCGATAAGATTCCTCCTCTCACGTGACACATAAGCCCATCAATTATTTCCGGCAAATGCTCTCACCTCCGATTCCTCCCTCCCGTCGACAAGTCACCACGAATGGGCTATCGCTCGTGCGATGCGACCTAAGGAGAAATGTTAAAGGTTCTTCTTTTTTCGTGCTGCTTTTTTTTACCTTGAGGGCGCGATGAAAAATATCGTGCAACGTTCTTGACACATTACTCCACAAGGGCTCCGAGAATGACTGCGTCGTTCCTCAATTCGGGACGAGTTTGAAGAAATTATATTAGGCCGGACAGGATAGGTACAAATTACAAGGTGTCTCAAAAAAGTAAAGTTCAACGCAACTAGGATTCTGAGGCACGATAAAAATATGACTCATTTAGGAAGTAGGAGGAACCCAATATTCAAAAACTACTCAAAAAGATACAATCAACGTCACCGCTTCAGATAATTAACCTCAACTTTATCGTTCATAAATTCCAATACCTAGGAGAAACAATTAAACAAAACGTACCAGAATAAGATGCTATAAAATCATGACTTAGCAAGATTATTAGCATTTCATTTAACAAGAAAAGTCTACAAGGTTGCTAAAGTCCAGAGATCATTAAATTCCAGGACTTATTTAGGTTCTCCAGGACAAAATTTGCGTTTTTCCAGGTGTACATATTTGTTCTTTGGTAAAAAGCTTATTTTAAATTAGGCACAAGAATTGGTGCACAACACATTAACGCATGTAACGTGGGGGAATAATCCCAAACAAATAGATCGCCACCAATTAGCTCTGGGGGAAAGCTGGCTTTCTTTCGGATAACATATCATTCTTAGGCCTCATCCACGCCGAGGTAAATTCAAACGCATAAGGGTGGTGGACTCGTCGTTCAAGTCGGTGACGGATTACCTGTAATGCATTTGAAACGTCCTATTTACCTCTCTCGTTCTCGCCGTACATAGAGACATAATGATTTGCTAAACATCAAATAAGAGTTCCACTTCCTCATCCAGGCAATGTATTAAAAATCCCATATCCACAAGCCAAGAGACAGTGCCTTAAGTGGTACTTCTCACTCACTGAAAACAACCATATTGAGACTCGGAAAACATATTTCCAGGATCACATCTTATTTCTCATGACTTTTCCAGATTTTTCAAGCTGGGATAAACCCGGTTCTAGTAATAAACCGATACCTGTCAATATTTCACTGACTGTGAGACATTCTTCAACACTACATCGCCCAGAAGTACACTAGTAAGCAACGGATTATCTCATCCTGAACAACAAAATGATGATGAAAGAACTGAAAATTACTGAAAGAAAAAAACAAGAGAAAATATCTGGGACAAATATAGGTGGATAAGTCGAGAAGAAAGAAGAGAAGATAAGATAATGTCGGTTAGATTCGCGGACGACCAGGCGTTGGTCAGTAGCTCATCGAAAGGATTGCAAGCTTTATACTCGTACTATATTATTATTATTATCATGTACGTTACATTTGTAACATGCCCCTCCGAGTCCCCGGAAAGCATCAGGTTTCATTGCCGTCATAATGGCCGGAGACTCGAGAGGGGTTGGGCAGTAATCGCAGCCACGTCCGACGCCCATCGGATGAGAGACTACACTGCGGTCGGGTCATGCCTCCGCAGTAGCCGGAGTGTATTTGGCGGTGATTCGATGAGTGGGAAATTATTATTTATTTATTACATATTAGCAGATGCATTGGAAAAGCAGTTCGAGAAATACGGAATGAAAGTTAATCATAAGAAAACAAAAGTAATGAGATTCTCTGGGGCAAATAAAGGGAGGCTGGTCATAAAAGTATGAGGGCACAAACTAGTGCAAGTAGAACAATTTAATTACTTCGGCAGTACGCTAGAAGAAACAGGGCATAGTAGCAAAAACGTAAGGAAGAGAATAACGCTAGCGAAGGAAGCGTTCAATAATAGAAGGGAGCTGACGACGGGGATCTTAAGTAAGGATGTAAAAATGAGGCTGGTGAAGAGCTTGATATGGAGTGTGGCGTTATATGGAGCAGAAACGTGGACCTTGAGAAAGGAAGACGAAAATAGGCTGAAGGCGTTCGAGATGTTAGTGTGGAGGAGGATGGAGAAAGTGCGGTGGACAGAAAGGAATACAAATGAGGAAGTGCTTGACATGGTGGGTGAGGAGAGGAAACTTTTTGATGAGATTAGAGCAGGGGCTATTTTTCCATCTCGCGTTCACGCATGCGTTCTTGCAATTACGGCTTTACATTATGCAATATGAAATGCACGTTCGTACGTACTACATCAGATTGTGCAATTACGTTCCCCGTGTAAAACGGGCTTAACACTACGTGTCGAGGAGTACCATACTTATACTCATGATGATAAATATCACCCTCCCATCATATGCTTAAGCACATGTAATCGGAACGGCTGTGGTAAGTGGCACGATGCCTCATTCCGCGCCTAAGGAGCTACTCCCAGTCAATTTCCACCCACCCATATACGGGCTTGAAGCGCTAATCCATAACTCAAGGAGACGCCGCCGAAGGGAAACGATGACCCCTATATGTTTCGTTCATTTCCCCGATCCCTCTCCCTCCAATGACGCGAAGACGACACAGCGAACTGACATTTGATTCACAGCTAGTGACTCATTCCCTCATACTTCGCTTCTTAGTCCCCAGCACGTGGTAAGAAATAGTGTTGACGCTGCACCCTTCCCGAAAGGTGGCCGTTCGAGGGAAAATACGGATGAAAGAAAAAAACACCAGCGGGGCGCAACTTCAAGATGCGGCTGATAGTAGTCATTTCAACTGTAATTCCCCGTTCGCATTACTAGCTTTTTGCAATGGTATGGGGCTATTCAAGTAAGACGATATGGGCGGTGGGGGACTAAGCTTTTCTTAGGGTGTCTTGCGTAACGGGGGTAGACTTGCGTAACGGGGGTCAGAGGAAATATTACGTCAGATTTTTGTCACTTCTTAAAACGTATTTTTTTCACTTTTTAAAATAACTGTCAGACGAAAAATCTTAGTTTTTATGATTGCTGCCGCGGCGGTACGCCTGAAATTATGCTGAACTATAACGTCGTCCTTCTACGAGTTTTAGTTTTCTGTCACTGACAACAAATATTTTTAACGTGATGATTAATTTAACCATCCAGCTGAAATATATCTCCTCCTCTCACCATCTCTTTCTTTTCTGTCAACACATCAGTATAGGGTACCAAGAACTCTATAACAATTGACTGCCAAATTTGTTAATAAATAAATAAATAAAGGTGGCAAAATGTGTTAATAAATAAATAAAAAATATTGGGCAACCCATAATCTTCACATACCTGACATGCGACAACTATAGAAAAACGTATGATTAATTCCTTGCGTTCATTTTATATATATTAGTCATAATATATATTCGTATAAATTGCCCTGAAAGCAAACGGAAGGGATCAAATTTAAATTTGGGAAGTATAAGGAAAGCAAAGGGAAAGTACCACTTTGCTTTCCTTTTACTTTCCGTTTGGTCCAATGGAAGTCAATCGGAAAGTAACATTCGGAGAGCAACTGGATAGCAAAATCTTTTTCATCTGGGAACTCGGTCCAGACCAGTTCCAGATTAGTTACAGACCATATATTTTTACCTGGGTGATGTACGCATTGATGTGCATTGAAAATTGCGTCGTGTAAAGCGGTGAATTGCAAGAATGCATACGCAAAAACGAGAGATGGGAAAATAGCCCCTGCCCAAATTCCGAGCCTGCATTCTCGCATTGCGAAAACAGATGCAACTTCAAATTTTTCAACAAAGTGCCTCGTGTATAACGGCCTTATAAGAAGAATTTCAAGCCAAACAGATACCCGTTGTTCTTCTTCAACTTAAGTTCGTCCTCTCCGTAGGGATCCGAAAAAAGATGTCCCAGAGGCTAAGAGGCATGGTGATTTTATAAACCAGGGTGGCAACTGATATCCAATTTTTAAATTCCCTGACTTTTCCCTGACTATTCCCTGATGGATTTACCAATTTCCCTGACCAATCGCCAAAAGGTCACCTATTATTGGAATATTTTATTTCTGCTGAATTAAATTTTCGTCAAAACTCAGAAAATGTTAAAAGCTTAAATCATTACATTAAAAGCTACATGTACATCCTAATGAAAAAAAATATATTAACTCTTCATAAGCTAAACTCTCATCCAAATCATAGTCGCGTCTTGGTAGTTCTGGGAAGCTGAGAATTAGTGAAAAGGCATCGAAGGAAAAGTCAATGGCCAATTTACTGTCGGACTCCGGCAAATGTATCACTAGGGTGCGCGAAAAATACAAACCAAAGCCAAGTTGTTGGACTGGATCACAATCGGATAGAGCGAGTGACTTTCAGAAGCGAATAACAATTTGATTAACTTGGTTATAACCCCTTGATTGCAAGAATATTGCAAATGAATTGCGATGTAAAACTATTTGGAAAAACAAACAAAACGTAAGCGCGCCACTGCGAGCGAAGACAGGAGGCAATTGGCAACGGCAGCATCATATTCAGGAATATCATGTTTGAGGTGGTTTTTGACCTGACTAAATTGCTTCGAGAGGGAGCTAAGGGGGCTATTCAACAATTACGTCGAGCCTGAGGGGAGGGGAGGAGGGCTCTTCTTACTGTTTCACGAACTGTAAGAATGTATTTACTACGAGCTAGTATTCCCCAGCCGCTCCAGCTACCTCTCAAGCTAAGCCTCGGAAGTTTAAAAAAAAATGCGAGGTAAAATTTTCCGAACAGCATAGCCTCGGATTCCTTGTGATTAGCGTAATACATTGTGATCATGAATTTTGACATTACTAGGCAAATACCGCAATAAGGATATGCAAAAGGGATACATTGTACGTCTGATTCACCACTAAATAACTAAGATTCACAACTGAATGAGCCACGAATTGATGGGGCTTATTCCATGAACGTCAGCGACGGACATTAGTTTTAGTTGGTGAAAAGTTTTGGTGAAATAAAGGGTGGGAAAGACTGGCCGATAAACGCAATGGTAGAAAAATAATGAGAATTTCCGACCCCAGTTTCTCCCTGACTGTTACGATAATTCCCCGACATTTCCCTGACTTTTCCAGACATTCCAAATTCCCTGACAATTCCAGGTTTTCCCGGTTTTCCCTGACTATCGCCACCCTGATAAACATAATCTTACCTATTGCGAAATTACCCCTATGGTTGTATTGAACGCTGCAAAATTGAATGCATTCAATGGGGTACATTCATTTCGTTATTTTCACAGCAAACGCTTAGTCAACATTATTCCCAGAGGTATATTTACAGTGACTTCTGCCAAATGACTTCCTATCATGTGCCAATGTGTTTCTCCCCAGGTAGGCACGTAGTCCTGTCTTTTTAGCATATATGTACTTCGTATCTGCACAATTATAGTACCTACTAGCAGTGGCCACTGCCTACTAAGAAATTACGTGGGTACAGTAACCAAAGGAAAAAAAAATATTTCAGACTTACCTCGAAAAGCGCCATTTTGGAACACGATGATTGCGTACCAAACTCTTCACTAGTACTTCGTCAGATAACGGACGATCCACTGTTCATATAATCGGTTATAACAATGACCAACGACCACAAAAGCTGTAGCAAAATAACATCACTCACTAGAAAAATGACGCAGGTAATACCGAAGAGGGGCCATATAGGCGAAAGCTTAAAAACAGATCGTGATACAGCCACCACGACACGATTTTGCCGTAAGCCATCAGCACAACTTCAGCGACTTCATGCTGATTCAAATTTTCAATGATGACCCGAAAATATAACTTTCCTCAAGAGCGTAGGTAAGTAAACACGATGGTAGCAGAAAACACATATTTCCAACTATGCAACTGATTTCACAGCTAGACAATTCCACATATTTTTCGGTAATTGACTCCCCATTCCACTGTCTGATGCCAACACTCCCAACCCCAACGAATTATAAAATATTTGAGCTGCGTTTTCCGCAGGGTATTCAGCGTATTCAGTCTTCTGTCATTTAATTTAGTGGGAAAACGCTGAATACGGCCTATCCAAAGCAAATTTTCCTTAGTTTATCGCCAAATTGAAATTATTACCGGATATTATTATAAATGTTTTCATTCCACATGTCACATTCTGTCGGAAATTTTGCCTGACTTCCGAAAATTAAGGGGCACGCGCGAACAGAATGTCATTTCGTCATTGTTCATTGAAAATGCAAAAATGTAAGAGCAATTTTCCTCCACATCAGTTAATCGTGCATCACTGGAAAAAAAATGTTTTAATTTTTTATGGCTAAATAAAATTAAGAAATTGTGAAAGCACTCCTCTCTAATCTATAGTTCTTCAACAAGTTGTTATTTTTCTGTGAATTCAAATTCCTTCTAACTTCTGTATACGATCATTTAGAAAGCAAGGTTAATCATCTATGTTTGAGGATATAAAGTTGAGCAGGTGGAGTAATTTAATCACCCTCATATTTCCTATGAGAAAAATGAGCATTAAGCTGTAAGGATACCTATGTATTGGAAGAAAAGCATTTAATGAAAGAGGTTTCAGCAATTGGTGTGAATCACAACTTAGAGCGATTCTGATGAGAAAAGGTCAACAAAGAGTAATGCGGAGTGTGCTGTTTTACAGTGCAAAAACTAAGACACCAGGAAAAGAGGATGAGAGTACAGTCGAGGCGTATGATACGAGAGAGAGAGCGATGAGAATGAAGAATGTGCAATGGATGGAAAGAAAAGACAATGAGGAAAGGCATTGTCATTGGTGTGGAGAAGAAACCGCAGGAGAAATTGGGAGGCAGGTAATAAAGGGTTAGAGGACGCTGAAGGTCGCCATGTAGGTAATTATATAGTGTTGGTTGTTACAATAGTTGTTACAGCATAAGAGTTATGTGGGTAACACGCTCAAAATTTAACAAAAATGTCATTTATGTCCAAGTCAGGGGCGAACCCAGGGATTTATTTCGGGGGAGACACTACCATTTAAATTATACATATAAAAGACGTAATTAGAACGACGTGTAGTTATAAAAATTGTTTTGCAAATCCCAAAATTTTCGGGTGGGGATGTATCCCCTTTCCCCGGGGTTCGCCCCTGATCCAAGTCCTTACATGAGCCTGGATGTTGATTGATTGTAAGATTGAGCGAGGGCCTCCTGGCATTCAGACCTCTTCATCCATTATGCCCAGTGCAGAATTTACGTATAAGCTACACAAGCCCCCATATCTCAAATAGCTTAGGGCCTTATCAAGTCTAAATTCGGCCCTGATTGTGCCATCCTTCAAATAACCTGCCTGCCACTTGCAGACAGCTGTTGCTAGGGGACAAGAGCACCACGGTAGAGGTATACCTCATATATGAACGAGGGGCCACCCCCAACCTTCCCGGTACCTACAGGTATGGAGGAAACCAACTTCCCTAAAATCTTCCTGGTCTGGGTCTACCCTCCAGTCTTCCGGTAAAGGTTTGGAGGGAGTGACACCTCTCCATCCACCCTGAGAGAGGTATGGAGGAGGGCCACCCATCCTCAGGGCTCAATGTTGCTTAAGTTCTGTGATCTGACAGGAACCGGTGTTTCAATGTGGCTAGGCCCTTGCCCTGCCTGGATGTTAAAGTTGTTCAATTTAATAAGGGAAACACAATATGGTCCAAATTTTGTCAAATTACCTATGTTAAGGTAAAATAAGAGCCTTCAGTCACTTTTCCACTGTTGGTATGAGCCCTTCAACATGACCCAAGGACTTTGTAAAAATTAACTCAGAAACTGTGTAGAGTTAGATCAATGCTTACTCGCTGAGTTGGCTTTTGGGGTCCATCCTTATTAAACTTCAGAGCACTGGCACTAGGATCAGCCAGATTCACTCACTGGCAAACTCACCCAGCAAATATTAATATTTTTGTCTATTTTTATGTTTTGGCTATATTGTCATACAAATCGAAATAAACTAACATCAGAAATAAAAGATATAATTGTCTCTCTCCCTTCAAGCACTGATTGTGGAAACTGCAAGCCCTCCCCCTTCCCCACAAAAAAATACTATATGCTGGTTGAAGGATAGGGGCATAGCCTTTACAGTAACATCTAAAAAATCTATGTACTTCCCAATTAACATCAAAGATGTGTGGTAGAGGTTATAAGGACCTAAGTCATATTAATGAAGAGTGTTGGAAAAATGGATTAGGTTATGAAAGAGAAGACAAGTGAGGTGTTTTTTGGTAAAATCAGGGTCTAAATCTGCCCTTGTTGAAGTCATGAATGATGTGCAGGGAGAAATAATTCTCAGAACAAGCGGTCTAATAGACTATCTCTCTAATTTTCTTGCTTGTTCCTATCCTACACATGCGGCATGGTGGAAAAATAGTATCCACCATTATGACCTAAAACTTGTGAGATATGAACTTTTCCATTAACCTGTGCCTCTTGCAAAACCTTCAGGTCCCTAACTGCCCCCACCAAGTGCTGTTTTGTCACACATCCTGTTTATTCATAGAAATTTTTACACAATGATCTGCTTCCCTTCGTATTGTGACGGAGATATTTCTACCATTGACCCCAAATACATACGGCATACATTATGTACGAGGCCCAGAGGATATGAGGTGATACCTATCACTCTTTCTCACGTTTCTTCTGAGGACATCCCAATTTTTAGCTAAATGAATCTGAATATCTTAAATGCAGTGTCACAAATGTTTACCCCATGATAGGCCTTCAGTTGTAGTAACACCCAGGCATGGGACTTCATCCATTATGTTATACTAGAATTATTTCTATCCATTACTACCTTTTTAAACCATTTAGAAAGTCATACACCCAACTCACCAATTTGTAATTAATTCACAAGACTGCACGTCAGGAACATATTATATAGTTTGAGTCAAACCCCTTATAGTGCTTTCTTGCATTCCAACAATATTATTCTTACATCCAACTACTTAATTATTTTATTTACTCTACAAGACAACAGGTCAAATATTAGTCAATATTAATTCATGTCAGACCTGAAGAAGCAAACTGGAATGTTTGCAAACTATGTCATCTGCAATGATGAACTCAGGCAGATGAGAACACGGAAGACCTATCTCATCAAAGCCACTCCGCATTAGCCTTCTTTTCAGGTCAAATCTTAGTTCATTGAGTGGAACACTATGCAATGCCTTCATGAAATCCAAGAATATGATGTCAACTAGTTTAGACTTATTTGACTGTAGGATGACATGAGGAATTCACACTCTGCTTCACAGGGTTTTCTTTTCTTAAACCCTTAATGACTATTATGAAAGACGTTTTGGTAATCCAGGAAGCCCATGACATGACAGCTCACAGCAACTTGAGTGCTTGAGAATCTTGCAGGAAAGGTACATCAATGTATTAGGCGGCTAACTTCCAGATATATATTTGAAACTTATAAAGTTTGGAATAACAGGCTACTTTCCAGGATCATGATACTTAATTTTTAATTATTTATTAAACATGATTTCCAGAAACAGATTTTAAGGTTTTTCTCTAGATTTGCAGATACCTCCTCTAGACATGGGGATATGCTACTAATAATGGAATTTAGCTGCTTGATTACTCTTCAACATGTACAATTATGTAGCCCATCAGTTCACAACGGGCAAGGATGTTGGCCCCTTCACTTAACCCTTAGACTGCAGGAAACGTACATGTACGTGTGTGTACCGGCAACTGCGGGAAAAACGTTCTTGTACGTTCCAGCGGTGGACATTTGGGAATCCACCCTTTTTACCCAAACCACTCCCTTCCCACGCTATTTAGGGATCGCATACCACCGCAATGAGGTATGACCCTTTCTTCCGATTGCTCGCTCAATGGGTTATGGCTGTCTCAAAAGTTAATTGTCTCATGTTCGCACCCGGCTCAATTATCAACGGATTTGTTTGGTGTTTGGTATCAAACTAAACAGAAAATTGCTATAAAAATATGTTGTCATATTTGTTTTTAACAATTACGCCTATAAATAAATTTTCAAAATTTGTTCAAAGTCCCACTAATCCCTCAACAAGTTCCGGTGCCCACCCCCTGGGATCCCGAGAAAAGGGTCAGGAGGGGATTACATGGGTCATATAACTGCCTGGCCTTGGCCCATGGGAAGAAGGGACAGGCTCCGTCCGAATAGATATTCCCCGCTCAAGGTGGATGACATGCGCTCTTAGAAATATTTGCAGGTGCTTGGTTTTTCAATACTGCCCGTTAGCTACTCCATCTTTTTTCCAAAAAAACTTGAGAAAAATAATACCTCTCATTACTGAAGATGCAGCACATAATGAATACAAAATGCAAGACCTCAGCTCTTCTTACAAACCAGATAGTGTCATAAAGACCCATGTATGTTATACACCTAATTAGCAAATTTAGTGTGGAAGGCATATGTATATGTCAGGAGTACGATTCCTCAAGAATGTTATGGTTCAAACAAATTGAATAAGCAAAACTAATGAGTCCACCACTGGCAATGATACTGAAAGTTTAATCTGAATTTAATTTGTTCTGCAATCTACTTTCAATCAAGTAGGTGCTCATTTAATTATGCAGAACTCTACCATTATTAAGTATCTCCCCATGTAAATATGAGCGGGCCTAATTTTATTTCTTCCTAAAGTCATGAATGATTAAAGTGAAACATAAACAGCATGGATGTGGCTGATTTTGCACTTAAAAAAAATATTCATGAGAAAATATTGTTCATATTCTCACCATTGTATCAAAATGCCTGTTTACTTGATGCATTAACCCACAGAAGTTCATGCCCAAACACATCAGAGTTATAGGTAGGCTATTTTACAGACGTGTTCACAACTCAATGCAAGCCTACTAAAAAAGGCTTGCCGCTGCCAACAATACTTCAAAATACCTCGTAAGCCTTCAAATAACGAAAATAGCATATCCGAAAGTAGCAAACTTTATCCGATATAATTTATGTTTTTACAACATTTTTTTTCGATATTCTTATTATTTATAGTCTTGTTTTTACCTACAACAAATTTCTTGTGGATACAGTGGTATGATTTTACGTTATTAACGTAAGAAGTGGTGCTACCGTTTTTGAACCGGCAAAAAGCGTGCCTTTTTTCATACAAGCTAACATTAAAAATATTTAAACAGTACTAAAAAATCTCAAAGTAAACCAGTCGAACGGACATATAAATTACCTTTGATATGCAGTTTACTGTGTTGCAATAGGTTTATTGGTTAATGAGTTATAACATTTCAAACTCGGGTATCTCGACTTTTTGCATGGACAGTACATGTTTACATAAAGCAATTTGAAGCATCTATCTGCACAAGTTCATGTATCATGGAAACAAGCCTCAAAAGTTCTCAGAGCCAGAAGAGAGAAATATCACAAAAGCTTACATCTCTATATTTGATAAAAGTTTCCCAAATAAAATGCTCAAAAATAATATTTGAACAGAAAATGGCAAAGTCACATTTAAAGTTTAGTTCAAAATCAACAGTTTTAGTATTTTTTAATTCAGGAGTTTCATCAAAATGATTGACCGCTGTCATCCCTGATAATTGAGCTGCCTAAAACAATATGCTTTTTGTATGATTTCAGGTTTTCTTGGCGAATGATGCTGATAAGTTCTTCTTGGGTTTCCCACCGGGTTAGGCTTTCCATGATCCACAGCCTTGAGAGTGGCAGGAGAGTCTCCTGCCGGAACTTCGGCAATCATGGAATGCCTAACCCGGCAGGAAACCTGAGAAGAACTTATGATATAGCAATATGCTTTTTAATTAATGATTACAGCATCTTAACAACAGAGTAAAAGCAAACCTGAAACTTAGAAGTTAAATGCCACTGAACTAATGAATTCTGAATCTATGGAATAAAGAATTAAGTGTAAAAAACAGCTGATCTTCTTTATTTACTTTGCAAGAGTTAATATTAACGGAAGATTACCAATTATAATTATGTATATTTTTTAAATGCATAGACCTTTGGGAGAGATTATTATTTATTCAATAAATGAAATAATGGTGACAGCGTCAAACAATTCCTTCACACAATTGAATCAACCATCCACGATATTCATAGAAGTCCATAAGTAACAAATATTGATGGGTAGTCACTATCAACAGAAGAACATAGCAAAGAGTACTCTCAAATATTTTTATTAAACATCACATAATTCAAAGCCAATCAATATTAGGATAGGTAATAAGAAATCATGGCAATAAAACAATGTCCTTCTAGCCATTGTGTGAGACTTTTAAGGCAACCCAATTCACAATAGAAGATAATTAAGAGATAGCCTAAAAGACTTAAGTATTACACGTCTCCAAGAGCGAAATGGTGATACTCGACAGCAAATTATAATCACAAATCATTAGTTAATTAAATTATAATTTAACAGGCCAGAGTACATATTTTCATATACAATGATAACAGTTTCCATGTTCCAAGCAACAGAATATCACATAAACTTAAGATCACAAGTTCTTAAAAAGAGAAAGAAAATGGCACAGACAAGAGGGCATGAAACAATGTGCATATTTTTTTTCTGCTACAGCTTTAATTTTCCTTAGTAAAATAATAAGTTTGCACAATTTTATTTCTAGTGGAAAATGTCCAGTCTTGATGAAAACTTCTCTCTTCCTATTTCATATTTACACTTGCTTAGTCCAATCAGATTTCAAAGGTAGCACTTAACAGACCAATACCATATTACATAGATCATCCTCAAGATATGAAACCACAGCACCCTTTATATACTCATATTGTTCAGGTGAAGCTTCTCTTAAATCAGTCCGTAAACTTACCTAAACAATAATGCATAGCTTAGCCTCAGCCTTCAACAACTTAGAAAACCGCAATCATCAATACCACAGTCCTCATAACAATAATTATCACGGAATTCTGAATGGCACCACAAGATCTTCCCTGTGTTCCACCTTGAGATCGCTAAGGGCTTTTGATGCTTTCTCCAAAGCATTTGATATCTGAAATAAAACAAGTTATGACAGAAAGTTAGACTTACATACATTTTAGAAAGCTGAACAGGTATGACAAGAAATTAAAGGTTTTCTTAGGATTCAACAGATGCACCAACAGAAAAACATAGATGTTACAAAGTAACCTAGACCTTAAATTTGGATTCGTTGTACACATCAAAAATGGTCAAAAAAGGTCAACGGAACACTGTCTATTTTTGTCTGAAACACAGATATAATTACAGGGTGGCCACAAAGTTTAACATTTTTAAATTCCCTGCCAAATGTCTCCCTGAAACAAAATGTACAGCGATTTTTTTGTGAGATGCAGGTGTTATCAGTGCATTTCGAAAGAAAACAAAAGTCAGTTCTATAAATTGTCATTATTTTTTAAATAAGTGTTGAAAGTACAAAACGTAATAGTAACATATTACTACAGAGCAAAAGACATTTAAAGGTTAATATTAAAACTCTAACCTGGAATAATAATATTGAGTAGCTAAGACTGAGAAGAAAGTGTAATGTATTAGGAATACTATGAAGAAAACATGGCTGGTAGGCAGGCAGGTGGTGAAAGGAGCAAGGCACTTCCCTTCATTGTGTACATAGTATGACCTGAACGGCCAGTGGACAAGTGGTGGAAATAATTCCAAAAGCGTTAAAGAAATAGAAATGCATGGTTGATGCAACATAGCTTTCAATGACTATTTTTCCATCACTATTGACGCTAATGACAAATTGGCTCATTTTCTGTGAATGTGCTAAGAAATTCACCTAAGGATGACCAGTGCACGACCCAAACTTTGTACACTGAACTACCGAAGTAGCTCACCCTACGAGGTGGAGACTGCGCACGACCAGGCAGCCCAAGGTGGCTTTGGCTGGCCATCTTTGACAATAAGACTATCGCAGTGAAATTATGAAAATTTTACCTATGATTCGTTGGAAAAGGCAAAAACTCCATTGCTGTAAGTTGACTCCTTGTCCCGGACCTTTTTCTGATGAATTTTTCCTGATACATGGCCATCTGAGTGATCTTGCACCACAAGTGTTCGATACGGAATTTGATATGCCTGATGCACCTTCGAAGAGGGATGTGCGAGCGAGAGAGAAACCGCGA
Source organism: Pyrrhosoma nymphula (assembly GCA_963573305.1). Lineage (NCBI taxonomy): Eukaryota > Metazoa > Arthropoda > Insecta > Odonata > Coenagrionidae > Pyrrhosoma > Pyrrhosoma nymphula. Next base: position 38,621,369 of record OY754334.1, read on the forward strand.
GTGGAAATTTGGCAACAGTGAGCGGGTGAAAACAGAGAAGGGCAGCAGCGGAGACTTTCGAACTGTTCCAGGGTTTCCTGAAAGGTACCCATCCCCACACATTTCAGGCCTGCCTTTCAGCCAAGATATTTGAAAAGGTAGCCAGGAATGGCCGGGCAGAGCCAAAGGGAGGAAGAAAGAACTGGCAATGGGTGGCCCGGCATATACCGGACGGTGGCGGAGACGAAAGAAGCTTATGGAACATGAGCCAAGCCACTTTTAGAGACACGACCACTACAAGTTTCCCTGACAATACATGAAAATCCCTGATATTTCCCTGACAGCCAACCTCTTTTACCTGACATGTGGCCACCCTGGATTAGTTCTAGTATGAGATTCATTCCTATTCCTTGAGTTATTTCAAGTACTTACTGTATAAATGGATGAAAGGGGGAATGATTAACTACATATTTTAGCAATATAACCTAAAGCATTTACCCAACAATATTACTGAAACAGTGAAGGCAATTGTTATCATTCAGCATAAGTAAATTGTCAAGACAAAGACACACAAACAGTTTAGACAGAAAGAAATTCTTAGGGACCGCAACATCAGGCAAACAAAATGTGAAATTTGAGGATCCTGGGACTAGCCACGATATTACCTTAATGGAGTCTTGCACGAGTGCACATTATTGCATAAAGTCAACAAAGGAAAAATCATTCGGCTTGACATGGACTTGAACCCAGATCCCTCAATATCATGCAGAGTGCTTTAGCTAATTAAGCTACCGAGGTATCCTTCTCCCCTCTGGATTCTTGTGAGCTTTTTTAAAGGACTACTGGACACATAAAAGAGTTTCAAGTTTGACTTTAACCTTGTGAATAGTGGCAATTAGCACACACTTTGACTGCATCTCTGACTTCATATGTCTGGCAGTCTTGAACATCTTGTTTCTTCAAAAAATCCCACAGGTAAGAAGGATGCCTTAGTAGCTTAACTAGCTAAACCACTCGGTATGATCTTGAGGGATCTGATTTTGAGCCCCGGTCAAGAAAAATTATTTTTCTTAAGTGGAATTTTTGCACACAGAATGCAGTTGTCCAGGGAAAAAATTGACTAACAACAGAAATGACATTCTACCCCACATAAAAGGAGGCAGTTCACTGCTGCCAAACAGTCAATTCCTCAAGTCATCACTGGAAAGCTAAATTTAATGCTAAGTATTGAATGACTTTCATACCAGGAACAAGCCATAAATATTAACCCCTTCAATGGGGACTCTTTTTTAATAGCCAATCGCCTGGTGGGGGTTTTTTATGTCAGAAAGTATATAATTTATTTTTGGTGGAATACAGTGTTATTGACTTGTGAGTAACAATATTGAAAGAAAAAAGTTTGAATATGCTCCTAAATTATTTACACAATTTTTTAACAATTGAGCAGGATGGGGACATTATAATGGGGAGCGTATCTAAAGACTCACTGCCCGTTAAAGGGGTTAATAACCCCTCTGTGCCAAAGTCGTTAATGGTTTCAACTGTAATATTCGATTACCTTCTAAATTCATATCAGCAGGAAGTTCAAGAACTTTGTTATAAGCTGTGAGAGCCTTCGAAAGTAGGTTTGACCTCAATTTTTGTCATTGAAACCTATATACATGATTAATGATGCAGACACTTTGGGACTACACGAGGATAACTTTTAAACCCAAGATTATTTACTGAAGTACCTGACCAGATATGTTTAATTTTCCTGACTCAACAAAGAAAAGTACATCATCAACTGGTACCCTTTGAACATACAGAGGAATCAGGAAAAATGTGTGTAAAGAATTTAGTCTGATGTGCCAATTATCTAAACAATAGTGTTTTTTAATTAGTTGGATTTCAAGTATTTTCTACAATTGAAGTAATTCCTTGTTTCCAAAGAGAAAATATTTTTAGTAAAACAAATAATTTTATTTGAACTACGAACATAAGTTTATAGAAATTTATGCAAAAACTCATTTGAAATTTTATACACATATGTAATTGATAGTAATTCGTGAAAAATGTATTATACCGAGCTTTGAACCATGTGACACTAGAGAAAATGTGAGCATATGCATTTTGAGTAAATAGCAAGTGGTCTGTATCACATGATATTTGTTAATAAACTTACATCAATTGTTTTGTGAACAAGCCACGCAGTTTTCTTTAATAGATAAAACCTATGAAAATAATGGAACTGGTGTCTTTTAACAGCACCTTGTGCAACAAATCATGTACGGGTTAAATAGAGTTTAGAAGTAAATCTGTAGTACTCACAAGGGCAAGATCTTCAGGGTTAGGATGGTCTTCAGATAAAACTTTTTCGGGAGCAGGGATGTCAGTAAGCAGACAGAGGTGCATTCGTCCACTAGGTGAAGTGGAAGGGCCACCCATTGCTGATGGTGCCAATAATGTTCCAGAACCTCCTGCACCCGCCGCAGCAGAGTTTCCGGTCCACCTAGTGTTTATATTTGCACCCATTGCTCCTAAGCGTTGGGTGTATTGCCTCATTCGTTCAAGGTATTCATGCTGTTCTAAATTATGAGAATCTAATGCAGCTACATCAATCACGTTACTGTAAGAGAATAAGAAGAAAATTGATGACCTTACCAAAACAAAACCCATTTTTCATGAATTGCTTAACTACTCACGTTGCTGTTTCTTGAAGGATGCGGTTAAGAGCAGATTGCTCATCACTCTTCTTTGGCAAAGAGTTTGGGTATTGAGCAATGAAGTCATCACTATAGAGAGAATATGGAAGAAACATCAGTCACAGTTAAAACCTCCCTCCGTGTAACAGCATACCATAGGTTCCTGTATCGGTCACCAATGAATGAGAGAAATTCAATTGTTCTCTTACCTGTGAACCCTCTGGATGACATTTGTATTGCTGACAGGATCGACAAGCAGATGAGTTCGCTCATTAACATCCCCAGACTAGTGATGAAATGGAGTAAGTTTGACGATTAATTAAGTTAACTAACACCATAATGTCTGCACACGAATTCTAGAGATTAGATGGATAACTTAAGACAGATTCCCGAATGACAATATCGGATGAATTCCTCAAAATACATATATTATTGTGCTAAATCGGCAAATAAAACTATTAATTGAATGCTCTCGATTAAAGGCATTCAAATACACAAAATAAATTTTATTTCTTGATAAGGCAATTCTTTGTCTTCAATTTCCAAGCTGAGTAAGCGAGAGATAACAGGGAACTAAGAGTAAAATTTCAAATATACCTTCCTTGGCCTCACCTGTGAGTTATCATCCTCTTTACAACTGTAACAGCAACCCATCCTGATAATCTAGGATTATTTTCTCCAGCCTGGCCGACACCTACCGCAGCTAGGAATTGGAAATCATATGATTCACATGTCAACTGTTTCTTCTTTACAAATGTACTACGTGACTTAGTAAACTCTCAAATAACATAATAAAACACGATGTTAAAGAACATTTGCTATTTAAAGTTATATAATATAAACTTAAATAATTTCTTAATCTTGTTTAAGTGTGTTTTACTTATAATGGGTGATTTTCTCCAGAGCTGGTTTACAGTTATGAAGCGCTTTTGGTGCAGTCAGCGACTTCGAAGGAGTATCAGTGGTTGAAGCAGGTAAACAATGAGAAATTTGCGTACATCATGGGGAAGTGTTCTTTGCAGATGCATTTCAACCAGTCATCAGAAGTACCTTTCAAATATGTCAGTTCGTGAAGTAATGAATCTCAAGCAAGCAGGTGAAAAAGTTATAGTTCAGGTCAGTTATCAAAATAGGCAGTGTTGTCATCACGTGGGAAGTAGTTGCGAAATTGCCATTATTTTCATATGTAACATTATTTCTCCGTTGTAGGGGTGGGTGAAGGCAGTTAGAATTATGAAAAATAATGTATTTTTTGATGTCTCCGATGGGTCCTCCGTTAGCAAACTGCAAGTAATACTGCCTCATCTAGAAAAACCCACTGGCTTAACAGTAGGATCCTCAGTTAAGGTGGAAGGAGTCGTACATACGAGTCCCCTTAATAATAGCAAAACCGAGCTGTTAGCGAGTATGGTTGATGTCATTGGTCCTTGCGATATCCAAAAGGGATATCCGTTTGCTCCTAGGTGATTAATGCAGTAATAACATTGTTGTTGTAAGTTTGGAAGGTTTCAATTGCTAAAACAATGTGCTTCTTTCAGGAAAACGTACTCTCCGGATTATACGCGGCAGTTTTTGCATTTTCGTCCAAGAACTGCGTCATTTGCCTCATTACTTAGGATCAGAAACGCCGCCTCAGTCGCGGTGCATAGTTTCATGAATTCTAAAGGTTTTATATTAATCCATGCCCCTATTCTTACATCTAATGACTGTGAGGGTGCTGGCGAAGTCTTCCAAGTGACACCTAACAATGAACATTTGGCGAAAGAAATGTTGAGAGGTGGTTTTCCCAAAGACGAAGCTTATTTCGATGCTAAGGCATTTTTAACAGTATCGGGGCAGTTGCATGCAGAATGTATAGCAAGGTAATTTGTCGTTGTGTTGTGCTTATTAATTATTTATTCTATGATTCGCATCATTAAGCATTCCTCTTTACTAGGAGTATCTCTAAGGTTTACACATTCGGGCCAACATTCCGAGCAGAAAATTCCCGATCCAGACTGCATTTATCAGAATTTTACATGATTGAACCCGAAATTGCTTTTGTGGATAGTATGGATGTTATTCTTATTTTTATGGAAGAATTTGTGAAAAGTGTCGTCTCTTCCTTATTGACCTCCGCTGCTGAAGATATTGAGCTCCTTTACAGAAATCACAGCATCAAGTCAACGGTATATCATCCACTGTCTAATGTATTCTAATTGAGTATCTGAGAGAGCAATTACTTCAAAGGAAGCTTTCTTTTTCCTTTAGGAGTACTTTTGTAGTATATTGGATCACCCATTTGGTATTTTGACGTACAATGAGGCTTTTGATATCATTTCTAAGAATGCCCATAATTTCAAAACTCGCCCAAGAAAGGAAGATGGTTTGAACAAAGAGCAAGAGTTATTTCTTGTCAGCCACAATGGAGGATGCCCAGTATTTGTCATCAATTGGCCCAAGGAAATAAAACCATTTTACATGAAAGAATTAGTCGGAAATTCTTCCATGGTTAGAAATTAACTGACTCTATCATGTGTTATAGTGGATTCCAGGCATTTAATTAATCTTGTTCATGAATTTTATTTTTAAGGTTTCAGCAGTAGATTTACTTGTGCCTCAAGTGGGGGAGCTTTGTGGGGGAAGCCTCCGAGAGACTGACCCCGTTGTAATTGCAGAGAGACTAAAGTTAATGCATCTGGAGGAGCAATTGCAGTGGTACATTGATTTGAGAAGATTTGGAAATGTACCTACCGCTGGTTTTGGGATGGGATTTGAGCGATTTCTCCAAATGTTGCTTCCCATAGAAAATATAAAAGACGTGATTCCTTTCCCTCGGTGGCCCCACAATTGCAGAATGTGAATTGGTTACCTTAGCCAGTGAAATAGGTTAAGCTGTTAGAAGCCCAGTCAATGCAGTTGGCCTGGCTCTTTTATAAATTAATTTTTATTTACCTTGAGCCTCCTTATGTGCAAGGAAGAGTGATGTTGTTGGAATTTCATGATATTCCAGTTTCAGATTATGAAGGTGATGAGTATTATGTTTCTACTCATTTTGGTGAATGTTTCAAACCTCATCTCAGAATTGCCTTCAGAAAATTCTACTTAACTGGTCCTTGGAAATAATCTTATTTTCATTTAAGACGAGAAATCATTTGAACATCATGTCTCATTGATGGACCAAAGATTTTCCCTTAGTGGTTTGAATACGGTTCTTGTTTCAGGAGTTTCCAGGATGCAAATGTCTTAATGATTCAGGCTTTTGCAAGTCCATTCTATCGAATGGCTTTGTTAGTCAGCTTTTTGTTCTGCGGAACTGATTAAGGTCATTGGGAGAACATTAGGTCTTAAGTTTTTAAGAACAGTAGCTCCAAAGACAAAGATATTCTAATTCTACAAATTGAATTTGTTGTAGAGTATCAAAATCCATGCTCAAGTCAACTTTAATCATTTAGTGCCTGGCGCATGTCCATAAAAATGTGAATTGCCTATTTAACCCTTTTGCTGCTATTACACCGATGAATCATCCTTCAATGCCCATGCAACAGCTGTTCCTGGTTGATAGATTGGTTGGCATTTTGGAAAATCAAACCATTCCTTTCCTGTTCAATTTTTCTCATGTAACTTTTTTGTCATCCATATTTAATCATAGACAGGTGATTATAATATCCCGAACGAAATTTTATTTGAGCCCATCAAAGAAAATACAAGAAAGGGTAGTGGCATTATGAGCTCTTGTGGCTCTAGAAAAAAGCTGACAATAAAAACAATTAAAGATTATTTAGTTTCCAATTGGTTGTAGGAAAGGGCATATGCAGGATCTGAGCTAGCAAGTGGCAGCTCATGTTAGATCAGGGGGAATGATTCTTTTTCCGTGTCTAGGTTTTATTTTTGAACTTATTGGTGTAGGGGGGGGGGGCAGCTGACTACCACCAGCCCCGCACTGGTTGTAGGATCTATTTCAATTGAGGGCCTGAGAGTCAAAGTAATACAAGTAACAAACACGAAAAATGATATAAGTGCATATGTTTTAAGTTGGTAGTGTCAGGTAGCTACAGGAAAAGGGATAAAAGTATTCGAACGTATGGTGCTGCGATCTAGCTGCCGAACATTTAAGCTACTTGGCTTTTTGTCATTTCTTACCGGAGTAAAGTGATACAGGTGACAATGGACGATGATTGTTACTTGTATTACTTTGACTCTCAGGCCCTCAATTGTGCATATTTTATTATGCAGCTTAGAATTTGGGTGTGGTTGATGCAGCATTGAACTGAAACAAACTTTAGAAATTAAAATGTTCATTATTGCTGTTGAATTATTGTTTTTGGAATACTGTTGATGGCACAACTCTCTCCTTGGCACTGTACAAATGCTCTTAAGTCGTTAAACCCACTTAGGTTTGCTAGTCATCGTTCATGGACACTGTAGTATTTTTGTCACTTTGGCAGATGAGATTGAGTTGAACCCTCACTGTAAGTGAATTCCAGGTTGGATAAGACTCCAAAGGCCATTTTTGTATCTTTGTTTTATTTTTAAAATATATCATTGTTAAGGTTTCCACGGAGTACATATTTCTTCGGAAAGATCCGGTCTTTCGGATTCTCTACCGCGAACTTCCATTTTTTCGGACCACAGTTTTGCTGGCGTTGCAGTCGGCATCTTCAGGTCAATTTATTATTAAGTATGCGGGGCCATCTTAGGTATAACAACCATAGAAAAAAATGGAAGTTCGCGGTAGAGAACCCGCAAGACTAGATCTTTCCATTAAAAATGTTTCATTAAGGGAAATATTACAAATACAGTTGCCTTTCGATTAACTGGGGTGCCCCCAAAAGTGGTTATCTGAGAAACGACATAATTTACAAACTCAATAATTCCCCATGCCAAATTGATATTTGGAAAATCCATGTCCTAGGAGTGTAGGCAATCTGAGGCATTACTTAATGTATTTTTTTTCGTGTCTTATGTTTAATAAACACATCTCCGAAAGTTCCGCAGGTAGAATGTTCACAGCTAAGGAGCACTGTTTACAAGTAAGCTGGGTGGACTGATAGTGCTTGTCCTTGAATTATAACAAAAAAATTACATTCAACAGGCCGTAAAATAAATAAAAATCATCACAATGCAATATGTAGTACCTGGTACATTTTTTGTGTTAAGTGAATTAATCGGATTTCCAATTATCATAGAAAATTATCTCACCTTCATCATGGGATTATAAGACAATAGTGTGTGTGAGGTGAAAATTGGGGAATATAGTGGTGAAAAATAACTAGTTTGGCTTGCATTTTGAAAGTATTTACAAATTTATTTAAACATAAAAATGCAGGCCAGAGACAGCTTTCACTTGGCCTTTTGCTTAAGGCAGATTTGACCCTCGCGCAGCAAAAGGGTAAAAATGTTGTGTAAAAATGAAAACCCTGTGTTGAATTTGGGGGGGTGCAAAAAATAGATTTAGTGAGGAAGTTCCTACAAGCATTGGATGACCTTTAGTTCCTAGTCTTCATGAAACACACATGATACATAATTTGCTTTCACCAGGGCAAAAGATGCCTTGGAGTGCAGTTATTAAGATAACTCCTGACTTAAAGTGAAAATTCCATGTATGTGTGTGCATGCTGATCGTGAGCAAAACTTGATCATCACATGATGTCCATTACATTACTTGTTATCACCGTTGCTTTTAATGAACATGGCTCGTGCGCTTCACTGTTAGACCAGGGTTGAAGCTATTGCAAACAGAGGCAATCATAATCATGGAGCAAATAGAGATCAAGGCACATTCTGCTGATAAGGCCATTGAGGAGAGGAATCAAGGTGCAAGGATTATGACGACTGATTTAAATAAAACTGTAATCGTTTGTTTGACCATCTTTATTTTACTTGCCCCACTACACAGCATAAAAAAGGAAAATGTTTTAACATAAAACTTATTCAAAGAATCTTTTTAAATTCAGTTACCCAAAATGGTACTAATTTGATTGTAGTAGATTTATCTACTTGGTAACTGCCCTAAATTCAAGATTATGACAAAACTGAGAAAAACAATTTATGTGTACACTGGATCAAAATTCGGCACTTTAAATGTTATGTACTTCATTGATTATACAACACCGAAAATCACATTAACCTACTCCATGAGCACTAGCTGAATTAGTGATATCTCACTTTTTCTTAAAATGGGAACATTTCACAGTAAAGAAGAACCTTAAATAACACACCGACTTGGAAATGGTAAGCTTTAACAACTTTATTTCTGCACTAATCTGAAGCCAGAAAGGAAGTAATAATTCAAATAAAGACACTGTAAACTCATCAAGCCTTCTATTTTTATGTAACAAAAATATTATTTCTTCAAAATGTCTGTATATACAAGTTATGCATACAAAGTGCTCACTCACATTTACACACATTCAAGCACAACTAAAATTCATCCAATTAAAACAACTCAACAACTGAGATGAAATGCCTCCACTGCAAATTAATAAAAAAATTTACAAAATGTACACACAAAAAATTTAATTCTATTCCTCATCACAGTCTTTCTTGAGCACTATATTTTTCACTTTACACACACCTTTCTCTCACGAGAGTCACTGTAAAAGGTGCAACTCAGACACAAATTATAGTATCACAGCACAACCTTGTTTCACAGGAAGATCTTGGAATCACATCCAATGAAACTAGCACACCGATGTAAGCAGTAATGTCCGAGTGAGATTTTCAACTTTGAAAAATACTCAAAAAAAATAGTTTCAATACCCTCGATGATTTTTAATTAAGTATTCCAATTAAGAAATTTTCAACAACTTAAATGAATACCTCAGTAAATGAGTGGATGTAACCAATTAGCTCCCTTCTCACTCAAAATGGTGACTTAGATAACACACATTGCTTCTCAGAGCACCAGATTTAGAGGCCACTGGTGGAAAATATCATTGTATACAATTATCACTTACATGATTGAACAAAGACCAGACAATTCAGTTCCCTTCATGACTGGTGGGAGTTCTGTTAACTTACGACCAATAAGCCGTGGTTTCAAGCTAAGATTGCCCTCGCCAGGTGGTGGTGGGGCAACCTGGGCTTCCTCGTCAACTAATTCCTCTTTACTCTCAGATTCTGTTTCACCAATAATACCCTCATCGCCACCCTCCTTATCAGCCTCCACATCATCCACTCCTGGTGGGGCCAGTTCCTCAGATTCAGAACTACCTACTGTACTCTGAGGATTGGAAATTATTGGCTTGGATATGTTAATTTTTATTCGACCAGGGACAGGAGCCCCCACGGAGGCAGCGTCCTCAAATTCAACATTACCATCGATCGAGCATGCAACCACATTCAAAGTGGTATCCACTGTTCCGGCCACTGGCTCCACAATTTCCTCCATTTCCTCATCTTGCTTCTCTTCATTCTCTTCACTTTCCATGGGCTCTTCCTTAACTTCAGCAACTACTCCATCACTACTCACCCCAGGTTCTTCTTTGACTGCCGCTTCAGTATTTTCTGAATCCATCTCAGTTTCAGTCTTCTCAGAATCTTCATCATCTTTCGGTTCCAGTTTCACATGTTTCAGGAGCTCTTCTGTTTCAGGAACACCTTCAGCGTCTAAAAAAAATTTGGAGATTACTTTTTAAATCCATTGTCTTATTCTTGATAAAAATCAAGAGTAGTGTTTGGCATCTTTTTCAACCTTATGCATTGAGAAATTAAACAAGGCTTTTCTAATGTGAAACAGTTCACAATTATTTCATGGAATGGCAGTAGTTTCATTTGGTGAGTTCGGAACATTGTGGATGGTTAATTAAAAATTTTAGTGTATTTTACCCTTATCAAAACACCAACAGAATTTGAGCATCTACTACTCAGAGGAAAAATAAGGAATATGCTAACAACAGAGCCATGCCAACAATTGATCAAGATAAAACCTTACTTCAAATCTTGAGTAACATTTGATACTAGTACGACAAATAATTTAATAGAAACTTTTATAGGCACAGTAGCAAATCTAACACTGAAAAACAGTTATTAAAATGAGCTTGCCATACAAAGTGAACAATGAATTGTCCTTAAAGGTGAAAAAAATTATTTAAAAGTGCATGGATTCTGAGGATATGGAGTAATTTTACAAATAAATAAAAGACCTATTTGACTATTCAGCATAATTAAAAACTTCTCTAATGTGACATGTATCAGGTACCCCATTAGTTCGACATGACAATGCCCTGAAAAAATGTATAGATTAACACCAACAGTTGAAATATAACCATGCATTCCATAATACAGAGTATGCTTTAAAAAAAAAATGAGTACCTTGTATCACAATATAGAGTGAAAGGCACTGTCTAATGGCCAATTATCTTGTCAGAATAGCATTTCATCATGAATCACCAGCCTTAAAATTTATTTGAAAGGCTTTCATTTCTTACAGATGAGATAAAAACCACAGTTAATGAACCGAAAGTGTAACACAACAGATGGAAGGATTAGGTTGGGGGCCACATGAGACTTTGAAGCTACAGAAGCATAAGATTACATAACAAATTCAGGACCACATGAGTTTCAGGAGGAAACTGAAGAGATTATTTCAGCCATGTACTGCATCTCTAGAACTGACAAGCAACAAAATAAGATATATATGTACAGGTGCATTGTTGAACTGATGGGTACAAAAAATTCTCCCTACACATCATTAAATACGACAATAAAAACGCCCTCCATCAAAACATTTCAATTTTCATACTTTCCCCCTCTTCCCATTTCTTCACCCTATTCCCTCCCTTCTTCAAAGCTGGCATCCTTACACTCCAAGCCATATGCCCCATCAGGAACTCGCCGGTTAATTAGTAGATGTCAATGTACATTATTCTGCTCAATCTCTAAGTTCAAAACCTACGTTATAGCCATCCACTCACTATGATGAAGATTGGACATAGGGTAACCTGCCCGGTAATGGACACCCAGCCAGTAATGGACACAGGCGGACAAAAATGCTCACAAAATCTGTTTTTTGACTGCTTTTGGTTTGAATTTTGCAAAAAAACATGCTGTGATACATGTGGTTGGTAAAATAATAGAATTTGATTAAGTTAAGTTGGTAAACATCTGACAAAAAAATATTTAACATGGCCGTTACCGTGTAAAGGGTGTGTTTGCTGTCTTTCGTGTTTAGGTAGGTAGAAATTTTAATCTGATGTTATTCATTCAGTTTGTTGTTTATTTTCATTTAAAATATAACCTCTACATGAAATATGAATTCAATTTCCATATTTTTGATTCACATTTCCAAAGTAGTGAATTTGAAGCACTTTATAGGGGGTGTCCACTACTGGCAGCCTAGTTTAACTTGAATTCCAGAAATGGACCCTGGTGTGTCCATCTCTGGAGGACCAATTCCAGTAGTGGACACCCTCGGAAAACCTTTTCATTCAGTTAATACCCTTCTTTATTTAGTTTTAATTCAGAACAAAAATGAAAAAAAAATCATTCTAAAAGGGTTTTCTTTCGCTACACGGAGCAAAACATGAACAGAGCCATAGAAGCAGTTTCATTTTCATTGAAGTTCGATGCCGTGAAGACAGTGTCCAGGAGCAAATGGTGGAAGTGCAATTGGGTGTTTTTTTTGACAGAATTAGAGAAAAGTATCAACAATGAATTGCTATGTAGTTTCAATGAATGCTTTCCAAACAATTGGCAAGGGAAGGAAGATGCAATGTTACTGTACAACCTCTAGAGATTAAAGAAAATAGGACAGCTAACAACTAATGGTGCATCTGAAAGTGAGTGTGTTTCCAAGACTGATGGACAAAGGGAAGTCTCAGTTTCTTCTTTCAATGATGATTGTACTGTTGAGACCAGTGCTCAAACTGCTATGAGTGAATCAGAAGACCTACAAAAATTCAAATCCATTGGAACTCCCTCTCCATTTAAGAAATGCTTTTTCTACCCTAAAATTGAAGAAGAAAAAAAAGTTAGAAGGCAACAAGGCCCAAACCTACCTTCCGTTGTTACATCAGATTCCTTTAAGAGTTTTCTAGAGAAGAAAAGACGAGAAAAAGAGGAAAGGGAAAGAGAAAAACTGATGAGAAAGCAGGAAAGAAAAAATAGAAAGGCAGATAAATTTAAGGAAAAGAAGAAAATGATTGAAGAGAGTGATGAAGATAAATCTTTTTCGGTACATGACGAATCCGATACTTCCAAGCTTTGGACTAGTGAAGAATAAGATGAAGGGGCATCTTCCAAACCCTTCAATGGAGTGGTAGAGAAAGGCAATTTCATCATTGCTGAATTTGTGTACAATGAAAAAACAAAAAGAGAAACCAAGAAAGTCTTCATTGGAGAGGTGATGGATGTAAAAGCAGGTCTAGTGACAGCAAAATTTTTGAGAAAGTCCACCAAGGTTGACAATGTTTACATTTTTCCAAACGTTGAAGATGTTCAATGCATAAGCTTTAGTCAAATTTTACAACCATATCAGATTGTTAGAGGACGGCACTACTTCCGATGAATTCAGTGTCAATAAAATGTAACTTTAAAGTAAACTTTATGTACTTAAACTCAGAGGACTTCAAGGTTGATGAAGTTTCTTTTTCTTTGTGTCATATCAGTGGAATTGAAAGTTATTAAAGATACTCTTTCTTTTATTAAAACCCTCTCACATGTTCCTAACCAGTGTCCAAAATTGGGGTGTCCACCACTGGCTTCGCTGTGTCCATTACTAGCCGTTCTGAGCTGATTTTACAGATATGCAAATTCAATAAAACTATGAACCTACAGGAAAAACAAGTTATGCAGATTTCATGAGAGAAGCCAGTAGTTATCCAAATCAATTATCAAATTTTTTCTAATGATAAATGGGGACCTGCAAAATATTTTTAAAGTTAAAATTTCCTTAAGGGTGTCCATTACTGGGCAGGTTACCCTAATTAAATTTCATATCCATTAGTTGTCACAGAGATATTCTTGCGGGTAAAGGAAAACAGTTTATAGAATACTAATGTATCATTAGACCAAGTACTAATATTTAACACAAAACATCGCCCACATAAGGGTATTTTGTATGGACCAATAATAATTATTGATAAACTTATTGATTGAGCCAATAATGGCAGTCTCGCTCACAAATTAGGCCAAATATTTGTTTTGAAATTGTAATGAAACAAACTGAGTCATGCTTAAATACTTCAGTTTCTTTGTATCCTTGCATGCAACTAGAATTTCAAAATAAAAATAAATGACCAGCATTCATAAAATATTACGAGTGGCAGAACTACCGAATTCACCTTGATTAGGCAACATTAGGATGCAGGTAATACACAATTATACAACAAAAGATTAAATTTTCAGTTTGTGCATTTACTGACACCCACACCTCTTCTCACTCGCATATGAAATAAGAAACCTCGCAATTAGAGGAAGACCTCAGGTTTGCTAACCGAATTAACACAAAAAAATCCGGATAACATTTTTAAATCCTTTTCTCTTCTAACTGCAGTCTTTTTCCAGAAGTAGACTTAATAGCACCTCAAATAGTTATTGTGTTGCACAGAAAAAAGGTCACAAAATTCCATCAATATGTGAGGTTTTATGAAACAACTAACAAAAAATTTCCATACAATCAAATTAAGTAAATAGAACAGGTCCCCAACGACTGAGAAGCTGTGACCATGGAATCAGGACCACAGTATATAATTGGAAGCATAAAAACCTGAATAATAATCTGAGAATAAAACAATGAAGACCCCAATTTTAAAATCAGATTCAAGACCTTAAGACCCAATATCAAGACATAAAGGCTGTTCCGCCATCAACTATTCTCTGCTGCTTCTCAAAAATTTGAGGGTCCATAGCACCATACGAAAAAAGAAACGTATAAGTTGAGTATTAAGTCGGGGGAAATTGTTTTACGTAAATTTGATTTTTGTATTATTTCCACCACCTCTTTTCAGTCAATACCTATGATTAAGTAAAATGATTCCAAGCATTTACTCCCCACTAATCACATCAATTGTACTCCTTGATTAAATGGTGTGAAAATAGCTCAACTTAGAAAAAATTCGAAAATGCAGGCAGTTCTTGTGGACTTTGCAAGTGTGGCAAAGTAAAAGGATATAGACATTTCCCAAGGACAATACTAGTTTTTAAGGGTAAGAAGTATTTTTAGCAGTGTAAATAAACATTTCAGGTTTAAACAGTGGAAAAATTGAAATAAAAATCAATACTTTTCCTAACGTGAATAAAACACCCACCATGGCTTTACGAGTTCACTCTCATAAAGTTCAATTCTTGATGCTTCATTTCTATGCAATTATGGTAAAACATGTTTGATTTCAACACATTTTCATTGGATACCACCAGCTAGGCTACATTTCAATGGACTGTTTTTACTATCATAAAACAGCAACTTGAGTACCCTCTTTCTCTCTTCAGGTCTACCTATATCCTACCTCTACCTACCCCAACTAACTAGCTTACTTTATTCTCCCTCTTCCCTGCTTCCCTAAAATTCTATCTTTCCCCTCTTGCTTCGATTCCTTGTTCTTCCTTATCTCCTCCAGCAGCCTCCTATCCTACCCTACCATGACAAGTACTTCTCCTGTCAACATGACCTTGGCAGGCTATAACCAAAACTGCAGCCAGACCTACAAAAGGGTGGCATGGAGGAATTTCTGCCTTGCACAAGAATAAATTATAATCAGCAAAAAATAACTTGGCAAAACAGATTTTCCTAGAGTTAACATTACCTTTCTGCCCACCAAACATCCTCACCCTTATCCACACAATCAACATTGCATAAAATCTATGCTCACCCCCTCTCCATATGGTCCACACATTTTACTTCCATACCATGCCTCACTCCAAACATTAATTTTTTAGAAAAATTGTTCTTGCTCAAATTCATTGAAAAGGAGATACTGCATTTTCAAGTTCTTTGTCTGTGCATGCTGGCTTGAATGACATTTTTTCTGGTTATTCTCCCAGTATCTTAAGGTCAAAGACATAGAGGAGTGGCTTTTGTCGCTCTCAAGTAGGTTTGGCCATTCTTGCCTGCAATCGTGCTACGAGAGTCAAGATGACTCTTCCATGCATTGCTTATGAAGTATCAGTCCCCTATGTTAAGTTCATAGCCATTTTTATTACCTCATTAGCTTCTTATCTGCCTGGGGTAATACCGGAACTCATTTGTTATTAATTCAAAGTCGTCAAATTAAATTACAAGCCCTTGTTCAAACCAAAATTCAGCCGAGAACAGCCAGACCTGCATAAAGGTGGCAAAAACTGCTTCATGAAAACTTCTATCTGGAGATGCAGGTATGATAACCACCAAATTGCTGTCATGCAAGCTAATGTACCGGCACTCAAGTCCCGAAAAAATGTAGGGTTCATCATACTGAAGCTGACTAACAAATAACAAACATATGTTTACCAAGGGCTCCTTTAATACGTTTTCTCCTTTACAGGGATGCTTCCACATGAGCTATTCCATTTTTCATATTCTTTAAAGGTATGTACTACATACACTTTTTCTAATGCTACTCGAGGAAATAAAATAATCTGCTATAGTTTATGCCTGGCTTCTAACATATTTTGACTTATTCTATTATTATAAAAAAAATCTAGTAACTTCATGTGTTTTTTTCACAATTTTCTTGTGATTTATCTTCATCCCACACCTCTCAACTGGTTTTGTAATGCATCCTACTACAATTAACTGCAAACACTGACAGCATGACCAATGCAAAGGAAAAATATAGCAATAATTACAGCATACAAAAAAACTGTAAGATGTATGATGAACCATATACTATGCAGATACACAGACAAGAGAAATTCAACCGCAGGCAACATTCTTAAGATTTGACTGGAATGAATTACTGCAAGGGAAGGAGGAATTTTATAGCCTGAAGTGAACTGCAGTTTCAAAATAATAAACAATATGACAATTAATTCCAAAACTAAGTGACATAAAATTCATTCAATAATACTTTGCATAATTTAATATAATATCACTAGCAAGCTGATTTAAAAATGTGATAATGTTGTGGATTAAGAAGCATAAGAAACTAAAAAATAATAAAATATTTTCATACCTCTACGCAGCTGTGCACACTCACTGCACTTTGTTTAACCCAGTGTGTCCGTATTTGCCAGCTTGTTGATTTGAAATAAGTTAACGCTTACCCATGTCACTTCTGATAACACTTATCACCATTTTTACAAAGACAACTACCTCGGCCTAAAAATAATATGCAGGATGCTTAAAAATGATATAAAATCTAACAAATTTGTTGGCTGGTAGCTAAGCAAAGGATTAAATGGTGGCCCAGGTAATTATTATCCTACTTAAATGCTTCAGCGATGTTCATTATAGACAAAACATAGGTCATTTAACTTAGTATCAGGCAAAAGGACTTCATTAATCATTGCATAGTCTCTCTGATGTAAAAATAAGTATCCACATGAAATGTATACACACATACTTAAAACCCATATCAAATACATGTCACTTCATTTGAGATGTATATTACCTCAAATAAATAGAGGCTGCCAGCAAATTTTGTTCTTCCAAATAAGTGGAAAATGAAATTACCCATACTCCATGATCACAGCATCATTTGCATGAACAAGTTGAGTTGCTCATTTGCATACTAACATAGTCAGCATTGGCAATAATTTAGTCTTGATTCTATGACTGTGATATGCATGTGGATTCCTAGTACCTAACCTAAAGTTTCAAATATTTGTCATTGAATACTCTCTTACTAACATCCAATGTCAAATAAATTTATTGGGCAGAGCAGTAAAAAATATAAGCAATTAACAATGCTCTTCGAATAGATCTTAACAAAGATTGACATTCTTTAAATGAGGTAAATGCTTGTTAAATTGAAAAAATAAAACAAAATGAACTGTTTAAAAGTTGCTCACAAGTCATAAAGCACAGCAGGAAAAAGGTCAGTGAAGTAAGTAAATTGGGGCATCATCCTGATTGGAAATATGAAGGTTTTTCATTCAACTTACACCATGCCAACCATTTTATATAGATGTCCACCATTCCACATCTATGACTAGCTTTGAAGAAGAAATGATTGTTCAACCTCTAAAGATTTAATCCAAACATGATACTCTTTATCCGGAATACATTAATTCCAGTAAATACATTACCTCACAAATCAGCTATGGGAAATCAGCTTCATTTTTACCAATTAAAATTTCTGAGAAGGGATCTAAATTGAATAGGCCATTAACTTTCAGAAGACCAAAATTTATATATTCCTAGCACTAAAGACAGAGTTACATAATTTCATTATAGAAGCTAAAAAAATGTTATCAGAAGAATAAATGTTCCTGATTTTTTATCTGAATGAACATTTAATAACCTTGTAGTAAGTAGCAGCCTTGCACTCACCCCTTCCTCAATAAACAACCCACAAAAAATCATAATTCCTAGGTCAGAAAAATGTGCAGATTACACTAATGCAGCAGGCTCAATTACTGCAAGTCACAAAAGCAGTTGAGTATCACTTTGAAGTGTTTCAAGCTACGGTAGAAGGCATTAGCACAGGTGGTTTTTCATGAAAATACTCATCACAGCAAAGGAGAAAACACTCTAATTTGAATGTAGTAGAACCAGAAGTTAGCAGTGAATTTACTAACTGAACATTGATTTCTGACAACTTTTTCAAATCTGAAGTGTACAGGCAGTCCCCGACTTACGTAAGCCTCAACTTATGTAAATCCGTAAGTGGCATCCTTACAAAAAAATACAAGAATAACCAAAGCTACGGATTTGAAAGGATGGTTGCCTACTTTCAAGGAGCGCATGTGCCAGAATGTTAGTAAGAGCTGAGCAATCTGAGAGGGTTGAGACCGGTAAATTGGCCTGGTAAACAGTAGTAAAGTAGCAGTAAGATACCATGCTTTTACAGGCAGGTGCAGTATTATAATTCGTAGTTAAGATAGTATGCATTTTGATGAGATGTGCAACTTTCAGGCCATTAAAACATTTTGGTTAATAATAAATTAGGAAAAGTATAAACGTTATTAAATGTTATAATTTGTTATGAGATAAAGTATTAAATGAAGTTCGTAATGAATTGATTTATAATAAAGCATTAATGAGAATCAAAATCACTCTCAACTTGAAGCATGACAATTACACACAACATAGGCTTACTACTGTCGGCGCAGAAAGTATGCGACCCTGAGTTTGAGACTCAATGTCTCTAAAACGGCGTGGCTGATTTTTATGAAATTGACATCAAAATTTAGCTTGTTTCATTCCACGTTAAGTAATTACAAGAAAACTTTTTTAACATTATAATAAGAGTTCGTTTCTTGGGATAAAAGGAAATTAGAGCCCATTATTTGGCCAGTGTGAAGCTATCTCCAACTTTCAGGGATTACCACGCGAATACCGTTCATTTGATGGCAGTCAAACTTAAGCACCTTATTTCTCAATTTTCTGTAAGTGCTTTTGTAAAATTTGGAAGCTTTAATTTTATTTTTTTAAATGTTGACTTTATTTTTGCGGAATAACTTTATCTCCATCCTCACGGCATGTAGAGAGATTTGCGTAACAACATTGGCCTTTTCGTGAGTAATGCATTACGATCCACGTAAATATAAACACATTCGAGTTAAGGTTTACTTTATAGTGGTTTAGCCAATGGAATTATGCAAATCTCTCTACATGCCGTGAGAACTCAAAAAATAAAGTCAACATAAAAAAATAAAGTTATAGCTTTTAAATGTTACAAAAGCACTGACAGAAGATTGAGAAATAAGGTGCTTAAGTTTGACTGCCATCAAATCAACAGTATTTGCATAGCAATCCCCGAAAGTTGAACATAGCTTCTTGCGGGCCAAAAACTTGGCTCTTTTTTTCTTTTATCCCAAGAAACGAACTCTTATTAAAGTTATTAGAAAGTTTTCTAGTAGTCGCTTATCGTGGAATGAAACAAGCTAAATGTTGATGTTAACTTCATAAAAATCGGCCGAGCCTTTTTACAGATATTAAGTCTCAAACTCAGGGTCGTATACTTTCCACGCCGAAAGTAGATACCAAATAGATACACGAAGGGAACTTAATAAATAAAAGAATCTATCAAGCGAAAGTTTAATACCAACCTATGAATCTCAAAATATAGGTAACTGATAATAAAGAATTCTCGAATTTTTCATTATTCCCCATATTTCTCCGAATCGACCGTAATTTTGAGAGCACGGACTCAGTGACAGAGTAATTTTCTACTAACGTGTTTTTTGACTTACGTAAATTTTTACTTACGTAAATTTCGATTTATGCTGCTAGTGTCGGAACGCATCTATTACGTAACTTGGGGACTGCCTGTATTGGATTAAACGAGACGTAACCTTTAGGTTATGACAGGGATGATGCACATCCCTGAAATTGGTTCAAGTTGGAAATCACTCACTCCATAAATCAACATAACCTATTTGTTAATTCAATAGTTTTGCCAAAAATTCTTGACTGCTAATTAACATAGGTGCATAGCAACTGTCATGTAAGAATATTCAAGCCCACAAAAATTAGCTCAGGACTTTCTAATTACATTTCAAGAGTGGTTCCAGAGTAATCAAGTTTTTATCATCTAAGGACAGCAGTAAGAAGATATCATCTGCTTGGCACTTACCTTGGTGCATAAATTATTAACATTATTCACACCACCTACATCCTTATATTCTCACATTATTACAAATACAAGTAATAAAACGGTTTGGACAACCTATAGTTGTCATGGATTCAGTATTATTCACATCTATATGGTACCACATCCGAGTACTTTTAGGAACTTATTATTGACCTATAATCAGTCAAAATTTATATGCATCACAGATACAAATGGTTTAATGAATGTAAGTGATTTCACCCCAACAAAATAACGCACGATGGCAATTAGCAGTGAAATTTGCAGATAATGTTAATGCATATGCAATTACTTTGCATGCATTGCACAAGATTGTATGAGCTGGAGTGACATGGTAGGCTTTAAAAATATGCTCAATGTTTCCACAAAATAACTGTTTCCTGTTATGTGTAATGACCACAATAGGTGGGATTTTGTTGTTTCAATCCTCTGGTACCAAGGAAATTCTGTGAAGCTCTCATTACATCTGTGTGGATATCTGCAGCTAAAGCAGCAGTCAGGA
The DNA here is from genome assembly GCA_963573305.1 of Pyrrhosoma nymphula. Classification (NCBI taxonomy): domain Eukaryota; kingdom Metazoa; phylum Arthropoda; class Insecta; order Odonata; family Coenagrionidae; genus Pyrrhosoma; species Pyrrhosoma nymphula. The sequence continues at coordinate 38,642,188 of OY754334.1, forward strand.
TGCCAATGTTGCTCGGATTTAAGAGACTATAGGAGGGGAATGAAGAGATGAAGCACCCAAGTGGACTTGTAACCATTTGTTACCCGACCACTCACATGCAACTGGATACAGCTGAATGTTCATTCCTTGCTTCATTTGCAAGTATCGTCTTGACACCGCTAATTCATTGTCACAGTTGGGAATTACAATGCTTTGTGGTAGGAATAATGCATCTATTTTCAAAAAATGATGAAAAGCCACCACACCGGGCTAGATTCGTAGCAAATTAAACAATCCCAATCAGGTTCAACATTTACAGGAAAGAGTACGCGTCCAAAAACAGTGTGCATCAAAAAGAATAGCCCGCTTTCAAATAGTAAATTTGATTATGAAATTGCAACAGTTACATAAAAAAGTTACCAAGTATTGGGCGCATCTTCAAGTTCCCTTGCAATGTAATGAATTTCCTATGTGCCCTCCACCTGCTGCAAAGATAACATCGGCAAGATAAAAACACTCATCTGTGTTCTCAAGTGTTGGAGAGTTTCTTCTTTAATGAAAGTTACTGCAGCTGTAATTCTATTTCTAAGTCCATCCCAGTCTGTGGATATTGGTGGAACATAAATGTACTTTTTTACAGGTCTTCACAAGAAAAAACCACAGAGAGTGATGTCTAGAGATCTTGAGAGACAAGCTTTAAGTCTTGGGTCCCAAACAACAAATCATTTCTGAGGTTAATGAGCACAAAAATGTTTCTGCTCCATAGATGCAATCAGCATCTACTCGGGAGCTAGCAGTGGTATCTATTGGCAGTAATTTCAAACTCTATGCCATGACTCTACAAGTCATACAGGGTTCACTCATTGGCAGTACAAGGTTCAGACATGTTCGGCTTTAAAGTTTGGCCTTTCTTCCTGATACCCACTGTACTCCTGGCCGGGTAATTGATATGATTCTCGAGTAGAAACCCAAACAAGTGCAGAAGAAAGATTCAAGCAAGTAACAATAATCAAACAAGAGAATTTTGAATAAAAAAAACAGAAAAGCTAAAAAATTAAAATAACATTGAGGGCTAAAACACTCCGAAGCTACATGTCAATTTTCAATTCTTTGATGAATGCTCATAGAGGCACAACAAAAATAACGACATCATAAATCAATCTGAATTTACAAAAAATGTTTAAATAACTTTCTGACATGTAACTTTCAGAAGAACACAACAAAAGTATCCCTGATATAATATGATATACTCTGCATTAACTTGATCCACTGATTCATACAGAGTCATTTTCCCAAGTTTTGAAGACCAAACTAAACTTTCATTTATATGAGAAAAATTTTATTTAAAAGTGACAATTTTTAGCATAAACTCAACACCACTAAATTCTTGTAACAAAAATTAAAGGAAACCAAAGAATCCGACAATCCCATGAATAGTTCCCCCTTGCGTTCAACTTTGTACAGAACACAACTATGCATTGCCAGGCTATTACCATTATAACTGAAAGACCAAGAGTATAATTCAAAATTAGAATTCTTTTCCTTTGGTTTCAAAACCTTTCCTTTGGTGGTGTGTTCACTTCAAATTGAACACTGATTACATTTTAAGTGTGTAGGAGCACATATTTACAGGTGTGTATGAGGCCAAAATGGAGGAGAAAACAGCCAAATCATGAATGATAAACTTGAGTGAACACACTGCTCAGCTCTAATTAGAAAAAAGGAGCACGAAGCGGCTTCATTTGCATCAACTATGCTAGCGCACTCAAGTACTTGGCTTTATTTTGGGAATAACATGGTATTGTGGTTTGTACTTGAAAAAAAAATGTAAGGCACGCTCAAATTCTTGGAGAGTTAGCGAACTTAATAAGGTTCATTGAAAGTAAGAGGTGAAACCTCAATAACAGTAGATGTATTTGAAATGGAACACCAAAGTGGATGTCAGTATTCCTTTATTAAAATTCAAAATCACAAGAGAATGATTATAACAACATGTACAAGAGATACAAACTTTGACAACACTTTAATTAGTTTCTAATAATAAAAAACTATGTTAAAAAATATGGACTACTTTAAGGATAAATTAGCACCATTAAATTAAAAAATACGAAGGAAAAATTATTTACAGGAGAGAACACTGAAATAATAATTCATCAATCATGACACGTCCCAAAATTTTTATTTTTACTGATGTTTTGACTTTATAAATCCTGAATTCATTCCCAATAACAACAACTAAAGTGCAAGTTTGAGCATTATTTGTCCAGTGATCCCTTCATGAGCAATATTTATGCATTAAAATTGTATGGTTTCCCAGGTTTTGATATTTTAACTTCCATGTCTCTATCCTTCTAATCTGTTTACTGGCATAGACATAGGTATGTCGAAGACATAGCTGCCACAGCAGCATTATATGATAGGCACTCATGAATATTAAGCATTTTGACTATGTAATAGCAGAGAAATATGCCTGGCACATGTAAACCCCATTAAAATTCCACTTTTATCACTTGAAAGATAGACATCCCGACTAATGAAACAATTATCTCCTTTTTAATAGCAAACTTGTATGGTTTGCAACATCTAAGGGACAGAAAAATTATTTTAGTCATAGATTAAGAAGAATGGAATTAATAAATAATAAACCAATAGGGAGCACAATCATGACACTATATAATGAAACAAATGCAACTTCTTAAACAGGGATTCTGAGACATTTTACACCTCAGTCTAAGTTTTATTCCCATGAATTTTTTCTCACTAAGGATGAGCTTGCAGATCTTCCAACCAAATACTATTTTATGATTTCTACTATTCAGAAGAACATTTCGAGAAATGAGAAATTCTCTAACCCAAAATCATAAATGAGTCATCCAGACTGTATATGAAAAAACCCTGAGACCCATATTCATCATTGGCTCATTGCACAATAAAAGTTCGATTTCTTCTGACACAAAAGATCATGCGACACTTTTAAGGTACAATGGCAACAAGTCTAATGAGATTCTCTTAGCATCTTTTCATGAGTCAATCAGCTTTTAATTTTTCCTCCGCATTTTAATTCCATTTCACTCTGGTGAGTTTTTCTTACACACTAGATGTTAAGTAAACTACCAAACTAAACAGTGTCAAAAGAAATGTACTTGATAACAGATATTCTTTTGGAAAAATATTTAATTTCCAACAGTTAAGAACCTTGAGGCTTTGGCAAAATTCTATGATCCAAAACATGCATAATTTATAATTAGTTCACAATTTCACAAAATTTATTAACAAGAATCAGGAGCAAGAAATTAACTAAACTACTTACCTAACATACTCTAACGTAAAAGCCAAAATATTTGTCACATTGGGTGAATGAGATGTGCAAAAATTCCATCTTAGCGTGGTTTCCAAATTTAATTTAAATAGACAAACCATTAACCCTTTAACTGCGCAAATAATCTGAAATATAGCTCTCCCCAAACGCAAACTTTTTTCTAAATTTTTGCGTAATTTTAAAATTAGTCACTTTTTATTTAAGGAAAATTTGTTTTAAAATTTACAATGAGTAATTATCGTCTGATTTTACTGTTGAATACGAATTGTTGAACTTTATTTACTAAAAGACGAAAACATTTTTAGCACCTATAATAAAACCATAAACCATACTTCAAATCGCCAATAGACGATGGGAGCAGTCTGGTACCACGATCGCTTATAGACGATGGGAGCAGTTAAAGGGTTAAGATAATTTTTTCCAGAATAAAGCAAAAGATTATCAAAGAGCAGTAAGATTTTGTAACTGGTAGCATAAAGTAGAAGTTACAACACCACTAAGCAATCATCAAGCCAAACTTCTCAATGATTCACCACTTGAAGTAAAACTAGTCAAAAATGCTACTTATCAGATTCACTAACCATCATTCAAGTATGTTTTAGGAGCCATTTTCCCTAACTCTGAGCCAAGCAAATAAGTCAGACACTTTTATAATTCTATCAACTTCAGCACATCAGATTTTATAACATTCATTATATAAAATTGCCATTCTGTTTATTCAGAGATTCACTTTTAATTCATATTTCAGCCTAAATAGTTAAGTGAACATTTAACAAGTGAAGAACAACATCGGCTGAGTTTGAAATACACATTGAGTTGCTTCATGGATCATCATTCCTCAATAGTGAAACAAATTTGACATCATCTTTCATCAAGTTGTGAACAATATTTACTGATATGTGCACTCAGAATAAATCAACTTTGCTGCATTTTATAACGCTTCCTTGGTATCAAATTTTCTTTATTGCACTTTCACTTCTTCAGATTCTCATAGTGAATGTAAATAACTATGGCAAGCACATTTATGTTACCTCTTCAGCACGATACGTTAACTAAATACATATATGCATAAATGAATCTCGTACAAAGCAATGCTTCTGGAGCAATAAACTTCTCACTTACTTAAAAGTAACTATAAGTGCATGCTTTCAAAAATCTTTCAAAACTTACATAAGATCGCAAGGAAAAGGTGATTTTCAAGAAGTATAACATTGTCTCACACCAGGGAAGGAGTTAAAATGGGGTCAAATCACCTGAAGTAATACTTGAATGGCCCCTAACCGAAGGCACAATGACAATTAAGCATGTGCACCTTAGAAGTGACATTCAAATGCATGAGAGCCACAGGACCAATAATCAATGCATAGCTGCATCAGGGGAGCACTCCTCAACAAGAGTTGTGGGCACAGCACACATTCTAAAAATTCAGCTTTTTTTAAGAAAGCATCCATAGAGTTGCTTCACTCCGCAGCTACTTTAGCACTAAGAATTTGGAATAATGGCTTCTACTGTTATGACTGCCCCCATCCCTCATCTATAGACAGAATTTGAAGGACTGATGAGATAAAATTGGTTAATAAGATAACTTCAGGTCATTTCTGTACTAAATTCCAGCTCCACTGTAATAATGATAATTGGAGCTTACTTAATCCTTAACCCCCACAATCTTATTAAAACAGGAAATTTGGTCGTCCTATATGAATACACTTACAATTGGCTTTTTAGAGTTAAGGTGAATATAGTCTAAAATGAATTCTGTATATATACACCAGGGGAGGCATAAGAACTACTGTGTGTTCTACTATCTCAAAATAAAAACTTAAGATAAAAAATAGTATGTACCTATGATTGATGAGGATTTTCCAGGAATAGACCCTTGACCAAATAATATAGTTGTACTTAGTCTTATGAAGAACCTAATTAATTCCCCCACACTCAGTTTCTTACTCTCTTTCAAATTGTTTGATATGTTCCAAAAAATTCTATTGCATAACCCAAATGATGATAAAAATGAAAAAAAATGGCCATGAAACACATAATGGACATAAAAATGGCACTAACTCATCTCCTGGAGATATTTTCATTTCATGGTTAGATGTTTGGCAATATCCTCTCCTCAATGAACTTCAAATGCACTCATACCCCGATACTACGGACCTCCCTTTAATGGATTTTGGAAGCAGTGGATAAAATCTGGAGCAGCCGACTCCATTTAAAAGTCTCAAATATTTTATTATATTATGGTGTATATTTACAGTGCGCAGGTATTTTACACTGTCAGATTGAATAATGTGCTAGATTAATAGTACATAACTATATTTATTCCTGTCTTTCATTATGTAATTGTTGATATAAGCCACTCCTAACATGACCAAACCTTAGTGTCGGTACCTATGAACAATCGACTTTATGGGACTGATGTTCCCCTTTTAGTCCGTAGCACTGAGGTATGAGAGCACTACCCTATGCAACAATGCAGAGAAGCTACCCAAATAACAATTAAGACCTAAATTTGTTTTCGTGGTTTAACGTTTGAGGCTTCACTTTGTGGAACAACGATATTGGAAATAAAATGTCGCTTTGTACATTCCACACACAAACTTTATTGACTGGCCACACACACTTTATATCGACCATGGTTTCGACAAAAATAATTGTCAAAATTGATAATGACAATTATTTGTTGAAACCATGGTCGATATAAAGTGTGTGTGGCCAGTCAATAAAGTTTGTGTGTGGAATGTACAAAGCAATTTTTTATTTCCTACATTTGTTTTGTTCAAATTGCAAGACTCAACCAACTTGCTAAAATCTCTGAATTCTAATAGAAGGACACAACTTATTGTACTTTTTCTAGGAAGTTGCAATGGAAAAATGTATAGCAGTAAAAATTAGGAGGTAAGAAACAAAAACTATTACAAATAGCAATCATTAAAATAAATTTACCTTTAGTGTTTCCATCCTCTGTTGCTTCTTCTTTTGTCTTCTTATCCTCCAACTCGGATGCTTCTTTGGTATCACTTTCTTCAGCACATTTAACTTCTGCATCATCCCCTCCTTCTGAGCCTTCTTTCTTATCGGCCTCTTCTTTATTTCCTTCCTCTTTACTCTCTCCAACTTCAGCTGGTTCCTCAACTGATGCCTCTAGAGATGCCTATCAGCAAACAAATCAACAATTATTTCCAGTGCCAATATGTAAGCATAATATGATCCAAGAATGTAGCTAATTAATCTTTCAGTATTATCATCTTTGCATCACTTCTATTTAAAATTATCCAACATCACCCATTTTACCAGTAGTACTATTCTTCTCAGTATTTATTACACTTTTATGTATCATTTTTCAAGGCAATCCAAACTTGGAATTACTCATTGTCAGTTCTAGCACTTATTTGTAACAATTTGAGTAAATATTTCTACTAATACTACTTAAGAAATGGGTTTAACAGTGTAGCATTCCCCTAATAAACAAAAAGAATAAAAGAGCAGCCTCCCAAATGGATTGCATTTCATCTGTGTACATAGGTATAGAGAAAGGTATCACAAATAGTAAAGGCAATAAGTTATTTCTGTCCTTCATTGGATAACGATGGAATTAACAGATAAGTATCTGACAGAAGTAAAGCTAAAGAGCAATGAAGTGGATAGATGGACATGAAATAATGCAAAAGCAATGGGCCAAATAGAAGCAATTGTAAATTAGGTTCAGTTATTCTGCAACAGCTGTTAGGAGACATTTCAGAATTCAAATCTATGGTAACAGAAAAAATATGAAGTGAAATGAAAGGAGACATGGCAAAATGATCAAATGATATGAGTTTGATATTTAACTTTTATTTTAAATTATTAACCAATTTTTTCAGCAATAAAATATTATTTGTGACACCACAGTGTACTGCAGTTGAACTATACTCAACAGTCACAACTCTTATAGGTCGGGGAGGGCTGCAAGTTCATTTGGACTACTTGAAATGGGAAGATATTCAATGAACTCTTACAGATTCATACACATCCCATCAAATTGTGAAATACTGGAGGCAGCAGACAAAATACCATGATAAAATCCACCACATGGGGCAATCGAGTATAGGAATACTTATACTTAACCACTTAGGGATGCTGATGGCTGGAGTTGATGGGGAGTTAAGATGATTTTGCAAGTCTTGATGCATTACTATTTAATCGTTCTACCCATCAGAACGAATTTTGTTAAGCACCATCCCATTATTACTTTAAACATAAAACAATGCTCACTGAAATGAAAAACTAATTCCAAAGGAACTAGAGGCTTGATTATATACATTTTTCCATACAGAGTTGTTACAAGATTCTGGAAATGAAATTCCCTGACTTTCCCCTGCCAAAAATTTTCATTTACCCCGACATTTTCCTCAAGCGAAATCCTTGACGTTCAGAGAGCCGTGAAAATTTAAGTGCAAGTGAAAGTTAAGAAAACACACCAATGTTACTTTTACTCATCAAATTTAATGACAAATTTATGAAAATCGACTCCGGCTACAACGAACGAACGTATAGTTGGGGTGCGCCGGCCAATGACCAATGGCCGATGACCAATTCATCGACCTTCGCCCTTATCCAATTTTTCCCTGACAGCTCGACGATTTTCCCTGACATTTCCCTGATGGGTTTCAAATCCCCTGACATTTCCCTGATTTGTAACATCCCTGCCATAGCAAAAGTCAATCTCCCTTAACTATCCACCTCAAAAACATGGTATTTTAAATGAATTCCAATCACTTAAACTGGAGTAAGAATTAATTACATCAAAGACACATGTATGTGCAGAATACACAGCTAAAAAAATCATTCAACTGGACTGAGATTATAACCCACATCCCCTAAATTTGGATTGGGTGCTTGTTGGATAATCGATTAATTAGGGGGATCTGGGATTAAATTCCAGTCCATGTAAATAATTTTTTTTCACAGAGAATTATGCACACTCAAGGGTACCTTCAATTAAGGATGTTCGGTGGTTTCAGTCAACTTAAGAGAATTCGACGAAACTTGCTGGAAGCATTACTTATGTTGTCTTAAATCTACCTCATTTTTTCAGAATTATTTACCGCAGATTACGTAAGATATTTGATCGAGAAATGGACAAAATAATTACATGGGTTCTTATGGGAACACAAGGTACGAGTAGCTTAATTCATCAAAAAGAACCTTTTTATACGAAAGAATAAGAAAACAAAAATAATAAAAATGAAGTATATCAAATGATTTTCAAATATTATTTTATTGATGATTTAAATTATTTTTGTTTTTCTTATTCTTAACTAGAAAACGTTCTTTTCGATGAATAAAGCTAGTCGCACCTCAGGTTCCCATAAGAACCCATGTAATTTCATGCCCACTTCCACATCAAATATCCTAAGAAAACTACGGTAAATAATTTTGCAAAAATTCAGGTAGCTTTAGGAAAACATAATTAATGCTTCCAGCAAGTTTCGTCAAATTCCCTAAAGTTGAGTGAAACCACCGAACATCCTTAATACCAACAGCATGCTTTAGCTACATCCACTAAAAATTTCAACCAGTATATTCAATTATATGAAGATAAATTTTCAAACTCAACCCTCATTTAATTATACACCAATATCTTAATTAGAGCTTAGTTCCTCAAAAAGGCGACGGATAAATCTTGCTATATGGTCACTAGGCAATAAATTAAACAAGAAATTGAAAAAGTTGAAATCCAACATTAGTCAATAGCTTTTCACAAACATCATTTTGCAATGAATATGTGTACTGAGAAGTTTCTGTCTCTCCATAATAACTTGTTTTTATTTAAAAAAAAATCCATTAAAAACACTCCACGTCTTTCATGCACCCTCACTGATGTGGTAATACCAGTCTACTTTCGCATGAATGTAGTAATTCTCTGTCTCATAATTACTCATTCAATTACTCAAAGTAACTTAAAAGAACCTTAAGTCTAGTATTTACTAAGTCTCACTGCTTCTTCATTTGTCACCTACCCTTACCTCTTTCACCCTCCTCATCAGGCTTTAGGGCATTTAAGTCTAAAAATGACTGTGGAATAAATAAGCTAAGAAAAAGCTACCAAAAGTGACTAGGGTCCTTCAATGTAGATGTATTAGAGATAAATATTCAGTTTCCAATAGGATATTACCATAAAACTGGTCTTTATTTAACCCTCTCCCTCCCAACTCGGCTGAAACCGGCCGTATGGTGTTCTCTGACCGCTCGCCGAATTTAAATTCCCAGTATCCAGAGAGAAGAATCTACAGCCGGTTTCAGCCAACTTAAGAGGGAGCGTATCTTTCGGCATTTAAACTTCAGAAGGGAAAGGGTTATAAAGTAGCATACTAAGAGCTAAATCGGTCAATCGAGTATTTTTCATGTTTATACAAATCCAGAAAAAATTAATCAAATGTAAGAAGTGATAGATATAAACCAAATGCAATTAAGCTTCTTTTTGATAGTAAAAGATATGTACAGTAAAACCTCGTTAATTCGAAATTCATGGGACCACAAAAATTGGACTTCGAATTATCCAGGTTCGAACTAATCGTACTTTCCGAAAAGATCCCGTATTTTCCGAGTTAATCACCGTACTGCTATATTTTTTTATAAAAAGGCAAATAATATGAACTAAAATGAGGAGTTAATGGACGAATTTCTTCACGTTTATCAGATTCAAGTTAAAGTTAGAGAAATATGCACTATCAGACACGATCACGTGGAAAATGAAAATGCAGCATGTGTCCAGTAATATCCCTATTCTACGATGAAGAACTGCTGCATCATCATCCGTGCCCGCCGGAAGTCCCTTATCATTTACAACTGCGAACCAAAAGTGTCACATTTCACTCATCGCTTCCCACGCACTAACTTGTCAGGTGGCTTCCAACAGGGGAGGGAGTTGGAAGAGGGGAGAGAAGGGTAGGGGTGGAGTATCACGTCAAGGTCGGCGACGAACTCGGAATCCCTTAGCCCTCCGAAAAGGCCATTTTACACAGGGCACGAAATTGCACAACTTCAAACTGCATGTTTTTCTCAATCGTGCATGCAATCATTTACTAATTAGAGAAGGGGCTATTTTGCCAACTCGCATTCATACATTCTCGTGAATGCGTTCTTGCAATTCACAGCTTTACACGATGCAATTTGAAATGCATGTTTGTACGTACATCAGATTGTGCAATTACGTGCCCAGTGTTAAACAGGCTAAAGAAGAGAAGCTCGAGGGAACCCAAGAAAAAAATCGCTGACACAGTGTCGGACAGACACCACCCAGAAGTAGTCCCTATAACATTTTATTGTTTCAGGCTTGACTTCGTGGAAGTGATAGATAGGTATCCATTTTGAATAAAAAAACTTTGTACTTTTCCACACTTTAAAGTCCCTATATAGCTTCTGCCTTCCTTACCTCGTGATTCACATTCGACTTCGGGGAGATGGGACAAGAGTAGATGGGAAAAGCATAAACAAAGCTGAAAACCATGATTTGTCAGCGATTCGGGGCAAACAATAAATTCTGGGGAAGCACGCAAAGCAAGATGGGAGGAGCGGCTACCAAACAATGAAATTGCTCACACAGGGAAAATAGGTAAAGGGTATCACACCATCTGGAAAATACTACTCCACCATTCTTGGCGATCCTGCAGTCATCACTCGAGGAGGGGAGGTTCGGAAGGAAGAGAGGGGAAGGCATTAGTCATGGTGCGAAAGCCCAGATAAAAAGCTAGGGACGGAGCAGCCGTGATGTACATGTACTCGAGGGATATTTCATTGGGGGTGAACAGCTGCTGGTGCACAGCCCACCATAAGCATAAGCTAATGTTCAAAATACCTTGGTACTCTTAAAAGTAACTTATGCTCAAGAAAGCGATACCAAAATCAGAATGACTTTGAGATAAGCACTACTATCGGCACAAAAAAGGTAGAACGCTGAACTTGATTTGATGTGCGCACAGCCAGAGATGTCGTTCTCTTCATAAAAAAATAATGAAGTGCACCAATCAAATATTTTGGCCGTGACGAGATGAAGAAGATGACCGTTATGCCATTCTTCTAGTTTTTCACGTGTTTTTCTTCACCCTTTCGACTGTAGAAGCTAAACGTTTACATTTAAACACTTTTCAATGAATGTATTTGTAGTTAAATAAACAAGGAGTAAAACTATATATTACACGACTCTAGGAGCTCCGGCGGAATTTCATACAAATGCTTAAAGTTCAGCGTTCTACCTATTTTGCACCAATAGTAACAGACTATCGAAGTGCGCTGTCCCGGTGTATCGTTTCGAAATAAACGATATGTTGGGGCATCACGGGATGAAATTCGACTTTGAGTTGCATATTAAGCGTATTTCGAATTAACCATACCATCAAGTACGCAATTTCCTATTCCGTTTGCCGGGGACTGCTCATAACTTCAAATTAATCAATATTTCGAATTAAGAGGGTTCGAACTAACGGGGGTTTACTGTACATTTATATTTAAACCAATCCCAAATTGCTCAACTTTGAGGAAACAAACTTTAAGACTTAACAAAATAACATAATGACAGCAGATTTGACAACAGTTTTGGCTTAACCAGATGCCAAGTATTCCAAGTTCACTATCATTGATTTAAAGCACATTTACATGAGAAAAAGTAAAACAACTTACTTTATAGTCCTCATAGCATACAGGATGGTAGGTATTCTCTTCAAACCTAACTGCATCTTTCAAATGCCATTCTTCCTTCTCTTCATTGTAGAATTGCTCAAAGCCTTCACGACATACGGCACAGTGCTGATCCTCAGCCTTTTCTCCAGCAGGGACACTGAGTATTGTCGCCTCATCATTACCAGTTCCTGCAGCATTATTGCTCCCCGCTGCCGTGCTACCTGTTCCTGTGCCAGCTCGATCATCCTTGCTTTCAGCCACACCTTGAGACTCAAACCAGCTTTGAGCTGGATGGGGTAAAAATAAAAATATCACTACCTCCGGCAAATTTGAATTCAAAACAGATTCAGAGAATTATTACACATAACTTTCAATTTACACAAACAACCACTAATGTCTCATTACATATTAACTTGAACTGCTAGGAGCTTTAACAGCAAGTGATTTTCCTTACAAAACATACTCCACTCCCATTGAAAACTTTCAGTTTATATTCATACATGCATTGAGAGGTCTTGTGAGAAAAATATACATATATCTCGTGATTTATTATAACAACTCTTCTACTCCTTTTCGTTCAAAAAATTTGAGTTTTAATATTGTGTTGCAATACAAGCAGGAGAGGTTATTAAAATTAACTCTCATCAAAAATTAACTTACAATGTTCTCACAAACATACCAATTGAACTGTACCATTTGTAGAATAGGAGACACATTTAGAACAAAATGAAACAAGTAAACATTGACAGCAAAGATCAGAAATGTGAAAAACATTTTGACCCACTAAGGCTAATACTAATACAAAACACTTAGTTCAGCTTCTTCAGTAAGAGAATACTCCCCAATTGCTTTTTATTACTCCATTGGTTTCAACACTAAAAAAAACTCTGATATACGAACTAAAGTCTAAAATACAATGACTTAGGCAGAGTGACACTATAAATCACCACAAAGTTTACAGATATTTTAAGTGAAGAATTCATTAAACTTATCACATTATTTACCTCTTTCCTCAAGATCTTCCATTTCTTCAAACTGAATCCAGTCAGAGACATCATAATACCACTTCCTGCTTTGAGCTTTTCGGGCACTATCTCTATCTCGGCGATTTTGCCTAAAATGCCAGTCTAAATGTTGGCTGTATTTCATTGTTTGCTCTGGAGGGAATCGTACACCACATGAACTGCACTGGATACCAGTGTAGATGGCAGAGATCACACCAGGATGGCGTCTGAAATACAAAAAAGGATTAAGCATACATAAACTTTAGAGAGTGATCGAATGTCCATAAAATATCTGGTACAATCAGTATCTACTGCATGCATTCAGCCATGAAAGCAATACTCAAAATTTCCAATAACTTTTCACCCAAATATCAACTAAAAGAACACTCACGACTTCAGGCATTCCGAAGAGAAATCAGCCTTGAAGTTAGTTTTAGCATCTTCTTTCTTAGTGGCATCGGCTGATGGATTATCAGCTTGTGGCAAGATACCAGTAGCAACTAACCGTTGGAACAAAGCCTCCACATTAATATCCAATCCACCAAGTCCTGGCAATGTTTTACCCAACCCAGCAGGACTTTCAGCAACAGCTATAAAACAGATAATACACGGCATTAATAACTGAGAGGTGACTAATTATAACACTGATGACATCTAGTATATTAGCAAGTCTTAAGCCTCAAATTTTGGTGACACTCTCGGGCTTCACCAGATAAATTCCTTCATGATGAGGGTTGAGAAAACACTACAATTCCACTAGAAAATCTACATATTTGATCTCTTCTGACCATGGTTTTGATGCCATGAGCACTTGAAGATGATGCACAGCATCAAAAAAATGATCAGACGAGATAAAATATGCATATTTCCTTTCGGAGTTGCAGTTTTTACTAGGGATGAGTCGAATCCACTTTCTTTCGATTCAGATTCTTTCAACTTGATTCTCGATTCTGATTCCATCGATTCTTATTCCCAATAACAGGTGGGATATTAATATACCAGTAGCGTACGACTATTATTTAAATTCAAGTACTGGCTCGAATAAAATAACAAAAACAATTATGTCGCTCAAAAAGTATATTCATTGACAAATAGCAAATATATCCTCAGCTTATAGTCTACATTTAAAATTTATCTATTTATTTATCTATCTGGAATCGATGGAATCGGAATGGACTTATACTTAGTTTTTACTTTATCCTCATCAAATTTCAGCCTTCATTTTTGCAACTTATCCATCCCCAGGTCTTTTTTTGTCATTTTTCAAGTAATTCAATTTACAATAAACATATTTAATATTCTGACATAATATAGAGTATTTTTTAAATAGCCCCTTGCAAGAAATACATGTCTGGAAGCCGAATGCTGTCAAAGAAAAATTCACACCCGATTTAATTTGAAATTAAGCTATTTTTATTAATTGTTGGTTTACAAGAAATTTTAAAGCTCCTACGGCACTGTATGAAAGTCTACACGATTAATATATTTTTTTAAAAACATTGTCACTTTATCTATTCAACAACCACTTTTGTTTCATCTTATTTAACATTGACCGACCCTCTGGAATGAATCAATATCACTAAGTAGAGGTATCAAATGTGTGAAGCAACGATAGCTCCAAGGACAAATCTTAGAACCTAAATGTAACCTATTTCTCAGCAATATTCTCCATGCCCTATGTGGAGACACACATGATTTTATGCAGGCCACATGCTTAAATATAGACCTTAAAAATGACACCTTATTTAGTGACTTAACAAGAGATGGTTTTAAAAACAAAAAGATTGTAGACATATTTAGACTTCTTGAAGATACTGGGTAGCCAAAATACATTAAAACAAAGGTAAACCAGCAATTTCAATCCAAAAATTTTGTTTGCAACATTACCTTCAATCATACCTGATGCTTCTGATGTATTACTCTCAGATTCCTTTTTGGTGGAATCAGAAGATGAATCTTGCTGGACTTGGTAACTAAATCCAGAGGCTGGTGCAACTGAGACAGGCATAAGACTAGTGAGCAGTTCCAAAGGCAGCTGTGGTCCCTCTGTCAAAACAAAAATATAACATAAGAAAGAAAATTCAACATCTAATTTATCGCCATAAAAGATACCCTATCGATTTGGTGAAAATTTTCCAAAACTGAAATTACTGTCTACAAAGAGTAATCTACATGGTTCATTTTCCTGAATACCACGTAAGTTCTTAGAGTCCTCATCAAAAAACTTGTAACCCATGTTACAGTTCATCACGCATGTGCATCAGAGTTCTTCCAGAAGAAATATCCAAGAAAGTATTTTATAAATATACCAAAAACTTAACCAAATGTAATAGCTAATAAATCATTATAAGAAACTTAACATCTTAGAGAAATATGAGGAGTGGATACTCGCTTTACGAATGGTTTACATTAGAATGGCTGAACTTCATAAACTGCCCAGTGAAGAAGAGTCTTTATGATTATGAACTGGCATTGCAGCTGCATGGGTCGTTTAATAATTTTAAAGGGAATTTTAAATATGAATTGGAAATGCATACTTGTGGATGCAAAAAATGCCAAAATATTGTTTCCTTATATAATTTAGTGTTTTAAAGCCAATGGCTGTCACAGAGTCCTGAGAACCTCTTTTTTGGTGGTCATTAGAAATTTCTGATGCAGCCTTGTATGTAATGGTAGGTATGATAAGATCTCTTTGAGTTTTGACCTTCACTCGACCACGGAACTTTTGTGGTTCAATAGGAGTGGCATATTGGGACAATGGTCTGGTTCATTGACAATACCTAATTCAATAGAAGTAGATTTTTTATCATTTAAAATCAAAGACTACAACCAGTGATGCTCGCTATGAACATTTAATGTGACATTGTTATTATCGGGCCATATTAAGCAATAAGATGCTTGACCCAGCCTTAATAACAAATATGAGGGTAAAGCCACTGTTTTTCTTAACAAAATAAGTATTGCTCTATGTTATTGCTCAGAACTCAAATTTTACACACACATATTATGACTTATAGAGAAAACTCACGAGATATATTTGTAGCTCCACGCTGAGGTCCTTGTGGCACGAAGGCATTACCTCCTTCATTGTTACCATGGCGTAAATGAGGGAGGTTGGCTCTACTTGGAGAAGGCCTGCGTGTATGCCGTAAATGTTCATCAAATGGTCTTCGACTACCATGCTGCATTCTACCTCTTGAAGCAGAGCCTTAAAAAGGATGTAACACTTTGTTTAATTCAATGAGATAAAAAAACTGATGATCTCAACCAGAGACTGATCCACTTAGCATAAGGTAAATATAAACTAAGGTATAAATTCTTCACAATCATTATCACAAGAAACCAATTACATTTGTACTTTACACAGTCAACTTCATAATTCAACAAGAAAAAAAATAACTGAGGTATGCATTTGAGTATCGAGAAATTACTCGCTTATGTTGGCAGATTGCAGTTGTTCAGACTAATAATCGAACCACAAAATGTAAGGTTACCTGATTTATCCAAAAGCAACTTCAGAGTAGATATCATTAAATGGCACCCTCTAATTCCAAAACCATACATCACATGACCCCTGTGTCATCAACCTATCACTTTTCCCTCAGCACCACCAACTGTCATTCTTTTAACACTATGGGTGCAATAGCGAAAGCTACACATGGTGAATAACATGACAATTCCCTAAATCAGAACAATTATGTAACTACATCACACAGCAGCATTAGCAATTTGGAAATAGACACTACTGTAAACATCTTCATGGCCAATAATGCAGCAGAAAAAGGGCATCTTGATGAGCTTTTTGGGAAATTTGACGTTTTTTTTATGTTTGCCATGTTTTGTTTCAGCATTCATGTCAGCATCTCACACAGTTAACAGTTTTAAAATGGAAGTTAAGATACAAATTATTTTTTTTATTTCTTTACTTTACTGATCAAAGATAAATGGTAATTACTAGAGAACAGAACCTCCCAATTCACACATTCATCCTAATGCATTTAAGTTTTTAAAGTGATTTACCATTAAGATAAAATATATAATAACCTATAAATAACCAACATGAAAAATGACACACTAGTCATCAATAACTTTCCATAGAATTGAAAGCATGTACCTCAAAACTTTGAGACGGTATGAATGATATCCATGAAAATTTTAAATGACCTCCATTTTTAAGGACTTCGTCATGAAAGGATAAAAGTGCTACCATATCTCTAAATTGGTTATCAGTAAATCATTCATCATTTTTAAGTAATTTTATGATGCACACTGACCTATCATTGGCATGGCAGGTTCATGCCCAGTGAACTTATGAGCTGGAGTTACACTCTTGGCTATGTCCTCAGGCTCAGGAATAACAGAATCGAAGGGCACACGTCTATGATCTGGAGGAATTTCTTCAGTAATTGGTCTAGGCCCTTCGTCAGTAGGAACATTCCCTTGCACCATAGGTGGTCCTTGAGATGGTGGAGGAAGGGGAGAAGGAAGTCTACCACCTTCCATGCCAGTGATTGATACATATCCAGGCATGATTCCCCGAGGTAAAACAGAAAACCGAATAAAATGTTTGCGATCACGCACAATAATTGGCATGGGAAGTCCACCAAACTCCACACGAAATTGCCTATAGGAATAAAAATTATTACCTTAGCCACAATCTCATCATTAACATTTACATTGCAATATAAATTTCAATTAAAGAATAATTTTAAGCACCAGAAATAATCTGATATAAGATCATATAAAAATAAAATGATGCATTCAATTATTTACGAGTATGTACTTCATATTTTAAAACGATAAAATTTCTGTTTGGTGAATGTTCACGATTGTTTCAATTAGGGATGTGCGAGTAATACTTTTTGATCTCGAGTCGAGTTGCAGTTACTCTCGAGTATCGAGTTGAGTCGTCTGAACTATGGAAATTTCCTAACCAGGCAATATAATAATGCATGCACCAACATATTCTCGTTTTCCCAATCCCCTAGTGCATTTTCTGTTCTGAACATATGGCCTGATTAAGAAGGGAAAAGGTGATAAAGAATGTTTTTTGTAATCGTGACAGAATTGGGAGATGAATTAAAATAAATGTGTCTTGAACAGTTCCAATAGGACAATTGAAATGAACTAACCTCTTGTAATTTGTTGACAGTTTTATTTAATGACTGCATTGGGTTGAAAACTTGTGTATCCAAAATTCCAAGGAAGAGCCCAGAGTAGTCGTAGCAATTAAAGTTATACAACAAGCCGACTATCAATTTTTCTTTTAATTTTAATTTTTTAATTTTTAATAGCCGAATATCAATACCTAATACAGTAGAAGTCTGTCATAACGAGTGTGGTATATAGCGAGAATCTGGCTGCAGCAAGTGATTTTTTACCAATGGTTGGTCTCATGGTAATGACATACCAAGTTGAACGGTTGTAGCGAGTGGTTATTTCTGTCGTATCGCCATAACGAGTACGATTTTTCGTTTAAGTCATCAAGGTTACATAATTTACAGGCACCTTCTGCTACCTGCGACAAAGTTATTCAAATAGAAATTACTTTGCGGGAATGTATCACCTTGAAAAGAAAATGTGCCTAATTTGAGATCAGAGTTCCGATTCTATCTTCGCATGCTCCGATGCTCTAGGAAGGTTACTTATCCTATTGAAGTGACGATGCGTTTCAGAGCTCTCTCGCGTGCTATGCCACATTATTTCAGATTGTGGAAAATCACGAGGAAGTGCAAAATCTACCTAACCTCACTGCTACCACCGGGGTAAGGTTACAATTTGAATCGACTGATATAACGGCTCCCCTCGATTCGTTCGAGCACCTGCCGTATCAACCCAGTGTTGGCTTTCGGTTTTCGCCGTACTTCCGAATCATCTGTAAAAATTATGATGCAAGTAAACAATAAACATTGCAAATTGATAATGGAGCTATCTTCTCACATGAATCCCATGTCGTTCTCGCAGAATGTGTCCCGCGCACATAAATTTCTTCTTGTCCAAAAATTAGTGGTGATGTTTTCTCATCCTAAGTGAGAGGGCGGCCTAGGGAGGTGTGAGAGGGGCACGCGGGGGAATTAGCTGTCAATGCTTTTTGAGTCAGCGAGCCTCGGAGCAGCAGGATGCGACTCCCGGATGATCCTAGGTGGTGTCAAAGAATCACCCAAGCCGAAACACGAGCCGAGAGGGGGAAAACACTGTTAGCCTGTGCTCATCACAGAATGATTTACCACCGTCCTCCCGAAGCGAACCCAAAAAAAGTATCTGGTGTCGGAAGGGGTGGGGGGAGAGAGCGAATACAAAGAAGTCGGCTGAATCGGAGGCCCAGGTTGGCCTTGGTGCTACCATCGTAGCAAACCACCAATGAAGAAGTGTGACATGCTTCACGCCTTGAGGGGTGTGGATACAATTTAAATTGTCCTTAATAACGGTCATTCTGTGTTGCAGCCGATGTTGGAACCATGGAAGTTGGCTGCTGAGGCACCCGAAAGGAAGCCACCGGAGAAGTTAGGGCGTGGGAAAGTGATGCGTGAAATGTGATACTTTTGGTTTGCGGTCATAACTGATGAGGTAATCCCAGCTTAAGGCGTGGGAAAGCCATGAGTGAAATGTGATGCTGACTCGAGAAAAAAAGATCACTTCACTCTGACCCTCCGATGAGCACCAAGGCAAGGGTGGGAGGAGAGAGAGAGACCCTGGGTGGTGGAGGGGAGAGCGAGAGGTAGGCCAAGGACTCGTAGTCATTCGCTGGACTGCCGAAAACGCTATCGCTCGGCGCGAAGGCCTGTGGAAAAAGCACTGGACATTCTCTTTGCTCTACATAATTACAGCACTTGAACCTATTAATTAAACTTACGTACTTGAGAAGTATCCTTATTGAAAGATAAAGAATGCAGCTAGAACTTATATATATAGAAGTGATACGAAAATGAGCGAAAGCTCATTTTCGTATCAATTCTCATAGCCGAGGAACATTTCTGTGAAATGATCGATTTTAGGCAAGTTTACTACGATATCGCTTCCTGTTGGCAGATTTCTGAACCTATTGGCCTCGGTCTCTCCGTCGACTCGACTTTCGTAAAATTACTCGAAGTACTCGAGTCGAGTACCAACTATGTACTAGACTCGACTCGAATTTTCGAGTACTCGCACATTCCTAGTTTCAATATAAAAATGCAAATCTTTTGACTGATTATAATAAAATTAATATTAAAATCTTTTGACTGATTATAATAACATTAATATTCATTGATCATATTGCATAATGGATCACTCATGATAAAGACCTCATCAAGATTAGAAAATTGAACACACACTTCCTTAATTTCCCTCACAACCAATTGTCTTATTCTTATTCATACACCTCAAAAAGCATACATAAGATGCATACATAATTAAATCCATGCAGTTACATACTTTACTTTAACAGCAAAATTTTGGCTTATTATGTATGCTGGCACATAATTTATTGAATATTATGCTTTTTATAAATGTATACACCTAGAATTACTAAGCAACTATTTATAAGATTCACTTGATAATTACTTCAACTTACCTGCCATTTATAACCACATAACGGAGAGCATGAGTGAAGCGAAGGGTGTGTGGCCTGCCTTCAATTTCAAAACATTGAGGCTTAGGATCTAAGAAAATAGGAACCATCTCTCTAGCATCTATGATTAGATTTATTTTTCCAGCTACAAGGTCAGTTCGCCGTTCAGTACCTATTCGAACCTGATTAGAGAAGATCGTAATTATTGCATGGGAAAGAAAAACTAAAAGATTTAATTAAATGCTGAAAAAAATTTGTACCTGTGGAGGAGGACCAGCCAATTCTACATAGTGTCTTCTGTTATCATCTAAATCTACCGGCGTAGGAGGGCCGCCAAAGTGGCACTCGTTCCACCTTCCGTCGATATTTAATTCCCTAGTAGGTGCACCAAGTCGTATTAAATGTCGTCGACCATTGACCAGAATTTCCCGAGGGCCTTCACCAAAGGAACAAACGATGCTCTCTGACCCACCATCAAATGTGACCCTTCTGCTTCCTCCCTACAAAGATGTAAATATATTCTCAGCAAAAACAACATGATGACTCACATTCCATGGGTTCTATTTGTGATTTATCAACATTTTTTATTGTTTCAAGCAAACTATTCACGTTTACCAATTCAGTAAAATTTATCATTTAAAGATAAAAGTCTATTAATATAATATATAAAAGTTTAGGTTTATGCAAGTTTAGACAAACAAATAAATATGGCAAAAGAAAGCCTAGATAATTATAACTTTATCAGATAACTTTTCACTATCACCAATTGTTAGCTAAATACTTTTTGATCCTCAATAAAATGAAATAAGTAATTTTAAAGAATCATGATAATGACTGACAATGTTTGAAAAGGCACACAGCAAAATCAACTCATGCCTTATTGCAAAATATTTTTCTTTGCTTGAAACATACAACAAACAACTAAGAGAAATTTAAAACAAAAGAGATAAGCAGGTACTCCATTCTACATGAGAGAGGAATATAATACACATACAAACACTGTACAAGTTCCTCCACATCAGACCTGAGACAACATTATTTATTCACTACAACATACCTGGAAATTCAGTTCCCGTGGATCATCCCATCCCATTAAGATAACAGCAGTGTCTCCATAAAATCTTATCTCTCGTGGCACGCCATCAATATTTATAGTCTTCATTCGGTCACTCTGCGATGCAGCCAATTCAGCACGATCAGGGGGAGGTAGCTCACGAAGGCGGAAACGGTTCTGACCAGGGTGGGGAGGCATTGGAGGACCTGGAAAACGCTCAGGACCATGGTGGAAAACCCCCCCTTCATCTCGGAATGGAGGCCCCGTCATTGGAGGAGGATGTGTCCACCGAGGTCCTGGTCCAACAAAGCCACCAGCATTCGGAGGTGCCGAGAAATCTCTCCTGATTGGCAACAGGTCACCAGGTGTTTTTGGTCCCACACCAGCACCACTCTGGGAGAAGGGTGGTCCATGGCCAGGGTGATGACCCCATTGGCCAGGACCTCCTACCGGCCCAGGGCCTTCCCATCGTCGATTCACGTGTGGAGGTGGCGGCCCATCTTGGCTCCATGGAGGTGTGGCACTAGGTGGACCGCCACCGGGACCAAGGTTAGGGTGTATGTGTGGAGGATGGTGCGAAACATCAGGCATGATGGTGGGCCTCATAGCACCTTTGTCCATGGATGGTGGTCCTAGACCACCAACAATGGCTCCTACAGGTGGTTGGATCCTTTCATCTATGTCTCCATGCATTCCTAATATGGGTTTGTCATGGGCAGGGGGGAAATTTCTGCCCTGCAAAGGAACTTCATTTTCCATCCCAGGTCTTCTGTCCTTGCCCTGCCCACATCCTCTCATGTCATCCTCTTTATCACCATCTCTTCTCTTTGGTGCATCCTCATCTCTTTTCCCTCGATCCATAAGGTCCCACTGTTCTATGGGGCTCTCCCCACCACTACTCCAGCCTCTTTCATGCTCATCCTCCCTTCTTTGTGCTTCCCGAAGCTTTTGAATCTCATTGAGGTGAATGACCTGGAAGAAATTACATGAGTAAATTACACGACATCCATCATTAAAGGTTTTTTGAGAATTCCATGAAGTAATTTAATATTAAAGACATCATCAATGATGATCTAATGAAAATTAAATAAAAATATATAGGCAATTTGTCAAAATTATCAGGAATAATGATTTCCTGGTCTCAATTCTTGGAAGTCTCAAAATGTCAGAAATTTGCTAACATTACTCACAACTACCCTGCACTAATTTTACATAGGTACAAGATAATAAGTAAACTCTCGCCTAATAAATTAATCAAGTGGTTCCCCACCCGCTCGATAAATTACTAGTAATGTTACACTTCTGGTCAAATATCTTATTACCCTCTACAGTAAGTCCTCGACTTACGCGGATCCAAGTTACACGGATCCGGAGTTACGTGGATGTTCAGTTAGGCAGGTGACTACAGTTGAGCCGGCGAGAGTTGTCCGATGATTGGCAGAAGGGTCTAGTTAGGGGTTGGGGGCAAGGCTGCCAGGTCAGAAAGGGAAACGCCCACGCCAGAGGTAAACAAAAGGCTTCCGTGAGGAAAGGAGTCAGGAAAGGCGACGTGAGGGAAGAGCGAACGGAAGGAACGCGGTCATCATTACCTTTTTACAATTCTTTCCTGCGTCTGTATCCTCTCTGAAAAAATTGCGAATTGCTGTCCAATGAACATATTGTTATTGAATGTTATTGAAGCAAATATACAAGTATGCTGCTCATTTAAATGCCAGAGGAGGAAGAAAAACATTAGGAAATCATAGAAATGACTCCGATTAACCAATTGCTGTTTCTGATTTGATATTTATTATTTCAAATAATTTAACTTTTAACCATTCTATTTCTTTTTCTAAAGAACATAAGGGTAAGTCATAAACAACATAAAATTTTCTTTTGGGATATCTTCCTTGACTCCTTGATTCAGTTACTCTGGCGCAAGCAACATTCACATCACAGTTTAGGAAATACGCCTGAAAAAAAATCTGCCTCTTTCATCGACACCAACAGTTTTCCAACAGTTGGATATTCCCTCCTCTCGTAATAACAGTGGATATGCCTGCGAATTGCTTCCTCATCGAAATTGTCAATGGCAGTTTTCTGACTTCTCCTGGGCCTTTTCTTACCGGGTGTCCTTAAAACAGCAGCTTGTTTATTCTCGCCATTGTGGTCGCCATATTTTTCTTTCAGGATTCTCCCAACTGATTTAGAACTAATTCCGCAAGCTTCAGCAGTTTTTTCCATCACCCTCGTCAATGGAATTAGGGGACTGCCATGGAGCTTTTCCTTCTTGAAGTATTCGTAGATACTCACGATCAATTCACGAGATTGTGAATGCAATGTCACGCCATGACCACGTTTCTTCCCACTCATCCCAACAGACAAAGCGAACAGAGAAAAATACATCGATAACCGAAGAAACACCACCAGAACAGCACAAAACACTCTCTAAAGCCTTGTATAAGCACTTTAGTAAAATACTCCCATTGAAAGTGTCCTGAAGTTTTACTGAAAACGTAGGAAAAGGCAACAGAAAGTTTCAAAACACCACTGCAGCTGAACGAACGCACGAAAAAGAACTCCAAGAGATAATCAGGGTGCCCACAACTTTTTCTGAATCATTTCCCTGAATTTTCCCTGTGTTTTCCTTAGCAGGTTTCTCCATAATATCCTAAGAAATGTGCTAATTACAGGGTTTCAATAAATCCCGAAAATGCACCTAAATAAATTTGTGTAAATAGGAGCAGAGATCAACACACTTCTCATCATAATAGACTTTTATTTTTATGAAAAAATATTATCTTAAGAATTAACAATAAAAAATGAGACTGTACAGGCAGCAAAAAAATAAACATGTCAATCGATCCTCTAACTTGAAAGATCAAACAAAACTAATTAAATAATCTGGAACTTTCTGTGAAAATATTGCTGTCTTACATAAAATGACCAGAAATTAATTATTCAGGTAACATCCGAAAATTACACTAAAAAAAGCAAAGATTATCATTTCTTCATCTTCTTAATTTTTTTCTCTACTTTTTCCTGTTTTTCTTTCAGGGCTTGATTCTCTGCTTTTAACTTATCTAGCTCATTTTTCTTCCTTTTCTCTTCTCTCTGTAATCTACTTTTCTTCGCCATTTCATTTTCAGTTTCTCGCCTCTTCTGAAGTGCATCTCTGTACTTGGCGCTTGCTCCACGCGCATATCTGATCAACTCCCGATCAACTTCCACTGACGCCTCCCCTCCCGCATGAAAAATCCCATCCCAAACTCTTCGCAGAGCAATGAGAGAGTCTTCATGTAGGTTCTCAACTAACATGTCTTTGTTCACAGAGAACACACTCTCAACAAAGGCGTTACCGTGCGAGAACAGCAGGATAATTTAAACAGCTATCCAACAATCCTTTAAGTCCTCTCGTTTGTTAAGTTGGCTTGCATAGGATGAGTCCAGTCTATCCGTATCCCTATGAAAGCCTGTGAGCTGCACTTTATCCACCTGGGATACAAACCTTTTGAATTGGATACCAGCGCGGTATGCCTGCAGAGTGGTCATGCGGTTTGCAGACACGAGAACCCTAAGACAAGAATTCATGTTTGTTTTACACTACTCAGGTTTTTTAAGAAATTTGTTAGGATCCAGACATGATGCTGCTTTGGTAAATGTCCTCTTCGATGTCCTTCACTCTTGCATCACGGAGAGCAAGGGTTGCCCCCACACCAATATTGATTTGGGACAGTTTCAAACCATTCGCAACATCATCTACATTAATATTGATCAGCTTGTAGGCTGTCTTCACTTTGTTTAGGACGTCTGGCTTCACAAACTGCCCGTACACCTCTTGGAGAAGATCCTCAATGTCACCATGAAGAAATGTGATGACTGGTTTCAGCGTCTGATACACTTTGAGAAATGGCTCAAAAGATGATGCTATTGTCGCAAAGAAATGAAGTTTCGCCAGCAGAAGAGTCAGCAAAGCACTCTTTCACCTTCCTAATCGACCATGTGTCAGGCAAATCCTTCATAGTGGGAAAGTAGGTCTTCAAATTCTTGAGTATTGTAATGACACTTGCACACACGGGACCATTCTCTAGCCATCGGCAATTGCAAAATCTGAGAGTAAATTCACCACTTTCAGTAAGACGTGTAAAGTCTGCACGGCGCGCGGGACAATCCTTAAAGACATTATGGATTAACTTAAAAAATATTGAAATCTGCCAACCATACTTAACGAAACTGTACTGAAAGGCACCATGAATGACGTGGAGACCACAGGATCCTACAGGCTACCGTGGGAGCTTACTGGGGCTACAGAAGTAGCTTCGTGACATTTACAGAATACGGGTGGGAGGTGGGAGATATGCTACCGGTAGTTTCTGCTAGCTCCTTCTTCAGTAGCTTCCATGATAGAGAATACCGATGGGAGCAAGTAGCTTATTGAAGTATCTTTTCACCGGAAAGCTCCGTAGCTTCGAGTTATAGAATAGGCCCCTTGGCCCGCCCCTTACCGAACTGCTAGCATGTTGCCTGCATGGTCGAGGGGTGTGTGAAGGGAGTGCTGGTGCTACATACATGCATACGCCGTGACCAACTAAAAAACTTATCTACCTAAACATACAGCATACATAATAAAAGCCTAAGTTTTAAATGCTAAGAACGGCACAAAACTATCCCATAGAATAACGAAAACCATACCGGTACTGTTCATCATACAAAAAGTCTGGGTAGTAATACTGCATACCTGCTGTAGTGGTGTTCGGACTACGAAATTAGTCAAGTTGTCCTGACGTTGACGACCCTGGATAGCATTTAGATGCCACTTCCCTGCAGCATGGCTTGTCACAGCCCGCTTGCCCATTGAACTCAGCGAAAAAGATTTCTTAGACACGATGCACTTAGCAGAGTTCACATCCTGTTCGTCTGCCCGCAACCAGCTTTGCCACTCAGGGTGATGGATAGCATCAAGCCATGCACGGTTGAATTTGGAAGTCATTCTTATTTTGAAAAGGTTTACTCCTATAGTACGATATTCCCTGTTGTGTTGTTGTCCGTCTCACAACACAAGCCGAGTCCAGCCAAGCCGACGCTAGCCGAGCGGAGAGGGCGAAGTGAGAGGAAATGGAGGGGGCTACTTCGGCAGCTGAGCCGGTCCAATGCGAGCCAATGCACAAGTGAGTGCACCAGCCAAACGGAGCGAGTGCATAGACCAAGGACGCACTGTGCTGCACGGTACATGGTGCTAACTAATTATTAATTCCCACATTTCGAAAAAGATTTCGAGATCCCAGACGTTTCCCTGTCTTTTCCCTGTCCAATTCCGTTGC
This sequence comes from Pyrrhosoma nymphula, assembly GCA_963573305.1. NCBI lineage: Eukaryota > Metazoa > Arthropoda > Insecta > Odonata > Coenagrionidae > Pyrrhosoma > Pyrrhosoma nymphula. Next base: position 38,669,054 of record OY754334.1, read on the forward strand.
ATTTCATTTCCCTGTCTTTTCTCTGTTTTCCTTGTTTTCCCTGTTTGTGGGCACCCTGATAATGAACGAAAAGGGTTGTTTTGGTGATTCACATGCATATGACAACGTGGCTTGACCAGGCGAAGGTGTGGGGTGCGTTTGGGGGACAGCGATTGGCTGCGAACCAGGGTCTTCCGCCCCTCCCAACCTTCTCTTTCTCGCTGTCATCGGACAACTCTCGCCGGCTCAACTGTAGCTTGTGCTTTCTCCGCGACTCATTGTCAAGCGTGCAAGAGTTGATGCCAAACACTACAGGCGTTCGGAACGCACACTCTACCACCACAACGCGATAAGCAGCAACGCGTCTGCCAGTCCTTGGCATGGAGAGTGTACATCGGTGATTTGTCGTGTCACCCCATAAACATGACATGCAGTGCTTTCAAATCTGTCGCTGGTCGCAAGCCTGGGTGGCTCCATAAGAATCTATGTTTTTGACCTTTACTAGCTGTTGCGGCAAGAGATACGCAAATAAAACATATTTATTAAGAACTTTATTCTATTATCTACAGGAATGAGTAGGATAATTTTAACAAATTTTCAATTTATTCATGTTTTGTGTAATTATACTTATTTTATATTTAAAAATCCAGTGAAATAAAGATGGATGTGTTACTCTCCGAATTTTCGTATTATGTTAAATTAACGGCATTTCAAAAGATGGCATTTTCTGTAATCGTCGCCGATTGCCGCCAATCGGAGAAAAAGTGGGTAATGGTTAAAAAATGAATAGGCAAGTTGTGGTGCTTCGACTTATGTGGATTTATACTTACGCAGAAATTTTTGGGATGAATTAACTGCGTAAGTCGAGGACTTACTGTATGCCTATTGATAAATTAGGTGTCCCCAGTTAGATAAGGTTAGATAAAAGCACATTTCTCATTCAATACTTTGCTAAATTCCCACAAAGTAGGAGACAAAAATTTCATGCAAAACTTTTCTAAGACACTTCATTTGAAAAGAAAAAATAACCGATAACTTCAGGCCACCATGATAAAAGCTGTCAACAACATGGTCATAGTGTCTTACTAAAAATCTTATTATATTTTGATGAGGAACAGCCATTCAAAATTTAAAATGAGCATTGAACCGAATAAATTCAAGGAATATCAGAAAATTATTTTCACTAATCAAGAGTAATTTAAAGAGAGCTACACTAGTCCATGACATAGTCATAACAATATTGTTTTCCCTATGAAATCCAGACTTTAATGATGTCATAATACATTTCTCACATTAATTATATGGTTGAACACCCAACTAACCTGTTTCAGCAAGGTGTTATACTGAGTGATTGACATCGTGCCATTCTTCAGCTGTTCATCAGCTTGTGCAACTATAATACTAATATTAAGTGACGATGGATTGGCACCCAAATCGGCACCTGGCCCAGCAGTGGTATCCTCGTCATCGTCATCATCTCTACCTAGGGGCCTAATATGATCATCATCATCCAATCCAGGCAGGCGTTTACTGGGAGAGCCACTTGATCTCATATCTGTATCAGATGGTGATCGAAGGAGGTCACGGGTATCACCTAAAAAGAATGACACACAAATGTAATTCAACAGAAATAATCCCTTTTCAGATCACATCAACCTGGATGTCAGGTAGTCCAACAATAGGATCATAAGGACTGAGAGACAACAACAACCAAATAAAACATCAATCTGCATCCTTGGGTAGCCTACTTATTTCTCATTTGTTCCAAAAAATCATTACAGTGAAACATTGATTTTATTTAGCAGGAGGGACCAAAATAGGCAGTCTGTAATATGTATCAACGAGCGTAAAATGGAGAGGTGATAAGAATTCATCATTTTTATTCTTTTTTCATTTCTCTTCAAGGTAGTTCAATCTACCCAGTCCCATAAATACGTCTTAAAGACTAAGTATAAATATAAAAATAAAAGACTTACTACTTGTGATTCAAATTCTATGTAAACTCACTTAATTGTTGCGTAATACCAAAGCGGGCCTGTTTGTACTGAGTGTACCTTGCAAAATGTAGGTGCTCTAGCAGTAAACAAGACGATCAAAGGCAAAATGATAAAGAATCACATCAATAACTAAACTTGCTATCAATCTGAGGATTAGTTGGATGTACAACTATTGCTTGTAGCAATTACTTATGATTGCTACATCATAAATATCAACCTCACATACTGCTAAGGGGAACCGGAATGCACAGATGCATACAGTTGAAACTCGATAATACAAAGTATGATAATATGCAGTTTTGATTATTTAAAGCAAAACTGTCAGTCTCGACCAAAAGCCTATACTAAGTACATTGCACTATTCGAAAATACAAAGTTTTGAAAATACGAAATTTATGAAATTACGAACCTCAGCCTCGGTCCCAAGGAAAAATGGAATCCATTTTTACAAACTATGGCAAAAAAAATGCTCAGTGAAACTCTTTTTGCAGATGTATACACCTAGCAAATCAGCACTGATGAATGTGATGCATCAAAAGTGTGAAATGTGTGAATGATAGTGCATTATTCTCTCACATATGCCCGAGACCCAGTCATTTGCCACATTTAGATCTTGAGTGATGGGGAAAATGGTAGCTTAGGACATTATTTCTCCTATCACAAGGTTATTTTTGTTTTAACTGTTGGCAGCATTTCCATAATGTAAACAATTCCCTTTGGTTAAAACTTGCGAGCAGCACCACATACTATACTCATTGCCGTGTGCGCAGATTGGCGGCAGTTCATTTTCTTACACTGCTCAGGGACGGAAAAAACATGTGATAACATAATGGGAATTGGGACAGGGTTACCTATTGTAGCCACTGTCTCTGAAAAATAGTTGTATCCCTAAAAGCTTGGTTACACCATGCATGAACCCCAGTGAATTTAAGATTGAATAAAATGCTCTGCATTGAATGTGTTAATGCGTCATGTTAAATCTTCAGGAAGCGGCTGTGGATGAAAACACGTTGGTGAGTCGAGGATTGGCGGATGATTTTTGCAAATATTTATAGCAAGCTGGTGGATCACTGCTCGCAACTACCAGGGATTACATTACAATGGACAACGATCTTCAGGTTTGTGATGATGCAACACCAAAACCTCCATCGGAGGAACCAGGGGCAGGTACCAGTCCAGATACAGTAGCACTTCGGATATACGACCCTTGTATATACCACGACCTCACTTATACACAGATTTTTTTTGGTCCTGTGAATAACCCCATAAGACCTCATGTATTTCCAACCTCACTTATGAAACTTCATTTATACAACTAACTCCGTTATGAAACGTATTTCTCAGGTCCCATGACAGGAAGTACCTCACTTATACGACTTGCCAGAGAGCTGCTGTATGTGAAGATTGCATATATAGATTTTAGCCGATGATGATTATCAGTCTCATGCTTGCAAGTATGCACGCATTTGTCGCAAAACTGATGTACACTGTGACGCCCCAACGTATCGTTTATTTCGAAACAATTCACCGGGGCAGTGCACTTCGATGGTTGGTTAGTGCTAATTTCAAAGTCATTATTGTGTGCTTTCTTGAGCACAAGTTACTTTTAAGTGTTGCCAAGCTATTTTGAACAATTGCTTATCATGCCTATGGTGCGCCGCGCGCCAGCAGCTGTTTACCCCCAACCAAATATCCCTCAAGTACACATCTCGGCTGCTCCATCCCAAACTTTTTTTCGGGGCTTTCACGCCATGACTGATGTCTTCCCCTCACCTCCTTCCGAGCCTCCCATCCTCGAGTGATGACTGTAGGATCGCCAGGCTGTATTTTCCGGATGGTGTGATATCCTTTACCCATTTTCCCTGCGTTAGCACTTTCATCGTTTGGTAGCCGCTCCTCCCTCCTCGCACTTCCCCAGAATTTTTTGTTTGCCCCGAATCGCAGACGAGTCATGGTTCTCAGCTTTGTTTACGCTTTTCCCATCTACTCTTGTCCCATTTCCCCAAACTCGAATGTGAATCATGAGGTAAGGAAGGCTGAAGATAAAGGGACTATCCATTTTGAATAAAAAAAATTTTTTTTATTCAAAATGGATATCTATCACTTCCACGAAGTCTAGCCTGAAACTATCAAATTTATATGGGGACTACTTCTGGGTGGTGTTTGTCCGACACTGCGTCAGTGATTTTTTTCTCGGGTTCCCTTCTTTCAGAGGGCTAGGGACTCCGGGTTCGTCGCCGACCTTGATGTGATACTCCACCCCTACCCTTCTCTCCCGTTTCCCAAGCCCCTCCCAGAGTGGAAGCCACCTGAGAAGAGGGCGTGGGGAAGCAATGAGTGAAATGTGATACTTCTGGTTCGCGGTCGTAACTGATAAGGGACTTCCGGTGGGCAAGGATGATGATGCAGCAGTTCTTCATCATAGAAAAGTCTTGGGGGAAATGGGCTGAGAGCAGGGCGGTACATTTATAGGTCTACAGCGAAAATTTTGGTGACCTGGAAAATACACCTTATGTGTAGGGACCGGAAAAAATAGCATATTTTTTTCAAAATTAGCATATATTTTTTAAGAAATTAGCATCTATTTTCCTGAAATTAGCATCTATTTCTTATAATTGAATAACCTTGAATTTAACTATCAATTCTTAAGCAATTGTTTGCAATAAACATGTTTAATAGATTTTTGTTCAGTGTGAATGGTTAGAACTCCAGTGTTACTTATTATTTTATTATTTATAGCATATTTCATTCTTTACATTTCAATTTTTACGGATTTGTTTTCGCCCCTGGGAGTTAGGCACTTTGTTTTTAGAATTTTCGCATGATCCTCATGGTAAAAATGGCAGAAAATTCTTTCGTAAGGTAACTTTTTAAGGAAGCTTATTTTCAATTGTTTTTTGGAGCCTTGTTATATGCTTATAACGCTCAACATAGTGAACGGGAATATTATATTTCCATGAACAGGAAAATTATTTTATTTCCATACAAACTCCTAACTCAAATTTATTTCCTCTCTGTGCGTATATATGAAGAATAGATGCTTATCGAGGGGTGTGTGTGCCTGGGCTCGGCATTCCAAGCTGTGGCTGCGTGTACAACTGGTGGTACACGACGGCCTTGAAGCCAGTCTCCCGTGCACCACCACGACCGGTGGATCACGATGCGACGCCTGTAAGGAGAGACGGCCGTGACCCCACCGGTGGTGCACACCATCGCAAACGTAAAGACGGGCCTGTGTCTTACTTCCACGAGTAAACTGTGAAGATAGGAAATGTCACCGGCCAGCACTTCTACTAAATGACAAAGGAGAAACAAAATTCGCAAAAACGCTCCTCTGCTCATTGCGCAGTATAATCAAATCACATATGCTTATATTATTACGTTTAAGTTGAAAATAGGCTGATTTGTTGCGTTCGTGTGACAATAATCATAATTTTAATGAATAAAAAGGGACCCCCAGGGGAGGCCTTAGGGGCCCCTAACTGATTTTTAATATAGCCTATGTTTCATCCCGATACATTTTCTAACTACTCACCAAATTTCAGCACAATCGGTTCAGTAGTGTTTGCGTGATTGAGCAACAGACAGACAGACACCATTCAATTTTTATATATTAGTATGATAATCAAGAAAAGAGACTTATAGAGAAAAGATTTTTATATAATTTTCCTCAGGTGATTCCACTTATACATACAGTAAAAAATGTTGTGGAGAACTCGAATTGCCAAGGTTCTGGACTTCAAGGACTGAAGAATGATTTGATATCATCCCTGAAACGCCGCTACCCTAATGTGGAAGCAAATTTGACAAATATAATAAAAACACTCAATAATAAAGCTTCTTAGCACATTTTTATATATTATTTCCTAACTGGAGAACTCATAACTTTAGCTATAGCGATGTATATTCATCAATAATATTGATTTAAAAATACATTAAGGAAGTGAGCGACTTGCGCGATCATTTGCACTGGATATTGAAGACAGTGAAAATAAGATTATCTCGTGGATGCTATGCGATGGATGCATGTTATGTATTTTGTACAAATACTGATATGCCCGTTAATCTCGCGAAATAACAATCGTTATTCTCCCTTGGATTCATCTTATTTGAGCGTGGTTATTTCCGATACGATGGAGCTTATAGAGGAGTCCAACTAAATATGTACTTCCTTTCAAAAGTAGATTGTACATACAAGCCACGCACTTCAACGGCGGAGGCGATATAACTCCTTTTACACTACATCGGCTTCTAACGATGCTATCACTACAAATCAATAATTTTCGTTTTCCACTATACTATGCGAAAGCTTCATTTGTGGCTCTATTCAGATTAGGTCGCCTGCTCTTCATTCATTAAATCTCAGGATCCATTTAAAGAATCAATATTGAACTAAAATTTGGGATATTTTTTGTTTTTGTTTTCCCTCTGCTTAAGATCAAGCAAGGAGATTTTCGTCCGAGCATTGTAGCTCCAGGTCAGGCCACGCACCAGGCCGGAATCAGCTGTCTCCCCCTCCTTTCCCCGTCATTGCGGGGGTTACTCACCCTCCACCATTCTCCCTCTCACAAAAACAGCTGGGCGACCCATGGTCTCGGAGTATCGTGCGTCACTTGAGACGTTGATCTACCTGGCACCCAAAGCCAAGAGATGCACGCGAGGAATAAACATCGAATGAATCATCGGCTTTACGCCGAACTGTCACATCTTATCTTACTCCTCCTTTACATCGACCGGCTGCGTCAGCGGAGAGGGAGGACATGCTTTTGGAGTGGGGGGCTTTTACTTAAAGGGTCCAAGTGTTGGCATGGGGGCCGGCAGAGTCAGCGTGGGACATCGCATCCTGACCTAGTGTTGAGGGGATGGGAAGGAGGGGCCACTCGAAGGGGCTTAATCTCCGGGGGGCCGGAACGGGGGCTTCGGCGTGAAGGTGATGGCTCGTGCCAACCTTGAAGAGTGGGGAGGGGGGGACACAGAGACTTGAGGGGAAATATGACCAGTATGGGAGAGAAGGGAAGCGTTTCATAGTTTCGCTGGAAGTGAGAAAGGTGATGGAGAAGAGTAAGCCGCCGTTTTAGAGCGACAGAGATGGAAAGCAGGGTGAATTTTCCTGGTGGGGTTTGCCAGGCGGGGGAAAAACAATATGGGAATGTGCGGGAATTTCTATTTCGCATTTCCTTAATTTCCGGTCCATTCGGGCAGTCTTATAAAAGGGAATCAGTGAATTAGAATTGAAGAAGAAATACGATAATCGAATGAATGTGTATTATAAAAAATACTTCAGCTCTTCTGTCGAGAGAATCACTCAATTAACAAAAAAAAAAGTTATTTATTTTTGCGCTTTGCTTCGCTCCATCGTCGCTCCCACCATGGCCTCCCATTTGGATAAATGCAAACTGAACTGGGAGTTGACGTCATTAGCAATTTGGAATCGATGTAATGCATCCCGATTTTTAAAAATTTCATTCTTATTAGGAGAAATCAGGACTTGGTCATTTTCATTACAAGCCTCAAGTTCGTTTCTTTGCAAGATCGTGCTCTATCGATTTAAATTTCTGGGGGTTACAGCCAATAAACTGCCAACTTGTGATAAGTAATTCCTCAACGCACCTACCCTAAGATCCTGGCCAATTCGGTGTCATGCTTCCGCACTGGTAGGTAACTCCCACCCCCGATGCCCTCCGGAGGGGGGAGGGTAATGCAAATGCTTCCAATTGGGCTGCGATGCTGATGAGGTTTCATGATCCCTCTCCGACAGCGTGACTTTCGGCATCTCATAGGATTGTTCCACTTATCCTCTTCTTGTTCATATCTCTAATAAGGATTAAGCTACAAAACCCTTTTTTAATTCTCAATCAATCTGCAGGAATGCAGTTGAGCTCTCGTTTAGAATATTTTTTCAATCACTGGGTTGAAGCGAAATGGGAGAAAGGTACCTACACCATTTTCCGTTACAAATATGTATGGGTGCTTGAGCGTTTTTTCCCTTTGATTATGCATGTGCCCAGCGCTGGTCATACTTTAGAATTAATGTGCGTAAAAGTAATTGGTCGTACGAACCAAGCGAACTTGTTTTTCTCTGGTTTTCTTGTCTGTTGGCGATGAAAGAAGGAAAGGGTAATGCCTTGCTCGAAGTCTACATCAAAACGCTCAATTAGGGCGGGAAATTAAACCTGATTCTTTCGATGATAGCGCCAGCCGGAATAATTATACCGTGGAGCAAGGTTGAGTGTAATCAGTCTGAAATAGTGCGAAAAAAAGCTTCTTTGAGTTATATTTACGACTGAGTTTACCACTCGAACAATACAGCACCATCTCCAATACATGTCATAGTTTTTGAGCACACACGCACAGCAAACAAATGCTGTACCAGGAATATTCATCATGGATTAATGCTTGCGAAAATCGGTAGCGAAAAATGCCAGGGATCATGAGAGGAAAATACTGGTAGTAGCAATTAGTCTCTCGCGGGCGAGTACATCCGTACACAACTAATTTACATTTTTTACTCGTTGGCAACTCTGTGGACTCGTGGTAACAAAGCTGAACGCATTTTTAGTCCGATTGGTTCCATATTTTATGTGTTCCCGCGGCTGGGCGATGCGGGAGAATGTGGATTTAGTTTAATTACGAATTTGTTATCGCTTTGTGTTTCCTGAGAGTGAGTTGATTTTAAGCTGAAATGGATGGTGAAGATTTAGTTTTGTTGGAAGATGAAGAAAAGGACGACCAATGTTGCAAGTAGTTTTACAAAAAAAGAGCTAGAAAGGAGGCATAATATAAAATGCGGAGAGAGGAGAGCAGAAAAATCACCGAAAATTGGGACTGCCGGACTAGGCGTCCGCGTCTCGACTGCTCTCGAAACAGTCGAGATGCAGACGTCGGGCATCAGCCGTCGAACTCAACAGCCGAGACGTATCAGTGAAGCCGAACCCATTTGATATAGATTGGATGAGTACGGCAGTGACTTTCGGCTGCAGGACGCGGACGCCGCACGCGGCCGCGGGATGCCCCAGCGATACTATACCTTTACTATTGTAGCATTGAAAAATGATATATCGTTCAGGTAATACATACAGTGCATAATGTATTCAGCGACGATGATTAATTAGATGTTTAACTCTGATGCCGGAAAACGTTACTGTGATCCATCACTATTCGTATAAACGAGTAACTTTTTCACGTCAGGACAAAGATCCGAGGTTCATAATTTTAAAACTTCGTTATTTCGTAATATCGCCTACTTTTACATGCACTAAGATACCCTTTTGGTCGGGACCAAAAATTTTGCTTCGTAAAATCAAAATTTCGTAATTTCGAAGTTCGTATTTTCGAGTTTCTACTGTATCAAGTTTCTACTGTACATGTAATTTGTTTGAGTAACAGGCTAATGTCGAATCTAAAATACAGATATCATCAAAATTTGACAGCCATAATTATCCTTGTCAATGAAACCATTGCTAAAATGACAAAACTCATACCATTATGTCCAATTCATGATTCTTGTGCAATCTGTGTTGATAACTTTCTTTGAGAAACATGTTTAACTCTATTAACTTAGTGTTTTTTTGTATTCTGCATAATTTCTGATTTATTTCAATTAGTGTCATTCAGTACTGGATAAGTTATTGCTATGCTTTAGCCAAAAGTCAGTTAAAGTCAGAGGAAACTATTGCATGACCGATGAGAACTTTCAAAAATTAAATCATACACATGATGAAGCGTATTCAACCAACAAATGTAAGATTTAGCCACATGATTTTTTTGGTGAACTAAGTAAACAGTCAAATATTTAAATGATCATTTGATAAAAACAGAGTAATTCAATTAAATGGTGCATAGACTACTTCATGGTAGACCCACAAGAATATGATAATCAAAGATGCAATAATGATTACCTATCAATTTCAATCTTCCAATTGGTATTCCCCTCTATTCAAGTGGAGCTACGAGACTCAATTGCGCCAACATATTTTCACAACACCTAACTTTGAGAGTAATTTTCTTACAAAATTATTTAAGCTTGTAGGAAAAGTATAATTACCTGGCAGTCGTCGAAAAGTCCCAGGCCTTCCAGAGCGTCCAAAACCACCTCTATGAACCCCATGAAACACACCTCTACCTGGCAGCCTAGGTGAAGATGATCTCACACCTAAATCAGCAGCTTTACTCGAATCAATATTATCCCCCTCATATGCTTTCCAAGAAGGTTTTAAAGGTGATTTGTAAGTGTCTGGATTTACTTCCTTATATTTTGCCCAAAGTTTGGCTCTATCAGCTGCCATATCATCTATGTCTGCATTATTTTTCTTTGATTTTTCATCCAAGGGAACCATTTCAACATCTTGAATAGTATTCACAGTTGGAGCAGGAACAGCTAATGTCAGCGGAAGTGGAGGGAGAGGAGGAGGAGGGACAGTGTCTCTCTTTGATGGTGAAGACATAGTTGATGTTGGTGGAGCACATGATACAACTGGGTCAACTACTGGAGCAGATGCTGCAGCTTGCAAAGGTTGAGCCACATTACTTAGAGTAGGAAGCTGCCGTAGATCAACATCTTCATTGCCAAACAGCCTGAAAATTAGAGAAGACCAATAATTAGCAAAGACCAAAGTTGAAGTATTCAGCTCCCTTCAACGGCACATATTGAGTAAAATTGACACGCAATTTTTAACAACCCTTAGTAAGGGAAATATACAATTTTCATAAATTGAATGGCTTGATAGAGAATTCCACTAAGTAGAGAGTAGTGTAGGGACTAGAAAAAATGGAAATACTTTGATGAAATATAATTATACCGAGTAAGATATATTATATGGCAAGCACATTAATATGCTTGAAAAAGAAATTAAAAAGAAAAGATCAGGCTCCCCTAATTTCCTGTATTTTTTTCTAAATATTGCACAGATCTTCTCACATAAAGGCAAGTCATATTCCTCTCTTTATTTCCATTCGTAATACTATTTAATATCTGGGCATTGGCACCAATTTTACATGAGCCTTCAACTACTATATATACATCTACATACAATCCTACGAGCCGCCGCAGAGACATGTGAAAGGGGGTGTCAGGAAACCAGCGATGGAAAGGGGGGGGAGAGGGAAAGGAGGGGGGAAGAGGACAGAGGTGAATACTGTGTTAACAATGTGTCTTAAGATAGTGTCATACTGTTTTTGCTTTCGTCACTAAAGGTAGAAAGAAGGGATTTTTGCATGTGTCAGTTTGGCAGAATCTCTCCTATGTTGTCACTCCTATCAGTTCTATAGACATGTATCACGCAGGGATAAAATAATAATCAATATCATAGTGAAACTTGCCTGATGGGAGTTTCTAAGCCTAGCAGGTAGCATCCTAAGTTTCTAACGGTTATAACATCACATAAAACAAATATAAACCACTGGTTGATTATTAAATATTTATAAGTACAGTCCCGAGTTGATGTCAATGTGAAAACATGGCCAAACCATGCCCCTGCACGGGAGAGCATCAAACACTCAGGCCGGAACGAGGACCCTTCCTCCCCCTGCAGATGTCGAGGGACCGGGGAGAGTCGTGCGAGGGACGAAGGAAGAATATGACCTGTTGAAGGATTGTTTTTGAGGGGAGGGGTAGGGTTCCGATCTTGTGCTTGGTTATGGGTGAGCGACAAAGGGAAGGAGGCTGGTAGGAGGAGCAACCTCGACTTTTTACCTCAAGACTAAGCCCTTTCTCAGAATTTGTCCACGGACAGCCATTAGCTGACGCAGTGGATTAACTAAAAAATACGACTTGCACCTTGCACACAACACTAGGTGTTATCTTCAAACAAAGTGTTGAAACCCGGGTGGTGACAATAAATGTTACAAGTTGAACGAACTAAGGTATTTTAATTCTTCTGTAATGGAAAACTTCCACTAAGTCAAGCCAACAACCGTTACCATGAAATAAATTCGTCACCCCTCTTTAATTATTTCCATTTATTCACTAAATGAGTCCCTACAGAACACAAAAAATGTCAACGATCTGAGGTGAACCATGAGATAACTTAATAAAAGGACTATCGCATTTCTTGAAATTAGGTTCAAACTGCCGTTTTTCACACCAGGCTTTCATTGCTACTAGATCCTTAATCTCTTATCTCCTGTTTTCAAATATCTCTGTATAAAAGCACATCTATAGCAAAAAGTCTAGATTTTCTATAACATATTGCCTTTCAAAATCCGTGCTGAACTGCTTGCATGCTTGGTCGGATGAATAACCGTTCAAATACCTTACACGATGTGGTTACTGGGCTCTTCCTTATTGCCGATGTTTAAAATGAGTGAGGTGTTAGCTACTCTTCAGTCCTTTGGAAAAATGCGATCAGCAAGCGATTTAGTATATATTATCTCTATATATGGTGCCATTTCCCTTTTATTATTCAATTCAAGATTTCAAGTAAATTTTATGACCTCCCTTTTGAGTCCAATTATTCAGTTTATATCAGCATCAGGTGGTCTATAGAATACACCACGTTGAATTTCTCCATTTACATCTGCTGCAGTTGGTGACGTTAATGTGTATGCCTGAAAAATAATTAAGCTCTTGCAGTGCAAAACTGCGAAGATTCATAGTGTATTTTCAGAGATACACTTGGAAGATGGTAGTGCATAATATGGAACTGCTTTATTCGTATATACATGCAGTAAACGCATTATTTGCAGCGGATGTTGTCCGCTTCTACCATACCGCGGTGGACTCGCGAAAAGATAAATACATCCCTTTCCTTTCGGAAGCTTTAAAGAAGAAGTCTGTGCCAATTCGCAGACTTTCTCCCTTTGTTGCTCTCCCGTAAGCAAACGCTAGCCCAAAACCCTACCCCTCCCCTCAAAAACAATCCCTCAGCAGGTCAAATTCTTTCTTCGTCCCTCGCACAACTCGCCCCGGACCTTCGCCATCTAACGGGGGAGGAAGGATCCCTGTTCCGGTCCGAGTGTTTGTAGCTCTCCCGTACGGGGGCGTGGTTTGGCCGTGTAGTAACATCTACATCAACTCGGGACTAAGAAAAATTTCCATCCCGAGGTAGGAAGAATTTTTTGCCCCGGACTGTACATAATGTGAGCTGGAGATTTCTTGCATGTCTATATGTACCCTTATTACATGTCTCCTGCAGGCATGCTCTAGGGCTGAGCCCAAGGTGCTGGAAGTGATGTGTAAATATTTAATATGAATGAGTTAATGAATTGCCATGAGAAATCAGGGTAGATTCAATTTTTCAGCGTAGTTAGTTACATACCTACAGATATCGAAAAAAAAGGTTCACCCAATTCTGAGATGGAGAACTTGAGAAATGTTATTTTATAACTTTTTAATTTTTAAATTTAACAAATAATAGGAAATTCATGATAATCAATTTCAAATAAGAAACATTATTTTTAAAAAGTAAAAACATTTTTCCAGCCAGATAATGAGACATGAGATGCTTTTCTTCCAACATATAAGGGGTAACCCAAAAATAAGGTCTCCATATATTTTTTAAATAGAAAAATATTATTTTCTTAACTTCTACATGTTGTGAAGCATAACTCACTATTTTGCAAGATAATCGCAATTACGTTCAATGCATTTTTCGAGCCACTGTGGCAGTTTTTGTACAAGCTCGCCACCAACTCATTGAGATAATGTATGAACTCTTCTATCACCCCATCATCATCGTCAACATGAATGAAGCGGAATACCACCACTCAAGTGATTGTCGTTTGGTTTCAGGTGTGAAACGGTGAGCCCACATTTCATCACCGGTGACTGTGAAATTCCAAGAGTCTTTCACCTGCATAGCACTCCAGAAATTCACGGGCAGCTTCCATGAGTTGCCGTTTGAGGTCTTATGTGATCATTCACAGAACCCACCAAGCACAACCTTCCGATATTGCAACTTATCACACAAAATCCTCTGAATACTGGATTTTTACACTTCAGGAATCAAAGAAGAGAGCTCGTGGATGGTGATCCTGCGACCTTGCCACATGACTCCAACTTTAGTAATAGTCTCGTTGAACTCTTGACAGTCTCCCGCTTCTTTCTTCATCATGAATTTATGTGTGACCAGCTTTTGGACTCTCTACACAACTTGTGCAAGTGTTTGGCATCCATACACCCTGCCCTATACCTTTCAGTCAACTGTTTATGAATTTCAATAGGTTGAACACCTTTCGCGTTGATAAGTCCATGATTACGCATAGTCCACACTAGGCGGGAACCACAATCTGGAGCTCCATTTCAAATGGCTGTCAACCAAAGACTTAACTTACTGGAGAGTTTGGCGACAGTTTGCTTGAAAGAATACATCAGTGGTGCCTTGCGGGCCTAGTGCAATAGAGACCTTACTTTTGGGTTGATCCTCTTACTTCCACAAAAAGCTCAACATTTCACTCATAAAGATATAATAATAAAGCCAGCTAATAACAGAATAGAAAGGAAGGTCATACAGTGGCCATAAAAGCAGGAGTCAAGAAGCACTTCATTAAACCTGAATTTTCACAAAAATAAATATAATAGACCTTTGATATTAAACAGAATCACAGACAATCAATGGGCATAGCAATACTTACACGTCAAACATTTCAGCCTTGCTCTTCTTATTAGGAGGTAGATCACTTTTTTCCAATGACTGCCTTTTCTTTGCATGTGGAGGAGATCTAGACATGTGCCTTAAATCTACATCCTTGTTTATGACATCTCCATCTCCAGAAGATTCTGAAAGGGCAGGTTTACTAGATTATTTCACACCATAATAACCAAAATATTTAGACTAAGAGGATTTACCTTGAAACACCATTCCCAGCAAACATTGCGAATATTTTCTCGACAATACACAAATTCTGGACAAATTAGAAATGACAACTAGCACTGACAAAGACATAGTCATGAAAATTCATCTAGGGAGAACAAGTTTAATTGTTGGCCGATGCAAAATTAAAGGAATGTTTCGGCCATACTCTGAAATATTGTACGTAATAAAATAACGATCACTATCCAATCCTTACTTTTAGACCGATCCTCGTGACTTCCACGTAGGTTGTCATTGGGAGGCAATGATTTCTTTATCTCTTCATCTTTCCCATCCTTAAGGGGCACACCATCAGCATACACAGCCAAACGAGGTAATTTCTCTGCAGGGCCACCCAGTGTGTTTTGGCAATGCCTGAAGTCAACATCTCCCATGGCTTTAGGCCCCAGCACTGAGGCAGACGATGAATCAGATGATGGCATCGGCTTCAGAGAGGAATTAGGGAGAGGTGTAGGGGTAAATTCACAGGGTGAAGGGCTACGGCTACTCTCTTGGTTGCGACGAATGTAGTTTCGGGACCGGCTGTTCTTGAGGCCTTTAAAGGTGCGATTTTCACTCTCGCCATCCCTGAGTCCTGATGACCCTTTATCTGTTGGGGCAGATGAAAGGGAAGGAGATTTCCGTGGGGATAGTCTTTGCCCAGGACTATCTTTCTTTCGATCACGCTTCCGCTTTGAGTCAGGACTACCCTTAGCAGAGGCTGGAGGGCTTTTGGAGCTAGAAGTTTTAAAGAGATTATCCTTCTTCCTCCCTTCCTTTTTCTCCATCAACGCATCATGTGATTTCCCCAACAACTTTCTACCATGTTCTGAACGAGGTCTGTGATTATCTGATTTTAAGGGAGAGGAAGGGTAACAAGAAGGTTCCAAGGAGTTTGACTTCCTTGGACTGGTCTCATTTTTTATATCTGTCCCTTTTCTACCTACATTTAACTTCTCGTCTTTTGAGCCTTTAGAAACTGCATCAAAGGCTTTGATATTTTTTGCAGTACCTTCCTCAGCCATCATAATATTAAAAGGTTTTCCTTTACTAATTACCTGACCGTTAGTACCTTTCTTTACTTTGAGAGGACTAACAGTTCTTTGCTGGGGATATTGATTCTTAGCAGAAGAGGAAGAAATAGGTAGGAAGTTAGGTTTTCTCTTCACTTCAGAACTGACTACATTTTGTAGAGAGGAAAAGGTTGACTGAGGATTATTACCAGTAGAAGTGGTGTTAATGTTTGAGGTGGGTACCTCAGGGTGGGTAGATATATCAGAGGCAATTTTATTCAAGCGAGGATCTTTTGTTCCAAGTCTAGGGCCTTTATTTAAAGTGGAAACAACGGGATTTTTATTAGCTATTTTGGACTTAGCAATCTCAGATATAACATTATGTGGAAGCATATTGCTACCACTTAAAATGATGCTTCCACTCTCCGATACAGGCTGCCGGTTCAGTCGTGGATCCCGAGCAGACTTCGAATCAAGATTTAACTTCGGTGTTTTCTCTACCTCCTCAGCTATGGGCACCTGTGAAAATAAAAAAATAATAGGTTCCCAAGTATGGAAAAAGTTAACCTTTCTAATGATATTAGGGAATTGTTTCCTGATAGAGGTATGTATGTATGTATCATGGTAACCAACCTGAACTGCAGACCGGCTGCTGGTTTCCACCTTCTTCTTCTGCTCAGTCTTTATGCTTACACCCTTGGAAGCACTTTCTTCAACCTTAGAAGGAAAGGATAAACTTAACTGTAATTAAAACATTTATTTTCCACTTGCATCCTGACCCCAAACACAATTTTAAACTCATCTGATGGTTGCAGAGCTATTCTCAAATTTTCATGCAAAAGGGTACATTAATGTGGTGTGCAAGGAATCTTGTACATCTTCATTTTTGGGTTCTGTGAAAAATCCATACTGATAAATCACTAACACTGTGGTGCATTCATGAGTAAATTTGGAAATTTAATATATAAATTGATATAACAGGGTGTCCAGTGAATCTCAATTTCTTTTTTCCTTGAGTTTTCCACGTTTTCCAGGCAAATGTTTGCATTTTCCAGGTTCTTGTTGCACTTTGTTTCTAACATATTTTTAATGAATTTCTAATAAAATAGGTATATTTTGCCAACATAATAATACGAGAAATTTTGGTACCTACTTTGAGCTAAAAAATAGAGTATACAAGAAATGTGGAGTATTACTGGTTTTATTTCAACCAACAAATAAACGAAAATAGTTAACTGATAACAAAATTTACAACTTAATTAAAATGGCAATACAACTTAAGTAAAAAATAAAAAGCAACAATAAAAAAATAACTTAAGGGAGAAAAACAGCTCAGAAGTGAAAGAGTAAGTGATCATAAGAAAAAGTATTTAGGGCCTTCACAACAAGAAGTAAGTTGAAAAAGCTGAGTAAAAGAAAATTGAATGTTATTGAAGATGACAAAAACATTCACCAAATACATTACTGGCATTAAATAGCACTAAATATAAAACCAAGAAAAATATGACCAAGAGGGAGGATTAACTGTCAGTGCAGCTCCAATAATATTGGCACAGCATAATGAAACAGTCTGTTTAGGAAATTGCTAAACAAACATAGGATTATGTCACCAGATACATTTATGGCAGACCCTAATTACCCTATCCAAGAAAGGACATAATTATAACTGTAAAAATTAAATAATTACATCTACGCTTCAAAGATTTTATAAACATGCTCAATGCTGACAGACGACAATTGTCGCCCACAAGGTGCTATCCAGTGACTGAGGATGACGATCGTCACCCAAGTTTGTATTCTTTAAAGGACAATTCAATTAAAAGTTTCAGCCACCATCGAATATTAAAAACATTGTCACCTCGGTGAAAGTGTTAAAAACCACCTAATGAAGAATAAATATGAGAAAATTATATGTTAATTAATGTCACCGTCAGCATTTCTACACAGCACTAAGAGAAATGATTGAAGAAAGACTACCTCATCATCTAACTTTAACAGTGTTCGGTGAATCTCAATTTCTTTTTTCCCCGAGTTTTCCAGGCAAAGTTTTGCATTTTCCAGGGTCTTGTTGCACTTTGTTTCTAACATATTTTTAACGAATTTCTAATAACATAGGTATATTATGCCAACATAATAATACGATAAATGTCAGTACCTACTTTGAGCTAAATAATAGAGTATACAAAAAATGTGGAGTATTACTGGTTTTATTTCAACCAACAAATAAACAAAAATGGTTAACTGACAACAAAATTTGGAGTCTGGTGCAATTTGAGCACAATAAACTAGATTCAGACTAGTTTTATAAAGTTTCTGTTTGAGGCTTTCGCAGCGCTGTTGTGATGGTATCTCCATGTTTTTCGGGCAAAGCTGCGTCGGTGTATCTTTACGATGACGTTTCGTAGCCAATGCAGGCCACATCTTCAGATCAAGTCACACCAAGATATCGCGCAGTGCAGAAAATAGGTGACCTTCTACCAAAATCTAAGGATAAAATCCCTGACCTGCAATACGAAGGGGTGTATGAGATTCCCTGCAGCTGTGGCCAGAAGTATGTGGGCCAAACGAAGAGGGCAATCTCAGTTCGTTTGAGCGAGCACCGCAGGGCTCTCAAAAACAAGCACTGCGTGCAGTCAGCAGTCGCAGAGCATGCCTTCTCGAACCCGGGACATCAAGTTAACATCATTGATGAACAAGTCTTAGCCAAGGAAAAGTTTTATTTTCCTCGACTCATCAGGGAGGCTATTGAAATAGAGAAGGTAGAGGCTAATTTCAATCGGGATGATGGGCATAGACTCCACAACACCTGGAAGAGACTCCTGAGAAGGAACGCGCCAAAAGAAGGGTGCTCAATGCTGATTGGCTGCGCTAACGGAAGGCCCCCTTGAGGACGGTATATATACAGGCCAACTTTCACTGTTTGGCATTCGGACTTGATCTGAAGATGTGGCCTGCATTGGCTACGAAACGTCATCGTAAAGATACACCGACGCAGCTTTGCCCGAAAAACATGGAGATAGTTTTATAAAGAACTTGCAAACAAAAGAGACTGGAGTGATTTGTTTCAATGAGTGCATTTCTGATTCAACTTCAGCAACAAATTTCTCGGCTTTTCAAGAAATTACGTTTTTTTTTGTTTGCAGCTCTTGAACCTTTTGCAGTACCTCTTTCTTATTCTTTATCTCTTGAGGCCTTCACACCTTTCCTCTTCTCCGCAAAGGCTTCACTGTACTTTACATGAGCGTTCGGAAAAGGTGAATTAATTGCTTTGTAATAGGTACGGATATAACACCCGGAAGATTTCAATTAGAACGAAATTGTATTTGTTGTACAATACATGAATTATAATTAGCACGCACCAAATTTTGAATAAAACTTTCCAGGATTGATAACAATAAAATCCCGTCGACGCACCCTACATCCTTAAACCTTAAACAATAAAATCTCAGATTAATTATGCACATATTTATGGTACAATGAATTTATATGCAAGTTATGGACACTTTTATAGTAAAACAATGCCGAGATGCTAAAACTCTGAGGCCCGACTTTACTGAGATTAACAGTTTACCTTGACGTGGCACATATGCCACCTGCACGACGATGGTTTGAATCCCATTAGGAAGGATACGATCGAATATCAAATCCATGGATTTGAGTACAATTGGACAACATTAATATCCAGCTATACTTAAAAATTCTCTATGCATATATCAGGGGGCATTCGTCAATTTTTGCAGACAAGAATGTATGAATAATGTATTTTTACAAATAAAACTAGAAAAAAATAATTTTAAGCAAATAAAAGTCTACATCTACCATGCACTCTACAAGCTACCACAAGGGCAGAAATTCTATGAGGGCTAATGACCCACAATGATTGACGAGCAAAAGTAGCAACAGGAGTTTAACACAGAGTCAGCAGAGCCTGAAAAAATGTGAGTTATGTGGCTGTGACTGCTTCTGTACTTTGGTATGCTAGCCTATAGGAAAATCTATTGTTTCAAATGCTCATTAATGTACCAATCAACAGCTTCCAGATGGCCAATCGTTCAACTTACCTGTTCAACCTGTCGCTGCTGCTCCTTTACTTGCAACTGCCTCTGCTGATCCTCAAGTTTAGCTTTCGTCTGAAGCAATTCCAACTCCAGTTTCCTCTGCTGTAATTCTAACAGCTCCTTCTGCTTCCTTAACAACTGCTCCCTCATCTGTGCTTCAGTCAAGGCCTGCTGTGTTTCATTTCCAGTTCCTGGCTCTACCACCACATTCGTTGTTGAACTAGTTGAAGGCTGTGATGTTACTGCCGGAACTGGGGTAATACTTGGAACAGTATTCGGGGACTGGAAAATTTATGAGTTACCAATGATTACAAATGAAACTTATAATCAGTATTTTCTTTCTCCAGTTTTAGCATTCTTTACAAGGTCAGAAATTTTTCTACACAGCAAACACCAAGAAATAAATCACTATGAAATTATCTAGAGAGCAGTTCATTTGAATACATTCACATAAATATAAAACCACGGCGTACAGGGCAAATAAAATTGGTCCCAAAAATTTATATTGAAACAAGTAAAAACCACCAAAAGCCAATTATCTATATAGCTAATTGCACAAGAAAATTTCATCCTAATGCTCGAGCATGAAAATTATGAAGCATACATATCTCCACGCGTAAGTTGCTGAAAACAGTGAACTTGCCATTAAGGTATCCCAATCAGAAAGAAACAAAATGGCAGCAGAAAATTGTAATATGGTTAAAGGTAATCTAAATAATCATGGAAAAGCAATAGTGTACAGCATTTGTCCAATTAAACTTGTCCCAGAGTTTTACATGGAAATTTTCTTCTTCTTCCAGAGCATTTTGCAGATAAAAATAGCTAATATTTGGCCAACTATAGGCCATTGTGAATTAATAATTACCATTCTCAAGTACTAGGAATGTAGCAGAATGTGTGTACTGTGATACAACATCACTTCACATTTCTGAATTCCAGACTTATACCAGAAAGTGGCATCAATAAACCAAGTACACCATGAAATCTACTGCATGAGGCTTCATTTTATAGAAGTAGGTCCAGTATCTATAAGTCATAGTCACTTTAGTATGCTACAAGTGTTTTCATTCCAATTGAGGATAAAGCACACAATCGTGATCCATTATCTAGCCCTGTGGACTCCAGGACTTTTCAAAACCCAAAAATGCATTAGCCTTCACATCAGAATTCTCTCTCCCATACAGAAATAATATATCCTTATCATACTCTAATACACTAAATGGATTAGCTGCCAGATAAGTTATCGTACTGCCAAGGAGGTGGGAAAAATGAGTTGTCCCCAAAATACTGCACAGGCGTAGGAGACAAGTTTTAGTACAAATTAAAATTATGAAAAACATTTCATGGAAAACTTTTACGAATAAAAATCAAGCGGAAGGTTAATTATTTGTATTAATGAAAAAACGACTGAAAAATTAATCCCAAACAAATGAACTTAAACACCCACTGATAAACACATTGGTAGAAAGGGACACGCCTAGGGATGGGTTGGAAATTGACGAAAATAACACAATGATGAGCAATAAATGACAAATTTAGAGATATAATCACAATATATAAATAAGACGTAATATCAAAAACTATGCCTCAACATTTCAACCACCATAATTCATATTATGTGTGGACATAAGAAAAACATGTTCTGTCCATTTAATTACTTACATTTTGAATTGTATTGGTCAAGAAAATGAAAAAATTACATGGAAACAGACATGCCAACACCAATCAGAAAATTGACCCTTTTCCTCCCTTTGGGCTCATCTATGGCACCTATACAAAAACTGCCAACAGCCACATCATCAGCCTACATTTTTATGCATATAAATGTCTCATATAATGTATATTAACTAATTGTTATGCATATAAAAATATTGATTTTAGTTATCTTCCAAATGCAATCCAAATGGGAATCCAAAATTTTCACCATTCAATGCCCATATGCATACCTAATCATTGTAAAATTAACCTTAGCGGCATGCATAAACATGATCAATTTTTGAAAATTTAATAACTAACAATTAAATTTTTAAAAACTACAAGAAAAAGGCAAAGGCAGTTCAAGTCCACCCTTCGTGGAATTTGCTGACAACTACAGAGTTAAAATTCACAATAAAAGTAAGGGTAATTTCAAGTACAGTAAAACTCCTTTAGGGGACAAACAAAATTTAGGGGATCTTTCTTTCATTTTGTTATTCACAGGATTTAATGACATTCAAACTTAGAATTTTTTGCAGAGCACATTGCAGAATCGCAGGCTTTTTTGTCGTAAATCGTCTGCATTAACAAACAGATCCTTAACAATTTACCTTCATTGTACAGCACTTTCAACGGTTGTCGCATAAATATCAAATTCCCCCCTGAACTTGTTATTATGGGCTCCAAAGTGAGGCATCTCCACGCACAATGCAAATACTTTGATCCATCTCTCCGAGAAGAATATAAAAAACTTCTAAAAAACTACAAAGATGCTATAAATGAATATAAGAGAAATTATTTTAACAAGCGCATTGCCACAGCAAGTAATGTCAGCAAAGCAGCATGGAATGCTATAAATGAACAAACAATTAGTGATGTCAATCACAAAAATCCTCCCTTTATTACCTTCAATAATATTCCTGTATCCCTCTATCTCTCACAGGTAGAGATGGGAAAATTACCGTAATTTTTCATGAGGTAAATTACCACGGTAAATTACGGTAATTTTTGAAAATTATCGTAATTTTCCAGTATTTTTTAGTTTTAAGCATTTGACAGCAAACGTAGGACTAAATAAGAAAGCCAGTAGCAATAGTAAGGGAATATCGATGTTTAAACCATACCTAATACAACAAAAATCTTTTAGAAATTTTTAAAATTGTAAAAAGAACTATGGCAGCAACATTCAATCTGGCTTTCTTTTGTTAATGTATGAGAAATTTTCAAGAAGAAAATTCTAATACATTATTCTATAATGTTATAATTTAAGTAATATATTCCAAAAATGAGTCTGACATGCCTCAATTTATTATTAAACACGTAGGAAATGTGAACTTGGCTTAAAAGAACATGTTGGGAATTTATGTGTATGAAAAATCATCTTAAACATAGTTGAATAATCTGGAAAATTACGGTAATTTTCAAAGGGTGTGGTAAATTACGAAAATTACCAAGGGTTTTTTCAAAGTGGCCCATCTCTACTCACAGGTGTCTATTCTTGGACCTTTTCTATTCTTGATATTTATCAATGATTTACCTACAACTTTATCCTATACAATAATATTACACCAATCCTCCATGCAGATGATACAAATGTGATTATCTCCTCTACTTCACGAAGCTAATTGAAAAACCTAGGCAAGTTACAGACATACTTGGTTAGTGGGCCAATGAAAACAATTTAATTGTAAACACTGACAAAAGCAAATTGATTCATTTCTCCACCACTAAAAATCCCACATCAAGTTTACTTATTAAGAGCAATCAAAAATCAATTGAGCAAGTGTTTTCTCTTCAGTTTCTGGGCGTATGTTTAGTTCAAATTTTTCTTGGACCCAACATACTGATCTACTAGGTCATAAACTAAGTTCCACATGTTACTTACTGAGACAACTTAGTGGTACAGTAAGAAAGGACACACTCCTTAGTCTGTACTATGGGGAATTTTATTCCCATATCCTAAACAGCATCATTTTTTGGGGTTCCTCTCATCTTAACTCAGTGCGCATTTTCAGACTTCAAAAAAAGGCTGTCAGAATCATAGTCCAAAAACTCTACAGACATTCATACAGACCCTTATTCAAGGAGCTGAGCCTTCTAACACTTCCTTGCATTTACATAATGATCACAGTGTTGAACATCAAATTGAATATTGGTAGCTTCCTCCTTAATAGTGACCATCACTCCCACCGCAAGAGATGCAAACACGATATACACTACACAAATATAAGAACAAGCCTCAACAAATATGGCCCCAGGGAAATGGAGATGCGACTGTACAACAAACTTCCTACTAAAATAAAAAATATTAAAAATTATAATACCTTTAAAATACAATTAAAGAGGTTACTTCTACAAGGGTCCTATTATTCTTTGGAGGAATACTTATGTACATAAAGGAAGGACTTGATGAAGTATTTTCAATGTGTTTTTTGTGTATTGGATGTTAACTACATGTGATATATGTTTTGACTGAAATTGAGTGATTTAATATATATTGTTAATGTAACTTCTGTTTATGATTGACATGCCTTATATCATCAGACAAATGTACCATGGTCTTTGGGCAAATAAAAACCATTATTATAATTATCTAATCCTGCTGATACAGCTGATTGTTTCAACAATTAGTCAATTTATTTTTTATTTTATTTATTTATTTTTTAACCACCGAAAACAGCACTTGTTGGCCTTTATATCGGGGTAATAACAATCAACAATGGACGTAAGCACAAACAACCATGCCCTGGGAACTGAAAAATCCTCCCCAGGCGGGATTCGAACCCACAACCTTTGGGTTAGCAGGCGAGGACGTTACCCCGCCGCCACTGAGGCCGACAATCAACAATTATCAGGCCATGTATTTTGTTGTGGTAAGTACCCACATTAATTTCTAACATTATGGTCGTTATTTATTTAAATACAGTACGAGTGCAGGAAAAAATACGGATTTACATGCTCTCTTATACTCCCTTCCTTTCTAATAGGAGGCATGGGATCAAGCTCTACTGGAAACGGTGCAGATCTGTTTCCGAAAAGCTGAGTTTAACTTCGTCACTGATGAAGAGGATCACTTCCCTGATGCAGAACTTCCAGAAAAAGAAGCTGATGGCAGTTTCATCGATGGATGGGAGAAGATTCAATCACTTTTTGAGCCGT
Organism: Pyrrhosoma nymphula; assembly: GCA_963573305.1. Lineage (NCBI taxonomy): Eukaryota > Metazoa > Arthropoda > Insecta > Odonata > Coenagrionidae > Pyrrhosoma > Pyrrhosoma nymphula. The sequence goes on from OY754334.1 coordinate 38,693,743, forward strand.
CTGCAAATGTCAATGAGTTTAAGTCAGTGAATGACTCTATGCAGATTAAAGCTGTGCTGCCTGTCAAGGAGTTAGTCCACTCCTGTAAACGCCTTGACACTGAAGGAGATTTGGACACAGGAGAAAGCGAAAATGATTGTGATGAGGAACGTCCATCAGTGACTCGAGCGGAGGAGGGGATTGAAGGCCTGGAAACTTTTCGGCAACACATGTGCCACATGAACTTGGGTAAGGAAATGTTCAGGAAGACTCAATGCCTAGAAAATACTGCCTAAGCAGGCTCAGACACTTTGAAACTCCAAACAACAATTGGCTCTACTTTTGCTTGTTTTTATTAGTTGAGCAATGTTGATGGAGATGCTTGATGAGTTACATATATTACACTGCAGAATTTTATAGTGTATGTAGATTACAATTTCAGTGTGCGATTTCGGAGACTGGAGCCTCTGCCAATAGCTGCAGAGAATGAAAGAAGGATCGAGATCACAATACGTGTAGTCTAAATAAACATTAAAGAAAAAGTTAAAAGAAAGGACCTTATCGAACTTTATAATTATTGATAACCACAATCACGTATGAGAGTGATTAAACTGGAAAGAAAATACATAAAGAAAAAGGAACTAACCTCCATGAATAACAATTGTCTGCCAAATGTAAAGTAATTTCTGCGAAACACAATTTGAATAAAAAGGGTTAAGATTGTAAATAGGGCCCAATATTTGCCACTTTGTAAATTCTTGAATATTGATGTTATTTAAACAAAGGTTTAACCTCTTTTCATTAAAAAGTGTTGAGTGTTATTTCAAAGGATATACGAAGTGTTTTATTTATGTGTGTTTGTGTTTTAATCACCCTTGAATCCCATTCAGCAAGGAGGTAAACATTAGATATTTTGGTTCTTCACGAAGGGTTTAATTTTATTTAATATGAAAGAAAGTGTGACCGGGTGAGGTTACAACTTGATAGCAACTTGCATGATGATGGCATTAAGTTTCTAATTAAAATACTGATCTTAAGAAATTGGCTCAATGAGGAACCAATTTAATTTATACACTTACCATATTACTTCCACACGGACAAGAACACTAATTCCTTATATAAAACAGATAATTAAGTCACATACCATCCACAGACAGAGCTCTGCTAGACTAATCATTCATTATACACTGTCAGTAACATTATCTCGTGGCAAAGGCACATAACTTACCATACAAAAATAGAGCAGCTACTATTCAGCTGCCTTTGAGATAGCCAAGACAAAAAAACTTAACTAAGACACAAGCTCTCCTCAACTATACTTAAAAGAGAGATATAAAAAGATAGAACTACTTATTACCATAGATAAAAATCTGGGATTTAGATGTATGCTGGTGGTTGGAGTAGGTGCAGTGATGGGCCATGCCGGATCCATTGAATTTACTCGGACATCAACAGCATACAACTTCTTCAATGGAAACACTTCATTCCACGTCTGACGTAACTTGAACATCTGAGATCTGGTACGCTCATCCACCTGAATTTGATAACTTATAAGTAACCTACTAATTTCATCAAAACACCTCAAAGACATATGCTGGTCATGAAATACTGTATTCAATAAAACTTTCATACTAAGTTAGATTGACATCGACAAAAAGATAATGCCAAAAATTTTGAGAGTATGCCTTTGAGTAGTCAAATAAAGGGAACCTAGTCAAATTCAAATGCTGGAAACTTGAATCATAATGCAAATGATTTTTAAGCATATTTATCAAGTGTACCAATTTTTAACATTATCAGCTTCTTTTTTCTGATTAATTTTTACACCAATACAGCTCTCGCAAAAGTTGAGAAAGACAAACACGCATAAAACTGTCACAGTAGTTAGTCCAATGGAAGGGGCAGAGAGAAAGAATGGTAATGAATATGAGCAGTGGACTTGAAAGACAACATCTTGAAGTCTGCTTTTCCATATTTCTGGAATGGCAGGTACATTGAATTATGAGTAGCTAAGATTAAACTAAGGTACACATCTACTATTCACCCACAGTAACCTGCTTAGTTGGAAATAAGACCACTCCAGCCCCAAAATCATCAACTCTGCTCAGAACTTTTGCGAGGACTGTACTGGATATATAAAACAAAATCAACTCCCTTAAAATTTAAAATCTATTACTGAAATTTACATATCCTATTTTATGATAGGCAAGTTAATGCAGGGATGGATTACAAATATGAAATTCAAACAGCTTGATTAGCCACACTATCAGGATAAATTTTACAAAACACATTGATTTTCAGCTTCTGAAGGATTTAAAATGACTTAATCGAATGGGTACACTGTTCACAAACTAAAATGCATTAATGGCAATTGCAGGGAGATAAAACAAATTAAAATGTGAGAAAAATATGAACGCACCTTCTCAAAGACACTGCAAAAAGTAGAAACGATGTTCTGGGTGAAGAGGCTGACATAAGCACGTCCTACATTCTTGACAATGGAATCAATCAGGTACAACACTGGCAGCTTGATTTCTGGCATCACCTGCAGTTGTCAAAAACACACGGTGGTTGTTGTCTATGGCTTCAGTGCCTTGTGTGTATACTCTTTGTTATGTGAAGGCCATTTATGTGTCAACGGAAAATATTTGAAGTGTCTTAAAATGTCAACCACACCATCTGTGAGTTATTTAGTAGGAACTAACTCAATGGTAATTGGCTAAAAATGCACGACTGCAATGAAGACTATCTTTATTTATCATTATTCTTCCAATTTAATGTTACATTCTGAATTTACAGGGAAAACATTTTTCTCAGTATGAACAAAAAATAATTCAATATAAAACTTCCGGTAACAAACAGCATGCCTTCACGTGCAATAAGTTACAGAAATGCGTCATTCATTTCCGGATCCTATATCAAGTAGGCATAAATCGCGCAAATAATGGATAATTTTTAATGGATCACAAGAAATAAGACCTGCTTAAATGGACTTTATCTATAACTATAGCATTTCAGGAAAGTGACTACGTGGTACCTGATAATTTGGCAATATGTCTTTCACAAGTCCTTAATTATTAATAATATTGACAGTGTGGTGATTCAGCGCTGCAGTTTTAAGGAAAACATGGGTCCAAATACTACCAGGATAACTAAAATTGCCCAAATTGATAAACGACATTCTTTAATGTTTGCATAAAATCGTTACAGAATTATTGAGAGACAAAAAGTACAACATACTTATTGCACAAAAATTGCTCAACAAACAACATGTTGCCAAGAACCTACGGCCAGCTGGTAATTTAATGAAATTGCGACCCGAAGTAACAAGTATACTGTACTTATTTCTAATAAATGAAACAATATTACAAAGAAATACAGTGTCCACTTGGGTCACAACTTCTTCGAAATGACGCCCATAGTGGCTGATATTCTCTATTTTTAAAATCTCCGAAAGGACTTCAATTACTTTTATAACAGGGATGACAATTATAATGAAATGAGCTAGATACTCATTGAATTCAACAGGAAGTGTAAGGTTCAACAGACTAAATACAAGTCAAATAAATGTTTATTGAAACATATGTTACAATCGTATGATTTTATTTACTGTAGCAAAATAATGAGATTAACTTCTGATTGTTAATATGCAGACTAAACTCAATACTTTAAGATCCAACACACACAATTAAAAACCTAATCATTAACCTTTGCTAGATGTTTCTCCACAGCCTGGACGATTGCAGGGGCATGATCAATATTTTCTTCTGCAAGAATCGTTAACATGTTGATCAAAGGCTTGCTGTTAACCGTGAGGTCCGCCAACGATGATGCATACTCGTCTGCAACTTCCTTCGACATTTTGACTATCTTCGAGGCACTTAGAGAAATTTAAATAACTATAGTACTAATGCATTCTTTTCCTCACGACACCATCCAACGTAGCAAGGAATCAGAGACACCCATTTCACACTCCACATATGCAGTCCGTAACGGTAATCCATATGCCAGCACAACGCTTTTATTGTGCGTCACGATTATACTAATAATACTGCACATCAAACTTGCATTACTAGCAAGATATTAAACATTTAAAATAGAATTTGAAATCGGCGACGACATTTAATAACGTTAATTCTCTTCCACGATGCACTTAACCTAAGATGGAGTCCCACACGGCAGGCAACACTGCGGTGCGTAACAAGAAATCTGATTGGCTCGGAAGCCAATCATTGTGTCTCAGTTGATCTATCAGCGAATGGTTAACGTTGTAACAAATCGAGGTATGTTGATTTCAGCCAATGCATTTTAACTTTTACCTAGAGAAAATGTCGAAAGAGGTCGCAATGGGAAATTGTTGTCTGCTCCTTCCCGTATTTGTGAAAGATAAGATTATCGGAACTGTAATGGATTCTATTAATTTACGTTAGAACATACGTGCTGAGTAAGTGGCATCTCATTGCATATTATCATAGAGATAAAATTTTGTTCCAAAACCTGATGGCCCGATAAAATCTATACTAATGTCAACAAAACTTATAAATACACATAAAGCATACATTTCGTTTACGGAAATAGTCGATTACTTCCGTAACACAATTTGAGTAGTCAATGCATTAATCAATGATGTCATTTCAGGTAAGTTCAAGACCTTCCAAATGGAAGATTATAAATTTTTGTTCAAGGTGGTGCTAGTTGGTAATGCAGGTGTTGGGAAAACTTGTCTTGTTAGAAGGTTTACCCAGGTAAATGGCCTAACTCTCAACTTATTGTTTCTTTAATAACTTAAATTAAATTTTAAAAACATAATTGTTGGTAATAATACCCCCTTTTCTGCATTTCAAGGGTCTCTTTCCACCTGGGCAGGGGGCAACAATTGGGGTGGACTTCATGATAAAGACTGTCGAAATTGAAGGGGAAAAAATCAAGGTACATAATTTTATGTTTGTGCGATAATTTATTTCAATGGTTGTTTTTCTGGTTATTTCACTTGAATTATGTAGGTCATCAAGTATTTGTTGTTTATTTGCAGTTGCAAATATGGGACACAGCTGGTCAAGAAAGGTTTCGATCTATAACCCAGAGTTACTACCGTTCTGCTCATGCCTTAATCCTTGCATATGACATATCTTGTCAACCAACCTTTGATTGTCTACCTGACTGGTTGAGGGAAATCGAGGAGTATGCAAGCAGCAAAGTTCTTCGTGTTCTTGTCGGTAAGTTGTGGACTTGCTAGAAATAGAAGTTTTTGTAATAATAGGCGAATGGTAGACATTTTTTATGTTTTCAAAATGTTTATGTTGAGTTGTTTGCAAATAAATCCATTGTATGATGTGTTACTAGCCGATATCATCGCTTTATTACATACAGGCAATAAAACGGACAGAGAAGATAGAGAAATACCCACTGCGGTGGGAGAAGATTTCGCCGCCAGGCATAATATGTATTTTATTGAAACGTCTGCCAAAGAAGCAGATAATGTGGAAAGACTGTTTATGGAAATTGCCGCTGACCTAATGGAGGTATGTTACTTCTCTTATCAAAGCTGTTTTTGTGAAGTTTATCCGAACTTCTCAGAGAGGGTGAATCACCGTTTCCGTGTTGTGCCTCACGTTAGGAAACAAAGTTAATGTTCCTGTAATCAATATAGTTTTGTCCATGTCGCTGAATGCTATGTGTGTATTTATCGTTGTTGCATTTTCCATAATACCCCAGCTTCACTAGACTTTCCCAAAACATTTTTTTAAGCTTAAGCTATCATTCAGCCATTTATGGTTCATAATTCCCAATACCCTACCGCCCTTTGTAACTGCCCTAGTGGTAAATAGTGTTATATACGAAATAATTTAAGTTTATTCTTTCTGTTCTGTCTTTCAGTAAATGCTTTTAATATTAATAATTATCTACCCATTATTCCTACAGCAAGCCCGATGCAAAGAGCTTCCAAGGTATGATGGTAATTCACCATCTCTCAATGGGAGAACGACAGTAATTGGAGAAGGGGGTTGTTGCAGTAAATTCTCGTAAACCCTTGAGTGTTTAAAGTAATGGTGACAATGGCTGGCCAAGGTGTACCGTCATTTCTGATCTTTCCAGGACTGTTGGTATGGTCTTGGTAATCCTCAGTGTGGATAAATGAACATAATGAGTGGGCCATGATTCGGTTGGATTTTATTGTTGGAACTGTTAAAGTTCCAATGAAACTGTGAACGTTTTTACATGACCATGAGGATTTCATTGTTTCCTTTCACACTCTTCAAGACTTATTGTGTGAATATGGGCACAAAACATCAATGTTGCTCCTATGACACTAAGATTTTACTTTAACACTGGTGATGTTTCTATTTATTAACTGGATGTTTTCTTTCATCCTATGGGTTTAATCCTTCATAATTACATACCTCTGTAATTTTCTGTGATAACTTCCCTCTCATGTACCTATATTCCTTGGCTTTACGTGATGTTGTAAAGCAATCATTAATAAATTAAGCACACGCGCATCCAAAATGCATTTACATATAAGCGACACCATTTATACTTATTTTAATGGCAGATTTCGTTTGATTTCAGATGAGCTCTTGCTTGTCTTTTAATGTTCACAAAGAAAAACCCAAGCGTAATTTGTTTGGTGTTATTCTATAGTTGCGAGGCTGCATACAATTATGTTGCATATAAAACTGTTAGTGGCTGTTTTTATGGTCTAGTAGTGGAAGAACTGATTAGCAGAGATAATGATTTTTCAAACTACATTTTTTGTAGGTCGTTGTTGCCATTGTAATTGAAAGATTTTTACTTCTGGGTAGCAAACAGCTTATGCCTCTGAGTGAGCTAGTATGCTGCGTGGGGGATGGTAAAGTGATTGAGTGAAAATGTGCCTGTTTCGTGAAGTATGTTATGAGACTCAAAGCTGCAAGTTGGTTGTGCATTCATTGACAGTTTTGAGGCTAGCTTCTCTTAAGCCACAGGTTTTTACAGTTTGTAGTATGTCTCTCTCAGGAAACATGTGCAGTAACGTTCAAGAAATCCATGCACAACTTTCTTGATTTAGCATCATGGAACAGGACTTTTTCTATGTTTATTACTTCTTCATGTTACATTTGATAAAGCTTTATTTCTGCCATTCTTGCCATGACATACTGTGGATGCTCATTTAGGGATTTTTTGTTATTTAGTATAAATACTTTTTCTATGTTGTTTTATAAAAGTTTTTACATAGTTCAGAAAATAGTGAAACTGTACTTCATTAGGGTAATATGCATTGCTGTGCTTTTTTAACCTAGTCCTAGCAGAGATCTCCATGGTACCTATGTTGGTTTTATTTGTACAGTGTTTGTTTTATTGGAGCCGTCCAAAGACAATGCCAGCTTATATGTCCATAATTGTTTAGAGATATTACTCCAGGCAGGAGGTGGTTAATGTTTGCACAATCATGTGTAATTACGCTTGCTCAATTTCAGCCAAAAATAATTATTTCTATCACATTCATTAAGAATGTGTGTGCTGTTTGCATTGTGCCTAATTATTTTAATTTGCTGAAATAATATATTCAATATTGGTTCACTTTTGGCTTTTTAAAGAGCAAAATTCATATGGCTCAGAAAGCACCTCTAATACAATTATGAAACCCTTTGAATAAGCTTTAATTTTATCACATTTTTTTAACCTTTGGGTGCTTTGCATTTGGGTTTATATTAGTACATATATGTATGTCATTTTGACTTTAAAAAATAAATATTCATTTGGTGAACTGTCTTCGCATATTTTGAAGCATAATTAGCAAAGCTATAATTTGATTTTCTGAATGTTTATTAATTGAAATTAAATGTGCACTAAGCAAATAACATCATAAAATGAAAGTATTGGTCTGGTGATTAAGATATCCCCTTGCTGCAGCATAGAAATAATCTTTTAGGAATTGTAAGTCATTGATATCTCTGAGAGTTTGTTTTTTGGCATGCAATAAATAAGTATGTAATAAAAATGAAAAATGTGTATTACAAATGAAATATTCTCATATTGGGTAATAGTTTCCATAAGTTGTGAATTACTCATTATTTGGCTAGCAATATGCCTTAAAAGTGCTACTATTATTTATTTGAAAATGTTGAAATCTGCCAAATAATTCATTTTGGGACAATGATATTAATATGTTGGTGAATAATTTTAATCTAATTTGATGTTATTTATTTTGGAAATGTATTTCAAAACTGTTGCTGAAACATGACATGATTTCCTGTATTTGTGGTGGTGGGCGACAAGAATGCATTGTAAATACACATTGCCTTTGGAGAAGCAAAGAGAATAAATGGTAACTAATTGATAGCTCTCCTCTAATTTTTCAACTCTGCTTTAAAAGCAAACTGAATTTCTGTGACTTTTTGATCTTATGTAAGAAAGCAAATGGTGCTCGATGATTACCCTTTCATTTACATTTCATGTGCACTGAAAGCTTTTGAAATTTTTTTATCTGTTAACTGTATGCAAGTAGAATTATTGGATAACCAAATAAATTAATTCCTGAGATTACTTAGCTAAGAATAATTATTTGAATTCATGCTAGAAAGTTTTGGTGTGTGTGCCCTATTATTGTGTATGTAGTATCATTTGTACTTATCGTAAATGCACTAAACGACGCATGACTGCTTTAAATTTCAAGGCCAGTAGTCGGAAAAAAATCATTTCCTGAAACAATATTTTCAGGAAAGTCCTTTCCCGTCTCGAACTTCAGGAAGGCCAAAAACTTCGGGAATTCCTAAAGTTATGGGATCCCACTCATCCCTAGAAGAAACTCAGCTTTTCTCATCACGGAATGATTTACTACCATTTTTGCTATGCTAACCCAAAAAAAGTGTAGTGTCAGCAGGTGGGGGGAGAGTGAGCTACGCGGTGAAGACGAAGGAAATCAGGGGCCTAGGTTGGTGGACCGAGGGGCCTAGGTTGGTAAACTGTGGAGTTCTCTAAGATGTGTTCAAGAGTTCTAATGATTAGGTATTTGATTTTATAGTTAACCAGAACCGTATAACTATTGTGATTTCAATACTGTGGTCACAACAGATAAGAGGTTTTTGTTCGTGAATGAATAGATTAATTTGGAAGACAAAATTTACTAGAAGTTTTTAAGGATATATCTTAAGACTTAGTCAATTGAAAAATTATATTGGGTCAGATTTGACCACCCAATTTCCAGAAAAATAGTAAATAACCTGACAGATTAAAAACAACAATTTAGAATAGACATGCTGCAAATAATTGATGACCATAGAAATTATAACACTTGATTCTTTTAACTCATCTGAAATGCATGGCTTTATCTAATATGTACTCCCATACTGAAAATAGTAAAGCAGTGTATAAGGTGAACAACAAGACAGGAAATTTTTAACAGCAATGGCAGCATTTTCCTCAATTGCAAAGCTCACCTGTCCAAAGTAAGATAGATATATGTATGTACAGTCGCCGCATAAAGTCTGGCAACAGCGCCGAATAAGCCGAACTGCGATTTTGTGTGGCTCCACTGATTCAAAAGTGTGGGGAGGGGAGAAAGAGGGTAGGGGGAGGGACTTATGTCATCCCATCGAACTGAGGGACAGGATTTTTTTCTGAAAGGAGTGTAAACAGGAGTGAACGAAAGATTTGGAAATGGCCGCAGAAGTCTCAGTGCATCCATTCGACGCATTGCTGAGAGTCAGGAATTTGAAGAGCATTAGCCAGTTGAAGGAACACAAGAGTGCTGGTATGCACCGGCCTGCTAACCACTGCGAACAGGGAAACTTCTCTCGCAGACAGAGAAGTAATGGTTTAACTAATGGAAGCTGGACGTCCAGTTGCGGAGGTGGCTAGGGATTTGGGAGTCCATAGGAGCATTGTATGGCGATGGGTAAAACGCACTCGAGAGTGTGCTGCGGATGTACTGAACAGTAGGACACGGACCGGGAGACCTCGGTGCAGAACTAGAGGAGACGAGGCGATGGTTAATCACATGAGCAATAATCCTCTTAACAAGTGGTGGGCTACCATCAGCAGGAAGATCTATGGAAAAAAGTGTAGGTACATGACTCTTATAAATCATATGGTTGAGCGTGTAATATTTCATCATTGCGCAGCTCGTAAGGCTGCCATATGCGAATAAGATAAGGAAATACGGTTGCAATTTGCAAGGAATTATTTCGAAATTAGTCAGATCTTTTGGTATCTCGCATTTTTTGTCATGAGAAGGTATTCACCAGCATCAATGAAGGGAGAATGACATTGTGGGATCCGGCTCGATCCAGGTAAAGAAAAGCACAGAGTAACCTTACTCTATGATAAAAGTCATCGATATTTTTAATTATACTATTGACAAATTTTTTTCATAACTTTTGCGTTCATTCATTGATGGTGCCATACTAATAGTGCTTTGATTATTAAATTTTGTTCGTACTTCCCGCTAATGGTACGGAGCCTTCAACTTCTATACTAAGGGTTAGAATTTAAAGGCACAACAAAATCAAGGGTTTGAATTCCATGCTTTAAATTAGCTCAAAATAGGGAGTTGAGATTTCTTTGCGGAGAGATTTCATATATGTAATTAAATCAGACTTCTTCATGGCAATCCTATTAGGATTAGTTCATTTCGTAATATAGTCCAAGAAAAAAATTAATGTTTTGCAGGTTTGCTCCGCTATACATACTAAAATCTACAAAATCCGAGCGTATATCTATGAGTTTTTGGGGTGCAATATCAACAGCCCTGGTCCTCCGTTGAGGACACCACCAAGGATGACAGCTATTATGTCTGCAGAGATTTTAGAGGACCATCTGGTTCCCTACTGCAAGGATGTTGTGCCTGAGAGAGAGGGTGTAATCCTTATTCAGGACAATTCACCTGTCCACACCGCTCGCGTTGTAAAGCAATTTTTCAGTCGGTACCTGGAGATCGATGTCCTTCCTTGGCCAGCAAGATCACCGGATTTAAATCAAATTGAAAATCTGGGCATCATGGTTCCAGAATGGAAGGGAAGCACTGCAAGGACGGATGAGGCGTTGCTGAATCACGCGTTGAACATGGTAATTGGTCGAGCAGCAACTATCAAGATGTGATAATTCATTGAAATACATGCGTAATCGGCTCCAAGAAGTCATTGATGCTGGATGAGAAACCACCAAATATTGAATAAAATGTTCACTATCATAAAAATGCTGTTTTCTCTTCTAAAAAATGCAAATCTTTCGAAAAAAATCTTGCATTTAGGAGCAAGTGGCTACTTATATAATTACTGTATATAACATTATTCATAATTTTTAATTGTAAACATAATTTGAAACATTTAATTAATAATATTGTCTCATTCGTATCAATTTTCTCTGTGGTACGCTGTTTTTTCCATAACGTCGTTTAGAATGAATTCCGACTTAATACGATCTTCAAATTTCTGACTCTCAGAAATGCGTAGAATGGATGCACAGAGACTTACTTCTACGACCATGATAGCCTCTAAGGCCCTTCCAAAACGTTCATTCAGTCCTGTTTACACTCCTTACGGGAAATAAGCTAGTCCCTCAAGTTCGATGGGACGACATGAGTCCTCTTAGTTCACTTGCCCCAAGACGAGGTCCCGATTCACGACTACTCGGGCCACTTTTTCACCTCCCTCCACCCCCCTCCACTCATTCTCCCCTCCCATCCCTCGCTTTTGAATCAGTGGAGCCACACAAAATCTTAGTTTCGCTTATTCGGCGCTGTTGTCCATGTCGCCAGACTTTATGCGGCGACTGTACATAAAAATTATTTTGATGTTTTTGTTTCCCACAAAGTGTGTATAAACAAATGGCTATAAACTCTATTTTTTGCAATATAAGATAATTTAGGTAGTTTTATAATGACTTCTTAAAATAATTAAACCCATGCATGAATGTGTACGGAAGGATATTGCCAACTCATTCGAGAAAAAATATTGCCTCACCCAAGCTGGCAATCACAATGGCACCAAGAAAAAATAAGGAAGCAGTACCATCAAGTTTGGAAAGAAAGAACTAATTACTGCATATTGAATTTTTTATAACATGTAGCAACACTAAAATGCAGCGATTGCAAATAAATGAGAGATTCTTCAAGTAAAATGAATTAAATTAAAAAAGCCTTTCAATTAAAATTCAATTAACTTCCCTAATTACTAATATCCCATCATTGTATGATGTTGCAACAAGAGTGAATACAATTGAGAAAAAAATAATGGAGAAAGATAATGGTATACAAACATTTATTGTCCACAATGATTTATAAAAATTGTCCAAAATTGAAATATTATTTCATGGCAATGAATTAGTTAATGGCACTAATATTATATGTGATACACACTGTAATTCATTCTCAATGATGGCCTAATATGAATAATCACTGGACTATTTGGCTTTAGTTTCAAACTTCAAATTAACGTATGCAGGAATATGTACCAACAGTGCCACGCATTGAAACAATTGCAATCAGAGGTTCTTATATTACATAAATATATATATTTGAGAACAAGTTACACATCATTAGTCCAGTAATTGTGACAATTGGCCTACCTACTGCAACTAAACATGGATCTCAGCCAGAAATCCATTACCATAAAAGCACATATGGGACAACAACAAGTGTGAAGGAGAAAGGTTGTATAGCATCATTATCCTAAAAATTAAACTTTAAATCACAGATATGGAATACAGTGAAGAATCACAGTCTTAACTAGAAAATGCTGGACACATCACTGTCAACTAATCTCCGGAAAAGGTGCTTCTGGAGCAAACTAATATTTAAAAGAGAAAAGTAAACAAACGTATAGCTGCATTTCACCTGTGGCTGGCCAAAGGAATGAGACATGGCAAAGTAAAGGACCAAAAACTTTCATTGGACCAGCCATGGCTGAAATGCAAAATACATGAAATGCTCATGCGAGGATAAACAAAATGATTACAACACTAGGTTGTTAAATGTACCCAAATCTGATTGGAGATTTTCATTTCCACTTTAATTATAAATACAAGATGATGTCACATTCCTTAACATCAAATATTAACCTCCAAGTAAAGCTATACTCAACTAATCCTCCAACTCTTCAACTTATATATGCAAAAGTTATGGACTTAGCCAGATAGCATCTGAGGTTTGTTTGAACATACCTGCAGACAAAACAGATATAAATTTGAAAGACAAATAGTACTCATTTTACATAATTTGATACAGTAAATTTCATCATGGCTTTTGCATCATTGCCCTAGTTGAAAAAAAGCAAATGAAATAAACCTATAGAGTGCTGAATAAATTTAAAAAAATGTAGGCTTGGGAACAGAAATTGTGCACTACTAGAACTTAACTGATTTTGAAGCATAATATATATTAGCCAAAGTAAATGGAACACATTACCTTTGGCGAAGGTCTAAATTAACAATATCATGAGTATATACAGCTATAAATTAAATTACTAATTCAACCTCTTGTAGTAGGCATAATATAATGCCTGTCAATACATAAATAATTTTCCAAGTAAGGTACACTTAAGTATTAAAGTGATGCAATAACCCTTCCACCACTCTTACACTTATCGGTCATAATAAATATATACAATATTTTCAAATGCAATTCAGCTGTATTAAACAATTTTTGGCCTAGTAAACAAAATAATAATACCTACAACTATGAACAGGAAGGATATCTCTCTACATTTTCCAAGTTATGCAAACAGATTAATTCAGAAATTGTCTCTGTATAAAATATAAGACACTATTATGTGCTTTTTAAGTTTGAAAGAGATATTAAGTTCTGCAGAAAGCTTTCTTTTCATGGCATTAAACAAATCTATAATGAGCCAATAAAATTAATTACCTCAACTAAAATGATATATTCATTAAATGCTAAAGGAAATTGAGTGATTGATTGCATCTTCAAAAACGAAAATTTTTTTCATCATATTCATCAAGTGAAAATTTTAACAAAACATTGCCACAACAACAGTGGATCCAAATCCAGCCAAAATGAATTGCAAAACATCTGATTTCTATTTAACAATTACCACTTGCCCAGGGAGGCAGTAAGATACATCTGGCTAAATAAGATGACTTCACAAATGAATTGTTTCGTGTCAGACACTAGTAACTTAAAAACACTACACAATCTCCCTTCAAAAGATTCAAGACTTTCATTTTGCCAATTTAGATCATTATCATAGATCTAAAACACAAAATGAATTCAAACTGACAAAATCTCAGTCTGCTCGCAAAACAAGGCACAAAATGAAATTAATTTCTTTGAAGATACATTGATTTTCTGATGTCAACGGCTAAAACCAAACTAAACATTAATGTTCAATAATTGACCATACATATCAAAGGTTTTTACAAGTATTCTATACAATTTTCCACTTAAGAAACAGTAAACTTAAGTTTCCCCGGCTATAGGCCACCCAAGCTGCTTGTGTGTTGGTATTCCTTTCCTCTTCTTTGTAGATATTTTATAAAAATGACCTAAAATGTTTCCACAATAAAAGGATTCTGAACCAATACTAATTTGTTTTCAGGTATCATTCAACACTGACTCACCACATCAAAAATATCCCCAGTTCACTATCATTTATACACTTTTAACATTTAGCTTGGAGACATAGCTATTGTAAGTGGCCATGTTTGGGTTTCTCTTCATTAAACAATGAACAAAGAACAGCACTTTCATTTAATACATCATCTAACACTGGACGTGGTCTAGGAGGCTTAGGGATGCACATGGGAGGCAAGTTTGTCATGCTTACTTCTTTCTTGAATAGCTGACTCAAGTTGCGGCCAATCAACTAGAAAAGTTCAATTAAAAAAGAGAACTAAGAATTTTTCATTGTCACAGATTATATTTTACTAGTTCATTAGCATAGCCTTGGTTTCCATTAAACTTCTTGCTCAAAAAATTTTTCCCACAAATATGGCTCATGGAGGCATGAAAAACACAGGGCATGAAAGTATCACTTATTTCTTGATCACCAAATAAGATGCTTCTTTAGGAAAGCAATAAGCCATTGCCAAATATTTCCCACATGAAATAAAATTATGCATGGAAATATGAGCAAGTAATAAATGCAGTAAAATATTTGTGTTTTTGTTTCAATCACGACCAAGGCACAATTAACAAAAATAAAATCAACTGCACACAACATAAAGCCTGGTTGGCTAGAGTCGGTCCAACAAGCCTTAGCTCTATGAGTTACCCAGCAACTTAAAGGTATTTGAGGTTTTTTTTTTTAATTCTTGGTCAGTATTTTTTCAAATAATTAAGGGAGGTTGTTTAACAACAATTTGTTGTTATTGTATACTAAAACAAACGGCAGTGAATACTATTCAGTAATTGACTAGTAAAAATCAAGAAGGCCAAGGCCTGGATGTATAATGTCTGGTTATTGTAAACTGCAAGATGACGTACCACTTTCATTAACAATGTTAACAGAGAGTTCAGGTTTTATATTACACTAGAATGTTGGTTTGTTGACGTGAAAGTTACTCATGGAAGAACTCATCAATGTTCGTTTACTTGCCAAGAAAACTTTAAATTTGAGATTATACAACCAGGCCAAAGATTCACCAAAAGTTAGCCATATGCTAATTCCAGGGAGGCCCACTGGACTTACATTTTCAAATTCATGGAGTATTCCAAGTTTTTCCAGAGAAAAATCATATTTATCTGGGAAGGTGTAATTAACTGGGGGACTTATGTAGATATCTCTTCCCAATTATTTAACTGTCTCCCTGTAAAAATATGGGCCAGGCAATTTATTCCAAATGAAGTGGATATGACAATGAGGTACAGTACACCCCATTAGTATGAGTACAGCCTATAGAGAGACCTACGCTAGTGCAAGAGATTGCAGGACCACCGTCAATTTGCCCAATGACCAGTAAATAAATACGGCTTTTGCGAGGCCCTCCAGGTAGTGGCACACATCATTGCGAGTTTTCATCACCAGTAAAAATGCGGAGGTCAGTCGACCTCTGCAATCGATAGCCTTCTGGTATTTTATAGGCCGCAAATAACTCCACAGGAAATCCATTACATTAACGTAAATATGATAACTGTCCACTTTAGGAGCAGGTAATATGAAATTATTTGTAGCACATTTGTGAACTTCTTTTGTTCACACAACAGTTACGTGATTACTATACATACTCTAGATTTGTAGCGAAAGCTGCTGGCAATAGACAGCATTAGCCAATCAGTGGTGCTTCCCATTTACCAGAATGGCTGGCTCTCAGTGGCTATCCTCTCCTTGCCGAGCCAAACAAATGAAGAGCAATATGCAAATTCCTTCAGAGCTATCTTCTGTGGCTTATATGAATGCGATGTGGACATTGCATGTGAGAATTGCAGTGTTTTATTTAGTTGCCTGACGTCTGCCAACTTCTGCTATTAGTAGCTGACTGGGAGCCTTCATAGCCCTGCAGCAGCAGCACAGCGGCAGAAATCAGCCAATGAAAATACGTCTTTAGAAATCATTATGCAAGGACACTGACTTGCTGCAAAATATTTGCCCTGGCTGAAATTCCCTGCGCTAGCAACAGCCAAGAAGCAGGAAAGCCTGCTGTCTTTAATAAAAGGAAAACCCCCTTCAGAGGCTAGCAAGACATTCTGTTTTCCTAGCTATGAGTAATGGCTTCTTTTTATCGATAATTATTATTTCTACTCTATTTCCTTAATTTATATGCTTTTGTTTTATATGATGATCTAAGAACGATTGCTCTTGCATTCAACAGAAATAGCCTTCCGATAGGTTAAGAGCATTATTTTACTAGCCTGTCTATTTAAATAGCACATCTTGATAATTTTAACAATAAAAAATCTACCCATCCGCTATCTGTACTCGATACCACAACTACAGAGTAGAAATATTCATGCAGAGGATTCACTGCATCTTTGGGCTGCTCCACTGTTCATGTAGATATACCTAGATAACCTTGTATAGTGTGGAAATATTCATCTATCAAATCCATTTTTGAAAAAATTATCGAATTGAGTATAGTATATTGAAAACCTGCCAAAAATGGCTCTCAAAATCCATCCGATTGATGGCTCTGTTACCCTGTGTACGATGTGTGCTTTGTCCTGAATAAATTGTGTAGTTCTACAACTGGCATCAGACTTGATATATTATAACTGGCGACGAGGAATTGGCATTGGCAATGATCGGGTCCATGTCAAATTTTGACAGTAATGAGGAAACATGGTCCTCGTACATCGAACGGTTCGAGCTATTCTTTGACTGCAACGATCTCAAAGTCAAGAAAAAAGTGAGCACATTGCTAACCATGGTTGGAGTAAAAACTTTCAATTTACTGCGGGACCTTTGTACACCGCACAAACCATCAGAGAAAACCTATGATGAACTTGTTAAAATAGTGAAGGATCACCTTTATCCTACGCCATCGTTCATCGCAGAGCGCTATAAATTCAGCTTGAGGAAACAGCATGAATACGAGACCGTTTCGGAGTATATCGCAAGCTTAAAGAAACTCCGCTTTCTGTGACTTCAAAGAAGCCTTGCCACACTACCTGAGGGACCGACTCGTCAGTGGACTTCTCAGCGACGTCATGAAACAAAAGCTGTTGGCAGAACCAGACCTCACATTCGACAAGGCAGTGAAAATAGCAACGTCCATTGAGTCAGCGGAGAAGGATGCCGCAACCCTGACCTTCACAGGCAGCGCAGAAGGAGAGCACAGCGACACAACAGTTAACAAGGAAACCCACTTCGTCACAGCCTCAACGGGAGGGAAGAGGAAGTGTTGCAGTGAAAAGTGATCAAAAGTGCTGGTGTTGTGGTAGAAATAATCATGCACACCCGAGTGCTATTTCAGAAACTGTGTGTGTAATTTCTGCTGAATAAAAGGTCACATGCAAAAGGTCTGTCGTTCTAAGCTATTTGGCAAGTCACCAACTAATCGTAATAATGTGAATAGTTACAATGTTGATCAAGAAAAGCAAAACCCAAAAGCCAAATCAAAGTATCAAAGTAATCAAAACTTTGTAAATGACAGTGTTAGTAATCTCGGTGATAATACTATTTATGATGTTTCAGAATTGTTTAATTTGGATGGTGTTCGGGAAAAAGTACCCCCTTTTAGTGTAAATTTCTGTGTTGAAAATAAACCCATGTCATTTGAAGTAGAATCGGGGGCTGGTATTAGTGCAATATCAGATGAATGCTACAAAAGCAATTTCAGTGATTTAGATTGAGTTCCAACTAATCTAGTTCTCAGCTCCTATACTAGCGAAACAATATTCCCCTTAGGGGTTATTAAAGTAAATGTGCAGTACGAAACCATTTCTAAAATGTTGGATTTGTATGTAATTAAAAATGGAGCTAACCCCATACTGGGTAGGGCCTGGATCAGAGCCCTATGCATTCAAATTTCCATTCCTGAAACTAGTTTTCAAAATTCGAAAATAGTCAAAACTAATTATACTAAGTCCAAGTTAGTTGCCCAGTTGTTTGAAGAATACCCAGAAGTATTTACTGAGAAACTGGGAGAGTATAAAGGTGAACCAGCGAAACTTAATCTGAAACCTAATACAGTTCCAAAGTATTACAAGCCTAGGTTGAACCCATTTTCAATGAGGGATAAAGTTGAAAAAGAGTTCAGAAACTTGCAAGAAGATAACATCTTAACACCAGTTGATTCAAGAGAGTGGGGAACACCAATTGTCCCTGTTTTTAAGCATAATGGCCAAATTCGAATCTGTGGCGACTTCAGGATCACTGTCAATCCTAACTTAGTTATTGATCGGTACAACAAGATCGAGGAAATTATTGCTCACTTACAGGGTGGTTCCACATACTTTCTACTTGATCTAAAGGGAGCGTACACACAAATTCTGCTAGATGAGGCATCTAAAAAGTATTGCACAATAAGTACCCATAAGGGATTGTTCATGTTCAACAAATTGCCGTATGGAATTGCCTCTGCACCAGACATATTTCAACGTATTATGGAGCAAACTGGATATTCCCGGTACAAAATACAAGGTATTCCCGGAATAGCAATTTATTTGGATGATGTCCTTGTTACAGCAGGTGATGAGATGGATCATCTTATTGGCTCCGAGAGGTATGCAAACGCCTTAAGGAAAAAGGTTTGACAGTTGCTAAAAACAAGTGCAGCCTGTTCTCAAACACCTTAGAATATTTAGGATTCTCCTTGTGCAAAGCTGGTATTAAACCAATTGAAAATAAAACTAAGGCTATTTTAGAAGCTCCCATTCCTAACAATGTTACTCAGTTAAAAGCATTCCTAGGGCTAGTTCAATACTATGCTAGGTTCATTCATAACATGTCAACTACCTTGGGCCCTCTGTACAATTTGCTAAAGAAAAATGTCAAGTTTGTTTTTGATGATGTGTGTCTCAAAGCATTTAATGCAATTAAACACAAACTCGTTTCATCAGAAGTATTAGCTCACTAAAACCCAGAGCTACCAATTAAGCTAGCATGCGATTCATCAGCTTATGGAATAGGCTACGTGTTGTCTCAAACTCAGCCAGATGGCACAGAAAAACCCATTTCTTTTGGCTCACGTACATTGAACAAAAGTGAACAGATGTATTCTCAGATTGATAAAGAAGAGTTAAGCTTGGTTTGTGGAGTGAAGAGGTTCAATCAGTACCTTTGGGGGAGATCCTTTACTATATGTACTGATCATAAGCCATCATTTGCTAAGCATATTTGGAAAAAAGAAAGGACTTCCTGCCTATGCAGCTAGTCGACTACAAAGGTATGCATTATTTCTCTCAGCATATGATTTTGAAATTTGTTATGTCAGATCTCACAAGCATGGAAATGTTGATGGCTTGTCTTGTTTACCTCTAGAGTCAGCGGAGTGTAATGAATGTACAATGGATGATGGTATTGTTGGCACATATTTACAATATATTGCTGAGAATGATATTCCCTCAAGTTTTGAAGACATTAGAAAAGAGTCTCAAAAGACTCAGTCTTAATTAAAATCATTCATTATGTCAGGTATGGTTGGCCAAATGAAAAACCTACCGATGACTCCTCGACCCCCTACTTTATAAGGAAACATGAACTGACGGTTAAACAAGGTACCCTAATGTGGGGACACAGAGTAATAATTCCTTCTAGGTTTAAATTAACCATGTTAAATGAGCTTCACTCTAGCCACTTAGGGATTGTTAAAATGAAGGCGTTGGCGAGGTCTTACATTTATTGGCCTTCCATTGATGCAGATATTGAACGTCTTGTAGATAGCTGTACACCCTGTTCAATGGAGAGAAGCAATCCTTCTAAAAGTGTGCTACATGTCTGGAACTATCCAGCCAAACCTTGGTCTAGATTGCATATTGATTTCTTTGGGCCATTCAAAAATAAAATGCTTTTGTTAATCAAAGATGCTCATACAAAATGGTTAGAGGTTCTTGAAGTACCTTCTACTGCATCTAAATATACCATTAATTACCTAAGAGATTTGTTTGTAAGATTTGGTTTACCAGATCATATTGTCAGTGACAATGGGCCACCATTCACATCTAACGAATTAAAATTGTTTATGTCAATGAATGGAATTAAGCACTCACTGATTTCACCTTATCACCCATCAACAAACGGCTTAGCCGAGAATGCTGTTAAAACTGTAAAACACAAACTGAAATGTGCTCTTCATGACTCTGTAGATTTAAATTTAGCTTTAACTAGATTTTTATTCAGTTATCGCAACTCTGTACATTCAACAACAAGGGAGTCTCCAGCTCAACTTGTGTTCAATCGACCCCTTAAGTCTCAGTTGGATCTAATTAAATCTAAGTTTTTTGAACTGTAGAAAATAATCAGTCAAAACAAATTGAATATTGTAGAGGTAGTAAAACTAGACAATTAAGTCCTAACCAAATAGTACTGGAGAGAGACTATCGTTCACCAAACAAAAAATGGATTGAGGGTATCATTTAGAAACTATTAGGACCAGTAACTTATTTGGTGAGAGTAAGGGTAGGCATAATCTGGAAGTGTCACATAGATCAGCTTGTGGCACTAGATGGTTGTATGTCAAACCCATCAGCTGATCATGAAATGGACATATCTCCTGTATCAGATGTGATGGCATAGGAGCAGGCTGTTGACAGGGAAGGGGCAGATGTAAGCACAAACAAAACCCCTCACCCATCACCTGCTCAACCCCCAAGAACGAGTCACAGCACTAATACCTCTCATCCTTCACCGCCCCATCCTCAAACTCCTGTGAACAAACGCAGCCTTCCCTTGCAAAGCCCAAATATGCCCCAAGAACGTAAATACCCACTAAGGGAAAGGAAGCCTGTGATAAGGATGGACTTGTGATGTCAAATAATTGTTTTACCTTAAGTGAATTTGATGTTCTGTATTTCATTCATATGTAATTTGCTTCTATTCATGTATTTATTAGTCAAACTTAACGGAGGAGGGATGTAGTATATTGAAAACCCGCCAAAAATGGCTCTCAAAATCCATCCAATAGATGGCTCTGTAATCCTGGGTACTATGTGTGCTTTGTCCTGAATAAATTGTGCAGTTCCACAACTGGCATCAGACTTGATATATTACATTGACCATTGGGCTTAGCCTGAGTTTGCAGCTAAGACTTGTTTCAAATATATTTTAATACACATCTAACAAAAATGATTAGTTTTTAAG
Source organism: Pyrrhosoma nymphula (assembly GCA_963573305.1). NCBI lineage: Eukaryota > Metazoa > Arthropoda > Insecta > Odonata > Coenagrionidae > Pyrrhosoma > Pyrrhosoma nymphula. Next base: position 38,715,396 of record OY754334.1, read on the forward strand.
ACTACAGTGAAACTGTTACTATAATGTAACAATTTATAATTACCAACTTATTTTTATACCTTACTCTTCATTTTAATACAATAAAACTGAATAATCAAACATATTCACCACCATGTTTATGTTGCTGTGCATAAACTTCAGGGTCATTGCTATTATGGCGCCTACCATTTCTTCATTTGTATTCTTTGAGCAGAACTACAAAGGGGCTACATATTCCATCTGACATGAGCTCATCACCACCTACCTCCCCCGCTGTGCTATGAATACACCCACCATAGCTACACTAAATCGAAAGCACCCTGTATAAGCAAGAAAAGCGATTTCATCTGTGTGCCTGGCAATCCCCAAATATGGCCAGCTTTTGCCACACCTACATGGAGGGCACTCATGGTTGTATCCCCTTTTGGGAGAGAGAAGCCAAGGGGTGAATTCTCATATGCCATGTTAATTATACCATGCAAAAATAAGAATGTTCTCACAAGGTTTTGTGTACTTAGTAAAGTTGAGTTGTCACATGCAGTTCAAATGGGAAAATTATTGTATGTAAGAAACCAATCAGTGGTCTCAAGCTTGCAATAATTATACATAATTTTGCAATTATTTGTTGTTTCCGCATGTGATATTTATCATGAGGTTTCAAGAATTGACCCCCAGGGGCTCCAATGTCCAAACTCTATGATAATTTTCACATGCAAATATAGGAAACTGTCGTATGATTTCTTAAGACATATTGCATGCTTTACAGGCACTCAATATTTTTCAATCAATAATAAAGCGGGCAAGATGTGACAACTAAAAGATGCTGAAATGAATAAATCATGCAATTAAATTAGTATTTTTGCATGCAATAATTATCATGGTGTTTAGAGAATAAATCCCCACAAATTCTAACAAAAATTACACAGCCAAAACAAAACATGGGACAAAGCGACGTGTAAACGGTGATATCAAAGAGAAGTGAGGAGGAGAGTAACTTTTTCCACTTGTTCTTTGCTGAAGATTAATCATAATCAGATCAGCCCAAAATTGTTCAAATTGTTATACTATTATTTATGCCCTTAATGAATGATTATAACAAATATTGTGTAGTCATTCATATCCAAGGACTTTACATTGCAAAAGGCCTTTTAACGTATCTTAGGATCATATCAAACAAGCAAATTCAACACGAATTCACGGCATAATATGTACACCAATATTTTGCCATGAAATTTGTGGACCCCAATTGGGGCTGCATGCTACTTTTAAAGGATGTTTTATTTGAAAGAATATTTCCAATTTTTTAAGTCCATTCCCTTATCCATAATAATAAACATTTAAATATGTAAAATGTACTCCTCATTGGAGCATGACACATTCATCGGAATTTGGAGTACCTCCAACTAAACATACTGGCCAACTTATTGCATAGGAGAATGGAACATAATCTTTCTTGTTCTAATACAAACATCAAATTTTCTTGAGAGTCTTCAGTGCATGTGAATGGATAAAATTATAACTAATATGGGTATGTCTTGCAAATGCAGCAAAGATACTTCCACGAATAAACGGCGTCCTCTGTTTTTTTATCTGCAAAAATAACTACGATACGTTTTTGAATATGGCAGACAAAAAAATTAAGCAGAATATATAAATACAAATAATAAACTTTACAACCAACTGCAACAATCAATAGTGGCAAGTAAGTAATGATTATAGATGTAAAATTATGTATTAATCTCAATTAAGACCTATTTATCTTATACATACCCGTTGAGTAGATGTGTGAACTGTTTTCAGGACAAGTTCCTAGAGCTAGAGCGGGTTACTTATGGACGTGCGTTCATGCAAGTTGACATATTTATATGATGTAGTTTTGAAGGAACAGTTTTTCATGTACTTACTTGCAGTGTAAACTAGGCATAATACATATGTAGTTGGAAACCGAGAATATCATGAATACAGTAATGGAATTCGTTGCATGGCATTTAATCGCCTCTCACTCAATAATACGATTCGTCGATAGAAAGTGATTTTTCGAGAGCCGTGATGTCTCATTTAATGGAGGTTGCACAGTATATTCATTTAAAACGAAGTAATTACTATGCAAGTCTTAACCTCTAGAAAATTTTATAACAGTTAATTATACCACTGACTTGGCAGTTATTTTAATGCCATACATATATTAACATCCTGGTGTAACAGTACACTGCATATATCTCCCACTGGTGGGTTGCAGGCACCGATTTGCTGGCTCTCAAGGTTGTCCTTTCAGATGGGATCCTAGCTAGAATAGAAAAGTCAAAGCAGGCCTTGGGTATTACTAGGCCATAGTTTCTCTTCTGGCATACTGGCGAAAGTGTGACAAAACTGACTGGTAGAGATATGTAACCATTAGCAGGGAAAGATTCTCAAGGCAGGGCCACTGCAAAGGCCGGTAACCTTGCATACACTAGTGCAACTTACTGGAAAATGTCAAAAAGTAGCCTTAAATATCTGAAGCCGAGAGGCCAAGCTCTGTAAGGTTGGCCCATCAAGAAATGGACATGGCTATTACTGGAAATTTGGTACTTAGAATGCGAGAGAAGAGTAAAAAAAGAGCATGAGTTGATGAATGAAATGAAAATGAGAGAAGAGGATGTAGGTATATGCTAAAAATGAAACCAAGTACAAGGGGCAGGATGCTGTCACCACTGATGATGGCAGATCACTACTGTGGTGTTGAGAGAGCAAGAGTTGATGATAGTGTGCATGGCAGTCAAGGTATAGGTTTGATTCTAAATGAGAGAGTTGAGATGTTAGCACAGAAATACTAGCAAATATCCAATAAATAGCTCTTGAGTTTGGCTGGGTTGATGTAAGAAAGGATGCCTCCAAGTAAGTGGCTGGGCCATTAGGTGATCCTCAAGTAAATGATGCTGATGAAAACTTGGTAAGTGCTAACATGGAAAAGATTGTTTCCCATATGTGGTCCAAGCATAAGAAAATTCATTTGTATGCATGGCAACTATAAGAGCATGACTATAAGAGCATGATTGATATCATTGAATATGATGAGAGATAGTGAGGTACAAGAGTAATGAGGGGTGGTGAATGTGGAAGACCACTACATATTTGGAGGTCTCAAGAGTGGATCTCGGCAGAAAGTGGGATCCAGGTGAGGGCAAGAGTAATGGTGGAATGTGGTTGGCTATTTCAAATTGAACAAGTAAGAAGTTCAACGCTCTATATTCAGATGCGACATTTCGGAGGAGCATTTCAACTGCGCTCGGCACTATATTTATGAATTTTGCCATCGAAAAGGCAAATTTGCTGTAAAAATATCAAAACAGTCCAGTCATCGCGCCTATGTCGCATTTATTCATGTGCATCGTGGAAATATCGCATTTATCGCATATGCGATTTTCACGTATCTCTAGTAATGAGACAAGAACACCCTCATGGAGACTTAGTGAATAAACAACGAAGAAGAAAGATTTATTTCCAACAGGAGACATGAATGTTACTTAAAATCGTGCAATTTATAAATGATCTCATTTGATAAAGAATAAATTATTTTGGGGATGTGGGAATGGTTGAAAATGCGAAAGTTAAGCACTAGTTTGCTAGTATTATTTATTACTATTTATCAATATACGTATACCTACTTTTCATGTCACGTCATTATGTTTATACATTGAGAGGTAAAAATGCAGAGCATAAGCTCCCGTACAAAAATAATAAATCGCTATCAAATATTAAGTCGCGAAAGTTCAATAGGAAACTCCATACGTAATTAAAGTCGACATTTTTATGTGACATCTCGCAAATGCTACACTTAATGAGCTGTGGTTTTTCCTAATACGCCGTAGGCATGTGTCCGATACCCTTGGTGTAACTTGGGGCTCAATGACCAGTGAAATTAAAAATAAATTGTGCATAAGTCCTAGAACGAAGTTACATGAATCGGTGGTAAAATATCTCCTTAGCCCATCAAAATGAAAGAGAAAAAAAAATTACGCCAGTTGGGAATCAACCTCGTATCCGTCGTATCGTGATTCCCACACGCTACCACTACACCAACTGACTTCATAGTGTTCCCTTTGGGTATTAATAATGAACATTCAAAATGGCTGAAATAGTCTTCGCTTGTCTGACGATAAAATGCTATTCCTCCATTTATTCGTATCTATGAAAGATAAACACTGCACAAGATGATGTCTTGACATGCTAGAATTGTGAATAACCTTCATTTCGAGTTCATCTTTTCCTTCATGTGATGGAATAAACGACTTTTCCTCATGATGTTCAAGTTTTGCAGACGATTCGTCCTCGCTTGAGATATTTAAAGGTAAACTGTGAACTAAAAATTCCGTTTATCTTGTGTTCACGCATTTATAGACACCGAGCAACATAGCACTGACTCTTGGTTATAAAAGATGGCTGGAGAAACTCGTGAAATATATTGAAAGCTTTAAATAATAGCAAAATATGGACTAGATGCCCGCCATTTTCACTTGTAGACTTGTAACTTGTGGACTTGTAGCATTGAGAAATGGCCCCCTGGTCATGTAACTAGTGTCGTGAAGAAGTTGATGATGGATAAACTGGGACTAGGGCATTCAGTCCACATGGAAAACTTTTACAACTTGCTGGACCTGGCCAAATACATACCTTCTTTCCCAGAATACCTATTGCACTGGAACCCTTCGTTCAACCTGGAGAAATAACCCGGCGGAGGTTATTACGAAGAAATTGAAGAAGGGGAAGAAGTGCATAGGTATTCTGAAGAAGGTATTTGTGTTATGAAATGGAAGGATCGAAGAAAATTTTTGGTTATATCTTCTGAACACGGTGCTTTCATGGTAGAGGTCAAAAATCCCAGGGGTGAAAAAACAACGAAACCGAAAATCGTCATTGAGTACAACAAATTGATGGGGGGAATAGATCAACAAGACCAAATTTTGGCCTATTACCCCATCGAAAGAAAAACTCTCCGGTAGTACATAAAGGTAGACATTCACATTTTTCACTTGATACTTTTAAACTCATATAATTTGTAAAACCGTGATTATAAAACTAGCTACAACGACTTTCGATTAGAAATAATAAAATCCCTATTAGCTTCCTGTCTCCAAACACCACGACCACCACCACCACCTCGAAAATAGAAAATCCACCTCCCATCCGTAGTACCAAGAAACCCTGCAACAAACCTAGTTCTGCGAAAAAAATGTCTTCTGTAACAAAAAAGGGTTGAGGAAGGACACAAATTATTTTTGCCCAGACAGTCCGACCCACCCCTCCTTGATCTACAACCTTGACTTGGTGGAAGGGCTTGTGCGTTCCAATGACCCCTAGAGCAGGACTGGCAGGAGCAAGTACTATTGCTCCTGGAAGGGCCACCCATGCCAGATAGGTCGAAGGGTAGGAGAGCCAGACGAAAAGTAGTTCCGTGATGGTGCCACGTTGAAAACACTGTGGAGTGGTGCGGGAATACCTCTCAACTATCATTTCCCAGAATATGAAAGTCATTCAAATAGAATTGATTCCTGTCAACTACGGGACGCCGCCCACTAGGGCAGGTCCCAAAAGGGATAGGAGGGAGAAGAAGAAAAAGAGAAAGAGGAAAGCAGCGGTAAAAATAGGAACTTGGAACGTAAGGACTATGATGAGGGCCAGAAAGCTTGAAAATATTAAACAGGAAATGGAAAAAGGGAACATAGATGCTTAGGGATTGTGCGAGGTGAGATGGAAGGATAGCGGGGACTATTGGAGTGATAGCTACAGTGGGGGAGACGAGAGTCAACGTGGGGTAGGTATGATACTGAATACAAAATTGAGGCTGAGGGTAGTAAATATGGAACAGGTGAGCGACAGGATACAAGCGGTAGAAATAAAAGCACACCCGACAAATTTCGTACTGGTCCAGGTATACATCCCTACAAGCAACCATAGGGAGGAAGAATTGTACGAGAAAGTAGAAGAAATAATTAGGGAAGTGCTGGGAAAGAGAAACCTGATAGTGACGGGTGACTGGAATGCAGTGGTGGGGGAAGGGAGGGATGGATTAGAAGTGAGAGGGTTTGGGCTAGGAAGAAGAAATGATCGCGGTGAAAAGACAGTTGAATTTTGTAGAAGAAATAAATTAGTAGTGACAAAAACTTGGTTTAAACATCACCCCAGGCGTAGGAACACATGGAAAATGCCGGGTGACACTGGGAAATACCAAATTGATTACATAATGGTAAGGCAGAGATTTAGGAACAGTGTAAAAATCTCGCATAGCTATCCAGGGGCGGATGCGGACTTAGATCATAACTTGGTGATAATGAAGTGTGAAGTTAGATTCAAAAGGCTTTGTAAAGGTAGGAAGATAAAGAAGTGGAACCTTGAAGCATTGAAAAGGAGGGAATTGAAAGGGTTGAAAAGGTGGGAATTGAAAGGGTTGAAAAGGAGGGAATTGAAAGGGTTGAAAAGGAGGGAATTGAAAGGGTTGAAAAGGAGAGAATACCAAGAGCTGGTAGAAAAGAACATAGGTGAAGCAAAGCGGATGGGAATAATAGAGAGAAGATGGGAGAATATAAAAACAGGCATTGTAGGAGTGGCAGAGAAAACAATAGGAATGGTGGAAAAGAAGAGGGATAAGAAGCAGTGGGTTACAGAAGAAATGATAAAGAAAATGGAGGAGAGAAGAATTTGGAAAAATGTCAACACCGACCTAGGAAGAGGAAGTACAAGGAATTTAATAATAAACTCTGGCGAGTGACCAATCGGGCAAAAGAAAACTGGTGGAAGGGACAATGCGAGGAAATGGAAAAGCTTTACGAGGAGGAAGTGGGAAGCTTTGTACTCCAAGGTGAAAATGTTATCGGGTGGTAAGAGAGGGCAAATGATACCAAAGGTACAGGGAAGATATTAATTGAATAGGATGATATCCAGGAAAGGTGGAGAGAATACGTAGAGGAGCTATATGACAGCAAGTATAGATCCTTGAGCCTAGATCTAGAGGATGAATAGATAAGGATAACCTCGGGCCAGAATTACTTGACAGCAAAATAGAGAGGGCATTAAGGGAGATGAAGTGTAGAAAATCCGTGGGAACCGATAACCTACCTTCGGAGTTACTGAAGAATCTTGGTAGTAAGAGGAGAGAATCATTTTTTGAACTTATTTGCAGGATCTACAAGAAAGGAGTATGGCCAGAGGATTTCGTGAAAACAGCCTTAATACCTATCCCGAAGAAGAAGAAAGCATCAGAATGCAAGGAGTATAGAACAATCAGTTTAATTTCGCACGCGGCAAAAGTCTTGCTTAGAATACTAAATTAGAAGGTTGGAGAGTAGAGCAAACTGCTATTTAGACGATGACCAATTTGGGTTTAGGAAGGGGATGGCAACCAGAGATGCGATTGCAGTAATGAGGACACTTAAAGATAGAAACATAGAGCATAATCAGGATGTTTTCGGTTGATTTGTAGATTTCGAAAAGGTGTTTGACAGAGTAAACTGGGAGAAACTAATGCAGATGCTAGGGGAAATAGGAATAGATTGGCATGATAGGAGACTCATCCGAAACTTTAATGGGCTAGAGGGCTCAGGCTGAGGGTGAATCAGGGTGGGCAGTTATAGGTCCCGGGGTGCGGCAAGGGTGCCCGTTGTTGCCTCTGCTTTTTAATATCTATGCTGAGGAAATGGTAAGAGAGGCATGGGATGAGCTAGATGTGGGAATCAAAGTAGGAAGCCAGAGGATAAAGTCTGTTAGATTCGTGGACGACCAGGCGTTGGTCATTCGGTCATCGAATGGATTGCAAACTTTAGTAGATGCATTGGATAAGCAGTGCAAGAAATAGGGGATGAAGATTAATCATAAGAAAACAAAAGTAATGAGATTCTCTAGGACAAAGAAAGCGAGGCTGGTCATACGAGTAGGAAGTCACTAACTCGAGCAGGTAGAATAATTTAATTACAGTAAAGCCCCGCTTTTACGTCCCCGGAATTTACGTTTTCCCGTGATTTACAACATTTTCTCCAGGTCCCAAAAATGTTTGCATCATTATAATGTATTTTCATCCCGCTATTTACACTTTCAAAACCCGCCATTTACGACATTTGAAGGCAAGAAAGATGGCGGCTGGCGCACTTCAACTGGCGACCCATGAATATAGAGATATATATATATATATTCATGTGGCGACCCTTCGAGCGTGATTAATGTTAAATATGATAAAATACATGCTTAAACATGATGAATGAATGCTGATTTATTTGGTTTCCTTTAAAAACACAATTATTCATTTGATAGTAGCACATTACATCGATAGCATTGCTAAAAAGTATATAATGCCGGATATTGTAATGCTTGCGATCGGGATTCTCGAATTGGTACTAAGGAGCCATACCAGGGAATAGAATTATCTTCCCTGGCCGTACTAGCTGTTTGAACAGTACATTTAAATTGTAGCGGATGCCATAAATATATTTAATTAGATATTATTTGGCCAACTAATGCTGTCATTGCGGCGAAAAGTTAAAATGCATGTTAACTCTTGTTCTCATACTTCGCAGCGATCTTTTTCTTATATCTCGTAACTCCCGCACTAATGCCATTCATCTTGTGTTTTTAGGTTTTTAGTTACTTCACCTTTAGTTTTATTTGATGTGCAATTACTTACGGCAATCGTGAGGAAACGTATTTTAAAATGGCAAACAAGCATGCGAGATAATCGATATTCGAAAAAATCAACATTGTGCAAAGAGAATTGACTCTAATACGGGCACTCGCGTGTCCCTGACCGAAGAACTTGATATACCAGGTTCAACGTGGAACACAACTGTAAAAACCCGTAAATGTATAGAGAAAAGTGCTAAGGACTGCGGCCCTATTGGTAAAAGGCGTAATTACATTAAATACTCCAAGTACGATGAACTAGAAGAAATATTGAAGACATTGTTTCAATCTTCCCCCGAAATAAGGCCGCATAACCGCTGCTAGAGACGCTCGGCGCACTGATGTCTTCAAAGAATCAAATGGATGTTTACACCGTTTCAAAAGTAGATATAAATATTGTCTATAAAATAATTTTTGGTTAATCTAAAAGTGTAGGTACACTACATTGATCCTGAAACAGTTTCTCCCTGGAAGTGCACAACTTTGCATAATTATGTTGATAGTTATGCCTATGCGCTTAAAGACATTTTTTATGTGGACGAGACAGGTCTTTTTTTTAAATAATGCCACACAAGACTCTATAGACTTCAAAGGGGACCCTTGTCATGGGGCCAAGCTCAGCAAAGGTCGCCTTACTGTTTTATCAGGAGCTAATCCAGATGGCAGTGAGAGACTGAAGACCTTTGTTTTTGAAAAGTCCAAAAATACACGTTTCTTTAAAAATATTAAGAAAGACCTTGGCTATAACCTATGAGCCAACACAAAGGCATGGATGACATAGACAATTGTTGAAGAAAAAATGTATGCCCTTGATGCAAAGATAAATATATGTAGGTAGACACCACCTCAAATCAAGTTAAGTTAAAATATGAGAATACGTTTATTTTTTGTTAACTTTTGTTTATTCATTTATTTATGTCTATTTGGTGACCCATCAAATATTAAACATCACCTGTTAATTTAAATAAAATAATTTAACATTAGGCTATGATTTTGCTTCTATTTCCTACAAATTACGTTTTCCCTCGATTTACATTTTCCCGCGATTTACACTTTTTTCCTTCATCCCCGTCAAAAGTGTAAAAGAGAGGTTTTACTGTACTTGGGAAGTACGCTAGAAGCAACAGGACATAGTAGCAAAGACATTAGGAAGAAAATAGCACTAGCGAAGGAAGCGTTCATTAATAGAAGGGAGCTTGACGTCACGGAAGAAGAAGCAAGGCGCTGCCACCCGACGATGCAGCGTATGCGTCCAAAACTTTTTTGTCAAATCAATTCAGATTTGCGTCAAATGCCCAAAAATGGCATTTAAGGGAGGGAATCGGCATCCATTTGAGGATGAGGTTCCGGGGGGAAATCTTGTGAAGAAGATGGAGTGGAGAAACTCTAACTTGAAGGAACATTGAACTTCCAAAAATCTTCATAGGAAAGCAAAAAAACCCTATGGGGTACCGAGGCATGAGTTTGACATTCAAACCCGAATCTGAGTTAACCCTGTTCACCCTAAACATTGTTATGGGTATTTATTGGGAGGAGGTGAGGAAGGATAGTGGAGAAAGTGGCCTTTCAGGTTCTCAGCTAAGGAACACACTTTGGATAATTCTTTCCCACTCCTCATCTCTTGCAGCTGCTATTATAAGAAATTCTGTACACAAATGTTGCTAATGCTCATGGGAAATCCCTGTTTATTTCTCTTTGCTACATACTTATTAAATTAATTTTATCAACTGTGTTCTAGAGAGTTTTTGTTTTATAGGAGGGGTGTTATTTTCTCTGTGCAGTGATCTACACCCTGAAGCAGCACCCTAAAATATATTTTAGACGAATGCATTTCATTGGCCAATTTTTAGCTCTTTGGTTCCTGTATATTCTTGCTTGCAACGGAAAAAAATCAGTTGTTTGCAGGCAATGAAATCAGTTGTTTACTAAATGAAGAAGTACTAGACATAATAGTGCTGGAAACGAATAGATATGCAGCCCAACACCTAGAATCTGTCGAGTCAAAAAGAAGATTTCTGCTGAAGAAATGGAGGGAAATATTGGTGAGAGATTTGAAAAGATTCATATCAGTTCTCATGGCAATGGGAATAAACCATTTGCCAACTATGCGACTTGGTTGGAATTCTCCACTGTATCAGAATGACAATGCGACTTGACTGCTTGGAATGGTTCTGAAGTCCTAACATTTTCACAGCACAGTTTCTACTAAAGAAAATAGGTCAGGGTTCCCACAAATTTTCCCTTGGCATTTTCCTTGACTTTCCAGACCAAAATTTAGAAATTTCCATGACTTTGGCCAAATGGTTTAATATGATCAGTACGGCTTAAATCAATAGAAAAACATGTATAATTGTAACTAAAATGTTTATTACTTAAATTCAAAACAAGAATTACAGTCGCTAAAAAAAAAGGATTCTACCATGCATTAAAATCGAGCTGAGACTTCAAAAGGTCGCCAAATCAAATCAAATGAACCGATTTTGATTCTGTAAAATGGATAATCCTTCTTGTGGTATAAAAAAAAACTATGTATTAACTGATTTTATTGGTGGAATTTAATGAATTTTAATAGCAAAAGCCACTTATTTTCAATACGAAAAGAGCATAAAATTTGAAGAAAATTTATTGAAAAATCGTAATTGTCCGGCGTTAAATTTTACACAATGTTAAAGAAAAAAGCTTTCTCTGTGTGGGGATATAAATTTAGCTGCATTTAAGTGCCATTTTAGTTTTTAGGGTTTTAGTATCGTGGGTGAGTGGCAGCCCGCACTCCACGCCACTCACCGTTAGGCAGATCTCAGGGTAGCACATAAATGTATAAATATTGATACTATTATATTTTATTATGTGCACGTTAATGCATGTGTTAAAGCGTCATTCCGTTAACTCACATTATTTCGTAAATGTTTCTTAATTTTATTTCAGAAGAACGTAATACTATGGGTTCACTGTCTCTATCGGAAAAGGAAATTTTCATTTTATTAAAACCAGATTTACACTCTAAAGCACTTGCAGCTTATCAAAAAGTTGCAGATCATTTGTAAAAAAAATAATGTCCTTTCAAACCTCCGGAGTGCAAGAAATTGATTATTAGAAGATTGCAGAGCCATTTATATCAAAGGTGGCAACAAGCTTGACAAACAGAAAGCTTTTTCTTTCCAAGTTTCATTCACGGCTGAATTTTAATAAAGATTTCACTTGCGACTCTGTCTTCTGATAGCAATGGTTAAGATAGTGAATGTGAAGAAGGAAAAAGAAGTGGTTGACCATATTTACACAATCAAGTGCGCAAGCAGCATGGCATTGAATCATGAAATGTATCATACATACCATGAAGTTTTATTAGCTACAGCTAGACGCTAACCCGATAAAACAAGCATTAAAATTAGAGGTGAGATTGCTGAAGTTCAACTGTAATCATTGTTGAATCATACGGCTTACAGAATCATCCTATATCAAGAAGAAATTCTCGCTACTTTGCTCACAGAAGAGCTTGAAAATATGACCTTAATTTGCTAATGGGGCTGTGACGTTAGCTCTGGTCACAGAGAGTACAAGCAGAAATTTTCTGATGTAAACGTTAAAACGGATGCAAATATTTATTCTACTTCTTTAGTTCCAATGCTATTGACAGGTGTAAATCCAGCAACTAATATACAAAAAATTGTATGGAAGAATCCTCGACCCTCATCTCCTTGTTTTTGTCGACCAACAAAAATTCAATATCCCTATGAAAATATGTACTGCAACTACACTCGAAATCATCAGCGAAATCAAAGATCTGGAGAATTCTGAAGTTAATTCCACTCCACTCTGCATGTGTATGTATAATATGATTTATGTGAGTTTATTAGACAGTGAAAATATTTTTACAGATTTTTGTTAAAAAGTATAAAATTTTCTCGTAGATTGTTTTTCTGAGTTCGACCGACATTTTGTTTTAAGTGAAAAATAATGTCATATTCAGATTCAGCCAACTTGAAAACACTTTTATATGAAATTTCATTTATAATGTTCAATAATTTGAGTTTTGTCCATCTTTTAGCAATTTTAGACCACTGTGCATCAGTGCTCGTGCACCTTCACTGCCACTACCAAACTTGCTGGCGAGAGGACCTCTCCTCGACCTCCAACCTAGCTCACCACCGTGAGCAGTGCGGCAGCGGCGGGCTTGTGAGCAGGGATCGTCCCCTACGGCTGGTAGACGAAACGAGAACACTTTCAATTTATCCAGTACCAGCCAAAAATTTCCAGGACTTTCCATGACCAATTTTTTTCCCCTGACTTTCCAGGACTTTCAAGGTTTTCCAGACTTGTGGGAACCCTGCAGGTTGGCTAACATAAAACCATAGCTTGATGTTATAGGCAAGTGTTTTCAATCAACAGATACTTTTGGGGAAACAATTAAAATAGATGAGTGAATGTACCTTGGTGGGGAATTTCCTTCAGTACATCCCAAGAAAGGCTCAAAAATATGAAGTAAAATGCTCTAAATTATGTACACCTGAAGCATACACTCACTGGATGAAGATATATTCTGGTCAAGGCAACAATCCCGGAAGAGGCCGAAAAGGGCATGCTCGAAGAGATAGTTCTAGAGCTGACTACGGGACTTGTGAATGAGGGTAGGACGTTATATGTCGACAAATTTTACTCCAATTTTTCTCTTTGTTAGGAGTGGTTGGCAAATAAATCTATCTTTGTGGAACATGGCAAAAAAATAAAGAGGTAATCCAAAAGAGGTAATTTAAAAAAGTTGAAGAGAGGTGGTTTGTTCAAAACAAAAAAAGTGTGCAAGTTATAAATTTGTAACACAAATACCAGTGATTTTTCCAATCATTGCGGTTGCACAAATGATGTGGCATGCAGTGCACATGGGTGAGAAGATATACGCCAAAGGTGGTGAAATATGATTTCCTCGGACCCACACCACTTATTTAGTTCTACAGTAGAACCTCTTTTTTACAAACCTCTAATTTACAAAATGACACCAATTTACAAACCATTCCGCCGGTCCCAATCTTTGTATATAGTAAAACCATGTAAAATGACCTCCATTTTACGAAACCTCCATTTTAATGATTTACGAAGTGAGAAGCCGGTCCCTAGGAGTGATTGACCCCTGTTTTACGAAGTATTTGAAATGGTTTTGTCGCAATGTTTTGAGGTCAATGCATCCCTCAATGTGTAAACATTCGGCATTATGTGAACATTTCAAGAATGAGCATTTCACATTCAAGAAATTGTAGAAAAGGAATCGAAAAACCTTAACATTTTTAAATTTATGCACTCTGCCTCTGCACATATTTTTGGGTCACGTCTAGATGTTTTTCTCTGCGCGAACGACTGAAACAACGGGTTGCGCTCCCAGGGTGATAAGACGGGAAAGCCATCTCAAGTAAACAAAATTTGGCCCGATTTTAAGGTAGATATTTACTTCACTTATACTTGTGGTGAACTTGAATAATCCTGGTTACTGGAATAATTGATCCTGGATACAAAGGCTTCTTTTCTAAATCGATTTTCACGTCAGATAAAAAGAAGAAAGAAATTCGCTCTCAATAGCTGGTTTGAGTTTCTTCTTTCCCTTGTTATCAGTTCCTATGTCATCCGAGAGTGGCTCGCACCTATAACTTTGTTTCCAGAATTCCTTGATGCCAGAAAATTACATTGTAAGCTGTGAGCAAGTGAAAATATTTTGGCTTCCAAGCGAGCAGAAGTCGTGCGCATTCAGTCAGAATCACTCTCAACGCGAGGTGAGCTGTGTTTGTGATATCCCGTGTGCGTAAAACAATGGATAAAACATTGCTGAGCAAAAAATGAGGAAGTCCACGAGTTTGGTTACCATAAGGTCGATAATTAAGTACGTGATCGCGCGCAGACAAAAACAGAAATTGCTCGGAAGTAGGTATGGCATTTCTTTATCGACATAACAAAAATCATAAATTCAAGCGAAAACATTTTGAGTCACAGAACAGCATCGTCGAAAAGCAAGTACATTTCATCGTTGAAGTTTGAACAGCTTGATTTGCAGATGTATTATTATTATTTTTTTTTAAGTGTCGACGATCGTGAGTGCAACTTGCCTATAGCTAGGGATAGGAATTTTTCGGTGGTTTGAGAGGGAGAAAAGCGGTACTTAGAAATTAGGAATTCGGTACTTTCAACAAGACATTTCGGTGTTTTCACAGTGACCACAAATTTATATTTCTACACATAGAATACCGATTATTTCAAAGTCTAGAAAAGGGTCACTTATACTATAGTTTAACCCAATATGATCTGGGTTATTATGCGACACTTCCCCTTCTAGCCATGTTATGACTGAAGACAATCACCTAGGTGGCGGAACCTGGAAAAGTGGCACTAAATTTAAAAATAAAATTTTATACATTTCGTGTATTGACATGTAACTTTAGAGAATTTCCATCCTTGTGAATCCTTGTCATCCTTGCCGTAGTTGGCCTTGATTGGTGCTTTCAAGCCAGCTACGCAAACCATACGCATGGGGTCATTCCATTGCAATAAGGTCGTTCATTATGATGCAAAATTGCAATTTAATTCACGAATTCGGTAGATGGATTAAAAAAATAGATTTTCGGTGGAGACAAATTTCTTCTATATTCAGCCACTCACTCTAAAATCAAAAACAAAAATTTGCGAAACTAGCTGCCCTCACAAAAAGTTCGTGACGTCATCAGAGATCCGGTTCAGTTGCTAATTCGCTCGCTAGAAAGCAAAGAAGCTGCATAGCGCCCAGCGTGATTGGACGGAGCAGCGAGTGACTTCAAAACTTTTCATGTTGGTTCTTTTACGTGAAAGGGTTAAGAACCCCGATTTTTCGCCGCCGATAATTCGAAAAGCAGGCAACGGATCAAAAAACGGAAAAATACATGTCTCTTTCTTTTTCAAACTCTATCAGAATTGGCATTTAAAAAACTCTTGGCGAACAAGCCCATTGAATTGAAACAACTCAAAGTGGCTATTCACTCATGCACAGTCCGTCTCGTCTTCAAATCCGTAGTAGTGTTATGAAAAAATCAGACCAAAATAAAAAATCGGAAAAATACGTGTCTTTTTAGTTTTCAAACTATAATTGGCATTAAAAATCTCTTTATGAACGATCCCATTGAAATGAAACAACTCAAAGTGGCTATTCACACATGTGCAGTCCGTCTCGTCTTCAAATCTGTAGCACAGGGATTCCCGAACTATGTTCCGCGGAAGGCTAATGGGTGTTCAGATTAACCTATAATGGCTTTTTATGCTGCTACCTAAACGCAATGGTTTAATATATGTGAAGTCCACAAGGTGTTCCGTTAAAATTTCAGAATTTACGAAGTGTTCCATCGCAGGAAAAGTTTGGGAAACCCTGCTGTAACAGATTACTTAGAATAAATGTGCATATTGCTTTTCCTTTATTCGACTCACCTCGGAGCAGAGAGCCACCGATCATAGATGCCGATAGATGGTTATTCCACTAATTGTAAATAGAAAGCACCGTGACGTGACGAGCTGTGTATTGCCGGTTAGCGCCGTAAATTGAAAGCACCCGATGTCATCCTCCCACGATTGTTATCGTAACACCAGTTATGCTACGATAAACTGCAAACTTCCGCATATCTCAGGAATATTTGCACGTGAGTTCGTTTAAATCGAATTGAGAACATTTTCTTGCAATTTTAATGTTTTTCTTGCGTTTGATATGTACTTCCAACCATTTTCTCATCAAAAATGAAAATTTGCGTTTTGGGGCACAATTCGCGACATTTCGCGAGTTCAGAAGCCATTTCCCCAGTCAGTATGGGGTATGTTGTAACTAACTACCACTCCTAGGACATTTTTGCCTAAATTCGCGAAATTTTCCTATCCCTACCTATAGCCAATTCTGAAGGAGAATGCTCAGATTTTGGCTCTTAAACTGAAGTGACACAACTTTAAATGCTCAAATGGGTGGCTAGAAAAATTCAAGAGAAGACATTGAATCACTTCACTTAAAATCTGCGGAAAAGAAGGGCGTGTGAACACAGAAGATGTTGAGCAGTGGCGTGAAATGCACGACGAAATTTTGTCAAAATATTCCCCTTAGGACAGGTATCATTTAAGAATACTAATTTTACAATAATACGTTACTTACGTTCAAATTTTGATGCACTTTGAATATTTAATTTTTCATTTAAGTTTTACGCCGTTAGGTAAGAATTTGCGATCGCGACTTACTGTTATCAGCATGGGGGTCCAACTGGATTGGGCGAAACGTTTCCAGGTGACCTCTATAGTTGGGGCAGGAACCAACACCTTTTTAACTATTTTTAAAAATAATTATACCCAATAATTTTTAATTTTGAATTGAAACGTAACGGTGTACTTTTCATTAATTGTTTTTTTTTTAAACTTTGAGTAACTTTTGAAATGAAAATAGTCAATCATTGGCTGTCCGAAACCGCGAGGGAAATTTTCGCGGAAAACCGCTTCGTTCTAACGTGCAGAGTTGGTGATCAGCTGGTCTGTCCTCTGATACTGGATCTAGTTTTTCCGTGTGGGATTATTCACGAAGGTGCCTAAAATGAGGGAAACTTGTGCAGTTAAAGGATGCGAAAACCAGGGGTGTAAGTTTTTTAGATTCCCGCGAACTGTGTCAAGGTAAATCTTAAAAGTTAAGACTTTATTGACTGTAGAATGATGTTGTACTTGACAACTATATAACAGGTTTAATATATAAGAACTAACACCTGTATTAGAAGATGGTATTTCGTGTTGTTACATGTTACGTCGTCATTCATGGAAGTAATGAATGAAGTAAATGTGTTCATGTGATAATTTATTATAACGTGTTTTAACTGTACCTTATGTATGATTGACACCTACCTTTGAAGATGGTATTTCGTGTTGTTACATATTACTTTGTCATTCTTGGAAATAGTGGTTGAACTAAATGTGATCGTGTGATAGCTTATGATAGTGTTGTTACATATTACTTGATCGTCATTCTTGGAAATAGTGGTTGAACTAAATGTGTTCGTGTGATAACTTTTGATAGTGCTGTAACTATACCTTATGTATGATTGACGCCTGTCTTAGAAGATGGTATTTCGTGTTGTTACATATTACTTCGTCATTCTTGGAAATAGTGGTTGAACTAAATGTGATCGTGTGATAATTTATGATAGTGTTGTAGCTGTACCTTATGTATGATTGACGTCTGTCTTATAAGGCAGGCGTCTATAGAAGATGGTATTTCGTGTTGTTACATATTACTTGATCGTCATTCTTGGAAATAGTGGTAGAACTAAATGTGTTCATGTGATTACTTTGACAGTTTTTAACTACGTTGTGTATGTGTATCACCTGCTTTATGTGTACTTAAGAACTAATTTAGAGACAGCCATTTTTAATGGACCGAGTGACCTAATATTTCATAATATGTATCATTCATTTAGCTACCATTAAAAAGTATGCTATTACAGTTAGCAACAAAGTGACTGAGCAGTCCAGGCGAGTAACGTAGTGCACTAAACTGTTAAGTATTATTTCTCCTAGCCCAGTCTTGTTATTTTGATGCCATATATAGAATTAGAAAATCGGGGTGATGTGTTTTGAAATAAACTTAACATATCTTATTTTCTCAATTTTATTTAAGAGTTCCTATTATGAGAATAGTATACTGATTGCAGTTCATATTCCAGAATTTAACTGATGTCACTGCATGCTGCATTGAAAATGGTTTAGTACCTACAAGGTTATTGCTTTGATTCGATGTTTATTGTCTATAAGTTTATTATCTTGCTTTTAGGAGAGCAGTTTTAATTTGAAATATTAGTAATGGCTCATTTGCAATGTAGGAACAGAAGGCCATGGGAGAAGAACACAGGCATCATAACCACCTTTGTGCATGTGTAAGCATGGTTTGCTGTGTTATACTTTTTGATATTACTTAGTTACTAGAGGTCTTAGTTATCTGTTGTTTGCATGAAGCATGAGCCCATAGGAAATATATGGGACTTATTAGACTCCTATAGGAATCCCACAGAAAATTCTAACGAGCCTATAAAAATCCAAGCTCCTTCAGGAACTCTCGACATACCTATAAAACTCCTATAAGTCCCATAAATTTCTCTAACAGACATGGGAACTTTTTACCGTGGGATTATTAGGTATTCTTGCTGTTATGTGAGCTTTTTTCTAATATTCCATGGAAGGCATGTAAGTCTCCTTTTGCAGTTCTGTGCTGATTATCTTTTGGACTACTATCAACCTTTCATGAGAATAGGGACTCCTCATATCTTGATGGCTTTCTTTTATTCCTCTGTTTCATGTTATGCCTGGAAAGTAGAGCTGAAAAATGGCGAGAGTTGTGTTGCAATTCAGATTTGCTGGGCAAAGATGTTGCTAAGCTTCACAACCACACTTGTGTCTGTGAGAAGCATTTTTCAAATGAGCAATTCACAAATGCAACACACATCAGGTTAAACTTGAACGCTATACCAAATCGCTTCTTGCCATTGCAATCATCCTTCATTCATGCTACCTCAGCATCTGTTGATGTTTCTTGTTTAGCTGATGAAAGTGCTGCTTCATCCTCTCATCACACAGACATCTTGATGCCATGTCATTCCATGTCAACTACCTCAACTCCTGGTGCTGAGATAGCCACAGCAGAGTCCATAGTGTCCCCCTCTTCAACACTTAGTGCTGTAGTTACTTGCACATCAACCGGAAATGTTTTGACCGAATTAGGTATATCCCCCTTAGACTTGACACCTAAGAAAAGGAGAATATATAAGGAATTTTGTAAGAAGAAGAAGGAGGTGATGCGTCTCAGGAGGGTTATTAGCAGAGGAAAAAGTAGGAGGAAGCAAGAAGGAAATGAGGGACAAAAGAATTTATTGGCAAGGCTAGAGAAAGATTTGTCTCCTGCTGGGTATTCATTGATAACCTCAGTCATAAATGAGACCCAGAAACAGCCCCGAGGTCGTCGATGGTCTGCTTCCTCCAAGCTAGTTGCCCTATCTTTGCTAAAGAAAGGGCCTAAAATGTATAGGCATTTGAGGACACTTTTTCCTTTGCCCTCAAGAAGTACACTTCTACCACTCTTGCATTCTGTTCCTTTTCATACTGGATTGAACAAAGATATGCTTGCCCAAATGGCTGAATCAGTCAGTAGGTTTAGGAGTGTGGACAAAGTGTGCATCTTAATGTTTGATGAGATGGCCATTAAACCCCTCCTTTCCTACAATAGCAATAATGACATAATTTATGGGTTCGTAGACAGAGGATGTCAGGGTCGAACATGCAGCAAAGCTCACCAAGCTATGGTGTTCTTGGTTCGAAGTTTGGGGGGAAATTGGAAACAACCAGTGGCATACTATTTTAGTCCAGCTGCCACACATGCCACTGTGCTGGCTGACCTCCTTCGTGAAGTCCTCCATGCCCTGATAGACATGGGGTTAACTGTTGTGGCAACCGTGTGTGACATGGGTCGGAATAATGTTAAGGCCTTGAAGTTGCTTGGGGCAAGATACCACAATCCCTTTTTTTCCTTTGAAGGCCATGACATTTATACAGTTTTTGATCCACCACATTTGCTGAAGTGTTTCAGGAATTTATTTTTGAAATATGACATTTTGGTGGAGTTGTCCTTAGGTGGTGAACAAGTTACCCTCAGGGGGTCTTGGTCTCACATTCGAGCCTTGGTTGCACATTTAGCTGAAACCAGCCCCTTTGATCCGTAAGTTATTATTCATACCTTTGCTGATGTATTAACTTTTTTCATGATTGAATGCAAATGAAAGCACTGTTATCCCTTATATTTTCACTAATGAAGGACACATTTCATCATTGAAGACTGTAATGTTTTTGTCATATTATGCTGAGCAAAGTTTATTTTCAGAATCTCCCGACTTACAGAAAAGCATCTTGACCCTAATACTTTTCAAAAAATGAAGGTGTGTCTTGCTGCTGAAATTTTCAGTCGAACTGTTGGCAGTGGAATTGAGATTATGGTTGCCAAGAGTAAGCCACTTCACTAACCCATGGCATCATTATTTTCCATTATTCCTTTACTTTTTTAGCACAAATATTTTCTGAAACCTTTGCAGATAAATTGGGAATTGATGCCTTGGCCACTTCTGATTTTGTCCTGGAAGTGGACAGAATGTTTGACAGCCTCAATGGTGACTCTTCCCACAATAGCAGTAAGAAAGTCCTTACCCATTCCATTAGCGAGGGTAGCCTTCATTTTTCGTATTGGGAAGAAGCAATGGGTAAAGTGGAGAAGTGGAAATTTTTTAATGGGACGAAAGTCATCAGTCCTCCATCTCAACGTGGATGGGTTGCCACAATGAAAGCAGTGGTCTTGCTTTGGCAAAAATTAAAAGATTTGGGCTTCACCCAATTTAATGCCAAAAGGATTAACCAGGATCCCATTGAGAATCTATTTAATGTAGTGAGGCAGAACTGTGGTGGCAATAGCCGTCCAAATGCTGAGCAGTTTATATCAGCATTGAAAACTGCTGTAGTCAATGGGTTGTTCTCATGCAAGAACAAAGGAAACACAGCCCCTGATGATTGCAATTTATTGACTGATCTTAGAAATTTTTTTTATGAAGGCCACAGTCCAGAGATTGAAAATCCAATCATTAGGGGGCCATTTGATTATAAGATAAAAAAGGGGAGGTTGAGAAACATACGTCACATCGGGTCTCTGGTTGTTTCAACTGTGCAGGGGAAATTCAAATGTGAACATTGTTTTACAGACCTTACCACTTCCCAGTCATCATCTGATGCTTTTATTTATAGTTTTTGCTATGACGGTGATGGTGAATTATGTGGTAATGAACTTTTAGCTGCTGTGCATGAAGGGATAAGTGCTGTGAAAAGGCACCTGGGGGCTATTGCTCATGAGGAACATTTATCTATGTTGTGCACCCCTGTAATCCATGCAAGTATTGCATTTAATTTCATTACATGTCCTCAGCATGGCTGTGATGTGAAAACATTGATTGCATCCATCATTGCTCAGGTTGCCATAAAACAGTTTTGTGTTGAGCAAAATGAAAATTGATAATGTATGTGTCAGCAGTGTAATGCATTTGATTTAATTCTGGCCCTGTATGTGTATGTATGTATATGTATGTATATATTTAATGTAACTGTATGGAGTGCTAAGAGGAGGGCACTTCCATCAAAGTTCTTGGTCTTTCGGAAGAGACGTTAAACTGTGTGTCCCCTTGGCATTATTCGTAAAGAGTAGGCTAATGCCGGTGTCGGGTTTCCCTCCTCTCTTCATCCTTCTTTCCTTTTCATCATGGTCTTCTTATACCTTTCCCCCTATGTTCATTCTTCTATTTCTTATTTAGATTTTTTATTTTGCCGGTGATGAAAAATGGCTTAAGGCATTTCCTGTTGAATGCAAACATTTGCTAGATGTCCGATGAAAGCAATTTGTTGACAGCCATTGCTCTGAGGCTATGGGAAAAAATTTAACAATCATTATAGGTACTTTATACTAACATTGACTATATAGCATTGACTAACAATGAGTAACTCTTATTTTATATTTTTCTCTTAAATTTCATGTGATTTTTCTTCTTTGCAGAATAACCTTAAGCTGTTAATAAAACTGTATTGGTGCCTAAAAAGTCATCTGGAAGAGTGACATCATCCCTATGAGTATTGCAAAGTCATGATCTCATTACTTGTTTATCCTGTGCATGAATTGTTTGCTCATCTATATCAACAGCATGTAATTTTAGCTCTGACAAAGGAAACTGATATTTTGATGTGTCATGTTCTATTTGTAACAGGTTCCTTTTAAATTTTTACGTAATTTTTTTAAAGTTCCTGTGCTCAGTGCTATCTGCATTCAAAGTGTAAATATTAACAAATTTTTGGAGGTACATGTTCAAATTTTGAAAAGTAATATGGGTTTTATCTGTCACATAAGATTTCATTTACATGACATTAATATAATATTCTCTTTTGAGAAAAATAATTCTTCCACAATAAATTCACCTGTAACTCATGAAAGGTAAAGAGCTAATTTTATTACCATTTATAAATTTTTTTCCCTTTTCAGAACTGAGGAGATGATATCCATTTCACAGTCCTGGCATGAATGACCATTGTAATTTATTTTGCAAAATTTTTCAAAATTTAGTATTTTGTTTGCATGCTTATGTTTCTGTATCATGTCTATAAATAAAGTTGATTTCCTCTTTAACGTGCAAATAGTGTATGGTTCATTGTTACCACCCCTTGTAATGGCATTTACTTCTTGATTGCTGCATTCCAAGGATAATGGAAAAATCTCAATTTCTGTTCATTAACCCCTAAAAAGTAACAAATTCGATTATTTTCCGTTGACTATTTCATTGTCAAGTAAGGTACTTGAGGTTTTTTAACTGCCTCGAGTACTAGAAAAAAGTAATGCAAATATTGCTATAGGTTCCTATATTTGAATTTCGCGGCACCGCTCATGCTTCACTACACTAGAGCCATCTAACCTTGAGGCAGAAACTACGACCCCCTGGGAATGAAATATAGCGTTGAGTTGGCTCCCCATGGTTATCAGTAACCGCGAGTAAATAGTTCTCGCATATCACCGCTAGATGTCAGTGCTGTAGAACGCATATGTGGGAATTTCAAATTAACTCGAGTTTTGTTCTAAAATTGGCTTTCATCAGCTAAGAAATATTATTGAAGGTATTTTAAACGGTACATTTTCTTCAAAAAAGGCATTTCCTAGTCTTTGTACTGAAATATACTGGGTTAATTGGAACTTTGTTTTGAAATTTATTAGTTAGAATGCATCCGTGGCATTCCCATGTTAAAATGGCCTCTTCCAACACAAATTCGACTTGCACTAAACATATCCCCTGCGCTCATTAATGCATATGCCTAAAATACTCCGTGGGATGAATTAATTCACTTATTCCCCTTATTATGATATCTACCAACTTAAAGCTACAAGAAATTAATTCAGTTGCAGCAGCCAAGTTCACACCGTTATAAATTTGTAGAAAAATATTTACCAGTTTTTAAAGTTTCTGTTAATTTTTGTTAAGGAGAGCATAAAAAATATGCCACTATGTATAAGAAGTGTAGGTTTCTAATTTCCTTTTGTTCTATTAAACATTTAACTGGATGTGTAATTCATTTTATTGAAATATTACCTTCCTTTTAATCCCAATTATCTTTATGAAGTGCGCTGCTGAAACTGGATTGGGATTGTTGAGGTTTTGATTGCTTGAAAGATAACCTCCAATTCACAAACCCTCTGATTTACAAAGCTCATATTTTTGGGTCCCTTCAACTTCGTAAAACAGAGGTTCTACTGTATTTACATCCAAGACAAGAACTGGTGTGTAAAAAATGAAACCGTATGTGGTTAATTATAATTTTGCAAAAAAGGGTGTTGACCTCTAATATCAGATGAAAATATTACACATGTTTGAGATTCTCAATGAAGGGGAACTGCTTCTTGGGACCTGAGTGGTATATGCGTGGGTCATTTACAATAGATACGCTGGAGGGATAAAAATGGATTTGATAAACTTTAGGGAAAAAATAATTTATGGACTAAAAGTGATGACATTGAAAGCAGAGTAAGTATGAGTGACAAAAAATTAAAAGAAGTTTAAAAGCTGGGAACATAAGAAGGGATGGCTAGAGATAAAAGAAAAAGATGTGTTGCATGATAAGAGAAACTTTGCATTACTAGTGATGTAAAAGAAGCGAAGGTGAAAGCAAAAAGGCAAAAACTTATTGTAAGGACTTTGATGGACAGCCTACTGGTTCTGAATTGTTTTAATCTAAAACAAATACATTTCATTATACCGTATTTACTCGTGTAAGCCGCGCCCTCGTGTATCCCGCGCACCCCCATTTTCGGGCAGGCTCGGGAGGAAAAAATTATTTTTATCAAAAAAACAATTTTTTGCCCTTGAGCCTGCATCATTTTGTCATAACATGAATGCACATTCTTTAATAGAAATTCTGTGCCAAAGTTAAGTGTTGATGTACATCTTTCTCATGAATTTATTGCGTTACGTTTTAATATCGTCACGAAACACAGCCAGTTTTATTGTGCATCTTTTTCTCCTAACATCACACAGTAATCACAGTTGTATACAATCTCGTCATCCAGCTATGAAAATGGCATCTGTTAGAAATGAAATATCCAGCTAAAATATTTGCAGAATTATATACAATTTCAACCCGTGATCATTCGATTACGGAAATCCGTCGGCTAATCAACAAATAAAAGTAGAATGCCGTCCGTACCTGATAGATGCCTGAAATGTGATACGTTTGGTTCGCGGTCATAGCTGATAACGGACTCTCAACGGGCAACGCCCTCCCCCCTACTTTTGGAAGCCACCTGGGTGAAGTTAGAGCGTGGGAAAGCGATGAGTGAAATGTGATACTTATGATGAAATGTGATGCTGACTTGAGAAAAAATATCACTTTACCCGACCCCCTAACCTGAGCGCCGAGGCGAGGGTGGGGGGAGAGAGAGATGGAAGGGAGAGGAGGAGGCAAGCCAAGGACGCGTAGCCGTTCACTGGACTGCCGGAAGCGCCAGCGCTCGGCGTAAAGGCCTGTGGAAAAAAGCGCTGGACATCCTCTTTGCTTTACACGACTACAGTAATTGTATTAAACTTACTTATCAACTTGAGGAGTATCTGCATTGAAAGATAAACGATGCAGCTAGAACTTATATCAAAGCTCATTTTTGTATCACTTCTCATAGCCGAGTAACATTTCCGCGAAATGATCGATTTTAGGCAAGTTAACTAATTTTTTTCTCCAATGTGGTAGATATCATGTAAATGCCCTATGGAATAAGTTCTAGCAACATCCTTCCTGCGCCAAACGGTGAAAACAGAATTTCTTTATATATTAGCATGGCGATGTAAAAGTCAACGGTCTGAAAATGGATTTCCTGGCGTGGTATCCACTTCCATAAATGAATGATGCTTCCTATAAAAGGAAGTAAAAACAGATTAGAGTTCCGATTCTCTCTTTGCATGCGCCGATGCACTACGTTATTTATCCCATTGATGTGACGATGCGTTTCAAAGCTCACTCGGGCGCTATGCAACATAATTTCAGGTTGTGGAAAAATCATGAAGGGGTGCGAAATCAACCTCACAGCTACCACCGGGGTAAGGTTACAATTCGAATCGACCGAAATGACGGCTCCCACGTTCGAGCATCGGCCGTATCAATCTTGTGTTAGCTGCCAAGGCCCCTGAAAGGAGGTCCAACCCCTCCCCCACTAGTGAAAAGGGTAAGAGCGAAACGGGCGAGTGTAGATAATTACAGATAAGGTGAAGGAGTGATCCTCTCGGGTTACCCTCTTCTCTTTCTCGCGGAATGAGTCCCGCGCAGATAAATATCGTCGCGCCCATAAATAAGGAACGAATAACTTTTTTCTGGAGGGGTCTTCTGGGAAAAACCGGTTTGGACACGCCAATTGTTCAGATCTGACTGAGATATCACCCTAAAATCTGACAGCTTTATTGTTTCCGGCTGAGTGATTGAGAGGGATAGCTAGATGCAAGGACTCTAGAAGGATAAGGCAATTTCCACAAACCCTGGAAAGGAAATTTTACCATTCATCACGATAACCTGAATCGAGCCTCGTATTGCCGGTAATAATTATTTGTCATCACAAAACGAATGAGTGAATGGAATCATACCTCTATTTGATGCGAAGGCAGCTTGACACATGGAAGTCGATTTCCATTGAAATGTAAAGACTAGCAATATCTCCAAATATGTCACTACTTGCAGGGCATCTTTCGGCTTTCTTCTTACTTCCGAATCATCCGTAAACATTTATGACGCAAGTAAACAATGAACATTGCAAATTGATAGATCAATATTAATATTGTTAAAATTCGTCACGGCAAAGAAGGGTAGTACCAATCCGCGAGTTCCTGCACGCCGCACCGCCAGCTGCAACGGCAAAATAACTTATCCGGTGGCGCCAAATTTGACATTCCTTCACACGTTTGAATTTTTTGATTGGATATGTATGTTCGTATCTTTGAAAGTTCGTTAGTCAGATGATCGTAATTCGATGACTTACTGTATTCACTTTGGAGAAACTAACGACAGGAATTTGAGGTAAAATGGTGCGCGGCTTACATGAAAATCTGGAGGATTCGTGTAAGCCGCGCACCCCCATTTTTTCACCGGCATTTTCGGAAAAAAGGTGCGCGGCTTACACGAGTAAATACGGTAATACTATATTGAAAAACTGCTGAATTCATAGCAAGTAAAATTTTCTTGAAATGTAAAACTTTCAGGGTAGCAGATTATTGAAAACGAGGCTCATAATTTCATTCCGCAGTGCAATTTGTGCGCATTCATGTTTTTGGAATTATTATTTTTATTATAATTTATATAATATTTTATTTATACAATAATAATTTATTTATATAATATTTAGTCCCTTTATATCATGAACAATTTATGTTTTCAATCCACATGCCTTCTTACATGTCAACAAAATAAATGCATAAAGAAAGGAAATTTATGGGGCTTTTACTTGAAAAAATGTGCTAAAGACCAATCTGAGGAGCGTCAGTGAGAAATATGTCCTTTTTCACAGCCGTCATGCATAGCCAAGGCAGCGGAAAGGGACCCACCCGTGGGTCCCTCTGCCCACGAGCGTGAAAAGCCAGGACCCACCGGTGGGTCCCCACACCCATGAGGGTGGACAGCCAGGACCCACCGGTGGGACCCACTGTCGCGAACATTTGTTAATGCTAACAACAAAGAGCTCTTGTGAAAGTGATATTATATTACAGGCAGTCCCCGAGTTTTGTAAGCCTTGACTTATGTAAATCTATACAGAAGTGCCAACCTTACCCAAAAAGACAAGAATTACGGAATGCGAAGGATGGTTGCCTATGTTGAAGGAGCACATGTGCAGGAATGTTGGTAAGAGCTGGCCGATCTGAGAGGGTTAAGACCAGTAAATTGGCCTGGTAAGAAGTTGCAAAGAAGGATTAACATTGCTTTCACACATCTGGGAAACTGCATAATATGTAGCTACGAAGTTATACATTTAAATAAGAAATTCACGAGGTGCAACTGCAAACAGAGTTCTTGAATTTTGTATTGAACTGAATGAAATTTTGCCGAACATTATTCCCAGCATTTTTCTTCATCAATTGTAATCTCCGTGGCACATAATCACCTCCGGAGTAATTTTTGACTTACCAAAACTTTGAAATTAAGGAAACGCAAACAGAGTTCTTGACTTTTGTAGTGAACTGAATGAAATTTGGCCAAAAATGATTCTCCACATCGACCGTAATCTCTGGAGCACTTAGTAACTATATAGTAATTTTTGACTCATGCAGTGGGTGTCGGAATACATTAATTACATAACTCGGGGACTACCAGTACAGCAAACTCAAAATAATAGGGTGCATGAACCAAGGAATAAATTGTTAATCAAATTATGTAAAGATGTTAATTCAAATCAAATCAGTTACTCCACTTTTGAATTGACATTAAACAATTTTGAAGTCATTTCCTATCAGGTTGAAGAGAGCGTTCAAGTATTATGTAAGCACATTTTTGGCCATTTTTGACCCCTCCCACCCATGTAAGCAAAAATAAGCATTTGCCAAACCCCTCCCCCCCACTTGCTTACATAAGATTTTTTGATTTTTTTATATTTGCTTTATATAAAGAAAATCAAATGTTTTATACTATTTTTGAAGTGTTTCTTTTGCAGTGTCACATGAGTACTATAAAAAGTGTACTATTTAATTACTTGAGAAGTAAAAAAAGTAGTACTATAGTAGCATTTAAGAGTAAGACCTTCCTGTCTTACGTAAGCAATGCAATGACCCCCCCCCCCTCCCACTTGTCAGCAAAAGTAAGAAGACTCGTAACCCCCTCTCCCCTAGGGGTGCTTACGTAATACTTGAACGTCCCCTAAGTAATTAACCCATTAAAGCCCACGAGCATCTTAAGTTGCATCGTGTACAAAAATTTCCTCTTCCTTCCAGAAAGCTCGCAAATACGTGGGAAAATGCTATATTCGAGGGTTGTGCCTCCTTTTCACGGGGTTTTTTTTAGAAAGCGCCCAGGCCAGAGGTAACGGTACTTTTTCCCTCCGACCCTAGAAGGGTCATCCGCCGCCAGTTGTGCTTCAGACTCTGTATTGCTCGGAAGTTTATACCAACTGCTCAGCTGAACGTAAAATTGATTTGAATATGCCAAATTGGTAAGTACATACATATGTATGTCATATTCTGAAAAATATTTCATGATTTTGCTGAAAATCAAATTTTTTATATGCTGTCAAACTTCTGATTCAACTATAGTTGCTCGTGGGCACTTGGGAGTACTAATTTTTCCATATTCCAGTTGAACAGCATTCCTACGTCTTGAGGGATTGAAGCCCTGCTTTCATTCATCGCACGTATTCAACAAGTTGTGAAAAGATATTTATCATTATTAAATACTACTATTTATTGTTGATATATTTCATGTATTTGAATTCTATGGTTTTCATGAGCTAGTTTTTAATTTTTATTTCTAGGTTCTTAGTTATTGAAAGTGAGAGCTAATCTATCTGAGACTTTAAGATGTAAGTTTGCATAATAAGTTACTTATTTTCAAGTACGAGTTTTTGCGGAATGTTGTACTGTAATTTCGTGATAAGAACGCTATAATTTTCCATGTAAATATTTTTTTTTAATTGTGAATTTTCTGGTCTCAAAAACACTTATCCGTAAATGACATAATTAGCATGTTAGAGGAAAATGATGGCGAACACGGACCACGGACAATCGTTGTAAGTGGACCAGTGGAAGGTGCCGATGCCATTACGGATGAAGATTCCGACTTATCCGATGAGGAGGTTACTAGGGATCCTACGCACCTCCCGCAACGTGTTTTGGATGCAGAAGGAGAGCTTCATTCGAGGGAAGACTTGATTGAAGAACCGCAGTTAGTGCAACCGTCAACATCTAAAGGAAGCATGAGGGCCACCAAAAACCGTAAGTTCAGTGATTCCATTAGAAAATGGTCAACTGATTTATCTCAGTTAGATTTCAAGATACCAGAGTTTTACCCCCCTCAAACTCCAAGTAGATTCTCGATCAATCAGTCCCACTTTGATTCTTTTAGGGTTTTATTTTCGGAAGATTTTGTGTCCCATATAATGGATCAAACAAACCTTTATGCGAACATACGGGGAAATCATGGACTTAGTGTTGCTAGTGAAGAGTTATATGCATTTCTTGGCATATTGTTACTATCTGGATATCATTTTTGCCTAGAAAACGTCTCTTTTGGAACACAGATGACGATTGCAATGTCACTATTTTCCGTAATACAATGAGAAGAAATAGATTTGACGAAATCTCCGTTATTTACATTTGGCGGACAACTCAAAACTTGATGCATCAGACAGGTTGTATAAAATAAGGCTAATCTTTGATTTTTTAAACCGAAATTTTAAGTTTTTACCTCCCGGGATGAACTGTTGCGTAGATGAAACCATCATTCCATACTCTGGTAAGCATGGTGCAAAAAAATTCATCAAAGGCAAGCCTATTCGGTTTGGGTTCAAACTATGGTGCTTGGCCGAATCAAATGGCCGTATGGTTCTAGGAGAACCCTATGGCGGATCGTGTACAAGAATGTCGAAGACAGATCTCAGACAAGGCGGAGATGTAGTAGTTGCCTTATTGGAAAAGAGCCAACTGGAAAAGGGCTCTAGGCTGTACTTTGATATCCTATTCACCTCAGGAAAGTTGCAGCATAGGTTACAGGAAATGGAACTGGGAGGGACAGGCACACCACATGAAAATAGATGTCTATGGGATGACAGAAAAAAGTGTTTAAAAAAAGCCAGAGGATCGATAGAAGAAGTAACCGATGGTAATTTGCTTGTTACTCGCTGGAACGACAACGCTGTCGTAACAATGATGACCAATTGTATCAGGGGTGGAAACAAGGTAGCCAACCGCTACTCAAGAAAAGATAAGAAAAATTTGACTGTACCAATTCCTCTACCCATTGCAGAATATAATAAATTCATGGGGGGTGTAGATCTTTGTGATCAATTTTTGGCCACGTATAGGGTGAACATAAGAAAAAAAAGTTGTGGTGGCCATTTTATACTTGGGCAGTTGACATTTCTTGTGTTCAGGGCTGGCTATTGCACAGGCATGTCGGGAGTACAATGGATTATTTGCAATTTAGAAGAGAATGTGCACTCTATATGATGAAGAGTTTT
This sequence comes from Pyrrhosoma nymphula, assembly GCA_963573305.1. NCBI lineage: Eukaryota > Metazoa > Arthropoda > Insecta > Odonata > Coenagrionidae > Pyrrhosoma > Pyrrhosoma nymphula. The sequence continues at coordinate 38,746,300 of OY754334.1, forward strand.
GGTTCTCCATCTGCTGGGCGTGGTTACAAGCACTCGACAACAGGAGGTGAAGAAATAAGAAAAGATCGTATAGATCATATTATCATAAAAGGGTCTTCTAAATACAAACTTTACGTACAGTGTAAAAAAGAACTATGTATCTCTGTAAAAATGCAATCTTTCAATGCACCCTGAATGTTTCCTTGAATTCCATGAAAAATAAGAAATACCAATTTTTGTAATTTTTTTGCAAATTTACATTGTGTAAATTATGTAAATATACCCTTATATGTAAATGTAACCTTGTTCGAAAACCATTTATGGCAAAAAAAGAAAAATAAAACAGATTTAAAAATTATTCTCTCTCATTCCTATTCTTATGAAAAACCAGCATTTAGTACACCCAAGTGCCCACGAGCAACTTAAGATGCATGTAAAAATCTCCTGGTTCAGAATTGCAAAAAATTTAAAAGTTTGTTTTCTCGAATAAATGAGTTCAAACTATATAAATGACACAGAAAAAATCGTAGTTTTCGAAAAAAATCATTTGGGCACTAATGGGTTAATAGCATTAATTATTTAGGGGAGGGGAGTAGCTGCATTAATTCTTCACATGTGATCTGTATTTTGAAATTTATGAGTATTGACATAAGTGCGATATTCCACATAGGAAAAATCATTCGCCTTGACCGGGGTTCGAACTCGGATCCCTCAATTTTGCACCAAGTGCTTTTACCAGTTAAGCTACCGAGGCATCCTTCTTCGCTGTGGATTATTTGGTGACTTTATCGGAACATGATGGTCAGGACTGCAAGACAAATTATTTCATCAGCAGTCCAAAGCGTGCGCTAAGCGCCACAGTCCACGAGGATAAAGCCATGCATAGAACACAGGAGGTGTTCGCTCTTTTGACTAACTTTACTTAGCTAGCATAGCTTCACTGGTTAAAGCACTTGGCGTGAAATCGAGGGATCCGGGTTCGAATCCCGGTCAAGGTGAATGATTTTTCCTCTGTGGAATATCGCACTTATGTGCACTTGCTGGTGACTCCGTAAAGGTAACTAGTGTGGCTAGTCCCGGTATCCTCGAAATTAGTATTGACATACTTTATTTATTCCAACAATAAATTCTTTTGCAGTTTTACTTTAGACAGTTGTAATTCTATTTTCAGGGCCGACACATGATGGCAAATCTGCCGTAAGCCCTCATTAATGGATATCCCCATAAGCTCCATGGGAGAGTGCTAATTTGCAAATTGCACTTGTGTACGACCCAGTGCCAAACAAATGAACGTATCAAGTTCAATAGGAACAATGAGCCAACTCTTCTACATCCATTATCTCCTAACTCTCATTCCTCTCCTTCCAGTTAAGCCATCCTACGTGACAAACAGGGCGGCTCGGGTTAAAACAGCCCGAAGACCCGGTGAGCCGTCCTTCATGCCGAACAGGGCAGCTCGGGTTTTAACCAACCCGAATACCCAAACCCAGGTCATTTGACCAGGGGTTCCCTGCAATGGGAAGTAGCACAACCAGCCATTGCCAGTGGCAGTGCACCTGTTCCCACGTCACCAGCGCTTAATAGCTGAGGTGCAAGTCCCAACTCCCCCTTTTTAGCTTTGGATTTTGGCATTGCTGGTTCCTGGTGCCTACCCCCTCGCTCGCCTGTCGCAGCCCTAGTGGACGCCTACTCTTCCGGCCATTGCCAGCCTGGATCGTCTTCCTTGAGCAAGGACTTCCGTGACATAAGGCGCCACCTTATCCTTTCCTTCCTCCGTCCCATCCCCTTCGTATCTTGCACGACAGGTTTCTTTTTTTGTGCATCTGGTAGGAGTTTTGGCTAATAAGCCTACCTTTTGAATTAATTTTCTGCCTAAAAAGTTATTTTCAGCCACCAACCTGCCCCCAGATTATCTTGATCCCCCAGGTAACGGTACAAAATATTTCCTCTTCCCACCATCAACTTCCATCCACTAGTGCTCCTGATGCTCCAGTCTCCCCCATTAATCATGCCGTTACTTCCCTTCCCCATCCTCTGACACCTCCCCTTTAACCTTGTTCTTTGAGCACATCATGTTCCAAAATGGTTTCTTCTACTCCCGGCACCTCAAGTCCCCATCCTCTGAATCTCTAAGGTCCACCTCTGAATTATACCCCTATATTGACTTCTCCCACCACTGCTACAGAAGAGTTACCTGCAATCTTTCAAGATTGTTTGACTACTTTGACAGAGTTGAAAGATGAAAGGCCTACCCTTGTGTTAGATCCAGCCGATTTATTTGTCATTAAATCTTCCCGTTCAGCAAATGTTTCTGAGTCAAGTGAGGTTCTTGCTGGAGCTGTCACATTCTGCTGTCTGGAAAGGTGGAAAGTGCTCAATTCACTTCAATCTTAGCATGATAAGGTCAATCAGTTGACTCCTCGCAAGAAAGTAACTTACAAAACGTTGATGAATCAGCACAGGCAAATAAATTGGTTGAAGAAGTGAGTGACTAATAAGTCTGATTTCACTGCCATTCACCCTGATAGCAGAATATGAATGTCATTGAAAACATTTTTTCCCAATCTGCCGTCAAATTTCTCAATGCAATTCTGAGGGAAGGGCAAAAAACCCATAAGGTACGAGGTGGACCCTCAAACAGAAGGTAAAAGCCCTATCCATCTACAAAAAGAGCCCTTACACCTATTCCTTCCTTCGCACCTTTCTTCCCATTCCTTGCCGCAGGACACTGACCAAGCTCCTTTCAACCCTTCCCTTTACCACTGGCATTTACTCTCAAATTTTCAGTAGTTCTTCTTCCCAAAGAATGGCAGATAAGGATAGGCACTGCTGTTTGACAAGTAGTCTCTCAAAAAGGAGCTGGTGCTCGACAAGGAGAATGACTGCATTGTCGGCTGTGAGGACTATGGCATGTGGGGATGGTAGCATACTATTGCAGACAAGGCTTTGGTTTTCCTGATCCGTGGCCTCTGGTCCAAGTGGAAGTACCCTGTGCATTACTTCTTTAGCCAAGGGGCAGTATCTTCCTATTCCCTAAGAGACCGGATACTGGAAGTCCTCCACCACAGGGCCGTAGCCAGGTCATGTCTTTAGGAGGGGCAACCAATTTCCTTGGAGGGGCAAACGAGCCGTTTTACATGCTGTAAATCTACGAAATTCGATAATAAAGGCTTGGGAAGGTTAACATTGTAAATTTATTTGATATTTTTAAGGTTACTATTTGCAGTCTTAATTTTAGATGGATTATTTTAGTTTATTATTCGACTCTTAAACCTTGCCCCTCTAAAGTAGAGTACCAAAAGGAGGTGTTAAACCCTTAAAAAGATAAAGACTCTTAAAGCTAGGTGGGGCAAAAGAAATTCCAGGAGGGGCGGCGCCCCCTCTACAACCCCCCCTGGCTACGGCCCTGCTCCACCATCAAATGGGGCCTGGATTAAAAATTGTAGCCACTGTCTGTGACATGGCCTCCACCAATGTCAGAGCCCTTCAACTCATGGGAGCTTCATATGATGAACCCTCCTTTGAGTTTGAAGTGAAGTTGGTGGTTACAATTTTTGACCCTCCACATCTACTGAAGTTCTGCTGGAACTTTTCATGGGCACATGACATCATGGTTCCTGTTACAGTGGGGGGGCAATATGGTCATGATGAGGACCTCATGGATTCATATGCAGGTGGTATATGAAGATGATGCCAAAAATCCTTGTGGCTGGTAAGTTTCTACACAGAACCCAATTAGATTTTGTTTTTCACATTTATTTGTGCTCAATGGAACTCTTCAGTTCCAGAAGTTAAGGTGTACCTTATAATTCCATCTCCTACATCGTCTTTGTATATTGGCCATACCCAGGAAATAATGTTGGTTTGCAAGTAGTTTTATTTTTCAGCCTCTCCCAGTTTGGGGTGCCAATACTCATTTTAATTTTTAATGGGTATTTTTCCATGATTTTCATGCTCAAGGTGATTTCTCAATACTTGCTTTTTTCCAGATTATTTAAGTTGTATCGCTTATACCAAGTCTAATTTTATTTCTTTATGTGCCGGTGTTTTACCAAGTTCGGCACTAAGGACTGCTGAGCTGCTGCTCCTGATGAATAACCTCTTTGACTCCATGTACGGAGACAGAAAGAGGGTGAAGAGGGTAGGGAGCAGCAGTATGTACAGGGTCCCAAAGACCTGGTCCAGCCACCACCTCAACACCTTCCAGCACATAGAGAAGTTCAGGTCGCTGAGGATTTTTAAGGGCCATGGTCTTCCGGCAACCTTCATCCCCCAAGAGTGGCAACCCAAAACTGGGGGGAGAAAGGCTGAGGCAGGGAACAGGACTCCTCCCCCTTCCATACAGGGTTGGCTGGCAACAGTCAGGGGGATAAGAAAACTTTGGGAAGGGGTAGGGAAGAGGTACAGCCATTTGAACACCCAAATCTTGTATCAAGATCCCATTGAGAACTTATTCAACCAAGTGAGGCAAAATTGTGGATGCAATCACCATCTGAATGCATCCCAATTTGTCTCTGCTCTGAACACTGCTGTAATCAATGGATTAGCGACCATAAAGTCACGTGGTAACTACTAGAGGCCTGCATACGGTCGCAAAATACGGGCGGCCCATGCCCGCCTGTGTGCGAGAGATAAAGAGAGAACCATATCCCGAAGTCATTCGACGATCTTTTCCGAAGTCTCACGAATGAGGCTTGACGGAGAACTAGCCGCCCAAGGGGCGGTCACCCGGTGGGTGGCCGGGCGCCCGCCTCTACGCCGGGCGACCGCTTCTATGCCGGGCGCCCGTCTCTTAATCCTCACCACAGGGCTTCTAGCTCGAGGGTCTTTGCTGTCCGCAATTCGCACGACGCGAATTTCCCGCTCAGTCATATACCGCCCCTCCCCTTCCTCAGTTTGGGCGCACAAGAGAGACCTCTCAAGGAGCCGGGTGCCCGCCAAAGACCCGGGCACCCGCCTAGGATACGGGCACCCGGGGTGAACGGGCACGGTCGGGCGTCTACGTCACACGGGCGGAGGCGAACACGGGTGAGGGCGCCCGGCACGGGCGGGCGAGGGTCGCCCGGATTTCGAGCCCGTTTGCAGGCCTCTAGTAACTACATATGAAGTTGACTGCAGCTCTTTGAATGGGTTGAATGAGCTTTTTGGTAGAGATCATGAGGAAAGCCTTAATTATCTTCCTTATTGCATGAAGAATATAAATAAATGATCACTTACCTGGGATGTAAGTCGCTTGAATATTTCTTTCTTGACCTTGTCCATTTTAGTTCCTTTAGGAGCAGGCGTAAATATTTTTTCATCCAGCTTCTGCAGCTCCTGCACGTTACAATTTGGAATTTGCTTCATAACCTGTCATAACAATAGTTCAATTACTACATTTCATCGAATATTTATCACTTAGATATTAATCACTAAATGGCTATCACGTACTGGAAAATATTTAAAGATTTTCTTGTAATAGCTTTACTGATGAACTGAAAAAGTCGTAACTAGTCTTAGCTAAGTAAAAAAAATGGAGAAATTCGTACAAACAGAAAGCTCAAAATAATTCACATTTTCCTCAGTGTCTATTTTAATTCAAGTTGACATGATATTTTTTACCAAATCTCAGAGCAGAGGCTTATTCAACTCTAGCCATTATCTTCTTGGAACCAACAAATTAACTGCAGCAGGCCTTATATTGCACAAGCATATTTCAATTTAAATCACACTAATATTATTATTATCACAATTGGAAGATATTGAACTCACCTCAAAAATTGCAGCAGGGAATGCAGGCCGCAGCAATTCATACACCAGCACTCCAAGGGCAAGAAGAAAGCTCTGGTTGGTTTCATGGTGGCCATGAGCTTGGAGTCCACCTAGGACAGATGCCATTGTATGGGCAGCCCACTCATCATCCAAAGAACCATCTCCAACAAGCTGCCTTATTAGCGGTCCAGCCAAAAATGTAGCTTTTAAACTAACAATTGTGTCTTGCCAGGAGAGTGCTCTAAAAAAATAAGATAGAAATATTGCACCCTTATCCCATGATAATTCTAAGAAAAATATTGATATACAAGTGATTCAAAACAATATCATACACATTGTGAACAAACAATATTATAATTGCAATTCCTAGCCACTTGGGCTAGTTACAATTACCTTTCCCAGGTATTTTTCAATGCCAATGAATTCCACTAGCTCCTTACTATCGTCTCAATGTGTCTCAATTGTCCTGACAATATTAAATATTTTTAATATAACTTGTATCTGAAATTTTTGGTGTATTTTTTTATGGTTATAGATTTGACTTCTTTAGGTCTTGTATAAATGAGTGAGGCGTGATTTCATTGGTTAATATTATGAAAAGTAGGATTACAATTAGGATGATTGAATCGGATCTATTTCATCCAAATATCCACGAATATTACATTTCACCGGATAATGAAATCAGATCCTAATTCTTTCAAGAAAAACAGATCTGGACCCGAAACATTAAAATTCATGCTTAAGTGAATGATGCATCCCATTAAGGAAGTAAAAAGAGATCAGAGTTCCAATTCTCTCGTCGCATGTGCAAATGCACTATGTTACTTGTCCTATTGATATGACTATGTGTTTCAAAGCTCTCTCGGGCCCTACGCAACATAATTTTAGGTTGTGAAAAATCATGAGGAAGTGCGATATCTACCTCACCACTACCACCAGGGTAAAGTATTGAATTGACCGAAATAATGGCTCCCCACGTTTCGTTCGAGTAACATCTCAACCCAGTGTTGGCTGCGGCCCATCCCATCTCCTACCAGTGGAAGCCAACTGGGTGAAAGCTGAGCTGGGGGAGTGTAGATAATTACAGATAAGGTGATGGAGCAATCCTCTCGGGTTACTCTCATCTCTTTCTTGCTGAATGAGTCCTGCTCAGATAGAATTTCGTCCTGCTCGGATAGAATTTCGTCGCACCCAAGAATAAGAAACGAAGAACTTTTTTCTTGAGGCATCTTCCAGGAAAAATCAGTTGAGATGTGTCAATTTTTCAGACCCGACTGAAGGATCAATGTGAAATCTGACATATTTATTGTTTCCGTATGTGTAATTGAGAGGGATAGCTGGATGGCAGTACTACCTGTTAGACAATTTCCACATACCCTGAAAGGGATATTCAACCATTCATCACGATAAGATGAATCGAGCCTCATGCTGCCTGTAATAATCATTTGTCATCACAAAACGAATGATTGAATGGAATAATGCCTCTATTTGATGTGAAGGCCACTTAAAGCATGGCAGTTGATTATGGCTTTCGTAAAAATTTATGATATTTAATTTAAAAAAATGAAAAAAGTAAAGAAAGTGTTAAATTCACAGTCATAACCGACAACCAGAATCGAGAATTGGAACCAAGGACCAAAACCGAGAACCAAAGCGAAGAACCAGACCAGAACCGAAAAAAATATCGAACCGATCCATCACTAATTCAAACACCTGTTGTGCAGGTGGCATATGCACTTGATCACAGTACACTATTTTGCTCAAAATCTTGCTATGGACTCTCTGGCAACAACATTGCTTTACATTCATAAGTAAAAAAGGAACTTAATAGAAAATTTAGTACAGTAGAGCACCGTGAGCATCTATTGTGAGAGCATCCGTGCTAATGGAGGGGGAAGCCCAATCAGATAATCAAAAGTGACAGATAATCCATTCATGATCAATTTCGAGATAGTTGGGGCCTTGGTTTCAGCGCCATGCTTTCCAAACTCATTCGTGCAAATTGCATTGAAATACTCGTATTTCCAACCATTTCCTTCATCGGGCGATCATTCACTCCATTAATTTCTGCGAAACATTTCACCAACTAAAATAAATATCTGTTGTAAGGTGAATTTCATTCTCATATGTGCAATGTGTTCCATTTTTACATACTTACTTATGGTATTTGCCTTGCAGTAAATGTTTTAATTCATCATCGCATTGTACTACGATTATTGCGAGGAATCTGAGGCTATGCCACTCCGTAAAATTTGCCTCACATTTTTTTAACTTCTCAGACTTAGAAGTCGCTTCTCGGAGCTCAGCCTACTCAGCCCCTCTCGAAGTAAACAACTCAAAGTCACCAACCACCCCAATTACAAGATGCCACTGATGCTGCAGATGCCACTAACCTCTTCATCGCTTGCAGTGGCGAGCTTACAAAGTGATTCCTTATCCAAATATGTTTACAGCTTCTGTTACCTTCAGTAATATAGTGGGCAATAAAAAATAATATTCTCTATACTTGCAAGGAAGGTTTCCCACGGGAAATAGCAAGTACCTTTAATGTGCTTTAAGGAAGTACAAATAATCCTGACTTCACACAATCATCTACAAAATGTGTCTGTCAAAGTCTGTCACTTTCTTTTGCATTTTTTATCATATATTTCCTTTTTTATGGCCATCCTAATTTGTTAACTCACAAAATGCCTGGTACAGAAGTATGATCATTCTGTTCTACAAACTGCTTTCAAGTTTTTGGTGATTTGGGCAATTTGGAGAGAAACTCGTTTTGAATCTATTGTTCCCACCTCATCACTATCAGAGACATCTACGCACATGAACTACTGTTCGCAGTTCTGGTGGTAAAGAAAATGATCTAATCAGAAAAGAAAATCAACCAACTGGCTATATATTGACACAGAACTTTCTTTGTTTTACTCCAGACAAAAAAAGCTGTTACATCAGTCAGTTATCACCTTGAAGAAAGTGAAGTCTGTGTTTCTTAAGCCGTGTCCCAACAGGGTGCCCACAACTTTTTCTGCATTTCCCTGTGTTTTCCCTAGCAGGTTTCTCCATAATATCCTAAGAAATGTGATAACTATAGGGTTTCAATACGTCCCGAAAGTGCACCTAAATAATTGGGAGCAGAGATCAACACACTTCTCATCATTTTGATTTTTATTTTTATGAAAAAGTATTATGATAAGAATTAACAATAAAAAATGAGACAGTACAGGCAGCAAAAAATAAACATGTCAATCGAGCCTCAAACTTGAAAGATCAAACAAAACTAATTGAATAATCAGGAATTTTCTGTGAAAATATTGCTGTCTTACATTAAATGACCAGAAATTAATTATTCAGGTAACATGCGACAATTACACTAAAAAAAGCGAAGATTTTAAATTCTTCATCTTCTTAATTTTTTTCTCTACTTCTTCCTGTTTTTCTTTCAGGGCTTGATTCTCTGCTTTTAACTTATCTAGCTCATTTTTCTTCCTTTTCTCTTCTTCTCTCTGTAATCTACTCTTCTTCACCATTTCAGTTTCTCACCTCTTCTGAAGCGCATCTCTGTACTTGGCACTTGCTCCACGCACATATCTGATCAACTCCCGATCAACTTCCACTGACACCTCACCTCCCGCATGAAAAATCCCATCCCAAACTCTTCTCAGAGCAATGAGAGTCTTCATGTAGGTTCTCAACTAAAATGTCTTTGTTCACAGAGAACAGACTCTCGACAAAGGCGTTACCGTGCAAGAACAGCAGGATAATTTAAACAGCTGCCCAACAATCCTTTAAGTCCTCTCGTTTGTTAAGTTGGCTTGCATAGATTGAGTCCAGTCTACCTATATCCCTATAAAAGGCCGTGAGCTGTACTTTATCCACCTGGAATACAAACCTTTTGAACTGGATAGCAGCGCGGTCTGCCTGCAGAGTGGTCATGTGGTTTGCAGACAAGAGAACCCTAAGACAAGAATCCATGTCTGTTTTACACTACTCAGGTTTTTTTTCTCAAGAATTTTGCTAGGATCCAGACATGATGCTGCTTTGGTAAATTTGTACTTTATTGGGCTTCTCTCAACTATTTACTTCTCAATGGAGACCAAACACTTCTTACATTCCAACCTAAATGTCCTCTTCGATGTCCTTCACTCTTGCATCACGGAGAGCAAGGGTTGCCCCCACACCAATATTGATTTGGGACAGTTTCAAACCATTCGCAACATCATCTACATTAATATTGATCAGCTTGTAGGCTGTCTTCGCTTTATTTAGGACGTCTGATTTCACAAACCGCCCGTACACCTCTCGGAGAAGATCTTCAATGTCACCATGAAGAAATGGGCTGACTGGTTTCAGCATCTGATACGCTTTGAGAAATGACTCAAAAGATGATGCTATTGTCACAAATAAATGAAGTTTTGCCAGCAGAAGAGAGTCAGCAAAGCACTCTTTCACCTTCCTAATCGACCATGTGTCAGGCAAATCCTTCATAGTGGGAAAGTAGGTCTTCAAATTCTTGAGTATTGTAATGACACTTGCACACACGGGACCATTCTCTAGCCATCGGCAATTGCAAAATCTGAGAGTAAATTCACCACTTTCAGTAAGACGTGTAAAGTCTGCACGGCGCGCGGGACAATCCTTAAAGACATAATGGATTAATTTCAAAAATATTGAAATCTGCCAACCATACTTAACGAAACTGTACTGAAAGGCACCATGAATGACGTGGAAACCACAGGATCCTACAGGCTACCGTGGGAGCTTACTGGGGCTACAGAAGTAGCTTCGTGACATTTACAGAATACGGGTGGGAGGTGGGTGATATGCTACCGGTAGTTTCTGCTAGCTCCTTCTTCAGTAGCTTCCATGATAGAGAATACCGATGGGAGCAAGTAGCTTATTGAATTATCTTTTCACCGGAAAGCTCCGTAGCTTCGAGTTATAGAATAGGCCCCTTGGCCCGCCCCTTACCGAACTGCTAGCATGTTGCCTGCATGGTCGAGGGGTGTGTGAAGGGAGTGCTGGTGCTACATACATGCATACGCCGTGACCAACTAAAAAACTTATCTACCTAAACATACAGCATACATACTAAAAGCCTAAGTTTTAAATGCTAAGAACGGCACAAAACTATCCCATAGAATAACGAAAACCATACCGGTACTGTTCATCATACAAAAAGTCTGGGTAGTAATACTGCATACCTGCTGTAGTGGTGTTCGGACTACGAAATTAGTCAAGTTGTCCTGACGTTGACGACCCTGGATAGCATTTAGATGCCATTTCCCTGCAGCATGGCTTGTCACAGCCCGCTTGCCCATTGAACTCAGCGAAAAAGATTTCTTAGACACGATGCACTTAGCAGAGTTCACATCCTGTTCGTCTGCCCGCAACCAGCTTTGCCACTCAGGGTGAAGGATAGCATCAAGCCATGCAGGGTTGAATTTGGAAGTCATTATTATTTTGAAAAGGTTTACTCCTACAGTACGATATTCCCTGTTGTGTTGTTGTCTCATAACACTCCGCCTCTGTGCAGCCGAGTCCAGCCAGGTCGACGCTAGCCAAGCGGAGAGGGTGAAGTGAGAGGAAAGGGAGTGGGCTACTTCGGCAGCCGAGCCGGTCCGATGCGTGCCCATGCACGAGTGAGCGCACCAGCCGAACAGAGCAAGAGCATAGACCAAGGACGCACTGTGCTGCACGATATATGGCGCTAACTAATCATTAATTCCCACATTTCGAAAAAGATTTCGAGATCCCAGACGTTTCCCTGTCTTTTCCCTGTCCAATTCCATTGCATTTCATTTCCCTGTTTGCGGGCACCCTGCCCAACTCCTTAGGCATTAGGGAGCATGGGATTAAGGTACCTAAATTTTAGACACCTAACAGAAAGGGACACAGAGTTCTACATCTACATACTACTCCGCAAGCCGCCTCAATAGGCATGTGGCGGGGGGTGTTAGGACACCAGCCATTTACATATAAAAAGGAAACACGAATAAAATTACGCCTAGCATTTATTAAAGTCCCTTATTGTTCGGGGGTAAAACGAATTCCATACCTATCCATTCGGCAAAATATCTCTCTTAATTTATCGTTTCCGGCAGACCTGGAAATATAGTGGGGTTCTAATATGATGTTCTCCGTGTCGCTGTTAAAGATATCTATTCTCAATTGCTCAAGTAATCTAAGCCTAGCGCACAGCCTCCGAGTCTCTAGCGGCTCCCACCCTTATTCGTTTAACATCTGTGTAACGCTGTCTGTATGCCCGTAGCAGTTTTTGACGAATCGTGCAGATTTCCTTTGTATTTTATTAAGTTCCCGGATAAAGTCTTTCTGCACCGGATCCCATATGCTCGCTGCATATTCAAGGTGTGGCCGGACGAGTGCGAAATAGCACCACTCTTTACTTTTTCATCCGAAAATCTTCCCACAATACGCTTGACGAATCCTAGCTTCTTTAGAGCTCTGCCACAAATATTTCTTATATGTGTTCACCACGATAGGTTTGAAGTTATCGTAACTCCTAGATACTTCACTTCATCTGTCGCCTATATGTTAACACCATCCACAGCATATACATGGGGATAGTAGGAAGACCTCCGCAAGAAACGTACCGCCGTGCATTTGCTCAGATTAAGTTCGATTCCCCACTCTTGCCTCCACACATGAATGTTGTTTAAATCCGATGATAGAATTTCAAAGTTAGAGTGATCACTAATTTCACGATAGATGACAGCGTCGTCAGCAAATAAACATATTTTACTGCTAATTCGAGAGCATACGTCATATATGTATATAATAAACAAAAGGGGGCCGATTACGCTTCCTTGTGGGACACCATAGCGACCACCATAGGACACATGAGAGCATAGGTCATTTATGTATATAATGAACAAAAGGTTATGATGATTACGCTTCCAAACGCTTACGCAATAACAAATAATTATGCTTCCTTGTGGGACACCTGATGTAACTTCCCAAGGGGGTTGCTGGTCCCCTACTGGGCGCCTCCCCAGGTGGCGGATAGGGGAATACTCACCAGATATGCTGGGTACCAAGGAAACAAAATACTCGGGGTGGACCAAAACCAGCTAGGGGAAGGAACCCCAAAGATAAACCAGTTATGAGTAGTGTCACGGAGGAAAGTAACGTTACGGTGCAGAGGAGGGATACCTCAGTACCGGTGCCGGTCGGGAGTGTGTAAACAGGCTCCGCGGCGTCGTCATCAAGCGACCATAGTGCTGTAGGGGTGGACCACTTGGCTTCGACAGCATATAATGCCACAAGTGAGGAGGAGAAGAGGAGGCAGCTGTGGCAACGGCATGAGGACCTCATTCAAAATCTTATGTACAAGATGGAAGATAGAAGTGCCAGAACCATCAATAATGCGCTTCGCGAACTGGCAAGGAAAATTCGCAATACGTTTGAGGCGATGAAGAGAAGTGAGAAACCACCACAAAAAGAATGCGTACTAGCGACCCCCAAGACAAGCACAAGTGCCAGGGAAAGCGGCGGTGCTATCGTGAAGCGATTGCAAACCCCAACGGGCAAGCAAAACAAACATAAAGACCGCACACCACCGTCGACAGAAGTTGACAAGAAGAAGACTAAGACGGAGCAGGAGGAAAATGGTCCATCCGAGAATCAAGACGGTTGGAAAATCGCTGGAAAAAGGGAGAGACCGAAGGAAAAGAAGAATACTTCCGGGAAATGGAAGTCCCAAACGCTGCCTAGCGCGCTACTAATAAGCGCCAAAGACGAAAGCCGGAAGTCCTATGCTGATATCCTAAAGAAAGTCAAGAAAGGCTTTCCCGAGAACGAGGCAGAAGGCTTTATTGAAAAAGTAAGACGGACGAAAACAGGTCAACTTCTGATAGTCCTAAATCGGAAGATAGGGAATAAAATGGAAACCCTACATACCAAGATGGTAGAAATGTTAAAAGAAGAAGCAAACGTTACCTGCAAGACTAATGAGGCCGACCTGGAAATCAAGGACCTTTGAGGAAACAACCACCGCCAAGGAAGTTTATGTGGCACTGGTGAAAGCGAGCAACGGAAGCCCAAGCATAACGGTGGACTCTGTCAAGCCCTTGCGTAAAGCATACGGAAGCACGCAAATTGCATCCGTCAGGCTGCCAGCAGAGATTGCACGAAAGATCATAGGAGAACGGGGAAAGATCCGATTAGGCCTGGTGAACTACCCATCCGAGAAGTGAACAAGCCCTACAAATGCTACGAATGCTGGCACGTAGGGCATATCGCAAACCAATGCAAGAGCGACATTGACCGATCCAAGCTCTGTATCAAGTGTGGAGACGAGGGTCACAAAGTAGCACAGTGCCCAAACAAGGCAAGGTGTGTCCTGTGCATTGAAAGGGAGAAACAATACGACTGCGACCACATAGCCGGCAGTTTCAAGTGTTCGGTCATTAATGAGGCAAATGAACAAACGAAGATGAGAGTGATGCAGCAAAACTTGAACCATTGCGAGGCAGCACAGGACCTCCTGGCCCAGACTGTGACAGAAGTGAAACCAGATCTGCTGCTAATTTCTGAACCGTACAAGATGCCCGAAAAATGGCAAAGGATTTCTGATTCAACTGGAAAAGCGATTATCTGGTCGTGCAATGGCCTTCCATTCCAGAGTACCAACGAGAAAGCGCAAAGAGGATTCGTAAGGGCCAAGCTTGAAGACATTCACTTCTATAACTGTTATGCGCCACCTAGCTAAGACATGAGAGAATTTGCAGACTTCCTTGATAGGCTAACCGAAGACGCCAGGAAACACTCTCCCGTGGCCATTGCGGGAGACTTCAACGCATGGGCAGTCGACTGGGGAAGCAAGGAGACGAACCACAAAGGCCAGGCACTACTAGAAGCATTCGCCAGCCTAGATTTAGTATTGTTAAATACAGGGAACAAATGGACCTTCGACAAAGGAGGCAAAGGTTCAATTGTGGACCTCACCTTCGTCAGTCAATGTCTCGCTTCAGAGAATAACAATGCCTGGGAGGTAACAGACATCTTGCACCTCAGTGATCACCATCTGATCTATTGGGAGGTGTCTACTACCAGGTCAAGGAGAGCCCCACCTTTTGCAAAGATCAATGTGGTTGGATGAAAGGTCAGTGCTTTTGACCACGACCTTTTTACAGCAGCGCTGGAGAGAGGGCCGGTCATCGCAATAAATGCAACCGAAGAGGTAAAGGAGGTTATGGGGCGGATCACCAAGGCATGTGACATAACGATGCCCCGTAAAGGACAAGGTAATAGACATTTACCTGTATACTGGTGGAACGACACAATAGCTGCAATGCGTCGAGAATGCATCCAAACAAGAAGACAAGCTAAAAGGAATAGGCATAAGCCCAATCACCTCGAGCTGGAAAAGATCTACAAAGAAGCCCGGAGTAAGCTGGCTAAGGCGATCAAGACCAGTAAGAAGAAATGTTGGGAGGAGCTACTAGAAGAGGTTGACATTGATCCATGGGGTAGACCATACATGGTAGTAATGTAAAAACTAAAGAGCCAGGCAATGCCCCCACCCACGTGTCCGCAAAAGCTACAAAAGATCGTGAAGGGGTTGTTCCCACAGCGACCGAATTACGACGACCTGAACGAGCAATGCGATGAAAATGATATACCGGCAGTGACACTCCAGGAACTAAAGGGAGCGCGCACCAAGGTTAGTATCTCTAAAGCCCCCGGGCTGGATGGCATTCCCAACATTGCACTGAAAGTAGCCATAGAGGAAGTACCGGAGATGTTCCTCTCCATGTACAACAGGTGCATGAGGGAAGGAACCTATCCCACTCAGTGGAAGCGGCAGAGACTAGTTCTCCTCCCTAAAGGAAAGAAGCCACCGGACGAACCGTCGTCTTATCGTCCACTCAGCATGCTTGACACGGCAGGTAAAATCTTTGAGCGTATAATCTATGGGAGAATCGAAGAAGTATCAGAGAGACATCTATCCGACAACCTATTCGGACTGCGGAAGAACCATGACACTCTCGATGCCATCAGTCTGGTCGTAAATAAGGCAAGAGAGGCAATAGCTGGCAAAAGGTGGAAGAGCGGCGAGAAAAAGTACTGCCTCATCGTGACGTTAGATATAAAAAACATTCAATTCAGCCAGATGGGACCGTATTATGGAGGCGCTCTCCGAAATGGGTGTCCCTGGATACATGCAGAAGATGGTGAGGAGCTACTTCAAAGACCGAATCCTGAGGTATGACACTGATGAAGGTCCTAAGCAGTATCATGTAACCGGAGAAGTTCCACAAGGCTCGGTGCTCGGACCGCTGCTGTGGAACGTCATGTATGATGGGCTACTGAGACTCAAAGGCCCCAGAGCAGTGACAAAAGTGGCGTTCGCTGACGACGTTGCAATGGTTATCGTGGCGAAGCACCTGGAAGAGGTTACCCACCTCTTCAATGTCTCCTTTGAGATATGTAGAGAATGGATGGAGCAAATGGGATTAGAGCTGGCCGAACACAAAACAGAAGCAGTGCTAGTCACCAGCAGGAAGACCCTTGAGACCGTAACCTTGAAAGTGGGAGAGCACCAAATTACCACCCAGCTGTCTTTACGATACCTCGGCGTGCAGACTGACTCCCGCCTGAACTTTAAAGCGCAGGTTGAGAATGCGAGCACAAAGGCAGCTGCAGTTGGGAAGACCCTATCACGGCTTATGCCCAACATTGGAGGTCCAAAGCAGAAGAGGAGAGCACTCCTAACGTCAGTCACCACATCGGTCCTGACGTATGGCATTGTCATTTGGGCTGATGCACTCGCGACCCAGAGCACGAGTAAGAAAGTGACGACCGTACATCAGCTAAGTGCCTTACGAGTAGTAAGTGGATTCCGCACGGTATCAAAAGAAGCAGCAGAAGTCATCTCAGGACTACTGCCAATTGAGATACTAGCGGATGAACGGAAGGAGATCTTCCAACAAAGGAAAGCCCTACGAGACCTGAAAGATAAGAAAAATGAAGAATGTAAAAGGAGCTTATCACGGTGGCAGAAAAGTTGGGATAATTCAACTAAGGGCAGATGGACGCACCGGTTGACTCCCCAAATTGACAAGTGGCTGAATCGCAGTCATGGTGAGGTCAACTATTACCTAACACAGATGCTATCAGGCCATGGGTGCTATCGAGCCAACCTCTACAAATTTAAGCATGAAGAGTCTCCGGAGTGCCCATCCTGTGTAGGAGTTGATGAAAATGCGGAGCATGTGTTCTTCATGTGCCCTAGATACGATGAAGTGCGGAAAGAGCTAGAAATGACGATAAAACAGAGTATTTCTCCAGAAAGTCTGACAGAGGTGATGATGTCATCAAAGCAGGTATGGAGAGCAGTTGATATCTTCGTAACGAAAGTTCTAAAGGACCTACGAATCGAAGAGCAGAAGAGAAAGAAGAATGAAGACAGAATATAGAAGAAAGAAGAGAGATGATCTGAAGAAAGAAGAGTAGAAGAGAAAAGACCAGAAGAATGAAGAGCACTCCGAACCCCTAATCTTGCAGCCAACACCATGGCAAGAAGGGGGGAGTAGGGATGCTGCTAAACAGATGAAAGAGCTAGCAATAGCTACTGCCCCCCCTTGAAGTAATACCTGACGGCAGTCCCACGGGGGATTAGGCTTGGATGTATAGAGGGTAGTTTTTTTACTTGGTATGGGTCGCCAGGGCTTACTCCGGCCGTGTTCTGATACATCCAGGAACCCGTGGTCCTTCACCCTTGGGTGACTTCGTGAGACCAGACCGAGCCCATGTCGTACTTATCCTTGTGTGTGGTGTAAGTGCGTGCGTAAAGAGCATTTTTACTTCCCTCTTATATAAAAAAAAAAAACACCTGGGGCCCGTTTCTCAAAGCTACAAGTCCACAAGTTACAAGTCGAATCTTACAAAGTGTGACTTACAAGTGTTTCAAACAAAAACGGAGGACTTGTGGATTCTCAACAATTGTAACTAATATTTTACAAGTGAAAATGGCGGTCGTCATCCTGTCCGTATTTAGCTATTTTTTTAACCTTTAAATATATTTCGAGTGTTTCCAGCAATCTACTATTACCTAGAGTCACTGCAACGTTGCTCGGTTTATATAAATACGTGAATACATGATAAATGGTATTTTTGGTGTACAATTCACCTTAAAATATCCCAAGCGAGGACGAATCATCGGCAATACTTGAACGTAATAAGGAAAAATCGGTTATTCCAACGTATGATTTGCATTGTTATCTTGTAATGAATGTAATTTATAATCCTTGAACGCCAAGATATATTGTTCTGCTGTGTTTATCTTTTAAACCACTTTCGTAAGACATAATAACAATATTACGGCAAGGATGGGATACGTACGGGACGTACATTTTCTTGCATCTTTTTTAACCACGAGTCAGTGCTATGTTGCTCGGGGTCTATAAATGCGTGAACACAAGATAAACGGAATTTTTAGTTCACAGTTTACCTTAAAATATCTCAAGCGAGGAGGAATCGTCTGCAAAAGTTGAACATAATGAGGAAAAGTCGTTTATTCCATCGCAGGAAGGGAAAGACGAACTCGAAATGAAGGTTATTCACAATTCTAGCATGTCAAGACATCATCTTGTGCAGTGTTTATCTTTCATAGGTACGAATAAATAGCGGAATAGCGTTTTATCGTCAGACAAGCGAAGACTATTTCAGCCATTTTGAATGTTCATTATTAATACCCAAAGGGATCTCAATCTATGATGGAAGCCAGTTGGTGTAGTGGTAGCGTGCGAGATTCATGAAGCATAGGACAGTGGGTCGATCCCCACCGGGGTAACTTTTTTTTCCTCTATCATTTTGATGGGGTAAGGAGATATTTTACCACCTATTTATGTCACTTCGTTCTAGAACTTATGCACAATTTATTTTTAATTTCACTTGTTCTTGATCCCCAAGTTACACCAAGGGTATCGGACACATGCCTACGGTGTATTAGGAAAAACCACAGCACATTAGCGTAGCATTTGCGAGATGTCACATAAAAATGTCGACTTTAATTACGTATGGAGTTTCCCATTGAACTTTCGGGACTTGATATTTCATAGCCATTTATCATTTAAGTACGGGAACTTATGCTCTGCATTTTACCTCTCAATTTATAAACATAATGACGTGACATGAAAGGTAGGTATATATGTTGATAATAAGTAATAAATAATACTAGCAGACTTGCGCTTAACTTTCGCATTTTCAACCTTTCCCACCTCCCCAAAATAATTTATTCTTTATCAAATGAGATCATTTATAAATTGCACGATTAAAAGCAACATTCCTGTCCCGGTTGGAAATAAATCTTTCTTCTTTGTTGTTTATTCACAAAGTCTCCGCGGGGGTGTTCTTTTCTCGTTACGTCTTAGTCTAGAAGACTTTTCTTTTAACTTTAAATTATAAAAAAACAATGTGTTTTAACGTAAACTGAGCATATTATGTCAAAAGTCGGTAAAAAAATCCTATCTACTGATACCTTGTTCGTCGCTATCGCCTTCATTACAGTTGAGAAAAAGAGATCGCTAGTCGCTTTTCATTTGTTTTCCCAGTTATTCTTTCCGATTGACTGCGTTTACTCACCTCGGAGGACTTGTAGAAATTTCCTTACAAGTTACAAGAACTTGTTACTCACAAGTCTGATTGAGGAACAGAATGTGTCGTAACAATGAAAACACTTGTGAGTAAACACTCGTAACTTGTGAAATGGACTCGTTACTTGTAATTAGTAGACTTGTACGTTTGAAAAACAGAATTTCACATGTTACTCGAAAGTAACACTTATAAAATCACACTTTTAATTTGTGGACTTGTAGCTTTGAGAAACGGGCCCCTGATGTAACTTTGACTACATCAGAGCTAATTCCGTCAAGAACTACTTTTTGCTTACGATCACTCAGAATGTCGCGTACCCAGTTACTACTGTTTCGTTTAGCCCGCATGACTGTAATTTGTATAAAAGTTTGTTGTGAGGTACCGTATCGAAAGCTTTGGCAAAGCAAAGAGTTGGGACACCCTTCGCAAATGTTGCCATCTACTGAGCTCGAAGAAAACGAAGGACAAGGGAAATATGATATTTTGAACAAATGACCCTCATGACTAGTGCTGTTTGAAAATTGGATTATGATAATAATTCATTTCCTCATTATTTTTGTAGTTAAGGAATATAAACCTTCTGGCAGGCGTGCATTTTTCAGTCACACGAGTGGGTGCGTTGTGTACGCAGTACACGAAGATACTAATAAAGAATAAATTAGGTGTTTTGTTATATAATGGTTAATTTGTCATTGTATAGCTATATTATTTATTTATTTACAAAACTGTTCGCATTTCACATGCTTATTTTTTATTATTACATATTTTAATAGCTGTCTACCTGGCCGAAGAAACTTGTTCCTCATCGTCTTGTAGGCACTAAAGGCAAGTGACAAAGACTCATTAATTTTTTTGCTGATGTCTTTACCACATGCAATATCACAGTAGAAGTGTTATTTACCCATAGTTCACATCTCCCTCTTTTTGCAAAATTCACGGGAGAAGTAGTTTTTACTTGAGAGTGACAGTGCTTCAGGTATGCTTCCAATCGGACGGTGGAGTAAAAACCGTCGATTTTGACACTAAATGTCCATTTTTGAGACCCACGGTTGGATTGTTTCTGAAAATTCTTCTTCTTTATCATACCATGTTTATTGAATAGACAGAATCTGAGTTTATGCCAGCTATATTCAAGAAAACAAAATTTGCAAGTGGTGGGCCACGGGCTACACACATTTCATCAACTGTGTTTACTGCACCTTTAGTTTCATTGTCATGTTTGATTCATAATTTTTGGTCAGTTGGTAGCTGCAGTAATGTCATTTAAGTTATGCGTTGTAGGTATTTGAATGGTGGCTTTAAATCTTGGCATGTATAACACGAGGGTCACATTTCTTTAGAATCCAAGCAATGAAATATGTACTTCCCTAGCTTCGTTTGGCAGAAATTTGTGCGGGATTTCTTGCTTGTTTTTCGGCACCTCCTGATCAATGTAATTTTTATCATGTGAAGATATTGAGCTTATATTTAGTGTACCAATTGTAAGTGGGGAGAGTCCTGTTTTCATTGACTAATGGCTGCACGAGACTTTTGACTATAGCTGACAGTGAATTTCATACTTCATATTTTCCATCCACATGGTTGTTACGAAATCTGAATTTTTAAATTCCCTTACTTTTCCAGGTGTTTGGCAATTTTTTCCCTGACCTTTTCAAAAATTAATAGTATCTATTAGTAAAACACGAAAATTAGGTAGCAGTAATTATGCTGTGGGGATGAAATGTGTTTTTGATACAAGACACCACCTTCCTCCATATATATTTAACGTTTCCTTATGCCTTTATCACTGCTTAGGAGTGAAATACATGAAAAACAGGTTGGTTTTTAATATCTTATTAAACAAAAAACTTAACCAATAGGGTAAGACCACTAGTGCCACACCTCGGCCCCCTGTATACCAACCAAAATAAGAAGTGGCGACAATTCAAGGAGAGCATATTTTCATATGTTCTCTCTAGCTGAGACCGAAACTTGAAGGCGAGATAAAAAAGATATCCTTCAATAAAATTATCTCCTCTGTCTTTACACCTATGATATAAGAATCATGGCAGTTGAGGTTTTCTAATTACTACATAAACTCACGAACAATGTCGTTTATGTGTTAATCATTAATTCAATGTTTCTTAACAGAAATTTCATGTAATTTTTAGGCACAAAATGAACAGTTGATGTGAAGATTTATGATGTCCATCGGCATAAGTACCAACCGTACTTCAAATACTGCTTGGCCGGTGGATAAATTCCAATCGTATTGGCTGCTGTACCACTAGCACATGCTTGGACTTGGGTGGAACAGGAGGATTTTTTCCTCATGTTGATTCACGTATTTTACTTCACATAGATTCCTTTTCGAGGGCTGTTAATTATACTAATGTTTACTTCCTCACAAAACTTGAAATTTTCTTAAATTATAGAGGCTGCAAATTTAGTATTGTAAAAAAATAGTTTTTGGTCATGTTCATATTTCAGGAATATCTACAAAATGCTTTTCTGCTAAGGTACAGTATAATCAAGTTTCTGAATCATGTGGTAGAAAGAAGTGATTATTTCAATAAGTTAGCAGTTTTTCTTTACTCTTATTTTCTACTTCAAGGATGGTAGCTTTTTAGTAGGAAGCCAGTTGAAAAAAAATAATTACAACAATGTTACTGGAATAATTTCAAAGAGCCAATAGGGTATTAAACACATTACACTTAACATATGCACGAAATCTTCGACATTAGGGAGCAATGTACAATGAATAGTTAAAATAGTTGCAATTTAAGTCATGCTCCAGGGTTTAAATCAATAAGTAGATTTATCGATCAATTAACAAAGAGGCACTGAGAAGAGTAGGAGATGGTTGAAATCTCATAAGAACTCAAAGGAGAAGGAGGGACAACCTAATTCGAGGGCGGAGGCTTACGTGGTGATTTGATGAATTTCTTTTATTAGGGTTTCTCCCGTGTTGATTCATTTTATGGACAACCTTTTCACTTGCATTCCAGCTAGCATCGTCAGGTTTTATTCAGGACCTGACGGAGCTAGCTGGAATGCAAGTGAAACGGTTGTCCATAAAATGAATCAACGTGGGAGAAACCCAAATAAAAGAATTTCATCCAATTCGACATAGTTTAAGATACAAGTGTTTAATGAAGACAGCCAAAAGCAGAGTGAGATCTTTACTGAGATACACATGGAGCAAATAATGAATGATGAGGAAACAAAGAAATATATAGAAGTGAAGAGGCTAGCTCAGAGAATCGTAGAGTGGAAAGCCGTGTCAAATCAACCATAGGGTTGATGACCAGCAAGGATGATGATGACAAAGGCACTTTTAATATAATAGGAATATTATAGCATAAATCAACCAAACATTTATCATTCATTATATATATGCATAAGAACTCACGCCTTTACTTTCAAAACAAATTGTCTCCCTGCCATATTTGCTACTATTCCACTCATTCCATTAGTTTTCACGCTCTTACCACTCGGAATTATGGGAAATTCAAGATGGTGGCGAATAGGTACCTTACTGGCAATTTGGGACGCAGCTTTAAACCTCAACTTAGGCAAAAATAGCATACCTCAGAACCACCAGTGTGACTGCCCGTCGTGTTGCTTCACTCCTAAGAACCAACTGACCGAGATCACTGAGCAACTCGTTCTGCAGGGTTGACAGGGGGTTCCCAGCACTTCCTCCACCCCGTCCACCACCACTCTTCCCCCACCCTGGATCATCCTGTTCCATTGCGTCCGTCCCACCAGCACCCAATCCATCATTGATGCCAGGCATGTTCCCACTGTAGCCAATCAGCACAACCTTAAGGACATCCAAGTATTCCCTGGTGAGCTGTCTATTGAGCATGTCATCTAAGACTTCCTGTAACGGATAAGGAAAAAGGTGCATGATCTGCATAAAAGGATACCTAAGGAACAAGGTTCCCACATCACCATTTTACCACCAGTGAGCTGATTGATCAGCTTTTGGTACCATTTGAAAGCTGCCTTTGGCTGGAATTTTTACTCATACAAATTTTTTTTATTTAGGTGAATTTAAAACAACCTAAATGGATTATTTATTTTAAATTCAATTCCCAAATTGTACATAATCTTTGAAAAATTAACATGAGCAAGAAAATAAGTATAAATATTATTTAATTGAAAAAGTTGAAGACTAAAAAATACACAAAAATAATCAGCCCAAGCATCCCACCCAGAATTGGCTGGCTCTGAAATGGTCAATTAGAAGAGATTTAAAAAAGCCTTAATTTTATCACCCATAACATGTTAGCAAAAATCATACCCTTTCATGTTTTTTTCTTACTTGAGAGGAAAATTACACATAATTAGCATAGATTAAATGGTTTGAAGAATTTTTTGAAATTAATGAACAAATAGTATTATGAAAAACAACTAACAGGCTGACAGGCCACTGAATAAAATTGATTGAGAATCAAATACCAAAGCAGGTATGTATTACTTAACACTTAATTGAAGCTTTCACAGCTCAAAGTGTTACAAAGATTATTATTCCAGTAATCACTGCATGAGGCTTGATGAGGTTTGTACAATGTTTTTTGCATGCTGCTGGTCATGTTTCATATTCCCTTGAAAAGTAAAATAGCACTGGGCAAGAATTTTCAAGCTTATTTCCTTAAGCCTAATGTGATGATCACCTTAATGCCATGAATCCTCTGAGTTAGGCTGCTGTGAGAGGCCACATTGCTATGCTGCCTTACAAAGTAAATACTTTGCTGCTGAAGTCTGTGGTAGCATAGCATGAGTGAGCAGTGGCATCACTGGTCAACCAACCTCAAGATGGTTTTTGGGTGTGATCAAAGGTGATTAGCTTGCTCTTTTGAGCATGGGTTGTTAGGCTCATATCTTTTTACACCTCTCACAGCACAGTGCCAACAATAAAATGCATATACAGGCAGTCACCGAGTTACGTAATAGATGCATTCCGACACTAGCAGCGTAAGTCAAAATTTACGCAAGTCAAAATTTACAGAAGTCAAAAAATACGTTCGTCGAAAATTACTCCGTAACTGAGTCTGTGCTCTCAAAATTACGTTTGATTTGGAGAAATACGGGGAATTATTTTAGGCCAAACTTTATTCAGTTCACTGCAAAATTCAAGAACTCTTTATTGTTGGTTACCTATATTGTAAAATTCATAGGTTGGTATTAAACTTTCACTTGCTAGTGATTCTTTTGTTTATCAAGTTCCCTTCGTGTATCTATTTGGTATCCACTGCCAGTGCAGAAAGTATACGACCCTGAGTTTGAGACTTAAAATCTCTAAAACGGCTCAGCCGATTTTAATGCAATTGACATCAACATTTAGCTTGTTTCATTCCACATTAAGCGATTACAAGAAAACTTTTAAAAACTATGATAAGAGTTTGTTTCTTGGGATAAAAGAAAAAAAAGAGCCCATTTTTTGGCCCGCAAGAAGCTATGTCCAACTTTTTTTTATTTATTATTATTATTACCTAATTACCACTGAAAACAGCACTTATGGCCTTTACATCGGGGTAGTAGTAACAATCAACAGTGGACAAGCACAAACAACCATATGTCCTGGGAAGTGAAAAATCCTCCCCAGGCGGGATTGGAACCCACGACCTTTGGGTTAGAAGGCGAGGACGTTACCCTGACGCCACCGAGGCCGACGAACTTACGGGGATTACTACGCAAATACTATTCATTCAATGGCAGTCAAACTTAAAAACCTCATTTCTCAATCTTCTGTTAGTGCTTTTGTAAAATTTAAAAGCTCTAACTTTATTTTTTTAATGTTGACTTTATTTTTGTGGAACAACTTTTTCTACGTTCTCACGACATGTAGAGAGATTTGTGCAACACCATTGGCTTTGTCACGAATTCTTCATTATGATCCACGTAAATATAAATACAGTAAAGGTTTACTTTGTAGCAATTTTTTACAGTAGAAGCTTCATATAACGAGTAGGGCATATAACAGGAAGCTCAAATTTGCGAGGGATGGCCAAAGAACTATTTATAACCCTATGATTTACATGTAAAACAAATTGGAATTAGCGAGGACAACAACCAGCCTCCACTGGGGTCATTTACGATTACGAGTGGTAAATATCTGCATGGCATGCTCTACTATCGATAGTCGGGCAGCAATCGATTGCTACTGATTGATTTTGTTGCGAAGTAATATGTGGATACGTTTAAGCGAAAATGGATGTGGATAAGTTGATCGAGTCAGTGCGAAATAAACCGCACATGTTCAATAAACCTTCCATTGTAATACTTCTATAGTTCAACTCACTATTTACAATAAATACTTCTATAGTTCAACTCACTATTTACAACAAATACTTCACATATCAACTGAGCTGTTTCGGGGGAGCTTACTACAACTCTCGAAACTCACGCTATCGATAGGCCTCATCAATCGATTGTAAGATCGAATTTGGCAGTGGTGGGTTGTGATTGGTTAGAAATTTTTCAGATCCCGAGAGCTTTCGCTATATAGAGCTGCTTCTGTATATCACTTTTTTGTCTGCCTTCAGCCTGCGTTGAGCCGCAGAGGGGGACTCTCAGAGATTACTTTCCCTTCCGTTTACTCAAGCAGGCTGAAGGCAGACAAAAATGTGATATAAATAAAAACCGTTATAAAGTAAACCTTTACTGTATTTATATTTACGTAGATCGTAATGCAGAACTCGCGGCAAAGCCAATGGTGTTGCGCAAATCTCTCTACATGCCGTGAGAATGGAGATAAAGTTGTTCCGCAAAAATAAAGTCAAAATAAAAAAAAGTTAAGAGCTTTTAAATTTTACAAAAGCACTAACAGAAGATTGATAAATAAGGTGTTAGATATATAATAAGCTTAGTAATAAAATAAGGTGTTTGATTAATAATAAGTTTGACTGCCATCGAATGCATGGTATTTGCGCAGTAATCCCCAAAAGTTGGACGTAGCTTCTCGCGGGCCAAAAATTGGGCTCTTTTTTTCCTTTCATCCCAAGAAACGAACTCTTATTATAGTTTTTAAAAAGTTTTCTTGTAATCGCTTAACGTGGAATGAAACAAGCTAAATGTTGATGTCAATTTTATAAAAATCAGCCAAGCCGTTTTACAGATATTAAGTCTCAAACTCAGGGTCGCATACTTCCTACACCAGCAGTAGTAAGCCTTTGTGTGTGATTGCCATGCTTCAATGCTTCAAGTTGAGAGTGATTTTGAGTTTCTCATTAATGATATTTTTAAATCATTTCATTACGAATTTCATTTAATAATTTATCTCATAACAAATTATAATATTTATAAGTTTCCTAAATTTATTATTAACAAAAATGTGTAAATGGCCTGAAAGTTGTACCTCATAAATTTCTTACCAAGATTACCTATTATAACTAAGCTGAGGACATTGCCTAAAATGCCTATTTTTTCTTTTACTCATGAAACCCAATTTTATGAAGTTATAAGTTTATTTAGGATCATTTATGGCGAAATTAAAGCGATTTGTTACTGCCTAAAAATGACTATTTTACCTGTTCCTGCCTTTTTCTGCTGGTATCGCCTATTTAAGGGATTAAAAAAGCGATATTCTTTTCAACGTCGCCAAACTTCTCTTTAGTGCAGAGCTTGTCTGTTATTTCAGTTTCTTTTTCAATCTATCACTGTTTAAATAATGCCATCAAACATACATAAAGAAAAATCATCCAAAGTATTATTATATAAAGAGTAGAAAAACAAC
This sequence comes from Pyrrhosoma nymphula, assembly GCA_963573305.1. Classification (NCBI taxonomy): domain Eukaryota; kingdom Metazoa; phylum Arthropoda; class Insecta; order Odonata; family Coenagrionidae; genus Pyrrhosoma; species Pyrrhosoma nymphula. Next base: position 38,773,367 of record OY754334.1, read on the forward strand.
TATGGTAATTTTACGTGATGCATACATGCGATGGTTTCAATTGCCAAAAACTTGTTTTTGAAGGTACCATTCAGTATTGCTGAGTTTAAAGGCATATCAACTTCAGGCAGTTGAAGTTGATCTGCCTTCACAGCCAGTATTGATACCATGGGGAACATGGCTAAATACTGCATTATACTCTGGAGAAAAAATTATTGAAATACGTGAGGTATGTGACAGGAATAATGTGCGCCTCCGATACATCAGTTCAAACTTCTTTTTCACCCAATTAAAGGTACACTTTTGGGTCATTCCATGCCAAGTGGTCTGGTGGTCCCCGCTCGACCATCACTGATTTCAATGAAATTTTGTATGGACATTAACACATACCCCCAATAAACATTTGTAAAGTTTTACGTTCGCCGATGGTATACTTGCTGAAATATAGTAATTTGTTTGGCCCCGTGCCGCAGCCTTCTTCAGTATGATTATGAGATTTCGGTAACTTTGAGGCATAGTATCTCAGGAGATATTTTGATAAGAGAAACAAAAATTGGCTATCTTGTACAAAGTTTTCAGCTCTATTAAACAACATAATAAAAATAACTGTAAAAGCGACCTCCTTGTACAAAATTCAGGGTGAAACTGGCCCGAAAAATGCAGATCGAAAATAAATTAAAATTTTGGCTTTTTATATTTCAGGAAGTAAAGGTATAATCAACGTGAAACTTTGAGCATGCTAACATATCAATACATGGTTTATGATTATAATATTTCATCTTAGTGATTTCCATTATTTTAAAAATGGAGTCAAAATGTGACACTTTTTGTAAAAACGCAAAAATAGGGTATTTTCTCCCCACTTATACAAGAAAAGACCCTCTGGAATTTCTTTTGAATCATTTTCATTATATAGAGAATGATTTCAAACCTCTAAAAAAGTATATCTGGTTTTTCATCGCGGGCATATAAGGCCATAAAAATAGGGACAACGTTGAGGATGACATTTGTAAAAATGACAAAAATAGGTTTTCTGCCCGCTCTTACAAAAGAAAGACCTTCTGGATACTCTTTTGAATCATTTTCATTTGAAAGAGCATGTTTCAAACCTCTTAAAAAAGTAGACTTAGTTTCTCATCGCGAGCACATACGGCCCTAAAAATATGAACAATGTTGAGAACGTTGCTATGGTGGCGCCAAATGCAGTCTGTTGTTTGTCGTCCTGTTTGTTTTATGTAGACATTTTTAGTATATTGCATTGGTCCATGGTGACATTTTCACTACCAGTACAGGCATTTGAACCCGTAACCCCATCGCTGTAGGGGTCGCGCCCAATTGCCGTGCAATACAAGCCATGGGTGGGTTTCTTGGCTGAGGATCCCAAGCCTGCAATTTGGTTTCTTCGACAAGGTTCCAAATCCTTGTGCGGGTATCTGTCTGGTTCCAAAGCCAAAGGTTAGGCAGCTTATCCTAGGTTCCCCAGCCTAAAGTTTCCAAGCCGAAGCTCGTATGGTTTTTTTTTAGACTTGGGTAAGGAGACTATAACAGAGACTTGGGTTAAGTCGTGGCCGTGTGGCCATTCTGGATTGAGTGACTTCGAGTTTTTTAACTTGCGAGTGATGCCATGTATTCATTTTTCGGATCCTTCAAATTTCATGTTAATGAATCCGTTACTCCACTAGAGGTGCTTCTAGAATAGTGACATCTGTTACTGGTATCGACCAACTCATTGGGGCCAAAGTTAATAATTGAACTTTCGTCGATTTATCGGTTTCTTTAATTTTTGTTTTCATATCTTCGATTTAAAAAATATTTTAAGCGCCTATTTTAAGTGCCTATTTTGAAAGTTTTAGTGCCTATTTAGATTGCCTATTTCTTCATTTTTAGTGCCTAAATGTCCTCAGCTTAATTATAACTACTAGGGGTGTGCGGGTACCAGAAATTTCGGGTCGGGTATTTAGTGTCCGATGCGAACACTCGATCGTCTCCCGAAAAATTCGGGTTGGGTATTTAGTGTCCAATCCGAACACTCGATCGTCTCCCGAAAAATTCGGGTGCTCGAATTTGAATTTAATTGACTGATCCATCGTGAAATTCCGGTTTGAAATCGGCTATGCACCCGTACAGACAACTAATGTACGTACCACCGTAACAACCTTACGCACATTTACACTACTAACGTAGCAACCGTGGTTCGTACTGTTGTAGGCGCTAACCACTGTGTGAACGCGCGTTGGTTACCGATAGAGTAGTAGTTCTTAACGTTTCTACTAAACGGTGGTCAGGCGCTGGTGTCGCGAGCGGAAACCGGAAATGATTAAGGACAATAACCAAAAAAATCAATCAAAATAGTGAAGCTTACAGTGCTACTTTGATGTATATGACATTTTAACACTTTTTATAGGAATTTAAAATCACATTACACTCATTTTTGCTTATTTACGAAAATAATACTTCGCCCTTCTCCATTTTGATTGCATTATTTGATTATCGTACTTCATCTATTCCGAATTCCGCCATCTACACAAGCGCTGACAACTGTTAAGTGGTAGCGTCCGGAACTACTTGTCCATCGTTAACCAATGCACTTTCATACTGTTTTTAGTGCCTACAATGGTAAGGACGAAGGTCGTTAGGTTAGTTGGTTTGTTGAGTGAAGGGGGCACCACTAGATCGCGGCATTTGCAACGAAGCCGAAATTTCTAAGCAATGAAAACACTATCAGTGCTTTTCATTTGAGTATGGTGATAGCCGATTATTGGACGCAGGTGCCGTCGATCGCCGGCTCACCTCAGAATTTCAGCGATTCAGCTAAATCGAAAGCATCACGGCTTGGCAATCACCGCCTATCGCCGCAAATCGAAAACAAATGAAACATCAATCGATTTATCGATTAGAAAAAATATATTATCGACTGTCGATCTTCCGGTAGGCCTGTCAGTCAGTGAATCCACTTGCTCTCTTTAAGTGATATTTACCGATTTTATTTTTTGACAATTTAATCTCTATTTTCGTGACGTGTGAGAATGATACAAGTTGGCCTAGGTGTAGGACGTGGGGATAGCGATGTTGACGGCAATTTGACAGACGGCAATGACGAATCGCGGTCACGCAGAAATCTGCCATGGCGGAATAGTAAGGCAGCTATCCGGGTGCACTTCGTCCAATTGCCAAATTTGCACGCAACATGCAAATACTGCAATGAAGTACTAAAAAACCTATAATATTGCTTTCAAGTCTCATTTGAAATTTTGTTCATAAGCTATAGCTTATTAATATTTGTTATAAATATGTTACTTCTTCATTCATGAAAAAATTCAATATTAAATTCCAAGTGATCATTGATTTCAATGCCAAGCTTAAAATAAAACATTTGACTAACTTACTGATCTAGAGTGGTGGAACTAAAAAATATGAAAGTAAGGATTTGCTTTATAAATCCACAAGAGCTAAGGATCACATTATCTTGTTCACAGGTGTGTTCCAGCTAACCTGCCCATCCTAGTTATATTTTATTGTGAAAAAGCAAAAGCTACTGGGTGTAATTTTGCTTCGGAACCTTTTGGGTTGCACTACTTTGTGCTAAAACAATGATGTTCCCACTCTCAGGTCTTTACAAGGCAAACATTTACTGTAATTTTTGTCTTGCCATCGAAACATCCATTTTCCTTAATAATCCAGCACCCACGAATGTGAATACCTCTACTACCCGAACCCGAAAATTACCCGATGTCCGCAGATATTTCACTACCCGAATCCGAACCCGACCCGAAATGAAAAAGTGCTACCCACACACCCCTAATAACTACGAATTAAACAACTGCACCTGTGTGCAAAGGCACGGTATCGTGCTGCTACTTTAAGACTGCTTATCAGGGCCATTTACCGGTCTCAACCCTCTCAGATTGGCCAGCTCTTACTAACATTCCGGCACATGCGCTCCTTGAAAGTAGGCAACCATCCTTCCAAATCCATATCTTTCCTAATTCTCGACTTTTTTGGGTAAGGTTGCCACTAACGTAAGTACGGATTTACATAAGTACGGATTTATGTAAGTTGAGGCTTATGTAACTCGGGAATGCCTGTATAATAAATTGACTCAAAACTTACTTTATGGAGCCACGTAATTATAAAATAAAACAGAAATGACTTTGTCAGTTCTACACTATTATTACCGACCAGGTTTCAGCGAGTGATTGCCATTTTCAAGGTACAGAAAATATTAAGCTTGTATACCATGTGACAGGGAGATGGGGAGGGGGAAAGGGAAGGTTTGGATTGGTGAGGATAAAGAGAGAGGGGAAGGGCCTTAGGTTGACGTCAATCGCCTCCTTGTTGGCAGCTGTTGGTAATAATACAGGCCAGGGGGTAAGGCACATTGAACAAATGGTCATTAGCCAGTGTCCCATTACGAATTAACAATTTCAAATATCTCGAGAAAATCAAGCTTTCGTCCTTTCCCATGTAAGTGAAGGACTTCTAGGACAAAGCTACTATGATGACTACATTCTAATAAATGTTTCGCAAGATTAGAGGACACATCATTTTTCTGAAGACACATTTTATACTCCTTTTCCCTTGTACGTATTCTTCTCCCAGTCTGGCCGATGTACTTGGCCTCGCAATCATCCCAAAACAGAGTGTAAACACAGGATTTTTCAAAAGGGTGAACAGCGTCTTTAGAGTTAAAAAGGATTCTTCCTATCATCAATGGATTATAAAATGCAACTTTAATATCTTTCGTGGGCATATTTTTCTTTACTCTATTCGTCAATTTCCCCAGGGAAGGTAGCTTAAACCAACATGTAGGCGAGTTGTTATCATTAAAAGAATGCCATGGATTCAATTGCCTGCCGTAGACAGCTTTCTATCTAAAATTTTGAAAATTAACTCACTTCTAAAACCATTAGATTCAGCAATGTTTATAATAAATCGAAATTCCTTATTAAAATTCTTGTCTGACATCGGTATGTTGATGAGTCCGTGAATCATTGAGTGAAAAGTTGATTCTTTTTGGCTATTATGGTGGCAAGAGTCCAAGGGTATTACAACATAGATGAAGGTCGGTTTTCTAAAAATTATTAAGTCATGTTTAGATATTTTTGAAATAATAAAACATGAATTACTTGAAACAGTTCTTGCATCTTTTTACATTCGGCAGGTCAATGACTTGAAAAGAATGAATCAAATAAGGGTCAATATTAGTATACAAATAGGAAATTACTCACTTGTGTGTCTGTATTTTCATTATCAATTCCACCAGATTCATACAGTTGAGTTATATATTGCCATTTTTCACACAGACGGAAAAACACTGAAAGGGAATAGGAAAGATATTATGCAGTGCAAACTGTTGTTAACATTCAGCATTACTTTTTTAAAAACAACTCAAACAAGTAAACCTGAAATGTTACCATTCAAAGCATACTATCATTGTATTTGTTAATATTTTAAAATTCGAAAAAATTACAAAGAAAAAGGGACAACACTTAACACAATTTGATGGCCTTTCTAAAATTTCAAACCATTAGTATCTTTAATTTAAAAAACTGATACAATCATATAGCTAATGAATTAAACTTTATTTAAAAGCAACCACAAGAATGAAACGTGCTAGTAATGCTAGAAATACAGTGAACTCTCAATTATCCATGCTAATGACTACAAGACGAAGCACGCATAATCAAAAAACACGGATAACAGAAAAAGTCAGAAACTATGGTGGTGATATAAATGGCTTACAAAACCCAATTCGTACGAAGAAAATCTTTTAAACAAAATGAAAACAATTGAATGGCCAAATTGAGTGATTTTCGAATACTTTAAGTAAGTTTCGAAGCACTTATTTTTGTCTTTTCCTTCGGAATGTCGAAATTTTAAGGTGTAGGGTGGATAGAGTTTCACGGACAATCTGCAAACCGGGTACTCTTTTCAAGGATAATCCAGAGGTCGCTAATATGACCACTGAATGCATCAAAAATTCAAATGAATGAAGTTCACCCATGCTAGCCATTGAACAGAGAAATCATAATTCTGCCTCATCAAATATTCATCCTAAATACACAGCATGCATGACACCTTGGCTGTTTCAAAACTAGTAGTCACTGTACAACCAAGAACAGGCTATAATGCAGCACAGTGCATTCAACAGAGCATTCTTATGCAGACGAACTCAAAGTACCTATTCCCTCAAAAACCAACCCGGAATGCTTTGAATTCAAGTGGTAATGTTGTTGAATATCTACTGTGACAGAAACTGAGGGGCACCGGTTAGAATCCTAGTAAAGAATTACATACACTGGATAAAGTCTCCTCAGGTGTGGCACCAGGTTAGGATTTCCATATATGATGTTTCAATGAACCACTCGCTAACCTTCCTCAGGAAAAAATATGAGCAAGTGGCTCCTCAAAATATCAGATATGGAAAGCCTAACCTGGTGCCACACCCAAAAAGACTTCATCCATGTTATCCACTAGGAAAGACTATGGTCTTTCATGATTACATACATTTTTCTGCATATTCCAGAGTTAACTCATACCCATGCACATCATTGTGTACAGCATATCTTTATGGCATATCTCTGAGGATTACCATTAATAGACATTTATTTGTAATCCATTGGTTATTTATAAGTCTAGCGACATATATCTCCAAGAAAAAAACAATCAATTCCCCCACAAACCAAAATCTGGATAAATGGAAAATACAAATATTAATTTAGCTGGATTATAATAAATAAAATCAAATAACTTCATGAAAAGGAATTATTGTGAATGAAGTCAGGGCTCAGCTAGAGAGGTAAAACTTATGCATCCAAATTATACACAGCCACAAAGTGTTTAAACATTACAGCCATAAATAAATTTTTGAATACATGTTGTTTGAATAAAAGTGATTGTTCCAAATATCCAGACTTATCAGAAGACCAAGAGCAACAAAATGGTGCAATATTTAGTTGGAAGTTTAGTTATGTAAAAAAACAGCTAATTTTTTGTCTATTTGTTATAAGAGTGACAAATGTATACTTACTGTAAGGACAGAAGTGAGCGAGAATAGGGAGAAGAACATCTTCATAAGCAGATGACGGACAAGATAAGACAAAAGGCTTGAGGAATACCCTTGAAATTGGTCGAAGACGATAATCTGGAATAACTTCTAAGTTGGAAAACACTGTAGATATCAAGCTTGATGCTAAATTGGGCATTCTGTACAAATCCCGGCCTAATGATGGACCAGCAGCTCCTAAGATATGGTATGATTGATCGTGTACTGATGATAGAAAATGCTGCATTCTATCCAATGGTGTTTGCCTATAGGTTCTTGGGGATGCAGGGTCAAGTGAATCATCAGGAGAAGAGGGAGGAAGTATGCTTCCTTGTGAATAGAGAGGACAACCAGCACCACCCAGCAAATTGGCCTTATCCACTTCAAGCATTGAGTGGGCACTGGCATAGCCTTCAGAGAGGCGGGCCTTGACTTCAGGAAGCCACATGGCATTGAAGGCACCGAGAAGGGAGAGAACAGGAGGTAGAAGTGGGAGCACGTGTGGAGCTGCCGGACTTCGGACTGTCGCACTAGTACCCTCTTCTCCTGGTGCCACGAAACCTCCCCGTCGGGCTCGATCTGGATCATCTTCAGGGCGAGCACTTCGTTTAACAACGGCTAGTATGAGACTGACACAAAACATGAGATGAGCACGATTCTGTCCATTTAGATCATCAGAAGAGGGTTCAACAGGAGGTCGGTCTAGACCCACAAAGGTCATGAAAGACAGGGGGCTGTGGAATGCATCAGCAACCGCCAGCCACTGCTCTGCAGCAGGCCGAATTACAGATGCAATGAAGGCAGTTTGGCGGCCATATTCCCAGAAGTGGTTGCTAACCAGAAGCAGTGCCTCCTAAGGAGAAATAAGGAAGGAGGAAGGGCTAAAAATAAATATTATCCCATTATATCCTCTAATTATACTAATCTCTCATACTCCAAACATTGAAACTGTAATGACTACAATAATTGAAGATCAGCATAGGTGCCAATAACAGTAAGAAAATCCACATCATTCACTAATGAAGTAATTGAGTATGTTCAAAAGAATAACAAGAACTAAATAACTAGAGCTTCAAATAATGTTAGTCATATTACACCTGTACAATTTTAAAATTAAGAAGGCTTCACAAAAAAGAATATAAGCATTTCTAAATTTGAAGAGCATGGTAAAATGTAGGTCCTAAAACATTTATTCTACCAAAACAGGAGTGAGTAGCATCAATAATCAGATGAGTTCACTAAATTAAAATGCACTCATTACCAAGCTACATAAGAATCTTATCATGGGCTCTGAATTGAACATAACCACAAAGAATATTCCACTGGCCAACTTATTTTATTTGTTTAAACATCATTTCATATTTAGTCTTACATAGCATAAATTACTCAACCAGCCACTATTTAATATTTTCTCAAAAGGGTTTCAGAATATCCAGCATATATTTGTGAGTAAAATGCTATTTTAAATAATTACATGATAGCAAACCCAGCACTCTGCAGTTCTGTCTCAGGTTTAAGCATTTTGATTCAAAAACATCTTAATAGAAAAACTTTAAATATTGAATTCTTATATTCAAATCATCACTGAAATGTTAATTAAAATTTCTTAGGGGTTCAAGCTTAGGCTGTGGCTTTTGAGCACCCCATTGCAAACAGGTTCCCTCAAGAAATGGCCTGTGTGTTAATTTTTACTTCTTGGGACTGAACCAAAGATCATTTAGTTTTTGCCATTAGGCAAGCTACTTTCATATTCTTTACTCTGTGCCATTACTTATGCCATGACAGCTTCCAAAAAGAATTACATTAACACGTCACACTTGCTCAAGAGAAGGTAAATAGGTAGTATTCTTGCCATAATTAACATAAAAAATTGAACTTTTAGCTAAGGTGCAAGTTTTTGGGGAAGGACGTTTTTTTAAGAGTTAATGGAAAGAATTTTACTTTCATTCCTTGCAACGAAACACATGATAATGGCTACTTTACAAAACAATTTTTTCTGATATTTTTCTTTGTATTTTGTACTGAAGAATAGCTACTTGTTAATAAATGCTTCTATCATTACTATTAACCTAGTAACAAACTGGTGGCACCTACTACTGTCATAAAAACTTCATCAATCTTATGTATTATGTTACAAAGAATATACAGTGAAACTTTCCCAAATGCAGCTTCCTGCAATGCAATTTCTTATTTACATGTTTTACAAATCAGCAACAAGCTCACCAAAAGAGGTAAGAAGCTTCACTTTCATGCGGTTTCCGTAGAGAGCAATTTTTTTCCTGGTTAGCTTGAAACTAAGGATGAGTCGATTCCAAATGTCGATTCTCGATTCCACCGATTCTCAGGCTTGGAATCGATCACATAAAGTCGATTCCGATTCCATCGACTCCAGATAGATAAATACTGTAAAATTTCGATTTTGTGCACTTTGATTTTACGTAATTTTTGTTTTTACGTAGCGATATGCAAGTCCGGCCAGGAACTTAAGGAATTTCAATGGTAAAAACTTGATTTTACATAGTTTCTTGGTTTTACAGTTTTTTGATTTTACACAGTATAACTTCAGTCCCTAAGAGCAAAATACTCTTGATTTTATGTAGCATTTTTGGCATTTCAACTAGGGATGGTCGGACTGGATACGTCGGATCCAAAGATCTGGGGATTTTACGTTTAACCGGATACTGAAATCGGATCCTAATTCATACCAAAAAAATTGAATCTAGATCCTAAGTATTAAAATTCACACTTTAGTGAATGTGCCCTAAAAAAAGGAAGTAAAAAGAGAACAGAGTTCCGATTCTCTCTTCGCATGCGCCAATGCACCACGTTGCTAGTTCTATTGATATGACGATGCGTTTCAAAGCTCCCTCGAGCACTATGCAACATAATTTCAGATTGTAGAAAAATCACGAGGAAGTTCGAAATCTACCTCACCCCAACCGCAAGGGTAAGATTACGATTTAAATCGACCGAATTAACGGCTCCCCTCGTTTCGTTCAAGCATCAGCCACATCAACCCAATGTTGCCTGCGGAGTCACCCTAAAAGGAGGCCTATCCCCTCCCCCCAAGAGTGGAAGCCACCTGGGTCGAAGAGAAAATGGCCGAGGATAGATGAACACAGATAAGGCGAAGGAGAGATCTTCTCGGGTCACTCCATTCTCTTTTTCGCTGATTGAGTCTGAGCCGTAATACAGGGTGGCTACTGATATCCAATTCATATATATTCCCTGACTTTTCCCTGACCTTTCCCTGATGGATTTACCAATTTCCCTGACCGATTACCAAAAGGTCACCTATTATTGGAATATTATATATCTGTCGAATTAAATGTTCATCAAAACTCAGAAAATGCTAAAAGCTGAAATCAATACATTAAAAGCAACAAGTACTGCTTTTTACATTCTAATGAAAAAATATATTGAACCTTCTTAAGTTAAACTCTCATCCAAATATAGTCGCGTCGAGGTAGTTTTGGGAAGTTGAGGATTACTGAAAAGGCATCGAAGGGAAAGTTTATGGCCAATTTACTGGCGGACTCAGGCACAGATCTAAGACTGGCACAGACACTAAGCTGTGCGAAAAATACAAACCAAAGCCAAGCTGTTGGACTGGATCAAAATCGGATGGTGCAAGTGACCTTCAGAAGCAAATAACAATTTGGTTAACGTGGCTATAACCCCTTGACTGTTAGAGGGAACCAAATAATGTCAAAAATATTTGGATAAACAAACAAAACGAAAGCGCGCCACTGTGAACATAGACAGGAGGCAATTAGCAACGACAGCATCATATTCAGGAATATCATATTAGAGGTGGTTTGTGACCTGACTAAATTGCTTCGAGAGGGAGCTAAGGGGCCATTCAACAATTACGTCAAGCGTGAAAGGTGGGGAGGGCTCTTCTTACTGTCTCACGAAGGGGGGTATGGGAATCGAAGATGATCTTGCGTAAGATTTTGTTTACACGTGAGATCGTACTTGTATTACAATTTTTATCTTTAAAGGACGGCTTTAAATCCCAGATGTATCACTGCATGGCCGGGCATTTATGGCCTAGGTTTAAAATATAAGCAGCTCTCCAGTTAATTATAAATAACGAAACTCATTGTAAGCCGATTTTAAACGAAGTGTGTCTCAGTGGTCCCTAAAGGGACCGCAAGGCCATAAACAAAAACATTAGGTGGTCCCTTTTGGGACCGCACGGACGCTAAAGGTTAATAATCAACGTCTCGTATTTTTAGAACTGCAAGCAAGTATTTACGACGAGCTAGTGTGCTCCAGCTATCTCTCCACCTGTCTCGGAAGTTAAAAAAAAAACGGAGGTAAAATTTTCCGAACAACATAGTGTCAGATTTCTTGTGATGAGCGTAATACATTGTGATCATGAATTTTAACACTACTAAGCAAATATCGCAATAAGGATATGCAAAAGGGATACATTGTACGTCTGATTCACAACTAAATAACAAAGATTCACAACTAATAAGATTCATAACTGAATATTCCACGAATTGATGGGGCTTATTCCATGTACGCCAGCGACGGACATTAGTTTTAGTTGGTGAAATAAAGGGCGAGAAAGACTGGGCGATAAACGAAATGGTAGAAAAATAACTAGAATTTCCTATCCCAGTTTCTCCCCGACTGTTACGAGAATTCCCCGACATTTCCCTGACTTTTCCAGAAATTCAAAATTCCCTGACAATTTCAGGTTTTCCCTGACGATCGCCACCCTGTAATACGAGCCGAGAGAGGGGGAAGAAACTGTCAGCCTCTCCTCATCATGGAATGATTTACTACCGTCCTCGCGAAGCGAACCCCAAAAAAGCATCCGGTATCAGCATGGGTGGGGGGAGAGTGAGCTACGCGTTGAAGACAAAGAAGTCGGCTGAATCGGAGATACAGGTTACCCTAAGCACTGCCATCGCAGCAAAGCGCCAATGAAGAAGAAAAATATGGTTTATGCTTTACATGACAGCTCAAATTGAATCGAAAATGGCGGGCCGGTGGTGTCAAATCACAGAAGCCATCATAAGAGCCGAGAGAGAGGGAAGAAACTGCCAGCCTCTTCTCATCACGGAATGATGTAACACCATTCTCTCGAAGCGAACCCAAAAAAAATATCAGGCGTCGGCAGGGGTTGGGGGAGAGTGAGCTAAGCTGTGAAGACAAAGAAGTTGGCTGAATCGGAGGTCCAGGTTGACCTTGGCACTGCCATCACAGCAAAGCTTCAATGAATAAGTGCGACATGGTTAACGCTTTACATGATTGCTTCAATTGTATCGAAAATATTAAAATTTTTATTTTAATGAGAAAGTATTCTTATGAGATAGGTCAGAATTCAAAGAGAAAGGATTATTTCAGATCATAGACTTTTTTGGCCCATGCAGTCCATCTCATGGCCAAGTAATGTACTGGCAAAAAGGGTTGATTTAGGCTTAATACACGCATATATCTCTTCAATATGGTTAAATTAATGTATTTTTGAAATAACTTCCGATATAGCCCTATCTTTACTATATTCAAACGTGAAATCAGTAGTTTTTATCTGCCAGCAATCTATTGTAGCAGTGTAAATGCCGACGGTCTGCAAACACATTTTTAGCGATGTACCCCACCTCTGCATGGGTTTTCAATTCCTTTTGTTTACATCATGGCATTAGTCTCTCAGAAGCTGCTCCTCAGACTCTCCTCGATGCTGTCAGAAGCATTGCTCGAGCATGGAATAATGTTTCAGAGGAAATCATAAAAAATTGCTCGAAATCATCATACTATGGTGAGACAGAAGTTTATGTGGCTGAAGAAACCTCATCTAGGCCCCCAAAACTGCAGGATCTGCTTGCTAATGAACTTGGGGAACTCAGGTTTGCCCAATAATGCCAGTTATTTCACCACTCACCTACAATCAGATAGATGAACAGTTGGCTAAAAATGAAGAAACAGTGAGTTCATAATGTACCAACCTGCCAGCTTCTGATTTATTTGAGGTAGACAGTGACATGACAGATGACAGAGAAGCAGTGCCTGTTCATCCTGCTCGTCATGATATGATAGAAGCTTTCAGATATGTGTAAAATTTTTGCTATGCACACCCATAGGTTGCAAAGGGCTACGTTGAAAATCTGAATGCTTCAGAGACAGTTGTACATCAAATTTTTGATAATGGGATGCAACAAACTAAAATAAGTGACTACTTTCACCCAAAATTAGTGATTTCATAAATATTAAAACATTCTGTTTAAATATTCCATTATCATAGCTTAAATTAATATATATGACAAGGTTTATTAAAAATAAAATGTAAGAGACATCCTAAATAATTAGACACCTTGCATTGCTGTCACCTCTTCATAGTCTTGATTTTATACACTTTGATTTTACACAGTGCCCTTTTTTCGGTCCCTCCAACTGCGTAAAATCAAGGTTTTACTGTACAGGCGGTCCTCGACTTTCGTACACTCGACTTTTGTACAATTCACACTTTCGTACACTCCAAATTGATACCTTTACTTGACTTTCGGACGCTAAATTCGAACTTTCGGACATTTATTGAACTATATTTTTGAATTTCCCACGATGGTGCCTAGTGCATGCTGGCATTCAACTGTTTCACATGGCATTCTCGCTAGTATACGCGACCATACGTGACTGTGGGCAGTGTTGACTTAGAGTAAGGTTTAATTTGTTTATTTACTGAATTTAATTTCTATCTTATGATAAGAATGAGTGAAAAACGAAAAAATGATGTGACTGAGACCAATGAAAATAAGCGTAGGTCGCATAAACTCAATACTATCGAGCAAAAGTTGGCAATTATTAGACGTGCTGAACTGGGAGAATCTTTTGCTGCAATCGGACGATCATTGAACTTAAGCCGTTCAACTGTGTGTTCAATAGTAAAGGGGAAGGATAAGATAAAAGACCATGTACGAAATGCTGGGAATATTTCATCAACAATTGTCAGTAAGCGGCGAGGTGTAGTGATGGAGGAGATGGAAAAATCACTGAAATTGTGGATTGAAGATCAACATCAAAAAAACATTCCTCTGAGTCTAGCATTAATTCAAGTTAAGGCTCGCAGTTTACATGAAGATTGGAAGCAACAATTGGGAGAAGATGATGCTGATACTCCTGAATTTCAGGCCAGTAAAGGCTGGTTTGACCGGTTAAAAAAAAGAGCGTGTTTACAAAATATTAAGCTAACTGGAGAATCTGCTAGTGCAGACAAAGAAGCCGCAAACGAATTTATTAGATTTTTTTCTGAAATTATTGAAGAAGAAGGTTATTCTGCTCGTCAAATTTTTAACGTTGACGAAACGGGCTTATTTTGGAAGAAGATGCCTGCTAGAACATATTTGGCGAAAGAAGAAAAAGTTGCTCCCAGGCATAAGGCATCAAAAGACAGGCTCACATTGCTTCTAGGTGGAAATGCAGCAGGAGATTTGAAGTTGAAACCGATGGTTGTCTATCACTCAGAAAACCCAAGAGCACTGAAGGGGCACAATAAGGGCTTGCTGCCAGTCATTTGGAAATCAAATTCAAATGCCTGGGTGACTGGAGCGATTTTTCAAGATTGGTTTAGTAGTCATTTTTTACCAACAGTTAGACAGTACTGTCGAAATAATAATTTAACTTTCAAGGTACTGTTAATTTTGGATAATGCTCCTGGACATCCAAAATCACTACAAGACCTTTACCCTGAAATCAAAATTATGTTCTTGCCACCAAATACTACGTGCGAGATTCAGCCTATGGATCAGACAGTTATAGCCACCTTCAAGCGATACTATATGAGGAGAACGATCAACCAGGCTATTCGGGCAACTGAAAAGGAAGGCGGCCCCTCCTTGAAAGAATTCTGGAAAGGTTACAACATCTGGAATGCAATAAACAACATTGGAGACTCTTGGGCCAAGATAAAGGAATCTACGATGAATGGCTGCTGGAATAAGTTGTGCCCAGAGTTCGTACCAAATTTTAAAGGCTATGAGGAGACCCCTGAAGTCGCCACAGATGAGGTTGTTCAGCTAACGAATCAACTTGATTTAGAAGTGAGCACTGACGATGTGGATGAAATGATCGATTCCCATTCACAGCCAATGTCAAATGAAGACCTTATTGCTATTCGAGAGGAGGACAGTAAGGAACTATCTGATGATGATGAACAGACTCAGTTCGCTCAAACTTTGATGATGAAGAAAATGACTGAAGCCTTTACACATCTCGAACTCTTCTTAAAAATCATGGGTGAATGTGATCCAAATGCAGAGAGAAGTTCACAGGTTCGAAGAGCCATCGAGAGGGATACTGCTTGCTACAGACTCCTTTATCAAGAGAAGAAGAAAGCTGTTGTTCAACCTTCTATTAACAGGTTTTTTAAAAAAGTTGACAAGATGCTATCGAAGTAACAGCTTCCTTCTTAAACCCCTGAAAATTCAAAATCAGCATTTTTTTCTTCCCAATAGAGTATTTGCGTAAGTGAGGTATTTTGTTGAAATTTATTATAGCGAGTAGTGTTTGGTTTCGAAATGCCACGTACAAAATACCAAGGTATAATTCCAACTAATTAATTTAATAAATAGCTTTTAATATGCATTGTTTTAGCATCAAAATTACCTAGGTCTAAACGCCCAACTATTGCTTCTTCGTAGTGTGACGTCATCTCCCATATTAGCAGAAGCGAAATAGCCTAGCTGTGCGTTGAGAGTGAAATAGTATTTGCCTTTTCGAAGTTATTTTGATATTTGCTAAATAATAGCTAAAGTTTCGTCCGCACGCTAAGACTACACAGTCACACAATCTCCAAATAAACAAATGGTCGAATATGGGAGATGACGTCACAGCCTGCAAAACATGGCGGACCAGTGTTTCGGCGCAATAATAATTTATTAGATTTCATTAGCTAATAAAAAATGAACGAAAAGCCTCTCGAGCGTCAGAATGAAAATTTAGTATCTGACGTATAGATAGATTTTTTAGATGTCACTTCCCAAAAGTGTGCAAACACTCTATTGCGAGTTTATTTTATTTGTTTATTACTAGTACTGTTTACATTAGGTTGTGTATGACATGTACCTACGAAACGTCATTCCCGTCATTTCATTTTCATTTGTCTCTTGTCTCTTAGGGAATTTGCGAAATTTTGTTGTTTCTTTAATTGTAATAATTTTGTTGTTTCTTTAATTGTAATAATTTAAATGACATCGAGCGTAAGGGTCCAAAAATTTAATTTTGTTACGCTTCTTGTTTTGTGTATTTGAAGTTGTAGTGGATATTTTCAGTGAAATGTTAATTTCAGCTCGGGAAAAATTAGAAATGAGTATGTACGTATATTGTGTCTAGGTTTCAAACATGGTATTCTTTTAGAAACATTTATCAAGACTGCGTAATTTTAAAAGTAATTACGTATTGTTCAACTATAATTAATGTATTTTTAAACTTTTGTATTGAAAATAAAATTTGATTGCAAGTGATGAGATTTTACTATGTATATTTTACTCTCTGGGAACGTAACCCCTAATTAGTATGGGACTTTATTGCTTGACTTTCGTACATTCGACTTTCGTACACGTTTTCAGGAACGCATTGTGTACGAAAGTCGAGGACTGCCTGTATTTTAAACATGGACTATAAGCTGAGGATATACTTGCTATTTGTCATAAAATACACTTTTAGAGCGACTTAATTGTCTTTGTTATTTTATTCCAGCCAACACTTAAATTTAACCCTCTTAGTGCGGTGGGCCGATATATTGGCTTTTGGGTCATTCCATATTAAATCAACCAAAATTAAATATTTTTTTTTGTGACCTCCGATTACTGTGAAATCTGACACAGTCATTCATACCATAGTAAATAACAAATGTGATTTTTTTGTATTTTTAGGATGATCGGCTCAGGATTTATGAGGGGGTCAAAATTTGACCTTTCGGTGGCCTTTTCGTGCATGACTTTAGTTTACTGGCAATAAGTCAGCTCCTATCAGAGCCACAAAGTTGGGGATGGGCTCACTGAAAAGGCAATTAAATTTCCTATTTAAAGGATTGACTTTCAAATACTCATTACTTTAAATCGCATCACAGAGTGGACCTAGATCTAGGTTTGGTCAAAGGTCAAAAGGTCAAATACACCATCTTCGATTTTTTTAAAACTTGGTATTATCAATCTACATGTATGCAGGTACAAGCGCACAAAATTTGGAGATGGCTTTTTTGCTAGTTTTTTTTAGATATGTCATTTTATATGCTAATTACTTCACAGATAAACAAGCACAATTGTAGCATGCTATTTTATATGGCCCCTCAGGAAGGAATGAATTCTGGAACTGAGAAACAAAATTGGTTCTATTTTCTGTTTGTATATCTGGCCTACATACCCTTACACAGACTTGCTCTATCATGCTTAACTTTACCTATCTTAGCCGCTGAGACTTCCCCAATGAAAATTTGGAAAAACAGAAACACAGGATTTCTAATATATACATTGTGTTCAAATTGTATAAAAATGTGTACATTGTACACAAATTTGGCTTAACACATTTGTGCACAATGTACACTTTGTATACAATGTACACAACTGTTCACTATAAAATGTATACATTGTACACAATGTATACATTTTTATACAACTGTATACAAATGTATATAAAAGTGTGCATTGTACACATCCTGTATGGAAATTGGGTACATTGTATACAATGTATACATGTACATACAACTGTTTACAAATGTATATAAAATGTGTACATAGTACACATTCTGTATAGAATTTGAGTACAAATTTTTCATAGGCGTTGTTCAATCCTGTCCGGATATAACTGCTGAGACTTGTTCAATCCTATCTGGACATACAGTGAATTGTGCTGTGCTGAGCCTGCTGCTATCATATAATTTCAGTTGCTTTCTAGCATCAGAGCAAGTAGGTGGCTAAGTTCTTAGGCCTGTATTCTTGAAGTGTGTGTCAAGTTACTTTTTGCAATGTGTTCAATTGGAATTTTCTTAAAAGATAAGTGCTCTGAGGATGTTTCTTTTAAACCTTTCATTGACTTTGACAAGGAAGAGTGCTACTTATTAACAATTCGTTCTAATTGTGATAAAATTGAGGACGTGTGTGCACGACATTCAAATACTTATTTGTAAAAATTTTCTCTGTTTGAAAAAAAATGTTGTGATCCGCAAAATGTACATCCTAATATATGTAAACGGAAAAAAATACACGAAATCAACAATGATTCTGTCAGTAAGTTTAAATCAATGGTCCAGTTGATACCAGGGAAGAAACTGTGTTTTGAGTGCCGAATTTCTTTGTCCAAGGCTCTCAAAGAGCATGAGGTAATTGTAAGTGCGAGTGCATCGACACCCTGTGAAACCAAAAATAGTGATGATCAGTCCGAAGACAAACATGACCACTTCCTCCCATCATGTACCGACACCTTAAACAAATCGCTGATTTTACTTGGTGAATCTCCCATCCACTGTAACAAGTTACGGGGAAAGAATTACCCAAAAAGGAAGTTACACAAAATTAAGACCAACATAATGAAAAAAATTAAGATTATTTCTCCTGGAGAATCAGGAATTCTAGATTATACATCTTCATCTGTTGAAAGCAATGTTTCGTAACAACGTGTCAAACGACTACCAGGCCATGATGACCCAGCTGAAAGAGAAGTACAACCACCGAATTCACGGAATTCGGATTTTGTCCTTGCTGCCAAAAACATGGAGCTCGAGGAGAGTGAGGGAGGAATTTCCTGGAATTTCCAACTACATGATTAGAAATGTTAAGAAGGCTGTTGAAGAGAATGTTATCCTTACTCCACCCAAACCTAAGCCTGGCCCATCATTGCCTGTAGAGACAGCTAAAATAGTTTTTGCTTTCTACGAAAATGATGATGTCAGTCGGTGTATGCCTGGAAAGAAAGACTATGTGTCAGTCAGAAAAAATGGTAAGAAAATACACGAATAAAAGCGATTGGTGTTGTCAAACTTAAAAGAAACCTATGCACTCTTCAAGGAGAGGAACCCAGATATTAAAATTGGATTCTCTAAGTTCGCTGAAATGCAACCCAAACATTGCGTTCTTCCCGGTGCATCGGGTACCCATTCAGTTTGTGTATGTACAGTTCACCAGAATTTAAAATTAATGATCGAAGGAGCTAAATTGTCATCATTTACGATGAACAGAATTCCATTGGCTACATACTATGATGCTCTGAACATGATCATGTGCAATCCACCTCGTCCTGAATGCTCCTTAGGGATGTGTTCCGATTGCCCAGGTATTTACAATATCAAAGTAGAATTGGAGACAGTTTTTGATGAAGTAGTCTATAAGCAATGGCAAACTACAGACCGATGCAATTTAGAAACAGTTCACCAGCCTTCCAAAGACTTCATCAACACCTTTACCAGTAAACTGCTTGTGCCACGTAATCATCATTTCATCGCCAGACAACAAGCCGCCTTCCTCCAGGAAGCGAAAGGATCACTTCAGCCTGGTGAAGTTATAGTCAGTGGAGACTTCGCAGAAAATTACAGTTTCGTTCTTCAGGATGCCACCCAGGGCTATCATTGGAATAATAGTCAGGCTACACTCCATCCGTTTGTCTGTTATTACTTAGAAGGTGGCAAGCTGGAACATTCAAGCTATGTATTCATCTCTGACTGCCTCACACATGACACTGCTGCCGTCTACTCTTTTCAGAAGTAGATAATACCCCTTCTACGGGAAAAAGTGCCTGGACTAAAGAAAATTATTTATTTTTCTGATGGTTGTGCTGCACAGTACAAGAATAAAATAAACTTTATTAACCTGTGCTTGCATGAATCTGACTTTGGGGTGCCTGCTACATGGCACTTTTTTGCCACCTTGCATGGGAAAGGGCCATGTGATGATGTAGGTGGTTGTGTTAAGAGGTTGGCTGTCAGGGCTAGCTTGCAGAGGCCATACAATAGACAAATCAGAACCCCTAAGGACCTGTTTGATTGGGCTGAGGCTAATCTGAGCACCTCAACATTTCGGTTCGTGTCTGTAGAAGAGATGGAAGCAACGCGTCAATCTCTTAGTGAAAGGTTTAAAATTCTTCAGCCAATTGCCGGAACGCGAAGTTTCCACTGCTTTGAACCGATATCCACAACAATGATACGAGTGAAGCGATACTCTTCATCTGGTGAAAGCAAAGATGTCCTGCTGATCCCAGGGGAAGAAGACACAATCGACACAGAAGATGAGTCTGATGAGGATGATTTTGAGGCAAATGTGAATGAAGATGGATCACGGATGGACCGTGCAATACGATGGACATTGGTGGCTCGCATTTGTTTTAGAGAAGATAATGCCTGAAGAACTTAGAGTTCGATTTCTTTATCCCCATGGGCCATCTCCATCCTTCGTATACCCACCAAAAGACGATGACCTCATGCTCCCTTTAAGCCATGTGCTGACAAGAGTGAGTGTCCAGCTTGGAGGGAGGTTTGGACGCACATACAAGATCACAGAAGAGGACAGCAAAGCGGCTACTAGATTGCTCGCAATGAAATGAGATCAAGGTAAGATTACAGAGGAACCAGTTCTTACTTGTATATGCAACTGCAAAATGATGAACCAAGCAAAACTAATTGGTGGTCTATTTCTTTGAATTGCAGGCTAAAAGAGGTGGATTGCCGTTCACCTAGATGAAAATTCTTGTTCACTTATCGCAACATATCTCGAAAACAAAATTTTTAGCCCTCTCAAAATTTTGTGTGTTTGTACCCATATATGTTTAGTTTAATAATACCAACTTTTAAAAAAATCGAAGATGGTGTATTTGACCTTTTGACCAAACCTAGATCTAGATCCACTCTGTGATGCGATTTAAAATAATGAGTATTTGAAAGTCAATCTTTTAAATAGGAAATTTAATTGCCTTTTCAATGAGCCCAACCCCAACTTCGTGGCTCTGATAGGAGCTGACTTATTGCCAGTAAACTAAAGTCATGCACGAAAAGGCCACCGAAAGGTCAAATTTTGACCCCCTCATTAATCCTGAGCCGATCATCCTAAAAATACAAAAAAATCACATTTGTTATTTACTATGGTATGAACCACTGTACCAAATTTCATGAAAATCAAAGAAGGTCAAAAAAAATGTATTGGTTGATTTCATATGGAATGACCCTTTTGCATCTCGGGCGATAAGTGCGGCGGGCCGATATATCGGCTCAAATGCAAGCTATTGTTTAAATTGCTATAATTTATAAAATATTTATATCATGTTGTTTGTTGTTTCTTTTATCGAAAATATGAATTCTCTGCTTTAAATGACGTGTTTTTTTTATTTTTTTATTTTATATTTTAAATACTTTTCATAAAGTAAGAATCTTACTGTAATTTTCACGTTGAGCTGTTTGTGTAGGGACGCACAGCCTCATCGTATGCTCACTCTTTTCGCTGAGTGGTCTTTCCACTATGAGAGCCCACTAAAAGGCTTATCTGCAACCTCATGAATGCGTTATGATGAATCTGTTTTGATAAAAACTGCTAACTAAGAGTTGGGCGATACGACGCCAATGAAACCATTACTTTGTTATTATGTTGGTTTCTCTTGCCTTCCGTCCTAGGTAATCATATGGGCCCTTTGTAATGGGATTACATTGTCAGCATTCCTCTTTGTGATAGTAAGGTTGGGGTTTTTTTTCGATTATTTTGTTTTGCAGCTAGTCTCACCGGACGAAGGAACATTTTTTAACCGTTATCTTCGACATAATATATTAATGTCGTATTCCAAACGCGGAAGCATTACATAGAGTAGCAACCCTAGGGTGCGCTCACCAATTTATGTGTCCGTTGATTATAGTGATCAACTTCCTAATCGCCATGGAACACAACGATTTCATATGGGTGCATTCACATGAATGGAATTCACACTTGAGGTCTGAAGACACCAACATGCGTAAATTAGATATAGAGGAACGCGTAAAGAATAGTAATTAACTTATTATCAACCGCTCTCATTAACATATAACTGAAAAAGAAAGAAAATTACTTGGTATGCAAGTACTAAAATAAAAGTTAAGGATAAATCTTATATGTCCTATCCACAAAAAATTAAATTATCACACGCAAATGTCAGAAGGAATAAAAATGACATTTATTTGGGAATATTCTGGCGATGTTTTGTGTCATTTGAACATATTGAAAAAAAAAAAAAAAAACAAAATTGAAAAATTTCCATCCCATGATATGAAGGAAAAAGACGCTCTAGAGATCATAGAACCTATACCTTCACCGAGGACGAAGTTCCGTTAGTTTTCACGAAGGGAACAAAGGGCCGCCGCCCACTTTGTCCCAAGCTCCAGATGTTGGGGTTTTCCAAGAGTTGGCCGTTTTAAAACCATCCGCCGCCTCTGTTTAAAGTACGCCGAAAAATTTCAAGTGCTTCGGAAGGGAACGACCACGTCAAATGACGTGCTCCGTCAGTCGGTGTAGCCAGGAGCACGTCTATTGACATGCTCCGCATTGAATGTGTTAATCTTTTTATGAAAAAACCAACCTCTATTATTATGTCTCCTGCATGTCATTATGTAGCTATTACTTTATTACTTTAAGTTGTTTGTAAATCTTATCAGCAGCTTAAAAAAAATAAATGTAAATGCCATGTACTTGTGCTCCATGGGATTATATAGCCCCAGAGTAAATAAACTTTATCTTCTTATCTTTCAATGCTGAAGCCAGGTCTTCATCAGAATCAAATTTAGTCAGTGTTTCGGCACAGTGCTCCACCATTTTCATCAGACTAATGTATTTTATCTTCACTAAAAATCACCGAAAAATAAATGCAAGCATGTACCCTTTCAGGGTTTGCAATAGTGATGGGTGAGTCATGAATGATCAAAAGTGACCTGGGTTATCTCGAAGATTAAATGGTGAGCGGGATCATTCAGATGATTGAGAGGGTCATTTTCAGATGCAGGTCAATCATGACCCTGGTCGTTCTCCATCAATTGCGACACGTCGGTCATTCCTGATTATTTGTTCACCGAGAGGGTCACTCACAGTCGTATGTCTTTTGCAACCAAAAAACCACATGTATGGGAAGCAGTGAGAGCCCTCAATCGGAATGGATGGAACTGGTTGTGGAACACAAGAGGTGCTGCTGTCTCCGGAATGCTTTGTGTTGCAGCCCTGTTGGAATTGCCAGGGAGAATGCAGCATTAACCAATATAACTTATGGGTAATTCTGTTGCAATTGAGTTGAACTCAGATATTTTTAATTAAAAAGAAGTGAGAGGCAAAGCATTTTCGGGGTTTTCCTAAAAAAAACTCTTGCCATTTCTTTAAAATTTCAAAAATAAGTGCAAACATTATGAATCATTACATCCCTAAGAACCGCAAGATTGCTCCGAAAGTACATTTCGGTGCTACAGACACATTCAACTACCCTGAAAAAGACACCCAGCATGGCCATGTTGTCCACTGAGGGTTTGATGACTGACGTTGAAGAGCCATTTAAGAGAGGGTCGTGATCTGCGATCATTCGCCCAGGTCGTGATTGGGAACAGGGTCGTGATCGCCATCTACTTTTTATAATCATGACTCATTTATTCAAGACCTGGCGTTCATGACAGAATCACTCAAGTGAATGGTGATCATGATTGGGATCACGGGAATGACAACTTAGCCCAAACTAGTTTGCAAACCGAATGCCAGTATCTACCAACCTAATGGCAAATACATGGAAACAGCTCCGGAGCCTATCATTGGATACAACATCAGTGAAAATCAAAACTTTTTATGGAATTATAATTTTAATGCATTATTATTTTTCAGATATAAGAAGAGTTTAAGTTACTAAAGCATATGTTCACTATAACTTATGGGTAGGGACCCTGAAATTTCGCGATTGGGTTTTTTTGCGAATCTTCTTAAAAGAGCATAGAAGTTATTTTGATGTTTAAAGCCCTAATTAGTTAACATTTACCATTTTAACGTTAACGAAATTCTCCGAAATTTCACAAATAACTTTTTATTCACGAAATTTAACGGTATTTGGCTGTTAGTGCGATATTTAGCGCGAAAATTCACATTATTTAAACATATCGTACGATATATTGAGAAAAAAAGCATGAAATTCTTTAGTTTTATTTTGATATGTATGTAAAACGCGTAATGATAGTCGTCGTCCCATTTGGTGAAAAAATGTTTGCAAACTCACGGTGTGAAATAAATACATAATTATTATTAACGTGACCACGCCGCTATCACCAGTTCGATGATGCACGTGACCATGATATCTGCGATTATCTCCCTAGATCGCATTCATGGTGGTGGGGTCGGGCGCATCGTATTCGTCGCACCGCCGAAATATGACTTGCGTAGTATTTATCCCGAAAGATTCTTCAGAAAAGTTGCCATTCAAGCAATTTCACTTATGAATGATTATTTCAGAAAGCCTGCGCATAGCATTAATTGGAACAATAACTACGCTAGACAAGAGTATCTTAAATGTCTTAGTGGTTGGGCGAAGAGACAAATAAAGTTGTTAATTGGACGTAATAATCTTATTCAAAGAGCGCTCCACCTAAGCTTGGACGTAATAATCTTATTCATAGAGCGCTCCACCTAAGCTGTGACTGACGGGTCGTAATTACTCCTCGGGTAGACAAAAAGAGTTATTTAAGGATAAACTATCGAATTCACCGACCGATGTTTAGTATATTATGTTGCTGACTTTATGATATGACTCCGGCGCGACGGCAATCACGCCTCAGCGAACTGATTCGGCGCCCGTGGCGGAGGGTCGGCGGCTGGAGAGTTGCTGGCCTGGCAGGGTGGTAAAAAGTACGAGATAGGGACACACTAATATTTCCGTATGATGCGGTGCATTATTTGTCCCGAAAGAAATTTAAAAAATATTAAGTCAGGCAAGCCGGCATTGTCATTTCCAATAAGCACGGCGGGGTGGTACCTACAAAAGACAAGTCTGGGCCGGCAGATATTTCCGATTCTCAGTATCTCTGGATGAACTAGTGTCACCACACGTTTAAACAGTTCAATCGGAGCTACTGTTGATCTGAAAAAGTATCTCTGTAGACCATAATTCCGAAGACTGTTAGCATATTTGATCGCGAAAAGGAGTTTGAAAGCGATGGTTTATATATATTTGACGCAAGAAGCAAAATCATGATGAGCGAATTTTGTAACACCCAAATCGACTGGAGCAGATAAGATTCCATCGTGAAGCACATAAGGGACAGCAGCAAGCACATCAATTATGTCAAAAAATCTAAAAATGTTGAAGGACGACGACGGACATTGAATAAGCAGCAAATGACCATATCAGACACAATCAGCAATGCAAAAAAGTAAAGCAAGAAAAAGAAGAATTGATTTGTGACACAGTTAGTACTCTGATGAAAGCTACCATACCTTTGGAAAAATTAGACGATCCAAACTTCAAAGCATGGATGAATAAATACATTCCAAGTAAGTTTAGGTTTATGCATTTTATGTCTATTAATTTTCTGAGGGATATCCTCCAGCACCCCTGATTCGTTGAGAGGCATTGCATATTACATACTTTGCAACAGAAACAGAAATTTGCAAGCAGCAAGACTTTGTTGTGTTGAAAATTTTGGAATAACTGCAGGAGCAGGAGACATGTTGTCACTATGATTTTTTTACAGCTTTCCCTTGACTCTTATTTTACCACTTTTCAGGGTCCCTACACGTTATGCTTTGAATATGCCAAGAAGCAGCACCCAGGAAATTGGCGATAGGCAACCCACACAACACTGTCCTCACAGGCTGGGTTAGGCTTGTGCGATGACCGACTTCGGTCATCGATTTTCGATGAAAAAATTTCATCGAAATGCTTCGATGACGATGGCTGTTTTTGGGGTGGCTATTAAGTGAAGATTGAATTGGGTCAAACTTAATTGAGAAGGACAAGGCCTATTTATTAAAGAGCGAAACAAGCTCCAAGTTACAATTTAAGCAACAACTCTGTGTTGTGGTAAAAACAATTCTCATTTCCGCATTTTCATCGGTGAGTAGATGTCGGTCGTCCAACACAACGTTTCCTGCATCGCTGAAGAACCGCTCTGATGATGTTGAAGTGGCAGGAAAACGGAGGGTAAAAATGATAGGAGAGGCTTTGTGAACTGCGCCGCTGCACTACTTTATGGAGGGTAAAGCAATTTATCAAACCAGGAGCGTAGTGTAATTAAAAATAAGTAGGACGGCCCCAAAAACTTGTCACAGGCTGTGTGTTTACAATACAACTCGACTTAAGAAGTTGATACTAATGTAAGGGGAAGGGGGAGCTCAGTTATCGTGGAATAACCGTGGAGTCAAAGCCTCGTACCTTAAACCAGATTGACCTGGTGATGTTGATGCCGCAAAAGGAGACGGAGAGCGAGATGATGACGGCAATGGAGTAGAAGAAGGAAATGAAGAGATGGACAACTCTTGGCCGGATCCTGGTCGTGGGGATCCAGCATAACTACTTCCATCAGGGGCTTCCGGTTCAAGGGGGGGGGGGGGGGGGGAGAAGCCCCTCAACATTAACCACACTCTCGTCACTATCTCTGAGCATAGAGCGAGATTCTCCGGCATCAGAGAGCTCCTTTATTCCATTAACTATTTGCATGGAGACATTCGAATGCTTCGCCTTCAAGCGGTTCTTAATATTAGTAGTGCACCCTTTGGCATGTGACAAACTCTGGGCACAATAATTACATTTCACACGGTTGCCACCAATGTCTCTGCATTGCTTCATGAAAACAGTCTTAGATTTGGCGGAAATCATGACTGCGATATTCCCAGCCGGAATCAACTGAATGCAGCGTAGGGAGACTGACACTGGGAAACAATCTACAACACGTCTAGATTGGACCACCGTTGCGACACTCAATGTTATAAAATGGCGACATTCTACATTGTAGTAGCAGAAGACAACACGGCGGCCAAGTGGTGGAGCACCAAGGTGCTCGTGGGCACAAACTCCGTCCCCTCCCCTTACCTTCCCCGAGATATCGTCTGCTAGAGTCCACGTACCCCAACCCCTGTGCAGCCCCTGTGGACTGGACACCGACGCCGCTGGCTTTTTTCAGTGTGTAGGCGTTGTGCAATAGAAAAGGACGGTGCCAGGGGATGGGGAGACGAGGGAGGAAACCGCACAGCGGTCACCGGTGGCGGCACGGAACGGACGGGCGACACAAGACCTATAATTTTCATAAACTCATCAGCATCGATGATTCTCATCAACATCGATGATTCTCATCGACTCATCAACTCATCGGCATCGATGATTCTCATCGACTCATCGATATCGATGCTTCTCATCGACTCATCGCTGTCGATGGTATTCATCGTCATCGATTTTAGTCATCACGGTGCGATGACTGAAATCATCGTCGATGACTTCGATTAATCAACTCATTGCACAAGCCTAGGCTGGGTGGCCATTGAGTTACCTTTGTACTGGCCTGTATATTGCGTATATCTGAGTATTTTGTTAACTATCAATGAAGATTAGACAGAATAAGTTAGATATAAATTTATGTCTCTAATACAATTCTTTGTGTGTTTAAATTGAGAAATACATAAATATTTTTTCACCACCGGAGCATGAAATTTGTGATTTTTGCACCGCTGGGGCTATGATTTTTACACCGCTTTCCCTCCAGTTTATTTACAACTTTTCAGGGTCCCTACTTATGGGTGGAAAAATGTATAGTTCACATTTATAAAATTTGACGTAGAGTAAAATCATGTATCTTGAATTTTTTACTCTATTTTATACCTAGGGATAGGAAAATTTTGCGATCGCGAATTTAGGCAAAAATGTCCTAGGAGTGGTAGTTAGTTACAACATACTCCATACTGACTGGGGAATTGACTTTTGAACTCGTGAAATGTCGCGAATTGTGCCCGAAAATGGAAATTTTCATTATTTTATGAGAAAATAGTTGGAAGTACATTTCAAACGCAAGAAAAACATTAAAATTGCAAGCAAATGTTCTCAATTCGATTTAAACGAACTCGCGTGCAAATATTTCTGAGGTATGCGGAAGTTTGCAGTTCATCGTAGCATAACCGGTGTGACGATAACAATCGCGGGAGGATGACATCGGGTGCTTTCGATTTACGGCGCTAACCGGCAATACACAGCTCGTCACGCCGTGGTGCTTTCTATTTACAATTAGTGGAATAACCATCTATCGGGATCTATGATCAGTGGCTCTCCGCTCCGAGGTGAGTCGAACAAAGGAAAAGCAATATGCACATTTATTTTAAGTAATCTGCTACAGCAGGGTTTCCCAAACTTTTCCTGCGATGGAACACTTCGTAAATCCTGAAATTTTAACGGAACACCTTGTGGACTTCGCATATATTAAACCATTGCGTTTAGGTAGCAGCATATAAAGCCATTATAGGTTACTCTGAACACCCATTAGCCTTCTGCAGAACATAGTTTGGGAATCCCTGTGCTACAGATTTGAAGACGAGACGGACTGCGCATGCGTGAATAGCCACTTTGAGTTGTTTCATTTCAATGGGATCGTTCACAAAGAGATTTTTAATGCCAATTATAGTTTGAAAACTAAAGAGACACGTACTTTTCCGATTTTTTATTTTGAGTCTGCTTTGTTCATAACAGTCTACTACGGATTTGAAGATGAGACGGACTGCACATGCGTGAATAGCCGCTTTGAGTTGTTTCATTTCAATGGGATCGTTCACAAAGAGATTTTTAATGCCAATTATAGTTTGAAAACTAGAGACACGTATTTTTCCGATTTTTTATTTTGTTCTGATTTGTTCATTAGACTCTACTACGGATTTGAAGACGAGACGGACTGTGCATGCGTGAGTTGTTTCATTTCAATGGGCTTGTTCGCCAAGAGTTTTTAAAATGCCAATTCTGATAGAGTTTGAAAAATAAAGAGAGACGTATTTTTCCGTTTTTCCGCCTGCTTTTCAAATTATCGGCGGCAAAAAATCGGGGTTCTTAACCCTTTCACGTAAGAGAACCAACATGAAAAGTTTTGAAGCCACTCGCTGCTCCGTCCAATCACGCTGGGCGCTATGCAGCATTCCCCTTCCCTCGCTTTCCAGCGAGCGAATTACAAACTGAACCGGATCTCTGATGGTGTCACGAACTTTTTGAGTGGGCGGCGGTTTTCGCGAATTTTTGATTTTGATTTAAGAGTGAGTGGCTGAATATAGAAGAATTTTGTCTCCATCAAAAATCTATTTTCCAATCCATCTACTGAATTCGTGAAATAAATTCCAATTTCGCATCATAGTGAACGACCTTATTGCAATGGGGTTGTTCCATTGCAATGGTTGCATAGCTAGCTTTAAAGCACCAATCAAGGCCAACTACTACATCAATATAATTGTCGATATATTTATTTATTGCGTGGCACCAAGATTGATTTTATTGTTTGAATCTCTAGTTTTTGGCCATTTCCGTCAAATGACTGTTTGTTTTCCAGTGACAACTGTTAAGTATCCTAGTTTTATTCCTGGTTTTGGTGCTTTCAAGTGATTTTGACGAGTTATTGAGATGCCGAATGCAAAATTAAGCACAAGAGACCAGGCTTTCCAGTATCAAAAAGATGGATTTTAATGTATCGATAAAAGTACTGTCATGTACGTATTCTACAACTGCCAGGTTGCTTGGGAAAGAATCAATTGGAAAAATTTAAAATCTTCGAAGCACGTAACTGCATCAAACTTTCACAAGGATGGAAATTCTCTTAAGTTACATGTCAATACACGAAATGTATTAAATTTTATTTTTAAATTTAGTGCCACTTTTCCAGGTTCCGTCACCGAGGTGATTGCCTTCAGTCATAACATGGCTAGAAGGGGAAGTGTTGCATAATAACCCAGATCATATTGGGTTAAACTATAGCATAAACTATAGAGACCCTTTTCTAGACTTTGAAATAATCGGTATTTTATGTGTATGTATATAAATTTGTGGTCACTGTGAAAACACCGAAATGTCTTGTTGAAAGTACCGTATTCCTAATTTCAAAGTACCGCTTTTCTCCCTCTCAAACCACCGAAAAATTCATATCCCTATTTATACCTAATGTTTTTTGTATACAAGAAGATACTACTTTAATTGGTTAAGTGATGTGAACTATCATTTCTTTGAGAAATAGAACCAAACAAGTGATATTAATGAATTAAAACAGGTAAAAAATTTATTTTTTTCACCTTGGAACTGAGCCCTCTAATCCATAAAAGACTGCTTCCTCCATTGCAGATTTGCTCAACGTGGCAAAATTGCAGAACGTAACTACCATGTTCAGGGAAATTTTGCTATGCCCATATTCTTGTAAGCATAGGGAATCACTCCATTCTGCTTGGTGCAGGATGTAAAAACCAATTTTTCAAATAAACACCATGACAGTATGAGATGCTACAATAAAAACGTAAGGTTAGGTCAAATAACTTGACCCAAATACCCAGTCTTGCTCTACTAAGCCTTGTTAATGCCAGAAATGAAGCTGTAAATTCAATATATATTTTCAAATAAAATGCCATTATTTTATGAAGTCCATAGAGATTCTCAACTTAGGCTTCCCACAAAATCTCCATTGCCATCAACACTTGGTGTAAGAAACCACCACCATAACTGGCTTTTGAGAATTGATGACATAAACATAATATATATTAGTATATGCATTATAATTTTAATGTCTGATTTGATCAGAAATAAATGCTGAACAAAAAACAGAAAATTGTAAAATTAGCATGCTCATATTGCAAATACAATTCTGAACCACCAAATTAAGCACAAAGATGTCAAAGTAAAGACCTCCCCCAAATTATTACATTAAATCCATGACAATAGCAATTCAAAGACATACCTGGAGCGTGACTCGTTCTAGCTTGGATAGCTGCCCTGGATCTCGCCCAAGTCCTTCAACTGTCGTAGCAATGTGTTCAAAGGCAGGTAACAGCAACAAGGGATATTTGTGAGCAATCTTCACCATGAGAGAAGCAGCATGGCGACGGACATTCTTCACAGCTCGGCTGCGTGATTCTTTTGTTTGACCAGGGGGACTAAGTATGAGAGCTGCAAAGATTTTATCCAACACTCTAGGCAGAAGTCCACTACCAGGAGCCATACTTAAAAACACAAACAATGCAGAGATGCAGGATAGGAGCGTACTGAGGACTAAGGGATCATCAGTCTCGAATGCCAAGCACATTTCCAGTAAACGAAGCCCTAACTCGACAGGGGGTCGACCACGATCGGTTGCCAATATCTTCCCCAATACACTGTCCAACACCTGCGAGAGAGCATCCCACTCTAGGTAAGCAAAGGATGTCCCAGTGCACGGCTCTCCCCTCTGCTCCACTGACCGCTGCAGGCGTGTTGTCAGCCAATTCTCCACATATGAGAAGCACACTAGCGGTGCAACCATTGTAGCGTGCCGAAATGCATCTAAAAAGTCTGTCCGACACCGATGGAAAAATGTGGCAAACTCCTCATCTGAATCAAATTCCAGAGAAGACCAGGCAGAACAAGAGGTATCCATTTTGGATGGAAAACCACCCTTGATCACACGAGGTGCTGTAGCCTCCACCCAACGAGGAACAAAGGAGAGGAATATTTGATCTCTAGATATCATCTCATGGCGTAAGAAGGCAGCCCATAGAGAATTGACTAAGTGGGCTAAGACAAGGCTGGGGTGATTAGTAAATGTGATCATGGATTCTAAATAAATAGAGAAATTAGGGGGAGGAAGGACCATTCCAGAAACACTTGAACTGTCTTTTGCCCAGAGGGTACATAACTGTGTTCCCAGTCCAGTGAGGACTTGTGTCATTCGCTTTAAGAATAGGTAATGAGGTTCACTCAAGGGTTTTACAGAAGCAGTAACAGATGCCCGATAAATGCATGTCATCCTTGCATCATTGAATAAGGTTAGTAGAGGTTTCCTTTCCTCAACCCTTCCTTTTCTGTTGACAATCTGCAGGAAAGAGAAAATCCATAATTCAGATTTTTATATCAAGACCCACTAGCATTAATTTAGTATCACATATCCAAGTGGCAACAAACAATTAGAAATGATCCCCCCCAAAACAAACTGATAACAAGCATGAAGCCTGTGCAAATGAGCAAGTATTTTTAAAAAAGCATTATTGAAATTAGAATAATAGTACAGTGAACTGGGTAGGCAAAAGAAATGCTCAACCCTCTAATCTAATGTTTATATTTATAAAGAAAATTGAGCTGAAATTTCCATTTAAGATAGATTGATGTTAGATAGTGTGCAGACCCTTATTCAAGGAGCTGAGCCTTCTACCACTTCCTTGCATTTACATAATGAATGCAGTATTGAACATCAAATCAAATATTGGCAGCTTCCTCCTTAATAGTGACCATCACTCCCACCACACAAGATGCAAAAACAATATACACTACACAAATATAAGAACAAACCTTTAAAAAATTGGCCCCAAGGAAATGGGGGTGTACAATAACCTTCCTGCTAAAATAAAAAATATTAAAAATTACCTTTTAACTACAATTAAAAAGGTTACTTCTACAAGAGTCCTATTATTCTTTGGAGGAATACTTCTGGGCGTAAAGGAAGGACTTAATGAAGTATTTTCAATGTGTTTTTTTTGGTGTATTGGATGTAAACTATATGTGATATATGTTTTGACTGAATTTTACTGATTTAATATGCATTGTTAAT
The DNA here is from genome assembly GCA_963573305.1 of Pyrrhosoma nymphula. Lineage (NCBI taxonomy): Eukaryota > Metazoa > Arthropoda > Insecta > Odonata > Coenagrionidae > Pyrrhosoma > Pyrrhosoma nymphula. The sequence continues at coordinate 38,806,108 of OY754334.1, forward strand.
GTAACTTCTGTTTATGATTGACGTGCCTAATATCATCGGACAAATGTACCTTGGTCTTTGGGCAAATAAAAACCATTATTATTATTCTTGTACTACACTTGAATGGGGCATTGACAATGTTCAACTTGCCTGCAATAAGCATTCAGCTGCATCAGACTGAAAGTTTTCCTTGTCTAAGAGGGCACAAAGAATTTGAAGAAGTTTTCCATCTTGAGCCATGATGTGATTGATAGATACCCATTCCACAAATCCAGTAAGTGTCAAAAGAACCACCTAAAATAAAAGTTTATATAATCAAGCAATAGGTCATTGAATGTCAAATTATCCATTTTTTCCATATAAAACCATCCTGACTCAGAATTCCACTAAGTCAGCTGTGAACACACCTTATGTTAAGAGCAGAGCAGTTTTAATTTCCTAAGTATTATAGGTTCTCAAGTATGAGTATTTGAACTTTGGGCTTTACTTTCGAGAGGTTGATGGTCATCATCTGACAATCACGTACATATCAACATTGGAACCCAGGTCAAAAGTAAATTTATATTGTAGAAAACTGCTCAGTTTTTATTTCATCATGTTTAAATTCCACTAAATTTTGCATGAATCTACTTACGGAATACAATTAAAGAGGACTTTATCAATCTAGATCAGATCAACAGATTTTAATTATCTAGGTTAAAATTAAAGGAAAACAAAAGCTGCAGCTAGCATGTTTTCCAACTTTTATTTTGATTTCCACAAAAGTTAGTGATATTTTCAAAGCTTCACTTCCTCTCTATAAAAAAAAACATTTCAAGGAAGGATCCAATTTTCAAAATTTCAGATACATAGTTATGAAATATCAATTGGATATTTCATAGCAAAACACTAAGTAGTTTTCATTTTGAAAATGTGATTTTAAACTGAATTCCTGGCTAAAATAATAATAGCCCCATCATAAAAACATATCTACTTAAAGATGCTACCCATATACAACTAAATTTTTTCATACCTACCACTGTCCACAGCTTCATGCAAAAAAGTTGTATTTTGCTAAAATTCATTCTCACTTGTCATATAGTATCTTATTCTGGGGTAATTCAACTGCCTCTAGAAGAGCTTTTTCAGCACAGAAACAAGCAATTAAGACCATGTACTAAGTCTCCATACATACCCATGGCAAACCTCTTTTCTCTAATGCTAAAATCCTTACACTTCCTTCTTTATACATTTTAACCTGTGCTTGTAACATACATTCCAACCTGGACAAATTTCCTTCCAATGCCTCTTACCATAATTACATCAACCGTTCCAGAAATAATGTACACAAAATTCAATACTTAAGTTCTCTATGCCTAAAAGGCCCCTATAATTCTGCTTCCACAATTTACAATATAATTGCAAATGAAATTAAATGTACCTACTCACCTTCCATACTTAAAAAGAGGGAAAAAAAATTCCAATCGAGAGGGGTTATTAGTGTGTCACTGAATATTGAGAAGATTCACTGACTGTTCTAATCTGATACTAATATTGTGTCATAAATGTGTTTATTTTTTCTTCTGAATTACTTTTCATGTCTATGTACTATGTATTGTCTATGATATTAATGATGAAGAGTTAACATTACAGTAAAACCTCTACCTAGTGAACCTCTTCTTATTGTAAACCTCCGGTTATCGTATTATCTTCTGGGTCCCGCCAAATTTGTATGCAACCAGGAAACCTCTTCCTATCGTACCTCTCTAATTTCAAAAAACCTCCGCTGTTCGTATTGAGACAAGGCTCCCCTGACTGCGCAACTACCTCTACGGAACGAAATATTCAGTGGCAATTGTTATCCTTACTCCCACACTTCTTATCTCATATTCCTTGGAAAGGTTACAACTTACGATCGTAGTAATAATAACTTCTTACACCTTTCCGACGATTATCATTCATGTGAATTCATTCACAACCACGTACAAGAGTAATTATCAGCCGCGAATGTAACTACATAAGAATACTTAAAATAGCTTAGCGTTCAATTGATCATTTAAAGAGATTTCTTTTTACCAGATATGACTTAACTTTATTATCAATAGCCTAAAAATCTCATTTTAGTTACGAAGATGACCAGTATTCAAAATGATTACCGCTTGGTTGCATTCGCGCCCTTACACGTGCGCATCGCGGCATTCGTTTGTTTTATCTGAGTATTCATGCCGCGAATTTTAATTCCAATGATCGAGACGACTAGTATCCACAATCGAGACAACCACTTTGTAGCAATTCATACTATCAACCCACATGCAGCATTATTCGTCATTTGAGATGTAATTTCGTGGTTGATATTGTAACCGGTCCCGATTGGACGCGGTTACATGCTCAGAAATGTGATCGGGAAAGATCGTTTTTGTTCTTGTTGGTTTTTGCTATGTTAGATTTAGATAGTTGTTTAACCCCCACATACTCCGACGAGCTTAGCTGGCATCCCTACCTTCCCCATTTCCCCGTCCCTGAATTTCTCCCTCCCCCCGAGCTATCCTCCCATCTTCCCCCCCCCATTCTTTGTTGACCTCCGAACAAACGAGCAAGTAGGAGGTTACAATATGTAGTCGGACGATGAAATATCCCTATCGCGTTGCTAATCTAACTCTCTCGCCGGTTTATCCCTTTGCAGATTCACCGAAGTTCGTGTGTTGCAGTTCGGAGCTCAATCTACGTTAATTATAATTTGAATAGTTTCATTTTGATTAAACTATCTAAGAACTATTTCTAATCGACGATTAATTGCCTTTCAATCATGTGAGTGCCATTTATTGTTTAATAACCTTATTACGAATGAGATTACCTATTGTCTATTTCTGATATTTTTCTTTGCGTAAATAATGGCATTTCTCTTCTTTCTTTTCATCACAGCTTCCTTCAACTTAGCTTACAATGTCAAGTCCATCTCTTGCTCTAGTTTTTGAAGAATGGTCACTTGGTCATCCTCTTTGGATGTTTCTTTCAGACTTAAAATTTTGATATATTTTTAAGGAACTGATTATGCCCTAATATAAGTCCAATCAGTTTTGCCATTCTTTGTCCTTTTGTTTTTAAATGTAAAATATTTTATTTCACTTCTTCTAAAACTTTTTCATACTTTTTTATCTATCCAGCTGGTTTTCATAAGTATCCTACAGATCCACATTTCCAGTGCCTAAACATTGATTATTTCAGATATCCTGATGGTCCATGTCTCACTTACATAATAATACCCTCCAAACAAACAATTAGGTTAACTTTTTGCTGGTCTCCATGCTCATATGATTAGTAATTAAGAAGTTATTTTTGTTTTGAAAAGATTGTCTCAGTAAGGCTATTCTTTTTTAAAAGTCTATCTTGCATTTATTTCCATTATTAAAAATGCTCTGTAGGTAACAATTTTCAACCAGCTCCAAGATTGTGTTGTCTCCAGGTTGACAGCTAGTTACATATCGAATATCCATAGCATACCCAACAGCATCGAATGCACATAAATACCCAAAAATGAACTGACTTTGGCAGATAAATGTCATACCTGCACAACTCGAGCATGAGCAGCTGCCTCTTGAGCTCTAGCCTCTCCAGCTGCCAAGGACTCCCAAAACCTCTTACAACGATCTTCAATCAGGCTCAAGAAGAATGCAAAAATCTCACCCATACTGCTGGTAAGAGCCTGGCATATATCCTTGCGTCGCTGGTTAGATTCCAGGGTCTGTTTTTTAAATAAAAATCACATTAACAATCAATAATTATGACACTTAAAACAATTAAAGACAATGAGTTCAGAGAGCTCAACTTAAGTCTTCCATTCCTGTTTTCTCACCAACAATGATTTAACATTTTAATTGAAATGCTATATTATTTAAAGTCCATAACCCAAGATGGTTGTGAAAGTTCCCTTCCATAAAAATAAATCATGTTATTAAGACATAATTACACTTCATGGTGGGATTGAACAAACCTGCAGAACTGCAACATCCTCCACAAGTCGAAGAAATACTAGAAGAACTAGCTCTGTTTGGCTTTCTCCTAGCTGACATAATGCATTAAGCTCTTGGAGTAAACCAGGCCACTGTTGAGGCCACTCCCGTTTGATCATCTCCACTATTACCCTGGACAAAGCATCTTTGATATGGGCTTGTTCCTGAAGGAGAGGCTCAGTCCCACCTTCCAAAAGGCGCATGGCATTTTCCTAAAGAGAAAAATACACCAATAAGTAATTGCAACATGACGTTGGAATGTCTCATATATGATATTTTGCAACACTGACTCATAAAATGCATATTAAGTATGGGAAAATGTGATACAAAACATTAAGAGGTTTTTGCTCTTAAATAATCCCTTTTTTTCATGCAAGTCAACTTCTTTTGTCAAGCATGCCCACCTAATACCTAGGTGTAGGTGATTAAGTGAAAAAGGTAATGCCTACACACACTATCAACATTAAAAATTCCTGATTCATAACTGCCAATAATCCCACTGTTACATTTCTGATGCAATCTGTGCATCAGACCTTCCTCTTTTTTCAAGATTGTCTCCCTTGAGCACTTTTTCCATTTCTCTCATCAATTGACAGATAAATATCTCAAACACCAGTGTGATAATATGGCTTATTGTTTGGTATCATTATAAAAATGAGAATTCACTCATTATAATTGAGTCCAATTCATTGAATTTTGTGTATTGATACCTCATTCAAATTACCTAAGCAGGCACCATGTCACTGTAATCCCATTGCTGGTAATCTTCAGGGCAAAATCTAACCCTGATATTGACCGTATTAGATTCTTACAAGGGTAATATTTCTTGAATTTCTTTGAGGAAAAAAGCAGGAAAGCAAATATGTAAGCAGGAAATAAAACAGCTCTAGCCAGAAGTGAGAGAATACACTAGATTCCATTTCAAATATCTTTGTACTTCTGAAATCAAGGGGGGAGGAAGCTCTTGGCTTGTGACCTGCGAAGGGCCAATGAAAAATGATTGGGCGAAACACAGCCTCCAAAAGGTACAGTCACTCTCAAGCCTCAGTCCTGTTCACTTTATGGTTCTGTGTGCTGTTCCCAAACATTATTGCTACCCTTCACTCAAACTGTCAGAGCTCATGAGCCTTTCACTCTCCCTCTCCTAACCTTCCCTTCTCACAGTGCATTTGACAATATCGACTAGACTTCTCACCCCTCCTTGTGTCCTCCCCACCCCCAGGGAGAAGGGGCACTCTAGACATTTGCAGGGCCGCCCGCAGCTCAAGCACAGAGATATTTGAAATGAAGTTAAACACTTTGAGAGCGGACCACATTTATAGCCATTAAAGCTCAGGGGCTACACGCTGGACTTCGATTTCTTGAAAACTTCAGATTAGGCAAGTTTCAGTATGACACAGGATAATATTATTTTGATCCCATGCTGCATCTCTGGAACTGATAGATGCAATAAAATAAGAGACATACATATACCACCAAAATGATAGGTAAAAAAATTTCTTCTTTCCATGCACAATTAGTGATTATAACAAAACTGTGAAACTACATAGCAAACATTTTCGTAGGATTATGTAGGATTTTCAAGCACTGAAGGTATTTTTAGGATATAGAGTAGGGCATCTAGCAGGATTGATGTTCGAAAACATATCCCAATACAGCATCCAAGATAATTAGAGTAGCGTAGATCATCATTGCAGAGAAAATTTTGGGGAAGCTCAAATAAATAAATATAACATTAAGCGAATAGTTTCAGGCTTTCTGTTTCTTCTTTCTGTAAATATAATATATTTTGCAAAAATAATTACAAAACATGCATTCAAGAGAATGGCGTAACTTCAGAGAAAATCTTGTTTCTTAGCACCTCAAACCAATAACACACAGAAAAGAATGAACAGACTCACATCAAGCCAAATATGATGTCAACTCAGTGGTAGTAAAGTATCATAGCATAGAGAACAAGCGTAAAAAATGAAAAGTATTCGATATAATACTGCCCACTTTATTTTAAACTGACAACACATGTTTCTGCTTTTTTACTTAGCCATCTTAAGGTACAATTGTAAAACCGAATGCAAAAAAGCCAAAACATGTGTCGTCAGATTAAAATTAAGTGGACAGTACTATATTGAATACTTTTCATTTTTGATAATGCAGTTGCACCACATCTCGCCGGACACAGTTGACTTCAAGAACAAGCATGCCAAAGTTGAGCCCATATTTCAAAATTCAGATGTAGTAATTGGAACAGAGAGCTTGAAGAGGATAAAAGCCATAGCAAAGTTTTTCCACCAGGATATAAAATCTATGGACGTGATCAACCAGACAGGATTAGCGAAAGACACTGTCAATAGGGAAGATGGATATTTCCTCGCCAATGCATGGAAATGCATTTTGCACGGGAAAAAGGGAAACATCAATAGCCAATCACGAGTGACTTGACTCTACAGATAAGATATGTAAGGTAGCCAAAAGAATGCATCCGTACTTCACTGACCTGAAGAAGCCAACTGCAACGCTGGCAAACCTGTCATCCGAAGAAGATGGACCAACACAGAGTAAAACTAGAAAGACCTGACTAGTTTAACCCCAGCATTCAGATCACCGAAGTTAAGCAACTTGTTAAGTTAAGTTACTGAAGTTAAGCAACTTGTTAAGTTAAGTTACGAACAACCGAAGTTAAGCAAGGCTTGGACCGAGGTTGGATGGGTGACCCTCCTCCATACCTCTACCGTGGTGCTCTTGTCCCCTGTCTGCAAGTGGCAGGCAGGTTAAATGTGGGATGGTACAATGGACCCACAGAGGACTGAGTGCCAGTAGAGCTCCAGAAGGCCCTTGCCCACCCATACAATTAACAATTTATTTAATTTATTATAAACCCCAGCATAAGGGAGCTCTAGAATAAGGTCTATGGTTGTTTGGTATGAGTAGCTGGGATTTACTTAAAGTCCTTGAGTCCATCAAGACACTAATCACAATGCTGTATTCGTGCAATGCTCTACTGATCTCCACATTCTGAGACATTTGGGATGGCAGCATGAATGGTTAGTTCAGAGAATTCCTTTTATCTTTGCCCTTCCTGGAAGGTATGTATTTTTTGTGCTCTCTTTGGGTTTGGGCCATTATGTGACCATGTTTCTTGGCTGTCAGTTTTCACCAATTTACCCTAGGCTGCAGCTCTCACCAAGTTTCATCACAAAGTGTTTTGATGTCATAAATGCACCAGTCAACCGTGTAACCACACACAAAGATCTGAGAACTGGGAGACAGAAATCAAGAAAATGAATTTCTATGAGATGAAAGCCATTAAATTTAAAAAAAAGACTACACCAAAAAGAAACATGGCCATACCTCAGCTCACCAAAGGGATTACAGATTAGTAGACAATCGATTAACTGGGATACTCCCAAAAATGGTTATATTGAGAAATGACGTCATTTGCAAACTCAATAACCCCCTGAGCAAAATACACAAATGAAAATCCGTTTCCTGGAATATATGCAACCTTGTGAAATATCTTTTTGTAATTTTTTCATGTTTGATATGTCATAAACATTCTTGTCTCCGAAAGTTCCTCAATGTTCACAGCCGAGTAGCAGTGTTAGCAAGTAAGCTAGGTTTAGGATAGTACTTGTCCCTGAATTATAATGAAAAAATTACATTCAATGGGCCTTAATATGAAAAACATCACCATAATGCAGCACATAATGCCAAGTAAATTTTTGGAGTGCTAAGTGGATTAACCGGGCTTTCCCACTATCCAGGAAAAGTATTTCCCTTTCATCTCAGATAGTCGAGAGATTACTTTATTTTAGTGAAAATGTGAAGGCTCTAAACAGACTTCACCTCTTGAAAACTCCTTGAACACTAAATTAATTGAATTAGGAAGTAATATTAACACCTGAATCAAACAAATATAAAAGTAAAACAAATCAAGGTGGCAGCCATACATTGGAAACCAATGAAGTTGCTGAAACTTGCTAATTTATTTTGTATTCCAAGACAAAAAAGAAAAGGGGTGTAGGGGGATAAGCTCAGCGAGCTGAATTAAGCACTGACATTCGATGTTCAACTATGGGACCAAAACACCTTTTGTTGCCCCATCAGCAGCGGGAAATGTATTTCTATGATTGCTATAGTTAATGCAATAAAAAATGTTTACATAATTTAAAGTCACCTTCTTCTCAGTTCTAGTACCTCGACCATCCCAAAAAAGTTTCAAATGGGCATACTTTCTTCTTATCCCAGAGCAGGACCCTCCATTCCAGGGTAATCAGGGAATGGCACATGAGTCTCAGATGATGTTGACAGCCAAGTTTGCTTACTTACTCGAACACAATGATATTTACATCAGAAGATAGGAGAGGCATAGGGAAATTAAGGATTGAGTAGCATTCAGAGAAACAGTGAAGATCTCTAAATGGTACTAGTTACCCTCATATTGCTCAAAAGTTAGAAGAAGACACCTCTAGTACCTTGTGGATGGACACAACATCCCTTATGCCAAGCCTCATACCCCTATTCCTTCTTTTCATGCACATTGCCTATTATTTCCATCTGCCTGCCTATTATTTGTATGCATAGACCACATTATTAGTCCAGTACTTCACTGTTAATCCTGATAACCTCTGACTTTGTCATCACAATTAACAGCAAAAATGCAGCATTGCATAATAATCATGATTTGCACGTAAAATATTTTTTCCAAGATAAATTTATATAAAGCAATTACAGAATTGAACAATTGAAGGTACAATCCATAAAGTACTAAATTAGAGAAATAACATATAATACAAAGTCATGAAATTTCTCGGTCAACTGGGGTTCTAACAAAACCAAAGCGTACTCATTAACGTGATGGTAGGAAGTAACTTCGTGGAATCGTGACATGGTTAAAGAATAAATCACACAGTAATTTTTCACACTGTTTTAATAAAACTGATCAGATGCAAACTCTGTTGATGTTGTTACATCAAAACAGGTCAGTTATATTTAAACATTATAGGAAATTACTAACTGATTTATCCTTTAACACGTGGTACTCAATTTATCTAAAATGACACTGGATACAGATCAGTGTATTCATATACATATTAGGTGTTCTCGGGATTCACACTGGGTATAGTAATTGGCTGCTGCCAACGTTTCGACAGAAGGATCTTCCGCCATCACCAATGCCTCCATCGCATATTCAATGATATCTGGGGCCCAAGTGCCCATGCTTATATACCCATCTTGCAGGTCAGGTCCTCAAGCAAGGACTTGACCCGCAAGACGGGTACATAAACGTAGACACAGACCCCAGGCATCATTGCCCTGGTGATGACAAGGGGAGTTTTCTGTTGAAACGTTGGCAGCAGCCAATTGCGTTACCCACTGTTAATCCTGAGAAAACCTAATATGTATTTTTTTAACACCAGATTTTACACAGTGTATTCATGTTCAAATACCAGCGATGACACTAAACGTACCTAGCCTGTGTGATTTCAGGGGAGGCCAACCATCAAGGGAAACATCATGTTTGAGAAACGAGGTCCTTTATTCTGTCAGTGTACATTTGAAATGCCTAAGGGTCTATCATGAAATATACATACTTAAAGAATAAATCTAGCACTTTTCCACAGAACTACAAATCCATGCCATGAGCCACTGTATAACTGCCCCCTCCCATACACAAACCACCCTCCGCCCACCACCCTCAACCTCCCCATCCACTCTGGATTTGTACATATATCTGTGGTGAAAGTTGCTATAATTGTATGTACCTGATGATGCCACAAGTCAGTGAAATGCATAGTACTAAGTGAAAATAAATTTATGTGGAAAAGTTATCGGTTTAATCTTTAAGTATGAATACAAAACATTTCCACGAAGGGAAGCCTGAAACTGTAGTGTATTCTAGCATGAGATATGAATGTATCAAACCCTTAATAAGTGGTGGGGAGAAGGCCCTGCACTTATGGTAGATCCCAATGTTCTTTTCCATTACACCATTTGCGAGCCTTCTCTTGTCCTCTTCTACACATGTCCATGTTGCATTCATATTAAACATTGGCCTCCAAAACTAGGTTTCAGTAAATTATCCTTTCCCTGTTAGCTACTCAAAGGTGCCACAATCCACAAGAATATTTTCATGCACTTTACCTTTGCTTTTCACTTCATCAATTAGAAGCAGAGTAGTACTCTCATCATCACAAAATCTTCATCAGAGTGACCTATGCAGCCTTTAAAATCTGTCATACTGCATAACATTTCAAAATATTCAAATACTCAAGCAGCAAAATACTCTAAAACTCATAGTTTATATAATACTAGTAGTATACCTACAGTGCAGTGCATGCTGGCGAAATTTCACATCCTGAGAGGTAGGTATTTACTGGTTTTTGGTAATGCATAAATAGTCATCATTTCATTAACTTCAGTAGAATATAGTGTAACGCTGGTGAACTTTCGGCCCCTACAAAACACCCTTTAGGTGGCTTGTAGGGTATTATCTACATCTACAAAGTGCCGTGCAAGCCACCTATAAGGTGAGTGGCATGCGGTGATTCCATGCCAGGCATGCAGCACTTGTCCCAGTTCAAATGAGAACATCACACATTTCCTCAGCCTCTGGATGCAGAGCAAAAAGCAGTCAGGAAAACAATGCATGGTCAAACCAGAAACTAGGAGATTGCTACATAAGCGAACATGATAACATGTATTACTGGTTAAGATGCAATTATGTGAATGTGTACGTCTACAATGCCTTGACAGAGGTTGAGGATTTCCACTTACTTAAACATCACCGTTAGCGCAACACCTGATCACTATCACATGTTAAGGGTTATATAACTTCCTACATACTCTAATGCCAGATCCTAGGGTAGATACAATCTACACTGTTTGAGTAGGGGGGACAGTTTCTTCCCTAATGTTTATCTTGAATTAGGGCAGCCGAGAAAATCACAAAACTTAGGCTAGATCAGCTCGGTGTCTTCAATGGGATTTAAACCAAATTCCATATCCCATGTCTTGTTTGGCAACGACGAATGCCAAAAGAGGGATAAATGTGCCCGAGGAATATCGTTCAATGCAGTGTAAAATTCAAATTAGGTATACTGCCAAGTTTGACAAGATTGTAGAAACGGCAGTTCAGTGTACGTCGCATGTATTGACGGTCCCACGAAATTAAATCACTGATAATATCAAATATTCTTTCTTTGAATTTTAAAAACACATTAAGAGCACAAGGTTGTGAAGTTCTGGGTGGATGCCAAGTAAATCAGACGTAACAGCCCACGGAAATGGATTGTCCTCAGAATGTATACCACTACCTTTAGTGCACTCCATTAATATATCCACAGGTTCAATTCTCGCAATCAATTGGAAGACAAATTCAATTAACATTCACTAAGGCAATTAACCATGCATTTTTATACAGCTCCGATCTTTAGATACCCATTTTCTAAACCTCGTAACATATATGTTTCGCCGAACAGATCAGATTTTAAACTGTGCCACAAGAGGACACCAAATTAAAACAAAACTCGACTAGCCAAACTTTAAGCAAAAGTTAATGACAAACCTTGATGAATATTTTCTCAGCTTGCGAAATGCTGTTCCACTTGTACTTGATACAGTGTTCCATTAACTGTAACCCAAAATGTCTAATGATGTGAGGATTTTCTTTGCGAGCTAAATAGAGACCACACTGTGCACAAAGAGGGGATGATTCTTTAAAACGTTCGCAAGCTTCGTAAGCTGAAAGTCGCCTTTGCTGATCTGCATAAGGGTTCATAGTTATTTCTATAGCAGCTACAAGCTGCGTAGAAATTTCTGCTACTTCTGGATGGGGTTGATCCATTGTTAACTGTAAACAAAATATAAGAGGCAGATAAAAACCTATCTAATCACAAATTTGTGAGTGCAACTAGTTTAACTTTCAAACTATCCACATCTCCAATTATATCACTTAATTTCTTTCATACCATTTTGAACGTTAATTACTGGGAAAATTATGCGGAAGGTCAATTTAAATTTTCCCAAACTAAGAAAAACGTGCTTTGCCGGCGATGCCACATTGAAGAGCACGACAGAGAATAAATAAAGACTAACATTCAGAATATCACTATCGGGAGCAACTAATTCTCGAAATATAAATAGTAATTTTTTCCTGAGCAATAAAAATTTAAGTACCTTATTAAGTTCAGCTGAGAAAAATTATATACATATCTCAAAACATAACACACGTCTCAGCCGGAGCGCCAACATGCGCAGCCCGGATGTTGTCAATAGCAATTGCAGTATGGCGGCCGTAATGTTGAGGAAGTAGCAACAGTGATGGTTTAACAGTAAAATCTATGGTTAAATTTTTAGTGTACGAAGGGAATTGCATGTGTAAAGTCATTATAAAAGCCATTTCGTTTTAACATGTATCCCCAAGAGTTATTCGTGATGTAATGCTAAATTTGTCTGGCATCACCATTACAATTTTGCTTCAATTTCACAAGAATTATGGGCTGTAAAATGTTTTTGCAAAATGATTCGCTATGATAGACAACTCTTAGTGAATAAATAATCTAAAAAGGGCATCTTTGATGCGTATCGCGGTCTCACGTTGTTCGTCTAAAACGCGACGGACGTCACCCAAAAACTGATCCAGATGCTCGGATCGGCTTTGTGTTTCTTGCGAGCACACGACGCACTGAATAGGGAGAATCGCTTTGCGGTTTTGCGTAGGAATCGGGGTCTAACGCTTAACTAACGTCTAACGAGGTTTCAGGGATGTGTGTTGTACCGATGCAGCCAGTTCGCATTCCTGCAAACTTGGGAGCAGTACCGGTTAACCTTGAGCTAGAATAAAGCGCAGGTTACGATGTAAATGTACACAGAATTTTTTCTCCTAAACAGAAAGTCTCACTCTTTCTGTGTTCACCAATAATAATTTAAACTTTGTTTCTTAGAAAGCTTCTAAGTTGTCACTTATGTCATTCGGTTATTATAGTGCCGTGGCATTAGTAGTTCCAGAGGAGTCATTACGTATATCACTCGAAGTAGCTGCTTCCCTAACCCCGGACAACTCTTTAATGCTAGCCAAGCTAATGTTATAGATAAGGTAGGCTTTCCGTTTCCTCTTTGTCAGAATATAGGAAAGCTCATACTTCACTACCGTTCATCATTATACCATCCTTATCACTGCATGCATGTGTCTTGTAGAAGAAAAGCTTCTATGTTTAGGAGAAAGATATGATTTCAGGTAAAGGTGTTGATATCATTATTAGGGTAACCAATCGGTTAAGGTTGGTTCAAATCAAAGAGAGTAAATATCCTCTATATTTTTCAGGCACAGACCTCCATCTACCCACACAATTTCTCTCTTCTTCTCAGCATACGTCCTACCTCTCATCATCCCATTCATAAAACTATTCTTTTCCTTCCCCAACATCCTCCCCAGCCTTCGCCCCTCATTACCTCTTCCAACCATCTACTTTGCCTCCTCCTAATCTCATCCAAAGTTTCCTTTCCTCACAAACCATACCAACCACTTCCTTGTTTCTATTCCTTTCTTTCCAATCCTCCAACCTCCACATCTAGAACGTCTGCAGCCTATTCTCATCTTTTCCCAGAGTCCACATGTCTGCCCCATAAAACTTCATATAAAACTCTTCACTAGCCTTTTCTTTACATCTTTAAGGGCTGAGGTGAGGTTAAAACCAAGTGCTTGTTATTATTCTGTATCCTGCCAACAAAATTCAACCACCTCACCAGTCATTTCCTGACCCTAGCCTGTACTCTCCTACTTTTTTCCCAGTTTTTCCTGTCTGGGACTTCTCTAATTATCTCATCATGTTGCATGTGCACAGCATCCACCTCTTCTCTGCTATGAATACTTAGGAGGCATATATTCTTGGACCACTATGGAATTATTTGGGTGGGCTTTTACACGATATGAGGAATTTAAAGAGGGATCTCATTGTGAGCCATCCAAAGGAGGGAGAGTGAGATGATGTACCAGAATTCTGGATACATATTAGGATAAGAACTGACTGTCCAAAAACCTACCAATCAGCAGGTAGAATACTGAAATGAATGAAATCTTCATTATATGTCTGCCATGATTTTTCTGATGTAAGTCAACCATAGTCTACCTTGGTAATTCTTTTCATTTGTTCTTCAAGTTCTCATCCAGCATCTTTCCTCTCCAACCCTTTGTAGGAATTCTCCATAATCGATTATCTCCATCCATTTTATCTTCAACATTCTTCTTCTTCATTGATAACAATACATTTCTATTATGCACTTTCAATCTTCTCTGTTCTGCAGCTGTTATTGTCCAAGCTTGTCTGTCATGTAAGATTATACACCATGCATATTTTTAACTGAAATGCATCCTCACTTTGAAGCTCATGTTGTTATAGCTGTCAGCAGACTCATCAGACAGAATGCCTTCTATGATTGCAATACTCTGCTCACTCTTTCTTGCTTCATCCAACAATGGCGATTCAACTTCCAAGAGAGTAAAACTTGCTCCAGTTTTTTTTGTCCAAATCTCATGGTGACTGTCTTCTTGATTTCTTCAAGAAACCATTATTTTTTGTTTTCTTTGAATTTAACTTCAAGGTGCATTTCTTCATTGTTTTATTCATGGTGTTCAGTATTTTCATCAGGGCTTCTTTCTAGACTTAAGGCCAATACCGTCATTACTATAAGGGTACACGGGGCCCGAGCCCAAGGCCCCTGACCTCATGGGGGCCATGAAATGCTGATATATTTGCTTGGACAAAAAAGAGGAGCTCAATTTTTTTTCGGTTTGCAAGTAGATACCTACTAAAATTACTGTCAGATTTTCAATTTTTTCCAGAGAATGAACAGTGAACATTTAAAAAATAATAAATATGTATTATTTGGTGAAACTAATTAACTGCGCCATAAGCATAATAAATATAAAATCATAACAGAAAAATATTTTTCTTGTCCTTCCCTTTTTTTTTTACTTTCCAACGAGGTCCCAAATTTTTGTGTGCCCATGGGCCCCGGCATGTCCTAAGACTATGTTTAAGGCATACTATCTTGACTCTCGGTGAAGAAATTGTCAAGTTTTTATTAGTAAGGGAAAACAAAGGATTGAGTCAAAGTCAAGGATGAACTTTGGATAATTTATTAGGTGATCATAAAATTACAGGCATCATAGTCTAGTTATATGATCTTAAACAAAAATTCAAGAACTTTTTAAGTAATATCACATTAGTCAATTAATAGCCTGATGAGAGAAGATTCTGGATGGAAACAAACAAGAAATATCTAATCACAAACAAATTAACTATATTTTCCACACACACATGTGATTCCCGAGTTCAAAATAATCTTTTATACTCATTTCACCACTTGCAGCATTTAAGCACATGTCTGCTTTTCAGTTGAGTCTAAAATATAATCAATCAAATTTAATAAAGATGTTTTGTTAATAAATACTCATCATATTGGAATGATTCTAAAGTCATTGGACAATAATTGTATTTAGGAGCAGCTCAAATGCAAAAATATCTATCTCATAATCCTATATGTATTACAATAATTTAGAATTTACATGTTGGTTTAATATGACCCATTATTAGGAAGAAAATAATATCATCAGCTCATGGCAGCCAATACTGAAAGGAACTTGAGTAATCATTTGAAGCAACTTTTACTCATGCAAGTTTTAGAGAGATGTCTCCTAATATGCAGTACTGCATTGAGAATTGGTCTCCTCAAGGCATGAGGCTAAATGTAAAGACATCTTCATCTGTGTCAGAAATTTCCACCAGCATCACCTATTAATCAAAATAAAAAATAAACATCAGATTAAACAAATACATAATACTTCAACAGTATGTAATCACTGAGAACTGGGACGATTCTTTATACCATGATTACACAAACGTTTTGGCTTGCCACACCAATTTCACGCAATATTATACATTTGAGAATCATTTAATAACTATGCTACTTCTATGATGATCAAGTATGAATGGCAGGCATTACTGAAACCAATTTCTACTCAATTTCATTGCATACCCACAACATATAATCAGTAAAGAGTTGATTGCTATATTTGTGGGCATTTTACAGTTTTGCCACTGTTAATGTTGAATAGGGATACTTCAGCCCACTGTCACTTCTTAAGTGTTAAACAGCAAGCACATGCCAGGTTAGAGATTAAGAAACTAGACATGGGTTTGAGCAAAAAAAACGTTGTTTTTAACCATTATTAAAAGTCTCTTATGTGTAGATAAAAAAACTTGTTCTTCTTGCGTTATCTAAAAAAATTTGCTGTTATGTGAAACTGTATTCCTATCCTCTCGCCCTCACCCTTAGCTCTAGTCAGTCGATGACTCAGTAACCTTTATGCTTTCCTACTCTTTAAAATTAAAACATTTTGCTATGTCTATTAAAGCTTCAGGGAACATTGAACAAAGAGCACTCTACAAAAAGAATATAAAGATTTATTGTAAATTAATTGCTACTGCGTACTGCTAAAAGAACATATAATGACTACAAACTATACAATTCCAGTAATAAATCTAGGACAGCCTGGGAAATAATAAACGAAGGCAGGGGTAAGAAAGCTTCTCAGTCTGTCCTTCTAAAATTAAATGATCCGAAAACTAAGTCCACTATGAGCTACCTTTCTCTGGCCAATGAATTCAATAAGCATTATACTACAAATCCTGGATTTACTGCACCTCAAGCTAGTGTACCTTTTTTTAATGCACCTACATCATCATTTTTTATTCAGCCATGTTTAGAACATGATCTCAAAACTGTTGTTTCCTGGTACAGCAACAAACTTGTTGCTGGTCCAGATGAAATTCCTGGTAATCTATCACTCTAATGATTATATTAATGTTCCTCTGCTATACCTAATAAACCAATCATTGGAGCAAGGTATCTTCCCTTCCGTATTACGAGAATCTAAAATAATCCCAGTGTTCAAGAGAAGTGGATGTGTCAATGACCTTAATAACTATAGGCCTATAGCTATTCAAAACACCTTTGCCAAAATATTTGAAAAAGTTATGTATGTGCAAATAGTTTCCTATCTTGAGAAATACTCTTTACTTTCTTTTGTGCAACATGGTTTTAGACGTGGCAAATCAACCACAACTGCCTTGTACCAAGCCATTCACTGTATATTAAGTTCATTGGATAACAAATATGAAACACTGGGACTATTTTTTGATCTCTCAAAAGCTATCAATAGGGTCAATCATGATCGACTTCTTATGAAATGGGAAAGACTTGGAATTAGGGGAACCCCACTGAACTGGATGAAGTCATATCTTAATAATCGGACAAAAATTGTCACGCTAGCAGTTGATGGAAAATACTCATCTGATGTGTTGGGCATTTCTCTAGGTGTGCCTCAAGGATCAATCCTAGGCCCTTTTCACTTCTTAATCTACATCAATGATCTGCCTAACTATCTTTCAGACATAGAAGGACTGTTACCTGTATTATATGCTGATGATACAAATGTAATATTGTCCTCATGCAATCGATACAGTCTAATTGATAATGCAAGGTCTGCAACGAATCTTATCAATAAATGGTGTTCTGATAATTATCTTGATCCTAATGGTCAGAAAAGCAAAATGGTTTACTTTTCACATGGTGAAAATGTTAATGATAGTATACCTACTTGTTAAAATAAATGGTCGGTCAATAAAACAAACTACAACCTGTACATTTTTAGGCATTTCTTTAAGTTCTAATGTTACATGGGAAACTCATACTAATCTTCTGCGCCATAAACTAGGTTTGTTTAACTTGCTATTTTCTAAGGCAACTGTGCAAGACAACTAGTAAAAAGATATTATTAAATTTATACTATGGTGAATTTAATTCACACATTGCATACAGCATTATATTTTGGGGTACTGCCCATATTTCCATCCCCATTTTCAAAATTCAAAAGAAAGCCATTAGAATAATCTCAGGGAAACCTCTTAACTCTCCATCCAGACCATTACTCAAAGAATTTCAAATACTTCCACTTCCTTGTATATATATAATGTTACTAATTGTTCATATTAAAAATAATATTGGTAACTAGGTACGCATTAATTGTGATTATCATCATCATTTCAGTAGAGGTAGGAATAACATCCATTATAAAACCATAAGAACAAGAGCAATAAAAATGGGCCCGACTGAAATGGGTATCAGGTTATATAATCACCTGCCAGAATGTATAAAACAAATTAATGGTATCAATAAATTTAAACACAATCTGAAAAAGTACTTGTATGATAAAATGTTTTACTCTGTTGAAGAATATTTTAATGATACTTGTGACTCTGAATAATTTATTGTTCTAATGTAATGTAATGTTCTAATTGTAAAGAATGTTCACTGGTAGAAAGATTACTATTGACGTGCCTTATATTTTGTAATCTCCCTACTATGGGTTTGTATCATAATCTTTTGGGCAAATAAAGATTGATTGATGGCACGGTAGCCGACATGACAAATTGCTGGGATTTCACTTAGACTCCAAGCAAACATGGAATGCTCATGTTCTACATATCAGAAAGAAACTTGCACGAGTCTTATTTTTGCTTAGAAAGCTGAAACTATATGTGAGTAAGGATTATTTAATTAACGCCTATTATGCATTCTTTCATTCACATCTTACCTATGGTATAAGACTGTGGGGGCATGCATCTGACACTAAATTAATACTTATGATGCAAAAAAAAGCTGTCCGAATTTTATCTAATGCATGTTCACTTGAACATTGCAAACCTCTTTTTTTAAATCTCAAAATTATGAGTTTATAATTTGTTATTATTTTATACATTGGTTCAAGAAAAAGAAAATATTAGCATGTACTCTACAAGGACGGATGTCCACAGTCATAACACAAGAGCGAAAAACTCTTTGGATCTACCTTTTTTTAGGCTTGACAGAACTTTCAAAGTTAGGGTTTGCCCATTAAATTCTTTAACATGCTGCTAATTCCTGCAAAGTAGGTCTCCAATGTGGTGTTCTTCAGGGTTCTCCGTGATTGGCTTATCTCCAATCCCTTATACTCATTAGAGGAGTATTATGACCTTGATTTCTCTCGCTTAAAATTCTAAGGTCTAATGTATGCTTGTGTGATTGTTTGTACGTATATTTTATGTTTTAGATGCACTCAATGACGACATCTATCACATGTAAATGTGCCAAGGATGAATAAATAAAGAATGCCGCTGAGTTCGCCACTTAATTTGCTCATTCGAGGCAATTTCATTGGGTTGGCAATATTTATTGCATTCATATGGGACTTTCCCTTCACTCTCTCTCCCCGCACTGAGAGTGGGAAAAATGTCATATATGTACCTGTTATTGAATACTCACCACAGCATTACAGTAGCACGCTTCAAAGTAGGGCTCAGAAAAATAGCCAATATTTTACGAAGTTTGGTTTTTATGAAGTAAATGTTCTGATGCACAAAGGGTAAGAAAAAAGACTTTATTGTTCCACAAAATAAAATATATTTGCGACCGGTTTCGATACGGCGTATCATCATCTGGCCAGATGATGATACGCCGTATCGAAAACGGTCGCAAATATATTTTATTTTGTGGAACAGCAAAGTCTTTTTTCTTACCCTTTGTGCATCATGAAGGAGTTCCACCATGTTACGCCACCCACCATCGCATTCACGTAAATGTTCTGCCCTATATCAACTTCATTACTAACAGGCTTGACTGGAGTTCTTCAAAAATGCATGTGACCCACTATTAACTGGGTAGAGAAAACTTGGGATTTGATCTAGCACAGAGGATAGGAAGGTTCTTCTAAACAGGTTCCATAGCAAATGCAGTCTGATGTGTACTGGTATAACTGCACTGCATGAACACCATGGGTTAACAACCAGTGAAATTCTTTTTTGGAAAGCCAACTTTTCAAAACTCCCTAGGGGTTTGCCAATGACATGGATTGAATACGGAACAGGAAAAGCATTCTCATATGAGTACCCATGAGGCACCTTGGAAATGGTAGAAGAACATGCTGATATTCACCTGATTCCTGATCTTTCCATTTCCGTGAATTGTGCAAAGAAATTATCACTTACTAAGAAGCATATTGCTTTGGATGAAAAAAGTAATCAAATGTATGTGAAATCTGATGATTGAATAAGAATTAGCATGTAATATTTTAAATTGTGTGGAGTATAAAGCAGCAAAATCAAAATACTAAATGGCATGCGAATTTACATAATTTTCACATAGTAATCACTGTGTGTAGTCTTACTACCCAGACTTAAAATATGAAAATTGAAAGTATCTGATTGTTTTAATTTTTCAGTTGAGCAGCTACAATAACAGTGACGACACAGCTGAGGACATACATGCTGCATTACATCTACCATCACAGGATACTTTTAAAATTTGTCACCCAAATAAGGAAAAGAGATTCTCTGCTCGTCGTGAAATATTACAAAGTTTTTATTTTTCTTAATGATGAGATTTCACAAAGTTGAGCCTGATTCTACTGGATTTTTTTCTTCGTACTTTCTCTTCAGCTACATTCAAACTTATTCTCAAACAGACTTATATTAAAACATACACTGTGGGCAAGGGCCTAGCCACGTTGAAACACCGGTTCCCATCAGAACACCGAAGTTAAGCAACGTTGGGCCCGGACGGTGGTTGGATGGGTGACCCTCCTCCATACCTCAACCAGGCATGGATGGAGAGATGATACTCCCTCCATACCTATACCGGCAGGCCTGAGAGGCCAGGCCAGGCCAAACCGGGCCGGTTGGAGGGAGGACATCCTCTATACCTGGTACTGGGGTGAGGCAGGGGGAGGCCAATCCTTCATACCTCTACCGAGGTGCTCTTGTCCCCTGTCTGCAAGTGGCAGACAGGAATGGGGTTGGCACAATGGACCAAGAAAGGTCTAAGTGCCCGGGCTCCTGACGAAGGCCCCCCCAACAACAATCTAATCTAATCTAAAACATACACTGTGCTTCTAAAACTAGGATACTAAACCTCAAGATATTGAGAAATTGAAGGAGTTTATGCCTTGAAATATTAAAAAAATAAGAATATATCAGAAGCAAGAAGGATATCAGATAAAATATATACTATGCGTAAAGAAACGCTTCCAATACTGTCAAATCATAAAATACAGGGGTCAGATACATTATGCATACTGCCCTTCTTTTCCTTCACCTAACAGATTCTCTAAGGATACGAAAAGCTAAAACAACTAAAATTAATCACGCAACGCACCCTGAGTATTCTTATTAATGTCCTCTTCTGCAGCAACAGCAACCTCTTCATCATCTTCCCAGTTGGAATGTGCCAACTCAGCATTAGACATGGGCAATTTTGGCTGCAATTTATTGGCAAAAAGAAATATGAAAAACATATATTGTAAGAAACTTCACAGCAATAGCATGTACATTCAAATTATGGAGTTGATATTTTAAGTCTAATAGCATGGCTGAATTATTAGAATTGCGATGACTTTATTATGCCGCTATAGATTACACATTAGTAATATATAAAGCTACAAAACTGACTGACTCACTCACTCACTCACTCATTGATACGAATTCCTGGGCATTTATAATAGAGCTAAAAGGTTGACATTTTCAGGGAAGGGTTTGAATTTTGTGTCGAGTCAGGAAAAAATCGAAAATCCCAGTATTTTTCATTGGTTTCGAGTCCAGATAGGATTTTGTTTTTAATGAGTTTAAATGGGAAAAACGAATAATTTCCCTGTAGAGTAATTTTCTTTCGTTCATTAAAATATGAAATAATTGAGATACAAGTTTCATTCTTTGCCTGAAATGAGGCCAATACATCAAAGAATTTAATTCTGAACTGAAATATATGAAGTTTAAACGCAAAATAATGCAAATTTCAATCTTTTTTCCTTTTCGTTGCTAGGCAATTTTGTCATTGTTCCCGAGTCTTGCAGTGCCTTACACTGGCTATAAACGATAATATGCCTTCGACCTACACGATTCACAATGTTTTATGATGATACATACATAAATAGTAATTTTTAACATTGTATTCTTGCAAACTATGAGCGAAAGGAATAGAATTATTAATCAAAAATATATTCATAAATGACATACTAGTATTACACTCTCACATCTATAAACCGTAGTAATGCTCTGATATTGTATTAAAATCAAGGAAAAATTAAAAAGCTCTCTCATTAAAAGGATGTTTAGAAAATTTATTAATTGGAGGCCATGAATTGATTAAAACCTGCACAAATATCCTATTTTCCTGAGATTCCCTCTCTCTGTGTTTCCGGTTAACTTAAATCCTTGCACCTCCTTTCTGAAATATACCTGGAAACGCTGTTCTACAAGTCCAAACCATATAAAACGATAATGAACCATGTTGCATTATCGCTAAGGTTTATAAATTATGAATTCAAATACTATACCATTTGTTTAAAAGGTTCAATTTGTTTATATTAATTGAGATCAACAAAAATAAAAATTAAATGTGAAATTCCATTTTACTTAGGCTGATATTGATTAAATTAAAAACTGCCAAATAAAGGTAACTATTTTCAATTACTACCTAATATATTTCTTCAACATTGCTCAATGGCATGTGAATTATAGAAGAAATCTAGCGATTACCAAGAAGAACAAAGCATATATATTATGTACCTATTCGTTTACTGCTATATTCTCATAATAATATTCATAGGTCGCCAATGCACCTCAATAATTTAATTTCCATGAGTAGTAAGACTAAACTGCTTTCGTTTTTAATGACTTACAATGTACTATCATACGCTCTACGCCTTCCGCTTGCAAACTGCAAGCAGCCATTTACTAGTTATTATTATATAACTACATGTGTACATACATTCCTTTATGAAAGAAAGGATTTGCAATTTTCCATTTTTTTTAAATTAGCTTTTAATGCACGAATGGTTTCAATGTGTTTACATCGTTTTCAAGAAACTAATTTTAAACTAATTTTAAAAAAGTGGAAAATTGCAAAGAATTCATTCTTTCATTATGTATAAGTTCCACCACATCTATTCTAAGACAGCAACATTAATGCATCACATTAGTATAAAAAGATCTCCGAAGCTCAATACCACTGAAATGATAATTTTCCAGCTTAAATTGTCCTGTTAATTTCAAACACAGTCAAATTGTATGCTCAAGTTCACAAGCAAAAAGGAGTTTCACATTAAAATGACTTATAATTTGGACATTAAAAACAGCTCTGGCCGCATCTAGAACAAACATATTTATTGGGTAATAGATTATAATTTCGCATTAATGCTGTGTCTACACATGACGTGCAAAGAATGGCAATTAAAAGAGCGAATTAAGATTTCCCAGCCTGAAAACAAATTTTCAATAGTAACTCAAAATCAGACACAAAAAGTAATCTGTGTGTGTCACATTTAATTATACTTACTACACTTATTCTTAGAGATTCACTAAAAAAGTTATAAATTGAAACCTCGTGCATCACTAGGTTGTATCAGGGAATTATTTAATATATAAAAAATACTTTTTTTCAAAACCACCCTTATATTGAATCTCATTAGAGCTTTGATTCAGATCATAAAGTGTCGGCTCATTATTACTGGGTATCGCTCATCTTTATATTAATTGTGCAACGGTTCTTTGAAATGTAAGTTATCAGCATTTCTTCTCACTATAAAAGCTAAAATGATGGTTGCAATGAATTGCAACAGCGTTGACTGAGAGTACACAATGTGATGCGGGTTGCGTTATGTTAAGATAAAGAAATATAAAATGTAAACCATTTAATTTTAGTAGGTTAACTGGCTTATTAGTAAATTTAATGACTGATTAATGTATTGTCATCGAGATTAAGTAAGTGTGCCAAATTTCAGCTCGATTGAACATTAGGAAGTGGGTTGGATTTCGATTACAAGATTCCATCCAGACAAACAACAAACAAAAGGGCATGTTAAAATAACTGTGGTAAAATACTGTTTCCCCAATCCTAATTCAATGTTGATTCCATAATTGATTTGAATACTACAAGTACTTTATTATCATATCAAATTTATCGCAAAAAGAATCAGTGACAATGGATCCCTGAACACTGTCCCGGCCAGCTATGCAGCTGAACAGGAGGAAAGGTCACATGGATTCTAACATGAAACTCAAAATATATTTATGTACTTACATCTGCTTTAACAACAGGTGGATTTCTCACTTCATCTGATGAAATACTCATGGAGTCAATCAATGCCTCTGCTGCAGATGCATCTTCATTTTCATTATTTCCATTACACTAAAAATAAATTGTTGATAGATCATGTTACAATTAAAACAAGAACAAAATGGTCTGTTTTTTCTTAATGACTTGAAAAAGAAAAATCCTCCACCACTGAAAAAATACAGTGAACTCTCTATTATCTGGGCTAATGATGGGGAGAGGACGCATGAATAATCAGAAAACATGGATAATCCCAACTTTCACATTCATTTCTTATAATTTTCATAATACAGCGGACTCTCATTAGGACATTCCTTAATAGCAAGTTTTCCGCATTTGGACATTCATTTCCTCAGGTCCGCGTCACAGTAAATGTAAAATACAATGGTTTGCACGTTTTGGTTACCTCTTTAGCACGTATGGAGGAGGACCAAGCCAAATTTGTCCTAGGGAAATAACAGCCTCGTAGGTTAATCAGACGATGGATAAATCTCAAGAGGTTTACTTCTCGCATTAAAAAAGATTGTTATCGTTTAAAATACTAATTTAATAGCCATATTATGGTTTAAATAAATGTTTCTGAAGTAAGAAAAAAGCAATATCAAACATTAGAATCACCTATTCAACGCTTGGCAAGGTCCCTACAAGCAGAGCATTTTATTGCTATATTCGTTTGTTTTATCGCTGTCGTGGCTGTCGCTATTTTTGCCTATGAAATCAAAACTGCGTAAATTGGATCATCATCTATGTCATCATCAAAACTACAGCCCGAATAACATTTTTAATACCGATGAAACGGGTTTATTTTTCAATTTTCTTCCTGATAAAACACTGGCATTTAGAGGAGATAAGTGCCATGGAGGTAAAATGAGTAAGAAGAGGCTGACTGTCCTACGTTGCAATGAAATTGGAATGGAAAAACTGATTCTTTAAGGGAGATGGACCTGAAAACTGATTTCATTTAAAAATAATTTTCTCCTACACTTAGCCATTCGAATGTAAATTAATAGTGAAAATAGCCACAAATTAGTTTACTAAATCGAGAGTTCACGTAATCAGAGATACGGCCAGCTACCTGATTCAGGGATAGTGGTTCATGGATAGCTGAAATAGCGAGTGAGTGGATACGAACATCTGATGACCAGAAGGAATATTTGGTAATAATAAAGTCACATCGTGAAGATTAAGTGAGACGGCGTTCAAAGAGGCCTCACCCAAATTTGAACCCCAGACCTTCTGGGCCACAGATGAATGCTCTTCTCTCTGGGCTACTGCGTCGGCTAAGAATATTCCGCTTCAAGTGGTTCTTTTTATTCTCCGAAAAGTAACAACTGCAAACGACTCCTTAGCAAACTTGAATAAATTAGATCTCCTTGACTTAAAATTTGTTTTCAGATATTGGCGAATGTGCCAGCATGAACTAAGAAATTTAAGGATTTGAAACATCCTATCTCGAGTGCACCAGCGAAGAATCTCAATAAGGGTATTTATGTATCGACAATATTTTAAAAGATAAATTATATCCCCTTTTGGTAAGTGAATCCTCTAGGAGAGAATTCTGTTTCACCAAGTTTCATGTATTTAGACGTAAAAGTCGCTAGATAAAACGTCAAAAATGTTTTTTTGTAATATTTAGTATTCCTCAATAGTAGTTTGGGACATATTAAAATGACCTTCATCCACAGTTATTTCCTGCACACGAAAAACTTTTTCTTTGAGGTAGATATAATCTCGAGAAAACAAGAACTTTGTATCCTTAGGAATAATTCTTTTCTCATGTAGTTTCTTAAGTTTCAATCGAGATAAATAGGTCAAAGGAGTCACAGTACTAAAAATATGGCAAGAGTAATTACAGAATTCACTACAACTTCGGAACCTCAATTGGCTGCGGGGAGAAGAAAACTGTGATCGCATTAATAACTCCAAGGCAATGTCGCGAACGTGAACCCTATTATTACCCCTATTTTGCAATGCGTATAATCTATTTAAATTCATATGGAGTTCGAATACTCCGGCAACTTGCAACTGGCTTTCTCAGTGTTATCAAGTTGTCGAAGGTAGAGCGATTTCAATAAGTTCCCGCGTACGCCGCATCCAGACGCCAATGAGTTTTGCGTTAATTCTTTCCACCACTGTACCCTACCATTACAGGGCACTTGCTCGTATTTCTGGGCCATTCTTTTGTCCGTTTTCTTTTTCCTGCTGAGCTTGAGGATTTCCCTATCCCAGGCATGTTGGCCTTGGAGTCTCCCCTTCTCATTCTAAGTAAATGAGCATCCATGGTTATTCCTTAGCTTCGCGGTAGTGCTTCTGGAGTTCTGGAGTATCGTTTTAGGCACAACTGCTAGATTTATTGCCTCTACGGCTTTCTTTACCGTTATTTTTTCTCGATGCCTCTTTCTACTCGATGGTTCTTTCTACTCGATGGTTCTTTCTACTCGATGGTTCTTTCTACTCGATGCTTTTCTTCTACTGCACTTGCCATTTGAGTTTGATTTTCTGCATTTCCTCTCGCTCATTTTTTGACCCATCACATACTGTTTGGAATTTGTCTTTGGAAATAATTCCACTGTGCATTTATTGATAATACCTTTGGGCTCTCCCAGACTTCTCTTCTGGTGTTGACCCCTACTTTGTTTAGGAAATTTATCTGTGGACTTTTTACCGACCTCTGCTTTTGATTGGTGGCAGGGCATTCTTTGTATTACCAGGATTACCTGAGCCAACATCAACAGCGTTTTGTACGTTTTTAGTCCTGCGCTTCATCTTGGACATTTCTCATGGTATTTTGGGACTCTTATTATTTTTACATTGACTAGTGCTTTATTTTGGACTGTCTTGTGGAATCCTTGTAACTTAGGCTTCATTTTGCGCTTGGATTATTGTTGGCTTATTCTCCACCATCCATTTACTGATTCTACCTGCAAATATATATGAAGGACATACATATGTATTTTTCAAAATAGCATTCAAACGGAAGGCTTTTAAGAAATTCTGGAGTTAAATGAGCACGGGGATGAATTTTTAGACAATTTTTCCAAAGATTACTCTGAGGAGGAAGAGGAAGATGCTTCCAGAGCTCAATCAGCTAAACCATCATCGGGTGAGAGCCTCTGCCAAAGAAAAATTATTTCTAAGTTCACCTTCGGAATCTGTTGTCAGATGAAGACGATTTACCACCACCTTAAAAAAAGAAATTCCCGGAATTCGTTTGGCACTCCACGGATCTGAATTCAGAAATTCATGGATTTGATCCCCAAGATTCTGGATGCAAGGCAAGTGCTAGCAAAGATTCTGCAATACTAGATTTTTTTCATTTGTTTATTTCAATGGATCTCATTAAGTTTATTGTGGATGAAACCATTAATTATCACAAATATACCAGCGAGAAAGCTCCAAAGAGTGCACATGGCTCAAAAGTTAGAAAGATACTGATGATGAACAATGAGGTAAACATAACATGTTCATTGTGTGCAAGTAAGGAAGACAATTACATTTTAAAAGGTGGATTTGAGTGGCAAGAAATGGCCTTACGTAAGTCTTGCTTGTATAAGAATTAGTGATGGGTCCAATCCAAAATTTATCGAATCCGAATCCCAAATCCGAATCTCTTTTTTTTATCGAATCCTACACATCAAATCTCGAATCCGAATCCTTATTTCAGAAAACTATGAATCCCAGTTACTTTTCAATACCAATTGTATTTATAAAACAATTTCAAATCCATTAATATTTTCCAGGACTTTTTTGAACCAAGAAGTTGTTCCACAATTCTGTTCCCTCAAATTCAATATTTATTCAATACCTAAAAAATAAAAACAAATTTGAGCAGCTGTTTCAGTTTTACTTAATTTTTATTTGTTCTTCATAAAAGTGCAATGTAATCATAAGTTATAAATTTTTCCTCAACAAATGCAACATTCTCACTCTTTCGGGATCAAATCTGTTCCTTTTTTTGTCTGCAAAATTTCCAGCAGTACTAAATGCTCTTTATGAAAATGTAGTTGCAGTTCTTGCACTACGAGTTTCTTAGCCTCTTGAGAATCTTTCTTGCTTCTAATTCTTCTTTCTAATTTTGTCTTTAAAATGAGGGTCCAATATTGTTCAACAGCACAAATGCTGTCTTTTCTAAGTCAGCAAATCTGAGATTCATCTCATTAATGATAACATTTTTCATCCCTTGCAATCCGGATCCTACATTACCTGGTTCTTCCATAAATTTTAAATATATGTACTATTTATTAAAGAAATCACTACTGATATTGTGGTGGTAACAGTAGCCTGATAAACAGGCTTCAAAATATGTTGAACATTTTGCAAGTAAGTCCACTCAGCACTGCTAAGTTCGGCTGGTAAATTAATCTCCTCATTAACTAGAAATATAGCTAGTTTCTGTTCCAGAAGGCGAGTATAACGATAAATTCTTGCATATCAAAGTTGAAAAAAAATTTTTGTAGTTCCTCCAACTGTTACTAATAATTACAAATGTTTTACCAGGGATCTGCATCACTTGGAAAATTTAAATCACATTCTTGATTACTGGAACCCCTTGGTAGAGTATCAAAGGTATAAGATGCAGGATTTTCATCT
This sequence comes from Pyrrhosoma nymphula, assembly GCA_963573305.1. Taxonomy (NCBI): domain Eukaryota; kingdom Metazoa; phylum Arthropoda; class Insecta; order Odonata; family Coenagrionidae; genus Pyrrhosoma; species Pyrrhosoma nymphula. The sequence goes on from OY754334.1 coordinate 38,834,871, forward strand.
TCCAGTTTATCTTCTTACGTTAATTTGCGGGCTTTCGCTACTTCACAGGCAGATAATGGATGTTTCTTTATGTGCTTCTACAATGCACCAGTGGGTTTGGAAACACAACCATGGGATATAGTGCAGCCACAAATATTACAAATCGCGAATTTATCATCGGAACATTTTTACTGGGAAGTAATACTATGTTTTAATATGTTGCGAAATTTTACAGTATAAGTGTCGCCTTTGAGACTTCCCTATCGACGCTTTCAACTCTTCTTGTCTGTACTTCACTATCACTTTATATCGCTGTCTCTTTCAGTGCTTTTCATTTGAGTACGGCGATAGCCGATTATCGAATTCAGGTGCCATCGATCGCCGACTCACCTCGAAGCAGAGAGCCACCGGCAGCCGGCGATAGACAGCGATTCAGCTAAATCGAAAGCACCGGGGTGTGGCAATTGCCAGCTACAGCCGGCTATAGCAGCAAATCGAAAGCACCCTTTATATCATACACTTCGACCATAGTTTTGCGACCACGATTGTGCATCAACGTGATTGAGTTGTGATCACGGTATATAGAGGGTGCTTTCGATTTGCGGCGATCGCCACACCGTGGTGCTTTCGATTTAGCTGAATTGTCGTCTACCGCCGGCTGCCGGTGGCTCCCTGCTCCAGGGTGAGTCAGCGATCAACAGCACCTGCGTTAGATAATTGGCACATATGAAGAAGAAAGAACGTTCCGAAGTAGAATTTCACCGGAAATATGTAAAATAAGTTCTTTTTTTAAAAAATGTCATAGTGAATTTCCGCACAGGTTATCAGCACTTAAGATGGTAAAACGACGTCATTCATGAGATTATTACGTTGCAAGATCATTATCCTAAGGTATGCCACCCGAAAAACAAGGATTCAAATTTATCGAATCGTTTTTGAAAGGGTTCGATCGAATCTCGAATCCATGGATTTGATAGGATTCGATCAATTCCTTGAATCCTGACCACATCACTAATTAGAATGCTAAAATCCAAATGTGTTTTTTGATTGAATTATTGTATTTTGAACGCAGAAATTATTGACGAAGAGTAAAACATCACGCACGGATAATCTGCAAAATGTATAATCCGCCCATGGATAACCGGGAGTTCACTGTATGTCCTGATAGGAATAGACACCAGAGATAGTACCATTTCCAACGTTTCCACCAAATAACCACCAATATATTGCTCAGGTGTCATTGTTCATTACAAAGGTACCAAAATAACCTTCTATGACATGACACCTGAGACTTGACTCTCAGTATATATAGTGGCAATATTCAAGGCACCAGCATCAACATCCTTACTGACGAGGAATGTGTTGGACCTCAAAATGTTGGAAACTATGGAATCTCCCACTTGGTGGGACACCTGAGAAGACTTCATCAACAAGAATGCATTTAAAATAAATTTGAGATATCTAAATAGACATGGTATGGGTGAATGGGTTTAGTGGTAAGGACATCAGATGCAGAATTACGCTCGCTAAAGAAGCATTTTCGAAGAGAAGGGAATTGATGAGGGGGGGTCTGAGAAGAGACGTAAAGAAGAGGCTGGTGAAAACTTTAATATGGAGCGTGGCGCTATATGGGTCGGAAACTTGGTCATTGCGAAGGGAGGATGTGCGTAGACTTGAGGCATTTGAGATGTGGGTTTGGAGAAGGATGGAGAAGGTTAGCTGGATGGTGAGAAAGACGAACGAGGAGGTATTGGATATGGTCAGAGAGGAGAGGAAGCTTGTGGCAAAGGTTCGGAGAAGGCAGAAGAGATGGATGGAGGAGGTTTTGAGAGGAGAGGGCATGTTGAAGAGAGTGATAGAGGGGAGAACACTGGGGAAGCGTGGGAGAGGAAGGAAGAGGATAGGAATTCTGGACGAAATAAGAGGAGGTAGAAGATATGAAGAATTGAAGAGGGATCTAATAACGGACCATCCTTAGGAGGGAAAGCGAGACAATTTCTATTAGGTTGGGATACAAAATGGGGACTGTCCAAGAACCTACCAATCAGCTGGTAGAATACTTGAATGAAAATGAAATAGACATGTGCAATCAAAATGCTAATTTCAGATTGTAAAGATGAAGACTCATCATCTTCACCAGGCAATTCACAAAGAGATTCCGTTTTAATTTGAGACATTTTTAAAGTGGGGGTCCAGTGTCTGGCTAAAAGAAAGCCAACATTTTTTTCATAGGATACTGATACTATGTCACCTGTTCCAGAAAAAATATTTTCCAAGATAATATCCAACTTCAGAATCAAAGCCCAGAATTATAGCTTCCGAAACTTGGTACTGGAGATGGATGATGTAGATCAAATGGACAAATAGATAAGAAATGAGAAAACATACAGAACAGAACCAAAGAGGAGAAAACTATACGGAGTACTATCAGGAAGACAAAGTTCAGAAGGATAGGCCACACTATGAGATGCAACAATTTTGTGAGGAACAATATAGAAGGGAAAGTCTCATGAGGAAGACCAAGGGACAAATACGTTGGCTAAGTAGAACGGACATGAAACAGAGGAGCTAAAAAGATGTAAAGGACCTACAGGGAACATGGTATAATGTAGGATGGCAGTCAACCAATCTTAAGATTCAATGACTGATGATGATGATTCAACCCAACAATAAGGGAATTTTATTCTTACCTCTAAAAAGGCCTCATTCTTGTAATACGGTTCAGCACTGCTTGACTTGTCCACTCCAATAACCAGGGGTACCCCAGATCTTTTATCACTTTCCAGTCTCTCCCTATCTAAGACAATTAAGGCCTCCTCCCCTGCATAAGAACTTGATCCAGCCTCATCACCCTTGGGCACAGCACTTGCTTCATTGCATGGGGAAGCTTGCCGGGTTGATTCACTCTGTTCTGCACACATCCCCACACCACTCCCAAGAGACTGGTCGGCCTCGGCCAGGTCCTCATCACAGCAGTTCTCGTGCATTGCTTCCATTTCAGCCTCATCTCTGTCCTCCTCTTCCAGTTCTACCTCCTGGTGAACAATTCCAGGGCTAGCCTCCTAAAATAGATAAGTGCAATTTAAGAAAATGGGATAACTGCTACACAAATAAAATAATTAGGGCTTAACACAATGAGTGCCATAGAATGACATATCATTGTTAGCCCCTTGCACTTTACGGTGGCTGGAGTAGTAATCATGAGTCATTGAGAGAGCATTTTAATAATTTTTCAAGTGTGTCGAAAAAATTCTAGGACCACATTTCATTTCAGCACATCGGTTTATGCGGGGGAACTCCTGATAAATGTAGTAATGGAAATGACACAAGAACTTTATTTTAAATTTTTGCCAGCCAGGTACACAGATTTTGATTTGTTTAACAGCCATAGTACAACCTACTTGGGCTTTGCAAACAGCAAAAAGGTTAAATTGACACTGAAGGTCAAAATATGTACATATTGGGATAGCTGATAACCTGATGGGAATAATTGTAAATAGGGCCCATCAAAAAAGTGGAAAATTAAATGATTACAAGGCTATAGTTAAAACATACATATTGTTATCTTGGACTACTATTGCTAAACCCTTTTGTCAAATGTCATATCAAAAAAATTGAACCAAAGGTATGCTGGTATGTATGAATTTATTGCAAAAGAAAGTTCTAAAAGAGACTTACTATACTCTCTTCTTCTGTTTCTTCAATGTCCTCAGGGATTTTCCTGCTGCTTGGTCCAACATTGTTAGATGATGAAATGGCTTTGATGATCACTTCACCAATGCTAATCAATAATTCTTCCCCTACATCCTTCAGCCTGTAAAACATGGAAGTAAAAGACTCAAAAATAGGCCTCAATGCTAAATTCTTATACCGTAAATTGTAAAAACTTATACTTAACTCTACCACTTACTACTATTTTTACAATCACTTTGATTATGGAGCTCATGCTGAAATGGGATTTCTATCAAAACAGGGCAGCAATAAGAGCTTTTACATGTGTATTTAACTGGCCTAAATTTGGTGCGACATTTCTCAAAAGCTCTCAGCTTCTTCTAACCTCTATCTCAGGGCTCAGCTGCTATCAACAGTCACAATACATTTTCATAGGTCTTTTAATAACAGAACATCAATTTAACATATAACATTTTAAATTGTGGATGATAAGCATATCATTTTGAAAGAATTAAATTTTTTAGGGATAGCTTTCCACGAGAAGGAAGTTACTACACTTTCCCACTGCCAGAAATACCTAAAGGGCTCCCATTGTCTTATTTTTACAGCAACAATTGATTGCTAGATGATATTGCTATTGTTTAAATGCAACTCCTAGGACTTCTACATCTCAAAATGAGGAACTTTCCAATTTTTTTTGGAAAACATATTGAGGTGCTAGAGGATATTGAGTACAGGACAATGCTAAAAACCGTCAAAGTGAAGCCTAGTTTCGGAGATAAAAATTCACAAAGTATTCGAAATTTGAACTCCACAAAAAATGACCTGTAAGGGGCGTGTCACTGTCTGCTGTCACTACTGCCTTCGAGAGTCAGCTGCCTTCCCTGTTCTGTCCAAGCTTACTATTGGGTCTCTTCGTCACCATGACGTCCAGTCACCCTGGTCACTACTCTAGGGAAGAATGGGTACCACAAAGACTTGGTCCTTAAAAGGACCGTGAAGAAAGAAAGGCAACTCTAGGGTTTACCTCTGGATACAACTCCCGAGACGACGGAGAAACCTAAACCTGAAGCTTATGCCTCATTTCCCTTTGTGGCCAGGACTACGGATAAAATTGCCAGACTGTTGAAAAAATATGACGTTGTCACTCGTTTCAACTGTGCAAAAAAGATGGGTGACATACTACTTCGACCCAAGGATCGGATCCCACCCCATGCCTATGAAGGAGTGTACAAAATCAAGTGCAGCTGTGGATCAGCATGCATAGGACAAACAAAAAGAGCTGTGAAGTGCTGCCTACAAGAACACAATCAGGCAATGAAGAATAAGCAATTTCACCTCCCCGCTGTGGCGGAGCATACCTATTCCGAACCTGGGCACACCATCAACTTGGAGGATACCATGGTGATAGCCAAGGAATCTCGATAATTCCCAAGAATCATTCAGGAAGCTATCGAGATAGCAAAACGCCCAAAGAATTTCAACCGGGAAGATGGGTATCACCTCCACAACACACGGAAGAGACTTTTCCGTGTGGAAACTGTCAACATGGCCTATCACCGACAACGGGGAAATATTGGTGCCGATGGGAAGAGTGATGCAACCAATCAAGACTGAACAACCTGTTCTGTCCTGTAATGAAATGAAATGTTCATCACTTTGATATATGGTGTGCATCCTCACTGCTGATGTGCAAACTAATGACACGTTTCCCTGCTCCTGATGTGGTCTTGAATCCTCCTCGCCATCCATTTACCTCCTGAATATATCCACGGTAAATGGAATAATTATTCTGCGCCTGGTTAACTATGTTTTCCACCCAACCATACTTCAACGAATGGTGCTGCGAGCACCAAGTTTTGTCGGAGTAAAATATTTTGTAGCCAATGCGCCGTAAATATCGAACTCTTCGTAGAAATATATGTCGAGTTGCTGCAATTGTAACTAACTCCATAATAACTGGCTTCCTGTCCAACTTTTTGTACCGAAAACCGAGATCAATGAGGATAGACCTCAATTTATTGATAGATATAAGTGGGAAATCTGGCATGGAGGTAACCAACTTATCTTTTAAACTCTCTAGGGTCGGATACATACTCTTCAAATAAAACTCGTGGATTTTCTCGTTACTACCCCAAATTGAAGTCGTCCATGTATATTTTTGGTTGTCCTAACTTCACTTTTTTCTCTTTTGTGGGGTTATTCACAACATTATTTTCTGTATCACTCCTCTTATCCCTGGATGCAATCCTTTTCATGGATACCAAACTAATTCCCAAGCAATCCGCAGCTGTTTGGTAGACGGAAAACCGACTGTCTCCCTTCTTCCTGCCTTGCAGCGGAAGAAAAAAGGTGTATTAAAAACCATACGGACCTCGGCCTCGGGAAAAAAATTATACTGTTCATCAGAGCCCAAAAGGGACCTTGCTTAGCATCCAGGACAAGAGATCCACTATCCACAGATAAAATCTTTTTCTCCAGGATCCCAAATGCTTGGTTATTCTCAAGATGTCAAAAGGAGTGAGATTCCATCTCTCTTCTATCTTTCATCCTACGAACTTCCAACTATTTGCTCAATGGTACACAAAATCTTTATTATGCTGTACTGCAAGTGTTCTGAACAAGTTTTCCCCAGGATAGGTCTACAAATTTTATGTATATTACAGGATTATTTCCTTATGTCATTTTAAGAAATCAAGTTTACTCATCTGTGAGTACAGATACCATTATACTACATCTGTAGAATAGACAAAATGGCTGAATAAGATAAATTCATTGTTGAACAAATAGGTTCAAGAATTTTCTCACCCTATATGAGTTTCACTAGTGTAACAAAAACTGACTGAGACTCTTAATTCTACATAAACATGCCTCACTAGTCATCCCTTTCCTTCCCTTCCTCCTTCATCATTGCATTAAACCTTTTCCCCACATGCTTCCTTTTTATGGCTGGTGTCTTAAGACTCTGTCACACAACCTTTGGGTGACTCACAGGTAGAACATAGATGTAGATACATAAAAAAGCATGCTCAAAATAATCAGGCATGTACAAAACTTACTTGCATCCCTCAAATGAATGGCAGGTTTCCTCAAGAAGGTTGTTGAGTTGATGGAATGGCATTGAAGTATTCACTACATTATCCTTTGTTTTATTGCTATTTGCATTTATGCTGGAGGATAAGAATTGGAATGCTAACAAACAAATATTCTGGAGAAGCATGAAAGAACTTGGTTCATCGAGGTGAGGCTTCAGGAGGGGCAGTAGCTGCTCCAACATGGACTGAATATTTCTGTCCAAATTCTCCTGTCTATTTGGACATGGTGTTACACCTGCAGCCTCATCGATGCCGTGAGATTCTGGGTTACTCTGAAAAATTAAGAAAATATTCATATCAAAATGTGTAAGAAAACTATACAAATGCAAGAGTCATAATGGGAAAGAATTCATGACACAAGTTACAAAGTGGAATTGGTTTTAGAGTCTCAGCTCGATACAAAGGAGACTGTTGGGATGCAAAGGAAATGAAATCAGGAAATGAAGACTAGGTTTATAGAAACTTGGCATTTGCGTGAGCACACAAAGTTTATTATTGCAGTGACTCACATTTGCTTCACTCTCTAGCTGCTTGGATTCAGCTTCTGAATGATGCTCATGAGACCCTCTATAATTAACTACCTCTTCAGGCACACGGTATGTTCTTTCCTGGAAAATTATGAAAACATAGTAATTTAGCATCATAGGACATCTTAAATACTACTGATTAAATAAGAGATTCAATAATTTAAAATATTTTTTCAGTTAAGGAACCTTACCAGAATGTCTTCGTCACCAGATGAGTCACATTCTCTATTAAGACCTAATCCCGATTCAGGTTCCATCTACATCATGCAAGAGAAAAATTTAGATAGCACTTAATTCTTCAACAATAAATGATTGAACAACTTATGCATCAATTACAACTGCAGATAAAGCACATTGAATGAGCTCCTCTGCTATGGAGACTGCGTAATTACCAAAGGAGTTGATGGTTGGCCACCCTGCATTTCCTTCCCATTCTCTTGAAGATATCGACTGACAATACGGTGGATTGTGTGTAAAGTCCTTTGTCTCAAGGCATCACAGGATATCATCTGAAGGTCTCTAAAGAGCTGGATCAAATAATGAGGTCTATTCTCATTTTGTGCAATTAGTGTTGCAACTTCAGAATAAACAGACTCACGAAGCACCTCAAAAAGGCCACCTCTCTCCCTCGAAGAACGTCTCCGGCTGCCAAGAATAAAAAAAAATGTAAGCAAGCAAGCAAGCTTCAATAGCTTTAACATTGTAAAGCATTTTACCTCAGAACTTCATAGTTGAAATATACCACTGTAAAAAGCTACATATGTATTTCTTAAATACATACTCATAAAAATAGTAGTTGCAAGCAAATTGAAATGAGTACCTATATATACTTGACTGCTGAAGGCTTTACTTCGTAGAAGTTACTAGTACTCATGATTAACACCGCTTAGTACTTTTCTACAACATTTTATTATTGCACGACGCGTTCCGCCGCTTTACAGCATCGTCAGGTTTACAAAATATAATATAAAGTTTGTTATTTCAGTTTGTTATTGTTGTTGTAATTATGGAGGAGAAGGGGGGGAAACCAGATATTGGGGCAGGGTTGAGGGGAGGAAAAATGAAAGACACAATGATTAAGGGCTGGTGAGGTGGGAAAGATTAATTTTATCTGAAAGGAGGGGGGAGGGATGCGGAAATAATAATTCGTTGCTGTTGTATTGCCATATACCGGCTGAGGCTTTGAGAAAGTTCCCGAGGTCACCTGAGGGTGTTTCATCACCATATGCCAGTCGAGGGATCGAGAAGGTTCTCGGATTCCCTCGAGAGAGTTCCCCAAGGTCAACAAAGTAATATAAAAGGGCAATCATCGGCACGGCGCGGGAGTAGTCATCATGCTCGCAACACGGCACCTCGGAATTCCACCACTTGTATTCTTGGAGAAATAAATTGGTATATTCATTGGAAGTTGGTGTTTTAATCTAAGAAAGAAAACACTACATGGTGGCAGTGGTGGGATCCACGTCCTGATGGAAGGAAGTACGTTCTTGCTCGTGCCAAGGGTGGCAGCTCCTTCCCAATTCTCATTCGTCACAGAAGACTGGCCGCATTGGGTGCAATGCTGGGAAAGATACTGGGTTGCATCGGGACTGAAGAGGCAAAGCGACGAAGAGCAAGTAAATATGTTAGTTTACGTGATGGGCGAGAAAGAGGAAGACGTTCTACTTAGTCTTAAACTGTCAGCAGTAGACCAGAAGAAGTACAAAAAGATGTATGAAGGATTCCATAAGCACTACATAGGACGAGTAAACATCATTTATATGCGGGCAAAGTTCAACCAAAGATGGTGATCAACGAAAGGATGGTGAGCCGGTGGATGAATTTATCGCAGACCTATATCGCCTCATACATTTTTGCAAATTTGGGTCATTCCAGGACGATCTCCTTTGAGATCGCATTGTGGTTGGGGTCTACGTTGTGAAGCTTTCACAAGTGTTGCAAATGGATCCTGAATTGATGCTGGAGGTGGCTCTAAGAGAGGCATGACAGTCAGAGAAGGTTCAGCACCAGCAGGACGTAGTGAGAGGCACCCAAGGGACGGCACGTCGCGGAGTGGTGTCAGATTATGATGTTAGCGAAGTGCAGAAAAGAGCAAAACCGACTACAAACAGAGAAAGAACTAATGACCAGAGGACATCACGAGAGGGAAGACGCCAACAATGTCAGCAGCAGCAATCACCCCGGAGATGCAGCCCGTGCGGGCAGAGTCCGCAACACGCATTTTCAACATGCCCTGTGAGACAATCGACGTGTCACGCTTGCAGCAAAAAGGGACATTGGAGAAAAATGTGTAGATTGTAGAAGGCCATGGGATCAGTCGTAGTTCAAGAAGAAGACGACGACAGTATTTATTACCAAGGGACGGTCAAAACTAATCTTGGGCCATGGATGGCCACTGTTAAACTGAATGGTGTAGATATTCAATTTAAAATAGACACAGGTGTCGATGTAACAGTGCTAGGATCCCTCATGGTGGAAGAGGAATTACCAGGGGTTAGATTAACATCTACGGCTAAGCGATTGGCAGGCTTAGGAGGAACGAACTTCTGCACAAAGGGATGCTTCGTAGCAGATATTCAGTGGAAAGGGAAAACATGTGAGGAAACAATTTATGTAACTCCGGGAGGCAGAGAGGTGTTGCTAGGAAGGCCTGCGATCCATAGGTTAGGAATATTGAATTGGGTTGGCGTGACATCATTGGGCTTCAAGGTGCCAGGGAAAACATTTCCAGAATTATTTAATGGATCGGGAAAAATGGAAAAGCCGTACAGGATTCGGTTGGAGAAAAATGCTAGGCCGTGTGCAGTGACTATGCCTAGAATAGTGCCAATTCAACAATGGGAAAAAGTAACACAAGAACTAGCAAATGGAAAAGGAAGGCGTGATCTCCCCAGTGGACGAGCTGAATGAGTGGTGTTCACCGATGGTCGTTGTTCCCAAGCCAAACAGGAAGATAAGGATATGTGTCGATTACACAAGGTTAAATAAAAGTGTACTTCGCGAACGGCACATGCTACCGGCTGTGGATGAAATTTTGGCTCGTCTGGGAAAAGCCAAGGTGATGAGTAAAATTGACGCTTGTAGAGGATATTTTCAAATACCTTTGGAAAAGAGAAGCAAGAAGATCACTACATTCATCACGCCATTTGGAAGATACTATTTCAACCACATTCCAATAGGAACATTTCCAAAAAAGAATGTCAGAAACGTTAGCTGGTCAAGAAGGCATCGCCAATTTACTTAACAACGTCCTAGTTTTTGGTGAATCACAGAAGCAGCATGACGAGCGCCTTGAAGCAGTTTTGAGAAAACTACTTAAGACGGGAATAATGTTAAATGAGAAGAAATGTAAATGGAGAGTGATGAAATGTCGACCTTTAGGTCATATAGTATCGGCATAAGAAGGTTTACTCCCGGACCCAGAGAAGATAGATGCCGTCCGCGAGATGGAGAGACCCAGGACAACGGAAGCGGTGCGTCGATTACTCGGTTCATTATACCTTAAATTTTTGGATCACCTGGCCGACGTGACTCAACCATTAAGAGAGTTATTATCTAGCAAAGGAGATCTTCCGTGGAAGGCAGTTCACGAAAAAGCGTTCTGAGAAATAAAGAGAAAACTCACCGAAGCGCCCGCCTTAGTGATTTTTGACCCTAACAAGCCGTGTAGAGTCTCAGCAGATTCATCATCCTATGGATTGGGAGCAGTTTTAGAGCAGAAGCAAAAGGACGGGGAGTGGGAAATGGTTAACTGACGGAAACCGAGCAAAGGTATGCGCAAATAGATAAAGAAGCGTTAGCTTTGACATGGGCTTGTGAGAAATTCACCACTTAAATCCAAGGGTCATATTTCATTTTAAGGATGTACCATAAGCCATTAGTGCCTTTGCTGAGTACCAAATCGTTAAGTGATTTATCAGCAAGATTGTAGAGATTTTGAATGAGACTTCTGGGGTATCATTATACCATAGAACACGTGCCAGGTAAATTATTACATACTCCCGATATGCTTTCTAGAGTCCCACTGGATAGAATACCACAGGATAAGGACGTGATGTCAGCAAAAGAAGATGCTGCGATTGTGAGAGAAGTTGTCAAAGCACTCCCAATGACGGACAGAAGATTGGAAGATGTCCAAGATATGCAGGAACGAGACGACGTCCTAACAGAAATAAGGGAATACATCAGGCATGGGTGGCCGGCACACAAGGTGAACTTAAAACCACATCTACGGAGATACTTCGAAGAGAGAGGGCATCTCAATGAGGCCGAAGGGTTACTCATGCATGGACGCAGAGTTGTTATTCCGAAAAATTTGAGGTGAGAGATGCTTTCAAGGATACATCGGGGGCACTTGGACATTGTAAAATGCAGAGAACGAGCACGAGAAACTATCTGGTCGCCAGGGATATCAACAGATGTTAAAAACACTGTCGAAAATTGCAAAGAATCTCTGAAGCGGCGTCCACAGCCGGTGGAACCTTTGATGCCGACAAGAACCCCCGAACGACCATGGAAGAAGGTAGGGATGGATATCGTGACTATCCGAAACCAAAGCTTTTTAGTAACCATCGGTTACTTTTCAAGATATCCAGAGGTGATGCGACTACCAACGACCACCGCGGCTGCAGTCATTGGAAAAACTAAAGCTATTTTTACGAGGTTTGGCATTCCAGAGGTGGTTAGATTGGATAATGGGCCACAATTCTGAAGGGAAATGTTTGAATTTGCAAAAGAATATGATTTCAGACTAATCCTGAGCAGTCCAAAACTGGCGAGAAGTAACGGGCAAGCAGAGTCAGCAGTTAAAATAGTACGAAATATCTTGGAGAAAGAGAAGGACCCAAATTTAGGGCCACACGTTTATAGGTCAACTCCAATGGAGACAGGCTACAGTCCAGCAGAGCTTCTAATGGGAAGGAGACTGAGAACGAACTTGCCTGTTTTACTGGCCTCGTTAAAACCATCGTGGCCGGACCTTCGAGACCACCAGCAGAAGATGAAGACAAAGAAAGAGAAGGCATCGGGAAATTATAACAGAAGACACAAAGCTCGGGAGCTACCCGAATTAAAACCCAGGGACCGCATGTGGGTCAATAATAAGTACTTCTACAGTGAGATAAGTCAACCGATGCAGCGAACCCCGGTCATACGACGTGGAAATAGACGGAGACGTGGTACGACCAAATCGAGCATTCCTAGCAGCGGCCCTACCGGCGGTGCAGAGGAGCGAGTCCAGTTCAACAGATCTCCAAGAGGGTGTAACGACAAGGAGTGGCCGGCAGATAAGAAAAACAACTTGTATTTGTGAGAGAGAGAATATGTACTAAATTTTTCTTTCTTTTCAGAGAAGAAAGGGTGTTGTATTGTCATATGCCGGCTGAGGCTTTGAGAAAGTTCCCGAGGTCGCCTGAGGGTGTTTCATCACCATGAGCCAGTCGAGGGATTGAGAAGGTTCCCAGATTCCCTCGAGAGAGTTCCCCAAGGTCGACGAAGTAATATAAAAGGGCGATCATCGGCACTGCATGGGAGTAGTCATCACACTCGCAACACTGCACCTCGGAATTCCACCACTTGTATTCTTGGAGAAATAAATTAGTATACTCATTGGAAGTTGGTGTTTTAATCTAAGAAAGAAAACACTACATTTGCAGAGGTGTTTTGACTGTCTGATAATTTCTAATTGTTCCAGTGCATCCATTTTCAGGCCTATGGGAATAACCTGTAAAAATTCGGGTATAAAATTGCTCGTATGATTGTTTTCCAGAAGGTATTTGGCAAAAGGTGAGGTGAAATCCATATTTCTGTAACATCTGGCGTGTTCTTTGATACAGGTACTAAAACTCCTACCAGTCTGATTGATGTATGCCAAATTGCAACTATTGCATTTAATTTTATAAATACTAGAATTTAGGAGTCTATCTTGTCTGTCTTTGCTGTTGACTAAAAGTTTTGAAAGGGTTAGGGGAGTGTAAAAAGCTGCTTTAAGGGAGCTTGGTAGGCGGTTTGAAATTCTATAAGAAATATTACCAATGAATGGGAGAGAGCACCACTTGAATTTAATAGGTCTTTCTGTTAATGAGGGACAAATTTGTTTGAAAGCTAGGGCTTTTTGTTTTTTCCGAAGGATTTGGTGCACTAAATTTGGGTTGTAACCATTATTTGTGGCTAGTGACATGATAGTCAATAGTTCAGATTTGAAATTGAGAGTGTTAGGGGGATTTGTAGGAGGCGATGAACCATAGAATTAAAAGCTACATGTTTGTGGGAAAAATGGTGAGCTGAATTGCTTAGTATGATGTGATTGGTGTAAGAAGGTTTCCTGTATATTGAAAATTCATGTTTTTGCCCTGTAATGGAGATTGACAAATAGAGGAAATTCAGAGTGCCGTTGATATCTTGTTCCATCATGAAGGAAATGTTTGAATGGAGGGAGTTCAGATGGTTGAGGAAGGGCTACAAATGGCGGTTAGTTCCAGTCCAAAGGCAGAGGATGTCGTCCACGTACCGATACCAGTATTTAACAAGACTAATGCGTTGGTTGCCGGAATTGAATAACTTTTCTTCCAAAGAGTTGAGGAAAAGTTCTACTAAAAGGGGAGAAAGGGACCCATAGCTAGGCCATCTGTTTGTTTATATAACTGTTTGTTGAAAGTGAAGTAATTTTGATTAACTGCGAATTTAATCAGAGAACTTAATTCTGTAGAAATTTTGTTGGGTATTGCAGAGAACTGAGTAATTCATGGGCCTTTTGTAAGGCTTCTAAAACAGGGACACAAGGAAACAGGTTATTAATGTTGAAGGAAACCAACTTTGCATTTTGAGGAACAATTATATCTTTTAAGCGGTTAGCAAGCTCGATTGAATTTTTTATGCCACATTTAGGTTTGAAGTCAGTGTATTCTCGGAACAAAGTATTTGATTTGTGTGATAAAAGATGTGAAGGGGAAGAAACTGCGGAGACTACCGGTCTGTTTGGAAAGGATTTTTTGTGTATTTTGGGGAGTCCATAAAGTCTTGGAGGGGTTCATTTGAATGGGGACCATGTTTCCCTGGCACTAAAAATATCTGACTTTCAGACGGCACTTTTAACTTCATTTTGAAACTTCAGAGTTGGGCCTTTAGTTAAGGATGTTATTTGGTTGTTTTTATTTTTTTTATACCTATATGAGTAGGTACCTATATGTTTACGGGATCTGCCACCACTGTTCCACCATTCACTTACAGCTGACATGCATTCATAATGTCTGGTAACAGACACGTACATTTTTGAGAACCAATTGCAGTTATGGGAGTGTTGGGAAAGTTATAGGTGAGCTCTATTCAAATTAGATAAATGAATGAATGCCTAAGGAATCAATATGTACCAAATTGAGCTCCAGTGTATTTCAATCGTCCTCAATTCTAAACAAGACATTGTGACCATAATAAGTATTAATCACCATTTACTCCTACAAAACCCAGGAAATTAAAAAAAAATCATTCTTTGTATTTTGAAAACATATCTCAGCAGTCAATTTTACTATTGATTCCAGGAAACCATTTTAACTTACATGTATGTATGCGTAACTCAAAATGACAACTGGCCGGAGCTCCACTTGCAATAGATTTAAAGATAGTCACCAAATTCACATAAGGCAAGGACTGTAGAATAATTTACCTTGAAGATGTTAATGATAGAAGACTCAAGAGGACTGCACACAGAAAGAAAGGAAAGGAAAGTAAATACAGCTGCAAGAACATACAGTTCTTTACCTTTTTCCTAGTGCTAAATGAGCCTATGTCGTGGTATAATATTTAATAGCATGTTTATTGTATCCTGGCTATTATATAAGTGCCAATTTGTAAATGACGGTGCCCATATCAAGAAAATTAATTGTTTCATCGATCAATTATTTATTGTAAAACCTCTTTTTTTATGGACCTTTAACATTGTATGTACTTTTGAAACCTTTGAGAAACATCATAAAATAATTGGAAACAGCTGATATACTTACTAGGTTTATAAAATTATAGTTGGAACCAAAGAACAAGTTATATCACTCAGCTCTGTTTCTTTTGGCTCTGGTGAGAACTGGTGGAACTGAATAAATGACGCATCAGTCATTCCATCCCTAATTCTTATCCATCAAGGTTATTTGAGACAAAACTAGAGGTTATGTAACAGAGTAAATGAACCCATTATAATACAAAAATATCAGTTTCATGAGCAATGAAACTGATATTTTTGTATTATGCATTGCTTCTAGATTCAAGGAGTCCTATATTCAAAGCATTCGCCAATTAGAGGTATTTTAGTATTTAAACAAACAGACACAGTGATTGGGTTGCTGTGGTGGGTAAAGTACCTATTTCCCAACCTAAGGGTCCTTGTTTGCATTCCAAGAGTGGTGGAGATTTTATGACGGGAATTCCAATCCTTATTTGGGAGTCATGTGGAGAGTGCTTGGTTGTTAATTTTTAGTTAAAGATGGAAATAATTTCAGCAGTTGGTCACCTCACCTAATAGCTTCTAATTATTTTGTTAATAGTACACAACCATACCCTGGGTGGTGAAAATCAACACAGTCAGGATTTAGATACAACACTCCAGTTTAGTATGGCGAGTCCACCATCACCGAGTCCTTTATGCATTCCTTACAACAACTTGGTAAATTCGACTAAGGCTAGAATTGTACATCAACATCATGAAAATTAGAAGAACCCATCAAAGAAGTCAACATTTCATTCACCTGGAATCATCTTGCAATGAAACATGCTCATCTTTTACGTGGGAAGTCTGAGGGCTTTGCTGGCTCTCCCATGGTACGTCATGAGAAGAAAATCCTACTGCACCATACAAAGCCCCAGCTGAGACATCACTTCCTGTAACAGAGATAACAAAGATTAATTTTATTAATTAATTCAATTATTTTTCCATCTGTATCATACATAATATGGAACCCATTTAAGAAAAAATGATGACATCTCTCACTGCATTGATTGCAAAGTTTATCTGCATCTTTACGATGAGTCATAAACCTAATGATGGTTCCAAAATGAAAAACTCTTTCAGTTTCTTTTTTAATAAGGGAAAATGATAATTAGCATTCCTTATGGAATAAGGTAGACTCTGAAATGATTTAACCCTCCAGCTGAGCATCCCGTGATTTCCACGAGCATGGGCAACCAGTAAATTTTGAGCATCCCGCGATTTCCACATGCAGCCTGTTTTTTGAGCTAATACCAATGCGCATCCCGGTATTTTACCGTGCAGTGTTTCCCTGCACATGGGAGATATTCGTGAGCATGTAGTGTTTTATTTCGGCACTATATGGCACATTTCGTCGGGTTTTCTCATTTTGAGTTCATGGTAGTTCTCCACGCCGCCTACTAGAATTGGACTCACTGTGTTATGATAACCTTTTCCTGAGTTTATCATATTACGCAAATTTTAATTCGTTTTCTAACTTTACAACCATCGAAGCCGCACTTTTCAGCGTGAGTAGCTTTTGCATAATAGGCTGTAATGACTCAAATTAAATTCTATTTGGTGAAAATTATGTTTTTTACGTGTCCTTTAGGCAGTGCCTATTGTCATTTCTCTTTTGCCTAGTTTCTGTATACTACATCGAAGAATGTCTTCAGAATCTGAAGATGAAGACTACTCTCCAGGAATGCAGATAGTTGATTCAGATGAAGAATCACTTGACCTGGAAAGTGGAAGTGAAGACGATTTCACTAGTATGGACAAAGAGGATGAAGACAGTGAAGACGAAGATGTTCCTTGGAGGGAATGGTGTAAGTTGGACATGAATAGTATTCCACCAGCACCTCCACGGTTTCCCTTCAGGGAAAAATCTGGAATTACGGCAAATGTTGCCCATGATGCTAAGCCACTGCAGTACTTTGAGTTATTTTTAGATGAAGCTTTGCTTGAGATAGTTGTTAGAGAGACCAATTCATATGCCAATCAGTGCATAATGAACAGTTAGAGTCATGAAAAGGTCTCGACATAAGAAATGGACTCCAGTGACAATGAAGATGAGATTGTTCTTTGCCGTAATGATGTTGCAGGGCATTATCAAAATGCCACGCCAGGAATGGTCTTGGTCAAAAGGGATAATATTACATACTCCAGTTTTTTCTGTATTGATGACATTAGATAGGTACATCTTGCTTCAGAGATACATTCATTTTGCAAATAATGAGAGCTTTGATAAAGATCAGCATCCAAATCCGAAACTCTGGAAGTTTTATGAGGTTATGGAGCATTTGAGAAAACAATTCCATAATTTATACATTCCTGATCAGACTCTCAGTATGGATGAGAGTTTAGTCCTGTATAAGGGTCGGCTAGGTTGGAAAATGTTCAATGCTAAGAAGAGGGTGCGTTTTGGACTTAAATTTTTTGTGCTCTGTGAATCAGATTCAGGATACATATGCGATTTTCTGCTGTATACTGGAAAAGGTACAGTTTACAACCAAAAGTACGATATGTTACCTGTGAGCAGCAAGAGTGTTCTTCACCTGATGGACCGTTATCTAGATAAAGGATATTGCGTCACGGTGGACAGTTGGTACATGTCTCCTGACCTTGCAGATATCTTGATAAAACATAAAACTGATATATTTGGCACTGTAAACAGCAATAGAAAGGGTCTCCCGTTAGGATTCAAAGAAATTAAATTAAAAAAGGGTGAAATTCAGGCTTTTCAACGGGGAAAGGTTATGGCGTTGAAATGGCAGGATAGGAAAACAGTATGTCTCATGAGTACAATCCATGATGCCGGTACAAGTGTTGTAAGGTTGAAAAGGGGGGCAGAAGTGTCAAATCCTAATGTGGTTTGCGATTATAACAACACAGAGGGTGGAGTTGACCGTTGCGATCAAGAACTCTCTTATTACCCAACAACAAGAAAACAACAGAAAAAGTATTATAAGGAGATATTTAGATACTTTATAGACCAGTCAGCGTGGAATTCAGACGTTTTATTTAAAAAAAGCATCTAAAGCAAAAAACATTGACTTTGTAGAGTACAGACTTTTACTAATTGAGCAATCTATTGAGGAATATGCAGATCCCAATTTCAAGTCTCCAAAAGGGAGGCCCAGCTATACCCCATCACCTTTAAGGCTGGGTAACCCCTGGTACATTGAAATATGAAACTGAATATGAATATGGGGACTGAAAATCCCAGAAAAATAAAGATTGTTTTCAATTCAATTCAATTATTGACTGATCACAATATATATCCTTAAGTATAGAGTTTGGCACCAATCCAGGCATTACCTCCACCACCACCAATACCACTGTGCATCTGTTAACAGCAATGGCCACAGGGTATGTTGCCTTGAATACAGGTAAATGACATCAAAAGGCGTATCTCCCTCCACTGGTATCTTCAGTATTTTAGCAATTTCCTTTGTAATGCTACGAAATTAATATGTATTTGACACCAAATAAACATTATTTTCCATAATCCTCATTCAATCCTTTACACGATGGCAAGGTTTTTTTAGGAAAAAAATTTTGATGCAAAAATCCCATTGAGGCATCTTGTGGAAACTTCATTCCAGGAGTCCAAAATGAAGTTAATAAGTACTATCTAAAATGCTGAAGCGTAACTTCCAGAAATCTTTCAGTGAGATCAAATTCAGACAGCTTGAAGCATTTGGCAAACACTTTTTTTAAATAAATATTTTTGAAATTGACAATTACTTTCCAGTGACAGTTTTATTGTCTCAAGATTACTTTTGACCAAAGCGCAAAACTCTGATAACACCCACTGATTAATAAACTTGGCGTGTCACGTAAGTTGTCTTGCTATAATGCCAAAAAAACACCCAGGTTGTACTTGTCAACTTAATTTTTCTTGAAGATCCTAGGATTAACTGTGCAATAGACAAGCATACGTTGCAGTTTAAAGTCACATGAAACATTATTTTCCCAAAGAAAGATTGAGCCTATTTTTCATGGGCATATGCCCAGGCAAGGAGGCCTTTTCCTTTGTAATTCATACAGGTAGTCCCCGAGTTACATAAGCCTCGACTTACGTAATTCCGTATTTACGTAAGTGGCAACCTTACCCAAAAAAGACGAGAAATACGAAGGTTACGAATTTGGAAATGTGGTTGCCTACTTTCAAGGTGCGCATGTGCCGTAATGTTAGTAAGAGCTGGCCTTCCCCATATTTCTCCGCACCGACTGTAATCTTGAGAGCATGGACTCAGTTACGAAGTAATTTTCGACTCTTTTTTTCTCTACTTCCGTAAATTTCGACTTACGCCACTAGTCGGAACGCATCTATTATGTAACTCGGGGACTGCCTGTATATGTCCTCTTGGGTATTTTTTTCTCTCACATACATTAAACACCTGCTGTGGGCAACAACCTTCAATAAGTTCATTAAATTGCATTGAATATTTTTAGATGGTTTTTCACTCTGAGCCAGTGACTTCACTGTGCCTTATAACACTTTTGAATTCCTGCACATCCTCTGAAATGATCAAAACAACCTTTGCACGCTTTGAAGTCTTCATAGCATGCAGACCTTGTGAAAGGTGTCTAAGATCTCTGATCATCAAAAATGTGCTCAGCTTTCTCATAGATAAAATATCCAGAAAAAGTGGCACCTTTCAACTCCTCTCTGATCCACAATAACAGGAGTGTCTCCATTTCGGAAATTAACTCTCTTCCTTTTTGAAGAGTGTTGGGTCCATCAGACACGGTCATTTCTCTCAGGTGCTCTTTCCATTTAATTATTGTTGACTAGCGGGAGGTACCCGTTGAAATTCAACGGGTATGAAAAACATTGAACTTATTTTATAAGAAAACCACAAAGCCTGAAGAATACTGTCTGCATGGTCATTTGAGGAGTTAGTAACCTATCTTGTATGTTGTGTTTGTTGTAGTAGACAGGCTAACCGTTTTCCAGGTGCACCGAGAGATGAGTGACTTTTGGTCCTCTTACATGCATGGGAAACCCAAAAATGAGCCACGCAGACTCATTTTACTTAAATAGCACCCAGGTTGATAGATAGTCACCTCATCCCTCCGGTTCTCTTGAGCCGTCTTCTGAGTGAATAAAAGCATGATGGCTTCCCTTGTGTACATAAATATATTTACATTCAATGACTCAATTAAGTTGTGCAATTCAACATTGATATGTGCGTTGAATATCTTAATCAGGATCGGAGAGTAGGTTACATTCCAGCGGTTAACAGCGTCAAAAGGAGCATTTGCAGCAGCCATGTTTATTTGACCTATGAATCTTCCATCACCCGGACTGTGCCTTCGGTAAAAAGGGTAGCCATAATTATTGGTTTCGGTTGCTAAATAAAAATCTATGGTGATTCTTAGTGCAGTTCCTGATTTTCATGCACGGATATCGTTCATTGCGCAGAATTTCCACTCTTCTTTCGGGTAAGAAGCATGTTGTGATGTCATAATTTCTGCCATCTTAATACAGATTGAAGTTTCAGAACAGATGGGTCTATATTTGAACCAGATTTATAGCTGGTTACCCGTCCATAGGTTGGGTTAGAATGAAATTAGTGCAGTTCTTAGCATAGCCCGAGAAACACCACGGGGAGGTGATCATGAGATCGCTGGTGGGCATGTCTTAGAGCATCCAAGTCTAATCTTTGTCGTTTTTCTTGCAAGGGCTCATTTTCTCGCAAAGAACACATTCCTCTTTCTCTAGATTTATTTGAAAGTTTTCTCTTTTTTCTTTTAGGTATGTTGATGGATATATTTTTAAGTCCAAGGAAGGGAAACACAGCGGCGAGTGAGTCTTGAAAATAGGCAACGCGATGATTGAGTGAATGCAAGTTAAGTCTACTTTTACACATTTAAACATATTTAAATAACTCGTAACGTTTATGATGTGGGAATTGGTCTAAAAACTGTTTGAAATCTTAATAAAATTCAATGGGTGTGAAAAACATTGAACGTATTTTATAAGAAAACCACAATGCCTGAAGAATACTGTCAGTGTAGTCATTTGAGGAGTTCTTAACCTAGTATGATACTCATTGACGTTCCTTCATTCGTTTGTATGATGTGGGCATTGGTCTAAAAAAAAGTTTGCAATCGAAATGAGAGGCAGATGGTTCCACTACGTGTAATACATCTGAGTATTACACGATAATAAACAACACTGTGTTTGTTGTAGCAATAGAGGCATTATTACCATTACTATTCGCTGCACGTAAATATTCTTGCACGTTTAATTCCTTTATGTGTATCGTTTAATACGTAAGTGTTCTCTCATATGCATGCAGTGCCCCTATGAGAGCTACTTTGAGAATAGACATTGAAGAGTATACTTTTTGTTAATATGCATTAAATATATTGTTTACCCCCCAAAGCAATCAATCATGGGGCCCATGGGACTCTAGGCCCTACTTAAACAGATTTTCTTTCTACGTGCTATAATGGGCCTGCAGGAAAACTTAAATGCTAGAGGCGTGAATATCCTTTGAAAATCAAATCTCTGGTTGTCAAGGAAATATACTATTGTTGATTTCAGAGAAAAATGTGAGATTTTTCAGCAAAAAACATTATTTTCAAAGAATTACAAAGTGTAAAAGAAAATCCATTGTAAAAATTAGAAACTTCATTTATTCAGCCATCCAATCAAATAAATCCCAGCCCTCTATCTTGAATGTAAGTACTTTTATAAAGCAAAAAATGAAACAACTGCACCAAACCCAATGCTTAGTTGGACCACCAGGGACCACCACGGGGGGCCTTTGGGGGCCCTGATAGCTCTGTTCAACCCATACACATTTATCTCTACATGCAAAATTTCAGCTCAATCTGTTCAGTAGTTTTTGCGTGATTGATCAACAGACAGACAGACACCATTCAATTTTTATACATTAGTATGATATAGTGGACTGTGATTAACCATACGTTATAAAGTGCTAACTCAAGCACCATCATTGTGTTTCTTCACCTTCTCCTGCTTGGTTTTCATTGTTATTTTCTACTTGAGCTACACTTTAGGGGGCATAGTCACTACAGAAAATTCCCACCAAACACCACCAACTTCTAACAAGTTTAGTTATCTAAAAGTGAATGGGGTTCGATAAGAGACGGTTCACAGTACAAAATCCACCCTTCATTGGCAATACCACTTTGCACGGAACACACTTGAAGACTGATCCTCACAAAATGGAAGAGCGCATCAGCAAACCAGATGGCAGTGCAATGCAGATTTTCTCAGTATCTCAGTGCGAAGTCATAAGGGATGTGAATTTCGATGCAAATTTAGATTAGCCATAACATTACGTCCCTATCATCAAGGGCGTAACCAGGGAAAGCTCTTGGGGGGTGGGGGGTGATTAGTATTTGTGACCCTCCCCTCCCCTCGGCGACTTCATTTCAATTTTAATGAATTCAAAAAAGATATGGTACTTTTTTCACAGTTTTTATTCCAAGTCGACTGGTTTTGTCGCATAGGCAACGTCATCAGGTGACACTGATCAGTCACCTGATGATGTCACCTATGTGACGAAACCGGTTGACTTGGAATAAAAGCTGTGAAAAAAGTACCATATCTTTTTTTAATTCATTAGAATGGATTTTCACAAAGCGAAGCCAAAACCATCGAGTTTATAATTTCAATTTGTTTCATTGATGTGATTTATTATTTTAATAATCACATCCTATCACTTCGCTGGTAGGTAATGCGCTCTAACAATAAGTTACTCTTCAGCGGAACTGCTCATACTTTTCCAAGTTCGTAAATGAAATGATATCTCTATAATAACTTATGAAAGCCTTCACCCCTCACTATTATTTTATGATTCTTGCAACTGCTTAAATTTTTAAATAAAATTAAAGTATCATCTCCATTTTGGATAGAGAAAAAACTTAGTCAAACTACCTCAAAACAATTATGCAAGTTACCTTTGGAAGACAATTCATAACTTGAGAGTGTAGTCTGAAATTGGATGAGAAAAGTGGCACATGAATATTGCAAAACTAAGAATTACCCAATCCTGAGGCCTGAGCCAAGAAGTTAGCATTGGGCTGCACTGATGATCCACTTTGCTGCTCAGTATTTAACTTTTCCTTCTGTACTGGCCTGTAAAAGGAGATTCAATCTTTAAATAAAAATAACTTAAATTCACAACTACTGATGCAAATTATAGTACGCCCCTTATAATAGACAGAAATATGAACACAAAAGTAAATGACATGTATCAAGTTAGCATATTGACAGACAATTAATTTGTATAAATTTCAAATCATGAACATATTTAACACTCTTATTAGTTTGAACGTCCATTTACATCCTTGTGCTTCCTGGCAACCAGAATACAATCGTACGTGTAGTACATCTTTAAACTTTGAGCAGGTAAGCAACTACCTTTCAAAAGCACTGTATCATGTGCTGCCATCTTCCCTAGAGGCCTGTGAGCTCTATTAGTTGCATTAAGTTTCTCTGAAGACCGGAAAATAACTCACTACCCAAAGGGTTACTCACGTACACTGTCTAAGTTAACCATAACCGCCAGCAACTTCAAGGTAAGGTTTATTAAGACTGATAAGGTCATATTCCTGTCATTTCCAAATAATTATTTATGAATATACTTTATGTTCTTAATGTGGAATATATGCAATTATTCTTCTTCTTAGGCAATTTTTCCAAGACCACACATTCTTCTGGGAATTCAATGGTGAAAAGTAATACATAGAGATCCGTTAAAGTGGTTTTATTTTTTGCTAAACTTTGTATGAAAAAAACTATGCAACTTCGGTGTTATAGAAAATCTTGGCGGTGTTATTATAATTTAACAATTTTATGCACATTTATGGGAGTTTTATTATTTTTTAGTACGTGTTTTGTGAAAGGATATACTTTTATTAAGCATTTTACATAACATATTTAATAAAATGTTGATTGTACTAAATTTCTGATAAAACCAAATGAACGAAATGGTTCAAGTTGCATTACTATTATATAATGAGCAAGAAAAGGTGCCAAGGGAAGGTAGGTAGCAAATAGATGCAACAAAGTCGTTTAGTATTGATTACAGCTGTGGCCAATTGCAATCGGTCAAGAAAGGCAATGAAAGAAGCACGCATAACTAAACACAATCGGAAACAACGAAACTTGAACTGCAGGTGTGTCTAAATGATTTTTTTTTGCATTGAAGTACTGTAATGGAGCGTCGAATATCTGACGATCCGTCCGCTAATAAGTAGCACCCCCTCTCCTATCCTTTTCTGTTTCTCCCCCCCCCCTCCCCCAAGTTTAGTGCTTCCGTTCCCTGCCAGTGGCCGTGTTTAAGTCTACATAATTGCTACATTAGGTATGCCCATTTCACATGGACGCGGATTATCCGCGCTCCGCGTGCGGGGCATCTCGTCCTTTCATATTGGCACGGACGACATATGTCCGAGTGTCCACATAGGACACATACCCAGTTGTGTTGAGGTTGCCAAGCTGGAAGGATGTCATGCAACCTAGTGTAATCAAAGGAATTAATATGTACCATGCTATGAAAGAACGGAAAGAAAATGCCCGCCAAAGGAGGTTTTGGGTGCACCCTATAATGGCACAGAGATCTTAGACAGAGCGATAGACAGTGTCTATTTCACCATCCATGGCCAACTCGCAGTGGCCTTTCACCGTTCTCTCACAACAAACTACAACCTACTTCGTCCGCACAAGCCGTCCACGTTCATGTGTATGCACCAACCTGTCTCTGTGGCCCATACGCGTGCGGATGGACCGCGGCGCGGAGGGGCATGTGGATGGCTCAACCGGATGCGGACGGTCCGCATTCATGTGAAAGCTTCCATAAATGCCAATGGAACTTAGTATCGGCACAAAAAAGGTAGAACACTGAACTTTAAGCATTTGCATGAAATTCCGCCGAAGTTCCATAGAGTCGTGTTATATATTGTTTTACTCCTTGTTTATTTGCCTACCAAATGCATTCATTGAAAATGTTTTAATGTACACGTTTAGCTTTTACGGTCGAAAGAGTGAAGAAAAACACGCGAAACACTAGAATGGCAAAATGGTCGTCTTCTCATATTGTCACGGGCAAAATATTTGATTGGTGCACTTTATTATTTTATATGAAGAGAACGACATCTCGCATTGCAAATAATCTTTTAAAATTAAACCGTTTTAACCTAGTAATTTAATTTTTAGGAGTCCGCTCTCGTAGTGTGGAGCGCGGATCGTTGTCGTCCATGTGAAACGGGCCGGTTTTCCTGGAACAAGATTTTCAATAACTCTGTTTACTGCATTACGGTGAGTCACCGCAATTACTGCTCGGCATCGACGTGTTCCGGATGCATGAGCTAATATTTCCGCTGTTCCGTGGCAGTGTTATTTTAGTTAAATTTCTTTCAGAGCATCATTGATTCAGAATATCTAATTCTCCAGGAGAGAAAGCGCGTCGTTCTAGATATTTACGAGAATGTGAGGATTGATAAATGGGAATCGAAGAGAGAGTCTGTGGTAAATTGAATGGCGAATTCCGGCGGAGGAATCACGTCGAGGGGGGAATGGCAGCGCCAAAGGCGGTAAGATATGGCACCGTTCTGGTATGCGGAGCTCACCACAACCGGTCTTTTAACATATTCATAAAGTAGTGCATCGCAGTAGTTTATAAAATTAGTGTGTGAGGTGTTTTATGTGCGAAACTTGAATTATTAAAATTTGAGTACATTTTTCTTTTGCTAAACGTAAGGAAAGGATGGGGATTACAATATAGTTCAATGCGCCATATATATATTATGCGAATGCAATATGCACGCAAAGAAGCAAGTTGTTGGCCTTTGGATCATAATGGGATAGCGTGAATGAACTTCAGCAGCGTTAAACAATGAAGACCTAGGCTTTTATCATTTTAACTCATTACATTTGCAATTTTTTCACTAATTCACGTAAAATTCACGATAAAGGTGCAATTTCGTTTTATTTACTGATTTTGTGGTAATTCGCATTATTTCGTGTTATTTCGCGATATTGAGTCTCATGAATTTCACGGATCTCTAGTAATACATTTAGATTGCACTTTGAAGACAATGAAAATTATCTAGCTATGAATAAATTAAATGCATGCCTCTATTATGATTGCCTTTAAAAAGTGCAAATTATTTTTAAAGTCACTTAATCGAATCACCATCTCGATTATTTGTCCCACACATTTTTCCTTCTCTGCTTTGCACTAAGTTCAACAAGAAGTAGCAAGTCATTCAGGTTCATCGTCTTCCTTAAAGGAAATATGTAAAAACAATTATACCCACCAAATTATGATAACACAACTGAACATCATGGACACATGGCTAGTCCTGGAATCCTCAAAATTTGTCGAAAGAACTAATATTTCACTGTTCCAAGATTGGCTTTCACTTCATGGATGGTGGTCGCAAGCACATGCTTTGGACTGCTTCTGTGACATCATATGTCTGACAGTCTTACTCCTTTAAAGCTCACAAAAATCCACAGGAGAAAAGGTGACCTTGGTAGCCAACTGGCTAAAGTACTCGACACAATATCAAGGGATCCAGGTTCGAGTCCCGGCTGAGGTGAATGATTTTTCTTACATGAAATTTTTGATTGGTCATGGACACTTGTAGCATTGCAGGTAGTGACACAGTTCTATACTATAATTCGCCATCTTCTTGATGGTAATAAGCGCACATACATAATTTATAACAAGAATTTCCAATACATGGCATTACTTGTAGGCAAAATTTTTGTCCTGTATATTTATGAAAAGAGCTTCATGAACAAATACATAGTGGTTGAGAATAATACACATCCCCATTTTCCACATTCATGAAAAATGAAATTTAAGGGTAATCCAAGATTGTGAAAGTGGGTACAGTTACCTTCCCAACCTAGATTTTCTAAGCAATAGAAAAAAAATGCAACTGCCATGTATTATAACCTTATGCCTATGAAGAGCTACATTACTCTCGTTATCCACACAAAGGTTGGATACACCTAATATTCAACTGCACCTTATACTGTACAGTCATGCCTCGTTTAGCACAACCTCCATTAGCACAAATTCACAATAGCACAAATTTGTCTCTCAGTGAAACTTTCCCAAAGCCATGAACCTGAATCCCTTTACTTACCTCCCCCCCCCCCCACCCCCACCTTTTAGGGAAGCTAGCCACAAGTACCAATAAAGTTCCTCTCACTTGAAGCAACTTTACATTTGTTAGCCTTAGCTCCTCTTATTTTTAATTTTTTTCACTGAAAGACTTTGTACAATGGTTGTCTACATTACTGAGTCCCAATCCCGTTACGGCTGTGAACCAGGGGAAGTAATGCATATCATCTCCAACATTGCATGGGATACTATGTACCCAGAACAGTGAATGATCATGTGTCTTTGTTTCGCAATATGGCTTGTCATATGGCAGAGGTCATAAATCTTAAGGAATTAAACATGCCAGTCAGTAAACTTGGTGTCGCATGTGATTGTGATAGTGCCATAAATTGTTAAAGTCAAAGCATTAACCTGGAGCAGAAGCTAAAAGAGATCAAATGCTTCAAAAATGGCGAGAATCAGAGTGATATTGCACGTAAATTTAAACTCATCACTTCGACAGTTAATACCATCATTTTGAACAAAGACAAAATTCATAAAACTTAAGTGTCATTAGCCACGGCCACTACAGAAAAAAAATATAATGTGCTCAGGGAGTTCATTACTTGAAAAAATGGAAGAATGCTAATTTCATGGATTGATTAACATATTTCATTGTTTTCTTCGTTTTTTTCATGACTTTCATCCTTTTTTTGCTACTTGTGAAAAAGATTTTCATTCGCACAGTCTCAAGCATTCAGTCGCCCTTAAGTAAATGGTTTTACCCATTTGTCGCTAGATGTCAGCTCACCTGAATGAGATAAAAATGGGAAATTGCCTCTGGGAGGGAATTTTATAACTATGTACATACATTTGAAGAAAGTTTTTACATAAGAAAATGACATTAAGTGCCTAATATCTTTAAAGATATTTTTAATGATAAGTAACTTTAGCAACAAGTACCTCAAGGGTTTTAATTGAAATATATATGGAAGTCATTGTTACAAAAACACGGTACAAAATTCCACTAATTATTTCCTTGCCGTCGACCAGTTTTGACGACTAAAGCGTCATTTACAAGACAAATTTTGTTAAAATTACATTTTGTCTTCTACATGACGCTTTAGTCGTCGAAACCGGTCGACAGCAATAAAATAATTAGTGGAATTTTGTACCGTGTTTTTGTAACAATGAATTCTATCTTCAATTTCCACAAAGTATCGCCACAATCGATTAATTCAAAATATATATGGTTTCTGGGAATTCTGTTACCTAATTTCTATGATGCTGGAAATGCATCCCTACCTTCCCAATGGTCTTCTTTAATGCAAATTTGATTAGCATAAAGACCCCTAGGAACTAAGGATGATTTGATTCCAAATGTCGATTCTCGATTCCACCGATTCTCAGGCTCAGAATCGGTATCGAGAATGGATCGCCTAAAGCTGATTTCGATTCCATCGATTCCACACATATAAATATGTATTTTAAACATAAACTATAAGCTGAGGATATATTTGCTATTTGTCATTAAATACACCATTTGAGCGACTTAATTGTCTTTGTTATTTTATTCCAACCAGGTACTTGAATTTAAATAATAGTCGTATGCTACTGGTATACCAATATCCCACCTGATATTAGGAATAAGAATTGATGGAATCGGAAGCGAGAATCGATTTTAAAGAATCTGAATCGAAAAAAAATGGAATCGACTCATCCCTACCAGGAACGCATCCCTTGTGCTAAAAATGAGGCATGACTGTATTTACCAGCAATCAGGACATGGTTTTTTACCTGAAATAAGTCTCAAATTTGAAGTGTATCTTCGAGGCTGAAGGTAACATTATCCATAGGTCTATGCTAACTGTTGAGGAAGATTATCAGCACTACAGAGTAACATTCAGTCCTGTATATGACCTATAAACTAAGATTTTAATTATACAAAATTAAGAGAGTTAATTTACAAAGTATCATAAAATAAAAAGTATATGTAATCAAGTTAAGAGTCTATTATAGGTGTTACTTTTTTCCAAAATGTATCTCCTCAAACCTGGGGTATGTCTTTGATGCAGGTGCATCCTCAATGCCGGCAAATTTGGTATTATCACAACATGGTAAAATGAAATCAGTGAATAAGTGAAAAAAAACATGCAAATATCCATGCCACACCCTGAGAGCATGAGGAAGTTAGCATTGTGACACAATCCTTAATTGAAAGAAGATAATCCTTACAGAGAAAGGCGACCAGTCTGGGAAACTGTTACTGGAGAGCCATTCAGTCCAGCAGCAGCAGGAATGGGTGGACCATGTGATGCAGTCCTGAGGAAGTTGTGAGAGCGCATAACCAGTGGACTAGGAATGTGAGGAAATCCCTCGTTGCTTTTACTGCTGGTCGACAGCAGGTTTTGCCGAGAGTAACTAGGTTATTGGAAAAATTGTGATTCTTTTAGCAAATAATATTTTTCAAACATGCAAACTTTTTGGTTTTATCAATGGCTTAAAAATTGATACAAATATTTTCTTTCAAAGAAGTACATATTTAGGGGTGTAAATCACAACACCTTAATAACAGCATCGATAGAAATATGGAAGAGATAGGGATTTGAACCCTATAAAAAAATATCAGGATATAAATAGAATTTATATCAAATTACAAATATATATCCAAGGCATGAACGATAGACTGTTTTTTCAACACTATTGCAAACTCACTTGACAATTACCGACATTGAGTTTAATGACAACTACATAACAGAAAACATTCTGAAAAAATAAACTCACAACACTATAGAAATAGCTGCACAGAAAGTATTTTCAAGAAAGAGCAAATCATATACAATGAAATTATGATATTTGAGTATTTTCAAATGAAAATACTCCTTATGATGCATGAAAAATCATTATGACTGCTATGAAACAGATTTGAGCGCATTTTTACTGACGACATGATCTGAACAATATTCTGTTTACAAAGAAAGATCACAGATTAACACATTCAATGAATGTGCAATATGAAAAGAACTTCTCCCAAGCAAAACTAGCTTTTTTCTATTTAAATATTATCTATTTAAATAGCCAGCCGCTGTTCATGAACTGTGGCCATGGCTATAACCCCCACCACTGCCATTCCAGAATGGCACCCACGTTGAACGCGTTGACTTACTAAAATAGGCTACTTACTTCCGCCAACCCAATCCCCTGATGGAAGCATAACTCACATCCCTCAGGGACAATCAATTTTAGTCAAGCTATTCTTAGTGCTATATTCTCAAATTCCACAACACATCCAATAAGTGACTGATTGGTGTAAGGACTGTATTTCGAAAAATATATAATTTTCTGCGCAAGAACACTCACTGAATACATGAAAGGAAATCATTTCTGGCTTATATGGCTCTGGCATATGCTGTGGCTACCTTAGGGACAAGGCTGAAGAAAATAATTTTGAGAACCATTTCCTTTAACCAGAGACAAGTATATGACCTAATTGCTTGCAAAAACAATGAAGATGACAAAGAACTCATAATACATAAGAAAAAAAGTTTGATTGATGAGTATTTCTTACATATTATATTTTAAGATATTTTAATCACTATACTGGGTAGTCAACTCCATGCATTTCTTGCCACATGACTTTTATTTTTACTTAAGTAATTACAAATTGTACTTCTGTTTATTCATACCCTACATTACAATAACCCATATATGTATCAGAGTAAACAAGTTGCCGATGAACAATAAAACCATGTTTTGAAATGATAAGAATGTATAGGTATAGGTGTATAGGTGTAGCGAAACTTGGTGGCACTTGCTTGTGAAGACCATGATGCAAAGGTGAGGAAAGCATACATGAGATTTGGGAAGAAGCGGCCGAGCCTTCTTCCAGAGGACCCTGCGGGAGTCCTTCGATAACTTTGCCCACTCATCAATGCTTGGTTTACGGTCAGTGTCCTCTAATCCTCTGCTGCTGAGTGCCACCAAGTTTTGCTAAACCTATACCTGATGATACATTTATTTAACACCTGATGTACCTGATGATGACGTAAAATGTCAATGCCTAGGCCAAGTGGTAAATAAATGCATGTGGAACTACAAAGTTATTCTTCCGATTTCATGATGTTCTACAAAGCAAATCCCATGAAGTTGCACCTGGAACAACGGATTCAATACAACCATAATTTTCTCACAAAATTAGTTGACTTCTACAACGATAATACATATGAACTCTCTTTCAAACACAGATTTTAGATAATTACACAAAAAGGGTTCTCACTTAATTGTTTTGCTATGCACTGTCCTTGTGCTTCGATGCATTGAGAAAAGTAAAAATAATCTTGACCCTATGCTGGATCTATTGCAAAATTCATCTGCATGTCTAAATTTAATCATAACGTATTACATGCAGTAAAAAATGTATTTTAAATAAACTAATGGCTGAAGAAGAGAAAACTTTAAAGTCACATGGAATTCCAAAGAAATTTGTACACTATGAAATGAACATAAATTGGAATGGACTGGTAAAGTATGATGTCACAAACAATTGGGTACCAAGGCTTCTTTTCCCAATAAATGCGAATTCAATGCCAAATTTACAGGAAAATATTGTTTGGAAAGTAATGTGACACCACGTCTTTACCAGTCCATAGATCTTTGAACCAGTAAATTGAATCCATTGAAAGGGAAAAATTTTGAAACCAAGACCCACCCAACAGTTCAATCCAATGCAACATTATTTCCAGACAATATCAGCAACAGAAATATTCTCAGGTAGTTTCTAATAACCTCCTGAAAAGATGTAGGTACTCATTTAATTGATGTAACTTCTCTTGAAACATACCTATGAGGGGCAATGCATTAAACCATACTCATGCAACAGTGACCTACTAAACCATAGGACATTTTTTTTATAAAAGCAGTCGATTTTTGGTTAAAAAACAAGAAAAAGATTAACGCGATTAATGTGAACACCACAAAGACCAAATTTTTCCTGCATTTCGGAAGACGTGATGATCACAATAAAGTTAGGCAAAAAGATGACTTGTCATACTCATACATTCGAAGTCAATGAGGGCTCAAAGGTAATAATTATAGAAGGTACTCTTGAACATTTACATTCACTACATGGGCAAACAAGATTTTTAAATCCCATGGGAAAAAATTCCAATTAAGAGGTATTTGCACAAATTATTCAACAGTTAAATCCTAGCAAAAAATGATTAAGTCACAATCAACCGTGCAATTTCACACATGATTACCACAATGAGGAAAAAACTGGGGGTCAATAGGAAAAAAAAGAAACTTCAAACTTACCAAACATAACCAGGATACAAGCTAAATGGTGATAGTAGAACATATCTAAGAACAAGTAATTTAGGAAAAAATGAGTGAAAATAGGTATAATGAACATGACTTTCTTTTGAAAGGAAGTAACGAGAGCCATCAAGTAGATAATAGATCCCTATTATTTCGATTAAAGTGAATTCGACTGACAGCAAAAAAAGAGCAGTCAAATAAGGGTGGGCATTCCACCATGAAATTTCCTTCACAGCTGGGATTTGATCCTGGGTTCTCAGGATGGGGAGCCAGTACTCAAGCCACAATAACTACTCAGTTATTTACTTTGCTCTGGCTTTGCACCACTTGAAAAAAATATTCTTTGGTGCCCTATAGTAGATATTCCACATGAGTAAATGGTCTAGCATTAGCCGGTACTACAGCCACAATAATTACTCATTCCTTTACTTTGGTCAGGCTTAGCAACACTTGAAAAAATGTGCTTTAGTGTTCTCTAACATATATATGTACCACAAAACATTCCACATGAGTAAATACTCAATTGTTTTAACATAATTTTAATATTTCATAGAATATCTGATAGAGGGCACCAAAAAAATGTGGGACAAAGTTAAACAGTTGGGCCAAAGTATCATTCACCATTCATGAAGAAAAACTCCATGCCTTCGAATAAAAGACAAGTTTGACTTTTACAATACCTTATTGAAAGAGCTTTGAACAAATATGGCCAAACTTAAACAAAAGTTTTACTCCCAACCACATCCAGTGAGTATAGATAACAAAACTTATTAAGTAAAATATC
The DNA here is from genome assembly GCA_963573305.1 of Pyrrhosoma nymphula. Classification (NCBI taxonomy): domain Eukaryota; kingdom Metazoa; phylum Arthropoda; class Insecta; order Odonata; family Coenagrionidae; genus Pyrrhosoma; species Pyrrhosoma nymphula. The sequence goes on from OY754334.1 coordinate 38,868,302, forward strand.
ATTGAAATATTGAAAAATCTTTTGGGATGATGAATGCAAACTATGATTGTTTCAGAGCTCAATTGAACCATAGTAAAATGATTAATTTTTCATAATTGAATCGGTATAATAAATTGATGGTTCACAATTTATGTACATTGTTTGGAATCCTATATTTGGCTTGTCTAACTTCAATGACGTGTCCTATATCTATGTTTTTGTGTCACACTGTAACATAAGATCTTCTGGACAAATAAAAATATTATTATTATTATTATATTAGAAAATGTGTACTAAAGGGCCTTACTAAGAAAAAAAGCTTAATTTTCAATTACATTTACAAAGAACATGAAACTTCTCAAAATGTAGCTTTCTAAATAATTTTTCAAATCTAAAAATAAACAAAATTTTTCAAATCTCTCAATTAATAATTACAGCATCCCTCTATTATCAGGAGATCAACCCTTGCAGTAGAAAACCTACAGTGCAAAAAATGCCATTGATGCTAGGGGTTCAAAAGAGTATACTGCCATTAATCGAGGAGTAAAATCAGAGTTATAGGGCTGGACCTTTATGTCAAATCCCAGCAGCCCTATCCTTTTAAAAGGCCTGGATAGTCGGAGAAGTAGGTGGATAAGGATTAAGGTGAAAGAAAATAATTTGAATCAAAGTTGCATTTTTGACCACCGCTTATATATAAATCTTCAAGTTTATCAACAACTCAGTCCACAAAATGAAAAAAAAACTTATCCCTCCACCAACATGAGTATTCACACAAACCATCAGGGTTTTGGCATGACTTTCAATAAATTATGGAATCTGAATTTATTTTAACATGGAGCCAATTGATAGCATCAATACAATAATACAAAATTAGGAATACCTAAGTGTTTGTCATTTTGTAGACTTAGATCTCAATGTCTAAACCAGAAGACTTATACTTGAAAATCATTTTCAATTCCCAGGACTTTCAACAAGCCAATTCTTTATTTTCCATTTTAAATTTTTTACAACTGAGCTTCGTGAGTTGTCATCACTGCCTACGCATTTCCATCCCTCAAGGCAGGGAGGATGTAGAGGGGGAGAGGGGGAAGCTATTGCTTGGCATTTCCAAATGTGCAATGATATAGAGGGGGAGGAGAGTGAGTGGGACAGCTCATTAATTCATCTTTTATACTTATTTCATGTATATAATCTTTTGAGTTTCAAAATGAGATTTATGAGGGAAGCATTAAAAATGATGCAGTGGTAATCAGTAGTACCTTTAAAATTGGGGTAGGCATTAGTCTGTCCACTTAAGAAACCACTCTTCCTTTCAATTCAGCTTCAGTATTTGGTATCAACTGAGGTGTCATTAAAAATCGACATATTTTAAGCAGTACTAGTAAAAGATTTAATATTCACTACCAAGAATTTCTACTTCTTTTATGGTATTATGGCATATCTTTTCAAAATATTACGGAGATGATAGGTAGTAAAAATCCTCCTACCCTAATATTCATATAGATCATCATGTTACCACAAAATGATGAAATAACAGTGCAGTTTTTAAATTAAAACATCATAGAATCTATTTCCTTAAAAAAGATTCTGCGATGAAAGAAAGGGAAAAGATGAAGAACTGAAATTTAAATAAGTAATTCTAATACGAATAATTATTCTTAGTTTACAGCAAGTCTATTTTTCAAGCATAGCAGTCGTCGAGGTTTACTCCTCCATCGGGGTTCTCTATATTTCTATTTTGCTATCAGCAATACAACATGGAGAAAACGGAAAAAAAAAAAAAAAATTCTTTTCTAAGTACAGGAAAGTGCATAAATATTCCACAGGTTTTGGTATCTCTTAAAAATACATTTCCGGGAACTTTTCAGGATGACTAATCTGCTGATGAAATTGATGTAAAAACAAATATCCTAACCAATACAAACACTTTCTGTGGCTGTTTATCCATTTCAATACTTAACTGCAGGAGATAGAACCTATGCAGTTCACTTTCCACAAATGGCTAATATGAGCTTACATCATGTTAAGAGGTAATTATACTGAATGCGTTAGTTTTTTTGGATGGATACCTAAGTACTGCCACATGCTTTTCTACTCCTAGCACATAAGGTACTTATTTCTTAATATTATCAGCTTCTTCAGCTTAAGCATACTTCCTACCTCCCTTCACCTAATTTAAAATGCCTATTTTAGATAGGTGGTGTAAATATAGTTCCCTGGTCAGGGTGCTTAGGCACTTAGATCTCTTGGTCTATTGCACTCTATACCTTACCGAGTTTTTACCCCAGGAGACCCCTTGGCTTTGACTGAACCTTGTCAAAGGCCATATGTCTCGAAAGTCTAAATCCCTCATGTTATTTGGTTCTGGGAAGGGTATACCCACACAGCTATTTCAAGTCCAAGCAATTCCTGGGAATTGAGGATGGGAGATATGGTTTTCTCATCTTCTCCTCAACATCTACAACTCTGTATTATCAATTCCCAGGGTGTGAAGGTGATTTTTTACTGCATAGCGACCAGTTAGTACCAACCCTATCTTGCCTATTCTTCTTCAACCTATCTATATAACACTCTCCCCTCTCTACCACCATCAGCATTCCATTCCCCTATTTAAAGCCCCTTTTCAAATCTCATTTTCCTCCAGCAGCCGCCTCTCCACACCTACCACACCCAGCACTTGTCCATTACCTTTCCTCTCCATCCTCCTCCACACTTAAACCTTAAATGTCTACAGTCTATTCTCATCCCCATCCTCATTGTTCAGGTTTATGTGACATTCAATTTCAAATTTATTGTTTCAGTTAACTGATCAAATTTAAAAGTAGCATTACCTACCACAGCTCTAGTAAAAAATAATTCCATAGGACTTTTTCTTAGCATGAATACAAAAGCTCATTGAATACATTTCCCCAAACATCAAATGCCATTCATGTACATTCCACGCAGGGGTGCATTAAGGTCATCATTTTCCAGGGGTATGGAATAACTTATGATTACCATTTTTCCGATTTTACCAGGAATTATAGGGGGAGGGCAACCAACCCACCCTGCACCCCCCTTAATCCACCCCTAATTCCATGAGAAAATCACAATGATGACTGGACATGAACAACAATGGCACCTCCAGATAAACAGATTAAAAAGCTTTGCATATTCAGGCAGCAAGAAAATTTTCCAGTACGCAAGAAAAATGAAGCAGGAACAAGCATTGCAGATGAATTGATTTGAAATGAGGAATGTTGCATTAAAAGTTGGATCAAAACATGTCCATGCAGCAATTAAGCTACAAAACTCCAATATAGAGTTTATTTTATTGTCATTAGGTATGAAAACGTTTAGTATTGCAGCTCTAAATGCAATGTTTGGCAAATTAATATTTTCTTCATTATTTTGACACAAGTTATTATTTACTCTGCCTCATCTCAGATCTTGCTGTGCATTGATACAAATATAAAATAAAGAACAAAAAAACTTAATTTTAATAACAATTAGATCAGAGAAGTAAGGAAAAAAACTGTTTAAGAACAACTTCTTTCATAAATCAGATGCTGAAAACTGCACATTCTAATGGTGCCTCTTAACTGTGTCATTGAAATTAAATCTTATTAAGCAAATAAACAAAATAAATATTCTGAATTATATAAAAAAAGTCATGGACAAAACAAGTAAAAAAAAATAATGAACAGTAATCACCTAAGCAAAGAGACCAGAAGGATTTTTTGGAAAAAATTTTACTACCAAAGTTAGTGAACAATACAACAGTTAAAACTTCAACAAATGGCTTTAAACGAAGGATTAGATATTTAAGGCAGTGGATTTTAAGGTAAGCTTCTAGGTAATGGGAAATAATGAAATTCTCCACCCATTACTTAAGATTTATAATTGAAACGGGAGAAAAAAGGAGAGAATATACAAAATAAACATACATGGCAAAACTGTTTCTTTATTGATCTTTGCAACTGATACAATAAATTATTGAATGGTGAAAAATTGCACAGCTTTTTGACACATTGAAACATATAAGCCAATGAATAACATTCCATTGCAACAGAAATACCAGTATATTTATTAATGCTGCATGACAAATCAAAATGACCTAGTTTAATGTGTCAATTACCTTTTTGTAGGTTTTAAAAGGAAGTAATTAAAACAGAAATGAATAAATATCATTTGAAAGTTAGGATATGGGATACTTCATCAACATGTTTCCTCCAAAACCAAGAACCACTTTTGAAATCAATTCTAATATAAAAAACAAATTAACATACTCTTTAAACACTATAATAAAGTATGCAAATTGTTACTTTGAAGAAAATATAACCTGAACACAAAAAAATGTGAAAGTTTCCAAGTCCAAAATGCTTCGTGCGTAAGTAAAAGTGCTCCCAAGCACACATTAACAAAATAGGCAATTTGAAAAAAGTATTCATCCACGTCGCCCCTTATCTCCCCAAAGTTTTCCCTATTGGAACGAGTACTTTGTGACTAATTGAGAATTTGAAAGCTCACCTCCTGAAATTATCCCAATAGTTATTTGCTCGGATTCCGGGAGGAACTTGATTGTTGAGGGCTACTGGTGGACCCCTTGCCGCAGCACCAGGATGCAGAGCCCAGTGGTCCATGTGACCATAGGTGGAGGTGCCGAGGGGAGGAGGGGGTGGTGGAGGAAGGTGCTCTGGAGGAAACGGATAGCTTGAGCCAGGTGAGGATAGGTGAGGGTCAGCCGCCTGGGGGAGGAGGTGAGGGAGACCCATCATGGGCGTCCCAGAGGCACAGAGATTTGGAAGCGAGTGGGCGCTCGAGACCCCTGAGGCACCCCCCACCCCAGCTGCCCCATGTGCCATACCGGCATCACCCGGGATCATCCCCTCCCGGCCAGCCTCGGGGAAGCTGGCAGGGGGGTGAGAGGGTTTCAGTGGCCGCCCTTTCAATGTGGTTGATGTGACCAACCCACCACCAACCCTCAACGGCGTGGGCTGAGCGACTGACATGGGAGGGCCGGGGAGTGAGGCCTGGGAATTTGGAGTAGGTACCCGGTTAGGGTAGGAGACAGAGTGGGGGAGGACTTGAGGTTGCTGGAGCTGTGGGTGCTGCTGCATGTGGATGTTCCTCAGCTCATCTTCGTCTTGGCTTGCGGCCGCTCTTTGCTCGTGACCCACCCTTTCCTGGATCTGCAAATGCATTGGAGAGTAGAAATTATGACAGAATGCAACAGGTTACTTCCCATGATATGACTTCCAAAGGTTTATTCTGGAGCCAACTTGAGAGCACTACTATAAATTTAACTATGTGAGTAAATATGACTTCACTGGTACTCTCTACCAATCCATTGCAAGTCAGAGGAGGATGGAGGAGTTGGACATTTATTAGATGTTTAATGACAACAATATGGAATCATTTTAGCTTACACAGTCAAAGTTCTCCACACATGATTGAAAAGAATACATTTTATGCCACCATATGTATTTCTTCTACCATTCCAGCTGAAATGATTCTGTAGCTCAGTCATTTAAATCTTACTCAGTGTCTGAATCTATCCCCTTGTCTGACTTATGACGGATTTACCACAATTTATAGTGACTTCTATGCAAGTTACATTAACAATTAACAAGGACTTTATAGACAAATAATTAAGAGTGCTTACTAAATAAAATAGAGCAAATAAGATTTATGGATGGATATAAAACTTTTGGAATTTCTTCTAGATATTGTACATATATTTTCTCACTTAAAAGAAGAGTTCCACATTTACTGGGAAAATTTAGTATGTAAGGATAACAAAATAATCATATACTGTATTTGCACGCATCTAAGATGAACCAGATTCTAAGATGACCCCCTTTTTTTAATTCCACAAGGGAAAAAATTAAACTCTGAATAATAATTAATGATATTAATAAATAACAAAATACTTATAAATTCAGTATATCATCATTTGTGCATGTGCATAGAAAAACAGCAAAAAATAGTAAATGCAAACATATTAAGCTGTACAGTGAAACTATCCCAAATGCAGCTTCCTGCAATGCGGATCCTGATTTATGTGGTCTACAAATTAGCATCAAGCTTCGCCGAATGCAGTGCAAAGCTTCAATTTTGTATGGTTTCTTTAGGCAGCGATTTGTACCATTTTTTCTGGGTAAATTCAAAACCTAATAAAAATGACTTTCCAATCTTAGCCAATGATTTTACTTATCCATGTAGATTCTTATCACACAAGAATTGACCCTCAACTAAAAGTATGAAAATTAGTTATTTTGCACACTTCCTCTTTACTCTGTTTCTACAAAATAGCATATTTAAGTAGAACAATCAAAGAAAGACATTTGTTGACATGTATTATATTGACTATCATGGTTAATTAGTTGACACAAACAGTCCATTCAATTCAAATGTGTAATACAATAGCATCCCCTGTATAAACAATAATGTCACTCATAACGAAAGAGGTTAGTTGAGCTAAGAGGACATAGTAAAGGTTGTCACAAAGTCCAATGTATGAACGCCCAATCAATTGCTTAGTAGATTTCATTTACAAGTAATTTCATGCTGGACTCGGGGAATAAATAATAATAACACATGATGATAAAAACAAAGCTGTTGGGTTTCATAAAAGGGAGAATGACATTATCAATGGTAGGAAAAAAGTCATTCATGATGTATATGATTTGACCTTATCATGCTGAGACTCCATCATCCTCAAACATTTAATTTAAGAAAAAAATTGATGGCTCCTCAAAGGAGAAAAACATTGGCATGTCAAATTACAAAAATTAAATTTATTTACTATTCATAAAAAATAAAGAGAGCATGTTGCTTGGTAAGCAAAGGAATTAGTTTTTATTAGGATACTTAAGGTAAAGGTTCTCAAGCAATTCATAGCTCAGTTGACCCCAGTTTTACAATAGATTTGCTGAATGATCTGCTTAGTGAAGATGACTATTACCATTGGAAAACCGAACTGTGGTTCAGCATTTAGTTTTACAATTCTCAAATTAATTGTTTTTTCATAACCAAGTTTTTTCTAGCTTATAACCTGGTAGATAAATAAAAACAACCGTATTTATTCAATTATAATTTACCAACTCCATCTGATTGTAAAATATTAGAGACTACTATACTGAATAATCAAGCATTTTCACAACAGTAGAGATGATAAGCACCAATGACTCAAGCCTAAAACACATCAACCATGGTATCAAAATATTTAAAATTCAAAAAAGAATTATCAGAATCATTGCTCAAGCTGGCCCGCGAACACCCTGTCGGCCACTGTTTAGCGACTTTAAAATCCTGCCCTTACCCTGTGTATACATTATGTATGCCACTCTCTATGTCAAAGGTCACCTAAAAGATTTTACTCTCAACTCTGATATCCACTGCTACTCCACCAGAAGATGTCATGATATTCATGTTCCCTATGTAAGAACTAAAAAATCAGCAATGGGGCCATCTAACATGGGTCTCCATCTGTTTAACAAACTTCCTCGTGAGCTTAAAAAAACAGAGTCGATAATAAAATTCAAAAGTAGCTTAAAAATGTTTCTTTTAAATAAAATGTATTACTCAGTGAATGAGTTCTTGGATGACTCTTTCTAACTTTCTAAATTTTTTTTTCTGTAACCTCATAATTAATGGTTTTCATTGTTTTGAATTGAATGTATCTTTGTATGGGTATTTTTATTGTTTTTTTCCTGTCTTTTGACGTGCCTTATATCATTGTACATACTGCTCTCATTTTGTATTTTTGATCGCTAGGCAAATAAATATCATTATTATTATCACAGTCATTCACTACCAGCCAAATGACTCTGCATATGAATACTGAAGTATTATCGATATCCCTGCGGACATATTTAAGATACTTGACTCTAAAGCTGTGATAAAAATAAGTGAGGGTGATGAGATTATGTGTTGAACCAGGTCAGTCACATGGAAACATTTGTCAGCACAAAGAAGAAGCATAATGAAATTTCTTCATTCAGACTGATTTTGGCATTTACTGCCTATATTGTATAACCTCATTACAGTAGAAACTTGATGATATGAAGCACGATAATACGAAGTTTCGATTATATGAAGCAAAACTGTCGGTCCCGACCAAAATCCGAAACTAAACACATATTCTATTCGATAATACGAAGTTTCGAAAATACAAAATTTACGATGTTACGAACCTCGGCCCCGTCCCCAGGAAAAAATGGAATTCATTTTTACGAACCATGGCGAAAAACTGCGTCAGCAAAACTCTTTTTGCAGACCCAGATACCTAGAAAATCAGCGGTGACGAATGTGATGCATCAAACATGTGAAAAGCGTGAATGATAGTGCATTCTTCTCTCTGGCACTCTCCTAACTGTTGGCAGAATTTCCATAATGTAAACAATTCCCTTTGGTTAAAACTCACGAGCGGTGCCACATGTTAAACTCCCTGCCCAAGGTCCATAAAGAACAGGTCATGACACGCACTTGTCCAATGTAATCTGCCATCTTGAGCCTCCGTCGCGGCGGGAATTCACATTTTATGTGCAAATAAACGGAGAACATAGGTACAAAGAACCATGATTTACTTTCTTATTTAGCGATCTAGAGCTATGAAATTTTAGGTATTCATAGACAATACAATGGTGACTGATAGCATGGTTGGACACTAAGTCTATGGTCCTTGGTTCGCCTCCTGAAAAATTGTCAATCCAGCTATGGCTCAAAACTTCGTACTTGAGCGTGTCTTGTGCATAGACACAAAGAACCACTATTTACTTTCTTATTTAGCGATATAGAACTATGAAATTTTAGGCATACATAAACAATACAATGGTGATTGATGATATGGTTATGGACCTTGTCACTGCCGTGTGCCCAGATTGGCAGCAATTCAAATTCTTATACTGCTCAGGGACAGAAAAATGACGTGATAAAATAATGGGAAATAGGACAGAGATACCTATTGTAGCCACCGTCTAAATAAAAATAGTCACGTCCCTAAAAGCTTGGTACCAAGTGTTCTCTTTGTATCATGATTAATTTCCATGGAGTCACGCCTGAACTCACCAATTTGGTTATCCATATTGATTTTATTTCCTACGAATCACATTTTGTCGCGTCACGACAATTTCAGGTGAAGTGTTTGGCCACCTTGAGTAAATTCCACAAAGTTACGCCTCAAAATGTTAACCTTATTTTATTTTCGTGTTACATACTTCATTGTGTTGACAATTATACAAGACCACTTTGAGATAAAGAGAGAAGATTTTCATAGTTTTACCATGAAGTCGTGCCATCATCGGAAAATTAGTAGCAAGTCGGAGCAGGGAAAGAACTATTTAATGAAATGTAAAATATTAGATCTGGAACATCTCGGCGATGTCCAAGTTTCTCTTTCACACTTCTTCGTGTGGATAAAAAGTTCCCGAAATCATAGAGTGACTCGATAATCACATTTCAACTATGAAGTCATTACATGAGATTCTATGTTACGAGAGTCTATTTATAAACTCCATGGTTTAAGCTTATTGAAGTTTGTAAAGAAGGATGTCATTAGATGAATTGGTGTTCAACTTATCTCCCAACACCCACGACCTGAAATGACTGCGAAAAGATTACACATAGAATGATAAAAAATAAAACATTTATTCCGTACTCATGTAATTTTTGGCGGAACAGAACTCTAAGCACAAATCATCAAAGTGAAAAGAGACTTGGGAATGAGTTAATGATTCATTCACGTACTTCAATAAGCGATGAATCATCGCTAAGAACTGGATAGGCGAATTACCGTAATTTAAAGCAAAGGTATTTCCTGGGGGGAGGTAAATCGTCGTCCTCGTAAACTAAAGGATTTATATAGATAACAGTTCACGGCGATACTATTTTCTTCGGTATCATTCTCCACGACCTCCATATTATTACTCCACCCAACAAAAAAAATCTTGCTCTTTAGAACTGAAAGCTTAGTATATCACGAACTGAAGGCGATGTGGAAAATATGCCGAATCATGCCCCAGTCATTGTCAAGCAATTACCTTGAGCCCTCTGAATCACTTCTCTGTGTTCGCGCGACTTGAGCTTCCACGTGTGTTTTATATTTTCCAAGTTTTCTTTAGTAATACAAATGGTTGAAAATGTCCAATTCTTCAAAAAATAGAAACCACGTCGTATTAGACATTTCGGAGAAGCTGAAGATTATTGAAAAGGCATCCTAGGAAGACCCAGTGGCTAATATAGCTGCGGGCTTTGGCGTTGACATCTCCACAGTGCGCGATATAATGAAAAACCCAACCAAGTTATTAGATTATGCTTCAAAATTGGAAGAATTCATTGGTAAGCACCCCTTCCCCTTTTGCCCTTTCCACCACTTGGAAGGGGGAGAGGTAATTCTCTTTATCTCTTGTACACAGCCGGGCGAGGGTAGTTCGGATTTGCCAACCGTCTGCAGGTCTTTATGGACTCCCAGGAGTTATCGTCATACAAGAGTGCGTCAGGTACCTTGACATGAGTCTCAGAAGTTAAAATACGTGATTTGGTTGATCTCAGATTCTTCAAAATGAGTGTAACACATGATGAGAAAACCACCTTTGTTATTTCCACAAACTTTCATACGCTGGCACGACGCGCGTTTCACCACACTGTGGCATACTCATGATGAGTATGCCACAGTGTGGTGAAACCCACGTCGTGCCAGCGTAAGAAAGTTTGTGGAAATAACAAAGGTTGTTTTCTCATCATGGATATCCATAATTTCCACGAGGTCAGGCCTGAGATCATCAGTTTTATGAGTGTAACACGTTGCGATCTTGAATTTAAATGCTTACTAGCAAACTTAAAATATTTGAATAGAGAAACTACGAGGTGGTAGTTATTTTATGATCCTATATGACTTAAAGTTTATGATATAAAGGCATTGTTTTAAGAATGCTTGGACTAATAAGGACCAAATATGGTTTTAAAATGTTGTCAAGGACCATAAAAGTTAGGAGGGGGGGGGGAAATAATTATTTTTTTTGCGATTTCTTCAAAAGGTTCGATGATACGCAGTGCCGATTTTTCGGTCCCGCTGACTTTGTATTATCGAGTTTATACTATATGTAGTTCTGAAAATTTCTATAAAGGAATTCCTTGGGGATTGCTGATGCTCTTTCATTGGATGAAAACTATGCATGAGTGGTGTGTTTCCATTGGAAGCTCCCCATATTTGAAATATGACTGGGATGCCTGTGAAAAGGGTTGGGAGTCTACAGTAAACAACTACTAAATTATCATTAACTCTAGTGTTTCCTCAACCTTTCCACAGTATGAACAGTCAGAGGAGGCTTTAACATTCACTGCTCTCTAATTTGTTAATCCCTTAATCCAACAGCCATCAAGGCCAATGCTTGAACAGGAAGTAGGAAAAAACAGCATAGGGTAAAGCAGAGGGAGAGGGATGATATTTAAATTCAGATGAAGGAGGACCCATTTCATTGGGGAGTGAGAGTGATTCATTCACACAAAGGTCTCCGTTTTTTCCAACCCAACGCAGTTCATCACTCTAGAGCAAAGGTGGGGCATTAAGCTTCATCTCCATCCCTTAGCAAGTAGTAGCTTTTCAGGCATATAATTAGAACTAAAGATTGTTCTGACTTGGTATTAAATAACAATTGAATTTAGTAGTTATTTGCGTAGACGTCATTATTTATTTTGTGCATTACTAAAAAATTATCTATCCCAAGATCATCTCCATCCATCCTACCATCCTATTAGACCATCCTACTTTAACACATTCCATGCGGCTGCTAAAATATGGAGTCTTCTCGGCGATGGAATTTTTTTATTACGTTAAAACTTTACACTGCAGATGACATCTTTAGATGTCATCTGCATGGAATTTGTTAAGCATGAGCCTGATAAACTCTACGAGTCTCAGTGTGTGTCAAGCTACACATGGGCATGGGCAAGCTGAGATGGGCTGGAAGTTCATTGACAAGCATAGTGGTCAGGCAGAGGGAGCTAATGCACAATTGATACTAAAAATTCAAAAACTTTTGTATATAATGGAAACATGCTTCTGAGGACAGAAAACCACTTAGTGATTTCCAGTAATGGATTGGTTAACTTTCTAATGCAATTTTCTATAAGAATGATTCTTTGGAACAAAATGATATTGTGAAGTGGGGGCATACAGATTTTCTTTGGATGCTTTGACAGCACAAGTCATTGTGTACTGCTGTCTGAAGATCAAGATGAATTTACTGCACTACTTAAAAAATATTTTAAAATAAAAATAAAGATATTATAACATCAATGATATGTAGTAAAAAGCATTATGACCTTAGCAGTTGCAGAACTTAAAAAAATCTTAAAGTAGGTAGTATAAAGAAGTGTGAGTTCACTATATCACAGGTAATTGCATCCTAAAAAGTACTCACTTTTTGACACAAATGTCCTCATTTACAGTGAAAGAGAATTGACAACTGTAACTGAACATGTAAGCAAAATTCAAACACTAATCTCTACATACTAATGAAAGAGCAAGATTTTTACGGATTAAGATGCTAAGAGAGAGAGAGTTCATGTTTTTAAGTAGAATAAGTACCCCTTGCACAGTGGCCTGCAGGGAAGCTAGCTCACGATGCTGAAGCCAGAGTAGATGGCAGCACTGGCTTAGCGTCAGGAGTACCTGCTGCTGTTGGAGTTGGTGAGAGGCACATGAGTGGAGGGTGAAGGAGGATGGGGAGTGGTCGGAGCCAGGGAAGAGGGACGTTGGCGTCAGCACCCAAGGGGATGCCATGTTGGGGAAGGGCCATGACGACGGGGCCGGAGGTGTAGCAAAACCAATCGGGTGAGGATGGGCCAAATTATATCCACCGGGCAATCCAGGAGGTAAAGTACAACCTTGTCCACCGCCATGGTGCTGCTGCTCCGACATGAGGGACTGGCACAGCGAGGACGTTGCCTCCAGTTGACTTTGCAACTGTGGACAGGAAGAGAGGAATCAAGAAAACCACCATTAGCATATTGCACATGGCTCACAAATTCACTCGTGTTTTGCACGCCACTTAAAATGGACAGCTCACAAATATGCTTGTTTTTTGCACTTTCACCATTTTTTAGGTAGTTCACAACTTTATTGAAATTATAGTTTGTTGTGTGAAATTCACAGTGAAAAAATCATTCACCAGTACTGGGATTCAAACCAAGACCCTTCAATATCGTGCCGAGTGCTCTAGCCAGTTAGGCTACCCAAGCATCCTCTTCTACAGAGATTTCATGGAGGCTTTAAGGAGTCCTTTTTTAAATTTACCATGCGGCTAGTTCTGCAGCTCTTTGAATTCATTATAGTTTGTACTAGAAGTGATTTTGTAAACTCATTGCAAGTTATTGTTTCATTAAAACACCCAGCCACAGGGGAAAGCTAGAAAAAAAAATGCCCAGTCTTCAATGTGTTAAGATCAAAAAGTAACCTGCAGCTTAGAGGGAAAATTCAACGACTTAAATAATGAAAAGAAACAAAAGCTCCAAATTCTAATTCATTTCTGCTTTTATTCTAATAATCTCAAACCTCTTGTTTATTGTTTTCCAAGCTACCACTCCCTAAGAAAAATATACAAGCACGATACAAATAAAATAAATCTAACTGTATGAATCAATAGTGTTTTCCAGGTTTATCATAACTGGCCTGCAGAGGAGCATGCTTTTATATTATCTTTCACTTGGTTCTGGTGCAGACATATGGGGTCTATCACAAGGGTTTCACAGTCACTGTTATAAATAAACTGATAGCACTTATCAACATAGTCTGTACAGTTGAGAAAAAAATTAATGAGCAAATTCAATTACTTGAATAATGAAAAGAAACACAAGAACTAAATTCAAGGCAATTCCAATTTTTATTCTAAATATTGAAACTCTTGTTTGTGTTTTTATCCAAGCAAACACTCCCAAAGCAATAAACGAAATAAACCATACACATGAATAAATAATTCTTTCCAGGTTTATTACACCCTGCATCAAGCTGAAGAGTTAAAGATGCAGGGTGATTATTTGTGAACTTTTTCATTGAATTCACCTTACATACTATGAATATGGTATATAAATTAATCTCCGTCTGAAGCATTATCCTTTCATTAGAAACCGACGAGTAAAAATAGGCACATACATGTTGTGCTTGTTGCTGCCACCATGATGAGCCTTGAACAGCACTGGGTGGGTTGCTTTGAGGCAAATGATGTAAAGACGGTGGTGCAGAAGGGAACGATGATGGTGGACCAGGTGGATGACTATTAGCACTACTGTCTGCCACTAATTCATCTGCAGAGCATAGGTTCTCTTGCCTTGCATGCACAGATGGAGTCCAAACAGCTCGTGGGACTCCTTCTGTAAAGAGGGAAATAAAGCATGCTATGAACCTCTTGGGTATTAAAGATCAGTGGCCAACTGGTCAATCATGAATCAAGTACATTAACATTAGACAAAATATTTATAAGAGGAACTCAATTATGTATATGAAAACAGCAGTCTTATTAACCTTTAAGCTCCAAGATGGCCAAATCAATCAATCATCAGGGAATATAGGATAACTTCCACAGACTGAAATATAGGCCAGCGTTTTCAAACATGCAAATGTTAACTTGTTTAACAACCTTCAAAATGTGATTATAATGTAATATTTTTTATCATTCAATTCTCTAATGCAGGCCCAATTATTGAAAAATTAACCTCAGTAGAATAAATTAATTTATTGGTTTGCACAATCTAAAAACTACACTATTAAAAACTAGAATAAATTCATCTAGGCAGTCTTAGTGCATCCAACTTGGAGTATACTAGCAGTGACAGGGTTAATAAGCACTAACGATCAAAATACCTGAACATGGGATTCACATCAGTAAAACTAAATGTAATTTCATATTTCATCACCACATGGAGATTTAGGATACATGAATTTTAAAATACATCGTATTTAATACATTTCCACAATAATGAGCATTTAAATTATCAAAAAAACTTGTAATATTGGTGTACGGGCTGTTTGGAGTGACCTTATTTTGAAAAGGCTGCAAAGCCTGCTTCTTTTTCCTTCTATGCTGCAAATGCCCAGTATCTCCATCACGCTGTCAGTCTTCTTAGACCTCCCCAAAATATGTCTCTCTGCCTCTCGTTAACTTATTCCAACTTCTTAATACATACTTCAAGGACTACCTGCCTGCTAAATTTCGTCAAGATCCTAGACCTGGTTATTGGATACTCCCCTTGTTAGCCAAGGAACATTTCCGCAAAATGATCGATTTTAGGCAAGTTTACTATGATAGTGCTTCCTGTCGGCAGATTTCTGAACGCATTGGCCTCGGTGGCTCCATTGCCTCGACTCCAATTTTCGAGTACTCGCACATCCCTACTTCTTAATAATGTATTTTACCCTGTAGCTCTCACCCTAGATCATTAGTTACATATACAAGGTGTGATAAAAAAATAATGGGAATTTTTAAATTTCGTGGGCTTTATAATTCCAATTTTCAATAATTGTATTTATTTGCCATTTGTTTGTACGGTCAATAAGGAATACTACCTGGAATATCATGCTAAACTAATCCTAGCTAAATACAATTCCAACAATAATAACATAGCTAATGCTTCAAATAAATGCAAGGCAGCTTGGTGTGTCATTAAGAGGGAAACAAGTTTGTTCACCAAGCACAAGGAAATACCAATTGAGGCAAATGTTTTTAATGCATCATTTATTAACTCTGTGGAGAGCATTCTTCCTTGTGTCATCAACAGTAAGGTGACTTCTGTCCAACTCCTTCAGAATTTCTATACCGATAGCATCCCCTTTCGGTGGAAGGAAACTTCACAGTTGGAAATAATCAGAGCTGTAAAATCTTTTAAACACTCCAATAGTAAGGATATATTAAGGAGTCTATCTAGTAACTTAATCAAGTCAGTTATTCACTCAATAGCATATCCTCTTGCAACAGCCATCAATTCATGCTTTCAATCAGGTAATTTTCCTGACAGCCTCAAATACACAAATGTGATTCCTGTTTATAAGCATGGCGATAGAGATTTGCCTAGTAGCTGCGATAGAGATTTGCCTAGTAGCTACCATCCAATCTCCATCATCCCAGTTTTTGCAAAAAGTTTTGAAAGCGTTGCTCACACTCAAATTGTGAACCACCTAGAATCCCTAAATTTAATTACATCAACTCAGTTTGGGTTCAGAGTCAGTAAAAGCACAACTCAAGCAGTTGATTGTATAATTAAGCAGTTTATCAATGCATTTGAAGAAAAGCATAGTTTATCACTTACCCTATGTGATCTGTCATCTGCCTTTGACTGTGTTGATCACATAATGCTTCTACAGAAGCTACAGTACTATGGCTTCTAGCGTGCTGAATTTGAATTCATGTCCTCATATCTGTGCAATCACAAGCAGCTGGTACAGGTCAATGGTACCCAATCAGAATTCTTCAAGGTTAGGCATGGGGTGCCTCAAGGATCTGTACTTGGTCCCCTACTATTCCTACTGATGATCAATGACCTACCAGCGAATGTATCCACTGATTGTGTCCTGTATGCTGATGACACAACTTTCTTGCATCAGGGTATCAATCCCACTGAGAAAACTAAGATGATATCTGACACACTAGCTCAAGCAAACGATTGGTTCTCACCTAATAGATTCTTTATGAATCCAATGAAAACCCAATTTTTAACCTGTTCCCTTCAACATGTTATACCAGAAAATGAAGCTGTTAAACTTCTTGGCTTTCACCTTGACCCCAAATTAACTTGGAGTTCTCACATTTTTAACATTAGGACAAAACTTGCCAGAGCCCTGTTCTTAATCAGAAAACTGCAATGGTGTGTGACCAAAGACAATCTTCTTAATGCATACTACGCATTTTTTCAATCACACCTTAAATATGTTATCAGACTTTGGGGGCATGCCTCAGATGTAAAACTGATATTATTACTTCAGAAGAAGGTGGTTAGGGTAATCACTAACATAGGATTTAATGAACATTGTAACCACTTTTTGTTTGATAAGCCATAATGACTGTATATAGCCTTTATATATTTCATATTCTGTTGTACACCAAAGAAAATCTGCACATGTACTCAATAAGGGCTGATGTACATAACCACGCCACTAGAGCCAACCACAAACTAGACATGCCTCACTGTAGACTGGCTAAATCATTTAAATATGAAAATTTGGCTATTAAGTGCTTTAATATGCTGCCCAACTCAGCAATAATGGTAGGTGACAAAGTTTTCCGCACGGCCCTAGAGAAATGGCTTTTAACAAAACCTTTATACTCTCTAGATGAATACTTTGAAATCGACTTCTCTACAATAAGGTTCTAATTTATACTTATAATGTGTTTTGTATACTGTGCATTGTGTTGTTCCTGTATCCTCACATGAGGTGTATAATGACTGACGACATCTACCACAACGCCTGTTGTGCAACAGATGAATAAAGATTATGATTATCAAACCGTAAGCAAATGGTTCAAATTAACATTAAACATAAATCGGGCACTAACAGATTTAAGTCCAATTTGGTTGAAACCAATTGCGGAGTCCCACAGGGTTCTATATTGGGCCCACTTCTGTTCGTCATATTCATTAATGACCTTCCCACCCACTTACCCAATTGTGAAGTGATTTTGTATTCCGATGACACATCTACACTAATGTGGGTGACAATTTTGCAGATGCTTGTAATTCTGCTCATCAAACTGAAATCAAAATGTTTAATTGGTGTATGTTGAATAATTTGAAAATGAATGAGAACAAAACCAAATTTTTACAATTTCACAATAAAATTAATCCACCAATATTGACCCATCTTCTTCAAGTGGATACAAGTAAACCTATAAAGAAGTCTAGCTCCATAAAATTCTTGGGAATATCTTTGACTGAAAACCTTAATTGGTATCTTCACATTAATGATATAATTAAAAAAATGGCCACTGGGACATTTATGATCATGAAACTTGTCCCTACTACTTCCGTGGAAATATTGAAACTATGTAGTATACTATGCTTAAGTTCACCCTTACTTGACCTATAAAGTTGTCTTACGGGTAGAGGTCCGTGAAATTCGTGATACGCGAAATCGCAAAATAACGCGAAATACCGCGAAGTCGGTAAATAAAACGAAATTATGCCTTTCTCGTCAATTTTACGTGATTTAGCAAAAAAATCGCAAATGTTGTATGTCAAAATCGATTAAAGCCTAGGCCTTCATTGTTTAACACTGCTAAAATTCCTTCGCGCTATCTCATTATAATCCAAAGGCTGATAACTTGCTTTTTCACACACATATTGCATTCGTGTAATATATATCGCGCATTGAACTATATTGTAATCCCCATCCCTTCCTTAGGTTTAACAAAAGAAAAATGCACTCAAATTTTAATAATTCAAGTTCCACAAAAACAACACCTCACACACTAATATTATAATCTCCCGCAATGCACTACTTTGTGAATATGTTAAAAGACCGGTTGTGGTGAGCTCTGCTTACCAGGACGGTGCCATATCTTAGCGCCTCCGGCGCTGCCATTCCCCCCTCGACGTGATGTTTCCGCCGGAATTCGCCGTTAAATTAACCACGGACTCTCTCTTTGATTCCCATTTATCAATCCTCAAATTCTCGTAAATATCTAGAACGACGCGCTTTCTCTCCTGAAGAATTAGATATTCTGAATCAATAACGTGCTGAAAGAAATTTAACAAAAATAACATGGCCACGGAACAGCGGAAATGTAAGTTCACGCGCCCGGAACGCATCAATGTTGAGCAGTTTCCGGTGACTCACCGTAATGCAGTAGACAGCGACATTGAATAACTTGTTGCAGGAAAACTGTCATTTTTCACATGGACGAGAACGATCCGCACTACGCGTGCGGACTACTAAAAATTAAATTACTAGGCTAAAGCGGTTTAATTTTAAAAGAATATTTGTAATGCCTTTCTCTCCATAAAAAAACAATAAAGTGCACCAATCAAATATTTTGGCCATGACGAGATGAAGAAGACGACCATTTTACCGTTATCTTAGTTTTTCGCGTGTTTTTCTTTTTCTTCACTCTTTCGACCGTAGAAGCTAAACCTTTACATTTAAACACTTCAATGAATGCATTTTGTAGTCAAATTAACAAAGAACAAAACAATATATTACATGATTCTATGGAGCTTCGGCGGAATTTCATACAAATGCTTAAAGTTCAGTGTTTTACCTTTTTTGCGCCGATAATAAGTTCCATCGGCTGTAATGGAAGCTTTCACATGAACGCGGACAGTCCGCATGCGGTGGAGCCATCCGCATGGCCCCTCCACGCCACAGTCCATCCACATGCGTACGGGACACAGAGACAGGTAGGTGCTTACACATGAACGTGGACGGCTTGTGCGGACGAAGCAGTTTGTAGTTTGTTGTAAGAGCTCGGTGAAAGGCCACTGCGAGTTGCGATATGGATGGTGAAATAGACACTGTCTATCTCTCTGTCTAAGATCTCTGTACCACTATAGGGGGAAACCCTAAACCGCCAATGGCAGGCATTTTTCTTTCGTTCTTTCATAGTATGGTATATACCAAATCCTTTGATTACACTAGGTTGCATGACGTCTTTCCAGCTTGGCAACCTCAACACAACTGGGATTGTGTCCTATGTGGACACGCGGACATACGCCGTCCGCGCCAATGTGAAAGAAAGAGACGCTCCGCGCGCGTATGGCGGAGTGCATATCGTCCGCGTCCATATGAAACGGGCCTACCTAGCACCGCTAACGGAAACGCTAGCAGTTGGGGAAGGAACAGAGGAGGAGAGGGGGTGCTACTTATTAGCGGACGGATCGTCGGATATTTGGCGCTCCACTGTACTTCAATGCAAAAAAAATCATTTCCACACCCCCCAAGTTCAAGTTTTGTTGTTTCCGATTGTGTTTTGTTATGCGTGCTTCTTTCACTGCCTTTCTTGATCGATTGCGATTGGCAAAAGCTGTAATCAATACTAAACGATTTTGTTGCTTCTACTTGCTATCTACCTTCCCTTGGCACCTTTTAAAAGGTACCAAGAGAATTCTTGCTCATTCTATAATTACTTAATTAATATTGGCATGCGTGGCATTCTATAATTACTTAATCAATATTAACAGAACTTGAACCATTTCCTTCCATTTGGTTTTATCAGAAATTTAGTACAATAAAATTTTTATTAAATATGTTACGTAAAATGCTTAAAGTACCTATATCCATTCACAAAACGTGTACAAAAAATAATAAAACATCTAGAAATGTGCAAAAAATTGTTAAATTATAATAACACCGCCAAGATATTATATAACACCGAAGTCGCATAGTTTTAAAACGAGATTTAGCAAAAAATAAAACCACTTTCACGGATCTCTACTTATGGGGTAACTCGAGTGCAGCAATGAAGGCATTTTCTATGCAAAAGAGGTCTATAAAGGCCATGATGAGTGTACCCATCAGGACCCCTGGAAGACTTTTGTTTAGACAACTGAATATCATGACTTTAACCAGCATATATATTTTTCACTCATGTTTATTTGTAAAAAAGAATCCATCTATGTTAGTTCCTAACTCGATGGCTCATAGTCACTTGACTCGTGGAAGGGAGAATGTTCACCAGCGAGTACAACCATGTGCTGTATGTAAGAATGGCCCTATTCACTTGGCATCACTTTTGTGCAATAAGTTACCTACAAACTTTAAATGTATGTCCTCTGTGTCTTCTTTTAAATTAAAACTCAAAGAACTACAGTAGAAACTCGAAAATACGAACTTCGAAATTACGAAATTTTGATTTTACAAAGCAAAATCTTCGGTCCCAACCTAAAGGGTATCTAAGTGTTTGTAACAGTACGCGATATTACGAAATAACGAAGTTTTAAAATTACGAACCTCGGATCTTGGTCCCGATGTGAAAAAGTTACTCGTTTATACGAATAGTGATGGATCACAGTAACGTTTCGGCGCTCCTTTTCAGAGTTAAACATCTAATTAATGATCGTCGCCGAATACATTATGCACTGATGTATTACCTGAACGATATTTCATTTTTCAATGCTTCAATAGTAGAGGTGTGGTTTCGCTGGGACGTCTGGCGTCCGTCCAGCAGTCGGAAGTCACTGAAGTACTCATCCAATGTACAGTAAGTCCTCGACATACGAAAGAGATGCGTTCCGAGAACTTGTTCGTAAGTTGAAAAACATTAGCTAGGCATCAAAAATTGTAGTTACTGTATTTCCTGGCCCATAAGACACACTTTGTTTGCTCCAAAATGTGCTCTTAAATTGTTCGTTCGTCCTCTAAGACAAGCTGATTCGCCGGGAAAATACTATTTAGGGATGGTCAGATCGGATCTAAAGATCCGCGGGTATTACGTTTCTCCGGATACTGAAATCGGATCATAATTAATTTTTAAAAATCGGATCTGGATCAAATAAAAAAATTCACACTGGGGAGTGGATACCATTAAAATCGCCCTAAATAACGGTCATCCTGTGTTGCGGCCGATGTAGGAACTATGTAGTTGGAACCATGGAAGTTGGCTACTGATGCTCTCGAAAAGATGTCTATAGGATGTCCTCGAAAGGATGTCCCTACTAGTGGAAACCACCTGAGAAGTTAGGGCGGGTATGCAATGAGTGAAATGTGATACGTTTGGTTCGCGGTCATAGCTGATAAGTGACTCCCAACGGGCAACGCCCCCCCCCCCCCCCCCACCCAACTTTTGGAAGCCACCTGTGAAGTTAGGGCGTGGGAAATCGATGAGTGAAATGTGATACTTGTGATGAAATGTGATGCGGACTCAAGAAAAAATATCACTTTACTCCGACCCCCTAACTATGAGCGCCGAGCTGAGGGTGGGGGACAGAGAGAGAGGTGGAGGGGGGAGCAAGAGGCAGGCCAAGGACGCGTAGCCGTTCGCTGGACTGCCGGATGCGCCAATGCTCGGCATGAATACCTCTGGAAAAAAGTGCTGGACATCTTTGCTTTACACGACTACAGTAATTGTATTAAACTTGCGTACCAACTTGAGGAGTATCCGCATTGAAAGATGAACGATGCAGCTAGAACTTATATCAAAGCTCATTTTCGTATCACTTCTCATAGCCTAGTAGCATTTCTGCGAAATGATCGATTTTAAGCAAGTTAACTAATATTTTCTCCGATGTGGTTGATATAAAGTACGCACAAGTATGTATCAAGCCCTATTAAATAAGTTCTAGCAACATCCTTCCTGCGCTAAACGGTGAAAACAGGATTTCTTTATCTATTAGCATGGCGATGTAAAAGTCAACGGTCTAAAAATGGATTTCCTGGCGTGGTATCCACTTCCAAAAGTGAATGATGCTTCCTATAAAAGGAAGTATAAACTGATTAGAGTACCGATTCTCTCTTCGCATGCGCCGATGCACTACGTTATTTATCCCATTGATGTGACGATGCGTTTCAAAGCTCTCTCGGGCGTTACGTAACATAATTTCAGGTTGTGGAAAAATCATGGAGTGCGAAGTCAACCTCACAGCTACCACCGGGGTAAGGTTACAATTTGAATCGACCGAAATAATGGCTCCCTCGTTCGACCATCGGCCGTATCAACCTAGTGTTGGCTTCCGAGGCCGCTGAAAGGAGGTCCAACCCCTCCCTCACTAGTGAAAGCCACCTGGGTAAAAGCGAAACTGGGTGAGGGTAGATAATAACAGATAAGGTGAAGGAGTGATCCTCTCGGGTTACCCCCTTCTCTTTCTCGCTGAATGAATCCCTCGCAGATGAATGTCGTCGCACCTAGGAATAAGAAACGAAGAACTTTTTTCTTGAAGGGTCTTCTGGGAAACACCGGTTTAGACGCGCCAATTGTTCAGATCCAACTGAGGTATCACCCTAAAATCTGACAGCTTTAATGTTTCCGGCTGAGTGATTGAGAGGGATAGCTGGATGGAAGGACTGCTCGTCAGGCAATTTCCAAATACCCTGGAAAGGATATTTTACCATTCATCACGATAACCCGAATCGAGCCTCATATTGCCGGTTATAATCATTTGTCATCACAAAACGAATGAGTGAACGGAATAATGCATCGATTTGATGCGAAGGTAGCTTGACACACGGAAGTCGATTTCCATTGAAATGCTGCTTTCGTCATACTTCCGAACCATCCGTAAAAATTTATGACGCAAGTAAACAATAAACATTGCAAATTGATATATCCAGATAATATTGTTAAAATTCGTCACGGCAAAGAGGGGTAGTACCAATCCACGAGTTGCTGCACGCCGCACCGCCAGCTGCAACGGCAAAATAACTTATCCGGTGGCGCCAAATTTGAAATTCCCGAAAATAGGAATAATAAAACTCCGACAAATAAGTTGTGTTCAACTGACAATGAGTGCACCCTGTGGGCATGAATACACATTTAAATACACTCATGAATTATAACTTCGAAAATCATGCAAGTACATCGCGAGAGTACATCTTAATCTAAGGAAACAAAAAAAGAGCTTCATCGCGATGTTTTTGAAAGATACTCGTTCATACGAAATTTGATATTACGAAGTGCCGATTTTTCCGGTACCGTCAACTTCGTAATTTCGAGTTTCTACTGTACTGCTTAATAAATGTTATTATAGTACCGATGAGTTTTTTTCAGACAATATTGTAAATCTAATGTGAAAGGTATTAATGTTTCTGAATATGTTCTATGTCAACAACGACCGACAGAACAATAAAGCTAGGTGTCATTATTTTATACGTTACAGTTGTAACATGTCCCTCCAAGTCCCCGGCAAGCATCTGCAGCTCGATTCTGTAAATGTCATAGGCGCCAAAAGTGTCTTAGTTAAGGTGGGGAAGTTATGACGGGTACGTCGTGTCATCAATCAAAAGCGATTCTGTAAGCCCCCGTCATAAGCTTTTAGTCGGAGGACTCGTTCACGCCGTGCGAGCCGTTCGTGAACGAGAAGAACCAATGAAAAACGCTCACCCAATTCAAAAAATTGACTTGCGGAAATAATACGAGCGTGTGTTTCAAGCATGAAAACGAAGTTCGTAGAGTTTATTTAATCTTATGTTATAACATATGCAAAATAATATGCTATCTTATCAGTAATTATGATAAAGTGCCCATATTTTGAGCAATATCACTAATAAGGGCAAATTTGTCCAACGTTCATGATCTATATGCGCTGAAGAATCCCGGAGAGGTCTCGTGATGAATAGTAGGTCAATATTTGCGGTACTATTTTGAACAAAAGTAGACGAGTAAACTGTGTTTGTGCATGAAGTTGTTTATTTGAAAATTGTGCCTTAATTGAAAGTGTTAAGTGTCAAATAATGTGATAGAACGAATATAGTTCGTGGGAGTAGTAATAACCCGTGCTCATTTACATATACCTATTGAGCTGTCGTTCACAAGTTTTTTAAATAATCGTCCATGTGAGACGTGCTACGTATTACGTGAAACTGAACCGCATACACCAATACGCGAGGAACATCGATGAAATAAAGTGAATTCAATAATCAACGAAGTGAGAAATCCGTCAAATTACCAATATGCGAGGAACTGCAATGAAATAAAGTGAATTCCATACTCTTCAACGAAGTAAGAAATCCCTCACATAATTACCGATATGCTAGGAACATCGATGAAATAAAGTGAATTCCACACTCTTCAACGAAGCGAGAAATCCCTCTTATATATAATTGCCAATATGCGAGGAACAGATATGAAATAAAGTTAATACCATTCTATATTCAGCGAAATGAGAAATCCCTCGTATATCATTACCAAACTAGTTATCGTATCGAAATAGGTATGCACTTAATAATAGCAATACTGTCAGAATTATTGTGTTTAAAAACTATTTGCATACACGACGTAATTTGGTGATACCTCCGAGCATGAACATAAGTAAACATGCCACCGAGCAAGTTAGCGCAAATACAAACGATCATCCTTTATTCCATTTGAGTATAATGAAAGTAATAAGATATATAATTTGTACAATTTATTGAAGCTGCACTATCTGTAAATACAAACGAAATTGAGTTCCGTTACGTTGGCCCACAGCCCAAATGTCGACTGATGAACTCAACTGATGGTGCGATTCAGTGATGGGCACTAATATTGTAATATATAGGTACATTTATATATAGGTCCGAGTAAATAATACCTATTTCATGGTATTATTTACTCGGACAAAAGTGAAAGATGCCGTAAAAAGGTATTATAATGATACGAAACTAATTTTAAGTATACGCGGTAAATTTTGCCTACGTAAAAGTTTTATGTTTCAAGTTATGGATTTCTAGAACATTGTACATAGTTAAACATTTATTTAAGCAAAATTTACCGCTTATAGTTAAAATTAGTTTTGTTTTATGAATACCGTGTTAGCCTCTTTTACTTGTGTCCGAGTAAAATATGATGTTTTTATATACAATAAATGGAGAATTGAAGGTGATAACATATAAATATCTTAAGTAATGAACAAAAATACTCCTATTCAATGCCCTAATGACGGCTAACACGGGGTCTCCCGTACGTGTAAAGTTATGACGGAAAAAAAGCACTTAAGACGGCTATGACATTTACAGAATCGCTCCTCTGACGGATCCGTCACAGCTGAGGCGAATCCGCCATAATTCACGTGTTATGACGCCTATGACATTTACAGAATCGAGCTGCAGGTTTCATTGCCGTCATAATGGCCGGAGACTCGAGAGGGCTTGTGCAGTGATCGCAGCCACGTCCGACGCCCATCGGATGTGTGGCTACGCTGCGGTCGAGTCATGCGTCCGCAGTAGACGGAGTGACCCCAGGATGACGGCCTTCTGCATGCGTGCAACTAGTGATTCCGCCTGTGCCACGCAGGACGGAATGCACTTGATGTTATTTATCAGCGAGCCCTTAACTCCACCGAGCACACCTATGATGAGGACCACTAGTTTCACAGAGTGTCCGGGGTATATCTGTCGAAGTTCGAAAAGCAGGTCTTGATATTTCGTCCGTTTTTCCACCTCTTTCGCATCCATGTTAGTTTCAGCCGGAGCCGAAAACTCGATCACATACATGGAGCGTGTGAGGTGGTCGAGGAGAACGATATCAGGCTTGGTCGCCTCCAACTGCCTGGTGGTGGAAAAGGAGTAATTCCACCAGATTGTACATTTATCGTTCTCCTCTACGGACTCAATATCTGCAGGGGCATAGGGCAGCACAGGTGTTTCGTTGATGCCATAATGGTGACGAAGATGAAAGTATAACACCCGTAGGGCCACGTTGTGACGAGCTAAATAAGCTGACTTGGCGTAATAACTACAGCCAGAGAGAAGGTGACTCAAAGTCTCCGGCTGGGCTCGGCACGCCCTACATCTCGTGTCCGCAACCTCCGCCTTGAAAATAATACGGCGGTACACGAGTGTGTTTATGACACCATCCTGGCACGCGAGGACAAAACCTTCGGTCTCGGACTTCAGACCAGTAAGAAGGCAAACGTCAGCTCATTCGATAACCCATGCTTTTCGATGTTTCGGTAGAAGCATCCATGCATGGGCTTATCGGTATGCGTTTTGAGCAAGGCCTTCTGCTCGGCTTTTTTTATTTCGAGCTTGAGGACGTCTGCCTTCAATGACGAGATGGTTGTGTCATTGTCACTTCCGTCAGATGACGGGTCGAAGTCGAGACCGGTTTCGTCCGCTGCCCTCTTTGCCGCCTGAAAGAGAAACGCCCCTGCTCCCGCACTCTCGTGATCTCTCACGAGATTGAGCAGGGGGTCCCTGCTTTTCAAAACTCGGCAAGCTGTACCCAGGACAACTCTGTTGTGGAGACACTCCAGACTCAATAGTCCTCTACCACCTACATTGCGAGGGAGATACAATCTGGCGACGGAAGATTTCGGATGAAGACTTCTATAGATGGTCATCATCTTCCTCGTTCCCCTATCGAGGTTCTGCAACTCGTTGACGTTCCACTTCATGCATCCGAAGGTATACAGCAGTGTAGGAACCGCGAACATGTTCGTGGCAAGAACCTTGTTCTTGCCTGACAGCTCAGAACTCCAGATGTTCCTGAGAGTCTGTCTGTATTTGGCGGTGACCCTTTCCTTCACTGCTGCAACTAGGTATCATTATTATTATTATAAAAACTCAAATTTTCGTTATTTTTTTATCACCTCGTATACCTTAGTAATATTAAGCAAAGTATGTTTTAGCATGGGGAATGATTGAAAATTCACTATATTAACATACAACATCACTTTCATGAACTATCGTGTGAGTATAGTACTGGTGAAGGGTGTTTTTTTTGTTTTTCAAGCCAAAATTACAAAAACAAAAGTCTAGAATGGCTCAAAAGAGATACAAAATAGACAAAAAAAGTTCTTAATTAGATAAAAAATCAATATCAGAGTGATGTGCTCACCATGAGACTCTTTCTTCCAGACATTGTGAGAAGTGGGCACTTGATTCCGAGGTGGGGTGTTATGTGGTAGGGGCTGCTGCATTTGCCCCTGGCTTCCCCGCACAGGCGATCTTCCATGTGAGCTTCGACTAACACCTTGCAAACTGGAGTTCACATTACTCAACGTACAGCTTGTATTGCTATTGCTGTTATTTGAGTGAATGGACGTTTTGGGCCTCCCTTGTGAATCTAAAGAAATATTCAGCATATCCCTGACAACAAAACTTAATTAGTGACGCATTTCACCCATAAGCACTGAGGTGCCACTTTTCACTAAATGAGAGACTTTTAAATAACATACCAGCATAGTATTAAGAGGACAATTACATATTAAAAATCACTTTTAATATACTTTATGACATCATTAACTCAAAGATGCCAAAGAATAAACCTTCAGTGATTAAATGCATTCATTTCACTGATGAATGATGCATAAATATGACAAGCACGATGAAAGCTATAAAAATTAAATGTTTATATAAAAACAAATATATACACTAAGGCCCAGTACCACTAAATTCTAATCTATCTTTGGTTAAAGGCAATTGCCAACAAGCTGAGATGACTTAAGATATAAGACACAGGACTGGGGTTACAGTGATACTGCAGAAAACTAATCATATGACCATGAGTTTCTTAACTAACAAATAAACCTCTGTTAGTAGGCATGCATTACACTAATATCGAAGATGAAAATGTCAAATACTTATTTGCTCACATTATATGTACCCCCATTACAAGACAAATTTATGATCCCCCTAAAGTACAGAAATGACTATGGCCATAAATGCCATGCTTCGTAGCACTAGTTTCCTGGATATTTTCTCTGCAGCAATACATAGCACACAATTTCTCACAACAACTAACTGTGTGTTCTCATGGCACAAGGAAATTAATAATGGTATTCATAGATGACCAACTATATAAGGCAAGTCACTGCCTCCTAGGTTCACATAATTAATGAAGCTGCTGCAAACCAAGCTGCAAATTATTGCAGCAGAATATTTACATAGATAACTGAGCTACTCAAAAGCTCTAAGTTACAACAATTATCCAAGCAATGATTTAAAATGGCAATTGTGATTAATTTTTTACTAAATAAATATGATATTGATGTTGGTTCCCTTCCTGACAGTGGAATTACGTTTCCTCCCATAATCCTGATTGATATTTGCAGTGGTGCCACAAAATGGGGTCATGATGCAATGTCTAGTAATAATATTTGGCCGGGGAAAACCATGTATTTCAGGATTTTTAAGGGAAGGGGAGTAGGAAGGGGGGTGGATAAACATTGGATATGGGAGGGGATAAGTCATTGAACCTGGAGAGGATGCAAACCACTGGATAGTTGCATAAAAACTCATTAGAAAAAATAGAGCCAATTCGAAAATTGGACTCTTAGGGAGTTAAAAACGAAAACTACTCTAATATTTTTATCATAATTAAACATATTTTTATCAATAAAGTATCTTTAATTATCATTTTTACATATTACATAAAATGTGGAATTTTCACAGTTATGTGCACATACATGTGACTCTGTCCATGGCTAGTCTCAGTATCCTCACAATTTGTCAAACAACAAATTGATCGATTCCTATGTCATATGATACATGACTTGTACATAAAAGGTGTACTGTACGATTAAATCTCAGAGAAACTTAAGCAGTAGGAAATGTGATTCACTGGGCAACTTAGCAGTATAAAATCTATGAATATTGAACATTGACAAGAATAACAAGTAAATTGAAGGCACTAATTAAATTCATGGCAGACAGGATTATAACTAAGAAATATTTTATTTTTAAATTATACTTAGAATAAGGGGAAGAAGGTAAAGAGGGAGATATAAAACCCATCTATACATTAATCATAAAGAAAGAGTACTTATTTTGATTCCATTTGTCTCACCTTTGAGCTGATTGTGACCTAATATTCTGCTGTTCTCTAGCCAAGCTTACATTCAACTGTGCTATTCTTTGATCTTGAAAAGATGATTCTTGATGGAATATTGTTCCTTCTTTGGGTTCATCCTCATTCCTTCCTTCATCACTGTGAAGACGATATATTCTTTGGCATTTTAGACAAATCTAATTTTATATAAAAGTGGTGCATTTTTTGTTTGGTTATTCAGAGGGGTGAGCCACAACTGAGGTGAAAGACACCATTGAGGACATTGAGCACAGGTGGGTAGGTTTAAGAAGGGAAGGGTTTATGTATTTATCCATTTGCTAGTGTTACCCAACCCCAGAAAACAGCACCAAATGCTGACTTAGGATGAACACACTTATAAGTATAAACTTGGCAGTGGCAGATTTCACTTCGTAGAAGTTATTTATGTTCGTATTCATGATTAATTAAAATTCTTAGTACTTTTCTACAAAATTGTATTTGTACAACATATTTCACTGATTTACGGCAACGTCAGGTACAGGTTTCCGTACCAAACCTGTGAAACGCATTGTACAAATAAAATTTTGTAGAAAAGTACTAAGTATTTTAATTTCTTATGAGTACAAACACAAATACATCCTGAGTAGTGAAAAATCCACCAAGGTGAGACTGGAACCCATGACACTAGGCATAGCAGGCAAGGATTTGACCCTGCTTCCAGAAACGCTGGCAAATTGTGTTTTGATTTGAGAATTTTGAATTATCTGATTAAATGACGTCATTATTTGATGTATATAACTTAAACACTCCCCTTTACTTAGTAAGAACTTAAAATTTCCATTTCCTGTGTCTAAAATCAGGTTACAGATTAAAGAGTGGAAAAATGTGTGACATCACTTTTTTAGTCCAATCAGAATTAACTATTAAAAATAAAAGGACGAGCATAAAATAGCTTAAAATTGATGTGAATGCATACATATATGTATAAAAAAGTCCCAAGAAGACTAAATCATTAATTAGTACAAAAAGGAGATTCCCAAATCTCTAATGAGTATCTAACCCCAGATAGCCTCTTGCCTCAACAGCTTTATGTTTGCTAGTGTTTAGAAAAAAATATGCTTCAAAACATTTTTCTGCATTTGCAAAATAAAAATTCATAGCCTTTTTGCAGACTACCAGCATTATAAGAAAAGCTATACATACTTCATAATTGCCTTCAACTACATTATTCAGTGCTTTCTTTTTTCCAATGCCACTCCTCTATGACATGTATAACAATTTCAGCAATACATTTTTTGGGAATTTCTATTGAGATAGAGGCTTTAACTAGTAGGAGATAGCTAACAACGTGTTAAAATATAAAGAAAAGATGGGAAAAGTCTAACATGAAGTGTGGCATTGCATGGAGTGAAAATCTGGACTTAAGAGGAAAGAGGATTGGAATAGGCTGCAGCGGTTAAAGATGTAGGTATGGAGGAGAATGGAGAAATTGTGATGGATGCAAAGGAAGGCAAATGAAGAGCTTCATGGTCAGTGTGGAGATGAAACTACTGGAGGATATGGAGGAGGGAAAGTAGGTGGTAGAAATAGATAATGAGGGTCAAGAAGAAGAGGGAATGCTGAAAGCCGAGATAGAGGGGAGGATGAATGGTTATGTAGGGAAGGAGGTGAAAGATACATAATAGGCTCATCATGAATGAGATGAAGAGAGAGGTCAGACATGTGTTGAGCTAAAGGATGAAATGGGCCTTCATCTACAAAGGTCTAGAAGATTTTTACTCTCTTCCATCTAAAGCTGCCATGAAAAGTAGATCACCACAAATAATAATGAGCAATAAATTTATTAATGGAAAAAGGGTGAAACCTTACCTAGAGTATCCTCCACTTTGATCTTGAACCTCTATATCCCGCTCCGCCATGTCATCCAAAGTGCCTTGAGTAGAACCACCCCATGTAGCATTAGTTGTGGTTCCTTCAACAGTTACATGGCTGAAGCCTTGAAATCACAATCATACTAAATGATTCCATGCATCCAACATTTGAAGTTCAATAATACTATGCCCAAACAGTACCAAAGCATCATCATTTTTTAATCTGACTGATAGGCATACACAAGGGCTATGAACAAAAATTCTCTTCACATATGTAGCTGCTTAGCAAATAATTAAATGCTAGGAAAACTTTTGAGAAGGTTAGCAAAAATGAAAAGGTTAATATATTCATAATTATTGTACTATTATCAACAAGATGAATTTGAGTAAACTGAGCAAGCAAACAAGAAAATAGGACTCAAGTAACATATAATGGCAACATTACCAGGTACTTCAGATTTCCCAGCAGAAATTTCACTGCAAATATCTTGGTTGATGGATGTCTGATGGCCTCGATCTTTCCTCATCAATTCTTCCAGCTCCCTCCTTTTTGCCTGCAACTCAGCTTGAAGAAACATCTGCTGACAAGATTGTGTATCCAAGCTCTGGAAGGGAGGTATACAAAAATGTAGTCATACCAAAATAGACTCTCACAATCCCCCTAATAAAAAAGTGGATAGAAAATACTGTAAGCTCTTGCTGGCATGATTTGACCTACCACAGTGGCATCTGTACAGTATGAGCACAGTACACATATGCATTATGAAATATATGTACTTTCCCAAAATTTTAAGGTATTGTATGATTCACACACCCTAATTGCGCAAATCTAAGATGATGTATTTTCCCTTCTGGAATGATTGACTTCAATTGGATTGCAAAATCTAGATATTTACATTCACTACAGTAAGTATGTATGTATTTGCAACTTAACATGTTCACATAAACTATTTTTTGCTGTTTTTCCACATACATGCTGAGATAGTGAACTGAATCCTTAAGTATTTTATTATTTATTACTATCATGAATTATTATTCAAATTAAATATTTTTCCCTCGTTGAGTTCCAAAAAAGGAGGTCATCTTATAATCAGCTTTGTCTTACATTAGTGCAAATGTAGTAATTTCTCATATGACTTCAATGTAACTGAAAAACTGCACTTAGATTATTTCACTTTACTTGTTATTTGTGTCATTTTCTGATGGAAAATAAACTTTTTCTACAAATCTTTAAAATAAACTTCGCAGGTGATCTTGGCTTGGTGATCCCGTACATGTACAACAGTAACAACAGCAGCAGCTACAGCAGTAACAGATTTTTAGTTTTCAAACTACTTCCTAGATTTACAACTAACCCTACAGGGAGAGTAGAGTAGCGATTTGCAGGATTCTATGGTTTTCCCAGAAAGAGGCTCTACAGGTGGAAAGTGTGCCATTGTTCGAATATTTTCAGAATTTGAGAATACGATTATACTTTTAGGGCCAGACAGAACTCTTGTCGGTCGTGGGTCTTTCTGGAGGCTGTTAACGGTAGTCAAATTTTATTTTTTTAATGCAAACCAATGTATGTATTACTTTGAATTTGGTAGAAATTTTTCTTCAATGCTGATATTTGTAACTCTATTTTCCTTCAACCGTGAAGAATATACTGACAGGTGAGAGATGATAACAGCTGTCAAGGGTATGAAGAAGAGGTTTGTGGAGAGCTTGATACAAAGTGACATTTTTATAGAAGCGAAACGTGGATCATGAGGTAGAGGAAGATAATTGATTCCAGTAAAAGAAAGGGCAAAGCATAGAATCCAGCAAATCGCTACTGTGCTCTCCCTGAAGGCTTAGTTGTAAATCCAGGAAATAGTTAGAAGAATAAAAATGCTGTTGTTACCGTTGTAAATTTAAAAAATAGTCTTTACGATTTTAGGATACAAGTTATTAGATCTCTTCTTTGTTCTAAAATTCTCCTATTGTAAGCACCTAAAAAACCTACATAAAGTGTGCATTTACCACGTAAGGTCCTGAAAAATGCTAAACAGAGATTTTTACACCAAAGGTGTAGGATGTGTGCCGATGAAGGAGAAGGACGGAATCATTTTTCTATCGTAAGGAGTGTGATGGAGAGTCTGGACTTTGTTTGGATTTATGTTTCGGAAGTATCATGAAAAATAATAAATTCTGTAAAAATTAATTTAAAACTTTGACGTTTGTGTCAATTTATTTGTGTGTGTATGTTTGAAGGAGATGACCATGGAGTTGGAGCTCACTGGATATGCCTTTGGTATTTCAGGGTTTTCCATGACTAGCAGCTTCAGAAAAGGTGACTGCTCATGCTTTTTGCAGACCGTCGTAAAAATGCCTTCACCCTTTATCCTCATTGGAAATCAGATGCCAGCATTGTTCGGGTGGCACGCTCATCCAGAAAAAATCCTCGGTGGAAGGTCTTTGTTATGGGATTAGGGGGTCGTGCTTTGGGTCCTTTGAAAGACAAGGAATTTCCTGGAGCGAAAGCAGTCAGTTAGGGCCATATTTATAGTTGTTACCCAGCAGTCCTCTTATCCATCCCCTACCCAGCTGGCCCCTTGAATTGAGCATCCTATAGTCAAAATTAAGGGAGCTGCTAGGTAGAAGATGGTTGGGGGTTAGATCTGGTAACTAAGGACTACAAACGGCGGTAAATGGAATTCGCAGCTCAAATGTTTCAGTGGTGACGCTCGTGATCAACATGGATACGGATAAATAAAGAGCCAGATGCTGCATGAAAACTATTGACATGGTCGCTTGACATGTAAATAGCTTCAACGGTGTGGAGAAGAAGATTTTGTGTGACCTGGTGGAGAAGCATAAAGATATAGTGGAAAGTAAGAAAACGGACGCAGTTTCCTTCCACAAGAAGAAGAAAGTGTGGGAAAAAATATGCTGCAAGTGTATATGAACATCCTTGGAATGTCTGGCGTCACATCTGATTTTTATTGATTAAGACCAAATCTTACCGTTTTTTTATCAACACCAAATCTGCGAAACTATTAATTTAAGGCTATGCACATTCGTTTGAGTCGGTTAAGTTACATCTCCTGCCAGAATTAGGAGAGACTAAGGGGGCTGCTGGGGGTGGAAATTCGACTATAAATACCATTTTTGACTAAGGGGCCTGCTAGGGGCTGTGGGATTTCTGAGTAACGACTATAAAAACACGGCCCTTAGCAGGGACTTCCTTGTTCCGTGGGGATTCCTTCCCAGAGGGGTGGAGGTTATTTGAGAAATTTGAATGTCTCTTGGCTCTGTACAGTCCATTCTGTATAGGGTTGATGTGACTACACAAGAATTTTGTTAAAAGTAATGAACATCTAAATGCTTGAGAAGATTTATCAATTGAAGGATTAATAAGAAAAAAATAAAATTTCGGGGAAACAAAGTAACAGTACATCCTTTTGTCATTATTTCAACGATAATGCCAACATAGGTACCAATGGAATACCTTTTATGAAGTTGTATATTTTCATTTTTGAGTAATTGGACCTTAATTATTCAATTAAAATGTTATATGACTATAATAAACCTGAGTTCATCATTTAATTACACATGTTAAAAAATTGTAAAAAACCCCGATTCTATAAAGACGTAATTGCAGAGCTGGAGTCGACACTGCATCAACGTAAAAAAATGAATGCTAAATTTTAGTTATTTTTGTCATTAAACCTTTAAAACATAGCAATAGGTGTCATAAAACAAGTTTCAGAAATGGTGTAACAGGGTGTCCACATAAGTCAAAATAAAAAATTCAAGCATAATTCCAGGTTTTCAAGATTTAAATTTTTAAAAATTTCCAGGTTATATTATCGCAGTGATAACCAAAGTGATATTTTTCACGATTTACGAAGGATATGGATTTTACTTGCTAAACACAACCTAATAAAAATATACACATTAAATAAATATGAATAATTAAAAAATAAATAAGTGGAAAAAATAAAGTAATAAAATACTTACGTTGTTTTATTGACAATAAATTACAGAATGGCATTTTTAGAAGACTAAACCAGAATTAGGCTTGTTCACACATTAAATTATTAAGCGAAAAATGCGACGTTGATATTTTCAAGTCGCAATAGTGCAGAAAAGTTGTGATTGGAAAATACAAGAAAAACAAAATAAATATATTATTCAAATCGGACTTTATCTTCCAATCCCGCAAACCGCCAAAAATTAAAAAATATTAAAAATTTCCAATATTTTCAGAAATTTTAAAAAAATTTACGTATGTATATTTTTTATCGCTATAGTGAAAAATATTTGCAAATTGTACTGCTTAATAATAATAATATTTTTGCGCTTAGAGAATATCTTCTGATTGCGAAAGCTCAATAAAAATTGGGGAAAATTCAATTTTGGGTGATTTTGATGAATTAAGAAAATAATCACCTGAGGTCAGTTTGCGGTCCTATATTCGGTCATCCAAGAGACTTTCTGCCAAACATTCTTCCAACACACGAGAATGTGCTTCGATGCTTCTTTGAAGAGAGGTATGTGTTATCAAGTAAGCTCCGCAGTTGTCATTACTTTAGACTCTTACTTTAAACTTACTTTAATGTTGACATTGAAGTAAGTTTCTCATCTGTCAGCAATGCAGTGGCACAAAAAGTAAAATGTATTCATGAGAAGGCATCAATCCCTACAGTTTCTTATTATAGGATCATTCAGCTAATTAATGCCTTATATGATAAGTATTGTAACTAATTAAATGTTACATTCGAGACAAGGAAAAACCAAACTTTATAAAAAAGGTTGATGAATTAAAAAAAACAAGAAACTCAACTGTTTGATATTTCAGCCTGCAAAGTGTCTAATGAATTTGTATTTCTTTGCTTTGTAAGCTTTGTCAAACAATTAAAGAGTAGTATGTAGTAGTATTATTGTTTAACGTGCTTCGACGGCTAAGGTCATTTCGCACATACTGTCTGCCACGTGCAGACAGGGGCAACAGCACTCGGACGAATCGGAGGATCACCCCTCCAAACTTGAGCCGAGCCCAACGATGCTTAACTTCGGTGACTGATCGGGAACCGGTGTTTCCACCGTGGCAGGCCGTTGCCCACAATTAAAGAGAAACACTATTCTATCATAAAAGAACCTAGCTCATTTTATTTAGGCCATGTGTCTCCAAACTTCGGATCTGCTAAGGACATTGTAGCTTCTATAGTATCATGTCTTACTGAACAAGGGGTTTCACTAGAATACTTAGATTTGGCTGGCTGTGATGGTACAAATACCAATACTGGATGGAAAGGTGGTGCTATTAGACAGCTTGAAGTGTATCTCGGATTACCACTGCAGTGGGCTGTTTGTTTACTGCATTTTATTGCATTACTTTCTGCCATATTTTTCAACATTTGGATGGTGAAACAACTGGTCCAAGATCATTCAGTGGACAGATTGGGCAGAATCTCATTGGTTGTGAAAATCTCTCAGTGATAAATTTGCAATTAATTGATTGTGAAATTCCCGAAGTGGACAGACAACATTTACGCAAGGACTAAAGATATCTCTTTGACATAAGTCAAGCAATTAAAAGTGGCAACTTTCCGAATGACTTGTCAAAGCGTGATCCTGGCCCAATTTCACATGCCAGATGGCTACCTTGTGCAAATGGAGTCCTTCGACTCTACGTGAGCATGGAAAACCCCTCAGATGCCTTAAAAGCCATAATGACATTTATTTTAAAATCTTACATGCCGGTTTGGTTTGAAATAAACTGCAGTAAGTACATTACAGATGGGCCTATTCATCTGTGCAGAGCAATAGAAACATCTCGATACTTGTCTGACGACCTGAAGAAAGTGGTAATCCCTGTAATTGAACAAAACTCATTCTTTGCTCACTCGGAAAACCTACTGGTAGCAATGGTCTTTGATAAGAGGAGGCACATAAGAGGGCTAGGGCTAAGTAGAGTGTTAAAAGCCAGGCAGACTGTTTCTTTCAAAAGGTAAAAGCATCAGAAACTTTATCAATCCTACTTTAAACTTCAATGCGGCAGACTATACAAAGTTAATTGAATGGAATGTAGAAAAATTAACATCTCTACTTCTTCTCCGAAGAGTAACCAATGACGAAATATATTCCTTAATTTAATCAGGTGATATCCCAGACTGGGATGTTGAGAAATTACCCAGCCATACTAAAGCCATCGAGCGGTGCGTCAAATTGGTAATGGAAGCATCGGATAAGGTATGTGAGCCCCAATTAAGAGATGATTTCATCAGGGCCACACTGAAATCAAGGTCCATGATGCCAGATGTTACCACCAAATCGCAGTACAAAGTTGCATCTAAAAGTCAGACTTAAACAGACGAAATAAAAATGTAAATAAAAAGTTTCTAAGAAATGTAAATAGCACACACACTCATTGGTTGGATGGAGGGAAGTGTGTGGGTGGAACTCTTAAGTGCAGCCGAACCTCCTCTTGCTGAGTTCTGGGTTGTTAAAATATTATCAAATACCTAAACATGTAAAGAGCTGGACAATTTACATGTAAATGAAAACCTGAGACCGCAAACTGACCTCAGTGAATTATTTTCTTAATTCATCAAAATAACCCAAAATTGAATTTTCCCCGATTTTTATTAAGCTTGCGCGATCAGAAGATATTCTAAAAATGCAAAAATTTTATTGTTATTAAACAGTACATTTTGCACATATTTTTCACTATAGCGATAAAATATATATTATGTACGTAAAATGTTTTAAAAATTCTGAAAATAACTGATATTTTTTAATTTTTTGAATTTTTAGGCGGTTTGCGGGATCAGAAGATAAAGTCCGATTTGAATAATAATTATTTTTTTGTTTTTCTTGTATTTACCAATCGCAACTTTTCTGCATGATATTGACTCGAAAATATCAACTTCGGTTTTTTCGCACCACATTAGTGTGTAGGCCTATCACCCGACGAAAACAGTTGGACCCGACAGATGGGTGGTTGATCCTTCCAGACCATCCAACCACCGACCATTCCGATTTTTGTGGCGTTGCAACGTCTGAGGTGTAGTCGGCTGACTCCGGCTTACGACCCATCTCACGTTACCCGTTTACCCTGCAGATTTGCGTTGCGAGCCAAAATTTACGCGACTACATTCTCTACTGCAAATTATTTTGTATAATATAAGGCCCAGGGGGCCCGGCCCCCCCCCCCTCCCTCCAAAATAAGGCCGCATGGCCACGGCGAGAGGAGCTCGGCACATGCACGGATACCTAAACTACAGCCGTTCAAGTCTTGCCTTACCCCACAAAAGTTATAACCTATATTCGCCACTGCTTAAGATATTTTTTTATGAATCATGTCCGTGCATTAGCCCAATTTTAGACTGTGTGCCGCCGCCCCACCGACAGCTAGTCCACGACGCACCACTGAGTCAGCTTGTCGGCGTGACTGCTGCCGCGCTGTCGTAGTCTAATTCAGATAGTGAAACTCACACATTTTACTCAGTACTAGAATGCATACTAAATCTTAAATCTTTGTTTTGAACCTCATATTTCTTGGAGTCCAATTGTCAGTCGTCAGGGATCAATTAGCGACGTAGATATCAACGGCGTGGACGCCGGAGCACCACCACATGCCACAAAAAAATATGCCATGAAGCCACAACTGACGAATACTACAGCCAGTGAACAGGTCTTATTGTTTGATGCGCAGTTAATGAGGGTAAAAGGACATTGACATGACGGTGACGTTATAATGAGCCTAAGTCAGGCTTCGATTTAGGTATTTATTCATACCTACCCCAAGTCCATTGCATTATGCACAGTTATCAAACAACATATATCTGAAGGCCTTCGGGGTTGATTTAAATTATAAAATAAGGATTTTTTTCACTTTGAAATGATAGCTTTAAAAATTCCAGGATTTAACCAGAAATTCCCACATAATTCACAGAAATTTCAAGGTTCGGAAAATTCCTGAATAATTCCAGGTTTTCAAGGGTCTGTGGACACCCTGTGTAATTAAATTTTTATTTGCCAATACAGGTTGGATCTAACAATTGTTGTGGTGCTGAATGTATTAAAATACTGTTACAAGGGAGAAATAGGTACATTATCACTGAGAATCTAGTACCCCCAATCATCCAATTATAATCCCTTCAACCATTGGAGAACATTTTCAATAATAACTACCTAAATGTCAGCACCTGATTGCAATAAATAAGGCAATATTGTATGTGTACTCCATATCCTCATTTAATAATCCCTGCAACAATTGTAGGGCAATATCAGTTAAAGTCACCTCAATGTCAGAACTTGATTGCAGCAAGTATGGTTACACTGAATGAGAGCATATCTAACTGATTGAAGCATTGTTTTCATAAATTTTGTAATAAAATGCATGAAAATATTAATCAGATTAGGTTTTTTTGGAGATTTGGTCAATAAAACATAAAAAAACTTCTGCCAACGTTTCGACCTTTAATTAGATCATCTTTCAGTATGTCTCTAGTTGCATTGCTTGTTTTGTTACTAGGAAACCATTATAAGCTGAAGGTAAAAATTAATGTTAAATTTAAACTTATCATTTTTAATATATATTTTCATGTATCACATATTTTAATAACTGTTTTCACTTGTTGTACTGCTACACCCCTGATGATGATCTAATTAAAGGTTGAAACGTTGGCAGAAGTTTTTTATGTTTTACTGACCAAATCTCCAAAAAAAACCCAATCTGATTAATACTTCATGGTCAAGAACAACCTCAAAAACAATGAAAATATTTTTAGCAAACACTGCATGCTTCTTTCATCCTTTCTATGCACAAAATTTTTATTCCCAAAAATGACAGCTCAAAAACCCTACTCATCTTATATTCAATGCCGTCTTATATTAGAGCCAATATGGTACATACTAACCATAGCATTGCGATTTTTGACTCTGCGTACAAATGAGGATGCAGATGATGTTGAGGCAGATGATGAAGGAGGGGGTGACGGAGGCAGGGCCTCTGCCCTCTGGCGCTGGGTAATTTGCCATTTCACAGCTGCTAGACGGTCTCGCTCTGACCGAATAGTCATGGCCTGCTCCCGTAAACTTTGCGTCATGGCCTGCAAAGCTTCCACACTCATCTCCGTTGACAGAGGTGATGAAGGCCTGAGGTAAAATTGACAACATAGCTACAGTCAAAGCTTGCTAGGAATTATTCACACAACGTTAACAAGATCAACTCTTCTATCAAAAACCACCTAAATTTAGGAAAATTGTGGAAAGAGAGGCTACTTTCACAGTTAGGGTAGTTATAGTGAGATTTTTCTCTAGTAACAAGAGAGACCATATTCAAATTTCTTTTAAAAATATAACCAGTTATAAGAGGCATAAAGTAAATATAGTATTACTAATGAATCAAAACTATTTTTTTACTAAACTTATTTTAACTTGCACTGATTGTTGTTTGTCTGGATGGAATCTTATAATCAAAATCTAACCCGCTTCTCAATGCTCATTCGATCTGAAATTTGGCACACTTACTTAATCTCGATGACAATACATGAATCAGTCATTAAATTCACCAATTACCAAGTTAATCTACTAAAATTAAATGGTTTACATGTTATATTTCTTTATCCTAACATGATGCAACCCGCATCGCATTGTCTACTCACAGTCAGCACTGTTGCAATTCATTGCAACCATCATTTTAGCATTTATAGTTGAGAAGAAATGCTAATAACTTTAATGTCAAAAAACCATTGCACAATTAATACAAAGACGAGCGATACCTAGTAATAGTGAGCTGACACTTTATGACCTGAATCAACTCACTAATGAGATTCAATATAAGTATGGTTTAAAAAAAAAGTATTTTTTATATACTAAATTATTATGACTGAACTCTGCAATCACATAAATATGAACATTTGAGGATTCAATTCAACTTGACTTTCTGTACATACTCTTGTATAGTCTGGCATTTTAAGATTAAATTATTTGGCAAAAAATTGGCGAGTCAGTACAATACATAAGTAATACTTGTGGTGGATAAAATATTTACACAAAAAAATATGATAAATCTCTCTCATACAGTTTCATGTCTGAGCAGTATCTATAAAGCTGAATCCCCTGAAGTCATATGAGAAACATATGAAGTATCATGGCATGTGTAATGTAACCATTATATGCAGTAACATACACTAGAGTTTGATACACTAGAAACATAAGCTAGAATTTGAAATGGAATGAGTATCTAAAGAAAGCAGTAAGAACTTAAACTTACCTGTTCTGCCTCCTTTCCGGGTCCTCACTATCACGTGCTGATGATGACCTAGACCTTGTGAAATGCTGCATCTGCTGGCTGCCATGAAAGGAACCTGCTTCATCGGTGGGCATGGATCCACACTTCTTCTTAGAGGATTTCCTTGAGCTTGAGTGCAATGACTGGTCATCAGCTATGTTCACTAGCAAGTCTGGTTCTTTGCCATCACCCAGGGCATTATCTCCACCATCTGCCTCTTCACCATCCCCAATAGACTCCAACAACTGGGAGTAGTGCTCTGAGGTTAGAGATGCACTATCCTTACGATTGTCTTGCATCACATCTAATAGTTTTTCCAGTTGCTGCAAACGAAGTTTTGCCTCCTGTAGTTTTCTTTAAAAAAACCCAAAAATAAGCATTATTCCAAAATATCCAAGCATTAAGAATACAAAAGAATACCAATTATTTGAAGAGGGATTGGGATGGTGGGGTGGCTTCTCATCCTTAGGTCCAGGATTCAAATTATGACAGTGCAGAGATTTTAAAGGAATCTCAATCCTTAATTGGAAGCCAAGTGGAGAGCACTTCAGACTAAGTCCTCCATCCATTGAATGTGATGCTGAACTATGGACCTCGAGACACCTTTAGACTTAATTTCAAATGCCTTTGTGCTTCAACTTTGGATCTCCTGAAGGTTTGAGCAACTCCACTATCTAAGTATGTATGGGAATTTTGCAAGGAGGATTGGGAGCTCTAGCAGATGTTGCCAAATGCACTGTGAGAGGAGAAGGGGTAGGAGTGGGAGAGTGATAGGCTCCTGGTTTCTGCTGGGTCGAGAAAAGGTTAGCGATAATGTAAGGCAACATAGCACACAGGAGAAAAAGGTGAACTTGATTGAGGCTTGAGGACAACTGAACTTTTCGGAAGCTACGCTCCCATGCCCCCTCATTTCCCATTGGCCCTTTGCAAGTCACGTGCCAGGAGCTTCCTCACCTGCTTGACTTCAGAAGCTCAAAGACATTTTAATTAAGTCTAGTTAGGAGTAGGAGTGAAATGAAAACCTCAAAGAACACCTAACTCCCACCTAAATAAATAAACTACAGGAAACAAAAAAACTAGTTTTTCTGATGCACTTACAAAGTTTTCCTCTCCAGTTCTTGAGTTGAAAGATACAACTGTCTAGCATCTGAATTGGAGATGGAACCAGCTTCAGAGCTTAAGGAGATATTGTCTGGTTTAGATCCTTGCTCCTGGCTGTTTTCTCTCTCCCTCCTGAAAGGGAAACAAATTCAATTTAGAAAAAAAAATGATCACTATACCTGTTCCCTCTTTTTGGGTGTAGTGGCCAAGGATCAATATTGGTTCAACAAGATTGAACAAAAAGGTATATATGCACAAGCAGTCCTAGAAATCCCACAAAATGTTTGGATGAGCTATGGTGTAATGTCTCTGGAGCTTTTTGTAGAGTTTGATGCTTCACATAAAAAAATTGCCGCATTCTTATTCTTCATAAACATCTATAGTAAAAAAGACAACTTCCCAGCAGAACAACACCAAAACACAAGTCAACTTAGAATGACGCCATGGGGTATTTGGTAGAATATACACATATGAATAATGCTGTTTCTTTTAATTGAAATTCCCCATCCACTTCCTCATCCACATTCCCGAGGTTTGAACAATGGAAGGAAGAAGTCTCTGCTTTCACCTTATTTTTATATTGCTTATGACCACTGTACTCCCTCTAACAGACCCCAATCTCACTGAAAGCTTACATTTCAGAAATTATCAGAATTTGCTTTTCTAAATCTATATCCCACTATATAAATACTTTCAATGACTTTAAGTCAGATTGAAATTCATATCTTTACATGCAATTAATTGGCTGATTATTTCACATTAACTTATGAATTGTAGTGAAAGAATTATTTGAAACTAACCTTATATTTACAGAATTATCCTCTTTGTCTCCACCAATAGCACCATCATTAACCACTGACCCTCCTCCAGAAGCCTAAAATCAAAATAAACCATAACTTTCTTTTTGATATTGTAGTAAAGATAATAACAGATAATTAAAAATAGCTTGGACGTTAAAACCAAACAAATCAATAGGAATTGTAACATTAGCATCTATTCTACCAAAAAACTACACACTCGCACCAGGGTTATGGTTAATCAATTTTGATTTGGTAATTTCGAAAATTTTATAGTAAATGTAGCAGGGTGACCAGATGAGGTCTTAACCCCACCAACAGCAAGGCCTGGAACATATGACCAGAGGGAACATGAATCACACAAACCTGACTTTCACTAGTAGTAACATTCATCATCCCTTGAAGTACAGCAAGCCTTTCCTTCATATGCTTCAACTCCTCCATATTTTTCAAGACTTCCTGAATATCATGCTCAGCCTGCTGCTCAGTTTCATTCTCTGCATTACCAATTTCTTGAGGAGCCTCATTTTGAAGAGGTTCATTAGATGTCTCTGGGGCTGTTGCATGACAAAGATGAATGGGAAAATGAAACTCAATACAAAAACAACCAAAAAACCTTGCAGCCATAATATTTCAGCATATGTACTAATAAATAGCCTTAATTACAGTAATTAGAAGGTCAATTATAGCAGTATGATTTATACATATTCCATCCATGTACAGCAATCAGAGAGTATCAGTACCTGATTTACATAGCTTCATGCAAAACTTGATGTGAACATACTGTTTTTGAGTCAGCCATTGCCTGATTGTGGGACAACACTAACATGTAATCAGAAAAGAAAAAGTGAAACTGCTTTGGACATTAATAATACAGTGCCACTTGGCTGACTTACTCATTAGGCCATTAACTTTTATCCACCTAAAGAGAACTTTTGTTCCACCAAAAAATGGGTACCCTAAACCGAATGAGAG
Source organism: Pyrrhosoma nymphula (assembly GCA_963573305.1). Lineage (NCBI taxonomy): Eukaryota > Metazoa > Arthropoda > Insecta > Odonata > Coenagrionidae > Pyrrhosoma > Pyrrhosoma nymphula. Next base: position 38,912,664 of record OY754334.1, read on the forward strand.
CTTAAGGGACCAATGGTTATGTGGGAAGGGTGAGGGGGGGGAGGGGGCAGGCAGTTAGTGTAGGGGCAATGCCACCTACATATGGTTTTCATGCGGCACTTTTTGGACTAACCATGGCGCAAGGAGGGGGGAGGTGTTTTCAACCATACATTCGTAGCACAAATGCTCATTTTCCAACCTGTAGTGTGCAATTTCTAACTGTTCGAGGACGTCTAATTTTGCATTGGTATAAAGATTTTTTACACAAGATGAGCAAAGGTGGGTTGGGCTGGGTGGACGTACCGCTCTTGAGCCGATTCTTGAGTAGGTAGACGAGCAATCGTCTTCCAACTTGCAGAAACCACTTTTCCTGAGGCCTACTACGCAAACCTTTTTCTGAAGGATACTCCTTCCCTTTCTGAAGGATACTCCTTCCCTTTCTGAAGGATACTCCTTCCCTTTCTGAAGGATAGGATTTTTTTAAATTGTTGCTACTGCCGTAAATGTATGGGATTGGGCAATTTACAGTGATTCCGTAAAATATTAGAAAGAAAAAAATTTTCCGCAACCTGGGATCAAACCCCAGTCACCATATGAGGATAACCAGCACAGCACCTCAACCCACTGGGCTATGACCTCTGTAGAGTGAGGCATGCACTGCAAAGGATTTATATGGAGGAAGATTCTTTAATAGCGTTTTTCTCGCTAACTCGGGCCTATGTGGAAGAAAGCCATGACACTTTTCCTGCATTCTCTCTATAGTTTCAGAAAATAATTGCGCCGTTTGGATTTCGAACATCAGTCTCGCGATGTCTCCTTGTAAGACCGATCCCTCCACCCTAAGCTATAGCCAACTCATCATGTGTCTGGTCTGCAGCGATTTATGGTCGCCCCTAGGGAGTTATAGATTCCCCTACCTCCCTACTTACTCAGCCCTATCTCGAAGAAAATAAGGCAAGGTCATGGACCACTCGAATGCCAGAACAGATAATGTATTGTAAACAACGGATATAGTCAAACCCTTCATTGTTTTCCACTTCTGAAGTTCACTCATGCTATCCCATTTTGAAGCGCAGTCCAATAATTTGGCTTGGTTTTTCATTATATCGCACACTGTGAAGATGCCAACACCAGAGCCTGCACTATATTAGCCACTGGGTCTCCCTTGGATGCCCTTTCAATAATCTTCAGCTTCACCAAAATGTGTATTTCTATTTTTTGAAGAATTGGACATTTTCAACCAGTTGTATTACTGAAGAAAACTTGGCACATATAAAACGCCCTCAGAAGCCCAAGTGCACAAACACAGAGCAGTGATTCAGGGGGCTCACTCATCTGCATGATTGAACAGCACTCTGAGGACGTCGGAAGGGGAGGGAGGGGAGGCGACGAAAAGAGAGAGTAGGGGAGGAGGTTGTTGTGGGATACACGGATAATCCACTGCACGGAAAACCGAATGATGGATAATCAACGCTCTACTGTAGTTTCAATAAGTGTGAATTTTATGTAATACCTTTTAACCACAATGCTAAGAAATTTATTAGTTTTTAAAAGGATTTTAATTTTGCATTACACTTGTTTGTGATGTTGAAAACAGAACTGCACTGTTCTTCCGTGGTTTAGATGCTCTGAAGAATGTATGCAACAAGACTGTGCTCTGAAGTAACACATTCATTGATCGCAACTTTGCTTTGACCGTACAGGGAAATAGAAAAGCATATTACAAAAAAGTCTTTTTCTTAAAGTCATCATGTACTTGTTTCATTTGAGATAGAAAATATCATTTACTTTCATTATAAGAAAGCCTTTTCACTTCCATTCCATTCTTGGTATTATTTTTACTCTTTCTTGAGTGTATAAAAGAGTGAAAGGGACTTACTTTGCCTTTTCCCACACTTTACACTTTCCTGCATTTTACACTTTTTTTAAGGTCCCTTGAAAAACGCAAAAAAAGGGGTTTTACTGAAATAAGTTAGATGATTTAGAAATCTAAAGCTGGAGCATTAAAATGTGGCTTCTCTCACTGCCATCTGACAATCTTTCATCGCAGTTGATGCCTATACCCATCAAGGCTATAATGTGGCACAAAATAACAAAAATATTTCACAATAGTGTACATATTTTTAATAATAATCAAAATATGTGCATTTCGCTAATAAACTTTGGAAATCACGTAAAAGTTTGTGTTAACACAATGCGAAAAACGTAGGTCCCCAGTGATGACACCACTTTCCTCATGTATCTCTTAAATATGAAAATGGACGCCTCTGTGACCAGTAGTGATAGAGCAGAGAAAAGAAGAGCTAATAAATTAACTAAATACATACTTACCATCCTCATCAGGTATGAAGGAATTGAGGCTTCTCAGTTCTTGGACCAATTGATCCATCTGACTTTTCTTCTGCTGCAAATCTTCAAGTTTGTTCTGAAGGGCATGGTGTTCTGATGACAGCTCCTCATCCTCATCACCCAGAAGTTCCATCAACTGTTAAAAGTAAATAGTAGATAAAAAAAATTAAACTCCATTACATATTTGATGAACATATTGGATGGTATCTCTAAAGTTGGATAAAAAAATTATGCTTTGCTCAGGAGATTTTAGCATAGCTATTTAAAAAATTTGTGAAGAGAATTTCTTCAAAATATTGATTTGAAAACAACATACATCTTCTAAATTCCAATAAAAGCTGTTGCAAAAAAGAAATAGTAGATGCATTATGGGCTACAACAATACTTTATGCCAACGCTACCAATGTTATTGTATCTGCAAGTAACCTTGATTATGCTATGTATTTCATGAGCATATGGGCAGTGAGAAGGTCTTTCGGATTAGAAGCATAAAGCTTCAGGTCATCCATGAAAAATAAATGGGTGAACTTACGCTTCCTGTCACCTGGAACACCGCACATGTGTTCTCTACCTTGTCGCAGCCGAAAGGACAGGGTAGGAGGGAAATACAAAACAGTAAGGGGCTCAAGCTGTCGCCTTGAAAAACACCATGGTGGTATGTTACCAACTCTGTGGAAACTGACCGCTTGCCTGAATTCAGAACGAAGCACGTTTTCTAGAGTGGTAACAGGCATTGGATGCAGGACACTACCTCTAGGTGGACTTTGATCAACTTCAGCAAGGCAATCAAAAGCTCATGTGAAGTAGTGTCAAAGGCCTTCTTGTAGTCCAACCAGACCATTGATAGGTTTCGCTTATGCCATATGGCATCCTGGCATATGCACCTATCAATGAGCAGGTTGTCCTTGCATCCCGTGATTCCCCGCTTTGAGACCCTCTGCTCGTACACCTCCTCCCACACAGGCTGGACGTGGTGGAGGATAAGATCGCTCAAGATAGAGGTGAACGCCTTGTATACGGTGTTGAGGCAGGAGGCAGTATATCTTTGGATTGGACAAGTATCCCTTCTTAGGTATTAGTACCATGCGTCCCTCAGTCAGCCAATGTGGAATTGGCTCTTTACCCATCAGAAAAGACGTGAAGATTCTGGTGAGGTGTTGGTGGGTGGAAGTAAATTTATTCCACCAGAAATTATTCACGGCATCCATTCCTGGAGCCGAGAAGTTCTTTTTGCCAGAGAAGGGCTTCACATCGCTTTCTGTGACTGAAAGAGGTCCATCCACATCTTGTAGGTGGCAGTCACAGAACTCTTCAAAGAGGCCTAGGGCCAGAGCATCTCCATTGAATGGTGTCGATGTTTCATAGATTTCCTTCCAGAATCGTTCAACCTCTTGGACAGGTGGCGGAGATTCAACGGCAGGCGGAGGTGGCCGAAAGAGACAGAACGGGTGAAGGAGAAAGGTAGTTCTCCCTCACGGCCTTGCTCCTCTTGAGGAGTTTTTCCCGGGCCGTGGTGAGCGCACGTTAGATTGTTATTGGGGGGGCCTTCGTCAGGAGCCCGGGCACTTAGACCTTTCTTGGTCCATTGTGCCAACCCCATGCCTGTCTGCCACTTGCAGACAGGGGACAAGAGCACCACGGTAGAGGTATAGAGGATTGACCTCCTCCGCCTCGCCCCAGTACCTGTGATGGAGGGTGTACTCCCTCTAACTCTCCCGGTCTGGGTATATCTCCCACCGGCCTCCCGGTGGTCTGGAGGGAGTAGTATCCTCTCCATCCACGCCTGGTGCAGGTATGGAGGAGGGTCACCCATCCAACCTCTGTCCGGGCCCAACGTTGCTTAACTTCGGTGTTCTGATGGGAACCGGTGTTTCAACATGGCTAGGCCCTTGCCCATATGCTGCACGCACGTACGCATGTGAGCGCACGTACTCTATCGACCATGTGCTGCTTAATGGTGAGCAGCACGCTTTTATTCAGTGTGTGATGGTTGTATCTGAGGCTGAGCGCTACGCGTCGAACTTTAGGAGTGAAATCTTGCCCAGATGCGATATATTCCATCACACTCTGAATTCTCGACGCCTGTCGTCTCGCCTGCGCGATCTTGGCCTCCAACTGTTCCAGCCTTTTTTCTGCTTTGTTTTCCCAAGAGGCGTTTTTTTGGGAGTGAGTCATGATTTTGGCAGCAGCATAGACCACGCAATTTACCGTCTATAGGTTCGACGTCTCTGTCAGGATTTTGTCGATGAGGCCATTCAACCGGGAAAGGTGGTTGCCCCGCAGAGAGATTTTTCGGTGGATATCTCTCTGCCTTGTTTGTCCTTCATCATAGGATACTGTGCTTAGTAACCGCGATCGTAGTTCAGACACAGCCTGACTAGCTTCCTCCCCATTTGGCATGAGTGCCGTTCTCGCCTCAGGCGGTGGTGAGGCTGCCTGTGTCGGGGAGGGTGGTCTGGGCGGTGGTGTGTTCCTCTGAACTGGCGGTTGGTGGAGAGTTTCCTTTTTCTGCAGGTGGTTGGAATAATCGCGCAGATTCTGCTGCGATAGGTGGTCGTGTTCTGGATGCATCTCACACCACAAAGAGTGCATCCTTGCCATATACCCCCTGCGTTCAGGCTTGCTGGCAGCATGGCATGCGAGGTCACCCCTTAGGGCTTCCGTCCACTGCATACAAGCTCCCGTTATGGTGGTATTTCTGTTGCCACTCCCAAATCCACTAGGGCCCCCATCCGAGAGGGGCCAGTTGTGGGTGGCTTTTTCTGTTTTCCTTTTTGGAACCAGAAGAGCAGCGTGTGGGGTGGTTAGCCCCACACGCAGACGTCCACCATTAGCTGGAAAAAGCCATTACCAGGTACGCCACGGGGAGGCAAGTGGTCCGTTATTATTATTATTACTAAAACATGCTTATTGGCAAAAATATTATAGAAAGTCAGGTACAAATTGAGCCCATATCATATTTGCACAGATCATGAAATTGTCTACTTTTTTCATACACCTAAGAGCTTTCCTATGCCATTCAGGGAGCATAAAATGTAATGCACAACTTTGCAAAGATTGCTTTTCTGGTCACCAAACACATAGATGTATGAGAAAAAACTATATAAGTTTTTTTCAAGAATTGAAAAACTGTAGAGAAGTATTTTGAAGAAAGATCTAAGGCTTTCCCGGCAAATGGTGATTTTTAAGGTTGTTCGGGCTTCCCACCGAGTTAAACTCTCCATCTCTGCCGACATTGCCATGTAGATACTCATCGTCCATCGAAACGTCAGCAGAGATGGAGAGTTTAACCCGGTGGGAAGCCCAAACAATCTTCAACATTACAAAGTATTTTATTTCAATTATGAATACTAATTTTAAATTTGGCACAAAAAGGTTTGTAATATTACCATTTAGCTCATTTTTAGCATTACTTTCCATAAGATTTTATGTAACAAGCATATAATTTACTAAAGCATTTACTATTGCTTCTTTTGTATCAGCTTAATTTGAACTATTCAGTTTGACCAATATTTTGAAGGAATTTTCCCCATTTCACATAATGCAACGACCTCTTTAACCCATCACCTTATGAATTTTCCTCAATTTTCACACCCCAGAATTGCTATTTTTTTCGAGAAATTTATCTACTAAAGAATGTTTTATAACTCATAGGTTTTGCAATGCATTTATTGAAAATGTGCCCAGTTTTAGATTAATGTATTTCAAATTATTTTTCAACACAATTGGACCTTTTATAATTTTTTAAACAAGAATAGACACAAAATCAAATGCTAGTAATATTTAAAAAATTGATTTATTGGACAAACTTTTTTTATTACAATGGACCGTTTATTATTTTTAAAACAAGAATAGTCACAATATATTAGCAATGAAAATACTTTGTGGCTTCCACAGTTTATTTATTTATGTGGAAGCCACAAAGTATTTTCATTGCTAATATGGAGCCCTTCCACCACGTCATAGCTTTTAGTTTCGATTTAAGTCACAATATAATCGAACCGAATCGAATCTCCCAAAAAAAGTTTGATCCTAAACAAATTTTTTTTTAATTTTGGTAGCGAATCAAATCACATTTAAAAAATTTGCTTGCGAATCGAATTCAAATCTAAATAAAATGCAGAAGCTTATGCAGAGTTAAAGTAATAAAGATTTTCATAATATTTCAGGGAATTACTTTAAGAACATTTTCTTTAATGGGCCATTACCACAACTAACTTCACATATTAAATTTATTTCAGAGGTAAATTTCATTCAGAGGCCATTTAAATTTTCATTTCGCGTGACAAAAACATCCTCTAAACGCATGGAGTGCTATTTGGGAATGAACACCATGTTTGAATGCATGTAATGATTTGAAGAGGAATCAATCAGATTCAAATATTTCGAATAATTTGGTTTCGAAGCATCCAGATTCGCAGGTGGATTGAATCGAATTAAGCCTGATTCGAGTCGATTCGATTTCCAAGCATTTGCACAGCACTATATATGGGTGATCTTCGGGGAAAAAGAGAAAGTAAAAGAAGACAGAGACTAAAAATTGAAAATAAATGAAATATTTTTTCATATCAATAATTCCAAAGTTACTGGCACAAAAAACAGTTAAGGTACATTACCTGATTTCTGTTTTCATACAGCTCTTTCAATGCTTGGATACGATCTTTTAGATGATCCAATTTCCCTCTCCTTATCATAGGGGACACTTCAGCAACTGGAGATCTTGAGAAGTCTTGAGAAGTGGTGACTCCTTCATTTTGAGCCGGCTGCAAAATATGTAAAAAAAAAGCCATAGATAGCAGAAATTTGAAATGGCAGCAATTCCTGAAACATGACTACAGTGTGTTTTATTTCAGAGATATCAAAGATACATTATAAACATCACATACTGTAAAATGGGGTGACTTAGGCCATTTTTGACAGTTTTTTTTGTTATTTCTTCGACTGTACTGGCTCCTTCTTCTGGCAAAAATTAAATTGGTAACAAGGAAACCTTAGTATTTCAAATCATGTTTAAATTTTTGTAACAAAGCAAACATAACTTCTTTAAAAAATACTTTACCGCCGCCGAAGTCACCCTATTAGATGGGGTAACTTCGGCCATTACTAATTTTCCTCATAAATTGTGAATAACATCGTATTTTTATTAAATTTATTCTTAGTTTCTTAATTCACCTCTCACAGATATAAGTTTTATACACCTTGAATTTATAAAAATAAAAAATTAAAATAATTAAGTTACAAAGATTCATTATTTTAAATCATTCCGTGTATAAGTTTCCAATGTTTGTTTCATAGAATTTCACCTCTTTTGCAAACAAAATTTTGCTTTATTCTTAACGTATCATTAAGACGTATCATCATCCAATGCGTGCTGAAGACTATTTTCGTCATAACGCACGTATTGACGCCCACCGCGGGCTTTCTGGTAGTTCCTGGGCATGGCCGAAGTCATCCCACAGTATTTTGATTATTACCCTAGAAAGTAATATTATTCCAAGTTAAATCTGAAAAAATTAACTAGACTTACATTCTGACTGTCAACAACATAATGAAATAATAAGGCAATTTTCATTTACCTGATGTTAGCGATGACAATCCTAGGCTGAGGTTTTTACGGCTTCTCAATAGAAAACACGAATTTCGTCTGACCCTCCGAGTACGATGGTATCGTAAGAACTGAGTAAAGTAAGCGTGGACTGCTTGTAATCTCCTCCAACAATGTTAGACAAGTCGAGAACGAAATGCTGGTTCGTACATTTTAATGCATTGTGTTACAAAGTTTCAATTTGTGAAGCGGTGCGCGCGTGGCCGAAGTCACCCAATATGACCGAAGTCACCCCATTCTACGGTATCTACCTTATATTAATATAAGAATCATCCATATTCCAAAACCACTGATGGACTACTAAATGTCATAACACTTTATTGTTAACTTTATCATAATAAAGTAAAAGAATTCCTGCCTTCCACTTCAACAATGGAAGAATGTAGCAGCAGTGTACATCCATACACCACAATTTGAACGGGACCAATGAAATAATTTTTTCATCTTTTATTCGTTGCTCCTAAGCACAAAATATTTTTAAATATTAACTTCCATTTAGAATTAATTAATTACTGTATAAACTATTTCTTAAGGCAAAGAAATTATATGAGATAAGGACTCATACATACCTCCAATTCTGTTTTCTGTAACTTTGCCCTGAGTTCGTTTCTGTGACCAGCTTCTGATGATTTGGCAACAGCACTTGCCTGAAATAGAAAAGTTTTGTAAATTTGTTAATGAAAAAACAAGAAAGGATAAATACAGTGCACATTCTACAATGCAGACGCCTAAGATCTAGGGCAGTGGCTCCCAACCAGTGGTCCGCAGGACATATATAAATGGGGATTTTGAAAGAAAAGTGCATTGAATGAGATGGGTAATTACGTTGTACTGTACACTAATTAATGGTAATAACAATACTTAATATGTTCTAAAAACTGTTTTACTAAATCACCTTTGAATTTTGTTTTGGGAAAGGCACTGAGAAGGGTTACGCTTGATAGGGGGTACGCTTGGGGGAGGGGGTGGTCCGTACATGATTTAATTTCAGGTTGATTGGTCCACAGACTTCTACGGGTTAGGAACAACTGATCTAGAAGGATATAATAACAAATATCTTAGAAGGAAAAGTTAGCATGGAACAGTGAGGAGTCCCTAACGAAATATCATAATAAGAAGGAAACTCCCATTTAACCTTCCAATTACACTATTATTGCACATAATCAGTAAATCCTTCAATTACTCAACTACAAAAATACTACAAAGTGATAGGTTTCAATCTTCCCCAAGGTTTGGATTTTTAAGGGGTGACTCATTAATATGAGTGAAGTAATCACTCCTACAATCTGTTGAATTTACATTTGCAACTGTGGATGGGTTGAGAGGTTCAGAGAATGTTCCTTAAGGGAGTCACAACCACTATTAGAGGGGAAGGTGTCCCATGAACAGGGGAAGAGAAAAAATTAACAGAAATTCCAATGAAGCATGCAGAAACCTTTACATTAGATTTACTAGCAAATAAATCAGTACTGGTGTAACAAATGGTGACTGTTAGGGGGGAGAAAATGATGGCTGCTAAACTTGTCCACAGAGCACCTGAGGAGCAAATATGAACGTCAAGAAAGAAGGCATCTTGCAATTGAGAAAATACTCTCTCCTGCATCCTGATTGGCTAAGCATTGACACATTTCATAAGATAATTTTAATGGATAATAATAGCAATATAGACTATACTGCACTATATGCAAAGAATAACTTATTTGGTTGATTTTTTTCATTTTCCTGGGTCAACTTTGAAAAGTTTGCCACTAAATTAGAGAAGTAAGAAGGAACATACAACAAATACATCTCTTATAGGCGAAACACAATGTTAGTGAAATGAGAAATGCGGACCCATCTGTCAATATAGGCTTTTACGTGAAAAAAATGTGATGTAGTATCTAACACTCCGTGTAGAGACATAACTTTTTAATTCCAAACTTCAGATTGTATACAACATAGTGAAATATGTGAAATACTTTCCTGTTTTTCAAAACGGTGGAAATCATTATCCATCGGTTCATTTAATGGTTGACTCCATGATTTTACATACAAACTTGGCACAAATTTTCTGTTTTGTCTAAAATTGTCTATCACAGCCAAGACTTCAACCACCAGCATGACAATGTAGTTAATTGCTCTTAGCATAAACTAGCATTAATAAAGAAATTCAACTATGGCTCAGCCAGCATTTACCCTGTACGTCAGAATATTAACTTTTAATTTCTGGCCAAATATGGGTAGTCAAAAGTGACAGGGGGGTCATTTTCAAGCATGAAGAGAGAAAACCACTCAAATTTAATGCAACATTACGGAGAAAATATGTGTGTGATAATTGTACTCATACCAGAATATAACGCATCATTTTAAAAGAATTTACGACAGGCTTTTATTATTTACTTAATCCTTCTTTTCCAATCATTGCGATCGCACAAATGATGTGGTACGCAGTCACGCGCACAGGTGCAAAGATGTACGTACACAAAGGAGGGTGAAATGGTAACTGGCTAACACACCTGACTGGCAATTGGGAGATCCGGGTTCGAAGCCCGGTCAAGTCAAATGATTTTTTCATCACGAATTTCACCCTCATAGGTGTACATTAATCTTTCTTCATGGCAATGTTGTAACAGCCGTGTATCACCTCAGTAAAGATCATATGCATCCCGTGACGCAACTGCATTGCAGATATTTTTCAACCCAAGAGAGCAAGTACCCGTCGAAAAACAACTAACAACTTTGCTGATGTATTCAACAACCGTAACAAGAAATTGCTAACTTTTTTGTTACTGCCTTATTAATTTTCCTTCTAGGTGCTGTTGTCACAGCCCCATAATGACATGGAAAAAGCCTTATGCAACCCACAAATCAATTGCATCATGAATATTTTTCAGGGAACTAGAACCTAAAACACACTGACAAAAGATGCCAACATATTTTGATTTTTTAAGCTCAATAATATTAATCAGTTTGTGATGCAAGAATAAATATAAATTTCTGACATTTTCCACATCATTAATTATGAGGTTATGGTTCCATTCTGGCATGATTAATGCATGAGCTAACTGGATAAACAAATCAGTCTTTGATGAACACACCAACCATTAATTTAAATCAATCTTGGTCTTTAAAAGCAATTTGAATCTTCAGCATTCATCAATTTACATTAATAAATGTCATCAATGTTATAGCCTGATTCATTCAGGGGCTATGCTACAGATGGTGTAAAAAAAAATACCTATGCATAGTATACTTTATTGTGGAATTTGATACAGTTCAATGGAAAAATTTTTGGGTCTCATAAATTTCACTATTAAGAGACTTGACTGTAAGGTCATACTTGAACATGCATAATTTTTATACATATTTCATGCAGGGAAGATTTTTCATCATAAAATTTGAGGCACATAAGTAAGATATATTTTCAGATTCAAACAAATATTAGCACTGTACTTTCTTCATTAGAAACCCTAGGATTACCGCATACCTTCGAGTATAAGCCGATTCAAGTTTTGGTTGAAGTTGTCTTTTCAGCCAAAATTATAGATTAAAATCAGTGACTAGTATGAGTCAAAAAGAAAAACATATACTAAATCACCTAGATTTGCCATAATATCAGTAAACCACTAATGGCACAAATATAAATTGAAACAAAGTGCAACAAACATTGAAAACATGAAAGTTGAACAAAATATCCTTCTCATTTGATTAAATCCTCTGTTTACTGAACTTCAGAAAATACTCAGATAAATGCAAAGGAAATGAGCTAGCAGTCAGCAAAAACATGTCTGATTTGGAATGGTAGGGGGAACTGAGTACAGGTAGTCCCCGAGCTACATAATAGATGCATTCCGACACTAACGGCATAAGTCGAAATTTACGTAAGTCGAAATTTACGAAGTCAAAAGAAATAGGAGTCGAAAAATACTCCGTAACTGAGTCCGTGCTCTCAAGATTACGGTCGATTCAGAGAAATACGGGGAAGGTCAGCTCTTACTAACATTATGGCACATGCGCTCCTTGAAAGTAGGCAACCATCCTTCCAATTCCGTAACTTTCGTAATTCTCATCTTCTTTTTTGGGTAAGGTTGCCACTTACAGAAGTACAGATTTACATGAGTCGAGGCTTACTTAACTCGAGGACTGGCTGTAATAACCAGAGACTTTTATGTTTGATTTGTTATGAGAGTTTATGACTTTTTTTTCCATTTCATGACCTTAATTCTATGACTTTCATAACTTTTATTTTCCTGTTTCATGATGTCTATTTTTTTAAATTTGGTCATTTCGTGACGCTTTAGCTAAAAGTATGACATTTATTTTACTGTAAAATTAAAACTAATACATATTATGATCCGTATAGTTACTATAGGGTAAGTGGTTCTAAAGAAAGTATCCCCCTCTCTTCCCCTCTTACCCCTAAGCACCCGGATTTCTGTATATAAGGATGTAAAAATGATCAATGTACCTGAAGATATCACTACGTTATGAAACCCGGGTCATTAGAAATAAATCAATTTGGTGGACCATTACAAAATGTAATTTTTATTTTCCGATATGGAGAGGGGTATTTGTATCAAAGTGTCCAGTCTGCAAATGCCTCCAATTCACCTGCTTTCAGCTCACCTTCAACCACCTACTTCACATATTTTGCTATGCTACATATGCGCATTTATACTAACATTTCATTTTCTTCAGTAACCCTTTTCCTTTCCAATACCATTCACTTAAACCTGTCAGTGAAGTGCATTTCTTTCTCGACGCCATGTTCAAAAATCTGATCTTTTTCTCCTATATCCCCGAGATGGCGCAGCGGTCAAGCAGTTACTCCTCTTTGCTTTAAACACCTCACCAATGACTTTTCCCGCCTTCAACTTAAACTATCCACTTTAAGACGCGTTTTACACAACCTCTTCCCCTACCACTTCAGCTACAACTTTGACCAAACTACAACCACACCACCCTCAATTCACCAACCCACTCGGGGGATTTTTTATTTAAAAAATAAGCTACAACCTTCACCACACTACAACTACACCACCCTCCAATCACCAAACCACCTGTGGTATTTTTTTTCTCTTAAAAAATACACCACAACTTTGACCACACTACAATCACTCCCCCCTCCAATCACCAACCCACTCAGGGGATTTTTTTCTTTAAAAGAATTCGCTACAGCATTGCCGACACTACAACAAAACCCCCTCCAATCTACAACCCACTCAAGAGGATTTTTTCTTTACAAAAATACCATACAACTTTCACCACACTACAACTACACCCTCCAATCACCAAACCACTCAGGGTTTTTTTTTTCTTTAAAAAAATATGCTACAGTTTATACCACACTACAACCACACCCCCCTCGAATCACAAGCCCACTCGGGGGTTGTTTTTTTCTTTGAAAAAAATATGCTACAACTATTACCACACAACTACGTCACCCTCCAATCACCAACCTACTTGGGGGATATTTTTCTTTAAAAAAATATGCTACATTTACGAAACTACAACTACACCCCATTCCAAACTTCAAACCACTTGAGGGATTATTTTATTTTAAAAAATACGCTACAAAATTTAAGACACTACAACTACACCACCCTCCATTCACTAACCATCTTTGGGAATTTTTTTTTTATATGGCCATTTCCATTAACTTCCTCATAGCCATTTCCTCACTTTTTCCCGTTTCTCACCATTAAAAATGTCAATTCCAGTCTTCACGTTTTCTCAAAACTGCATTTTGCCTTTTCTCAACACCCAGAAATGCCTTTTTTGCATTTGAAAATAGTCATTTCCAGGCCGCGCACCGTCCCGCCCTAGCAACCCTGTTTCACTACATATGCCCGCAACCTTGTTGGGGGGGTGGGGTATGTCCATATATTAGATGCGCAATTAGTCCGTATCCCTCTACTGGCATTTCTGAAAAAATCGCAATATGGCATCAAAATGTCACCAAAATATCTCCATTTTCGTCATTTTCAATCTTTCATAACTCCAAAACTAAGTATCTCATGACTTTTTTTCTTACATGTCCTAAATGCTCATTCCTTTCACTATCCTATGCCCTTATCTCTTTTCCCTCAGTTCCCTACATTTCTGTCAGATTATTTTCTTCCTCACTCGACCTTTGGAGAGGTTCCACATACTTAAGCCTAAAGTGAAAACTACCAATTTATGACGTTTAATCTGCAAAGTTGCATTTCATGACTTTTTGGCAAAAACTGGCTATTTCATGATAAAAACCTATGACTATGGCGTTTATGACTTTTTCCTATCTCTGGTAATAACAAATAGAATGGACATTGCTTCTTCATTGGAATTGACTTGGTCACTGTCACACCATTATGCCTTTCCAGGTCAATTATTTAGACCAGGAGGTACTTACATTGCAATATGAAAGAGAGCATTTCCTGACATTTCATTTCGAAGTAAAGCAATTATTACCCAAAGAGCATAATGCTCTTCATATTTTAGAAAGCCTCTGTAGTATGGAAGTGCTTATCAACTTTTAATCCTTCATCAAGTTGTATTTGCAAGAAAATACATATCATGGAAATACCAACACAATCATTGTCAAACAAAGGTAATTTTTTTCTAAATATTTGCAGTTCATTTGAACATTATTTACTTCCAACTCATATATACTGCTTCATGACTGAGATGGTCAAAGCACTGAAGCACAAATATCAGTTCAAGAGCTCAAAATACACATTTTGAAAAATAGATACATACGTTAAAGGGTAATAGTGCTTATCACAATCTGACAACTCATTCTCATTAAGGATCACATGAGATAAAATAAAGTTAGAGATTCTACAACTTGGAGGTTGAACACATCAATACTCGAAAACTGGATGAAATTGAGGCATGGTTTAGCATGAATGGTGTAATGTAACTAGAAACTACAAATGATCAATCATTCAAGGTTTCATAACCAAAAATGTGTGCCACAATAATTCAACATTTTTCAGGCAAAAATAAAGAAGCTCCACGGTGATTTCAACTACTATTGTCATTGAAATGAATCAACAGTACCTTTTTATTAAAAAATGAAAAGTGACGTACTGTAAAAAAAAACTAAATAATATGATTACAAATTTAAAACCATACCATGTCACTCGGATGATAAGGTGCATTAGCCACTTGAGAATTCATTTCATTTTCTCGGCTTATATTCCTCCCTGGCTGCCCAGCCACACGTCTAAGGTCTGGGTTGCTCTGTTTCATCTTTCCCTGAGGATTAAGTTATTTATACTTCTTAAAATGTAAGTAAAGGAGCAACAGAAAATTAAAAGTTTACATGACAACATAATGCGTACACCAAACTGAAGAACAAAAATGAAAGTATAGAATCAATCATGGGCACTGAAAACCTTTGAAACTACAACTGAAAGCTAATCCTGCTTGTTTTGCAACAAAATGCAATCAAAAAATTTACCAAACCTACCTCACTTTACATTTTTGTTGCAAGATGATGGAGGCAACACAACACTAAACAAAAAAAAGTTCATTAAAGTGAAACAACTCTGAGTTATGATGATTCACCAATGAAAATACTTTGACTTGGTGATAAAACTGTCAAGATGTAGTTGAAGCAAAGGCTTCCGCAGAGGTTTGAAGATCTGGATCCCACATTATCTCTTCCGTTATAGGAGGTGTCTTCAGGTCGACCTGATGACACCTCCAGAGAACAGAGGAGAAAACCTTTGTCATCTTAACCCTGACACACACAGTTGAACCTGAAAACATGGGATCCAAAACTGTCAAGAATTTAAATAGGTCCAAGGTGGTATCAGACTGTCATAGGGGCATTTTGAATTAACTATTCATCAGAAAAATAGTCCAAAACAGAAAATGTTTGGAAAGGCTCTTAGCTCTAACATACCAATGCCATACACACCATTCAAGATTCACCTGTGTCATCTTTCCATTTTTCACTAAGCATTTTTTAAATCATCCACGAATGCCACTATCTCATTCAAGAAGGCTTGTAATAAAAATGTGTCACATGGGACTTGGAAAATTATGAATGTCCAGAATTGTCTTAGATGCAGTAAAGGAAACTATGTGCAAAGCTACCACTTATAGACCTTGTATGATAATCATTAGTCCAGCTTTCTATGTGTTATGACTCCGGATGATTCAATCTTCAATATTATGATGAAAGTAATAGGTACCTCTCCTAAAATGCCATCCTGTGCATACTTCCCTCAACCTTTGTTTCTAAATGCCTTCCTCAAAGACAATTTGGCCAATTTTATAACAATAAGCTAGCTCAACCCTATTTTTTCACATTGTTAAAACAGAAATGCAAAAATATCTCAGTCAGAGGTAAAAATAATCACTTGATTCAGTATTCTGTCTCAGGATGAGTAATTATAGTTTCATAATGGCATGGTTTTTCACAGTGTTAGGCATTTCATCATCCCTAATTGTTTTTCATTTAAAATTGACACCTACCTATATAAAATGAGATCATCGAATAAAATCTATGATGTAATAGAAGTATTTGAATTTTAGCATGTTCCGGGCAGAGTATATCTAATATTAAATCAACAGCTACAGTTGGAAAAGAAAAAAAATGTTAAACACTGCAGAGGCTTTTCCTAATGATGGTGCGACATGGTCAACTTGCATTGTTGTGCATAGACAATTTGTAACATGAATTACAACTTGGGCGAAATGTCACTCAAGTGAAAGCAGGTGATTGGCTTAAACAGGTTCTTTCCAGCAGAAAAGAGAACCACGTTAAACTTATGCATTAAAGCTTATGCATAGTGCCAAATTTGACAAATAATGAACAAATGAAGGAAGATAGTCATACAAATAAGATAGATGATATGCGGTGTCCATACTGAACTGTTTCATTCTGATTTAGGACAGTCCTCCACATAATTATCATCATATCCTAGGAAACAGTAATAACCAAAAGTTGATTGCTCATGTGGCTGAGGTTACATAACACTTATTTAATATGACTTTTCAAAAACAATTCCATGCATGGCAAAACAACATCCATGTACACAATGGGATTAAAACCAACAACATCCAGGTTAGAACCATACTTATCACATGAAAATGAAGGCTCACTGCTTGGTCAAAGAAGAATAAAGACATCACACAAAATTTGTAAACAAAAGTATATCGGCTAACACCTATCAACATGAGTACATCTTTAATATCAATTTTTGTATTTTTTCATTAGAGCAAATGTAGGAAGTATAACTCATTCTGTATATTTCAAATACAAATTATTAAAACTTCATTCATGCTCTTTGATCATGAGTCAAACTCAAAGGATTTATACATGGACACTTGTAAAGAGCAAATTTATAACTAATTCTTGTTTCCCATCATCCAACAGCATATGCTGGAACTTTTTATACATTGTCATTTTAAGAATAGTTTTTTTGTAGACATACAACACTAGATTAGATTAGATTGTTTGTAGGGGGGGCCTTCGACAGGAGCCCAGGCACTTAGACCTTGGTCCATTGTGCCAACCCCATGCCTGTCATGCCGGTCTGTAGACAGGGGACAAGAGTGCCACGGTTAAGGTATGTATGGTTACCCATCCAACAACTGTCTGGGCCCAACATTGCTTAACTTCGGTGATCTTACAGGAACCGGTGTGTCAATGTGGCTGGGCCCTTGCCCTGGCATACAACACTAGCTCATGATCAAGATACATAACACGGCATTCAGCACACCTTTGCCAGCCTTTGTTCCGAAGAAATGGAAAAATAATCTATTATTACAGTGCTAACAACTAATTGGTGCCTTTAGCTCTCTGTCATATTGCAAAAGTATTCCAACACAAATTAAAAGCACTGTGGAATATTTGTTTTCTTGGCAACCTCAAGGGTCACCGTCCAATTACCAGGAGGTATGAAACGAATATTTTTCTGCACATGACAATAAATAACGTTCAGACTCACTCTAATTGTCATTAAATTAAAAAATTGCTACATATTTCTGCAATCCTGACAATTTTTATTAGTTGCACTACAGAAGATTTAAAACTTGGGCAACATGAGAGATGACTGTGGCATTTGACTGCAGTCATAACACTGTTTGTTTTCCAAATTAGTTGGAGGTTGTATCCTGTATTATAGTCATCATGCTCTTATTCCCATAAGGATAAGTAGAATGAGCAAAAATTACAAGGATAGTCTTACCTTTCTGGATAACTAAAAAAAATTTATTTTGGTGAGGAAAGAGGCCAATTGCCAATTCCTGGATATTTATGCAAAAAAACAACCACCAGCAGTCACCAATTTTAAGAGTGATAGGTTGCAGCTCTCCACTCCAATATGTTTATATCCCTATGCTTTGTGTATTCCTATATTATTCCTTACTTTAACAAATCAACATGTCTCTGAAGAATGTAATTTAACATTCTGAGTACGTAATTGCAGTAATTTTGAGTTGACCATTCCTTTCATTTATTTGTGTGGTAAAAACAGCTCCAACTCCATTCAGGGGTTATCTACTTAAGCAGAAATTATAAATTAGTCGTTGGGGTATAACCACTTAAAACAGGTTTCACCATAAGTATAAATTTGATAGCTAAATGCAAACAACCCAAGCAAAAAATATAAAAACACTGCCATCTTACTCTGTCTTCTTTTATTTTTCATGAAAATAAACTATATATCAAGTTTTCTGCTTTCACTGACTCAGCCATAAAAATAAAAACAAAATAACTAGTGATGGGTCGAAATTATAATTCATTGAATCCCTAATCCAAATCTCTTTTTATTTAATGAATCTTGAACACTTACTTTTGCAAGGTTTACTTGGTGGTATTCCATCATAAGATGGAGAAAAAGGCAACTTTTACAAATACCACTGAATATTTATTGAAACTCGACCCGGGTTTCGAAGTGGGTTCACATCAACATCAGGCAAAAATACAAAAGAAGCGTAAGCCTTATATACATGACATAGCCAAGTGAGGGAGGTGGGCAGGGGAAGGGGGGGGAGGGTAAAGAAACACGGGAGGAGGGTAGGGGTGAATGCTAGAGACGGACTAAGAGGACAAAGGGGAGGGGGTTAAAGCTTTGAGTATGGAGGAAGAGGCCGGGAACATACATTCATTAACAAGGATTTATCACTCCATTTTACCGTTGACAAGCGAAAGCTGAATGCATTAGAATAGCTGGAGATTTTTAAAAAACAACTTGACTGTGATAAATTCTGTGTTAATGAATATATGTTCCCGGCCTCTTCCCCCATTCTCAAAGCTTTGACCCCCTCCCCTTTGTCCTTTTAGTCCGTCTCTAGCATTCATCCCTACCCTCCTCCCGTGTTTCATTACCCCCCTGCCCTTCCCCCCCCTCCCTCACTTGGCTATGTCATGTATATAAGGCTTGCGCTTCTTTTATATTTTTGCCTGATGATGATGTGAACCCACGTCGAAACCCGGGTCGAGTTCCAATAAATATTCAGTGGTATTTATAAAAGTTGCCTTTTTTCTCTCTTAATCTTGTACACCAAATCTCTAATACCGCTTTCACCAAATTATCAATCACAGTTCTTTTTCATGACCGATATGTACATACATATACATAAAACAAATCCAAATACAGTTTTACATGTTCTTGTAAATTTATGTAGTAAATAAGTAGTGCAAACGACAATAATCATGATTTATCAATGGCATTTTTCTCATTGTGGGATTCCAAACAAATGGCCTTACACGACAACTTGTGGCTCGACCGGCTTTGATTCTCATGACTTTGTGCTATGAGGCAGAATGTGATGAGTAAAAGTAGAGCAAAATATTAGCTCTTAACATTCACAAATGTATGTGATAGGGCGATAAATATCTGACTTTAGTGAAAAATGGTGTGAAGCAGTTTCAAACTGTGACTCCAAACATGTTGATCCAATGGTCAGGTTTCGAATTCAATGACCTTTTCACGATCAAAAGACAAAAACCTCACATTTCTTTATCATCATCATAAACATCTATTCTCATTTCTTAGCACAGTTTAATTTACCCTAATTTTTTAAATTTTAATTAATGTCCTTATTAACTTCTTTATTAATCCTTAGAAATGACCTGGAATAATTTTCTAGAACAATCATCATGTAGGGCTATGCTTATAATAGAAGACCTTGTATTTTCGGCACAAAACCATGGCACGATGGTGTAACAAAAACGGTAAGGTGAAAATTTTGCAACTTCTTCAGCATTAAAAAAGCGATGTTATACAAGGAGTTCTATGTTAGGAGTATCTATTTTGGCAGCTCCCAACTTATTTTATCAGAAAAAAAAAGAAAAATTTTTATCTATAAGTCAAATATACAATGAAAACATCAAGCATAATGGAATGCAATGCACGCATTGGCTTTAAAAATGATGCATTGGGAGGTTATGAACATGGTGTACATATGTGCTGTGAGCCAATTTTTTAAGGAAACTTTGCGTGACTAATAGCAAAAAAACTCGGCTTGACGTACATATTTATTTATTTTAGGGATGAGTCGATTCCAAATGTCGATTCTCGATTCCACCAATTCTCGGGCACGGAATCGGAATCGAGAATCGATCGCCTAAAGTCGATTCCGATTCCATCGATTCCAGGAAGATAAATGTTTTGAGCATAGACTATAAGCTTGGGGCATAAAGGCCGTCACACACCAAAGCGGCCGCGGTGTCAGCCTTGCCCGCGCGGAGGATACGCCCGGCACGCGGGTGCTGCGACGAACATACCTAAGCGGCCTCGGAAACATGAAAATGTTGGCAAGAGCGACAAACCGACGAACCCTGAAATGGCGCGTGTTCATGAGCAACTCTCAGAGAAAAAAAATTGGAAACCACGGGATCGGGAAGCAATGCATGCGTTTTTCGTTCTTTTATTAACCGCTGGTCACGGCAAATCAAATTATTGCGATTATGAATCACCATCGGATAATTCATCTGGACCACCAATTTTAACGTATAATAGATCGAAATATATATTTTTTATTTTCGAATGATACTTGAAGTCTGATGATAATAAAAACGTGCAGAGAGCGAGTTTGCCTGTGAAAAAAAAGTTTCTTATAAATACGCGTAGAGAGCGGGTTTTTTTATATAACTTTTTTTCATAGACTAACACGCGTCTGCGTAAATAATAAATATTTAGACACATTCGCGTTTGCATAGCCCAGTTTCATCAATGCAACCCTTGAGAAATTTGATACTTGCTTGGCATAAGCCTCCTCGCGGCCGCGGCCTCCGGGCGGACTCGACAGGTTGCGTTCGGCCGCCACCGCGCACCCGCCAGGCTGCTCTGGTATGTATGGACGCAATGAACGCTACATTATTGTTTAGCCACCGCGGCCGAACGACAATGTAGCCACCGCGGCCGAACGACAATGTAGCCACCGCGACTAAACGACAATGTAGCCACCGAGGCCACTCAGGTGTGGAGTGGCCTTAACGGTTATATCTGAACGAAAGACAACCGAAAGAACTGCTGTCCTGCGCGAGTCATTGCAAGTGCTGCTGCTTGATAATCTAGTGCTCTTTTTGTGAACAATGTCCTCTTACGTGTGGAAGTATTTTCAAATAGATTCGAATGACAAATTTGCAAAGTGTTCTTTGTGTAGTACTCTTATTTCAAGAGGTGGGAGCAGCAAAACAACGTCTAACTTATTGAAACACCTGAAAAAAGTGCATCATATAAATTCAGGAGCAAATGTATCCACCAAGACGAAGACCTCAGCCCTAGAAGCCCCCCCAGGAAAGCCTTGCTCAGATTCTGGGCCTTCTAAAATTGTTTCATTTTTTCAGCCCGAGAGTTCAAGTAAGTCTGCCTCATTGGATAACCTAGCTAGTTGCAATAAATTACCAGTGTCTGCTACTGAACCATCAAAGGAAGTTTCTACAGGCATGGAAATGAAAAAATCTTTTATGACCAGCTTATTGATGAGACAGATACCGATGTCCCATCAGAAGGTGTAGAAATAGAATCACCAAATTCAGATTTACTTCTTTCAGCTTATTCAACCATTGAACCTATTGATAGGGCATCTTTTGATTCAGATATGTCAGTCACTGTCTCAAATCCATAGAAACACCACATCGCTCTTATCCAAAAAGTATTAATGTAGGGACCAAGAAGAAGCAGCCAACATTGGATAATCTCTTCGACAGAGTGACTAAATTCAAAAGTAGTGATTTTAGAGCCAAAAAAATTACAAAACTAATTCGTGAGATGATGTGTCTTGATTTGCAGCCACTGTCAGTAGTAGATAATAAAGGATTCAGAAAATTGATAAACCATCTAGAGCCAAGGTACACCATACCATCACGCAAAACATTTTCAAATAAAGTTCTTGTTGATATGTACAGTGAGGTGCACCAAAATGTTAAGGAAGAGTTGCATTTGGCCAGATATGTGGCTATTACAACAGATATGTGGACATCTATTGCAAATGAGGACTATATGGCTGTTACAGCACACTTCTATTCCGGAGCAAAGTATACCCTCAAAATGACACACAGGTGCCTGGAAGTAGTGCCTTTTACTGAAGTATCCCATACTGCTGTCAACCTCAAGAGTTTCTTATTGAAAGTTTTCAGTGACTGGAGCATATCCTCTAAAGTTGTTGCTATCATAAGGGACAATGGAACAGATATAACCGCGGCTCTGAATCGATCACAGTTTGAAGCAATATCATGTGTAGCGCATGCACTGCAACTGGTAACGGTGAAAAAGTTTCCCATTACTGGGCTAACAGTGTTTTCTGAGGCTTAAAAATATTGTATTCAAGTATCTGTGTGTTCCTCCTAGCACTGTGTTTAGTGAAAGACTATTCAGTACAGCAGGGAATATATGCGATGCAAAAAGAAATAGACTCGATCCTGACAGAGTAAAAATGCTTGTTTTCCTTAACAAAAATATTGAATAGATTGTCATTTTCATTGAATATTTGTTATTTTAACTCTCACGTGTAACAGGTTTTATATTTGTGTTTTTTTATAGTGTATATGGGTGAGCATCCTTAAGCATATTACTTTGGTGGTTAAATAAAATACTAATTTACTTAATGCATAATATATTATGTAAAACATCAGAACGGCATAAGTAATGCTGGATAGTCATCTAAATTTAATTACATAGTGCACGGTACATTTTTAAGTTCACAATGTTTGTCTA
Organism: Pyrrhosoma nymphula; assembly: GCA_963573305.1. Classification (NCBI taxonomy): domain Eukaryota; kingdom Metazoa; phylum Arthropoda; class Insecta; order Odonata; family Coenagrionidae; genus Pyrrhosoma; species Pyrrhosoma nymphula. Next base: position 38,935,737 of record OY754334.1, read on the forward strand.
AAACAGTCAGTGTTTATTATTTTATTTAACCTGAGGATATATTGCTATCATACTATTTTGCTATTTTTAGTAAATATACTTATTGGGCCACTTAATTGTTTTGTTATTTTATTCCATTCAATTCTTAAATTTTAATGACAGCAATGCTACAGATAAATCAATATCCCACCTGTTAGAAGGAATAAGAATCGATGGAATCGGAATCGAGAATCGGGAATCGATTTGAAGGAATCGGAATTGGAATCGGAATCGAAAAAAAGTGGAATCGACTCATCCCTAATTTATTTACTTCCGCATCCCCAAAAACAGCACTAACAGCCTTTTACTTTGGGTGTTTTAACATGTGACAATGTACGAACACAAACACCCAAGTCCTGAGTGGTGAAAAACACACTCAGGCTGGACTCGAACCCACGACCTTCAGTTTAGCAGGCGAGGACTTTACCCCATCACCACCGGGTCCTACAAAATATTGTGGAGGTCTATATATATATATATATATATAGAAATTTTCCAGCAAATTATCAACACTTCTGTGGCAAAACGTCGTCAATATAATAAATTTTGAGGCGATACTTTGAACAGTAAGAATTTACAGCGACATAATGTGCATGCCACCAGCTCAACTGCAGTCCAAATCTGTTTTGGAAGAATTCGATAAAATTTGACCCAATCCTTGAATCCTGACCACATCACTAAATAACAAATTTTTAAGCCAATCATAAATATGACACAATACACAACAGCAATTTCATCAATAATTAAGCCCTTATAAATAAAGTTTCTTTGCCTACTGATTAATCCCTCAACTCAACCCATCTTAGTGAAAAACAATGCATAAGAAACTAGCTCAACATTTACCCAATGCCTGGAACATAGATGTAAGTACATATCTTCCTGCTTCTTCAGCACTTCGAGCAGCTGTGAGAAACGCTGGAGGTGCTCATAGTCAACACTTTCCAACTTTGCAGTCATAAAATGTAAGAACACAGAGGGAGCAGGGGAAATTAGATAAGGATCACAATGCAATGCAAAAGCATTAAACATGCACATATTCAATAATTTCCTTTCTTCAAGAAAAAAATAATTAAAGCACAAAATTAAGGAAATAATGTTTAGTTCAGACAATAAGACTAGAAAGTTCTACTGCAATTTTTCTAAAAATATGCATACCATCATTAATAATACTTAAAAACATATGTGTTCAGAGGGGTGACTTTAGGCCTGGGAGACGGCCCAGGTCAACTGAAGGATTGACAAGGTCTAGTGACAAAAAACTTACTTATCAAAATATGTGCTTACAACATTGTAATATGTATCTTTATTAATGATTGATATATGTACCATAAAAAAGGAATTGGTTCTTATATTTGCTCACAGGAAAGCCTCAGCAGAATTTTGGCAGCAAAGACAAAGTGGGGGTAGGGGGAGAGAAGGCACTGAAAAGCTATGTACCCCGATTGAAAAACTTTCCTTGAGACAACCCTGTGTAGTGATGTTTTAAAGTAATATATTAGCTCATATCTGTTACTGCAACAAATTTCACTCATAAACTGTCACCTCCACAATAAACAAAAAAATAGCTATGGACATCAACAACACCAAACTTAGAAGATATTTCAGGCAGTATCCTTGGGGAGTTGGTACAGATAAAGAAGCATTGCAGAGAACCCAAAAAGCATTCAAGTGAACACATACAAGACAGCACACAATCACACAGGCAAATGATCCAATTGGTATTATAACTGGAATTAAGATTGGCATGGAATTCTCTCCACCTTAGCCAAAGGCAAGAGTTTGATGAATCTTGTAAGGGCCACGGTGTCTCACAAATCTTATAAGGGTCAAGGCACCTCATAAAACCAAGAGTGAGTGAGAATTAAGATTATTTTAAAACAATAAGTTCTGCCAAGAAAATTACCATACATGGAGCCTACATGGGTTTTCCACAACTTGGACTTTCCATGACATCCCCAAAATATGACTGCCTAAGATGATTTCTCAGTTTTTGCTCATGATCACAAACATCTAAAGGCTGGAGAGCAAACGAAGATAACAAATTTACAACTGGTAGATATCCCTATTGATTCTCAATGGGAGATATAAAAGTAAGAAATAATATAGTAGTTCTATTAATACAGAAGAGAATCTGACTTCTCATTTCTCATCTTAGTTTTCTTTCCTAAGTAGAAATATGTAGCACGTTTTGCTACTTAAGCCTGAATCACACCATCATTTTTTTCCATCCCTTGTCAGGGATCATTTAAAGAATGCTTTTCACGATCGCTCAAACGATAGGGAAAGTGATAGCTGAAGCCATCATTTTCTGTATCTCAAGATCATTTGCGTCATCACTGGGAGCATCATTTCCGAACTTGATATTTTCTTATCTCATTCATCAAGATTAGTAGTATTATGAATTTAACCATTATAGTGACTATTCGAAACTAAGCAGCTCTTGTTCTTTCTCTGTAATAGAGTATTGAATATTTTATTATTTATTACCATATTATTTATTACCATTGCCATTGGCGTACATCATGCAGACCTTAACCCGGTTGGAAACCTGAGAGGAATTCATTCAAGTAATTCACCGGGAAAAACTTAGATCCTTTATTATCATTATCTTATAAATTAACCGACCACGAATTTCTGTAGTTTTATTTGGCCAAGGGGTGTTTCCATGGTCTTTCTGGGAGCTTTATATTTTCTCAAAAAAATAAATTGTCATGGTACCTAAATTTATGCAGTTCATTAACCTAAAAAATGATAAATTTGACATATACTGGAGAATATTGTCAAATAAGAGGCAACTGGATTTTAGCTGTTAAATTGGCTATTTCTGTGTAACTGGTAGTTCATTTGCGTTCTTAGCATATTATTTATGGCAACAAACTGGTTTTGTATGCCTGAGGACATATCATTTTAGGCGCATTAAAACAAGTTCCCAATGCGTGCCATGGAGTGGGCTAACATCAATCTAGACTTATTGTTAAACTAAAATTAATGCTTAGCCATGCACATATATGAACTCATCTGTGGAACATACACACATCAATGAAGATTTTATTCCTCACTCTTCTGCACTGAACTGATTATGCAAGGCAAGAACTCTTTTTGCTTAAATGTCTTGCGTAATTGTTCCAGAACGGAAAGGCTCCACACTCATCTCTCTTTCATTCGGGCTCTTTATCCTTAAAAATTGAGCATGGCAAGGAGAGGATTTATTATTGCAAAGGTGGTCATGTTTTCCCTTTTCTATGAGAGCTGTAATTGCTTCCACTATCCACAAGCATGATTTATTGCAAGACATTTTACAAACTCTCAAATGTCCTCAAATGTTTATAATGCTAATTTGATTGAAGCAACAATTCATTCTTTGCAACATTCGTTCTTTGTAGCCGTGCACTCCGATTGACTAACTGACGAAGTCAGGGGCATCTTCAGGGACGGAAAAAAGGACCTGCTCAAATGATGAAAAAAGAGGTAGGGATCCCTATCATTGCCGCTATCCCTAAAAGTGATCGCGTACACCTTCAATTTTCAGCCATCATTTGAGCTATCATTGGAACTATCCCTGAAAAGGGACAGAAAAAATTATCATGTGATTCAGGTTTTAGTGATGTTAGTATTAAGTAGTACTGTTAAGCTATTTTACTGAAATTGTTTCTATTTAAACAAGAAATCATTCAGTTTCACGAGGGGGCTCAGGGAAGATCACCATAAAATTATAGCATATTTTCCCTTAAGTGAGTGAGATTTTTTCCAGTACCAACAGAGACCATATTCGAATATTTATTTCAACTAAGTATCACGTACCTCCACGCAATACTTCAAGGCTCATTACTTTAAGGCTCATTCATTCCGTAGCTAAATAGAAAACAGTGATTTGGGGATTTAGAGCTCATTGGAACCCCAACCAACCAACTCCAACCAACTCCTGAGCTCTAGGATTGTTTTAAATTTAACAGGTGTAGTATGTAGGCCTCTATTAGTATGCAAAATTCTACATAGTAAGGGATGTACTACATATACTGATGGGCCATAATTACAAGAATCAATGTGATGTGCTATATGTGGATATTATGTAAAAGCCATGAAGCAAATATGGAGAGGTTGGAGTACAAAATACCCCAACTGAAATTTCCTAATATTCATCATTTAATTTAATGCAAGCCATAAAAGGCCCAGGCAAAATTTCTCATTCATAGCCATTCCATTGCTCAGGTTGACAAGGAAATACGCTATTGTTGAAACTGGAGCGAAATTGATAATTTTGGAATTGAAAACATAATTTTTAAGCAAAAATGAAACGTAAAACTAAATCAATTGTAAGAATTAAATACTTAATTCTTTCTGCCATCTGATAGTGTAAATTTATTTAACTCTCTATCTTTATTGCAAGAAATTTTAAAAAGCAAAAAAAAAAAGAAACCTCTGCACTGATTCCAATGCTTTTATTATGGGAGTAAAATATAGGCACCTGTTTTGGGGGCCATGGGGCCCTTGCAGACCTGAGGCCTTTTTATATTGCCTATAGCACTCCTTAGTATATATGCTAGAATCATGCAAAATTTCAGGTCAATCAGTTCATAGCTTTCGAGGAGAAGAGTAACGAACATACAGACAACACTAGATTTATATATTTACAATATTTAAAAAAAATTCAACTGGTTTACTTCCCGTAAGCAAGATGAAATAATCAATGGATATAACAGACAGCAAGAAAATTACTAATAAAATGTCTACCTCATTGAAATAAGCTTCCGACTAATTGTAGTTAGTTGCTTTCATCCACAACTCTAAATTATCAGGTACACTTCTCCCTTTCCTTATCGAATGTTTGTTTTCAAAAGGACTACAAGAAGTTGGCATGTTACTCATTGCATTTTATACGGTCTCCATTAAATGTGAAAGATGGCTGTAAGCTGGCTAACCAATGTACATATCAGGATGATTTTACATCAGCAAAATTAATAAAAAAAGAGCATCCAATAAAAATTAGTTGAAATCAACTTGCATACCACATCCAAACTCAAAGGATATGCTAGTAACTAAGTTCACAAGATGTTTCATTTACTATACTCACCACACAACCACCACTTATGTCTATTTCACCACATTCAGCCAAATTCTTCAATGTTGACAGCAAATCCTCGAGCTTCTTCTCACTGTCACGCAAACCAAGAAGCATCTTCGTCAGTTTGCAGTACTCAGCTGTAACTCTCTACATTGGAAAAGGTAAAAATGGATGTTAGTAAAAAAAACTTTACTTTTTCATCAGAAGTAATCAGCCAAAAAGATTAAGATATTTTTGGATATCATTGAAATATGAAAAAAAATCCCAGTTTGATTCAGAGTGAAGCACCAACATGTGATGTCAATTTGCAAGTGCTGTAGCCAGTAAATATTAGGTAATAATATGAACCATGCATTTTCTAATCTAAAAAACCATTTAATCACTTTGAAAGGGACAAATCACTTTTGCAAGTAAAATTCAAATATTTAATGGCAACTGGTTTAAAAAAGTAATAGCAAAACATGAATTTCAAGAAAGGTGTGCATTAAAAATGGCCAGTTTTCTTTATGGAGCAAAAAAAAACAGGTTGGAAATTGATAATTTAAAAAAATGGGTATTTTCAAAAACTTGTGTTTGTGTTTTTCCAAAAAGAAAAAAATAAATGTACTGCTAATAAAAATCCTCGAATCTAAAGTCATAAAGATACACTGAAATGTATGCATAAGATATCACAAATGGTGAATGAAACATCTTCAGTCTTACAAAGTAATTTCCTCGTAGGCCAATTCCCTACATTGCTACATGAAATCCTCTCCTCAATTTTATTTCCTCCAACGGAATCCGATTTTTATATTCAATCTTCACACAAAAAAATATGTACTCACCGGATCTCTTGAATGCTGCATTCTATCCATGAGAGAAGTTGTTTGGTTTATGTAATCTCTAATTTGATTCAGGCGGCTCAGAACTTGATTGCGATCAGGCTAAATTAAAAGAAAGAAAATATGACTCAATCCAAGGCATGAAGAAAATTTGTTACCTCACATCATATGAATAGGTACATTAAAATGAAGTTTCAATAAATACATGTGTTGCATTATAATTTCATTGAAGTAAGGCCCAGAACACCCGTTTTTATTTTTAAAATGTGATCTACAATCAGCCTCCATCATGGTCAAGTTTTTTTCTAACAGCAGGAATAGCCTTTTGTTCACATAATAAATGCACTAAAATAATGAACAAGTGGTTCATTATTTTAACAACAACATGAGCGACAAAGAAATAGTTTGCTATTTCCTCAATAATGCTCAGAAAACATTTTTATAGACAAAATAGAGAATCATTTCATAAATAAAGTGTACAGGTAAAGAATGTGGCACTTTTAATTTCACGCTTCCACATATTGATGCACTTTCACTGTTTGTGACTAATTTTATCACTTCTAAACAGCTTGTGCTCACGTCCAGAAATGTATCTATAACTGGCAAATTCGGCTTCCTATAATTAATAATAATAATATATTTTATTTGTCCAGCGATTTGTTGTTACAAATATAGGACACGTCAAGATAATACACTACATAATGCACATAATACAATACAATTGCAAAAATTGTTTACATTAAAATGTTAATTCTTTTACAATATATGATCCATAAAACCAAACTGTGTCTTATGGACTTGTGCATCCTACGTACCAAGAAATATGGTATATTTTAAAATACATGTATATTATTTTCAATAAATAGCAAGAGAACTTAAAAAGAGATTCGCAATTGAAAAATTACTCAAGAACTTCCAATAAATGCATAAAAAATGCCCACCAAAATCAAAATCAAACTTGGTATCCCAATCAATTGGGATACCAAGGGTTGGGATTCCCACTCGCAGAGAGGGAATAATACTTCCAAAAATATATGTATACCTAACTTTCCTTAACACATTGGCTTACAAAGACAGTGATTTGCCGGCCGCTCAAAAAAGGCCTTAGCCTCCAAAGACAGTGATTGGCTGTTCCCTTTCTTAAATTTTTTTCCTAGTCTTGTTTGATGCACATAGTTAGATACTGCCTAATGAACGACCTGCAGAAAGAGTTAGATAAATTCTGCAACTCAAGGGAGAAGTTCAAAAGCAGCAAAAACAGAGTGAAAGCTGGAGGAGAACCCCAAATATAGAAAGAGGAGAGAAGCTGTTGATTCCATAGTAAACTGGAGCCTAGAAAATAATTTTATGCTTAATGAAAAGAAATCCTCTTTTATTCAATTTTGCCCTTTTCAAAAAAGAACACATCAGTCCAATACTTAAGACTGAATGCCTCCATCCTAAAAGGTGCTACAAGTACTAAATTTCTGGCTGTCCAAATACAGTAAAACTTCGATTTTGCGCACTTTGATTTTACATTAAGTCTTGTTTTTACCCAGCGACACTCAAGTCCGGCCAGAAAGCATAGGGAATTGCAATGGTGAAACTTCGATTTTACATCTTTTCTTGATTTTACGCAGTTTTTTGATTTTGCGCAGCATAACTTCAGCCCCAAAGAGACAGCTAATTTTGATTTTACGCAGTTATCTTTTGAATTCGATTGAAGACAATTCTGATCTCAATTTCATCTACATATCGTCAGTTTCTCAAGGAATTAAGCATAACTACAGTCGTGTTTAATCAATCGAATCAAAATATAGGTATAGCATTACAATGCGTGGTTTCGAACAAAGCTAGATTGATAACAGTGTCGGTGCTTTCCATTCACAAACCTCCAAATCATGTTCCCACGTAATTACTTCACATGCTCTGTGTAGTAATCATGTATGATTTCGTAGTCTGGGGTAGTAGGGCCTCCAGAGTCATCGGAGCCCGGCAACAGTTCATATCGTCTCCGCTAGATGGTAATGATGTAAGAACCTTTCGAGGCAATCCAAGCTCGACTTTTGTCCTTCGCCTGGAGCGCCTAGGGAATGATGCTCTATATCGTGTTCATGTTCAGGGTTGGAAAATTCCGACAGGAGTATTATGAAGTTATGTTCTTCATTCATCTCACTGAGTTGCAAAAATGAATACAGAAATGGTTGACACGACGTCGCGCTGTTGAGTGTGAAACTCAAAACATCACAAATCTAACTATTACTTCCCCCTGCGGCCTCTCAGTATTTATTCAGCTTCCTTTACATAAGCGAATATCCCTCTTGGTTCAAATTAGCCGTAGCAGGATATCGAAACCACCAAGATACGGCAATCGCCGTCCATGTGTACCTACTTTTGATTAACAAGGGGAATACATGACTGTCGGGTGGCTAATCGAGCTCAAATTTTCTGATTCAGTAGTCCATGGTTATTAATTCAATATGTCGAAGCGAGACGATGCACCTCTCGTAACTTTTTGAGAAAAAAGCATTTAAAAATCGTAAAAAAGCATGTTGTGGTATGTAAGCTCTGTTTATTACCTCGACTCGACTTCGAAAGTGAAGGTCCCAAGTTCGATCCCCACTCACTGACACTTTTTTTAAAAGGTTTTTATTGTTTAAATTTTCATATTTTGTTCTCTTATCATCATTATTTCAATGAAAAATATTTTTAAGGCAATTATTTTAAATATTAATGAGTCGCTTACAGGGTAGGGTATGGAGCAATGGCTAAAATAACCTTTTCAAGGGTGGTAATATATATTTATTTGTTACATTTAAAGGTATATTAGGATATTGCGATTATGAATCGTGCAAATGATAAATAAAGAAGCAACTGGAGTGGTTAGGTAGTGTACTGGCCTTCCATATCCTATTCTCGGGTACGAATTTCCAGAGTATTCCGAAATCCCATCCTTGGGTGTAATGTGGATTACACCGATGGTTCAGTACACCATCCGTCAGATGGGATGTTAAACCGTGGTCCCCTAGGCGCCATTTTTAAAGAGTAGGCTAATGCCGACACCGGGTTTCTATCCAACCTCCATCCTCTGTTCCAAATCCCTAGCTGATCCATTCCGGATTCCCAATGGAAGCATAAGCAGTCTTTAAGGTGGATTTCACCCCCAATTACTTATTCCAATGCCATTATTCTGTCCCCACCTCTATATATGACGACTTATAATCGCAATATCCTAATATACCTTTAAATATAACAAATAAATATATTTTACCACCCTTGAAAAGATTATTTTAGCCATTGCTCCATTCCCTACCCTGTAAGCGACTCATTAATATTTAAAATAATTGCCTTAAAAATATTTTTCATTGAAGTAATGATGATAAGAGAACTATATATGAAAATTTAAACAATAAAAACCTTGAAAAAAAAGTAAAAAAAGTTTCAGTGAGTGGGGATCAAACTTGTCAAACTCGAAGTTGAACAACACACCAGCTTTGGAGCTCGAGGAAGAGAGTGATGTAATGGATGACAGTGATGCAGTGCCTGTTCATCCTTCCCGTAGTGATATTAAAGAAGCCTTTAGGCATTTGCACAATTTTTGTTATGCACGTTCAGAGATTAGTGAAGGCCATATTGAAAACATTAATGCATTAGAGGCAGTTGTGAATAAAATATTTAAGAAGGGTTTGCAACAAAGTAAAATAAAATATTTTTTCACCCAAAATGAGTGATTTCATAAAAAAAGAAATTGTTTTTTTATAAATCTCCGTAAATCAGAGCTTAAATAAAGTATATGACTAAGTTTGCTAAAAATGAAGTGCAAGTTTTATCCTAAAAATTATACTCTTCCTCAACACCAACTCTTGATTTTACACACTTAGATTTTACACCGTGCCCATATTTTGGTCCCTCCAACTGCATAAAATCAAAGTTTTACTGTAGATGAATGCATGCTATGGGAGCCTCACATTCAATCTGTCTGCTCAAAAATTGCATCAGGATGTTATCTACTGAGACGCATATGTCGTACCAATTACTAATTTTGAGACTGCTATGTCAGTATATTATGCCTTCATTTATAGTAGGCTCAAGTATGGTGTCGCTGCATGGGGGTACTCACACAATACAATGAGGGTTTTTAAATTACAAAAATGGGCTGTTCGAATTTTAGCTGGCGTGGGTAGATCCCACAGCTGTCGCCAATTATTTAAGGATCTTAATATTTTAACTTTCCCTTTCATTTTTATACTCATCTATTTTATATGTGAAGAACAATCATTTTGCTCTGGGTTTAAAGGTAAATATTGATGTTCATGATTATGACACCAGGCAAAAAAAATTTGAGACTTATTACACATAATACTAGAATGTATTAAAAAATTCCAGTGTACTCTGGTATGTTATTTTTGAATTATTTGCCTATGGATATAAAAATAATTGAATCTCTTCCAAGCTTTAAGACACAACTTCAAAAATATTTAATTGACAAGACATATTATTCTGTCTCTGAATTCCTGTGTAGTTAATGGTGATATTTTTTACTATCATAAATTGTATATATTTCTCAATGGTTATGAAATGAGTATTGTTTTTTACTTTGATATGAGCCTTCATTTGATATGTTTTTAATTGACTTGTCCTAAACAAGTATATATCTTGTCCTGGTATTAATAAAAATATTACTATATTATATTATTATTATTAAGAAAACAGGGAGTGGGAGGGCTTGAGAAAGAGGCCCAGCCGCGACAAGAGGAGAAGACGAGACATCAGGAGGGGGTGGATGAAGACAATGGCTTGGAGTTGTTGAGTTGCGGAGAAAGGGAAATGAAGCTGGAGGAAGAAGCCCAACCGTAAAAGGTGAAGAAGATGGCCTGGAGGTGGGGAAAGACGGGTTAGAGAAAGCAGAAGATTTTGGAAATCTGTAAGAAGAAGCCCAGCAGCGAGGAGAAGAGTTAAGACGACAAGATGGCAGAAAAGAAGAAAGGAATCACTGAGAAAGGACAAAGAAGCTAGAGGAAGAAGCCCAGCTGTGGACAAGGAAGAAGATGGAGATGGCGTAGTAAGAATGAAGAAGACGGCATGGAGAAATATCGCACTTATGAGCACTTGCGGGTGACTCCATAAAGGTTACTACCGTGGCTAGTCCTGGTTTCCTCAAATTGATCAAAAATTATGTTTGACCACTATAATATGAGCTAAATTCAAATAATTTCATTCTCTAAGGAAACGATATAATTTAAAATATATGCAAATAGAGGGTAAAAGACTATAATATACTCTCATTACTATACCTCACTACTATACTCTTCGGATGCAAAGTAATTATGTATTGTTAAAACTTAAAAGACAAAGACAGGGAGAGAATTTGGACACATTCCAATTCTTTCCCTAATTTATTATGTATGTATTATTATTGTTACGCCCTGATGTTTTGTTATTTTGTTTTAGCAATGCTTTTTTGTCGTTCTTGATCATATTTCTCTGCAGATTATAAGATACAGAAGATCGCATTTCAATTTTGTATACCAAAGAGTTTCAAGTTGCTCACTCCGCAAAGTCGTTGGTCTCCGTGAAAATTATGTTATCCCTGTTCAGCACCTTGCTTTCATTATCACTCTTCTCTCCTGGTTTCGTTTTTCTGATACTTTTTGCTAGGGACCGGAAAAAAATCACATATTGCGATAAATGTGAATTTTCTGCGAAAATTAGGGATAAAAGCGAAATATCTGGGAAATTAGCAAATATGCAAAATTTATGTGAAATGAGGTTATGAATACAAAAAACTAGTAGGAAATGGCAATAAAAATATCTTTACATGTTTTTATTTGTGAATTATCCTATTTTTATCCATTAAAATTATGATTGTTACCACTTGAATGCAACAAATCAGCCTATAACTTAAACTTAATAATATATGCGAATGTGTATTGATTATATTGCACAAGATGAGCAGAGGAGCATTGTTGCACATTTCCTATCTTCACTGTTTACACGTGAAAGTTTGACGAAGGCCCGTCTTTAACATGCGACGGCGTGCACCAATGGTGGGTCATACGGTCGTCGCTCCTCACAGGTGTCGTGACCCACCGGTGGTGCACGGGAGATTGGCTTGAAGGCCGTCGTGTACCACCGGTGGTACACGCCACTATGCCACCACAGCTTGGAATGCTGAGCACAGGCACACACGCCCCTCAATAAGGATCTATTTTTCATATATACGCTCAGAGAGGAAGAAAAATTTGAGTTCGGAGTTTTTATGGAAATAAAATAATATTCCCGTCCACTAAGTTGAGGGTAAACGGCAAATAAAAAGGCTCCAAAAATCAATGGCAATACGCTTCCTTACTCTAAAAAATTACCTTACAAAAGAATTTTCTGCCATTTTTACCATGAGTATATGGATTACGGGAAAATTCTGAAAACAGATTGCCTAACTCCCAGGGGCGGAATCAATCACGTAAAAATTGAAATATACTATAATACATATAAATAATTAGTAACACTGGAGTTCTAAACATTCACATTGAACAAAAATCTATAACACGTTTATTGTGAAAGTTTTTGAACAAAACTTATATTTTTAGATATGTTCTTCCTTCAGAAATCAGTGTCAACAATTACTAAGAAAACATATCAAAAGTCGTAATCATAAATGAGAAAAGGAAATGTAAAAATAAAGATAACAAGAAATTCAATGCTATGTAGCATATAAAAAATGTGTATATTTCATAACACTGGAAATTCATAGAAAATTGAAATAGTGGGATTTTCTAGATATTGCAGATTGGAACTCTTGACAGCATTTTCAATTATAAGCAAGATAGTAACTCATACATATAATTACAACAAAAACAGTAAAAATCCAATCGATTCAATTCCAAGCCCACAGAAACTGTAAATAAACGGGCATTTAAAAGTTCCCCTTCTTTTTACTTGCACAATTAAGTTCCCCTTTCCTAAGACTGGCTTGCTTTCTATGCACCAACTTGAATTTGGAAAAAACTTTGACCTGATCAGCGAGTATTAACATGAAGTCGTATTCAATTCTGAAATAAATCAGCTGTAAACTAGGTGACAATTATTTGATATAATAATAATTTATTCTAAAATAAATTAGCTAAAAACTTCGTGACAATTTTTTGAACTCTTCACTTCTCTTATGTTACGAAAAAACTGTTAAAGTGTCAGATTAATTTGTCATAAAAGGGGTTGCATGAGTTTAAACAAACTTATTGATTGAAGTAATGATATATTTGCCTATTCTGCAAATAATTGCTTAAGAATTGATAGTTAAATTCAAGGTTATTAGATAATAAAAAATATGCTAATTTCAGGGAAATAGATGCTTATTTCATAAAAAATAGATACTAATTTTGAACAAAATAGATGATATTTTTTCCAGTCCCTACTTATAGATGATGGTTAGTGTTTGTTGGTTTGTAAAACTTCGTAAACATGAATTTCTCCACCAGTTGAATATGCGTCTCCAAATGCAACTGACATCAGAGAATTTGTAACAATGCAAAAGATTACTTGTATTCTTTTTCTGCCAGCTCATGAGGAATTTTTCTTTCAACTCTGATTTTGTATTCATTTGAACATCAATGTACAAGCTAGACTTGCTCAATGATGTTGTTGCCCCATTTATAAATCTGTTCATACCACTCCACGGTCAGTTCTACTTCACGCCTCAATTCGTAATGATGGCTTTTAACACAAGGATAAAGTTTACTGAGGATGAAATTGGAAAGTCTCTCTTTGAAAGTGACACTAAAAGTGATTGCAATTGCAGTAAACTAAGTGATTCTGAAAACTCTGATTGTGTGTGTAATGATCAATCCTCCAGTGCATTTTCCAGTGACAGTGAGGATGGTTTTCGTCTGTCACTCTAAAGAAAAGGCCAGGCTGGAGGTGTGAAAACCACATGGAATTGGTGTCCAACAATAGTGGTGTGAAAGAGATTAGATTTTCTGCTATGCCTGGCATAAACATATGAGTTCTGCGAAAATTAGGGCACAATTCTGGTGAAATGGACTTTTTGTTCCAGTTTGTTAAACAAGTTTGGGAACAAGCCTTGACTGAAACAAATAGGTATGCTGATGCCTATTTGAGTTCTGGCCAAAACAGAAAAAGTGATTTGATAAAAGATTTGTTCCAGAGAACTGCTGGAGAAATTCAAGCATATTTCTATTGTGTGCTAATGAGGCAAGTGAAGAAAAATGAGCTTAAAAAATACTGGAGCTCACGTCAGGTGACAGAAATACCATTCTTCTGTCTGGGGACGTAGCAGTTCTCTTTTGCTATTTATTTCGCCTCTTCAAAATTCATGTTGTGGCTAGGTCCACTCCAGGTATGTTCGGCCAGAGCTGATTTGTGCAGCTGCCTGTTTTTTATGTCCCTTTAGTGTTCTCTCAGTTGGCATTTGAGAGTTCTCAACGTCTGTCTGATGTAGGATTTCCCACATTCCTACACCTACTTGTATGTTCTCTGGTAAGTGGTCCTTGGCCTTACAGAGGAGGTTTGAGGTCTTTTGGACACAGTTGAATCTGGTACTGACGTTATGTTTTGCAAGCACCCTGGATACCTACAAGCGACAGGGGAGAATCCATGGCCGTTTCTTCCAATTACTGGTAGAATTTTCCATTCCACTGGAAATATGAGTTTGGAGGCAAAATCCCACCATCTTAGGGAAGTTCTTGGGGAGTTCTTTGTTGGTCAGCGCCTTGATGATGTCGACTACTCCATCTATCGCTATGTTGGTGAACGGGGATTCTACGTCCACGCTTACGAGTAAATCACCTTTGCTCACTCTCAATTCTTTAAGTATCTCGATGAAATGCACAGAGTTCTTGACAAAGGTTTAGGACTTTCCGGTGAAAGAAAATAAGGTGCGTGCCCGATATCTTGCCAGTTTGTGGGTAGGAGAGTCGATGGCACTTACGATTGGGTGTAGCGGCAATCCATTTTTGTGTACTTTTGGAAGTCAGTAGAGGTGAGGTGGTTTCAGTGAGGGAACTATCAGCCAGTGTCTGTCGAGTTCATTTGAGAATAAAAAGTTTTCAAGCATTTACATTCCATTACATCCATACTTTGGCAAGGGTTATATTGTAGCATTAGATAGCTAGTACACATCACCTTCTCTCTTTCTTATGCTGAGGAAAGAAAAAACTAACACACTAGGTACATTTAGAATGAATTGAAAGAATATGTCGTCAGAATTCTGACTTGAAGATTTGTAACTGAAGAAAGGGGAAGCAAAACTGCTACACAGCCAAGGAATAGCTGCTATGAAATGGAGAGATAGAAAGGACTTCCATCTGCTATCCACTTACCGCAGTTCACTACAAATGAAAGCCACCAGAAGAAAATCAGGAAAAAACAAAAGAGCCAATCATAAAGCCGAAAGTTGTCATGGATTTCAACGCACATATGAATGCAGTTGATAGACAGGACTACAATTAGCATCATTTCCCATTACATATACATCCCTATGCCAAAGGATATAAAAAGGTGTTTTTTTACGTAATGGACATAGTTTTATACAATTCGTATGCCTTGTACAAAAAAACAAATGGAAAGAAGGTGCAGTTTGATGACTTCAGAAAAAATCTAGCCGAGAAAATTCTCGAGAAAGTGAAATTGCCAGAGTACAAAAGGCAAGGTTGTCCGGCATCTGGCCCTTCACCCATCCGATTCCAGACAGCAAATTACGCACACTTCCCTAGGCACATACCACCCAACCAAGTAAAGAAAAACCCATCAAGTGTATGCAAGGTCCGCAAAATACAAGGAAAGAAGAGTGAAAGCAGGTGGGAGTCCGAAACACGCCGTGTCGCCCTTCATTTACCTGACTGCTTCAAACTCAACCACACGAAAAGAACATGAGGTAATAATAAAAATTTCTTTACGTAAAAATTACTGTAGTATAATAAATTTACGTAAGTTTCCATAAAATATAGGCTGTGCATTATACAGTAGAATCTCGATTTTACATAACCTGATTTTACGTAAAATTTGATTTTACGCAAGTGAGCGAGCGGTCCCGGCCGACGCCTGTAGAATTCTTATGGAAGCATTATTTGATTTTACGTAAATTCGATGTAACGATTTTACGTAATGAAACAACAGAACTTAAAGAAAATTCAACAAAATCCGGCAGATTCTTGCCCATCTTTAAAGGAAATCTTCTATTTAATGCCGTAATACTGTGAAATTAACTGTAACGAATCAATACATTGCATTTTAATGGTGTACATATATAATTATTATTTTATTTACCCATCTTTCAACACGATAAGTTATGGGTTCAAGGTGTTTACTTGTTTACGATATGATAGTAGCGACAGAATCCCGGAATGGTCACGCAAAAATGGTTTATGACCTTGAGATAGCAACCTTGTCAGCTGTTCCGAGTGACGAGATGAAGCTCGATTTGGGGTCGGCTGTAAGCACGCGTGTCTTGACACTTGCGCACGTTGCTGACACGACCGTCGGGTGGCCAATCGAGCTCAAATTTTCTGATTCGGTAGTTAATGGTTATCAATTCAATATGCCGAAGCGAGACGACGCACCTCTCGTAACTTTTTGAGAAAAAAGCATTTAAAAATCGTAAAAAAGCATGTTACTCTATGTAAGGTCTGATATTTACGCGATCTGATATGGCGGCGGTGGCCTAGTGGATAAGGCGGTCGACTGCTAGAGCGAAGGTCACAAGTTCGATCCCCACCCACGGAAACTATTTTTACTTTATTTTTCAAGGTTTTTTTTTTTTTAATTTTCATATAATGATCTTTTATCGTCATTAATGCAATGAAAAATATTTTTAAGGCAATTATTTTAAATATTTATGAGTGATTAACATGCTAGGGAATGGAGCAAGGGATAAAATGTCCTTTTCAAGGGTGGTTATATGTATTTTTATTTGTTATATTTAAAGTTATTTTAGGATACTGCGATTATAAATTGTTATATATAGGGGTAGGAACAGAATAATAGCATTGTAATGAGTAATTGGGGGTGAAATCCACCCCAAAGACTGCTTATGCTTCCATTGGGAATCGTAAATGGATCAGTTAGGGATTTGGACCCGAAGATGGAGGGTGGATAGAAACCCGGCGTCGGCATTAGCCTACTCTTAACGAATGGCGCCAAGGGGGCCACGGTTTAACGTCCCATCCGACGGACGGTGTACTGAACCATCGCTGTAATCCACGTTACACCCAAGGATGGGATTTCTTGGGCAGCAAAGGTCTTCAGAGCATTCCGAAATCCCGTCCTTGGGTGTCTGGAAGCAAACATTCTGGCACCTAATGTTCTCGAAACAACTGAGCTACATATGTAAGGGAAGCAGAGTCGCTGCCAGGCAGTCAGTTTGAAGGCTACAATCGTCGCGATAACTTGCTCCCCCCCCTCCCTAGAGTTCTTTCTGTATCCACCACTGCCGCATCTAGGGTTCATTTTACTTAGTGGCAGAAGAGCATAAAAAGAAGAAATTTTCTCCATTATATATTTGCACTCAATTCTCCGGATTAGTATAAAATAAAAAGGTTCATAGATCTAGCACCACCAAAACAACGGAGAAGGGTGATTTCCCTTTCAAAATAATTATAATATAAAATGTAATTATCTCTCCACCACAATTAAAATAGTTTTATTTTCTACAGTGTAATATGTATGTAATAATGATCTCTTAGTGAAAATAGTTTAAACATCATTGTCTTCTCATACATTGTGAAATCTTAGCATATTTTTCAAAATCCGCTAATATCTTGATTTTACATAATTTGATTTTACATAACACCCCATTTTTGGGTCCCAAGGAGTTACGTAAAATCAAGACTCTACTGTATATTGCTAGAAAATGAATGATAATAAAAAAAACATTACGGGTAAAATGCTGAAGTTGAAAATCCCTTTCAGAATGCTGCCAGAGATAGATAAGGATATCTCACAAACGATTATACGAATTGCATTGAAATTTTGTAAGATAAATAAATGCACTATATGAAATTAAATTACAAAGTAATAAATATTGTATCTAAAATTTTGTCCAAAATATAATAAATTCTCAAATATTACAAACCTTTGATATTGTTTCTATTATTGTTTAAATAAAATAATGAACAGTTTAATCATAATAGAAAATTTTGAAATATATTAATGTAACCTTGTACATATTTTCAATTAAAAGCATTGCAAAACCTGTGAATTATAAAACATTCTTTGTAGAATTTCTCAAAAAAATTGTAATTCTGGGGGTTGAATATCGAGGAAAATTCGTAAGTCAATGGGTTAAGTACCCATTAACCACCAATCGCACAACCTTTAGGGTTTTGTGTACCACAGGTTGGGAACCTCTGTTCTGCAAGAACAATGAAGATTAAATTCATGGAGAGAATCATTAGTGAAAAAGGTCTACAAAAAGCAGAAGAGAAAAGAGTCTTGATGAAAACACTACAGTGAAGAAGAGGCAAAGTTACAGGGCACCTTCTGAGATATAACAATAATGGAAGGTGAAATGATTGGGAAGAATTTCTGAGGAAGACCAATAATTGAATACATCAAGAAAATGATGATGGATATTTAAATAAGGAATTACATGGGAAATAAATCGCAAGTTGGAAAGAGAATGGATGGGAGTGCTGTAGCAAACCAATCTTTGGATTAAAAGATCTTAGGTTTTCCCGGCGAATAATATTGGTAAAAACTTCTCGGGTTTGCCACCGGGTAAGGCTTTTAAAGGCCAACGTTTTGATGAGTGACTCCCTCATCGTCATCAGGGCTGAGAATCATTCATTTCAAATCAACGAATCATTCTCAGCCCTGATGACGATGAGGGAGTCACTCATCGAAACGTTGGCCTTTAAAAGCCTTACCCGGTGGCAAACCCGAGAAGATTTTACCAATCTTTGGATTGATTACTACTGATGATGAGGAAATGTCATCGGAGACAACAATCACCTGATGTCATATGCATGATTGAAGGCAGGTGGGTAAGTTGGTAGAGATAGACTAGAGCTGCAGCTCTCCACTCTAAGGGAGCATGGAGAGCTCCAGTAAACCAATCTTTGGGTTGATGAATGTTGATGATAAAGAAAGCTAAGTGACGTATGCTGACAACTAACCATTTTAGAGACATTGCTCTTGTTCTCCCTTTCTGGTAATATGTTACGGTCTCGCTCATCCCTTGGTTTGGAAGCACCTCTGGCAAGAGGCTCAGATCCGGATGGTGAGATACGCTCCCTGCTAGCTCTGCCTTCACCACTCCCACCCTGGTCCACCCACTCTGGTGCACCGCCATTTCTCTCATTCAGTGAATGAAGCTGCTGAAATCTAATGCTGTCAAAGCTTGATGCACCCTGGGAAAAAACAAAGAAGTCCACCCATTAATAATTCAACTTTCTTCTGAACTTCCTCTGATTTCACACATCAATGGTCAGAAAAAAAATATATTCAGTGGCTTCTAAGGTTTGCGCGGCATTGATTTGTAAATATTCTCTCCATTTTTGGGCTTTCACCTCATGCTTTGACTTGATTTAACAACAGTTTTACTGGAGTTCCAACCAGTGTCTTCAGGTCAAAGGTAATGGATTGCAGTTTTGGCACTTTTATTTTGTAATTTATTCTGGCTTCCTCGAAAAGTATATCATGGCTGGGTACACTCCAGGCATGACACACTTTTTGAGTAAGCCAAAATAATTACAAAAGAGAAGCAATACTATCCAAGGCTTATATGAGAAGCAATTGAAATCACGAAAACTCAAGAGAACATCAACAGAAAAGACTGATCCCAATGCATGGAAGAGAGTCCTCCGAGAAACAGCCAATTCAGAGAGCAAGTACGCAGGATGTATAAAGGTGACCAAAATTGCAATCCTTTACTTTCAACCTGAAAAGACTGGTTGGAACACCAGTGAAACTGTTGTCAACCCAAGTCAATACATGCAGTGAAGACCCGAAAATGTAGAGAATATTTATAAATATATTCTGTTAAGACTAAGGAACTCTTCTGAAGCTTCTAAATCCCTCAAGCAACACTAACTGGAGGATTGGTTGGTATGGTTATATAGGGAGGCGATCAACCACTGAGGTCATTTGCATTATGGACAAGAGATTAGGAAACCAAAGAAATTCACACATTGAGTTGAAATTTTTAAAAATACTTGCCTCTTCCTCATCACTAGCCATCATCATATGATATGTGGCATGCGGTTGATTGATCTGAGATGAGTGAAGTGAGGGCTGACTGAAACAAGTAAGCCTATGGGTGTTGTGCCGAAGCTGCCGAGGATTTGGGGTTGGTTTCACTGAGGCAGGAGGATATCCAAATGGTAAATAAGGATGGTGTAGTACTTGCTCATCAGATACTTGTCTTCGGCGGTTATCTATGTCATGTGAAACAGCACCATCTGGAATAAAAGCATACATCAGCAAACATACTTCTTTTTATGGGTAAAAGACTCAGGAACAAATAACTTAAGTATAATAATACTGTTTCTCGCTACCCAAGTTATAATTAGTTAATCAAAACTCATGTACTCATAGGTAGAATTCCCAAATATCCATTTTTACATGCTGCTATCCATTAAATTTATCTTTGCCACTGGGAGCAGCATGTAAAGTTCTGAGACTATGTCCAATCGTGTTCCTCGAGGGAGACAGCCATTTTAGGAAGGGAAGTCTTCCAAATATGATAGTTTTGGACCTAACTAGGTGGAATTCCTTGATATCAGGGATAGAAGAATTAACACTGCAATAGCAGGAAATTTAAAACAATAGTGAAAGAACAGAGCCTGCTACACAAACAATAACAATCACTCTCAGTTTGCGACACATTTGTTAGAACATGGGACACTTCAGCGATTTTATGCCTAAAACCTACACATTCAAGAAAAAGGACAGAGGCTGGATGCTTCGGAGGAATTAGAAATTTTGTACAGAGTTATTCAAATGGATTTAATATTGTTAACGAACTTTTGTATCCCTCTCGTTCCCCCTCCTACACTTTCTGCCTCTCATCCACAACACCCTTAGTCATCCTACTACCACAACCCTCACTCAATCTTCAACCAACAATCTGCTGTTGCCAGTACCTCCTCCCATGATGCCCTAGCCAATGGCATTCCCTTCCCGGATTATCTCCAAGACCCTCATATTCCCCCCATCCAACCCAACACCTTTCCTGCCTCCACCCTCCTTAGCCTGTGACACAACCACATCCCTCTCCCCCATCCCATAAAAATTCATGTATATATAGAATGGAAAATAATGTAAGTGCAAGTAAGAAAAAGATGCTGCTCTGTGGCGAAACTGGCCGTATCAATAAATATAATACCATGTGGAATAGCAGTGTTAATTCTTCTATCCCTGAGAGAAGTATGGCTAAGCATCACTGTATCTAGGGCCCATTTCCTTCAGCATTCATGGGGATAGCTGATGCAACACACAGAAACCTGTATCCTTCAAGGTAACTTTACCAATGAAAAATAATTGAACTACATATTTCAGCAAAAATCAGCAATTGTTAGGAGAGGGAAAATGGAGGCCAATAAGCTTAGCAACAAAGCACTCTGGTAGCTGATGTGCTTGTCATGGAGTTGCTGGAGAGGATGAGGCTTGAAGTCACGGAAGCACCCTCTCCTATTTGCTGGCTGGTTGACAACCTCACCCACACTACAGAATTCTAACTTTCACCCAACCCTTAGTTGCAAAGATAAATTTAATAAATGATAATAGATCAATCAACATTTCAGATTCTTGACCACTGTGCTCGTTGAAAAAGAAATAAATTTAAAAAATGGAGTCAGATTGCCACAAAGGTATATGACAAGAGCTATGAAGAAGGGAAAGAGGAATAGGAAGGAGTGCAAATGAAAAGAGAAATGTCCTTCACCCTACTTGTGTTGTGACCATGAATAGGACATTGAAAAAATTTAAACTTATCGAATCTAGTCATTCATCTGCATTTATGACAAAAAACTGCCTTGACAGATGAAATATAATTACCATTTGGGAACCAATACTCAAAACATTCATGTCCAATGTTTCATTTTAGAGATGAGACATGGAAAATTAGAAAAATGGATAGGAGGAGAAAAGATGTTTTCAAAATCTGACGTTGAAGATAGTTATAAAAGATCAAAGGTACAGAAAAAATCAGAAATTTGGAATTATCGAGAAAAAAATAAGAAAAAAATCTTGCAGGACACTCTTTAGAAAAGCAAATCCAGATGGATAGGCAACCTCCTGAGACATAATGAATTTATAAGGAGCATAAAAGAAATGAAAGTAAGGATAGAGACCAAGGGGTAAATAAATTAGCTAGTTAGATTTCTTGATTCCAAACATAACTGTAAAGGAGAGCAAGCACATCATAAAAATATCTAAGGCAGTTTTTTGTGCTGACATTGTCTGGGAATTTTTGTCAGTTGTATGAGTTTACTGTCCTGCCCTTTTCTGGTGACGATAGTCAGGTGCTTGTCTCCACCTCATCGACCTTGAATTCAGAGGAGTGAGTGCCAGAGACGTATCCTTTGTGATTAAGGTATTTTTCTGGATGATTCATGGGAAGAAAAGAGTCAGTCATTATCACTAGTAACACAGAGAAGGTAATATAAATTTAATCTCCAGTAAGTGTAGAAACCTCTTCAGCAGAAAAGATAAGTAATATAGAACTTTGCATTTGGGAAATTTGATTCCTGAGGAAAGAAGATGAACTTAGAAAAGAATCTTTTGAGATGAATGTGAATAAGGATAGAGAAAATAAGCTGGGTAGAGAAAAAGACAAATTAGTAGGGAGTTTTAAGAGGAATGGCAAAGAAGGCAGGATACGAAGAGCAGGTCTTTAGTGAGAGTAAAAACTATCCATACTTCAACCCAGGGCGATGACTCTATAGTGATTATCTCCCTAGTTGTAATTATCTCCTTCCCCAACTTCCATTCCCTTCCTTATATATCTACCCTTCCTCATGAGAGGAAGAGTATATTTGTGTTGGCCAGACTTACAACAATGCCATGCCAATCCCTTATTCAGAGTAAATTTAATGAATGAGTGGCTCATGATTCATCAGTGATTCATTGGCTCATCTCAACGATTTGACACACAACTCACCTTAAGAGTTGGAAAAAGATTCAAATCGCGAAACAGTCAAAAGCATTGAATCATTAATCACAATTTAAGATTGCTGAAGAGACTTTTGAGTTCAGCTACATTACGAGAAACTTATGAGCCGTCAAAAATTCTCATTGTGAGGCTAACCCGGAGGCCTCCCCAGCACTAACAAATTGCTGTGAAAACCTAGGATCAAAAATAATCACAATTTATAATTTGAGAACCATGAAACAAGATTAGTAATGGCAAATCATTCCCAACCTTGGCTCCACCTTCACCGATTTACATACCACCACAACAGCCACCTGAGGGGAGTGCGGCAGGGAGTGTTATAATATCATATAATAATTATTCAACGGACAATTGTCCTTTTACAAACATATTATGATACAATCCATAAATGAATGAGGTATTGGGAAAAGGAACTAGGGGAGGAAAGTGAGGTGTATTCCCGTTGAATTTGTGTTTCCATCTGCTCTTATTGTAGTCATGAGCGGTGAACTGGAAGAATGAATTCTCAAACCTGTCTGTTGGACAGTTTATAATGTTTCCACTCTTGAATGTCCTATGGACTTATTGTCGGGGCCAAATAATATGATCTGCCATGTCATTTTGATCAACTAGACCTTCACGTTCGAGACAATTTTTGAAAAATCTTTAAAAAAAAGTTTTAACAGGTTAGTCATGATTTATAGGTATGTATTATGAGCAGGGTCGAAATCATTGCACTGGTGCGAGGCAATTTGAAAACACGAGAACCACAAATTTCCCTTTCCATGAGGGTAAAACAGGAATAAAGGTGTCTTAGTAGATAACCTTGATGAAACTTTTGAGGAACTTTTAAGGAGCTGCACAGTTCCCCTTACTTCCATTACAGACTCACACATAGGTATGAATAAAATTACATGTAATTAAAAAGGTACCTCCTATACCACAAGTTGGGCCTCAGCAAAAAAACAGAGGTACATACATCCAATTGAAAGAAAACCTCTCCAGCCCGTTAACTTTCTGGCCTCTAACCAAAGGCAGCCTTCTAATTCCTTCCAGTCTTACAAATAGTATATTGTCATCAGGCAGGAGAAAAAGGAAAATAAAAAGAAATCCAGCATTCATACATAAAAGGACTACCTTTTTTTGCCAAGTGGGTAAAACTGAAAGAGAATTTTTGTAACAACTTAAGGCCCATGAACTGCCTCTTTCTCTCCCACTAAAAATTATTCCTTTTTAAAACATTACAGAATAATCATGAAACAATCCTCGCAAGTATAACATACCCAGTTTGATGTAAATAAGATTGTCAAAACCTCTATCCCCGATATTATTACCTTGTCTTATAACTTAACCATTTTCAAGAAATTAAATTAAGTACCATAAGCAGCCAACACCTCCGCAGAGAATATAATAGTCATTCAATGCCATGACTAACCCATATCTGAACATCACTTCACAGGCATGGACATTTCAAATATTTCATACAGAAAGGGTATTACAAAAATAAAATGACGATAAACGGTAATTTTTAGAATGTGACGCATTGGCAAATTCAATATGCATAACGAAAAAAATCACCAAGGCAGACCTTAAGGAAAGAAAACATCCCTAAATAAAATGTACCTTCAACATTGGAACTTTACATGTTCAGCTAGAGAAAATAAACAGTAAAGACTTAAGTTTACATAAAAATCTTAAAGACACACTTACCAATATCATAGCAATCACTATCACATGTTCGAGTATTCGATGGTTTCAGCGTTGAGCTCTGCGAGGATTCTGGAATCTGCTGCCAATCAAAGGGTGCCTTTAAAAGAGGAAAATAGGTGATGCCGGCATTGGTAGGGAAGGATATAATGTACGAACGGATAAATATTAGGGAGTAAATTCGTCTGCCGGCATTTGAAACTGAAGACCCCAGCTGCCTTCAAAGTTTCTAACGAGACTAAAGCTAAATTTAGATCAGGTATTTTAAGCATCAAAGATTCACCCCAAAAATCCTTGTTCGACGACATCAAAGAAGGTACGCAGTAGTATATAAACAAAATTTCAACTTTTTATTATGTAACAAGATGTACAAAAACACCTACCAGATTATTAGACATGTTGTTAATGCCGGAATCTCTCCGATTATCAGATTCGCGTCTTCCATCGTTTTGAGTCTTTGACTTCGGAACTGTACCGGTATGTTTTCCTGACCCATTTACTCCAGGAGCCATTATTCAAAATATTTTAAAAATAAAATTCATACACAAAACAAATGTCGTGTCAACATTAGACTGAAGTGTTCGAGAAAAAGAATGGTCACTACCAGGAACTGTTACACACCCTTCCTATAATTTACATTTTACCTTATTAAAAAGCACTGTATTACTATGAGGTTCAATAAAAACTGTAAATCAACTTATTGTCAAAAAACAGGGGTTGATCACTAACGCTTGAGGAATGTAACACTGACACTTTAACTATATCCAGACGACATGTTTCATGCTGACAGCAAAAACAATGCACAATATATTTCTCAACACAAAAAATGTCCTAAGAAAACTATCAGGACATTAAAAGGGAAACACTGTCAAGAACATCGTCGAGAATAAACATTTCTCTCCTCGCTTTCAAAATAAACAACTGACAAGCGATTTATTGCAATCGCGGCAACTCATAACTCTCGTAACCACGGCAACGAAGGTGCTTGGTTTATAAAGGTTCGTCCTTATTTTTTTAATTCTTCGATTCCAGCAGTAGACACATCAGCAAAAAGCACAACTTTCCGTAAGAGAAGTTATTTCCAGGGTAGCACGATAGCACATTAATTCATGGTAACCCTTCAAAGATTATATGTTATCCCATTAGTGCCCCGTCTAAAATCAGCTAGAGGAATGCGATGATGCGGTTTCGTAATGAGGAATACCTAATATTATATCAAATAATTTTTTTTAATTTTTTTCTATATAAACTCTCCCATCAGCATCTTTTGAGCTAGAATATATCTTAACCCCAAGGAAACCAAAATTGACTTGTCTCTAATTCACCTGCAAACAAATTTCCCCATTTTTATTGGGATGATTTGTTCTTCTGACCATAGGTGGTAGGGGCGTGCAAAAAGTCTACATACGTATGCAGGGTATGCAGGTATGATATATACATCTATGATTGTGCTACATCTCTTTCTGTTGGTAGCGTATCTCTCATGAAAAAGTACATAAATAGGTATGTATGGTCAACTAGGAGAGAGCGTACGCTAATAGTTAATTTATTTGCTCATATCATATTAATATCATATCATTAATATCATAAATTCATAAAAAAAATGTGAAAATTAAATTTGATTAAAGGTTTGGAGGGTAAAAAATGACAATGCGAGTGGCAATTTAAATAAAATCCACCCATATTTGAACCCGAGTCACTTTGAAAGCTCTAGCCTGCACTAGCCAACACGACCTAACGGTGCAAATATTTGGTAGATGCTATATATTTCATTTAACGAGAAATTCTACAAAAAACTAAACTAATAATGCCCAACGGGAAGCAAACATTTTCAATCAAGAACACTGTTTAGTTTTAGTAATAGTGTTCTTTTGTTACAATATTTCTGTTGTTCATGATTTTTGTAATTACGCGCTTGTTTATACCGTTGTTGGCGGGTCGCATAACGCTTTTCATTTGAGCTATAGCAGCGGGAGGAGCGGCCAGCGGCAGAAGAAATTTTGATTGTGGAAATATAATCATTTAATGTTGCGTCATGTATTTATTAAGAAAATGGCTACGTAGAAATTATATACACGTGTATACAGAAGCGTAAAACTTTACATTTTGAATGATGAAAATTTGGAGAAATTATTATTTTCGTCATCTTCCTCTTTTGTGGCTTGTTGCATCCACCAAATATGCAACCACTTCCAAGATTTACAAGTATTTTTACAGGAAGTGCAACTATAGGCTTATTAATAATTTAGATATCGTGTGGTTTCGCAGATTAGTTAACTCTAGTAGATCAGGTTCAATCTTGGAGAAATGCCATTCTTTGGTAAATGCAACATTTGAGGCATACAAGCCGGTACTACCCTGGACTGTTGCAAGTTTACCGGTGGCGTTGTGCGAACGACCAGAGGGTGTTCATGGTACGTTTGTTATTTGAGTAATATTTGTTATAATTTATATCCTTAAATTTTTAAAAATATTTTTCCTGTGGACATTTTCTATGACTTACAGGAAACCAACTATGCCGCGCCGCCAAACTAGGATACGCAACTGAAATTAAAAGGCAAGTAAGTCATATTCATGTGAGGAACTTATTAATCGAATCTGTTCTTATGAATTTATCCTTGCCCCCCTTTGGGTATTTTTATCGTTCAAATTGTGTTCCTCCAGGATTATTAATTGAAGCAAAGGTTTTGGTTTTTTTTTTATCTAGTTGCTTTGAGGTAATTATCAATTCCTTTTTGTTTACCCTTAAACGAAAGGTTGGTCGTCAAAGGAGTGGATGTGAACGGCCGCCACAATCTGGGATGGACTGCTCTACACGTTGCTGCCATAAATGGAAATGTTGAAGCAGTTGAGTGTCTTCTAGCTTCAGGAGCCGATCCTAATCTTGGAGATGAATTCGCTAATGTATACCAGACTGCTGCAGACAAGGGATTGAATTCTTTAGATGGTAAATTTTTGGACTTGATTGAAAGGGATTGATGGACTGATATTTTGTTTGATTAATTTAATCTTTGATCAAATGACTTGTTGAATGTACATTTATCAATGGAAAATATTCTTGAGCTGTGGCAAGCGAATTTGGATATTATTGTCTCTGTCAAGAAGGGGTCATAAATTTAGACTGCCAAGCAGAGTTAAGATTTTTCAGTTGAGACAATATTTTTTGCTTTAAATTCAAACGAAAAATGGAAAGAGGATGCTCAATTTTATCATTCCATTCTCATTTTACCTAAGTATATACCATTAGGTAATGGTTAGTAAGAAAGGTTTTAATATAAAACATCAAATAATTGCATTGGATTCGAAAGAAAGTTAGCAAGAAGAAG
The DNA here is from genome assembly GCA_963573305.1 of Pyrrhosoma nymphula. Lineage (NCBI taxonomy): Eukaryota > Metazoa > Arthropoda > Insecta > Odonata > Coenagrionidae > Pyrrhosoma > Pyrrhosoma nymphula. Next base: position 38,963,754 of record OY754334.1, read on the forward strand.
TAAGGAAATTTCACTGGAGGAGCAACTGGGAAAAACGAGGAAAGAAAAGTTTATTTTACACAGAAAATATTGCCATAAATGAACTACCATGTATTTTTCTCTTGAAACTCATCCTTCGCATTCGCCAGGTAATTCAATCCTTTTTTGCTACTCTGTTAAGAAAGTGTATTTGTATGGGTAAACAAAATATATATGCATACATTTTTTCAATATAATAATTTTTGATTCTTTTAAATCTATGTTCTAGACATTTCTGCTTATGAGAGAATGACAGCAGGCAATCCGCTGGTAACACATTTTTCTGAACAGGAGATTCAAAAAATACATAATTAGTATTTTCTCTTTGGACAAGGAATTTTTGGATGTAACTTCGGAGCCCGAAAGTGAAGAAGAAAGGCCTTGTTCATCCTTGTCAGGTAAAGATTTTCAACCTTCGGTCACCACTATCATTAGGCACACCCATACCTCTACATCTCTGGATCTCCAGGCCCCTTCAACTTCCTCGTTACCCCTACAACCCCTTGTACTTCTGTCCATAAGCAGATACTGTTAGCCCCACCGTATGGACTGTGAGCTGCCCTTCCCTCCCAGGTATCCCATTTACAGCCACCCCTGGTCTCAAAGAAGCACCACAATACCAAACGCCCTGTGGTTATTTCGACCTTGTGTTTTGCAATGAGGTAAATGACCTCATAATAAAGGAAATGGAAAAAGTTGCTGAACATCTTTTTTTGGAAAGTCTGTACAAGAGATCAAGAATTTCTTAGTGGAAAAATTTAGAAAAGAGATAATTTCAGATTTGGTTGGGTCTGTTACTCCACATGGGACACATTCAAATCAACAGACTAGGGAATTACTGGAAAACTGTTCCTCTTTATACTATACCAATTTTCAGGGAAAAATGAGTCTCGATCGTTTTCTCATGATTACGCAAGTGCTTCATTTTGCAGATAACCCTGGTGAAGGAGAACCTGAACCTTCAGACAGACTCTTTAAAATTTGTCCATTGATAGACATTTTCCATAATATAATGAAAAGAGTCATGTATCCAGAGAAAAACCTTTCTTAGGATGTGTCCATGGTCCTTTGGTGTGACCACCTAATGTTTAGACAGTAATTTCAAGGGAAAAAGCATAAATTTGGGATAAAAATGGATATGTTAACCACAGCTACTGGTTTAGTGCTTCGGATCCATGCTTAGACATGATTGGCTGATCAATATGCTGAGGACATGCATGTAAAGTTGTCCATTCCCTTTGAAAGATCTCAAGGGAAAGGGCAATTATATATTCATGGACAATTTTTACAATGTTGTGGATTTGTCACCGTTGTATTTCTTAGGGAGAAAATTCAAACCTCTGGGACACTAAGAGGAAACTCACAAAATAACCCCTAAGAAGTTACACATTAAAATGAAATAAGGGAGAAGTAGCGCACCGTTTGTCTGAGGATGGCGTTTGTGTCCTGAAATGGTGAGACAGACGTGAAGTGCACCTCTTGAGCACCAAGTTTGGCTCCAAAATGATTGAAGTCACCGATAGACTAGGTGTAAAAAAGCCACATGCAGTGATTGAATACAATCACTGTATGGGAGGCATTGGCCATTTTGACCTGTTATCAGCATACCTGTGAGTAATGTACACTAAAGTGGTACAAGAAGTTAGGAATACATATATTCCAGGTAATGCTGTTAAACAGCTATTTTTGTATAATAAATACAGTGGAGAAAAGAAAAGAACCTACATGATTTTAGACATGAGGTTATGCACTTGCTACTTGTGGTAGGCCAGGAACATAGGGCTACGGCTTTGAAAGTCGCTGACAGGCTCCCAAAACCAACCCCTTTCTATGAGACTGGTAAAAAAGATCGCATCCAGAAGAGGTGTAGGGTGTGCCATACAAAATGTTTTTAAAAAATGGTGACATATGTGTTTGTGTTTCGACTGCACGGGTGGGCCAGGTATTGGAGTGTTTCCAGGAGTATGAGCATGATAATTGAAGGTGCCAGTAATATTTTTACCAATTTTTAAATAAACTTTCAAGGTGAATAATTGTACATATTAGAACAGATTGAATGTATAATCCAATTTTAGACATTGTATGCATTTGAATTAAATTTATCATATCAATTCCATTTTATGTAATGGACGTATGTATGTGAAAGTAGCCATTTTTCTTAATCTAAAATGTATTTTATAAATGTTAAAAGGAATTCATGCATCAAACTGTTGTAATAAATATCTTTCTAATGATACAGGTTTCATGATTTCGTAAGAAAACCCAAATTTCGGTAGAATTGTATTGGTGGGTAACATAACTTCAGAATATAGACATTTTTGCTGTCATTAACACGTTTGCGACGTAGGCCTTTTTTGTAGACAATTAATTCCCATGGATGTAAATTTTCATGAAAATTACCGTATATCTCCGAATATTATCCTATTAATTTCCCCCTTTTTGCTCAAAATCTTCTTGGGAAAAGTAATGGTGGAGACTATATTCGAGCTCATGCGACTAAAGCATGATTTACACGTTTATTTTTCAGGGATAGCGGCAATGATAGCTCAAGTAACGACTCTATTAAGCCATCATTTTCAGGGATAAATGCAATGATAGGGATTCCTATTCGTTTTTCTATCATTCGTGAACGTCCCATTTTCCTTCCGTGAGCACGTAAGTGACATCCTGCTGCGACCAATCAGAGCGCACAGAAGCAAATACGAGCCCAAGGTTCGTAAAGTACAGGTCATGGCACGCATTTGTCTAATGTAATCTGCCATCTTGAGGATCTTGAGCATATCTTGAGTCTCTGTCGCGGCGGTAATTCAAATTTTGCTTGCAAAGAAACAGAGAACATAGGTACAAAGAACCACGATTTACTTTCTTATTTTGCGATGTAGAACTATGAACACGTGCAGATTCATAGAAAATAAAATGTTAATGGATAAAATTGTTGGACTTCAAGTCTGCGGTCCTCGGTTTGACTCCGGAAAAATTGTCAATCCAGCTGTCTCAAAACTTCGTACTCGAGTGCATCGCGTACATATACACAAAGAACCACGATTTACTTACTTATTTAGCAATGTAGAGCTATGAAATTTTACACATTCATAGACAATACATGTTAAATTATGATATGGTTGGACTTTTAGTCTACGGTCCTCGGTTCGACTCAGGAAAAATTGTCAATCCAGCTATGGCTCAAAACCTCGTACTATGCTTATGTTCAAAGAACCATGATTTTCTTTCTTATTTAGAAAGGCAGAGCTGTGAAAATTTAGTTATAGTTAAGCAATACAATAAAACTCGGTAAAATGGTTGGACTTTAAGTCTTCGGCTGTTGATTCGACTCCGTAAAAATCCCAATCCGGCTATGATTCAAACCCTCGTACTTGATTGCGCTGCATGTATAAGTAAATAGAACCATGATTTTCATTCTTATTTAGCTTGGTAGAGCTATGAAATATTAGGAAGTCATAGGAAATACAATAATACTTGGTAATATTGTTGGACTTTTCAGTTTACGGTCGGCAGTTCGACTCTGGAAAAAATTCCAATCTTGCTCTAAATGCCTTTCAAAAGTGCACTTCATGCATAATAATAATAATATTTATTCACCTTAAAAAATGGTACATACCGTATTAGGTGTTGTCACTTAATACATCCATGCATACAATATACATATAGCAATAACATTCATAATATATATACATATTTCAGTCTTAAATTTCACTGAGATTACATTTATATATCTCTTCAATTGAATACAGAGGATACCTTATCAACCAATCTCTTAGCCTCTTCCTAAATTGAATAGGACCTCCTGCTTTAATGTTGGTTGGTAACATGTTGACATTTACCTTATGAAAGGATTTATAATTTAGTGACAATCTACAATAATCAACATTCAAATTATCTCTACACCTCGTATTATAATTGTGTAAGGTAGATCTGCAGGCAAAAGTCTCCAGATTGTCCTTCACATAGAGAAGTGCTCTAAATATGTATAAACCACTGTCATAATTCCAAGTTGGGAAAAAAGAGGCTTACAGTGAGTGCTCAAGTGGGTGGGCAATAGCAATTATTCTGATAAAGCAAAAAATATTCTGATGCAGCAATAAAATGTGCTTAACGGAAGTTGCATGCCCCCAAAGTTCAACCCCATAGTTTATATGGCTATGAAAAGATGTTAAGTAGAGTGTCCTGAGACACTGAGTAGAAATCAGTGATTTTAGCTTTCTTAGCATGTATATTGTCTTGCTTAACTTGTAACAGATCCAACTGATATGCTTATCCTATTTTAATTTAGAATCAATCTGAAGTCCTAGTAATTAAACAACATCAGTATTATGTATATTGAGACTGCACGTTATTTTTTTAGTTTTGTTAATATTTAGCACGAGACCATTACTGTTAAACCAATCCAGAGCCTGCCTTTGAATATTCTCACATTGCACCACTACATCGCTTAAATTATTGCACTTTTGTACCAGGGTTGTGTCATCAGCATAGAAAACATATTGTGATGCCATATTAAAAGGTAAATCATTATAATAAATAAAATAGGCTGAAGGACAGAGAAGTGCACCCTGTGGCACTCCATATTTTATTGTGCGAGTCACAGACCTATTGACATTCAATTCCACCAACTGTTTCCTATCAGTTAAATATGACCGCATTAGTTTTAATTCTACATCTTCAAACCCATAAAACTCTAGCTTCCTGAGCAAGGTGGAATGCTTAACACAGTCAAATGCTTTACTGAGGTCGCATAAAGTCATTGAGACTGAATGCCTATCCTCAAAGGCATTGGCAATATAATTAACGATATTTTATACAGCCATAATTGTGGATTTTCCAGAACGAAAACCAAGGTACGGAGAACACGATTTTTGCCTCCTCTGAAGACATACAATGAAATTTTCAAAATCCTTTGGCAAACCTATAGGTACTTTAAAACTTGGACTTCAGCTCTATGGCTCGACTCCAGAAGGACATATGTAAATGGAAACAAAAGTAGTTAATGTGGCAGAAGTACTGCGATTTTTATTAAATCTTTATGCAGAAAGGAATAATTTTAACATTAAGTTTAGGATTGTTTTCATCTTATACAAGGAAGGTCATGGGTTCCACTTCCAATGGCCCATGATTCTTTCCAAGAACACAGAATAGTGTTCTTGCACAGTAGCATGGGGAGAATTTATGCTGCCACATGGAGGGAACCATGTGGCAGCTGAAAAATTTGAACTGGAAAGAAAGCCCATGCAACTTTGGTGAGACAAGCTACCACACAAGTTTTTTACCTGAAAATAAGGCCTGCTTTGCTATTTGAAACTTTTTTCAAAACTGAACCTTCAAAAATGGGGGGGGGGAACTATATTCGGAGAAATACAGTAATTTATCAGTTGTATTTTAATGAACAAAGTTTCCCTTTACTAGAGCATTATTAGTTTTCAACGTTTGTGGAGTGGAAAGCATTTGTAAATGAATGAATGATAGTTTTTTAAACAATGCCCCTGGTATAGGTATGCAAACACAGATCAAATTTGATTAACTTTTGTGAGGGTAATTTTTCTTTTACATGCTTTTTAAGACCAGTGATGTGTAGATGTGGCAGACAAATATTTTTGGATGCTCTCGAATCATCTTTCTATAATTTATAAAAAAAATAAAAACTTTGGACGAATTTATCATTCCTTTCTCCTGTGGTATATGCAACCACACCCAGTACGAATTCAAATGCCGAACTTTGGAATCTGATTAGCAAAAAGCGTATCTTTCTTGAGCTTCAAACGGAAAATATCCTCACACTTGACCTCTTCTGTGTATGAAGGCTCTCAGTATTATTGAATGTTTTCAACTTCTGCATTCCCAGCCAAGTGTTTGTTGAGCATGCCGGCAATGCGTGGCATCCGCAATGCCATGTCAGCAATACTGTTGCCTATGTTACTTTCCCCCAACTTGTGCCCATTATATTTTCCATTTAAAATATGTTATTTTTGGGAGTTCGGCAGCATTTCGCCAGCAGCTATCGTTCATTCACGGCCACGGAAAATTTCCAAAATGTCTTTCTCACATTTTCAAATCCTAGGCCGTAAGTACTCCAGAATAATCTGCTGCGGGCCCTTATCTGTCTTCCCCACCATGCCATCAATACAGGGTATTGACACAAGAGTTAATCGCCGATCATCTAGGTCCTTTGCTACATATTCTGGAATACTCTCAGTGGACAGTACCGGGACTGGTGGCAACCTAATATTTTGCGGAAACAATAGCTGAAATTCCTGCTGGTCGTGTCTCTAGACCAAGTTAAAGATGACCCAGGTCTCTGTGTCGGCAACCACTCCTCATCTCTCACAGCTGCTATTATGAGAAATCCTGTAGATAAGTTTTGCTAATGCATATGGGAAATCTGTGTTTATTTCTCCTTGCTTCATATTTTTAAAATTTTATCAACTGTGTTGTAGAGGCTTTTTGTTTTATAGGAGGGGTGTTATTTTCTACAATCTACACCCGGAAGCAGCTCTCTAAAGTATATTTTAGACGAATGCATCTCATTGGCCAATTTTTAGCTCTTTGCTTCCTATATATTCTTGCGTGTAATGGAAAAGAAATCAGTTGTTTGCATGCAGTGAAATCAACTGTTTCCTAAATAAAGAGGTGCTAGAATTAATAGTGCTGGAAACGAATAGATATGCAGCCCAACACCTAGGATCTGCCGAGTCCAAAAGAATATCTCTGATGAAGAAATGGAGGGAAATTTCGGTGAGAGAAATGAAAAGAATCATCTCAGTTCTCATGGCAATGGGAATAAACCATTTGCCAACAATGCGACTTGGTCGGAATTCTCCACTGTATTGGAGTGACAATGCAACTCGACCGTTTGGAATGATTCCAAAGTGCTAACATTTTAACAGCACAGTTTCTACAACAGAAAACAGGTTGGCTAAGATAAAACCATAGCTTGATGTTATATGCAAGTGTTTTCAATTAACTGATACTTTTGGGGAAAAAATTGTAATAGATGAGTAAATGGTACCTTGGCAGGGTAGGTTGCATTTCCATCAGTACATCCCAGGAAAGGCTCACAAATATGAAGTAAAATGCTCTAAGTTATGTATGTACACCTGAAGCATACACTTACAGGATGAAGATATATTCTGGTAAAGGCGACAATCCCGGAAGAGGCTGAAAAGGGCATGCTCGAAGAGGTAGTTCTAGAGCTGACTACGTGACTTGTGAATGAGGGTAGGACGTTATATGTCAACATTTTTTTCTTCAGTGTTTCTCTTTGCAAGGAGTTGGCAATAAAATCTATCTTTGTGGAACATTGCAAAAACATAAACAAGGTAGGTAATCCAAAAGAGGTAATTTAAAAAAAAAGTTGAAGATAGACGAGGTGTGTGAAAAAGAAAAAAGTGTGCAAGTTATAAAGTTGTGAGACAGAAGACCAGTGAATTTTCCAATCATTGCGGTTGCACAAATGATGTGGTATGCCGTCACGTGCATGGGTGCAAAGATATACACCAAAGATGGTGAAATATGATTTCCTCGGATCCCACCCACACCACTTATGTTATTCCACATATATTAGGGGAACCCATAATGTATTTTTGAAAAAATGGGACATGCATTTTTCACTTTCAAAAACTGGGACATACCATAAAAAAGCGGTACACATTAGAAATGAGAAAAATATAATGAAATTCACCATCCCTGATAATGAATCACAGTCATACTTTCAAAAATAAGAACAGAATTTCAAAATATGACTGATTAAAGTTCATGTTTACACAATACAATAAAATATTTATCACAATTATGAACCTCTACTGTTTCATTTGATGAAGGGAAATTCTCTTCTAATGCTATCGTTAAATAAGCACTTACGTTTCGCCATGATATGAACTATGTGCAACACTGAATCACTGAATAGCAACCAATTTACAATCTAGCAATGGCAGCAGTGAACTGACGTCACGTCATATGCAACCAGGAACCGTGTGTATGTATGCCAATGGAAGTATGGGGAAAAAAGAGCATCGTTATTACAATTACCAACTTCTTACTATACCTCGTCAAAGTTTCATGAATTTGACGCCAGGAGTGCTTCATATTTTAAATGGAAATCCTGATGTACTGCTTTCAGGAATGATACATACAAAAGATTAATAATATGTAAACAAAAAATGCTTTTTTAAAAAACCTCACTTTCAAGTGTACTAAAAAGTAGAAAAATAATTTTTTCATTGTTCAGATAATAAAAGAGTGGGTGCTTTTTCTTAATCAACATCCAACCTCTATCATTTATATTATCAAAATCTATTCCACAAGCGCCCACCTTGTAGAATATATATTGATAATTAGGGACTGGAAAAAATAGCATCTATTTTTTCCCAAATTAGCATATATTTTTTATGAAATTAACATCTATTTTCCTGAAATTGGCATGTATTTTTTATCATCGAATAACCTTGAATTTAAGTATCAATTCTTAAGCAATTGTTTTCAGAGTGCATATGCAAAAGATATCGCTACTTCAATCAATAAGTTCATTTAAACTCATGCAACCCCTTTTATGACAAATTAATCTGACAATTTTTTCTAACATAAAAGAAATATAGTGTTAAAAAAATTGTCACAAAGTTTTTAGCTAATTTATTTTAGAAAAAAAATGATTATTTCAAAAAATTGTCGCCTAGTTTACGGCTGATTTATTTTAGAATTGAATATGACCTCATGCTAATACTCACCGATCATGTCAAAGATTGTTTCCATGTTCAAATACATAGAAAGTAACCCAATCTTAGGAAAGGGGAAATTGTGCAAGTAAAAAGAAGGGAGACTTTAAGTTCCCGTTAATTTACAGTTTCTGTGGGCTTGGAATCGAATCGATTGGATTTTTACTGCTTTTTTTATAATCGTCTGTATAAGTTACTATCTTGCATATAATTGAAAATGCTGTCAAGAGTTCCAATCTGCACAATTTAGAAAACCTCACTGTTTCAATTTTATATGAATTGGCGGTGTTAAGAATTTTACACATTAATTTTTATATGTTACATATAGCGTTGAGTTTCTTGTTATCTTACTTTTTTCATTTCTTTTTCTCATTTATGAGTTGTATATACAGTGCGACTTTTGGTATGTTTTCATAGAATTAATGTGTCCTTGAAAATGCGTTTGTCATTATATATGAACCCTAGATAAATAATTAATTATGTAAATAATTGGTTTATTTACTGATGTGATACAATAAAATATTACATAAAATACTGACAAATTAATACTATAATAATGCAGAATTCAAATTATGATATAATTACTACCTATGTTTGCACTGGTTTCAGAAGGAAGAATATATCTAAAAATGTAATTTTTGTTCAAAAACATTTAAAATAAACATTGTAATAGATTTTTGTGCAATGTGAATGTTAAGAACTCCAGTGTTACTAATTATTTTATTATTTATATTATAGCATATTTCACTCTTTATATTTCAATTTTTACATATTTGTTTCCGCCCCTGGGAGTTTGGCAATCTGTTTTCAGAATATTCCCGTAGTCCATATACTCATGGTAAAAATGGCAGAAAATTCTTCAGTAAGGGAATTTTTTAGAGTAAGGATGTTAATTGCCATTGTTTTTTGGAGCCTTTTTATGTGCCGTTAACCTTCAACATAGTGAACGGGAATATTATAATATTTCTATGAACGGGAAAATTATTTTTATTTCCATAAAAACTCCGAACTCAAATTTTTTCTTCCTCTCTGAGCATATATATGAAGAATAGATCCATATGGAGGGGCGTGTGTGCCTCGGCTCGGAATTTCAAGCTCTGGCGGCGTGTACCACCGGTGGTACACGACGGCCTTGAAGCCGATCTCCCGTGCACCACTGGTGGGTCACGACGCCTGTGAGGAGAGATGGCCGAGACCCATCGGTGGTGTACGCCGTCAGGAACGTGTTAAAGACGGGGCTTCGTCACACTTTCACGAGTAAACAGTGAAGATAGGAAATGTCACCAACCTGCACTTCTGATTACTGACAAATGTGAAACGAAATGCGTAACAACGCTCCCTTGCTCATTGCGCGGTATAATCAATTCACATATGCGTATATTATTACGTTTAAGTTGAAAAAAGGCTGATTTGTTGAGTTCATATGATAATAATAATAATTTTAATGGGTAAAAATGGGATTTTTCGCAATCTTACTAATTTCGCAGATATTTCGTTTTTATCCCTAATTTTCGCAGAAAATTCGCGTTTATCGCAACATGCGATTTTTTCCAGTCCCTATTGATAATGTAAATGATAGAGGTTGGATGTTGATTAAGAAAAAGCGCCCACGCTTTTATTTTCCGAGTGATGATAGAACTATTTTTACTTTTTAGTACACTTGAATATAAGCGTGTTTTTTTAAAGCATTTTTTGTATGTTTTTATATTTTTATTTTTTAGTCTTTATATTAATTGTGCAACTGTTCTTTGAAATTTAAATTATTAGCATGTCTTCTCACTACAAATGCTAAGTTCTACTAGTGCCACCTGTCGCGGTGGCCTTAGGTGGCAGGAAGGAAAGCCTCCGTAAAGGATTCATTGACAGAAAAAGGATGCAGTGAGTACCAGAGGTCCCTAAACCACACTACCTAATTTGTGCTATAGGAGTCACATTTTAACTCTATGTACTACCAAAACGGGGCAATCCGACGCAACCTGCAACACAAAACGTGTCCATATGACGCAACCCGTAACACAAATGGTAAAAAAAAAAAATAATTTTAGTAGATTAACTTGATAATTATTGAATTTAATAACTGATTCATATATTGTCATCGATATTAAGTAAGTGTGCCAAATTTCAGCTTGATTGGACACTTGGAAGTGCGTTAGATTTCGATTACAAGACAAACCCAGACAGATCCAGACAAATGACAAACAAACAGGGTAAGTTAAAATAACCTCAGTAAAAAAGTGGCAAATTTGGAAAAACGTCGGGACAGAGGGTCATTTAATAAAAAAACGGGGCTGTCCCGGGAAAAACGGGACAAATGGGAACCCTAATCTACATCCAAGACGAGAACTGGTGCAATAAAAATAAAACCGTAATCTGTGAATGATTATAACTTTGTAAAAAAAGAGTTTTGACCTCTCTGATCAGATGAGTGCCTATTACACATGTTTGAGATGCCCATTGAAGGGGAACTGCTTCTCAGAGCCTGCGTGGTAAATGAATGGGTCATTTACAATAGATACACTGGAGGGAAGAAAATGGATATGATAAATTTTAGGGAAAAAATTATTTATGGACAAAAAAGTTATGACATTGAAAGCAGTGGACGTGTGAGTGACAACAAAGTAAAAGTAGTTTATAAGCTGGGAACATATGAAGGGCTGGCTAGAGATAGCAGAAGAAGATGTGTTGCGTGATAAGAGAAACTTTGCATTACTAGTGATGTAAAAGAAACAAAGGCGAAAGCAAGAAAAGGCAAAAACTTATTGCAAGGACTGTGAATATTACAATATCAATAATAATTCTGTATCGAAAAAATTTGCTGAATTTATAAAAAGTAAAATTTTCTTGAAATGTACAATTTTCAGGGTAGCAGAGCATTGACAATGAGACTCATAATTTCATTCTGAAATGAAATTCGTGTTTAATTTTATTGCTTGTTCAGGTCTGATTTCGTGTGTGTGTGAGATAGAGATAAAAATTTTAAAAAAGCATTGAAAATTAATTTGTAAAACAAATCAGTCTTTGAGTGTAAAATATTGAATCTTCAGCATTCTTCAATTTACATTAATAAATTCATTCAAGGGTCATATAACTGATGGTATAAAAATGGGATACCAGGGCATTACCTGCCCTGGTTTACTTTATTCAGGACATTATTAGTCAGTAGCATTCATGATAAATGATAATTAGCTCAGCAGTGGTATTCTCAAAATGGCTCTTTGGATTCTTATTTCCAATATCACAAAAATAGTAAATACTCAAACTGTGAAGTTCATTGTAACTAGATATAACATTTTTTATTGAAAATGTTAAAGATAGTTCAAGTACACTAATAAGTACATTGTTTTTTCAATTGTGAATGTAATCATTAATATTGGTAATGATTTTAAAAATAACATAAGCAGTGTTCAATTATTATTTCAGTGTTGGTGCGACGTGAGGATGAATTCAATGATCGGCTGAATAACCGTGCTACTTTCCGTGGTTTTACTGCATTGCATTATGCTGTATTGGCAGATAATTCTAAAGTTGTTAAAGCATTACTAAATGGTGGGGCCAATCCAACAATTCAGAATGATGCAGGACACCCTCCCATTAAGTATGCTCGGGAGAAGAGTGAAGTTGCCATATTGCTTGAAGAGTCTACTCAAAAGGTTAGTTAATTATTTGGAGAAGGAAATTTTAGCTTCAAGGTGATGAACATCATTGTGGGTATGTTGGCAAGGAAAGGATTATTTTAGGGATGACGGAATGATGGAAAAAGGAGTGTTGGCAAAAGCCTGCTCTTTAAAAAAGATGGCAATGGGACCAAAGTTTAATGTCCCATCTAATGGGCAGAGCATTGCACTTGCAATGGTCTCGACAAACCATCTTTGTAGGGATTGGGGTTTAAATGAAAAATCAATTCCACTACCAGGAATTGAACCTAGGCCCCCAGGATGGGAAGCCAGTACTCAAGTCAACACACCAACTCTGTGTATCTGAGCTGTTCTTTACTGTTGCTTTACAAATAGCTAGGGATCCGTGAAATTCGTGAGATGCGATATCGTGAAATAATGCGAAATACCGCAAAATCAGTAAATAAAACGAAATTGTGAAACGAAACTTTTATCACGAATTTTACGTGAATTAGCGAAAAAATCACAAATGTAATGAGTCAAAATCGATTAAAGCCTAGGCCTTCATTGTTTAATGCTGCTGAAATTCATTTGCGCTATCTCATTATGATCCAAAGGCCAATAACTTGCTTTTTTGTGTGCATATCGCATTCGCGTAATATATTTCGCGCACTGAACTATATCGTAATCCCCATTCCTTTCTTAGGTTTAGCAAAAGAAAAATGTACTACAATTTTAATAATTCAAGTTCCTCACAAACAACACCTCGCACACTAATTTTATAATCTACCGTGATGCACTACTTTTTGGATATGTTTAAAGACTGGTTGTGGTGAGTGCTGCTCACTGGAACGGTGCCATATCTTTGTGCCTTCGGCGCTGCCATTCCCCCCTTGACGTGATATCTCCACCAGAATTCGCCGTTAAATTAGCCACAGACTCTCTCTTCGATTCCCATTTATCAATCCTCACATTCTCGTAAATATCTAGAACGACGCGCTTTCTCTCCTGAAGAATTGGATATTTGAATCCATGATGCGCTGAAAGAAATTTAACAAAAATAACACAGCCACGGAACAGTGGAAATATAAGCTCACGCGCCCGAAATGCATCGATGCGGAGCAGTAATTCACCGTGATGCAGTAGACAGCTTCATTGAATAACTTGTCACAGGAAAACCACATTGGACGCGTTTCACATGGACCCGGACGATCCGCACTACGCACGCAGACTACTAAAAATTAAATTACTTGGCTAAAGCGGTTTAATTTTAAAAGAATATTTGTAATGCGGAGATGTAGTTCTCTTCATATAGAACAATAATGTGCACAATTAAAATATTTTTGCCGTTACGGGATAAAGAAGACGACCGTTTAGCCGTTCTCCTAGTTTTTTGCGTGTTTTTCTTCATGAAGTTAATGGTTTGAGGCGTAACTTTATGGAACTCCTTCATGATTGAAAAGAAAAAACTTTGTTCAGTTCCACATAAAATAATTTTAATGACTGATCATGGTCATTAATGGTCATTAAAATTATTTTATGTGGAACTGAACAAAGTTTTTTCTTTTCAATCGTGTTTTTCTTCATTCTTTCGACCGTAGAAGCTAAACATTTACATTTAAACACTTTTCAATGAATGCATTTTGTAGTCAAATAAACAAGGAGTAAAACAATATATTACACGACTCTATGGAACTCCGGCGGAATTTCATGCAAATGCTTGAAGTTAAGCGTTCTACCTGTTTTGCGCTGATAGTAAGATCCATTGGCATTAATGGAAGCTTTCACATGAACGCGGACCGTCTGCACATGGTGGAGTCAGCCTCGTGACCCCTCTGCGCCGTGGTCCATCCGCACACGTACGGGCCACAGAGACAGATTGGTGCATACACATGAACGTGGACGGCTTGTGTGGACGAAGCAGGTTGTAGTTTGTTGTGAAAGCTCAGTGAAATGCCACTGCAAGTTGCGCTATGGATGGCAAAATAGACTCAGTCTTTCGCTCTCTTTCTAAGATCTCTGTGCCACTATAGGATGCACCCAAAACCGCCTTTGGTGGGCATTTTTCTTCCGTTGTTTCATAGCATGGTATATACCAATTCCTTTAATTACACTAGGTTGCAGGACGTCCTCCCAGCTTGGCAACCTCAACACAACTGGGATTGCGTCCTACATGGACACTCGGACATAATGTCGTCCGCGCCAATGTGAAAGGACGAGACACTCCACATACGGAGCGCGTATCGTCCGTGTCCATGTGAAACGGGCCTATTTTTTTTCTAGTGGACGGATTGTCGGATATTCAGCGCTCCACTGTACTTCAACGCGAATAAAATCATTTCAACACACCCCCAGGTCAAGTTTCGTTGTCTCCTATTGTGTTTAGTTATGCGTGCTTCTTTCACTGCTTTTCTTGACCGATTGCGATTGGCAACAGCTGTAATCAATACTAAACGATTTTGTTGCATCTATTTCTACCTACCTTCCCTTGGCACCTTTTATTGCTCATTCTATAATATTAACGCAACCTGAACTATTTTTTTCATTTGGTTTTTTCAGAAATTTAGTACAATCAACATTTTATTAAATTTATTATGTAAAATGCTTAATAAAAGTATATCCATTCACAAAACGTGTACCAAAAAATAATAAAGCACCTAGAAATTTGCAAAAAAAATTTTAAATTATAATAACACCGCCAAGATTTTCTATAACACCGAAGTCGCATAGTTTAAAAACGAATTTTAGCAAAAAATAAAATCACTTTCATGGATCTCTACAAATAGCTCATTCCATGATCAATGTCACTTGGCCTTTCTGTAGCAGATAAATGGACATGGTTTGTACAGGCTAGTAAGTAACTCTTGTCAATACAAATTGCCCTCTACTTTCAAAGACTTTTCTGTTCCATAGTAGAAGGTTGAAATTTATTGATACCAGATTTATTTGAGTTGAAGCATACAAAGTTGCAATGTAAGGGCATCAATAAAGCTTTTAAATTACTAATTCTTTTTTATTTTGGGTGTAGCAGTAGGATATCATAAATGTTTCAATTAAATAAATGCACAATGGTCCTCATTATTCATTAGACTTGTCAGAAGATTCCTCCTTAGAAAAAATGCTGTAGCATGTACACTCCATTAATTTTCTATTCATTGCAAATGAAACACCTCTTGATGCAGCTTTTTGTTACTCATTATTAATAAATTTCATGGTATGATAATCAAAGGAGAAATTGTCCTCTGTTTCCAAAAAAAATTATGCAAAGATTGAATTAATGTGAAGTTCGCTATGCATTTAGGTTCATTAAATATAACCTGTACTATCTTCTCTGGAGATGTAGGTCTAATTATTTATGTTTTATGGTTTTTACTCTTTTAAAAATAAAAGGATTAATAACCATAAATCATAAATAATTACACCTGCATCTCCAGAGAAGATAGTATTAATTAATAGAGGTCAAGATAAGAAATTACATAGCTGAATATAACCTTTTGGCATATCCTGAAGAATGCTTTTTTTTTCAGTATGAAGTTTTGCTGCGGCAGCAGGAAGCTGAGCAGAGACGCCGATTTCCCTTGGAGCAAAGGTTGAAACAGCACATTGTTGGACAGGAAGGCCCAATTACTGCTGTTGCTTCAGGTAGTAATAATAATGTTAGTGTATTTAGCTCTCCATTTGATTTTATAGGCAACAAAGAGATCGGTAAATAATACAAAGTACATCCAGAGCACTGTCACTTTTGAATGGTCTGGGCTTAGTTTATTCATTCCATTTTTATCTTGCTGTGGTTTATGGATCACAACTTATTCTGTTTATTCAGTTTTTTATCAGATAAGTGTAATTATTTGCACAATCTGGAAATAATTTAAAACTAAACGTCATATTTACTTTTCTGTAATTAGCCATACGTCGGAAAGAAAATGGATGGTCTGATGATGAGCACCCTCTAGTCTTCTTATTCCTTGGTTCATCTGGAATAGGAAAAACTGAGCTTGCTAAGCAGCTTGCTAATTACATCCATAAGAGCAAGCGCGAATGTTTCATTCGTTTGGACATGTCTGAATTCCAGGAAAAGCACGAGGTCAGTAATTTGTTATTGCATACCAGTAAGAATTTTTGTGTCAAAAATTTATGAAACTTCCTCATAATCAATCACTGTGGCCAGCCCTCCATGAAATCCTTAGAAGCTGTGAAAATTCCATGAAATTGCTATGTATCTCTGTGGATATGGTCCTGTTAATACTTTTTTTGGGCATCTTAGTGTGTCAAGATAAATTATGAAATCGCTGTATTGGCCAGTAATTGATCTCTAGTCCTCAGAGCATATGTATTTATTTCTACATATTTATATCTTAATAAAATCCTGATTTCATTGACCATATTTCCTGGCCCATATGACTTTTTTTCTCAAAAATGCATTAAAAAGTAAGCCTGCTTCTTATGGGATGAGGGTAAAGCTACATGATATGCATGCATCTGGTTTAGTGTTGCCTTTGGAAGTGCCCATCTCTCTAATCTCACCCCAGACTGCATTGTGGAGCTAAAAGTGCACTATCCTTCATTAATTTATTTCTGGGATTCCACGATGAATAACTTTAATAGAGATTCTATTTTTTTTAAATAACCATCCAATTTTCTTCCCATAAATTTGTAACATTAACAAACTTAATCATAATATTTCTAAAATTTTACCCCTGAAATCACAGTGCTTCTTATGGGTATCTCAGAGGCTGG
The DNA here is from genome assembly GCA_963573305.1 of Pyrrhosoma nymphula. Classification (NCBI taxonomy): domain Eukaryota; kingdom Metazoa; phylum Arthropoda; class Insecta; order Odonata; family Coenagrionidae; genus Pyrrhosoma; species Pyrrhosoma nymphula. Next base: position 38,980,846 of record OY754334.1, read on the forward strand.
GATATATGAAAGTTTTACTTATGCTTGCATCATAATGTCTCAGCTGCCTGTTGGTTTAAGTTTCTTTGTAGATTTCCCATGCATGGACTAGCCTTCATGTCTTCACAACAATATTCATAGTTGCCAAGTCATTGGTGTTCTGATAACTGCTCTTAATGTTCTGCAGTAGATAATCTCTTTGTTCCTCTTTTTTCTGGTTTTAATATCTCCAATCAGTACATATTCATTTTCATTGGGATGGACCATCATGCCCAGAATTTTCAAGTTGGCAATTAAATGTAGGAGAATATTGTATGGACAGGTTATGTATAAATGTACATACCTCTATCTACATTAAAACATCCTGGAAAACATGATATTCCTCCTTGAAAACAGAGAACTCTTCTTCAGTTCAAAAATAGAAATTCAGTGGCCCCCCTGTTAATGTTAAGTTCACATAAGCTTGAGCATGTTGTGAAATGTTAGCATTACCAATGTATAGTCGTTCCTTGTATAGTGCCTCTTTGTTTAGCTCAATTTTAACCAGAGCAAATCAAGATGTTGTTTGAAACTTCCATCCACCTCCTTCATTACTCTCATCCTGCTGTGAAATCAATGTAATCATAACTATTGTACATTGCATGTTACAATCATTTAAATGCCAAAATATTTAACCACAAAATTTGACTAGTTTATGTGCACATCTTTGGTTAACATTTCTTTCGGTTATGTAGTTTATGCTTGCTTATTATAGACATCTTCATTTTGTAACCTAAACTACAGATTGGCAGATATAAATAGCGTGTTCTCAGGTTAATTACTATATTCACTGGCTTCTTTGTGATGAATATCATTAAAAACTTTCTAGTTCATTAAAATTACTTTTCTATTATATTCCACAATGTTTTTAATGGCTAATGTGTCTGAGATTTCTGTCAGTTATCAGTATGTATTATGTATTATTTGCATGAACTTTGGGTTGCAAAGATAACAAAATAATATACATACAACCTGATAGTTGAAAACATGCAAACTATTATTTTCTTTCTTTATCAACAGGCAGCAAAATTAATTGGTGCTCCACCTGGCTATATTGGGCATGACGATGGAGGCCAACTTACCAAGTCTCTTCGAAAATGTCCCCGGGCTGTTGTTCTTTTTGATGAGGTGGATAAGGCTCATCCTGATGTTATGACAGTTCTTCTTCAGCTCTTTGATGAGGTAGGCTGCATCATAACTATTTTATTTTAAATTAAAATAAAAAATGTAATAGGTATAATTTTGGAAAAAATTATTCCTGTGTTGGCAGTGCAGAGTAAGTGATTTAGTAAGGTAGCGAGTGATTAGATTTTAGCTTTTGCATTGTGCTGGTTCAATACCTTCGAGACTTTTTTAGACTGTTGTATACTGATAGATAGATAGATAGATAGTCATATATTAAATGAAAGGAAAACTTTGTTTTATTCCACCAATTTATTTGTCGGTACTACTAGTTTCGACGCAGCGGCGTCATCTTCAGGTTTTCCACCCTAAAAAAAAAAAAAAAAAAAAAGGTACCTGAAGATGACGCCGCTGCGTCGAAACTAGTAGTACCGACAAATAAATTGGTGGAATAAAACAAAGTTTTCCTTTCATTTAATATATAATGAACTTCCACAAAGTTGAGCCTGAGACGATGGAGATGAGATAGATAGTCTTTATTTACGGGCACTGGACCCATTTTACATAATAATAAATTACAGTTTAACTTTTTAAGGAATAAAAAAAGCAGTACAATTGGAACGAGTACAAATAGGAAATAACATTAGTATAAAAGTAATAATTACACAAACATATCATGTAGATGATTGCACAATGTTTTTATAAATAGTTGTTTTATATTTTGTCAACGAAATAGAGAAATCAATGTCTTTAATACAATTTGCCAACCTCTGTATTCTTGAAATAGGGTGCATAATTGGTACTGTGATGCCTTATATGAAACATACCCGCTGATCGACATACATGATGAGGTACATGAAAGTTAATTAGCATTAAGATCTCAGGTGAGTTCATATGACTATTTAATAAATTATATAATAGGACAAGGTCATTAATATTTCTCCTCTCAGCAAGAGTAGGCATATTGAAGACAGATAAAAGGTCTTTGATATTCGACTTATAAACAAACTAGTTCTTTCTTGGCGAATGTTCAAGATGAATTCTTCTCTGGTTACATGCTGGATCAGGTGCTCCATCTCTGTTTACATGTGGATGTGCGAATTGCCCATCAGGGCTCCTAACTAGCCCTGAAGACAATTGGCAATTTGTGCATTGAAACATCAGCAGAGATCGAGGACGGGACCCAGTTATGCACACTGAGAAGAAGTTATCTTGAAATTCTGTGCTGATATTCCAATACTGCTAATCAGGTACTGGTGCAGGGTTGCCATAGACCTGGAGAACAGGGAAAAGTCAGGGAATTTAAAAATGGTCATGGAAAATGTGGAAAAGTCAGGGAATGTTTAAATGTGACCTGGAAATTTCTTAAGTTTCAACCTTATCCAAGTCATTGTTATAATCCCGTGATTTATATTACGATCCCATTTAATTCGTCTGCGTTTTTGGAGCAAAGAGAAAAATGAAGTTTCTACTCGTTATCTCAGCTCCTCTTCTTTAGATCACAGTACAGCTACAGATCTGCTGCAAGGTTTTTAGAAAGAACTTTCTGGTCTGAACTTAAAGAATCTCCTCCAAGTCTCAATGGATGGGCCCAATTTAAATTTCAAATTTGTAACAGACCTGCATGACACCTTCAATCCATGCATGATGTTGATGATGTCGGGGCAATGTAATTCTAACTGGTGACTTCAACTGTGATATGGCATCGGTCAATGGAAGAGGGTGTCAACTAAAAAATATTTTATATTCTTACGGCATGGTCCCATTAATCTCAGAGCCAACCAGGATCACATCTCACTCGTCCACCTTAATTGACAATATATTCACTAATATTGATAAGCATACTGTAAGTGCCAAGGTTATGGAGTTGGGACTCTCTGATCACTGTTCTTTAATCGGGGATTTTAAGCTCAACTCAATTTCTTCAGACAATCAACCAATTTATTATGATAGTAGAACTTTTAGTGAGGACAACATGTCATACTTTTTCTTTTTGTTAAAAAATCAAGACTGGAAGGATGTCTTTAATGCTAAGATTTTTGATGTGGCTTTTGAAAATTTTTACTCAAAGTTTTTATATTTACTAGAGTGTGCAATTCCAACTATCAGAAAGAAAAAACAGCGTACAAGTAATCCAAGAAAAAAATGGGTCTCTGATGAAATAGTTCAAATATCAAAACAGTTAAAAATGTTATCCTATGCTAACAAACAAAACAGGAACCCAGAAACCACTGCCACTTTAGCCAAGCTCAAAAAATCTCACAGGTATCTAATAAATAAGGTGAAAAAATCTTATAATAGTTCCCTACTAGCAACTGCCTCGGATAAGACTAAGATGGCATGGAGGATTGTCAATAGAGAACTTGGCAGAGGAAAAAATCGGCATCTACCATTAGTACTTGAAAACCAAGGAGCACCAACCATGGAACCTAGAGCTATAAGTAATGCTATTAACAGGGAATTTTTGGGGCTTACTGATCATTCAATGAACAATATAGTCCCGTGTAATTATACCAACTTAACTAGCAATAGTCCAACTAATAGCCTCTTCCTCTGCCCTTGCAATGAAAAGGAATTATTCACGGCAATACAGAATCTAGGAAAGAAATCTTCCCCTGGCTTAGATGGGGTTCCTGGCTACCTTTTGTGTTACTGTAGAGAGGCAATAGCTGCCCCCACTTTGTTTTTATTAAACTGGTCTTTGCAAGAGGGCATTTTTCCTGATGCACTAAAAACAAGTAAAACGATACCTGTGTATAAAAATAAAGGGGAACCAAATAATCTTAGGAACTATAGACCCATCTCGCTGCTATCTCAATTTTCTAAACTCTTTGAGAGAATATATCTAAATCGTTTAATACCATATTTAGAACAAAATAATTTACTATCTGAATCACCATGGGGATACAGGAAAAAGAGATCTACTACAGCTGCTCTCTTTCAAGTTGTAAATTCTATCTTAAATTGTAAAGACGAAAAAAAATTTACTTTAGGTTTATTCTTTGACTTCACGAAAGCTTTTGATGAGGTTAATCATGGTTTGCTCTTGGAAAAATGTGGGAAGTTGGGAATAAGAGGGGTAGCATGTAATTGGATACAATCTTACCTAAAAAAAAGATTTCAGAGAGCATGTATCAGTACAAATGGGGCAAAATATATTTCAGATGCATTACCAATCACGAAAGGTGTTCCTCAAGGGTCTTTAACCCGTTCAACGCGGCACCATTTTTTGGCTTACCTATCCGGTGGCTGAAATTTTATTTACTTATTTTCCGATAGATTTTAACTCTAAAAGTCGTTATTCAGTGTTTAAAAATTTCTAATGCTAAAATTGTAATTAATAAAAATTTTTTAATTAATGACGGGAATCCCCGTCACGAGTCACCGGCATGAACCTGTAGTGCGTGTTGCATAGATATCTCCCGTTCCTTTCTGGTGTACTTTTTACATTATGTCTCTGTATTATTTCATATTCCCATATTATTTCATTAGGCTTATATGTACAGTCAAATGGTGAATTAGAGCAAAGTTTAATGTGTAAACTGATGAAAGGGACATATTTTTGTAGTCGTGGCTTTTCCTTTCACATCCATAAAACTGCTAACCTTTGTGTATAATAGAGAACTAATTCCCACATTTTGGAATAATGAGGTGCAATTTCCACAAAAAATAACTTTTAATGCAACCAAACTTTCAATGTTGATACATCATCGTCAGGGTTCAAATGGTGTTAGGTGTAGCCAATATGTACATCTTTTGGAAGAGGTGGGGTATAGGAGGGGAAAGAGGAGAGGTGATAAGTGGAAAAACCTGGAGGAGGTGAATTGGGATAGGGAGGAGTGGAGAGTGGGGAAATTGTGATTTTTTTCAGGGTTCACAAACTTAGACAATACACAATTCAGTGACAAACAATAATCGGTGGTGGTCTTCTTCCCTTCTTTCGGATCAGGTCAAAATTTTCACAGGATAATTACTGCTACCTAATTTTGGTGTTTTAGTAATACTATTAATTTTTGAACAGGTCTGGGAAAAAGTTGCCAAATGCCTGGAAAACGTGGAAAAGTCAGGGAATTTAAAAATTCAGATTTTGTAACAACCATGTGGTGATGAGCAGATTGATTTTACCTCAGTGGTGAGGGTTTTGTATACGCTTTTGTTTTTTCTCAGATATGCGCATCATGTTTACCACTGTGTATTTTATTCATTGTTATAATATATTGAATTGTATTCATCATAGCATCTTCTGAAAATCATCCTATTTTAAATTTTAAACTCCATATATGTATGTAGTCCTTGAATGCTTTATAAGCTGCCTGACTTTAGGGGGATGTGAAACAATTGAACATCTGTGCTTTATGAGTGGCATCATTGCTAGACCTTGATGGCTTAATAAAACTGATTACTATGGATCAGCCGAAAGTTACCAATTGAATCAGGAATCCTTGGTGGAATAGTGATCTATGCATTGCCTGAAAAGCCTAAAATTCTTTACTTCTCCCAAAACATTTGGAAAGGTGATATATCTGATGATATTTCTAAATATATTCGAAGACCAATTCCCTGAATTGTTGGAAGTATTGAGATCAACAGATATGTATCAGCCCAGCCCTATTTTTAATGCTATAAACTTTGTGGGGTAGAGTTGTTTCATGCAAGGGTTATGGGAAAAGTGCTTTGAAAAGGTTCTTCCTTTGCAGGTGTTATGTAATAACAATACTTATTCAAAATAACAAAACGATTTAATCTTGTAGGAGACAGTACACGGGACACGTCCGACGCCTTCCACAGCGACAATCCAAGAGCGCAGCATGCCCCTTTTTCCACCACATCACCCAAGTGATGCCACAGTCGCAAAACAACTGACATACAAAATGCCTTAGCAGACATATAATACATAACAACCCTCCCCACTCTATTTCTACAATACAAAAAGGACATTACAAAATTCATGAAATTTTTACACATTAAACAAATCATTGCATACACATAATGAATGATACGATTATAATTCATAGCTAACTCAAAACAAAAGAAAATAAGTAATTTATGACAGAACAAAATCATCCAGATGAGCTGGAGTTCTTAGTGTCCGCCGAGGCCGAGGTGAATTGGACTCCTTGGGTCTTTCTCCAGAATTATCACGGGGCGGAGACCCATCTAACGGAGGGTTTCATATGGTCACCCACTCATCAGGCCAACCCATCCAGGTGCTGTTCTCAGGCGAATTTCTGCATTCCTCAGTCGCGGCTTGTACCTTCATGAATTTGAGCGACTGAACCCAGGGGTGGCTCAATGATGGCATGGGCTGAAGCTGGGGCGGCATGGCAGAGCTCTCTGTTGTCGCGTTGCGACGGCTGCTGTGCTTCATGGTTCTGGGCCCGATGACGCTTGGCAAAGCACATCTTGGCCAAATGGCCAATCTTGCGACAGTAGTGGCAGGTAGCATTCCTTGCAGGGCAGTCTCTGTGCGGCGTCTCGGCGTCACAGCGGTAACAGGTCGTACGTCCAACTTCATGTTGACGGCTGTTTTTTTGGGGGTTGATGGGTATCCCTTGGAGCCTGAGGGTTGTGGAGTCTGTTTGCCCGAAAAACACTTCTATTTGGGGAATCACTGCTATTCACCGCTAAAACGTTCTGGTATTGCCCAAGGCTTACATTTTGCTGTGCCTGTAGCTGCGACACGTGAACTTTCGCCTGCTCTGCCGCCATGGCTCTGTCTACAGCTATCTTTAGGGTGAGATCCTCGAAATTCTATGCAAACAACTGTTCTTTATGAGAGAGGTTTTTCATACCTCTAAGAACTTGACGCAAAAGAGCGTGGTCGAGGTCTTGGAATTTGCAATTATCAGCCAATTGTCGCAAGTCTGCAATGAAGTCCTTGAATGGTTCGCCAGGATTTTGCATTCTCAAATCAAATTTTTCCCGTTCCACCCAGACACACGTAGTTGGAATAAAATGACATGATAGTGAAGCAATTATTTCTTCAAATGATTTGGAGACGGTTTCTCGGGGGCACAAAGTTTCTTTACGAAGGCATACGTATGCGAGCCTGTGCAAGACAGAAAAACAGCTCTTTTTTGTGTAGATGATATTATTTGGTTAGCCTCGAAATAAAATTGTAGCTGTTCTTTGAAGTCCTCGAAATCGGAGGGATTACCAGAGAACTGTAGAACCATACCAAAGTGCATGCCTCCCATTGCACCCAACGTGGGAGAACCATTTACTGAATCCTCAGGCATCGTGGCCAGAAATTAATTTTTAACCCACAGGAACGTTAACTTTAGTAAATTATGGAATTAGCTGTCCGCACCCGAAAATATTTTTACATTTAAACACTTCAATGATGACTTCATGGCATACAGCTTCCACCACGTGGCAACAAGTTCGTCAGTTCAAAGGCTTAACACAACACAGGCATTAAAATGACAATAATAAGCACTGCAAAACATTTTCAACCACAAATATGTAATAATAAAATAAATTTTGCCAAAAGTTTGCAGACAGACAGTCTGTGGTAGCAGCTTACGATCACGCGTTCTTACTTCTTAGCACCAACATAAGGCTTGTTTCAATTGGATTCACCAGCAAGATTATCACCAAACAGGCAGTATTTATAAATTGAAAGTCAGTTACGAAATAAATTACATACTTAGTAACTTTCTCGCCTATCCGGCAAGACTTACGCACCACATGAGGTTTAAATATTGAAGTCCTCAAATTGCACTCGTGTGGTGGTCCAAATGTTCGTGGATTAATCTTCAATCCCATCCTCGTCGCCAATCTTGTTATGTAATAACAACACTTATTCAAAATAACAAACCGATTTAATCTTGTAGGAGACAGTACACGGGACACGTCCGACGCCTTCCATAGCCACGATCCAAGAGCACAGCGTGCCCCTTTTTCCACCACACCACACCACTCAAGTGGCGCCACAGTCGTAAAACAGCTGACATACATAAAATACCTTAGCAGACATATAATACATAACAGCAGGCATTACTTATTTATTTCTTTCTACTTACGAGGGGCTTTCGAATGACACAGTATCAATGGCGTATTCAGGGGGGGGAAGGAGGGGCAGCTGACCCCCTTCCAATGTGGAAAAATTTTGTGGAATGTGAGTGAAAAAAATGTGGAATGAGGTACAGGAAGCGCCAGACATCATTGAAGTTTTAAAAAAGAGCAAAATGTTTTTCTCGACCATTAGAAAGGCGATACTGATGTTGCTTTCACTGCCCTGCACAACAAGCTCTTATTAAGCGTTCATTCAGCTCCCTTCGCCAAATTAAAACATGGCTAAGATCAAATATTGGTGAAAATAGGTTAAATGGGTTAACAATGCTAAGCATTCACCGTCTATGGGTTTTCGCAAACAAGGAGCAATTGTTGGAAGCTGTAGTTTAAAAAAATCACAGCTAATCCTCGCAAATTATAGTTCAAGAATTAATTTTTTAAATAAGTGGTGTTTTTCCTTATGTTTCTGTGAATGATTGCATGGCACCATGGACCCTCCACTCCACGGATGTTCAAAACTATTGTTCAAGAATTAATATATTTTTTAAATAAATGGTGGTCACTTTTCTCCCTTTTGTTATGGTATGTTATTGCATGTGGTTGCATTGCTCCCCCATGAGGTTGAATTCAGAAAGCTGCCCTCCCTTCAGTTTTGCCCTTGCACAGTATGATGCTAGTATGACCAAATGACAATGATATTTACATACAAGATACATACAAGTTTTAAATGCATACAGATACAAACAAGTTTTAACATTTTCTGGAAATGGATAAAACTGAAATTCGAGCCATTATAAAATACAAGGTTTAACCCCCATGGACATACAAGAAGAGTTACATTCCAATTTAAAGAATTCTTCTCCATCATACTCGATGGTAAAAAAGTGGGCGGCTGAATTTATACATGGTGGTACATCCATTCAAGATGATGAATGCTCAGGACTACCAAAAACCACTACGACCGACGAAATCATCACAAAAATCCACAATACCATATTAAATAATCACCGACCGAAGATACGCAAGCTTACTGCTATTGCAAACATCTTGATAGACCATATCCACTACATTTTACACGACTATTGTGTTTTCTTTGTCAGGCCGAGAACTTTTCAAATAACCCTTGTATTTCACTTCATCAAATTAAAATAGGAGGGAAATGTTTCAGTGGCTGTCTGCATATGAAAGGAATTGATAGACAAGGCGTGGTCCCTGAGGAGGTCTCTGCCAAAGGAAAGGAAATTTGAATATTAAAAAAAATATGCAGGAAAACCCAAAATTAACATGTTCCTTGAATTTCCTGTCCATGCTAAAGCATGCAATGTTTCCATGTAGCACCTATTTTGGAAATGGCTTTAATATTGAGTGTCACCTTTGTATACCAATAATGATTCTTATGTGCTAATTTATTTTAAGGGCCGCTTAACTGATGGGAAAGGAAAAACAATTGAGTGTAAGGATGCAATTTTTGTCATGACATCAAATTTGGCCAGTGATGAGATTGCAGAGCATGCTATCCAATTAAGAAAGGAGGCTCAGGAAATTGAAAAGCAGAAGTATGCTGGAGATATAAGTAAGTTCAGCGCTTATTTAATTATTATTATTTTTATTTGCCCAAAGACCAATTGCAGCATTGTGCATCGATATAAGGCACGTAAAAGAATTGCACACAAGACATATCCAATAAATTACATAATATAAAAATACATATTTATAAAATAATAAAATATAAATAAAATGAATCACTCATTCCACTCCTAAGTACTCATTTACAGAATAAAAGAGGTTTTCAAGTAGAAAATCCTTTACTTTTCTTCTAAAAACAATATTGGATTGGATTTCCTTCAACACAGAGGGCAATCTATTGTACAATTTTATACCCATATATTCAGGACCCAAGGAAACCCCTTTGGTTCTAACATGTGGTGTATGGAAATTACCATTACCTCTGGTACCATAATTATGAATATTTGAATTTTTTAGCAAAAGAAAAATAATTACACTTTACACAGGTAACTAAGGCTAGTATATACATACATGGAAGAGGAAGTATACCAAGTCTCTTGAATATTGGGCGACAGTGAGCCCTATGGTGTTCTTTACCATCTTTTGGATCACAAAAATCTTTAGAGCATGGCCTGATGATCCCCAGAACACAATTGTCTGCACCACTCTAGAATCAAACTCACCATAATAAAATGCTAGTAGCACCTTAAACGACACTGTAGCTCTGATAGACTTTATCAGGAAACAAAGAGAACTTAGCTTACTCATTAGATTATTCACCCGAGGCTCCCAAGAAAGATGTTTGTCTAATTGGCGACCAAGAAATCTGAAAGTATCAACTTGTTTCAGCACCTCGCCGTTTAAGTCAAATATAAGCTCTCTCTTCGGTGCATTAATATAATATGTTCAGTTTGAGTCACAATTGAAGATAAATAATTTCTGTGCAGGATTTTATTTAGTATGAAAGTGAAAAACTGTTTATTTGTTTGCATGATAGCTTTCTGTGTTTCACTTTTTAAACTTTCTTATATTTGTGAACTTTCTTGCAAATATTTAAGGTGGATACATCATGGATGGATGGCATTATATTTATTGCTTAATATTAGTAAAAGTTTACATTAATTTATCAGTAAGTCATACAAATTATGAATAAACATGAATGAAAGGTCTTCCAACTCCCTTTTTGATGATTTTCAATATACATACATATTTATTTCCTATAGTTGTGCTATTAATTATGAAGGCCATTGGGAAGAATGCTAAGTTGCTCATGTAACTCATGCATATGTGAGAGAGGAAGGGAATTGAAATGAGAGGGAGGTTATGGTGTTCAAATGCACGTTGTTGATTTATTGCATATTTTCAGTGTGTAAGGGAACGAATGTAGAGAGGAAATTGATTTGTTCAAAATGAAGAGAGCATACCCAAGTTGTGTGTGTCAACTAAAGTTTGTGCTTGACAGATCCCTTTTTAACATCACTTATCACTTTTAGTTGCATTAAGGCTAGATTATTTTTAAAAAATAATGCCAAATTAATGTGAGTGAATACTTAGCATGAATTAACTGTGCCATGCTGGCAGTTTTGGCACTTGTAGAACAACTTAGAGTAAAACCAGTGTTCTGGTATGAGAAATACTGTGAAACCTCATTTAAGCAATCACCTCATGTCCTGCTGAAAAGTGGTAATGGATGGTTGTTTGGATAGGGGCAAGTCCTGGATGGACAACTTTGAGAAATATTAGGCAAGTGAGTTTCCCATTGCTTTTAGATTAAAAAAACTGAAGGAATGAGTCACTTAAATTGTCCCGCAATAACATTATAGCTAAGAAAAGGTCCTTAATTGTCTGATCATGGATACTGTTTCTCATCATCTGTAAAATGTTGTAGGGGTTCACTTACTACAGGCCTGGAAAACCTAGAAAAATCATGGAAATTGTAATGGGCCTGGAAAACCTGAAAAAAATCACGGTAATTAAGAAATTAGTGCGGGGATTTGTTTTTCGTTGTTAAAAATGAATCTCAGGGTCATTTTAGGCACCATCTGCAGGTGTGTGGACTTCAAGCCAGTACCTATGCCATGCCATATAATCTCATGGCATATTATTCTTAGGTCTTGGTCACTACTATACTGTCAAGGTACCTGTACAAACATTTAGTACCTTGCCTGAATGAGGCAATGTAGCTCTTATTTGGTGTTTAGAAATTAATTGTGCCCTTAAAATGAACTTTCAGGTCCTATTCTTTACACTCATGCTGAGGAAGATGGAGTATTATTTCTCCTCTGAATTTTTGCAAGTAATTTGTGGCCCTGATCATGACCGAGACCTAAGAATAATATGCCATCAAAAATGAAGCCTAGAAGAAAAAATTAAGAATTTTCACCTAGAGTAATGGTGGCAGCCCTTAATTTGTTGGAAAACTTTATTTCCCCATAGAACATGCATTAATATGTAGTACTTCTATTCTTGCACCTATTTAAAATACTTACTATTCAAAGAAAGAATATTTTCACCTAGAATAATGAAAATTTTGGCCTGGAAAACCTGGAAAATTCCTGGAATTTCGTTAACTTCTGGTCTGTAGTAACTCGGTTTCTGCAGACTGAAAATATTCTCGCATTCACCATTGTTTTTTGTGGAATATTCCATCTAGTACAAAAATTTAGTGTGAGTTGAAATAACTGAAATAGAAATGATGCAGCTGCATTTTTTGCTCACCAATGCATACATATGTATTTGGTATCATGTGTTTTCATGCTATGTGCTTTTCACTGTATTTCTGAATTATATCATACAAAAATTTCTGGGTATGTATAATTTTTGCCTTTTCTGTTTTGGAAATATTTTGGGGAAACTGCTGTAGGTGATGAAACTCTCAAGGACTGATTTTTGTCTAACTTCCTTGAATATCATATTATCTCATGGGTCACATCTGGCCTTTGGAGTTCTCATGTTCATTGTTTCACTTTTTGCAGAGGATGAAGAGTTGCCTGAGAAAATTGTCATATCACGCCAGTTTAAGCAGCAGGTTGTTCAACCAATACTGAAGGCTCATTTTCGTCGGGATGAATTTTTGGGTAGAATTAATGAAGTAATCTATTTCTTGCCCTTTTCACGGTCAGAATTATTTCAGTTAGTGAGAAAGGAGCTAGAATGGTGGGCTCTAAAGGTAAGCATGCATTTTGACGAGAGATTTGAATTTAGTACTTGATTTTATCCTCAATGTCACCCTTACTCCCCAGGCAAAGGAACGCCATAGTATTGAATTAAAATGGGATAGATCCGTGGAGGTGGCCCTAGCCGATGGTTACAATGTCCACTATGGAGCCAGGTCCATTAAGCATGAAGTTGAGCGTCAGGTGGTGAATCAGCTGGCCGCTGCTCATGAACTGGGCCGAATTGGCGATGGTTGTTCTGTTTGTCTGACTGCTGATGCACTTGAAGAAGAGCAAGTGGCTGATCAAGTTAAGGAAAAAGTTATCAAGCAACCACAGATAAGGTTACGAGTCAAGGCCCAAGGTGTGAAGGACTTTGCTGACCTGGATGAACCATTTAGTAACACTTCTCCATTGAATAGTTAGTGATTGATCGCTTTTAGTCATGCAATATTGTTTATTTATTGCACATTAATTTCAAGGTAAATTGATTTTTTTCAGTCTAAAAACTTTGCTGCCACAATTTTTTGGATTGAATTCTGCTCTGTTGACTACTATAAAATTTTATGCTGAACAAGGCACACTTATTTATAAAACCTTAATAAATATAAGTTTTTCAATGAATAGTTATATTTTTTGACATGTTACCAGCGTGTTTTAGAATAAATTCCAGTGAACCAAAGAAATATGAGCACTTATGTGAAGTCAGTGGCGGATTAAGCCCCCTCCCCCCAGTTTCTTCCTTGTAAAATAAGCGAAATTGTGGTCATAAGGTATTTCATGACCCCCAGTCCCCCAGAGAGTAGACCCTCCCCTTTCCGAAAAAATGACCTTAATCCGCCAATGTATTTTCTGCAACATTTACATCTGTTTATCAATATAAATCAGATTTATTCCTCTCAGTACCAGCAAACATTTTCATCATTGATGTGTCTAATGATTTGTCTTTGTGCTCTAGGTATATTACAATTTTTCATCATCTCCCTCATAATTTTAGAAGGTGAATAAACCTTATGATTCAATCCTGATTAATACTGAATAATTTAGCCTGACACTCCGAAGGAGAGTTGAAAATATTTGAACCAATTTTACAAAAAGAAAAAGAGACAATTATTGATACAAATGTTTAGAGTTCTTTCTTTTAAGAAATTTAAATTAAGATAAATATAATATCTTTGAAAGATATTTGGGTATCTTTTGCATGGTATTTTCTTAAATTGCACCCCATCCATAATCCACTTCCAGATTAGGTTTTTACCTCTTTTCTTCATAACCTCTCAGAATGTGCACATTTTCAACTGGTAGGTTGTTTTTGTTATTTATGGACATGGGAAAAAATAAATTTTAATGCCATCATTTTTCTGAGCATTAGAGGAATTGATTAAATTTTGTCTAAAAATGTAGTTTATACAACCATTGGAAGTCATGTTTATCAATTTACTCAATTCAAGGGTTATTGTTACATTCTATTTAAAAATTGTAAGTCGACTGGCCCTTGGTTCCATCTATTGTTAATCTTTTCCTTATAAAAAAACTTGCTGCATTCCACTGTTAAGGTTATCTACTTTTATTACTGTGATATTCAAGTGTAGAATTTTGTAGAGCATTAAAATTTAATGAATTTTATTACAGATACAGGCTATGCTCATGTGTCTCTGTTCATGAATGTCTCATTATGGTTCCTTAAAGAAGCAAAGAGATAGTATGTTATGCTTGATCTTATACTCAGTGGCTGAATTCAGCATTTTAAAATATTCGGGTAAGATAACCAACCAAAACACATCAAATGCATTTTGGTTCAGTTTTATTTTTTTAACAGTATTTTGGAGGCTGAATTCATTGATGGGAAATGATAAGAAAAAATAATTACCCAGGTAAAAATATATGGTCTGTAACTAATCTGGAACTGGTCTGAAACTGGTCTGGACCGAGTGGTCTGGAGCTGGTCTGTAACTGGGAAGAAATTGAAACACCATTCCAGACCACTCTGGTCTGGACAACGGGTCTCTAAAACCAACTTGAGTGACATCTACAGGCACTTTGGAGAAATATAAAAAAAAATACGCTTCAATGGGCTTTGAACCTGTGTCACATGTACATCTCAGGGTAGCAACTCAACACTTTACCCCTAGGCCAACAGCTAACCTTACATAGACTCATGGGAATAAGGCTATTTCTTCCGAAAATCAGAGTTAATACACGCAATGACTGACAGTAATTTCGCAAAGGTGGACAAAGAGTGCTTGCTATTTTTTGACTATACATGCAAACAAAAGCCATAAACCAGCAGAAATTAATCTTGGTGCTTTTAGAGAGAGGTGCTTAAAGATATATTTGCATATGAGGCTATTTCTTCTGAAAATCAGAGTTAATGCACGCAAGACTGACAGTAATTTGCACTGAAAACACTAATATAATATCTAACACCCCTGCACTCATAATACCTACTTCACAAATTTCACCATGCTACATATGCACTCTTCATGTGAACGTCAGTATACCTTTCATTTTCTTAATCATTTCATTTTCACGGTTGTCGTCAAACTCGGCGCAACGGCTGAGAATCAACTGTTGCTCCACCCATAGAGCTCCACCATTGACTTGGGTGTTTACATAAACCGATTTGAGTGTGCTAGCTGGGAAGGAACCAGTCATAAAAAAATTGTGTGGACCATTATTAAGTAGTGGCTTTATAGTTTGGGTTACCTAGTTCCATATGGTGCTATAGCACTATAATATCATTATAATCCCGATGAAATTTATTCTAATCACAGATTAGTTGCAAGTCATATTAAAGAGTAGTTGCAGATCATGGAATCAAATATTGCAGCTCTGTTAAGATCAGAATATAGACCAACAAAAATTCCATGACAGTTATAGACCATCAACTATTACAGAACAGTTCCAGCACAGTTTCCAGATCAGTTACAGACCATCAAATATTACAGAGCATTTCCAGATCAGTTACAGACCATCAAATATTACAGACAAGTTTCCAGACCAGTTACAGGCCATGGAATATTACAGACCAGTTTCCAGATCAGTTTCCAGACCAGTTTGTTTTAGCCATTCAAATTCCAGTCCAGTTACAGACCACTTACAGATCAGAAATTGCCCTTTCAGATCAGTTCCAGATTAGTTACAGACCAGATATTTTTACCTGGGTGTGCAGTCCATCTCTTCCTCTTTGTTAAAATATTGCAAATGCCAAATACTTCTATCTGTTAACTTTTTAAATCACTGAAACACAATTTTCTTGAATTTCTGGGAAGTGTAATGGTAAACATGGCTCTGAATAGTTGATCTACCTATTTACACTGCTTTTTGTAAATACTAGACAGTAATGAAATAAAACTTAGTAATGTCAAATTTTTAATGGTACATATGTATTGTATTTCAATACCTTGGCGTCATCATCACGTAAAAAGAACGTATGACATTTTAAGAAAATCAGCATATACAGATCAAGTAGTCACCCTTTGTGACTCCTGCCATCTCACGGCTCATAAGGTTGCGGCCTTCAGGTTGATGATTAGTAGACTATTAAAAATTTTACTTTCAAAGGGCATTTTCAAAAAACTGAACACCATCTGCCACATCCCAGGATAGTGTCAAGTTGGCAGCGAAACATAACATATTGTAAAGCGTCCTGTTCAGTGCTGCCCTCCCACTCCTCTGGGGAACTAGATGAATAAAGCAGGCAGTTCGGCGTAGTCCTTCTAACGAGATATTTATGTGTGTATTATTGTTTCCTCGAAACCTTCGGGAAGTATAATTATCCAAGGTGTAGAGATTATTAAGACGCCAGTTTAACAGATAGCTCCTGGCAGGCAATGCTGTCAACATAATGGCACTATACCTGAGGGGGCAGGGAAGTGTCAGCAGCTGGTTACATGACAAAATCCAGGATCCAAACAGATGCAACAAAATGTGCTGATAGTGTTCATAGCCCATCAAAAAAGCCGATCCAAACTATTGGATCAAGAGACCATTTAGTTAATGTAAATGACATACATCTTTTGCATTTTGAAGTTGGTAATGAAGGTTTCCAACATTGGAAACCCTGGTACTCAAATGTGGAGCTTGCCTTCCCCCCCCTCCCCCCCGTGTGGAGCTAGTTTCTAGACGATCGGCCCTTCCATTGAAAACTTGTGCTACTGCCATAATGTTTCACTTCCAGAGTGCCATTGAGCTTTGAGGAAATGATAGAATAAGATGGTAGAATTTTGGTTGGGGTGAAAGAGGCTGAAAGCATCATTATGAGAGGAAAGCAATACCTTAGTAAGGACCTGGGCGTTGTACGAATTACACATTATTTATATATCCCATGATGCATTTTATACATATGTATTTACTTAGTACCTTTCATCAGAGGACTGTTGCAAAAATAGAACAGGAGTAAAACATTCAGCTAATGAATGAAGGCATTGAAAAAAATATGTACACAATTACATAATTACAATTATATTAATGGAGATTGAGAGCAACTTTATTTCACAACATATCTATAGTAATTGATTCAATTATCTCTTTAGTAATGGGAAACATTTGTACATATGGTTTTGCTCTGACCATGTAAAATCGTGAATTGATAAATGATTTAATACTAGAACTTTCAAGAGTTATTATCAGAAAGAAAACCTGTTGTCATCTCCACAGCATTTCTCAATTCTCATTTATGCTATCAGAAAAAATGCATAAATATTGCTAAACATAATTTTAAACACTTTTCAGTCCTTATATTTTCTTGTTTGAATTAAGATTTTGTTACTTCAATGGTCTTTGTTGTGAAGAGATTGCTCAGTAGACGCTGGACTGCTTCGAGGGCTACAATTGGAATCTGTGGGAAATGAGATTTTGAGAAATAATTAGAAAGGAAACTATAATTTTCTGTGAGATATGTGCTTATATTTAGTTACTCAATAAATTAGTAAAGGGTATAAAATGCAGGTGTTTTGGATGTGACATTTTTACTTATCTTTTTGAGGTCTGAAAAACATTTTTTAAATTAGACTTTTGTTGCTTATGAGTTTAGCAGAGCATGTACAGGATCAGAAGTTTTCAGTGTTTCACCGAAATTTGTTTGTTTTTCAGTGCCCTTATGGTTTAATATTGGGGTACCTTGTACCATCTTTACCATGAAATTTTAAAGGCATGGAGTACCTGTTTTTAAAATTTTTATGACCAACAAATATTTATATGTATTTTCAAGATTTTTAGCTATCTAAATGTATTAACTATTACCTATTCATCAATTCTAGATTATCTCTGACCCAGAATTTAGGTGAATTCGTCTCCGGAAAGCATATTTATTTATTTCACAGGGAATTTCCCTTTTTTATACAAACTTACATTCTTGCAACATAGGTACCTATTTCGTTTAAAAATACATAGTTGGGTTAATACAAAAATCAAAATGTACAATTTAACAACATCAAACTAAATGTATTCTTAATCAATGAACATTAAGTAAAATGTATGGTTTTATAAATTTTGCATTTTGTAATTAACTACATACATTATTAACTTAATTTAAAGAAATTAATGAAAAGAAATTTCTTTTAAACACAGGCATCAAGTCATGATATACATCAATATTTTCTGCTAATCTATTGTCATTGCACAGCATACGAGTTACAGGTTTTTGGTATGAAAGTTTCTATGGCAAAATTTAATGTAGTACAATGTGTTTTTCCTTGCTGAGGTGAATAGAAAATTTAAATGGACAAGTTCAAGTAACCAATCAAGATAGGGATATCTATTATTTATTCTATTCCTGAAAATGATGGTGTCATAGAGGCTTCATTTGAGCTGTCATTGCCTCTATCCATGAAATTGTAGGTGAAAGAATGTGTGATTCAGGAAAAAGCAATTTTTCATTTATGCACTCTGGTTCATGAAAGGGTTTTAATGATATATGTAGTCCTCAATACTTCCCAGAATGCGATATTTTCGTGAACAGTGATGAAAAAAATCCATAAAAACTGTGTGTCAGTTTGAGGTCTGACATTTTTATTAAAACTTTACAAGAACTACAATTAACTTGTATGTAGTCCATTCAACTACCTCCTTACATAGGTACATTGAACCATTGATAGTGAACAGAATTAAATTGAAAAATTTATCTGGTGGTTATATAACTAATTTGGATTATGATGGCAGTATTATTTCCTTAGATATGATGAGCGTGTTTATTCACAAATTATTAGGATTTGTTTTGGGCTATATGTATTATGTTTTCAGATTTACCTATTTGTTTTAAAAATCTCTAGGATTGAGTCATAATTTTCTGGGGCCTATGGATGTTGTGAATGTATTGATCACAGAGTCAAGTGGTATTATATGTGTATATGTATATGATATAACTATTACAATTCATCGTATGAAATGTTTTAACTTTGAATTTATTGTGGGAGTGTAAAATTGGGTGACATGCCTAAGAAGTCTTGTATCTTTTATATTTTGGCTATTTGGAAAAGGATTTTTATGGGAGCTAATGGTGTGTAGCGTTCACTTACATTTAGGGCATCATCAACTGTCTGCTTCGTATTTCCTCTTGCTTGGAGTCTGTGAGCCAATCGTACACCATGCTGAAAAATATTTAAATTCAAATAACATACTGATTTAACTAACATATTAGCCTAAATTAATGTTTACAATTGGTATGTGTATTCTGATGAATTTAGTAGAAATTTGGTTGGCTAATAATTTTCAAAACTAAAGATGAGACTTATCTCGAAATTATCTTTTCTGTTATGATTGGAAAATGTAGTGTGATAAAATTTTAGGCAGCCTTTTTTAGAGGTCCTTTATCTAAGTTATTTTCTGACTCATTGCCAAGAACAGTCAATAATTGAAAAGCCACAACCCTATTCTGCAGAGAAAATTCTTATTCACACTGGAAATAATGTGGAAAAGTGGAAGTGAGAGCCATCCTTAAACTTCCTTTTTTAGAATTACTTTCTTAGGGGATCCCTGGGAATTACTTATGTCTTGACATGAGAAATCAGTTCCAATTTCAAGTAATTACTCATAGAGTTATCAGTCTGTGAATGAGATGATGCTTATAGAGGCTTCATTTTTGTTTTGGAATATGTGAGAATGAGGGTGATATTGGTTGAAAGTTTTTTAGTCGAGTGGAAAGAACATTGACGAGCTGAAGATTTTATGAATCATTTTAGTTATCTCTTTTTAAAAAATTAGAGTAGCTTATATCCAAATTGAATTTTTCTGCATTAATTTCTGTAATTTTATTGTTGTAACAGGCCCCTCTGAGTCCCCGGCAAGCATCAAGTTTCATTGCCCTCATATTGGCTGGAGACTTGGGAGGGGTTGGGCAGTGTTTGCAGCCATGTCCGATGCTCATTGGATATGAGGCTACACTGCATTCGGGTCATATGTGCAATGTAGATGGAATGACCCCAGGATGACGGCCTTCTGCATGCTTACTGCAAGTGATTATGCCTGTGTCTCGCAGGCAGGAATGCACTTGATGCTATTTCGCAGCGAGCACTTTCCACTGAGCAAACCTATGATGACTTAGAAGTATCACAGAGTGTCCTGAGTACATTTGGCGAAGTTCAAATAGCAGGACTTGATATTTTTCCTGTTTTTCTACCTCTTTGGCATCCATGATTGTTTCAGCTGGAGCCGAAAACTCAA
This sequence comes from Pyrrhosoma nymphula, assembly GCA_963573305.1. NCBI lineage: Eukaryota > Metazoa > Arthropoda > Insecta > Odonata > Coenagrionidae > Pyrrhosoma > Pyrrhosoma nymphula. The sequence continues at coordinate 39,001,326 of OY754334.1, forward strand.
TTAAAAACATGGAGTGTGTGAGGTAGTCAAGGAGAGCAATATCAGGCTTGGTTGCCTCCAACTGCCGTTATCCAACCGCTGTCGCTGTCCAACACAACAACGGTGGTGGAAAAGGGGTAATTCCTCCAGATTGTGCAATCATCTTTCCCCACGATGGACTCAATATCCACGGATGGACTCCAGGGGTGTAGAGCAGCACAGGGGTTTCATCGATGTCATATGGCTGAACTAAATATGCTGATTTGGTGCAGTAACGGCAGCCGGAGAGAAAGTGACTCAAGGTCTCCAGTTAGACTTGGCATGCCCTGCATCAAGATGGTGGTCTTCCTCATTCCCCTATAGAGGTTCTGCAACTTGTTGGCATTCTATTTCATGCATCCGAAGGTATAGAGCCATGTGGGAACAGTGAACATGTTCAGGCCAAGAACCTTGTTCTTGCTGGACAGCTCAGAACTCCAATTTCTCTGAGTCTGTCTGTCCTTAGCAGTGAGCCATTCCCTTACTGCTGCAACCTCTTGCATTCAGCACTGGGGGATGCCAAGGTATTAGCAGCTGTCATTGTCCTCGAGGTGACGAATGGTGCTTCCATCAACGAGTTGTATGTTTTCCTTCTTCTCAGAGAATCATCCTCTTGGCAGGTGGATGGATGCACACTTTTCCAATCCAAACTGCCCTTCTTTATCCTCACTGTATTCCAGAACAGTGTCCAGGGCAGTGAAAAGATCTTCCATGTTGGAAGCATAGATCTTTAGGTCATCCTTGTAAAACATGTTGGTGACCTTATCCTTCCTATCTCCTGAGACACTGGACATATATTCTTTACCTCATCGCAGTCTCAGAAAGAGAGGTAGAAAAGACATGCAGAACAGTGGGGGACTCAAGGTATCGCCTTGAAAAAGGCCATGGTGGTAGTGTATCAACTCTGTCAAAACTGACCAAAGTCAGGACCAAGCATGTTTTCCAGAGTGGTCGCAGGTATTGAATACGGGACACAACCTCTGGGTGGACTTTCATCTACTTCCTCAAGGCGATGAGTAGCTCGTGTGAGGTGGTGTCGAAGGCCTTTTTGCTGTCCACCCAGGCCATTGATAGGTTTCACTTATGCTGGATGGCATCCAGGCACATGCTCCTATCATTTAGCAGGTTGTCCTTGCCTCCCGCGATTCCCCGTTTTCAGCCCCTCTGCTCGTACACCTCCTCCTACACATGCTGGAAGTGGTGAAGGATAAGGTCGCCTAATATGGAGGTGAGCGCCTTATATACATACAGAGTTGAGGCAGGCTATAAGGTGGTAGTGTTTCGTATTGGAGAAGTCTCCCTTCTGAGGTATGAGAACCATGCGACCTTCAGTCAGCCAAGGTGGATTTGGTTTTCTGCCTGACAGCAAGTGGGTCCGTGAAGATTCTGGCGAGGTGTTTGTGGGTGAAAGTGAACTTCTTTCACTCGAAGTTTTCACGGCGTTCATTCCTGGAGCCGAGTTGTTCTTGCCAGAGGCCTTCTTTACGCTAATTTCTGTGGCAGAAAGCAGTCCATCCTCTTCTTGTAGGTGGCGGTCATAAAACTCTTAAAATATGGTTATGGCGAGAGTGTCTCCGTTGAATAGCTTAGACGTTACGTATGTGTGTCGTTCCAGAAACGTTCTACCTCTTGAGCGGGCAGCGGAGATTAGACGACTTGCGGAGGTGGTCGAAAGAGATGGGACGGGTGAAGGAGAAAAATCGAGTTCCCCTTCACGGCCCTACTCCTCTTGAGGAGTTTTTTTTCAGGCCGTGGTAAGCGCCCGTACTCTATCGACCTCGGGCTGCTCAGTGGTAAATGGCACGTTTTTATTCAGTGTGTGATGGTGTAATCCTATGCTGCGCGCTGTACGCCGAACTTGGGGTGTAAAAGTTCGTTTATATGTGATGTATTCCATCACACTCTGAATCATCGACGCCTGCTGTCCCATCTGCGTGATCTTGGCCTCTTTTTCGCTGCCTGTTCAAGCTTTTTCGCTGCTTTTTCCTACCAAGAAGCTTTCTTTTGGGAGTGAACCATATTTTTGGCAGCAGTGTACACCACGCAATTGACCGTCCAGAGGTTCGGAGTCTCTGTGAGGATTTCGTCTAGAAGTCCATTCAATCGGGACAGGTGGTGCCCCGCTGAAATATTTTTGGGTGGATATCTCTCTGCCTCTGGGTCCAAGAACCTACCAATCAGCTGGTAGAATACTTGAATGAAATGAATCTCTCTGCCTAGTGTCTCTCTCATTATAGTTAAGTGTGATCAATAGCCGCGATCGAGTTCAGAGTCGGTCTGATCAGCTCCACCCCTATTTGGCGGAGATACCGTCTTTGGCATGACACGACAGCCAATGGAGAGGCTGCCTGGTACTGGGAGGTTGGTGTGGCCGGTGGTGTATTACGCCAAACTTATTGAACGATTTGTGGAGATTTTCATTTTTTCGTAGGTGGCAAATGGCATTATCGCGCAGATTCTTCTGCGAAGTGTTGGTTTTCTGGATGCATTTCACACAACAGAGAGTGCATCCATGCCATGCACCCCCTACGATCGGGCTCGCTGGCAGTATAGCATGCGAGAACGTCGCTACTTATGGCTTCTGTCCACTCCATATGAGCTTCCTTCTAAGTAGTTTGATTATTCGTTATTATTATCTTGCAACATAAATTTGTGTGACCGTTTGGTGGAATCATTTTAACCTTCCGGCAGGCGCGCATTTTTCAGTCACACGAGCGGGCGCGTTGTGTAGGTACACAAAGACGCTAATTAAAAATAAATTAGACTTTTTGTTATATTATGGTTAATTTGTCATTGGTTAGCTATATTATTTATTTATTTACATAACTGCTCACATTTCACGTCCTTTATTTTTTATTATTACATATTTTAATAGCTGTCTAGCTTGCCGAAGAAACTTGCTCCTCGGCGTCTTGTAGGCACAAAAGGTAAGTGACAAATACTCGTTAATGTTTTTTTTTCTTACGTATTTACCATATGCAGTATCACTGTAGAAGTGTAACTTGCACATAGTTTACATCTCCCTCTTTTCGTAAAGTTCACGGGGGAAGCAGTTTTTACTTGAGAATGGTAGCGCTAAGTATGCTTCTAATCAGACGGCAGAGTCAAAACCGACGATTTTGACACTAAATGACCCTTTTTGAGAACCACGGCTAGATAGTTTCTGAATATTCTTCTTCGATGCTGTCCTTTATCATACCATGTTTATCGAATAGACAGAATCGGAGTTAATGCCAGCTATTTTCAAGAAAACAAAACATCATGCAAGTGATGGGCCACAGGCTACGCACATTTTATCAACTGTGTTTACTGCACTTTTAGTTTCATTGTAATGTGCTATAATGTTGGTCTGTTGGTAGCTGCATTGATTTCATGTGAGTCATACGTTGTAGGCATTCAAATGACGGCTCACGGTATAGCACGAGTCTTGACGGCTTGAGTCCCTCTTGTCATCCTTTGACCTTCAAGGGTCACTCAGGGGTCACCGGGGGGAAAAATGAATCGGGGCTACAAACGTATCGAATCATAGGATTAAAAAGGTTCCAAGATCGATGGAAAGGTCTTCAGATCCCAATTGTCATCCCTTGACCTTCAAGGGTCACTCAGAGGTCACAGGGGTGACCGAAAGTGAATCGGGGCTACAAACGTATCGAATCATAGGCTTCAAAATGTTCCAAGGGTGTGACCATGTGACTTATAAACCTATGATTCGATATGTGTGTAGCCCCGATTCACCTTTTGTCACCCCTGTGACCCCTGAGTGACCCTTGAAGGTCAAGGGATGACAATAGGGATCTGAAGACATTACCATCGACCTTGGCATCTTTATAAACCTATAATTTGACAGGTTTGTAGCCCTGATTCACCTTTTGTCACCCAAGTGACCCCTGAGTGACCCTTGATGGTCAAGGGATGACAATTGGGATCTGAAGACCTTGCCATTGATCTTGGCACCTTTTAAAACCCGCGATTCGTCAGGTTTGTAGAGGCAATTTGCTTTTTGTCATTCCTGTGACCTTTGACTGTGCCCTTTCAGGGGTCACGGTTGAATTTTCGAACTTGACAGTTCTTCCATCGTGTTTCTTGTGCCCAAAAGCCTGAAAATTTAAAGTTTTGCTAATAAATTCCGTCTTTTTTGTATTTCGAATAATTTAACATTGAAAGCCCATAAGGAAAAATTTGGAATTTTGGTTGTACCCTAGTTATGGGGTCAAAAGTTCGTATTTACAAAATTTTGCTTACACTCAACAAAACGTACGACATTTTTCTACCCAGGTACCAAATTTCATCCATGTGGCACGAAAGAAAGTGTCTGTAATTATAGGTTAGAAATGACACACGATGAATGGGACACTGTACTTAAGAAGATACCTATTATTTTCATGATCACAGCAGGTCTCCACATCACACGAAATATTTTGCTTCAGGCGAAAATTACTGCCATATAAAAATATGAATAGATATTCAATAACTTGCAATATTTGTCGCCAACTATTGTTTTTAATAAAAAAGTCAATATCTTATAGAATAGCAAAAAATATACGAACAGACCTCGATTGATCATTGATTCAACGGGCCTCGCAGCGCACAACGTACGGACTTCACGACGCGTTTCGCGTTATTTTTCCCCAAAAAAGCTTCTAAGAAAATAATTTATTCACACTACGAAGGCTATTTATACACACGAGGAATAGAAAAGTCCCACTACGGTAAAATGGATTCAAACGCCGAAAACCGATCGCCGTGTACTCAGTACACGTACGCGCCCGCCGGAAGGTTAATTAGTAGCCCATTCGATAGAGAATCGCGAGAAAAGAAGTGCGGCTGTTTGGGTAATTTTTCGAGTGAAAAATGATAAATTAAATATAAATTCCTTTCCCCTTTTTTTATGCCTTATCGTTCCACGTTAGGACATACGTGTTAGCTGTAATACCTGTTGCTCCCAGTAAAATAATTAAAATTTTGGTGAAATCTAGTTTTGTTGTAACGGTTTTAGTGTAGGATAGCAAGTCCTTTTCCGTTAAACACTTTATTAACCAGCTTTCCCGGAAAGTTACAATCATGAGAAGGTCCAGTTTTATTAAAATTACGTTTTAATAAAAAACCCATTTCATCCCCACCCAAATAAAATGATCACCCCATTCCTTGCATAACGTCATGATTGAGAAGGGCAAAACGTGAGGTCCCTGCCTTGCGGCCTGAGCTCACACCATTCTCTCGACGTCCTTGTACCACAATTGAGGGGGTGAGAAGCCAAGGGGTAGGTACTAGTGACAATTTCATAATAAAAAAAAAAACGGATTTTAAGAAAATTTTGATAAATTCCCTGAAACGTTTAAGTATGCATAATGCTTATTAATGTATTATGGTTCTACTGTATATCCCTTAAATATCAAACAATATACTACTTTTGAAAAAAATTCCATATGCCAGTGATCATTGTATAATGATAGCATGTGTCACTTGTACCCCTTGGCTTCTCACCCCCTCAGTTGTATATGCATTGGGAGGATGTTTTACCTGCGCCATCGAAAAGAGATATACCGACGTAAGCCACTGCAAACGATAAAACGCGCTTTTGCCCTCTCGAAAATTTACCGTCGGTGTAAGTAACCAGCAAGGCCTTCATGGTCTTGCGTTTGTGACCACAGTAGTGACAATATACTAGCTACAGTAATCGGTTACCGGTCTACAACGCCCGATTTGACCGCGAAAATTTTAAATTTTTTTTGTGTATCGGCTGTTTTGGTATGTTTATCTGGATAGGTTCTTATTGTCAGTATTTAGCAAAGCAAAGTTACTAAAACAGCAAAAACATTTCAAACTCCATATTTGAGTTATTTAACGGTATAGATACACTCATTTCTCTTAAGGTATGTGCCCCCCTAGTGGCATTCGTCAAATGGCCCCCAGTCAATCAGTAAATATTTATGCAGAACTATGTCTTTTAAAATATCTCATAGAAAATGTGATAAACTGAATTTCACCCTCTTTGGTGTTCATCTTTGCTCCGCTGCGTGACTACGTACCACATTATTTGCACAATCCCAATGATTTCAAAAAATGATTAACTGAAGTGTCCACAATTTAATGACTCCTTTCATTTAGGTCCCTCGTAGACATCTACGATCATGATTTTTTGATGTGAATGCGAATGAACATCTTATGGTTCGTTATCAGTGTCATGCAAGGTTTTCCCGCAACCAATATTTGTGTACTTTCGAGGGTCTCGTGAGCAAAAACTATAAAGATTACAGAATATCTAAAACTATGACTGGATAGCCCGTTTCGTCGACTAACGGAATTGCTTTGTCGCGAGTGGAGGGGGGGGGTGCGAGGTGACGTCACAGCGCTGCGCGTGGGGGTCTAAATTTGGGCTTGTGTGGGCACGGCGCGCGCTCAGTTAAGTTGTATCTCCGGAACGAGTTGGTCGATTTTAGTAATCGAGGTGTCTACGGAGAGCCGAGAACGTGAGCTAGACACAAGAAATATAAAATTGACATTGTAAAGCAGAAAATATTAGTTACCATCGACCAATTGTTCATAGGTTAGCCTACTAATGATTTCGATGAATCAATGTTATGTATAGCTTTTCTTTCTTTCATTTCAACTTTCTTTCTGACAAACAAAAGAATCTCCCAATAACGAGAGTAACGTATGTAATTTCGTATTCACGAAATAAAGGTCCGACGGGAGTATCAAGAATACTCCCTGTATTTTTTAAATGGCGGCAAGGTTTTAGCAGGAAGTTAACATTCATGTACCCGCCTACATCGTATAAACGAAAGTCCTTACATTTGGACCATGGTAACCTTGGTCAAAAACCAAGATCCTTGTCAGTGATCACTTACCTCAGCCCGTATAACGGACCGAAGCGGCATTTAACTGATTGAATGCATTTTGTCTTCAATAATCGCAATAACTCGGTACATTTCGGAAATTAAGGTGGAATTGTACCTTCCTGTTACTTTTGTAGATAATTACCTAGAAATACGTGCTTCTTTTCAAAGATTTTCGCAAAAAAATTGCGAAAATTTGCATTTGATCGTTTCCGGTAAAATATTTTTTCGCGTTTCAATTGGTGTAAATTTTTGATATATGTGTGTATAACTTAAAAGGTGGATTAATAAAAGAAAAAATTACTTACAATAATTTCATTTTACGGTAGGCATCTCCTCCAAACCGTTGCTATTTCGAGTGCCATTTTCCGATCCTTATCGCAAGAACAAGGTTTTCGAATTGGGGCGAAGGATGCATTTCACGTCTTGATGGGAAAGTGTCTTTTTTAATTAGCTTAACTACGCATTTGAATTCTCATTCTTTCGCCTCTCAAGGAGGAAGATTCTTCTCCTTGAATTACGCCATTCGCCTTGAAATCGATTCTTCATTGATAAGAACCGAGTCACTGTTGCTTGACTCTTTTTGGGATATTTTGTCGCGACCAAGGAAATTGATGCATGCATGGCTGCCCTGCTGATTTCTGTTAATAAAGCCGAACTGATGGATGAATGATATTTTTATCCTCTCATGGAGGATGGCCTTATACCCTTAGTTGTGTGGGAACGTCCCTTTAGGAGTTAAAGTTAATTTTCAGTTAAAACTTATGTCTACAATAGGAACTATAGAAGCTTCATTGATGCTAACCACCCTCCAAGGAATAACCGAGGTGTTGGGTTCTTGGACTTCTCCAGTGTTTTAAATGTATTGCATTCTTAAACATTCGCCTCATTTCTGAGACCTGCATGGTAATTATTGTACTCCAGTGCAGAGCACGATAACATAATTTGTCCTAGGATTTTGCTTGGTGATGAACTTCATCGATTTCAACGGAATCTGAAAAGTCATAGTTTATGCCACTGAGTAATAATTTGGTTTTATTTACATCTCACTGACGAGATTTGGGTCTTACAGTAACATTTTCATCAGATATTGGGATCGACTGAAGTGCTGTCAAATCCTGACCTAATTTGTCTTTGCCTCTTACTCCAATTGGATTATGTTTTTTCGTGGAAACTTTTTCTCGCACTGTTGTGATTCTCGACCAATAAGTATCAAATTTTAAGGCCCTCTTTCGCATAGGTATCCTTCTTTTTCCAGTGCTAATATTCGTTGCTCATTTTTCTTGTTTATCAGCGTCAAATAATATCAGGCGCACTATTTGCAATTGATCTTGTTTAAAATGTTTTTACAGTATATTTTGTTTGGTATTTCACATTACCTATATGCATGGGCGTAATTTCAGCTTTTTAACTGGGGTGGCAAGGCCTCCCGGGGGGAGGGGGGGGCGGGGATGGAATACGGGGGTGGAAGGGAGGTCCGGCGGTCCTCCTAAATTAGGCATGATTATTGAAGAATCAAGAAAGTGCCGTGTATGTAGAATTGTATTTTACAATTGTTTGTAAATTATTGAGATTTTTACTTCAAAATTCTGGGGTGGCAAAATACTGGGTTGGGCAATTCTGGGGTGGCAACTGCCACCCCCGAACTACGCCACTGCCTATATGCAGCAAAGCATAGACGACACGAAAGGTATAACTTCCTACTCGGTGCCGATTATGTCAATTTCAGTTTTTGTGTCACCATGTGATACCTATACGTAAAATAAATTAGTTCATTACCTTGTCTTTGACATTTGGATCCTAATCTAAAATAATTTTCAAGTCAATTGCTGTTTCAAGTGGACAGAATTTTCTTAAGGATGTAGTCTCGTCCAAATCTTTAATGTTATTTGAGGAGGCGACCCTCTCGAAGTTTTGATTGGAAAATTATAATTTCACCGTGATGTTGTCGCATTAAACTGAAAATCACTATCGAAACTTTTACTTATTACTATATATTCTGATTTTTCTTCGATTGAATCATTCTTATAGGTGTTTATAGCCTATTATTTGTCATGCATATTTTATTTTTATCATCTTTAACTTTTCATGGTGGCTGGGACCATGTAATTAAGTGCTATCTTTCATGGCACAATTTTCCGGAATGTGGAATTCAGAGGATTAGAATACTCTCTGCTTATGACGATTTTAATAACAATAAGAGGTGAGAACTGATGAAGTTTCCGATAAAATGCTTTGAGAGGGGATTCATCTTCTGGAAACCCGAGTCTCTTATTACGTATTACTCTTGGAGCAATTTTTGCTTTCGTGATTCTTCCGACTAATATCATATAAAAGTGTTGCGATTACCGGGCGAAGTTATGAAGATTCGAGCCCCCTGGAATACGAAAGGGGATTGGCCTGTGTCAGAGAATTTTGAGAAATGCAGGTGAAAGATGAGGGGTGTATTGAGTCTGCGTGCCATTTATAATGCATGGTAACGAAAGGTAAAGTCTAAGGTTGGAGGGAAGTATGAGTATGAGGAAGTATGAAGGAAATAATAAACATTTTATGCAATTAAAGGGTGAACTTGATGAAATCGGCTTCAACTATGTGAACATGTATCTTGAATGAAAATATGTACTAAGCATAATTTTTACAATTTTTTTTTCTCGGTACTACTGGTTCCATTGTATCTTCAGGTACAAACGATTTGTACCTCATCTGTGCCTGAAGACGACACCTATCCATTCAAACCGTTAGCAATGAATAAAAAAATCGTGAAAATTATGCATTGTGTTAATTCGAGAAAAATGGTGTTACAAAGTACGCATTTCAAAAGTTTACATCCAACATCTGTATTTCAGTTTGGCAGGTGAAAATGCAAGAGAATTTCGCAAAGGAGCTATGGAGGTAATTGAGGGGAGGCAATCTCGGCGGGCTGCGGGGTCCTGGTGGAAAAACGGCGCCAGTGTTGCAGACGTTAGAAAAGTTGGCCAAAATGTAAAATTCTTTATCAAATTATTCCAAAATTTATACTCGGAGGTTTTCGAGGACGCTAATCACGAATCTTAAGTCAACATTTGAATGTGCAGAATTGTAAATAATGCGTTGTAAATAGTTTGCAAAACAATTATACTATTAACCACTCTTAGGCCGTTGTGATTGCATCAATGTTTCACATCAAGCACCTCTCTGTAGGATGGGTACATGTAGGATTGTTTGAGATAGTTAAAAACCTTCTCACAGCTAACAGATAACAATGAAATAAAGTCTCATCGAAATCCTTCAACCGGGTTTCCTGTGAAAAGTGCGCAAAGAGCGTAACATACAGAAAAGTGCTGTTATTTTATTTACTTTTGTTAGACTTAGTAAAAATATTATCATTTTTAATAATATACATACATCGATAGGGAACGTGGTGGCCTAGTGGGTAGGGCGCTTGGCTACTGATCGAAGGGTCCCGGGTTCACATCCGGGTGAAGCCTTTGAACGCTCCCGAGGTGGCCTAGGGAAAGGAACTGGCCCCCCTACCCTGAATGTGTGAAATTCACACGCCTGTGGCTTAGTCCGGGTTGAGCTCTACCCTCAACTAACCAAACCAACCTTCGGGTTGAATCACTGAGTGAGATACATCGATATTTCATAATTTTCTATGTACACTGTTACCGTACTGCGAATATTTTTCGAGATGAGTGTGGAAAATCAGAATGATTGGCTGAAAATTAAACGATTTTTTTTCATATAACTAGCCAACTTTATATCGAAAAATACCTATCAAGGATATTTTATTTTTACATTTAGTTCAGGTTTTTGGGAGCCTGCGACACTGTGCGGCGCCACCTACGAGGCAACCCACAGAGGACGACGTTTGACATCCTCCTCGTTTTTTACGAATACAAAAGTTCTATGAGACCCACTTTCTCGAGAATTGAATAAATTGTACCGTGGATGGTCATGGCACTACGCATACATTAGTTTGGTTTTAGTATCACTCCCCGTTGCTAAGCATTTCTCCGTTGCAAAGGATTTATGTTTTTATCAAAGTTTGGGATTTTTTCTACCTACCTATATGATCGGTATCAACTTGACAAAGAAACTTTTTCCCCATTGTTCAGCCCTTTAAGCGCCGAATTGTGAGAACGGGAGTTTTCATTTTCTAGCATGCAACCGTGGAAATGAAAACGTCTATTCTGGCGTAGTATCCACCCCGCTTCAAGTGATGAACTTCTTAAAGAGATGAAAAAATGATGAAAACCGCTCCTCTGAACCTAAATTGAGAAATCCGTGAATGGGGAGGTATATGGATAGTATTCGTTTTTAAACGGAGGTCGAGTGTTGATAGTTTTGGATGAGTGTGTCTGGCTAAAACATCATGAATTTTTATTGCATCACGATATTTATATTGGTATAATGTGTGGTCAAACCCAAACATGTTTGAATATCAAAATGATTTTCTAAATCTAATGATTATAATGGTTTTAAGTTAAATTAAAAATCAAAGCAATATATGAATCTTCAATTCTTAATTATTTCGATTCAACTAAAATAATGAAAGGATTAGCTACAGTGAATTCACTACACAAACCTGTTACACAAGGTATTTTTTTCATAAAATGTTTTATAACATTATTTATGAAACCTGTGAAATTATTGCGCTGCTTGCTCACGATTATGCCATCCGAAAAGCTTGGTTTTATAAAAAGATTTACTCAAGTTAGCTTGGAACTGATTATATAGTCATAAAATCATGCAAAAATATTTTGACAAAATATTGTAGAAAATTCTTTTTCGGAAAAATAATTGCATAACATACCCTTGATTGCTTTCGACTCGGTTCCTGGTGTGGGCTGGGTTCCTCCCCGGTGTAGGTGGTGGGTGCAGCGCTGGACGAGATCAGCAGGGCTCCCAACGCCACGATCAGAAGGTATATCCTGAAATCCATAGTCTGCGGAAACAACGTACGCAGGCAGGCGATGGATTGCGGAGTTGGAGACCGGTTACTGCCGCCTCATTCCAGACGCTAGTGCAGCTGCCTCTAGCGGGGCGACTGCTCTTAAGCGCTGCATTCAAGTGGAGCTCTTTCTTTCCGTGGATGGTGGCTGGAGCATGACGCGCTATTACGTCCTTGGCGACGGTTGGATTTCACTTTGGATTTCCCCCGTCGTTCTCTTCACTCGCTGAAATCACTTCGGTGGGGGGCGGGGGGGGGGGGGATAGGTTGTTAAGTCGCCTGCCGTTCACTCGTGTATTAATTCCTATTGTCTTCGCGTTGACGCCTGGGGGCAAGTTTTTAGGTGCTGAAATTCCACCTGTTTCGATCATTGACTTCGTCGACGAGCGTCCCTGTATGGGAGGAATTTAAAGTGGGTACCTAACAAACTGAAGTACTTAATAGTTATAAGTTAGTTAGTAATAGTTACAAATACTTGCTTTGTTGGATGTTTTAACTGTGAAAATAAATGTACTGTCCAAGCAAACCGTATAAGTGAATATTGAACATCCCGGAAGCATATATATCCAAAGGTGTTCTGTGGGGGATTGCCAAATTTCTATCACTCGTGAATGACTTTTATAACTCTCAGAATTGGTTCCAAACTTTGATATCTTCTTGCAGTGTTACATTTTCACAGAAAAAACTGAAAGAAACTGCTCATCAATAAAAAATGCTCCAAACAAATGATTAAATAAGCTATTTAAGATTCTACTTCATAAATATTAATTGAAATTGTTACATTGTTAACTTATTTAAAATGGTTGTTCATATTTAGTGTACACCCTCATTTATTAGAATAAAACCTTTCCCGGATTTATCTCTCAAATACACATTTATTACGTGCTCACGTCGGCTACCTCTAAGCAGCTAATAAATGTTTTTTATTAATTTTTTTTCTAATTGAACGAAATCTAATCACCGTATCGTACCGTATCACCATCTAATGGTAGCGAAACTCAGGACAAACACAACAATCCTATCTTAAGCAGTATTAGAACCTTCAGGTCTAATTGGAGATGCACCGGCTAGTTGTACTTTATATTCTCCCCTATTGTACTACATACTAACATTTTAGATGCTGAAACTATCTACGGCTCTGAAGAACTGTCGTCTAATATTTTCATTTTTTACTCAAAGTGAAAGTTAAGTGCACTTCATATTTTAAATCCATTTTAAATGGACTTTTTTATGAAGATCGATGATTAACTTGTCTACGAAGTGACTGTATCATCATGATGAAAATGTTCAGCATTTTTATCTTTCACGTTCCCAATTAACAAAGACCTTCAATGGGAATCGATTTCACGTAATAAAACGATGAGAAAATTTCGCCTATAACGTAAATTCAGACAAATGTATTTATCGTTAGTGCTTCTTCCCATGAAATTTTCTTTGAATCATTGGTTAAAAGTAGACATCCATACTGGTTTTCGTGTATTCCAATAGTGATAGTGTTTATTTGCATCAGCACTAATGGGCTCCTCAGCCTGAGAGGAATGGTCCTAGGACATGAATGGAAGGTTGGAAATGAAAACGCCTGAGGCATCTCTATTAGATCCGTAGATTGGTAGATCCAGATTTGGGTACTCCTTTGTTTAAACATTTTTATATGGGCTCAGTGACCTAATAGTAATTGTTTCATCTGCGGGAAAATTACGTGTTAGTCGTTAAAATCGATAGGTGCTTAGTAAACCCATAGCGTGGAATTGTGTATAGTTTTTTCCAGAATTAATAATATCTCAAAATTCCACAAATGAACCCCTCAATCAGTCTATAGCGGATAGAAATGATTTTCATGACAGGTAACGGGGAAAGTTCTTCATCAGGCGTACTGGTAAAACTAAGCAGAAGTGAACAAATATAAAAATATCGTCTTAATTGTTTGGTGAATTTTTTGGTTCCATGTGGTTACTATCTATTTATGATTCAGATGTATTCTTAATATTGCCTGATTATTATCCTGAATAATATACATTATGTATCTAGAGAGAGAGAGAGAGTAGTTATAGTGCCGAGAAGGGCTACTATAATCCTTGCTTGTGATTTAACATCGCCATTTTTAAAATGCTGTGACTGCTTTAAGGCGTTTAAGACGGGCTTATCCATATCATCGATAAGATTTAGGAGGCTTTATTTTCAAAACATTCATTGCTGGTAAGTGTTTCTGACCGAGATGTTTAGGAATCGTAGCAAGGTTGGCTTGGGGCCGGTGGTTTAGATGCTTCTTGCTGGTGTCTGAGGAACCCATGCTTCTCACCTTGTTCATTGCCGAAACTAGGGTAGATGAGTGCGTTACAGGTACAAAGGCACGTATATCGAATCAGCTGTTAGTGTCGCAGGAACAGGTGATAGTAATCCGGAAGTTGAACGTTGATGACATTTCCTGGGTTCAGTTCACTATCTGTGGTCACCGCCCGTTATACAACTCTATGCACTTTAATTTTCAGGAAGTTACCGAAGAATGGGGTTGCTTATCTGATGCGTGTCTTCCGGCAAGAAACTTGGTTTTAGGGCATTCCCCGTGAAGAACTTTTAAGACTCTAAATTCATATCCTGGAAGTCTATTGTTGCCACCCTTCGGCACTTACCGTTATCCATAGTACGTATACTGAAGTTTATGCAATTATGTCTCGATCGAGAATTCTCAGCAAATTAATATGCTCGGAAATTGTGAATGGGAAAAATATAAGTGCTTAGTGTGAAAATGAGGCATTTAATTGTAGTTATAGGATAATCTAAATGCATATTAAAAATAAATGCACAGTTAATATGTGGACAATACTACTTCATTCGCAATGTATGTAAAAAAAAGAAATAGCGATGGTACCAGCATATTTGGTGCACTGCAGGCCTGAATGGAAAAATACACTAGTTATTATGATTTCTTCTTCGAAACAAACGCGAAGATTCATAGCTACCTATTCCAAATGGCTGACGTTATTCACGGCCGCTCAACAAATGTCGTATACATAGAACAGAAAAATAAGTTAAGGGCAACTCTTGTAATAAACATAGGCTTTGCCATTTGAGTACATTACGGTTAGAATATGAGCGGTATGAGACATTACGATAAGTTATGTCGCTTTTGACTGCAAAGTTTAAAACTTTTGAAACGTGATGAATACGTTAATGAGGTAGGGCCGATACCCATTTGACAAGTGTTTTTTTTTGCCAAAACGATATCCAGGCTCAATCTTTGTAATATTTCTCAATTTCTTCATTTAAAAAAATACGTAAGTATACTCGATTCGCTGCTGATATGTTTATTTATCCATTACCTTGATAGCCTACGTCGTGGGAGCGCATGTATCCATTGCGTGAGAGGATATTTCTCTCAATCCAGTCTCATTACACTTTCAGAGGACTCAGAGGCACCATTACTAAAAAAACATACCTACGCTAGTAATTCATTTCGAGGAATCCCAGCGTAATGATGGTCGTGAGGCCAAGAAGCGTTTGAGGAAGATTAAGTTAAGTCTTAGATGAATCTGAACTCGCAATTGCAAACCTTTTTCTCTCTCTTGGAAGTTGTCCTCTTCACTGCGCTGTTGTTTTTTATTGGTCCGATGCAGCTGTGGTGTTTCAAGGTTTTGGGTCTAAGGGGGGCAGAAAATGTTTAGGGGGCGCCGACTCATAAATTAACCAGTTTACAAAACTTTACAAATTTTGGTGATGCAATAGGCGGATGGGTTTGTACAAAATATGACAATTAACAACGTATCATACACATTTATTTTTCCGTATTTGGGACTTAAGAGTGGAAAAATACACAGACTTAGGGGCGCTAGAACACGGGGCGGGGAGGGGGGGGGGGCCTTCGCCCCCACTGCCCCTCCCTGGCTACGCTACTGCGATGCAGGTGTTTCAATTGAGCCCGGGTTACGTGTTGGGGAAAGGTATGCTGGACCTACTCGTTTTGATTCAAGCCTGTGGGAAGGAAGGAACTTGACAAAGAGCGCTTCTGATATAAGGAGAGCGAAAACTGTAAGCTGTGTGTAAATAAGGCATGCAATTTTTTTTTTAAGGAATCCCATTTCCTGGCATGTGCTTCGATGCCGATTCATCGTAGGTATTCAACCAAATTTATGATTTAGATAATTGACAGTCCTACTCATAGATCTACAGTAGAGCAGTTTCCTCTAACGTTTCCTACGTAAAATTAGGCGCCTGTGCTGTGTTATATTTACGAGTTAATTTGTAGCTCAGAAAAAGGGATTATTATTATTAAAAATAGGTATTTTCCCTAATTAAATCCCATTTAAACTCTTCTTATCTTTTCTGGTCCGGGTCACTTGCTGGGATTTTGAGATGTATATTGCTCATGAAAGCGAACCATCATTACAATTGAAATTGTTGAAATTTTCTTGGCATGTGGATGATTTCCTGTCATGCGAATTTCAGTGTGTTGATAAATTTTTCCAGTAAATATATTTTTCCTATTCCTATTGTACCTATATTATACTGCTCCATAGTGTCAAATTTACAATTCCATCTATTTGATTTGTTTATTATTGTCCATATTGCATCCTTTGTGTTATGTTCACCTGATGGTTTGTTTTGAGCTCTAGAAACACTTTCCATTTCTGTGTGTTCGTAAAAGACAGCTCATCCAAGGACAATTTAACTTTTTATATTTTTCTCTGTCCTTTAGTTCCCTCCGTACCTTCCAAAACTCTTCCTTCCATACCCATCATTCTCATCCACTCTATCGTACTCATCAACATGTTCGGACCCCTCAAAATGCCTATTTGCTAATGTTTCTTCCTCCTAATTTTTCCTAATAGCTCCTCTCCGCCCCTGCCACGCCTCATACGTGACGATGATTTATTTGATCTCCTAACGTAGATTTATCAGCGGGATTTTTATTTACGTTAGCGAAAGTCTTAGGCGTAAACTTATGGACAACTTAAGCTTCAAACATTTTTAAATAAGACACTTCGTTGTATTCCACTCTTTTATTTAACTAAAATCCGACCATGGTATGCCGACCAGCACAATGTACCATTATCAAGGTACTTCATAACGGTACAAAGTGCTGGTGGTACTATGCTGCTGGAACGAAGTGCCTTATTTTACATTGTTTGTCGGGAATGTTATTAACTTTTAGAATTACAGGTTCGGACTGAACACGGGAAGGTACCTACCCCCTTCTACGATGTGATTACCTCAAACCCTGTGAAACTTAGTGCTTTTCCATAAAACTATCATTTGTGTTGAAGGCTTAATTGTGACTGCTGAAGGCTGTGACTGTTTTGCACTTACAACATCCTAAATAGTCTCATAGGGAAAGGGGCTCCCTATATCCGTGGTGAAGGGTTCACTAATCCTGCATAAGGAATGATGTATCCGTAAATATTTACTTCGGTGTTTCTTTTGGCGAAGACTAAATAGCGAAAGCCATTTTACTCTGTGGAATCATAAAATAAGAAAATATATAGTATGCATGATCCGATGGGGTATAGTGGCTTTCTGTGGTGATTTAAAAGGAATGAGATGAAGCTGTTTGATAATGAATTCTATGACATGAAGTTACTGAAAGTCAAGTTTAAGTTACTAGACTTTTATGAATGAGCCAAAAGTATTCCATGGAGATATTTGACAATTTAGAAGTGCATTAGCATTGTGAAGTTGATCATTATTTTGCTTGCAGTCCTGGCATATGTAAATATTTAGTGAAGTCTTACAATAGTAAGGCTTGATACTAGAATATAATATGTCTAATACAAGCTTGATGGCCCCAAAATGATCGAATTTTTGCTGTCTTTCGGCAATACACTTAAATAGAATGTAATAACTGCCTTATAGCCTGCACACCAAAAATAATTTAATTAGGTAAGGGAAGGATAAATAAATGAGGTTAGTGGTAAAATTATAGTTTGATCCTCATGAAACGTCTTAAAATAATTACATATTATGCGCCCGATTCTTACTTCACTATTTAATTTGGTCAAAACAAATATGTGCCTACATTATTAGGTCAGAAGTAGTGCAACTTCTTTGTCTATTCTCATTACACAGTACCTGAAGTAGAAATAAAAAAATCTCCTCCATAAAATATATCAATACGAGCATCGTATATTCTCTTTGGCACATTTCAATACGGTGGTTCCGGGGAAAAAGTTCGCAATTCAATCAAAGCAAAAATTACTGGTGAGCGCTTGTATAGCTGGATAGATCATACAAAATTTCATAAGAATGCTCTTTGAATACCTTATAAAACAAATAATTTAATATCGCCTTCTTTGCTAAATGTTTCGGATACATTTTTGCGTCAAAAGTACTACCATACGCTTTTGTAGTACTAGCATACCTATTTAACATTTCTCCTAAATCCCGTGTTCTAATTTTTTCACTTGACCTCCGAATAATACCGTGATTGCTTACTCTTTTTCTTTTGCGACTGTTATTTTATTGTTTAGAAAAAATAAAGATTTGATTATGACCGGGAGTTCGTCCTAGCGTGGTAAATGGCATAGTAGTTTATCAAGCTTTCCTTGATATTGGCACGTAGTGCCAAAACCATGGTCGTTTTTTAGTGAAATAATAGTGCGAAATAGAACGAAGTGCCTTATTGAACAATATTTAAACCTTAGGAAGTTGAGTGTTAATTTTCCACCTCGTAGTTGCGAGGAAATTCATAGTAATCTCGCACTGGAACATTACCAATGACACAAAATTATGCAAAATAAAATTCACTGCTTCTGGCCTGAAGATTTTCAGACTCAAATGGAGTGAGTGATCTTTGTAGAATGAAGTTCAATCAACCGAGTTGTCTCTCTTACCGATTTTATCTAATTTTCCGTGGCAATAGTGCAGGGAGCGTATTTCTTCTTCTTCCTTCCAGGTTTAGGCTTTAAGCCTGTTCCGGCTTCACTTTACCATCTCGTCCTTGGTCTTCCGACGTTTCTTTTACCTATTGGCTTATATTCCAAAGCCAGCTTAGGATATCTTTCCTTAGACATTCGTAATACATGCTCTTTCCACCTATTTTTGTATTATGCTAATTTTTCCGATATCGGTTGGACACCTAGTTCCTCTCTTATTGCTGTGTTCCTTACTTTATCTATCCTTGTACACCCTTTAACTGCTCGAAGAAATCTCATTTTTGATGATTGTATTTGTTTCACTTCTCTTTGTTTTATTGCCGAACATTCTGACTCATACAACACAGTAGGAACAGCCATCACTTCATAAAATTTTATCTGGGTATCTTTTCTTGTTTTACCTTTTAAATTTCTTCTTGTTGTCTCACATATCCTCTGGAATACATTAATTTTATTTGGATATCTTTGTCCTCGTCGTACGTTATATCACATCCTAAATATTGAAAATGGGATACCTGTTCCAGTACCTGGTTTTCTATGACAATTTTTGTTCTCATCGGTTTAGTACCTAAAAATGCCATTGTTTTAGTTTTAGCTTTTGAGATTTTAAGGTTATACATGTTACGCAGTTGTTGTAATTTGTGAACAGCCATTTGCAATTTATCTTCTCTGTCTTGTATGATAACTTGGTCATCGGCGAATAACATCGTATTTAAGCACTCATAAGGTTCCAATTCTATGCCTGGTGCTACATTATCTTCCTTCCATCTCCTTAAAATGTCATCTATGTATAGATTAAACAAAGTAGGTGACACACTACAGCCCTGCCTAACGCCTTGGTTAATGAAAATTTCCTGCGTCAGTTGCTTTCCAGTATCAATCACAATTTCTGGTACTTCTGTATAGGCTCTGAGTAACTTTTATCAAGTGTTTAGGAAATCCTCTTTTATCCATAATTGACCATAACATTTCTCTGTTGACACGATCCAATGCTTTTTCATAATCTATGAATGCTAGGTGCGTTTCAAGGTTAAATTCTCTTCGTTTTTGTATGATTTGTTTTATTGTGAAAACATCGTCAATGCAAGATCTGCCTTTCCTGAAGCCAGCTTGTTCTTCTAATAAGATATTATCGGAGATAGCTTTCAGCCTAGTATTGATTATTTTGCTATATATTTTGTAAGCGGTATTTAGGAGACTCATACCCCTGTAGTTCTCTGGGTTACTCCTGTTTCCTTTTTCTAATAGGGAAACAACCCTGGCAACTCTCCACTCATTTGGGATTTCATGTTTTATCCAGCACATGTTGTACAAATGTAGGATTCTTCTTTCTACGGTTCTACCTCCATATTTTATCAGCTCCGAATTAATTTCACCTATGCCAGCGGCTTTCCTGTTTTTGTTTTATTCGGAGCGTATTCCAGTTCTTTCAGGTCAATCGAGTCTACTCCTATGGTTTCCTCTGGAGTAACATCCTTATCATGATTTTCGTTTAATGCTGGGTCATACCATAATCTCTTATAGTGTTTTACCCATTCTTCTTGTGGTATTACATTTAATCGAGCTGTATATCTCTCTACTTTATTAAGATGTTTCATTATTTTATGTTATTTCTTGCCTACCATGTAAATCATCTTCTATCCCACTTATAAATCTGTCCCATGATGTCATATGGGCCTGTCTTATTATTGCTTTTGTACGATTTCTTATATTGTGATATATTTTCTATGTTTCCTCTGATTTTTTCTGTAGATATTTTCTGTATGCTTTGTTCTTGTTTTCAATGGCCTGAGCTATCTCTTCGTTCCAGATTTTTAAACCTCTTTTCCGTTTCTTTTTGACTCTAGTGCCTAAAACTTCCATAGAAATTTGCATAATAGCATTCTTAAGATTTTCCCATTCCTTGTTGACGTTATGGCCTTGTTTCGTTTGTTCGAGCAGTTGTGTTAGCCTGTGTTGATACGATTTTCGAATTCTGTCTTCATTCAGCAAATATGTTTTGAAGACTTTGTTTTCCTCTCTTATCCGTCTCTTTCCTAGGTTTTGCCTTTTCCATTTCGCCCGTAGGTAGTTGTATTTTTGTCTAAAGAAGGAAATGATCTGTATAAATATTTGCTCCTCTATACACGTGTGTATCTGTTATCCTTGTAGCTAGTTTCTTATTTACAATTATGTAATCGTATCACCAAAGTATTTCTTTGATTGAAATGCTTTGGTGACAGCTTGCGGAGCGACTTTCCCTCCGAACCTTCAAAGAAATTTCACGGGTCCGTGCGTTTTTGAGTCCGGAAACGGACAGTCCTGAATACAATTCATACTTTCTAATAACATTCTCATAGTGATGAAACCAGAGCCATTTTTTATGAAATCGGGAGGAGTTGGAGTGGAGGGACACGCATTTTAAATTCACACTCCTCTAGTTCAATTCAAAGGTTTCTAGACTGCTCATGAGTTTCTAATAATCAATTAAAAATGAGTGTCCAGTAAAAAAAGGGCCTGAGAGCGTGGTAGCTGATTGTCATAAACCCTCTTTGAAGCAGTTACCTTCAGAATTGATTGAATAATCTGGCATTTCGGAGATTTTTCACTTGTCTCTTTATTTACAAATTCCATATCTGTTGTGTTTTTGGTGTGGGTTTCTGGAATGTTTGCTTTTAATTGATTTCTACTTGTATCTATAGTGGTAAATAGAGATTAAATTTTGTGGTGGCTAGGGTCATGATTTCCCATCTCGAGGGCCTGAGTTCGAATCCTGGCAGTGGGGAAGTTCTTTTATATTTTCATTGTAATCCCAATCCCTTTCTCGTTCGCCGTGTTGAGAGCTGTTCTAGTGCAGTACTCTTTCCGTCGAATGGGGTGAAAAACTGTGGACCCTTTTTTTTTTTTAATAGGACAAGTTAATTTTGTGGACCCCTTGGCGACTTTCGTTTAGAGTGTTCTAATGCCGACGCCAGGTTTCTCTCCCTCTTTCCTCATTAACCATATAGCCCTTTTCTCGCCGAATAATTCACCTGTGCTCAATGGGGAAAATGACCTTTGCTGTCGGTCGTCATCCCTAATATAATGAAAATATCTATACTTGGTATATTCCACACTTTTTTTATTGAAACAACCGACCGGGGTTTCTACGTCTAAGCGTCATTTTCAAGGTTCACAAAATTTTGAAACCTTCCACAAAGTGACGCCCGAAGGAATCTATTCAAGTCTTCCCTAATTACTACTGCTTCTACTCTAGTGGCTCATCAATGTCCTAAACACCGCTCTTATTATTTGATTAGGCTTTGAAGTGCAATATGTTACTATCAGAATTATATTTCCCACGTTTTTTTACAGATATTGTATTTTTGTTTATTGTGCTGCAGTTCTCCAGCTATCGGAGCTTCCCACGTTTCCACTTCCAGCTTCCTCGGTCGTGATTATCTTGTTCTGTTAGCCCTCAGTTTTTATTAGTCTTTTGGTTTCATTATTTTCAAGTGATCCTTTGGCTACTTCTTCTTATGGATGTAGAACTAGAGCCACAGAACCAAGACTCATATCGTCAATCTGCTTCATTTCGCCATTCCGCGGAAACTATTTCTATTAATATTCAACGGTCTTTGCAATTGTTTTCCTACATACTGTGTTTTACTTTCTCATTTTTAAGTTTTATCATCTCTGCGCTCTACATAATCTGCGTAAAAGATTATTCTTCCTGACTTCATTTTTTAATTCATATTTTTCATCATCGGCCCACATTCTGGACTAAAATCTTCAATTGCGCCAGTTTAAGATTTTTACGGTATCATCACTTTCATCTTCACTTCTTATGACTTAGCAGACTTTAATTTTTTTGAGTCTTTATGTTTTTTTCCTGTGTTATTTTCTTAATTAGTTCTACCCAGTTATAATTTTTTACACAAATCATCCACTCATTTGCCCTCTTCTTTCCCTTATTGGACCTCTAATTCCCCCCCTCCACAGCTGAGGTAGGTTGTGCCATTCAGTGTAAGCGGGTGGGTTGGTGAGGGAAAGGTTATTTAGGGAATGGAGGACGGATGTAGAAAAACCTAGCATAGGCATAAGCGTGTTCCTAAGGAAGATGCGAAAGTGTCGATATTTAAACGTCCCATCCGACGCGACGGACGGAGCACTACACTTGTAGTGCTCTCCACCTGGCGCCTAAGTAGGGATTGGGATTCCACTGAAATTCGGGATTCGAAACTGTACCCTTGGAATGGGAATCCAGTTCTCTGGCCACCGCATCGACCCGATCCCCCAGCAATATAAAACTTATGTACGGATTTCTGCACTTCAAATATTTTCCACTTAGAACCCATGTAAGGATCGCATTTTCTTTTGAATAATATCTGGAATGGACGGGATGGTAACGCGATGGTAACCTCTGGATTCTAGCCACCACTCCAACCCGGTATATACCCACGGCTTGCTTATCACAATATTGTAACAGAGTGATGAGGTTGTACTCGGTCCTTTTAATTGAAATTACCCTCTTCCCCAAAAAACTATTTAATATTACTGCATATTATACTCCTGACCTGCCTAAAAACTTCTCCGCATTATGATTCATGTTACAACGCTTCTTTGAGGTTTAAGAGTGAGTTGAATGACACGTTCTTCTCTGATTCGCCGAGGATCTTTAAACCTTTTTACTTCTCGGTGGATTAACACACAAGTTGCGTCATTCAACTTACGAAGCGATGAATAGGGAATAGTGCGTACTTGATTGCATAATTGACTCTCAACCTCCTCCATCGATGTGAGCCTGAGCGACGAGGATGATTTTCTATTGTCATCGATTGGATAGTAGTCGCAGTGTCAGGGCTTGTGCGCAGTAAATCGGATTCAACCATTAGAGTTGGAGAATATCGAACAGTCCTTTTGTGCTGATCAGTAGCGTAGCCAGAGGGAGGGCAAGGGGGGCGAACGCCCCCCAGCCCCCCCGCCCCGTGTTCTGGCGCCCCTAAGTCTGTGTATTTTCCACTCTTAAGTCCCAAATACGTATAAATAAATGCGTATGATATATTGTCAATTGTCATATTTTGTACAAACCCATCCGCCTATTGCATCACCAAAATTTGTTAACTTTAGTTAACTCGTTAATTTATGAGTCGGCGCTCCCTAAAAATTTTCTTCCCCCCCCTAACAATTTTCTGCCCCCCCCAGACCCAAAACCTGGCTACGCCTCTGGTGCTGATCAATGAGTAATCTGGACCGAATTGCTCTAAGGCTTGGGTACCACATCCGTTGGTAAACGACTACTGCGTATGAACTTTACTGTTTAAGGCTTCACTTCGTAGAGGTTCTTGCATTTAGTACCTATTCATAATTGAAATAAAATACTATTTACTTTTCTGCAGCTTTATTTCAATAATGAATACTAATTGCCCGCTTTCTATCTGACGCCTTATTACCGACAACACATAAATGGACAGCTCGTAACCGCGAATTTTCGTAATTCGGATCATACGTCTTCTTCTTCTTGCAGGATTTCAGCCTATTCTTTACCTATTCATTATCCTCACATTCTTTCTTTCCATCTCTTTTTGGGTCGTCCAGTATTTCTTTTTCCTTCTGGGCATTGATCTCTCGATATCTTCACTCTCTTGTTGTCTTCCATTCTACTTATTTGATCACCCCACATCTTTCTGGTTCATATGCTTATTGGTGCTGTTTTGCATTCTTCTCTTTTATTTGTATTGCTTATTCCATCTTTTATTGTTATTCCAAGCATTTGATGAGCTTCTTCACTTCTGTTGTTTCTAGTAATCTATATGTGTGTTTTGTGGTCGCTCTAGCTTCGATTTCATAAGATATTATTGGTCTGATTATAGTTTTATGTATATTCTAGCTTTTGATTCTTTTGTTACTGATTGCTTTCTTGTAATACCTTTTAAAGCACCTGATACCTTATTTGCTTTGTCTATTGGTATTTTTACTTCTTGTTTTAGCAAAACTTAGCTTGTTATTTTTACTCCTAAGCACGTAGTTTCTGTCACTTGCTCAATAATCATATACTTGCTTACGATTTTATATATAGGGTTTTATTTACTGTCAAAGTTTTTGTTTAACTATTAGATATTTCCATATTATATTTTTCTGGTGTTTGATTAAATTGGTATAACAGCCGCTGTAGGGCATCCTCAGTCTCAGCGATCAGTCCTCATCTCGCCATTTGTTTTTAGAATACTTGTATTGTCAGCGATTATATTTCTGACGAGGCTGATGAGTTTGGCAGTGATGTTTCTATCAATGATTTTATTTACAATATATTGTTATTTCTATCTATCGTAACACAAATTTCTTGAAATTTACTTTTGTGTAAACAGAACTTTTCCGAACGACTTAGCGGTCGCTCAACATGTCCGAAGCTTCATCGTCGTCAACTGAAAGGTTGGCTCTCTGCAGCTCTCCACTCCATTCTCTTTTCAAATAACCCCTCAGTTCCGTCGTTATGGTGAGATTACGTTCGTTGTTTCCTGAAGTGACGGAAACGGAAGGTGGTTTCACTTCTCCGTCGTCTTCTAAATGTGAGTTCTAAATATTGGCGAAGGAGCTGTTTATTTTCAATTGTTCACCATAATATCACCCGCATAATCACCCGCAAAAATATTGACCAATATTGCTTCGATAAGGTTGATTATGTGTTACTGTAGCGTTAAAAAGTAAGGTAGGAAATCTGTGAGTGAAATGTTGTAAATTTTGAAAAAGAAGACTCTCCTCTGATTGGCTGCCGTTGACGTGGCGTGACGGAAAAGTTACTTTGACGACGTTGACGACACCGTCAACGTCCGACCATCGTAATAATTTCCACTACATCACGATCTCTAAGCTTAACGACCGCCGACGTCCGTTTCCGTCTCGTCAGGTGACGTCGATCGTAAGTAATCCTGCCCTTATTCCTCATTCTGGCAGTCTTCATAATTGGTGTGGGTGAAGAAAGGAAACTTGTGAAAGAGATTAGGGGGAGGAATAGAAGGTGGTTGGAGGAAGTAATTACGGGCGAAGGGTTGCTTAAGGGCGTGATAGAGGGGAGGATTTTGCGTAAGCCGGGAAGGAGACGTAAGAGTCACTCGGGGGTCAAGCCAGGGGTCTCTAGCACGTCGTCAAGCTCATCTGGGCTCGAAATCTGAGATTTGAGCAAATATGACGAGAATTCTCACGCTCCTCCCCAATATTTCCACCAGAGAAATCCAACACGTTGTGGTCACCGTGCGATACGTTTTATGGACGGGATTAAGAAGGTTAGGGCGTAAACTGAGTTGAAGAAAGAAATATTATTGGTATATAGGGACAGGGGTGCAACAACCCCCCGAATCGTGGGGGGGGGGCAAACTCCTAGAAAAATCTGTATAAGCTAGTTAAGCGGGGAGGGGGGAGACTTTGCAAATCGGGTAGTGTCCATTAAAAAGTGAGCCACAACCTTTGATTTCTGGGGGGAGGCTAGCCCCCCCCCCACAATCGTGCTTGGCGGGGGGGGGGGGGGGGGGGCAATACCTAGCCCCCCCCCTCCCCCCCGTGTTGCGCCCCTGTATAAAGACCTGCTCTTGTAAAAATCCAGTGAATTTTACTTATTTTCATTAAAACCTACCTTAACTGGTAGGTTACCTTAATAATAATTCCAACCTTGGTCTGCTTCGGTATTTCTTCCCAATAGTTGCTACTTACATTGTTTTCCATGAGGCGGTTATGCCTCAGAATGAGGTCTAAAACTGTGTATCTTCTACTTCGCTGACTTTTCATGCATTGCATCTTTTATCATCAGCTCTTTGTTGGACTTTTTGACCGGTGAATTCCCGTCTATTGTATCTTTATCATACTTATATAACACCACATTTCCATTGCTTCCCATCTTTTGTTTTGGTGCTGTTATCGTCCAAGTTTCACTGTCATGTAAAAGCATTATTCATAATTATGTTTCAACGAAGTGCTAACTTACTTCCAATCAAAAGCTACTTTTAAATATAATATAAACTGTGAGCTCATCTGGCTTATTCAGTGTACAGCTCGAATGTTGGTCTGAATGGTATCTGAGCTGATCAATTAGCTCTCTGGTGATTAGTTCAAGAGTGTGGGAAATGTGGGCCGTTGTGAGCAAAAAAAGGTGGCAGTTTTCTTTTGGTAAAGTTTATTTGGGTGAGAAGAAGCTACCCTCTACCTGTACTCTGTCTTTTGCATGAGTAGGTTGAGTGTACCTTCTGTGTTTTTCACTAGAAAGCAGCAATTAGAGTATAATCTTTTATTTATTTTACTTTAAGCCTCATTTTCTAAATTAAATAAAACTGCAGTAGTTGTACTATCCACGTATATTTTATGTAAAATATTACACTACACGTGTTTCGACGCTTAGGGCGTCATCATCAGGTATGAATATTGATATATTTACTATGACAGATAACTGTCATTTGAGGTCACTTGCACGAAGAGGTTGCACCAATCATCTTGTATGATGTATACTTGAGAGTCGCGGGATTCCCAATTCCTCTCCATACTCCTTGTTTATTTTGGTATTGAAGATACCTAAGCGTCGAAACACGTGTAGTGTAATATTTTACATTAAATATGAGTGGACAGTACAACTACTGCAGTTTTATTTAATTAATGAAATGCTGTTCCACTACGTAACGTAACGCCAGGCACAGTCGAATTTACTCATTTTCTAAAAACAGACTCTTTTGACGAACGCCATTCTTGCTCTCAATGGCCCAATTTATTCATGATATGGGGATGAACTGGACTTATCTTGACTACTTGCGGTCTCCTACGAAGTTCTTGGTTCTGATTTCTCGTCAACGCAGAGGATATGCTCGTATTTGAACTTGGTTACCTTACATCCCACCCTGCTTGGCTCTCAAAGGCCTCGTTGAAAGTATATGAAACAATATTTTGTTTAAATGGAAAATGAGAGGATAATAGTAATTTTTAAGAGATTCAATTGTGTGTGGTTGAATATTTATATTTCCGTTATTTTAATAATTCCTGTGAAAATAATAATAGTATTTTTCCTGAGATGTATTTTTAAATCGGATTTGGTAATCGATGATGATTGCCGATCATATTCGCCGATTTTGCAGTCAACTTCACTCCTCTTGAACTGATATTTTATCATAGAGCTCAATCTCTTTTTTCATTTGTTCTATGGTTCAATATTAAAAAGTATTGAATTAATTTATGCTTAAAATAATTTCATATGTTATTCTTAAACTGAAAGAAAATGCTCTCTTTTGCGATCTTAATTTTGTAGCTGGTGAGTAGATCTTGTTGCTGTAGATCTTGTTATAGGTGAGGTTCATCAATTTTCTCAGAATATACGTCCCTATCCACTTCTGAGTTCGCCCTTGTCATTTTGCTGCTGCTGCTGGGCCGCCTCGTAAGCCTCACGTCTTCTCTGAATCCTCATGAAGCTGTTGCTCAGCAAGTTCGAAATCGCTTGGAGAGTCTGGATAGGGATCTATAAGAAAAGATTTAAATCAATTCCAATAATAAAGGCTGAAGGATTGTCCAATGAAAAATAGGTCGTAAAATGAAAAACTAAAAATATAGCGTCATCACCTGATGATGACGCTAAGCGTTGAAACCTGGCCGTGATTTAATCTTACATGTGGAATTTCTAAGTGTTTCATTAATCATGGTAACATAATTGGCCTTGTCATTATTTGAAAATGGACTCCCACAAAGTTACGCCAGAACGGATTGAATTCATGTGTACACAGTATTATTTTATACTACCCAAAACGAAATTGTGGCATTTCCCAGTTGTTTTGACTCTTTGGATGGATGATCGTCCAATACGTCGAGGGGTGCTGTTGGCCCTGTTTGCCAGCGGATGGCAGTGTGTGAGAAATAACCTAAGCTGTCGAGGCAAGTTTAACAGGAGTACTTAGTACCTGCTACTATTACCGTTTCGGTGAGCTTTATTCATGAATTAATTTTTATATAACTCGAGGAGGAAGGAAAAAAATGGCCCTGGTCAAAGATACTTTTAAGTCGTAAAAATATTTCGCTTTTGCGAAAAACTGATACGAAAAGCGTTTTTTCCTGGGAATAAAATGAATTAGGTACGTTTTTTACATGCCTGTGCGGGGTCTTGAGAATATGCCTTTTGTGAACAGAGTTAAATTTATATCCCTATTCAATAGTAATAAATAGTCTATTAAGGCCGCCAAAATAAAAAAGAGATCGTTAAATTCCTCTTGCTGGTTCTTGGTTTATTATTTTCCTGGTTCAGTGATGCCTTGAAGCTAATATTGTACCAGTCTTAACTATCGATATTCGGCACATCATTAATTTATAGCTGGACCTGAAAGGAGCGTGAATGTGAAAATATATGTATATTTTTGTTCTTCTATGTATGCTACCATGCATAGTTAAAGAATGTCTGCATACCGCTCGGTCAACTGTCAACACTAACGATATTGTGTTTCTGCAAATCAACCACGCTCGATGTTGAAGTGGATGCTTTACCTGAATGAATAAGTTCATGATGAAAAATTAAAACTTGTACTATTTTCACACTTGTTTATTTACCGACCAGGTTTCAACGACACTAAAGAGTTGAAACCTGGTCTATAAATAAACAAGTGTGAAAATAGAACAAGTTTTAAATGTTCATCATGAACGTAAACATTTTTCACTAAGTAACACCTCAAGTTACTTCTTACATGAATTAAAGTAAAGAAAAAGTGCTCGGAGTAATGAAATAAATTTATATAACCAATGTGGACGTTTTCCTCTGCACAGGTTCATGAATAATTATTAGAATTCCACAAATTTGGACGCAGCCCGGTATGCTGGGAGGAGGGAAACATTTAAATTAACCACTTTAAGTGGTATTATTTACACTGAGTATAATATGCTCGTAGTCTGTATTTACATTCAATGCAGTCATTTATGCACTGATTTATGATTGTCTTGATATTCTTCTGGCGATGGAATACAACTGATCTCTCGGAATTAATTAAAAAATATTTTCATAGCCTACCATCTGAATGCATTATATGATTTTATTACAGGGTGATAGAAATATTATTTCAAATTGCCATAAAATAAAGAAGCATTGCCAAATTTTATTTTTGAAACGTTTTCAATTGTTAAGACAGAAAAATCAAGGTTAATCTATGAATGAGGTTATTTTAAACAAGAAATCATAGCTGACTATTTTTGATGATATTTAATAATAATATATAATGATTTTTGATAATATTTTCCGCACAACAATCCTGAGAGCTCAGTGGTAACATACCTTAAAGAAATCTTCGAAGAAGTTTCCTCCGTCTGAGGCGTAAGTTAAAACTTGTCTCTTCGCTCTTTCCTAGAATGCAAATAAAGACATTTTAGTATATTCTATAAACGTTTTTATAAAAATTCATTGTGTAAACAAAAGTTATTGCAATGTCATATATATAAATAAATAAATTATATTAATTAAAATAAATTTAAAAAATATATTTTTCATATGGTGATTAGTCTTTTATGGTGTATTTGTGGAATAACGAAAACACTCCCGAGGGAATTCCATAATTAAATTTATTTACCTAAAACCTCGTGACATAAGAGTTGGACTATCAGAAAACCTTCAAGAATGACATGATTCTCAACGTTTACTCAGAATTTATTCTCTTTAAATACTAGTATTCGTGCCTCGAGTAAAACAATTGTGAAATTCCCCTGGCTAGAGTTTCATAGAAAAATTATTTTATTTAAAATATATTTTTGACTGCGATTCGATTTATTGCCGCGAAGCCAGTCCTTAACCGTTTAGTTCGGGGCATTTCTTTTCTTGTCCTCCTCTCTTTCTGTAAAATAATCGGCCTTATCCGATCAAAACATTAGAGCTATGGCATTCACGTAACATTAAGAAGGTTGAGTCGATGTAAAAACTTATAAGTACGAATGAAATAATCCCTTCAATATATCATCATCGGCAGTCATCTATCCGAAAATAGGTTTGCCGTTGGTTTCGACTCCATTCTATTTTCAACTAATCATTTATATCCCTCATAATTCCTTGCTTTGATATCCTTCATATTCTGATTCATGAAGTCAATCCATGATCTTCCTCCATAAATCATCCCATTCATTGCTCTTTACATTGTAGCTTTCAGGAGGCCGTTATTCCTCATAATGTGTTCAATAGGTTTTCCATTACCTGAGTTTTCTTCAATAATTTTTCCCCAACTCTCCTTTTTCTTTGTAGGACTTCTTCTTTGGTAATTATCTCTGTCCATTTGATACTGCCTTCGTGAATACCAAGTTTCTTTTCCCACCAATTTTACCAAGTTTCGTTTTGCTGCTGTTATAGTTCAAATGTCTCTGCTGTATAATATCAGTCTCCATACACACTTAAAGGTTGGTATGATATGTGAGTATGATTCTCAGGTCGGTCCTGTACTAAGCCCAAAGTCGAGAAATTCAGGCGAGGGCTAGTTCCTTTTTCGTTTAAACTTGCGATATCTTACGAAGTTCATGCTTATCTCTGATTCTAGGCAGAGGCTTCATCCGGTTTTGAACCTGGTATCATCCGGTTTGTAACTCACTCGGGTACCGAGGCTGCTGTTGAACGTTGACTTGACGGTATTTGGTTCACTTTTTCGTTGAGGCCATCGTAATTTTCCTCCAACTAATTTAAAATTAAGGTTGTCGTTCATTTTTCATCGCAAAATTTTCTAATTAATTTTTTTTCCTGTGTAAGTCATTATGCAGAGAAAATTTCAGTTTTGGTTGTATTTAAATATCCAATATTATTATGGTTTATCTAAAATTAATGGAAGTAGTTCTTGCGAGAGGTATCACTCACTCAGTGATTCAATTCGAAGATTGGTTTGGATAGTTGAGGATAGAGCTCAACCCGGACTAAGCCACAGGCGTCTGAATTTCACATATTCAGGGTAGGGGGGCTAGTTCCTTTCCCTGGGCTACCTCGCACTCCGAGGATTTGTTCAGGGGGGTTCAAGGGCTTCACCCGAATTTGAACACGGGACCTTTCGTTCAGTAGCCAAGCGCTCTACCCACTAGGCCACCACGCTCCCCACAATCTCCCGCAAGAGGTATAATGAAACCTTATTTGGAAATCAGCTATAGTTGGATGATTCATTATTGCAGCCATGGTCCATACTTTTATGATTCGTGGGTAGACGTTTTTTTCTGTAGTGAAAAATATTTTCGACGAGTATGGTGACAATGATTTGAATAATTTGCTGAGGAAGATCGAAAAAACGAACACAAATGCATTACTTATTTATATTTTATTTACACAAATGTTACAAATGAGTTGTTTGCCATTCTTTGTTTACATTTTCTGTATACTTTATTGGAGTTTTTTAACATAAAATCTTATTGATGTAGAGTAGGTACTCTCGATTCTTTGGTATGATATGGTAACATTGTAAGCAACACTTTACCGGCCATGAAAAATCCTAAAATCCAGTGTGTTAGGAAAATGTTTGTCACTGGTTTATTTCCGATATTTTACACAATGACCACACAAATAAAAGAGTTAATCACCTTCGTATCGAAATGTTTTTTTCTGAAAGTTTTTATTAGTTTTAAATCTCCCGCATCAAAATCTTCGCATCGCCGATGGATAAATTAGCTTTGATACAATTCAACAAACAACATTTCAGCTCATCCCTCGAAAAAAATTGACTTTATTAATTATAAAATTATGTGCATTTTCAATGGGGCTGGGGAATATTTTGCCACGATGATGTGGTGGAGGTCTGATACGAGATTACAACTTATGGTAGTCATTTTTGCTTTCTCTCTGGTGAGCACGAACTTTCGTCGAATGCAATGAAGTTAATGCCGTCACTCATACAAAGATCGACCCATTTTCTAAGCGAGAGAATAGATGGCGCAATCCCGCGCGATGGTAAAGCCTTTTTTTTTTGGGTAATTTTCCCGGCTAATGCGCGTAACGGCCTAAAACTTTTTTTGGGAATTATTTTAGGTTCATTCACAGAATTATAGACTCATTTAATTCTAGATTTTTCTCTGTCTTGGGCAAATTTCATGCATAGCTGGTATACACAAAATAACCGCTTGCACGTTCATCCTCAAAACTCTTGGAGTGATTTTTTCTCATAGAGATCAATCTATTCCCCAAGATTTTCTATGGGTCAGCCCGAAGTCAATTACTTAATTTATCGGTCAAAAATTTCAAGTTATTCTTCATTATCTGAAAGCTATCACTTGATTTTGTTTTAAGTGAGAATTTGCTTTTGTTCTTGGTGGGATTAATCATGTCTCTGAAAAATGCCCTGAAAATGTTTTCGGATTATTATTTATCCACTTCTGAGTTCCCCTTTGTCATTTTGCAGCTCCTCCTGATGGGCAGCTTCGTAAGCCTCGCGCCTTTTCTGGATCCTCATGGCGGTGTTGGTTATGAGGCTCGAAATTGCCTGGAGAGCCTGGATTGGAATCTAGAAGGGAAGGCAAAAAGAGGATTCAGTTATCCAGGGTGCTTGATCGTTCATTGAAAAATATGCCGTATTTCACTTTTATGATACTTTCAAAAAGGAGAGAGGATTTCCTGCAAGCCTGAGCGAGGGAAGGAAAGAATAAGAATATTGGAAGGTTTGAAGAAAGGCAAAATATAGTCGAGTTAAAAAGCCATTTAATATTAGTTTTATGAAGTAAACGTAAGAGAAACCTCACTGAAGTTGAGAAAATTACAGGCAGGGCTGTCCTTGGACCTGCCCTTAGTTTGGTAGGGTACTTGAAGAAGATTTCACCTCTTATTCATGAAGGTCATATTAGACTCGAATGCCAGAAGACTTATGAGGAACCTGTTCATGGCGCATACAGTGCAGGTAAGAATAGCTGATAAAGAATCAGATGGGCAGTCATATGGAGGGGAGTGGTACAGGGCTGATATTGCTCAATATACTTGCGTAGGAAACTGTGCGAGGGGCTTACAAGGAATGAGCAGCAGGGATATAAGAGGAAAACTTTAAAAGCGATTAGGTTTGCGGATGGCCAGACACTGGCTTTCCAGTCAGATTAGAGATTGCAGTCATTGATAAAAGCCCTCCATAATATGTGAGACATGAAATGACGGTAAAAAATAAGAAAACCAAAGTGACAAGATTTTTTAAGAAAAACAAGTCGAAATAAAACAGAGTGGGAGGGAATAAGTTGGTATCGGTAGAGTACCTACTTTGTTTCCTGGGAAGCATTATGAACGATAATTTTCGTGGTGAAAAGAGAATAAGAAGGAATAATTTTTTCTTTTGCCAAATTGGTATTAATTCATAGGAGAGAACTGATATCAGGAACGTGAAAATCCTGATATGGAGCCAGGGTCTCTCTGTGGTAGTGAAGCTTGGACCAAGGCGAGGGGAGGAAGGACGAAAGGAGACTACCTGCGTGTTTGAGATGTGTGTACAGAATGGTGGAGATATAAGGATGGATGGGAAGAAAGACAAATGAAGTAGGTCTTGGCGTGCTAGATCAGAAATTGCATGGAGAAATCTAATGGAGGCAGAGTAAGTGGATAACACAATAAATAATGGGGGATAGTACACTGAATGTAGTTTAAAAAATATAAATGGAGTAGTAAATAGAAGAGTAGGACTTTTGAATACATCAGAAGACAGGTAGAAAGTGTGGTGAACTGAAGAGGGAGATCGCGTGAGGAGGTAATGAGACCCTAACATGGGCACCAGGAGAGTAGTAATGACCCATCAAAAACCCAAACTAACCGGTAGATAACCAAGAAATAATAACTTACCCTCTGTGTTGTTGGTAGAACACAGCCTCCTCTCTTTCGATTTACCCCCGAAAGTTCTACCGATTCGCGCAACTTTACCCACGAATCAATTATATCCATCTCAATTAGTGTCAACCCAAAATTATTTACGTTTTTATATTTTGAGATTATTGTCAGTAGCTGAAAAAGTTTTTATCCTTGTATGTATCTTTCAATGTAACCATTAATATTCAATCTTGTGTCCTTGACTTTCATGGACTGCACAATTAAAGCTATCGATACTGCGTTGTAAAGATGTAGCCTTTACGTGAAAATCGCTTCTTAATTATGTTCGAAAATGTGAATTATTATTACCTGCGTCCATGATCATAACGTCTATGGTTAAAAAAAATTGCACGTGCATTTTAAAATTTCCCCAGTTTGATATAAAATATTCATCATATGATATTTATGTGTAGCTGTTATATTTGTCTGATAGTCATGAGACAGATAAGCATGGGGAATGTTTACTTCATGAAATGTTTACAATAGTTTTTCCAGAGAAATGAGCATTAGATAAGCAATTAACATCCGTTGAGAGAATAAATTAACCGTTTCTGAATCAGTTTGACTATAATTAGCCCAAAAAACAGAGAGCTTATTGGTAGCTTACCTGAAAGATATCTGTGAATAAATCACCTCTGTCACCAGCAAACGTTGAAACTTGCCTCACCGCTCTCTTCTAGAATGGAAAAAGAATACGAAGGTAAATTCCAGTCTCATTCACATCAATTTTTTAAATATGAATTATATATTGCACGTGCATTTTTAAATTAACAAACGGAACGGCTCCCCTCACGGAATTCAACGGTAAAACATATATGCCCACTTACTTTGAAGTGTGAACCCAAAAATAGGTATCACATCACATAGGCCAGAGAAAAAAGTCGTTATCATCGTAGGTTTCGTATTGGCTGCTATACAAAGCGTTCGTAACTCTCTGCATGCTGATTGGCGGTCCGTCAACAGGCATTCAACATATTAACAGTTTATTCATTTGTTTAATAAGCTTTCGTAAAACTCTTATCGCTCATTGGTGGTTCCTTGTCACACACGTAACAGACACCTTATACAAATAATTTGCGAAGCCTGTACGGCGAAAATATTGGAACTCACCCTAGTCTAGGCCATAGTTTTTGGAAAAATTTTACGTACAATTTAAGGATGCAAAGTTCCAACAAATATGTGAATGTTATCGACGATAATAATAGTTTCACTATTATTTGAAGTAAATACCGTACATTTGACGGCATTTAAGACGCACGGGCATACAAGACGCATCCGCGTTTTACTGGGTCAGATTCAAAAACGTTTTTGTCAGTCCGTGTAAAAACACGCCACTGGACGAATTTGGGACTATAAGGGTCTATTTGAAATAACTTGTTCGAATGGGTAGACATTTGCATAAACACGCCACTGGACGAATTTGGGACTAGAAGGGTCTATTTGAAATAACTTGTTCGAATGGGTAGACATTTGCATAAGATTACCAAAATACATTCTACCATTTTTGGCAAAGTTATTACCAGTGCATTATAATCCGCATCGGAATAATACGCCGCACATTTGGAGATTGTTTTGCTAGTTAGGGGGATGGTATTCCAAAGTCGTAGTACATGGCGGCAATGTGACGTGTGATTTATTGCTCTCTGAAGTCACAGAATCAATCAAAAGGATGTGTATCTACCTAAATACCATTTGTCGCAATGATACTGGCTACAATAACAACCACTACATCATTTAAGTAAATATATACCAATATTATGGAGAATGGCTGGATATTACTGACCGTCTGGGGTAAAATTTCACTGCTGTGGAGAGCATCGGGGTTGACTTTAGCCTGCGAAATGACTCGCCTTCGCATATATGACCCGGGAGTGATTTTAAAGCGATTATTGTGGGGAAAAAGTGCGTCTTAAATGCTTCAAATACGGCAATTAATATTTATCATTGATATCGCCTGCCTCGGTGGCGGCGCGGCGGGGTAAAATAAGCCTCTGCGAGTCTTGTAGTCGCGGGTCCTAGTCCAGATTGGGTGGTTGTTACTTCACCCAGAGCATGGGTGCTTGTGTAATTTAAAGAGTTTACTTGTAAGAGTAACTTTACTTTAAGAGTAGCTTTACTTTAAGAGTAGCTTGTGTAATTTAAAGAATTTAAAGAGTTTACAAAGAGACTGCAACAGAGAACTAAACAGTCCTGATTTCACGCTGGATAGAGATGCATTATTATTATAATCATGTAAGTCGGCCACAGATCCTAACATTCATATCTAGGAGCTGGCGGAATCCGCACTTCTACGGGGGACTGAGAAGGCGATCACTCTCTGGAGCATTTTGGACGCACAGACTTTCCCCTTCATTAAAATCGCCAAGGACTTCCGCGTAGGCGCGTCACAATATTTAACTCACTTTCTTTCCACGCTCTTGCTTTGATAAAAAATTCTCCCTACTTACCTTCACTATGGAAGATGCTCAATGTTATTACTTATGCAGCATGAGAAATGCAATCTTTCTATGCCGCCATGCAATGCGTACCTATGTGGATATTCAATAGGGAGTATTTCCTCATCCGATTGCCATAGTTATTACAGCGAGTGATATTTAAGTGAAATTGTCGATTGTTCCACCTCTTGTACCCAATCCAACGAGCCTGCTGTCACTACTGACTATTTCTAACTTATTTTGTAATTTATTTTCTGTAGACAAACAATGTGGGCAGTACGCAGATTTTTTAGTATGGTAAGCATAAAATGTTTCTGCAAATCTATGCGTGAGACTATATACATCCAACTAGACCGTTGGGAATCGTAGCGATGGATGTAGTTTTGTCCCTTTTTATCAGTGGTCAGTGCTAGTGGATGCTGCACAGAACCAAGAGAGTTTATTTTTCAGTCCTCTGCAAGTAAAACAGACGGGATTGTCGACCAAAGAATACATCATTTCGAGCTGGTTAAGTTATAACATCTGACATAACTTTATACAGAACTGAGAATCCTTTTGCCTATCTCTTATACCTATGAGACCAACGATATTTTCGAGCAGAGAATATATTACTCCGGACTAAAAAAACTTGTTGACAGTCACTCTTGACATGTACCTCTTAATATCGTGATGCATGGGAAAGATAGCATCATTCTTGTTGCGTATGCATGATTGCCTGTGGGTTCCAATATAATTGATGTCCGGCACGGATTCAGGCAATTTCTTTCTTCCGCTTTCGGTTTCCTTGCAGCGTAATAGTTGACAGGCGATCCGAGATAAACACCGACCCGTTCAACGCTTCCGAGAGAACCAGTAGACTCAGGGGGCGTGGTCACTAAATCTGTTACGACACACTGTCGTGCGGCAATCCAGGGGAAATTCACGCCGTGCTTTCTCCTGAATCGTAAACTTAGGTTGCTTCCATCATGGATACCGCAGTAGGCGATTAACTGTGGCACCATTGCGTTAGTCTTTGAAGGTCAGGTGAACCTCTCCGATGGCATCACGTTGGAATGTACTTTCAAATGAAGACAACTCCTTCCTCACTCTCATAAATTGTTTGATTTTTGTGCGAGATTTGCACGGAGTCTTGTTTGCGTACAATCCGACGGAGCATCACGCGTCATATAATGTTCTGTATACAAGGTGAGATGAGTGTTTTTTGAAGCCTCTAATACGAAATGATGGAGGTCATCGTAACTTTATACATATCATTGCGATACCTGGTGCCGTGAATATTTCCGTGAGATGAATATCTCGTATTCGTGCGCATGGCACCACGGTCCACGAGGTGAATTAATTATTCACACTTAAAAAGCTTAACTTCAAATTAACTGAGCGACTTTGAAACGTTGTTGGGAAAATCTGTTCGTGTTTCTATTGCCGAAAGCTCTAGATATATCGTTGAAGTAAAACATATATGTTCGGATCAGAAGCATTAGCCTCCCCGAGTGAGTCATTATTCGAGAATATCTCTCTCCTTTGGACTTCTTTGATTTCTTTTTGCTTCAAATGCCTACTTTATTCACTTGATGCCCACAGACGACTGACAAATGAGAGAAAAAAGCACTGGAAGACAGCAGAACTGCGCCAGTAAGTTGATTTCATTCAAATTCGACCGATTTCTACGATACTTTTTTCCGTAACTTAAAACAGGTGTCGCTTTAAAATTTTCTGTGAAGAACACCAATGCCGTTAAGGCATTGGAAACTCCCGCTAAGTGCGACCTAACTTTTATTTGCTGCTATTTTTTTCGATTTTAACTGGTTATTCTCAACCCTTTCCTCTGTTCATCGTTATACACGGGAACAAGTTACGTCTTTGATTAACCAGCCTAACAAACTCTAGCAGGGCCTAAGCATTTTCGTTCTGACTATTTCCTTTTTTAATAAAAACGATGACTTTTTACTGAAACTCACTTGTATTTTTTTCCAACCATGATTTCGGCAAATAATTAACCTGATGGAGTAAGGCGACACTTTGTGGAGTTTTTCTGTTTAACATTCTATTATTCCTCCCCCATTTCGCAGAATTTTGATATTTCCGTAGTCAATGTTCCAAAATCGTCCCCAGCGCCGCGCCAGGAACTTTTGCGAGAGCTATATACATACACTGCTTCCGTCGTATTTTACTAACAGTTTTCTCCCTTCCCCTGCCATTTCTAACATTACTATTCTTCTTTCAGAGAGTGGCAGCGGTTGATGATGTCTTTAATTTCCTTATGTTTTTTGTGATGAGAAACTTGCTGATGATGCTTTGTTAGCCAACTTCATGAGGAGGTGACCATCACCTTTCATCCAGCGAGGATGCATGCAAGGAGTTTTATCATTCTGTGAAATATTTGCGAATCACTCGTATTCAATTATCCTCAACTATATGCTATAATTACGTAAGTAATATGACGTCTAACTTTGAGCGTATCCTGAATGATGACAACTTAATATCTAAAGATAAAAGAAAAACTCGGAAGTGCATCGTAATTTCAGTGATTTCGATTGTTGAAGGCTGACGAGCTTGTGTATAGGTGTAGCGAAACTTGGTGGCACTCGCTTGTGAAGATTATGACACAAAGGTAGGAAAGTATACATGAGATGTGGGATGAAGCGGCCGAGCCTTTTTCCAGAGGACCCAGCGGGAGTCCGTCGACAACTTTGCCCACTCATTAACGCTTGGTTTATGGTCAGTGCCCTGTAATCCTCCGCTGTTGAGTGCCACCAAGTTTCGCTATACCTATACATCCGCATGCTTTTCGCCTCATCTGTTTTTGCAGCCTACAACTTTCGAAAATGGTCATGGCTGACGTTCAGTGGGTGATTTAAACACTGGAAGGGTATGCTTCAGAAAGAAAATTCACTGCTGGTATAGTGGTAGCGAAACATGGTGGCAGTTTCGCGAAATGTTCTCTTTTAGTGGAGGAGCCCAATCCCTTCGAACTGGCTGCTACGCACAGGGGAGTAAGGTAGTCTCCGCGTTTGACTGTCAAGAGTTCCCAAGGTCGCAAACCTTCATTGCCAACTTCAAAATGATCAATCTGCAACATTCACATCAATTTTCTAACTCTCTATGGTTCTTAATTTATTTATATAAAGAGTATCTCCGATGGGTTGTGAACAACATCATCGTATTTTGATCCAGCTTTGTTTTGTTCGTAAACACTATCGTGAAACGCGCTGCTGACACCTATCGTCCTCTTGTGTTAAATGCTATCATATTGGCAGCGTTGTCTACCGTGTGCAGTCTTCTCCCCCTCCTGTTCTTTGCCGACCCCTTCCACACGAGCCTTCCCCTCATCAACGTCACGCTTCGCGCTCGTGACTGCCACCATGTTACGTTACCACCATAGTAGCTGTTTACCCTTTTCTTACTATTTCCTACTCTTCGTGCAATGGAACTTTCCATTAAATTCCAAAATTCCTAACATTAAAACAGAATGGCCCTCCAGACTGTCAGAGGCAAAGGTTTTTTTTCATTACTCCCCTTCTCAAATATGTCCCTTCTCACCCCTCTTGCAGCCTGATTGCCTCTGTGACATAGTGTCCTGCACACCAGGTTTTGCAACAGATGCACGCAGTGCCTCGGATTCCAATTTTTCCGTTAACTCTCATCTCTCTTGACGCGTCCGCACTCCAAAGTTAGAAGGAAGAAATATTTCTCGCCTTTACTCACTCCAATGAGCCCTGTCAGCCCGGAGAGTTATTATTATCTCAGAATGCATGCTAGCTAAAGCCACCGGTGCTCAAGTACTTTCCTAAGGCCATCCTTTGAAGCTGAAAGCTCTTCTTCGCAAGAGGAAAAGTTTTTCTTTCGCCTCTTGGAGTGCACTTTAAGGCATTTCTCGGTTTAAAGTTGTCCATCTACGCGTTTAGTTTACACATACTCTGCAAAATGACTTCGGTGAATTTTCTTCGAGCAAAGGAGAGGAGAGTTCTTCATTGACCAAATTGTAAGCACAAACAGGAGAGAGAAACTCATTAAAATACCACGCGTTATTATTGTTCTAATCTTAAATTTATTGTCAATAACCTTTTGCCTTTGTCAATAACCTTAAATACATGGGTTAGGAAAATTGGTTGATAATTTTTTGCGCTATTTGAAATGAAAATAGTTATTATCTTAAATGTTATTATTCAGTTTTAATGCTTGCAATATAATACATGCAGCGTAGATGAAAAAATATTAATGTTTCAAGTTATTTTATAAAAAAGTTATATCAACCAGAAGAGACTTTCGCAATTCATTCATAACAACTGTTTTGTTCCCAATTATTTTTTCGGCGATTCATAGGAGGCAATTCAATAATATTTTTGCTTATGTGTTAACCTACGAAGCATTTAAGTACCTAACTACCTACGGTTTCCCCAACTGTAAACAATAACAGTTTTACAACATAAAACAACAATAGAAACAAAAGAAAACTTATGCGTGCTTTCCTACGCTTCGGCACTCATTTTCTAGGATGACTTATTTCCGCTATAAAATATGAGTGTCGTTATTAATTGAAGAATTTGCAACCACTCTTTCCGGGTGAGTTTGAAGAATGAACAGCTACTGAAGTGCTATGACAGCAATACTTACGTGGCCTTCTCGCGGCATGGCCATAGCTGCTGAAAGCAACGTTGCGGCGAGCAGTAGTGCCAGAGTCCTCGTCCTTGACATCCTGGTAATATTCACTGGAAAGGTATGGAAAAGACATTAGCTAAATTTTTTAATTTTGGAAAAGTACCTCGGAGATCTACGCATAATTGAAAAAACATGTAAGACTAATCCGGTCAGCACGTATTTCTTTTGTCAATTAACCAGACTAAAGTTAGCTCTAAAAATAGGGCATTTGAGATTCCAAATAGCCAGCGAACCATAAAAAAATAGTAAAAGACTTAAGAATGTAGAACAAGCAATAATAATTTTCATTGAGCGTTTTTTTTTAGTAAATCAGCGTACTAATTTTACTTACGGCATCTGCCTGCATTCCGTAGCAAAAATTCCTCATAGCATAAAAATCATTGCACGTCTCAGAATATTCTAGAGTTTGTAAGTAATAAAACCTTACACCGCACCGGGGTGGACTGAAGTACATAAAGTATATAGTCAAAGCTTGGCGTGGGCGTGAATAATTTTTTTAAAAGACTGTTACGTCTTATTCCAGATAAACTAAGAAACATGGACCTAGTTCTACCGTGAACTGCGCTTCATTCTATGAGACACATTTGAGTTAATTTAATAAATTATTTTGCGTGTCATCAGGAATGATTCCATGCATTACCCTACCTTTATACGTAACTTAAATGTTACATGCAATGCAATAAGTTCAGGGAGAATGCAATTCTAAGGACCACCAGACTTCTACTGTGAAAATTTTGGCTTGAGGTCTCATGCATTATGGTGAAGCAAACCATGAGGCATCTAAACTAGTTTGATATTTCAATATCATATAGTTTTGGCGCATCCACTACATGTACGAAGTAGATAAATGCTATGACGCGTATCTATACTAAAGTAAGTTCTTGTGGCGGGACTTATGTTAGCGGCGGAATAGAATAGGAGTGAACAATCTCTGGTGCAGTTGCGGTCAATCGGCCGTGAGTGGTTTACATCAGAATTCTGTATCCTTTTTGCTTTCTCAGGAATGTTTTGTAGAATACATATAAAACTTGCGTTTGTTGAAAAAATGAAACGTGTGAGTTGCAAAAATAACCATGAGATTACTAATAGAAAGCCCGTATTTTCCGATAGTTAAAGAGCTCATTGGCAACAATACGGTCCCTCCACCTCAAGAATATTTCTCAGCGGCGTTAACGGTTTGATGAGAGCAAAATTTTCGGATGACCTAAGGGCTAAATTAAAAAAAACTTTAAGCTTAAAAAGGGTTAAACTGCGGCCTAGGCTTAGTAGTTACTTCGCTGTTTTATTGGCTTAATATTTTTTGCAAATTGAATCTAAAAAATTGCGCAGTCACGCACCCTGCGGCAAGTTGAAACAGTCGTACATGTAGTATTTGAATTTTTGACTTCACTGGGAATCGAACCCGAATATTCCAATTTTTATTCAGGTGTGATAGCTAATGTACAAATAAATTTCACTTTTGTAGGAAACTCGTTTTTCTGGTGGTTAAAAACCTGATTAATTACACACCGTGCTACCTATTGGATGGCCTGATCTCGAATCCCAGACAAAAAATGACTTTTTTTTAGGCGAATTACCACACTGCGGCAGTCTTTTGCCAAAAGTGGAAACAGACTTATGAAGGAATCTCGCTGTAAAATAACGATTTTCCTCGCTATGACATTCTGCATAATAAACACCGCTAAGAATTCAACATTTGAGAAAAAAAAACTTGATTATTTCCACATATTTAAAATTTTAAACCCAACATATTTTCTGTACTGTGCGTGCATGTACCATTATCAAGTCAACCATTATCCTC
Organism: Pyrrhosoma nymphula; assembly: GCA_963573305.1. Classification (NCBI taxonomy): domain Eukaryota; kingdom Metazoa; phylum Arthropoda; class Insecta; order Odonata; family Coenagrionidae; genus Pyrrhosoma; species Pyrrhosoma nymphula. Next base: position 39,044,628 of record OY754334.1, read on the forward strand.
AACCAAGTTTCTTTTTTTACTCATAATGTTGAACGCAAGACATTTCCACAAAGTGGCGCATTAGACATCCTGCATTGATCGCTAAGAATATTTTATTTTCTTTCTTTGTAATTTTTGATGGAGCGGTGAATTACAAATACACGATTTACCAAAAAATGTACTTTTTACACTTTTGCTACGAGCAAATGGAAGAAAATACATCGTTTCAATCAGTGAAACCTGAATTTTTTGTTTCAAAAATTAAACTATTATGCCATTTCGTCATACATTTAGCTATAAAATGAATACAAAAACCTTTTATTCGTCAGAAGTACAACTTCGAAGATGATGGACGACTGTCTCCACTTCGTAGTTCCGGTAAGTTTGAGGATCTTTCCAGGAGCGGTAAGGATCGAAGATACTGGAACCACGAATATCCGATGTGAGGATGTACCGGACGACTTTCCCCGAAGAGAACTAGCGTGCGCGGTCGAATCTTGACACCGAACGGCGAAGTCAAGAGAGCCACACCTCCGTAGCACAACGAACTCTCAGTCAAAATACCCGCCTTCGAAGGAGCCGACGATTTTATACGGAGAGCCGCCGAAAAAAATAAAGAAACTACCCTGGGGAAAACCCGCTTGATCTCCCGGTTTGGCAAAAGAGCTCGGCGGGATGAGGAGAGTATCATTATAATATTATTATTATTCCATTTTGAGGCACGGGCCGCGGAGATGCTGTTGGAAAGCTGTCCGGGGAGAAGGATACATTTTTCGCACGTGGGCGTAGGGTTATGCGATTTGCGATGAGTCAACTATGATATGTGATATGCCGGAGATATCGCAATGCGATATTGTCTTCGATATGCGATGTAATTCGATCGTTCACTGGAAGAAAATATTGGATGGTGTAATCCAAGAATCGGATTCGGTATCTAATTAAATAGATTATGGAGAGCCATTTAATTACTTGGGTGAGGAAACTATTTTTGAGTTGGATGCCACATCCAACTTAACATCGGTCAAGAAACTACAAGAGAATAGGTCGAAGGTATCGAAATAATATTCAGCCGCTATGAGCCGCGACCTTCCTGTGGCCCTAATTACTAAAGCTGAACACGAATCTTCTGCCACAATTACTCATTTGCTTAAATAAACAATATTAGCCACTCAATAGGAAGTAAAATTATTTTCATTTGGTAAATGTGTTTAAGAGGGCTAATTACTCCGTTAATGGTTTGTTAATGACTCCACCGAAAGCCGCATCTTCACAATTTTTTTTCTCTTTGCTCCGCTAAGTCACTCCAATCGTTTGGTAAAACTCAACATGAAATAAGTCTAATGCTTACTGGGTTAAAAAATTATAAATATCTTTGGAGGGTCTTCCACCTACCACCATCTTGCTGAAAAGCTCACCGCCTAGCAAATTAGTTGGCTGTCTGATCCAAATACAGGTTCCTATGCTCTCCGCGAGTGAAGACCAATACTGTATTGTGGAAGACAACTTAGTGAAAACGTTTTTAAGTGTATGCTAAGTGCAATGTAGTAATATACAATGTGATATGCTATGTCATGCGATATGGGTGATTCAATATGATATGCGACAGAATACGATGCAATTCATCATTAAGGATAAAATGCGGTGCATCGCATCTTTTCCGATTCAAATTTTGTGTTGCGATGTTGAAACTCGAACATTGCAAAGCCGCACGTGGGCGCTCTACGTTCGCTTAATCTTCGGTGATTTAGTCGTGGGCGGATGTGCCCGTAGACGGGATATACTACCTTGTATTACCGGGGAGGGGATGATGTTTCTCCTTTTAGCGAACCTTTCTCTCCGAGTATCTGGGGTGGAGGGACTTAACATTTCATTCTGGAAAGAGGGGAGTGAGATTGGGGATGGATTCACTTTCACTTTCCTTCTCCAGTCAGTGGAACTGCGGACCCGACGCAAGGCTTGCATGGAAGAGGTGTGGGGAGTATTCTGTTTATGGAAAAATTGCGGAGGCGTCGTAACTGTGTAAAATGACGCGGGGAGTGAGGAGGAGTGGGCCCGAGGCGAAGTGAATGGACCGCCCGCCCCTCTTTTATTTTTTTCAGCGTTGCGTAATAGCGGGCTCGCTCGCGCTAGAGTCGATCCGTCTCCGCGCGGGGTCACCTTCGGTCACACTTCGGCTTTCCAAGCCGATCACCCCGGCCGACCCCTCCTCCGATGGTGGATCCGGGCACCCGCCCGGTCCGTGCGTGGGCCCGAGGACGGTTAGTTGATAGTAGCACCATGCCCGCTTCTTTCGGCTCAGATTTCTTTCGCGTCAACCTGTCGGTGATGGAAAAGGATGCTATGTGGGGAAAGTCGTTCGACTGAAAAAATACGCATTTATTGAAAGGTGGTTTCTTAAAGCTGTAGGTGATTCATCACTTTAGTTATATTAGGGCGCAATAGATTTTAATACTCAAATTTAGTCGCAGGTTGACCTGGGTTCATTCGGATTCGAGTCATCGTCGTGGGTAGTCAGTTCCAAACCGCCCTTCAAAAAAAGTTCAACCATACCCCCAATATCCGCTACACATGACTAAAATAATACCTGAACATTATATAACAGCTAATGCATGAATATTTTGCCACATAAGTCATATTTGAAGTAGCTACTTTTTATCATAAGGTACATAAATCTGAAAGGAAACAGCAATCGTTTTCTCTGGATTGAGGAAAACAATGTTTGTGATTTATTTTGCGCGACGATGCACAGTGGGCTGAAATCGAAAAAAGCTGGCCAAAACCCATAAACAGGTTTTTTCAGTCCGGTAGTTGAAACTTTGCACAGTCATTTTCCATAGATTGTTCCATAACCTTCGTTATGGCAATTTTAAAGTCATATCGATTGAAAAGAACTTACAAGTACGTTACAATGATATTAATCCGGGGAAATTAACACTTAATTAAATTAACACTGGCATTTCACGCGTATATTTTAGCCTTTGAAAGGATATATCAGCTTTTTGAGGCTAATTCTAACCTTCTAAAACACGAAAACTTATTTTGAACGATACAAGCCAGCAGTTGGTGTCTAATTGCCGCTCCGCCCTCACTGCGACGGGCTTCGCAAAAAGGGTCTTTTTGCTTTCCGCGTACTGTTTGTACGGTCCATCATTGTTTTTTTCGGAAGCTTTTCTACCAATGTGGGTGAGAAATGCATATGAACAGTTAGTTATGAATTGGCAGTGGACGAGGAGAGTTGTGCTAAGGTGCTTTTTTAGGAAATACTTGCCTTATTTGCTTTTAATTTTTGAAAACCTCCGGTCATTTAATCATCGTTTCCAGCCGGCGTTTGAGGTGATAATATTTATCTATTTTACCAGAATTCGATCATCCATACATGTTTTTTTCATTTCGTACACCACGTAATATTCACTGGAGCTACTGAGTGGAAATATCTTAAATGTTATATCGGCATTAGTTTCCTAATTGTATCACTACGTGTCTCATATTTTAGAACGTTTTTATTAGGTTGTGTTAATATTTCTTGTCTCCCCTGTGTGTGGGTACCTGTTCGCGCGACAATCAATTCATATTTTTTTATAATGAGAAGGCAGAGTATTGTACACATTTAAAAAATATAAAATCTCTCCACGAGATATCTCGTCTACTGTAGCATAAAAATGTTATATCTTGGACACCAATCCACTGAAGACAGGGATTTTAATTATATATCAGGAAAATTTCACTTAGAAGGTAATAGTGACGCTACTAAGGCCCTTACTGATTTCCTGCTGTTCTTTTTCTTGGTGCGTTACCAACAGAAGTGGAAAGTGAGTTCTAGGAATAACGAATGATTACTGAGACGAAACGAAAAAATCTCTCTACTATATCTCTCTAAACTCAACTCGTGGTTCTACATGCCTCCCACGGTTCAAAAGGTTCTCATACACGGAGCCAAAGTTGCAAAGGAGGTAATTCTTTCATTGGGCCAATTATCTGAAGATGCTATAGAGGCACGAAATAAGGATGAAAGAAAATTTAGAGAATGATTCACCGGAAAAAATTCAAGATTGGCCACCAACGAGGACTTATTTCTTATCCATACCTCGGACCCCTTAATTTCTAACATCTCACCATTAATACCAAATATGATCAGGATTATGCCAAGGGATCTAATAAGATTAACCTATAATATACTTAATAATATTAAACTATTATATTAAATTAAAGGGATATAATTATATAAAGCGATGATGAACAGGTATTGATAGATTAACGAAATAAAGATTATTCAGCCGGCTCAGAAAATACCATTAAGATTGCACGGAATTTGTTCTAATGTTCTCCAGCAGTTTACCAATAATATATTTTACTTTAGAAATTCAAATCCGAATATAATACGTTTTCAAATTTAATTAATACTGCTTTCAAACAGTAGGTAAGGTATCATGCGATATTTTGCTTTCTAACATTACGATAAGTATCATTCGATGAAAGTGCACTTGACTTTCAATTCCATCATTTAAATTTTCTAATCTGCTACAACCACCAACATTGTGTGCATTTTTTTCAGATAAATTAATAAATGATGTTTACAATTTAAATCGTTCAAAAAGAGAGTAGCAGGGATACATTCTCTGGCAGAACTCGCAAACAGTCCGCGGGGTCATAAAAAGACCTTTTTTCCGAAGCCCGCCGCAGTGAGGGCGGAGCGGCAATTAGACACCAGCTGCTGGCTGGTAACGTTCAAAATATGTTTTCGTTTCTTCGAAGGTTAGAATTAGCCTAAATAAGCTGACAAATACTTTCAAAGGCTAAAATACACGCGTGAAATGCCACTTTAGAGCCTGTATTTCATCCGAGGAAAGCGGGCTCAATGCTAACTTGGAATACCGTATACAACAATAGAAACCGTATAAAGAGATTGATTTCCCCGGATTAACATCATTGTAACGTACTTGTAAGTCCTTTTAAATTGATATGACTTGAAAACAGCCATAACGAAGGTTATGGAACAATAACCCTTCCAAACACACGCCGCGTCACAGCATTCCCCGTTGCCGGCAGACAGATCCGAATGGGTCCGCACGTCCGAAAAATTTTATTTTCGGCGTCGCAAACGGTCGCTGATGATTTGTTCGGATTCACTTTCCAAAAGCTATGTTATTTTCTTGATGTAAGTATCTCAGTGTTCGTCGATGTCCATTTTTTTATTTTGCTACATAAAGGTGAATAATTGACGAAAAACAGGGTCCGCCATTTTGTCATGTATTGATGACAAATATTATAAATTTGCCCAAAAAATAAGTAATATTTAATGAAAAAGAACATTTATACCGAAAAATTTCAGTTTTTATTCCACAGCCTTACTACAAAAGGTTCAGCATTAGCTTGAACGTGGTGATTTTCGGAAAAAAATGAAGGCGGGCGATTTTTGCGAAATTTGTCCAACTTTGAGCTCATATATATTGTTAATGCTTAAGAATGATGACAAATGGAATGCAACATCACCTGCACCAATCTATGGAAAACGTCTGTGTAAGGTTTCAACTACCGGACTGAAAAAAACCTGTTTTTGGGTTTTGGCCAGCTTGTTTCGATTGCAGCCCACTGTGCGACGATACAATTGAGTAATTTTAGAAGTTAGAATTTTTTTTTCTTCACATATATGTTATAATCTTTAGTTGGTATAAAATCATGCTGTGGTAGCATTTCGATTTAGTTGTTTTCTCTTTCTCAACCGTTTAACCTTTCCCTTAACATCAACGGTCAGCTTACCTTGTATCCCACCCTATACCAACAATGGAAATTAAATAGCTTTGAGAAAAGATCAAAGTAAAGTAAAATAACAAAATTATCTATTGGTAAATACCTACAGGATCCTATTTGTGAGTGCCCTTTTTCAGCGATATTATAATGAATAGTTATGAAAGAATCAAGAGTCTAACTGAAAGGAGAATAAAGTAGGAAGATGCAATTAGCAAGTCAGGATTTATGAATGCTGATGACGATCCTATTAGTAATTTTTCGATTTAAGCATGTGTTGGTGCATGAAGACCATTGATCTGATAAACAATTTCGCAGTCATCTGCCACTGTATCCAACTATTTCTAAGTGACGGGCTACAACTCAGTTACCACCAGTCACATTTTAATCCTCTTTCAATCCCAAAAAAGGCCTTGAAGCAAGAAGTTGTCCCATGTCGCATACATTATCGAATCTTCCTACGAACTTGAAGAGGCGACGACCCATGTTAGCTCTTATGACACATAGATTTTGCAACAGGACAGTCACAAATTTTACGCGAAAGGTATTTGAACTCGATCAAGACCCACATTCTTTTGTCCAAGGTCGTGGATCAATAGGGCGCTCCACGCCTACCTTTTCTGAGCCGTTAATATTTCAAAACGTAAAACTATTCTCATAAATATGTTGCCTTGTGGATTGTTAATCCTTTGAAATAGAATCCTCTAAGAAGCTTTGATAATTGAGAAAAGTTATTGCTGCACCTGCCCTCCGCTTCAATGGGTCACTGAACCGTACCGAGGTATAGATACTCTTGAAGTACAGTCTGTAAATAGTGTACAGACTACGGTTGATTGAGGAACAACATTGTTGTATTCCACTTTGAATAATCACTAATGGATCTGTTGTATATATATTACATCGGGAATAAAAATGCACTCGTTCTCTCTCGTTCCGTTTAGCAGTTGGCCCATGATGAACTGGTGCGAAATGTAATAACTTTTCCCCTTTCAGAGGTAATAAAAAATCCTGAAAAACAACGTTCGCAATCCAGTTGATATTGATATGAGAATTTAATTATGCTGGAACGTTTGGATGCATATTATAGTTCTCATGACTAGATCGCGGAAAATAGTCCTCAATTTCACGAAAAAAAGTCGCCTAATAAGTCGCAAATAATTTGAAAAAAGTCTCCAAAAAGTCCGAGGTATTTTCGTGAGTGTGTAGCAAAATTTAAGTTGTTATTGGAAGTAAGAGGTAATAAAAGCAATTTTATGGGTTTTTGAGTTAATATGAGGATTCTTGGGAAGAAAAAACCGCGTAATATTTAAAAAATATTTCAATTACTTTTTTAATAACACTCCGGTTCATGACTAGCACTTTAGGGAAGGTCATTTTTTTAAATGCAAATAATTTTAATTCTATTAGAAACCGATATATCCCTTTAAATATTTTGGTTAGGGAAAATAAAAATAAAACTATCAATTTAAGATAGTCGATTTTATATTTCAAAATCGCATTAGATGTTATTGACAAAATGCTCAAAAATTCTCATTCATTTGCAGTTTTATTTCCTCGAGAGGTACGTGTTATCAAGTGGTGGTCAACTAGATGCTTCCCTATGTTTTCCATAGTGGAGGATTGCGATGGCCGCTCAAAATAAGTTTGTGCATAGAAAATGAGCGCTAAACTTCGCACGGGGCTTTAGAGGCATACTTCAGGGTAGCCGCTTCACTAACGGAGATTTTATGTCAAATTTCTGATGCCTTCCCTTTACAGCGATCTACATTGATAATAATTTTAGATCATTCGATCATTCACTTTAAGCCTGGGAATGTACTCAATATTTAAAGTAATTTCCAATGAACACGACTCGCATCCGCAAGTTTCCTCTTCACATCCATAATTGTCGAAGCTGAATCACTTTGCCTAAGGTACGAAGATTCAAAATATTTTATTTTATCGACCTAAAACCCGAAGCAAGTTGAAATGCATGTGTGGTCCTATGGCAACGAGTCATAACCCAAAAGCTCTCTTGCATTTTCATCCATCTGATCTGATTTGGACATAGAAACTAGAGAGGACTAAATTGATGGCAGATGGGAAGCCTTTTTGTCCCTTCTATTAATAGTCCTTCACGCAGTCTTAACATTTAATTTTACTAAAATATTTGTTATTAATGCATTAATTACTATTTCATACAGTTTTTTTTAGATTGTAACTACCTCAGCTGTATTGTCACCTGAAATCACTTTAAACTCAGAATGATTCATGCCTCAATTCAGATGTATGAAAGATTTTTAAAATGCATAAATATAATGAAATTTTTTAAAATCATACCTTTTCACGGAGTTTTAGTAAAGTGTTCATGAGAGAACTTTCTGGTAGTAGATACTATCCTTCTTACATATTTTTCCACCAATGTTGTGAATAAGGGGTGTTTTGATTTTTACGTGGGAATTTTCAGTGCAACATATAGCTCGCACAAGTACACAGCAAGCATATCTCGGTTGGATGCAAACGATACAAACTTTGTTACAAACTTTCTTATCTTCTTCTCTCTCCTCTCAGAATTCTCACCTTCTTAAACTCTTACATGAGATTGATGCGATGTACTGTCAATGTGCTGTTTCACGTGTGACTTCACAGGTCAGTATATTTTTATTTGGAATTACATATTTTAAACATCTAATTTGAAGTTTAAAATCGTATTATCTAATTGATTGAATTATTTGTGCGTACTTAATGATGCGAAATGTAAAGACTAAAATTTCACATTGATAGTCGTCAGTTAAGAAGTAGGTACTTCGAAAATTTTATTGATTCTCACATTTGTTTCACAAGTATTGCAGCAAGTGTTGTTCTTTAATGCATGCAGGCACTTGGATAGCGAATTATACGCAGTCAGTTTGGTTCCTGACGACACCTATCCTTTTTATCTTGAACATTTTCTTGTCCGTATCTCAGGAACGATTCCAGTGCAACGCTTTGACGCATCAGTAAATGATACGGACTTCACGCGGGTTGCTTTCGTGAAAATGAAAATAACGTGTTCTATCTGCATGCGTTACCGGTCTTTGTTTATTCTTGATTTGTATTCTTAAATGTTAAGTTTTAAGGACAAATTGCTTGCTTTGGACAATGTTGACCCTGGGACGGAGCATTGGCGTAGTTTGTGCGAACCTCGTAGGAAATCGATTTATTATTTTTTCCCTCAAACAAATGTCCAGTACATACGAACATACATACATTTTTTAGAGAGCACCAAACTACTTTGTGGATCACTATGGCTTCGTGGAGCACCGGTTGAAAAACACTGGAGTAGATAATACCCAGTTCAACCAAAGTGTTCATGACGGTCGTTTTATCATTTACTTGCAATATATACGTATTCAGAATCAGGCCTCGTGGTAATTAAAGGCTAAAGAATGTGGTTTAACACTAAAACCCCGGCACGTTAGGTCCTACCTACTACCCCGGAACCGGTCATTTTGACCAGTAGTGTTTTTTCCAAAATTTTCGAAGATATTTTGTTTTTATTCTTCTTGGATGTCTTGATTTAGATAAAAACTTAAAATTTTAATGTTCAGCAATGGTATTTAGCTAAGGTTTTTAGATTTAGACTTGGTTGCCTACCATAAGTATTAACATTTGGAATTTTATTTATTGTTTTAGCGATGATGAGTACATTAGGAGCAAGGAAGCGTTTTCAAAAATGATAAGTGATGGATGGCTATTTAGGTAGCTAATGGAATATTTTATAAAATCTCTATTTTGGGTACAGTTAAAAAACATCAATTATTATAAATTATACTCATTGATTTTTTTTCCTCTTGTCAATAAAAATAGAATGCATATAATGGTGGGAACTTTGCAGAATGAAGTTAAACTAAAATGTATTTACTACAAGGAAAAAGAAACACTTCAGTTATTTAAATTCATGAGTAACGAGTCTAATATTGTTTCAAGTATTGGGAGATCTGTATAGCACCTGCTTCAACGCACACCTTACAGGTAAAGTTCTTTTTTTCTAAACCTGTGTATGATCCACACACTCACTTTTGGCAGGTGTTGCAAAAACCATGTTGGTCAAAATTGCTAGTTTTGTTTTTCTACAATATCCAGTCTAGCATGTCCGCCTCTTCTTTCCGAATATTTTCTGGCTATCAAAAACACCGTTATGTGATCTAAATGCCATAGTGGTTACCATCAAATCGTCTGTTAGCTGCAGGATGAAGTTTCGCCTACTCATTTTTTCCCTGTGACTTTTCGAAACACTATCCACGTATTGATTGCAACTTAATCGAGGATATTGAATAGCACGTGAATTGGCCATCTTCGTGTTCCACTGCGTACGGAATATTTTCTGCACATTTGGTCTAATGCATCAACAGCGTGTTTTGTTGTGTTGTAAATGAAATGTATTCTGGTAACTTCTTCTGATTGTCCCCAATAAATATGTCTGGGTGCACGGTGCTTAGTATTAGCACATTCTTCTTCACTTTTCCTTGGTAAACTGTGAGAGTTGCATCATTTGTAGTAAAAACCGTTGTTTCGTAGAATGGTGCAAGCATCTCTTTGACCACTATAGGTACTACCCTCCTAACTCGGTTCATTGTTCCAACGAGAGAGGTATCTCTTGAGTTTTCTAGCAAGCTTTAGTGATGTAAAGAAATTATAAGTAGTAAAATTTACGTCCTTTGTGTAGATATCGCTCACTCAACTTCATCACTACGTATTCTGGAAGTGATTCATATAGTGGTCGGCTTTCATCTTTACCCAGATAACGAAATCCTTCGCGGAGGTACTTGGATTCTAAATCTACTAATAGCCAAAACTTTATACCAAATTTATCCGGCTTGTTAGCCATGTACTGCAAGAATGGGCGACGACACTTTTTTAAGTACAACTGCTCGTCGACAGTGAGGAAAGCTCCCGGCACATAACACAAGTAGAAGTTTTCTGTGAATTTATTCCACGTGTGCGATGTGAGCGCAAATTTGTCTTTTTGGAAGCGCTGTCATCGGGATGACTTTTCGTCCAAGCGAATATAACGCATTATCTTAGCAAACCGATCCTTGCTCATCGTTTCCCCAAACACGCCTGGACTCCACTTCTTGGACCACATCTCCGCGATCTCCAGAGACCTTGCACCGATGGCTCCGCGTATGTACAGGAGAGCAAAGAATGCGTCCAACTCATCAAGTGAAACACACCAGGTGTCACAACCGAGCTGCCTTCGAGCCTCTGTTTGCGTACTGCGCTGAATATGACATACCATTGACTCATCCATGAAAAGCGTCCAAGAGCTCATGACACTGTTTTCTTCTACATGCCGTTTGGCATGCGGTGTTCGGCCCGGCTTCTCATGGAGGACGTTTTGCTTGGCTCGACGACCTGGACCATGTACTGCAACATCTGTCACGTTCCATTTCGTATTATTTTTGCCCAAGACGAGTGTGTCAATGGCAGAACGCTCATGCAGTCGTCCATGTTGCACATATATGCAACGTAGAGGCTGTGCAATGCTATTCTAGTAAAAGTTTGTACTTTTCTATAAACAAAATAATGCATAATATATAGAAATAAACAAACAATACTACCCTTTTTCCACTTGCCAAAAAATCTTTCCTGAATCTACCGACCCACATATCTCAAATGCAAAAATGACCTCATTTCTCACGCACCTCCTCGAATAACTATGTAATTGATTTCATAATTTGGCGTTCTTATTCTTCGGATGCTCGCCGTTGAAGCTGCCAAGTTGTTCATAGTTTTTTTTCTCTCCAAAAAAATATCGAATATGGCTTTAATTTCTAATAGCATCTAATTTTAGAACATGTATCATTTGTTTTATTTCCTTTTTTAATCAACACAGCAGTTTTGAGGAGATAGATTGAGTAGTTATCGGTAAATTTTGAGATATGGGCTGAATTGTAGGATGGCGCTATTCAGATTTGTACGTTGTGGATTGCGAAAGAGGAAACGGTAGATAAGGAGGAAGAGAGGAAAGTGGTGGGGAAAATTTTAAGAAAGCAGTGAAAGTGTTCAGAGTTAGCTCAATTTTAGGGCTGAGATAGAAGGGAGGGTGCTTGGTAGGATGGGGAGAAGGTAATTATGAATATCATGTTGGACATCAAAAATGGTTATAGGAAACATGGAAAGCTAAATTGGGGATTGATATAAAACAGGAGTGTACGCTAAAAGGATGTGCTGCTGCTACCCACGATATGGTTAAAAATTTGTCAATCAGCGAATGGCCAATTACGGCTAAATAGAAGACTAGCTGTGATTATGACGAGGGGTGACTTGCATTCAAGAAACCCGATTTCCGTAACTATTTATTTTTAATAATTTCATTCGAATAGTTCCTTTCACATAAATTATAATAAAAATTATTATAAAATTTCAATTAAAAAAATAATCGATACATTTCAAGTATTCGCACATCTCACATATATTTCTCACAGTCTCAAGTTCATAAAATCCTGGACTAGTAATCACTAATCGCAGGTTGGTGATGCCATTTTTTTCCTGTGTTGTCAAATTTAGTTGTTCATTGTAGTTTTTTTTTAATTTCTCTCCAAGAGCTCTCTTTATTGGAGAGTAAAATTATGCGACCTAATTCAAACCAATGTCATCGCAGTCAACTTAAAGCAATAAATGTGTCGAATTTTCAAAGTACATTTACTGTTGTAATGAGCTAAATTTTCGGAGTTTAATATTGAAACTTGGTTAAATTTTACACGTGAATCAGATCATACATAACATTCAGTCGTAAAAGACGTTGAGGTAGAAGAAATAACTGGTCATTTCGATTTAGCTATGACGCAATTATTTGAGTGGAAAATTCTGGAAAAATTATTTGACATTGACAACTTAAGATTATTTGATTGGTTATTTGGGTAGGCGACCGACAGCTGTGGTTGTTTGCACCATTAAAGATAGGTGAGAAAATTGGCCAGAATATGATTATGCGGGGAATGGAGGAAGTGTGTAGATAAACCTGGCGTCGGGCTTAGCCTACTATTAACACAAGGCACCGCAGGTCATCGTCTCATCCGACTGACAGAGCACTGCACTTGTAATGCCAATACAATTTAACAGTGAAAATGAATTCCATTTGAGAACCCTGGGTAGCGTTGGGGCCCAAGAATTTGCTCCAATGGTCACCATTTTTGATAGCGATAAAAATTATTTGGAAAATGTGTCCTACATCCTCCTTCACTTACTAATCGGTGGAAGTGCACCTTTAGCCCCGTTCATTCAGGTTGACCGGGCTGAGGTAAGTATTTCGCCGAATAACTCCCTGGCCACGGTCAACGTCCTGTCAATTTTTTTTCCCGAAAATTTGACTGATAACTTTTCCGGCGCCTGAACACATGAACCGTTGTCATAGGGAAAGGGCATATCGGTATAACAAAGTTCTTCCGGCGGCTAAAGGTGAGTGAACGCCTCTTTTGGGTTGTTAGTAAGACATTCTTAGCAGCAAAATAACTGTCACCTAACGCGTAATGAGAAAGAGGTTGATAAACTGAAACCAATCACGCTGGATCATCATCTTCAGAAATTAAAAAAAAAAACTGCCCGAGGCTCACCATAAGGTGAGTTGCCGCGTATTTTCTGTTAGGAATAAACTCATGCTCATGAAAGTAGGAAAAGGCTCATCCATTCTTCGGTAGATATAGTAATTCTCATATCCTAGATATATTTTCATCTCCGTTATACTTAGATCTGCGCATTTACTTCAGTATTCCTCCAGGACCTCATTAATCACTTTATCTTTGTTCGATCCATGGTGTGCCCTTGGAAGTTTCCCGATGTTTTTATTTCGTGCCTTCTTTGCGTCTGTCAGTTACTCCTTCAGATCTTCCTTCTCACATATTCTCCGATTTTCTTTTATAATTTGAAAGATACCCTTTTCAGCTTTATTTACGCAATAGAATGAGATGCATCTGGAACGCAATGAAACATTTTTAATGAGTGCTGAGTTATATTAATTATATTTCATTAAAACATTATCGCTTGAAATTTAGCTCTGAAAATTAAACACCGTAAATTATTCAACTCACCCTCGGAAATAACGATGTAGAAAATCTGAAGTTATGGCAGGATATGTCCCAAAAAATGTTCCCTCAGTCATTTTTATCGGCCAGGACATATTTTAGCAGATTATCTAATCATTATGAAGTTGCTAAATTTTGTGTAACAGATACAAGTACTCTTTCGTTTATTGTTTCCAAAATAATAAATCAAATGTAGAGACTCATAGACATATCTTCCTCAAAAATGCTCTCTTCCTTCTTCAAAAAAAACCTCTTCAGAGAACAATAAAACGGGCGTTTTTACTGTAATATCTATTTCGACTTTTTGCTTAAAAATAAAAATTTCCCTGGAACTGAACTTACAGAAATTATAAAGGATTATACACCATCAAAGCAATGTCTAAGTTATTGTTAATTAAATAAAAATTCATTCGGGTTGTTCGCACAGGTGTCTCTTTTGGAAAACGAACTGCATTTCTGATGTGGTCGTTTACGCCAAAACCATTGCCACTCGTTGTATCAATACAAATAAGGAACTCTCGAAACAGAACAAAGGAGATGATATTTATCTGCTTTGCTCCTCTCCGGCTTTCACTAATTTGCAAACGAAATGTGCGTCACGATCCGAAATGTGAACATTTGAAAACTTAAGATGTTATAATATTTTCTCGAATAAGTATTCCTTCTTTGATACTCTTTCCGTACAATGGTTTATCTCCACAAATATAAAAGGAAGTAAATATGCCGTTAATTAGCGCTTCATTCGCTATTTGCCGACCTTTCCCGGAAATTTCAATGAGTCATATTTTCAGTCAATTCTCAAACCACTGACGAGCAATCCTAATAATCATTAGTTAGTGAGTTTTAAAATAATTCTTCTTAAAACAGTCTTAAATTAAGCTTACAAAACAACCTGCGTTCTAGGGTGTGACCCGTCCTCTAATACTATATTGATTTTGGTCATGCCTCGGTAACATCAAGGTTTTGGCGTAAACTTGAAGAAAACATTGCTGCCATAAAGTATGAACAAAGTATCTTATTCAAGTCGTCTATAATTATGTACGTGCCCCTATGAATGGGGAGGTACTTTTGAAAACAGCTATTTCTTAATAGTAGGCGTATAAGAAACATGTAGTAAGGAGTTATTTCTTTTGATTCGTAATATTCTGAATGAATTTTCATTTTTGGGTCGTGAATACAACACCCTTCAGTGAAATATTGGCCAAATTCAATCGGATTGATATAATAAATACGAAAAAATAGGTTAATTAACCGAATTTTTGCGTTATACCCTTAATGTCAAGGAATAAAAGAAAGGGGCCAAATGATAAGCCATCCGATGATAGGGATCATATGACCCCCGATGTTTTTTTATCATTTTGGTAATATTAGACGTTGGTTTTGAGGTAACGTCCCATTGATTAAGCTAAGACCTAAATCCTACAAGCTGAGCATCTACTTTCCCACGTGGCTGTCGAATCCGCGATCATTACTAGTACGTCGGCGGTGAGCCTATAATTTGAGCGACTCTTTCTTTTCTAACATATATAACTTTTTGTTATTATTTATCCCTAATATTTTGCCACTTTTTCTTCATTCGAACCATTTCTGGTGCTAGGGTCACTCCACGGTAAGTGATCACTTCATGATGAAAAGAAAAAATACCTCCTAGTTGTTTGCCATACATCACTGGTTAGCTTATTTCATCTTTTTGTAAAATCTTATCGCATATATGCAGTTTTTTAAAAGATGTTGGCCATTTTTCAGAGATTTTAATTGCGGTCGGCAACTTAACTGCTAATCACAGGACGTGTTTGAAGTTTTTCCATAGCTTAACTGTTTATGAATATCATAAGTTATTCAATTTAGCGTAATGATTACAGGGTATTGATTGATAGAAAATATGAAGTTTGGCCCTATAAGCATTTGACGTGATGCCTTATGTTTGTCATTGGGTCCTGTGACTTATTATATTCTGATAAGATGAGATTCAGAGCTATATTAAGTCACACGTGGACTTAGGGGTCGTGTATAAACTACGATACCGATTTGTGGGTGGGGGCGGAGGGGGTCGCTTAAATACCTATGGCGGGTAACGAGGGAGAAAGGGGGGGTTCACTCAAATTAACGTAGATGTTACAATACACCTGTTTACGTTTCTTACTCGTCAACATCACGTCGAAAATACTACAGAGTTTAACACGAGGAAGGGCGCGGGTGTTCAAATTGCTTACATTTTAACCTTCTCACGGGTTAAATAGGCAGCTCTCACTTTTCATGGCAGCTGTCAGAACTGTGGGGAGAGGAGAGAAATAAGTAGTTGAGCACAGCACCTTGCGCCGTGATTCATGGTTGATTTTTAGAATTTAAAAATTAACATTGTTCCAATTGAGATTAGATAGTTCTACTATATCTAGTTCGGCTACTTTATTTGTCAAATTTAAACCTATCCCTAAAAATAAACTCATTCAATAGTTGAGAAAATATTTTTGCTTGAAAGTTTCATTTGTAGAGACAACGTTACATGTCGGGGGAGGGGAGGTTGGGCAAAATCCTACTGTTGTCAATGAAGGGGGAGGAGGGGGTAAAAAAAACACCGAAAATGGTAACGTAGTTTATGCACGACCCCTTATTGAAGACATTATGAAGTCCTTAGGAGGGCCAGAAATAAAAAAATCGCATGCGTTTATATTTTTTATGATTAAATGTGTTCAGCGCCTTTTCAGAAAATTCTCCAAACTATTATGTGTAAAAGGGACAAAAAGAAAAGTACCAGGCGTCATGTGGTGTAAATTCAACGTAATGAAGACAGAAATTACAATTTTCCGGTGGTAAAATAGATTGATGGCGTCCTTGGTCTCTATGTACTACATCATCATGAGATAAACAATTTGAGAGGAGTCATGGCAAATATACAAATTTACAAGGGTGGGTGGGGGATTAGAGAATGTGAGGGAGAGGGGAGGAGGAAAGGGAGAAGCGGTTAACAAAGTGGAGCATGTGCGGGTGGGGGAGAGGGTGGGTGGGCAATAAATCTATTTACCAGTGGAAAAATGCTATTTATATCTTAATTTTGAGTCTAAGGGAGTCATTAATAGCAGGAGTGTAGGGTGGAGTTGTTTTTCTTAAAAGACAGATATAATGATAAAAATCATTATCGTCCTGTTGCTAGTGAATAATTATTGATGGCCACAATGGCAAATTCAAACCCAACGTACACTTCTCATTGATCTCGGTAGAGACTCAAATAAGGATGTAATTAAACTCATTTCATGGCGGTTGACGTGGTTAAAATAAGTTGAATGGTTTAAGATATGTGTATCCGAGAAGCTCTCTCATATTCTTTTTTTAATCAAGTGTTCAATAGTTTTTAAAGTGTGCTTGGAATTTCATCACTTAACGTCTTGTGCGTGTTGAATCATTAAAGAATGGGTAATATAAAAATGTCACCATTATATCATGAATGTTAAATTATTCCTCTGTAGGGCCTTAATGTTTTGTTTACTCCTAAAAATCTCAAGCTTATTTTTTAGTCTCATGTACCTATCCATTTACAAGGGATTAGATGGGACTTTATAGTCTCAATCTCGCCCAAATAAAGCCGACTTATTATTATTGTTTAAGTTTCTTTTTTTACAGGATTTCTCTGATATTATTTTCTTTCCGCCACCTTTCTTTTTGAAAATTCCTTTTTCTTTTTTTCATCAGCCATTTTAAACTTCTTTTTGAAGACTCGACATTTCCGTCTTCCCATTTGATTATCTGATTCTTTCGCGGCAATTCATTCCTTTGGTGTACAACGCTATCTCGTATCAAACGAATGAACCAAGAGAAAGCCAACCGCGCGGGCGCGGGTCTGGCGCATCGTCCACGTGCGTGACAGATAATAACATTGGGGTCTCACTTGTGCGGCATCCCGCGTTCAGCTTTGTTTTCAACTTTTGGACCACGTGCCATTTTCCACGCTTGGCATTCGAGGCAGAGGTTTACGAGTGACCTCTCTTTCTCGTTCACTGCCGTTCAATGCGATTGAATTCAATTACTTGTTGAAGTCGATGAATTATCCCCAGGAGAGATGCTTTGCGCGGGTAATTTAATGCACGCAAGTTAATACTTTTTTGGAAGAAGAAAATTCGAGCAAATTTTTCCACGATTAAAAAGGTTCAAACTCAAATTCCAATGATTTGTTATTGATGCATAATAAGCTGAAATACATAGCAATGAGTGTAGGAGTGTATTAAGTGAAAGAAAATATAAATAACGATAATATGCGGAAAAGATATTTCAATAGATTAGCCAGGAACTCAGGACCGCTGACACCTTCAACATTGAAATTTAATTTGAACCTTTTCAAATATGGAAAAAATATGAATTTATTGTTTAATACTATTTAATTATTATTTACTTCCACTGATTGTGATTTTCTTCCACCATCGATTGGTTTAATCATTATTTTTGCTTTATACCATGCATTGACGTGCAACTTTTTTGTACGAAGTATAATGCTAAGGTTGTGAGCAGGGATGTTAAATATTCTGAAGTTTGGATAAACCTAGGTAGTCATTGAATCTGATAATGTCATGAAATAAAAAAGATTCAATGCTTTCGCCAATATTGGAGATTTTTTCAACAGCAAAAGAAAAAAATGATGGACAGAAAAACTTTTCCAAAGGCTCTTTGATTTAGATATTACAGCGGAGATATTAGCATATTATTTCATTGTTATGAAATGAATAATTATTAAATAAAATATTCCCCCTAATTAGCATGTTATCTTTAAAATGCCTGTTTAGTTAAATGTGAAAAGAAGATGAAGAACATTCTTCTGAAAAATACATCTTGGGCCGTTATTTTTTTAACCTCTTATTTGATAAATCGCAATTCGCGCCCAATGAAAGTGTCGCTCTGTATATTTTTAACCGGAAATCAGCCATTTCAAAAGCCTGAATTTTATAAGGATGGATGGATTAGAAATTCAACATGCAACGGAGTGATAACAAAAATAGAACTGATGGTTAAATTCAGTGAAATTAAAAATGTACGTTGAAGGATTTGCTGAAGACGAGCGTGAATGATCAGATACCAGGGTAGATGAGAGGTGAGGAAATAGTTTCGGCATCCAGACTGATATTCTCCACCCTTATATTATGTTGATAAATTATAGGTATGCATTATCTCAATACGACACGTGTTCAAGAAGAAAGGACGTAAAAGAGTTAGCTTGGCACAAGGAAAAGTAGAGGGCTGCTTTTTATCTATCTTAGAATGAAATTACTTATGATGAGCTGTTCAAGATGTTTTCATGAGAGCTTATGCCCAGAACCATGCTGAGCTAGTTGGATATCTGAGGTTGTTCAGGGAAAAAATTTCAGTGAAGGACTAATATATATATATATATATATATATATATATATATATATATATATATATATATATATTATATGCCAAGAGGGTGGCCGATAAAAATACAGAAACAGAAAAAAAGGACACTCACAAATTGAAACTTCCGATATTTCGGTGGAAAGTAGCTTCCACCTTTCTCTAGGTAGAGAGTAAGAATCTTGGGAGGTAGAGAGTAAGAACAGGTGATTCTTACTCTCTACCTAGAGAAAGGTGGAAGCTACTTTCCACCGAAATATCGGAAGTTTCAATTTGTGAGTGTCCTTTTTTTCTGTTTCTGTATTTTTATCGGCCACCCTCTTGGCATATTATATATTTATCACCCGAGTGATTCTCCAAGAAGTTTTTATATATATATATATATATATATATATATATATATATATATATATATATATATATATATATATATTTTATTTTACGAAAATTAAAGTAGACCAACTCTGTTTCATAAAACGTTTAACATAATTATGTTTTTGGAAACTTTTAATCACGTGAAAAAAGTTCATAAAGTTAGCAGTTTTGCTACTGATTTTGTAAAACGTTTTGTGGAAAATTTGATCGCGGGCATCTGGAATAAGCAAGATGGGTATTTTGGCTCCATTTAAACTTCTGTATACCTATTTATTAATTTACTTTACCAAATTGTCCATAATTATGCTTTCCAGTTCCAGTGGAAGTAGGCCTCCTTAAAAATCGTGGGCTAACGTCAGTCAACTCAGATGATCTCCGTCTTTTTGGACCAGTTGATGTCCACCAGGCAAACCTCATCTGCTACATGCATTCCTACGAAAAAATAAATTATTTCTTACAATAAAAAAAAGATATTATCGAGAAAAGGTGGATATATATTAAATCAGGCGGTGCACTTGAACTGGTTGAGCAGTATTCAGGACAAAAACAAAATACGACCTTTGGAAAATGCGTTTAATAAAGAGGCGTTTACGAACAGGTGACTATTAATGCACTGAATCCTAGATAAAAATGTGAAGAAAAGTTTGGTTAATGGAGCAATAAGTCGTTGAATTCTGAATTCTAATATTCAAAGTGAAGAGAATGAGTGCGGATTGTACGCTTATTTGTGTGCGCATATGTAGAATTGCATGAAATGAACAGAAATTAATTTGATCTAAGGTGAAGTAAGCATTGTAAGGTGGCTGGAGCGGTAATCATGGGTTATTGAGTGAACATTTTAATAAATTTTTGAGTCGAAAAAATTCTTGGACCACATTCAATTTAAATGAAAATGGTTATGCGTTGGAACTCACCATACAGGCAATACCTAATTGAAATGATGCAATCATATTTTACATTTTATTCCATAATTAAAGCATGTAGTTTAGATTGTAACTAGAGTTTACGGCGCGGTATTCAGAATTTCGACGACGTTATATTGAAATGTTTTTTTTTTTCGTATATTGGACTCGGAGTGGCACATAGATATTTGTTAGCAACAATTATAAAAATAAGAGATATATTATTTCCCGTTTAGAAGAAAATCTGTTCCTATGTAATCGAATTATTGCGAAATATATGTCATGTGTCATTAAGCTTTGTGTTCAAATAGCATTGAATTGCCAAAAAAACAAATCGGTATGCTGATTTTTTTCTTCTTTTTATATATAGATACAAGTAATGAAAACACGTATGCAAAGTTTCTCACTAAACTGTACAAAAAGAAATATCGCTCCGACCACATTGAAGGAAAATGGAAGTTGATGGAGGTATAAAATCAACCATGTCATTCAACACAATTTTTCCGCGTGCAAATCACTATGTAAATATGTAATATTTTGAATACTTCACTGAATTAGTTTATCTGATTCACTGAGCCTTTCGAGTCTTGGTGATAGTTGGGTAAGAACGTTTCAACTTTCTCCTCCACCCGGTATTTGAAAGATAAGACGAAACGGAAAAGGGAAAGGCAATGGAAGAGGAAGGAGAAGCGAAGAAATGATGCGGAGGTGGGGGTGACTCATGCCGGAGCCCGTCGTCATCAAGGAGGTCTAAGATTTCGGGTCTAGCCTTGAAAAATATTTCTGCTGTCTTCGACAGATTTTAGCACTGTGGGTGGGTTATGGGCATGTAGCTCCCAGTAGAGGGCATCATATGGTGAGATTTCCGAGTTTGGAATGTGATGAAAAGCCCCTGCCCAAACCTTAATTCCATAATATTCCCCGATTCCTCAAAATGAATGGATTTACTAACTTTTGGCCACTCATTAAAATAGTAACATCTTATTTCGTGTGCAAAAAATAACTCTGGAACCATCCACACGTATTATTTAACCGTATTGCATTTTCAAGGCGCAGACAATTTCTTCGGAACCTTATATTCTATTTGAGGATAATGAAGGGATTCCTTAAATATTTTCTATAAATCATAGCTATTGAATAATGATGAAGAGAAGGATGGATATAAGTGAATAGAATCACCAATGAAGAAGTCCTACGTAAAATTGGGGAAAATCGATGCTTCATGAAAGCTCTCTCAAGTGGAAGAGACAAATTTATTGGAAAAGGTTAAGGAATAGGTTTCGAAAGCTTCTAATATTTTCCGATCTTCTTTTCCAAAGGCAAATTCATCCTATCCACATAGTGCCACTTTCCACACGAATGTTTACAGTTACCGTCGCGTCGTTAGTAGTCCTATCTTCTTCGACCATAGAATGTAGTTGCCTTTTCATCGTAAAAGCCTTTTAGCTGGGGCTATTCAGCGTTTGATGTACGCTATACTTTTTCCGTCCCAAGTGATGGTGCACCAGAGGTAGCTGAAGGAATCCACTTGCTCAAATTTTCTCCACTTAGTGTGACTTCCACATTCGGCTTCTCTCTTCTGCGTACTAGGATTTTAGTCTTTTTTAAATTTTATTAACAATAAACGTTTATTGTCGCAGAACAACAGGCCCTTTAGACATTATGTATACATGCACTTGGCATAGTACTTTAGAATGAACATTACTATAGTAAAATGAGATAAAATTTCATATTTTATATATAGGAACAGTTAAACAAAAAAGGGGGAAAAACATAATAAGAGAATCGTTACTTGGTGTGCTTACATCAAGTCGCCATACTAGGCGAATGCAAAAGAATATTGACCACAAACGTTTAGTTCAAAAAAATTTGTGCATAACGTAGATAAGTACTCCATTTAACATGCCTGTATATCTTACGACACAAAATTCCATCTGCTGGGTAGGTGAAAAGCAAAATGAACGAGAAATAGTGTAATACATTGAGATATAAAAGAACATATAAATGGTATTACGAGAAAAGATACATATTACATTTAAAATAGTTTCGAAATAAGTACAAGATACAACTTCTGCTTATAGTAACTAGCTGTGTTTGGGTGTTTAAATTATATTCATTTCATGCTAAACCATCCCTCCACAAACGAGATCCTCATTAACGAGATAACTTTAGAATTAATTAGACCAAAGACATTCCTTTTAAACAGTGCGGTGGCTTTACATGCCTTTAGACTTCTTAAAAAATTAATGCACTTGCTAAAAATAATCTGGGCAGTAGAGAGCTAAAAGCGATAACGTCCGAAGTAATTTATCGCCTCCCCAACCGAGATAAGATATTCTTCTAGGAAAACATAGAATACCATTCCCTGAGTTTGAACGTGAACGGTTTCCATCCTGATTGTGAACAGCTAAAATCGAAAGGAGGAACCTCTAAAGATGTGATGACTCCAATTCGTACGGCAACTAGTCCGTCGTAATCTGTCGTCTGATGAGTCAAGGACGCACGCGCAATCACATCCGAGTTAAGGCAGTGACACGAAATCTTCGGAGTGATTGTTGTGAATGGTTGGAAACCTCATCATCGCTCAACAGATAAATCCTCTCTTAGGTCACTGAGCCGGAAGATAAGCGAGAGAGAACGTCTGCCGAAATTTTCTTGCCCGGCAATATGCCACGTTCCTTCTCCTGTCATCGACTTGCGAGGAGCAGCCTTGGAAATCGGCGTGTTTACCTAAACCGAGGCGATGTCCTTGAGTTTTGCTATCTCATAGTTCTCTTGAGTTCTCCTATCGGTTTGTCGAACTTCTGTTGGCTTTAGAGAGGTGACTGTCAGACACGCGACTGGCCGCCCGTCAGTGCATTGTTATTATACTGGCACAGGAGTGCAATTGGCGTACAAAATGATACAAAAATAAATATATCAATTGAATTTTAAAATTTTGATTATTCAAAGCCACCATCAAAAGAATGTTCACTAAATGCTGCGTTGGTAGCATAGTTCTTTGAGGACAATTTAGTTGACGCGATCGTGGAGGCATTCCATTCCATTAGGCAAGAGGACCTACCAAATATTACTATTCGTTATTCTCAGTTTTGTTTACTTTTCTCAAGGCCATAAAGTGAAGTTCATGATGTGCATTGAAACGTCTGTCAAAGCTTGCGATTCGCGTTGAAAAAATGTGGCTTTTCATCAGAGCCCTGTTCATAAATACGTGAGTCCAAATGTAAATTAATGTCTAATATACCAACCTGTTCATAAATCCGTTTTTTTTTCTAAAAAGTATACCATTGTGACTGTTAATAAAAAAGCTAAGTGGAAGATGTAGAGTATCTTGGTGCAAATCCATGCAAACAGTTGCGTCACTCTATCATTCAGTTTCGGCACATCTTCGCGACTATGCTACAAGAGAAACCAAAGACTAGTTAGCGTAGTACTGTCCTGGGACTATCTGCTTCAGCAGGTATATTTCCAAAATTTTCCTCGCATGATATTACGCCCAAGAACTCATAATATCATTTCATCCCACAAGCTATTAGCCGCTGCGCCAGTTCTTTTATCTTTTATACCTATGTCCGGGAGAACTCAAGATATACTTTTGCTTTCAATAGCTGTAGTACTTGTAGGATATATTTTTTCTTATTTGCAGACTTATACATGACAGACCATTAGATACCATCGAAGAATCGAAGGGGAATTTTGCCTTCTTTCTTAGTTAGTGACAAAAAAATCGATAGTTCTCTACTCCCTCCGTTTTAATGAATTGCCCTTTCGTGATTGAGGCAATAAGCACCATATTTTAAAGGGCTGAGACGGATTTGTTTGGCATCATTGTATTCAGGGGTTGGCGAAAAAATGTTTTATATAAAATATTAAATTATACACATTGTATTCACTCAGAAAAATAAATTAAATGCCAAGAAGAGATATTTAAATGAAAGTTGACTCTATTAGGAAAAGTTCTCTAAGCGTTTAGTTTGGCATAAAAATATTTACACCTAGCTCTCTACGAGTTTTCTGAGCTTCCTAACTTCTGAAGTTTCTACACAGCATATTTTGTTTATTATCAAAATGAAATAGCACATTTCTACGAAAAACTTCCTTTTCACCATGTTTTCAGCTTACTTAGCCATCAGTAGGTGCATTTCGTCGTGATATTAATGTTTTTTTCGTGGAAAAGTGTAATTTCATTTTAGTATCTAACTAGGATGTCTTCCACTACATAATTGCCAATTTTATAATATTTATACTGATAAAATGATTGAGCGCCACTTCCGTAAAAATTATTACTGCGTTTCAGTTCTACCACTGTTAATAAAATGTAAAAATAACAAAATGACGCGCTACTCAGATTACAGTGCTCACAATCAAAATCGCATTCACGTGTATGAGCATACTCGCACTTTTATTGGAATCGCAGAAATAAAACGGGTTTTAGACAACGAAAAGGAGAAATGCCATGCCCTTAATCTTTTTCATGGAATCAACGCGATCTTTTCTTTCATGCGAGGTGGTTCCTGTAGTGACGTGACCGAGGAAGATAATGCGTGGTGCTGCGGCTAAACGGTTTTAAGATTGAAAATTATGGAAAGGGTGTTTGACTATGAGATAGCAGCAGGAGTAGTGCATAATCCTGGCCAAGATGTTTTTTTTATGTATTTTGCGGAAAACAATGCAATCTTTATCGAATATGAGTTTACTAGATTGTTTGTAAAATATTGTCTACTATCGAGAACCTCTCCACGCGCATAAATTCTCAATCTAGAATCTGTCTTGTAAATGACGCTTTAGTCGTCGAAACCGGTCGACAGCATTAAATAATTAGTGGAATTTTGTACCGTGTTTTTGTGTCAATGAATTCTAGAATTTTCTTAATGAATGTATCCGTTTTCCATGTTAAAAACTATCAAATAATTAAAAGCATATTTTTTAAACGTTTAACCCCTGCGTAATACAATCTCATTGTCATATTATCGTATGCCTGTTGAGAAAATTTAACCAGTTGAAGGCGAACTCCATCACAATCTCAGAAAATGACCAATGAAAAATATTTGGAGGAATTCATTCAAAGCATCACGCAATTAGCCGTCATAATTTCTATAGTTTACCGTTTAACTTCTTCATCTTTAGTGCGAACTCGCGTGATCTCCAATGTTCACCACATAAGTACCTTATGAAAGTATTTGTGCTTTGTTAAATGCGTTTTCATTTGTGCTTTTATTTTAATTAAGGTGCGTTGGCGCCAAGTAGCCGCGAGCCAAGGCCACTTTAAGACGGTTTAAGTTTACTCCGTCACTTCCTACTAGTGCGCCGCCCGGCTAATAGGAATCGATCTGCCCCTTCGTGGCGCCCTCGTCTCCGTTATCCACGCTGGATCGGATGTGCAGCACGCTTTACTGGAGGCGTTTTGCGCGTCGAATTAAGAGGGAACGAAAAGGCCAACTGCAAAATTGCCTTTTCAGAGTAACGCGGTAGGTTATGACAAGCTATTGCGTCTGGGAATGCAGTTAATTTTACATCGACTAATGTGGTAGAATTGAAGTAAAATACATTTTTCTTTGGTAAATGGAAAGGGTCACGAAGTAGGTAATGTTTCATAAAAGCCATTTCAAAAGCAAGCAATCTCTGAAGAATTTTAGGCTTTCCCGGAGAAGTGTTGCACTGGGTTAGATTATTAAGAACCAACGTTTCAACAGCTGACTCAGCCATCGTCATCAGGGTTAAGCCTGGCAGAGCGAGGACATTGACAGTTAGGCTGTCTGTCAATTTCTTCGCTCTAACCTTGATGACGATGGCTGAATCCTCTGTTGAAACGTTGTTTCTTAATATGCTAATAAAAACATTTTTTTTGTACTTTTCCACAGCTTTTTAATTTACCGTACAACGCATTTCGATGCTAATACATTATCCTCAGGTACTTGGTGTAAACACAACTTTTCTATGGAAGGTGCTCATGTATGCATAGGTTGATTTTTCTTTTTTATTCCAACATTTGCACGGTAGAGGAAACAGGAGGAGCGTTGCTCAACCTATATACTAAATGTTGGTATACAACCGGGTATATTGGTCGACTCATGGCATAAGCCAAGTCACCACAAGATACTCAGTTTAAATAACTGTTACTATTACATTTACTTTTTTAAAGTTTTAAATATTCTCATAAAAATTAAATTCGTCATTATGCCCTGAGTTCCAGTAGCGTACGTAGAATTGCTTTCTGGGGGGGGGTCCATTAATATTTATGTGCATCATCATAAAATAAAATTTAGATTATTATTCACTAAAACAATAATTAAATTAACATGCTCTTTTCGTCAAGACAATTCAACTATATTTTTCAGCCAAATAAGCAAAATTCTGAACGGTAGTTCAGGTAAACGCACGAAAACGAATACAGGTATACATGTTTTTGGAGGGGGTTTAAACCCTAAACCCCCCCCCCCCCTCTGTACGCCACTGCCGAATCTGAGTACAATTGAGCCACTCTGAGCACAACTCTTGCAATTGCCTTCCTGAAATATCGTGGTATCCCTTAAGAATTCGCGGGGCGGTGGACGCCAGGCAGTTTTATTTCGTGCTTGTGTTAAATGTAGTAAAAAACAAAGTTGAATTTTCATACCAGATCAAGTATATTGTTGTTCATATTCAATGTAATTTATCACTTATTACATATTTAATAAAAGATATGTCTCCACTTGAGGCATCACGAAAAGATGTTACCACCCCACCTAGGAAATTTTGGGAAGCATGGATCTTCAGGTTAGGCCAAGCCAAATCATCGTCAGATACGCAGTTTAAATAACTGCGGTAAGTACATGTATTTATATTAGGTTTTGTATATTCTCAAAAATTTCTTCATTAAACCCGTACTCCATTCATTATAAGTACAATTCTTGCTATCTCCTTCTTAAAAAATGAAAAGTATTGAAAATAAATGTTAGAGAGACCTTGAAAAGGCAATCAAAGCCACTGAAATTCTTGGGGGTGGCGTCAGGGAGTTTTTAATGCAGTGAAAACATATCATGAATTGATTTTTATCGGATTAATAGGCAAATATTATGTATTTGAAGAATTCAAATATGTGAAATGGAAAAAAATGGTACAGGAGAGGCACATAGCATGTTTATAATCATTTATTTCCGGTGACTTTTATTTCCTTTGTTTGCAAATGAAGGGCAAAAAATGCTCACAAGTGAAAGCCATCGCGGACAATGCCCTCGCGAATGAAGTCGATGATACGCAAATTGGAAGTGGTTCGCAGCGTAGTAACGAGATTCGGATGGAAACTGCTATTGGAAGATGGAGAAATCGGCAATAGATGGAAACAGTACAGTGAAGAGCTATACGGAGTCCCGATCCCCTTAGGAGAAGCATTCACAGAAGACCAGAACCAAGTGGGGGAAGACAACCGTGGACCATGGATACTAAGAAGCGAATTTGAGAGAGCAGTAAGAGACCTGAAGAATGGAAAGGCTCCCGGAGAAGATAAAATCAGCGGAGAAGTAATCAAAGCACTTGGTGAAAAAGCACGAGACACACTATATGGCATGATCCAAGATTGGTACGAATCCGGAAAGCTGCCAGAAGACTTCAAGAGGAGCTCAATGGTGACCATACCGACGAGAGCAAGGGCTGAGAAATGCGAGGAGCACCGAACCTTGAGTCTAGTGTCACATGCCTCCAAAATCCTTACTCGGATAGTAGGCAGAGGAATTGAAGAAAACCTGTCAGAAAACCAATTTGGATTTATGAAGAAGAGGGTGACAAGGGAGGCAATATTATGACTACCGGTAGAGAAAATGATCCACGTGAGCAAGCCATTGTATATAGGCTTCGTGGACTTGGAGAAGGCATTCGATAATGTCGAATGGAATAAGATGTTCAATACTACGGAATAACTTGGCTTGGACTACAATGACAGAAGAATCATCTACCAGCTCTACAAGGACCAGGTGGCCACAATACGCACGCAAGATGGAAGAAATATGGAGGCAAGAATTAACAAAGGGGTCCGACAAGGATGTCAACCTGTCACCAGCACTCTTCAATATGTACATGGAGGAAGCAATAAAATAAATACAAGAACAAGGAATCAAAGTGAATGGAGAAGAAATCAACATGCTACGCTTCGCTGATGATATCGCCATCATAGCAGAAAACGAGGAAGACCTACAGAACTCACTGAACACAATTGAAAAAGTGTTCCAGGAATACAGCATGAAAGTAAATAAGAAGAAAACCAAGATACTTGTGTGCGGAAGAGAGAAAGTAGTGGCCGACGTCCGCCTCAAAGGAGAGAGATTGGAGCAAGTGGAATCATTCACCTACCTCGGGAGCACCATTACCTGGGATGGAAGAAGCACGATAGACATCAAGCGTCGAATAGCCCAAGCTAAGACGGCATTCATGGCCAAAAGGCCGCTACTCTACTCGAAGAGCATAAGACTGGAGATAAGGAAACAGCACGTGAAAACATTCGTGTGGGCAGTGGCACTCTACGGATCAGAAGCATGGACCATTGGAAAAACTGACCAGAAAAGAATAGAAGCCTTCGAGACCTGGTGCTGGAGGAAGATGCTAAAGATCAAATGGACGGATAGGGTGAGAAACGAGGAGGTATACAGAAGAATCGGAGAAGAAAGGGCGCTCTGGAGCACCATACGCCAAAGAAGAACACGGTGGGTTGGCCATGTTATGAGACACAACGATTACATAAGAAGCATAATGGAGGGAAAAATTGAAGGGAAAGTCCCCAGAGGAAGACCAAGAGACAAATACTTGTGGCAAGTCAAGAAGGGATAACGGGAAGAAGAACCATAGGGAATTGAAGGAACTGGCATGGGATAGGGCGAAATGGAGGGCTGCAGTATACCAATCCTAGGATTGTAATACTATGATGATTTATGATTTCCCTCTCTTCAAGCCTCACATCGAATACACTGAAAGCGTTCATAAATACAGTCCTTCCAATAGCTATGTTTTAGTTTTTCTTCGTTGGCAGTAAGTTTTATCAAACGGTGCTGCTTTGCTTCGTATTTTGCATAGTAAACGTATTAAATCATGAGTACTGGAATCGTAATGCTTTCGCTGCACTTTTGATTAGGCCTTAAGAGGGAAAGTAACGCATATCTTCTTGGGTTTTACGCCTGGTGAGCTCCCCTCTATTAGCTTGATAGATACCAACTCTCTTTAGTGCAGCACCTACTGCAAATGTTTATGGTGTGTCTTCACCATGAAAGCCCCGGAGTTTAGTAGCTATGTTAACGTCGACTTTATCCGATATTTTTTTAAAATCTACTCCCCCGACTTTATAAATGAGTGTTTAGACTTACCTTTGAGCACGTTGATAGCCTGTTTTCCATTAATCTGCGATAACGAGGACTCTGGGCGCTAGAACATAATGATCACTTCACATTGACCGAGGCGTCGATTAAAACCTTGCGACGTACCCATGGAAACGAATGCTCTAACCTCATTTCCTTCTTTCTCGCCTCTTGTCTGAGGTGTACTACTCACCCAAAGCCGCAAAAGAACTCTCCATTCACGCGCCTTGCTCGGAAGCCAGTCAAATCAAAGCTGCCTAGGACTTAAAATCCAATGATGACCAATGAAAGAGAAAATAGTGATCAAACCAGTAGAATCTTTTCAAGTATCGTGCATATGAACGTTATACTTTAAATCATTCGACGTTAAAGTTGGAGTTGATAATTCTAGATTAAAGTTTGAAGACAGGAAGGAAGGAAGATTTATATGAAGGCTTGGTTGAGCCTGTAAGCCTGATTCTGCCTCTCAAAGACAGCTTTACAATTTACAGGATCGCTTAAACTCAGTTAGAAATGTAAAATTAGCTTGCGTTGATCCAAATTGCATCCTGCAAAATTAGAGCGATAATCAAGTGTTATCACCACTGGAAGATGTAATTTGAAATTCTTAGGGGGAAGAATAGGAGGATTGAGAGGAAATAAATAAACGATGGGGTGGTGAAGTAAGTGCTTGAAGAGAGAATGTTATGACAGTGGAAAAGAGGGATAAAAACAGGTTTTACATTAAAATAATGGAGATGTAAAATATGCTGTGCTGAAAAATGGTGTAGTGTTTGTAGTAAGTGTTTGCAGATGAAAAGAAGATTTTACAAGTTGCTCTTCTAACTTTTACTTGATCAGTGGAATGCAAATCATAGTAATCAAGTAAATGCCATTAGACGGTGGTTTATGATAAGTAAATAATACCATGGATTAAATAATAATGTAACAAAAGGATGTTCCATATTGCTTAGAGAAAAAGGCTAAATCAACCACAGACTAATATTTAATTTAGACAAGATCATGGTCTTAGTGATTGTCGGAAAGGTGTGTACGATAAAAACCGCCGATAACAATTCACCATATTATCGATTTATGGCGATGGAATGAGTTGGGTTGCTTATTTACTGTGATGCCAAAGGAAGACATATCTTCAAAGGTTGGACTTTTTTAAGATTTTCTGACTACACGCGTGCTATGTTTTGAAAGAACTGAGGCATCAAGCGTGCAATCTAAATTATGTCCCAGTTTCGATGATTTTATCAAAACATCGTATCCTACATTACGATACCCCATCTACCAAGTGGCTAATTCAGTGGGATTTGTCCATGAAGTCGCTCGTAACGTTTTCTCATCCTAAGGAAATATGTTGAACGCAAATTAAATATTCATATATTTATATTTCAGTTTAACACCCTTCGTTGTTGGGTTAATTTCATGCCAATATTAAATATAGAGTCACAGAGATATGGAAATCAAATGAAAAGCTATAAATTGATGCATGTGTTCAACAATCTAGCGTCAATTCACTTTATGCCTGAAATTAATAAGATTAAATTTAGTTTGTTCCAAGAAACGGGCCTTGTCCCCTTTTTGGCCCATGGGTTATAGTTTTCCTGAAACCTTGAAATTGATAAGTATTGAACTCATGAAACTCTGTGTTACTCGAGTTGGAAAGGATAAACGTAATCTACGGCTGGGTTTTGGCCGCCATGGAGAATCTGAAAATCGTTTGGAGTAAGATCTATAGGGATGGGGTGAAGAATGAGTGAGCCATGTTATGACGTGGGTTGGATGCTGAGGTTAAATATAAACATAAGAGGAATGTGTGCTTGTTGACGTTGAGGGTTTGGAGATATACAATGGAAGAGTGAGCATCTTAGGAAGTAGGGGTAGACTGACGGAGATCGGTTTGGTGAAGTGGCTGGAGTACTGTCTTTCCATCCCTATAGCCCAGTTTCAAATACTTGCTCTGTAGGAGATTTTTAGTGGACTCCCAATCCCTACTACGGTGTAAATTAAGAAGAGAGCAATGGACAAGTAAGTTTGAATTAAATATTAATCCAAATTGTTAAAAAAGCAGAGGAATTTAGACTCCCATTCATGCATTTCGGTCATTCAGGAGACCATCGAAAGGGGGTGTTTAAATCTCGTAAGCACTCCTTGTTGATGGTCACCTGGGTGATCGAAATGCATGTATATGAGTCTAAATTCCTTTATTTTTATTGACAATTAGGGTAAATCTTTAATTTAAATATACTATGGTGCTTTTTGCAGAGCAGTTCAAGTGTGGTATTACATCCACCGGGTGTGAAGTTACACTGTGGTCCCCTCAGCACCTTACGTTAACAGCAGGCTAATTCTGACTTAAGGTGTTTTTCCACCGTTCCTCCATGCCTCCAAATTTCCTTCCAATATCGACCTTCCCGCATGATAAGGTAGTGAGTAATAGAGTGTAAGTTAATGACGCATATGACGTTTACGGCCGTCTCCCCAGAAAACCAACCAATGGGAAGACGGAGAAAACCTCAAATGAATGACGTGGGGAAGAACCTAATTTGGAGAAATATTGGATTTAAGGAGTATTAGATCATGTGTGATGCAATGCATGAGTATTGTAACAGAAGCGAAAGACGTATGCATGGGCAATGAAGGATGACAAATCATCAGATTGCCTTAATTACTTTAACCTTTCTTTGTCAGTGCCCACATGATCCACCGCAAGGACATGTGGCAGATTGAACGAAGTCAAGAGAAAAAATCATGCAAAATATTATTCATACAAATCATAAAGGGCAAAATAAATGGGCAAAATAAATGGGCACATAGTCAACAGTAGCATCTCCTTCAAATATGTCGTACGTAGATTTTAGCATTTTGATTTAGCATGAAACAATTATTTTTCCCTGTTAAATTTATACATAGGTTGATAAATCTTTGAAAAATTGTTTTTTACCAGAGCTTTGGGGCCGAGGAGTGGTTTAGGCTCCAGCCTCGGCTTATTTCCTAGCTCCAGCTCCAGTTCCGCTCCAAATTTTCGGTCGGGGTCAAGTAAAGATTTTTATTTTCATATTTCCATGTATAAAGATTTTCCAGTGTTTTCATATACACATACAAAAGTTGTTCATTGTTTTAATCAAATTGAATTAATTTCTTTTAAAATAAACTCAATATTTTACAAAAAAACATTACACCATATCTAGTGTAACTACAGATATAAAATTATCTGCTACAATTCGTAGTGAGCAAGTGTAACTGCAGATATAAAATCAATGCCTCAATAGAAGCCAAAAGTGTTCCTTGTCTCTTCTTTCATTTTTGTTTTAACACATGCTACTCTTTTAAAAATGCACCTAGTTGCATGTGATGCCCTGCTGTTAATTTATATGGTGACATAATATGGCTCTCTCAGAATTACACAGGGGCACTCAATATTTTCTGTTTCTTTTAGAGATGAATAATATACTGGATCTATTGCAGCAGCTAGATATCTGAATGGACGCTAAGCAAGAAGTCCCTTAATCATGTGAAATGTTAAGTTCCACCGAGTTTCGGTATCCAACACTGGAACAGTTTTGATCTGCTTCTTTGATAAAGAAATCGAACTTGGCTCTCAACAGTTTTTTCACTATACCTAGAATTTGCTCCAGTAATTTTTCTGCGTAGCTTTTCAAGAATCCATCCATCGCAAATAGCTAGTTATAATGAATGAGTGGACCACAGTGCAAGAGACGACTGCTGCCAAAGCCATTTCGGTAAAATAAGACAAGTCTACCTGAAAAAAATTACAACCGTATACAACAGAATTTTGAGACTTGAGACAAAAAGACTGGGACTTTCTGACTCAATTCGTTAATTTTTGTAAATATGAGGATGGTAGCATAGTGCTCTCAAGAGAATTGAGATGATTTGTTGATACCTGGAAACAGGGTTTTAAGCATTCCAACAGTTTGGCACTATCAGCCTGTAGTTCATTTGTTTTCCCTCATGGTTCACGCACTTTACAATACTCCCTACAGGGTAAAATAAATTCTTCTAAGGATTTTGGACGAAATTTATGCTTCGGGATCGATGGAGAATATAATGAGGTAAAATCACTTAAGAAAACATCGAGCAAAGAAAGAAGTTAGGGGAGTCACTCAGGCGTTTTGACTTTTCATACATGGTGATGACAACATTATGACACTATCAAAAGTACTCTTGAGTAGTTTAAAAATCCTCAGAACACAACATTTTAGCAGGAATGAAACTTACCTTATTGTATTGTGGCACAGATACCCTTATTTCAGACTAGGTTAACTAAAAGTTGGTGGTCGGAGCCGGAGCTGGAAAATTATGCAGTTTCGAGCTCCGGCTCCAGCAAAAATTTGGAGCTCTGGGTATCTCCAGCTCCAAAGCCCTGTTTTTTTATTGTTAATGAATGTAGTGCAGCAAAATGACGAGGAACATATATGTAAACGGTGGCTATAGCCACCGTTTACGGATCTTCACGAAATGTATGGCGTGACAAAGACGCATCAGTATAATATGGGGAATTTACTCTCGCTTCAATGTTATTTTACAGCTATTATCGATAGTTTTTCATGTTTAACAATATATATGAAGTAAAGAAGCCTATTGCAATGTGGTAAATTTTGGGAACCAAGAAAGTGGACTTTTTAACCACTCGATAATCTCGAACTCTTTTTGATAGCGAATCAAATATATTTCTACCTTCTCGGTCAGGTGACGAATTACCGTCGAGTTTCCTTGAGCACTGCACCTGTATACATACGTATGCTTACATACGTCTCTGCGCGGCGTGTTGTGCTCAACCAAATGAGCTCACCACGAGGTGAAGAATGAGGGGAGTGACGTGTGGTTTCTGTGGTGGGCGGCCACCTTGTTCCACCACGCAGCCCTTCCGCATCCGCCGAGGATGACACGAGACGTGTCACGTGACCCAGCTCGCGGTAAGGGCGCCGCTATAGGAGAGGGGGGGGCAGAGGGAGGGGAGAATCCCCCAGCTCATCTGTTGCAAACGGGTTTCGCTCTCGGGAGGTGAGGAGACGTGAATGCGACAGGGTGCGGCATTTGGAGTTTTTGGTACAGTCTCTGTCGAAGCGCAACTCCGCGCGCAGATTGCGAACAACTGTTTCGCGGTCTGGAATCATGTCTGCGAAACCTTCAAGGTGGTGCTAGGATTAGTTGAAAGCGGAGGATTAGTTTTGGAAAATAATCTTGCATTATATTGTGTTGTCCAGCAAATCCCTTTATGTTATTTCCGAGTAAAGTTACGCCATTAGAAAATAATCTTCCTGACCTTTCGTTGGGGTAATAATGGCGATGGTATACCCACGGCCGTCTTAGGACATGCCGGGGCCCCTGGGCACACAAATATTTGGGGCCCCGTAGGAAAGCAAAAAAAGGGAATGACAAGAAAAAATATTTTTCTGTAATGATTTTTTTAAATGCTTATGGCGCAGTTAATCAGTTTCACCAAATAGCAAATAGTACGTGTTTATTATTGTTAAAATGTTCACTGTTCACTCTCTGGAAAAAATTGAAAATCTGACGGTAATTTTAGTCGGTATCTACTTGAAAACCGAGAAAATGTTGGGCTCCTTTTTTTTGTCTAAGCAAATATATCCGTGTGCCCTTATAGTAAAGACGGTATTGGGTATACTCAAACGGAAGATTGGAAATCCTTTTTTTTCCATAACTCACTTTCCGGGTATTTTATTACAGATTTAGGATTTTTTATCATTACCAACGTCATCATTAACAACCTTCACTTCCAGAATCGTTTTGCTACCCAACCTCTCCATCCCATTCTCTTTTCCACTAACTGCTTAATCCATTCATAGTTTTCTTGATGTATTCCATCCTCAGCTTCACTCAGTAATTCCTGCCTCTCGTTTTTCCGTCGATCATTTCTTTTATTTTGGATTTTTATTCAAATTTAATTAATTAATCGAAGCCGTAGAAGGAATGGGAATGGTATTGTGGCTAGAGTACTGGATTCTAGCCCTGGGACCCGGGTTCAAGTACGGGCAGTGCTTTTGTTTTTTCAGTTTAATCCTGATCTCCACTTCAATGGCACATCAGTGGAGTGAACTTCAAGTACTATCATTGCTGACGCCGGGTTTCTCTCCACCCTTCTTCCATTCCCCGAATAACCCTACCCTTACCCACCTATCCCAATTGGCGCAAATAACCTCATTTGTTGGTCGCCACCACTAATAAAAAAAACATTAACCAATTAATCTAACAAAAAGAGATGCATCGGGTCTGATGGGGTGGAATTTTAATATGACCAAGACAGACATTGCAATTTTCCACAGGTAAAATAGATTCATTTCCCTCCACCCCATCCTCTTCGTAAACTCGTATATGCATATCATGACTGGTCCCAAATTCTTTACCTGACGATGATGAAGAACATCGAACCCTAAGTCGGAGAAATCTATTTTACTAGTGGAAAATTTCAATTTCTGCCGTCATTCAATCAATCGAAGCCGTACAACCTTAAGTTAGTTTGAGCTAGGTTTTTCCCTAGTTGTAATGGAGACCATATTCGAATTTTATGTTTTCATTTCAGCATCTGTAAGAAGTAAATATTATAATGCTAATGGCGCATAAATATAGTTATATATGACAATTCTCAGTAATTAATAAATAATCTGCATGAGTCTCTAACTTGATTCATTTTTTCATGCCGTACGGTGAAAACACCTTCTTTACAGGATGTTTATTTTGGAGTTCTGTAGAAATTACTGCAGTAATTGATTAATTTTTAAAAATTGTTTAGAAAATATACAAACTACACACAGCTGTTTTTTTTTACGAAATCTAGGCGTTATAAATTCCTGGCTTTTTCAATGCTCTCCTGGAGCGCGCAGCTGTAATCTATCCCATGCAAAACGGCTTACATCATTAGGTAAATTACTTTAAAAGTAGTTTGGCCAGGGGTTAATATTTTTATATAATTGGAAATATGAGTTTTTTCTTTAAACTGAGGTTAAACTCATCAAATTATAGGTGAATTGATATTTCGCTGAAATTTCCTTAAACACAGATCAGCGCCTGGAACAAGGTCGAGCGACAGGGCTTAGAAAGGCAAACTTTCGCATTGTGGCACCATAAAATCTTGGAGAGAAATCCATGAAACTCATATGCGTGATAATCTTCATATATTTCGCTCCAAGAGTTAAGGCGACGAATTTCGACCATTGTGCTGCTCATTTGAGTTTTATATTTGCAAGCAAAATGAAATTCTTTGATAATGTTTTCTGAAGACGGAATTTTTTCTCAAGAGAAACAGGGATCTCCTTTGAAGGAAAAGAGTAACTTAGGAGGGTACTAACTCCCCAGGATCTACTTGTACGGGTTATTGTAAATATGTTGCGCTTGTTTATGGCTTTAACGTTCCGCTACCTCTAATTGTTTCTTATGCCTGTTTTTTATCGTTTGGTGGCGCAACTTACTCCGGAATAGAGTAAGAAGGTAAGACGTAAGAATTAAAACACGTCCATTTTTGTATCCTCTCCAATGACCTACCATGGATTTGAACAGCATTTGAGGCATGAGCAAAACTTCGTAATACTATTTTTCCCCGACTTGCTAATGAAACTAAAGAAAACATTTTTATTTCCATGGGAGTGTCACATGTAATGTAAGTAATTATAGCGTTGAAAAGTTGATTATTGCATGCGTCAGTTACCAAATTTCTAGTAAAAAACACCGCGTTTTACAATAATTTGCTTAAATATTACAATTTAATGGAAATAATCTTGCCGTGATGGTCAAAGTCAAACGGTGAAGCAAAATACCAGATGAAAATTTACATTATAATAGTATGCACATAATAAATACTTCCATATTAGCTACATCAGTACTCGACTGGTAGCTATTAATAGGTATGTGATTACTAAAATCTATCTTCAGTTTTAATTCACGGGTGGATTAAGGCTATGATGGACAAATTGATAAGAAGCTGACAAGCGATTAATATTATCCACTTCCTTCGTTATCACGCTCCCCGATATATTAAAACAATTAAAACCATCTTTCAATTTTTTCTCACCAAGTACTCGGCGACTTTGGAGCCTTTTCGGCAACCATCTATTGATCCTAAGTCCCAGGTTCAATCACAAGTGCTGCCTAAGGAGCAAATACGACTAAGTTAATTCTCTGAGGTGATGATTAACTTGCTGGATATATTGCTGGATTCCCATCCCATCTTTGGGCTCGAAACCCGCCATTTTATTTTACCTTTGGAATACCCTTCTCTACTATTTATATTGTTCTATTTATAGAGCACTTCAAGTACCTTATAGTACATTCCATTAGTCGTTGACTATATTCCCATAAGGTTTTTTTCCTATGGCTATGACGCTGAGTTTCTCTCAACCCTTCCTCTATTCCCAAAATAATCATTCTTTTACCTATCTATCCTTAATGACAAAAATTACCTTAGCTGTCGGTCGCATTTCATATTAACTACCTACTACTGACATTGATTCTCTGTCGCTCATCTTTTGTAAGTTAACGGTTTATTTTCCAATCATTGCGATTGCACAAATGACATGGTACGCAGTCACGCGCACGGGTGCGAAGATATACACCGAAGACAGTGAAATTCGCCATGAAAAATTCTTTTGACTTGACCGGTATTCGAACCCGGATCTCCCAATTGCCGGTCAGGTGTGTTAGCCACCTCGCTGAAATTCGCCCCACTAATACCCCTCGCTGAAATTCGCCTAGAGTTAAGATGGCTTAGTGATGTAACTGCAGCCATGGCTAACACACCTGACCGGCAATTGGAAGATCCGGGTTCGAATAGCGGTCAAGTCAAATGTTTTTTCATGGCGAATTTCACCGTCTTCGGTGTATGTCTTTAACAGATTATGTCTGGAGAATTCTCCCCTTTTGCATGCATGCTTCTGGAGAAGTTGGTCCTCAAAGGTTCAAATCAGTCTTAAAAGAGAAAAATTGCAAAATTTCGGTTTTCTTACTCCTCGACCGTCATCTATCAATAAGAGCACGACGTGAATTATCTGTAGGTACTTTACATCCGCGAATATCCTGGACAAAGGAAAAGTGTCGTGGAAAACCTATCCTCTAAGTATGTATGGTAGATATCGTTGGTAGTCAGCTAAAAATCGACCTTGCATTTTTAGCTGATTCTCGGGATGAATTCGTGCGCAAGCATCAAAGTTATATAATTAGTTTAATCACGTAAGAGGGCATATGGTAAAGTTGTCAATTGCGTTTTGACCCAGTGACACGAGGCTTTAATATTTTGGAAACCAATATTATTTTTTCCTCCCAATTTTGCGATTGCATACCGTTGCAAAAAAATCAAAGATACCGAGGTTCATGGGCGGGAAGTAAAACACCAAAATACTCTCACGTATGGAATCGATTCATGAAGTATCAGAAGAAAACGATCGAGGATTGTTAGCGGTTTGTGAGCAATCGATTTTGTACCGTCCTTGTCATAATTCCCGCCGTCCGGAAATGAAACTGGCAAGAGTAACTAGGAATGAGCGTAAAATCCTATTTCGGTCCGCTCCTAGCCGCCCGATGACACTCAATTCCGGCCTCGGATGAAAGCAAACGATGCCACGTGTAATTGGGTCGGCCTGCCGTTGGTGAGGCGTTGACTCTTCGCGCGTGAAGAAGGCGTCATCGCCGGACTACGCAGTGAGCGGGAAGGATGGGCTCGGACGTTGCTTTACTATAGAACAAGGGGCCAAGGACCCTCTGTTAAGGTGGTCGAAGGGATTTTAATCTATGTACATATTCGCGTGATCCTTCGCGTACGTGTTGGTAGTAGTGATATCTGCAGATAAAAATTGAAAAAAACGCATTTTATCGATTTGTTATTGATGTCAATTAAATGCTAATTTAACACGTAGCCTAATGGCACATGAGATATACATTTCGTAACAATTCTATTACATATCTTCATATTTGTTCTAAACGCGAAATAATACATTTAATGTTATAATAATGGTTGCTGGCAACTATCAAGGTGTCATGCCGAGTCAAAGATTCTAAAAACCATATTTACATATAATTTTCGCCTAAATTTTGAGAGCCACGCCGAAAACTATCAGTAGCTCAAGCAGCTCAATTTCATAGTATTCTTTCATTAAGGCAGGCATGGAAAATGTAATTCTTGTAATTTCCATTGCTGCATACTGTTTTCCACCGCATAAACAGATGTATTTAAAAGAAATGTGATCCTAGAGTTTTTTCGACTTAAAATAATTAAAATGTACACTCAATGGCCCACGAGTACCGCTCCAGCCATCTTTACGACAAAAAATCTAAAAAACCTTCATTATCTCGATAGTCAGCACTTGGCCTTGTCTAATGGTGCACACAGAACTATTCCAAACCATCATATCAATTTTATGGAAACTTTGTCTTCTGCATGAATTATCTCGTTGTGTGATGGATTAGTAGTATGGGTAGTACTAAAGATTTGCGCTAGTATCTTGGCCCGGGCGCTGCATGTTGGCATGTTCGTCAACGTGGCTCTCTTTTGGTTTCTAGTTTGGCTATGGCTTGTTCTCCTGACTGATCTTTGGTTTGCGCCAAATAGAGGCAAGGAGTGCATTGCAGGGTTCGACCTTGAACTGATACGAGGGTTGCGTAGGTATGCCTGGTATGGAATCATTGCGTTGCGCATGCCACACTCCCTGGCTATGGCTTGCACGGTATTTCGTCGGTGTAGATGAAATAATTTCGAACTGGCACACT
The DNA here is from genome assembly GCA_963573305.1 of Pyrrhosoma nymphula. Classification (NCBI taxonomy): domain Eukaryota; kingdom Metazoa; phylum Arthropoda; class Insecta; order Odonata; family Coenagrionidae; genus Pyrrhosoma; species Pyrrhosoma nymphula. The sequence goes on from OY754334.1 coordinate 39,085,083, forward strand.
ATCATGGCATCCCATCTTCGTCACACTTAGGTATATCATAATAATAAGCCGTGTGAATGGCAATGCCGCTGAATGTTTTTCATAAAAGTGAACACAGAAACATTTAGTGATTACATCCATCTCAGAAATTGAAATCCGTTATGACGAAATTAAATGTAATTGACTTTTATAATAATCAATATTCATCAGAAAAACGTCCTAGGATTAATTTTGCCTGCACAATGGCGAAAAATCACATAATTTCCTCAGAATTGTTTCGATTGCTTGACATTTGTATGTGAAATTATTTTCTTATTTTATGAGATTTATTTGCAAAATACTCGCCAAAATCAAATCAGAGGCATATCCAGGGTGTGAATGAAATTGTTTAACCTTGTCACATCGGAATTCAAAGGCTATACATCATTCTGATTGTCTCACCTATCCTACTAAATTACACATGCTGTAGTTATATACCTATATAGAATGACTAGGTTGGGAGCCGATTGAGACTCGGAGTCTACACTTTGCACTATTATTACTTGGAAAATTCAGATTATGAGTGTTTCATAATAACACAGAGCATGTTATTTTAAATTCAGTGTTATGCATCTCGACCGCTGATATTCAACAATAATAGTTAATAAAGGGTAGGTCTAAAATCAAACTATAATCCAGTGTCAAGTTCTCTCGATGAAATGGTTTAGTCCAGCCGTCACTCTAGCAAATTGCGATAGCTCACAATCAATGTTGAGGTGCGGAGATGTGATAATTCTTAACAGAATGAGTGCTGAAATTGCTCGTTCCTTTTTTACGCCAACTCTCAGATAAGTTATCACGCGCCAATGTTGTGTTCAAAATGAGGGAGATAACGTTGAAGATAATTGCCGGCGTGATTTTACACCGATGGTTTCGACCCAAAACGAGCCACTAAAAGGTAGTAGCGGTGCTTCTGATAATGGCACCTATATCCTTTATTGAATTCTCTCAGGTACGGATTTGTTTAGGCCAGTCATCGCTATAGATTATTTTTTAGTGACTATATTGATGCCTACTTAATTAATGGTAAGGTGATCTGGTTGGTGTAGTGGCTACAGTCCTCGCTTCCCATCCCGAAGGAATCGCGAAGGGTTTGAATCCCAGTAGTGGTGGAGATTTTAAAATGGAATCCCGGTTCCTATCAGGATTCTTTGTGAAGGGTAAATTGAGTATAAAGTGGCCGCGCGGCACTTTTTTCGGGGCGGCATATTTTGCATAAAATTATTTTTCTGAAAATCTATAGAACTTTTTACAATATATGCATACAACAATAATTTACAATAATATCTACAGAAAAAATAAATATGTACCTAGAAAACTATTATCAACTAGCAAATTATATAGAGTTTGATAATATCATAAATGATTTTGCAATAGAAAAGCAAGAAAAATAAATTTTGAAATTTGTATTTCAATTTTTAAATTAAGGAAATGAAAAGATTTTCTGTTAAACTTTATTCTAAATTATGTCGGAATAGGTTTGAGGTGTGTCATGCGTCCCTCAAAGGAAGGGCAGCAATGGGCAGATTAATAATTCGATTACTTCATTGGTTAATGGACAATATTAACTGCCTTGAGCTAATTTTATTATTGGTGAAGAAAAAAAAGACTTAGGAAGCTTCATTTTCTTCATCAGGAAAAAGTCAAGAATGTTTTTTTTTTTTTTTAGATTTTCACTTTTTATGGTTTGTTCATAAATGTGTTCTTGAAACAGGGCTGGGGTTGTTGTGGTAGTTATTCTCGTCGTAACATTTTGTTTTAAATCTTTACAGTGGTGTAGACTTGCAGTGGAGAGCCGTGTTGTGAGTTATGTCCCCTTGAAACCCAAATGCCGGCGCAGGGGTTTGCTTCTGCTTTCATCCATTCTCTAAATCATCCTTTTTGCTCCAATCTACCCATCCTTGATTTTTACTGCTCTAGGAAGAGCTTCTTATTTTAAACGTAACCAAATATTGACAAATTTGAAGTTTTAAGTGCGATTTCATGTATATAATCTGCCTTTTGAAATAAAATTCAAATCCGTCACAATACTTGAGTTGCAAGTTGATAGTGCCGTTGAATTTTTGTCCATTAAATTTTTAAAACGTTATAACTCCTTAATTGCCCTTACTATCTTTTTTGAAGATTTTTTTATTGTAAATATTCATTGAACCCGTTTCAAAAGACCTTTAAATTCGCGCCAAAACTCTTCTATTGTAACAAAAGCGTATCGCATCACACCATTCACCAGGTGGCGTGATAAAGAATTCCAGCGCATTCAGCCATATTATGGGCAGTTGTCAAGATCGTTTGTGTATACGATTCTGGAACAGTTCTAGCGTTATGTAAATTGTACTTAGTGCCACGAAAATTAGACATAAAAAAGTTTCACAATGTTCTTCAGCAAAGGGAAGATACTATCTCCTGGTCAGCTAAGACGCTTGGGTGAACATGAATACCATTGTTCAAGTGATAGTTTATTAGATCCTTGGTTAAATCCTTGGTGGAGTTGGCTGGTTACCAAAGTACCTCTGTCAGTCGCACCTAACACCATCACTATCGTTGGTCTTGCTGTGAATATTTTGACCACCCTCATTTTAATAGTCTACAGCCCCGATGCCAAAGCCGAGGTGACTACGAATTATGTATCGTTATTTGTGCTTTTGAATGTCATATGTGACTACTCCCAACGTATTCTGATCCCTTTTCTATTACTTCAGGCTCCCAGATGGGCTTTCTTTGTATGTGCCTTAGGCCTTTTCATTTATCAAAGTTTGGATGCTATTGATGGTAAACAGGCGAGGAGGACTGGTACTTCATCTCCCTTGGGGGAATTATTTGATCACGGTTGCGACTCAATATCCACTGGTGAGTGCGTGAGAGTTAATATGGGTGGAGGATATAAAATCAATGCGGTAGTAAACGTTTACTGCTAACTTTCGAAATCGTCTTCATTTATTGCAGTGTTTGTTGCTGTGTCTGCTTGCATATCAGTTCAGTTGGGTTACTATCCCACATGGATGTTTTTCCAGTGTTTTTGCGCAATGGCTCTCTTTTATTGTGCCCATTGGCAGACCTATGTTTCTGGTGAGTTTTGAATGTAAACAAATGCAGCTTCTTACCATACTCATCAATCACTTAGTTCACACTTCTCACCTCTACCGCTTGTTTTTCTGCAGGGAAATTGAGGTTTGGGAAAGTGGATGTGACGGAAGCCCAAATAACAATTATCTTCATCCATTTGGTATCAGCAGTATTTGGCTCCAGTATTTGGAGTACAAAGGTAACGTTATAATTACAGTGATTCTTCCTCTTAAATAATCTTTTTAATAATTTCAGATTTAGCCGCTGTTGCCTATTGCTACAAGCCTGTTATTATAGTGTCATATGTCTTATCAGTATTTCACCAGGTTTTGCATTTAAGCTCCTCTTTTTTTTATAAGTATTATATAGTTTGAAACAGTATTCCCAGGTTTAGTTTCAATTGATTTCGAACAGTTGTGTTTTGTCTGTTGCTTACTGCTCCTGTTTTACTGATGAGCGAAAATATTAATTAGTAGATCTTTAAGACCTCATAACTAAGGAAAGTAGCCTGAAGTGCTTATTTGTATAATTTTCATTTGGATTTCAATGTCAGATTTCCCCTCCCCTGATTAAAGGTTAGGTTTTAAAAAAATGTATTTGGAGTTTTTTGCTGTAAAGTCAGTGCAATACTTGCCTGGTCAGTTTTAAGAGCAATGCCCTCGCAGGTTGTTTTAAAGTTCACTTATTTTAATTCAGAATTAGTTTCATAGATAGAATTTGTGGTATCATGTAATGGGACTACTGGATCATGTTTATGGTTATAATTTCAGCCATAATTTGGCAACTTGCAGAGTCTTGGCTCTTGGTAATAACTATGCTTTTCCATAAAGTTCACTTGTAATTGATGCTGTAGTATAAATTTATGTGACTTACAGTGGACTTTGAGCAAGGGTGGATTAAGGGGGTTGTGTGGGGGTGCCCCCCTATAATTTCGGTGCAATTAGAAATAATGGTAATGATTAAGTATGCCATGCCTCCTAAAACCCCTGGACTAGCCACTAGAAGTAGCCATCCCCAATTGATTATAAGTGGCAGTGCTTTTGTTGAGTGCGTTTCTTTCATAGATGCCATTTTTGGCTTGGCCTACTCAGGAACTGCCATGAGTATAAATCAATGAAAACAACATAATGATGACATATATATTTTTCGTAATGGCTAGTAACTTGTTGAGAAATAAATGTATGTTCTGTAGCAAACTCTTCTTATAAACGCTATAACGAAATGTGTAGTGTGAATGGGAATCCAGTGTATGTTGAAATAAATAAATCCTTACTGTCAACCTATTCCAGACAGGGGATGCTGAGTTTCAAGGGCATTTTATTAAGCATAGTATTTAATATTATTAGTTTTGAATTTTTAAAGTTATCGTATTTATTTTTCCATTAAATTTAATTGACACAGATCAGGTGTAATTAGTGAATTTATGGTGCAATTTGATGCATTTAGTTTAAATTTTAAGGGCGATGAAAATGAACAAATTTGAGTGTACCAAAATGCCAGCTGATATATTGGCTGGTGGTAGGTTTTGCAAAGCTCTTTTACACAATGTATTTAATTGTGCAGTTTGAAGAACAGAAATTGGAAGAATGTGGGCAGAGAATTAGAACAGGGGCAGGGGCTGCTTTACAGGACACAATTTTCCCTGCACATCCATCCGTGCATCAGACTATGCAATTAATTCATTGTCGAAGTGTTATACAGCCTTTTGGCTGATTGCTTGACCCACTGACAGCTCAAGGGTTATAGAACCTGATAAATATCGTGATTGCTTCTTTATATTGTAAAAAGTATCAATTTTAAATAATTAGTAAATTAATTGCTTTGGAATAAAAGTGACCACATTTGTGCTATTATAATAGACTCTGTAATGCTCTGGGGTACATTTCTTGTAGAAGAGCTTGCATAGGTCATACATACATGCACACGAGTTAAAAGTCTACAGCTGTCAAGATTGTTGTGAGTGACATATCAATCTGCACACGAGTTAAAAGTCTACAGCTGTCAAGATTGTTGTGAGTGACATATCAATCTGCAGAAGGCTTTTTTTTAGTTGAAACAATAATTGAGAGAATAATGTTGTTATGGAATTAGATAAAAGACTGAGATTACTCCGTAGGCTAAGTTTACGAGAAAAATCTTGTTCTGATGACTTTCGAACTAAAGTGGCAGATACTATTTTACTCCCACTTAGTGTGTGTAGGACAGGCAAAAAATAACAAAAAGAATAAAAGTTTCTCCGTGTTAGAGATTTCTTTTATCGAGACCTAACATGACTGCAGTAATTTTGGATTAAGACACTAGTTCGACCAGAACTCACACACTTCTCCAGTAATCACTTTCTATCCCTAGTTCCTTTTTCCTATCTCCTCCCTTCTTCAGACTTGAGTTTTATCCTCCCTCCATGCACCCTTGTGGTTGCTTGTGGGACAGTAAGTAGATGTAGTTGAGAAATTTCATTTGTGGTGTCAATCTAGAACCCCTTGATTCTTACAAAACTGCCTGCTCATCTCAAATGAATTTGCTATGTAAATTTCACTTTATATTTTGTTACCAGTAATGATTTGGACTCGAGTGTCATCATCCCGGTCAACGTGAAGATCACACAAAATGTTCAAACCAATGGCTAATGACCAATGGCTAATGAAACAGTGTGAAATTTTACTACCAACTTTTAGCCGAGTAGGTTTAATGGCAACTCAACATCTTAATTGCATCAGAACAAGCTGGGGACTAATGAAAATGGCATTTTTGAAATTTCCTTCTAATTAAGTATTCATTATTTTTTCAATTTAAGGTAATATCCAATCATGTAAAGATACTATTAAAAATTTTGTTTGGTTTTGATAATGGTCAATGATGAGTCCAGGAACAGGAGTTTTAAGCTTACTAGTGAAAGTAGATTTGGTGGTGAATCTGAAGGATTGTGTGTGAATTTTATGATTATATTCTGAATTATTTCTCTTGAAAAAGAAATTTCTTTCTTTTTCATGTAATTCATCAAATATTTTGGCCTTTATCAAGCTTTATGCTGAAAATTCCTGTCTTTTAGTGGGCTAATGGGTATTTGATTGTATTTTAGCATATAATTTATTCAAAAGTTAGCCTTTCCTCACTCATAGAGTACATACTAAAGGGAATAGAATTGAAATTCTGCTGTGATCATTTATGAACTTGTGATGCAGTCACCCAAACATTTTATTTTTCAAAATGCTGAGAGTAATTTGTGGCTGAACTTCTTGAACCTGAACTTAATATGAATAAGCTTGCCTAATTTTCTGTTGGAGGCTTTTGCAATGCTGTAGTGCAGGCATTTGGATTGCTTCCGGGCTCTGCTGCGTCCATCCACCTTGATTGCAATGGACACAAAACATCATCACCATCAAGATGGACAGGTGCAGTGGAAGCCATCCAAATGCCTGAAGCTTGTTTAATCTTTATTGCTAAGATTTCCTTTTATGAATGGGGAACATGTGTGATATTTAAAAATTACTTGTATGAGAAGCTCATTTTAGAAAATAAGCAGGACATGATTTTTTTCAACAATTAAGTTGTTTTGTGAAAATATTTCATGCTAAAAAGTATGGAATCTTGGCTCTGTCGATACGGCAGATGATGTCATGGTAATATAATTCTGCCATAATAAATTGAATGTGTTTCTATGTAAAGTTCTGCTTGTTGTCCTAATTTGACTAAAGTAATTGTTTTTATTTCCCTTATGGAAGACAATGAACCAGAATGATTTTATCCTTCCTGTTGTAATATTTGTGGAGCAGAGAAGTGATACCATGTGATGATGTGAAACTGTTGAGAAGACGTTATTCTTCATGTTTCCATGAGGTCTATTTGTTTAGTTCATTTCTCGGGTAATTCGATTGCATTTTGTCGCTTCATAGACTATGTTTTACCTAAGAGAGGTGAAAGATTATCTACGAAGCAATAAAACTCAATGGCTTTACCCGATAAAAGAATATGAAGCATTGAGATTTATTTTTTTAATTTTATGCTCTTATTATAGGAAATTATTAATTTTGGCGATTGGCACATATACTTAGGGTCCGTGCATAAACTATTTTATCCTTTACGGTAATTTTTTTACCCCCTCCCCCTTTCATTGACAACTGTAGTACAACCCCCCCCCCCCTGAAATGTAACATTGTCTCTATAAATGAAACTTTCAATTCATAAATATTTTTTCAATTATTGAGTGATTTATTTTTAGGGATAGCTTGAAGTAAGGCAAATAAAATAGCCAAACTAGATATAATAGCACTATCTAATCTCAATGGGAACAAGTAATATTAATTTTTAAATTCTAAAAATCAACCATAAATCATGGCGCAAGGTGCTGTGCTCATCTACTTTGTTCTCCTCCCTCCCCACATTTTCTAACTGCCGCCTTGAAAAGTGTTGTCACGAGGTCGCTACTTAACCAGCGAAAAGGTAAAAATGCAAGAAATTTGATGGTATGAAGACTTGCAACATTATAGAGGCAATGGTTCAGTTTCATTGAGTTAAAGTTGAAGCTTGGGGTGTAAGAAACACCCCTCGCATTCTTCCTCATGTTAAACTCTGTAGCGTTGTCGACGAGTAAGAAACGTAGACAGGTGCATTGTAACAGCAATGTTACAGTGAGACCCCCCCTCTCCCTCGTTACCCGCTGTAGGTTTTAAGGCAACCCCCTAAGCTGGTAACGTAGTTTATGCATGATCCCTAATGGGTTTTAGCTCTGAATTCATGAGAAAGTTTAGCTGTCATGTCATCTTCTCAAATATGAAGAAAAATTATGCATTTTCCCCATTTGCCTGAAGTGACAACTAGTGTTCTGTGTTATTATCCATTTTCTACATTGCATATACATGTTTGTATGTACTTCTTACATTTTTATATCATAAGTTGGAGCACTATGTATTCAACGTTGCAGAATTCCCACCTTTGCCTACAGCAGGATCATTAATTGGTTACGAATTTGTAATACTATGTAAATTTCAATGATCTATTTTCTTTTGGCAGATTCCATATTTAATGGTGGAAATTAAGTTACCTATGGCTGTTTTCACATTTTCGTGTGCAGCAGTTGCATTTTACAATGGTTTTAATGTGATTGTTAATGGTGGTGTCGGAAAGAATGGCTCCACCGTGGCTGTAAGTTGGTCAAAATGTTTCAATGAACTAAATTTGCCTTACTAACAATGTCTACCATTCCCAGACCTTCATTTATCTAGGTCTATGGCAGTTCTGCTGCATCACATATTCCCCTTTTCAGAGGCTCCTTCTATGTCTCGCTTTTATTACATAGATTGTACCCATGATTGTCTTAATACATTTTCAGCGGTGCTACAGATATCTCAGTACAAAGGTTGAGATGGGAAATTGTTGTGTAGAGGTGTTTTGAAGTGCTGTGAACATTTTGGTTGGTGCATTCATATCTGCAAGGACTTTTCAGCAACCCTTGGAGGGAAATTTAAAGTTGGGCTCATGCATGCTCAGGTTCACTAACTTTCAAATTTTATTGCATGCTTCTCCCCCTCTTGGAATGAACTTCTGTTTCAGTATAATCATCTGACAATAGAGTTTATTTGGGATGAAGGAGAGCCATGGAATCCATATCTTGCCTTGTATTTTAAATATCCTTTTCCAAATCCATTGGTATTCATGTGCCAGCTAAAGGAAGATAAGTTAGAAACGATTGGCTCAAGGATTCTCTACACTTTATTAGGTTTTCTTGATAACATATGTTTTAATACACATTGCAAAAGTGCACCCATTATTGACAGAATTAATATGAACAGGAGCATGCTGTGGACTCTTAAACTCTCTGATGAGCACTGTTGGGTTTCTTAATGTGTATGTAGAAATAGTGTCCTTGGGAAATCAATGTTTCATAGCTCTTGAAGATAGCTAACTAAATAAAATGTGATTTGTTTCTCTCCACTAGATACCGTACATGTCAGTGCATTTGTCACAAGCTGTTTGCGCTGTCTTTTTCATTGGCTATGCCCACATATTTTTGACATTTTGCCAAACAATTCACACAGGTGGAGTAGGAAAAAATGGCTCCACGGTGGCAGTAAGTTGACCTCTGGTTTGACAATAGGATTTGATCAAATAAAGTCTTTCTTCAAAGAACGCTCTGCTTTAGATATTGCATGAATGCAGTGTTTAAAATCAGTAGGCTTTATGCATTTCTCTGAGAGTAGAATTGTTTCAAATGTCTCTCTTTGGTGATGTGTTTGGAGCAGGTGCTGAGATTCTTCATAAGGTTCTTCATTAAACAATTTATTAATGGTGGGCGTTAACATTTGAAGCATCTTTTTTATCACTCTGTTTAACCTACTTCTCTCCTATCCAACTTTGGTATGCCCTTGATTCTGTCTCTGTAGAGAAAACTTCATGAATATTTCTGTCTGTTTCAAGCAGCTTCCATTTTTTGATGTGGAAATGAAATTGATACCAATGTTTGTGGCATTATTGGTTGCGCTCCTACTTGCTCAGTCAAACATAGTGGTCATTTTCACGGGTGGAGTGGGGAAAAATGGGTCTACAGTGGCCGTAAGTTTTACTAAAACTTGTTTCAACCTTATAGCGCTTTCATTTCTTACCGCTAATGTTTACTCGTGCCTTTAAAGGAGGTAACTATGGCAGTTTAATTGATTGAAGATTTGCATTGCATCTTGTCTTTGATTGGTTGGTGGCTAGTGGTTCTCATTTTGTTATCGGTTTATTTTGAGTATCTTTTTGCATGCTGTCGTTGACTGTTCCTCATTTTACCTCCTTATTTTTTTTTTTACAAAAATGGCCTTTCTATTTCTCTTGTCATTTACCTAAAAATTTCCTAATCTGTTCACTAATTTGTTTTTGGTGGTTAGCTTTGGTCTTATTGTTATCAGTTCTGGAGATTTCTTATGCATGAATTATTTTACTGTCCATTTTTTTACTTCTTTTTCTGATCCCAATGACCTTTGTCCTCTGTCAGTTACATGTTCATTTCCTGATTTGTTTGACGTATTTTGTTTGTTGCTATTTTTCCTTTGAACCCAATTTTTGAAGCTAGTGTAGTTTGAATGATACTTACTTCCACGCTGTGGACAACTGGCAATATTTTGACTGTGTGTTATCAACTCTTTTTCAGGGCACCAGTGTACTCTCTCCAGTGATACCATTTGGACTAGTTATTGTTCCTGCTTACATTATTTATAGAAAAAGTATCGATGGTGTATATGAAAACAATCCAGTTCTGTATATACTTGCCTTTGGCTTGGTCACTTCCAAAGTTACCAATCGTTTGGTGGTGAGTATGGTTGTCATGTGATAGTTAAATAAATTTTCCAACTAAGACTTTAATGCTTAACATCTTCCAAGATAGATATTGATGTGAGCTTCTCTTAAGATACTGGTCCATTGAATTTTGCATTCTGTTGTGAAGAAAGAAATTGTGCATGTAATAATCTAGAGAATGATACTCACTTCAATAGGACCTACCTTAACTGGTAAATTACCTTAAAAATAATAATGATTATCCTAGCAAGGAACCATGCTTAAAGCGCTGAACAAGTATTGGCTGGTAAACCATAACCCTTGATACAATAAGTAAACTTTATACTTACTTTTTTGGGCTCTTAGAGGTTCTCTTGAGTTTCATTGTTTTAATATCATTTGGGGAGTCTTATAGGCATTTTTATGATAGATTACCCAGATACTGTGTTGACACTTCAAGGGATTGCTCTGCCATGTGGCATAATAGTAACAATGAACAGACCTTTACAGTCTGCCTTAATTCTACATGAAAAATTAGTATATTTATCCTATTTATTTATCCATGAAATTTTCCAAACTTGTGTAGGATTTTCCATGGTTCAGTTGTTAAAATAATTTAGAAAATTAGCATATGCTACTATTTAGGTTGTTTTAAATTATATTCTTAAAACTTGTTATGCAGTCATATTGAATACTCCAATTATCTTAGTCCAGTGGCACTTGATCAACATTATAAATGATTCATTCTTTTATTTCTTAATTTCTTTGTTACTTGCTTCATTGGCCACTTGCTTTGATTCATGAAATAATTGCGTCATTCATCTTTTAAAGTGAACCATTGATCGATGTAAATGATTGGATTGAAATTGTTCAGGTTGTTGCCATACCTTTAATTTTAGAGAAAATGATTCAATTTCTGAGTGGCTGATTGAGTTAGAAGCACGAGGAAAATACTAATACATGTTTGTGTCAATTTTTATTCAGCATTGGTATTTCTCTGTGCAACTAGGAAGTATAGTTGCTCTTGGCTGGTGTTTATTTTATAATCATTTAATACCAATTATTTGCTTTTCAGGTTGCACACATGACTAAAAATGAAATGGAGTATCTGGATTCAGCTCTTTTGGGCCCTTCCATGCTGTTTCTCAATCAGTATTTCAACTTTTATATTGCAGAGTACAATGTGTTATGGTTATGCTTGGTAAGTGATAAGACTGGCCTAATGAATATTTAATCCTAAATTCTATAATTACCTTATTAATTCTATAATCTTCTTTAGTTAAGCATATTTCTCTTCAAAGGAAAATTAACTTAGCATCTAAAGCTCATGTCCTTAGGAACTAGTATCTTGCAGTGTTTCTCTGATACAATTTGGCTTTAATTGAAGATTGTATTGTGGGACAAAGGAACCATATGATTTTCTACTCAATTACCTATCTGAAATGAGTTAAAAGACCCAGCACCACCCGTGAGAAGGAATCAAACTACCTTCTCGGAATATAGTTCCCTCATGAGCATAGCCCAACCCATCCATCTCCACAACCACCCATCCATCCCCAAATTCTGAACAGAAATTGAAAATTGCGCATTTTTGTGTTTTGAGTTTTGCTGTGAAATTAGAATATTGACGACTGCATTCAAATTCAAATTTTTGATGAAATAATAATGTCTTAATTCATCTGTGGCACAACAATAATTGTGGTAGATGTTGTCAGTCATTACACTCATCTTGCAAGAATACAGAAAGAAATACACTGAATACAAAACTCAAATATACAGTAAGAAGCAAAATGTAGACATACAGTAAGAAGCAGAAAGTAAATACAATGAGAATCAAAATGCAAGTATACAATTAAAAACTTATTGTGGAGAAATCAATTTCAAAATATTCCTCCAGTGAATGTATAGGTTTAGAGATGAGCCATTTCTCTAGGGCCCCGCGAAAGACTTTGTTGTCAACCATTCTTGCTGAGTTGGGCAGCATGTTGAAACACTTGATAGCCAAGTTTTCATAGTTAAAAGATTTAGCCAGTCTAAAGTGAGGCATATCTATTTTATGATTTGCTCTAGTGTCATGATTGTGTACATCAGCTCTTGTGGAGTACATTTGCAGATTTCCCTTGACGAACAACAGAGTATGAAACATATATAGGCTGTATACAGTCATTAGGCCTAATCTGACAAAAAGTGGTTTACAATGTTCATTAAATCTAGAGTTAGAGATAACTCGAACCACCTTCTTTTGGAGTATTAATAACTGTTTTACATCTGAAGCATGCCCCCAAAGTCTGATTCCATATGAAAGGTGAGATTGAAAAAATGCATAATATGCATTACGAAGATAGTCATTGGTCACACAGCACTTAAGCTTCCTGATTAAGTACAGGGCTCTGGCAAGTTTTTTCCTAATGTTAAAAATATGCATACTCCAGGTTAGCTAGGATCAAGATAAAAGCCAAGAGGTTTTACAACTTCATTGTCTGGTGTAATTTGTTCAAGAGAACAGGTTAAGAATTGGGTTTTCATAGGATTCATAAAGAATCTGTTCGCTGAAAACCAAACATTTGCTTGCGCCAGTGTGTCAGATATCAGCTTATTAGTCTCAATGGTATTGGTACCCTGATGCAAGAAAGTTGTGTCATCAGCATATAGGACACAGTCAGTGGATACATTCACAGGTAGGTCATTGATCATAATTAGGAAAAGGAGGGGACCAAGTACTGACCCTTGAGGTACCCCATGCTTTGTCCTTTAATAAATGGCTTTGTTATCCTTCAAATTCCATGCAGTGCTTATTTTTTAGAACCGTAAGCATTTCTATGTACTCAGTCTTTCAATTTGGAGATATTTTGTTAATCCTTACAATTGCCATTATTCTTCCATTTTTTTACATCATTCGCAGAGCAAAGTTAGGTGCAAAGTGCTGTCAAGGGAAATAGGTACACTGTCTATATGGTGTAAATGCTTACAGTTAATAAAAATATTGAATTTCATATTAGTGGCAGTTAATCTTAAAAAGTTATTGACTGTGGACTAAACATCTGTGTTTGGGTTGATATGAAGTTTAGCTTTGGTCCATCAGCCCTCTTGTCTTGAAAGATTTGTGAAAAGACTATTAACAACTGTAACTGTTAGTAACTATCGCGAATAGGATGGCCTTCGATTGGTCGTGGGTCTTTCTCAAGGCCGTAAACAATGAGCGGCTTATTACTTTTTAATTAGCAACGATGTACTCACTTAAAATTTCACAGGAGCCGCGCTCGAGTAATGACTTCAGTAACTCTATTTCTTGTTCAATAGTGAACATGATATAGGTAAAGAAAAAGATGGTAACAGTTTCCGAGGTTATGTAAAAAACTTTTGCTATGACCTTTTTGCGGAGCAACATATTATATTGAAGTGAAGCCTGTATCTTGGAGGAAAGGAAGATATTAGATTTCAGCACAAATAAATATCACGTAATGATAACACCATTTCTTTTCCCACTTCATGTTTATTCCAAGTGAAGGAATTTAACTTTTCATCCATGGCGTGGAATTGCATACTTTCAGATATCCAATGCCCAATCAAAGCCCATTCTATTCACGATAGTATCCTTGTATTTTCATAATTTAAACATAATAGGTCCGTCAGAATGTGTAGCCTCTTTTCGGCTGAACAAGAATCCCGAAATTAGCTTCGAAAGTCTCCCAAGAGCATTGATTGAAAATCCAGCAAATAGGCTGAAAATAAAAAAAAATTGTTACTACTGCCGTAAATGTATGGGAGTGGGCAATTTACAGTAATTCCGTAAAATATTTGAAAGAAAAAAATTGTCACAACCTGGGAACAAACCCTAGCCACCATATGAGAATAACCGGCTCAGCGCCTCAACCCACTGGGCTATAAGGTTTGTTAAGAGAGGCGCGAACTTTAAAGTATTTATACGGAGGAAGATTCTTTAACTGCGTTTTTCTCTCGAACCCGGGCCTATGTGGAAGAAAGCCGTGACACTTTTCCCGCATTCTCTCTATAGTTTCAGAAAATAATTGCCTCGTTTGGATCCCGAACATCACTTACGCGATGTCTCCTTGTAAGTGCATTTGGCCTATAAAATTGCGTGAAAGTTCCCAAACTCAATGCGTCATTCCTTCACTCTTATGTATAAGACTGAATTGGATTAGAAGTGTTATTACTTTCATCAACTTGATGAAAGTCCTCTATCATTTTGTGGCAATGGAGTATTTGCACACTTTTGGGAAGTGACATCTAAAAAATCTATCGATACTTCAGACACTAAATTTTCATTCTGACGATCGAGAGGCTTTTCGTTAATTTTTTATTAGCTAATAAAATCTAATAAATTATTATTGCGCCGAAACACTGGTCCGCCATGTTGTGTAGGCTCTGACGTCATCTCCCATAGTCGACCATTTGTTGATTTGGAGTTTGTGTGACTGTGTAGTCTTAGCGTACGGACGAAACTTTAGCTATTAATTAGCAAATATAGAAATAACTTCGAAAAGGCAAATACTATTTCACTCTCAACGCATGGCTATGCTATTTCGCTTCTGCTAATATGGGAGATGACGTCACACTACGAAGAACCATTGGGTGGGCGTTTAGACCTAGGCAATTTCGATGCTAAAACAATGCATAATAAAAGCTATTTATTAAATTAATTAGTTGGAATTATACATTGGTATTTCGTACGTGGCATTTCGAAACCAAACACTACTCACTATAATAAATTTCAACAAAATACCTCACTTACGCAAATACTCTATTCTTGCAAATTTGGGTTCAGTCCATCCCTTTGTAGCATTTGTTAAGTGTTTGGCAATGTCACAGTTTAGGACCTTTGACAAGTTAAATAATTCATGACCTCAATTTTCATGGACATTACTGCCAAAACCTCACTATTCAGCTTTGAAATGTGATGTAATGACATAAGTTTCTAACATTTAATTCCCTGATGTATTTGTGCCTGAACTTTAATATGGAGCATGTTGCTGTATGTGTCGGAAACTTGGTAATTGCGAAGGGAGGATGTACGTAGACTTTAGGCATTTGAGATGTGGGTTTGGAGAAGGATGGAGAGGGTGAGCTGGGTGGCATGGAAGGCGAACGAGGAGGTATTGGATATGGTTGGAGAGGAGAGGAAGCTTGTGGCAGAGAATCGGAGAAGGCAGAAGAGTTGGATGAAGGAGGTTTTGAAAGGAGAGGGCATGTTGAAGAGAGTGATATAGAGGGGAGAATACTGGGGAAGCGTGGAAGAGGATAGGAATTCTGGACAAAATAAGAGGAGGTAGAAGATATGAAGAATTTAAGAGGGATCTAATGGTGGGACATCCTTAGGAGGGAAAGCGAGACAATGTCTATTAAGTTAGGGTGCAGGAAGGGGACTGTCCAAGAACCTACCAATCAGCTGGAAGAATACTTGAATGAATTTGTGCCTGATATTGGAAAACCTCACCTTAGTAGAATAAATAACAATTTTGGTTTTTAACCCTCGGACGCTCAAGGTGCTGATACATCAGCTCATGCAAGAAGTTCATTTGCTTATACACCCATTCTTTGGTACATACATACTACAGACTAAAAGTGGAACGATCGGTCCGATAAAGCTGATTGTCCTTAGGTACCGATGCTAAGGTTAGGTTACATTAGGATTGGCTAATACATATGACTAATTACATAATGAAAGATAGAAATAAATACAGTACTGTACTTTTAATCATCTTACTATCCAATCTGACAGTGTGAAATACCTGCACACTGTAAATATACACTATAGTACTGCTCCATCTGTACCGAGCTGGACTTCTAAATTGAGTCTGCTGCTCTGTTAAAGGGAGGTCCATAGTACCAATGTAAGAATGTACTTTATTTTACAAAATGTTAATATTGCTTTATTTTGCATTACTTTTGTTATATAAACAGCATTTGGTTTCAAGCACCTGAAAATTGATTTCTTAGGAATTAGTTTATACAGTAGACTTACAAAAAATATTCAAATAAATATTGAAATTAGTTGTGAGCTTTCTGAGATTGGAAAAGGAAAATTCTACAGGAGCGATATGATTAATGTTTTAGTAATTAAAAATAATAAAAAATGCAAAATGGCCCAGGCAGTCTTTGCTCATCCTGCCAGAAGTTTGCTGTTCGTGGAAGAGTTTTGTATTTTTTTAAATCAGTACCTACTTAGTCATTCTTCTGTGGTAAATTTGGGAATTGAATGGTGAAAAGTGATGGCTTTATATTGAATTTTGAAGGTAATGGACATTAACAAATTTATGTGCATAAAAATTTCACTTGATAGCAGTGTGATGGTAGTTTTTGGTCAGAATCCAATGGCCAATGGATCAGCCCACTGGCATCACAAGGGTTAACTATGATTTTGGCATAAATGCACTTGCCAGGAGGAACTCTTGAAGCAATACTTATATGTATTTGTTATTGTTACAATTTTTCAAATGATTCTGTGTATTCTAATTTGATTACATGCTCTTTGCATTCTAGTTGTGGACAACTTTTGACTTGCTGAAGTACTCATCCCAAGTTTGTCTGGAGATATGTGATCACCTCAAAATTGACTTATTTAAGATGCCAGCCAACATAAATGTTCGCAGTTCTACGCGTGCATACTCCTCCCAAACCTCAAGTTCCTCATTCTCATCTCCGGGCTCCGGTCACAAGAATGGTATGAACCTGTCATCAGCTTCTACAAAGGTGGCCACTCGTAGCAAAACGCGAGACCAAAGGCATAGGCCTCAGTAATGACTGTAATCCTAGTCTTAACTTAAATTAATTGGAATGTTTATTTGAAGTGTTCATGTTGTCAAGGTGATTGTCTCTTGGCCCTGTGCATTCAAATCTGAACTTAACATGATGATGATGTAGTGTAGTTCTCGTCCTCCAATTTTGTAAGGAATGGTCGAAACGATTTGAGTCAGAAATATTGACACTTGAGTTGCCCCTTGTCCAAGCCTTTTGAAAAAAAAGGATATTGAGTTTCCGATATTTGATGGCTTTTTCCTCTTATGATTTTTTTAAATTATTTATATTTTATCTGGAAAAGTCTATTTTTATTCTTCTATTTTTTAATGCTAGTTGAAATGCATGTGGCACTGTTTGGTGCTCTTTATTTTTGTACTCCCTTTCCGAAACCTCATGCCTTGGAAAGAACCCAGTGGTAGAGTTGATCCTAATACCATTAAGGGCTTGAACTTCCTCTGGTGACTTTGATGGTGAAGGGTTTACATGCTGCCCTATTTAATTAATCAGTATCTAATCATACCATATGTTATGTCAAATTATGCTTCTTCAATCCTATCACCCAAATTGTTCATTGTTAGTTTTCCATATTTTCATTAGTTTGACACATCAGCTCTCATTTGCAGTTTTTTTACCCAAGTGCTTGGTGATAATAAGATTGTTGTTTACGTTTGATTTTGTAATAACTAAGATTTTTGCTCTGGGAAGCAAAGTATGTAAATATTCAATAAAAGTTATTTATTTTATTGAATGAAGTTGAGGTTTTTGAGATGAGTAATCTCATTGTAATTAGTAGTATACAATGTTTTGCATATTTTGTGGATGTAGACTCATCCAATGTGTCAGGCATTGAAAGAATTTTATACCATTGTGAAAACATTTGAAATATTTTTGAAAAGGTAGTGTTTTTACTCATTAAAAACATTTAAAAGGCTAGCTTCATTTCTCAGCTTATGATTTTGAAGCTTTAGATCTTTCGTGTCATTTTAGAAGAGATTATTTGGTTGGCCTTCGTTATCATTTAACTGCAAAGTATCTTTGTACATAGAAATAGTTGTTTCATTTTAGCTGATTTATGACATGTTATGCATCAAGGCTTTAGACTAACTTGTATAAGCTGTCTTAAAACCGTTGGCAAAGCATTGTAATTGGGAAAACAAGTCCATTTGAGTTTCTTTTGTGATACCTTAATCCAAAATACAGTCCTAGTTTATTCCTGCTATTTTCACTGACATTCCTATTTCAAGAGTTGACTGTAAAAAAAGTGTTGCTGTAGAATGTCTATTATAGACCTCTTGTTATAAGAGCGTAAAATATGTGAAGTAATGAGAGTTGTTTCGTTGCAGTATTCTTATACACTTCTTGCCAAACTGCTCAAGGTATTACTACCATGCCTTAATATGTCAGATCTATTTAGTGGGTTTGAAACTTATTAATATCCAAAGAAGTATCCCTGTAAAATTAAAAGCTGGCTAAATACATTTTTCCCTGCCCAATGACTTTGTGTTGTAACTTACAATGCTCATATTTTTGTTATACTTTTGAGGAGTGTTACATAATTAGTCAATAAGTTTTAAAATTTGAATTGTTTTGTTATGACTTTGGCTTAAAAAGTGTTTTGGTGGATTCGCCGTGTAAAGTATACAAGTGAAATACACGAAGAATGAAAGAAACTCTTACTGGTGCTATCATTTCTTCTTTCTTTATCTCCTACTTATGATTACTAATTAATTAATAATGCAGGGATTGGTATTCAAATAGTGCTTTTTGACAAGAGGTGGGCTTATTTCTTTAGTTCTTTTGTTTACTTTTCTTCAGCGCTTGAAGAAATTTCTTTGCTCTTTCTCTCACATGATTTGAGTGGCTATTTGTTGATCTTAGCATCTATAATGTTGCTTCATATGTTTAAGCATGCCAAATATGTTTTAATGGTAGTAAAAGTGAAATATTAATTTAATTTTTCCTGCCTTTTTTATGTTTTATGTAAAACAAAGCTAGTGTCATTATCATTATCTTTTTTTCCTGTGCTGAGGGTTTGTTGTAATGACCATTCTTAAGTTGGTACTCCTCCCGTGGGAAATTGGGGCCCTTTTCAATGTCCATTTGGGACTGTGGTTGAAGGGCATGCAATAATGCCTTTACAGTGGGCATACCCTGATGTACACAAAATGTCCAATTGCTTGATAAGAAAATAATTTGAGATGATAATTTCATCATTTTATGTGTTGAAAATTGTCAGAGGAAAATGGAAAAATCTGGGAATTGAACCTCTAACCTCCAGCATTTCCCTGGCACTTTGCAATGTATTTGTTGCCACTCATCGTGGCAGTTAATGAAATTTTACACTGGTCGCCTTTTGATGTGTTGCGGCTGTTTATGAGAACTGTCTTGCTGATGGTAAGATGTAGTAATATAGGGTGTTAAATTTTTCTGATGTCAATTATTGCTGAACTATAAGTACTTGATTATGTTATATGGATCCTAAAACCTTGCTTTAAATTGGCCACAGATGATATTTAAAATTTTATTTTCATTTGGAAAGTTCCAAATTTGTTTGAATTTAGGTCAGATTATTATCCTGCGAAATTTACTCATTAAATGGTTTTGGTGAAGCGTTGGTTACATCATGATTTTGTATGCTTTACATATTTTGGAGTGATGGCTTCCACAGTGGTTTGAAGAACTGGATCCCATATTTTCAGGTTCAAATGCATGTGCCAGCGTTTAGATGACAGTTTCTTCTCCATTACAGAAGGCATCTTAAAGTTGATGATAACATTTTCTCCTCCATTGCAGGAGATGTCTTCAGGTCAATGACCTGAAGATGCCTCCTATAATGGAGGAGAAACTGTTGCCATCTAATTGCTTATACATGGAGTGGAACCTGATAACATGGGATCTTTTGCATATTTTACTGACATAATAGTTAGAAATGTGGAAACAGCAAGCCTTCAGTGTGAACTTAATAACCTTGGCTCATTCTCAACAAAGTTATTGTCGTCATTCTATCTATTATTGCTCAAATTATTGATAATTTGTTGTATAAATGTATTTTTCCTTTTGAACAGGCACTGTTAAAGATTGGTTTTAAGCAGATATTTCAATATATGTACATAGTGAATTTTTTCAAGGAGAAGAAAACTTATTGAGCCTCTTGCCATTTAAATCAAAAGAAAGACTCATCGCCTTTTTTTAGTAATTTACAAAGCTCTGATTACTTCTATAAATGCTAACAATGTTACTTGCATGAAATTTTCAGTGTTTTCTTAACCTTGTGACCCCTGAAAGCAAATCATATTCTCATCATCCCAGGTACAATTCCAAATACATATTCCCAAATGCATTTTCAGTCATGATAGCTAGTAGGATAATTACATATGCCCCTTTAGCAGAGGATATGTACCTAAGCTAAGTAGTTGAAGCACTATTTTCCCAAAAGTAGCTAAAATAATGTTTTAATATATTAAATACTGTCCTCTATTAGTATTAGAAGTATCAATGAATGCCCTTAATTCAAACTTTTAAAAATTTGATTAACATTTAGAATTTAAATGATTAATGGATGGACTTCATCATTAGCTCTAAGTGAAAAGTTCTGCTGCATATTATGCATGCATAACGGGTGTATCCTCTACACATAACCTTTGAAAAGCTGAAGTCTTTTCTCACCTTTCAGGAGAAATGGATAGTTGTACGACCCTTGGTATTATTCTGTGAGGGAAGCATAGGATTGTACCATGAATTTACATATTTTCAATTTATTTTTTTCCAAACTGGCATCTTGCTTTTTTGTAATGGGTCATTAAGTATGGAATATGAATATTACAAAGGAATCTACCGTATTAATGGGTTGACTATTTTAGTCAATTGGAGCAGTGTTATCATTAATTAATGTCAAAGTGCATGAAATAGTTGATATTGCTTGGTTTATTTGGTAATCATCTCCTCATCGATTCATATCTCTTCAGTCTAAAACTTTGCCTGTTCTTG
The DNA here is from genome assembly GCA_963573305.1 of Pyrrhosoma nymphula. Taxonomy (NCBI): domain Eukaryota; kingdom Metazoa; phylum Arthropoda; class Insecta; order Odonata; family Coenagrionidae; genus Pyrrhosoma; species Pyrrhosoma nymphula. Next base: position 39,106,164 of record OY754334.1, read on the forward strand.
ATGTTAATGAGTGATAAAATGATGTGCTCTAGTGAAAGAGGAGTCTAGATAAAGTGTCAAAAGGTCAATAGGACTGCTGAGTGTGGTGATGTACCCATCCATTGTGGTTTGTGACGTGTATGCTTCATTTCCTCGTGGTGCTGAACATGGGCGTAGCTAGGGGGGGGGGGGGGGGGCAAGGGTGTGCACCACCCACCCTACAAAACTCATTTCCCACCCTAGAAAAATAGACAGTATTGAAGAAATATACTGTTTTCATTATTTTTATCTTGAAAAAAAGATTCATTACTATTCCTCATAAACATAATTACACATAATCTGTGCCTACTAAAAAGTTAGTTGATCTCTAATAGGATTAGTGGAATTGAAACCTTTAGGTGGCTGATCAGTTGGACAGCTGCCCCCCCTAGGAAAACTCCCTAGCTACGCCAATGGTGCTGAATCAGGTTGGCTATCTGTTCTTGAAAAACAGGAACACTACTGGAAATTGCCTGGAACTACCTCTTGCATAACTGTGGGGATTCTCCGTTAGTTTTTATATAATTTTGTAATTTCTCTTTGATTATTTCCTGTTTTTATTCTTGCATGCAATGTTGGGATGGTAATTCGGCAAAATTGGGAAGGTTACCTGGACATTTTAGTTTAAATTAGGAAATAGCTAGCCTGACTGTTATTATATGATTACTTGTGCTTTGAATCTATTAAGTGTTATTTTGCCATGATTCCATTTTTTTATTTTTCATCGAATCATCATGGCTGCTGATTTTTTTTAAATTTTCTCTCAAAGTTTTCCATACAGAGGCAGTCTTCCCTATTTGTACATCACAATGACATGCATAGTTGTCAATCCAAGTTGGTAGTATTTCTTTTTTTTTTCTCAGCTGATCAAATACAGAAAAAAGTAATATTCGATTCAAGACATCATAATTGATAATTACATTGATGAGGGAGGCAAGTTAAAGTGACAATTAGCAAACAGTTTACAACAATTAAAATTACAAACAAAAGGTACAAAATCAGTTTTTTAAATGCAAAATGTTTCAAAGAAATGAACAATCATTTAAGTTACTGCATGTCACTTAGTACTCAACTACAGAGTGATAATGTCTGTATTAGAAGCTTTTTCGTTTGGGTCTTGAAGCAATGAATGCTATTAACTTTTTCAGTTTTGAGGGTACCTAGCTGGTTAAAGGGTCTTATTCCCATATCATGGGGTCCAGATTTCAACTTCCCTGGTTTGATTGATGAGCAATGTAGGTCATGTTTTTCTTCTATTGTGGTGGGTGATCATGGAGGTCAGAATACATGGAAAAATTTTGAAGATTGTTTTTACTAAGTGATCATTCTGACAATGCTCTTTTGAATGATAAGTATGTCACCAATGAAATGTGGAGACCCTAAAAACATGATATTGCATAAAACTGCAGTATAAAGCTGCTTTTAATTGTCTTAAGTAGAGATCAATGCAGTTCTTCTTGTTTTATTTTTTGAAGATCCCATAACCATATTCATTAGAGTTGAAATAGAATGTCATGCTCAAGATGTTTTGTTCTAGATTGAATAATTAAGAAAAAAGTTAAGACATACTTGCAATAGACCTTAAAATGCTTTAAAACCTTCCTGAAAAAGGCGATTTCTCCTCACATAAATCTTGATTGTGAAAATAGAAATCCTGAAGCCACCCTGTAAATTGATAAGATGGTTAGTGAAGATAAATGGCTTTAGCTTTGTGGAATTAACTCATGTTGGAGCAAAAAAAACTTAGTAATTTTCCACACCATATTGTTTTAAACTGGTCCTTGCGGGGGAATTTTACACCATTTTCTAAAGTACTAAGTGGCATGAAGAGTGGCATCTTATTTATGTATAAGTAAGAAGAGAGGGGTACCACTATACTCTTACCACAATAGCAAAACGTAGGGGGAAGGAGGAAATCAGAGGTCGACTCTTGAAATTCATTTGGGGAGAGGGAGTGAGGTTGAAGGGGAGGAGAAACCTGGACAGTGAAAAGAGGATTGGCTCACCATAACAGTGTCATTTAAGTTTATTTATTAAAAATCCTTGCATGATTAAACAAGTAGCCCTAAAAATTCAGTTTTCTACCTTGGTCACTGAGATGTCTGGGATAATATGCATACCATCCAGCAAATGTTTAGCGTATATAGTATTGCTGGACGATGTGAATGTTTCTGATTTCACCCTGAACGTTTTACATGTATGTCATGTAAACCTTTAAAGCATTTTGTGCTCTCAGTATTGTATAGGCTCCCCATTACTATGCCATTGCCCTGTGGTGCAAAAAGTTTTGTTGAATTGCAAATTTCTCAATAAATCAGGTCTGTACCCGATATTGACTTAGGTATGAATGTACCTACTTAGTCTAATGCAACAGGTGCAAAGATTTACACCAAAGAGATGGATTCAGAATGAAAAAATAATTTGACTTGACCATAATTCACCCAGATCTCCCTATTGCTGGTCAGGTGTGTAAGCCAGTTACACGTCTGCCATCTGAATTCAAGGCGAATTTTAGTGGGGGTCTATATGAACTATATTTTGAAATGGCTTGGTGAATTAACTGGCTAGCACACCTGACCAGCATTCGGAAGATCTGGGTCTGAATTGTGGTCAAGTCAAATGATTTTTTTCATGGTGAATTTCATCCCTTAGGAAACTTTTTATAAGATTTTTGGCAAGAACCATGGACCTCCCTGCTCCCCCAATAACCATGGTATCAACAAAAAGTTTCATAGTGGTTTGGTTGTTTTTTTATGTGAAGGTGATTGACATGCATTGGCGTAGCTAGGGGGGGTAAGGGTGGGCACTGCCCACCCTACAAAACTCATTGCCCATGCTAGAAAAATCAACAGTGTTGAAGAAATATACTGTTTTCATTATTTCTTCGTTACTAGTTGTTGTAGACATTTGCATTTTGTTGCAATTACCCATTTTCAGTAAGTAAAATATGTACTTCGTTACTTCCAAAATTTGTCAATTCTACAAAAAAGTTAGTTGATCTCTAATCGGTTTAGAAAAATTGAAACCTTGCGGTGGATGATCAGCTGGACAGCTCCTCCCCCTCCACCCCCCAGGAAAAATCCCTAGCTATGCCAAGGCCCCGTCCACCAATAAAGATACACAAGTTGACAATGGAAGGGTTAGGAGAGACACCCTGTATCAGCATTAGTGTTATGTGATCTCCACATGATACCCTAGTAGGCAATGAAATTCCTCTGAAAATTCTTTCTCACTGCTGGGAATTGAATTGGGAAGGAAAGCTAGTTTTCAAGCCACCACACCAATCTGATCCCTTTTTCAATGAAAATTGGACCTTGGAACTCTTTAAGTGATAGAGGGTCACCTACCCCTCTCCTTAGATGTTTGTGATTACAGTCACTATTTTACCTGAAATCCAATATGACATCACAAAACAGGCTTGATTGCCACTGTTTAATGACCAAATTTGATCAATGGAAAGTAGGTTAGCAACTTTTGCCTCTTGGGAACACTCCCTAAGTTCAGCCTGTAGTCAGCTCTGGATGCTGAAAAGTCCAATATTTCCACGTTCCTAGTTTACCCTATGGTATGTCTACCAACTCCTTGAATATGAAAATAAGGACATTCGGCTTACAGAATTTCAGGAATTTTGAGAAAGTCTTTCTCTAAAAGAACATAGTGCTCCTTAAACTATCTCATGATTTCTTTTTTAATTCTTTTCTAACAGATTGTTACTTTAATTATGGTAGGCTAGTCTAGGCTGCTGAAGAACTCAAAAACTACCTAATAAATGGGATATGAAGACTCAAATGGACAGGCTTCATTCTTGGATATGACAGAAATATGGGTATTCCTAAATCATAATCCAAGGAAATTGATGAACAAAATGAATTAAAAGCATAGATAATGAATTTTTCCTGCATAAAACAAAAAATCCCCTATTTTTTTGCCCTCGGATGATTCTGGTGGTCCGTATGCCCCTGCGATCCCAATTAGCCATTGGCTTGTTGTCAGGTTTTGCAGGAACCAAACCACCAGAACTTGACAGAAACACTCATGCCCTGGGAACGTGAAAAACGAACCCAGGCAGGACTCAAACCCACAACCTTCAGATTAGTAAGCGAGGGCTTTACCCCGCCGGGGCTGGCGGTGGTGGGGTTTGATGTATCGGACAGTTTCCCATTGATAATCAGCATCATGATTGCTATTAGCACCAAATCAGCAGTATGATGGCATTTCTATTTTTTTAAATAGAAATGCCATCATGTTGCTGATTTGGTGCTAATAGCAGTCATGATGCTGATTATCAATGGGAAATTGTTTGATGATACGGCCTTCCTCATATTTCTCCTGCAGTAACTGCATAGAAATATCCCAGATGTTTCACAACTCAGACAGCACTGAGCCAATAAAGAGGTATTTTCCACTATGTTCAATGGCTGACCATTATTTATCCCAAATGATAGCATTCTGCGGGAATGTTCTAGAGCAGCTCTTGAACAGCTCCCTTGGCTGCACTAAATTCACATCATTGATGGGACTTTTATATTTTAAGTGCCACAATTCTGGGTATAAAGATTTAGAATGCCTGCGAAAACGAGGACAGTTGGCTGCCCTGCATTGTGATCTTTATTGATTTTTTTAATTGGGATGGTCATAGCCACTCTGTGTTTATAAATCTGGGATACAGTAGGAAAATATATAAAAAGTTGTCGCTCTCTACCTAAATGATAAAAATTATTACTGCTCTTTCTATGCTTCCAAGTGTTGAGCAATATTTTTTTTCAGGCAATATTTTCAATTAATGATGGTTAATCATATTGGATTTATGGTATGATTTTTATCTTGGTCTCCTCAGTCAGCTGTAGTAGGAGTAGAATTTTTGGAAATAATTTATTGCCAGGTATGTTCAGATATTTATAGAGACTGGCAAGGAACTACATTTTTTAATTTACGTAACATAGTGATTTTTATGTTATCTTACTTCTATTTGGCTTTTAAACTTTCAGAGAAAAACATTGAAAAGATAACAGTGTGTGTTGTGGTAATCAGTAATGGGTTACTTTCGTTATTTCAAAAATATATCAATCCCTGCTATAATTGAAACTGGGGCCTTGGCTATTTGGTAATTGTTTGAAAGATAATGACACTTCCATTATAATATAGTTGGCTGCATACAGGGCAATGCAAGTAAACTTTAATTTACTTGGCAATTTGAACGTATGCGTAAAATTTATCTCATGAAATCCTTTTCTTTCTTAAAACTACTTATGTATTTATAAGTGTCTAGTCCTGCTTTTTTATTATTGTAAGCTAGATGTAATGTAGGATTGATTAGTCTATAAAACTTTTAGCCATTTCATGTGTTAAAGAGATCTGAATCACATCATTCTGCTAAAAATTCTTATTCGTCTCATTTTAGGTTCTGAATATACTTTATGACAAAATACCTGACCTTAACCAAATGATGTACGCTCATTGAAAAATTGGACGTAAAGTTAGTAATGATAGAGGACAGTAAAATGCATTATAAATGTAAGTTTTTCCAGAGCAGTGTATCAATTGCATGCTAGAAACTGGTTGTTGATATTTCACTCTGTTTAGTCTGCCAGTCCAATTTGTTTCCTTACACACCAATCAAAGAGTCACAAATTTTTCTGATTGTGAGAGAGCTAGTACCAGGCATTTTTGGCTCTCTATGAAAATACCTCTTTGTATTTACTCAGCCTATCATTTTGTGCCATAACTATTGTTGAATTAATTATTTGTAATCAAGCTGCTTTTCAAAACTATTCACATAGGTACCATCCAACCTGAATTTTGGTCAAATAGATTAAAGTATACATAGTTCACTGTGCGTTGAAAATATGAAGCTTGGGTTAGGATGGGATTGCAGCTTTGAGGCTTATTTTTCTAGTGGAAGGCTGGTCCATAGCCTAGTGCTTTATCATTTAGATGAGCTCACCTCCATTTCATTTGTGTGAAATTGGTAAAATTAAATTTTGGTGGGTGTAGCATAAAATGGTAAATTTTAATTTAACTCATTGAATACCAACTGAATTTTACCAACTTTCCCCCGGCAGCTGAGTTTTTCCCCCCGGCTTCTTTTTTGCACTCAACTATTAAATAGTTGTTATCTCATTACCTTTCAATAATATTTATCTGAAACTCTCAGCATTTGAGTATAAAAATAGGATATGAGACTATAAATTGCTATGCATGAATGGCATTACTTCTTTTGCAAATTATAATACATATCAATCAAACTGTAAACTGCATGTGAAAGAAGTCAATTTAGAAAGAGGATAAAGTAAAAAATGCTAAGTGATTCTACAAGTTTCCACTGTGAGTGTTTGATGATGGAACTCTTCTTTCTGGGTTTACCCTCATCCATTGACATTGCTGTCAACAGTGTTCTCCTGTGGTCCTAGACCCATTTTCTTATCACAAAGTTTACATGTTGCAGCTTTTGGCCTCCTCAAATGCCTGAATCACCATAAGATCCAATGTATTTTGGGTATGCAGATTCAGAACATTTTCAGCTATGCATTCAAGAGAATGGAATTCATCAAAGAAATAGTTGAGAGGAACTTATACAAAAAGTGAATAAGAATGTTTTTTTTTTGCTCTCGTTAGGCCACATCCAGAATATGCTCCAAGCATATCAGACCCAACACAGAAATATTTGATATTCAAAATAAATGAAATTCAAAGGAAAGCCACATGATTCATTAAAAACTGCTACGAATGAACAGAGTGTAACACATGATGGGAGGACTAGGTTGGGAGGCACTAGAGATTCAGAGACTACATGCTAGGGAAAGGTTTCTTGAAAAATTCAGATCACCTGAATTTGCAGGTGATAAGGAGGATTTAAACCCTGTTACCACATCTCTAGAACTCAGACAAGAGACAAAATGAGAGAGACACACTGCCAAACTGATTGGTACAAAAACTCACTCTTCCAACACGATTAATGATTACAGTAAAAAGAGAGTGAGACAATTAGACAATCCATCAAAACACATTTCACTTTATGCCTGTACCCTCTCCCAATTCCCCTTACTGGATTCCCCCCTTCTCCATGGTGTGTTGTAATGCCCCCTGCTATGTGCCCCTGGGGTGGCTTGCAAGGAAGTATGCGATGCACCAACAGCTGCTACCACTTGAAGCTGCCGAACAGAATGCTGCTCCTACTTTTTGTGTACAAAACTCCTACAAGCTACCTTTGATTTAACAAAGACTTGAGAACCAATGACGGAACTGTTGTCATCAAAGTCAACTGACTCCACACAGATGAAGAATTCTTTCAATAGTCAATTTAAGCATTAAACATAGTGTTGGAATGAAGTTGAGGACGCCATATTTTTGAGGAGCAAAGTTTTCATCAGTTTGCTCTTTGGGAGGATGTCCTGAAGTTAAGACTTTTCTCTGCATTGTATTTGGCAGTTAAGAGTGAAGCTTGGGTATAGTTATGAATACTTCAAATGGTATTTATTCTCGACCTCTTTTAATATTCGATGCAAATATCATGAGTTTAGGTCAAATAATATATATATATTTTTAAACTTTTGCCGACGTTTCTGACCTTTATTGATCCTTCATCAGGGCTATAAACAAATGATACATGATGTTGAAAATGTTTTGCAATTCTTTTTTTATTACATAATGGTTAATTTACAGTCATTAAATATAAAAATACATTGACATATTCAAGATTGTTAACTTTAAAGTTTGGTGCTGTTTTTATTTACAATTTTAATTTGGTTGCTTGGGTCCATTTCTTTGTTGAAAAGTTTTATGTCATCTAATAAATCATGATAAATTTTGCTTAGATAAGTAATGTCTGTCCTTTTATTGCAATGATATAGTGGTTATGAATACTACCTGCTAGGATATGTTTTACTCCCAAACGTACATCCTAAGTTAAAAATATATTCAGTTACGAGTCCAAACTGCGGTATCTTTCAAATTTAAAAGCCCATAGCAAGGAGGGGAAATATGTTTCTCAGGAATCCTTAGAAAAGAGACTCAGGAGTTAAAAAATATTGCTTTACTAAAATAGCCCATGCTGGGGGGAATAATTGTTCTGTTCTATATTTTTATTTAATTCAGGAGAGAAATTTTACTGGCTGTTTTGCAGTTAAATGACAATAGTTACCCTGCTTTTCTTATCCATTCCAGTTCCTATCTTATCCTCATCACAAATATTTCTCTGCATGCCATAATTTTAGGATTATTTTGCATATTGGTGGGATTTCTATTGTTTTCCTTGAATATTCTTCAAATCTCTGTTTTGTGTGTGCTTCTCTCTCTCTCTCTCTTAGCTGAAGAAATCACGAGGGAAGATAGTATGCCTCTTCTTGAAGGAGACTGGGATGAAACACATACTGCAGAAGAAGTCGAGAGTGAGTCACAAAACATTTCTGTAGTAGACAGTGGAGATAGTGAGTGAATACATAAAGAAGAGGATGGTGTGCAAACAGACCTGAATTAGTGCAATCATATGAAAGAACCAGGTGGCAAAAAACAAATCATGAGATAGCCGTGAATGAAAATGTAATTATTGTTTATCAGATCACCCATATGTTTTATAATATTATGTTATATTTTGTTTTAAGTCATTGATTTTGTCCATTACTTATTTATTTTTTCATTCATTTGATATTGATGTATTATTTATTGTTGCTCCAAAAAGGTTGTTTCTTTTTGAGAGGATGATGGGTTTATTGAGGTTGTGCTAACTGGAATGATTATAATGATGTTAACATAATAAAGAAGCCAAATAGAGTCAGTTTCACGTTATTAAAAATTGTTAGTTTTTAAACTAGACGGGAAAATTTGTTGTTGGTGTCACTTTCCACATAAATTTGTTTTACCATATAGCCATCTAATGGTGTTTCAGGATAATTGAGCCTTGGTATCCACAATTTTCTTTTTCCAGCCTGCTATATTATTCATTGCTATCTTCCAATTGGTGCTCTCTGTGAGGCATACTGCATCCTCCCATCTCTCCCTTGGCTGTGGTCTCTTGCCTTCAATATGAGCACCAAGTAGTGTGTAGTATAGGTGGGACCTGGCATTTATCCATCCTTTGCAAATGTACCATAATCTCGTCAGCCTAGAACATATTTCCCTGCCAAGGTCTTTATTCAAGTCATGGAGCTCCTTATTATATTTAATTCTCCGCACTCATGTGTATCTCATCGCCACACAATCCAATTTAGAGCACTTTTAAGTGCTCTGTATTATATTCAGATTTCATAGATTCATTTTAAATAGGTATATATATAAATATATTTTTTAATCTTCCCCATAAAAACCTGTGTTCGTCCTTTTATGTGTACCAAATCCTTTTTTCCAATTCATATGGACGAATGAATTTGTTTGCGCCCTTGAGCATCAAATAGCTTTCATAAAAGGACTTAGTATTACATTCTAGAGCAAATATAACAAAGCCCGCGGTGAGGCCCCCACTAGTGCACGGCCATGGGCAAATGCCCTTAGTTATCGGACCTTTGGGGCACTACTACCAACAATGTCCCCTTTCCTTAATTTTCAGTATCTCTTCAAATCAATCATTATAAGGCTCAGGTTGTAGACTCAGTCTACGCATCCCCTTCCTCCTTTCAGTTCAAATATTAAAGATGACCACTTTCCGCCGACGTGTTCTACTGCGTGACACTCTTGAGGTATCAGTTACCATCTCGTCCCTTGGACTATCTCAATTTTATATTTTCGTGTGGAGCAATCGTACCTGGCAAATATGTCAAACGTTGCTCAACATTATCATCTCCTGGAGTCACCAGTCAGAAGATCGGTCTGTTGCAGCCCTCCGCTCATTTTTTTCCTTTCAGCTAACCGCTTAGGTAATTCCTTATTTATAACATCGTGCATAATTTTCCGGGTATATTTCAACTTCTTGTCTTCCGGGGTTTCTTCCCATTCAAATCTCCTCCCGTTATTGTTTTATTTTGCAGGCTGTCATATCTCAGAATGTGCTAAACAAGTCAGTTTCGCGAAGTTTCGGAAGAAGTCTCTCCATTTCTTCCTAGGAATTCTTCATGGATGACTTTTTCCGTCCGTTCGATATTCTAAAACTTGTTGCAGTATCTCAAAAGCAGGTTTCTGGGACCAGGATGATCAGGCTTCTTTTTGAAGGAGTTTTGAATCTTCTTTTGAAGGCTTGTTTCGTCTCTCCCTAAAACCGTTTCAATTTCCCTCCGCCACCAGTGTCATCAGCGCTCTCTGACGTATTCGATGTGAAGTAGCTCAAGGAGCCCTGACGATCGAGATTTGCGTTTTTGACGGCGACCGTCGAATTCAGTATCAAGGAGGAACTCGACACCGTCGGAAGGAGAAGGAATATGGCGAGCAATTATTCACGGTCATTATGACTTAAACTGTGCTGATTATCTTGCTACGAAGAAAAACGTCCAGGAATCCCAGGGGAGGATGGGTGAGCGTACTATTTTTCATTACTGTTCGTTGAACATTTGTTATTTTAGTTTAAAGTTAATAAATTTTCATCTATTGCCTGTTCACACGAGACATGCACATGGGTGATAATGTACTTTAACTCGTGCGTCAATGAATTTCCAGAATTAGAACGTGGTTAATTATTGGACATGTGTTACCGCGCACGCGTTAAGTTAACCTGTTTACCCGATGCAATTTTGTACGAACACAAATTTACTCACTCAAATGCATCTCTGGTCAATAAGCTATCAAAGGTGCTTTTTGCTTAAGCATTTTCCGAAAACAATCTTTTGAGGGCGAACATCACATACGTGAACAAGGACGTACAACGCTTGGTGAGCGAAATGGTCAAGTGGGCTGGTCAAGTGTTTCTATCGTTAAATGAGTTCAATTTTGGCGATATGGGTTCAAGTATCGGAGAGATGGCCAAATTCAGGAGCGAAGGGGAATGATAAGAATCTTGATGCCAACTAATTTATTTCTTTATCCTTAATTTTCACGGATTTGTCCAGGATGAACATTGCTTGAACGGAGATAGTTTCGCTGAACAGATTTGGTGTGACTAAGAACATACTAGTGTGACTGTTGGCTTGAACGGAACCGCTGAATTTGGTGAGTACGTACCTCGTCTTGCTGAATTTACGTGAGGAATTTCGAACCATTTCATAAATTTTAATCTCGAATGAGAAAAATGTTAGCTATTCATATTCTTACTACTATTTCAAACTTTCGCTCTAATTACATTTTTTCGCTAACCCCTTAACTATCAACACGTATCCCTCAGGGTACGCCTACCACAGGTTGGGAATCGCAGCGTTAGTGCCTTGAAGACCTGAGTATAGTTTTTTCGAAATTGCATTTGAGTATGCACGATCGAGTTCCCCCTTTGACAAAACTAAGAATGCGTTCTGGAAATTCGTAATGCAATGTTTGCCTGTCGCACAGCTTTGATGACTACAGTTCTATTCATTTGTTCTTGTTTTCTCTGAAATTTTCTGGCCTCGCCTAAAAGCTAATTCACAGGCCACAAGTTCAAATACCCCGCGCCCCCCGCGCGTACTATTTTTTACCACATTGGGAATGGGTTAGATTGAATTGAGGATTGAAATGTTGAATGCAAATTGATTTTAATTTTTGAAGTAAAATAATGATTATTCCACCCGCAAAATATAATCTTGGCGACACTGTTTGCGCGCAATAGTCAAATGAATTTCGTTCGTTTATTGTGGAATTAAATGGCACGTAGCAGAGGTTAACTGAAAAAAGCAGCCCAAAGTGATTTTTACTTGGCTGCGTGGGCTTGTGAACTTCTGACTCTTCGCCGTTTATATATTATGGGAAATAGTGTAATTCATGCGCATTCTAAATGTTTCGCGCAGTTATTTTGATTGAACTTGTTTCATGTTGTAGCGTTGCATCAAGTTGACACGATAGGGGAATAAAATTAAATAATTTGAGCACTTCAATACTCACGACTGGGGTATCATATATTTTATTTACCAATAAAAAATATATATTTTTTATTGGTAAATAAACAGATCATACCGATTTGGTTTCTTGGCAATTCAATGCTATTTTAACACGTAGCCTTAGGGTGCATGACATGTACATCGAAATAATTCGATTACATATGTGCATATTTTGCCTCAAACGCGAAATAATTCGTTTCATGTCATAATAATAGTTGTTAGAAAAATATCAAGGTATCATGACGAGTAAAAAAACATATTATAAAATGTAATTTTTGCTGGAATTTCGAATGCAGAGCCGAAAACCCAAGACATAACAATGTTTTAATTAAGGCGAATACTTTAAAATATAATTCTTGTATAATTTCCATTTGCACTGCATTAACAGATTTGCTTAAATGAAATGAAGTTCAAGAATTTTTTTCGCCTTGAAAAGCTATTAATATGTGCGCTCAATGACTCACGATTACCACTCCAGCTACCTTAACGTATTGGTATTATGTACCTCACATCAAATATACAATTTCTCTATAGTTCAAAGAGCAATTTTTTATTTCATATACTTCATAGGAAAAAAGTCATGCATTGTCTCCAAGTTATGGAATATTTGATGTGGATGCCCACGATAATGATGTTATTGCACACGACTCCTTTCATGCCTTCTTGTACTCCTATGCTTGTTGAAATGCAAATTTATAACATTTTACGCCTAGTTTCTTTCCAAGGTATTTCGCCACTATGATTACGATTCAAAAATAATTCCTGTTCTCATTGACCTTAAACTGATTAGCTTTAACTCTATAGTGTACGTGGCGTGGTGGTTTTGTCGGTTTGACACATGATAATCTTTTTAACGAATTAGTAATATTTTACCAAATATTTAGAAAACCTTGAGGGAAGAAAACTCGTAAATAAAAGTTAAAAATATTGACACGTGAATATGGACATCTGACAACCGATATATCGGGCGATACGCTTCAAAGGGATGCATTAAACCTCTACGCGGTACCGGTATATTGTACCAGTGGGTATATCGGCCGCGACAGCAGACTTTTATGTGGTCTGGTATATATGCTTGTTTTTCCACTGTAGTTCCCTTTGTCAAAAAACAAATTAAAAATTTCGGGAGGGGGGTGGAGGGTTTCGGATCCCATGAACCCCTTTGGCTAGGTTGCTGGTTGTTGGAGCATTGAAATACTCAAGTCAACCACGGCTGAATGAGCCGTCGCAATTGCTTATATGTTGGAGGGGTTTTTATGACACCAAAAGTGAAGGACGGAAGAGAGAAGAAAAAGAATTTGGGAGTGGAGAGCGATGATCCGTGAGGAGTGTTTAGGTCGAATTGGAATCTTTTTCAACCGGCAATACCCATTTGATCGCGGCCATTTTCAAGAGAGTTCGCCCTAACCGATACCAGAAAATACTATCTCCCTCCCGCGAATTCAGTCATTCCCCTCAATAACACAGGCCATTCCAATTCAGAAAATCCCAATATCCACCCATTGCACCAACATATCGCTCGCTGAATGACGAACGTATCGCCGACGACGTCATACGCGTCGTCATACGTCATACCAATCATACCCTCCGCTACAGAGAGTATCCAACCAATGGATGCTATCCGTTTTAATCGTTCCTTCACTTCCCCAACTCTGGGTCATTTCAGCTTCAGACAACGATGTGTTGGGACGACAACGTTGGTACGGACCCAGCTATCGCTTCACTTCGCGAAGAACTTTGAGACGGTGCGGCGTGTCATTCATTGGGGGCCACCTGTTTAGAATCTACGTACGTATGAGAATATTGAAGTTTAACCCCTCCTGATGTGAAAATTTAGCATATTTTTTTTTTAAAACTTAATTACTTACAAATATCTTGCAAAAGTGGAGTAACTCGAATGATTTAGGACCCCGAGGTAATAGTGTTCGACTCCCTATTTTATTACGACCTTAAGTACGTGACTCCTGTTCTTCCCCGGTATTGTATTACGGGAAATTTTATTCTTATTGCGTCTTATCGTCGTCTTAATATTGCCAGCGTTGGCTGTTTGAGGGTATTGACTAGCAATGCTTTCTCGTAAAGTGGGGATCGGAATAGAGTGGTGGCTGTAGCACAGGCTTTCCATTTCGATGGCCCGGGTTGAATATATTAAGCAGCAAAGATATTTTAGTACCATCCCGATCCTTGGCTGGGTGCTTTGGAAAATGAGCACTTAAAGTGAAGTACTCAGACCGTTGGATGTGACTTTAATCTGTGCAACCCTTGGCACCCTTTGTTTATAGCAGGCTAATTCCGATGCCAGGTTTCTCTCATCCTAAAAATCCGAAATATTCTGTCCCCTATTACAACCTATCAATCAATCCTATAGGAAAGCATAGATCGCAAGTAATTTTGCTGAAACCAGGATGCATTGTCGGGAATTCAATAATTTTGCAATTCATTTGTCCGTATGTTTGCAGCTTATGTTAGACATCTATTTTAGCAACTGTATCTGATAGTTTGAAGCTAGTTTCATGACTAAAATTACTTATCTTCACTTGCCTAATATTGTGGTTAGCATTTAATTTGTTTCTGCCATGCTTTCAACCAGTTTTAACGATATTTTGAAATTCATCACATTTTGAAAGGTCTTATTCTGATGTATTTAAGTTTCTTGCTCTACTTATATCCTTTACGGGGTTAGCCCAGAGTATTCACCTCGGGAGGAATCTTAATATAGCTTTTAAAGATGAAACATTTGTCTTACTTAGCTACTCTGCCACATATCGTCTTCCATACTGGAATTCGTAAATATTTTTAACCATCTTTTCATCTCTCTTTCGTAGTCGCGGCATTGAATGGAAAAAAACAGTCGCCGCAAGCGGAATTGAAGACCAGAAAGTGTTGGCCGGAGATTGCAGTTCCCATGGTTTGCATGAGGATTCATGAAGTTGTCAATTTTCCAAGACGGCCAGGGCAGCGGTGAAAAATCCGCCACCTGATAAGCAGAGAGATGATCCACTGTTACAGCGTTGATCCCGTCAAGTTGACAAAACCATGAGACGGCACAGATTTTCCAGCAGATTGATTGGGTAAGTAGCTGGTTAAATTTCAAATTGCACGAATGATTATCAGCAGTTTTATCACTGTTATGGAATAACGTCACGCTTCTGAAACGTACTCGAATAGTGTCACGGATTTCTGCGGTACTAAATCTTGCTCATATATTCTCACTTTAGCTGGAACGTAGGTTTCTGCAATGGGTTGAAGAACCGGATTCCATGTTTCAAGGTTGACTTGCGTGCATCAACGTTGTATACAAAAATTTTCTGTTACAGTAGGCGTCTTCATGTCGAACTGTAGGGGTTGTTTGTTGGATCGTAGCCGGATTTTGAGTTAGTGGCGCCAAAATACCTGCTCATTCGATTCTGTTTCCATTGGTTAAGGGGTTGAATAGCCTTTTCCATGTTGTTGCCCGTGAATACAAATCCTCTCTGTAGAAGTTTCTGGATTCTTAAAAATTTAAATTGCCTCGCCGTCAATCTCAAATCTTCTTGTTCATGGGAAGTATCAGTTCGACCTGAAGACGCCTCCTGTAACGGAGGAGAAAACGTTTATCATAACGCTGACGCACGCAATTGAACCTGAAAACATGGGATCCAGTTATTCTTACTTAAATTCCTACTTCGCAAGAAAGGTATTTGGCGCAGTGATTTTTTGAAAACATATATACGCAATCTCATGCTATGCGAATGTTATGAACTTTATTATGGCGTCAATATGGAATAAAATACTTAGTACTTTTCCGCACTTTATTTAAAAACTGCGACCGTTTGCACCTTAATACGGCATCTTCTGCCAGAAGATGCCTTAAGGTGAAACCTGTCGCAGTTTTTAAAATACTGTGTGGAAAAGTAAGAAGTTCTTTTTTATGAAAAATAGATATCTATCACTTCCACTAAGCCAAGCCTGATACAAAAAAATTATATTATGGTGGTTAGGCTGGTAGTTAGTCCCACGATAGGGGTTTACTATTTTTTTCTGTGATGAGAAACTTTAGATTTGCATCATCGCTGATATGAACAAGCATTTAAGGGGTAAAGTAGTGTCTGTGTTATGGTTCTAGGCTTAAGTTCCTGGGATGGACATCAGTTTTTTTTCATTCACCGTTTTGTTACTTGACTTACTCGATCGGTGAATATTTTTCACCCGTTTATCCGATATTTTTAATGCGTTAAAACTGATCTATATTATTTTTCAAACAGAAGCTGACATTTAATATCTGGCGCCGCGATAACCTCTATTCCTACTATTCTTTAATTCCGGCTAATTCTAATATTGTTTTATAATAGCTGATGTAATAATCCGGCTCTCATATAAAATGAAAGTGATTCTCGGCAAGATAGTCGTACATACTTTGACGCTGCAAGTGAACCTTGCGTGCGGAGTGTGATAAAGAAACCCTTTTATAATTCAGCCCACCGCGCGTCTGTTTTCAGTAAATGTTATCACCTCTCAACCTTGTTGTTTAAATTTAATTTTTCGTAATGAAGGAATGGAAAGATTTGTAAAAGGGCATTATTACTATAAAAATTCTTTGTGTCTTACTCAGATGAAAAGTTGAAACTATCCATATATTACATAGACTAAAGTTACTGCACCTCTTCGAAACAAATAATTACAATTATTCGCCTGATTATCATCGTAATAGCTTTTTACAGCGTAGAAATAGAGCAATATTGTCGAGGGTTATTTGCATTATACCCTTATCATAAATTGATGGCGGATGGACGTCACAGAGCGAGTAGCGTCAAGGGCCTTTGTCCTTCCATCTCAGTTTCTGGCATCCACTCTGGCTCCGCCACTCTTCTGTTTATAATGGAAGTGCGATCCAGATGAGTTTGAGGTACCAGTGATTTTGAACGTGAATAATCATTCATTGTGTAAACGAATCTCGAAGGTACAATTGAAAAATATTTCATTGTGAATTCAAGCAAAACTTAAAATGAAAAAATCTAAGCCTAAAAAAAATCTAGAACCTATCACTCCTTTAGTCTTGGGATTCCATGTTCATAGGAACACAAAACGGAATTCTTAATTTTACAATTGCAGCAAAGCAATTTAGCTTATGTGTTTTATGTAACCCCAGAATCATCGTGATTCGTAAATTATCCACTGACTGGCTGCCAGCCAACTTTCGTTAAAATTCTATACCCGGCTATTGGGTACTCCCCTTGCTAGTCTCAGGTTTAGGCTAATGTTTTTAATATAATAAATTAAAGCAACTTTGAAGTTACTAAATAAATTTATATTTATTTTATACCAATGGTGTGATAGTGATTCCAATTTTTTGTCAGAACTGTTAGCTAGGTTTTGACCCTAATATAATTATCGCGACACTTTTCATGATAAATTGAATTATTGCTGAACTTGTTATTTTTTATTTTTCAATAATTTGTAGGAAAATACTTATATTCATTCACATGTTTCATAGTATTTGATGCTGATTTGGATAATGAATAACTTTGGTGAGACATTTATATGCTGCGGTGATGGTTTCTTTAGGCTTGCTCAGTTTTTGTGACTAAGTTGTTAAACAGTAATTCAGCGACTTTTATAAAAATGTTTAACATATTTTAGTAAATTTTTGATTTCTTATCTTAACTTATTTGTATTGTGTATGCTATTTCACTTTTATTCCTTTAATTATTAGTCACTAGTGTAGTCATCTGGTGGATTGTATTATTTTTCAGCATTTCGTTAAGCTTGGACCTGGGGATATTTCTGTGAACCAATTTGAATTTGATTTGAATATTATTAACACACATCTACTGGTGATTAATCAAATCAAAGCAGTAGTATAACGGCAGGGCTTCTTAGATATGCCTTCACTCTTTCTTCGACTTGCACCAGCATCGTAGTATTTAATGGCAATCGCTCGTTTTCTTGATGCTGTAGGGGTCATAATATATGCCGCATTTCTTTTCCTTTACTTCCTCAAAATTCTCTGCAGACAAAAATATTTCTCCCTCACTTCTCGTGGATAATCTTGGAACTTTAGTTTCTACTTCTTTCATCATACTGATTATTAATTTTTGAACATCTACTCGGCACTCTTACTCGGTGGTCTGCTGTCCTTAAAACTAGTTAGTTAAGCAATTTGTTAATGGAAAACCAGATCTTTATCCAGCCACTCTGAATCAAAGTTCTCGCTACCACTGCTCGTTGAGGTTGGTCGGGGTCAAGGTGCTCGGGTCTGTGCCCGATCAAGAAATTTCTAATGGTTGATAAGAGAAAAATTAATGGTATTTTTTCTTTCAAATGTTACCCGGTGAATACTAGTCTCCCTGTTTATCTGCAGATTGAGGACGATTTGATCTCAAATCATTCTTAAATGGAATCATTCATTCACGCCCAGTTATGTTCTGCCACTATTATAGTCAGTTTCCATATGACAATGAACTTATATCAGAAGAGTGCTGTCGTGCATCGTAGCTTACGCTGTTGGCTCTTTGTAGACTTCTTCGGATGAATGCTTTCGCTTCGGTTTTGGCTTGGGTGGGATACTTTCTGCTTCTCACTTACTAAATCAATCTTTCTTCCAACATTGCTCCTCCTCCACTCGTCAAAGAGTATTTGCTTAAGTCTCACGGTGAATTAATCTTTATTCCACAGAACAACACGATTCTTTACGTTGACCTTATGTTCTATTTCTTCGTAGTTTTTATAGCGGTTCTCAATCTCGTCAATCGTTCTTCACTGCCAAAATTATCATTATTTCAGCACAGCGCGGCATGCCAAATTATTAATTTTTGGATTTCACCCCTCGCTTTTTAAACGTAAACATTGAAGCTCTCCTTTCATTATATTCCTTCGCATTTATTTACGTCAAACTGGTCTTGATAAAACTGCCTTTTTATTCAATTCATTGAAAGACACTCCTTTCATTTGCCGGCTAGTCTAATTCAATTCATCATAAGTTGTAAAATGACATAGTTTGTCCAATTTTTCCTGAAAATTAATTTCTCCATCATAGTCCACAGATTGATTGCTTGATACTATGATCGATAGTTTTCCCAAAATTGTTTCACGCATGAAAATGATGAAAAATAATAAAATTCGAATATGGCATTTATTATGAATAGAGAATGTCTCGCTCAAACTATCTTAAATCCACACACTACTCGTTGCTCATAGCGACTCGCCAAAAGGCATAGTCCAGCAGTTCCGAGGCAACTACAACAAGAAGCGTCAGGCACTTCAGTCCCTCTATCCCTTAACTGATTCATAAAGTTTTGATATTTACAAAATCATTTTAAATCTACATTCTACCCTGCAAGACACCACAAGAACGTGTGGCGGGATGTGCTAAGAAAAAAGACCGGCCATGAAAAGGGGAGGGAATAGGTAAACGGACAAAACGAAAGTGATTTGTTAGTGGTAGTGGTGACTCAGCTGTTTTTGCCATGGTCATTAATGGTGCGCTGAACGAGGGAATTTTCGTTCCTATCAGTTGGGCAGCCTTTCATTCTGCCACATCTATCGTATATAGAGATGAAGTGCGAGGTAAAAATATAGGTACTGTCATCCTGAAACTCGCATGAACTGAATTTAAGTAATCTCAGCCTGGCGTGCAGCCTCAGTCTCCAGCGACTCTTTCTAGTCCCTCCATTCCCTGCGTTTACACTTTTCGATCGGAGCAGTTTTATTTAAGAAACGCGGGTTTTCCTTGTTTTGAATTTCGCGAATTTGATATTTGGTTATGGGTCACAAATGCTCGCGGCGCATTAATCTTCATGCAGTGTTTTTTTCGGAGTGATGTTGACTCATTGGGACCCGCATGTCCTGTACGTGTGAATCTTAGAATGCGCCTTAGGTGCAATTCTCGGAGTCGAGCCGGCACTACCCGGATTTTAAGTTTTTCGCTACGATCCTTAGGAATTGAATTCCAAGACGCAGAATCAGGTTAAATTCACTGTGGGCACACTACCAGTCATTATCCAATACCCCGGTGACACGACTCAGCATTAAAACGGTTTATTGGTACTATTTTCATTTATGGTATCACTTTAATTTTAATTTTTACACATCCCAACCTCATAATGATATAGCTATTAGCGGGACTGTTCTGTAGACAGCTCCAACATTTCCCTGCTGTAATTGTGAAGGCCCTACTCAGGGACTTCAAAATTTTATCCATGCTTCCCTGGATGTCACTTGCGTTGCAATTATAATATCTTAATTTGTACACTTGCTTCGCTTATGCTCGAATGCTTTTATTTTGTTCTGCATATAGGTCTCTGCAATACCTCCTTATGGGTTTCCTATTTTCTGTCTTCTACCCAAGTATCTCTCTGAGATATGTTAATGTTTTTAAAATTAGGGACCAATGTTTAAAATGCCTATTGTGAGAATAAGCACCTTATATTATTTGTCCTCATTTTCTGAACGTTGACAAAGGACGTTAGCGGTGGTTTGGTTCGATTTTATTCGAACAGAAGGCGATCTGTCAGTTCGATCCATCATACATCCTTAACAGTTAGTGCCTTTTATAGGTCTTAATATTAATATTATTTAAGCTTATACAGCAGATCATTTACTCGTTGTGTAAATATTTCCAGCTTTTATTTTAAAGTTAATCCGAAATTGAATTGCTTGGAGGGGAAGCTTCTTTTGGCGCCTTCCCCCTCACCCCCCCCCCCCTGGCCCCGAAGTAACAGATCACAAGCTAGTCTCTTGTCGCCGACGATGACGGCTTGGCCGTCGAAACGTCCCGTACATTATTCTGTGAGTGTCCTTTTAATTTTCGTGTGCCTGTGTTTTCAAATTTCCATGCCTCACGATCATTCCCGAGTTATTCATCTAATCCTCTTTCTCTCATTTCTTTCTCTATCCCTTGTATCCAACTTTTCCTCGGTCTGCCTCTCCTCAATCTTCCTTCCGGGCTCCACAGCAGCATTTGTTTCGGGAGTCTTTCATTTCCCATTCGTTTTACGTGTCCATACCACCTCAACTGCTGCGTTATTATTTCATCTATTATCGTATCATTAACATTCATTATTTCTCTAATTCTTTCATTCCTTACTCTTTCTTTTTTGATTTTCCGGCTGCTCTTCGCCAGAAGTCCATTTCAGTCGTCAGTAACATTTTTTCTGATTTCTCCGTTAGTGGCCATACTTCACAGCTGTAGGTTACTATGCTCTTTACTATGGTATTATAAATTCTATTTTTGTTTTCATTGGATATTGTATTGTTCCACAAGAAGCTATTTACTAGTGTTATTGCTTTTTTGCCTTTATTGCATTTATCCCTAATAACTACCTCCATTGTTTTACTTTATGCAATTTGCATCCCTAGATATTTATACTCTTTACAGTGTCCTATTTGTTGCCCACCTTCTAAAATAAGATTCTGTTGCATTCCTCCCATTCACATATATTTTGTTTTGTCAATACTAATATCAAGACCCCAATTTTTGTATTCTTCTATTATTTTTCTGGTCATATATTCTAAATCTTCATAATATTGTGATAGAATAACTTGGTCGTCTGCATAGCTTAAGGTTTATATGGTACTTTCTTTCAAAGGTATTCCCATGGAGTTGAATTTCCTTTTCCAACCCTTTAGCACTTGGTCTAAATATGTTTTAAAAAGTGTGGGGGAAATATATCAGCCCTGTCTTAGACCTTTATTTATTGTGAATCCCTGAGAGTAGTTGTTTCCCAATTTGATCTTGGCTGCACTATTTTTGTACAAATTTTTTATGGCTATTATTAAGTATGAGCTTATGTTAGATCTTTCCAAGGCTTCCCACAGTTTCATTTGTGGCACCGTATCATATATATGCTTTTTTTAAATCAACATATAAGAGGTGAAGTTCCTTATTGTATGCCCAGGTTTTCTCTATCAGTTGTGTTAAACAAAACAGATGGTCTACAGTAGATCTTCCTTCTCTAAACCCGGCTTGTTCTTCGGATTCCTTGTCTGCATACTCTTGCTCAATTCTATTTTTTACTATTTTGCCATATAATCTGCTAATTGTACTAGTCACAGATATTCCGCGATAGTTATCGCACTCGTTCTTATTGCCTTTTTTTGTGTAACGGTGAGATATGGGAAATTCTCCAATCTTCTGGGACCTCTTCTCCATTTAGGCATTTAATAAAGAGTTCTGTTAATTTATTGTACAGTAACTCTGATCCATATTTTAACAGTTCTCCCGGTATTTCTCCAGGGCCAGCAGCTCTTCCATTTTTTAGGGATTTACAAGCCTGTTTAACTTCACTGCATTGCATTACTATAGGTGATGTAACATTTCCTATGGTTAGCAGATGGATTTCATTTTTATATTCTTCTCTATCCTCTGTCAATAATTTTTAAAAGTATATTTCTCATTTCTCTTTACTAATAGATTTAATTAAATCTTTCTTTTTATCCTGTCTCAATGATCTTAAAAACTTCCAGCTTTCTGTATTTCTGGTTCCTCCTATGTAGGTATTTAAGTGGTTGCATTTCTGTTCCCAGCAAGCGTTCTTTTTCTGGGTTAATTTTCGTCGCACTTTCGCTTGTGCTTCTTTGTATGCAACCTTGTCATAGTCTGTTTTCGTGGTCAGATATGTTATATTTAAACCTTTTTTCTTCTATTTCTTTTTCTTTTTCATGTTCCCACCAATATGGCTTTCTTTTCTTCTTTTCATAGTAGCCTAATGACACATACCCAGCTTCATGTATGCATTGAGATAAATGCCTATAAAGATCCTCTGTATTTGATAATGTTTTTCGGCAAATAAGTTTTTCATCCAGACGGTTTTGGTAAAGCTGTCTAATGCTTTGTTGTTCCAGACTGTCCAAGTTGTATCTTCTTTGCCTTATTTCTACGTCAGGATTATTTTGGCGCTCTAATCCGTGCTCTTCCGGGAAACATCACCTTGGAATTTAACAGGTGGTGGTCACTACCACATGTAACACCTCGGTATATTCTGACATCTTGTACTCTTAACTTTGTATTTTGCTTTATGATGAGGTAGTCAATAATTGATTTGAAATCTCTAGTAGGTTGGGTTCATGTATATTTGTGTATATTCTTATGCTCGAAAAAATCATTAGATATTCTTAGGTTATTTTGTTCACACATCGTTATTAGTCTTAATCCATTGTCATTTATAGTTTCTTCTCCGTATTTCCCAACCACTTTATCATTTGACTTTTTTCCGACTCTGCTATTTAGATCTCCCATTATGATAAGTTCTCTTGAGTTTCCAAATTTTATTATTTCATCATTCAGGTGTTCAAAGAATTCCTGCTTTTCATTTGTAAGCGAGCTTTCATTTATTCCATATACGTCCAGTATAGTGATTCTGAAGCAGAGCATACAGAGATTCATTTTTATCAATCTTTCATTAATTGGCTCCCATGATGTTACATTTTTTCTGAGACTCTCTCGAATCAGGATGGATCTGTTGGGCCCTTTTGTCCTTAGGGACCCCACTATAAAAGTGATTATAGTAACCTACATTTTCTGAGCCTAGTCCCTTTTTCTTAGTTTCTGTGATTACAGCGATATCTACTTTCAATTTTCTTAGCTCATTTGTTACTTCTATTAGTTTCCTAGATACACCCTGTACATTCCAGGTACCAAAAATCATAAGCCTTTTTCTTAGCTTACGTCGTCTCTGTTTATCCAGTCAGTAGTTCCGAGTTTTAGTATTGGGTTTTTTAACATATTGAGGTTTTATGAGTTCACCTTGCTATTTCACTATAAATATTAAAGCAATCTTTTACTTCACTTTCCTGCGCATGGAATTTCCTATGGAATTACAAAGTTTGTCTTTTATGCTGCCGTCATTATACCATCAAGTACATCTCGATATTAAAATCAAATTACTGCTTGTTGTAACTGTTTTTGAAACCTTTATAACCTGTAAAACATACCTTATTTCTAGTATAACGAAAAAAATAGAATGAATATAAAAAATTTTGTTGACACAATTGTAACTTTTTTCTGTTGTTTCAGATAATTGACGTACGCACCACTTTCTGCAACTTCTACTTCGATGAGTGAATCGGCAACATACGGAAGATGATCACAACACCAAGAGCTCGAGTTTATCTCAAACTGGAAAGCAGGAGTTGCCGAGACGACAGTTTGTGTTCGGATTAATACTTCAAGCTGCATGGCGGAATAGCTCAGAAGCTTCTACTGCCAACTCTTTAAAAAGATTTATTTCTTTCTTCTGTTTTCTGTGCTGCATGCAGTCACGTCAATAAAATATAATAAAGCGTGGCTGTATGCATTTATCAATGGCAACATTTGTAGCATTTTTCTGATTGTAACAATTTCTTTAGTCAAGCAAGCATTGTTACTTGATAAAATCTCATCATTTATGCACTCGTTTTTACAGAGAAGCGAATAAAACTTGTTAACATTGAATTGCTTTCTCAATCGAATATTTTGAACCTCAACTGTTTCTCTCGATTCATACTTCCCCGTTCAGCTTTAGACTTTTTCGCTAATGTTTACATTTTGGACTTAGAATATTTTCGCGACTTTACTAAAAACAAAATATATAAAAAAAAATAAAATTGGAATATCAGTTTGGTAAGTAGGTTTTTGGCAATTTTTTTCAGAAAAACTGCCTTAAAATTACTACTATAAGTCCAACGTGATTTTTAGGGTCTTCTGTCCAGCGTCGAGAGTTCGGTAAATAAAATTTTGGTAGGATCAATTTAAAAATTTTATTTCTATCAAAAGAATACTCCACATTTGACGACCAATGGGAGACTGGCTTTCGGAGTTCATGTCGCGACTCCCAGCAGCTGAGAATCAGGACTTTTCCTCCGTAATACATCGGAGTCACAAGAATCGCCGTATGTGAAGGAGTGCTGACGATGATATGCGTCAGAGATTATAAGATGTCAGCAGAGCCATTCCGGATGATCCACAATTTTGCTTCTGGTCGTGGTTCTCGATCCCTGCCACTGCATCACTGCGCATTGGTGTAACAGCGAGGAATCTTTCACTAACAAGACGAGTGATGCCCTCATCCTGGGAATGGCTCCAAGTAAGGTCTATTCCTCCTCTGAAATCAAGAAAATTTGGAAGTAAATCAATTCCTTCAATCTGCATAGTGCTATAAACAGTATCAGGTTAGACAATTAAAAAAATAGTAGTAGTGTCCCTAAATAAATAAAATGAAACCGGTGCCAATGAAGGAAATTCCAAATCCAAATTCTAGGCTGTTTGTTGGAGCCACTCTTACCGTATCAAACTTTAGTCTAAAGATAAGATTCTCAGGTCACTTTCTGCTGTTTGATCTCCCACTTAGTTCTTTTTACTATACTTTTTACCTTTTTCCGCATGCGTTTAGGTGATAAGCCAAGGTTTTTTACTCATTTAGTAATTGTACGGCTAGGACACTAAATGAGTAAAAAACCTTGGCTTATCACCTAAACGCATGCGGAAAAAGGTAAAAAGTATAGTAAAAAGAACTAAGTGGGAGATCAAACAGCAGAAAGTAACCTGAGAATCTTATCTTTAGACTAAAGTTTGATACGGTAAGAGTGGCTCCAACAAACAGCCTAGAATTTGGATTTGGAATGATCACGGCAGCAGAACATAGAAGATTGAAAGCAATGGGAATGAGGCGTTATCGAGTAATTGAACGATCGTATGGTTAGACATAATCACCAAAAATAAGTCTTAAGGAGAGGAGAGAGAATGTACGTTTGATGAAAATTATGTAAACTAGAAGAGATGAGCTTATAGGACACATTCAGGATATAAAATTATCATTGAAAGAGTAACTAAACAGTAATTTAAGGAGAAACTAATGCGAAGAGTTTTCGTGGACGACCATGGATGGAATAAATTAAACAAATCATGGGGGACTTGAGTATGAAGACCAATAAGTAAAAAAACTGATTAACTGCAAGGAGACTGGAGGGGAGCAAACAATCCTTCGAATGGATGACTACTGATGATGATGAACATTTTTCAAAAGTAAAAAAGATATTTTGAGACTGACAGATTAAAAAGACAATGGTTGGAACATTCACCGAAGAATATCATGCCATGGATCAATTCTTATGCGTTGCGATCGGTCTAGGGCAATAATTTGTTGATCAGTGAAAGTTTTAAACATTGTCTTATGGAATGTGTTCATGCAAGGGACTGAGGATATTTACATGACATATTGACAATAGTTCAAGAGAATTGACTGAAACCAATCAGTTCTGCACAATTATGAAGAGCTCATAGTCGGAGTCATAAAATCTTGAGATTGGCTGACTAAAAAGACAAGTGGGATAGACAACGAATAAAATCACTTCATGGATGAGCTCTCATGCTTTGAAAATGGTGTAAGGCAGTTCTATGTTGATGATTTGGTGATATGGATAGACCCAAGCAGCATCGTATGTCAGTTATATATCGGCCCAATATCTTTTTGATATCACCAATGTCGTTTTAACATCGGGTGATTTTGCCGATATAAAATTGACATAAATATGATATCTTTCCCCGATGTAAAAGTGATATCGTCGAACTGATATTAAAGTGATATTTTATAGATATCGTTCTCCGATGCAAAAATGATGTCAGTGGAGCTGACTAATATAGGATATAAAAGTGATATTTTTTCCAACCTCATTGGCACTAACTAATTACCTAGCCCGGAGTGAATCCCGAGAAAACCTAAGACTTCTGTTTTTCTTACACTCATAACTTGCTTCACATACGCTGTCCTATTCTTAATATTCCTCCTCTTTAGAGTCTCGTATACCAAATTCACCCTTGACTTTTGCGGCCTACCTCATCCTCTCACACTTTTCACTCTATTATCACATATATCCATATGATGATCCATGATACATTGATATATATTTTCGTTATTTGAATCTCTTCCGTTCTTTCGGCTAGGCCTTACCAATGGGAGGTCACTTCTTTCACATGTCTATTACTGGAGCATCCAACCCACAATTTTTCATCGTTCACTCATTTGTAACCCTGTATCCATCCTACTTTTACCGCAAAATAATCTCAGGTACCCCATTCCCTCTGCATTAAGCTTACTATTATCCTTATCCTGACATACCCAGGTTTTGCTGCCATATAATAACCCCAGGAGGAGATCATTTTTGTACACCGCTATTTTTGCCTCCCAAGACATACAATCAACCCTGGATATGCTCCATATGCTACCTAAGACTTTTCTACTGGCATTTGCATGCCTTAAAATCTACATCTATCCTTCCATCTTTTGCAAACATTCATCCAAGATACACAAAATCGTCTACTAGTTCAATTAGGTACTTCATCATTTACCCGGCTAATCATACGATCATTCTTACCACTCTCCCATTCCAAAACTACTACTTTGGTATTTGATGCTATTATCCTCAAATCCATTCTCCTTGTAGCCTAATTTCACTTTCATGTCGACATCAGTCAATGGTGTTATCAAATATATATTAATTATAAGTTACATCAGAGAGGTTGCCAACATTCAATAAACCCATTAAAAATTTGACCACTAATGGTCACTATTAAAATTAATTAATCCATCTTACTAAAGCTTATTGAATGCATTACTAAATTTACAACAACAACTGTAAGGTATATTACAAAATACTTGGTGTATTACAAGAAACTTGGAGCCAAGGCTCCAAGTATCCAGGCTACCTCTCCGCTGTGAGCAATGCGCATTTACCTTTAATAGAGTATAGTACACGCATAATACTGTAACATATTGCATTGTAATCAGATATGAATCGACCGACACTTTAAAGCACGTAATCCGGCAAAACCTCAATGATGAATCAAATATTTTAAGGTATTCAAAACCTGGACCCAGAACTTGGGGTTTTGAAAAATGCGGGTTTCAACTAGCAATTGGCGCGTTGGCGCTGCGTTCGCTACGTCAAAAAAATGAAGATCGATATGTTGTTGGTTAAGCGCATGGTCCTTTTATATTATAGGGACCTTAGTTAAGCGTTTGTAAACAAATACGTAAGAGGCAATTCAATATTCCCTAAGTATTTTGGTTATATATTCCCTGGTGCAACTGTTTTTAAATCTATCATCACTTTTGCCGTTTATGTGAGGTTGGATGCAATCACTGAAGTTTTATGGAAGACGCCAAAAGTTTGGACACCCCCAATCTATACTGAAGCAAGGTAAGTTTCTTGTTGTTCTTCATTGTTATCTATAGTTATAACATTAATATTGGTTTAAGAAACCGTACCCCTCTCTGAAAAAAGTTAACTTCTTATTTGCTATTAGCGTAGCATATTCTGTCCTATTATTTTAATTAAGTTTACCGGTGTATTTTCACGTAGCGTATTGTGTAGTGTATTAATATCTGAGGAGAAGGCTTGTAACATATTTGTGCATCGGTTAGTGATATCATACGACTCTGATTTGTCAATTTCACTCTGTATTTAGAATCCTAGTATAGTAATCAGGTTTTTGAAAGTTATTATACCCTCCAAGATTATTTTTCTCAGAAAAGAAGTTTTTCATGAGTAAGAAAATTAAACCGTTGGGAGAAGTAATTTTGGAGGAAGAAGAATATCTTACGGAATTTTGTTATTAGGTCGTAGTTAAACAAGTTTTTAACGATAATCGTTGGTTTACAATTGAAAGATTATTATTTCATGTGTTTAACCTACACTTCCAACACTGTTCAATGAAAGTTGCCGTCGTAAAACTCGTGATCTCATTGGGATCATGCATTGGTGGCATGGGTCAAATGTTTTCATCTAGGTGTTAATTCTGTTTGTGTTTTCAGTGTGGGAATTTGTCATTCGCTTTTTTTTTGTGAGTTTATTTAAGGGTAGAGTACAGTGGTAACTGCTTTAGTGGAAGGTGAAAAATTAGTGATTGCAATGAATGACAATTTTTAATTTTCTTTGAATATGTGGTTGAATCGTGTTTAATGTGCTTAATTTGTTTCATTGTGTTCCTCGTTTAAAACTTTGCGACACTTATTCGATTTTATTATTCTCAGCTACAATTTTTGGTCAATTTAAGGTGACTTGTTAAAACTTTTATTTCTAGTTGTGATCCGATGAACACATCCTGCTTTAACTGAGGCAGATGAAGACATGGAGGTGGGATTGAGGCTGGAAATCTCATTATTGAGAGGGAGGACGAGTGCCGCTGAAACCAGAGTGCGAAAATGAAGGAAGGGGAATAGAAGAGGAAACATCTGTTGGGGCAGGTAATACATGATTTAAACCATCCATAGCCAAGACTTTCTTGGTCACATCCTAGATCAAAGGAGGATTGGTAAATCTTCAGTTAGTTCTTTCTTGAAACTGTGGATTTTATTATAATTATTTGTTTAAAGTAGAGGCATTCATGCCTGTCTTTGCTTATTTACCATTTGATGGTGTTAACATTTTTTGTAACTTTGAATACCCATATTTCTGATAAGGGGACTTGAAAAGATTTCTCTGGTGGTGTCTTAGGTAAATTAAAAGCTTCACATTCATTTTTGATGACATAACATAGCTGCTGAATTTTGAATTTGAAAAATTGTGTCAAAATGTTGGTGCTACCTTCATTACTATAGACCATGAACATGCTAGTATCAGCCATAAAAACTGTTTACTTGGTGCAAAATATAATATGATCAGGGAATATATATATAATAGTATAACCTGGCACTGATTGTGTTTTTATCGTATTCTTAAATATGTTTCCCAGTGATATCATGACTCATGTAAGCTGTTTCTTTCAGCATAAGCAGCAGATGAGGATGAAGCATCAATGAGAATGGGAATACAGAAGAAATGCAACAGTGCTTCAAGTGGCATGAAAGAGCTTATATGACACCTAGGATTTTGTAACCATTAGTAATTTCAATAAATTGTATTTTTACTAATTTTGTATTTTCTTTCAGAAACACTCTTTTATACCTATTGTAAGTACATCAAGTACTGGCTCCAGTCATATGGTTAGTTACAGCCATATGAATGTGCCATCATTACTATAACCTTATTTCCCATTTTTGGGTGCATTTAGTTCCAAAGTCCTTAATATCTTTTTAACATCAATTTGATATCGGTCCAACATCATCAGCAAATGCCATTTTTATATCATTGTATAGTCAGGAAAGATATCCTTAGTATGTCAGATATACATAAATTTGACGTCGGTAACATGTCACTTTTGTGTCCTGTTATAGTCAGGAAAGATATATTTTTAACGTCAATTTTATATCGGTCCAACATCATCACCAAATGCCATTTTTATATCATTGTATAGTCAGGAAAGATATCTTTTTAACATCAATTTTATATCGGTCCGACATCATCAGAAAATGTCATTTTTATATCAATGTATAGTCAGGAAAGATATCCTTAGTATGTCATATATATATCAATTTGACGTCGGTAACATGTCACTTTTGTGTCCTGTTATAGTCGGGAAAGATATCCTTTTTATGTCAGATTTATATCACTTTGACATCGGCAGCATATGTCACTTTTATCCCGGCAAATGTTATCATTTTTGACCTAATGCCGATATCGGCAGCCGATATCGTTTTGATTAATAAGTGATCTATAATGATGTAAAAGTGACATCGGGCCGATATCAGCATGCTGCTGGGGGAAGGTGAAGGCTGTCAGGGCACTCGGGGTGTAGATTTGACGCTGAAGATCGAGTATATCTCCTCAAGATTGCTTAGAATGCATATAAAAGTTACATAGAAGCATAAAAAGGAGTGGAATTGCGATTCTAGCATGCTAAGGGACACTGGATTGAGAGGCTGAAAATGTGAAATGCTGGCTGTGAAAATCCGGAAGAAGATTTGAGAGACCATCACAAAGGTTGAATACTAAGAGTACCCAGGAGTTTACATGATAACCTTGATTAGCGTGAGATTGGATGCTTCTAAGGTCAATTGTTGACCCTCAAATGAAAAATAATTGTGTACCTATACTTCTAAAATGGTTCAATGTAAAAAGTTGTTTTGCTTTTAAATATTGACTTCAACAAATACGGATGTGCGATGATGTAATTAGCTACAAAATCATCAGATTTGGCAGACTGGAAATTGAGTCTCCTAGCCGCCGGCTAGTTTAATGAACACACATGATAGGCAATTGGTTTCAATCTAGGGACAGACGGCGTTTTAGGACAGTATTTCTGAGGCTAATTTCCCCTGATGTCATATGTCATACCTTACACCTTAATACCTAAATATTACATCAAGAGAAGTTACTTTTTCACTGTTTAGTATACTCAGTGAAACACCCGTGACTGATTCACAATATCGATAGGATATCTCTAGTAAAAATTTCTAAATACCATGTTGTTAGTCATGCCGCTTAGTATAAACGGCTTAAATTTAATCTTTCAAACGAATTGTCAAGGAAAGTTTATTAAAGAATAAAACTGTTAAATTAATCCCAACAATTGCATCCTGCAACTTTCGTGTTTCACCACCATGACACAATATACTGGGAATATTTTCGACAAATAGATAGTTTTTCATATTATTGTACGCATATTTCATTGCATGTACGCGAACGTTTTATTAAAACTTGAAGATACGCCTAGGAACGTTATTTTAGGATGAATCATACCTTAAAGTATAGAAAATTTATCTACTCACGATCGACTTTATTCATATTGTATTGCTTAAAATTGTTATTTTATCATTATAGCACATAAAAAGTACTTAAAACCAATTTTAGCATGCAAAAAAGTGCTTAGTTTGAAAAAGACAATAACGTATTCGGTTATCTCTATCGTGAATGCAAGTTAAAAGTGATCGAGGAAGAATAAATCGTATACATAAAAGAGAAACTGTAGTGAAGCATGTACGTATGTAACTATGTATGCATGGATGAGGATTAACTATTCTCGAAGCAGGAGAATAGAATGGTGACATCGAGAGAGAAAGTTCTAAAGAAATACTTTGGAAAAACTGATTCAAGGATTATCGAAGGCTCTGAAAGTACGGGTGAGTGTTGGGTTCCAAGGAGAATAAAATACTATTCATGGTGGAATGACATTATGTTTAAGAAGCGAAAAGAGAGAACCATATTGGAGGATAGCTCCCACTCAATGTAGTGAACACTAAAAAAATAGTGAAGGGCTTGTAAGAAATTAAAGAAAAACAAAGCCACAATGCCACGGAAGAGAATGCAGAAAAAAGTTCTTAGCAAATTAGGAGACTAATTTGGAAATGAGAAAAAAAGGGCATATCAGTAAGATACCTAAGGGAGTGGTGTAATAACTGTTGAGGCTTTCTGGGATGGGTACGAAATCAGTGATATCCGGATGAAGCACGTAGAAAATGTGTACGGTGAAGATCTTGAGGATGGGTCATATGAATTACAGTGTGAGAATGATGATAGGAGGAGAAGTTAAGTGAAAAGGTCTTAGTAAGATTAGTAAGATTTCACAAAGTGATCCATCTCAAGAGGCGTTTGATAGGCAAGTACATAGGCCACATTTTAAACCCAAGGGCTTTTACTCATTACGGATGGAGTACGCTTCCAACCCTCTGAACTGTATGGACAAAACTATGAAAAAATATAACTTGAAGCACACCAAAGAGGGTGAAATTCGCCCAGAAAAATAATTTAACTTCACCGGGATTTGAGCTCGGATCTCCCAATTGCCAATCAGGTGTGATAGCCAGTTATGCCAACAGATTTGGTGGTATAACTAGCTAGCACATTTGACCGGCAATTAGGAGATTTCTTTTGGAATCCCGGTGAAGAGAAATGATTTTTCTGCGCAAACTTAACCCTCTTTGCTGTGTATCTTGGCACCTGTGACCACGACTTGCATACCACATCGTTTGTTGAATCGAAACGATTGGAATAAATTAACGAGTTGAAGATAAATATTAAGAAAAACGATGTTACGGTTTGTGGAAGAAACGAAGAAAGAATCATTGTCACACTTTGACAACAAACACTTGCGCAAGAGGAAGAATTTTGTTATTTATGAAGCAGGATCACCAACGATGGAAGAAGGAAGAGATACATTGTAAGAAGAACAGCCCAAGCAAAGAAGGCATTCTAGAAGAGGAATCTGCTGACAGCTAGCAACACAAGCGTGGAAGTAACGAAGTTCTTTCAATAACAGCTGCAGAACAGAAAAGAATGGGAGTAATGTAGATGTCGCGTTACCGAAGAATTATGAAGATCAAATGTGTGGAGAGAATCAACAACGAAGAAGTCGTGCGAAGAGCAGGAGAGGAAAGAAGTATAATGAAATCTTTGCAAAGAAAAAGAGAAACTTATTCGACACATTTGGCGACTCAGCCTACTGAAAACAATTTTGGGAGAAGAAACGAATGGAAATAATTACAGGGGAAGACCAAAAATGGAATACATCAGGAAAATTATGGAGTGAAAGTGAATAATTATGCAGGAATAAAGCGCTTGGCAGAGATGGGAATAGAGTGGAGAGCCCGTACCGACCAATATTTGGAATGATGACTTCTGATGATGTTTTTGCATGTTCCTGACGATGACAAAATGGATTTTTTGAACAGTTATTAATTTCCTCTAAGTTAACCTCCTCTAGCATAACAAACATAAACCTCTATTTTCCTTGATTTTACCACCCAAATCCAAGTCCCCCTGTAAATTCCACTGCCTTATCTCTTACCTTGAAATGTTTACATCTCCATCTTTCCCTCACCTTCCCAGTATGTCTGTATATTACTGTTGAGAACATGAAAAATCTTGTTTTGGAAATGACTCTAGAGCGACGAAACTGGGGTTAACCAAATAAACTATCGCGTGCAGAGGCGAAGTGGTCTTTTTCACAATTCTGTTCTTCCATTAAGTACACAGCCTGAATTTTTTAAGTTTTTCACCGGCACTTTTCTTCTCAACTGGAGGAAGGAGCCAAACACCCCAAGAAATGGGAATCGAAGGAATGAAGGTAAATATAGAACAAATCAACGTGCTTTGTTTCGCCGATGACTTCGCAGTCGTAGCAGAGAAGCCAGAAGACCTGCAAGCATCCTTGATCATGTGTTCACCGTCAAGTCACAGTCAAGTTCACATCAAGTGTTCCACAGGGGTACAACATGATGATCAAAGAAAATAAAACGAAAATACTAGCATTTGAAAGAGAGAAGTTAAAGGCACAAAGAACAAGTACAATCTTTTACCTACCTAGGAAGATTTCTGAAATGGGATTAAAGGTGTTCAACGGACGTCAAGGTGAGAATAACTCAATCCAAGAAAAGATTAATGATGAAAAAATAACTCTCGTGTAAAAAGGAAATTGGATTGCCAATAAGGAAGTTTAATGAAAATACATTCGTGTGGAATGTTTCGCTTCATGGCTCAGAGAAATTGGCCATGGGAAAGCAGAAACAAAGGTGAATAAAGGATTTCGAAACTTGGTACTGGAGGAAGATGCTGAAGTTCAAATTGACTGATATGACCAGTAATGAGGAAGGGTATACAAGAAGAGGAGAATAACATATAGGGAACTTGCAGTAGAATAAAGTCCAGACGGATAGGTCACACTTTTGAGACACAACGAGTTTGTAAAGAGCATAATAGAAGGGAAAGTCCCACAAGGAAGAACTTGGACAAAGGCGAGGTAAAGCGGTGTACGAAACAGAAGAGCATTTAAAGTTTAAAAATCTTAAGAGATAAATGAAAAATCGCTAGTGGTTTGACAGTCTGGAGGAAATAGAACACAGATTGCCGATCAGAGTACTCCAAACAAAGCAGAAGCGGATGGAGACCAGACACGATTAATTAAAGATGGCAAAAGATCGAAAAAGAATAACAAAATGCAGCGGAAGAGATATTATTATGGAGGAAAACCGATAATCAGTAACCATGGATTACATAGTGTCCTGGACATAATAGATGAAAGAAGGGTGTATAAACAACGACAATCGACAACGGAAGAAAGACAGCAGATGCATAAAACAATGATAAATACGATACGCCAGAAAGCTAAAAATGACGGAGACGAATGGATGAAAAACTTTTATAAAGAGATGGAAGGTAATCTCCCAGAGAAAAATTTGGACGCTGCGTATAGAACTGAGAAAAGTTACTTTAAAGATAGTTTAATCAAAGTTAATGTCATTCGAAGTAAATAAAATTAAATTACCATTGAAATTCCCTCAGAGTTCGTATAGTACGCAGGATTGAGGACCCTACATAAGCTACATAGATTAATATGTGACATTTATTCAACAGCGCTAATGACAACGAACTTAAAGAAAATGTCCTCATCCATATTCCGAAGAAGAAAAGAGCCGTGAGATACAAGGACTTGGGAACAGCACATACATCGAAAAATCTTACTCAAATTGTCTGCAGGAGGATGGAACAAAAGATGGAAGAATTTCTTAATGAGAACCAATTCGGTTTCTGAAAAAGTAGGAGAACGAGAGAAGCTGTTTTAGGCCCGAGACTTATCGTAGAGAAGAGGAATAAAAAGGACAAGCACACATATACTAGTTTCATCGATCTAGAGTAATCATTTGATAATGTGTATAGGAACAGAGCGCTGACTATACTGAAGAGCATAAGAGTGTCATTTAATGACAGAAGAGCAATACGTAGGAAAAATGCAGAAATGAGGGAATAAGGACGAAAAGGATTGATTTGTCACCTATGATTTTCAATGAGTACCATGAAAAACCATTATGTAATATAAAATTAAAAACAGGGAATAAAGGTCACGGAGAAAAAAATCAGCATCCATCACTTCTCTGATGTATTGCAATTCTCGCAGAGAAGGAAGAAATGACAATAATTCTATACTGTATGAACAAAACTATGAATAAATAAACTTGAAGAGTAATGTTAGGAAAACTAATACCATGGTTTGCTAAAGAAATCAAGCAGCCGGAATCATTGTCAAACTTGAGAACAAAAACTTACGAAAGTGAAAGAATTTTATTATCTAGGACGCAGGAACATCGGCGATGGAAGAAGCAAGAAAGATATTGTGAGCAGAATAAACCAAGGAAAGACGGTATTTTCCTATAAGAGGAGTCTGCTGACAGCTAGTAACTCAAGCGTGGAAGTTAGAAAGAAGTAAATTACTATGGAGCACGATCTTGCATGGCAGTGAAGTCTGGACAGTAACCACTGCAAAGCAAAAGAGATTGGAAGCAATGGAGAAGTGGTATTACCGATGAATAATGAACATTAAATAGACTCAGAGAACCACCAACGAAGAGATGGAGAGAAAGAAAGCATAACGAAAAATCTGGGATGAAAAAAAGAGAAACTTATTCGGCGCATTTGGCGACTAATCGGCCTATTGGAAACAATAGTGGAAGGAGAAATGAATGGGAAGAGGAAAATGAATTAAAGATGAATATTAAGAATGGAACACGCCAGGCAAAATATGAAGAAGTGAAAGTGATTAATTCTGAAGGAATGAAGCGGTTGGCAGAGAGAAGAGTAGACTGGAGTGCTGCAGCTTACCAATATTCGGATTTATGACTACTGACGAAATAACGAATGGAAATAGCCACATTAGAGTTCAAGATTTACAGTAGCTGCTGAATATTACCGACGAGGTCATGGATAGAATGAGTCTGTTGTTAATTGCGTTCAAAACACAAATACATGCCTATGATCGAAAAGGAAGGGAGAAAGGATGATAGCAAAACTTGTTGAAGTTTTAATTCAAAGTAATCCCGCACCATCTTCTTCTGTACTTGTGATCCATGTCTTTTGTCCAGAAACAAATAATGATGATTATAATTAAAATCTTGTGCTTCCGGTATCAACTATTGTCATGAATTGTGTTTTTATTAACAAAAAACTCTGCATCACAACCTAATCTTAACATAACTATGGTATGGATGAAATTACTGAAAGAATCGACAATGCTACTTTCCTTGGCTGAATACTGAAATAAAGGTCTTAAGGTGTTTAATAGAACATATTTAAAAATGAATATTAGACAATGAAGGTGAAAACTTCAATGTGCAACACTACATTTTTCCTCATGTTAATCGATAATAGCGTAGTAAGCAATAAGGAGAGCTATAATATTGGCTAAGTACTGTGGTATACGGTTCCTGAGAAGCAAATAAAATATTAAGATTGATAGATAGAAAAATAGATCAAAATTAACTTTAGCGTAGACTTTTTGTGCCAGGTACCATGCTGACAATAATAGCCATTATAGATAACGTCACGGGAAAGTCTACTGGAGGAAAATGTTAGGGTTGGATTTGATCGAATTTGAGTAAGAATGATACTCAAGAGCGAAGTTTTATGTTTTCTAGCTATCAAATTAGTTTTTAGCCGATCACCAAAACACTCTACAACGTCCTGAAAAAGACAGAAGACGCACGCGAAGTATTAGCAATTTGAACTCATGACGCCCAATCCGCAATTTTTTTTTCGCGAAAGCTCTCAATCCGCCACGTTTCGTGCTTGAGTTTTCGTAACGTTAATTTTTTTGTAAAAAACAGCCTTAAATGGAATTATGGAAGTTATGAGTTGAAAATGAAAGATTCATAAAATATTACGGCCTGGATGTCCAGGTAAGAAAAAATACGAAAGAGCTTGCTTCGTGTGTTCTGTCATGTTATGAGAAGGGATACGAATTAAATCATTCATGAATACTAGTAAACCCTAATTTGTAATTGAGGTATTTGAGTGAGATGTCACTTGACGTAGAATTTGATGAATTGGACCTCATTTTAAAGAGAAAACCCTCATATTTCCAATTATATCAAAATATTAACCCCTTTCCTGACTACTTTTCGACCAATTGACCTAAAAATATAAGCTATTTTCGAGCTTACGGCTGTGCGCTCCAGAGGGAGAATATTGAAAAAATTGGCAATTTTAAACTTCTAGATTTCATCAAAAACTAAAGGTGTGTAGTTTGTATGTTATATCAACTATTTATAAAATGTAATCAATTACTCTCAGCAGTAATGTTTACAGAATCAAAGAATAAACCTGTTGTATAGACATTTTCACCGCACGGCGTGCAAATACGAGTCAAGTTAGAGACTTAAGTAGATATATTTATTTAATTACTGAGAATTTTTCTCCTGTATAAGTTTACTTTCGCTCCATTGATATTAAAATATTTACTTTATACTTCTAACAGGCGCTGAATTAAAAAAATAAAATTCGAAAATGGTTTCCATTATGACTAAGGAAAAATCTCTCTCAAACTACCTTAATGTGAGAGGGGAGAAAGATCTATAAGAGCCATGGCTTCGTTCTGAAGTGGACGAAGATGGTTCCATGACGAGAAATACAGGGTCTCAGGTGAAAGGGATTTTTTCAAGGGTTTTACTCGAAAAAATCAAACGCTGTACGCAAATTCAGCATGGAAAAAATTTCATTTGAAACGGCCATGTTCCTGGGGATAAACAAAATTTTGGCTTTAGTGAACCTAACTACCTCGAAAACTATACACGAATTCATGTATGCTTTACGATAACTTTAGAGGAAGGTAAACAAGATACTTCATGAATCAAGAAGGAGCGATTACTACTACTACGACTCCCTACCTTTCTATTTCTGGAATAATTTTGCCCCCTCGGAGCGCGTTTTCCCCGAAATAATTATTAAGCATGATAATGTATCCTGGTGACCACAGCCTTATGGGTATAGCTGATTCACAATGTCTATGTAAAGACCTAGAAATTGGTTCAATCGGCGATTTTCGCTGGTGCTTGCTTCAGGAGATATTACATTTTCATAAATAGTTTAATAAGAGCTAAACGCATAAAGGTATTGGGGTTTAATCTCATAAGGGCTTGCTAAACAAAAGCATTATTCAACAAAAGTTCTTTCCATCATTAAAAAAATCAATAGGAATTATTTTTATATGCAAGTGACTGAAATAGCTCCTCCCGTTTTTTAAGCATTTATCTTCAAACTCGGGTGACAGAATTTTGAAACGGATAGTAGGAACGAATAGTACGTAACAACCGGGGTCTATATGAGCAAAGAATGCTAATTCAGAGTTTCAAAAAACCAGAGTAGTATGTAGTAAAGATATTGATGATGATTAAGTGAATTAAAAAGGACGTATAAGCAAATAAATTCGATTGGTGGAACCCTGCTGCAGAAGGTTGCATGAACTTTTAATAATCATTGTACATATATCATGTAAATAATTACGCAAGGTCAGCTGGATGCAGTAAATTTTTGGTAGCCGACCAATGGAAAGAGAGATGAGACGATACACATCTTTATGGGGTAGTTATAAATTGCCAGTTGTTCCTCATTTCATAATATGTTATGATTTCAAACAAGAAGGTCATAATAAAAATGGAAACGCTCCCTACCTAAAATTTCAAAGTGAGATTCGAACATGATATTTCCGAAAACAGCGTGAAAGACCCCGATTCAAACCTTAAATAACAACTACGTATTTCAACAACTGATCAATAGTTTTTGCTACTTTAAATATCTTATAATTATTGTAGAACTTCTCTTATTCCACGTAACTACATCGAAATATCCAAGA
This sequence comes from Pyrrhosoma nymphula, assembly GCA_963573305.1. NCBI lineage: Eukaryota > Metazoa > Arthropoda > Insecta > Odonata > Coenagrionidae > Pyrrhosoma > Pyrrhosoma nymphula. The sequence goes on from OY754334.1 coordinate 39,145,557, forward strand.
ATAAGACCGTCATGAATTATAAGGATGAATGTTAAAAAAGTAAATGTAGTTATACTCGGGGAAAGAAGGACCACGAACAAAATAAGCATGCTGTGAACAAGCACCATAACTATCGCTTGATCAAAAAGATTTTATATCCTGATCATAATTGAATTCTTCTAATTTTACCACTTAATAGGCATTTAAAAAATTATTTTTTCACTAATTTATTGATCGAAGACTATTTCAAGAGATCGCTGTGATTTTAAAGGTCTCATTTAAATAATGGTCGCATGATAAGTTTCTTATTATATATCTAGTGCTAGGTCTAGACTATAGACCTCATTGCATCGCCAGGAATACAGTAAATACACAAATAATTGGTGGACGAGACAATACTTCAAAGATAATACCAAACAGCCTCCAAATTAAGGGGAAAGGTCGGTATATACCTCATAAATCATTAATTAAAACAAATCAATTTACCAAAAAACCAATCAATATTGGACACAATGGAAAATATAAATGATACATAAGCATAAAATAAGTTTATCACACATCATACACGTATAACTAGTCAAGAGTGGCTAAAGGCATGGGAGACCGCCTGATGCATCAGTTTGTTGGGAGTGGGGTGCCAAATTAACGTTTAATCTTCACTAAGGTATAAGAAAACTTTTTAATTTATGTACAGGAAATGAATAATACATAAAATAGTAATATACTTTTTTATGTTTCCGCGAGGCTTCGGTGTATTTACATGTTGGACTCCCCCTGCATTGGGGTGTGTCTGATCGACTCATCCCAACATTGCGTGCATTGGTCGATCAGATACACCACAATGCGGGGGAAACCCGAATGTCCAAGATATAAAGACAACAGAAATATGAATTTTTAAGGGTTAACATTCATACATTTTTGTAATAAAGCCTTACAGGGCTTTTGGCCAGGAAGACGATTGAAGGGTGCTGAAAAGTGACTTTTCCCGGGTACAAATATTCCTTGAGCCACTCCGTAAATGATTATAAAATCAATGGTGATCAATACAAATAAAAAATAAATGTGCAAATACGGTTGAAGACATTATTTGTTGTTGATCAGACGGCTGTCATCAGAATCATTAGAATACAATGACTCTTATTTATAGGGCATGAAAAATGACCAGTATTTCCGAGTTTATAGCATCTAGAAAGGGCTCAAATGTCTACGTATCTATATAATGAATAACTCATCGACATAAGCAGCCATGCACTTTGCCTCTCACACAGCATTAATTAAACTCCAAAAAGGAGCAATGGAGGAAACAAGGGATTTTCAAATATACGACACTGACTTATGCCCACAAAACTTTTTAAGAAAATTATTTTATCAATCCCACAAATGTGAAGGAACCAAAATGCAAGAGGAACACGGAAAAATAATTTTGATAGAACGAGTTTCCCATATGTTGCTAAACAAATTGAATCAAAAACCGCATTCTTATGAAAAAATTGCAAAAGAATAGTAGTGTGGCTTTAGAAGAAGAATAAAAACTCCACCGTGCAATAAAGATAACTATATACGGAGAGAGGAAAATGAATAAGTTTGTTCCGTAAAAAACGGGATAAGTTTGTGACCGAGTACAATTGGTGAGGTTGAGAAAGGTAGACTGGACAGATGTTAAATTGATCAAATAATTGAACACGAAATTAAAATTAGCACTGTAAAATTTTGCAAAGTAAATATTTGAAGAAGTTATAAACGGAATGTGAGACGGGGAAAGAGGGTGAAGTTAACGGAATCGGCCGGATCGGGCTGGGAGAATGAAACGCCAAAGGAGAAAAACTAGTGAAGTTCTGCAGTGAGAAAAATATGGTAGCAGCAAAAACTTTCTACGAGCAGCATTGGAGTAGAAGGGACACATGGAAAATGCCAGGGGAAAGAGGTAGGTACCAAATCGATTACATACTTGTCAGAGGTAGTTACAAATACCAAGTGAAGCAGTGCAAGAGCTATTCCGGTGCAGATATAAATAAAAACCACAACAAAAGATATTTCAAAAATATTAGAAAAATTATAGAAGAAAGAGGAAAATACCAGAATTCCAGAAACGAAGGGACGGTAATTATCTTGAAGAAATTTTTGAACCATGCCATAAGAGAATTCAAGAACTTAAAGGAGTATTGGATAGAAAGCTGCTGCGAGGAAATAAACGAAAACATTTAGAAGGGAAATACCGAAACAGTATGCAATCTAGCGAAAAGGCACTTGGGAGAAAGAAAAACCAAATTCAACAAAATTAGGGATCTGAACGGGAATATACTAATAGAGGGTGAAGGCATTGGGAATATATGGAAGAAATAAATTGAATATATGGACCGAAACCTCTGAAAGACAGTATATTGAAAGACGAGAGTGAGGTTGAAGAGAGGATTTGACAGAGGAGTGAAAGATCTGAAGAATATCAAGGCACCTAGAGCAGATAACTTCAACGGAGAAATCATCAAGGCGCTTGCAAGTAAATCTAAGGACAACCTGTCCAGAATAATCAAAGATAGCTACGAAAGCGGAAGAGTACCGAGTAATTTCAGAGGAGTTTAATGATAGTGATGCCGAAGAAGAAGAGAACTGAGAAATGTGAGGAGCAGCGAACTTTGATTTTGTTGTCACATGCGTTGTAAATACTTACGCAACTAATAATATAATAATAATTAGGATAGAAGGGAAATAAAATTGAAGAGAACCTCTTGGAAAACCAAATCGGATTTAGGAAGGACGGAGGAAAAAGGGAGGTCATACTCTGTCCAAGAGTAATGGTAGAAAAAACAATACATGTGACCAAGACACTGTATGAGGCATTCGCGGAGTTGGAGAAACCCTTCGACAACGTTGAGTGGAACAAGATTTTCAGGGTGGTGGAAAACCTCAGACTGGATTAGAACGGCGGAAGAATAATCTACCTACAATGCATGAAGCAAGTCGCCACGATGTGAATGAGAGACGAGAGAAAATTAGAGGAACTAGAAGGAACTAGACTAGCATGCAGCCTTTCATCATACCTGTTAAAAATATACTTGTGAGGAGGCAATAAGAGAAGCAATAGAAATTGCATTGAAAGGAATTATGAGTAACGGAGAAGAAATAAACATGCTCCACTTCGCAGATGACATCACAGTCATAGCTGGAAATCGTGATGATCTTCAAAGATCATTTTTTAAATGAACTAAGTACTTCAAGAGTAGAACATGAAAATTAATTAGAAGACTAAAATCCTAGTATGTGGAAGACAGAAGCGTAATGAAGGAGTCATACTTAGAAGAGAGAAATTTTGTGAGCAAGTGGATTCCTTCGCCTACTACGGAAGCACCATCACGTGGGACGGAGTAAGTACAACAGACATCTGGCGCAGATCTGAGAAATCCTCCATGGTGAAAAGAGAACTATTGCGTTTGGAGAAAACATTGTTAAAAATGAGAAAACAGTATGCCAAAACATTCGTGTCGGGCGTGGCACTCTATGGATCGGTAACATAGACTAGAAAAGCTGGAAAAGCAGACCAGAAAATATTAGGTGGTGTCAAAACCTGGTGTTGGAGGCGGATTTTGGATATCAAAAGAACGAATTAAATGAGAAATGAAGTCATTGTCAGAAGAGTAGAAGAAGGAAGCACCCTATGGAAAACTAAACAGAAAAGAAGAACCAGATGGATTTGGCACACCCTGAGGAACAATGGGTTCGTGAGGAATATAACTGAAGTAAAAACGGAGGTAGAAGTCACCAGAGGAAGGCAAAGGGATAAATAAATAGACCAAACAAAGAGGGAAGTACATTAGAAGAACTAACAGGGAATAAGGGAACTAGCATTAGATAGGGAAGGATGGAATGCTGCAGTCAATCAATCTTAGGATTGAACGACCAATGATGTACGGGATGGAGAATGTTACAGAATAAGGCCAGTCTGCTTCCTCTAGCTAAATATTAGAATGTTATGTTGAAGGCATGATAAATAACCTACAGGAAGAATTAGGAGTTCGTAATGGGAAGAAGGAAGATTATTTGGATTGCATCATCATGGATGCTTTGATACGCTGAAAATAATCCAGCGTATCAAAGGATTATTATAGGGTGAAGAGGAAGTAATATATAGAAGAATCCGGTGAAGATAAATGCAGCAAATCGGAAGTATTAAGAATATACGACAGTGAAGAAATTAAAAATGGGACAATTGGAAGACATACAAGTGGAACGGCATATATATCTCGGTTGTGTATGATGGAGAAATGGAAGAGAGAAGTAGCGAATAAAATTAGAAAGGGTTTCAATAATAAGGCCGCCGTTTTCCAGAGAGTGAGAGGAGGAGACTGATGAAATGTTTACATTGAATAGCTGTTTAACGTGGATCTTGAGAAACATACAGGATGCCAGGGTCGATTCCATTGAAATGTAGGGTTTGAGGAGACTGGAGAATATAAATTTGGAAGACAATAGTTAGTAGTGAGGCATTTAACAGAGAAAAGGAAGTGACATATTTACTATGGACATTATTCAAGAGAAAAAGAACCGGATCAGTCATTATGAGGGAAAGGCATAGTGACAAAACTGACGGTGGGAATGGTAGAAGATAAAATTGGGTGATCATTGATGGATGACGTGGAAACAGCTCAGAGATAAAGCAACAAGCGAAGAACAAAATCAGACGTGCAAGTGTTGTACAGAGCCTGGTACTCTGGAAATGCATTGGGAAGAAAAGTTTTGACGATGGGGTAACCGGAAGGAAGAGAGTCAAAGATGGAAATGACAACGAAGCAAGAGAATCTGAGGGAGAAGCAAGAGAATCGGAAGGAGAAGCACGACAAGGGCTCAATACTAATGATTTACCAAGGAGCATAATTTAGGTGGTTCATTCTCATTGTCAAGTTTCTCACCAACTTCTGTGGATAGACAATTACGCGTGTACTCATTTCATCAATCAAGGCCAATCCATCGTTAATTCACACTTAATTTTAAGAAGAATTCATATTCTTTTTCCCATCAAATCAATAAAGTTAGGTCTGACTTCAGCCGTCGATCAACACACAAAAATACTTTTTAAAAATCCAAATGTACTTATCTGAGCAGGATATCATCAGGGATGACCACTGGAGGTTTTTTGACTGTCCTGCAGACAATCAAGGTGACTCCGAATACCTCTATGGATAGCAGTGGTGCACTTTGCTCAATGGTAGCAGACCACTTCCATCCAAATATGTAGGCGACTGAAAACCATATCAGCTGTCGACCATTTTCACATTTACTCTACAATTAAAAATAAAAATACCAGCATTAATCTAAAAAATAGGCCAAAAAAATTACAAAACATCGCTTAAACACTGGGAAAGTTATTTATAACTCAGCATCCACCTCAAAGAATAACTTTAGTATGTATCTATTTATTCATAGTAATTACGAAATATTTTTTAAATAAAAATATATTTAATATGGCTTTCAAAGGGCTCGTGGCCAACTATTTCAAAAAAGAGAGAGAAATTGATCAAACCCAATTCCTTTTAGCCTTCTAATCCTCCGCATTAGTTATTTTACCACGTATTTATTAGTTCGGTTTCCGTCATGTCTGTCTGTCCGGGTGGAATATTGCAACCGAGTTTAAACTAACTTCCCGATCAGCTAGAGGCTTGAAATTTTAACCATAGCTCAGAAGTGGATGACAATGCAATATTAGCTATCTATTTTAACAATTAATTGATTAATTAATTAACAATTAATAAATTGACATATTTCCTGATGTGCTAGTAGAGGCTTGTAATTTTGACCATTTCAGAAGTGGATGACAATGAAATGTTGTGGATGCTACATGATATAACAATTAATTAATTAACGATTAATTAATTATTTCAATTTCACACAATGTCATCTGTGCAGAATCTGAAATACATCGGGAATTTCCTATGTGTTTCTGTCAGTCTCATCAAGATGTATAAAATCGATTGGAAACTTTCACCCGTGCATAAGACTAATAAACAGAAAATAATTAATTAATTAATTTTTTTTAATATACCACGTTTTTAAAACGGACTATAAAGTATAAAATAATTTTCCCTGGGCCCTTCTAAATTTTTGAGGGTGAATTTTTAGTGGCTATGGAGATATTTGTAAGACTTCAAGAGAAAACGTGGGGTGCAGGCAGCAGATAATCCGGATGAATTCACAACCAATTACAGTGCATTGCAAATGGTATTAATTGTGGGAGTTTGCGCAACGACACCTGCCCTTTACTCCGTAATTATCATGGGTTGCCTGCGCCCCACGTTTTTCTCTTCAAGTCTTACAAGTATCTCCATAGCCACTAACAATTGACCCTCAAAAATTTAGAAGGGCCCAGGGAAAATTATTTTATACTTTTTAGTCCATTTTAAAAACGTGGTATATTAAAATTTTTTTAATTTAATTAATTATTTTTAAGAGAAGATGAAGATGGCTGAGGCTACAACCATACTGCTGTGGATAAGTATATATTTCGTGTCACTTTATTTCATAGACTAAATTAAGTTGCTGAAGACTATCAATACGAAATAGGAGTTCTTAAATAAGTTGTGATTTTCAAAAAAATTAGTAAAATATACTACAATCAATTACATGTGCTCTTAACATGCGTTGAAATTTCCAAAAATTGCGAAGCTTAAAAAAATTGTAGGAGGATTTTACAGGAGCTGTGCAGGTACAGCAAAACTTAAGTCAGGTTACCCAGTGAGATCTGGGAGTAACAGGGATCTGGTTTTTAAGTCCCTTACTGCGTAATATCGTGATGGTGTAGCAGTCAGAGAAGAGGAGCTATGGACGATTATGTCCACAGATTGTGGTTTTTGTGGTGGATCTAAAGACGAGATATGGAATAATTGGTAGAATGGGGGGGGAGGAGACTTGTGAAATAAATGTTTGAAATATATGTATGAAATTCAGCAGACCCAAAACAAAATATGAGGTTTGTTAAAAAAGAAACCCGACTTTTGTCATAGCGCGCGAACCAACCCACCAATCAAGTTCCGGTAAGCAGTGCCACCTTACGCCAACGTCTAGTAAAACAACACTGTACATTGCATCTTCCTGTGGTCAACAATGAGCCATTTTGTTGCCGTAGTAAACACGTGTCGTCATTGCTTGGCGAAAAAAGGCGTATTTGTGTGAAAATTTGTTTTAAAATTGGAAATAATTTTACTGAAAAGTGAGCATTGCTTCAGCAGACGCATAAGGAGGACTGGATGTACCGTTCACAATGCCACGAGTTGTTTAAGCATTTTCAATCGGGCAAAATATGGACTGTGGATGATTCCAAATCGGGACGACCTTCGACGAACTCAACAAACGAAGGAAATAACAATTCTGGCAGTTCTGTGATTTCTCATCTCGTCTCTGCAAAACTCGTTTCTCGTCTGTTAACTGACAACCAAAAAGAGAACCGTGCAAAGATCAGCAAAAAGCTGCTTGACCGAGCATATGCTGACAAACACTTCATTTAATCCAGCATTAAATGAGAAAATACTTGTGTCTTCGTCTACGATGTGGAAACTAAGTCACAGTCGTAGCAATGGCCTAGGAAAATGTCACTCGACCAAAAAAAGCACGCACGAGTCGGTCAAACTTGAAGTCGATGTTATTTTTTTTTAAATTATCGAGAAATAGTATATCACGAACTCGTTCCACCAGGTCAGACTTAAAAAGGAGTTTTACGTAGGCTTCAAAGCATTTGAGAGAGGATGTGCGCAGGTTGAGACCCGAGCTATGGGAAACCAAGAGCTGGGTGTTGAATCATGACAACGCGCCAAGTCGCTCACCTTTGCAGGCCGATGAGTATTTGACCGCTAAAGAAGCGACTGTCTTTCCCACCCCTCTGAACTCTTTATAAATGACTCCAACAGATTTTTTCATGTTTCTGAAGCTGAAAACCTTTCCGAAAGGACATAGTTTTCAAAGTGCAGACGAAATTCAACAGAATTCGCCGAGATTGCTTCGCACCATCTCAGAAAAAGTGTTCTAGGGATCATTTCCTGCAGTGGATGAAGCATTGGGGGCGGTGCGTTGCAAGCAGGGGGAAGTATTTTGAAGGGGACACATTTAAAATATAGTAAATATGGCAATACAGTTTGTACGACAGAAGTCCGGTTTATTTTTTAATAAACCTCGTAGACGTTATGGTCATAAAACAACATACATATTTCTCTACGCTGTGGACATACCGGCTGTGAATATGTTCAAATTATTTGGCTCTATCATTACAAAGTGAGTGGGTGGGATGCCGATTATGAGTCAAGTTAGGAGTTGACCAAGCATTGGTTAGCCATACAGTCGGGAGACTGCTCTCAAATATGCGTGCGTTATAAGTGCAGTGGGCTAATTATGGGATGAAGATGGATCACAAAAACGTGAAGATAATGCAATTTTCCAGAAATGAAAGGCTAGACTGGTTATTGCAGTAAAAAGAAGTGTAATGGAGCATTTTATAAATATAATGTTTTAGTTGTAAGCACTTGAGCTGTAGATTAACATTCGTTACGGAAATCTTAATGAAGAGAAGGGAAATGGTGAGGGGAGAGCTCTCAGCTATGGCAAAAACAAGATAAGTGGAAACTTAAATATGAAGCGAAGCGTTACATGGAAAGGAAACTTGGGCTTTTGCGGAAGCTCCACCTCAAGGATTTGCGGAAGGGGTGAATTTTTTATCAAACGTGAACTATGTTATTTGCTATTAGTGTTTTAAGAACTCTATGGCATTCAAACTTATGCATGCTCTCATATGGCAGTGAAGCTGGTACGATAACAGGAACATGATCAAATTGACTGGAAGAATCTCCAATGACGTCCGGCGAAGAGTTGGGGACAAAAGATGTTCCGTTAAACTCCGCAAAGCAGAAGATACGAACTTATTGGACACATTCTAAGACATAAAAGCTTTTTGAAAACACCAACGGCTGAGGAAGAGTACGGGAAGAATTTCCGAGGAAGGCAAAAATAAAATACTCTATACAACTCACGAGGACTGCTAAAGGAAATGAAGAATACCCAATGAATAATGAATGGAAAAATCGTTTAGCAGTAAAAAAAATGGAATTCTAATAGAGCTCCTAACAAACCAATCCTCTAATTCGAGACTTCTGCGGCTGCTGATGATACTATTAAACAAGTATTAATATGTTAAGCACATGACAATTCAGAAAAGTAAATCAGGCATAAGAGACGTGTTTTTAGCAGTGACAGGAACAGTATATTAAGTTATATATATCAAGATGCAGTTAATGACGCTATCTGCCGAATAACTTATCCATCTAGTCTTAATAAGACAGCTATTTCGATTCCTTATTGTTAATAGTAACAAAGACGTCTTTTCCTTAGACTAATTCCTTCACATGCTCTCCATGAACAACACTTATCTTACCAACCTTCCCCATCTCCCTCATGACTCCAACAGGTTTCTTGGCTAAAGATTAGCAAATCGTTCGGATCCCTCACTGCCAGAGCAAGAAGGTTGAATTATACTCGTTCTACCGCCTGACCAGGCCGTCCTCGATCCCTCTACTCCAGGGGTTATCAAAGAGTGTGCCGCGAAATTGCTGGGCTGTGGCGCGAAAAAACGTATTGGGAAAGTACGAACACAAAAACAGACTTGTGCATCAAATATTTTTATTTCTATTATTTAACTTAAGAACTGAAAATATATGTAATACAATCTACATGTTTCTCGGGTGTTCCTGGGTTTCGTGAACCTTCTTAATCTTTCGGGACTGCTCCCTAGAGTTCGAAATTCCTCTAAATCTGGCTTCGTTGTCTCTCAAGGCCATATCGAAGGTCCGACTCACACCCTCGACTTGAGAGAAGGCTCAAATCCCAGCTCATGCCAGGGGCCGTCCCAGACCAGAGGTTCGGGGGGGGGGGGGGCACCAGCGGCTCTTGGGGTATGGAATACCCCCCCAGGAAAAGGTCGTTCGTAGGTCTCGTCCCGGAAATTCGTAACAAACTATGTGCAAAATGGTTTTTTTTGGGGGGGGATTGCCCCTACTGTCGAGGGCCACTCTTGGGGCCGCCAATGGCTCAGGACATGTCGTGGTGCATCAGACTTATGGATTTTTTGGGTTCTTCTACATGGTACTCTGCAAGGCACCTCAAGGCTGTGTTGGCGATTTTTTATCAAAATGCACTACATTCTATAACTGTTATAGAAACCATAAGTATTAATTCATTAGCAAATATGTGATAGAGGGTGAATTTTTACCAACAGACAATACAATACATGCTTCAAATGTTATATAAGCAAGGAACGCTAATGCATTGACGTTCTAATGGTGATTCCTATCTTAGTTGTTGCAAAACTAACGAATTTCGGCTAGCAACATGAGAAAGTCAGCTGAAAACTATGGTTAGCGCGTGCAGTGGCTGTGATAGCCGAGTGAAGGAATGGAGTAGGGAAAGAGGGAAGTCCATTTGCTTACTTTGCATCTCGAATCTGGAATTCTTAGCATAGTATGAAGGGTTTACATACATCTGGACTCGAGCCGACCATGACGACTGCAAATTAGGCAACTGGCGAGTTAGTCCATTAACAGCCCCACTGCACTCGACAAGGGATCGGTGAATCCAAGGAGGATAAAATGAAATGGATCGGGCATGATTGTGAACGATCGTAAGCGAAGATAAAGGCAGAACGGGGGTGAATGGGAAGGATTTTGTGATGCCTAGGTGTGGCCTAACAGGCACAAAACATCGCTTTGCGTGTGGATTTTAGCTTATATGTGAAGAAAATCTAACGCAACCACCGGAAACGCAAACTAGAGTAAGGTCTAAACTGTGTTGACTGTTCTGACGGAACTGGCTTCAAGAATCATGTGGAAAGTCGCCTCTTTTTCTTTTCAAACCTCCCTGAGTTAATCCTCTTAACGTTGACGGTTCCACTGATTAGAAGACTGGTGAAGGGGGGAAGATGTGTAAGGAGGAGGAAGCTAGTACCGTCTTGAGTTGAGGGCAAGTGAAATAAAAAGGTCCTATCGAACAAAGGACCTATCAAAGGAAACGATTGTAGGCTTCATCTTGTAGAAATTATCCATTACGGAAGAATTAAAATAACTTAGTTAACTCCACTAATTATTTATTACCACTTGTGATAATAAATAATAAGTGGAGTGGTAATAAATAAACAGTGGAGTGATAGTAAATAATTAGTGGAGGAAACTAAATTATTTTAATTCTTCCGTAAAGGACCTCTCACTGATTCCATAACGTGGCTTCGGTATGTAACTTGACTCCCTACCACTGCTAATAGGATTATGTTTGGAGCAGATAGAGACTCAAAAGACTGATCTTTAGAATAAGGCTGCTTAAAAAAATCCAAATCACTCTTGCTTCAGGGTGACACAAGGCATTACTTTGGCCCACCAGAAACTCCAGCTCTGCATCTCCAGAACTGACAGAAGTGGAAAATAAGGGGGTTACATTCAGACTTGTAAGTGTCCGAACCAGGGGGGTTATCGCGTAAGCTTCCGATCATAACATTCGGATCCGATTCTCGGTTATTGTCCCGAAATCTTCGGATGTGACGTACGATTCCTAGAAAGTGCTATTTTGTAAGCTTTTTTCCGATACCTTCGGATCCGAACTTGGATGAAATCCAACCGAGTGGGTTTGAGCACTCGGTTTGAGGTCTTCGGAAGGTATTTGGTTTCGGAAGGGGTCACATCATCTATTTCGGGACTAACAGCGAAGCAAATATTGGGCCTACACTTTGAAAAAAGGTTGCGTATTATATGTTTTTGAATGCAGAACGCTAACAATGGTAGCTAGAGTCTTATTTAGAGTTATATTTGTTTATTCCAATTACTAGTGTTGGTGCCCATTTAAGGACCGGCTGAAGGTAATTACTCTGTGATAGTTTTATCAATTGGATGAGATTTAGATTTAGATACGATCAGAAAGTGTGCGAATAATGTATATAAATATGCTACGTGACCAATGACATGGATTAAATGTTTGAAACGCGGTTTAAAAGTGATAGTCAATAGAAAATTAGTTGGTTGTCGTCTTTGCTCGTTTGGAGTGAATTAATGTCGATCAAATTTAAGGGAGCTACAATATTACGCAACATTTTGGTCAAGAACATAATATATGCATCTGTTTAAACAATCTCATTTGTGTATCGTGACAACTTATGTCATTTAACTGAAAAGGGGACGATGGTATTTCGCAGCTTCATAGGTCGCGCCGGTCATTGACTGTATGAACGCGTTTATCTCCTTCTTTTGAAGTGTAATCCAATTATGTATCCCCAGTTTATCATTCATTGTAATCTATTCTCATATTTCATTCATATTAAGGATCCAATCGCCTCAGTGTTTAGTGATTGTGTGCTTATTTTGTGACATAGACCGGGTGTTTTGTCAGTCAGCTGTTGTTGTGGGTAGATATTTCGATCGACCAGCAGAAATGCGAAATTCGGTGTTCGTTCTATGTCAAAACCGTAATAAATGGTAGTTAATTAGTTTCTTAGATGCCCGGTTGTTTCCATACCCTGCTTTGTTGATAACCTTCATTTATGGAGAAGCAAATCGTCAGCTTTCGAGGACAAGTTGGATTCGTGTTATTGCAATCACTCGGGATGCCTTGTCAAAAGGCTTTAATTCTAAACTGCCTTAAACAAATACGCAATCCTCAAATATTGCAAAGGTTGGTTTAAAAGAGGGTATGGCCGTAATAACTAAGTTTTACGAAAATAAAACATTGCAAAGAATGACAACATTGATGAATGCGATACATCCCAAAGGCCAAGATCGTCTTACTTTGCAGCATTGTGATAGGAAAAATCCATTGATTACACACTTAAAGATGATATGGATCTTCATCTTCCTTCGTCTATTTAGAAATACTAGCTTCATAGTAATCTGTGGTTACAGAAATAATAAATAATTATCCCTGTTAAATACCCATATTAATAGTCCACCTTTTCATGTTTCAAGCTTGGTTGATAGTGAGGTATTTTAAAATTGTACGTTTCGTTATCCAGTAATGGATGATATTCAGGTATTTAACCTGATGAGGAGGAGGAGGAGGGAGATGGATAGGGAGAGGAATCTCCGTATTAGAGCAAACAAGTTGAGATTGCGTCAGATTAGGGATGCATCTGATCCCTTTACAATCCCCGATGAAATATTTCGAGGGTTGTACAGATTGACTCAAGTTTTAGCGAGAAGGCTAATAGAGGAGTTGCGGCCCTTAATGCATGTGCCAAGGAGGAGTACAGCTATCCCACCAGAGATTAAGGTAGGTGCAATGTACACTATTGCTAAACATGTAAACTTTTTTAATGCATATTTATGTAAAGCATTTTTATAGGTCCTATGCGCCCTGCATTTTTATGCACAAGGGTGCTACCAAAAAGGTGCAGGCAGTGACTCAAACCTTGGGTTGAGCCAGGCAACAGTATCTGTTGCTATTGAGGAGGTGACTAATGCCCTCAATTTGCCACAAGTTTTGACAAAATGGGTATCTTTTCCATTAACAAGGGAGGAAAGGAACAGGGTAATTCATAGGCAAGTACACAATTATTTAGCTTTCCATAAATAATTTATTATAAAATACAAAATACAATGTGAAATTACAGAACAAACAAAAATTAAATTAATCTCTCCCTCGAAGTTGTCTGGTGTATCTGGAAAAAGAAATACTTTTATTAGAATTTTATCACTTGTTTCTTTCAAAAACAGAAACTACTTGGCCTCTCAAATTCCTGGGACACTTGGCTACATCGATGGGACACATGTTGCTATTAAGGCCCCAAGACAGGAGGAGCATGTGTACCTCAATAGGAAGCATTTTCATTCTCTCAATGTTATGATTGTGAGTTACAATAAAGTTATGACTAATTTTAAAAATAGGAGACCTAAGTTCAACCTAATGTGTCAGTACATCGCATATACCTCCTAGTGGTGGGTCGTGGGTAACAGTACGTTGGCTATCAAGGTAGTCCTTTCAGAAGGGATTGTAGCTCAAGTAGAATAGTTAAAGTACGCCTAGGGTATTACGATGTTTTGTTTTCTCTTTTGGTATACTGGCGTAAATTTGCCAAAACTGAATTGTACAGCGACGTAAGAGTTAGCAGGCAAAGCTGCACGTGGAGCGGGTTCTGCATAGGCTGGTAACCTTGCATACTCTAAACTTACTCATAAATGTCACAAATTTATATTGGACGGACAAAGGCTTTATGGGTGGAGGAAGCTGAATAAGGTTGGCTCATCAAGATAAGGAACAAGCAATACAAACTGGACTATCGGTACTTGGAATTTAAATGGAGTACATGTAAAGGAGCATGAGTTGTTGAATTTAATGATAGTGAGATGAATGTATGTTTTGTGTGTATGTGAATATAAGCACAAGGGGCGGGATGTTGTTACTGTTGATAGTGTTGGTCTGGCACTTTGATCTGGAGCTGAATGTAAATGGCAGTCAAGGTGTAGGACTCATTTTGAATGAGTATTTTATCACAGGAATTATAAAGCTGTTTCAATACTTTGGGATAAGGGGATAAGTTAGGTGAAGGCAGGGGAATGAACGCAGTAAAGAACAGAAGTGGAGAGATCATTTGGGACGAGAACTATACCAAGGACTACTGAAGGGAGTATGTTCAAGAATAATACAATGATTCAGGCGTTGAGAACTAGCTTCACAAAGTAGAATGTGAAAATATGATGGTCGATAAGGAGATCATTGCTGGACGTATATGAAAGGAGTGTGCTTTGTTGGTTTGCCTATGTTGAGAGAATGCATGACAGTTGAATAACAAAACATATATGTATATGTGAGTAAAATGAATGGTTTGAGAGGTAGAGGTAGGCTGAGAAAGTTGTAGTTCAATGAGATTCAGGAAATTCTTAGAGGATGAATATTAGGAGTCTTAAAAACATGAGGGCATGTATGAAGCATTGTAGAGGGATAAATGAGGGAAAAGAGGTTTGTCAAGAATAGTCATCATGGAGGAATTTATTGAATCAGTGTTAGATTTATAATTATGTGTTAATGTGGGAAAGTTTTTGACTATATCTTGTCTGGAAGGGAATGGTAAGGTGGGAATGTATGTAAAAACATAAGTATGAGACCATATTTTAGATTTATACACTGGGAAAGCTAATAACTTTTCAAATTATTCTTTTTAAGACTTGTGATTCAGATCTCGTAATATTGAACTGTGTATCACGCTTTGGTGGAAGTAATCATGATTCCTACATTTGGAATGAGTCCACATTGAAGACATTTATGATGGAAATTTGGAGAGGTGGACATCAGTGCTGGTTACTTGGTATGTAAATCATAATGAATGTAATGTAAAATTTTAAAGTTGGTTTTTGAAAACTTTGGTCTTTAGATATTCATAAATGTTAAGAATTTTTATTATGATTTGAATTTTTCTATGAGGCCATTTTAAATTTTTCAGGAGACTCAGGTTATCCCCAGCAGCCATGGTTGCAAACACCAATCCTAAATGCTGAAGCAGGGAGTCCAGAGGCACACTACACCCGACTACATGTCCGTGCACGAAGTGTGGTAGAGAGGTGCATCGGTGTCCTCAAAGCCCGTTTTAGGTGTCTTCTAAGACACCGAGTTTTGGACTATACTCCAGTCAAGGCTGGCCAAATTGTTAATGCCTGCATTGTTCTGCATAATGTGTGTGTGAGGGGTGGCTTAGATGAGCCAAATGAAGTGGTAAATGACGATGGTAACATGCCAGCAGATGAAATGCCGGGAGAACAGAGACCAAGAATGGCACTGCTTGATGAGGCTAGGGCAGTGAGGCATAGACTTGTTATCCGCCTGCAACCATAACACCTCATGGTTGGCAGATGGTTAATGTATTTATGTAGATGTGCATGAATGTTTTTGTGTATTCATGTTTGACTTTGATTTAATGTGCTTGGGTATTCATGTGTGGTTTGGAGAAAATGTGTTTTAATTCATGTGTGGATGCGAGTGAATGTGTTTGTGTATCAATGGGTGGATGTGAGAAAATCTGTTTTTGTATTATTGTGTGGATGTGAGTTAATGTGTTTGTGTATCAATGGGTGGATGTGAGAAAATCTGTTTTTGTATTATTGTGTGGATGTGAGTTAATGTGTGGATGTGAGTGAATGGGGGTCAAGGTGACGTGGTGGGATTATATTTTAAGTAATACAGCCCACACACCACTAGGGGTTTAGCTGAGAGGTAACGGCCACCAAGCCACCTTGAGGATGCTAACTCAAGACCGTCCGTGATGCAGTGTTGATGAGTGAGTGACAACACTGCAGCGTGGTGATGACCCACGTCCTGCACGAGGTGGCCCTGCTAATACAGAACACGGCGGATCTAGACTGGGAAGTCGATAAATATCCCTGGTGGTTGACAACAGCAGCCACCAGTACATGGGGATAAAGATGGTATGAGTCGATATAGCCCATAGCTGGACGTCATCTGGCGGATCTGAAGGACAGTTGTATGACAGATGAACTCCATTGGCAGATAGGGCTCCAAGTAATGGTGAGAACATATAGAACAGAGAAAAGTAGATGGAGAAAATTAATTTTAACTATTATTATGGTAATGTTGTCAATGGCTTACTCTTCCCCCATAGCCTTTACTACATCTCTGATGTCGGCTACACAGTGGGCTATTAGCTGCAAAGCTTCTGCCTTTGCCTGCGATGCAGCTGCCTTCACCTGCGATGCAGCTGCATTCGTCTGCGATGCAGCTGCCCTGGCCTGCGATGCAGCTGCCTTCACTTCTGCAGCAACCACCAACCTCTCCTCTCTTTTATCTCTTTCATCATCTGAAATTATTGATTGATACCTCTGTTTATCGTCGAGATTCTTCTTAGAAAGTTATCAATAATGTTCGCAATACATTAATGCTTCTTTGGTAATCAAGCAATGAAATTAATATGGTTGATTAATAGAAAGAACTATAACAGAAGCCAGAAGTTATTGGATAATATTGTCCCTGGTGGCCATTTAATAATTTTCCCCAGTGTCATAAAATATGTTGAACCAGTGTACGTTTAAATAAATCTCCATGAACCAAACATACATGTAAAAACAAAATTAAAAAAAGGAAAAGTGAAATACCACAGTCGCAGGTTTTTCTTTTCTTCCTCCTAGGTTGGCTGGGGGTTTGAGTGGAAGGGGGAGGGGTGACAGGAGTGGAAGGGGGAGGGGTGACAGGAGTGGAAGGGGGAGGGGTGATAGGAGCTGAAGGGGGAGGGGAGACAAGAGAGGAAGGGTGAGGCAAGACAGAGGAGGAGGAATGGGAAGTGGAGGGGTAGTTGTCCTCCACAACAATCTCAGGCACTGCCTCCATATCGATCTGCATCTATCATGTACAAGAGTATATTCCATATATTAATAATTTTCAATCTACAACAATCCATGTCAAATACCAGACCAAAATAATCCAATTACAACCCATTGAGATTTAAATCAATGAGAGCTTGCTGTATTTACACCCAAAAATAATGCTTAAGACCAACCCTTTAACTTAAAAAACCTATACATGTGTTAACTTCATTCCTGAATTTAAATAAAAAACCATAGACTATTCCTTTAATCTCATCTCACATTCATGTTAGATCTTAATGTGGCTAAGTACAACTAACAACACACTAGTCCACACGTATCTATGATTTAAAAAGATAAATGTTTAAAAAAATGTATTCCCTACTCAGTTAACGAAAATCATTTGGATCATACAATAAATTATCACTTATATTGGTAATACAGTGAAAAGCATAATGGTTGTTCACAGTCCAATGAAATAAATTAACATTTATGTATTTAAAAAATTTCCAGTATATCACTAATTTTCATTGTGTTTAACGTGTATTTTCACACACCTTCAAGGGGTCTTCCACCTCCAGATTGCCAATGGAGGCTGTTGCCCCCATTAAACTTAAAAGCCTCTCCTCTAGGCAATTGAGGACAGGGATCTTGAGTGGAGGCCCACCACCAGTCCCTGCCCCATGCCTCCTTATCCTCTGGCCTTTCCCCTTCACCTCCGACTTCCAATCTTGCCAGCACTGTAAAGAGCAACAACCGATTAATGCACCCATTAAGCTTATTGTTTTATTAGAATCTAATATAAATAGGCCAAATGAGAAATAAAAATATGTTTCCACCAATTCTTCATAAATATCTTAGACGACTCAAATTAAATTTACATTTGTATATGTTAATGCCTCAAGACAAAGTATTTACAATGCAAATGGTAATATGAGATGAATATTGTTTACATACAAAGATTTAATATATTTCTGAGGCCGCTGTATCAACACCAAAGAAATTTGGGGTCAACCACAAATTTCCAGAGAAATATATAATAAAAATCAACTTAATTTTATCCACCGCTCGATAGACTTGGTGGCCCCAATCCCCGAAGCATTGAGGACACCAGTCAGTTCCTCCCAAAGAAATTTTCTTTTCGCAGCCCCCTGGGGCCCACACAATTCATTTTTGGCCAGGGCAGGGTGTTGCTCCATGAAAGAGATCATAACTTCTCTCTGCTGGCTGGACACCCTGCCACTGGCCGGTGCTGCAGAATCTGGAAAACAATTTTGAAAATTAAGGGAAAATTTACTGCTGGCTTATCATCACATATGTACTATCATAATTGACGGTATTTTAATAAAACCATGCACGTTTTAAGTCCATCTGTTGTGAGATAATAAACAATGACATTACTTAAAAAATTGAGGCATTAAATGTTTATATTAATAAAATACTTGATTGATACAGTTACATTGTCTCTATTTAGTATATACTGTAACTGCTATGCTTTCAGTTGGGGTGCATAATGGTAATTGTCTCCTTTTCCAATTTAAAACATTTTCACCAATGCCAAAAAGATAAATTATTGCGAACCCTACGAGAAGATTACTACCATAGCGTTAGCCTCAAACGTTCGACTCTGAGAGTATGTCCTACAGCAGATTAAAAGCGTTGTGAGTGAACTAATTCTGGGTATTCCTCTCGGTGACAATCAATTTACTGTCTGCTAACACTGACAATAGAACAGTTATCTAGGGCCAATCAAAGGATAGTCGAAATATCGCATCTATGTGCAGTTATACATTGTGATTGAAACAATAATAAAACAGCAGATACGTCGTCTTCAGTTTCCCTCTGTCTACTAATTGAAATAATGAATGCAAGAAAAGATGATTTGCACTTATTAAATAATACAAAATGTAAAATAGTAGGTTAGACATTCCGATTAAAGAACCGACACTGCACCCATTCTATTTAACTTACTCTACTACCTGCTGGATCATTTAATGAGAACACATTTTAGCACTTATTCGTTTTATGTGAGCAACATGATTATAGATAACACATGAATTAGTGACGGGTGCCTTTAACACAATGAATCGTATACGTGAATTTTCATTTCTTAATATCAACGAGTTTAATTCTTCTACGTAAATACAAACTTATTACACTAAAACTACTTCGTGTCACTCATTATCGTTAGACATATCATCGAAATCAAGTTCTCTGGGATTCCGAATCCAATTAGTCTTAAACAAAAATATCAATAGGTACGGATGTGTTATTCCAAGACGATCTTTATTGATTTCCTATGACAGTGAATTGCGTGCAAATAACATATTACAACATTGGAAACATCTATTTATCTTCAACTGTAATTCCACAATACATAATAATAACAGCTGACATCACTTACCTTTCCGTACCTCTTCCATTTCCTCGGTGTTTACCTCAGCGATGGGTTACTTGCATTTCGAAGTTCAACTGTTTCCAACGTTGCCACATTTCCTTTCGGAAGATTATCCGATCGCGCGCTCATGTCCCAAAGGCAATTCGAAGGTGCTTACAAAATACGCTCGGAACAGCGTTCTCGGATACTTTCGTCGATCCGAATCCAAATATGAAACGAATCCGAGCGTCTAATCCGAATTTACGCGATAACCCCCCAGAACCCTGAGTCCACCCGCCCTGGCCCCACCACGTACAGGAGTACGACGATTACGTATGACGACGAGCCAACCCAGCCGGTGCAGACCTCTAACATTAACCGCACTAAGGATGAGACAAAAGCTAAGGAAGACACCATTAGTCAACGTTGATGACTAACTACATTGGTGGGAGCACGGTTCCTTCTTTCCTGGTGTTGTTATCGTTCGTACCGTTGTCATCCAAAACGCAAACCACTCTAGAAGGGCAATGCTCACAGGTACTGTCCAAAGAACGCACTCCAATGAAAACTAGTGATTTAAAACACCTGACAAGCATTTGGAAGAATGACTATCACGTTTTCGCACTCATAAGGGTAATTGAAATATAACATAAACGCGAGCGCCCGGGTTATGGAGAACCGTGATCGCACCCCAAATAATATGCTAGAGAGGTATCACACGAGTTAGGAAACGTTAGTGCAACTTACCCGGAAACTTTGCAGATGAAAGACGCTCTAAGTCTTCACTCCACGGAGAACCGCACTCATCGCAAGCAAGAACGAGACTGTAATATCACGTGAAACGAAAAGGGGTGGGGGTAAAGGCAACGGAGGAGGAGGGAGAAAGGCTATGGCATAGAAATGTAGGTGGGGTTTGAGAGCGGGGTGGAGGAACCTGGCATGTTAAAGCAGCTGGTGGCTTGCTAGTTATCTACGATCACTCAACAACCACCGTACCAGTGTGGGACCCTTTCGATTTGCAAAAATCCAGAGTGAAATGCAGTGGGGAAACTGAGAGGGGAACTGACTCGTCGAGAGCCAGGAGGTTGAATGGCCGCGCCAAAGATGCGAAATTGGAGAACCGATCAAGGGATCGGAGTTCACCACAACCGGTCTATTGACATGATAATAGTGCATCAAGGGTGAGCTCATCAATTTGTTTGTGAGAAATTGAGAAATCTACCTACGAACTAATAACAGTTTTGAAAAACTAAACCTAGGATAAGGAGTTTACAATGGGGATTGGGGAAGGACTACGTACTGTCGTTTCCACTTAAATGTAGACACCCACACGGGCTTATAATAATAATATAATAACAAAATAATTTTACTGATTTGATTGAATGGGGCCGGGGCGGAAAAAACTTGGAGGGTTGGCACACGAGGCTAGCTGCGGCCTTTGCCTTTACGTCACCGAGAGCCGGCCAGGACGGTTGCGGATGCGACAGGGATAGCGAAATTAGAGTCAAATAAACTCCGAGAGCAAAAGCCCTAGCGGAAGGAATGCATTGAGGAAACTCACGTCCACGCACACGTTGGGCCGATCGGAGTCTTTTCTTTCGGAATCCGTCGCGAGGTTTTTCCTCTCCCAAGATTCAGATTTGAACTCACCGTGTGTGTCATCCAAGGACACGGTTCCGTAGGCGAGCTGGTTAACTCCATGCGCGGAAGTTGAGGTGCGATTCTGGCAGGGTTCGAATCCGAAGTAAGGCTATTTTTTTCATCTTGTAGATAAAAGATGCATTCTTAATACCAACACAATTTATGCAGTTGACAAAAAAGAGTTAAAAGGGATTTTTTTAATTTACGGCTTAATCTATAAAAAGGATGACTCTATCTACGTTACCACATTTATTTCTTAACAGATTTCATTCACTGAGAGAAAAATAGCATTGGAAGCGGCAGTGGTTGCATCTTGGTGTCCTAACAGTGAATTACCATCAAATCTCCGGTGAGTTAATTACCTGCTCATAGCAGTGGCGGATACAGAAAAAACTCAGGGGGGCGCAAGTTATCGCGATGATTGTAGCTTTCAAACTGACGGCCTGGAAGCGACTCTGTTTCCCTTATATATGTAGATCAGTTGTTTCGAGAACATTCGATGTCAGAATGTTCGCTTCCAGACTTTTAAGGAGAGTGAACAAAAACAAAGAGTAGAATATTCGCGACTTTTCTCGAACAAATGCCAAACAATAACGTATCGAGATCACTAGAATGGCCGCGACTTTTCTCGTAGGTTAGCTATCTATGTGCCAGACAGAAACGTATAAAATACGATGACGCGGACGCGCGCCCGTGCTACATAAGAAAGTACAACTACTCGATAACTCGATTCAGAGTCGATTGACGAAAGACACGAACGAATAGCGTGCGGGCTGACTGGCGGGGGCGGCAATGCGGGCGGCCCCGCAAGGGGGGGGGGGCGCGCCCACCGCGCCCCCCATATGTATCAGCCACTGGCTCATAGTATCTACAATCCTCTCTAGATAATCAAATAAATTCGTAGTTGCGATTATTTTGATAAACCCTAGAGTTTGATAAACGATTTTAATTCAATTGATAATCTTTATTTTCAAACTTCTAGTACTTGGTCACGTAAAAATGTGGTAAGTGAGGTGTTTTGAAGTGCGAACGCTTTCCTTCCAGTGGGTGTTCGAACCACAGTAAGCTATTAGGACCAGGTGGAAATAAATAGGTGTATTAGCTCTTTCACCCTAAATTATCCGACGAATATTAATCATTATATATGGATGACCGAAATCGACGTCACCCTATCTTCAACCTTTTTAATAGTTTTGTGTATTCATATGGAAATATTTATTTTTAAAAATCTTGTGGCCTCACCATCTGATTGCACCACTAGCTAGGTAAGTAGGTGTCAAAATTGCGCATTAATCTTGGGCCAATTTCGTATTTTTCCTCTTTACGAAATTACATGATTAAAACTGAAGTTATAATTTCATTGAAAGTGAATCTGAATTTTATTTGACCATGATGTATTTAGACACATTAAATAGATTTTTGGCAATGCGAGGAGTATATTCGTGAATATGTGCTTCAAACCTTGGAGACAGTTGGTGTTAGAACGTCGTAATGTAGGTAACGTGCTCCGTCTTCTGAGCTCTCTGTCGCTGAAAGAGGCGCTATTGTTGAGATGGTAGCCTCAGGAATATTCATCTCTGATGTGGCGAGAAGGATGGGTGTTAATCGAATCACCGTTCGTGGGCTCGCCGCTACGTAGACGGCAACGACACCTTGAACAGTAGGCAATGACCGGGGAAGCTGCACATCAGCAGCGGTAGACAATGAAATTGCTCACTACGCCCGAGAAAACCCTTTAACAAGCAAAAGGGCTGAGGGAAATCAGCAACATTTTAATCTAGAATTCAGTTATTCCACTGTTCGACGGCGCCTATATGCGGGGAGACTAAAATGCCATCAGCCAGCCCAAAAGCCACTGTTATCGGGACAACAGAAACTGGCAAGACTGCGGTTCGCAGAAAAGTTCTTCAACGGTCCGCAAGCATTTTGAGACTTGGATTTGAGCTTTGAGCCATTTTTGCGGACGAGAAGACGTTTAGTAGTGACTGCAACGGCAGAATTCACTTGTGCTGTCCACGTAATGCGCGGTATGGAACCTGTATGTTCATATTTTTTATACTGAATGTATTGATTCAGTACCAGAATTTTGTCTCTATTGATTTTTCTCTCGAATGAGAGAAGTAAACTCTTAAACAATTTGATTTTCACAGAGGTCGCAAAATAAATTTATCTTAATTTATTCTGCAAATCTTTACATTTTATGACAGCAGGATCAGTCAAAAAATAAACTTTACTGTCAAGTTTTGATTGATTTTGTCCTTGCAAAGAGCTTGTCCAACTGACAATGAGATGCAATTTTTACATTAATGTATTAAATATTTACATTAATGTAAAATCAAATTAAATGTATTTAATTATTGTAGGTTCAATCAAATTTCAAATCCATGCATATGATTCCTTCTGAGGTGAGCATGCAAATCTGTTCTGAATCCGGCTTCAAACACCTTAGACAGGATATCATCATTTGACTTAGGGGGAGAAAAATAAAAAAATACAGAATCATTCTTAAAAATCAATAACTATTCTGATGCGGAAAATTAGAATTCCTTAACAGTGTATTTATATACAAAAGTCAACACATTCAATATATATGAAAGTTTCTTCCACAATAGAATGATAGCTGCTCATACTTTATACAAATTACAAATATATCAGAGCATAAGATCCAATTTTGTTCACATTTTCATTATAAAAACAATATATATATCATTCAAATTGCTGCCTCAATCTTTTTCAATTTGAGATCTTATCTTAATAAAATCATAATTCTTTTGCTGTTTATTTTTGTGACACATGATTCCAGCAACTTCTTGGCTAGCGATTGTTCCGAGTCTTGTCAGAGAAATTTGGAAAATTTTCAAATGCCTGCAGAGCAAGCATAATACCTGACTTGAGTTTATATGTATGTATATCAATCTTTTAGAATCCATGAGACTGATGCACTCGAAGTTATCCAGAAAAATATAGCACCAGCAGTAGAAATTTGCTCGGTAAGACCTTTAAGGGAGTGAGTTCAGTTCTTTAAGTGTCAGCTCATCTATCATGAAACATGAAGAGCAAATTAAAAAATGGAAACCATAAATGGTATAGAGCTTGAAATTATACCCAGAACTTGCACATCTAAATTGAATCAGAATTGAAACAGAATGTTTTAAGAACTGAACTCACAGTGAGAGAGGCCATAATTCTCTATTAAATCAGTTAAGTGAACATTATCAGCTTGGACTTCCAGCAAAGAAATAATTTATTCTTCATCTCAGATTGAAGAGATAATTAAATGCATTTACAATTCATGGAAATTTTCCAGAATACTCATCACCATGGCAGCTTTTGGAGCTTTTAAGCATGCATACCAAGAGATATGGCAACATTACGAAAAATACCTCAATCCCACTGCTTTTGTTGACGAGAACTTTATACAACAGTTATTTATGTGGTGCTTCCATTTTTCTGTAAAATATAGTATATTTTTAACAAAGCAGCACTGCAAGCAGTATTTCACATGAATCCAGCATAATATGTGATCGGACATAATGGTTGAGAGGCTCTGCAAAGTGCTATTTACACTATTGCAGCCTGTTGAGGTCAGATTTCCAGGGCTGTACGTGGCATCTGGCACACTTAAGAATCCAAGGGTGTGAAATGTAATTAGGCCAAATAAAGCATATTGAGTCTTTAATGAAAAACTGTGAGTAAACCATTTTAAACATAAATAACACCAGTAAAAATGTACCGGCAGTTTCAATTTTCCATTTCATCTTTGAGCAAAACTTGGACTAATCAAGAAGTAGGATAATATATATATATGTAATGCAGACATTATTAAAATATGTAAATTATGTATTTACTCTAGAAAGTACATCTGTCATTATATATTTTTAAATAGTAACTTAATTGCAAGAATGGTTTTTCTTCACTCTTCGTGGACAGCAATGACTGCTATTAACTAGTGAAACATAGATAAATATGATTTTCAGAAAAATAATAGAACTAGAAATTTCCCTCTTTTGCTCCAAAGTAGAAATTTTTATACCTTGCAGTATTCCAAATGGAGCGATTCTTCCTTAGTCAATTTGTACATTAAATAATAGGGAAAGTAAAACCTTTCCTACTTTTTCTATTGTCAATAATTAATTACTGTGCTGTAATTAATACACTGCCATAAGATTTTTTCAATTGTGTAGCATTTCAAACATTTCATCAGTTTATGTATTAGTAGTCTACCTATATCACACCAAATTACATCTTACACAATTTAAGATGAACATGCAAAGACATACATAGCTCACCTGGCCAATCAATTGGCCCACAAGATGGGGAGATCACAGAGAAACATACAGCCAACATGTGCTCACTTGCATGTAAGGTAGAGGACCTTAGCACTCCATTCAGCCATTTAACATACCTACTTTTACATTACGATATCATCAATAATATTTCATTCTGCTTCAAAACCTTGACTACCACTTTTACACACACCGCACTCATTCCAGTATCCCCAACTTAATTTACTTTCTCCTTCGCACGAACTGCATTTACAACCTCCAAAATGGAGTGAATCACCTTGGAAGACTTACATTCTTGCACACTCTGACAGTTCTCCCATTTGATTACCACCTTGCAGATGGTATGAAACACACGAGTGGGGAACTACCTTTATATATCCCTTTCATTTGTCACACGAGATGGGTGTTTTCCCACTTCTATCACCAAATGTGTCTTTCATTGAAAAGGATAAGGGTAGGGGGGAAACCACAAAACATGGCACATTGAGTAAGCATTTGTGGAAAAGAGCACTTATGACTCAAATTGCTTTCACCGATCCCAGGAGAAGAAAAAGGAAAGTTTAACTTGGCGACAAATCAGCTTCACCAATGCATGAGTGACCTGTAGGCCGCCACTTATAACCTCCCAGTTTTCTTTTACACCTCCTTTATTTAAATCTGCACTAAGAAAAAAAATTTCATTCGCTTTTAGTAATCCCAATACCTAAAAATTTATAGATCTTGAGTGTAACCCTGTGGAATGCTTAGATGATACAACCATTACCCTTTGAAATCCTGACTGGAACCTTAAAATATTTTTTTTAACCATTAACATTTTAATTAGTTTTCTATAACAAATTTCTGGCCCCATTTAGAATTTTTATGTCAGTATAAGCTATATTACAAACAAAAATAACAAATAAATTTTTTGTACACAATGGCAGTTTATGTATAGACATTCTGCAAGATAACTTAATAACTCTTGCCTTTCCAAGGTCATGACACATCTGGCCGACACGTCAAGCATCACAGTTTCGACGAATTACGTCATCACATTACGCAGGAGGGTTTTTCATGAGTGAACCAACCCATCCTCAGAGCAACAATCCCAACTCAACACAAGCATCCAACTCATTCTACATCGGAGTCACTTCTCTTAATGCTATGTGTCACAGATGCAATGTCTGCCTGACCACCCTCACCATTGTACAACGAATGACCTCCAGATGACAAGGGTGATCGCAACAACCCCCTCACACCATTTGAGTCAGTGTCCGCACCACTTATACTCAAGTCCGTCGCCATAACCTCTTCATTGTCTTCAGAGTTGTGGTGCTCGGGTGAGTCTGGCACTTCCTGCTTTACTGTGATGGTCACACCACCGATGTGACAAGCAGTTCCATCGCTGATGGATCCATTACCATTGACTGCTTGCTGCCTACGTAAGGAAATGCTCTTGGCATTCTTCAACTCACTGGGGTTTCGGAGGTAAGGTTCGCTCCTCTTCCTGCCACGGGAGGCACCGTCGGCATCTCTGTGCCCATTGACCCCACTCTCGTCACAGTCGTCAGACGAGAGAGCCCCAGATGATGGTGATGACCTGGAGGATGCCATTCCCACACTGAGGTCAGTGGGCAGGAGGGTGTCGACGCCGCCAAGGCTCAAGTCAGTGGCCATCTCCTCATCATCGTCAGCCGCATGCGAGTTGTGTTGCTCGGGAGACTCGGGTGCCTCCTGCTTCATGGTGATGGTGACTCCACCAATGTGACATGCACTGCTGTCACTCATTGTGTTGTTGTTGTTGCCATTGACGACTTGTTGTCTGAGCAAGGAGATGTTCTTGATGTTTTTCAACTCACTGGGATTTCGGAGAAACCTAAAAGAGAAACATATATTCTTTAAATTGCTGCATACAAGGAAATTATAGAGCAAGTTTTTTTTCCCTTCATTGGTACGTTATTTGAGGTCTTGCAATAACCACAGCTTCTCTAATAAAATTGATTTACTCAAAAGAGTGTTATAGCACCTAAAAAATAAAAACTGACATTTGGAAAATATTTTTTACTACAATAATTCCCAATACATAAACTTAAGTCTTATTTATATATCCAGTTGATGAAATAAATGTTTCAAATGAAAATAAAAGGGCCATTGATATTTAGTTATTTTTCATCTCATTAACTTGCAGCTATTATTTTGCTACCAGTCACAACAGGAATAAATATGAATTAAAATTTTTATTGAAACTCCAATTTGATGACACAAGGAAATTAGAACTCCATAATTCAATAACTACAAAATGTAATGAAATTATGAGGAAGTATTTTGATGATTTTACACAAAGTCATTTCTATTTGAGGACAGAACAAAAACTATGGGAAAATGGAAATGAAATAAGAATGGAAATACACTTCATTATACTTACTGGTAACAATGCCTCTCTCCTTGAACTTTCCTGAGGATGTTTACTCTGTAGTAGTATCTAAGGGCACGAGACATCTTGTCATAGTTCATGGACAAATGGTTCTTTTGGATTCCCCAAAGCTTTGCTAATCCCGGTGGGTCAACAATCTTAAAAACTCCAGTTTCACGATTCTTCCATGTAATGAAGTGACCATACCGCTGAGGTGGATCATTAAGAAGCTGCTGTAAGAAGTCCCACAACAAGCGGCCATCTGAAATTATTAAGAAAAGGAAAACAATTCATTGGTATGATGATCCACGAGGGTAAGATCACATATACTCCACATAAATTGCATGCCACTTTCGCTCCATGATACCACAAGTTTCAATCAAGAAGAAAATTTATGAAGTTGCATTTCATGCCAATTTATCTGGGTGCCTCTTGCTAATGAGATCATAGGGCAAGAAACTACAACATATAGCTTTTAATCTGAGAAAGTTATGCAAAATACTACATGATATAATGCATTTGGATGAATACAATAATGAGAGAAATGCTTTAGAATGACTTTTCCAAAGAGAGATTATCTTTCTGCATATGTAGACTCACTTGTATTTGGCTCTGGTGTCTCTGTTGAATTTTGCACAATTTCCCTCAGCCTTGTTGGTGGTGCCTTGGTGCTTGGTGAGGAGGGTAGATGGGATGTTGGGGGTGGAGGTGGTGCCACTCGCTGGTGACTTCCTTCCGGACTGCAGGCCCTCTCCGCTGCACTGCCAGGGAAGGCATCATCATCGCCTTCCTCAGAATCCGAAGGTCCACTTCCAGTGCCAGCAGATCCTCTAGCCGCAGATGTGGCTTGCATTACATACCCATGCTGCTGGTTGTTGCTATATGATTCCGTCTGAGTGGGACTGCTGCCAGATTGGCTGTCTATGGAGGGAGCTGGGCTAAGGGTTACGGAGTTGCCTGAAAAAATTCATAACAATGTATTACATCTCAATTGCATCCACTCCACAAAATTAGAGTAATCTTAAGAATAATTAATGGAAGACATGAGGAAAAGTAAGGACAAATAACCACAGATTTATTAAATTCATCTTCACCTCTTGATTTTTACTAATTCATTAGATAAATTGTATTCAACGTTTCTGAACACAAATATGAACATCATAGTAAATATTGACTTCTGGAAATTACAATTTTTTTTCAATCAGTTGCATAATCTATTATTATTTATTGCATTTATACTTGCACGTACGATCTTTTTGCTTGCAATGCTCAATAAATTCCCAGGATGGCGAAGATATAGTGGCAATGTCCAATAGAATAGTGACAAAAATAGCTTTAATAAGGAATGGAAATTGCCAGAGCCAATTACCACAGATCTATGGCTTTCCGGGCCAATGCTCAGGTCAATAAAGCCTAAGTTATGTCACAATGAATCTGTAGACGACTACAAATTCATTCTTTGCCACTCATCATGGCAGATGCAGAAATCTTAACTCACGATGTTTATCTACGGGAAATTTGAATTTTTTTTATTGTATGCCAGGTCATTCCACTGAGAGAGGAAGCGTGCCGAACTCTCACTCTTAACTCGTATGTACGCATATATACTCACCTTGGTGCATGAAGTGATGCCCGTAGGTGTGGAAGTCGTCCACGATCCTCGAGGTGGCCGCAGCCGAGCCGGAGGCGGCGGCAGCGGCGGCCGCGGCGGCGGCGGCGGACGGCGATGCCCCCGTGGATGCGGCGGCGGCGGCCAGGATGGACCAGCTGGCGGCGGCGGCGGCCGCGCTGGGGGCGGAGGTGGGCGTGGAGGTGGGCGGCAGATAGGAGGCGGCGGTGGCGGAGGTGGGGGTGACGGGCGACGACGGCAGGTGGTGGTAGGGGTGCATGAGCGGGTGGTGCAGCGACGTGGGTGTGGTGGGAGGGTGCGGCTGCGGCGCCACGGCCGGAGGCGAGGGCAGGTTCAGCGCCGTCGGCGTCGACGGCTGGTTCCTGGACAGCAGGAGGCGGAGGGCGTTGTGGATCACGTCGCCGGCACCGGGGGCCCTCTCCGATAGGTCTCCCTTGGTCAGCAGGCACATTGCCTTACCTACGGGGGAGATGATGAAGAGGAACGGACACAGGTCAGAAAACTTCTATACAGAATCTAGGCAC
The DNA here is from genome assembly GCA_963573305.1 of Pyrrhosoma nymphula. Taxonomy (NCBI): domain Eukaryota; kingdom Metazoa; phylum Arthropoda; class Insecta; order Odonata; family Coenagrionidae; genus Pyrrhosoma; species Pyrrhosoma nymphula. Next base: position 39,175,698 of record OY754334.1, read on the forward strand.
GTATTTATTAGATTCATTCCAGTCGATCATATACGCACCACCTGGGTATAGGCATGGCAGAATTTGATGACACTCGCGAAAGGAGTTGATGACACTCTCTGGAGGAGAGTTGGAGGACAGGGAGGGAGATACAAATGTAGATGAGCGGGCAAAGAAGACCATAGGGTATCCCGCGAGGATCAATGTGGGGTAAAGGGACAACAACTACCTTTCCCTTTACCTTACTACCCTCGTATGCTTTCCTTTCCCTGACCTCACGTCCTTCACAGGTGATTTCCCCAAAGGGCTTCAATACCTCTAACCATACTTCCTCTTATTCCATTTTATACCGCTACAATGAACTTATACGGGGATTTTTAAAATGATTTTATACATTTGGATTTTCAGTCAACCACAACATCATTATTACACTTCTGGAACATTCAAAGAAAACGAACTAACATGGCGACTGCGCTGGGGCTTGAGCAAAAGGTACGGCGATTTTTTATTGCTAAGCTAGGGAAAATGGCAAGGTGATATGAAATACACACCCGCAAATGCCAAGGTAGTCTTAAAAAGGTGCGTCTCACTTTATACATTCCCATCTTCCAAGAATTTCAGCCGGGACTTACATCAATTAAACGCTGAAAGATGCAACTGAGATTTTCTGAGAATGCAAAAGGACATATCAAGACAACGGTAGTCATCGCTCGAAAAAGAGACAAAAACAATGAGCATCTGAATGATATCCACGTCCGATATTAAAAAAAAATGATTTTGCAATTCTTTAGCCACTGAGATGCTATTTTTAAATTTCAATATTAAATACAGGTGACGCGTTGACAATAAGAATAAATCTTAATTTTAATGAGGAGCGTTTGAAATTTTCACGCGAAACATTGACATGCAAAATATATAATTTATCCATGTTATGTTCTCCTCATGTCGTCAAAACTAGGATATATCCTCCATTGGAAACGTTGAAGAAACACTATTTAAGAGCACTTTTTCAGAATTAAGTTTCAGTGGCAGTATGTTTTTACTACGGAAGGATTCCAAAAAGATCGATCACACTTACCGTTCATCTGAAACATGTCCATGTCGAATCTGGGGAGATCGAATTCTTTCTCGCACCACCTCAGGAACGTCCCAACGTCTTCCCTTGTCCATGCCCGGGGATCGCTCTCGATGCCCACGGGCAGGTGAGCCTTGAAGTCGACGGGCGAGAGCTGTTGGTGGTGGGTGGGCGATGGGGGCGGCTGCACGTTGCTCGCCTGCTGCTGCGCATGTTGCGGGTGCGGCGGGGCCTGCAGCCTAGTGTGTGGTGGGGTGCCGGGGAAGGCGGGGATGCCGGTGGCGGCGGCGTGGTAGCGCCAGAGTATGTCTGCGGCAGCCGAAGCTGCCGAGAAGGGGCCCATGGGCATGGTGAAGCGGTCTGCACCCGTGCCGGGCGGCAGCTGCAGCGGGAGCAGCTTCATCCTGCCGGAAGCCGTCTTGGAGGGTTGAGAATGGGGGGTGGCTCTTCAGGAGAGCCCCCTACCGCGGCTGAGGACGGCGCGTCGGCCGCAGTCTGGCTGTTTACGAAAGACAAAGAAAGGGAAGATGCGGGTGAGCACAAGTGTATCAAATACATAGGTTGAAAAAATAATTCTAGCAGCGCTAGCAGAAGCAGATCAGGATGCAATGAAAAGAATTAAGTAATTGTCCACACATATATCTGTTGGTGCCGACAGTGGTTTCAGTAACTCAGTACCATTGCCAAGAATTAATTACAAAAAAAAGAAGAATTAGATAGCCTTCTTGACAATTTTATTAGTAGTAACTGAAAACGCCGCCGGTACTACCACAAGCATTTACACCCAATATTCTCTTTTAATAATTCCATTTCCACTCAATATTTGGGTGGAAAATAACTGAGTGATTCTTTCCATTACACTTTGCACCGTGAATTAAAAGTTTCAAAATTTCATTCACATTTTCAAAATATTATCATAAAATAAATTGTCCCAAAATTACTTATCAACCAAACAGCCATGCTTTTTTTCTTTCCTTTCGCAGTCGTACTCGAAATCATATTGAATACGATACATAATTGGCGAGGCAAATTCTTTTTTCTGATACTATGGCAGCATATAATTTTTGCGAATGAACAAAACTAGTAACGTGGCAGTCCTTTAGCGAAGATCCTAGCTACTTAAGCGTTAACGTAATCGCAGAGACAAAATGCCAGGGAGCAAGAAAACATCTCCCAATTAATCAATACACCGGAGCTCCATCAATTGATGACCATGTCCAACGTTAACGTCAAGCGAGTAATGATACGTAATAAACTTGAAAAAACTAAACCGTTGTAACATTGTGGATAAGATGAGGCTGTAAAAATACTTTCCGCGAGATGTTGAGGGAAACTCCTGTTTAGTTGCATACTTGGTTTCCCTTCTATTCCAAAAACGTTAGCCCATATTAAGTCATGAACAGATGGTAATTTTCCTGGTTAAATACGGCACGTACACACGTACGGCTGATATTGCTACCTTCTCATATTCTCAGAAACAGTGAGTGTTCATGTTTAAAAATTGGCTATTGAAATGTCCTTAGATGCATTCATTGACAACAAATAGACCTTTGAGCACATACTTTCTCAAAACATTTTTTAACTAAGGTTAGCACCGCTGAAATATTTCGAAACTCTCCTAAATGGTGCAAATGTACATTTTTCCCGAATTCTTGATCCGAGCACCTACACAATACGTAGTCATAAAGTTCTCGGACTTCGAAACAAGAAATAAAAGTGCCTGGATCAACAGGTTGCAGCGAAGACAGCCAGAAGTGGAATAAAATGAAACATTCTCTCACGAAAGGATTGGATATCCACGACTTGTTGTCGACAAAAAATCTACATCGTTAGAATAAGAATTTTTAACCTGATAAACCAATTTATTTCCAACTAAATCTATCGCATTGCCGCTATGCGAAAAACGTTTTCAAGTTTTTGTTTTATTCATCAGAGCAACAGTTAACATTAATAAATATAGAAATAATGTCGCACAGCAACTTAACCAGTAGAATATAATTTATTTAACCTAAGACATTTCACCATCAGTTCATCATCATGGACCAACACCAACAATTCAGCCTTGTACTATTTTTATGTGCAATATATATAGACGCACCTTATCCTTGCTGTTATAGACGCACCCCAGTGAACACTTCTATTCACAAAGGTGCGTCGTAGGATACCGAAACATCGGGTACAACGAGGGTATATTTTGAGTTCATTCTCCTAAGTGCCTATCATAAATGTGGCTACAAAATTATGCACTTTTTCGCGAGAGAGGCATTCCTACGAGCATAAATGTGAAAAGGCGATCGCACAAGCGAAGGACCGGACAACGGCCGCGGGTGGAAAGGGTGTGATGCCTTCCGGAGAGGAAGAAGAAGAACTGGATATATGTGGAGGAGATGGATTCCCATCGCATGTTTTGGCCCAGCGGCGAGGAAGAGGATCATGACGCATGCAAAATAGGCCATCGAGGCGGGCGGGGGTATAGGTGGGGGGGATAGGGCGGGGGGTGAGGATATTGTATGTGCGAGTGTGTGCGCACATGATGCGGGAGCGCTGGTTGCTTTTTCCGAGGAGGAGGAGGGAAGGGGCGAGGATGTGTTGGTTGGTTCGTTCGGTCCCGTCGAGCCTCGAGGCGGTGGACACCGTTCTCTCGACCCGAGGAGCAGGAAGCGGATGGAGAAGAGAGCTTGCGTACACGTCGGGAGAGTGTTATGTTAGGCTCCCGTGCGGAGGGAGGGGGGCGGAGGAGGAGGATCCAGCGAGTGAGGAGAAGCAGGAAGAAGAAGAGCAAGAAGGTCTGGATTGGGCACCGAAAAGAAAATTGAGAAAACTGCAAATTAAAAACTTTGCGATTCCACAGAATACATTTGTATGTCGAGACGCATTAGAAACAATAAAAATGAATAAGAGCAGGAAGGTCTCGATTGAGTATCGAAAAGAAACTTAGGAGAACTCAAAATAAAAACTTTGGGATTCCACGGAATATATTTTTATCTTGAGACGTTTAAGAAACAATACAAATTAAGAAGAAGAGCAAGAAGGCTTCGATTGGGTAGGTATTGAAAAGAAAATTAAGAGAACTTCAAATGAAAACTTTGCGATTCCACAGAATATATATTAACGTTGAGACACATAAGAAACAATAAAAATATTTTCAGTGGCATCGCGAAGTTTTTTTATCTGTAGTTCTTTTGAGTTCCGCAAAGGAATTCCATCCAGTGTGGCCTCATCCACCGCTCACATTTAAAAGAATAACCATAGAAAACACAAAAAAAAAAACAATCGACGAAAAGAAGCCGTTAATGTCAAGCCATTGATAGTTCACGCTGATCAAGAAAGTGATGCTAAATAAATAGACAACTTTCACAAGATTAATTTCATGTACAAATGGTTTCATCGTATAGGCGACGTGTCCGTTGATTTCGTCAGTCGTACATTAAATTAATCTCGTGAAAACAAACAAATTTCATTCAATTTCGTACATTGTCAGGGGTAACTATGTGAAATGTCTCCATGATGTAAAGGAACAAACTTTGCGAATTTCACGGTGTTTTTTATTCACGACCCGGGAACCTGAAGATGACATAAACTGTTGAAACCCGGGTCATGAATACAAAAACTTACAGTGAAATTCGCAAAGTTTGTTCCTTTCCATCATATTTTATTCACTTGGTGATGGTGTATTTTCACTAAGTAGAGCCTAAAACAAAAGGATTCATCGATTAATGGAATGTTTTCTTCCAAAAAGATTTACTTCACAATGTGTTTCGATCTAGTCAAATTACCTTTAAAATGCATTTGATTATTCAACATGGACTATCAAGCTCAAGATGAATGACTCCCCCCCCCCCCTAAATATTTATCCACGTTGGATTTCTCGATAGTTCTAAGTGGGAAAAGGATGCAGTCACGGGGTAGGATAGCAGAGAAGTAAAGACGCCACTAAACCGCAATACTTTCTTTCAATACCTATTCATGAAACTTGAAAAAATACAGAAAACAGAGCGATTATTTTTTCTTCAATTTTTAAGAGTAACCGGGAACTTGAGCTACTTGACTTCCGGGAACGCAAGATGCCGAGCTTGGCTGATTATATTACGCAAAATAATACAGGCAACGTCATTCAAGACGCAAACTATTCTCCTCCATAATCTATAGGTCAAACAATCATTGAATGATCGATTAAATTTCTGAATATTTTATCAAAAGTTTAGATAGACATCGAACGGTAAGATGTTCAATAGATTTCTTTCCACGAATTAAATGATATACATCAATTAGATCGGATAAATAGGTCGTTAGGAAAGGAAAACAGTATGTGACATCTCTACAGTAGGTACACATTTCTTCAATTTAACTAGTTGGCTGGATTATATAGAGAAATTTTGAAAAGCTAGAACATTATCTGCCATGAAGGTCTCTCGGGTTCTTCCAGGATCCAGATTATTCGCCGGGAAAGCACACAGTCATTCATGATACATTTTGCTCTCAAACAGTCTCTTGAACTGAACTATCTCGTAAGCATGTCTTAGGTACCATGGGTGCCATCAACCCTTGCCATAAACCTTTGCCGTGGCCTGCTAGGCAAGCGTGTGGATGTAGTAGAGCTCTCTACTCTCTGTCCTCCCCGACCGGCTAACTCCTCCCCTCCAACGCCCAAAGTGAAGGAGGCGGTCGGAGCAGGAGGACAAATAGTAGGGGTGGTGGTTTAGAGGAGGTGCCCTCCCATCTCTCCTCGCCAAGAGCCACACACGAACACAAGGAACAACACTTTCTGAACTTTTAACCGTCCGGATCGAGAGGAAATCGAATCCCGCCGGCCTCGCGAGCTTGGCACTGCCCACAGATTCTCCTTCACCTCTTCCATCACGAGCACATCCGTGGGAAAATAATGATATCATTTCGCAGTTGATGGGTTCGGTCGACACTTTGTGGAATTCTATTGTAGTTTTCGATTAGGAATATAATAATTCAAGCTTAGCAATGTACTGTATTAGATGAATTTATTTTGACTAGTATCGCTACACTGTATCATCTTCAGCAATAAGTCAATTTTGGAATTCTACGGATTAGTTATCCCTCATTAAATTTAGGAATGAAGTGATCCGTAAATTGCCTTATTTCTGGAAATGCTAGTGTAGCAAAACTAGTAGAGAGGTTTTAGTTATATTCGTGAAAGAATATAATTTGAACAAAAAATTAACACTGCTTTAAGTATATTTTATTTGACTAGTTTCGCTACACTGCTTTCACCCTCAAAAATAAGCCAATTTAGGAATTAGTCATTAATCATTACATTTAAGAATTAGCCATCTCTGATTTATTTGACTTATTACTGAAGATGTTAAAATGAAGAGAAACAAGTCAAAATAAATATATCTAAAACAGTGGATATATACGTTTGAATAATATTTATTCCTCTTCGAAAACGATATATTTATCTGGCTCTCCCATCTTAGCTCATCCATTTTTCTCTCGCTGGTTTTTAACTATCACGTTTTCAACTTCCAAATGGTTGGTCGGTTGCTGGAGGTGTCCGGCCACTGAGGTCATTTGAACCACTGAAGACTTGTGAGTTTAACGTAGGATTGCGTGGGGGAACGGAGCAGAGGTGGAGAGAAACCCGGCGCAGGCATTGGCCTCGTTTATACGAAAGGTTCAATGGTGTCCACAGTTCAACGTCCCATCCGACCAGATGGGCCTGCGCTATCGAAGCACTCTGTACATGGCACTTGGCACAAGGGCTCAATTAGGCATCGGGATACCACTGAAACAATCACTGCCACAGCCGAGATTAGAACCCGGCCCCTCGGAATGGGAAGCTTAATTCTCCAGCCACCAAACAAAACTTGATCTCCTTTTTCTCATCTTTCTCAAACGCACACGAGTGGAAAAAATCTCAATTTTCTCGCTCGCCCTCTGCTCATCCATCTTTCCTTCCACTGTTTTTTTTTAATCCATCGCCTTTTCAACTTCCGCTTGGATCCGAGCGGAAAACACGTGGCGCCAAGCATGGGGAAACGGACGCGCCGAGCAACTCGGGGTTGGCAACCGCTAATGTTGATTCATTTGTTATCGGGAGCGCGTGAAAAAACCAATTTACACAGCGGGGGATGGGGGCGGGGGGAGCTTTGGGTGGTAGGGTGGGGGGAGAGGAAAGGAGCGGGCTCAGCGATAAACTCCCTCTGTAATTTCCTGGGTTCCGACACTTCCTCCTCTTGGTCGGACCAGTTTGATTACCGTTGGATAACACCACACAGAGAGAATATTTCTTAGAGAGTTACGACGTTTCGTCTCAGTTGACGCACATCTTCCAGCACATAGTCATCCCGAGGAAGTTAATCCATCATAAAAGTGACGTTTACGCTTGACGAAATCATGCTAAAAATACGCAATTTAGTAAAATTCACAAATAGTGAATTCTAAACTTCTCGCATAGGAGTCTTCCTTCTGAGAAAAAAACAATAGTACGTTGCCAGAGTCCATATTCGCCGAGATTTTCCTAACTTCCATAAAAGAGTCGATTACCAAATCCATCACCAAGCTATACTAAAAGCACACGGATTAGTGTCGAGAAGACACTGAAGAACACGTTACACTTGGAAACACATTTATTTAACAGATAATACACCATGACTGTTGTGTTTCAATACTTCTTGCACAACTCAAGACCAAAGCAGAAACAGCATCCGATGTTTCAACATAGCACAACACAAATGCTCAAAACACATACCAAACTCACAATGACACAAAAGGCCGTTGTTCTAACACCCCTTGCCACACGCCTATGTTGTGAATCTTAGGTCACTATGTAGATGCAGAAGAGTGAAAATTTAACCCGATGTTCACAGTGAAACGCACCAAACATCAAAAAGCACAACCAAACAATAACAAGGGAGTAAAATTATTAAAAAAACCGATATAAACTTCGAAACATAATGAGGCAACGGAATACATCCACACTATGGCGTTCTTACTTACTCGGATAACACAGAAAACGTTGTCCTAGCCGTCCTAGCGACGATATTATCCAAACATATGATCCTCTGCCTGTCTGGGTCCGTGTTTCTTAATAATCCTTCACGATATTTGTCTGTTTTTCTCAGCGTCGCACCATAATTTCCTCGCTTTCACACTTGCGGCACGAGCTGTTCAGGACTCGTGTCGATAAACTGTGCGTGCACAACAACACCCATGCGGGTGCCAGCTCACAGCGTTTGGTTCTCATCCGTGACACACACGCAAGCACTCGTTTGCCGAAAAAAATAAATAATTGTGTAATCAGGCGACAGTGTCAGTCCACGACAGATCAGCCTACTGAACCCGTCCGCTCACCATCACCACTGTCGATGTATTGCATAAGGCGTTGAGGAGGCTCGCCCCCGAAAATTCGCTTCGCTACGCGGAGGTCCACGAGAAAGCCACCGCCTCTGCTCCAGTCGACGACTACTCCTCCTCGCGGCGAAGACGGAATATCATTGCCTCGATTCATAGCCGGCCACCACCGCCGCCACGAAAGACACGTCATTATGGAGGCCGGAAACTGTTCTGACTGGCAGACGCTGCCTCACTTCCTCATTGGAACAACTTCCCAAATCAAGAGGAAGGGTGGGGGGGGGGAAGTTTGGCGGCCCGGGAGGCGGGCTTCAAGCGACCAAGGAGGCGGAATAAACGTGGAGTGAGGGCGGACCTGAGATCGCCATGAGATGGATATGCCCGAATAGTGAGTCTTCAGTACGGAGGAGAATACATACTCGGAAAGGGTAGGAAGGGAGAGAAGGTAGTGGAGGATTTTTTTAAACCCACGAACGCATCGCCGGAGGATGGGCTGCTCTTTTGTTTTATCTATGAAGAAGAATCTCGTATTCCGTCGTGTCCTCGAGTAGTACGGACGCTTCAAAGATATCAAGCTGTACCTACAGCGTGGATTTCACTCATGTTTGAAAAGAAAAAATACATGGCATAACTATGCGATTGTATCGATTCGGCCCTAGTTTCGACGCTACCACGTCGTTTTTCAGAAAATACACTGGTCTTGTCGGATTGGCTGCTTTCTGGCTCAGTTTTGTGAAACCTCATGATGATAGCCTAAAGAAAAACCTTCGTAGATTTCTTATGGTTTATTAAGGTATCAATTTAAGATCAGAAGATGTCGACTATTGTGTAACCAGTCGTGCTTAAATAAACCCAGTGAAACCCACAAAATATTTTTCTTCGTGCAAACATTGATCTTGTCTTGTCCATTTACACGATTGCGTCGCAACCGTCGTTTACTTCAAGATATCTTTTTTCTTTCTTTTTCGAAAATGTTCTCGAGTTTTACGTGTGTACGGAACTCGGATTAAGGCAAGGATTTACTATGCTCATAAAGTTAATCAATTTCTAAGTTTATCCACGAGCGAACAATTTTTATTTCAACTTTAATTTCGGAACCTTGGGGTGGGCTTAGGGGACATAGATCACAGACGCAGCTCAGTAGTTCCTATTCATTTCTAGTTTAAAATGAACACAGAACGCTTGGACAACAGAAATTTAATTGATATTTTGCAGTTTGTTGTGCTATTCAAATCCCAACTTTGTCATGGATGCCGTGCTTGTCTTTGGTTTAACGATGTGATATGGTACAGGGGAAGAAATTCGTTCAATGTAATGATTAGAATAAAAAAGTAATAATTAAAAATAAAAACACGACTGCCTATATAAAATCGAATGAAAAAGGTGAAAACAAGGTACTGAAATGAAGGCCTTTGCATCGTTATCGAGTATTTAATTATTTTTAGTGAATATAAAAGAAAATGTTTTAATTTTTGACGTAGTCTGAGAAACCTTATTGGTGAATTTAAAATAAAATGTAAGACTGTGTAAATATTTAGATAAACTTGAGAAATGAGAACACAAATTATTTTAATTTTTGGCGAAGTCTTAGAAACTTTACTAGTGAATATAAAAGAAAATGTGTGTCAATGTAAGTATTTAGATAAATCTAAGAAATTAGAAAACAAAATATTTTAATTTTAGGAATATTCTTAGAAACTTTACAGCAATCGGAAGTAACTATTTTGTATTCCTTAAAAAAAGCCACCAATCTGAATTTATAAATTTCGCAGTCGATTTAGTTCCTCAAAGAGGGATTATTCATCAAAATCCGTTGAACCGTTGAGCTGCTAAGGTGGAATAAACAAAACATACTACTTCCGGTCAAAATCGGAAGTAAATTTCCGGTAATATATATCCTATGACACTCGCGGAAACGTAAGGACTCTATCATGGGGACATACATCAAAATCAGTTGGGCCATTCGGCTGTTGTGGCGGAATAAACATACATACATACCCCGGTGCTGAAAACATAACACTCATTTTTTCCGGGTAGTCGTTTAAAAATATGTGATATGACCATAGCAGTTGGGAGCATCGAAACCCGAATTTACGGGCTGCTTTGGTATATTTCCGGCGATTAAGCGCTGCTACTTTCTTTTGGTTGTTTAAATAGTTCAAAACAGGTCGAATACATGGACTTGATATCTCGATTTTACATACTTCGGATGATTCGGTGCCTAAGACCTTTGGATGGTAACCAATGTCTCTAAATAAATGGAGAAAACATGAGAAAATTAGAAAAAAAGCTACCTTGTACGGTCGAATTGAGATTTCATATAAATTTAGATATTTGTTTGGACTTTAACGACCAGCAGACGATGCTGCACGAAGTTCAAATACTCAAGAGCTATGATGAACAAACTCAATATGAACAAGTACTCCAGGCGATGAGTCAGGCTGAGTCAGGTGATGCGAGAGTGAAGATTTGGGCTTGGAGACGAATGGAGAAACTCTGCTTGGTAGGCAAATTCAAAGGGAGACAAACAAAGAGGTTGGGGAAAAAGATAGAGGAAGTCGGTGGGGAGAATTTAAAGACGGCACAGAAAGTAGACGGGTGTGATATGGCGAGAGTCAATGGGATTTTGGTCGTCCTTGATTAGAAGGAAAATTTAAGGTGAGTGAGGAGGCGGAAGGAAAAGAACATGCATTTCAGACGGCATTGAGGAAAGAGTGAGAATGAAGCGGATGAGAAAGCTTGTACTCAGTGAAAGGATAATGATTTTTATGTACTTTCGCGTTGGGCGGCGCGAGGAGCATTTTATAGCCTACCTTGTTTCCTTCAGGTTAGAGTGATTATCTCAAGGACCAAATCGGTCATTTAAAATAGTTTCCTGCGTAACTTCGAGCAAAATTATGGTACATATTATCTGAAAGTCAAATCCGCGTAGTTCAATTCTCCTACTTTTAAATAGAATCGACCTAGGTTTCAACACTTGGTCTCATCACAAATGATAGTATTGACACCAAATTTCGAAAACTGGGATAGTTTAAATGCATAAAATGAAAGGATTTTACTATTACCTAACTGATCATGTCAAAGAAAAAATCAACCACAAAAAGCGTAAAAAAATCCTTAAAAAGTAAAAATAATTCTCCTTAAAGAAGACCAACCCGAAAATCACCCCTGCATCTTTGAATGTCAGCAAAATCATAAGATTTTACGACGTTCACGATGCATAGAAGGCTCTGCCCAAGCCTTTTTTCGGGCAATTGTTCTCAAGCTTACCCCCCCCCCCCCAAAACTTCAAGCGGTGGACAGCCTGTGGTGCAAAAACATTGACAGATGGACGCTCGGAATGAGGTGGACAAGCCTTCTGATAACTGACCTGACTGACTCTCACGCAACGATTATGTGATCCTCCGCGGTGAGCACATCTCCCTAGCGGAACCACGGAGGTAGCAAGGAGAGAGTCTCTCGGGAGAGTCTCGACGCGCGGCAACTTTCAATTATTTCGACACAAACACACACCAGCGCGAGCGCCTCGGTTGGCAGGAGTGGCGGGAGGCCGAAAAAAGCGAAGCGTGGCGCTGTCGCGGGCGGACGGATAAGCGAACGAAAGGTATTGGGAATGTGGAAATGTGTCGTAAGAGTGGGAGGGAAAACACGGTAGTGGGGTTGGGGGGATAAGGCAAGTCACCCCACTCATACGCCACGGATCTTTTTCCTTAAAAAATCTCCGTCGGTTAGCCTACCACCATAGGAAGTCTTGGGATTAGCGCGGTGGCTAGCGTACCAATAGGGAATTCCACATTTATCGACAGCATTGGCTCTTATGGAGTATAGTTTCCTGTGTAATTCTCCGTAGGCCTGGAGGAGCTGTGGCCAATTGCAGCATGAAAATTAATATAGTACAATGCAGTGTACTAACTGCACATCTTGCAGTCTTCTAATATGGAAATAGTATTCCCAACCGTAACTTATTTACATTTAGCATGGCGTTGGAAATGGCTGACTACGTGGCCAAGAAATGAGCTCACGGAGCGTTAGTTTGGCAACAGCAACAAAATAAAGTTTTTAAAGTAAGTGCTCAGCTGAGTTGAATAAAACATTTGCTGGTCCATACGTAGTTTACTTCTCGTGCACAATAGCGTCCAGGGTCGTCCATATTTAGGTGAGTACGAGATGAAAAATAAGCCCTCCTCAGACAATAAAGAACACCATTAACTTCGCCTTTAACCCTACAAAAAGACAAGACATTGAGTCAACACCTGTTTGGGCGAATCATAAGCATCATTTGAGCCATCAGTTGAGACATGAATACCCAGGTACATTTTAAGTTCCGAGGAGACAACCTTAGTTATAAAATCGTTTCCAAAATTAAATATAAATTTCCATCAGTGCCTACAGAGTTTCTTTATAAAGTTTGTTTCCCTTGAGCTACAAAGCTTGTGATACTCCGACAAATTTGCGAGAGGTTTCATAGAAGTCAGAGCTCCTTTACAAACGAAAAGGACGGAACGGAGGTGATCATCCCCATAAATAATTGCGCCAAAATTCAAAGAAGGAAATCCTTTCCCTACTTCCGAGACGAGAACGTCTCGGGCAAGGATAATAACAAGCTGTGGTGGATGTCTTCCGGCGTCGACGAAGGCCGAACTTGGGGAATTCTGCATGCTTCCGCATATCGCAGGAAGATCACAAAACGATTCTCAACTACCCTCAAGGTTGACCGCCGGAGGACCAGCTTCCACTCTTTCGGCATACATATTTCTGATTTTTTTGACGATTTAAACGACTCAAATTCAATTTTTTTCGTCCGCGGATGTACATGTACCTGCGGGGAAGCATCGAAATAGTTTGAGGAGGGTTGTCCTGGCCAAACGGAGAAGGAGTTCAAGATGGAACACGGGTCGGACTCGCTTTCAAGGAACGGGATGTTCTATTGTACTATCGTGCATGAAATGCCATTCTGTACATACTGATACAATTTGCACCACAGTTCAAGAAGTTGAAGCAACTCCCCAAGAGGGTTTGCCGTGGAAAAAATACAAGAAAAGGTAACTTCAATGGCTAAAGGACTTCGTGACGTGGATACATTTTCAACGGAGGATAGGAACTTTACGATTCAAAATATCTTTTTTTCTAAAAACATTCTGCCACATCAATACGAAAATAATTACAAATTCTGTCCTAGAAGCAGTTTTTTCATCAAGTACTACACGGAATCGTAGAATTAACGGCAGATTCCTTAAGCAAAATCACCTGATAACATACCGCAGATTTCCCAACTGCATATACTCATTAGAAGTGTTGCTTGGGGAAAGCAGAGTTTATCATTCAGAGGCGTAAGATGTATTTAGAACTCAAGTACTTTCATTGCTCATTAATGGCGAATCAAGAGGCTGTTATTATCATCTTAAAAAGTAGCCTCATTCTATTGAGTTTCGGTGGCCCCTGGCATGCAGGCAAAATAACCTTAGACGGAAGGGGTAATAGATCCTTATTACTCTCCCCATTACTACGCCCACTCTCGGAGACGGTACACACTATATACCTACTCACATGTATGCACACAGAGGAGGATTCGAAGGAGATAAGGTTTCTCCTTAGGGAGAAAATAACGGCTCGCTGTCCGCCGAGTGAGGGAGGGAAAAAAATGAACGCATAGCTCGCATTAGTTCCGGATCCTAACGGATGGGGGAAAGGTGGGCGGCCTTTCACCTCCATGGCCATCTTGAGGACAGGAATTCCTCTAAGTCCATGATTTATGTACTCCCACTAGCGCGAAACACTATTAGTTTTGAAGCTTGCACGGATTCCACATTTCCCACGGATAAAATTAAAGACTTGACGAAACACCACTTCGAAATAGACCTTGCATCACGGTATTTACCACAAACCACCCACTCATCTTTATCATGCGCCGATCTGACTCGTTCTTCGGTGTTTATAAGAGTCAAGCAACCAGGTCCTTTCATGTTCAGATTTTTTTAATTTTCAGTACGATGCCCTTCCAGTAGGCCCTTGGACACGACGAGAGTCACAAAAATTAGATCGCCACTGCGATTCATTGCTCCTCACGCTCATTTCTCCTCCTTGAATTTCTTCCTATTGGCGCTAGAGGACTTCATGTTACCAACAGTCACCTAAATATATAGGAAAATATATAAAAATGCCCAAATCCAGTTACCTTTTCACTTAGGAAAGGGTTGCTAAGCAAATTTCTGTGATAGACCAGACATTATATTTCTTATCGTTCAAAAAAAATCGATATACTACCAAATTAATAATAATCTCATACCCCTCTAAACCCATCTTAACCAGTGAACTACCTCCAATGTATTAAAAATTGGTTTTTCAGATGAAAATTAGAGTGAAAGTAAATGAAACTTTAGCCAAATGCACGCTAAAAATTTATGGTGGAAAACTTTACATTGCTCACTGCTCATGAAACACCAGAGAGCCGGAAATGTCTTCCGCAACAGCACAAGAGATATTCAAGATATGAACACTAATAGTAGTTTTTGGTGATCAGCAGGCAAATATCAGGTAGAAGTATCCTCACGTCCATCCACACTAAAACCTTAATGAGTAGACAAACAGTAATTATAGTTCTGGGTGATTATGAGGAGCATTTAAGTTCCGCAGACAGTATGGGAGGGGGGAAGGAGGAGGGGAAGAGCGCCACGGAGAGACGGTATAAGCACTTCCCAAAAGTTTCCGACTACTACTAGCATGCACCTCGGTCGTTACATTACGAGGAAATGTCATCGCCTTTGGGCGATCGTCGGGATGAGAAACTGCCCTCTCGTCTCGGGGCGCTTCGTGAGACGGGAGGGCGTTAAAAGCGAGCCCCGCGATTGGCTGGATTCCCTCTTGAGTTGGGGGGAGGGTAATTGGAGGGGACCCAAGTCTCTCTTGAGGTGACACCCACTCCGCGCCCCGGCCAAGCAGCTACATCTCCAGCGGCGTGACCGAAGTCACCGCCCGGCCCTCTTAACATTTCCTCTTCGTCAGCGCTCTGCGACACTCAAAAACCTTCGCATGCACTCATTTCCTTCCCTCACTTCTCAGAGCTCGTGGGCGAGGGCCATACTTCGGAGAATCGTCCTCCGTGAAACGATTATCTATATCTACCTGATACCCTGAAAGCCACTTCATGGGTGTGTGGCAGGGGGTGAGTTTTTTTAAAAATACAAACATGCACAATACTATATTCTACGAAAGTTAATAAAACCGCTAAGTAAATTAAATGACAATAATGCGTTTGAATAAACCTGCAAATACCTGTCAGGATGTGAAATTTCACCAACATACACAACACTATTGGTATGTTACCAACGCTATAGAAACTAAGAGGATTCGAGAGAGATCTTTATCCAGCATCGCGGGGATCGGATTGGTGTGGTGACTAGAGTACTGGATTCCCATCTCGAGGGCCCGGTTTCGAATTCCGTCAGCGCCGGAGATTTATCGGTGCAATCGCAATATCCGCTCGGGTTCTGTGTTGCGAGCACTTCAAGCAAGGAACGTTAAACCGTGGACCCCTTGGCGCCTTTCGTAGAGATTAAGCAAATGCCGACGCCGGGTTTTTTTCCAGCCTCCCTCCACAAAGTGAAGCAAGATTGTTTTTTGTTACTGAAAATGTACGTTATCGTTGTGCAAAATCCTAAGTTCTCTCTCTATAAACTATTTTTGGTTCTCCCATGCTAAAAAAGATTCTTTTGGCATCGCGACAATTCATTCAGGAATCCAATATTTTAGGCGTATTATTTATGCAAATGATCCATTGTATTTGATCGACTGCTCATTTTATTGACTTCAATATCCTACTGTGATTTAGAAACGAAGGTTTCCATCTATTAACTTCAGTAACCAATGGAAGAAACATCTCCGAGGCTCAAAAGAGGAACAGAAGTGGGCAAGGGACTAACTCTCCTCCTAAACCCGTCCAATCTTCCTACACCCATCCCTTCTCCCATCTTTTCAGTTGGAATAAAACTCCTTTGGTTGACGTCCTCAGACGCACGTATGAGCTTCCGACCCAACCGACGACATCCACCAATTCTCCATCCATTTGGCCTTCCGTACGAGATTGGTAGGAATGTTTGGGAGGGGGAGAGAAGGGGGGATGAGGGGGCGATGAAATAAGACGGGAGGGTTAGGGGACGGAAGATTCGAACCACGGAAGCCAACTCGCCCGATTGGTCTCCAACTCAAACGTCCGTCCTTAAGATTCGAGTGCGGGTGGACTAACGCTTACACATCGCCAAGAGGTGGCAGCAGTGTCCCAGGCCGCCCGCAGGAGTGACACAAAAGGGAGGGCAAAGCATGATTATAAAAAAAATAAAATAGAAGGGTCGGGCTTCTTCAAATTGGGGCACGGAGACGAGGGGAAGACAGTTCTGGACGCGATCGTGAGCATGGTCGAGTGGTTCAGTGACGGAGTCGACGCTGCATAGATAATACCTTCTGCAGTGATTTACAAACATTTTATCATGACTACACTATATGAACCACGAACGCCCTCTATACACACTGGACAGTTGCACCTAGATGCGACACCTAGTTTGGAAAGCAATGTTTTAGAGCCAGGAATAACATCAATGTGATATGGCTACAAAAATTGTGGATCGAATAAAGAAAACGTTATTCAAGTCCTGATGCCTGGTTGGAGAAGATCATTTGGACCAAGATTCAAACTCACGGCCCTTCACTACGCTAGCCAAAGGTAAGGATCGATTTCTATTCGAAGTAACCTAATTTCAATAGGAAAAGAAACCACATTTTCATTCGGTTTCACGGCTTTAGTGAGTGAGCAACTTACTCGACGAGCAAAGTCGAGTATCGGTGAGAGTTCAGAATGCTTCAGTCACACCCCATCAGGTGAATGTAAAAAGAATGAGACCCCTTCCACATTAACACGAGCGACTGCTCCTCAACTGTACCGACAGTTTTGTTATCTTTGGACCGGGAACACAATGGAGTGAGGTATATCACCCCTCGACACTGACACTGAGTCCAACCCTGAGGCGGGCATACGAAACAGTGGCCGTTTGGTGAAGCCAGCCAGAGAGCTAGCAGCCAGATTGATCGATTACACGGTGTGGCATGCATCAGAGAGGATGAATTAACGCTTGAGCCTCCCGAAGGAGGACAGCATTTGCTGCAATCAACAATAATCGCTCCCGTCTTCACCGCGAGAGAGGAAACGAAAGAGATTTGCCGTCAAAAAGTTATCTACGCTCGCAAGTTTACTCTGCTATGGGTAATACACGTCCACTTAACATTGTTATCTAAGAAAATTCATCAGTGGAAGCAAAATTCTCGTTTTAAAACTTACTCAACTTATTTTTTTTTCGATCATATTTCAAAGTGAGCCACTGGTTTAGCTAATGCCAGTATTCATTAAACTGTCTTTATACAAAACGGAACAATGTTAGTACTGGAGACAACTCTCAAGCTATAGGTCCGCCAATTCAGGGAACGAAATCGTAAGCAATGCTTACGTTATTTCAGAAATACCAATAAATACATGAACTCTTTAGTCTATAAGTATAATCTTAGTCTTTATTAATCTCTAAAATTTATAAATTAATACACAGCTATCAACGAAAACACAAGGCTTAACGGCTCTCAGTTATCTCGTTCGTGAAATAAACTGCATCCGGTATTACTACGCGGAATAATTTCATTTCGATTAACTCCTCGATTTCTTATAAAGTTTTACCGCATTGAAGCTACCTAGCAAGATATGTTTTGTTGAAGTTTCATATATTTACATTTTGCCATTTGTCACATTTAGCTGATCGCCATTGAAACCTGTGTCATATTAGATAAAGTTTCTTCCAGCAGTAATTAGTGATTTTTGAAAGTCAGTAACCACTGAAAGCAAGACAGATCAGTAACCACTGGTAAATCTTTGAAATTTCCTGTATCGCCCACAATTCATTTCTCGATCATAGTGGAGATGTGTATACGTATCAACAGAGGTATCCGAGAACTGTCACATAAAGGCAACAGGTAATAACTCGTAAAACTCTCGAAGGACCAGCCTCGAGGTGGCAAAATTGGCTTCTCGACCTTTTGAGAATGGATGACTGTCAAAAAGGTCCGCATTAGAGAGCCCTTTTATACGACGGCTTCGCCATCTCTTGAAGGAGGAAGGAACGAATATTTCGACGCCTCGCGGCACCAAAAAAAAATGATTGAGGAGGAAATTTTCAAAGTGACGTCACAAATTTTAAACTCCGGAAGAGCTTCGAATATTTTAGAGTGGGAGGTCAAGTCTAGAGATTCTAATACATCTCTGAGGGATGTCACGATATTTTCGCTGGCTGGGTAGAAAAAACTCTAAGTCTAAGAGGTACACAAAAAATTAAGCCGTTGATTAAGACGTAAACTCTCGGTTTAAATCCAAAATAGGCTTAGAAAAACTCCTAAGTTTATGCATGCCAATAAGTCACAACCAATATTGATTACACGGAGGATGATTGCGCATGTATTTTAAAGTTTTACAAAACAATGAAAGAATTGAAAAAGTTCAAGTTTGAATTTCATTATTCACAAGGCAATACTACAAATTATAGGATGGAGCAAGACATATCCGTTCGAGACCACTGCATTTTCATACTATGATATCCATTATACACATGAAAAAGAAGTAGTTTAGTTACTGAAGCTATCTCCAGGAAAACTTGACAAAAATACATTCCATTTATTCGTCCGAAAAAGTCAACAATTGTACCCAACTACCGCAACTTAACCAATAAACCATTGGGGGCAAACACAACGACTCTGATGTCACTGGCATGCGTGTATTATTTACCATGCTCCTTCACCGCATGAGAAAGTATTCGGTCACCGTGGATGGCAAACGCGCGATATTATGCATGCAAAAACTGTTCCCGGCCGCGAGGATCAAAACAAAGCATACCCGGAGGAGAGAGAGGAGGCTAAAACCGGAACTGTTCGGACCGAAATGGCACGCGTGGGAAGTGCACAGCGCCCTTCTCTTCCATAAACGAGCATCCTCTCGCACCGCCACCAGCAACATCATCTCCCCCACTTCCCGATCGGTGCACAGGCGAGGCAATCAGGAAAAAGCCGACGAATCCGACGAGGCATAATTGCGGGACGTGGCAACGCTGTTAGTAGCAGTGGTGGTCGAGGAGGGACAGCAAGAGGAACAAAAGCATTGATGATCCCAACTCGAATTTTGAAAGTGAGGAAGTCTCCGACATTGATTAGCGTTAGAAAATGGTACAAATACGATCGATATACTTTTTTATTTATCAAAAATGGTTTGAGTGAGAAAATAAGTTCTTGAGTTAAGATAAGATCTTCCGTAATGTATTAATATTACTAAAGAGTATTTATCTTAAGGAATCACTCACCACCTCCGTTTTTCACAATTAAGAACGTATCATGATTACGTAGTTATTTATTATATTAAGTAATTTGACTTTGAACATGTGATCAATAAAGATAAGTTGTGGAAGACAGGTGGTGCGTCCCCGACATCCCAGAAATAATATGTAAAGATATATGATTACAGTATGATGTGGAGAATTGCAAAGGAAGGGACAGAATCAAAACATTTTTCAGAAGAAGATTCTGTTCATTTAAAAAACAGAACAGCACAACGAGGAGAGTGAAAAAAATAAAGAAGCGTAGCAGCAAAAAAGAGAACCCCAAAATCGTTAACAAATGACGATTATACGCAAGTTCCCTCCTCTGCAAGATTTCTCTCGACGTAAAATTCCCTCTCATTTCTTCGACATCAAATTTCACCCTCATCTCCAGTCGGATATTGATAAAAAAGAGCCGAACAGCCCTCCCCCTCCTTCTATCATTATTCAAAATAAAAATCACAATAAAAATTATAACATAGAGACAAGCACCGGGAAAACGAAAGAAATGGGTGCCGATGTGGCAACGCTGGCAGGAAGGCTGCCGCGATGTCAAGGAGGAGATTTGAAAGGAATGAAGAGGAAGTGGAAGGTGAAGGATATTTTTCTTGTCTTGAAGAGCGCAAGGAGTAACGGGGGAAGGGGGAGGAGAGGAGAGAAGAAGAGGCGGTAGTAGTGGTAAAGTATGACATGAGGAGCGAGGAAGAGGACGACGACGAAGTCTGAGAAAACCGATGTGTTGAAGGTAGGTGGTGGGGGAGATGTGTGTGCGTGCATACGCCCTTGGGAACCCGAGACCGCCACTTCCGCGAAAGGGCTCTCCGTTGACGCCGCGGCTGGAGTTCGCTGGGTTTACAGGTGGGAGTGAGAGATGGGGGGGGGGGGGGGAGGGATGTGGAGGACAAGGGGGAGGCTGTTAAGGAAGAGTGGGAAGGACGAAAGGGAGGTGGTGGGTGGGAGGCAAAGGTGCGAATCGGCTGTTGGGAATATGAGGAAAGAGGCTCACTCGGGGTTCATGGTATGCTACTCTACGACATTCGGTTTAAAGACCTCGGGAGAAAAAAAATAACTCAATACATATACATATGCTCAGCAGAATCAATCTGAAGACTGTTTTCCTGCAGCTCTCCACTCCATTTCCCTTATTCCTTCGTAATTGTCCGATGTATTCCCTCCTAGATCTTCTTAGTCTATCCTTCCAATTCATTTCTCCTAATATTATTGTTTTTAAGTGGCTGTTACGTATCAGAATCTCTCCAATGAGTTTGTCTCTTCTACTTTGCCGAGTTTTCATCAAACAACTTTTTTCTCCAACCTTTCGTTGGATAACTTAGCACATAACACGGGAATATTTACGGTACTGGCCCATAATTTTGACCACTCATTCATTTTCACTGATGAGAATAGGTAAATATAGAGAGCGAATTCAATAAGTTCGTCAGTTTCAGAGGTATAAACTATTCCCCTGAATCTTGATAGAAGTAACAAATATGAAATAACTTTGCAAGCATAAAAGATTGATTACATTAAGCATAAAAGATTGATTGATTGAGGCATAAAAGATTGATTGATTAGCATGCAAGATTGATTGATTGAGTACGTATTGATTGATCGGCAAAAAGTTCATCTGGACACCATTGTTAGCATAACATAGTTGCCATTTCGACTATCCAATTTTCCTCGCTTCTCCATTGCACCCAGTTCAAAAATACGCAAAACCATAGGTCTCACGATTATGACGCGCAACTTATCTGAACCATAACGTTAAAATACTCGCAACAGGTTTTTATCTGACTTCACTCACACTCGAATACGCTTCCTATAATATTTATTCCATCAATCAAGAGACGATTTCTGCTCAATCTTAGCAGCTATTCCAAGAAATTGATCGAGCAGGTTTCTTCCGGATTACGTTTAAACCTCGCATGAAAACGTTTTATGGAAGGTCCTCAGTTCTCGAAGCGCATTAAGTAAGGGTGGAGCAATGCGAAGGCGATTGCCCCTCAGTTTACGAGAGGGATCTCTGAAAACAGTCATCAATCCAAAGATTAGTTCGCTGCAGATCTCCTTCTACTCTCCCATCAACTAACCGCTTAGTTCCTGAAATCGTTTATACATGAAAGGGATGAAATTCGCCACGAAAAAAAAATTGACTTGACCGGGATTCGAACCCGGATCTCCCAATTATCGGTCTGGTGTGTTAGCCAGCTGCAACACCAAGCCTGTCCAGGTAATAGTCAAATGTTTTCACGTTCAGTAAGTCAAATCAAATCCTTGTCAAATCTAATGATTTTTTCATTAGTGATTTCATCGCATTGGCGTATATAATTGCACCCTTCCGCATTAACGGCGTACCATCTAATTTGCACCTTTTCGATTAGAGTTTGTAAAAAATCCTATACAAGCCTTAACTTTTACATTCATTATAATTTGCTACACTTATTCCATCGCTAGATAACAGCTTTATTTATAAAATGCACTTTGTCATCCTTCATAATTTGCTTCATTCTCGGCTTTCCACGGTATTTCTTCTTATTAACTCTAACTTCCACTGTAGTCTACAATAGGCTGCAGTGTTTCAAAACGAGTTCAGTGATCTCGTCCCTCCGGCATCGTACGATTCTTCATTTGTGATTAAATCCGTTCATTTGAAGAAACGATTATTTATATTTCAGAGGTGGTCTCTACAGTTGATTGTGGCTGTCTGATTTGTTCACTGCAGTGAATTCGCGCCCCACTTAATAGCTGAACGCGTCTGAAATTGCAGAGAATGGATCGAAGGTAAAACCGACAGTGAAAATGGAACGGAAGTGTCTACATAGCTTAATTTCTCTCCGCAAAGCTCGTAACGGGAAATCGGTATGACAAGGCATTTGAAGGAAAACTGCGCAGGAAATCAGGGGAGTCAAAAGAAGAGAATGCTGTGAGTGATGTGGTGGTCACGGTATGAAATCGCACAAGAGGAACAGTGTGATACATCATTAGAGGCGAACAAGATCTTCGTGGAAGACTCTTATTTAAGGGTGAGGGGTACACTGCAATGATCACAAGTTAATCGTGATCTCACGAGATCCGCCCCGATCGAGGAGGTCCGAAGTATGCGGGAGTTTGTAACCAGTAGATACGAAGAGAGCCACTGGATACATCCGGCGAAGGCAGATGCGTCTCTACGGAGCAGCGACAGGCCTTGGACGGACAAAAAATATTCGTTTCAAGAGATGCTCGACTAAAATCACGACCACGCCAGAGAATGTTTTTTGTAGAGATCACGTTATTCTATTTGTATCTTACCTTTTTTGCACCACTTTCATTCCTTCGCTTTAGAATCGATGGAAAAAAAAGATATTTAGGGGACTCCCAAGTTTGCAACATTAAAAGGTGGTTGCAGAAATAAAGGTGGTATGAATATTAATGAGGAAAAAGAAGAATCCCAATTGAGGATTGTATATTAATGAGGATTATAAAATGTAACATAAGCATAAAGTTCGTCTCCCTCTGGATATTAGGGCGGTTCGAAGGCGGTTCAAACTTTAGCATCGGAAACCTGTCGTGCAAATATGCTTGGGGGACAAGATGGCTCCTAAGTCACACACAGAATATTACACGCCTAAGGTTTCCATCCATATTCTATCCCGGAACTGAGTGCCCGGCTAACACTATTTCTCGCGAAATTACCACGCAAGCAGGCATTGGTGGTACGATAAAATATGAATATTAAAGCGAATGTAACGAATCTGTATCCCTACATACAGAAATTTAAATAAATTGATTTAATTCTCAGGTGAAAACGGAGACAGCCAGCATCTATCACCCTTTGGAGGATAAAACTTTTAGCAAATATTTGACGTGTTGTACAAATGAGATTCTGAAAATACGCCAGTACTAAACATCCTAGAAATACTGCTCGAAAGAACTCAGCCAACCAGTCACCAGGGCGATTGTTACAAGACCATTACAAATCAAACGCTTCACTCTCTGCTTAGTCCGTGTAATCAGTGGGGCCATTAAGATCCAATTTTAGGGCACCCTCGCGTAAAAAATCTTCAAGCCGTCCACCTCTTTCCTCCCAACTATTCTTGGCCTTTTCCTGGAAAAGAATAAGAAGGGAAGGAATTTTCCCTCTTTTTTTCGCTCCTTCCTTTTTTATTGTGGTGGCGTCTATTTAAAACTTAAGCTATAAGTTCTTGCGGCTCGTGAGCAGCACGACACCGATTCTAAAATTTTGGCAAAACACTGGCGAGGCGGGGAGGAGGAGGGAAGCCAGGGGTAGAAAGGGGAGACCCAGTGGGGTGGGGTTTAATTGAAGCAATTCTATTTTAAAAGCGGCACCACGCGGAAGTTGAGCGCCGGCGTCCGAGTGTGCGAACAAAAGAATAAATAAAATATTTCAAAAGGAGAGGGGGTGAGCTTTTAATGATAACAAAGTCATTTTAGCTAGCTCAGGAAAGCGGGAAAGTGTGCGAAGTAGAGAGAAGGTGAATTCACTCTGGGAAGATCATATCCGCGGATTGAAGCTGGGCTAGTGTTAGGAGCAACGACAGCCCCTTACCTGAATCTCGACCGATAAGTGAAAGATGGAGATAATGGATAAAATATGCGTCATGAGTGAACAAAAGTAGGGTATTGAATTGAAAAATGTTGATATTAGACTAATAACTCCTTATTTAAATTTGAGAAAAAAGACCCAGCATATCCATATATTATTATGGTTAAGTCTTTCCACAAATGTATTCTTAAAAATTAAAAGTGTCGCACTAAGTGTACAAAGGATAAAAATACTAAATCAAATGGCTGCCGTAACCAATTAAAAACTTATTTGTCTATAACTTAAACTAACGGTCCTAGAGTCGCAGGAGTTTAATACGGGAGGAGTACAGTATAACTTTTAAACACATTTAAATACTCACCTTTTTTGCCTGGCAGTGTTTCGGGTAAAAAGAAGCATGTCAGCATGGACAGAGGAAAAAGAATATGTACAAGGTAAGTAAACAAATCATTACTATAAGAAGGAAAAAGATGATCGGCGATTGAAGACTCAAAGACATCGCATAATCACGGGAAGAAGACCTTTGATGAGGAACGCAACGACATATGGTTCCAAAACTTTGGCTTCGAGGAAAGATGAGCAAGGATCGGAAGCCTTTTAGATGATGGAGCCGAGGAAGATAAGACAATAAGCTGGAGAGAGAGGAAGACAAAGCGTTAAGCTGGGGAAAGACGGGGGGAGATTCAAAGACAGTAAAATCAAAGGATGGAAAAGACGTTGAAAGGAAGCAGGGTGCTGAGGGATAAGATAAAAGAAGAATGCTTGGTGAGCGGAAGGAAAAAGGCATGTGGACGTCAACTAGGGAAATGGTACGTAGGAGGAGCCGAAAAATAGAGCAAAATTAGGGAAAAAAGCGTTCATGTGACAAGGAAGTGCTTCAGAAGTTCACAGATATGTGAAATATTTTCAGGAACCTCACAAAACACACCACAGTAGTGAGCCAATGGCAATAATAATGTTTACAAACACTCATGAGAATCTATTGTAACGAAAAAATGTTGCATTATTAAGTAATTAATCTTGCATTTTGAAGAAATCTAGAGGGTCGTATCAACAGATATGATCACCATAATCAGCAGACAACAATCCGAAGTTTGGTTTGCAGCACCTCTGCATCCCATTTTCTTATCAGAAAACTCCATTGCTCAGACATTTTTCATCGTAATTAAATCGTAATTTAAAAAGATTCGCCGATTCCTCGAGTTCACGCCGATGCTCGCCTAGCAATTGGCAAACTCACATCTACAGATACATCAGAGATTCGCGTCATCGAGCATTATTGGTTTAAGTTCACCGATTCTCGGAAGCGCACTTGTACCAACGAAGAAGCGATTGAAAAAAATGCCCCTTTGCGTGCCCTCACGTGCCGACGGGAAAACACAGGAAAAGCAATTAACATCGGGCGGGGGTCAGCGGGAAAAATCAAGGTAAACAAATCAACTGCGAGCGCGGATTCTGAGAGAGGGAGGGACTCGAATCACGAAGGAAAAACCTTGACGTCCGCGGTTGTCGATGAAAATTCTCCAGTTTCCAGCAGCAAAAGAGGTGCGAGTAGGCCTGTTCATACTGAACGGAAGATCATAACTTAGTACATAGCTTAACTTAAGGTCGCGTTGCCCTTTTTTCAAACAAACCAATGAGAATAATTTGCTCTCTATCCCTCAGTTGACCAATGGGATTTTTTCATCTACAATGTCCGACGCCATAATGTAGCTTCTGATCGGTAAGATGAAGGAATGACTCTCACCTAAATTAGTTAATTCACATTCTCCTTCTACAATTTTTCCCATCATACTATATATCATGCAGCCATATGCATTTACTTCTTAGCACCTGGATACATACATACTGCTTTTCACAGTTAAAATATATCTTTCACTCCTTCACTAAAGTCTTCAATGAAAATCGAAGATAGTTTTCTAGGTCTAACGCCAAGAATTAAGCTCTAATGACAATGCCTACAAAGAAAGGGAATGGCGAGATGATATGTTGCGATGGTATGGCGCGATGTTAGTATGGGCTCTAAATTTTGCTAGACGCAGGTGCACAACCTTTTATATTCGAAAACAATGATTCATTAACACGCGTGATCAATAATAATACCTATTGAAGATGGAAGATTTTTTTGTCACGAGATCTTATTGCCAGATAATTCAAGGCGTAATTATACCATTTTATGACTATCATCGTAGGCGGGAGGCTTCATTTTTTCCTTTTCTCCCTCTTTGTTTCCACCAACAGGGGGCGCACATTTTGTGAAGCCGTGGGCTGGGCTGTGAGGGAAAAAGAATGCGGGGAAGAAGTTCCACATTTACGTTTTGGACGGCCGAGAGTCGAGAGACAGAGAGGCAACGTCATACGCAACTCCCTCTCATTACTGGCGTCGTTGCAGCTGCCATGTTTTTATTCCATGCCTCCCTTCAAGCGCGCCTCAAATTACTCGAGAGCGGCGATCATTTGGTGACGAGGGAGTGCTAAAACTTAAGGCCTATTCACATTGAACATAAGAGTGTAACTTAAGACAGTTGAATTCGAGCATGTGCGCCAAGACAGATGGCGTTCACCACGAACCTAAAAGAGTACAATGCAGAATATGGCTGACGTTCATCTCTTAAGTTATGTCGTAAAG
The DNA here is from genome assembly GCA_963573305.1 of Pyrrhosoma nymphula. Lineage (NCBI taxonomy): Eukaryota > Metazoa > Arthropoda > Insecta > Odonata > Coenagrionidae > Pyrrhosoma > Pyrrhosoma nymphula. The sequence goes on from OY754334.1 coordinate 39,202,649, forward strand.
TTGGCCAGTCACGAAGAAGAGTGCTTTTTCTTAATTTGCCCGATCAGAAGCTACCGTGGCGCCACCAACGACGTGAATGTGAAATGCAGGAGTAAATACAAGCTCTGTTGCATTCTCCTCGGGCTTCCCTCCCTCGGGTTAATGCTTCCATGATGGGTGACGTTTCGATTGAAGACACACCAGATCATTTTCACGATACAACTAGAAGAGGAGAAGAATTCACCAGAAATATTTGACGGGTAAGCCTGAAATCATTCACAAATACAAGCTATTCAAGATTAGATTCCACTGTCTTCGAGATGGATCGCGAGACACCAACTACATTCGTAAAAGAAAGTGGATTGCAATAACTGGGTACGACTAACAAATGAAAGTCGCTTGAAATTGGAGCCATTATTTGACATAGGACACTGTGGAAGAATTATTTGTAAAGAGAAACGCGTGAAAATGTGCTCCCGAGCTCTGGCGAGGAGAAATTATGATCGGCAATGGTGGAAGTGAAAAATAAATCGACAATCAAGGAGCGGGATAAGCGGCTGGATTGCAGAGGAATGAAGAAGCCCTCCGTGTCGCGCGTCAAGAGGAAACTAGGGTTAAGGGAGTACGGGGGAAGTGCAACGGGAAGAGGAGGGTGGGGTGGAAAGGGGTTAAATCTAAAAGACGAGGGTGCAAGTAAAGAGGGGGTGGAATTAAGGGATAAGATGGTGGAGAGGAAAAAATGCAGGTTTGATATCCCCACAGTGAGGAGGCTGGATGAGACGCGTTGCCTTGTGGTTCGGGAGGCGAAAGGGGAGAAAGATGGAGAGAGTTAAGTCGGTTGGAGGGGAAGGAGTACGTATGTGGCGGCCCAGCATCCCCGCTGGCAGCCGGGGTGACGTAATGTGTCACGTGTTCGGAAGTTCCAGATGAGAGAGGAGGAGAGGGGGTTAAGGGGAGGGGAAGGAGTGGGGGGAGGGTGGGGAAAGCGTGGGAGGAGGAGAAGGAAGGGAAGACGTAAAAGAAACAAAACAAAAAGTATCCACTTCTACAATATTTCTACGTTGTACACCGCGTGCCGTCACAAAGGCCCCTGGCAGAGGGTGATAAGACACCAACCATCATGAGACAAGTGTATTTTTAGTGGTCCGAATAATTACCGACTCTTTCCGACAGTTGGTTTCTTATAAAAAAGGAATAAAATTTGGCAATTAGTTTCTAATCTGAAATCTAATTGCATTTCAAAGTGGAAATTTGAAATGTATTTCATGTCCAATTTCGCCATCGAAGACAAGCCAGTCAAAAGCATAGGCATACGTCGATTTATTGGTAGAATATAGGACAGTCTCTGAATTATAGATTATAAAAGATCATCTAAGTAATAATACTCCCCTGCAAGCCACCGTAAGGGTGCCAGCCATGAATATGAGAGGGAATTGGGAAATGGAAAGGAATAATAGCGAAGTATGTTTTGATAAATTAGTGTTCCCCCTGTTTTTTGCTGTGGCAATTAATGGTGTGTGAAAAGAAGACATTTTTGTATGCGCCTATTTGATCGTAATAATTAATTAAATTATTATTAATAATAACTTCCACGTCAATCTGAAAGCCTTTAGAATTTTCCTCGTAACTCGACCCTAGCTTGTAACCTCCCGAGTCTCAATGAGGTTATGCATTCACCAACCTTCCAATAACTACGTCACACTTTATATTTAATCGCAACAGTTAGTAGCATTGCATGCCGCTTACCTCTTTGCATGAGCTAAATCTTTTTGCACTGGGTCTCACATGCTTGCGGCGTACTCGAGATGAGGACTAACTAGAGCGAAGTAACGTTAAGTATGAGTCGATGTGAAGAACCGCACTTCCTTTTCGCGAAAACGAGTCGGGGGTTGTGCGTGAGATCGAACGAACGGATCTCCGGTAATTAATTCGACGAAATAACTTCTTCTAATAACGGATCCGGAGCCACAGCCCATCCGCGCCCAAATCTTAATATGGAATGATTTGAGGGAAGAGGAGCAGGTATACACGATCATCACGTGTGGATTAGGCGATACCACATTTTTTTCTTCAGGCGAAACATTTCCGCAAGAAATGATGGTGATTCCACAGCCAGCAATCAAAAGAAGTATAATTCATATCTTCATCAGACGCTGAATAAAAAAATCATTTCACGACCAGGTAGTGTTGTGGCATTTTAAAATTATCCGAAGTATAGAGTCCAAAAAATAGAGTAGGTGACGGATTTCGATAGCAAAAGAGAGCCGAAAAACGTTACGAAAGGAAGAAAATTTTAAAGCAACAAAATAACTTTTTGTGTTACATTTCATGTTAAACAGTTAAATACCAGCTTCACAGCAATGATAACTCTCAGTAAGGAATTTCAAATATCATCAGGTAACGAGTTTTAAGGATCTAAAAAAAGAAAAAAGTGGAAAGTTTACAAATCGACCGATGGCTCCGTACACACAGAAAAACAGAGAAGCCTAGGAAAGTGATATTTATTTACTTTTCGTAGATTTTTAGTGGCTGCAGGTGGCGTATTGACGATCATAAGTTCCATACCTAATATTTTGTCCGCAATAGTAAATGACGATCAGTAAAAAATATCACTCTAAAATGATAACTTATGTCAGTTTTGGAGCATTGCCAACCATTCAGAAACTGACCGAAAGATTTCCACTCAAGTTCCTATTTTCAACAACGAGGAATTCCCAGGAAGTGGCGAACAAAATAAATCCACTCAAAAAAGCTAGAAGAAAGGCAAGTTTGTTGGACATAATCTTGGATATAACTTCCGATTCCAAGCAATAATAGATGGAGGAAAAGAAGGGAGTAACTGCAGAGGGAGAAACCAAGAACGAAATAAATCAAGCAGATGCGTTGAGAAGTGGAAGCGAAGAGTTATCGCAGGTACGAGGAGCTAGGTCCAGACATAAACGTGTAGTAGAGAACTTCAGAAAACCAATTTTCGGATTGGCAGCAGACAAATCTTCCGTACTCATTCGGCACTCTGTACCTCGGTTCCATCTTTTAACGTATCAATTACAGGCAAATAAAAAGGACATTCAAGGGCACGCCCATTTCGGCGGATTACATTGCGATATTCCTTCGGTTCGCCTTGCCACCGAACACCCGATCCGACAAACAAACATAAATTACTGGCTGAGTGGTATGGGAAGTTGTCTGTGTGCGTGTGAATGTGAACGGGAGGGACTGGCGGATGATGGAAGGCATAAGAAGAAGAAGAACTCAGAGGAAAAATAAGAGGAGAGAAAAGATGTAACTCAGTACCTTCCGGCCATAGGAAGGGGGGAATAGGATGGGTGGCGGATAAGTCGTCGAGTTGTGCGACATTCGAAGAGCAATATCGTATCACAAAAAAATCCATATCGCAAAAGGCGAGATATATCGCACTTGGAAAGCTATCCCGTTTCATTATATCGCATGTTAAAAAAAAAACTCGCATTTAATTTACGTGTCCCGTTTAGCATCTTAGACAGTGTTGCATGATCCTCACGAGTGCATTTTAAATTTGTAAATCTGTTGGTATGCTTTATTGCTCGTTAACTCCACTCTTTTCACGGCTTACTTCATACATAGAATGAATTTAATTTCCAAACTTGGGAGCGACCGATATTGCATTACTGTTATAACTGCGCTGCAGTCCACATTACTATAATACTGTTTTGTCAACGGAATTTTCGGCAAAAATCGGTCTAAGTGCAGTAAAATATAAGCTTTGGTGCCAATGGATACAACAATTTCAATTATATCTGACATACGAAACACAGCACTGTCGTTAAAAAATGATAAGAACGAGCAAAAAGTGTATCACAGTTGACGGAAGAACTTGGGTGAGGGTCGCTAGAGAAAAGGAGGATACTCGCTTCTCTAAAACCACTTGAAAGATTCAGACCACGCTAGTTTCAGGGTGACCAATAGGAACAATATTTTGACCCCGCGCTACATCTCTAAAACTGGGAATATAGAAAAAAGGAGAGAGAGAGACTGGAGAACTGATAGGTACAAAAATTACTTCTTCTTAAACACAATTGACGACCACGACAAACACTAAGCGAGACGAAGACACTCCCTTAACAATCAATTAACTTCCGTCGTTACCCTCTTCCAATTTCTTTTCCCTATTCCTTCCCCTTTTCTCATGACTGGTGTCCTAACACCCCTTGCGGTGTCCTAACACCCCTGATCGGTGGCTCGTAGCGTAGTATGTAGATGCATCGCAGAGGACTGCATGGAAGGGACGAGGCGAAGTTTACTGACGGAGGAGCAGATGGGAGAGATAATAAAAGAAGAGAATGAGAGAGAGAATCGCTTGGAGTGGGAGAAATTGTAGTAGAGGAGCAGGAGGAGGAAGTTGGGAGAACAGGGAGGGAGAGAGGAAGAGAGAGAGAGATAGAGAACGGGAGAGAAAGGGGAGGGGGTGGGGCGGAGGAGAGGATAGGAGGAAAACTGCGGTTCTAAGGTCAGTGACTCGGGCGACGAGGAGTCCCGATGGTTTGAGAAGTTAAAAAAGAGTCGGGAAGAGCCGGGGAAGAGTCTGGATAATAAGGAGAGCGTGGAGGGAGTAGAGACATGAAGAGGGAAGAGGCGAGAATGAGGAAGAGAAGAAACATGGAAAGGAACTACAGAAAAAAGATTGGAAGCAATGTCAATGCATCATCCAAGAATAAATGATTAACATCAAACGGACAAAGAGAATCGACAACGTAAAGTACCACGAAGAGTTGAAGAGAAAAGATGCATAATGAAAACTCTGTGGTGAAGAGGGGGAAAACTTCAAATTGGACAAGGTTTGCGACAAAACAACATCTTTAAAATAATAATGGAAGAAGAGATAAATTGAAAGAGTTACCGTGGAAGACCAATCACGGTAAGCATATCAGGCAAATAATTAGGGACGTTAAAATGAATAATTCCGAAGGAGTAAAGCGGTTAGCTGCAAGGAGAGTGGAGCGGAGAGCTGCAGTAAAGCAATATTTGGATTTATGACTTTTATGATGAAAATAATAGGAACAATTTTTGCTCTGGTAAAAAATTGTATTGAAAAAGAAATGAAAAATTATATTCCTCCACGTTAATATGCATAATAACAAGGATATTACTAATAGCGGTTGCCAAAATTAACAAAAATATTTCGAGGGGGGTAAGCTTACATATCTAGAATTATCTGGTTACTTACAAAAATAAAGCGTAATAAGATTACAATAGCAGCAGTACGTACTATCGGTCTTTCCATCTTCGGTCAAGGATTACAAGTATGAGGTTGCATATAAAATGAAGAGTAATAATTTTACATGATATTAAATGAAAGTACACGCTACGCTATATTCGGTAAAAAATATATTCTCTATTAACCATTGCAATAGCAGAAATTACATCGCATTTAACTATATTAGGTAAATTGAATTGTAATTAGAGGCAGCTAATATTTATGTATAACTTTACATCTCATAGATTCAGCGGTAACAGTAAGATCAATTTATAAATGTAAATGTAAATATATTTATTTATGTTCTGTGGCAAAGCCACCTAAGAACAACAATAAGCAAACAATTGCGATTGGTCACAGCGAGAACAACAGAGAAACAAAAATACCAAGCAGGAAATAACTTGTCAATTCTGATAAATAAATAAACGTACGGGAAGAAACTTAATGCAAAAATAAAATAGAAACAGATCAATGATGAAAAATACATGAAAATACATATCATCGCATCATTTCATACGTATCATACAAAGGGTGGGAAGTTCCGTGGTAATATAATAATATACACTATACAGAAATTAATACACTTTTTTAGGATAACATAAAGCAAAACAGTAACATGAGTAACAGTACATGCATAAAAAGTAACATGTTACTCCAAAACTGTAATGTATGGAATATATTTGGAAACGGGATTACAGAAAATGTGAAGAACTTTGGGGTGTGCGAGTAAATGCTTGTATAAGTAGTAGTGATTTAAAAATGGTTACTTAGGAGATATTTATAATGTTTGTGGGGAAGGAGTTCCAGAAATTTATTGTGGTAACAATGAAAGATTTTTGGAAAGTAGTAGTCCGGTGAGAGGGATAATAAAATATTAAGTTTTGGCTCCTTGTAATTGAGCGAGAGTCTGGGGACGGCCTAGCAGCTAAGTAATCAATTAAATAAGCAGGTCTTTTAGTTGCTATCAGGTTAAAAAGAAATACTCCAAGGAAATATTTCCGTCTTTGAGATTTTTATATACGCTGAAAAATACAGTAAATGAAAGTTTATCAAGAGATTAGACAAAAATATGGCGTTCAGGAAACTGTGAGAGAAGCAAATATCAGTTCTAGAGGCAGTAGAAGAAGTTAGCGGGAAGGCGGATGGGGAGGAGGCAAAGCGAGAAGGAAGAGGAAGTGTCGATGAGAAAGAGAGAAGAGGGCCGCGTATGAAAAAGTTGACGCCAAACGAGCCGAGTAATGTCATATTGTGCGAGCGTTTAAAATTATCGCGCTCTCTTGACTTGACTTGCCCCTCGGCCCCGTGTTGCGTCGGCAACGGAATGAGACTCGCGGAGAAGGAAAACGCTGTCAGAGGCGACTATAGTTGATGTTGACAGTATAGTTGATGGTCGCGCGATAGGAGCCTTCGCATAAACAAGGGAGAGCCCGAGGCTTGGGCTAGAAAAAGAGAACTATGGAAACAGTGGTTCCTATAATCAATAAGAAAATGAATGGATACAAACAATCGTTCAAGTACTCCAGAAATAGTAACTGAAGGAAAAACGAATTGGAATGAAAACGAATTACTTAGGAATACTAAGGATGAATAACGACAAAAATGAAGAATTATATTGGAATTAATTGGTTGACTGAAAATATAACAGACTGGAGAGCTGCATAAAAGTAATCTTTGAATTAATGACAACTGATGACGGTGAAGAGACAAAAGCTGACGCAGAAAATCGAATGAATGCAAAATTTCATGCAAAGATATTTCGATCAACAAAATGGCTATAATCGTCTGAGAGAAACAATTATATCTGTTATAGAAGAAATTAGGTCGGATCAGCCTATAATGAATGAAATGATTATTAAATTAATATTTATACGGGAGAAATCCCCGGGGACAATTATGAACACGATAAACACAAACAGATACTTATAAATCAAACAACTTTATGGGAAAATAGTAATAAACAAACATAAAAAAACTCATACGACAGGATGAAACTTAGCGCATAGAGACGTGCTGGAACACTTTCATAGAAATTGAGCTCCGGAGAAGGAAATGCTACAAAAATAACATAATGGCACATTCGTGAATTCAAGAATAATGACGGGTATAATTCGCATTCCAAGATTGAAAACTCAAGCAGAAGAGAAGGAGAAAAGAAAATGCACGATCATCTCTGCAGGAGAATGCCTAGTCGGAATGTTTTGGCTTGCTGCTCCATGTGGGGGTCCATCTTTCATTAATGCGGTGAGGTCAGAGGTGGAATAAACACTGAAGTTCTACCCTCGGGTCAATTGCCCCTGAACACGGGATGCCTTCAAGAGAGATATAAATATATGAACCCCTGAATACCAAATAAATGAGTCATAGGAGCGCTTACACATTAATTCATCCAACCGTTTGCATTCCCGGCGGTGCTCGAAAAAAGATAAATACATTGACAACAGGCTTTATGAGAAGACGAAGGTGATCATTTCGGCCAATTTTTACCCGTTGAAAATGCTAGTAGGATAGCTCATGGGTGTCGAGTGCTGAGAAAATACCGACATTTTATTTAACTAATTTCCCCCATTTATGATAGGAAACAATGTCAACGCATTTTTCCCAGTTTCTCGATTAATAGCCAATTATAAAACACTCAAGAGTAATTCCAGAGAGCATATGAGCACCGTCCATCTAACCGTGGTTCTGAATATGAAATTCAGTAAATATGTGCGGTGCGTTAGCGATGACAGTTTGGTTTAAAAAATACATTTTTGCTAAATATTAATGTAGTTGTTATGATGTTACAGAGTAAGGGTGATAAAAATGACTTTTGGTTAAAGAAATGCCTGTAGTAACCAGCAGTCCGAGTTTCAACCGTCAACCACTGGTGAGTTGAGGACTACCTACCCGAAATATCAGTCTTTTCCATTACTCTCAGTTAATGACCCTGACATCCTCTTGATTAAACTTATGCATGCACATCTGATTTTTACGGATTATCACAACCACAATATATGCTAGTCGGAGTCGCAGAGCGGACACGGTGATCTCAATTTTACACGAATTACGAACCTCGACCACGTGTCTTCGCGTGCGGGGCGCGTGCAAAGAGGCACTCCCGAGCAGGGAGGAGGCGGAGCGCGGCAGGCAAATTTCACCGCGGAGAGAAAGAGAACAAACGCCAGGAACAACGCGATGATGCTGTGGTGTTGGGATGACGACGAGGAGGATGGGTGAGGAGTGGGTGGGGGAAAAGATGACGAAGAGGGAATGAGAGGAGAGGAAAGAGGAAATGCCGAGGACAGAACGAGGGGAGTGGGAAGGATAGGAGAAATAGGGGAGGAGAAATAGTGAGGGAGGGAGGGAGGAGAGTTAGAGGGATGAGGAGGGGGGGGTTTCTCTCTGTTTTCCCACCCGCGCGCTAGGCAGCGCTGCGCTCCGTGTGGCCAAGGTCACACTCCCTCCACATAGGGCGCAGCTTCCCTCCCTCCCCCCTCGGAGAGGGATGGGAGCCACCGTTCTTCCGGGAGTGAGAGAAGTAGAAGGAGAGATGGAGAGAGAGAGAAAAGAGAGAGGGAGTGAGACATGCGAGAGCGTACTTGAGGGGAAGAGACGATGGAGGAACACATGTTGATGGAGGTGGAGGGTTGAGGAGACGTCAAATGATACCACAGGGGGGAGGGAGGGTTAGGGGTCGGAGATGTGGATGCTCAACAGGGGGAAGGGTGGGGAAAGGAGGGGAAAGGTGCGTTCCGGATTACGATACATCAAAATGCGATACGTACGACACCATCGATGCAGCGAAGGAATGGGCGTGCTCATTGGGAACGAGTCCGTCGTCGCAGATGTCCGATATTCTACAATATACGTGATAATATATTTATAGGAAGTCCTCCCCTAATCGTCAGGCTGCGTTCTGTACAAATGCTCCTTGAATAACGAACGACGAAAAGCAATACGACGCAATGTGGAACAAGGTTCACCACCACGTTTTATGTTTAGGACTGAAAAAAGGTCATAAATACTCAATTTTAAAAGGTAGGCATTGATTGATTAGCCTAATGCAAATAATAATTTTTATGCACTGAAAAGGCGTCAATACAAAATGTTATTACGAAAATCTGACAAAAAATTCATTCAAAACCTCCAATTTTTACGCTACTTAACTTTTGATGGAATCGAATCTGGCCTACCTGGATTGGAAGCCAGTACTCAAGCCACCAAACCAACCCTCTACAACAACGACAGAGTCATACGAATGTCGGCTTCGGGTGGCTGCGACCATTGGATTATCTAGCGGGGAGTCTACGCTTGCTAATCCAAAGGTCGCAGGTTAGAGTTTCGCCAGGGTGGTTTTACACCTCCAAGGACATGGAGGTTTGGCTCATATTGGCTACTCATTATTAGACTTAATTGAAAAGTACGTAATTTGGTTTGTATCTGTGCGCACTGAGTAACGTAATAAATTAATGTAAAAAAGAAGGAAAAAATGATTGTGCCAGCATGATTCCTACGCATTCAGCGCGTCGATACGCAAGGTGAGTGCCTCAGTTAACATTCGAGAAGACACTTGCGAGGCGCGATCTTCGGGCGAAGTTAAAAAAAAAAACACGGTTCCGGGAACGAGAGGAGAGGAAGGGGTGGGTGGAGAGAGGTGGAGGGGAGAGATGGATCTCCAGAAGGGGTGTGAGAAGGGGGAGGGGAAAGCGGCGTAGGAGGATATCTTCAGCGGAAAATGGGGGAGAGGGGATGTGATAGGGGGTGTGAGAAGCTGTTGCAGGGAGTAGGGGAGAGAGAGAGAGAGAGAGGGATAGGGAGGAGAGAAAGACGGATAGAGATGAGGCAAAAGGAGAAGGCGGAAGAAGAGGGAGGAGACTATAAGACTGCGGAGGAAGGCAGCAGCTTCGCATGGTCGTCTCCACGGGGAAGAGGAAGAGGTTAAAAGATTGCGTCTTGCATTCCATTCTTAATGGACGTCTTTTGATTGAAAGACGGGGCATAAGGAAGAGATGGGGGAGGAGGTGGTGGGGCGTTAAGCGGGCGGTGGCAGTGGTGGGGAAGCGAGGCGATATGTGAGGAAGATGAGGGCTTGGAAAGGTTAAAAAGTTGGGTAGGGGTAGGAGGAGAAGCAGCAATGAGAAATAAGTGATCACCGCAGGAAGCTTCTGCATTGGCTCCTTTGGGCACCGCGTCAAGAGGTGGTTGCGAAATGATGGGCTTTCATTATTCAACGGGATGGCGGGATATCATTTCCGTATTTCGTAAAGTATAATTTATTTGATTCGAAAATGTTTTATTTTTTCTCTTATGCCAGCTTTACTGCCTTCCATTCCCCAACGCTTGGGCCGATGCATGGTTGGATACTTAAAAAAAGTAAACGACAAAAAAAGCAAACCTATATTACGAAGGTGTTAATTTGACTTCCTAAGCATGTTCCTTACCTTTGTGAAATGGTATACACCTCTATGGAACGGAACGAAAAATATCGTTCCAAGATTAAATTGGCTCCAGGGGAAACGAAAAATAACTTTGGGAATCAAACCTGAAGGAAATATTTTGAACATGAGTTTGACGACAAAAAAACATCTGAAGAAGTATTTAAAATGCAAACACGATGATTATTTGATACTGATTAAAACATATTATGCATAATACACATGTTATTGCATACCAAATGCTCATGATAACATATATTAATGACAGCACTCTGCTACCAATGGACGAACTATCCAAATATACAGTTATATAAAACACCACAACCACGGAAAAATATATTTAAAATACATAACTTCTATCTTATCATGAATCACTGGTGATTTATCGTCGTCATTTGAATTATCACAGTGGGGTAATAGCGTAGCAGTATCCATAAAAGTGAGGTAATATGTGGATTTCGGAAACCAACAAAAATTACTAGGAATTTAACATCTTGGATAGGAAAGGAAAATTTTGGGAGTGAATTGAATAAAACTAATCCGATGAATGAAATAATATACAAGCGGAAAGCAAGGATATATTTTATTTATAAAAAGGCAACGAAAATTTAAGACATAAAGAAATGAAGCGAACTTGAAAGAAGCGAAAGAGGAAATTTTTTCCTTGGCCGCTTAAAACCCAAAGCGTAAATTCACTGAAAGTTATGCCGTCAGAAGGCGGAGGAAGAATCGAGAATTCAAAACGACAGGGATCAAGAGATAATCATAATTTGGTGGGTCTCGCCGCTGTTCGATTCCTCTGAGCTGCCTCTCCCTCAACCACTTAACAAGCCCCGAAATTTAATGCGTAAGAGCCACTTGGAATGTATTCACCCGGACGGTGGCCATAAAGATAAGTCAAAATATTTGAGAGAGAATCCCAGCGAGATTTTCATTTTTCAAGCCCAGACTCCCCCTTCCAAAAACAAAATTAAAAATGCTTAGTAGAAGGTAAATTTAAAAAAAAGTCAGTGCTAGAACGTTTTCTTCCGGCTTCCGAACAGGAATTGCAACTGATTGGGAAACTAACGTTTGAATAATCCAATCACCAGGTGTTCTACAAACTGTAAGTTTATTTTGACCGGTCCATCCTTGATTTATGCCAACGCAGTTTAATCTCTAAAATCCTTTCACAAAACTATGTATTTTCATGCAATTAAGTCTCTCTGGAGCACTTTATACTTTCTTCCTTACCTTAATGATCTAGAAGCAATTAATCCTAAGATGGATTGACTGCAGCCCTACACTAAACCCTACTAAATCCTTCAAACCCTGATAGTCCATCTGTTTAAAAAGAAGTTTTCAGTTATGTCATCGAAAATTACTAATTTCCTCCGCCTTCTTCGGCGCTTACCCAGAATTCTCTCTTCGATTACTCTCTTTAGCATGTTCATGTACAATTCAATGATTTGAAAAGAGAAGTTTTCTTCCAAACAACCAGTATTTCGGATGAAGGAAGTTAGGTTTAATGAGAATAGTAAATCACGACAATAGAAACGCGCAACTTCGAGCAAATTACGACGAGAGACAAAATACATTATCTCCTAAGATGTTGCCAAGCTATAACTTTGCCGGGAATACCCAGCGGGCAGCACCTCTTACCATTATAACTCTTTACGTGCAGAGGAAGGCAATTAATAACGCAAAGACGCAAATGGCCGAAGATCTGAACTCCAGCATGACCCACGGTCGCATCCGGTGAAGGCAAGCAAGCGTCATAACGGGGTTTTTAACAGAACAAGGACTGATTAAAGGAACAAGGATGGATTTCCGCCTCCGAGACCAATATACTCAATTATTAACCAGTGGCAAGGTGGACGGATAACATAAGCCTAAGGTCTCACGCTAAATTGTCTACCTTCCTCCCATCGTGAATATCGGTAACACCTTACGTGTCATTTCGGTTAAACGTAAAATCAACATTTGAACGGCGTTACAGGTTCAAAAGCCTAGCCCTGTTCAATCAATTATTCATTTTTAAGGCTCCATAACCCACAAATAACGCAAAGAGTGTGGAAAGGAAAATCAAGCGTGTGAGAAGTCACACTATTTTGCTCTCTGGCAAATGCCCTCTTAGCCGAATAAATTTGGCAGGCTGCCCCCACTTCCTTGGACAGGCGATCTTTCCGCTTTCAGAATTAGCATCTGAAAGGTTTGCTATGATACGGCGCGATGGAGGGGCTATAAAGTCGATATCCCCACCGACCGATGGAGCTCGTAAATTCGTGCAAAATCCATATAAAAAAGAATGATGAAACCCTTAACGGAATGGTCGAAGTAAGAAAGTAAAATATCCTCTTTCTCGAGCACTGTTAACTGACTATCGTAGTAATCGCTATGATTTATTTCCGGACTGATTTTGCACAAACACTGGCCTAATCAATTATAATATAGATGCAAGGAAGACTACGGCAATTTTAATGCCAAGTAAATAATTAGTTATGGAAACACTGTTTCCATCTATTTCAATACATTCCAGGTCTTAATATTATACTTAGGCACGTTAAAACTAACCATTAACCGAGTGGAGAAACAAGGCTGCAAGTCATTCAAAAAAGTACTCAATATATAATTTCCCTCATCCGTCATAGCAATCGTATTTTGAAAGATTATAAGAAACTACTTTCATGAGATACTTTTAATTTTTTTACCCTTACATAAAGTGGCCGCATTGCATTTTCAGGGTGCGCCGACAACTTGAAGAACTTGCACTTCTGCAACAGGTTCAAAATTAGACACGGATGTTAGGATTTTAAAAATGGTTGACAGATATCTCACTCGCTCAAATCTAAAAACACGATCACTTTTAAGCACTAATAAAACATATTTAAATGTAATCATTTTTTTCAAGCAGTTTGAATTTTCATTTCTATTAAGAAGAAAAAAGAGCGGCTAAAAGTGATGGGAAATCACACACTAAATAGAATCTACTTATCTGGTGATCAGCCAGCTAAAAAAGTCTCAGTATCAGTTTTACACTACATTAAAATATGAATAAAATTTCAATACGAGACGCACATAATAATTATGTTCAAAAAGGTATTACGAGGCCTAGGAAATCGAAAACGAAACATTTCATCGGAAACTTGGAGGCGATGACACCGTAAGTTGTTCAACTCGCAAAACCGATAATGATACAAGAAAACAATGCTTCCGATGAGATCATCTCCAATGGCATTTTGCGGGTTCGTGTGTGTGTGTGTGTTTAGTTGGAAATATTCCGCCGAGTGAGGCGCGAGAACAAAAAAAAAGACTCCCGCGTTGCAAAATCCGAGCTGGCAAGATTGGCACAACGAGGATGTAAACACGGGGCGAGGGTGGGAGATGGATGGGTCCAACTAGGGCGATGGAGGCTTCCGGCTCCGTCGAAATACCACATTAAGAACCCTCACGTGCCGACGCTTTGAGGGAATGGAGGGGAGGACAGCCGGAGGAGTAGGGTTAAAGCAGAAGAAGAAATAGAATGATGAGGGGAAAATTATCATTACCCAGGTTACATACCCAATATAAAGTGGAGGATAAACTTAAATAAAATCCTTTGCATTGTGTAAATATTGGTGGTGGTACTTTTCCGGGAGAAATAAGAATTTATTTTTGCATAAAACTCGATTTCAAAAATGTTGAAACAAAAAACTATCGCTCGAGGTTATTTCCGTTCATACACATACCTACTTCATACACCAGAGTTTTATTAAAATTCAAAATTGTAGGTTGCTTTAGGAAAATTTACCTGTTAATCAGTTATTTTCCAATAAATATCAGTGTCCCATATTTCCACTTAGCCTTACCAGTTGCAGCAGTTCGGGTGTCATAAAATGGAAGTAGCTAAAAGCTATCAATCTACACTCATATATAAAAATGGAGTGGTGTCTGTCTATGAATATGCTTGATACTCTTCTTCTAAAAAAAATACTGAACAGATTGAGCTGATTTTTGCAAGATTCTAGCGTAGGTATAAACTAAGGACTGCTATTGGCATGGCGTAGGTTCCGGGGCCCTTCGGAATTCGTAGAATATCGCTATACTATAATTTTGTACACTGTTAGAGACATATGTAGTATCTACACCTATTAAACCATAATACAGTCGTAGATCTCAGAGGTATGGTTGGGGCCTTAAAGGACACTAAGACCCCAAATCAGTGCTCTCTATGTTTTCTCATAATGGTTGAACTGATGAACCGACACCATGAAATATTGCACGCAGGTACATGATAGGTATAAAAAGGACATATGTCATATGAGAAAGGCCCAAGGGCCTTAAGGTCCGAAAAGTGGGCCCTCCAAGTTTGTTGACAGAATACAATTCAATCGGGTACTTTTACCCCAGGTTTCCTATATTTTACTCCTTTAAGAAAATAATTGGAATCAGATGTTACTTTTTTGCTTTTTTAATTAACTTTCTTTCAAGATTTAGAGTTGAAACCTTTACTTAGCCGAAAAATTGTAAAATGCTCAATTTCAGCCTGGTTTCATTGTGAATGGGTCAGTGCAATTATTTCTAAGCTTACCGTGCGAATCCGGGTTCCTCTGCTAGTTTACTGATGATTAGAGAGCTGCAGCAAACCAAACTTCGGATTAATGTTTGCTGAAGATGATTATGAGGACAGAGAGCACTAAGGGCGTTTTTGAGGGCTTCCTAAGACGATTCCGATTTCGAGCATTCGGCCACTCTCGCTCTCCGTGGCCCTCTCGCCTCCGCCACTCCCCTCCCCCCCACAAATTCCCACCGCACCCCTCTCATTGGGGAGGGGGAAGCCGGGCCCGGCGCCAGGTAGTAGCGAGAGTGTCCGCTGGAGAAGGGAGTGCGATCAAAAATAGATTTTCGCCAACGGAAAGACTCGCCCTCACTCACTTCCCCATCCTGTCTCTCTATAATCTTCCTCTTTTTCCCCCTCACGCCTCTCCTCGATCTCCGCACGAGGGGAACTTAAACAAAGAGGATTTGGGGGCCGATCCCAGTTAGGAATGATTCCGAAGAGTTTCACACCGACGCGATACTTTCGGCACGTTTTAGAAGTGGCGCTTCCGATTTCCTGTAGAGTATTTAAACCAACGAAATGACTTAAGGGATCTCATTAGGGTAGGACCTCGTGATTGCGGAGCTTCGAAAATGACATTCAAAGTCTCTCTGTCATCAGATATGAACGATTCCAATTAGGCATACCAGCGCTTCCAATGTAATTCCCAAGGAGAGATGCACGACACGTAACCGCATTTGGGAATAGCCAATCGGCCAAGCCAAGTAGCGTTTACGGCAAGATTCTACAAACTGCTATTCACTCAGCACGTTCCGATTCTATAGTTTGTCAGATGTCCAAGATTCCTGCGGAACATAACTCATGCCATATCGTCCTTCCCGGGATCAGAAATAAGATGGGTTAGTATAAATACTAAAAATCGGTTTCGAAATATTTCCCGGGGATAAATTTTACAACTTAACGGTGGAAGGAATCCATTGTTGTCTTATCTACCCAGTGTCATGCAGGATAGTCACAAACTCCACCGGAGAGGCGCGAAGTTTTGGCAACAACGCTTTCGAATTTCCGCTCGAATCTGGAGAATGGAGAAGTTTCGGAATCGAATCCCTGAATAGCACTTCCGAGTTTCCGACTTAAGAGTCAGTCGTCGAAAAGAAAATATTCCGGCACACCGTAATCGGCGGGGCAAAAGTTAGAACCGCACAGAACTCATTTAAAGGGATGAGGGCACTAACATCATCACCGCCCTTCTCAAGTGACCTTTCTCCTGCCCCTTACGAAGGCGGGAGGAGGAGACAGGAGGACGGATCTCTTTCCTTGAGGCCTCTTCGTCGGGATGCGTCTCCAGATAAGAGTGAAAGGAGGGTATGAGAGGGTCGGAGGGAGGGGAGGGGGGCGGAGTGTCTCGAACAGCTGTCCTATCTCGTGGCCTCTCATTGGCGAGATCGGTCACGCTCCAGACGCGGCGCCAAAACAGTCTCCATGACGACCACGAGGGAGACGCGGGGAATGGGGTTGAAAGGGGGGTGGTGGAAGAGATTAACGAAATGAAAAGGGAGGGGAGAAGAAGTTTTCACGAGATTAAAAAATATAACCCGTCTGGCGAATGGAACGTGGGTCGAAACGGAAGAGGCGGAGGAATTAAGGAAAGAGAGGGTTGTTGCACTGCTCGTAAAGCTGGGGAGGACAACATCACATGATCTATATTGCCTCAACAAGCTCAACGTCTTTGAGAGCTGCGAGAATTGCCAGTTCATGCAACCTCGCAAAATGTCGAATAAAAGTGTGGACTTGAGTTGCAAGTCCTCCAACTGCAAATGTGAAATCGCCCCGTCCAATTAAATACCTATAACTCTAAGGCAAGTGCATCATAGGTTTTGCCCAAGGAGAGATTCGAACCCATGAACCTAAGGTTACCATGCGGCACGTAATCAAACTGCTGACATAATATATCGCTGAATATAATTCTCCATACCCGGATATCCTCATTAGTGGTAAAAAATATCACTAACCTTCGCAACAACATAAAAAATAACAGCTTTAGTAAATATGTCTAATTCATGATTTTAACCTAGGTAGCTCGCCTTGGCTAGGTCGCTATAGTTCACCGTATAAGTAGCACTATACACGAGGGTTTTGTACAATGTCACAATGACGTCGCCTTAAATAATATTTCAGAAAGGTGTTCCTCGCAATTTCTACCTCATAAGAATGTATCTGCAACAAAAAAATAAAAATGGACACAGCTTCATAGAGAGCGGATATTTTCATTTCCTGCAAATGATAAAATTACGCAGCATCAAATAATGTTAAGACAGGGAACAATTCGTGAAGCTGTACATTCCAGAGTGAGAAATTACGCTTTCACATTTTACAAAAAATAAGTCATCTGTTTCTTATCACTGACAGCTGAACGGTTTGCACAGACAGATATAAAAAAAAGATATGCCATCACATGAGTCTAGGAATTAAGACGTGAATGTTTATTCGCGAGTTGCGGGTTTTGGCAAACGCCAGCGCCATTCCAGAGGTGCCCAGCCCGGACATCAAGTCGCGGAATGAGAGCGGTCAATATTCACGGCGGGTGACACCCGACAAGAAGAGGAAACGAGGGCGGGCGGTAACTCTTCGCGGAGTGGCGCCTTCGCATCGGGATGCGGACGGTAGGTGGCGCCCCCACAACTGAAGCGTCAAACCACACGCCCACCGGGCCCAGAAAAATGAAGCACGCTCCACTATAAGGACGTTGGAAACACTTGAACTAGAAATCAACTGAATCAGATGATGTTCGATTCGATTTTAATTCGAATCACGACGGTTCGAAACTGAAATATATGAAGATTTCATACCACGATTATTCGAATTTATTATTAAGTAAGAAGCCACTTTAAAAAATCTTATTATGTTTCATTGGAATGCGGCAAAGTTCCATTCGATTCGAATTCGCATTATGATAGAATCCGAAATATTATACTTTGAATTCCAGTTAATCGAATTTAGAAACACGACACCACTTAAAAACCAAACAGCGTTCAACAAACTTGGGCAAAGTTTGCGTTTTTTCACGAATCACCCCTAATTCGGGTCTCATTCTTTCCGTGTGACACAGTGAAAGCACAAGTTTCAACCATATTTATACAATTTCAAACGAGTTTAAACATTCTTATTCTATTTCAATAGATTTTGGCATTCAACTGAAATTCCAAATTTCAAATAAGAAATTTAATTCGACTTGTGCTCGAAAAATATTTCAGGAATAAGATAAGATTCAAAGGGGGAAAGCCATAATTGGAACAACTCTATACACATTGCCAACCTCGTGTAGGGGGTTCCCTAAAAACAAACCCACAGTAAAGAGCGTAAAGCATATCGTCAACATTCCTCAATCCCGTTGGCAGGCGTAAAACGAAGGCCCACGCTTACGATATGCATTCCGCCGAGTCAAAAGGTGGGAGGGAGACGCCATAAACACAGGGTACAGTGCTGAAGAATGTCACTACCAATTACCACCGTCATTTGCGTAAATTCTTTACGGATAATAGGTAGTTCTCCTTCGCACATAATGAATGGTACGTGGCATTGCCCAAGTTCTGTGGCACGTTGCCAGAAAAACATTAAAAGGTGCTGGCGAATCATAACGGGTTCCAAAATAACGATTTTAGGAAAACTATGAAATTTAAACTGAAGACGGATCCATAGAAACATTTGAATTAACGTGGCTTTATATGTTTTTCACCAAATTCCATGACTGTGAATCATGGAGACCTTAGACATTCGATATTTTTTGGGCTGAGGTGAAAAATCCAAGGATATAAAAAAATGGATAAATACAAGGATATCAAGGATATGCTACCCAGAGAAAAGTCAATGCGAAAAAAACAATCTGATAAAAGTAAACTATAATTCATCAATAATCAAATATAGTTTAAAACTTAGCCTATCCAGAGTTAACGCAGACATCAAATACCTAAATTTTCCATCTCAACCTTATTGGACATCCAAAAAAATGTCTCCGTCTAAGAAAACCCTAACGACAAAAAAAGGGAATTGGAAAATAGGTTCCGCCTGTCTCGTTTGCCATCGAGAACTTTCAGAATTCAAAGCTAGAATAAATCGAACTAAAATAAGAGGCACTGCCCCATAATTATCTTTCTACGCAGGACTCATGATAGACCACTTAATTAAAATGAGTAACTTTGTACGCCGATTACATTGACCGCTCCATTTGAAGTGACCTATACACTCACTCATTAGAAGTACAGACACCGTCGCTGGAGATTTCCTCTTCGCGTCCTATCAATGAAATTTTTGTGGGCATTCGATGCGCAAGGATTAATGCAACCCAAATCATTCGCTTGAGTTAAAGGGCTCGCTTGATCAGCTAAGCTCTTGAGGAGTTAAAAAAAGAAATATTATACTCGGCCACGTAAGTTCTTGAGCAGGAGGATTGTCTGACCATTCAACGGGAGACGACTCCAAGGTTTGCAAGTAAGATTCGCGGGATCTTGAAGGAAAACAAAGACTGTCCGTGAGCACCTGACTGGAATGACAGACATGGCATGGAAGACAGCCACGGTGGGGATCTTTGGGGAGGGGGTTGAAGGAAAAGGCGGCGCAAGACGAAGGGAGAATGAATTATATGCGCGGAAACAAAAGCAGTAAAGAGAAGTGCGAACGATCAGAGTGGCAGATTCTTGGTACGGGTCCACGCACCTGGCGCAGGAATGCGATGAAAATTCTTTCCGGGCGATCGCGGGCGACAAATTAAGCACCCCCTGCGGCCGCGTGTCAAGAGGTCTCTCCGTCCATTTCTCCATCCCCTACCCCCCACCCGCTACCCCAACCTTCCCTCCACCGAGCCGCCGCGACAAAATAACCGACCACAGGAAAGAAAACCTTGCCCACCTCCCCCCTTTCCGAGAAAGACCAGGAATCCCCAACCTGTTGCTCCGGGAGGGAGAGAGTAAGGCTCCTAAAGTCGAATGATTTCACTCACAGTCTCGAGTGGTCAGGAGGCATTCGGTTCCTCTCAATCACTCCCCAGCGTTCAAATCCCATTTCCAACCGACACGCACCCTCATCATCGCGATCCTGGGCTTTCAATGCCATCACTAAATCTATATTATTATTATTGCAAGATTATAATTACCACGCCTTTTGGTTTTCCAGAGGTGCACCCTGAAAATGCGATTTGTTCTGTCTTCACGTTTTGAATCAGATTACATAACGCGCTTTAGATTCGATTGGCATATTACATCCATCACGTGAATATGGCATGGGAATTAGGAAACATTTGAGCTTATTTTGAACGATGGGGGAAACGTGCAAACTAACCACCGAAAAAATGTATTTTCGAAATTCGTACTCGCGCGATGTATAGCGTCGAACCCGAATGCCGGGATAGTAGAGAAGAGGGAGAGGATTGGCGTTTTATATAAAAAATTACGAGAAGTAGGCAGTATGCTGAACTGGAGGAGGTAGTTGTGCGACCCCAGGTACGGTAATGGGAGAGCGGAAATAAGTCATAAAAACCTATTCATACCGGAATGACACTAAATAATGATTTAAAAACTTTCAGTAAGAAGTTAGTAAAACTGTGGTTTTTTGTAAATTTTGCAGAATTTAATTAGAAACCTACAAGCGTTTTCGCCATCTTAGGCTTCATTAGACACAGTACTGTTTTTTGTGAGAATGCAGAAAACACTGGTTACTTTCTGAATTCTACAGAGTTTAATGAAAAAGGTAGAAGCGGTTTCGCCAACTAAGGCACGATTGGGTTCAATACTAGGATACATACATCAGGTACAGTACTGTACTGTAGCTCATGATGCCATAGTCGGCGAAACCGACAGTAAGCTTTAAATTATTAGGTGTTAATTTCTTAGAATTCAGTGGTTACCCAAAGTCACGCCTAATAATAATCAATTTACTTACAGTAGGAGGGTTCCTTGGGAAACATTACGAAAAACGTGTAGGTCGTGAATGACAATATACACTGGCGTATACTGACGTTATCAAGATGAATTTACACAGATGAAGCTGAAACTTTCCCGTTGATAGTAGTATAGTTATCATGGATGGTGACTATACTACTATCAACAACGACAAGAAACAAAAAACCCTAAGAAAAAACCTTGTCGATTCGCCAGTCTGAAAGCGGAATCAAATAATCGCAGAGCCCGATAGCCGATCCGTCGACAGCAATAGTATCTCGACTCGTTCCTTCCAGAGCAAGAACTGGTGCGGAGAACCGCTGGCGTCATCCTTTGCCTATTTCTCTTCGGGATTTTTTCCTCACAGCGCTTTTCCTTATTACCATCGCCGTCGGGTAATGCGAATGCCCTCCGAGATGAACCGAAACGAGGATGGAATACCGGCTCCAGGGGTCACATAGGGAAATGCTTAACGGAGGTGTGAAAAATAGCACACCTAATAGGAAAGAGGTTGGCTGGGTTGCTTAAAAGGCGAGGACAAGTGCAGGTTAATAGCTATTCTTAATTATTGCCTCCTCATAACTCAAAGCTATCACAAAAAAACTTAACAAGGTCCACTTAATGGGGCATCCTTAGGCACTAATATTAGATTCACCAACGACCCAAACACATTTATTTGACTGAATTTTTACTGAAATAGCGATTGGTGCACTATTCCGCGATCTACTGAAACGCAAATTTGTTTAACGCTGGAATAAAATACTTCTTTAATGTGGTTAACCTTCCATCCAAATATACTCATATTTCGAAATTTGAATAATATGCCTAATTTAATCCGTTGGGCTGAATACATCACAGTTGATTCCATATTAAAGAGAAACAGACCTCTATAATACCAATTAGTACCTACTTTTCAACAAGAATGATATTAATTAGAGGCTTTTTTTCAACACAGGCTCACTAGTCTCGGAAGGGCTGAAAAAGTACCACATTCTCTGTGTTTTTAGGTTACCTGAATCAAACAGCACTTTCCACAGAAGCACTGGGAATATACCAGCAAAAAAAACTAACTAAAAACCACGAGATTAGAATGGTAATTATTATTTTACTAAGCCGAGAAGATTTTGGATTCTAAAAGGATATGATTCACGCGTTTTTAGTCTCACAGTAGTATTTCATGGAATTTATGGTGACCAAATGGGAATATTTCTTTCGAAACAAAACCACAGTAATAAATATTTCGACGGCATGGGGCTAGGCTAGTAAATGAGGCGCGCTCACATTTTCTTCGTCGCGCATTTTGCAAGTACTGAGTCCAGAGGGCGATCTCCACGGAGCGAAGGACGGAGCGAATTAAAACCGATCATGTCGCTATGAAAGTGATGGATAGTGGCCGGATCCCGACGCAAGGACGACGGAACCTACGTCACCTCCAATTGATTGGGTCGGTTGGGAAAATAAAAAGGAAAGAATGGCATTCGAATGGCGTTCCTACTTCCGGGGTTCGGGATCTCCCACAGAGACGCTAACTCTATCATCGGCAAACGGCGATAAGATGTCAAGAGATTACACTTTTGGTCCCGACCGAACGAGAGCCGCGCTCTAAGAGATCTGCAAAGAGTGAACGCCTTCCCTTGAGTTCAGATTGCTAATTTTTTTTTCAAACCTGGGAGTATAAAACGCGCTTCCGGGGGGGGTGGGGAGTTATCTGATAGAGAGGTAGGCACACTTTATTCATTCGGTATGCGAGACAGCGGGAGGGTCAGCGGAGAGTTGATATAAACGAATCAACGATATGAAGAAATGTAACGTAGGTATCGGGATCAACTTCGAAATAACTTACTTCACTTACCCACCAAGCAGCTAAAGCAGCCTTTTATCGGAGGGAAAATTAGTGATGGTCGGGTATCTTATGTGTACAGAAATTTTCAGCCGTAGTGCAATTTGCAATAGTGCAATTTGCAATCATCCCCCGTATCACGACAATTGAATCACTAAGAGTCAATTGACGAACGTTTTTAATTGTCGCACCTTTTTCTGATATGAGAAATTGAAAAGCATACGCTAATAATATAAATGATTCTGGTGTTTTGGAAGATTTTTATAAATACTGTTTTTGGGGGTTTTTATACTGACTGGTAAGTTTGATGATCCGGCTTCCAAGGATTCGATCATGAACTGTCTCAAAGATAGCAACAAGAATGCCGCCATGAAAACTACTAAAAGGTTTCGTAACTTCTACCCAGAGTCGATCGAAATAAATTTTTCACCTAAGTGCTAAATGGCGAATTAAAAATTAAGGTTGTTGGCGGCCGGATAATTTTTCGGACCATTCTTACCTTGGAGAGAATAACAAACTTTTCACCAAAATTCATGCAAGATTTTTTTAAACTTTCGTGATCGCCCATTGCACAAGTGAACACACGGTCACTTCAGAGAGCCAAGGAAGAAATAATGATACCAATAATGTTAAAAAATAAAACAGATGATCACTCCTTTTCACAAGACTTAATTGCACATCATATCGAACCACTTACATAATTATGAGTAGAAGTAGCAGACTTTTAGGTTCTCTAACTGATATGTCACCACAACGCACAGTCCAACCTTATATCTTTAACATGAGGGAAAAGCAACATTAATGCTTGCAGTGGGATTCGATCCCGCGACCTTAAGCTGACGCTTTACTAATCTGGCTTGTGACTATGAGTGAATATCGGTTTAGGAGACCTTAAAACTATAGAAATTTTAAACATTAGGACCTCAACATCTTTGGTTTATCGTGCAATTACACTTCCAGATCATTTTTCCACCTTTTGTTAACTTGCAAAATGCGTTACTCAACGCAGAGAGTCTCAATAGATTCTTCTTACTTGAAACGACATTTTCAATTTGTTTTTCACTTTCAGTCAAGCATAATCATAATTTTTAACGTAAGAACCTCAGCATATTAATTTAATAAAGGGACAATTACACTTTCAGATCATTTTTCCACCTTCTGTTGACCTACACAATAATTTATTCAACGCGAGGATCTCAGCAGATTTTTCTTTGATGCAGAAATATTTTCATAATTTTTTTCTTCACCTTCAGTCAAGCTATATCATAATTTATGAGCGGTGACATGGAATGATCTAGTGAGGCCGGGGAGGGGAGGAGGAGAACAGTGGGGGAATTCTTTTTTTTTAATTTATGCGCCGAGGTTAAGTGGGATGAAACCCATGCCGTATGCAGATGGAAACGGAGAGCAGCCAGCTCCTTGTGGCCGCGAGAACCATATCGGCCCTTCGCGGTCGTAGCCGCCGCCTGTACCGGAGCGGCGCTCTGGCTCGGCTCGCCGTGGGAGGGAGGAGAGAACAGCGCGCTCGAGATTGAGAGAAAGAGAGGACGAGGAGTCCTTCCTTATGCGACGAGGCACGCGGAAGTTGCCGTGAGACGACAAAAGGCAGCGAAAGAGTCGACCTCGCCTTCTTCTCAAAGGCTCTCCTGCCTGCCTACCTTCCCCTTCCAAGCGATCCCCCGCCCTCGGTGGTACAGTCTTTCCCACTACCACCACCCTCCTCTCTGGAGCCGCCCCTCCAGGAAATCTTTTCAACCCCCCCTTATATTTTTTATACACCCGCGGCCTTTAGGCGAACCCATTCTCCCCTACACCCGTTTCGCTCCCTCCCTCCCTCCCTCCCTACATCACTTTAATCACCGTTTTGCGGAACCCACCACTACCATCACCACCCAGCCCTTTCTTGCGATGCCATCTCACCCTTCCATACCTCCCGCCGCTCTTCCTATCCCGTGTGTCTCACCCCGTGAGTAGCCTTAGTAGACACCGTTCGAAACGTTTTTTTCCTCATTTTTTTAACTTGCCATAATGGGCTACAAGTGAGTGCTCTGGTTTCTTTGCGGAACACAAACGTCTTCTCGACGTCTTAACAATATCCATCGTAATTTTGCGATTTTGCTGACTGGTCTGCACTCATTTAAATTATTTTTCCTTCACCCATCACCGCAATCAGATTATTCTGAAGAATAAAGCCTTCCTTTTGACGAAATAAGCAACGCTACAGCAATTATCCAGTCGCCTCGAAACGCCACTTTAGTGTCTTAGCAAATCTTATATTCATTTCGCGAAATCTTATGATTTAGTGAAGAGTTCTGGGACCTCATTGAGAATATTTACTTCATCTTTCAACCCATTCAGATTACTGTGAACGTATCGGCTTTCGTTTAGGTACAAGCATTCCATTTTATCGCTTTTATCCTGTGTTTGCAAATAAAAGATGTTTTCTTTTACCTCTTTGTTTCCTTCACTTCCCGCTCCGCCTAGCTTCGTTTTCGTTAAGACCGAATAAATATAGTCTACACGATAAGGATTTAATCGCACATGACTTCTCACAGTTATCGGTCTCCAATTTGTTAATAGAATTAAACGCGATCTAATTACACATAGATGTTTTGCAACAAACTAATTATAAATCGAAATCAGTCGCTTCTGAAGGCCGTGTTACACGATGAAAGACTTTGTGTTAAGGGATGTACGTGAGAATGTACGTTTGTCTCAACGAAATTAGAACAGGTTCTATTTCCCGTGCAGGCATTGCGACATTCGCACAAGCGTTCATACAATTTGCCGCTTTACACGATACATTTTGCCTCATGCAAGATTTCACGGAAGAGTTTGTACAAACAAATGTACCGTGTAAAACGGCCTTGATATTCATGAGAAAATTCGAACATGAATCCATCAAGAAAATGCACGGAATAGGACACACTCATTTAAAAGAATTACTAAAAATTATTTGAGGAATTATGCCTCAACGAAAATGGTTTTAAACTGTTTGCTTTCACCGAGACCAAAATTTTCACAGCATCGCTTCTAATCTTGTGTTTCTCATAACATTCTCATTTTTTCGCATAACGTTTCACCTTTCTCTCATAACAGGTAAGAAATCTATTAATATTATAGACCGCATGTGCGACCGCGAGCGGAGGTACGTGACAAGAGATGAAGGAAGCGAGTTCATGCGTGTATTTTTCCACGCTGCCTATCCTGTTCTTTTGCATTTCCGACAATCCACCTCTCCCAGCATTCCCCCCCCCCCCCCCCCCCAACAACCGCTCCGCCCTTTCCCCTCCCGTTCCTGCATGTCTTAAGGCGCTCTGGGATATAGTTGTCGGGTTGCAAAGAAGTTCTCCCCACGGCGATTCCGGTTGAGGTCTGTCTCCGCGATATTCTAATTTGTATATAACATTTTAATATAAATTTTGCATCGAAAAAGACGCGATATATCGCAAACTGTATGAGTCATGTCGAAAGGAATTATTTCAAATATAGCATGACATGGCATATCGCATGGTAACACATCTCGCATACTGCAGCATATCGCAGTCATATTGCATTTCGCTCGCGTGCATAACTGGGCAAACAATTCCGTAATGCACTATCCTCATAAATAAATGCGAATTTGTTTGAACTTATGACACCTAAACCTCTATTTTGAACAAGTATTAGTGGCTTCTTCGGCGCATTGTCATGTTTAGATTTCAATGAAACAGACTCAACTTAAAATAAAGTCGGAAAGCATAGACCTTTGAGTTTTTCCCCAGAAAATGTTGACATGAAAAAATAATTTACTAATAGGATAATATCATTTGTGAGATGTTTGTATTAGAATATTTTTTAAGATTATGCGAAAGAAACTATTTACTATAACTCACATGTCCAAATTCATAAAATAATGACAAGTCAAAAGTATATTCAATACGAACGCGATGCCATCTGAACACCCAAGGTTGAAAAATACAAAAAGAATTTACAGATGAAATAAAAGTTAAATAAAAGAGTACTGATTTAAACAAGTCATTATATACATATATATAATATAAATATATATATATCATACTGGATCTTTGAAATTTTTTTCCATTTTATTCGTCGTAAAGAAACTAAGAATTGCACCAAGTTAGGACTTGGGTGTTCATTATCAGCGTAGATATCTGGCCGAGCAGAAATATTTGTGTCCACGCAGAAATTCTTGCAATCTAGAGAGGGATGGAGGTCAGCTGTGTCGAAATAAATCCTCCGTAACAACTCACCCGTAGCATTAATCGTTGGCTGCGAGGGAATAGAAAGATTTCCTTTTCATCTCATAGACATGATTCATAATGGCTATGGTGAAGTCATGAGAAGGCTAAAGAAACTTGAGATTCCGGAAGAATTTTTATTCACGAGAATAATTTCATCCACATTCCTCTCCACCAACGAATTATTTTTCCGAAAACCTTTAAACGGGAAAATGGATCCCACGGTTAACTTACTTTATTTGAACTGATACTAGATGGATTACGCATTGGAGGGAACAAGTATAAGATAATAAGAACCTGTTTACTCCTATGGTTTTATTATCATGGGCGATGAAAGCATAGAAGCAACGCATACCTAAATTACGGAAAGGAAATGTAGGCGAGAGCATCTCGGTTTTATAGATAGACACATGATAGACTATTATTTTAAGGGGCGAAATTAAACATTTTTAAGTCTCCCCTAATACTCCATTAATCTCATCATAACAGCCGATGGAGAATTGGAATCTTACATATAAATCACTTTGTGCAGAAAAAGCACACGGATGAGAAAAAAATAATTACGCGAGGGATTAATGTAAATATATAAGAAAAATATAGGAACACACATGAGAATTCACAATCGGATGAAGAGAGGGTAGGTAACTGAAGATAAAAATCACTACATCACGATGAATCCAAATTCCCGACTGGGTGGACACTACCGCGAGCCCCTTCTGATGCTTCATTGCACGATATCGCGAATAATACCATCATCAGGGAATGACCACTCACTACCGCACAGTCAATCTCCATTTTTTTCCACTCCGGATCAGGTTTATGGCCACCAATAAACCCTTGGAGTGGATACGATGAGCCGGAGTACTCGAACAGTGCGGGCGCAAAGTGGTGAAGCTATTTTGAAGAAAGGAGCAAAAGCCACGGACATCCCGGCGGAAACCCTCCGGGCGGGGTCGCTGAGTAAGCGCGCATACATTCCGGAGCCCCGCGGCTTCAAGAGCGCCGAGAATCCGAATTGAATTAGCAAGTGAAAGGCGCGGAGCGAGCACGGGAGCATAACGGCCACATCGCGCGCGCGCCTGCAATAATAACAAATGAAGATCTTCGAAGCGCAATGTAGATATAAGCGATGGCAAAAGACACGCTATCCGCCGCGATATCGACGCTTCGAAAAGACTTCAACGGCTGTCTTTAATGGGCTTTTCGTTAGACATATAAGAGAGAGACAGAGATAGAGAAAGATACAGGTTCCAGTCGGCCCAACCAGCTGCGCGAGATGCTGGGAGACAATAGGGGAAATGGCGCCGTTGAAGCTGTGTACGGCGATAGGTGCATGCATAACAATTTAATGCTCGGTGAAGGTACATACGTTTTTACGAGTATGCTCCGCGCATACCACGGGTGGTAGGGAAATGGCGGCTCCGGAGTCGTGATATCTCTGATGCATCCATTTCGTACAATATAGTGAGATATTAAACGTGCAAGGGCGAACTAAGCTGTCAAGTGATATACAACAACACGACATGACTTGACACTCCAAATTTGTTCAATAAAACAGAACCACGCTCATTGAGACACATTCCGTAAGAGTAATAAGTAATACGTGGCCTCATATTATGGTGTTCGCAGCGTAGAGTCGATTGAAATTAATAACACCTAAGAAATTTCGGCTGTTTAATTTATTGCATCGAGCGGGCAATTCGGAATTATTTTTCTCAGAAGTGGTTTATTCTGTTCAAGGATCGATGCTCAAATGCGTGGCATTGTTTGGAGTAATAAATAATAATTAGAATATGGTCTTTATTATGTGTGGGGGAAAAATCTCGACCAGACTACCATAAACGCATCTTGTAAAACATGCAAGGCCAACATGCAGACTCTAACCCGGTGGGAAGCCCGAGAACAATTCATCAGTACCATTCGCTGGGTAAGCCTGAAATATTTAATCGACAAAACCAATGTTTACTTCGGCAAAATAACCAAGAATGGAACTTCAAATGCACCACTTACGGCAAAAGACAGTACTGGAAGCACTCGAAACTCGACAGATCATGGGTCGAATAATGGTTATGGTAACAATTGCAAGTTCCATTGGCTGGACGCATTCTCGAGCGCAATTTCTGGAAGACCTCGAAACGCAAGGATAACATAAATGACGACGACTCAAACGAGTAAAATTTTGGACCGGACGACCGCGCACTCTCGCCGCACCGCCCGCTCCCTACACTTCCAACAAGCGCGGTCATCCCGAATGATTTCGGAGTATAATTTCCCTCTCGGACTGACGCCGACGGTCTCTCTCCCGTAGTAATCTCTCCGAATGCGAATAATAATAAATTATTGCCGCGACGTGACGCGTCGTCGTCGTATTACCCGGAGCGAAAGCGAAACATACCCAAATGGCGAGATGAGAGAGAGAGAGAATGGAAAGGGAACGATTTGAATTTAGATTATTTAAGAGAGAGAGCGGCCTGGCGTTGGACAAAGCTTTTTGGGAAGCACCGCTCCCACTCACTCTCCCCTCAAATATGTAAGTATACATACATATACATGCATGTCTCACTCTCCCGGCGGAGCGCGGGACATTAGCGCTAAATGGCGCGGAGCGGTCGCTTCCTTCATCTCGCGCGTTTAGTACCGTTTTGCACGGCGAGGGGGAAATGGGGGGAGGGGGGTAAGGGGCCTGAAGCACGCGCAGGCGCAAAACAAGCCTCCAACCCTTTTGCCCCCCCCCCCCCTCCCGTTTCCCCCCTCTTTGGGTCCTCAAAAGGACCGCGGGCTGGGTCTCCTTACGTGCGCGCACAGGGGTCGCATTAGGCACCCCGGTCGTCACTTTTGACAACACTCCCACTCCTTACTACTGCTTATATTATTTCTCCTCCCCCGTACCCGAACGAGAGGGGGAGCTCCACACACCCTGGGGTCCGTTTCTCTAGAGCCAAGAATCAAGTTACCCGCTCTCCCAATTTGTGCCAATAGTTTACCTCAGGCAATAAAATGATGGGAATAAATGGGAATATATAACGTCGCTTAATATGAGAGAGTGCGATAGGAATGATTCTGTTTATTAAAATTCTAACAACCGAGTTCCATAGAAAATATTGACGATTCGCCTAAATCGGGTTACGAATGCAGTTCCCTCTATGCCTCGTGGAATTTTTAATGCTATGTAGTGACTGTACAAAGATCAACCATTGAACTGGTGGAAGACTAAATGTTGATACACTGATGACATTACGTTGCACAAATTGTAACTTATTCCTTGTAGCCCAGCGTGTGTAGTGTCCAAATTAGATCTAATTGAAGCTAGTTAGTAATGAAGTTTATTTATGGCTACTTTTTTATAGAAAACTGATTTGTTCTTACCTTTTCCCCTCTCGAACCCTTGCATTTTTCATCCAAAAAAATATTTGGTAAAACTAAACTAACAATAAGATTTGAAATTTTAGGGGGGGCCTGAAGCCCCTCAAGCACCCCTCCCCTGGCTACGTGCCTGTAGACGCCATATCTGTCTGGGAAGCCACAGTCGGCAAAGGTATCCTGTATCCTACCTAACCTAAATGTATGAATATCACATATCTACCGAGCCCTCAGAAGGGGTAAGGTCAACCCTCAACACTTGAAACCAACTCTCGGATTGATGAAATTTGATTTACATATTTTATGAAACTCTTAAATTCACTCGTATCTCTAAAAAATAAAAAAAACGATCCTCTTCTGGAGACAAAACTGTGCGGGAGGGAGCGATAGACCATCCCAGGCGTCATCAACCTCCGCGACTAGCTTAGAGATGCGAATTTACACGCCCCTAGGGCATCCTCTGGTTATTATCCATCACCCTTTCTGCATCCATCGGGACGAAGGATGGAGAAAACAGAGAGGTGGAGAGGAATAAAAGGAGATGTACGGAGGGAATTATGTACCGGAGAGGGGAGGGGTGGGGAGAGTGAGTATTCACTGCATCCGGGATTCGCCCCACCCCAATCCCGCACAAGATCTCACTCGCTACCCCCACCACATAAGCACCTAAACCCTCTCCCCCCCCCCACGGTTTACGTAACGGGCATGGCTATTTGCCTTCCATCCTCCCTCCACCCCCCCTCTGCAGACATCACCACAGGCCGCCGCCCGCTATAGCTAATCTCTTCGCCCTCCTCCTCCCACTTCTTCTTCACCCTTTTCCCCCATCCTCCCCTCCACTCCCTTTACCCGCCTTCTCCCACCTCCCTCTCTCTCCCAGCCTCCCACAAGCTATCGCAAGGCAGAGGACAACGCACCCGAGGCGGGTGGTTGAGGAGAGGGGGAGGGGGTTGGGGGAGGAGTACTGTACGGCGGGGGGGGGGGTTTCATTGGGTAAAAGAGGGGGGTAGGCGGGGGGGGGGGGGTAGCCCGCGATGTGCCGCGATATACCACCTCGATGCCCACACGACATCGCGGTAATAGCGGCGGTAGTCATGGAGATAAGATCTCAGAGCGGACGACAAAAACTCGGAAGAAAAAATGTAAGCAAGTAATGAACGTGATTGTTTTTTTTCGCGAGAGTTAAGGGGTAGTGACAATTTATTAGTTCTAATCTCGGGGTGCTAGAAAAAATGCGGTTATTTTCATGATAAAAAAAACTGGCATTCCCACGAAAGACACAATGTCCTTTAAACTCTCGGATATAAAATTGTGAACCGGCGAGATATGCCTTTTCTATCAGTTTTGTAATTGATGAGGACTATCGATCAGCATTCAGAGCAAAAAATGCCTATATTTTTCTAAACATTTTCTCGAATGTTATTATGTGATGATAAAGTCCAATTAGACGACATAAAGACAGTGAATTTCATCATATGACGGTAAAAATGTTAAAATATCACAGTCAATATCGCAGCAAACCTCACGAAACCTAATGGATGATAAGCAATGCATTATTATTATTACGTGAAATTCTGACGTAGGCTTCCGCGGTGTTTCATTATAAACTAATGCTGGATGGGTTCCGGTGTTCCACTGCTTTAGTTGTCTTCAAATGACGACAGTTTCGTCCTCATTCCAGAGGACATCTTCAGGACTTGGAACACCGGAAGCCATTCAGCATTACTTCATTATTATTACGTCTTCGAGATATGTGAGTCACCTTCATGTATGCGACAAGATCGAGTGTAGATGTTCTATTCGATGTATCATGAGCTATTCGAATGGTGGAAAAGTTATGGAATCAATTGACATTACAATTTCTATGTCGAAAAGATTAATGGTTGTCTTTTTCCATAACCTGATTCATTTCTCCCTTCGCAATGCAGCCACATTAATGACCTTCATTTAACATCTCAGTGCGGATCGTTCACACAAAAAAGTTCGTACACCACAGGATTCCAGCCGGGGGCGTGTGATCACCGCTTCTACCCGGAAAGTGATTAGTGTCCTAGACGTAATTACGGCAGAGAACCAGCAGCCCATTTGATACGCGAATATTTGCGACGTCGACGACGATCCTGCGGTCAA
This sequence comes from Pyrrhosoma nymphula, assembly GCA_963573305.1. Classification (NCBI taxonomy): domain Eukaryota; kingdom Metazoa; phylum Arthropoda; class Insecta; order Odonata; family Coenagrionidae; genus Pyrrhosoma; species Pyrrhosoma nymphula. Next base: position 39,235,298 of record OY754334.1, read on the forward strand.
TTATCGATGCATGAAGTTGATGGTCTATCAGGTACCAGATTCAGGGTGTGGAATAATTATCTATTACATTATAATTACTTATTGTCTTTACTTATTTATTATAATAATGCTTTAGTATCAATAAGCTGCAGAGAGAGGAAGAAAGCGAAATGACTTTTTAACCCTTCCCAAAAAAATTACAATATCGTTCACTGGCTTTGCATCAAGCACAGACACCAGGTCTAACGAGGGAAATCACAAACATTTCTTGAAGCTCCTCAGACATCTATTCCAGTGACTCCCCAATGCTATTGCCCAATTATCAATATAGCTGAGTAAAAGGAAGAGGTAAGAACGCTGAAAATATATCTAAATTAAATAGGTGAATGAATTCGATTAATCATCCAAAAGAATTCATGAAAATCTTATGTACCTCCGACTTATAACAGAGAGGAGACTGAACTACTTTTTTTAAATAACAAAGACCTCAGCGAAAAACATTTTAGCAGGATGTTCAGATTTTTTCAGAGATTACATGCTGACTGACTGACAGTAGGCACCATACACAAGTAAAATTATCTATTTATAGGAAAGGAATTTTTTATGCCCATCCTATTGATGAAATTCACGAGAGCAAGGTTATACAGAACTAAATAATCTGAATCAGCCCAGGTCAAAGGATTTATGTGAAATGGAAAAGGCAGCGCCATTCCTCAAGGTCACGTCATGAACACATCATACCTATATTCCACTCGAGTGTATTAAAAAAATCGCCTAACGGTGAATCGCTGTCGGTGATTGGTTTAGCCGCTCCCGGCCGGAGGCGAGCCGGAGAATCCGGCAGCTTTTCCCTTTCCGGGCTAATCGTTACTTCGCTGCCTTTAGTTTATGAGATAAATCTCCAACGAGATAGGAGCACTCTCACTCTCACAGCGCGGGCGGTGCTTTATCGCGGTTTCCAAGGAATTCACTCGCCCGTAATGTTTTCACCGGAGGCACTTGCCGATATGACGCAAATCCATGGATGGCCACCCACGGCATTACATATTTTCCCGGAAAGCCCTTTTCCCCTCACTCGCCTCGTAACGTTGCGTTGAATCTCCCTTGTATAGTCAGGAGTTCTCGAAAAGCGCCACCTCTGACGAAATTTGAGCCCACATCATTGTGAACTGCTTCAGACGAATTTTGCCCGTAGGCGAAAATGTTTATTATCAGGTTATTTTAGCACCGTACCAAAATCAACTTGGCAGTGAAAGTATTCGCCTCAAAGGTGAATGATGTTTGCGGGCCAAGTCAACTTTCTGCAAGTATTGGTAGCACCTGACTCTAGAGATTCAACATAAGACTAGGAGCTCCCCAGGGTGAATTCCTATCGCCAGGTCATTTAAGTTCAGCAATAAGACAGACAAAATAATAAGTAAGATAGCAGAATATTATGGACATGGAGTTATTACATTCGCAAGTTTTGATTAAAAGGGAAAATAACATTGGAACTTATGCCATAATCACAGAAAATATGACCCAGAAATGGGGTAGTTCGGGAAAGAACTGTCCAAAATAAAACCTGAGCTCGATTTCCAAAGAAGGAAAGAAATAGAACAAGATGGTCTGGTCTCTTAGAGCAGAACCCTAGAGTACGACTTTCAGGTTGAATTAAATTGATGGATCTAGCGTCAACCTTGTGAACAATCATCTTGAATAACGATAAAAGCCACTTTATAAGTATAATTTTCACAGAGGTTTTATTTGGTACTTCCGCTTTCCAAAACCACAAGGTAACTAATGATGTCGCCTTTGCGTTGAAACCGGTATTACCAAATAAAATCTCTGTGAAAATTAAAAATCAGTGTATATTTTTAGCTAATTGTAAGTTGAATTTTGATATACTATTGAAAGACAAAGTTGCTAGTAATCGCAATTTTGTTATTCATGAATTTACGTAACGCCATTACGACGGTATGTAAAATATCACTAATGCACGGACCATCACGTTCTTGCGCCGTAGTTTTTCCGGTAAAAATGATAAAATCCATCAGTGGGCCGTTAACTGCACGACCTTAATGACGCCGGAGGGAGAGATTTGAAGGGGGAGGGCCCTGCGGAGTGGAGGGGGAGAAAGAGGGGGGAAAGAGGGAGGGGGAAGACGAAAATTCAAGAGAGGGGGGCACGTTTCGGCTCATAGCGAAAACACAGCGGTAATGCTCTCCCGTGAATGATAATAACCTTCACCCGTCCTCCTCGTAGACTGCGAATACCATCGCATTTAAATCCCCGTAGTCCTCTTGCATGGAAAACTAAATACTCCTTCGAGTAAACACGCCAAACACCTCTCTAGCCTCACAGACGTCCCTTGACCGCGCCCAGCGTATGTCTCATTTTTCCCGGGGTTAGTGAAGAGCGCTTCCGGCATTAGCTAATCTCCTGGAATATTTTTTACGATATAAGGGCGATTAAGAAACCTCCTGACAGCTCGCTGCGTGATGAATCATCCAAGAGAAAGAAATTACAACGAAGAGCACGTTCCACAGATTAGGTGTAATTTCATATTTTCAGAAAGTTATGCACAAGTCGCAATGAAAAAAGATTTTTTTTGCAATTTCCATACCTTTACCGAAGCTGTTACAAACCCTAAAAATACCTCATAACATACTGCTTATTGAGGACCTCAGAATTTTTTCTTGAAGGCGAATAATTGCATAAAGGTAATACGGTGATTCCCTCAAATTTGGCACTGCAAAAAAGTGCCCAAATAACTTGCTTCAGATCATTTCTTTACAACATCAAGCAGGAACATCGACTTTGAAACAAGATGAAAATTAACAACGTAGGTACGGATATATTTTAAACCTGCAATACATTGTAGCTTTCGCGTAAAAATAAAATAAAAATACTTTGTATATTCCACACAATAAAATTTAATCCACCCGGGTTTCGCCTACTCCGTAGACATTTTCAGCATTAGCAATTAGGCTCTCCTGGCCAGTATTCCCTTAACACCCTCCCCTCCCCCCGCACAACCACTCCTATACCACCCCTCCAAATTTTCCATATATAAGGGCTTGCTACTTGCTGTTTTTTACCCTGAAAATGTCTACGGAGTAGGCGAAACCCTGCAATACATTGTAGCTTTCGCGTAAAATAAAATAAAAATACTTTGTATATTCCACACAATAAAATTTAATCCACCGACCCGGGTTTCGCCTACTCCGTAGAATTCGGTGGATTAAATTCTTTTGTGTGGAATATAGAATTTATTTTTATTTTATTTTTACGTAAATATGCAGTTCCACCAAGTCACGCCTGAAACTGTGCAGCTTTCGCATTTTAATTTTCATCAATGACAACTACTTAAACATTGAGTAAATAGATATAGAACGCTTTCCTATTATGAATGCAAATAAATGATTAGGAATAGGTATATAACATCCGAATGCCAACCTTAATCAAATTTCAAGCGAGTTAACAGAAAGAATAACAAAAGATAAATATGTATTCTTTCAAGAATTCATATCAGCTGTATGATTTGATGACAGTAAGCATGAACGCATTATGTAGCCACACCGGTCTCGTGACTGCTGACGAATCGTCGGGAAAAAAATAAGAAAAAACATACCAAATCTACTTATTCAGTCGCCTCAAGTGTCTTGGCGTTGAAAACCACATCCGGACACAAGGCGGCAGGAGAATCGAGAATTACCGAGAAACCGAACGAGCGCGGATCTCCTTATATATCATAAAAAAACAAAAGAATGCTCTTGCGGAAAAAACAAACGAAAGCGAGGGCCCCGCGAGCGTTTTCGTGTCACGCGCGCCGCTTTGGATCCGTGTATCCTTTCCAGTTCACGGGAAAAAGACATTTCGTCAGAGGGAGAGACACTTCCCATGCATAAGGAAACAAGATTGCCGATAGCACACGTAACGGAGGAAAAACGCGTCGGGGGAGATATGCTCCGAAAGAACAAGAAGAGAGAATGCAATACAGGAAGCGAATGGCAGTAAAAAAAAGCCACGAGGAGAAGAATGGAATAAATATATTAAAATGGGACCCGGGACTTTCCTTTCGGCCAAGTGGAAGGGAGGATTACGACAACTCGCGTCATTCGACGAAGGGTTTAACTCGGATATCCCAATAAAATTCGATGAACGAATCAAGTGACAATGGGAGTGAAGTCGCTGGTTCCTAAAGCCTAGCTTAAGAAGGCGCGGAGTTCCGTCACGAGAGGCTTGGAAAAAAAGAGATAATTATTTTATCAGGTTCTTATGACTAATTCCAAAGATCGACCTCTTTAACCATCAATTTTATATATTTATTGCTTCATGCATCATTGTTTCTTACATTTAGTACATACAATCCCCAGAGATGGGCTACATCTTTCATGACTTTCGTTTACATGTTTTTAATTTCTAGCAATCTATGCCTATTTCCCAACTAGGGGGGAAATACTACGAGTAATTTTGACGTTTTCCAGTTTACGCACGAAGAGAACTGTAACTGGAGCATCCAACAAAATATCATAAAATAGGGCAAATTTGCCTTATTCTATCGCGAGTTTGACGAAAAATCTTACTTGATCCAGAGATTAGAGGACAAAATAATGACTTACATACGAAGCAAATGCAACGAATGATACCTTGAAACTTAATAATCTTAACTACAGTAGGAGTATCTAATATAAAAACCCAGTGTAGAGTTACTACGACATCTCAAAGGGCATTCCTACCCAACTATAGACTTATTTTTGTCAATAAACCCTCAGCTAAATAGCTACGGTAAATATTCTCCCAAATTTGTGACTCAAATAAAAACGTTAGGGGATATCACTATAACTGCGATTTCATTTCCTCTTCGCAAACGGGTGAAGGTACATTAAAATACTGATTTATTTTTTACGCATTCATTTTTTTATCAATCCCGGCACGGTACAATGTGTCTTCAAGATTCGCGTTTCAAGATTAAAATCTGCCAAAAGACATCACAAAATAGGTATTTATGGTACATATTCCCTCCTCAAAACCAAAATAAACCCCAGTGCAACTGAGCACACAAGGGATGCGAAGTCACACTTGAGAATTCACATCCACGCGACGAAGCGGAACAAATATATATTAAAATGTCCGTGGTCGGAATGTTTGAAAAGCGGGAGGTTTTTTTAGATTTATCAAGGCGCCGGGAAACAATGCACGGATGCCATTCGCAGCAGCCGATGATCCCTGAGCGAACGAGAGACATAAAATCGTCCACTTGACTCCCGACATTACAGGCGAGTCTCTCCCCCGCAGCACGCAATCCGTCCCGATAATGATGACGTGCTTCCCTCTTCACACAAGTACCGGTGGCTGCGCGATCCGATCTTTCTTTTTTTATCATTTTTTCCATGGGGTTCAATGGTTTTCGAATCGGCGGAAGACCCCCGGGCCCCTACCCCCGACCCGACTCCCACCTCGAACGGCCGCGCTCCCAGGAAACAAGGCTCTCTCCGCATTGTATCGCCAATTTCGTCTGCCTCTCTACTGTTACCTCCCCCTCCGATTCGAGGCAACTGAACCGTCGTTAATTACCACGTAAGGTCCTTGGGAAGGCCGTCCTATAGGTCCCGGTTTAGCTGGAGGACGTGCAACGTCCACCTGACGCTTTATAAACAGTCGCCTCCTCCGACAGGATGTCACTTCGAAAACCAATTCGCTGAAGCAATGTACGGACGGCGGAAGCGTTAGTGCGGCCGATCGTAAGGAATGTTGCATGTGCCCTTCAGTTATACGGCAACTATTCAATCAGAATGGGAATGCTTTGACAGTTACGACGAAATATCATCGGTTAACTAGGCGCATTATAGGTTTCTGGAATATTCAAGTGTTGGGTTAACTACAAAATTATTAGCATCATTGCCACATTTTAAGTACAAATACTTAAAATAAACATTAAAATGAAAAAGTTTTCATTACTAGCGTAATGAATAAAACAAATCAAAGTATGTAAATAATTAAAGATAAATTAATAAGAAACACAAAACATATTTAAGAAAAGTTAACCAAACAATCTCCGAGCTAACTTCTAATATACAGGATCAGATAAATTTCATCATAAAAAACGCTACCATTCCCCTTATTGTTACAGGGAAAATCAAAAGGTTTTTTTGTTATCTTTTGATTATATCAATCACTAACGCACCACTGATTTACAGTAATTCACAGATTCACTGGAAATAGTACACTACTGGAGTACTGGCGTGGTTAGTGAAATAAAAGATTTAGTAGGCATTAAAGGATTGACGGTTTCACTAGCATTTTTACAATACATTTTCAATCGCTCGAGGAGCATTGTGTATTAAGAAATGTTGAGGACACCGCGAAAGTATCTTTCCTCGTTGGTAATGAGTCTGACCAAAGACCTTTCCACATAAGTGGCTTCTTGACGATGATAACGAATTTGATGTCACCTGATGATGACGTGCCACGTCGAAACCAAGGTCGTCTCTAATAAATTCATGTGGAATTACAAAGTTACTGCTTCTCATTTACAATTACGAATTTTGTTTTCAACCCCCCACCTACAATCTAGCGCGATCCGCCGGAGCTTTGCAGGGATCTCTTACGCGTGGATTCACCCCTGGAGTTGCGCCGGCCTTTGAGCCACCACGATAATGCGTGGGACCGCGATGGGGCGCGGGGAGACATTCGCTATTCGCGTGGGCGCAGTGCGACTGAAGGGTGAAGTAGTGGTCGGGGGTTTTGTCTAAGTGCGCGCAAGTGAGATGGCCTGGCGTGGCGTCGAAGCGGCGGATTGCGGCGCGGAATAAATGAAAAGATCGGGCGAAAAGGACGACGAGAGGCGCGCGCAAGACTACGAACGGGAACGAGGAATGAGAAGAGGACAGACGGGACTCAGGGGGGGGGGGGAGGAGAATGCCGCGTAGGCGTCGTCGGTTCTTCTCGGAAGGAGGAGCACGAGGGGTAGACGAACAGGGGTCGGTCGGTCGCCCGAGGCACGCACCCGTGCTCCCTCTCTCAGGGGAGGTGGCCTCGAGACTGCGAAAGCGGGGATGGATGGACGGGAGGGCGGGTAGAAGAGTGAGTGACTGGCAGGGGCCCCCCTATGACGCGGTGCTGCAAAATAAGCGAGGACCATTTTAAAGGCCGTTTGACACGAGGCACTTTATTGCACAATCTGATGTATGTTTGGATGTGCATTGAAAATTGTGTAGTGTAAAGCGGTGAATTGCAAGGATGCATGCGCAAATGCATAAACGAAAGATGGGAAAATAGCTCCTGCTCTAATTCCGTGCTCGCGTTCTCGCAATTTCTGTACATCAAATTGTGCAATTAAGTGCCTCGCGTAAAACGGCCTTAATTGATTGTGGGAAGGGGAAAGAATTCGAGACGGGATGAAGTCGGAGCTGCGGGATTTGGCTGAATGAGCAGAAGAATTAAACCGGAAACAATCGCGAAAAGGTGGCCGAGAGAAAAAGAGGTGGGTTCCATACAGGGATACGGTTTCATTAGGGTAGAGATTTGGTAAACCTGATCGGCACGTGGATTCGCAGGTTCGAGGTATCTTCGAGCGATTTTAACGGAGTTAGCCACATCAGACCATGAAGGGACAGCGAGGAGTTGATGGGCATTTTTCTTTATCGTGTTTTGAACGCAGCATTCGGGAAATAAGGCAAAATTATCTTCAGCTGATAAAAAAACGGGGATTCGTTTATATTCCGAAGAATCTAAAAAAAATTACGTGCCAAACCTATATTTTTTTTATATCTTCAACAACTGAGGACGGAAAATGTATACTACTAAGGCCCCGTTTACTAAGTGATCGCAGAGCTCATCAAATGGCTAGTAATAAATCCAACAGTTTCGTATTTTGATCAGGGTGAGGCCACGCCACAAATTTCAGTCATTATTGAGCTCCGAATATTATGCACAGAAAATTAATAGTAGGTACTTATAAAGTAGCAGGGTATGAGCGCTACGTATAACTCATGAGAGCACTGGCGATATACCCTACGGCGTGTTAAATTCACACCTCTGGGCAGTTAAGGCATTCTTTTTTCATGCACCGCCTTCATTCACACGTATAAAAGAGAAAAATACTTTCACCATTATTTAATGCATAGAAAACTAGCATAAGTGATAGGCTTAAGCGCAACCTCAAACGTATCTGACCTCAAAAGTGCCAGCTATCTAGATATTTATGACTTCATCACGATGACGCACCATTCCTTTTGACTTTTTGTCGACGCACTCTCCTTGAACATAGCGACTTCCCTCCGAATATCGCAAACCACAATTATCTCCGTCCTTTCGGCAGGAAGCGGAGATATCAGGCGAGAGACCCCTGCTATGGTGTTTTTTCTATCGCCCCCCCCCCCCCCGCCTCCCCCCGAGAAACTATCACCCCACTCCTGGCGAACCCTTCCCCCATCACCATCACACCACGAGCAGCAGCAAGAGTTCGAGAGGAGAACGACCCCTAAACCTCTAAAAACGCCAACCCCTTTCTCTCACACCCTTCCGTAAAGGGGGACAACCCCACCTGCATCCTCAAGTGCCTCTAGTGGGAGGGAGTGTGGCATGGGATGCGAGGTAGGGAGGGGAAGGCGCACTTGTCGCGGCAAAAGACACGCAACAATGGTGTCGCTGTGGGGTGGGGATGTGTGGGGGGGAGGAGAGAGTATTGGGTAGTTGAGCGAGAGAGAGAGAAAGGATGAAGCCACATATTATGGCCATTATTATTCCGCCGAGGTTGTCGCCTTGTGGGAAGAATGGTATGGGGTAAAAAGGCAAAGACACACACAGAACCGTCCCTTCGGGTATATACGAGGGGCGGGCAAAGGGTTTAGTGCGTGATAAGGCAATGTAATGGTCTTTGCGGGGAAGGAGAGAGGGTTAAGGGCAAAGGACCACGAAATAATAAAAACATAATTCGCAGAAAGGGCCATTAAGGGCAATGAACTGCTTCCCATATCCCCTCACCTACAGGAGAACACTTCGTTCTTCGGATTCTTATTACCACTAAGACCTTTGCTTGCCTTCCCTCACTTTAAAGCACCCACACCACCACAGGTAGTTAGGCATGTAGAGAAAGAATATACATGTATATAAGTATATACAGCCCATTTTAATTTCCTGGCTAATTTCAATTTCGCATCCGTGAAATTAATGCTCAAAAAAGTTTCGGGTAGAAAAACCTAATGAGCGTTCAAGAGGGCCAAAATGGGGCGCTTTATAATGTTTGAAAAAAAAAGCATCGCCCCGTGTCGAGGAATTATGATTCAATGAAACTAGACGCCCGAACGGAAAGGACGAGAATGTATATATGAATGTCGCGCCAATATAATTAATCGAGGATGAAACTTTTTCGAGGGCTCTTCTTATAAACGAGCACATTTATCTCTTTTTTAATCGGCAAAAAAAGAGAGAGACAAATTATGAAACGATGAAATAATGAGCGAACCCTTTATAAGCATGTAGTTGAATACGCATGACACATCGCCCAAGTGTAAGCCTCCTCATAATGAGGCTAACGCTTCAGATATTTTTTTGATAACACATTCACTACCAGGGAAAATAAAGTTTACACACAGCAGCACATTTGAGCGGGTAGTTAGAATTTTCTGTATCATACTAAAAAAACTCCCTGATATGAAAAAAAAATTTTCTAAGAAAGTTTTGTCACCTGTATTTAGACTGAAATTGGATTGGCAGAAGTAAACATTATCTCACATATGTTACACACACAGGGAATTTTATCGCCGAATTAGCAAGAAACTGTAAAAAAGGATTGAATTGGCAAAAGTAAAGAGATACCAAATAGATGAGGAAATCGAAGCGATCATGTCCATTGGTGTCCATTCTTAATCGTAAGGATGCAGGAGCAGCAAATCGACGTCGTTTATTCGAAGGGCAAATCGATAAAACCATAAGCTATTCGAAAAACACCAAAGATAGTCTGCCAGAAGACTAATTAATTCAATGATACAACCTATTATACCCAATAATTTTTATTTTTTTATTATTCTATTTTTCTTCGCATTCTCCACAAAAATTACCATCTTTACAGATAATTGTCGGACACATCATGAAATTCGGCATCGAAAAACATCACTGACATTTCGCGACAGGAAGGCTAATTTTTCCATCTCTCATCACGACATGGAGCAAAATTTCTGCAAATTATCTGGTGTCGGTCGTTGAAGGTTCCTCATGGAAATCTTAATGCGTCCTTATCCTTCTGGCCTTCAAACAGGAAACTCCTCTATGAGCATAGCTCATGTGCCATAAACTGCACACATCACGAACAAAACTTTTACGTACGTTCCTCCACGCCTCGAATTCTCCCTCGATTTTCTTCAATCCCTACAAATGAACGGCTTATCGTGTTCAGGAGAACACGTCGCAACACTATCAAAGAAGCACGTCGGAAGCTCTTACATCAAGAAAACGTCTTTAAGGGCGCAGTCCTGTATTAGAAACACTTCCTGTCGCAGGGAAAAGATTCATTTTTTTAAATCCATACGATGACTTCGGGCCGCGAACATTCTCACGCGCTCGACAAGCAAAACACGACCGTGCGCTCATTTGTCAACGCGGGCCACGCACAAGAGACACCCACACACACCCCCAACCATTCTCACAGAGGACGGCGTGCCGCAATTTCCAACCGCCCACTTCATCGTCATGAACCCTTTGCCGGGGAGTGACCGACCGCCCTTCCCAGAAGGTCCTCCGGGCGTCCTTCGCGACCATTGGCCGGCCAGCCGTCCTCATCCCCCACCCCCCATACTCACAGCTCCCACTAAAAAATCCACGAGGATGATAGGGCCCCTCCTCCGTCATGCAAGCGAAGATGAGCACGTCAAACGGTAGCCGACTGAATTGTCAATGAAACGGGCGTGACACGGTGTGTGTTGTGACGAAATGAGACTCTACGATGTGCTATGCTTCATTCCGCCCTTCTTCGATAAGGATAGAATGTACTTGTACTTTTCATTAAGGAACCCATAGAAATACTGTACATTTTGCCTGAAGACATTAACGTGAAATTCGCTTCACTGTGCCGAGACTGGGACTAATATCGTCACAAAAAAGATAAAAGTCACCAATTTGTAAACATTACGCTAATATGGGGCAAAAAATCAAATAGTCATCTTTACGAACCTAAACAACATAAACAAAAATTTCCAATCATTAACGTTAATCGTCCACCGGCAGCGGCAGGATTAGTCCTTGCCCACCAACCTAAGGGTTGCGGGTTCGAATCCCACCTGGGTAGGATTTCCCCTCCCTGGTCATTGTTGTGAGTATTCGTCCGTTGTTATTTGTTAAAATGCCTGAAGTAAAAGGCTTTTGAGATTGTTTATAATCAATAAAAATACTCGATAACGTTTAAAATTCCATATGAATGACGGAAAAACTTGATTTTTGGCAGCATTTCTTAGTGCTCTCTTGTAATTGGCAGATTCGCAACTTTATCGTGACGATGTCGTCCTTTCTGTCAACTCACCAGAATATCTACACGCTTTCAGTATTGTAACAACATTTTCGAAAGTACCTATGCATGATAATGCTACCTCCTACAAGCGTCCTTCGCGAATAATGGCCGGTCGGCCCTACTCTGTTTCCGCCTCTAGAAGAAATGACGCGGCTGATAGCACTTCGGTTAAGATGAGCACGTCAAAGTTTAGCCGACTGAATTGTCAATGAAAGGGCGTTACACGGCGTTAGGTAAGGCGAAATGGAGTCCTACGATGTGCTACACCACCACAGCGGCGATGATACTAGTAGTCAGGGGTGTCTCAAGGAATTATTTTTACCCTGAAAAGGTCAGATCCTTCAATTTCGAATTCAATAAATTCATATTTAAAACATGTTTTATCGCAATAAGACCTTTGCCACCCTCTCATTCAGGAGGCCACCCGCACTGTCATAATAATAAAAGTTATGAAATTCAACAACATTTCGTAGAAATACAAGGCAATAATTAAGGCAGAAAAAGTAACAAAGGATATTTATATTTTAAAAATATTTTGCAAATTCGTCCGCGTGGATTGAAATGTTGATGGTGTACATAATGCAAATTTTACATTGCTGGCGCTTGGAAATGCACAATATAATTGGGATGAAAGTAGTATCTTTTTGTAGAATAGTCAAGTTCACCTTGTAATTTCCTTCGGAGAACTATTCACTGATTTAGAAGGTCAGATTACATCACTCTTTGAAAAGTCAATGAAGTCTGAAAACTAATCTGAACCAATGAACTGGACAACTTAATGAGGAGCTCAGAAAAAATAAGGAGCATAATAAAATGTATATTATTGATTAAAATATTTTTTATAAAGTCTGGTGATTTTTAATATCAAATTTGGAAGCAAGTAATGGATAGCCTTACGTTTGAATGTTTGATAAGCAAAATAAGGTAATAAAAACGAGAAAAGCATGAATAACTGGTAATGGACTGCACAAAATCATTGCCAAGAATAGGTACGCAGCAATTATATGCACTGAAAATGTAGGCACATTGTAAACACAGAATGTAAACATTCACATACCTTAAGTTTAAACCCAAAGGCTGAACGCAGGTAAAAATAAGGTTCAGGAACACCGTTTTCCATCCATATCCCCCATGGATAAGGCAGAAACCATGGATAATCACCTGAAAGGTAAGAAATGTCACAGTTAAATAGTCATCTCGTAAAGCATCCTCATATTTTTCAAGATATTTTTTTAGTTATCAATGATAAGGCAAATTCATACCTTCTTAGAAAAAAACATCATAGATCAAGTAGCTGAGCATATTAACTATAGCTGAGCAAGGTATACTATGCCATTTAAGGAAGAAGAGATCGGAGACAGGCGATTTAAATGATTAATAGAGCTCATTCTCGGAGCCATAAAAAATGATTCGAGCTCTTCGTGCATATTTTTTGACACACGTCATCTCGCTCAATGTTTTCAAATATAATGGTGGGAAATATAATTAATTTAAATTCATTCAAAAAGAATCATTGAAGCTAGATGACTCCCGAAGAAAAAGTATTGACGTATTGCTCATCTTACACAGAAGATAAGCGCCACAAATTGCTGGGCATCACTCATCGCTACGCATCTAAATGTATTTCCTCACACAAGGAAGGATGTAGCAAAAATACTCTGAAGATAGACCCTAGAAGAAGAAGAAAATAGACTGAAAATAGAAGAAGACAGCTTCAAAGTAGTCCTTTCATATCAGAGGACAAATGCTGTCAACTACATTCGTAAGTACCGAACATTTGTCCTTTTTTATTCGTATAGGCATTTACGCAGACTTATCTTACTCTTAATGCATAAAATATTATTTTTTTAAAAGTTGCCTTAAATTGGAGCGGAGAGAATGGTATCTATATCCAAGATAAACAAAAGGTTTCAGATAAATTTTATAATAGGTCATTATGATCACGGTATGGAAGGAAGCGGAATCCAGCTCCAAGCTAATGGATGATTTTTGCTTTGCGACTTTAATCCTTTCTGGCCATCCCAACCGCATGCGTTAAAGAAGTTATGGGAGACGATTAACTCGCAAGAGTTGAGAATGACCTCCCTCTCAGTGCGAAGTGCCAGCAGATGACTCATCATGAAGTCACGGCCCCATAGAAGTCACTGACAAGTGCCTCGGACATTAAAGCACATTCATACACTGCTGGCGGCAATGGAGATATTAGAATTTACACGGAAAAACATGTTAACTACGTCTAAAAGCTATTGGATTTACATCAAACCAAGGTTATTGAAAGCAAAGCAACATAATGACACCTTAGTGCAATATTTTGGTATTTTCCTTTAATTAAATCTGCAGCAACTTAGATGACGACCTAAAGCGATAACGGTTACCTTATTGGTATTAAAGTAATAGTGGTTACCTTCCAAATAGGCCGGTTAAAATGTACTAAAGCGGCAGTACTTAATACATTATACAGCCAAATTCAGAGAGAAATATAGAAATAAGAGAAAATAATTTAGCATAGACTGGTGGTATTTTCATTTCCATGTCAATCTACTGTTATATTCAGGAGGAAACAAAGAAATTTTATTATTTTAAATTTTTGTAAGGCTATTCAACGCAATAAAAAACACCAGGCAGCACAGAGATAGTAAAAGGGAAGATTACTTCGGAAAGCGGCGTTTGCAAATAAAGGGTACAGCCACTCTAATATCTTGATTTTCCAAATTACCATTTCGGGAATTTGCAATAGCGGTCACTTTACATCCAGCACCGGCGATATAGGTCTAATTTTTTTCCTTTATCTAAAATAAAGCTGCTATCTGAGCTTGAATATTCGAAACAAATTGCATCTACCGATTTTGAATGTGAAGTTAGTCACGTTTTTTACTGAATAAAAAAAAACAAAAAAACTAACAAACGAAAAGAAAAAGCAAAACCTGACCAATTTTAAATTGCTCAATAAGCAGTCTGCATAATTTTAGATTTCCACAACAACTCAGAATTCAGCCTATTACCTACATCAAAATGCATGTTAACTCTCGCCGATGTATATTATCCATCCAGAGAGTCTCATATCTAACGAATTTTTTTGATGATACCCATTGAATATAAATCGAAAAAATTGGGACGAAACAATGACTGATTAAGGAAAATTTAGTATAAAACGACGCATTAATACTTTTTGCGATTGGTTCCAACATGGACTAGAAATGCATATTTCGCCATTCAGTTTTGTTGGAAACAACCAGAAAAGTGTGACATTTTAGTTCAAGTGAAGAGTAACTGGGCATTTCAAAGGTATAATATAAGGAAATTATTTCCGTTCATAATACACATAAAGGTCCATTTTCTATAATTTATCCAAAACATATTAATTTCAATTAAATTAAATGTAAAACTTTTGAAACCGAATACTGGTTCTCTGGGGCCCTTCATTCCTTCTTATACGAATCGATCTCACTGTCTCAAGGTCTACACTTGATGCATCCACCCGCGCTGGCTCATACGCGAACACTTTCGGGAACGTATTCACCGAATTAGAACATGGGCTATTTACTGGATGTGCTCTCATGCATTCGCGCAAGTGGTTGAGTTTGCGCAATGCATTTGTGAACGCATCTGGACATGCATTCACGCATGAACCGGCACTGGTACAAGTATCATGTAAACAGTCAATTACACCCTGATGATGTTCCTTCCATACAATGATCTCGGCTCGGTCCGTATAATAATAATAGAAATTTTTGATATAGGACTGGTGTCCTATGGAACAGTATGCAATGTGGCTTGTTAGATTTTGGTGTTGTTACAAATAAATAAGGCGAGATCAGACAATACACTAAAAACTAAAACAATTTCAGAAATAGAGATGTCCTCCGATTGCAGGATCATGCACAAAAATATCGATTTACATACCTAACTAATTTACATAGATTGGGATATGATATGATATGATATGATATAATGATCTTATTCGCGCTTTCCTTCTACCCCCCTTAACCCCAATCAGATAAAATATTCCACATACACTCACCATTTTCCTTCCAACGATTCGCAAGCCACCCGCGAGAACCATCGGCATTGCTAGCGGCCGAAATGAAGATGATGCGAAGGATATGGGGTTAATGCTCTCCATTGAAGCACCACTCAAAAGAGACGGCACCAACACCACGAGAGAGGCGTGCGGTGGTGGTGTGGGGTGTCGTCCTTGAAAACCGGTGCACACACACACCCCCGCACCACCAAGACACCGCATATCATACGCGCAACTCAAACGGCCACCCACCCAACCCCCCCGCCCCTCCCACACACCCGAAGGAGAATAAACCCCTCCTTTCGCGACCCCACACCCCCTGCCATACACACGTTTCCACACACAACACGCAACTCGCGGCGTCACGTACTGTCTCGAGAGGGAGAGAGGGAGAGAGCGAGGCGAGGAATGACAATCGAGCATCGCCGAGGAGGACCCGGCCTCGTCGCCGTCGGCCAATCAGATCGCCGCATTGCCACCTCCTCCCCCTCCTCCTGATCTTCCACCTCTACTCAACCGCTCCCATATCCTCCGCCTCTTCAAATGACGGAAGGAGAGAATAGGAGGAAGAGGACGGGAGGATTCTTGTTTCAAAACCTCTTACGACCAAGGCGCATCCATTGAATCTCTTTCTTTCTATCGCTCTTTCTCATAATCTCTCACCCCCCCTCCATACCTGCTCCCTCCGCCTGCTCAAGTCAAAAACCCTTCCGCCTTCAACACCTCGGTCTAACGACCCGCTCACAATACCAACAAAACCGTACGCATGCGGAAAACGAAATGTGAACCTGTGTTTGCATATTCGTAATTTTTAGTTCGTAAAACTACTACCTCACCGGGGTAAGCATAAGTAATCGCGGAGGGAAAATGAAGAAAAAGTAAACATTTATAAAAAATATACATAAATCAAGAAGCAGGCTGCAGTGTTGATTGCTTTGAAAATCATAATGGTCTAATTTCCCCGTTTACAATACCAACGATCCGTTCGCAAGTGGAATATGTTCTGTGAAGGAAAAGTGCAAATTCGTAATTTTTAGTTCATAAAATAACCACCTCACTGGGATAAGTGCTGAAATCGCGGAGGGAAAACAAAAAATCACGAAAATTAGATACGGTAAATAAAATGAAGATGGTTAAACTTTAATTAATGAAAAATCAGGTATCAAGTTCAATTGCATTGAAAAAAATACTCGGAACTACTCATTAACACAGGAAAGCGGAACGCCTACTTCAGTTTGACAATGGTAAATACATATGCATACATTCTGTACATATGCTTGTTCTATGTGAATCCTTAAGGGTGGTAGCTCAAGAGTTACGGTGGTAGCTCAAGAGTTACGACGGTAACTCTAGTAGTAGTTAAAGCGATTGGTTACGTTGGTACGAAAATTACGTAAGATGGTAGTGTGAACGGAGCATCAACCGCACCCCTATCTTGGGCTCCGGAACACATCGATGCCTCGACTGCGGTTGGCGTTATGCGGGCGACTTGGCATAGCAACACTGAGCGATGGAAAGATGAATTTCGATATGTGACGCAATGGGATATTATGCGATACATCATTCCTTGCGACATCATGCGAAATGCAGGCGATTTTGCACTGTAAAATTGACCGATAGATTGAGGTAATTCGATGTGCGACAACATGCAGTATGCGATGTCATGGGAAATAGATCCATGTTGTACCCTGTGATGTCATGCGATAAATATTGTATGTTGCGATTCTAAAATATCTATATATGATACAGCCCTACCATCTCCTCTTCCTCATGAACCTCTCCAAAACGAAGACGGAAGGTGGAATGAAAGGTTGAGGGGAAATGTTGTTTCAAAACCTTCGCGGCACCTTCATTGAATTTCTTTCACCTACCTCTCCATAGTATCTCACCCCCCTCCCTACACCCTCCGTCTTCTCAAGTCTACCAAACCCTTCCGCCTTCAACACCTCCCGCATTTCCTTTGTTCTCTTAGCGAGGCGACGACGGGAAGAGTTTCCCGCGAGGCATTCTAACGACGCGCTTAGCGGCGCTGGCATATCGGTCGATCGTCTCCCGACGCCTCGGGCTGGCCAGGACCCATTTCGCAACGAGCAACGCAATGATGTGCGTAGAATGGGTGAGGGGTCCTTCTGGTTGCTCCCAGGTTGACTCTTGCACGAAACGAGACGTGGGTCCGAAAAAAATTACATGAAGCAACGAACGGAAAGCCTTGAGGCAGACTTGATGTGCGGATACGGAGAGGATTCTAGTTCAGGGGCCTTACTCGGTAGGGTATCGGAAATATCCGAGCCTAGATAGCTACGTCACAGCCTCGACAATTTCAAATAGGGCCATTCAAAAGTTAGAGATTTGTCGGGGGCTTTGACGTCACTTCGAAGGATTCAGCGAGGTTCGACCGAGTCGAGTCCTTACTGAATAACGCCCAAGGTGCCGGCAAACTGCGCCTCTCACGCTCCAGCATTTTTAACCCTATCTGAACGGGTGATTCCGAATATGATCACTCAAGTTCTTCGATACCAAAGCCCATCCCATATGGGTATAGGTTGTTCCACATTAAGTTGACAGTACGGGATCTTATGGGGATTCGTTTCCTGAGTAAATCTCCATAAGACCGAAGCTGTAATGTTGCCAATAGCAGCAGAAAATTGACATTGCCATGCTGTATAATAACTGCACAACTAGGAGCCATCCAATATGCAAATAGTATGTCCTTAAATAATGAATATAAGCCCTTAAGTAACGCATCTAAATTTAGTGCGGTGTTGCAAACGGCTGTCTACGTGAGCTAGAGGTGAGCACACAGAGTGTACATTAGGTAACAGTGTTCTCCATAAAGCCCACACTGTCAACTAAATGTGGAAAGCTCTAACGCCATTCAATTATTAGTATTACGTTATAGCGTAGGATTAAATATATTTTATCCAAAAATATTTCGTTTTCTGTTTTCTTAAGCTAAAACCATAATTTAATGAAAGAAAAAACCTAGCCACTTGCAAAGATAATTAACTTCAGAAAGTCTCAATGATGGTAAATACCTAAACTCCTCGATTGGTCAAAGATGCAAATCATTATTTTTTTCACGCAAAACAGTGCCATTTTCATCCCTGTATCAAAACCTTTTCACACCGAA
This sequence comes from Pyrrhosoma nymphula, assembly GCA_963573305.1. NCBI lineage: Eukaryota > Metazoa > Arthropoda > Insecta > Odonata > Coenagrionidae > Pyrrhosoma > Pyrrhosoma nymphula. The sequence continues at coordinate 39,253,916 of OY754334.1, forward strand.
TAAAAGCATGGAATTAGGACGAGGGCCAATATCGGCACGACAGTGCTCTACACCCGCCCTTCGAACTCAAAAGTCATTCTGACGCGGCTCAAAATCGGACAAAAAGTACCAAACCAAAAAGTACCTTCCAGAGAGAAAGAAAAAAATCTCACTTGTCGGAAGAAATAAATTTCACCTTCTACGGTGAGGAGTAGGAAGAAGGACTCACGGCTCACCCATTCCGCTCAACATTCTTTTCTTTCCTGTACATTTAACCTTTGCCGTTCAGAGTGGTCCGGTGTCGACCACCGCGCCGCCGACGGTTACAGGAGGCACTTCTTTTTTGAAAGGAGGGACCCGCAACAACCGTGTGAGGGGGACGTAATAATGGGAGAGTCTTTGTGAGGAAAGAGTTCCTAACCGACCGACCACCTTTCCCTTCAAAGCTCTCTTTTTTCCTTTCCACCACCCACAAGAGTTACGCGTGCACCTTGCAGGTAGTCGCCCCGGCTGGACACAAGAGGAGAAGAAACGGAAAGGAGACGACAAAAAATATAAGAAGCAAGACGAGGAAGGAAAAGGTCTCAAAAGGTATGCATGGAGTATGGCAAGACGGTCCAGAAGTGGTCGCCGAATGGGTTGCCCGTGTTTGAGTGCGGAGGAGAGGGAAAGATGAGGAGAAAGGGATGCAAAGAGCATACCCGTACACCCCTCAGCACCTCAGAGCAAGGATACTCATAGCTCAGCGCGCTCCCCTCTCGTACTACCGACTTCAAAGAGGGCTTCAATACATAGTGTGAGTTCAATGAAGGATCAAGCGAAATGTCGATAACAAAGGTGATGACAGAAAGGCTAAAATATTATCTCAAATATTCCCGATTTTCTGTCTGTTCTTCTTCTAATTTCCCTTCGTTTTGACCACGGTCTACAAGCTTCAATCATCTTATTACCTCCATTAAAGTTTTTGCCCCGTAAGCCCACACAAGAGCGTGCGGTGCGGATTTTCAGGACACCAATAAATTTAATTTTTTTGGTCAATGTGAAATGTTTTTTTTTTACTAAAAACGATAGCTAAGTAGTTATCCACACTTATACTTTATTTCCTACATTAACATTAGCTAATAATTGTCACTTTCAGGGTAATTTCTTCAAGAAAAATGAATTCAATGCATATTTAATTGTGTCATATTTGATCTTATGGGTTCCTAGCTGTGGTTCTGTGGTAGTCAGAAGTTGTGCGAGGGAAAAACAAGAACCAGGAATGCCCTTTGAATTTGGGAGCCCCGAGCGCAGATGTGCAGTTGGGCACCAGTAATTAAAAAAATGAATATATAAATTAAATCTAAAGGAAAGGTTTAATGGAAAAAAGGAGCAGTCGCAGCATTTATTCTTATCTAATTTATAATGTTTAACCAATTACATCCTTCTAAGGAGTTTATTTGTTTTCTCTGTATCTGTTCTGCTGAAGATGGTACTAATTTTCAAACGAGCCACGAGCTTCCAGTCGTGAATAAGATATTAGGCATTCTTAAATGGAAATGATAAAGTAGGCACTCCTCCGAAAAATCTCCAAAAGTGACTGGATCCTTTCAACTCAGGTGATTGTCGCATTATATTGTTTACAAAATTTTCCTTTGGCTCTTACATGTAGAGATTGATATCCCGCGCGGGGAAAGCATGGATATAGAATTTGGTCGGCCACCAATATCAAAAACGATGAACACCCTATGATATTAACTGAAGTTAGACATCGCAGTATCTTTCCTATTGCCGATAGTAAAATTTTGCGATCGACCGGCTGAATTATCTTCGGTCCGAAAATCTTTCGCCATCGACATTCGGCATCGAAATCTCAATACCACGCAAACCTAATTTAGCTTGAGCGGGCGGAAGGAGTTGGGGGAGTGTTGAAACGAGGAAATCATGTAACCCTTTCGCAAAACAGAAGGGTGCATTTTGCCGATATTATTATCACAGCTGCGGACAACCTAATTCAATTTCCATTTTTATTTCACTTAGGCATATCCGGGTGTCTTGCGGACACAATCGATTAAGTTTCCCTTTCTTTTCGTACTTCGAAAGGAGGGCGAGTGATTGGTGCAACCGACAACAACCTTTCGCCGTGACAGATCCAGTTCTTTTTGGAGCCGGCAGGATGCTGATAACAAACACATAAGATGAAGAATGAATTTAAAAAAACCTTCAACATGAGAATTTCGTGCGCATTTACTTTCACAAAAATCAACGCGTATTCGTGCAGATAAAACAGGAGTTATTCTCAAAGAAGTTTAAAAGGATGCTGGTTGGTATCAAAACATGGATGATTTGATTCCGTTTGCGACCGTATTGAAAATATGAGTAAAGTTCCCTTCCAACCACTTCCTTTTGTTTTACATTTAACGTCTAATTAATTGGTTCGACCTAAAATTTATTTCCACACCCTTCGATTTCGTCTGAATGCTTATGACTCAACCAAATTTCTCGATACTTAATCACTTTAAAGTTTCATGAGAGGAAAAATTCGCTGCAAGTGCTGAAATAGGGATGTAGCCTAAGGCTTAAAGACCGTGATACTGATAGCATTTTGCAACCCAGCTGAAAAATTGTTTTTTGAGTGACTCTAATTTCACCCCTTCCGCACACACAAGCACATTTATCGTTTTGAAAAGCACGAACGAGGAAGCTACAGCCTAAATGCGACTAAGACTTACCCTAGAGTTAGCCAGAGCTCCACTACCGATGGAATGCAGACTTCTGTGCCCCCCTTTTCTTCACCTGTCCTCTTAAAGACAAGGCCTTCGTTGGAGGACAGGCAGATCAACCACAACAGGATTACTCTACTTCGTCATCCTCCAGTGAGAGTACAGGAGATTCCAAAAGCGGCAGTGAAAGCAAACTGTCCACGTAAAACACAGAGAAGACCTTTGTACCACGCTTCTGAGAATAAGGGTCCGCGAAGGCAAGCCAGCTGCACACAAAATGTAGCTACTTCCCCCAGGGCGAGGGCGTAGAGCGAGGGAAGTAACGAGAACGAACTAGTGACACTGGGTAATAAAGTGCAAATAATTACGCCAGTTTCGTCCGAAATGAAATGGCTACCATCAAATAGGTTCTTACTCCATTTGGGAGGGAAGTAACAAGTGCGACATAGTACCGATTCACAAGCATCCGCACGGATATATGTCCCATATGCGTACATGATTACGCTGAACACAGCCAAAGAAGAAAGACTTCGCCCATAAAATTAGCTAAATCTAGTTCCAGAAAATCAGGCACATGAATAACTTTAGATTTAATCGTAATAAATGTTAAACACAACAAATTGTGGAGTTTGGTGAAATTTATGATAAGTATTACACTACTACGGCATTAATAACGTCAGCATTTCCATTATAGGCTCCAGAACCATAAACTTCACGTATTCGAGGGCACTTAGACCCAGCATTTACTTTTATTTTCAGCCCCCTAAGCTATCACAATCATATCGCGTGCTTTCACTCTAATCGCCCAATTACGTATTCTCAGTCCAAACCGGTAGGTTTATGACCTAACACCGTTAGAAAATCTTGAGGCCAAATACTGATGCTCGTTTGAGCTCAACATCTAAAAGGTCAGGAAATAGTTGATTCACTGATCGCCGGAGGGGCTGTTTCCTCATCAGGACCGTTGGTTGAGATAGGAGAGAAGGTAATTTTTAGAGGGCTAATAGGAGAACAGGAATATAGGAGATTTTCTAGTCTGCGCAAGATAAATTCAGATCGCGAGTTTTGCTGAGAGACAGGCCACTTGAATTCATTTTTGGCAACAAAGAGGGGATTGTAATGACCCGACGCAATGCAAGAATAGAGGAGTTATGGAACTCCTGATGAAATTGGTTGAACGGAATAGTTTACGCCCGAATGAAACGATTGTTTTCTTCACCTAAAATTTAGGATAGAACAAGTGGAAAGGTTTACAAAACCGGTGAGAATTTCAGAGGAAAATACAAATACTATACAACGGACATAAGGAGAAGAATAAGTGGTGAAGTAAAATTTAATGGTATTTAAGGTAATAGGTGTTCGCAAACACAAATAAATATATAGAATTAATTATATAAGTCCAACAAAGCCTGCATTCAATCCGTGAAATACCAATAAAAGCGATCAGGACCATTTAAAGATTTTAGATTTAACACAGGAACCTGGGACATATTCAATTAGTGTTTTCAACGACAGGTAGTCCATGAAGAGAATTCTTGACTACTCAGGTCCACATCATTAAAGGTCGGTCTCCTTCAACCTTCCGTCACCCAACACTCCCACATGGAGGACAGGCAGAGTAGGCTTCGAATGAGGTATACTCCCGATTCTTCTCATTCCACGTTGCCAGATTCACTCTAAATCGACATCCGATGACTATACCCGAAGAGGGGAAGAGAACTCGATTTGACAACACCGTAAAATGAGTCCAACCTCCCACCCCTCAAACTACACTCCCAGGAAACGGAACGCTTTAAAGAACCGGGATATATTTTTTTCCCTTGGCGCAGTTTTGGACCCGGAGGAGGAGGAAAGAGAAGAAAAGGTGATGGGAGGAGGGTGTAGGAGACAGGAAATGGATTAGGATTTTTCTTCTGTCACAACTCCTCCCATCCCATGTGAGGTGAACGAGATTGGGTGTGGGGAGTGAGGAGGAGCAAGAGAGAGGCAAAATATCAACTGACCTGCTCGAACGAAGCGGCCCGCCCGCCTTTCGGATAGGTATACCTACCTGCCGTTGCCTAGACACGGAGGGTGACTTAAAAGGGTCGGTGGGTAGGGTGAACCTTTTTGAAAATGGGGACTTTTTGGCGAAAAAAAATATTAAAGAATTACGACGGAAAAAAAAGATGTGTGGAGAGGAACGGGCGCCTCTACCTTTTCCACTACTGCGCCTCCGACGCGCACACCTCTGCACAAGCACAACTACTAAGCCGGGGGAGGAAATGTTTGAACGCTTAGAAAGTGAGCAGAGGTGAGAAGGGGGAAGGCGAGAGGGGTATGAAGGATATCAAGAACTTGAGAAGTCAGGGACTTGAGGTAATTTGAGCAAAATATCAAAACACATTATATTCGATGAATTTTGTCCATTATAAAGAAAAATACCATCTTTCAAATGATAATAGAATATCAGCTACTTACAACCATACCATACCTCGAGATAGTATCTGCAGAAAAATAAGTACAAGCCATTTTCAATGGGAAATGGTAAAGGCGTATACACTCCAGAAAGAATTTCTATCAAAAAGTTAGGACTTTATTATACGCATAGATGGAGTCAGAAATTTCGCCGTGTTTAGTGTGTATGCTTTATTAACTACCTACTTTAAAAAATCAATTACTCTCCGCAATAATTTTGACAGGATCGAAAAAAGATCTTTAGCTAGTGAAGGCTTTTTCAGCGTACGGCGAGAAAAAAATAGACAAGTTTAAACCTTGTACGTGTACATATTTATTTCATTACTGAGAATTTCAGTAATAAAAAACGAAAACGTTTCATTAATGCTACAAAATTTACTACATGCTTCTTACAGTTGCTTAAACTTAAAAATAAAAATCGATTATGGTCTCTATTATGACTAGGGAAAAATCTCGCTCAGACTACCTTGAGGGACGGCTTTTGGTCGCGAGGACAGGGGGGAGGAGAGTTGGCCCAAGGGATATTCTGCTCACAAACACACAAACCCACTCGGCGATGCCATTTCGATTTTTCTGGGGAAGAAAAAGGACAGGCAGGCAGTGGGTGAGAGAAAAGAGGAAGGGGATGAAACCTGTTGCGGGGGTCCTCGAATGAATCGAACGGTTGCACGAGAACTATCAAGTCGACATGGATCTTCTGGGCTCTCCTCACCACGGCTCGAGGCAATCCAGGAATCGTGTTGCGAGAGATATATCAAGAGGGAGAGAGAGAGAGATCAAAGCGGGGTTTTCGCTTGAATTCGTTCTAATAAAGATTTAACCGGGCAATCAAGTGATGGAATCAAGATTCAGCAGCTGTCAATCAAAGCACTGCGCGATTAAATACAGGTTACTTAATTGTTCACACGCTTAAACGATTGGAAGGGAAAGAATTAAAGTAAAATCTCATTTTTTATATCTACACCATTACATGCAGTCACAAGATACAGCCATACGTGTTTTATTAACTTGATTACAAGCGCCAAGTGACGAACCAGTTTTGAACTGCCTCAAGTTCATAAAAAAATCTTTTATCTACACTTTTAGTTCCTTCTTCAATATTGTGACTTGAAGATTTCTCAGAGGACTACTTCCTCGTGAGTAAATTGCATGAGTATCTCCCTGCGCCGTCATTGGTTATCATTGTGTATTAGAAATCTGAAATTATAGGGGTCCGATTATACTTCCTTAGGGTGCACTAATTGTGACCTCAATGAGAAACAATTCCCCGGAGATAGAAATCATAAATTATTCTTTACGGAACATCTGATTTCTTCAATTACAACCGATTAGTGCTTTTTTCTAGGTCATACTCTGTTCTCCGGTTGGTGGTGGTTCAGTTTTCTAGATTATATCCAACCTCTGACATGAGATACTCTGAGTTGCAGAACTTTCTGGGAAACCACACGTAGCAAAAGGAAATGCATTAGTCCACTTATCCCGAATCTATGAATGCCACTCGCCTTAGGGCAAAGTGCAACGTGGGCTCTAGTCTCACCTGTCAAACCAACCTGGATCGAAAAGGATTTTACGATGCACATGGTTCCCTCTACCAAGAAAAATAGTTTATGGCAAGTCATATCCCATTTCCGTACATCCGATATTAGATGAATATCTCCTTAACTTGAAAACAGTGAAAATAAAAGCTTAGGTATTTGGCTTGCATCGATATATTACCCACCAAGCAACCCTAATGGTGTGTGGAAGGGGGAAGGCCGTTATTTCATTCTTAAAGCTCAACGTAAACTCCATTTAAAGCTCAAATTCAAGCACTCAAGCAACAGGAAAAACGAAAAATTAAAACTTTCTCTACATAAGAACAACTATATAAACAGGAGTTCACTAATTTCAACAAAGTTGACGAATTTTCGAGCGCTGCTAATTTTTCATCAAAATACGACCGAAAAATTCATTGCAATGCAATTCATCTATTCCTTAGATGAAGCCACTTTCTTCATCATGCATGAACTTGACCTTCAAGGAGAAAAAATACAGACCATTCAAAGCTCGAAGTAACCGATAAAATGCATACCCTCCCCGAAGATAAGGAACAAGAACAGCATTTCTCAGATAAAATTCTTTCCCTGTGAATCATTTGATTCCATTTCGGCAGCCATACAAGTCACTCTCATGATGTTGAACATTTCACTAAGGTCTCGAAATAAACCATAGTTAACTGCTACAGTACCTATCATAGAGTAAATTACATTTTCAACGGTAATCAAACTATTGAGTAGCAACTTCTAGAAGATCACAATGCATCAATCATGACATCCCCAGATCACAAATAAAGCATCCAGGGGGTAAAATTATTGTGCATAAATGGCTCTAACTATTCACGTACAAGAACAAATTAATATAACTGGTGTCCAAACACCTCCACCGCAGGCCTTTTCTTGCAGGGTAAGAGGGAGGTGTAGATCATAGCGTTTATTTACCGACATATTTTAAGTAATCCTCCTTTCTAGGCTCAGGGGAAAATTCTATTTCTCCAACCAAAATAAGACAAAAGCACTTCCCTTAAAAAAGGAAGTATCCCTCCTCAGACAGTGCCTTTCAAAGGAAAACTGTCATCCAATTTCAGTTATTAATGAGACACTTCAAAATATCATGAGAGCTTGGAAACATCGATTTTTTTGGATTTTACGAGTACATAAAAATAATTAATACAAACCCCTGCGAGCCTAGGTTCCTCGTGTTACTTATTTTAAACATGGTAAACAAATGAGAAAACGTCCGCTTCTTGAGTCGAGGCAAAGAAAAGACGCGAAAAAGATTTCTCAAACGACTTGAAAGATTGACGCTTGACAAATGCTCACGATGACTCACACCAAGGAAGAAAGACGTATACGTGTGCATCTCGTGTTTGTCCAGTGCCAAGTGAGAGAAAAAAGGGGAATTAAAAAAAAGTTGAGGGGAAACAAAAATAGAGATGGCAGGGACGGAAGGGAGCGATAGATGGGACGACACATCTTACGAAATCCGAGCACGCTCTGATTGGCAGTGACTCCCGCATTCAACAACCACAGAGCGCAGAGATTTATCGAAAGGGAGAGACGCCATCGACTTCCTTCTAACCAAAAGAGTGCATTGTTTCCTTTCCACCATCATCGCGCTCAAAAATACGAACGCAGTAAATCCGTAAAGGTAAGAACTTAGAAAAAAAGTTTCCAGCCCCTGGTATGCATGTTACCAAAGCTCGATAGACAAAGGCAGCTGTCAACGTCCAAAGTAACAACTTAATGTAATCTGAAAAAAAATCGATTGATTGGTTTAGAGAAGTACGCAAGCATAAATTCTCCAACAGGTTTAGCAAAAGTAAAATTCAATTTTACTTTTGCTAAACCTGCATTTTACGCTGCGATTTCATCTGAAACTCACCAAATGTCTTGATTCAAAGGCAAACAAAAAATCTACATCATTCTTACTAGCGACCTTTTGCCGTTGCCGTGCTACTAACTTGACCACTGCAAGTTTGTTCTTTGAACGACCGAACGATGACCAACATCAGTTTGAGAAACATCTTTGAGCAGAAAGTTAGGATACTAATTACATTCACGGTGCAAGGTACCGAAATGGGATTATCATTTCTCACCAATAACTTTTAAAAGTGTAAAAAAGGCTTGAAAAACTTTAAAAAGCGAAGTAAATAAATGCACCGAAAATGATGGTCTTCCGCCAGTTGTATACCTAAGCATGGAAGAGCAAGCGGTTATCTTCCATACTGATGCGCTGAGCAAGGATTACTCAGACAAGGTTTATCGCTTGCCGGAAGTTTACGCATCATTTGTCATCAACATTTCAGATAAAAACGGCACATGGCGCTAATGGCGCTCACTGTGCTAATTTTCGTGGCGCCACCGATTAGTAGTCAGAATCCATCAACGGAGAAAAACAAAACATAGCTTAGTGCAATAGAACCATCGAATTCCACTCCTATATAAACACACACACACACTTGCCGGAGAATAAAAATCTAATAGATCCGTTCCAAACAAGTTTTTAATAAAAATCTAAAATAGCGGGAAGTGTTTACGACATCGCCGAGTGCCCTCTTACACCCCCTCCCCCCACCCCCCGGTCCCGCTCTCACACAAAGCAACCGCCCTTGCCCTCGATCCTTGAGGGAGCAGTCAACAGGGAAAATGCAAGGTGGCTAGTAAAGGCGGGCGGGCAACCTTCCGCTAGCATGGCTTATGGAATAGGTGAGGTTGGAAAAGGTAGAGTAGGGACAGTAGAAAGGAATGGGAGAGGCCCATCCCCCAGGTCCTTCAAGGTGGGAGAAGTTACGGGGGACAGGAACGGCCGCTAACACATGGACACTACCATGGCACGTACCATGAAGTAACCAAATGAACACGGGTTACCACCACAACTTCTTTCGTTACCATCGTGACTGAACAATACCCTCTCCACAATTCGTAGTAGCCAAATGACATGTGCAACGCTAGTCTAGAGCTGGGGTAGAAAAACCAGCACAGCATTATGATTCTTTGAAATTTGGAGGATATTTTTAATCAAATGCCACTTTTACCTATTAGTAAAAGACTATACGAGCCGAGATGCACAAGCAGATCCCATGAAATGTTTCACTTGATACGACCAGTTTCATGAAAACACTTCGAAAATCTACTTCATCGGGTATTTTCACATAACAAGTCTGCGATAAGACTGGTTTCGTCATTCAGACGATATTTCAGAGTATAATCTTCAAGGACACTCGAGCCTGCTACGAATAGGCCATAGATTGACATGAATTTTAAAGAGACTGGTACATGAGTATGTGTTTTACGAAGTGGAACTAGGTACTTTTACTTTCGTTCAGATCTAACTAGAATTCAGTATACCTTTGCCATTCTCCATTATTGAACTTTATGTTTCACTCGGTTTCTTCTACGTATTTACAGGTTACCGCGGTAAAAAGGCAAGTGTTAGGAACTTAAAATTTTACCCCAGAATAGAATCTCAATTGCAAGAAGTATCCACGGGTTAGCATCTCGGATGAGACTCAGCGTACACAGGGCGTTCTGCCGCCCACGACAACGGTCGGCTCGCTGGTAGTGCGAAAGGAGGGGCGGTCATAAAGACGGTCCATAGCCACCATCACCACCTCGGGACCGGAAGTGACGCATTCCATCCCTCCTCATGGGCTGCTTGGTAGAAGAAGGGGAAGGCGGAGAGGTTGGTGGAGGGGTGATGGGAGGGAGGTAGACAGGGGGAGGGGGAAAAAATCGCGTCTTCGAAATCCAGCTGAGGAGGAGGCGGGAGAGGTTGGTGGAGGGGTGGGTGGGGTAGGCAAGGGATGGAGTGGGGGAACGTCGCCTTGCTGGGTAAGGCAGGTGAGTTGCTGCTGGTGCTTGGGACGCTTGTGGGGAGGCTTGGAAGCGGGCGACGTTTTTTTAATTCGTGCACAAAAAAAGAGAATGCCCAGTTCACACTACCAACGTACCGGTCATCGTAGGTGGAAAACGCTGCGCCAGGACCGCGTTCTAATCAACGTAATTTTAGTTCCCAAAAGTTCCAATTTAAGATAGCACCAGCATCGCGGAGGAAAACTGTAAAAAATGACACTTGATAATGCAACCAATAAAATGATGGCGTAAAAATGTTTTCGGCATCATCATCGGTCTTGACTACAGAGTTAAGATTCCTCCTCGATTCATTTGGAACGCGTTACCAACGCTCACAATGAGACGAGATGATAAACCTTCGATGAACAAGCAGACATAATTGTCATGCAATTATAAACATTCCCAAAACTGTGAAGCAACTCAGAGTGGCGGAATTTCCACTTTTGTTCGAGATAGGCTGCTTAAATTTCACTTTTCAATCTGCGAATCCCCGCGAGGGAATCACGGAGTCACGATTGTAAATAAAGAAGCAGTTTCAACGCCAATCGATTGTCTATCACTAAAGGATGGGTGATAATGGGAGTCTTAACAAATTACAGCGTGTACGAAGCAATTCATGGATGTACCAGAGGAAAAAGAGCAAACATCTTTGCCCTGGATGGCAAAAGAATCACTCCGGTGGGACACAACCTCAGACGGGCGAGAAGTTGACCCCTTTGCCTCCGATAACACATTATATCACTTAAACGTCCATGCCGAGAGATGAAATATCCAACCAGGCTGGGACTCGAACCCACGACCTTCGGATTAATTGATTCGGAACGTGATCACGCCGCCACCGAGGTCGAACGGTGTGAACTGGGCAATGAAAGAGGTAGATGAAGGAGAAGAAAGAGCAAAAGGTGGACAGAGGGAATAGATAAAGAAAGTTATGGGGAGGAAAAAAATTGGCAGTACGTAAGGACGGTTGAGAGAATAAAAAGATTCCACATAAATATATAGGTTCGCACACCACGCTCCGGAAGAGTGGGTGCGACCCGGGGATTCCTCACGGGAGGAGCACAGGAGAGAGAGAAGGAAGGTGGACCTTTTCCCATACGCCTGAGATTTTTTTCCTCCTCCTCCCCCCTCCCACACCAACGCTTATTCTTTTGGAATGGAGACCACTTCCTCTCGGAGCCGCCACCTACCTTTCCTTACCGCCCCTCCTGCCGGTCGACAACAGCCTCTCGTGTGGCTGGAATCCCGTGGAAGGAGACCGACCGAGGGTCTCCTTTTCCCTCCTCCTCCAGCAGCCGTGAACAAGGCGGACCACTTTATACCGACTCGAGAAAAGATGTGTTCGTGTCCCTTCCCCGCTTATTTTATAATTCGAATCGGCGAGCATTTCCTCCCAGCCGTCGATCTGTGCGTTTCTGTTGATGTCTCCGGTTAGGTTGCCAAGTATCACCTTTTCCTCCCGAGAGTCGAAATGTTTTTTTTTTATTTGAAACACCTACGGATTATAGTCCCAAATTAGGATCATTATTTCCTAAGCCCACAGGAGACACGGCAAGAAATATATCGACTATCGTCCTTGCCCACCTACTTTTAGAAAAGCACAGACATAAATAAATTGGAGCGACTATTGGAGGGTCTCAATACAAAATATATTTTCTTAGATTTTTGTCCGCGAAATCACAAATATGGCGGCCAAATAAAGACATAGGTGTCGAGTAATCAAAGTATTCAATTCGATTTTATGAGTTCCGAACTCTGTAAAGGGATGATCATTACTCAATTTAAAAAATCAACTTCCTATCCTAGTAAACATTAGAAAAAGGAATTAAATTTTACAAATATTATTAATATTTTAACAGAGCATTAATTAATTAAATTTTTTAAAAATAAAAATTTAAAATTACTATAAAGCCGAAACACTGGGTGAACGCAAGCGTTTACAGCCATTTTTCTGCCAGTGGGACCGGTGAAGTTGACAAAATAGATGCGATCCCGTCGCATTTCGAGTAAACATGTTACAATCCGTGTTCTAAATCCGTTCTTCTCTTAACATTAACTAATCTCAACACCTAAGACAGTGTCTACGTCTGGGATACGTAAACACAACGATTAAAACCACCACTCGGCGATCAAACACTTTCATACTACATTAGAACAGGGTGTGAAACGATTCAAATGGTTCACGCAAAAGGGTTCTCTAAAACAGTTTTCACTTGGGGCACCCACGATGCGCCGGTGGAAGGAAACCCGTTATCTTTCCCTCAAAATAAATTCCCTCACACCCACGGAATGATGCTTTCCACGCACCACCGCTTCATTAAGGGAAGGAAACGCCAACCCAATCAATGCACGCATGGGGCTTCCCTGGAAAACCCTTAAAAACCCCGCATAAAATATACATGGGCCAGGCAGGAGCTTCAATGGAAATAAGGGCGACATTCAACAGCCGTCAGGCGTCTGTCTGAGCAAGTGTCGGGGGTTCGAATAAAAGGGGAGGAGGACAAGCCCCCCCCCCTAACCCTCCCGATCCTGTTGAAGGCTTACATTAGCGACCAAAGCACCACCAACACTACAGGGCAGACTGTTGTTTTCCGGAGGTTGTCATGGTGAGGCTTTGACTGGTGTCCACTTCTTATGCTTATCTGACAAACCAACCAACCCACCCCGTTTCTACTCCACGTGTGTTCCGAAGGGTGGCCATGGAAGGTTTATTCGGCATCTCGGATTTCCCACACCCGTATCACTTTCCGTAGCACGCCACATCCGGGGCAGAGCAGGACTGTGTCCTAGGGGCCAAGGTGGTGATAGTCTCCCATACACCTCCGAACCCCAACCCCACACTACCGTCATATAAAGGGTTTTTTTTTAACCTTCAGAGCCCTATCGCCACCCACCCTGCTCGATTCTCGAATCACGCACAGCAAGTCCCTGAAAGGATTCCCGTTTTCCTCCAGGGTCTCCAGAAAAAAATAAATTAATAAGCTGCGGCACTAGTGAGGTTTCCACCACTGGAGGGAAACATGAAAACACCAAACTGTGCCACAGGAGGAATGGCAGACAATCCATCCCTTGAATCGGTTGTTTTCGGCGCTGTGATTCTAGAGTACGACGCGACCAGGTGTTCATGAGAATTTTTTCAGCCGGAAGACCTGTTTGGACACTTTGGCTTTCAAGAATCAATGCTCTAAACCACACGGGACGTTAGCTTGAATGAAAGGTTGCTCTACAATAAATCATTCTTACGTCCATCGGGTTTTTCAATCCGAAGATTAGATTGACTGACTTTACCCTCCTTTCTCGACTCTAGTGCCCACTCAATTTTAGTTCATGCCTTTCTCGAAGCACTGATTATTTAGATCCTTCTACCTCGCAATCCTTGCTGAATATGGCGGTAATGAATGTTCAATTCTTGAAAATTAAATACCCGGTTAACATTTTTTATACGGTTCAATCTTCATTAAACACAGCTACAGTATTTTTTCTATTTTCTGGACGATAAAAGCAAAAGAAAAATGTAGATAGGAGGCAACTGCAATTCATAGTTATTGAAAAATGATGAGCAGAAAATGGACTGAGAGAATCACCAATGAAGAAGTTCTACTAAGTGTTAAGAAGCATATGTTGTTCAACGAAAGTTCTTCGAATTAGAAGGGACAATCCTTCTGGACGTATGCTGAATAGAATAAATACCGAAATGGTCCGAAGATGGAGTATTGCAGGAAAATTGTGGAGGATGTAAAAATTATGAACTAAGAAGGAAAAATCTGTTAACTGAAAGGGGAATGGAGTGGAGTGCGGCCGCAAACAAATATTCCGATTTAGGGCAGCAGCTGATGATGATTTGGGAATTTTATGCATCACCGCCAATTTGGATTTTTAACTAATACAGCTGTCAAGAAGCTACATCAAGTAATGTAAAGTCCAATGATATTTTTAATTACAGCATCGCAAACAAAGAAGTAACGTTCAGCAAATAAAAAACATGGAGGGAATAAACGGCTGCAATCACATTGGATTGAGAGCGAACGATCGAATTTTTAAAAACAAGTAAGAACGTAGGAAGCTCGCACAACAAAAGAGGAAGTTTCTTAATCGGCCCATTGTGTACGGAGACAAACAATTGGGAGAGCGTTCGGAGAGATGAAAAAATTCAATCGATTCGGAGATAGATGGATACGTTTGGAATCAACTGAAGCAGATTCTTGAAATGAACAGCGCCGTAAAGTGAACAAAAATATGACACTTCCGAGAAACAAAAAGAAAAACATTCACCGCCTCACATAAAACGAATGACGGAGGCAGTGGAAGAAAGTAGGGAGACTAACAAAAGAGACCGTAAATAACTGTTTAAGTGCACTGATATAGGACTTTTTTTCTAGAACGTTCATTTGCGACTCCTCCATTTCCAATCCTTTCACCGGCGAGGCGATTATGACACAGCTGGACTGGTGAAACCGGTTGTGTCCGACTGCACCGAGAAACTAAATAATACTGCAGGAGCGTAACCGTTAAATTCCGCTGGCGTTGAAAAACACCGGAGACATCGACTGTAATAAGGACGATAAAATGAGACATGTTGATCGTGAATTATCGGGGGGACACGTTTGGACGTAAACTTCGGGCCATCTCGCTAATTACGACGATAAATGAAAACATTCTTTTAACGAGTTAAAAATTTCTCGAAAATAAAATCAATTTCAGAGCCTGCAAAGGAATGCCCTAAAGGCGTGAAGGGATTTTTCGAGCAGCTGAAAGGCGAGCAACCACTCAATATGACCAAGAGGGCAGAGTTAAATCAAAGGCAGTGAGAAATTTATGGTAGCGCGATATCCGAAGAAAATAATGCAAAAACATGGAGCGGTGGATCAATAAGTATTAAACTGGGATGCTGGATGAATCTTTCCGGGTTCAAAACTATGTCATATCCCTCAATTCCATCAACAAATCGATAAGGGATGAAAGTTGCCACTTCGTATAGTAATGTTTAGTTAGCAGTCAGTATTTTTCAGTCAAATAATAAAAAACATCATTAAATACAACGTATACATTGTAAATAGCTTTCATAAATGTTTGTGAGAGACGAATAATCTCTAAACATTTTGTGACTTATATATGTACATATATTATTATGGTGGGTATGAGCATAAGAATTAGATCAGGAGCACAATAGTATCTCGCCAGACTTTTCACAACCATAATGACTATCATCATTATGAACCTAAGGAAAAATAATTAGGAGAAAAAACTTTTCAAAACTACAATATCTAAGTCCATACAATGTCTTTCATTCAATAAACTAGAGTTTAAAATTTCATGAATACAATTAATTCATTCAAAGCCCTTAAAAATCACGTAAACTATCTAAATTTTAATGGGGACTATAACATCCGAGCCAAAAACCCATGCTAAGGCTATCAGGGCACTACCTAAATCTATAAAAATTCTAAAAAAAGCGAATTCTCAGTCCCAACTCCTCTCCGAATCACAAAAAGACGACACCTACCTTCTTAATCATATCAAGAGGACGAAAGTCGTGAGTGTCTACCCCCTCCCCCCAGACCCGGTTCTAAACCAGCTATTTTTAATCACCAAGCGCTTTAAAAATCTCTCTCCCTTAACGACATACCCTCACTCCCAATCCTTAAAACTAAAAAAATAAAAGAAATACAAAAACCATCAAAGGAAATGGGAATGGCAGCGAATTGGTCGACGCCTTTGTGGAGAGTCGAGTTGAAGACTCATAGAACATCTATGAAATAAGTTTAACCCCGCCACATACACGTCAACTCGGGCGCCTCCCAACAACCCTTCCCCGTTCCCCGAGACGAGGGGATACTTCATGAGGCGGTGGATACGCAGCACGGAAAGGAGATAGCGAGAGAATAAATCAACCTCTACGTCTATGTTGTACTCCGCGAGTCACCACGAGGGCATTACAGGACATGTAGCACGGGGTGTTAGTACACCAGCCATTGTTGTATAACTATAAATGAAAAAAAGTATAAAAAATCACTTCACTTGACTCGGATGCGAGCTCGGATCTCCTAAATAGCCGGTCAGGAGTGTTAGCCAGATACACCAACTTCATTTGTTCAACCGAAAAATTGGAGATTTAAAATAAAAAGTGTTTGACGCATATGAAGTTATTATTTTTTTTAACGAGATTATTCTTTCTCTATTCTTCTTTTATTGACGAGTGCTTTAGTCTGTTCCTTTCCTGTTGCCTAGAATTGATACAGGGAAAAAAGAGTATTCCATTCTACAAACATTCTGATACAAAATCTGATTTCGAAAGAAAATTCGCCGAATATACCACATTACTCTACTTGCATTTGCCACCATAATGGCAGACGCGCGTGGCTACTATAGTTCTATTCGTGGTAGTGTTCTGATCACTTTGCAACAAGACAGCAGTTGTTTTCTATTCGTTTCAGACCCCTGCGCACTAAGCAGAGCACTTACACAGACCGTGAGCGGAACTGACGTGCGCTGGATATTGCCCTAGTAAAGAAAAGAAATTTGACTATCGGATTTCGATTACTGTTTATTTTGATCTTCATCAAAGACGTCAAACGAGGAAGGTGTGAATTTTATAATTACCGTGAGATAATAAAAACACCCTTTTAGGTATACAGTTAGAACGTATTCGTTATCTTATTACAAAAGAATACGGGCGTGACCATTGTGTACCTACAGAATGCTACCGACCGGCAGGTTACCGAACGTTTCATCCACGAACATCGTTTCCTTCTTCGTCGTTGGTGTGCGTTGACGAGCACTGATGTACTCCGATGTATATCTACTTCAACACCTAGAACGGAATGCTCCCATGATTTTCAGTCGCCACACTACAGCGCCTTCTTAGTCTGTAAAAAAATATCTAGTCAACCGAGTTAGAGAAGCTGTATATTCATGATGAGGCAACAGATTTTAATTAAACGAAATGCATGCGGTGTAACTACATTCATTTGCGTCCAGATTTTTTCCCGCCGTAGCCGTACTTTTACAATATTTTTCTTGAAAAAATTCCCCGTTTGTAATGAAACAAAATGCATCTGATATAACTTCATTCATTTGCGTTCCGATTTTTTCCCACCGTAGCTGTACTTTTAATACACATATTTTGCTTGAAAAAAGTCCCCATTTTTGGCGCTTATAAATCGGTGGCCATACTTACCTGATTATCACTCAGTTAATTTTGATTATATTGATTTAAGATTCGGATATACGTTAGCACGGAATGTTTATAACATTTTACTGCAAAACATTTGAATGAGTAGTGGAAAAATGCGTAAATCTCTGCTAATTTCGAAGTGTGTGGTGTATAATCTCTAGTCTCATAACTTATTCAGGGAATGTGAGGGAGGATAAGAGACGGAGGAAAGGAATGGTGAAGGAAGAAGATGAGGAAAGAGGCGACGAGGACGGAGAATAGGGAAAAGGCACGAGCACCAAGCCGCACCCTCGGGGAGCGAAGGTGAGACGGCACAAAGAGGAAGGAAAGGGGAGCGAAAGAATGGTCTTCCTCTGCCCACGCGGTAATATCTCCTTATTCCTCTTTCTCTCTCTTTCTTTCACTCTCGCTCACTCCGGCATTTGTCACACGCCCTCCTGCACCAGCACCATAAACACGCCCATTTCTTTCTCCCTCCCTCCCCCGCTCCCCCCTCTTTCCTCCTCCTGCAAAGCGAACGCGAGGAAAAACCGACCTCTCTTCTCCCCAGCTCACCATCGCCGAATCCACCTCCATCCAGCAAGTGGGGATTGGGATTAGCGGTGGGACCTCTCACGCCTAGGGCAAAGGTTGGAAAACCGGCATTTTCCTTGCTTGTTACGGGGTAGGTAAGTTTAAAAAAAAGACATTATTTCTCATCAGAAATGCCGCACTTAAAACACGCAGCAAGTATTTGAAATCAATAGGAGTCCCAGTTGATTATGGTATGAGGCAAAGCTCGAAGAATGCTGGCCAGAAAAGCTGTACAAAAACGCTGTCATTATAAAAAGCAATATGCGAGCAACCGCAGGACAGAGGGTTGGGAATCACTCCAGACACAATGAAATGAAGGAAACTTACACCAAGTGTGCAGGGCGAATTGGCTTTGGCTCCCATACAACACTACAATAAGGGAGATGTACGGTGGGACTGACGATTATGAATACTACTATCGTTTATTTACAACACATAATTTGGGGACATCCTAGAACTACGTCAACGCATCTGATGGTAAAATAAAACAATTAAATACATGTATATACGCATAATACTTTCTTCACGCTCACTATATTAAAAATGGAGCCGTTGACAACCACTGCTCGGCATCCGCGCGGTAGTTAGAACTTGGGCCTGTATACAGAAAGATGGGAGCCTCTCCTTAGGGGCTCAGGGTGGAACAGGTAGGGTCAGTTTGAGGAACGGATAAGGAGGCGGTAGGAGAGAATAAGGCGGAGGGAACAGAAGTAATACGGCATCTCAGACCCTGGGGGATCCAGACGTAAGCAGTGGGTTTCACCCATAGCGTGACAAAGGGCGTGACGACGAAGTCATAAAAGGCTGACCGACTCACAATCAGTGGTACGATTCGGACGAGTGACGGATTAACGAGAGCGATACCTTATGCACGCGCGGCTCCCATCAGTTCTTTTTTTTTATAACCGATTCGTCCGGATCTTTCGTAACGGTAGACGTCACTGGAACGTGATGGCCGTGCCCACGGAGGAGAGACTCTAGCCCCACTTGTTCCCTTGAGGAGGAAAGTTCATAAATGTCGATTTGTAATGGAGGCGAGGACGCTTCCTTTGTTGCGATGAACATTAAAATAAAACGTCTCCGTTCTTCCGCACAGGAGGCAGGCCGTAAATTATCACGACTTGAACAGAAATACACCTGATCTTTTATCCACGCGCGAGGAATATCCGATCCCTTTGGGGAACTTCCATAAGATTTATGTCTTCCTCTACCGTGCCCCGCAATTTTTCAGCGCAGAAGTGGAAGAGACAATGGATAATGGACGAGAAACAGCGGTATAATTCTACCAATAATCTGGTCGCGACAGTTCATCGCGAAAACCTTACGCCTTTTCACAAAATCTGGATACTGGGAAAGCAAAATCCAAATTGCATAATTTATAAACAGCCCATTAATGAAGTACATAAACGAGTCACAAACAAATAAAAACAAAATCTACTCGTTTTCAGAACAACATTCTCAAACATGATAATTTCTAAGGCACGCATTAGTGGTTTAAAATCTCAGTATACTTTTCAAATGCACACCTAGCTAAGCGTTCAAAAGGGTGCTGCCGTATTTTGTTTTGAGGAAAATCCTCGCATTTTTTTCTCCAAATTAAGGCCCCAAAAACATGACGCAATTATTTGTCAATAACTGATAAACCAACAATGGAAGGAACATATGAATTACCCCCATTGGATATGGAAGGAGAGGAGAGGAAGCTGGTGAAGGAGGTTTGGAATGGGTGGAGGACGTTTTGAGAGGAGAGGACATGTTGAAGAGTGTGATAAAGGGGAGGAACTGGGGAAACGTGGAAGAGGAAGGTAGAGGTTAGGAATTATGGACGAAGTAAAAAAAGGCAGACGATATAAGGAATTTTAAAGAGATCTGCTGACGAGCCATCTATTGGAGGGAAAGTGAAATGATATAAAATATTTTGGGACGTTAGGATAAGGACTGCCAAATACCTACCATTCAGCCGGTAGAATACCCTAATGATGATAGTAAGTGACACATTGAAACACAAACAGCTGGGGTACTAACACTCTCTATCACATTCCCTTGCGGCAGTACGAGGGATACCACGGGTTCGCCCGGAGGGAATTGAATAAAATAAAGAACAACTTTGGAAATAAAAATTGGCATGAGCTAACCCATTCGCCTCCTAGCTAAATACAACCGCGCAGTGACGTCACCGCCGAATTACCAACGCCAATCTAATTGCGAACTGAAGAGGGGAGCGCCGTGCGATCAGAAGCGTTGTTTGCACTCCCAAGTCTTTTCGAGGAGTGGCCCTCACGTGCACCGCTTTGACAATCAATCGCAGGTGTGTTGACATGGGAGACAATGCAGCGCATGCGCGAGAGTGTGATGTGCCGAAGTGAAAAAAAGTTATTCTCTTTTTAAGAACCAATGGAGCTGCCATCTACGTGAGGCGAAGATAACCACGTCCCAAGGAGGAAGTACTCGACAATACGTCGCATTCGACGGGAATATGAAAGTATTGAAATTATGGTAGTTCGATCTATCCAACTGCGACTGATCGATTCCCTTCGACGATACTATCGACCGACGTTGATGGTTCCAATGGTTCAATAATACGACCGTTCGATCATAAAGAATAATTTTTACAATATAGAACATCGAATTTCCACCCTGATTCGCACCTGACTGACGAACTCTTCAACTGATCCCACAGGTAGGTATGCCGTATTTCCCGTCCTATATGCATATATTTTTTGGTTAAAACCCCTTCCTCTTTTTTTCTTTCCTGAATCTTGCGTTAAATTATCATTTTCAATATATAATGTCTCAGTCTTGCACCAACAATTCACTTTCCTCTTTGACACTGCGTGACATAAATATTGTTTTCCTGAAAAAAAACGAAACGCATCCACGAAACGAAGACATGAAGGGGTGTTTCAAGGTAGAGAAAGTGTGTGGAAGAAAACAGAGCTACCACATTATCGGAGAACATTCTGAATTCTTCTGAACACGAGGAGAGACAAATGCAGTTTATCCTCCAATCGCTTCACCCATCGCTACTTGGGAAGCAGTAATCCAGGACTCCCGGGAGGGTGACACATGCAGTAGCTACATATATTCGTGAGTCGCAAGTAGGTGATAAGGTGGCTTCGCATTAACCTTGATCTCGTGAGAATGACGCAGGCCAATTGGGATCCAATACAGACTATTTTTCCAATCGTGGACTTTGGAGGATTCCATTATCTCCGTCCGGATGCGAGAGAAGATATCGCAAGGAAGATTATTTTCGGGGAAATATCCTCAAAGCGATACAAATCTCACTTCTCGCTAATAGCTGCGGCATGTCATGTTCTTCGTAATCGGCTTCAGTCGCCATGTTTATCAAGAGGGCTATATATGAATCACCGTGAGCTTGAAGAGGGGTGATATAAGGCAGGAATTTATCAGCTGGGTAAGATCTGGCAACTAGTAAATGCAGTTTAATCGATATTTAATACCATTACAGTTAAATCTATTACTACATATTTGCTCCAGATGATATTTTTCGGGCTTCGGTTAATATCTTCCCTCCTGAAATACCAACTAGGTAAGATTGATGAGCTACGTACTCACCCACTGATCTAAAGGTAGTGGGTTCGATTACAGCTAAGGTTACCGATGTTTTGCGTTGCACGAGTTAATGTTAAGGAAATATTAAAAGGTCCAGAATTCACCTGAGAAATAGAGAATGTAATAATTTACATAACTATGCCATTAACAAACGCTTTCGACTTATACAAGAGATAAAAAAACCAGATCGACATGAGAAAGTTTCAGCTAAGGAATGAGGAGACAGCCAATCATTGAGCGTATTAAATTATTAAGGCATATGGCACTGTCTAGAACTCACATGAACTGAATCGTTCGGAATGTAATCTGTCTTGTTCGGGAACGAACACTAATTAGTTCCAGCAGTTTCTACGGACGGATATGGCAGCACGTCAAGGATGTTATGGAGAGTTCAGAAATACACACACATTTAGAACCTTCAACAGCCAACGTGACAAGTTGTCCGGTTGCAGTCATCGCCGTTTGTGGCTGACTCTTCGTCGTAGGAAACCGTCGCGATACGCCGTCGTCATGTCTCACGTGGTCAAAAAGGAAGAAACAATTTCTCTTGCTTCCTTGGGTGACGGGATGCCGATGAATAGGCAACAGGACTTTCAGGCGATTGCAACAGGACCGGAAGAACATTCGGTGTCAAACGTAAATGAACTCGGAGAAAAAAATACATACGCGGGTCAAGAGAAACTACTCTATCTGTCATGCAGCACGAATTAATCAAAATGGATACCGGAAAGCAATGCGCCAGTGACTTGTGCGCAAAGACCCATCTTCAATACGATCGCGCGTCCTAAACAAAAAAATAATCGAACGCAACGGTAGTTGTTAAACACGGCAGGGTAGACTAACGGTGGGTTGTCACCTCCCATTCTCCACCAAGGCTAACTGTAAGTAATCGCCCTTTAATAAGATGATGATGATCTTATTTTCCATTTCGGTCAATCGTTTGAAGAGCCAGGCTAATTTCGTTAAGACGCGAAATTAATAACATCGTTGCGAAATGATCACCAGGATAATGATTGTGTTTACCCGTTAAAAAAAAAACAGGATTCGGAGTGGGAGTGGTTAACCCCTGAAAACTGGATTAGAAACAACGGTTGCTACTAGATGGCCTTGTGCGGTTGAAGCCTTGGCTTATCTACGTCGGTCTTTGTAATCTAATCCTATTATTCCTGCTCAAAGAATGGAGGTAACCAATAAATAAAAAAAGAGTGCTAACAGCACGCCGTGCATGCTTTCTACATAAGTCTTGAGTCTCTGTCCATTTGTGTAGTTGCAAAATATATATTAACGGTCCCTCTCCATTGTCAGCATATCTGTAGTGTAGTGCATGCTTACGAAGCTTCGCCTTGTGAGAAACATTAGTGATTTATGCTGATGCATAATTAGTCGTAGTTACACTAAATGTAGGGTATAGTGTAATGCATGTTGGTGAATACTCACCCCCTGCCACACACCCCTGAGGTGGCTTGCAGGGTATTTTGTAGATGTAGATGAATAAAGCAAGACGGGGACAGACTGGCGATGAGCTGGTGAGGAAAATACTGGAGAACACTGGGGTTACGCTGGGTTTAAGAGAGGAATCGTCTCTTACGTGGTCACTTATTCCTTGAAACTCGACTCTTTTGAATAAAGCGAAGCTTCGACCAATTAGAGTATAGACGCATAAAATTTACGTCACGATTCACAATGCCATAAATTGGGCGGGAGGGGACAATAAAGAGCAAAAATGATCATTTAAGATCCAAAGTCAATAAATTTGTTTTCCTATTCGGATACTTCCTCCGAATTTTAGCCAGGGCTTCATAAAATAACGTTATCAGAAAAACTAGGCGTCCAAACTGCTGACTTAATGTCGCACCGTCTAACCTAACCTAACCAAAACGGGACTCGAACCTGCGACCTTGGAGTTGTTAGGCCGGCAATGAGTACTTGGCTACCGAGGCTAAAAGTGAATATAACAGTACCGCGATAGCTTAACAGTATCGTGCTGGGAAAACAAAATATGAATAACATTGAGGCTCAAAATACTCATTAATTCTCAATAATTCTAATGATTCCCAGATACTGCCTGCTCCAGTTGTCTACCTCAAGGTATATTTCCGACGTTGATAAAGACAGCGGACGCGTCTAAGAGATTCGACCGGAGAAATCACCTTCCGTCGTCGTTCGTTTCACGCATGAATAGCACTTCCTACCCGGAGCGCCGCGAATTTAATTTTTTTTCATCAAAAGCCGACCCACAACACCGCAGACACTTCCCCGGAAAACAACCGGAAGGCAACAACAACCCGACGATTAGCTGAGGAAGTGACGGCAACGACTTAAACGCTTCCGAAATTAATTCTCAGACCGCCGATCCGGTTCGGACCGCTTTCTGGCGGAACGAGGAATCAATCGGTCCAGAACGTCCCGGACCCAAAGAGGTCGAAAATATTCTGTATAAATGGGCCATCGAAGAGATTTTTGTGGTGCCAAAAGTCCACTATAGGGGCACGTCAATGTTTTTCATCCTGAAATGGGCTTAATTTCCTAAAAATATATTATACGAATAGAATAATTTATGATAAATGCCGTTGAATCAATATTCAGGAAGAATTCATAAAATAATTATACTCTATACGCTATCGTCCCTTTGTAATACCGAGAATCCCACTAAAGTACCGTGCATGGCAACAGGTTTCCTCATTGTTTGACGTCAGTCCCAGCATGCAATGGAGTCCCGTAAATTATTGGGTAATAATAGAGAAAAATACATATTTTTTTAAGCAGCCAAATCGATGAGCCGGCTAATATTTATCCCAGGATTTCGTAATTTAACTTACCTTTAGACCCACTGCGATTTTAATGTTTCGGCCAAAGGAAGCGTAGCCTTCTTAAAACAAGCATCCCTGCTCCTACCACACTGCCGTTCCATGTATCGCACCAGGAGCACCCTCTCGAATATACTCATTGCCTGGAGCGAAAATGTTCGCATCTGAAACCTGCGCTCGGGCGTCTACATCCAGTGCTAAGACAGGACGTGGCATGGGCACACTAAGGTGATGGACCGCATCGCCAGACCTCATTCGCCATGCGAGAATTGGCCTAAATGGTTTCTCGGAACGAAAATCGCACCAACGAATAAAAAGAACAAATTTTCTGGTAAAAAAACGAACGCGGGACACCGGAGAAGTGGAGAGGGGAAAAATATTAATGGATAGCGCACCCGAGTAGCGTACAGCGTTCACCGAGTTACGTAATTTTCTCGCTCTACGGACGATGTAAAAGTTCTCCGACCTTTCCTTTTCCTACGCGGAATTCCACCGGACGACTCTTTGAAAGCGATCGAGACTGCGTGATCTTCGGTGGGGAAAGGGGGGAGTGGGAAAGCAGGGTGGGGAACGTGGAGGAAAGAGGCACGTTGATGGGGTTTTATACGGTGGTGGGTGGTGTCAATTTGAACCCTTCCCCCGCCTTCGGGCAATCGGAAAGGCCTACTTGATTCGCGAGAATGCGACCGTAGAAGCGTGGATACGATACACGTACGCCTTTCCTCCAGGGGACGGACTCACGGGATGAGGAGTTTGAGGTAGAAAAAGAAGAGAAAAAATATACCTACACATCGAGTTCTTTGCCCACCACTCTCCCCCGTTATATCATGCTCCCGTTTTCTATAGGGAGTCGCCGCCGCTTGGCCTCCCACCTTCACTACCCAACTGACTGAACAGAATCCCCTGCAGCGCTATTCTGTAATTCATTGGAGACGTACTAGCGACTTCTGTCGATTCGTCATGTTTCATTACGATATTTTACCGATAATCACCATTCTGCAAGTTATATTTAACCATTAATCATAGGCAGTCATCAATCAGAAGATTGTTTTGCAGCAGCTCGCCACTACACACTCCTCTCCGCCAACCGGTTCATTCCTAAATAGTAATTCATTTTGACGTCCTTCATAACTTGCCTATGTACTCCATTCTTGGTATTCCTCTGCTACTCTTCCCATTCATTTCTCCTAACATTATTGTTTTCAATATGCTAGAGCGTCGCAAAATGTGCCCAAAAGTTTGTATCTTCTTCCTCTCATAGTTTTCATCATACTTCTTTTCTCTGTTCTCAGTAAAATTGTTGGTACGAAGCGATTGCCTTCCATGGAACGTCGCTAGAAATTGAGAAGAGCGATGGATTTGGTACAAAAATAACGAACCGACAAAATTGGCCAGCATATTTTAGAGATAAGTATAGTGCTACTAGCGCTACTATATAGCACTCTAAGAAAACCTGGTGATGTCTGCCATTATACAAATTCTGCAAGTAATAATTAATTATCATCTTCAGTAAAATTGTCAATGAGAAGCAACTACCTTCCTAAGACGGAAATGGCCAAGAAACATTCACTGAAAGGACGATGACAGTGAGTTAAATTATTTGCAACGGAATTTCTACTTATTGTCCCTCTCGACTAAGGATTTATCTTATTGCAGTCGAAAATCATCGTCTCCATGCAAGTTGCTTTAATAAATGAATTAGCTTTGTTGTCAAGAACTAAACTACCACAATAGCAAATATAGCGATAGCCAGCCACTATGTCGTGATACAGAATTGTGGTGTCAATAAGTGAGATTTCTTATATGGGATGGTGTTCGATAAAGACGTCTTGCGTAAGAGTTCTTAACGAGTATTAGAAAAACCACTACTTGGGGGAGAAGAGGGGGAGTACTCTCCATCGTTTGCAATCATCAGAGACGGGCAGAGCGCTTATTGAGACATGGAAAGAACATGGACATTGAGAAGGAAAATGGCCGAGAGGTACGAGACAAATATTTGTAAAATCACACCGCGACTTAGAGGCATAGTTTCGCTCGCGCGAATGTTAACTTTGCAGAAATTCGTTCCCGGCGGCAACGGCAGCGGCTTCGCGGGTGGGGCTTTTTGTCTCCTCTCCCTCCCTCCCTACCCTATTGCACAAACGGAACAAAAAAGAAACGGGAGTCCGTCGACAACCGAGAGGTTTAAGCGAGGCGTTTCTGGAAGTAGCAATTCAACGAAAGCTAGAGCTAAGCTAATTTACACTATTGGGGGAAAGGAGGGTAATTTTTGGGGCAAGAGGGGAGTTCCAAAAGGAGAGAAGGGGGAGTTGAGGAAAAAAACCCCGAGATTGCATTAGCCAACACTTTACCTAAAGACTCGATAATTTTCGCTTCCGTCGCTTATGGGCCGAAACAATACAGTATTGGATTGAACTTTATTCAATGAGAGGTCTCTTCGAGAGATATTGTGTGTCCGGAAACAAGTATTGAAAAGAAAAAAAACACCCGAAAAGGTAAGCATAAAAGGTCAAGTACGTTTACTGAGTTTTATGGCAATGCATAGTACACAATAAGAGTCGAGAAGACATTATATTTATCATCTTTACGAGATCCGGTCTGGGAACACCTTTCAGCCCAGAAGGAAACTCAAGTAAAATCTCACAATCAAATTGCTCTAATGCAATTGACCCTTTTCTTCTCACTGAAATGATCGTTTTACTCGAGACAGAAAACATTTCCCCTCACAACGGATTTTTAGTCTTGACCACCATAAAAATTAGGCGTGTCATTACATCACCCTTGAGAAATTGATTACCGCGGCCCCACATCGTCTCCGTAAGAACCTCAGTAACGGTCCGTAAAGACTACGAGCCACCGCCTGGATCTAAACTCGGCCTCTTGGGGTAGGAAGCCACCTAGACATTAGCATCATCAATTCAACGCTTGCGGCATACGGGCTCTTAAAATAAAACTGCTTTTGTCTGGAACTTCCCAAATGATGCACACACAAAATCAATGACACTTTCACTTTTAATTAGACAGTTCTGGGAACAAGAAAAGCTTCAGCTTGGCTAATTTATGCATATGTGGCTAATGTCATAATTGGATCACCAACAGCTGAGGATGGGACAAAACAAAACTGGAAAACGCTGAAAAAAGTTAGAACCACAGAATAGCTGTCCATAAATACCGGCAAGGGGCTTGTAAAACTCTACCAAGTGTATTACCCTAACGCTTCCGTTATAAACGCATACTTCATGACGTAAAAACACTTACACTTTCTTACTCGAAACCATACCCGAAAATTTGGGGATCTATATAGATGTTTAATAAATCCAGAGCGATTATGTATTAAGGGGACCCCTAATTCGCTCTAGATGCAAAATGCATATTTACTTCAACATTTCATTGATCAAATCCTTCCTTGATTAGGCAAAAAAAATATGAAATGTTGAATCGTTGAGGAAATGGCAGTTGCCTCATGTTGTTGAACAAACTACAGCGCTAGTGCTTACTTTAGAATACAGTCGAAGTTGTAAGTACTTACTTACCGAGCTAATGCCAACGGCATCACCCTTATTCCTAGATAGAGAAATTATTTCGAAAACAAGGTCGATATTTTAAGGGAAATGAAAAATGGAGCAAGCCACGAAATCCAAGGAAATGGCCTAGTTCTCCACAGAAGTTTTTCGCTTATCAGTTCCAAGCAAAGTTCCTAACTATCCAGCAAATCGCCTCTCAGCTCCCTTCGGAATTTCCGGCTCTCGGGGTGATCCAATATAACACGGTTTTCACTATCGATCCCACGAAACCCTTGAGATAGGGACGCCGAATAGCGTGCGTGAGCACGGAAATTTTCTCTGAAAAATGTGGGTCAGTATGTATATATATAAGAAAGCGTCAGGGATACAAATTCGCGAACATAACCCAGGGAATTTGATGTCGAATAAACCAGTGGAAAAGAAAACTTAATGAAGAGTGACGTATAGAGCTAAGGATATCTAAAGGTATATATACTGTTTCCTACTATTTCTCCTTTGGAAATGTTATAATACCTACCATGAAATGCATTAATAACAAACATTTCAAATTCAACAATATGTATTACTATAATTTTTACATTTCGCTTTCAAACAGCAGAAACTTGAAAGCGATCGGAAAAAACATTGTATACCTACAATGATATATTATTCCAGCTAAGAAACGTTGTCTTGAAATAATCCGCCTTGATTGTGTCACTGCCTAACACTGCTCACAGTCAATTAGGAGATGTGGGCTGGTATCCGTGAGTGAATCTTTCATAATGAATTTCCTTTTCCACATTTTAGTGTTATCTTGAACGTGCCCATTAAATAATACATGAGTCAAAGCGTTACATGTAATTGATAAAAAGATTTTGGTGGCACAAAAGAATCTCAATTCTGCTGTAAAATTTCAGCTTCATGAGATGCTTGCTATCGCAGTACTAGTTTACATGTGCTTTAGGTGCTCCAATTGCTTAGGCTACATCACACCGATAAACAAAATACTTAACGCTAGGACACCAGATTAATTAGCAATATAAATACCAAAGGCAGGGTTGATACAAGAAACCCTTGAATTTCCAATGCCACATTACCAGCCGAGATATTTGATTTTTTGCTTCTTCATTTATTTTCTTCTACCCCGAACACAGTACCTGAAGACTTATTTCTCGGGTGAATAAACAAGCAACATAGAAAAAACACATCCAAGCCCTGAGTGGAAAAAATACACCCAGCCGGGCCTGGAACCCTCGACCCTCGTGATAGCGTGCGAGGGTTTTATCACTCCGATACTGGAGCCGACAAAACAATGAGAACCATGGTGATTTTTTTCCAGTCGAATTTCCTGGGAACATAATTCAAGAAGAATGAAATTGACAAGTGAATTTAAATTAAAGATAAATTCAAATGATCAACAAAAGCAAGGGAATAAATCAATAAATAAATAAATGTATCCCTTGCTTTTTTTGACAATTTGAATTAATCTTTGATCTTAATCCCGAGATCATAATGAAAGGTTAATATGCTCACGATTTATCACAATAATACCTGCGCGCCGCGGCGTCTGGCGAGATGGAGTGAATCAACATGAAGTAAATCGCGGAAACGTGAAGAGTGCAACGAAAAAAACAGGTGAGGAACGCAACGAGAGAGAGACAGATGTGGAGTCCCGATCTGATTCGGCGATGGCCGGCGCCTAACTCCCTCACCCTCCCACAACACGAAAAACCGAACGGTCTACCGCCGAAACCGACCTCTGGGGAAGAGGATGGTGGGAACGGGGGGGGGGGGATGGCTCGGGGACGGAGGGGAGTGGGGTGGGAGATTGGGGCCGGAAACAAGAGCGGGCGGAAGAGAAAGCGGGACCACCTCTCTTAGCACATACACAGACGGAGAGCTATTGCGAAGTGCGGAGAGACGACAGGAGAGTGGGCGGAAAGGGGGAGGGGATTGGTGGGTAGGAAGGAGACTATTGGGGGGTGGTGGTAGCAGGGGAGACGGCACTGGAGGGGAAGGGGACGACGGGAAATATACCAGGGGTAAATGGATGGGGGAACGATTGTTGAGGGGTGAGAGGGAGAAATGAGAGCACACATACTGAATCAACTGGATGCATGGACTTTATGCAAGAACGTAACTTAAGGAACGTCGAGTGAAGGGAGGTTGAAGATAGGTTTCGTGAACAATCGCTCAGAAAAAGGAAGGAGCATGGACACCCAGATTAAGTTTACCCGTAAGAAATTTTAAGAATATACTGAGTTCCTAATTGCATCGTAAATAACATAATCGTTCATAGTCATTGAGATACCTCAGAGTAGAGAGAAGGATGCTTGAAGTTCCTGACCGGAAGTATATACCTAAATAAATACCTAAATAAAAGTATATAAATAACTCAATTTAGATTAAAAATACGTCTGGGGACCAGAGTGATCATTATACATTAAACGAAGACGCTTTTGGATATGAATTCGTTTGATTGATTTCTCCCTCAAAATTTTACTCCTTGTACTAGGAGCGTCTTCTTGAGAATAAGGGAAACTATTTTCCGCCCACTCAAATATATAGGTGAACTCGAGAGCGTTCTTCAAATCGTGATCATAATGTTATGTAATCTTGCATGATCATTTTTCATATTTTTAGTCGATGAGTACACAGTTATCGAACAAACACGATTTCTTAAGTAATTCTAATACATACAGCCGCGGTTTCCGTTTCGCGGACGGGATAGGGCATTCAGACTATAATTAATCAAAATTCTACTCGTAAATGTATAGCCGAAAGCTCTCCACGCCATGTTGACATCAAATCTCCCAGTGCTGGTGGGCTCTATCGTTAACGCGGGTGTAAGGTGTACGATTTTAATGTTTGACTGGACTCAAATAAAATAAATCGTTAGGAAAAATACTGAGATTTCAGTTAAAATATTGCATTCATAGTAGAATGAGCAATGCCATTGCGCAGAGGCGACTGATAACCCTTGAGTTAAAGCAAGAGTGGCGCAGAACAATGTGCCTTAAACTCAGAATCGTCTAGGCCGTCCAGTATTACAATATAAAACAATCTGTAACAAA
Organism: Pyrrhosoma nymphula; assembly: GCA_963573305.1. NCBI lineage: Eukaryota > Metazoa > Arthropoda > Insecta > Odonata > Coenagrionidae > Pyrrhosoma > Pyrrhosoma nymphula. Next base: position 39,285,151 of record OY754334.1, read on the forward strand.
CTAACAACATACGTCAGTAGAATTTATAATGCCGCTCAAATTCTCCCAGTATTAACATTGTTTTCGGCCTTTTAAATGGAGAGCTAATCAATACAATACGGCCGATTTGCCGATTCGCAATGGCTTCACTCCACTTCTGGATTCCATCGCCATCGCCAGGATTGGTATAAGACAACTAACTTTAATTTTTGCTACGTATTCATTTATTAGAGGGTGTGGCTAATTTATTATTAACTGCACGCAAACAAACAATAAAATAAGTTCTGTTTTGTCACTGCCACCCGACGTATATCCAACTCGGAATGCAATCAATAAATAACTATTAAATAAAATCTATTCTATTGTCTAACCTGCGTTTCGACCGGTACGGAAGTCTGGAGGAATCGGCAGCGAGTAAGAGGAACGTGGCCTGGGGGCAGGAAGGAAAAGGCCGATCGAGTGGGATGAGAGATTGAGGTGAGAGGAGGAGAAATGCTGTTACCGCCGCCGGTTGAGAGTGATGGGGAAACCGTTTCCGCTTAAAGGAAGGTGCCCCACTCCCTCCCCCTCGCAGAGCGTTGAATAATACGGGCGCGTAATGAGAGATCTCGCGTGCGAACTCTAAATTTGGACCCAGACACGCTTTTGGCGATGCCCCGGTTTATTGACGGCAGACGACCCGAGATTATGCCGAGTTGGTGACGCTGATCGGTCACCGCTCTGAAAACCAGACGATTCGATCACTAAACAAAGAGCGGAATCGACCAAGACACTCATGCCTCCTCGTGGGAATTTTCGTACGACGCGGATCACAAACGAATGCGATAACGTAGGATTGGACTGCCGGAGGACTGAGAGAAACATTTTTATAGACACTTTTATAATTTATTTTTTGGGGGATAGAATTCTTGCGATGAGGATGTTAATTTTGATATTTAAAAAAAAATCGTTCGATTGGTGCGAATCAGATTAAAATCGAATGCGATTCGAGATAAAGACAATATTATGGCGTAGGGCTGGAAATATTAATAAAGCTTCTTTTATTCTCTTTCAATGGGAACAGAATATTTGCGATGAGATATTTTTTTCCTCTAGTTTTTTTTATTTGGTGCAGATTTTTCCCGTTACACCTACGTCACACCACGCGAATCGTCCACGACGACGAGAGATACTACTAACGGTTCGAATTCTGAAGGAAATACAAATGCGACAAAATTGAAAAAATGAATTGAGTTTTTTTCGCGAGGAGTAAGATTATCATAGGGTGGTAGGTTCACTATATTTTCTGGAAATCTTTTATAACGTGCAATAAACTAAATTTGCGTCAAATTGAAAAAGTATAGGCTTCTAAAAGACAACAAAGCAAGATTCCACAACTTGTTAAAGTGAATAAAAAATTACCTCATTTCAAGTAAAGCCTAGCTCAGCAGCAACATACTCGTTAGCTGCCAACTCAAATTGTTTTGTGAATGACAATATTTCCTCGCATGAAATCAATTCAAAAAACAACATCCAACGAAAAACATGCGTATTAATTTGTGGAATAACAATAACTATAACATTTCAGTTTATCAGATCCACACAAATGCCTTTGGTAAGATCACTGCAAACAATAGCGTACATACCTGGGATATTCTTTGTTTTGTTTCGTTCAATCACAGCATGGACACATTGACCTAGTCAATATTTATTTGAGAGGGTCCAATGCTATGAAAGCCTTTCTTTCTACAACTAACGCCCATAAACAAATATCTCAACTGAAGGATAAAATCGAAAAATTACTGAGTATAATCAGAAGCAGAAGGCGTGGAAGCATACACTCAATGGTTCACCAACGCAATTCTCTACGGGGAACCCCATTACACACAGCGGATATCCTAACGATGATTAGATTGATTACTATCTCAAAAAAACTTGAAACATTTATGACCAGACCGGAGAGACAATAAGAGTTTCGACACACGCCGTCACCATTCTCAGAAATGAATGTATGGGGAGACCCCTTGGGCCAGCATTACATTATGCCCGAGAGCAATTTGGGGCAAGCAGCATTATCCCCAGGATGCCGGAAATATTGCACCACCAACTATTAGCACTCTCTCACGCCTCCCACCACGCATAAGCGTAAGCACGCTTCACGAGAATATTTTCTCCCAGGCACTTTTTGATTCATTCACGCAAGCTCACCTTTCATTTTTTCGCAGTATGCATATGAATCGACTCAACGAGGTTTACGGGGGCGTGGCTCACAAGGAACTCGGCCAAAATATCACCTTAAACGAAGAGTGGGCTAAGGATATTGGAAACAAACCCTCTTCAACGCAACAACAGGAATGAACACATTACGAATAGCCCGCGGGATATATCCACTTTTTCCCGACCTCACCTTCTCTTCCACGCTTACAAAAAAGAAAAACGAAGAAATAGAAAAAAATGCCCGTTTGCTTGAGCGACTTGGATGGAAGTGAAAGTAAGTTGAGATTAATCACAATGCGCGCGTTCCACAGCTTAAATTAACGCAAAATAATAGCTTCAATGGTTGAACGTACCATATCTCCCTTCGAATCGCTGCACCTACTTCCTGAAGTAGATTCAGAAATGTCGGGAAATAAAGCAACAACATGCTTGCTGTGTGGTCCACAGAGAGAGAGATCGAGAGACGCTTCGAAGAAAGCCAAAGTATGTATGCCCTGGGAAAGACAAGGTAAACACCATTGATATAATTGGAAGGACTTCAAAAACGTGACTCGTAAAAGCCAGATGAAAGTGCGATCCGAGGTTTTCGCGAAACTGCTGCATTCCCTAAATGTAAGCCACCGCAGGAAGTCGCATCCTCTGTCCGCCCGTCCCAACTCCTGCCAATTGTACCGAATCAGCGTAGCATTATTCTGTCTCAGACCGTGAGTTAAAATTAAGACTAAGAGCGGGATTTATAGTGACCACTTCTTTCTTAAGTGACACTTTATCCCAGCCAAAGATCACTTTAGCATAAAGTGAATCGTAAACGCATCCCATACAAAATCTGTTTAGATAGCTCAAAGTCAAGCTTTCCTGTAACAACGTCAAAAACATTACGTGAACCCTGACTCGTTAAATTAAATCATAATGATAAAAAATGAGAATTACACTGACAGTGGGACGTGTTCAAAAATTCATTTTTTCGCGTACAATAAGGCGATCGTAATAGCTGTTATGGCGACATAGCTGAATTGTTCAACAACTTTCCAAGTCAGCAGATAACTGTTTTGACACATCTTTTTTTACGTGGTTGCCCACTTACCGAGAGCACGTCTCGCATACCTGCTTTACTAGTACAAGTTATGCATCTCTAAAGAAGAATATGTATAGTTAATCCATGATCACACGTTGTCTACTATGTATATATTTCCTGAGCATTAAATGAATCAGAGCAAATATGTCAGAGCATTAAATGAAGACCATTTTTGTAGAGAATTCCCCCCAGTCATAAGGCACCGATGGCTCTCCAAGAAACTTTAGCACCACTTCCATGACGTGTGACCATCCTTAGCGGCGCCGGGCTGCAGAAGTTAATACGCCATTTAAGCGTAAGGTATCTCAAGGATGAAAACGTTCGTGCTGAATTCCCCGAGGTGGAAGAAAAGAAGAGGGGGAGAAGGGAAGGCACTGCTATGGCAGAAGCCAGCATTTTAACCAGATTAGGCTCACGGTAAGCTCCTTAAACAGAGGCGTGACGTACGTCTCTCATTCTAAGTGAGTCGGGAGGGGAAATGGCAGGGAGCAGCAAGTCGACGTATTTTGCGACATGGAAGTCGGAAGCCGTCCAAGGAGTGACGTCACCGCTAATTTTAAAAATTGGAAAAAAAGGTCTGACGTCAGCAGAATGTAGGGTCCCGCCCACTCAAAGAATAGTACCTTTTGAAGACTTTCAGACTGCAAATCCAGCTCACTCTTGATCGTCACAACGACATTCTTAACCCACTAATGATCCATCGACCACAGCTTCAACATAAGTATAAAACAAAATATGAATACTTAAAGCAAATTCAAACGTGGAGCAATACAATACAGAATAAATTATCCACTTTCACACTTATCTCTACACACGAGCCATCAGTATCATTCCTTAGGCAATAATGAGATGTAGTTACTCATCAAGCATCCTATATATTACACTCTGGTGTGAAAATCTCGCGAGGGCATAACGGCTGAAATCGGCAGTAAGCGTAGATAAATGACAAGGGAAGTCCCAAAGTTAGTCCGCGCTGCATTAATATGATCTACCTTCGCAATGATAACTCATCAGAGAGTCATTACGTTTTGTGTTCGGGATCTTCGTCGAAAACGAGACTATGCGATGTGGTGAAAAACTAAAAAATGAAGGAAAAAAATGATGTTAAGTTAGTCTCCAAAGGAGACGTTGTGTTTCAAACACTAATGAAACTAAAAAAAACGCCATAGGTCCCTTCAATCGCTGCCGGATTGTAGCATAGCTTTGAAGCTTTAAGCCTCCCCAAGGGATCGACTGTAATGGCTACGGTAGGGCTCGAATATTGACTCTTGGAAAGTAGAGGTCAAATACCTCAGTCAACAACATCTATTATGAGAATAGCTTGGAAACTAGACAGCGTAGGAGATTTCAGATAGCATGTAAAACGAAGACGTAGTCAATAATGAAAGCTGATTGGTTCTGGATATCCATTTACAAAACTCATTATAAGGGCTAAAAACTCGTCTATTATAACAACATGGAATGGGGTTTGGTCCTCATCCAAACTTCGACGCTCGATCGAAGACAACTTAATTCCACCTTTGGAAGACAGCCGCCGAATGGCCAAGGGCCACGCCCCCCTCCGCCACCGATACCGTGCTACGCAACTAAGAAGCTAACTTGGTTGTCACCGAGAAGACGGTTACCGATTTGTTTACGATCTCCAAGGACGAGAATTAAACTCTAGCCCTAACTTTCATGCCACTCTATATATTTGTATGTACAAATATATAGAGTGGCATGAAAGTTAGGGCTAGAGTTTAATTCTCGTCCTTGGAGATCGTAAAAACAGCGTTACAAACCAGAAAAGCTACAGTTGTGTGCTATACAATTATTTTTATTAGAAAGTAAAAAAATAGATTTATTCTACTTTCTTAGAAAAAAGTTTTTCCATGATTGCCTCATGGCAGAGAGAAATAATATGGGGAGAGAATGACAGTATGAAGTAAATGTACCAAAATAAAAAAAACCTTTTTAAACATACTAAAAGCCGGTGTGATAATAAATTTATTTCCCATGTTCCTATTCACATTGTGACGATTCACGAATCGAATAAGACAACACGGTGCTTGATTCGCACATGCCAAAGCAATACCAGGTGATGAATACCAAATAATATCAAAAGAGGGAGAAATCCATGAGTTCCCGTAGTTACAGAAACGCATAACAAAGAATGCATTTTCAAATGCATGATGGTACTAGGAAGTCTGGGGGGATGGGTTCTGGACGGCGCATAGAGAAGGGCTTTGAGTAACGGGGATTAAGAAAGAAAATACACGAAAACAGTTCAAGAGATTGGGGTGGTACTGGTAGAAGAAGAACTCTACGAAGGTTTTTATTTAGCACGCATCGGTTCCAAGTATCATCTATTTTCCGCCCCCCCTCCCTTCCCCCTTCCCCACAACACCCCCAAAACCTCTCTCAAAAAACGTCTCATCCCAATCGATTCGAGACGGTGGGGAGGGGGAGAAGGAGGGGAGGAAAGTGGGGAGGAGAGGGAAAAATAAAAAAAAGAAAAAAAAATAAGAAAAAAAAGGGAAAGATTACGAGACCGAGAAAAATAGCAAGGGAGCGAGAAGTAGGGGGGAGGGAATGGAAGTAAGATAGCATTGGACATTGGGAAGGAGTAAAAAAAAGGAGATGGAGAAGGTTTGAGAGAGAGAGAAGAAAGGGGGGGGGGTCGTAGAATGTTTTGAAAGCGGCATGACTCCCGGAAGTTTCATCGCCCAGACCCCCCCCACCCACCCACCTCCTCCACTTCTCCTCTCGACCGTTGGAAGGAACGGAAAGATATGGGGGAAGGGGGGGCGGAGGGGAAGTAAAAGGGGAAGAGGGTGGGGTGAATTCGGCGAGGGAGGGTGGGGGAAGAATCGGGATTTCGGAACGATGGGAGAAGGTTGAAAAGGGGGGAGGAGGGGTGTGGGTGAGGAAGTAAAAGGACAAGGGATTTTTTTATTTAAAAGGCTGAAAAGGGGGTGGGAGGTACGAAGAGAGGGGGGAAACGTCGTATAAGGTGGAATGCGTGGGTGGGAGCTACAAGGCAGCCAACCTTCGACGACAAAAAAACTGTCAATCTTAGCAAAAATCTAACTTGTGCAAGTTAACATTTCAGACAACTTTGCGGAACAGCGTAACATGAAATAATTTATCGCATTGTTCATTCTACACTTTTTTATTGTTACTGAACATGGTTTCGACATAAAATGTCATTATCAAGGTAATGCGTGGGACCCTTGATAAAGGCATGGTCGGTAAAAATAAAAAAGCGTGGAATGTACAAACTACTACAAAGCGAGAAATTATTTCACCTAACTTGCACTCAAGAGTGCTTTATAAAAGGTGAGAGTCAGAAGATTCTAAGACAACAGCCGTTTTAGCTTCTTTGAACGAAAAATGTTCGCTTAATGTATGCATATGCAAGCATTCCATTCAAATTCTGACAAAAAGAATACAGAGAATATAGTGAAAGTAAACATACTCTCACAGAATTCCTTTTTTTTAAGTTGTCGGATTATTGTATTCTCAGCTTCATTGGTTCCTACCGAGAAAGAAGTGATGAGCTACGCGAAGCAGAGCGCGAACTATTTCTCGAATGAATTTTTTTTAATAATTCAGGTAAGACATAATGCACAAATTTTCTGAAATCGAGGACTTCATAAACATATGCGTTCGTCAATATGAATCCGACTGAGGAGACTTTTAACGTTCAAGGGAATGAAAAGAGCAGATAATACGTTATTTTTCAATATTTGAACAATTTTCACAAGGATAGAAATTGTGAAGTTTAGCTTTGATAAGGCTTGGCAGAATCGAAGACTTCTCTGCCAACGGGATTACTAGAAACAGGATTTTTTTTAAATCATGACCGGGAACGACGGAAAAATTAACAGAACGTTTAATATCGATATGCATCTAATTTTAAATTCATACAGAGAAAAGAAACACAAATAAATAATGTATTGACAGGACGAGAAACTGGTTCGGTTCTCAAACATTTAACTTCATTTCTAGAAAAAAAAACGGTTGGCAGGCCTGCGACACGCTGGTGCGAGAATTGGAAACGAACGCGATAGGAATGAGAGAGAGAGACACACACAGGGAGACAACATTACAAAGAAATCGAGGAGGACGAAACAAAAGAGAGGAGACGGCAGAAGGAGGGGAAATTGAAGAAATGGGAGGGGCTTGAAGGAGGGAATATCCCAAACAACAGGGGAACAGACTATGAGGGAGCCAAGAAGGATCTGAGTGGGGGGGAGGGAGGTTAGGAGAGATAGTGAGGAGGGGAGGAGAAGGCAGCGCGCGTGGAAAAGGCTGGTAAAAGACGTGAATGCATAATTAAAATGAATTCATTGGTGTCGCGTAGCCGTGTTCTCTATTTTTTCATCAGCAGAAGGGGAGGGGCCATCCCAACAAACGGGCGGGGAGATGTGGAATGAAAGATGGATTTCGCAATCACGGCTGCAATTACGTTTTTTTTATTTTCAAACTGCTATGCGCCGTCGTCGCGAAACAATTTAAATACCAGATGGGGAGGGGAATCGGGAATTAGCGCGATGAAAAATTTATATGCTGGCTTGAGCGCACACTTTGGATTTAAAAAAAATTATACATCTACAACTCCGTTCTACCCCGAACTGAGCGAAAAGAAAAAAACTCCAATTGAAAATAATTGGTTGGATAAATTTACGCAGGAAAATTTGATCGGGAGTCACCAAACTAACACACAGGAACGTGCGAAATTCACATGGCCCGGGACTCGTACCCAGATCCCCCTTAACCATGGTCCACTCCTTAACTATGGAATTTACAGTGCTAGAAGAAGCTAGGGTATCAAGATAGGTGAAAGCACACAGAGCATATACGTGGGATCTGGGTTCGAGTCCCAGTGAATGATTCTTTCACTGCGGATTTCACACGAAGTAGCCAAAACGTAAAAATAGACTTGTGGGGAGAGTTACGAACATCGCCGTTCATGATTGAAATGAATCGGAGAAAACAAAGGAAAGGCGGAAAGCGAAAAAAGTGTTGGGATGTGCAATGATGCGGTCTCGTACGGTGGGGTGAATATAAAAGAAATCTTCTTTCATTGTCCGGAGGAAAACACATGACGATCCATTAATTACGAATTACGGTTCTGCTTAATGAGGATGGAGCTCATTACCCTGCCGGAAATGCGAAAGATTAATAAATACTTTTGTTGGGTGAGTTGTAATCACTGGTGATCGTCGATGCATTTCTGATTGAGCTGAATGCTTTTCGGAAGAAAAGGGGAGCTGCGTTACCTGCGTAGAAATAAAAACCAGCAATTAGTTTATTTAAATGCATTGATGCATTTATTCCAAGGATTAAGATGAAATAAGAGTCCTAAGAAGAGTTTAATAAAAACTCAGATATGAAAAAGAGCAAAACGTTTTGAATAAATTTAGAGACATAATACCCTTTTTATTGCAATAATAATTGAAAGAGAAATGAAAGGGAAGGAAGACCAAAGACCAACACATAACGATAATTACGATAAATTCTAAAATGAAGAATTAAGAAGGAATAATGCGGTGATCAGAAAAGAGATATGAGAGCAGCAGAAAACCAATCTTCGGATTGATGACTGCTGCCTGTGATGATGAACAAGGGATACGGAATCGATCTATCATAACATATATAATCGTATGAGCATAATGCTCGTCGGAAGGAAATAGGAGCTGCATTACACTGAAATAACATGGGTGCTCATTTTTTTACGAAAATTCAATATCATATCGCTTTCATAAAGATAAGTGAAACAAACAATCTATCTCGCAAAACAAAGTCCCACACACATGCAGCAAATCTGAGTAGAAATTAATCGAAGTGCTACCTCTTTGTCCCAGTCTGCCACACGGAATTTCAAATTAAATGACGCCAATGATAACGACTAATCCTGAGGTAAAGAACAGACGCGGGAATCAGATCGAGTTGGGAGGTCTTTAAGCCTCAGAGGAGGAAGTCAGCAGCATGAACTCCCCTGAAGGGAGGTTCAAATGAAAATATTCCCAATGTCTACAACCCAATTCCCCGATGCCGGTAATAAATCAAAGGGCTGCCTCGATCCCCTTCGGCCCAAAAATAGATTCCTTCCTGGGAAAACACGGCAAAGGCGAACGAGAAGCAATAGAGGCTTTTTGAAGCACGACACAGGTTGAAAGATTTATAATCGATGGTATTAAATTGGAAGCCTAATGGCTGCGTCAAAGTGATAAAGATTGAATGTTCGCGAATCCCAAGAGGGTGAGAAACTTAGGAATATGGATTCGATACAAAAGAAATGCGGGGATAATTAGCTTTCGCGAACACCGCAAGCTATCACGAGAGCTGCAGATTCCCTCGTAGCTACATCTACAGAGTATCCATATCGAGGCTGTGCTGCCGAGGGTGATTTTTTTCAAAACATGCAATACACTACAAACTACAAAATTTTAGCAAACTCAAGTGTTAGTAGATTATGCAAATACAGACATCATGGTTACAAATGGCTATTAGAATTTGGAACGTAAAGCAAGCATGCGAAATGTGCAGTTAGCAATTATTAGCAAATTAATAAAAAAAAATATTCAGTAAATTGACAACTTAGGTTACATTATAGCGAACAATACATTTCAGAAGTCTTAAATGCAGCCATTATGATAACTAATCGCGCGCGGCAAACATGACATTTTAAAACAATCCCGTTCATCAGTCTAACACCCTAATTTAATCTCTTTGATCTAATTGACATCAGTCCGTAGGGGTTTGCAGAATATTTTTCGACAAGGTCAGAAATTAGATCAGCTACGCATTTATTTTCAAGATAACTGTAGTGGCTCTCAACCGAAACTTCAATATGAATTGATATTCAGTTCGAATAACGTCTTAAATGTCTCGAATAACGTCTTAATCATCTTAAAGTGTCGACCATGACTATACTATCCTTGGTCAAAAATTCATTTAAACGCGTTTCGAACTTACTTGAAAGATTAAGTCTAAATATTTAACCCGAGGTAAGAGGATAATGACGTGCAGGAGCTTTGAAAGACACAAACATATGTACATGAGCGAGGTCGAAAACTAATCTCATTGTCACGATACATTAAAGCGAAAGAGACCGTAACAGAGACATGGTACTCGCATACGAATTCTTTCATTCGCACGTCACGAGGGGGATAAGGAAGAGACTGCTGGGGATTACGAAACGGTTGGGTTCCCAACGGGGGAAGGTTGGAAGAGACGGAGGAGGAACAGAAAGGAGGAAGAAGAATTGGAAAAAAATATGCAGACGCACTTCGACATGAGGAAAAGGGCGCGCCCTTGTTGCGTTGCAACGAAACAAGCCACCCCAACCAACCGTGCCTCCCACCTCTACGCGCTTGGTGTGGGGTTAATGCTTTAAAAAAATTGAAACAAAAGAAAAAATAATCAGAAAAAAAGAAGAAGAAAAATCAGACAGGAAGGGAGGAAAGATATGCTGGATAGGAATGACGATAGGTTCGTGTTGGTGCAGTGGAGAGTACTATCCCAGCACCTAATCCATGCAGTTTCAGAGATTTAGCAGTGGAATTTCTTAGATTTAGAAGTGGAATTTAATCTCTACTTGTTGACCATGAGGAAAGAACTTCACGTGCAATACTCCGTCCGTCGGGTAAGACGTTAAACTAAAAAAAAAGTAAAAAATAATTTGAAAAAGAAAAGCCTTCCTATTTGGCAAGAAAGGGGAAAGTGACATGTCGGCACCAGGCTAGAGCTGCATCAGGAATACTGGCTTCTCATCCAGACGACCCTTACGAATCAATCCTGGAAGTTACAGACTTTTTCATCGGAATGCCGATTCCCAAAGTAATCCTGACCAACCAAGCCACCTGTACTTAAGTGGGGTAAATGACCTTAGTAGTTGGTTGTCTTCAAATAACCAACATGGAATACCAGAAGGAAAGGTGTGGGGAGCATGAGAGACGAACGGGAAGGGGAATAGGAGGAAGAAAATACGGGTGTGGAAAGAGACTAAGGTTTTAACAATGGAGGGAGTTGCCCCGAGAAAGAGGTTAGACTTTTAGACGCATAAGAGTTACGGGCAGAATAGGGTGCGGTGCGTGGTGGGTGACGTTGGGGAGGGGGTTCGAGGAGTACCATACAAGAGGGGGTGGGGGTGGAATGGGAGCGGAAGGGAGGGAAGTGGGAGGGGATGGGGTGCGGTCGGGTTGGTAAGGGAGAGACACGCTCGGAAATAAGAAACGGCTCTGCCAACCGAACCGAGGAAAACTTTTACAAACATGCCACCCAATAGCGGCGGCGGCGCCAAATCCCGGAAGACAAGGTGAAATGATATAACCACGAGGAATTCTGGGGGAAAATGAAAATAAAATATAATAAAACCACGACGATCTTGTGGGAATAAAACATCGAGCACGCGACGGAAGTTTGAAAAGATATATCCGCCGTGGAAACGGGACGAACTGCGAAACATTATTTATTTAGCCGCTATTCAACCAGCCTCTCATCCAGTTATCGGAGATCCAGATTTTCCTCTAAGCCGTTACGACTGAAAGAAGACTTTAAAACAAATCTGAATATCATTGAGCACTTGATATTGGCGAATAGTAATTTGAAAAATGCCAAACGCGAAGCGCGCAATTGTGTTTTCCGACCTAACGGTTGCAATTATATCCTATAATTATGAAGAGATACATTTTTTCATTGGCTAACAGCCCAAACTGAAAGACTTCGAGAAAAATCATCAATTTCATTCTTCAGCAAGAAATAACGGAAGCCCTCATATAAGGTAAAATATGAAAAATACATACAAATAACAATAAGAAGTGGATGATCCAACTAAGTTCTTTTGACCACAAGGAATTACTTAAAGCCACAGGGAACAAGAGAAAATATATTCTTAAGGGAAATATCAAATTCGGTAAATTATCCTAGTAAACTAAACCTTATCTTAACTATTTCTGGATGCCTATTTCGGCCGGTGTTGCAAAAAAGTTTATTTTTGTAATATTAGACCAAGCCTTCGTGAGGAAAACAACATGGAAGTAATATTTTCCCAGTAGTTAATTAGTAACTTGTAAAATGAGTCGACGGAAACAGAGGCAATTAACCTATACCTTCCGCTGGACACAATGAATATAGCAGCTCGCGACAAACCCATAAATAAATATAAAATGACGGCAGCATACGCCTTCATACCCAAGCCAGTTTCCGAAGCCTCATGCACAGGTAAGGGCAACTCATCTGGCAAATAACGTCATGAAATATGAAACCGAACTATCGAAGGATATGACAGGCACTTTACAAGGAAGCTTTCCCTTTGCCTAATTAGTTTCGCGGATAGCTAAGGGACAGAAGCATAGGAAAGCCTTCGGTAAAGTTTTTATCTACTTACGGCGATGAATTCCACCACTGTCTATGGCAAAGGTTCCACAGGAATAAGAGTGGCCGCATGCCCAGTAGCGTAGTCATTGCCTTACCTACAAAAAAACAAAAACAGAAAATTTAGCAACATTATTCCAAAATCAATACGATCGATCATGCACAACTAGACGCCGTGACTGATCAATTAGCACACAAAAGGAAAAAAATTAAACCAAATGCAACAGAAAAAACTATTTCGGTATCAAGTGCTTCTCCAGCACTCACTCAGTTTAGCCAAAATATTAAGCGAGATAAACAGCGACGAATTATAAAATAGCACTCTCCCACAACAAACCTTCAATTCAAGCAATAGTAATTGGTTAATAAAATGATACAATTTTTACTAACAATAATACAGAAATTTCTGATAACATTATGGCTGTCCATTATTCTAGGGTTAGAAGGGAAAAACCATACTTGTGAATAAATGAAGTGTTCTGGTACACATATCACGAGGTATTTTAATTTAGGCATGTGTGGATTTGCTCTGGTGGTGACGTTGTCTCGACTTGTGCCAGGGAGAAAAGGTTTATCCATATAAACCTACAACTGCAAGCGTCTTACTTTATCAGCTTGGTCGAGTCTACCGATGTAGAGAGGCATCCTAATAATATCGCCGGAGTCATAATAAAACATATTAAAATGGACGTGTTCAAAAAACACTGGGAGTATGCTCTCATTTAATCCTTCACATGACGTGAAGACTAGTCGCCCGCCGTCCGTGCTCATCGTGCCGTGTACATTCACGTGACGGGCACCGGCAGGAACGATAACAGTGTAGACTCAGCGGCGGCGTCCACCTTCCGCCCATCGGCTCGTGAACGCCCGAGCGAACGAACCGGTCGTCGAATTGACCGTTGGCGCAGGAAGTAAATCACAGCGGGGGTTGAGAGGGGAAGGAAGGAAGAAAGGGAGGAAGTTACACCCCCGCAGTCAGAGAGCCCCACGGCGCAAGGAAGGCGACGCAATAGGAGACCGAGAGACGGCAGTCAGACTTTAGGGTAGTTTGCAATATCGACAACGACCAAAAATTATTCACGACTTCCTACGTTGCATTTCAACGGGTAGAAGTTGCATTTCATTCCATTATCGGCCAATTTCATCGTGAATATTTGTTGTCGTCGTTATTTGTTGTTGAATTACCCGATTATAGAATGAAGCAAAATAAACAGACCTCGCGGAAATCCGAAGAATAATTTGAGTTGAATTTCAGTTCACGGGAAGACTGCTTAAAAAAAAACAATTGCTCTTATGCCCGGTTATAAATGTCTGGTTAACGTAAATCGATATACGAAGTAGTCTTTACGTCATTCTGATGTAAACTAAATGTTCAGGTTCTTTAAATTGCGTCAAACTGCCGGTTCGTTCATTAGAGCATGACAGATGGGATAACGCATCGGTTAAGTGAAATCTGTAACAAGAAAAACAATTCTAATGCCTATTTGACAATATCTGGTTGACGATAATCGCTAGATAAAGTAACCTTTACCTCTTTGTGATTTTAACAGATGGTTTGGGCTTTGCCAATTACATAAAAATTCCGGTTAGTTAACGGGAGCGTAAGCGATGGGGTAACGTATTTGTTGAACAATTCTAATGCATAGTTTGAAAACTGGTTAACCGTTATCGCTAGATAATGCAGCCTTTACGTCATTACGATGTTAATTGATAGTTCAGGTTTTGTAAATTACAACAAACTGAGTTAGATAACTTAAGTATAACCGGTAGTAGATCGTATTAATGCCGCTCATCATAGAAAAAGAATACACCAGAGATTAGAAAACCGGGCCTAAATGGGAAGCTACGTTTTACCTACTTTTAATTTACACCATCAGCTTTCAGAAAATTACGAAGGTTGGACATTGCAAGCATTCCGAGATGTACAACTACCATAAATATGCATATTGAAACACAAAACCCTTGATAGGAGCAGTGAGCCAACGCATCGCCGTTAAGCCGTTAAGAATGTTACGTTGGAAACGACTCGGTAGAGATCGAGACAGGAAAGAGGGAGACGGAAAAGACACAGGAAAGGAGGAGGAAGCAGGAAACGGAACGAGTGGGCGCCCGGAGAAGGAAGAGCAGAGGAAGAGGAAGTGCAAGAGGGGGTGGGTGGGAGGGAAGGAGGCGTGACAAGAGCGAGGCCTCGCACAAGGAAGAAGGAGGAGGAAACGGAAGAGAAGGGCAAATAATAACGAAGGGGAAGGAAGTCTCGAAGAGAGAGAGAGAAAGAGAAGAGTGAAGGCTGCCGTGTCATTAAGGAGGCTTTCCTCGCGAGGGGCCGATCCGGAATAATGAATAAAAGACGCCCTTTTTATTGTCACGGCGACGAACGATTGTATTTTTCTCCTCAAGAGTTGCATCGCCATTAACCCACGGGGTTAAGAGAAGATAAAAAAATTACACCGGAATAGGTCGCAGCGGATCGCTATAATAGTAGGTTGCGGGGGCGTTGGGAGGTGTGGACGGAAACAAAAGGAGGACAGATCGGTCCCCCCCTTCTTCGCCAAGGGGCGAAGAACGCCGGAGTGGGGTGCGGATATGACAAAAACAACAAAAGAAAGCGGGGAGGCGGAGGACACGAAAACGAAAACACGTTTACCTAAAATAAAATAAAACAAGGACCAGGGATAGAGGAGCGGGCGGGCTCGAGAAAAAAAAACTTTCAATGAACATCGAGCACGTCAAGGCGAACATTAAAAAAAGCTTCCCAATCAAGATTGGCGACTTTATAAATATAAATAATAGATGAAAACCATGACGAATCGAAAGGAAAGGTGCCAAAGCTGACACGAGCAGTTCTCCGTGGCAGCGCTTTTGAGAATAATTTTCGCGAAAGGAAATTAGGAGATATTTTTCGCACATGATAACCCCCGGAGATGATAAAAGTATAGGTACTTAGGAGGGCAGCCGCTGGAATTCAATAGATGAGTTATGATTTTTGTATGGAGTGGGATCAAGACTTAAGAGACTTTTTCAAACTTATACCCAGTCTCACGAAAGTAAAAATAGCTACAAAAAAGCGGCAGCACAACATAATGCAAATAACATAAGCCAAGAAACTAATTCCTCAAGATTTCCCATTAAAGTCTTCAGAAATATGTGCACAAATAAAATATAATATTGAAGTCAGAAGTCTTGATACATTGCTAAGTCTGGGATGAATTTGTGGAGACCAAATAATTCTGTCATTTTGCTGTTTTGTTACCAAGGAGTTTGCTCATTTAGAAAAGATAATATACATGTACCTGACGAATCAGTTAACAAAGAGAACTCGAAGAAGTAGCAACCTACAAATTATATCCAATCAATAATATATCTTGATTTAGGAAAGGAGGAAGAGGGTGAGGGAAGAAAAAGAGTAGGGTGATGAACGGAGACAACTTCTAATTAGCACCGATCGAAGCGATAACTCGGGCGACGCCCTGTCTACGTCCATATTCTTACAAACCGGGGCTATGACACGATAAAATTAAAAAAAGATTATTAAAAACCCAACCCGACTATTGTTTTGAACATGTGCCCAGGTAAACGGATTAAGATTTCTATCACTCTAGTCCCATTAAAGGACGAGATGGCAAGAGAAAACTAAAGCACTTAACGCTTTCAAGGGATGAGTACTAAGGACGTAAACAGGAATTCCAACCCATTTAGGCTGATGTGGTCGTCGTGCATTCGTGTACGAAAATCGAGCTTTCCGAGAGCATGTTCAGACCGTATCACCCGACTTCCTTCGCTAAAATGCCAAGAAAAACGCCAGCGAAAATGCAGCAAGTAAATGCGTACCTGGATAGCGAAGTATGTACAGTGGTCCTTAAAATACCTCAGTATACTAAGACCGAATAATGCCCATGGGATATTCCCTCGGACGTAAACATACCAGACAAATAATTAAGAGATCAAGGTTAAAACCGAGTAGTATTTCCATTGATAAAATCAAGTCATATCTTTATGGCCATCTCCATTCATTTGTGACTATAATACGTATAACGTGATATAGTTATTTAGCTATAACGAGCTAAAAAATACTATAAAATTGGAAACAATGAGTACGATTATAGTTTAACGCCAACCTCCTAATTAATGCTTAAAGGATTATCTGCACGCAAAGAATGAACGATTATGGGCCCATACTGCAGAATAAAAGATCACGGAAATTACTTCACTAGGAGGAAACGGTGCCGATTTTTTCATGTTTATAAATTTCGTTCTGGATAATAAAAAAAATACTCGCGTGCGAGAGGGGTTAATTCATTAACATGCACGGAGAGTCGCGGAAGGAGTTTGCCCGTGCGTTATTTCGGATTACGCTCCCTCGATATTTTTATTTCCCCAGACCAGATAAGAATCATTTCATCGTTGGTTTGACGTGCTTTTAATTAAACCGTTACGTGCGGCGAATGTGACGCAAGCGTCGCTCTAAAAAGCCGCTTGTCTTCTGGGGTGTCGAAATCCCCAAAAGGAGGAAGCGAAAGAGATATGTTAAAATGCTCACTAGACCTGTCTTTCTAGTCGTATTGGAGTCGTTGTCTAGGCAAAGTAATGCGCTAAGGATTGCACACTCCTTGAGAGAGTTCATAGAGGGTGACGCGCTATGTCATTAAACTGAAAGTTTTCCACACACCCGAGATAAATTAATCGCAAAGATTTACCGTCCACTGGAAAGAAAGAGCTTTACATAGATAACACTTGGCCAGAACCGATTATCAATTTAAGAGGTTTATAAATCTAAACGCAGGCTCGTAGGAAAAGTCAGGGTTACTCTCCAAACACACCCTCGAAGGTTTAACCACGAGGCTGAAAACACCGAACTGACCTCGTTTTTACATTTTATTTATAAGCGTACAGTGAAGATTTATGGGGGGAAAATGAAAGACCGCAAGGAGATTGCAAATTACTGTTTTTTATTGGGTAACGTTTTTCTTTCTTCGGACCACTTTGAGCCTGCATTTCTCTCACCTACTTTGGAATCCTTCCATTTTTTACACTTTGCTAGTTATTATTTTATCTTATTTTAAAACGAAATCATTCAGTGAAATAATTTGAAGAATCTAGATGATTCTTCTTCGTGACCTCTTTTTTAATAATTCAATACACATTTATTTTCTTCGGTGAATTTTCTTTTATAGGTGAATAAATTTGAAAGATATTATTTCTCATTGCCGACGTTTCGCATGTGTATGCATGCTTCTCCAGGGCTCAGAGAGAGTTCCTTTTTAATTGCTTGGTGATAAATTCGTTTGGTGTAATACGATTTTATCACCAAACAATTTAGAAGGAACTCTCAGCGAGCCCTGAAGAAGCATGCATACACATGCGAAACGTCGGCAATGAGAAATAGTATCTTTCAAATTTATTCACCTGTAACTTCCGAAAAAAAAATATATTTCATTCGTAATTTTAAGGTGACTAAGTCACGTAATCGCACACCAGCAATCTTGAGGGTGTCTCCTTGGATTAGGACTCTCGGAACGTCCGAAAAGCCTGCGCCTTGCGCCAATAAATTTTTCGATAACCAGCGGGAATATTTATTGACTAATGAAATTGGAGATTTTTCATTCAGATTAGGTCGTTTTGAGCGCCATAATTTTGAAACAAACTTCACTTTTATGTCTTATGATGATAAAACATCAAGTTGAACTGCGACAGGTTTGTGAAGTAAATTTTTACGTAAGGATCTGTGCATTATCCCACTGGTAGCAACTGCAGAGGACGGGAAAACTTCTTATCCCGAATAATAAAGCGGAAACCCACTCAACGTACAGATATGACTGCCAAATCTACAGTGACGTGATTACACAAACTAATGAAACTAACACAGGATGTGAACCGAAGCCTTCAAATTTTTGCCAGTAAAATCCTTTAGTTCCCGACAATCCCAGTATGAGCGCAATTCCCCATCCCCAAAGGATAGGCTAGCTTTCTTCGGGTAAGATAGGGGGAAAGTAAACGACTTTCCGCGCACCACGTTGCCATCTAAAAACAAAAGAATGGGAGACAGTCATGCGGGAGGGATACAGCACAGACGATCCGCGAGCAAAGTGAAAGGATTTTTCTTTTCACGAGTTCTTTTTTATTCACCTTTTTAGTTTTATTCTGAAGACATGACTTTTTCAAGTCCGCACACATGCAAGCGTCCCAAATGAGTCTCATCCTTTAAAAATTGCCAGTCGCCATGGAGGAGAAAGGGAGCCGTACGCGTGTGATAGTCCATCTTCCTCGTTAATACTCGGATATGAAAGCACATGCTGTGCTCAAATGAACCACCGCACTTATGCATCGCATTTCAATCCTATGTATCACATTTTAATCCTAGATTTAGTCAACTACAGCCCACCATTCTTGTCTTCAGAGCTAGTTCTATCACATCCTGGAAATTCTGCTTTGATACGCCCTTATTCGTTTGGCCTGTACACTTGGTTGTTTGCGTATACATATTCATACATACAAACGTTTTTAGAGTAGTACTCGATGACTGAAAAAGGCATCTTGACCACCAAAACTTCACCGATTTCAGTGAGTGCCCTCTCTATTTTTTCTGTGCGTAAAACTTTATATATTCATTTATACAAGCATATATGTTCGCGGAGGTATAACTGAACGCGATGAGTTACATGCGTGGCAGTCCGTGCATAAAAAGACATACGATAAATAAACACTTTCGGTGGGTTTTGCAAACACCTCTATCAAAGATGGGATGAGGAGGACATAGTCCCCACCATAGTCTTTCTAGAATCCTCTTCCTATCATTGAGAAAGGTCTCAGTAAGTCACACAGAAACTTCGGATGCATCAAACGTGATAATTCACCTTTTGTCGTGCCTTGTATGTTCTGACTGCCACGCTTGTATCAATACACATATATATGTACATTTATTTCTTTATATTTTTTTCGGCTCCATCATCGTCGAGAGAAAAAGATGAATAAGATGGGAGAGGGGGGGGGGAGAACATAATGGGGAGACGAATATGAAAGAGAAGGCGAATCAGTCTTTCTCCTTCAAGATTCCACGTAACACGTGATGCAACTCCAGTCATTCCCGCAATCGAGGAGGCCATTAATTAAAATTAAAAAAAAAGAAAACCTGCCTCTCTTCTTCTTAATCTTTTTGATGTTTCCTAACCTCTTAACGACCAGACCCCCGACAAAAATTTCTCTCTCTCCCAGTTCCTTCTCCAGCCAATCCAAGCGTCTGCCTCACACTCTTCCTCGCCCATCTCTTGCCCCCTCCCCCACTCCACGCAGCGCTTCCTTATTTCCAAAATGAGATACGACTTTACGCTGTGGGGCCAAGGAGGTGAGGTGCGGGGGTGAGAGAGAGAGAGACAGGACACCAAGTGGATGCATGTCTCACATGGAGTGGTTTCTACCTGCAAACATCCGCTGATTCAAATTGGGTCTTCTGCCCTTATGCATCCTAATGCTTGCGGCCGAGGAGGAAGATCCGGAACAAAAACGCTATTTATTTTTTTTTAGACTTGCAAGGGTTGTATTTTCAGAATAGGAAAAGTTGCGTCGTTAAAATAAACTCAGAATAATCACAAAGTGAGCCACTTCACGGCCGTCTTTACTCCGTATACGAACTCACTGCTTGTAGGAACACCGAAAATGCCTGGTGCGTTATTCACGCCAAAAATATTTAGATAAAACGATTACTTGTGATATCACATCACCTCGGCTTACAAGATTATTACTTGTCAATGGCACAGCTGTTGTATTGATCTCGTTTCAATTTGTAAAGCAACCAACACCTGGAACTAAGTTTTGTGATAGGAAATCAATAGCGAGCACGTTAAAATCATGTCTTTCGGGCGCGGTTTTGGGTGGTTGAAATAAAACAAAGAAAGTGAATCAATGAACCACGAAGTCATTGCACGATCGTAGTGGGGTCTTTTCTCTTCTGTCTCCTACAACTGAAAATCTGGGCTAGTAATCCCACTTGGCACAGTGACACAACGATAGATTAAAAGCCTTACGGAAATACCAAACGCGTGATTTTAGTTAGTTCATGGATGACATAATCTTGGATCCATGCGGCGTGATTTGTTAGGGTAACAGTGACAAAATAATAGAGATACATTTTCAAATAGATAGGTTGAAGGTTATGTTTTTCCCTCACAGCCTTCAAGCCACAGCACAAATAGATCAACTCAACCAATAGGTACACTAATACATTTTTTTCCACCCATTATCTCACCTGATTCTTCCACTTCTCTTGGATCCTTTCCATAGTTGCCTACTGAATTTCCAGGTACATGCCCTAGTTAATACGGTAATACATACATCTCCCAGTATGATTCCAGCTTTTCTCTTATATAACCTACGCCTTTCGCAGATGAAACGTATAAGAGAGCAACACTACAGTGATCGCCAGTTAGTCATTTTTTACTCAGATTGAAGAAGATCCGACCGACTCTTCCCCCGACGTATCACCTTCGATCACTTGATTATTACGCAAACTACGTTCCTAATTCTTTTTCTTTACCCTCTACGGGACGGCTAGCAGCCGCCAAATGGCTGGGTAATTAATATGAACAGGAAGGCGCGAGGCCAAGCTTTCTCACGGCATTATGAGAGGAGAGCTCGCGCGGGCGCAAGCCTCTCTTCGGCGCGTCCAGGAAGGCGAAGCAGCAGCGGGATGAAAGCGAAAGGACTCGACTCTTTAAAAGGATGCGAACCGTGCGAATGCTTTATTATTATTGCGAGTGGGCGATAAAAGAATCAAGCACGCCCCCTTTCATGAGGAGGAGGAGTAGCGAGTGGAGCAGTCACAGCAGGTCGCGTGACTGCGACGAAACAGGCGGATTAAGCTTCTTATTTTTTTAAAGCACTTTTCCCGTTGCATTGAACTCCCCTCAGGGGAGAATCAGGCCCGGTTTTATAACGTCTGGTCAACTTTAACCGCAAGATGAAGTAGCTTTTACACTCAAATGATGTCAACTGAGAGTTTGCTCTTTGCATACAACATTAGCGTGACTATTAGCATTCATAAATTAATAGTATTAGTAATATTAACCACTTGATGTCTCTTTAACAGTGTGCTGCATGTTTGCATGTTCATTTACGTAGCACTCTCCCAGTTTCTAGTTTGACTGCGCACTGTTCTCCTGACTGCTTTTTGGTCTGCGCCTAACGGCCGGGGGAACGTGCGAGGTCCCGATTGGTACTGGGAGTGCTGCATGCCTGGTGTCCGTTCCTTAGTGTTACTGGGAGCATCAGTTAAGCATTTCTTTCATACGCAAAGACGGACTTACACGGCGTTAATTCTCTTGAGTAGGAAACTCCTTGAAGGTTATATATACGGAATTGGTAGCGGAAGAACTAATGACAAAATTGAGGACACTTCGAGTCTTCGAAACCATCTACTGCTTGCGGTTACGTACAGCTCTCGCGAAAGCTTATGGCGTTCGGATGCGCAGAAGAAAACGTCGTGGAGGGGTAACGTTTGGTGGAAAGGGTAGGGAAAAGGGACGTAGGGGAATGCGAAGACATGGCATTTGTGCCATGCGTGAGTGCATTTCAAAAAATGGAATTTGTATGACACGGACAACACAAACGCCGCGCATCCGAACGCCATAAGCTTTCGCGAGAGCTGTAGTTTGGCAATAATACTGTCAAGAAAATGTGAAATAGGAAAACAATTTGATTTCACTTTATATTGGACCTTTTTATTTTTCGGTGGTCAGAAATGTTTGCATGATAAGTAGCATTGTTTACTTTCACTATGATTTTCATATTACGAAAAAAAGGGCCGAAATGAAGAATCTAACCCCAGAATAAGTCTGAGAATAGTTTGCGAAGAAAAACACTACTCCACTATAGATTAGGGTTAAGCCTTTCCGTTGATTTATATTAAATGATAGAGTTAAAAAAATACCATCAGGAAATGGAGTCAGGAACTTAAAAGGAAAGGGGTCCCAAAGGTTGCGTGGCCCGTATTCGCCGACGAATTTACAGCCATTTACATTTATTATGAAGAACAAATATATTTCATCGCAAATTTAAGTGACAGAGCTCCAGGCCGAATAAGAATAAAGGAATGATTTTGATGAGTTAGATAACATATTTTTAAGGGTGAATACAAAGAAAGGGACTCAGCGCAATGAGTCTCGCGACTCCTAACCATTTTTAAGGAATTAAAAGGCATGATCCAAAAACGGTAAGAATTTTTATGATAAAAATGAGTAGAATGGAATAATAAAGAGCAGGACGATGTAAAAAGCTCATTATGAAACAACCGAAAAAATCTCTTGCTTCTTCGCAACTGGAATGAAGAAATTGACATTATACGCAATAATTAAAATTTATTAGGGTATATAAAATTTAAAAAAAAACGGCAAAGTTAACGAGCCCGGATAATTTTATTGCAATTTTCTGAGTTAAGTCTACGCAATTGTGGGGGTAAAAACTCTTTCCAATCGAGCGAAAACGGCGATAAACCTTGGTGAATTGTTTTCCTAGTGGGTCGTTTAGAATAACCCTGAATTAGCTTTAATCAGATGGCATCGAAAACGTTCCATTTTAGTACCAAGTATTCAACCAAGAATGACGAAGTTCCGGTGAAAGTTTACGAAAAACGGAGCAAGGAGAAAAAAATAATTACCTTGGGAGCATGTCTCGTCCGAATCAACACGGCCTACGGAAATGCTGGGTAAAGAAAGTCCCATACTTGTGCGGCTATAAATTAGTATCAATCATCTTACAAAATCAAGCATGCCTAACATTGACTGATTTCCATACATTTATTTCAATAGTTTTAAACTGACAATTCAAAATTTTCAACTTCATATAGAGACTTATAGAGCTAAGCGACTATAGTAAAAAAACCTCGATGAAATATAGCAGGTATCTGATCGCTTGACTGATAAAAATCCCTAGATGATAGTAACCGCAGCCAACTTCACTTCCCTATGTGCTGTAAATTTTCTTCAAAGGAAAATTTCAGTGTCAATAATTTTCTAATGATGTAATAGGTAATTTTACGAGTACAGGGTAAAAAATGAAAGCTGAACACGGAGAAGATGATGTTCATGAAGGTTAGCTAATTAAAAATAAGAGCAGTAACAAGGTGAATGAAGGAAAAAAACCAAAGGCGCTTAAACATAAATAAAATTCGGATTTCGAACATCATTTACCTCGCAAAATGTTTCCAGAAAAGACGAGTACATTCATCGCTGACGGAGATATAACAGGCAATCACGATGACATCTTGAATGCTTCAAATTACAAGTTTCCAGTGTGTCGTTAGGTTGCTGAGCAACATCAGTGTCGGAGGCAATGTACTCCACCACCCTCCGCTCCCGACCGCAACATTCCTTCCCTCCCGAAAGGAAGACTACGTTCACAGACCGCTGGCCGCCAATTCGACGGGTGTTAATAAACGTTGACTTACGCACATTTCTGATGGCCGAGGCACGTGAGGGCACGCGTGAGTTTCGGGCCGCACGGACGTCCCGAACACGCAATGTGCGGGAAAACCGAAGAAGAGGGGCGGTGGAGGGATAGAGCCCTGAAGAATCCGCCGACTTGGCGTCCGTTCACTTCGAAGAATCAAGGGGGATTGCTGCGAAGGAAATTGGCGACGGCCGCATTAGGGATCCATCAAGACAGTTTCACACCTTCAAATACAACGTCAAATTCCATTCCAGAATCACCGATCACGGTTTATCGCATGGACATGACGTCATTGGAATGTCATGACGGCGGACAGATAGTCTTGAAGGCTCATGAATGATTTCGTTGCCAGAAAATAATTCTTTTCTGAAACGGATATAAATTTCAGACTATTACGTTGCTCATTTGTTAGTGGTGAGCAAATTTTCCATGGAAGTAGGATCGTAACATAACACTTACGCAAGTACTGTCAATTCCCAACAAGTGATAGCCACAGCTCACATTCAGAGAAATAATAACTAGATAATTACGATAAATGTATTAAACTTTTCAAATCAGAATTAAATAAAAATTGGACAACTAACAACTGGGAAAAACCAGGTCACGAAGGTAATTCGCAAATCACCCACGGATAATGGGAGAATGTAAAAAAAGCGAATTGAGAAAGACAGGTGAAATCAACCTACGTTTTGCCCTCCGAAGCCACAAAGGCACGAGGCAGTACATGTTATTTATAAATATCCGGTTCAAATATATTTATCTCGCACTTAATATTTTGGTCCACCCTCCACGCAGCTTAAATAACTATTCTAAGTGCGCACAGTGGTTGAAGAGAAAGACCAGGTGAATATCTGGTTTCAGGTTCACCCAGAATCCAAAGACGGTCGACGCCAAAGGTCAAGAAATTTGAGGTCCCTTGCAACGAAAGGTGCGCGCCCTTGCATTCATTGCGGAGACGGTAGAGTCCACATGACAAATCCTGAGGACCAAACGGGCCCGCGGACAATTATACAGCTAAATAAGCGATTTCACAACCTCCCCCGAATTCCATTCCTTCGCCGCATCCGTTTTGAATCTTTGCCAATGGCGTTCGAGGAGCGGTTATCGACGGGTGAGGCAATTCTCTCGACAAAGAGGGAAGACACCGAGGAGGAGGAGGAGGTGGGGGAGCGTGAGGGATACGTGATTGGGAAAAGGAAGGAAACGAATACCGAGTCTGCATTTTCAGCGCAGTGACATTTGCCAGAGGTGTTACACATTTAAAACGTTCCAAATGGCAAAGGAGATGACCACATTCGACACCGTCCCCGAGACGAGGCGAGCGGAAATGGAAAACAGGAACACCTTCAATCAGCTTAAAAAACTAGGAACGAAATTGGGTATGTCGAAAGACAAGGGGGCAATAACCATAGCGGGACAGAGGGGGCCATAAATCCGTTCCAGATGTTTGAGATGGTAATAAATAAAAACATACTCAGAAAAACTAGTTCAAGGATTACATAGATGGCCAAAAATGACCCTACACATGATGTAACACAAAAAAAATGCGACACGAAATAGGTATATACGCCATAGGCCCGGTGATTAAAAAACAACTAAAGCAGAGTGATCGAATGAGGTGTGCGTAATGCAGATGCGGTTAAATGATTTCTTCAAGATTAACAATCTCGTGTAAAACCTAAAACGGCAGACCATTTATATATATTTTCGTGTACTGGTAGTGATATCCGCAAAGATTCTGTTTTCCTCTCCTCTGCATAATGAAAATAAACATTGGCTAAAAGGGGTATTGAAGAAAGCTGGTGGCCAATTTGCGAGCACGTGTGGAAAAGTAATGCAATGATCACGCCAAAAAATGGTATAACTGAAATAACCGGCGTGATACCATGGCAATTCATCAAAACACATGCAAACCGAAAATAATTAATTAAAAAGCCCTTCATAAAACGCTGATGGACTAATTTCGCGCGATAACCGTTGTGGGTGGATGGTTTTAAAGAAAATTTTCACGGGATTCACATTGGTGGACCGGGACACCATCCTACATTATCCGATTCAATCTATGCCGATGACTAACTCGTGGCACTGGAATAAAATTCCTCGCAACGTTTTCGATCGAACCCCGATTCTCCCGCGTGGGAGGCCAGGTGGAAGAGACGCACCTCGCCGATGCGGATGGGGGAAAGTTTCGCGAACAGGAACGAGGGTGCCTGCAAGAAATGAAAACGTGGGCCAAACCCCTCTAACCCTCCCCCCCCCACCCGAAATCAGATCGCCAACTCATGCCTTTGCACCCTTCACCGTTTCCCACCTCTTCAGCCCCCCCCCTTTCCTCGCCCGGCACCTTCAGCGCAGTCTTTCGCTGACGCAACATCCCGCCGGAGTGAGAGCTGAGGAGGAGGAGGAGCAGGAGGGAGAGATGGGCAGGACGGAACTTTCCAAAACAACGTCCAAACACAGCAAGCCCTAAGACTCTTCTTCCTCCAAACTTGCCTCCCTGACTGTGGGGAAGACTCCGTGACCCAAAACGGAGGAACATCTTTACAGACTACAACTCATGACAACCCGTTGATTAACTAAAGGGAGCTGTTCTATGTTTTCCAGAGCTAGGCATCACTTAAAATACGTCTCCAGTGTATAGGATTCTTTAAGTACGCATTTTTACATATCGCAGAGTCTTGATGACAGGAGATTCAGATGCAATGGAGGGAGAATTGAACCAGGATTACCTGGGAATAGTGGCGTAGCAACGGAGGGGGGCAAAACTTCATTACCGCCCCTAAAAATGTATCAAGTTGAGGTGGAGAAGTCACCCTGAATCTATACGACACGTCAATAAGACGGGCTTCGGTTCTAGTGTAAGCTGAAAATTGAATTGTAATACTTCAATTCCGAGTTTTAAAACAACAAGCTTTTTGGACTTGGAAGGATTGAAACATTATATTTGAAGGGAGGGAGGCGGCATTCGGAGGCGCCGAGGCGGCACCAAAAATGGTTGCTCCCCATAATCCGCAACGTTTTTACACCGCTGCCTCGGAAGACCAAGGATGGAACACATTGAGCATATCATAGGATATGTCAAAATATAGTATAATGATGAAATAAAGAGGTTAGCCAAAAACAGAGCTGCAGCAAACCAATCTTCGAACTTGTTGAAATCGGTAACATACGTGAAAGGTCGCAACAATAACTCCATTCGGGACAAAGCCTACTACAACAAATTGGAGAGAAATTAGTATCGAACCATAGGTTAAAATGTAGACTAAATCTTTCATGTAAGTTCGAATCTGGTCACGTCTCTGGTAACTTTAAAAATACTAAGAGGACCTCGATTTACTGTGCATGATTAGATCAGATTATAACATTGGCATTGAATTATGGAATCAAACTATAAGTTTATAATGCCATTTTTTGGCGAAAAATTAGATGGGGTAATTGATTTCAATAACAATGGACAGCTAAGTAGTGCGACAACTAGCCTAGTTATTGGAATATATGCACTGCGGAGGATCGCAGGGTATATAGTATGTTTGTTATGAAGTCCTACTACAACTTCTTGCAAGACAGCTAAACACTGCGAAATTCTATTATCTAGGCAAGCACATATTTGCTCACTTATTAACTCACATTTACTATATTACTACATTCCTTAAAACGTTCATATCATGAATCTATCGTACGCTTTTCAAAAAAACCCTGGCTCATACCCCTGACGTAGATACAGTGTAGACCCTCTCACCACCTCACACCATCCGGCGTCGAGAGGAAGAGGGGAAAGACTGGAAGGAGATTGCTGCGAAAACTTCGCAAGCAATTCGCTTGCGAAGCAGAGTTGTGGGGGTAAAGGGAGTGGAGGAAAGACTTATGGGACAATAACTCCGGGAGGCAGGAAAACCTCCGGGAGAATCCGGAAATTCTTGCCCCGGAACGCACGCGGTAATTATGCGAGAGGGGTGGAAGGAAAAAGAGAGGGAGAAAAAGTCCTGGTAGGTTTTTTTTATAAAAATAAACTTTTAAATGCCGACGGTAATGTCGAAGTTTTTTCGGTATCCTTCCTGAAAGAGGAAGATGAAACTTTATAAAAAATAATACGAGTAGGAACACTTATTCATCCAGTCGGCGGAAGTCGACTCACTCACTTTCTTTTCCATCGCCAAACATTTGGGTTGAATTTCCCACACACAAGTATTACGTTATTAATTACCCGCTGTCTGTTTCTCCCATCAAGAAATATTTCATCACTCTAGGAGGAGAAACTATGTTTTTGTAGAGCGAGTAAAATTCCAGCACCTCGTCTCGATCAGAATCAGAGGAGATACCGGTTAACCAGAACTCCTCGGTTAAGACCCTATGGCATACACAAAGAGGGGAAAAGAATTGCGCGCTTGAAATTTGGTGGCTCACTGAGATTCATCTGAGCTGTACCTATACTAATTTCATTGACTGCTACGACAACAGCCACGAAGGAATTTGGGATAAGGAATTGCAAGAGGGAATCGACAAAAAACGAGACCTGTTTTGATGGATAAGTATCTAGCTCTACTTTTGTTTCAAGCGATTAATGGTGCGCGGGAAGAAAGAACTTTAATACTAATCAGTTTGGCAGTGCCTCTCTCTAACTCTCTCGCTTCTCTCAGTTCTAAAGCTCTGCATTTTACAAGTAAACTCAGCCTAGCTTGCAGTCATTAGCAGCTACCTACCAATCAAGTCTTTCCATCGACGGCGTTACATACACTGTTTGCTCGCAGCAGTGTTTACCTAAGCGTCCGACTTTCCTAATTATTCTGTTCAGCTTGCAAATTCTTGGCTTTCAAGAGAGAAGAGTATCCTCACTCAAGTATTTTATGTTATCCTCACTTACTTAAATTCACATGAATAAAGAGGAATCACTACCGTTTAATTTTTCATTTCACATAGCTTAAACACACATTTACAAAAAAAGGAAGGCATCCTTACTCCAATATTGAATCTATATGGATTCAATATCATCTCAGGCCTTCATGAGCTCAACTGCTTGAGATTTTCTCACCCCATAGCGAACCAGACAGGGGCGCCAAATGAAAGAAATTTCAAATGAAGGAATTAAGGGCGCCAAATACTAAGAACCCGTTTGAGAGGACCCACCCCGCTCTGCCCCCTCAGGTGCTCCGGTCACCACCCCCCCCCCCTTGTTACGTCCGAGGCGTTTCTGCGTATCAAAAGGCTGGCGATTAATGTATCTCACAAAAAGCAAGAATCGATGACCTTTAACGACGGGGGTGAAGCGATGGAAAACGAAATACCCCAGCGGTTCTTAACCTATTTTCGCACGAATCGCCTCCGGATGCAAGCTGTCGCAACACATTTCTTCACTTTCATTAAACTATGAAATACTCATTTAGATCCCACAAAGAATGTAAATGGAGATTGCGCGATAAATTTTTTGCACTGGAGGCATGAGTTTTCTTGCTTAGGTAACCTCCATCGGGCGAAAGAAGAAATAGGAAGAGCAGATATTTTCCCTTGATAACGTGACCAGTTTGAATTACTGTCCAGGGGAGGTTCCTACTACTGAATAAATAAACAGCAATAAAGTAGCAATGTTTTCGTTTACATACATTTTATGTATGTACAATCATGTTTAATACGCCGTTTTCGTGTTATGAGTGCTCCAAGTGGTGCCGAACTACCGTTTTTTTTTCGGCGGAAAAACAGAGACTTTTT
Source organism: Pyrrhosoma nymphula (assembly GCA_963573305.1). Taxonomy (NCBI): domain Eukaryota; kingdom Metazoa; phylum Arthropoda; class Insecta; order Odonata; family Coenagrionidae; genus Pyrrhosoma; species Pyrrhosoma nymphula. Next base: position 39,314,903 of record OY754334.1, read on the forward strand.
TCAATCGAAGCCAATATAAACTATAAAAATAACATTTCAAAATATGTCGCACCTATCAAAGAACGTAAAAATAAATTATAGTACACACGATGATCATTCATTTGCAATAAGATCATTGGTTATTGAAATATATAACGTCTCAAATTTGAGTTCCTCGGCTTTTTGCATAGACAGTACTAATATCATCCTTCATTAAAACAACTTTGTCGACCTATTCTTGGTCACTTGGTTACCCAAATGACCCCGATTAGTATGGGCAAATATATAGGGCAGCTTAAATGAACTTACTTTATTCTGACGGTCGAAGAATTGCCGAATATAAGAAATGACTTGCACGCAACGCTACAAAAAACGAAAGAGCATACATTTATACACACATTTCCTCTCACCAAGAACACGGCCTTACTTGCTTCAAATTCTACGATTATATCGCACCGTTTGAGACTTTGAGGCGGGATTCGAAACTTCTACCTATGGATCGCTAGTCCAGCACGTCATCAACGAGACAACTGTCGGACACACGCCCTTTCCTCTTGCGAAGAAAAATTTTAGTATTTTTCACTAATAAATGTTATTGACTTGAATTGACAAAAGAGACAGACAGTGAGACTTGGGGTAAAGGACAGAAAATTCAGTATAAATACCGGACTCGCCCACCAAGACCAGAGGTGGACCGACACCCACGGTTTAGAGTTCTACGGGGCGAATGACTCATATTTTGGAACGAGAAGGGAGATGAGAATTTTTTTACAGACACCCATAGACGGTCACCTTTGAAGGGGGAGAAGGAGAAAGTGAAAACGGGAACCCTTCCCCCCCCCCCCCCTCAAATCTCCCAGACGGGCGGACTTTACACGAAGACAAGAATTGGGACAGGAAAGGAGCGGACAAGAATGAGTGTGGAATCTAATTAAGGAGGAATATTTGGAAGAAATGCATCAAAAAGAAGAGAAAACAAGAGGAATGCCGGAAAGGGTGAAAATGGATAGGAAAGTAAGAGGTTGGTTGATTGGTAATTCGGGGAGGCAACCGAAAACTTAGGTCATCCGCGCAAGTTAAGGACAGGGGCGTAGGATAATGTGGCTTTCGAGTTTTGTTGCGCTTAGAATATCTTTGGCTCAACGTTTCTGTCGCGTTTCAGCGAGCGTCTTCAGGAGCGAAGTCCTGTCCAGCTTTCTTTAAGAAGACGCTCGCTCCAACTCTTAATAAAAGGTGCCATGGGATTACACAGATTTGCGTCTCTTCCGACGGACGGAGCACTGCAATTTTTCAAGTAGAGCCAAGTAGGTATCGGGATTTCCACTGAATAATCTCCGCCACTGACGGGATCCAAGCCCAGGTCCTGGGGATGGAAAGCCAGTATTCCAGCCACCATACCAACCCGATCCACTGGGATGCACGGAATGGCAGAGAGGGAAGAGGAGGGCTAGAGGGAGTGGCACAGATTTAAGAGACAAAACGACTAAGAGAGTAGGTGACACTGGGGATAGAGTGGAGGGCCAGAATTGATGTCTAGGGACAGAATGATGGATCGGAAAGACGGTCCGGAGGAAAAAGTATTTGTAGCCTACGGACAGACGGGCGAGGAACCTTGGCGTTGAATAGATAGAATGGAGTATCCGGTGGATCTTGTAAACGGTGTATTTTAATAACGCCGAAAAAACTTTTTGGGGAGAGCTGTGGGACTCGAGACTCGTTGGAAGGCGGACGATAGTTACCGAAGACATGTCCGGCTCAGAGAAGTCTCGTAAATCACACTCATCACAATTTTTAAACGAACAAAGAATGAATGTGGCATAAATTAAGGTAGTTTGAGCGAGATTTATCACTAGTCATAATGGAGACCATATTCGAATTGCATTTTTTAATTTCAGCGAATGTAAAAAGCATGAAGTGTGTATTGTAATATTAATGGCGAAAAATATAGTTATATGTGACAAATTTTAGTAGTAATTAAATTAATATATCTACATAAGCCTCTAACTTGAGTCATTTTTGCACCCCGTACGGTGAAAACACTTTCACAAGAAAAGGTTTTTTTTGCCATTCTGTAAAAATTACTAGGGTAACTGATTAATTATTAAAAATAGTTGAAAAACGCGCAAACTACATGACGTTGGTTTTTTGACGAAATTTAGACGTTAGAAATTCCTATTTTTTCAATATTCTCCTACTGGAGCTCACAGCCGTAATCTATCCCATGTAAAACAGCTTAATTTTAGACAAATTGCTCGAGAATTAGTTCGGCAAAGGGTTAATATTTTGATATCATTAGGAATATGAGTTCTTTCTTTAAAATTAGGTCAAAATCATCAAATTCTAGGTGAAGTGATATCTCGCTCAAACTACCTTAAATTACTCCGGGGTCACTAGGTGAAAATTATTTATGTTTGGTTCCAATAATTCAGGGAACACTCACTAAATAGATATTTATCAAACGCGTACCCGTCTGGAAACGAAATATACACGTAATTTTGAACTATCTCGTTCGCAAGAAGTGTTATGATATTTCTTCTTTTCAAATCCCTTTGAGATTAAAGAGGTAAAAAAATGTAGTACGTGCAAAAAACAAAGAGGGAAACGAATGCCAAAGTTTCCCCGCCCATGCTTCAAGGTGGGTAATTCAATTTTTTGCAGGCACTGCAAAAGTCGCCCCGAGTTATCAGCGTTGCCTCTACAGCACACAAATACAACAGGACGAGGGTAACAACTTGCACGCGTAATGCCTACAAAACGCCGGGTGAGTTTCTTGAGGCTTTGGCTAGTTCGAAGGAGTCTTAAAGAGCTCTACTACAAGAGTAGAAAGCCTGAAAATTAGGAGACGGATTTTAACAATTATTAAATAGGTAATCAAAATAACCCAAATACAAAAATAGTCATATATATCGTTCGCGTAGTAGCATTTGAATCTTTGAGATTAATGCAAATGAAAACGGGGAAAGTTATCCGGAAGGTGTATATCTTTTTTTAGGACCCATCGATTCACGAAAAATCTTAGGAATGTTCCCCTGAGATAGGAAAATATTTATTTTTTTAGGGAGGAAAACTAAGACTGCAAATCAAATCTAGCATACTGTCACTATAGAGACATTTATAAATGTGAAACCAATAAATGGGGCAGAAAACTAGGAAGAGAAATACTTCGTAGTAAATCAAATAAAACTCGACATCAAAGTCGCTTCGCGTGGCATGCTCAGACCCTAAAATGATAAAAATTAACTCAATGAAAAACATTTCTCGGCCATTTGTAATTAAACAGGAGCTTCTCCGTCGTTCTAAGTGCTCAATGACGCCAACAAGCATAAAACGTGGAGGACTAAATATTCGCATGTTACAACTATATACGTCCTGTATATAGTTGTACGTGCTTCCATTAAGAATTAGCAACACCACGCGACGACGGTATTGTTTGGTTTCCGATCTGATGACCAACAGCGCTCACGAACGATATTACTGAGAGCTAAAAGGGCGAGAGATAAACTCGAGTACCAAGCAGGAAAACACGCCAGCTCGAATGACGTACTCTCGGAAACTCTGGCACGAGATCTAATGGCGAGCGTTGGGAGGGAAGGAAATAGAAGGTTCGGAAGAAGTGTGTGAGAGAGAGGAGAGGAAGAAGGGAAGAGAAAGCGATGAAGAATGAGAGAAGGAAAAGGATGAGTAGAAACTCCATAAAGAAATACGAGGATTCAAGGAAAATGAATTACGGGCGACTGGGAAAAAATACACCCATATTCATATGTTTTAGTTAAACCTGGTCAGAGGAGGTTCTTATTTGTCCTCGTCCACGTGAGGATTCCAATGGGGTAAACAGTTTGCGTTCGGCCTCGTCGCGTCGTTAGTTTGAATATTACACCTTAACTTGGCATGTCATAGGTTTTACATTTACCATATCCAAAGCTACCCGGACTAATGGTAAGCAAGAGCTTAAACGACGCTTGAGAACAGGTACTATGGATGATCGGCAGAACATCCTTAGGCTGATCTCAAACCTAGTATTACAAAATTGTGAACGTAATCAGTAGTGGTAACCGATTGAATTGAGAAGGGGGAATAACCAAGCGGCCGTCATTTAACTGTAAAATAATACAAGTAAATGAGATTATATTCGAGCGGTGGATGCATGAGAGTGGAGCATCATGTGAAATAGTAAAGAAGTGACCCCTAGGATTTAAAGTTTGCTCCCGAAGGCTAGAGCCGAAACATGGGAAGAATTTAACTTTTTCTCAAAATTCCCAAAAAAAAGGGCCGAGAGCAGTGGTATTACCAAAGTGATGAATTTTCTCTTACATGTTTACAGTAGTTTTGCTAATTGCTCTCTATGACTAAGATGGACTGGTATATTCATTTAGTTACATTGAAAATATGGCCGTTAACTGAAAAGACAAGTATAACTTCATTGAAACCGCTGAAACGAGCAAACGCAAGGGAAAATTTAATCACCCAATGTTCAAATTAAAACAAGTGCAACAACAAACAAGATAAGTGTACTGAGTATATGAATAAAATAGGGTCAAGATTTATGATACACACATCAAATATATTATTAAATACACACTCAGTTCCTAGTTCCAATATACATGTATCCAATCAATACGTAGGTAAACCGTCAACTGCCCTTATCTCAATTGCGATCTCTCGAAAACTGATCCCACTGCTTGAATCATAGCACGCGTTTTATATAAAAATGGCGAAGTGGAAATACTGATTAAACGAGTAAGCATCGCTTGGGGGAACCCCAAAGCTTTTACGAATGCACAGTGCCATGCGCATAAGTCACGCGTAAGCATGCTAATGGACTAGCAAATTAGAGACGAGTTTTTATTGCCGCAGGACAAAAAGGTTTATATATATACACACACACGTATGCGTGTTTCGAAGCGGAGTGGTTATGGCGGTGGGGGCAATCAGCGCTTGTGACTTCAGGGCTGGGAGGGAAGATACAACAAAAGGAGAGAGGGAAGAGGATGAACTTTTTTTTGGGGATAAAAAAATTGTCTACTTTCACTTTCTCCCCGAACAACACCCGCCTCCCACCCTTTTCTCGATCTGCCCCCACATCGAATAAAGTTTGCGACATCGGCGCCCGCACAAAGCCGTGCATTCGAAAACGAACGCCGTCGCGTTGTAAGCGAGAAAAGAAAACGTCACATTCGTACACAAAGCCATCTAGAGATTGGGGGGGGGGGGGGGAAGAGGGGGGCTTAAAAAAAGTTTCGCAGAGTTAAAAGAAACATTTTGAGATGAGATGCTTTCTGGCTTTAGGGTCTTTGAGGCCACCGGAAAAAGTGCCAATTCTCAGTGCCTCCAGAATCTTCCCATAACGGGTTGGCATATAACTTCCGAATTGTCATGAAATACGATAACTTTCTGATGATTCACACACTCCATAGTGTAAAATATTCAGTGATTTCGGCACATTCGACCACTTTCAAGTGGTAAAGTCTTTTAAAAGATGCCACAAATAATGAAATTCGTACTATTACTGCGTTTTTGTGTACCTATTTCATAACGTCTCATCAGGCTGCGTATCCCGACCTGGGTCCTAAAATTTACTACACACCGGACGTTGAAAAGAAAAAAATTGGATTCTGAGAGGTCCATGATGTTATATACATTGGCAAGCAAAAAAGATACAATACAATCCCTGTCTCATAAAAAACCTTGCGAAGCTTACAGTTATGATTTAAATCGTTTTGCTTCGGTCCAATGACTTCAAGTGCAGGGTGATGTCGATGATTTGCACCAAGTTGTACTATTTTCTCCTTTGCATCCGGGTAGAAGAAAGAAGAGTTTTTTCTGTCACAGAGTACTTCGGAGGAAGACTGATCACGACGAATTCCGGCAGCCAATAGAAACAAGCGAGAAAAATGAGTGAGAAAAAGCGGCTGTGAATCGAAGTTTAAAGTGCATGTTTCATCATATAAATTTTTCTTGGGTTTCACACCAGATAATTTTGACTCATGCGGCATTCAGTTGCCCTGATGATGGCAAACAAGTCGTTCGTTGAAACGTTGGCACCTGGTGTGAAACCCGAGAAAAATTTATGTATCAGATTCACCGGGAAAATCTTAAATCATTGAGCACGTTTCACTGTAAATTTTCACTCAAATTAGAAAGAACTTATCAACGCGATGGAGAGTAACACATACTCGAGCGATAAGTATACCAACACGGTTGCAACGGAAATAATTCGTTCGCGTCTCCACATAAGGTGTCCAGATTGACCATACTCAATGAGAACAAAGGGTTGAAGGTTCACGAGAAATAAACAGGACACCCCGGGGTAGTTCTCTAAAGGCATGGAGAGTAAGAGGTCAAGAGAGAAAGGACTGCAGACGATGGAGAGTTACGTCACGCCGGAGACCTACCCACCGGAAATAGTTGCGCGTGTGAGCCATGTTGGTGGGAAAGAGTGAGACGACTACAGTCTTTTCCTTCTCCTACTCACGGAGTCGTGTCGGATGTGAGAGGGGAAGGCGAGCGGCGTTTAAAGAGAGGCGGGAGATGGAAATACAGAAGAGAAAGGGATGCCGCACTGGTGGGGAGAACTGGTGAGTAATGCATTCTGGGAAAAAGGGTTATTCGCCACTCGGCAGAGGGCGACAAATAAAGGCAGCAGAATGCAGGAGAAGAGAGGGGGAGGGGGGGAAAGGAGCAAGAGAGGGAAGGAGGTTGCCTGAAGTCACGTGAGAACTCGTGTGTGAGATCGCAAAGCCGTGAAAAACGTGCGTCGAAAAAAAACAGCAAAAATAAAAAGTCACTTCATTTGTTAATGGTTCCCAAGATGACACACTGCGTGGTCAAGCTAAACGCTTTTACGAGTTGGCGCATTTTCATTATGTTTTCACACAGCCAAGACTCATAATTTGTCTAGAGCAAGAAGAAAACTTCGTTAATATCACAATAACTTTCCAGAGATGCGTGAGTATTACACGAGAACAGATGTGCCAAATAGGTTTGCAAAAGAAATCACGCACGATAAGAGGAATCGAGGCATTTAGGACAATAATTTATTTTACACTGAATTCGAGTACTGCGTCATTAATTTCAGACTTAAAACGTTTGGGATAATAAATACTGTAAATAGAAAATCAGAAAAATAACAATATAAACTCGAATGATTCATAATAGCTTCATCAATTAGGCCAATAACTAAATGGACCTTTAAGACCTAAAGAAAGGAGGCAACGCCAGGAGTTTTACATCGCGCTGGCTAGCGGGGAATCAGTTTTCATGATCCGAATAATTTAGTGAATACAACGAAGGACGAAGCATCATGACCTATGGGAAACTCGTATGATTCAGACGCACGTGAGTACGTAGGCTCAATTGGCACCACCCATGGCATAGATAGGAGCCAGCGTGAGCACACTAGTATAATGGTTGACTCTTCTTGAACCACCGCCCTCAATCTCACGGGAATCGACTACTTCCCACCCGACCACTTTAATGGTCCCCTAAAAAAAAGGCGCTTCCATCCAGTCATGCGCGAAAGAAAGATTATTTCGGGATTTTTTTTCAGGATAAAACTGAAAAGTGGGTGAGAGAAAAAAAACGCGACTGCATTTGCATATTCGATACTTCAAATTTGTCCCAACTCTGACGACCAACGTCCCCAAAAATAGAGATTTAAGCGGACCGTAAACTTTTTCCACTTCCACCGAAAAGATTATTCTATTGGGCAGGAGAATAAAACGGATAAGGAGGCTAAATATTTGGGTGCTTACTGAAAAGAATGAAAAAGGAAATCGATCCTCAAATTAAATAATAATGCATAAAAAAGACGACGGTTAACACAAGTGGAGCGTTTTTCGTGCCGAATCCCGGAATCAAAATCCGAGATGAATATCTTAAAAAATAGGGTTTCCAGCAGGGACTGACGGCGGAGATTGAGGGCAATGCATTAAATATTTGAGCCCTCGTCCACGAACAACAAAGGCAGTGACGGTGGACATTTTCTACATCGCGTGCCAGTGCTGAAAGAAATGAATGACCCACAGGGAATTCATTACTGGAAAACTGACCCACTGGTTTACTTAATCGCACGTTGACCTAATAATACAGCAAGGAAGTCGCGGAAACTTCAAGAGTTCAATCCTCGGTTTTGACAACTAAGCACATTATCCTCGGGTATCCAATTGGGCTAATATTTCCGGGGAAGATAAATTCAAGTCTAGGACACATCAAACGTATCTAAAGGTTGAGCTGGTTGAAAGGTAGGAAAAAAAAAACTCATGTCAGACACGGTGAGGATATTTAAACCAGACCATAAGTGTCACGAAAACACTTTCGGATCTGGGACAGGAAGAATCAAGCCACACAAGATTTAATGATATACTGTAATGATCGATCATCAACGTAACAGGTGGGTTCCAGACTGAATTACAATGAATTATGAGAGGCCAGGGTATTTATTTGAGAGCTAGACAGTGACGAAAAAATAAAACCGATGCACCGAAGACCCAAAAGTTAATGAAATAAAAATGTTCTCTGACATAACTGCGATGGAAATAATTAAAGGCACAACACCTAATGTTTCAATCAAAGCAAAATTATGAATATTCCAAACCTTGCATATTTTCCTCGATTTCAAATGGATACACTTACAGCTTGGGGCTTACACTTTCACTTACTAGAAGGAAAGGTAGGTATGAAAACACAAACACAATGCACTCCGTCTACAAAATGAATTACTAAAAAAAACAAATTTTATTACGGTTAAAGCTCTTCAAATGCGTAGGTAGGTACTCATTTCCTTCCTGAAATCCCCACCTTGCGAAACTTGGAAGCGGATGACCCGCTTTAACACCCTTAACAACCAAGGAAATGGGATCTGGAGTTAGGGATGATAGTATCCATTAACCTCGATTCCCATCCAAGCGAGAGCTTTTTTTATTTAGCCACCATTTTTTTTCGTTTTCCGGGCACAAACCCTCATTTTTACTTTCTGCCCGCCTTTGGCTTCGCGGTGATCACACATTCGACACCTCTCGAAACAATTCACCACCTAGCGGATGGATCCACAAATATGCGCGGGAATACAACGAGTGAACAAATAAAACAAAAACGTCTCGGTTTCGTACTCGAGTCGCGGAAATCGGGGTTGCATCGGAATACTCCCCGGAACACAAGTGGGGGGAAAATAAAAAGGAAAACGAAATCGACCGAAATGTTTTGTTCTCCTCCTCGTTATCACACCGAGGGCACGCGGGATTTTGCCGACGTCACGTGACGCGCGGTTCCGCGATCTGCCATTTGGGACGCCACCATCGGGAAGAAGCGGGTACAGGTCACATGTCCATGTACTTAAGCAATCAAACCCCCACCCTCCGAAGTTTAAATTCATTGGCGGGAATTATTGAAGTTTAAAAATAGATCCACAAGATCTGTACAGAAATTTTATCGTGAGCATGTACAACTGAGTTATTGGAAAAACTAGAGCGAGAGTCCTCAACGAGATGAAAGCGAGCGATATTAAGACTTGTAGAAGCATTCAGGAAACGCAGGCTTAATTCTGACGCAGATGGCATTATTAAGCTTACTATATAGGCCGAATGACCGCTCCAGGACTATAAGACAATGGTAAAATAAGATAGCCACCAGGACTGTTAGGTTTAAATACTACATAAATCCTCCCACAATTTGCTACCACAACAAAACTCACGGGAAAGCACTCATGCAATTAAAACGCAACATAAATACGCATTCTTAAAATTATTATTTTTTATTTACAATGACAGAAAATAGACTAGAGTATCCTCTTGTGCCGGATAGCGGGAAAAACGTGATCGTGGATGAAACTGCGACGCGATCGGAATGATGACCCCTCCCCCAGCCAAATTTCCGGGTCAGTATCGGGAAAAGCGGGCATAATATACATCCCCACGCTAATGAGTATCGGAAACGGGTATATCGGAAACGTCCCATATTACCCCCAGCGCCAAACAAACCCTCCTTTCTCCCCTTGGGTCCATCACCTCCCCAGCCTCCTCCGGCTTCAAGCGTCGCCCGGACCGTCCATTTCCCAGAATCCACAGCGGGGAGATCGGATTACTAAACGTAAGGGTCGTTTGGATGGAAATGTAAAAAGAAAAAAATCTATGCGGAAGAATCATTTCGGCTTAAAAAGAGGGGAGCCGAAAACTCTTTGACGGCTCTTTACGAAAACTAAATAAAAAAGGGTTGCACGGGGACGGGTCAGTGAAGGCCGGCCGACACTGGACCCAAAAGAAGGAGGATGTCAACGGAGATCCTGAAAGATCGTAAAAGGGACAGGGACAATAAAGGCAAAACGCGGGCAGCGGCAGCGAACGTCAGGCTTCGAAGCTGGGACTCGTGCGCAGATGTCGGTTCCGTCCGCGAGAGACAATGGCGCCGCCATGCGGGGAAGAAGAGGAGAAACGAAGGAGGAATTAAAAATAAAATAAAACTAAACGAAATAATGAGGAGGGGAAACAGGAGAGAGAGAGGAGAGACGTCAAACGAGTTGAAAGAGAGCGTATAGAGGAAGAAGAAAGACGGAAAACGAAGGATATAAGGGAAAAGTAAAGAAAAAAATTGGCGTACGAAATTAAAGAGAAAAAAAAAGACGCAGCGATATGCGTGATCGAAGGAAGGAGCGGCGGTTTTTCCGCCCCGACCCGATGAACAAAAAATAAAACGAAGAAAAATAAAAGATTGCCCCGGCAGAGAAGAGAGTGAGGCGAACACCTGGGCCTCATACAACCCATGCGGGTACCGTGTAACGGACGTTAAGACGGACGGTCTGTACGCCGAGCCTTGGACTACCCACGCGTCGACTCAGCGGAAGTTCCTCTATTACGACGAGAGATAAGATTGCGCCCTTCGCTCTTTGCTCGACGCTCCTTTTTTGTTTTTATTCTCTGTGCTTTTTTTCGCGCGTGGATGATGTACTGCACCCCACAGCAGCTCCCGAGGCGCTAGGGGCGTGAGGGAAGGGGAAAGAGGCAAAAGATGTGATTCTTAGGCGGAGATAAGCAAGACTACTGGCCTCTCTCTCTCCTCTTCCGCCATATCTATCCTCTCGCCTCCTGAAGAAGACTCCTCCCTACAAAACTCTTATAAAACATCCAACCTCCTTTTCTCCCTCCTTGATGCTCCTCAGTATCTGGTTGCCAACAATCAACATGTGAGGAGGAAACGGAAATTAATGATATCTCTCGCCTGATTGCCCGCGAGAGTGAGGTACACGGGAGGAGAAAACACACACAGTTGGAGAGAGGCGGGCGCAAGTGGAACTGAAAATAGTTGAAAGCGTTCTAAGCGCACGTTCGGTTACACACATCCTGTGCTCATTCTCTCATAGGGAGTGGAAAAACGCAACAAGCGCCTCTATTTACGGAAAGTTAACGTCGAATTTACTTAAAATTTAATTCTGAATCAACATGCGCACAAACGAGCGTCCAAGGAAAAATAGAAAAGGTTACGTCATCAGCTTTCTTTGCCATGAACTGGTAATAATAGTGTATTCAGAAAACTAACTCAATTCTACCAAAATAACAATCAACTTCAAACTTGATTCCGAATCAATTCACGCAAAAACGAGCGTTTAACAAGTAAAAAAATTAACAAGGTAACTTCATCAGCTTTCTTTGCTATGGGCTGGTTCGCTATGGACGTGACATCAGTCGAGCAAACTCAATCCTACCAAATTACAAATAAACCATCTACCGAGAGAAGATAATAGCAAAACATTAACGGTCACGAGTCGCTTGAGATAGCCCATAGCTTATTTCAAACTCAATCGAAAATATGGAACTTTTTTACTAAGAGTATGTACGAAAAACGTTGTACCTAAGACATCACCAATGACAATTCGAATACCTTAAAAAATCTAAAGCTAACGTTAGTTTTTCGTCCATTATTCCTAAAAACCTGCCTCTAAGCTACTGAATTCCGTGGAAACGAGTCATTTGTGCCGATTCCAAAGGCTCTAGGGCTCTTATTTCGTTTTTGTACTCAACTCTCGCCTGGGAGACCCAGGTTTGAACTCCGGCTTCTAATATATCTTCAGTTGTCACATATCCGGTCCCTTCATGCAGCGTGCAGCACATTTATATCTAATCTGCAGGGTGGATACATTAATAATCGATGACTAACAGCATTTAATTATAGGAGAATTCTAATGTAGAAGCGCTTAACCATAAATCTCAGCTTAGCTTGCAAGCCTCCTCCCTGAACATAATGCTTCAAAGGAGAAAATCAACTCAAATTTGGAACTCATCCAGCGTTACGAACCAGTTAACGACTCATCGTCTCCACTATCGTTTATCTATTTTCTGTTTTATAGATGATCCCTCTTCATTAGCAAGAGGCCAAGAAATATTAGTCGCTGAGGTTTACAAGACATGCATGGACCTACGTTTAGAATATTTCATCATTTTTAACACAAACACCGGCCAGGAGTCACAAACTACTGCTAATTTATGCCCAATAACAAATTGCCACATTACTTACACAGTCCTTATTAGGCGTAACATTAAGGTGCTCAGTTCCCTTACAGTGTTTCCTGCAATCAAGCATGAAGAACAGACAAACGGTCAGGACTGCAGACATATAGCAATACAAACTTTAAACTGTGTTCGGCTAATATTTATAACAATACTGAGTCATTCGAAATAAAACATATTTGGTGTCTACGCGAATATATCTACACAATTTATAAATAATTAGTGGGCTAAAAATAAAAAGTAATGTATGATTAAATAAAATATAACACAATTTTCACTTTTACCTAGGATTTTAAAGTGCATGCTAAGCGTTTCAACTCACAGGGCCATCTTCAGGTACAACATTGTATGTACTTGTGTGTTGAGTAAGTTGTACCTATCTCTGTGAGTTGAAACATGTCGTTAAAACTAAAATTCTGGGGAAAGGTGTTTGAATTAATATGGGTTCCTTTCACTACACCAAGCTTGAATCTGTTGAACCAATTGATGAATATTAAAACCGTACTTGTCCAATCCTAACCGAGGAAAGAGGAGGAACCCAACATAAAACGAGAGATAACCTGAAAAAAACCGGTTTAACTCAGTATTTTCTTCCTGTGATGATTCCTAATGTATTAAAAATATCCTCCACGCGCCGAACGACATGAATTCGGTGTCCTGTGAAAAAAAGTGCGTCCAAGTGGAGGCAGCCCTGCTCACCAACAGCTCCGGCTCGCGATACGCAAGTCAAACACAAAAGACAACTGACGTCACCGGCGCTGTTTGCGCAATAAAAGCTTTATGGAGAGAGGGGGTAGGGAGGGGGTTTGTGGGAGGGGAGAGAGGAAGAGGAGGAAGGAAATGCCGCCCGAAAACGGCCCAATCGTCGCTTTCTTCGCTTTGGAAGCGGAAACGTGAGCAAATAATTGATCCATGGCTGCCAGACAACGTTGGCGACGATAAGGAGGCGAAGAATCAAAAACCTTGTAAGCGATGAAACACCGTGATTTTTGATTAAGACAGTTTTTTGACAGTTCGAGCCAACGACACGTAGTCACCGGGAGGTAGACAGTGAACCACACCGGGAGGTAGACAGTGAACCACCTGTCAGCAAGCCACGCATACCTTTAAATCCACAAAAAGAATCTGTCGCCACACTCGTATTAGTTCCGGGCGGGTGCTGGGTTTTGCCGCGCAATAAAGATAAAAGCGTCTCTCTTTATCACGTCTGCGTTATGGAAAGATTGTCTGCTCGCTAGCCTCGGGGTTTCGATACATAATATGGAGTAGAACTGTATCACACCAAGCTAAGTTATTTTCAACAACTCCGTATCGAATGTCAGACCGCTAAAGGATCCCAGGATGAATGAAGAATGCTCCGTAAGATTAGACCATATGAAAGAGTAATCAACTAATAATTTCAGAACATCAAGGAATAATAAACTTAGGTCATTGTTACCTGGATAAATAAGTAATTAAATGTGCCTATTTTGCACAAATGCACAGAGGACAATGACCATGGCAATATTGAGATAAACCCGGAGTATTTGAACAATAGTTATTTAAAGTCTTGACATTAAGATATTGTGAATGACTGAGGAAAATAACCCATATTATAGAGTGACGGGATAGAGGAAGCAACTACCCTTCGAAACTCGAAAAATAGCAAATACAATTTACTCTTTTTTATCCCACTATCGCATGTAACGCCATGTCATTTCAGGTTCAATGCGAAAAAAATAAATGGAAAGGTAAGGTTATGCTGCCAATATCAAACAGGGGGCACGTTCTTCTAGAAGGATCCACAATATCAATCAAATGGCATTTACACTGGAACCGCCTAAAGGATACTGCCTAGTCTATGAACTGGGAACGATTGTCGAGAAAAATGAAGACTCACGACATCCATGTGGACTCAGAATTTACTTGCTGGGAAAGAACTCCCATTGAACATACATAATCGCGAAGATGATGACCGTCTAGACTCCTCTCACCATGCTTGGAAAAAAAAATACTCGCGAGCTCTCGGGGACCTCCGGACGAGAGCCCAAAAACATCCAATAAGCGGCAAACTAATCTTCGGGCGGCTTCCACCCACACAACGCGGAACCTAGGACCAAGAAGGGGGGAAAAACTACAAGAGGGTAGGTGACGGTAGGTGGCCTAGGCTTTACGTCTGAGCCTAAAGGGGGATTCACATTCAAGCATTTCACGCGTCTCGCGCGTACAGTTTACGTGCGAAACGCACGAAAGGTCCACATTCAAGCGGAGGCAACGTCGTCGTACGCGTGAACTGCACATGGTGACACCTATTGGAGGATGAATGAAGTTGTAAAAATAAGTCGAGCCTCTGCGTGCGTGGACGCGCCGGGAGCCTGCGAGCAGCGAGGTGGTACGAGGAGAGCGACTAGACAAGTCTTTCTTTCATTATGAGGACATGTAATAGCACGGTGGGCTTCGATCGACTTAAAATTAAAAGTGCTTGCACCGATGAAATCTTTTCAAATTTCATTTCTACGATGTCTCACGAATATTTTTATCCCCGAAAGAAAATAATTGGTAGAGCGATTTGTGAGAAAATTGATTTTTATTGTTTACATGGCATTTTTCCGTCAGAATTTTTCTGTGATGAAAATTCCACGTTCGGACTTTGTTCACGTATATTCAATTATGGTAATTTTATAATGCATTTCTAATGATATTGAATTGGAAATATAAATTAAATTGAATTTAATTTGAATTAATTTTCGCCTGTTTTCTGCTCATGCCGAAGACCATTGAATTTAATTTACTAACGTATAAGCTATCGTTCTGTAGGTATCGCAAGTACCTATTCAAATTATCATTGGTTTCGTAACACTAGGCACATGGGCAGTAACTGCTATGCGACATTATACCAACCAGAATGTAGGCCAATTTAAGATCGGTTGCGATAGTTGATAATAAATAATGCCCGAAAAGTTGATAGTATTTACTGCAGACCAGAAGGATACATTCCCATAAGTTTCCTAAGAACTAGGTGCGAGATATTTTATCATTATTTTATATAATAACTATCATTAATTTATAACCCGCCCGACCCTTAACCAATTATAATATATAAAACCACCCGAATCCTTATAGCGTTTAGCGGAAATACCATATTAAAATATCTTCTTATAATAGTTTTAGTCAAGATCTCCAAAACGCGTAGTTAAGATGCATTTATGAGATAGTCCTTTTCCAACCAATGAAAAACATTAACCGCAACGACTTTCAATAGAACGTAATTGCATTTTATCTAAAAAATAATACGTTTCATTAGGAGAAGGAATGCACGTATTCGCACAGGGAATTACGAGGAAAAGAATGTTTCAAATGTTACTCATGCAACATTAACTAGGAATTAGTTCGAAAACTAAGGCAGAAAAATATCCTGCATAAGATTATTCACTACTTTTAAAATATATCGCTATAGCAGTGGCTAAATTAAATGTTTACGTTAAATATTGAGGGTAAAAAAATTTACACTGTTTGGGATTGAACCTCCGACCTTCGCACTCGCAGTCAAGCGCCCTACCGACCGGTCTACCGTAGTCTTGTTCAGAACGGCCTATGTATACAATTTTCTATGAACCTCGGGTTATGGCCTGAGAATGTCGGTCCCCACCTTGAGGAGTTTTTTGTTGTTATTTTGCTCATTGTTCACGTATTGAGGTTCTTATTTACACTAAAACAATTATTAATAGCTCGTATCTGATCCAACTTCACATTTTTGGCGGGCATTAATGGGGAAATCGTTAATTATAATGAATACTGCGACGGTGTCCCGTTGTCGCCTGGGATGTTAATGCACGAAAGTTAGCCCATAAAATTCTCAATGTGCCAATAATACAACTAATATATATCCAGCACTGTAGCAATGATTAACAGAAATGGACGATTCATGCATGCATGCTAATATATCCCAGTGAATCTTATAAGTAAATACGAAATGACTCCATGTGTCCGCCATTTGTTTCACGCGTCAGGCGCGTCGCGCGCGTAGAAAGTTGAGCAAAATTCAACTTCGCTCGCACGTACTCAGGCGTACGAAGCGAAGCATCTGATTGGCTGCGCGCGAAACGCTTCGCTTAGTACGCGTGAAATGCTTGAATGTGAATCCCCCTTAAGACCGTGGTCTGAGCACACACCCTTCCTTACTCTCCCTCATAGGAGCTACCTCGCTCCTCGGGGTCCCTCAAAACCCTGCCCTCCCTCTCCCCGTCATCTCAACAATCCCTCTTTCACCAGATGGGTAACCCTTAGGGCCATTATCCCCTTTTGTCCAGGCCATCAGTTGGGCTCGGCGGGGGCGGCGGTTAAGGGACTGGAAGGACTGTAAAGAGTGTGAGCGAACTGGGGACGAGTCTTGAATTACGTGAGATGTTGGATGGCTTTCCGAGGAAGGAGAAGAAGCTTCCGAACTCTATTCTGTTCCTCTCTAGGACGACTAACCATCCTTTCTCTTCCGCCCCTCCCCCTTCCCCCAGAGCTCCCAAGACCCTTCTCACTCCCCTCTGCAGAACCCTGCTGCCCGTGGATTCCACAGATCTCTTCCTTCCTTCCTAACTTCCTAGCCGCATTCTCCAGAAGGACCCTCGGCGTCTCTCCTACGACGCAGTTGAGATCGTATGTCGATTTCACCCACTAAACTGCTTTTAATATACCTACCACGCTCCTCCAATAAGGTGGTTTTGATTTCAAAGCGTCGCCATCCTTATTAGGCGTAGAAAAACTTGGTGGCACTCGCTTGTGAAGAGCATGCCGTAAAGGAGAGGATAGCATACATTAGATGTGACAGAAAGGGGCCTAGTGTCCCTACAGAGGTCCCTTGATTCAACTCAGTGACCTTTAATTCTCCGCTGGTGGGTGCCACCAAGTTTCACTATACCTATTCATAAGTTTGTTCGTTAACACCAGCTTCAAAAAGGGGAACGAAATCGAGTGAAGTAATCAAACGTGGTCACAGGAAAGCAAGCTCTCTTAGCTTATAAGTACATAAATATTGAACTATTGGCAACATAGGAGTAGACTTTGGTTTCCGGTAGGTAAAATCTCAACTGCTAGGGTTCACACCGTTGTCTACCTTATGGCCTTAATCCCACGATAAACAAAACATTCATGCATTGGGCGTGATTCGAACCTGCCAGGCCGGTGCGGCACCAGTCTGACAAATGCGGTCGGCTTCGGCAAAGTGCTCCATATGTATTACGTTGAAACTCGGATAACATCTCATAATTATCGCACACGATACAGCAACAACACGATCCGAGGGATAAAATTGTCGATATGCTACAAAATGCACAAAATAAATGTATGAACAAAGAAATCATGACTGAGATAGAAACCGGGACAAGAATAACCGAGAAGACACGTGATAATGAGCAATTAATGTTTCATTCAGAACTTTGATAAGAGCTCGGGGTTTCCAGAGGCAGTCATTTGAGAAGTCCTAAGTTAATAGAAAAGTACTGATTGAGCAAAGAGTCGGGATGGTGGTTCGCTTTACTCTGGTAGGCATTTCTTAGGTATCCACTTCCTTTGAAACTAGAGCTGAAATATCATCGGAGGCGATAGCGGACGATGGTCCGAGGCATTGAACGCTTTTACGATAACGTATCGGGAGATGGAAGATGTTCATCATGGATGAAAGAACAATGCCATTATGTCGAATGGAAAACCTCGCGAAGTGATTACATTTCCGATAACCCAAGACGCGATACGGACGGACCTTCAACGATTCGCACCGGCGGAAACACTCACCCCTTCCACCCCCAAGAGGCTTTCCCGAGAGCGCTGGACCGCGGCGGCCATGCCTGGACTCCTTTTGCATTTTATCCGGCAGCAGCCTCCCACTAACGCTGACCTTGAGACCTTCGGGACTTGGCGGAACGGGCTTCGTCTCCCGAAACGACAAGAAGACCCTCCTCGCCAAGCCTCGGATAGAATAATTCAGGTTGTAAGGGGCGGAGATATCGTGGGGGGGGGGGGGCGGAGAGTAACAGGGTTGGGGGGTGGGTGGAATTCGCTTTGCTACCCCCAAGGAGGTTTTCGACGAGGGAATAAAAAGATGGGAGGTCCTTTCTTACAGAGGGCCGAGTGAGCGTAGAAGGGGACAGAACTGCCAAATTTCGGATTTGATAATTGGCTAAAAATTGATCGAAATGAAAAATTTAAAAATCGACAGACATTTCTGAAAAAGGGTTAAAAATTCGGCTTAAGGAAAGGTGTAAAAGTGAACGATTTAAAAATAATATTCTTGGCAGATCCCACGACTTAAATCAGACTAGTGCCTCTGGCTTTTCCTTACCATGAAATTCCACGAAGTTAAACAGGAAACTATCGACTTCAAAAGGCAGAAGTGCTAGTAAAAACTTCATTTTGGTATTTGTTATTTTTCAACTTGATTTTAAGCCAAAACAACTCGTGATAAAAACTGAAAAATATTTGATTGTCCATGGCAAATGATAGCTATGAAATACCTAACCCATGACGTTTACTATCTAGAAGCCGTCCAACCGACACTTCGGGAAAACGTTTATCGAAGTCTGAGTGAACAACGTCTTAAGTTCTTCCAGATATAGGAGGATCCAATTCGCTGCTCTTCAGCAAAGAGTGAAACGCGTCTCACTTGCAGTTAGCCAAAGCCAGTCAAACACTGATGGCTAGATCATAATTTGATTCGCCAAGTGACATCAAATTCTGCCGGATCTAGATGAAAAAATCCACAGTGGCAGCATTGGAAGTAGGATATGCTTCACTCCGGTTCGCACGAGTTGAAACAAAAGTCGGGATTCGGTTAGGTTGGCCGGACTGTTGGCTCCCTGCAAGGCTCCATCTCCTTTCATCCCTTCCCAACCCGACCTTTCCTCTTCTTCATTCCACTTGCACACACACATACGAACGTTGCTCCCCTTTCCCTCAACAACCATTTTGCCAGCAAGGGGATTTCAATAGGCATGAATACCCGATGGTCCAACCCCCTACCTTCTGATTCGCCGAAACCAATGGCTGCTCAAAGGACATTGAAGGACCTTTCTCGGGGGGCCATCGGTCGCTCTTGCATCCTCTATTCTTCCTTCCGCCTCCCCTTAAAAGCAGAAACCCAAGTACTAAGCGCTCCTCATCTTTCTCTCTCTCTGTCCTCGGGTTGGTTGCGCCCTTGCGAACGTTTTGAATTCTCTCCGGCGTTCCAAGGGGGGATCTCTCGACTATTGGGGGCGGTTGCGGGGGTTCGTAAACTCGCCGAAAATGGTCCGCACCTATTTTTCCCCCTGCGTCCCAGGTGGCTTTGGTCGAAGAAAAAGAAACTCCGAGGCATTAGGATTTATCGAGGCATGTCTCTTGATTAATTATTATTGGACGCGTAGGTACTCCTCCCATATTTTTTTGCCTCTCCTAAGTTTGTCACGGCTCCCAAGCGTTTTAGGTATCTGCCCACGTTCGCATTCAAAAGTTGCATCGAAGAGATGACGAAAGTAAATTTCAGAACCCTTATGGCCCATCTTGGCAGGCGTCAGTGGCGGCGGGTAAAAATTCTCGCTTGCCAATATTGAGTCGCGGGTTCGAGCCCCGCCTGGGGGGGGGGGGGGTTAATTCAGGACATGAGTTTGTGTAACATGTCGAGAATGAATTGCAAGAATAGAATATAAAGTCATAAATTCCATCTAATATAGATCCAACTATTATTATTATTTAGAAAACTGACAGGCTGACACAGAGACCCAATCTCTCACTCAGACACGCAGCTTTTAGTTGTAAGAGAAGACGCTCAGGTTTGATGTTACATGCAAAATATTAATGTAATAATGATGTCAGAAAGTTAAATTACATAAAATAAATTATGCATACGGAAAATTGCAGCATTATAGGTATAAACAATCGTACACCGTAATAATGTGACAAACAACCAACACCCAGTCTGATGCTAATGTAAAAAAATGAGTCGAAAGTAAAATGAACTCAAAGTATCATATATTATTCGGAATTATATTGGTTTCAACGCATACATATATGCAGCACGACATCGGAAAAGGAACTCTTCAACTACATACATCCGGTCTGGATTATAATATAAAAATTATGGAACTAAGATATGTATGTGCATGAATTTAAAATTAACTGACCGGAAATATATTTCTTTCAACCGTGGCTTGAGCGCAATGCGGGTGGGGGAAAGGAAGTCTTCAACTGCCCTACATCCCCATCGTCATTCACCTCCCGGAGAGAGAAAACGAAAGTGGAAGCTTCTGATATCTCACGATCTCCATTCCGCCAAGATGCAGCACCTAACACATCACCGCGACGCTTCACTTTCTTGACCCTTTTCCAACTCGGTTTGCCGCTCTTACACTCACAATCCCTGGGAAGGGATGGGGGACTTTGGACCACCTAGAGACCCTTTACCTTTGTGTCTCTCAGCGCCTTCACCCAAAAGGACGACTGTTTGTTCCCTTAGGGCCACTCCGCCCCTTCTTCCGCCTTGGAAGATGCAAAAGCCGAAGAGGGGGGAAGAGTGTGATGTATGACCGAGCAACGTCTTCTCTCTCAGCCAGTCACTCCAAGACGAGAAAGAGAACAGGGCACGAGGGATAGAAATCACCAGGCCCCTCTTGTTAAAGCGGTTTCCCAAGTGGTCCAATATACGGGAAGGAGGAAGGAAGGATGGGACGAGTATTTCTTGTGTAGAATCTCATCGGCGCGAAGAAGGATCTGAAGCACTTTGGATAAGGGGCAGAGGAGGGAAAATGCATAAATAGTCTCTCTCACACAAGTCCAAGACGGGCTGGCGGAAAATGCAAGAAGGGTCCTCTTCTCAAAAGAGCTCGCAAAACATAAGACTTGTTCCTTTTCGATGCCTTGGGGGGGAAGAGCTACATATCACTGACCTGACAATTCGTCAGGTCACAAATGGGATTCTTCTGCAGCCTAAAGCCGGACAACACACCTTGCAGTCGTTCCTCATTCTAGTAACTGTACCAAATCGGTCATTCTACCCCAAAATATTCCTGACAATTTTCCGAAAAACAACTTTTTATTGGTTCTTCAAAGGCTACCGAGGTCTTTCCACAAATAATAAAAAATCAAAAAGAGTCAATATCGCAAAGACATAGATTACAATGGTAACATAGGTGAGATTACAATGATAACCTCAAGGAGGAGGTTAGCCTGGGTAGGTTTGCACGGTGGCTGTAATTAATGGACTGATGAAATTTAAAAAATCCTTAGCATCCTTTAGTTGAGAGTATGATTGTATTGCAATAAATTATTTCCGTCAAGTACCTAACAGAAAACCGGTGTGGCCATGATATACTGCTAATTCAGAGGACCTAAAGAAACACGAAACGATAGAGGAGATAAAGCAAATCCATCAAGAATAAGGCGTAGCTATGTTGGTCATGTCAAGGGCTAGCAATGTCAAGCTCGCACGATCGAATCTCGCATTAGGAAGGGAAACTGTGTTCCTCTTGGGAATACGACGCTGAGGAGAAAACGGTGGATGTAATCTTGGTATGAGGATCAACTAAAAATCTAAGTACACTTACAACCAGGTCATAACAAACTAAAAAAATATTCCACCAAACATAGCATTGCCGATTTGGATGTGACAATTTCTCATCAGAAGCAGGAAATAAAACGGAAGCTAGCCTAGATGTAACCTAAGCCTAAATCTGTATGCTCGCATACAGTGGCGGCCTCGTTATCACCACAATCGCCAGGAAAAACAATAGAAGCTAAAGAGAGTGGTGAACTACACGCATTCTCCACTAGAAGTGTCCACCTAAAAATTAGGGCTGAATAAAAAAAATGAAATAAACCGGCCCACGGATGGTGGAAGGGGGAAGTTTGGGGGAGGCACCACCACGCCTCCCTGTACCCTTCGCGAGGGGGGGCCACCCCGCCCCCGTAATCTGTTTTCGCGCTAAAAACCACCCGGGCGACGATGAGTTTCCAGCCGATCCGGAAAATTCGGACGACAAAGGACGGGAGAGCGAGAGAGGACTGCGTGCGGGAGGGTGTCCTTGCGAAAATAGTCCAGCGGCGGTCAGTTGAGGTGGAGAAGGAAGCGGAGAGGAGAGGGATGTATTTCGGGTACGGGGAAGGAAAGCAGGGGTGGATGTGGTCGGTTGGTTGTTGTATATTCCTCGGGCGGGTTTTTAGAGTGAGGCGGTGGATACAGCGACAGAGCGAAAACAGCTAAAAGGGAAAGAGAGGGATGGTGAAGGAGGAGGGTGGACGGAAGGTGCCAAAATGTCACCAGATTCCTCCCTACCATGATTTTTTCACCTCACCCCGCATTCTGCGCGTATCCACGAGGATTTTCCTAAATCTGTTGCCAGCCTAGTTCACTTGGAGAATCGGGTTCGTATGGTCGGGCTAAAGCAGCGGTCGGCAACTGATATGCCTAGCCGTGTCACTTTTACATAAAGTGTAATTCCAATCCGGGCGTGTGACACAAATAACTGTTGACCTTTCTTAGGGGCGTAATATTATGATGTTATGTAATTAAAAATAACTTTATTAGGATAAGTGTAAAAGTTAAAGATATAACTTTGGTTACAATGACACAAATAAATTTGGTTTAATAAATAAATAAATAAATAATGACAGCCATTATTACTTGTATTAAAATATTAATAAAGAGTTCTTATTTATAAAATTAGATTTTTTAAGAAGAATAAGAAAATAAGATTTTTTAATAAAAAGGGCAAAATATATCGGAAAGTTTTATTTAATCGTCGTTTTCTTGACAAGCCACCAACCATAAACCTTTCGCGTGCCGCCTGGTGTCACGCGCGGCGTAGGTTGCCGATCGCTGCGATAGAGTTCTGAATTACTATTCAGGAATGTTTGAATCCCGAAATTGGCGGTGATACGAAAGGCGCCAAGTGGTTCACAATTTAGCATCCCACTTAACGGAGTATTTCACATGAAATTATTTCCACACGCCACCCAAGCAGGGAAAGAGATTCCAATGAAAAATCTCTGCCACTACTAGGATTCCGACCTAGGCAAGGAAGCCGCCGCCATGCCTACGCGACCCACAATGTATTTGTACATACCACCGTAGCCCCTTATCCACTTTCAATCGTTACATTACTGCGTAATGCCATTGTTTAACGCGTAAAATCAATGATCTTTCATTTATTCACGGCAAAACTACACTTTAAAAAAACAGAATGCCTTTTATTCTTGCCATAAACTCGACGTTACGAAACCACAATATTAAATATTTATTTCCGATAGACAATAGAAACTGCGAAAAAGCGTCACAGTTGGCACAAGATAACCAACCACTAGAAAACGCAAGCATTATCTACGACCAAAGAAACAATCAAGATAAAGCACTCGGATAGGAAAAATGGACACCTATTTGCCGCGAAAATTATATTCTCAATGCTATGAGCTGTTTTTCGTATCAGACGAATTGGTTTGCTTCCTTTAAGGTTTCAAACAAATGAGATACTGAACTCGTTCTGTCATACCAGTCACCTTTCACCGGAAGTTGCGGCAAATAAGAATTCGAGGTGAATTCACATTCGAGATTTATCTAGCAGGAGACGACGAGACGGTCTGTTCACGACCTTCGCGGTAACTCGAGCGATAGCTAATCATCCTTGTGGGGGTAAGTGATTGTTTTCCTAGAAATTTTCCCGACTGAACCGTGTATTTTATGCACTCGCTCGACGGTCTATCAACATGACACTGATTTACTAACTCCCCTCCATTTAAATCAGCACACACAGGAACGTAACTGCTCCGATTTTCATCCGGTGATTTTCTCGCTAGGAAACATCCAAGTCGGTTATTTATGGCGACGGTAACCACCAATACGAAATTGAGAGAAAGGAAGTCTGCTACGTGGGAAATGTAGGTAAAGTACATCCGCCATCAACGTGACTTTTAGTACTTCTCCGTCCATCCTTTCCCAACAGTATTCTGCTCTTTAACGGAAGGACAACTGGTTATACGTCCCAGCCGACAGACGGAATGTTCCACCCAAAGAACCCTCAAACAGTCCCAAATTAGTGATGAGTATTCCACAGAAAAAATATCTCCAATTTAAGGATTTGAACCCAGGTCTTCGGCGTGGGAAGCTCCACATCAACGCGATTCCCTCCTATCAGTTGGTTGTTTTATATCCCAAAAACCCATGTTACTCCTTCCGAAAGCCACGGCTGCAGAAGACCCCGCCTGGAACAGTGTTCGTAGGGCCACTGTAAGGGCGTGTGGTAGGGGGTGTCAGGATACCAGCGATGAAGAATGGAGGGAAGAGTTGAAAAGGTATTTCAAAAGGGAAATGACGCAGTGTGAGATGTGTTTCGATACATTGGAGTTCGCACGGTATTTACTGTATTCATCAATATATTTACTAAATATAACATAAACAGACAAACTCAATAATGCCTGGCTCATTTCTGAGGAACTTCGTACATTTCTCAGGATTCAATAGCATACGACCCGTTTCATGGAATAAGAGACCTGATGATGTCGAGTATTCTATGAAACTAGTCGTATTGCAGTATATCGCGTGAAATCTATACAATTTTTTCTTTGCTAAAGTAGATAGACTGCCAATGGACTAGACTGTCCGAGCGAAGGCGGGTACAAAAGCTTCTTTACTCTTCAATGAAGGCGGCATCGTGACAAATCAAAACGACGGCAATGCAAGTAAACTGCAAAAGCGCAAGCATGCGTACGAGACGGCGAACAACTATCAACCCTGAACCGTGAGCAGTATGAGATTCCGTGGAGGCCGGAAGCGTACGATACCGGATGCTCCTCCTCACGATGAGGACTTCATGGGAACTGCGCACGAACAAAAACAACTCCGCGAAAGGAGATGGTCCCTCAAGTTCTTCTCCTTCGCATAAATATTTTTTTAATCCTGTAATTTTCTAACATCCTTGCTCATGACCGCCTCCCTCCAGAGGGGAGACGTATTTTGCGTCTACTTTATTATATTTCTCTCCCCTCCACCTCGGTTGATGCTCATTTTTTTTAACTTCCCTCCTTTTGAGACGTCTGTCTTCGGAGACCGAGAACACATGAGAAACCGTTGAGGTGGTCGAGGTGGTTGAGGTGAGAGATCCAGGGAACCATGGTAGGAAGGGATTTTCCCACCGTCCTGACATGCTCACCTATTCTGGGGAAGGAGTCATTAGCCCTGTGTGAGTTCCGCATTATATCATCGCACTGCCATACTGATATCGTCGAAAAAATATCGCCACAAAACGCATTCAGAATGACATCATGTAAAGTAAATAATAACAGATTTTATCACGTATCACTTTTGGTACTTAACAACATATCGAATAATTATTTCCCAGCCGTCCCATCTCTTTTCGGGGAAAGAGTGATAATTCACTTACTTATATTCATTTCTAATTACCCCCGAAAACAGCCTCAAAGGCCTTTTACTTCAGTCATATTAACAGGTAACTAGGGATGAACAAACACAACCATGCACTCGAAGGTTTGAATCCTACACGGGCAGGATTCGAACCTGCGACACTCACATTGGCCGGCAAGGACTTAACTCCGCCGTCACAGGAGTCGCCAAATGATTTTTAGTTATAAAATCATTCCTTTATTTAACTTTTATTAAATATTATTTTTAATTAAACATTAAATGATAATTAAACTATAGAAAAATGCACCACGAATCTCATGACCTGGCATACGACAGTATATCACGTTTTTATCACGTATCACATTTGGTATGCGGTGCAGTATCGAAAAATCCTTTTTTCGACGACGCACAGTGGTCTGAAATCGAAAATCGCCGGACAAAAGTCCAAAATAGCTTTTTTTGCGATAGAAACTTGAAACTTTGCACAAGTACTCACAAATGTTTGTGCATCATGAAATGGCAAGTCATTTTATATAGATTTCACCCGTTTCTTAGATACTAAGGCTTAAACACGATCAAATTTCTAAAATAGCTCTCGCTTTAGTTTTTCTTCGAAAATCTTCAAAGTTAAACATATACCGTTGAAGTAGATGGATTTCAATGAAATAAAAAACGTTACAATCTGTTAATGTTGTACTTTCCCTGTGCCTTGCATGAATTTAAGTGATTTTTGTCGATATTTGTGTGCTATTACGTCACAAAATGGCGGACGCTTTTTTCACTCAAAATTTGACATAAAGCAGTCAATAACTTTTTTTAAACAAAAAAGTAACTCGAGATATTTGCACAGAGTGTTAGTCAAACTCATTTTTAAGAGTATTATGCAAAAATCTTAGAAAAAAGTTTGCGATCTTTGAAGCAATAGCGATATTTCGATCGCGCGCCCCGACCTGTCTCTGCGCGGCGGGGCTCGGAAATACCGTGGCTCCGTTGAACTTGATCGGTTCTGTGGACCTCAAATGTTCGAATTGTACGTTTCTAAGCTAAACACGTTGTGGCTGATATCCAAATGTTGTACACTGAAGATATTTCGAGGGTGTGGTAACGAGCGAATGGATCAGTAAACGTGTAACTGTGGTAAATTTGTCGTTTCTTTTTCTTCTGTACACTTTTGTACACGGATCAAGCTGAAAATTATGAACGTCTTTCACCTCTTGAGTGCGTATGCATATTCCGCAGGTACCCAATATGGTTTAGAGAGAAGGCTGTCTATAGAATTCTTTCTTTGCCTTCCGTCCCTTCCGAGGTACTCGCCCTCCCTCACTCCACGAGGGTCCCGCGAAAAAGGGCCGTTTTATGACGCGCGCTGCCTATAACAGTATTTAACGGGTATTTCCACTAGGATTTTGCCTTTCCCTTTCAGAAATGCATGTTTTCATGCAGTTCTAGTCTGGAATT
Source organism: Pyrrhosoma nymphula (assembly GCA_963573305.1). Lineage (NCBI taxonomy): Eukaryota > Metazoa > Arthropoda > Insecta > Odonata > Coenagrionidae > Pyrrhosoma > Pyrrhosoma nymphula. The sequence goes on from OY754334.1 coordinate 39,342,188, forward strand.
GGTGAAGGAGTGAAGTGCTTTCCTCTGGTGACATTCTGAAAGTCCTGGATATCGTGTGATTTTGTTCTGAATGTATAGAAATAATTTCCGGTATTATTTCCTCTTGCCGTACAACGGTGGTTTCCATTTACCCAATAGTCCTCCTTTATTTCAAGGTAAGCGATGTCATTTCGATTTTTCTTTTTATCTAGTTATTTCCCCGCGTTTATTCGTCGCAGGGTCCTCATGTGTCTTTTACTGTATTTTTTAGATATTTTCTGTTACTTAAACCGCAAGTATTACTTGGTAATTGTGATGAGAAAGTATGCTCATATCTTCTTTAACAATCGTCTCCTAATTAGGTTTTTTCTTTGTCCTTCGTTGAAATGCCTTTCAACCGTGTCACGCGTCTTGAGCTCCATGAAAAAATGATGGAGATTAAGGGAAAATCTTCATCCGACAAAAAAACTTATTTAGTGGATTTTTTTTCTCGGAGTTTAAATATAATACATATTGAAGACTCTGTAAAAAGCCTCCGCGAATTCATTAGGATAAAATTTTTAGTGCCTTATCTCAAGAGGTGGGCAAAGTGTTCCCGAAGTGACAAGAGATTTTTGAAGGAAAATTATGAATGGCTCGCTGAGTCAATCGATTTTCCTGAAACTATTCGTTAGTATTTACCAAGTACTTCTACAGCGACTGGTATGTGTTCTCCGATAATGTTCTTTTGTGGTCATGATTTGTTGCAAGTACATACATTTGTTAAATTTTGGGCTATATATGTGTAAACATTTACTATATCAGGTACAATGGGAAGGCCAGAAAAAGAGTTTAGTACAGCATCTGACAGGTCAAAAAGAAGAAAAGTCCAAAATATTAAGACTTTTTCCTCAGCCTCTGAGCTCGCATTGGCAACCTCTCTTAGTTTAAGGGAAGAAGGTGATATTGCAGCTGCTCAGTTAATAACAGAAGTAACAAAAACCACTCCTAGGAGGGCTAGGAGAGTTCTCTCGAAATGGAGGAAAGCTGAAAATTTCCTGACAGAGATGTCGCCTGAGGACGGTCTGTCTTTAATCATCTCTACGGGGTTGACTAACAAATGTATGTATGTAAATGGTTGTATGAGTCAGTATAATACTCTACGAACCTCCGCACTTAGTTACGGACATGAGCTCTATCCCAGTTATGACAGAGTATTAAAAGGAAAAGGCGCGGCATATCCAGAAGGGATAATCATTACAGAGAATGTGTGAAGTGAATCTTCAAACTCTACTAAATCATACGGTGTCGCGGGTACTGGCATCCGTTTCCACTGCACAAGCATCAAGCGATGACGTACAATGCACATTTATATGCAAGTACGGATTTCATGGGAGCTCGGGCCATGCCCAATACAAGCAGATGTGGGAACAAGCGGAATCATCTGATGAATTCTTATTCATGAGCTCCCTCGTGCCACTTCGTTTGTTAAATGACGCTACAGGTGAGAAATTTAAGTGCATCTAGTTTGTCTTCGGCTATTGAAATAAGAATAAGGATAGGAAATAGTAATACTAACACCAATTCAGGTGAGATTATCTGGGAAAATCCTCGTCCGTCATCTACAAGATTTTGTCGGCCCATCCACCTTCAATGGCTAAAAGAAACCAAGGAGGTTGCTAAGGCGGAAAGAGACCACATTCAAAGGCAGATTGATGCATTAGAGAAATGTAATTTTGGGAGCTATTCTGTCACCTTCAGTTTGCTTCTCACAATGATAAATGGAAAAGTAAGTCTGCAAGTATGCTTATGATAAGAAAAATTGAATTTAATTTGGCTTTGGAAAGGAATTGATGTGACTTTACAAACTTATGGCAAACGATTCTTATAGGTATGCAATGCATTGACCGATGGTGCCAGTATGAGGTGCTATATCTGCGGAGCAAAAACATCGGAGATGAATGATTTAAAAGCCATGAAAGCTAAACCGGAAAATGTGGAAAACTATTAATTTGGTATATCTACGTTGCATTGTTATATAAGGTTTTTTGAGTGCCTTTTGCATATATCTTATCGATTGGAGTTTAAGCAATGGCAGGTGAGTAAACATCAAAACTGAAAATTTTGATTGGTTTCATCCGGCGAAATGACGTAGAGAGATACACAACTTTGGAATATTTTTGTAGGCTCGTGGTTGTCTAAAAACCCAACTTTCCAAGAAAAAGGCAATGATACAGAGAGCCTTCAGGGAAAGAATGGGGTTAATCGTTGATGTACCCAGGCCTGGCTCTGGAAATACCAATGACGGAAATACTGCAAGACGTTTTTTTGATTCTCCGAAACTGGCAGATGAAATAACAGGTAATAAAACTTATCAGATCAATAAAAAATCGAAATGACATCGCATACCTTGAAATAAAGGAGGACTATTGGGTAAATGGAAACCACCGTTGTACGGCAAGAGGAAATAATACCGGAAATTATTTCTATACATTCAGAACAAAATCACACGATATCCAGGACTTTCAGAATGTCACCAGAGGAAAGCACTTCACTCCTTCACCAATTCCAGACTAGAACTGCATGAAAACATGCATTTCTGAAAGGGAAAGGCAAAATCCTAGTGGAAATACCCGTTAAATACTGTTATAGGCAGCGCGCGTCATAAAACGGCCCTTTTTCGCGGGACCCTCGTGGAGTGAGGGAGGGCGAGTACCTCGGAAGGGACGGAAGGCAAAGAAAGAATTCTATAGACAGCCTTCTCTCTAAACCATATTGGGTACCTGCGGAATATGCATACGCACTCAAGAGGTGAAAGACGTTCATAATTTTCAGCTTGATCCGTGTACAAAAGTGTACAGAAGAAAAAGAAACGACAAATTTACCACAGTTACACGTTTACTGATCCATTCGCTCGTTACCACACCCTCGAAATATCTTCAGTGTACAACATTTGGATATCAGCCACAACGTGTTTAGCTTAGAAACGTACAATTCGAACATTTGAGGTCCACAGAACCGATCAAGTTCAACGGAGCCACGGTATTTCCGAGCCCCGCCGCGCAGAGACAGGTCGGGGCGCGCGATCGAAATATCGCTATTGCTTCAAAGATCGCAAACTTTTTTCTAAGATTTTTGCATAATACTCTTAAAAATGAGTTTGACTAACACTCTGTGCAAATATCTCGAGTTACTTTTTTGTTTAAAAAAAGTTATTGACTGCTTTATGTCAAATTTTGAGTGAAAAAAGCGTCCGCCATTTTGTGACGTAATAGCACACAAATATCGACAAAAATCACTTAAATTCATGCAAGGCACAGGGAAAGTACAACATTAACAGATTGTAACGTTTTTTATTTCATTGAAATCCATCTACTTCAACGGTATATGTTTAACTTTGAAGATTTTCGAAGAAAAACTAAAGCGAGAGCTATTTTAGAAATTTGATCGTGTTTAAGCCTTAGTATCTAAGAAACGGGTGAAATCTATATAAAATGACTTGCCATTTCATGATGCACAAACATTTGTGAGTACTTGTGCAAAGTTTCAAGTTTCTATCGCAAAAAAAGCTATTTTGGACTTTTGTCCGGCGATTTTCGATTTCAGACCACTGTGCGACGCATCACTTTTCTGGGGAGGAGAAATTAGGACTGTAAGATATTCAAACTTCAATATCGCCATATTATGGGGTACCTGATGATGACGCCGTAGCGTTTAAACTAGTAGTACCAGTAAAAACTGTGGATTGATACATAGTTGTTATTGTCATTACTCATAATGGACTTCCACAAGGTTACGACTGAAAGGATCGAATTCTACCATTCATTATTTATCGCATTCACATCGCACATCACATATCATCTCATCAAGAATGGGATCGGATTAATATCGCGATGCGATATCTCATGAATAACGCACATGAAAGTCAATGTGTCGCAATATCGCACAGGGCTAGAGTGTATGCGAAGGTGCTGGTTATAGCTGAAACGGTAGAAGGCGTAACCCACCGACTAGTTCACAGGAAGTGCAGAGGAAGCCTCCTTAAAACCTCATTTTAATAATATTCTCATTCGACCGTCACTCTCCTCACGAAACTTCCGACTTAGCGAACGGATCTTGTCGTTCCACGTCGCCGACGTTCTGTAAGACCGATTCTTGGACAAGGGAAGAAGTTGCAAGGCTTAGGCCACCTCAGCCGCAAACATGAGGAACGGGCCGAGCGCTTGGCAAGCAAAGCGTAAAAATATGCGCGGGGAATCACAATTAATATCAGAGGTGGTCAAGTGATTATCGAAGGCTTGGATGGTCACTTTGAAAGCACTTCCACTTTATTTTACACAAACACATACCCACTTCTTCACGCTATTTCCTCCTTCAGCTTGGTGTATTTCCAATCTCTCCAAAATTCCCTTCACCCAACATCTCCCACTCTATCGCGGCCAACAGCATCCCACTGGTACTCAATTACTTACTCCATCCATTAACTTTGTATCCTCCAAGTTTTATTACAACATCTTCCTTTCCTCAACTACCATACCCAGAATAGAGAGACACTCTTAGTCAACGAGGAAATACACAAGTTCCGGTTACCCAAGCTCTCAACTTCCACACTTGGTCCAATTATAATGTTTAAATTTCATCACACAAATACGGAATTGACAAACATAGATATGCATGGTTGCTAAAAAGTCGAGATTCGAACTTTCACGCCTAAGAACAAGTCAAAATCTAGTTACTTGATGATGAAGCCCTAGATGGAAACATTGATCGTCTAATTGAAATGAGTATGTATCTACCTATTTGGCGGAATACCAAAGTTTAGTGCCTCATTGAAGATCTCATGACTGGGGAGAATCACCAATGAAGAAGTAGGTACTGCGAAGACTTTTTAAGAAAATTAGTTCATGATATCTCTGCCAAAGTACAAGCAGCATACTTATTGGACAAATTCTGCGACACCCACTTGAAAAGAGAACTAAAAGGAGAAATGAATCGGAAGATTGATCAAAGAATATCAAGGATGGAATACATTGGGCATATTATGAGGGACGTCAAAAATGGTCACTTGTGAATGAATAAAATCGTTATCTGAGAGGATAGCGGAGTGGAGAGCTTCAGCAAATCTATCTTCGATTTGATAACCGATGACGACGAGTGTACCATTTCGTTAAAGCTGCTAATTTGAGGGGGGGAGGGGAAATACATATTTCGGGGCTCGATGCCGAGACGGGAAAGAAAGAAACGCTGCGCTGAACCCGGTGCCGCAAAAGGTCCGGGACCGCAGCGTCGCCCGACCAATTAAAAAAACAGTAAAAAAAGAGAATTCATTTAATCCGTTTCCTCTCTCTACCGCCCGAATACTAAAACGGGAAAGGAATGTTTTGTGCAATCGACCACCCTCTCTCAACATGACGCGATCTCACCCCAGCTAGGAGATGAATGAGGGAAAGGGAAGAAGAGTCCTTTCGATTTTTTTTCCGAAAAAATAATGCAAAAAAAGGATAAGTGAGGGGGGGAGGGAAGAGGAGAAGGAGAGATAACCTTTCTCTCCTCCACGGGTGCACACACATCTGACTGCTGTGGCCAATCACTGCGCTCTCTCTCTCTCTCCCCCTCTCCCTCCCCCCGGGAGAGAAGCTGTTGCAACACATCCGCATCCATTACTGTGCAATCCATTACTGGGAAGGGGTTGGGGGGGATTGGGGGAGGAGGGGGCAGCATCCATGGGAAGGAGACCGCTCTCCGAAGCAGCGGCTGGGGTACGCACGGCAAGAGAATTGAGTATTGGGGGAACGGTCGGAACAACGGGTTGGGATGGCGTGGGGAGGAGGAGATAATATATCCCACGGCGAGATCAATCGAAGCGAGCCGCTCTCAGAGATGAAAGTCACTAGGGGAATGGATGGAAGAAAGAAAATAATGCGAATAAAAAAATAACAATAAAATAAAAACTGCTCTGAACAATTAGGAAAAAAATAATATAATTTTCACGATCCGCGAGTTTGAAAATCCAGGCCAAGCCACACGGTAAAAGTCTTTTTCTGTTTTCCGCCATTGGATTATTTGTCGGGAGCAACGCATTGCGGGCTTCCCTTCAAAGAAAACGTGAGGACGTCTTCGTGGGATAAGACCCCATGATGTAATTTTCCACTCCCCGCCCCCAATCACAACAACAACGGAAGGACGGCGATATTTTTAAGGGCGAAACGATTTAACTACTTTCCTACACCAAGGTATCACTTTGAGACGAGATTGAGAAACAAACTCTTTCGCATTCCTTCGCCTGGTTTAAGTTAGGATTTTTTTAGATCTTGTAACGTGACAGCCTTCCAAGAATCTCATTAACGCAGGAGAAAGGTTCAAGGAACCTCCGATCACTGGGTACCTACTTTGAATTTATTTCCAAATTCTGAATTCTCGAAAAGGCCAATAAGCCAATAAGGTTTGTGATGAAACACAATACTAGGCAAAAAACATTGCCTTGAGAATGCGTTGCCAGAGTCATTTACTGTAGGAATTTGATATTACCGGTTTATATACACACTCTGAAGGGAAAATACATGTAAAAATAAAAGCTAGTGATAAAGTTATCTGATATTTTTTAGGAATAATCGGAGGACTGAGGGTCTTAAAATACAAGCTGGAATCTTTTCATTATTTTCTAAAAAAATAAATAAAAACATTACGGCTTAAAGTTAACACAGGCAACAATAGTTGGTATGATAAGTTTGAGAAGGGGTATTACAGGAAACATTTAGAATCACGCGAAAGGATTGGCTTATAATGGGCCACTGATTTTAGGGCGGGGAGCTAGGCAAAAACCTACCGAATTGACTGATGATGATATACCCTCCAAGAATGGCAAATGTTTTGTGAAAAACTGCTAGAAGACTTAACCGTTTGATTGAGGTTCCGAGATTTATAAGCAGCTTTATATACCGCTATGGTTTAGAACTATTAAGGGAAAAATATTAACAATGTTTCTGCAGAAAATATTTCTTCTCTTGTAGAAACACCGTGCACCAAATATACGACGACGAACTATGGTTCGACGAACTTTTCTGTTTTAAACAAAACAAGTAACGGGGACGACGCAGGCATATCCCGGGGAAAGAATTCTAAATTTTCGCAAAAACCCGACTGAAAGTCCGCTGCCAACGTGGTCGCTGCTCACAACGGGATAAATGACAAGAGTGATTCAATTGGTACGTAATCCGACTGCACCGTGATTCTTATCTGGGTCGATCCTCCGATTAATAGGACGACGTAATTTTCGAGAGAGAGAGAGAGAGCTCAGAACCACTGAAGATTCCCCTTCACCGCCCCCTTTACGAACGGTTACGACATTCCAGTCACGTGGTGCCACAATGCCGACCCTTTATGCCGCAAAAACCGACCGCGGTCGCTCTCTTGTAGAGGGTTTTTAATTAAAGTCGATGAAAATCTTGAGCAAGCGAATTGACGATGGGAAGCAAAAGAGAGAAAGGTCCAGAGACGCAAGTCTCCTTGCGCTCACGAGCTCTCCAAAGGAAACCAGGATGATGGTGATGACGATGATGATGTAGCGGCGACGACAAAACCCGTTCCAAGAGGTGAATTACGAGGACTTCGAAATCCGGAGAAAAAAGCCTCTTTCTTCCCCCACGAAGACAGTCTTATTTGCTGCGTTAGGTACTTCCCTGTTCATAAGGGATGTAACTGGTGAGTATGTTTCAGTTTAATTCTAAGTTGCATCACGAAGATGAGTTTCTCTGCATTTAGGGAAGTGTAGATAAATAACCGAGAATACAGACGTGTGTATAATAATAAATAAATATAATGTGATGAGTTTAAAAAGTAACCACGGCGAATTTAAGAAAGTAAACACGAAGCATGATACATCGTAGTGACGGAGTAAACATGGCTAGATCGTGGTTTACAGCAAAAATCAAGGACAATTAAGCTTGATGTACCCACTGATTTCACGCACTACTGTATGTGCATTCTTGTGAAAAATAAATGTATGAAATAGGCATGAACAAAGAAAGCGTATTTTTATTGCGATGTCCCTTAATCTAATGCACTACGGACGGATTGTTTACCACCTACCTTTATTACTTCGTTTTTATTATCCATAGAAATTCACCCTCTTCCATATTTTTCAGATTGCTGCATTTGCTAACACACGCTAACATTTTCATCTAATGCAGTGAACACGTCATTGATAAGGCAATAGGGACACTAAACGCAATTACATACCGAAATATTTCAAGTGACTCTCTAGTGGTGAAGAACATCCGGTGGGTAAGAGAAGATATTAGCACTTATACTTGGATTAAGTATTTCTTAAATTTTGTGGAGATAAATAATCGAGCGAACAGAGCCTAAGGTTAAAAAATAAGATAATAAAGCCTGCGAGGTTCTATTTCGCAACCTACATCACACCTGCGTGAGTTTTGGAGTTATATTCCACCAAAATCGCCGAATATTTGTGAATTCTTTCACCTGCCCACAGTATAAGTAGTGCCCTGAGCACCGCTTAGCTCTATCAACCCGCTCATTACAAAAAATCACCACCCACCACGCGCTACAATTCTGATATCGCCCTCGCGATATGCACAGTATTTCCCGATAGTCCGCGAGAGGTGACTCCAAGGGAGGGACTGGCCGATATAAAACGAGCGGTCAAAAAAATTCCAACGAAAACGATTTAAAAAGTAAAAAATATTAAAGAAAACAAAATTCACACAAAAAACCGGGGCGCACTGGGGTCAGTCAACGCGGAGATGAGGGCACGTATGAAGGAGGAGGAAGGGGAGAATTGGTGATATTTGGCAAGGGAGGGAAAGGCAGGAACATTATTTTCCTCTCCAAACAACTAAAAATAAAAAAAGAAGTGTGTAAAGATTACTCGCATAAGGAGGGTAATTTGCATACGTCATCCGGGACAACGATTGTGGGAAGAGGGGGGGGGGGGGGGAAGACTCATCTCTGGCCTACAGCCGCAAATTTCATTCGCTTCTCAAGCCCGTCTCGACCACTTTCACTTTTCTGCTCGACTCACACACAGGACGGCGTTCGACTGCTCGATCCTCCTCTCCACTCCAACAACCCAACCTGTAACACCGGCTCTCCTCATTACCTCTCGCTCAACTCTCCAATAACCCATCCTACACATATCCTCCTCCTCTGCAAAATTCACTCCCACCACATAACTCCTCTTAAAATAGTTTCGATCGTCCTTTCCACAAATTAAACGAGAGAGTGGATTGAACCATACGGCGCAATAAGCACGTAAGAAAGGCATCGAAGACACAGCATATGCACAATTGACAAGACTGAATGAATCATCCATGCAGAAAACAGGGAAACCGTTAAAATAAAAATTGTCCCGATGCAGTGAAAATTTGTCAAAACAAGCAGACCGAATATAAATTATGAAAACGGAGCGTTTTATTCCAATTTAAAGGTAATATTTGCGCAATAATCACGCTAAGTAGGCCAGCTAGGCATTTAATACGCACTAGTTATTGACGCGATGACGTGCGAGATGAAAACGTTTTCACCGAAACAAGAGCGTTATATGCCACGGTAATAAATAATTTCACGCGGTTGCACAGAGAAAACGGAAAACAAAACAGACGTGCTACTGAAAATATGCCGAGAAAAGCAAACAAATGCTTTTTTAAGAGCCGATATCACCGTCACTAGAAAACTTCCACTCGGTATCCAGGCTCCGGAGATCCATTTTGCATTTGATACGGCGAAAACACGCAGTGTTTTTTTAGACGTCATCCACGGGAAAACTTACGATCGATAGACGTACTTGGTGCATAATTATTTTCGCAAAAAAATACTGTACATTTTCGAGCCAAAAGATCATTTATTCTCCATAACAAAATTTCATGAAATTGCACACACTCCTCTCCTTTCATTCCCTCGTATCGAATCTTCACAAACGCCAGAGAATGTCTAGGGTGTTACTTCGTGGGACACAAAATATAAGACTTTGTTCTATTCCTCACTTATCATTTCTAAAAGCCGACCATGGTTTCGGGACAGTGTTGTTCGATTTAATAACGGCAAATAACTCGAAACCACAGTCGTTTCTTTAGAAATTAAAATTGAGGAACAGAACCAATTCTTTTATTGAACACGTTCGAATCTTCACACCGAGAGCAATATGAAATCGTAGGCCCTGGGAGCTCGGTAGGATGTAATCGTTGATGGAGGCGGAGAAGGAGGAAAAGGTGTTCGGGAAAGGAAAGATAGTCCCGGTCGGGAGCGCTTTTCGTAAAAGGGTAAAGTCGTTAGGCGAAGGAAAAGGAGGACTAGGAGGGGGGGCGGGAGTTGGCAGGGGAGGTGGGAGGGTGGGTATTTAGCTCTGCCTCCCCCACCACACTCCACCTCCGGAGGCGAAAAATCGCCTGGGCAACACCGCCATAACTCACACACGCGCACATATAACACACAACCCCAATACGAGCGAGAGAGTCGACGCAAAGACGGATCTCACGGGAGAAGGTGGATTACTGCGATATGACGTAACATTTCCCGCCGAATGAAAGGGAAAATGCATTCTTCTCCCTTAGATATCTTTTCGAATTTTATATATTTTCCTTCCATTCCCTTATATATTTTCCTCCCTCCCACCATCCATCCTTTTCGAAAAAAATGAAAAAGTTCGAAAACGGACGTTTGACCACTTGACGTACCCCACTCAAAGACCGCATTTCGGGGTTTCATTACTAAAAATCATCGGCAATCATCAACCCGAAGATAAGTTAGTTGCTACTCTTCGCTCCATTCTCTTTCCAGCTAAACACTTCACTCCTATATGACCCTAAATTTTTATATTCTTTATAATTGGCCTCAGTTAACCATGCACTGAGATGGGAAAACCGTGTTGAAGATGATGACAGAGAGGAGAACGCTTGGTAAGCATGGAAAACGAATAGTAAGAATAGGAATTTAGGACGACATGAGAAGAGGCAGAGGGTAAGAGGGGAACTTAGGAGAGACTTGATGTCGGGTAAGTAGATTTGTGAGTAGATAAGCTTAAATATGACCCCGAACAAGTTTGGGATAGCACTGTTCAAAAACCTACCAATCTGCTGGTGGAATGCACATATGTATTTATGGGTGATTCTCTCCTTTCACTAGTTCTTCATCGCTCTTCTTTAAAATAGTATTTCCATAACTTCCAATCTCCTACTGCTGTATCCGTCCAAAATTCACTGCCATACATACCCCACATTGTGGGCCTGCATGCTTTAATGAACTGCTTTCATATTTGCAATATAGTGCAGATTTTTCTAAAGATCGGTAATTTTTACCCTATTGGTGGTTTCTTACCCTTTTAAATGGTTTCGAACGATCTACTCAAGCCCACCCTAATGTCGCCCCAGGGTCATGTCGAGAACAAGACAGGACGGGTGGTCCGTTACGAAAAGGCGAAGCACGAAGCGGGGTAAGTGCATAGGCAACTGACACTTGTGACCCATTTAGATCCACCCGTGCCTTAACGGCAACGGAAAAATATTTCGCGAGATTACGCGAGGCTTTTCCGCGCTTGCGGGGAAAAAGTCGGCGCAGGTTATCTGAACAGCAGGACAAGCCGTCCCCACGTACCTGTCGCGCAGGTTTTCCATCTCGAGGAATCTCTCGCACTTATAGGATAGGTTCGTCTTCAAAGTCCGACATGGAGAGAAAAAGAATTGTGCATGTCAAGCTTTGAAAAATAACTGATTGACTCAGCAACTCGGTTGAGATCGTGAAAACCATAAGTGTGAGTCCGGATGCACGTAAATTATCTATTGATTCTTCACACTTGTTGATTATTGCCGGAATTGAGTTGAATAAATTACCATATTTTGAAACAATCACCGCAAAGTCCCTTGTGTTGACCTGACTAAGAATTAATCTACTGTGAACTCTACAAGTTCTTCACTCTTTAAGCTGTTCCACGAAAGCCGCCGATGAAGTAATGGGGATTGGAATCTCACGCTCGGTCAATGCTGACGCAAAACTTTTCGAAAAAAAAACTTCACGCCGAAAGGGAGAAATTTGCGTTTAAAGCGTACTCGAATTCCAGGCCGTAATGCTGGGGGCAACTTCCATCGAGCGAGCGCGGCGCTGACGCGTGATAAACGGGGCGCCATGGGTCAACTCCGATATTTTGATACGGCCCATCGCAGAACTCTGAGACGGCTGAAAGCTCCAAATCCGCCTTGCAAAGTGAGGAAGCGAGTTTACCTAGCGCATAAGGCAGCAATTTTTTAAGGAGGAATAGATAATTTCCAACTCTCTGCGAGTGCACAAAATAACGTAGTCACGCCTTTGTGTGCAAACATATACACCAAATGGGATGAAATTCGCAATAAAGAAATCATACGATTTGACCGGGATTTTGACCCGGATCTCCCAATTGCCGCTGAGATGAGTTTACACCACCAAGCCATCTTTTATTAAGCCGAATTTTGCGAGGGTTAAATTAACTTTATACGAACATACCTAACCGGCAGTTGGGAGATCCGGGTTCGGATCCCGGTCAAGTAAAACGATTTTTTCAAGAAAATTTCATCCTCTTTGGTGCTTATGGAATAGACAGCCGAATGGCCAGATTAAAATGTAGTAATAACCGCACAACGATAAGGGATCCTGGCTATAATTTTAAGACTGAATAGTTAGGATATTCGACAGGTAGCCTTAGTAGGCACAATATCTATGTAAACATTTTTTTAAACCAAGCTAAGCACTAATTACGGCGTGGCATTCCAGTGCTTACATCGATGGGTTACTGACCATAGGTACCGGGTTAAAGTCAGGTTAACACCTCTTAGCACGAACAGCGAAATCCTAGTTGTATTATTCTGTGTGCCAATTTTTTTCTGGGAAACTACAGCTGTTACGGGAAGACCTGGTTCACCAAACCTAATGCGTGTAGTGTACACACCGTTCGGCTTAGTATATGGTGAGCTCTACCCTCAATCGATCAATCGGAAGACCATTGTTAAGCATTAATGACAAACAACACTTCTCGAAAGATTGATTTTTTTAAATTCAAAATTCATAGAAAATTTATGTTGGCGGTAAACACTATGATATATATTTAAAATCAAATAGCTTACCATTATTTCGCAACAAGCAACGTAATGCGAATTTGGGGAATATAAACCGCATGCCACACACCTTTGAGGAGGTTACCCTATGGATGTAAAAGACCTTTTTTTAAATGCACGCACGATTAGAAATTGTAAAGAAAAAAGAATGATGAATTAAGGAACAAATCACGGCAAAATTAAATAAAAAGAAAAACATTTATGCATCCCATTCGGTGGCCCTTTCGCTGTGCGATATTATGCGCTGTAACGCAGCCATGACTATTCGATACGAATGCATTTCTTGCCGGGGGCAAGGCAAAAAAAATTGAACGCATACTGAGCGACGAGTTTCTTGAACGCGAAATGCCGCCGGATTGCATTTCACACGCGTTCCTTGCTTTCACTTTCGTTTCGGCTGCAGACTTTAATGAATTGCCTCGCTTCAATCCGCATTATGAGTGACGGGGATAAAAATTTAAAAGCTCATTGAGCGTACAACGTCTGCTACACAGGTTAACAAGAAAAATATAAACTGCCACAAAGATCCATCAAAATTCCACTCAATTAGTACAATAATTGAATAACTAGTTCCATCTGTCATTGAAATGGCGCATAGCTTGTCAATTATCCGGAGTACAAGGAGACACTCTGATCATGTACGAATATATACTTCAGCATTCTTCGGGTGACGTTTAGAAGCCTTTAAGATAGCTGACGAAGAGATTATTATATTTCCGGGGTGCTGTATCATTACGGGTGACTGGAAAGCATACGAATATTAAAGGCAACGTAGTTCGAAGGGACTTTATTACTGGTTAGAATCTTTTCACAATCACCCACTTCGCAACCTTCCACACTTGCTCATCATACAATCTCCTAATACCGGTAGCGTAATTATCAGTCAGTTTTTTTTTCCAGAAAACTAAGTCAATTTCAAGTACCCCACTAATTGAAAGCTCTATCTTTCTGGGAGTATACCTACGAATTACGAAGCGGTCGAAGTCTCCATGGGTCTTTCAGGTGGTCAATTATTCAGCTGCTGCTGACTTGTCGATAATTTAGCTCTACCATCGTTCTCAGGGTCTCTCAAAGGTCTCACCCAGGAGTCGGGAAAACACCTTATATCCAAACTAAAAAAATTTCTGCAATCATCCACCTAATTCACCTACAATCTCCTTCATTCGTAAGCAATGATCTACACCAGACGTCGGGAAGTGAGGTTCAGCTGTCGATGAATGAAAATTTCCCTCACAAATGAAACGATGCCGCATGACCCCCTGCTCAGCGACGCAAAAGAAAGAGCCAATCATTCATTTCGTCCGAAAGAATAAAAGAAAAACATTCGAATCGACTCGCTCACGGCTGAGGAAGTTCAGGATGAAGAAAGAAATTAGAGTCATGAGCCCAACGCCCGGACCCCCATGGCGCCTCGATGGAGTACGTACTTCTTTTTTCGGTCCGACTCCCGAGTGAATTTTTAACTTCCGGGCACATTCGACAGGGAGGAAGGGGGAACATTTCGCCACCGTATGCGGGGACGCGTCCTCAGCGATCTGCCGGGCGACGATATTGACAGACCCTCGCTCTCCCCCCATACACTACGCAATCCTTGGCAGCATCGAAACACAAGCGCTAAACCCGCTTTCCTCCCCGATAATCATCTCCCCTCCCCACTGGAGGACTCTTCCCTTGCGCCCACCTGTTACGGTGCTGCCCCTGTAGCACCCCTTAGCAGCGAAGGTGACCCCCGGGGGTGGCGTGCACTCAACCCTTCCCCCATCCCTCGCAAAAGAGGCGTCCAGCAGGTGGATGCTACATCCGGTACGCAGAGATTTGGCTCTGGCGAAGTCTCTCGACGTGCAGACGATCGTAGAAGATGGCATGGACTCTGATTCAAAGGTGCCCTGACTGCTGCCGATCGGTTAAGTGCAAACATTCCCTTTTCCCACGCACCATCAGCCACCGTAACTAAATCAGAGCGGGAAAATGAGACACTCAGTTAACATAAAATTCAATTTCGTCCTTTCCCTCATAATCCTTTTCCCCATTCCCTCTCTTTCTCACGGCTGGTGTCCTAACACTCCCTGCCAAACGCCCCTGAGACGGCTCACAGGGTAGTATGTATGTGTAGAAGACTAACATAAGACTATTATGCCCGATGTTGTCTAAGAATTTTGCTCATAAAATGAAACCTTGTTCCGGCTGAAATAAATTTGTCAGGAAAAGAGAAAAGTAAAACCTCTAAAAACTTCTAACTCTCAATATTATTAACCTCTACTTCTTGGCTACAGTAGTTAAATAATAAGAAATTAATACAACGCACCTAATGGCCCCTAGGCGACGTTTAAGTCCCTAAATTTTACAAGACATCTCTCGCAAAGATATACCTAACATATCAATAATGCACACAACCACGACTTTAAACAATATGGATTTCGTGCTCACCTACAACGGATGTTCAGGGGCGTTGGGCTTCTGCGGGTCCGAACCAGGGAACCAGACTTTTGGCGCCGGCCTCTACAGACTCGCAAACCTCGCACCCACGTCCCCAATACCTTAACGTTTGGCGACATCACAAAAACAAACAGAGGAAGTGCGTCCTGCGAAGGCGTCGGAGAAGAATGGTTCGTGATTCCCGACCATCGAAAACACCCACGCATCGAAGGACCCCTGAGGGCACGGCTTGAATACGTGGGCGAAGGAACAGGAGAGGTTCGGCCGTTCGAACGTGAGGGAGAAGCTGAGGAGTATGCAAATGTGGAAAGGGTAAAGGAACTTTCGAGGAGAGAAAAAATATCACCTGAGAGCCACCGACGCCTCATGAACAATTCCTTTAGAGTTTACAGCGCGATCCATCCCGATTAGAACATGAAAGTCATAAAGGCCCTCGCGAAAAAAACAAGCACATGCTGCACGAAATATCGCTGGAAATGGGAAAGTGATTGTAGGTGTGGTTACACGAGACGTGATGACCTTCTATTTTATTACGATTGCCAAGCATGTTATGTATTACAAAATCTTCCCGCAACAGAAGGACCCCGACAATTGGTGATATATTTGTATAATTTTACACTATCCTGGAGGATGATGAGATTCAATATAAGCCGAAGTAGAATGGAAGATAAACTGTAAGATGACATAAAGAGTTACTGAATGTAATCACAGCTAAATCCAGAACTAGTGACGAAAGCCCTATGAGCAATTTTTTTTAGACAGTACTGACAGAAATTCATAGCGGAAGATGTAAAAGTGCTTATAGACTCCCTCTGTCCTGTTGATGAGACCAGAGAAATAAGTTGAATTTCCTACTATCTTGGATCAAATATAGTTTTACCCTGTTTTCATAAACATTTAATGAATAATTATTTTATTACTAAAAGGAGGTAACAAACACATATTTGTTTCTTGGAACAAATCAAAATCTAAAGAAAGGCCATCGGTGAATAAACTCTTGGAAACTAGATGCTGGTAGGAGTAGTAAAACAGAGACAATCAAAAAGCCAGCCCTCAAGTGATTAAAAATTATCACATTTAGGACACATAGACGAGATATTGCTCTAGTTTTTAATGCCATAAATGTCAATGTTTTTATATTTAAACCCTACTTCCGTAGCTCTTGCTTCGAAATCATTTCTAATACTTCCCTGTTAAGCGTTTTAATCCACTTTCCCATATCCATGGCGATGACGTATTAGTTTCACTCACACATGCAGAGAGACAGTTTGGTGATGCTCGAGACACCAATATTACCCCATGCGTTCCCGCATCATCCTTCGTGGAACAGCGGTCTACATGCATCCACAACCCGCAGCTTCCGAGGAGGAGGGAGTCGACTTGGAGCGAGATCAGTGACCACGAGTCGGAGCGAAATTAAACTACGAAGGGGGGCGAGGGGCGGAGAGGGGCATGAGGTAGGGAGGGGGGGGGTGCGTAGCCCCACACGGAGACGACCCAGAGTGGAGAGGAAGCGAGTTAGGAGATGTTGGGTGTGGGGGAATAAGCAGTTCCACGGATTACTGAGCCGTCCCTAACTACCGCACACAGTCTATTCATTGGGAGCGACCCTAGGGTGGGTTGGTTGTTGGACAGAGGGAGAGAGTGGGTGAGGGAAAGATAGAGGGAGTACGTGTTGAGAATGCAGCTCCACTCAAGTTATCGACCATTTGGAGCATGGTTAACGGGGCGGAGAGAATAGAGAAGGAAATTGTGTGACCATTTGATGGTAGCGGAGATCGGGTAGAAAGAAGAGGAATGTGCCAAGGGGGGGGGCGATAAAACAGGGAGTGGGGAAACACAAGGATGTCGCATAATTTAACTGTTTACTTATTGTATTTAATTATGATTGTTTTCATCGATCACTATTACTTTGTTTTTATTTACGATATTCGGTATTTGCATTGTTGTTATTATGTGCGTTACCAAAGGTTGTTTAGGGAATTGTTGAGGTAGACATATTGCAGAAACTATACGGAGGGGTATAAGATCGTGGGATAGTAATACAAAGGGTAAAAACTTTGCCAAATTTCACAGCCTTTTTAATAAGACGACAGGTTTCACCCAACAGCGGACATCATCATCTGACGATGTTCACTGCTGCATCAAACAAGTCGTCAAATTAAAACATCCGTGAAATTTAAAAAAGTTTTTATTTTAACAGGTAAAACGACTTGACAAAGTTGAGCCAGACTCTATTGTAATGAATAGTATTCAGCCAGGATACGAGTGCTTGCGATGAAGGCAAGTATTTCTTCGGGGTGTGCTATAGTTGAGGAATCCGTATTACCCTCGATTATATCAATTAACCATTGGAAACGGGAGTTTTATTTGGAGTTATAAATGTCCAGAAAGAGTTAACCGTTTCAAACAATCGCAAAACTTATTTTCTCAACATGGCCGTCTGCGCAATCGTAACGGGAAAACTCCTCGTCTATATAAATGGCGGCTTTATCAATTCATAAACTACGGGGTGAAAAGGTGGATGAGGCAAG
Organism: Pyrrhosoma nymphula; assembly: GCA_963573305.1. Classification (NCBI taxonomy): domain Eukaryota; kingdom Metazoa; phylum Arthropoda; class Insecta; order Odonata; family Coenagrionidae; genus Pyrrhosoma; species Pyrrhosoma nymphula. The sequence continues at coordinate 39,360,216 of OY754334.1, forward strand.
GGCGAGAAAGAGAACGTAACATTTTTGATAGCAAGGGGACAAGTGATACATGAAGGGGATGGTGGGGAGAATTACGAAAGTGGGGATATGGGGGGAAGGGGTGTCGTTAAGTGCGGGTTACGAACTTCCAGTGGGAGGGTGTGGGAGAAGCGTGGGGGGGGATGAAAGGAGGGGACAGATACAGAGAGGGAGAGAGTTAAAAGAGACGACTGGGATATGAATACGGGGATGGAGGAAAGAGAGGTTAGGCATAATCGAGTATAATGGGCGAAAGGTTTAAACCCAGAAGAGAATCAATCCAGCATGCGTATAGGGGAGGGGAGGTGTGGTGTGCGTGCATAGTTGGGAAAGTTACAAAAAAAAATAACTGATTAATGTTAATCTCTGTAAAAAGTAACTGGTTATAGTTAAAAGTTACTTTTCTGAAAAAGTAACTGATTAAAGTTAAAGTTAAAAAATAGTAAACTTTACGTTAAAACTTACTTTTTCAGTTACATTTAAGAAAATTTTAAAAAGTAACTTTTTAAATCTATTTTTCGTAGTCGGGATTATTTTAATACAAACTTCAAATCCAAGAAAGATAAACTCAAATTTTACTTAAAAAGTCATTAAACTTGAATAGCATTCTCATGTCAAAATTTGTATCGGAGATCCGTACGTACTCTCATGTCTGAGAAAAGAAGAAAAGAAATTCGAACAGGTCGACATTCGCCAAAAATTAACGAAAAAAATTAACTGAAGTTAGTTTAGTATCAGTTACTGTATAATTTTAACGATTAAAAGTTAAGTCTTCTAAAAAGTAACGGTTAAGTTAAATAGTTAACTACATTTTTAACGATTAATTTTAATGTGCGTGAGTTATATTTAAAAAAATACAGAAACACGTAAAAAGGGAACTTACAAATAAACTTGGACGTACCAAGCAATGCCAAGAGGGTGACCGATAAATACATAGGTACACACGAAGGACACAAGTAAAGACTTCTTATATTTCGATGGCACGTCCGATCCCTACTTGGAGAAAGTGTGTATCTATATTTTTATCGGCCACTCTCTTAACATATCTTGTTTTTTTTACTATCCCTCGAGTGAACCTTCACCAAGTTGTACCTATATGTGTGTGTTTGTGTATGTATGTATATATATACATATATATTTATTTATTTATCTCTTAAGAGAAGGGGAATACATGGGAAAAAAGTAAGGGAACGAGACAGTCAGGGGCGGCATGTGAACTTTGATATAAAAGGGTAGGATTGTGTGGGAGGGAGGCGGAGGACCTGTTGGGCCAAGCGGAACACTCATTGTCAGGGGTAGGGAAGGGGGAATTATCGCGGGAGGGGGGAGGGTGGGGGATCCGTGGATGGGGAGAGGGAAATTTGGGGAGGGAAGCAGTAGAGCACGCATACGAATGCAGAGGGGGAGAAGAAACGGTAGCGGGCGATGCACCCCTTATTCTTTTTTAGTTTAATTCTCCAGTCAACGCCATGTCGAGGCAAGCGTAACTTGGGAAGTCTTCAACAAACATGGGGTTGTAATAACTTTCTTCATTCGTCTTCTCACCGGCTAGGGTCATATTGCAAAATTAACATGTATTCATAGAGTCCCGGACATGATAAAGCTTAAAACACCGTAAATAAAATCTGGGTTTTTAATAGCAGGATTTCAAACCCACGACTTTTAGAGAAGAGGGCGCTGACCAAGTAGGCCCTAAGGATGAAACAACCCAACAACGCATAAATTTCCAAGCCTAAAGGTTGACAAGGAAATCGACTGATTTCGCCTATCAAATTCATCCCGTTACCGCATCTTCGTCTTTACCAACAAATATTTCCGATTACTTTCATGTGTCCCTGGAGCTGCCACATATACTGCATCGGAGGACTCACCAAAATGATTCAAGGCACCATCTGAGTAAAATAGGGAAATGTGATAAACGAGTAAGAATTAAGAGTTGCCGCTGGAATAGCCCTACGAGCAGCTGTTCAAAGATTCAACTGCTAATTGTACATCACAACAGTTAGAAACATGCATCACTCAGAAATTATGCGTTTTGGTGTAACAGCATTATATCATATCCAATAATTTGAATGGTCCCTTAATACTCGAGTTCTCTAACCACCTGTAACCACGCGACTTAAATCCACACACCACGGTTAGAATGAAAAATAATAATTAAACTCTCATGGCGGAACCACCATGCGCGACCAGTAATGGCTACGACAGCGCATACTAGTCGAGCGCTCGGCGGAACAAACCGGAAGTACAATGTAGGGTTTTTCTCTCGACCTAAGACTGAGCTAAAACCGACTCTCTTATTCTAAAACAAGACACCCTCACACCACTAGCTTCATCGCCACCTTGGGCTCAGCGACTCTTAAAACAATAACATTGGCATAGGAAACAAGACGGTGGGAGAGTGTGAGAGATCTTTTAGGGGAATGAGTGTGTTGAGTAAGGAGGCGGGAGGAGAACGACATTGGAAACTGGAGTATGGGGAGAGGAGAGGAAGGTCGATCGGTAAGGGGAAGAAGTGAAGTCGAGGAGGAAGGACGCTTGTCGGTGCAGCGAAGGAGACTTTCGGAGGAGCCTTGAGAGGAGATTGAGAAGAGGAAAAAGAGCCGAGGGAAATCCACTCGAAAAAGTGACCAGGAACTTAGAGCGCGTTACGCTCGGTGTAACGGAACAAAGGGAGCCACATTCCTGAACACCGAGATCAGTTTCGTACGCCAAAAAAGCGATGTTATCTCATGACTTTGTCGAGCCATTACTGTTGAGTCGCCACATCTTGTCCGAATCGGAAGCTTATGATAGGAAATTATCGAGTGGTCGTGTCGCATGTGATGACCACGAAATCATTTGGCATATTTCTATCATTGCGTTCGATAATTATCACGGCATTAGGAGAATCGACCCCCAGGGGTCCAGTTCTTGAACACCGTGATAATGATCGTATGCGAAAGAAACAATGTTATTGCACGATTTCGTTGATTCAGTATTGTTTAGTTGTCACATTCTATCCGAAGTGATCCTAATGCATGAAAAATATGAAGTAGCGGAGCAGCATGCGATACTTCAATAAAACCGTGCGATAATCTTAAGTTTTCGAATGCGTAAATTATCGCGAAGTTTCGGTTGCCCAGGAAATAAAAATGCGGTTGAATAAACATGAAAGAAGAATATGAATTACAGTATTCACACATTTCACAATATATTACGGTAAGGGGTTTATCAGAAATAAGTAAACCTGCACATGAACTAGGTCAATTTTAAATGTAATATGCAACTATTGAAGGCGTAACTTCCTTAGGTTTCGGTCGATTATAATAAAAAATATTGTAAAGTGGGGAATTAATACATCATGATAAGTAAAAAATATAAGTTGAAAATTCTAAGAGCTTAGGTATAAGTATCAACGTTAAAACAAATTTTAATGAAACGGATGCTTTGGTCAAAGGGTATAATAAGCAACAGATATAATTACTTATCGAAATAAATAAAAATGAAAGAGTTTTAGTCTGGAGTCCAATTAAGAGATTCAAGATTCCACCAAATTTAGAACTTGATCCATGATGACATGATGGAACGAAATACAATTGCGGTTGACGAATTTGACAGGCAAAAAATGAAGGACAATCTTGCGGTTCAGATAGTCAGTTTTCAAACTATTAAGGGGCCGAGAGAATGATGGAAGAGCGATTATTGAGGAGATATATCAAGGGTTTCTAGGAAAGCGTCGCGGAATTGAAAAAAAAATACCGCGAGGAGGTTAGTATGCAAATATAAAATGGCGAGCCAATCAAGGGGAAGGAGAACTTCGCTCGTGAATGAGGAAGTGACGAGGCTGAATATTTAGTGGACTGTTGCGAGGGAAGTTATCTAGAATACGAATGAGGAAAAGATGAGCCGAACGAATGGATAGCATATTTGACTTCTTTTTCACTGAAATCGACGAACATAACTCACAAATGACTAACATCTTCGCTGTAGATTATCCTATTTAACATTGCAGACACTGGCTTGCGTCGACAAGACGAAGTGTAGCACGGATGAGAGATGTAATGCGAAGAGCAAGACCTTAACGAGGCGGGTAGATGATGACTTTGCCTGAGAACCATAGGTCGCAGTATGGAGTACCCCATGCATATAAGTTCCTAAATGAGTACTTCTTCCCGTAGTGCAGACAGTTTACAGTAAATTGGTCATAACTGGAAAACATGTCAAAAGAAAAGCTTACGTCACCCAGCTATCTACGCTAGATGAACTAGTGACACATGGTCAGCTTAAGAAAAGAGGACACCTTAGGTGCTGATAAACAAAGAATTGAAAGGAGAGGAAATATATTTTGATACATTCTTGAAATAATCAAAATGAAGAAATTTTGCCTGAGCCCCTTCGGAAATTAAGATTGCGGAGTGGTATAACTGGCTGAAATACCTAAAAGGCGGTTGGTAAATCTTGAGTTCGAATCCCGGTCGAATCATAGTAGTATTTCACTATGAATTCTAACACTTTGGAGTTTCTTAAGAAGGTTCTATTAACAAAAAAGCAATATTAAATGAAATAATATATCCTTATTAAGCTTGTTTCTCATCATGCAGCACTTCAGGTGAGGCGTTCTTATCAATCATCGACACTATTCAACTCGGCATAATCTTGTTAGGCAACGAATATATTCCACGGGTGAAAACTAAGCGCAAGGAATGCTCACCCATTTTTTTAAGATGGATATGCAGGGCAGGAAACTATGAAATTGAAACGAATTTAAATAACGAACGCGCTCACGCCTCGCAAGATGTTTTGAGCGGACGGACAAAATTTTCCTACGGCAACATCACACACACCTCACACAAGAGCCTTCCGCGGGCACACGCTCCGGCAAACCAAGACCAGAGGGCTGACTCCATTCCCACAATTCCTTCTCGACAGTGTTCAGTATATCAGCGGAATGTTTTCACTTTGAGTCACGCTTCGTAATCGAAGGTTGGAGGCGAAGGATCTACGTAGCGTGGAGGAGAAATGGGACAGAGACACTGGCTCGCAACAGGACGAGGAAAACGGAGGAAAACGAGGCGGAAACTAGTAGGGGGGATTTGAGGGAAGAGACTGTTATGAGATGGCGGTTGAAGCCTTAAAGGGGAGATGAGTCTAAAGGAGAAGGTAGTAGTTCTGAGCTAAGGCGCATATCATGTTCAGCTTGTGAGGGAAGCAAAAATAATCGATTGCGGGCCAATTGCAAAAAAATTCTGCCACGAATTAAATTCTACATTGAAGAAACAGAGTGGAACAAAAACAATGCACCCCGAATGAAACTGATGTACTTTGGTCTCATAGGGTGAAAATTATGTAAATTCATACTGAAAATAACTAAGTTTTGTATAAAGGATTTAAGGTTTTCCCGGCGAATTATATAAGTGAAGGTTTTTCGGGTTTCACACCGGGTAAGATTATTTAAATGGATCAACGTTTCGATGGTTGACACAGCCATCGTCATCAGGATAATAATAAAGTTTTGCATGTTTCTACACCAATTACAATTTAAATCACAAGATGCGCGTTTTCGCCATGCTGTGGGATAATCATGCGCAAAACTCTTATGGTGGCAAGGAAACAATAAATACTGCGGAAACAACAAAGTTTGTTATGTTTAATATGGAATGCAATTCCACATTAAATATTTGTACACCAACATGATTTCACTGTGCTACTGCATCCCCTGAGTTGCATACACGAGCAATTTAAGCAATGGGTGCCTGTGAACTTCGTTATCGGCGTTTAGTGTAACATAACAAAAACACATGTGAAAAGCACTGCGGAATCAATAACTGACGCCATTTCTTTGCCATTCCCCGCTTTAGTCGTAGAGGATGAACGGCTCATCTGCCCACAGATTCCACTAAGGACCCGAAACAAGCTCTCCCTGAATCTCCATATCAAGCACTTTATCAACGCGTTAGATTAAAATTTATACATACTTGCGTGAATATTTTATGGTCTTGTTTTATTTTTTTTCAAGTCCATCTAACCTCACCCAGCCCCTCCACAGGCCTCATCACGGACATCCACAAGCCAATCGGGACATCCCACTGGAACCTTCCTCCCCCCTTAACCAACACAGCTCCCGACGCAGCGGCCGGCCTCCGAGCTCTGTAACCTCCGCCCCCACCACTCTCCTCCATAAGCAAGCTAGCCGACATTTCCTGGTTCCCTGCCGCTCACCCTCTCCCCTCCCCCCCCCTGCTACCAACCCTTTCCAGCCCTCTGCTCCCCCTTCCCCCACCGCCCCCCTCCCGGGGCCCTCCCTCTCAACATCCAGCTCTTCCCTCCTTCACTTCTCCTCCTCCTCCCACTGGGTGTTAGCGGCACCTTAAACCGAGCGAAGGTCTCTCCAACAGTGTGTATAGCGTGCGTTCTCATCCCGAGGATATGTGAGTGCGTGTGGTGGCTTCCACTGCTTACAGCTTGAGGAGAGCTTCCTTAGCTGGACGATTACAAAAACACGGCTCACATGAAAAGGTCCAAAAAATCACGTATTGTTTGGAGTTATCATTATTACCTTAAAATTATTTGGCATAATTAACGCAAAAAATTATCGAATAATTGGAAAGACAAGCTAACTTGTCGTTTCGAACGCGTTTGCGCGAACCAACCGGACGCCATATGTTCGTAATCAAAGGGCTAATGTTAAACGATTGATGTATATCATCTGATTTGTATTGGAAGGATGCTCATCAATGCATAAGTACGCTTACGCTTCGAGGTGATTCCCAAGAAGTTCATTGCTCTAAACCTAAAGAAACCAAAAGCCAAGCATCTCTCGACACCCAGTATTCCAATTTGCTTCCATTCCTTTTTTCCCCACATACACGCTCGATTATCCAACAGATATAAATCGCTGGGACAAGACAAGGTGCTAATCGGATAATTTCTCGGTAATTATTTCACATAAAACTTAATCGAATGCTGAGCATATTTGTCCGAAAAACGTACTATACGATATTCAACATAATAACACGCTTTGAACGTCGTCATAGTCCGTGAGACCTAGGAATCTCACGTTAAGTTTACGCACAGGCTATTTTTATACTCACCGGCCTTGACGTAAGAGTATTAAATACGGAGTTGAGCAGAGAGGATGAAGATGAAAGCGGTTACGTTGCATCTTACGAAGTATCTTATTGCGATGGGTGTTTCACGCTCATCTTTCTTACAATTCTAAGATGTTACAGGGAATAAGCAGAAGCATAGCTTACTAAACAATACCCACATATACAGACGATATTTACGATATGAAGTCGAATTTAATTTGGGCGTGAAAGAAAAGTCGTATGTATACAAGAATACCTGAAATATTTCGAGAATGATAAGAAGAAGAGAAAAGGAGTAAAATACGGTTTCCACTGACAGCGTTGAGTAATAAAATTTATTAATGACTTTCCTAAATGGATAGACTAAATAAAAATTTGACACCGAAAACGATACTGCATTTTCAGCTAACTTCATGCATATAAGATGACTTACTGCGATAAGCTCATAATTCTACCAGAACTAAGCTGAAAGGGAAGTTCAGAACTCATCAACTTCCTCCTCATCGTCCACGTGAAGGGAAGATTCCACACCATACTCCGTGAAGGAGGTTGGGTGAAGATTCCACTTTTTATTTTTTTCCTGTTGCTCCAACATGGAAATAAAAACATTTTTCTTTTCCTTCGCTCTACTCATCCCCAGCACACTCCATCTCCTGATCTTATTTTTTTACATCCCACCCAACGGACGGATTAAAAGAGCGTCCGCCTTAGTGAAAAAGATGCGTCGTTAGTCTGGCTTCTTAAAATTCATCGGGGTTTCAGGGATATGCGGGTCTCCCCTGGATATGAGCTTTTAAGATATTTACGCGCGCCACTTATAAGGGTAGGCTTTTTGTCTTGCATTGGACCTCGCCGTGAGTTGCCATCGCTTGAGGTATACTGCCCTTCTTACCTACCCTTCGGTGCTTAAACTGCCACTAGCGAACGGGAAGTGCGATAAAAAATAATAGTAGGACTGGCGGGTTGGGAGCCGCTATAGACTCGAAGGCTACATACACACGCTAGGCTAAGGTCAGTATCAAAGTTCGTACCTCGGAGAGTTTCAGGTCGACTCGGGGGATATAATTATACTCCTCACACTACAACTGTTGGACACAAAAACGAAAAAATGAGAGAAATTTACTGTCGGGCCGATATGTACGCTGATACTTTCTTTAGGAGCTTCAACAGTGATTACAAAAAAAAGGCAGAACAATAATCCGTCAAAACTCATCTCACGTTTCGTCCTCATTCTTATTCCCAAATGTCTACCCCTACTTTTTGCGGCTGGTGCCCTAATATCCCGTCACACGCCTTACAGTGGCTCGCGGGGATGTTACGTAGATGTAGAAGTAGATCACATCGGTGCCCATACCATTTCCTCACCGCGGAAGTGGGTCCCGGTAAAAGAAAACGTCTGAGGAAAATTATTTCCTTAGCCGGACGTTTTCCACCTCGCGGCCCGGGTCCGCTGGAGCCAGTTGTGACGAAAACGAAAAGACTATCTCGGAGCCTCGTCTCGAGACTTGTATTTTTATCCGACGAAAATGAACTTGCTTTCACTTTTCGCCATGTGAAACAGGCGGAGGGAGGCCAATGGTTTACCCGAGACGACTCAGCAGCACACGGGATGACGGGTTGGGAATGAGATGAGACTAGAAAATATGTCACTTTATATGTCACTTTATATCACAATATATTTCAGCCGACACACGAAGCGTTAGAAAACAGATTCACATTGATAAGGGAAAAATTGATATAAAATATGACCACATAAAACCCTGCAAGATGGTAACCAGTAACCCAAATATTCATGTGAAAGGAAGAGTGTTAATGGAAGCTCCAATTTAAATAGAAAAAATAATTGAAAATTGTGATATTTAAAATAAAAATTTAAATTTTTCTAACAAGAGATCATTTGTGCTGAAAAATACTAGAAGACTATGGCCAAAGACGAGAGGGTTACACAAAAAAACAAGTAAGAGGGAGAAACATATATTCTCGGATATTTCGGTGGGATATAACCATTTTCATCATCGGAAGAGTAAAAACGATTAAGCAGGGATGTAAGTGAAGAGTACTTTGCATTGCTGTGCCTGTCATTATTCAGTCTTTTATACCAATGCCAAGTGAACTTTTACACTGGAAACACCAATACGCCTCTATTTAAAGTCTATTTGAACGAGATGAGGATTAAAAAATAAATTTACGAAAACGAGATCCATAATACCTTGGCTACCGGTCCTCATTTCCTGCTATAGCAGCGGGAAATTTCTGTTCCGCCAATCAAGGACACGTTTTAAACACCACGACGACCAAGAGGTGGGAAAATGACACTCCTAGCAGAGTGCTTCACCTTGACTGGCGGGCCTAAAGGTTGCGTACTAACGCGCTGAACGGCTTTTTCGGGAAGGATGACTCAAAAGGATTGAATCTGCCAAAAGCAAACACACATCTGGTGACGATACCATTTGTTTAAATGCCAGTCCTACGGGAGTATATGGTAGAATAGAAGCCAGTTGAGATTCTTACGACACAACATTAAGTTCATCAAACCTTTCGGAGAAGCAAGCAAAAAATCCAAGAAAGAGCACTGTCCATGAATCCTCTCCCCTCATCCTATCGCTGCATCAAAACGTATCTGAGCTGAAAGAGGAGTGGCAGTCGCCGGTTTTTAACGATGAAGCGGACGAAGCAACTGTGAGGATGTGGCAGTGATACTTCCTGGTTAGAGGGAGGCAAATAAAAAACTGTAATAAGAAACACTCCTCATCAAAACTCCACAAGCCGCAATCACCGAATAGCCTCCTTCCTTTGCCACCACCAAAAACTCCTCGTGAGAAAGGCACTAATCCCATTATCGCCCGAAATATCAACATTCGGGACTCGCTTGGGCAGGTTGTAAGGCAATCCCCTGTGCTCGCTAGCTTGTGTTCCTTGCATGTGCGACTATAACAACGTCCTGGGGAGGGAAAAATAACAATAACAGCGACCATAAAACACGTACGAGTCTGCAGTGGGCGCGAGGGCTGAGGGATAGAAGAGTGAGTCGGAAATATATATGAGTAAAGGAAAAAAAGCAAAAGAACTTTTTCTGGGTCCTTTCTCCCTCCTGTACTAGACTATTATAGCTACTTCTCGGGCGAGGCCAGTCTGACAGACCAATCCTTCCCCTTCCCAACACTTAACTCTTCCTAACCGACTCCCCCGTCTTCCGGAGAGCTACCTCGATGTCAACTATTTTCATTTTTGCCGATAAAAAACAATGGGAGCAACTTGTAAATAACATGTAACACATGAAAAAAATATTAGTTGACAATGTTTTGAAAAATCAATCTGCAGTTTACTCTAATTCTCTTATGACGAAAAATTGACAGGTATGGAGAGCGAGGAAAGGATATCGGTGATGGAGATACGGAGATGGAGAGCAAAATGGATGGAGGACGCGATGTGAGTGTGGGGAATGTCGACGCAGTTAATAGGGGCGAGAATGTTGGGTGAGGCCAAGTAAGAAGAAGAGACTTCGGGACGGCAAAAGGGTAGGTGCCGACTATAAAGACATTAAGAAGAACTTAATATGCAGATAAACCGATCGTTATGAGAAGAAACGTTTAAACATTACCAGAAATTGAGTAGTTGACGATGACGCTTCTCAAAAACCACCTCGATCACTCAGTGATTCAACCCGAAGGTTGGTGAGGATAGTTGAGGGAAAAGCTCACCCCGGACTAAGCCACAGGCGAGTGAATTTCACACAAACAGGGTAGGGGGGTCAGTTCCTTTCCCTGGGCCAACTCGCACTCCCGAGGATTTTTTTTGTTCGGGGGCGTCCAAAGGCTTCACCCGGATTTGAACCCGGGACCCTTCAGTAGCCAAGCGCTCTACCAACTAGGCCACCTCGCTCCTAAATGCCACCTAACAAATGATAAAACAACAAAAATGATGATGTGAGTAATTTCTAAATGTAGATACTCTCATTTCTCATCAGAGCAGTAGCAAACAAAACAAAGCATCATTGCTAATTGTCTGTATGATTAGAACACGCTTGAGCCTATACGTGTGTCACTCGCATGTGAAACTCAAGTCGATGAATATAGTCTCGTAGCACTACTCTACACTCTCTTCCACTCCCTTCCGATAATACCACAGAGCAACATCTTCCCTCCCATCTCCTTCCCCAAACCTCTTTCGTCTCAGTTCTCCTACCTTCCACCAACCTCCCAATTCCTTTTTTATTATTTCTCCCTTCCTTTACTTTAATCCACCACTTCCTCCTATCTCCTCCAGTACGGCCTCCCCCCCCATTCCCTTGGAATTCTCTCCTCCCTCTCCAACCTCCCCTCCCTCCCCCATCCTTCCCCTATCCCCACGGGCAAAGAGAACTCTACGTGGCTTCCCCGCTCGGAGAGCTGTTGGGGGACGGGAGGGGAGGCGAGAAGAGGACTTAACTTCCTTCCTCCCCGACCTGCCCACCCCCCAACGTGGTCGAGGCAACACGGTGCGCCCCTCCCGCCCCCAAACCACCCCCACCTCTCCCCCCAACCGACTCCTTTACCTCCCCTCCAATCCCGAACGCTCCGGGGTCGCCCAGTAACTACCAACCAGACACTTCCCCCCCAACATCTCTGCTTCTCCCCCTCGTTCCCCAACATCCATCCCTCTCAACTTCACATGTATACCAGCTCCCTCCACTTCTCCTCTTCGTCAAACTATTTCTACCAGATCATTCTCGTATCTTTCCTTCCTTCTCACTCACATTCATATATATTCATACCGTTTTTACACACTATTTTGCCCTACTGCTTTAATTACGTGATCAAGGGCTACATTGTGATTTTGTAACAATACAATTAGATATATATTCTTACACATGTAGCTTTTAATCCTAAAAACAAATATGTTTGTGAATACATGTGCATATATTAACCAGGGGTTAGACGCCAAAAGAAAAACTTCTCAACCAATCCCCAAAAAAGACATCGCAATTACTTGAGTGGCACCGTTACAAATTTTTCAAGTGCTCGATCACATTTTTACCTTTCGACAGTGTCCATATAGCGAGGTGCAGCAAAAATGACGTCAAATGAAAACCGAATCATTAGTAGTTCGGGCTTAGAAAGAGATTTTTAATAGGATCGTGGATTTGTACACAATAGTCATCGCGATAATTACACAAATAATATAGCCCAGTAGCTAAACACCAGACCATTTCCTCCCTCTCCCACTCTTTCCTTGCCCAACATCTATCCCCAGATTTCCGCCTGGGTGCGTTTTCCGCCACCCAGGGCATGGCTGTCTCCGAAATGTGTAAGAGATAACTGATAACTACATGGTACTAAGTTAACTCTCAACAAAGACGCCGTTATCATTAGTATTATTTATTAACAGCAGATCACTGGGACGAAGACTTAGTTCACATACTCCCACTGATTGACGTTTCACAGTTCACGGTTAAATATAGTTCAGTCTCGATTAACCGATGTTCCCCATTATCCGAGAGACAGAAACGTATGTTTCGCCAATTCAGCTTATGCAAACCAACGCTAATAGGATTCGGTAATGTATTCAATGTTCTTCTACGGCGGGATTCATAATAAAATTTCATCCTTGTAAACTCACAGACTGAAATGCAGCGAATCACGTCAATATATCTTATTTTTATTACAATTTTTGCCCGCACACGTCTTCTGTACTTTCCAAGGAGGCCTCAGTTCACATCACCGCGGATAATTGCACTATAAGCTTAATTGGTACGTAGTGAAGGGATGACTAAGTTCAACCTTAGGAGCGGACGATGGTTTTGCAATACAAGGAGTTCAACAGTTCATGTATGATGAACTTAAGAGTATCCGTCACTCTACAAAAGGAGCCTCAGAACATTCTCATACCACTCTGTTCTTTTTCCTGCTTCTCTCGTGCCTCTTCCTTCTCCTCAAAAGTCCTCATTGCAAAATCGTATTATTTCTATGCTAAAATTTCATTATAGCAAAATTCTCAATGAACGCTTTAGTGTAACAATCATTGCTTTATGGTGTTGTACTCAGACCGTGACGAGCATTTATTCCATTACCATCCGCTGTAAGCTCCTCCACTCTTCGCTGCCGTCTCTCTGAGAAAGGTCCCCTTTCCTGTTGAGCTCCAGGAATTCCCGACGCTCAAACGTCCTTTAAAAAAGTGGACGAAGATAGAAATGAGGAAAAGATCCAGCAAGCGACTGGACGCCGAGCACGGCTGAGCATCAGGAGCGCCCTCCAGCCGTGCGGACGAAGACAAGACTGGGTGTAAGAGTTTGGTACTCAAGATTGGGCCGGCGCTGCCAACAGTCTTACATTAGTGAATTTACGGGCGGGCCAACCGCAGTAGTAAAGCAAATCGTGCATAGGTGCCATCGCTAATGGGGAGATGTAAGGGGAGACATTCCATGCTCATAGGTGCCACTGCGATTCATATGTCGTGCCGCACCATACGTCTCAGTGAAAATTAAATGGAAGTATGGTCTCTCGTATTCCTCCACTGAAGTAGTACAGTGACAATAATTTGCAAAACTTGGCATAGGAATCAGGAACAAATAGTTTATAATTATTTGAAGCTGGAGCAGTTTGTATCAGAAGATAACACTAAGAGTCGACACGCAACGTAACTGAATGAAATCAACTGGATTATTTTCATTGATTGAATTTGAGCACGAACGATTTCAGCATGTGCCTGCTTACGTTTGATTTTGCGGTCAACTAGTGCCTCATTTAGTTCGGTTCATAGAAGATGCATGTATACTTGATCGGAATAGGGATTAACACTGCTTTTAAATGCCTCAAAGCAAAATGTTACCCCCAAAAAAAACTTGAACAAACGGACTTAAACGTTCGCTAGACTCTACAGAGTAAGTCGGAACTACCCCAACGGAAAATTAGCTATGGAACAGCCGATAGTTGCTCATTTTTTGCAGTCATTGATGTCCGTCGTAAGTTTTCGCAGTCACTAAAAAGGGATGAGATGGGTGAGCTAAGAAGGGAATCATTTCGTATCAAACGATGTCGATACATTGGCATACAAACTAAACGTCCATTTTCATTAGCGCAAAACATTATTTGCAAATATGAACACTGGACTTGACTCGAAGCTCATTTCTATTTTCAATATTCAAAATGAAACGCTCACAGTAAAAATTCAGCATCAGAGTCTGGCGGGATTCGAATTGGTGACTTTCGGGCTATCAAACGAATGCACAATCTAGCAGACTTACCACTACGGCAGCATTACTCAGCTTTATTATCACCAAAAGGAACCAGAGGCCCTGTTTACCGACCTATGCTGGAATCTCCGCTTCCCGACACCCACTTTTTAGGCTCCGTTATCTTTTATTTACCGAACGACTGACACGGATAAAATTTCGTTTACGGCCAGCCAAGGATGAGGGCAAGAACACACAAAAATTCAAGATAATATCATCCGATAGGCAGGCAACGCCCACGAATGTAATATAAAATGCCACAAATATCAAGAACTTCGTGCAGTGGCCTAAACTTGTACTAAAAACATCGCTTTCAAAACCCCACTAAACGCTACAGAACACCCTATTTCAGAATAAATGCAAGATAGGTAGACGAATCATTGTATCTTGATTTTGCCAGTACTAGGATTAAATAAAAGTTCGTTCGTGAAATCGTCGCTGTACACGAAAGTTAAAAAAGCAGTATCCAATACCACAAATTATTCTAATTCGGGAGGAATTAAGGAGAATGACATTCAGTAGTAGAAAGAGATTTTGATGACATTACCAAGTGTTTGATTTCGCAAAAAATGGGGATACATAACCCGTAGTCAGTAAGTACAAATATTCGAGGAACATAATCATGTACGCAAATCATATTGGCATCTGAACGATACATTCCTTTTCCAATAGGTTGCTAAACCGGGGAGAAAAATCATTCTAGATAGACTTGTGCTGCTAGGAATGCAAAAGTAGCACTGTTTTTCCTACTTGTGAGATGGGAGGCGCAATGCAAACCACTCATGGGACTCAGCTCCAACAAGCTCTTTCAAACCAACTCTCAAATAAGACTAAGTTCTCAGAAGTAAGGACATATTCTCAGAAATATTACGCATGCGTAAAAGCTGCTTGAAAGCGCCTTTGTTTACATTTTGAAAATTCGAATCGGTCCCACACAAGGCAACACTAATTGGAGGCAAAATAAATTAGAAAAGTTAATTTAAAAAAAGACACCCAAGAGACTACACGTGCGAACTTATCGCACATGACATCGTGCGTCGCGCGAACGGAAGTCTGGAAAAATTCGGTGATATAAATCCCGACGAAGAATCACTGGTGAACACGGGTGACTATAGAAGGCAGACAGGCAAGCTTTTGAAAAGCTCCGAGCAGAAATTGACAACACTTTCGCGTTCTGGAACACTCGACCTGGGGAAGCCTTTCAGCAGTTTTGAAAAAAATAAAAAGGACATGTTAAGGCGCGCTGCGATCGAATTACGACTTCGAGACGCCGAGATGCGACAAAAAGTGGATAAAAACCGCACGGTTAGGAGGTAAACAAAAAAATCGCGCAGCGGATGTAGGTAATCTGAGCTCGAAGATGTTCAATTTTTTTCTACCACCTCCATTTTATCCCTTTAACTCATCCCAGGGGTCCGATAGAGGGAGTGACAACTAACTATCCGAATTACACCGTGTGCAGTGAAGATCGGTAAAATATGTTGAAGGTCGTTGTGATAATTATATTAGTGCCATAAGCCCACTACAGCAACTGGGACGGAAGTCCCTAAGTGACCGTGGGTTAAGATTTGTGCAAAATATTTTATCGAAGTCAAAAACATTATGCGAACACTTCATATACATACCACGATCGAATAGATCATGAGCATAGGATTCGGCAGTTAAAATTGCAGAACGGACAGGTTTTACATGTAATTTTCCGCAAACGATTGGACACAAAAATAGCTGCATCGAAGAATCCAAACTAAGGTTGCTCGATAAATAGCCTCTTAAGCTAGATAATTTGCAGTAAAAAGCTAACTACATAAAACTAGAATCACGTCTCCCATAATTGCCTCACTTTCCAACTTCTTCACGCATGTGTGTCCACGCTTAGTAAATTAACAATCGCAATTGCTTAAAGTTTTGCAGCATATTCAGCCGGTTTTATAACCCCTGGACAAAGATATTCTCGCCGTGATAACCGGGATGGACACATTTCCATCGATAAGAGATGAACTTATTTCACAAAACCCGAACTCAAGATGAAAATCACATTGACGTAAATGCGATGGAATCTTGAGTTTAAAGTTAACCAGACATTGGAAAATTGGTACAAAATGTAAGTAATTTTTTTAAATGGAATTTCATCTTTTACCACACACGCAGAGGTTGTACGCAGGGTATAACGTAGGTGTAGTCACTGGGTGCCTCAGGACTGTGGCGGGACAGAAACAAAAGACCGTTCGAAAAATCTTGTTTCGAAATTCAGGGGCGAATACGCTTCTTCCGGAGTGGCCGTAAATGGTCGGGAAATGTCACAACGATGCTTTCGCCAGACCGTCGAGGGAGCAGCTCTCATCGCCTTCGCACATGAGCTCAACGAGACTTTTTTTTTCTTTCGCCGAAGAGGGCGATAAGAGGTTAAAAGGTTCAGGACGGAGGCGGGGAGTGTCAACCCGCACTATTGATCCCCTCCCCTCGAGCTCAGCCATCACGCTTCGCTCCGAGATTGTCACGCTACGCATGAGACACCAAAGGATCTTCGGCAGTAAAACAACGAAACATTGCACGCGTATGAAAATAAGGTGAAAGGTCGAGTTCGGACGGCGAAAAAGTGAACGTTCCTAGTCTGCAGTACATATATTTGATTTTTATCACTTTAAGGGCATGATCTGAAAAAAGAAGTATTATTCGGACAAATCTTACGCTTGAGCATTCGGATTCTGAGATGCAAAAATTCTTTTCGGCACGATAAAATGCACAGGCAATAAGTGCAACCAATATTACATTAGGATGAGGATTCTGAGGCGAGAAAAAGCTTAGCCTTTGTATTCTAAGCGATGGAATGCACAAAACATGAACAACGCTACTGCTACATTAAAATTCGTGATTAAAAGAAGCGACAATACGTAAAACGGGAATGAATTAGAACTTCTACAAAATCAGTGGTCTTTTACGCTGTACACTTCTAATGTAAATTCTTTTTTTTTTTAAGTTTATTGAATTTAACTTAAATTTAATTAACTGCCTTAACCAATCTCTGTGGTTAAACTTTGAAAATTTAACAAAACAGAACATGAAAAATAACAATGGCGATCCGCCGGAGTTCGTACACATTGTTCACCAGCACGAAATGGTTCAAAAATCCTAAGTATGTACCTAGTGATAATGAGAAAAAAGTGTGCGCTTAACTATCTACGCAACAGACGGACGGAATATTCTACTATTTATGTCAGTCGATCACAAATTAATTCTAAATAGATTCTCAAACTCTAAAATGATCTAACTCCTCGTCGCTTATATAGAGAGTAAAGACTGAAATCAATATGGAGTTGGAAAATATGGACACTTTATAATATTGGCAAATCACCCCAACTTAGTTAGAGAACAGGAAATGTAAAAGAGGACTTTAGGTATATCTTGTTCAATCATGGAAATGATATATTTCCTCAGAATTCAGTAGGTATACTAGTCACGACTCCAACGTAAATGTAACCCTTAAAAAATGACGGAAATACCTTAGAATCCGTGGTTTATTAAGTTGTCTCTAATATTTGCCCTTTTTCGAGTTCTCTTACATCACTTGAAACATGAAGCTTATTACACATACATTAGTTCAGAGGTACTTTTATTATAATTCAAGACGTTTATTCCCACAAGTTAACATTTCAGAGAACATGCTAGGTACCGGTTTTCATAGAAAAAGCCCCACTGCAGTTTCCACCATATGCCTTTCACTTGATTTATCATAAACGATTCCAACGAACGGAATATTCAGAATGAAAAGGGCATGCTTTTCTTGGGCACGAAATCCTTCCGGCATTGATTACGTCAAACGGGATAGGCAGTCCCAATGAATGAAGCGGAAGCCTTCGGAATTAATAGCACGATCCAATGCCTGGAAAAGCGTTGAGGAAATAGGTAGAAATTATATGAAGGAAGATAAAAAAACACGGAATTGAACTAGAAGAATGATCCACCGATACTCAGAGCAGGATAGTCTTATCATAAGCAATTCAAAGAGAACCAGACGCGTAAAGCGTTCAATAGAGAAAACACACGCAATTGGCTCATTATAGAATAAAGCCATTAGTAGGTTTTTTGGGTAAGCAATTCGCCAAGAATAAACCGGAGATTTATCTAATCTCAGAAGAATAGAATGCCAGGTTTCAAAGCTAGGCCCTTAAATTTCTATCTTCCGATGACGTGAAACCAAAATCGCAGATCGAAACCAACCGTCTGAGAGTACTATATGGAAATGCTTACAAGTGGTCTCCCAAAAGAACTCAGGAAATATGCAAATATAGATACCACACGATAATTGTGATTCAGCGTTAAACATACGTTCACGCTTTTCCATTTACACGAAATTGTAACATAAATCAACAATTTAGACATAAATCATAACTTTTGTAATCCACACACATTTCTAAGCCTCGGCAACGCTTATACGCGCACATCTGCGTGTATGTTGTACACCGGAAGACGGAAAAACGACGTGTCATCATATCAAACAAGAGGACAAATCAATCTATAAGCGACCAAAGTATGAATTCAACGATGTTTAATGTAGTTTCAGAGAGACATCATTTCACATATAATTCATGAAGAAAGGATCACATCTTTCCAATTGTGACAAAATATCAGCCACTAACCTGAATACTTTTCGAGTTATTTGCCAAAAAATACCAGCCATTTTCCATAGGAAACGATAAGGGAATGCTCTCCAAGGAGACTTAATTTCAAAAGTGAGACACTTATAACGGTTAGATCTTGTCAGAAATTTAACAGTATGCAGTTTGCATTAAGTCTCAACTATTTTTTTTAAATAAATCAAATACTGCAGTAAATTTTCCAGAATCGAATAATAATCTTCGGTTGTGTAGGCATTTTTAACGTACGGTGTGAAAAAAAGAGTCGAGGTAAAATATTATTCATGCATACATGTATATTTAGTTAATATGTGATAATTTCTGACATATTAAACAATATTTTTGCAACATTAATATTACAACATTTTCTACATGCTCCTTACAGCTGCTGAAATTCAAAAAATAAAATTCTAATATTCGTCTCTATTATGACTGGGAAAATATCGCTCAAATCATCTGAAGTCACTTTTATGCTGGAATAACCTTAAGGTAGTTTGAGCGAGATAGATCCCTAGTCATAATGTAGTAGAATTATATTTTTTAATTTAAGCGTCTGTAAGAAGTATGAAGTAAATAATACAAACGGTGCAAAAATATATTTATATATGGCAAAAATTCTCAGTAATTAAATAAATAATAACCACATAAGTCTCTAACTCGACTCATTTTTTCACGCCGAGTGGTGAAATCGCTTTCACAAAGGTATTTTGCCATTCTGTAAAAAGTACTGCGGAGAGTAATTGATTAACTTTTGTAAATAGTTGAGAAAACATACAAACTACACACCGTTAGTTTTTTTATGAAACCTAGGTGTTAGAAGTTGCTTATGTTTTTAAAATTCTCCCTCAGGAGCGCACAGCCGTAATCTATCCCATGTCCAACAGCTTTAGGCAAATTGATCAAAAAGTAGTTCGGCAATGGGGTTAATATTTTGATACCATTAAAAATATGGGAGTTGTTTCTTTAAAATTACGTAAAATTCATCAAATTCTGGGTGAACTGATGTATCGCTCAAACTTCCTAAAGGAGGGATGAGTGGTAATGAATGGGAGGGTAGGTTGATGCATGCTGTGCGTGCGCGCTACGTGTAAAACAATCGAGCCACGTGAGTGTGTCTCCATCCATCTCCCACCACGCGAGCGGATGGATTGGTAGTTCCCCACCCCCTTCTCTTCCCATAACCGCGATCGCGAGGCAACTGGCCGGCCGCATGAAAAGTGGGTCGACAACGGAGGGAGATGGGGGAATTTTCCTCCTCCCACCTCCTCCACCTCTCTTACCTCCTCTCCCCCGACTCTCTCACACAACCAGCCACCCCCCCCGAATGAAATCACTTTCTTATCCAATCCCGGCGGGAAAGGGAAAAGACAAAACTACTTCTTTGGGCATGCGCGCCTCCGGTTTACGTCATCCCACCCCCGGCTCTCAATCGTCCAGTCCGCCTGCCCCGCGTGAAAGCCGAAGTCTTACCTAGCGGAGTACCAACGCACGTACGGCCACACGTCTATTGCATCGGTCCGGCTGCCTGGCTGGTTATCCTCCTTGTCGAAGGAAGTGTGTGGGATTTTTAATGTTTCGAAGAAAGAATCGCAATTTTCTTGACCGCGGAAGATTATCCAAACGTTATAAACCACGAAAAGGAGAAACCAGATCGTGCCATGTAAGTAATTGAACTTTGAATTGGGGAGGAGCGGCAGTATTAAGTACCTAACCTAACCCAGAGAAAGGAAAAAGCACATCACTGATACACAATGCACTATCGGTAGGCATGATCGTTTAGTAACAAAAGGTTCCATATAATTATCCGCATCAATTTTTCAAGTCATGTGCATTGGATGTTTCCTCTTTTCTTCGTCAGAAACTACAGCCCATAAGGTCAAGCATAGGACCATGAGGTTGGTGAGCTCTTTAAAATAAAGTAAAATGTATAGGAGCAAAAATTAGATGGATTCGATTAGTAGTGATATCAAATAATTCTATTTCTTACGTGGTGTTATCAAATATGAAAATAAATTTCAAGAGGTACAAAGGAAGGTTACCGAAACAACGTTAAAAATCATAAGAAATGACAGGATTGGTGAAAAGATGCCAGAAAGAGGAAGTAACAGCTATAAGAAGAATGACAAAAACTTGAAAAATGGGAAATTAACCAAATAATTGAGTGAATATTGCAGGAGGAATTGTCTCGAAGAGTACTGAGAACTCTTTGAACATATTACATTTTCAATGCATTTGTCTTTTGTTCTTAGCTTTTTTCGGGACAGTTTCTCACCGTCGCGACGGCCTCCCGACCAAACTCTCCACCTTGCTTACCACTCGCCCTCCTCCTACTACACCCTCACTCCCCCCGCACCTCCTCCCCCACTCCTCTTCCCGGAAACTTTCTCACGCGCGCCACGCAAGCAGGGCGTTGCTTTTGTCAAAGCCTTTGACGACGACACCCTCGGCGAGCAAGCGACGAGCGAGTGGGCGTCACCCGAGTTTCGGCAATGCCCCAGCGACTTTAAGGATAACCCATTTGCACCGGGGAAGAGGAGATCGCGGTCTCCCAACTGGACTTAACAAATAATAAGTCGCGTACGCAACTTCGGTGGCAAATCAAATCAATCTGTGCCACATCAACGCTTACCGTCTTCCTAAAAGAAAAACGAGCGATCGCTGGCGAAAGAAAAAATCATCTCCTCCGACTACTCCCAAAACTCAGGCTTTTATAATCTCTGGTTTTAACGTTCAATCGAAATGAGAAGCGTTCTGGTTACATTCTTCCGTCATCAACATTCGTGTCAGCTAAACGAATACAGAATGATGTGCTTTATAATACGTAGGTTAGCACCAAGTTAAAGATAACGACAACCAACAGTAAAAAAAAGAAGAGAGCGTAAACATGAATTTACAAATAAAGACATTTTAAGTCAGGCAGACAATACTACTACTAGTGTTTAGTAGAAACTGATCAGAAGTGTTGATTTTTAAGTTCTTGGAAGTAAAAGAACATTCGAAAGTGAGCCCCTTATGATTATACAACAGGTTAATCACAGACGCACTATAAAACTACCACTTCTGATCGACCCTTGTGACTAACATCTGTCATAAATTAATATCTAACAACATCCGTATTTTTCAGGGATACCTATATCGGTAGCCGTGCCAAGCCATGGCGCTGCAAAATATGTAAATCCAGCCTGATCCAGATTATTGCACAGCCTCTCTCGCATGACTCTTTCGATATACCATACGAGTACATCATGAAGACGTAAGAGATTATGGATTGGATTAACCTCAGGGTACCAACATAATTTTGAAATCAACATCAAATTGAGGTACAATACTGAAATATTTTACCAGAGTGTATTAAAATTGAAAAAAAAATTAAAAGGAGGCTCTTCTTAATGGTGAAGTTACTAAATAATGACAAAAAGCATAAGAAACAGAACTTACAAGGGAAGAAAGTATTCTAAAAGACAAAAAACACCTACTCATGATTATAAAAGCTCCAACTACAAACATTTTCAAGTTGATTTGGGTTCGGAGCCTCTAAAAAATTATCTTAGACAATCGCCTGCAGTCGTGGTGTTTTCAGGGAGCATATTGAGCAGCAGGAATACGGATCAAATGGCGCGGAGTGTTAGAAAATGTTTTCGACCATTCAGAGCGTTGAAGGCACGCTGGCGACCAACTGTAGCGTAGTGAATTAGCGGGGAACGGTGGGATAAGAAACGAGACATTCCAAGGGGTCCGTGAACCCCGTGGCACGCCCGAGATAGACCCGCGAAGCTTACGTTGGGGAACATTATCCTCACGGGAAACTTCGTTGAAACGGGAGAGGGAGGAGGCTAGTTCGGGAAGGTGGGCATACAGGGTGGGAAAACATGTTGAGAGCAGCTAACTCCCACCTCATTGCATGGACGACTCGATTTTTTTTTCAGCGATTCGCTCCTCAGATTCCGATATCGACAGCGAGAGCCGCACGTGCGTACGGAGGCTGAGGGCATCGCATCTGGAACGAGGTGGAGGAGCTAGACGCAGACCACGATAGAACTCTTTGGGAATCTATTTGGAGGAGGATAGCGTCACGAGGGCATCGACGCCGGACAGTCAGCACCTGGGAGAGATTAACTTCAGACGGAGTAATCCTCTGCCACACTCTGACCGGAGTAGATTTGACATGCATGAAGATAAATACGCCAACAATATTTTGCCTTCAAGAGTGGCGTTCATAAACACATCTTTCCCGTATAGGGAAAAAAATGATTCGACATTTCCTGTTTCACAATTCAATTAAATATTGCCTCAAAACAAGACCGAATCATCTAAATATCATGGGTCCTAGAGAGAGTTTTGTCATCAATATGGACAGGGATTCGAAAACAATCCCTTACGAGAAAGCCCAGAATAAATTGGTCAACCTATTACCGGCTTGCACAGTTTAATATGCAAAATTTATACGGTTACAGGGCAGTATTAATTAAAACTACGTGATAATTAAAACAGCCAAACACCAATAACTAAGCCCTTTCGACAGTGCCTAAAGGTAACGTGGCAATGGGCATGTATGCAAGTACGTATCGAAGTATGTACGTTGTATCTAAAACAGATCGAGAGATGTCACAGACAAACAAAAACCTGAGGCCAATGGGTTGATCCCAATGATCCCACGTACATGACGTCCAATCATATAAGTAGCTAACAAAGACGAAATCAGTGGAAGAGAGTGTGAACGCTACGGATAAAAGATTTTGTTGGAAGAAGATTCAAGACTGACACAAAATAACAAAGACCAAATTTAGGCCATAACATACGCATAAACCGAGTAAGAGAAATTACATAGAATTTGCAAATTATTTATACACTCATCTATAGAAACAACCCTTTGCCAATGTTTCTTTTACAGATTAAAAAAGTCCAGAAAGATACATTAAGGGCCGCAAAGCGTTAAGACGCATTCGTAGCTAAAGTCAAAGACGGGCTGATGTCTGGCAGATTGCCGGTAATACATGATGCATGAATCCATCCCACAAGTCCAATTCAACCAATGAGCATAGGGATTGACAGGGATTATTTCACTTGCACGAATTCGTTGAATTCGTAAACCGAAATAAAAATTTAGTTTATCGACAGCTTTCTGAGTGAGTTCAGTATTTTCAACCCCAGACTCTAGTAAGCTAGATACAGATGATTCGTTTCATTAAACAAATAATCATGAGACAACTCACGGACTTGAAGAGAATTTTGCATTGGTAAGAAAATGGTTAACTACATATTTGTTATATAAATTTGGGAATAAATAAAACTACTACTTTCAAATCGAACTAGTGTTTTCCCTAATGTAATACTTAGTACTGAAGAGCAGAGTTGAGTAATCATTAATTATATTGCGATTCCAACCACGGTGTTGTGCAGGAAAAAATTAATGGAATAAGTTACAAACAAATTGAAGTAAAATAAAGAATACTCGTTTGAAAGAACGAGAAAGGTCGTTTTTCCCAGCGAAAAATTTGATTTCGCAAAAAACTCAAAAGGCTTTGATGAGCGAGTGGTGGGTAAAATAAAAGTAATTTCCTGATAATATTTTTTGGTTTTCCTCACCCTGTAACTTGGTTACGTACATGTACGTTATAGGCGTAATAAAGAAAGGTCTTTCGAGCAGATTTCTGCGACGACAGTCGTTCCGCCGAGGAATAAAGCCTAAATAAGTCACTAAAGGGATTTAGGGTGAAGAGAAAGTATATCCGTCGGATTGATCCGCTAAGTGACCGAACAAAGCTTTTTCACGTCTAGCCACAATCAGGGGTACTTCTTAAAGGCAGCACCTGTTGATTCAAAGTCTCTCAAGAATGATGATTAGCGTCGAAATATATGTATGTATGTATTTTTTACTCGCCGACTTCCTCGATTATAGGGGGAAGTACCTGGCCACAGAATCGCACATGGATGCAAATTGGAATAGCTTCTGGGAGCTAACAATGTTTACTTAACCCGGAGTAACGGAATATAAGGGATGGAAAATGTGTACAACACAAACAATGATGAATTCGACAAAGCTACAAAATGGTAATAAGTCAGTAATACATTATTCGTCGAACATTTACCGAGTCGACGCAAGAAATGCTTCTCTAATATATGTACTGATGCTTCCCAAAGGTCAGGACATAACACATTCGAAGGACTCTACCGAGTTCAATAAGTGAACGAAACACATAAATGAATGATTCTCATCGGTGAGCAGAAATATCAAAACCCTTATATATCGCCGGTGAACACTTGATGGGAACAAGTCACAGAGTATCATAAAACGAACACCGGGGATGCCATAAAAATCAGCTTCAAACGTATCGAAAGTTAACGCGGCGGAAATTTTGAAAGTCTGTGCGTTTCCGCCGACATAAACCACGAGGTTTGGTCAAAACATTCAAAATACATTTCCTGCAGCGGGGCATGAGGCTGAGAAAACATCTCGGTAAACACAAACAGGAAAGAACAAACTGTGAACGGGCCACATTTCCGCTTATTGGCATATACGTTTCAGGTGTTCTCGATTGTTTAGCAAATCATTTCAACAACTTCCGGCTGGGTATGAAGGGCGGTCCTTTAAATCACGACAGACTCTTATCTATAGCGGGTCGTGACCACGTTATGAGAAAAATAAAGGAATTAACGTTGACAACCGCGATAACCAAGATTTCGAGAATTCAACGGTCACTATTGAAGATATGTAAGGATACTTGTATATTATACTAGTGTCTCTATTAAGTTAAATGGATTAAAAAATTAAATAACTTGGCCATTTCAAATAAAACTACATTTAAGACTGGATGAACACTTTTCTGCCACCTCACTTATTAAAAAAGACATTCAATGTGAGCACGGCAGTGTAAATGCTTCTGAAAAGGGTTAAAATATGTCACCATTACATAAATAATTTTATCCTGATGAATAAAACTAAAACAAATCTTAACAAAATACACAAATGGTAAGTGACTAACAACGGTTAGTTTGAATGTCTATGAGCAATTGAGGGAGGTTGGAGAGGAGGAAAACCAAAATGAATTTTACTAACTTAATCCACCTGAGTCTCATTAACTAGTAGCTGTAAATTACTTATTATCTGTAGGAAATCTGTTTCCCGGAGAGCAAGGGGAATAAAATAAAATAAAACTTTGAGCACTAACATAGCAGTGAAATGGTCAATGGACAATTATTAGCATCCTAAACGGTTATCGGTACTTCGCGTTAGATTTCCGATATCACAAAGGAATATATCAAAAGTAGGCGCTTAAGTTTTGATTTACGAAGTTTGATGAAAAAACTACACGAGTTGACTATCAACTCAAGCAAAAGTTACAATTTAAAAACAATAAAAACTGTTAAAAGATATCAGAAGGCTGAATCCATGAATTTAAGACGAAAAGTTCACCTTCCTATGAGAGTTCGTTCGCACACCGTCCTGAACGGAGTAGCGAAGGAAACGATTACGAAAGTTGACGAAACGTCTTCAGGCAAAACTATGAAACTCCTTTCACTCCTGGTATTTACTCCGCGAGCGCCGTCTGCGAGCGAGACCGAACAGAAGTTCGTTCGGGCCACATGGCGACCGAGGAATCCCGCAAGTGGAAAAAAAACACAGTCGTAGTGTTTTTAAATGGTGTTCCGATCCACCTGTAGCCCGTCCGAACGCTGCGTCGCCCGCCTAGATTATTCGGTGCGTTTAGAGCAGCTGTCATTTACAGGGGTAAACCGATGACCAACCCTCACACAACCGCTCCGGAAATTGCAATTAAAGAAACAAACCCGGTACGTCCTTTCCACGCGTTAGTCACGTGTTAAGTATATGGTGAACACCCCCGATTTAACGGGTGGGGATTTTTGTCTGGGTAAACAAATGCAAGCGATAGCGGTAACGTGATATGAAACAACGGAAAACATTAGCGACGCGAATTTAATATCAATCAGTTGTAGGAAAATATCAAAGGAAAACAGCGCGCTTTGTTCATTACATCAGTTACAAGGAAACCGAACGGATGAGAAAACTAAAGGAAATACTGTGTTAGAAGCCGCAAGCCACAAAGAGGTCGCTCGCAAAGCAGAGGTTACTACGAAGATTCATACCCCACGAGTTTCATGTCGACACGACGGTTTAAATTCCACCCCAGCATTGCATCTCAATGAAAGATAAAAGCTACAGAATGAGACGACACAATACACAAACGAACAGTTACAAGAATTAATTCATCCCGCGCACAATTCGCGACAACAACCAATGCGATTCGAGACGCTAATTCCATCACAACACACTCCACAAATCATCTCATCATTCCTCTCCCCATTCCTTATCACTTAACACCCTCCTTTTTTCTCGGCTGTCGTCGCAATACCCCCTGCCACACGCCCTTGCGGCGGCTCGCGGGGGCTGTGCGTAGATGCAGATAGAATGAGACAGACGGAAATAATTTGCACAATACTATACAGTGCGATGGTTTTTTAATCTTTTAGAACGAATCCACAAAATTCCATATTCCCAGAGTAGTGTGTCTCGTTCCAAATTTTCCAGACACTATAATAAACTCGAGAACGTCCGAAAGCGGTTTTTTCAAAAGTTCACAGCTTACAACTTTCCGATCACGTCCGTACGGCACGATTTCCATGAAATCGGAAAAACCGAGAGAGGAGGAGAGGTTTTTATGTGGGGGAAAATGCGGAGACTCCGTCCCGCCCACCCCTTCTGGGCACACACCACCCGTTTCCTTTCCTCCTCCACTACGACGATAGCGCATGGCCCCTCTCGCGCTGACAAGTGGTACTTAGATCCACTTACAATTTATAAAAGCTGACGTCCTGTTATCTATCTCCGCTGCTCGCCTCCCTCCTCCCTTCGCGGAAAAGTGAGCGAGTCACGTGCAACGACCGAGAAAATTTAGATTATGAAACGATGGCCGGACTAGGCTTGTCGCCTTCAAACCCATGACTTGACATTCGGTAAAATATAACAACTCCTTACTCTCCGAGCGGAGCAAAATTATTTTAAATTCCCCTTTACAGCGGGAGACGAATAAACGTCTGGAATACGTCCGGGGAAGGGAGTCGAGAAGCCGGATGCTGCTTGCTACGTAATGCGGTTAAACGACCGGGTGACAAGTACGCAAACCCAAACACACCGACATAAACACGGTCTGCAAAGGAACGTAGGTTGTAAGGATCCTAAAAAAACAGCCCTAAAGAAGACTGGATGTGTTTTCCTCAAGCTCTCAATATTTACCTAGCTTCACATAATTCCCTAGTTCCGGAAGAACACGATCACGACAACAGTCCTCACACAAGAATGCCACAACAGACGCACGAGTACACTACAGCAAGAAGGTTATTTTCTCCACGAATCATAATATATATGACACATGGCGAAAAAATAGGCCTATGAAATATAACATTTTGGTGTCAGACGTATGGGGACATCACTTTCGTACCGAAAAACTGTCCTTGTCGTGAAGTGATGTACGAAGCGTTTGAGGATCACCACTGCGGTCACTTGAAAAACACCATTGAAGCGATCGCTGTGGAGGAGGCGCCAAATTCAGGACACTACCCTGAAGATAATGCACAACACCACGAAGGATGGGGGGCGGGGGAGGAGGAGGTGCAGTAATCTTTTGGGGTGATGCATGGGAGGCTTTGGGGTCCACAACCGAGGTAAGGATGATAATAAATTCACTTTTTATTTACCTTTCAAGCGGTCCTCCCGGGCGGCTCCGTTAAAGTAACCTCAGTGCGGTGGTGAGACAGAAGTCCTCAACGTTCCTCAATCCACAGTCTGCGATCCTCCTTCCCATCAACTCCGGGCGGTCTTCGACTATGTTATTACAAGTTCCGGAGAAAAGACTCCTTTGATTTCCTGGATGAGATTAATCCCTGGTCTCCCTTCACTCCTTTAAAACAACAGTCCCTCTCCCTGATTTGAACAAGAACACTTCGTCGATCTCCAGTAAGACACAGTAAGACCGACGACTATCGTCTCGTTGGGTAGAAACAGCTGGGAGGTTTGAATTATGCCTTGGCGGTGACGAGAAGTCCACACGGGGAAACAAGTGACACCCGAAAAAATAATGAAGAGTCCTTCGCGAGACGAAAAATAATTGCAGTTCGACTCACGGACAAAACTTTCCTGCAACGTCCTTCCCCTGCTAGAGGGAAACAAACGTAACTCCGATGTTTAACGGAACAACAACAAATATCAACAAAACAACACCCCTTTTTTGAGTTCCTTCGCTCCAAGAGCCACCTGTCTGGCCCTTCGCCCCAGTGAAGGAGTAGCGAGGGCAAACGGTTTGGCAGTCGGACGCAGACTGGCTTCACCGACGCAAGTCGACTATGCCCGGATTCCTCTCCCACTTCGCTCCCCCCTCCCCATACCTACCACCCCTCTTTCCCCCCTCCCCCTCGCCGCTACATCTTACCCTCCTCCCCCACCCACCCACTCTCTCTTCCCTTCCCTCCTTTTTAACGTTTTCCCTTCCCCCTCCTCCCTCATTCCAGCCAACACATCAAGAGATTTTATTTTTTTTCCTTTCCTCCTTCTTCCTCCTTTCCCCTTACGCCAGAAGAGCGAACGAAAAGCTTAAAAGAGGGGTGGCAGCGGAGAGGAGGAAGACAGTGGGAGAGGAGGGGTAGGGGAAGCTTGGAGAAGGGATAGGGGATGTGGGGTGAGGCAGAAGAAGGAAGAAGAATAGGGGAAGGTACGGATCCCCATAGTTCCCTCTCCCGCCGCGCTCCGTCCACCCTTCGCGGCGCTGGGATCGGTACATCCGAGAGGGGAAGTATTGGGAGAAGGGGTGGATAGGGGAAATGAAGGAAGGGTAGGGGAGGAGGGAAGGGGAGGGGAGAGTAGACTTCCTCTCCCCTCCGCGAAATATGAAGGATATCCGCTTCGCAACGTTGCTGCTGAAATTCCCTCTCCCTCCCATGTACCCTCCCTATCATTGCTTTATGGCTCCCCCCGCCCACAACCTACACTACATTCATAAATCCTTCTTTTTACTCTCGTATTATCGAAGATTGCGATATTCAAATTTCAATATCGCGTATCAATCAATGCATCTATCACTAACACGCGAATTATCACATAGCTGAAGATGCGATATCGCCGATCGCAGGAGATGCTACTAATCGCACAGCTTATGAGTACACCATTGCCATTGGATGTCGCATGCTATCTTTAATCTTTAATCACTCAGTATTTCAACTCGAAGGTTGATTCGATGGTTTAGAGGTTAAGAGTAAAGCTCACCTCGCACTAAGGCATTGGCGTGTGAAACTCACACATACAGGGTGGCGTGGTCGATTTCTTTCCCTGGACCACCCGCGATTTTCGACGAGTTTTTGACAAGCAGATAGTCACATCGTGAGGATGTTCGGAGAGGGTGCCCAGCCGTCACACGGATTTGAACCCGGGACTCTCCGGCCGCTAGCCCAGCGCTCTACCCACTGGGCCACCACGACACCCAAACTGATCTTTATACTGTTATTGTACGCCTTTAATGTCTGATTATTATTTTTACTAATAAGGCAAAGTGGAAAATGCAGATATCACGTACAGCCGTAATTTCGAATTTAATAAATAATCGCTTACCAGGTGTCCACATTCACCGCACTTTATTGCATATATGAAGGTCTTTCACAGCTACTCCTGTACTGCCACAAATAATAATTCCAGAGGCCAAAAATGTTTGAATTGAAGAAATTAGTATGAATATTAGTGTCAATATTTCTAATGAAGCATTAGGCAGAAACTTTATAATATGCCTATTGCCATTTTCTTCAGCATTCAATTTACATGAGGATACTAGAAAATAGTCAATTATGATTAATCCCAGGAAGTTTACGGTCTTGTGTTTTGGAGTAGATGTTCCACTTACAGTTTTAAGTGTATTTATAATATTAAAAAATATAAGATGCAGGTTTTACCGACATTTAATGCTAGATTGTTTCTCTTACACCATTTAGACATATTTGCAACGGTATTACGTTTAGAAATATTAAGATTGCAAACTTGGTGAATTTATTTTTATGTGCAATCATTAGATGCAGGTTTCACTAATAGTAATGGTAGACGGCTACACCATATTTATATTTGCAACGGTTATTTTGTGCAGAAATGTCAACATGTCATTCGATTCGTCGGAATTCCACACTATCCTACCCGCAGCAATTCCACATCTCTCCTTGCATTTCTGCTCGCGTAAAACTCAAAGTTTTTATACTCCCCTGAAACCTTCCTTCCTTCCCAGCATTCCGCTCAAAATATCTCCAAATCTTCCCGCCTCGTCCCGTCCATTCCTCCCACACGCATCTCAAAACCACGCAAAAGACCTCTCGCGGCCTCCTGGCTCCTTGAACGGAAGAAGGAAAACTAGGCGCCCTTTTCGGATCATCCAGATTGAGAGAGAGAGAGAACGGAAAAAGAGGGAGAATGCCCTTATGATGCGTATGCTTTTTCGGGAGCCCTGGGTGGAAGGTCTTTTTTCCCCGAAGAAAGGAAGACACGAGAGAGAGAGAGAGAGAGAGAGAGAGAGAGAGAGAGAGAGAGAGAGAGAATATAGAAATGGAATGGAGAAACGCGAAACCTGCCGGGGCGAAGTAATTTCCGATCTTGCGTGGGGCGAACGAGGATCCGATTCTCTCGCATGTCCATTCCTCCGCACGATATCGATGACGACCGATATATTCTTTTAACGATACTAATGAAGGAGCCTGTTGAATATCAACGGGAAGGAAAAAAATCAACACTACGCGCGACTGCGTACCACGTCAAATTTTTCGATGAAATTTACTAAACATTTTACCATTTAATAGCAAAAATAAAATTTCGATTTATCAATCAAAATTTTATTTTTACAGGGTGTTTCAGGAGGAAAGCGCAATACTTCTGGAGGAGGTTGGGGACGTGATTTTAAGCATTTTTTGTCCTATGAACATGGGGTCGCAACTCCTTAGTTACCGAGCTATGGCAACGCAAAGATTTTGTCACAAGCATTCTGCAGTTACCATGAAAACCCCCAAAAGCAGTGGCATCCAGCAATACTTACAAAGAAAAACTGGTCTAAATTGTACTTAAAGTTTTTATCTTTTTTTTCTGCCAAAATTTACGCATATTGCTTATATTTTATAAAATGGTAACTGAAATTGTCAACATTTTTCTTCTTCAAAAAATTATTTTTTTAGAATAACTTTTTTATTTTGAGATATACGAAAATGTTAATAGAGTCATAAAAATTAGAAAATTTAATTTCATCTCCGTAATAGGGTGGTTTCCTATTTTTTTATTGCCTAGATCTGAAGTTTATAACCCCTGGAGTACGTATTTGAAGCCGTTCGATTTAAAAATGGCGTTAAGTATTTTTCCTTATTATGTAATTAAAAAGTGAAAAAATTCAACGGCGCGAAAACGCGACGGCAAACTATTGCATGCTGGTTAATCCTACCTGTGACGTCAGAGGTACGTACGCAACTACGTTATCTGCCGCTAGTGGTTCGCCGTAAGCTGCTTATCTGCAGACGACGTCTGCCGAGAAAGCTTTAATAATAATAATAAATTTACTGACGGGAAAAAAACCATTTACAAAAGTAAACTTGGTGTAAAATGGAAATGAGCTTTATTTATTAATTTAGCTTTTGCTTTAGTCGCATAGAGAAACTTCATCAAAATAATGAAATACATTTAAGGTTACGGTATGGGGAATGAAAATCGTACAATAATATATTCTCAAATTAATGGTGCTAACTCCTATTTATTAGGTAAAGTTAGTATGAAAAGCATGAAATAAATCATTTTGTTCGTATTCATTTCGAAATATTTCCCGCAAGCAAGCACGAAATCGTCAGTTAATAACTATACGGAGAGCAGGTGTTACGCCGCAGCTATGATATGAATACACATTAATTTTATTCATCCACTTTGTCGAGGTGTCATTGCCAGAACATAAAATTAGTAAAAAAAGGCTTACCGTCAATAGCATAATGGATGGCAAAATCTCGAAGCAAACTATGTACGAGCAAATACTAAAACAACTAAAATGCGTTGATCACCCCTCACCGTGATCACAGACCATTGATGGGAACTCGTGATTCACTGCATCAGCTGATCAGCATCATATTCCTCAAGGAGTACCAGTAACATGCCTCCGAGAACATTGCTTTATAAAAATTGTTTTGTGCTGCAGTGTCACACAACAACATTTAGCGATAGCAAGAAAGCTTACGTCGCGGTTCCACTAATCGAGAAGAGGAGAATTTTGTGGTTCAAAGCTGTCAGAAGAGAGTACCTCTGATTTCACCTGCACTAAACCGAACATCTTCTCTAAAGAACTCCACCACCATGGCCACATCCACTTTCGGTAGATTGTCCGTACAAAACCAGTTTGTAAAGCCATGTGGCTTTGTATATCAGCAAAAGAAACTGGTGATGAAAGGTAACTAATGGAATATGCAAGGTATGAATGATAGGAATGGTAAATGGAAGGAATAGAAGATGAGACAAAGGAAATGTTTGTAAAAACGAAAGTGATCAAAACGTAAACAACTAAGCCGCAACACCACAGAACGCGAAGTCACAGGTACGCAGTTTCGTTATTCATTTCACTGCGCATGCGACGCTTGCCGCGAAGAACACCTTCACGGTAGCTCTGTACTAGCAGGGAGCGTAGGAGCTTAGAAAACGTCTTTTAATGGCATGCTCAATGGAGGAGACTTTCCGAACTTTGAGCATTTTAATCGAGGTATATTAATACATGTTCACCAGATTTTAGGGACTCTGAAATACAATAGTAAGTACAGCCGATGATAATTCCATATACCTCGCAATGTTGACTATCTACCTGTTACGTCATCATAAAAGCTGCCGCTGTCCCGTCATTTCCGAGCCTTTTCAAATGAACTTAAAATTAAAATTCAATTTTCTTGGAAACTAAGCCTTTTTAATCCAAATAATTTGCGTGTAATGAATACGTTTATGCTGGGGCACCATTCGCAATCAATGAATTCTGTTTTCTTTGATGAAGGAAACTTCCCTATTGGTAAAATTATTTTCATATCTTAATTTTTAGCGAAGACATGGCATCTTAAACGGTACCGTTACATGAGCACATTTTTCAACGGCTCTCTTCCATGCATGGAACTGGTATTGATTTACCGATAAAGACAATTACCTTCACCAATCTAAGCTTGAGTACTTATTTTTAAACGTTTTGAAAAGAATAACCAAACAATGAAACTGAAATTTAGGAGTTTTTGTGAGTCAAATGAAGAAAACAATCAAACGGCAACAAATTGTGTACCTACGAAATACTACATACCGGAATCGTTTCGTCTGCGTACATCGTTCAATACATCGTCGTTCGTGTGCCCTGATGTGTTCAGATCGGCGTTATATTGAACACTTTGATAGGAAAGCCCTCTAACTCATTCCAGAAGGGTGTCTGCTGCAGAGAGGCGAAACCGGATGCCGGGGTTCGATATATATTCGAGCAGAACGAAAGCTGATGCGAAGGATCGACTGCACGGGAGCAAGTCACTGTTGTAAATCGATTCCATCACTCTCCATCCTTCTATCTCCGCAGTCGCTGTTCATTTCCGTTCGACTTTCTCCATGCAGGGTTATAAATTGTCGCACATACTACAAGAACTCGTCTTTTTTCCGGGAAGTCGTGTAAAAACAACTAAAAGACCTCATCGCGGTAGCCAATTCAGCATTGGGCATGGATGGCGTCAATGTCCTATCATCAATGCGTTGGGTTAGATGCATCGACCAAAGAGGAGTAAAGATGGAACCATACGGTGCGATGGCACAGGTGAATATTGAATCCATTAAAATGCGCAATCTGCGATGTTTCATGTAATGTGAAATAGATCGAACACAACGGAGAGCAGCAAGGTTAGTGAAAAGTTATTACGATAAACTTAGCAGTGTTACCGAATTGTTGAAGGAATT
The DNA here is from genome assembly GCA_963573305.1 of Pyrrhosoma nymphula. Classification (NCBI taxonomy): domain Eukaryota; kingdom Metazoa; phylum Arthropoda; class Insecta; order Odonata; family Coenagrionidae; genus Pyrrhosoma; species Pyrrhosoma nymphula. Next base: position 39,395,121 of record OY754334.1, read on the forward strand.
AGGGTGGGAATCTCTAACTGATCGAAGGGAGAAATACGGGTAAAATATTTTGCACAAGTTCGAAGCAGACAGTTTTTTACCGTACGTTCAACATATATTGCTAGAGCCAACGTACTACGGTAGAAGCGATCACAGGAATAAGATAAAGGAAATTGACTGCAGAACCGATAGATTTAAAATGTCATTTTTTCCACGTACAATAAGGGATCATAATAATTGCGATATATCAATCATATGAAACTCCCACCCTCACTAGGTAGAGTAGAATTTACTCTTGTGTTTAATAACATAACATAATTACTAACACTTCACACCGCTTGATATGTCCGGCATTATTTTATTTTGCTCTCTGCATGAAGTAGCATCTCGTAGCATTCATAAATTAACAGCATTAGTAATATTAACTGCTAGATGTGTCTATAGCATTTTTCTGCATGTTTGCATGTTCATTTACGAATCACTCTCCCTGTTTCTGGTTGGACTGCGTACTGTTCTCCTGACTGCTTTTTGGTTTGCGCCTAGCGGCCGGGTGAACGTGCGAGGTTCTGATTTGTGCTGGGACGAGTGCTGCATGCCTGGTGTGGAATCACCCCGCGCCACACACCCTAGTGGTGGCTTGCACGGTACTTCGTAGATGTATCAGTTTTGCTGGAAGTAGAATTAATAGCGAAATTATTGAGGTGCCGTAATGTCTTACCTATTATAATTAAAAGTGGAAATAATGTCCTGATGAGTATAGCTTTACTCATAATTTAATAGGGAAATGGTGCGCGAAGATCATGTTAGGTGGATCAGTTTCCGTAAAAAAAATAGGATTCAAGTTCGTGCGTCAAGACGCCGTTTGCCCTCTTCGTAAATCCATGTTCCGATATAATATTATCAGCTGTAGCACTAAAAGCACAAAACTACAACTAATGAATAAGCAAGCCGAATCATTCTTGGGGCATTGTCAAGCAAATTTGTCGATAATTTTGAAGAGATCCATTATTACTAATATTAATTAATAATTTCATATTGGGTCAATCATGTATCGAATAAGGAATGTTTGGATGGATGTATAATTACTGCCATCTGATCCACTGAAACCACAGGCTCTACCTCTTTGCATGATGACTGTTAGGTGATTTATAGGGCGTCGTTCTTTCATCATCAATGAAGTTGAAAGTCGCTTTATACTGATCGCCACTTTTTCTTATTGAAAGGTTTTATTTCGGCCTGAAGCTGAATATAAATCCTAGGGTTGGACAGAAGAATCAAGAAGGATTAGAACCGATCTGGTTGGGATGTAACCTTTTCAAGACAGATTTTTTTCTTTGCATGTTTTCAATAACGTAATTACATCTCGTATTTTCTGTGAGTGTTCATTCCCTACTATGTGCATCAATCGTTTTCAACAGAGACATTCGCTGGGACAAATCTTCGTTAGTTAGTATTTAGAGGGTCAGGACCTGGTTTTGGTGGAATGAGTGGAAATAAAATCTGATTTATCAACTTTATCTCTCATCCACATTTATCGATGTCACTTATGCATTCAGCAATGGATAGGTAGGTAAGAGATTAATTATTCGGGGAATGGAGGAAAAGTTGAATTCGACCAGGCATCGGAATTACTCTAATCTTAATGAATACCATAATGAATGATATTGCGGTATGGCGGTATTATGCCCCCCGCACTTAATGTACTCTACATATGTCACCAAGAAGGGACACAGAAAAAAGCCATAAAAATTCCATCCCTGGCAGGATTCAAACCCAGTTACTCAAAAAAGGAAGCTAGTAGGTACTCAGTCAAATCAACCTGATCCCTGAGTTTATATCCTTCGTCTCACACACGTGCCTAAGTCACGTACAAATCACTTTCATAACCGTAAAAAGAGAGATATTTAGTCATGTAAGCGTAATTTTCACCCAAATTAATCCATATTTTAATTTTTTTTAAGGCTTAGAAACAGCTCATTTAATTTTATATTAATTTGCATTCGCAACAAACCATTCCGTGAAGGGCGTATTTTTAATCATCCTAACTGGCGCCAGTCAATGTAATAATATCCATAATATAACCTCGATTATCTAGTCAAGGCTCTGTATACAGATCTAGTTATAATTATCTACTTCAATGTGTACTCTGATGAAATAGAGATTCTCATGAAGAGATAGAAGTTAGAATGAAAGTATCCTGGCAGCATATCAAGTCAGAAATTCGGATGGCCAAGCATTAATTATATTGATAGTCATCCGAGGGGCTGCTGACAGTATGACAGGAAGATTATTCATAAGAAGACAGAGGGAATATGATGCTCCCGGTAGTGGAAAGCTGCTATTAATGTAAAACTTAGAAGTCCTAAACTGATGCAAGTTGAGAAGGTTCACGGGAGTCCTTAGAGAAGGATTAGTTTATTCTTACCACAGAGTAAATAAGATATCACAGTACCTGTGTTAAGTAGGTGTCGGGTTGCATTATCAAAGGATAAGTTTAATAAAATGATGTAATATGAGCAAATGCGTCAAAATAGGATTGTTGATCACTCTATATAGAGCTTGATATATATAAGCGTCCCAAGGTTCAGAAATTCATTATTTGCAAATATTTGCAGCTAAATCCTTTACTAATATCTTTCTAATATAACCCACTCATGCCACCATAAGAATCTCCGTGTCACTCGGTATCACTCGTTTTATAATCCAACGTTTATGCGAAATTTGCGTGAAAAAATGATTCCTCTTGAAGAACTCCTTCAGCGATCATCCCAACCAATACAAGATTGAAACCTACTAGTTTTAGTAGTTTTTATCATGGTAAAGTGTCCATATAATTACAGTCCACAGTCATTTCACCAATTTTTAATACGAAATAGAGTAAAGAAATTGTAAAAAATGAGTATTTTTTCGAAAAAATTGAAAGAGCGCGGTTAAGCTATAATTAGCTCTACTTAGAAGCAATTTACTAAACTTAACAAAACTTTTTATACAAAACTAAGTGTACGGTAGGATTTCTCGGATATTTTGCTACAAGAACTGCATATTCAGTGAGTTTCAAGAAAGTCGAAAAAATGACCTTTGTCCGCCTTTTTTCGGATCCGGACCACTGTGCGACGCCATGTCTACACTGTGCGTGGAGTCAACATTCAGTCGCCAGACGAAGTAAAATATCTGGGAATTACCTTAAAAACCTATCGTGTAGAACACACATAGGTATTAAACATATGCGGCGCTGCCTTAAAGGAACTAGGATTTAACAAGCACATGGTAGTAAGGTCTTCGCATGAAAAAGTTGAAGAGATGTGCTACTTCGCTCTGGTTAGGCTACACCTCGAATACGCCGCGAGCATTTAGGGCCCTGGACAAAGATTTGATTCGAAAAATAAATAAAATACAGAGGAAAACTTCGTTAAAAACTGCTATGAGCGAGCAAAGAGTTATTCACTGCTTTTAAAGTGAAAAGGTTGGGAACCACTAAAGACTCGGAAGCTACACGCTAGCAAGGGCGCCCATACACGGGGACAGGGGGGGGAGCGCGCCCCTTCCCACCCTAGCCTCCCGGGAAAAATAAAAAAGGGAAGGGAAAATTTAATTTATTATTTTTGCAGGATTAAATTAATACTTAAGTAACAAATTTAGAAAAATGTCATTCACCTAAGATGTTCCAAAAATGTACTCCTGAGACCTCAAATTTACTAAACTTTCGAGGAGAGGGCTCCTTGGACCCACTCTTCTAAATCCTATGTCTTGCCCCCCCACCCGTGTAAAATATAGAGTTCAAAAAAGAATCTCATGGAAAATAAGCATCGTGCTTATTTATTTCTCTTTTCAGTACTGATAATCAAATTCGATTCCGTTCTCGGATGCGATCACACCCTTTACACGGTACGATTTTAAGCATGCCGAGTTCAGTTCGATTTTCAGTACTGAAATTAGTATCGTGTAAAACGGCCTTTAAAATATTTTGTATAGCACGTCCTCATGTGTTTTCTTCTAAATACGGCTCTTTCCACCCTTTGTCCCACCCGTAAATCAAAGGCGTCGATCACAGGTTAAAAATTCCATCGTCATTGGACAATCCAGTGGTTGAGGATGGGTGATGAAAAAATAAAGTGGTTCATTACTAAACATTTCGTAACTCTAACTTAACAAATAGCTTTAAATAAAGAATTACGTCCATGTTGTCAGATAATCTCTCTTCACGTAATACGCCAATTCTAAGAATATTAGGCCCAACAGGAAAATGCGGTCAAGCTGGACAACACTGTCAGGGACTGAATGTTTTGACCCACCACAGAGTCGCCTGTGATAATCTCTTACGGAGCTTGAGTTCCACGTAATGAAGGATTTCTTCTGGATGGCATTACGTAACAATATGACATTAGTCGCGGGAGTACTGATAAACCAGAATACTCGGAATTTGAGTACTGCGCGGTGATTCCGGATTAAACGAATAACCAAGGTTTTATCAAAGGAATCATGCATGATATACAAACTTTATATCTTCCGATATATAAATTTTATGTAAAGTGTAGAAGGTATTAAGTATATTTATTTTGATTTAATGATGCCTCAATTCAGCCAAGTTATTTCACCAGATGTCACTCAAAGAACCAGGGGTATGAATTAAGTATTGACTCAAAGCTTTAGAATCTCTAAATAAATTGGGAATGTGACATCTCACCATCGACAAATCTTAGATTTTAAATACCACAACTGGAAAAATTCGAGACTGAGACGTAAAAATGTCATTTTCGAGGCATGCAAATGTTGGACCCTATAAATGAATAAGACCGAGGTCTCGGGAACGGATTAAGCTTTAGGCTCTAATAGTCTGACGTACCATCCCTTGAGCGAATAGTCAAATATAACAAGAAAAGCTAACAAAACAAATCAATTAATAATATTGAAGGTGAAAAGGCACTGTTATCAATACTTTTTTTCATAAGTATCAATGTCATTACGACATTGGTAATTTACTTCAATTTCTCATCCTCCATTGCTGCGTTATTCTCTCACAATATTTTGTATGACCAATATTGTTCATTTACCGCTGTCCGACTTAAGAACGCTGGGAAAGAAATCTGGGAGATATGTAGGAGTAGAACATAAATCATGAACGGTGTGATGGGAGGAAAAGAGACGAGGAGTTTTGAAGAGGTCAAATGGAAAAACTGAGCATTTAAAATTTGTCCACTTAATATATTAATTAGACTTACATAGCAAGAGCAATTGTAAATGTTAGCTTTATTCCATTCGAAATAAGTGCCTCTGCCCCTTAACATTTTCGTACAGCATTTGTTATGCATGTGTTTATTCCAAATTAAATTTTGGTCTACTATGCTGGGGAGGTGCATAAAAAAATTATTTTAAGCATGCAGAAACTACTCTGAAATAAATTTTCAGAATTATATCCCGAAATAGTTGTCATGCACCCTTTTCCCCATTTTTCTAAGATCTGTGGATATTATATCTGAGACAATTTCAAGGTTTTAAGAAAGGTTCTCCCTACACACTGGTAATAGACCTGAAATCATGGATAAAACGCATTATTTGCCCAACAAAGTAAAGGTCGTTTAGTTTTTCAAAAGTCAAAAACTACATTGTACAAACGGTGTTCTGTCTATTTGGAGAACAAGTTATTCATTTAATTTATTTCCAACCACTTAATACATCGATGTAATGATACCTTATTCAAAGAATGTAAAACCGTGACCCAGGGTATTTTGAATAATCTTTTCCTGTTCATTATAACTATACTTCTCTATAGTTGTCTGTATAAAAATATTTTAAAGCAGATGACATTTTCAACTGTAGTAATTTTCATATTTTCGACGAATCTACATATACCCATTCCAAGAATCCAAAATCAATTACTCCCCTCCCACCCGATTACCCAGCATGCCCATCTCCATTCTACCGACCCCATTAATAGACTGCCATATGTAATTAACGTCTCATTCAGCATTATGTACTCTCTTTACAAGAAAGAGGCTTTTGTTCATGGCGATACATTGCATCTGGACCTGAATTTCATCTACAGACCGAATACGATATCACCAGCAATATTTTTTCAAGGGTATTTTAATTGATATGTCCTCGTAAAACACTTGCTCGTCCATTTTTAAGATTCAAAAGATACTACGTCCAGCAGGTCAGATAAAACTAACCGTAATAAAGTTCATCTTCTCTTCATGCAGGCCAAAGCATTGCATAGTCGATGGAGAAGTATGGTGAATGACGACACAGTCCCAGAATTATGGTGGGGAAGTGCTTCGGCACAACAATTTTTTTCTGATTTATTTCGATGATAACTCATAATAAAAAATGATAAAAGCCCAAGATTAAAGACTACTTTTTTAAAATATGCAGATATTGTCACGGCATTTCTCAAACACTATACTTTATTTCGGGAGTAACAATAAGAATTGGTGATACCATAATGTATCTAGTTTCACAAACTATTTCCAATTGGAAAGTTCTAAGAAATAATATCGAGAAAAATATAGGTTAAAATAACGTATTCCATTGATGTAGGGAGTATTGTTGGCTATTAATAGTTAGGGGAAAACATTTGCAATGCGAGTTAAGTTACCCTCCCTAATATCCATAAAAATTACTAAGAAACTATCTCAAAAATATTTCTCAAGAATAGACGAAGAAAGACCGCCGGCATAGGAAAACATCTCCACTATTGTGGGGACCCCGACCCAGGACCTCAGAATACAAATCTATTTACGAAGAATTTAATATAAGGAGAAAGACCTCTGGAAAGAGGTGTCCGGGTTGCGTAAACACTTCCTCTTCATCTCGTCACCAATTCTTTTTATTTAGCACATTAACACTACGTCACACAGAGAATTGACGGTGTTCAGTTAGAAGGAACGATGAGAGTTGGCCTTTTGCGTAGAGGGAATGAGAGAGAAGACGGAAGTCAGAGAAAAATTACGATTACGAGAGAAACATTAAACTCACCCCACAATTTACGTGGATTACGAAACCGCAGTGGAACGAAAGTAGTTTGGTTTGACTAATAGCAACAGTCAATTGGAGAAACTGGACGCAGGAGATAAAATAAGGAAGAATACTTACAGCGCAAATATAAGAGATATCATTTACTGAGCTCCAATCGCAATTTTATGCATGGATAGGCATTCAAAACTATTCTATCGTCTCTGACAGGCCGACAAAAGTTACCTAGGCTGAGTTTATCGTTAATGTTTAACATTATATGCCTTGTTTACGCGACTATTTGCCGGCGAAGGAATTTAAGCTTTAATTTTACCTACAATTTATGAAGTGATTTTGCTAATCGGATCAGACACAAATACCTATGTCAGATATATAGCCACGAAAAGAAAACTACCGAAACCCAAGACTGGATAGTGAGAAGTGATAAAACGTCAGCTCCTAAAAACGAGGGGGAATGATTGTGACGAATGGTCGGGACCATATCGGGACAGAGCTACTTGCAACAAAAAAGCACAAAAATCGACCAAACTACAAAAAATTTAGAGCTATATATTTGAGAAGCGCAAGTTTTTGAGGCGATAAATTGTTACTAACATCTTTCATGGGCTTTCTGGTACTTGCGTCAATTGTACAGGGAAGTCTACAATTTCATAAGGAGAGCCCCGAAATTTCAGCTCCCACTTTGAACTTGCGCCACCGACATCAAGTCTCATTGTCATGTAATTGGTTGATTTGGTGCTTTCTAATTATAAATAGCTCTTTAAATATCCTTTAATTGCCTGGAATAAAATGTAATATAAGCGTGAGATTTTACGGAGCCAAATTCTAGTTTAATGGCGAATTGAAGTGTAAATGAACTCTTTAACTCAGTCAGTGGTGGGATAAGAGACAAAACAATCTATTGAAGGTAATAGAAGCAAATACGTTAAGGCTTTAAAATTTTTTAAGCACTACGATACCATGGGCTGGTTATTAAATCCCTGACTAAATATTTTCTCAACGTAATAACCGATGTAGATAATAAGTAACTTTCACATCAACAACCACGACAGTCATGAAATAAACAAAACATGAACACTCGGTTCATGTTAGTGTAAATGCTATGTTATCTGACGGTTTACGTTAACCAGCCATAATAAAATCTGGGTCCAGGTACCATATCAGCTTATTATATAGTCCATGCAGCCTGAGAAGTATCGTCACCAGCGATGGAAGATGCAGGAGAGATGTCTGAGTATGAACCAAGCCAAGAAAAATAAGGAATCCTTTCAGAAAGACAGTCTTCTAACTGCAAGAAACCCGAGCGAGGAATTAAGAAAGTACTTCGCAAAACTATACTTAGATTTTAATAAAAAAACTATAAAGAATAAGAGAAAAACTTATTGAGCTCATTTTTCAACACAACATCCTCTTGAAAACATTAATGAAAGGAGAAATGAAAGTGGGGAATTACCGAATAAACCAAGGATATGGTCAGATGTGGCAACAACAAATTATCCTTGGATCTAACTAGGCATGCATATAAAAAAACATTAATTTGATTTTAATACAGCAGCAATCTGATAATATGAATTAAAAAAGAACAAAAGGCAACTCAAGGAAATGATCCATATGTTTTGTAAATCCAATACTTGCTAAACTCGATGGTTTCGGGCTTCACTTTGTGAAAATCCATTCTAATGAATTCAAAAAAAGATATGGTACTTTATTCACAGTTTTTTATTCTTAGTCGACCGGTTCCTTCCAAAAATTGTATACTTTCTGTAACTTACTGAGCTCATGTACCCGATGATGATGCCTATGCAACGAAACCGGTCTTTTTAGCGACTGTGTACCGCGTAATGCTGACTCCACTTGAACCGATTCGCAAATGGAGGCAGGAAGGAGGTCTCGGAAGCAATGACTACAAACGCGGTTTGACGGATGTGCGCTAAGCCAGCGCGGTGACAAACGCGGACTGACGCACGCGGTCTCCGGGACGAGTGACTCATTCAGAGGGTGAGGACACTGGGGAGTGGTGTGCGTAGCTTCTCCTTTTCCGTCCCTCTCCATCAACAGCAGGCGATAACGAAAGCCTCAAAACGCTTGGAAAAGAAACGATATATTCCCTCGAACTTGAAAAAACACGAAAAAAGATTTGGTAAAATCGAGTAGCCAAGTGTTTAATCAAATGTATGAACATTTCAAGACCACATCCGTTAGCATTCAAGAAATCCTTATCATATCGATTCATTGGGTTTATAATGTACTATTTTATTAATATGCTTAAACTGCCAAGAGAGATTACAGGATAATATGGTGAAAAATGGCTCTAAATTGATTTAAGCGCGATAATGACTGTACTACATCCACCTTTTACATGAAATTATTTACAAAAAACATTTGCTGGAATTTTATTATCTGATATAGAGAAAAGAGCGGTGGATTTTTATGATCTGGGTACCCCTTCACCAAAAGTATTTATCACTGAATTATGCACATTTTATCATTGGGTTTTTGATATTTTCTTTAAGTGAACTAGTTGCCAGACTATGCCTCTCAATTAATCAATACAACAGAAATGTAGGAACTTTTATTAGGAGGTTACAAACTATATCTCCCATGGAATCACTTTCGTTTGTACAATAGCCTTCTCCCTTTCCTGAACGTCACCTCACACGTAATAACAAATACATAACATTATACTTCTGCCCCTATTATCCATTTTTTCTTCTACACCTTGCCCAACATCTTACCTATATAAGACAACAGAATATTATGATGGCTTATCGAGGCACTGACGCGCAGCACATTGCAGTTTCAAGCTATTAGAAAAAAATTGTTTTCATTAATTTAATCCAGGACGTATTTCTTTGTGTATCTAATCTGGAAATTGAAATGGAACGCCGAGCCTAACTTTTGTGTTTTTTATGCTAACATTATATCCTTGGCAAAATGATCAATTGAAGGAATCAAAAATGTTTTATACGATTGAAATCAAACGGTATAATGCAAATAGGACTATATACCGTTTAATAAAACTAAGTTTTCTGAAATGGTTTAACCGTGAGTGAGCACTTTTTTTTTACTATAAAAGCAGTGCTTCGAAAACTGATTTTGCAAAAAGTTCAACGGACAATATCATTGTGAGCAACAGACATTAGCCTATCACGAGAAACAATAACGCCCAGACACCGGTTTTCCCGAATTTCCTCGTCCTCAACCTGACTTTCTCATGAAGACCCCACGCTAACGACTTGAAGACGACGAGAGGAACCACTCGCGCGACACTCTCTCTCACTTCCCCCCTTAAAATCCTTCCACTCATCCCTTTCACCACCAACCTCCCTCGCCTTCTGGGCCAACCCCTTCGCCGAGAGCCACTCAACTTCTTCGCCCTAATCCCTTTTCCTCCTCCTTTCCCTCGGCCGTCAAACCCTCTCTTCCCAACTACTACGAGGCTGCACAGCATCTCCCTCACTCATCTCCGCCATTATGCTTATGCTAAATTCTTTCACTCACTATCTCCTCTCCTACCCCTTGATCAATCTCTCCTGCTTCATTACTGACACGTTGTGGCCGGAGTGGTTGAACCGTAACATAATAAGGGAATAAAAAAATAGCAGTCTTCCACTAGCACGATTTTAAAGTTCCGATGGCTTTACAGCATTATCAAATGACAAAATACGATGAATAAAGAATTATCTAACAGTTTTCCACTTTCTCAGATCTAATTTTACGTCATTGTCAAAGCGCTCGATGATAGTGTTAGAGCAGTGGAACTTGCCGTGAAATTAAATTACCTGAGTATTTTATAATTCTCTATTGATAACTAATTGCACGAAATATTTAATATTTGATTTAGTTTCATGAACGTCATTATCAAAGGGACTTGATTATTATAATATTATATGATATATACTTGATTATTATAAAGACGTTATACCATCGAAAAAGGTTACGAAATTAAAAATATCTAAGAAAAAATATTTTAAACTATTATTGCCTGAAGATAATTCATATTATCTATCCAGATTGTGGATGAAGATTTCATTTCAACACTGGTTACCTCTTTATCTAGCGAAACGAAACTGATGTAAAACTAGCGAACTTGCGTTGAAATTAAAGAATCACTATCATTATCTGTGAATTAAGAGAAAAAATCAAACTTTATATTCATCATTCTCTCCTCCTTAACCTCTCCTCCATCTCTCATCAGCATATTCTTCCGCGTCAGTTTCATCTTCTCCCGCAGAAAATCCGTAAGCCCTCCCCCTACCCCACCACTACAGGGTACCGCCGCAACTCCCTCACCATCTCCGCCATAATGCTTATGCAAAATTCCTTCCTTCTCTCTCCTCTTCACTCTTCGCTCAATTTCTCTTCTTTTGCCTCCTCTCCTTCGTCTCTCTTCTCCTCGCCTCCTCCCTCCACATCCGATTCTTCCCACAAAAAATGTTCCCAAGCTCCTTCCCGCGCACTAAACCCTTTATAATGCCCTCCGAAACTTCCTACTCTTCTTCCCTGACTTCCACAGCCACCAACACCGCTCTCCCAAGGCACACCCACAACGCCACGCATATCTCCCTCCTATACCTCGTCCTCCATCCAGTCAGCTCGCATTCCCCTTTCAACGTTGAAGAGATTTTGCACCCTTTTCCTCGACTCTGTAGCAACTTCCCTAACATAAGATGTTAGCTAGCGTATAAAATCTTCACTAAAATAAAAATAAATATAATCTTCTTCGACCGTCTTCAAATCATCACTAATCAGTCTTAACCCACTGTGGACAAGTGTAACCATATGGTTATGGTTGTAAGCCAAACTTAAACTATCACTTCAGTTGACATATTTTTATTAAAACTCGGCAGATTTTATTTCACCATCAGCTGTCATCAATCCGCAGATTGTTTTGCTACTGTTCTCCACTCCACTCTCCCATCAACCAACTGCTCCATTCCTACATAATTATTCACGTTGACGTCGTTTATAATTTGTCTGATGCATTCCATTCTTGGTCTTCTTCTGTAACTCTTCCCATCTATTTGTCCTTCCATTATAGTTTTCAATTTTCTATTTCAAGTAAAGATAAATGAATGCAATAAGCCTAATAAATTGACTCCATTGTCTCAGGCGTAACTTGATGGAATTTACTTAGCATTGTGAATGAGAAGCAGTAACTTTGTAATTCCACATGCATTAATTGGAATTATTCATTATGATTATTATTATTCAAAACTTTCTAACTGCTTTATTGTTTTTATGGTCCGTTCCCTCGGTTGTTTTTGGTTTCTGGAGCCATCACCGTAGTTTTTTATGTGGGTTTCAAGGGAATAAATAGTCATACTCCGATCATTCCGCTTTGACTAGCATTTCTGGGGATATTTTAAACGTATATTACGTCCAACATACTGCTTTTATACAAAGAAAAGACGTCAGAGTTAGGCACTGATATTTTTACGCGGGGCAATGACGAATAAATGGTAACTCGCGCAAATCTCAGAATAACCGCAGTAGCACACGCATGATCCAGGATATCCGGACCGAAATGCGAGATCATGAACTCATGCGTCTGTTAACCCGGAAGTAAAACTAAAAAAATATAATAAATTTGACAAACCAAAAATCTTTCCAGCGTATTGCTAACTGGTAATGAAGAAGAAGCAGCAACCGTTCCTGAATACCATCTGTCATGGTATAACTCAATAATGACGGTTCATCTCAAGCAAAACAACAATATTATTAGAGAGGTTATGTAAGATTCAATTATAATATTTAAATTAACACAGAGAAATGGGTATTCAGACCAGCATTTAATTTAAAGAAATTATTAATTATTACGGAAAATTAGCCTATTCACACACAAATTATGCAATAACATGAATTTACATATATAATATTCATTATCAATGTAGATAGGGGATACTGTTGATGTGATGGCTAGAGTACAGGGCTCACATCTCTTGGACCCGGGAAATCCAGGAAGGGGCAGAAATCGGGATTTCACTGAAATCTCGATCCACTCCGAGGAGCAGTATCAAGAGCATTCAAGGGTACTACTCCGTCCTTCGGAAGGGGCGTTAACTGTGAACTTACCAAACCTTTATTTAATGACGCAATTGGCCTCAGTTGCCGGTCGCCTCCACAAAAATAATCAATGATAAAAAAATGTAACCACTTTTCCAGAAGAAAAAAAAACGCAGCAACATTCACTGTAGACCGCGGGGAAAAAACTGCTACCACCAGACACAGGAGCTTATCCAGAATGGGTGGTGCGATTTTAATCCAGAAAATCCAGATTAAGCTACTTCCGCACCCGAAGGTTCTGAGGGCGGAATTGGCTAAACATTTTTAGAACACCGTCACAATGAGTTCAAAATCAAGAAGGAAATACGAGTCGCAGAAGAAACACCTTTCAACCCTAAGAAAGAAGATTATACCACGTTCACTCCGAGAGATGATAGAACATTGCTTTCAGGTGGGAAAGCTTTTAGGAGAGAATAACTAATGGCTGGACTTCACCAAAACCTTTGATGATCACTCATCATTATCATCATAAGTCATTCAATCTTAAGATAGGTTAACTGCAGCCATATATTCTACACTGCAACCTGCTTGATGTCCTTGGAGCTCTTCCGTTTCAGTCGGTCTATTTCACCCTCGGTCTTCCTCGTGGAGGTTTTCCTTATCTTATGTCCATTAAAAATTCATTGTGATTAAAAGTCTGGTTTATCCACTAGGACGTTGTCTTCCTCCATTTGGTTTTATTCTCTTCTATCCTTCCGTGCGCATCCTTGTTTCAGATCATGTCCGCCCAATTGATCCTCAGCATCCACACTCCAGCACAAAATTTGGAAAGCCTCTATTAGGTGATTACGTATAAAAAACAGTTACTTTTCATTCTGCTACAACATTTAATTAAGTCATACACCTTCAGAGACTTGACAACCACATCCGTAATCTTTAAACCTACTCAGGACCCCGAAGAAATAGGACAAGCAAATATTACAGTAGATGCGTTATAGATTTGCGTATGGAAGAGGATCGAGGAAGTGCGATGGACGGAAAGAAAAACGAACGAACAGTATCTTAGCACGATAGGGTAAGAATGAAAAATGCTGGAGGAAATCTCAAGAGAAGACAAAGTAGATATTTGGGGCAGCAATAAAGGGGAATAGGTTACTAAAGCCTGATTTGGAAGGGAGAATGTTGTTGAGAGAAGGGGATATGAGTGTAGAAGGATAGGTATTTTGGATGGTATGTATCAAGGGTCTGACACTCACATTACTCCAATGGTTAAATATTTCATCCAGAGCATTCTCGCGGTCAGGCGCTAACTAACAGCGCGACAGGTATACTCTTTAATTGAATATCTGGGAGATTTATGTAGGAAATTACCTATTTATTCCTCAGGGGAAACTTAAAAAGGTAATTGTATAATAAATTCTGCATCCTGAAATATTCTGGAACTAGATCGCAGCGCAATTATGCCATCTAGTCCTTCTGTTGGCGTTTTCGCAGTGTAATTTCTCGGCCATCTTCTTTGTTTACTTACGATTGCGATGGCGATGTCTCGTGTGGTCCCAGGCGTATTCTAAATGGACGCTGATAAACGTCTTACAAAAAATTGAGTAATTACTGCATTTATTCACAAAAAATAAAAGATTTATAAACATATATGCAAAAACATATAATCTTTATCTTTTTCACGCATACTTATTTTTCTATTTGCGCCTGAAACAATTGGCGCTAGTTGTCATCCATACGAGATATCGCATGATATGCATAATTTTAGGGAGAATACTGAAATGAAGATTGAGGTTGTGTGAAGATGTAAAGCAACCCAAGCAAGGGTAATAGGAAGGTAGATACAATCCATCAAAAACTAACCCTTCTATTAACTAACTAAATGGACAAAGCAACTCAACGCCGATTCCATCGCCGGCGAAAAGCAGCACTTATTAAAGGGATTTGAGAAAAATGTTTTCCGCCGTGACTAATCTTGAAAACTGCACGGAAAGAAGAAAGAAATTCTCTTGGGGTCCGAAATAAAAAACCCACTGACCCGACAGAAATTAGAGAGAAACCAAAGGCACATGCCACTCTCCCTTATGTGTCTGGAACTACGGAGAAAATCTCCAGAATTCTATCGAAGTACAACGTAGTTAGCAGATTCACATGCGCGACGAAGACGGGACGTACTTCTGAAAGCCAAAGACCCGCTTCCACGGAACCTCTACGGAGGAATACATGAAGTTTTGTGCAGCTGTGGACATCCATATGTAGGCCAGACATGCAGAGACCTAAAAATACGCCTCCAAGAGCATCAACGGGCAATTAAAAATAATAATTACCGCATTTCTGCAATAGCCGAACACCATCTCAGCTGCCCCACTCATAATTTCACCTTTGAGGAGACAAAATTAATATCAAAGGAGGTCCACTATTACCCTAGATTAATCAGGGAGGCTATAGAAATTGCGAATAGACCGGAGAACGTCAACCAATAAGACGGTTACACGTTGAGTAGAAATCTTAAACGAATTTTTCAAATTTAAAAATTCCGGCAACAATGGGAGTCCTCACTCATCTTTATATATATAAAAATCAATGTATGTATGTTTGTATGTGGGTATGTTCCACATCTCCTCCTAAACCACAGGACCGATTTTGATGAAATTTGGAACTCATATTTGTTACTGGTAGACAACAAACACTGTAGGGTTTTCAATTAATCAAACCCCTTTTTTTCAGTGTTAAGGGTGTGATCCTTACTAATATATATATAAAAACTTAATGGTTTTTGTCTGTCTGTTGCTCCATCACGCAAAACCTACTGGACCGATTGAGCTGAAATTTGGCACGTAGATAGAATAAATGTCTGGTTGTAATATATGCTATATTAAAAATCACTCAGGGCCCCCAAAAGACCCCGAGGGTCACCCCTGGTGGTCCATGCTAAGAATTGGGTTCGGTGCAGTGGTTTCATTTTTTGCTTTTTAAAAGTACTTTCACTCAAGATATAGGCCTGGGATTTTTTTAATCGGATGGCTGAATAAAGGAAGTTTCTAATTTTATCTCGCCGCTGTTTCCCCTCCTTGGATTTAAAAATATATCCATCTACCTGCCTAATAGAAAAAAAGTAACCTTTCGAATAAATCTTCTTAAGCAAAAGGAATGTATTCTTTGCGAGAAAATTAGCCCTTGCAATAAAAACGACCAAAGTTAGACTTGGATGCTCAAAGACATGCCCACCAGCGATCTCATGATAATCTCCCCGTGGTGTTTCTCGGGGTACGCTAAGATCCGCATGAATTTCATCCGTACCCAACATACGGACGGGTAATCAGCTCTAAATCTGGTTCCAATACAGACCCATCTGTTTCTAACCTTCAATCTGTTTTAATATGGCGGAAATTATAATGACGTCACTACATGCTTCTTACCCGAAAGAAGAACGGAAATTCTACGCAATTAATGACATCCGTGCATGAAAATCGACGAGTGCACTAAGAATCACCGTAGATTTTTTTATTTAGCAGCCGAAACCAATGATTATTGCTATGCCGAAGGCGCAGTACGGGTGATAGAGGAATCATTGGTCAAAAAAACATGGCTTCTGCTGCCATTACTCCTCTTGACGTTATCAACTGCTGGATTGTACCCTTCTGTCCAATCCTGATTAATATACACAACGCACTTATAAAAGTTGAATAGTGCAACTGAATTAAGTCATGGAATGCAAATATATGTATGCACACAAGGGAAGCGATCAAGCTGTTAATCACTCAGAAGACGGCTCAAGAGAACCGTAGGGACGAGGTGACCATCTATCAACTTTTGCTACTTAAGTAGTAATGAGTCTGTATGGCCGACTTTTGGGTTTCCCGTGCATGAAAGTGGACCAATAGTCACTCATCTCTCCGTGCACGTGGAAAACGGTCAGCGTGTCTACTACAACGAACACAACACACAAGATAGGTTACGAACTCCTCGAATGACCACGCATACTGCTTTTCTTCGGGCTTTGTGGTTTTATAATAAAAAATAAGTTTAATGTTTTTCACACCCGTTGAATTTCAACGGGTATCTTCCGCTCCTATATATATATATATAAAGGCGAGCGAGAGTAAGGAATCAGTTAAGTTAACCTGATAAAGCTGGCAGGAGGACCAGCGAAATATTGTTTTTTACAATTTTAACTTCGCGGAATGAATCCCGAAAAAAGAAACAGTCAAAAACTAACCCTGACCATTCAATCGACAAAAAATTAAAATAACTCATCTCTTTCACCTCCCGTTACTCCCCCAAACACACCAACTTAACAACCCCGAGACACTCTCGAGGTGAAATCATGTATTATTTACTTATCCGTTTCCATTTCCGAGCGAAATACGATATTTTATATCCTGTGACCGCAAGACAGTTCAGTGCATCAGCTTCGATGAACTTGAGGGAGCTCAGCAACGTCCATTTCTCCTAGTTATGCGTTAAGGAGGGGAAATCGTGGGTCATTGAGTGCACATTTTTATAATTTTTCTGTCGAAAAAAAATTCTTGGACCACATTTCATTTTAGTGCATCTGTTTATGCGTTGGAACTCACCATACTGGCAGTAATGGAAATGATAGAAGAATCATATTTTTAATTTATTCATTAATAATTTAAAAATGTTATGTCTACAGTTTTAGGCGCGGTATTCGAAATTTAAATGAAATTATACTTAAATTTTTTTTTAATCGAATATTGGACTCGGCGTGACACTTTGATATTTGTTAGCAACATTTATAATATTGAGAAATGTGTTATTTCGTTTTTACAAGAAAATCTGTACATGTGTAATCGAATTATTACGAAATATACGTCATGTGACATTAGGCTACTTGTTTAAATAGAAATTTATTGTCAAGAAACCAATCGAAAAAAATATTATTTTTTCACTTTTATATATAGATATCACTAATGAGGACTCGTATGCAAAGTTTCACGGAAATATGTACTCCAAATCGCTCCAACCACCTTAATGGACCAACCTCCCATTCTTCAGTTTAGGTTAGTTCATAGGGAATGCGAGAGACAAATGAGGTCATTTTGGCGACTGGGCACAGGTTGCGAAGATACGTGCTAAATATCTGGGAATGGAAGAGTAGCGGATGGAAACCCAGCATCGGAATTAGTCCACTCTTAAAGAAATACGTCAATGTTTCTTAAGGTTAACGCCTCATGCGATGCACTGATGACTGCACTTCAAGTGCCCCCAACAAAGCATTCAAATAGGGAGTGGGATTTCATCAAACATATCTCCGGTTGAGCTGGGATTCAAAACCGGGCCATCTGGATGGGAAGCCACTACTATAGGCAATATATGGCCACCACACCAACCTGATCCCCTCTTGACTGGTTTTAACTCTCGGGGCGAATTAGGAGCATCTGTGCTCGAATCCCAGCCCACGATAAATGGAATATTTCAGTGCCATTTCGTTCATTAGTAAATTTAACTGCAAAGAACAGTAGTATACCTGATTTTGCTCCTTCTTATTCCCATGTATATCGAACCTAGATAAACACGAAATCCACTCCCCAGGCGGATAATCAACCTCGCGAATACACAACCATCTATATATTTAGACTGCGACAACGAGAAGCATCGCGTTCATTAGCCTTAGACTTCTTTGCGTTTACTTTTTAATTCATTCAGGGAGGGAATCCCTAATTACCTCTCCGAAACGCTTAAGATTACGTCTGAATACACCCACAAGACATATCGTGTGAACCAGAGTTGTTTTGCAGTACACAATTCCAAGTACCAATATTTATCATAAGTATTCACCACCTCCAAATTATGGAGTTCTTTCCTCCAAAACTAAAAAAAACCAAGGGTTCCATAAATACCTTCAAAGAGAAACTGATTATTACTCTAATCAACATAAAGTAGCTGTAATTTCTGAATGAAATAACCAATTTTCAGATTTTAAGCAAAGCTTTGCATACATGTGTTTGCTTTACACATGTATTCATGATCTAAATGTAATAAACATATTGCTGAACGAAAATTTAATTGTTCGTCTTATTTGCTCGATGGATGAATAAAAAATATTATATTCTATTTGCCCTCCATCCACTCCTGACCCTTTATTCATATCTCAACTCCTCTTTCCCCCCCCTCTCCCCCCCCAGTCAGCCCATTTTTGCATCTTTCTAGCCGAACCCCCGAGTTCCGCCTTCCTGCCGCTCTATCCGCCTCCGGAGCGCCCTCAAGTCAGCTTCGGCCGAGAGCAGGAAGCGGCGCGCGGCGGAGTATAATAGGAACATCGGAAGTAAAGTGGGGGAGGCGGCCGCGCCGGGGCTATTTGTGAATATGACGCACGAGGAAGAAGGAGTCGTGGCTGGCTGGCGGGGTGAAAGGGGGAGGATGGGCGGAGAGGAGGACGGGAAGCGGAGGGAAGAGTGTGATGGGGGTTGTGGAAGGGGAAGATGAAGATTAAGGAGAAGGAGGAGGAGGTGGCAGGTTTGAGAAGAGCGAAGACGAGTGGTACGACGATGTTCGATTCCAGCATCGACGCGTGGCATATCGATTTCCTGCGATTGGTAGATTGGTTATTCAGGAAAGTGTCCGACGATTGATGTGCTTTGCGACACATGGTAGAGATGCGTATGTTGGTAAGTCCTGCATCGAGCATTTTTTTCTTTCATAATTATGTAATAAATATACCTACATAATTTTTATATATTTTTTAAGAAAAACGCTTATTATACATTTATTACAACTTTTTATAATTTAATTTTATCATGATATTGTACTTTTAGTTGAATTACACATTTGTGTCAAATTTCAAAGCTCTAAGTTGTTGGGAAGTGGGTGAAACTGAGATCGTAAGATTTCACCCACATGCACAGACATTTCGGGGAAGTCGAATAAAAGCGCTTAATAAAAATGGCTGGAAGGATTACTTGGGGGAATGGAGGGGGGTTGGAGGGAAACCAAGGGCCGGCGTAAGCCTACTACTAACGAAAGGCGCCATGGAATAGTGAGGAATGCGGCCAAGTGTGACTAGATGTCACCTAAGATCGGAGACCATTATTTTTTATTAATTATTAGATGTAATTTTCGCCATACTGGAGAGGTGTATAGGTAGGTAAGTTCCGAATTGAGCATTTTTCTTTAATTAATACATAATAATGACTTTGCTGCGGCCAAGAGTGAGTAACACTTTACCCAAGACCATAATTTTTATTAATTATTAGATTTAATTTTCGCCAAATTAGAGAAGTGGATAGGTTGGTTAATTGTGCATCAAACATAGATATCACATTATCTAAGAACATCCAGTAAAAAAGAATATTATTTTTTTCTGCTGCAATGAATTAAGTGTTTTTTTTCTAAATTTTCAGGTCTAAGCGATTTAATTGTTAACATAACACCTTCGTTTGACAAACAGATCTATAAATAAACATATACCTAGAGTGAAAATCTTTATGTATATATTTATTCAAGACCGAGAAAGTTGAAAATACAGCTCGAATGTGCAACAAGCAAGTGTTTAAAGTGAGGGATATGAGTACTTAATACTAATCAAAAATGTTATTAATTGGAGAAATGAAAATTCGAAGTCTTGTTACTACCAAAAGTTATTCTTTAGAGCAAATTTATCGGAATGTGAATTATTTACAAGAATACATTTTTTCACAACTTACAGTTTCCATTCAATATGATTACATAAACGCAATGAAGTCTTTGTTTACAAGTAACTGCTAGAGTATAATATATATATATATATATATATATATATATATATATATATATATATATATATATATATATATATATATGTAATACTCGCGAACGATATTTGTGAAATATAAGTTTAATTGCATCTGTTTCATGAGTTAATATCATATGGGAAACGATACAGGTTTTGAAAGAAGGTCAAGGTGAGTAGAGCTAGATGGCTCTAAATTAAATTAAGTACGTGAATTCCATTCCTAAATCACTAAATACCTAAAAAACCCAAAATTATTTGCATCTAATTTTTTACTTGAAATATTGTATCTTTGAGGCGATTTTTAAAGAGGTTGGTGACAGGTAGGTAGATGTGATCAGAGATAGACACATGGGTAGATATGACTGCAAATAAGTAATAATGAATATCCATCCTTGAATATAACCAATCTTTTTGATGGATTGTTCGTAAAGTTAAACAAATATTTTAGACCGAATAGAATTAACACCCGCTCTTTCCCACGACTATGACCAAGAAGTAAATTTATTACGTGAGATCGATTAAGGCTTGTTAACGAGCATATATTGTTATCCCTAAACTAAAAATGTATTTCACTTTCCGCAAACACAAACAAAAGATAAATACTCCAAAACCTACATCTTTCTTCCTCCATAATATCCTTGCTCACCCGATGAAATTCAATATTATCTTGAATTTACCAAAATTTTGAAAATGATAATTAGATTGAAATTAGTATAGCAACAGGATATTGCATCTGCAGGAGCTACTAAGTAAGAAATCGACTTGGACATTGATTTTATGGTAAAAATAACCGGTATATCTATGCATTTAACACCTTGATAACTGAGTCAAAACTGATAGGTGGGGGTCGCTTTTGGTCACTCAGAAAAACCACATTTATTTGGGGCTGGCTTACTTTGCACGGAAACATCCTTCCCACTATCACGGTCTTTAACATCCCTTTATGTTATATCCTTTATTCACAGACTCTGCCTTTTCCTTATTTCCTCCTGGAGCCTACTCTCCTCTCTATTTCTACATATCGCCGTTTGCATTCCTTGCTGTCCATCACAACTCCTTTCTCCTCCTCTACACCCACATCTCAAAAACCCCCGATATAATCTCATTCTCTTTCCTCTGTGTCCAGGTGTCGACCTTGCGACACTACGCTCAATATCAGACTCCTGACCAGCTTTCCTTAACATCTTTACACTGTCTCAGTCGTTACCTCTCTCCTTGCAGGTGAATATCTCCTTCGCTAACAAGATTCTTCATCTAGTATTCTTACCACTATGTCCATTTGCCTCTGATCGTATCCAGTACGCTAAATTGTTCTACCAGCTCCATTTTTTACCCTCCAACTTTTATGATTTTCCCTCGTCTTGCAA
Source organism: Pyrrhosoma nymphula (assembly GCA_963573305.1). NCBI lineage: Eukaryota > Metazoa > Arthropoda > Insecta > Odonata > Coenagrionidae > Pyrrhosoma > Pyrrhosoma nymphula. Next base: position 39,417,180 of record OY754334.1, read on the forward strand.
AGCTTGAAAAACCTCGTCACTTCCCTGTTACTTTCTTTATTTCGTGTATTGCCATTAAAATTCTGTAAGAAAATCCAGAAAACTAGGTTAGCATGCATAGGGATTCATGTTCCAGTTACGGGTTGTGCCCTTGCGTTTAGGGACAAAGGTACTACGGAAAATATCCGTATAAAGGTAAAGTTAGCTTTGGTTACAGTTTGGATACGGATTCCAGAGAGCTCTGAAATCAAAATAATCGGGTTAGTGAAGTGACTAGAGGACAGATCTCCCACCCACAGGGTGTGGGTTCAAATCCCAGAAGTTGCAGGTATATTTTCCAGTGAAATCCTTATATCAACTTGAGCTCTATGAGGAGATAATTTCAAGTGCAGTACCCCATCTGTCTGATGGAACGTAAGACTGTGCGACCCCTTGGAGTATTTCGTAAAGACTAGGCTGATGCCAACGCCAAGTCTCTCTTCATCCTTACTCCACTCCACGTAATGCTAACCCTTACCAACCTATCATACCTTCCCTCTTGGGGTACAAGCATAATCAACAGAGCTTAATTCTTGTTGAAAGACCTGGAAAACTGACTTCGATTTAATAATTTCTTCCATACTGCCCTATCCTTGCAAACCTCATTTGCTTCTGCCACATTCCTTCATAAACACTCTCTTATTCTTACGGCTCCTAACATTGCTCCTCTTGAAAACCTCTTCCACCACATTCTCCCATGACTTTCTCGCACTACCCCTTCTTCTCACGCCATTCACTTCACTATCACATATCTGTTTAGTTATTCGACTCTCATGCATTCTCTCGATATTTTCAAACCAACGACAAACGGTCTTTTCATTTTAGTCCATGACCGGAGCATCCATTCCACATTCATTCATCTTCCACTCATTCCTAACACTCCTGCTTTTACCGCAAGCACTTCTTAGATAACTCAGGCCCACTTCATTTAGCCTTCGCACTTATGTTTATCCTTGCAAACGCAAGTTTCACTCCCATTCAATAAAGTAGGGAGGATTACACTTTTTTACACTGCGATTTTCTCTTCCTAATACAAAAACTTATTCCTTGATATGCTCCATTTGATACCTACGACTTTCCTCCCAGCATTAGTACGTGTTTATCTCCTCATCTATCCTATGATGGATCCATATCTCATAAATTTTGGCCAAAGTACACAACATCATCCACTGTTTAATTACTTCACCATTCACTCTAATTATACAATTATTTTCCCTTAATTCCATCCCCTCTGTTGCATCAAAAACGTTATCCAGGAGCCTCTTTTCCTAAAACGATCCAAATGACCCGGGTGACCGTTTGCTTCTCCAAATAACCAAACAACAAACCGATCAGGAAATGTTGGCGATGGCGGAGGCGCCATTGATTTCAATGTTTCACTGTTATCTCTCAAGGAATAATTCGCTCGATGGGGAAAATCAAATCACTAAAGGGTATTTGAGTGAAAAGTGGAAAGCAAACATTTGGAACGAGACAAGGGAAAAGGTCGATATGGAAATAGTATCGGAGGAAGGGTCCTCCATAGGGAGAAAAAGAAAGAGGAAGCCACGTAGCGATATCTGAGTGGTAGACTTGACTTAGGGGAATTAGATCAATATGATAAGGAAGAGGAAGTGAGCGCTCGAGGGAGTGGAGGAAATGCGATCAGCATTTACATATCACTCTCCGAGCCATCTCGAGGGAGGATAGCAGGGAGTGTATTGCCAAGAGCCGTGAGAAAAGGAAAAGATGAAGAAATCGAGAGAAAGAAGAATTGAAAAACTCGAAATGTTCTGGCATTTTTCAGCCGTATTCATTAAGTTGAAGCCAAACCCGGGTTTAGTAGATTTTACTTAGCCCTGTTCTAGGAGAGAATTCAAATAAACCAGCTTGGTATCGAGTTTAAACTTTAAGCATTAGCGTGGCATTGTGTACGTTAAAATTTCCCCAGACTAAAGCTGCCGAGACTACCGTTTAACGTTTTCACATGTTCTTGTAGCCTAGCCCCCTACAGAACAACTTGCAATTCATGAATACAGAACCTGCTATTATACATGCTATTATGTCGAAGTCCCTCACATTTCCAGTTGATTATTGCATTAAAGTGCAATAGTTTATTTACTCAATCAACAATTTTAGCAGTTTAACCTAGGCTAAAACTAGTCTCGGGAGAATATACCCCATCAGCCTCACGAACTTTGTTTTAGTGTACCATGCAGGTCTAGAAGGGAACCTTCAGAATATTTGCATTAAGGTGTAATCAGTAATGCGGTAAAAAGAGAAAATAGGTATTTTTCAAAGAAACACGCCTGCACCTGAAAAGCACCTGATGTCCTAAAGTGTTAGAATGAAATGTGTTAGTTTAGCATTGTGGCTGTCCAGCCAAATGGCTTTCGGCAGAAGTGTATTTTTTTAGATGTACGAAATTTTAACAAGGCTTGAACGAAAAAAAACATTAATTTAATGGGTTGCTATAGCAGCTTAGAATGATTTTTTTCATAATAACGTTCACGTTGTTTGTAACAACGCTGACCATCTGACTCACACCATGGCGCTTGTATTATACAGAGGGAGAATAGTTTTGCTCAATCCTGAAAAGTGGGAAGTCTTTGATCTTTGTATTTTTCTTGAAACCTAAGAGCTAGTTCGCACATGGGAAGACCCTTTAAGACGAGCAAAAACTCTCCCGTATTCAGCCTATCTCCAGGGTAGCTCCATGGGTATATTTACAGCGGGGGAGAGGAGACGAACGGGACTGGACCCCTTCTCTGAAGCAACTTTGTTAAGGATACCAACATTAACGTATAAAACATTAAGAAACTAAATATCATTAGAGAATTCAAAAAGGGCATGAAAATGCAGTTTTGTAGTTAAAGTTTTCAAAATTTCCCCGATAGGCTGGGCCAAGACTCCACCAATCAAAAAATATTCTGGAATCCTCTAGAACCATATTATACGAGTAGATACGCCACCGGCTCCATGGGATGTAAATTACACTAGGATAAATAGGAAGAGAGTTCAGCTCCATCAGTAAAATCACCTGACAAATGTCTGACTTTCAAAAAATAGGAAGGGATAAAAGTAGCCGGAATTGCAGGAAGGAATAGGCTGATTCAACTGGCAACATAAGATCGTTTTCAGGAAAGTCATACATTCTCAGATTTAAATTTACCTCACTGCTTAACTAGAATTTATCTTACCACAGACATCCTGGTTACTTGCGCTTACACTGAATATTGAAAGTTCCCCAGGAAACGGTGCTATCTCATAAAATACACACAGGTCGTGAAGTGTTTGTGGACTTGGGTTTTAGGGCCACGTAAATAGAACTATAAGAACCGGAGAAACATTCCAATGAGTAAATAACTACCATAGAATCTAAAAGTAAAAACATGCTAAAAAAAGAGATTAAGAAAAATCACGGAAGCCAAATGGAATATATATTGGAATTTATCCACAAAAGGAAAATTCGCGCATGAATTTTTTCCAAGAATAGAGAGAAGAAAGGATATTCAATTCACCTACTCAAAAAGCGCCTCTTAAATTTTGTCAGGGCAAAGTGACAGCAATAGTTATCTAAAGAAAATCGGAAAAAGTCAGAATAGTGATTGCGATGCGTGTGGAATGGAAGATACTATAACGCATTGAATCCAAAGTTGTATACAATTCGAAGTCTGGAAAATAACTTAAGCGTTTCAAATAGTAGAAAACACTGACTCCATGAAAGATACAATACTGTGAAAAAGAAAACAAGTAAAAAGAGATTGCTCAAATAATAATACTCCTGCCAGATAAAGTCAGGAAAGGATAGGAGACAAAGAAAAGAGGAGAGTAGAAGATGACACAAAGAAAAGCGGGCTGGGATGTGACACTAACACCGCGAAAACTACACAAAATTGTGAAATAAAGATATGCACGCAATTGCTGAAAAATAAAAGCAAAAACATTTTGATTAATATAACAACGGTAGGGACAAATATATGGTATGAAAATTAAGATGGTGAGAGTAAACATTGTAGAAACCCTCATTGATGTAAAGTCCCCCGGTCAGCTCTGAATAGAGAGGCCTGGGAAAAGACGAGGGTGGAAGCGAAGCTAGAACTTCACGTCCCGGATTCCTCCCAGAATCCCTATTTTTTAAACTCATTTGAGTGCTCAGAGGTTAGCAGCCTACCAACCGATCTTTGATGGCGAAAATTACTTCAGCTATAGGCCACTTCTCCGAATAACCTATCCACGATTTGTTTTTGTTTTAAGGAGGGCTCATCATTGTTACCTACTAGGTCATGCAATGCAATCCCACCGGCCACAATCCGATGAGGGCGATAACATCGACCGTCGACCGAAATATTTTACCGTCAATTGAGACCATCATATACCTCATATAGCATACATACATCTTTCATAATTTAAAGCACAATGGCACTTGCATGTTAAAAAGCGTAAATATTATATTGAACAATTATTTTATTATAACATAATAGCATAAACAAAGTCGCCGTGTTTCTCACCCATTGTTTGATTCAGTAGACGACTCAAGATTGAGCAGCCTTCTCAAGTCCGTTCCTTCACTGCCTCTCCGGGCGACTTCATGAACTTTCCACGTCACTGTTGGAGCCAGCCAATAGAAATACGTTTCGCGGGGTGGGCGTGGTAACAGCTCCGCGGCGACTTAGGGCTGTATATCTCCCGTAAAAATCGATCCAAAACACCAAACTTTGGAGGGTGTGTGTTTTTATGCATACTTTATTCCTTCAAAAGGTTCAAATTCGATTTTTAATTTTGAGTGATCCCTCCTATTATCATATTTAACTGTTCTCTTTAGATGTTGCAGGGCAATGGTGAATGGGGAAACTGAGGGGGTGTTTTGTGGGAAAAAGAAAAACTAAATGTGGGTATACAATGTGTCTTTTAAAGAAATTAACTCAAACTATAGGCTCCTCCTCTATGTATTTTGGTGTGTATTTGACGGTCAATTTAAAAATAAATTCGGAATTTGCAAAAGGGTTAGTGTAACATCAAAATTATCACCGCTTTATAAAAAATATCTGGGGCTTCTTTGTACCCGTATTGTGCCGGAAAAAACAAGCCCGGCGAGCGAGCTTGATGAGTGAAAACACGAGAGAAATTATAAACAAGGAGGTATGTGGAAGAGGAAATGATGTAAAGAGGACGCAGAGGAAAAGGAAGGGAAGAGAAGAGAGAGAGAGGGAGGGAGAGGAAATGAGGCTGACAGGAACAAATGACTGGAGCACATTCAAGGGTTGGGATGTGGACGAGGCGAAAAAAAGTGTCTGGCGAGGAGAGGTTTTCAAAAGTAAAGGAGTGACAGCGGAGGGGAGGTAAGGGAGGGACGCGTAGGTGGGACGGGGGCTGGGGGAAGACTTCAGGGGAAGGAGGCGAGAGCCTTGAGGGTGCCACTGTAACGGATCTTCATACGCAAAGTAGCCTGCAAACCACCACCTCAAAGATGTGTGAAAATAAGCGAAATTTCACAAAAATCCATTACATAGTATTAGTTTTTTTCAAAAACTAAATTTTAGTAACTACGTATGTTAATGGATGACATACAACTGCGTCGAAACCTTTTCTTTTAGTTTTATTTATTTATTTGCCACATCCACCGAAGACATCTCATACGGCTCAAACTTGGTCACTGAAGAAGAGGCCTGGGCGTTGAAACATGTTGTACCTTGTACCAAGAGTAATAAAAATATCAGTGGAATGACACGAAGTATTTCTCTGTCACTAGCTCTTACGGTATTTTGGGTGGGTTTTTTTAATATTGGGGATTTAACACAAATGAAATGACGAGTACATACAACCATGACCCGAGTGGTGAAAAATCCACCCAAGCGGGACTCGAACCCGCGACCGTGGTTACCAGGCGAGGATTTTACCCCACCGCCACCGGCGCCGAAAAATTAGAACGTAAAATAATCCAGGCATGCGATACGTGCTGCTACTAGTATAATACATAAAATAAATAAATAAATACGCTACTGTATGAACAATCTCTTTCACCATCATCATTAGTCATCAATCCAGAGATTGGTTTGCAGCAGCTCTCCACTCCACTCATCTCTCAACTAATCGCTTAGTTTCTTGACAATTCTTTGCTATAGCGACCGTTATAATGGTGGCCATCCTAGGTCTTCTTCAATACTTCTCCCCACTTATTTCTCGTCACAGCACCTTTCGCAATAGGCTGTTGTGTCACAGAATGAGTCCTATAAATTTGCTTTTTTTTTACTTTGCCGGATTTTCATAATATTTCTATCCTCTCAAACTCTTCGTTGGAATTAATCATTGGCGATTCTCTCCATCCATTTGATCTTAATCCCTCTTCGATAACACCATTGTTTCCAGCTTTATTTGTCCTGCTGTAGTTATCATGCAAGCTTTACTACCATATGAGAGTATTTTCCGAACATATGTTTCAATGAAGTGCTTCCTTATTAGCAACTTGTGTTGCTGGCTGCTTCTTCTTACTTCCCAAATGGTAAAATTGTTCCATCTCTCGTGGAGTAATCAATTTATTTATCTTTAATGAGAGGTATTACCATCTACATACCCTTGCTAAAAACAATGACATTTTAAACCTATCAGTTCAGCAGTCTAAATACCCTAATTTTATACTAATGGTTTAATCGACCGTAGTATATCGGGTTTCGCAAACTATTTTTGGCGTCGACAGAAAACATCGGATTCGGATACTTAAGGAGATTTCATCGCAACAGAGTGGATAAAAAACATTTGAAATTACACCTTTTTGTTTTTTTTAACAAAACATACTTCTTTGGCTGATAATATGCCTTAATCCTTTGAAAAAGTTAGATAACAAAGTGGAAGATAGGTCGACGTATATATAATTTCTTAACGTATATTTCTTTCCAGCCCGAGGAACCAACTGCAGCACCAAGTAAGTAGGGGTAACGGATTTACAATTACAACTACATACTACCCTACGAGCCGTCGCAGAGGCGTGTGGCAGGGGTTACTAGGACACCAGTCATGGAAAATGGAAGGATAGGCCAAAGGAGGGGGGAGAGGACAGAGGTGAATTGTGTGTCTTTAGATATTTCACGCTGTTTTTCTTATAACCACTAATGATGCTAGGAAAGAAGGAATTTATGTACCTGTCAGTTTGTCAGTATATCTCTCTTTTTTGTCATTACTAGCAGTTCTAGAGATATAGTACGAGGTAAAAATTATATTCTCCGTGTCGTACAGAAACTCACCTGATCGGAGTTTCTCAAGTAATCTAAGCCTAGCGCGTAGCCTCCGACTCTCCAACGGTTCCCAACCTAATCCTCCCATCAGCTGTAAGACAAATTCTGTTCACTCGTAACTTTGATCAATACTATTGTTTCATTCTTCTCTTTGTGGCAATCCATTAACAGTGACTTAAAAAAACTTTGAAAATTTCCCACAATTTTCATAGTCCTCAATTTCATCACTTCGGCGTCTACAATTAATCGAAGTAGTAGTATACATAGAATAAATATTGTGAATATGAATTTCATTAATTCAATAAGTTTTGAATTCGATTACACTAGTTAATCGTTAATTGGTAAAAAAAACCCAATATGGTTTCGAGACTTCATTGAAATACCATTACATTTACTCGAGCTATCCGCTACATACATAAGTTTTCACGAAAATACCATAAGGCTATGACGAAAATGATCTCGGCGGTGGTGGGGTAACTGAGATATTTTTCATTTTAACGATGCCAAATTCATCGAATTTCATTGAATTGATATGTCATTCATTTCATTTTTTCGCTCATTCAAGTATTCTACCAGCTGATTGGTAGGTTCTTGGACAGTCCCCATTCTGCATCCCAATTTTATAGACATTGTCTCGCTTTCCCTCCTATGGATGTCCCGCCATTAGATCCCTTTAAAAAATTTCTCATATCTTCTGCCTCCTCTTATTTCGTCCAGAATTCCTATAATAGGTATATATACCTTATACATGTATATTTAGTTAGTTACTGAGAATTTAAGTCACACAAAACAACATTTTCGCACCATTAATGTTACAATATTAACTTCATGCATCTTACAGTGGCTGAAATTAAAAAAATGAAATTTGAATATGGAATCTATTATGACTAGGGAAAAATCTCGCTCAAACTACCTTCAAAGATTAGGTCTCAATTTTAACCTACGGTCCGGTATCACGGTCGGAAGCTGCACGGTCATTTTAGAACCCGCTCCTATCATGCGGGGAGAAGGGAGGGTGAACCGAGGAAGTGTGCTGTAAGTGAGTGAGAGGAAAAGGGGATCTCTTGAGTAGATGGATGGATGGACGTGCTTGCCGGAGACGTTATGCGGGTGGGGGCTTGGGGAGAGGGGCAGGGGAGGCGGACCGAAGAAGAGGGCGGGGGAAGAAAGCCGTGAGTGGGGGATGGACATAACCCCGACCCTCCTCCGCGGAAAAAGGCGTCGTAAATACACATTAGACAACGGAGACGGGGACTGGATCGTCGTTTAAGATTCGTTGAGGCGACTGACCGTGATTATGCGAGATGGTCTCCGGGGAGAAGTTCCGGTATTGCCCCCTCCCCCTCTTATAGGGGGCTTAATCGGGCGTTATGTCTCGCTTGTTGAGCACGTCCTCCCGATGCTACGGGGTCCAGAGAGGGCCCTCCCTCCACCTCTTCCATGGGGATCTCTCGTAAGTCGTGAGCAATTGGGAGTCCAATTGTGAAAGGATTTCAACGGGATCTTAGTCCTTAGCGTCTAACTTGATCATGTAATAACCTAAAAATATAAGTATGATTCACTTCGCCAGAAAACAGAATTTGTCCAATACTCATTCAGGAAAATACACAACTGATTTACCGCGCAGTCAAGCGCACGGGTGCAGAGAGATGAAATTCTTCATGAAATAATTAATGGGGGAATTTCATCACTTGTATATAAGTAATGCACTCAATAGTAGACTTTGGTTTTAGGGGTTACAACTGCTACGGTTATATCGCAATGTCTAACCTAAAGGTACTTGTACTCAGAAAATTTTTTAACGTGTTGCTGTACTCTATATTCGATATTAACAACAGGATTTTTGGTGGCACAATGGGTCAGTTACTGGATCCCTCCAGCTTGAAGAAGGAAAGGTAGGTGTTCTGGAGGGATCCAGTAACTGACCCACACTGTACATTACCGGTGCGGCCACCCTAAACATTCACCTCTCCTTACCGATACGTTTCAGCCTTTCCCTGGTTGCTCTATGGCGTAATTTCGAACACACGGATAAAGTAAATCGCAATTTTGTAACATCTACTAGAGCTCTTACAACTCCCTGTGTCCTCCGCACACATAGGGAACGGAGGCGCTAGGACATTCGCGAGAACGCCCCAGGCTGAAGTACAAATGTATCTAGAATGGAATATAGAGCTCTCTAGCGGCTGCTACTCAAAAGCCCTTGCCAGAACATAATAAGTAAACAATGAAGTTCCGTGTGCGAAGATATCAGGCGCCCTAGCTCAAATATTCGGTATCTATTCGCTCTGTTAAACAAACTTCGGGTTCTAGGAGGTTTTTTCTTAGCTTATTGCCTTTTACTAACCTCCTGAAAAAGTAACGTGTTTTTCACTCGAAAGCAGTTCCCCGATGAATGCTTTTGTTCATAAACAAGAAATTATTATCAACTGATAGAACTTTTTGACCATCTTGTGCAAATACAACTGGTCACCCAAATCCTATTTTCTCTTCTCATTAATCAAACTACAGCTACGGCTGCTACGCATTGGGGGGCTATCACGATGACTATCAACAACTCACGAATTTGCAAGTTCAGCCATAAAATCTCTATATATATATTGACTTTCTATCTGGCGCAATTGTAGGTACTAGGTGGGTCATAGACTGATCAAAATAAATAAGCTCTACATGGTCTCTATACCTGCTCTACATGTCGCAAATTTCTTCCGTGTAAACTTACGCAGCAGCAGCATAGATAGAGACAATTTTTGCTAGTTTTTTTCGGTATAGTTTACAGGTTACAGACCTTAGCCCTTTGATAGACACAGCATATAAGCCCGAGGCAGGATCCGAACCCGATACCTTTGTGTCGGAAAATGATAAATTTCATATAATATATTAAAATGGTTGCAAAAAATTATCAAGGAGTCATGCCGAGTCAGAAATTGGGAAAAACGTTTGAAGATTTGATTTTCGCCTAGATTTTGATTACTACCCCGAAAACCCAAGTCACATCATGCTACAATTAAGACAAAAAGTGAAATATAATTCTCATATCATTTCAATCACTGCATGTATAGTGAGTTCCACCGCACATGTGCATAAATGAAATGAGGTTCTAGGATGTTTTTGACATACTTGAAAATTATCAACCCGTGTCTAATAATTAATTAATTGATTATGACCCACGATAATTGCCCGAGCCACCTGGATTAAGGGAGGTTATCTATATTCTACCTGGCGAGGATTATCAAGGCTGCGCGGTAAGGATGGTAGTTCACTGGCAATGAACAAGGGCAGACAAAAAGATAAAGTAAATAAAAGGAATGCAGCAAAATTATAATAATAGGCAGAAGGTTAAATGCATCCTATATTTCGGGTTATTATAAATACATATTTCCCTGCAAGCCGCCGAAGAGGCGTGTCACAGGGGATGTTAGGACATCAGCCATGAAAGAGAAGGGATTAGGGGAAAGGATGGGGAGAGGACAAATGTGAATTGTACGTTAATGATACGTTTTATGCTAGTGTCTCCCTGCTTTTGTTATAATAACTAATGGTGCGTGCATAGAAGGGATATTTTTACCCATAAGTTTGGCAGTGTATCTCTCTTATTTAGTCACTTCTATCAGTTCTGGAGATAATAGCGCGGTGTAAAAATAATGTCCTTCGTGTCGTACTGAAACTCGCCTTATTTGAGTTTTTCAAGTTATCTAAGCCTAGTGTATGACCTCCGAGTTTGTATCGGCTCCCAATCTAGTCCTACCATCAGCTGTATAACACTTTCTGTTCGCTCTAAGCAGTTTGTAACGAAGCGTGCGGTTTTACTTTGATTTTTTTTTAACTTCGCGTATTAATTCTTTCTGTTCAGGGTCTATTGCGTTTGGGAAAGGTAATGTATTATGAAATTCTTTTGGGTAAATGAACAATAACGATCTTAACGTTGGTTTCAGTTTCGTACAGTTTAGAATAAAATCGCCCCACTCTAATCCCTCCGGTGAGCGAAATTCCCCCCGTGATACTGGACGCCACCAGCAATTTTCCTCGTGCCTCAAGCGGCTTCCTACTTTATTTGGCATTTTACACGTCAAATAAATTTTAAACGTCGGCACTAACTTATAAAAATCACCTGTAAAGGATCCATAGCATGGTACTTATGTGTTTACATTTTTCCGAGTTAACAGCTTTACAAGCACAGGTCATTGAAATCACAGTGACTTCCCCCTCTTCGCTCACCTGTAAAACCCCGGAAACTTGAAGAGGTCCCTTACTCAAACCACTTGTCTGGAGGACAAACGACAAAACATTAACTTTTCCGTCATCTCTCCTTCATTTGGTGCCGACTATCATAACAAGCCCCGCGTTAAACACACATTCCCCTTCAATCACACAACGTGAGCCAACATTCCCTCCCAAGTATTTCACCAGCTCCTCGAATTTATAATATTCCCTAATTTCCATGTTTTTAATAAGCTGAAAAAGCTTTCGTAGACGCAATGTCATACGTTCCCGCAATTACTCTTGTGTTAAACTGCAATGTGTATCCCTCTACCATCCGCCATATTGGAAAATTACGTCATTGACGCCAGCGCCGCTCGTGGTAGTTTGAGTCTCGATATCTTGAACAGGGTTGTCCAACTGGCGGCCCGCGATGCCATTTATTGTGGCCCGCGAAAGGTTATTAAACAAAAATTCAGAAATTTATTTTTATACCTTACGTTGTTTCTATTGTTACTTTAAAAAATAAAAATTTATTACTATATGGCCCGCAACCATATTAAAGGTTAAGTTGTGGCCCTTGAGGCCTTGCAAGTTGGACAACCCTGCTATAGAAACTTCCTTCAGAAGCGCTCCGTTACTAATGGAAATTCAAGGAAATATTTTTTATAACATTTATTTTAAACTAAATCGATTAATAATTGCAATCACTAAATGTAGCATTTCTTTCTGCTTCAGGATATGTATTTTTATATTGCATAGCATCTAATTAATTTCCCTGCTGCTATTGGCAACGTTGCACCTCCGGCCTTATGGAGATTTACTTGGGAATAGAATCTCCACGAGAGCGCATACTGTTAACTAAATGTGGAACACACTATAGTAAATTCAAGCTCTCAGAATATCCCATGGTTTGTCCCATGAGCGGAGAAGATGGTACGAGGGACGACTAGTCCACTAGAAGATGTTCAAAGCCTTGATGAACAAAATCCTTTGCTATTTTATTGTATTTTCGGCGGAATTTATGAGGAGACAAACATGTAATGGAGTGTCGCAAAATAACTTTTCGGGTGTAGACGTTTAAGCTCTGTCTGATGCCATGAAAACCCAGGCGAGCTTATTTGCACTCACTTCCCTAAATTAGTCATGAATGTACTCCTATAGTTTGGATTATGCAGCAAGTGCGCACAGATGTCACTCGAAACCCGAGCTCCGAGACTCAGCAGCCGAGAAATATACCTAAACATGATGTTTTGAAGCGCCGTTTCCATTGAATGAGCTAACCTTGACTCAAAGTTAAATTTTTATTCACTTTGAACCAAGCCATGGCCCCCTCTAATACAGGCCGGAACATGGAAATTTGGCAACTCTGAGCAGGGGTCCGATCGTTTTGTTTTGAAAGCATGGCAACTTGTGTGCGAAGTCAATCCGTGTGATTAAAAAGGCATAATTTCACTGGTTTGAAAGTCAGAACTTAGAAAGTCAGAGCTTAATTTTAGGATCTTGATTGGCTTAAGGTAAGTACAATAACTTTAAGACACTAATTAGTATGCTGAAGGTGGATTATCAAGATTATTTCTCTATGTATTCTAAAGCATTGCAACTATTAGTCCAGCCATTAACGGAGAGATATTGATAGTAAAAAAATGTAATGAATATTATTTCTTTGGAATTTTTTGCGAAATTCTGTTTTATTGCTATCAGTCAATTGTTTTTGAAATAATCATTGTGTCATCCTATATTTCGCTGACTAGCAAAACGACTTTTTATTAAAACAACTTCTCTTTTTTAAATTAAAGATGCCCGAGCGTTGTTGTATGCCAGGTTGCAAAAGCAAACTACCTTTCCACAAAGGATGGGAGATACGTCTCTGTGTTCTATATTCCCTGAAATGAACGCAGTATACAACAGTGGCTGAAGAATATTCTTAGGAAGGACTGGAATCTTTCTTCAAGCGCAGCAGTTTGCTTAAAGCATTTTGCTGATCGGGATATCCTCCGAAGTACAACTTACACCGATAAGAGTGGTGGACTACAAACCTATCAGTTAGATCCTTAGATCGCCCAAAGTTGTCTCCAGGTACTGCTCTTACTGTATTCAGTGTTACTACTCCGTGTTCACCTCCCACAGTACACGGCCCCATATCCCATGTTTGTGAAAATGAAGTGAAATATAATTAAGTGAAGTGCTGTTCTTTGTTTTGTGAAGTGTCTTACAATTACTGCTTATTCAATGCAAGTAGTGAGTAGCTTTAAAGGCTGTGATAGTGAATGACTGTGAATGGGTACAATAGTTCCATTGTGTATTTTTAATTGTCCAACCTCACAGACATTACAAACAACACGGATAAATTAGTCTTGTAGCTAATACCCTCTTCAGCTTACAGCATTTTCACGGCTGAATAACTATGCGATTACTACTACATGTAAACCTCAAATGCACACTCTGAACGTGAAAGTTTCGAATTTTTAGTTGTTTATCATTTTCCAATAAATTACCTTTTTTCAACTCTCTCACCCACAGCGAATTTCAACCGTTAATAACCCACAAACGCGTGACACCGCATCGCCCATGGACTGAGAAATTTCATTGGCTTGCATGAAACATCCTTGTGGTTATTTGCAATAATACCTCCTGAAAATCACTAAAATTCCACATTCTCGTTTTCTTATATTACTTACATACATTATTATAGCCATCATACCCCCTGAAACTCACAGATAACTACACATTCTAAGTTCCTCGTAATACATTCATTGTTTTCAAACCGGTGAACGCTGCACAGCTGATACCTATTTCACACAGTGGCGAGGTGTGTGGTCATCTATGGATGCGCCGATGACTACACCAGAATGTACAAAAACTAAGAACTTTAAAGTTTTTTAAAGAAGAACAGAAAACAACTAGAGCAGTAGAATAGTAGTGCTCTGGTAGAAAAATGTCATATACACGGTACTTGTGCCATTATTTGTCGAAGAACTTTCGTAAAAACACCAACTTCGGGCAATAGATTCTCTCTGCTCAGAGAATCTGATTCGGCGGCAGTACCGCTTCCCGCGCCCATCCCCTCCACTGGCGACGGCTATCGTGTTAAGCACGGCAAGTCATCTCTAGCTCAGTCGCATCCGTTGCTCGTTCGGCTACTATCGGCTCCGCTCGGCAACTCTCGCCAGAATCGCGTGGAGGGAATGGAGTTTTGAAACTTGTAACACGTTTGGCTTTGTTTTAGTGCCAGAGGTTGAGTGTTCGTGTTTTGTTATTGTTTTACATTTATAATTGTTTGTGCCGAATTACATTCGATATCAGTAATACAGGGATTAGGCATTTTTTATTATAAACTAGCATATCTGATTAATATCTTTGTATTTTATACGATAAATTTGACAGGTTGACTGCCAAGGGTTATTTAAAAAAATGTCTCCTTTCAGCCAAATTGTTATTTAATTGTGAGTATAATGCCTAATAGTGTCGTAAATTACCAGATTTGGTAACTTTAATTTCTTTATGCTAGTAATGATTTCATTTTTACGCCAGTTTATTGTAGTGTTTTAATGTATAACCTCTGCACATAAACAATTACTATTTTTTAACCGCATTGTCACATTGTCCCTGTTGTAACGCGAGTCCCACCTTTTACTAGCCGCAGCGATGTTCTGTGTGCGAAAGAAGACCAGTAGCGCAGCCAGTGGGGGCCAAACTCCCCCCCCCCCCCCGCCTTGTGTCCTAGCGCACCTAAGCTGTGTATTTTTCCATTGAAATTTTACATTTAAATTTAGTTTTTATAATTATATTGACAAATTATTTGCATTATTGTCCATAGTAGGAAAACTAAGTCTGTATTACAGAGGCTAAAAATAGCTTTTGATATGTGTTTTTCGGAAGGGGAATGATCATGTCTCGCGTCTGTCGGTGCGTCTGCGATGACTAGGCTAAAACATCACGCTTCGCCACTGATTTCACAGTCTACAATTGTTTAGACTGTGCCTATTCCAATACTACTTTCTACTTCCCCTACATATCCTTAGCGTTAAAATGTATTATTTCAAAACAATTTACTTTTAAGCTTACATTTGGAAATGTTCCTTTTACACTTGATTTGTATCAAAAAGGTGAACGCTACACCACAGATATTTTTGCCTTTGGTAGTCTTGTAAAACTCGTTGATAGCTATTCCTGGAAATCATTCATCAGTGAATTTTAATACTCAAGGATGTATAGTGACTGTTTTTGACTGGAATTCAAGTGAATTACTTACAGCAGCTTTTATTTATTCCATATTCAGAAGTTTAATTTACGCTTTTGATGGTCGTTTGCATTGTGAAATTTCAGAGTGATGTTATTTGACCCACGAAGTTGTTTGTAAATTTATTTACTCAAGTGGATTTACTTTATGGATCGAGTGATTACGTGAAATAATGTATATTATGTCATTTTCCTTTAGAATAAATGATGTAAAGTTTTGAAAAGTTAAATTGTTTCATTCCTGAAATAATACTAGTGATAGCTGCAAGAGGATAACCAAAAACCTTAAAAATATTTTGTCAGATTTCTCACTATCCGGGACGGATGTGCATTCAGGGAGGTGTAACAGGGTTCTGTCTTTTCACAGCCGTTTAATGAGATATCTTTAAGGTGATAGCAATATTTAAGTCAAGCTTTCCCTTTGAAGTTAAAGCCAAATGCACATTTCAACAACAACGTATCTTGGAGAAGCCCTGTCAGCTGTCACGACTATATATTTCTAAGTTAAAAACGTTCAAGGGTGAACTACTGGACAGCCATTCAATTGATTAACTAGTCACTTAACTAACCTAAAATTCCTTCTTAGAGGGCAAAACGTGTTTTAATCAAAAATGCTGTGGGATTAAATCGCCTCAGTTCATCACTCGTTCACTTTCCATTACCAATTCTCACATATGCCTACAAAAAATCGTATTAAAATACGAAATAGATAATAGAACTACCCAAATGACGCAACCCTATGCTATATATATATATGAATCCAATGATTATATATATATATATATATATATATTAGGACCCCTGACGTCATGCAAAGAGTTGTTGACAAATTACATGTTCCGTCCTGTATTAAAGGGGGCCATGAACAAGCCCAAACCTTTCAAATGGAGAGACTTGTATGTCTGGGGAGAATTAAGGAATTCTTAATTCTTAAGGACCCTTATCATAAGCGTCTTGACAATATGTAATAATGCCAAAAAATAGACTAGACTGACGAGTCTACATAGATCTACCATCATTTGACACCACGAAAAATTAATGGGCTTTCAAGGAGAACAACAAAAATTACAAAGGAAATTCAAGACATTAATGTAACATTTTCGACCTAAGTGGGCGCTAAATTTCCATTCCAATGCAAAACACGTATTAGCGTTCCTCGAGAAGAACGCATATTCTATAAAAATAAAATATGAATATTAAAATCCCATTAAAATGATATATTTTTCAACAAACGACTTTCCTAAGCCTACTTTGTTTTTATAACTCAATGATTTTATTGGCCCGTAACTTTGTCCTATTATTAGTAACATATCATAAAAGAAGATTTGATAACTGGCAATACACACATCCATATATTTTATGTTTCTTACAACTCATCTCCATCACCGATTCAAACAAGCTGCTCCTCATGCTATAAGCGTTCCGGCTTCACAGTGTCAAAAAATCCGATACGCAACTCTCTGACATCAAAGCCCGCCCGATTTGAGGAAAAGAAAATGTAAATCCTGTCGATGTTATGCTGGAATTCCCGCGAAACTCAACTTCTCGGGATTTCCGAGAAGGATGAAGACCGATGATGAGGATGAAGATGAGTTCCGATAAGCTGGTTTCTCCGTAGCCTCCCCTACTAAGCCCTTTGATAGACAGAGCATACATACCTGAGTGGGGTTTGAACTCGCGACCATTGTCCCGCCAGATCTGTGCGTTACCATCCGGGCTACCTTCACCAGCTAATCAATGCAAATACTTCATTTTAATTAAGGAGCGTTATCTTTATCCTACCGTACGGTGATCTTCAAGGCTGCGCGGTAAGGATGGTAGTTCACTGGAAAAGAAAAAGTAGAGATAATAAGATCGAGGAAATGAAATAATTCAGCCAAATAAAAATAATAGTCATGAGGTAAAATTTATCCAATACTACATCTACCTACTACCCTACCAGCCGCCGCAGAGGCGTGTGGCAGGTGATTTTAGGGAGGGGATCCTTTCTTAATGCATTTACCTTGAGACGCTCTCACCAATTCTATTCCTCTGGTAAATTACTTCTTGGCCAATGCAATTCTAGGCCTCGTGTAAAATGATATGATAAACCCATTTTATAAAACCCTCTATAAGTAGAAAAGAATAAATCGAACGATATGCCAATAGGAAAGATTAGGCAATACCTTAACGGGGAGGGAGAGTATTTATTATTTTTTTTAACATTCAACTCGGGAATAGCTAACTTTATCACAGATGCGAATTAATGTCGCGGTGGGAACGGTAAAAGGAAAGAAGAATAGGGTAGGGGCGACCTGCGATAGGATATAACGGCTCTGCGAAGGTGAAAAGGGAGGGTGCTGGTGGAATAAAACGGTAGGAGGAAGGTTGAAGGGAAAATCCAGGAGAGAAATGAAGTGGGAAGGGAGATTGCAAAGCGTTCGAGGAAGAGTGTTTCTGGGAAAAAGACCGACGAGGAGCGGAGGCCGGGACGAGCGGGGATAAGTAGAAGGCGGGGTGGCGAAGTATGATGTACGGAATGTGAGAGGATGGGACGAAGTAAGTGGATAAAACATGTAAAGGGAGCAGTAAGATGTTAAAAAGATACTGGGCAAGCGAGAATGGAGGGGAAGGCATCGCGAATGGGATGAAGAGAGGTGAAAAGTATTTCTTGCTGAGGAGCGAAATCGCATGAATAAATAGGCGTTTACAGGAGTAGTAGAGCAAGCAGAAGTACGTTATGCTTTTAGGCCCTTTTTTATGAGGTAAGTTTAACGTTAACCGCAAGATGATGTAGCCTTTTTGTTTTCTTGATGTTAACTCAGAGTTCGGGTTTTGTATATTACACCAGACAGTTGGTTACTTGACGCGAGCATTACCAATATTATCTACCGTTTTCATACCTATATAATATTTAACCAGAGGTTATGACATCGGGCATCTGCGTCAGTATAATGTCGAGTCACTCTTCATACCATAGAGCATAATAAAAAAATCTTATTTTCCGGGTTCGAAGTCTTTACTGAAAAATCAACACAAAAACAATAATCGAAGGTGCGATTGTCGAAGTTCTTTCCTTTGCAAACTCATTCCAGCGCACCCGATCAGTTTTTAAGGTGCGCTGCCGAGTGCGCAGGGTCTTTAAAGAATAAAAAACAACTGCGCAGAGGTGTTGCGTAGTGACCAGTGCACTAGAGTGAATGGAAAGATCCCAATTTTAAAGGAAGCTACCCAGCTCTGAGAGGTGATGCCATCGACCATTTTCGCGATCGTTCCCTAATGCATGACGAATTCCAGTTTCATCAAAAGGTTGATCATCAAAGATATTGGTATATGGTAAATTACATCCAGGCTTAAGCATTTCATTTCGCCATGCTATATAAATATTCGGAAAATGTATTAATTCAGAGGTAAAACCATTGAAGAATTTCTCGTAGTTGTGGCTAACAGGAATAACTTGAAGACTTTTGAGGATACCGTAACTACCCATGGTATCTCCTTTACAAGTGACCGGCAGTCCTGAGCAACTTGTTCCTTTTAAGGCCATCAGAAAAGGGGAGAAAGACACCTCTATTTGTTAGGAAATGTACAAAATTATCACTAGCTATCTTCTAAACTGAACTCTGGAAAATTATTCTGAAAAATAAATACAGTCAAGCTGTAGCTTAACTGGTTAAAGCACTCATATCGAGAGATCCGGGTCCGAATCCCGGTAAAGGAGAATGATTTTTCCTCAGTGGAATTTTGCACCGACCTAGTCTTACATGATCTGCCCCACCCTAGTTCAGATTGTGAGTACGTCCTTGAACAGAGTAATTTTTCCTTAAAATTTAGAACAAACAAATATCTCTCCACGATCCGCCATGTTGACTGGGACTACGTCATGGAGGCACGGACCACCAGCCGAAATCACGACTGGGCCTCCAGAGACGAATGGGAGCGGGTTTAGGAAGATGCAAATCTCGTGAGAGGGCTAAAAAAATTATGAGCAGCAGGAGGGAAAGGGAGACTTAGAGAGAGAGGAAAGAAGATAGGAGGGGAGTGGAGGGAGGAAGTGGCCGGGGGTGTGAAGGGGAAGTGGCGGGGGTGAGAAGACAAGAACGGGGGAGGGGGTAGAACTCTATAAGAAGAAAAATGTAGAGCTGGAGGTGAAGGAGAACGAAGAAAAGAAGATGAGGAAGAGGAAGGCAGCGGAAGAAAACTGACGGGGAAAGATTGCGCCCGTTGCGGTGAGGAGGGGGCAGAGAGGAAACACGGGGGGTTTGGCGGTTATGAGAGGGGAGGAAGGTAGAAGGAAAAGAACGGGCAGAGGTGGGGAGGGGAGAGTTGGCGGGAATGAAAATTATTTTTTTTCCATGAGGGAGTGGATGGATGGATGAGGAAAGAGGAGAGGAATGGGAGTGAGGGAGGGGAGTTGGAGGAACTGTGGAGGATGACTCGTGTGAAAGGGGGGTAAGAGAAAAAGATTAAGGAGTAGCGAAGGGTGAGTGGGTGAGGGTGGGGGACAAAAGGATGAAGAGGTGGGATGGAAGGATGAGGAGAGAGTAGCACGCAGCTGGGACGAGCGGTGATAAATACTTCGTACCGGAATCGCCCACCCTCGACGAGGTATCGACATCGGAAGTACCGTATTCGCCGGCGTCGGGAACGCGGATTCTTACATGAAATAATAGGGATGCTACATACCAGAGATTATGTAATTCCAGGATTTTTCCAGGTTTTACAGGCCAAAATGTTCATTTTTCCAGGTTAAAATATCCAATTTTTGGTGATTTTTAAAGGAGGTGCCGGAACAGGAGCACAACTCATTAACGCATATGCCATGGAGGAATAAAGTTTCCCAATGAACGGAACTCCACAATTGTTACTATCGGGAAAAATCTGCTTCCTATCTGGTGGCCTTAGGTCTCAGCCATGATGAGGGCCTCGAATTTCCACTGCACAATCAGAGGAGAAACAAATATTTCATCTTTCTCAGAATGAATTTAAAGAATAGGTCCTGAAAATTTTTATAAGGGGCATAATTAATTGCTAAACAGCAAAAAAGAGCTCCAAAGCCTCATTTCGGCAAGGAACTAAAAGCCCTTAGTTCACATCCCTACACACAGCGCTTAAAGTGGCATGACTTATTGAAAACAATCAGATTTTGACTTGGAAAAGCAAATTTGAGGGCTAATTTATCATTTTTCATGACTTTTCAACGTTTTCCATTTTCATGACTTTTTTCTGGCTTTCCAGGTCTGTAGCAACCCTGCATAAGTCTCTCAGGGACTGAGAGGAAAATAATAATAGGAAAAATAGAGGGATAAGTCCCAAGAGGAAGGTCAAGGGATGCATATACATAGTCCAAATAAAGAGTAAAGTAAACATGAAGAACTCTCAGGGAGTAACGGAACAAGTATAAGAAAGGGAAGGACGGAGGGCTGCAGTCAACCAATCTTAGGATTGAATAACCAATGAATTAAGTCTCTCAAATTGAAGTGCGTCTCGAGGCCGAAGGTTACGTTAATCATAGGTCTATTCTTATTCTAGATGGTTATCAGCACTACGCAGTGAACTGAAGCCCAGTATACGGCCTATAAACTAAGAGTACACATCGTTTAGAGAACAAGTTAACGAAGCATCATAAAAGTTAAAAAAATATATGCAATCAAATTAGAATCTTTGGTATAAACTTTTCCAAAATGTTGCTCCTCAAACCTGGGGTGCGTCCTTGACGCCTGTGCGACAAATACGGAATTGTAAGAAAGGCTCACGTGACTAACAATAGACACTATTTTAGTGCAAAAAAAAATTGAAGAAAAAAAGCACCTTTTCTTCAGAAATTCGAAATATGTTAATCATGAAGCTGATCGTCGAGCGTATGCAAATTGCGCTATTTTTGAGATAAGTTGACTAAAGGCACATAGTTAAATTTGACAATACCAATGCTTTAAATGTTTTATTGCGCTATGATTTTACATGCTGGTAACAGCCACACTGTTATTCATTATTGTTGTTGATGCTTATTGTAAGATGTGTACATTATGTTTGTTTGTTACGTGCGTTGAGTACGTACATTGTGTTTGAAGTATTCTCCACTAGGTGGCGAGAGTGAGAATACGTATATTTTGAATAAAATGCATGCAACAAAAACTATAAAGCACTGAGGCATTATGTGAATATATATAATTCTGGAAATAATAATAATTATTTTACTGTTATCGGTATATAAAATTACAGCGCAAAAATTGAAAAACTGATATACTTCTCAATTCAATTCATCAAGATAAAGTCCCATTTTTTCTTTTGGTTCTTCGAAGCGTGAAATTGTCCATTGTAAGTCGACGTTGGATGAACGAAACTTGGTGGAAATTCTTCATTTCAGATTTGAACACTAAATTTTAAAAAACTTTAGCGTAAACAGTGTTGTGGAATTTTTACAAGAGGGTATCCATTTCTTCTTGTAAAGGGTCTACACATCATTGGTGTGCTTCAAGAAAATATAATCGGGTTATCGAATTAGAGAGGTAGATAGTAGTGAACTAAATTTCCATGCTCAGGGACCGTGTTCGAATCCCGGGTTTAGGAGTTTGAAGCCACTGAATGGAATGCTGAAAAAACTTACTTCGCAAATTTCGCCATCAATTGACAAAAAATAGACCATGCCTCAAAGTCCCAGTAATGTGTGAAAACCATTTATAATAAGTTAGCATGAAATTTTCGAACAAAGTGAGTTTGCTTAATTGATATAGGTACAAGTAATTTTGATAAAGTCACTTAAGAGAAACTCCTCCGTCCACATAATGACTAAAAGTTTTTTTTGGGGTCCTTGATTCCAAGCACATGTCATATAACACACAATGGACTCGATTATATAAAAAGGTAGAGGGGCAGGTGTCAAAGAACTGACTATGGGACAACGCTATATTTTCACTTTCCAGTCAATGGGTTCAAATGATGATTTTTTAGCGAGTAAATTTTAAATACTGGAAGGAAAATACATTTTTTCTCTGTTTATAACTATGTACCAAACATATAATAGCGTAATATAGTGAATAGAACACTGATTTCCCATCCAAAATGTTCGGACTCGACTCCTAGCCGAGATGGGAACTTTTCTGCGGAATCTATTTCTCCACTTGGGTATCTTGTGGGGGAAGGCTCAAATACATAGAACTAGGATGGGATAATAAACCGTGGAACACTTTGGGCCTTTTGTTGAGACCAGGCTAATCCCGAAGCTAATCTCGACCCTTACTAGGCAAATAAAATAATCCCACGGATACCAACCGACACAGAATTCTTCAATAGGATAAGATTCCTCAGTCATCGGCCGCTTATCAGAATAACAGGGTGTCCACTGAATTCAAGCTTTTGAATTCCATGACTTTTCCAGGTTTTCATTGAAGGTCTTAAAAATAGGTGACAGGAGGGTCTTATGTATAGCAGAAAATTACAAGTGACGAGAGCATTTTTAGCAAAGAACCATCGTAAATCTAGAGCGCCCTATCTATCTAATTTCTTCGATAAGTTCAATCATCCAACAGACAGTCTCGATAGTGCTTTTCGTAGAATGGAAGATTTCATCACTCTTATTCCACTCAATGTTGTTTCTTCCCACAGTAATCCCATATTAAGAATGCTCTCTCGTTTACCGACACTGGTGTAAAATATTTTACCGTGGATTCGAAAAGTTTCAAGATGTTTTCATGTAATTAATTCCCTGACTTTTCCAGGACTATTTCATATCGACAAAATTCCAGGACTTTCCCCGGTTTTCAGGTCAGCGGAAATCCTACTGCAAGTAGAGATGAAATCTCAGAATCATCAGCTGGTCACAATGGGGCAGCGCAAGATTAATTAAAGATCCATTAAAATCTTTCACCAAAACCCATGTCTGAAATGTGCTGCCACCGGCACTGCACACAGAATGGGTCCGTAGAAAGATACTTCATAAGATTAGATTTCTATAATTATTGATTGCTATTAAAGCTAGCAATCATAGCTAGTATTCGCCTTCAATTACCCTTGTAGATGACGCGCAGGCACTGAACTTTTCATGAATTATTAAGTGAAGGACTACTAAAAATGAATCATCATTACTTATGCTATTTTTATTTCAAGAGTGTGTGTAAAAACCACTTCAAAAATGCAAAAATGATTATAAATATAAAATTTCGAAAGCCGAGGAATTGCCACTTTTGTCACTTATGACTGCAGAGAGCGTATTTAGCCGGTTGTTTCATTAGACTCGACGGCCTAGTTTTTCGCCAGGCAGAATCTTTTTAGACAAAACTTAAGTAATTGGTTATTTTGAATGCTTTCTCTGGAAATGGTGGAATTTCTGACCAGAAAATAATCGATAAGATACCCTAACAGTTACTGAAAAAGTTTTCCTGCTTGTGCACCATGAAGGCAAAGCGCTTCCCGGACAGTACTCTGTCCGTTGCATGGGTCGTAAAATTGTAGACACCTCAATTTTCTGCTAAGGTCGCGCAAATGAAGAACCTGGGTTACACTCCACCCTTCAACCGTTCTCCTAATAATCCGACTCATACTAACTTATCTGATAATCCCAAGTGGCGCAAATTAATACAACTTACGGTCTCCTCCTCAAATAACCACCAGCTAATCAATATCGCAAGGGTTCTGTTCCTATGGCGATGACGAATATCGATGCAACGGAGATATCGCAGAGGTATTTGATTGGTGCATAGCATACATACTCGGATATGTGTTGAGAGTGCAAGTACTCGCATGATTGTATGGTCAAGTGATGGCCCTCGGCAACTTTAGCTAAGTACAGCATATTTTCAACGCCGAGTTTTTCTCTACCCTTCCTCCTTCCCAAGTTATTCTTCGCTTGGCAGCAAATTCACCTACATTTAATGAAGCAAACGATCTCAGCTCTTAGTCACCTCCCTTAAAAGCTTCCAACTAAATGAGGTAGCTAAAAAGGTACTGTTGCCATAGAGATGAGGAACGTCGATTCTTCGGAGCTACCGCTAAACGCCCGCGTCGTGGAGGAGATGATGTCTGGTTGGTTCCGTGGCATCCCTTTTTGGTAGCTATGTGAAGAGTGCTTCAAGTACAAGACTTCCTGCCTCAGATGGGACTTCTAACTGTGGAATATTTGGTGCCTTTAGCTAACGACTTTTCAACGTATATGCTAGGTTTCTCTCCGACCAAATTAATTCCATCTTTAACAACTAAACGAATTATTATTCATGGCGCACATATTCTCAGGTTTCGGTCGTCTCTGGTAATGTCAACTACTGGTTATACACGTAGATTAATAGGCTAGAATGTTGTGATGCTCAAATCAATAGGCTATAATGTTGCAAACATATAATTAAAGATGTAAAAATACCAGTGGAAAAAAGAGTATTAGCATTCCATATCACTTATCCCGTGAGATCGAAAACTGAAATCGACAATAGGGTTAAATTAGATCAAGTATCACATTTAAGCTATTTCGGGCGCCATGTGACTAACAAATATGATAAGGACATGACTATCAAGACAAACAAATTTCAAGGAATATGTGGGATCATTTCATGAACACTAGGAAAGGAGGGTCTTAAAGAAACACAAATAAAACTATTCAAGTAATGGATTTTCTCACATAATTGAATGGCCCCGAATGTTGGAAACCTATAAATGCGGACCTAAGGGCCTTGAAGAAAACAGAGATTAGATTCCTAAGTACAGTACGAGGGTATTCCAGAATAGTTATAATAAGAAGTGGCGATGTACGAGCTTCGTTGGAGGTCGAAAAATTACAAAAACAGCTCATCATTTCAAGATAGCCTGGGAAGATCATGTTCTACGCATGACATTGAAAAGAATATAGAGGAACGTTGACTCTTAGGTTTCCGCGGCGCTGATCGGTTGATCTCTCCATCGTTTCTGGGTTTTTCACCGCGTTTGAACTTTGTTGATGACGGCAGTTTCGCTGGTATTCCAACCAACGCCCTCAGGTCGAGTTGCCGGGTTGAGATTTTGGCCGTCTTATATAGGAAATATTTGGTGCCTTATATATCATCATCATCATTAGAGTAATCTACCGGTTAGAGGTAGGTTGTGATGAAAGTCAGAGTATATTCAACGGACTCTTACACGTGCCGTGCCCTATCTACCTCTAGTATTTCTTTCTTCACCTCAGCATAAGTCCTACCTTTCTTCATCCCGTCCATAAAACCTATTCTCATTCTTCCCCTTCCCCGCTTACCCAACATCCTTCCCTCGATCACGGCCTTCAGCAAACCATCTTCATCACCGCTTCCAGCCGCCTACCCTGCCTTCCCCTAATCTCATCTATAATACCAACGAAACTGTCGTCATCAACAGAATTCCAACGCGGTGAAAAACTCAGGAGCAATGGAGGGATCAGAATACAGAGGAGTCTAATAGAAATTGCCCCACAAGTGAAAAGAAGTGTGGTTCGACATATTGTTAGCTGGTGAAGCGGAACAGGCAAAAATGTCTTAACAAGACAAGGCAGACGACGATAATGTTGCGATACAACCCAAGTACAAAAGTTCCGACCAGCTGTTTCAATCAGTAATATCCCCAAGGTACTATTGATGCGGGTCGAGATCACGAGGGTTGCTTTGCTTCGGAGATGACGAACAACCATACATCGGTGCTAGCGCGAGGCTGAGATGTCTGGGTGGTGAAACGGGGTGGAGATCCAAGGGGAAGAAGGAGGAGGAAAAAGATTGAAGACGCTTTCGGGAGGTTGGGGGGGGGGGGAAGAGTGTGGAAGGGGGGGAAGAGTGTGGAAGGGGGGGATGAGGCGACGGGGAATGCGGGCGGAAGCAGTGGAATGGGGAGAGGAGGGGGGATGTAAAAACGGAAGGGGAAAGAAGGGAGGGAGGGAGAGAGAATGGAAATGAAGAGGGTTTTGTAGGTAGACCTACTCGCACGAAGTTAAAGGGATTGGGGGAGAAGGAGATGGGAGAAAAAAACCAAACCATATACGTGCGCGTCGGACGAATACATTTTCTTGAATCTAGATTTTTAATAACTCCACGAGTTCCACGAGACCCAGGTGTGGTTCTTGGAGGTGGAGGGATTTTTCTACGGTACTCTGGCCGCCCAACTCGGTGGCGGTTGTCCACGAGAATACCCTGAGAGTGCACGCGCTTTTTTTAAAGGTGGCTGGAGCGGTAATCGTGGGTTATTGAGTATACATTTTACTGATGTTTCAAGTTAGTCGAAAAAATACTAGGACCACATTTAATTTAAGTACTTCTGTGTATACGGTAAAACTTCACGCAGTAATGGAAATAATACAAGAGTTATCTTTTAAATATTTTCCTCAAGCGAAGCATATTATGACCAGAGCTATTGAAATATTTCAGCGCGATATTATAAATTTAGGCAAAAATTATATTTAAATATTTTTTTCGAATTTTGGACTCGGACCTTGATATTTGCTAGAAACCATTTTATAATATATTGCTAAATCTTATATATTATTGTAAAGATAATAATTTTATTTATGATTGCACCACAACATTGTAAGGCTGGAAGCTGCTGATAAGTATCAGTTTACTAGTAGTAGGACCATGCTGGATAAATCATTCAAAATGACCAAAAAAAGAAAGTATAGCTGTAACTTGGTTTGTTGTGATATTTTTTCTCCCATCCAAAGGGTTACATCATGTAAAATATTTTGTAAAATAAATTATTATTATTAATAAAATATATATTCATCAAGTGCCATAAGTCTGCGTGTTAAAATAGCATTGAACTGCAAAAAAAATAATCGGTAAAATGCAATTTTTGCATCTTTATCTATAAATATCAATAGTAAGAACACGTATGTAAAATTTCACGCAAATCTTTACGAAGACAAAATATTGATCCAATCATCTTTACCACCCTTGGTGTGGGACTAATAGACTTTGCGCATCCAAACAGAGAATTTTTGTGTCTGAATACACTGTCGCAGAAGACGGCGCTATAGTGCTTCAAATTAGAACTCGTTTTTATCTCTTCCAAACCCGCCACTCTCCTTCTATATGGGACATAAATACACAAGATTTGGGGCGTATTCTCATTAATTACACGTATAATGAACCAACAATTAAACGGCACAAAAAAGGAGTCTTAGGGAAAAGGTTTTAATTATTGAAAAATCTTCATTTTTCGATATATTTTCGGATCACCCCGCATAAAGTTAATTAAAACGACGTTTCATTAGATTTACTGCCGGTATTCATTTTGAAAACTTTGGTCGTTTGATTACCTGAATTAGAAGACCTGCTTATCACGGATTGAAACTGACATCGTATTGCATTTCACACCTGAAGATGTCAACAGTTTAGTAGGAATCTTCAGGAAATTACGCGCGAAGTTCCCTAAATGTTTTTAAAACATGAATAACTTTCGCAATAGCCTAAATTAAAAAAATTAAATTTTTTTTAAATTACCAAGGACAGCCTTTTTTAGAACTCACGCGAGCACATGGATCGGAAATGGAAGAGGGAATGGGTGATTGATATAGTGTGATTGGTATAGTGATTGGTATAGTATTTTGGTTGAATTACTACCTGTACCAGCATTTATTGCGGTCAAGCATGGAGCACGGAAAGAAAGAATTCTTGCACCTGTTTGAGAGTCTATACCTCTTTTTTGTCACTTATTGCGGTAGAACACCCGTAATGTCAATGTCATTTTGAACATTTTGAGCCGCCGCCCGGGATGTGAAATGTTGAGGTAGTTTCCACTTTGAAACACTGAGTTCAACTCACGGTCTTTTTTCAGAGGAATTCCTACTCCACTGATGTATCATACTTCTATCATGTATCATATATCTTCTATTTCAGCACGTCTTTTATGGCATCAAACGTTGAATTTTACACCTGCTGGCGTCTCAAGGTTATAGGGGAGAAGTGGTGGGGCAGTCGCTTCCCCTCCAACCTCTTGAAATATCTCCGAACATTTGATTCTAGCCCATCGCTAATGACGCATAGACACTGCAGTGGGCCCCAGCACTGGGGCCCACTGCAGAGCTGAAGACTTTTTCTGTCAGTCCGTGAATAGTGCTTTTGATTTCTTTTCCGTGTTCTTCAGCCCTGATATTTTCGATCTGTTGCTACAACAATCTTGTATTTATGCAGGGTCGAAGGGTTTGCACAATTATGATGTCAGTCGAGAGGAGATGTACTCTGCTGTCGGTATTTTGCTTTGGTCGGATTATCATACGTTACCAAATAAAATACTATATTGGAGTAAAGAGAGTGATTGTGGAGTAGAAATCGTTAAATTGACATGGCCAGGAATAGATTTGTAATGATTCTCAAGTACCTACACTTAGCTGACAATGCCATGATAGATGGGTCCGACCGGCTGTTCAAAATTCAGCCATATTTTGAAATTTTAAACAAAAACTTCAAAGCAATACTTCCAGGAGACAGATGCTCTGTTGATGAGACAATGATACCTTATTACGACAGGCACGGATACAAAAAGTTCATCCGTGGGAAACCTATAAGGTTCGGATTCAAATTATGGACTATAGCTGACCTCCTTGGATATGTTTTTCATGCAGAGCCTTATGCTGGATCTCACATACTCCTTCCGAAAATGAACCGATGTGAATGCGGATGTTGTCCTTGGTCTGTGCGATACAGTTGGTTTACGTCTGGTAACGAAGCTTTATTTTGACAATATTTTCACTCCTGAAAAGCTGCTTACATGCTTATCAGAAAAGGGCTTAGGAGGAACATGAACTCTTCGAGAAAATAGGGTTAAAAGTATCTATCGACTAACCGAAAAAAATCTTTTCAGCAAGAAGAAGAGGGGTGACTTCGCATATGTGACAATTGAAATTGAATTACTCATTGCTCACAGCAAGATGGAATGACAATGCTGTGGTCACTGCAATGACAAACTGCACTTCTACAATGGGCCATGGGCCCCCCATGAAAAAAAACCACTTAGGATTTTGGCTGAGAGACGACATGTGTTTTTATTTAGAATGGAGAGGGTGGGATAAATTGAGATCGGACAGAAAGATGCATTTGGTGTATAAAAACCTTAAGTCAAACGGAGATATAAATTCAGCTTCTTATTAAGGGGCACAGGATATACGAGGTTTGTTATACATCCCTTAAATTCTAGTTACTCGCGTCGCAAAATAGTATCTCATTGGGGTCGGATAAATCTACAACCCGCAGTAATTTTTGCGGCTTAACTATATGTTTGGGAAAAGATGAGACTGAAAATTGATCCTTTCAGTTTTTAAAACTCTTATGAAACGTTTCATATCATTTAAAATGATGGATGTCCGGGTCAATAAAGCAAAAACAGCACTATTTTCATACTTGGAGATTTATTAGGATATCCGCTGTTCAAATATATTCTGATAAATTACAAACACATCAAAATATTAACATAGTTAAAGTATGATACATGATTTATTACGCATATCATCAATATGTGACTCACAGTAGGATAAACTATAAGAGGAAAATTAGTATGTGTCAGGAAATTATTTTGTATTTTCGATAATAGGTGAAAAACGACAGAGGAGGATGAGAAGGTGGTAATAGTGATACTGAGGAGGCAGCAAAAATGGATATACACATATTAATGGAGGACGGCATGTTGAATAGGATGATAAAGGGGAGAATTTAGGGTAGAAGCGAGTAAGGAAGGAAGAAAATGGAAACTACGTCGATATAAGGGGAAGCAGAAGGCATGAGATGCATATGAGAAACTGGGAGAGCTTTACACGAAGAAAATGCTTTTTTTTGGAAAATTTACCTCACAACAGAGTAAACTGAAGCAGTGCCAGTCAGAAAATTTATCAATCTATTAGTGGAACAACAACTGATTACTAATGAGCAAATGCTTGCTTGTTGAGGAGAAAACCTATGGTAAAATGTTTAGATTGAAAAATCATTCGCTTACCTCGACTATTCTTTCATCATCCAAGGTTGGGCAGATAATTTTTTTCACAGACAATTTATTAATTTTATTTTAAAATTTCTCTCCTAAACGTCATCGATCGGATTTGGACGCAACAAATACACAATAACATAATGATGATGTACCGTTAACCTGTACAGGAAAACACATTAGGAATATCTCTCATCGAAAACAATCATAAGTGTATGGCCGTCAACTATGATATCATCCAAGTTTAGGCGAATACTTTTTTGTGATAATTTATTGTATTTTTCTCTACGCCTCTCCTGAAAATCTTCAATCGGACTTCTGTGTGTATAAATATAAACATATTGCCTTGAATTCCTTCTTAGACTTCATTTATTGCTATGTTCTAGCTTCCCCATAACTTTCCTCCCGAATTATCCGGTTCAAACGGTCAAAATGTTCTCCATTCTCCCCCATATCTCTGTATAAACTATAGAATTCCAGTTTCCTGATTCATTTTCAATCTTAAATTGTAAATGTAATTTTATCCTACAGAGCGTTAAATGGAAATTGTGATGGGAAACGTGTGGCCAGGTAATTCCGCTATTCTCGGTTGAATACATAGGCACGTTTCTCGAACTGGCAGAGTTCTATCATTATTTCACTCGACGCTACAATACCATCCTCGTTCAAACAATTGCGTTGAAGATAGTCACCTTGTGGGCGAAACACGCGTGCCTCCATTTTATTTTGCTCTGGTGTTGTTCCTCGTTTAGCATTTGTCTCATTTGACAATTTTTACCACCCCGACTTTGGTTGACACATCTTCCTGCGAATGATTTTAGGCACCTGGAGTAAGATAGAGTTCTCCGCAAACTTGCACTATTTTGAGACCTATTAGTGCGAAACTTCAACGAAGTTTCCAGATAACATCGACAGGATATTGCTCATAGATAGTGTGCTTGAATTATATAGAAGGCTATGGGGAGAAAAATTATTCCCGGAAACAATCGTGAGAGTGCATTTGAATGGTAACCCTTGCTCCTGAACTGGGCCTCCCAAAAACCCTGTAAAGGCTAGAGTAAATTTTTCCTGCGGCCTCTGTCCGGCAATATTGTGCTATCAAAATAAGGGGGTAAAAAGAGGGTCAAAAGAACAATATGAGGGAGCTGGTGACGGGGATCTCGTGTAGGAATGTAAAGAAAAGTTTGGCAAAGAATTTAATATGGAGTGTAGCGCTGTATGGTGCAGAAACGTGGAATCTGAGAAAAGAGGATGGGAATAGACTGCAGGCGTTTGAGCCGTGGGTGTGGAGGAGAATGAAGAAAGTGCGGTGGACAGAAAGGAAGACAAACGAGGAAAAGCTTGGTATGATGGGTGAGGAGATAAAACTTCTGGAGGAGATTAGGAAGAAGTAGGTGGTTGGAACAGATAATGAGGGGCAAAGGGATGCTGGGATTCGTGATAGAGGGGAAAATGCTTTGTAAGCGGTGAAGTGAAAGAAAGAGAAAAGAGTTTTTTTAGATGGATGGAGGGTGGTAGGACGTGTGCTGAGATAAAAAATGAAATCATGTAATGAGATAGGTGCTCGTTCCAGTAAAAAAAATAATCTGGAAGATTTTTTCTCTCTTCCATTAACCTACCTTAACCGGTGGATAACCCTAATATTAATAATAATATGTACCTGACCAGGGATAAAAAATACCCGCAAGGCGCCACAGGTAGTGTTTCTGATGGTGTACTGGGTTGTCTGTATTTGTATGTTTTTTTGTGAGAGTGTTCCCTTGCGAGCTATTTGAAATGGAACTTCACCGTAGATCTTCAAGCATTGACACGATTGACACTTTAACGGAACAATTTTCCACGCGTGGAGGAAAAATGTAGTACGGTCAATGCCCGTCTGGCATTGGAGTTAAAATTTAAATATTTCTATCGTTTTGATGCCGAAAAGCTCAATTATTTAATTTAGAATCCGGTGATAATTATCTCCTAGTTTAGGAATTGAAATGGAGGTTGAAATCAACCGAATTACGAAAACTAACTGCATGAAAGAAGTCTTTAATCTCGGCACGGTAATAAAAGACACGGTAGATAGTCTTCAGGTAGCATATAAGGGACCAATCGACTAGGGGGGAGGTGTGGGGGGAGGAGGTAAAAGGGAAAATATATAGAGGTTTCCAAAATGGAAGTTCGTTGGGGTGGAGATGAGACGGCAATAGCGTGGTGGGACAGAACAGACAGCGTTCAAAAGTTGGAAATAGAGATGAGACACATGAGGGGAGAGATGTGACTATGTCACGGGCTGAAAACTCAAGTCCAAACGAGCCACTTCGATTATTTTATTCTTTTTATACGGAGCACGTGGCACTAAAACGATTCCACGGACGTCTGGGAATCAAGATGAAGTGGATGTGGTGTGGAAGGTGGGAGGTGTGATTCCCTTTTAGTTTTTTGTTCAGCCACGTGCGCTAGAGGGCGGATCAAATATAGTTGAACTTTTTGGTAACAAAATAAAAGAAAAAAGAGAAAAACGCTCCGCTACGACAAACAAAAAAACGTTTCTCCACACAATGAAACATGGGACACGGGAAAAATTTTTATTATCATAAAAACTTAAATTTAAATTTAAAACATTAATTTGCGAGATTGGAAAGTTTTTGTTTCACCATTTCTTCTTTTTGTTTCTTCTTCAAGTTTATCGGACAAAATCGCAATTTTTCCGTAAGAATTTAAGCGTGAGCTACCATTCAAAAGAAAACATTAGCTCAATCACTGGCTCTGTTCGAAATCAAATCTCACATAAGGAATAATTTGGTTATTCCTCACAGGCTGACCGGATGATGCTGCACAGAAGCAAAACCTAGGTCGTAAATAAAACATTTTATATGTTTTCCCAAAGTTATTCTTTGTTATTTAACATGAAGCAGTTCCACAAAGTTACGCTAGAAACTATTAATTTAATCAAATATCACAATTAGAACGAGATTGGTCCATTACTTGCGAAGACGAGCGGATTCTCAACGCTGGCCCAAACATACGAATGACGACAGCCGTCACCTAAGAACCTCCGACTAAAGCGTCCAAAGTGGCACACCAGGCATATAGAGAGAAGTTTATTCTACAACGTAAGAATATTTCAAAATTTCCTTATCCCTAATGATCGCAATCAATCAAGTAACAGGATAGTTAATTGAGGCATTCAAATTAATCCACATCGCAAAACACGATGCCATACCAATATTTTCGGACGTCACAATGAATCAGTATGACTGGTGCGGCCAGTATGGTTGTCTAGAAAGAAATGTCTCAAGCTAACTTGCACCGGCAATATCGTGGCCGTAGAGAGACCAAAGGATAAGAATTACTGGAATTAACAGGGTATTTACAGACCAGAAATTATGAGATTCCAGTGCTTTTCCAGGTTTTCCCAGACAAGATTTCATTTTTCCGTGTGAAAATATAATTTTTTTGTGATAGCGTATTTTAATGTGTTGTGCTCCTATCCTTGCGTCTTCTTCAACGCATGCTATATGGGTAAATGTAGTCTCCCAACAAATGGAGCGCTGCCACTATCGCTTTGGGGGGAAATCGGTTTCCTTTCTGATAGCATATTATTCTTAGGTCTCGGACACGATGAGGACCATGAATAACTTGTACAAAAACCGAGGAGAATAAATATTACGTCTTCCTCCGCATGAGCTTAAAGAACATAGCCTGAAAGTTTATTTAAAGGCTAAAATAATAGCTCACCACCAAATAAGAGCTCCAATCCCTCATTTAGGCAAGGTACTAGAATCCCAAGGTCTGTAAAGGATAAAATCTCACAAAAGGATAGATTAAGAACCTTGCTAAAATCCCTAACGTGCACACACTTACAGACAGTGCCTACAATTTTACTCCTGACCCTCCTGACTTACGGAAAGCATTCAGATGCAAATTTACAAGCTTATTTCTCATTGTACAAGACATAATCAGGTATTCCAGTGTTTTCAGCCCTGCAGCAACTCTGATTCAAATAAAAATAATTACACATCGACGAGGATTAGAGCACGGCCAATACTCAATGCCTTATTTTTTGGGAGCGCCATTTCCAAATTTCAAGCATTCCAGGAGTTAAAGTATTTCAAAAAGTATATATGGATCTCCAGCACATCTGTTACTAATT
Source organism: Pyrrhosoma nymphula (assembly GCA_963573305.1). Lineage (NCBI taxonomy): Eukaryota > Metazoa > Arthropoda > Insecta > Odonata > Coenagrionidae > Pyrrhosoma > Pyrrhosoma nymphula. Next base: position 39,451,866 of record OY754334.1, read on the forward strand.
TTTAAAAATATTCCTGGATCCTCAGGATAGATATCCTAGTCTATACAAGCTGGACGAATGTACCTCATAAGGCGAGGACTTAGGAGGGCACCTCAGGCAAATGTTTTCTTGAGGGAAAACCATTTCTTATGCGTCACATATGCTAGAGCTGTCAAACGCTCGTCCGTGGTACCAAAAACAAAACCATTCATCCTCACCTTCTCTAGCCTTGGACCTCTATGGTATCCATTTAGCTCACAGAACAGGCAATAATGCATATTTGCTTGCATATATGGTACATTTCGCTTGCATGCATAATAATAATACCTTTAATTAGACATCAATAAAAATAAATTTTCAATAGTCTTCGTCATGGTTAAGGACAACGCAAACAAAATAAAAAAGCACTATTATAGTTTTTACATATCAGATACTCATCAATCGAGTAAAAAGCCTTTGATTCAAGCCAACAACGAATTGCATACTTACATTTTAACAAGGTGACATATCTGGCCTCTTGGGGCAAAAAATTAAACAATTTTAGCTTTAGAACATTAAATTGCTCTTTCGTTTATGTTAATCTACACAGTGGTACAGTAAGATTTTACTTTCTCCTTGTGTCATGATGATGGACACTGGCACCTGTCTTAATAAAGTCAATATTTTCTTTCACATTACATATGCATCTGTATATATACAAACTGTGTACTGTTATGATACCAAGTTGTTTGAAAATTGGTTTACAATGCTCACTAGAGGTCAAGTTAGAAATAATTCTCACCGCTCTTTTTCGCAATATAAAAATATCGTTTGCCATTGAAGCATGACCTTATAGTTCAATGCCATAGCTATGTTAATACTGAGCGAATATAAATTGAGAATTGATCAATAGTCCGGGATGTTTACCATTGAGGCTTCAGGATTGTGTCTCCAGGGTACGCATTCATCCCTGGTAGGAAACAGAGTGTTATATTTTGAGCATTCTATTTCCGGAGAAAATTAAAACTTCACCATCTTTCCAGTAGTTTTTATCTCCAGGTGTTGGTTTCTTATTAATTAGATGTGGCTGTGCCAAGTATATACTAGACAGATTGGCGCTTGTCATTCCTAAACAACCTTCTTTTGTGATGAAAATAGGGTTTATTGGAAATTTCCCAAGATTCAGCCATGAAAAATTAATTAATTTAGTTAGTTCAAACTTTTAATTTAGTCGATGTTTCCGAAATTTAGCAAATGTGTAAAAGGAAAGTTGTTTCACCTATAAATGATGGAAATGGAAATGAAAATAATCTCAGTAATACCTCGAATGGGAAGCAGTGGAGAAAAATTAATGTATGATACACGCAGGATGTCACCTGATAAATAAATTTTCACTTAGAAGCATAATAATATTTCGTATAAAAACCTTTTTCTTCCAATTATAGGTAGTTACATTGTAAAATGGTACCCAGGAGAAGAGGAAGCTCAACTATAAGCCCCAGTCACCAAGACCCTTGACTTCATCCTACGTGGGCCAGATTAACAATCTTAGCCGAAATTCAAGCGTTGAGATGCTATCAATACCAGAACTTCATGAAAGAAAGCCAATGGTGATACACTGAGAGGAACTACCATGATGAGCCTGAAAATTTTATACGTGAAATGTAGTCACGGTTAAAAAATACTTACAAACAAGAACAAAGAATAAATCAATCAAAAGCTGACGTGACGAAAGGTTAAAGAATTACTTCAGTATAGTAATATCTTGTGATTTCCCGAGGAGAACGTTAAAGATTCTTTAGAAATTTTTCTCGGGTTATACGCTAGGTTACGGAGTAAAATAAATCCAATGTGTAACCCAAGAGAATGCATTCACAGGGTTGGGTAGTAGTGCGCTTCATGCACTGCACTACATTTCTTTAGAAATGGCTGCCAAAGAAGCAGCCACAAACAATTCTGTAGCTTGTAGCTGTTTTAAACGTCTAATGTTCAGCTTATTTTCCAGACCACTCGGTAAATTACGGGATCGAATATCGCCACAGAGTGTTTCCGAGCGGAAGAATATTTGTCACATCCTCCGTCAACTGCTCGCCTTAGAATCCTCCTTTTTCTGAGAAGTAATACTGCCTTCGATGAGTTCTCATAAAAAAATTGTTTTTATCGCATCCTCCCGATTCTCAACAGTTCTTCCCCACTTGTTGCTACATTAAATGTACATATTAAAATAAGTATGTAAATATAATTCTACAGCTTTGAAATTATTTTCTCTATCATTTCGAACTACTATCCCGGGTACATCTTATGTTATCCATCGTAAAAAAAGTCACAATAAAATACTCTTTTCTCGAAAAAATTTGCAATAATTGGCTTTTAAATAGTTATTGAAGAAACGAAATGATTAAGCATATATCAATTCTAATGGTTTGAGTGCTTACGTTGAAATATGTACCATGTAAGTATTTTTTTGATCAGTTATCATCTGGTGTGAAGGAGTTCTGCAAATATAGTATCGTTACAAGTGTTATTTATGCAATTTTTTCAATTAAATTTTGATTTAAATTCAATTTGTTTTACCTCAATAGTTTACGGCTTAACTACAGCTCAGTAGTTAAATATATATATAACAAACTTTCTACTTTAAAAAAATAAAAGTGACTGAAAACCAAAATATGCTGAAAGTCGCTGACTGCTACTCTTTGTGGGTAGCTGTAATGGGTAGCAGCTAATGTTTCTCAATTTGTAGCTAATAGAGTAACTACAACTTATTTCGAGGGGGCAGCGCAAGAGTAGCTTGCTACAATTTCTTTTGGAGCTTACTCAACCTTGCTTGATTATTATATCTCTTCTGGATTCATGAATGAATGAAGCCCTATCCTAGAATCTAGCCCCATCTTAGAACCGCATAAATGAGCCGACGAGTCAAGGGAGAACCGAGTGCCCTTCGATATCGAAATAACACCGGATCAAAAAAGAGGGGACGCCGTAAAAATGGAGCAACTAGAGCGGGAACTCGGCGGAGAGCGTCCGTGAAGCGGAGGCGGGACGGGATGAGATTAGAAAGAGTAAGAGGATTTGAAAGGGTAGGGAAAGAGTTCAGGAAAAAGAAGGCTAGAAAGGGAGGGGTTGAACAAGAGTTTAAATGGGGTGAGAGGATGGAATCAGAGGTCGAGGGCGGAGAATATTTCGGGGAGACTTAGATGGAGCAGTGAGAAGGGTTGTCTGGGATGGCACGGGAACAGATTGATTGATTAGCCTCTTTATTTGGCGCCGGAGAAACTTATAGAATTTTTTTCCTTACAATAGAGACAAGATGGGCAGAGGGGAACTTGGGGATGGAATATGAAAATGAGTGAGACCGGGTTGGATCGGTGGCAAGAGTACTACTGGCTTCCCATTCCGAATGCCCAGGTTCAAATCCCGGCGGTGGTGGAGATTTTTCAGTGGAGTCCCGTTCCCTGCTTGGGTGCTATGTGGAGATCACTTCAAGTATGTGACGGACACTTCAAGTACAGTACTCCTTCCGTCGGATGGGACGTTTAACCGTGGCCCCCCAGGCACTTTTCTTTTAGAGAAGGCAAATGTAGACGCCGGGTTTCTCTCCACCCTTCCTCTGCTCCCCAGTAATCCTTCCCCAACCAACCACGCCACCTGTCCTCAGTGGCGCAAATGACCTCAGCTATCGGTCGCCTCTCCAAATAACAATGAAATCAAGACAAGGGAGGAGGATTTTAAGTAGTAAGGATACCGGTGGTGCACGTTAACATGAATATCGATACATCTCAATTCCTGGTTGCAAACATATATCACACGGACCCTCTCCCAGGACAATTTATCCCCACAAAATAAATGAGACGTCACTCGTAGGATCGATATCTTCTGTCACAAGACGGAATATCCTATTTTTTCCATATATCGAAACAACTTTATCCTCATCACGAATGCTGACCGACCCAGTCACACTGTGGGAACCCGAGAACGCTCACTTCAATGTGTTCGCCGGGATAGCCTGAGATTCTTCACCACTGTAAACTAATATCAAAGAAGAAATATAGACGCAGCAATATATTATCAGAATAATAACATAAAGAACACTAACTAACCCAACCCATTATAACAATTAATCCATGCTGATATTAAAGTATCCAAGAACTGTTCACATTCGACAAAATCATAAAGTAAACAGTGGAGACGAATAGCCTTTTACGTGGAACTTTGATTAAGGTCGAGTTTATATCATGGGAGATAGGATGAGTTGAAATCTAGCACTATTTTGGGAAAAAGGTTCTCTTGGTGCACCATTTGGAGAGTCGAATGTTCAACTCTTGGAAAGACGGGAATGAGAATTTTAATTATCTCCGTAGAAATTCTTAGTATAAATAAGAAGAGTGAATAAATATTCCTCCTTTATTGTTTTGATTCTAATGCGGGTATCGGATGAAAATATCCAGCCAGTAATCCAGATGTAATCGTATCAAAAATCATTTTGACGGAAGATTTGGCGCCACTGTGGACGCCACTAGATGGCTTATCTCCAATATTGACGCCAAAAAATCCATCAAGCTGATGCAATTTATCTTAAGTTATTTACACACGAGCTCAACGGGCCAATTTCTTCCTTGCTGATACCATATTTCAAGCGCTCAATACGGTCCTTAAGAAAATATCTTATAAAAAATGACTCACGTTGTCAATGAAACTAAATGGGTTGCCGGTAAAGATATATAGCCATTATCCATGTTGAAAGAGAAACAGCACCAAAATTTCAAACTACTCAACTGAGCAAAGACCCTAGTTTTTTAGAATATAATGCCACTATCAACTTCTCTTCAAGGTATTTCAACCACGTTACGCCCGAAATTTATTCCTATATAGTCTATATATCTGGGACCGTAAATAAACGGCAATGTAAAATGTTTCGCATTTGATAAAATTGTGGACACCCATACTGAGGGATGGATTCGGGCCTCATAAGTTTTGGGGTTATTTTAGAGTTATCTCGATCCGTGCTAGTTGCCACAAAGCTATCCTCATAAAAAATCACTTGAGAAATATTTCCGCCTAATGAAGGGAAACACATCATCTACATAGTTAATTGGGAGGCTTTTTATTAATTCAAAATACTGTAATCGGAATTCGAGGGCCAATTTAAGAATGATATGGAAAATGAGGCTGGATACAATACTAAAAAAGTATGATGAAAATAAAACATTAGAAAATGAAAGTGGAAAAACTGAGGCAGGCGTAATAATGAAACTAATGTTATCAATTTCGCAACGCACTAAAATGTTTTAAGCGTCACGCAAAACCCAAGTTTGAGGAACAAGATTGCATTAAAGATACAGAGACGAACAAAAAATTGTATCGGAAATGGGGTAGAATCTTATCAAATGATCTATCTCTACGGCGAAGTTCCTTAATGATAAGCGTGAATGTCATTGTGAGCAAATATGAAGCGATAATGCTTTCATTACACTCCAGTTTTCTCTCTTCAACGCATTTCATGGTTTCATCACTGCAATAATCGATCCAAAGATTCTGATCTACACTATTTTCTCTCTTCAGCAAACCATTTCATTCCTCCACAAGTATTCATTTTTATATGATTCATACTTTGTTTCATAAATTCTATCCTTGGTTCTCCGGGTAGTTATTTTCTTCTCGTTCGTTGTTTCTTCTATCATTATTTTCGTGATACTGTCAAGTCGAAGAATAAATGAACCCCAATTACTTCGCAGAATTTTTATTAATCATTTTTTCTCCTTAGCTCTTAGTAGAACTTCTTCATCCGTCTCATAGATTTCGTCAATGTCCTCTGACACCAAATTTCTATTAAGCGTCAAATATTATCTGTTCCGCTAATTTATTTATCCAAGCTTCGCCATCATGTAAACACATGCTCTACGCATGTGTCTCAATGAAATGTTTCCCAACTCCCAAGCTTGTGTTACTAAACTATGGTTTACTATCCTTTGAATAGCACTCCATTTCAGCTTGTATTTATCTGCCCACGATATCTTTCGCCTTCCATATTTATCTATATCATTACTTTCATCTCATTTGCTCACGCATGCCCGTCCGAGACAGACGCGTCTCTATGCCGCTCCGTCAAATTTCACTTTTTACCTGCGACTCCTTGCCTACCGATATGACCAAGGGAGGAAGTGCTAGAGCTCAGCAGTGGAATATTGATAAAAATTTCAGAGATAAGGTCCAAGCTCGATAGTGTGCTGCACACTTTGTCCTCCTTCCAAGAAGAACCCAAACAAGCAAAGGACACCACACCGCGAAAAGCAGCAACGACATCCACCCGAGAGGAAAACTTCCTCTCGTTTCAACAAAGCGTGGAGGGTGATCTGCGCAATATTTCTCTGCGGCTGGACGAAATGGAGAAAAGGTGCGTTGGTTTATATGATCGCCTCGACGCTTTGGAGCAGAATTCAAGAAGAAACTGCCGATTAATAAACGGTGTGGCAGAAAAAGAAAGAGAGGACTTTCTCAGAATTGCTAAGAACTGAGCTCTCCGAAAAGCTGAGCGTTAAAGTGAATCCTGTGATTCTAGGTCGTGCCCATAGAATCGACCCTCATAAAGTAACTGGCGATAACCTGAGGTCAATTACTTTTAGATTCCTGCCATATCAAGTCAGAGAGAGGGTCTGAAGAGTCAAGAAAGCGCTAAAGGGATCAGGCCATCTCATAACAGAGTCCCTAACCACAACCAAAAAAAACTCCTCCAAACTGCTGATGCAGTGCATCGAAACCCGGGTCGATTAAAAATTTTTAACTGTGGAAAATTGCATTGTCATAGTTCTTATTATGCAAAATATCTGGCTGGCCCAAGGAACGTATGGACCCAGTACGAAATTTTTTTTTATTTGTATATATTTTTAATAGTCAATTTATAAATATTTCATAAATGTGTTTAAAGAAGGGTTAGGTGGAAGGAGAGACTGCCCCAGTCTCAATCTCGCCCTGATAAAGACGTATTATTATTTCATCAATACTTCCAAACTTGTGCTACTAGCCTATAATGGGCGGTTCTTTAGATAGAATTTCCTTCTTGCCTTGTGCTACGCTGCTCACTATATCTTTCATGCATCCACCTTTATCTATATTATTACTTCCTTGCCATCAATGTAACTTAACTCTCGATAGCACAATTTTGAAATTGTTCTGCGCAACGCCACTGCTTCTGACGGAAATCGCCTGGTGATGAACCAATTAACGCTAATACTTTGTTTTTGAGGCAGTGAACAAGGAATCAGAAGGTTTGCTTACACCCAAGGAATTTTCCTTCTTGCTTCCCTTACGCAGCCACGAAGCTCAAACTATCTCATCTCTATCGTGGATCTGAACCGAAATCTCGTAGCAAAAACGGAGCAAGTGGTGAAATATCGCCAATCACCGAGATAACCAAAAAGCAGCCGGGCCGGAAACTATCCACGTTACTCAATCGATGCGACAAGGAAAATCCCGCCTTTTATCTCCATTTTTGGCTCGCTTTTGAAGAAGGGGGAGAACGTCGTCGGAAAACACGGAGAGGCGACCAGGTGGTCGCCGAAATCTTTAGGAAGACAATAGCCATAGTGACCCGACTACGGTTTCATGGACAGTTCATGAATTGTCTAACTCGTTATCCGTACCAATGATTTGCTGGACAGCCGCTAGCTAGCGCAGCTAAACGTCCTGCTAGGTCTACAAATGAATTAGATGGAGGAACTTTTAATATTGAAATGACAATTTTGTTTGTTACTCCTGAAAATCGCTCTTCGGACGGAGTTCAGTGCGTTTTGCACACATAATGAATAAAGCTTAGAAAATTTCACTTACTTTAGCAGCAGCCAGTTCTGTCGACGCTATATTGAGAAATGAGTTTTTCTTTAGCAGCGAAGGATTGGTAACTTTAACTAGAATTTTTTCTCCACGAGTTTTTGGTCAAATCAAAGGATATTTTCTTTTACCCCCCAGAGTAGGTCTGCAGGACAAACGAAAGTGACTAAATAAGATAAATTCGCAGTCTAAGACACAGGCTAGAGAATAATGTCTTCCCACACCATACACGAATGCAAAAAGATCAGATTGAGAGACTAATTCGATCAGAACATGCCTCAGTAAACATCCCCTTACTTCCCTATTATATTTTTTCTTACACCCTTCCTTTTATTGGCCGGTGACATAACACCCTCTCCCACACATCCTCACGGCGCGGCGGCTAGCTAGTCCGACGGACTCAGAAAGCGACTACCATTGAAGTGCTCTCCATATTTCATTCGGAATCAGGATTACAATGCAAAATCTCTGCTACTGCCGGGATACGAACCTGGACAAAAGAGATGGAGATCAAGCTCTCTAGCCTCCATACCAACCCGATCCCAACATGTATTAATATGAAAATTGAAGTATTTTCCCCCATTGAATTTCGATCGAGTTTTACCGGAAGAGGTCTTATTGCTTTTATTATTACTCGCAGAAGGAGTGGATTTTTATGGCTGTCCACTATCTCTTTCTATTTGATTTGCAATCATTCGTGCCTACAGATAACACGCATGAAACGAACCAACCCTATTCCCTAAGAACGGGTGAGGGATCCGAGAAAAACGGAGTCTAACAGCTGGTCGCCGTTATCTTCAGGATGACAATCACCCCAATCGAGAATGATAATAAAAATGACGAAAGGGTCACACAATCCTTTTGAGAAGTTCAAATCCAAAAAAAACCTTTTTCAGCACACGATACTATCTATTGCTTTCGTGCCAGTCGCATCCACCTAATCTCACACCCAGAAAACTGGATAAGTGCTGAACAGAAGCGGCGACGGTGGCGACGCTGCTGTAAACGGGTGATATCTCAATCACCGAAGACGTCCATATATTGGGACGTTATCGGACGTCCTATCCTCACACGTACACTCCTTTTTTTTGATCCAGAGTAAATATGTAAGACGGGAGGGGGGGGGATGAGGGTAATGTGTGATGCTAAGGAGTTGTCCCATTTTAAGGAGAGTGTGGGAGGTTGGGCCCCCGAATAAGGGGTGAAGAAGAATACTCCCCTTGTAGGGAGCAACGTGGAAGGGGATATCAAAGCAAAAAAAGGACCACTCGACCCTGCTACCCTGTCCCCTCTTCTGAGCGAAAGCGCACACATATACACCACACACACACCAACCACCTCCCCAGACAAGAATGGGGACAGGTGGTGCCACCCGAAACTCTGGGCGGCGACACCACAAAACACAAGCCCCCATCGACGTGCTGCATGCTATCTGACACTCTTGGTATTCCATGCCTCCCTCACACCCCTCATTCCATTTCCCCCACTACTTTTCCACCCTCTCCCCCACGCACCACCACCTGAACCTCTAGTTTAACCACCCCTCCCCCAACCTCCTTCCGAAAAAAAACCCTCACCTCTCTTCCACCCCCGCCCTCCTCAGCTCGTCGTGTCGGAACCCTATAATTTTTTTGTCCGTGTGAAAGGGTCCTCTCGGCCTTTTTTTGTGTGTGTTGGGAGAGGTGTCTAGCGGGATGGGCAGGGGGTGTGTAGGTTCTTGGGTACGAAAATGGGGATGCTATATATATATGTGGGAGGGTGTGTGAGGGGGAGATGGTCTGGATGGGTGATGGGGATCCGTAGGATTTCTTCTTTTATTTTTTTAAGGGAGTAGGGGTGGTATAACTTCGGCGATAGGGTGGAATGGGAAGTGGCATGGGCTCTCGAGAAGCAGCAGACCATATCTTGTTGGGGTCATTCTCTTTACATATATATATGTGTGAGTGTGCATGTCCTATTTTCCAGAATATAGTACATGTATATTCTAGTGAACTTAACGTATATAGCGGGCAACAGCCAGCCACGATGGAAAAACCGATTCCCGATCAGTCACCGAAGTTAAGCATCGTTGGGCTCGGCTCGAGTTTGGAGGGGTGATCCTCCGATTCGTCCAAGTGCTGATGCTCCTGTCTGCAAGTGGCTGACAGTGTGTGCGAAATGGCCTTAGCTTTCGAAGCACGTGAAACTAAAATATTACCAGAAGATACAGCAACAAATCCATAAACGAAAACGCTCAAAACCGACGAAACACAATTTCGTAATGTGCTTACAAACAGAAGGAACAACCGGGTAGAAACAAAATAAAAAGGGTGTTGCGATAAATTAAATGGATGCGAAAGATCATCAAAAAGAAAACAGCTGCACTGCACCGAAAATGCTACCAGGACCCCTGAGTTTCATGCCACATTCTTGGAACAGTAAGTTACAGATTACAAATATATACACCCAACAACGCTGGGGAAGAAGGAAGAATGCTCAATCAAAATCAAAATAGTTCGACAGGATCTGTAAACAAACCCGGACCTTCTAATGCCACTTCCGGTGCTCCGACTTATATTAATAATGCCATCGGTTGGGGGATGAGGCAAATAGATTACTTTAGATAGCCTAAGGCTCGACTCCTGGTAGGGGTAAGAATTTTCAGTGGAGTCTCGTAGCGTAATTGAGTACCATGTGAAGAGCACTTCAAGTAAGTGGGACAATATTTTACAAATGTCTACTTCTTTCGCCTTGACCGTGCCAATCGTTGATTCAGGGATTCTTTCTACCTCCGTTTTCCATGTGCTTTTTTCCTTACGGATCTACACAAATTTCATTGACAGTGGAAATGACCTCAGTAGTGGGTAGTCTCCCCAAAATTACCAAACCATAAACCTGATATTAGCTGGGGTTTATACCATCTAATTGCCACAGAATTCGGTCATTAAATAGATGTCGTGAGAGTAAAACCGCGCTAGGTAGCAATTTCACCCATATTCTTTACCCACCGTTCTGTTTTCTCATTTTACTTATTGTCTATATTGATTATGAGAATATATGAGGCAAATTGTGAAGGATATCAAACTGACGACTTTGTTGGAGTGATACGATTGGTTGATAGGATAGTGGAGTGGAGAGTTGCAGCAAACCAGCCTTCGGATTGATAACTGCAGCTGATGATGATGACCGTAACCTCTCCTTTCTCCTCTTTTTCTTGCATGCTGTGTATGGGTGATATATTTAATAATACTTGTACAGTAAAAAACTGATGATTTTCGTTCAAGAGGATCCCCCGATGAAAATAAATGGTAGGTTTTTGGTAGGAAAGACAGTTCATGCATAAATCCCAGCTTCTGGAATCCGTGGTTCATACAAAATTGTAATTAAATGCTGGTAAAATAATGCTGCCTAAATGTATTTCCACCCTTTTCCTTCCGAGGATCATAACTCTGGAGTAAGGAGAAAAAGTTAAGCATTTTTCGCAAGTTCTCACCATTGTCTACCCTGCTCCCCTCTTGGTCTGACCTCCGGGTATATTCCTTCCCTAGTTTTCTCGCTTTAGCTTATTGTTAACTTCGGTTGTAACGGTGCCGCCCACGGTCATAGTTTACGGACAGTCCTTTGCGGAGGAAAAAAGGAAACAGAAAAGGAAGAGCTAGGAGATGGTAGGGAGAGGGAAACGAATTCCACCCTCCCACTTCTCCATCCCATATATCCTCCACCAGTCGGAATACCTCGGAGTTAGGCATTCGGCGGAGGACAGTAGAACGGTGTCGTAATGAAGGATTCAGTGGTGCCGAGGCGGATGTGGTTCAATTAGGTGCCTCATTGGCGATCCATCAAAGCCGAAATTGGTTTCTGTTCTCGTGAAGGGAGAGAACTACGTGTGCCACGGCTCGCTCAGTTATCCGAACTGGCGGGGAGGAAGGAGAGGACACTTCTTGAAAACATAATCAATGCATCCGTTTAATTTACGCATGAATCCATGCACTGTGGATTTACGTCAGGTTTGAAATGGTACCATGTAAACTTTTGTCATGACATAATGAGTCGGAAGAAACGTTCCGGTGAGGAAAGAAATAAGTCTCTTTCCATATCCTCGCCCGTTTTAGCATGCAGCATGATTTCCTTAGATTGAACTACAGTCCACACAACCTTATTTAAACGATTTTTAATTCTCACGGGAGAACATCCTCGTCATTAATATTAGCAGAAAATTTACAAACTTAAGACCAAGGTAAGGTACTGCGCACATAATTTATTAGGTTTAGCAGTACATAATACAAATATTCGCGCAGTCAATGGAAGGGCATCAGCTTTCACCGATATTACGTTTTCGGAGTTGAAGTGGTAGATAACGAATTCTTAAAGTGAAATCCAAAATTCCACGCAATAAGTATCCCACCAGTTTCCAGCTCTAGTTGCTATTCATCAATTAAAGAAAGCTTGGTTTAAAATTGTTTTGTGTGCATTTTTATGACTAAATATTGACGGATTAAAATACTGGGAAGTGAAACTGGTGCATTAATCAAGAGGCTTACTTATTAGTGCATTATTATATATGCATCTGCTACCTCATAATATACGGTTATATCGATGGATTAAGAATCTATATTCTAAGTTGGAAACTCTCCCTTTTGGATTAAGTAATAGTTTCGAAATGTGATACTTAATAACAAGGTGGCGGATTAGAAGGCTCAAAACTTCACCACTATGTCAAGTATTTAGCAACTTTTGTGCTACCTCTCCCAACTCATTCAGATTATTTTTAAATGCGTACCAATTACCGCAAAAAGAAATCAACTTTTATGGAAAAAGTCGTCTGAGTAAAGTAACAAAATTTCGGTGGTTAATACTACCAAAAAGCCACAATCCCGAACAGGGGTCGTTTTTTTCAATGCAGTCTTTTAGCCACGATAACTAAAGTGAATGTGCCATGCGATCCACCTCATTTATTGGCAGAACAAGAGTTATAGTCTGTTTATAAGTTTCCAGATCATGTGGAAAATATCACAGCTCATTTCACGCGGAAAACTGAACGATTCGTTTGAACCACTCATCTATTCACATTTTCCTCAAGTTACCCCCTCCGGAACAAAAAAAACCTCGGGCCATATTAGTTCATTACTCTTCGGCGACCGCGTTTCCTTCAGCGACCAGCATGGACTGGAATTCACGAGGGACATCTAGTAGGGACGGGAACCCGGGGAGGCGAAAATTAGTAAATAACGCATAAATTGCGCACCACTAGGAGAAACATGATATCCTCACCGCACATGAACGTCATCTCTTTGAGTGGAAAAGGACAGAGGAGAGACGGGCATTTAAATAGCAATGGGATTCCTGTCAGTGTGTAGTCCGAATTCGTGAGGACACGGCATTCTTTCGGAAGAAGGGAAGGAAGGAAAAAAATGACGAGAGGCGTGCGCAGTTATTTGTCTCTCCGTCCAGCCCACTTCCATCTGCTCCTTCCCCTTCCTTGAACTGTCCCTTCCAAGAGCACACACAGAAGGCTTTCCTCCGAGAGCCAAAAACCAAAGAATATATATATATTTCAATCCCTCCCACCACCATCATTTCCCCAACCCCTGTGCGACAATCCTCAACACACTCTACCCCCACAGACGATTCTTCCTTCCCAGCCAACAAAACTCAATCCGCCCCGCTTTTTCCCCTTATATCCCTATACGAACTCCACACCACACCATCCTCATCCTTAAAAAAAATAGAAGGAAAAAAGACACTCGGCGAAACAGAAATAATGTGTGATGAACACCTGGCCCCTTGTTCAGTCGTTTGAGGCTTTCGTTAAGAGGAAATCTACGAGACTCATTCCAACTACGAGGGCGAACCGTGATTAATTTGCCATAAGGATATAATTAGGACAATATCCAAAACATTTACTCATTAACACGACATTTATATAGCATCTAACCGAGCAACATACTATTGCATTTGATCACAAAATGTTTGAACAGGAAGTTTGAGTGATTGGCGTGCTGTATTAAGAGAAATTTAAAACATGCTTAAAACTTTGTACAGTGAAAGAAAATATATTTAAATAGAAATAATACACAAAAATAAAGTTACAGATCATACGGAGAAAGATTTCATCTCCAAACCTTCCACGAGGATTTCACCATGAATCATTTCTGAAAAACCTCGGACAATATATGTATGATTCACTCATAAGGTCGGTAAAAAAATGAGTATTCTGGGACACTAAGTAATGCCCGGATGGTTATTGTCGACTCAGAGTACTACCACTGCTCGTTCAATGAAAGTTTTACTACATTAAAAATGCTTAAGGGAAGGAAATACTGCAGGTACTTAAAATAATTAAACTTTTCCGCATTAAAATGAGCTAATTTTTTTCATTGCAAAAATTAATGTTACCACTACACTTCATTAAAAAAATGTATTTGTCTGATTGACACCAGGTAATTTAAAGGGATAATTCACAAACAGTTAATTTTAAGATGTGTTACTTACAATCTCTCATTCACAAACTTAGACATAGTTACTAACGGCACTGCTGAAAAGTTTTATGTGACGATTGGTACCACGTAAGAAGATAGCCTTTCATCCAATCCTAAATTTAAAAAAAATATATTTTCTAAAATACACAGCAGAATATGTTGCATGGGCAGCTAAATTCATCTATAGTTCATGGAGCTAAATTGGGGTATTTAGGTAAGAATCTAAGGCTAGATGAATGTATTTTTTCTCCGTTATTTTCTCACGCACGTAGTGTCAACGATACTCCAGATATATTTCTGCATTAACGGAATTCGAACCAGAAATCGCCGGGGGAAACTACGTAGAGAGAGGATGTAATCAGGGGATGAACCCGAAATAGTGTTTCATTGATGTCACTTTAACCAGTACATAAACGACTTAAGAGAATGCCTGCGGCGCGCCTCGGAAAGCACTCCACACCTCGACCGTAAGGCTCGTCCACAACAACTTAATTTGGCGTAACTTGACTTATTCTCTCTTCGAAGGCGAACCAGTGCGCGAAATTTCTAACCAATCACAGCGCACCACTGCCAAATTCGATCTTACAATCAATTGATAAGGCCTATCGATAGCGTGAGTTTCGAGAGTAGTAGTCAGCTCCCCCAAAACAGCTCAGTTGAGGTGAAGTGTCAATTGTAAATATGGAGTTGTGCTATGGAAATATTAAAATGGAAGAAGTTTTGTTGAATATGTGAGGTTTATTTCGCACTGACTCGATCAACTTATCCGCATACATTTTCACTTCAACTTATCCACATGCGACTTCACAACAAAATCACGTTTTCAATATGGCTGCTCGAGGAGATATCGAGTGTAGCAATCGATTGCTGCCCGACTATCGATAGTAGAGCATTCCATGCTGTTGGCTGGAATTAAGAGAAAGTTGAGCTGGGCTCAACTCCAGGCATCGCCAAGTAAAGTTACGCCGCTTTAAGTCGTTGTGAACTGGTAGACGATTCTCTTAAGGTCTCATTTCTGACGTTGCGCCGAGTGAAGCCAAGTTACGCCGAGTTAAGTTGTTGTGAACGAGGATTTATGCATCTTGGAAACGGTAAACCTGATCGGCTTTGGACCCTGAGCGAAGCAAGCAAGATGCCCAGGAGGCACACACACAATATCGTCCCTGGACCCACGATTCTCTTTTTACCCGAAAACCAAACCATTGGAGACATATTGGAAAAGGAACGCGGAACGTAGAGAGGATATAGCTAGATAACAGGACACACAGGAGTAAGGGGGGAATGAGGGAGGAGTTTAGACCGCGATGGAAGAGCGGTGTGGGGGGGGGGGGACGGTAAGTCGATAGTTTAGCCCACGACCCACGCCCTCTCGCTCCGGAAGCTATCTCCGGAGCATGGATTGGATGCCCCCCCCTGGGGACGGTGGGAGACCGATATGAGGAATGTATGACCTCCCACTTAGTCGCGGAATCGATGTCAGACCACATCAAAAGACTGCCGGCCCGCAGTGCAAACGGAAATGAGCGCCGGACCGCCTCGTAGAGAGTGGCGTCCGAACGTCCGACATTAGCCCTCGGACATTCGGCAACAAAAGGACGGGCGGGATGGGGATATGATGCGCCAGCGGGAGGCTGCGTAAACAACGGGGCCAATTGGCTTGCGGCCGCATCGGTGGAGAAGGTGGGTAGAGGGCTATCCGGCATTTTCGCGACCATCGGAATCATTTGGGGATTAAGGGGAACGAGCGATGCGTTTGCCGATGGGAGAAAGGGAAGGGGAATACGATTGAATGCCATCGGATTACAAAATAATAACCCCATGGCGGAACCGGAGCGATGAGAGAATCGGTAACGTCGGTGCAATTAGTTTATCAGTCCGAATATTGGTTAAGCCAAAAGGTAGCGGCTGATTCCGTTTCGCATATATCTATGGGTGCACATGCAAACGCACTTAATGCGCTGCAAGCCCCCGCTGAAGCGGTTGGGTTGAGTCACCATCCATGAAAAAGGCAGTAGAAGTGATATAATATTAGGATTGAATATTTCAGCATATACATTTCCCTTCTCATGATTTCTTAACCAACTTGAAGGGTAATTTTTCCATGATTATTATTATAATTATTAGGTAACCTACTGGTTATGGTAGATTAATGAAAGTGAGTAAAAATTCTCTTTTTTCCATATGCAGGGCCCTATCAACCAATAAAATTCCTTTCGTCATCTCTGTATACCTCCTAGCTCCTACCCCTCTACATCCCGTCCATAAAACCTATTCTCTGTCTTCCCCTTCTTCGCTCACACAACATCCTCCTCTCTAGCACAGCCTTAAGCAACCCTTCGTCCCTCATTACCTCCTCCAAACAACTACTTAGACTCTTGCTCATCTCATACAGAAGTTTCCTTTCCTCACCCACCATACCAAGCACTTCCTCGATTGTCTTCCTTTCCGTACATCACACCGTCTCCATCCTCCTCCACACCCACATCTCGAACGCCTGCAGCCTATTCTCGCCTTCCTACTTCAGCGTCCACGTTTGTGCCCCAGACAACGCAACACTCCATATCGAACTCTTCACCAACTCTTAAAAATATAAGTATGTATATCATAACAGAAACTAATTAGTCACATTTTTTAAGTAAGGGTAATTTCTTTATAAATTTTGAACACTTAACCTCATCTATTGGCGTGTAAAATTAAATTTATGGATGCAAAAAAGCTAAAAACAAAATCATAGGAGTGGACGGGGAATACGTGGTCTATGCTAGGAGGAGTAATTATCAGAAATTCACCAGCCGTAGGAAATCGGGGAATCGCGCCGAGAAGGGATAAACGTCCATTACGCCGCTATCGCGGGTTAAGCAGGTGGAGGGTTAAGGCCGCGAACGACGCCAGAGAAACGCGAATTTTTGGACTTAATTTCGTCAGCGAGTCTTTACACGAAGGGTAAATGAGAATCTTCCAAACAAAAAAGGCTAGAATAATCGGAAAGCTAGGGGGCTGTAACCAATGAAGGTGGGCCTCTGCACACGAGCCGTTGGAAGCAAAAGTGGTGTAAGTCAGTTTTTTGCCACACGCGGCAATATTTATATGGGGAGTACCAATTTAAAATATGAATGGCTATCGCAACACAGATATAAGGCGAAAAATTGAATTTGCGAAGGAGTTTCCAAACATAGTTAAGAATTAGGGGGACCTTGAGCAAAGAATCTAAGAAAAGATTAGTTATGAGCCTAATATACAGCAAAGCGTTGCATGGCTCCAAAACATGATCGCTGCGGTAAGAGACAAGACTCTTGATGCTTTTGAGACGAAAAGAATAATTGGAACTTTGGACGAAATGAAGGTAGACAAAAGAATAAGAAGACTTGGAAATTGATTTACAATTGGAAATGCGGCTAGCTTTGTGAAGGCAGAGTAAGGAAAGACTTCGCTGGCAGGAAAATAGTACAAGAGCACTCAAAGGATCATTCTTTTGCAGAATATCCATGACGATGTCTCTTCATATTTCATTACCATCTGAAAAGGGCATTACCATCTGAAAAGTAAAAGATACTCAGGATAATTACCTCATTGCAGCAATCATATAATCGCAATTGCAACGATATTTGTTGATTAGTGACGTTCTACCATACGAAAAGAAAAAAGCGAATCAGGTAGGAATTATATAGAAGGCAAAATAGAAGGGAAGTCTCTGCGATGAAGTCTACGGGACACATACTTGGGCGCAGTCAAAATGGATGAATGTTGCAAGGTAGTCGGCATTAAATGAAAAGGAAAGGAGGGCTACAGAGTACCAAAGTTTAGATTGAAAAACTGATGATTAGAGACAATCTTCGCAACAAGGTTGTTTTGGCACTCTTTTGCATCTCCAGGGACATCCATATACCATTAACTGTATTTCACCACAGTTTAAAGCCATAACGTCATTTTGGGTAGAGCTCACCAAATTGCAGGCACTATGAAAAGTTAAATCCACAATTTAGGATAGGGCCAGGCATTTTATTTCCACTTTATAGATTATATTGGTATTACCTAAGAAATAATTATTAATTTTCTTCCACGAACGTATTGTACACATACATACACACATGCATACACATTTATAAATAAAATGTTTCGCATTTCAACAAATAAGTAAATTTCCTTTAGTAAGATATGAATATAGCTCTCACACATGTCTCATGCCTGTCTGATTACACAGTGATCTTTCCTTGTCAGATGTATTTGGGGAAAGAAAAAATGGGATGAGAAGGTTGGATTCGCTCATAATTTCTTTTAATCTTTAATGCATACACCGAGAAGCAATGAACGAAATGAAGGAAAGGATGAAGCGCGGTGCATTAATAAAAGTTGAAAAGGTTTGAATGCCAGGGCTGGAAAGTTATAACTGCGGAGAAGAATAAAACTTAATGAAGATACAAGCCTCCACGAAGATAGAGACTTAGAGACACAATATCACAACAATGTTAAAATGAAGGTGCTGTCTGCAAACAAATTTAGAAAGAAATTAAAATAAAACCTTGTGAGGAAATAATTCAACAAGAGGAAATATTTTGCCAGCCAAGCGGCAGTGATGCAACAAGGAAGTTACTCGACAGTACAACGCAAATGAATAAGGAAGAAGAAGAGAATGACGGAGAGGAAACAGCTTCATTAATTTAGAATAGGCTAATGATTAGGTAATGTTTCATTAAACTTTAAGACGGACGGAGAAGATAATATTACTCATCTATGGTCGTATATATTTCAGGTATCAACGTTTTCACGTTCCTTAATGATCCACCAAAGCAACGCAACATAACACAATGCAAAACTCCAATTTTGTTTAGTAAGACTGTAACTCCATCAACGAGAATACCTGAATATGCCAATAATAATGTATTACGTTTGCTGGTATTAGGAAAATAATGAGACTTAGTATTTCGGTAATGGGTAGAAAAAGTAATGATGCTAAATACTGTACACTACGATCAACAATTAGAGGAAATGCATGAAGCATTGAGACTATTGCTAAGCTACGGCCAAGTATATTCAGATGGTTTGTTTCTTTTTTAGATACATATACCCATTTCAGGAAGGTTTGGATGGAAATAAGATTACCTCTACCTATCTTTACCACCGAAGGCATCTATCTTCTTACACGATATATTTCTTTAGCTCGGAGTACGTCTTAACTCCAAACAATTTATTTAAAAAATGCTTTGTACCTCTTGCTTCCTTGGTGAAAATCGCACAGGCAGGATCCGGGACCTAAGATGACGATATCTATCACTCAGCACTGTGGACAAAGTCGGTTATTTAGGCAGCTCAAGGTTTCTCTCAAGTTCTCAGCCACCGGGCTCCATCACGTGAAATCATTCCCTAACTCAACACCGAAGACCCCTCTCTAATATAACACAACAATACAGGCGATGAGACTCCTTTGCAGTCAAGGTTGTTGCGTTAATCATGGAAAATCCCTTTACAGCCTCGAGACGTGAACATAAACAGCGACAGAGCTAAGAGGATTTTAAGTGAAAGTAATGTGGTGCTTCGGTGGATTTGATGAGGATAAAAATGATGGGCCTGGTCAACGAAAAACTACTTCAAAAGAAGGGGGAAGAGATAAGCGCTTGAAAGACACCGGCAACAAGTCAAGTAATATAATACAGGAGCTAAATGTCCGAAGGAAGCACAACATGGTGTCGTAAAAGGAAGTCATTATGGAAGTAGAGACCGAGGGTGAATCACAAGAAGCAATATATCGAAGATATCAGTGTATGGCATGACGGAAACTAGGAAGGAATATGATGACAAATTAAAAGGGTTTTATAGGGCCAGGGAATTTACTAATCATTGGAATCCTTAAATTTGAATTCCAGATTTCAACGCAAAAAGACGCTTTTAGTTCCCCCGTCATTACGCAACTTGTATAGGGAAGCAATCGACGTTGTCGAGGATCAAGAATTACGAATTTCTGACGTAATAGCATCGAAAGATCCCAAACGCAACATTCTGTTGGGTGTGTGACTATCCTCATTAGTAACGATCTGCTAGAGATACTGAGCTTTTTCTTATCTAGTCATCTGAAAGATTTCCATTTTTTTCAGGAATGATTAGATATCGCAGAGCCGCGACAATGACGAAATTTTGTCATCTGATTTTGACTCTTCTCTGAGTTAAGACTAATGATAAGATTTCGATCGCTTTCGGAATTATATTCAATTGCGAGCGTGTCTGGGTGCATGTGCAAGCAATGCTTTTTTGTTAAGGTGAAAACTCAAAAAGCTCACTTATGAAAAACTTGAAATTTTCGTGTTTAGTTTTGTTGAAGGATGTGAGGAGGATGACATAGAAAGGATATGCCACACATAGGAAAGAGAAGAGGAGAATAAGCTTCATGAATGGGATGAAAAGAGGTAGCCGTATACAGATCTGAAGTAAGAATAAGGAAGAAAGGAGCCAAAGGTAGTAATATATCAGTAAAAGTAAATTAGGCTAAGTAGCCTCATCCCCATCTGAACTTGCCATAATCGTTGGGTAGGTACACTGTAATAATAAAACGATCTGGATGAATTGATTTGAGTTCGGTGTCAGAGCTTACATTTCACGGAGGTGAGACTGTTTCACATTAATTAAAAATATTATTTAACTTATTTACAGATTATTATATATCCATTTCGTACGCCCATCGTATGTTATATTCAATTGTTGATAAAAAGCTTATAAAATATTTTATAAACTGTATGTGATGCATTCATTTCATTGAAGTGTATACACTCCACTTTGAAAGGCTGAAATACCCTTATTCCTATTGAATGTGTAATATGTAGGAACGTACACTTTTCGCATTTGCGATAAAGCGAATTTTCATGCGAATTCCACATTTTTACGCAAATGACGCCTATTTTGATGTTTATAAACTATAACACGATTTTGAAATATTTGAGTTATTTTGCGCCATACTATAGCCTTGATGGGTATACGAATTAGCTGCGATGAAAGATTATCAGATGGCAGAGACAGAAGTCACAACCTAATGCTCCAGCTTTAGATTTCTAAATTATCAGACAACGTATTCGTACGTTATGAGGAAATATGTCATGGACCATGAGTAGTATCCATTTCCTCAATGTGGACACGCGAAGCATTTTATAGCGCATGGCGCCCAGCATTCCTCCTTTTTTAGTCTAAAGGAGGAATGGATCGGTGAGAGAGAGAGGTACATGAGGGGAATGGAGCCCATACGCAAGGGTCCATCCCTTCCCTTTCCAGAGTTTATGCTCGAGTCACTGCCAGCACTCTCTTCATCCTAAAAAAAAGTCTTCGCTACTATCCATACTGTAGGATGTACATTGTACATACACCATTTCTCAAATCCATGCACAATAGACTGTGGTGATTAGGTCCCAAGCTGTTTTGATCTCCTTCCCTAATACAGTGACCGACGGCTTCTTTATCTTTGTAAGGCTTTTTAATCACGGCGTCTCAACCTTGCAATTTTGATGTAATTTCTCGGGAAATAATAACTAGGCCCTCACGCACCTAGAATGCGTCAAGTATGAACATTCCCCTTTGACGTAGTAATGGACCCGTGCACTTACCTCAGATTAAATTTGGCCTATCATATATAGGTTCACCATACATCCGTCCTTTTTCCCGCACACGAAAGATTACCCCTTTTCCCCTTGATGATAGCTCTCCTTTGATGTTGTTTAACGCCTTAAAATAACATAAGGGGTCAGTTTCCGCCCTTCGGCTGTGGCTACAACCATTAGCATGTTTCTAGCTTTCTTATCTCCCATGTAGCTGATTCGACACGACACTGACGCTGGCCTTTAGTATTAACGGTGACGCTTGCTTCACCTGAACAAACTGAAGTTTCATCGGCCCAATAAGGTAACCGTGTTTCTAACGTTAGTTTATGACATAACTTCTCTGTATAATTACCTGGAAGACGTTGTTCTAAAATTTGACAAATGAGAAAAAGGCCTTTTCTTCGCAACATCCTTCTACGCCAACCGATACTTGCTAATAAAGCATAAAGTGGAATCTTAATTCCCTTGACACTTCCGCAGTTTTCTTCAACATATATTCTTGACTGATGGGAAAGACCTCGCTTCGTTTTTCCATCACAAAATCATGGCAATTTTCGATGTCTTCAAATCTTTCTTTTCATGGTCCACCATATGCCTTTCTGGTGAATTAGCTCGTTTAATTACATTAAAATTCTACCGTAATTATCGTACAGATTCTTAAACACCATACTTCTTCGAAGCTTGAACGGTTTTTTCCACCTCTCAAGTCAAGATAGAAGTATTTAAAAGATAATTTATAATTTCGTTGAATACTTAAGTTAACTTTAGATTTGGAAGAAGCCTTTTTCTCAACATGGTAAATTACCTTTGGTCCATCCATCATTACATTAATTAAGGGTAAAGGCAAAGAGGCCATCGCAACATAATACGGATTAGGGTCACCGAGACTGCAGGACAGTACGTAAGTGAAACAACTCCCGCGAGTCAAGACGTATATGGAGTAGGGCAGCGCTTATTTATCTAAATTCGAGAGACATAGGAATTAATATGGTAAAAATTATCGAATACAGGTATAATGGTAAAGCACCTAATATGTTTTTCAGACTTAAAGCTGCTCGACCCGCCACGGCCGCGCCGTATCCCAGTGCGTGGGTCAAAGTTCAACTGATTCAAGATGTGGTTTTTCCTGGGTAAAACAACCGTCCGTATAGTAATCACGCCATGTAAGAACAGCTCCGGAGCGAAAATTTCAATCCGTATTTTGACGCTTTCATAGAGATACTTGCAAGTGCTTGGCTGCGTGCAACATGCAACGTCCGGCGCCGTGCGGGTTACGTCCCGGAGACTTCTCACCACCCTTATCCCCCGACTCCGGGCCCTGCAGAGAAGTCACTTGACCACACAAGCGTGTACATGTGTAGGCACTGGTTTACAATGAACTACAACCTTATAATAACCTATGAACTATTACTAGTTGTAGAGGTGAAACATAAGGTTGAGTCGTCAACTTGTTCCATTTTCCACCACCTAGCCCTACTATAACTCCGAAAGTGAAACCGGAAGAAAATGTATCGCGAAACAATTAAAAAAATATTATATGATTTCAATATTTTCAAAATCAAAGAGGTTACTTTCAACTTATAACAGAGTTCATACCACGGAAGGAACTTGTAAATAAGTAATTTGTCCATTTTGACTATTTTGTTCCTCAAGAAGAGTTGAAAATTGTCTACTACATTATTGTTGAGCCTGTTTTGAGAGTTATTTACTGCAATTCCATTCTTTCTCATGCCCATCCCAGTTCCTTGAACCATCGTGCAAGGGTGAATTTAGGTCGTTGTTTTGGGATTGCTATTTCCGGAGGTCTGGTGGGGGGGGGGTATGAAATACCTTAAGAGTAACATTTTTTGCATTTTAATTTGTTTTAAACGTCTCTTTATCTGTTTTTTACCATTTCAATATAGAATGTACCTCTATACCCACCCTCTGGAAAAAAAATTAGGCACCAACCAAAAATCCTAAATTTTTTTCACTAATAATTGACTAATATTTTTCTTCTGCTCTCTTATTTTAATAGTAATATTATCGGTATTATTTGTTTTAAACATCATTATTGTTAAATTTATTTACCGAAAAATTTAAAATAACACCAATCTATATATATAAAACAAAGTCGAAAATCGTGTTAGTTACACCATTTATAACTCGAGAACGGCTGTACCGATTTTAATGGTATTTGGTTTTTTGGATTCGTCTAAGCCCCTATTAGCAGAATAACCATTAAAAAATAGTAAACGTTCACGGAAAAAATTAATCTTGATATTAGGGATATTATTTAGGAGTTGGTAACACTGCAACAATTGTCCAGTCGGTGCTAAGCCCAGCTCAAGTTGACACGTCACTACGTCACTACCGTATTTGTAAACAAATCACAGACAAATAGTAAAAGTTCACAGGAAAAATTAATATTGATATTAGGGATATTATTTAGGAGTTGGTAACACTGCAACAATTGTCCAGTCAGTGCTAAGCCCAGCTCAAGTTGACACGTCACTACGTCACTACCGTATTTGTAAACAAATCACAGACAACAAGCAAAAATTTAGTTTACCTGAGCCATTACGTTCATTGCTTTTCGGTGAAACACCAGAATCACGACATTTTCTAGCGAACACTCAAAAATACAATGGCTGTTTTCAAATGACTTCATTTGGGGCTAACATTGTCCAAGAAGCAGGATTTAATCCGACATTCAAGGTAATTTATGTTGAAGAGAGACAATTTTCATTTTATTTAATAGATAAGTATTTTCAATTGTTGACAATTTGCTCAAATGTAGTTTCAGTTATGGGTGAAAAATGTTAGGTCAGTGTATTTGTGTCCAAAATAAATAAGGCGTGCTATCATAAAAAATATAATAAATGAGTAATATTGATTTCGCTTTCGACAGATTCAAGGCCAGATTCACCATCAAATTGGATCATTGCTACCTCTTGAAGATGGACAGCATAAATTCTTGCAAATATACTTCATTGGTAACATGGAGAAACAACTTGATCGACGTGAAGATATTTACCCAGCAATGAAAAGAGCAATTCTCCATGGTCTGCAGCAATTACTTCATGAGCATAATGCATTAGTAAGGCTGTTCAGAACGGCGTTGGAACGCATGCCACGCGAAGACTACAAAGTCGT
The DNA here is from genome assembly GCA_963573305.1 of Pyrrhosoma nymphula. Lineage (NCBI taxonomy): Eukaryota > Metazoa > Arthropoda > Insecta > Odonata > Coenagrionidae > Pyrrhosoma > Pyrrhosoma nymphula. Next base: position 39,476,821 of record OY754334.1, read on the forward strand.
GATCAGAGCAGATAAACGACCAGCTGGAACACACGAACGAACATTTAACGCTCCAACATTAGACGAAGTTGCAATCCTGATTGTAGGTGAAAACGTGGAAACACGTGATATTGTGCTTACACGTCGTGATACTGGGCAGCTGCAAAAAAAAATATATGAAACGCACCGTTCATATGACACATTGCAATACCCGCTGATGTTTAGGCAAGGAGATGATGGATATTACTTCAATATCAAGATGATAAATCCATTGAATGGTGAGTATCAAACAGTGTTGGGAAAATTTTAATTGAAAGTGCAATTGAAGATTAATTATCTTCATTAATTAAAAAACAAGATGATTGAAAAATTAAATTATTAACGCCCAACACTGGAATCAATATCCTTCAATAACGACGCGACTTCTAAGATACTAATTTTACTGTTTTTATTTCAGGGGAGGACACTACAAAGAAGGTTAGCTCGATGAACTATCATGCATATCGTTTGATGATTCGTCAAAATGCTGACAACTATTTGCTGCGATTTCGGCGAATGTTTCAGCAATATTGTGTCGATATGTATGTCAAAATCGAAACGGAGCGACTAAATTTCATTAGGTTTAACCAAGCGAAACTGCGCTCGGAGGAGTATATCCATTTACGCGATGCAATTAGCACCGAAGGAGATGCAGCTAATGTTGGCCGATTGACTATTCTACCGGCAACGTACACAGGTAGCCCGCGTCATATGCATGAATATGCGCAAGACGCAATGACATATGTTCGTCATTACGGTCGGCCAGATCTATTTATTACCTTCACATGTAATCCGAAATGGATAGAAATTGTCCAAATGCTGCTTCCAGGAAAAACATCAAGTGATAGGCACGACATCACTGCACGTGTATTTAAGCAAAAAATGCGGTCACTAATGAACTATATTGTTATGCAACGCGTCTTTGGGGATATTCGATGCTGGATGTATTCAATCGAATGGCAAAAACGAGGATTGCCACATTCACACATTCTTCTTTGGTTAGTCAAAAGAATTCAACCAGACCAAATAGATGATATCATATGTGCTGAGATTCCTGATCCCGAAACCGATCCAGACCTACATGATGTTGTAATTACGAATATGATTCATGGACCTTGTGGCGCCATCAACACCCAATCACCATGCATGGTCGACGGCTATTGTTCCAAACGTTATCCACGAAAATTCACGGCGGAAACTGTCACTGGCAACGATGGTTATCCGCTATATCGGCGTCGATCCCCTCATTATAACGGTCGTACTATCACAACGAAAGTGAAAGGAAAAAAATTTCGTGGTCGACAACAGTTGGATTGTTCCATATTCTACACTGCTTTCAAAAACATTCAAGACACATAGCAACGCTGAGTATTGCAATTCCGTGAAGTCGATCAAATACATATGTAAATATGTCACGAAAGGCAGCGATATGGCGGTTTTTGGCATCCAAACCACCGATATCAACGATGAAATTACCAACTATCAATTTGGTCGATATGTGAACTGCAATGAAGCGATTTGGCGTATTTTCTCATTCCCTATTCACGAACGTCATCCCACTGTTGTACATTTGGCGGTTCATCTGGAGAATGGCCAACGATTTTATTTCACCGCGTCGAATGTTGCACAACGAGATGAAGCACCTCCAGCGACAACATTGACGAGTTTCTTTGCGACTTGCCAAAGCGATCCGTTTGCCCGAACGTTGTTTTACTCAGAGATGCCACGTTATTACACTTGGAACGCTTCATCGAGGAAATTTCTACGTCGGAAGCAAGGCGACGCGGTTCCTGGTCATCCGGATGTGCGTTCTACTGATGCTCTTGGCCGTATTTATACAGTTCATCCAAAGAATGATGAATGCTTCTATTTGCGGTTGTTATTGGTGAATGTTCGAGGGCCAACATCATTCGAATCACTACGAACTGTTAATGGTATAGTGTACCCAACATTTCGTGCTGCATGTCAAGAGCTCAATTTGCTTGAAAACGATAATCAATGGGACACCACAATGGCTGAAGCAACTATTTCTGCATCTCCAAGTCAGATACGCACATTATTTGCTATCATCCTTTCGACATGCTTCCCATCCAATCCACGTGACCTGTGGAACAAATACAAGGATAACATGTCAGAAGACATTTTACATCGAATTCGTGTAAGTTCAAGAAATCTCGAAATTGAGGCAAACGAGGAGATACATAACCAGGCTTTGCTGATGATTGAAGACATGTGTTACCTCATGTGAGGCAGTTTATTAGTAAAGTTAGGAATGCCAGCGCCAGATCATGGAATGAACGACGCGTTTACTCGAGAATTGGAACGTGAATGTGAATTTGATCGACATGAATTAGACCAATCAGTTCAAACAAATGTACCCCTGCTAAACCCCCAACAGAAGGAAGTGTATGATACATTAATGAAGGCAATTGATGATGGAAATGGTGGCTTATTTTTCCTGGGTGGAACTGAGAAGATATTCCTAATATCTTTGCTTTTGGCCACTGTTCGTGCGAGATCGGACATAGCGGTAGCAGTTGCTTCTTCTGGCATAGCGGCCACATTGTTGGTAGGATGCCGTACGGCTCATTCATCGTTAAAGCTGCCGTTAAACCTACAACATTCTGAACAAGTGACCTTTCGAAACAGTCCGCAATGGCCAAAATTTTAGTAGCATCTAAAATAATCATATGGGACGAATGCACGATGGCGCACAAACGCGCATTGGAAGCACTTGACCGGACATTGAAAGATCTGCGCAATGACTCGAGATGCTTTGGAGGCGCAATGATTTTACTGTCTGGCGATTTCTGCCAAACACTGCCAGTCATTCCAAGATCCACCGCTGCCGATGAAATACACGCTTGCCTCAAATCATCAAATCAGTGGCGCTATGTGAAGAAACTTCAACTGACAACAAACATGAGAGTTGCATTGCTGAACGATCCCTCTGCTGAAGATTTCTCCAAGCAATTGTTGACTATCGGTAATGGCCGTGTTCCTGTCGACGAATCGAGCGGATTGATTTCATTTCCTCAGAATTTTTGCAGTTTCGTTTCATCGAAAGATGAGCTCATCAACAAGGTATTCCCTAACATGATTAATAACCACAAAAATCACAAATGGTTGAGTGAGCGAGCAATTTTGGCGGCTAAGAACAAAGATGTAGATGACTTAAACTTCGTGATTCAGAATCAAATCGTTGGTGCTCTGCACTCATTCAAATCTATTGACTGTGTAACTAACGAAGACGAAGTCACCAACTATCCATCTGAATTTTTAAACTCCTTGGATGTGCCTGGCTAACCACCGCACAATTTACAGCTGAAGGTTGGCTCCGTGGTCATGATGCTTCGAAACCTAAACCAACCAAAACTATGCAATGGAACGCGTTTGGTGATAAAAAAAACTGATGATCAATGTGATTCACGCGGCTATACTCAAAGGAAAATTCAAAGATGAGGAAGTTCTCATTCCGAGGATTCCTATGATCCCAACCGATATGCCCTTTGAGTTTAAACGAATTCAATTTCCAATTCGTGTTGCATTCGCGATGACGATTAACAAATCACAAGGCCAATCGTTGAGTGTTTGTGGTCTGAATTTAGAAAACCCATGTTTTTCTCATGGTCAATTATATGTGGCATGTTCACGTGTTGGTAAACCATCGGCTTTATTTATTCTTGCGCCTGATAACAAGACAAAAAATGTTGTATATCAAAATGTTCTTGACTCAAGAGAATAAATTGATAGTATATATACGTTGAATAAAAAAAATGTCTTTCTGATAAGCCATTGTAACACTAATTTTTGTAGTTTTATAGAATTGTTACGCTTATTTTATTTTAACAATCCAAATAAAATTAAAATCGGTACAACCGTTCTTGATTTATAAATGGTGTAACCAAACTGTCCATTGATTGTTGAGCGGTACGAAGCTCGCCGGGTCAGCTAGTTTATTATAAAAATAACACCAGTTTTGGGGGAAAACAACCTCACTTTCCACCGAAAAATAACATCACCTTTTGTAGGTCCCCGTTAATATGACATGGCCAATGAAAGCTGGTTAGTATAATAATTGTACATCTATGGAGAACATATTGCGCTAGGAGGAAAAAATCACACTAAATAATTTAATTTCGTTTTACATTCATGTTCTATTCCATTCCTCTTTCTTTCTCTTTTAGTTCATTCGTCTGTTTTCGCTAACAACCGGCAAGAGATGACTAAAAATGTCCATAACTTTCTGAATTCCTGAACATCAACAGCTAATTTTCAGGAGTAACAATTGCAAATAAAATAGAACTACGAAGGCGAAAGCAGACACATGTGTAATTCCACACTGCAAAAAAAACAATTATAGCACTTAGGTAAAATGCCGAAATCTACTCTGAGACTTCAATGTTTTTGTGCCTACATTTCATTTTTTCTTGAGAATTTATTCCTCAAAATAGAAAGAGCTTGAATTGGTTAAATACCACTGACCTTAGTTTTCATAAATATAGCTAGTGAAATATTTTCTCAAAATAAGTGTTTTTAGTACGGGAGAATTATTACACGTTTCCAAACATCACTAGCAGTTCCTTTAGTAGTATTTGCCTGTCGAATGAATGCTACTTACTAAATTCTTTCAAGGATATGACTTTTACGCACATTGAAGTTCTTAATTCATCCACATCAGCAACCACATTATTCCCTGCGAGGGATGACAAGGCTAGTGGTGGGGGATATCAGAGCACCCCAGCCTTCAGATATGTATCTGCGAATAACCTGATGAACTCATCAATGAAAAAATTGATAGGATATTGCGGCATTTAACCGGAAGAGAGTAGAAGGAGAAAAAGGGGAGGCGCGTTAGGAGTTTCGGTGAAAATACGGCTAGGTGGATGTCAAGGGATCGGGGGAGAGAATTAAATGTGAGGAAAAAACGAGATGAACACATTAAATGTCTCAAGAATTCCGAGTGAATTCGCTATTTTATGATTGTGGCACCTCTTTCTAGCGAACTAAATTGGTTCTAGTGATCGGTTCGTGTCTCGAAAATTTCGTATCCTTTAACCCGGTTTCACATTTAACTTATGGCAAATTAGTGCGTTCCCAGATTCAGAAAAATTTGGAAAAAAAATAAAAATGCAATTGTGCTCCTGAAAATACGCGACTTTGAACAAATTTTGCTGTATTGTTTCTTGCAATAAGCAGAATTAGATACGCTTCACTGAAAAGTCAAAACAGTTCGTACCTGAGAATAAGTTAGTATCTAGAAGGAAAAACGGTACATGAAAGAAGTTCGAATCTCGAAAAGTTTGTAGGTATCATGAGAGGTTCGTAAGTCGAAGTACCACTGCATACTAAAAGGCAATATACTGTTAGTTAGCTGTCCTAGGTAGAGATGGGTCACTCTGAAAATTACCTCGGTAATTTTCGTAAATAACCGTGGTATTTTTCGTAATTTACCGCGTCCCTTTTTAATTACCGTAATTTTCTAGATGATTCACTTATGTTTGAGATAATTTTTCATGCAGATAAATTTCCAACATGTTTTTTTTAAGCCAAGTTCACATTTCCTACGTGTTTAATTATAAATTGAGGCATGTACAACTCATTTTTGGAATATTTTACTTAAATTATAACATTATAAGAAAAAAGCTTTAGAATATTCTTCTTGAAAATTTCTCACACTTTGACAAAAGAAAGCCAGATTGCGTGTCGCTGCCGTAGTTCTTTTTACAATTTAAAAAATACCTAATACATTAATGTTGTATAAGGTATGGTTTAAACATGGTCATTCCCTTCCTATTGCTATTGGCTTTCTTATTTAACCATACATTTGCTGTTTAATACTTAATACTAAAAAATACAGGAAAATTACGGTAATTTTTTCGAAAATTACCGTAATTTACCGTGGTAATTTACCTCAGATGAAAATTACAGTATTTTCCCATCTCTAGTCCTAGGTACTACGGGCGCAACTGCTTAGGTATTAACGCTCCGTTTAATTTTTTTATTACATGGGGAGGCGACCGACAGCCGAGCTCATTTGCAGCATTAAGGATGGGTGGGCAGGTTGGTATGGTTATTTGGAGATATGGAGGGAAACCAAAGCATTTACGTCCCAGTTTAACGTCCCATCCAATCGGTGGAGTGCTACGCTTGAACTGCTCTGTTCATAGCACTCAAGTAGACATCAGGATCATGCTGAAAAATTTCCTATGGAATTGGAACTCGGGACATCACGATGGGAAGCCAGTGCTTTCACCATAACACCATCCCTTTTAAGGTGAAATGAAAGTTTGAATAGCGGCATTAGTAATGATTCCACAGCCTCCAAAATGGTTCTCGATTCATAAGCTTGATTTTCCAATACAATCTTCAACGTCACTGTTGTCGAAAATAGACCTAGCCACTCACATTTTCGGTGCAGGCCTCATCAGTGAAAAAAGAGGATTTTGAAATTATTTTACTTCCCTGCAGATTGGAATTCCACGAAGCATCGGTATCTGAATAACCTGACCCATTTTGTAATTAATTTGATCGGGTTGATCAAACAACTATTTTGGTCATAAAGTTCTATTTTACTATTATAAGTTCTATACACAGCACAAAATAGAAAATAATAGTAATTTATACTGAAGTGATATATTTTAAAGAGACCTAAGCTATGGCCTTCGCACCGAAGTATTCCGATTTTGCTCTTCTTCTATCGACTTCGTCCGTCTATGAATCACGTGAAATAACCCAATGCGTTGATTTTCGTTTTTCGTTTTTCGCTTCTATTCTTGCTCTCCATTAATTTTTCATCTTTCACTTTGCTTTCTCCTCCTCTCTTCCGTCCGAATGTTAATTCCTTTCTTTATTTCCTACTTCCGGAGACCCTTATAGTTTCGTATCAATCTTCTAGATTTAATTTTATCCTGTATTACTTGATTTTGTTATTTTATCCCTCTGTCATTTTATTCATTTACCATAAAGAAAAGTGTACCTATTTCCTCAATTTTTCTAGCCTCACGTAACTAGTAATCAAGTAACACTGATAACTGACTGAATCAATTGTAAAAGGGAGCTGCAAATATGAGTAAAGACACACAAGGAAAAAGGGAAAAATACAGACCTTTCTGATGACGGAATGGGGTGATTGGCCGCACGTACCGGAAATTCCGGCCGTCTCGTCGGCAACGGATTTCGGCCCCACTCCTATTTGCACCGGAAATTGTTCATTCTTTCAGAAACGAATAGAGCCATCTGAAATACGAAAAATGGTGCCAGTTAAAAACAATTCATGAACTCAATGTTGTTTATGCTATTCTACCAAAAACTACTTCGTTGCCGGTGTTTTAAGTTGGTATATGAGTCTCATTAAACTTGGCAAGATTTTCCAGTTAAACTTATTCAGACATACAAAAAAAACGCAATCAGACGTTACAGTTCACTGACAATCATCCTTAGTGAGTGAGCCCATGTTGTGAAATATGGACTTTTTATAGGAAATGTCGGGGGCAATGTAACGCTATGATAGTTGTTCCTTTTCTGAAAAAAATTGAGTTAGTCGTTTGCCATACTAAATTAAATCTAGAATGCTAGGTATAATGATAAATTACACCAGTCATGGTAAGGTGGTATACATTCTCCTTAGGTGCATCATTGGGCTTAGTCGGACTGAATCCTAATATCATCGATTCGTAAATAAATGTTTGAGTCACTCAATACCTTAGTAGTTAGTATTTTTCACTCACTACCTTTCCCGATCATGGTTTCACCAACAATAGTTATTATCAAGTTAGATTTGGAAGTGGTTGTTGACTTCTACTGATAATAATTAATAATCTTGACAAAGAAAGCCAGAAACCTTCATTTTTATGAATGCAGCGCCTATGAACTAAGTACATAATAATAGGCTAGATTTCCAATTGGAACAATAAATACAGAGAATATGTGTGACGAAAAACTTTTGATTTCCGAGAAAGGCATAAGGGCTCGTATCAACATAAGCGGACAAGAGAGAGATAAGGCTATGGGGAAACTTGACCTCGGTATTGGTCGATATTTGCATGTAAACCAACATTTACCTCTCCAAATTACCCTGCGAGCCATCGCAAGGGCCAGTGTCAGAGGGTTAGTACACTAGCCATGAAAAAGGGAGATAATAGGGGAAAAAGTCAGGAACGAATTAGTATCTCGCTATTTTTTGTGGTAATTTATGGTAAGTGAGAAGAAGAAATTCCTGAACCTATGAACAAAAATGAATCCTACTGAGTCTTTAGCGGCTCCCAACTTAGTGCTAACATTAGCTGGGTTACGCTCTCAGCTCTATCTGTTCATTTTAGGCAAAGGTGTGCTATAATTAGTGTGTTATCTCCTTTAAAAACTTATTGCATGACATTAAGCTCAAATTTACGACGTCATATGCTTTATTCATGGGTTGGATTCATTCAAAACCTAGTGCAAAAGCTAGACAGTTGTGCATTATCCATTCAACCAACGCAAGATTATCCACCCGGGATTATTTCTCGGCCATTGGGTTGGTCTCCATTTGATTAGTTGGACGAAATTTCTACGGAAAACACTTGGAATGCTATCACACGGCTTTTTAATAAATAAAAAAAATCATTTCCCGAGGTACATACATATGTAGTGCAACGCAAGCCACTGAAACTTGACGTCGCGAGTGAATTGACTGCGATTGGTGGGCGGAAACTCAAATCTCCCAACCAGAACTGGGTTTACTGACCCCAAGATGCAATACATTCCACTTTCCAAATTTTTAGAAATAATTATTAAACAAACTAGTTCCTGGAGACTCATACAGTGGCAGAATATAATCATACAGTAAATAGTAAGTATTGACATAATCCAATAATTCATTTAGCATATTATTACCCTTTTAAATCTATGTAAATTTACATGGAAGAGATTTTTGTTCTTAACAGACAATACCTAACATTATTCATGGTATTCCTTTAGATGAGAGACATGGGCGATTTTCTCCCTTTTAGGAGATACCTTCAACACTACGGTAACGGGAGTTAGCATTTTAACAATGTCATAAGGCCCTTCCCATTTGGGGAACAATTTAGCAGTTTGATTTCTGTATTTCCAGCTCAAAATGTGTGTTTTCACAAGTACCTTGTCTCCAACTTTAAATTTGACTTCAGAATGGAGCTTATTATATTTTAAAGATTGTCTTTAGTGTGCAGTTTTTGAGTGATTTAAAACATCAGACCACAAGGAGGACATGTCTTTGATGTTGACATCATCATTAGTCAAGTTATTTGGGATAAGACGTAATGAAAACCACTTGCGACCTAACGTCTTAAGAAATGTATCTCTTCAAGATCCTCTTTTATTACTGGAAGATGATGTTATCAGTAACAAAAATAAATCTTGTAATTATAATGTTATCAGTAGCAAAAATAAATCTTGTAACAATAGTGTTATCAGTGGGAGGAAAAATTGGTACAGTAGTCGCATTTATACGCCGTAAAGGTTTTATATATATTTTAATTTTGGATGTCTCTAGGGTTGTCGCCGATTTTATTTTTATATTTTTAATGTTTTGCAGAAAATATCGATTTTTCAATTAAAAAGACAAAATATACTGAAAACTCCCTACCGGAATGATTATCATCAATCACCAACAACAACCCGATTACCGCCATTTACGTCGATACGATTACGAATTGATTAATTATACGTCGCTTTACCTTTCGCCATTTACAAGTAATTCAAATATTTTTTATAAATATATTTTTTGTCACCAGTTGACTTTTATTTATGCAGAATCGCAATCGAAAATTAATTTTTATTTATTTACCTTGCAAGTATTTTTTCCGCCTTCTTGTGTAGGTTAAGGCGATCGGAATAATTTCTGTGTTTGGGCTGTAATCAATTTAACAATGTATTACAAAGCTGGAATTCCAACCGAGTAAAATATAATTACCATTCTTAGAGATATTTTGAACGCTGACATGATTCCGATTTCAGCGTTTACATAGTCTTGGATTGGAAATTTTAAATACATGAGCGCATCTTTTTTCACTCAATATCCAGGGAAAAATCCCTAGAGCTCTAGTTAATATTCACGGAAAATACATTGTCATATATAACATTTAGGCGTAGCATATCCCGACAATAATACCCTTTGGCACAATAATATATACTCTTCTTTCTTAGGCTTTGCTGTAAAGGTTCCATTTCAAAACATAAGCTCTGGTATTTTTTTTAAACATTTTTACTAGCAAGGAAACCTCCCTAGAAAATGACAGTTACACCTAGAAAACTTGGTCGGTAAATTCATGGGAAAGCGTGAAAATAAATGACCTGAGTTTTTGTTTTGATAACGGACAAATTAAAGGCCTGCATTGCAAAAAATACCCCGATTAAAATTTTCAAGTGAAAAAGTATTTTCTGGGCTGGGGATCAAACTTTTGAATGTCAGCATTCCCGGTACAATGTGCAGACCACCAAGCTACTCAGCATTACCAGTACAGATGCAATTTTTATTTATTTTTATTTTATTTTAAAATATTGTTCACATACAGCTGTAGCGCCAATTTACAGTGAAACATTTAACAATAAACATGACAGAGGACAAAAATACAATAACAACATAAAAATCAACAATACTGAGCCCAAGATGGAAAGGGGAAATTTAGAAGTGACGTAGAATTTCGTTCAATTTCCGGTCAGGAAAATTTTCAACACATTCTCTGCCGCTATTTGTGGAAGTTTAGAACATTTTGCCTTACTTTCCCCCGTACACGTGCCAACAAATATTTCAAATAGAAACAAACTGAAATGAGCGAAACTAGGGTGGAGTAAGAAGTCAATGTAAGGTTCTTGGAAAAAGAGAGTGCGGAAGGAGGTCAAGAGAAATTAAACGTTATGTTAAACTCAAGGCTTTCTATGGTACTTGAAGTCCAAACTTCAGGTGTGGTGATGACTTAAGCAGTGCGCACCCAATACGACAGTGGGTAATACTTCTCCAAACCCGACCAAGGATTTTGTCCCGCTTCCAAGGATATTTGTTCCGCAGAGCGATACATCTTGAACGCATAAACCCTAATGCGGGGATAGACCCTTGGCTGATGCGCTATAGGGTCTCATTTTATACCCTGAGCATCCTTCTGGTAACTCTAACAACACCCATTTCTACGACATTCTGTGAAACCTGAAGGATTGCCGCAACGTGACGGATCGAGTGTTTATTTCGAGGTGAGTATATGTTTTGCCAAACGCATGCCTAATAAATGGTTCGTGAATGATGGCACTCGTCTAGGCTTCTCGTTGGTTCTCGCAGCGGTAAGGGGACCTGAGGCATAACTAATGAAGGTCTAGAATGCAGCAGCCACAAATAGCACAGGAAAAAAAGTGATAGTCTCATTGATCCAAAAGATCGTAAACTTTAGGTGGTTCGTGGGCATGTTTGTAAACACGCGTCCATAAGCGTAAATCGATCAGATTTGTTTCACGGTGTCTTTACCCTGAAATTATTTTGGAAATACCGGTAGAAAAAAACACTAACCTAAACCCTATGATTCAATTTGTGCCTACTGACGAAGTGTACACAAAAAAGAAGTGGTGCACATCAGTACTTATAGCACTAAAATAATAATTAATAATAAATGTGTTAACGGGTACATTTAGGAATCCTAATTTAAAAATTATTCCCGTAATGTTAATCAAAGAACCATCTCCCAAAACGGGAACATTCTTCATATGCTGACTGCCCTGTCTGTCCTTGGATAAAGTTGAAGGGTAACCCTTCCGGGGAAAATCATTTAATTTGTATTTAAATATTTGGAGTAAGTAATTCAGATGTCCCAATTTTTTTTGCTTTATCTTACACAAATGAGGGATTTTATAGGCAGAGCTAAATGAAAATGATAACTAAAACAGAAGGAGAGAGCGTTATACGAAAACGTTATATCCCTGATCTTTTAAGTCAAACATGGATTGAAAAATTCCAATAATTACTTCCACGATCAGGTACTTTACGTAACAAAATTCGGATGAAAAAATACAGGAAAAACAACCACTTCTACGAGTAGGCGTATTTTCGAGTTAATTTAAGAGGAATAAGTATTAAATTATTACTTTCCCAAAAAGGAAATTCGGATAAGAGAATACGAACAAATCTCAAGCGTGATTTTGTTACCAAATGATTGCTCTAACTGAGCGGTTAATGGCCAACAAAGAATACTTTCCCAGGAGTTCAAAAATTGCTTCAGGCATGAATTTGCATTATTCAGGCAACCGTCAAAAAAGATTAATGAAGAGGGGTAAGCAAAATTGTATATACCCTGAGAAATAAAAAAACATTCTATTTTGAGCATTACATTTGCCAACGGGTTCACGCCAGGAACACGCCAAGTGGTTCGTACTTTGAGAATCCACAATAAAAGCTCAAGTAAAGACAATTAAAAAAATATACTGCTAGTTACTCATCTTAATATTGCAAAAAGAAATGCACATGAAGGCATCTGTGATTGAGCGAAGACGGAGTGATAAAAGCCTAAAATACGGAGGGCTAACATGGACCCAAAAATTAACCCCTCTGAACTCCTGCTTAGATTTAATTAAAGATGAAGTTGGACTTTTTCGTAACTTATAAGATCTAAAAGATATTCAATACAAAATTTCCTGGCAAGAGGTTCGAAGTTGAAAGTAGAATTTACAATAAAATATTTTAGGAGGTAATTGCAAAGAACCATTGAGGGAGGAAAAGCAGTTATTTCCGAAAAGATATTAATTTAATGCAATGGTTATGACATGGTGACCAATGACCATAGAGCATGCTTTTCATGTACTGCTAGAATATTATTACCCTGGTAGTAGTAGTGAAAATATACCGAAAAATTTCTCTGAAGAAGCGGATTGAACAAACTAAAAATAAGAAATGTTTCCTCGAGACAAATCTTAAAAGCATGCTTCTTTTTTATACAATTCTACCTTTTTTTCCATAAAGGTTGAGTTCTAGGAGAGTGAGAAAAATCACACGTTGGAAGCGAGGGACAAGTAAAGTTAAGTGCACAAAGTGAACCATTACTCCACATTAGATGAGCCAGTAGAAGAGTACAACCAAAACATTGTTTTTTTGAAGATGAGGAAAAACCATCTTCATAAGTATTCTACCAATATCATCATCAAGTATTAAGACTGCCTTTGCTATTAATTTCCTAATATCTTCACCATCCGTGACATTTATATCTCTAACAAATTCGTTTTCCCTGTGCTGAGTCCCTTTTATGCTCACCACACCTCCTTCATACCTTAAGATCGTCTACAAACATTACTTAATCCACAAATGATGCCTTTCTCCCATGCAAAAAAACTCAAAGGGCATATTTTAAAGTAAAATAGCACGGAAAATACAATGACCGAAGACAAAAATAAAATGTCAGCAGTATTTATTCCGCAACTGCCCAAAAGCTTAAGTATAAGCAGCGTCGTTACTTTCTGCCTCGACAAACTTCAACTTCCATCTGATTTTTAGCAAGAAACCGACGAGGAAATATTCCGCATCGATAGAATCGCCTTAAAAATATTTCCATTCCTCAACGGCCCATAAATTCTTAACAACTTTCACCTCTGACGGATCCCCTGCTGTCAATGAACCCTTGGGTGGCCTGAACCCTTTTATCTCGCCCTACTTTCTCCCCTACTATATTTCCTCTTATATTCTAGGATCCATTTCATTTCATCCGGAAAAAAATGTCCATTCACGCCAACACAATGCTGATTTTGACGTGGGAACGTCTTTAAAATCAGACCGGCAGTGGGGTACCAGGATGAAGAAGGCGGTGTAACGTTTGCAGGGAGATCATTTCTTCTTCATCATAGGTTCTTGATATTTTACACGATTGAAATGAATGTGATCTCGTTCGATTGGGTATACTACTACGATACGAGAATGACCTTCCGTTGGCGCCGCACACGCGCGAATTTGGGGCCCGAGGCGTTCGGCGGCTATTTTGGGAGTGGAATAACATTTCCGTGCGGTACATCTATAACAACTGATTGCATGCTACCTTAATAAGGCTAGCGCGCCGATTTTGGTGCCAAAAGAAAGTTATCGTATAGATCTGTCGATTTAAGCTTAAAAAACTGAGCTGGGAAGAACCTTGTCTTGAGCATAGGATTTGTCGGCGGAAAAAAATATAAGTGACAAAATTTCAAAAAGGACATAAGATTTTGACCCTTACCCACCAAAAAGCCTTGAAAAAATACAAGAGAAATCATCTCATCGTCGAGCATCACCTAATTTGCCAGTAACGCTACCGGCGGAACGCATGAGAAGTGTTCGGGAACGTCAGAAATTGACGCATCACGTGCCACAAACGACGGTGTTAGCATCTCGACGGCAGCTTGTCATAACCAACAAACGCTGCCGCATTCTCATAAAACCCAGGTGGTAGGAGCGATTTTTTATCTTTGTACAGATTTGCGTGAAACTTAGAATTCATGTCCTTTTTAGTAATATCTACATACATAAGTGAAAGAAATAGCATTCTACCAATTTCTGTGGAAATTCAATGTTATTTTAACACGTAGTCTTAAGGCACAAGATATGCATTTCATAATAAATTGATTAAATATGTATAGATTTTCCTCTACACGCGAAATAAAACATTTCAAATTATTTTTATGGTTGCAAACAAACATCAAGGGGTCACGCCGTGCCAAAGGTTCGAAAAATTATATTTGAATATTATTTTTGCCTAAATTTGAATATCGCGTCGAAAACTCAAGTAATAACATGTTTTACTTGAGGCAAATATTTAAGTATAATTCTTTTATCATTTCCATTACTGCATGAATGATTATTTCCACCGCATAAACAGATACTATTTAAATGTAATGTGCTCTGAGAATATTTTCGACTTACTTGAAAAATAGTTAAAATATGCACTCCATGACACACCGTTATCGCTCCAGCCACCTTAATGACACTGTTATCAACAGTATGAAATTGCACGAAGTGACATTTTTTGCAATGAATATAAATGATTTCCACAAAGTTATGGACTTCCTCTTTCCTGTGCGCATTTGAATCCTTTGCATTACTTCTCGCCAGCAAAACCTTTGCGTGATGCGCACCCGATAAACTGGATGCTGTACCCCCGACTGTGTTAACACGGTATCGCGACAGTTCATTCCCTGTGTAACCACGGAGACATCCTCATTCTCAAGAATGGACGGAAGAAATGGCGTTTAGTGATCCAGTTGTAAAAAAAATCACTTTTGGGGTGGGAGGAGAGAGGAAAAAACATGAGTGAGAAGGTGAGATTGAATTATAGAAGGGTTTGGGGAACTGAGGGAGTGTGGTAGATGGGGGAGGAAGATAGATGTCCACAATTTTGAAGAATGCCACGGCACCATGCCAATTCTTTATTCAGCAAATATCATGGTGCTTTTTCCCATAAGTGCAGATTAATGGAATATAGAAAAACTAATTGAAGTACTCGCAGCCGAGGTTACTGTATTGTACCTACACTAATGTGGGGCGGAAATTGCGCATAAGAGGCGGAAATTACCTCAGCTATCGGTGCCTTCGTGATTGAATTTCTGATGATTGAATTCCAGTTTTTGCATTAACGATTAAAAATTGCATTTCAATCATTTAATAATAAATTAAAAATTTCATTTAAGTGACAAGAATTATGTTTAATAATAATAAATGAGTAGGAGATCAAAAACTATGTATTATGGGCCAAAATATAATAATGTTTATGATATGAATAAAATTGAGGAAATAGTACCAATGATTATTAATACATTACCTTTAATAAATTAAGTGATATAAGTCATGTTAAATTAAGATTGAAGAGATACTTAGGACAATGGCTCTTAGGCAGATATAATGCACCGCAGAATGTAAAATAGTTTTAATTGGTAAAAGTTAATGCATACAAAAGCATATGCACGGAAGGTGTTAAAAATTTATATGTATTATTTACCAATGGCTGTATCAAATTAAGAAGTAAATGATATATAATTTTCGCAACATTGGAACCTGCCACCTAGCTCAAAGAGGTGTACCAGAATTATGTTGATTATCTAAGCGTTGTGAAAATAATAAAACTGGAATGCATAATGTCATGTGAATTTAATGAAAATGCAATACAATTTAAATTTTTTAGCTATTGTTAAATTACTACGATAATGAAATTGAATGAATGGATATCAATGAAAATTATGTTTTAGGGGGAGAGAGTTTTCCCAGATCGCGAGACAACTAACAACATCGGTTTAGAATCGTGCATCATCAATTGCACACCAACATTATTCACACACCATTCAATGTTTCAAATAAACTGACAAGTTTCACTGCACATACAAAACCTACTCCTGTTTTATATTTCTGGTGCCTAAATGACCAGATTACAGTACACGGAAGAATAAACACATTTGTAAGATAAAAATGTAACATCCATTACTTGTAGAATGACTGTGCGATCCTGTTTCATCCAGAAGATTATCAAAGTACTCCAACTGCTCCACCTGTTCTCTCCTAAGTTTATATCTCTCTTAAAATGTTTTTCCGGCAACCTCAGATTTTTTCTAGTAACATATCTTCATCACCGCTTCGAACTTCGTAAAGCTGGATTTAGAGGGGGCAAGGTTAAGAGGGGATAAAAAGAAGGAGGTGAGAGGAGGAGGGAGGTAGGTGGATAATGGTACTATATTGGGAGATAATAAAAGGAGGGTAAGGAGGAAAAGATATATTTATAGAGATGGGGGAATAGAAAGAGGTTGAAAGAAGGAAGGAGAGAGCTGGATAGTGTGACTTAGAGAGAGCGGGCGTCGTAGTAGACGAAGAAGAAATCCTTCAGGGGCTTCCTCCTTACTTCCCCCATTATATACATCTCCCCACACACGCAGAGCAAGAAGAACAGAACGGGTTAGGTTGGTTGGTTTGCGATGGCAGCTCTAAAAATTATTTTTTTTTATTTTTCTCCTCCCCAGACTCAAAACAGGAGAGCGAGGGCGAGTCACAAGGGGTGTCGAGAGACGGCTCTGAGATACGATAGTGGGGCTGGTCGGGGTGCCTCGGGGGGCGCCCTGTTAGGGTGGGTTGGAGCGGGGAGAGTAGAGGAACGATGGTAAGCATCACTAGGGGGGAAAAAACACCCCACACATGTGTCTGACCTTCCCCTTCAGCGCGCCGTTGCGTTGGCCCTCAGGGGAGGGAGAGACACAAAACCACCCCTGCCTTACGAGGAGCTTAAATAAAAAATATCCTACTCCACCCCTGCAAAGCCGGAGACGAAGAGAGAGAGAGAGAGCTGTGAGAGGGTGGTTGGTAGGGTTTCCAGATTCCCGGCGTTTCGGAACTTACGGGAATTGAGATCAGGAAGTTGGTGTTTCCCGAGAGTTTTCGATAAATCCTAAAATCGTATTTTTTACTACATTTTCATTGATAAACAGTAGCATTTATATATTTTCTTTCCAGACGATTCTGTTGTCACTATGCCCCAGCGATATGCCACTCTTGGGTTGTTTTCAAGGGTGAGATCACAGGTTCATTTTTCCTTGTTGTCGTTATCGTGATACAAAACGCTGTAGTAGGGTAATGCTCACACAGTTACTGTCCCAAGAACACACTCCATGAAATAAAACTGGAGATTTAAAGCACTTAACAACATTTGAAGAATAGCGATCATCTTTTCGCTCTAATGAACATCATTGACAAATAAAGATAATGCGAGCGCACGCGTTATGGAAAACCGTGAAGGCGTTTCATAAGGACCGGACCAATAGAACTTGCCATGCTTAAAAAGGGGGAGAAAACCCAACTCAGGAGGGACTCGAACCCGCGACCCGAGAAGGACTTCACCCCGCCTTCACTTCACCTTTAATGAGAGAGGACTTCACCCCGCCGCCACCGGGGCCAGTAGTAATGACTTCGTTAAGTTGCTTCAAGCGCCACGACCAGTTCACTCCTTGCCTAGGACGTTTAATCTGAGTCATTTCGGCTCTTGTAAACTCTATCATTTTGGCTCGATATATTTTTCATTTGAAGTATTTTAAGAGAGATCGGTAAAAATGATTGCACGATGAGGGTAAATGATGAAGTAATTGAAGAAGTAGACGATTTTGAGTATCATAGCCGAATGTTTGCGAAATACGGAAGGATAGCTGAAGAGATTATAAGGCGTGCGAATGCCGGTAGAAAATTATTAAAAGGGAGCCAGTTTTCTAGGGCTAACGGAAATAAATAAATTCTTTGACTTTGCCTACCCTCAAAGGGAATGGAGTGGTAGGTATGTATGTAAGTATTCTTAAAATGTAAACAATGCTATTATTTTGGGCTAAAGTAAAAATTTTCCCGATTTCCCGACCAACATTTCTCGATATTCGGGAATGAGTAGTTGTGAAAATTCCGGGGCAGGAGGTAATTCCTGCTCAGTAAAAACTGTCAACGGATATACATGCACACAATGTACTCTCTTAGATAATAGTCACCTATAATTTATATTTAACGTCAGCAAATCAGGCCGCAGAATTCTGGAGTAGCTAGTGTGTTAATGTCGTTTGTTCTCAGATTTCTTTATCCTTCATAGTATCTATGAATGCACATTGTTTTACAATTTCGATGGCACAATCATACATGACTGGAATACAATGCTTTTTTTATCAACAATTTTAAATCATTTCATATCACTGCAGCAAAAACTCTCAAAAGGCACAATACTACCTTCCATAGACATTTAAAAAAGAAAGTTGTGTTTATTACACGGGTATTCATTTTACATACGGGGTTCATTCGGGAATTTTCGCGGGATTCGGGAACAAAATTTCATGGAAATTCCTGGTAACGGGCGGGAATGAATTCATTCCTGCCCGGGAAAAAAAAGACTGGTGGTTGTTTTGGAAAAAAGCAGTAATGTGGGTGAGACGGGTTGAAAGAGGGAGAGAGAGTGAAGGCCGAAGAGCACGAGGGTTCAGGGAAGGTTAGGATTAGATGGAAGGGAACTTAGGGGGTGGATAAAAAAAAATTGACGAAGGAACGAAGAAGGAGGGGGAGGCAGCCACTTGCTCCTTATACGTCTTGCTTCCGCGACCTATACCCTCAACGTGCACCCTTCTTCCCCTCGTGGGAAAGAATCCTCCCGACTAGTAGGCGGGGAATTAGTTTGGAGGAACGAGGGGGTAGTAGGCGTGTTGAGTTAGTTTTTTTTGGGGGGGTTTCGGGGTCGTCGCAGGGGACTCTCAACTGGAAACCTTTGCGAGGAATGGGGTAGAAAGGGAACAGGGTAGGATGTGGGATGAGGGGAAGGAGTCTAGGGGTAGGCGACGAAAGGGGTGTGGTTGTGTTGGTGGGTCGGGTCGTGTTGCGCAGGGCATAAGGAGTGGGGAAGGAGACCGGTGACATTTTTTTCCGGATGGCTTATGGGGAAGATGGGTTCCTTCACTGTCGACTATCAACTGGCGCAGGGAAAAGAAAGAGGGTGCCGAACCCATGTAGTCGAAGAGACACTTTCGTTGATATAGATGGATGCCACTTTGATGAAATCCGTTACGGCACCCTACTTTCCCGTTGGTACACGAAATAGTGGTAACGGCCAGAGAGGTTGGACGATAACTTCACAGAACAGATCGGAAGTAATTGAAACGTGGTCACAGAGTGTATACCGAGAGGCCAAATTGGTTGCTCCGGCTGCTATGTTATACAATGACTAGGTGAGGGTGATCGTTGAAATTCAACGGGGAGAGAAAAAAATCCTGAAAGAGTTAAAAAAGCTTCCAGGAATCCCCATGATGTGACGTGCGAAATCCATACTCCTACCATGAATACCTCGTGCCATGGAGAGGATGGGATGGAAAATACCCCAACTAAAATCTCACTGGGACATTCCACGTCAATTCGAATGAGTTTCCCTTGACCTTGCCGATATTGACCAAATTCGGTGGACGTATTTTGTTATATACTATATTGTTGACCATGCCCAATTTTTATGCAAAATATGCATCCTTAGCCAAATTATGGGAGTATAAAAATTGAGCATCTCGTAAATTTTTGTTTTATTTGTTTTCGATCTCTCCGGACATATAATACTTATGCCAGAGCACAAATGCTTCTTCTTACCAGTATAAAGCTGCAGCAAGCCAATCATTGAACTAATGAATACTGATAAACAGTTCGGTAGTTTTCGGGCAGCGTTGCACGGGGCAGAAGGGGGAGTGGTAAGCAATTGTTTCCGAATGGCTTACAGGGAGGGATGAATGGGTTCCATCACCGTCGTCCATCAACGGGTGCATAGGGGAGTGAAGAGGTCGCCGAGAAAATGTAACTGAAGGCGACACATTCATGGTAAGTCATTCACGGAATCAGAACCATGGTCGATTAAATATAAATTGTGTACATTAAAGAATTGCAATTGTTTTCTTTACCCTCATCCAGTATACCCTCATATTGCTCTCTGCTTTCCTGGAGGGACAGGAAGTAATGTCAACAATATATTCGTTTATGCGCTACCCAACTGTACTCGGGGTCGTGGTTTCGAGTCCTATCTCGTGTTTGGATGTCGACTATTCAGAGGTCGTGTTCAATAGAATTATGTAGTAAGTGTAAATTCCTGTCATTACTTTGTTTAGAAACTCATTGAAATGCTCTCAAATTGATATGCCTGACTAATTTCCTAATAATTTCCAGATTATAATGAAAACAAGTATCCAAATCAAAATTCGGGCTATCTCTGAAGGTGTAACTCAAATGGATGACACGCGGGGAGTGTGAGGTAAGACCATATATCACAGCAATTGCCAGCAGTAGCACACATTTTAATATTTTTTTAAGAGAGACGAGACGAAAATATCTTGGACCACATTTCATTCACATACATTTACGTTGGAACTCAGCACCCAGGCAGTAATGGAAATGATACAAGAATTATATTTTAAATTTTTTTCCTTTACAAAAGCATGTTATGATTAGAGTTTTCGGCGCGGTATTCCAAATTTAGACGAAATTATATTAAAATATGCATTTTTTAAATATTGGACTCGACGTGACCTTGACATTTGTTAGCAACAATTATAATTATTAGAAATCTATTATCCCGTGTTTAGAATAAAATCTGTACACACCAAATTGAATTATTTCGAAATATA
Organism: Pyrrhosoma nymphula; assembly: GCA_963573305.1. NCBI lineage: Eukaryota > Metazoa > Arthropoda > Insecta > Odonata > Coenagrionidae > Pyrrhosoma > Pyrrhosoma nymphula. The sequence goes on from OY754334.1 coordinate 39,497,950, forward strand.
TGTCATGTGCCACAAGGCTACGTGCTGAAATAGCATGGAATTGCCATACAAATAAATCGGTATGGTGCAATTTCTTTCACTTTATCTATAGTTAGTACTAATGAGAATAGGTTTGCAAAGCTTCACACAAATACGTGCATAAACAAAAATCGCTCCTACAAACACCATGGAGGATGGTATAACTTTGTGCTGTTGCGTGCGCATGCTTTACTTGTACTTTCGTGCAGGGTGTATGAGTGCCCACCACTATAGCCTGACTGGTCTAAAATAATGACTCATCCTTTTTTATTTTTTTATGCCCTTATTATTATTTTTTTTAGGTGGCAACATCTAGCCAGGTTTGAATTACTCATCACTTTGATGGAGATGAGTCGCTGTGCGCCTGCGGCGCGGAATTTCCGCTCCTCAGTTTTCGGCAATATTTTTTTAATCCCTCTCAACCACTCAAACTCGCCCTCCCACTCAAGGCATGGACGTTTCGCATACTTTGGGGAACTACGTCGATTTGAGAGGTTGGATCCTCCCACTAAACCTATCCCGATCGGCATCCGGCCAGTTAACTCCGAGGGATGGTCCTTGAGGTGCTCATTTTTCTCTTCCGATCCGGAGTGGGCGATCGGAGGAAATTGGTCAGATCTTTTGAAAAAACTCGTAAGGGGCACATAAAAATGGTAGTTATCATAAGATCCCATCCGGTTTTCCAACAGGCAACAGGTCATCGTGACAATCTCCAATAGCGAAAAGAACTCCTAACAAACCTACTACGACCTTTTTCCCAATCAGAACCCCAAGTTCTTTTTGCATGAGATAGAGGCTATATATCCTGGCCAATCAGGCATAAAATTCAAAACTTGTGTTCTAGGGCATTACAATTATTTTCAAAAGTTTTACATAATATATTTTCTTGCTAAGCATCACACTTGATGAACACGTACAATTTTTATACGTACGAGCCATGAAGACAAAGGTGTTCATCGCCTGTTCTAGCAGCCACGGACATAACTTTTGTAAGTATCTCTATTGGAGCGAATCATTTATATTGACATAACATGCGCGAGAAAATAATGATGTCCAAATGTTGCAAAATAATTCATTAATGATTCACCAGGATGCCTACCTTACTACGCTGCATCGCGGTGAATATTTAGAAATAAAATTGATGGAAAGGAATTAAGATGCTGCATTTAACTACGTAAAATTTAAGTCGTCAATCAGACTTAAAATTTCAGTCAAAAGCCCTCGTCTCTTGGCGGGACTCGAACCAGTGAGCTTCGAGTTAGTAGGCTGTTTAGTAATTTTTAACTGAGGCAGTACTCGCAGAATACCCCACAAACTCTTACCGATGTACTGACTACAGATTTTAACCTCCGACGTACCTCAATGGAGCTACTAGATTGTTGAAAGGGTGATGAATGATTAGTTAACAAGATATAAATTGCAATTTTGTTGTCACAGAGCGATCGCTGCGGAATAAGTCGTTGAAGGTGATGAGGATAAAATGGATTAATGAGAAGTAATCAGAAATGTCAGACGTGTTCTCCCCGCAACTGCCACAAATCTGAGGCCTCAACAGACAGAACTTTCACTCCGGTAAACTTGTCTTTCGATCAGATATTTGCAATAAACCGACTGATTGAATCGGTCAACAACCTATGAAACGAAAGTGGCAGAGATCGGGTAAATGGGACTAAGGAGGGATGACAGTAAGAATTAACATCATGGTTTTGGTGCAAGAATTATTCCTTTACCATTTAATAAGTAAATGTTGACTTTTTTCAATCATATCAGTTAAGAAAAACCTAATCAACAAAAAAGGGTTACATCCTTTCACCCCGATAATTATCCGTGTTAAATTTAGACATCGAGGTAAGACATGAAGTGTGAAGATTGGCTAGCTGGAAGCATGTAAATGCTCGCTCGTTAAATTTTCAATTTGTACCAATAACCCTAAAAAAGCAATGCTTGTGATTGTTAACCTTCGTTTCCACTGGTTTAAAATGATTGCAAGGATATCATCTATGCATTTATCCCCAGCAGTTGGTAATCACTGCAATCACTCCCATAGAGCAATCTAGCAAGCCTGACTTTAAAGAGAATTTAACACGACTCTAGTCGTTTCATAATCAAGGAGAAACGATATAGTATCAAGAAAAGAGAAGCTGTAATGGTTGGCAATAATGACAACTTAATTCCGATAAATCACTTTTTATACGTTTTCATATATGGCCTACTTAAAATATTTAGTGGCCATTAATGCTCATAAATTCAAATTTCAATTTAATAATCGCCATCTTAATCCGTGGGGAAAATGTGCAGACGAGGACGTTAGCAGGGAAAAGCACGCGGAAGAGCGCGAGGTAGTCATTAAGTGTCAGAAGAACATAGCTGGAGTAACTGGACACAGTTCAGACCATTCTAACTAGGCTTAGATTACTTGAAACATTAAGATGACGCGAGTTTAAAAATTTTCTCGGAGACTATTTCAATCTCTCCTGAACTGGCAGAAGCAAATGATAATAGAGCTGCACTGCCGAAGCCATTATTATTGTTATTATTAGGGTACTCTACCGGTAATTACGGTATATTTAAATGGAAGAGAGTATAGATAATACAGATTTTTACATGCGCAGGGCCTACCTACACAACTTCTTTCCTCACATGGGTATACGTGTTACCTTTTTTCATCCCGTCCATAAAGCCTATTCTCTTTCCTCCTCTTCCCCGTACACCAAACATCCTCCCCTCCATACAGCCTTCAGCATCCCTTCGCCTGCTTCTGCTACATCTGCTTCATCTGCTTCTGCTGCGCCTGCATCTGCTTCATCCACCGACTCTGCATTCTTCTAATCTCCTCCAGCAGATTCCTCCCCGTACCCACCATGCCAAGCTTTTTCTTATTTGTCTTCCCTTCCGTCTACCGAACTTTCTCCATTCTCCTCCACACCCACATCTCAAACGCCTGCAGCCTATTCTGTTTCTCTTTTCTTAGAGGCTACGTTTCTGTACCATACAACGCTACACTCCATATTAAGCTCTTCGCCATAATCTCACCCAATATTCCATATAACCTTACCCGAGGGCACCTTAATCAACTCCCTCCTATTACTAAACGCTTCATTCGCTAGGGCTATTATCCTTCTGACAAACTGAAATGCTACAAAAATACCTTTTTCCCATTCACGATTGATAAATACAGAAAAATCACAACAAAACGCTTCATTCCTTCGAAATACATTTCTATTGTCACCCTTTCCCTCTTCCCTCCCATCTTCATGGCCGGTGTCCTAACACTCCCTGCAGCGGCTCGTAGGATAAGATGAAGGTGTACCCATTCCGTGATTCTCAGCTCACAATACACTCGCACGTATAAACCAACTGAACCCATCGACATGCATATCACACTACTCCTGGGGGGGGGGGGGGGTTTGGTGTTTGAACCGTTCGAGATAATCTCGATCACGTAACTAAGGACCTACAAGGAACGGTTCGAGATTTTGGTGAATTTTACCAATGGTTTGGTGTATTTTACCGAGAATTTGGTGAATTTTACTGAGAATTTGGTGAATTTTACCGAGAATTTGGTGAATTACTCGGATGGATAAACTAAGTGTCTGATATGTTGTTCATTGCGTCTCTAATCGTGATATTCAACTCCATCAACAATATTTCCGCGACATAAACTCGATCGGGAAAGGTGGGTGAGATTTTTACGAGTGGCTTAAATACATCAAAATCTCAAACCCTATGCGATTGTACATACCACGTGACTCCTTAGTTACCAGATCGGAACTATCTCGAACGGTTCAAACACAACCTCCCTGGAGTACCAATTAAGTCCCTTATACCCATAAGGTATAAGAATGCGGTAACCATCGGAACTCAGTGTTGTCCTCTCCAGAGATCCTTATGAACAAGTGAAAAGCAAGCAGGTCATTTCAAAAGAAGTTTGAATTCTCGCATGCCTGAGACGTTTTGCAATGTTGGAGTCTTTTTCAAGTAAAAAACATTGCTAATGGTTTATAAACAAAACACTTTACCATCCTCCGTTTTGCTTGTACAATTTGGTTACCGTGCTTAATTTTATTCGGCCATCGCTTCCCACGGTAGGTTAGTCGTTTTAACACCGGTTCACATTAAATGTATGAACATAACAAAAGGGTAGTAGTACATATATCATAAGAACTTAAGAGCGGGACACTTGAATTTTAGTGGAGGAGGTCACAATGCACCGGAATGATATAACATAACGTAGACGGTGGTTCATATTCAACTTTTATGCTTTGTCATTAAGTTGTCCAATTACGACGAAGCGCAAGGCTTAAACTTGGCCAATCACAAGTTGCTTTTGCTCATGAAGTTCAGCATTTTTAAATAAGAACAATAGGAAAATCGGAACTAAATCATAACTTATGTATGTATATATATGGGTAGGGAGAGAAGTTGGCTGTATGATTAAAGAAGTATTTCACTATTTTATTTCTCATTCCTCCACAGAGCGGGAAATTCCTCATTGGCTAAATTAAGCTAAAAAAGGAGTTTTCCATTGGTTTAACTTAGTTGATACTCAGCACTGAGGACGATCGTGATTTTATGTTATGGCCATACGTTACATTGTTACTTCACAGTATTCTTCTAATGGACTTCTTGCATTATAAATCCATTTAAATAGAGAAATCAAAATATCATCATGATGATATTTTGATCACCCAAACTGACACATACTCGCTATTTAAATGGATTCTTACTTTAAATGTGAACCGTACTTTAGGAACTACAAGTTAATGCGGTACGAATGAGCGATCATACGTCGCTCAGCGCCTATAATGGTACATAATCACAATATTGGTCAGTAAGTTGGTAAGTGTGAACGGTGCATTAGCCCGTTTCCTACACAAAAACCTCTTCCGACTAAACAGTTCAACATCCCCAGCCCAATCCACCAACAGACCCTCCCTACAGCCTCCTCCGCCCTCTTGAAAAAAGCTCAACTCCTACCCTTCTCTTCCTATCCCCCTTTTCTAATTTCCGACTGTAACCCCTATCTCCTCCACAGCACAATTCCCCCCCCCCCCAGACCTCCAGCCACCCACTCGACCTCCGGACCTAATGTAGGGGGAAATAGGACGAGGAGCGAAGTGGGTAAAAAAAATCATCTCCTCAGGGACCCCTCCTACCACCACTGCCTCCTTTCCTTCCTTACACCAAGCTGACTCTAAACCAGGGCCATTACGACCCCTTTTTGACCTCATCCAAAACTCTCTCTCTCACTCATACTCATCCCTATTTGCCCCTACACCCTACGCATACTCGAAAAAAAGCAGCTCCCAACGAACACACCCCCATCCTCCCCACAGCCTTCATCTCGTCGCTGGAAGAACACCGACCGACGCATTCCTTGAGCTGGTGGCTGCTCTGGAGGTGGCTGGCTGGCTGTCCCACATGCAGCCGCAGCTTCCCTTATTCCCTTCCGAACCACCCTTCCGTGACCCAGCCTTCATCCTCAGCCCTACCAAAACCGTGGAGTGCTGGGAGGACTGGGTTCTTGGGGTTGCGCTCGCGTTCCGGATAAAGTAGAATCCTTAATCCAAACACGCAAGCGGTCCCCCCCCCCCATCACGACGTCACCCTTCCTTCGGAGGCGATTACCTCATCATCGGGCATTCGAGAAGTAGAAGTAGTACTTTATTTTTATTATGTTTCGACTCCTAGGTCATTTCGCACCTACTGTCTGCTACGTGCAGACAGGGACAACAGCACTCTGACGAATAGGACGATGCGTCCTACGATACTTAGCATCTGTAGCTGGGCGGGAAACGGTGTTTTCGTCGTGCCAGGACGTTGTCCTATGGTTTTCGAAAATGACCGGTATGCCTTTTTATGAATGAAACGAAATGACGAAACGAATGAACGAAAATGACTTTTTAAGTAAAAATTAATATTTTCTTCTCGGCTTTGAACTTTGTATTTATTTTATCCCAATTGCGTAAAAAAGCTTTTAAAAGTTAATTTTTAAACTTTTCTGAAAAGTAACTGAAAATGTAACTTTTAACGTAAAAGTAACTTTTTTTACTATAACTTTAATTAGTTACTTTTTCAGAAATGTGACTAAACTTTACCTAGTTACTTTTTACAGAGATTAACTTTTACTTTAATCAGTTAATTTTTTTGGTAACTTTCCCAACTATGGCCATGAGGATTCTGAAAAGCGGAAAGGATGAACTTCTATGCATGAAAATCGAAAAAATATATTGTTGAACAAATAAAACGTACAGAGTTTTGAATGATTCACGAGATAGCTCAATTGTAAAACTTTATATCTCCGCACGATATATTGTTTGGTCTACCGGGATTTCTACAGTGTTATTTTCAAGACAAATTTCAACTACAAGGCAATTGAAACCTTGAAAATAACGCATTTTCGTCGGAACCACGGATGACCAAATAAATGATCGTGTGTAAATACAGGGTGTTCCTGTTTTTGCATTGTTAAATCCCACAGAATACAACCTGAAACATTTGAATATAAACAGAAAGCTGAAGACATTTATCTATTTGTAAAATTTTATTTCTCCAGGAATAATTAAATATACATAATCGTTGAACTTGAACGCAAAAAAATATAGAATTTAATGAAATGATTAATAAAATAATTAAATGATTGGTACTAATTTAGTTTTAAAATCCTGAAAAATATTGAAAGCAACTGGACACAAAGCACTTCTCTGAAAGGTGGTTAGTCACTACACATACATGGGGTACTGTTGTAACGATAAAAGCTTGAAATTCTTTGTTGTGTTTATGATCGCTGGCGAATGTTAAAAAAAGCTCTCTTAATCAAAGTCAATGTGTAAGTGAATTTATTAAGTTCATTTATTAAGTAAATTACTCTATTGAATAGCTGATAAGGTGACTGAGAAGCAGGAGTTATGTTGCAATACATGTCTCAGGATCAAAACACGATTAGCATATCTCATATAATAGGAGATTTTATTTCTCGAAATAAAAAACTTGAGTAAGAAAATGCGTATAATAAGGCATTTGAGCTAACCAGACAGGAGGGAAGGAGAGCCTACAGTGGTAACATAAATAATTATCCACGAAGTGCCACCAAGAATCCAAGGCTTACCATTAAATTCGATGGAAGTGTAGTAATCAATTCTCGTTACCCACAATTGATAATTATTATTAATTTTAGGTTTGCGAGAAACCATAGTTGCATCACCTATTTTTGAATTGCCGGACATTTTATTGCTGAATTTTTATTAAAACATCAAACATTCGACTACGATGGGTTTTATTAAAGGAAATTAAACTAAAGGCCAATTATTTTAATATAAGTCATAAATCTGTGGCGAAGTTTACATTTTACTTTCATCACGATGACCCTTTCCTTAAGAGCCAACCACATTCACTCTTTTTTAATAACCGATATGATATTAATGACAAACTTGTTGGGCACATTGAGTGACACAACAGTCTATTGAAGACAATAATTTTGGGAGAAATGAATGGGAAGAATTTCAGAGGAAGACCAAGAATGTAATACATCAGGCGAATTATGAAGGACATCAAAGTGAAAAACTTTGTACAAATGACTCGGTTGGCGGAGAGAAGAGTGAATTGGAGAGCTGTAGCCAACCAATCTTCGGGCTGATGACTAAAGTGATGAAGATGATGACATTAATTCTGGCTATCTCCAGCAAGTCTCTGGAGATGGTGCAACATTCTTCAATATTTTCTCAAGAAATTATCCACCGAAACCCATTTATTTTGCAAAGCACTCAGAAGTCTCACTCTATCCTGGTCACTCTATCAGTTAAACATTTTCAGCTTACGCCTCAGGGCACTTCGCAGGAACAATAACTCTGTCATGGAAGAAGGGCTTGCGCGCTCCGATGAACCCTAAATCTGAACTGGTGTGAGCAATAATAATTGCTCCTGGTAGGGCCACCCTTGCCAGATAGGTCGAAGGCTAGGAGACAGGGGAGTAGTAGTCCACGCAGCGTCTATACCTCAGTGAGGTGGCTGTAAAAGGCGTCTGACCCCATTAGGCCGGCCTCAAACGTGATGGTGTCACGTATAAAACACCATTGAGGTAGGATACGCAATACCACCTGTATTGCTTGAAACTTGAAAAGAGTTCAAGTCAGTTCTAATATAAAAATGAATCTTTCTTGCCAAGTTATGAGAGGTGAGCGCATGTTGAATAGAATGATAGAGGGAAGATCGCTAGGGAAGCGTGGAAGAGGATTGAAATGTTGGACTAGATAAAGAGAGGAAGAGAGTATGAGAAGCTTACCTGATGGCGAGCAATTAATATGAGTCAAAGTGAAAATATGTCCCAGAAATGGGGAAGTCAGGATAACGGCTGTCCAAAAACCTTCCAATCAGCTGGAAAAATACACTACGATGATAACATCTCAAGGTTCTCACGTTGCATGTCCCTACCGTACATTTATCCACCTTGCCTAATGCTTTCTAGTTGGGACCTCGCCCAGTATTCCGGCTGGAGAAATATTCAACCTCATGCACATTTCATCGGAATAAATTCCACTCTTATATTATTGAATGATTGCGAATTCTGGAGAACACTTCAAGCAATGGCTCCTCGGTGTTTTTTCCCAATTTTACGACTGATTCTGTGATATTCACTTATTACACTAGTCTGCATTTTGAAATTTTTTGTAGGTGATTTATTAAAAATAGGTGTTCTAGAATCAATTTTGTATGCTGATTCTAGAAATGACTTTCATTTTTTTCTATGACGTCAGGTTTTTACACAAAATAAGAATTATGGTTTCAAGATTTAAATTACTGTAAGCACAGTTATACTAACATTAATTCACGCAATGACAATTTTTGTAACAAAAATGAATGAGAGATGAATAACACTTCCAAGGTCACACAAAAGTAGCAGCAGTTGTACCAACTCATTAGCTTGGGCCAACCTAAGGCTCATTAGCTTGTATTGATAAATATCCCTCGCACAATAATTACCCACTGGCACATATAATGCACTTATCAATAAATCTTAGAAGTTAAATTAGGTCCATTCTGAAATAACTGTGCGTAATAGAAAAAAAACTAAGAACAGTTCTGAAATCAGCATATCAAAGTTGGCTATTATGACTTACTAGTTTTCAGTCATCTGATATCATGCCGAATAGTGTTATTATTACATGGTAATCTATCGATTGGGGTCAGTTTTATATGAATCACCGCTACTCTCCTGGTATCCTAGGTTTGCTCTATTTCTTCACCAGATCTCACTCTTCATTTTGGCATACTTCATAGCGTCCCAAATTCCCATCCTTCTCTTTCCTCTTCCTCTCTTACCCAACTAACTATGTACAATCCAAAACGGTCTTCAGTATCCTCTTCCCATTCTCTCCTACCTCCATTCACCTGTTAAGCCTCTACCCTTATCTAGAATGCCACCAGCGTTCGATCGTCTTTACTCTCTGAGGTTCATATTTTTCTGTTACACGGCACCACGCTTCCTTACAGACTTCTCCTTACCAACCTTTTCTTAGCGTCTTCACTGAGGATTCCTCCTGTGATTAGCTCTCTATTGATTAACGCCTATTTAACTCACACAATTCTCCTTTAAATATTCTTTGCAGAGTCTAAATATTTTTCTATTCAATAGGGTCATATAGGGACCACGTGCCAATGCCAATTCCATTGTTTTTTTTCTTTTTCTCCTCCTCCAACCCTTATCATCATCCCGATAAGACTCTTTTTTCATTCTTTGTACTACTTTGGGTTTGTTTTATTCTCTCTTCTGCTTTGATATTCCTCCATTTTTAACACTTTATCTCGCAAAGTCTTTATTTATATTGCATCTTCTTTTATTTTGCTACCTTCTTAGTCTTCATTTACTTCTAAGATCCAAATTTTTGTTGCCTTCTTTTCCCAAAGATTTTTGAAGATTCGTTTTGTTAACCTAATGTCATCCATTCTGTATAAATTCTTACAAAGTGTCAACCTACTTTTTTTCGTTTAATTATAACTTTTATATTTCGATATTTTTCATCAATGTCTTAATTTGCATACATCAGTAGTTTTTAGCGGACCGAGCGTTTTTCTAATGATTTTAACATTGACTATTCATTATTAATAGAATTATTTTTTTGAGCAGGTTCTTACCTTATATATCAAAATATTGGTTCCCCTTTTCATCTAGATCTCTATTCAACAGAAACGTCTGCAATTAAAAAAATCTTTTATTTTAAAAGTAGACATTTCTGTTGGCAATTCTGACTCCACGCAAGCATTGAAAGGGAATGCACACTTATGAAATTGAATTAATTCTAGTATGATTTCCTATGGAATACACAATACACATAAATCCCCGCTGTATCACACGGCCAGTAAGATATTAGGTCACGACCCATTAAGGGAAATTTGCAAGTGGAAAATTTCATTCTTTCACGGAGAGGAATCTTTAAGACCACAATGAGGGCCGAAGCGAAGCAAAAGCATGCTCACATTATTTTCAACCACTCGCTTTCTCTTCTTCCACCTGAGACGTCTTCTGGCCGTAATAGCTGCTGCCCCATTCCCTCCTACATTTTCAATCACCGCCTACCACTTCTTCCCCGCCCGTTCACGACTTTCAATAAGTCACACGACCTCCATGTCTGCCCGGGAGAGAACTCTTAGGCAGGAACCTTCCGTGAACTTTCTTCCACCCACCCACGAGAAAAGAGGAGTAAAAAAATATCCCAGACATTCTCTGAAAATATCTCATTTTTCTTTTCCGCCCGGATATTCGAAAGGAACGTTATGTGAAGGAAAGGAAGCGAAAGAGGGAACATTCAATTACGCGGGGATCTCCAGCATCCGGCACTGATCAATGGGGCATCGCGATAATCTATACTTTTAAAACCACCGATTCGCCGTCGTGAAGAAGACTACGCTTTTCCTTTCTGGCATAAATCATATGAAACCGATAATATACCAAACTTATACGTATTGTTTTTTTTTCGTTTTCATTGGCGGGATGACTTGAAAGAGTTGAGAGAGGTTGGCGTATCCAATCTGATGCTCGCCTTCTTCCCAAACATTTTCTGTACGAAAACTCCCCGGACCGTGTCCGAACTGCTCTTTTTCCCAAAGGCCAATTTCGCGTGGCACCTTAATGCCCCCAAGCAGATCACGGACCCCACCATCTTTGCTCCCATAAACCTTCCTACGCCCATGGAAACCCATGCCCAACAAAACAACAACCAACCCCATCCACACACACACACACGCGCGCTTAAGCGTAAATCTTTCATCGTAATTCCCGCTCTTATCCCATTTCATTTTTATCCATTTTCCGCGCATCTTCGACGCTCTTGCCTCGCTGCAACCCTTCCGTTTAGAGCCAACCTCCCTGAAGAGGATTGTCTCTAAAGACCATAGTGGAGATAAAAAGATTTAAATGAAAAGAGATGTGAGAGACGGCGTATACTTATGAAGAGAACTAAAAGAAAACGTCGAAGAAGTTAACTCGCAAGGAGGAAGGACGGGATGAATCTAGATTTTCCAGATCGTTGGGAGCATCCTCTCTAACCCGGGGAAACAATTACGCCGCTCATGATTCGGAATTTAAGAGACCGAAAACACTTCATTAAAACGAGAGGTCTTGTGGGCATTCCTATATCACGTATACGAAAGACTTAAAGCGAGAAGTAAGAAAGAAAAGAGGGTGGATCAGTTTAGATGGAATGAGTGGTAAAATGACCTACCAGTCTCAGGTCTTACTTATATAAAATGATGGAATTCCAAGCCTCTTCCCTCCAATACTTTTCTGCTATGAGCGAATTCGCTTGCACAAATTTCTATTAGAGATGGGTTTGACGTTTCATGTCTGAGCCTATTTGGAGCGGATCCATTCTTGCATTAATTGTTTTCATGTTAGTCCTGTACTTTCCTTTTGGAGCAGTCACGATTTATTTCCCGCAAAATCAAAAGCACTTGTTATCACCATAATATTATTAACTAACTAATTAGCAAGACTGATACCAGTTTTTCAGTACAGTTAACATGTAGGTCCACAGTTGCAAGCAATAGTAGATAAAATAATGAGTAGCTCATCATAAATTTACATTAAAAGTCAAAAGATGACGATAAACATTCAGAAGAAAGAGGAAGGGAATAATTTTCAAGGCACGTTGCTAAAAAGATAAAATACAGGAGAAATTAAAATACCTCAGGTCACAAAAAGGTCGCAGAATTAAGTCAAGACGGAAGATCTTCGCTAGGTGAAATGCTTGGTAACGTTTCCAGTGTACCAGTTGCATAATTTGTAATGAAAGTGAGTTGCAACTAGATATATGTCAAATCATAAACTAAGAGCCGTAGAGAACCTAAATTTGTATTACGGGATTTTTATAGAGCGGATTAGACGCTGAAGTTCGTGATATAGGGAAGGATATTAGGTCATCGGGAAAGGGGAAGAAAGAGCCTTTATGCGACGGATGAAGATATGTAGGAGTATAAATAATGAAGTACAAAAATATCGTTCGGTGATAGGGGCATGGTGTAGGAAAAGATCAGTTGAGGTAATATTTTCTCTATATAAATCTTCCTTAACCAATACTTAGCCTTTAATGAAAATATCATTCCAAATTATTGTCTTTTACATATAAGATTTCCATAAATGAATTTTCCATAGAGGAAGCATTTTCCAGAGAAGAAGCAGCAATAAGTTATAGTCTTAAAAAAATGTCATTTCCCAAGGAAAAAGTATCTACTTATCTATCAAAGGCCAAACGCAACCTAACGCCATGACAGTTGTTGAGAGAATCAGAAAACCCATTAATATTGTGGTTGCGAGCACAAAACTGTTCACATTCAGTGGGAGCTCAAAGATTGGGTTGAAGCTGTAGTTACGCAAAAGCAATGCGAAAGAAGTGTTAAGATCGTCAATACATCACGAAATCGATTTGTTTCTGAAATGCGGGGAAATCTGAATTGATTCTGTGTTTCTTGCACCATAAGAAAACTGGTTTCAAGAACTACGAGAAAAATACGCCCTCCTTCCTTAAGCCGCTGGATTATTCTCAGAATTTATTTAGCTTACTTAGAGGTTACCTCAATAGCCAGTATGTACATACAGCTGCTGGTATAGACATTATTTTATTACGCTAAAAGTGGTAACTTGAACGTAATTTGCATAAAGTATCAAATTATGTAGAAGCCATCTCATCAACGCCAAGGGTTCGCGTAAAAATGTAACCTTACTTTCATATTAACGTAAATATTTAACCATACTAATGCACAACAAGAATGGATACAAAACTTTTCGCCGATGTAATTAATTATTCAATAAAATGAGCGTAAACTGACTTGCGAATCACAATATTTCTAAAACACGCAAATTATTTAAACCTCTTACCATAGAGTATGTGTACTCTGTGCTGTTACTCAAAGACATTGAGCAGTGAGATTTAACAGTGCAGTTCGATATCCTTATGAAAGGAACGTCTTCGTATTGTCCGATATTCAACACATTTTGTTCGCAGGCTAGGGAAATCAGATATAGTCATTCACTCAATACTTATTCAACTTCCTGATTCCTCCATGGGATCCTTTAGTAAGTTTTTCATGTATTCATGGGAAATATGAAAATATTACTAATTTTCTCTATTATCCTGGCTTAGAATCAATATATCCACAGCTATTTGGTACCCTGAATTCCATCCACAGAGAGGGTGTGGTATCATGTATTAGTGAGGTATTGATAGGGATATTGTATGGCGTGTACATTAACCAAAACGAACTACTATTGGCGAGCATAATTTCGAGTACGAGTATAAAAGAGAATTTCTTCACGTTGTTGGAGAATCTACGTCTCTAGAGTTTTCAGAAAAAATGGTTGCGAAGGAGAAATTTATTTTTGATATCGTGGCGTTCAACTGTATTTAATTTGTACGATATTTAAGGGATATTGTTTGTATCAGCCGTAATAAACAGCTGTACTAACAACTAATTGTACTGCAAAGAAAATGTATACTAAATGGCTAAATTCAGGTTCTACTAACTTTCGAGACCATAAAAAGCTTCCTCGTTTACATTGTTCACTTTCAATGTTTTGTTATGCACAGAATGTTAGAGTAAATATATAACTTACTCATTTTCCTCAAACGCCCCAGTATGATCCACCTTGCACATGAAGGATCTCTCCAGCGAGTTTTCAAGAATACAAGAAGATGGCGCCCTTTTAATATCAGCGGGAAGAAGAAAAATTAAAATTATGGCATAGGTTTAAATGAATCCTTCCAAAATGACATGCGAAATAGCAGTCATTGACCACATATGGAGAGGTTGGGATGAAAAACGCCTTAAATTAAACCTCACTGTAATTGTTACATTGATCATTTAACTTAAGCCATATGAGCCTTGGGCATAAGTTGCCAAGTTAAGTGTTTGGCTATGGTTGCAAAGTAAATAAAAATTTCGATTGATGAAGTAGTGAAAAAAAGTGAAGATTTTGGCACCAAACCTCAAATTTTAGGCTAAAGCAAACAGAGTACAAGTATGGACTGCTCTAATTAAAAGTTTGATAATTTCAGACAACCAATACTAAAACATTCCAAGCCAATATCATAAGTGCAAGTAATTAAAAAAAGGAAAAAAACCTCTGCACCGAATCCAAAGCTTTTCTTATGGAAGTAAAAGTTAGTTTCACAACGTGCCCACTTACGGGCATTTGGGGCCCTAGGAGCTTTTTAACACAATGTCCCCGTCAATTCTTTTAGGTCCTAAGGAGCAGGAACGCCAATTTTGTTGGAATACGTCAAGGGGTGTGGAAGTCTATATTTTTCAAACAAACAGGATTTCATTTTTATAAGTAAATATATTTAGGCACTGCCTCTGCGTATGCCCTGAAAGAGAACTATAGATACATGGAGACAAACGAGAGGATGAAAAGCTGAACAGGGGACGGAACGGTGAAAAACGTAGACGTTTTTAGGTGTTTCTGAAGTGTAGAACGAGGATGTCCAGTGAAGGGTCACGTCGGAAAAACACGCAGGTCCTGTCGGGGTAACCTGAACCCGAAATTAAGTGGCTACTGCCGAAGCTTCACCTATCCGAAAAGAAAATGACACTTGGGGAAAAGGAAAGTAACACTCGTCTTTTTTAAGATCCTCCCACGTTGCGCATGAGGAAAATCGAACTCCACCTTAACACACCGGCAACTCGACTTTTAGGCGGCGGGCAGCGGCCCCCTTCCTCCACGCCCTCCCCCGGCCGACCTCCGGGTAGGCGAGCCCTCAAACCCACCTCCCTGTAGGAATACCCACAAGTACGTCACCGTCTCTCGCACGTATATCCCCTTTCCGCACTCCGTCGAGGACACCCAACCCCCCAGTATCATCGGATTCCTCACCACCCCCGACGGCAATTCTCCGCTTCTCTTATCCTGCCTCCTCGGCTCATTGACTCGACAAATTAGGGTGCCCCGTCTTGTTGCTATGCCAGTCGACGGGGTGAGGTCTGCAGCAATAGAAAACACGTGGGTGGTTCCAAATTATTAGCAGTGAGTAACACAACGGAAATATTACGTTTTTGGAGCCAACTAGCAACTTTCTTTTTTTAATCATTGAGATTGCACAATTTATGAAGTACGCCGTGATGCACTCGGGTACAAATATACACACCAATGAGGGTGAAATCGCCATGAACAAAAGATATTCTAGGAGAATTTTTTTAAGGAAAACGCTTTTATGACTGACCACTCCACTTGACACCATATTATAGCGCGCATGCACGCGAACTACAGCCATCGCATTTTATGTTATTTGTATACCTATAGCACAGCATATGTTACTTAGTATAAGCCTTAAGGCTGTATCTTATATACGGTAAATATTTTGATATAATTTTATCAAAAAAGAAATTGATATAATATGTTTTCATGATATATTATTGTTAGTTGAATTCCATATTTGTGCCAAGTTTAGAAAGCTCTAAGCTGTTGGAAAGTGGGTGAAAATGAGAACGTAATATTTCACTTGCATCCACAGACATTTCGGTGAAGTTGAAAAAAAGCGTTTAAAAATCATTCGAATCGACCGGGATACGAACCCGGATCTCCCAATGGCCGGTCTTAACATAATACACCTGATGAGTCAAATAATTTATTTCGTGGCGATTTTCACCCCTTAGTTGTAGGTACTCGATCATTGCACCCGTGTACGTAACTGCGTACCACATCATCGGTACAATCACAGTGATTGATAAATTGGCTTTATTTTCCGCGAAAGTGGCTTATCAAGCACGAATACTGTACTACAACGAAGATCTAGGACGAGAACATCATGTTCGTGTAAACCCCCTTTTTTGCATAAATTTCCTTGAACAAAGATGATTTGGCGGTGCAACTGGCTAAATCACCTGACCAGCATTTAGGAAATCCGGGTTTGAATCTCGTTCAAATCACAACATTTTTTCATGGCAATTACCATTCTCTTTGGTGCATACTTTCTAACAAAAATTATCTGATCATGCATCTCCCCGAAGAACATTTAAAGGAAATACATACATAGCTCCTTACATGCATAAATTGTACCATATTTCTCACGAAATGTCAATATAAAAATATTTCAAATCGTGAACTGCCCGAGAAGTTAGAGGTCAAATAAACGAAGTCATACTACCTTAAGAAGAGACTGGTGAACAATCTTTCTTAGAGTGTAGCGATATTATGATAAAAACTAGGACTCTTAGGAATGAGCATGTAAAAATGCTGCTGGCGTTTCAGATTTGGGTGTAGAGAAGAAGGGAATAAGTGCGATTGACGGAAAGAAAGACATGTGCTAGACATGGTGGGAACTCCTCCAGTAGAATCGTCGCGAGATGTGGTGCAGTTGTAGCAATACATTTGAAGCAGACAGGCCAAAGCTTCTGCGTGGGCCCGTGACCTTCGCGTTATAAGCACGACGCTCTAACCATCTGAGCTAATGGGCCAGTTGCAAGAAATTGGTCACTCTCCGTTCTATATACAACTCAGCGTGTCTCTTCACGATCTACTGGGCGATTCTACTTGAGGAGTATTGGTGGAAGATGACTGAGAGTTTGAGCGGGTAATGAGGGGCGAAGGGATACTGAAAGCCGTGATAGAGGGGAGGATGTTGGATAAGCTGGGAAGAGGAGGGCTTTATAATATGAATGGGATAAAGAAGGATAGGACGTATGTCGAACTTAAGAATGAAATCATAAAAGGAGACAAGGACCTGCGACTGCAAATGGTAGAGTATATAATACATCTTTCATTTAAACCTACCTCAACTCATCACCTAAGGTAATCAGAGATCTCCTCAAATAATAACAGTCACGTTAAGTAGCAATGTAATTGTCCAAGAGTGTTTTGCTCTAAAAATAAATGTGACTCTTGCGTGCAAGTGATTAGAATTAAATTAATATAAAAGTAGTGGAATAATTACATGGCGCGTACTTACTCTTCACCAGAAGGAGGAAGTTTAAGGTAAGGAAAACTAGCGTTCGACGGGATGAGGAAATAGGTATTTCATAAAAATACCATATTTTACGACATGGTGACATCTTTAAATAACCTTGCAGTGAAATTGGTGTTATGGAAAAGAAATCCATCTATATACTTTTGAACGCTTAAGTATTCATTTTCAACTTCGCACTTTCAGTACTATATATTTACACTATATCGTTGTCTCAATTAACAACAGCTCTTCCGAATCGAAACAACAGATCGAATATGTATTATACAAGCAAAGAATTATTGTCGTAATTCGGACATCAAATGTATGTTTGGATAGCGTACAAAACTATTTACAAAATTAAGATATTATGAATTAAAACTGTTATACTAAGTAAGACATATGCAGCCTTTTTTCTTTCTGAATACGGTTTACTTTAAAAAAAATCAAGTGACCCTATGATTAAACATTACGGGAGCAAACTACCTTGGCGTCCCTGATAGTAAACATTTAATAGTAAAGATCACAAATCACTCGAGCAGCTTTTGGCAGTCCGCCCACAAGAGTTAAACATTTTCGTTTTACTTTACAGCTTGTTCAAAGAATGGTTGCATGATAGCTAATCTTTATTTGTGCCTCCATAGAGGAACAAGATCAGGCAACAATAAATAAACAGGTAAATAGGAGCGTGGATATTATGAAAACCCACCTCTCGTTCCTCCGACTCAATTCGCAGACTTTTATAGACCACAACTTTCCCCTCCAGGAGTATAGAACAAATTTTATGCGATCGGTCGTTAAAAAGTGTATAAACGATAAAAAAAATACGGCGTCACGAATGTTCAGGCTCTCTATCCGTTTTCGCTAGTCAAACCAAGTGAATGACCTCCTTTCACCCGCTAGACGCCTGGGGATGACGCACTGTATGGATGATTACTAAATCTAGGACGTCCGGGAATGTTTTCCTCCAGTACCTACATCAATTCTGTGATTTTTCCGTGGCGGAATGGCACAGAGGGTTACATTAGCTGCAAGCTTGCTCATATTTTTCTAAAATTTCCTGATGTTTCTTCTAAATACAGTATATTTGCAACAGATGTGGAATTGGGTGGTAATTTCATCCAGATATAGAGCATAATATTGTACCGGCAGATTATAGCTCGGAAAATTATCTGCTAGTAATGTTTGTCGTTAATAATCTTTCCGATTTATTTCGGAAAGCAAAAGGAGAGAGGTGAAATCGGGTTGTTGAGGAGGTTTAAGTACAGATTCTCATCCAAAGGGTCCGAGATCGCATCTCGAAAGCGGTGGAGATTCTTTGATTATGATCCTGGTCCCTACTTGGGTGCCACCTGAAGAGCACTTCAAGCGTTCCTTCCCAACGTTCTTCACATGTCAGTTTAATGTGGAGTCCTTTGCGCCAAAAGTTAAAACAGTAGCCGTCTCTCTCAGTCTTCCCTATATTCCCCAAATAATGCTTCCATTACAATCCAACTATCCTTAGTCTTTCCTTACGGAGGATCCACCGCGACGGCGCGCGTGAGTAAAAACAAATACGGAATTTTGCCTTTTTGTTAGTCTTATTGTAAAAACACTGTTTTTCACTAACAATAAGTTAAGATACAATAGGTATGTAGACTATTTGGCGAATATATTTACAATGAACACTATTTTTCAGCAATAGGAGCCGACTTCAGCGCCATTTTTGTCGAATTGACATATTTTAACTTGCTAATGTCAAAGAAAAAGGAAAGTCGCCTCTATTTGACGTTTATTCGATTTCCTTGGGTTTTCACTTCTTTCATACGGTTTTTCAAAAAATAACATATATACAAGATACTAAATTACATGATTTAATGAAACACTCAGTAATTACACAACGTTTTTACTATTGACATAGGTTTCAATGATATGCCTGATCATCAGGTACAATTTAAAAGAAGTTCGTTTCTTTTAGGGACGTTCCTGTAAATTGTATCTGATGTTTATGCTAAGCATTGAAACTTAGGTCGCCGATAAAAGTTTGTGTGGAAATAGTAAGTACTTCATTAAATCATTGCTCACTTCAACAAAGGTACGCTGGAAACTGTATCATAGAGAAAAAGACAACTTTTCACCATGTTTCCATAAGAAGCTATTACGCCTTTCTGAGCCTAATTTTTCATTTTTTTATTTCCATTTGTTTTCTAGGGCTGCATCGCATTACGGTAAGAAGAATGTTGAAAATATTGCCCCGCGTCAAAGAATTGATACTATGTGGCCTATATAAAATCAAATGGCAAGGGCTGATCTCAACAAATCGCTAATTCCTTCCTTTGGGCGAACTAACTGACTGTGAGAGATTTAGTGACGAGGCGATGAAAATGCATTTACAAACGCATTTTCATCGCCTCGCCATTTGTATAGCCATTTGTATAGTACCTACTCCGAATGATTTTACTTCGATTTTCAGAAACCCATCTTCATGCAGAAGGTCTTCCATTTGGACTGTTAAAACAATGTTATTTTTCCCGTCAATGCTCATAACTTTTTTCTTTTTTTAAACCAATTTTGAGTGTGTCGAGTTGATATCAGCTTTGTTAGAATCATTCGCTTAGTTTTAAATTACTTTTTCCCTTTGAATAGGATAAAATAAATGCTTACGTGAATTTAAGTCATAATCCTGAAATAGATTCCACTTAATTACTTATCTCTCATCTGTCCTAAAAGCCATAATTGTTGCTTTAGTCACTAGAACTTCTGAATAACCTTTTTGCCGAAAAACGTTTTTCGACAAAGTGTTTTTCCTGCAGATTTTAGAATATGAATTTCACACCAAAATATTTTGAAAAGAATGTATCTTACCCATTAAGAGGTATTCTGGTTAGGACTTATCATCTCGTACGCGAGCATTTTGGACCCTGCACGGTAAGTTTCACCACAGTCTTATCACCACAGTCTTACGCATTTAGTATGATGAATGCGTCGGACCTTTTAACTCAAATGACCTCGTCCGAACGATTACAACTACTTAGAATGGTGTCCTTGACATCTAGGTTAGGATCGGAGTAGCGTGGAAGACTCTGGTTTAGGTCAGCGCTTTCAGCATCAAAGCCTTCAACAGGCTTAAAGCGATCAAAAGCGTGTGAATTACTAAATTTGAATAGTCCATCCTCTAGATGCTATAGTAAGCTGTCTCATTTCTGGAGAAAAAAAAGTCTTGGGATCATTTGTGCTGGATTATATTTCGACCGTTTGTCCAGGTCTGGAAAGATTCTTTGACGGACGAGTTTGGCTAGGTTGCTTTATGTAAATGATTTTTATTTGATCGTCTAATTAAGATATTTGTCTAATAATTCTGGCTGATTTGGAAGTATTTGATGAGTATCAGACATTCTAGTCCAAGTACAAGGAAAGATTACAATAAAAAACAATTATCTATGGAGGGAAATTAGCACTGACTATGTAGATTCCACTAAATGATTTTTTATGACAATCTGGGTTTCAACACCTCGTGTCATCCTCAGATATACATTTTGCTTACATCCTCAGGTTGCAATTTATATAATCTTGGTTTATCAAAGCATATCAACATTTTTCAATTTTAGATAAATAAAACGTACATATAGAATATTTCCTTACAACAATTAATTTAGTGCTACCTTTTTTAACGGCAATATATTATCATTAGATTGAAGATATTTATATCGTGAGGCGTAATACAAAATATCGTCGTGTGGAAAGAAAAAGTTTATTCTATTTCTTGTGAAATGAAAGTGCACATGCTAGTCTGCCAACGTATCAGAAACTGATGAATTGGGATTGCCAAACTGAACCAAGGAAAAAGAACTACTGGCAAAGACTGCGAGTTAGGTATCTGCACCGAAACGTCACATGAAGAAATTCCTAATAAAATTCTAATCAACATGCAAATATGTGTGGGCATGGATTTACTGTCTGCAAACGTGCCCCATGAACCCCCGAAAGCCCGTCGCAGGTGCCGAGGTTTCTCGGCGTTAGAACCCATATGCTCAAATCATGACCCAAACGCGTGACCCTTGCGTCAACAAGCTTGAGGCGTCAGCGAGTGGGCTAACCCGGCTGGAGGTTCTTCCATCAACGATGCTCCAACGGTAACCTGACACGAGCTGAGTAAACACATTCAACTCAAGTGAACGCTTCGGACAAACGCATGACTCAAGAGCCAAAGCTGCTTGTAAATGATGATTTTTCTCTGTGTTTCATTGACACTTGACATAGATAAATACATCCATATTTTTGCTTCATACTAGTAAATAAATGTGTCCTGTTTTCCCGTGTAATATCGCACACGGATATGGAAACTTATGGCTAATACTATGGCGTGTTTAAGAACAGAAATTGAAAAGTAAATAATAAATAAAATCGTCATTTTGAGTAAATGAGCGAATGAATGTATGAAGAGATTTTAATATGAAGTTCCAGGAAGTGCCACTAAGTAGGGATGGGGAAAGTAAGTGGTCGAAGGTGATAATTTCGACATAGTTTTTAAGTACCTAATTTATTAGCCTTACTCGCTCCTAATCATTATTTATTCCATCAATCACTTATCCTCAAGTCCCCCACTTTCTTCATGTAAATCCACATCTTAAAAAT
Source organism: Pyrrhosoma nymphula (assembly GCA_963573305.1). NCBI lineage: Eukaryota > Metazoa > Arthropoda > Insecta > Odonata > Coenagrionidae > Pyrrhosoma > Pyrrhosoma nymphula. The sequence continues at coordinate 39,520,011 of OY754334.1, forward strand.
CAATTCGCCGAATGTCAACTCTCAGTTTCCCTTTAACTTGACCTATCCTTAACTACTAACATCAGCTTCCATTCTATGAAGTGAAGGTTGGCTACCAATAGTAAATCTCTATCTAAATGTTATGTTGAGGTTAAACTTATTTTAAATTTTACGTTCACGCAATGAATTTCTTGCTTTTAGAAATCCTAAAATTCAGTTCTTATCCAGCATATTCCTCATTTTTTTCGTATTTTTGCGTGTAAGAGTATTAGAAGACGTGTCAGTATAGAATCTCAGTTAATTAATATTTTCATTTAAACCCTAGGTGAGATTAATTTGTTGAATAATCTAGAAATGTTTACAAGCTGAAGAAGTGAAATACTTATATAAATGTAATTTTTAATATTTAAAAATATCCGGGCCAGTTGGGTAACCAATAAAAAATTGATGACCTCCATGAATGAATCCATGCCGTAGAAATTGAAGGTCTAGAAATATTTTAACATTCGTGAAATAATTTTCTATGAATAAACGACTACTAATTAACAGTTATTGAGAGGATCCTTATTTCTCTCACGAAAATCCTCATATCTTATATTTCTACCTATATTGTAAAAAGAAAATGCCTTAGTCGTATCTTTGTGAAGTTAAGGAGAACTTTCATTATAAAGGGTTAAGGAAACCCAAATGCAATTTTACAGGATTACGTTTAAAAAGCGACCATGGTCTTCATAGTCGCAGTAGGCGTCAATAACAGGTGTTATTACATACCCCGTGCTCATTGTTAAATGTGCCAGCAACGTAAAGAATGCAAGTGAAGTGTTTCAAGAAATATTCTTGCCATATTCCTGTTTCATTCACCAAGATTATAGAAGGGAATAGATGGAAGCATCCATTACTATAATTAAGGGGAATCTGGAACACATTAGACCGCGCAATCGGCAATGTTGAGCAGATTAGATACTTACGTCATGCTCATATCAGAGATTAACCTTAAAGTAAAGAATCCCTTCTCTAAGGAACTATAAAGAGATTTCTCGTGATACCATAATAACGTATCTAATCAAGCGTGAACCAATAATAAGTCACCAAAAAACACTGAGATTTATATGACTTTACTTAAGATTCATTTTGGTACGACCAATTTTCGCTGAAAATGTCTCTTTTTCTGAACAGGAATGCTATCCATTCCTTCGTTTAATCTAAGAATTACTACTTTGATTTGACGACCGTAAGGGAATGATGCCAAATCAATTTATGGGCCAACGTTAATCTTCAGTGTTGTTCCCCAGGGCGGTCCATTCTGTCAGGGATGTTCTTCAACGTATGTCTCGATGGGGTAACGTTCACAGATGCAATCCGATGGGTATATTCGATTCGGCATCCGGTAATTACTATCAATTGAATCGCCGAGACCGTACAGGACCCTACACAGAACAAAGATCCGGCTCATTCTCAAGGGGGATTGATACACAGGGAGTAATTTAGTTGAGATTTAATATTATTGGGAAGTTACTTATTTTCCTCGTCCCACTGACATGAAGACGTTCCACCAAGTTAAGCAAGGCAGTAGGCACCGTTTTTTTTTAAACCGAGGAATATTTTGAATGAACCAAGGAGTTGCAATTTTTCACTTAAATAAGTTTATCAAGGCCAAGTTTTTGATGAATTATATTACCTTTAGGTCTCTTCAGGCCACTTCAGGGAAATTTCAATAAGTTGGTTTCTTATTCTCCATTCCCACATCATCACGTTACGGCAGTCTACAACGCATATTCCTTCGTGATAGAAAAAAATCGGATTGGATTGAACATATTTTGATGCACCAAAACCGCATGAAATATTACTAGTAGGAGGGTTGTATAAAATAAACTATCGAGGGAGACCTAGAATAGAATAAAAAGGGCATGTTATGAGGGGTGCTAAATCGAAGTTTTTAAGCAGAAATTAAGCGATGGGCTGATAAGAAAGTGGACAGCGGAGTTGACTGACCTGCTGCACCTGACCAGCGAAAGCTGTGTGCGTTCAGGGTTATTTTCCAGGATTCCATAGACCTACCGTTCCACTAATATAAAAATAGCACTATAGTTTAAAAAAAAATATAAATTTTAAAATTCCGTAGTTCTTCACGCAATAAGGAAAAAAATGTAAATCCACCAGGTCTATTAAAGGAACGCCAAAATAAATAAGGTTATAAATGCAATTGGACGGTTAGAAACAAAATTATTAATGCATAAACTGTAATAAAGAAAATATTTTTAGATCCCACAGAAATTTGAAAAACCTAGACACCTTTCTGACAAGATGCTTTCAAAAATAAACTTTGTTATATTCCACACAGTTTTATTACATTATTTTATTACAATCACATTTTACATTATTATATTTACACAGTTTTATTACAATTATTTTATTTATACCCGGTTTCAACCTTTTCAGGTCATTCTCAAGAGTTAACTCGTGTTAACAAGAGTAAAACTGTGAAAACTATATAACAAAGTTTATTTTTGAAAACATGATCTGATCTGGTAATAATCGTATAAATAATCAAAATGAAATAGTTGATTCGCATCAAGCTCCGGGTCAACGTGCGACCTCCCGTGCAGATTCACTCACATCAGCCGCCAAATTTAGGAAGTTGCACCACCGTTACATAAATCCAACTGTGAAGTAACTGTTTTAAGCCATCCCAATGATGTAAAGTAACCCTTTTTTGAAGTAACACTTCTACCTTACATCAAAAGTATATTATAGGTCATTTATCAATCCATTGGAAAGTAACGAAAGGCCTAACTGCTACTCAACCAGATGGAAGTGGACAAGGTGAAGTGCATGCCACAAACAAATTTTTTTTTCTCCCTTATATGAAATATTGCAATGACGAAACTATGAAATTCTTTACCAATACAAAGGACTGCAAGTTTCTAAAATTTGAGATGGATCGAAGGTGGGGTACATTTTTCAAATAAAAATTTAAACTTTCAAATATTTTTTTTAAATTTCAAAAAATTTAAATTATCACATTTGATTATTAAATATGATGCAGTAATGTGTTTTGTACAAATAAATTCTTACCGGAACTTTCTAGCTTTCTTATATCTGAAAAAATGGGAAAATTCTGGGACTTGTTTTTACAAATGCCGAATTTTTCATATCCTCGTATCTTCGAAAAAAATTAACATTTTTCATAAAAATTGTAAATACAAACTAAAGGCCTTTTAAGGAATAGAGACAAATTTTAAATGAAAATTTGAGATAGTAAGGGCAACTCATCCGTGATTTCACATGGAATGACCCATATGGAACTTTATGACTATTGTATAAGTTTATTTATCTTAATGAATTTAAAAATATATAAATACCTGCGGGATCTAATAAATCTTTGCGGGAAGCTCAGAGAGGTATGTACATTGCATCAGGGATAGTTTATAATGCATTGTTCAATGGGGGATATCGTATGTACATGGATGCAGCCTCATCGGCACCTTCGATTAGGCCACCCGATTACCGAAATGTTCTTGGGATCGGCCAAGGGGCGGTAGTGGACTGCATCAAGAAGATCCCGTTCATCCCGTTCACCCCAGGGGATGGTACACAGTGACCGTCAATTCCGCGCAGTGTGGCTAACATTGGCGGGAGCCTCACCGGATCCTTTCCGGGCTTCCGGGAGAGGATTGGGGGAAAAGCAGAGGGGGTGGGGCTTAGATCCCCCGCGAGGGACCGGAGTAGTAGCTTCGTGAGTGGGCCCTGGGACACTCACAGGGGGATTGGGGGTTGGGTAGGGCCTCGTCAGCATTTTGGAACGCGGTCGTGAGATGGGGCACTGAGTGCCCAGCCCCCCCTGGTTTTGGCCCTTTGATGTCGGCGCTCAATCCTAACTCCCCTTTGTATGCTATACATATGCCGCCGGTGCCATGGCCAGCTCTCTCCCTGCGCAGGCCTCCATAATAGGTAATACGACACCGCCACGGCGCCCTCCTCGTCGCATCCATCGGCGCCCTTTGCAACAACCTGCCCAGTGCATCTTCTCTCCCCCATGATTAATCTATCGGAAAATCTTGGGACGTTTGTCGCTGGGGGGAGATAATAGGTTTACGCCCGGTGAATGCACAACGGGTCCCTATCCTATCTCCTTGAGGACATCTTCATTCATCGATAGGCAGGCTAGTACGCCACAGAGGGCGTTGACAACCAAGGGGAGGATATTATCATGCTCTAAGTAATTTCTGCCAGGGAGCGTAACCGCGGTGAGTGAGTGTAAAATCATGCGATGAGCCTATAGTAGCCTAATCTTCTTGATTTATCTAAATGCGCTGTAAGAGGCGCTAGTTTCGGCGCAAAGCTAAATTGTTTCACGTAGTTGTAATATACCAAAATGAGGAAATTCGTCAGAAAAGAAAACATTATTTATACTTGAGCGGGATTCACACTTGGATCTTCCAACTGCTTGAACTAGAATGATAAATAAAATATTAGTTTTCGATTAATATGGATTGGTAGTGTTAGCAGCGTCCGAATTATGATCAAATCAAATGTTTATTTTTCAAAGGGAATTTCATCACTTCAGCGTTATATCTTAGCAGCCAAGCACGTGACTACATACAATATAATTTGAGTGGATCAATTTGTTGGTCTAGAAAAATTCACACAATCATACCGAGTTACATATTTCAATATGAAGCTACCAGAAAGATTTCATTATTGCCCACGAATAATATCAAACCCCCATTATCCATTGCAGATTAGAAGCAAGTCTACAACTTTTCCACTTAGCAGTCCCCGGGAGGCTAGGATTTTAGGCGATCATTAGTGCTTTGTGGTTCCCCAATAAATCTTACCGCGTGGATTTGAAGTCCATCTCATCAACTGAAAAGGAGCGGGTCACATTGGAGGAACGCAAACAAATAAGAATTGTCATCGTAATTTGTCGTCGTGACTCTTGACCTTAAAGGTAAAAGTGTGCTAATCTCAGCAAGCGGAAAGCTATAAATACATAAAACCTATTACATTAAGGTGGCTCTGCACTCACTATGTAAGTCAGAACAAATACTAAAATACACATTTTTATCGATTTGGTTTAAAAAATCCTGCTTTTGCCGATGAAATGGATTAAGGTAAAGTGCCGAAATAACGTCCCTCTATGCCCGATTGTCAATTCTGAGAATTTACTTTAAGGTAAAATAATACAACAACTGATTGAAGCAACGCAAATCTATACCTAATAGTTTTGGTGGTGTAATTCTTCTAAATAAATCATTTTAACCAATAAATAAATAAATAATCGAAAAAATGCATATTTTGATTTTTAAAAGGTATCCTAATTTCGTCCCCCTATCCAGTTATTTTCTAATTATTTATGTTCATGGGAAATTTCAGTCAAACATTTATATTTTTTGAACATTTAACATTCAAATATATATTTATTGAAATGAGAACATGTTTAGAGTTACATATGTTTCATCTATTTAGCCAAACACGCAATGATCAAACCTATTGAAAACAAAAACTTTGGCACAAAATATGCTGTTTATTCCACGAATATATTTTTAATGACCACATTTGTCCAGCTATAGGAGCAGACTGCAGCGCTTTTGTATGGAACTAGCGCATTTTGACTTAAGTTACGGTAGGAATTCGCTAATAACTTTAAGAAATAGGTGGTAAGATTCCTATAGTTTAATTTAATTCAATTTCCCGGGACATTTTGCTTCATGTATACAGTTTTAATTAAACGCTTATATTATCTTTCTCGTTCACATTGACGTTTTCCTACTGTAATATGACCATTCTCCATAAGAGCCCATGTTAAAATTTCCACTTTCAAAGCTGAATTACAGTAAACAATTTTTTCATCTCATTTAATAAAACGCGCTTCAAAGATTCTACATTTAAGGTTTCAGAATTCCTCGTATAAGCGACCCTGAGGCCAGAGCCACCTTAAAAGCGGTATATAATATTTTTTTCCTTTCTGCCATTCATATGAACGAATTATTTTGAAAGATGAACAATGCCGAGGCACCTCAGCATACATTTGGAGAACGTATTTTAACCAAGAAAACATTGGTAAATGTGAGTTGAAGTACATTTACCATTACCAATTGTACCATTTTTCTCATAAAATAATGGGACAATTTAGAAATTATATATCTCAGTCATAAGGCTTATTTTATCTGCTTGTCGTTATTTGACTCAAATTATATTCGCCGACTTCCACAAACGGGTTCCATGTTTTTCCTAAAGCATTTGCTTAACATAGTATCGATGTTGACCTCTTCATAATATTTTTGAACAGAATTTGGCAAATGTATATGACAGTATAAATGTAAAAAGGGCAATTATATTGGTTTTTAAGGTACAGTCACCGCATAAAGACTGGCGACATCGACAAAAGCGCCGAACATGCAAAACTACGATTTTGTGTGGCTCAACTGATTCAAAAGTGAGGGGGGGAGGGGAGACAAAGAGGAGGGGGTGGGAAGGAGGTGAGAAAGTGGCCAGAGGAGTCGAATCAGAACCTCGTCTTGGGAGCTAGTGAATTAAGGGGATCAAGTTGCCGATGTCGCCAGACTTTATGCGACGAATGTGCATAAGGACCAGTTTGTTACTAAAAAAAACAGCGAAAGATAAATGAATGAGCCGAAATTAATCATAAGTGTGGTTTTCCATATCATATATTTAACAATACCATAGAAAAATCGATATATATATATACCGTGATTTTCCAACTTAAAAAAGTTAAAAATAACTTGATTATAGTCTTTTTTATATCATATTTTCAAGGCAAGGTATTTCGGTTTTCCAAAAACACTGAACTTTGAAGGTTGGTAAAAGATTCTCTATCCTCAAAAATCTTACGACAAAAACAACGATGTAGTTGGGCATCGGGAAAAGATAGGATTATATTGTACTTGGAATTTTTTCTTCACAAAGATTTGAACGGAGACTATTTCTTTTTTGATTCCAAATGAATGCATTGAATTAGAAGATAAAGTTAATATATGAGACCAATTCCCTATTTAGTGAACATACTAAAGTGCGTCGGGGAAATCAGTTAGGAGATAAGAGGTTACACCATTCGAAACGGATTATGGAATTGTTGCCTGCCGCTGACTCGACGCCTATTCAAAGAGAATAGTTGGAGAGGTTTGCTTTGGCGCCGGCGGGATGGTAGAGGCTTCGGAGGCTGCTAAGGGCATGACAGCATGACGCCGTCATTATTGATTTTGCAAGTCTCCTTACTGTGCTGCACTGAACAGATTCGTGTCAACAGATGTGGCCGTGGGTTACAGGCACCTCTGGCATGCCGAGAAGAGGATTCTGGGTGTGAGAGGTTTGTATTGCAGACGCAAAGGTTTTGGTCGGAACTCGGTAATGGAGAGGAATCGTGTTAGACCGGGTGCTGGAGAAATCCTGCAATCTTTAGTGAAGGATACAGGGGACGTCTCTACGGCCACAAAGAGCCTATTCAGTTTCTAAGTGGGTGACGGCATGGCTATCATTCACTCCACTCTCATGGTGACCACTCAAATGAAGTCAAATTCACGTTCTTCACGGGTTTAAGGGAAAAAAATATTTCTTTCCACGGTTATGCTGCAGTTAAATTCAAAGTCAGTCAAAATCGTATTCTTTGAATGCTCGATTATTAATGACTAAATGGAAATATGCGACAGATAAATTATCCATAACCCAGGAATGCCCCGCGATATTTTAATAAAATGTTAGTAATTACAATTTTCGAAGCTGGGTTTTTTTAACAATATGATGAAACAGTTAAGCGATATATTATTACTCTGTTCTGGATATCACCTTCTTCCTGTAAGTTTATTTCAGTGCGTCATATGCTAATACATGCTAAGGGCATCAGTATTAGTTTTCTTCAGGTGCTAACGGTAAAGTGTCATAATAACAAAATGGAAATCGTAAAAAACGGCGTTAGGCAAAAAACAAGGAAATCGCTGAATTTATCATTTTCTGCAAACAGAAGTATAATTGGTATATAAAAGAGTTCCGGAGAGACAGGAATGGAAAGGTCCATTAATGCAAGGAAACAAAAAAAGAATTCTTACCGTTAAAAAAATATATGACGAAGCTTCCAACTGGGTAGCCACGTTGCAGCGAGCATCTTCTATGCTCTTGAATACGCCCGCTGAAAAACAACAAAGTAAAAATGCTCTCACATACACCGAAAATAAAGGTTTACACACAAAATTCACGGATAATTCACGCTTTATTTTCATGGTATTCAAAATTCACGGCTGAGTGGCAACCCTGAATATAAATTTTGAAAAAAGGATTGACAATCCTTTCAATCATCCCACAATAAGGTAAAAGTAACGACGTTACAACGGCAAAGTAGGGATAGTTTAAGCGGCGTTTTTTGATTAATGAAAAAATACTGTACTATAGTTTTACTTTTGTTTTCTGCGCGACAATTTTACTACATGACTATATTATTTCGGTAAGCAAGTCACATTTTTTTGCCTAGTAAAACAAAAACAAGCCATAATATCACCAAAAGTCGTAAGCAATAAAAAACCACAAATGTTAGAGTGAAATTCTTGGAAATGACAAAATGAATTGGAATTGTATGCTAATTTTATCTAATTAATGGAATTTTGAGCCGACGTAGTATCACTTGACCCATGAGTGATATTTTAACCGATTATATTTATGACCTACTTTTCATAATTCGTGACTGACTGTGATTAAATTTGTTGAACACTTAGAGCGTGTAATAAATTTAGCATTATTACTGAACAGTTTTACTCAGCAAGAGTGCTACAAATAATTCCTTATATAAAAAAATACTTGGTCACTATTTCCAAACGACACATGAGTTTCCACTTATAACGTCGCAAGCGATTAAAGAGATCGCAAGATGTAAAACGTCCCCCTGCTCGCTACGTGTGAGTGGAAAAATACTTTCATTTTCACAATTTTAACGGGGCCAGCGCATTATGAAGAGAAAAAGATAAGTCTTTTGTGCGGAATGGCTCTTATAGTTAGCTCTCTTATAGCTAATTGTAGTCGATTTTAGGTAAACATTTCCAAATATAGCGCCGGGTGGGTTGGCAACCCGCAGCACAATGACGAAGAGATAGGACTGTTCAATGATGGGCACAGAACTCAATACAATGGAATGACGACCGCCGTATACCGCGCATAGGAACAGCTGAAGCCAGATCGGCCATATTAGGAGGGCCCTCGGACCATGTATTTTTTTGGGAAATAGTGGAAAAATCGGATGTGAGCATAGTGCTTTTTGACGTGCTTAAACTGTAGTTAAAAATCCCAATGACTGACCATCCAAATCGCAATTCAATCCTAATTATATGATGCAAGGAAAAAATGTTCAAAGGTGCATGAGTTTCCCATGTATTCTTATGGAGCGAAATGCTCCGAGGTCCTTCGTAAGATGGTCGGATACGCAATTTTTTCGCTTCGCTCGGGGAGGGGGTATCGTCATTCCATTGTATTGAGTTCAGTGATGACGGGTAGAACTCGAGTGTGATGAGACCATTCTACTCCGAAAATTCGTTCACTAGTCGCATTGAAGCAAAAAAAAACTTTTATTTTACGAAGTTTTAATTGGTTGTGGCATTCATTCCATCTAATTCATACATCCGTGTATAGCCTGTTGGGCGCTCACATAACATTCTCCCTTCCATCACAGCCATAATCTTACCTATTGTCACGTATTGCCACCTCTACCCGCTCTTTACGCAAATCTTGCTACTTTCAGATTTCCATCAGCAAATATTTTTCTCCTACCATGCCTAATACGCATTGGAATGTTTTCTCAAACACATCAATGGCGTTCTCTATTTCCCAAAGTGTCCCTTTATCAGGACTTCCTAACTATTCTCATCCTCCTTCACCTTCAGCCCATGTTTCGTCACGGTACTCCACCACCCTCTATTTTAGTCATGCATCAACCTTTTTAACGTTTTTACTTAGTATTAATGCCGTACGTTCTCTCCCTTTTTTATGTCCTCTCCAATGATGCTATTCTCCCTATTATTTCGATAGTATCATCATTTTCGAGTAAAACAACAACATATTTCGAGAACATGTTCGGTGTAAAACCTAGGGTAATTGAAAACAAAAATAATATTTTATTAAGGGTAGATAAACGGTATAGTTACTCCCATTTTAAAGGATTGGACTGGTTTAAAATCTACACCTCAACTGGTACACGTTCTCTTCAATGTGTACAGACAAAGTACGTGACAATACACAAGGTTATTACAGAATCCATTATAAGATCCATGCTCTGAAGATGGAAGTAATTAATTCCAAAACGTCGGCAAGGAATAACCAGTTTGACTTTCGACATACCCTCGACAAGAAATTACTGCAAACTTCTAACGGAACAAAAACAATTACCTTTTATGCGGGAAAAATCTCAATTCCTACGTTCTTTTATGATTAATATAAAACTAATAACCAAGGTAAAAATTGTATCAAAACTCGAAAAACTTCAGCAACGTGACTACGGCGACGTATTCATAATAATTCCTGGCCTCACAAGGAAAATTAAATCCACTTTCCGGGAAGAGAGGGACAAAGGACTGATACGATATATTCAACGATTCTCGTTCTACCACCGAAGTTAAACGTCGATATATTCAGCTTGAATTTGAATGTGTGACGTTATAATTAGTAATGGGTGCCGTGACTCTTGTTTGCAATGGAATGAGTAGAAGTTCGAAATAATCTTGGCTATTGAAGAACGTTATTCTTCAAAGAAACATAGAACAAAGAAAATTCGTCAAAAGTAAAAATTTTGAAAACGAGTCCGGGGACTGGGAGAAAGGAAGCAGGTGGAAAAACTAACAGGCAGCGACCACGACATTAACGAAGGTGTGTACTTCGTTCCTCTTGTCAGTCAGAATTGTGGATGAGTTGAAACAGATAAATAAAACAAATGAACGAAAATACTTGAAAGCTCCGTGGCTGACAATCTGGGCTTCTTGTATTGAGAACACCATGCTGTTTCATCTTGTATCCTCTTTCTTCTAATTTTGGGATAAAATGCTGAAATATTTTCCCTAGTATGCACACATTTTTCAAAACTTCACAAGTTTGATCTCCCAATTGTTTTTTTACCTGCAAGAACTCAGTTTGTTTCGCTATTTTATCCCTTTCAACTATCTAAACAATTTTAAATAAATGAATTAACGAACTCCTCGCACGAGTTAACGTCGAGCAACATTAATCTTAAAATAGCGGCGAGACGTGATTTTGTACACATACTAGGCGACCATCTTATTCCATATAATGACGTCATCAATTACAAGCCGGGAATTAACTTCACCTTTTCATCCTTCCTCTCTGGAACAGCTCATATTCCGTTCGGATATCTATTATACTTTCAGAGTAATAAAGTAATGTTTGAAGCACACGTTTTTCTTAGATCACGGCCAGTTGCAGGTACCCGCCGGGCATCCTTACCTATTTTATAATGTGTTTGCATTAAAAAACCTGAAGTCATGAGAGGCGCTCAAGAGGCAAGTGCCCATACATTTTTCAGCGCCTCCGCTTGCCCCCTTCGTTTCCGAGAAAGATAAGCATCGACACTCGTCCACCTTGACTCGGTATCTCATTGGCGCACTGGCATTTTCGTGGAACCGATGGTTGGAACCGATCGATCGATCGATTGACGGCGTTAGTTCGTTCCTTTGTGCGACCGGAAGTGAATATCCACGCGTCTCGCGGATGGGAGCGGTTCCATTCTTCGGCCGTCGAAACACGTTGGCGGACCGTGAGCCTCATTTTTACGGACTCACTTAAAGGATCGACCACCTCTCGCGGCCGGGAGGGGATGAGGGGAAGACACAGCTGTGAAAAGCCATTTACCCCTTCAGGATTCAAAAGGTAGTAGGGAAGGATTAAGGTAGTTTGAGCGAGATAGTTCCCTAGTGATAATGGAGACCATATTTGAATTTTATATTTTAATTTCAGCGTCTGTAAGAAGCGTGAAGTAAATATTGTAATATTAATGATGTAAAAATATAGTTATATATGAACATAATTCTCAGTAATTAAATCAATATATCTACATAAGTCTCCTACTTGACTAATTTTTTCACGTCGCACGGCTAAAAAGCCTTTAATGCAGCAGGACTTCGACAGATGGTATACGAAAGGCGAATTAATTTTTTCAAATATTGTTTCAAAAAACAGCCAGTTTCCAAGGCCTAACAGCATTAACAAAGTTATATGACTGCACCAACCCCGATAGGAAATGATGCGATGGATAAGTATTTGTGTATGTCAGTATAAATCTGAGAATCGGGAATTAAATAGATCCAGCATCAAGGCTGGATAAATACCCACACGCATACCCATCAAGCAGTTCTCTTTCGGGGTAGGCCCAGTGGAAAGTGCCTCTAGGTAGACGTAAAGAGAGAAAATTTAGAGAGAATGCTGAACCTTATGGACAAAATTATGAAGATGTAAAACTTGAAGATCTATTTAAAGAAAACCAAAACAAAGATTTGAGTAGGAAATTTAGAATGCGAAGTCACCATTACACTCGAACAACAGAAACTACAGCAAGGTGAAGAATTTTGTTATCTGTAAGTTAGCATTTGCAATGATGGGAGCATCAAGAAAGATAAAGTAAACAGAGTGGCGCACGTCAAGAATGCATTTTTCTATGGGAGACGTCTTCTGACAGCCAGTAACACAAGATAGGAAGTAAGCAAGCACTTCCTTAACAAACTAATATTCGGCGCATGCTCTAATAAGGCAGAGAAGGTAGGACAGTAGCAGTTGCAAAGGAAAGAAGATTGGAAGCAATGAAACTGTGGTGTTGCCGATGGATAATGAAGATCGAATGAATGAAGAGAATCACCCACTAAGAAGCCCTACGAAGTGATAGAGAAAAAATAAGTTAAAAAACACAGAAAAATTGGAGAAGAAAACTTATTGGACACATTCTGTGACTTACCAGGCTATGGAGAACCTAACTGGGAGAAATTAATACGAAGAATCACCGAGCAGGACTAAGGATGGAAAACGTCAGAAAACTTAATATTGAAAGAGAATGGAAACATCGCCACTGCTAATTTCCACTTAATCTTATCATGCCTGTGTTATAGAGTCTGATGTAAGTGCATAATCGAGTGAATTACTCGATAACAATGAAATGCAATTCATTATCAGTATCATGTCGTCTAACACCCATCAGGCTTATCCATTGCAGCGGCCGTGAGAGGCAGAGGGAGAGAAAGTAACTTCTATCCCATCTGTTGCCACAAATTTCCGCCACATCGTAAGTTCAAAAGGTAAAAAAAAATGAGAAACGATGAGTAAATTACTCATAAGATCATCATCCCAAGTATTGGTACACTGAAGCTCTCCACTCCGCTCTCCTCTCACTAAACCGTTTTGCTAGCTCCATAATTCTTTATTTCAACGTCCCTCATGACTTGCTTCACCAAAGCCATCCCTCACCTTCTTTGACATTTCTTTCCATTTACATTTACTTTTAGTACTGCTTTTAGTAGACTTGTCGTTTAGCTGAATATTTCCACTAAGCATGCTTCTTCTTTTTTTCCAAATCAGCCGTACAACTAATCAATAAGCAAATATTCTCTGCTCACACGCAACATAAAAACCAAACATATTGCCTCAAAAAACTCTGTAGCGGAGGTAAACTCCTGGTCAGCTAATTTAATACATCAACCTCCGTCCATGAGGGTCGATTGGATGGACGTTGGTGGAAACTAGAGTGAAAACCTGGTTGCTGTTGGCTTCAGCTGGTGCATATTGTTTTTAGGAATATATCCTTGTGCCGCCATGCCAGCCATAAAGCAAGAGGCTCTATCTCTATGCGCGCCATCACGTTGCATGCAGCAGCAAGTTTCCGCACCACAGCCTATCACGTTTGTAGTTTTACGGCCGTTGAAACTTTGACGACCGTCTGAGAGAGAGGACAGCATAGTTCTCAAAGTTCAAGCGACAAGTCTGGTCTCCGGAGATGTGTTACTTCCGCAATAAGAAAATGAGATTCATATTAGAAACATCAGAAATTTCTCAGAATGATACGAGTGATTGGAGCTATAAGGATTGCTCCTACAATTTAACGATAACCAGTTAACAATAAAGCAACGTGAGTTGGTATTCCTGAAAACAACATGTAAATGTTAAAGGCGATTATAAATTTTACTATCGTATCATTTATGATAATTCAGGATTTAAAATATCATAACATAATTATAGCGTTTAGCTTCAAAATTACGACTTTTGATAGAGTTTTAGAGTAATTTTTAATTTTAGAGCAATAGAGTAATTTAAAGTAATTAAGAATTTTATTCACCGGTAAAGATAGTTTTAGATGGAAGAGTAAGAATACTCAAGATTTTTCTTGGTGCAAGTCCCTCTCCTTTACACATTTCTTTCTTCATATCACCATACGCCCACCTCTCTTCATGCCGTCCATTAAGGTATTTCTTTCTGCCCCTTCTCCGTTTACCCAACATCCTCCCGTCTATCACAGCCTTCAGCATCATTTCACTTCTTATCACCATTTTCTTAATCCCATACTTAATTAATCTCGTAGGTACAATATCCTATACTTTTCTCTTTATGTGTTTAACGATTTTCCCTAGCCTAGACATTATTTTCGACTCCCTCTGGTTGATAGACAATTTAAATCGTGATATTTCTATCGTTTATTTTTCATCGTGCAAAATATTTACCTCCGTTTCTATGTCTTCATAATAGATTTATATTTAAGAGAAACGGTCGTTCCTGTTTAAAGCGAGTTTTAAGCGAGATTTTTCCCCGAGTCATAATGGATGCCATACTCGAATTTATTTTTAAACTTAAGCTGCTGTTCGATTCATGAAATAAATATTTTAATATTAATGATGAAAAAACTTTGTTTTACATGACTGAAATCCTCAGCAACGAACTAAACATACCAACATTTGTAAAGTTTAAACTTAGCACATTCGTTCAACGTTGAAAACGTCGGCACACCTTGAGAATTTTTTTCGGTTTTTTAAAAGGTTATTACAGTGGGCGGAAAATTTATTTTTGAAATAGTACATAAACCCCACCGACTACACTACCTTAAATTTCAAACGCGATTCCTGGATAAGATATAACTCATTTTTAAAAATAAAGTCTCTCTGGAGTGCATAGCTGAAATATTGGAAAACGGCTTTAATACTTTGGTGAATATTTCGAAAAGAACAGAGTATGATAAGCGGTAGATGTTTTGGTGTCATTGGAGAGCAGAGATATATTTCCTCATACTGAGTAGGCCTCAGTATTAAGAAATATATCTCTATATAATTCATTAAATTTCACGAGAAGTGATATCTCGCTCAAACTACCTGAAGGTGGCAGGACCGTCTTTTGTCTATGTACAGATTTTCGTGAACCTATGAATGCGTGTTCTTATTAGTGATATATATAATAATAAAAGTGATAAAATTTGTACTTTGACGTTTTAGTATTTTGAAATTTCAACGATATTTTAACTATTTGGCTGGTGGCACATGGCATATATTTCGTAATAATTTGATTATAATTGTAAAGATTTTCTTCTAAAGGCGAAATGACACATTCCATATTTTTATAATGTTTGTTAATAAATATCAAGGTGTCTCGCCGACTCAAAATATTAAAAAAAACGTATTGAAATATTTTTTCCCATATTTCGAGTAGGTACTGCGCCAAACAGTATCAATAGTTCAAGTCATGCTTTAATTAAGGCAGAAATGTAAAATATAATTTTATCATCAATTCCATCACCATCAGCTTATATGTTAATATCCACCGCATAAAAAGATGTGACTACTTAAATGAACGGTGGTCTAGGTATTTTTTTTCTTACTTGAAAAATTATTAAAACGCACTCTCAACGACCCACGATTACTGTTCCAGCCACCTTAAAAAAAGAACTGAAAAATCCCGCGAGTGCCACACGATCTTGGGGGCGCTTATTGGACAACCCCTGGGGTTACGGCCTACGATAAAGGGTTGGTGGGAATGAGTGGTCGGTAACTGTGGGTGCGGAGGTATAAGGGGAGGAGGATAGAAGGGGTAGCTCGAGCATAGTAGGATCGAAAGAGGTCACACTGGGTGGGAATATCCGTCAGGCCTTTGTCGGTATGGCTTCCGTGATGTTGCCAAGTTTCCAGGGGACTGCTTCTTTCCGTGTCCAAAGCGGTACGGGAGGGAGTGGTTAGATGTGTGGAAGAACATGCTGCGGTTTCTCTATGACGCGATAAAAAAAGTAAAAGACACGTAACTCTGGAAAATTCAAAACGAGGATGAAGCGTACTAGGCGGGAAAACTTAGTCGCAATACGAGAGATCTGATCGTATGAGGGAGTATTAATGGGTGAGGACATCTACGTTGGAACGCAAATAAAAGATAATTTATTGACATGACGGTAAGCGAAGTAATTTTGTAAAATAATGGCATAGTTGAAGAATTAATCACTTTGTAAATTTCCACACTTTTTTAATAAACAGACCGGTCTCTATGTCACAACATCATGATCAGAGTTCGACTACATGTTCAAGAACAGTTGGCGTCTTAATTTATAGCACGAGATGTGGGGGAGGGGCAGAGGGGGAAGGATCTTTGGAAGGGGGAGAGGATTAAGTCTGTTATACAGTACAAGGACAAGATACCAAAGGAAATCCTCTCCCCCTCCCAAAGATTCTTCCCCTTCAACCCCTCCCCCATTACCCGTCCTATAAATCAAGATGCCAACTGTACTTGAACATGTAGTCGAACTCTGATGATGTTGTGGCATTAAAGCCAGTTTGTTAAAAAACTGTGGAATATTACTGTTTTTTTGTTACAATCCAAAGACTTATCGAGAAAAAAGGTTACTCAAGGGGCAAAATCCATACTCAGTCATTATATTAATTGGTTTACACTTGTAATAGGGAAACGAACCACGGAGTCGGCTTGGTTACGACATCGTAAATTGTTTTGTTTCGATTGGAGATGAAAAACAGAGTAACGTAGGATATTAATGAAGAAAAATGTTTCCCCTGTGTCCTATAAATGTTTGCCTATTGCGCTACAGAGTTCATGTGGCGTGGTGATGGCGGAAGTCACGTAGAAAAATGTAATGAAGACTGCCCCACGTTAGTGCATACAGGCGACTGTTGAAAAATAAATTACTATTTTTTATCTATAACTTCTGCAGAAGTGATAGCTATCTAAGAAAAATGCGATGCTAAATGGTACCTATGGTTAGTACTCACACCTATACAATTATGCATTGCATCTTGTACCGGAACCGTATTGTTGTACTGACTTTAATGAGGAATCCTCGTCAACATGCATTTATTTTTGTGTTCAAATATTGATTTATGCTGTGTGCTTTTTTCTGGTTCATTTATGACCTTGGGTGTGTACGGGGGTAAAAGAAATAGTAAAAACTATCAGTTCTAATGTCTCTCTACGTTATTTTACCAGTACGGTCAAATTTGCCTATTTAGTATTCATAATCAACTATTGTGTGTCGGGATTAACTCGGCATCCAAATGAAAAAAGGCTTTCTTGGCCAGTAAGAGGCCTACATCTCAGTGTATAAATATATAAAATAAATCAATAGTACTTTCATTTTACTCGTTTTAGTTTTTTTTACAAAGTTATCGGTTCTTCCTTTAATTACATGCCACTCTCTAATTAAATTGGTCCCAATTACGTGAAGAATATTCTAATAACGTCCTTATAAATGAAAACTAACTCGTATCTCATTTTGTCCTAGAGTTAGTAATTTACCCGTCATTACGTTTGTTTATGGCCATGGCACAGTAAACTCATATTTAAACATAGAAATCATCTTCCACAAAGCTCTAAACAAACTCAAGATGGTGGTTGGATCTTCCTCTTTCCCGATTCTAGTCGCGTCGTTCCACCTTGTGGCAATATTACACCGGCTATCCTGCAGGCTCCTTCAGTTCCGTTGAAGCTACGGACTCAAGATAAAATCTCGTCGGAATCGCTTGTAGTTGAGTTATAAACATAATAGTAGAATAAAACTTAACATGCAACAACATTTTATTTGCAACAACTTTGGACGTTGTGACAATGTGCAGTTATCCTTAAAAACGGCACACATCGCGGAAAACGTTCTTGGGTAGGTTCTTAATCATAGTCTTTAAATCCTACATACTGAGCTTCAACCTGTCAATTTTTTTATAAATAAACCAAAACGCATTGCTATGTTTTCAGCTCTGGCACTCTACGGGTCGGTCTCATAGCAACGATGATGCCGATATATATTCAGGGGCGCGATCATTGGTATCCATATACCGTGCGCTGTCTTTATCGTTATTTTGCACCTCATGAAAGCGGCGAAAACGTGATCGTCATTCTTTAAATTGTGTCAGGTGCTATAAAGCACTAGCTTTAATGATGGAGTGCGTTCTTAGAATAGAGTAGAGTGGAAAACGTAATTATTGCTCAAGGACGTATGTCCTCCAGGAACAAAAATAGCCGCAGTAAATAATATCATGGAATTAAAATAACGTTTGTTCATTGTGAGCGATGAATTAACACAGCAAAGGAGAGAACATTATAAATTTCATCGTAGTAACAATAAGTAATATTACAGCATATCACAGTCACGTTAATGATGAATTACAAAAAACAGTAAGTAATATCAGAATAATCTATTGATACAGCTTCAAACGACATAAAAATTAAAAAAAATCGAAGAAATATAAAAAAATATAAATAAATTTGCACACATTACAAATGATTCAGAATTAGGCACTAACTGTAGACCTTTGACTTAAAAAGAGTCTCATGACAGTAACTATGAACATTGCCCTTCTACAGTGGATTGCGTTTTGGATAACGATAACGACAACGCCAAAGAAGGAACCGTGATACCACCACTAATTATCCATGAAAAAGGCGAAAAAATGAGGTTATCGCGCTCGCGGCCGGCGCGAAGGGCAGGTACCGAACACCGGGGTACCCCTCTATGACTCCGCCCATCCTTCGACGATGGGAAAAAGGGGGAGATTCAGTTTGGGCGGGTCTTCGGTCGGAGGGGCAAGAAGAAAAGAGGAGGGGGGTGCAAACGGGGGCATCTCACCACTCCCCATTTTTTTGTCGGAGTATAAAGAGGGGGGTTGGTTGGGGGTTGGTTTGTCAGTCGTCCATACGCCCCACCCCCCCACCACTCTCTTTCTCATTTCTTTCTTCTCCTCTCATCCCTTTATGCCTCCCTCCCTCTCTCGCTCAACCCTTTGGATCGTAAAAAGGACGGTGCAAAATGGGAAAAGGGGGGGGGCGGGAGGGAATCGGGTTCGAAGAGGCGGTTTAACGGACCGTAGACACGTCTTCTCTCCCACCTCCCGATACCAGAACGAAAGGCGCACGGAGCGGTGAGGGTGCACTGCCTTCACCGGAAGCCACCATCCATGTCGCACCTTCCCTTTCCAGCAACTCTCTCTCTATTTCCACCTTCTCCTCGCGTCTTCAGCCCTTTCCTCACACTTCCCCATCTCCGGAGTCCTTTCTTTCTTCCAGAAGTACTTTCCATCACCTCGACCTTTTCTCCTTAACTTTCCAGTCCAACATAAGTTTTCTTGCATCCGCTTCGACGTGGAAACGTCTCTAAAACGTCCCCGTGAACATAGACACTAGACCTGATACGAATAACTATCCCTTTTATTCTCGCAAAGAATGTAGTCATGACTGAACCAGGGAATTACACATTTTTTTTGCCTAAATAAACTTAAATGAAACATTGATGCACATACATCAGACACTTTTTTTTGGTACGGATACGTCATTAAAATGAGTCCAGCAATGGGGTACCAGGGGCATGATCACGGTTCTCCACAACGCGTGCGATCGCGGTGTCGTTATTTATCAATTGCGGCCATGAGAGCGAAAAAGTGCTCGTCAATCTTCAAATTTTGACAGGCGTTTTAAATCACTAGTTTTAATTAATGGAATGCGATCTTTGGGTACTAACTGTGAGACCTGCCCCTCTTGAGCTAGAACTAGAGCGGTTTATGATTTGGATAACAATAACGACAACGCGAATGAAGGAACCGTGATCCCACCCCAGGACGGAAACGGCGAAGTTACGCTTGCAGGGGGATCCATTCCTATCAAGGAGGTTGGAATATATTATATATGGAAGGTATATTCCAACCTCCTCGATTCCTATACAATGACTTCACGACTATTAACACGGTAGAAATAAATTTGGTATCATTCGATTGGGTATACCACGATAATTCGAGCATGACCTTGAGTTGGAACCGCAAATACGCCTGTCGGAGGTAGGGGCTCCGCAAGGACTGGCGGCAATTTTGTGGGTGGACGACAAAAGGCCGGAAAAGCTGAATCTGAATTTGTTGGCGAAGAATAAAAAAAACAAGAAGGGAAATTTTATGCTAAAATTCTGAGGCTTCCGAGTTCTACTTTACGCCGATTTTGCTGCGCTGCTGCCTAAGAGTCCACAGGCATTGCAGATGCCCTTGTGTGCCCCCTGAGAAGCAACAGGGAGAATGGGAGAGTTTTTGCGTCGAAGACAAATTAGTTTTTGACTAGGACAATAGTAAGAATAATTTTATGAGGACGATACGGCAGCTAAACTTTGGAATACCAGGATGAGCATAAGAGAAGTCTAAATGCAGTGGCTACGGCGGCTACTATGCAGCGGAGTGTCTGAGATGTGTTTGCGGTTAAAGCATGAGGAATAGGATCACGAAAAAATGGTGAATAGATCCAATAATGGAAATATATGAAAGGAGAATGCTCCACTGGTTTAGCCACGTCAAGAGAAGGGATTAAGAGTCGAATAACGAAGCAGATAAATAATACATAAGTGAATTACGAGAGAAGAAGCGGTAGACATGCGAAATTCATTTGAGAACATGGTGGTATATACTTATTGAGAGTTTGCTTGTATGTAGTTCTTAAGTTGGACCATATCCACTGGAAAACTTAAGAGAACTTTTTTTACTAATTAAAAAAAACAATTTGGGAAAAGAAAAAAAGCCTTTTTCACGGAAAACTGTTTATAAGGAGGGAAAATTCCCGAGAAATCGAATACAAGTAAAATATCCTATCACCTTACTTTTTGAGTTATTAGCTAATTACTGCGATAATTGTAGTCAAAATGCTGAAACGCCATAGAAACGGCGCTACAGTCGGCTCCTATGGCTATAAAAAAGGGCTAATTTTAAATATTATCATGAAATAATCTGCAAATTTTGTGCCTTATAATTGATTTTAAACCAAATTAACAAAAAGGTCGAATTAAGTATTTGTTTTGATTCGCACAGTCACGATGGAATCTTCTAAAATTCTTTTTAACCACTAACATGAAAGTATCCACGTACAACCTTCGGTCGTTTACCTGGCATCATCCCAATCCACTTTTGTCCATTACAATAACACTAAAATGGTTGGTGTTCTAGCTAGTGATGGGCAAAGTCGGTCTTTTGAGAGATTTCGGTCGCGTCGGTCACTCCCGCTTGTGATTCGATCTTCGATCGTCGATCAGAGAGACCGATTTTCCAGCTAGTGAGCAGGTTTCAGTGCAGCTACCTCGTTCAGTGCCGGTTTCCGTGGAGTTGTGGGTAATTCTTTGAAAACAATTGAAGGCACAACTGTGCAATCGTGCGAAGGTTTGTTTTGTTTTTACACAATGTTCTTGGTTTGTGATTTTAAGTATAGTTATACGAAGAATATTAGGAATATCCCACTTGATTACAAAACTATTGAAGAGTGACATTTTATCGACCACAAATTATTAACAACTCATTATAGAAACCAATGATTAATACTAATTTAGTAGCGAAATTTTATTTTGGTATGTACGTAGTTCGAAACGATCAACGTTTTCTTTTGGCTGTAAGAATTTAAAGCAAATTATCCGACTGTAGCACTAAAATTCAATTTTCAATTACAGTCTGTTTCACTTGTTCACGAGACGTAATATTTGTCGAGAATATTGAAACGATGGTTTATCGTGTATTTAAGTGACAATGCAATTATGGAAATTCAGTGATTACAAATGTTATATGTGCTGTGATGTATTGCGTGTGTTCTTGTGGTGATATTTTGATATTTAAAGGTTATTTGTGTTAGGTAGACTTACGCTCCTAATGGATGTGTTATGACAGGAAATGCACCGTGGAGGTTATAAAAGTTTCTGTGCTTCTGAAATGGCAGAATATTGCTTTGTGTTTCTGGACGTGAGTTACACGAAGAAAGTGTATGTTCAACTTATGCTAAAGTTATTGTTTATGTCGTAAATTTACCAAGAGTTAGTGCTTCAAAAATAGCCTATATAGTGAAGTAAAGTTTTTGTTTGTTAACGTCGTAGATTTTTAAGTTACAGTACCCCCTGAAATAATCTCATAGTTTGCTGCTGTGTTTGTCTAAGAGTGAATTGCGCGAACGTTCAACTTTGGTAAAGGTTTGTTTACATCGTACTATATATCTATAATTTAGTTACTGTGCTTCTGAAATACTGTCTCGTGATCGTCGAGTGCTTACAATATTAATAAATGCCAAAATCGAAGATTTGTTCATAGGTTAACGTAATATTCGTCGTTTATTGTTTACATCGTAAATATAAAGCATAAATTCAGGGTATTAGTGCTTATACAGGAGTCCAAGACATTCGCTGTGTATATATATATCTGTGATTCTAATAATAACAATCAGTCCTACGATGAATACTTTTTTTAAGTTGCTTCTGTCGTGATGTTGTTTTCTTCTCGTGAAGCACTTCTTGTGCCAAAGTGAACTGAATAGGACTTCACGTTTACTATTCTCAATATTTGTTGAAATATATGAATTTTTTCAGCCACTTGAGTTATTTATATCTAATGTAAAACGCTCCTTACAAAACATGCTTCGTTTGTTGCCATCGATTAAAATCGTTGGGGTTTCACCATGCACTTCGTCACTTAGATAACTAATCAAACTAGTCAATTATATTGATGTTCAGTAAATATGTTTTTCGCAATGCCACATAGATTCTAAATGTTTAAAAAGCATATTATTAAATGATGGTTTGTATATGTACCTGCGTACCTTTCAATAAAATGTATATTCAGTAAAAATGCACTTTGTTATAGTATTGAATCTTTAGTGCTATATTAATTCCCCCTCACAAAATGCTTTTGCCCGTACATTGGAGATGTCAATTGGTTACGAAAACGATTTGATTATTATAGTTATGTCTTACAGGGTATTCAACAGTTATACATATCAAATTCTTATCAGTAAGTGTTAACATATATTGCTTCTAAGCTACCTATAAGAAATGCCTAATACACACAAAATATTTGTTATTATGATGTGTATGAGTAAGGATTTAAAAACTGATTGCAGGATGTGATGAATCTTCTTAAATTGTTTGGCACTGACAGTGCTAATTTTAAACCCACTACATTCGTTCTTCCTCTAGATGATATTGCTGCTATCATTAAGAAGCACCAATGCAATAAAATAAGTAAGCGTCAGTGAGTTTCTCTGCTATCTGATTGCTACTCTAGTTGCCATTTACTAGACTATATCATGTAACAGGTAGGGAATACTATATCTAGGCAAAATTATAACTAGTTTACTCTGTAGATTTTATGAAATGCATGGAACAATCAGGTTATAAGAATGATTACTAAATATCTGACCTCAATATATATGTTTATTATCTTTGCAAGGAATAGCCTCTGATCAATTATTAATTTACACAATGGTTTAGTGCTTATCAATGGTTATAGCCATCAATAACTTCAGACCAATATCCACTCTGCCAGTTCTCTCTATATTATAGAACTGTAATTAGAAAACAGTAGTGTTTACATATAATATGAGTTATAACAGTTGTATGTCATACCTAGTTTTGATTCAAAGAAGAAAAATCAGCTGTGCATACTGTGACAAATGTTTATTTCCCCCATGCAATCATTGAATTTGCTAGAACAATATACATACCATCTTGGATTTTTAAGAGTAAAGATTCTGAGTGTATTTCATGTTGATTTTTGCTTGATATACTTACTGGATACTTATGGGAACTAAAGCTAATATCTTTTTATTAATTTTCTTGTGACATTTTGAAAATATCTCTTCCTTCATGCTACCGTAATGGACTTTATGAAAGGATTATTCTCTGTGGGTTTGGCAATGTTTAAATAATAGATTAGAGTTGAGTATTGGAACAGGATTGTGATTGAGGAGTGAATAGCGTAAGAGGAAGATGGAAAAAATTGTGGGTTCATGATGTGGTGGAAGAGACATTAAAGGAGGAAGATTAGGAGTCTTAAGAATAGGAGAGAGTGTGAATGAAGTAATGTATGAATGCAATAGAGGCAAAGGATATATGCCAATATAGGGTATTATGGAGTAAATTATTATAAGAGAACCAGTTTCCAAATCCAAACAGACATCACTAACAGCAGAGAGCGGGCAAGGGCCTAGCCACGTTAAAACACCGGTTCCCATCAGAACACCGAAGTTAAGCAACGTTGGGCCCGGACGGTGGTTGGATGGGTGACCCTCCTCCATACCTCAACCAGGCATGGATGGAGAGATGATACTCCCTCCATACCTATACCGGCAGGCCTGAGAGGCCAGGCCAGGCCAAACCGGGCCGGTTGGAGGGAGGACATCCACTATACCTGGTACTGGGGTGAGGCAGGGGGAGGCCAATCCTCCATACCTCTACCGAGGTGCTCTTGTCCCCTGTCTGCAAGTGGCAGACAGGCATGGGGTTGGCACAATGGACCAAGAAAGGTCTAAGTGCCCGGGCTCCTGACGAAGGCCCCCCCAACAACAATCTAATCTAACAATCTAATCTAACAGCAGAGAGCAAACAATATCATGTGATAAGTTGTGTGCCTCAAGTTATCCAGGTACTCAATTACTTAGCAGTCAACTTAAGTGTACAGATGTCGTTCCTGTGTGACTTAAAGTCAACTTGATCAGAATTTTTTATGCTTTCATTTAAATTAAATGTCTGTCATAATTTAAGTCAAGTATGCACTCATAGTTTTGGTAACTCCCTTTTATAAATTGAAGAAGTTAATGGAGAAGAGGGTCATGGATGGATAATCAAGCAATGGTAGGTAATCAATGATTTTTCACTTATAACAAAATTTTAGTGTAAAATGGATTTGGTCTATAATGCTTCATGCTTAATGAATGCTGTTACATATTATTAATATTATTTATTTCACTGATATGAGGAACCTAAGAAGCTTTCTCGGGTTTCCAACAGGGTGATGGTCTCCATGTAGGCTGACGTTTCGATGTCTGACTCAGTCATTGTCATCAGGGGTGATGAAAACTAAGGGTTGTGCAACCATTCATAGATCCATTTATTTTTAATAATCAATAAGTGGAATAAATGTTGGTGTAGGTTTTTTACAATTACTACTTGGCTTATTTTGAATATGTTCCTTGAAACCCCAATATGATTTAGTCTTAAGTGACTCCTATTGTCATGATCTTTGGTAAATTTATGAATATTAATCAACTGTTATCAAAGGACATGCTATGATGTATTGTTTACCTGTAGTAGAAATTAACAAGGGTAATTATAGCTGTTAGGCTCACACATGCCAGATTGGACGAAGAGCAGGAACGAAGGGAACATAGTCCACTCAGCATCTGTGGATATTTTTCCTCATGGTAAGTGGCTTGCCAGCTCACTCCAGAGTATACATTGAGAATGGTCATTGAGTAGAAACCATTAGAGGCTTAAGACAAATAGCAAAAAAACAAATAGTGGAATAAAGTTGTAACTGGGGCAGAATTTTAGTGGAACGAGGTGTCCTACTCAAGATATTAAATATCAGCAATATTCAAGAATTATGGGGGATATGTAATGCCTCAAGTCCTGATATAGGATGCAAACAAAAGGTTGGTTTGGAAGGTTTTATAAAGGGTTGTGGACTTCGGTGGATCTAAACCATTGGCTAATGTTGAGAGGGTGAGATTAGACAAGTTATATGAGGAGTGGCTCTCGAGAAGGATAATGAAAGTAAGATAGAAGAGAAGTTAAGAGATACTTGACTAGGCATTGAAGTTACATATAACAGTGAAGGAAATTTAGGAGTCCACTTTATGTCAGATAGTAGGTAATTAAGAGGAAATGAGGTCCTGAAAGGCACTTTTGAAGGGAAAGGTTTGCTTCGTTGGGAGAGGTAGGAAAAATATAGGCAATTGAAATGAATGGATGTGATGCGCAGAACTAAATTGAATCATTTTAAGGAAAGAAATTTTTGAAGCAGGAAGGGTGGAGTGGTAACTGACCACTGAAATATATATGTCTGTTAAGCTATCTGTATACCATTATAATGGTGGTAAAATGTCATGGTCAGGCAAATATAAGAATTAAAGTGAATGTGGAATGAATAGACGTTGATAACAGTCCAATGCTATAATTGCATTACTCCACCAATGTTTAAGATAGGCATCAGTTTTTAAACTAAAATAATATTTTCTTTGCCACTATAGGTTTCTGATTATCCTCATGAATGTTCTGCTAACTTCCTGCAGGTTCCTTCTAAATTTTCCTGCTAAATATTTACCAGGGATTTTGGATGTACGATGGGTAATTAGTACTATCAGAAATTTTAATTTGTCCTTTCCAAGGAATTAAATTTTAAATGAATATGGTCTAAGCTCCTGTGTACAAGCCATGTTCGAATACACACTTTGATGGATGATACGATGATTACAAATTTCCAGCACTATTTTACAGTATATGATGCTCTATTGCACGCAGAAATACAGTCTTTATTTATTTAATTGCTCAAATACAGCATTTCTGCCAATTTAAAGTGACACAGTATCGGTGGTATGAAGTCATATATTGCCTTACTAAACATGTTAGTACATTTTGATTGAAATAACTCCTTGCCGATTTCAATGGGATGCCTAAGGCTGATGTACCTAATGGCCCACTCATGTAATTCATTTTTGCTTACAACCAATTACAGTATTACGATATTTACATTGTACCGTTTATTGAAGCTACACTCAGTGCAAATGCAAATGAAATTCCGGAAACTCATACTGATATTTACTGATCAAGCCTATGTACATTTTTTTAACTTACTATTCACTACAAAGGTAAAATGATGAAAGTATGAATCAAATTACCTGTGGGTAATCATAATTTGCAGTTATCATGTCTCGAACGGTGTTTGGATCTAACCTATATTAACTGGAATCACGCTATTATTCCCTGAATCAAGTTCTTCATATACCATTCCTCTAAATGAAAAGGAGAGTTATTGGCACATACGAAATTTTATTCTCCGAAAAAAGGATTCGCTGATGAGATTGCAGTTAAAAATATTTGAAATAACACCAAAAGCAAACTGCATTCCAAAAACAAACAATTCTGGATTAATTCACCGGTGATTTTAACACGCCGGTACTTCGGAAGACATATGGGAAGAAAATTCAGACGAAGGGAAAGCCAACGGACATCCAATGAAGCACTGGAAACATTCTTGATTGACAGCAACACCATCAAAGTCTAGAAAAAGTGATTGAAGAGAGAGGAGCGGAGTTGAATTTTTAAAATGCATTGGCAATATGAATCACAGTTGTTTATATAAACGGCCGGTATATATATAATACAGCGGCATGGGTATCAGGTTTGATTTCTAAGCGATCACGTCATAGACTCAGATATTTAATTATCACACAATTTACGACTCGTCGCGGCAAAGGAAAACAATTCATAGGGATATAGTATTGTACTATACTACTTACCAGTGACGATTAACCTATTGCACGTAATAAATAACGGCACTACATAGCCAACGCAGTAACAAATAATGCATTGCTTGGCGAATTAACAAACGGATAAGTACCTGGATCATGTTTAATTTCCATTGCATTCCTTTTGAATCTTAACCCAGCTGTCTCTTTGCCGACAGTGTAACGGATTCGGTCTTCATTTTTAATGATGTTATTATTCTACTAAAAAGCGAGCCAGCAAAACTGGTAAAACTCTCTCGATGCAAGATATTTATGTCGTGATGTAAATTGTTGACTGTTATTACGCTGCGTCTTTGTTAGCGCAACCGAGCGGAGCATCGAATAACTGCCTACATCTCACGAAAGAGCGAGTAACTCTGGAATCTCTCGTTATAAAACTCACTCAAGATTTTTTTGGTCGGTCTCAAGTCTCGTGATCGATATTTGATGACATGCAATCATTCCTGTCGCGATCGGTGAAGATCGCCTCGGTCATTGGAGAGAAGTCGTTCATCGATCTTTCTTTTAAGAGAACTTGCTCTCGGAATTCGATCTCTCACGACCGACCCATCACTAGTTCTAGCACCTCCAGTCAAACCCTCGCGGGGTACAAAATAGCTGATCACAGAAATTAAGGAAAAATTCCATAAAGTACCAGGAAACATTACAGTGGAATATGGACAATTGGAAGGCTGGAACAAAAGAAAAGAGTGGATTTCGAAACTTGGTACTGGAAGCGGATGGTGAAGATCAAATTAACGGATAGAATAAGAAACGAGGAAATGTACGGAAGAAAAGAGGAGCACTATCAGGAAGATATGGTCCAGACGGATTGGCCAAACTTCGAGACAGAACCAATTAGGTAGGCCATAATAGAAGCGAAAGTCCCACGAAAGACCGAGGGAGAAATACATAGGCCAACTAAAAACAGAAGAGATACGAGGACAAAAAGGAGTTAGCAGGGAAAAGGGTAGAATGGAGGGCTGCAGTCAACCAATCTTATGACTCAATGACTAATGATAATAACGACCAATCACTATTCCTTCGAAAGGTGCATAGATGTATTGCCAAACCAATCCTTCCTACCGAAGCCCCTTAACATGGCTCCACTAAAAATCCTGGAGCCAAAATTAGATGGAGGAATGTCACTGTCGCCGCACGATATCGCCTCCGCAGGTTTCTCGGACGGAATCTCACGCTAAAATCGAATTCGTTCCGAAGAGAGGCTAGGGGACGAAACGGCGGTCTCGGTTCGGCCCGCCCATTATTTGTAAGCAGGCATCCGGGGAAAGGCCGAGGGGTCCGAAAATGTATGTCGCCGAACTTCCAACCCGTTGTGGGAGAGGTGATCATGAAAGCAATCTGATGATTCACTGGCGATCGTACCCTTGAGCGAATTTCACCGTGCGGTCTGAATGCATAAGCCGAGAGAGTTAAGGTTTTCTCGAGAACAAGGAGGTTGAAATATCCTGGAGACGCCATTTACATCTACATACTAGAGGCCCTCTATTAGGAGAGGTTGGCCAAGTTTCGGACCATTTTCTATTGGCTGAATTCTTTTTACCCAAGAATCCCTCTGATTGGAAGGCACTGGACACCATTGTTAGTTCATTCTGCCATAAAATAGCATTGAACTGAACGGGAGGAAATTCCTAATTTGTTATTCAGAGACATTTTTACGGCAATTTTGCCTATATTTTTGATGAAATTATGAGCTAAAAGACTGATCAATCGATTGAAGACATTGAAATGAGCGTTTCTTAGGTTTTTTGTATTTTTAAGCTATATGAAATGACTTGCATGTGACACGACACGTTGCTCTCTCTTAATTTGGTATTTTGTGTCGTAAAACTCTATTTATCTCATTATTTTTGATTTTCCATTACGCTGAAACCCTGAAATATTATTATCTATCTAATATTTGGTAGAAGTGAAAAGTAGATGGCGTTGACAGGCCACATATGTAATTCACAACCGCTGATACTAATCCCGTTGTATTGCTATCCTTGGTTGACTAATGAGAATGAAGCGTTTCATTGTCAGTTGTAATGATGTTAGTGTTAAATTTTTAACGTTTTTCTAATACTAAATTAATTATTTTCCGAGGATTGAGTATGAAAACTGAAAGCAAGACTTTTGTCCCCGCTGTGAGTAGTCCCTCGTTTTCGTTCCCATTGCTAAAAATGGCGGGAATAGAGGTGTTGGCAATTTTTGCCGCAGGTGACGATGAATTTCATGTTTAACGCGTTTGTTTTATTAGCATTTGAAGCAGGCAGAGAAAGGAGGAATGTTCTCACTGTGAGACGCTCGAAGATTTTCTTTAGATTCCTCATTTTAGAATCTAAAACATCTTTTGTCACCTTACTATAGCACCTTCCTTGGAATACTTTCTCTATTTCCTCAAAAATATTTCTTCTTTCATTTAGAATTTCTATATGTATTTGCCTCTCGCTATTCTCAATTAGGACTAATTTAGTGATACCGAAATTCCACGAAAATGCCTTTTCTTCCTCAGTTCATAGTTTTTTCTCTGAGTTTTCTCTGACTTGAGCTATAATATTATGTTACCAATTAGCTACGTTCTGAATCAGCATTTTATTAAACCCATCGTAATTGGGTAGTGGCATAAGCAGGATCTTAAGATTATTTTCACTAAAACTATTAGCTAAAGCGTTATATTGACCCCCCAAGTAGCAATATCTTAAGAAAGTAGTATTTTAAAATAAATTGTAAAAATATTTTTTAATCGTTTTAAAATTATTTTGAAAACATATTAGCTCCCTCTTTTTAGGCTTTCAAAATGTTTATTTTATAATTTCCATATGATTTTTACATGAGTTTCAAATATATTTCAAATATGATTAACTCTTTAATAATCTTTTAATTATTATTTTGAAATTGTTTAAACATATCTCAGGTAAAAATCTGGAACTCCCTAGCCCACTAACACCCTCGCCCTCTCCACTGATTCTTCCCTGCCTCCTCAAAATAAAAAATGAAAATTTACATTTAAATACTATGAATGTACTATTGCGCGATGGCATGCTTTAGTATATTAAATTAATCTACCTTGTGTGTATCTAACGACAGTGTACCTATCTCACATGATCAGCTACCCTACGGTTGTACGCTCATATTCTCGCACCCGAAATCAATAAGCCTGCGAAAGAAAGAAAGTCTTATATATCTGGCCACTTCCGAGAGATAATGTAACTTCGGGAACTACTTTTTAAATGTCAATTCCGTGATAGTCTGAGGAAATACCATTACACAACGATACAGTAATTCGTCATTATTCAATTGAAATCTATATTGCCACATAGTATGAATATAAATGCAATATTACTGAGAATAAACAAGATCTTTTCCAATTCCCTCACGTTTGTCCACGTTTCAATCAAGACATGACTAACTTGCGGAAATATTGAAAGGAGAAAATTTCTGAATGTTCCAATAAACACAGAAATAATATAATTCATAACGGAAATTAATTACGCAAAGCTCTCAGTGAAGTGTTTACTGGCAGAACTAAAGTCTCTCCGATTCATTTGCAAGCTTCCCATTTTTGTCAAAATTTCGGGCGAAGTTGAGAACCGCAACCGACAAACTTTATCATTATTAACTAAATTAATTTATCCCTTTGGAGCGTATCGCCCGAAATATCAGTTGTCACACCAAAATATAATTCACTGGGAAAATAAATCCAATTCCTATTTGATCGGTTATTTTCTGCAGATTTACAACTGTCGGTCGCTTCACTCTATTTGAATCTACGAGAGTTCCTATACTGGTATATTTTAACACTTTCATATGACTACAATTACGAACCTACGCAAATTTATGTGAGGGTTTTAAAATGATTTCAAAATAATTTCAAAATCAATTTCCAATTATTTCAAAATAATTTTTAATTCGTTTAAAATAATTTTAAATAAAATCAACATATTATTTTACTATGATAGTTTTAACAAACCTTTCATG
Source organism: Pyrrhosoma nymphula (assembly GCA_963573305.1). Lineage (NCBI taxonomy): Eukaryota > Metazoa > Arthropoda > Insecta > Odonata > Coenagrionidae > Pyrrhosoma > Pyrrhosoma nymphula. The sequence continues at coordinate 39,551,718 of OY754334.1, forward strand.
CAAAACATGTCTCAGTACTTCCTACATATGCATATATATGTGATTAACAAAATTATATGCCAGGATACGGGACTTTAAAAGAAAAATACTTCATACATTATTTTAAAATCTTGAAAAAGTCATGAATTTAGCCATCTTATGACATTTCGATAACTTGTCAATATTCTTTTGCTACTTGGGGCAATTCCTTATATTGATGGTTTAATTGAGGAAGGTTAACTAAGTTCACACGCAAATATTCCGTAAAATATTCATTATCTGTAAAAAGGAAGTCCATATGAAAAGTACTATTCGATTCATAGAATGTCATAAAATGTTAGAATTCCTATATGTTTTTCCCGGTCATCAGCCAGTCTTCTGCCTAACTCTTGCTAATGGATATTTAGTTGAGTTCTTTAATCATTTAGCACATTTAAAAGGCCCTATGTCCTCCGGCTTTCATGAAAGTATTCGATAATCACAATGTGTCGAATTTTGGTGACAAATTCGTCCAGATTCAATTAAGATTATACAATTATGAAAAATGTATTTCGGGACGTGGATTTACGCGTAAAGTCACGCTCCGAAGTTATACTATTTTCACTATTTTTTCGCAGAGTGATATTATCAATAATTCATTATTATTTACACCGTGATATGCACACATATATGTACATACATCTATATAAACTACGTATCCTTTTATCGTATGAACTTGATCACTTATTCCCTATCAGCTGATTCCGTGCATTAAATCCTGCGAGGACGTATCCACCCGTTTGAGACCGCAATTTTGGCTGATTAGTTAATTTGACTTTTCCGCGAAATGTCCATCCAGCCTCTTAACCTTGCCGATGTTGAAGACTCAATAAAACGGATTTACCTATTTCATCCATGGTGCTGACATAGAGCTGCGGTGCTGAGATGTACACCTGTCTGCGGCGTATACTTCACGCTTACTCCACTACTTTCGGATATAATTATCAATTATGACCGAGTTATGTGTGGGAAGGTGTTTTTGTGCCGATCAGTTCGGCAGAGTACATATCCATCTTATTTTGTTCTCCTTGTTTAGTTCCAGAGATGTAATGTGATAATTATGATACAATAACATCCTCTGTGTCACTCCAACACTTGAGTGATCTGAAAATTTCAAATAGTCTAAGCATTAAGTGTAGCCTAGTGATCTCTAGTGCCTCCTAACGTAGTAAAAAGAATTATTCACTTTGTAATTTTCCACACCATTTATTCTTTCTCTATCGGCTTCAAAGTTTTCACGTCATTTTCAATAGACTACTTAATCAAGGAGCAGCCAGTCTCTTATTTATTTAAAGAACGGGAGGAGGGTGGGGAGGGTCTGTATTAAGATAAAGAGGGAAGTAATACGGGTGATTACAAACTATTCGAGGTGCCAAGGTCAGGGTCATGGAAAATTTTTGAGGAGGGGGTGGGGAACTAGCACATAATAAACTGGAGAGTGATTCACAGGGAACATCCTCAATTACCAATTTTCCCTCATAATTTATTATATGCTCTTATTTTAATTTTTTTTATAAAATCTAATTTAGCACGTTTGTCACAAATATGGAGTACATTGAGTTTAAAATCAGAGGAATGATTGTTTTTAACTAAGTGCTTGGCAAACATTGTGTAAATTATATTTTGATGTAAATTGAATGTCCGATATATAAATAAGTGACTAACACCTCATTATTTTTTCTAGCCTCTTGAAAATAACGCGATAACGTTGCAACCGGTAGGGGATAAATAAATGGGGTGAAAAATTACGAAGTGAACATTATTTTTTCTAATCTCTTAAAAATAACGCGATAACGTTGCAACCGGTAGGGGATAAATAAATGGGGTGAAAAATTACGAAGTGAACATTTCTTTTTACCATGGATAATTTCCACAAAGTTTGACCGTCGACGATTAATTTTATCCTTCAATCGTTGTCCTGCCATTACCTTATTTCGTCTCTATTCTCGAATTAGTTTTTAACGAAGCGCGCGTCTTTCCTTTGCATTGTTTATTTCGCGTATTAAAATCTCCTACGCCGGGTCCCAACTCCCGGTGCGTCCTCAGCAGATGTGGATCAGCTAGAGCGAAATTATTTTTAAATCTATCTTGAACATTTTCAAATAAAAAAGCCGGTCATCAATGTTTTCTAACTTCTGCCGCCTTTGCGTGGGCTTACTTTCAGTATATATAATTATGAATAAGAAATACTCGCAGTTACTACTATTCAATTCAACTTCAGGAAGTATTACGAAAATAAACACTTTTTCAGGCCGAAAATCTCATTCAAAACACCTTTAATCACTTTCCCGACTCTTTTGCATACATTTATGACAGTAAAATGCAATGGCTGGCTAATATTTTACCCGGAATTGAGCGGTTGAAATCACCATTAAAATTATTGCGTTTCATATATTTAGGTAAAAAAAGTATGTCCTTCCTGCTACACTCCCGTTCCAAGCATTGGACATAGCGTAGCGACTGAAAAGCAAAAATATAGCACCTTATATACTGGTTAGTCGTCAAATACATTTTTGGCAAAAATTTGTTTCTGAATGAGGACCGAGAGTTGCGCCATTTCACCTGAAATAAGGTTTTTCACCAAACTTCAGTTCCTCGCTATTAACTCAAAGCCTAAGATAGTTATTTGACTTCGTTTTTTACGAGTAGAAGTATTGGAACAATTTACTTCTTATACAATTATATATTTGTGAATCGCCTTGCTTGTGATAGGCAAAATACTATTTTGCCTGTTCCAACCAATCTCGCCTCTAAGCTCACTTACCTACACGTAATTGTGGAAAAATGTGTTTCAAATGTAGTCTTTTGTGGTGGTTATTCGATTGATGTCACAATATAACATTTTTCTACGCGTATCATGATTGCACATTTACCAAGGAAACACCTCAACGTGGGTCGGTCTCTAATCCCAAGCAGCGATAGACATAATTTTTTGTAATTCGGATAAAATCGAGCCGCCGAAGAAATTGAAATCCTCCTCCGTCTACATTATGTGATCACAAAAAAAAACATAGGGCAATGGTCAGACTGAGGGTAGTCAACGACATCTCCCGGATCCGCTTCCGTCACGTTTCTTGTAAACATTGGGGGGGGAGGGGGTACTCAACCCTTTGGGTCTCCCTTATCCTCCCCGCAATCGCTCGACCGGAGAGAAATTTCGCTGAACCGATGGCCCAAGATCGCGGAATCGTGTAACACCTTGAAAAAGCCTCTCTCTCTCTCTTGGAGAAAGCACACATCTAACAAACGCTGCACAACATTCAAGAATACAGCATAAGTTAAACGAATGGAGAGAAAATAATAGAAGTAGATTTAGTAAATAGGATTTCCAACTGACTGAGTCGTAAGGCTATATGATATTTAGGACCTCAACCCCAACATTTAGCGTCCTTTATCCTCACCTTGAATGATCTTTCATCACGCGGGCTCTATAATTCAACCCATGTTTTTATGCACTGTCAATAACTTCGTACTCTCCTAGTTTATAGCGTGACATAGTGAGGAAGCATTAAAAAAACCTCAGAGGTCAGAACTAACAGCACCATAAGTCGCATATTTCATGCGGTTTTACTAATACAAAGAAAAACTCTTTCATCTGACATTCCGTGAAAAACTGCAACGAGAAAGCGAAAGCTGAAAATTTGGGTCGAGAGCTCCTGATGACGATAAACTTTTCAATTGTAAGATTTAACTGACGTCATTTAATGTGCAATCCTAGCCCTACATCGCAAATGAAGGTCAGATAGTATGGAAAAAATACGGAGGCACGACTTAAAAATGGGTGAGTTCAAGTGACCTTCCATTATTAACGACAAAAGTACAAACAGATGGTAGTAAGTAGTAAGGTAGTAGTGATAAGTACGTACTTGAACATTAAATTTTTAAAAGCTATTTTTCCTTGATTCTTTCTTCTTCTATTTTCTACCTTTTCCGGTGTTTGCGACTTAAAAATCCTACCACGTTCCGCTTCAGAGGATTAGCAGGAATACGTAGATGTAGATGAGGAAAGTAATAGATTGTAAGGTTTAAAAAAACGCAAATACAGAAGAGAGGAGTTTTCCTGAAGGGTACCGCAATGAAAACACATAAGCGAGAGGTATACGTGAAAATCGATTTTTACATGAATTTCGTATCAGTGTGAATGTTGTTTTGAAAGAAAATACTTCACTATTTACTGTGGAGTACTTAATTTACAAAAAATATCCTACAATGTTTGTTTGATATTTTATAGAAAATAAACAAAACTAATAAACAACAACTAAAAAAATTCGCACGCTGACTACTCACAGGTACTTCAGATAGCCCTCCATAATCATTTTAAATTCATCATAATCGAGTTTACTTCTTAAATTCAAATGAGTATAATCAAAAGAGGCACATTAACAAAATATTACTTAAAATGATTGATAGACAATTCCGTCAGCTGTTTCTACTGAGCGTAACGGTAACAAATCTGGTACAAGATAGCTAAGTCAGCTGCCGTAAGCCTGAAACGCAACAATTATTTGGAACCCACAGAATATAGCGGTTGCAGATCTAAGCCGCTATTGAATATAATGTTTCTACAATATTTTTTTAAAATAATGAATTAGTGGAGTTTAGCATTACATGCTTGAGAGGAAAGAAGGTCCAAATTTCACTCAGTAAACAAGGAATACGCCAAGGTATTTATTCATTGACGAGTTTGTTTCATGCCCAAAGGTAAATTTATGGAATGACAATCGTTTCTGATCGTATGTGCGTGGTCACCTCGAGAAAATGTTTATAAACAAATGAAGCGGAAAGGAATATTTATGGGGAGAGCGTCAGCATATCCAACTTAGGATGGATATAAGCTGATGAATTAATTGACCTTATTAAGTCTACGCAATAATGCGCTTCATAATTTTTGTCCGCATTTTAAGATAGTTTGAGCGATGTATCACTTCCTATAAAATTGTATGAATTTAGCCTCTTCATAAAGAAAAAAATCTTATCTTTCCAATGACAACGAAATATGTACACTTAACACTATACTTTTCGAGATACCTGCCAAAAAGTACAGCCGTTTAACATGGGTAATGGTGCGGGTGTATGCTGCATTAATTTTTAAATTAAGGTAAATCAACTACTCACCGCAGTATTTTTTACAGAATAGCAAAATAAATCTTGGGTGGTGAGGGTGTTTTCAGCGTACGGCGTGATACAAATGAGTCAAGTTGAAAACTTATCGTGGTATATTTAGTTAATTACTGTGAATTTCAGTAATTTTAAGCAAAGATATTGCGTCATTAAGTATAAAATATTTACTTCACACTTCTTACATCTGCTGAGATTTAAAAATAAAATTTGAATATGGTCTCTATTATGACTAGGGAAAAATCTCGCTCAAACTACCTTAATTTTAATACGATATATTTAATATAATTAATTTAATAATAAATAAGACGTGTTTAGTAATTATAGTTCTCAATAGGCGGCTTAAGATTAAAGAATAAGCCGCCATTGATTTAGCTTAACTAATGGCTTCGGTTTTGCTCTTCAGTGATTGATTCCACTAAGTCCGATACTTCATTAGGCTGGAGCAGCGGTTTCCGAACTTTCCCATCATGTGAATTACTTGATAGTCCATTTCCCTTGGCGCGCAGCATGGTATCCAGATCAGCTGGCCCCTTTGCTGCATGGAAATATTCTTTACAAACTTCCCCCATTAATAAGCTCGCGCACCCCTAATTAATACTCGCGCACCCCTAAGCCAGGGCCCTTCAGGGATAAACGTGCCACAGGTTTAGAACTACTGTGCCAGAGTTACCCTGCTGTTCAATCGAAATACTTATTAATTTTTAACTTTCTTTCTTTTTTTATTTCATTTTTAACTTTAAATTAGCTTTCATTTCCTGAATTTCCTTCCTGCTACTTCGATTTTCCCTTAAATCATGGTCTCAGGCCTTTCAATACTAACGGGACATATTTGTCCCAGCGAATGTTTATACGTGACAAGTGTAGTAAATATGACTTAAATGATCAATTGATGTGAAATCAAATTTATATAAGTAAAAGTTAATAAATATAAATTAAAAGTCGTAAACGATTATTAAGTGATAAAATTATGAGCAACTTATTGACTAACTTATTTAGCTTTACTGTTTTACTAATTAAATTAAATCTAATCTTTTCCAGACTAGTGGGACATATGCGTCCGAAATAAAAAGTCTAATGGTTCAAGTATGTCTCACAATCAGTATACATTTTCATAAGCAGCAAAATAACATTGTAAATGAATGATGCACGCAGAACGATCGAAAGTTCACAAGAAATACACCTAAGTTATTTCAAACGTGCAAACAAAAAAATCATTCATAAAAGAGGCCGAATTTGGTGATTACACAAGATTTTATTTTTTTTAAACACGGCTTTAGTTTCGAAGTTGGACGTTACCTTCAGGTGCTCTCTCGTCACCTGAAAATGACATGTGACGTTGAAATTCGGGTCGTCTTCTTCTATATCTCTAAAACTGCAATTCTGTTTGTTTGAACGCTATAGGCTTCCAAACCCGTTGACGGATCGGAACTAAATTCGGCACACATGTAACATAGGAACCAGTACGATTAATAGGCTCCATTAGAAAGGCCCAAAGACCCAAGCTGCCCCTAAGTGGGCCCATATTAAATCAAATTTTACCTCCATAAGGGTGGGTTTACACTGAAAAGTTACTTCCACAAGTTTCCTCTGCAATAGCTTGCTGAGGATTTTACTCCGACTAAAAAATGTTCATAAGTTATTGCTGAGCCAAATTGGTTGCTGTTTACACTGGCAACAATACTTTTCAGCCAGCGACTTGCCGAAACTTTGAAAAGTTCTACAATCGGAATTGCAGAGCCATTTAGACCTGCAGTTTACATCGAAAGTCGCTTGCTGCAAGTAACTTGCGCAATAAAGCTGCCAGAGTAAACCCACTCTAAAAGTATTGGGCTTCGTGCAGGGGTTTCTTTTTTGCTTATTTTGATATTACTAATGAATACTTGATAACACTCATGATATAAGCTTGGATTCTTTTTGTTTCGGATGACTGAGAAAAATTAGTTTTTTTAAGGTACCTCAGCATTTTTTAGCCTTGCATTCAAATTTCGCATAAACTATATTTCTGCCTCACATTTGAGTTTTTTGGCTCAAAATCCTCATTTTTTGCACTATTTTGACAAAATACTTTTTATTTAATTGGAAATCGCAGCTTAGACTTTAAAAGGGAGCTTATGTCCAAGGAACTTATGACTCAGGTGGAATGATTGACAGGACAGAATTACAGTGAGATTTTAGGAAGGGCATATTTTACCTAAACCTCTTCATGCGTGGTTAATGGCTTCTACATTGCATATGAATTTTTCAAGTCATTTTTGGAAGATTCATTTAATCCTATTCAACATTTTTATTTTTTTCTTCTTCCCAATTGAAATTCAATGGGTATCATCATCCAGTTTTTAATAAAACGTTGTGGAATCAAGTCTTTCATTTCAATTTCCCCTAAATGCGTTAACTCTTCTCGAGTTTTACACCGGGTCAATTCCTCCGTTTCATCCAACGTTTCGATGGGCGTCTTGTCCATCATCATAAAGGCTATGATGATGATGAGCGAAACGCCTATCGAAATGTCGGATGAAATGGAAGAATTGACACGGTGTGTAATCCAAGAAGAGTACACCCATAAGGTATTCGCCGGGAAAGAATTAGTTCCTACATTCCCTTAAATATGTTTTTCTAATAATGAACCGTCGCTTGTTACTGACAGCAGTGGTATAAATTAATGACTTCATTCATTCACTTAACATTCATTTCATCAGGAGCTGGAAGGGAGACCTCATCCTTTTTATGGAAGAACACATTCTTTTTTTGAGCCCGGTGAGTTGGTATACTAATACCAGATACTTCGACTGATCATCACTTCGCGGATGCTATGGATTTATGACGGAGGTAAGAAGTTAGCAAGAAGCGTAGTACACATAATGTAACGTGGAACAGGGAGGCAATCGAGAGAAGAGTCGATATAGACAGAAAATTGGCTCGAGTCCAAGAACTTTACATTGCAAGGCATTACACATTGAGCTCCAGAATGAATGCAGGACAGAAACTTGGGAGGTCATTACCGCAATTCGAAGCAATAAAATAGCGTCAATTATGGAAAGAATTCCAGGCCGAAGCAATTTATTGCATAAAATTATGAAAATTTATTGTGAGAAAATAACAAACCCATAAATAATGAAAAGAAAAAATATTATCTTTGTATTGAAAAAACAGGTTGGTATGATTATTAGTAGGCATTTATGCGTGGAATGGGAGAAGATAGAAAAAAACCTGGAGCTACCATCGCCCATTCCTAAAAAAAATCGAAAAACGATATAATGCTTCTTACTATGGAAAACAAACCGCTATTCAATTAGATAACTTGGATCATTGATTATTCATTTTGTGGGCATTGATAAATGAATGCAGAATTTATCCACCATTTCGCTCATTAGCGTACAAATAGTATGCTACATATTGACGACGACTTAGGACATGATCTTTTCATGTGTCAGAGCTATTAAACATTAAAATTATGTAAGAAAAACTAATTCATTCTCTCAATTAATATTATTCTCCTCCGAGTTTGCACATTCCTTCTTTTTGGTTTCGGAGGAACGGCTAAAATTATCCGAATAGAACTTTCGTTTTAGTTTAATAAATTAAATGACATTTTCTTAGCGTGCATTAAAAGCCCCAAAAGTGTCACCTGGACAGGCTAGGGAAACCATACATACCAGGTCTTCTCTCAAGAAAGAAACTACACGTGGAGACCTATTGATCTACCTCTCTGAACTTATATCATGCACCTAAACTAGAAAATTAATGTCAAAAATTAACCATTAAGATTGTTCAAAACGTTGGTGTTGTTTGTCCGTTATGCTTTGAAAGTGGAAATAACTCTGCAAATGTCACTCCATCTCTGATGAATGTTTTAGTGCAGCGATTTAAAGAGAAATTTTACCCGAGAAGGAGAATTTTACTTCGGGAAAAAAATCATGAGAAATGAGAAAACCTTATTGCTTCCAGAAAAGGATAAAACCAAGAGAAATATCACTCATTTTTTACGATTTAACAGCGAAATGCCACTTCTTTGTTCTTACTTTTTCACTTTCTCCGCATTCGTGGCGGAGCAAATGATTGTTCAGTGAAGGGATTCGAAAACAAAATTGGAGCAAGCATCTTCGCATAAAAGAAAATTAAAAACATTTTCGATTGTTCAACTACCAATCTCTCCACATTAGAGCGATTACACATAAGATGACGAGACAAATGCGAGACAATGAATTTCGGGAAAATTTACGAAAACAATCAAAGAATTTAAAATAATCTTTTACACATTATAAGTATAACAGATCAAGTGAGATCCTCCTTAGCCAATCATTGGTCGTTCAATGTTAAGATTGGTTGACTGCAGCCCTCCATCCTTCCCTATCTAATGCTAGTTTCCTTACTTCCTGGTAGTTCTTATGTCCTTCACTTTCCTGTGGCCTTCCTCTTGGGACTTTTCCCTCTATTTTTACTTCAATTACATTATTCACAAACACATTTTGGCTCAAAGTGGGCTCCAATCCAACTGGTTATTCTTTTCTGAATAGTGTTCCATATGGTAGTTTCCTCTTCTACTCTTCTGTTAACTTATTCATTTCTTATCCTACCATTTGGTCTTCAGTATCCTCAACCCGACCTTCCACCAAGTAAAATTTTCAACTTTTGAACTTGTCACTTACTGTTTCCTCGTCCGTAGTCCTATCTTCTTTGAACTCCTTCGCCAAACTGCGCATTATTTCACATTTCTGAATATCTGCACCTTGCTGATCTATTTATTAATTTCCTTCCTTTCACTTTTAATGAAAGCTGGCAATCTCAACTTTTTTCTCGCTGATACTGTGATTAATTATGTTTACCTATTGATAAGAATATAGACGGAATTAACTGTCAGTCCGAAGATATTTTCAACAGTACTTTTCTACAAGCGTGGGAAAATGAGAATGGCAAGGCATCTCTAGTTTTCTCTATTTTTCTATTTCCATTGAGACTTCCCTTCGGTGATCAACAGGTGACCTGTGGAGCAGTGCCCTTATCCGATAGTTCAGTGCCCCCAAAATATAGTGGGTGATATCGCGAACGATAAGAACGAACGACGCGAATGAATCTATGTAGTTGGTGATATCGCATCGAATTTCGATGAGAGAATGTCGAGTGCGATATAGAAAATAGGGCATTAGCCGATTTTATGCTACTATTATTACTATGTGTGTTGTCAATAATATTAAAACGAAATAAGGATGGATAAGATTTGTAATATATTTATTTGGTTTTTTTGTTGTAAGCGATAGTAATTTCCCCACATATGGTTTGTTGATGCACGATTTGTAAGGCCTATTTTACGGTACTACGATCTCTAATTGCGCTTCTGGCTAGTAAGGGAAATTGCAAACCACAAGTGGATTAAGTAACTATTAAAACAAAATGTTGGCAGGTTAATGTTCATCTTGATGGAATATTATAGTAATAAAAAAGAAAAACGTTGAATAATTCCTCGAAACTATTTTGTTTGCTAAATTTATACCAGGTGACTGATTTTACATAAAAGTATTTTAATTTATTTAAAACTATTATAATATACATTACATAACTGGAACTAATATAACATACATATGGAACTAATATCCGGCACCCGAAGATATAATATCTGCTACGAAACCGGTCACAGCAAATACTTCGATTAATCTGTTATTTTAATTTTTTTATTAACATGATAAAAACAAGTTAAATAGCCTCTTTCACTGTTGTAAAGAAGAAAAAAAGGCATTTTTTCTTTACCGAGACAAGTAGCCTAATAACTACCATTGAATCAGACAATGGGATACTGGAAGTTTTATTCCCAGCTATAGTGTTAAGAGGAGCCGGAGGAAAGTGCCGAAAGCCGAGTAAGGATTTTGCCTACACCGGGCCACGGTCTATGGATTTCGCATAAATATCACACCAGTTATGGCACACACGCCAATGCCGTTCTTTAATTGAATACTCCAAATCATAATGAAATTCACGGGAAAAGATCCTGAAGTAGCTCTACGAATTTATTTTACTGGTGGTAGACTCGGGTTTTTGGGCGCTCCAATTCCTAAGGTGATATCATACCATTAATCAAAGACCTTTATCAAATGGCAAGCATGACATAAATGCCAGAATCGAATTCGAACCAGAAAAATTTGGGTTGCCTAATCGGAACTTTAACAACCTTGCTACCGCAATCGGAACTATTAATTTTATTCAAAACTCAAGATTATTATTACTAGGTAATCTACCATTCCAGGTAGGTTTAAATGGAAGTGAGTAAAACTTCTCTAAAATTTTACATGTCCATGGACCTATCCAACAATTATAATTCTTTATTCATCCCAGACTAACGGGCAGGTTTCCAGAACAGCTTAAAACTGCAATAGTAGTACCAATATTTAAAAAAGGTGATTGGACCAGCATTAGTAATTATTGACCTATATCTTTGCTCCCAGTATTTTCTAAAATATTAGAGAACAATAAAAACACGTCTGTTAAGGTTTTTCGAAAACAATAACTTTTTTATTTGGAACCAGGGAATAAGAGAAGAAGAAAGAGTGATAATGAGAATGAAGGATTGAATGAAAATACGAAAGTTGCAGGCTTGTTCATAGACATGTTCTTAGACCAATCTTGTTTCTTGTTTATGTGAATGATTTATATCTGGAGTGTTTCATGGTAAATTGACGTCTTTTGCTAACGATACGGCATTATGTTATTCTTCATGTTATTGCTTGCAGTAAAAACATAGAGAATACCTACTTTCTTGTAATTTCAAAGGAGTGACCTCGTTTCTTTAAGACATTTACTTATAAGGTGGAAAATATTTTCTTTTATCGTGGCGGAAAAGAATAAAATCTAGGGAATATCTTAGCAGAAAAAGAGGGAAATCTGGGGTGGTAATGGGGTGGGGAAAAAACTGTTTTCAATACTACCGAAAAATCTAACTGTAATAAACACCGTTGGTAAATTTTTGAAGAGTATAAAAATGTGGTTATATCTAAGTCTAATGCTAATCACTTCCTAAAAACACCTGTGTGATTTGATCTGATATGTATTTTCAAAGTATTGAATATACAAAATATTGTATTACTATATAAAAAAGATTGTAAAATTATGTTAGCCTACCAAAAGAAATTTTAGTTTTGCAATATTTTAAGAATTTTTGCACCAGGCACCAGCCTACTGTCTCAAAATGAATGAATGACGTTGATGGTGGAAGGTAGCACCAAAAAAGTATGCCATCCGGTGTACCAATATTCCACTGTAATAGGTAAATTTACTGTAGGTGTATAGAATATAAGGTACCATTTATTGTATATTGATGTATTACGCTTTTATATGTTACTTGGTGGAATTAATATCTTCATTCATTCATTTAGCTTAAGTCCTACCCTTCTTCATCCCGTCCATAAAACCTATTCTCACAAACCCATTCCTTCCAGTTATTCACCTTCCCCGCTTACTAACCATCCTTCTCTAAATCACAGCTTTAAGCGACCCTTCGCCTCCTCCAACCACCTACTTTGCCTCTTCTTAATCTCATCCAGAACTTTCCTTTCCTCACTCACCCTACCAAGCACTTCCTCGTTTATCTTCCTTTCCGTCGACGCTTGCAGACTCTTCTCGTCTTCTTTTCTGCTCAATGGAAATCACCTATTTCGGATCTCGGAAAAATAATGGAGTGCTTCAGCAAGATGTCACCAACAGTTTCCTACAAAATTATTGCATTACATATAAAGGTGAAGGAAATGATAAATATACAGAATTAAGCATTTATAATACATAGCTTTTTTTAATGATTCGTAATAAAGGTTAAAAGCTTTAGACGAGGTTTTATATCTCGCGGAAACTTTTTACTGCTGAGCGATTTACTCAATATGGTATATCCCTAATATTTTTTTCGTGAGTTCAGTAATCATATCCGGCAAACAGTCACCAAAGAAAGCAATACTGCCGGGAGCAGAAATCTTATATGCTTGGCATTTGGGATGATGAAAGTTCTGAAGGGAAATTTTAAAAGGGGGATGGCAATATACTCCCTCGCGTACACAGAAGATAGCGGGCAGGAAAGGGAGAAAGGGCTAACCGTGAGTGGAGAGAGAGTAAGGTAGGAGATGAGAAGGGAGCCGAGGATCTTATGATGGACCAGGTGCACGTCGGCATAACGCGGACAAGAAAGCGATGCTGAGCCAACGAAGAGGCACAAGATGTATATTGAGATATAAAGGGGGCGGAGACGACTGCTGAGGGACGGTTGAGTTCTTGCATGACGTAGTCATTCTGCTGTCAGACTTCGGATCCGTGCGGGAACATTGGAAGGAAAAGAAATAGGCACAAAGGATCTCGGGCGAAGACGCAGAATCTACCTACGGTATCGTCAAGGATTGGTATGATTGGAGGATGCGTAATTATTTTAATTTTTATGCATCATCTGAACTACAACGTTATTTAAATGAGTTCCATAAGAGTAATAATACTGAAGATGCGCGGCATGGGAAGGCAAAAAAGAAGAACTGAATGGTATACAGAGAGAGAAAAAAATAAGGAGCTCAAGGGAGACAAAGGCGAGGCAAAGAGATAGTTTTCTTTAGAGAAAAAGAGCCTCTCCAAAAACCTATCAATTGGTGTATCACCCAATTAATGGTGTATACATAATAGACCACAGTTGAAGGAAGGGCAGCATGGTGAAGTATACGCAACAGAAGAATAATGGAGTGGGTACACTCAGGATCCTAATCAAGAATTATAGAACATGACATGGCAAAAAGAGAAGAAAAAAAGAAAGAGGGAGAATTACATACTAAAACTTAAGAGTAAAAAGAAGGGTTTCTAAAAGATGAACTATCACAGCGTAAGAGCATTAACCTTCCAAGGAAAACAGAAAACTTCAGCGAACCAATATAAGTTTTGAAATTCCAATAATCGCAACAAAGGAATAGCGTTTCTTTATCTTCTAAGAAATCCAATATTTCCAGACGGCGGCTCACATAAAAATTAAGCAAATGCCAACGTCGAGTTTCCTTTCTTCCCCTATTCTCAAAATAACCCTTTCCTCACAGGTCCCCCCGCATAACAACAAAAAGTTGTCTGTTGCCTTCCGCAGATACAGCAACTACGAAACTTGGTACAACTACCACGAAACTTACTTCCACCTCCTTCGACAGAAACTACTATTACTAATGCAGACATTTATCAATTCAATAGGCAGACGTGGGGAGCAAGAGCAAGCATCTGACGTAAAAACGGCCGAAAATACGGAATATAAAATGGGTCGATGATACAAGAATTGAGTTTTGGGGGCAGTCAAGCGGTAAATTATCTATATGATAGAAGAAGGAATGGTTTAAGATGCAGAGGATAGCCAAGACACTTAAAGTACTCCATCCACTGGAAGGGGCATAATACTGTAAATCCCTGGGAGAATTTAGTTTGGATTTATCCAATTATGCAGACGCCCTGTTTATATCTACTCAACTTGTATGCCCCAAATATACTTTCTCTTGCCAGTCTACACAACTATTCTCATTACTTCATCCACCATCACTTCTTTATTCAGTCACCATTTACTCTTACATCAACAGAAAATGCCTAAGCAAATTACCAGGGGCATATTAGTAGTGGGATGATTTAAAAACCGATGACGAATATCACAGTTATATTTCCAAGTTCCACCGGAGTTCTTAATCTCTACTGCAGTTTAACTAACGCGAAAGACGATGGATGCCTGTAGCACTCACTCATACCTAGGCTTACCATACACCCCGATTAGGCCGTCACAGTCTCGGTTTGGAAGGTCCGTCCTGGTATCCCGCCCGGTTGGCAAATTTGTCCCGATTGACCGACAGAAATGTTCGGGAATGTCTCCGTTTACACCCGCTGCCCACTCCATGGAGAAATGCGCAGCAACGAATGTGCGGTAGATAAATGCGTTAATGGAAACCATTGTATAATATTGTATCACTCATCCTCGAAAGCTTTCCCCACGGGCCCACAGGAAATACTTGGCGGGAGCCAAGAAGGGTTCAGCCACCCAACCAGAAATGACATTGGTATTCGGCACTCCAAAGTATGGCACTAAAACAATCCGCTGAAACTCCATGTGATAATTTTATTGTGCAACTGCTGTGAAAGAATAAAATAACTAAACACCACTACCTTAAATTTTGTAAACAACGTCCTGGTTTTAGTCTTTTCAAAGCTAGATTTGTTCCGGTTTTAGGACATCACAATATGGTAACCCTATCCATGCCCAGGGCTGGGCAAAATATTCTAAAATTGATTTGAAATACAAAATACTAAAAAAAGTATTTGAAATACAATACACGAAATACTTCCACAGGATGTATTTAAAATTCAAAGTACAAATACATGTATGTATTTTAAAATACTCAAAATAATATAATGCAATCCAAATAGAACAAAAATACAAAGAAGTTGCAATGGAAACATTAAAAATTAGAGCAATACAATGACTATTTAATATAAAAACGGGTTCATGAGTTAAATAGGATTTGAGTTTGAGGAACCATCTCTCTATCTGAAACAGATAATTTTAAGTAAGCAGTAAGTAGATTTAATTCGCATGATCATATGATTCGATATGATACTGGAATACTTCTACAAGTTGTACATCTTGTAGCGTCTCCATAAGAACAACTTCGAGAACTTGCCAGTTAAGCCCTTCTCTAACCGAGCTTGCAATTGGACTAGCGAAAAATAAAAATGAAGTTTAAGTGAGAAAGAATAAGTATGTCAATACAATTAAAAGCCAACCGGTGTATTTAGACTGATGCCAAAAACTTGCCACTGGAAAAGGCTGAGCTTAAAATATATCAGCAGGTACCAAACAACATAAATACTCATACTCGTATTCTCTCTCACAAAATTTAAAATTGTCCCGAAGCTATAAGTCACTCACAACCTACTCTCACGCCGAACACCCTCTCTCTCACTATCACTTCAGACCAATATGTTACGGCTCCTAACACCTCCTCCTAAGTCCCGCTCTGGCCGGGACAGTCCCGGTTCGCAAGATCTGTCCCGCCCGGTTGGCAAGGTCTGTCCCGGTGGCCCGGCTGACTCTGAAATGTCCCGGAATGTCCGTGCTCTGCCCATTGCGTGGAGAAATGCGCAGTGACAAATGTGCGGCGAGCAATAAGTACATTTAAAAACATTGTTTTTAATTGTATTACGCATCTCCCAAATCTATTCCAGAGGTCCCAGAGGAATAACTCGGCGGGGGCCAAGATGGCTTCAGCCACCCCACTAGTAAAGAGATTAGAGCTCGGAACTCCAGAGTTTGGAACTAGAATAAGACGCCGCAGCTGCAAGTGTTAGCTTTATTTTATAATTGCAATCAATAGGGTTAAAATAACTGTACACCATTAGCTTCTCTTTTATAAAAAAAGTCTCAATTTTAGTCTCTTCAAAACTAAATTTGTCCCTGATCAGCCACCCCACCATAAATGAGATTGAATTTCATAGTATCAGATGCTGGGACGTCAAAGTGAAACATTATGCAGGAATGAAACGGTTGGATTATAGGAGAGTGGAGTGGAGAGCTGCAGCTAAACAGATATTTGGATAAACTACTGATGATGATAATGATGACTTCAGATGTTGGTACAAGAACAAGCTACCGCAGCTGCTAGTAATAATCTTATATTGTAATTGCAATCAAAGAGAAAAATAACCGTACTCCATTAGTTTAAATTTTATAAAAAACTTCCCGGTTTTAGTCTCAACAAAACTAGATTTTTCCTGGATTTAGAACATCAGAATATTGTAACCCAACCCATATCCCAAGTACAAGGGGTATCTCCCAACCCCCGATGTACGAATCGTCCGAACGCGAAGGCACAGCATATTGCCCTCACACTCCCTTCTTGCAGACAATGACGGCGCCCGATATCTTCCCTTGGCAGGAGAGACGAGATGAAGGAAAAAAAGACCTCGCCCATGCAGTTAATATGTAAGCACACGGAGAGAGGGCAACTGGTTCTTGCAAGGCGTAACGGCATTCAATGGAATCCTCACCCCCCCATTACCCCGCCGATCTCCCATTTCTCCGTCTACGGGGCATGGCTTGAAGGGTCTTCCCCAGGAGTCGAACAAAAAGAGGAACGGCCCTGTAAGATGAGAAGGCCCGAGGAACCGAAGGAGGAGTGCTCGGAGAAGGGCGCAGTATGTGTGGAGGTTTAAGAGTCTTGCGAGGTTGGGGGGTTTTTCGATGGGGCGGGTGGAAGTAAGAAGCCCAAGAGCTGAATTGGTGGTGGTCCTACCAGAAAGTAAGGAGACGGTACTATGGTGGAGCCATACGGTGACAACACGACTGGTGGCCTTGAGATTTGAAGCTTTGGTATACTCATTAAGACTGCATCATCATGATAGTGCCATAAGAAGGGGGTTAATTAAAAACTAGAGCTGATTCTTTGCATCAAATTAAAATTTTATGGTCCATTGTGGGTTAGAGAGGGAATTACAAGTATAATAATATGCTGTTTTAATAGATGAAGCAGAATGCTGTATCTAATTATACTCATAACGTCATCTGACCTCGGACCGCTTATCAGAGTTTTATTCATTTACAAATTCCCGCATTTCGTCTGCTTCTATAAAGGCAACAAAATTTTATTTAGCACGTGTTTCTCTCTCCAAGCGTTGGACACGTCGGAGGTAAATATTGCAGGTAGTTAGAGAAAAAATCATTAAACTCATTACCAACCGAGTAATTGTGCACTTTTACGAAAAAAATGCATGATTTGTTGAAAAACTAGGCTTACTACGGTCTCCTACCGTATTTAGCTGGGGTATAACATACGCTGAGGAGGGAACACGATCAGCGTATATTTACGCCCCCTTGTATTTTACAGTTCTAAAGGTTCTAGTCTAGCCGGGGGATCTTGTCCTCTAGGATAGGTCTATATGGGTCACCACAGGAAACGACTTCATTAAGAGGACATGCCTGGGCGGCAAGTTTTCAGACCTCTTTTCTGTCACCGTGCATCTGACTGATTTGCTTCATTTAGGTTCACCATGAATCCTTTAGAATGGAATTATGAAGGCACCATAGGCTATCTTGCATAATCTTATCTTCTCCACAGAATGTCATTAGATAAGAAAATGTTTTGCAATGTTACCCGATGCAGGGCATACCTTGTATCAATACTTATATTGATAGCATTTATTACATTATTTTAATAAAAAAATAGCAAATAACTACGCTCAATAGTATTTTACCATTTCTACGAACATATTTGGTATAGTGATGCAAAGCACCCTCAATCAACAGTGTGTAATTAGATGAGTATGTAAATAGGACTGGTCCATAACCCCGATTTTCTATCGGTCTCGTTTCAGATGACTAAAAATTTCTCATTTAGTTTTATGTTTATCGTTTATTTGTTTTTTTTACAACTACAACGATAAAAGCCCTATAGAACGTTTACAACAGGCTTTGTAACGAGCACTGATACTCATACACATAGAGAAACCCATTCTTCTACTACTCATACAAATCCAAATACAGATTTTAAGTTTTTGCTTTTGGACACGTTTTTTGCCTCTTATCAGAAAATGTGATAAACTGTATTGTTTTTTGAAATTACCCAGGGAACATCTCATAAAACCTTGTACGTCAAGGGACGTATCCATCATTTAAATATCCTCGCAAGTATTTATGCACTGGATATTGACAATTCAATAAGGCGGGACCCGAACCCTCGATCCCTATAGTACAAGGAGGAGGATTCATCCTGTCTCCAATGACGCCACGAGAAGAGAAAGACATTCCATCGCCTCAACGATTGAGCTAGGGTGAATCGGTTTCGCTGTCGAAGGAGGAAAGCCGTAAGAAAAATTTGAAAGCCAATTATACCAGAAGTTAAGAAAGCTGGTGTTTAAGGATTGGCATTGAATGCGTAAGAATGGGAGGATTCATACAGATAACAACACAAATGAATTAATTATTGGGTTAAATCCAAAGCCAATAACGGAAATACCAGCTTTTGTTGCGTGGGGGGATGTTTATCACAACTTGACTTGGATGAGAGGTAGTTTATGACGTTCCACGGTGGTAGAAAAAGCAAGGGCTATCCAGCAGCCTGGCGACGTTGGTAAAGAACAAATAAATTAATATGGATCATAAAACCTAACGGAAAATAAATGGCACACCACTTAGAGAATTTATAATATTTTTACAACATGGCTGATGTATATTAATATGCACTTTCATGCAGATTCCGTAAGAGGTAGGAACGGTTAAGAAGATCAAAACTATCAGTTTGAGACCTAGGAGTAGCCCGTAATTCACTACTTTCTTACATACTACTAGGTAATCCATGCTTGCCCCCATTTTTTGCCCTTTTCTGACACATTCAGTACATCATACATACACTCTTTTTCCTCTTCCTGAAACTCTTAAACGAATTTTTACAGCATCGTTTTAGCCGCTCACTTGCGCAATATTCATCTGATTGAGTCCACAGAAAGTTAAAAACTATGAGATGCAGGTTTAACGGTGAGTTTACACTTGTGGATAAAACGAATTCATCAACTTTGGTACCAACTACAAATCTCACGTAAGAGCATATGCAGCCAAAGAGTAACATCCCAACTCCATGTGTAACTTGATATCTATGAATACTGAAGCCATTATTAATCGATGGAAAATCTTCTTCCTCCTCACTATCCTACTTTTTTCTAGGTGGTTCCACACTTATGAAACCATTCAGACATTCTACAGCGTATTTTTTCCAATTGAAATTTTCCAACGGCAGTCCATTAACGACTCACATCTCTTTTTACCACTCCTACTTCTGAAATCCTCTGCACCCATGGAATTAAGCTCACATATTGCTTTTCCAATCTTTCCTAAGTTTCACTTTTACATTATAAGGCAATTTTTTAATCATTTTGCAATCTTAGGTGTTTTACCTATGATAAGGTGTTTAAGGACAGTCCGCCTATCTTTCCAATCCCAAATCTTAGGTCCATGTAAGCCAATACTGCCAATAATCACTGCCTATCACGTAATTATTATCATTCAAACATTTCATTTCTCCTATCACATCCAATCCCATCCAAAATCCCAGTTCATTTTCTACCTCTTCCCCGACATCCACTTTCATCACCCTCTCAGACAACCCAGCCTAAAATTTATATCTACATCTACATAATATCCTGCAAGCCACCACAAGGGAGTGTGGCAGGGGGTGAGTTATCACCAACATGCAGTACACCATACCCCAATAACATAACTACATAAATGCATAGAAAAACCAGAGTTATACACGAAAAATGCAAGAGGTTCTGTAAATACTACGCAGCAGATTTATAAAAAGGCATAAGAAAGTATATCAACTTATAAACTACACTACCTATCGACAAACCCAGTTAAAAAGTATCATTGTGAAATAATATGGTCGCTTATTTTACGCGGGAAAAATTACATTTTATTTTACACAACGTTACGTGTTTAGGTAACATCAATCATCTCGAATGCCTAGCATACCTCTATATGAAAATATATTTTTATCGGAAGACGTCCACGCTTACATATTTCCAAAAAAAGTTGTTTTGACTCAACATGATTAATTTTCATTTTGATAAATCAGGAGAAATCTACCGAAACCGCAAATGGAATAACACGGAACGGTCAATCGAAGAAAAGCAGAGCGGAGCGAAAAGACCAGGGGAGTGGGGGGCTAAGGAAAACGGAGCAGTGAGACGCGTTTGGAGCCGCAGAGAGACAAAAGACGCGTTTGGAGAAATCATAAGGGGTGCCCAAATAGCTGCCGCCGAAGGCATTACTTCCTAAGAAGCACGAATAAAAAAAAGCTGGGAAGTTGGGCAGCCCTGAAGCTCAGGCGACGGCTGCTAAGCTACGGAGACAGGGGGAGGCGGAGGGGATTTCGGAAATGGACGGGGACTCTTCGGGAAGGAGACGAAGGAGTGGGATGGGGTGGTTGAGGCGCAGTGTTGGCGGTAGGGTTGCGTTTGCCCTTCTGCGGAGAAAAGGGCAGCTAATTGACAGGGTCGTCTTCTTGGTGGGGAGGCGGCGGAGCTGGCTGGTATTACGCTGTCCAGACAAAAATGGGGAAAAGATGGAGTGGGTGTAGTTTTTAAGGGAGATGGAAGAGGGAGCGAGTAAAGGGACTCCGACGTTTGATGGAAGGGGTAGTAGGCAAAATAGAAGGGAGGAGAGACAGACATCTTGCTAAGGTCTCGACGGTGGTGGCGAGTGGTTTAAAATGTTTTTATTTTTTTATATTCAAATTCTTGCAAGGAAGCACAGTGGTCGCATGTGGGAGAGATAAAAAGAGAAGCTTTCGTGGACAGGAGAGGGAAGAGAACACCGAATACCCCAGCAGCCTGGCTGGAACGTACGCAGTGTGGAACTGTAGGTGGGGAAGAAATATGAGGAAGTTGAGCACATAAATAAGAGACGCGTTCATATTTCCATCTCATCTGTGGACGGCACCCACATCTACAAAGTAACTAGCGAGCCATCTCAAGGGAATGAAGTAGAGGTGCATCTTCACTAAACATGCGAAATGTTACATGCTAATGAAAACTTTTAGGAATGAAATAGTCTAACTAACATAAGAGTAGGTGGTTGGAATATTTAATGAGGGGCGAAGGGTTTACGTAGGTCGTGAAAAAGGGGTGGAGGGAAAGGTAGCGAGGAAGGGAAAGGAAGCGAGGAAGGGAAAGGAAGAGAATAGGTTTTATGGACGGGAAGAATAGAGACAGTACGTCTGCTGAGATGAAGAAAGAAATATTGTAGGTAGATAGGAGACTGCGCCTGTAAACATCTAGAGGATTTTTACTCTATTCCATTTTAGGTGGCTGGAGTGGTATTCGAGTGGGTCACTGAGTGCACATTTTAATAATTTTTCAAGTGGGCCAAAAAATACTAGGACTACATTTCATTCGAGGATATTTGTTTATGCGGTGGAACTCACCGTACATGTAGAAAAAGAAATGACCCTAGGATTATATTTTACATATTTGCCTAAATTGAATCTTATTATGACTTGTGTAACTGACAGTTTACAGCGTGGTATTCGAAATTTAGGCGAAAAATATATATTAATATATTTTTCAAATCTTTGACTAGGCACCAATCCTTGACAATTGTTATCAACCATTCCAATAATATGACGCGTCTGATTTCGAGTTTAGAAAAAAATATGTACATATTTAATAGTATTATTACTGTGCACTGTGCAGTAAGTTAACGAGTTGACATGGCGTTGAATAGCCAAAAGACCAAATCCGTAAAATACAGTTCTTTCACTATTACTCTCTAAAGATATCACTATCGAGAGCAAATATGAAACTTTTCACGCAAATATGCAGGTAGATAGACAAAAATCGCTCCAACCACCTTAGGAAGCTCCGATAGATTACCCTACACCATCAAAGACGCTCATTTTTAAGCTCGTAGCCACGAAAAGAAGCACCCACCACCGACACGAAAATCGCCGGTGGCCTCGGTAAGGAGAGCTTGTGCATGGAGGAAGCCTCTAAAGGTTCAGATCCCAAGACGTCGATAAGACATCAAAGGTGGGGTGAAGGACTGGGGTGGACTGAAGGGGTGGTGGGGATTATTTTAATTTTTATATATCCACCCCTTTCTGTCCACGAGGAAGAAGAAGAAGTCTTCGACGAAGAAGGGAGTATTTTGGAGGAGAGGCGGGAGGGTGGATGGCTGGAGGAGGTGGTCGACTAGTGGAGGAAGAGAAGGGAAGACATGAGGGTTGCAAAGGGGGGCGGGAGATGGATTGGAGAGGAATGGGGAAGGAGTTGTGGAAGAGTGAGGGATGGCCGTTATGAGGAACACGTGCAAAGGAGTCCGAAGACGTTCAAACGCTCAACTCCTCCCACCCCCCCCCCCAATCTTCACCCCCACCCCCAATTCGAGAACCGGTCCCTCCAATCCTCGAGCGGGAAAGGCTTGTGTGAGCTATGGGGCCTCACTCACTCAACCCTCACCATAACCCTTTCCCTTCCCTCCACACTACTCTGCATTTGGCACTTCCCCAATGGCTGTCTTGATGATCAATTGTCGACATCGGTCCTCGATACAGAAAACATGGAGGTGGTGAAGATATATCGATGAGATAATAATAAAATAGTATATCAAGTAATATCGACAATATTGGTTACGCTAATATTATTATTAAAGAAGGTGCTAGGTTTTAAAAGGTGCCCGTGGCGCCCACTCATTCAAGGAAGGTATTGAAATTATACGACACTTGATATCATGAGTTCATTCCCTAACCCTTAAAAAATTACATACTTTCCGTTTATTTGCGAAAGAGAGCAACCTATTCGTGTGAGAATACTGCTGTTTGGAGTTGAAGTCCAACTTGGTCAAACGACTGACCCTGTGACTTGTTGATTGTAATCGCATATGCTGGAATCACTGGAAATTGTCGTCGTCGCAAGATGACAGGAAGCGTTGTCTCAGTCGGAGCCAAATCAGAAATGGTTCTCGCTTGTATGAAATTTCTTGAAATCAGTTGAATAACGGCATTTTGAAATCTAAGTAACTGTGGCTCCAACCTCCAGCGTTCCTGAGTCAGTGAGTGAGTGACAAGGGCTTTTCTTATACCTTATATTTCTTATACCAGACCAAGGTCCGTGGTTCAATTCCCGGTCTAGACGAATTTTTTTCACTTGGAATCGGCCATCATTCCATCTTCACATCACCATTGTGTTGTCCAATTTTATATGTTTCCTATCCTCTTTCTTTCACCACCTGTTTGAACGAAATATTTATTATTTACGCATATATATATATATATATATATATATATATATATATATATGCATTCAATGACTTAATTGAGTAGCGCTATTCAACTTTGATATGTGCGTTTAGTATCTTAATCAGGATTGGATAGTAGGGTACAATCCAGCGGTTGACAACGTCAAAAGGAGCATTTGTAGCGGCAGCCATGTTTATCTGACCTATCAATCCACCGTCACCCGGACTGCGCCTTCGGTGTACAGAGTAGCCATTATCATTGGTTAAGATGGCTAAATAAAAAATCAATGGTGATTCTTAGTGCACTTGCCGATTTTCATGCACGGATGTCGTTCATTCTGCAGAATTTCCGCTCTTCTTTCGGGTGAGAAGCATGTAATGACGTCATTATAGTTTCCGCCATCTTAAAACAGAGTAAAGTTTCGAAACAGGTGGATCTATAATTGAACCACACTTATAGTTGGTTACCCGACCGTAGGTTGGGTTGGGATGAAATTTGGCGGTTCTTAGCGTAATCCGAGAAAAGTCCAAGGAGGGGAAACACGGCGGCGAGTGAGACTCTTTAATAGACAACTCGATGATTGAGTGAATGTAAGTTAACCGCACTATAACACTTTAAAACATATATAAATATTTTGTAACGTTTAAGATATGGGAATTGGTCTAAAAAACAGTTCACAATCGTAATGCGAGGCAGGCGGTTACACTATGTGTAATGTATGTGTAATGAACATGTAAACCATTAAAATATTCTGAGAATTTGAACCATAAATCATGCGTAGGAACATTTATTTTTCAAAGAAAAACGAACGAAAAGGGATCGAACTGGAGATCATGAGTTGCATGAAAAATAGTCAGTTATCTGTACATAGAAAAAATTTTATAATCCTTAAAGTTTGACAGTTGTACTACATTTCGTTTTTGAGTTTTACGCGAGCATGCATACTTTGTACATTATTTATAAGATTTTCATTACATATAAGCGAATTTCAATGAGAATTCACTCCGACGTTCCAAAATGCGGTAAATGCTGATAGATAGTACTTGAATATAGCACACGTCATGCATTGATTCTTATTGATAAAGGTAAATGACATTTCCCACCGAAATTCAACGGGCATGATCATCTTGCCCTTATGAATATTGTCTAGCACAATTTCTGGACCAAGATTGGGTAATAATATTACCAAATGTGTGGATTTTGTACCATTTGTTTTTCTCTTCTAAAATATCTATAATATATGCGATTTAATATATTCTCTAAATAAAACCTCAAATTTCATGTCATGTATAAATTTTTTGTAATTATTTTAAATGTGAAATTCACAACATTATCCCGGTTCTTTTATGCATTATCGGTGCAAGTAATTTACAGCTTTCCGTGCAAAGCCGGGTCCCGCTTCTAGTTTAAATATATTTCACCGGTTAAGGTAGTTGAAATGGGAGTAAAAATGCTATAGATTTTTACGTGAGCAGGGCCCTGTTTACCTATTCTTTACATGTTCTTTCTTCATTGGTTACGTTATGTGGATAACATCGTCCATGTCAAAACGCCAAGAACTATAATTCACATCGGGGTGTCCATATTTACTGTCCATAACGAGTTTTTTTATAACCATCGCTCGCACTGAGGTGTCCATAAATGCTATTTGCATCAAGGTGCGAAAAAATATCGTATGTATCAAGTTGTCGACAAGTTTAGTCTGCATCGAGGTGTCAATGATTATCGTTCATGTCCAGGAGTTTTATCTAGTTTATTGTCCGTGAATAGCAGTCGATAATTATCGTCCACATGGAGGTACTGGTATGTAGTCTATTTCTAGTTGCCAATGGTTATTGTTTAAATCGAGGTATTGAAAATTATCTTCAATTTATAGGATACGATATTTATTATGCGTATATACATCGAAGTAACTATCGACAAATTACATGTCGGGTTCCAATTGAACAAATATCGACATGACCTTGAAATATGTCTTTACACCGCGCAGGCATAAGATCTCAGCCACAAACACCTAACCCCGTAGTGCGGAGCGGGGTTGGGAGATGAGAGAGGGATGGGAGGGGGATCCTTCAGCCTTCCTCCGTGAGAAAGCGTGCGAAAGCGTGATTCATGAGAGGGTTGTTATTCGGTCGGACAACAGCTGTTATAGACGGTTCCGAATGGGATATTATCCACGAGGGGGTCCCTCGCTTGAAAGGTGAGTAGAAAAAAAGAGGATTATATGTATGCTCGGGTATTTCTCGGTGATCGCTTGCTCTATTTCGACCGTAAATGCTTGAGATCGCCTTGACGCGAGACGTGACTGGGTGAATTATGCTCAAATTGCAGGGATCGCGCGTGCCACCGTGGTATTGGATGCCTTACATTCGTTTTCGTGAGTTTCTCACTTCGCAACAACAACGGCAACAACAGAGTAGCTGCTTTCCGTTCGCCTCAGACCACCCACGCACTAATTACTGCGCATTAAAACAATTAGAAGGTAAAGTTGATGTGCTCAGGAGTTCGCTTGAGAATAAAAAGAAGTTCGGTAATTGCGTCCGAGATTGTTTTATTTGTTCTGATTTTCAGTTGCGGCGTCGAACATGAATATTCCAAAGTTTTTAATTGCTGAGAGGTAAAAAAAATTGCTTTTTCAGGAATGTATTTTTAACGAATTAGATGAGAATATGCAAAAAATTCAGCCGGAACTATTAACTACCTACAAAATTCTACCTAATGGAAGAATGCAGAACGTTTCGTCTGTGCACATTGTGTTCCTTTGCCGTCGTTTGTGTGGGCTGAAAAGCGCTCATGAATTCTGATCTGCGCAAATTTCAACACCTGTAATGGAAAGCTTCCGTTTAATCCCATTTCACACTGCTCGAGAGGTCTTGAACAAACGTGGAACAAGGGTTCCTGAAGGGTCACAGACCATTCATGGATGCTTTTTAATGAAAATTGTTCAAACATTCGTGTCACGTCTTGAGCGGCCTTTCACAACGCGTTGCAACGTTGCAACGTCATAAAAAGGTTGAACAACAGCCGCAATATATAAAAACTGTTTCAATATTATTGTCTCAATAGGAATTTTCTTAAAACTACAGCAATATACTTTTTCAATAGTTCTACAACGAATGAACATTGTTTGTTTGCGCCGTTGTCAGTTGACCTTCTGGTTTGGAAAAAAGGTGCTGATAAAGCGAATACTGCATTTCCACAGTAGTAACTGGAGTGGCATTGAATTCAGCGGCTACGAGAAGAAATCTTCGCAGGATTTTGATCGGAGGATGGCAATGATATGGAAAGGCATGCGCCTGGGACATAAATTTCAGTTCTTTCATAAACTGCAGACGAGGGATCACAGGCATTATCCTAGAGTCGCAGAGTCCCTGGAGGGTATAATGGATGACTCAAGAATAATAAGAGCGTTAGGCTGGATTATTTGGGGACGTGACCGACGACTAAGGTCATTTGCCCCGTCAAGTGTAGGTGTGTTGAGCAGTGAAGGAAGGAATATCTGGTAATAGGAAGAAGGGTGTAGAGAAAGTCTTCGTCGGCATTAACCAACTCTAAAAGGAAGGCACAGTGGGGTTAAAGGCTGAACGTCCATGATGAAATTCGACGGATGAAGTACAAGAACTGATCCCCCCATAACGCTCAAGTAATCTGAAAATTCACTTCCAGGATTCAAACTTCAGCCCTCCGAATGGAAAACGGCTGAAAAGCTAGCGCTCTAGTCACCGATCGACCCAGATCCCCGAAGACACCATATCAATTAATTTCACAAAAAAGAAACAGAAGGTACTTCCCTACACTTAATGCAACACGTCAGAAAAACATAACCCGGCGTTGGCTAATATATGACTATAAAACACTGTTTCTTGCATGACCACCGAAACTAAGATTCGTGTGACTCGGCTCAAAATCGGGTGGGTGATCTCCCTATTCGTTCGAACGCTGTCGCTTCTATCTGCCAGTGATTAGACGGGAAATGCGAAATGACGAAGTAGTTGAAACATGTTAAACCGAATCACTAATTTAAATATGCCATACTATTCCACACAGTCTACTATCGGACCAGTCTATCCAAAAAAACAAACAGTATTCACATTACCAATGCCTCAAATCTGTGAAACACATATAAATATATATAATAAAAAACATAAATCTGTGAAATATGGCCATTAAAAGAAAACTTGACTACCGAAAATGTAGTTCAGGAGAAGGGCAGCATAAAAGTCAAAAAGATATAGGATAAGAAACGAAATGTTTAGAAAAAATAATTAAGCTAAACAACATCATAGAATGTAGTATAAAACACTGCAATAAAGATGGTATGAACGAGTTCAATCTAAACAAAATTTGGACTGGTACCCATAGAGAAGACATGTAAACCGAAGGAAACTTGGATAGAAGGAACTAGTTCGAGTTAAACAACAAATGAGTCAAAATAAAATTTTTATTTGGCACTACCGGTTTCAATGCAACTTCAGGTACCAGTGAATGGCACCATTTTGTTTTTGGTACCACCAATTTCAACACATAGGCGTTCACCCTCAGGCACCAGGGGATGACACCATTACGTTAGAACTGGTAGTACCAAGTAAAATAGTCTGTGAAAATCGTGAATTCTTTAAAAATATCCATAAAAGTGAATTTTGACATAGCTGAAGCCGATTACATCAATTTTTAATATTCACTAAATATTTCATTAAATATTATAATGGATTACCGCAACGTTACGAGAGTCTTTTATTCTTAAATATTTACTACTTTTTGATCTTGTACATGGGATTCCAAGTGACTAATCAATCTCTCGAGACTTTTAATGAATGCAGTGAACCTTAGTGAATGCTCAGAACGAATAGGCGTGCCCACCCTGACAAAAAAAAGAGACACGATCAAAGAGAAAAAAATCCAGAACGATCCCGAGTTTCTAATTCCTCTAATTTCGCTGGAGTGTGAACGGATCGGCGTCGCCGGAGTCACCCGGACTATTTTTTTCTTCAAAGAAAGCGAAAAAAATAGGACAGAAGC
This sequence comes from Pyrrhosoma nymphula, assembly GCA_963573305.1. Taxonomy (NCBI): domain Eukaryota; kingdom Metazoa; phylum Arthropoda; class Insecta; order Odonata; family Coenagrionidae; genus Pyrrhosoma; species Pyrrhosoma nymphula. The sequence goes on from OY754334.1 coordinate 39,580,634, forward strand.
GCGGGGCGTGGGGAGACGGAGAAATGGAGAGAGAGGAAGGACGGGGTCATCAACGACGACGACATTCCCGACGACTCCCGCGCAGCAAAAATCTCGCCGCCCCAGAATGAGATCAAGGGCTCAAATCACCCATAGCGATCGCGGAGAGCACGACACAATGAAAACGGGGATTGAAAACGGGGGAGAAAAAATGGAAGAGGGATATCGCCCCTTTTTGATGGACAACAGCGCAGCAATTCAACAACAATTGAGGACCCTTTCCCATTTGAGGAGAAGTGGGACTTGGAAAGACGGCGAAAAAAACACGAATCAGCCATTTACATATCAACATAAAAATTTAAATACCTTATATGAAGTTAAAGAAGAGATAAAACAATGGCTAGAAAACAACAAATGATGAAGCCATTTTATAAATTTCACCTAAATACATGTACAACTTTTTCTGTGGTTCCATAATATTTGTAAGTCAACGGTGTAATACATCTTACGTATAAGCAAGAAATTAATGTTAAGCTTAAAATTTATAATAACTTGTCTCCTACTGTCAGGCCCTAGGCTCTGGAGGACCAGGAGGTTAATAACTTCTTTTTCTGCAGAGCGCTTAATATTACATTGTATTTTCCACCTTCTAAGCTTTTATTTGAAAGTAAAAAGGAATAACTGATTTTGAATGGAATATTGTACAACCATTGTAACTAATAAAGGATTATAGACACAGAAACGTATAAATCCTGAACCGTAGATATGTGCCAAACATTTGATTTGAGAAATCCAACCAAGATATAGAGTTAAGGCATTCCTTCACGAGAGCCCGGGTTTTGGCGGAATTTTTCAGCAAAATTGTGATCCGTACTTGGGTGCTGTGCGGCCAGCTCTTCAACTGGAGTAATCTGCCGGATGGGACGTAAATATGTGGCGTCCATTGGGCTCCATTGATAAAGCCCGTTTTACACGATACATGATCCAGCAAAATACGTAGTAGGTATACTAGCCGGTACTCGATATTGAGGAGGGAATGCAGTATGATTGGTCCTAAAAAGTTTCACGCGATCATAAAACTTGTACCGGGGAAGCGGTTGTTTCATTCATATCTTCTAAAATATTAAACGCATGCCAACTAAAATATTAAATTAACCAATTATTGACAGCAGGCGACCAAAACAACAGGACATTTTTATTTATAGTTGATTTCGTAGCCTGAAAATTACTGATAGCCAAAAGGAAGCAGAGATGGCGCTGATTTCAGAAATTGAAGATCGCACAGCGTCTGTAAAAGCTCACATGGTTGGTCGACGGCTGCTAGGCCCTACTTGGATCAAGTAGCAACCTAGTACCGGATAAGTTATGAAATCAAGTAGCTCAGCCGGTAGGATAACGATCATGCTTGCTGCCAGAATGTTATTTCAATATCACCCAATACTGGAAAGCTATCATGCTAGTAAGTATCCTCGAACTTGAGCTTTATCAAATATAGTGTGAAACGGGGAGTTTCCACCACCACTGGGTGAGTCAAAACAAATACTGAATTCCCACTTTTTGTTCAATCGGTTACAAAAACCTTGGTTTTGCTGATGACAGGCGTTAGCTATTGAAAATCAAAATTAAGGTACAAAAGCTGCAGATTATACCAAGAATGTATTTTTAACGAACGATTTTAAGCTTTGGAGCCAGCTACAGCGCCATTTCTTTAGAACTAACGCATTTTGACTTAAATTATCGCAGTTATAACACAGTCTATACTGTGGTAGACTGTGGTTATAAGTTAATAACTCAAAAAATAAGGTGATAAGATGATGATTTTATTTTTATTCAATACTCCGGAAGTTTATGCCTTTGTTAAACAGTTTTTCGCGAAAATGGAATTCATATTAGATAGACAGATACTATTTTCCCCCGTGTTTCACCCATTCAACACCATGTAATATCAAGTTCAATTGCGAGAAAAATAGTGAGGAAAGGGAGCATTTCGCTGTTCATATAATATAGAGGATACATTTTTCTATAAGTCACCAGACTACGAATTGAATGACGTGTATGTTATTATACAACGGAATCAACTTAAGAGAAGTCTGTTGCGGACTCAGTGTTTCTCTCCACCCTTCCTTAATTGCCCAAAAGATCCCTTCATATCCAACCAATCCATTTATTGGCGGAAATGACCTTAGATGTTTTAGCCTCCCCAATGACCAATCAACCAACATCGATATTCCTCTATACCTATTTTATATACTGCTTCCTTACCCACTCACACATAATCACCTATCTAAGCGATCCGTTGCACCTCTCTCAAACATTTGGTCGTTAATTAGAGGTCGACTCAACCTACTGTCACTCCATTTCAAGAGCGTCAAAATTTGTTTTAATGTGCAGGTACCACGCATTTAAAATCGTACGTAAACTATTTATTGACTAACATAACTAATACGCGTTACATGCGTATTACTCACCGGTATAGCATTCATTCCTAGGCAGGTGCTAAACACTGGGTCAGGATGGCTGGAAGAGAAAGCAGTAATATATATTAATAATTAGCTGCAATTATTTCAACTTAGGATGAATAAAAACCATAAATGTTATCACACTGAATCCAATGAAGGCATCGATTTTTCACTTCTACATTACTGAAAATAGCATAACGGTACACGGAAACTATATCCAGGCTGAAATAAAATAAATGTCCAAAATTTGGAAAGAATAACTTCAAACAGAATGAGGGGTGCATTCACGTATAAAGAAAGTAAATGGGTAAGTAACGGAGTGGTAAGTAAAGAGTGGAGAACCCGATATAACTTCTCACACCGAAAGAATTAAAAAGATCAGGCTCCTTCATTCGATCAGTCGATTTAACCCTTCAGATGGAATAAGGAAGATTGATATAAAGACTGACATGCTTTAATGCTCCTTTTTTTGTTGCGACCATAACCGAGCTACGGCATCCAGAGAGAATAACACGACATAACCATGGATTGTTATGACCAACTGGGAGCCTGGTTAGCGTGATCGTTGGCTTATAGGACCAGTACGTGGTACGATTCACAATTCAGGTGAAGTTTTTCTCGTGACAATTTCTGCATAACTACAGTTGCAGATGTGAATTTCGTTTTTTATTTCCAAAGACGATTTTTAAGACAATCGGTGGGTATCAAAGTGCAATATCCTGACCATTACTTGGAGAGGTGCACTAAACATTTTTGTATTGGATACGCAGTGCCAGTACTCATACTGTATTTTACTAACTATACTACAAGAAAAGAAAACATGATGAAGCATAAATGTGGCTGGTAACTTATTGTAAATTAACAAACAGCATTTACTCTTCTCGTGGATCTAAATATTAAAAACGCATGGTCGTTAGGGCATTCGGTGGGGGCATTCGAACATAAGGATAGAAAAGTACCATTTGGACATTAGGTAATGGGTTAAGATAGTTTCACCGTAAAATGACTCAAATGTCATTTTATTATTATTCTGTCTACTTTTAGAAAATCATTTCCCATATCTGATATGAACAACACAATTTAATCTTTCCACGCTAGTTTATTCTCTAACTGAACTTAAAATGACATGGTATTCAATGAAAGAATGGGAGAAACGCGCGGAAAACAGTATTTTTCCATATTATATTAATGCCATTTTCGCAGAAAACTGATTATTAGAAGGAAAAATCCAGAAATATTTAATAAAAATAAAATATAGGCATCTTACCATCTTATTGGGTGGGTGATAACGCATTTCATTAAGGAAAAGCACGGTTTTTAAACCAAATAAACAAGAAGGTGGAATTTAGTATTTCTTCTGACACACAAATCTCCTTGCACGAAGTCATTTTCCTCTCGGCATACGTCCTACCTCTCTTCATCCTATTCATGATGCTAAGTTTATTTGTTCGACTCCTCCACTTATACACCATCCTCTCCTCTAATATGGCCTTTAGCATCCCCTTGCCCCTCATCCCATTTCCCGTACCCTTCCTTCCTTCCCTTAATCCCCTTCAGGAGTTTCCTCTCCTCACTCACCATTCCGAGCAATTCCTCGTTCGTTTTCCTTTCCGTCCATTGCATCCTTTTCATTCTCCTCCACCATCATAATCATTAGCCATTCAATCCTAAGATTGGTTGACTGCAGCTATACATTCCCTTTCCACTAACTTCTTTATGTACTTGTAGTTCTCCTGTTTCATATCCCGTTTTAGTAGACGTAGGCACTGTCCCTCGATCTTGATTGTGGGTATTTCATTTCTAATTTCCATTCAATTATGTTCCTTACAAATTCATTGGGTCACGAAGTATGGCATAATAATAAAAAATTTTATTAACACATCACATTTACAAATTTAGTAGCCTGTAGCTACTTGTAAATAGGTGTCTCGTCACATTAAAAAAGAGAATCAATGCATACATAACTGGCATAATTTAGTTAAGCAATCATAAAAAACTTTCACATACTAAAATACATAATTCACAGTAAATTCTTAACATCTTTCTTCAGGTTTTTATCACAATAATTTTATTTCAAATACATATGTCAGATGTTAGAATTTATTTCTTCAAAAAATTCTTTTATAGAATAATAGCACTTATCGAGTAACATGTATTTTATTCTTGTCGTGATTATTTTTGTGAGGGTACCATCAAAGTTATTTAAATCTTGATCTAATGGCATTGTTGATTTTAATCCTCATATCCATCTGCGCCTTGTCTTTCTGATAGTGTTTCATATGGTTCTCCTCTTCTTTTCTTCAGTACACCTCCTCGTTTCTGAACCCATTTCTCCATTTGATCTTTTGCATCCGCATCCAGCACGAGGTTACTAAGGCCTCTATTCTCCTCCGTTTCAGCTTTCCTACGGTCCATGTCTCTGAGCCGTATAGTGCAACACTCCACACGAATGTTTCCAGGCACTTCTCCCTTATTCGTTACCTTTCCCTCTTCACATTCGCTTCCAAAACACCATCTCAGACGCATGGGCGTAGATATTCCAGAAAATATAGCTACACATCGGAAGTAGAAGATGCTCTAAGTGTGCGCATTCGATTTCTTAACATGAAGAATCCTTAACCTTTTACCCAGGGGTATTGAGTTACGAGATCGTGAATTCGAGGCATGTGAATTTAGTTTCGGCGGGGAATGTCCTGTCGCGCCGATATTTTCCGAGCTCCACATTTTTCTGTGAAGCCAAAGTTGCTCGAGGGATAGGGACCACCTTTGACACTGAATCACACTATCATTTTTCATGAAAGTTTTTAGGGATCATTTTAGCTATAGCTTTTAAGCGAGACGCGAGAATGACAGCTCAAGCTATCACTTTGCCGATCACATGGCCATTTTTGCCGTCCCTTCTCGGATTATTTCCACACGCCAGGTGTTCATCGTTTAGATACTGTTTGATTGAAATTCAAATGTGGCTCATTATTGGCTCTTTGCAGCCGAGAGCTCTGATTGGCTAAACGACGGAGTCACCTACGGTTAAAAGGACGGGAAAAAAGGACATGCTCGAATGGCAGGGGAAGGGAGAGGGATTCCTATCTTTACCGCTATCCCTGAAAGTGATCGCGTATTACGTTAATTTTTAAGCTATCATTGGGCGCTATCCCAGAAAACGGAAGGGGAAAACAATCATGTGATCCAAGCTTTACCGATATCACCTGACGACGAGAAGTTAGAGGTTTGATGATTTGGTTCATCGTAGTGGTGGAAGAGCTTTAGTTTCGGCAACCAAGGCCATTGCGCATTTTACTGTCTACCACTTGCGGACAGTTCGCACGATTAGCAGGATAACCCTTCGAATTAAAGCTGAGTCCAACGACGCTTAACTTCGGTACTCGAGGAGGAACCGGTATTTCTGAGGCAAGACACTGCCCATAGGGGAAGTCCGTGTAATTTGGACCGGGGTGTAATTCGGACCGATGACTTTACTTTGTAGTCATTAGAGGTAGCAACACATTTGATACAATGTTGCAAGGGCATACCTTTGAAATGCCTTCCCTCCAAATTTCACTTGTCAAGCTCGAATGTTTGAAGCATATAGTTGGGAGTGAGTGGAATCGTGCGTCGCCGATGTAATTATTTCTCCTGAGGTAACTACGGATTATTAAGTTACTTTTACTAGTTGCAATACAGAAAATTCCACTTGTTTATCGATACACATCGAGGCAAGTGTGTAATAATTCTCGTTAGTGTACCTAAAAATGCTTCAGTGAAATTAAGCAATTTCTGCTTATGTTCCTCATCGTGTAATTCGGACCACCGAAGAGCGTGTATTTTGGTCCGGTGGTCCAAATTACACGGACGTATGTTAATGGTGACGATTTACAGATGACAACACGGGAAGCAAGAACATCGAAGGGAATATATGGGAAGGTTAAAGTAGATCTTGTCAGACATCATGTAGCTTGGCAGAGAGGCCATCTATATGTCATGTAAGCCACACCAGTTGAGGGGATTCATCTGCATGCGTAAATGATTTTTATATGGGGAGAGAGGTCAGGGCGTCCCATTATATGCCTCCTCCTACAGTAAAATTTTGAAGTTTCAAATCTTCTACTTAACAATCGCTAGCCAGGTATTGTTTTCTGTGGTGTATCACTTACCTTCTCAATGCTTCTTCCACAAATAAAATGTACACAGCCCAGCCTGTCTGAAACCCAACCTACCCTCTGAAAGGCAATTCGAAAATGACATCACTGGCAAGAGCTTCGGGGTTAAAAAAAAGTCGTGGTGGATAAGTTCTTTGATTTGTTTGCAAATGTTATAAATAGTAATAAGATTTCTGCTTCAACGCTTTTTAACATAGAAGAAACTTCCTTCACCGTCGTTTAACGTCCCGAAAAAAATATAGCGAAAAAGGGAGAGCATCAAGTTGGGGTTGTAACCTCTTGCGACCGGAGGGAAAATGTAACTGGTGTTTATGCAGTAAGTGCAAGTGGCTTTTATATTCCACCAATGCTCATATATCCCCGTAAAAGAAAAAAAGGCAGTCTCACATTTAGAGCCCCTCCTGGCTTTATTTTCCGTTGCCAAGAAAAAGACGGGATGAATTCAGAAATGTTTCACCAATGGATGCTTCAATTTATTTCATCTGTGAAGCCATCGCCGCAAGAACCGTTGCTCCTGATTTTAGATGAACACAGTAGGCACACACAAAGTACTGATTCCATCGAGGTAGCTAAAAAGCATGGCGTTTTAATGTTGCTATTACCATCACACAGACCCCATAGAATGCATCCCCTAGATCTGTCGTTTTTCAGGCCATTGAATAGATTCATCGGATCAGCGATTGCAACGTAGCAAAGGGAAAAACCAGGGCAAAAGCTTTCAATGGAGCATATTGCATCGCTAGTTGGTGTGGCATTCCCCAGGCTAGAGACCATGGAGACAACTATAAACGGCTTCAGAAGTAGTGGATTGTGACCAGTTGATCGGCATGTGCTCAAGGATGCAGACGTTGCTCCTTCATTGGTTATTGATAGTCCTGAGGTTAGACTGGATGAGAAATCTACGGCTAAGGATAATTCACACTGTACATCTAAGACTGAAACTCAGAAGAAATATTCAATAAATGAAGGATTCCTCCCGGTTGAGAAAATTAGACCACTCAACCTCCTCTGAGGGTCCAAGGACATAGCAAAAAAGGCGAACCGCTTATGTAGTAGTTTTAACTGGGACACCTCATAAGCAGTCATTGATGACGACTGCCAAAGCTGGTTCTTCTAGAGCGAATAATAAACGTAGAAGGCTATTTACAGCAAGATTTAAATCAGCAATAAATGAACCGGAGGCTCAAGTTTTTGAGACTATGTGTCTCGTTTGCAGGGGCTCGTACGAAGATTATTGGATTGAGTGTGAAAAATGGAAAGAATTGGCACATGGTGAATGCGCTGAGCTAAGTGATGAGAAATTTTATCACTGTGATAGCTGCCCTAATTTACTCAAAATGTAATCTAAATTAATCCTATCAGTCAATGAAAACTATTCGTTCGTTTTTATATTCATGTACCTGTTAGTTTTGGTCAACATACATCGTAAACATTACATACAATATATTTTGATATATATTAATAAATTGTTAGATAAAAAATACTTAACAAATAAATTTATTGTAAATCGTTTAGTGAAAAATACATAAAAAGCACTAGAACATGATAGTTTGCAAGGATTATCATTACGAAACGAAATTTGGGGTTCAGGTCCCAATTACACGACTAGCTGGACCGAATTACACGACCTCGGTCCAAATTACACGGAACTAAAACTTTACTTAAAATGTTTTCAAAGGCTATGCCTCTAAATAATTATAGAATATAAACTTACCAGTGCTATCTTCATTGGGTATAATTTGTCAGGAAAATATACTGTTGTTGTAGAGCAATATTGGAGTTAACTATATGCAATCGAAGTTAGGTGGTCCAAATTACACGGACTTCCCCTACTTATTTCGCCCTTGCACAGTGGTGTACAGCATAAACTGATGGGAGTAATAAGAAAAGAAAATTCGACTTTGACGAATGAAAGGGGTCAAGCATTATGCACACCGTAATTATGCATTGGGTTACTTAAGACCTTTCTGTACGTTCCAAAGCTGTGAGCGCGAGTGGTTCAATAAACTAAGAGGACGACTTAAAGGTCAGGACAGTATCATTCATTCATTCATTGGTCGTTCAATTCTAAGATTGGTTGACTGCAGCCCTCCATCCTTCCCTATCTAATACTGGATCCCTTACTCCCTGGTAGTTCTTCTTAAGTACTTTCCTCTTTATTTGGTCCTTGCATTCGTCCCTTGGCCTTCTTCTTAGGACTTTTCCCTCTATTTTTCATTCAAAAACCCTTTGTGCCACAGGGTGTACCCAATCCATCTGGCTCTCCATTTCCGTATAGTGTTTCATGCAATTCTTTCCTCATCTACTTTTAAGTACACTACGTCATTGTTTATTTTATACACATTCATTATAACGTATTATATTTCGTTTAAGATGACGCTTTTCAGGAAAGATTGGTACAGAAACCGTAAATCGTTTCATATTTTCCTAATAATGAAATAAATACCCCGCAATATCATTTTTAATTATATTATTCACCAATACTTATGACATTGCATCATCATAAGTCATGAAAGCATACATTTTCATAGGTTTCATTAGATCTCCAGCTTCCTGTTTTACGACAACGAGGAATAAATGGGGATGGCAAGTAAGTGTATTATGAGGCTGACGGATGCTGCTATGAAATTGGATTGGAAGGTTACTGATCTTTTCCAGAACTCCTAATGACCTTTATTTCACAGTTATCTCAAAAACCAGCAGCTAATTAGCTAAACGGACTAATTCTTCCGCATATCCAAATACCAATGCAATTCGTATAAGCTCTACTATGAAATATCCACGAAACATTCAGGTGCTTAGAATGAGATGAGGTTAACAACAGCAGGTATCAAGGTATCACTCAGCTTTAATATACATTTATAAATCACCTTGAGAAACTTCAAGCGTCCAATGACAAAAAAAGGAAGATGACAAACAACCTGGATCGCAAGAATCGCATCCCCCAAGGAGTAGCATTTGTGCCATAAGAAAAAACTCGGGATGCGCTTTCTTGAGGATCTCGTTCGAAGATGCGAGGATTCATAAACAAGGCCAAGAATCGACGCAAACCGCAAGTGGAAAAACAGTTGAAAAACAGCAGGGAAACCGTCCATCGTCACGTGCGTCGTCTGCTGCTGACGTAGGAGTGAGCGTGAAGCCAGGATAGTGAAAAAAATCCTCAGGAAGCATGAACATGGAACTTAGATTCAAAACAGCATTTTAAAAGGTTCATGATCGATGTTTCCACATATACGCACTACCCTGTGAGCTACCGCAATGGCGTGTGGCAGGGGTGTTTTAGGACACCGGCCAAGGGCAAGGGAGGGAATAGGAAAAGGGAATTGGAAGAGGGAAAGGACGAAAACTGAAATGCATGATATGGTAGTTTCACCACAACAGTGCGAGCCAAAACAAATACTGAATTCCACCTTTTCGCTTGTGATGTTTGAAAAATTCGTTTCCTTTCGTTGATGACAGCCCTTAGCTAATAAACCAGAGGAAACAAGAGAATCCAAACCTAAACGGAAGCAGAAGAAGAACAAGAGGATGGAATGAAAGAAAAAAGAGGAAGGAAAGAAGAGAAAGGGATAGTAGAAGAAGAATCAGAACAGCTTAGAGCAGAAAGAAAGAAAGAAAGAAGACACCAAAAGGAGAGGCACTAACCGATCTTTTGCACTAAAATTCGCGCCAATGATTGTAATCACCGATCGTAAATATCAGACATTTTGATTCAATAATGTGATAATTTCAAACTATTGTATAACTTCACAAATCTAAGAAAAGATTGAAAAATGTAAGAATTCAAGAGGAGTTAAACGTATTGTAGGAACCCTCAACATTATTGAAAATCTTAATTTTTGAATAAAGGGGAAGGTTCTCCATGGAGGAAGGAAATAATGAGAGTACTTAAAATCCCCTCAACTCTTTCCTTCCTCTTTTATTATTAGTCCTTAGCTATTAGAAAACAACATTAAGACTAAATATGCAGTTTACATGACGATAAAAGTTTAAATTAAAACTTTTTTCCAGCCATTGGAGCCGACTGCAGCGTCATACCGATTTAACTAACGCATTTTGACTCACAACCGTAGTTATTTGCTCGTAACTCAAAAATTAAGAAAGATTGATTGGTGCCCAAATTTATCAACATTTAATTTCCTGGGAGAATTAACTCGAGGGTTTTCAATTTCTCTCCACGTTGGTTCACCTTAGTGGACGACAGTTTCACCGGAATTCCAGTAGGCTTCTTCAGGTCCAACGATGCTAACTGGGATGCCGGTGAAAGTCGCCGTCCATAAGGATGAACCAACACGGAGAGTACCCGCAAACCCTCGAGTCATCTGATAATCACCGCGGAAGCCTTCGTAGAAACCCTGGGAGAGTTCTTTGTTACACATGTTTCACCCATTATAGTGGTTAACGGTGTTTTTCGATGAGTAATGAATTTTTTTTAATAATTGAGAAAACACGCGAACACCCATCGATTTTTTGGTCTCTCGAATGATTCTGGTGGTCTGTATGCCCATGCGATCCCAGTAAGCCATTGGCTTGTCATCAGGTTTCTCAGAGGCCGAACCACCAGAACTTGACAGTAACACCCATGCCCTGGGTATACGAAAAACCGACCCTAGCGAGACTCGAACCCGAGACCCTCAGATTAGCAGGCTAGGACTTTATCCCGGCGCCATCGATTAATTTGCAATGCTTCATGTGCGCCAGAACTACCTCATTATTTAAATAAAAATCTCTCTGGAACACATAGCCGCACCAGATTTCATGGAAAATGGCCACTATATTTTTGACAAATATCTCGAAAAGTTGTGCGCTAGGTGGCTAGTATTTTGTTATCATTGTCTAATATAATGGTGGGATTCTTTTCTTCATCATTTCTTGACAAATATCTCGAAAAGTTGTGCGCTAGGTGGCTAGTATTTTGGTGTCATTGCCTAATATAATGGTGGGATTCTTTTATTCATCATTCGCCCAAATTTAGTGAATTTAAGGTGAAGTCGATCAAATTACCTTAAGGAGCGACAAGAAATAAACGAAGTGAGCGCGGCTAAGAGATTTCAACGGAGACGTCGCCGACGGGGCTCTCTCACAAGCGACCGACCCATCGGGATGCGACGCATAAAGTTTTTATTTCCACCTTCTCCGATTTTTTCCTGACCCTTTCCTTTGGCTCCCTTTCGCTCGAAAGCACGTCCCAAAGTCGGAAGCTGGCTCGGGGAATTCTTTTATTTCACCTCTTTTTTTTCCTCTCACCAATCAAGTGGGAAGGTAAATCTAGTTCTCTGGTGAGGAGGAAATTGGTTTTTGTCTTTGCGTGTGAGACGACGAGAATAGACGAACGAGGAAAAAATATTAAGTTAGAGAATGAGAAAGAAGCTCATTTCTACTCCCCCGTTCTCCTTTCTTACAAGGTGTTCGAATGGAACAGGTGTTCCTCGCGCTGAGTTCTGGGATGGACGGCAGAAAGGGTTTTTGCTTACTTCTCCGATGCTGAGAGTCGGAGAGAATTAAAATCTCCTCCTCTAAGTGTTTTTTACACTCTTACCTCGCTACTTTCTTATAGGTGTACTCGCTGTGATCGCATATTCCCTACTGTTAAACTTTTCCCTCGAAAAAGTTTTATGTTATACCAAGAGATGGTGCCCGTTGACTTTCAATGGGAAGAAGAAAAATATAAAATTGTTGCGTAGGATTGAATGAAACCTCCCCAAATGACGTGAAATTCTATACAGCAGTCATTAACCACATAGGGGTGTAGCAGTCGTTAATCACATATAGGTTATGATAAAAAGTACCCTGACTAAAATCTCACTGCCATTCAGTTATATTGATCAATTATCCTATGCCATAAATGCACCAGGAGCAAGTTCCCACTCAAGGTCTATGTTCCGGTTGCAAAGTGAATAAAACATTCTATTCTTGAAACCAACGATTTTGGAACCAAAAAATAGAAAAAAAACAAAGTTTGTACGAAAATTGAATGCAAGAATAAAAAACTCCCATTTTCCAACAACTCTTGAGTGAAACAAGAATGGAAATTTATTGCAAGAATGAAATATTTTTCAATAATCCAGTACTAATATCTTCAAGCCTATGTAATGAGTGCTAGTAATTAAAAAAAAGCAAATCTCTGCACCAAATCCAAAGTATTTTAGTATAATGGAAGTAAAGGTTGGTTAAAAAAGTGTGCATATAGGAGACCCTATGGATTTTGGGCCTTTCTAATAGAACCTATTAATCCGTCTAGGTTGTAAGACCAATCCTAATGTGGGCCAAATTTTCTTCGAATCCGTCAACGGGCTTGGAAGTCTATAGCATTAAAAAACACACGGAATTTAAGTTTATACATACATACATACTGACCCACCCATTCTTATAGATACATGCATACATACCCATCACGCCGTTCAATTTCGGGGTAGGCCATGTCAAAAGAGCTTAATTCCAGGCGTTAGACTTAGAAAATTAGCTTACATTTAAAAGGTTTCCCACTGTCCCACTACTCTATAAAAGACTAAATTAATTAAATAGCACATACATGCATATAAATGTATATATACCCATCACGGTATACATATTCAGGGTAGGCATAGCAAAAGAGTCAGATATAGACGTTAACCCTAGAAAAGTGGCTCCTTTTTAATAATTTCCTCTATTCTGCCCAATCCTTGAAAATCTCCTTTGCTTCTGCCACATTCATGCTCTGCTTTATACTCGTTCTTCAAATCTAATGACTACTAATATTCCTCCTCTAAAGAGTATCTTCCGCCACATTCTCCCATGACTTCCGCGGTCTACCCTTTCCTCTCTCACCATTCATGACACTATCACATACCGGTTTCGTTATTCGACTCATATCCATTCTCTCAATATGGTCGAACCAACGAAGCACGCTTCTCTCATATATATCCAATAGTGAAGTATCCATAAAACATTCTTTCATGACCCATTCATTTCTTTTCCTATTTCTCCTACTTTTACCGCAAACAGTTCTCAGGTACCCCATTCCCATTACATTCAGCTTTACTGTCCTATATCAGTTTAGTTATTCGACTCTCATCCATTCTGTCAACATGGACTAACCGACGATGCACACTTTTTATAAATAAATCCATTATAGGAGCATCATATTTCCATTCTTATAAATAATAATTTAAAGCTTCATCATCATATAATTTCATGCTTCAGGAACAAAGAACACCTACGTCAGAAACTTAAGTGACTGATAAAGCACGCGAATGTCACTTCTAATCATGGTGAACTTCGGAGGCTTACTGTTTCTTACAGGTTAAAATAATTTTTTGGCGTGTTTTCGTTCATCATGCTTCAAAATAAAAGACCAACCTACATCTTAAATATGTTCACCGAAATATCACTCACTGAATCTGCCTTAAGAAAAGGAAGCCAAAATTAAATGTACTATTTTACCTCTCATAAAAGTAAAGTTTCTGGCCGTTCATATCTGGTCCGTGTAACTGCATCATCGAATACTTTGGAAAATACACTAACAAGCATTACCTGTAGCATGTTAGCATTACCTGTAGACAACCAATGTTTAAAGTTGAATGTTGTAAATAGTTACTCTCTAATACTTGTCTTATTTTGCTACGTAGTACTCAGAGCATGTCTTCCATGCACTCTTGCATCTCTGTGCCTTTATTTAGTGGCAAAATACATCAATATTCATAGCTTCTATATCTAACATTGGTGGCAAATAATGTGGTGCATGTCGGTAAAATTTCACCTCCTGACAAGTAATTGTAGGTTTTTGCGTCTGCAAGTCGCAATTTCATTAACATTTGCAGGATATAGTGTAGTTCCTATTGGTGAAAACTCACCGTCCAGCCACACACCCTTGATGTGGCTGGCAGGGTACCATGTAGATTAAACCCTTATTAATCAGCGTCAAACAAAATTATCAGCGAATTTCACTCCCTTGTACTGCATGGGGGGCCTCATTCAAGCGTGAGGGAATTTTGCGAACTATGTAAGCGTCTGGGAAAGAATGTTACCCGAAACAGGATACACACGTGGGGCCTCTCCTTCGCCCGCTGTATTTATTTTGCCCGGCGTGCCTCAAGCGCGCGAAAACAAACACGACGGAGGCAGAGGGCGATTCTGCGAGAGGCCGGCACCGTTGCTAAGCAGCCTGAGGAATCAGGAAACCGCCAACAAGTGAGCGGGCGCGCTCTATCGAACCATCGAAAAACCATGGATGGGGCATCGGCGATCCGCTTCGACCGCGGGACACCCTTTTCGATTTTTTTTTCGACGGGCGCCGACGACATTTTCGATGGCGGCCAATCCTTTCTAACGGTGGGTTTACACTGGCAAGTTATTTCTGCAAGTTTCTTCTGCCTGAGCGTGCGGGGGATTTTAATGCAAAGAAAAATATTTTTGGCACCGGCATCAATACGCTTCTGCAAGCGAATTGCCGAAACTTTTAAAAGTTCTGCAAGCGACTTGCCGAAACTTTTCAAAGTTCTGTAAGCGGGCTTGCAGAGCCGTTTACACCGGCAATTTACGCCGAAAGTCGCGTGCTGCAAGTAAATTGCGCAATAAACTTGCCAACGTAAACACACCTTAAACCAACATCCAGCTTGGTCGGCGTTAGGCTACTGAATATTATTCGGGTAATCTACCGGCTAAGGTAGATTTAAGTAGAAGCATAGAGTAAGTATATTATATTTACTCTATGGTAGAAGAGAGTAAAATACCTCTAGAATTATACAGGCGCAAGGTCCTATCACACAATTTATTTCTTCATTTTAGCCTACGTCCTCCCCAAGTTCATCCTGTCCATTAAACCTATTCTCTTCGTTACATTTTCCCACTAACCCAACAATCTTCCCTCTGACACGACTTCTAGCATCCCTTCGCCTCTAAATACCTGTTACAACCACTTTCTCTGCCTCTTCCTAATCTCCTCCACAAGTTTTCAGCCACCATACCAAGCACTTCCTAGAGTGTCTTCCTTTCCATCCACCACAGTTTTCTCTATTCTCCTTCACATCCACATCTCAAACTCCAACAACTTATTCCTGTCCTCTCTTCTCAGGAACCACGTGCCCGTACCAAGCAACGTTACACTACATATTAAACTCTTCGCTGACCTTATCTTTAAATCATTACGTAGCGTCCCCTTAATCCGCTCCCTCCTTCTGCTGAACGCTTCTTTCGCAAGCGCAATTCTTCGTATAATGTCTTTCTATTCCCATTTTCCTCTAACGCACCTACTAGTTATTAAACTGCTCTACTTGCTTCAGTTTGTGTCCAGCTACATTACTACTTCTCACTGGGAAATCTTCGATATTTGGCCTCAAATATAAAATAAAAACTTACAGGAGGTGAGGAAAAGAGAAGAGAAAAAAGATTGGTTCTTACTGAACGTTTCGGACCGGTTGGTCCGTCCTCAGCGTCAACGTTATACGTTAGCCGTCAGCGTTAGACGCTGAGGAAGGACCAACCGGTCCGAAACGTTCAGTAAGAACAAATCTTTTTTCTCCTCTCTTTTCCTCACCTCCTCTAAGTTTTTATTTTATACATTACTACTTCGGTATTTGAGAAGTCATCATCCTTTTTTTTAATTTGAAAAACTAATAAAAAACGATAAGGGATTAAAAGATGAGTGTTACTGTCACGACTGAAATGCTAAAAAAGTTTCGTAGTATGATAATCAGAAAACCAAGTTCGATCGCAAGCATACCAAAAAGAGAGGACAATGAATAGAACCATTAAAATGTCACGCTGAAACCGATACTGTGCGCGTCATGATCCACGCCAGTTAGTGTAAAACGAGATACGCATACGATTCTAGCGTCAGTCCAAGATAATAGGGTCTTCAAACCTACGACCAATAGGGTACCGGCGTGCAAAGGACTTTCGCTGATGCAAACATAACCTAGTCGTGACGCCATCGTGGATGAGTAGTAGCCGACGCGATTTTCAATGAATGTTTTTCGATGTGCTATTAAATGTTCAAAGTCAATTATTTCATGAATATGAAGAAACTATCTAAACTAGCTTATGTAAACTTATACGGAAGAAATCAGAAACTAGTTCAAATCCCAGTCCCACCATTGTATGCTGTAAATCAAAACATGAAAGCGGCGTTATCATGGCGGCAAAAATACGCCTAATTACTTACGACAACACTAAACAATATTTAAAATGCCATAATTCGATGAAATTTGCTGAATTGGCTTAGAAATTAATGAAAAGTAAACAATTTTTTAAAGATCATATGATACGTATTAACAAAGGTCACCGTATTGCATTCTTCGGTCACGTGATTTGCTTCCTCATATGGTATTCAACTTGTTTAGTGATTGGTTGCATTTCTGTCAACTACACTATAATCCTGGACGGAATTTTAAGTCGACCTCAGATACCGATTGCGCGACCACGAAGAGATAGGTAGCGACGACATGGTGTAGCGGTGCTCAAAGGGGCAAATAAAGAAATATAGGGGTATTTTCCTTTGTTTAAAAACAAAAATCTTTAATTATCGTTTGTACATACCGATGAAATAGACTGCGTTTTAGTTATTCGCATTAAATTAGCCCTAAACAGCACCGAGAGCCTCTAAATAGGGATTAACAACGGGACAAGAATGAACGAACACGAGCTATCACGACATGAACCGTAGTCCTGATCGTCCATGTCAATGCTTCTAATATTCAAATAATAATATCTCTATGCATGCTGAATTCATCAAAGCTCATTACATACAGTGCTATTACCCTCAAAATTTCTTAGCATAAAATGCAGGTCATGTTTAGTGCAAAATCACCCCGTACCATACACGCTTGACAAGGCTAACGGTGTACCAAGTAGATGTAGGTATTTTTGCCACACCAACGAAAAACGATCTAAGACGTAAGTATTCCTAGTACAACGAACTCGTCCGTAAATTACCATAACGGTTCAACTTGTAAAACTCTTCGCAGCTATTCCATCAACAAATTGGCTTCCAACGATTGAAAACACCTCTAAGGGCCCTCGGCTGTGCGATTGAAGTGGACGGTTGGAATGGAATTCCCGGTGAGACCAGCAGGAAAGTTAGTTGAAGTAGTGGCGTCGAACTGTCGAACTCTGGCTCGGCTCGCCTGAACATGTTGAGTTTACTCGATTTGACTTTGTCAGTCTAATTCGACGAAAACCACTAAACCTTCGGGCTTATCGTTCGGTTGATTTAACTCTCACGCGCAGTAGTAGTCAGCAGGAAGAGAAGTAAAAATAACGGGAATATGGAAGGAGAGTGAGAATGAAGATGAACTGAAAAATTTGGGTAAACTATTTATGAGTTGAGGTGGTTGGAGCGATTTTTGTATGAGTACTTACAGATTTAGGTGAAACTTGAAAAAAATGCATTTACCGATATGATGGTTTTGGTAATTCAATGCTATTTGAACACGTAGCCTGGGCAACGGCCTGCCTCGATGGAAACACCGGTTCCCGATCAGTCACCGAAGTTAAGCATCGTTGGGCTAGGCTCGAGTTTGGAAGGGTGATCCTCCGATTCGTCCGAGTGCTGTTGCCCCTGTCTGCGCGTGGCAGACAGTAAGTGCGAAATGACCTTAGCCGTCGAAGCACGTTAAACAAAAATACTACTACTACTTGAACATGCAGCCTTATGAAACTGACGTAGATATATTTCGTAATAAGTCGATTACGCAATAGCCGCTTTTCTTATAAAGGCGAGATAATATATTTAAAATCATTATAGTGGTTGCTATCATATATCAAGGTGTTACGCCGAGTCTAAGTTCCGGAAAACATATTTCGATATAATTTTCACCTAAATTTCGAAAACCACTAGCTCAAGTCATAACACGCTATAATTAAGGCAGAACATTAAAAATATAATTCTTGTATCATTTACATTGCTAAATACACCGTAAGTTTCACGGAATGAACAGATATACCTACTTGATTGAAGTGTGGTCTTAGTTTTTTTTGACTGACTTGAAAAAATATTATAATGTGCACTCAATGACCCCAGGATTACCTCTCCACCAGCTTTTTGAATAGTTTTAGATGGTTTTTCTTTCAAATACAGGCATTTAATATTAGAGCACTTCAGTGCCGTATAACAGGAAATAGAAAAATTTTAAATATTCGCCGGGAAAGCAAAATATCTTAATCATTACGTTTACTAATCGATCTCAGATCCATCTTACCGGCTCCGCTCGGGATGGTAAACGGAACGGGCTGGCCTGGTATTCTATTCGGTAAGGTATCCGAATTTTCAAGCCTCGACAGTGACGAAATGTTGGCGTCACAGCCTTGAAAATTTCAAATAGGGCCATTCAAAAGTTGAGATGTGTCGGAGTCTGTGACGGCATATCCGAGGAATTTCCGTGGTTTGACCGAATCGAGGCCATACTGAATAAGGCCCAAGATCGATCATAGCAAAAGAATCTATAATAATCTTAGAAAAACATTTTTAAAAGGAATTACAAACAGTAAAAGAACCAATTGACACGATATGACAATGAGAAAAAGTATTATGTAGTGCAAAAATACTGGACATTCCATGGGGAGACTTGGTTGAGCATTGTAGTTCCATCTATTTTCAATACGTTATCATCTGATATAAAAAAAACAATAAAACCCTTATAAAAGCAAATGAAAACGTGAGAAAATAACAGATGCATAAATTATAATGAATATGTTTCAAAGAGTGCGCATATCATTCCCAGGATTAGGTGAATATATCGTTAAATTTATTTTTACATGCTGTCCTATAATATGAGAGAATGGTGCGTGGGTACTTGTAAAAAGAGCGCCACCTGATGATCCTAAGGCTCGGGTGGACTCGATTTGTAAAAAACAATCATAATATGATATTGTTAATTATCTTATCTTTATATATATAAAAGTCAATGTATGTATGTATGTATGTATGTATGTATGTTCCACATCTCCTCCTAAAAAACAGGACCGATTTTGATGAAATTTGGAACACATGTTTGTTACTGGTAGACAACAAACACTGTAGGGTTCAATTAACCGAAACCCTATTTTTTCCAGGGTTAAGGGTGTGATCCTTACTAATATGTATAAATATGTAATGGTCTCTTTCTGTCTGTTGCTCCATCACGCAAAAACTACTGAACCGATTGAGCTGAAATTTGGCATGCAGATAGAAAACATATGTGGTTGTAACATATGCTATATTAAAAATCCCTAAGGGCCCCCAAAGGCCCCCTGAAGGTCCCCCCTGGTGGTTCATGCTAAGCATTGGGTTCGGTGCAGTGGTTTCATTTATTTGTTTTTAAAATTACTTTCAATCAAGATATAGGGCTGGGATTTTTTATCGGATGGCTGAATAAATGATGTTTCTAATTTTATCAATCGATTTCCTTCTACGCTCCGTATTTGTCTGAACTTCATGTTTTCAGCTGAGAAATCTCACCTTTTTCTGTGAAATCAACAATAACATATTTCCTTGACAACCATATATTTGATTTTCAAAGGATATACACGCCTCAAGCATTTAAATATCACGCCTTCCTGCAGGCCCATGATAGTACGTAGAAAAAAAATCCGTATAAGAAGGACCCAGAGTCC
The DNA here is from genome assembly GCA_963573305.1 of Pyrrhosoma nymphula. NCBI lineage: Eukaryota > Metazoa > Arthropoda > Insecta > Odonata > Coenagrionidae > Pyrrhosoma > Pyrrhosoma nymphula. The sequence continues at coordinate 39,600,798 of OY754334.1, forward strand.
CAAGGGCCCCATGATAAATTGCTTCGGGGGGGTACTCGATAAAGTCAATGCATATTTAACAAGTATACTTTTCAACGTCTATTCTCAAAGTAGCTCTCAAAGGGGCACTGCATGTATATGAGAGAATAATTACCTATTAAACTTTACACATAAAGGAATTAATAGAATACACAATTAAATGTGCAAGAATATTTACGTGGAGCGAATATCAATGGTAATAATGCCTCTGTTGCTACAACAAACATGGCGTTGTTTATTATCATTTAATACTCAGATGTTTTACACGTAGTGAAACCGTCGGCCTCTCATTGCGATTGCGAATTGCTTTTTAGACCAATTCCCAGATCATAAATGTCACGAATTATTTATATGTTTAAAAGTGTTAAAGTGCAGTTAACTTAGGTATATTCACTCAATCATCGAGTTGCCTATTCTAGACTCTCAATTGCCGCTATGTTTCCGTTCCTTGGACTTAAAAATATATCCATCAACATGCCTAATAGGAAAAAGAGTAACCTCTCGAAAAAATCTTCTAAAGCAAAATGAATGTTTTATTTGCGAGAAAATGAGCCCTTGAAAGAAAAACGACAAAGGTTAGACTTAGATGGTCAAAGACATGCCCACCAGCGATCTCATGAGATTCTCCTCATGGTGTTTCTCGGGTTACGCTAAGATCCGCACAAATTTCATCCATACCCAACCTACAGACGGGTAACCAACTATAAATCTGGTTCAAATATAGACGCATCTGTTTCGAACATTCAGTCTGCGTTAAGATGGCGGAAATTATAATGACGTCACTACATGCTTCTTACCCGAAAGAAGAACGGAAATTCTGCGCAATCTACGACATCCGTGCATGAAAATCGACAAGTGCACTAAGAATCACCATAGATGTTTTTCATTTAGCAACGGAAACCAATGATTATGGCTATTCCGAAGGCGCAGTCCCATTGATGGAGGATTCATAGGTCAAATAAACCTGGCTTCTGCTGCCATTACTCCACTTGACGTTGTCAACCGCTGGATTGTACCCTTCTGTCCAATCCTGATTAAGATAATGAACGCACATATCAACGTAGAATAGTGTAACTGAATTAAGACATGGAATGCAAATATATGTATGTACACAAGGGAAGCGATAGAGCTGTTAATCACTCAGAAGACGGCTCAAGAGAACCGGAGGGACGAGGTGACCATCTATCAACCTTTGATATTTAAGTATTAATGAGTCTGCAAGGCCGATTTTTGAGTTTCCCGTGCATGAAAGTGAACCAATAGTCACTCATCTCTCCGTGCACATGGAAAAATGTCAGTGTGTCTACTACATCGAACACAACATACAAGATAGGGTACCACGCCTACTCCTCAAATGACCACGCATACTGTTTTTCTTCGGGATTTGTGGTTTTATTATAAAAAAATAAGTTTAATGTTTTTCACACCCGTTGAATTTCAACGGGTATCTTCCGCTCGTAATATATTTATATTTGACCTTGAGTAAATACATGCATTTGAAAGACATATATTTCTCAATTATGGTCTGGGTACACACCATAGCCCAGAGAAAGTACTACGAAAGGAAGTTACTGCGTCATGGATTTCACCTGTTGGATCATTGCTGGCGGAGAGAGAGACCTACTTCCCAGAGGCGACGAATGATAGCAACCGCGGCAAGTCAATTCACGGCTGTCTCACCTCGCGAGTCTTATTCAAGCCCATTCTCTTCCCCACCCCATTCATTCATTCATGAACAAAAGCTAGACAGTGCAGGAGCTCCTCGCCGCGATTTCTCCATCCCGCCACACGTCTTCACAACGTTTTGTCTCGTAAGGCGAGCAGGAAAAGGTATTGCCCAAAATTTCCCCCCCTCCCCTCGTCTCCAAACACCTCCAACCTGACCTCCATTCGGAGTGCTGTATGTCTTCCTGACCGTTTCGAGCTCCCTACGTGCCGTGTCACTTCCTCCTCCGCTTCGTCCACACCCAAGACATTCAGCACGCCCTCTCCTTGATTATAGTATGTACCTGGCTAGAATCTTTGAAAATTCTCAACCCGTGCCTGAGGCCCTCGTTCTTGTGTGGGCGTATACTCTTGAGCATTGCGCTTACCTCAAATGTACCTAAAACGCTCCGGCACTTGTCCTCCTCTTATTACTGATTCACTTCGCGTGTGAACGGAGCGACATCCCGTCCGACCCTAGGTCGAAACTCAAGTTTCGTGAAATATAAAATAGGCTCTCCTTTGACTGCGCCCATCCAGAACGGGAACGGTGCGAAAGGGTATCCGTTTACAACCACAAAGAGCGCTGCAAAATACTGGGAGCGTGTACGGCGGGGACAAAACTTAATTATTGGGAATTTCAAGTTTGAGGGCGTCAGAAAATTTACTTACCTTGGAGTAATACTAAATAATGAAAATAAGATTACTGAGGAGAGTAATCAAAGGGTAATGTAAGGTAAAAAGGCTTATTTTTCAAATTTATCCCTCCTCAAATCAACTCTTCTGCCCAGAAAAACTAAATTGAAAACTTATAAACCAGTGATTAGGCCATTAGTCACATATGGAGCTAAGACATGGGCCCTATCCAAACAGGATGAAGAAACATGGAAAATAACAAAAAGAATCTATGTCCCAGTTAAATAAGGAGAAAGGTGGAGAATCAGAATGAACTGTGAAATAAATGAAATATTGGAAGAGAAGATATAGTTAGGTACTCCAAGTCATTGCGACTGTCATGGTTGGGCCATGTTGAAAGGATAGAAGAGTACAGAATGCCCAAATGCAAGATGGAAGGGAGTAGGAGGAGAGGAAGACCACGCATAAGATGGCTACAAGATGTTGAAGAGGACCTGAAGACAATGGGGATTGGAAGATAAAGAGAGAAAGGAAAAAGGAGATCCAAATGGAGGCATATAACTGAGGAAGCCAAGGCCCAAACCGGGATGTAGAGCTGTGGAAGAAGAAGAAATGTACGGCGGGGACAGATTCCTCATTACGTTTCATGCAGCTACAGAAAGATAAAAGCAATGAACCATTATCAATGGGATGCGCGCGATTGGGTCACTAATTATGATATTATTAATTTTACTTAGATACCCTTGAAAAGGATGATAAACTATTTTTACCTAAATTTAATAGAAGTGACCTCAAGGATATCTCAAATAAAACCTGCAATGAGTTTCCCAACACAATAAGTCACGCAATCAAGCATATTACGGCACATACACATGTCGGCCTCGGTGGCGGCGTGGTTGTCCTCGTCTGCCAATCCGAAGGTTGCGGGTTCGTACCCAGTCTGCGAGGGTTATCACCATCAAACGCATGGTTGTACGTTCGTCAAAAATATATTTAATAAATTGATCGTAACTGGTGAAAGATCAATACATAAATTATTGTAATTATATACTACCAGAGAGCCTTAGGATATTAAATTCTTGAAAATGGTTAAAACATACATTTTCTGCATAATATAACATAATTATATATGATCAATAATTGAGATAAATGTTGTAAAGTGCGCACGTGCGACGTGCTTATATGAACGAAAATGCGTAAATTTTTTGAAAAAAGATTAGATCTACGAATCAGCCTACATGGCCAACTACTTCCGCCGGGCGGGGTAATCCTCATTGCGCCTAGAAAGCAATAAAAAACTTTTATAAGCACTCCATTGAATGGTTATTCACAAATATTCTCCTCTTTCCAACCATTGGTAACCGGTGCTGCTTCTCTAGCCCAACACCTCTTTGCCCTTACATAATTTCCTCGTAAACTCCAAAGGCCTTCTCCCTACACTAATGTCGTCAACAATTTCCATTTTTTCCTCCCTCTTCCACACTTGCCCGAAGTTCCCCGTTCCATCGTCGTATTGAACATACCGTTACATCTCACATACGCCCTCCAACCACTTTTACTCCCCAATTCGATTTTCCTTCTTCAATGCCTTTTCCTCTCCAGCTATTTCTAGCATTTTTTTATTTAGCTGGTTTTCGGTGTCCTTCCCTATGCCTCCTTCTAAAGGAATAAATTATTACTTGGATAAGGATTTGAACCAAGAAACTTCTTATTCCCAGGCTACTTAGTTGACCTATGCTCACTAGTCAGGATTCCGTGTAACAACGACATTTTTGTATAACCATGTGCCCTTTGCAATGACGAATCCTGGTTTGCGTAGCACCCTTCGTTATTTATAGAGTACGATTATGATACAATGCAATCCCCTCTAAAGTTACACACCAAGAACCTCCCGCATACATCCCATTTCTTCAAATACTAAGCTTCGGAAATAAACAATTCCACGCGTGATTTTCCAGTAGTCAATTATATTTTCTTCAAGGCTCTACTCAGCTTAAGTTGATGTTACGTCAAAAAAACGGAGGAATAACACCAATTTGAACCTAGAGCATTACTATTAATAGTAGTAAACTTGCCGCGATATCCACCTCACCGCCTCCGCATCATGTAACATCAATGCGTCTTCTTTCATTGTGATCTTCTCTTTGCCTCAGAATGCTCACAGGTAAAAAGGCAAACTTTGTACTTTTTTGTACGATATTACAGCCATGTAAATACAGGAATGTTTACGTGGTTATCTACTTTCCCCACCTCGCTGGACCAACCGAAGCGGAGGTTCGGCCGTTCGTCAAATACATCGTTTAACCCAATCCAGCATTGACGACAGATATACGGACTCCGATGAACTGATACAAACCGGAGTTTAAAATGGGCTAATGCAAACCAAATTCACACCTCCTGGATCTAGTGCACACCTAGATCTAGACCTGTGTACATTGCTACTTTGTCATCTTGCATTGTCCGAACTTTCCCACCGCGTTTATTCACCAAACTGAATATGCTGACGTAAATTTCCGTCCTTATCACATACCTTCGCTACGGTTGAGTATAAGAGTTCCTTCCTCTCTTCATTTTACGGTCCCACGTCCCGTCAGTTGACGCTATTGAGTGAACTGTTAGAGAGAGAGAGAGACAGACAGAGAAAAAATATCTGGGGACGTAGCAATGATGAAGACATCAAGCAAATAATGGGTATAAAATGTATCACCATCATATCTCATGAGGTGTGAAGGGTCCATCACTACGGGAAACATCCAAAAATGTGGATTGCCGCTGTCGAAATGCCCCGGAATAGTGTATATTACCGCAAAAAAGTAATTGGTTGACGGGAAATGTTCCATGGATTCCGCATAAAAACTCATCAAGGTTTGGAACGGGAGCGTAAATATGTTCGAACGAGTTCCAATTTCATTTTTTTATTTTTTCATATTTTCCATTAAAGAGAGGCAACCTAGTTGCTGGTACTTCGATGGCCACCCTAGCCTCCAACTCGGGTTCGAATCTTACCACAGGAGAGGCAAGGATAAGAGAAATATAAAATTCGACTGTTCTTATCCGGGAGAATTAGGAAATATCTACTAAGTTCAGTGGGTCTAATGTTGCCCAGATTCCAGGAGCACTTTGAGAGAGTAGTTTAAAAAATACATTACTATATTTGCATCAACTTTTGTCCACAACTATGTACAACAGGTATTATTTGGTTTAGTCATAATTTTTTATTTACTGGATGAACCATCATTTTTGAGGACTTCATAATGACGGTTTATAATGTCGAAACCATGTTCATGATTAAAAAATCAAGAGTGCCCGCATACCATTGCTGAAAGCCTCATTTCCATTTTAGGATGAAAAAATTTCAGAACGTTAACTCTGAATATGTTTATTTTCTGATTACTTTGACGTGAAAACACTACCCTTTAACAATTAATGTCCACGAATTTTTAAATCTCTTTTTTATAAATTTTTAAATAAAATTGATAAAATACAATAAGCCTAATCAAATGCAATAAATTGGCCTGCTTATCTTAATTTTTCCAAAGAGCAATAAAAGAAATGACCGCTGACAAAATTAGGTAGTGATTTAATAGTATGACGAGATCAGTGTTTCAACAGAGCCTAAGCTGCGTTCAGATTCTCATTTCCGTCAATATATTATTCTTCTAAAATATAATGAGATTTTATACTCTTCATATTATTGAAATTTACTGATAACCGTTAGTACATATGTTAGATTATCCGATAATCAGAGTAACTGACTCCCCAACTGAGACTTTAATTTTACGGGCCAATCTCTTTCCTGGGCGGGAAATAAGAGTAGAAAGAAAGATTCCATCCTAATCTCAGGCAATTTGTTTCCCTTTTACTTTCCTCACCAAAATCATACACTTTTAGACCGCTTGTAAGCAATCTAACCCGCTTTTGAGCAATCTCGAAGCTTTAACTACCGAATGCGTGAAGATCTTTTGACTTGATGAGTTTTTAATTCGTACACTCAATGTAAGTAGGATGAAATGTCTCAATTCCGTTCACTCTCATGGCCTTAATGCCATGGGAAAACCCGTTATCCATTCTCTTCTTGATCGTGACACGTTATTGAGATATCGGAGCTCTCTCCTTTCTTCAATGCTACAATGTCCTGCATTATGTAAAAGTGAGAGTCATCGTGGGGAAGCAAGTTCGGCCCGCGTTTGAAGCTTAATCAGGGTTGCTACAGATCAGAGATTATGGATTTTCAAGATTTTTCCAGATTATCCAGGCCAGGATTTTCATTTTCCAGGTGAAAATATCCATGTAGACCAAACAACAGAGGTGAAAAATCACCTAAAAATCGAAAAAGTACTGGCCGTGATTTTATCGCAATAAAATTCTTTGAAATAGAAAATGTACTGGCCAAGATTTTTTTGTGCAAATGTGTTGGGGAAGCTAAAATAAAAGACTCCTCATCTCGTGGGTCATGAAATTTGTGGTGCGTCATTGTTTTTTTTTCGAACAATTAGATTGAAAAATCGTTTTTTCTGTTATTTACGATATTGTGAGAAAACAATAGAATTTAGAGAAAAATGTTGGCCAGATGAATTGTACGTGATGAACAGATGTAAAATTTGAGATGTTGTAAATTAAAATCGGTCTCTAAACAAATAATTTATTGAAAAATGAAATGGAAAATCAGCATTCTTTATAATTGATTATAACTTTTGAAATAATTATTGGAACTTCACCAAACTCTCCAATCGTTGGAGTTTTCATGCACTCAAAATGTGTGCAAAAGATGGGCCGTTAATTTTAATAATTTTAATGAATTATATGCTTTTGTGATTTTTTTCTATGATTTTGTAATAATGTTTATGCAGAAAATAATGTTCTAAACTATAATAATATGAAAAAAAAATTGTTTACAATGATTGTTAATAAATTGTTGAAAATAAAGTCAAATACCCTCAAAGCCTATAAAAAAATGTCAGAAGTCAGCAAAAATTACAATAAAAAAATTATTAAAAAAATATACTTTTTTAGGGGGGGTTGGGTTTACAAGGATGAAAATATGCCTGATGCTATTTTTTCGACGAGCTACCCCAAAATAAACTAAAAATTAAGGTTCTAAGATATCTAGTAGCCAAGATATTGCACATTTTTCAAGTGCGCTCCGATTTGAAGATCCGTTCTCGGGTTAACTAGACGAGAAAAAAGCTATCCCCACCATGACCCCCCGACAAGCTTCCAGCGCACATACTTACTTAAAACGGCTCGTGAGATGTTAATTTTGCATTAATGAAACTCAATTACATTGTATTACAAAGATAATATCTTCATTTATGAACTGAAAATTTCAATGCTTAATGATTGTAAACAATTGCTCTGTGGTTAAAAGAAAAGAAATTGCTATCTCCGGTCCTATTGGTCATAGAAAGTCATAGTGGGGATTAGGAGAGACGAATTTATTGGACACATTATTTGACACAACAGCCTAATGAAAACAATATTGGAAGGAGAAATAGTTGGATAGAATTATAAAGGAAGACCGAGAACGGAATACATGACGGGCGTCAAAGTAAATAATTATGTAGGAATGAAGCGGTTGGCAGAGAGGAGAGTGGAATGGAGAGCTGCTGCAAACCAATATCCGGATTGATGACTACTGATGATGAGGCTTGGCAATCCTTAGGTTGCAATTTTGCCTTGGAATTATTTTTCTTTCCCGAAGAATTTTGGCGGTATTTATGCTCATGGGATCTCAAGAAGCCACTCATGACTTGTCATCAGGTTGCCTACGGGCCGGGTCAACAGAACTAGACACAAAAACACAAACCCTTGTTTATGATGTGTTTGTCTCAGGGTTATGATTTTAGGTTGCATATTGCGATATTCTTAGGCAGTTAAAATATATGAAAGACCAATTTTACAAGCATATTAAACCTACGGAATCGAACTACTCCATAGGTGCATGGGAATGATCTTGCACAGAGAAAGACGTTTCAATATTACCTCGGAAACAAGGCTAACTAAATATCCAAGAAAACAATTAAGTTGGTACTTTAAAACAAATGCGAAATGTATAAGTGATCAATAATGGCTCTCCATAGGTATGTGGAAACGATGACCTACAGTGTAAAATTCATTTGGTCACGTTTTCATTTTGCGGGGAGTAAGGAAAAAAATATAAAAAAAAGATAGAGACTCGCTTAAGTCAACGGCGTCACCCCACCCAGAACTGCGAACGAAAGTCTTTCGTTCGGGATGTCTGCCCCCACCAATCTCCACTGACCTCCCAAATCACTCCGTGGAGTTCTCTCCTCCCTCCCGGCCAACGCTCAACAGGTGTCCGCGCGCGTCCACGACGGACGGATGGCGATGCTCTTCTGTTTCTCCGCCACCTTTTTCACCCTCTCACTCCCACTTCCGGTGGCGGCGGCGACATTGGCGAGGTGGACTTCACGGCGACGGTGCCAGTCAACGATGGAGCAGTCATAAAAAAAAGAAAAGGCGATAAATTAAATAGAAAGAAAAAAAATAAATAATAAAATACACGAAGCTGCTCTCTCAGAATAAAAAAAAATGTCAACGAAGGAGCAGTCAAAAAAAAATAAAAGCCGATATATTAAACAGAAAGAAAAAAATAAAAAAGAAAATACACGAAGCTGCTCTCTAGGAATAAAAAAACTTCCCGCGCTATAATAAAATATGGGTGACGGGATGCGGGTGGGCAGGGCGATTTTCTTGCCGGGAGTAACGGCACTGGAAGGTCTTCCCCGTGGCACGCGGTGGGGATACATATATGTATGGGACGTTACCCGCCAGCCGAATGTCATGGGCAGATATATATACCTACCCAAGCCACCCATACTGCCTCCCGTCCGGCTTCCATCAACCCTTAACAGTTTTGCTACATAACCCCCGCACATAAACACCCTACGCAACACTGGCCAAGCGTGGTAGGCTTCGAGGTTTTTAGGCGCCAAAATGGTGCCACCGAATACCTGGAAGCGCACACCGTCACTCTTGTGTCCTTCCAAATTTTTTAATCAACAGAATCCGCTAGTTCAGGTTTGCATCGGATTTCCACACATTGAGTCTACCTCCGCCCGCACCACCGCAACACGGGCGGTCAGGACTGTTAACATGTTTAGGGTTATCTCAATTATACTTATGCTTGAATAAATAGTGTTAGTTTACCTTAGCATTTTATTTATATCAATGTTTCTTACACAGCCATTAACAATCAACTCATACAAACGCATAAATATAAATAGCAATCGTAGATCAAACACAGCAAAATACTAATAAAAATTTGAATAAATATTTTAACCTTATGTAAGTAAGAGAATAATATTAACGTAAATAAATTTCACGAATAAACAGAAAAAAAATTGTAGATAAAAAACAAAAAGCTTAACTAACTATAAATATTAATGAATGTTTTAACCTAACGTATGCATGAGAAATTGCTACAAGCAACATTACACAGGGTTAGAGCGAAGGTTTCCGCGGTGATGGTGGTTTGATCTCTGCATTTTCCGGGTTATCTTACACGTCAGTTGGCTATGTTGACAACAGTTTCGCTGACTATCCTGCCAGCGTATTCAGGTCGAAGGTGTCGGCGTGTGGTTTCTGCCTTGCTTATATACCGTAGGCTGGCTGGGTGCTGCTCTCTGATTGGCTCTTTCTTGGATGAGTCTTTTCTTGGATGAGAGGAAGAAACCACACGCCGACACCTTCGACCTGAAGACGCTGGTAGGATGGCCAGCGAAACTGCTGTCAACATAGCCAACTGACGCGGAAGATAATCCGGAAAATACAGAGATCAACATTACACAGGGGACTGAATCTTTTACAAATTTGGGTGAAACTGGCAAGGCTCCACACAGGTCACACCATACTTATGCATTATTCCCTCTTCTCAAGAGAGGTTCGTACTTGCGACACGCTGCTTACTGTGAAACATATATTATCAGATTGTACGCAGATGAGGGATGAACGAGCAGAGTTTCAAATTTTAATTTAAACTGAGAATGCATTAGGGGACGATGTGGAGGTGATAGAACGGATGGTTGTATTTTAAATTGTTCTTCATATATTTAAGGATATTTGACTATGCTTGCTCTAAAGATATTCTATGCTTGAGATACGATACAAATGGCGTCAACTGATTACCGATACAATGAAAAATGATTAATCATCACAGAAATAAAGCTAAAGGAAATTCCTTACCGCCAGGCAATGAGTTTACGAGTATATCCTCGGTATTGAACGATGGCTAGTATTCAGGATCTTGCAAACGTTTGAATATTATATTATGCATGATATATTAAGGACTGATTTTATAATTTCTGGCAAAACATTTTATTTGCATAATAGCCTATATGAATATGATTTCCCATCGATAAAGTTTATGTCCACTAACTGAAAGCCAGATGTGCCACAGGAAACTAGATTTTTAAGTTAACACCACATCGTACGTCATGTGATGGTTAACGTAAACCAGATAGGCTCATTGGGTACATGGTATAATTATATTACATACTATATATATACATACTTACATGAATATATAATTATATTACAGACATTTGCGACGCTGCATTAAAGAAACTAGACTTTATCAAGCAAAGAGTAGGAAGATTCTCCGATGAAAAAGTGAAAGAGAAATGTTACTTTGCTCGGGTTATGGCACATCTCGAATCCGCCGCGAGAATTTGTGACACTGCACACAAAGATTTAATTCGCAAAGTACATGGAATACAAAGGTAGGTCGCACTCTTTGTTAAAAACTGCAAAGGGAGAACAGAAGGTGTTACTCAGCCGACGGAAGGACTAGGTTGGGAGCCGCTTCCCACTTGGAGGCTACAAGCTAGGCTTAGATTGCTAGAAACATTCAGATCAGGCAACTACGTACAGAGTACGATACGGAGGACATAATATTATCCCCGCGCTGTAGCTCTAGGACTGATAGGAGTGACGAATTAAGAGAGACACACTTCAGGACTTGTACACAAATTCATTCTTTCCACGCACCATTAGTTATTATTACAAAAACAGAATGACTCTAAAATAAGACACGTCGTTAAGTTAAAATTCACATCTATCCTCTCCCATCTACTTTTCCTTATCCCCTGCCCTTTCGTGGCTGATGTCCTATAACCTGCTGCCACACGCATCTGCGGCGGCCCCAACGGTAGTATGTAGATTAAGGAAACTCCATGGCGGGTTGAGGAATTTTCGGCATGCCCCAACTTCGGCCTCACGTGAATGCGTGCTGATAAAGGTTCAATCGACGTGTGTGGCGAGCGTGGTCAATCGCTTCAGGTTAAGATCCCCCCCCCTGAAAAAATAAAACTGAAGTAAAAAAGCGTTGGCGACGACAATTACAAAAAAAAGGAAGACTGAATGGTACGAGAGAAGAAGCGCTGAGTGGTACGGAGGAGGAAAAGATGGGAGAGGAATTCACGTTATACATATTTTTTGCGACCTTCGTATGGGTTCTCCGAGACAATCAGGGGATGGGATTTTAAAGAAGGAGGGTGGGTTTTCAGCAGGGAAGTGTTGGAGGGGTAATAGATGTGGTTTGAGGTCAGTAAGGGATGACAAATGGGATGGGAGTGGCCGAGCGCCCGACCCGGAGAATGAAGATAATGAAGATGAAATTTCAGCGAATGCATACCGGCAGAATGAACTTATTATTTGTGAATTTTTTGCGAGATTTTGGGCAGAGAGGTGGTAAGGGGAAGATATAATGGAGTCCGCTTAAGTAAATGGCTGTCGTGGGAGATTAATCTAGGTGATTACATACCAATGAGCAAACATTAATTACCACCCCAAATTAAATTTACTTCGGTCATTTTTTTCCATACACTTATACATATATTGCTCGGCATGCCACCGAAGGGCGTAATGCAGGGGATATTTGGTCAACAGCCCATAAATGTTTGGGCCCATACCATTAGCATGCCATCAAAAACCGTCTAACTTAATTTAAAATTGCTCATTTTATGCTAAAATCTACACATTAACCATGAAAATGAATAGGAAGGAAAAAATGAATAAGGTAGGCCTAGCGAATATAAGGAAGGTGTTCTAATGCTCTTTTTTTAATGTGTTACCGTATTGTGCGTGGTAAAACGATTTCTTGTACTGAGCCGTTCGAATATCTGCGTCTTTTTGAGAGTTTGTATATAAATTATTTTTTCACTTTCTTCAACACGAAGATGCTCAGGACGGTATGAATGACTGTCCTTCGTGTTGCTATCAAATTTCCTCGATATAGTTTTATAAATTATTTTAACTTTAGCGTTCAGTGATCAATATCCATGTAATAGTTATCCAATACCCTCAAACTGTGATGTTCGCTGGGTTCAACGCAATTTAAAATTAAAACACCAAACGCGTTCCTCTACAGAACCACATTTCTATTGCTACCATTTTCTCTTCTCTGCTGCTGTCATTGTCCCAGGGTACGTAACGAATAAATTAAAAAAAATAGTATAGATATAACAACCGCGTTTATGATAGCCACGTGGGAAACTGCGTTGTTCGTCCTGTGCACTCCTGGTTTATTCATTTAATTTTAAAATAGAAATTCAGCGACCATACGGACTTCGAACCCTCCCTGTCTATCTTTATCTTCCGCGCTCAATGCATTCTCTCCCTGATCTCTCTCGTCTTCCATCCCTTCTCCTTCGATCGGATGCGGCGGAGGAGGAACTGCGGCGTTATACGAGGATGGGTGAAAGGGAAAAAAATGGAGCATAGGATGGGATAGGCGGCGATTCGGTTGAGCGTGAAGTTTCCCCGCCTTCCTCATCTCTTCCCCCGCGGCGGCTGCCCCTGCTCGACTCCCCGGCCCCCTCACACCCCCTTCGCCCGTCCCCTCCCTCTTGGTCTTTTTCCTAGAATCGGATGCGGGTGGGGGGGGGATGGGATGGGGTTATAGAAGGAGGCGAGGTGGGGCGGGGAGAGATGTGACTCCCGCGGAACGGAGACGGTCAATTCGATGGCAAACTGCTTCGCTTGAGTGTCAGGGAGAACGCGGTGGCAGGGAGGTGGAAGAACGGGGGTCGGAGGGGCGGGGGAGATCCATCCTCCCTTATGTCGTTCACGCTTGGGGATCGATGGCAATGGCCGAAGCCGAGATATTTTGACCGATTCATGCGAGCGAGCTCTCTTCATTATTTTTTGCGTCCGACTGAGCGTTTGTGTGTGAGGGTGTGTTCCGTGATTTTTTTCTCTCGCTTTTCTGGGGAGATTTAGTAAACGAGAAGCTGTCGACCGAATGTTCTCTGGTTCGACTTAACGCATTATCCCTTCCATGAGTCTCCCTTTGTAAGGGAATATATTTTCCCGCACTCAATGAGGCTTTTTATTTTTTTGCAGAAAATGAGAAGTTTGTCGTGGCAATTGATATCATGCATATTAGTTTATGCAATTTCTCCCTGTGCGTGTGTTAAGTAGATGAAGGAATCAGATTGAATGCTGCACAAAAAGAATTAACACTGCAATTCCACATGGTAATAGATTTATTGATGCGACTGGTTTCGCCGCTGAGCAGGATCTTCAAGTGCACTTACATTATTTTACACTCTAAATATGTAAGTACACCTGAAGATGCTGCTCTGCGGCGAAAGCGGTCGTGTCAATAAATCTATTACTATGTGGAATTGCAGTGTTAATTCTTCTATCTCTGATATCAATAGATTCCACCAAGTAAGGTCCGAAATTAATATCTACGATTGGATGTGCTCAGGTTTGATCCAACGTATAACTCTATTGTAAAATGATTAATTTATCTTGCACTCTGACAGAACATTGCAATATAAAATTGTTGGAAAGGTGAGTATTTCTTTGCTGGGATTGCTACCACATGCCTTATTTTTTTTAAATTTCAGAACTTTCATTTAACAAATAGCTGATTAGCATAAACATTAATTTCGGTGTGAATATAAAGGAATAGGTTCCAAGCACAAGTAATCAGTGTCGTTCAGGGTAAAGATTTATCTATAAAACGGGTCCAAGAACGATACCCGCAGACCTCTACCATTCGTGCGGACGCTCGCGGACAAATATTAAATTTTGGGATGTGCAAAATTACCCTGACATTTTTCTTCGCCGTGTGGTAATCCGGAAAGTTTTGGAGGAACTGACTGATAACGTCAAAATCAAGTAGTCGGGGATTTAAAGGTGTTTTCGTAATTTCCACGACTACAAATAGGGTGGCCACCCGGATTTCATCGGAAAACATTTTAAATTAATAGGTATGAAATGTGGAGGTTTATAATGAGGAGAACTTTGAAATACTTGACAATTCCCGAATGAGGGCAAAATTCGCAAACGACATTGTGCGAAGTCACGCTTGCAGGTGCAAATATATACAAAAAAGGAATGAAACTCACCATGAGGAAATCAATTTCGGGCAACTGGGAGATTCAGGTTCGAATCAATATTACGTCCAATAATTTCTTTTGCGCGAATTTCATTCCCATATAGAAATACCCTTTTTCCTATAGCTTAATTCTTTAATTACAAAAGAGAATTAAATTATAAAGTGAAGATTACAAATGATCATTTACACGGAGTACGTGACCACAAGTATAGACACCTTAATACTATGCCTAACAAACTATACCTAAAAAACGCCCTTAGGTCATATTTGACGCAACAAATATCAACTTAGACCAGCATTGCGCAATGCTGCGTCTCGGTTGTAAGCAGTTGCAAATGGAGAGAAGAAATATTTCGTCAGTAAATCTTATTGTTCAGCAGCTGAAAACTAAGTAGGAAATAAATTTGTACACGTGCTGAAGTTTGGTCAATGATAACATTTTATAGAGATATGCAGATTGCTAACTGAAAGATTAATTTGACGTATTTTTGCTAACATTCAAGACCATGCTAATTCAAAAACGCGTGGACCGAAAAAGTTAATTATCTCGTTTCCAACATATAGCCCATGCCACCATATATTTTACAGTTAATTGGGAAATATTGTAAGAGAGATAACGAAAGGGGTCAAAAATTGACCCCACGGTGGTAGTACGAGAAATGAGTGAAGAAAATAAATGTATGCAACACGGAGTAAATACATTTGCCGAATGATTCCTATCCATCATTTTTTGAAAATTAATAGCATTTTGTTAGTATTCAATCAAACACATACATACAAGAAAAAAAATTGAAAGGGGTCAAAATTGAAACTCCGGCGGTTCTAGAGTGACCAAAACCCAAACCTTAAACCCAATACTTGCAAAATGGGGATGGGATGAACAGGGAAAGAGGGAAGCATAGATGAACACGGAGAGTCGAAAAAATTGAGACGGATAGGAGAGAACGTGAGAGAGCAGGAGAAAGAGAATGGAGCGGTTGAGGGGAAGGGAGCGGAGATCGTGTACATACATATAAAAAGAAACAATTGCCGTCTTCCTTCCGTTCCTCCGCGACAAACGAGCATGTCGGAGAGGTCATTGGAAAGCGCCTAAGCGGCGGACAAAAAAACATAAAGCCGTTGGAAGGAAAATCGAATTTGGAACGGAAGTCTCTGGGCGCACGGAAGCCAAGAAGGAGGAGAATGGGATGGGAGGGATGATGATGACGATTTTTTTTGCTCTCAAGAAAATAAAAGGCTTCTGAAATGGAATTAAAGGGAGAGAGGGAGAGAGAAAGAAACACAGAGAAAAAATGTAATATCTCTTCGTTTGGATTTTTCGAACATGATAGCCGACCGTGCAACATGTCTTTTATTAAAGGGAATTGACTAAACGGTCAGCGAAAAGAGCCGACCATTTCCTCTTCCCCTCGCCGAGAAATAGCACGTCCTCGAGATCGGAGAATATGTTCGGAGGTGTGGTTAATGCATGCGCTAATAACACATCTTTCTCTCTATGCGATGAAGAGATGATGGGGGATTTATAAATTTATTCGAAGGTCATCTTAAACGTCTTTCGATCGATAATGCGAGCGAAAATTGCTTCCTTTCATTTCATGCTACGAAGCTTTTGATGGTGCATGGAGCGGAACGATTTAATACAGGAGAATCATGCCCTTGAAATCGATCTAACACAACATATTCAATCAGTTCGAGAACATTCGAGAAAAAAACCGATGATATGGCGTCAATTTTATCGGTAGCAGTGAACTAGGGTGCACCAGCTGCAAAAATGTCACAGCACTGTCATTTGTCTTAACTAATAATTTAACCCCCAGACAAACATATCATCAATTCCAGATTCAGGAGTCGAACCACAGAGGTCAAAAGCGACAATGATAGTAATAATTTCTGGCGCAATACTCAATGCTCTTATCAAGTTTCATCCTGCCCAGTAGATATAGTGGCAGTAGAAGAATTGGCGGACAGAGAGACAAAATGGCTTTGGAAGATAAAAAAAGGACTGCTCGGAAAGAATGTATAACGAGTGCATCTTATGTTACTCTAATCCAAAACTTTATGGAAACTAACTCAAGTTCAACGAAGGAAAATCGATGGAGTTGGTACGTATAACTCATTGACAAACAGGTAGTAATCGACTCGTAATGTTTTCAGCCAAGAACTTCTATCCCCTCCTAAACTCGTGGATCACATGACAATGAGAAGTCGATTTAAGTCCCTGTCTTTTATAACTTTATTTCAAATTTTCATTTACATACCTACTGCATCCAATTTTGTGTCAAATCGTATTTATCGATCTAGAATTTCATGGACATACGGTTAGTAATGTATCTAAAGTTTTACAAATAATTTCCTAAAGTGCCTCGCTAAAATGAAGTTAATGCTTTCCCAAAAGCTTATAAGTTGTTAATTAAAGTAAATAGGCACTTAAAATTCTGCCTATGGTTAGAAATAGTTGCCTGGCCTTTTGAAACCTTGCCATGAGAAGATCACAGTAAATGCATTTCCAGCGACTTCCGTGCAACTACTAAATAAAAGTGGGGACGGTAGTTTTACGGCCAGTATATCTCGGAGGTTACAATATAAACGTGTTTTACCTATCCAATGCCGCCATTTATGAGTATCAATCTTTCGATAAAGTTTAAAGTCTCAGACAAACTCCGAGAAATATCTACACGTTAATGAAATATAGTAAAAATAATGACTAAATTAAACAAATTATTCTTTTTTATAACACTTACGGTTTTGCTATTTGCAACACATGTTGCTATGCTGCACGTTAGTTTATCGGGAGGATAAGCTAATATATTTGGTTAATAATAATTTATTTAGGAAAAACTCGCAGTTAGGAGCCAACAAGGTTGCAAGAACAAACAATCGCAGGTACAATTATATCCCTTCGTACAAAAAAAACGGACAAAACATATTACAATTGAAGCTATGCACAGGAAAAAATAATTTACTTTTCATTCTCATATTGACCTCCGTTGATTAACTTTCGTGATTTTCTTTTTAAACATCCTCACGTTTGTAGGCAAAGGGTTAAAGTATTCTCCAGGTGCTTTGTTTCATTCCATATCAAAAAATGACTGCTGGGTACAGTTATTTTCAGTTTTCTTCTCTTTATTTTGCGGGCATGGTCACTTTAAATTGGGCAATTAACGTGGGTTTTCCCTCTGATCTGATACCAAACCAATATGATACCATGCAAAAACTCCAAACCCCTTACTCCTTTCATGAATCCCTTCCCATGTATGCTTTATACATTCCTACAAGCCTTCTTTCCATAGATAACTTCAAGTACAAAATATCGCTGTCATTTGCAATCCATCGAAAAATAGCACAATAATGCACTCCTAATGCCTGGAAATACACTTTTACCACTAAAACGTATGGAGTCAAAAAACGCTGCAGATTTGCAAAATGGAAATCTTATCACTTTTGTATAAATATATCAAATAATTTGAGATGTTTCACAGTTTCAATTTTAATGCATCTTGTGAAAGAAATTTATTTTCTCAGAGTTATGCCAACTATTTTCCGTGCACCAGGAAAAGAAACTCCATCCGAAAATTGTAAACATTAACTTAAAAACTTGTTTTGTATTTTATCAACCCAGTCACGCCTCTGTTTCTACCGACTCAAAATAATACATGAAGGCTATTTCCATCTCCCACGTTGTTATCTTCAGGGTTGATGCGATTCAGCAATGGTTTAAATTCTTGAAAAATTAACAACACAAATATTGAGAACAATATAATACATTCTGATGAAAACTGGAATCGGATTCACATGTTGGCTGGAGTACTGACTTCCATTCCCAAGGCACCGGGTTCGAATCCCTACATGGTAAAGATTTTTCCTGTTTAATTCCGATCCCTACTTAGGCGCTATTTTTGGAGATCACACACAGTGTAAAAGTCCGTTTGTAGGATGTGAGGTTAAACTGTGAACTCTTTGCCACCTTCAGTTATGTGTAAGCCAATATCGCCGTGGAGTTTCTTTCGGCCCGTCCACTATTCCTCATTCAACCCATCTCTCAAAGCAAATCATCTACTTTAAAGCCGAAAATGGCACCAGTTGTCATTCGCATCCCCATATAACCAAGTTCTTCCGTCAACACTTAATCACGAAGACGGAAAAATGATAAGCACGAGGAAATAACTCTACTACACTCGACGCATGAAGCCTTAGTACTCATCCGTCAACTTAGGTTCCTCCCCTTTGAATTGACGCACTCCAATACAAAGCTTCTCTTCAAAGGAAATTATTAATTAAATGTATGGTTTCATGTGAGGCTACGTGCTGATTGGTTGCGTTCGGTCTTGTACATCCGTCGTCAAGTTCAAAGGCCGGGGGTCCAAACACCTCTCACTGGACCAGCATCGTAGAACCTAAAATAATTCTCTTTATAGACCACAAACAGATGATTTGCAAAATACAAATCATCGGAGTGTGGCATTTTACCAAATAACGCTTTGAAGCCTGGGGATTATTCATTTAATTAACAAAGGAAAACGGAGTAGCCAGCTTCATCCCTTTCCATAATAGGCTGATTTCCTTCTGAATCCAAAATATTGATTTCATGAAACATTATATTATCATTATTTATCTATGATAATTGTTATAATTTACATAATTGAATTAAAATTTAAGTGAAATAAGAAATAAGTTACCTTTTAGAGAGATATTGTAATTATGGTATCATCGTAGGTATATTGCACTGACGAAGACTTAGTGGAAACACTCCATATTAAAAAAAATTATTACTTGATAAAATTAATAAATAAGAAAAACCAACACACTTTTCCACAGGTAACTTTAAAAAAATGAACTTTGACCTTAATAATGACAATGACACAACAATGTTATAAGCTTTTTCTTTACTAATAGCATTATGGGTAAAAATAATTAGCTTATTGTAGGATCTCTGGGATGTGATCTACTTATGGAATTTACTGTGATAATATGAAGTGATTGCAACTACATGTTTAGGCCAAATTTTACGTCATCACGCAATTTTACTGCATGTAGAATCAACGTTTCATGTTGGCATTGAGATTTATTCATTCTATGGGAAAATCCACTTAAATAAGCCAACATCCACAGAAAAAGCATTCTAGATGTTTGCTTGCAACGAGGTAGTTAAAATTAAAATTGGGATGTTGGTTAAGTAAGCTAAGTATTTAATGTTATAACATTTATATAGAAGGGATTGGAATACTAAAGCAATAATCTCAATTCTACCATAATAGCTTGTTACATAAATAATTGAACTTAATAGAAAATCGTTCAATAACTCTCTTCTATCGTCGGAATTCACAAGAAAAAGAACACTTCACAATGATCGAGAAGAAGCTGAGGTATTCATTGCAAAACTACATGAAATTATGCTTCGCCTATGAGGGATTCTGCCGTATGTACCGGGCGAATCAAAGCATTGTGGTGATCCTTTCTGAATGCACGCTGAACGTTTGATCACAGAGAAGAGTATATTATGATACTAGATTGATGAGAAACCACCTAACGCACCTAGCTCTCACTCAGAAAGCCGAAAGCGTACAGGCAAATAACGCCGTGGGGGTTGCATACAAACGAGGATAAACCCGAGGATGCTTGATAGTGACACCAATATGTATCTACATAAAGTATTACCTTGCCAGTGGCATCAGAAACGTGTGGTAGGGGAGGTTAAGAAAAAATTCATGAAAAATCCACGAAAAGAAAAAAGGAATGTGATGAGAGGTACGAAAAAACTGAACTATATGTCAACGAAGTGCCTCGATCTGTTTTTGCTTTGGCCACTATTCCGCATGGAATGAAGGAGTTTTTTTCAGTTCGGCAGTGCATCTCTCTGTCATGTTGTCTATTTTCACAGTTCTGGATATATAGTGCGCGGTTACAATAATATCCATTGCACAGTTGCCGGAAATCGAAAAAAGGCGGACAAAAGTCCATAATTGCTTTTTTTATAAAGACTTGAAACTTGGCACATATACTCAAAAATGATTACTTATTATGAAATAATCAGTCATTATTCTTGGATATTACCCGTTACTTAGATACAAATGCTCAAACATCACTAACATTCCATAAAAACACCCGTTTTCATTTTTCTTAGAAAGTCTTAAAAGTTATGCAGCAAGTGGAGTTGTGGAAGGATTTAAATGACATAAAAAAACATTACCATCTGTTATAATGGTGCTTTTCCTGTAATATACATATGATTAAGAGATTTTTTTCGATATTTGTGTGCTTTGCGTCACAAATTGTCGGACGCTTTTTTCAGGCATAATTTCACATAAAGTAGTAATTTGAATTGGTTTCACGAATATTTGCACGGGGATATTAATACAGAGTATTGATTGAATATACCTTAAGGTTATTCTGAAAAAATCATTAAAAAGTGCTAACGACGCCGAAAATAAATTCGATTTTTCGATTGCGCGTCGCAGCACGGCTCCGCGCCAGCGGGATCTGGAAATGCTGTGACGGGTCGGATTGTTCAAGTTGTGTTGACCTTAACTCCTTGAATTCGCTGTTTCCAAGCTATGAATGTTGTCACTGACTTCCAAAGATTCAAAATTGAAGATACTACGCGGATATTGGATTGATCGAATAGAATAGAACACGTGTAACTGTGGTAATTTTTTTTTATTTGGATACTTAATGGAATAATTTTGCAAATTATGAACGTCAGTCAACTCTTGAAAAAGTAAGCGTGTTCCCAGGGTACCGTTTCTAGAAAAGGCATCACCATTGATTCTTATTCTTCCCCTTCCCCCCTCACCAACTACACCCTCCACCTTTGCTCCCTAAGGAGGGATGCCCGAAAAGAGACGTTTTCTGACACCGCACAGCCTTTAACGGTATTAAAGGAACTTTTCTGATTGGAATACTATAGTGAAGTTGTCCCGTTTCATTAATCTATTCTTTGCTGCACGAGGAAAACATAATAGTAGATACTCTCCTATGAATAACTAGTTATTCTTAACCTATAAGAATGAACTATAAATGTTAAGCTTTATGATCGAAAAATCGAATTTATTTTCGGCGTTGCAGACATTTTTCAAAGATTTTTGCGGAATAAAAAAAAGCAATTTTGGATTTTGTTCGGCTTTTTCCGACTTCCGACCACTGTGCATCGGTTCATCCTGAAATGCGCACGATCTGAATTTTTCATTTTAAGCCAATCGTATTGCCTTTAAGTCTCTATCGACCACCAACCTAGTTCTTCCTCCAGCTGTTAAAATATTTTTGCGCCTGTAACAGTTTTTTACGAATCACGCGGGTTTCCTTTGAATTTTGTCTATTTCGAGAATAAAGTCTTTCTAACCAGGGTCCAAAATGCTAGCGGCATACTCAAGATGCCTTCCAACTTGAGCAAAGTGACACCTCTCTTTCAATTAATCACCTAAGGACCTTCTCACTGTTAGGTAGAAGAACCCTACTCTCTACAATGCAGCGCCATAAATCTTTCGTATGTTTTCACGTCTTTGAGTCTGCTAGTATTGGTAGTAACCTTATTTGACTCATTTATATATACTACACCCACTACCTAGATGAGGCTTTGTTGTGATTTCTTCATCATCCCCTTTCCAAAAGAGGAACGTGTCTTGAGATACACAGTTTTAGTGTTTCACTGCATCAATCATTTCCTTGATGCGTCTAAAACTTATTGCGCTTATGGAGACTTTAAAGAACCACGTTCCCTCCTCATAGATTCAAATAATACGTCATAAAAACACCAGCCTACTTCTCTACTCATATCTCTTCCAGTTTTTTTAATTTCATACAAACCGCAAGTTGCTAAGTTGCTCGGAGTGCTGATAGTAGAAAAGATAAGTATCGATATAACAAATATCTACACTACTCAATATCACTCTATAGACTCACAAGAATCCTTGAAGATTAATGATAATAACCATTATTGTAGCAAAAATTTCGCCAGTACGAATAGCTAGTACTTCATCAACTACGAAAAATAATGTTCGCTGACATCACCCACAACGTGACCAATCCTCCTTCGTTTATTTTCATTCTTAAAAAATAATTTTATGTATAAAGCGCTTTATTTACTACTCTATGCTTATTATATGCTATAAGCTAATTAAATGCACGATGAAATTTTTAACTCACCGATATAAGCAATACAATGTGCGAAGTAGTAACTCGCAACTCTTCATATCGTATTTATTTACCCTATCTACTTGTTTTAATTTCAGCCATTAGTTAATAATGGTAGCCTAACCAACTACTTTACTGCCGCAACTGCAGCCCGCGAGCAGTAGCAGAATCGACAGTGAAAGGTTTTTATCAATGGAAATATAACTGAAGTCAACGGTTAAAGCGCGGTATGGTCAGTTGATTATGGAATGCTTTGGCAGCAATGGCAGTACTGGCAGTGAATTTCGGAACGCGCCTTATGAAGCAGTGGCTCCCTCTGTGATCGCGTCAGTATATTGCTCGTGATAGAAAGTTTCGGCGCCACAGCCGTAAAATCATTTGAGATCATTTGAGATTCGGACTAATTCCGTCAACAAAGTTCTTTGGCAAAGTTCCGACGTCAAATTTCAATTTACGAGTGTGAATTACGTCCCAGTTCTGGGCGATTCTGTACATTCCCAATCTTGCAAACTTATAAGCTTTAAGTTAAGGTAACTTACTATTTCATCGGTCCACCCGAAATTCAATGTCCCTAAAATCTTCACAATATTTTGTAGAACTAAGCTAACAGCCATATAATCTTTACCAGAGTTTTTCCATGCATTTTCCCTAACTATTCTATCTAATCGCCCGAATAATAATTAATTTTTAGTGTACTTTACATTTCAAAGAATAAAGTTGAAATTACATTGCCTGGATTTTTAAAAATGTTCTTGAGTAGCAAAAACATGAAAGTGTAAGAAATTTTTCGACATGCATTTCAGCTACAATTTTTCCTTACGCCCTGAAAAAGTGTATATTTTTGTCAACTGAAAGTAATCAATTCAGGTTGTGAATGTAAAAGGACTATACACTGAGATAGCTAACACTAGATAGCTTTGTCTGCTAGCTATTAATATTGCCATACCTCAATGCCTAATGTCTTCTGCGTTTTCATACCAATGCGCTTAACTCATCAAAGCGTGTGAAAGTCTACTTCGTTCCTAAAATTTCATACTCAATTAGCATCAGAAATATGGAATATCCACCCCCTGCCTCATTACCCTGAGATGGCTTGCTGGATACTTTGTAATTGTGGGTCCTGCGAACGATATGGGATCGTTTAAGCTGTCATGAAGACATATTTTTGTTTTAAAGGCTGCGTTTGACAGTAAACTTGTTCCACAGGTTGTGTAATTAGCTGCGTGTCTTAACAGGACAAAGGACACGTTTTCTACACGTAGCCAGCATGATATATTTTGAATAAAGTGACATTTAAGTTGTTTTAACGCTTAAAACGCATTAACTCTTTGGGAGCAGGAGAGGAAGTAGAAGGAAGAGTGGAAGGAAGAGTGGAAGGAAGAGTGGAAGGAGGAGTGGATGGAAGAGCTGCAAAGAGGAGATGAGTTTGAAAGGGCGTGTTGGATCCGGTATGGTTGGCGCTGTGAGGGATGCTGAAGCAGGGAAGGGCTGGGAGAGCGGTTAGCGAGGCGGGGATGGGAGAGGCGCTTCTCTCTTATTTCCGGCGCCGGATCGACGCAGATCCGGTGTGAGCGGGTGAGGAGGAAGGGGAAGTGGGGAGGAGGAGGCGGAGGAGGCGGAGGAGGAGGGGGAGACGAGCAAGCGGAAGGAGAATGGGGAGGGGAAGCAGGGAGGGGAGGTTTGATCCGCTGTATTCAAGCCGGTAGAGAGAGTGAGAGGGGTGGCGGTATAGGGGTGGAGGTTGAAGGATTGTACATACATATAGACACACACACACCCCTTAATTCTCCCCCCCATCCTTTCTCTCACCCTCTCTCCCGTGTGTGTTTCTTCACTCCCAAATTCGTCAAGAGATCGCATCAGAACATCGTCCCGGAGTGACGTCAGGGGGAAAAGAGAGGGAGACGAGAGGGTGTTGGGGGGAAGGAGGGTAACCCTCCCCCCATTCTTCCGTTACTTCCTCCCGTCCTTCCTTGATCCCACACAATTTTTCGCCTTCAATCCTTCCCCAGCTGAATCTTAACCCCAGTCCCCTTCCCTCCAATCCTTCCCCACTGGTTCCAAAAACCGATTTTTCTCATGCTTTGGTGGCGATAAAGGAATGCCTCAATTCCCTTATGTCTTCGGTTCTTCTCTTTTTACTACTTATTTCTCCACACCACCTTGCGTCTACGCTCTCCTAAGCAAAGGTTGAGCTTCCTACCCAACGTGTTACTGTTGCGAAAAATATGAGGATTAAAACAAGTAATGAACGGTAATACACAAAGAATTAGACATTTTAAGAGACTGATTCAGGCCTAACTTTGTGAAAACTAATAATGTTTTATAAAAATGATAGCTAAGTATTTTAAACACTATAAATGATTGCTGGCCATGATTTCAGCAAATCAAACATATCTTGAAAATTGAAATTATATGCTTAAATCATAGTCGGTAATTAATGACAGTGAGAATAAATACTAAGCTATCGTCTTTATTTGAAAAAAGCAGAAATTATTTGGATACAGACAACCGACAGCTAGCTTGACGTTAACTGCAGCAGTACAAAGAGAGTTGGAAGTAATGGAAAGTAAGTGGTGTAGTACCAGCTTTCTTTTACATCTGTAAAACATGATTCTCTCATGCCGACCCATTGTCAACAAAGGTCAAGATCGTCTTTGTCAACAGTTCTGCAAGTCTTTATCGGATATCACATTCCCCTTGCATGGTATTGAGAGCATCACCTATATTAACCAAGCAGTTGCATTCATCACTGTGAGTAGACAGCTTTTGGACAGGAAAGAGTGAGTCAAGGTGTATTAGCCGACTCTAAAATTGCGTTATGGTCAATTACCCATTCAAAAATTATGATTTCCAAGAGGTGTTAACAGGCTCTGGATCGCGAAGGTTGCTTCGGTTGGAGTCAATAGTTTACCCATTTTGCATAGACTTCACTCATAGAGGCTCAAATATCCAGATGGAATAAGTGGTCACCGTCCAGGATTGGACTATATTGGGCATTCCTTAAAGCTTTCTCGGCGGCATCATTCGACGTTTTACCAACGTGGGGTTAGTTTTTGTCACATGAAGCAATTGAAAGATACATCAGAAAATATTTCACTACCTCTACAAGGGCGAGTACACGAATTAACAGTGTCTTAGAGCAGAAGTCGGTTTTCAGCAAGGTGCAGGTCACTACAATTGTTCCGTTTAACTTGATGTTTCCATTGTATCATTATATTTGTGTTTCAGTAATAAATTATGAGAAAGTATTTTTGATAGCTCTTTATTCCAAAGCTAAAAAGGTGCTACGACAAATAAGAACTCGCACAAAAATTTTATCAGTTCCATAAAAATTTGGAATATTTCAATCATATATTCAATATTTTGAAATGGCAATACCGAGTAAGTTTTTTCAATTTTCATATATCTTCTACAATTATGTCTTCATTAAATCATTTGAATAACGCGCACTTTCCATTATACCTTTTTTTAATTTAGCCCTGAAAAGCATGCCTAAACAGGGCATTTTTTTATGGTCCCCGTACTTTAAAGGTTACAAATAGCAGACTAAAATGACACTATCTGTACGCAGGAAACTGTATCATGAATATTTACAGAAAAAAAGTACTGCCATACATCAAACTTGTTAGGTAATAGAACACGTTCCTCTACGGATTTATCTTATGAGGCAGTATTTTAATGATTCTAAAATGTATCATACAGGTACGGTGATAGCGAATCGGTAGGATTAAAGCTTACCAAAAAAATCCAAAGAAACCAAAAAGCATGGAGAATTAGAGCTTAATCATTAAATAAATTCTACCAGTCTAGTTATACATATTAACCAACGAGCCTTTTCGAAACAAGTTAAGAAACTAGAAATACTGGTCTACTAATTTTATCTCTATACGAACCAACTTAATCGAGAGATCGGATTGGTTTGTTAGCATGAGTTCTAGCAGCCCACCCCGAGGTTCCGGATCCGAATCCAAGCATTTACGGAGAAAAATCACAATTCCTATTTGAGAGCCATGCGGGGTAGGCTTGTGCGATGAGTCGATTAATCGAAGTCATCGACGATGATTTTAGTCATCGCGGTGCGATGACTGTAATCGATGACGATGAATGTCATCGACCATCGATGTCGATGAGAATCATCGATCCCGATGAGTCGATGAGTTGATGCGAATCATTGATGTCGATGTTGCTTTTGAGAACCATCGATGAGGATGATCGATATTCTTATATCACTAATTTTTCTTCTTTTTTCCATTCATTTGAACGCCTTAGATCTAAAATGTATATATAAAGTATAAACACCCCAGCTATTGCGCCTTGAGGACGATGGCAGGGCCACAGTGGGATGTTTGGAATTCATGTTTTTCCTCAAGTTTGTGGTAGACGATACAGAAGTATGCGATCACGTTCAATCACAGTTAATACCCAGTAGCAGTGTATTCGTATTCATTGTATTCGTTGGTTGCACTGGTGCAGTTGGTAGCAGCGGTAGCAGCCTGAGCTAAATCGGCTAAGTTCACCGAATTCACAGTCACAGTAATTTCGATTATTTAGTCACAGGCTGTGATTGCTAATTTTCAGTATCGGTGATTCAATCACAGCGATATATCGCTCATCACTACTGCACAGTTCATCGAGAGTCATCGATCATCGTAATTCATCGATCATCGGCATTCATCGACCATCGACATTCATCGACCATCGATATTCATCGATAGTCATCGATCATCGTGTACACTCTATACGATGATCGATCACAGCCATCGTCATCGAAACATTTCGATGAAATTTTTTCATCGAAAATCGATGACCAAAATCGGTCATCGCACAAGCCTAATGCGGGGAGCACTCGGGAGGAACGTATGACTAGGCCTAATCGTTTCAATGTTTCCTACATTTGTACCTCCATATCGTTTTTACACTTTAAATGATATTGTGTCTTTCATAAAATTTGGAGTTATATTGAGAACTATTAATCTGTACCTAAATGTATTTGTTCATGCTGAAATAACTTATTTCTTTTAAATTTCATGTGCACATTTACAAGGGGTTATATGGCTGAGGGGAGTATATCGTCTCAATCTCTCCCCAATAAAGCCGAATATTATACAGTTTAGGCTAATTCCAACGCCGGATATTTCTTCAACCATCCTCCATTCCCTCAAATAACCCTACACACACATCCAACTTAACCATCCTCAATGGCGAAAATGACTTCGCCATAAGTCGCCTGCGCAAATAACCAAACAAACTATCAACCTGATCGGTGAGCCACCCCTACAAATAATTTTAATGTCATTTGATCAATTATGCATCATCTATAATCTCCTCGATGAGACAGTGTAGCACCGATGCATCGACGACAGGTGTTACTGCTTCCGCTCTTTCGACTTTTGCTCCACGACGTTCATCCCACGACAAAGCAAAGGACTACAGGCTACTAATATTTCAGAGGGGAGAGGTGCTGCAAACAAAATAATCTAGCGATATACCTCCCCAATCGGCAGGCTACCTGTAAAAATCATTTTAATTTCATTTGAACAGTAATAGACCGGATACCACTTCCTCGATGAGACAGTGTTGCACTGAAGCATCGTTGACAGGTGTTACCGCTCCCACGCTTTTGACTTCTGCTTCACGGCGTTCGTCCCACGACAATGCAAAGGACTACAAACTACTAATATTGCAGAGGAGAGAGAGAGGCGTTGTTTGCGTAACCTCAGCTCAGCTACTGACTCAACCACCCCTGAATAAACTCAACCCCCCCCTGAACCACCACCCTCCCCCTTCGTCATCCGCTATACTTCCTCCAACCACATCCCACACAACACACACACCATCCGCCCACGCAAGGGGGATGGTTGTAATTGATTTTCGAGCCGGTAGATGGGGTTTAGCGGAAGGGCAAGGGGGGAGGGGGTGGAAGAGGATGACGGAGGAGAAAGAGAAAGGGCCTGATAAGGGGATGGAGGGTGGGGTCGTGCGGGAAGGGGCGGCGGGTGAGAGCCACGCGCCAACCGGAAATGCCGATTTATTTAAAGGCTGCGGGGGTAGGGGAGGGGTATGAGGGGGTTGGTTAAGGGAGGTGGGAGGATCCGAGTCCCTCCCACCGCCGGCAAATATCGATTCCCGGGGGCCAAAAACCCCGTCGCACGTCCCAATCTCCTCCCGGCTCTCTCAACCCCCTCCCCTCCTCTCTTTCCTCACTCCGCCCACCTTGTTTTCAAACCCCGCTCATCACGCGCAAAACCCACCCGTCGTCGCTCTCGTGAACCCCCGCGACTCTCGTTCCGGATAGGAGGCAAGAGCAGAGGAGACGATGTAAACGAGGCGGATATAAGAAATAGGGGAGATGAGGACGGAAATGAACACGACCTAGAGGAAATATTATGAACGCACAAGAATAGAAAGGAACAGTGAAGAATGGGAAGAAATGGAACAAAAGGGATACAACAGAATTGGGCACTATAGGAAAATAAGGGAATGGTATAAGCAGAAGAGAGATAACTGAATACAACCTAGAGGAAGAAATACAAATGTACAGGAATAGAAAGGAGTGAAGAATGGGAAGGAATGGAAAAAAAGGGATATAAAAGAATGGGGCACTATAGAAGAATATAGAACGGTATAAGGAGCTGATATGAAATAAGAAATCAGAACGGAACAGATATGAGTTGAGAGTAGTAAAAGCGAACACACAGCAATATAAAGAAACGATAAACAACAGAAAGAAGCATAAGAAAATAGAGCAGAATAGAATAGAATGGGAAAAGGAGCTTAAGAACGTAGGAGATAGAAAAAAAGAATAAGCAGAGGAGACATAAGTTGGGAGAGTAAATAAAAATAGGACAGATTAGGGGGAACAGAAAGGAATGCATCGGAACATACAAACATAAAAGGTAGAAGTAATAATAGTAATAGAAAGGAACAATAAATAATAAAGAGGAGAATAAAGGAACAGTACGCCGAACTTAACATCAAGCAAAAAGACTGAGCAGATAAAAAAGAAAAGAAAAAATGATAATCTTCTTTAATGGGAAGAAATTAGTGATAAGTGGGCCTTTTTGCCAACTATACATTTGGCGAATTTAACGGTAACATAAACGTCATCTACAGAAAGGAAATGAGTAGTAACATAAAAGAAACTGCAACGGAACAGAAAAGAGGAGATAAAACAAAACGAATATTTATGTCAGGAAAAAAACAGGGCGACCTGGCATGAAATAAAGCGAAATAGAAGTTTGTTATCACGATACACCCTCCGTGATTTCAGACCCCGCTCATCAGACCCCCCCTCTACGCTCCCCACCCAAAAACCTATGGACGCCACGAACGTCGCACTAAATAGAAAAGTAAAGTAAAAAAAAGATAAGAGAAAGAAGGAAATAGCAAGGAGGTAACTAAGGAAGGTTGGAGGGGAAGCCAAAAAGGGAACAGATTTGAGCGGAAAAGAAAGGAACATGATGAGAGAAAAACGGAACAGAAAAAAAAACGAAAATAATGAGAACGGTAAAGGAAATAACTGAGAGATAACGAAACAGACAAGGAAGTAAATAAACCGAAAAATGGAAACAGAACAGAACAGAAAAGGGAACAGAAAAACATACAACGAAACAGAAGAGAACAGAGTGGACATGAAAAAACAGGACGCAGCAGAAAGGAAAAGAATGGAATAGAAAATCAGAATGGACTGAGGAGAAAACGAAAGAACAGAACGTAACAGAGAGAACAAAAAGGAAAAAATAAAAAATTACATAGAGGAAAATCGATTTTATTTGTGAAATTAGACACATGAATAGCCTTTTCCCGTACAACTCATTTCCGAAAACAAACGGAAGAGAGAGAATGAGAGGAAAAAAAGAAGTCATGTTTCCGAATGAAACGAAATACATATTAGTTATCTCACTCCTCCCGTCCTTTCTCATTCCCCCACACACCCGAGTACCTTGCGTGTATTCCTCATTCCGGATAGGAGAAAGAAGGTTGAGGCGAGGAAATTTCTAGAAGCAAAAGTAGATAATAGGATATAAAATGAGACAAATCAGAACGGCACAAAAATAAAAATAGTACTGAGCAGAAAAGAACTAAACGGAACAGAATAGAACTGAAAGGAAAAGATTTGAACGGAAATAAAGGGAATGGTAATAACCGTTTTCATGAGATCGAGTCTGAGGTTAAATCTTAAAAAAAAGAACGGAAAAAACAGAATCGGGTTTGAAGACAGAACACTCCATGTCAAAAGAAAAATAAATTCAATGCATGATCATTTTTGGAATAATCTATTACTTTTACGCACATACCTGCGCCCATTTTTATTAGTGTTACCAGGATAACCAAATTGTTAAGGGAACAATCACTTTGAATATCACCATTTTCCCGCTGGTTTACCACTACCATTAATCTCTTATGAGTAGAACTTCAAGTTTTGACTATATGTTGTACTTGCCGCATATTTTTAATAGCTCCCCCAATGGAGAAATTGAAGTGCAAAAATGATTTAATATAAGCGCCAAGCTAGTTTACAACTACCATATTTCTCTTGCGAGGAGAATCTCAAACTCCTAGTTTGTCTCCAAAATCTTTGTTGTGCCTACTTTATTATAACTTTTTATTCTGTAAGGCATATATTTTTATTTGCTCCCCCAACAGAGAAAATAAAATAAAAATTAATTAAATAAAAATAATTTTTAATATACCACTTTTTTTAAACGGACTAAAAAGTATAAAATAATTTTCCCTGGGCCCTTCTAAATTTTTGCTGGTGAATTTTTAGTGGCTATGGAGATATTTGTAAGACTTGAAGAGAAAAATGTGGGGCGCAGGCAACCCATGATAATTAGGGAGGAGTAAAGGGACCAGGTGTCGTTGAGCAAACTCCCACAATTTATACCATTTGCAATGCACTGAAATTGGTTGTGAATTCATCCGGATTATCTACTTCTACTATCTACTTCCTGCGCCCCACGTTTTTCTCAAGTCTTACAAATATCTCCATAGCCACTAAAAATTCACCCTCAAAAATTTAGAAGGGCCCAGGGAAAATTATTATATACTTTTTAGTCCGTTTTAAAAACGTGGTATACTAAAAACTTATTTTTATCTAATTAATTATTTTCTGCTTTTTGGTCTTATTACCATGAGTCATGCGCAAGAGGAACTATCAACTGTTAGATCTCTATACGTTCTAGTAAAAGCGTGGCGTCTATACGCCGTCCTTATTATGTCCAGAAGTACTTCTTTATCGGATGAGTACGATTATCTGTCGAGCGAGAGACTAGCACATATTCAGACCTTATTCCATACAGAGAACTGGGTCAGTAATACCCTGAATGCGTGTGACTGTGGTGAAATAGTTATTTATGCACCTTGGCCGATATGGCACATGATTTCGTTCGAGACGAATACATTCAACAAGGGTCGTCCGAGAGCGCGGAGCTATAGTTAAAGTTTCAAGGTTCTACTAGAATATCAATAAATTTGTTAATAAATTGATCGTTAATTAATTAATCAATTCATTATTGTAACAAATAGCAAATGATGCATTGGCATCCTGTTCCGAGCGACGGTTAACGTTTTGAGCCTCTCCAAGCACATCAGGAAATTTGTTAATTAGTTAATCGTTATGATGAAATTTTCATTTAAAAAATGAAATTAAAAGTTCATGAACCCAGGTCTATTTGGATTCGAAAAATGTTTACAGAAATTGTATCTGATTTGGGGTAATAAGAAAACTATGATTCGCACATCTCTACTAAAAATATGCCGGTATTAATCCAATTTTATAGCCCCACGACGACGACCAATTCAAATCGTCACGGATAAATGGTGTTCGTCAGAAGACTAAAAATTAGGCAAAACCGCGATAATTTGTTGTGTGAGACCTCTACTAGTCAACACCCGCATTAACCACATCCCATATGTTAACGGTAACCTACGGTTGTTAGTCAAAACAGTACAAGCCTAAATGGCTTGCAGGAAAAATAATGAACTATTGAGTTTCTGAGTTAAGTCCAAGAACATTCCTGAAAAGTCATACAAAATTTGGAGACATTTATATTAACTAATGGAGATGGTAAGCTTTAAACTGACACCAGATCAACAAAAGAGACATATATCGATTACATGAATACCATTCCTTAGCTTCGCTGAAGCGAGAGTCCTGTGGATAATTAATGGAGAATTCCATCATGCGTCTCATTCATTTATAACACCCATTGGTTATATATAATGAGGCAGTCAGTAAACCATTGAAATAACTTGATGACAGCATAAGTATGATTTCTTTTTTGTCACGCTTAACCTGTTGGGCCAGTCAAAGCCCATGACCAACATCTAAAAGGCCCTTTCGGGACACTGAATGATGAACGGCAGAAATAATAAGCTTAGGTCGGAACTTTCTACATACGCATCAAATCATGCAAGATTCGGTGGTAACTTATGGCAGGGGATGAAATCAGCCTATAATTGCTCAATTACAGGTTCACAGTTTTTACTAAGAAGTACATTAGGAAATTGATGTGTACGGATTTTCTACTGCATGTGCCCATATTAAAGCATAAGGTACATCATTCTAAATCTTTTGTTGGAAATCAATTTAATTTGCCATATACATGTCATAAATTATAATGATAATGTAAATAACCAAAGTATTAATAGTCGGAGTTTTTGATGGCTAAAAAGCATTATTACACCAGAAAATCTGCATATAAATGTAATAATACTAGTCTAGTAAACCAAATAAATGTTTCCCAAATATGTATGTATTACTCACACTGAACTAAAGTAACTTAATGGATTGCGCCTAAAATAAAATCAAATTCGTGAGTAAACCGTAGATTCTCAACCTCCAACTACAAATAAAAACAATACTCACTAACCATCAAGTTTGTTTTATCAGAAAAGCCTAATTCATCCTCAAATTAAAGAGATTGAAACGCTACCGTAGATACCAACTCTTTGATGAGAGCATACATGATACGAATTAATAAAATCTGAGAAATTAACCATATGTTTATCTCCATCTAGTTTTCTTAAGAAAAAGAGAACATATCCTGTATTGTAATATAAATAATATTACATCCATGTTGTCGACAAATGCTATTAAGGTAATGGGCTGAATATTCCGATTTAGTACTCACTTCTACGAGCTCCATTCACTCGTCGAGCAATCCAAAGATTGGTTGATGTAGCCCTCCATTCTTATGTATCTAATGCCACGAGCTTGTCCAACGCACAATAATTATACTGTGCACATATCCATCACCGACGTGCGCTGTCATGACGCACGGTAAAATCTGTTAAAGGGTACAATTTTTCCGTCGACGAAGAAGCTTCTAATTATTAATACCATCTTTCTCACAAAACTGTGACTCGATTATTCATCCGCGCAGCAGCTAGCCTCGCAAATTTCATGGGCTACCTCGGTTACCTGTACACCCTGAAAGCATCAAATTAAAATTTCGTGGCAACTTCTGTAAGTTTGCGATGCCTGAAACATTAATGACAGCCGTTGCTTCTTCTCGGCTGGTCCGCGCGAGTTCGATCTTCTCGTAAACTTTCGTAAATTTTCGAACCTTTGGATTCTGTTAAGAGGGGCCAGGAGGAGGGCCCATCGCTTGATAATAATCATTTTTCATCCTCTTCTCATTTTATGGTATAAAGCAAAGCAGTCAGTAATCAAATTGGCAGTAAATATTGCATACGAAAAATCACAAGCTGTTACGTTATAAATAAGCTGCAAGGTAAAGTGAAAAAAATTAAGGATGTGAAGGTAATGATGATCTACAAATGAATACAATTTTTTACTACCAGAGGAAGATCACAATTTCCTTATAAGCTACGTCAGAAACGAGCTGAGGAAGATTAAAGAGTGGATAAAGCGGACTTCATATTAAGGTGGTACCTAGAATTAATCCTGAGCGAATGGATCCACATATTTTTTGGCTTAGGCTAGCATCATTTAACACATCTGTTTTAATCTTTCTACTGCTTTTGCGTACGGCGAACGATATTCATGCATGGCGATGAAACAACATGCAGAATGTTTGTTCGAAAAGAAACTTGTTGATGCTTGTCATTGTAAGCATGAGATATGAGAAAGGGGACTAAGCGCCAAATATGATCGTCAACCTTTGAATTCTGCATGGACAAAGTTTCCAATAAGGGATAATTTTGCTGGAAATTCTTATCAACGCTTCCCTTAGCGCTCATTTCTATTGGGACATCAGGTGTTAACTACAGTTGTGACAATACTTAATATTTTTCTCACAATCTATTTTACATCGGCACATATTCATCATTCCTAAAATCAGTACATTAGACACCCTTAATGAAATAATTAGATTGTCAAGCTAGAATCATGAAACCCTTCCTTTAAGTGCTACGTTGAACTAATGAGCTTTTAGGGCGCTCGAATTTTTTTCGACCCAGTTCAGCTGGGAGGAAATTATAAGGACCAATCGAATCGCTTCATTCCAACGACGACTCTATGCGAACAAATTCAATTAAACTTAGGCGCCGATAAGAGATTTTTTTAAAAATCACGCCCTCTCTACCCTATATCTCAGTAGGTAGGTACGTATACAGAATACTAACAGCCTGCAAGCGCTAAGTAGAAGCCGGGATGCAGCAGCCAACACACACACAAAAGCAATCAATGCTCCTCGCGAGCTGCGGGGAGGTTTTGAAGCTGTTTGTTCCAAGAACTCAATAGCGCAATATAACGCGCCCCTCGCTCATGTATACGCGTAGGCTGTTAGATGCGATAAGGGGGGGTGGAGAAGGTGGGGGATGGAGAGGTCGTATGTTGATGGGGGAGGTGGGGAAGACCTGTGAGTGAAGGGGAGGTAATGGCAAGGGGGGAGGTATAAGGGGTGTGTTGGGGCAAAGGGGGGATCGATGGTTACGGGTGAACCCGGAAGCGGAAGTGGAGCGCCCCGCCGACGACTGGCGAACTCGCGGGGGCCGAAGAAACGGAAGACAAATGCCGAGCGCGGAGCGCTCGCTAGAGCTCGTTTGTTTTTCTCCCTCTTTTTTTCCACCCCCTCATCCCACCCCATCCCGAACGAATCCTCCCTTTCTCTCTGCACGCCGCGCATGCGCTAGGAAGAGCAATGGAGAAAACGTAAGGATGGGGAGAGAAAATGAAGTAGAGAGACGGATTGAGGAAAAGGGTTTTGTATATGCTACATCGTCATAAAAAAGATTAAACTGCGAATCTGCAACGATAACGATTTTTCGCTAAAGAATTCAGATTAGAAAATTTTTAACACATCTACGTTCCAGTAAAATTTCCAATCCGGTAAACAACAATATTTACACAATTTTAATATGATTCAAAATATGGATAGACTTTGCTGATACCAAAATTCTATTTATTTACTTACGACCGGTATCGATACGATGTATCATCATCCGGCAGATGTTTACATATTTCGCCTCGTTATAGCATAGAAATTACAGGTCGGTACATACATAGCCAGATACATAACCAGACAAAATAGGGACATATATTCCAGACGTTGATACTTTGTATCGATACCGGTCGTGAGTAATTAAATGCAACCTGCAATAAAAGTAACCTGCAAAGTTGATCCTTATTTTGAATCACCATGTATGATTTTACCAACTTACCGCTGCAAGCAATAAAAAGGTGCTTGAAACTAAATTATCCACCTCTTTAGTTCTTTATGACAGCAATGATGTATTTTTATTTTTCTGAAAAGTTAGCATTTGGCAGAGTTATAACTTAAACCTTTTTTGGAGACAAAAAACCTTCTCCACTTCTGTGTGCAGCTGGATTCACATAGTGAAATTTTATTTATTGTTTAAGGGAGAAAAGAGAAGGGGAGGAATGGAATTACAAGGGGTCAAATAGCTTGTTTTTGGAGGGAGGGAGGAAAGGTTTTCAAAGGGGTAAGAGGGGCGAGGATTGACTCCCATCTCGATGACAGCTTTGTATTTTATAATCTCGTGGAGCATGAGAGAGAGAGACACTCCTTTCAGATTTTTTATTTTAAAAAATCATCACTCGCTTTGCCAACTTCTCTCCACTTCCTTAATCCCTCTGGCTCCACGCTCTTCCCATTCCATCTACCCCTTAACACTCCCGACCTATAACAGCCACTGATTCGTTTTCCAGCGATAAAATTCGAATGCACACGCCATAGAGTGAAAAAAGGGAGGGTTACAGGTTTTTAAAAAACTTTTTCGTTACAAAAAGGGGGAGGGGAAGTTAGGGAGGGAGATTGGCATGGAGAAGTTATCTCACTCCAACCTCGGAGCGGATTTCGCTTCCTCTATATCATTTTTTGATCGCCCAGATAGCTCGATACACTGACTCTGTATGCTGGCTTTTAAATGGATGGCGATCATGAGCATTATTCGTTTATTTTTAGGGAAATCGGGCGTTCCAGGCATTCGTATGAAGATAAAGTACCGTGTTCTAAAATGGCGATGAGCGTAATTAGTTCATATTTCGGTTCAAGATGGCATTGTTTACATACTTCGCTTGACTGCGTTCTACCGATCCGCATGCCAAGGAATAAAACATGGTGAAGAATGCATGCGTTAACTTTCAGGAAGTACGGGCTATGGAATTATTTTAAGGTTGTTTTACAGGATTAACATTGCGCGCCCAAAAGAGTACTCATTGGTGCTTTGGCGCTTCCTGTACCGCAGGCAGTGACACCATGAGAGACGCAGCAATGAACGCGGATGAAAATTTGAACCTTCTTTACTTCCTCATTATTTATTTTAATCGCGTGCACGCCTCGGAAAAGTGAACTTAGCTCATCAATAATAATAAAAATGCCTTTAGAAGTCAGCGTTCATACTAACTAACAAGCATATCTGAAAACAGTTCTACATACATTTGAGGAATAAATGCATAAATATGACACTTACT
Organism: Pyrrhosoma nymphula; assembly: GCA_963573305.1. NCBI lineage: Eukaryota > Metazoa > Arthropoda > Insecta > Odonata > Coenagrionidae > Pyrrhosoma > Pyrrhosoma nymphula. The sequence goes on from OY754334.1 coordinate 39,638,558, forward strand.
CGCTCCATTCCACTATTGATAACCCGGATCGGTTAAGCTGGAGTCAAGTCAATTTCCAATAAGGGAGTGCGATGGTGGAGTGATAAGCTATTGACGATTGCGGAAAACGTTTTTTTAATTGTCTAGCACAAAAGTAGATGACCCGGCACAAGCAAACAAACCATTGGTAGGTTGTTCTAATATCAGAATTTGAGCAACCTCGGATGATGTTGGGAGCGATCCGGTAGGCATTCATGTCGGGTATTACCCAGAGAACCAATGTCACTGACGCCAAATTAGGTCAAAAGACCGTTGTACTGATAGAAACTGCGCGCTTTATTGCCATGGGCAGCTCAAAAGGCCACCAGATTTCATATAAACCTCTGTATAATGGCCGAGTAATATCAAAAGTTTGTAGTCACGGCAGGGATGTTCACTCCACGAAGCTATCCGATCTTCGATAGAATTAATAGCGATAAAATTACTACCGTTACTGTCCCAATAACTCTCTAGGCTTTACAGCAATGAATGCGGAAATTCTACCTTTTAAATGCCCAATATTTAAGCTCAAGAACTAATATTAAGTTGAAATGAATGTATTAAACTATTTTCCTATTACCAATGGTAGCGTGGATATTTTCCCCATGAAAATGTGTTACTTTTCATAAGAAATCATAAGTACGTCACCCATAAAATTATCTGAACCACGATTTCCTCGAGCAAAATAGTCATACTCCGTATTGTACGATCAAATATTAACCTAAGCGGAGTTAAGGGACTAAGCCAGAAGACAGGAAAATAAATGTCATAATATAACATATCTGGACGAAAATAAAGTCATCAAAACTCTGCAAGCAGGTAGGTTACTCCTCTGAGTCGGCAATGGAGGCATATTTGAATGTATCAAATATGAATTTTATGATAGCATATTCAAGCATTTTTTCTCTTGCCATTTATGTGCAGACATATAATACTGATTACAAAAATGGACAATAGGAAGCTGAAAATGGTAATCTAATGCATTGATATTAGAGGATCAAAACGAACTCAGATCTGAAAACATATTAATGTTTTGGGTTAGGAAAATTAGAAAAGCCATCCATTATTCATGCAAGCGATTATTCAAATAAAAGAGAAACAATGCATGCAGAAAAGGAGCTGCCCAACAAGCTCATAGTTCGATTGCTTCCCAGATTGATTTACCCTGAAGACGATGAACTATTCATTCGTCGAAACGCCCGTACTTTTCGTCAGTTTAACCCGGTGGAAATCCCGAGAACAAATTACTTGAAGCATTCGCCGGGACAACCTAAAATCTTATGACAACGCTTATCAACAGAAACTGAGGTCCTGACAGAGTGATCATTTACTTAGAAATCATATCTTGCACAGCGCAAATAACTTCGCATCATTTTCTTTAGCACATAAGCAAAGGCATCAGAGAAATCGTCTTACTTATGAGAATGCATGAACAAGTGGGGGGGGGGGGGGGGAGAAATTACAACCCGTACTTGTGGGACAAAAAAAATAAAATAAGAACTCAACGAGTCCGTTCATTTCATTTTCATTTTCGTGATTTGGCGAATGAGACAGACTTAATAGGCAAAAAATAACCATTTGGCCGCAAGAAATACTTAAATAGCAAGATTTGGTAACCTGTTCATTCCAATAGCGCAAGTCAGAATTGTGAGAGCCCAGATTGAGAGAAATAGCTTCTCTCAGTAATTTTTCCTTTTAAAAAGTACTCGCATTCACTCCTTTTTTACGGGAGGGAGAAGTTGGAAGCGTTAATTACCTATCTTGTTCGCAAAATGCTTTTTTTTAATGTAATGCTATCCCAAATGTGGCGCAATTCGCACGACCACAAGTGAAAAAAAGCCATTCTCCGACTGTAGAGAGCTAAAGAAGATCGTCAAAGATTTCGACACGGTTCAACCCCTCCCGGAATGAAGAGCTCAAAAGACGTATCCGAACGGAGGAGGATTCTCTCGCATACGGTGTCGCCGCATTTAAAAGATTGCCGCCGCCTCGACCGAATTCGCTGACTCTGCTTCGATTAAATTAACTCGACGGGGATCCGACTTGAGCTGTTTTTCTCTCTCCCATCGACTCCCCCGCTCCGCTCAAGAATTGCGCGCAACATGAGCACAATGCGCTACGCCGTCTAGTCGGTTCGTCTGAACAGATCGGAACGAATCCTTAAAGACCTTTCCGCGGGGCAATTTCACAGACGGTGAGCGACTGGCCGGCTCCTTACGAAATGAGAGCGGCCAACACAACGAAGCGCCTTCCGAAAGTGGTCAGTCTGTCGCCAAGATAACAATTTTTGTATTAATAATCCCACTTCCTCTTGTGTCTCCTCTGATTCATGGACGTTCGGTTTGCCACAATTGTACAGCAATAGAATTGCTCAGAGAAGAATATTAGAGAACTTGCCCCAGTAAAATCTCAGGTACCATCGTCATTAGCAGTTATCAATCTCAAGATTGGTTTGCTGCAGCTCTCCACTCCACTCTCCTTTCTGTCAAACGCTTCACTTCTGCATAATGTTTTGCTTTGATGCCCTCCTTAATTTGTCCGATGTATTCCATTCTTGATCTTCTTCCGCAACTCGTCCCATTTATTCTTTCAAATATTGTCTTCAATAGGCTGTTTGTTCGTAAAATGTGCCAAATAATTTTTTGTCTCCTTCTCTCAGAGGCTTTATAATAGGTACTTATTTTCTTTGCAACTCTTCGTAAGACTTCTTCGTTGGTGATTAACTCACTCCATTTAATCTTCATCATTCTTCGATAGCACCACATCTCAATTGCTTCAATCTTTTTTCTCTGCAGAAGTCATTGTCCAGGTTTCACTGTCATCTAAAGGCATATTCTAAATATATGTTTTCCTTTCAAAATCTCAGGCACACGGCATATAAGCAAGAAAGTAAGTACATAATTTGTTTTCATTCACAGCACATTAAATTACTTTAAATCAGTGGTTACATTCAGATGAAAAGAGCGGGCAACGTTGGTTTGGCTACGTCGAGATAATGGATGAGGGTCGTATAACATAGCAGATTAACAATAGAGGAAGGGGTAGACCCAGGAAGTTATGGGTGAATGTGGCGGAAGATACTATAATGAGGAGGAATATTAGGAGTCTTAAGAGAAAGAGAGCGTGTATGAAGCAGCGCATGAATGAGGCAGAAGTAAAGGAAGTTTGGAAGGATAGGGCCATATGGAGAAATTATTACATTCGAAGCCAGCTTTATTCTTAAGAATAGAGTTCTCAAGTCGAGACTTAAGCCTCAAGTACACGAGGCGAGTTTACAAGCTACAAGCCGGCTTTTTCACAAGCAGCTCGTAAACTAGTCCAGTGTACTCGATGCACTCGCGCCGTTAGCTGCTTGTAAAAACGCTCTGGAAAAAGTTGAACTGCCGGCGACTTTACACACCACTCGCCGGCTTTTGAGTGAGCTAATTGTAAACTAGCCACGTGTACTCACAGTAGCTTGTGCACAAGTTGCTTGTAGCATTGGTCAGCAGACGACAACACGTGGTTTCCACACGCCAGCTAGTTGGCTACTGAGCAAGTGGGAAATTTTGTGTGTACTCGACTACTAGCGTACTCGCCGACTCGCCGGCTTTTTACAAGCCGGCTTGTTAGCTTGTAAACTCGCCCCGTGTACTTGAGGCTTTAAATTCTCTATTATTCCATTAAGCTTATCCATCTTTTACATTAGGATAACTATTTTGCCATTAATCCCTCCCCATTTCCTCTTGACTCTCCTCTGAATCATGGACGTTTGGTCTGATACAAGTGTATTATACTCGCATTGGTTACACACATACCTACCCATTGTGCCATTCCCTTTCGGAGTAGGCAAATTCCAAGAACATAACTATTGATAGTAGGTCTGGCTGGCTTTCTTTCAATAACTTCCACCATAATGTCCTATCCTTCATTCCTCTTTTGCTTCTACTATATTTATGCAATGCTTCACACACTCCCACCTGTTCTTTAGACTCCCTTCTCTTGACAGTATATTCCACCGTATTCACTCATGATCATCTCGTTCTGCTCCTTTCTCTCACACCATTCACTCAATTAACATAACAGTTTTGTACGACTCTTATCCATTCTCTCATTGCTTAGAAGAGAAAACTAGAGAGGTTACCAAAGTTAAATCGGAGGCCCACGGAACGTACATGTACAACAAATTGAGTAACTTGCTATCCTCATCAGCACATCACAAAATTTTATTCACCTGAATGAGGAAGCGTTAATTTATCTCCAAATAAAAAAACAATTTTGTATTTTCAAAACTATAAGTCAATGTACTCCCTGATGAATATCGAGAATTTGGTCACAGGCAGAAATATTTTACAACGCATTACATTTTTGTACATCAACGGTTTTCTGCATCAACGTCACACCTTCGGAGGCTTCGTAATGGCGTGCGGTAGGGGATACCAGGGCGCCAGTCTTGAAGAAAGTAGGGAATAAAGGAAAGGAGTGGGGAAGATATGGGACGCGAAGAGAATTTTGTTTGGAAATATTGGTGTCCCGATTTTTTGGTGTAGTACGGAATAGTGCGTGGGAAGATAGAACTCATGAACCGATTTCTTCGAAAGCGTATCTACATTAATTTTCTACTTTCTATTCTACAAATGTAGTGCGGGGGCGAGATAATACTCTCAATGTTAACCGGAGCTCACGTGCTCTGAATTTTTATAGTTTCTTTAGCTTTGCAAGTTACCACCAAGGCTAAAGTGATTCCTAAATAGCTCAAAGATATGTAGCTCAAACATTTTATCCAAAACATTGGACGCTAATCCCTTCTTCATTGTTGGAGGTGAAGAAGAACCAACCCATCACCCTTTTAGTCTTAAAAGTATTATTGCATTTAATGAGTGGTATTGTTATTTGTTTGATACTTTCCCACGAATAGTGCTAGGTCTCCTTCCTTGTTTCGGTTGGATAGTTATCTTAAGGAATAAAACAACTGACAACTGATTTACGAGAAAGTAAACCAAGTGATATCAGATGATGGTAGTGTGGAATTAAGAGACCAACAAAAAACGCGGTAATCGCTAAAATCACCCACCATTATCCAAAAAGTTTCTCGAAACCAACAGAACATACATAACAGTTTTTAAAAGTTCAAAACTAAAACTTCTATGGAAAGTAAACACTATATCTTTACATGAAGTCTGTTAGGGTTCTCCACCGGGTCAAACTCAGCATTTCTGCCGACGTTTCGATGTACACGTCGTCCTGCTCTGATGACGATGGAAGATTCGTACACGTTGGAAGAAATGCAGAGTTTGGCCCGGCGGAGAAACCGAACAGACTTCACTAACAGCATACGTCGGGAAAGCATCAGATCATTCTTCACAATATCTCTCAGAAATTCCTGCATAATCTATACCCTGAGCCACAAGGAACAAAAAAAAATGCAAACGCCTATATTCTAATTTCAAAATCTGTATTCTTCGTGCCTTAGTAGTTAGATTCTCCGTTAGTATTTTGGATTGACTCGCTCAGATTCACTTTTAATGCTTAAACGTCAACTAGCTGTTAGAAGTCATCAATAAATGCGTTAAGCTGTTACAATGCAAAGGAGTCCCAGTAAATGTTGAGCATTGGTAAAAATTTGTATCGTCAAATTACTCGTTTTGAAAATATTTGCAAACAGCAACCTATCCTATGCAGTGAATGTAGAGAAAGTTATTGCATCTGAGCTTCTTTGATATGGTGGTGGCTTACAGGGCACCTCTTAAAAAAATCTTAAGGCTAAACCCTACATAATTAAATAATTGATTAAGTCTGTATAGGACTGTATGTATAAGACTGAGACGTCAATTTACCTATTTTTAATTTCCCGGGATCACCACCATGCCGACATATAGTAGGACTGTAATTTTTCATGAGAGAAGATAGTACATACAAAATGTAAACATTTCAAGGAAGTATGAATGAGTTGGACAAGTAGGACAAGAAAGGAAGCGGTTAAGTGACATTCGATGTCCGCGTCATTGCCTCGTGGAAAAAGAGCACCCGGGCCGATGCATCACCAGCCGAGAGAAGCCATAAAGAGAGAACCTCAGAGCGTCGGATAAGCACATTTTAGCGCGGTCATCGTCGAGCAAATCGAATTCCTTCATGAACCCTTACTCAACCGCCAAATACAACTTTATTTTTTCATCTGAAAAACGACATTGGCGTTTTGCAACGCGTAATTTGCTTCCACAATTCTACCCTCTTAACCTGATGCAGGACTCACTAAACATATTTGAAATATGCCCGTTGCTTATCCAAATTGTCGTTTTAAGAAACCATGTAAACACCACTAAAGAATACTTGCAATTCATATTTTTATTAGGATTGAATGAGTTTAAGTGAAGCGGAAAGCTTAATGACCTAAAGAGATGAGACAATTAATGACAGAAAAATATATGATACTGTGTTGGAACTTTCACTGATAACCTTGAATTGGATATTTTAAACATGGGACTGTCCAAGATCTACTACTCTGGTGGGAGAATGCCTAGCGATGCCAACATGTATTTGGGTTTGGAAGCCTAAAGGTTACAGCACTCGAATTCTGAGCAAATGGAGTACCACATTTAGAAGAGGACATATAACCTCTCTGAAAACATTCAAAATTGTCAAAGGAAAAGGATTTCCTGAGCAAAGAACCAAACAGAGCTTCGGATTATCAGGCCAATGCGCAGACCACTAAAATAAAAACGATTCCTTTAAAATAATTTCATGCTAGCGACAGCTAGTTACTGTGCATACTTACTCAAAAATATCCCTTCAACTTAGGTGTCTATCTTAAAGAACTATGCATTGGTCGGAAAAGCGAAGAACAGAGGTTCCATTCCGGGTCCAGGTCCGATTCTGTAACTTACGTCACTCGTCGACAAACGTCTCCTCTGCGGCCTTTATTGACATTAGCGAGTCTATAAACTTTATCTTTCCTAATGGTCGTCAGTTCTGGCGATGTGAACGGATAAAACACTTGATCAATATCGGAGCGCCAATATTGTCTAGCAACGGTGCCATAATTGTCGACCTTCGAGAAATATGATCTTTATAGGTTTGTAAAATGTTAATAAATGCCGCAGGGAACTGTTGTAAGGAGACGAAAAAAGTTACACGCTTGGCTCCGGTAAACATTTTCACCGCGCCTGTTTCCAACGCATTCCTAGCCATCAATCGCGGCATATTTAAACACCACTTTTGACAATCTAGACTAAAATCCTTGGAGGACTAGGAATTTCATGAATTTCACAACCCTACAGGACACCGTAGGAGGAAAAAAGCAAATTACGCCACCACAAGAAATATGTAAATGCTATAGGAATTAGCGGATCAAAGTAAGAGATAAACGGTACTTTCATGAAATACACTATTTATTACATTTATCATTGAATGAGTGGAAAAAAGTCCACTGGTCTGCTGGTAAATTGAAACATTTGGACGGCATATTACTTACTTGTGGATATGCCTGGCTGACCTTCTGCCGCTGTTACAAACAATTGAGGCAACACACCATTTGTGATTAAGCAATATATATCTTTTCTGCTCCAAATCGGAGAGTTAAATGAAAATGAAGAGCAATATTAAAAAATCAGGATGCATGAACTGGATGATGAAATTCCAACGGACTTTTCAGACTTCGAGAAGATTTTATCCCACAAATTTTCCCGAATTTTTGTATCTTGCTTTTTTTACTATAAACGCAAGATAAACTATATTCTATTAATTTTTGCGACTACCAATTAACGATAACTTTTGTTCGAGTATTTCTTTAAAATAATTATAATAGTGGAGGCAATCAGACCATGCACTTACAGAGCTTTCACATGTTCACAGGTTGATTTTTTTTAATTTCCTAAAAGAACGAATTTCTCTGATTTTTAACTCCAGTCGTCATTCGGTGACATTAGCCAGATTATATCCGATATATTTGCGCAAGACTTATCACTTCAAAGGATTCCACAGAGTAGGAAATAGAATTTTCAGGAACTTTCATTCAATTCACTGCCTCCATTAGATCGCATTCCGTTATCCCTACCTAACCCTTCCTCTATGCTATGGGTATTTTGGTTAAGCTCTCGGTGCATGGTCACAGATAAATCATGATAAATTCCTTCTCCGTACAGAAAAAATAAACACAGAAACGTTATATGATAGTTAAAAATATTCAAAATTTGATAAATTTACTCATAACTGCGCTCATTTCTTTTCAAATCTATTTACGCATCATGAACCTTAAATCTATTTACATTCGGAAGCTAAATGTATTAAAGCACATTCAAAAGAAAATGTATCATTTGGTATTTTTTTAAATTAAAGCTTTACTTTGTGATGGCTCATTAACATAGTTTAAATTGTCAAGTTAACACATTTCCTTTTTTTGTTAATTTCAAACCATGTCCTCCTACACGTTCGTAGTAGAATTTGCAACTCATCAGGAGGACGCAGTTTGAGAATCACCGCCATCAAATTACACATTTCCTCCCTATGTGGTTGGGGATACATAAGCGGCCCCATTCCCACATCTCTCCATCCGCTAGTTTTTTTTATTACCCTCAGAAACAGTCACGTTAGCCGCCCATCAGGCCATTCGAATCACACGGGAGCGCCACAAGGTGAACTTCCTCACCTTATTTCTCCCTTCGAGCATGTACACCTTAGAGACGTCCTCAGAGGAGAAAATTGTTCCCATTAAATTAACTCAAATTTTCCATGCCATATCGACAACCCAGACAAGGTTGGGCTGTCGATATGGCATGGAAAATATAAGTCAAAGTAGCGTCGCTATCCCAAAAATGTAATATTTAAAAAATAAAATGTTTAAAACTGAATTGTTTCTGATGAATTCTCTGGGTTCCACCATGTCACCATTGTTCGCCATTCCACCAGGAGTGTGGTATATTTTTCTGGGTTAATTTCCCACTCATGGGGTCATTATTCACTTTCCTACGAATTAATTGCCTGCCATCAAGTCTTTCCTAATTTCCTCTAAAACCTCACATTTTATCGTCAAAATTTCCTGTCCTTCACCTTCAAACGCGCTTGCCAAACGCTGTCTCTTACCACCCTCTTCAAAATTCCCCATCTCTTAATGTGTCCTCCATCCTTTTTTCTGCCTCCTCTTCATCTCCGAAACTAACCTCCTCGTTTCTACCATGTAAAAAGCGAAAATTCATATCGTGCTAGACGTCACGATGTGAATCATGTTAGTGTGGTGGCTTAAGTACTGGCTTTCCATCCCGAGGGCTCAGCAGTGACGGAGATATAACAGTGTATACCCGATCCCTGCTTGGTGCCATGTGGAGAGCATTTCAATTACAGCACTATGTGGGTCGGATGGTAGGTACGTAAAACCGCGGTCCCCTTGGCGACTTTCGTTAACGTGGTTCTTCCAAATTATGACATGTAGGTATGTTTTCGGGTAAATGCTGGTCTAATTGTAACCAAAATACAGAAAATATTTCATGCACAAGCCTCTCAATTTCGCAATCCCTTGGAACATTGTTTTTGTTAAATAATTCGCGAACATAAACCACATCATTCCATTGTATACGGAGAAAAGTTTTGATAAAAACCTAATTGCTGAAAAAAGCTAAATATTATATAATATTTAAGAACATTTAGTGAATTAGTACATTACAAAGAAACCTATAATGCCTGTTGCTCACGGTAAAATTTTCCATAAAACAGTTTTATAAAAATTTTTATTGAAAGTTTTATGAATCGTACGTAAAACGTACTAGCTTGCTCACGGTAAAACTCAAGAACCTTTTAAGAGGAAAATCGAAGCAGTACTAATATGAACCGCTATGCCGTAAATGGCGCTATCATTGGGTATACCTTGAGGTTAAACCTTTCTCCATTCTCTAACACTCGTTGCGGGGCGAGTTTCAGTGGAAGGAGGGAAGAAACTGTGTAGGAGAGGTGTGTATATGCTAGAGAAGCAACTGCTCGATCGCTGCGCTACGTACAGTGGATAAGAGGAAACGGCATTTTTTCACAAGATGGCGGAGAGGAAAAATCGCACTTCTCAGGTTTGAAAGTTTCCCATTTCTAAAGTAGTTGATGCATTGTTGTGTTGAAAGTGTTAAACAAATTTGCAAAGTTGGCATAATAAGGGAGGTGAATTTGGTTCCGATATCTCTGTTTAAAGTGGGTGAAAATCGCGAAAAAATGTGCGAGACGAAAGCTCACCTTCGCGATGAGCGGAACATCTCATTGGTTGTTGCATAAAACGGTTTTATGGAAATAGAACCTGTCCTATTCCGTAAAACGTTTTATAAAACTCGGTTTTATAAAACGGTTTTATCGTTAGGAAGCTCATTTTTATAAAATTAGTCGGTTTTATAAAACGTTTTACCGAAAATTTTACCGTGAGCAACAGGCATAAGACTAATCGGTAGTGTGTACTCTATAAAAATCCAAATAAATTGTGTAGGTATGCTTAAAAATCAAAAGTTACTTATATTTGTTCATATGCTTCAAGGCTAAATGTCCATATCCATCCTCGTCACCCTCCCATCCTCCTCTCCAGAAAAGCGACCCTTTCCTCTGCCTGGTTGGGAGGGGGAGGACCTTATTGGGCGTATAGCGCGGCGTAAGTGAAGAAGCACTAGAGGCATTTTTCTCAATCCCCATATTCCATCCTCTCTCCCCGCGACACTTGTGGAGTTTCCACGACTGACCGATTGAATGCGGAAATGGCGGAATTTGTGAAAAAAGGGGACAAGGGGAGAAGGGAAAGGAAAAAAGGGTTGGGGATAGTGGAGGCCACAAGGAAGGAAATTGTGAGGTTGACGGGCTGTGAGAGGTTATTATGAGGTTAGGGAGCATTAGGAGGAGAGACATAAGGGAATGAATGGGTGCGTGCAATTGCCGTCACGATTACCCGGTCATGTATCGAAACATATTATCTCATTAAATGCACAATTTTGAGCATCGGAGGGTAAAACACTCTCCATTAAAGAAATTTGGCAAACCAGTGAAAAAGAAACTCGGGGTACTTTATTTTCCATTCAGCTAGGCCAAGGAAACTTTTTTTTTAATATGAGAGAGAGAAATTTAAATTTTCTATGAGAGAGGTTTAAGATTTCTTATTAATTTCAAGGTTACATTGTTGGTCACTCGCGATCACAAGTTGCCATTGGTGTAACTTTTGAGAATTTCAAATATAATTTTCCATTGCATAGTACATAATAAAAATAATAATATAACTGGTAATTTCGACGAAAAACCAAAATTGTTTAGGAGATATATGACGTTTGTGTACTTATAAGGACACCAAAACACCTCATGCAGGGGAATATAACAAGAAACGGTATATCTTCAGTAAGAAAACGTCTGAATCGTAATAAAATGAAATGCTATGCAACCTCAAATGGAACGTTGGAGTTTCGTCCAGGTTGCCTTGGAAATATGGGAATTTGTTAAGCATTCTTATTTTTCATGGCAACTGTAATTTGTTAGGCAGCAGATTATTATTTTTAGATATTGATAAGCAAGGTTAGTGTAACATTTTCCTACCCGGTGAAATTTTTTAACTCGACTAATTACCAGTTTCATCGGAGTAAATTTCTAGAATTCGCTCGATTTTTGGTAAATTTTTAACTCCAATTGCAGTAAAATCGATGGTCGGCAAGTTTACTTGGTGGAATTTAGACATAGTAATACAAATATTGATTCCACAAATTTATTTTCACTTGACCGGTTTCAACCTTTACAGGCCATCATCAGGAGTGTATCAGCATCAGTGTCATCTCCTGATGATGACCTGTAAAGGTTGACACCGGTAGAGTAAAAATAAATTTGTGGAATCTACAAGAATATTTGTATTATTTTCAATTGTATATTGGGAATGGGAAATTTTGATTTCGTTGAAATTTGGTATCATTAAATAGCACCCTAGAAGTAAACTTTTTCACCGGAAGCGTTGGGAAATTAGAAAAAAAATTAAAATCGATCAAACCTCACGCATATCGACCATTACATAGTTCACCGGAAATATCCCTTCATGTGAGTATAACTAAATTGCGGGACTGTTTCAGCTCATGGAGTAATAATGCTGAATATATACTTTATTTTTAGATTTATATAGCTGAAAATATGGAGTAAGTATCGACATAAAGTGAATCATGAGAAATTCGAAAACGGCGGAGTTTGTGAAGAAAAGCAGGAAAAAAGGATTCTGTATTCGTTTCCATTAACGTGCCATCAAATTAACTTCACTGACAATAAGCCATGAAAAAATGAGAAACCCGCTTTGTTTTGAAAAGTCTTTTGCCTTTTACGATGATTTAAAGAATTATTAGACTTCATCATTCCCAGATCCAAGTTAATAACAATTAATAACTTAGTATATTCACATAAAATATTTTATTCACAACTTTGGTTTGGCCGAAGTACAACATCATCACGTGTTACTAAGGTACTATGTTATTCATTTAAATTAACAGTTCCTCAAGCAATTAATTTTTTCCTAGTTCCAATTTAATTTTTAGTCACGATGAGAATTGCAGGTCTTGCATGACTTGCAGATATGTGTATACGTGACATGAAAACTTTTACGTTGATAAACTTTGAATATCATCTGATCGCTGCCCAATCGATTTCAGACTAAATATGTGGGGAGGAAATTGGTCGTCATAACATAACAAATGAGCGATGCCGACAAAAAAACTCAAGGCCCGGTTTTATTTGGCCCAAGTTAACAAAAAGATGGCGTAACCTTTAAGTTAATTTGGTAGGGTAAGTGCTTGCCTGCTATAACAGGGTCGCGGATTCGAGTCCTGCCTGCGAGGATTTTTCACCACCCAGGACATGGTCGTGTGTGCTTGCTCTTCATTATATGTTAAAGGACTCGTAGTACAAGGCTTCATCGGCTGAAAGTCCGTAGGCTTTCCCGGTGGATGATATGGATGAAGTCTTCACGGGCGTGGCACCATGTTAGGCTTCCCATAGCCAACGTTTTGACGCTCATCTTCCGCAGGGCAAAACTGAGAATCAGTTTCCCTGAGGAAGATGTATGAGTTGCTCGTCGAAACGTCGGCTATGGAAAGCCTTACTCGGTGCTAAACCCGAGAATATTTCATCCACTTCATAGGCTGTTTTCGAGGACATAGGAAATAAAAACATTATACCGAGAAAATATTTAACCAGAGGTCATCAAGCCGGTCCAAAATATGTTCTACCTATTATACCTACCTACCAACTATTATACCTACCTACCACCTACCAACTATAATACCTACCTATCATATTAGACACAGATGTGAGAAAAATCCCCGAGATATCAATCATCCCGCGGTGTCGCTTCGTTGAACGCCGATCCCTCGCTAGTTACGCCTTTTAACTCGCACGGCTTTCGAGGATTTTCCAAACCCTCTGCACTAATCCCAGTCCATACGCTCCCTCGCTGCGCTGGGGGAAATTAATTTAGAGTTCATCACTTTAGCAAAGGAATTCCGGCGGATGAATACGGGGGAAGGCGGGGGGGGGGGGGGGGACAGTCAGTTGCCCTTCGGTTTTCATATCGACGGAAGAGTAGAGGGAGAATCCCAACGAGAAAATCCATGGTTTGGGAGAGAGAGCATCGGGAACATACGCACGTTGCGTGCATAAAATTGAAGCACCGGAAGCGGCTGCCCTTTCAGGATACGATGGAAAGGATTCGCCGCAATGCATTCATTATGACGGGAAAACGAGTAATGGAACCGTTCGATTCGATGCGCTCACTTTTTCCACCCTGCGGGCTACTGGTTCGATTTCAGTACGAATCAGGAGAGGCTCAGGCGGAGGATTTCCGACCGGAATGCCAGCAATAATAATTGACGAAACGCTCTTTTGCACGAGATTGCGACGAGAACTGCATGCATGTACCTAAGTCTCGGCAATCACAGTATTTTTTCGAATTATTCTAAAAGCTTATTTTACAAGTAAGGCAATTAATTATGATGTTTTGGGACCATGCATCTCTCAGTGGGATAAAGTTATATCCACCGTGTTACGTGTAAAAACTATTCACAATTCATCTCCAACTTCTAAAACTGGAAATCGATATAACTAAAAATTGACATGGAATTAGACGTATTGATACCTTCGAAATGTGACTAGCATTTCTGAGGTTGCATACTAACTTAACAAAGCATTCATCACGACCAATGCTTCCGGGAAAAGCCATATAATAGCTCTTTTTGTTTAAGAAAGGGGGTTTTCGCACCAATAGCGGCAGGAAAAGAATCAGAATGTCATACTGGGTGAGATATCTAATTTTCAGTGAGTTCATATGACTTACAGAACTCTTACCTTGACGATTATAAAAAAATTATATCCATAGTCATAATGAATCACGAAAAAGTATACAAAAAATAGAAACAATGAAAAACTGTCTCAGAAAAAAATAAAATGCACAATACAGATGCTAGGAATTGTTGGGCATCGAGATCATCAACCATCAACATTTTCTCCAACCAATTTACGGCGTTTGGCGAAAAAATTGAGCACAGGCATTGGAGTAAAAAATTTGCCTAGTTCTATATTTGATGTCATAGAGCTCAATTAAATCATTAAACATTAATGCTACAAGCATAACATAATATTAATATAATTATAACATTAGGAGAGCTGTTATAATTATCTCCTAGTCGTGGAACTAGAATGGAGGTTGAAAGCAATCGAATAACGAGAACTAACTGCATGAAAGAAGTCTTTAAACTCGATACGGTAATATAAACCACGGAAGATGGTCTTCAGGAAACAAGAAATAGTCGGGAAGCGGGTAAGGGGGAGGATTTGAAAGGGAAAATATTTAGACGTTCCGTTTCCAAAATGAAAGTTTAGACCTACATAATCCGGTAGATTACTCTTCTGATAATTATTAAGGGCAAAATATCATCAAAGAGAAATTAGTAAAAAATGGATGAAAATGTATATTTTCGGCGCTCTTTATCGCTACTCAAGCATTGATTGAGTGAGAGGGATAGGTGAGGGTTGATATGGGTGGAGGATAGTGGTCCTAATGGCGTAAATGCGAAGGGACAGAGGAGAGGCCACTGAGGGAGTAAGAGGGATTCATGATCCGCGATTGGATATTCATTCGCGGTGGTGTGGTGGGCACTGCGACTGTTTGGATTCCGAATCCCTAAAGGCTGACGGCGGGACAGTATGCGCATTCTGAGAGGGACGCTCTCTCCTCCGCCCGTCCGTCGATCTACGGTCCTAGTGAATAGCTTCGGACGGGAGGAGGCGGAGAGGAGATTTAGGAGGGATTAAGTAGGAGAGAGAGAGAGAAAGGAGTTTAGAGAATGCATTCTTAGCTTACGGCGGAGTGGTTTAGGTGGGACGTCCGGCAAGAGAGAGGAAGTAGAATAACCAAGGTATAGGAGGAGATAGTAACACAAGCGTGGAGGTAAGAAAGCACTTTATTAAGGTGGTTGGAGCGATTTTTCTTTATGTACAGATTTGTGAGAAACTTTGCATGCGTGTTTTTACTAGTGATACCTACAGATAAAAGTGAAAAGAAAACTGTATCAAACCGATTTGGTTTTTAGGATATTCAATGCTATTTTAACAAGTAGCCTTATGGCACATGCCATTAATTTCGTAATAATTCATTTACATATTTTATTCTAAACGCGAAATGATACATATCCTATTATTATAGTTGTTGCTAACAAGTATCAAGGTGTCACACTGAGTCCAATTTTCGGAAAAAAACATATTTCAAAATATTTTCTTTGAAATTTCGAATACCAGGTCAAAAGTTCTATCCACAACATGCTTAAGGAAAAATTACTGCCTGTATAGTGCGTAACAACGCGCAAACAGAGACACTCAAATGAAACTTGGTCCAATGTTATTTTTTTTCTTGAAAAATCATAAAAATGTCCTTGTCCACTCAATGACCTACGATTACCTCTCCAGCCACCATAAAAAATATATATATTTGAAGCATCCTCTTATACGACAGTGAGGTCTGGAGAATAGCCATAAAAGGATTATAAAAAATGGAGATATGGTGTTATCAAAGAGTGAAGAAGATAAAATGGACGGAGAGAATCGCAAACGAAGAAGTCCTTCGAAGAATTAGTGAGAAAAAAACAGGGATAATCTATTAACAGCAAGGCTCTGAGAAGAAGAAGATACACACTTATTGAGCCTATTTCTCAACAACAAAAATCTATTGAACTGTTTATGGAAAGGAGAAATAAAGGGGGAAAATTGCAGAGGAAGACCAAGAATTGAATACACTAGAAAATTATAAGAGATCTTAAAATGAAGACTAATGAAGGAATACTGAAGGTTTACTGAAGAGAGAGTGGAATGGAGAGCAGTAGGTACTAAACGTATCGGCTTGACTGCTGATGATGAGGGTAGGAGATGAAGGGACGGATTGATCCTAAAGTGAAATTGCATACGTTAAATTGATTGAATGAATGCTTATGAATCCTCATCTCCCTTTTACCCTACTCCACAAAACTTCTGCGTACTCGATGAATTGGAAGCAATTGCGGTGGGCAAGCGAAATGGAGTACGGAAAAGGGAATGCCAAAAGAGAAAACAAATGAAGAACGCTAAACGAAATCGATCGTCAATTAATTTTTTTCTTAGTGCAACAGAATAATCACCTTCACTCTCCATAACGCCCTGATTGAATATATTTCCCCCCACGTCTCACTAATCCGCTGACGCTCTTTCTAAAAACCATGATAATCTGGGCGCTGGGAGCGGAAGTGTAAAAGGGGCCTTTCGAACAATAGCCCGATAAATTGATTATCCATTGAGGGGGATCCCATTATCCTCGAATCAACATCACCGAAATCCTCGTGACTTTTTTCCGTGAATTATTACGTCACACGATTTTTCGCGAGGAATATTATCATTGCTTGGAAACTGCGGAGAGAATGTTATTGATACAATGAGAAGTGTATGATCAACGTGAAAAAGTAACATAGTTTTGCTCATTTCGTTAAGGATATCCTGCTGTGGATAGGATAAATATTTCGTTTAGACTAAGCGAATGTCGATCCTGGTCTTTTCTTCACCTTTCTCCCATTTTAACAACAATTATCCTTCCCTAATGTTTTCCATTCCGAAGGGCACCAGTTAGAATTCTAATAGTGGCAGATATTTTACAGTGAAAACACAACTCCAATTCTTTCTCAATATAAGGTAGGTATATATTTTAAGTCCTTGGTAAGTGTAGTATGAAGAAAAAGCCCTGGTTTCTGTATTCCCTCCTAGAAACAATAGAAAAATCACAACAGTTCAAGGCGAATGATTTTTCCTCAGTAGAATTTGGCACTCACAACTTAATATTACAGAAATGAATCATGTCTAAAATTATCTTAGGCACGCTTAAAATGCCTACTAATGGTCACCAATGGTGGATAATGTTGGTGTGGTGGCTGGACTAATAATAATCATCCCAAAGGCCTCGCTTCGAATCCCAGCAGTGAATTAGATTTTCTGTGTAAACCCAATTCTTAATCGGGTGCCATGCGAATGGTAAAGCTAGAATAAGAGAACTGTTGAGCCTAAGGCGCAGCACGCTAATGCTAGCTTTGGGTTTCTTTCCACACTTCCTCCGTTAGGACACTTCTTCCTCACCAACCTACACAGCTATGCGCGAAATTCTACAGACGAAAAATCATTCGCTTTGACTGGGACTCGAACCCGAATCCCTCGATATCGCGCCGAGTGCTTTAGCTAGTTAAGCTACCGAGGCACCCTCCGCCGCAGTCGATGTTTGTGTGCTTTAAAGTAACAAGGCGATCAAGGCTGTCGGAAATTCACAAACAAATTTATTTCTATTAAGTATTATAAATTTCCGGTCTTTTCATTCGATTAAATTATAAAGTCTTGAACATCTTGTTCTTTTACATTCCAAAAAAAAATCCACGCGGGAGGAGGCCACCTCGTTAGCTTAACTGGCCGCAGGGATCTGGGTTCGAGTCTCGGTCAAAGTGAAATATTTGTCTTCTGTGAAATTTAGCCTTTATGTGAAGTTGCGGGTGACTCAGTGACTCACGGAAATGACGAAAGTTGACGTTAGTATACACAACAGAGTATAAAGAACAATAATCACCAGAATTATTAAAACATCCTTGCAACACTTACGTTCTTTAAAAACCGATTGTCAACAGAGCAGATAGGTAAAAATTATAGAGAAGCGAATGTTTCTAGACAAATGCTCACATTTCTGGCTCTTTTCTGTCGCGGGATAGAATTCCATGCTCTAAAATTTCCAAAATTGAGGGAAAGACCGAAGTTATTTTGGAGGATAAAATCTTCAACAAGAAAACTTACAAAACCTAAATATTGGATTAATAATCACCGTAATGTCACAGTTCCAACGGAAAAATAAAATCACTCACCGTTAGTTCCAGCTCCGAAGAATTTCTGTTAGCTGTTTGCAATTACTAGTGCGGCTATACTTCACATAGCGTAACTCAGGGTCGTGTTCTCAGTCACCCCTACATTATGGCAGCTGTAGGGACTGTGGAGCCCTACAACAATATTCTCAGTCGGATCTACAACGTCTTCTCGGGAGTGGTGGGGGTGGTTATGTTGTCTGACGTCCTGTGATGACGTAAACGATGAGGGTTGCGTACGTAGCGCCATCTTTACCTACTGATGGAGGGATCGGACCGAACTACAGCTGACAAAAGAAATCCAAATTGCTATATGTAATCTCATCAGCAGGTTCGTCTGCAGCATTAATTTCTCTCTAAACATTCATTTATCTGGCACAGAGTGGTGCCATAATAGTTTTAATAGATTTTATCAAATAAAGTTAAAGTTATTGATGTTATGTATTACTATAAACTATAAAAAAGTTAATATATAGGAGAGTGGAATTGGTGCCGTCAGCAGGTTCGTTGAAGGCATTAATTTCCCTCTACAAATTCATTTATCGGGCAAATTTGGTATCGTAATATTTCTAATAGTGTTTTCTACACCAAGCAAAATTTACCTTGTTGGTGGATACTGTTTTACGCAATAACAAAGTAAATTTAGGTGAGAGTGGAATAGGTGCCGTCAGCAGGTTCGTTCATAGCATTAATTTCCTTCTAAACATTCTTTTATTGAGCTCAGAGCGGTGCCATAATAGTTCTAATAGGTTTTACCAAATCAAGCAAAAGTTATTTTGATGTTATGTATTACTATACGCAATAAAAATTAAATTTACGTGAGAGTAGAATAGGTGCCGTCAGCAGGCTCGTTGACGGCATTAATTTTCCTCTAAACATTCATTTATCGGGCACATATCGTAATATTTCTAATAGGATTTTCTACATTAAGCAAAAGATACCTTGTTGGATACTGCTATACGCAATAACAAAGTAAATTTGTGAGAGAGGAATTGGTGCCGTCAACAGGTTCGTTACTTACTTTTACTTTTCTTTCATTATTCAATTATTGGGCATGTAACGCTATGATACATTTTTTCCATGTTTTAATAAATAACGTTATGGTTTTCAAGAGCGTACTTAATGTCACACGCGGAATAACAGAAAATATATAAGGGAGGCGACAAGGTGCAAGTACTCCGTATAGTTCACAGCATTTGATTTTCCTAAAAAATTAACCTATTGGTACAAAGCAGTATCAAATACATTTTTGCTACGTTTTTATAAAGTACGTAATGATTTTATGAACTTAGTTCACATCATAGATATTCTAACAACGATTATTTCATTTAGGTGTTCACCAGACGGAATCTGGCAGCAATATTTATTTAGGGTGTAGCCGTACCCGAGGTACCCTACAGGCTACCCTACACGAGTAGGGGCCGTTCTCTTTAAAAATGGCCGCTCTGATGACGTATATAGGGTAGTTTTAATAAATAACGTCATGGTTTTCAAGAGCGTACTTAATCTCACACATGGAATAACAGAAAATATACGTTGATTTCGTCAGTAGGGCAGGATGACGTATTCAGGGTTGGCGAGCCCTGCAGGGACGACTGAGAATACGGCCCTCAGTCTATTCGTTAAGTCAAAGTTCCAAAATTAAAGATAAAAGACCATATTCGGCAAGGTTTCGAAATTGAAGAGGAGAGGCAATGATGGAATTTTGACGGCGCAAACGATATTGCCGGGCTCGATCAACGTCGAGTCAATTTTAAATCAAGTCCCAGTGTATTGCATACGTTGAATTACCATAGCGACATTTTTGGGTAATTAATTCTCTTAGAGACTGCAGCAATAGCACATTGGATGAAGTAAGAACACCTACGCGAGAACTAGGAAATATTACGAAAAATGAATTGGATCTCAACTGAAATAGGGTTAGATAAGAGGGTACATAAAAAATGTATTTGGAGGATAATATGCAAGTCTTAAAAAATTTAGAAGTACCTTGAAAATCACTAAAAAATAATGCTATCAAAGAAATTATTTGTTGGAAATTCAAGATTGCTGATGGGAAAACAATATCATTCTTGACTATATTTAAGTTCAGAATATTTTCCCTGCACAGAAAGGCATTCTTTCTTTTTTAAAAGTATTGGAAAAGGACAATATTGCATTCGATCGCCCGACGCCAGAATCGATGTTTCCAATTTTACCTCATTTCCGGTGGGAGTGGAAATTCACGCGCTGGCATATATAGCAATATGGGTGGAGCCAACATATCATACTATCCACTTCCATGCTTTGACAGCTTTGACATGCATTCAGCTCAGCGGATATATCGAAATATCTTCCCTGATAATATATATTGTTTAATGTTTTCAGTATATCTCAATCAGGTATTCAAAGTCCCTTTATACCTTGACACATTCAGTCACGTTTGCTCTTATTTATCCCTTTCTCCTTATTTTAGGTTCCTTTTTAAATAATGTGTACGTTGTATGATTCTCGTATAGTTCTATAATAATTTTTAATCGTCAGATAACGTGAGAAAAAATTATAATCGATAGATTCATCGAACACCTTGATGGGAATCAAGCTCGACTTCTTGACTAGCCAAGGCAAGGCATAAGGGGTAAAGTATTACCTGCAGATAAAAAGAAAGGAAAGTAAGTAATAAAATCAAACGGCCGAGTAGAGGAAATATTACACACACAAAACCGAGTGGAACTGACTGACGAGGAAAAACGTGCGTCATACCGTTGAAAACGCGTTTGTCCATGAAGTTTGGCGGACACCACCGAGAAGATAGCGATAAAGCAATGTTTCAGGGAGGAGGAGGAAGTGAGAGGGTGAATAAGCAGGGAGAATAAGTAGGGAGAGGGGAAGTAAGTAGGGTCTCCTCCAGCCGCGCCTACCCCATGGGAAACGGGAGCATAGTTTGTTGTCAGGAAAAAAAGGGGACGGATCTAACCACCCATCCTTGTTGCCACCCAACCCCTTAAAACCTTACCCTAGTCCAATTTCCCGACCCCTCTCCAGTCGCACGCAAAGCAGCGCGATAAACCTCCTCTTCCCACTACCAAACAGCCCCCGACAACGCTTTGC
This sequence comes from Pyrrhosoma nymphula, assembly GCA_963573305.1. Classification (NCBI taxonomy): domain Eukaryota; kingdom Metazoa; phylum Arthropoda; class Insecta; order Odonata; family Coenagrionidae; genus Pyrrhosoma; species Pyrrhosoma nymphula. The sequence goes on from OY754334.1 coordinate 39,660,028, forward strand.
CACACACAAACACAAGCGCCCATGAACACAAAAGGGCATCCCACACGCAATCTCTTTGCAAAGGCAAAATCCCAGCGCACATTTCCCTCACCCGACTTCCCACTCCACATCTCCTGAGCCCTACTCCTCTTCCCCCAATACATATTCGCGAAACATCCCCGCCATTTCGAAATGGAAAGGCTGCGCGATGTGACGATATGTTTCTGGTATTTCGATACGATATTCTGCAAATGCTAGATTAGTTTTCCGATTAGATTACACCAAGTATGCGACACATCGAGTGCAAATATCTTTGATGTGACTAAGATTTCTTCATTGTGGCGCTTACAAAACAGCAAATAATTAACGTCGATGCGGTTCAGTGGGCGGTGATTTGGATGATAATCGTCAAAATGAAGATGTGTGACTTCGATTTAATAATATTTCCAAACGATGAGTCAATGAGACGTTTTATTGGGTAGTTATCGACAGTATATCGATGTGGAGGATCCAGCACATTTGATAACAGAGACAACTTTTACATTACTATATTGTCCGTAATTTTACCACCTATGATGGATAGTGCGACCAGTACAGCTTGTATATTTAACCCATTTTAAATTTTAACGGGAGATGTACGCTCACGGGATACACGAATACATAAAAAATGTGTGGCTGTCGCAGGACTGCCGACAGAAATGAAACACTGAGTAAGGATATGACTGGCAGTGTGGATTACACAGTATTATTTAAATAAACATAATAAATTAAATTTTATTTCTGAAAATTGAATATTAAAATTATATTTATACATATATGATAATTAAATAAAATACTCATAGACTTAAAATATTCATATGAAAAAGTTCATGTACCTCTAGTGATAGCATTGTAAATTCATTCTAAGCGCGAAACGACTCAACAGTCGGATGAGTGCGTTGTTTTGTAGCGCCTCTCCTCACTTGGCTATAGGTATATGTACTACAATACGTATGCGCACTGAGGCATAGCGCGCACGAACAGACTCTCTGTCGTCTCCTCAATCGCTCTCTCCGTCTTCTCTATGCGCCCGGGAGTCGGGTGTCGCGAGACACTAGGCTCTTGGGAAATTACCCCCACCGCAAGACTATCGCGAAATTAGTGTTCCAGTTAAAAAATCTGTAATCGGTGTAAATCGGTATTTTTTTATAATACAAAACGGATAAATGGACTTGTCAATGTAACGATATGAACGATGTGGTTGATAAGAATCTTCGATGTATCAAAATGTTATTATAAAACGACAACATAGACGGTCTGTGGGTTTGGCGACAATTTCAAAAGTTATCTCCAACATAACGTTAGAGACGACATGGAAATGTGTTCGGTTATTGGATAAGGTTATATTGACGGTGATTTTTCGGTGATTGGAAACCGATGATTGACGGTGAAATACGAGCGGCCTTATCAATAACCTTGATATGCTCAATACCACCAATATCCAGAGTAATCGGTTAAATAGCCTGCAAAGCCTTGATTTCGCTTTTGTTTCAGACCCATTCGATATCATGACTAATACATGATATATCCCATAGAACCTGTATTGCAATCTACACATTTGTGAAGATTGCAATACAGGTGCGTGCATTTTACATAGATAATTACAGTAGCGTGCTCAAATTGATAAGTATTTTCATAATGCATGTAAAGTATAATGCTATATGATATATGATGAATTATGTATTTTTGATAATGAATGTTGGACTTGTGTTTTCCATCTTGAAATCTGAGGTCATGTGCCGGAATCTTGAATGCTCGATTAGTTGGAACGAAAAAAGAAGATATTATCATTGTATATTGTGATATTGTATAAATAGGTTTAAATTGTTACATACATCAGGTATCAAGTTATTTACAGTAGCAACTCATTGAATTCTGAAACTTCGGCCTACCCACAGGTTTGAGTCCTTTGAGGCCTCGCAAATCTCTGAATTATACGTGAATTATACTGTATTTATTTTACTGGAGTAATAAAGTATTTTATCCAATCTCAGCTCTTATTATCATCTCAGTCTAAGAGGTCGGAAAATTTCATGAATCCCGGTATTATAAGACCAATAGGATTGGGTTCATTCTATTGAAAAGAATATTCTTACAACATGACACGTATCTAAAACACATAACCGGTATTTGCAATTACACAATTTCATACTTTATGTGCAAATAATCCTTATTATTCATCAATTATTTTGTAACTATGGCATTAGTTGAAAAAAACAAGAGGTTTTACTTTTATTGCCATTAAATTCCATCGGTTTACTGCATCCGATGCCAATTCTGTGTACTTTTCAATCTTAAGTAAGTTAATGAATATTGCGAAATATTCATTAACTATTGCGAAATATTATTGCGAATAAGTGAAATATTATGATATTATAATGTTGTAATGGATTTATTTTCAGCACCGAGGTAAATTATTGCAAATCTTGCCTCGAACAGCCCAGACCGACACCTATTATCACCCCGCATCCCCTCATAGCTCCCCGACACTCATAACACACGCCCCATCCCACAACTAAACCTTCATTCCACAACCCCCTCGATCTCGCCCACCTTTTCCGCCCTCAAAACCTCCTTCCCTAACCCTCTCTCCCCCTTTACCCTCACCCCCCTCCACCTCCAGGCGCCCATCTCCCTTCAGCTTCCACCCCCTCGCGAATAATTTCCGTCCTTCATATCGATTGAGCCCTCTCTCTCCCCACCACACCCCTCGCGTTGGTTCGTATGACGTAGGAGCCGGAAGAGCTCCACCGAAGGGGGGTAGGCGGGTGGGTAGATGTTAAAGAGGGGAATGGAGGAAGGCAGGGAAAATGGCCTCCGGGGTTGAGAGAGAGAGGAAGGAGGAAGAAGAGGAGTAGGAGACGGGGAATAGGGAGCAAGAGAGAGATAGAGAGATACAGAGAGAGAAAAGGATAGAGAGAGAGAGAGCGAAAGGGAGAGACTATTTCCGGGAGGCAGAAGAGGAAGCGCTCACAGCTCCTCCTCCCGTGCACAACCCCTCCCCCCAACACTGCCATACTCCCCGGAAAAGACCCGCCCACCCCCTCCTCCTCCTGCCTCACCCCCTGCCATCCCTCCCGGAGGCAACGCTATCTCGCGGGAGGAAGAGAAAGAGAGTTGAGGAAAAAGGGAGAGAGCGGTAAAGAGAGTGGGAAAAGGAAGGATAAAAGAGAAGGGGTTATATAACGTGCATGCAACACGATTCGCGAGTGGTAGTGAGGAGGAAAAAAAAGTTGGGGAGGTTTTTTTTAATGCAAGATTGAAAGTGTTAACTCGAGTGAGATGCGGTACTTCTTTACAGGGTAACTCTCGAAAGCACAAATACATTTTCACGATTCCAAGGTTAAATTTCGCGCTAAGTAGCATCGAAACAACGGAGTTTAGTCATATACATAATGCATTGGTAAACAATACTCTTTTAACCTGCCTACCACTTGGAAGGTTATTTCCCCAGGTTGTGTGCCAAATAGTTGGATCAAGTTCATCGCGCGAATAAGCTAACCAAATATGCGCCATTTAACGTCTCCTTCGCATGAAACATCCAGGAAAGTTCTGGTTTTTTACGTTACTTTCAAAAAACAAGTAAAAAGGCTATAATATCGGCTCTTGGCACTTTTTTTTCTTTAAAATAGGTATATCTCGAGGTTTTTCAGTCGCTTCCACCACATTTCCGTTTCATTTTTTATTTAAACTTTGAAGTTTAGATTTTCCCATATCTTAATATCAGAATAATTTATTTCACGGAAAAAAAACAACTGATTTAGTCTAACTCGTAACGTAAAAAATCACATTCTGATGGATTCTACGATTAAAATATAAGAGCATATAATGCCTGAATTCCATGGCGAAAACTTCGTTCTCCAGGGCTGGGATTCGAAGGTCGATTTCTTTAGAAAAAGTGGTAGAAACTTTTCACGCCGAGAGCTAAAATCAAATAATTTTCCGGGAAAATTATTTTCAGCACGGGGTGCGAATTCGGTGGATCATCGTTCGAGTTCTCGTTCAGGAGGAATAACGCAAGATGAAATGTTTAAAACGTGAAACCGTACATTAGCATTCCTCTTCAGCGGGTGACAGCGTTAAAGGTAATGCCCCGGCTAGCCCTGTGGTACTTTGAGCCATCGCAAGTAAGTGATTTTTATCCCCTGAGCTAATTGATAAATTTATACCACCCAATTGTTACAAAAAATACATAAGTTTATATCTTTCTATTTTTACTCGTTTACTTCTTTTTTATGATGGTGGTACCGACATAAAGAGGCGCCGGAGGTTAACGAAAAAAGGACGAAACGGAAGGCGCAAAGAGTAGGAGGGAGTAGGTGGAGGAGGAAATGGGAAAAGGGTGGGTGGCAGTGGGTGTGCATGGGATGGGAGAGGAAACGGAAGGGCATGGAAAGACCCGGAGGCCACGGAAGAGGAGAGGGGAGGTGGATGGTTTTACGGCGTCAGAAGGGGAGGAGATATGAGGGGGGTAGGGGATGGAAAAGGGGTGGGATAAAGAGAGGGAGAGAGGGAGGAAGAGAGATGAGGGTGGAAGGGTTGGAAGGGGCGGGGGGAAGAGGAGGAAACGGAAGAGGAGAGGAGGCGAGGGAACGGAGGGGAATACTGGAGGAGATGAGTTCGGCAGCGGAAGTAAGCGAGAAAATGAGTTGGCGAGGAGGAGGAAGAGAGCTGAGATGAAAGAGAGGGCATATACATACAAAGAGAGAGATATGCAAGGAAAGAGGGGCCTTATATGGATAGAGGGGGTGGTATAGGGAGACGCGAAACGCGGATTTTAATGCGAGGCATTTCATCATTCCTTCGTACGTCAAAAATCCATCCCCGAGAGAGAGAGAGAAAAAAATAAACTTTGGACACAAACATGTTTTTTTACCAAAGGGGTGAATGCACATTATGTAAACCCCCTCCTTTTAATGCGCAATCAGTTGTCCCTTTCAAAAAAGAGTTTCGGGAGAGCTCCAGCAAACCTTGAAACTTGCTGTTAAATGCCGTTCTGATTCTCGTTATCTGATTGTCATAGGTAATGAAGTGTTCGTTCAATGCGTGCGGGATCATGCGTTTTTACTGAGTAAAGATACTCATGTAGCGTTTTGTTTTCTCTCCTTTAGTATATATGCTATGTGGGTTCACTTAATGATTTAGATCAGTTTCACGCACCATTATTGACCTTCACAAAAACAGCGAGACACTAATACGCTTCGTAAGCGCGCAGCTCACTTTCGTCCTCTCCCTCTTCCAATCCCTTTTCCTTATCCCCCTTCTTTTTTCATGCCTGGTGTCCTAACACCATCTGCCACACGCCCATGCAGCGGCTAACTGAGTAATGTGCAAATGTAATTGTATGAATTTTTTAAGGATGGCTGTTGATTCTTAGGTATTTAGTGCCGCAAAAGAAAGAAACACGTCCACAGCATAGGTCAACAAAACCAGAAGTTCTCCATCTTTGGACCAGGCTCCAGAAGCACGTAAATATTTGCTCATGCCTTATGAGATAGTTTCTCTTGCAGTTCCCATACACGTTCGGTCAGCGGTTCTTATACAAAATCCCACATTTCTTCATGGATAAGATACACTTCCATACCCATTGCATATATCTCAAATTCACGGCTAGTCTTAAATTTTCCATCTCCGGCAACGAACTATCATCGTAGTGAATATTTGTGATATATATAGATGCTATATATTTGTGATGAAATGCAAATCACGAAAATGTCGGTTCTGACTCAACGTGGTTACGCAACGTATAAACACAAACTTTTGGGCATCAATAAATCAATATATACAAAGAATCATACCAATATCCGCGACTACCTGGGCCGATAACCGTAACTTAATACATAAGAATCCACTGCCATCCAAAATAAAATCACAGCAGTAATACCTCGATGCACCAATAATAGAACGATTTGAATCTTGCTCATTTAGTTTGTATCAAGGCATGGATAATCTTCTTACTGAATCACAATCTGTTTCCCTGGACACCAGCCCTAGTCGAAACTAGGAGAAGATATCGATATTGCACGAAGATTTTAGGATATTTTAAAAAGTATGAGGTACAAGGTTTGTCACGCTTTTTGTAAATCCGGACGGCACTACTGCAGGGGTAACAGCCTTCAATCCTTCATTATCAAGATAAGATCCCGTTTTATTGAGGCTCATTTCATCTTAAATTCTTCATAATTTTAAGGAAAGCGTCTTATTCTTCCATGAATAATAATTTAACAATAATTTTACAGACTACATTACATTAGGATACAAACGTACTGTTTCACACAAGAACGTATTGATTTCCCTAAAATGTAACTTGATGACGAAAAACGCCAACTGGAGCGCGATCACGATTCTTTATACTTGTGCGCTCGCTTTATCGTAACTTCTCAATTGCTCTCATGAGAGCAAAAATGGGATCGTCATTCTTCAAATTTTGCCGAGTGCTTTACATCACTTGTTTTAATTTGCGGAGTTTGTTCTTTTGCGTTATATTTAAGCCTTCTAGTAGCCATAATATTCATGGCATCATCATCAACAAGGTAATATACCGGTAAGAGTATTTTTAAATGGAAGTCAATAAAAATCATCTGGATGTTTACAGATGGAGGCCCCTATTTTCCAATAACATTTCTTTATTCGTCTCTTCGTACTTCCTACCCTTCTTCATCCCGTCCATAAAACCTATTATCTTTCTTCCCCTTCCCCGCTTGCCCAGCATCCTTCCATCTATTATGACTTTAAGGAACCATTTGCCCCTCATAACCTCTTCCAACCACCTAACCTGCCTCCTCCAAATCTCATCCAGAAGTTTCCTTTCCTCGCCAACCATACCAAGCACTTCCACGTATGTCTCCATTTTCGTCCACCATTACTTCTCCATTCTCCTCAAAGCCAAATCTCAAAAGCCTGCAGCATATTCTCGTCCTCATTTCGCTGAGTCCACGTTTCTGCCCCATAGAACGCCACATTCCATATCACCAGCGTCTTATTTATATTCTTAACTTAATATTACAACACAAATCGATAAGGATAGGCTTGTTATGGGCTATTAAGGCAGATGGGCACAAGTATTGGAAGAACAAATTTCTTCCTGGCCTGTAAGGCAAGCAGTATCATTGTTTTTCAAGATTTCTGTAGCGAGGAGAACGGGCAATCGCACTATCTCAACGCAAAGTAGAAAATGGTTTTTCTCGTTACGATAAACGATAAAATTAGGCAGGATTGAGGCAACGGTATTTAGATAAATAAAATATTTTAAAACTTATTCATGAAAATGTTAATCATAGTACTTTGGTACTTGTAAGTTAGTGGTAGGTAAGAGAAATCATTGATCACGATTATGTTTTTCAAAGTTTACTAAAAGTTTAAGAAGTAAAAAATAAGTTACCTAATATTGAAAATTGTAAATAAATCGAAGGACGGTAGGCACCTATTATTGCTAAAGGGCTATCAATCAATAGTTAAATTTACATCGGTTGGTTTCACATGCTGTTCCACATTACATTTACCTTTTATCGACTATCGTAAGTACGGAACGCCGATGTCAGACTCCCTCCCCACTGGTAAAGCAACATAAATGGCATAGGGTTCTCTCTACCTGAAGATTATACGAAACATATAGACAGCCAAGCTACATAAATGAGTAATGATGCGCCGAAAACGATCAACCTAATTATGTAAATCCAGTTAAAACGTGAGCATATGGAAATATCACGAAATGCTGGTCATTAAATTTACTGATGTTATAAGGAAGAAGGCCATTCCTGGATTCAGTATTAAGTGCGTTAGGCTAATTGACGACAGTTTTGTCTGGGGTTTTACCCTGATGATACGCTGTTTAGCATGCCTTTCTCTCTTGATACTTACACACGGAGGTATTCATTGATATGTCTTGTTGAGAGAGTACTTCTATTACTGGATGCAAGACTTTTTACTCTGAAGCTTCCCATATTTACATGGCTAAGGTTCTCAACGTATTTGAAAGCATACCTAATAATTACCAGTACATGAACTTGTGGGAACATCAATGCTCAAAAAATCAATTGTTAGTTACCACAAGAAGCGGGTGAAGATACTGTGAACCCATGACTCTGTACGCAGATTTAAAAAGCTATTAAAAATCTCCAATGGCCGTAATAAATTGGCCTATGCGACGAAACCGGTCGACTTGAAATAAAAATCTGTGAAAAAAGTACCATATCTTTTTGAATTCTTTAGAATGGATTTTCACAAAGTTAAGCCTGAAACCATCAAGAATTTAAAGTTAATATTAATGACAGTAAGATATTTTCCAACTACCACACTGAGGAAAGCGATAGCGGAGAGTTCCGCTTCCTTACGTTTCCTTTACCTTCGTTTACGCAATGAAAAGAAAAATTATTTGAAGCGAAGGGGAGCGGAAATGGAGTGTGTTGCGTCCTTACACTCCTTTTACCTTCGGTTATGCAAAGGCAAGGAAGCTTAAACGAAGCTGAGAGGCGAGGAAGCGGACGAGTTGCTTCCTTCCGCTGTGCTTACGCTGAACAAAGAAGTAAGGAGGCGTATGCGAAGCGGAGGGGAGCGGAAGCGGAGGGTGCCACATCCTTACGCTTCAATTACGAAAAGGCAAGGGAGCTTAAAGGAAGTGAAGGGGAGTGGTAGCTGAGGAGTCGCTTCCTTCCTCTCCGTTTAGGCTAAAGAAAGAAAGCAAGGAACGGTATTCGAAGCGGAGGGGAGCGGAAGCGGAAGGTGTCGCTACCTTTCGCTTCGTTTACGCTACCGTATCCTTATGCTTCCTTTACCTTTGTTTACGCACAGGCAAGGAAGCTTAAACGAAGCGGAGGGGATCGGAAGCGGAAGATTTCGCTTCCTTCCGCTTCGTTTACGATAAAGGAAGAAACATAGATGTTTACCCGAAGCAGAGGGCAGAGGAAGCGGTAGGTGTCGCTTCCTTCCGCTTCTTTTACGCGAAAGGAGGAAGCATGGAAGCGTATAAGAAGCGAATATCCGCTTCCTAAACCGGATTTACGCTTTGTTTCGCTCGGGTTACACTCCGGGAAGCGACACATTTCCGCCAGGGACGAAAAGAAAGACACACGAGGAACTGTTTCAAATGGTGGGGAGCAGATAAGGTTGATGAAGGATATAGAGAGGAGCAAACGTAAGAGGGTGAAGCAAGTAATGAGGGGAGAAGGAATACTGAAGGCCTCAAACATTGTGAAATAAGGCACGTTGTTCTATTCCACACTTTTATTTTACTCAAAATCGACCATAGATCGGCATGATGTATGTACAATTATCATGTGAAACCATGGTCGGTTTTGAATAAAACAAAAACAAAAGTGAGGAATTGAACAAAGCGTCTTATTTAAAAATGTTCTTTGCTAAAGTTTTCCACAAGATTACGCCTGAAACTTTCGTTAACATAGTTAAGGCCGTTTTAGAAGGATGAATTAGGGGAATGAGGGGTAGAGGGAGAAGAGAGATAGTCATTTTGGATGTAACGATGGGAGATAGGACGTATGCTGAAGTAAATAGAAGCTGCGAAACCATAGGAGTAAATTGTAAAAATACCCTCAAGTAATAGCGGAGTATCAATAAACCATCAGAACCCAAGTAATAGGTAAATAACTTAATGATAATTAGGGAATGGCCTGGTGGCAGAATAATAGTCTGTGATATAAATGAGAGCTGGCATTTACTCGTGAAAAATTGCAAGTACATAACAGAGTCGGGATGAAACAAGATTAAAAATCTTGATTATAACACGGCAACGTAAGGGGAAATTCACTTCCCATTCAAGAAATCATCTAGAATTCATCAACACTGACAGGAAAATTGACCCTCGGCGAATGCAATGCGTCAAGACGAAGAATCTCAAAAAAACAGGAAAAAACTTAATTTCAAAATTTAGCGAGAAGACCGTTTTTTCATAGTACTCCAATGTTTTTTGCAAATCCAAAGAAACTCCACTGAATATCCTCGGTTACTTCTGATGAACGATCCATGTGATTCTGGCTGTGCAGAGACATATATTGTTAGGCACATAGGCAACTATCTGAAGCATCCAGTATCCGGGATGGCATTCAAATCAAGGTAGCATCCCTGAAATTATGAGCCGAATTTTAGAGCTCAACCAATTGAGTTTGATCAAAAAAATATCTAAATCTTTCATTTCGTTTCAGGCGCTTCGTTAACGGCCACAAATCAAGAGCAGCGCAACGTAATTATAAAAGGGGAGCAATCCGGAACTTTCACTCCGAAAATCCACGTAAATTTTGAACCAGTGGATTGTTTCGATTCGTTGGACCGACGCGCCGAAATTTTTCCAGAGGAAATGGAATCGGACGGATTAGCTGCGCACGCACAAAGTGTACTTAATCCCATCACCTCCTTTTATCGTCGGTTAATTTATCGCCGGTTTATTCGATTAGAGAGGAATCTTGCATCTATTACGGCAAGGATTCGAGACTGGATTTGTTGCTGTATTCTTTTTCCTTTGTGGAGAACTGAATTGCTGGATTTCAGCGAACGTTATTGTAAAAGCTTGAAATATTTTAACTGATATTTGTTTCACCAATTAGTACCAGTTCAATTCTTTCTTTTGAAACGTGGAGTTAATGATAGTGAATAAGTTACGACTAAGTCACGCCTAAGCTTTCATTCGCATGTGTACATACATACCTACCCATCACACTCTTCCCTTACGGGGTAGGCACAATTATATACATTTAATTCTTCGGTAAAAGACCTGAAAATCTGACGCTGCTTTCATAATTTCCTACCGCATCCTTGCATACCTCTTTTACTTAATTTACTCTCATACATTGCTTCATACACGCCGTCCTGTTCCTAAGTCTCTTCCATCTCTCAAGAGTCACCAAATTGACCCACGGCTTTCTCCGTCCACCCCTTCCTCTCAAACCATTTACTTCTCTTATCATAAATCTGTTTTGTTACTTGACTCTCATCCATTCTCTTAACATGGCCAAACGAAGCAAGCTCTTTTCATACATATTTCATACATACGAGGTGTGATAAAAAATTATCGGGAATTTTCGTATTTCTTAAAGAATACTTATTATTAATCAATAACAATTTTGCACCTTCAAAGTAATCCCATTTAGATAAAATACGTACACTTGTACCAGCTCCTTCAGCGATTCAGTTTTTATCTCATCAATGGTGGCAAAACGTCGTCCTTTCATGGTTCTCTTCAGCCTCGGGAACAGAAAAAAGTCACAGAGGGCCATGTCCAGCGAATATGGTGGCTGAGGCAAAATAACGATTTGTTTTTTTTCCCAAATAATCACGAATAAGCAGTGAGGTGTGAGCGGGAGCATTATCGTGGTGCAATTTCCACGAGTTGTTTTGCCACAATTCGGGGCGTTTTCGTAGGATTGCCTCATGCAAACGGCACATGACTTCCAGGTAGTATTCCTCATTGACCGTACGACCATAGTCATATGGCAATGATTGAAAATTGGAATTATAAAACCCGCGAAATTTAAAAATTCCCGTTGTTTTTTATCACACCTCGTACGGGAGAGTTTATTTCACATTCTTTTATCACCCACTCATCCCAAAACCTATCCCTTCTTCATTTACCGCAAACAATTCTCAGGTATGCCGTGCCCAGTGCATTTAGCCTAAGATTATGTTTATTCTGACATACTCATGTGTCGCTGCCAAATAATAAAGAACGGAAGACAACACTTTTTTATACTGCGTTTTTCACTTCCCTAGACAAACATTTATTCCTTTTCATCCACAACAGGTTCAATATTTTGTTTTTCACACTTTTCCACCAACAATGTTATCCACGATCCACCTTTGTGACCTCAAACCTGAAAAATCTCCGCTTTGGATAACGTTAACTACTTAATTGGAGTGGGCGCACAGTCACGAATGATTGTGGATTTGACTAGCGAAGCCGAGTACCAAAATGCGCTCCCTGTTATTCATACGGAAGTAGGGTGTCAACTGAAAAGTCAACACAGCTGGCCTGGGCGAAAATCATGATTAAAAGCAGGCTAGAGAGTCCACGAATAAAGTCGGAAAGTAGCAATAGAATATATGACCATCACGCCATTCCTCTACGGAGTAGGCACACTTAAACATCATAATTATCTAAGACAGAAGAGTTCACATACCTGAGAAGGGAATCTGGATCTGAATGTGATTAGTAGCAAAGGCAAAAAGCAAAGGATTGCATAGACAAAGTAATTATTTACGGAAATTAAGGAACAGACGAGTGAAATATTTGTTGAAAAAGCCATGTGGGGCGAGGCGTGGCACGGCTCAGAAACTTGGTCGCTTCGTAAGGAGGAAGCAGGTTAACTGGAGGCTTTTGAGATGTGTTTGAGGGGAAGAATTGAAAGACTAAGCTGGGTGTAGTGGAAAACAATTGAGGAGTATAGTACTGAAAGACTGGAAAGGAAGCTGATAGGAAAATTTCGAAGAAGGCAGCTAAAGAGTATGGAGAATGTATTGAGTGAGAGGTAACGCATGATGGAGAAAGTTATGAGGTCAGAATGTTGGGTTTGCGTGGGAGACTGAACATATGAAAACATATGAAGACTTTAAAATAAATTAAATGTTGAAAATATGGATATTTTTGCGTTGGAAACTCTTGATAGCACCTCCGCGGACGGGAAAATAATTGACAGGACAGTGAAAGGAGCAACCATCCATTCGATAGCTAATTCTTAGGTAGTAGCCTTTTTCTTGCTTCCAAAGAATTGGTTTATTGCCTTACTTTTTTCCTGCTCCCGTACGTATTTTAATCATTCATTCACACATTCGGTCAAAACAAAAGGAACATTTTCGGAGCTGGACATGTAAACTAACCAATGACAAAAGGTACCGAGGTTTGCAAACTAAGCTCGGGGGAACCGATGAACAAATGATTATAACAACATACTACGAATCACTATCGATGTTTCCCTTTCTCCGAAGGATAGGACAGTATATGCTGCTGTGTGCGGTACTTGTGTGGTATTTCTGATGAAGTTGAAAGATCTGCTTGACTTTACGTAACCTGGGATGTCTTTTTCAAACTTTTTGCAGCTAAAGTATATGACTTCACATGAAAAAAATTACAATAATGAAATGCACTCCAGTATGCTTGACCTCAGTGTTTTTCTCATAGCATCAGTGTGTAAGAGTACCTACCACAGATTTAGTATTTGACATTGGTAGGTATGCGACGTGAAAATGAAAATTTATTGAGTAATAATTGTGTCAAATGTGCATTAAAATTCACTTACAGATATGAATTACGTTGTTACTTTTAGATAACTGAACACTGATACAGAATAGGGTGAAATACAGCAATCCTTCAAGTTCTGAGGGACTTCGACCCTGTCATCAATATACTTGCCGCTACGATTTCTACAGTTTTGATTTTAAAAGAATTACATTAGCATTTAGCAACACAAATATTTAAAGATCATCAGCCTTTCTGAAAGCTACTTTTACCACACGAAAGGATTTATACACTAGGTAAGCCTCCTGGAAAATGATTCAATCCGTCAGTTATTGGGAATGATCATGATTTCGGCTAGTCCGATTAAATGGAATCAGCGGAGGAAAATTGAGAGCGAGTGAGCGGAAGATAATGGATGATGATTGATTGCGTGGAAAATTTCGAAAAAAAAAAAGATTTTTCCCCCCTGAATTCGAAAGTGCATATTAATTTACATCCAATTACTGGAGTGATCTAAGCCAATACTTTCATTTGAATGCTTTTTGATTTATGTATGTACACGTGTGTGCATTATTTGAATTTGTTGAGTCAATATCTGCATATTTGCACTGATTGATTCAGTTAAAGGGATGCATTCCATGCAGCCAGCATGAGCAGCAATTAAATTTTCCTGTTACCAGCTATAGGGAGGCATTTCTTTGGATTTGGAAATGATCATGCTAGTAATAATTGACACTATATTAGCGCTTCCTCAGTAGGAACGACAGTGGGTCGTACTTCATCATATATATCAGGTTGGGTGAAGCACATAAACAATGAGGAAGACGGAGAACCTTAATAGAGTGGGAGGTTATGACAGACAGCTTCTTGTAACTGAAATGAGTGAGTTGTACTGTACCTAACATAAAGTTTTCTTCTTAATTTTTCGGCTCATTGAATTACCACAGGTTAAGTGCAGGTGGTTTTTTACGAATCTTTACAATATTAAACATTAATTCTTTCTCTTTATCTGCTCTAGCGTTGATATGGAGAAGTTAATTTATCTATCGGTTACAACGTTGCAATTTCCTCTCAGCACAGACGTTGATTTCCATACTTACTAACAATGAAATTATTCCTATAAGAAAACTACAGAAAAAAATAAAATGAAACACTTGAACATGGTGTTTCCACTACTTTCTTGTGTTCAACGTTGAACTTGTTGATTTACCAAGTTTCAAGTGTGTTTCATTTTAAGTATGAATCAGTTTCACCAGTAACCCCTGTGACCACGAATTAAAGAGAAACCTATGCGCCCATGTTGAGTCATATTTCACCAAATTAAAATGAAAAGAACATTACGCTAAATGTTAAAGCTATGACTTTCGCGAACTACTAAGAATAAAATAAGGATATTAAGGCCACGTTAATAAAATGTTGTACGATTTATTAAATAATACCTCGCGAAACACCTAGCCAGTACCTACTGGGAATTCATACGAGAGGCTAGGGTGAGGATTCACTAGTCTAGGAGCACCATATGGTATTACACATGGTAAATATCATAACAGGAGTGCATAAGTAATTGAAGCATGTATCTAAGATGAGCCGAAGGGTAATGTTTGGAACGTTGCGCAAATTTCTCCAAATGACGCTTTCAAACTCCATGAAGGAAGTCAACACACCTTAAAACGAAAATTACAATACCTTATATAGGTTTTATAGCACCATATTAAGTCTAAAATCAACTTCAAATTCCGCACAATGTGTAAATACAAGGCTTGTTGATACGGAATGTAATACCAAAAACCTGAGTACTGAGGCTTCAGTAGACAATAGGATCTAAAAATCCAATCCAATCTAAAAAATGACAAGGACATGATAGCTCAAGAATATTTGACACTTTTAACCTCGTAAGAAACTATACACGTTAAACTAGTAACTCAAGACTTGTGAAGGAGATAAAAGGCATATTTTCCACTCATCCACCTTAGGAATAAAAGTATGAAATGTTTCGAAGTAAATGATGAAATAATCAGCCTCGTAACGGAAAACAAAGAATAAAAAATATATCAAAGGATATTTAAATTATGACCTACACATGAGGATGGAAGATATGTGATAAACATAGACTTTAAAAGATATGTGATAAACACGCTTTGCAGAAAATCTGACTTTCAAAGTATACTCTGAGATGAATTCCTCAAAGTAAGATGTGAAAAAAGAGAAAGTGTAAGGGGAGAGAGAGAGCAGGAGGTAGATAAGAGTTGAGATATTAGATGCCTCGGAAGGCAGCTTTGAAGTAGAATGCACCGCGGAAAAGGTCTTACGATCCGAGCGGATGGAGAATACAGTTCATCAAGATTTAAGACAGTTCATGAGCCATAAAGCAATATAATCCTCCGTCCGCAGTCACCGTCCGGAAATACTAGTTGGCCGGCACTATCATGTTTAGTCACCTACCACATTGCGTAATTTCATTAGGACAGGTTGCGCAACGCATGTCTCGTATTGCGGAAGTGGTAAATACTAAAAGCTATGTTGAATAGGTATGGCGCGATAATGGGCCACTCATAACTGGAAAACTTTATTCCTCACGTCAATTTAACGTGATTTGGTGACTTCCCCATATGAGGTATGGTCATACAAGGATCTCTTTTAGCAGAAAGCATTCGTCAAATTACAATTTTAAGTAAGATTAAATCCTAAAATTACAAATATGTAAACATAAATGGAGACCTAAAAGAAGAAACTTGATTTAATAGAGGCGGTTAAGAAATTCACGTTCCTCGAAATTTCAAGTGCGAAATAATTACAGGAAAAACTAGCACATGAGATGTGCTAACTTCTGGTCAATGGCGAAGGTGAACAAAGTTGTTAGCACTCCGCAAAATTAAAATTGATCTGCTGTTATTATTCTTATTCACTGAATTACTATTCTCGAAAAGAGTGAAAAAACGTAACAATCAAATGGATAAATCGTTTAGCAATCAGAAAGGTCTTAGAATTAGATCTATAGAGAGAAAACAGAGGAATATTGGAACAAGCTGAAGAGGAAATACTATTTGGCATGTTCTAAACCAGTGTCGTTAAAAATAAAACGAAAAAATATGGAAGAGAGTAATGAATTTAGCTCCTTATTGATGAAAAAATATATAATTTACACATATAAGGAACCGAAAAACTACTTAAATCCACTTACAGACCAATAATGGCGGATGAATATGATGGAAATTTCCGCGGTCCTCGTATTAAAGAAATTATAGGCCAACCTAGGATGGATTAACCACGATGAAGGCGATCATCATAAAGACCGGATCGCAAACTCCCGAAAGAGAAACAAAATTACATGAAAGCACGATGGGGTTAAGAGCCACGATGGAGACACCACTTTCTGCTCGATCACCGACGTTGATTATTCAACATCGTTGTATTCGGCTGGAATTTAGAGGGTTGATCTTCCAAATAGCCCAGAGTGACATCAGAACCTTAATCTGCAACTGGCTGCTTGATGCGAAAATATTCTAACCAAAGTAGCACGTTTCGTTGAACAACTACTACAGTACAACATATGGTATTGTTCTTCAGGGCCTCCCTTAGGGTTTTAAGGCTACGGGCACAAATATTGAGTGGATCCAATAAATAAATAAATGATTAAATAAATTATATCTTCCGAAGATTTTTAATACAAAATGGAAAAAACACCACATTAATAGAACACAAGTAGTTTTCATATAAGAAGTTAAAATTATTTAAAATAGCAAACATAGCAAAGCCCGGTGCAAGACACCCACTAGCACGGGGCCAAGATCCGGTTGTCAAACCTCAAGGACTGATCTTCGTGATTAATCGAATGAGTTCATCAACTAGAACAAAACTATCGTCCAAAAATCGTTAAGCTTCAAAGCAACACTCTTTCAGCTAAAATATTTTAATTTCGGTTCATATCCTTGATTTGTATTTTCATTACTCTCGCCTTTCTCGGAAAATGTACAAAACAGCGTGGGTTCACAACGCCCATCCAAGCGTTCTTCCGCAATCCGAGTAAGTAGGGGGAAGAACATTATTCTTCGGCCACGGGGGAGGTCTCCGTCCATAAACCGGCACAAATCCGATCTCCCCGGCACTTGCCATCTCGTTATAAAAGGCCGCGGACACCTCCGGCGCGAACCAGGGAAGGGAGGTTGAAGAGACAACAACGGTCGGTTATATTGTTTTAGCCACCTGCAGGGCGACGCTTCTGCTCCCGCGAATCACCTCCGCTGTGGGCGGCGGGGGGGATTGTAGCGATGGGCTTAAAGGGGGAGGAAGAGGGGTGGGGAAAGAAGAAGAATGGGCGGGGGGCGTCGAAATCCGTCCGACTCCCACGCTTCGTCCCACACCCGATATATAGATGCACACCGCACCACCCTCCCAGCCATTATTCTCCACCATCGCAGTCTCTTTCTCCACCTCCACAACCTCTTCAATCCTCCGATACCCGGCCACCCTTTTGCATCACTTCCGGGATATTCATCCCCCCTCCAACGAACATACAACTTCTCATCGCACGGGGTACTGAGGAGGTGGGAGTGGGAGGAGATTCCATGCGCGGCGGCGAGGTCGAGGAAGAAGAAGAGCATGAGAGTTGGGCTCGTAATGATACCGTGAAGTCGAGTGAAGGCCCGCAATTCACGCCCACGGACTGGGATAAGACGAACGGACGACGCGACGGTCCGAATGACGCGGTCGCGCAGGAAGGAGGGACATCTTGCCATCTTGCGGGGAAAACGTTATCGCGATTATAAATTATATTCCAGCTGAATGGTTGCTGGGGACACGATGCATTACATGATTCTTCCACGCTGATGTTGGCGCCATAAAAAATTCTCATCATCATCGGCAATCTTCAATCCAATGATTGGTTTGCTGCAGACCTCCATTTCACTCCCCTCCTATCAGCTAACCGTTTCATTATTTATAAAAAAATAGCCTGAAGCATAGATTTGAGAATATTTTCACAATCATAAAAGAAATAAATAAATTCGTAATTTTCCACTTTTTCTAATTTTCAGACTCAAATTTCAACAGTTGACAGTCATTTTCGAGGTCCTTTTCCGCGAATTTTGCTAACTCAGATTTCAACAGTTACCAGTTGAAACCTTGGATGGTAAATATACAAAAAAGTGGAGGAATTAAAGTGAAAATGTTTTCTTTTAAAGTGAGTTTCTTTTCTACTTGAGTTTTCAATTTCACGTCCTTAAAATTTTCCTGTAGTATTTAATCCTTTGGTCTCCTTCGGTAATCTTTCCCTTTCATTTCTCTTTTATAGCTACTGTTTTTAAGAGGCTATTGCGCAGCATAATACCGTTTAAGTTTGCCTGCTGTCTTTCACGGAGTATTCATTACGATACTTTTCTATTCAATCTTTGACAACTATTCTGTTAAAAAAATTATTCATAGCGGCAGACTTGATAGACCGTCTCCCTCTCCTAAGAATTTTTCATGCCTAATGATTAAACATACATATTCATAGAGAGGATTTCAGGTTTGCCTATGGCAGTATATGCAGCTCAATTTATTTTGAAAAATCATTTCAGCTTATCAAAGCCATCCAACCAAATTACTGTATTTGTAGTACCATATTGCAGACGTATTTCTTAATTATTCCTGGAATGGACCACCACAACTCAACGAAATATGTAGTAGGGAAGTATAAAGCCATTGAACAGATGCATGCATTAAATGTACAGGAAATATACATTTTAGCATTCACAAGAGATGTACAGAAATGTGAAGACTTGAGGTGGATTTTAATACTGGGAAGGAATATAGTTTTATGAAGGAAACACAAGAGATGACTCCACTCCAAGACAAATAAATTTTACGGCCCATACCATTCAGTTCTGAACCTTATATCCTGTACTAAGTCATAACTGTAGATTGCTTATAGTGAAAAACATTTAATTCAAATGTGAAATGCACAAATGAGCGATGTACACATTCATGCGCACTGGTGCATAATCTGCTGACTTCACCGGGATTCGAATCCAAATCTCCCTATTGCCGATTAGGTGTGTTTCCCAGTTGCAACCCTAATTAAGTCAAGATGAAATTTGGAGGGTAATCATGCAAACAAGATACTTTATCCTACCATTTACACTCTAGCGAAGGTGGCATCCTCTAATTCATCTTTGATTAACCCATTCACATCCGCAAGCGCATCGAAACGTATGATAAAACTGACCACTATTCCCTCTGAGCCACTTGCCGGTCGATAATTCTGGAATGTATTCGAAGTTTGGTTGAACTAACCAATCAATTACGGGAGCTTTAGTGCTGCTCTATTCGTACGAATACCCAGAAAAAAAGTTTGTAATGAATAAATATAAAAATATCATTATTACTAGTATATTCCTCTCATATGAAAATTACTTGCGGTATTGTTGTTGTGGCTGATTTAATTGAGAGTATTGTTTTCCCTTGGGTAGGTCGGAAGTTAAAAACAGTGACTGCGCGTCAACGTTTCAGAATTTAATGAATTCCTTCTTCAGGGTAACTAGCAATACGCTTGTTTCCTACATCCGACTTCAGAGAAATTGGACAAAAAAATTACATTTTAACGCAGTTGTTTTATAAAATTAATGATGAGGTAATAACAGGTGAATATATTTAATGTATTCATATGATTTATATGCATGTGTTATAAAGTGTGATAGTTTTTGATATTGCACTATTGACCTACATGTATCGTTTTTTAGCCTTGAGAAGGCCTTAGCCTTTAATCTCATTGGGCAACGGCCTGCCACGGCGGAAACACCGGTTCCCGATCAGTCACTGAAGTTCAGTATCATTGGGCTCGGTTCGAATTTGGACGAGTGATCCTCCTATTCACCGGAATTTTGTTGTCCCTGTCTGAAAAATGATACAATACGGGCGAAATGACTTAAGCTGTCGAAGCACATTTAATTAAATCCATCAAGTCCCGAAACGTTGGACAGGAGTAGGTAACTGTTTTTAACTTCGAACCTACCCTTGAGAAAATATTACTCTTAAATCTTTGAGGTCGATATGGTGAACGCCGAGTTGACTTAAATATCCACAGGAACAATTCAAATGGGATAAGATGTCTCAGTTTTGAACCCGGCTATTTGGATATCCGGATTAGAATTCCGTTCCAATCCAATTATCTTTTCATATCGAATTTCAACACGTTGGTGTTTCTCATAATGATGGTGGCGATAATACGATAAATGAAAACCTATCAGAAAATCGATGCCTATTGGTCTTCTCTTGCAGTGACACAGCAAATAAAAACATCAAAACTTCCCTCCCCCCAGCTATAATCACCTAATTTAAATGCAGCATAGGGGAAAGCAGTGCGGGAGAGGGGGAGGAGATGGCCTGAAAATAGGTCCCTTGTACAACCCACGCAGCAGTCGCTAGGCGCGACGACGCTGACGGAGCCCGGACGGAGCGGGAGGAAGGATGAGGTAATGACGGAAGAGGACCCTTTTGGGGGCGGCGGGCGAGGGGATCCACGGTCGCCGGTTCTCCGAATCGCCTGCCGCGGACTCCGATCGGGTTTTCTAAACATCTTCCTGATTATCGCACGTGCTTGACCTCTTTGAAATTATAATTTTATGCCGCTGAGCTTTTGAATCAAGCGAAGGGTGACGCACAGCTAAGTCCACACGTTAATACAGTTGAGTACCGCGGTGGCAATCAATTGATAAGAGAGAGGGACATTCACTTCCTGTTAGCAGCGAAAGTGTAGGGGAACAATAAAAAATTGTCAGTTGAGATAGCAGAAACTGATCCGTGGAATTATAATGTAATAGGTGAGGTTTAATACATTGGACTTATATAAGATCACCGCAAAATATTAACAACGACCTCTTGCGTTGGGATCGTAAATAAATAAATAGACTTATAAGAATAACCTATGCATAAAAATACGCGGAGGAAATAATACGGATTGAACAGAGTATTTGTTATTTATAAAGGAGATGAATCCATGTGGAAGCGTTTTAGGAAGAAGAAGAAGGTATTGCTTAGAGAGAATAAATCAAGGCAAGGATTCTTATATGGTTGCCACAGAGTAAAATTTCGTCATCAGCACCATGTAACTGAAGGAAAATTTAAAATTACTCCGTTGTCTTCTCTATCACTGGGTCTTTACCGATCCTACCTTTGTCGTTCTAGCTAATACCAAAGACTCTAATTAATTATTTACGGACCAGAACGCTGGACATGTGAATGGTAGCTCCAGCACTCAATTGAAATGTTTACCTCTGACAATGGCCTCCGCAACAGAATAACAGGAATCAGCACAAAAATATATTCGGCAAGGAATTCAAATTAGGGATGCATAAATGCATTAAAACGACGAAAATTGAAAAATAGAATGGCCTGACGAATAATTTCACTGTTTTCAACTATAAACGTTCTCGAAGGTTCATAGAAAGTTGTTTCTGCTCTTAAAGAGGGATAATGGAAAATGTCCGTTAGCATTAAGGTTTGAGGGAAAAAAGAAATTTGAAGGCCTATGAGCAATTCGTTAAAACCATTAAATTTACAACCAAGCACCCCAAATCATAGTACAACCCTCATTAACAAATAGATGTAAAATGTAATAGTCCGCGGACGCATTGCAATAAGTATGCCTTCAAGTATATTCCATTAGATATATATACTTTAGCATTTCTGAAAAATGATTTTAAAGTGAACTAAACATAGCTTCACATTAAACCTATGTTAATTCGTAGTTCTCGTAGATCGTAGTTTTACTACGATCACGGAAAATTATAAGTCAAGGCTATTCACCCTATGCAAGGCTATGCACCCTATGCGATTGTTTTAAACACGTTACAGTTGAACTGCATTTTGAAATAGTATATGGCATTTGTCCTATATATTTAGCTATTAACTTCGGAATGTGTATAATTCATTATTCGAGGTAGTCTATCGAGCATGGTAGATTAGGTTGGGATAGAAGTATTACTGTCTACTAATCTACAATCCTCGAATGAGAAAAAATAATCACGTTAAAATATCGGCTACATTATTATCAACGGTGTAAGCATCAAGAAATTAATAAGGCCTTTTATGTGAATGTTGAAAAAAGTACAAACTTAACGCACAAGTAAGCAGTATTTCTAATTTCTCTCTTATGACTAAACATACAGTTTGGCATTTATAATGTTCCTTGCAGCTATTAATGTTCAAAGCTGAAAGCATTACCACATAACACAGAACATTTAGCTACGCTAATGGGATCCGATTCTTCCTCCGTACACATTGATTGAAACCTCGTTTGAGGAATAAAAGACAGTTGAAAGTCAAAACAAATTTTATCCTACAAAGCAGTAGAAAAAGCAGTAGAGCCGTCGCAACCTAGGTGTATGTCCCAACCTTCCAATGACGAGAAGGCTTAATTTTTGCGAGAGTTTGAATGCACCCGGAAATTACGCTGTCAGCAAGTTCAAGGGTGTGAATTAAAGAAGAAAATTATGATGAAATGAGATGAGAGGGGAACAGGTCCTACGGAATACATTAAAAGCTTCCATGACGCACCGGAAAACGTATAACCATTGTTTGAGAAACTGGGTTGGGCGCTGTCTGGGCGAAATTTAGACTACGAGTTCGGGAATAAGATATCATAGTGTGAATAGAAAGTCGTGATATAGTGAAAATGGTAATCACGACGTAAAACCGCCCCGAGTAGTTCGCTGTTGGACTGATTCAGTTGTCTCATTCTGTTGCGGATAATTTTGTTTTCGCGGAAGTCATACGATCAATAAGAGCGGAGGATCAAAGGCAAAATAAACTGGTGAGATAAATGGATTTGACTGTCTTTCGGACAATATTAATACATGGTTTCTGATAACGTGTAACAAGCTGACACATATTCTTATATTCACCATACTTTCCTCAAACTTCCAAGTTATAGGCGCCTAAACATTGACGTGGTTAGAACTTCGAATGATCGTAGCGCATTGGTAGTTTCAACACCACAAGATCTAATTGTCAAGGTGATCAAATTGACAATTCGGGCCAACTGAAGACATTTCCAAAATCAATCCTAGTCTGATAGCACAATGTATGTAACCATATACGAGTTGGCGTCAGCTTTTTATATTATTTACTACCACTTAACTGTATTGCAGATGTTAACACGAGTTTATAGCTGCGTTGTCTTTAAACAGTTACTCAAAATTGTTACAGGATCAATACACCCAGCAAAGAATAATTATTATGACCTCCGTTGGAAATACCATGTGTTGTAGATCAGAGTAGATCTTATAGCTTAAGATTCAGGTCGAGTGGTTAATGGAATGGTATTAAAGGAACTCAGATCTTTCGTATTATTTTATATGTGACAATTTACCCACCAGAAAATGTAGCATCTACACCAGATGTGGTATTCAAAACCGCATGGCTAACAGAGCAGAGGGCCGCATACGAACAATCTATGGAGTTTGATAGCGACTCGATTTGTGATCAAAATCATCGAACAAATATTCCACATTTATAATTTATTTTTAAGAAAGGAAGCTGTTATATATCCATATCGGCGATGTTGCATCGGAATGGTATTTGTACCAAATTTTGATGGGATGTATTAGACTAAGCAAAGGGTGCGAGAAATTGAGAAAATATTTGCGGAGAGCGCAGAATAGACAAAAACGGAGTGAAAATATAGATGGTTCTACCTTGAAAAAAAAAACGTAACCGCAGCTCAGACAGCAGTTAAGCTATTAATTAAGCTCAGAATACACATAAAGTCTTGGTTTCATTGAGCTAAGATGTAACATCAGCTGATGATGTTTAGATGTACATAATACATCCACAATGGCACATAGAAGGCAGACAATGGCAGTGAAATACTGATTGGAAATTAAATTAAAGAGGAGATGTTCCACATATCTAGGAATCAACACGAAACTACAAGTACGGATTGCAGCTGGACAAAAGTTTGACTAAAAATAAGTGCAGAATTACTTCAGATTAACAACTTCTAAATGGTAATGACATGTAATGAGAAGATCTGACGGTTACGTGGGTAAAATGACATTGAACATGAATGTAGAAAGCAAGAGAAGCCGGGAGACCTAAGGCGAGATAAAGGGAATGTTTATTAAAAGATTTAGGGAGCAGAGTATTCGCAAGGAACGAGTACGTGGATAGAAAGGAGTGGAAGAAACTTATTAAAAACAGTGATCTCATTTGAAAATGGGAAAGGCCAAGGAAGAAGAATGATTGCTAATAAAGGCAAATAATAAGCTCTAAGAAGATACAGTGTAGGGGAAGAAACGGGGTACGTAAATACGATCACGCTAAGTACGGAATTCCATGGATCATTATGATGAAGAAAGAAAAAATACCTGGAGTTGATTTTAATCGCAGAGACGGTTTTCTAAGAAGCAATGACTTATAAAGTAGTAGCATCTTCACACATGTGTCCAAATTATCATTCGAAGTTTCATACGCTCCATTTTGAACATACGCAAAAACAGCTCGATTATAAATTAATAGTCTAAATCGATGATCACTTCTTCATAACATCTGATGTACTGTGAATTACATGTGAATGCATAAAATAATTAGGCGTTAAATTCTTCATGCAACTGAAATGGAGGGAAAATTCAAAGTTTATGTGACAACCTGGAGAAAAACCTGTGACTTGAAAACCATAAGGAAACCAAGTAGCGATAAACGCTTCCACAGGGGTTGAATAATTTTCCGTTTCCGAGATTTTTGCTTTCTCTACTGCGTCATAGATACTCATTCTCCGCTGCACGGAAACCCCTTTTCCGAGAAGATTCCCGAAGGATCTGTCTGGAGAGAACAGAACAGAGGGAGTGAAAAAATCCGTGTTATTCGGCGTTTACAATACCTATTCCCAATTCGGACCTGAAGAAGCATACAGGATTTACGGTGGAAATTTGTCTCAACCATGGAAGTACGTGGTGGAAATCCCTAAACATTTTATACCCATACTCCATTGGTGCCGTTGAGAGCGTTAATTGAGTAATTAAAAATTGTCACTTTTTGGAAAAAGGGGCAAAAAGTAAAATAAATAAAAATCAAACCATAAGTGCTGCTTTCCTCTTCCATTTGTGTTCGTCTC
Source organism: Pyrrhosoma nymphula (assembly GCA_963573305.1). Taxonomy (NCBI): domain Eukaryota; kingdom Metazoa; phylum Arthropoda; class Insecta; order Odonata; family Coenagrionidae; genus Pyrrhosoma; species Pyrrhosoma nymphula. The sequence goes on from OY754334.1 coordinate 39,685,317, forward strand.
CTACCCGGTGGGTGAAACGGTCACGTGCGAGCCATCTCTCGGCCGATCAAGTCGGGTATGGGGTGTGATATAAACCCCCGTCAGTTCAGCATTTAATTAAGTAACCTGGTTGGTGTAAATCGAGAGATCCGGGTTCGAATCCCGGGTCAGGTGATTTTTTTTCTGTTTGAATTCGGCTCATTTTCATCTTCCCCACAAAAACATGTGTTCGTCCTTTTATTTAATACTGCCCTATGGTTGCATGCTTTTTATGATTCAGTTACGCTCACGATCGGCTTCATGCACGCCCTCCAGTACTTTAGGACTCCTAATATCCCTCCTTTTTTAAGAATAGCTTCCACCAAATTCAACCATGACTTTCTCCGTCTATTCCTTCCTCTAGCGCCGTTCTCTCCCCTATCGTATATCTAGTTTGTTATTCGACTCTAATCCATTCTCTTGAAATCGTCAAATCAACGAATCTCGCTGTCCGAATCACGAACCATACATTTCCATTACCTGAGTATCCATTCCAAATTGTTTCGTTACTGTGTCACGCTTAAGCTAAATTTTAGAATCGTACAAGCAATAATGGAAGTAAATGCCTTAAAACGCAGAAAATGATACCAAAAATGTTGGTTCGCACCTCTTCTGAATAAAGGGGCAGATGAAGACGAACGAGTTGTCAGAGGGGGAGTGAAGCAGTATTTGAAGTGGAGGCCGGAGGGGTGTAGCACAAGAGATGATGCAGCTTCCGGCCTTACGCCGAAGTAAAAATATATACCTACACCATTAATCCTCGGTGCATAAACTATTGTATAACAGTTCACAATGGATTATTTAAAAAATGTTCTTAAGATGGAATGCATGCAATGCTGCAATGGAATGACACACAACAAGCGCCATTGGTCAAACAAGATATATCTTTGAACTGGACAGTAAAGATTTCTCATTTTTATCATTTCATATGGATTTTAAATTAAAAATAGTTCCGATCCGTCCAAGCTGCATAAAATATATACAATCACTGCTCTCAATTGATGCCAAAAGTGCCTTCCTATCACAGGGATAACCCAAAACGCTTCAAAGAATTACGTAATATCCATCTAGGGCGTTGTACATACCTCTCCCTCCAACCCTCGTTGATAGCATTGGGCATAGCGACTACGGTTTAGCAACAAAAAACGTTGTCGCGAACGGATTTGGCCTGTTAATCCTGCGAAAATCATCCATGCAGAAAGTATGCAACATATTGTAGTCCCAAAATAAACACTCGTTACCTGCAGTGACATGATGCTCAACCTTTTCTTTTGGCGGATAACGGGAGGCATAAATGAATTTCTCATCTCCATGGACAGTGAATTTGAAGGAAATCCCAGCTATTACAGTTTCATTTTCGCTGATGGGAAAGCTTTATTAGAAATCTGGCAGAAGATTACCAGCTTCCAACAGTACAACTTTAGTACATATTAGATCCTGGTATATATTCATTCCAACGGGGATTCCAATGGACCGAGATGAAAAAATCAATACAATTCACACTAATTGCACTGAGATGATGAAATACGAAATTAGTGCAGCAATGCAAAATGAAAGCTATCACATTCATCAAAAGTGCCCAAAATATTCTCATCTTTTAGAAAACAAAGTTATCCTTCATATTACTAAGGCTTAAAATTATTATTTACATAATTCACTCTTTATCTAAGGTTTAACTTTCACTCCTTTCTTTCTTATGATTATGAACTTGTCTAATCCACGTTGCCAATAGTTTCTTCTGTTATTCGCTATTGGGCTCACCCAATGGCCGTGGCATGACTCAGAAATTCCTTTTGAGATACCTCCTAAAAAGCTAAAACTCATAGTTTACGTTTATTATTATAGTGCGATACTCATAATAGTGCTAGAATGTTAGTATTGACTTAGTGGAAGCGATATATTCATCTTTAAAATAAAGAAACTCAAGTAAAAACTCCGCACCTCTATTAACCACGGGCCAAGACACGTCATGCGGTATTGACCCTGATATAACTTGCTTCATGGTTATTTGGTTCGGAAAAATGACCAGTGTTTCTCTATTTTAATGATGGATCTCAAAATATCACTGCAAAGAAAAATTTAATCAATCTATTAATTATCAAGATTTGAAAGTTCCTTGGACAGCTTAACATTGTGAGAAAGATCATCAAGGTTGGTAGAGTGGCATCATGCTATGAAGCTGATAAAGATAACTTGGCACAGAACGCGAAAAGGTTGGGAAAAGACTGACTCACACCAGACAAATAATGCTTGGAATTAGACGCTTGAGGAAAAGGGGGCATTTAAGCCATTTACGCCGAGTTGTGGGGAAGAAGATCCACCACGGGGTTTACCCACCACCAAGCATAGGAGGATACGAGTGGGGAGAGGAAGGATGTTTTAGCGAGGGTGAGGTCACTCGTTTGCTACTCGGAATCCCTCTTCCGTTGGCTCCGAGAGTTTTTTTTAACCGCGTTGAAGGCGCGAAGTTTTCAGTGAAAAAACTACAAAAAAAAACAACACACCCAATAGGGAACGACGCTTTCACTCTCGTGGCAGAATAATTAGATTCAAAATTAAAATGGTTTTTTTCAATGTGTCACCAAATATTTTCAGTATGACCGAAGCCGAAGAGGTCAAAGTGGTATGATGGAAAAAAACTCATCACTCAACCCCTACCATCACGTGTTTTACAGTCAATTACAATAATCCTCGCTAAGCTGCAAGATTCTATGTCCAATATTTTTAAGCATATCACTTTGGCTAAAGTATTTAAAAAGAAGTGGCGTCCATGGACCATTAAAACCCTCCATCAAATACGCATTAATATGCCTGGATTATAGATGTATTATTAATTATTGGGCCACTTGTATCTCTCATTACGGATTATCAGTGCACAACCGCTGTGCATAATGTTATGGGCGTATCACTTTGTAACTGCAATGGAAAATAACATATTTTTCTTAATATAAGATGACATCTCTGCCTAACTTAATGTACTTAAAGCTATCTTTTCTATAATGTACTTCAATGTTATCTCGCAAAAAATAGACCCATACTGCGAATGTGTGCCATCTATAATGTAATTTATGTGAACAAACAGATCTCTTTCCCACACAAAAATATTTTTGTTACAGTATTAGAGGCATTATTACGTAGATTTGAGGAAAATCTATATATTTTTTTTAATTTTTTCGACGGCGTTTATTTTTCAAATATTGTGTGGTGATTTGGTTCAAAAGATAATGGGCGTACAAGTTGCTATAGTGTAAATTTAATTGATAAAAAAGCAACAATCGATTAATAAAAAGCCAAGCAATTGTTAGAGCCTTCCTTAATTTATGCTAATGATGACATCTCGTCTGGATAATTTAAATCACCAAGAACCACCACGATAAGATGTTTTTTATTTTGGTACTTACCGACATATTTGAGGCAGGTGTTCACGTGACTTCCGATGGCCTATCCCGGAGTTTTAACATCCGGGACCCGGTTTAGAGAGATGAGATCGATGACGTTTTCCCTCAAGACCGGAATTCTATTATTTATTCTATGTTGACACTAAATGAAAAAAATATATTGTCTGTTTTGGAACTAATGATTAATTGTGTGTTTTTAGAGAGGGCATCCCCAGAGAATACAGGATGATTTCATTGAGCAACGGACAATGCTGAAAAAATATAGTGACCCACTACGGGAAACCAAAGTAATCGTTAAACCTAGAGGAACCCCAATGTGTCAATGAGCTAAAATTCTTTAAAAATTGAACGCAGAGGTGATTAACGTTCAAGCAATGTTCTTCAAAGCTCTTGAGAAATTACTCTTTTATAACTGGTTCTGTTACCAGTTAGGAAATTTGATGGGACATCGGTAATCGAAAAACTATTTTATGGAGTAATTATTCCGTTCACTGAAATCCTCACGCTATCTCGTTCCCTCCACATTAGAGTATGGTGCAATTAAAAGGTAACTCGATGCAATGGATTTTCATTCATTATTTAATAGCTCGATAAGTGCAAAAATACCGGGCAGGGTGGCACAGCGATGATTATTCTTGTAGCATAATATCAAAAATCTTACATAACATTTAAATTAAAATAAATTTTTGAAAGTTAGTATCAGGGTCAAACAGAATTATTAAGCGAATGCAGAATCACATATTTTCTTAACTACATTCACACTTGTTGGAAAGGGGTCAAATAGCTCTCCAGGTTATCGATTCCATTCAATAAATGTTGTTTTAAAATAGATATTTCTTTGCACTATTTTTTCGTATTCTCAGTTTAATTTTGTAGGTATGGTTTCTTTCCCATTAACGTTGGTTTCTCTATTCATCGCGTAGTTCCCCCCATAATTCCTCTTGCTTCACTATTTTCAACATTTCACACAACCTATCCTTTTTTTCCTTTCTTCCAGTCTCTCTCAGCCGAGAATTCACGTTAAAATATTACGGTTAAGAGGAAGAAAAAAGTGATACGAATCCTAAGTTAATGTATTAAATTATCTAGAATTAAATGATAGGACTGAACACTGCGATGTTAAATTATTTTCTCAGACCATCTCACCTTTTTCTTTGAACTCCGTGCAATTCCCATGACCAGCAGGTTACCAATGAGCTGCATGAACCCGATAGTATCAAATCATAATTCATATGTAGTATTTACGATTGAAAGCAGTTTATCGTGCATGGAAAAACCCATGTCTTTCTAAATACCTCGAGGTCACAGTGTAAAATTCTGTTCCAACAATGAGATTTCAACGGATCTTTCCGTAAATAGGAAACTATACACGTTGGAACTGTAGAGTATATATATACTGAACGATGACCGAGAATATAGAAAATACCTTAAAAGAAAATGAATTAATTTATGGTAAATCCAAGGTAAAATCTAAAGAAAATGTGCATTACCCTCTACAGTTGACCTACCTCAACACAACTACTAACTGACCTACAGGTGACAGTTAAACAGAGGTTGCACTAAACTTAGGTGAACAACTTATTAAATTTTCACAAATAACTAAATACTGCGAATAACCGGTTTCACCAGTCACGGTATCTCAAGGTAAAATCGTAAGAGTGTAGACGACGTTTCCAATTATGCCAAATTCTTCCATTCAGTTTCAACATCAAATACTGCACAAAGTAACGCCTGTAATCGTCTATCTTTTCATTTGATGTACAGTAAAACGTTCCACCAGAGGCTATATACTTACATTGATATTTGGCAGCAATCTTCTAGGGTGGGCCGAAATAAGGTTTTTTTCCGAATCAAATTTGCCCTATGCGGGAAAGTTGTGTTAACGTTAATTTAAATTAACGTTAATTTCAAACTATCACTTTGTAGGTTTTTCCATAGATTAATTTATGCGAAATGATGACTGAAACATTCGTAAAGGAATACATTTTCAAAAAGTGGAAAATTATGGCCATTCGGGCTTCCATAAGGCAAAATGTGAAGTGATGTCATATGTCGCTAGAATTTTTCGTTGGTTTGCGGGTTGCCTATTCTCAAAATTTGTTGACTATTCCCGGGCGACGTAGAACCGTAGATTTCGTCAAATTCATTAAAAATTTCAGAAATGTAATACAGAGAAATAAATTCATCGCTGACATTTACTAACATGTCAGTTTTTTAAATACCTCAGTCTCCATTGGCGTTTGTATCCAATTTTCGCCTGAATTTTCGCAAAATGTTAAACTTTAGGGATCGGGCGGCAGTGTAAAAACCTTATTTCGGCCCACCCAAGTCTACAGCATACGTTATTGATTCAGCGAAGAAATTTTGTAATCGCCACGATTCATTCAATAAAAAATAGGAGTGGCAACTAGCAGGGCAAGACCTGAGATGAGGGTGGGAAGACGGATGCAATGAGTCAGCATAGTGGGGATAAAAATGTATGAGAGAGTATTTAATATGGTTGAGGAGGAAAGGAAGCTAATTAGAAAAATTAGAAGGAGGTGGTAAAAGTGGCGGTAGGCCGAATTAAAGGGGAAACGACATGCTGTAGGGGGTAATAAACAGAAGTTCTGTGTATGTGTGGAAGAGGGAAACAAATAAGAATTTTGAACTGTATGAAAGGAAGCAAATAATTCGAGGAATTTAAAAAGATATCCAACAAAAGGATGGAAATCACCATTAAAAATCATATTACAACCGGCATTGGAACGGGAAACTCCACATTATCGATCAAGGGTGGGCCCTTTATACACCGAAAAAAAATGGAGAGAGGAGGCCCTATCTGCACCCCTTGCGATTGCCCCCTTTTACCCTTGCCCCTCCGAAGGCCCGCCCAAATGGAATCTCCCCTCCCCTTCGTCACACGGACGGACGGAGTATGCCGGTGTTCAGTATTACCACCGCGCGTGAAAAACTCATCTTTTCACGGATAAGGTGAGAAGGCCAGTTACAGCACATTAGTTACAAGCAAATTTAGAGAGGGTTTACGCGAACTAGATGGCTTGAAAAACCCAAATATTGTCACTTTGTAACGAATAAATTATCACCCCAATTTCACTGGAAAATTCACACAAATATACGCGCGCATGGTATTATATTGCGAATTAGTCAAAGTTTCTTTTTAAATCTCAACTTCCTTTTGCCTACGTTTCGCTCTTTAATATAAGAATCATCAGGCCTTAAGGTGAGAACATTTTCTTGTTATGACAATGTTAACAAAGATTTCTTCTTAGTAAAAGAAAAGCAAAAGGAAGTTTAGATAAGAAAAAACTTTGATCAACTTTCAATAAAATATGCATACATTAATTAAAAGTGGTCAAGAACCAACCCAACAAAACTATTATTATATTGTTATAAATGAAGGGGGCAAGAGCCCAGCCACATTGACACACCGGTTCCCGTAATATCACCGAAGTTAGGCAGTGTTGGGTCCGGACGGTGGCTGGATTGGTGAGCATACATACCTTCACCGTGGCGCTCTTGTCCCCTGTCTGCATGTGGCAGATAGGCATGAGGTAGGCGCAATGGACCAAGAAGGTATAAGTGCCCGGGCTCCTGTCGAAGGCCCACCCCTACGAACAATCTCTCTATCTATAATAGAAGTGATAACCATGCAGGTAACCAAGGATCCATGGAAAAGCGATTTAAATAAAAGCATGCAATAAGCCGAGTTAACTTTATTGAAATACATCCATTCTATAGAAAATATCGATAACATCAGAAGTAGCACAGAAATACTCTATTTCTATATTTTCACCAGACTTGAGGCACTGTGAAAAATTTCATATTCTTATGACATCAAGAATTGAGTTAAATTAAGTTGAGTTAAATTTATGAAAATATCGTATATATCGATCGACTGCTGATTGTCGGCCATGTTAACGCGAACGGGTTATACCCTATGCCTAATATATGCAACACTGATTATCAAGACGTAGCCACGTAGATAATACTTATATTAAAGAACGCCTCTTAACTCCCTTCTCCCCTTAAAGAACTCCCTTCTTAAGTCCGCAAATACTAGTCCCGTCTTGAAGCAAAGAGAGCAATCAGTCGTCTCTGGTGAAGCTCTTCTTCTCAAGACAAGTTATCGCACACATTTTTTTAACAAAAGGCGCTGAGTGGTTCTAAACACTGGTAAGAAGCATGGCTGGAACGATTATGAGCTTCATGCGGTCGGAGGGAAGGAAAGTGACATCCGACAGGGTGAGGGGGTCAGGTTTGCACTCGAAGGGGTAAGTTTAGGGAAGATGAGAACCATATACAAAGTAAATGGAATGGGACAAAGGAGCTGGTGATGTCAATGGATTTAGGGAACTTATGAGTATTTAATCGAATGGAATCGAATGTATTAAGGTTTGTGGTAAGGAAGTGACGACCACTGAACTATGAAAAAGCGAGTTATAGAAAAGCACAGTAATATTTTTTCTTAAAAAAAATTATCCAAGTTGTGGACACGTTACTACGACTCTCTGATTGTTCCTCGGGACGAGAGTTGGATGCTTACCCACTATTCTAACTCGAAAGCATGAAGAGAAGAGAAGAAGCACTAAAGAAAAACATGTAAAAATGACTGCGGATGATATTAATAAGCACATAGCACTATCAGATAATGTGGGTTTCAATCTCTCAGTGATTGCAATTGTGGCAACGGCCTGCCACGATATAAACACCGGTTCCCGATCAGTCACCGAAGTTAAGCATCGTTGGGTTCGGATCGTGTTTGGAGGGGTGATCCTCCGATTCGTCCGAGTGCTGCTGCCCCTGTCTGTACGTGGCAGACAGTAAGTGCGACATGATTTTAGCCGTCGATGCACGTTAAACAAAAAAAGAGATTGTAATGTTCGTTGAAGGAGCTCATAAAGGGTAATCTACATTATAATAAATTTGTTGGGTCTATTAACATAACTGTTGGATTATAAAAAGAGTCTCACCGAGTGACATGGAGATTTTTATGGCAGGATGAATGGACTGTATAAGGGAAATATTTAAGCGTAAATCAACTACCTATACTTTCCCGCGAGTGACAACGATATAAGTGATTCTCTGCCCCGTACGTGAGCGACAGCACCGAAGAGTAACATGTAAATATTATGCTGTTTCCAATGCATCAATAACTAGGGTTATAAAAAGTATGAAATATACTCCTTCCTAATCTATTCTATTCTTCTTTGAACTAACTTGGAAACATTTATGGAAAAAAATAAGTCATCGATATTGAGCGGAGCATGGTAGCATAATGCTGAAAGTAGAGGACAAACATTCTTCGATCTCTTCTCAGTACGATTATTAATTATTGGTAATCATTTTCAGTAAATACGACTGTTTGTATGATACTCAGCAAGAAAAACCCACCACTGGCCTCTTTCCGTTAAAGACAAAGTGACAGGGGACCCGTTATCCGCACACGTACCCGACCAACGTGAAGAGGAAAAGGGGTCGGAAGCTATATATTTTACTACCTCCACTTGGAGTACCATTCAAATTGCGTTAATTACCGATTGACCTGCATTTGAAGCTTGCCGAAGCCGATTGACCTGCATGTGTTTTTGACTGCGGTCAATACTTGCTCGAAACACCAACCTTGCGCTTTCTTCGAATTGTAAGATGATTTTTACTACTGGGCTACGCTGCTATACATTTTTTCAAAAAATCCAGAACTTTCATATCCGCCGTATACCGTCAACCTAACTCCTGGTTATTCTCGGGGGTAGATCCTGGATTCTCAGGGCCTGCAAAGACCACCCTCCTTTATTTCCTCTGTGCTTCAGCCGGAACATTAAGAGCAGACCTCCTCAACTGTCATCCATCACAGCGATAATGGAAATTATGCAAACTGGTTTTTCTTTTTTCAGTTCTAAGGTAAATAAGAGGGTTTAACATTTATTACCAGTTCGCATGCGGCCAAAAACAGTATAGTATCAGCAGAAAAAGAAAAGACTCTCCGCAATACTGTCTACTCTATTTCTGCTACAATAGCAGGTGAGGGTCCATTGTTTACTAATAAGTTCTTTTATTCAATACTTTTTACAAGCAATAATATAGCCCTATATTTTCAGGTGGTAGAAGATCTAATTGTGAAATTATCAATTATTTTGAAAGCCTTATCATGTTTCCTTCTCCTTGATCCACAAAATTAAAGATTATTGCAAAGAAACGGCCAAGGTCAAAATTTACGTAAAACACCATGTCATCTCCAGAACATAGCCATCTGCCGCATGTTGCAGATATAAATTAATCGGCTTTATTACAATTGGTGAGCTTTCAGAGGAGGCATTCTATTCCGATATCTCTTCCAATATTAAAAAAAAATACCAGCGCAATGAGCGCATGATCGAAATTGAAAATTAACGGTAACTCAAACGATGGTAACTCATTATGGAAAACTATGATCCCGCCTCTGAATTTTGTCCATTACGCCATGTTTTTAGCGTGATTCCATTAATCGTATTTTCCGACCAGAAATCGAACATAAAGTCCGTTTTACATTATACTTGATCCAGAACATATTCCAGGGTACTCGCTAGCATGATAGCTTTTCAGTACTGTGTGATATTGAAACAGCATGCAGGCTAACAAGCATGTTCATTATTATACTGGCAGAGCTGCTTGATTTCATAATTGATGCGGTAATAGTTTGCTACTAGCTACCGGTAGAACACAGTAGCCTTCGACCAATCATATAAGCTAATACAGACGCTGTGAGATCTTCACTTTCTGAAATCAGCTCCCACTTAATACAGCGCACAATAAATATAAATGTTCCCACTGTTGTAGATTGATTAATGTCATATTATTGCGGACATCCGCTTAGATATGAATGAAAATACCGATTCCCCGCCAGTACAAGTTTAATGGTCGTGTGAAACCTTCTAAGACGGCACCAATCATACTGGATCCCGTTCTCAACATCTAGTACCGGCTACTTATACTAGGTCTTGAGCTGGATCATGTATTATGCGAAACGGACTTAGTATTCAATACTGGAAACGTCTGTAGGGAATTTAAATCGAAAGGGAATATTGTCTAAATGGAATTCGAACGCTTCCTAACATTTGTAGGGCAGAGGCATTCAAAAGGCAAACTCCTGAACTTCGGGAGATACAAGATGGCGGAGAGACTTCATTTGGGACGAATCGCTCACTGGAACGAAGCCGCAATTTCCTGAGTGCAAGCGAGCAAAGCAATTCCCTTCTTCCTATGGCGCCGTGTCGTCAATGCTTTTTTGAGGTTAAAAGAGCACTTATGAACATCGCCGCCGATCGAGAGCGTGGATGTGAGCGAGTGAAAGAACTGGGAGACCCCTTGTAACCCCATGTTAACCCACTCTCCACTTCCTCCCTCGGAGCGAATGCAAAAAGGGACAAAGGAGAGGCTCTGCGTATGAAACCTACCACCCCACTGAACTCAGAAAGAAAAAACTCTCTTTTTAGGACTCAGGGCTTAGAGGACTTTTAAATTACAGTTAATCGGGTAGTAGAACCTGCCGAGTGCATTCACCGCGGGAAGAGACCATTTTATTGGTTTTAACGTTGCATCAGAGATCTGTAAACAAAGCTATCCGAATCGCAAATGAACAATTCTTTATTTTTTCCCGGTGACCGAGTAGATTTGGGAATCGTTTTCATGTGTATGTGAATTTGGTTACACAAATAAAAAAGAGTATCAATGAAAAAAAGAACATATAAAGAATACGTACAAAAAAGAGTAATCCATTATATTGATACAGTAAAATACGTTATACACCATTAAATTGCCTTGATGTAAATCATTTCCATAGCATATAGCCATCTCACCATCTTAACATGTCTGGAAAAATACTAATTCTGACACTAATATTTCAAAAGACTGATTTGTACGAATTATTAGGCAATATAAAACATAGTTTAGAAGGCAGCTAGATTGCAAACAAGGTGGTAGACGGGTAGATAGATCGTTGGGCTAATCACCCGAGGCCTCGGGGTCTAATGATGGATAGATCTCATTGGGTACGTCCAGGCAAACCCAATCGATCTCATTCTCTGGGTACCATGTCTTACTGAAAAGCCACAAGTGCCACAGGAAAATAAACTGCCCCATATTCTAAATCAGTGAATGTCATCGCCGTGGGCTTAGTTATATGGTGAATAATAAACTCACGGATGAAACATGCGAAATGACCTAAGCCGTCGAAGCACGTTAAACCAAAATACTACTACTATGAAACAGATATATAATATATAAGAGATAATGTTTTACCATTAGTACGCTATCTCAATATATTATGTTTAAAAATTAATATTCCTTCACAACTAAGATATTTTCCCAAGTTTCAAATTTCAAAGCAATTTAGAATTAGAAGGTTAAAATTTTTCAAAGCAAGTTAGAAGGTTTTCATACCCCCTGTATTATACTAACAAAAAAGTTTCAATATATGTAATTCACGTCCCAAAGCAAGTAGTTCCCCTTCAGAGCTTAGGTATAGCTGTTAGGTATTTGACATCGTAACATTTTTCTATGCTGTCTTCGCTTGTCTCCAATTATCCACACAAACATTCAAAAAATGAATGGCAGGAAGCAATATGCAAAAACGATACGCCGATACGATACGACTTAGAGTTAATTCCACGATATTGGAAAAATTCAACTTAACACACGATCAATGTTTTCCTCAGCTCATGGCTTGTTTTGCAGAAAGTAAATAGGATTAGGGGAAAATTCCACAAGGGATAAAAGCGGAACTCGAACTCGGATCCCTCTGATATCGCGTTGACTACTTTAGCCAGTTAAGCTATGGATACGTGGATTTTTATGGGCTTTCTTTTTTCCCCCGTGGGATTTTCGTAGTTATGAGCACTGGTTGGTGACTTCGTAAAGGTAGTACCGTAGCTAGTTCCAGTATCCTAAAATATTGTGAAAATAGGATTACCAATAAGGTAGCAGTACGTGAAAACATTCGTGTGGAGTGATACCCTACATGGGTATCAAGAGACATGGACAATTGGAAAGCAGGAACAAAGGTGAATAGCGGTTTTCAATACATGGCTCTAGAGGCGGATGCGAAAGAATATCGGGCGAATAAACGGATGGACAAATGGACTGATAATATCAGGAAGGAGCAAGTGTGAAGAAGAATAGAAGGGGAGGAAACAATATGAAGAACTATCATGAAGAAAAAAAAGCCCAGGTGGATAGGCCAAACTTTGAACCTGAACTATTTCGATAGGGTCGAGGGAGAGTCCCACGAAAGACCGAGGAAAAAATAAGGAGGCTGGGTAAAACTGGATATGCGCTGGGATATGTGAAACGGCATATATGAAACAGAAGAGCTATAAGGGTAAGATGGACTTAGGAGGTGACAGAGCAGAATAGAAGGGTGAAGTCAACTAATTTCAGGATTGAATGACTAGCGATGATGATAACTTGTTTCAAGCTAAGTTATCCAAAGATAGGCGTCATTGTCGGCAAGGCACCGGAAACTCAACCCAAGTTAACGTAAACTTTAAACTGGTTGGAGTGATTTTTGTTTATGCATGGATTTTCATGAAAATTTGCATATGCGTTCTCATCTATAGATAAAAGTGAGAAAATAGCATTATACCGATTTGGTTCATTGGCAATCCAATGCTATTTTAACTCGTAGCCTCATGGTACAAGGCATACATTTCTTCATCATTCGATTACATATGATCAGTTTTACTTATATGCTCTATAAATATAATTCGCGAAATAATATATTTATTTTACGCGAAAAAATACGATTCTTATTATTATAAATGTTGTTAACAAAATCAGAGAATCACGCAGAGTCCAATATAAAAAAAACATTTCAAAATAATTTCTTCTAAGCTTTGAACACCGTGCCGAAAACTCAATTCATAACATGCTTTATTTAAGGAAAAATATGAAATATAATTATTGCATTACATTCAGTACTGCATATATAGTGAGTTACAACGTATGTACAGTTGTACTTGTGAAATGTAGTCCAAGAATTTGTTTTCGCTTAATTAAAAAAATATGAAAATGTGCACTCAATAACCCGCAGTTACCGCTCCAGTCATCTTAATTTCGCGTTAATTTTTATCTATTCAACCACCTTTTCACTATTTCGGAAATTTTATGCGTCAAGTTGCGGTATTTCTGCAACCGGAAACATGTACTATAAAGCCTGCACGCCACGTCCCTTTCCCCCGGGCGCCTGCAAGAATCAGGCTGCCGGCTATGACTCGACGCCCGGGCCGCTACGCAAGTGGAAACGGAGAGATGGGAGACGGGGGAAGAAGCGGCGGGAGAACCACAGTTATCTAGAGGGGAGGGCGCGGTGCACTGGCGCCAAGGGCAGCCGAGAGTTCTTGTTGAGAGAAACACAAATCCACCCACAGTCAGCCGTCGCGCGACCGGAGCAACCCAATTTGCGGAAGTCCCAACTTAAAAAAAAAGTAATTAAATTCCATTTTTTTCACATTCGGCTACTTAAAGAAAAAATATCAGCTGATAATTCAAACCAAATTCTTCTTTCCCACATTAAATTATTTACGCCAACAAATTAATACCTATCCACTCTGATTTTTCCGAAAATAATACCTACCTATTTGAGTTTACGTGCGCAAATCGCAAAGCATGGATGAGAAACAGGAAAAAAATGCAATTATTACATCATCGACATACGAATTAAATATTTGCCAATCTCGGAAAAAGAAGTACACCTTTTCTGAAACGGCACAATCGAAAATGCGTGATTTCACATCTGTTTGGACACGCGGTCGCGATGGAAGCCATCCTTAAGCTAGTTTGGGCAAAGTATCTCCACGCATACAATATAGCAAATCTGGCCACATTATAAAGGTAACATTTTTCAAATTGTAAATAGTACCAAAATATTTGCCTTCTTAGTACTTACTGCACTACTTCTCTAGACGTTTGATGAAAAATACAAGCTTTTTCAATGGGATTTGGTACAGCTGTGGCAAATCCCAAATGGCTGAGTCAAGCGATGGCTGAGATTCGTTAAAAATATGAGCAAGTTCTGACGTACAGATAGCATCATAAAAGTAACGATGAGTGGTTCGTTTGCTTTTTCGACTATCTAAAAACTGAATATATCACTTACCCTAATACTTTTAATAAAATTGCAAAAACCTTGGATACAACGTGAAACAAGTTGGTCAAGTAAAAACATTTAATATACATAATGTTGAATAAAGAAAGGTTCAGCGTATTTTTAGCCAAATTTTTATGCGGACACCGCTAAGCGTCACAGTCCACAAGGTTTCCTCGCGAACTGTGGCGGTTAGCGCACGCTTGGAACTACTTCGTTGCACTGAATTCCCGGCAGTCTTCAGGATCTTGTTTCTCTAAAGCTCACAAATATCTACACGGAAGGATGATGCCTCGGTAGGTTAACTGGCTGAAGAAATCAGCGCGATATCGAAGGAAACCTGGTTCGAGTCCCGGTCAAGCCGATTGTTCTTTCCTCTGTATATTTTAAGCGTCATTAGTGCCAAAATATTTAATTCATGCTTCCTCAACTGCTAAAATTTAAAAACAAAATTTGAATATGGTATTATCAGGGTTGGTACAAGTTAGAGATTGTGAAATTCTAGGACTTTTCTAAATCTTCTGGCCAAAGTGCTAATTTTTTCAGGTGAAAATATCCGTTCTTTGATGTGAATTTTAAAGAAGGCGCAAGAGAAGGTGCACAACACACATATGCATGTACTATGGAGGAATACAGTTTTCCAACAAACGGAGCGCCTCCACCAACACTCTGGGAGAAATTGGCTTCCTTTCTGATGGCATATCATACTTGAGGGCTCGACCACGACGAGGGCGACGAATTACCTGTAGACAATCCGCGGAGAGAAACTTTTATATCCCAATTTCCTCCGTATGAGTTAAAAGAACAGGACCAGAGTGTTTAATGTATGGGCACGATTAATTGCTTAATATTAAATAAGAGCTTTACTCCAATTCCACAGACCAAAGGAGAGGGCCTCAAATGGTAATCCTCACTTATTGAAAACAAGCAGATTTTTACTTGGAAACACAAACTTCCAGGTCAATTTCTATTTTCCCACGAATTATCCAGGTTTTTCTGGACATATTTCAATTAACATAACTTTTCCAGGATTTCCAGGTTTTCCAGGCCTGCAGAAGCCCTGGAATCTATTATAACTAGAAACAAATTCGCTCAAACTACCTTTACAGGACCGGCAGTTTTTTTTAAATACGAATTCTTAATGGGGATAGTATAGAATATACCTATATTATACTCTTGGGGATAGAAATCCTCTAGACAAACAAAAAGATGAAATAAAAGAGCAGCGAGGTCAATGACAAATGTAAACGTGATAATATTCAAATCAGAAATGAAAGAGATTAATATAATGACAAAATTGCTTCCTAAATCTAGCAAAACTGCTCATGTGATTCATATGATAAATTGAAATTCAAGAAATGACAAATGTAATTTAAAAAATAACATTGCGAAATTACATAGAATAAAATATTCTGAACTTCATAACAGACTTTACTATTCAAGTTAACATTGTTTAAATTAAATTATGTACATTTTGCATTAAAATATTGCCAGTGATCGAGATTTCCTCTAATCGGTTGGATTAGAAATCCAGAGATGTGAAGCGACCACAAAAAACGATTTGTGGAAGATAGTGATGATATGGATACTATGGTAAAATTTTTGCACCTTGGGATCGATGGAAATTTCACGATTCAATATTGCCTAATGACCTATGTAACAGCCTAAATTAAATGTAATAAAATTCAGTCATAAATACAAAGTTTTGTCTAATTCAGATTACTATATTTACTTCCTGGTTCCAACAACTGTCGAAATTAAAAAAAAAATAATCGAACATGTCCTCTTTAATGACAAGTGAAAAATATCTTACTCGAATCACCTTAACCCACTGACTGACGGGGACGACCCGACCGGCCGACCCAAGGCGAAACCGTTTCTCCTCCTCCTTCGTCCAAACGAACAACAACTAACCCTGCTTCTCTGAAATCCCCACCAACAACCCCACCACCCCATCAGGTTATACTCCGAACTGGGAGAGGAGAGTGGGGTGGAGAGGAAAGGAGATGGAGCCTCATCCACCTCCTCACTCAAGAGAGGAAAAGTTCCGTTAAAAAGTCGAGGAAGGGGTTAGAGGAAGGGGAGGTGAAAGAAAGGGAAGGACATAGGAGTGAGTGAGACGAGGAAGAGACTATGAGAGGAGAACGGATCGCTTTGGTGAAATTGTCAGCGAGAGGGCGCAGGAGTCGGTAGGTGTAGCGATGCTGTTCCAGCGCTTATATGTATAACTTGCTGAAGGATCACACAAGTAATATTAAAAACAGGATATGCCAAGAGGGTTGCCAATAAAAATATGGGAACACACGAAAGACACAAGTAAAGATTTCTATATTTCGATGGAGAGTCGATCCATCTTACTCAAGGCAAAGAGTACGAATCTAAATGTATAGATAGCGAATCCAATTGAATAACGAATGTATATACATGAGGTTTTGGTGGGGAAACACATACCTACATACACACAGATATAGACATAACCACACACACCTATTCGTGTGTGTTCGCGTAAGCTCGCGTGTTGATTGAAGTGAAAGAATCGCTATGGCCATGCCTCACGGGGATATTGTTTCCGCCAGGGCATGAGAAGCGGATTAGACCGCTCCCTATGAGATGCAGACCGCCGGGGAGGAAAGATGATGTGGATTCCGCTTTGAGAGTCATCTCCCACGCATAGAGACACCCGGGGGACACGTCCCTCATGAATCTGATAGGCACCTCTTTAGTTTAACACAACTTTTCTCATTCCTCACTACAATTACAATCATCTAACTCGTTTATTTAAATTAAGACATCAATATGCTAAACGAGCCATATTGAACGTGGTGGAAGCGCTCTATCGTAACACTAACTCAGAACTACATTGAGTTTTTCACAGCGCAAATTATAAAACGAAATAAAGGCGAAAATCGCTAAGTTGATCTGTGTTGTCTTATCATGACCTCACTTGTAACGTCAACCTGTTGCCATAGTCATTGCTGTGGACGAAAAAAAAGACGTCATTTTATAGCACATTTTTTATAATACGTATATGGAATAATTCTACAAAGTATTCTTTCTTAATGCCCAAATTGTTGTAATGTCTTATTACAAATAAGCTAAGGAGGACAATAGTTGTACATGTTACTGGAATAAAATTCGTCTCAGCCTCCGTAATATGTTGCAGCCTTTCTATTAATAAAAAAGATAAGGTAACTAGGGTGGCCGGTTGCAAAATGTCTGATTACGATGTCGGTAATGATAAGAGACACGGTTGTATTTCAAATTAATAGAAGTACATGGTGTCAACATTTCAGACAACATAGACAGTGGAAATGATACTGACCTACGGAGGTTTTTTCGTACTGTAAATTCATTGAGAAAATTACTAACTTATTGTTTTCATTTATGAAATAGTTCATTGGTTGGAATATTATGACTTATATCTGATGTTGTGGAAAGATTCACTACGAGAGGAGTATCGGTGTGATAAAATTGCCCCTTTAGTTATTCGGCTTTTATATTAACTAGCTGTGACCGGCATGCGTTGCAATGCCAGTATTTCTTTCTAAGTAGGCATACATATATAAAGCAGAAATGTACAAAATAAATCATGAACAATGATTTTTTTGTCTACTCGCAAAATTAAATACTCTATATTGAAGTCCCCATTCATTTCCACACTTTTCATGGCTTGGCCCACAAATCTTTTCAGGGCTCAAAATTGGTCCCTAAAAAAATTTAAAACCTAGTTCATTGAATTCCTCGTACCTACACAGGAATTCATAACGCACAAATAATGGAATGAGTTTCTATTCCATTCCTATGCTCCGGTTTATAAGCAAAGAAAATATTCTAATGTTGAAGTAGTGCAAACATTTTAGATTTTTGAGCTTAAAAATCCAATTTTAGGGAAAAGCAAAGTATATACGAAAAATCGAAAGCAAGAATTCAAAACCTTGTTCTTAAAGTGATCTTATGATAAGCATTTAAAAACAAAAGAGACCACTGCACCAAATCATATTCTACGTACAAAACAATTACGTTACTTTTAACACAAATTATGTCTCACTGATACGATTCTGATGCACGTGATTGATCAACTCATAAACGATCTGCTTCGTTGCTTGCTTGTCGTTCCTCGCTTCTTTGAGAAGGTCACGTGCCGACACACATATGTAGAAATGACTCACCCTCCACCTATGTTACGATGGATTCAACAATTAACAAACCTTCGAAAGCGCGCGCACAACACCTCACCTAAGTTTCCCCGGCATGAGTTCCAACGCCTCTTTTTATTTCTAAGTAGGCAAATATATGCAAAGCAGACACATTTACATGTACAAGATAAATGAAAGACAATGATTTTTTGTGTATTAAATTAAAGTTGAAAAAATGTATTCAAGTGCTTTGGGATATACATTATTTTTGGTCCTACCGCCCTCTGCAAAAACAATTAAATTTTTCGGTTGTCCCACTCGTGAGCATACTGTGAAAAGCATGAATTTTCCAGATTTAATCCACAAACTTGAAGCGATTGACCTTTTACCTTGTTGAAGGTCATTAAGAGGGCAATGCGACTGAGGAGCTATAGTCGTTTGGCTACAACTATCAAATTAGTTTCAGACCCTGGGGTATAAATGCTGCAGGAGTGAATAACCATTCATTTAATCGCTATTGAATGGATATTCACGCCTGGGTTCCAAGGAAATTTTGCATAGTTGAAAAGGATGAAAAATTAATGAATTTCGAGATGAAAACGCAATACTTGGACTAAAAGAAGCGTATAAGAAAATTGAATGAAAGAATTAAATACCTCATTCTTCCATTCGTTCTATGATACAAATTTCCATCCAATATCTTGAGTGCAAGTTATTTAAAAAAGAAATTAAAGAAAACCCTGCACCGAATTCAACGCTTTTCTTATGGGAGTAAATATTAACAATATTGGGGTAAATAAAACCCCAAAAATAGCCACTTTTATAATTCAGAAACCTTTATGGGCACGTGCACAACGACTTACCAAAGTTTCATCGCAATCGAATGAATGGTATTGGCGTGCATAAAACACGAACAAAACAAACATTCTTTTTTATATATAAGACAAGCTGTCCCCAGCATGCGTTGCACGCTTATCACGTGACGTCTGTGACCGAAGGTGAAGCGCTGAGAGAATATTCAGGGAGAAAAATAAGACGTACATCAAAAGACACGAAGTCAGGTAGCACCGACAACGAATTGAATAATGATATAAGTGGGCTGTCCCGGTGACCCGCACGGTTGGCAAATTTGTCCAGGGACACTGAAATGTCCCGGATTGTCTCCATTTAGATCCGCTGTCCACTGTAAGGAGAAATACGCAGCGATAAATTTCGAGTGAGAAATGTGTAAATCGAAAACATTGCCATCAAATTGTATCAAGCATCCTCGATGGCCCTACATCTTAACTCAACTTCTTTTTAAATACCCCCTTTAAAGGATTTTTGACTAAAATTTTCCTAATCGCCCCGATAACTTTCAACAATAAAATAATTTCTATTTACTCTACTCAATGGGATCCTCGTAACTGATGCTTCTTAGCTTAGAAGTTCAGTCTTTGCTTTGATGTCAGTTACTTTAATTTTCCAGTAACCTATTGATAGGGCCTAGGAGACCACGTTTCAGGGAATCGTGATTGTAATCCCATTATTTTTTCGCTCCCGGAATTGAGAATTCCTGCTCTAAATTGACTATTAAGCGTTTATCACTTGGTTGAAGGGAAGAACCCCTGTGATAGAAAAGCTACTGCATAACTCAGAAACGTAATTTTTTCAACCTTTGCCCGAGGGCTTAGAGGAATTATTTGGCAGGGGCCAAAAAGGTTTCAGCCACTCCACTAGCGACGAGATTCGAAATCGGTACTCTAGAGATTGGTTCTTATACAAGCCATCGCAGCTGAAAGTAATCATTTTATTTAAAAATTGCAATCAAAGAATAAAAAACTAAATATTTAGCTTAACTTAACCCGGTTTTAGTCTCTTAAAAACTAGATATGTCACAGTTTTGAGGCATGAGTGTATGGTAACCCTAGATGTAAGGTAACAGGCAGGTGCTAATAGAATTCGAAGTCGTGCTACTTATTAAACATTACTTTTCCTTCATTAGGAAGACAAACTGCAACAATGAGCATCGACTTGGCATTCGTTCGACGAGAAAGGTATCGCATATTTATGCGGTCAGGAAGGATTCGTTAAAATTCCGTCATCTCGCGTAATCGAGACTTGCGAAGAAGGGCACGACAACATGGTATCCGACAACCACTCTCCCGCAACGCTTACCCGGTTGTAAGCGTTTTCATCGCATTTCAGCGTAAGTGTATCAATTCACACCTAATCTTCCTGCTTCTCAAACTCATTTTTTTTATTTTACCCCTCAAATGTTATCACGCTCTGCACCTACGTCCCACAGATATAAACGGCATGAGAGACAACAATTCCTTCCCTTTCTTCGGCTACTACTCCCCCTACATTTCAACCGCTCCAACCTTTCCATCCTACGCCAACCTATCCTATCCCCAACCCCCTCCTCCGACTAAAGCCGTGCTCGGCTGGATCGTATTTCTGTGTGGAAGAGCGCATTCAGCGTTTTCCGGCATCCCTTTCGTGATATTTCGAAGCTATTCTCCCCCCCCCCCCTCCTCCGAAAGAGTTATCTAACGACCCGAACGAATTGACAAAAATTGCCCTTCTTCTGTCCTATCTAATCACCTCCGAAAAAGTTTACTGGGTGGGAGCAATGAAAACTATATCATAGGCTTTCATTTTAATGCCACTGAATAAAACTTATGCATTTGAATACCCAAAAATAAATTAATTATTGCAAGAACAGTGAGATCCATTATTTTACAAAGCGCACCAAGAGATCTAAAACCTTGATGGTCACTATATTCCTAATACTCCAAAGAAGTGATACGGTGAGTGATAAATAATTATTTATCCAATTGAGAAAACGTGAATATGTGCACGCAGTTTCATTCCTGACGCTAGATATGCGTCGTAACCCCCTCATTATTACAATAACTAGCTATAACCCGTCAAAAATGACATCTCCCTCTGCGAAATTCATGCATAATCAGTTATTGTATTTCAGCGTTAAACAGATGTATAGACCGACACACAGCCAGATATACATAATAAGGGAATTATTTTGTTTTTCGAGTTAAATTTTTTTAACAAATGAATAGACAATTTCTTCATTAAATGTATCAATATGTTTTTATAGCACAATAGTGACCAAGATAAATATCCATCAAATGCCTCAGAGAATATTTATTTATCTATATTTTTAAACCCATTTCCCCAAACCATTTGGGTTAAAAATATAGATACATGTAGTTTAAAACGGATTTGGATTGGATCTATCATTAGAATAATATTCATAAATTAAAAAAAAAATATGAATGAAACTTTCAATGAAATTGCATTCTCGATCGCAGCGCCCCTATCAGCTTCACAAAGTGACAAAAAGGCTTCGTTGAATAAAATTGCCAGCAATATCCCGGTCGGACCACTTAAAAGCTTCGCAGTATCCCGGGACGTAAAATATTCAAGATATATTCGGTGAGACTGCCAGGGACTGACGACTTAAGGTATGTGGAACGAGAGAAAAAACCACCCGAGAGACGCTTTCGGAAAAAAAGAACGGAGAGATAGGCGAAGAAGGTATATGAAAAAAAGGAAAACTAGATTTCAAAACTGTATGGTCGAATTGAATGACTCTGTTTCTGACGTTGACTGCCGACTGCCGGCAAACGTGGGAGAAAGTGCCGCTTCCTGTTAACTCGCTCCGACCCGCCGCTTCGAAGTGGATACCGGATCGGATTGAATTTCTCGGGCAGCGATACCTATTGCGTACGCGGATTTCATGGAGGATATCGGCCTGTGCATGCGGTGACAAACTAGTGAGTAGAAGAGAGGGGATGGAAAAGACGGGATTTCTCGTTCCGAATACTCCGCCAATGAAGGAAGTGGCCGATTCTAGAAAATAAGATTGGAGGGAAACATCTTCCTCGTAAAGTGGTCACACACTATGCGCCAAGTTGCGTTGAAAAACTGCGCTGAAGCTTGAATTTTTTCCATTCACAGAAGCAAGTGAGTTTCTTTGCGTCGCCGCATCTCTAGTGGTATGATGCAGTCGAGTAAATCTGACAGAAGAGCGCTCAAAAACGTATTACTTTATCGCTATTCACAGAATGGTATTGAAAAATAAATTGATCACGTTCTTCAATGTTTTAAGCACATTTTTTTAACTTAATCAATTGTTCCACTTTTAGAAGAAATCAAATACATTTTCAACTAAAATACTCTTTTATAATTGTCATAACCAGAGTACTTGTTTTCAAGTCAATCGAGAAATTCCAGGGTCTATTAGGGAGAGCATAAAATATTTTCTCCCGTTTTTTACATGAAACACTTTCTAAGAGCTGTTACTAAAATATATATTTATATTTACCGCACTCGTCATTTTTCTTATGACTCTCATCAATTGACTTTGCAGCAATGAAAATAGGAAGAATGGAGAATGAGTGGTATAATGGGACACGTTGAATATACGATTGAATGAGATGTGATGGGCTAAAAAAACTATAGTTTGTACATGCGTCGAAGGTTAGTAAGTAGGAGAGGGAAATACGGATTTCTCGTTCCGAATGCACCGACGCAGGAGCAAGGCACCCGATCTCGGGAGAATTCTATTTTTCCGGCCGATAAACCCGCCGAGCCATCTTTTTCTTTCCCGCAAGCGTGAGAACCGCAAGAAATAATAGGTCTTAGCCGACAAGAGAGCTATGATAACGGCTGAGCGGGAAATGGAAATAACCTAAAATTTACCGTCCGGCACAAAACGCTCCGTTCAAAAATGAGGAAGTCTTGAGCACTAAGCGATGCTTTACACCACTAGCATGTTCTACCGGCAGGAAGCAGACACTGCCTCATTGTTTCGGGACGCGGAGAGTCGTTCCGAATGGATATACTCGTAGATACATACATTCGCGCCTGTTGAACCTAGATATATGATGAAATACGCGGTCGATTTTCCACGATTGGCTTCAAAATCTATTGCTGAAGGGCATTCGAATCCAAAATTCTATACATCGCCTCATGCCACCAAATTAAAATGTCCTAATATAAAGGGGTACCGAAATGTACGTTGCACATTTAGATTATAGGAAGTAAAAATAACTCTGATGGAGAAATTAACAAACTCTAAAGATAACTAAGAATTTAGGTAAAAAAAGTGATCACATATGTTAGACATTCCCATCCCAACCACACATTCAAGATTGTTGCGGAATGAGTGGTTTCCATTGATAAAATTATAAATTTTAAAGTTGCAAACGGAGTCCATTCAAAACAATGGATATCTCTCAGAGTCAAGTACACTAATCATATCGATGTTAAACACGAAGAAAAAATAACTAGCATCATCAAGATAAAAATTACCGAAAGAGCGGCTAAACTGTTCAATATTCATGTCACTCTGCTCGGGGATGTTGACCGCTAATATTTTGTATGAGAGAAAGATAAAAAAAAACTTTCATCGTACATTTTTATACCAATCAGAAGTGAAATTAAACTTAAACCGCATGTTTGATACTGTAATGAAAGCGAAAAGAGAAAATTCTTGGTAAACAGAGACACGAAGCAATGAATACTCCTTTGAAGCTTGAACATTCGAGGCAAAGGTTTTCCAAAGAATGTGCGAGTTTCATATCAATTCATTGAAAAAGGAAACAATTCACAACAACCCGAAAGTTACATTTACTGCCACGTTGGCCAGTTTAAAGAAGGTATAAATATTTTTAGAAACAGTGTATTTTTTCATTCCAAATTATGCCGGTTTATGACTGTTACTGCGGCGTTTATTTATAATAGTGTAGCGATCCTGACGCTCGCAAATTGCGGGAAGCAACGAGGCTTTGTAAATTGTGCATGGGTTTCTCAATAACTTCTGAATATGAATACGTAATGAACTTCGTTCGTTAAACAAGTCGCAATCGGTCACTGCGGCAGATGTAAACAATGACTCCATGAGATCAAGTAAAAACGTCTCCTTCGTGGAGTATGCCGATCCTAAACCCTGTAAGTTCAACCCAAGCTCTGAAATGCTAAGATGTGACTATTAGCCGAAAAATACAACTAGCCAGACATCTAGTGATTCCTTTGCTGTTGTCGCCAAGAGTATTACCCAGATCAGTGACTCATTGTTAGGCAATGATCGTGATGATCAAGCTGATATCTGTGAAAATGAAGAAGCCAACGGTTCAGTGAATACCAACGCCTGGAAACAGGTTAAGAGTAAAAAGAAGGGTAAGAATCCTGCGAAGGATTTGTTGGACAACAAATCCAATCTCATCAAAGGTGCCAGTGCTCCGGATGTTAATAATGGTCAGGTGATTAAGCGATACCGTGAAACTTTTGCGGGGAAAAATACGTCCTCAACGGATCTGGTGGGAGTAAAAAAAAAGCTTGGATTCACCTAGGCAAGCTGGCTGGTGAAACGACGGTGGAAGTAGTCGAAAATTTTCTTCAAAGAAACTTCCCAGGTATGAAACTGACTGTGAAGAAAACTAGAATCGAAAGGGTACAATGCCAGTTTTAGGATTGGTGTCCCTTACCACTTACGTGACGAGGTTTTAACTAGTGACAAGTGGCCTTGTAATGTAACAGTGAGGTACCTTGTAATGTAACAGTTTTTATTCCCTCGCAAGAATGGAATAAACTTGACGTAATGATGCAGCAGAGTAGTGATAAAGGAGGGGTAAATATCAATCAAAGATCTATAGTTTGTTTTGAATATAAAGCATATAAACATTCTGAGCATTCGCACTAAAATCGATGCACTTGAATTGTTCTTGGATTCTCACAAACCTGATATACTTTGTATATCTGAGCAATGGTTACGTCCTGAAGAGGTTTGCAGTAACGATTTTTATGGATATCAATCGACCAGTTCTCTCTACAGAGAGAATTCCAAGCAAGATGGTGTATGTATTTTTGTAAAAAAAACATTAATTTTCAGAATGTAAAAATTACTGACAAATTTTGCTCTAAATTTAACTATGAGTGCTGCTCAGTTTATATTTTATTTCACTATGTCAAAATACCCATGGTTTGTGTTTACAGATCTCCCAATGGAGATTGTGTAAAATGTCTTCAAGGCTTAAAGCAAACTCTGTCTGTTTTATCCACGGACTTAAAAGAACCAATTGTGGCTGGTGATTTCAATGTGGACCTTAACACTGATAATGCTCTTAAAGGTCAATTACTAATGTTTCTTGTGCTTTCAATTTGCGACCAACTATTTTCTAACCAACTAGAATCACAAATTACTCTGCCACAACAATTGATAATATCTTTACGAGTTACCCCTGCTCTATCTTATCATACAGCCCAACTAATTAGGCTACAAATCACTCCGAATGACAGTGATGACTCATATACAAGTGTATGTAGGAAAAGGCGCATAAGACCCTAATAAGACCGATTTTAGAATACGCGTCACTAGTGTGGGACCCGTATGAAAAGGGACAAACGAAATCCATTGAGAAGGTACAAAGAATGGTATTTAATGGGGAAGCATAAAAAGACCGAGAGTGTCATATATAAATGCTGCAAGAATTGGGATGGGACTCACCAGCACAAAGAAGAAGAAAAAGAAATAGGCTTCGCGCATTCTTCCGCACACTTGCTGGGGGGAAAAGCAAGGGGAGGGGGGAACTGCGACATAAGATAGAAAACCCCAACTATATTTGTAGGAATGATCACCAATACAAGATGAAATGTCGGTCACGATGGACCAACGTGAAAAAGTTTTCTTATCTTAACAGGACGATTGATGATTGGAATAGACTCCCTGCAGAACTGTCTCAGCCCTTTCCTAGCAACTTAAAGAATTTTAAGAATGGGTGCAAAACATTTATTTTGGAAGACTAATTTCAAACTGAAGTTAATGAAACGAGCAATTTCCACAAGTATGACATTTATTGCACGACCGGTTTCGCTTTTTACAGCATCTTCAGGTGCATATATCAAGTGTGCTCAAGCTTATATAGGGAGGCGGGAAGGGGGGTGGTAAGACAGGGTGACGGAAGAAGGGGAGAGTAAAGGAAAAGGAGAGTAGGGTGGACAGTCATAGGTGCCTGAAGGTTGGGAATATCTCGCTACCAGGATGAAAGAACACAGAAAGTGCGCAGAAACGGGTAACGAAACATCCATGGTGGCCAAACATTGTACAATCTGGAAGTGTTGCTTCTTTAAATCTACCCGAAGTGAGTTTAATTATGTTTTGGAAAAAGAAACCTGTGAGGCAGTTTATGTTGCAGAATCCCTTGATCTTCAATTTGATGGGTTTATGAAAATTTTCTGCATTACTTTGAGATATGCTTCCCATTGAAGCAATTTAAACTAAAAAAAATAGCACCAGTAACAATGATAGTTGGATTACCCCTCAAATAAGAATGTTGTCTAGTAGGTTAAAAATGCTTTATAATGATATGAAAACTGCTAATAGAGAAGAAGCAAAGAATAGCTACAAATAGTGCAAAAAGCAGTATTCAAAGTTAATTTCTGAAACAAAAAGGAGATTCAATACTGATTTAATTGGTAGATCAATTAATCCTACTAAAGCCGCCTGGAAAATAATAAAAATGTCACTTTATCTGCTAATAATCTATAATGAAATAAAGACAGCTTCCTCGATAATATCATTCAAGAAGATTTTTGGTTGATAATGCTTTTTACTCTGTTAAGGAGTTCTGCAACAGATAATATTGCTTTTGAATTTTATTCTGTAAGTGAATTTTTGTGAATTTATTATTGTTGTGAACTTTTTATTTTGTGAATTTTACTTCTATATGTATACTTTGGATTATTTTTGACTTGTCCTATATCTGTGCAAAACTTGTCCTGGGATTAATAAAATATTATATTTAATAAATATTCTCAACAGCGTTAAGATTATTAGGATTGTCTTGGACAGGACAGAGAAATTTATCCAAAATTTAGCAATATGCATCGTTTACGCCGATGCGCGCTCGTTATTTTTGTGCATTTGAATATCCCTCCTCGACCTTCCCCTAACCTTGTTCATCGCGCCATCTGGAGGGTGTGGAGAGAGGGGATGTGCCTACGAGGTGGGAGGGAGTTGCGGCCGAGTTCTTTCGAGGAGAGGAGAGCGAACGTCTCCCGAGTGTTCTTGGTTTTAGGACGGAATCCTGATCGGGGAAGTTATCCCGACGGCCGGTGAGTTTTCTTCCCTTTCCTGCTCTTCCCTCGTTCCTTTTTTTTATATATTTAATTAATTCTCGTGGGTCACGCGTCACGGCTTTTCCCAGCCACGCGTGCCTACATGCATTGTGATATGAAGTGGTTGGATAAATAAATTTCATTATTCACTCATTTTGTCTGCCGAATGAGATTGTTTATGATGAAAACGGCAGTTTTTCTGCCTTATCTACAAGCGCAAGCACCCACTTTCTCAAACAGATTTCCTTCTTCACCCCTACGTACTCTGCAAGTTCTCTTCCTCCACATTACTGCTTACCTAGTGTTCTTACTTCAATCACGGACTTCAAAATCCCATCAGCATTACTTCTTCACTGCTCTAACCACTTATCTATTACTACGTATCCCTATTTTTCTTCCTCAACCAATTATAACTATCATCAGCAGTCATGAATCCGAAGTTAGGTTTGTAGCAGTTATCCTCCCCGCCAACCGATTATTTCTTTCATATTTCTTTTCCTTGACGTCCTTCATAATCTGCCTGATGCATTCCATTCTTGGTTGGTCCTCTCCCAATATAGAGAAAAATACAACAGGTAGCAGGCCCACTTCAATTTTCCAATAATATTATTCCTCACAAATTTCAAAAGGAACTGAATGTTTTCATCTCGCAGTGTTACATTCATCTTTATGATTACATATACTGCATTTTTAGTAATCCATATAGATCAGCGGTATTTCTGAGCTCGAACGCGAATTAAGACAGTAAATTAGTGAAGTAAGGTGGTTGGAGCGTTAATCATGAGAGGCACTACGAATTTAGGTAGAGGCAAGTAGGTATCTTCAAGTACGAAGACGTATTAAATAAAATCTATTGGTGTGAGGATTTTACTTGCATTAAAATTTATAAGAGGGATTATACAGAATTTTATGCCCGATTTTTTCCATGTAGGCTTTTGTTGTTTTCGTTGTTTTAACACTTCACTATTTCAAGTGGTAAAAGGAGTTCAATGAACATTAGTTTATAAATATCAAAATACAAAAATAAAGTTGGCAGAAAGCGATAAGTCATATTCAGTGAGATTCCTGTTAAGCAAGGAGTTATGTTACATAACCTTTCGGACAAAATGCACACGCTTAGGAAAATAGCGTGGATACAATCGCAAGCACTAGAATATACCGACGTTAGTCAAGCAATCGGAACATCCACGAATCACCACCAAACAAATTCAGCGTTCGGGTATTTTGGCTCATACCTTTCAATGTCCCTCCTTACCGCCGGAGTGCGTTATATGGGCACAAATAATCAAGTTACTAGACTAGCAAGTTTTCTCATGATTCACATAATTCGCTCGCTCAAGACAAGGTTTGCTCGACGGCAATTCATTTATCAGCTTCTAGAATAAATTTTCCGCCGGATGAAATTGGCGGCGGAAGAATATCCTTGCGTAAGCTCACTCCAATGAGACTATTATTTGACGACGGGGAGCGGCTGCAACAAGCTAGAGCAAGTGGGCGCCTCAAACTGCCTGTCCAGGGATATGACATAAGGTTTTGCTTGTCCAGGCCTTGTGGAGGGCATTGGCCCCCGTAATACGGTTGTCTTTACTGATAATTTAGATCAACTGTTTTATTTGTTTTTTTAATTTAACTCCTCATTCAATTATTTAGTCAAAGATATCTCACTGCTATGGGGGGCACGTACCACTCGCATACCGAGACATTTTATTTGGACACTTCTGCAACAGGTGCAGCCTCGCCGAATATGACGCACTTAATTTAATTGTTGAAGTTACAGCTGTTTTAATCCATCGAATTTATCATTATGTATTATCTACCGTCCACCAAAATTCTGTTTATTGAGTGACTTTGAGTGTGTCCTGCTTAGATATTATCCAACCTACATTAACCTTGTCATTGTTGGTGACTTTAACATCGATGTACGCCGAGACTCCTACGTAAGCTCATACTTAAAAAACCTTATTTTTAGTAATAATCTGCACTTAGTCCCATTTGAACCTACCCATCACACCACTACTAGTCATACCCTCTTAGATCTGTGCATAATTGACGATTGTGAAAAGGTCGAAAGTTATTCTTAATATCCTGTCCGTTTTTATCCGCCCATGACCTCATCTGTATTAAGTATAAGTTCTCCACTCAACGTTTTCTCCCAAGGACATATGTCTCACGCAATCTGAGTAACTTTGACATCTCGCTATATCAGAATAATCTCCTTATTAACGACTGAACTCAGATTTTTTCTTTCAGTCACATTGACCAGAAAATGGAGGCATTAAATTCTAACCTATTGCATTGTGTAAATATGCAGGCACCGAAACGCATCTGCTACCGTAAACGGCCTCCTTCCCCTTGGATCACAGAGGAAATAAAAGGCCTTATCAAGGAGAGGAACAAACTCAGATGAGCCTACATTCGCACAAGAGATCCCATTGTTCACAGAAAATATAAATCACATAGGAATAAAGTAAAGTCACTCATTTGTGGTGTCAAGCGTCAATTCTACTCTAATGTATTCTCTAAACCAACGAACTCAAATACGGCGTGGTGACAACGACGGCGACTTGGTTTACTGCGGCAGAAAGATGACCTAATTATCCATGACTTTTCACTGAACCAGTTCAATGAATATTTTACTAGTGTCACCACTGGAGATCTGAATGAACCACTGTATCATATTACTGACATAGATCCTTTAGTCCCATACAATGACAACAACTTCTACTTTAAGCACGTTACTCCTGATCTCTTGACCAGGACCCTACGTCGCTGCAAATCGCACTCATTGGGAATCGACGAAATATCTATCGACTTTTTTATTAAGGCTGGAGATGTCTTGGTACCCATCATTCTTGAAATCTTCAATCACTCCTTATCCGGATCTGTCTATCCATCAGTATGGAAGTCAGCAATACTACTACCGATTAAAATATCGAGAAATCCTACTTCACCATCCGATTATTGCCCCATTTCTCTACTTAGCACATTGTCCAAAGTTCTGGGGACACTTGTTCACCAGCAAGTCAGTGATTTCCTTATAAAAAATCATAAATTGGGCCCTTACCAGTCCGGATTTTGAACGAACTTCAGTACTCAATCCGCCCTTCTCAAGATTACTGACCACATTCGTCTGGCTATTGATAGAAAAATGGTGACCTTTCTGGTTCTCTTTGACTTTAGTAAAGCTTTCGACAGAGTTAATCATGCCAATCTCCTTAAAAAATTGAAGGGCCTGAACTTCTCTGCCTCCGCTTTAAGCTGGTTCCATTCTTATCTAACGGACCGCCAACAGGCAGTCAAGGACTCGGAAATTTGTATTTATGCTTACCAATTACACATGGTGTTCCACAGGGGTCTATTCTCGGCCCACTTTTGTTTGCAATTTACATTCTGGACCTTCCAAAAACCTTAAAATATTGTCAGTATATGAGCAAGACCTTCACGATGGAATGAAGAAAATCCAACGTGATGCTGAAGCTGTTTCCTCATGGATCAAAAACAACCAATTACTCCTCAACAACACTAAAACTAAAGCCATAATTATTGGTAACCCAAAGTTAATCAATGAAATTAACTACGACATCATGCCGCGCTTGCAGATCGACAATGTCACCGTTCACTTCTCTAACGTAGTTAGAAATCTGGGAATTCTAATGAATAATAATTTAACCTGGAATAATGAAATCCACCAAATTTCCAAAAAGGTGAACGGTATTCTTTATCAACTCAAAACCCAGAAATACGTCTTACCGACTCATACTAGGAAGCTGCTTGTTACAACTCTAGCATTTCCCCATTTAGATTACTATTCTCTAATTTTTGGCAACCTATCAGAAGAGCTTAATGACAAGCAACAGAGGATTCAAAATTCATGCATCAGATTCATTTTTAACCTTCGATATGATGAACATGTTTCTTTGTATAGGGAAAAACTATCTTGGCTAACTGTCAAGGGCAGGCGTAATTACTTGCTATGCATCTTCCTGTTTTCCTTATTTTCCGTTACAGAATCTAAATATTTGATGGACATGTTTAAACACCAACCTCAGTCCCGTAATATGAATACAAGGAGTGAAGCATCTGATTTATATCGCCCCGCCCATAGAACCACCAAATACCACAACTCTTTCCTAGTCAAATCCACAAAATTATGGAATTTTCTCCGCATAGACCTAAATAACAGTAAAAACAGGCAGTCATTCTTTACGAAGCTTTATCCTTACCTTTCACATATAAACATAAATCTCTAATTCGCATTGTTATATCTATATCACCATCCACTTTCTACTTTGTTCTTGTGCAATCTTCATTAAAATGTCTTTTATTGTTAGTTTTTTTCGTTATTTTGTGATATGAATATGCATAATAATTTTTGTATTATCTTTGTATTGATTTATTTTCAAATATGTTTATACTCATGGTTTATGTTTGATACTATGTTGGTTGCTTCAGCTCACCACAATTGTAATTTTAATATTGGTGCTCTTTGGGGTATTGTACCTAGAGCTAAAAAATATTTATTCATTTATTCTCTTTTTATTTCCGAGAATTTATCAACGTGTTGAGTGAATATGAGTGTCAAAGGAGAGACTCGTGCCGAAACTATAAGATATATAAGAACTATTCCGAGTACGTCCAAACCTAGTCGTATAATTTATGTTACTCAAACGGTCATTGAAATTACCATTTGAATTCCTGGGATAAAAAAATCTTGTCCAGTTAAAAACGAAAATGAGCAATTGAAGACAATGCAGCAATCAAGCAAGTCTTAATTTGTCATCCCAAGAGCATCATTAATGACTTTTGCGAAATATACTGCCCTCATCTCGCGAATTCGAATGATTTTTTTAAAATCTCTCCCCAGTCCTCATCGTCATGAAACTTAACAGGTCCCGTAGAGGTTAAGATACAAAAAATTGTGAGGAAGAGCATTTCCCTTTCGTGCTCCACTAAAAAATATACATAAAACGCTTATCATGCACCCCCGAAGAAATAACCGGAACGCTGCCTGTTTCTTTCAATGATGAGACTTTTAACACTTCAATTTACCGCTCGATGGCGTCTTTTTTTGCGATTATCGCAACGAGGAAGCCACCAGCTGTCTGGCTGGCTGTTTGACCCACAACGATCATCCGCGAGTGCGCAACAATGAGCTTCGTTCCCATAGACACCCACTTTCTCCCCGGGCACTCCATGACGGCGGAAAAATATGATGATCGAGATGGCTCGTCTCCTTTCATCTCTCCGAGCAGCAGTTTATACGTATTAATGGTGTCGTGAAAACAGGAAGAGGCCCGAGTTAGCGCCGGTGAGTTGAAGGGTCTAGGAGGAAGAACAAAAGAACATCCACGACCGCATTGGTTCCACTCGACGTTCTTCAAACTCCCCGTCTCTCGCGAGTTGTGCAAAGAATGGTTAGGCGGAGCGCCACGACGAACAATATGATAATATCACGCCTTTATACGTGATTCCGTCCTAGTAATGCTTCAGGTGAACGGAGTGAAATAGGAAGGCACTCCGGAGGAATCGACCCCGTAGAGTCCAGATCATTCTTCTCGTTCCGTAAGGAGCAGGGAGGTTTTTCTTAATGGTACGCCACAGGTAAGGCGATTCCCTCCCGTAAGTTATTGGTAATTCTTACTCCTACGTGGCTTTCTAGATGGTTACTCTTCCGTTCATTCCCACAATTTGAGACTTAACGGAGCTGCTGGTATTAGTAACCATTTCGGGGTAAAATTATACCGTAATGCCTTACGACGAACAAGTAATGCAAAACCGTTGGTGTCATTAAAAAAAATTAATGTTAAAAAAATGAAAAGAGTGCATATGAGAAATGACTGCCTGACTACATTGGACCAAAACAATTTGAGCTTCTGAATTTATATGCCATACCAACCTACTGCTTTTTTATGCTTGTACCTACTGCTTTACTATTTCATCTGAAATTGAATTTTCCCTCATGTAATGAACCATATTAATTCATATTTATACATCTCAACAATAAAAATGATATATTCTAATCTCACATTTAGTTCTGGTTTCAAACTTCATTTTTCGAGCTGCGCTTATCTAAGGCTACTTAACCAATTCAACCATTCAATTTTCAACCATTATTTTTCTTTCAGGTGAACCCAGTATTTTGTTTGAAGACTCAACCCTTAACTGTCAGGCACCTGAACTGCATACTCAGAGGAGGATCAGTGTCCCTGGTGAAGGCTTCCATGGTATTTTCAGACTCAATGCTGTATTGGATTTCGGTGCTTTCCGGCGTTGATTGCCCATTGATGACGACAGTTCCACAACTGTACGAGAGAACATCTACAAGGAATATTTCAGGGAAAACCCTAAGATGCTTAAAGATGAAGAAGAAGTTACGAAACAGTGGTCAACAATACCGGGAAGCACTGCAAGTCCAACAGCATCAAGTAATTTTAGTGATTATTCTCGTTTAAGATAAGAGACTAATGATTTCAAACAAAGTTAGCCCAAAAAGGGGATATAACATTATATTCATGACCTCAAAATAACTACTGTTTGAAATGGTTTCGAATGGCTAACACATTTTCATCAAGCAAAGATGTTACACAAGCTTCTCAAATATGAGATATTACCTTATGTTACTTATTCCAAATCCTCTATTGTGTGATTTATAGCAAATACTAGCATAAGATTATACACTCTGGAATATACTAAGCAAAACACTGTTTCTCATCATCAAACTTTATAGCAAAGACATTGAGTTGGGCATTTTATTCCATAGGAGGTGTTTCAAAGAAATTTAAAATTTGGAAAGAACAATTATGTGGATTTTTTATAAGTAAATGTTTTAGGTCTAATGAGTAATTAATGTAAATTATGTAATTATAACGTTAGGAAAAATTAATATATGCGTCAGTGTACCAAAGTTAAAAATCATTCTCATAAATGACACGAGGTTAGGTTTGATGAGCATTGGGAAAAATCTCGGTCAGAGAACCCACATTGAAGGTTTATTTAACCTTTCGATATACGCGGAAGTAGCGTGGACGAAACACTTTCCCAATTGTAAAAATGTATTGTCAGACCATAGTTACGATATTACCTTCAGCTTGCTCAAGACATCCCTACGAAACATTTTGTAAACGCAAGCTCTTCACGGGTAACTGAGCAACCAGCAAGCCTATAGTCATTTCCCGAAGCACGAAAGAATTCGGCTAACATCCTAACGGTTCGACTATAAGGAACTGTTCCATCGCGATGTCTGAGAAAACCGAAGAAAAGAACGAAATGAAAACAAAATTGCTAAATAAATACGATGACTGGTGAAGATGTCTCCCATTACGATTCCGTATTGGTAGATTGATACAACCAATCCCCTTACAAACAAATGATTTCGCCGGACATGAAATATAAAGTAGGCAAAAAACAACGAAACGGGTTGATTTACAGAGGGGCTTGAAAATCTAAAGATGCCCATTCGTACCTAACACAGTAGTCGAAATAAAGAATGCCTCTTCTGGATTTCTCGGGCCTATGTTACGGGGAGACAAAAAAAAATGTTCTTTTCCCACGCACGTGAAATTTTCCACATGGAACAACTTGCACACTAGTTCTTCAGGCAGGGATTATTAACAAAAACTGATCGACACATGAATATGAATTTAGGTGAGTACTTTTACACTGTAACTTAGAAGGGATTATTACATTTGGGGATAGAAGCAACAATTAATCATTGCGTATAAAGAGCTATGAATAACTGAAAAAATACCGACACAAAAAATTCCCACCGTTCCCTTCAGTGATTCTCATGATGAAAAATATTGATTTAATTTTAACTACATCAGCTCCATTTTTCTAAAACGTCTCCCACGCTTCCTTGTCTTGGCATAATTCTATCGTCTATTTAAAATCTATTTATTTCATAATGATTGTCAACTTACTGTTTTATTATTCATCCAGAGTGTTGACAGTAAGCATCGATGACTTTCTTTGTCTACCTCTTCTATTGCCATTTGGACTACATCTATTCCATTTCTTCGTTAATACACTTGGGACTTATCCTTCTATACCCCTAAACGAACTCTCACAAATAGATCTAAACAATATGATTAAAAATCTCAGCAAGATCAACTCTGTTTTCTTCGCCAAATTGAGAATTTAAAAACTACTTCTAAAATGAGAAATATGACGAATTTCATTAAATACCGAGGGACGGTTAAGTGTGGAGACTGGGACATTAGTCAATGGGATCAATTCCCCCTCTTTGGCCAGAGATATTTTTGTCTGTATGTCATGGGTGACCAAGAATGATTTTTTACGCCTTTTATTTCAAGGAATTAAACTCATTAGGGCCACATTTATGAGTAATTGAAGTACTTGAATCCTAATAACATCATTAGCGTTCTTCGTGTTTTTATGTTTAAAGTGGCCACGCCCATGTCTTACAACAGCTTGATACATAGGTTTTTATTACCCCTGTGAAATAGGCAGTATCAATTTATAAAATATCGATCGATACCCCCATGAAAACTTCATATCTAATCTACTGAATGGAGATAATGGAAGACGAGAATGAATACAAATGAAAAAAGACAAAGATGCTGGAGAATATCATTGCCTAAGTAGAGGATTAATGTAACTTATTATCCAAAGTATGTCCGGAACTCCCCCGAGAATTTGCTCATATATCTTGTTTACCGAGGATTGAAAAAAAAATCATTAGAGGTCACCAGAGTTTCCAGTATAAGAAAAGCTCCATCTAAATTATTAAGTTAAAAGAACGCGAATGTATTCACAAAGGATTTATTGAAATTATATCAACGTAACCTAAACATATGTGCATGTAGTGAATTAAAAATTTAAAACAAAACAAAAATTAATGAGAACTTATTTCACTGTGTCCTCGAAAAAATTCAGAGTCTTTAAGAGCCCACATTCCGAGCAAATATAAAAGAGCTATGGATAAACACGTTCCAGCTTTCACCGTTCAAGACAATCTGACTATCTAACGATCTCCAAATTCCTTATTCTGGCCTGAAAGGAACAATCATAACTTCGTTTAAAATATACTCGTTGACGGCAAACAAATATTTGAATGAAGTCATTCTATGAATTCCTCCAGGACGTAATTATTTTCGTGTGGAAAGAAAAAAAAAACAAATTCGGATGGCATTTCGTAACACCGCCGACTAAAATGCAAAAAAAAGACCTAAGCAACGAGCGGGGACAGAAGATAAATATTTCCTTCCGATTCTCGATCGACAATTTTCTCCCTAAGATCTCCAGCACCGTTGCTGCCCCCGGAGTCGTTAACTCAGTGACGTCTTCGGGAAACCGAAACTTTTTTATCTCGCTGAAATCTATCTTATACTTATTCGAAGGAAGAAATTTAAAGAAAACACGAAACCTGCTCCGGGTTATACCAGCACCCCGACTCTTCCGCCCCCTTCGCTCCGAAAAGCTTTAATAAAAACGCCGAAGAAAGAGGTTTCACCTTCAACGGGATTTTGCCGCCCCGCAGCGGAAATCACGAACCGATTTTCATACGTGTAGGCGCGAACGAAACGAGTTAAGTTGGAGGCAAAGATGGCAGCATAACCGAACGGGAAGTCGATGCGTTGTGAAAATACGAGAGTCACAAGGGAGAAGGGTGTGAGGACGGAATACGAGATAACATAATCACATGTACGTAAGGAGCGTTGGTTAGTCGATCATCCAAGGGATTGCATGCTTTAGTAGATGCATTAGAATTTCAGTGCGGGAAAGATGGAATGAAGATAAATCATAAGAAAACAAAGGTAATTAGATTATCTAGCACAAAGAAAGTGAGGATGGTCATAAAAGTAGGAGGGCACAAACTGGAGCAAATAGAGCAGTTTAATTACTTGGGTACTACGCTTGTAGGAAATGGGCATAGTAGGAAAGACATAGAGGAGAAGAGAATAGCGTTAACGATGGATGCGTTTAGTAATAGAAAGGAGCTGATGATGGGACCTCGGGTAAGAATATAAAGAAGCGGCTGGTGAAGAGTTTAATATGGGGTGTAGTATCGTATGGCGCCAAAACGTGGACTTTGAGAAAGGAGGACAAGAATAGGCTGCAGGCTTTCAAAATGTGAGTACAGAGGAGGATGGAGAAGCAAGAACAAGAGAAAGGAGATGGAGGTGGAGGGAAAGAAAGACAAAATAGGAAGTGCTTGGTATGGTGGGTGAGGAAATGAAACTTCTGGATGAGATTAGACAGAGGAAAAGAAGGTGGTTGGAGGAGATAATGAGGGGTAAATGGTTTCTTAAGCTATGATAGAAGGGAGGATGTTGGGTAAGCGGGGAAGTGGAAGAATGAGAATAGGATTTACGGACGGATTGAGGCAAGGTAGGACGTAAGCGGAGATGAAGAAAGAAATATTATTGGTTGATAGAGACCTGCAGAAGTAAAAATCTAGAGACGTTTTACCCACTTCCACTTAACCTACCTTAACCTAATACCTAATAATAATAGCTAAGGAGTAGCCTCAACCAACCGAATTAACGTGGACTGCAGCCATCTGGGATAATCGTAACAGAGGAAACACTAAGGAAAGGCGTAAGCGTCGTTAAAAACTATCACGCGTCTACTGCGTCTACTACACGCGTCAAAAACTGTCTAGAATGCGTAACACATCTTTAATTGTCCGTTGAATATCAATTCCTCAAAATCCAATTTCTTAATATGGAATAATGATAGAAATTTCTTTGAAATACTGCTACAAAGTTTTTAACATAATACTAATATCGTGTTTTTAGGATTCTCAACTCCAAAGAAAAAGCTATTTCATAAAATTAACATGAAACTATTTTGCTCATTGTAAAGAGCTGAAATCACAAACAGAATATTAGAAACATTTCATCCGCACCGTAATAATATTTCATGAGATCAAAAAATATTGCTTCTGATTTCAGATTTGTATAAAAGGCACTTAACTGGTGACAGAATAACACTGCTTTTCGAATGTTTTGTCAATTTTCTCGAATACAAAATAAATTCGTCAAGCCCACGACTTGTTTGGCTGCTAAAAGATTTCAAGTCGTCACCTTTTATTATAGATTTAAAAAAGTTCAAACAATCGACGCCTGAAACCTTCATCTACGTATGCCAAGAAGAAGGGAGGAAATTAAAATTACTTACTCTCGCAAAAAAGACACCAAAAAACTGAACGTAAAACTCTCGACTCTCGAAGGATGGAGAAAATTACGCTGCTAAGCGCAAAAAACGGCAAAACTATGTACGCCGGATGACTTCACGTGTAAGCGCGGAAGGTAGGGAGGACTCAGGATGGAACTGGTGATAAGGGGCGATGGAAAATAATCTACTAAAGGGTCTAGCCTTTGTTCCTTCACATCTACTGAAGCCGTTTCGGTAGGGAGCTGACGATCATATCTCCGGTAAATGAATGTGGTGATGGGCCGCTGGCGGTGGGAAACCGATGCCACGCTTAAGGTAGTTTGAGCGAGATATCATTTCACATAAAATTCAATGAATTTCCATCAACAGAAAGAAAAATATCTCATATCCAATGATAAAAAATATCAGCCACTTACCACAGTACTTTTCGAATTGTTTGCCAAAAAATAAAGCCCTTTCGACGGGAAATGGTACGGGTATGCTCTAATGAGAAACTTTATTCATAAAAATGTTACGCATAGATATCGTCAGAATTTTATGCAGTTTATATTATTTTTCAACCATTTTTTAAAGTAAATCAATTACTCATCGCAGTAATTTTTACAGGAAATCAAAAAAACCTTCGGCTGTGAAGGTTTTTTCACCATATGGCGAGAAAAAAATGAGTCATGTTAAAACCATATATTGGTATATTTATCTAGTTTCTGAGAATGTCTTCCATATAAAACAAAGTTTTAGCGTCACTAATACAAAAATATTTACTTCGTGCTTCTTTCAACAGTTGAAATAAAACAGTAAAATTCGTATATGGTCTCTATTATGACTAGGGAAAAATCTCGCTCAAGTCATCTCGAGTACAGTGAAACTATCGGGAGGCTGCAGCGAAAAGGGTTGAGCTTGAAAGTATTGGCAAGGAAAGGTTGTCTCTGGGAGAGGACTGATCGGATAGCGCCGTGAAGTTTCCTCCTTTATATCGACTGGTTAACGGGCTGAGTTGAAAGAGTAGCCTGAGCACCGTTTCGTAGCAATAATAGCCCTTCATAGAAATTGAAAACTTTTTTCCACTACGTTCTTAATGATCATTGGTTTGTCTGAATAATATTCCATCCTTGAAAGTTATAGCAAATAGTCGTGGATTGAAAAAACATATCCACTCGTGTGAAACATATTGTGACTTACGCGAAATCCCCTTCAAGCCCTTCATAGCTACTATATTCCGTATTGTAAAATTTTCTTTCCCTTGCAATATTCGAGTAATCGCCCGATTGTAGAAGCTCTTATAACGTCATTACGGATCACCGGTACATTTCGATAACAAATATAATGACACTCCTTAAGCAAACATTTTATTCAATCGTCGTTAAATGTTACTGCGAATATTATTCACAGTTTAACGTGACATATTTGGAAGCACATAATGATTAAATGTATTGAAAGAGTATCGTAATTTTCCAAAGCTTATTATCCCGGCCAATATTCACCACGCTTTTCGATGTGATATCACATCATCATCAAAGTGTCTCAAACATATACACACATATACGTGAATGTCGTCCAGAATAAAAATCTGCAGAATGTTGCCCCATCCATATATTTAATCTGTAAAATGGCACACTTCTACCTCTTGTGGGCCGAAAATGCAATAAGATAACAAAAAAATCCTGTTCAATTCTGTTCTTCGAAATATTTTACGCGAAAAAAAATCCTTTTTGGAAGGCTAATTTGTGCTAAGTAACAATACTTGAAGAAAAACCTTTTCGATTTATTTTAAGCATCCAAAATGGGAAAACAATAGATAACCTATAAAAAAATATCGTTGGGACCACTCCTCCTAGTACGAGGAATACGCTTACATATATTAAACTTGAAAAGTGAAAAAGGTGAGGTAACATATAAAAATAGTCCTATAGTTCCTGAATAAAAGAAACCCGAGAACGAGAGCCACTAGAACTTTAAAAAATGCCTCCTAAAAAAATTGCAATGGGAATTAGGAAGCATGGGTAGCGTAGTGGTCTGCGCATTGGTCCTGCAAGCCAAAGGTCCGTGGTTCGATTCCCGTCCGATTTTTTCCGACGGCAATTTCTATGTATTTCATCGCTGTAATTGCGGCAGTCATGAAAAACTTCACTAGAAATGGCACTTAGTAGAAAAGGTTAGAAAATAGCACTTACAATGAGAATTCCATGTTAAGTTTAAATCAAAACTCACTGTAACTTTCCGTCAGAACAATGAAGGAAAAACAAGACGTATGTACAGAGAAGGATAAGAAGGAAGGGCTGAAGGAAATAAACACGAGGGATGGAAGAACGAGAATCTCCTCTTATTACCTTTCAGGCTGAGGGATGGCGATAAAGCTGAACATTTAAAATGCCATTCGTGAACGTCTAATGTTTAATCACCCTTAACCACCCGAACTCAAAATAAAATTTATTTCGCAACTGATTGCGTGCACGCGGAAGCTGAATACGTATGAACATGAACGATGCGCGGTGTATCCTAAGGCCTAATGTGTTAAGTTTAAGTTAGTTCATGAATCTGTTACTCCTCAGCAAAATTCAGTAGCGCTATTGAGTACCTTATCATTTATATCGTGTAACCAGCGGAAAGTGACTGTTTCTACCCATTACCATCTTTAATGCTGAGAATTTGGCACACAGCCCGAAGAGGTAAATTCCAGCTAAACTACTTGCTTCCGCAATATACCAGCTTAAGGCGATGGACTTCAGTGCCCGGAATACATTCCCAGAAATTAGCATCATACGGATAAACATAAACTGGTACTGCATAACACAGGGTCATTCTTCTTCTTTCGTCATGGGAGTAAAAGTTAACAAAAATGGGGTAAAAACCACCCCATTACATTTTCGTCAGCTCTTACCATTTTTAATAAAGTATTGGGTCACGACCTTGAGTCGTGCGAAATATCCAAGTCCTAGCTTGGAAATAAGTACTTTAAATCAAAGTATTAAATTGATAACAACAAACAAACAAACAACAATCTAATTTATAAGACTGATAATAGCATATCGGGCAAACTAAACCTCTATCAGAGTTCTATAATATAAAGTTCATTACCCCGCTTTTCACAAGAATAAAATTTAATCTGGCTTATCAAATCCTCTTGTTCATTTAATTACCGATGAACACTATTACGAATTATTACGAGGACACCTTAGGATTTCAGAAATCAGAAGTGTCATCAGTGACGTCGAAGAGAAAATTATTTCTCTTTCGTGTACCACCACCATTTCTCTTAGGCGCTTATTATTCGATTTGAAACCGTTTACGATAAAATAAATAAGCTAAGACAATGATATTACATTATGTTATTTTCCTAAAGATGATTATAGGTTTTCGATGTTATATATTGAAATAACATTCAATATCACGAATAAATGCGTTGCTTCATATCATTTTCAAAGCAAGAGTCTAATAATGTACTCATTTCCTAAAGATGAATCAAGAGTTTGCAGTTTTGCACTGAATAAATATTTCATTTCACAATACATATTATGTCATTTTTAAATGAAAGACTTAATTATGCAACGCAAGAAAACTAGTTATAACATTAAATATCATTAATATACTCTAAACTCTTTGCTCGTTATTATGGAACAGTGTCACCATACCAGCCTCGATACCACATAGTTACGCTTTTTTCGTGTTTCGTGAGTTTTTATGGTGACGTCAATTCATCACTATCACGGGGCTACCCCAAAATTTATCGTTCGTGCATGTGACACAAAAAAGTCCGCTCCAAAATAGAAGAAGCGTGGGGT
Source organism: Pyrrhosoma nymphula (assembly GCA_963573305.1). Classification (NCBI taxonomy): domain Eukaryota; kingdom Metazoa; phylum Arthropoda; class Insecta; order Odonata; family Coenagrionidae; genus Pyrrhosoma; species Pyrrhosoma nymphula. The sequence goes on from OY754334.1 coordinate 39,728,029, forward strand.
ATAAAAAAAGGACTTTACAAAGTGGCCATCAGAATCGTTAGCAAAAAATACATCAAATTAATCTCGCACTTCTTTTTGGGAAGAAATGCGATCCACGCCTCGGGAAAGATGACGAAAAGCGGTGACTTGTACTATTAAGTTGCTGGCTTACAGGAATCCCAAATGCGTGAATTCGGGAGAGAGGGTCACTGAAACTCATGTGACCAGCTGAGCCACAATGGCTGCAAGACTGTCTCATTTGGAATGCACAAGGACGGCCTCGAACTTCCTCGAGTAATACATTTAATGCGCAGCACACAAATTCTCATAGTGAAACTACCAAGCATTGTCAAAAGTTTCAGCTATAGGTGATCATATTATGGAATTCACGGCTGAGATTTCATTATAATTCACTTGAAGATGAAGTGAATGACGCACTGCTGTTTCAAACAGTGTGCGATTCAGAAGAATTCAAAGTTAGATAACTTGAAATTTATGTGTGCAGATAATTAAAAACCTAATTATTTCAGGTTTAAAAATGATTGTCAAATGAATCTGAGTGATTTTACTGCCATCATATCCACTGGATTGCAATTATACTACATGAAAATGATCCCTTGAACTCTTGAGTGATATATGTAAGTGAGGAAGAATATTTTTGAATAATAATGTTGACTAATACTATATTTACTAAATATTTATACGACCAAAGAGAGACCAAGTCGGGTAAACCCTACCCGACTTCCCGTTGCTTTGGAATGAGTCGCATTTGCTTTACAAATGTATGAAATGAGAAAGGTTGCCTACTTATCATCAGATGGTAATGGACTGGATTAGACGATGTAGAAGTGAAACAGGTCATTTGAATATGATAAATATCATAAAATCCCTTGGAAAAATTCCAAAGCTAAAAAAATAACAAACTCGATAATTTCTCCACTTCATTATCTACGAATGCGAGTAGTAATTTCAATTCAATAAAATCATTTTCAAAGTCAAATATAGATCATATCTTGCTGTCATCTGTATCTATTTGAGAAATGTATTTTTTAAATAGGGCAGGACTTTTCCGACTTTTTAAACATTTTTGTCATAAGAGAAATCGAAGTTTATGCACTGCCGTTGAAATGGCAAATAGCGACTTAAACATTCGACCGATATGAATCGACTAACGTCGAAATTTTATATTTTATTCGAGTGCCCTGTACCCGGTTTTATCATCCAGCCAATCGCCAGCATCTGATGAGATGCTTCTGAAGAAGAAAGGGCAGGTGACTCACCGCCAGCATCGCGAGGTCAAGCTCACTTTTGCAGTATGGTAAATAGTGACATTGACTATCGTATCCAGCTTAAGAATATAAGCTTCAACGGTGCCAGTAAGCGTGTAACAATCAAATTCTATCCGTGCTACTCCTGGTCGGTGGTTCCACCGTGAAAGGACATAAATGTCATTTTATTCATATTCCGGGTACTTACAGAAAACCTCATCCTCTATCTGATATGTACGTACAACAAGGTTTACTCTTCCACGCTATTTTTCTCACATATTGAACTTCAAATTACATGGTGTTAAACGCAACAAAGGGAGTAACACACGAGGAAAATAGTATTTTTCCACCAAATATATGCCGTTTTCATGGAAAACTAGAGTTAAGGCTAGAAAACTCCAGGGAAATTGACTAAAAATGAAATGTAGGCTTCTTACCACCTTATTGTTTGAATTATAAGCTGATTACTGTGATAATTGAAGTCAAAACGTGGTAACTCCATGGAAATGGCGCTCCACTCGGCTCAGGAGTAGAGACTCCAAAATATAGGACCTCTACTCCTATGGCCATAAAAAAGTGTTTATTAAATACATAATCTTAGAATAATCAGTATATATTGTAACTTAATTTTGGTTTTCAATAGCTAATGCATGCCATTAATGGAAGCAGGATTTTTTAAACAAAGTAAACAAAAAGTTGGAATTTAGTATTTGTTTTGACTCGAGCAGTGGCGGTGGAACCTCCTCCTACATGACTTTTGTATCACGTTAATTGGTGTAGATGCATTTTCAAGCATTTATTTCATTTTAACAAGAGCATTTTACCATTCTCCAATTTATCCAATAAGAAATACATCTCCAGCATTTAGTATTACCTACCTTAAATAGTATAGATACCTAGATAAAAACCTTTTTTAACATCACCAGAAGGCTTTAAAGTCTTTTCTATGTTGCATAAACACATACATCAAATACATTATTGGAATTATGTGAACTAAAACTTAGTTGGCGGAAGTAAAAAACGAAAAACCCGTACCCATACGTGCACATTCTCAATTACAGCAAGATTGCAATCCTGATCACGGTGACTTTACGCGGTAAGCTAAATTAAAACTGGAGTCTAGCGAAATCCTCGCTTAATTTAAAGTGGCGTACATGATTTTAAGATATACAGCCAGTTTCAAGTTCCCTCGAGGACCATGAAACAAAGACGAGGGGTTAAAAGTCCTGCTTCTTACGTCCTTCGCCGCACGATTGCTCACTATGCAGAGGCGATTACTGGAAGGCGATCGCGTTTTGTTAGCGATAAAAATAAACCTGTATGATTACCGCGTAAAATATGTGACTGGCGATAAATGGGAAGCACTTTTCTCCTGCACAAAATATGTAGATGTCGATGACCTAAGTTACGAATGAAAGAGCAGAAGCAGAAACTAAAACTTCGACCAATTAATGTAAATATTTAAGTTGGCTTTGTAAATAGATATAGGTATATCAATGCCCCACTTTCAACTACGCAATATACTTATTACGAAGAAACCATTGTTGGCTGGATGACTGTATGTGAAAAATGCCGAGAAGTACGCGAGAGACTGATGATCAACATGGTGTGCTGATTCTCCTTGGAGAATAGGCAAAAATAGGTAGAGAAAAATTCTTTCCGAATGTAGCTGGAAAACATTATTTACATTCACAAACAAATGAAAATGGAAAGATGTTAAGTCAGTTAGCAGAAGGTAATGTAGTGAAAACTAAAATTTAATGTCAACTTTTTGTGCTCACCTGTTTTCAACACAAGGATATACATAAAGGAACCTGGAAAATACCAGGCACTGGAGTGGTCAATCAAATCGTTCATGTCCTCGTGTCCAGAAGGCATGAATCTTCGATTAATGCCGTAAAGTCGGCACGTGGCCCGTGATTCAGATCATTATTTGGTAAAGGTTCAATTAAGAGAGAAACTCACGAATGTAGGATGTGTTAAGGGGCTCAGGAGAATACGATAGGAGGTGGAAAAATTATGAAAACCAGATTTTGTCACCCAGTATCAAAAGAAACTGGGCAGGAAATTGGAAAAAGGACCTCAGGATTTGACCGAGAATGAAAAAGTGCAGAGAAATTGGTCGGAAATAAAGAAGGATATGCAAGAGACCGCAAAAGAGACAATAGGAGGAAGAAAGAGAAAGAGAAATAAATAATGGTTTGATGATGAGTGTAGAAAGTATAGAGAAAGCAAGAATAAAAATACAGGTTGATTAATCAAATTTCAGAGGGAGACAAGGCAGAACTGCGCAAGATACAAAGACAGTAGAAGACAAGCAAACAAAACATTACGATAGAAGAAAAAAGAATATTTTTTAGGAAGTTATATCAGGCAAATCAGTCACTCTTAAATACCGTTTATGGGTGTCACACTGAGTATGTCCAGCCACATAAGTTCGATTTAGCTTTTTTGATCCAATTTAACCAGGATTCTCCAAGCATCCAACAAGACTTTCAATTCTTTGGTGGCTTTATAAGAACGATATAAGCCGTAAAAACTCCTTTTCTTAAGTTATGATGAACTTACTAACATATGAATTCTAATAGCAATAACTCATGAATCCCATAACTCTCCACGGGTGGCACATACTTAAAACTGACTCTTGGAACATTTCTTAGATAAATGCAAACACCAACCATGATATCAATATTTTACAATCAATTCTGAGAATCACTTTAAGGTCATAAAAACATTTCAATGGACCTAAACATCCAGCTTCGTCATTCTTTCGCCGTGCCCTTTTATAGAGCGGCTACTGGAGTAGCCAAGGGCGAACACTCCACCGCCCGCTAAGAGCAGATGGATGGAGAACGCTCGCGTTTTGTAGCCGGTAAATAATCAGCCTGGAATATTTTCCACTAGCGTTATTTCCTTACGGTTCGGTAATTGCGTACTCAATACCTGCTAAAGCGATAAGTGGATTCTAAATGCAATTGTGGCAAAAATAGTAATAGTTCCATTTTTCTCCGCAGGAAATCCTTGATGACGACTGAATCGTCAAGCCAAAACTTCAAATTTCATCATGGATGGTTTATGGACATAACTATTTCGACTGCTTACCATTTTATAGGTAGGAAACACGCTGCTAAATTACTCTGACTACAAACACACTTTGTAAGTAGAGTTAAATTCTAGAACAACTCCTGGACCTGAATTACATGAAACCGTCTTAAATATTAATTAATCTCATTTTTCAGCAACCGTAACTCTCAAAATCAGTTATTTCTATGGGTATAAATAGCTGAAAACTTGATAAATAGTAAATTCTACACGTAATATTTAAACAGCTAACAATTATTTCAGCTTGATACTGCCATTTTCGATGCCATTATAAGACCGAAGATTATAAAGCGTTGAAGAGAGCATAAAAGTCTTTCTACCCAGCAGTTTTGCAGCGAAAAATGCATTATGTAGATCGGCCACTGAAGAAGCAATGGGCGGGGGCTTGACCGCCCGCTATGCTTCGTGTTTTGTCGACCAGTAAAGAGTATCCAACATTTGGTACGTATGTATCCATCCACGCTGATGGAAGCAGTCGAGAGAGAGAGATGGGCGGATGGGAGTAAGAATGAAGCAGGAAGGAAGACGACGGACCCTTCAGGGGGCCATCATCCATCCGAAGACGGACGGGAGGAGAAGGAGAGCCGGAGGAGGAGGAGATGGAGGAAGCTGCGAAGCCGCGGCGGCGTCTCCGGAGAATGCGGAAGCACAGCCGAGAAAGAGAGATGCTTGCGGGAGATGCCCACCACCGAACGCCCCGCGCTCACACAGCATCTCGATCTTCCTCTCGTCCCCCCTTCCAATCGCCCGTCCATCCATCCTTGCGCACCCAACCCCCAACTCCAACCTCAACGTTTTTTTCTTTTTCACGCTTGAAAAAAAAAAACAAGTGAAGCGAGCAACCCGCTTCCCCCACGCCCCCTCTCACAATAACTCGCACAGCGCCAAACCGGCCCGCACATTCGCGCTTCGTCACCGCTCCCGAGAAAAAGAAGGGGGCGAGGGTCCACTCCCACCCACGCCCCCTTATTTTCTTTTCTTCTTCTTAAAAAAAAGGCATGAGAGATTAACCTATATTTAATGGGAGATTATACATGGAATGGGAGGTTAACCTACATCTACAAGCTACCCTGCGAGCCACTTCAGGGAAGTTTAGCACAGGGTGTTATGACACCAGCTGTGAAGAATGGAGATAACGGGGAAAAAAGTAATGAACGGGCAGAACAACACCAACAACACAGGTCGCGTAACCGCGATGGGTTGTGGGGGAAACATCAAGGAACCCACATTTGCCTGAGCTGTAATAATAGACGAACAGAGCTCATTTGAGCTCTATATAGTAGGCTCTTTTCATTCGCTTTAGTGCGCTCAAACTTCGTAACAAAACAATGCAGTTGCTTCTCATTAGTTTCAGACCCTACGCCCTAGCCAGTGAACTTCAAAACATATCGGGAGCAGAGTTGATGAGCGCCGGAATAAGCTTGAGAAAAAAAGAACTTCGATAAATACAACCGCAATTGTTGATCAAGTGTTGATTTTCAGTAAAGGTGTCAAACATGGATTATTTAGTTTTATCTGCTTTGAGGAAAAAGGTTTTCCCTTGTAAGATAGTTAAAGCGAGATACTTCCCTAGTCATAAACATTATAATTACATAAATATATTTACATAAGTCTCTAACTTGACACATGTTTTCACACCGTACGGTGAAAACACCTTCACAATAGGTTTTTTGCTGCTCTCTAATCATTACTGCTGTCAGTCATTGATTAACTTTTATAAAAAATTGATAAAACATACAAACTACACAGCGTTAGTTTTTTGACGAAATCTAGGCGTTAAAAATTCCAAAATTTGTCTATATTCTCCCTGTGGAGCACACAGCCGTAATCTATCCCATGTGAAACAGCTTATATTTTTAGGCAAATCGTTCGAAAAGTAGTTCGGCAAGGGGTAAATATTTTTATATCATTGAGAATTTTTTTCTTTAAAATGAGGTCAAATTCATCAAATTTTGGATGAAGTGATATCTGGCTCAAACCACCTTAAGCAATTAGTTTGACAGATTTTTTAAAAATATTTACAAAATATTCGTCCGTGAGTCACGTGCACTTATAATATGCTACCTATCGGAAAATTACAGGACGTTTCGCCGATGCGTTCCCATCAACGCTAACGTCAGCAACTTGAATGAATATTTATAAATTTCATGCCCTGTGAAGTTAACCTTAGTGTTTCCTTCTTTTCACCGCGGTTTTTACCGCGGAAATAGTTTCCCAAAACAGATCAGAATAAACGTTCGACAATTCGGCGAAGCAAATTCGGAAAATACCATTCGCTCCGCGTATTTGTTCATTCGTCCATTGGGAGAGCGAAGGGACGATAAACATGCTTCGATATATTAGAGTCTTGGACTGCCATTATTGTGATCGAGAATGATGCATGGGAAGGAAGAATTTTAATTTCCGGCTATTAGACAGCGCACCTGTCTTATTTTGTCGCACACAATCTGCCCTGCAGTTATAGTATCGATATAAAGGTGTATCCTGAAACACAAATGGTCTGAATATTTTTAAACTAACATTACCCCACAATATAACCTCCTAGTCTATAGCGGTTCACAATCACATCCTTAAAATAGTTTAGTCACAATTTCCGTTCACTCGTAACAATTTCCCTCCCATTTTCTTGGTTGGTGTCATAACACCGCCTGCCACACACCCTAGCGGCGCGGCGGACGAATCAGTATGCATGCGCAGTCGAGTTGCCAATCACCGTTAAAAGACATCCGCTCGTTCCATGCCTCACAGCATCTTTCCCAGCATCCAACGCAACGCCGGGATCCCTCTTCCGCGTCCTCACTCCCCATGCACCCATGCCTTCAACGGTCACCGCATTCCCATCTTCCCGTTAAGCCTTTACGCTCTTTTTCTCGCGAAGCGTTTTTAAAGCGAATTGCCCGTAATAAACGATCCCCAAACGACCGCACTCGACGAAATGCACTCCCAAAGAATATGGGCCACAATGAAAGTAAACTGGGCAGCCATTATCTGGATTTAAGTTTCTAAAATAGTCTTACAAACTATTATAGGTTCTTTGTTTATCCCTGAAATTAATTTGATAATTTAGAACCAGTTAAATTAAGATACATCACTCACATGAAATGATAAACTCCTAGTTTAAACTGTACATTTTAGACGCTATCGAATCACGAAGTGACTTTTTAACAGTATGATTTTTTATTCATCTACTGATAATGCACTGATGAACGCGTCACTCTGTAGAAAGGCTCTGTAATACAGTACTAATAAACTCAGTACTTTACACAGCGAATAATTCTAAAATGGATACGACCAAGACTCCAACAGATAATTCACTTTCAAGGTCAGCAATGATTCTGAAAGTTATTCCTTTGCTGTTAAGAAGATGATGAAAATATATCCTATTAAGAGCACGATGCAAAAAAACCGAATTTCCGAAAACTTCAAGCTTGTGTCTCAATACTGGGTAGAAATTAACGCGTTCACAGAAAGAAGTTAAAAAAACGATAAAACCTTTAATATGATAGGCTCCGAATTTAGGCATGAGCTTGGTATTTCATAGCATGTATCATATCTTAAATATAGTTTTATGTTTATTTATATCCGTAAAATATTCAAAGCTGCTAGAAATGGCCGCATTGGGCCAAAACAACTGGGGGAGGGCCTAACACTAAATCGGCCAAGTGCTGCAATGGTGAAGTCTTAAGGAAATAATTTCGGGAATAACCTAAAACCGAAGCAATAGCCTAGTCATCGCCTACTTCAAGTGAGTAAGTAATGGGAGTTGATAGCGATGGTGGCACCCCTAAAATGCTGACGGCAGTTAAGAGCACGATTGATTTCGACGATATTATAGTGCGGATATAGGATGAGATCACTGTTTCCACATTTTTAATTATTGTCTGTATTCAAGACGAAACAAGTTTAATGCAAAAGACACCGACAGTACTGTCGCGGACGCAAACTCGTAGTTATTTTTCGACTAATTTCGCCTTGTATCTATCCCCACCTCTCAGATGGATGTACTTACCATTTATCGGCTCAAGAGAATTAACTGCAATAAACCAAGCCCAACAGAAATTCCGAGGGATCCATCATGAGATTTCAAAATAAAACCATGTTTTATGGCCATTGAAACTATGCGGTAGAATTCCTGCGACACCATCAAAGCTCTGCAATCAAGAATGGTGCTAGCGAATAGTTACGCTAAAAAAAGGCCAGGATATGAAGGTTGCATTGCAACTACATGAGCCATAGCTATATTGAGGTATTCCACAAATTTTCTTAATGGAATATAAAAAAAATACTAATTTCCCTTATAACAAGCCTGTGCCTAAGAAATTTAAATGTAAGGCAGTAAAATGCAGATTAGCGGATAGTACCTACTATCATTTATACTTTTCTAAGCCCGAGAACTGGACTGCAGTGGCATTTCTAACACGTTTTGTGAGAGTTAACTTCAGAAGTGAGTGAAGAATTTTTAAGTTCTGCCTTTAAAATTTATAAAAAATTGTTTTATGACAAGGCAGAGTGTGGGGTGCTATTGGGGGACAGCGATTGGCCGCGCGACAAGTGCAAGCACTGGTATTTTCCACCCCCCTAACTTTCTCATTTTCTGTCACCTGAAAACTTTGAGTGACTCAACTGTATGCACCTGCCTTAAGCTCAACTGAGAGAATTCTGTGAATTTTTACATTTGTGTTCCTTCATTTACTTACCATTTTATGTACGAAAAATATACGCATCTTCCACATGCTTTTGCAAATATGAAACATTAAAATAACGTAGAAAAACCTCATTTTTTCCTCACGTGATGCCCATTCTCCTATGAGATGATATAATTGGGAGAGAAACCACTAAAGTGATGCAGAGCGTTGTAATGCAAATGACTTGAAACACAGAGAAAGAAACACAGATATTACTGTATTTACCCTTGGATTTAAAAAATATTTCTAAAAAATAACAAACATCACAAAAAATCTCCTCCAAGGGAGGCTCGTTAAATTCGCTCAATGTCTCAGGCACGAAGCACAAAACAGTTCCCAGTAAAAGCCACCCATTCTAAATCCCATCAATCGCTAGTGACTCACTCTAACCATGATACTGTATGTAGTGGCACGCTTGCTCGGGGGAATTAGAGAACTGAAGGAGGGAGTGAATCCCCCCTTCCCCCCTCAGTTCGCCATAATAATACGAATGCCAGCCGTGGGACGCGATCCAGAGATAGTAGCAGTAGAGTCGGCGCCTGGAATGCTTCCGGTCTCGTCTCGGATGTGAAAGAGCTTATGCTTGAACCCCTTACGATAGGCTTAAAAAACTGTGCGAGAGCGAGGGTCGCAGTCTATTTATATCGAGAGTGACAAGTTAAAGAGCGAAATTACCGACTCATTCCTCCCGTACACAACCACTACAGAGAGCGACGGGCTGTATTTTCTAAAAGACATAAGGTTCTTAACTTCACATTGTAGAAAAAGCAAACCGGAGGAGTTCAGACTGAAATGGATGCATAAACGTTGGTTAAATTTTTTTCTTTATATAAAAGAGAAAAGAGGGAATAATAGGGACTCGTGGATAGTATTGCTGATACTATGAGCCATGTTTATCATTAATGAGAAAATCCATAGAGAGGAGACCAAATATTAAAAAAACACATTTCGAAATCTGATCCTCGATAACGAGGATAGGAGTAGTTCAATGATTGGTAGAGATGGGCGATTATAAAAAAAAATCGGTATTTTGTAAATCGATTAATTGCAAGCAGCTGACAAATCGCGCCCGATTAATTGATTTTATTAATCGATACATCGATTAATCGATTCGTTTATCACAACATACAAAACGTAACTTGCGAGGTTATGGTCCCTCCGTAAATAAAGTAAAATAATATCTTTTAAATTTTATAAAGTTAATATTATCATGAGTAAAAATTGTAAAATCTAGATAAACTTCCAGGAGGCGTGTCAGGAAACAGAGTTTGGAAAAATTTCTCAACTTAATTTAAATTTTGGACAATTGCCAAATGTTTATAGGAACTGAAGGGAAAAATTGCAATTTTTAGAAGTGGGTACTGGTAAGTCGGCTTCTCAGATCAGATTGAATTAGAGTCATCTCGGAAAAGAGTGGAGGAGCGTGGTGATCTAGTGGGTAGAGCGCTTGGCTACTGATCTAAGGGTCCCGGGTTCAAATCCGGGAGAAGCCTTTGAACGCCCCCGAACAAAAATCCTCGGAGTGCGAGGTGGCCCAGGGAAAGGAACTGGACCCCCTACCGTGAATGTGTGAAATTCACACGCCTGTGGCCTATCCAACTTTCCAAACCAACCTTGGGGTTGAATCACTGAGTGAGTGCGGAAAAGAGTCTCTCTGATGTATTTTCCAATCATTGCGGTTCTACGAGTGATGTGGTACGCAGTCACGCGAACGGGTGTGAAGTTATACACCAAGAGGGTGAAATTCGCCATGATAAAATCATTGAACTTGACCGGGATTCGAAGCCGGATCTCCCAATTGCCGGTCAGGTGTGTTAGCCAGTTGCACTACCACGCCATCTTGTTCATATAAACCCCCGCTGAAATCCTAATGGAATTAAGATGGCTTGGTAGTGTAACTGGCTAACACACCCTAACGGCAATTAGGAGATCCGGGTTCGAATGATTTTTTCATGGCGGATTTTTCCGTCTTTGTGCATAACTCTCTGATGGAACTGATGTTGATACTCCTGGCAGGTATTTCCTGGCTACCTGATATAAGTGAGGGTATTTAGTTTTCATTGACCCCAACACTGTAAAAGGATTCAAATGGTGGTCAAAAACCGGTCGGTTGAGGAATTGCCGTAACTCAAATGGTGTCCGACCGGCATCATCTTCATTATACAGGGTTCTCTGTGATGCTGCTTCAGTTTCATGAAAGCTCCAGAGGTGATGGTGCTGCATCACGCTCAGCGTGTGAAAACATCTGTAAGACGTTCACCTGATCCTCCTCGTGAAACATCTCAGCCATCACAGCGATGACGGTGCTCATGGCATTGGCTGCAGCAATCGGCCTCTTCAAGTGCAGCTTTTGAACCGTGGGTCCAGCATCGAGGCGATTGCATAGTGCTTTCTGGACTCAATAGGACCGAACCGACTGTCCAGCTCAGACAGAACGAACTTCCTCACCCGATCCGCTAGCCTGTCTCCTTGCAGAGGCTGTATCAGATTTATGCTCCGAAATTTATAATCGAAGTAAATGTCAGATAAATGAAATAACATAGCACATCAAGAGAGGAATCAATGATCGTATTAACTTCACCTGTTTAAGCAATTTCACTAGGGGAATGACCTTGCTGACTGTAGTAACTTTATCCGTGCACTTTAGCAAATGGTTTCAGCACGGATATGAAGACACGAACAGTGCTCAGCTCCGCACCGCTCAGCATCGTCAGGTCCCCATAGTCGAGCAGAACCTTGGCTACTACGGGTGATAGCTCTATGAATCGAGAAAGCATCTCGTAGGTCGAGGACCACCGGGTAGCGTTCGACTGGATGAGGTGTAGGACGTTAACCTCTGTCTTCCCTTAATAGTACTGAATGCGTTTCAAAGCATCACTTGCATTGACACTGTGGTGAAAGAAAGTAACAATATCCTTATTTTTTAAATTATATCTAGGGCTCCAAGAACAAACTCCTCGTTAGTCTTTTTGTTGATTGATTATTTTTTATTTATTATCAAAATAACAAGCGCAAATAACACACGGCTATGCGTGGCGAAGCAACATCTGACACATGAAAGGCCAGCTAAAGGTGGTGCAATGTAGAGTTACGTCATGAGCATTCTACTTTAATACCTCGATGGCGTCGTCGCGCGGAGTTCAGCCACGACCTCTCTCTTGGGGGTGGTGGTTCAGCCACAGTCGAATTTTCGAACTGAAGACGAACGTGAGCCACCCAAACCATCACAGTTCACCAAACACAAAATTTCAAAATAATCTATAATCGGTCAAATTAATCAGGTATACAATCGATATCGGCTGTTGCATTCATCGATTTCAAATTTTCGATTAATTGAAAAAAATAATCGATTATTCGATTAATCGATATCGTAATTGCCCATCCCTAGTGATTGGACAACGTGAAGTACATATTGAGAAAATCACAGCTCAAGTTACTAAAACAGAATGGCAAAAGGAAGTGAGATAATAAGCATGCAGTTATTTCGTCATTTTCTTTTCCTTTACACTTCCTATTTCAAGTCGATGTTAGTTGAGATTCGCATTCAATATTCGCCATTTGAAGAGGTGAATCAATCTCGTACACATACAGCTCATTTTTAAACTTAAAACTTTACTTTAAGTATACAAGCATGTTGCCATTTGATATATTTCATCGCTAATTCCTTTGCCTTTTGTAGCATTTCACGTAAGTCGAACATCGATATTCCAGTTAGAATTCCCTAAAAGGAGACCCTAAAACTTAGTTCACCCATCTATGTCATTTTCACCCCACCGTTTTGATTCTTAGGTCGTGTACCCTTAATGCCGCCGAGTAACGTTATTATCGGTTCCATTATAAAACCAGCAGTAAAACTTCTACATTCTATACCAATTATCCCAATGAAGCCGTAGGAGTTTTTTAAATTAGTAGTAGAAATTGTTAGTTCGGTATGTTTCATTCTCACCTCTTATACAAATACACCTATGTTCTACCTTGCAATTTCAATGAAAATTTGTGGAGCAGGGTCAAGTAGGATAAGAGCCAACAGCCAAAAATCTAAATAAAAATAGACGAAAAACATCAGACCTTATTTTCCGAATTTCGATTAGGAGTGGTATTGAATTTTTACCATACGACAGGTATCAACATTGCTTGATAACAGAGCGAAATTAAGAAAAATTGAACTCCATAATTCCTCGGAAGGTAAATTCAAAAATTTCGATTCGCCATTTGCAATAATTTTGCCTGCTGGTGTAAAAAACTTACCAATTAGAAACGGCACAAGTAACTAATAAAAACATTCAGGCGGTCTTACTCAGCAGAGAATATTTTCAAATGGCGGAATAATTTAGCACAGAAAGTTCTTTTCATTTCACTCCGTTTGAATTGAACATTTTAAACAATATTTTCATAATTCTCAATTTATTTTAATCCTGCGGATTCAATCCCTTCTGATGTTCACAGATTGAACATTGCACTCCCGCATTACGGCTTGGATCACCATCCTCGGTAGTATAGTGGTCAGTATCCCCGCCTGTCACGCGGGAGACCGGGGTTCGATTCCCCGCCGGGGAGAACTTTTTGTCGGCCTCGGTGGCGGCGGGGTAGCGTCCTCGCCTGCTAACCCAAAGGTCGCGGGTTCGAATCCCGCCTGGGGAGGATTTTTCACTTCCCAGGACATGGTTGTTTGTGCTTGTCCGTTGTTAATTGTTAAAATACCCCGATGTAAAGGCCAATATGTGCTGTTTTCGGTGGTAATGAAGTAAATAAAATAAAAATAAAATAAAGTCCTACCCTCCTCATTTGAAACGCGTATTTTGTCAGAGGAGTTTTTCATGTTCATGTTGCAAAATAAATGAACTCATCCTGTGATGATACTATAGTAAACAAAAAAATGAGCAAAATACATGAAAATTGCAATAATATATACTTTTGATTATTCATGATAAGAAATAAAAGTAAAACAGTAAACAAATCTGATGGTGAATGGAGCGCTCAAATTTGTATTGAGCCATGAAAACCACGAAAGTTTTCAGCCACGGGCTAGTGTGCGAATAAGTATGTATATGCATATTTTTGCATTTTCCCTACCATAAATTTCAACAGTAATATTTCTCTTTAATTCCGCAAAAACTTGCTCATTCTCCGGCAGTAAGAGAACAGAGCTTTGGAAGAGGAACGTGAATACAATTCTCGAGGCAGATTTCCTCCCCTCTTAAAAGAGCACTTCCACCGGTCGACGTTTTTAGCACTCCCACACGAATTACCTTCCCCATCACCGGATCTTGTGACCCCCGATTTGGCAGCGCTGTCGGAAGATTTAGCAAACTGCGACCGACTGGTCCAAAGGATAGATAAAGAAGGACTAAATGAATTAAGCGTTGGGAAGTACCGTTCTCCGCAGCGCACGTTAGCGCCATCCAGGGGAGCGCCCGTATACATCAAGCGCGAAAAGCTGAAAGATTTTAGTGAGCGCTCTGACTCACTGCGACTCCAAAAGGCCGAGCCCCGTTGAGCCTCTGCCGCGATAAATCAAGCTTTTCCCATCGGGACGGTTCTTGATTTACCGAAGGTGCGTCACCGCCGTTAAGGGACATTTTTGTGCTCTTCACTTATGCAAACATTTTTGCAGGGCCGAAACTTACAATTCCTATTCTGAAACGTTTACTGGAGACAATACTGTATCATTATATCGAATTCATTTTTCATTTAGCAGCTTCTCCACAGAATATTGATCAAAATGATCCTATCGAACCAGGATATTCAGAGGAGCCTGTTTTCATCTCGTCCATTATTCCGACACCCATGCCTATATTAAGCTATTAAATTAATTTTTACTAGCAATAGTTTTAAGGCACTTCTCCAATCAAAAAGCGACAATTTACACTTTTCTTTATTTGTGGGATATCAATTATTCAACAAAGTCTTCATAAGAAAATGATGAATGCAGTTAGTAAAAAATATTTATTCATATTTATGCATAAACAGGCACTTGTAGCCAAGTAACGACAAACTTATGCCGACTCATGATAAAGGTTTAAATATGAATTTAAGTCAGGAGGGCGTAAAGTCACCCTCCCTTTCACAAAATAACAAAAACGGCTTGGTTTCCATTAAAAACATTAATGAACAACTTTCTTGATGTTTAATGTTCTCTGCTTCCTTTTTGCTTTAACATTTTAATGGAAATTTAGTTTTTTTCGTCGGATTTCTCAATTAATCTCTTCAAAGCTAAGTACAGTAATTAACTGAAGGAAAATTATATGCCACGGAAAATTAAGGAAAATAACCTATCTCTATAACTCTGAAGTCATATGTCAGCAGTAAGATTAACATCTCAATTAAGCACGAAACATTCCGCTCATACTGTAAAAGCCGTTTTCGGAGTACAAGAAGACTTCTATCTTTTAGTGATGGAGTGTATGGAAAAATAATATATATTAGAGGTGTTTCAACTGACATCGAGAGAACCAAGTGTTTCCTTATTCAAAAATGCTTTAAAACAGTTACATGCTTTTGTCTTGACTTACATCAATGACTATAAAGCAAAATCAAATTCACAATAATACATACCACATACAATTGTAAACGCTAAAACAAATATAAGTTAAATTCATGAGAATTTTTTTTATAAATGCACATTACGAGTTAATAAAATTTTGAGTAATCAATGGTTTGAGCCGTATAGTTTAAACTTCTATATTTGCTGCATTGGAAAGAAGAGCAGGTGACGCTAGTTTATTCATTTAGGTAACTAGTGACTCCGAGTAGTAATGAGAAAATTCACTCAAGGAATAAATGAGAACTTTCACAAGAGATGAAAAGACCATACATGGAAAGGAGGGTAAAACATTTGAAGTCGACACCGAAAAGTGTGTGAAGAAAAGATCGTGACTGGAAAAGTTACGTTGTATGGCACAGAATATTTGGTTAGAAAAAGTAGCATTTATGAGTTGGAAGGAGTTAAAGTTTGATAAATATTTATTTTTATATCACATATTTATACCATTTTTATCTTAACTATGGCACAGTCTGTTCGTGGAAATCTACTGACTTTCAATAAAATTTACAGTTATCACCTAATTTTTCATTAATACTAACGGAATAGTTGTATATCTAATGCATTTGAAGTGGTGTTCTGGGGAACTTCAATACAATGAACCTATTTTATCTATATGGTCAGAGAATTACATTCATTCATCTTTTCTGAACTACTAGTCGTATTTTTGCCTTTATATTTACAGAAAGAGATTTTTCAATCATATGGAGTGCAGCGTTGAATTGCACAGAAACCTATTTATAAAATAAGCAGGATGAGACTAGTGACGGCGTTTCAGATGTGGGTATGCAAAAGCACCGAGAAGGTGTGATGGATATGAGGCCAGCCATGAAATGCTAGGCGTGGTGGAAAAGAAAATGAAGGTACCATAGTAAAATAATAGAATACATAGGGAGTACAAGAAAGTTAACTTGCTACGAGTACTCAGGGATTACTTGGGTCGAGATAGAAAGGAGGTTGTTGGGTAAAACCGGAATGGGGAAGAAAGAGAGTAGGCTTTATGGATGAGATGAAAGAGTCAGGACGTATACCTAGTTGAGGAAAGAAATCACCATATGAAGCAGGAGGTTCCTGCGGTTGTAAAATAAAATTTGTTGAGTTAATTTTGTCTCCATATAAACCTTTCTAAAATAGGTTGATCACCTCAAACAATAACATATAATTAAATAATAAATTTTCCTTTTTAAAAATCTTCTCCATTTCCTTGAACTAAAAGTTCAAAATAATCATCGACTAAGCAAAATATTGTTTATACAAGCATTGATAAAATAATATGCAAACATATAATGCAGTTTTGGCCACTGATAAAGAGTTAAATAGATTACGTAAACAACAACTTGAAGAATATATTGAAAGACTTGTTGGTCTGAGGAACCTAGCGATTAACCCAAATCTGCACAGTACACTGCAAACCACCTTAATGGTGTTGCAAGGAGCTGGGTCAAATACTTATTTCTGGGGCTATTTATTCAAGTTACCCGACTGATAAGGCTGCGCATAGATTCAAATCCATCTTTGAAACACAATCACAAGCTACAAGTCGATTTATTAGTCTGCTAAATACAAGGTTGAATGGAATACATAGGTTAATTTTCATTATTTGAATTGAAAATAAGTTTAAAAAAATATGAAGAGAGATTTATTGTCATTAGAGACTTGGTATGACTTGACCATGAGAACTTACTGAATAACAGCTTTCAAAATAGGGATCAGGTTGATGTCGTTGATGGAGAGCTAATCTCCCATCCCAAGGGATGGGGTTCGAATCCCAGCGGTGGTGGATAATTTTTCATTGGAAACCACATCCCTACTTGGATGCAATGTGGAGAGCCCTTTCAGGTGTAGTGCTCCGTCCGTTGGGTGGGACAGTTAAACTGTGAACTCCTCGGCGTCTTTCGCGAAGAGCAGGCTAATGCCGACTCCAGGTTTATCTCAACCCTTACATCATTTCCCAAATAATTCTTCTCTCACAAACCTACCCAGCTTTAATGGCGCGTGTATGACATAAGTTGACGGTCGCAAATAAACAACCGCCCAGCTTCTTAGAAATGATTCCTCGATAAGGGACATCGGTCCCTTTATACATACAAACCAAGTTGCCTTCACATTAGAATTTGAATTTATATTTGTCATTTTATTTTTATCTATAAATTCTGGGAGTTCGCGCAATTTACACTCCTTGTTTAATTCCTGGGATATCAGTCATGCCTTTTTGAGACTCTTGCAGCTCCATGGGAAGATTAACAGCTTCTATCCCAACTCCGTCCGTTGGGTGAGACAATAAATTCGTGGTCCCCTTTGGCGCCTCTCGCTAAGAGCAAGCTAATGCCGACGCTGGGTTTATTTCCACTCTTCCTTCATTTCTCAAATAATTCTTCCGTCAAAAACCAACCCACTTCAGCTCAATGGCACGCATATGACATAAGTTGTTGTCCTCAAATAACAACCGACCAAATTTTGAGAATATAAATTAACAATTCAGGACTGAATAGGTGGAACTGTTCAATGATGAGTAAAAAACAGATGTTGCAGTTTTCCACAAAAAAATAAGTTGATTTCACTACTAGTTTCGATGTCTGCTTTTTACCTCAATCACATGGCTGGAAATGATTCCTCAATGAGGGATATCAGTCCCGTTATACAAATAAAACACGTCAACGTTCACATTCGTATTGACATTTATGCTGGTCATCTTAATTTTATCAAGGAACGCTACAATTTCACGTAATTTACGAACCAAGTTTATATCCTCGAATTATTAGTCATGGCGATGGAAAACATTTGATGCTTGATGTGAAGTTTATCGGCTTCCATCCCAAACCCGCTGACCTCGAAAGACGTTTTCGCATTCGTTATTTTTTAAACTCCTCATCTCCGGACACGTAGAGGGTATCCCGCTGGAGAGAAAGAAGTGATGGGAGCCATTTCATCCCATGCTAAGGCCGGATCGAAAAAATAAAGTAAAGGCACTGGTAGGAGGCTAACAGGAAATGCCCGGAGCAATGAGGAAATCTGCATCGAAACATTCCGAGGCGTGCGTGTACGAAGGTTCTCTCGGGACGGGAATAGAGCGAGAGAGAACTTGAAAAATCCGTAATCGTGATCAGCGCAAACTGGAGACACACATGAGTCACGTTTCAAATGGGATGAATTTAGGTACTCCTCGAGTCATCGGACGTTGTTGACATAAGCCTTTTTGCACATTCACTAAATGTAAACGGTATTTAGGTTTATTAATAGCGTTAGCACAGTTATCCAATTCCCAATCATTCACACTTGAAATTTTATCTGCCATGTAAAGGTATTAAAGAAAGTTCTAAATACCTAATTTTAAGTATTTTATCACTTCATCGACCATAATTTTTTGTATTATTATAATAATGTTTTTGATAATTTAAGTGATGTTCTGGAGTTTCATCACGTTTTACATTATTTTTCCAGCCCTGATGAAGATTTAATAATAAATCGAAGCGTTGACAATAGGTGTATAAGTGATTCGAATAATTGACCAAACTAAAAAAATTCAACGACGCTAACAAAATTATGAGCCTCGGAATAGCACTGATCAGAAGATAATAACCCATATGCTATTTCGGACTAAAAGATGGAAAAACAAACATATTTTGATACGAACACTTCAGACCTAAACACGCCATCAGGATGGCTGGCGAAACTGTCGTTAATGGACACCTCGCGGAGGAACGCCCGATAGCAGATATTCTTCAAACAAACATATGATAAGAATAGGTACCAGGAAATTCACATGATTAAATAATAAATATCAGGAGATTTTAAAAGAACTGCACGATAAAAACAGATATTTATGATAAAAACAGACATTTATGCATCCCAAGAATCAAAGAAATGAGATAAAGGCCAAAAAGACTACAAAAATTACATCCTGAGTAGAGCTATCCAGAGAGAGTATCCATACATACAGTAGAGCGAAGAAGGATGAACGCAAAACCAGGAGTAGGCAAACAAATACACAAGTAAAATAAGCACAAAAACTGTAATTCTTAAAAACGTTTTTAAAAAAATATTGATAGTTTTAAAGCAACAGCGGACATTCAGATTCAAGGACATATCTATCACATTTCTGCAGCAACATACCCTTCCCATTAACTACAACTTTGACGTGGTGGAAGAGCTTGCGCGCTTCGATGACTCCTAGAGTTGGATGTGCGAAAGCAATCCAACTCTAGGAGTCATCGAAGATTAGTTATTAGATATGGCTTGCTAAAGATACCCCTGCCAGATAGGTTGACAGCTGACAGGTAAAAAACTCTATTGCAGAAGCATAAAGGAAACAACATCCTTTATTTATCGAATGAAACGATAGACACAAGCCATGGACCTAGAATTAATTTGGTAGAATACCTAGGGTGACATCAGCAGCAGGCTCCTAGAAGAGCATTCCAAGTCAATGTTTTAGAGCCAATGCGGAATTGATTATTTTAACATTTCCCATGACGTTAAATCTGAAGTACGGTGACTTCGAAGGCATGAACTAACTAAATTTTAGTCACCTAATATAACCGCTATCTAAAGGAATCTTAATTCAAACCGAAAGAGTTTTATCTTAATTTAACCACACTGATTATACGAAGGCCATCAGATAATTATTTTAAGAACATCTTTATGAATGAAATATTGCTAATAATCGACCGAACTGCCGTTTCATGAGAATTGAAACCTTTTATTTGAAATTCATAGAGTATCAACAGTTGCGACAATGCATTAATTGCTTACGTCTCTTTTGATACGTATCTGAAAGTCCTTTAATGGATCTTTCAAAGATGAAGTTTAAATACTCCTCATTCGCCATACCAAAAAAATCCGAAATTATAATGAGATTAGGAAATCCTATGGCACTACCATGATTAGTAACCCTCCTTTGTCGTCCACGTAATATATGAGCCCAGCCAAAAAAATAAACAACTAATGTAAATTTCTTCCAACGGAGTAGCGAACGTAAAAACCTCGGAGTAGAACCACCAATAGCTGATAATGACTCCGTTATTTTCCCAATGGTTCCGGTTTCTTTCAATTACGTTTCGGCTCCGATGAAGATTTTTTATGCGGCAATAAATCGGCGCTATATTCAAGGCGAGGTGTGTGTTTCGACGGAGGTGAGCGATAAAACAGTTTTATGCCGGGGCACAATATTCCCACGCCTCACTGCGTCACAACTAAAACCAACAGCTCGAAAAACTCAGAGGAATATATCGAGCTGTTCGTTTTAGTTGCGACAGAGCTCGAAATATTCTTGAATTCTACGTTTTTAGTGTTGCAACACATTACATAGCAATTAATTACGATATTGGTCGTTTTTTGCGCCGTAATTGACAGGTATGACAAGTATGATGGAAGAAGTCGGATTGTTCAGGGAATGGAGGAATGGTCTAGAATAACCGGACGTCGGCATTCTCATACTCTTAACGAAAGGAACCATAGTAAAGAGCAAATTGTTGTAACGTTCTCCAATGTTAGGTTCTTCTAGTACAGAGTACGCGAAAGTGTAAATCTAAAGTAAAACTAATCGTACCACCCACTGGTACCAAAGAAAAAACAATTTTTAGGTTATCGGGTTCCTACTTCGGAGTCACCCAAGACATATTGCTTTCGTATTTGCTTTTTACTTCTTAAAACTTATGTAAATTTTTATGTACCTTTTCCAGATATTACTGATATAATAAATAAATATAAAGGAGGTAAATTGAAATTTTCATCCGGTTATGTCATTAAAACACAGTCATACGCTCGCTTGGCGTCAACGAAAAAAATTGCCGAATCATCAGCCGTGATCAATCTGAAGATCGGCTGGCTGCAGCTATCACTCCCTCTCGTTCAATAGTCAATACTATCACACATTCATACTTAAACAATCATAATCAATTTTCTTGGATTATCCCTGATTTTTTCACGAGGCAGTTATGTCTCTGGATGACTCCATTAGTTTGTCTCTTCAACATCGCAGCGAATTCACTAAAGCTCTTTTACAGTTCTTCTAAGTCATTGGTGATTTTCTTCGTCCATTTGATCTTCATAATTCTTATTTAGCACCACACAGGTGTCGAAACGGAGAGAAATTTGGGAAGAATTCTTCCAGGCTTAGACCAGCGGGACTAAATGATCGCGCTTCCCTCGCATATCCGTGACTCACTCCACAGCTACGTGGGAAGCAGGTATTTTTGTCGAATGAAACACGCGGGCGTACGCTCAAGAAAATGAGAGTTAACTCATCATCTAATGATCCGCTGTCATGAGCGAGTTCGGTTGATCCTCTCACTCGTTTCTTTACACGCACAGGAGTGGTGCGTAGAATTGAAGCTCAGGAATTTGTAAAATTGAATCAAGAACTAAGCCAATGTGAACGAGTGATGATTGAAATTTTTGAGAAATTAAGCTTTCTCAGAATTATCTCACAGGAGTTTATTACTCCTAATCCAGTAATTTACATCGAAGCTCAATAATGAGCATACATAAAATATATTCCTCTCATTTTTAAGTAGTGTAAGTGCATGTTAGAAAATATTTTAACAAATTCAAATGTATAATCTATGCATCATCATCATGTATGCATCACCAGCTCGCAATAATAAAGTGGCGTAGTACAAAACGGCATTTCAAAGGTCTGACGTCACTGCACGGTATGGCATCTCTGCTCTTCGTATATTTCGGCGGGAAGTATCAAATTATACCGGCTCATTGTCTTCCACAGAGTAAATAAAAACGTCTTTTTTTCGTTGAATATGATGAAAGCGGCCGAGTTTCAAATGATAAAGCGTCGGATTACTGCTAATGATAAAGCGTCGTACCGTCGTACACGGGGGACAACCGCACCGAGCTTTCCTCCCCTATTTTTATTTTCTACGGTGGTAGCAGCAGAGCTGCTGATAAGGAATTTCCAGGGACAATGCGAAGTCTAGCAGACGCGGTAGCAGCAAAATCATAACGGAGCTAGATCCTTCGTCTCACTCGCAGCTAAGGCCCAAAAACACCAACTCAGTCTTTATCACGCTTTTGGTGAGTTTTGTGAGTGACATATAAATCACTTGCTTTTATTTTAATCGTCTTTACATCGCGAAACAATTTTTCCTCAATTTAATGTTTTACTGACTTCTGTCTTCCTACTTTTGCACTGAACAATCTATGGTACAAGTACTTAATGCATGAACAATAACAATCTTAAAATAATTTCCTATTTTGCTAAATTTTGGCTAAGTAAATAACTGACCCTGGAACTAGAAATTCCGAGAAACTTCACCAACAAAGCTCGCTAAATTTGCATAGTGAACAGAAAAATCACAGGGACATTTTATCAATGCAATTATGATGATCAAAAGAAAATATTATTAATATTTCGAATGAATTAAAAAAATTTTGAGTGCCCAATAATGCAATATAACATGTTCGTAGATACTGATACCTTTGCATGGTAGTTATCTCCGTAATAGACTATCATATAGCACAGTAAAAATATAAATCTTCGCAATAATTAAAAGAAAACAAATTGGTGAGTTTATTGATAAAAGAGATCTTCGTGGTATAATATATTCCAGTGCCGATACATTTATAATTTTATACCGTACTCCAAATATTCATGCGATTAGCAATTGCGTTGCTCTAGCATCCGTTTGCCATTGCCTGCATTTCTTTTTATATGTCAAATGTAACGATACTTGCCACTGACGCTTGTCACTGAAACTTACGGGCGCAATTTTACAATAGGCAAATGCTGTCGCGCCCAACTTGCTGACGTATGCAACTTGCTGTTGCTCGCAGATAAAAGCCCCGGTTTAAATACCTGGAGGTGGAAGTTCACCAACTCTAAAACTGTTTGCTAACGCGTAAGATCACAGAAATTAGGCTGAAACTCTAATTATTCATGCAATCTGAAATCGCCGCGTTTCGGCCGGTGGATTGGTTCACAAGACCATCGGCAGCAGAAGAGAGGGGGAAGAGGGGGGGTATCTGACGTGTCCGGGCCTGTCAGCAAGAGGAAGACTCCCTTTCGAACGCCGACAGCCGTGAGAGATCGATAGCTCGGCTGACGCATCATCAAGGATCCAAAATTAAGGTTACGTTATGAGCACTGACAGTTGGCTAACAAAATACTATATAATTATGTTGAATAAGTGTGCTATTGGGTAATATACGTATTCTATTACTTGATATGTAGTTCAATTAGTCGTTGACTGAAGTTTTTGAAGTGACGGACGAGGTCAAATTTGTTATTGCCTCGGTTACGTTACACACATAAGCGCATCAGCTTAGCTTACCTGGCAGGAGTACTCAAAAATCTTTACATTTCATGTCAAATTTTGAGTTAAACTCATATTATTTATACATTGACAGCGGGAAAAAGGCACTCATATAATCTCCGTTCTTGCAATGCTCCCATAATTAGAAGCGTTAAAGTCGGGAGCTCTCTGATAGCCCACGGAATCCTTGTACGAATCCAGCGACACATCTTTTTATTTCATCCAAGCCACAAATTAAATCTTTTGGAGTTGATTCCCAGATATTCGAGGAGTGCTAGATATGAGCTCTAACCAGATGAGGTATCAACCAACCCACTGTAGACGTTTCCAATATTCTCATCCGTGGCTAAATTTTCTAGGACATATCTCCTTCAGAGGTGAACTGAGAGCTTCGACTTTCAGAAATTAAAATGGATGCACACACGCTTTTATAAACTTCACAACAGCGAGATAATGCGAGGGAGCTTCGTAGAGGCTTCAAAATTCCTCCAGTACTTCAAATTGGGGAGCAACGCACGTAGCAACTTCGACCGAAGTGGATGCATCTCTCTCAATCTTCAATAAATGCGCCGAGCCTCTGCGAAGAAGAGCTCTCCAACACACTAATTACTTTTTGGAGAACGGAATATGCAGTCAAGCATCATGTATTATACACACACTTCGGGATTTGAAATAAAAACATTGTAATGGAGCGGTATGAACTTGAGAACGTGTTCTCATTCGACATTAACTTGGAATCCGATTTATTTCTTCTCCACTGGAGTATAACGACTTATTTCGCATTTTTTACGCCGGCGTGGCCAGAGAAAGGAGGAAAAAGAGATGTTTTTAATGTGTTTTTTTTCCTAAGTCTACGTCTCCGCCAACCTTTTGTTTCTACCACCGCATACATTTATTCACATTGATTGATAATTGATTGATTAAAAACCTCATGACTCTAACTCCTTTCCAAGTGCTATTCCCCACCGTCTCTTCTACAAACTCAGCGGCACCGCGTATCCCGTACAAAGAGAATAGGATGTAATAGATGACGTAATGGCTCTCGGACGTAAACCCTGCTTTCGTCAGCAAATCTATTCATCTTGATTTTCAACTTTCTCGCAATGGTTGTCTATTGCCGTAGAATGAAATACGATGCTTATTGGAAATTAGTTTCTCACTTTCAATTCATGAGTGTTTGAATGAAATATTATGCTATCGCCACACTTTTTTTTAGTGATATCACATTTCTGACCTACTAACTCAATTATAGTGGTAGCGAAACATGGTGGCGGTCACCTGCACGATGCGATACGTTAAGCAGAGGAAAGCTCGTGCGGAAGGGCGCGGCTAATGAGCGGCGGGGAGTGGACAGCAAATGACAATCAATGCTGCCAACATAACTACACATACCTTCAGAGGGCTGGAAAGTGTCAGCAGCACGTTTCACGACAATGCTCAAAATCAAAACTAAGTTGAATTTTGTTGCATTTATATTGTTCGCAACGCATCAGAGAAGCCCATCTAAACATATTACGAGACATATACATCTACAGTCAATAAAAGTATTAGAGCAACGGAGATGAGAAGCAATGGAGATGTGTGTTACCGAAGAATGGTGAAGATTAAATAGACGGAGAGAATCACCAACGAAGAAGACTTATAACGAGCTGAAGAGAAAAGAGGCATAATGAAAACTCAGCGAAGAAGAAGAGCCAAACTTATAGTGCACATTTTGCGACACAGCATCCTAATGAAAACAATATTGGAAGGAGAAATTAATGGGAATAATTACAGAGGAATACATCAGGCAAATCATAAGGACGGCAAAGTCATTAATTATACACGAATGAAGCGGTTTGCAGAGAGAAGAGAGGAATGGAGAGCTGGTGATAACCAATCTTCGATTTATGACTACTGATGATGATGATGATGTAACTAGGAAATTGATTCGAGTAACAGATTGATCATTTTGAAGTTGCCAATGGAAATTTTCAACCTTGGGAACCCAGGTAGTTAATTCGGAGACTATCTTACTCTCCCGTCTGCAGCCAGTTCGTAGGGAATACTCTTCCACTGAAAAAGGCCTTCTGCGTAATTGCCACCATGCTTCGCTGAAACAAAAGTCCATCCAATATAATAGCGCAGTTGACAGAAATGCAGCCAATCACTAAACACGTTTAATGCCATCTGGGGATGCGAATCACGTGACCGAGCCTCGATCTAATGATAATTTTTCATGATTTTATTATGGTGCCATCATAAGATCGTGAAAAATTGTTTAATTCTTATTACTTTTTAAGTCATATCAGTGGATTTCATCGAATTATGGAATTTTAAATATTTGTTAGCGTTCTCGTAAGTAATTAGGCGTATTTTTGCCGCCATAATGACGCAAATTTAATGTTTTAATGTATACTGTACACAATGGTGGGACAGAGACTTTAACTCGTTACTGATAATTTCCGAACAAGTTTTCATCAGTTAATTTAGATAGTTTATAAATGTTTAATCATGAAATAATTGGCGTCAAATATCAAGTAACAAGGCATAAAAAAACAATAATTGAAAATCGCGGCGGCTGCTACGGCATCCAATATGGCGTCGCGACCACGTCATGTCTATCTCACCGAAAGACCTTCGCATACCGGCACCCTATTGGTTGCAGGTTTGAATCCTTAACTGCGAAATTATCTTAAGACTATATCGATCCACCCAATATCATGTGAACTACTCAACTATGAGGACATCATTTTGTGCAAGTTCCCCACTCTCCACCTTCCGAAGAGGAGAAATCCTATTTCATTTACTTTTCTTTCGTCTCCAACGTCCTTTCCTCTCTCAGCTTCACCTATGCCACGCAAGCGGACGCGCAACGCAAACCGAAGTCACAAAACCATTTCTTTCCATCCCGTCCACTTCCTTCACCCGAGGCAGCCCCAGGATCACCCCGTGGGCGTTGGAATTTTCGCTTGCCACTCCTTACTTCCCTCAGCACCCACCCCACCTCGGAAGAATCCCATATACGCCCCCCCTCTATCTCTTTCTCTCCTCTTCGCCCAACCCGTTCCACACGTCCGTCCGCGCAAAACCCACACCCCCTCCAAAGCAAAGAAGATCCACATGTTTTATTACGCACTCGGGTGGTTCTGATGGTGAGGCTTAAAAGTAGTTTGAAGGAGATACCATTTTACATATAACTCAATGAAATCGGCCTCATATATAAAGATCTCATCTTTATAATGATGCCAAAATATCAGCTACTCACCGAATTATTTTTTGAGGTATTTGTCAAAGAATAGAAGCCTTTTTCATGGGACGTCGTACGGCTGTGCTCTTTGGGGATACAATATTAAAATAATGAGGAAGTTCTGACTCTCAGATAGCTACATAAATGTAATGGTGTATTTCTTATGTTAACACGTTTTTTCCGTTTTTTTTTAAGAATAGATTCACCACCCCATCGCGTTAATTTTTTAAAAACGCAAAAAATCTCCGGATGCAAAGACATTTACAACTTACGGCGTGAACAACTAGCCAAGTTATAGACTTAAACATGTATGCTTGGTTACTTGATAAGAGATTCAGTCGTATAATACAAACTTTTGGCCTCACTCGTATTACTATACTTTTTCAACCTCATTAAAACAGCGTAAATAAAAAAATTGCTATGGTCTCTAATATGGTTAGCGAAAAATCTCGCTCAAAATACCTTTGGCTACGTTTTCATGCAGCCGTTTTTGCATTACCGGACACTGCGTTGTCAATAAGAAGCGAGATCTTCAATGCAGGCTGCGTTTTCGTCGGAGCTGCGGCAGGGAGTGACGGCCGACGATTTTTCAACCTGTCATTTTGTAAGTCACGTACTATTCCTTCCCGAAAAATTGTGGGGTTATCTTCAAATTGTTGGCAAAAGATGGACTAAGGTGGACTAGTTCATCGCCAATTCTCCTCGTTAACATGAATTTTTAGGATATATCAGCACAATGAACAGGAATAATTATGAAGACTAAACCCGTCACGGTTTTCCACCGTCTTCTGTTTTCATCTTATGATTCCGCTGCCATTAAAAATGTGAGTGAGTGACGCACTGCAAAACAGCACAAAAATATTTGCATGAAAACTAGTTTTAAAGCCCCCTTTACTATTGGGAGTTATTTCTATGGCGTTAGCTATGCAAGCCGATTAGACATGGAAATATTTATTTGAACCAGGAATTTTTTCAATGCTAAAAATAACACAAAAGGTCGACTCATGACTGTATTAATACTGAATAATAAGAATTATAACAATTCTCAGACTTGTTACACTTAGATTATTCACATGTATTTAATTTAATTTATAAATTATGATAAAATCCGATGTATGAACGCAATGAACGCCGAATTCAGGTGATTTTCCACATTTCCATATTCATTGTTTACTTCCGTCATTCATTTAATTTATTCGGGAGAAACCGGAAGTAGGTAATGGGTAAGCAGAAAGATGCTCTGCAAGGAGCGATACAAATCCAGACATCGCATCACTCGCTACTTCAATAGAAGTCAACTTCCATGTTTAAAATCCGCATCAAGCTCCGAGGAGGCGCGCGGCGCGGACCACGGAGGCGAAGAAGAAGCAAGGTCAGCGACTTCCTTCCCGCCTCTTCTTCCCCCCGCCCCCATCACCATCACCTCCCCAACCGTCACACCATCTCCGCCGTTAAAAACACTCTCGAGCACCCTGCGTTGAGACTGCAGGGTGGCCTTCGCTTCCGCAGACAACCGTCAGGTGTCTCTAGTGATCGGATTGGCGCTTTTAGATAAATGCTTCGCACCAGGAATGGCCTTAGGTTCGAATCCAAAATGAGGTGGAAAATTTTTACAATGTGACTCGTACAAAAGCAATGGGGAAGTTTCTTTTTCTTCTTCATTTTAGAGGTACTCTGGACTGCGAGAAACAATTGGTTTGACAGAAAAAGTTAGGCAACTTTGTTGCTTTCGGTACTACTGGGCTAACTGTTGCTTTTTTACTTTTTATTGTCCAAGTTTATAACCGCTTTGCTTCAACTCTCTCGGTTTTCAATTTAGAAAACGTCGCAGAAGGTTCTTTTATCTACTCCGACAGCTGGCGAGAAAATTAATCGCGAAACAAGAGCCCGAAGAGCCTGGCTGCTACGCATTTCAAGGTTAATCATCAATACAAATTCACTGTCGAAAATACTTGATTTCACGCAAAGAATAAGAAAGTTTGTGGGGATCAGCAAAATGGAGGATCTAAACATCTTCTTGATTGATGCCAACTTCCTTCATATTCCTTTTTTCGTCAGCTCAACCCATTTTGTTGTCGTCTTTAATTGGATATATAGCTGAAGCTTTTCTTTGCCAGTCAGTATATTAGGTGAGCAGTCTTTAGTGAAGTTAATTTAATTGCAAATACTTCACATTTATACTATTTGCATTAATAATACCTCGCCAATAGCATGTATACACTAAGTTTTACAAGTCTGATCGAGCATTACAAGACAAGTGGAATACAGATCTTTCGTTGATTAAACATTTTTAAATAATTTTATAACAAAGAAAAAAATCATTAAGAGTTGTGATATTTACCCCTACACAAATTAAAAACACTCTGATTAATAAATAAAGCATGCATTAGATTCACATGGCGCATGCGATTGAAATTGGTAATTTTAATAATTTTAAGTGAAAATTATAATCGTCCTTCGTCAAATGTTTTACAATATTAAGCACAAAAAATACTATTTTTACAATGTGACTCGTACAAAATCAATGGGGAAGTTTCTTTTTCAGCGGAACGGACATAACAACTTTCCAAGAGCAATATTTGGCCAAATGAGTCATTTTTTTAATACGTGGGAATGATGGCGTAAAATATTCTTCGAGGCCAAATTTCGATTTTTCTAAGTCTTTCATTAATTAAGTCTGAAACTTTCCTCTTTTTGTATGGTTTTAATTTAGTACTACATGGTTTTATTTTACTAGACATCTGTTATTGTTCGGGTCAAATCTTGTGATAAATTATTCACTCACTTCCACCAAATCGAATTTCTTGAAACTTTTCCCACATGTGTATTTTTATGAAAATACAATAATTTCTCGAATTAAACAAATAAACACAATGTTTATACATTTATTTAAGACAAAAAAATCTTTCCATTCTTTTTCATAAAATATTTCACTATACATTTTTCAATAATACATCGATTGAAAAACGGAAATAATTGATAGAAAAATTGATTCAAAACTATTAAAAATTAAAAACTATAAAATAAAATAAATAAATAAGGTTTTAAAAAACATGGTTTTATAAAAAAAGAAATTAAAATGTATAAAATAGTTTTTTAGCTCTCACAACTAGCAGAATGCGTTTATTTGTGACTAAATATAAAACCATTGGTAACCACAGGGTCTCTTTAAGACACGTTGAAACTCGACCTACATTGTAATTAAAGTGAAAACGCTCAATAATGACCTCAAAAAATGAATGCCATGGATATTGGTTGTGATATTGTCAATTCAATGTTAATACATTGAATTTTATGTTTTGCACCATGTTCTGTTTAATACTTTTGCTACAACTCTCCACGGTATGTCCCTAATTTTATGTGTATGAATCTAATACTTGGAATCTTGGACTTAGTGATTTGGAAATTTTATTAATTTGATGCATACATTGTGACACAAGATGGCGAGTATATTTCGAATCTTGTCTATGCATTGGATATTACCTATATAATTATTTCCTTTCCTCTATGCAATACATTCGCTACAACGATTTACTTTAAGTCCCTAATTCCATCTATATGAATCCTATACCTGGAATCTAGAAATTGGTGATTTGGAATTTTATTAATTTATATTTCGTTTTATCTATCACAAGTGAATTAGCAATGTTATTGAAGTTCTTCAAGGGTGTTAACTCAATGGAGGTGTATGTGCGTTTATGCTTGA
This sequence comes from Pyrrhosoma nymphula, assembly GCA_963573305.1. Classification (NCBI taxonomy): domain Eukaryota; kingdom Metazoa; phylum Arthropoda; class Insecta; order Odonata; family Coenagrionidae; genus Pyrrhosoma; species Pyrrhosoma nymphula. The sequence goes on from OY754334.1 coordinate 39,758,806, forward strand.
ATGAATTTTAATAATGATCAATAAATCATTCAATCAATAAATCAAATCAGACTGAATGACATTCCCAGGTAGCAATTACTTCAACGATATAGCGGAGAAAACTGCAACTAAAGCCTCCTTAAGTCTCCATTTACATCAACAGAAAACACATTCGCCAATAAAGTTTCTCGCTGGTACTGCACTGTAGTTTCGATTTTGTAAGCACAAATTCCATCATAATCAAAGGCTACAATAATTTTTTTCTTATTTTGGATAGAAACCTTTCGGAAAATAAACTGACTGCTAACCGGAATGGACCAAAAAAAGGATTTGTTTCTTATCACTCCACATCGAGCAAAACTGCGGGGTATCCAAAAATCCACTTTTCTTGACGGTGAAAGTATGATTGAGCATGTACATGAGTACGCGGGTGCTTGTGACTTAGTACTTTGCGTTTGCGTACTTACAAATCTTTTACACTTCAATGTGGTAAGTACAGTACCTACTCCGTCCGTCGGATGGGAAGTTAAATTGCGCTCCTCCTGACATCTCTTGTATATAGAGCAGTCTCGTGTCTGAGCCGAGGGAATCTTTCTTCTATGTTACCTTTTACTTCTATTCTGCGCATCCTAATGCTTCTCATCCCAGTCTCAGGCATCGATACGCATGGGACAGGTGAAATAAATAGATGGGGTCCTAAGATGGGGTGTTCGGCCTTCACTTCCGCAGGCTACCGCCAGGTGCCACTACCGTCCCCGACTCCCCCTCCTTCCCCTCCATACGCCCGCACCCCCTCACAATCCCCTCCAAGTAAAACGCCACCTCTCTTCCTTAAAAAAAAAGAGTAAAAAGTGAATCCTCCAATCAGAGGACGGAGCCGCTTTGGAATCCCAACAGCTTCCTTCCGTGCTCACACGTCGGACCTTCTGGGAATCGGTTAAACTCTCCCCCTCTTCCCACAACTCCTCGCTCTCTGGTCCATCTCCCGAAAAGAAAGACCTCTTTTATTTCCTCCAATTTATATTTTTTCTCCTTTTACTCTCGCTCCTCCACGAAACTCCTCTACCCTCCGCACCTCACCGTCTACGGGTTTTATTGTGTGTGCCACAGGGCAATGTCTGCGGACCCTAAACATTTCGAGGGGTTAACAAACTTTTTTACCCCCGCAACCCGAAATCGTCAACAGATGGTTTGCCGGAGCGGAGCAAAAAAGTTTCAAATAGTTGTTTTTTTACCATTGCGCCTTTGTTGTGCCCACGAAATAGTTCAACAGGTGGCGATTGAGAAATGAAACTAAATCACAAGGGTGTAACGCAGCAAGGCTTCACAACCGATTGTAAAAGCTTAATTATTTTATTTGATTAATCAGTCTGCAGAGCTTCCTGCGAACCTTGATGCCAAATTTATTACACTTATAACCACACAAAATTATCAAAACATTGGGTTGAAAAAATGTTTTCGTGAAGTCATGAAACTAGGAGGAAGAGTCAGGTAAAAGCAATATCAACTTTTCAGTAAAATCAGCAGTCAGTATACTCATCATTCATAATGATCGAGAAGATTTAGCGTCTTGAAGTACTTACACATAGAGGCATTATCAGTTCATATCAGCGACAAAATTCCACAACATGTCGCATTCGAGTATATTGGGTGACGGGCATTTGCCTTGATTCATTTTAAGGCCCAAAAAAAAGGCTCTCATTGGGCTCAATAGGCTCAACAGTACAGAAGAGTGAAATATCAAGTGAATGGTGCGTATAAAGGCCGGCAGAAATATAAATACACTATAATGTCATGAAAAGAAGTGCTATACTTTCGCAGTGGAAAAGCTATATCGGGGAATTCCTTTAAGGCTAACGATATTTTCACCGTTAAATTCTGACATATCTATGATCAGAAGCAGATGATTCAGCTACAGTTACTGTCACATCGTTTCTTGCGTTGTGAAAATTGTTTAAGTGTACAAATATCGACCTTTTAGTATGGAATCTATTTTTAAAGGCAATAGGTTTATAAATAGTCGGCGAATTGACTCATGACGAACATATCGTCCAGCCTTAATGGCCTGATAGGTTGAACATGCCTCTTAAACACGGTAAGTTTTCATTGCAACCATAAACATTGTAGTAAATTGTAGTGATTAGGGCCAAGGTAGTGGTCATCTAAATTATTAGCACCGTTATCATTGATTGGCGATCAAAATTCCTAATCCTTATAAGTGCATAACTGACAATGAAAACTCGATTGCAAATTTATTTCATTTCAAATAAATACGTATTATACCCTCCAAACCAAACATCAATTATATACAATGAGAACATCTCGTGGTAAAAATATATTACTAAAGATCAAACCCCTATTTCAAAAATGCGTCTCTACATTTCCATCCGATATCGACAATCTACCGGCAGGTTTTTTCAACATTATTAAAATTAATAAATGCGTTGCACTCCACAATATACTGTCAGACCATTAATGAGTCCAACTTCACACTACAGAGCTTCAGATATTGTCGCCGCTTGAATGATGCTTATATCATGTCTTTACTCGGCGCAAATCTCAGCTCCGCGGAGTGGAATCAAAAATAACACTCGTTCAAAGCCCGGCAAATGAGGCTGGCAGCGACGCACAAACACCAAGCGTTGAGTCCATTAATAACATTTTTATTGCCCTCTTCCGCCGTTTCCTATTTCCCTGAAAAACCGTGCCCCCATTAGGCGGGTTGTTCCATTCCAATGTCGAATCTAAGGTCGATTTAGCTTAGCATTTAGCTTAGCAATGAAACGATAAAAAAAATTTTAACAGTCGCCCTCATTAGCTATCAATTTTTTCTCCTAAAGTCTCCACCCTCATTCCTTCATTTTTTCTTAACTTCAGTATTACCTATTCCTCATTATCATTGACACCCGGCCAAATAAATAGCAGATCCTTTGTACAATCCTACAAACAAATTTTCTAACCATGGTGGGTCTTCTGTAACGAATTCTTAAAAAAAAATATATTTTCCAAAATAAAATGGGATATAAGCAAAAATATGACTAATACTTAAGTAGCTCACCTGCAAGAAATTTATCAAACGATCTGAAACATATTTACTTCATAGGCATATGCGTCAACCGCAGGCATCATTAATCCGCAGCTGCAGGCATTATCAGGATGTATTTTTTTCTATTTGTATTTGAAGTACCTCCGTATTTTTTAAATATGGAGGAAATTAATTCCATCGGAAAACAATGTTGTTCTATTAAAATATTTCTTCTTAAAAATTATGAGCCCTTGGCAGCATGGAAACATAGGTCACGGAACCCGGACGATGACGTCGCGGAAGGTATCGCTTATAGCAATACTATGTTTACCAGTGAAATTCGGTTGTTTTCGTAATTTGATGAAAGTATTCTTTTAATTTATTTTGCGGATGACAAACAAGTTGTGTTATTTGATCCTTGCCGTTGAAATACCTGTAGGTTAGAGGAGCGATACCGTGCGGTGACGTCAAGCGTGTTTTTCCTACGTGTCTTTTTTCAAAATTGTAATTACTTTTGAAAGGCAAATAATGTCTGCGGTTGACGCATGCACACATAGATTACATATTTGAGTTCTTGAGAAACATTTTCTCGTACTCACAACTCAAATATGATAAATAAATTTTATACATGTTCCCAATTTAAAAAGTCACGTGATCCCAGACGGTACCTCAAAGGCCTGACGTCACCGCACGGTATCGCTTCTCTATATATGCATATCCACAGCAAAGAAATTAAATAAAATCTATTATTTTCGTAGTATTAGGATAACCCATCTCAATTAAACATGACAATGCATGGTATTACTGGAAGCGGTACCGTTCAGTGAGGTCATGCGCCAGATTGTCGATGACGTAGCGTTTTGACGCTGCCTTGTGTGCGTAATTTTTATCTTCATAAAACAAGGTTGTTTGTCAATAACATTTTTCTTCATGCTTGAGAATGTGAAGTTCTCATACAAATGGCTTTAAAACTGAATGCTAGTTCTCCATTTCTGGATCTTTATCCATTCTAAAACATATAAGAAATTCCTTTTCTTCCTCTCCCTCTCCAGGCATACCCGACATTCTTCCCTCTATGTCCCTTTTCAACTTATCATTTTCCATCAGTACATCCTCCACTCACTTTTGCCGTCTCCTTCCCATTTCTGCCACCAGTCTTTTGGCCATGTTCAACACTTACATTGTTTCTCTCTCTCTAGCCAACTCACTTTCCATTCTTCTTAACACCCACATGCCATTAGTCTCTAATCCACGCTCAACCTCCTCCCGGATCGACCAATTTTCTGAACTAAACAACACTACGCTTTAGATTCTGGTTTGAACTTGTTTTTTTTTTCATTCCTTTGCTCCAATAACCCTCATAATTACTCTCCCTTTCGGTAATGCTCCCTCATTAGATGAATAGATAAGATTCCTGAGACACAAAAGAACAGGGCAATGCTGTAGCCATTACATGCACATTTGGCCACATTGAATGTATCAGTCATGCATGCAATGTGTTGACAACAGAGGTATTATTTAATGAATTGTCGCGGTACCATCCTCTTTTTTCTTAAAACAAATACACACCGAAAGTTTACAAAAAAATACTGGGTTTTATGATATACCCGTGTTGATGTTTACTTTGCTTTGCTGAAAATGATATACTCAACACGAGTATACCCAAAGAAACGAGCCGCTCGTGCGCCATCTTTGTGGGCTCGTACTTAAGAAATTCTCATAATCAATTCTTAAGTAATTGCGTACATAATTTTCAAGCATTTAATTTTATATTACATCCATCATAAATATGTGTGTAATTTTAATAGTTTGAATTTTAATATATAAAGAATTGAATTGTATAAACTTTGCTCTCTTGTCTACGGTGAGATTATTGTAATTGAGCAAAAAAGACTGACCCATTGAAACAACCAGAGTTGGACGGTTTATAGAGGACAATTACCGTTTAAATATCCAAAGGATTTAACTTAACGACTTAAGAACGCAAACACATTCACTGGACGCCATTTCTATGTGTTTTAGAGATTAAAGGACGATTTCTAAGCCTCTATAAATTCTATCTGAACATCGGTTATTGTCATCCGGCAACAACAGAGCCGCCATGCTTTAGTTTCCTCAATTTTCCTACTGATCGATGCCCGACACCGTCGAGTCTCAAACCATGGCATACGCGAGTACTCAAGCCACCGCGCTAATCGAAGCGATTGGACTATGCTTTTGACTTCATTGAATGAAGCAGATATGTTGCCTTACGCTGAAAACAGGTAAATTATTATTATCCAGATACGTTGTTATACAGCTCAGCTCAGATTCCCATTCTATTTGGTCAACGTTATCATTATTCTCAAATATAGAGAGGAACTATGAGCCCTGAGGAAGTAAAATATATGCGAAAATTTAGATAAAAGGAGAAATAAACCGTTAATCATTTAAAATAGACCAATGTCTCCAGAGAAAAAGTATTAATTAGTATTATATTATTTGGAGAATCTTCACGGTAAGGTGATGATTTATCTAACATCATTTAACATGAAAAACTTAGCTAGGTAATTGGGTACTTTACTGAACAAATTTTACGCGATGGCCATACTGGTTAGAACATTCTTAGAAAAAGAGAGCAAATTTCGAATTTGTGCACGAAGAGACTCAATGTATTCTCTCCTTTATTCTATTTACCAAACTCATTATGAACATCGATTTGATTTTTTAATTCTTCTACGACCTTCCTTCCTGCGATACATGCATTTCCCACACAACTCTCCACCAAGACTGTAGTCTTCCACCCTCCTTAACCTTGCATCACCTTCCACTTCCCATCCCAGCTCGCATGCCTGTTGGACCGAATAGAGGAGGAAACGGATGGCCTCTCATTCACGGAGAAGTAGAGAGAAGAGGCATGGAAACAAAAAAAGGCAAATTATGGAGAATGTCCGGTATTACGTTCGTCATTGGTCGCTCTCGAAGAAAACTGCCCCCTTTTTGCTCCGCTTCTCGTCTTTGGTTCGAAAGGTGGAAAGAGGGCGGGGAGTAGCCTCACCATCTTTTGCGGAGGAAGTAAACATGCAGTGGATGATGAGAGGCGGAAGGAGGAGGAGGTGGGAGAGGTGGATCCCTTGGGCGGTGGTTGGTGAACCATAAAACGCAGGACGGGGCATCTTTCCCTGCACCACTTACCACGGCAACGTTGATGGAAGAGGGGAAGAGGAGGTGCAGGAAGAGCGAGGAAGGAAGACGGGGCCATTATCTAATAAGACACTACTGCAACCACCATCTCACGAACCCTTTTGATTGGCGCCTGACTTTCCCATGAGAGCAGGTTTCTTCCCTAAGTACCTCGGCAGTAAAATGGTCAGATATCTATCGCCGATGAAGAACGGCGTAAAAATTATATTGAAGTAATATTTTTTACATACATACATACATACCGCAACTCGCCCTTCCCTTTCTTTGGCCTAGTAAAATAATAGGCCATAATACGACAAGCTAGACGGCTATGTTTTTTGTATTTAAAAAATTCTCATCGGATATTCGCCCATAATTCGAGGGATGAAAATAGCCAAGTTATTTTAGAAACTGAATATTGTGTGGAAACCTCAAAATACGAGGATCCTTGCATGAAATCATCCAATCTTAAAACGTTACCTTGGGGTGAAAATGATCCTTTTAAGTTATGCTGCTTCCAATACAGCCTAGTCGAAGAGAGCTCGATATCGCCTTCAAGATATTGGGAACAATTGTTACATACATACATACCATCACACCATTCCTTTTCGGGATAATCAAAGTCGAAGAACTTAGTTATTGCTTTTTGGTCTAGAAAAATGGCTCTCCTTTTATAATATCCACGGTAATGCCCTATGTTTGCATACCTCTTTCACTACTACATTAATGCATTACTTCATATACCATTTCTTATTCCGAAGGCTCCTAATGTTCCTCCTATACACATAAAAACATTCACCCATATCTTTCTTTGTCTTCCACTTCCACTCACAACATTCACTCCACTATCATGAATCTGTTTCATTATTTGATTCTCATCAATTCTCTCAGCATGGCCAAAGCAACGAAGAACACTACTAATATTTTTTCTGATCGGAATATTCCCCTTTAATTGATGTAATGTTTATATATTAAGAGTTGAGGTTTCTTACTTAGAATTTCACTCCTCCTTTGTCTCGTTGATATATAAACATTACGTTCAAAATTTAGAGATCGAGAAATTAATTATTCTCCCTATTAAAAAATTAAAGTGTTCTATATATGTAGGTGACATCCAATTATGCGGATTTTGCTACCATAACCTCTTCACTCCGCACATCATCTTCCGTTCCTCTTTCTTCTGCCCATGAATTTTACGTATTTTTTATAGAAGAACATAAAAGAGGTGTCGTCAAGTGGATATAAGGAATGACTTATTCTTCAATTGTTACAGAAAAGACAGGTAAATTTCCTTATTACTTCAGTAAACATTGGCCATGGTTTCGAAATGTGTCATTTTTACAGTGACACATAATTAGAGCGTGTACTCGTCCTCCGAGTTCATCAATTATTTAAGCCTAAGTTTATAATCTGGTTAAATGCTTTCCCGGTGTGAAAATAGAAGGCCATCTGCCATCGATAACGCTCAAGTAAACTAACCGATAGCCTGATGTCATAGACTAAATTAGAACTCTCAGTTAACATCAAGGCATCGAAAGGACCACGACAATTTGCGATTAATGTAAACCAAACATTATAAAAATGGGTATTTATAACAGGGTTGTTACAAGATTCCAGAAATCCAATTCCCTGACTTTTCCCTGACAAAAATCTTCATTTCTCCTGACTTTTTCACACTCTCATTTCGATCATTGCATAACATTTTTGAAGGGTAAGAGTCAATAAAATGCAAAATTCTTTAAAAAAATATATTTAAATTCTTTTTAAAACGTATTTCTTTACAATGAACACATGGAAAAAACACTAACTAGTAAACTTAATTAGAGTCAAATGAAAGTTAAAATGTAGTGTCAAATTTAAATTGACACATCAAACAAAAATCCTACATTCAGGGATGTGGACGTAGAACGTACCTAACCACAACATCACATAAATGCTATACACGGCCATATAAAGCTCTCAGCCTCTCGTCGATAGCGTCGCACTCCAATTGGTTTTCTAGTAAAAGTTTGGTTTTCTTGGCTCTTAATTCTTTAACTTCTACCCCAATCATTCTTTCATCTTTTCTCGTTTGTATATTTTCCTTGTCTTCTTTCGCTCTCTCCCTTCGCGCCTCTTCATACTCTGCACGCGCATGTCGGACTCTTGAAATCATTTTGTCACTAATTTCCACATTAAGAATTCCGCCGGCCAAATTCACGGCGTCGTACACCTGCCTTTGCACGACCAGTGTCTGTGGGAGTTGGCTTTTGATAATAACTTCTTTGTTCATGAAAAATCCCCTCTCCACAAAGACATTTCCATGGCTCAATTTTAAAATCATGTGGATCAAATCTACCATTAATCCAGAGCACTTCTGCGACATTAAAATGCGCCTCCAAAATTGATCAAGACGGGTGTGGTCTCCGTCATATTGTTTCAAGCACAGAGAGACAGCAGGCTTGTTAACTTAAGTCTTGAACTCAGCTTCTGGCGAGTCACACTTTAAAGCAGAGAACCACTGCCTTAGCTGCAGCAATGAGAGGCAGTTCCGCAAGCGAGCAAGAGCTGCATCTTCGGATATCACTATCAACTCCGGATCACAAAACGTGATATCCTCGCAAATCTTGTACTGAAGTGGAGACTTTTCTAATATCTTGGCCACCAATGCTTTAAAAAAAATGCTAGCAAAGGCTAGCAACACTCCTCAACGCAGTGGAAAGACGGACTAGTTCGGCGCCCGGCTGACCCAGGCCAGCTCAGCCAGCTGACAGCACGGCATTTCTTTTGAATCGCGAGACATGGCGTAAATTTTCCCTGACGCCATGGACGAGATTCCCTGACTTTTCCCTGATTTCCCTGACCCATTTCAAATTCCCTGAATTTTCCCTGAATCCCTGACCTGTAACAACCCTGAATAAGCTACTTTTATTACAAACTACTTTTTCATTGTCTTCCTTGATGGAAAGCCATCAACACTTTTTTTCTTGCAGTGCCAACTTTGCTTGGGGGTAAACTTTTTTTCGGCTTTGTTAAACTTGAATCTCAATGTTTATTGGTAAGGAATCTTCGATTAAGCTACAATTAATTTTTAAACTCAGATTAAAATAGACTTAACATACAGGGCAAACTGGATGAGTAGTGGACTAAGACATTTTTCCACCAAGGGAATAGTATCCATGAAAATATACCCATTCAGGAAAATAATTTTAGTTAAATGAATTTGAATGTTTTCAATGCACCTGTAACGATAAGGTACTGATAGAACTTTATCAATAGCTTATTTATTAAATGGGTCGTTACAATTAGGCAATTGGCCTGGTGGCAACGGTCAAGAACATAACATAAGAAATGAAGTTGAATTCAATAAAAAATATACTCATTGTGAAACTCATGACTTATATACACAAGCTCTTAGTATGCACCCTGGAGTAATTTAGCTCTTATTTCCGTTCTAAAGTTTTTAACTGTTTTTGCGATCATGGATGAAGGGATCTCCAATTATCCGTTACAATGTGGATGGGCACCCGTTGACCGCACTTCAAGACGTAGCAAATATGTCATGGGTGATTTTACTTGGAGATATCTCAAGACACACCACAAATGTAACTCTATTTTCACTGACTTAGATGTTCATTATTGTCATTTACATGTGTTATTCGGCAGAAAGACTCGAAAAGTCATTACCAATCATCATTTCCCCCAGAATTGTCGCTATTTTTTTAATTTCAGTACTACTTTATAAACTTTAAAGTAAGGGGAGTACTTCATAAGAAAATAGTTATGTAGCTGGCAGGTTCCTATTAAGTAGAAAAGACGAATTATTGTAGGGATACATTATGCGACAAATCAGCCTTCAGAAAACAATAATGGAAGAAAACATACGGAAGGATTTCTAAAACAATTTGTCAACTGAACGGAAAATGGAATGAAGAACAGGAGCAAGACAATCCTCGGATTGATGACTGCTGATGACTAATTCTTCCGATGATTCTAATGTCAAGACTCAGATCTTCAAAGGAAGACAAAACTTACTCTTCCGGGTGGCTTCGGACTAAAATTGATGGCAGGATGATAACAAATTCTCTTTACTAAGAATATTTTCACAGCAAAATGATGATATATAGTACTCTGCGCAAGAATAGACACCAATGAGGCCGTAGGCAAAGCCTCTCTCCCCAACACTGCCGTGACCACAGCGTTGACGTTATTTCCGACCTATGGGATTAGTCAATAATTAAGAGGCACTGCAACAGACTTTTAAGTCGTCTCCTAATTGACTTTTGAAGAACCTGCATTAAATAGGAGAAAAAATACGCGTCGCTTCCAAAGGTAAGAAGCATCGCGTGATGTTGTCCCCGAGGAAGTAACTTACAGCATACGAGTGCGTCCTCAAAATGCGGCGCAAGGAGACGGTGGAAAGGGCAGGAAGGGGAGAATAAGGGGGAATTCTCTATACCAGGGGTGTTGGATGGAACAGAGAGAGAGGGGCAAAGGGAAGCCCCTTAAGTATCCGTGGAAATCCTATTTCGCGGTCCCCTTTTCCCCCTTATATTATTCTCGCCACCTCTTCCCCGTGGAGCTAGGTCAGTTCTCCCACGTACAAAACTTCCATCCTTCCGGAATCGGAAATTTTTTGCCGTCATCCTACAGCAGCACATCAGAGGCTGTTTAAGCTCACTCTCCCGCGACCCTACTTCTAAAAATTTTTAAGAGATCACGGAATTTCCCGACGTTGAAGCAGGATATAATTGGTAGTAGTTCTTTAGTTCAACTTTAGTTTAAAACTTTACAAACAAAAGAAGAACAATATGGATTTGGCACACTTGAGACCCAATGGGTTTGTGAGGAATATAATTGAAGGAAAAAAGAGGGAGAAGTCTCACGAGGAAACGTAGACAAAATTAAGAAAAAAGTACATAAGAACTACCAGGAAGTAAGGCAACGACTAGTAGGAACATACATAGGGAAGGATGCATGGTTGCAGCCAATTTAACTTAGAATTGAACCGCCAAGAAATAAATTTTAGTATAACGTGTTTCGACGGCTGAGGTTATATTGCACTTCCTGTCTGCACTTTGCAGACAGGGGCAAAAGCATTTCGATGAATAAGAGGGTCACCCAGCCATATTAGATCCGAGTGCATTATGAATGATTTTTCCTCTGTGGAATATCTAACTTATGTGCACTTGCGGGTGACTCCGTAAGGGTAACTACCGTAGCTAGTCCCGTTATCCTCAAAATTGAGAATGCTCATATTTCAAGCATTTCAATTGATAGTTAGATTTATGTACATACCTTAATTTAATTTACTCTGTTGCAGAGTCTTCCACACTTTTCTGACAAGGTTTCTATTTGCCTGCCATTAAGTCTACCATAATGATTTCCACGTGCATCGCTTCCTGATTCCATCCAGAGTAACATAACTTCTTACTTTTCTGCACTCACCCAAATTTTTCCCAACTATTCCCCTCTTCAACATGCCCCTTGCCATTGCGTCTTCCATCTAATTTTGCGGTCTTTTCCTGAAATATACCACCAACTTCCTTCTCTACCTTCCCTTTCCTAGCACTCCATCGTTGGATTTCCTGGCTATCTAGCTATTTTCTCCATATATACCACACTACTTTAGTATTTCTAGTTTAGTCAAGCTTCCATAATCCAGCGCAAAACTTACATAATTCGGAGCGATAAAATTAAAAATAAAGGAGGAAAATAACAAAATGGTTTAAACATGTTTTCATTAAAAATGTGCTAAAAGTATAAAATAGTTATTGAGCTGTCACAACCGGTCTAAATCAGGCAGATGGTGATTATTTTTTACCAAAAATAAAACCATGGGGGCGCAACCAACATTTGTGGTACAAAAGACTTAACCATTACTTAATAGTTAACGTGGTAAAGTCTTCCGTATTCCAAGATGTGCAGGCCTACGAATTTCCGGAGTCCGAATGTTGGTTGCGCCCCCATGGTTTTATCTTTAGTAAAAAATAATCACGTTCTACCTGTTGTAGGCCAGTTGTGACAGCCAAAAAATTATTTTCTACTTTTTAGTCCAATATAAAATAAAACTGTTTTTTTTTGTAATTTTATTTTATAGTTTTTAGTTTTTAATAATGTTGCATAATTTTTTATTCAACTATTGTCGTTATTTCATGAATAAATTAGTGAAAACTTTCAGTGAAATGTTTGATGAAAAAGAATGTAACAAAATTTACCATGTTAAATTAGTTTTTAAATTTTGTGTTCACATATTAAAACGAGATAATATTGTATTGATTTTGTGTTAGCTAGTTAATAAGTATTTTGTAAATATTGTATTGTCGTCCAAAATACGCATGTGGGAATATTTTCAAGAAAATCGACTTGGTGAAAGTGGGTGAAAAATTGATTACAAGATTTGACCCAAACCAGCAGAGATGTCAAGCTAAATAAAACCATGTAAAAAATGAGAATGGATATAAATTAGCACTGTACAAACTGCGAGATTTAATCTTCTTTTGTGCACTAATGACATCCTTGAGTCTTTCCAATAAATATTCCATATGACGCCTACATGGCAATACAAGACTTAATGGCATAACTATATAGATACCAGTGATACGTTTCACATGGGTCCCTCTGATGTTTTGCATGGGCTGAGACGCTAGGTTTTTTTCTCCAGATGTACACAGAGTATGATTTATTTAGCCTTGTATCCACCGTGTTAGTGAAGAAACAAATCATAATATTGGGCAAGAATAAATAAGTTTTGTCTCCCTCAGTATTTTTACCGAAAGTAAGGATCAATACAAGTTTTCCTACCTTTCTCAGCCAGCTGGACGCAGATGCTGAAGGTTATTAGATGGTTCAAGAAATGTCACCAGAATTCCATTGATCTTTAGACGACTCTTCCGGATAAAACTCAAATTCTTGTTCACTGACATCATCCAGCCCCTAAACAGATTAAAATTGAAAGAAAAAAAATTACACTATACGCTCCCACTAATCATTTTAACTGGTGGATAATCAACACTCGATTGATAACATAAAACATATTGACAAATTCAAACTAAACATTTTTAAGCCTTAAGAACAATAAATTCTGGTATAAAATAGCTGATGCAAAGAAATGCAGGAGGAAAAATCGACCGCTATATTTAATTCTACATTATCTAATTACTTTTGCACGACTGAGAGATACTATCATGTATGCTTACAGTTTAAGAATTTCCTCGGGATGCGGCCCAAAATATAATAGTTTTTTTACTACAGTTCATGAGAATTACAAAAATAAGACACGGTATACATACATAGTATCTGTAATGTGAAATAATTATGCGAATAAAGCATTGGAATCATGGGATATTTTTGGTGCCAAGCCTTACTTAATCATCAGATAATGATATTTTGATATAAATTTTTCAGAGTGTTGCATTTTGTACATCAAATTCTCACCCTCAGCGAAAACTGAAACCAATATTTCAAGCGATTTTTAATTTTATCGTAATATCTATTTAGACTGAGATTTTCGATATTGATTTATTTTTTTTTAAATATACGCCTAAAAAGTTATATATACCGAAATATTTATCGAGATAGACAAATAATTCGGCAAACACTAATGCGTTTATCAATGTCTACCGTACGCAAAACTTTGATATAACAAATAATGATTTTAACAAAAAGTAATTGAAAAATTAAATATTTTAAATATAGCTTAATTTAAAGGGAATTCATTACGCAAATAATGGCATGAACTGTAGCAAATGTCAGAAACAGAGCCATATTAAATACATATAAATAATAATTGAGCTGATTCCATGGGCACCTAATTAATGAATCCAGTGATCGCGAAGAGATTATCACTCAAGTGAGCGGATGTGCCCATGTGGTCATCCGCAACACCTTCCTCCTGGTTTGAGATCTCCATTCCCTCGTGCCAAACGTAGCGTAATCCCACCAATGACTCAACGTGAACTCGGCCGACCTCATTGTTGGTCAGCGCAGGAAGGTGTTACGCGGCTGAAAAAGGTGGGACACTAATCATGCAACGCAAACTGCATCCCGCGTGGCAACTGACTTGCATAACAACAACCTAGTTCCGGATATTCTATGCACTTTCTCCTGGATCTCTGTGACTCTAAAAATGGATAGGAAATCCATCCAGCACGGAGTCATCCCGGGATACAACCCATTCTTTTTTTTTCATTTAAACTAACGGACAACGTGGCGATGTCACAATTAAGTAGCATAATGTTTCATATGCAATAATATAATAATAATAAAGTGTAATTATTCCCAAATATACTCTAAGAAAAAGAAATAAGTGGAGGACCTTTATATAACCTTTAAGAAAAAACAGGTAGCGAGTAAACAATCAAATAAATTATCCATGTATTGAGGCATGACAAACAAAATAGAACAACATATTAAATATATTCTTGCGATAAAAATATGTCTTTTAAATCCATACAAGTATAAACAGTCAATGTTCTTAATTTTTTTTTTTAATTAAGACTTAATGCCTTTTTACAGCCAGTAGGTAGAATCTTTAATACATTTGGCCCAACATAATAGAAACTTTGCCTCAGCAGTGTCCTCCTACGCTTGAGCAAGGATTTTAATTCCATTTGTAGGCTGACGAAGTAAGGTCTGTTTTATATAGGTATATTGAATATTTGAAATAATGTTTTAATAAATATTCTAATAAAAAAATTAGAGAGACCAACCGAAACAGAAAATTTAGAAAGAGACACCTGCTAATGAAAAAACAAAAGGGGGAAATTCATTTTGAAAAATTCATCCTACTTGTCTTGGAATCGAGCCTAGATACCTCAATTTCATCCAGCGTGCTTTAAGAGTAAAAAAATTACAGGGTTAGACGTCGCCTTCATTGGTAAACCATCAGTAATCGAGATCCATGATTAATATTTCAAAATGGATTCGCATAAGGATTATGAATGAAGAAATGGTAATGCTGCAGTACTACAACAAAACGATCCCAGTGAATACTCAATCGTAAGTAAGTGACTGCAACCTCAGTCAATTCTTTTTCTTTCAAAATTTAGAAATTCCCCCAATTGGAGTCGAATATAGTAACTTTCAAAAGTGAAGAGTTGAAAGGCGTTCTTCATCTAGATTTCCATTTCAGTGGCTTAAGATTCCGCTTTTGAGAATGGCAAGTAGAAGGAATTTATAGCAAAACATAATTTATAATTCAAATTATAAATTATTTTTTTGTTTATTATATAATTCATAATATATCGTTCAAAGTTTGCATTAACATCCATGGCTTTTTTGCAATAACTTCCTTCCCTGCTGCTTCTAGTAACACGTATGAGCAGATAATGATATAATTTTCGGTTGGCTGGTTTGTGTGTGGAGGAGGCAGATAGCTGAGGTCATTTACGCCTCTATGGATAGGCACATATCTTGGTAATGGAGGGGTTAATTAGGGAAAGAAATAAAGGTGGTGA
Source organism: Pyrrhosoma nymphula (assembly GCA_963573305.1). Lineage (NCBI taxonomy): Eukaryota > Metazoa > Arthropoda > Insecta > Odonata > Coenagrionidae > Pyrrhosoma > Pyrrhosoma nymphula. The sequence continues at coordinate 39,774,409 of OY754334.1, forward strand.
GAAACCCAGCGTCAGCGTTAGCCCACTCTTAACGGAAGGTGCATATTTTAATGTCCCATCCGACGGAATGAGTACCACACTTGAAGTCCTCTCCACATTGCACCCTAGTGGGGGTTGAGATTCCACTAAAAATCTCCACCACAGCTGAGATAGGAACACGGACCCTTGGAATGAGAATCCAGTACTATTGCCATCGCGCAAACCCGATCCCCATTATTTTTTCATGCGACATTCACTTCATCTAGAACTTTATAGATAGCTAATCAATCAGTAAGGTAAAAATTATTCGGCGCGAGCTCTTTATGACAATTTTAAATCTTGTCCCTCAGGCGGCGGTGAGGTAGGGTCCCCAACTTCCAACTCTCGAGTCGTGGGTTAGAAATTCACCTCGGTTTCTTTTTAAAATCCCAGGACATGGCATTTGTAAATTTCCAACGTTTTTTGTGACGAAACGCCAGATACAAAGACCCAAGAGGCTGTTTTCAGTTTGATGGTACCCTTGTAATAAGCATTTTAAAAATGATACTAATGCCAATATAAATATCCCTTGCGGGTTTAGCTATTTATACCTGCGCTTTAGTTAATAGTCGAATACATTATACAATATACCCTAATAACCAGTAGCTTTGTGTGGCTCAGAAATTTGGCCAATGCAGAAGGAAGAATTGCATATATCTATACAAAATTCAAGAACCCACGTGCTCAAGGAAACAGTACGTTGGATTTTCCAAGGACCAACCATTAAATTGATAGAACATCATATATGTTAATATAGGATCCACAATCCACCAAATTATCCTCCTACGTTACCGAAATAGGAATAAGTGAGTCTAATTCGGAATGTCAGCGAGGGTAAGAATGTTTTTTAAGAAAAAAAGAAAGCAATCGACGCGACACTTCGATCAGAGTGACCATTGTTTCAATAAAGTTGAATTTTCAGTGATTCACTATTTTAAAGACATTAAATCGAATTTTTCACCGTTTTACTGCAGTTAAATGCGGAGTTATATAAAATCATTGAGTTGTATATCTTGTTTAAGCATTATATTTCAAAACTTAATGTAAATTTACGGTAGGATAATCATTTACGTCCCAATAAGGTGTCGCTATTTAGATGGAAGGTTGGAATGAAAATGTTTAAAGAAAGATTTTATCGTCAATCCAATTAAAAATTCAAGTGAGTGAGTGAATTCCATGTATCCGACACTCACCGAAAACAGGTGTCTTATTATGTTTTTGACCTTCTCAACATAGACCCTATTGCTAGGAAGAAGTTCAAGGGCCCGGCAAGGTAATGCGAAGGAAAGTCTATAGGAGCAGAATTAATGGGTTAGAAACAGCAAATAGGAGAACATTCATTGTAGACCCCTCAAACTTGTTCCCAGGACGAAATAGAACTGCCTATAACTGGCTTTTACACCATCTCAAAATCTAATCGAATAATCGAGAACCCACAAACACCCGAATTCAAGGTTTGCACACGAAATTCACGGCTGATTCACGCCTTTCACTTTAGAATGGCCACCCTGTCGATAAAGCGAATAGTTTTTAAAATTCATAAACATTACTAGAAGCACGTGAAGGTGAGGATACGGGCGGATAAAAGGAGACGCAGAAACAAAAAAACTTAATTTTTGTTTGAAGGCTTTCGCAGATTTTTTTGTCCATCTAGGATGTTCTTTTCGGGCAATTTTGTTCATTTTGAAAACTCAACGTTTCGCTACTCTTACTGGACATAGGATAATGTTCGAAGAAACACGGGTCTTGGCCAAGACGCAATAATATCATCCGCGCTTAATACGTGAGGCCATAGAAATAGCCAAAAGGCCAAAAAACTTTAATAGGGAGGATGAATATATCCTTAGCCGGGTTTAGATAGGGTTCTTGGCTCCTACAAAAGCCCAACGGCAAACTTCTTTCGGAAAAGATTCAAATCGGACCAACAATGGTGCAATGGACATTGATGCTATATAAGAGCGAACTGAAGCCGGTAAACACTCATTCTCTTGATGACGCTTCCAGCAAGAGAAGCGAAACGTTCAGTTTTAAAAATGAACAAAACGCAGCATTGCCCGAAAACAACATCCTACATAAAAAAAACTTTTGCGAAGAGAAGGAATGGGTCTTAATTCCGTGGGGATAGCCATGGAAAAGATAGGATGAGAGAACGCGAAGAGGCGTTAGGTTGGGTGGTAAAGGAAGGGGAGGAGGAAGAGTAGGATTGCGAGACCAGGAGAAGGAAAAATGAGTGGAAATGAAGAAGGGGAGAAAGAAAAAGGGAGCCCTTCCTGTAAATAACAGAGGAAATGAGATTATGAGTCGAGTAAGGGAAGTCCATTTCTTTATCCTCACGACACACACCAACACCAACGCAAAGAGTACACGCGAAGACTTCACCCAGGCCACCACCTCGACACAAACCATGGCTTCCTTCTAACTCCTCCCGAAAGGCCACCGCTCTCTGAGCGCCGCGACCCAAAGGGATTCCTTCCGCATATGCATCTCTCCCCACCACACTAGCAAGCGCCCCTCTTCTCCTTCCCTCTTGTTTTTTTGTCCTTAATACGTCTTTAAAAACAGACCGACCGACAGTGGGATACCAGTAACGTTGGCAGGGTGATCCGTTCGGATACTATAACTTCGAGACTAATAATAAAATTGTAATAAATAAAGTAGAAGAACAGATTGGGTACAAAATATTGACTGGACAGGTACAACATCTATTCAATGACTGCTCCAAAAAGCCTGAGAACACAATATTTGAAGCCAGTGTGATCATCTACGCTCTAGGAAGAGTATGACACATGAAGAAGAAGAATAAATTTAGTCTCGTCCGATCGGGAATACGACTACAGTGCGAATATAACCTTGAGTTGGTACCATGCATACGCGATGGGGCGAAGGGGGATCCGAGGCGACTGGGGGCTATTTTGGGCAAGGACATACCGAAAGTTGATATCTAATGGATATGGCATGGTCAAATCAGCAGATAATCTAATAGATATCCACTTTTATTGGAACATCAATAGACACCATTGTTAAAATAGCATTTGTATATGTTTGCATTTGTACATGTACACACTTTGGCTAAAAGGACTGGACAAATGGTCAGAGAGACTTCACCTGAATACCACAGACGTCAGGCAACGACTGCCAGACGAAATCGGCAGAAGGGTCGGTGGAAGCTCGTGATTTAAAAAAATTGCTATCAGTGGTTACCAAAAACAAGAATTTGGAGAAAAAATATAACGCCCCAAAAAATAAGAACCAAATGTTTTCTCCTACTCCAGGCTCTTTACAACTATCCGCTTTATTCATTGAAGTAGTTATTTATGGATATCTACATAACATGAGGGTTCCCAGAGCAGAGCTTCTCATGCGATTGGTTGTTACTTCAGGAGGTAACCGATATCTGTGATAATTAATGCCATTAACGATAGGTTCTTAGATATGTACGGGAAAGATATTTAGGGGAATGGAGATAGGATGGAGAAAAATGATTCTTTTTCCCTAAGAGTACTTAATTCAAGGTACGAAAGCTAGTTCCGCAGCTAAATATCACATCCGAAGGACGGAGAACTACTCTTAGAAATGCTCTCCACAAGGAAGTGCCAGTGCCAACTCAAGCCGTCACACTAATCCTATCCCATAACACTAGATGCTATCAAAATATACCTACCTCCATAAACATACCTCCGATGTCTGGGATCCACATCTTTCGGGGCAGATAAAATCAATAGAAAAGGTCCAAAAGAGGGCGGCAAGATTCGTAATGGAAAATTATAATTGAGAAGCCAGTGTTAATGCAATGATTGCTAAATTAGGATGAGAATTGCTGAGAGAGAGGAGGAATATCTCGCGGCTGAAGGCCATACATAATGCATATGTTGGGAAAACTGCCTGGGTGGATATCACAGGGAGGCTAAGATATCCGGCTTACTACTCTAGGAAGGACCATGGGTACAAAATCGAGCCCCTCAAACAGAGAACTAACTGGGGGAAATTCTCCTTTTTGAACTGAGAGGTGGATACATGGAATGGCTTAGATGATTTATGTTTTTAATCCATTCCCTAATAATGTCAGAAGCTTCGCAAAAAGACTGAAATCGGATTATTCATGATATGTGTTTGTATTGTTTTTTTATGATTATGTTTTATGAAATACATTTATATGTATTTTTAAGTTACTACCTGACCATAGGGTCAACTTGTAAATATCATTTATAATTATAATAATAATAATATATAACATTCATTCATTCATTCAAGTATTCTACCAGCTGATTGGTAGGTTCTTGGACAGTCCCCATTTTGTATCCCAACCTAATAGAAATTGTCTCGCTTTCCCTCCTAAGGATGGCCCGTTATTAGATCCCACTTCAATTCTTCATATCTTCTACCTCCTCTTATTTCGTCCAGAATTCCTATCCTCTTCCTTCCTCTCCCACGCTTCCCCAGTGTTCTCCCCTCTATCACTCTCTTCAGCATGCCCTCTCCCTCTTAGAGATATTATAATAATAGAGATATTCCCTGCCCTCTTAGAGATATTATAATAATAGTATACAACATAGTATTATTATAATATCTCTAATTGATTAATTACACATGCATCATATGATCATCAACAAGTCGATATAAATAAAAGATATGACATTACCACATCATCATCAGCAGTCATCAATTCGAAAACTTGTTTCACCAGCTCACAATTCCAATCTTTTTTACTCTGTCATCTAAAGATATCTGCATTCCGTGTGAGCTCCCAGAGGGTTTATCGTATGTTTAACACCATCATCCTTCTCCTCCCTGAGGGGACGCCGTCGTTCGGGCCCAGGCGTTAAACGAGGGAAATGAATTTCAATTGCATAATTTTCAGTGAGAGAGACCGCGGGGTACCGCGTTGCCTGCAGCGCGCGCAGGAGGGGGGGGGGGGTCGCCCTTCGACAGCACAACTCCGCAGATTGCTGGGAGCGCGGGGTTTAACTCCCGTTAGCGGGCGGGCTCACACTTGACGGTATGACGTGGGTGTCGGCGGCAACGAACGTAGAGTTTTATTATTTTCTCATGCCTTTTATTGGCTGCACTGGTTGCGTACACATTCACCCATATTTGCGGAGGATTGGCACAGCGGTGTAATGTCGGACCACTTTTAATGAATTCAGTAATCAATTAGTATGCAAAAATTTCTTCATTCCATCTAATCAGGAACAAACTTCTTCCAGATGTCCACAACACATCCGTTCTCTCTCCCTGGTATCCCCTTTTTCTTCTTCAACAGCAAACCCCTCACGACCAACCAGCCAAACAAAACATTGTAGCATAACACCAAATCATAAACGCTGGAACGGCAACTACCGTACAACATCTAAGAAGGGTTCAAAATACAAGTACCTAATTCATCTTTGGGGCTATAAAATTTAACCTCTGCTGTTGACAACCATTGATTGCGCTAATGTTAGCCAACCATTTTTTCTTTATAAATTAGCCTTGCCCTCATTTCTTTTACCAAAAGCATCCTTTTCTCTGAGCCTACATTTACCCAGTATTGATTCTTGATTATGATTAGAACCGGAGGAATTCTATAATCTTACTATAAAAAATAACAGAAATTTCTAATGATTTATGCGCCATTAAGGGCAGGTGAGTGGCTTGTAGGTGAGGAATATTTTTCAAGGAATGTAAGAAAGCACAGAAATCCGGCGTCGGCAATACTTTTACGGTTGGGTTCATATTTTAACTTTCTATTCGACGAGAAAAGTATGGGGAAGCATAGAAGAGTACTTAATAAGTACCCTAGTCGGGATAGGGATTAATAACCATCTCCTTATCTATGATTTGAACCAGAGGTCTAGGAAAGAGGAGCAACTACTGTAGCCAAAACACTAACTTAGACCCCAGTTGTACAGGGTACTTAAAAAAGGATTTTACATTTCTAATTCATATAAAGTTCTCGGAGCTAGTTTTGCTGTCATTTTGTGGCAAAATAGATCAAGTTTTGAATCACATAATTGACTAGTACCGAATCGCACCACCGCAAGGACTAGCGACACCTGAACCAAAGCGCTCGCTATGTGTTTTGGTTTGAAAAATCGAAGTCCGCGACAACTGGCCAACGAAATTTTCGCTCCGAGTATAGCAGAGATCTTCCCAGTAGGCCTACCATTTATGAGTGGCATAAGTGTTTTGTTGAACCTGGGTGTTCAGTAAGCCATAAGAAATCCTCAGGGCGTCCCCGTGCATCAGACGATGTTGTATAGCAAGTGCGGTAAAGCTTCAAAAAGGACTTTCCAAATTTTTATATTCATATAAATTTATGCAGACGACTTACAGAGCTGGTTTTCGAGTACCTAATTACTTAGTAAAATACCTTAAGTATTTTACCTAATAGTTAGTTAGGTTCAATGTGACTTCCATTCCAAAGTTGTAAAGTCCTTTTTGAAGCACCCTGTACAAACACTTGGTCTTGTTAATGACGCAACAAAGCAAGTAAAACAAAATACGTACAATGAATTCCACTAATGCACATGTAATATAATTTCAACAGCAATTCAAAAAAGCCCATGTCACACGATACTTGATTCAGCACAATTTTGACGATGCTTGCACGATAGCTTACCGGTTTCGAGTGAAATTGAATCAGCATGAACATCATCATGCATCAGCAAGCATGAACGCTATCATACCTGCTGAACTACTTGATTTCACAACTGATGAGGTACTATAGTTTGCTCCTCGCTCCCAGTAGGTTGTGCAATCTTAACGTTTTTAAATAAGCGCCACCTCAATCACCTTGCGGCTATAAGTAATTTTCTGTCCGTGAAATCAACAAAAGATGAAACTGTCCCCACCATTTTTGTGGCTGTCTACTGCCACAGATTGGTTAATTTGAAATTACAAGTGCTACCGTATGAATGCAAAAACCGCTTTCGCGTAAGTACCTGTTCAATGACCGCGTGGAACCTTCTAGGACGGCTGTAATGAAACTATATTCCGTACTCAATATCAAGTACCGGCTATTAGCACTTTAGAACTTGCTGGATCCAGTATAATTTGATACGGGCTTGCAAAGTAGTTTGAGCGAGATATCATTCCAAATGAAATTCAGTGAATTTGACCTTATTATAAAGAAAGATATCTCATAGTTCAAACGGTACAAAAATATCAACTGCTCAACGCATTATTTTTCAACATATTCGCCAAAAAAATAGAACTCGTTTTCCATGGGATATGGTGTTCCAGTGCGCTCCAAAGACATTATTTAAATAATTCGGAAAATCTTATACATATTTCGAGTCAAAAATGTTAAGATGGGGATGTTTTCTTCAATTGTTCGAAAGATTAAATTCATCACTCATTGTATTGCTTTTCTATAATCACAAAAGAAACCTTGAGTTTTAAAGCCATTTTCAGCGTATGACAAGAAAAATCAAGTCAAATTAAAGACTCCAATATGTAGGTATATTTAGCTAATTGATGATAAGTTTAGCCATATTGAACGAAGTTTTTGCGTTAATAATATTAGTATTTTATTTTTTTTTATTTATTTTAATAAAGTGGTACACATACAGCAAGACTGCCAATTTATAGTGTACTTATAACAAATAAAAATTAATATATAAATTAATAGTTACAATTTTAAATAGAACAAAAAACGATACAACAAACATTTATCCAGATATATAATCATTCATGCGTTAAATATGTTGATGCCAGGTAAGTAAAATTTTTAACTGTCAAAGAAAAACGGATCAATATCACCCGGGAGAGAATTTATTAAAAAAGAAAGTCTATGGAATAGAGAGCGCTTAATTACTGATAGTCTGGGTGCAGGCATGTGGAGTAAGGAGGTAGAACGGGTGTGGCGGGAAGGAACTCTGATATATTTACTTAATGCTTATTAAAAGTGCCTAACTTTTAATATAAATTTCTATTATGGTTTCTATTATGTCTGGGAAAAAATCTAAATGAATTCAACAATCTTTGTTAAAAAATAAACAAATATAACTTCTTTGTTAAGCGCCATTTATTAAAATAAATTCAAAATTCCGGGGATGGGGGTTAGGGGTCCCCCCCCCCCCACTTCCCGCGGCTACGTAACTGCTCCGAGTCTGAATGGCAGTAAACCTATATTCTTTCTTCAGGGTGTGAACCCTTAAGAAACGTGAAGTTTTTTTGGCTTTCCGGTACTATACGGAAGGGAGACGCTGGATGAGATGAAGGAGATCATTAGGAGGTTAGATTGAATTACTATGAGATTTTTATAATAGGAAATCTTTTCCTTTGTTATTTTTGAGTAAATCTGCAAGAATAAGGCTGGATTTAATTTGTGGTGGTTGTGTAATATGAAGGGAGGAGGTTATTTTTTCATTTATTACTATCAATTTTGGGTGGGAAGAGAAGGTGGCGTAGGTTGCGGAGGAACGGAGAGCATGAAGGAGTGGATCTCATATATATGCGAGGCGATACGGATAGGGATGACTCTTGGATTGGGCGAGCGGGTGGCAAAGGGTAAGGGAGAACCTACGCAGGTTAATAGCATTTAATATTATAAAATTAAAGATATTCAGAAAAAAATGCAGTAAAAAATAAAATAAATGAAACAATGCGATTCCGTCAAACAAATTATGCAATTTCAGAGGCTCTCAAATTTAAAAATCGATCGCATTTACTCAAATTTTAAAACAAAAACATATCCTGGTAAATTGATTTCAATATTCGTGCGTCAATTGGTTCTCTATTTTAATATTTCAGAAGCCGCGTTAAATCTGATTGTTAGTATTATAATATGCTGTTGAAATATGGTTTAGTATAATTTCCAGTGTTCCCATAGGGTTTAACTCAAAGAACGCGAAGTTCCTTACTTAAAATTCCATTGGATTAACCTGACTTCCTTATGTAGCACAACCACACATTTCCCACGTCCCAAAACTCCATGTTTCACGGTATCCCTGCACTGTTTAACGATATAACTGCCCACATCCTCGTACCTACACACTAGATGCCTCCTTTTCAAGCTTCCGCCACCGACTTCAGAAAATGCATTCCTGAGCATTCGTATTCCTTTCCTTTATTAGCAAGATCATGGTCGTTCTTGGATGCCTGAACGTATATCTTGACTGGATTCTTTCCTTATATTCCATCCTAATAGCTTTATTAACTGGATTCCTTCGTAATTTTTGTGTGTATATTCCATTGCACATTTGCAAAACTTATTGGGAAATCGCTAATAGTTCTAAATGCCGAATTGATGGATAAGTCAGTAGGAGATTCTCCTTCGATCTTATACGTTCTATTATAGATATTTCGATGCACTTCGATAGCTCATTTTTTAAAAGAATATTTTATAGCTATTTTTAACAAAATTTAATATCAAAGAATAAAAATGATCCATCCATGACCTTTCTAATGACAAAAGTTTATTTTCAGGGCCTTTCCTCTATTTTCTAATTCTGTGATTTCCAGATTTTGAGTTTGAATTTTCCCTCATTTTTATATTTAAAATATTTTACATATATGTAAATAAAGGGGACACGTGTAGGTACCAGAGTATTGGAAAATTTGAACGAAGGTGGCACTCAAATGATTAAATTGGTCGCCATACGCATACCCTAACTTAAGCAGTGATGTGAAGTAAAAGGATAAATGTCCTTCCAATTTTAAAACGCTCTCTTGAAAGTTCTCATTAAGATTGTTGCCTTCCCATTATTTTCAGGCTACTTCATTACGATGCTGCACAATTATCTGAAATCATATGTATTTTCGGTAAGCAAATTTATTTATGCAAGGTATTACATAGCTAAGTTAGTATATCCACATATTTTCGTTTCATTACTTGGTTTTAAGTAATAAAAGCTGCGGCCGGTGATGTAGTCGTGCTCCATGGATTACAAAATAGAATAGATACGCATAACAAAGCGTAACATTGACATACATTTTATAGTCCAAACGATTCTAGATTTCTAGAACGTCTAATAATCTACTTGTCTAGTTGTCACTGTCACATCATTGTTTGAGTCATTGGCCAACGCCTTACAGTAGCAGTTGACTTTGAATTTAGATCTCCGAATAATTATGGTCACCCAAACCCAGTGAGTAACATTACCAACCTGGCTACACGGCTGGACTTTTTCAATGCTTTCTGAGTCCTTAGAGAGTGTTACACAGCTGATAGTAAGGGAGTTGGATGGACAGTAAGGGAGTTGTTAGAGACACACGGAGGGTACACAATAGGCTTAGATTAATTGAAAAGTTCAGATCAGGAGAGTTTCAGTACGACACAGAATATTATTTTGACCCCGCGCTGTATCTTCAGGACTGATAGAAGCGACAAAAAAGAAGACATACACTGCCATTTCACTCTATACTTCCCCCCTCTCCTTTTCTTTATTCCCCAATTTCACGGCTGGTTTCCTAATGCACCCTGCCACACGTCTCTGTGGCTGCTCGTATGTAAATGTAGAAGCCTATCTTTGCTCTGCGGAATCGATTCCATTGTTATCTACTGTTCTCCCCGCGGTCGAAACAGCTCACGGGCATTGAAATCTCCGCCCTTTTTGCACACATAAGCGCACGCAAATCGTGGGTCTTTTGTCGTCTTTCACACGGTCCTGTACTCGCACTACTCGGCGTCTCCTCTCGGAATGCAGCTCATTGGCCAGGACTTCCTCCGCCGTGGAGCAAATGGCTGAAATGGGGAAGGCAAAGTGAGAAGGAGGGGAGGCAGGGCAGGGGAGCGGGAGGTTTCAGCGGAGGGAAGAGGAGTAGGAAGAGAGGACTTCATGTGGAACGGAGGCAGTGACGCAATTACAATGAAATCTCGTTCGTCTGCGAGCCTCGGAAAGCCGTACAACGCACGCGGAATGGTAATTGAGGAGCAAGCGGAGAATAAAACGGAATGGAAAACACCGCAATAAAGAAAGGGTAGGCAAATGCGACGCCGCATTTTGGCGCAGGGTGTCTTTACTCCCTTGATGTCGTCCCGTGAAGGAAGAAGATGCACCGCCGCGCCGGCTCACTTAGCATGTCCCCCTTAGCCTAATTCCGCATATGTTTACGTTAATGTTTCACTTGGCGATCCTCAATATGTCACTGGATTAAAAAGTTTACATGGTTTAAGGAAAATATTTATATTAAATATTTCACTTGATTTTACCCTTCAAATTATTTAAGATTTTTAAACGCTATGTTTAACCGCGAGATCTTGCGGAACTTAACGTTCGAACTAAAAACTTTTCCGCATTCGTGGCGCTTTTGTGACAAATTGCTCTCCCTGTAATAAGTCAAGGTTATTATAACGCTCCGTAGAGATTTTTCCTCAGATAACTCAACGCAGTTATATGCGTATTATGGTGAGATTTGGAGTGTTCTGAGCATTCAATATTTTCTGACTAAAAGGTTACCCTTTTTTAAATAAGAGCTGGTATGGTTAGGGTAATTTATTCAGAAAATAAAATGATTGTGTAATGGTTGCTCCAAGTCGTCTTAGATTTACAGGAATTACCAAAATTTATGATCAAGGCATATTATAGTAAGACATGTAATTGAAGTCGGTTTTTTTGGCTGAGAAAATTACACAAATTAAATTTTATTCGCCGATTAATTCGTTCATTTTGTGTGTAGCAATTATCTTTCAATGCCAAAGTCATGCTATCAGTGAAAATATATTCATTTCAACGCAAAGTAAAAATAAAATTGGGGATTTCCCATGGCATTGTCCCGCGATTAATCCTTCCAGTGTGCCTTTCACGGTTCATTTTGCTTTAAATTGTTTCAAATTGTTTTGATGCCTTCATATGCCGGGGGAGCATTCCACTGGCTAATGATATATAATATTTTTTAGTGGTGTGGGTAAAACTTGTTCGTTACGCTCCTTTATTGCATGCGTAAAGTTGATATTAAGCCATAGAAAATCTAACTCCACACAAATGATGTCCAAAACCAATAAACTCCCAAAACCAATTTCGAACAAAAACCCAAGCTGATAAGTAACAAATTGACCACACTTGAGAATCATGAGATAAAATGAATTAAAAGATGAAGTATCCGCAGCAAACAACACTCTGCATCTTATAATGCTAGAAAATATCAGTACTTCTAGCCATTGACCTATTTACGGGGGAAGAAGGAGACTGGACTCCCTCCCATATGAAATTTTGTTAAGAGTACCAACATTTGTATATTTAAGACCAACAAACTAAAAACATTAAAAATTCAAAAAGGGCTAAAAATGCAGTTTTGTTGCAATAATTTCCCGGACCTCCCATTAGGCTGGACCCAGACTCCGAGGTATTTCAACAAACAAATATATTATTGAACCCTCCCAGAGCTAAATCCAAGTTACGCCACTACTTCTAAACAAGGATTAGCGAAATACGATGCAAAAAAAAGTACTTCAGTGTTATTAGACGCCTCAATGCATACGAAACAGAGGACTGGATGTCCAAAGCAGTTTAATGTGAAGTGTACCATATAAGAAAGCATGACGAAGATATCCACTTTAGGAATCGCGAGTTTTTAATTAATTTTTATGCAAATCTTCCCATCTCACTCTTTTATAACTCTATATGGCGGCCGCGCCACGACCGCTCAAAAGACATAGCGACAGTAACATTCGCAGGCAATCCTCCTCTGGAAGATGCCGGCTCTGCAAGGCGCGCATTGTTGAGTGAGTCGTTAAAAGTAAGCACGATACATAAACCGGCCTCTTCCCCCTCCCCTTAGAGAATACTCCATTTATCCATCCCATTTTATTATCTCCTTCTCTCGACTTCTCTTAAGAAAACTTCCTCATTGCTCCCGACTTCTCTCTCCACAGTTTCTTCTCCTTCCGTCTTTCACACGTTCGCCTGAGTGGTTTGACTCAGGTTCGCCATCATCGGGTGGACGGCATCGAAAGATGATATTCATACTTAACCAACCACGGTTCCTCCACTTCTCGCCGTCAAGTATCTATCTCTCATTATCAACGAAGTTTCCGTCACGTTCGTCGCCACAGGGCGACGTTCTATCGATTGCCTAGCGAAGTGAACGCAAGAAGAAAAAAAGAAACAAATGTAGAATTCACTTGCGGAGATATTGTATGACTTCACCTCACGCGGTTACTTTGACTGCCTACGCATGAGGAAGGATTGATGGTTGTCCTCTACTGCTGCTAATGGAAATCATTAGCCGGTTTTTCTTCTCTGCAACCAAGATAGAACGTTCGCCATCTGCATATCAATAAGCGAGCAACCGTAAATTTACCACAAGCTGCGAAAGAACTTAAGTTTTGCGGATGACTCCCGCGGCTCAAGTCTCTATCTATCTCCATTACTACAGAGGGGCATTATAGCATCGAAATTTACGCCATCGATCTCCCGCGCTCGGATTTATCCGGTGACCCCACGGCCTTCTATAGCACCTACTGTGTAATGAAGACGTAATTCATCCAACTCTCATAAACCGATGAATTTTATTCCATTTAAGGCTTTACTCAGATAAGGTTATTCCACTTTCAGTGCCTCAACAAGAATATGATCTACGAAGAAAAGTGAAAATAGTTTACATACATAACCTGCCTTTACGTCTCCATTGAGCCCTTGCTGCCTCCATCTAGTTGTAGTTACAATTTTTCTGCACGCTTCATTCATTAGATCTAAATGAATACATTTTCTGTACCAGAGCGATATAATGATAGCAATCGGTTCAGCCCTCGAAGATAGAAATCTCACCATCAAGAAGTTGGTATTAATACGAGAATCTATACTGAATGAAAACATTCAAGCGAGCATTTCTTTACAAAGGGGAGATATCAAAGGGAGAAAGTGAATGACGCAATGGAGGAGGAAGTGCATCGCCATGAACAGAGTTCCACAACTGGTACATAAAGAGATAAATTACGTGGAAACCGCGCTGCTGAAGAGAGAGGATACATTTGCACTGTAGCATGTAGTAAAGCTCAACAGTCGGCTTGAATTCCAACGAGGAAGATGATGACACGAAAAGAAATCTTCTTCTTTAACTAAAGGCTTCGCCTGGTCGCTGCAAGCAAATGTTCTCTGCAGATCTCTTGAACAGCCAATAGTTCTCAGTCCCCATCAGTTCTTTTGCCCTGTCTAGATACTGTATCCTTGGTCTTCCTCTTCCTATTTTCCCGAGCCCCCTCCCCTCCTTCACATTGACAAAAGATCTATTATGTCTCAAGAGATGTCCTAAGAATTTTATATTCCTTTTTTCCATGGTGTTGAGTAAAGTTCTCCTTTCATTTATTTCTTTAAAACTCTTCTTAAGCATCCTTTTCCAAATCCATATCTCCGCTGATTCTAAGTGCTCTTTTTCCCGTTTCCGGAGGGTCCAACTCTCGCTTCCGTAGAGCAGCGTGCTCCAAATGAATGTTTTTGCAAACGTTTTCCGAGTTTCGATATTCATATGCTTGCCTGTTAGAAGGTTCCTCTTATTATAAAAGGCCAGTATTGCTATTTACACCCTTTTCTTTATCTATAGAAACTTTTCTCTATACAACTTCTGTTATCCTGGGTGAGCATACTACCTAAATAGCAAAATTGTTTCACTTGTTCTATTTCCTCCTTTCCTATTATTATTTTACGCCCTATTACAATGTTGCTTTTATTCACTACCATCAATTTCGTTTTCTTGGTATTTATTTTTTAATTTGTTTCTTATGCGATGTGAAAAAAAATCCTCGAAATGCGAGGTGGCCCAGGGAAAATGAGTAAGTTGAATAAAAATGGCGAAAGCGGACACCCTTGCCGAACTCCTTTCCTTATTTTTGCCCTTCCTTCAACTCCATTTATATTGATGCTCGTTTCTTGGTTTTCGTACAGTTTCAATGTTAATCTCCTATCTCTCCAGTCTAATCCTTTTGTTTCCCAGGATTTAAACAGTAGTTTCCAATCAACTGTGTCAAACGAAAACGAAAAGACATAGTGCTTGTGAAAGCTAGGAAACTGATAAAAAAGTATATATAAATAAAAAAAAATGAGAGAGACAACAATAGATAACAACCAATAGCTAGCAAGAATAGACGTATAAGTATATATAAGGATAACCCACGATATTACACATTTTTCCTGACGATGCGCCAATTAGAAGACGCGAGACGATTAAAGCAAATTTTTAAAATCACAGAGAAGCCGAAAATATTCTTCATGATATGAATATTTCCTGTAAAAACCTTAAAATTAAAATTCATAGAGAAAACTTCAGAAAATAGGAATTGAAAACTAACCATTTACAAAAATTTGCGAAAATGTTATGATATCAATGGAAGTTTGCTTTGAATATAGGGTGCCTCTAATATTTATATACCCAAACGAATAATTAGCTTAAGGTAAATAGTAAACTTAAAAAACCGGACTATTTAATGCGGGCAAAACAAAAGAAAATATTTCGACTAGACGGATGATAATGAGGGACGCATCCTTTTGAAAAAATTAAAATGAATGAATTATGAGGTGCATATATATTTTTTGATGTGCGTATCTGGATGTAGCCTTCTCGGGTCTTTCACTGGGTAAAAGTTTTTATTTCTTCCGACTCGTCCATATTCATCAGGGACGCTGATGGTCAGCCATGTGTGATCAGGGATGATCATCAGCATACTTGAGGACTAGAAACAACTCGGATTTTGAGAAAACTGAAGAAATGGAGACTATGGTCCGGGAGAAGATACGAGAAGATTGCATCAAGCTCATACCCGGGGAAAGCATCAGATTTTAAATGTGAACTCTAATTTACCTCTTAAGTTTGTGAATAGAGGAACATAGTACCTAATAATAATAATGATGCCTTTTTGGTGAGCACATTTAGACCTCTCTTGCATTAAACTCGTATTTTTTTAAATGCACGAACATACACAGCCATACCCTGGGAGTTGAAAATCCTACCCAGGCGGGATTCAAACCCGCTCTTGGGTTGACAAGCAGGGACTTAATCCCGTCGCCACCGCGGCCGGAGTAAGGGAAGACGAGGCACGTCTTCCGGGTTCTCTTCCGCGTGGGTTCATCAATGTAGAGGACATGTTTCGCAAACGTTCCAGCTTGTTCTTCAGATCTGAAGTAGTTTGAATGCAACTTTGGTCTCATTATGTAGATCGCCCTCAGTCTGGTGCCGAACTTTGTTTGTCGCGCTTTCGGCTTTGGATTGAGAAAAATAGGTTTCCAAGTGCTGGAGAGCTGGAGTCTTCTCTGTTACGGTCTTAGCAATCTCAACTCTGATGATTTTGTGGAAGTAGGAAAATTATATTATAGGAAAATTAATTTGGCGCTCTCCAAATCGATGTTTGTTTTGGTCCAGGTATATTTATCAATTTGTGAATCACGGAACTGTCTTCTGTTCACTGACCTTCTGTGTTCCTGAACGCGACATTTGAGGGCTCTCGAGGTTTGTCCGATATACGCCTTGCCACATTCACACTTCACCTCGTACACGCCTTCATTGATTTTTTTCTGGCAGCTTGTCTTCGGCTCCGCAGAGTAGAACTGCTGTCTTGGTGACGAGTTTCTTGTCACCACGTAATGATTTTTTTAATACTCTGGCAATCTTCTCAGTGATACCTGCTACGTATGGTAATGTAGCGTAGGCAGACGGTTTCGTAGTGGTCACAGTAGAGATGTTGGAGGTACTTTTGAGGGCCGTGCCAACTTTCTTCACTTCTTCCTTTCTGACCGCCTTGAAGATTAGATCTAGGGGAAAACCATTCCTCTGGAAGGTCATGAGGAGGTGACGTTTTTCATTAGCAATAGAAGAAGCATCTGATACCTAGAAGGCCCCGAGGAAGATTGTTTATATCACTCCTGCTTTCTGTTGAGGTGGTGAGGGGACTCGGCATGCAGGTAACGATCCGTGTTGGTCTTTCTTTGGAAGACCGAATGACCCAGAGTTCCATCTTCTGTCTTGGTTTCCCGCACATCCAGGAAAGGGAGGCAGTTATTTTCTTCAATCTCCACTGTGAATTGAATAGACGGATAGAGTACCTTTAGGTGCCGAAAGAAGTTAATGAGTTCAGCTTCTCCGTGCGGCCATATGACAAAGGTGTCATCCGTATATCTGACGAATAATTTCGGTTTCTTCTCGAACGGAGTTAGGGAAATCTGCTCAAACATAAGGGAAATTTAAATCTCCATAACCACGTATTGAAAGAAATTTCTCTCTACAGAAATTTCCCCTCCGTGGAACTAAGTCACTTTGTTAAACTTAGAAAAATGTACCCAGAATATGCGCACTGAAATATATTAATGTAGAGAAATTGTGTCGTTATTGTGATTATTGTGAATTTGTCATTACTTAGATGGAAAGTAAGGATGTTAACTGAAATTTAACGTTTGAGTTTTTTCTCTGTTCAAAGAAATATAAAATTTTCTTTCTATTTTATTTTCAATGATACTTCTCATTTACTTAAACTGGGCATAGATTTTGTCACTATCACCCCAGAAATCAGATTCTGCGTCAGGGTAATTTATGTAATATGAGAAACAGATAAGTAAAGTAATAGAAAGTGAGAGATGGGCATTTCCACGAAAATGTCAACTTTTTTTCTCAAATTAAAATTTAGGCTGGAAATATTTTATCTTGATAATTCAACAGTTAAATGATTGAATTTTATGAAATCAGTATTTAATTTGTCCAAACAAATTAGTTACTCATGTGGTGATTGTTGAATTCAAGATGGTTGCCAGAGATTTGTTATGAACTATTTCATCATAGATTACAGACATAGATGCCAACAAACAAGGTAAGCAGTGATTTTATTGCTTTATGTGTTTTGTGTAGTATAGCTTTGGCAACGTTTTGAAACACACATCAACTTTTATATGCAATGTATAGATATTTTAAAATACATATTGAAGTGCACATGCAAAAATGGTAATTCCGTCACAAACACTCAATTTTCTTTTTATTTTATCACCATTTTATAACATAGAGATTTTATTTTCTTCCTGGAAAGGTAGGTTCTGACACCCTTAAAGGTCTTAATATTAGATTCTCTCAAAAATGTTTTATTCGAGTCCATATAGCAGGGTGACGGAATTACTCAGATGTGACGGAATTACTGTGACAGAATTACCTAAAATTAGGTGATGTGTGTTTTTAATAGGCCCTCATTTTAGATAGCTGTGTTGAATGAATTGGATAGTCGCCTACCTCAGAGCTGATATTTTAGGTTAGATAATTAACTTTGTAATTAGGTTATGTTAGGTAAAGAGATAAATTATTTGTGGGTGAGCTGTTAAAAATATTGTAAGTACAGTTTATTATAGTCTCCTTATCTCTACCATAAGAATGAATTTCTTAAAAATGGGCTACGCATATGGTATATGTGCATGCGTAGGCCCTACAATAAGAATCAATGCGTAAATGTCCTTATTGAATCACAGAATTGGCAATTTTCCACAAGAAACTGTCCTTAGACCCTATATCATATTGATTTAATTCTTTACAGGTAGAAGTGCAATACATAAATATGGCGAAAGCACCTGCAGAAAGACAGCGTGAAAGCAGACAGAGAAGAAAAGAAGCAGGATTACATGGAGTAATGAAACAAAGGGATAGAGAGAGGAAACGTAGTAAGAAACAGCAGATGAATAATAGGCAAATTAGAGAACTGAAAGAACAAAATAGATTAGCCCAACGCCGTTTCAAACAAAAACGGAAGGAGAGTGCATCAGGGAAACTAGCAGGCACAAATACATTATCTACAACCCCAGGTTCAAGTAATACTGTCCCAACCTCTTCAAATTTGACATCTCCATACAGAAGTAGGCAAAGTCTTGGTAAAGCTATAAGTAGAATAAAAAAATTTCTTCCAAAAAGTCCGCGTAAAATTAAGAGAGTTGTGCAATCTCTTAATTTACAATATGGTGAACCATCCCCACAAAAGACCCAAAAGGCAGCTAATGTTTATATTGTAAACACAATTGAGAACTTATATTTACAAGATTCAATCAGTTGGATGTGTCCAGGGCAAAAAGATTTTGTAATTTCGAGGCAGCCGGATGGCAGCAAAATTAAGCATCAAAAACGGTATATGCTTATGACACTGAAAGAAGCATACCATTATTCAAGACAACAACATCCGGATGTCAAATGTGGATTTTCGAAGTTCTGTAGCTTGCGTCCTTCCTACATAAAATGTTTGACTGATGTACCACACAAAACTTGTACTTGCAAGTACCATGAAAATGTACGATTTTTGTTGAAGGCCCTGTCGAAGTCAGGAGATGCACTACTTATTGTACACACTGAATTCAGACCTTTTTTGGACGCTATTACATGTAACCAAGAAGTAAAATCCTGCATGATAGGTGACTATGAGGGATGTGCAGTCAAGTTTAGAAACTTCTGTGGTTTTTTTGAGAATCCCCAGACTGAAGTCAGGTGGGAACAATGGGAGAATACAGGAACCAGATATGAAAAAAGTACCCATGAGGGTACAATTGAAGATTGTTTGAATGTTCTCGAAAATCAACTGATTTATTTCAAAAAGCATACATTCATCAAAAGAAAGCAAAGTTCAGCCTTTAAGGATGCGACGTCAAAGTGTGACAAGGAGACCGTAGTCATTCAAGTTGATTTCGCAGAGAACTTTACAATAATCCAACAAAATGAAATTCAGGCAGCTCATTGGAACCACCAGCAAGTTACTCTTTTTACAGCTTGTATGTGGACCCAGGATGCTTGTCAATCGTTTGTCAACGTTTCAGATGAATTGACTCATGACAAGTATGCAGTAGATGGATTTTTGAGATTGTTACTTCAAGAACTACGCACCTTGCATCCACATATCAATAAAGTAAAATTCTTCTCTGATGGGGCAGCAAGCCAGTTCAATCAGAGGTACTTGTTCGAATACATTGCTTTTTTACATGACTTGTTTTCTCTAAAAGAACTTGAGTGGAATTTCTTTGCCAGTAGTCATGGTAAAGGTGCAGTGGATGGAATTGGAAGTGAAATTAAAAGACAAGCAAAACTTGCCATATTAACAGGAGTAGCCATGATTTCATCAGCCGAGACTTTGTTTGAACACTGTAGTACAAAAAATTAAAATGAAGTATATTTCAAGAAATGAACTACAGGCCAACAGAAAAGAGAAACAGGAACGATGGGAAAGTATGTCATCTAGCATATCGGGTACCAGAAATACCCATAATGTTGTAGTTGTAGACAAGCATACTGTATTACTGAAACCGTATACCGGAGCAATACATTGTAAGACATTTGATTTAAGCCTTCAGAAATCCACAACAAAATATTTCAGATGTGATGTTTCTTCCACGAAGTCCTTGGCAGTTGTAACCTTCATATTGACAAGCTACAGTGGCAAGAAGACCAAAAAAATGTATGTAGCACAAATAGCTTCAGTATCAAATGAAGATTCAGATTGTTATGAGTTACTGAACCTACGCCGAAATGATGATAAGGGGATGGTGTACATATTTCCAGAGAAAGAAGACAGATGCTGGATTGACAAAATGGATGTCGTTCACCTTGAGCACCAGCCTATACTTAACATATTTGGAAATCGCATTCGTTACATTTTTCATAACGCAGTGAATGGGCAGTAAAATACACATTAGTGCAAAATAATAATATTTTGTCCCTTTTTATTATTCTAATTTGTAATTTGATTGTGTATAAGCTACATTTTTTTGTTATAACTTGTCATAATTTGTTGACTGTTGATTCAGAGTTGGTAGAAGTTAAATGAAAATATTCTTTTTGAGTTTGAAACAAGAAGCAATTGGTAATTCCGTCACGGTAATTCCGTCACGTGGTTGTTTATGACTGTTATATACACATTATTAATTTGTAGTTTTGGCAAACTGTGCTATCATAAGCAATGGCTTAAACATTGTTCAGAGCCATATTAAAAGTTTTCTATTCTGTTTAGATTCACAGAGTTTTGAAGATGTTTTAAATCATTACTCATAGGAGGTTGACCTGGCAGTAATTCTGTCACATGTAAATTTTAGGCATATTTAGAAGGTATTTAGATAATTAATTTTGTTTCTGGGTATGAACATCATCTTAATACAAGTTTTTTGATCAAGCACAGTTAGAAGTGTTGCAATTATTTAGTATTTCACAATTTTATTACAATATTCTATTACATAGTTTTCTCTAAAGGTAATTCCGTCACACATGGAATTGCCCAGAAATAAATTGAGAGATGAAGTGATCATTTTATAAATATGTGGAATGAATCAAAGAGAATAATAAATGGAGTGAGGGAAAGTGATTAAAATGCGAATGATGATGGTCACTGGCTGGAGATGTTTTAATTTTCCTCTGTCAGAGTCGATAGACATCGCATCATCTGCTAGGGAAAGCTATCTAACGTGAAGCAAGCGATATATCGAACGACATTGTCCTTTAACATTCAATCAAAGAGTATCAATGTAACTTTTGAAGCTGTGTCGCCCGACCTGGGTCGGTTTTTGTCCCTCCAGCTCTTTAAGGCTCCTTGGACTTAATGTAACCTTTACTCTATAACAATATCCTTATATATTAATTCGTGGTATTCGGCAATTATGTATGTTTGCAACGCTCGGGGTTGGTCCATTAATTTGAGGTAATCTCCGAAGATACCGGTCAGATCGAAACGGGAGTAGTGACGTTCCAAAGAGGAAAGATGGGCGCATTGCGTAGGCGTATTTTTAATTTCGTCGGTTGATCGGAAAGAGTGAATATTCAAGCATGAAAAAAGGGTTTTTACCCTATCTTTTAACGTGGGGAACGAGTTGCTATGGAAATTTGTTCACGTTGCTGAGTAAATAAATGTGTTTACGATTTTGGTTTTAGCTTTAAAGGGACAAAAGATGCATTGACGAAGTGGAAGAAGTTG
Source organism: Pyrrhosoma nymphula (assembly GCA_963573305.1). Lineage (NCBI taxonomy): Eukaryota > Metazoa > Arthropoda > Insecta > Odonata > Coenagrionidae > Pyrrhosoma > Pyrrhosoma nymphula. The sequence goes on from OY754334.1 coordinate 39,796,250, forward strand.
AATAAAATGAAATTGTCTTTTTATTGCTTGAAATAACCAAACAAACCATTCGTGTATGGAAGCTATTGGTCGTGTACGGATTGAAAATATATTAACATTGTTTTTATTTTACAGAAATTTTGATTGCGGTTTTCATCAATCAGTATTACTGGTTGATTTGTTATTGTTTCGTCAGTATAAAATTTAAATTTTATACATATATAATTAATAACTCGTGAAATACATAAATGTAAATTCTGTTTATAAATTCATTCAAACCGATGTTCTAACTGGTTCATTTGTCGTTTCGTTTTCATCATTTTTCATTATTGTGACTATTTTCATGTTATTATTTTTCAATTAACGGTTTCACTGTGCCGATAGTGAAAGGAAACAACTGTAATATTTTCTAAAAAATGTTACAATATCGTAAATTAACTTTAGAGTGATGAGACAGCTGTATATGGACGGCATGGATATCGTTACGAAGTTTGGCAGGCCCGATCTCTTCATAACTTTCACATGCAATCCAAAGTGGAGCGAAATTCAGGAGAACCTGCAACCTTGGCAGCGATCCGAATATAGACCTGATCTTAAGGTGGGTCTATACTTCCAAGCCAATTCAAGTTAACGGTCACCGCCTGTGGTTGCCTATTGGGGTGGTAGAAGCCCAACGGGAAACTGAAGGAGGCACTGACAAAAATGGAGTGGGGAACGATTATCCTTGGGTGGGGATGGAAAAGGTCTACTCCGTTGTCAATGCAGGCTTGAACGCTTAACATTGCTATAGCCTTAATACGAAAACAACATCCATAGTTGTTGATTTTTTGCGTATATGAAAGATGATTCTTTGATTTATGTGGGCTGAAAATCCTCATTTCGGAATTGTTCGGAACGTTCGCAACGTGCCCCGGAATATTACCAAATGTTTAGGCTACGAGACGACGGCACCGCTACAGTGGCTACGGGCTAGAGGTTCAACGCGCGCAGTGCGTGTTGAACCTCTAGTTATGTTTAAATAACATTACTACAGTATCCGTCTAAATTCGGAACGTCAAAAAACGTTCTTCTAAAGCATTTTATAGCCAAGTAATTGTTTTAAATATTACTACTGTTAACTATTTTTGTCAACAAACATTTCCGATCGAACAAAAAATATTTTAAAAATGTACACAACCCTTAGTAAGCGAAAAGGATGAGAACTCAGATGTCTCCAACTATCCTCTTAAGTGTCTGTAGAATCGCTACAGGACCAACTTTGAAACTTACCTCTGTATCTTGCTGAGATCACTACTAGATCCCGTCTTGATGGATGCTCGAATAGAACCAAGGAGTAAGACAAGATTCTTGTCGTTGTGTTATACGCCGATACAATGCAATCCTTCGCCGTGCGCTCGCATTGAAATGTGTAAATTTCTCGCGAGCAAACACATCTGGAGGCTCTCAATCGAATCGTCGCCCTCCACGCATGGGTGCATGGATCGCAGAAGGGCAGAGAGAGAGGAGAACTTCCTGACCCAAGCAATCGAGCATCCGCCAAACGCACATATGCGCATCTCCGCGTGCCAGGGCAACGAGTGCATATTTTATGGGGCATCTCAAAGTTAGAGCATATTATGTAAAACCAAATTGTGAAATAATAAATAATCGATAAAATTATAAAATTAATATTTTCTCACAAAAAATAATATAGTAAATTTACGATGCTACAAACTTTGTTCCCGCAAAGATGCGCTTTCAGATGATGTAAACAACCTCATCTTCCAGTTACAGGAAACTCACGTAATTTAATTCATCGTGAAAAAAAATCTTCCAGGTCATCATAGAAATTAATTCACGAATCAATGCTTGAATGATCATTCGCATGATCATTCGTCGTGTAAAACGACCTTTACTTCGCATTGTTCACATTAAATCTACACAACCTCACTGTGATCTAGTTTTATCTTGTAATATCAATCCTTTTCTGTCCTTATTCTATGAGTGAACGTATTGTAGACCTATCGGTCGGTAGATATTACCAATCATTTGCTAACGTGAATTTTAAACGTTGTTTGCTCCGATGCTGAAGTATGTTTATATGCTGATGGTTTCCCGTACTCTAACAAAAATGAATACGTACCTAACGTCAGGTTATACGAAGTGAAAATATTAAGTGCTAATTTAAATCCATGATTTCAGGGTAAAGGATGAGAATAACGTGGTGTAGGGAGTTGTCAAAAAGTAACAACTTCGCACATTACCCCCAAAACAAACTGGCACCTGCCACTGAGAAAATCGAGAGGTTTCGAAAACAGTGTTTCTAAAGAAATGTTAGGGCACTCAACTCGTAGGATTTTCGCAATTTCACGAATCTGATTCCTTAAATCATTCTTTCAAAATACTACACTTTTAGGTGAATGGGAGACCATAGAGCCTCCTCCAAATTAAATTATTAATCATGCAAATGGAATATAGAATGATGGCCTTCGGGATATGATCTTGGAGTGGGTTGGAATCACAGATATACTAGATTGGCAGTGTCCACTCTGGCCGCAGGGATGCGTTGAAGCCTACCCCTTGCGCACGCGGCCATCTTACATAATTAAACGAATCGTAAACAAAGCGCAGTACTGATTTGTGAATCTCATTGTAGACCTTTCTTTTGGAGGAATTGGGCCTGAATCGACAATTAATAACCGTAAGTCTGAGCACAGATCAAAATACAACAGATTGGCTATTTTCAAAAATCTTTAGTTGCCACTCATTGTAAATTCTTAAGGATGACATTATGCATGTTGTTATCGAATTTACGATGGTGTCGGAAATTTTGTTGGTTTCGTGGTGAAATAAATAGTTGCTTTGAAAAGTTTTCTTGTCGTCTTCATTCTTCCTTTTCTACAACTTGGGTTAAAGATGGAATAAAATTCCATGTAAAAAATACCCCCTAGCCATTCCAGTATTAAAATAAAAATTATATGGTTGGAGAGCCTAGTGACGTAGAATTGTATACACGGAACTTCGTTTTACTGAACTACTTTAAAAATGATTTTCATGAATTCTTGACCGTAGCCGTCAGTGCAGATATACACAAATTGCTGAGGTAAGATGGCGGCGATGACGGCTTCACTTTAGCTCCACCCACTTCCAGGCCTTGGTTGGAATAGTGAGGTAAGCAGAGTGATGAAACAAAAGACAGATGATAAGTACTACGTAGGAATAAAAGATGTTGCAGGAGGAGTAATCGATGGAAAAAGGATATTTGGATACACCAATAAATTACAGGAAATAGGATAAAAATGCCAAATTATTACGGAGAGAGTCGCTCTAGACGGGATAATGTGAATAGGAAGTATACCTATGCGGTGGTTTTACATTCATGATCTCTATTTATACTAAAAATCAGTTTTATTGGAGAGAAGAAAGGTCTCAGGAAATAATAGATTGTTATTATCTCCTTGCCAACGCTACGTCAACGTATAATTACTACTTCAGGGCTAGAATGGCTTCATAGAATTAACCAAATTGGTAATTCTAAATTGAAATGGAACTCAAATAAAACAAAACTCACATTTGACATTAAATGGTGTCAAAGAACGTAAAAAAATGTATCAAATGTATTTTACCATATTTTTTTAATTCTGTGAATTCATTGTAGCTCCGAAGAAGCAATTATACCACTTCGAAATTTCGGCGATGAGGTAATAACTATTTATTATTTCCCTAGACCTATCTCTTCTGGAAGAAAAACTGATTTTATTAATTGGAAATATGCTAAGTAGAAAAGGAAAACAAGAAGGGAGCAGGGATCAATATGAAGGTGATATGAGCGAATAATGAATCAACCCCTATCTACCATTCATCAGACACATAATAATATGAGTAATGTACAAACATAAATAACGCTCAAAGAAAGGGTCCATTTTGACACGCGGAATGTTAACCCTGTACGTGCCGTCAGACGCGATACCTTCTGGATTACGCAACAGTAGAGAAAATCGCAATGTATTTAAATGGGTAACTTGGAGACCTGCGAGTATGCTCAGTAAGTAGGGCAAGAATAAAAAAGTTGTAGGAGTGAGCATGCGCATATTCTTTCGAAGTTGTAAAAGGGAGAGCAAAAGCAACTCGATGATAGAGCTCCCTCCCCCATGCACCCTCCCACACTCACTAAGATCACTCCCCCCACCATCCTGGCCACCGTCGCAGTCTCCCTCCGAGATGGGTGTGGCAGGATGTTTTCGGAACACAGCACCGCGGTCGATGGAACAGGAAGGAGAGATGCGTTCGACAGATAGCCGAGCGTATCGGTTGGTGAGGATCGCATCTAGAACCAGAAATGAAAACCGCGCAGGTGGATCGGGTCGGAGTATGAGTTGGAAGGAAAGGGCAGTACTTGGTTATGATCCTAAAGATGTAAATTTAAGCAGTTTTTTTCCTTCTGGGAAGCTCTCCGATAGTGTACCAATACCTCGGCAGAGAAAGTGAGTTACGTCAAAAGTTTTCGATTCTTACGATCGTAAATCGATTATTATCGGATGAAATTTTTTTTCTGCAAAAATTCACTTTTAATCAACCTTTTCCACGGTCTCAAAAAATAAATTTAGCTTAGAGGCATTTACTTCTGCGCGAAATCTGATTAATATGACGTGTTAAAACCCAGGTGCAGGAATGGATAGGAAGAAATAAAACTCAAAATCTGTAGATTTGCGAAGTGGTTGGACACCCATTTCCAAAAAATGTACCTCTGAAATTATAAATGTGTACATTATTTATATCCTTACTCCAACTTCAATATTATTTCCGGCATTACTGAACATTCTCCGCGTTCCCCGAATGCGCCAAGCATGTTCATTGTGTAAGCGTACCACTGGTTGGGAACTGTTGGAATTATGAACTGGTTGAACTATGACATAATTTATTTATTTTTTCAATGTATCAATGGTAGTATGTGGAGCATATAAAAGAATGAGTCTTTTTTCTAGATAAGCAAAAATCGCTGTGTACAAAACTGTTCTTCTCCCGACATTTAAAAATGGCAGCGAAACCGGGGTATGTCAGAATAACCATAAGAGTGGAAAATTGCAGTGAGAATGGGGTACCTGAGAAGTGGATATGGCAAAAGCTTTTTATAGAGTGAAGAATACAATACTTAATTTAATGCGGTCCTGCCAAACCTTAAAAGGTTTGTCGGCAGGTTTTGTTGTGTTAACATAACTCAATCTTTGGCTCCACACTTCATAACGTCTGCAAATATACAAATAATTTCAAATTATATGCTCATCACTACGTGATGATTCCCAAAATTATGGGAAAGGCAACAAGGTAGTATAAAATTATGGCATACACAAGACACACATCATACAATTCGCACAGATAACATACAGTTTCTTGATGTTTCACATGGCAAACAATTTTCTTTGAGTTTCATATTACATTGAATGAAGATACTCTCTTAGCCTAGGTTTTATTTATTTATCAATTTAAGTAGCATGTATTGAGTTAGAAATGAAATGTTCATGAAATAATGTGGGTTGGATGTTCCAGTAATTGATGTCCATAAAAGGCGTGTGCTTTGTTAGTTTGGCCATGTTCAGAGAGAGTCGAATAACGAAACGATACGACGAATAAATGAATATGATAAAGGAATAAAAGGTTTGAGAGTCAGAGAGAGAGAGACCAAGAAAGTCATGGGTGAATGTTGTGGAAGATACTTTCAAGAGGAGGAATATTAGGAGTATTAAGAATTGGAGAAAGTGTATGAAGCAACGCATGAATATGACAGAAGCAAAAGGGATATTCTGGAATGGGGAATTATGGCGGAAACTATTGAAAGAAAGCCATTTTTGCAGTTCTAACAGCAAAAACTAAGTTCTTTGACTTTGCCTAACCCGAAAGGGAATTGTGTGATGGTTATCTATGTAAGCATGTATGTTTAATGATACTTTATGAGACTCGATTGATAAAACATATCGTGAAGCGAAAAGATTAATATGCGCGCCACGCCTTCAATTATCGTTAACGACCGGGAAAAAGACGTGGATAGTAGGGAAACACCGCGGTAAATTTGAAATTGAATTTTTAATGCATACAAAAAATTCAAAGGAATTCATCAAAGGTTTACGCCAAAGATGCTCAAAGGTTTGTCCTGGTAAGAACAAAGAGCAGGCAAATGAGATGAAAACGTTAAAAACTTAAAATCAGACACGATTGATTCTTTCCGGTGAAGAATTGAGGTAATCTAAATGAATGACATAGTAATCAACAATTTTAGCCAGAAAAACATTTTTTTTCCAAGGTTTCGATGAAAAATTTCACCTTCTGGTGATCACTCTATTTCGATGTGTAACCTACATCTGAGGATAACGGAACTCATCGAAGAAGTGCAATCACCTGAAGATGATGTTATGCATCCAAAGCTAGGTCGAAAAAGTGTTGATCGCAGGAAAAATGTTTTACATTTGGTTATCCATTATGTTCCAACTCCACCACATCGATTCATCATACTTCGTGCGATGAAATTGCTCATCATAGGCTGCTATCAATTTACGTAGACAGGACTTTGGACATCATACTCCTCAGTGTCCTTGCCTGTAGTCCCTTTCGCATTGTTGGGTATTTTTCACTGACCAACCCCCTTGACCTGTCCATAAATTCTACCTACCAACACACCGTTGAAACTTCACGTCGAGGCCGAGGAAGGTTTCATGAAAGTTGCACTGCACCGAGTAAATTGACGACTACATGAAGAAGCAAAATACTGACCCGGCAAACGGCCTCTCAGGGCGACATTTCGTGGGAAGAAAAAAAAACGGTCCAATAATGTCAAAGACGAGAACGGGAAGGTGATACCACGGCAATAAGATATTAGACAGCTGGTGCTCTATACATTTTATCGGCCTCCTTTGAATTTCCCCAAGCAATTCCTTTCTCCCCCGAACATTTCCAAGCAAACAATAACTTAACTAAAGCAATCCTTGAAACACTTGAAACCATAAAACGTAATGAATACTTGAAATCTTAAAAACTATGATCCATGTAAATATTTCCATTAAAATTGTGTCAATTATCCTCTCACTCATCACCACCATTTTTTTCTTGATGCTTCCTGGGCCAATGGGGTTAATCTCTGCATTTCCATTAAAACCATTTCCATCACAATTACTCCGAGATACATAAATTTTTCCAACGGCTTTAGTTTGTATCGTTTCACTTTAGCATTAATGATAGCTTTCCTATTAAGGATAACCTCAATACCTCGGTTCAAATTGGAATTATCTTTACGTACTTCCATCTCCCTCTTCACCCAACAAAAAATAAAATCATAAGGGTACGATATTGACTACAGAACATAAATGTGAACGAGTGTGAACAACTCAAGAATAGTAGGCTAACGTTCCTGTGGAAAAAAAATACTGCAGGCCTGCGCTGGAGTGTGTGAAAAACCAGTGGAATTTAAAAATAAGATAATGTATACCAATTAAATTGTAAAATAAAGAATGGCATCATAGAAAAGAAAAATAAATAAACAAAGAGCTTGTAAGATGTCTTGAGAGTTGTCTTGGAAAGAGAGATCTACTGGAAATGTACTACTCCGCGGGCAAATATCTACTGTGAAAGAGGAACGAAGGCTTTCAGGTAATGGTTTAGGAATTAAACAAGTTTAGGACCTGGGAACAAGAGCAAAAGGTCTCCTAGAAGAGGAAAGAAAAAGAACTGGTGCCAAATGGACTGAAGAGCGGAAAGCCGCCATCTCAGCCAAACTGAAGAAGTACTGGATATCCAGAAATACAGCAAAGTTTTAAACCTAGCCCTTAGAGGCCGAAACGAAATTTAAATAACATAAATAGCAATTCAACATAAAAAAATATGTGATAAATGTTAAAAATGTCTATAACAAGTAGATAAATATAACAAAATGGCCTAAAATTTGATAATGCATAATTAATCAAATAATAATAATTAAGGGTAAAATCTATTGGCAAATAAAAAGGAAGCTGGGAGAGAAGATCTGTAGTGAGGTAAAGGAATGAGATTGAAGAGGGAAGAAATGGATGAATGCAGCTAACCTATCTTAGGGTTGAAAGGCTTATGAAGGAGAGAGCGTCTTAAAAGAAAATCAGTGCTCCACATTAAAGGACCACTCCAGAAAATTGGAGGAAAAGTGTGGAGAAATTAGGAGGAGAATGAATCTGGAGAAACGAGGTTAAAACGCGTTCTTCGGGGTCGGCAAAGAAGCTTGGCCGCTTCCTCGAAACGTCCCTGAGCAATCACGCTCGGACGGGACACACAGGAATTTTGGCTCCAGAGAGCCAAGCGAACACCAAGGCGAGTCTGGAAGGAGAACGACTCTTCGATTGCGTCAAGCCCATTTCGTAATCTCACCCACTCAGCGTCAAGAGTTAAATTATACCGACCACGAGAGAAATCGACTTCCCACCCATTTACCAACTCTTATCTTACAATTTAAAACGATTCGGGTAAAATTAATCATATCAGTGTAAAATAATGGACCTCATAAATGGCGGAGGAAGGTTGAGTCATTAATTTTCCTCGAGCATGAAAATTCGTACTTCGATTTAAGTCCCCGCAAAAATCAGGCAGCTCTATGCAACTCCTATAAAAAACGTAAGAGCTTTACGCATCTTCAGAGCATTCTCGCCTTTGGTAGGTTATTAATATGGCAGTCGGCGTCATTGATTATCACCAGGTAAAACCGATCCATAAAATTTTTAGGGTCAGCGTTAATGAACCCAAAAAATAATTTTTCTAACGATTTCCGCATGAGATATCTACAACAACACCTTCTTTCAACACAACCTTAATTTATATACATATATATTTACTTTCCAAAACCACAGAAAACATCTATATAAGTCTTTTACATCGGGGTTATTAATAAGTAATAAATGACGAACGCTCACAACCATGCCCCGTTAGTGGAAAATCCAGCCAGGTGGGACTCAAACACGAAACCCCAGTATCAGCAGACGAGGACTTAGCCCCACCGCCACTGGAGTCGGCCAGCATTGCTACTGAATCTCAACATATATTATATGGTATTGCTCATACTTAGATATGATTAATTCGGCGATTTATCAAGTAGCTACTTACCACTGCTTCACAAATTACTTGGAATCAAAGATTAACACTGAAACTCATGGTCATTCAATTTTAATGTAGATCTAAAGCATTTAAAAATGGGTGTGGAGAAGAAAATGGGAAGCACGATGGAGAGAAAAAGAAAAGCAACAAAGTGTTTCTGTACTGGTAGCTAGGAATGCGGAAGTTGCAGGAAATCACAGTGAGGTAGATTAAGTGCATGTGAAAGGTAATTAAGGTCAGAAGAATGACCTTCCTAAAAATGATAGATTACCATCGATGGAATCGAGTACATCAACTGTTAAAATCTTAAAGTTCGCTGATGACATCTCACCGCGTAAAGCAGTATTTACTAAAATACCATGTTTGTCACTTTTTAAGCCATTCTCAGTCAATGCTGTGAGCTGCAGAACTAACAATAGGCTGGGGTAACTCGTCTCCATCCCATCGCGCCATCGCGCCTTCGGAAATTTTCGTCTGCCTTCGTAGCGTTTTGAGCCGACCAGCTTCAGCCAATCTCTTTGGAACCAGACACTAGTGGCTTTGGAGTGTATGTATCGTGCAAGAACACCTCCATGTCTATCGAAGTCTAAATTAACTTTTTTCCTGCTTAATTGCGAAAAATTGACTGAAAACTTAGTACGCTATTTTGTCACACAAAAGCAGTAAATTTGACAATGTAAAACATAATCTTCTGAACAGTTATAGCCTGGAAATAATTCTATTAGCCTGCACTGTTTTTTGATTTCACCATTGACTTGATTGATTGGCTTGACAATGAATTGGATTGGATTCCACCATTGACTTGACTTGGATTGACTTTACACCAACGGGTTCTTTATTTGTTTGACTTTCGTGATTTTCAGAGAAGTTTGATATGGGGCAGGTTTTGAAAAAAAACTTGTTCAAATTTGAGCCCTCGTGCATTGTTAATACGTAAGAACTAAATGGAAATGATCATGCGAAGTTTCACTCCTTATTAGAAAAAAGTACCCTTTGAATTTTGGCCAGCTTTTTTCGATTTTAGCCCACTTTGCGGCATTCGGCAATACAACCTTTTGCTCATCATTCGAGGGGCTAAAATCTGGAATATGAGAGTACCACTGCCATTTTTGTGTGCTAGACTTTCGTGCGAGGAAAAAAACAAATGCTTTGCCCACCTACTAAAGGCGGAATTTCATATCCTCCTTAATCTGACAGTAAAACATTCTTCCTTCGACGACGTTTTAAAATGCATCCTAGCCGCGTGCAGCGGATATGTCCTTCAGACATTGAATCACGACGACATGAAAAAAATAATGAGGAAGAGCACGAATTCACGCGTCGGAGAAGAAACGTATTGATAAAAAGAAGACGTATGCTTACACACGCAGGTAGTGCGATAACAATGGGAGGAAAAAGCGGCGGGTACCGTTTCCAGGACAACCGATCCAGCAACGCCGTCGCCAGGGCGGCAGCGTGCTGCGTTGACATCCGCCCCTTTCAGAGGGCGGAGGTAACAAATTTAGGGGGGAGGAGGGAATATAGGAGAGTGGGGAAATGACAAAACGGACGCCTTCGGAATCCGAGGGGCCTCCGATCGCCAAATTACAAATGCCGATCTCGTCCTCACTATGTAACGAGGAACCAATTGGTCTGCGAAGAGTTTAACTTCCCCACTGCCCCCCGCTTCGCGAGGTTACCCGCTAGGGAGCAAGAAGCAGGTAGTCAGTCACTCGAGAGCGAGGTGACGGAATGCCTGCCTCTCGTACCACAGAGGCGGGGAATGAGCGCGGTGGATGCCTAGGCGAAGATGTGCGGAAGTCGCGTCCAAAGGCGGCACGGCATAATACCACGGCACGTTACGAAATTATTGAGGCTAGAAATGCGGTAAGATAATAAGATACGAGGATGGTGTGATGCTATCGATTATTTGCGGGTCGTGAAGTACGATAGTATATTCAAATACTAGGATGGTGTAGTAATATAGAGTAGTAGCGGATATTTACGATCACATTTTCGTGGGAGCTAGAGCTTCGGCTTCTCCCTCGGATGACGAGGATGCATATTCAGAAAGGGCTCAAGATTGTCGATCTGAGACAATGACGAAATTTTGGCATCACAACTTTCAAAACCTCAATTTTAGCACTTAAAGAGTTGATTTTCGTGGAGGATATGACGTCAATACGCGGCCATTTTGAGTGTTGGTGAAAATTTCCGCATAGTATGCATTTCTCGAGACACTGATTTGCCATTACGCCGTTTTTTGTTCAAAATGAAAGTTTGCGTGGAGACCTGTCCAGTTAAGCCAAAAAATGACTTCGTAATCAGAATATTTTTTGTGACAAGTCAAAAATGCGGCATGAAATTTCGAGTAAATATTCAAATATCGCCGCATATTTAACAAAAAAATAACCAGAGGAATTAGCATCTGGTAAGACAGAAAGATCATAAAGATTTCATTCAAGATAAATTTCCTTGTCCTTGATCCTTTTTAAAAATGTTATCGGAGATAGCAATCATTTTCCAGAAAATATTTTGATGTGACGGCACACGCTCAACTTTTAATTATGCTACAACTGTTTCTGTGATATCAAAACTAGAGTACAGTTCGTCCAAGATAAAAGCGCAGTTGATAGAAATGCAGTCAATCAGTAAACACGTCCACTGTCGTTTGGGGAAGGGAATCACGTGACCGAAAACTCCACGATGGTGGCCTTTTTTAAATCATACGATCGTTAAAAATTGTTTACTTATCATTCCTTTCCAAGCCAAATCTGTATGTTTCAACTGCGTTATTATCTTGGATGGATTCTAGCAAATAGAGTCTATGATACAGGTCATCCGATTTGTCTTCCGCGTTGGATTATTCCAGTGGTTGACGAGTTTCGTGAGCGTTCGAGTCAGCTTATTCAGGCCCGAGTATCTGAGGCCATTTTTCGTGGACTCATATAGGTATCATTTACACTTAGTCCAGTGCCGAATTCTGGTTGCGTGCTTTTTGCTTGGAACCTTGGAAAATACGCTTTCAAATGCTTAATAGCCTGTAACTATCTTCTCTATTGAAATAATCTGGTTTATTTTTTATTTCAATAGCTTCCTTAATGAATCTTAGGGAGTGACGTCTTCCCTTGACAATCAATTTTGCTTCTTCCAATTTGACTCTATGCATCGATCCACTTCAGGTGTGCTCTACGTATGCCGAAACACGAGTATGCCTCTTGTTTACTGATCTTCTGTGCTCCTGAATTTGAGAACTCTGGATTTTATCGCATTAGAGTCCCACCCCAGCATATTAGATGCCCATCTTTAGCTCTTTTCTGACCTCAAATCAACTTCTCTCATGAAGAGGATGCGAATTAAAATCTACTTATATGATTGAAATACGATGGATAAACAGAAAAATGATAAAAACCTGGCCACAAACATTCGTCCACTTTCAGCCACTGATGAGTAGATTTGAGTTCTCTGAATTCCAAATTAACATTTCACTGGTGCAAATGTTGCAGGCGCGAAATTGAATTACAGCTCAGCGAAAAACGTATGTCTTGACATGTACTCAAAAGTGGAAGTTTTCGGCAAAAAAATGGACGAGATATCTGCTTAAATAACGTGCCGTGATGCTTTGAGGGCCCTGGGTTCGTATACGGGGAAAGCTTCTGGGGACCTCTCTCCGAAACCACTCGCAGTTCTATTCCCTTTGTGTCAGAACGCTGAAGGGAACAGCATGTGGCCCACAGGTAGTGAAATGCGCTCAACTCTGGTTGTGTTAATCTTCCTTCCGCACATTCTCCACTTTAATAACGTCCCCGCCTCTATTTTGGCCTTCAGTCTGTCATATATAGAAGATGTAGGTGTCTGCATAGGCATGTTGGCTTGAGAACTCGCTTTCCTAGAGGTGAACCCCAGTTCAAGTCCTGGAGTTGCAGAAATTTTGTATCAATGAACCGATCCCTTCATGGGACTATTACTAGAAGAGATCTCCTAAAAAATCAAATATTGAACATTTATTAACAGGGATTAAAAATTTAACCCTCAAACCGTGACGTGAAAAAAGTTGCGTAAACCGTGACTTCGGTCTCTCAGACTGGCATTTCGCAATTATCCTTCTCCTTCTTTTGTTTTCCAGTTATTAACCGTGTTTATTTGGGGATGTGTGCCGCAACCATTTCTTCCTGAATTAAATAAATTTACATGGCCTTAGTCTTATAATTGTGTTTTTTTCTAAACGTTTTTCAGAATTGTACTTCAAACAAACTTCGGGGTGAAAAAAGTTACGTCGGTCTTTCAGACCGGCATTTTTTTACAATTATCTTTCTCCTTCTTCTGTTTTTTTATTATTATCCGCGTTTCTTCGTGTGATTTGTACCGTAATTCTATCTTTCTCAATTATAAAAATTTCCATTTCCTATCTTAATTCTTTAGTAGTGATTTTCCGAAACTCTTCTCTGATGTGCACTTCACCCTGCACTTCAATATATATTGCTGACTTTGTTGAGGTGTAATTGGCTAATTTTTGCTATACATTTTTTCAATTCAAGGTTTGCTCGCATGTATACTACTGGGAGCTATAGGTTTTTCGTTTAAAAGGCTTTCGAACACTGTCTCTTTGACCAATGTAATGAGTAAAACAATTTTCAATTGGCATTACTTCTTCAAGGGCTCTAAAATACAAATATCCCATATGGTGAATATTTTGTTTACCACCCTTGAAGGTAACGCTGCATTAGTTACTTTGGTTCCGTGTATCACTTCACAACCTACTACTCAGCCACACTCAGATTCTACAACCCTTTTTCCCGAAACCCTGAAATTCATATCCACACGCCGGCATGATTATGCTTCTTCCACCGATATGTCAGATGTGCCTTTAACCTCCGTCGTGTCGTTCTACAGTGTATTAATACGACCCTTCTCTAAGGGAATTCCACTTTACTCATAATGCCACGAAATGCCCTAAGAAGGATGTCCTGCAGGGCTAAGGCCTGAGACTACTAAATTGGGCGGTCGTCCCAAACTCCCCCTGAGGGAAGTTTGAGGTGACTACCCACCCCTAACTTCGGATGGTGGTGGGACCACTTACAAGCTTAAAATTTGGATTTCATACTGTTATATACAAATTATAATGTCATTACTACAGTTGTTATGGAAAGAATCGGCAACATGGTAAAAAATTGGAGACAATTTCCATTTCTGAATTATTAAAATTTGAACATTGGGAATTCGTATTTTTTTAATCTTTTAAGTACTGAATGCAAACTTTTTTCCGCACACTAGGCAGACAGGCTGATTGCAACTTGCACTTTTGTATTGTGTTCTTTATTAAGTTTATATGGACAACTTTAACAGGTTCGCCATTTTCCCATTTTATCCTCCATCGATGGTCCTTTTTTGGAGGTATCCTCCTCTTCTCCAGACTCCATCACTAGCTCAATGCAGCTCTTCAATGATTTTCCAATTCTGGGATTGGCTAAACGTCTCTGGTTATCCGGCTCAGCAAGTTGCACACCAAGTTCCTCGACAAAACTGGCCCTTTTCGTTACTGGTGTACCGTTGTAATGAATGTACAATACGAATGCATTTACTGCAATAATGTCCTATATTCTGTAAAATATTGCCAAGGGCCCCCTTCTTGTTTTTCTAATCCCACTATAAATAGAACACTTTTGGTCCTACGTGTCCACACCTCCTTTTGTGCGATCATTGAATGAAATTAACTCCGGTAAACCTTTTTCATCCTGTTCAATTGTGGAGTGCATGGAGGAGACTAACAACACAGCTCTGTCCTTTTTTGGAACATACGATATTTGGTCTTCGTATTAGAGAAGAGTTGCATCCTTTGTAAATTCATACATTCTGGAGATAGCTACTCTCTCTTTGTTAGGGAGAAATTGAGGAGTAGTTTCTCTCCTTTTTTTTCTTCAAGATACCCACGTAGGTCAGTCCTCTTTTTCGCAGCTCCTCCAGTAACTATAATGATGAAAGTCAATTATCAGCTGTCACATTTCTATTTGTGTAAAAGGATTTACAAACTCTGATATAAGCCTGAGAAGGTTTTTGGAGTATTCTCTCAGTTGCAAGTAGTCCAGTGCCATCAGAATCCTTACCACTGTAAGTGTACGCGTCGCACAAGTAATTGCCTTGGACATCTACTAAGCAAATTACTTTAATGCCATATTTCGCAGGTTTTTGGTATGTACATTTTAAAAGAGCATCTGCCTCGATTTGGTACCAACTCTTCATCAACACAAACTTCAGAACCCATAGAAAAATATGTTTAAGAACTTCCAACAAACGACCAAATATCTAGCTGATTGCTGCAGTAGGGTCTGTTTTCTTTCTGAATTCACGAGTATTTGGATCGTCAAAGCGAAGGCATTGCAGAAAAACTTCAAATCTTTTGCCAGACATTTCTCATCGAAAAATCGGTCGTCCGGTACAACCTGCGGAAAAGTCTTTGGGTATTCTCTCTATTAGATTTCAAAACTAAGGAAAGCAAAAAAAGGCCGAGGAAAGCCTTCAATTCAATAACATCAACATTGGAATACTCCGGAAGATCCGATCAATATAATATACCTTGAACTTTCAATTTTGCAGTCGTAAACTTTACTATAACACGAAGCATTTCGTTGCCAAAAATTAAATTGAAAACTTCAAGCACTGAAGGATTGTCACCAATAGATAATGTTGACTTTTTCAGTACTGGCTTTTTCACAATAATATTCGTCTGAGCTACTGTGATGGCCCTCTTCGGCTCTTTTTAACTCCAGGCATAACTATTTTTCCTGTAAAAACCATTGTTAGTCCTATCGCAAAAATTACCGTTAATTTCTCTATCTTTCCTTAGAATCAAATTCAATTAAAGAATCCGTGCTTTGTTCACAAAATATTTCATCACCATATTTGCTGCTATCGTAATCAGCTAATTCACATGCTGCATCTTATTCATCACTGAGCTTTTGAATACATTTCCTATTTTGTTCAGAAAAATCTGGATCCTAGGTCAACTGATGACAATCTTGAAGGTCCAGGCTTCGATTCCATGACCTAAATGAGTAAATACTGTCATGAAAACAGTATATTTAAAAATGTTTGAATATTTTACAATTACATCATTGCTACAAGGTAATATTATTTTACCTTAACTTTGAAGGGGTAGGCGTTTAAAAAAATAACGTTAACAATGACTTTAATTTTCTAGAAATCCCGGTCTGTCAGACAGGGATTTCTAGAAAAGTAAAAAATAAAATATTTCTCCGCCCCGCAGATTCTCGTTGCTTTGGAGGAATGTTCACTGGCAAAAGTGAGGAAGCTACTGAAATGTACAAGGCCGCACGCAAAAGGATAAGGGGAAAAATAACGTAATTTAAGCGGTAGCGGTCTGTGAGACCGACGTCACGGTTTGAGGGTTAAATTGAGTTAAAACATTTTTAACTCCATTTAAATGTTTAACAATTAAAAAATCTCCATCCTTCATATAGGTAGGTAGTTAAACGGAAGACCCATGATATCCTTCGTTGAGGGTAAGCTAATTCCAGCACTTGGCCTCTCTTATCCCCCCTCCCTACCTTACACCCTAATCCGAATATCCTTCCCTCCGGGCTGAAGCGCCGATTCGTGAGTGGAGAGATTTGGATTGAAGTGTTGTTGGTAATTTTATGAACCTTACTACACATTTTGAACCCAATAATTCGGTGATATAGCAAACTTCAGCACTAATTTTCAACCCTTGATTAGCATTTAGAATGAATTCCCACATTGGCATACCCCTCTTTTCACATAATCAAGCCATGGCTTGCAGGTGCTGTGCACATAGATCTATCCTTCTTACTCTCTCTCCGCCTCGTGCCCTCTGTACTTACCTCTCTTCTCGGTCACTCGCCATCGTTCCATTCCCCCTCTTCCGGCTACGCCCAAAGTCGCGTGCTGCAACCGAACCTCAATCCGGCTCCAAAGCTCTCGCGTCTCCTCACATCCACAACCAACCTCCAGCAGAGTCCTCCCACTCTTCCTCCACAGAGTCGTACCATTTTCTACGTAAGCACGCGCCTGTGCCCACAGCGTAAGACGGTGGTAAGTCTGAGAACATCATTCGTACGGTAGGAGTTTTATTTTGTTACTTAACATCACAGGTACATTAAGAAAATATAAAGCGAGAATATCGTGGGGTAATGAAGACAGAAATTGCAATTTTCGACCGGTAAAATAGATGTATTTCGACCAACAAAAAACGTGCAATTTGGTACGGAAAGGGTGCGGGGGGGGGGGGGGGGGGGCGTTTGTAATTCGCAAATTAAGTAAGCACGATGGAAGATGAAAAAAACTTATTCACCCAATCTTGAGGAATTAATGTAAACAGGACGCAATATACTTGATCTCGGGAAGGAGGATAATCCTTTAAGTGTTTTGAAAACCCTCGCAGAAGAAAGTTGGTTACAAAATTTACAATACCTCTCTGTTTCACGAGGTTCTCTAGTCATTCTATCAATTTCGAAGGCGAATATATAAAATATCCTTTGTTTCGAAAACGTATCTTCAGCCAATAACAGTAAAATTTAGGGAAATGAAAATTTTCGTCATTTCTCCCCATAGGATATCCTTTGCCAACTTACTATAAGCTGGGGAAAGTTTTGGCATCAGTAGGTATCTAGGTGCTCAAGCAAAGGGAGAATATATTCACAGGCAAAGCTTCCAAGCAAACGCGATTAATCAATAATTACTGCGCACGAAGCAACTTAGTGTCACAAAGTGATTTACCGGCGCTCCGAAAGAAAATTCATTTCAGTAACACATATCGTGGTTGCTAAACAAAACGTAGCAAATGTGCATGTTTATGAACTAAAGAACCAATTACTCAGTCACTACGAAACACCATCCCTTCAGGAGTCTGTGGAGGATATCATACACTGTATTCAAGACATACTGAGGTTGCTTGAAAAATATTATTTGCGAAGGAGCTTAAAAATTGCGTCTCTCTAATGAGACAGAGGCGATAAAAATAGGTTTACTATACCCATGTGGCAAAAGTAACATTGACGGCCAGAGCATGAAGACGCAGAAGTTCCTTTGTTAAACTCCATTGGGAGAGAATTCTTATTTACCTGTGCTCTTACCAAGGTAGAGACTTTCAATCTACAGTAACACCTAATAAGAATAGGCATTCCGTTAATGTTCATGTACTTCGCAGAAAAAAATTAGTCACAAGTATTCAGCAGGAAGAATCACATGAATTTATTATTGTGAGATGAAAATCCATACATTTGGTTAAAAACTCTCTTTCGCTGTATTTTTTCATATGAGTTTTTAGCCAGCGTAGTGTCACAAGGGAAGCAAATAACATGGTTGATGCTACAAACATAAATTCTCTTCGTAAGTAGGGGAAAAGTAGGCAAAGCGTTGAGCTCGACAGGCCGGTCATGCTTTCTTTCAGCTATTCCATCTCGACAAACGGATTTTTTCATTTCCATTTACGTGGTGGAACACTACAGTTCAGAATTGCATACCATGCAGGATGTAGCTGAAACGTGAGCACAATAATATAAGAGTACTCAAATTTCTATCTTCTGCGTGTATATTCACTGAATTTGTTGAGCAACAACTAAAATTTTAACAACTTCCTCCTTTAAAAACTGTAGCGAATGGCATCAAGCGATAATTTTCATACTGAGCATTATTTTCTGAGCACAAATTGACAAATCCCGTAGAAAAATATGCATGATGAACTTCTTAGTAAGTTTGAAAAACATATAAGATCGATCACCAATCAATTCTCATCCTAATTCCCAATTAAAATTATCCTTAAAGCCTCGCCCTTCAACTACATTTATTTATTCTTAGCCAAGTGAGTAATTCCTTAGACTCGTGTACTTGTAAGCTTATTTAAGCTTTACTGAGTGGAATGTTAACAATGCCCAAATAATAACGTGGTAGACGATCAGATGTGGATCAACCGGGCCTAGTATTCTAAAATTTCCACGAGAGATCGCTCTTACTATGAGTCCTTCACTAATTCATGCCACCTCTCTTAATTAATAATGTAATTATAGCATAAATGAGGAATAAGGATGAGAAACGACTGTCTGTTGCATGGCAATAGCTTTTTTCCACTTCCATAGAAAAAGTCGAGAATGCTCCCTAGGAGATAGCTAAATGTAGGTTAAAGCTGAATATATAAGAAGGGAATACAGTAGCTAGCAGAAAAAAGGGGAAGAGAAAAATTATTATTTTTTGTGCCGAACGATTTACATTATCCTTTCCCTGAAAGAGTGCAGAGTATAGAGTTTTTAGATTTTTTATTAATGTTCTTCTTTTGGTGTCTTTTGGTCTTTGTGTCTTTTAGTTGGCAATTGGGTGTCTCAAAAGTCAATCACCTTAACAACGAGTTAATTACAATAGCTGATTCACTTTGCCCGTGAAAAGGAAATTAAAAAGGCATTCCATCTGAAGATTACTCATTAGATAAATGCTGCACTGCTCTTCTTGGGTAATTTTAATGCTACACTTTTTCATTTTAATGCAAATTTAGATATGTGAACTTCGATTGACATTCATTCTTACGCAATTTTAATGTATCCTTTTAAAATGTTGATTAATTTAACTATAATTTAAGATAAAATAATTTCCGATTAAGGTCACAATTTTAGAATCCACCTCTGTTGTTTGCTTCATTTCCACGTGAATCGTGGTAAATCGCGAGTGTTTGCGCAATGGTCAAAGAGACTGAAGTGATTGCGAGCGTGTTCTATTCCACACACAACCCGATTGCGGAGCTGCGCGTGGATGTTTTTGATACAAAGTAGGAGGAGTTCTACACGTGGAATGATGCTAATAATTATTCCAATTGCTTGGTACAAAGCGGCTTTGCCACCGGAGTGCCTACAGGTAAGGTATAATTGATATTCGCAACTAATTCATGCCAAATGTTTTCAAGAGACGACCCTTCATCAACGGAAACAAGAGAATTCTCTAGAATAGCATAATTCCGTGACATGACCATTTTCCCATGCCAGCGAAGCACACAAAAATGGCTAGTTCTAGGATTCATGGAACAACTAACAGCTTAAACCTAGACTCGGAAGCATAGTTAGTGAACGCATTTGTGTACTTCTCATACTTAGAGCTAATTAATCATAAGCAGAGGGCTCACTTTCAATAGCCATAAGTAATTTTTTTCGTAATAACAGTCCGACAACAATACCCTATCATCTCTCTTTAAACGATCAATTTTTCCTGCGAAGACATTCCCAATCGCGTTTAGTTTGAGTTTCCTCTATCCTTAAGAGTTTTTCAACTAATATTATCGAAGCGGATGTGGCTAAATATTTTTAAGAATATGGATTTCTTATGCATATACGCAGTTAAGTTTTCTGAGATAATTCTAAGGCTGATTAAAATTTGTGGATGTTTAATAAGTTGAAAATAAACTGGAAAGAGGGTTCGAAATATTATTTTCAATGACAGGAAGTCAGTACGACTAAAATGTTTTGCGAAATTTGAAGGAGGCAGAGGAAGCAGTTGGAAGGCGCATTGAAAGATAAAATTTTGCTTCATTAGGGAATAATGTTGGGCGATTGGAGAAGCAGGAGAGGAATAGATATTCTGTTCGACATGAGAGGGGGCAGAATATGTTATGAGTTTCATATGTATATATTACATGACCTATATGATGATTTAAGGGTTGGGAGGTTATGCAGGAATTACCCAAGAACACCTTTGATGACGATAATGGAAGAAACAGCTCTGATTCCGTTTGAACAAGGTTTCGGTGATCCATCATTAATCACATTTCTATGCAGGGTTTCAGAATTTCATGATCATCACAGTAATTAATTAAGGTTCTTCCACTATCCCTGGTTAAATTTCCCTCTCACAGCCCTGTGATATGTCGTTTTTCCTCTCATGCAACACAGCAATTTCCTTACATTATTTCCATGGGATAGTTGGAGCGACATTTTTCCCTGGACAGAATAAAGACCACATTCGAATTTTATTTTGAAACAAGATTATAACCCATAAAAAATGACGGGAGAAATATCCAGTGATGAAAATCTTATTCGTATTGATTTCATTTATACATGTTTTTATGCGTTATTTCACTGTTCATAATGGGGCTAATGAGTTTCAGTCAAGGCGTGTTTATTTTTTTCATTTAAAACTTATCTGGGTTAAAAATAGAAATTTGGGGATATTTCCAGATACACACTATTCAATATAAGAAATAAATGGCACCAGAACCAACAAATTCGGTTCAGCCATTTTCTCCATCAATAGCATCCGCCCCCCCCCTCCCCAAGACATTTGCATTTATTAGTACAAAGTAAAGCAGTGATAATAAGCATGAAGTAAATACACAGTGAAATCCCGATTACCCAAGGTGATATGGGATGAGGTCACCTCGGATACATAAAAAGTAGGATAGGGCGAAAAGGTTATGGGCGAGATTAAATTGCGACAGAAAAAGATATTTCCACGCTTTGCCGTACTTCATTTTGTGTCATGGCTTGGATAAAATATTCCTGTGCAATGTATTTTAATAGGAGAAAGAACTGATAGCCAAATTCTGACGTTCGTTTGCGGGAGCTGAACTGTCTTGCCACAACATATGTATCTGTACCTGGGATAATACGGATCCTTGGAAAATTTGGGACTCGGAAAACCGAGACGCTACCGTAGTGACACTAATGACACAAAACTTTTGTGCCTATCGCTGAACTTCCCAGTGCTTAACTTAATATACACATTTGAGGCTTTAACATATAACTGTAGCATAAATTGTTTGTTTCACACCACACGCTGAAAACGCCTTCAAAACCGAGTTTTTTTCGAGTTAAAACAAAGTATTATAGTGAGTAATACTTTTTAAAATAATATAGAAAACAAATGGACTTAGCAATATTATATTTACGACGATGCGCGTCAGAACTTCGTCATTTTTTTTCTATGTCAACTTGCAACATCCAGTCGTACCAAATCCCATTGAAAATATGTAGATTAAATTTTTAGGTTAATATCTCGAAAAGCAGTCGATATTGGCATAATTAGAAAGATGAGATATGTTTGTTTGAAATGATTTCAAATTCATTTAATTTTATATGCATTGATAGCTCGCTTAAACCGCCAATTCTTCACATTTCCTACCTTCGTCGTGACTTTCAAAATTCGATTTCTTTTCTCTTTTAGCTAGCGTAGGTACTCCCGTCCATTGTAATATCCCTCCTGTCCCTCTCTATATGTGCTCCATCCACTTTTTACGTCCAATCAGAATTTCCACTCCAACTTCCTTCACTCCTCCACAGTCTTCGTGAGCCTTTCTCTATAACATAGGCTATCCAATCCATCCTCCACCAAATGCTATGACATTTCCATAATATCCTTAGCTTAAATGAATGCCACGTATGATAATTTCATGATTTCATGGTTTTGGCAGACACCCTCAACAAGAGCATGGCATGCATACTAAAAAAAGCGCGTTCAGAGCCACCTTCCGCTTCTCCACCTGCCTGCTCTTGGGGGGACCCCACCCTTTAACACCGACGGAGATAAAAAAAAACCTCCTCCTCCTTCCCTGCATCGGAATAAGCGCGGGGGATTCCCTTTCGTCCTTCCCAAGCCATTAAAATGGCAGGGAAGTAACTCCTCCGCGGGCTCTTGACTCCGCCTTCCTATCCTCCGCTGAAGTGCTTGAGTGTGCGCTATATGTTCGTGCCATGTGCCCTGTTCACCGACGTCCTTTCGGAGGTGGCCCAGTGCCAATTCTATCCACTTCTTCCACCCTTCCTTCGCTCCCCTCCACCTCCTCCTCTTCATTCCTCGCCGTCCCGAACGAACGAAGGGGTCGTCCCTTTCCTTCACGTGATTCCACAGCGCCGTCACGCGCGCAAAAAAACAACCAACCAACGACCTCGACGTCGCCTTCCCTTTCGGCCGCCGAAGGAGTCCCAGCTTCGATTCCCCCATGAAATAATGCGAGGAACACTGCTTCAACATATCTTTTACAGCCTTTCGGGTCTACCATCACTCATTTGAAAATAAAGTCCATAATTTCCGCTCTTATGAATATGCCTGGTTAACTTTAAACGCCAGATGAAGTAGCCTTTACGTCAGTGTCTTGTTAACTTAAAATTCAAGTTTCGTTAAGTAAATCTGACGGTTAGTTAACGAGAGAATAAATTGATGAACGGGAGAACGTTTTAATGTCGGTTTTCATTCGGAAAAAATATTGAACAAAATAAAATAAAAGCGGGCCTATATGATACACTAAAGCAATACCGTCGTCCCATAATGATTCGTGATTGCCCATTATCTTCATTTGTAAATGCGACATATGCACAAGAATTACCAGCAACCTTAGGTGGTTAGCTGACGTTGCAGTCATATATCGAGATATTACCGCAACCACTTTGAAATTCTTTCAATGGTTGTTAAATTGTTAATCTTTGGTGTTTTAATTAAGGCTGGAACCTTTGATAAATGTACGGCAACACTCTCCTATCAGCGATGCCTTTTCTCATCCCCATGAGAAGAATACATTGACATTTTCTATCAGACTAATTTTTCTCCAATAAATAAATGCTGATTTTTGCAATTAACAACGATATGAAAACTGGTTGGCAAATTCTTGTAGCTACCATTTCACTTCCGGGAAAAAAACGCTCAGAATATAGGTTTTTCGTAAGGATGAAATTTATCTGCAATTGAAAAAAGTTTTGATTTTCTATTTTACCCATCCTAGCCTAAGTAATTTTAGACATGATTTGTTCAGAGAACAGTGGTTAACTTTAGAATTATGTAAGCGTTTACAGGTGAAGAATACTTTTAATACAAACCATAGATTATTGTTAGTATTTATCCACATTTATGATTTGTTATCGAATTTTAGTAAATAATTGCCGTTTTCGAGGTAATTGTAAATTTCATTTAGTAGCTGATACCATGGATGGATAGGTATATATTATAAGAGTGGATAATTAATAAGCTATCGTTTTTATTAAAAATGAGTTGGTTCCACGAAGCTAGGCCTGAATCGGTTTCCTACAACCGTAAGGGAGAGGACACTCTCTCCTCTGAGTAAAATGAATCAGAAAAAAATAAGTGCGAATACTCCATAGAGGAAAAAATCATTCCGCCTCGTCCGGAACTCGAACCCGTATCCCTCGACATCGTGCCGAGTGCTTTAGCCAACTAGTGAATGTATAAAGTCGAAAGTCAAGGCGATGGTTTTTTCCCTCTGAAAAATTTTTGCATTTGCGGGCGAATTCGTAAAGGTAATACCGTGGCTAGTCCTCAAACATTGTCCATTATGCCGGCGTATTAAGCATTATTTAAACCTGGTATTGTGAGAGCAGGGCATAGGTTTGTCAGCCTTTTGAATCCCCACCCTCCCTCATGACCTTTACTCCTCCCCCTCAAACAACGCCGCCACGTGACAAAACTTTACGTACGAGTGTCGCCCTCTGCGAATGCGTTAGAATTACGCGATCTCTTCCTCCTCCTCCGCCCAACTCAATCCGATCCACCCTCTCACACACTCGTCACGTGTTGTGTGGCGCTGCTGAGGGGGACGCTGTCGCGTATCGACTGCGATGTGCAAAGCGATGTCCCACACGTAGTCTCCGCGTCGATCTCCGAGCGCGGGGGAATGCGATGCAAAACGATGCGAGAGGGGCGGAGGGGGCGGTCGGTCGGTCGGTGGCGGCAGCGGGGGTAAAGCCCTCCAGAACTAACCCTTGGGGTCGCTGGTTTGAGTCTCACTCGGCTTCATCACCACGCATAACAAGGTTTGTGCTCGAAACTCGATCAAAATTTTAGTACCACCGGTTGAGCTACAAAAGACCACGATGGTGAACTTCCAACCATTGGAAATTGTTTCATTTTCTCGAAAATTAATTTATTAGAACGATTTATTTATGTTGGCCTTCAGTGAGTTTTTCGGTAGTCTTAACTTTCACTTGACAACTTTGAATGCCTGTTTGAATTTACAAAAATATTAATGACTAAATAAAATAATTTTGTACATCTATTTATTGTTTAATTAGGAAAATAAACAAAGTACGAATCAGAATGTTTCTGATAATATGAATTTCATAATTAATTATACCACGAACAACCTATGAAATGAATTCACAAATTACAATCTGAGGAGCAGAATTTCTATTAAGTTGGTTAATAACAACCGATTCTTCCGGTAATTAGTTTATTAAAAATTGGGATCGAACGGAATTATACCCAGACCATTTTCCTGTTTTTATGCGTTTACGAGCGGCTAAAACAATTTTCAGCCTCCTGAAAAAAACTTCATTTTTACTTTCAGTTTATATTCAGGCAGAATATACATTTTTCCATCAGGCAGAATATTCCTTACACATACATAATATTAGTCACTGAAATTAAATTTTAATATTAATTCAACTGGTCAATATCTCAAGGAAACATCGATCGAGAAGATTGATAGTGAATATAGTTGCAAGCGGTTCGAATTCAGCAAACGTCGATTGCAATACGTGAACTCTAAGCTAACTAATGAAAAAGTTCTCAAGTTTTTTTCAAACGAGACTTCTACGACAGCTTGCTCTTAGAAATCAATCTTCATTTCCCAGGGGAGAAATGATAAATCGCGAATGTGCAACTGAAATTAAATAGGTCGATTTGACACACCAAAATCTCGAACAACTCATAATTATTTAGCGAGAAAAGCGTTAGTAATTTTGTAGAGAATATTTGATTAGTTTCAAGCCCATACCTTTCAGGCACATTTTGCTGTACTTGAATCTCCACCCCTGATAATTTTGGTGACATGTATTGTGCGGCTCATCCGGATCCTAAGGGCACGCGGATCGCTGGAAGCGTCTGAAAGATTAAGAAAAAATATCCAAACACCAGATATTTCATGTCGGATGTCGAATCTTGAAAAGAACGACGTCAGTGGGATGATGATGATAATAGAGAAAGTGGTCATTTCTAATGATAAAACTCACCGAAAACCTCTTCCGGGGAAAAGGGTAACTTTTCACATATTTTATCATATTTATAAGGATCTAATAACCTTCTGCCTGAAAAATGGGAGGTTCAAAGAACGGGAGAGACTCTGCATCACGACCCAGGAAGACCACTGATCACAGTGGTAACAAAAAGGACAGAGGAAGAAGAGGGAGAAGAAATGAATTAAGAGATAAAAGAAGACCTCGGTGAAAGGAGGAGACAAGGGCTGAAGAAAGAAGAAGCAGTCCCAACAGAAGAATGAAGACCACAGAAAAAGGAGAAGAGCAGGGTCGGAGAAAGAAAGAAGAAGAAGAGGACAAACGAAAGAAGAGAACGCGATGGCCTCATGTGGCATCTATCGGCGTACAATCAGATGTATGCACAATTTAAATCGAAATCGCAATTGCATAAAGTCTCATGAATATAAAAAATTAATTTACTATATGCATTAAAATGTAAAATCAAATGTATTGATAATAATGCAGATTAAAGAGGGGTAAACGAGAGTACATGCCCTCAGAAATAATGTAAAAAATAAAAAAAAGTACCTACCAATTTTACACAATTTTTACAGACCATTATTGACTACAACAAAGACAGAGTGAGACACCAAGACACTCCGTTAACATAAAATTCACTTCCATCATTTTTCTCCCGTTCCTTTTTCCTATTCCCTCCCTTTTTCATGGTGTTCTAACCCCGTCACACGCCCCCACGGCGGGTCGCAGGGTAGTAAGTCGAGGTAGATAATTCAGTATAGGTGACCGACCGTTGAGGTCACTTTCATCATTATTAAGAGGTAAGTGAGCGGTTGTTGAGGGTTTAAAATTATTTATATTTACTTATAAACTATTTTTATAAGAAATAAGATGAATTCCTCAGAAGTATACTTACAGCTGCTGATGGCCGCGATAAGGGAAGGATTTTTGGTAAGCGGGTAGGGAAAGAAAAATAATAGGCTTTATAGATGGGATTCAGAGAAGTAGGACGTATGCCGAGCTGAAGAATGAAACAGTGCATGGAGACAAGCACCTTCAGCTGTAAATGATTAGTACAGTTATTTCTACTTCTATCTAAACCTACTATTACCAGTAGATAACCTCTAATAATGGTAAAAATACTTACAGCTACGGAGTTCGTCCACCGGGTGACTACGGCGGATCGACGTTTAGCTACAGAGATTAGCCGCAAAAAAGCAAGTTATCTCCAAGAGTAAGAATCTGAGGGCAAATTCCAGCAGAGATGGAACCTTATCCAATATTCTTTCAGCAGACTTCTCATAGTATCACTTGTCAACAATGCTGGATACATTTGACTCCACTGACTCCACTGGTGACGTTATCTTTCGGAGACTTCACCCTGGGAGAAGAGGGAGAAAAGCAGCCGTTCTGGTCTGGTGAAGCATTTCGTAAGTTTCGGTAATATGCTACCGCGGATAAAGGACTGAAGAAGATACTCTCTTGCCTCAGTCAGGAAAAATGCACATTAATGAACCGCCCATTGGCATTTTCAGGTTCTAAAATTACAACAGAAAAACTTTTGATTTTTCCTCTATCGTTTACAAGTAAAAGCATAACGCCTGTGACTTTCCCCTTCCGATTTTTGTTCCAATGGTAAAAAAATTCAATTTTTTCACTATCAACACAGCCTGAAACAGTTATATTTATTCTATCAATTGGCTTAATTTAGTAAATTTACAGTTCTTTATGATAAATGGCCACACGATTAACTGGTTTCTTGTAATTATGCCGTACGTTAAAATGAATTGCAACAGCTATCGTTCTTTAAAGTGCTGGTGGTCTCCTTAGAATGAGTTATGTAACAATAATTTAGATTGAAAGTTTTATAAGTGGAAGGCGCATTGGAAAGCCCAGTGATGCGCAATACAGAGATTAATAATACATTCGCACGAAGAAAATAAATAGCAACGGAGAACCGATAATATGATAACTTTTTCCGGTCAACCCAAACCACTTTTCCATTCATCGAGGGAGGTCCAAAACACAAGTGTTGGACAGTATGTCATTAATTTCTTTTTATTGCGGCCAGTTTGCTGGGCAGAAACACCTATCGAGAAGACTTGAGGGTCAAAGTTAATATCCCACTTCAATTACGCCAGTGGTAATCTAATTTAGTGATCATTTTCGATCCAACTATAGCTATTTCAGGTACCAGTGCGAGAGAATTAGTGAGCGCGGATTCAAAACTAGTAAAATATCATCTAATAGGTGCCCGCTCAGAAAGGTTTTGATTAGATAAGAACGTCAATTCAATCGAGAAAAGTCTTTTCACGTAGCAATTACGGAACAATAAATCTTTCTGACACATTTCAGAGGGGAAAAAACTTATTTATTTTAGTCCTCAGGGAAGAATAATTTCCTTATCCCTAATTGCGAATTGGTGAGAGGTATTACTCTTTGTTTCCCTGAGAGCAAGTATTCGTTTCCTAGTAAGATGTTGTACCAGATAAATGTATACACCGCATTTTCATGAAATCACGTTTTTGCCAAAGTATACCCATTATTAATTTTAATGGTTAACTGATATCGGCCTTTTTATTCTGCTGAAGCAAGTTAAGTGCCCAAGTTGAAATAAGTCGTCACTATAAATGTATGTAAGTGCACTAAATGCCAATTCTAGATATCAAAAATAGGCCATTTCCATCAGAATCATCCAAAAAGAATTGATTGTCATAGCATTTCTAAATATTTTGGGTTTGATTGTCGATTATATTCCGATCCTCTCTGATTCTTTCTCGATATTGATGAGATCTTAGGTTTAAAACCATACCTCCTCAATAAAAAATCAGTGATTTTTCACATATTTGATAACATTCTCAGTCTCGATTGCAGCACATGCCAATGAATGCAATAGGACTTCTTTCATCGGTCACTCAATCCCAAGATTGGATGACTGCAGCTCTCCATCCTTCCCTATCTAATGTTAGTTTCCCTACTCCCTGGTAGCTCTTCTTATGTAATTTCCTCTTTAGTTGATCTATGTATTTATCTCTAGGCCTTCCTCTTGGGACTTTTCCCGCTATTTTTCCTTCAATTATATTCTAAAATACCCATTGTGCCTCAGGGTGTGCCCAACCCATCTGGTTCCTCTTTTCTGTACGGTGTTTCATACGGTCCTTTCCTCTCCTACTCTTCTGTACACTCCTTCATTTCTTTTATTATCCGTCCATTTGATCTACTCTAGGGCTATTACAAATCAAATCTATCGAGTTAAATGCAGGTAGGCACTTAGATGTCACACTGAATCAATTCACCTAGCAATAAGAATTGAACTACTAAGGAGACGAATCTAACAAACGAATAACCAGGAAATGTTGGAGTGTCAATAATAAAGAGTTAATTTTTAATTAAATGAATCTGGTTTTGGAAAACAGAACATTTAACTTAGTTTCACTATATTAGTTTTGTGTGCTGAGAAACAGAATGGAAAAGGCGTGATATTCGTTTAAGCATAATGCTCATAGAGAGAGATAAACACCCTCTGGAAAACCGGGAGCCACTTGATACACGGCGATGGCATGTCAGCATTACCTAACGGGACATTTCTTTTACGACTGTCACGGCATGTGCATATTTTTAAGGAAAACACTGGTCAGTGAGAATTGACAAAGAATCAACCGGCATGAAAATGTCACACTCCATTACCCCGAAGAATTAACCTAAGGAGATAACTTCCAACATATTTTCCGAGTATAACAATAATTCCGAGAAGAAATAATATTCCCTCCTCCTACCGCCAACTTCAACCCCTTTATTTCCTACTCCCCTTCAATTCCTCAATCGTCTGAACTCCTTCCTAAGTATTACGTACGCCCTTTCACAGTCACAAGGAAGAAGTATACACTTTCATTTCCTCCCACATTCCCTGACTTTTTTTGGTTCTCTGAAGATAAACGTATGTCAGCTGAACCATATGAACTTCTTGCCCACCGATCTACTGCCGTATCACATTTACCAATGATTTTCGCCATTTTATTCGACGCCATTTAAGATTTAGTACCTTGAGCATAAAGCCGAGGGAGAAATTGAATTTGAATAAATTTCACTGGAATTGTTAAGACGATAAATCAATTATGTTCACGCACTTAGCATTCAAAAGGTTTATTTTTAAAGAATATCATGCCTATGCCTTAGTAAGAATATCCTATGCCTTAGGAAGGATCAAATTTACTGGTCAACAGATAAAAAGGTGGCTGGTTGGTTGAATTTTTGGGGATAGTTGAGGTATTTTGCATCATCAAGGATAGGTAGATACAAAGGTGAGAGAAGATTAGCGCAGGGTTAATATGTGAGATCAGGGTCATTTTGGAAAAGGAGGGAGGGAGAGAGAAATCCGGCATAGGCATTAGCTCACTCAGAACGGAAAGGGGCCAACAGGTCCACAATTTCGCGCCCCATCCAACGAATGGAGTACTCCTAATATGCTCTTCACATGGCACCCAAGTAGGGATCGGGATTTCTCTGAAAAATCTCCGCCAACACCATGATCCGAACCCGGTCCTACGGGATTGGAAGCCAGTTCTCTAGCCACAACACCCAAGCGATCCTCAGTTTGATAACTAAAGGAATAATAGAATGTACTTTATAGTTATCAGGGTGTGTACGGAGCAATGTCTGAGTGTAACTGAAGCAAAAGAGGTATGGGAGGATAGAGCAGTATGAAAGAAATTGTCGAAACTGCCAATTTCGCGGGTCAACACCAGAGGATTATTCATTATATTCCTTAACCCAACCTTTTTTATTCCACACACCCCTAAAAAAATTTAATATATTCTCGCACCCCTTAAAATAGTATCTCGTAACCCTTATAGTAACAATTTATTTAACAATAATGGTGAAGGTGAGTAACAAATGCGTACAATCAATTTTTTCCAATATATAAACATAAATAAAATGAATAAATGGAAAAGAAAAATTATTACAACAAATTGAAAGTTGAATAAACACTACAAAATAGGAACCCTTAATATAAAAAACTGAAATGTTATTTCGCACCCACTGGAATGCTATCTCGCACCCCTGGTTGGGAAACGCTGCTTTAATGGAACGGCATGATACATATGTATGCATGGATTGTGTATGTTCTAATTATCACATATGGAATAAATAAGAAATGAGCAGACGATTTTGCATCACAAGACAAGGGACGCGATAACGATTCTATATTAAACGTGTGCTGGCGTAACCATTATTTTTAAATTGCACTCTCATGAGAAAGAAAACAATCGCCATTCTTCAAATTTTGTCAGGTACTTCAAATCAATAGTTTTATAATTGATTGAGTGCCTTCTTCGGACAGTATTTGCGTTTTAAATCACGTTAAGGTAGTTTAAGCGAGATATTTTCCAAGTCATAATGGAAACCATATTCGAATTTTATTTTATTAATTTCAGGGTCTGTAAGAAGTATAAAGATAATACTGTAACATTAATGGTGCAAAAATATAGTTAAGTATACACATGTCAAACATTATCAGTAACTATATAAATATTTCCACATAAGTATCTAACATGACTCACACCGTACGGTGAAAACACCTACAAAACAGATAGGTTTTTTGCTATTCTGTAAAAATTACTGCGGTAACTGTCTATATTTTATAGATTGTTGAGAAACATATAAACTACACAAAGCTAGTTTTTTGGTGAAATCTAGGTGTTAGAAATTCCTATTTTATCCCATTTTCTCCTCCAGGAGCGCAGAGCCGTAATGTATCTCGTGCAAAACAGCTAATATTTTTAGGAAAATTGCTCGAAAAGTAGATCCGCAAGAGGTTAATATTTTGTTATCATTGGAAATATGAGAGTTTTTTCTTTAAACGGAGGTCCATTTCATAAAATTCTACGTGAAGTGATATCTCGCTTAAACTACCTTAACGACGACTCGAAAGAAGGAACCGCGATTCCACCCCAGGAAACACTAAACATACTAAATGACAGGTGAACATCCTCGTCAGCTCCTGTCCGGTGCCCAATTGGCCACCCGCACTTCGCCCTTGAACTCACATTGCCAGGGAATTCTCAAACAAAATTCCTGAGTACGCCACCGCCTTCCAGAAGGGAGGGAGGTGGGAAGGGGTACGTGAAGATAAGGGCGCGGCCAGGCAGGAAGTTCATCGGTGATTTTTAAGACCTTAACCCCCACCTGTCCACACAAACTGTCGCTACCTACTCTCCTCCCTCCCTTTATACACCCCATTCCCTCCAGGACTATCTGCGACCGCGTCCATCTCTCATGAATACTCAAAAACACTCACAGGATAGGCATTTCCCAGCACCCACCTTAAACCCCCCCCCCCCCTCCCCCATGAGGGAATCAAGAGTCATTCCCCCATGGACGTGGATTTTTTCCGAACGGTTTCCCTCCCAAGCGCACCCCAGCCGTCACTCCCCTCCTTTGAGCCCTCACGCTACCCACCTCCCTACCTACACCTTCCTATTCTGCTTCTGCAGTCGGTGCCAAGGAAAAAATATATAACAAGAGAAGGGGAAAAGAGAACTGGGGGATGGGGAGGAAAGATTTGGAAAGGTTTCTCAAAAGAGTGGACGAACTCTTTGTGGAGGTTTCCCTCTTTTGTGTTCGGGTATGGCAGAAAGAGAGAGAGATAGAGAGTAATGGGACGATTCGAATTTGTTTTCAAGCAAGCGAGCAAGCGTGTGTCATCACCGCATTTCCACGAATTTTTATTTGGTCAGGACGTGGTCAGGATTCGACATCATGCCGAGACGCCAACCGTTTAATGGCTGCCACTCAGGAGAGAGATTCGGGCTTTCCCCAAAGTTTACCCGAGCGAGTATACTCATTCTCTCACGAGCAACGCCCAGTGTGTGCTTGCAAGTGGACATAGGGTATTATTTGGTTGGTATAGCGATTAATATTAGGAAAGTTTGCCTTGAAATGTAATTAAGCTCTAAAAAATGGATTCCGTTCTGTTCATTCTAAAACTCTGACCGTTACAATAGGACTAACGTCTCATGTAATCTATTATTCCATCATTCAGGTTGACGAACAAAACTTTTTAAATTTATTTTCTCGGAGAAAATAGCAAAATAAAAAAAAAAAAATTGGACCGGACTATAAAAATATCTACATAAAATGAGTTTACAAAAAATATAGGTAATAATTAAATAAAAATAATACGATGCAGCAAAAATGTCAAAATCGAATTAAACAAGTACAACAAAGTTTCCAATCCTCTGGAAAACTGAGAGAAAATTGATTTTTTAAAGTTTTAAATATTACATTTTGCCTTAATTTCTGTAACTAGAGTTAGAGGCAGATAAATCGTCCTCACTGAATGTGTCCTTGTCTATCCCTGGTAGTTACTCATCTCGGTGACGACAATTTAGTGTCATCCTGTGCTTTCCTGAAATTTTATGGAAGAGATTTTCTTTTTTCCATTTTCTTTCAAGAAGCGTCCAGTTGGTGAAAGAATACTTTATGTGCCTGAACCTGGAGATTTTTTTCTAAATTTTAAACTTGCATATTTCTCTATTTTACAAGCATTTAGTCAGATATTGAAGTTTCAACGTGATAAAATGAAGTCATAACGTATTCGTAAGCTCTTATAATATGCTAGAAAAAAATTAAAGGAAAATAATATAAAATTTGAGTGTCAATTTCTATCGATCTAAGGATATTCTTTTTTGATTTAACGAAATGTACGAACGATTGCTTGGAAGGCTTGGACAAAGCAATAGGAACTCTTCGTGCTTGCCGTGGGTTTAAAATCGAAGACTCTCTCACATCTATATCTACATGCTACTCTGCAAGCCGCCGCAGAGGCATGTTGCTAGGGGTGTTATAACACCAGCCATGAAAAAACAGGGTATAGGAAAAGAAGGGGGGAGAGGATAGAAATGAATTTTACGTTATATCAATCACTAAACCAAAGCCTAGTTAATGATGCTAGTTGGTAGTGAAAGGCGACAAGATTTGCAATTTATCAATGACTTTTGTATCCATGGTATCCAATTTGAAAGTCAATATTCAATACATAACTATGGAATCACTATCACCCTAAAGGATTAAAACTTTAAATGCTAGATTCCCCTGCCCCGGATTCAAACTATGAATTTAGCATGAGTGAAATCATGTATCTCTAGCGTACTTAAACGAAAGGCAGAACCAGTTAAGAATACATTGACGGAATTCTCCGCAGGATCGTTTTGAGATATGACATTCATCAAATCGTAATTAAAGTCGTCACATTTTAGCTACTGTAAATCCTCAAAATAGCTTTAAACTGCAAGGAAAGTGTACAGTACTTTGCTGTACTGCAGTCGATCCACACATAATGCTCAGCTCGCAAATGTTTTTGACACTAATGATTACTCAAAATATATATATATATATATATATATATATATATATATATATATATATATATATATATATATATATATATATATATATATATATATATATATATATATATATATAAGTTTCCCATTTATTTTTATTTATTGGCAAAGGAAAGTTTTACAAATTTGGTGATTTACTTCTAAGCAAGAAAGATGCTTACCGACAACAGTCACGTAGGTGCCCTCAATGGCTTCAGTATATGATTATTCTGACTGTTTGTGATGAGGTAACTTATATTGAGCGGAAATAGCAAGTCAAAATGACCTCACCAGTCAAACGGAAATGCCACAAAAAGTTCCACTCTATTTGGGACACGTATATGGTTAAGGAAAAACTGATTATCCTCTACTCCAGCTTTTTAAAATAATATTCAATTTACAATTTCGAAAATA
Organism: Pyrrhosoma nymphula; assembly: GCA_963573305.1. Lineage (NCBI taxonomy): Eukaryota > Metazoa > Arthropoda > Insecta > Odonata > Coenagrionidae > Pyrrhosoma > Pyrrhosoma nymphula. The sequence continues at coordinate 39,831,042 of OY754334.1, forward strand.
ATGAAAATATTTAACAATTGCATAGAGTTTAACCACCGTTTTCCTATGGCCTATTGTAACTAGAATTATCTTGTTTGCGGAGGCGAAGGGGATGGAAAGAGTGGAAAAGGCACTACCTGAAAGTCAGTCACGACGGCAAATAGGTGACTAGGCAGCAATAACTCAACCCTCCGCCTGGGGCTAGAAGCGAGTAAATCTGCAAGGTGTGTTAAGGCAGTCGCATTCTCAGACGCACAGTAGGAAACTGCAAGAGAACCCGCTTGCCTTGTTGCGAAATGGATCTCTAAGGGCTGGCCGCCGTCATCCAATCAAGTAGCAGCAAGGAAGGTGATATGAGAGAGGTAACATTCAAATAAAAAAATCTCTGAGCCATAAATACCTTGGAAGCGAGCTGAAGAGTTAGATGTACATTGATTAAAGCCACTCCTAGGTAGTCCCAGATGCAAGGGAGTATGAACATGTTCACTTCTAAATCCTACTTCCATGACCAGATCATCGCGAATTAGTCGCTGATAATGTGACGAAGTAAAACATTTGAGATACAAGAAATATGATAAAAAACAAACAACAGATTCGCTCCAAAAACGAGGGAAAATAGGTAGCTTTTTTATTTCCATTCAATATTAAGTCTAGCGATTTTCCCAAGTAAAAGTGAGGGAAAATAATTGTAAAAGAAAAATCTCACCATCCCTAAAGTTCCTTCATCAGATCCGAGTTGTCGTATCTAACGGATTAATCAAGAAAGGCTAGTCACCTCTTGGTGAGAATCTAATCAATTAGCGCTATTAATAACTAATGCAATTTGCGTACACATATTTTTCATTTTATGTAGTCGGTAATGTCACTTTCATTTTATGTAGTCGGTATTACTTTATATTCAAATATCGGTGTTAGAGAAAAATGAGTAAACTATTATCTTCTCTTAAAACTGCAAAAATATCATATTCATTCAATATTTTTCAAAAGCTGAAATTCACAAAACCATTACTTTTAAAGGGTGACACTGTTTTTCATAATCGCGTTGATTCATCTTTATCCCGCACTTCCGACAACACTTTTAATTTCAATATATCCCAGGAACAAGTACAATTATGTTGTAAAAAGTGATACATACATGCGGAATACTAAGATCTCATCGTCCTGAGTCCCTTGGCATCGATATCACAATTGATATAAAATCCAGTAGGTACCCTGCAAAAGCAGATGACGTTTATTTCCAAGCTAGGATTAGCAGCTGAGAGTTTCCCATTCCCAGAAAGAAAGTATTCGTTCCCTTAAATATAGTCATCAAAATAAAATACCTTCTTTATGAAAGCTTGTTTCGACTTTCTGCCTCACACAACGTGAGAGATGTACTACTACGCGAATAATTACTTACCGTTGGTTTCACGTAAATTAGTAAGCTATACTGTAAAATTTCTGGCATTGGCTGTAACTTGGTGGAATTGTTTCTCAATAACATTATTATGCACTTGGTTTTCCAAATATATACATATTTATTTACTTATGACCCGGGTTTCGTCAGGTAACTCGCCGTTACAGGTCACCTGATGATGATACGGCACAACGGAACCCGGGTCGTACGTTAATAAAATATATGTTGACAACCAAGTGAATAAGAGTTTCATAATCCAAAGAGTTTTAAATGCAATGTAATGGACAAGTGGGATAAAAAAGATATATGCATATCAGTTAATCCTCAGGGTCACAATCTAAATTTCAATCATAAATAGAGAAAGCACGGGCAAATCGAGAAAATATTCAGCACTAGTAAAGCTTTTCTCGTATCATCAGCCTCGGGAGCAGGGCATGAAACGCTAAAGCAATATCAATCATAGTTCCTTTCAGCGGACATAATCAAAGACGATGCGATTCCTTAGTAATTAGGACAATGGGGAATTATACGATATTCGCAAAAAAAAAACACCTGTCCTTCGACCAACACTGCAATTACCCTGGCTCTTGATTTTCCTCTTTCTGTCCAACGGAATGAAAGGAAAAAAGAAAAACTCCAGCCCTAAATTGGTGTCATCACAGAGTCACTTCCGGTCCCGATAGCAAACTGCTGCATTCCTCTCTCTCGCTTTCCCTTGTTCATTCTTTCCTCCTCTTCCTCGCTCTCAGTCAGTGGGGAGCGGATGAACCGTAAATTAAGACGACCGACAGGCAGTCTCCATACGAAATCGCCAAAGGGCGGGCGGAAGGAAATGAATGAGCAGGCTGCATGCCTCCCCTCTTTTGAACTATTGTGCATTCCCCTAAACCGCAGTAAGGGGGGTTATTTTGTAATCTCACCTTTTTAATGACTATTTGCGGGAAGGCGGGAGATCCGTTTCGCTCTCTTAATGATCGGCTCACGAACGGCCAACGTCCGATGGTGGCTCCATTTCACGTTCCTAACGACAGGTGAGATGGAACTAATGAAATGCGGAGCCAAATGAAACGGATCAAGAGTCGAAAGATACGGATCAAGAGTCTAAAGAGCGGATGAATCAAATAAATTGACCGACAGTTCACCGCTTTAGAGCCGAAGATGGTCATGCCGCTTGGATGGCGGAGTTGAACTACGAAAAATGACGTAACTTTTCCACATTTTATGACGTATTCTCACTTAAGTGATATTATAAAATAACCCCCCAGATCTCGTGAATCGAGGATGAAAAGGGCAAGATGGGAAAGAGCGAGAGGGTAATTGTCTAGCTCGCTTCGCAAGTAGAGAGCGGGAAGGGGGGCACGGAGAGCTCTGGTGGATGCGGGTTGAACCAGCGATCGGAAGCCCATGCCACGCGTGTCGTCAGGGGGCACGCGAAAGGTTTGTTGGTGACATTGAGGTAGATCGAGAGGGCATGGCGTCATCAAACTGTAACCCATCAATCGAAATATCCACCATATTGCTTGTCCCTGTTCTTCCCTTCCTTGCCTTTGGATAACAAGAAGGGGTGGGCGAACTAGCGCATAAAAAGCAAGACCCCTTCGGTTGAATATTTAAGGTAAGTAACTCTTGAAACATATTAGTTACTTGGACCTATTGATGCTACTTGATGTTACTATGGCTTTTCGCTAGGAATGCGGATTATTAATAATAAAACCTAATAAAAAATAGCATGAAGAATGCGTTTTCAAGAGGAAGATGCATGCTGATTTCAGGTGAGCTATCGATGGAAAACTTATTGATCTTGGTTTTTTCAATTTTTTTCACATTGTACAGGGCTTCTTATGTTAGAAAAAATTGTAATCGTGTGATAGTATAATATTGGTGCAGTTTAATTCACTTCCAACGAGAAATCCGAAAATGAATGTCCTCCATATACGCTACCACGGCGATTACCTCTTTAATAGCCACCATGAAAATCAGCTGTTTTCGTCATCCTTTTGCAGCAGAACACATCATTCTGTAGGGTTTCCTAAATTACTAAGCACCAACGGAATTAATGTTAATATTTTTAGCGGGATAAGTTCTGGCTAAACTTTGACCCAGAATCGAGAATGCAGAAATCGAAAGTGATTTCAATATTTTGGCAAAAGCAGGAGTGTCCTTCCTATTGCAAGCATCCGGCCACGCTTCCATGCAGGGGATCAGTCCTGCCCCTACAGTACACTTCAACCGTGACAGGTGGCACGCGAAGAAAAGGATTGTTTTTAATAAAATTTCCAATATTTTATGCCCTATTTATATACAAAAACTTATTATAGGTAGGTATAAAATATTTACTGAAGTAAGCTCACTGTTCATTATGCAAATAATATTAGCTGCAATTATTTATTTTGTCTATTTAATCATTTCAACAAAGCTATATGCATATATATCGTTGTTACCAGAGTTCTACGGTTGCCATTATTCACTACATTGTATTACAATCTTACTGCATCCTTTTCCTGAAGAGAGGTCAGCACTTAGGAGTGGAACCCACCCGGTTAACATTTAAGTTTTATGTAACATTTGGCACGGGTAAAAATTTCTATTGCCGACCACTGGACCAAGCCATAGATTGAAGAAGAGAGTAGAGTAGATGGCGTCTTGAAGCAATAAAGCGCAGCCTATTTTTTGCGGAAAAAATCCCCCTGACATTGGATCACATTTTGTCCATGAATTTTCTAAATAATGCAGAGCTATTTTATAATAAATATTTCCATTATGCATTTTTCTCTATGAATTAGCACAGAACCGAGGACATTCCTCCACTAATTCATATGTTTTCGCGATGCAAAACAGTACAGCTCATCAATTCAATATGGCCGAGTGCGTATTTTAATGGCTTAAAAAGTACCCTGTCCCATACGACCGTATATTGTTATCTATTCTCTTCTTTAATATATTAGTAGGTAATACGATATTTATTTTTCAGAACAGCCTTGTTTTATGAATTTAGCATCGAAAATGTATGTATCGCAAAAAAACTTTTTCACATGAAATCGCACATTGCACGGTATCGCACACCTCATAATATCATATGGCAGAGCAAATCGCATATCTCATAAAATCGTACGATATCACATCAAATAGCAAGTTTAATTGCATCAAATTCCGCATGATATCCCATTACATCGCATAGAAGCATGATATCACACAAACGCATTACTTCGAGCACCATAGGATAATGTATTGCATCGCATATCGCACTACATTACATATTGCACGATACCGCAACACATGGCATAATGGCATAATATCAAATTACTGTACCCATCGCATGATGTCGAATTTAAACACATTATATCGAAATGCGATGATCACATAGCCTGAACAATTATAATCGCAATTCAATACCAGCGGAATATCGTTTATCACAGTCGATGCACCGCACGATGGCAAAGCCATAGGTACTGTTGGAGTTGAGTTTATGTTTCGTTGCGTCGTGAGATGGGGGAAATAGGCTTCTAATCGCCAGACTTGACTAATGAGCCCGTCTAACTGTATTCGAGAGGATGGAAATATCAATTCTGGACCTGTCTCCACATTTTCTCTTCCCCTCAACGTTTGTTGCTGTTCTCGAGGAAATTCACGGAAGCGGTCGCCCCGTCAAGGGTCGGCTCCGAGTCGTAACAACAGGGCTGCCCTCGATAATTATCCACGCCGAGCCGGGGGCAGGCGAACGAGCGACTGATGCGACTCAGTTGGCAAAAACGTCCGGTCCACTCATGGAACCAATGATGCCTTCTACTGAATGGAGGGAAACAGCAGGACCATGAAATAATTGTGAGACAGGAGACTATAGCGCATATCTCAGTAAATATACGGGTAAATCAATTAGTACATCACCGTAAAGAATATAGAGTAGATTCCTTGCATATATCATTTAAATACACATGGGTCATAAATAATAAAACTATTTAGTGTCTGTAAAGCGTTATTTTTGTCACTTAGGTTCTATTTTCCAGATCATTGGAGGTCGTATAGCTAAGTAATAAAAATAATTTTGATCAAAATCGCTTCGCTACTATCCTTCACCTCCTGGCCTCAATAATTGAATATTGCCATAAATTATGACAAACTATTTTTACTTATTATAAACATTCGTGCAATTCAAAATAAAAGGCTGATAAAAGAATGAACCAGATGATGGGACTCATCTGCTAATGCCACAAGTCACTTTCACAGAACATTATGAAAACTGAACTCTAAAATATAACTTTCATAATCATGTGAAGTAAAATATGGCGCATAGAGACCATATTAAATTATAATACTTTCTTACATTAGCTAATACAGTGACTTTTAGTATAGATAAGCAGGTCTGAGATCATCAGAGGTACGATAATTTAATTTTTCCATTAGGATTTGGATGGATAAGATGGTCATCTAATACAATGTCATACAAGTTGCCATGACGAGTAGCATTAAAAAACCTGGAGTGTAATAAAATGAAAATTTCATATTGAATGAAACTAAAGACAAATTCAGAAGTTCCTGTCGATTGTCCCAATATTTTTCTCTGCTAAATTTCTCCAGAAACTACGAAAAATCTTTAGTCTACCTATCTTTGTAACAAAGGTGTTCAATATATTTTGTGGAATACCCATCGTGATTGTAGTAACTTACCTATATTTTAGTTAGATTTCATGATGAAACAGGCTCCCATCTAGCAAAAGTCCTCATTTAATTCATAATTTAAAATAAAAACCTGTGGTATGTTTAAACAAAACGCATGAGTAAAATTCATAGCAAATTATACATCAGTGGTAATTCGGGAATCTCGTTGACTTAGTGGTTGCAGCATAGGCTTTACAACAGAGGGCCTGAATTCGAACTCGAGCAGTGACAGTGATTTTCCAGTGGAATTCCAATCCTTACTTGGGTGCCATTTGGATAATATTAATAATAATCACGTCTTTTTGGGGAGCGAAGTTAGGACTACCTAGTCCTAACACAGGACGAACACACACAGCCACGCCCTGGGAGTTAAAAATCCTTTCCAGGTGGGATTCAAACCCGCTACCCTTGGGTTGACAGGCAAGAAGTTATATCCGCCGCCACCGAGACCGGCGGAGTGCACTTAATGGGCTGCATGGAAGGTCAAGCTGTGGATTCCTAGGTTAATTTAGATTTGGGGTAGACTACAGTGCGTTCCAAATTTAGTTGACAGTTTGGGCCATATAGAGAACACTGTTGCCGAACTTACGCAAGGCTCTATGCTCACCTCTAACACACTTAAGCAACCGTATCCAATGCAGCGCTAAATTTAAGGAAGTACAGCTCTCGCGAAAGTTTATGGCGTTCGGATGCGCAGAAGATGACGCCGTGGAGAGGTAAGGTTTGGTGGAAGGGGTAGGGAAAAGGGACGTAGGGGAAAGCGAAGACATTTGTGTCATGCATGAGTGCATTTAAAAAAATGGAATTTGTATGACGCGGACAACACAAACGCCAAGCATCCGATCGCCATAAGCATTCGCGAGAGCCGTACTTCAGAGATATACCTGCATTTTGGAGGGTACCCCAATGCACAGTTAGCGTATTGCATAGCACCAGACTATTTTTCCTGCTGCTACTAGCAACATCACACCTCCGGTCTTATGGAGATTTACACAGGAAAAGAATATGCTTGAAAGCCCATGCTGTCAACTAAATGTGGAACGGCCTATAATCCCAACGCAAGATAATTGTCATTCCAACCAAATTATTAATATAACAAGTATAAGAAGCACCAACAAAAGACACTAGTAACACTAAGCTAAGGGGACAAAAGGTAAAGCTAAGGGGACAAAAGGTAAAGCTAAGCGGACAAAATAAATTTTCTAAGCTTCAACTTATAAAGTATAACATCCATTATTAAATAAAATAACATGATATACGAGTATCATCTCCCGACAAGAAAAATATTTTTTAAACAAGGGCTAGAAAAAAAAACTTCACACCAGGATAGTTATCTTCACATTTTTCGTATTCTCATCAGTTGAAATAAATGGCGTCCCGCCATACATTTTTCGTTGTGTTTTGTTTTTGGTTTTGTTCTCCGCCAGAGGAAGATATAGCTTGAGACCATGAATATAGAATACTGGATTGGAATCAATGGACCGGATCTGTTGTCGAAAATCCCGCAAGATAGACTACCGCGACTGAGGCGATAGCAGCGCTGTAAACAAACGGGCAATGGTAGAACTATTGGCGGCGGTCTGGCCACAGAGCGAGTACTAAGGGCTCAGCTCATTCATGATTAATCGGGTAAATGAATTAGTAACTCTTCAGGAAGTAAATGCTGATTGAATTAAGATTGGATTAAATACCGATGTCTGGAATTAATGACGCTTTTTTATTAAAAATAGCCTTGACTTCATACATTAATCTTTATAAAAAACCGCTGTAGAAGTCCGGGAATTCCATTATGGTCAGGGTTGTTTCCTTTGCAAAAATTGCAATTACAAATTACCTACCTGTTTTCCTACTGATCCAGCAAGAAGAAAGGTATTGAACTGCCGGCTGGACAAGTGGAAACCTGTTCTTTATGCCTATGTTTGCCGTGTTACCTATCAAGAATAGGAGTCTGAGATAATTTCACAATTTTTCTGGAATCGAACTGAAGACTTCAGCACGATTTTTAAGCATATTTCCAAGTAGCATGCCATTGCCTATTGTCCTCGCAAATTTCATTGTTTAATCTTACGTATTAAGTGAGATTTCCGTGGTTCTTTTAACCTAAGTCAGCCATTCATTGACATGGAAAATTTGAATTCCCGCTGCGATCTGGATTCAAAATGGTGGATTACATTAGTTAAGTGCGTGTCATCACCTGGGGTATAGCCAACACCACCTAAAGTAAACTTTACTTTACTTTAAAATACTTTAGGTGGCGTTGGTATAGCGACCTTGCACAACCTTAGCGACGCTAACGCTACCTACCAACTACCCACAGTTAGAAAATGGCATTTCTATAGGGTGCGGAATTTACCGACAACAACGCTTACGGGAGATTTACACGGGACAAGATGGTGAATTTCCATCTAGTATCTATATTCATGCTTGAGACCTTGGCTCGTGGGCAATCTCACGTAGCTGTGTGTAGGTAGCGTGCGATGGACGAGTGGGGTGCATTGGATTGTCTCGACAGGAATTTGTCCGTCAGAATAATTGAAAGTGTATTTTGTTAACTGTTTCTATCACTGCTGCGTTCTTGTCATCGCAATAAAATGAGTTCCCGAGACCTATTTCTTTAATTGCTCTGGTAAATTTTGTCACGATAGGCAGTATGAATGCTTTCAACATAATCATGAACACCTACACCAATCCGCCTAATCTAACAACGCTAATTAAGTCAACATTATACTTATCGGAGTAACCCCAGTAGTAGTAATTCTGCTACTACATAGGCTACTCAGGTATTTATAATGACTCAAGGTTCAGATTTCATAACAAGTCAGGGAGTGAGGAAAGCGGTGTCCAATATCCTCAGCGCGTGGGAAGTGGGTCTAATTGGATGAGCATAAATCCGGTGGGAAAAGGAAATGGGTTTCTAAAGGAAGGTAATTCATCGCCGACTGAGAATATTACGAGGGCAAAAGAGTAGAAAATGGATGAGCTAAGTTCTGACAAAAGTGGTGGCCGGCTAAATATGGAAGGAGAGAGAGGCAATAAGGAAGACTGTGAGGAAATACAATTGAGGTGAAGATGACGAGAGCAACCTAAAATTTGGAAGGGCCAGACGACCCTACTCCTGCCCAAGTTTAATTTCCGCTGACAATCTCATATTCGCGAAATGATGTCAAAGTCGATTCTTTTAACTCATCCATATACATAGGGCCGGATTTAAGAGTATGCCTATAGGCTAAAGTCCATTTGCCGCCCCCTCTATAGTTCATATTTGCTTAATACATTTATTTTATACAACAAAGGGATAGAGTTCATTGGTGTTTTCATCTTTTTTAAACATAAAGTTCATTTAGTTTAGATAAAATTACAATTTTAATGGCTTACACAATAAATAACATAATAAAATTAGTTATCGACTTGTTTTTTTAACTTACTTCTTTTAATATTTGTTAAAAAATGAAATGGGTTTCGAACTTAATTAATTAAGTTGTTCTTGGAGATCAGTGATCACTATTTTAAGGATATTTTTATATGTTTTAATGCTAATGACTATCTTTTGCGTAATTGAAAAACTGTGTTCAATTTGAATTAAGTTGTCCTACACGGTGAAATGAAATTACTCAAAATGTAGTTAATTACTGGTTTATTTGTTGAAAAATATATAAACTTCTTTCAACCACGTAATCTTCATCTTCAAATTTACATAGTTGTCTTAAGAGATTTTTTAATGGCAAACTCCTTAATAATGTCCTCATATGAAAGTGTTTATGTTGTATTTGCCTCAATACAAAGTAATTAAAGAGAGTTTAACCGTATTTCAGAAATACTAGTTCGCAGATAGTTCTTAACTCTTTTAAAGCAGGAAAAACTGCGTACTCCCGCGCAATTTGTAGCAGGTATGCACAAACTTATCCTTACAGCAATGTCCAAATTGGGGTAAACATCTTGTATGGAATTACACCTCAAAAAATTTCGAAATTCCTTCCAACCATTTATCAGATGGGTGATCAATACCCACAGCAAAGTGCTTTTGAAAGTGGATGCACTCTTCAGTGAAATCCGAATCCAAATCATTTGTGTAGACGTGGTAAAGGTTGGTGGCCTTTTTCCTCAGTTCCTCTTCCATATCTGTAATGTTATCACACAACTGAGTTAAGAAGTAGAATCGGTCATGAAACTCGTCATAGGCCATTTTTCTTTTCCTGAATTCACAAACAAAAGTCTATAATTGGTAAAAACGTGTTTATTTTAAGGTCATCCCTGCCAGTAAAGTTAACTTTTCCACTTAGGTCTTTGTCAGGCCAAACTTTTCTTTTTGATTGTCTTTTTCATAAGATGTAGTTTTGGTTATATCCATGACCAATTCCTCAAAGTAATCAAAGTCGTTTCTCTGTTCCATAAAATATTCTTCAAGAGAGCCATACAAATCTCTGACCAACAAAACATCCACAGTTCCACTTTGTATGGCTTTTCTAACTTTATGGATTCTGTGAAGCACGGTGCTCCAGAAACACACCATAAACCCAGTCTCAAAACGTTCTAATCTTCGAAGTATTCCTCAGGATTCACATTTAGTCGTTGCTTTTTCTGTTGTGTCATTTTAAATTCGTGTCAGAGCAATGTACACTTCTTCCCAAGACTCTCGTAAACTTTGGCACGCGTCATCTCTTGCTGACCATCGAGAAGGACACACTTTTTTATTTGTCTTCTTATTCCGATATGATTCTTCCATAACGCTTGTTTGGCATTCCCATCGCTTTGTACAGCACGTAAAATACATATATTTCTTGGAGCAACATGAAAAATGTGCACGCTTCTTCACAATATTCTGCAGCAGATGATCCAACAAGATTTAGGGAGTGTGCCGCACACGGGATGAATAAAGCTAAAGGAGTTTTTTTCTATATTTTTGCTTGCAGACCATTGTAAACGCCGGCCATATTGGAAGCGTTATCGTAAGATTGGCCTCTGCAGTAATCAATGTTTATTTGCAGATTTTCAAGCTCATTCATAACTCACTCAAACATTCCTTCTGAACTATGACCAGCTGATGGAATGAAGGTAAGAAATCTTTCACAGGGCACACCGTCATTTGAAACATATCTAACAACAAGGACTAACTGGCCTACATGTGACATGTCTGGGGTCGAGTCTATGATGAGAGAAAAGTATTTAGATTGTTTCAACTCTTCACAAATTACTTGCCTAACACTTTGAGCCATTAACTCAATGGTTAACTCTCTTCCAATACACCGCATGTATTGGAAGAGAGATAATTTGTATTGCCACTACCACAATTGCCATATTTTTCAATGTGTGTTGCTAAGAATGGATCGAACTCGGATATCAGCTCTAGAGCCATAAGAAAATTTCCATTCCTGTTAGAACCAAATATCTCGTTTTCGCCTCTTAAAGCGAGGCCTCTTGATGTCAGGGCCTTGACAGTCGCTACAACTCTAGTTAAAACGTTTATCCAATAGTGTGCTTCTTTGTCTAGTTGTAAAGTTAGTATACTGTCATACTGAGAAATTCCTCTTGCTTTTAGAGTTGTTTGTTTGTTGCTTTTAGAGTAGATTTGTATACTGGGGAATTTTCATGGTGACATGCACGACTTTCTCCATTTTTCCAGTCATTGAAACTATCTTTGCCGTCAAATTGTGATCGTTCATTAGTGTTGAACACTAAACATGGGCCACAAAAAACTGATCCCTTACTTTTAGAGAAAATCATCCATTTCCTTTCAAGAACTTCTCCATTTTTCAATCTCCGTTCCAAAAGAGATTTAGTCAAATATCACTTTTGATCTTTGTACACTCTTAAGCTGTTAGTGAAATCTAATCTTATGTTTTGGTCAAAGCCATTTTTTGCTATTAGATCTCTAGTAGCATCATTTAAGATCCACAAAGATGGATCCTTTTTTGAAGAGTTTGCAAATGCTGGCTCTTTATTTTTTGTTAAAGATTGACTTTTAACATCAAATCTATCAGGTGCAATTTCATTGTGAGAACTTACATGTATTCCAGTAGGTTCTGATAACAACATGGCTGTTTTGGAACAACTCGTTCCAGAGAAAGCATTGTCGTCCCCAACAGAACCATCACAAACAGCACGAGCACCTTCAGGTTCCCCTTTATCTTCTTTATCGTTCTTTTCTTCCATTGGCAATCTATTAGTTAAAAAAACAAATCTAGTTTTTTTGTTTGCTTCAGAAAACGTTCTAGTTCTTGAAGTTTCAGTTTTGTTCGTTTTTTGTATTCAGCGCCACTGAGTCTCTTCCTACCGTCACTCATAGTAGCTAGTAGGGAGTAGCCTACTTGTTAAAAACTGTACGTTATGTATTGGAATATTCTAAACTATAAGGCAAAATCGTAACAAACAACACGAAATCGCCTCGCTCAACACAATCATCAACGATCCCGTTGTGCACACCGATAGACATGAATGACAGCGTCAGACTCAGACAGACTATACTGACACTATACTACTGACAGCGGAGCCACTGGGCCTTCCACCAACAGAGTTGCCAGATCGGCTAGTGTTGTCAGATCGAATTAGATTGCACTGCAAGAAAGTTATAAAACAAGATTACGTGCTGTGAATTTGTATAATGTAATAGTTTTAGAAAGTAGGCTATGTAGAAGGACTAAAACATATTTTTAAGTAACATGTATTCTTAAATTCGGACGAAAAATATTATTAACGTCTCCAATACTTCATTTTAACTTTTGAATAAATTGCCAAACTGCCGCCCCTGAAAATTTGCCGCTCTAGGCTGCAGCCTTCTTAGCCTATTTAGAAAAACGGCCCTGCATATACGGGGGCACATACCCCGAGTAAGGATTCGGATATAAGTTCCGAAAGTACATACTTGTCTCTAACTTGTAAAAAATGTTCAATTTCCGAAAACAAACTTTCTACGACACCAATATTCGAAGCCCGCAGCAATAGCGATACAAGGAATCATTTAATGGTAACTTGAATTTTAAATTTTGCAACAGTGATATAGCTTGATCTGAACTAATTTCCGAAGCAAGAACTTTTTTACCCAAATAGAGAAGTTTCAACTTATGTTAATATTTCTTTAGTTGTCAAGAGATTAGGTATAACATCATTTAGGACAATGGGATAGCCAGAAGCGTGGACAAGCAGGTCACGTCCATAACAATTTCGAAAGTAGAGTCTTCGTGGCTGGCGCTTCTATCCATACCAATGAGACATTACATGTCTCCCCAGCCTCCCTTATAAAAAAATGTCTATTAAAATGCTCGGCATTGACGGGGAAAAAGCTTCTTATTCTCAACATGTTTACCCTCAGAAGGGAACGTAAATTAATGGTGCACTAGTTGGTAGCACCAACTTTGTAGCATATTTTGGTAACGTCCTATATCTGATGTTTTACGGAACGAGGAATAACACTCAATAATAAACAGAGATGTTTTTCTTAGAATTGCAGCATTTAAATACTATTTTTGACGGGAAATTATTGGCAGATTACAAAAAAGTACTTCAAATATTCACTCCCTACCCCAGTGGTTCTCAACCAGTAGGAAATTTTCTCCCAGTGGGGAATCAATTGGGTGGAGATGGGAATCACTAATAAGCGAAATGTGATGCTGTGAAGATTATGTAAAATCAGTAAATTATATTTTGTTTTTCATTATTCTGTGGTATTCAATAAAGTTTATTGAATGCCAGAAATAAAAGTCGATTTTTAAGCTTATGGGTATTTATTTTCATTTGTGGAATTAAATTATCATATAATTATTTACATTGGGATGAGGGAATATGCTGAACTGTGGTGGAAGGGGGGCAACTGAGCAAAAAAGTTGAGAACCACTGCCCTACCCTAACTTTCCCCTGCTGTCTGGTGACAATGCCTCGATGAATATGAAATAGTAGATGAGCAGCTCCTTTCACTAGTTTGAACAAAAATAAATTTCCATTAGATATGGAACCTGGCCAGGTAACATTTAAGTAATTCCGAGTTTAATTTTTTTTGGCCTAAGCTCTAAACCAAATCGGTATGCATTATTCGTTTCACTTGCAGAGGAAGTCCGTGGTTCGACTTAATTTGAATATTTGGAGGCGACCTGATTCGTGATTTGGCTTGAAAATATTACGCTATGCGTACGAGTCTTACTTTGCATACCTTTCTCAGGGTCTCTCGTTGAGCGCACGAACTTCCGAGGAAAGACTTTCAAAAAGTTAAGGACTGCCAAAAAGGAAAATTCTTCTAGAGCCGAGGAAAGAAAGAGTTTTTGTGCAGCAAAATGTAATGTTATATGGATCTTTTATGTGATTTGATGGTAATGTCATTATCATTAAATAAAATTATCAACTCTCCATCCACTTGAAAATAAGATCTATAGATTCTTCATAACATGACCATAGGAGATTCTACAAGTTCCTGCTACATTTAACTTATTTATTGTACAGCAATTTTATTCTTGAGCTCTAGTAAATTCATCAAAACATTTCAGGTTTTGATTAATATTCAACAAAAAATCGCTACAATTTTCAATGATTGTTCATTTCATAAGGATACGTGGGTGTTCAACTTACACCTGATAATTACATTCATATTCTTTGGAAAACTCAATGGTCGCGAAGAATGTAAGGCGAAAAAAATACAGTTTGACCAATACCTGCATTTTTAGCTCTCTTCTGGTATAGTATCAATATAGATAACCTCTAGGCTAGATCTACAACCACAAGGCACGCGACGTAAAACACGGGAAGTCCGCCAATATAGTCCGGAAAGCCTGCGATTTAGAGTCATATTTCTGGCCAAAATAATTAGCGTCTGCGGATTCTTCGATGCTAGTGGGTATGGGTGCAAGAAGAAAGAAAAAAATGCTCGATCATCGAATAAAAGCCTAATTCATACGTTGCAGTGAAACGAAAAGTCATATATCTGCCATTTACGTTGGCAATTAAATACGGCATTACGTAACACCATCAACAACATAGTCCCTAAATCCTTAAAGCAGTTTCATTAGGCTATTCCACGAGGTAATGGGACTCTGCCATGCAAATGGATTGTACAGCGGAGAAGTTTTCAAATAGAAGCAAGCATAAGGGCATGTCCACGGTAACTCACGTTACACGTTCATAGTCACTAGTGACATTCCTAGCTATGCACTGAATTAAAAAAACAAAATGTCACTTCAGAACATATTGTAATATGTTCTTATGTTGAACTTACGGGTTCTCCTCCAAGCAGGCTTGCGTGTACTACACGGCATTTTCTCCAGCTATCCTACAGTTGTCTTCAGATCGGGACTTCAGACTTGCATACGCAAGCAGGATTGCAGGACGGATACAGTCGAGCCGACATGAGCCAGACGAGCAGACAGGAGGAGAACCTGAAAGTTAAAAATAAGTAAACTGCGTAAACTTGAGAAGCATGTTGTACTGTGCATCTGTGAAAAATATATCACATTCCATGCCCCTGTAATTTCTTTTACATTAATGGGTACTCTTAATATTGAAGATCAATCTGAGGAAATTCAAGTTACATAAAAAGGACATGTTACTTCACCTCATGCAGAACCTATTCAATTTTATGGTTTCATATTGTATGCAACTCTTACTCTTGTGACTCACATTCATTATTAACACGGCGGAAGGTTAAACAAACTACATTTATTCAACACGAAATAATGATTTACAATAAACATGAACCTGGTAGGTAACTCATGTTGCAATTTTTTACCCTAATAAAAACAAAACAAATCTATAAAAGTTATTTGCACCATAAATATTGTTTTAGTTGATACTTTTCCATACAAACATTTATAATTATAATAATTAACAGACAAATATTAATAATGCTGCATTACATAACAAGACGTGCTGATTAACAAATACGAAACTAAAAGACTCTACAAACAACTTTCAAAATAATTAACTTGATTATGAAGAAATACAGTGTTGGTATAAATATTATCGTGAATATTATCCGAAGAAAACTATCGTGGTTTTAATCATGTTAGACATTTACGCCTATGTATTATCTTTTTTTGTCTCTAAAAAACGAAATAACTACTGTTTTATTTTATTTTTTAATTAATTTCCTGAGTTTAATATATATGCCCATAAATAAAAATAATTTTATCTTGACTAAATAAGAAATGTATACCTACAGAGGGAAAATGAGCAACTACTTGATTCATTTTGGTGACTCCAAAATAGATGAAGTATGAAACCGCAAATTATGCTGTCAACGGAGAAACTGGAGATATTGATAATATATTGGCACAATCAACGTTACATATTCTGTAGTGAAACGGTATGGCAACCCAAAAAAATTGCAAAATTACCTCGGCATTATTTCTGGCCATATTGACTTTTGGAGAAATCAAGGGTTATTCCAAATGTATGTGAAAACTAATTGAATATCCTGGATTTTTAAAGCAATAGCAATTTTAAGGAGTTTCGCCAGTTTCCAGATTTTTTCAGAGGTTTGATACACTGCTTTAAAAAAAAATATGTGGACACATTATAGCCGTGTCCAAACTCGCCAGTTAGGTACCTAAATCCGGAAATTTAGGAAGGACGCCATCTTGAAGTGTGTCCAAACTCGTTAGGCAGCATAAGGGAGCGGATTTGGGCAGCCAAATCGGTCGCCAGATTTATGCAACAACAAGTCCTTCCTAAATCTGCCACCATTTTGAATTTCCCATAATTCCGAGTGGTAAAAGCGTGAAAAGTAGTGGAATGAGTGGAATTGCAGTAAATATGGCGGGGAGATAGAAAATTTGAATTGAAGCTGTTACCTATACGATCACAAACGCAATTAACTGCTCAGTCTAACACGAATCTTTATCTGCCATATCGGCGAAAGTTAATATAAGCACAATGAACAAAAACTAAAAATACGTGCTTTATACTGCTGAAAGACACGGATAAA
The DNA here is from genome assembly GCA_963573305.1 of Pyrrhosoma nymphula. NCBI lineage: Eukaryota > Metazoa > Arthropoda > Insecta > Odonata > Coenagrionidae > Pyrrhosoma > Pyrrhosoma nymphula. The sequence goes on from OY754334.1 coordinate 39,847,976, forward strand.
TACACAATCACAAATTTACTAAACTGCTCAGTCCAACACGAATCGCTATCTACCAAAAGGAAACATTGATACAAACCACGAACTGAAAAAGATACAAACACATTGATCAAAAGCTATATGTACGTGCTATACTCAGTGGCGGATCTAGGATTCAGGTCTGGGGGGGGCTTAAGAGTTGAGACCTCTCAAGTCAAGTTAAGTTGATTCATTACAGTTTACTCATTTAAACTTTTCAGAGAAAAATTTTTTCTTCAGTAAAATTTGTGTAAATACATTTTTAAATCCAACGAATAGAATTTCTATTACGAACGCTTTATAATATCCAATTATAAATTAGACAATATAAACGACTGAGCATTAAAATGATAATTTTCCCATCTACTTCGAAGGCTACAATATTTTACTCATTGCACTATCTTATAATACTTCCAGTTAAAGTTTTTACGTTGGGAGAATCATTTACCGACCTGTCCAAAGATTTGAGTCGTTGAGGTTTTGATTTTCAAAATTCACATCTAATAATCATCGACCGACCAGTCTAAAGTTTCAAATCGTCGAGTCTTCGATTTGCAGAATGTATCCACAACTTCTTCAACCTTTATTCCTATTACTTTGTGAATGTTTGCCAACGCTAAACCGTTGAGTTGATTTTCGGACATGTTGACTCGCAAAAAACTCTTCAATCGTTTGAGTGTCGAAAAAGTACGCTCTGCTGTTGCTGAAGTCACCGGGATTGTAGCGAATAATTGTAGCAGTATCACAACGTTCGGGAAAAACGAGCCATAACCCTTCGACTTCATGACTTGCAGAGCATCAACTGCTGTTTCAGCTTGCTGGAAAGCGGTAGTCTTGCAGTGCTTGTGCCAAAGGAGAATTTCATTTTTCAGCTCCGTCTCGCTGCAGCCGCATAGATCTCCTTCGTATACTTGTGCAGCTCGCTGCAGAACCGTAACGAGTAAGATAGGCCACCACGATCTGCCTTCTAAAATCTAAATGAGGTCAAGATTTTCCAGCTTATCTCATTAAAAGCCACGCATTATGGAATGATGTGTCTATCAACCAGGTGAGCAATGGCCACCACCATTTCTTACTTCAAAAACCTATGCGATATTTTGCTATGTTTTCATCCATACGATCGGTGCCCCCCATGAGCTTATCGTACTGGCTAATAGCGTACGGTCAAAAATTTTACTATCGGACTTCGAAAAAAATTAATTTATCAAAGAAAACAAAACTACTATTTGTCAAAATATCCTAAAAAGCAACCAATATTGTATAAAAAGGCATTAAAGATAAAGCTAGCCAAGTAGTTTGCGTTACACCAGCAACTGCGAGGAAAAAATCGGGAAAAGCTTGATATACCTAAATGATCACATAAGCGCCTAGCGCACTATATATGGTACACCATATAGTTATTGCACATAATCACTACAAAAACGCATACAAGTTATTTATTTATTCTAAATAGGTAAAACTATATGTTTAATAAATAAAACGTAAATAAAACGTAACAAAGGCGTTTTCAAAGAATAAAATAAACACAAACCTTGATGTTCCCTGTTTTGGACAGTGGAGAATGACACTCCTTTCTTCAGCCACGCATAATAGAAACTGATCCAAAAAGGTAGCATTCAGACAATATAATACGCGTACAGAAAGTATTCATTGTTGCAGCCACGAAATGTCAGAGCAAACGGTACAATGTAAGCGCGTCATAGCGTCGCCGCGCCGTAACCAAACCTTGCAAAGCGTACCATACATGGTGCGCTAGGCGATAACGGGTAAGAAATGCAGCACAAAAACAAAGTGATACGTGAGAGGGTAAGCAATGGCAGAGGTCAACAACGTTGTACACAGCGTAACCTCTTTGTTGCTTATATCAGCTGTTGAGTCCCAGATGCGAAAGATACCACCGAGTTTATATCGACACAATACTTTTAGCCCCGTCTTTTCGGCGGGGAATTTGAATCGATTCGACTGAATTCTATGGTATAATTAATGTATGGGTTGTTTTAATATGAAATAGGCACATCAGTTCTTTGAAATTAGAAAAAAATGTCCTTCTAAGACTGAAAAACTTCCTCCGGAGATAAAGTATTCTTGTCTTGTTTGGGGAAAAATTTATTCCGGGATTTCTGGGAATAAATTTCTGACTGTGGCTGTGGGGGGGTATTTACAGTATAGCCCCCCTGGATCCGCCACTGGCTATACTGTACTCTGTAAATCACGGAATCTAGCTACGTAAATCTCAATGTTACGAATTAACCACATAATATTGCGAAACTACGAAAATAATGAGAAAATGTATTATAATCGCAATCAAATTTCAAGCAGCACAAGTCATGAGGGTCATATGCAGGGAGTGTGTAAATTTACAGTATCCCTGGTCATATGTTCAAAACATTATCGTATTTTGTATTTCCCTTGTCCTTCGTTTGCTTCGAGCTCAGCAGATGGCGACACTTGCTAAAGGCGTCCAAACTCAAGCTCCCTTTCTGTTAGCTGGCCAAAATTTGGGTAGCCAAATCCATGCTCCCTAATGCCTAACGAGTTTGGACACGGCTATAAGCCTAGATATTGGATTATGTACCTAGTCTATCCGTTGGGTAGGTTTCAATAGGAACAAGATAACCTCCGCTAATCCATCAATTAACCGCAGGACAATGCCGATTATCGCCGATTCCGTTGCAAAAATAAAAAACCGTGGTATTCAGTCATTCGGGGCACTGGGCAGGGGAATGGAACAGGGGAATTGACCGGAGATAACAGTCCCATCGATGCCGCGTCGTAACCCCTTGCGTATTGTGAGGGATAAATTAAAACCAAAAGGCAGACAAAAAACTCCGCTTTTAATTTACCGCTTCCTGAACTCGAGCATCTATTATGCTTGACTGGAAAATAAGCACGAGCAGAGCGGAAAACAGAAATGGAAGGCTTCCGATGACGCAATCGTCAATGGTTGAACTCTCCTCGTAAAGCCGGATCAGGCGGCGTGAAAGTATAATACAAAAAATAGGACACCATCCGGCGCTGTGCTCATAAGATTGCTCCGAGATGCAGCAAAATTGCGTACGCAGAAATTCTACTCGCAACATTCCAAAACTCTACGAAGTAGAGGGATAAAATATCCATCAGGGGTCAAGAGTCACTCGCAATGTCTTACGCCGATTAAATCCTTTGGTATTTATCATTAAGCGAAGTCACAGGCCACTAAGAGAACAGGATATTAATTTTTATAGCGCATTAAAAATATTCTTTGGCCCTTTTGTCAATGTCATAATCCAACTCATTAGTTAACTATATTGTGATGTGTCAAAGATAGTTTAACAAATCTTCTCAATGCCCTTGGATAGGTACAGATAAGGGAAAAATGATCTTCAAATTCAATAACCGTAAGGAGAAGTAGTAAGGCTAACGACTATATAATGCAAATTTAAATTCTCTTTAGAGAAACAAACCTATGACGTTATAGAGAACCTATCTGTGTGGAGACCGAAAAAACAAGAAAAGCTGTTTTTTTTTAAACTTAGAATTAATGCTAAAGATGGATTTCATAAGCCAAAGTTTTATAAAAATATAACTAAAAATGATGATCTCAAGAAGTGTCTGGATCAACTACCGACCATCTAGCCGCCTCAGGATAACTTTCCATCTTTACCATGAACAACTTTCAAAGCATATAAACATGACATAAGTTTAGGTAAACAAATCAATGGTTCGCGAGTTCACTTCGTGGAATGAAGTTTCAAAAATAAACTTTGTTATATTTCACTCCGTATTTATTAAAACTCAACCGGTTTCGACCTTTTCAGGTCATTCTCAAGAGTTAACAAACTTTTTGTTTCTCAAGAGTTTTGTTAACTCTTGAGAATTACCTGAAAAGGTCGAAACCGGTTGAGTTTTAATAAATACGGTGTGGAATATAACAAAGTTTATTTTTGAAACTATCATTAGGTAAACAATGTTCAAATCACCAAATTTGCTAGATAGAACATGAAGATAAGGTAGGTACGGCAAGGAATTAATGATCCTACCAAGTAGCATATGCTAGATGTAATGAAATTCTTAGGTGAAATTCGGAAGAATTACTCACACGATTCCGTGAATTTTAGACATTGTTTCTGCGACATATGAAGCCCATATAATTTACCTTCAACCTTTATATATTCTGCCTCAATTTTAGGTCGTTCCTGCATATAAATTAAAACCGCTACTTGTCTTCCTATTATGATGCCTCAATACGTACCACAATTCACAGCTGCACAAAGCAAACACTTACTTATTGGCACAGAAACAAGGAGTTCATGGTTAATCCATTAGCGTAGCGAAGTTGAGGATTATTTTTAAACATTTATTCGCGCTAATAGTCGTGCTTTCTGATAGCAATCCAACCAGTTAGCATTGCAAACAATAAGACATTGCAGCATTCAAATTCATTAAATTAGTCCCGGTATCCTCAAAATGTATCAGTCTTTTTGTGTTTCGCCAAGGCTTATATATCATATCTACATAAATGAAACAAACCTGGCAATACACTGCCATAAGAATGTTAGCATGATACATGGAAAAGACTACTAATTGGTCACGGAGAAAGTTTGATGAGCTCTACCTGCTGGTATTACATGAGTATATACATTATATTTAATTTAGGCAAGAAGGACACTATATCCGAAGCTACAGTATTTCGCGCAAATAGCGGTGATTGAAATGTTCCAGTAATTCAACAGCATATTGTGGAAGCAAGAAACTAACAGTTAGTGTTAGCGACACTACTACAAGGCTTTTATCGCATAAAACTTCTTTGAGCCGGGGAGGTGCAGGAAAAAGGAACAAATATTTGTACATTGACTAGGTTGTCATTTTTAATTACTATCGCTCCCAACATTTTCTGGAACGTTAGGTAAATGACAGTCTATACTATAGACAGTCAGACAGACAGCTTTTTATATTAATAATTCCATGCTATTTCATCCTACAACCTCTTTCTGTAAGCATCCTTTTCTTAGTTATAGATATATTTATAGATATTCTTATATTTAAGATATTTAGACAGATTCCCTAAAATACAAATTTTTTTCAATATCTCACAGCTGAAATCTCTCAAATGTTTTCAACGTTAATAAATTCATCCAGCTTTTTTTGTAATGTTATTCCTTATTTACTTTCAAGTGAGCCCAATCGCGGATTCCTTGCACGATTTTATGTGGAGCTACACTAATTTTACCCGGGCGGTAACACGTGATTTTAAACCCATTATTGGCGACCATCTTCTTTTGTATAATGTCACTATCAATTCAAAGACCAACATTTACTTTAACCTTTCGACCTTAAGTCTTTTTAATGGCACGTCTTTTATACTTTCCGATAATAAAGGAATGTTTGGTGTGCACAATTTCGTCACATCACCGCCAGCCATACAGTATCTCACCATCCTCCTGCAAGCTATGGAATTGTTTACCTGAAAATTTTAGAACCTCTTCTACAATTTCGATGTTCAAGAGAAATATGACTGATCAGTTATGTAACTAAGCTTAATCTTCTCGTACCTAATCGATAAGATCAATTCTTGAAATGTGATTTAATATCTGTGCATTGCAATGTTGAATGAGATTCGTCATGCTTTTCGTATTATCATACTGTTTTATTTTGAGTATATTACTTTATATTCCATTATTCTCAATGCAAAATGTGTAAGTAATGCGATTGATAATCTATGTTGCCTGTTTTAATTTCTCAATCCTAATGTGTGATCTTAAATCTGTGCACTGTTACCCTAATTATCACATGTTATGTATTCTCTTATTCATTGATTATTGTTGGTTTATATGTGGTGCTCCTTAATGAAATTTGTAAGTATTGATGTCACCATTTGTTTGGCATGTAATAATGTTTCAATGTTCAAGGGGACTTTAAGTCCCAGAACAATAAAGACTGAAGAACAATAAAGCATTACACGCTAAGGGTACCAGCATCATTTTCTTGGAGGAAATGTTCAAGCCGTTGCGCGTGGCCGAAGAATATGTAGATTTGTTGTTCAGCGCGGCAAGGGAGCCGACAGGCGCTCCTGGGCAACTTACGTAGCGTGGCGGCGGAGTCAGACGGTAAAAAAACTATTTGGAGCAACATATCCTTCGAGGAAAAAAGCAACCTTCGAGAGAAGCGTCAGTGAGATATTTATGAAAATGGTAAAGGTCAATATTAAATTTTCTGCTCTCAAAAGATTTCACAGTTCAACATTCTTTAATCCTAAACGTGGACTATTTGGTTGGATGCAAACAATTGTTACCGGAATCAATAAAGCTAGCTCGGCAATCTAGAAGGCCTGTCTTTAGTGTCTGGCCATTATCTCATCATTTAAGAGCATTAATGGAGAGGAAATGCGATGATAATGTAAACTAATAAGTTTATTTTTAAATGTCTTTTGTGTATTCTTATTGTGTAACACGAGGACAATGGCAAAATACACCTGATCCCTGTAACGAAGAGCAGAGAGGGTTAGCGATAACTGTAAGATGGTGTTTTGAGGAGCTTAGAAGAATGATTAGATCATTAGCTAAATTTAGTCTGGTAATACTTCAGTTGAAGACAAACATATAATTTAAGAATTACGTAAATGTGATACTAACATTTTTCATGAAGGCAATGATGGCATTTAAAAATATATTTTTAGTAGATACGTTGAGTTACAATAGGTTACATATTGAATAAAGGAAAGGCTTAAATATTTCCTTTACCGTAATTGAAGAGAATATTCTATGTGAATTTGCACGGAAAATGTACTTTTAGACCAGATAATGTACCTTTAGACCAGATAATGTACTTTTAGACCAGATAATGTACTTTTAGACCAGATAATGTACTTTTAGACTTTTTTGTCTTACGACCATGTCTTGTCCTTGACATAGTAATATTTTATGGTAACAAAAAGTAAATCTCGTTTTCAAATATTATGATTTCAATCTGAAAACAATGCAGTTAATTTCGAAGTCTTGTTACCATAGAATAATTAAATAAAACTAATTATACAAAAAGAATAAAAACAGCTATCACCATAGAATAATTATGTAACACCAATTACATGATATGGTGATTTATGCAAAATATCTTATTATTCCACTATACCAGTACAGCATAGGAAACATCTGATTTCCAATAGCGCCATGCCATATTTTAACGGCGGAGAGTAGCACATTACTAAATCCGGATATTACTTACTATTCAACATCACCGTAATTTATTTCGGAAACAATGAGAATTATTTTTGTGCAAATGTTGCTTTAGGTCTCACCAAAAAATAGAGATCGTTTCGTCCCAGCTACGACCTAACTTAGCGCACTTCCACACGGGAAGTGTCTCAGGACGCACAAGGCGGAAAAGATTTAAGATCCAACTCTAAGAGAATTCTATCAGGTAATATTAATCACTCTCTCGCATTGGGGAACTTAAAAATAAAACAGTCATGGAGATTCGTATAGCATTCCTATAATTTCAAGTCAGCACCTGCAGATTTGTCATCGGCCGAAACGAAAGTTGCCGAGAATAATAAAGGATAGCATAACGGTGTTTGAATTGGGCGTAGAGCGATGCTTCATTTTTTCACATGCATCTCATTTATTCGCGTTATATGCACATTAGTCACAGGAAGAAATATATGAGAGTGACAGAATCTAGAGAATCGAGATTCGCTTTGCAATGGTTGCATGGCAGTCATTCGCAGCAAAGCATACAATTAATAGTTGGTGTCTTGGCAGCCACATCGCCCGCGAGGAAGATAAGCTGGCATGCAAAACTGGCACGGCACCCATGACACTTAAATAATAATGTATCCACAAATGGAAAGCACTCATGAAAAGAATCATATGTCACAGTTTCTCCATTGTGTGCACGATTGCATTATGCCACGCAGACATCTACCCACCAATTAATTAGACAACCGTGAAACTTAAGACTAGCCGTATTTCCATGGATTATTTCTTAGCAAGAGAATTTAAAAGAAGAATCATTGATTCCACTTCGGCGTGATTTAAATTCCTCCAGCAACTCAAAAATAGGGGTAACTCACTTAATTTTTAGGAAGAAACCGAAGGAAAAAGCACTTCACATGCACTTCACATTTTCAATTATAATTTTCGGCACATTTCCTAGAATGTATTTAGCATATTCCACAGTATAATATTGATGGATCATCTCGCAGCCAATAAAAAAGTTCTGCGTAAAATCTTATTCGACAGAAATTCCACGCACCAAAATCATAACTAAGCAGAGGAAAAGCATTCTCAAAAATTTTGGGATGTCGGTCACAACCATGCTGAATGCAAGACATCAGACATTTATCGACATTCGTTTAAGTCATGCGGTGCTACCATTAGAAAAATTTTACGAATCTAAGCTCTTTTCATTGATAGAGTAAGGTTGTCAGCAGCGATTTTTTCAGAACTCATCATGATATTTTGAACAAAAACTGATAGCAATGAGATCATAGGGTACTTCATAACACTCCAACCTCAGTAATAAATGTGTTTTGCAGCGTACCGAAGAATTTTCCTTCGGCGTCCCCGGCAACGTCTCATAGTTTTGGCATTTTGAAACTAGAAAAGAAGAACATTTTCAAAGCCGACAACAACTTTAAACTACTGTCTTTGCATTCACGCCCTAAACAAGAAAAAGTTGTGACTAATATTGGACAAATCTTCCCTCACATACAGCAACATAAAAGATCGACATCAAAACGAAGTTTTCGTAACAATTTTCAAACAGGCGACCTTTAAAAGAGGTCGCTTGATCCGCAGAATCGGCCCAATTTATTCATCCGCTCAAATCGAACCGGATCAAAACAATATCCTCACAGCTAATAATTCAGGCTTATGTGGACCGGCAGCGAATTCAGGTCCGGCAAAACGCGTTATTGCGGTGGGAACCGTGACGAAACCACGTGGGGAAGTTTCGCAAGTTTCAAGTTCCCTTTCTTTTTATACCACCCCTTTTTTGTTTTTTTCCTCGCCTTTACTCCGCTGCTTGGCTAATCGCATAGTGATAGCGAACGCGTGTGATAAATATACAAGTAGCAGTTAAGGCTGGTAAAGAGTGCTGATTGACTATAATTTTATTCATACTAATAACCAAGACTACATCATGCTTAGATTATCTCAGTAATTTGTTGATCACCCACCCACCGCCGATGCTTCACGTAGTAACAAGATAATTTGCTCTTATCATATCTACTAATATATAAAAATTGAATTGTGTCTGTCTGTCTGTCCGTCTGTCTGTCTGTCTGCTGCTCAATCACGCATAAACTACTGAACCAATTGAGCTGAAATTTTGCATGTAAAGATAAAATGTATATGGGTTGAACATAGGCTATAATAAAAAGCCCTCAGGGCCCCCAAAGGCCCCCCCTGGTGGTCCATGCTAAGCATTGGGTTCGGTGCAGTTGTTTCATTTTTTGCTTTTTAAAAGTACTTACACTCTAGATAGAGTGCTGGGATTTTTTTATCGGATGGTTAAATAAATAAAGTTTCTAATTCTTTCAATCGATTTTCTTTTACGCTTCGTAATTGTCTGAATATCTTGTTTTTTGTTTAAAAATCTGACATTTTTCCCTTTAATCAACAATAGCATATTTCCTTGACAACCAGAGATTTGAATTTCAAAGGATATTCACGCATCTGGCATTTAAGTTTTCCTGCCGGCCCATGAGAGCAAGTGAAAGAAAATTTGTATAATAAAGGCCCAGAGTCCCAAGGGCCCCATGATAAATTGCTTCGGGGGGTAATCGATAAATTCAATGCATATTTACAAGTATACTCTTCATTATCTATTCTCAAAGTAGCTCTCATAGGGGAACCGCATACACTTATGTAGTAAACGATACACATACAGGAATTAAACGTGGAAGAATATTGCCGTGCATCGAATAATAATGTTAATAATGCCTCTGTTGCTACAACAAACACGGCGTCGTTTATTATAGTTTAATATTCAGATGTATTACACGTGGAACCGTATGCCTCTCATTACGATTGCGAACTGTTTTTAGACCAATTCTCACATAAACTTTACGAGTTATTTATATATATTTAATCTTATTAAAATGCAGTTACCTTACATTCACTCAATCATCGAGTTAACTATTCGAGTCTCTCACTTGCCGCTGGTTTTCCCCTCCTTGGACTTAAAAATATAGTCATCAACATCCATAATAGAAACAAGAGTAACCTTTTGAAAAATTCTTCTAAAGCATGAGGAATGTCTTCTTTGCGAGAAAATGAGTCCTTGCATTAAAAACGACAAAGGTTAGCCTTGGATACTCAAAGACATGCCTACCAGCAATCTCATGATAATCTCCCCGTGGTGTTTCTCGGATTACGCTAAGAACCGCACAAATTTCATCCTAACCAAATCTACTGACTGGTAACCAGCTAAAAAAATGGCTCAAATATTGAGCCATTTGTTTCAAAACTTCAATCTGTTTTAAGATGGCGGAAATTATAATTGCGTCACTACATGCTTCTTACCCATAAGAAGAACGGATATTCTGCGCAATGGACGTCATCGGTGAATGAAAATTGGCAAGTGCACTAAGACTGATCTCCATAGATTTTTAATTTTGTAACCAATGATTATGATTTAGGAAACAATGAATATAGCCACCCTTTATGCCAAAGGCATAGTCCGGGTATTGAAGGATTCATAGGACAAATAAACATAGCTGCTATTGAAAATGCTCCTTTTGACGTTGTCAACCGCTGGATTATACTCTACTCTCCTATCCTGATTAAGATACTCAAGGCACATATCAACGGTGAATGGCGGAACTGAATTAAGTCATTGAATGCAAATTTATTTATGTTCACAAGGGAAGTGTTCAAGCTGTTATTCACTCAGAAGACGGCTCAAGAGAACTTGAGGGACGAGGTCACCATCTATCAACCTAGGTGCTATGTATTAAGTAGTAATGAGTCTTCGTGGCCCATTATTGGGTTTTCCCGTGTATTAAAGAAGACAAACAATCACTCAACTCTCCGTGCACGAAATGGAAAACGAACAAATTACACCGATCACAACAAACAAGATAGGATACGAACACCTCAAATGATCACGCTGACAGTATTCTTCAGGTTTTGTGGTTTTCTTATAAAATAAGTTCAATGTTTTTCACATCCGTTGAAGTTCAACGGGTACCTTCAGCTAGTAAGATATAAAAAATTGAAGAAAAGCAGCAAACTAAGAGATTGACACTACGTGATAACTTATATAAAGAACACATATATGTATAGGGAATAGAACTTCGAATACTGCAACCCATTCAAGTAAATACTTAACGGTTTACTTAGTGGAACAGAATTGCATTTAATTATTTACGTGTTTGTAAATGCCGCACGTTTTGTTTTTCAATTTCACCGACCGTATTTTCGACATATAATGTCAATATCTAGGTGTATTAATAGGGTATTTATAGCAATCATCCTTGGTAGCATTATCATAGACTTGTCAAAATCTTGTTCGGTGTAAATGAAACTGTGGACTTTACAAAGTCATAAATCATTTCATACCACAACTGATATGCATTTAGACGTACTGGGCAGGACGAGCAAGGTAGGCACCCTCAAAATTTGCCAAAATAAAAGCTTCACTAATCTTCATGGATTCGTCAAAATATACTTCATTCTATAAGCATTTTCATTTAAAATACTCATGGCAATAGTTGTAATAAGTGACCAGAACTCCAAAGGAGGGACATCATTCTGCAACCTCGCACACGGGACTCTCTCTATCAATCGATCAAAATCGCCCACCCCCTCCCTCCCTGCCACCCCACACCAGCGCCGCTCAAAAGAGGATGAGGTTAGGGGGTATTAAGCGTTGTATCCGAAGTTGTGATGGGGGGGAGATCAGTCGAGGTGACCGCTCTGGTGTCTCTAGCGATGTGGAACGTTGGGGAAGGAGAGGAGTTATGGCAGAGGCAGACGTGGAGACTTGGGGGGGAAATGGACCCCCGCCAGGACTGAAAACTCATAAAGGGGAGTGTGAGATCGTGCGGGCGGAAAACTTGCTGCTCCCTTCGTGTCGGAACCACGAGCAATTGGTCCCAATCTGAGGTTACTGCGAGGAGGGAGGGACTTGGAACATCTCGTCGACTCTGGCTCCTGCTCTCCTCTTCTTTCCTCTCCACCCCCCTCCCCAGTCACTACCGCCCGACGACCCAACCAACATCCCGAGAGGATACCGGTTTTGCTTCCGTCCTGGGGTAGATGGGATGGGTACCTAGCTATATGTTGAGGGGAAGGGAGATGGAGAGAAGAGAGAGAGTGGGAGGGAAACACGATTTCAGGGGGTAAGTGGGAGGATGAGCATGTGGAGAGGGAATATCAAGGAGGAGAGGGGTAGGTACTACCTCAACTCAGGGTGGGCAATATATCGGACACTTCAAATTCACGGTTTTTAAAAGTTAACTTTCCTTTTAAATTTCAAATCAATGCAGTTATGGAGTATTAATTTTTTAAACTGAAAGCATTGCTGCTGACGTTTTACAAAATTTATTTAACTTCACCAAGACAAAAAATGCAACATAAAAACAAAATCAGGGGCCACAAAATATTAATTTTGGCTCATTTCAGGAATAATCCAGGAAATACTTAACTACCTTCACTTAGTTTAAATATATTTTAAACAAACACAGGTAAACAATGCATGACTATTAAACAACTTATGTGTTTCATTGGGTTTAATACTCGAATGAACGAATTTATATTTTGGAAACACCCTGTTTCGATAATATGTCGTATGATATCCCTGTTGATTACTGATAATTATGAGTCCTGATTTTTTTTTAAAGACCAATACTCAATATCAAAATTGTTTTTAATATTGTGGTAAAACAAAGAAGTTTTCTCAGTTCGAAGTTGAAAGACCCAGTCGTAATGCTGATGGAGGAGAGCATAATAAGCGTCAAATCAATTATTTTCTTGCTTCCATATTGTGTTTCAATACAACATCAGAAAGAAGCGAGTTTCTAACGATGATAATGTAATAAATGTGATAATAAGCAGTGAGGGAGTAACAAAATGTTCAGTTGAATAGTAAATTTCAAGTGATTTTATAAACGGCGAAATTAATTTTTTAAACTATTAAAGCCTACAAGCATTGGGACAATTCAGGTTTTTAAAGAAATAATTAATTTAAGTAAGTTTGCAATCGGAAACCTCGACGTCATCCTTATTCCTTACCATAAATAAAAATTATTAAAAGGTCCTTATTCGTGGAATATATTTCATTTAGAGTTCCGGCAATTGAGTTTCAGAATTTTGTATAGGCTGTAACTTTGTAAGCATTTCTAGTTCTTAGGAAGACGGTTCATTTTATTGTTAGATGCAATAACATTCAGATATAGCTCTTCAAGTTTTGTCTTACGAAGCGGCGAATTCAAGGAAAATCATTATTGATTCGGTGAATAATGCCAATTCGTAGTATTACGGAAATATTCAAATTTAATGCATTTGACATCACTGCTACATCACTAACCAAAAACCAAGGACGCCTCGATAGGAGGCAGAAAGTATGTGTAACTTAAGCGAGGCTTAAAACAAGGCAAACAGTTCTGTCAGGAAAGTTTTGAGATTACCCAACAAATATAATATTACGATAGGGCCTTCCCATTATCTTGGTTTAAGTAGAACCTTCCCATGAACCTGGTTCAATCAGTAGAACGCCAAATGATGATTCAATGCATCAGATATTTAGATAAATCATTTAACGAATCTAAAACTTATGATTTCGGAAAAAAATGCTCTCCTGACTTGTGGTTTTCAAAATTTCCTACGACCTCACTGTTTCCACGCGCTCTTATGTGATTGAGTGGCCACCCTGAAATACCGCGACTGCGGGGGAAGAGAAGAATTTGAGGGGAGGATTGCTCTACTACCCCAACGGTGCAAAGGAAGAAGGGTAAATCGTAGTAGAAATATGAGCGAGGAAAGGCAGAATAAGGGGGGAGGCAGGCTGAATTGAACACGTTGTGCAGGATATGGGGGGGGGGGGGGGGCAGTGAGTTCTGAATCGTCGCTTAAGGGCATTTCTCGAACGTGATGCACCGTGGGAAGCCGTGGACCGGAACAAAAAAACGTCGGACGACGCTGCTCGCTTTTTTTCTTCACCCCTTTTGCTGGAATCATTATTGTTTCTTCCTTCTCTTTTTTTTCGATGTCTACTTTTCCATATTAACTGTTTTATTCTCACCCGAGGCGGAAATAATGGTGCTCGACAAAAGGAAGACGGGTGTTTCCGAAGCTGGGACACTCGAAGGCGCGCGGGAAAATCATAATCAATTTCAGAAGGGAGCGAAGAGGAAATACAATTAGGTCGCCCTCATATTATCTCGTCCACCAACTCTATTAAACACGAGAACGCTGATATCCTGTCTCGCAGGGTTACAAGCCCAACTCGAGACGCGTTGGTAACTCGGAACGCGTCAATAAAAATGTACTCGAAGTAGCTTATAACGTGAAAAGAGAACTAAGCGAGTGCGAGCTTTAGAATTAATGGGCCATGGCAAAGGGTTTTCATAGTCTGCAGTCTCAAATCGGCTCTTATTACAACTATTGCAAGCCCTGTAAGAAAAATCTTACAATTATCCATAGACTTCTCTATGTTTCAGTTTCAAAGTTGGAAAAACTTACTTTTCATTCTGGAATCAATAATTAATGGAAGAGGAAAAAAATCATGGTTAATTGATAATTTAACAAACCAAAAAATTAATTAGCGTTCAATAATTCAAACTATGAAATACTCGTAGAAAATGTAACGTAAGAAAGATTTCACTAAAAATAATTATTTTTTTAAGTTTAAAATTCCAATTATTAATTAAAAAATTGATAATTTGAATACGGATACCTTGATATTTAATGTGAAGTCAATAGTGAACCCTGAACAAACCATGTCCATATTAACAAGTTGTTGAAATCTTGCTGCAAGATCGGAAAAGTTATCACACTTCCTGCAAGATGAGAGCAATACTGGACTGGCAATGATCGTGTACTGAGATTGCCATGGTTCGCATGGCTTCTGCATTCTTGATATCCTTGATGGCCTCTGCGCAAGCTTGCAGCAACCTTGCGTATGAAGTGGGCAGAAACTGATTCCTGACTCCGAATGAAGGAATTCCGCATCCCTCGTATGGCTTACAATTAGTGACCGATGAGATATTTCCGCACGTAACAAACAAAAATTCAGATTTAAGGCAAAGTTTAATCCAGCTTCTATTTGCCAAGAGTACGGATTCTTGGGTAAACAGGAAATAAAGTCATGTTATTCATTTCACAAACGAAGATGATTAAGGTATCCCCATTTAAAAAGATTCTCATTGGCTAAACTTGACTTACGCTCAGCACCATCGTTTATGAGCCGTCTTGTTTTCTCAAAAGAAGAGGAAACTACAACGAACAAATCACGGGTACCTTCAAGCTAAAAACTAAGAAATGCCTTGTGATAACTTAAACATAAATTAAGCTAACACAAATTGACATTTATGAGTTAGCTGGATGCCCGCTTTTCATATATCTGCCAAATATCTCAACAAGATATGTTTTAGGCATTACTCAATACATCCATTGTGCGTTTTAGGAAACAAGGTAATACAGCCGCAAAAATTGGTTTCCATGAAACGTTTTTTGCACACAGATTTGACTGGCTATTACAAGTTATTTATTTTACATTCTAGTGATCGTTTTACTAGGAAGGAATTATATACTTGGCGGCAGATTTTCTATTTCTATACAATTGTCTACAATTCAATGATTTTACTTCTGTTCTGCATGATGATTCCAGTGCATCATCCACTTGACTTGACTCCAAATTTTTAATTGCATAAATATCAAATAATCTTGCTTATAATGAAATACAATAACATTTCAATTCCAATAAACGAAGTCTTCTGAATATTTAAGATATATAAAACAGAGAAGGTACGCAACAGATTTAGTAGTAAAAACATTCGTGATATTTAGGTTAAAACAGGTATGAAAAAAAGAGAAATTATTATCGACGCATGTGATGGAGAAAAATAACTATGAGGCAAAATACAGCGAGGGTGAACGCAGAAAGAGGAAAGTCACAAGAGATAAGTCATTCCATTAGTGTGGCCGGCAAATTCCACTTGTCAAAGAGAGAATGATTTATTTACCCAACTGAAACATTTTACAAGTGTATAACCGATAACTGGTTAATGCAATGCATTTATCTTTTGCATCCGAGACTGAAGCTTTATGTACGCTTTCCGCATAATCACTGAGAATTAAGCATTTCCACAAGTGTCTCGGAACATTTTAAAAATCCACTCATATATTTAATATACTCATTAGAAAATATATAAGAAAATGGGTAATAATTATATAATAACATAATAATGAGAACCTGCCATCATTACTCATTAAGAGATTTCATTTATGGGTGGCTACATTCATTTCCTACTTTTGCATTTACGGCCGAGAAGAAAAAAGTTAATCAATTTGCATTATTCAATATCATCCTATCTAGGTTAAATATTGCGAAAAGGTCGCGTCTTTCTTAGTTATTCTGGCATTCAAAATTGTAGGTACCTACTGAACAACTTGCAGTTTACAACGTTATGTCTTCGCGTTTTTCCTATTTCAATCGCAATATATAGATGTTTTGTAATAAAATTGGTCCAATATAATTTTAATCTGAAAAAAACAGTGAAATGCTGCTGAATCATCACTTTCACCTTCGAAACAAATTTGAAGATCCAGTGTTACAGAATTCAGTGATTGATAATTTTCTTCTTTGAGCGGCCGTAGTATGTATGGCCAATTACGTTAAGGGATCGATTAGTGTTGTTTAATCGACACCATTCAATGACAAACGAAGTAGGTACTTGTAAAATAGCAACATGTTCATTCATAACAATCTCGATTTTACAAGGGAGTTATTTTGATAACACCTCGAAATGACCTCTGATCGGAATTATTTCGATGCGCTTCAGGCACAGCTTTCCCGGAATTTAATTTTCTCCCCACAGGTTTTCAATACCTACTCTACTTGGTCGAATTAACTGTATGCTGGACTATCATTAACAGATATTAGAAACACAGGGAAAACTGATCCATTATTCCTCTATAGCTTTACGATTGCTCTAACAGTCCATCATACAGTTAATTCGACCAAGTAGGTATTGGAAATATTTTCGCAAAAATGCGAGCAGTTAGCAAGATCTGTGAATCAAAAGAACTAGCAGGGTTTTAATTCTTGCGCAAAGAGACCTTAAACATATTCAAACCAAGGCATCACCGGGCTACCATGACTCATTTGCAATAAGGAATCAAATTCGCCTCTAGAGATGTATTATGGAATTGAACATATTTGTTTACCCGTCATAGGGTCAATATTATCTACTCACCAGATAGTCACATCGGTGGTATTAGTGGAGTAAATCGTTCTACCTTCAGCGGACCATTTAATCTGACCTTTTTCCATTATTTAGAGTCTGTCCAAGATAATAGCGCAGTTGAAATAAAATTATTTGTCTTAGTAAGAAATGAAAAGTAAACAATTTTTTCGCGATCTAATGATTTAAAAAAGGCCTCCATCATGAATTCTTCGGTCACGTGATTCACTTTCCTAAACAGCATTGGACGTGTACACAAATTGGCTGAATTTCTAATTGCCCTATTATCTTGGACGCACTCTAAATGTTTTGTAGATTTATGTTCAAATATTTTTAACTTTTTTTCAACTCTATCATGACACATGCTCTACACAACTTGCAGACTGCTTCTGCACATAAACGACTTATGTATAATTGCTTCTAGGAATTACAGAAGAGTGGCTAACTTATGACTGAGTGAGGTAACTGAAAATGTAATAGCTAAATAAAATAAAAGATTTGACAATATTCATAAATTTAACGCAAACCTGCTTAGTTCCCCTTTTTGCTTGTAAATTCTTATTTATTGATATAGTGAATTATTTCCTTTTTGAGAAACGATGATATAAACAAAAGCATCATTCGCTTTAGAATCTCTAATTGAAAGAAAGCGAGGATTTTATTCGACTTCTTCAATGCGTTGATAGATTCGACCAACCGACACTAAGGGAGAAATACACTAAGACAGATACGCTCTAACACCATCACCCAATTTGAGACCACAACAAAACTACGGAAAAGGAGCCGTAAACTAAAATATATCTCAATTTCATATTTATTAGATACATTTTTCATCCATAAAATGCAAAAATGACTGGTTTCCTATTCCTCATCACCAATCGCCCCTTTGGCGACTCGCGCAGAAATATTTAGAGGTAGATTTAATATCTCTAGTCATCTAAACAGGTTTTCCACCTGTTTAGATGACTAGAGATGGCCATGGTAGTACATACCATGGACAGCCTCACTTGTAATATCCCCGATTAAAAGGGAGGATTCTCCATTTTTCTTTCAATAAACCATTTTCCGATTCGTTTGCTTTCCTCTCCATCCGTCTTAATATTCAAGTCCTTCTCCCTTACCACATTAAAAAGTCTCCACTCTACCCTCTTTCTTCTTCTTTAGCGACGAAGTTTCTGATAAATGCAACCCAACGCTCCCTATTAGAGTTTTAACTCATCTTTTCTAAATGGTTTAGTCCTAAGTCTACCGCTAAATTTCCTCCTTTTTGTAGATGCCAATGCAATTCTACACTTTATTTCCTTCGTTCCGAATGCTGTTGTCTCTGTCCACAAGTCGTTGGCAATAAGTGCAAAATTATTTAAGCCGTCAATGCACGTAAAACTATAGTACTATTTTATTTCTTAACTAATCATCACATTAGCATCCAGAACATTTCTTAGAAACGAAAACTTTTTTTAATGTTTAGTACACGCCCTTCTATCTTTTACATCTATTCCAGTGTTCCTTCTTTTTAATAATCTCATTAACTTTGTCTTTTCATCTCTAATCTTCAAGGAAAACCATGCACACTGAATCTCCATTGCGCATATCATCGACTGCAGCCTCTTGGTTTACTAGCAAGCGAATGCATGTTGATTCTGAAATTTAAATTATTCTATCAGCAGCTCTCCTAATTTCATTCCTGATTTTATTTGCATGTCCCAAGAAAGTTTTCGTCGAAAATGCTCGATAACAATAAGAGTGCCGAGTATTTGACGCAACCTACAAAAGAACGTGCAATGAGCGATTAAGAATATGCGGCGCCGCACGTATTTCTGCGGGCAGCGACCCACCGGCCGCGCAATAGATTCGCAGGACTGCACAATCGAGAAGTCGGTGAAAAGTGTAAAAGGAAAACTCGATTCTATTTTATTTCTCCACTCCATTTCCCGCGTGGGATCCGCCACATATTTTGCAACATTTCCACTCTCTCTCTCTCTCCTTCCTTTTGAAAACGGATGGAAACGGATGGTGACCCACATCGCGAGGGCGATGACAAGGAGGCGATCGCGCAACCATCAATACCCTTTTGTTTCTGCTCACCCACTTTTGCGTGAAAATTCGCCAATTGGTCGATTTTCACCCACCAGGAGTAGCGCATACAATGGCCGTAAGCTACGTTTTCATGCAGCCGTTTTTACGTTGCCGGACAGTGCGTGGCAAATCAGAAGCGAGATATTTTACGCAGACTGTTGCCGTCAGAGTTGCCTTTTCTTTCAACTTTTGACGCAGCCTGCGTCGTGCCGGAGCTGCGGCAGGGCAAGAAGCTTAAAAATCTTCTAACTAAAACTTCTTCTCGTATTTATAAGCTCCTTGGGTAGTGAGTGAGGACGGAAGCTTTCTGTCTGTCATTTGTTGGTCACGTGATTCTTTCCTAATGAATCGTGGGTCACCCTCATATTTCTGGCAAAAGTTGAAATAAGGCGGTGCAACCCATCGCCAATACTCCTTATGAATCCTCGTTTTAGATTATATCTCCTCAATTAATAGGAGATAGAACGTGACGCGGTTTTCTAACGTTTTCTACTCTCATCCGATGCTACTGCTGCTACTACTACCACTGCCATGAAAACAGAGTTCGTACGTGACAAACAATGCAGCGGCTAAACGACACAGAAACTGTTGCATGAAAACGTAGCTGTATCCTCCACATCCTCCTTCTACCCTATGTAGTCCGGTAAATGTGGGTACTGGGAAGGTAGGAAACACAAGGTGAGCGAAATGGGAAATAGCGAGAGACGCATACCATTTGGCACATGAGCATAGACGGAAGCCCAGGGCTCAGAGAATCGGTAGCGAACATGTTTTTCAACGAAATGAACACGGAGGAAAAAATTAATGTTTATTGCCTATATTCTGATGATTGTCCTGCCAAATACATACGTCAAACACGCAAGAGTGTCAATATACGATGATCAATGAACAGAGATAGTGTTACGAAAAATCAAATATTTTAGATAACAAACATCGCAGTAACTTGGCGCCAGAATCACTCACTTGGACGACTACTGTAAAAGATCGGACGTCTTAGAAACGCTGGAAATAGTGCAGCATGTCATAAACAATATAATGCTGGTAAAAGAACAAGTGTTACTCTATCATTTCCCGTCGTTCTCCCTACCCTTGAACAAGTTAAATTCCAAGAACTGATGTTGAATCGCCTTGTACTTGGGCAGTATTTCTGTGGATTGAAACTGTTTATACCATTGTACACCAACTCTATCCTTTTCTTGGAAAACCTACCCTAAACCCGCTGACCCTTTGTCTGAAGGTCACATGACCACCCCCTTCCCTCACCTACCCCATCCAAAAACCTTTCCATCCTCTAGGATCGGGTAGAAACATTTCCAGTATTTGTTTTATTCTTTACCTCAGGATGACACAAGGTGTTGAAAACTAGATCATAATAAATAAAAAATTTAAGTGGAATCTACATAGCTGGTGCTCATTTCCCTCCCTGAAAATATTGTTGGTTGGTTATTTTGGGAGGCCACTGAGGTCATATGCGCCAACAAGGAAAGAAGGATAGGTTAGTAGTGAAAGGGATATTTGGGGAATGCAGGAAGAGTGGAGAGAAACCCAGCGTCGGCATTAGCCTACTTTTAAAGAAAGGTGAGAAAGGGTCAATATTTTTGTCTATCATACGGAAAGGCTGAAGTGCTCTACACTCTGCCTATTGTAGGCAGAGTGTAGAGCACTTAGCTCTACCTATAGTAGAGCAGAGTGTAGGCAGAGTAGGCAGAGCAGAGAGTAGGCAGAGTGTAGAGCACTTAGCTCAACACTCTGCCTATAGTAGAGCAGAGTGTAGAGTATTGAAGTAGGGATCGGGATTTCATTGAAAACTCCTGTTTCTCCCTCGTTTCCGGGATCCCCAGTCAGTACTCAGTACAGATATGGAAAGTGAAAAAAGACGCACGCGCAGGTCAATACAGTGATGGTTGCTGCCATTTCCTCCCTTAAGGTGTCGAAAGCAATAATAAACACTTATGGTGCATCACACATGAAAAAGACAGGATCATTCATTGCGAATAGAAAAACAAACAAATATTATTCCTCAGCAGCCAAAATAAAAAAGCTTCATCTCCCAGGTACTGTTTAAGTTTTAAAACACCTTCTATAGGACTACCCATTAATCACCATATGCCAAAAATGCAATGCAATCTAAGTGAAGCCATAGTTTTTATTAAAAACAATATTCTACAGCTAAGTCTGTGCAAGTTTTTTCTCTTTTCCTCTCTCGACCACTATGTCAACACGTCATCTTCCTCAAAAGAAAATATCATGAGCGATACATAAAAAGTTGAAATTTAATTAAGTAAAATTAGTTGACGATATATAATACGTATCTACGATTTAAGGAGACATTTAAATCGATGAAAGACTTAGAATATATAAGTTACTATCGTTTTTTTGGGAAGACAAAAATCTCAGACGAGGAATCATTTTCCTTATGTAAATTAATAGGCCGGATTTCCAACTCAAACGAACCAAGATTCTCCTCGTTTCCTTGGATTCCAGAATTTCTGTTTTGGAAAGGGGCAAGTTTTGGAAAGGCAATCGTGAAGCAAGATGAGTAATTGAAAGTAATTGTTTCCATAACAATTGGGTAATATGGATATATATGCCAGCATTTAAAACAGAATATCTGTTATAACATGTTTATTAGATAATTATACTATCGCTAAAAACACTCCTTGGATATTAATTTGTATAAAATCGGAAAACGTTAGAGTAACAATTGATCTGTATAGCACAGGAAATTTAATAAACGGTGAATTCCAAAATGCATACATTTGTCATCCTTAAAATAAAATTTATTCCGATGTAACATTTTTTGGTATAATGTTTTTACCCATGGGAGTAATTTTGTACTCCGAAGTAATTTTATTTATTCCAGGAAGCTATAAAGTTAAATAAAGGGACAGAGCAACATAGAGTGTATTATTTCACAGAATAAACTCATTTCTTCGATTTTCTCAAAGAATTGATCACGAAAAACATTCCGTGCGATCCAAATGTTATTCTGTACCCCGCAGGGCAAGAGTCCAGCAGCACTCATGTGTAAAAGCATGCGCCTATCCTTAAGATTTGCTGAGGTAAGCGGAGGCGAGGTAAGCCACAGAGAAAGTTAAGAAACCTGGAGGAAGAACGGGGCAAGCATAACCGTTTTTCGCGCTCTCTATCAACACTCTTGCCTTCGCATGCGGTTGCCATGGTGAGAAGCGAGATACAGCGATAGATGGCACACGGGAGGGAGTAAGAGAGTTGACGTAATGCGTGACATCATATTTGACTTTCCCTTTTACTTACACCTCCGTTCGTCGATGACTCGCCGCGAGTGTATACCTCTTCTTACTCCGAGACACTCCTGCCTATATAATGGAGATGCCTACGCGCGCACATCAATCGCACTCCAAGTGCTCTCACTCCCTGGGCGTCAGGGGAAAAAAATCATTTCCTTTCCCATTCTGAGATTGCGAAAAGCGTAATCCGGTGAGAGTGAACCCGTGCAAATGCCATATTCATCTTGCGTGGGTGGCTAAAGGAAATATTTTCACTCAGGCAGGGCCTCGTTTCGGCGTCCCCACAACTTCCGTCTCCCTAGCACGAATTCATACGAGGTTTACGAGATTAAAAATTATAAATATTACTTCGCTTCTAATCGCATTTAGGTATTTATATTGCAAATTTATTTAAAACAGATCAATTTTACGGCTTTATCCTAATTTGGCATCCTCCGTGAGACGTCGATCCGGGATTTAAACTTCCCCTGGGATCTTGTGCAAAAATCCTCATTGTCTTAGAGAAAACATTACATTAACCTTAAAAAAAATAGATGTTTAAAAGGTCTTACATGGATATGGGTACCTTGCACCTACTATTAGCTGCTATTGAGTTAGCATTTATTGTATACAAGCTAGGTCAATATTATTCTAGGAATATTTTAGCGTGTATAAATCTTTATGAAGATTCAAAAGCAGTATATTTATATTTGTGCATTGCTATTTTTCATTTTTAAGTACTTTCGAACGGTTTTCTGCTGTGTTTAGTTAAATAAAATCGTACTTATCAAAGAAAAAGTTGCATATATTATTTTAAAAATATTAAAGCATATACTATACTAAAGCATATAACTGATCTCAAATTCCAAATATTCTTGTTAGTAAACCTATGGAGAATATGTACAAGATCGTGCATGTATTGACAAAGCAGATAATTCTAATTCTAGTGAATACTGGCAGTGATTGCCATTATCGTTAAACTAATATAATTTGTAATAACATTAAATTTTCCTGACTGTGAAAAATAAATCGGGATAGGAATGATTAATAAACTCCAAAAGAAACAACTGATAGGGGAAAACTATATACAATATAGAATTATGGACTAAATAACACGCTTCATAACCGATGAATAGGTATCATAAATATTTCGAAAGAACAGATAAGAATACGAATAAATGCGCTCAAATATTTTTCAGTAAATTTGATTGTTTCAGGCTTGACTTCGTGGAAGTGATAGATATTCATTTTGAATAAAAAACTTTGTACTTTTCCACAGGTATGTAATATTTCCGCAGTCAAGTATGTATTATTTGTAATCTTGCTTTGAAAGGCACTTTGAATAGAGGTTTCCCGTAAAGGTTAACTATTACTATATATTAATATTCCCTATTTCATATTTTCCTAATTTCCTTAGGGTTAAAAAATGGCCTTTCAGCTCTCTGAAAACAACATTTTGTCCTGGAAGATGAGAAAGAGGACTTATATACCTGGCAAATTCCTGATAATTAGTATCTTTCCGTGGCCACAGCTCAGAATGGCAAGTCTCCTGTCGAAATCTCTAACGGAGAACATATTCTTCTGCATCCGCCCGCTTGAATCAGTTCATCCTCACTCCCCACAGTAATAATTAGAATGAATAATATAGAAGTCTAGTGAACGAACAACCAACGAAAGAACAAAATGTTGCGATTTCCTTAGAAGACTCATAATCCCCTGGATTATAACATTTTGAGAAGCTGGATTAGATCTAACCCGGAATTCAGATAATCATCCACTTTGATCCAAACAAGCAGCATTGAAATGTAGAACAAATTTCGCGATAGAAAATTCCCCTAAGCCTGACCGGCACAAAATGCAGGGTAAATGCGGAAAAAATAAAGACTTTTTCTCGAGATGGAGGCAATAATGTGAATTTTTAAGTTATCTACGACTGAATTCGCAAACCGGACAAGAACATTGCATGCATCAAACAAGAAAATCCATGGTTCTTATTTTGTGGTTATAAGACAGAGTAGCAAATGATTCGAAGCACACTTTGCAGAGTCTGCAGCCTTTGATATCTCTCTGCGGCACATATTTCATTAGAAGTAATTTTCAAGGTGTATAATAAATATGAAGTAGGCTGAGCCTGGTTTGGATGAAGATGATTAAAAATGTATACGATAAATTCGAAGGAGTAAATGGCATAATCCTTGATATTTGCTAATGTTTACAATTTTTGCGATTGCGGAGGCATGTACTGAACGCATGTTGCAATAATTAACTGTATATAAAATATTTAGTCTAAATAACAAGAAAATTAACTCAATTCCATGAAGAAAAAATCATTCCTATTCTACATCATCCAGCAAGATTATCATTTATTCCAACAGCATCGAGTATACCTATTACGCTTGTGGAGTACTGATTAGTTAAGCAGCTATGATCACAACCAATTGGCAGCTTTGCACGATATTTCTTGTTCCTTCAAACGAGTTTCAGGCCGGCAGGCCTGACATTATTTTTCCACCCGCACTACATCATTGGCGTATTTACGGGGGGGACGAAGATGACCGACCCAGACCCCAACCCAGAAGCAAATTCGTTAAGGGTACCAGCATTAATATATAAAAAAATAATAAACAATGTATCTTTAAATGCTTCAAAAAGGGCTAGAAAATGCAGTTTTTTTGTCTTAATATTAAAACATTTTCCGGACCTACATTGGGCTGGGCCCGGACCCTATCACAAATATTCTGGACCCCTCTCCAGAGCCCAATTTTATACAAACCACAGCACTACATAGAATGGTACGCAAAAGCGTCAAAATGAGAGAAATTCGCCATCAAACATAATTCCAAGCATTCTCTCTTTCCCCTCTCTAATAACGACTAAAATAATAGCATATCAAGACACTGATGTAACCAGACCACACCCCACCAATCATCGCTTTCCTCCCCCAATTCCTTTTCCCTTTGGGTTGCGTCCAAACATCCCTGCAGCTACTCAGTTTAAAAGACGAATGTTATTGAAAAACTAAAATAAAAATTGAAAGAAAATTTAACATAGCATTGAGCAGAGAAATTTTTATAATAATTGAGTTGAAATTTAAAATACTTATTTCAACATTTTTATCGTTGTTTTTATTACTGTTTCAATTAGTCGAAAAGCATATCCTAAAATTTCTTCAAACTAATATCTAGACGCAGTACACACTGTAGGGAATTTCACTTTCTTTATATATTAATAACACGTATTGCGTTTGAAAATAGAGGTTAGTTTATAGCTCTAGCATGTAAACGAAAGATCAGGTAAGTTTTTCAAAGAATTTTTTTTTTTTCATTTCCATTCTCGAGGGCCAGGGCTTGATTCAGGGCTGCCTCATGCCCTTGCATATGTACCCCCCGCAGATATCAGGAGTAGTATTAAGATGTATATATTGAGTTCACATTGTTTTTTGCAGACCGAATGTTTCCGGAGCGAGATCACGCCGTCCGCATTCGCATGCAGTGAGTCCCTCGTGTCATTAGCAACCGACCAAGTCCCACATCTGTGTCGGAGCCTGAAAAATGGAGTCATCCGGATAGAACGGAGGCAGCGGCCGGCGGTGTCGTCAAGCAACTGTCGGAAACGTAATACGTGGCGCGCATTTCGTAACAATTTCACCCGCAAGGGAATCGCATCAAGAAAGGAAGTGATGTAACGGCCACACTTTCTCATCGTAATCTTAACCTAAAAATCTTCGTGGGAAATATTTTCCTCTTGTATTTTTTTTATTACTTTTCCATGGCGTTTTGTAACACTTTCTGGACTCGGATCCTCAATAGCACGCGTCAGGCTTCGTAAAATAACTGCTTTGAAAATCATTAAAGAACTAATTTGAGCTTTTCTTATTTAGCTTGGGCGTAGGTATTACAGTTATCCCTGACCCAAGTTTTAAGCGTCGTGACTAATTTTCATCGTATTATTGATGATTATGCCGTGCGTGGATAAAGTTCAAGAGGGATAAAGGTAGTATTTATCCTCCCTAACCTAGACCTTCCGGATACCAGATTTTTTTCTTCTTCGATCTTTAGTTTAGCCATTCTGTTTTACCTTCATCACCTTGTACCCTCAGTCGATGATGAAACTGTCACTCCAACTCTTTCGTGGTCTTCCTATTTTTCTTGTCAATAGTGGCATTGTGCCTCTTGCTACTTTTACAATTCTGCAGCCATCCATTCACCTGATGTGATTGTTCATCTCCATTTTTCTGGTAACCACCCACTCGTTGATGTTTTCCACCATTCATATACGCCATATATATTCGCTCTTTTCCCTCTCTAATAAGGTTTACCCACTTATTCTTCACGATTATCTATTCAAATTTATTTTTAGTAAATATTTTACCTATAATGTGCCAGATTGGGTTTCAGCGGTTTATGACATTATTGGTCAAATGCTGCTTTAAATCGGAGACCCCTAAAATAACTATTATACTTCTTTTCCTTATATTTAGGAAATTATCTCATTTATAAAACGCGTGTACTCTACTGAGTATTAATAGATGCTATGAATGAGTGATTCATTTCCCATTGCCTCAACAAACGGCATCAATATATAAAATATGTATATAGCTTTAATCTATATGCAACCAAATTCCTGCATTGTTCCTCATTTGGAAGAATTCTGGAACTGAGCCTAATTGTAGCATATTAGACTAACCAACATCAACATATTTCATTGATAGATAATTATATAAAGCACGATTGCATCGGTATTACTATTTCTTTATTTCTTATGAGAAGATATGGGTGTAAAAACTGATATTGGAAAAATATTTACCCACCAATAATAAAAACCAATTTCAGGGAACTCGCTGAGAATCTCACGAATGGTCATTTAAGGCAGTTAATCCCCGACGTAACGTCAAAGAAATCTTTGAGTACAACAAATAAGAATCGCGAGCATGCAAAAAGGGCATTCCACCGTCCTATTTTTTTCATGTTCATGATGCACCAATTTTCACTAGCCAAAAGGTTAAAATTTCTTCGTTCGCAAATTTATAAATAGGTTCACCAGGCCTTTGAGGAAAAGCATCCGAGAAAAGATAAAGGTACCGCTAAGTATTGCTCTTATACCAGCGTATACCAGCATTATCTTGTTATATTATTATAGCATTATTATATTATTAGCAGCAAGTCTTATACCAGCATTATAAATTCCTTTTTTCTCAAAATTGCCAATTTTCGTACTCCCTGATTGTACTTATTTAAGAGTAGGTTATTTAGTTTTATTTTCAGACGACATAATAGTAAAAATAAAATAATAACAACTCTTTTCCGTCCCATTTTCATCTCGCATACCTAGAGTAAGAAATAGCAAAAACAGGGAAATATTGATTCCAAACTTATGGCGATATAGCCATAAGTTTGGAATTAATATACTTGTAATATCCATACAGAATATACTTATAATATCTATATAGAATATACTTATAATATCTATATAGAATATACTTATAATATCTATATAGAATATACTTATAATATCTATATAGAATATACTTATAATATCTATATAGAATATACTTATAATATCTATATAGAATATACTTATAATATATATGACCTTTTGCATTGAGGATGGACCTCGAGCTCAGGAAGAATTACAAAGGCTCACGACCTCATATTAATTCCTTTAATTTGAATAGGTTGCCGTTCAAACACACAAGTTTGATTTACCCCCATCCGTGTGCAGAATAAAAGCCTTACCTCCTAAGCGAGAGTCTTCCGGCACGGAAATGGTATTTATGTTATTTCGTAAATCATTAGCTATTTTGAGAATGAGTATACCGGCACGTGCTGAAGTTTCGCCACCTTTAAAATGATAGCTGACGGCACGGAAGCTCAATGGTTCCAACAGGTCGTCCAGTGTGTTGGCGGCAAAGGAAAAAAAAGGAACGAGTTTTATCTGGCCCGCATTGCGTTTAAAATTAGCACAGATTTACCTGAAAAACCAATCTTTCAGGGTCTAAATGTCCTCACAACTTTCCATATTATTACCTGTTTATATTTACTACATTTGTAATGATTCATCCTTGAAATGTATCCCATAATAGTGCGTAACATGAGCATTACACGAGTTTAAGCAACGACATCAATAAAAACACAAAGTTCCCTCTGTCACAAAGACATAATCCATATTTCATTTCTGTAACTTGTGAACTACCTTCTCTTAAAGATCCTAAAAGTCAACTACTTAATAGTTTTCAGAAACGACTTAAGACCCCAAAGGGAAATTTGAACAAACCTTTTTAACTTAAATAATATCAGCGTAACTATTTTCGGCTTTACTTACAATATTTCCTTTTTATCCTTACAAACCCATGATAACTGTCGACATGTTTTCGTTAAATTTATCTGCACTTGCACTGACATACGGTGGCATAAATAAATAAATAGTTGCAACGGAAAGTTATTGATAACAAAACAATTCCGACCTTATATTATTTCCATTTTATCGGAACAACTTCAAGTTAGGTGATATATAACATTAATTAATTTTATCTGTTAAGAGTTCTGTTCATGAACTGGTCTATGGATGGATAAACAAATAAACAACTGGAGGAAATGTCATAGACATGTAAAAAATATCGATCCTACAAATTAGCTATTGGTTGAATTAAAGTTTTCATTGAATACGAGTATTTTTTTGTCTCTCAGATGTAGAATTTCGAATCCAATTGGCGATTCCACACAAACGTAAGCAAATAGCCAAACACATCAGGCGAAAGACGTCGATCGTAATACATTTTTTTCAAAATATGATAAGAATGAACTTTTTTCAAAATATTAGCGGTCAATATTTATAAATGTGCAAATTTTGCTATTTTTGCGGTGAAAAAAATAATGCCTGGCAAAGTGTTATAGGCTGAGTTATATAAATATACTTCACTGTAGCTCCAAACTCTTTTTTCTAAAGCAAAAAGAAAATTTTGAGTCCATTGGTCTAACATATATTAAAACAGGCATTATGGTCTGCAAAACGGGATTTGAAAATTGCACGTTGGTACGATGTGACGGCAATCTATGCATACGCTGCTCGCAGACTATCGTTCTTTTATGTGATGCAAAACGTGACTAACGTCCGATTGTATAGTTACCTTAAAGAATTTTTGCACAAATTATTCACACTTTTTGAGAAAAACGACGTCATCGTGGAATGATAATTCCGTGGCGAGATATCGAACCACAGAATTTATCAAGATGTAGTGGATGCTTTGTATGGTGATTGCCGGCTGTAGTCGAGAATCGTCACGCCACGCCGTGGAACCTTCCATTTAATGCAATGCATGCATAATTTTTTTCTCATTTAAGGTAGTTTACTAGACAAAATATTTCCTCAAGTACTAAAATATTTAATCCATATGCATATGCGTCAACCGCAGACAAATAACTGCCTTTCAAAAGTGAATACAAACTTGAAATGTCACGTGTTTAAAACGGATCTCGGATCTACATGCATTTCATCAGAAAAGGTAGAGGAATTAAAAAAGATGAATTTGTAAAATTACGAAAAACAAATTTGAACTTTAAAAGGAAATACTCGTCGTATTGCTGCTAACGATACCTTTCCGTTTCGCCATCCTCCTAGTTCACGATGATGTAATGTTTCCTTGCCATCCAGCGCGCGTAATTTTAACGGGAAATGCATAAAAATGCAGAATGGTATTCCAATAAAATTCATGTCCTGTATATTCAAGAATACGTAGGTAGCTACTTCAAATAGGTACAAATAGTTTTTAAAAATAATGCATGTTCCCAATTGCCGGCTAATCTTCCAGAAGTGAAACAAAAAATTGCGCACCGGCAGCCGGCGATCGCCAGATGTTGCCTCCGATAGTAGTCAATCGTAAGGAAATGGAAAGCACAGTGTCCATATGCCACCCACGAAACCGGGTTTAGAATATTTCTTGGAAGGATTCAATCGAGTCTCGGATCCATGGATTCGATGAGATTCAATCAAATGGTATCGATTCCTGACCATATCCCTGCTCAAAATGCTTCCAACTAATATAATATATTGACAGTAAAACGAGCATCATATCCTTATAAAGTGTAATGAAAACCGAGTGGTCCGTAGCGACCTAGTTGTGATGCAGCTGCCATCCTTAATTACGATTCGACACCACCCACAAAATCAATTTGTTTTTAAAGAAGACCTGTATTTAAAACAAATTGTAGTTTTTGCAATAATTATAAATTGAATGCTA
This sequence comes from Pyrrhosoma nymphula, assembly GCA_963573305.1. Classification (NCBI taxonomy): domain Eukaryota; kingdom Metazoa; phylum Arthropoda; class Insecta; order Odonata; family Coenagrionidae; genus Pyrrhosoma; species Pyrrhosoma nymphula. The sequence continues at coordinate 39,878,937 of OY754334.1, forward strand.
TTGACAGATGCACACTATAAATATTAGCATAATTTAATAGCTAGGAGTCTCAGTCGTTGGTGCACCCATGATATCAAAACTAGTACTAAAAATAAGGTATTCATTCAACAAGAAATTATTCCCTCTTGAAGGAAAGTATTGCATTTTCACGCTGTTGATAGGAATACGCGACTACTTTGTGTGATGTTCATAGAAATGACAAGTGTGTGCCTCTGTCATTGCATTTTTTATGGAAACAAACAAAAATATAAGCAACTGACACCGCCCATACTGTTTGCCATGCTTGCGAAGGAATTTTACGAAATTAATTGAACCGAAGAAATGACTTTCGCGTTCGTAAAAAAAAACAGAAAATGGTTACGAAGCATTTCTCCGAGATATGAAAACAGTTAAAAATAGCCGATTTTAATTCAATTTAACTATTTTTAAGCATGATAATGAGAAACGTTTATATTTTTTTATAATATACATTTTTTAAATATTGTGAAATTATAACATAAATTCAGTTCAAATCATTGATAACCTAAGATAATAGATGGATCCACAGCGTGCGGTAGCACAGGGGAATATTGAAGCCATTAAAATGCGCAATCGACCATACTGAACGGATCAGTTGTGCAGATAATGCCTCGAAAACATGCGTTTTAGAAGCGTAATAGTCGCGGTACCGCAATGATTTATCAATAAAAATGCTATATGGAAATAATATCTAAAAAAGCATGGGCTTATTTATTAAAGGATTAGGACGTATTGCGCGCGATAGCCATGTTGGGGGGATAATTTTTCGCAAAAATATGTCCACTTTCATGCGCAACTACATGGACATCTACTATCTTCATTAATATATGGATAAAATTTTACTCATATTTCATCGAAATACAACTGTAGATCTCAAAAACCTGTACACCGCAAGAGATATGAATGCAAATAATAATCATATGCAAGAGAGGAAAAAAAATGAATGACCATGCACGAAAAGGAGATTATAATGGTCGAAGTGGGAAGGTGAGAAAAGAGCAGATCAACGATATTTCAACCGGACACCGACAGAACATTGCTAAAAAAATTGGAGTCCGAGAGGCCTTTGACAGTATGAGTTGGCGAAAACCGCTCGCGTAGGTGATGTTTCGAAAGAATCATTCTCGAGCTTGTGCGAGGACCAGTCGGGGAAGGTTAGAGCAAGAAAAAATAATCAACTAAACGCGCGGATGCATTGCACAACGTGGCCAAGTTTAACCCTACGGTCCAATTTACCATCTTCATAACCCACACACACAAGCGATTTGCGAAAAATAAATAAATAAAAGTACGATGACCCTAACGCATGGGATGAGGTGAAAATATCGATGAACTCCGCTGACACCATTTCCCAAATAACAGACGCGGGCTAAGTGGAAATGCGTCGCTAGGAGATTGTTTTTTTCTGTTGAGAGACAAAGGAGGCGAAAAGAAAATGTCTATATACTCAAGAGCCGGTTTTTGTAGAAATTATCGACGCCATGCTAGCGTTGGCATAGACTAGTTTCCATTGACTTGCCGGTAATGGAGGCGTTCGAGAAACATAGCGTGATGTCTGAATGAAGTAAAGGAAAAAATTAACGTAGTATTTCATCGAATTTCAATTAGAGCAAATATAACTCGAGGGTGCAGCGTTGTATTCGCTTTAGCTAGCCACATTATAAGTATTTTGCTCGTCAATTCTCGTACGCATCATAGGAGGAAAACAGAGAGAGGAAAGCTTAGTGAGAGGAAAACAAAATATTGCGTTTTATATCAATAAATGATTTTCAGAACAACACTATGTTCATTACTTCAGTAAATTCTAACTGATGGTGTCCAGCCAAGAGCATGCTTCTCCCATGAGAGCTATTAAGTCGTTACGTTAATTTCACTTTAAGCACATTTGTTAATTTGACGTTGACTATTTTTTCGATTTCGCACTTTTGTGCACTGGCGGGTGACTCCATAAAGGTAATAACGTGGCTAGTCCCGGTATCCTCAATATTTGTCAAGAAGAGCGAGCACATCATTTTGTTCAAAGTGTGTCTTTAACTACGTAGGTGGTGGCGTCAAGCGCACGCTTTGACTGCTTCTTTGACATTATATGACCGGCAGTCTTTAGTCATCTACTTCCTTTACAACCCCTAAAAAATTCACAGGGGATAAGGACGACTCAGTAGTTTAACTGGCTAAAGAACTCGGCACAATATCAATGGATCTGGGTTCGAGTTCTGGTCAAAGTGAATGACTTTTTCCTCCGTGGAATTTTCGACACTATAGAAAAGGAAGAAACAATGATAATCTCAACTTTAGAAGGTTCGGCAGGCAATGATTATACACCAGGTACGAACTGTGTGATTGCTCCAGAATTAATTATTCGGGCACTCGTTCAACATTAATTAAAAGGCCTATTCAGGTCTCAGTTATGTAACATTGTTATGACCAAAGCCAGTCTTCAATCCTTTGGTAGGTAAGCCAGTGGAGGTGCATCATATGATTTTGGAGCTTTTAAAAGGGAATTTTTCACGAAACATTGGACGCTAGAACTGCTCGCCTCGCGAATACGGACTTCCGTTAACAAGTTGGTATGTTAACTGGGGAGGCGACCGACAGCAGAGGTCATTCGCGCCGTCCTGTATGATAAGGGTTAAAGTGAGAAGGTAACAAGGGAAGGATTATTTGGGGGAGGACGAAGAGAAGAGAGAAACCCGGCGTTGGTATTAGGCTAACCTTTACGAATGGCGTAGAAAGGGACTACTGTTTAACTGTACCATTTGACAGAAGGAGTAATACCCTCGATATGCTCTCCACACAACACTCAAGTAGATGTCGGATTTCTACCAATAAATCTCCCCCACCGCCGGGACTCAAACCCCAGCACTTAGGATGGGAAGCCATTACTCTATCTACCAACCCAATCCCCTTTTCGTTTGCAAACTTTTTTTTGACAAATCACAATTTATTTGTTAATAAACTGGGTACATATCATTACCCTTTACAGTAAAATAAAATAATGAATACAATCAATGACAATGAATACAAAAATGCACTTATGTTTCCTCTTTATGACTTCTGATCGCGAAAACTTCCCACAAAAACAATCCCGAATCCTTTGATTCACGATCCAGATTACCGCAAAACAGCGCTTCCGGAGCGGGCCAATTAGTCTGAATGGAGCAAGCACGGAGGACCCGTATTCGCGGGGGGAGAACGGGATGAAAAGGAAGATGGATTATGCTCCGGTGACAAGCCGTGTGATTCTTAGATAGCCCATAATGAAGTAGAAGGGTAGGAAGAGACAGTGCTCTCAAACTTCCTTCCAGCCATGAGATGACTTCTGACATATGATCCCGAAGGAAATCTTACACGAAAGCGCCTAACTTCCGCGAGAGAGCTGCAGTACTCTCAAACTTTAGGAAAATTATTTTTTGCTGTCAATTTCGCACATTAGATAAATCTGAGGCAGTAAAATCAATATGAAGCGTATCACTACGATTGTGATATGAAACCTCTATTCTTATGCACTGATTACATCGATCTCTCTCGAGTTGTTATTGTAACCAATTGATTAAGGTCAGACAGATCAATGAGTTCACTCAGCTTATTACAAAATAAATCTCAACGCATGTGATCGGCAATCAATTTATGTCGATAATTGTCGCTTGAGGATTTCGTTGTCACTTGATTGTTTACTTTCTTAGCCCACAAAAAGACCTCTATCCCGGTTTCAGAGGTTGATCATATCTTTCGGTACATTACAGAGGAAATAAGTTAACTTCAATCTGTGTTTCATTGCCTTTTCCAGTTAAAAAATGTCACTCCTAATACATGGGGTAGAGGCGTCAATCAGTGAGCTCACGTGACGTATTAACATGCAATTTCAGCTTAAGTCGAGGTATTTGGAAAAGAAAAATTCATACACCATGGAGAAGAGCATAGGTTTCTCAGTCAATACTGAAGGGCGGAAATTAATGATGTTTTTGCAAGTATAAAAGATTAATAGATGTAATCTTTTACCAAAGACAAATTTACCCTAACTAGTTTATCACCCCTAAAATTCTTATTGTTTGACAGTACTATTAGACTGAACGAGAGGCAATGACAACAGCATTAATTTCAACTTCCTGAGTTAAAGACTAAAAAAGTACAGTGAAATATATTGCGCCGACGAAAAACACATTCTCCAACACGATTTCACAGTAGGCAGAAATGATCCGCGTAGATTCAGGGGCATAGTTATACAGGAACGGAGTGGTCTGTAGTTTCTTAATTTTTACTTGATAATATAAAAAAGTTGGTAAAAATGCTTCTATAAAAATTAGTAACCCAAGGTATGGTGGTCTGCTGCAGCAGAATATTAGCAGCATAAGCTAATAGCCCATCAAAGCCTTTAAACGGCCAAGTAGTCAAAAAAGCAAATACAAATCTTTGATTTAACACAATGATCCAAACACACCAAATATCTCATTGCGCTAAACTACAGAATATCTCATCAAGCTAAAGATAATTGACACTAAATTAAACATTTCAAAACGCTTACATAAATAATTAAACATAATCAGAGGTAACTCTTCCCCGTGGAAGAAGAAACAGTTGGGCGAATGATGAAAAAAGCGGCGCAGTTATCCTTTTCGGAACACATGACTAATAACGAGACGCTCTTATCAAGGTAAGAGCAGTGGAATTGGAAAAAGGCCCGCGTCATTTCCATCTATAAAAGCATAAGTAAACAAGATCCCGGATATGGTACTTCCGTCGTTCCTTCAATATTCTCTTATCGACAGCGTTTAATTGTGGGTAACATAATGTGCTTCCAGGATAATCGAAGCTTTTTCCCGAAAACTCAACACGGTTTCCCAAAAAGTAGTTTGCGAGTACTGGGTTCGTTCATTCCGAACATCCTGATAACGAAAAGCAAATTGCCCAAAAACTATTAATTTCCAATTTATTTTTGCCAGACTGATGTAATAACAAAATGATAAAAAATATCATAAATGGTTGCGTAACGGTAGTCAATTGTGTACTGATAGCCTCTACCTTCTCCCAAAAAGAGAAGTCAGGATGTTAATACTCATATTTTATTATTTACATCAATTAGATACACGAAACGGCAATCAAAATTGGCTTATCCGCTTTGGCGAAATGACTATCGACGCACATATTACTAATAAATTGGGGTAAAAGCCTCTTCTATTTAATTTCAAATGAAATGCTTTCTTCTTAATTTCTATGTTTCTTAATCACAGTTCAATACTTAATACTTGTCATTCTCAGCCACCTGTGGAGACTATAGAATGATAATTTAGTGCAGGGAAAGGTAATATTTAATTACTACGGGCAAGTCATCATGTGATTGGAAACCAACTTAGAGATGTTTTATTTAGAGACAATTCATTCATACCAATAGAAAGAATATTTAATGGATTCGGGTCAACAATGAACCTTGTCGTTTGCATCAGATTCCTGCATTCTTCCTTCATGTTTGAATGCATCAGTTAATTTTGATCCCCAGCCAAGATACATGCTAGGAAAATTTATTTCCACGCTAACTTCAACGACCTCGAATTTAAGAACAGGCAAGTATACCAAGCATACTCCAGGGTATCATATACACATATATATATGTATATATATATTGTTACTTCAACCATTCAATTCACGCTCGCCGTCGACGAGATGTAGGCTACGCTTTTTTAACTGCTTGAAGATACAGTCCCAGCGACAAGATAAGATTGCAATTTTCAATAGGCCTGGTCTTTCAGCTTTTTATTTTTGAACCAAGATATCGAGAGGACGACGCCATTCTCGTGTTGACCCGTTTACAAATACCGCCGTTATTCAAACGAGTTTTGCTGGTTATCCAATGGGAATATTTACTTGACAATGTTAACCTTCCAATGACGGCAGTCATTTATCGGGAGAGATAACTGAGCGATAGCAAACAGGGAGTTTAAAACGTAGAAATATGGGTTTTCAACAGGATTCATAAAAAGAAAAGGAATAATACGGTATTAACTATCATGATAACATAACGCTAGCCAATAAATTCAGAGGTCGAATACGCAAATCGGTATGAAAACCTTGTTTTAATTCAATGTCTAAGGTGGTTGGAGCAATTTTATAATGAACAGATTTGCGAGAAACTTTGTTTATGAGTTTTTATTTATTATATGTATAGATTTAAGTGAAAAAAAGCATTTTAACGATTTGATATCTTGGCAATTCAAAGCTATTTTAACACGTCGCCTTATGGCATATGAGATATATTTCGTAATAATTCGATTGCATATGCACGAATGTTCTCCTAAACGCGAAATAATATATTTTATATTACTATAATGGCTGAAAACAAATACCAATGAGTCCCGCTCAGTCAAATATTTGAGAAAACGTATTTAAATATAGTTTTCGCCAAAATTTCGAACACCGCGCCGATAATCCAAGTCATAATATGCTTTAACTATGGGAAAAATGTAAAATAAAATGGTTGTATCATTTTCATTATTGTATGCATGGTGAGTGGAACTCCATAAACAGATATACTTCCATAAAATTTCCTGAAATTTTTTCAGCTTACTTGAAATATTATTAATACGTGCACTCAATAACTCACGACTATCGCTTCAGCCACTTTAATATTTCATTTCTTAGTCTGATATTCTATTGAGTGTGACCAAATACTGTTAATAAATTTGTGCTCATAGCTAATTCTTACTTCATCAGTATTTCAATGACATTTTTTAAAATGTGCTACTACAAATGCATCATCTTGTCATAAACTATAATTCCAGCATAAGAGGAAAACATCTCATTGCCAAGTTTTATTTAAATTCATCCCAGGGGTCGATCCGAAGAGCGTCCTACTGCTGCTCCTGGGAGACCCAGGTTCATACTCCTCCGGGGTCTCTTAGTACACGCACATCTATACTATACTAAGTTGAGTGATTTATGGGTAGCAGACAATGTAAATTTCAGATGGCTCATAAAAAAGGGTCTGGTTCCATGACTTGTGAATTTATTTACGACGCTAAGCCGAATAAATTTGTGATTTCTACCCTTACCATTTAAGTTAACATTTATATTCTGCCGAGTAGTATATGTTTTCTTAAATAGCAGCGTTCTTAAATTCAAGGGATTAAAATGATGCCTGAAGTCATAATCATCCAAGGATAGCAACAATGTATTTATTGCGAAAATAGCCAGACACTATACTGTATCTAGCTAGCATATTATTCCGAAATTAAGCAAATCACTATAGGTAGGTTTAGGTACGTAAGTAGGCTTAGGCCCCATGAGGAAAATCAAGAGGGTAATACATAGACCAAAAGAAGTAGGGCGAACAAAGGAAACACTATCAGATTGAAAGAGATAAGAAATGAATGGTAAGGAATGGATGTCAGCAGCGAATCTATCTACTCAAGGCAAAGCTGATAATGTTATATTTCAGCAGACATGGGTTTCCAAAATACTTCATCAGTTTTCGAAATAATATATTACAGGGAATTTACTATACACGGAATAATCATGCCATATTTGGCAGATCAAATTTACGATCGCTTTTAAGACACAAAATCATTTTGCAAATCACTTAAACCGAGGAAGAAAAACGTCCCCTTAGGCTTTCGTTTCCGAACTATACTTTCATCATATCACGAGGGCACAAATTAGCACCTTACGACCTTTCTTTTTTTCCATTTTTACTAATGGGTGGCCCGACATTTAACGTTGCAGAAGGTTTGCTGTTCAACGCGCTCGGACACCTTCAGCCATTTCAACTTTAATGACATTTTTATGGAGGCATATAATTCCATCAGAGGATCAGACATCCATCCCTGAGGCAAGCTTGAACTCAATAGCTTTCCAGCAGGCGAAAATGCAAAAACGCTTTAGCAAGTACTGTAAAAGTAAACTGCAGATTGACATCTATAAAGACCTGACGTATTTAAATTCATGACATGTTACGTTTTATTGAAGTTAGGCCCCCTACATGTCTTAATTGTAACACTAATCATAGATGGCCCCAAGAGGAAAAAAGATTTCCTACGGTGAAATGAAATTATTGTTATTTTCATAATGTAATACTTTGAAAAAACACGTCCTCCATCAGTTAAAGTCCCGGAAATCAAACCTTTCCCCACAATAATTTAATTGTCATAGAAATTAAATGGACTAAAATGTAAAATAGGGCGAAAAATAGAAGGAAAAATAGGATCCTTTGGTCGAAATACTAAAGTCCCCTTCGCGTAAAGTTGATATGAGGGAATATATTTTTCATTTGTAATAATAAAATGAAGGCAAGGATTATTGAAGGAGAAATGGGTGAGTTCAATGGAAAAGGTGCAGCAGTTGGTTCCTCGAGCTGGAAGTAAAATTGCTTAAAAATATTCGTTCAGTAGTTAAGTGATTTAATTACCAGAAAGCAGAATGTTTTTCGAATAGCACGCTATCGAAAAAGAAGGAATCGCCTCCTGATGTGATTCATCCAGTCACGAATGAACCACCCTGACATGACTGGGAGGCCAAAAACTTTCGCTCACCGTATCCAACAATTTTTAGAGACAGAATTTGCCCCATAGAAATAGAAGACGGGTTAAAACAACCAGTAAAAGAAAGAACCATGGCTCATGAGGCGAAATATACCTCCTCATTCCTTCAACCCTCTGGCTTCCTCTCAGAGAGCAATTAAGAAGCCGCCGAAAACTGGTCGACCGCTCCTGAGAGTAAAAAAAGTGAGTGTACATGGGCGAAAGACCGGAGCTCACTCATCGGAGCCGAAAAAACTTAACACGCGGGACATAAAGCGGGGAACGAGGATGAAATTGGTGAACGAGGGCAAACTGGTTGGGGGAGGAGATTCATGCACGGAGACGGAGGCAGATGGAGGCTGTTAAGGGTGAATGAAAACTGTGAAATTTAAACCAAGGCAGGGAAAATGACTCCACTCATAATAATGACATGAATATCTTGTCCACTGGATATGGACCCCACACATCCGGACATCAATTGATTCCGATCACGTCAAAACATTTCCTTGCGGTGAAATGTTGCAAAAAGAAAGGAAGCAGAGTAGCTTAAGTAAAGAAGGTATTCGAAGAAGAAGAGTCAACGGATTGCTAGCACCACAAGCTTAAAATCTAGGAAGCACTTCTAGGTTCCCAAACTTGGAAATTACTTCCAACTTAGAATTCCGTCCGTCAGATGGGACGTTAAACTGTGGACCTTTTGGGACCTTTCATTTAGCGGGTGTGTCAGGTTTATTAAAGTGTTTTGACTTCGTAAGAAAAATACCGGATTGGAACTTAAAAGATTTATTAAATTTTAACCGACGCACAGTGGGACCAAATCGAAAATTGCCGGACAAAAGTCCAAAATTGCTTTTTTTGAGATATCGACTTGAAACTTGGCGTATTTACACACAAATGATTGTTGATAATGGAATGATAAAACATTTCTCATAGGTCTTACCCGTTACTTAGATACAGAGGCTCAAACACGACCAAATTTCCAAAAAAGCGCCCGCTCTCATTTTTCTTCGAAAATCTTAAAAGTTGAGCAGATATAGGAGTAATGAAAGGATTTTTATGAAATAAAAAACATTACTATTTGTAAACAGGGTACGTCACCTATACTATGCATAACTTTCAGACATATTTGCCCATATTTGAGTGCTTTTACGTCACAAAATGGCGGACCCTTTTTTTAGGCAACATTTGACATAAAATAGACAATATACTCCTTATTCGGAAAATGGTCTCTGGGATACTTCATCAGAGTATAAATTAAACATATTTATAGATTATTCCGTAAAAGTATTCGACAAAAGTTTGCGACGCCGAGAATAAACTCGATTTTTCGATCGCGCGTCGCGGCCCGGCTCCGCGCAGCGGGACCTGGAAATACAGTGTTCCCCGTTGGATTGTTCAAGTTGTGTGGACATTTACTCCTCGAATTCAATTTTTTCAGGCTATGCATGTTGTCACTGATATCTTAAGATTCCAAACTGAAGATTTTGCGAGGATATTGAATCGAGAGAATGGATCAGTGCACGCGTAACTGCGACACATTTGTTTTTCTTTGGATAATTTTCGGAATCATGCTGTAGATTATGAACGTTTTTCAACTCTTGAGAAAGAATGCGGGTTCTCGGGGTGCCATGCAAGTTTTCCATAAAAAAGCAACATTTGAGATTCCCTTCTTTCCCTTCACCCTCTCCTCCCCCACCCCGAACACCCTCCGCCTTTACTCCCCGTGGAGGGAGGCACGAAAAGGAACGTTTTATGACAATGTGCAGCCTTTAAAAAAACATACCTGCTTGAAAAATTACAACTTTTTGTCACTCTTCGTCATCTGACTCTTTGATGCGCCAGAAATAACAATAGGAGTTACTCTCCTACAAATAGATTGGAACTGATATTCTAAAAAAATCAATATATTATTTTAAGGAGTTACCTAAAGGGAATTATTCTCCCAATATCATTCTTTATAGCTTCTTACAATGAAACTCAAGCTTGAGTTTAAAATCAGCATGATTTCATGAGTTTTTACAAAAAGCTCTGCAATGTAATATCTTTGTATTGAGTGACATACTAGATCATTATGTTTGAGGGATGGATTAATTTAAGCTTGAGTCTCCAGTGGCTTTGCATTTTTATTTCGCAGTACTGAGCACACAATATAATGATATCAATTTACAATGCTCTCGACGATAAGTAAAGGAATATACATAGATGAAAACACAATTAGATTCATTGATAATATATTAAACAAAACTGGAAAACTGAAATTGTTCTATATCGAAGTCGCTGCGCCAAATCTTACGCAGAATATGGCAAAAAAGAGAATGTATTTTGGAAATAGGATGGCTATTAATGAGAATGGCTTACATTCGTTTTGATGTCACCAGTACCTTAAATATGAATTCAATAACATAAATGAAATGCCATTACTTGTAAGATACTGAAAAGAAAACAAATATCATTTTCTCAAATGATTTTCACCCTCAGAGCATCCTAAGTTTTAACTCACCTAGTCATCTTCAGGTAGTTGACAAATTTCTGAAAGCACACACCATGAATATATTTACGAATGTGTAAGAAGGTTAAGAAACAGCTAGAGACAATGGGTTTTTCGCACGTGTACCAACCATAAGAGAGAGAGAAGAAAGTGAGAGGAGGTCTGTTTGAGGCAATGAAGGGAAAAAACTCAAGCAGGGAATACCCGGAGAAAATGAAAGGAGAGGAAGTTGGGTTGGTGGGAGGGATTCTTATGAGGGATTAGCAAGGGTGGGTAAGGGAGCGGTTTAGCAAAGGGTGGTGGGTAGCGGGCTCCTTACAATGCGATCACCTTTTCACTATTCTTTCCTTAACCACGTTAACCCATCCCCGCGAATCCGTCACTACAACACCGTTGACCCAACTTCCTCTGCCGATTGTTCGTTTCAAGCTAAATTCTTAGTCCTCGGACGAATCGTAATTACTACTCATAATCGCTGTTTGATTCTATTGCTTCTTCTTTGTCTTCTATTAGTATTAGTTCCCGTAATTCCTTTGGAAGCCTCCTATGAGCCTTCGCAGTCAAAGTAATGGTGGAGGAAAGCAATGGATCGGACGTGATCAAAAGTCTTTTGAATAGGAACTCATTGGTGGCCTTCCTGGAGTGTTTCCGCGTGAATCTTTCTCGGAATATCCTGGCGTCCTTATTACGAGCCTCCATCGCCTCTTCGGAAAGCTGGCTGAATTAGCCTCGATAACAGAAGTATATTACAAGTAAACTCACTGTTGATTTGTTGAGTGTAATACGTGGTATTGGCCATATGTAGCTATCTTTGAGCATATAAGCGGATTTACACCATTACCTGTTACATAAGCTACCAGTTTAGGAGAATCAAAAAAACGTCTAGCTGTATTTCCATCATTCGTATTTCCTGTTCCAGGCCGGAGCACATCTACGATTATACCCATCCTTTCTCTGAAAGTCTTCTGTATTATAGCCTTTATCATGGACAGCTTTTTTAAAGAGAACCACGAGCCTAGAAAGGAATTTAATTATAATTTAGCGATTTATTTTTCAGAATAATTTGAATTGAAGCAATTAAAAGTTCCACCTTGAGCTTTGATGTATTCTCACCTGTCATTTCTTAAACCCCAGTCGATACGAAATATGCAAAAGACACTCAAAAAAACGAATGTAGCAATGCAGCGTCGATAAACCATAAGCATATTTTTCTACATCTGCCGGTCGATTTTTCATGGCTGTTATGTTATTCATTTCGGAAATTTTTGCTTTGCAGATGTAACACCTAAATTCTTTTTCTGGCCTTCCCAATGTGCCTGATAAAGTAAATTTTCAATATTAAAGGCTAAAGAGTAAAAATAATGTCGTTAAATGAATACATTAGAGATTTGTAGAAAAATACATAACAATCGCCGTAGAAGTACTAGGTAAATAATGACGCACGTTATCAGGCAAAATGATTGACTCATTGAGCCAAACATTAAGATGCAGCAATATCGTTCGTTATTCCGGGAAAACTATTCCCACTTTATCATGTAGGGCACCAAAAAACTAATCCAAATGAATTCACTAAGACTTTGTAGAGCGTCATAATGTGACCCTAAATCTAATCTTCGTGACAAATAATCAATCAAATATTCTTTTTTGTCATTTAATGATTTTCCCTTCATATCCGTAACTTTTTTATGGAGCTCAAGACACGTGATCTGGTGTGAAGGCAAATCACAACACGTTTGAGGAAACACCTGTGTAACGGTCCACTAACTTAAGGATATAATATATACGAAGGATAAAAGAAAAAAAACGAAGATACTTTGAAATAATAGTAAGCAGTAAGTACGCGTGGTAAAAGAAATACATCGAGAAGTTAACAAAATATATATGAACACTAATGAGAAAACTACGACGCATAGTGTGGGTAAATAACGTCATTGGTGGGAAAGAAGAAATTAAAATAAATTGCTTACCGTAAAAAAAAGGTCACTTTTAAGAAAATAAACAATAATGCTGTCACCACAGGGAACTGGAGGAGGAAATATGTCAGTATTTCACGAGCCAAATAACCAAATACTATGGGTTTTCCAAACTCACGAGTGCACAGGCACCACACTACTTCACCAAAACCAAACTACAACTGCCTGTCAATATGCATTTCTTATAGAAAGGGTGCCAATGTAAATACCCGCTATTTTCCGTCAACAGCAACCCGGTGTCATAAAACGTTCCTTTTCGCGCCACCCTCCTCGGGGAGTAAAGGCGGTGGGTGTTCGGGGTGGGGGAGGAGAGGGTGAAGGGAAAGAAGGGAATCTCAAATGTTGCTTTTTTATGGAAAACTTGCATGGCACCCCGAGAACCCGCATTCTTTCTCAAGAGTTGAAAAACGTTCATAATCTACAGCATGATTCCGAAAATTATCCAAAGAAAAACAAATGTGTCGCAGTTACGCGTGCACTGATCCATTCTCTCGATTCAATATCCTCGCAAAATCTTCAGTTTGGAATCTTAAGATATCAGTGACAACATGCATAGCCTGAAAAAATTGAATTCGAGGAGTAAATGTCCACACAACTTGAACAATCCAACGGGGAACACTGTATTTCCAGGTCCCGCTGCGCGGAGCCGGGCCGCGACGCGCGATCGAAAAATCGAGTTTATTCTCGGCGTCGCAAACTTTTGTCGAATACTTTTACGGAATAATCTATAAATATGTTTAATTTATACTCTGATGAAGTATCCCAGAGACCATTTTCCGAATAAGGAGTATATTGTCTATTTTATGTCAAATGTTGCCTAAAAAAAGGGTCCGCCATTTTGTGACGTAAAAGCACTCAAATATGGGCAAATATGTCTGAAAGTTATGCATAGTATAGGTGACGTACCCTGTTTACAAATAGTAATGTTTTTTATTTCATAAAAATCCTTTCATTACTCCTATATCTGCTCAACTTTTAAGATTTTCGAAGAAAAATGAGAGCGGGCGCTTTTTTGGAAATTTGGTCGTGTTTGAGCCTCTGTATCTAAGTAACGGGTAAGACCTATGAGAAATGTTTTATCATTCCATTATCAACAATCATTTGTGTGTAAATACGCCAAGTTTCAAGTCGATATCTCAAAAAAAGCAATTTTGGACTTTTGTCCGGCGATTTTCGATTTGGCCCCACTGTGCGACGGTCTGAAAGGGATCTACGCATATTACTCAACTATACGATACAATTCTCCAAGTAATACATTCAACGAATCTCTGATGTCCACAAACATCAAAAGTAAATAAGAAAAATACATTTATATTTATTGACCACGCCGAGTTTCTCTCCTCCCTTTCTCCATTGTCCAATAAATTCATCAATTATCGTAAATCTACCTGAGGATTGGGTTGATGTGATGGCTGGAGTACAGACTTCCCATCCCGATCGAGAGCCCGGCGCGGCGGCGGGGGAGATTTTTTCAGAGGAATCCCGATCCAAGGCAGTTAGAGCGAGATATTTCCCTAGTCATAATGGAGACCGTATTCTTTTTTCATTTTTTTATTTCACCGTCTGTAAAAAGAATGAATTAAATATAATAATACTGATGGCGAAAAATAGTTATATATGACAAACATTCTCAGTATTTAAATAAATACAACCACATAAGCCTCCTACTTGAATCATTTTTTCACGCCGTACGGTGTAAATGCCTTCACATCTGAGGATATTTTTGCAATCTTTAACAATTTCAGCGTTGAGTAATTGATTAATTTTTATAAGTAGCTGAGAAAACATAATAACTACACACCGTTAGTTTTTTTGACGAAATCTAAGAGTTAGACATTCCTAATGTTTTCAATATTCTCTCTCTGGAGGTCACAACCGTAATCTACCCCATGTAAAACAGCTAATATTTTTAGAAAAATTGCTAGAAAAGTCGTTCGGCAAGGGGTTAATATTTTTATATAATTTGTAAGGTGGAAGTTTTTTCATTGAAATGTGGTCTAACTCATCAAATTCTAGGTGAAGTGATATTTTAAGCTAGTATCTAAGTGAAGCTATCTTAAAATTCATCACTCTATCCGTCGGATGGGACGTTCATCTGTGGACTTCTTGGCGCCTTTCGTTCAGAATACGCCAATTCTGGCGCAGAGTTTCTAAGCGGAAAATTGAGAAGAGTTCTTCTTTTGTTTTTTCATCCATCTTTTCCTCGAAAGGAGCCTCTTTAAAAAAAATACATTGTGGATATGCTGGTAATAATATTAATAATAATTTCTTAATAGGTAACAGCTTTTTGCCAATCACTATCTATTATAGAATAGACGAACACACAACCATACTCTGGGTCGCTTAAAACCACCAAGGCGAGATTCGAATCCGCAATCTTTGGTTTGACAGGCGAGGACAATACCCCGCCACCACCGAGGACAACGAACTAAACCTAACAGCACTGGTATTAGTACCAGAACAGTTAAAGTTTTCTTTACTATCCACGACACCGAGAAATTACTATGTAGCACACAAATATTTTTTGGTGTGAGCTACCCAACTGTGGAACACCTTACAAATTCACTGAACTAACTCCTCCCACAATATAAAATTTAACCTGTACAAAATATAGCCTGCGGACTATATGTACCTCATAGACTATACTTGGGTATCTATTAAAAATACAAACTGATGGTTTTAAAATTATTGTAAAAATGTTATGGAGTTAACCATAAAATGTAAATTGTTTGTTTTAAATGTTTACCTTCTTACATTTTCTTCCATAATTTTCGTATTGCACGAAAAAATCTATAACAGATTCAATGTTATGAGACCTCACTTTCCTCAAATATTGGCATCCTTGTTCCTGCTACTCCAGAAGAATAACATTTGTTCATTCATTGATTCATCCATCCTCCATTCCCTAAATAATCCTTCCGTAACCAATTCGCCCACTTACATTTATTGGCGAAAACAACCTTAGTATTCTGGGTTCTCCACAAATAACTTAACAATCTATCGACCAATCCTAAATGGCGCTAATGGCCTCAGTTTTCCATAGCCTCCACAATCACCCACCCAACCAACCAACGACAGAGAGAGCCAACATATATGCTGACCCCACTTATCGAAGCAAAAAAAACCCATCGTGGAACACAAAACGGGGAATGAGGATGGAATCGGTGAACGAGGGCACGAGGGGTTGGAGGAAGGTAAAGAAGGAAGGAGATGGAAGGTAGCTTTTTAGAGGGGTAAGGGAGTAAAAACCCCGTGACATTTAAAGCAGAGGTTAGGGGAACGAGACTCGAAAAATTTCCTTTGGATGGACTCCCCAGCATCTGCGTGGAGTCGTCGCTGTTGCCCAAGAGCACGCTACCATCTCCATGCAAGGAGAGGGGGGAATGAGGAGAAGATTGAGTGGTACCCCCCCACCCCCACCAAACCCACCCCACTCCAGCCCACCCTCCACTTCTGCTAAATCCTCCTCCCGGCCGAGAGAGGCGTATTGTTGGGACGGTAGGAGGGGAAACGACCGCCTCGCCCTTCCTGCTTCCAGTCCTGGAGAAAGTGAGAGTGGTTCCAAGAGGAGGAGGCGGGTGGTTGACTGGCTTGGAGGCACTTCTGAGGAGCAGGAGGTGAAGGACGAGATCTCCTCTCTGAGGGACGGTAAAGTAAGGAAACGATGAGACAGGAGGAGCCATCGTTGAGATGAGAATGCCACTTTAAACTCAATGATTTGAATGCGGTATTTCTCATATTCGCGATGCTTATGGACAAACAGAAGTCCTACGAAGAGTTGGACAGAAAAGAAGTATGATGAAAACCTAACGAAGAATGAGAGACGAACTTATTGGACACAGTTTACCACACAACAGCCTAATGAAAACAATATTGTAAGGAGAAATGAATGGGAAGGATTGCAGACGAAGACCAAAAATGGAATACACCAGGTAAATCAAGAAGAAAGTCAAAGTGAATAATTATGTATGAATGAAACGGTTGGCAGGGAGGATACTGCAGTGGAGAGCTTCAGCAAACCAGTCTTCGGATTTATGACTACTGATGATGATGTTGATGATGATATGGACAAACGTATTCTCTATCTGAGAACGTCAACAAAATACTACTTATCTCCCCCTTTTCTTTATTAAACTTGAAATTACAATAGCTTAAGGCGAAAATTGAAGCAATATCTGATATTTTGTTATTAAAAATTTTATGCCCGGCCAACTCATGCTGGAATAGTGAAATCGCGATAATAGTGCAGCAGCCCTGCTGACGCGAATAGGCCACGAATTTTGGTCTCCTGTCAGGCCGATGATCAGGAAATAAATAGTTATACCTATGCATCTGGTTAAAATCCTGACTTTTTTGGAACCAAATCATACCCGCTTAAATTAATGGTGATAATGGTGTACGAACTATTATTAACAAAAGGTCGAATTCTGCCTTAGCCAAATTATCCACCTGTGCATAGTGGTGCAAATTGGCTTATAATTGTGGAAATAGATTTGGTTCTAGAATGCATAAATGTTCTTTTAGCGAAAAACTAAAGCAATAAGGACATTTTTTCATAAAATTAAACGGCAATAAATATCCACTTTAGTATTTTTTTTACTTATTATTTAACAGATTAATGAGATTGTTTAAGAAAAAATGCATAAGTTCTAAAGAATAGGAGCTGCGGTCAGAAAAAATAAACATTAAAATATACATTCTCGACTAACACGCATATTCAGAAGCTCACTTTTACTTATCAATAGCTACGGCATTGCCATCAAGGGTAGCAGTGTTTTTTTATAGAAAAAAAGTAAATAAGTAATTTCTCATCTGTTTTGACTCACGCAGTTGCCAGCGATGCTCCCCCTTTCGGAGAAGGAACGGAGAATTGATTAGCTAGAAATACAACAAATATAGTCTTTTACTTTCATGCGAGGGCAAATAAGCTATCTCACTGCTCATATGTTGCCACATCTCATGGTAAAAAACAAAGGACTTATATTTTACTAACTTGGTTTTTCTTTTATATAGTTACTGTGAAATGGCGCTGAGGTCAACACCCCGGATAAGATAACGACAAATTTACCGGCATATTTACCATCTTGCTTTTGCTTTCCAGTAGAAAAAGCAAGCCATAGTTAAACTAGTGGTATTTAAACGACTCAAAATTAAAATTAAGGATTCCTCGAAAAAAATGCGGAATTGGCCGCGCAGTGACTTGACTGTTATTTGCAGTCACCCGCCAGTGATCACACCAATGTGTGAAATTCACAGTGGAAAAATCATTCGCCTGGACGGAGCGCACAGAGCGATATAGGGGAGGGGTTTGGGTTCGAATCCCTGTGCTAGCGAATTATTTTTCAATAGTTACTTTCTCACATTAATAGGATTCCTCATTTGTTTTGACTGACGCACTCCAGAGCGAACCTCCTCGAAGGGAAGGGGAGAGGATGATATTGAGGATTTGCCATTAAGTTTTGCACGTTGCGTAACTTGTGATTCGACTAAGCATGTATTTTTGGCGCTCGTAAGTGTATTCGGTGACCTTAATGGTTAGATTGGAAAATAACTTTATAAGTCGAAAACTTGGACAGTTATTGAATTAAAAATTGTTATGTGGGCTATTCAAAATTTAAGTACTTCATTTTATACGTATGTATGATGGTTAACCTGCATATGAACCATCTTTCTTTTGCTATTTCCAGGAGCTTAAGGCATGCCAAAATGAAAATAGGTAGTAGTTTTTTAAACAACTTACAACGAAAATTTAGGATCCCTCAAATTAAAAAAACTTAGGAACTGGATGTGTAGTAACTTGAACGGAGTAATCAGCTAATAATTACACTAATGTGTGAAATTCACGGTAAACAATCACTCGCCTGGATTACTATTCGAACAGAGCATGTGGGGCGTTGTCGATAGGTCCGAGGTGGAATCCCTGTCCTAGGGAATGACGTTTTAAGCTGTGAATTTCACACATTAATAGGATTCATCATTTTTTGACTCACGAAGTCATGAGCGAACCTCCTTGAAAGGAAGAAGAAAGGTTATTAGGTTTTTAGTATTGAGTTAGGCACGTTGAATAACTTTTGAGTGTACCAAACGTGCATTTTTTCGGGGTTTCCTCCAACCTGTAACACTTGGAGGCGAAGGAAGTTGGGTGGAATGATGTGATTGATAAAGTGGATAAACTTTTATCGCCTCCAAGCGTGGAATTATGACTGCGAGGATGAATGGCTCATCTCGTCCCACTTCCACAGCATCATCAGCCATCAAGAGGACGAAAATAGAAAAAGGAAAAGTGCCAAAAATGATGACTCCGCCAAAAAACACAGACGATATGGAGGATGTTGTTCCATCCCATCTCGCGTTTTTGAAAGGAGGAAATTTTTTAGAGATTGCACAACCCAGCGCTTTATGCCCCTTTTACTGCACGCAACGCCGTGCTGCCATTTACATGTTCCGAACGGGTTTTAAATATAAATTAGGTACGCTTGTGAGTTTCACCATCGGAGCAATCACGGTAATAACAATACAGACTTGAAGCATACTCCGTTCACCGTGAAAGGGCTAGGAAAAATGAGAATGCCAAAATACAAGCGAGCGATTTAACTAAGGATGAGTCCAGAAGAGATTTAAATCTGTCTGCTTAAGTTAATAATTAGTTAATACTGATCTGTCCTGAATTCCGAAAGGCTCAATCAATAGTACTGTCAACTTCTTGAGATTTCCTTTTACGAGACCGTGAAAGCACTTCGACGGCCGCTAAATATTACTCGCTAACGCAGAAGAATACATTAAAAACCAACAGCCATGTCACCGACACAGCCAACACCCGACTTTTGCACTCCGAATACTGTATCACTGCATCCCACAATTTCTTTATATTCAACGACTTCTTGCACCATGATATGTTTCCTTCCGATAACCCTCTAGATTTGGTATGTGTATCAGTCATTTCTTTCCCGCGGAGCCTCTCTTTCATTTGTCCCCTTATTTCATTTTTTATGATTTCAATTTCGGATGGGTATGGTTCTATTCGTCCCGGTTGCCGTGGTTCCTTTGTCCGCAAGTGCCAGGGAAAGCGAGAATTGACCAGTTAAGCACTAACTAGTATGTGTCTCAGTTTGTACCCCATTCAAGACGCTCATATCCGTAGGGTCGGTGTTCCATAGGGTCTCCTCTCCAAATCACTTCAAAAGTGTATTCACCACAGACGATACTGCATGTAATTTTGAAATACAATTCACTGAGGAACCGATGAAAGAAATCACTATTCAACGTGATGGGATAACTAAACAGCTACAGTCGATAAAAAATAGTAAATCTCCGGGTCCGGAGGGAATACCCGCGCGTGTCCTCAAGGAGTTAGCGCCACAGATCGCACCGTTCTTAGACATAATATTCAAGAAGTCATTGTCTGAAGGAAAGATACCATTAGACTGGAAAATTGCAAACGTTACACCGATATTCAAAAAGGGAAACAGACACGACCCAGGGAACTATCGACCAATTTCATTAACGTCGATTATAGGCAAGATACTCGAACATATCGTCGTTAGCAATATCATGACGTTCCTGGACAGTCGTAACGTCCTCCATGGCTGTCAGCACGGCTTCCGGAAAGGTAGATCATGTGAAACACAACTCGCGCTCTTTCTTCATGACGTTCTCAAATCTGGCGAATCGAAAAGACAAGTTGACGCATTATTTCTAGATTTTAAGAAAGCTTTCGACACGGTACCTCATAACAAACTTTTATACAAATTACAGTCATGCGGCCTAAACGAAACAGTAGTAAACTGGATACGCGACTTTCTGAGTGATCGTAAGCAAAAGGTAGTTCTTGACGGAATTAGCTCTGATGTCGTTAAAGTGACATCAGGTGTCCCGCAAGGAAGCGTGATCGGACCCCTTTTGTTCATTATATACATAAATGATCTATGCTCTCGAATTAGCAGTAAAATACGTCTATTCGCCGACGACGCTGTCATCTATCGTGAAATTAATGATCACTCTGACTTTGAAACTCTATCATCGGATTTAAACAACGTTCATGTGTGGAGCCAAGAGTGGGGACTCGAACTTAATCTGAGCAAATGCACGGCGGTACATTTCTTGCGGAAGTCGTCCAACTATTCCCATGTATATGCTGTGGATGGTGTTAACATAAAGGCGACAGATGAAGTGAAGTATCTAGGAGTTACGATAACTTCGGACCTATCGTGGGGAGCACATATAAGAAATATTTGTGGCAGAGCTCTGAAGAAGCTAGGATTCGTCAAGCGTATTGTGGGAAGATTTTCGGATGAAAAAGTAAAAGAGAGGTGCTACTTCGCACTCGTCCGGCCACACCTTGAATATGCAGCGAGCATATGGGATCCGGTGCAGAAAGACTTAGTCCGGGAACTTAATAAAATACAAAGGAAAGCTGCGCGATTCGTCAAAAACAGCTACGGGCGTACTGACAGCGTTACACAGATGTTAAACGAATTAGGCTGGGAGCCGCTAGAGACTCGGAGGCTGCGCGCTAGGCTTAGATTGCTTGAACAATTGAGAATAGATATCTTTCAGAGCGACACGGAGAACATCATATTAGAACCCCACTATATTTCCAGGTCCGACAGAAACGATAAATTAAGAGAGATATTTTGCCGAACGGATAGGTATGGGAATTCGTTTTTCCCCCGAACAATAAGGGACTTCAATAAATGCTAGGCGTAATTTCATTAGAGCGTTTCCTTTTTATCTTTAAGCGGCTGGTGTCCTAACACCCCCCGCCACACGCCTATTGAGGCGGCTTGCGGGGTAATATGTAGATGATGAATCACCTAAATACTTCCTCAGTTCTTTTATTATCCAGTCACTACATATTCAGCAGCCGCTTTCAACATCAGGTTGCGATTGGTACCGCCAATCTCTGATCTCTATATTCCGATGGTTCTCGTCTCTGATCTTAATACAGGCATACTCCACTCGAATGCTCAAATTCGGTACACTATTTGAGGTAGTCACAAACAGCCTAGTTCATTTGCGCCATTGTGATATTTTGTACAACGGCATGATAGCAGCTACAATGATGGTGGTTTTATAGGCACAGACATAACGAAACTTGGTGGCACTCGCTAGCGGGGAGTTTGAGGTCAGTGAAGGTGAATCAAGCGTTTATGGGCGGACAAATGTACCGAAAGACTCCCGTAGGGACCTCTGGAGGGACCCCCTGCCCCTTCATCTCACCTCTCTCGCGTACCTAATGTTCCCTGCAATCACACACTTCAGAGGCGAGTTCCACCAAGTTTCGCTACTCCTATAAGGGAAGGATTATTTTGGGAACTGAAAGAGTGAAACAAAATCGGGAGTCGGCGTATGCTAACTCTTAACGTAAGGTGCCTAGGGGTCCCGGGTTTAACTTTCCGACCCACGGGCATAGTACTGAACGTGAAGAGCTCCCCACATGATATTCAAGTGGTCATAGGGATACCACGAAAAAAGTCTCCCCTGCAGTCCAGATTCGATCTGGCTCCAGATCCGGCTTCTTTCCTTCCTGGATTCAAACTTGAGCCCTAACGGGTCATTCTCCTATCCACTACACCGGGATACCCTGAATATTTTCGGGTAATTTTTCATAACCCAATCCTATTTGGATAAGGAAGCTGCATCTTTACTAATGATGGCAGTGGTGGACAGACAGGGTTATATTTTAACTTCACCAAGGTCAAAAATGTCAAAGCCCCTGTCTGTTTCGCTTATGCCAGTTCCTTCAAATATTAAGCCCGGGCGTGGTTCTTGCGGAATGGCAACCGAAGTCGAACAAAATATTTATAAAAAACCACCTTTTCACCGGCTTGCGCCACATCTCCCCGGCTGAGGGCGCGCGTGGGCGTTGGACGAAGCCCAAGAGGAATAACAACACCGGGAAACATGCGCGCTTACGGTGGATCAGCGGAATCGAGATGGGAAACGAAGACTATACTCGATGACGAGTTTGGATCAATGCACACGTGACAAGAATCCTCAGCGGGAAGTGGTGGGAGTCTTAGGAGAGAAAAAAATCGGAGAAATCATTCCGCGCCTCACGTGCCGGTTTATGGTTTTCTGGAAGAGTCACTAACGCGGATGATGTGGCACATGCCGGCGATGTAACTTTCAAATAGGTCCGTATATAGTGCGAATATTTTTTTATCTCCGATAAACGTTCCCGTGGCACGCGCTGTAACACCAGCAGTGACAGATTTACGGATTGGGTTTCTCGACAACAAAAGTTAATTGCAACGCACTTCATCCCGCTAATTTATATGATTAAAAAACGTAGTTAGGAACGACAAATCGAACCAAATCTATTGTAAAATATATATTATCCCTCTTCACAAAGAACATACAGTTGGTAGCACAAACCTGGAAGTAAAGAATCACTTAACTAAAACATATATTTGGAGCATGCTATTATGTGTCAGTGAAACCTGGGCAATAACAGCAGAGCCATTCCATTTAAAGTGAGACCAATTATGGAAAAATTAAAAAAAGTGTTTTTTTCTACAATTTTAAATTTCGACTGAGCCAGGTTAAATTGAGCTTTATTAATCAAATATACTGAGTCATCACCAAAATTTGAAAGAAAAATTGAATTTTACTCATAATGGAAAGCAGAAATAGTAATTAGGTCACACCCAGAAATTTACCATGTCACACCCGGAACTTATTTAAAAAAATCATAACTAGAAAAATAATGCTTTTGGATACTTCTCCATTAGTTTAAAGAACTCTTATCTTACTGATATTAATATCAACATTTAATGTTTAAGCTGTTCACAGAGTTTACAGGTTAAAGAGTTCTACGCTATTGAGTGTCATTTGTGTGATTTACACCCGGAACCACAGTTTTATTCCAATTACAACGGTAGTTAATTTTTAAATTGCAATTTAAGTTGTAAATTAAATTCTTCTATGGCTAACTAAATATGTACTCCAGTATATTTTAGTTGAAGTATTTGATTTGAAAATTTACAATTAAACGCTCATAAGTCACACCCGGAACCAATGGAATGGCTGAGCAGCAGATCGAAGGAGATTGGAAGCATTGGAGATGTGATATAACCGAAAAATGATGAAGATTAAATGGATGGAGAGAATCACTAACTAAGAAGTCCTATGGAGAGCTGGAGCGGATAGAAGCATAATGAAAACTCTGCGAAGAAGGAAAGACAAACTTATTGCACACCTTTTGCGACACAACATCCGAGTGAAATCAATATTGGAAGGAGAAATAAATGGGAGGGATTACAGAGGAAGACCAATAATGGAATGCATCAAGCAAATTATGAAGAACGTCAAAGGAAATAAATATGTAGGAATGAAGCAATTGGCAGAGAGGAGAGGAATGGAGAGCTACCAATCTTTAGATTGATGACTAATAATGATGATGACCAATAATAATGCTAAAATTATTACGGTGGAATAAAGTTGCCCAACTAAGAAAGTAAAAGTTACATTATAAATAATTCAAACAAGATTGTGTTATGTGCAAATAACGTACCTACGTTTAGGTAAAGGAAAAGAAGAATCTCGAAGGCCTTAACCTAAATAGGGCAATAGAATTGAGGAATGCAGGTTAAAAATAAGGTGCAAAAATAGGAAAGATTGTCCTTCCTATTTTTGCACCTTATTTTTAACCTGCCTTCCTCAATCCCAGTGCCCTATTAAGTTAACAGCCTTTGGGATTCTTCTTTTTCATTAAGGTTGGGTTCTTTTTAAAACTCGGTTGGTTGGCTTTAGGGATGGCGACAGAAGTCATTTGCGCTGCTAAGGACAGGAGGGTAGCTTGGTAAAGGAAGGTTGGCTTATATTGGGAGCTGAGGAAGGAGTGAGACATACCCGGCGTCGTTATTAATAACACAGTTAAAGATTACACGTAATCATCTATAAGAATTGTTTCTTAACTTGCTCAAGCGTACCCTTAGGGTTTTCCCAACGTGGTTTAGGGGTATGAGAAAAAAGCCGCACGGTCATAGAAGTTGCGTAAGCATGTTTTTCAAAGCCATTGTTACTGTTCTAGATTCAACAGATGACGAAATATTGTTGCGATAGGGTGATAACTGATAGTACTATATGAAAAAAACAATCGTAACTTAAATTTATAAAAAACCTAAAATAATGGCTTGTAAATAGTGAATTTAATTGTTATTTTTATCGTTGATTTCAGATGTGTAAATAAGTCAGTTCATTGATTGTCATTACTTAATGTTGACGTGGTTGCTACGCATGGCAATAAATAGAGACTCGCTATTTTATGGTACAAGAACTGAAATAAAATGCATGCGGAGTGTTATAAAAAAATTGATTTAATCGCTTTGATGCATCACAGATACAGGAAAATAAAATACCAACGGGTTGTCAAGTCGAAAAAGGCTGGGAAGCGCTTGCATAGAATATGTCCTTGATATTCCCTGAGGTCCAGGTTCCCCCAAGTTGTTTGGCTTCTTGCGTTCAGTAACAATAAAATAAAGAACGTTAAAGAGGGTGTCACAAACATCACATCTCAGTGGGTATTTCTGTTCCGTTGACATGTACGTTGCTGCATCACATGCATGTTGACACGTTGACATTAAAATCCTACGGTTTAGACGACGACGTAATTTCCTGGATTAGAGAATTCTTAAGCAATCGCGTACAAAGGGTTGTATTAGATGGCGCTATCTCTAATGAAGTAAAAGTCACATCGGGTGTCCCACAGGGAAGTGTCATAGGCCCACTTCTGTTCCTTTTGTACATAAACGACATCGGTGAAACAGTTGACAGTACGCTTAGATTTTTTTCAGACGACGCAGTGGTGTATAGAGAAATTCTTAGCCTTAATGATAAGCAAGCGCAAACTAAGGACCTCGAGGCAATACATGAGTGGTGCGATGCGTGGCAGCTAGAATTAAACCTGAAAAAATGCGTTGCTAACAATTTTTGGAAACGGAAGAACGCTCCTTGTAACAGCTATTGCATAAACAACAGCAAATTAGAGACTGTAGAAGATAGGCCTTATGAGATAGGTTTGGAAACTGAGTTAGAACGCGTGCAGCGAAGATCGGCAAGATACGTTAAAGGCCGTTATGATAATCTCGTTAGAGTTACTGACCTTTTTCAGCAACTGGGATGGGAAACATTTTCAGACCGTCGATTAAAATTTAGACTCAATCTATTTTGTAAGTTCCAAACCGGTCTATTCTCTGACGACGTTGATAATAATTTACGAAATCCGACATACTACGGTAGATCAATCATGAGAATAAAATTAGGGAACTAGACTGCAAAACGGACAGATTTAAAATGTCATTTTTCCCACGAACTATAAGGGACCATAACTGCGGTCAATGACTTTTATCTAGGTTTGTCGATAGGTAATGTAGCTCTTAGTAGTAGTAGTACTCCCCAATACTTGAACCCTCATCTGTTACCTAGTACTAGCAACACGCCGTGCATGTTTTCTACATAAGTCTTGAGTCTCTGTCCATTTGTGTAGTTGCAAAATACATACATACATATATATATATATATATATATATATATATATATATATATATATATATATATATATATATATATATATTAACGGTCCCTCTTCATTGTGATAATATCTGTAGTGTAGTGCATGCTTGTGAGGCTTCGTTTCGAGACAAGGATTAGCGATTCATGCTAATGCATAATTAGTCGTAGTTACACTAACTTTAGGGTATAGTGTAATGCATTTTGGTGAATACTCACCCTGTGCCACACACACCTGAGGTGGCTTACAGGGTATTTTGTAGATGTAAGAATGAATATGGACCCAACCTTCACTCGCGTGACGACCAAGTAGCCGGTTGAGTCAACGTGTAACCAGGAAGTAAGGTCTAGTCTCCATCTCGTCCGTCTTTCGGTTCTGGGGCCCTTAAAACGAATCGCGAAACTTCTTGAAACAGCGAATGCGAGGGAAATAAAAACACGCACGAGTTCCACCGTGCGTTCTACCTGATGAAAAAACAGTCCCCCGACCGTCGTCTGTCTGGGGAGCGATTTGTCTTTTTTACAAAGTCCTTATGGGACTTAATAGACTACGTGACATTTTCTCTGAGGGTATTTCAATCGCTGCACCACTTTTTTACCCCCTGCTGATTTCGCAACCATTTCCCCTTTTTCAACAAAGTTACAGATACATTTGATGCTTCCGGCAGAGGAGATCTTTCTCGTCCATCTCCTCGTTGAATTGGCTCTCCATTCTTATGCCGAAACGAGCGGCTGCTTAGATGACGTGAAGATGATTGATTCATAAACTGCTCACCGTGGGGAAAATATTTTCTTAGAGTTATGTAACTGTGCTCGCATACATAAGGAAACCGGCTACCGTCTAGCAGTATGTATCTCACAAGGCATACCTTATAGGCTAGGGCATGACATAATGAATAAAGAAAAGCAACTCCGCCGGCCGATCAGGGAAAGGCTAAATTTATACCGACACTGAAAATCGTGCCAATACTTACTTAAACGGCTGCGACGACATACAAATTGAGATATACCAAGGAAGTTCTCAGCTTATTAGTCTAAGCTAAGCGATTTGAGCACTGCTGATCTATTTTCATATAAAAGGCTCATGTCGTTTTTATGCCTAACCTACGCCATATCAATTAATGCATGGTAAAAATCTCGTGTACATATTTTTCTTTAACCCTTGCTACTAATAAATATTTTTTCACAGGAATTTATACTCAAATGTTAGAAAGGAAACAAAAAGTTATAAAATAGGAAATAATAAAGTGACGCGGGGTAAAGACAGTAGTCGTCGGAAGCATAATATAATAAATTATAGAATGTTTCATGGTGCAAACGAAATAGGGATAAAAATCTCAAATCAGCTGATTCATCACTGCTATAAGAAATTAATTAGACATTCTGTAGACGACACTGAGGAAAACATAAACTTAAAGTTAACTTACATCTTATAATCATCCCAAGGCCAATAATAACTCATAAAATGTCATTTCAGCCTGCCATTAGGTTTAATAAAACAGTATTAAACAACGCAGGAGCAAAACTTCACTTAATTAGGAAGACTACAATGATTTTGATTGAAATTTTGCGAGGGAAAATAATAATTCCTTTTGCTTCAGTTGCCAAAAACCAACTGCACTGATTTCTAATCTGTCAAATTTTTATCTAATGTTTTAAATCAATTTATAGTTGACCAGTCGTTCAGTTCATTTCCAAGGCTTAGTTATTTGTTCAACTTAATTCTGCAAGCCTTTTTATTTTATTTAGCTTTGAGCAATGGGTAAAAACGGCAGTAATTTTTATAAAACTTCGAGAAATTATTAAAAACTCTTCATTGCTACCTACATAAAATTTTATCACTGTTTGTTTCTCGGCAAAAACGCTGCTGTCTAGTGTGGCTTGAGCTAAATGGCATATTACATGTGAAAATATTTACAGGAAAGCGAAAGTCCGCTGCAATAAAATAGAGACAGACTTGGGTCGAGACACAAATTGATAAGATAAGAAATAAATCTACAACCCGTAGATGTTGAAGATGAAGTTGATTGGGCATAATGTACTCAGCCCATACGTAAAGAGAAAGCAAACACCAGAACAAAATGTATTATTCATACCTGTACACAAGAATTACTTCACTCATTTCAGTATTATATTTCGTTGGGGTTCCACTTAAAACTACAACTGATGAAATGCGGTCCTAAAAAAGCCTGTAAAACATCTCATAATTACATGTCTGGCAAAGAAAAACAATATTTTGAGAGAAAACGTTTTAAAAAGCTTCTTCTCTGAAATCACACTGGATTCAGACACAAAATCCCGAGGAACGCTAATTTTATACTTTTGGGACGTGTTTCGTGATTTCCGTGTAATTTCTCACGCGAGAAAACACGTGAATTATTACGAAAATGTATCCGAAATTATCGATGACATGAGTTACCCGTGATTTACAGACTGCGAACACGCAGAGCACTCTCGTTTTCCTTTCATAAACGAGAAGTGAACGCAGTCGCTGGAGAGAAGGTAAACTCAACAGACCGGTGGCAGATGAGCACGTGAAAGGAACTTTTGGTTCTCTGATAGCCAGCAGGAACTGACCCCGAAGTATGGCGTCCCGGCGCACCTTTCGACTCTAAACGAGAGTGAGAGGATGGAAGAGAACGGGAGATTTCAACGCGCGAGGTTAACGACGACCCATAAGGGTCACAGAAAAAGATTGGTCCTCTGAGGAACGGGAATTAACTCTTCCCAACTCCAACAGGAAAAATTAGCTTCTCTAAGCATGAATTTCAAAATCTATATCCTCGTCGCTGAGATCATTACGCTGCGGTCACCTTAAAATACAATCCCAATGCAGCAGACTTACTGCGTTTTAAAACTTACGCAATGCGGCTTTTGAAACAATATACCAATATATTTCCTCATCTAAAAGCCGAAATATTTGATCGATCCAATCGGATATGTTAAGTATATGACTTTTCTAATGAGGTGGGCTGAAAAAAATACCGTTGTTAATAGGTATAAATATTGCATAATTTCGCATACGTCTTTTGGTTTCATCCAGTCAATTCTCCCAATATTTTGGCAATCCTGGTAATACATTCATACATATCCACAACGCCATTCCTTTTCGGAGTAGGCACAGTATAAAAGTTTCATTCTCAATGTTAGGCCTGTAGACCTTACTGTGGTTTAATAATTACCTAAATACTACCCTATCTTCCAAACTGCTTACAGTCAAAAAGTAGCGTCGAACGGCCAAATCAACGATACTGATGGGCGGCGGAAGCCTTATACAGCTTCCGCCGCTAATTAATATTGACTCATCAAGAAACTGACATGACACCCTGATAATGATTTCATATTTACTCTAAAATAAAGGAGCACAACGTGTACTAATATAAATAATCGTATTAGATATCTATAAATATGCATCAAATACATATTTACACACCTTGGTTCTTGTATTAATAGTAATTCAACATTTTAAACAAATCCATCATTATGTGACTGAAAACTGGTATGGAATGAAAACTGTTCCAATCTAGAATTAGAAACAAGCCGACAGTCATAACGTTGAACTAATACAGTAAATATAAATAATATTTATGTCACACAGAAGTTACTCGGTCTTCTAAAAAAACGTTTAAGGCATATCTGATGTAATTATTCTTGTAGTACAAATCTAACATGAAGATTGAGGTAGAAGTAAGTATAATAAGATGAAAGCATGAGTTAGTTCAAAACGAGTTGATTATAATTATTGGATGAAATATTAAGATACTGCAAACAATAAGTAGAATATATCTTCAATAAGTGTCATTAAAACCAAGCCCGACTTATGAGAATTCTACACTTCACTATACATTTAAGCATAATAATATGTTCATCTGGTCCATTTCGTTAATTTCTCAGCGTGAATTCTCATGCACAAAATATATTATCTATAGCATGGGAGCAAAGAGCCATTTCTACCATTATTATATTTAATAGTATGTTTAAGTTACAGAATTAATTCTTGGTTCTACGAATTATTCTTGTTTCTACAGGGGAAACAGCTCTACTAGAGCAACTTGAATCTTATCACATTCAGCTTTCTGTAGTATCCATTTTTGGGAGGTTAGATAACTTGTGAGGCAATATGAGGTCCTCCGGCATAGATAAATCAACCTGAAAAAAACAGAACGTTTGAAAGGGAAGGCGAGAGAAACCACTAGCAAGGGAGGCAGAAAATGCGGACAACTAGGAAGAGTTCCTTTATTTGCTTGGTGTGTAACTCTATGGTTTCAACCGAACACCTGCACGTACAGGAAAGTGGCGAAGTAGAACTTTTGACGGCTGAATGAACGATCGCAAAAGCGAATGTCGTGGCCCGCATCACATGGAAAGGTGCATATCAACCGCTGCAGACGTTGAAATCTCCAAAGTAGGAAGTTGATTTCCATCCGATCAGCTGTCGGCATTTATAGGCACTCAGATGCGACAGGAAAAATTTCTGGGCCCATTTATAGGTAAGGAGGTCACACGGGTTGCATTTCTAGTAAAGTATCGTTGGATGAACACGACATGTTTTCTATATTTGATTTTCGCCACGAATAATAAAAGTTTAATTCCAGGTGCATCCTAATTATCAACAAAGTTTCTCACCCCGCTTCATTTATATTACAGCGAGTCAATCTATGTGCACGGGCTCAGTATGGCAATCACAGTCTTAAATCTGATACTACAGTAAACACACGACTGGAAAGTGCTCAATTTATGAATTAATAATCCTCCCCGTCTAACGAAGAGATTGGGAGAAAAAGATTTCAATGAAAACTGAAAAAGGGAGATGAGACAAACTTATCGGAGACATTTTGCGATAAAAACAACCTCTTGAAACAATATTGGAAGGAAAAAGGAATGGATATGATTATCCGGAAAAACAAGTGATCAAATAAATAAGGAAAATTATGAGGGACGTCAAAATGAAGAATAGAAGAAATAAAACGGTTATTTGATAGGAGCACGGGATGAAGATCGGAAGCAAACTTATCTTCAGATTAATGATTGCTGATGATGAATCCTCAGCGCTTCAACCTTAATACTGGTTAACGGCAGCTTTAAGAAATGTAAAGTATTCATTAGAATTTTTGCCTAACCCAAACTATTGATATAACACATTTCATTCTCACCTTCATATCCTCAAAGCATTGTTTACTGGAATCACCTCAACATTTGCTTGAGCCTTAACCTCGCGAATTTTTCGAGAATCATTGTCTTAAACAGAGACTGTTAAATTTAAATAGCCCACTTTAAATTACTTTTAATCTCTTCATTCACTTTTCGTAAAATCTTAGCATTTTCCCCACATCTCGACAATTTCTGGCCTATTCACTCAATTATCTATTATCTCCACCGCTTCTAAGTCGTACCCTTCCCCGTTTCCATATAGTCTAACTTTCGCATCCATATAGTGATGTATGTACTCCATACAAACGATTCCGCAATGGATTTTGATTACGTCTATGTTCATGTGCATATACCTCATTCATATAGGTCGTGTTTTTTGTACGAATTCCTCGAGTAATTGCAGTTCCTTCTCTTTCCCGAGAAAAATGATGGAGCCGAACTCACGCATTTCGGATCGGTGGAGATAAATTTCAGGGGGGTGCTTCACTTATAAAGGAGTCAGCGCGTGTAAAACGCTCGCCTCATCTATCCATTAAGGGTATCCTCCTCCGAGACTGAAGCGTGGACGGCAACCGCTTCGGTGGTAAAAAAATATCGCCGATTCCGCGACGCAGGAAAGAGATTGAGTGAGATGAGAAGAGAGAGAGGGAGTGTAAGAGTTATACACACACACACACACACAACGGCAGATAGCCGGGGAAGAGATGGAGCGTGAGAGGTGCGATATTTGAGAGGCTCTTCGACTCCGCTCAGAATGAGGTCGCGAGTCGGCAGCGCCTGGGGAATTATGGGAAGGCCGACCCGCGTCGTTTCTGTCTCTCTTTCTATCTCTATCTCCCTCTCACAGGAAAAGGCCGACGGAGGAGGGAAAAGAGATAGATAGAAGGAGGCCTTGCCGGCTGAACAGTCTGTGCGAGCATAAACGAGCGCGCGTCTCACTCGCATGCGCGGCCCGATGTTCATTTATTTTTTTCCGAAAAATTCTTCAAAGGAGAGAGAGAGAGAGGAGGGGGATAGAAGCCGGCGGCAGGGAGGGTTGGCCCCGAAACTCATAACCATTTTCAACCGGGGAGAAAAACCCCTTCCAGTTCCAGTACAGAATGAAATAAAATAATAAAAACGAAAAATGCCTGATCGAAGTTCCCTTTCGGACTACTGACTCCCCCACCCTTCCGAGCGAGCCTTAAGAAGAAGTTTTCACTCCCTCGTCGTCTCTCTTACTACCTTTTCCCTCCGCCACCAGTGCGGATTAAGAGCGCCCCCCGCTTACCCCCCCTCCCCAACTTGCCAGCCAGTCGCCCACCAGCCAACCCCTCCATCCTACACGTGGCCCCCAACCCGGAAGAGAACCCACGGTCGCCTGGGAGACCACTTTCCCTTGTTGCGCAACATACGGCGGCCCCTCATCTACCGGGTCGGCCTGCATCTCCTACCTCCTCCTCCTTCTCCACCCACAATCCTCCTCCCCCCTCCTCGACTTCATCTCGACGGCTGGCTTCTCGGTGGGGTTGCCTGGGCATAGCCAGCACGATGGGGAAAGAAGCGGGGAAGCGAATTTTAAACGGATACGGGACGGCAGACAGGACAGCTTCTCCATCGATTATTTTATTTGTGGACCGCACCAAAAAATTTCAGAACCACACGCTCATGAATAAAATTACCTATCTTTCGCGGTTGTATCTATCGTAATTATTGTATTTTAATAATACCCGTGATTATAGCTTTACTTGGGCAACGATAGCTTGGTTACTCTTAGTTACGTTAAGTAACTCTTAAGTTAAGTTACGTGCAACTCTTACTTAAGTTAGAGGGCACAGACTGAAACAGGTAGAGCAATTTAGTTACGGTGGAAGTACTCATGAGGAAAAAGGACTAACATACAGGGATATTAGGAGAATATTTGCGTTGACAAAGGAGGAGTTCACTGATACGCAAAAACAGATGAGAGGGAATATGCGCAAGGATCATAAGAAAAGACTGGCGAAGACCAATATGGAGAGTTGCGTTGCACAGTGCAGACTCATGGACACAGAGGAGAGAAAATGAGAGTAGAGTGAGGTTAGAAAAGAATAAGGAGAGTGAGATAAACCGAAATGAAGACGAACGATGAAGTGCTGAGCATGGTGAGTGAGGAGTGTAAGCTGATAGAGGAAATTTCGAATAGGCAGAGTAAGTGGTTGGAACGGGTACCTAATGAAGGACAAGAGAATGCTGAATGTCGTGGTAGGGGGGAGGATGATGGGTAAACGGAGAAGATGATAAAGAATAGGCTTCATGATTGGCTATTTTGAATAATGTTTAAGGAAAAAACGTTTTTTTTCGTTTTAAACTTTAAATTAATTATTATACTAATTATATATATAGTATGTATCATTTATAATTTTTATTATACTGTAATATTTAATACATATAAAATATTTAATATATATTATTACATATTATTGCATTGTCATCCAGTTCTGAGTTATGTTTAAAGTTTCAAGTCTCTATCTCATCGGGAAGTTAGTTTGAAATCGATTTTAAAATTTGTACCGAACAGTCATACAAGAACTCAACCTAATAAAAACGTTTTAAAAAGAGGACGAATGTTAAAGTGAAGAAATATAACTTTGTTGGAAGTAAACTTACAAAATATTAGTGGAGGTTTTATTAACTCAATCTCAAAATATGTTTATTATTTCTAATAAGATTATATCCCTCTGATGTAGAGGGCATATGGGGCGACGAATATACTTACTCTCAGCCCTGAAGAAGCGCCCAGCACTGGAGGGGAAACGTCTTTTTTCACTAAAATTGACGCGAGTAAATATCAAAAAGTAAAATCTTTGACCACTCTAACCGCGTGACCTTTAACCAAATCGTATCTGTTTAATCTCTCTAATTAATAATGATGCTTTGGAACTAAACAGTTCATTGTAAATGATAATTGAATTAATAACTGAGATATGTCTAAGAACTGTTCTGACGTTTAGTTCTTATATTTAATACGAATCGGTATTTGCAAGTTCCCATTACTTACACAAATTCTCGAAGAGCTTCAAGGTATACACAGTGTAGTCGTACGGAGTGCACAAGGTGTGGAGTGCACAAGGAATATAATAAATGAATTTGTGCATCTACTCATTGTACATATATACATTACTACACAAGAAATATCGGTGAACAAGGACCGGAATTTTACTGGCCATATGCCTGAGTGCATTGGCAAAAAAGGTATTAAATATGAAGAGGAAACGCCCGTGTTTCAGTGCAAAAAATAATGGCGCATTGCGAGAGAAAGCTGGAAAATATGGGCGTAAATATTTGTTAATTATTGTCGAGAACTCTGAAAACTTAGCATGCTCTTCGATACCTCCTAATTCGTACGGTGGGAGAATTCAAGACTGATATCACGCGATCGCGAGTGCGATAAAAAATAGAAATAACGACGAAGATCATGTGGTATTAATTCCACAAGGCCTGGTCAAAGAAGAAAGTGTTTTCTCAAGTCATCCAGAGTAATAATAAAGAAAAGATGCTATCACTCACACAAGAATATGGAAGGACGTGCGGCAATATTGCGAGAACGTGGATGTAGTCACTATGAAGAGTTGTTATTCCTGCACATTTCCACTCCCAGCCATATTAAGGTAACCGAAAAAGAACCCAATGCAGGGAGAATCACAAGGTCAGAGGTCAGTTTCCCTCCAAAAAAGTTGTATAGATGGAAATACAAGCAAAACATAAATGAAATCATATCTCCTTATACTATACCTATTCTTGTCTTGATTTCAACATATTGACTAATGTCATTCATAAAGTATTGGGATAAAAGCTAAATGTATTTTTGCTTGTCCTCTCCCAACTATCCCGAGTTGTCTCCTTCCAGCGTTACCAGCCTAGTAAAAATGATGCTCACCTGTGATGGCATCACTCATGTTAATTTACAGGAAAGAATAGATTACTGTAAAATGACTAGAAGGCAAAGAAAAGGTTAGAGATGACTCGCCGATTTTGTGGGAACTGTAATACGGCCACGACCATTTATTTGATAGAATACCAATGATAAATGACTTATAATTGGTACATTAAGTATGACGGAACTTGGTGGCACTCACCAGTGGAGAAAAAGAGGTCACTGAGGGTGAATGAAGCGTAGATGAGAGGGCAAAGGTACAGAAAGACTCCCGGAGGGTCCTCAGGTGGAAGACTCGGCCACTTTATCCCACCTCTCTTGCATGCTTTCCTTTGTGTTATGACATTAACAAGTGAGTGCCACCAAGTTTTGCTACGCCTATACCCATAGCTCACTAAGAGTAAGTCCAACAGGAACTGCAGCATTGAATTTCAAACACTATTAGACCCAGATTTTCATTTCAATGTGACGCGCTGGGAAGTATAGGTACAATAAATTTCAATTTTTATCCCGACCCCTTGTTGCCGGTCCTGCATTCTCTAACTAGGAGGTTCTAATTAGTAATGATGGTAATTTAAACCGCGGTGACTAGATATTGATGGCGCCATTTAGTATGAGGTAATTGGGGCAGGGGTGGGTTGAGGGAGAAAGCGGAAAGGGTGGGAAGTTGGACGTGTCGTTGGCATTTGCCCAACCTCAGTCTCAAAGAGGTCAGCATTTTAAACTCCCACTGGAATTTACTTTATCTGAAGTCCTATCCAGCCCATGACCAGGGGAGTGTAAATATATAGTACGTATATTACTCACCAATACATCTAATCCAGACGCTCGGAGTTACCTAAACTGGTAAAATTATACTCCTTTCAAGGCCAGTCATATCACAATCATTACCCTATTAATTATTCCCATCATAATTATTGTATTTGAGTGATACTGAAATGGTAAACAAGCAAACCAGCACTGTGTATACAATGAGTATAAAATACTTGATTGGGCAAAAATGAGAAAAAAATAAAAATTTAATTTGTGAATTAAACAAAGTTAACTCTTATCTGGAGCCGTTGAAGATTGAATTGAGATCTCTGAGTACCATTAAAAATACACACCAACAGCTCAAATTCCACGATCCATTCAATGACTTCTGAGAACATTAGCGGCTATTCTTAGAAGGCTTAATTTGGTACGGAAACTTGAGAATATGACCCAGTCAATGCTATCTATAAACCATTATAGTTCTCGATTACCAAATTGAGAATATCCAAATAGTTTATACGAGCCATGTAGTATAATTACATCATCATTCTGAATTAAAATGTATGTACAACTTTTTCAGAGAACTATACGTTGACTAAAAAAACATTATATTAAAACGCTAACTTTACTTTCAAGGAGGGAATCACTATTCAATTATGTAAAAAAATTAAACCCCTCAAAGCACCATCTGCCGAACATTTATTCCACCTTTTCCTCTCTTCCGCAGGGACCATGTATCCACGTTCTCATCGGTCATAAACTGGAATGCCTACATAATCACTTTTAAGTGTATCTCTTCATTTCGTCCGCCGGAACATCAAACGCAGACGGAACAATCAAATAAAGCATACCAGTATTTTAGAGAAGTCGGCAAATCAGGTTCGCTGACCGGAGATGAGCAGTATATTTACGGCGAAAAAACAAGCAAGAGGAAATCTAACATTATCGTGTTGTTTGATTTATCACTAAATCTGGGCAGCACATAAACGCGCCGCGTGCATCGTAAAGAGATTCACACCGGATTTCAAAATATTCGCACCTCTTCGGTTACTAAAAAAAATGCCGAAATTTATTGGCACAAGTGAAAAAAGCGGTTTCCCATTCAAATCTCCACTTCGCATGAAGCAGTGACACCGGCGCTGGAAATTATGATTTTATTTCAGCTGATAGCAACAGAAACATTTCCCGGTTTATCAAACTTTTTCGATTTGGAATACTGAAAAAGAGCAGAAAAACTTGTCCTGATGAAAAAATGCTGAAAAATTGTAATAGTTACAGTACTAATAATTTTTTTCCTCAATTTACATTACATCAATGTAAATTATGTATCATTTATAAAAATGTTAGGAATATAGACACCCCTTAGGAATAATCATCGTGTTTTGGGGTCGCCGACTCTTTAAAATTTAATAAGTGCAATAGGTTAACCTAAAATGTGTCATCACTTCAAATTTTGGAATAACCGTTCACCACACATTTGATTCTTCATCATTTAAAGAATAAACGGTATTTTTATTAGTTTCTCCGGATCCATAAAACTTGTGAAGTGACCTGGTATCAGTAAATATATGGAAACTTTGGTCTTCGTGAGTGGTTCTGTTGGCCGACTAATCGAGTTATTTGCGAAAATTTTGGGTAAGAAAATTATTTAATAATTTGCACAGAACATTATTTCAAGTATCAGGACAAATATTTACGCGCAACTCGTCGATTAAGAAAACATAATCATGAGAAAAAATGAAGATAGCAGCCATTGAATCGAGATACAATTCAGTAATAACTAATTGCGAGCTATTGAATAGCAGGCGCTTGGAATCTAGAGCGCGGCCTTTGCCTAAACCAGGTAATTAATTAACGACTGCAATTATGGCTGGCTTCGCTTTTAGTTTCCACTGACGGTGGTAATTAATTACTGAACAATCGTTGTGTACTTATACCCACAGGTCAAAAATTTGTTTAGGAAACTTAAATTTAAGGTGCTGACCATAATTAAATCCAACTTTCATCTTCCGATGAACCATATAGGGGAAAACTATCTTCTTTTACCTTGAAATTTAACCCCATAGATATCATTATTTTTAGTTAAGTAAATTTCAAAGCCATGAAAAGAGCAAGAAGGCATAACATTAGTGCATTAACGGTTTAGTGGCTAAAATTAAATTTTAGAAACATTAATTAACAGGTAATAATATTATATAAGAGAACGGTCATTTCTACTTTGTTTGAATTCATAAAAAGGAGAAACACTCGGAGATTGTCAATACCGAAAATAGTAATTATTTAGGATTTGAGGCCAAGTGGGTTGTTTGTTCTTCAAATCGCAGAGGAATAATCCGCTATACCTGCTTCCTGTTAATTCAATAAACAAAATTCTTATACCAGATAAATCTATATGAATTCCATTACAAACCTTATCATTGAAACAGACCATTACTTAAACTTAAAAAATAGCACTACAGAATACGACGCTACCACTGAAACTTGTCCAGCTGATGGTGTTTCAACTCCTTCCACGGACGATAACCCACATTTTTCAAGCCTACGTTAAACTACTCCTCCGAAGCAGACTCAAGTCTTTCGCCAGCCCCGATGAGTTAAAGAGGCAATAAATTACTTCCCCAGATTAGCCCCACCAAAACACTTATTCTCGATTCCCATCGCCAACGTTATGATGATTTTTTAAATAAAAGTGTAGGGTGAAATGAAAAATAAACTCGTTTAGGGGGCTCAAAACAGACCACGCGTGCCAATGTGGCAACCGACCCTCTAGGCACGACCACAAGACGAGATGCCGGCGGCATTGAGTGACGGGTTTGAAGGAGGAATGGAAAAACGCTTCATCCTCACACCTTCCTCGCAGTACTATTCCCCTAAAGGCCAGTTTGTGAATAAATTAACGTTCACTTTAGCACTTAACATGAAATTAACGATACAGGTTAAAAGTTATGGTGAAAACAATTATCTTATTCATACTAAGCGTATACCTTGCTTTTCAGATAATCAATTACGTTTTAAGGAAGGTTTCTCGAGTGTTCCACCGAGTTATGGGCTCCATCTCTGCCGACGTTTCGAAGTGTGACTCTCTCTCTTCATCATCAGGGTTTCTGAATGCCATTTCTCAAATTTTTTTCTCTTTTCATACATTTTTCTTGAAACCAGGTGTCTCCTGATTGGTTATGGTGTTGCTTTGCATTACCGCCTTCCCGTATATTCCCAATGCTTTTGTTCGGTTTCCAGGAATTACTCTGGTGGAATTCGATATCTCGGTTAAAGTTACTAGTTTCAAGGTGAATCTTGATGGCTTCCTTAGTTAAAGGACCCCAATATCTACGCAAATTAACCCGGTGCAACGTCCGAGAACTTCCTTCAGAAGATACGCTGAGAAAATATCAGGTCATTCATCAAATATATTTTTCTAACTGGCAACGGATTAATTTCCCTTCCTCTCTTTATGATTTCCTTCAATGACGTACACAAACCATCAGCAAATTAATGACGAAAAGCGGTGGAAAAAAAGACTACGTAAATGCACTCTCTAAGTCCTTATCATGCTAATTCAATTGTAAACAAATCTTATGATATTTTTTCCCGTAACTTAACAAGGCTTTCACTCTATGCAGTAGTATTACGGTCGTCGACGCTGGGCGTTATAATCTGCTTCTTTTAAAGGATGCTATCATCAATGTATTGGCGATATTAGCAACAGTACCTACGAATTTAATTAAGTTTCCAGCCGCTAACTATTACAATTAGTGAGAGAAGAACCATAACTGACGCCCTGGCAAGACACTGGAAAACCCACGCTATCGTTAATTTGGTATCAATGATTTCCATAAATGGCGTTAATGTTTTGAGAGATTCCCGGCAGTATTGACGAGTTTGAAAACGGGGAATGGAAAAATCGCTTCATCTCCTCACACCTTTGCCCAGTTCCTTTCTCCTCTGGGAGCTGGATTGTGTGGACCCTGGGGGGGGGGGGGATTGGGGGGATAACGTCTTCAAAACGACGGCGCTGGGCGAGATGCGTGGGAAACTGCCGAGACTTATGGCCGGGGAAAGGCGCACAGGAGGTCGGGAGAAGTGATGGGGCTTTATGCGCGGGGTTCAGAGATGGCTTTAAAGGAAAAAGAACGATTGCGATCCGGTTGCTCGAGGGATGGTAAAAACGAAAGGTGTTCCCTATAGCCTTCTTCCCGGGGTCGACGGGGGTGGGGGGAGAGGTTGGGGGAGGAGAGGAAATTAAAAGACGTCTTGCAATCTCTGCCTCGGATTCGACTTTCGGAGCCTTATTGGCCTCTATACATACCTCTTTCTCTCACTCAGTCGCCGATCTCCTTCCCATCCTAGACTGCCGAGCACTTCCTCATTGCACAAGTGCCGCGAAATATTCCATCAATGCATCAAAAGGTCGACTCTTCCCGAAGTGAACGATTCCTCTAAGGCTTCTTCTTGACTCTCTATATTCCCTTCCAACAACCCCTTCTCTGTTTCCTTAAGCGCAAACTTGGGAAAGGCTGACGCTCTTATCACCTGCCTCTTTTCTGAAACGTCAATTACTGCGTCAGAATTCATTGAAGTCAATCAGACCAGGAAAAGACAGGGAAATGATTCTTTAATTGTTAATTATGGAACAGTTAAACTTGAAGCTGTGCACACACTCATCATCATTATCTTATTCTTCACTTCATGGTATAGACTGCGTAGTCTGCTCCTTAAACCACCTTGTTCGACCAACTGCCGATGGTTGGCCAATGGCTATGACCACTA
Source organism: Pyrrhosoma nymphula (assembly GCA_963573305.1). Classification (NCBI taxonomy): domain Eukaryota; kingdom Metazoa; phylum Arthropoda; class Insecta; order Odonata; family Coenagrionidae; genus Pyrrhosoma; species Pyrrhosoma nymphula. The sequence goes on from OY754334.1 coordinate 39,920,001, forward strand.
CGCTCATATCCTAAGGCAATTCTGGGGATACGGTTTTGCTGCACATTTCCTAATGCAGTCACACCATTTGTCTTTATATTCTGTTATTTTTCTTCTTAATTAAAAATATTTAAACTTTATGACTTTATTTCTAATCCTAATGCGCAACCTTCAACTTTTCTTAGGAATTGCATTTCAGCTAATGTGATTTCCTATCTGTCACTCTTTGAGAGAACCCACGTATCACTAACGTACAGCACTACCGGGACTGTCATCGTTATTTTAATTTTCAATTTATTTTCGTTCCTTGTTTTATTTTTTAGGGTTTTGGAAATGCCCCACATGTTTTTGAATGTGCACACACTCATTTAACTTATTACAATGTATTCATATTAAATATTGCATAAAGAGGAGAAAAACAATAAAAATATCACCATGTTATGCGGTGGTTTTACACTGCATGACCGTGCCTATAAATTAACAAACATGGGTAAAAAACTAATACCCAGCGATGTACACATATTGCTACATTTTTTAGAAAAAGGTTGTCTACCTGGTTTACACCATGCCCACAAGGTAACTTTCATGGGAAAGAAATGGCACCTTGCACATCCAGGTAACAAAAGGAGCCATTTGAGTAGATTTATTGTTTGTTTTTATAATCCCATCCACTCCATGCAAAGAGGTTTCGTTCACTGGTTTATATTGCCCAGTGTTATTTACAGAGAGGATCATTGCCGAAGAGATGGATTTACGTGTCACAAATTTAAAACTCGTGTCACATAAAGGGTGGACGTACGTCGTAAAACGTGGTGGAAAAGTGTTTACGTCGGAAGAAACCAGCGCCTTCCACTGCTGTTCCCATTACTGTGTTTCTCATGGTTCTAGGGTGAAATTTCGTCCATCAAAAGTCGGTTTAAATATTATATCTAAAGACAGCATTGGAAGCAATTTTAAGAAATGAGTAAACGATAAGACTGCATAGTAACTGCTCAGTTACAATAACATGATATGTCTAACGCACAAAATTTACCTATTTTCCTAATACAATAACGATTCATGTTCTGAAAACTGAAGCAAAATGAGGTAAGCGATAAGGCTTTCGAAGCATGTAGAAACACACAGGGGAAACCCAAGATTGCAGAACTCACATTAGAAAAATGATCTTTGCGTTGTTTTATCAAAATATACGTGTTATTTTACCGTGAGACGTATTTAATTGCATCCACTCAGTCACTTTGAAATGACGAGTAATATTCAGATAATGAACAACTCACTGACGAAAGATAAGGTAGACTTCGATAAATGTGACCTTTTACACTTTCGGAATTTGATAAGAATGAATAGAAATGGAGTCTAAAATTCAGCCATTGATAAATTCCCCTAAATTTTTCAGGGTTTCCCGGACATTTTCCAGGTCAAAACAAGCGTCGTCTTCAAACATCTTACATCAAGCATCGGCGATGAAAAATTCATCATTAACTTCAAGTGTCAGCAATAACAAGGGAATAAGCCCATTGGTAGCGTACAATGTATTAGCATTGTGTTGAATATCAGACGTATTTGTATATTCATTCATTCAAGTATTCTACCAGCTGATTGGTAGGTTCTTGGACAGTTCCCATTTTCTATCCCAACCTAATATAAATTGTCTTGATTTCCCTCCTAAGGATGGCCCGTTATTAGATCCCTTTTCAATTCTTCATATCTTCTACCTCCTCTAATTTCGTCCAGAATTCCTATCCTCTTCCTTCCTCTCCCACGCTTCCCCAGTGTTCTCCCCTCTATCACTCTCTTCAACATGCCCTCTCCTCTCAAAACCTCCTCCATCCATCTCTTCTGCCTTCTCCGAACCTCTGCCACAAGCTTCCTCTCCTCTCCGACCATATCCAATACCTCCTCGTTCGTCTTTCTCGCCAACCAGCTAACCTTCTCCATCCTTCTCCAAACCCACATCTCAAGTGCCTTAAGTCTACGCACATCCTCCCTTCGCAATGACCAAGTTTCCGACCCATATAGCGCCACGCTCTATATTAAAGTTTTCACCAGCCTCTTCTTTACGTCTCTTCTCAGACCCCCCCTCATCAATTCCCTTCTCTTCGAAAATGCTTCTTTAGCGAGCGCAATTCTGCATCTGATGTCCTTACCACTAAACCCATTCGCCTCTAAAATACTACCCAGATACGTAAACTGCTCGACCTGCTCTATCTTCTGCCCTCCCACCCTTATATTCAGCCCCGCCTTCTTACTTCTAGAAAATCTCATTACTTTCGTTTTCTTGTGATTGATCTTCATCCCATACTTTTCGCACTGCACCTCTAATGCATTCACAATTGACTGTAACCCCTTGGCCGACTGACTAACCAATGCTTGATAATCTGCAAATCTCACTGATTTTATCATCTCTCCTCCTACCTTTATTCCTACCTCCTCCTCCCCCCATGCCTCCCATACCATTTCTTCTGAATAAACGTTAAAAAGCAACGGCGATAGTGGGCACCCTTGCCGCACTCCCCGTCCTATCGTGGCCCATCCCGATACTCCATTGGCTACCCTAACCTGCGCAGTCTGATTCATATACAATATTTGTATATATGCGAAGAATATAAACGTAGTATAGCGTCCGAATAAAATGTTTTCAGAACAATGGACTTGAGTTGCACTTCGCAAGCACACATTGTAATGATTTAGCCTCTTCTCGTTTTCTTCTCTAACTTACTCAACCGAATATTAGAGACTTGGATGTTACCAGATCCACATTTTCTCAAATATTTTCGGTGTTTCCTCATAAGTATCCAAAGGAATGAGGAGCACTTAAACTTCTTTAAAGTTCAAATTTTGCTGCTAAACTGCAGTCATCCTAACGCTTCTTCGGCTAACAAAGGGTTTTTTGTTTACAGTATACTCTCGATTATCCGGCTTCCGGTTATCCGGTTTGCGGATTATCCGTGTTATTTTCTCATCCCAACACAAAAAGTTTGAAAATTATTCCAATGGTAAAATTAAGTAAATTCTTTGAAAGTTCAATGTATCTAAAAATAATTGCAAATTTGTAAATGTATCTTTTTAGGGTTAACTTTTTACTTTAATTACAATATTATGGAAATTGTTTGCTACGCTTAAGAATGATGAAAACTCAGCCGCATCTGCTTCTGAAATTATTTTATCCGTTCTTTCCCATTAACCTTGGCCACTGAATATTCTATCTTACTAAAACGAACATAATAGTAAATATACAATGAAAATAATTTCAAATAAACTACTTGTAAATAAATTAACTTTTATTATACTTAAAAATAACTACTTATTGTTCCGTATGTTCTTACTTGTCGGCCTGCATTAATAAAAACGAAACAGCTCCCTGGTCACTATTCGCCGTTGAACAGTCATTTGTTTTTACCCAGATACGATTGTGCCAGTTCATTCGTGTGGAAATCTCAATAACTTCAAAGTTGCATTTGCTACTGTATGACCGGGTTCTGACAAAGCTGATGCAAATGGCAGAAAAACGGAAGAAAATTGTCCTTTCCATCGCTAAAAAACTAGAATTGATTACAAGAAATGAAAAAGGAGAGACTCCGGTTAAACTGGCAAAAGAATATGATGTGGGATTACAAGAAGTTAGGGATGTAATTAAGAATTAAAGTAAGCTGATGAAGTTCGCTGCAACCTCGGACAGTGGTTTGGGACCCTCAAAGCGTAAGACTATGAAACATTCAACCTTTCAAGATTTATACTCCTCCATGCTTCTTTGGTTCAATCAAAAATGGTCAAGTGGAATACCCGTCTCAGGCCCCATGTGCGCACAGCAGGCAAAACCTTTTCATGAGTCTCTAGGGATTAAAGCTTCTTCTGGGTGGTTGGCGAGATTCAAGCAGCGACATGGAATTCGTGAAATTGCTATTCAGGGAGAGCGATTGAGAGGGAATGTTACATCCGCTGATGCTTTTCGCTTGGAGTTCACAAAATAAGTAAAGGAAGAAGAATTGGCACCCGCACAGAAGCTCTAGCGAATGTTGAAACTTTGCTGGATTACATGCGACAAAGATTTCGATTATTGCGACGTAATCTCAGCCAGAAAAATAAGAACTACAATAAAATAAAACATGAAGAAATCAATTTTACAGCAAAAAATAACTTGTTATTTCCGAGATTCACAATCAAAAAATTTGCTCTATTCTGATATTCACTTCGATAGTGATTTTTACATTTGCTTCAAATATGTACGCAAGACATGCTATTGTTTTTTATTATCTATATGGTCAAGTAAAGCGCCCATTATCTTTTGTTTCAACCATTAGAAACTATTTATAGATGAATGTTGAAGATTTCATGATATTCTAAATAAACAAATCGGAAAATTAGCATTTCGTTATTCACTTGTTTTCTTGGCGTAACACCTGCAGTCAATTGTAATGCCCCGTTCAGAATACTATCGTACATACCATCGTAGCAACCCGCACGCATTCACACTACCAAGGATACTGTATACAGTATCCGTGCACACTACTATCGTAACTCAGTGCTGCCCTCACCAGGAATCATGACGAACAAGTAAAGAGCAGGCGAACAAAATAGGGAGTCCCGCGTCCCAGTAGCGTTTTTAAGACTTTCGACATGGTTTTACAGGCAAATGACACATATCTTTGTTTATTCATCAAAGTACCACCATCTAATTCAATATAACGATTGACTTTTTTGATTATCGTCATTCACCATTTCCGGTTTCCGGTCGTGATACCAGCGCTTACCATCGTTGAGTGGCAGCGTTAGGAACTACGTGTACCGCTGTCCGGACTTGCGTTCACACGACTATTTCCGGCAACTATCGTCAGGACGATGGTTGGTACGATAGTAGTCTGAACGGGGCATAATGCGAAATATTTTTAATCCCACTAATGCCGAATCTATATATTATATCACATATATTTTTCAGAGGCTCACAATATAACTATGTTTTTTATTAAATAATCACTTCGATATCATACATTTACTTAAAATAAGCAACATGTCTGTTTTTTATCATCTAAGTGGTCAAGCTAAGTAAGTACCCATTACGTTGTGTTTCAAGCATTAGAAGCTATAAATTGATAGATTTTAACCATATTATTATATTTTGAAATAATATTAATATTTAGTATTTCATTAGTTGTCTTGCGGTAACCGCTGCAGTCTATTGTTATGTGAAATAGTTTCCATCCTACGAAGTGAAATGTCGATATCACGACCACAGTTTCCATGTTTTTCGGTTATCCGTGTTTTACGATTGTCCGTGCCTCGTCGAGCATCCATTAGCACGGATAATCGATAGTTGACTGTACTTCATTATTGTCCATCTCGCATGCCAAAACGATAGTCAGGGTATTACAAAACTATATTAGTTACAAATGCCAAAAAAAGATATTTTGCAGCGCTACTACCGTGTTTCATCGGTTTATTCCAGAGATTTAAAGAAGAACATTATACCCTGATATGCGCAGGTTTCCCAGTGTTCCAGGATATCGGACTGGGACTTACTTTTCTTCTTAACTTACTAACCATCGTTAAATAATTAGTTTTATTAACAAAATACCAGTTTATCGGCAAACATAAAATTTGATGCAAACAATCCAAGAAACTTTCTGGACTTCATAATTTTGCTGTTCCTCATCAAACATTCACCCAAAGCAACAAGAGCAAAAAAGGAAGAAGCAAATCATTAATAGACTCATTTTGACATTTTCAAAACGCATTATAAATAGCTTCATAGATAATTTCATAAATTATGGAAATTCATGTGAATTTTGGTGGTAAAAAAGTAGTGAAGGAATAATCTTAGAATTGTTCTGGAATAGTCATTTCGAGTAGTTGTCCATGTTTCGAAGATAGAAGAATTGACTTATTATTTCTCAGTCTTCTATTCATAACCTTTAAGCGAATGAAAATACAGTCATGTCTGTTTTCCACCCTATACTCAAACTTATTCAGGATAGAGGCTGAATTTAGGTTGAATAATTTGAATGTTTTGTCATAAATTGGTGCGAAGGCTTCCGCGGTACGTAGAAGTTGAAGGTTGTATTCTTTCTGGTGTTTCACCGCGTCGTTGTTTTTGTGACAACAGTTTCGCCTGCGTTCCAGCAGGCGTCTTCCGGTCGAAGACGCCTGCTTGAACGCAGGATAAAGAAGGTATACCTTTGAGACCGATTGTCAGCACTCTCGACTCCCCCGCATACAATCTGCCACAGTACCTGGTAGGGATACTTCAGGAGTATACCGGAAAGACGTTATCATACGTTAATAATTCGATTCACTTCGTAGAGATTCATAATGGAATCTCATTGAAGGCCGAGGACCTACTTGTCAGGTTTGATGTCATATCTCTATTCACCAACGTTCCTATCGACGAGTCCATCGATTAGGGATGGGCGATTATTAAAAAATAATCGATACGTTGTAAATCGATTAATCGCAAGCAGCCGATTAATCGCGCCCGATTAATTGCTTTTACTAATCGATACATCGATTAATCGATTCGATTATGACAACATCCAAAACATACCTTGCAAGGTTATGGTCCCTCCATAAATAAAGTAAAATAGTTTCATTTACATTTTATAAGGTTAATGCTATCATAAGTACAAATTCTAAAATCTAGGTAAACTTCCAGGAGGCGTGTCAGGGAACAGAGTTGTGAAAAATTTCTTAATTCAATTTCAATTTTGGACGATTGCCAAATGTTTACGGGAGCTGAAGCTAAAACTTGCAATTTTGATAAGTGAGTACTGCCAATGCGGCTTCTCAGATCAGATTGTATTAGACTCATCTCGGAAAAGAGTCTCTCTGACAGAACTTATGCTGCTACTCCTGGCAGGTACTTCCTGGCTACCTGATATAAGTGAGGGTATCCAGTTTTCATTGATTCCCACACTGAAAAAGGATTCAAATGGCGATCAACGACGGGTCGGTTGAGGAATTGCCGTAACTCAAATGGTGTCCCACCGGGTTATCTGTGATGATGCTTCAGTGTCATGAAAGCTCCAGAGGCCATCTGATGGTGCTGCATCACACTCAGTGGGTGAAAACATCTGTAGGATGTTCACCTGATCCTCCTCGTGAAACATCTCAGCCATCACAGCGATGACGGTGCTCATGGCATTAGCTACAGCGATCGGGCTCTTGAAGTGAAGTTTTTTTAAACCGTGGGTCTAGCATCGTGGCGATTGCATAATACTTTCTAGACTCAATAGGATCAAACCGACGGTCCAGCTCCGACAGAATCCGCCTGGATAAACTGGATCTGCTCCTGATGGCTCACTCTGTCCAGGTCTGTTGTTGCAGCCGCTGCTTGTTTCGCTTGCCGCTGCTGAAGATGCCATGCCGCTTGAGGTGGCTCCAGAAAATAGTTGTATAGCCACAGATGGAAATTTTTCTAAAGCATTTATTGCATTTGGCCTTTGTACGGCCCATTCAAAAGGTACCTAATCCAAAAGAACCGTCCCATTACCGTCCAATTTCAATTCTGTGTGCATTATCTAAACCCCTTGAACGAATAGTACATAATGAAATGGTACAACACTTATTCCAGTGCAATTTTATCGACGAGTTCCAGTCTGGGTTTAGAGGAGGTTATAGCACTCAATCCGCTTTAATAAATGTAACTGACGATATCCGGCTTTCCATTGATAACAAAAAGTTAACGATTCTCACACTTCTAGATTTTTCTAAAGCCTTCGACTGCGTTGATCATGCTATTCTACTGGATAGAATTTTATTATTGTTATTATACAAGGAGCTCTACAGACCTCCATCAAACACATGTAAGGACTAAAAACTCTGGTTACGCCCCCTGGCATATGGGCCTTTTGCTTTATAATAAGCTTCCTCACGAAATTAAAAGTGCAAAGACTATGGTCCTCTTCAAATGTAAGCTCCGATAATTCCTATTGAGTAATTTATTTACTCTATTGATGAATTTCTTCATTTTTGACTTGTTGCAATTGTATTGTATTATGTGCATTATGTAGTGTATTACCTTGATGTGTCCTATTTTTGTAACAACAAATCGCCGGACAAATAAAATATATTATTAAATCCATTTTTAACAGTGATTACATTAAATTAAAAATTAAATTACATTAAAAACAAAATCCATTACACAGTCTGTGCCAGTGGTAGCGTACCATTCAGTGGTAGCGTGGTTTAACTCCTATTTAACGGATCGACAGCAGGCGGTAAAGGCTCAGAATGGCGACTGTTCAAGTCCTTGTTGGGTTTCCCGTGGGGTTCCTCAAGGATCCATACTCGGTCCGATGTTGTTCTCAATCTTTATCAGTGACCTTCCCAAAGTTATTCGAAATTGTAAACATCACTTGCACGCCGACGATTTACAGATTTATATTGATTGCCACCCAGCAAATATTGATGAAGCCATTAATAAAATTAATCAAGATATCTCATCCATATGTACATGGGTATTCGATAATAAACTAAAATTAAATGCGGTGAAAACTAAATCAATAATTATATGTAGTCCATACTATATAAATAAATTGGATTATGACGTTCTTCCTAAAATTCAAGTTCAAGGTACATTAATTGATTATTCAAACACAGTCAACAATCTAGGATTAATCATAAATAGTACCCTGAGCTGGCAAGATCATTTCCTGAGCTGGCATTTATTTCCAATAAAATATATAAAACAATCTACCAAATGAAATATTTTAGGAGCATGATGCCTATTTCGATAAGACAAAAAATGTTCTACTCACTCCTGATGCCTCGTATTGACTATTGCTCTTTAGCGTTTACAGATTTAAATAAAGATCAACTTATAAAACTGCAAAAAATACAAAATGCAGGTATTAGATACACTTGTAATATTGGGCACCGGGAGCACGTAACGCCATATTTCACGAGATTAAATATTCTAAAAGTCGAATCTCGTAGACTCTATCAATTGGGACTTTTCATACATAAACTTCTGGAAACTGGGCAACCAACCTACCTCTATAGCAATATGATTCAAAATAAAAATGTAAAAGTGAGAACTACGAGAATAACCGAAAATCTACATATACCATCGTACCATACAACAATTTTCCAGAAATCATTCATAGTAAAATCGTGTCAGTTTTGGAATAAATTACCAGACAATATAAAAAACACCACCTCAATCAATGTATTAAAAAACCTGCTATTTAATTATGTAAAAGAAATTGAATTTGAAAACATACAATAGAATAGGAATTAGACACAAGCAACCATTATGTATGATACATTGTACTTATAACAAATTGAATATTGAAAATGGTTTAATAACCAAACATTTTAAAAATATTCTTAATCACTTGTATATTTGTCTGGATGTTATGTCATGATTTGGTATGTTTAGGTTAACAGGTTTCTTTTTTTTACAATTATTATGTTTAGGTTTAAGGTATGATTGTTTTAAAAATTAAAATGTATGGTATCTAATATGTTAAGATTTTAAGATTGTTGTTGTTCCTAGCAAGAAAATTATATCATGATGTAAACACCTGCCCCATAGGAGCATTCGCTCCTAGGTCAATAAATGTTTTTTCTATTCTATTCTATTCTTTATTGCTCAGCCTCATGAAATGCTTCCACACCGGACTAGAAAACGACATAAGGATACAGTTCACTTCCCTCTAAGTCCGCGGGCCGGGGATAAGGGTAGGGCTGTGCTCGCCATGTCCAGTGTGACAAGATTGGGTGGTTTTCCACCATTTGAGCGGATCGTAAAGCTCAGTACGCAGTACAAAGTAACGTATTGCGGGATGCCGCCAACAGTGTGGAAAAAATATTTCTTTGTCGCAACCTTTGTAAAAGCATTTTTGATAGCATGGAGAGGATACCAATAAACACATTCTCACCGATAAAAAGAAATAAATCCACATTGTAACCAATTTTACTATCAAAATAACAAGCGAACATAAGACAAGGCTATGCCTGGTGAAGCAACATCTAACACATGACACGTGAGTGGCCGGCAAAATGTGGTGCCGCATAGAGTTACGTGGTTACGCCATGCGCATTCTAATTTAATACCTCAACGGCGTCATCGCAGTTCAGAGTTCAGCCACAGTCAAACTTTCGAACTGAAGACGAATGTTAACCGCTCTATCCATCACAGTTCACAATATTGCGTAATAATCGGTAATCGGTCAAATTAATCGGGCATACATAATCGATATCATCGATATCGGCTGTTGCATTAAATGATTCCAAAATTTCGATTAATTGACAAAAATAATCGATTGTTCGATTAATCGGTATCGTAATCGCCCATCCCTACCATCGATATAATCAAGAGACTCACTGACGACGGAGTGCCGAAGGATTTTCCATATCTTGTGGAAAATTGCCTGAGAAATTCATACTTCTTATGGGACAATCGTTTCTACGAGCAGACGGAATATGCCGCCATGGGGTCCCCCCTCTCACCCGTGATTGCCAACCTGTTCATGGAGGACTTCGAGAGAAGGGCACTGGACTGCTGCCGAAAGAAACCCACCCTCTGGTTCAGATATGTGGACGATACATTTGTTGTCTGGCCACATGGAGAGCAGGAGCTTACCTTCTTCCTGCAATATCTCAACAGTCTACACCAGCCAATCAAATTCACCATGGAAATAGAAAAGAACAGCCGACTTCCGTTCCTGGACGTCATGGTGACGAAGAAACCCAATGGCAAGTCTGGACATGGAGTCTACAGAAAAGCGACTCACACTGATCGCTACCTTAATGCATTATCGCACCACCACCCATCTCAGAAGGCGGGCCTCATCTCTACCCTAGTTCACAGAGCATATTCCATTTTGGACAGAGACTCACTCCCCTCGGAGAAACGACACCTGGTCACCACTCTTGGGAAGAATGAGTACCACAAAGACTTGGTCCTTAAAAGGACCGTGAAGAAAGAAAGGCGGCTCCAGGGTTTACCTCCGGATACAACCTCCGAGACGACGGAGAAAACTAAACCTGCAGCTTATGCCACAATTCCTTTTGTGGCCGGGACTACGGATAAAACTGCCAGACTGCTGAAAAATACGACGTGGTCACTCGTTTCAACAGCGCAAAAAAGATGGGTGACATACTACCTCAAGGATTGGATTGGCATGGGTTGGGATCCAAGGATTGGATCCCAACCCATGCCTACGAAGGAGTGTACAAAATCGAGTGCAGCTGTGGATCGACATACATAGGACAAAAAAAAAGAGCTGCGAAGTGCCGCCTGCAAGAACACAAACGGGCAATGAAGAATAAGCAATTCCACCTATCCGCTGTGGCGGAGAATGCCTATTCCGAACCTGGCCACACCATCAACTTGGAGGACGCCACGGTGATAGCCAGGGAATCTCGATACTTCCCGAGAATCATTCGGGAAGCTATCGAGATACCAAAACACCCGAAGAATTTCAACCGGGAAGACGGGTATCACCTCCACAACACTTGGAAGAGACTTTTCCGTGTGGAAATTGTCGACATGGCCAATCACCGACAACGGGGAAATATTGGCACCAACGAGAAGAATGATCCAACCAATCAAGACTGAACAACGGGCCTATATAAGGCGGTCAATTACCGGCATGTGTGAAAACTACCGTGGTATAGCTGTTTAGTGTGGTCTATAAAGTCTTGGCCAAAATCTTGGCTAGGAGACTTAACCCATTGGTGGAACAGATTCTTGGAGACTACAAATGTGGCTTCAGACAGGGTTAATCAACGACTGACCATATCTTCATAGTTAGACAGATAATGGAAAAATGTCATGAATACAATGTGGATGTACACCAATTGTTCGTAGATTTTCGGCAAGCGTACGATAGTGTAAAGAGAAATAAGCTGTTTCAGACTATGGTGAAAATGGAATTCCCAGCCAAATTAATCAGATTGATAAAAATGACCCTAAAGAATACAATATGTAAGGTCAAAATAGAAGGAAACCTCACCAGAGAATTTGAAATTAATCAGGGCTTGCGACAAGGAGATGTACTATCCGCCATGCTCTTCAATGTGGTCCTGGAGCGGGTGATGAGAAAAGCAGAAGTCAGCCACCCAGGTGGTACATTGTTCAACCGTATATCGCAAAACCTAGCCTATGCTGATGCTTTCGATACGATATCAAGAAGACTCAAAGATTTCGAGGAAGGACTGGTGAGATTAGAGATGGAGTCAGGAAAATATGGGCTAAAAGTAGACTGTGCCAATACTCAGTACCTGTTCTCTTCCAGGAAAAGTACGACTGTAAATGATAAATCTATAGAAATAAATGGTAAGAAATATGAGAGATGTAACAACTTCAAGTATTTGGGAGTGCTGGGGACAAAAGATAATGAAATGCAAGAAGAAATCAAAGCTAGGATTGCAGCAGGCAATAGGGCTTATCGAGCTTTGTTGAAGGTGCTCAAGACACGGAACCTCAGTCGGAACTTGAAAACGAAGGTTTATCGAACAGTGATTAAACCCGTGATTATGTATGGTTCAGAAACATGGACCATGACTACTGCAGAAGAAGAGCTACTAAAACGATGGGAAAGGAAAGTGCTAAGAAAGATTTTTGGTGCAGTTAAGGAAGACGGACAGTGGAGAATACGGAGGAATAGAGAACTGGAGGAACTCTACAATCATCCTAGCATAGTGGCAGAAATTAAGAGTAACAGAATAAGGTGGTTAGGGCATGTTGAGAGAATGCCTGAGAATAGGATGGTGAAAAAGATATACCTCGGACATCCTAGTGGCAGAAGATTGAGAGGAAGACCTCGGAAAAGATGGTTGGATGATGTAGAACATGAGATGGAGAAGTCATGCAGGATATCGTGATATCTGGGGCTAACATTGTCAGAGAGGCCAAGGCCCTACAAGGGCTGTAGCGCCGAGGAGTAAGTAAATAAGTAGTTACCGGCATCATCACTTCGACCTAAAGACGCCTACTGGAACTCAGGCGAAACTCTTGTCACAAAAACAACGACGCGGTGAAACACCCGAAAGAATGCAGCCTGTATTGTCATAAGTTGAATAATGTTGGAGATGTGATGCTCAAATTCATCCGTACGCTGTTGTCACTGTCTGCAGGCAGTATGTGCGAAATGATCTTAGCCGTCGAAATACGTTAAACCATATACTTCTTGAATAATGTTAAACGCACAAAAAGACTAAACTCAAACGTGTATTTCCGTTGGTCCGCGGCGTTTTAGTTCGAGGTATTTGTGCAGTGTATGCAGTCATTATTGCGGATGATTTGTGATTTTTTAATGCCAATTCAAGAAACAAAGTCATATTCGCTACTTCTAAGATCGTGTTCGCTACACAATCAAGGTTGCTGCCATTACGTTGGTATCAATGATAAAAGGCAGCCAAACCATTTCGGCATTTTAACCCTTTCAGTGGGTGCCAAGGCTCACACGTGTGGACCATCGATATTATGCTTTCCAGGGGCGGATGACTCACCGTGTGTGCTAAGCTCGAAATGGTAAACGATGCCCCTCGAAATGCTACCGTTGTCCCATAGAGCATCGCTTTTGACCTCTCAGCCATCACTTTGGACTGAGCTATCTTAGGATAAACTTCGGTTACAGCTGGATGTGATCTAATTATTTTTTAATCACAAATTTTTCTTGTTAAATTTTTTTATACTATCCGCCCACAAAAATACCAATGGAAAAAAACTCCGCATTGAAAGGATCTAGAACACCAAATAAAGCCACTCATTACGATATGTACCCTCAGTGCCGCATCTATATGCATAAAGTTCCCATAATACGTAGTAAACGGAGTAACATGGAGTAACAACGTTCACTTATCTCTTTATCAAAATATCATCAGCGTATTTATACAGAGGGAAGCCAAGACAACTCCAATCATTTAACCACAACTCGAAAGTTGGAGATGGTTTGTAGTGTTGATGAGGGAGATGACTACGAAAACATTTTAGGAGGTTGGATCACGACTGCGTGAGTCAACAGAAATGAGACCTCTTATCATTTCATTCGCGCTATTAAGAAAATGCTGCTTTCACCGATGGCATGACTTAGCTACTGAAAAGTAAAAGTAAAGCACTAGAGAAACTCATTAATCGACGCTTATATTTCAATGATTATTTATCTCAACCTGATGAGCCAAATAAAGCCTCCCTTCCAACTAGCTTTTACCCAACGCTTTTTCCCGCAATAATGTGGGTGGTTTGATAATAACGCAACAAAAATGCGTGATGTGACGCCTTTTCTTGCCTTTAAAACTATTTTATTACAAGGGTAATTTAATATTAACGAGTGTGGTAATATTAAGTTATTTTGGTACATGCTTTAAATTGATATAAATAATACGCTTTTCCAACAGAACCAGAAAGAGCAAAAGATTGAAAATATGAACACGTTCAAGTGGTGGACTTACTTCTTACTACTTGCGACCAATTTTTCCCCTGGCTAGCTTCTCCTTGTCAATTCTCAGCGTATTTTTTAGAGTCTGGATTTAAATCTAAGAGTATGCCATTCGCGATCCATTTTGCGATGCATTGCGATGTAATGACCATTGTAAGTTTAGTTCCCAACAACAACCAATGGTTGACTTCTAAAATATTAACTAGTATTGTCTCTACATTACCGTCGGCGTTGATTACGAGAAACGTTTTCTTGTGAGTTGGGGATGTAAATGAGTTGAAATAATAAATAAAAGCGCCACCTTCCATTGTTCGCGCATTTGTTTTAAGCCCTTTTCCCACGGTAAATGTTTTCGTAAATTTATTCATGAAACTAGTTTCATGATCATGCATGCCTCGATGTCACACGAGAAGGAAAAATTCATGACGCTGACCGGCTGACGACTTAAAAGAAAATTTTTCTGTTGTGATGGCATCTGGGATATAATCGGTAAGAAAAGAAAAAATTGCGAAGAATTTTCCAAAGAGTCTAGGAACCTAAGTTTAGCAATTACAAGGAAATAATAATAGCCTAAACTATCAACAGAATGCATTGCTTGAACAGACTGAATGGTTCACGATAATGCACATAGAAATACCATCGTAGCAGTTCCCTAGCAATGATGCGTGATTTCCTGATATAATTACAGCAAGTGCATATAATTACAGCAAGTGCACTGATATAATTAAAGCAAGCAAAAGTGCGACGAAAATTAACCCAGAAAAAGAACGATTGCTGGGAAAAGAAATGCAACCACTTAAATACCTACATCGAGTACAGAGAAATGGGAAATATACTTAAAAAAATTATCGACAGAGGATAGAGAAGAGTATATAAATGCAATACATCTGCTAACCATAGGAAATGTTACATCACCTACAGTAATGCAATGCAGTGAAGTTAAACAGGCTTGTAAATGCCTAAAAAATGGAAGAACTGCTGGCCCTGGACAAATACCGGGAGAACTGTTAAAATATGGATCAGAGTTACTGTACAATAAATTAACAGAACTCTTTATTAAATGCCTAAATGGAGAAGAGGTCCCAGAAGATTGGAGAATTACCCAATCTCACCGTTATACAAAAAAGGCAATAAGAACAAGTGCGATAACTATCGCGGAATATCTGTGACTAGTACAATTAGCAGATTATATGGTAAAATAGTAAAAAATAGAATTGAGAAAGAGTATGCAGACAAGGAATCCAAAGAACAAGCGGGGTTTAGAGAAGGAAGATCTACTGTAGACCATCTGTTTTGTTTAACACAACTGATAGAGAAAACCTGGGCATACAACAAGGAACTTCATCTCTTATATGTTGATCTTAAAAAAGCATACGATACGGTGCCACAAATGAAACTATGGGAAGCCTTGGAAAGATCTAACATAAGGTCATACTTAATAATAGCCATAAAAAATGTGTACAAAAATAGTGCAGCCAAGATCAAAATGGGAAACGACTTCTATCAGGGATTCACAATAAATAAAGGTCTAAGACAGGGCTGCTATATTTCCCCCACACTTTTTAAAATACATTTAGATCAAGTGCTAAAAGGATGGAAAAGGAAATGCAACTCCATGGGAATACCTTTGAAAGAAAGTACCATTTACACCTTAAGCTATGCAGACGACCAAGTTATTCTATCACAAGATTATGAAGATTTAGAATATATGACCAGAAAAATAATAGAAGAATACAAAATTGGGGTCTTGACATCAGTATTGACAAAACAAAATATATGCGTATGGGAGGAATGCAACAGGATCTTATTTTAGAAGGTGGGCAACAAATAGGACACTGTAAAGAGTATAAATATCTAGGGATGCAAATTGCAGAAAGTAAAACAATGGAGGCAGCCATTAGGGATAGCTGCAATATAGGCAAAAAAGATTACACTATTAAATATCTTATCGTGGGATAATACAATATCCAATGAAAACTAAAAGAGAATTTATAATACCATAGTAACCTACAGCTGTGAAGTATGGCCACTAACGGGGAAATCAGAAAAACTGTTACTGACGACTGAAATGGATTTCTGGCGAAGAGCAGCCGGAAAATCAAAAAAGAAAGAGAAAGGAATGAAAAAATTAGAGAAATAATGAATGTTAATGATACGATAATAGATGAAATAATAACGCAGCAGCTGAGGTGGTATGGGCACGTAAAACGAATGGGATATTAAAGACTCCCGAAACAAATGTTGCTGTGGATCCCGGAAGGAAGACGGCGGAGAGGCAGACCGAGGAATAGTTGGACACAAGGGATAGAGAAAGAAATGAGAGAAAGAGGATTAGATGAAGAGCTCTGGAATGATCGGGAGGCATGGAAATTGGGAATCGGAAGACGTAGAACGTCGTAAACCTATAAAAAAAACATTGCAGCAAGTGGTTAAACAAGAGATTTTTGCTCAAAATAATTCTGCTTCTGCCCTGCATAGAAATAATATGAAAAATGCGCTCAAATAAACGATCTGTATAATATTAACCTCTTTACCTTATTTCAACTAGTGGTAATAATCTCGCACTTCAATGACGTTTTCTTCTCAAGTACCTGAAGTAGTACCTCTGGCAAGGGTGTGGTCGAAGCCGAAAACTAATCAATGGTCCCGTTTCGTCAAGAATTTACGAGTCACCTAAGTCACAAAACTTCACTGAATAGTGGCACGCGCATGCGCTGTCCGATTCGGAGTTTGCATGAAATATTCAAGAATATATACGAAAAATGTATAGTGGGATACAACCTTTAGACGCTGACTCAGCTGTCGCTCCTGTAATATTTTGGAACGTTTAGAAAATGACAGTCCTGTCTTCTTTGATTCATAATTCGATATTGTGATTTTATACCCACAACTAGCAGAACCCGCACAATATTTGCGCTTATATTATTATATGAACGTGATGTATATTTAGACGTATGCGGACTATTATAAGTGTGAAAAAAGGTTTAACCCTTAATTACATACATATATATCCATCACGCCGCTCCCTATTGGGGTAGGCACAGTTTAAAAAGTTTAATTCTCGGCGTTAGAGAAAACTGGCTTCGATTTTAATAATTTCCTCCATACTGCCCTGTCTTTGCACACCTCTTTTGCTTCAGTTTCACTCATACATTGATTCATACACTCCCGCCTGTTCTTTCTTAAGACTCCTAATATTCCTCCTCTTTAGAGTTTCTTCTACCACATTCGCCCACGACTTTCGCGGTCTACCACTTACTCTCATAACATTCTCTCTACTATTACACATCTTTTTCGTTATCTAGCTCTCATCCATTCTCTCTACATGGCCAAATCAAAGAAGGACACTCCTTTTACATAAAGAAATTATTGGAGCCTATGTACTGAAGAGCACGCACAATTTCCCACTCACCGGTTACCACTAGCGATACGTATAATACAAGGATATTACCTTTTTTCTAGCTCTAAGCGCCTTCATTACTCCAAATTAATTATTTATATTTTCTGTAACCATTAATGGAATATCAGAAAGAAACTGTGATAAGTCACTTCGAAACTGCTGCTCGGCACTCGTCGTTTTTCACAATTAAAATGGCAGAACCTAAAAATGTTAGTACTCACACATTATTATTGCATATTAGTATTTATTCTTGCGTTATTCATGCCATCCAATGTTGAGCTTTTAATTGACAGGTAACGATGATTATTTTTGTGAGATGGTGTTTTCCGCACAAGCATTATAACATTGACGCGAAATGAGGTTCTTCCTTCCTCATATTGTGATATTATGCAATCGTATTTCCGTAGCTAGCTCATGGAAGTAATGAGAGTAGTCAGTATTCACATAATAAAAATATCGTAAAGATAGTGAATAATTGAAATTATGCTAACCCCAGAATACAACCTTTCAGTAAATTGCGGGGAATCACTTAAGACGAGATTCACCACGAGACGCGCTTTACTGCTAGAAAAAAAGCTTTACCTCGATGACTTCGCCTAAACTCGATGACTCGAAAAAATATCCATCGCCTTCAGTTTTCACGGCCGCATTTTCCCCACTCAAATAAACTCTCACTTTCTCAAAAAAAATAAAGCTCATTTAACTCGCCACATGACGTCCCTACTCTTCCAACAACCCACTCTCTTTCACACACTCACATAACTGGTGGGTCATCTTAAGGTAATCGTTTATCACTAAGTGAACATTTTTATAACTTGCTCAAGTAAGTCGAAAAAGTACTAGGACCACATTTCACCTGTTTACGTGGTAGAACTCACCATGCATGCAGTAATGGAAATTAAGTAATTATATTTTACATGTTTTGTCTTAATTACAGCATTTTTCGACTAGGGTTTTCGGCGAGGCGTTGGAAATTTAGGGGAAATTCACATTTGAAAATGTTTTTTCGAATCTTTTAACTCGGCATGACACCTTGAAGAAAACAATGATCAGTAAGGTATGGAAAGGGAAACCAAATGGAGAACGACCTTTAGAAAGACCCAGAATGCGTTGAAGTGACGAAGTAAAGAAAGATCCAAGGAAGCTTGGGGTAGATCTGGATACGGCAGAAGACCGAAGAAGGTGGAGGCAGTACGTTGGTGAGGCCAAAAACCAACTTGGTTTCCAATGGCCACAGAAGTAAGAGTAAGTAAGTATGACACATTGATATTTGTTAACAACGATAACTACATTTTGAAATGTATTATTCCGTGTTCAGAAGAATACCTGTACTTATGTTCTTAAATTATGTACTCATAAATTTATCTCATGTGCCATAATAAATTATCCTTACGTCCTGATACAGCACTGAAATTCCAAAAAACAAATTGGCAACGCAATTTTTTCACTATCTATAGATATTACTAATAAGAAAGCGTATGCAAAGTTTCTGATGCAACTGAACATGAACAACAATCGCTCCAGCCATCTTAATCGCCGGCTCAGAGAGCGGTGAACGCAGGCATTTCCTACGTCTCTCCAAGCATGGATGTCCGCGGAGGGTAAAGGCAATGCGGGGGAAGGGTGAAGTAAGGCGATCAGCAGCTTGAACAAAATACTGAAATAAAAATTGTATTTTTAAATTTAAATGTTGCGAACAAAAACATTTCTCGTAAAAAAATAGTTTCTTGAAGTACTTCCTTTTAAATTAAATGTCACGGGAAAATGTTTCTTGCGAAAAATGCGTAAAAGAATTTGATTTAATGCTGAGAAAAATAACAGTGTATTCCATATGAAACGTTCTGCAGCTTTATAGATACACATAGGATGTTGGACTAAAAAATGTTAAAAACGTTATTTATTAAAATGAATATTACAGAAAAATGTCTCTCGTGGCAAAATAATTTTAAATGTTTTGGGTGTCTTTTTTCAAACATTTACGGAAAAACGTTTCTTGCTAAAACATTTCATGGGAAAGTTTTAAATGCTAAGAAAAGTATTAAATAATCCAATGCATCATACTCTGAGGCTTCGCAATTGTCCAATTACCTCCATGTTAAACAAACTGTAGACCAGCTAGGAACCAACTACATCTGTAGACCAGCGCTGACTGAAATACATAACGAATAAGCAAAATAATAGTAAGCCGACGTTTTTTTCTCGAACAACTAATCGATGGTGTATGTGCAGTGACGGAATATCCTGGGGTGTAAACCACATGACAACCAACCGCGACCATTCGCGACGCCAGAAATAAAATCGATTTTTCGATCGTGCGGCTCAGTGCGGATCTGCCCGCCGGCAACGGGGAATGCTGTACCGCGGCGTGTGTTGGGAAGCGCTATTGTTCCAAAACCTTCGCTATGGCTATTTTCAAGCCATATCAAGTGAAAAAAACTTCCATGTACGTTACAATGGTGTAATCTGGGGAAATCAATCTCCTTTTACGGTTTCTACTTATAACCAAGTTAGCATTCATCCCGCTTTCCTCGGATGAAATACAGGCTCTAACACTGGCATTTGACGCATATATTTTAGCCCTTGAAAGGATACAGCAGCTTTATTAGGCTAATTCTAACCATTTAAGAAACAAAAACTTATTTGAACGGTACCGGGCAGTAGCTGGTGTCTAATTGCCGCTCCGCCCTCACTGCGGCGGGCTTCGCAAAAAGTGTCTTTTTATGATCTTGCGGACCGTTTGCGATTTCTGCCAGAGAATATCATCCCTGCTTCTCTTTTTTTTGAACGACCTTAATTGTGAACATCTTTCATCAATTTAACTGGAAAATATGCACACATTGTCAGCGGTTGTAGCTGATTTTAAATTTTGATGATGAAATTGAAATTCAAATGCAATTTCATTGAATGACACCTAACGTAATGTTAGAAAGAAAAAATCGAATGATATCTTGCCTAATACTAGAAAGCAGAAAAATCTTCGAAAATTAAACTTGAAAACTTATTGCTTTCGGTTTTGGATTTCGAAAGGAAAATATATTATTACTAAATTGTTGGAGAACATTAGTACAAATCCCTTGCAATCTTAATGGTATTTTTCTGAGCCGAATGAAGAATCTTTACTTCCTTTATCTATCAATTCCTGTTCAGCATCGCTTAATGTTATTATATCCCTTTAATTTAATATTCTAATATAATGAAGTAAATAATAGTTTAATCTTATTACATCCTTTGGTATACATCATATTTGGTGTTAGAAATTAAGGGGTCCGAGGTAAAGATAGGAACCAAGTCCTCGTTGGTGGCCAATCTCTAATTTTTTCCAGTTAAACATTCTCTATATTTTCTTGCATCCATATTTCGTGTCTCTATAGCATCTTCTGATAATTGCCCCAGTGGAATAATTACCTCCTTTGCAATTTCGGGTCCGTGTATGAGAACTTTGTTAACCGTGGAAGGCCACCACATGTAGAGCCACGGGTTGAGTTAAGAGAGAGATCGTAGAGAGAGCCATTTTTCGTTTCGTCTCAGGAATCATTCGTTACTCCTAGAACTAATTTCCCACTTCTGTTGGTAACGCACCAAGAAAAAGAACATCAGGAAATCAGTAAGGTCCTTAGTAGCGTCACTATTACCTTCTAAGTGAAATTTTCCTGGTAAATAATTCAAATGCCTTTCACGGTGGTTTTGTGTCAAAGATATATTTTTTATGCAACAGTAGACGAGATATTTCGTGGCGAAATTTTATTTGTGCTAAATGTATACAGGACTCTACCTTCTCCCTATAGAAACTATGCATCTGTTTTCGCTCACCCACAAGGGGGACAAGAAATTTTTAAAAAATGTGAGACACTTAGTGATAGCATTAGGAAACTAATTCCGATGTAACATTTAAGATATTACCACTCAGTAACTTCTGTCAATATTACGAGGTTACGACACTAAAACATATACCTGAATGAGTGATCGAATTCTGGTAAAATAGATTTAAAAATATCACCTCAAAAGCTGCCCGGAAATGATGATGAAGTGGCCAGAGGTTTTCAGTAATCAAACTCAACCAAGCAAGTGTTCCGAAAAAAGCACCAGAGCACAACTGTCTCTTCCACTGTCAACTTAGAAATAAATGCATATATGCATATATGCACCAAAAATGCTAGAAAATCTTCCGAAAATAACCATAATGGACCGCACAAACGGTCCGCGGGGTCATAAAAAGACACTTTTTGCGAAGACCGCCGCAGTGAGGGCGGAACAGCAATTAGACTCCAGCTGCTGCCCGGTACCGTTCAAATAAGTTTTTGTTTCTTAGATGGTTAGAATTAGCCTAATAAAGCTGCTGTATCCTTTCAAAGGCTAAAATATATGCGTCAAATGCCAGTGTTAGAGCCTGTATTTCATCCGAGGAAAGCGGGATGAATGCTAACTTGGTTATCAGTAGAAACCGCAAAAGGAGATTGATTTCCCCGGATTACATCATTGTAACGTACATGGAAGTTTTTTTCACTTGATATGGCTTGAAAATAGCCATAGCGAAGGTTTTGGAACAATAGCGCTTCCCAACACACGCCGCGGTACAGCATTCCCCGTTGCCGGCGGGCAGATCCGCACTGGGCCGCACGATCGAAAAATCATTTTATTTCCGGCGTCGCGAACGGTCACATATGATTTCTTCTGATTAACAATCTAAAAGCTTAGTTATTGTCGTGATGTAAGTATCTCAGTGTCCCTTGATGTCCATTTTTTTTTATTTTGCTACATAAAGGCGAAAAATTGACGAAAAACAGGGTCCTCCATTTTGTCCTGTAACGATGACAAATATAACAACTTTGCCCAAAAAATAAGTAATATTTAATGAAAAAGAACCTTTATACCAAATATATTCAGTTTTTATTCCACATCTTTACTACAAAAGGTTCAGAATTAGCTGGAATTCGGTGATTTTCGGAAAAAAAAGTAAGGCGGGCGATTTTTGCGAAATTTGTCCAACTTTGAGCCAATGTATATTATTAACACGTACGAATTATGAAAAACGACATGCAACATCATATTCACCAATCTATGGAAATTACTGTGCAATTTTTTAACTTCCGGACTGAAAAAAACCTGTTTTTCGGTTTTGGCCAGCTTTTTTTTATTTCAGCCCACTGTGCGCCGTGTTGGAAGCAATATGATTTTTTGTGAGTTAACTACCCGACACCACAATTCTAACTCACACCACCAAGCGGAGGGCACTTTAAACATTATATACATATTTTGCAAAGAACATCGACAACAATTAAGAATAATATTACCACTGTTCTCGGCATGTGAAATCATAAGGCAATAAGATATTTAAAATACTGGTATTCTCATCTGCAACTATGTCGTTCTCAGATAATAAAAGTAATTTGTAGATTAATGACGACCTGATTCCCGATCAGCATAAAGATGTCATAAAAATAGTTTAAAAATATTTTATTTCTATCGGTTTTTATCTCCAAAATGGTGTTCATTGTTAGTCAAAAGAATATTATTTTCACTGTAGGTTTCTGGTGTACTGATTTCTACGACAACCAGCTCACTGATGGCCCGTGACTGAATCACGGCAGTTACGAAGATTTTAATGCGGAATTCAGATCCCCTCTTAGAAGCTGTGTGGAGAGCGCTTCAATAACAGTATCTTGTCCATCGAGTGGGACGCTTAACTGACGATCTCTTCACACCGTTCGATGAGAATAGGCTAATGCCCACGCCGAGCTTCTGTCCTTCAAATTAATCCTTCCCCTACTAACCCACCCTCTAATCCTCAATGGCGCACATTATATAAGTTCATGGCAGCCTTTCCCTAATATCCGACTAAACAAAAAACAGGTAGGTGTTCATTATATCAAATTCATAATCGATAATGTCGTTATTCGATCGTTCAACTGCAATTTGCGTTATTTCTTATGTAAACGTTGTTGAAGTTGAGAATGTGTTTTTGTTATTGCGCGCCGATTTCACATGCCAATAACACTAAACGCTTAAGAAAAATTATTTTCAGAGCTTTTTAATCAGTATTTTTTCAGAGCTTCACAGTTAGCGCTGTAATACCGTAATTTGAAATTAATCCAATCTCACTCACACCACCAAGCGGCGAATACTTCAAAACACAATATGCGTGTCTTGCAATAAACGTCAACAGCAATAAAAAAATACCACCACCACTGATATCGGCACGTGATACATTTACGCAATAAATTATTTCGAAATCTGACATCCTCAGCTTCAACTACATACCTACGCTAACGTCAGAAAAATAGGCATTTTACGGATGAATGAGGATCAGATTCGTGAGCATCATAATAGAGTTTATTAATACAGGGTTCCTTTTCTTCGATACGGTAGTTCATACCAAAATATTGCCCAACTATAAGAAGAAAGATTTTCTGTCAGAAAATATGGAATTTGATATGAATAGAACGTTTATTCTCCGACCATAAGTAGCGAAATGAGGCAAGTTGGCTGAGGAGAAAGATAGACTCGAGGAAGTCGAAGACAAAGGACAGGGAGGAAGTAATTGGTCTCTTTCGCCCTCCTTAGTGAGGCCGTCGGCCGATGAAGTAGTAGGGAGTGATCCGAAGTCCGGCGGAAGTGGGTGGGAAGTTGGGGGGGAGCATAAAAGAGGGCGAATGACGGGGGGATTAACGTGACAAGGCGAGATGCTGTGGAGGGAATGATGCCTCACACGCTCTCTACTGGAGGGAAGAGAAAGGCTCAATTAAGGGCAAGCTGGCCACGACGGATCTTACACGTCAATAGGGAGAGGATGGCGTAACGGAGAAAATCAAAAAAAGCCCCGTTAAAATCGTGATTCTCATCACGTGGGACGCAATCATCGGGTCTTTATAACATCTGCATTAAAAAGCAAGGCTGGAATTATGGAAAGAACTAAGGACAAAGTGATGTCAACATAAATTTAGTGCTAAATTCCAATGTGCCGTCTTAATAGATTGACTTGGGGAGGAGTAGGCGAAAAAATTTAGCTTGTGATTCGATAGACTGAAATTAAGAGTGAAATGTGCGTAGAGTCATTCATCTTGAGGGCGATAATTTAGTCAGTTGTTTCGCACTTGCCTGCGGTCAGTCGTTCATACGAATGAAGGGAAGAAAAGAAAAATTGAATACAATCACGACTTAGGCCAGGTTACAGCGAAAAATGTTATTGGTATTGCTCAACAATTTTTTTCATTAACACTTGCTCGGGCGTAAGTTGGTTTCCCGTTAAGTCCTACAATTACGGCTTAATGCCAGCGCCAATAGCTCAGTTGATATTGCTACTGCATTGGTGATCGAAACTTGAGGTTCGAGAACTTAGCGCACTTAGTGTGACTCAACAACAATCGCACAGTAGCGACGTATATCCATAATGGCATCTAGGAGTGAATTCAGATGCTTCATCCCCAGCTTATAGAGCCGACTTTATCATTGATGACTCAAATATATCTTGGTCAGTCAGCCGTTCTCACGAATATCGTCCAACAACCACTAACTGCATCAATTAATTCATTAAGTTCGAAGAACTGCAAAAGATCCCAGCAAAAAAACAATCAACTCCTACGCCAAACGGGCAAAATTTGTTGCCCCGTGGGCTTCTTGATTCCGAGGAATCATCATGACTGTGCGAATGACACCTCCACAGCGGAGTGGCTGGAATTCTTGGCGCTAGTGCAGGGCTTAGTGATGGGGCCCTCCCGTTAACAAGACACAAGGCTTTAGATGGATGGATGAGCGACATAAAAGGGAACGAGAGGGCGAATTCGTTTGAGTCGTGGAGGGGAACTTGCAAGCATATGGTTGATAAAAACCGACGAAATGAATTTGTATTTTAAATTCAATAATCCAGACTTGAAGCCGCAACTATTAGATTATCGTTGGCTCATTCGTAGTGGGAATACTCTGGTATTCATGCAGCACGTGGTCTACGTCCGCAATCAAAGTTTTTCATGCGGTCCACAGGTCTTTCTTTCCTCTTAAATATACTAACGTATTGTATTTTCACACAGTCGATATAAATACGCGATTGTATTGTAGCGCTATTCATATAATTATGGGTCTGTAATGTTACATTGTTTAGCATTTCTGGAAAAAGTGTAGAATTTCGTTCATAGCCAGTGACCGAATAGCCAAAGCCCTGCGGGTGGAGAAAATTGACAGTGCATCTTTTTCTCTTGGTTAGAGTCCGTCCAAGATAATAGCGCAATTGATAGTTAGAAAGGCAGCCAATCAGTAAACACGTCCAATGCCGTTTGGAGATGGGAATCACATGACCGAAGAATCCATGATTGTAGCCTTTGTTTAAATCATAAATTCGTGAAAAAATTGTTTACTTTTCATTTCTTTCTTATCTAAATCAGTAATTTCAACTGTGCAACTGGAATAGGAAAAAAAAAAGACCGATGAGGTGCGTTCACAACGAGTATGCATCGAAAAGTTATCATTTCACTGGTAGCCTAATTCTAAACGTAGAGTCAACAGGAAATAACCCGTTGATAACAATACGGACGTACAAAAAGCATGCCTGCACTGACTACAGAGAGCTAGGTAACGCACTTTGCGTGAAGAGTGAGTGACAACGAGCGGTATTCGTTATTTTCCGGACGTGGCTTAGAAACGATCACGCACAAGCTGTAAACAAATAGAGTGGGGGAGTACCAGGTAAATATCGGCTATTTCCTACTGATGGGAATCAGTATTTTTCAACATTTAGCCATCTAAATACATAAAATGCGAATGCGAATAGCAGAAGGAAATGCCGCAGTGAACGGAGTTATCTGCAGCGGTGAACGAATTCGAGAATTTCATAAGAAAAAATCGCTAGCCTTCACGGAAATTTGGGCGAAACTCAGTGCAAGAGAATTATGTTTTTCATTTTGACATTGTGGCATAAAATTCATGCTGAATTAGCGTTTTAATTCCTGTAGTACTAGTTAGGTTGAGAAATTTATTGAAATAATGCAATTTTCACTGGTTTACACGAATACTGAATCATCTCTTCTGGGTCTTTATTCACGGAGCGTCTCCGATTCCACTTTACTTTTCCCCCACGCATTACCCAGCATCCCCAACGTCACCTCGCTCCACGCACTGGGAATTCGCTAACAGCAGGCTTCATGCTCAAAAAATGCCATGCAGACGGGGTAGGGGATTAATCTTGCGTCATAACCAGTGAGAGACAGTACCCGACGAAAGTTAGGCAGAGGCGAAAAATTCCCTGATTATAGCAATGAAACATCGAGTTAATGACTGAGCCATAATGGTTGAGTAACACGACTAGACGGTAGGAACTACTGAGCATAACGAGTATTTGAGGCTAGAAACATTTAGCAAGTCAGTATGATGTTGAAGATAAAGGATTCGAAGCACTGCCAGAAACTCAAATGCGTTTTGCCGACCTAAGTTCCAATTTCTTAAATCTGAATTGTATTTCAGTTTCTATTCAAATTCGGTAAACCTGATATTCAAAGCACTCGAAAGGGAATACGTGAGCCTCAGTATAGCAGATAGATATTTATAATGAATTCAAGTTTGTCGAAAGAACCGAATGAATACCTTGTAACTTAAAGGACATACAATAGAAACTGGAATGAGCCTAAGAAAGTTTTTAGAAGTAGGTGATGATGTTTTACTAAGGCCCTGAAGTTAATTAATAAAACTCATCGAGAAGGAGAAGATTTCAACGGAGAGTAAATGGTATTGGTATTTGAGACGAAGAGGTAATGGTAATGATATTTGAGAGAAAATGCTCGAGTTAAATTGGTGCTGTAAAGGGAAATACTGATTGGCAAACAAATTGAAGGCAACTGTATAATTCCATTTGAATGATTTGAGAAGAAAATTGAAAATGATAACAGTTTAACACATTTGTTAGAATAGATTAGTGAGTGGTATTTTTTGCAAAAAGACGTTGTTGGAATTATTTTCAGGCGATTCGATTCCTTTGAACTTTTCTTAAGTTCTAATGCTTCGTTTCGCTGTTTTACAAGTTCAATCTAAATATAAGCTTTTCTTTCAATTCGCGCTTTTCAATTCAAACGATAGAGAATAGTTAATGGCTGCTTAATCGATGTTCATTTAAATGCTTACTTATATTCAATTGATGGGACAGTTTTTTGCTTAGCTCTTTCTCAGGATGTATAGGCCCAAACAAACTGCAACTCCTTCAGTACGTACTGAAACTTGGTTGAAAGTACTTCTATGTGTAGATCAGCAGCAAAGGGAGGGGAAAGTGCCTTTGGAAAACGTTGTTTGGAAATTTATTTTAACTTTGAGGGATGACCACTTTCATCCACACCCTCTTCTATCAGTAATTCTTCAAAATAGACTCATCCAGGCCGAACATGGGTTTTTTGCAGGTGTCAGAAGCTTTCAACCGAGCTCTACCTTCGAGTTATTCAATGAACTTCATATTTCACGCTCATTTTACGCAATTGATGTAAACTTTGAAGGAAAAGGGTAAATAATAAAGCATCGAATGAATTGTCAAAAACAATTTTTAAAAAAGTGAAGCGTCTGTCATCAGCGGGGTTATTTTGTAATTTAACCACACGGGACATGTCGTCACGGATTGCTCCATATATGGAGAATATTACTGAAAAAGGAGTTGTAAACCGTGTACGCCAGACAGCAACACCATCGACTCGTTCATTTCGTCCGAGAATGGTTCATTTTCCAGTTATTTCGGTCGTGGAATTGAGCTTTCAAATCGCCTGCTAAATGCTAGACGATTTGGCGCTGCTATCGTTTCCGAATTTGCTGAAATCCCGCGAAATTCGCAAGGTGAGTTGCTGTTATTTTTTTTGAAAAGCACTATGTATTTTTGTCCAAGTGCTGCCATGCAACCTCTGTGACTTAATAGATTTTCTACTTTTACATATTTCCGAGTTCCATGATTGTCTTTTAAAGTCAACCGTGACGCCGCCGTGGGTAGTGGCAGCACTCATTCCGTGAGTACTTCGAGAGCGGAGTAGCTCAAATGGATCATTCATTTGAGTTGGTGCTCTTCCGAAAGAGCTATTTCGGAAGTAGAATTACAAAATAACCCCCGGAGCAGGAATGAACTCAGCGGCAAGAGCAATAAGTGGCAACGCAATCGCTACACGCTATTCGAGGCACGGTATAAGAAGCGCGTTCATGGCCGAAACGATATAAAGTCAGGAATTTAAGAGTTACTGACTCGAGGACTATTATAATCGCTCGATCGATTTCTCGAAGCGGAGATCAACGGCTTGACAATGGCTTACACGAAAAGCAAAAGGGTACCTTTTAGAAAGGAATCCTCCTCGGTGATTGCGGGTAATGAACTATGAAAAATACTTTCTCGCGTCGTAAAAATAAGCGAGCGTTTTGCGCGCGCCTTCCAGGAGTGATAGCGACTGCCAATAACTTATCGCTGCAGCCGAGAAAGCACACCGATTCTCACGGAGAGGTATAAATCAACCAAATGAAGAGGGAGACATAAAGAGAGTGGTGTTAGTCAACATGGTCAACATGAACTATGTACAATGTCCAGTAGATTTACCAAAAAGCAGAAGTCCTCGAGCAAATCTGATCAAAAAAGGTTATGCATACCCACATTTATTTTCACTAATATCCACACTACCCTGCGAGCCGCCATCAAAGCATACGGCAGGGTGTTTGTATATTATCTATTATTTAAGAACTTTGTTTATTGTAAAAGTTTTAATGTGAAAGTAAATATGTAAATTTCTCATGATTCTTTGGGTACTTACGTATAAATAGGGCGTACGACGTCAAGGATAGGTAGTGATATGACGCGTATTGAAGTGAAGTTCATCTCCTTTAGTCGTATTAGATGAAAATAGTCCTTTAAAAAGTTTATATTTAATTTTCTGAAGGCAATGAACTGGCATGACTTGATTCTTCCTGCCGAAATATAAGTCCAGGAGAGATGTGATACCGTACAGTGACGCCACACCATTGTGATGCAGTTTTGAATCAAGTGACTATTTTTAAAATGTGATGCATTTTTTAAAGACTAGTATTAATGCCTTCGGTTGACGTATAAATATATTACTATTTTACAGATTACATATTGATTATCTATTTGAGTTTGCAGGAAAATTTTCTTTCAGGTACATTACTCTAGTATTAAAAATCAATTTTATTCATCTCTTCGATTCCTCATTCTAACATCCCTAACAATTTGCTTCGTGTACAGCTTATTTGGAGCTCCTCGCAGATTCTTCTCAATCATGTTAACTTCCACCATTAAGGCTACTTTTTCTCAGAATATGTATATAAAATCTTTCCTACTTTTCGCTTTGACAAATTCTTGTCTCTTTAATGCAGCGACGCAAATTTGTCGCATGTGTTTTCCCCACGCTAGCTAAATTACGTTCATTGATACGATATTGTTTTCGAAGAGGAGGAAAAACGCAAGAACTGACCATATTGCATCTACGAAATACCGTGAAAGCCACTTCCAATGTGTGTGTCACGGGGTGTTTCCAAACTAGGCATGAAATACTCGTCCCAGTATAAAATCTGAACCTCGCTAGCTCCCTGGGCCGATAGGCGAGTACCAGAAAGCAGTCGGGAGAACAATACAAGGCTAAACCGGAAACCAATTGAGTGATATGTTGAAAAAATACTAACATGCAGTAAACGGGTTAACTTAATACTAATGAATAGGGTTACTTATGCTTTTTACTCATGGATACTGGACTATATTCTTTCGTGGAGAAAATACAACCATCGAGTTGGGTCAATAGTAATAGGGGTAAGTTATTAAACACAAGTACAAAAGCTAGTTTACCAAGCAACATTGTCTCGACTTCACAGCTCGACGGTCATGCTGACATGCAAAAAACTTAACAAAATTACAGACACGTAAAATTAATTAGCATTCCATGCAGACACTAAAAACTGAAAAAATAAATACATGAAAGAGCTCAATGAATATATTAAGGTAGTTTGAGCGATCAATCAATTCACCTAGAATTTGACGTCACTTTAAAGAAAAAACTCCCATTTTTTTAATGGTATCAAAATATCTACCCCTTGCCGAACTACTTTTTGAGCTAACTGATGGTATCAGTCGTAACTTTATGGAACCTTGAATTCATGATTGGAATGAGAATACTTGGTTAGATGACGTTTTATCGTCGAAACCTAGGTCGTGTTGTGAAATAAAATTTTTATGTGGAACAACCAAGTATTCTCATTCCAATCATACTTTTTGAGCATTTTTTTTGTAGATTTTCACAGCTCATTGTTTATGGTATTCAGGCTTTTGGTTCTGCGACTAAATAATTAATCGCGGAACCAAAAGCCTGAATACCATACTTTTTGAGAAATTCGTTAAAAATATAAGCTTTTTTACATGGCATAGATTACGGCTGTGCGCTCCAGAGGGAGAATATTGAAAAAATTAGAAACTTCAAACACGTAGATTTCGTAAAAAACTAACTGAGTGTAGTTTTTCAACTATTTATAAAAATTAATCAATCACTCACCACAGTACTTCTTTAAAGAATCGCAAAAATACCTTCTATTGAGAAGGCGATTTCACCGTAAGGCGTGAAATGAAGAGTCAAGTTAGAGACTTATGTGGTTATATTTATTTAATTATTGAGATTTTTTGTCATATATAAATTTTATATTTTATCACCATTAATATTACACTATTTATTTCATACTTCTTACAGACGCTTTAATTAAAAAATAAAATTCAAATATGGTATACATTATGACTTCGGAACTATCTCGATCAAACTACCTAAAGCTATATATATCCTTATCACTATCATCACTGAAGGCCTCGATCATCGCTACTGTGGTTCCTAATCGTGCGCGGAAAAAATGACATTTTAAACCTATCGGTAATGGAATTTATCTCCCTAATATTATTCGTGTGATCCAGCGTACCACAGTAGCGCAGAGTTTTTAATGTGTTCTTCACATCTTCGAAGAATATTACATGAGGAGCGGCACGTAAGGAGCAAGCAAGTAGGTCGGTGAAGGGAAATGGCGAGAGGCAAATGGAAAGAGGGAAGGTTGGATTAAAGAGAGAGGATGAGTGGAAGAGAGGGGGGAGTAGGGGAGGCAGGAAGTCGCGAGTGTGCACCCTTTAGGTTAGGGGGATTGGGAGGGAGGAGATGCGACGGTGTTGAGCGGTGCCCGGGAGTGATGGTTCAAGGGGAGGGTAAAAAGAGGCCGGAGTAGGAATCAGTGAACGAAAGTGACGATCAAGGATGGACTTAAGTCATGGACTGGAATATACACTTATTTCTCAAGAATACCGAGGTCGTCAATGCCTAGTCCACGATTCGATGAACTTGGGTTAGAGACCTGGGGGCTACACGCTTGACTTAGATTACTCGAAAAATTTCTCTCCCTTCAAAGGGGCTCACCATTGGCGAAGCGGGATATTTGAGCGGTCCCGTCTGATTCCATTAATTTATAATCCATTTTATCCAATTTTCAAAATGTTTTCCAAATAAACCACCGAACAGATTAATTATGCATCAGGCTCCGGTGATCTTTGACCAAGCAAAAATAGCCTCTTCCTTTTTTTAGGTTAATTCAAAAAGTGAAAATGCAAATATAATCATACGCAATTTTTACCTGCGGCGCTCCGCCTACTGAACAACAATCTTCAAACACCAAACTTGACTTTTGAAGTAGAGGAAAGACGAAATTCGCATTGGCTACTGAATATAACGCTTGTCTTAACGTAAAGTAGTTATCTCCTAAGAGTTTCGAAAAGTGTCTCAGGTCACGCGAGTCTTAGAGCGATACGGAAGATATTTATTTAACCCAGCACTATATCTCTAGAACTGATAGAAGCGGAAAAATGGAGATACTGTCGAACTGGAAGGTATTAAAATTTCTTCAAGCCACGCACCATTATTTACTACAACAAAAACATAGCAAGACTCTGAGATACTTTGTTTACATACAATTCACTTTCGGCCTTCCTCTCATTCAATTCCTTTTCCACTTTTCCCTCAACTTTGCTCTGACGCCCGCAGCCACCCTCCCCTTCGACGCTCCGGCTAGCATGGTAGTAGGTAGATGTAGAATAATTACGTCAAACAAGTTTACTTTTAGCTCTAGAAGATGCTTCATAACACAAAGGAAATTACTGAATTACACCATAGAGTAAATATATATGCTTACTCAATGATTACACACACTATTGGTACCTTCGCCCAATTAAACCTTAAATCGCCCCATCTTCATAAAATTAGTCTCCACACATACCATTTACTACCACAATATATTGAAGATTAAACAAGCAAATATTGTAATGGAAAGACTATACTCCCACCATCCTTTTTTTTCATTGTAAAGCGACTTCATGAATCCCAATAGACGAATTGTTAAGAAGATACCGGTTTCTCACGTTATATTGACACATCCTTGTTCATAGGTTATGATTTAGATGTGGACCATTTCCTACTTGCAAACGATAATTTGTATACAGTCTAGTGGAACTTCAAACAAAAATGAGTGCATAGATATTAAATCAAAATGCACCTTCACCGTAGATAAACGGGACGAAAGAACGGATATTATAACGCCGTTTATTGGAAAGTACGGAGCGAGGTGGCCTAGTGGGTAGCGCGCTTGGCTCGGGTTCAAATCCGGGTGCAGCCTTTGAACGCCCCCGAAAAAAAAACAAATTCTCGGAGTGCGAGGTGGTCCAGGGAAAGGAACTGGCCCCCCTACCCTGAATGTGTGAAATTCACACGCCTGTGGCTTGGTCCGGGGTGAGCTCTACCCTCAACTATCCAAACCAACATTCTGGTTGAATCACTGAGTGAGTATTGGAAAGTTTAAAAAATTAAGTGGAATAATTACTTTTCAAACAATAAAAATTATTTAGGTCATAATTAATATCCGGCACATTTCCAGCATGGTTTCACAGATCACTAAAGGATTTAGCATCCGGAGGGAGTATATAAGGCAATAAAAATATGTTAATCGGGCTATTACGATCGGGTAGTGATTCTTCCATTACATAAATCTGCATAAATACCAAAGAAATGCAGCAGGCAATAACTGAAGACCACACAAAAAAACCGGATTTCCGCTACATCTACGATCGATGTGGAAAGTGATTACGATAAATCAGTGAGTACTCGCCAAGAATTAGGGCGCAAATTCCACCTGCTATTATTTTCATCCTTAACCAAGTAGGGACAAAAAATGGATGCGTGCAAAAACAGTGTTATGCAACCCTTACTTATCTCACAGAAAATCGACCGATTCACCTCAATATGACTATATTAAAACACTAAATGCTTGCATAATGACGAAAATAGTATTTCAGCAGTAGGTATTAGTTTATTCTAAAGCGTGAATGCAACGTGGTCATTTACACACCTACTCGACCGATATAAATTGGTAAATGCTCAGTTTCGCAAATCCATGAATCATTATAACTTTACTTTTGCAAAGAAACTACTGCTTATGGTTAAGTATTTCTCTGGTTTACATTGGATGCCATGTATTCTCTGCCTCAATCTAGGGTCGGAACTGACCTTGACCTTTGATCCACGCATATCCAAAATATTGCTATTCGTATGTTACCCCGTATTAGGGCAAGGCCCTAGCCACGTTGACACACCGGTTCCCGTCAGATCACCGAAGTTAAGCAACTATCCCGGGCCCTGGTCCGGGATGCAACTATGCAGAGCAACTATCGGGCCCGGACGGTGGTTGGATGGGTGGCCCGCCTCCATGCCTCTACCGGGGCGGATGGAGAGGTGACACTCCCTCCGGACCTATTCCGGGAGGCCGGAGGGAGATATACCCAGACCAAGTAGGTGGGAGGGAATATTCCTTTCATACCTGTACCGGGAAGGTTTGGGGTAGTCCCTCATTCATACCTCTACCATGATGCTCTTGCAGCCAGTCTGCAAGTGGCAGGCAGGTAAAATATGTGATGGCATAATTAATCGAATGGTTTGAGTGCCAGGAGGGCTCCAGAAGTCCCTCGCTCAGCCAAACAATCCACCCCATATTAACTTAATAAATTTAAGTAAGTGATAATCATTAATGAATATGCTAAACTTAAATAAATGGGATGAATGATCCAAAAAGCACGTTCTACTCGAAATTCAAACTTCACAAAAAGAATTTCAGCTATAGCCTTTCAAAAGGAATACTTGGGACACTGCTGCCGGTGGATTAGAAAATCACAGATCCGCGGAAGATGGTTGAATGGAATTAAAGAAGTCTTGTTCAAAACGTCACATGAGCTAAGAAGATAAATCATAGCCATTCTAAAATGCTTACACTTTTCCTGGAAAGCAGCCCTCAGTTACACTCGATGTAGAGATTTTTGATGATTATCTGCAGATCCTCGGCGTCTTAGAAAAAAGCGATAGTGCTCCACTTGTTATGTGGTGTTGCTCCGTGTCAGGGGTTGTCATCTAAAATGACTGCTTATAAAGGAATGCGTGTAGGCAATACTGGGACATGGGATTCACTTGAAGTGCTGTCAAATGGTAGAGCTGGGAGTACATGATGATAATGATGGAGAAAAAATAATAATAAAATTTACATTCGACTGATACCTCGAGGTAAACCTACATCTACATCCACGCGGTACGCTACAAGCCACCTTAAGGGTGTGTGGAATTGGGTAATTCCACACCAGGCATGCAATAGCCGTCAAACACATAGGTTGTTATTAGCTATCTTACTAAATATATATTTAAGTTAAATTATGTAACGTGACGTACTTCACATGCAATACAGCTTCTAAACATCATACCACTCATGCGGGATAGACATGCACTCATACATCACGAGGACTATTTGTTCGAGTTCAGCCAAGTTGACATGTACCAATTATTCCAGCCTAAATTTCGTCTACAGTCGCGGCGATGCTAAGAATGTACCGCAGTACGATAACATTAATCCCTGGACGGTAGCCTAAATATATCAAATATTATGTTATTATTAGTGCAAACACATACGGGTAAATTGATTAGAAAATATATTCCAAACCATATAAATATTCGCCAAATATATAGATATTTGCCATATATAACAAACCAGATTGATTGTTTTCTTATCACCTACATCTGGAACGCATTATTTCGTCTGCTGAAGATATGCTGCTCATATTTAATACATACTAAAATGGATGCTACAAAGCGATATAATGTTTTATCATTAAGTAATCTGCCAGTAAATTTAGATTGAGCGAGATATTTCCTTGGTCATGATGGAGATTCGTATTTTATTTTTTAATTCCAGTGTCTGTGAGAAGTATGAAGAAAATATTTTAATGTTAATAGCGCAAATATATAACAATATGTGTCAAAAATTCTCAGTAATTAAATAAATATATCCACATAATTCTCTAACTTCACTCATTTTTTCACGTCGTACGGTGAAAACGCCTTCACAACATATGGTTTTTTGCGATTCTGTAGTAATTACTGCAGTGAGTAATTGATTATATTTTATAAAGAATAGAGAAAACGCACAAACTACACATCTAGGTGTCATAAATTCCTAATTTTTACAATATTCTCCCTCTGGAGCACACAGCCATAATCTGTCCCCTGAAAAACTGCTTATATTTTTAGACAAATTGCTCGAAAATTAGTTCGGCAAGTATTTTGATATCAATGGAAAGATAATAGTTTTTTCTTTAAACGGAGGTCATTTTCATAAAAATTCTAGGTGAAGTGATATATCTCTCTCTCTCAATCTCTCTCGCCCTCTCTCTCTCCCTCCCTACCTTTCCTCCCTCCCACTCTCTCCCTCCCCCTCTCTCTCTCACTCTCTCTCCCTCTTCCCTCTCTCTCTAACTACCTTAAGGTAGGTTCAAATGGAAGTGAGCAAAATCGTCCAGATTTTTAGATGTGCAGGGCTCTATCTAGCAATACTGTTTCTTCCCTCATCTCGGAGTACGCCCTAGCCATCTTCATCCGGTCCTGAAAACATTTTCTATTTCTTCCTCTTCCCCGCTTACCCAACATCCTCCCCTGTATCATAGCTTTAAGAAACCCTTCGTTCGTCATTAACTCCTCCAGCCACTCCTTCTTTTCCTCTTCCTAATCTCATCCAGAAGTTTCCTTATCTCGCCAACTATACCAAACACTTCCACGTTTTCCTTCCTTTACGTCCACTATACCTTCTCCATCCTCCTCCACACACATATTTTGAACACCTGCAACCTATTCTCGTCTTCCTTTCTCAGAGTTCACGCTTCCGCCCCATACAACGCTACAATCCATATCAAGCTCTTCACCAACCTCTTCTTTATATTCTTACTCAAGATCCCCGTCAACAGCTCCTTTCTACTACGAATAACATTTGCATAATGGGAGACACATATTTGTGCAGTAAATGCACAGCATAGCATGATGTTAACTTTCCTGTTGCATATAGGCAACATCGCTCCGGCCTTACGGACATTACACAAGAAGCAAACCTTCATAAGAGCCCTTACTATCAACCAAATGGAGTCTTTCTACTTCGAAGGATTTCTATTATTTTTTACGGAGATATGTGAACGCCAAACCTTTCACACGGTGTACTTTACAACCAAGTGCAGACAACTTGGTTCCTCATTAAAATAAAAAATAAAACAAATCTAATATGGGTGCTAAGTGAGAGAAAATCCAGTTTTGAGGGAGGAACAACCATGGGCCATGGACCCCCCATGTCTGCGCCACTGGTCTGAGAGGTGTATCGAGGCGTTGGCTCACGCGCTTGTTTATTTGACCTTCTCGTCACATGTCAACGATCTGATCGTTGCTGCTACTCCCACACAGTGAGTCCACTTTCTCGAGTTCTTTATTCGGGCACGAATACGAGTGAACTTTCATCATCGCAAAATTCGAAGTCCAGAGGGCCACCGCCTGGTAAATGGTAAGACGGATTTTTTCCAAAGGGCCTCAACATCAGTCGAACGAGGAAATGTGAATGCAAATGTGCCGGCATGTCCACCAATGAAAACAATACCAGTTTCACCTCCACTTTAAACCAGAGTGCAGGAAGGGAAAGTAGGCTAAAGACTACTTCACGGGAGGGAACGATAAGACGAACGAATTGGAAGGTCAAAGGTCTCACCTTAACCATGGTACTACTAATACATGTATTAGTAGTGCCATCTACCAAGGCCCTAACGACTAAAATATCAAACTTTATTGTTCTCTCATGGCATTCGGAAGCTCCATGGTGCCACTTGGTGAAATCTAAGGGGTAAATAGAGATACGTATGAGCGTAGGTAGTTCTGATGATATATTACTTCACATACAATTCGATGAATTTGATCTCATTATCTATTTAAGTATATAAAACTGCAATTCTATTTGGTTGAACATTATAGACTTAAAAACACCTCGACGGATTTGAAATATATTTTGCACACATTTAACTTAGAACCTAGAAGGATTAATAGGCTAAATTAGAAAGGCCCAAGGGGCCCAAGGGCCCCAGATGTGAGACATTTTAAATCCAACTTTTACGATTACATGAAAAGCATTGGATTCAGTGCAGATGTTTCTTTTTATGTTTTTTAAATTACGTTCACCCAAAATATTGCAGTAAAAAAGGTTTTTTGCGTCAATAATATCCCTATATTCATTTCATACTTCTTACAACCACTTGAGTTTAAAAATGAAATTTGAATATGGTATCCGTTGTGGCTAGAGAAAAATCTCGCTCAACTTGCTGAAACCTCAGGGCCGCTATACATTAGCTTAAGAATTTTCGAAGCCAGGAGGACTCGGAAAAATAATTCGACAGGCCAATGAGTCACGCAGTAAAAATAAATCTTAATATCATTGATTTATTTTCATTTGTCTGAATGAGATGAGAGGGGTAGTAGTTGATTTTTTGGCCATTACATCCGTTTAAGACGGGATGATAGCGTAGTATGAGGCCAATGAGTACAATCAAGGCGATCATAAAATTAAA
This sequence comes from Pyrrhosoma nymphula, assembly GCA_963573305.1. Lineage (NCBI taxonomy): Eukaryota > Metazoa > Arthropoda > Insecta > Odonata > Coenagrionidae > Pyrrhosoma > Pyrrhosoma nymphula. The sequence goes on from OY754334.1 coordinate 39,958,693, forward strand.
AAAGAGTTAAATATTGAAAAAGAACAATGAAGACATAAAAACAAAGGGATGCAGGAGCACATTTCATGCTTCTTAAATTGAAACTGATTTCATTTTAGCAGTAGTAACAGTAGCAGCATTTATGAACAAATTATTATTACGAAAATTAAAATCAATAGATATGGTACTGTCCACTTTTTTACATTGACGGCGTTTTGTTTCGGCGTATTACAAAGCCATCATCGGGTACCGTGTTACAAATTCTGGTTTTCCGTGGGTATTTATTCTTATTTTTGAAATAGAAGGGGAAAGGATTTTTGAGAATTTGAGAGGGGAAAGGGGATGGATGGATGAAGGTCAAGGAAATGGTAGGGTGATTCAGGTAATTTGTTTTCTCTCTCCAACCGGAGCTCGTCTTGAGGGTGGGGTAAAGGAAGGAACGTTTGCTGGGGTAAGGTGTGAGGGGAGGGTGATGTCACATCTGCAGGTTCCGGTCAAATGGTTGGAAAGATCTAGTATGGGGGAGTGGTACTCAAAATCAATGTATTTAACTATTTGACTTTGATCTTTTTTATCTTGATGATTAGCCACTGCTACAACGCATCCAGGCCTTTATTTTGTACACGTAGTATGTCCACTTGTAACAGTAAGGCCAGAAGAAGTGGAAGAGATGTGGAAAAGTTTTAAAACGAATATGAAAGAATCAGCAAAAGAAGTGTTTAACATGAAAACACCTCCCAGAAATCCTTGGTTTAATGAGAATTGTAGGAAGTTAGTAGAAGAGAGAAAAGAAGCAAAAATAAAGGCACTTTCTGAAAAAACACAAGCTACCAAGGAAAGATACCGACAGGTCAGCAGGGAAGTGAACAAGGCACTCAGGGCAGAAAAAATAAAGTAAGTACATGAACAGTACACTTTCAAGGGCAGAGGAAGACTGCACACAAAATACCACAAGGGATTTTTATAGAAAAGTGAAGTTTTTTTCAGAAAGGTTTTAAACCTAATGTAATGGGAGTGAAATGCCAAAGTGGAGTGATAACGACTGAACCAGCAGGAGTCTTGAGAGTCTGGAAAGAATACTTCTCCGACCTATTAAACGGGGATACAATCGAGGGAAATGAAGTGGTACAACAAGATGAGCTAAGTTGTAGAACAAACGAAAACGTTTTATGTACGGAACCAACAATAGAAGAAATAACATCTGCATTGAAGACCTTTAAAAATGGCAAAGCGCCAGGTGAGGACGGAATACCAATAGAGTTACAAAGAATACAAAGACAAGCAAATGCAGGCGAGGAAGTAATCTCGTTCCTATACAGATTAGTAATAAAAGTGTGGAGAACTGAAAAAATGCCCAGATAATGGTGTGAAGCAGTTATTGTACCGTTGCATAAGAAAAAAGATAAATTATATTGTAAAAACTACAGAGGCATATCATTAATCAATACAACATATAAAATACTTTCTTAACTGGTGCTAAACAGACTTAAGGAACAAGCAGAGGAGATGATAGGAGACCACCAGGCGGGATTCAGGAAAGAGAGATCAACGACAGACCAAATGTTTATTCTGAAAGAGCTGGACTCAAAATATTGGGAATATAAAAAGAATCTGTTCCTTATGATTATAGACTTCAGCAAAGTCTATGACTCGATAAATAGGGAAAAACTTTGGATACTAATGATGAAATGTGGATTTCCTGAATAAGTTATTGGATTGACAAAAATGTGTGAGTCTAAATGAAAAGTCAAGGTTGGAAAAGAGTATACTGATACGTTTGAAATTAGCACAGGAGTGAGACAGGGCGCTGGCTTGTCACCCCTCCTCTTTAACATAGCATTGGGAGAGGCGCTAAAGAGGACCAGAAATGGTTCAGGAGGAGCCAGGATTCCAGAAAAAATTAATCTGTTGGCCTTTGCAGATGATGTAGTGATTGAGGCCGAAAATAAAGAAGAGCTTAAAGAACTAACTACAATACTTTTAATGGATGCCAAGAAAGTGGGCCTACAAGTAAATGAAGGAAAAACCAACTACATGAAAATAAGCAGGCATGAAGAGGAAGAGGAATATTTATAAATAGTCAATTTTAAGTTCAAAAAAACAAATCAATTTAAGTACCTAGGGGTAACAATAACAAGTAACAACAAAGAGGAGACCGAAATTCTCACCCGACTTGCAGCAGCTGAGAGAACCTACTGGAGCCTATTAAAACTTTTGAAAAGTAAACTCCTGTCACGAAACACAAAAATTCGTATCTATAAAACAATTTTCCAACCAGTACTACTATATGGTTCCGAAATATGGTCGATTACAAAAAGATCCCAGAAAAAACTCATAACGTTTGAAAATAAAGTGTTGAGACGAATATTCGGCCCCATTAAAGAGGTAGACACATGGAGAACAAGGAAAAACAAAGAGTTGAGGGAACTTTACAAAGAACCAGACATTGTGGGTATAGTCAGAAGCAGACGACTAAGATGGCTGGACCATGTCCACAGAAGAAATGACAACACAATGGTAAAAATGATATGGAAAGGTAAACCGGAAGGCACAAGACCACCAGGGAGACCAAGAATGCGCTGGAGCGACGAAGTGAAGAAGGACCTGAGAAAAATGGGAGCGCAACTCGACACAGCAGGAGACAGAAGGGCATGGAGGCATGTGGTTGGCGAGGCCAAAGACCATTTAGGTTTCCCATGGCCACAAGAGTAGAGTAGTAGTAGTATGTTCACTTGAAAGTCAGAGTGGTGAGATTCATTCATGAGGTGTTTTGCTAAATCGGATCTGGTGTCACTATTGGCAAGGCACTTTTTATGTTCAACCACATGAGTTCTATCGTTTCTCTCAGTTTTCACCACATATACCGTACCACACGTTTCACACCTTATTTCATATACCCCAGACTTATGCATATCTATTGATTTTCATTATTGAAAATTCTGCTCCACCACAATTCACCGTACACGGTAGCCTCTATTTTTATTACGATTTAATAATTGAGCAATGTTTATTGTGCTCACTTTTTCCCAATTTTTTTAAACATCGTTGGCCAACATTGTAATATATATATCCTGATCTCTCTGAGCACTAAACACCATTTCCCCGATCACTGAACAAATAAAACTTTGTAATTTTCACAATGGTTTATTGCAAGTCAATCGCCTTATAAGTAATGTAGCCGCAGCGATGTAATCAGTTTACTAAGAATAAAACAATTGTTGTATACAAAGTTTTGTTCAGTTACTATGGAAATCGTAAAAGTTAAGCTTGAAACAATAGCATTCAACCATTTCCATTTTTTTGACAAAAGCAACACGTCATGTCTCATAAGGTCCTCGATTACAATTTAATAAATACACTAAGTTGTGAAATAATGAAACTATCCATTTAAGCAAGATCATAATGGTCATTCATTGAGGGCCTGAGAGTCAAAGTAATGCAAGTGACAAACATCGTCCAGTGTCACCTGTATCACTTAACCCCAGTAAGAAATGACAAAAAGCAATGTTGCTTCAGTGTTCGGCGGCTAGATCGCAGCACCATACTTCCGAACACTTGTATTCCTTTTCCTGTAGCTACCTGACGGTACCCGACGGTACCAACTTAGAAAATATGCATTATCTTTTTTCGCGTTGATGTCACTTGTATTACCTTGACTCTCAGGGCCCCAATTAAGAAAAAAATATGTAAACGATCCTCAAATCGGTCTCATAGACGATTTCGTACGAGAAATCGTGAGACGTATATGTCACACGGCGCAATATTTTGAAAAGGTTTTCGTGAAAGGGAAAAATCTCAGGGATACTCGAGCCGTGAGACATGAGTTTTAATGGAAGAGTAAAAGAGAGAGATGCTAGTTTCCTCGAGAGTGGGTGAAGGAAGGAAACGCAAGATGGCGCTGGGGAGGAAGTCGGCGTATGGTCGGATGGAGAGATCGAGGGAGGAGGGGGGAGGAGGAAATGAAGGACAATCTGCAAGCAGAGCTGAGGTGGGAATTAGAAGGGGCGGCGGGAGGGAAAAGGGGGAAATGTTTTTCTCGAGTGCGTGGGACTTGATCGTTTCGCCGCATCCGGTCTCTATTACTCGAGAAGAGAGAATCCATGAAAAAGAAAGTGCGTAGCAGAAAAGCGGGAAGAGGAACATGGATGAGACGTAGAGGAGGTAAGTACACGAAGGTAAATGAGAGAGAGAGAGCAGGATATTTTATATTTTTTCACCTCCTTCCCAACTCCTATATTAGTCCTGAATCACAAGGTCATTTTTAACGTGCAAGTCCAGAGATCACTTGATGCATAGCTTTTTAATGATAGGGATAGCATGAGGAAGACCAAGGATGGAATAGGTACATGAATCAAATTATGAAGAACTAGCAGAAGGCACCCGTCGAAATTCTACGGGGGGAGAAAATAGTGATCATATTGTATAGGATAAAAATAACATCGTTACAATTTGCTGTTCAAAGGGCTTAAACCAAACCCTTTTAAAACCAAAACCAAACCAAAATATTGATTTTCCAAACTAAGCACTAAACTGGGTCGAATTGCTGTCGTACATTGGACAACGTACTGTTAAAGGCCTTCCGCCATCTCATTGATTGAGTAAGCCGCTACTGGCGCACGTAGCATGCATTCGAAACGGATGCTATTCTGCAAACACTTTTTACAATTAGTTTGATGAGAAGTTTTGATAGGAGATGCTTAGAAGTTTTAGTTTCAAATAGTAATAATATTGAAGTCAGATTAAACAACGTCAATATGAATATTCTATTCGACATCAGGAAGTCTGTTCAATAAATATCAATTTTTTTTTGTTTTGGGAGGGAAACCCCTGGTTGGTTACAAATTTTGAAAGGATAATAGTCCTATAGCACTCCTTAGTATATAAGCTAGAATCTTGCAAGATTTCAGCTCAATCGGTTCAATAGTTTTCGAGAAGAAGAGTAATAAACAATCAAAGACAGCCAGACACCACTCCATTTTTATACGTTAAAGTATAGATGTCAAAAAGGAAAAATATGGAGTTAAAAAGTAAAAATTATCGAGGATTTAAGCATTTAGCCGAAAAGAGAATGGAATGGAGAGCTGCTGCCAACGAAACTTCGGTTTGGCTACTGACGATGACTCTTTTATCAAACTACAATCCTACTCTCTTCGCGGAAAAGTGTCTTAGGCACATCCCTCGTATAGGTGTAGTGAAACCTGGCGGCACTCACTTGTAAAGACCATAACGCAAAGGAGAGGAAAGCATATAGGAGATGTGGTATTAAGCGTCCGAATCTTCCTCCGGAGGTCTCTCTGGAAGTCCTTCCATACCTTTGCCCTCTAATCAACTCCTTATTTACCCTCATTTACCTCTAATTCTCCCCTGGTGAGTGCCATCAAGTTTTGCTACACCAATACCTATTATTTTTCCTTAGATTTTCACCTTACTGAAATAAAGAAGGCAAAGGAGGCCTTGAGCAAAACAGTAAATAATTATTGAAGGAAGGAAACCGATGCAACAAGAATTCAACAAGAGCATCTAGAATTAGGTATCCAGACCCGAAGAAAAAAACGGAGCATGATTCTTCAACAATTTTTTTCTTTTTTAACTAAATGCTAGGTCTTGTCACCGCATCCCAACGTAACGCAGCAACGAAACTTCTGACATGGTTTTCCACAGTTCTCTTTAGTTGCCCCTTATCTTTTGGTCTAAATAAAGCCTAGCATCCTGTGGCCTTGGTCATCCTCTTCCTTCCTTTCCTACTGCTTTACCAATGCATAATGTTAGTCCTAAAATGTGTTCCAAACACAGGTCCAAAAAAGTTTTATTTTCCTTTTCTCAATTGTTATTATTAGATGCCTCCGCTCATTTATTTACCTTAGAATGTCTTAATTAGTTTCTTTTTCCATTCAGATTCCAGACAATTTCTCAAATCCACTTTTCTACCACCTCTAAATAAAACTTTCCTCCTCTCTTCCCCAGGACCCTTACTTCCAAACAGCAGTGTACTCCGGATGAAGGTTTGCAAAGGTTTTTCGAATTTATTATTTTATGTGACAGTCTGAATATTTTCTCATTGCCATTTAAAAAAATAACAGAATAAATATTTGGTTTGTTTTGGAAATAGCTGCTCATTTTAAGCAGCGTCATCTATCTTAGTTGTATGACTTTCATGCAATTGCCGGGCGCAATAACTCTGTGGACAGTCACACGGACGACAAATTCTTATTCGCACTGTGGCTTTTAAATTCAAACGGATTTGGAAGTTGTTTTTTTACAAATACAGTAATTAACTAAGTGATGTGGAGACGTGATTTCGTTAGGTCCAAAGCCAATCACTGCAGATAAACTTGAATTAAGATTACTGATCAATTCAGTCAAAAATGAATACAGTTGCGTATGCTAGCCATTTAACGCGGTTATTATGAATATTCACTGTTGAATTGGTCATTATTGACCAATATAGCAATGAAGAAGCTGAAATAGAAACAGCACTTTTAAATGGAAACAAATACTATTGGGCATTACAAAAAAATTAAGGAACAATATTCTATCTAGAAAGATTAAAGAAACAGTCTACAAAACAAATAATAAGGCCAGTAGTCCTATATGGCTCAGAGATATGGGAAATCAGTATCAAAGACGGAAAAGAAACTTATCACCTTTGAAAATAAAATACTTTGTACAATAAATGGAGCAATAAAAGAAGAGAAACTGTGGTGAATTAGGAATAACAAGGAGCTAAGAGAACTCTACAAGGAAACAGACATCGTGGCAGAAGCCAAATGTAGAAGACTGAGATGGGCGGGTCATGTAAATAGAAGAGAGGATAGTTCCTTATTGTAAACCATAATGAAGGGGAGACCAATAGGAAAAAGACATACAGGAAGACCGAGACTGAGGTGGACCAACCAGATGCTGGGGGACATGAGGAAAATTGGAGCGGATTAAAACACCATTCAGGACAGGCCGAGGTGGAGACAAGCGGTTGAAGAGGCCAAAAACCTCTTACGGTTTGAATGGCCACCTAAGTAAGTAATTAGTATTATGAATAACAATGCTGGTTACGGGGAAAGCTGTTCTCACTACGTATTCCTGACGTAGGAGCAATAATATATGGATCGTAAGACTGTACGCTACATTAAGTTAAGTTTCCACTGTTGCTAAGATACATCTGTTCCGTAAATCTGATCAATTAAATCATAGATGCATCGTTGGCCCTATCGGTCATCAATTACACGGTTGTCTCAATGTAATCACAATTTTGTGCCATCACTTGTGTTGATGTTAACTTTTTTTACCAGTAAAACACATGGCAACCAGAAATTCAGCCAGAATTCCTGTTATCCAGTAGAGACTCGCTTTTTTCTCAAGACAGGGTATTTAGCTCAATTATCGCCCCACTTAACCGATAGGCTCACTCATACCTATGATACCCCCACGAAATTCGCAACCAACATAGCATTCTTCTGTCATTACTCAAAGAAGAAGACTTAAATATGGTATAAAGCAAATAATACCCACCCCATATCAATTAGCACAGTATTCGATTGTCTGAAATTTCGTGGAATTATAATATTCGCCAAGCTGTTGGAAGAATAACGGCTAAATCTGGCGCATCCTCAACTTCTATAGCTTGAAGTAATGACTGACCCGTCCAATCTCTCTCCAAAACGGGTGAGTAGGAACTACCTACATGTCACCACTTCCTCTTCGATGCGTCAAAAAAAAGTATGCCGACCGAATGAGTCATATGAGCCTTGGGGTGTAGAGGAAACGACACACTCCGTGGGAGGGTTGGCCCAAACGATGAGTCAACGAAAAAAAGAGGTATTTTGGCGGAGAATTGGATCGACAAGGGTGTAACGGAAGGAAGTTAATCAAATGAAAGGAATCCAAGAGGTTCTGACAGCAAAAGTGATTTAAAAGGAGGTTTCTGTTTCACTGATTTTTTGATACATAGAATGAACTCAATTTTATCATACTTCACTCATTTTCAGAGGAACAGTGAAATATTAGCGTTGAAAATAATATCAAAATCGTATTTTTCCTCAGATTCATTCAAAGTAAGACGTGTTTAACCGCTGGTCGGTTGGTCATTTGTTGGAGGGGACTGATTGCTGAGGTTATTTGCCCCAATTTTGGATTAGTGGGTAGGTTGGTAGCGGAAGGGATTACTACGGAAACTGAGGAAAGTTGTAGAGAAAACCGGAGTCGGCATTAGCCAACGATTAACGAGAAGCGCCAAGGGAGTACACAGTACACACGCCCCTTATTTTAAAACACATAAGTAGTTTTTATTCTCTTGTTTATTTTATTTTTCATTTTCAGCATGAGATGCTAATTAATTTAGTGTTTTATATGTCTTCAATTTTGTAATTAATTTTGCATATTAGCAATGTAAACTTAGCTAGACTTAATGCTAAAAAATAGCCCCCGTGATGTATGAGTACGATGTCTCTCGCGCATGAGTAGAATGATGGCTGGCAGCCGAATTGCATGTGAAGACCCTTCCACGTGCGTAACTATGTTTAACATAAAAGTCAAATTCGAAGAAATGCGGAACTGGCCGCGCAGTAATTTTTACGGAGTCGCCCGCAAAGTGATCTTACAATTTCGTGAAATTTATAGTGAAAAAAAATAATTCGCCTGGACTGGAATTCGAACCCAGACCCATGAAATCCACAGCGAAAGACAACACCTGGGTTATGGTTAACTTAACTGGTTGGAGCACTTGGAGCGATATCAAGGGATCTGTTCGAATCCCAGTGTAGGCGAATTATTTTTTCGATGTGAATCTAAAACAACTGTAGCATGAAAGTGTAGCAGTATGATAGTGCGGTTGATGGTTAGTGCGTGCCTGGTTTGGAATCACCCCCTGCCAAACACCCATGAGATAGCCCTTGCAAGGTACTGCGTAGGCGTACGCGACCCATCCGACGGATGCGTCCGACGCGACCCATCCCGTCACTTTTCCCACATTTTCTCACAAGAATCTCCAGCATTGGATCCTAAGCCCTCAGAATGGGAGGGTAGCCCTGTAGTCATCACCCTAACCTGATTATCTTGTCTAACCGTACTGCGGTATCATTAGGTACTAAAGTCTAGAGAATTTCAAGTTTTACGTGCGAGTTCAAAGAGTAGACCGAACCAAAGATGTTCTTTTTTCCACTTTTTTCTCACATCCACTTTTCCCCCTGCCACACATCCTTGTGGTGGCTTGCATGGAACTACGCAGATGAAATCCGACCTGCAACAGCTGTAAAGGCGAAAGAGCAGACCACAAGGCAGATATCGGAAGATTTCCCATCTTATAATATTGCACGCTATGAGAACCTGCCTTCTCAATCGCGACGTTCTAAATTTGAATTCAATTCGTCAAAACAAAAAGGGTTTTGTAAATCATATGCGATAGGATATAGTAGGTGAACTCTCATTCCCCTGATGACAATCTGTACCCTGATTGCCGTGGCATGTGAAAACTTGAACGAATTTATGAATTGTAATTAAGTTGGTTCGTCCCTGCCCTTAAAATCGCATATTCTCCTGATTTTTGCATCCAACTATGCCGCAATACTATAAAGCGCAATGCGCAATTTATACATATGTGGATGAGTTCGATTGCCTTTTAATTATAAAGATGGGTGTCATCATCAGTGTTTCTCCTTGGATTGGTTGACTGCTGCCACACTCATTCTTCTCTCCTTGTTTAGCTAATTCTATTAAATCTTGATAATTATTTTGTCTTACAATCTTGCCTAGTTCATTTGGACAATGTAATTATCCCTTGGTCTTCCTCTTAGGAGCCTCCACAAGCTAATTCCTTCAAATGTATTTCTTATAAATATCAATAAACACCAAATCTCGAAGGTTTTTATTCTTGTTCGGGGTTTGTGATAGAATACATTGTAACAAAATCTAATAACTGCTCGAGAGATATCGATCGACTGCTTTCTTTGCAAAACTAAAAACGGCTTTCACATCATGTGAAAATAATCACTTTCCTTGGGGCCCTAATCTTATCCCATCCCAAAGGTCGAGGGTTTGTATCTTGCCTAGAGTATGGTTGTTGTGCTTTCCTGATGTTTGAAGCTTTACATTAGACGGCGTAATATAACATTTGCTTAGGGAGAACCGAAAAAAATCAAGCATATTTATATCTCAAGAATTTCGGTAACGAGATTTCGACTGCGACACCATAAACGCTTAAATTATAGGAAGCAACCCAGAAAGCAAGGCACTTCGTAAAGGATGACACCTTGCCTAAACGCATGCTCTTCTTACTAGTCGTCGAGTAAATTTCCCAATGAGATCGATGGTTATTATCCATAAATGAAAACAAATGAGGAAGACTTAGATGTCAGGGGAGAAAAATAATATTATAGGATAAATTAGGAAGCAGAAAAATTAGCAGGTGGGGAACTACGGGCTGGAGAGTGATAGAGGAGAGAGTGAGTGTTGGGTGTGCGTAGACGAGGGAAAAGAATGATTAGACAAAAGAAGAGTTGTAAAAATGCTTAATAATGGAAAACTGTTGGTTTAGAGAAGGAGATGCCAAATAAAACTCCCCATGGACGCATTTATTTGGTAGGATACCTACGAAAATAATGGATCTACGGTAAGCACTGGTGACTACATTCCGGCCTCGAGTTGCACAGTCAAGATCTGGAGCGATGTAGGAGCACATCCCTGTTTTGTGGCAATCGATGGCCGATGTAGATAGCGTCATCGATGGTCAATCCTTCACAGGTGCATGCACCCCGGGTGTGTCTAAGCTATTTGAATCTCATACATATGCATCCTCGGCTATTTCCTGCTGCCGTTGTTCTAGGCGGTTTCGAGGTGCTTCCACGTCTAGTTCACGAAGCAATTCCCCCACCCCTCCTCATCGCAGATAGAGCGAAAGAAGAGACAGCGTCTTGGGTCAAGATAATGAAGCCCGTTTGACGATTAAATCAACAAGGCCATCTCCGTGCGTATAAAAAGTTGACCAGTGGCGTATATGAACTGCAGTTTTTTTTATTTTTTAGTTTTAAAAATTTTCAATAGGTAAATATAAGCAAATTAAATATTAGCAAAAAGTTAATAAGAAATTAAATAGTTGGTGGAACATTTCTTCCATAGATACTAAAATCTCCGATTGATTATTTAAGTAAACAATCTATTCGGTACTGCCGTTTTTTATGTCTTTCCTTAAATTTCTACTCAGCGTAATATCAAAACCAGAACCTAACATCTGTGCTTTAGCTGCGCTTTTTCACATATGGTATACGCATAAAATCTCAACAGTGATAATCAAGCTAGTAGCATAACAACATCTGCGTTCAACCCAAAAGAAATAAATTATTTTATATGGACCATCAAAAATATGGTATTGGTCTCTTCTTCAGCCTTGTTAGTAAATTGAACAAAATAATTAGCTTTTATAAGTTATTTTTAGAAAATCTAGAAATATTCTCTTTAGAAACGACTCTTTTTTTTCTCCAATTTCGAAACCTGAATGAAAAATATCAACTAACCAAAAAGTGCAAATCAGCCCACTGAATTTGATGAAACTATTTGACACAGCTACGAATTTTGAGTGTGGTAAAAACGAGATAAACTATTTTTGCCCTGATACTTCTCATAGAGAAGGGAATTCATAAGGACCAGCGCACATATATTTGTCTTATCGACCTAGAGGAAGTATTTGACCATGATGATTGGAACTGAAAACTGATTACATTGAAGAGCATATAGGAGAGTTACTTAGTGACAGAAGAGTAGTATGCAGACAACATGAAGAACAGCCAACATATATTTGCTTCATTGACTCGGAGAAAGCATGTTACAATGTGGATAAGAACTCAACGTTGACAATATTCAAGATTCTTGGTGTGACATTTATTGACAAAAGAGAAGAATTCAGGCTACACGAAGAACAGCTAGCAGTGATTAAATGACTCGCAGGTAATGGGGAGGAAGCAGAAGTGAGAAAAAAGTACGCAAAGGGTGTCGCCCAAAAAATTCAATATTTACATTGAAATAAGAATAAATGAAATAAAGGAATTATTAAAAACAGGTTGCCAGAATACACGGAGAAAATATCAGCTTGATACGCTTTGCTTAACATAGTAATACTGGCAAAGAAGAAAGCACAGCTGAACTGTGCTGAGAAAGAGACGACAAAGTACCTACACTGAACAATATGTATTTTTATAAAAACCAAAATTACGGTTTGTGGAAGAATTAAAAGAGACAGTCACCGTCAAACTTGGACCGTGAAAACTTGATCAAGTGGAAAAATTTAGCTCTCTGGTAAACAGGAACACCTGCGAGAGAAGTATTAAAGATACTGTGAGCATAAAAGCCTAGGCAAAGAGGTATACTACCAGAAGATGAGTCTGCTGTAGCTAGTAGCACAAGCCCGTCCACAAGTTCAGGCTAGTACCACTAGCCTGGAAGCAAGGAAGCTTTTTACTAAAGCGTATATTTGGAGCATTCTCTTACATGGCAATGAAGCTTAGACAATAACAGCTGCCGAGCAAAGGAAATGGAGATGTGATGCTACGAAATGGAAGGAGAGAACCACCTATGATGAAGTCCCATGAAGAGTTCTAGGGAAAGTATGCTTATTGAAAATTCTGAGAAGAAGAAGGGACAAACATATTGGACACATTTCGCGACAAAATAGCAAATTGGAAACGAAAATGGAAGGAAAAATGAATGGGAAGAGATTCACAGGAAAGCAAGGAATGGAAGGCATGGATAAAATTATGAAGGACGTCAAGGTGAGTCCTTAGCGGCCTCAAGAAATGAAGCGGTTGGCAGAGAGAAGAGTGGAGTGGAGAGCTGCAGAAAACCAATCTCTGGATTGGTGACTGCTGGTGACGAACGATAATTCTAGAAGTATCTTAAAATGAAGCAGAATTTTTTTAAGTTAAGAAATGGGTTTTTCAGCGTGCGAAATACCTTAGCAATAAACCTTCGACGCACCCATTTACCAAAATTACTACAACTACTAGCCTAAATGCATGATGCATGATTGTCTACTTAGTGATGGAATAAATTTCAACTATCGAGTTTTTCGTTCATTGCTATACATGGCATGCTAAGTACAACGGTGCTGATTCAATGTTACGACGCAAATTGACCAAGGTGAGCTTTTTCGTTACGCATTTTGACTTATAGAACAATTAAGACTAAAATGAAAAAATGATCTAGGCGATTTCGATACGTGTCAACGTTTAATCATATTTTTAGTTTTTCACTTGCCCCTTGTATAAGCTCATACGTAATACTGTCTTTCCCAAGCCACAGGCCAATGAAAAGTAACTGAAATAAGATCTCCTACGGCTCACTTACGACCTTCCTTCAGAGTTGGACCGCCACGCGTCGGCGGGAGCTTCTTATCTCTCCAGCTGCCTAACAACCAAGGCAAAAACACTCGTACCGGGGGAGTGGGCAAAGCAAAGCGAAACCTGCGTGAAAATATCTGCATATAAATCCTCGCCGCACTTGGGGGGGGGGGCGATCCACCATAAATCTTAACGGGTGAGGGATCGCACAAACAAACGCCGCGCCGCGGAATCGAAACAAACCAATGCCGCGGACTGAATAGAATACGGCGGCGCGGTGTACGTATCTCACGGCACAGAAGGATGGAGAATAATAAAAAGACACTCCCGAATCGAAACTGGAGATAGAAAAAATGGAAGGAAAAGGAAAGATACTGGCAATGTATAAGGGGAAAAAAATATGAATCATCTCGGTGGCGGGTCAAAATCAATTGCTTTTTTTTATAGATGAGAATTTGTCAGAGGGAATGAGGGAAGGGAGGAAGGATCTGAATCCCTGATGAATATTTCATGTATTGAGGTTTTGATATCGCATCCCACTCTCGTTCAGTATAGCGAGGAGGGGGGGGGGAAGTTGAAAGTGTGATAGAGGTGTCTTTACTTGGTGATGCCGGCTGGCTTTTTCATCCCCTTAGAATGTAAAGTTTGTCGTTTTCGTATCGTACAACGGCATGTCTAAAATAATGTATTGTCCGGGAGTGAAGGGGAGGGGTGGAGGGGAGAAATTCTTTTTCAGAGAACAGAAATAAAACCCATGGCTATGAAAATTTGTTACTGTTAGATCACTGAAATACTGGTACTTTAACGACAAATTGTTTTCCTATTGATTGTATCCATTTACAGTCATGTATTTGTTTTGATCCTTGAACTGAACAGTGGCCTAAGGTGCAAGGGATTTTTGAGGGACTTTCTTGACATTAATAGAGCTAACATCTGCCTAATGCCATGAAAAATTATTTTAAAATATTTCCCCTTGTCCTCTCTCCTGATTGCCTCTTGGGAAATGTTACTATTATTAAAAACAGATAAGGACTAAATTTTCTGATAACGAATAACAAAGTGCGTAGTGCACAAACGATTGGTATCATTATAGGAAGGTTTATTTTTTAAATAATTTCATCTAATAGTTCCCGCGTGGAATAAAAAAATTTAACTGAAGGTAACTTCTCGCCAAATAACTGTGTATAATTAAGCACACCCATAATAATTGTGCTGTGTAGATTTGCACTTATGTTTTTTCATTACTTCTTCCTAAGTCAAAACAATATGTATTATCTCTTTTTTCAATCTTGAATGCCAAGAAATATTAGGTACATATGTAGAAGCATCATTTCAGGCAGTAATTCGGGCATACTTCGTAAACATCATCATACCCACATGGAATAAGATTTTAGCTGAACTGAAGCTAAATAAACCTTATATTGGACATCGAACGAAATTATAAACCACATGTTCTTCAAATACCAATCAAAATCTATTAATTAAAGTGTACTACTCCCGCGATTATAGAGCTCTTCTATGATATGACCAATATCTAGATGGAAGTACCATTTAGAGCTCATTACCTATGAGAATATTTTAACTCCCTCCGCTAAAAAAGTATTTCACAATTGACGATTATAGTCACAGTAAACCTTATGGAAATGTTAGAAAAAGCTATATGAAACACAAATAACCAAAGGAAGGAAATAAAAAACATAAACTTTTAGTAACATTTCTGCTATAAATATGTATTAAAATTTCTTCCGATTATTGTATTCTAAAGAAATTACGCATGAAAAATGTAACTCTTCGCATAAACTTTTGCAGGTTATGGAAGTTGGATATACATATACATTCGGCAATGGCCTATTTAAAACCTGTTTGACCTAGAGCACGCCACTTTTGAGCGATACCCAAGATCAAAAATTTCATTGAATTAAAAATGCGCAACGTGAACTTGAAATCATAGAAGGAAAAGCATTTCCAAAATAGAGTGTGCCAGAGAAAATTTCACGGAGAAACGAAAGTTTGAGAAAAGAATTGTAAACACTCACTTGGTTTTGAAAAGAAATCTGAAAATGTTATTCTTAATTTCAATATTTATTACCTGAAAGTAATATTTTTTGATCGAATTAGGTGCACTATGATGTTCATTGGGGATAGGACGGAGCATCCTAGATTCGCCTGATTTAAAACAAAAATACGCATTACATCATTTCCTTTTGAGGTAAGCACAGTAAGAGTTTAGCTAATGCTGTTATGCCAAGGAAACAGGCTCTTAATAATTTCCTCCATATTAACCTACCTTTCCATACCTCTTTCGCTTATATTAAAGTCATGCTTTTATTCATGCACCCTCTCCTGCTCTTAATACTCCTAATCAGGGTTGCTACAAGATATAGGTTTTCATATTTCCTGACTTTCCTGACTTTTTCCTGACCAACATTTAGATTTTAGTGACTTTTGGAAACGCAACAAAGAGCCAAAGTCCGCATTTCTACGTGAGAAGTGGAAAAAATATGAACAAAAATGCATGATTGGGAGAGTATTTATCATAATCTTATAACTTAATCTTTGTCCTAATAATCTTTGCCGGCCTCTGTAGCGGCGGGGTAACGTCCTCGCCTGCTAACCCGATGAGTCCCTCTTGGGGAGGATTTTTCACCTCCCAGGGCATGGTTGTCTGTGATTGTCCATTATTGTAACGTTACAACGCCTGATGTAAAAGGCCCTTGAGGCTATTTTCGGGTTGATGATAAATAAATAAATAAAATAAACAAATATTCAGATACAATTTCTCCAAAGTACAGGAGTTTAAGCAATAAATTAAATTAAAACTCAATCAAAATGCTGTAAATTGCACATTGTAATACTGTACATCAACAATTAAACAAGATGATTTATTACAGGATAATATTCTGCCCAAGAAAATACACATTAACAATAATAAACCTAATAAAATGTCTTAAATGGCCTATAGGACTTCTGATAAACAAAGAATTAAAACAATTTCCAGTTGACCTCAGGAACATATTATGGCATAATAAATTGACTACTAACTAAACTAAGGTGAATGAGGGAGTAATTGACCATGTACCATTAGTTGAACATTTAGGGGATAACTGATAAAATAAGCCTTCCTCCGGTTCAAATATTGCAAAGTAGCGAGAAATTACACTCCTACCATATAACTATAAAAATAAAATGCGACACGCATTGGTACCATATTGAAAAAATATGACTGACAGTTAGTGTTGACCTGCAGTACTACTGTCTTCTTTTCTAAGTTTTCTTCCTCAAGTTGCTTAAGAGACGATTCAGACGTGGCTGACTTGAACTTAGTTCCTTATATGTATTTCAATCTGTCTTTATACTTCATACTAGGCATGTTTGGTAAGCATTCAATGTGCACTGGCCGCCAGTATTTTCAAATGTACTGACTCCGCATCGAATTTCCCTGATTTCCTGACTTTTCCCTGATTTTACTGATCAGTTTTAAATATCCTGATTTTACTGACCTGTAGCAACCCTGCTAATATTCCTACTCCTAAGAGTCTCTTCCACCACATTCACCCATGAGTTTCTCGGCCTATCCCTTCCTCTCACACCATTCACTCTGCTTAGTTATTCGACTCTCATCAATTCAGCCAACATGGCTAAACCAATGAGACATGCTCCTTTCGTGTGTCCAATATTGGAGCCAATTTAAAGTCTATCATGACCGACTCATCCCTAACCCTATCGCTCCCACTTTTACTTCAAACACTAGACTATTTCACCTAAAATATTATTATATGAAATGCAATGCAGAAGGTTCACAGCATGCTGGAGCCTTTGAAAACTAGGAATAACTTAGACTCTGAGATATTCAGAGAACCAAAGTCATTTGGAAACCTACCGAATTACAGTGATGAAAAAGCGCCCCCTTCCACAAATTTCACTACACATGACATCCACCAACAACGGTAAAGCCAACCGCCAAAGTATTGACAGTAATATTGTTCTTAAACTAAAGCAAACGTCCTTCGTTATTTTATGGATTAACTTTAGAAGTAATTTTCATTATTATTCATTTCTTTTGAGTCAAATCTACTTTTCACAGGTATAAAAAACGCTACATTAACCGATGAGTCCTGGAAATAATCTCGTACGTTTTATTGATTCGTGTATTAAACACTTCCTTATAGTCCAAATACGGTTCATAGAAGATGCGAAACCGAGATGCGAGATCGCGTCTTCTCCAGCTGCATTTAACTGAAATCACATTATTCAGCTGTTTTAATAAAGTGAAGATGCATAGCACAAAGCCACAAGAGTTTGGTGAAAAGATTTAAGATCATCCCCGCTAATTTTATTTTATTTTCTAAGTTCTCGCATCACTCTAAAATGTCTCCACGTAGAAATGAGTGAGATTCATCCACTTTCAAGGGGAATTGTATTTCCCGCAGTTATCCATTGGAATTCTTCCCTTGAACTTACAACCTTGTCGTGGTAAAAGGGCTTGCGTGCTCCGATGACCACTAGAGCTGAACCTGGCGGGAACGATGCTCCTGGTAGTCACCCGGGTAAGATAGGTCGAAGGTTGGGAGACAGACGAATGGTAGTCCGCCCAGCGTCTGTACCTCGGTGAAGCGGCTGCGAAAGGAGTCTGCCCCTAGTGGGCCGGCCTCTCACGTGATGGCGTGACGTAAAAGACACTATTAATTAAGGCCACGGAATCCAATCTCAAATAAAAAAATCCTTGAAATGATGGACAATTACCATATGAATATGAATCCTGGCAACTACAGGACTCGGCCTAGAGGACCGGGTGTCGTGCCCGGCAGCGGTGGGAGCAAGATCCCTACGGTCGTCATCACATGAAATCCTTGCTGGGAAGTAGAGGCGAATGCAGCATCAGAAAAAAAGAAAATACCAAAGAGGAACACAACAATTAGAAAAGGTACGTGAAATGTTAGGACTATGCCAAGGGCGGGCAAGTTAGAGAATGTAAAGCAAGAAATGGAGAGGGTGGGTACAGATATTATGGATCTGGGCGGAGTAAAATGGAAAGATAGCGGGGAATATTGGAGCGATGGCTATAGAGAGATATATAGCAGAGGGAATGAAAGCCAACGCGGGGTTGCATTCGCAATGAACAGGAAACGTAGAAAAGTAGTGAATGCAGAACAGGAGAGTAATAGGATAATAGTCGTTGAACTAAAGGCAGATCCAACGAATGTAGTCATAATCCAGGTTTATATGTCGACCTATAATCATAGAGAGGAAGAGGTGTATGGTTTATACGATCAGCTAGAGGAAATAATTTGTAGTCTTCCTGTGAGTATGCACTTGGTATAAATGAGGTATTGGAGCGCGGTGGTGGGTGAAGGAAGAGATGAGCGGGAGGCGGGCGATTATGGGCTAGAAAGGAGAAATGACAGCGGCGAGAAAGCGGTGGACATTTGCCGGAGAAATAACCTTGTGATTACAAATACATGGTTCAGACATCATCCCCGACGTAGGTACACTTGGAAGAACCCGGGAGAGACAGATATGTTCCAGAAAGATAGTATTATGGTTCGCTAAAGATACAGGAACAGTGTTAAAAACTCGCATACTTATCTCTTACTTATACTCGCGACTAAAGCAACGGTAGGCGTAGTCAGTGTAACTAAAAGTAGAAAACCGTGGATCACGAAGGAGATGATAATGGAGATGCAGGAGAGGAGAAAATGGAAGAGCGTAAACTTAGAGCTAGGCAAAAGAAAATACCTGGAATTTCAACAACAGGCTTAGAAGAGAAACGAGGAAAAAAAGAGGTATGGTAGAGAGAACATATCGACTCGTTAGAGAAATGCCAAAAACACTGAGGTTGCTTCATCGAAGAGAGAGACCTAATCAACCAAATTGCCATTTGACAAGGAAATCAAGGCAAAGAAAGTTTTGGCCTTCAACTCATTAAAAAGAATTTACGAATTATCCTCGAGCAAGGTGGGAAGACATCGTCGTCATAATAAATTTTGTGTAGCCACAAGTTACTTGGAGCAACCAATGGTTCGTGGGCTACCTGTGGTGATTAGCCATTCCCATTTAATTTAGATGAATTCTGAAGATAGGAGGATGTAATTAAGTGATGTGAAAGACTTGAGAGAGTGGTCGGATGAGTTTATGTGACTGCGACACGATCTTGTAAATCGAACTTAGTTGGAAATAGATCGTATCGGAAAAAAAACTTTGGTTATCGCGTTCTACATCGAATCCAAAAAGCGGGTCTTATTTTTCCTGCCTCGCGTACTCCTTGCCGGGCCATTTCCCGAGACAGCAAAAAAATATCCAGCGCATAATGCGAATATGTTAGCAATAAATAATCGTCATTATACGACTTTTTTGCTTCCATTAAGCCTCAAGCACGAACGCCAAATCAGGAAACGCTGCCCTTTGGGGATCACGTCGGTGAGGTGATAGAAGAGTCAACAGCTTTCTCGTCCCGAGGTCACGAGTTCGAATACATGCAATGATAAAATTTTTAATAGAATCTCAATTCCAAATTGGGCACAATGTGGAGATCACTTCAAGTGCAATATTCCGTCTGATGGATGGAACTTAAATTTTGCCTTTCGCCATGGAAAGGCTAAAGCCGATGCCGAATTCCTCTCCACACTTATTCCATTCTCCATGATATGCCCATATAATACTAACCACACCTATCTATGCTTTCCTTATCCCCATATGATCGGTTGTCGGTCGCCTCCCATCGGTAACTTATTACTTGAGTTGTAATCGACAGTAATTCTATTGCCTACTACAATACAACGCGGTATGTTAGTGTCAATCAACACCAACAAGCACAAATACAAATAATCACTTGACGAGGAAAATTTCGTCAAACATGTTTCGTATAAGATTATTGGTACCTATTCATTTAATTTATTTGAACTTGTTAAAATTATATAGTTTAAATTGATTTTAAAAATACGTTTATTCCCAGTGAACTCTTCTAAGGTGTGAAATTCTCTATCAACCAATATCATAAGTTTCCAATCACTGGAATATTTATAGACAGAGGTGAATGTTTTTCTTCATACATGGCCGCTTTTTTTATTTATTTATTTCCACATCCCCGAAAACAGCACTGCAGGTCTTTTACATCGGATGTTTTAAAATGTAACAATGGACAAATGCAAACAACAGTGTCCTGAGTGGTGAAAAATCCACTCAGGCGGGCCTCGAACCCGCGACCCTCAGTTTAGCAGGCGAGGACTTTACCCCGTCGCCACCGGGGCCGACAAATTGATAGGGTAGTGATTTTCTAAAATTTTTCCTGAGGATAAATACTTCATTAAGTCTGCATACTGCCAATTTAACGCCATGAAAGGAATCGTATTCAAATTTTCCCTTCAGTCTAAAAGGTTCAGATTTTTCTTCTTGTTATACTACTTGCAGTATGTACTTGAATCCTTGGTCATTCAGGAAGTTAGTAAGGGTTGACGAGACAAGTGATGGTGCAATACTGAAGACGGAAAATGTTCCACGCCCCGCGGAAGTCGATGCTCTGATTTTTGTCTAACGAAGCGTCCCCCCCTTCCCTCCTCCTTCCCCTAATCCTCTCCGCCGCAAATAAGCATATATAATTTTTAGACAAGAGACCTTAGCCGAATGAGGTCGCAACGCGGTCCCCGACGCAAAATCTCCAACCGGTTCAGACAACTGGTAAAGACCGAAAAGTCAGAGGGCCGAGCCATTACTCATCCCATGGGTGCTTTGTTGTGTGTTGTCGAGGGATAATGGAACAAGGAGTGGGTGTAGGGAGAAAATTTGTGGAGGAGGAGGAAGTTAAAAAAGTCTTCTCGTTGATGCGTTCCTGTTTTATTTCGCGCTGGTCCATCGGATCACGCAATAAAACCAAAGAACGAGTCTGCTCCTGAGATGGGCGAGAAACGGCTTACTGGCTGGATGAGGAGAAGAAAGTTTCACTTTCGGCCATCTTTTGTTCCTCGGAAGGAGAGGAAAATAGTCTCCTTCATTGGTATTCCGGCGAAAACCAGTTCCGAAACACTTAGTTCCGCGATGTGTTCCCACGACTGTTTAATAGTTTTCGAGACGTCTCTATTCTCACGTGACTCATCATTAAGAAGCTCTCGAAGAACGAAAATACTTGGAATGTGTTCGGGTCCATAGTCACCACTTTAAATTGAGGGAATATCTGAATATACCCGGAATATCTAAACAAAAATTATGTTGAATGGACAGGTATAACTACAATGTAAATGCACAGGGTATAGTATACAGAGAGACCAAATTGGTTGCTCCGTAAACGTTATGCAATGATTGTTGTGCGCACCCACCATATTCTTAGCAAGTTCCCTTGGCACATAGTTTGAAATCATTGCCGAGCGCTCAGTGACTTAATACTACGCAGATGTTAAACGAATTAGGCTGGGAGCCGCTAGAGACTCGGAGGCTGCGCGCTAGGCTTAGATTACTTGAGCAATTGAGAATAGATATCTTTCAGAGCGACACGGAGAACATCATATTAGAACCCCACTATATTTCCAGGTCCGACAGAAACGATAAATTAAGAGAGATATTTTGCCGAACGGATAGGTATGGGAATTCGTTTTTCCCCCGAACAAAGGGACTAAGGGACTTTAATAAATGCATGGCGTAATTTCATAGAGCGTTTCCTTTTTATATGTAAACGGCTGGTGTCCTAACACCCCCCGCCACATGCCTATTGAGGCGGCTTGCGGGGTAGTATGTAGATGTAGATGTAGGTTAGCACACAAAGTATCCCTCTAGAATAAACCTGCATAAGTTATTTCAGAATTGAATAACAACAATAGAGAATTTTTTGATGCTGAAAATACATGGAAAGTAAATCCATTTCACTGTTGACATTAGGAGTTTTAACTTTAAAGGTATCAATGTATCTTTTTTTCCAAGATTTTGTCCACTGATATGTTTCCCAGATAATTTTATGTTTCAACTACGTAAGGATTAATACGTTAAAAATATGTTGATTAATTAAAAATAATCAAATTTTATAACAAAATGCAGCATGGATAGTAATGGAGCATTACATCGGCATTATTAAGATAATTAGTATTTTAAAATAGCATTAAAATTTGATTTATTCTGGATTAGAAATAAATGAATGCTCTTTTTAACAAAGAAATAGATCCTGTAACAGGTCATCATCAAACTGTGTCTATCCACGATTAAGGCCGAAATTAGGAAGTGATTGCCAGAAGTGAGGAGGGGTGTCGAGGTAGGCACGTGCTCCTTACGTTACTAACTCATTCAACTTTGATGTTAGTTTTACGAGAAGGTTTTTTCCCAGTATGAGGCATTAAATTCCACGAAATCTCGACTCTGGTGCCCCCATGACCAAATTTCCAGAGTTGCGAACATAAAATTGCCAACCTATTTTTACTCGATCTTAAAAGGACACATTTTTGTACAAAGAGACGTGCTTTCTGGAAGGTGGTTAAATTATTTTCTGTACCTCGAGTGGAGTGGAGATGCTGTCGAATTTCTTTCCTCCAGCGGTCCGCCACTGAACATCCATCCCTCTTCTTGAGGAAACGACACGAACGAACGGGACATGAACTATTCGGCTTCGCAAAACAAAATAATATGGGCGACCCCATACGAGGGTAATTACCCAAACATCCGCTCCCGTAGTAGCGGCGGTGTGCTTTCAGAAGCTTGGAGTCCAATACACCGGCTAACCTCCCCCCCTTTACACCCTTCACCCCCTCTCTCCATAGGATCCAAAGGAGGAACGGGATGGAGACTGAAGTTACCCAGCGGGAAGCAAGGGAAATGGGCGCAATTTCAACCAGCGGATGTGTTCCTTTCTCCCATCACATCTCTTCGGACCGTAACTCGGGGGGTAATAAGATGAAAATCATAATACGACGTTAATTTCGTTATCCCGGATGTCCTAGCTCGTTGATATCTCAATTCAAATTTTTTATCGAGGTAATGATCCAAGGCCCTCGTCTCGGTGACGGCGGAGTCGATTCTCAAAATTCCGCGATACTTATTGCCCGCGAAAATAGAAAAACTTTCGTATGATTTCGTAAAAGTATCGCAAGTTACACAACCACCGGATATCGACTTTCCAATAAATGATAATCACATACGAACAATATGTGACGACTCGATCATGCTGAATTGACTAATAAATACGATTACATTAATATTTTCGCATGAGATAATTACGACAGCGTTTCCATAATTGACACCCAGGTCGTAAACGGGAGACGAAGTAAGAGAGGTGCGGAAAACGGCCTTTTAGTAAATGTTTCCCAAAGCTACATTCGAAACCATAACACAGGCAGAGAAAGAAATTTACTCGGTAAAACATAATTCCATATCGTTCGTGTGTAGCATATATCGTAACACAAATGTGTGAAAGTAATTGCATAAGTCTTATTTCATTTGTCCAAGTTTGACGTCTAAAATTCTTGTCAAAATCATAACATTCTATAATAGTAACCTTATCACAAGTTGTTTTAGGTTTTTAAGAGCGAAAAACGTTCTTTAGCGATGAAATGTGCTTTCAAGACATTTATTATTTCCAGCAAATATTATGACTAGTCACAAGTTTTAACACATTCAATTCATGCGCTAAAATATGAATTGTAAATTCTAAAACTAATTGCTCTCTAACCTTCAGGCCACTTCTCGGAGTACCATTTTCAACGAGGATTTTTGGAAAAAAAAGTAACAATAATCATCATTTGCCCAACTGTTTTGTACAGATCAAAAATGTCGTTCGAAAAAATTCCCCAGGTCTTTTTTTACAAGGCTATTCCTATTATTTTATCTCATCCTGAACGCAACGAAAGAGTTTGAATAACGATGTAACATATGTAAAGAAGAAAGCAAGTCGAATACCTCAGTTCAGATAACGTGATGAAGCTGGCAGGAGGACCAGCAAAATATTGTTTTACAAAAGAAAAACAAACGCGGAATGAATCCCGAAAAAAGAAATAATCAACAATGTAATGTTCACCAAGTGCACATCCATGGCAAGTACTACACAAAGAAGTTGAATTTAATTTTGTACAGCATTTCATTTGTTCTAAATAACTCTCCGTCGGGTGTCATCCACAGTCGGTCAAGGTGGCTGGAGTGACATTCGTGTGTCATTGAGTGCACAGTTTAATAACATTTCAGATATATGAAAAATAAACTTCTAAAGCCACAATTCATATAAGTATATCTATTTATTCGGTGGAACGCACCATAAATGCAGCAATAGAAATTATACAGGAATTGTATCTTACATATTTAAGCTTAATTAAAGCATGTTTTGACTCAAGTTTTCGGTGCGGTATCCGAAATTTAGGGGAAAATTATATTTAAAAATGTTAGGTAGATTTCGAAGAACGACTACCAATTTTAATCATTATCATGCTGAGACTTCCGGAAAATTGCATTTTTTTTAAATGTATTGTACCTACTTTAAGACTACTACCAAAAGTTTTTGTTTGGAAGGTTTTTCGACAACACCAACCATTTCCTTCTCACTCAGTGATTCAACCCGAAGATTGGCTTGGATAGTTGAGGGTAGAGCTAACCCAGGACGAAGCCACAAGCGTGTGAATTTCAAACATTCAGGGTAGGGGGGCCAGTTCCTTTCCCTGGGCGTCCAAAGGCTTCACCAAGCCAAGCGCTCTACCCACTATGCCACCACGCTCACTACCATTACAATAAGGGGTGGAAAAAATAGGGTTTTTCGGACAAAAAAATCATTTGTAGGCACAATATCAGATTCGTTCCTAGATATTGTAGATCTTCTAAATGTTATCTAAAACTTTGTCGGAACAATTTTTGATATGACTAACCCTTACTGCAAGGGGTAAACAAAATGAGCTGAGCATATATATATTTTTTTCAACTTCGAAATCTACCTGTGCCTCTTGGCTAAAAGGATTTTTTTCGAATCTTTGACTGGGCGTGACACCTTGACAATTGTTAGCACCTATAATCATAATAATGTAAAATGTCTTATTTCCACTTAAGAAGTTGATCTGTACAGATGTAATCGAGTTACTACGAAATATATCTCATGTGCCAAAAGGCGGTGTGTTAAGATATCATTGAATTGCCAAAAAATCAAATCGGTAAAGTGCATTTCTTCACTTTTATATATAGATCTCACTAATAGACACAAAGAACAGGTACGCAAAGTCTCACTATAAACGAAAATCGCTCCTACCACCTTAATTACATCTCAGTCAGTCTTTCGTATTTCTCGAGTAAAGCACAGGTTTCGTCGAGACGAGGATCAGCGAATGTACTACGCCCGTGGGGAAGAGACGTTTCCGCAAGCTTCCCTTTCGTCTTAAAACTCCGCCACCCTCAAGACGAAGGAGTTAGGTTTGCCGTGACGGGAGGGCGGGGTCGGTCACTTTTTATATGTGCCTCACCGGGTTAAATCTTCACCGACGACCGGGGCATTACGTCTTTCCTGTATTGTGAACACTCCGCTGTGCAACAAGTCATGACAACGGAAGTTAAGCTCTTAAAAAAATAACACTTCACAGCGTCAGATGTAAAAAAAAAAGCGACGGAGGTTGCTATGCAAATTATGAATGGGACTCACGTCACAGGTTGGAACGCGTCCAAACACTACAGTAAGAGCATGAAAGAAAAAAGACACAAGCACGCTTGATCATTTTTCTTTTATCTTCTCTACTATGGACGCCAACAGCTCGGGGCTTAACGCGGAAGAGGTAGTATTCATTTGGCAAGATATTTCTCTAAATAAACTACGATCAACGGTGTTTAATTTTCCGCAAAAGATATCACCATGTGTTTGAACGAGTTGTATTAACGCAAAATCACGTTCAAATCTGCGTCAAAGTAAATTTTATTCGCTAAAAGGTAAGTTATGTAGCTATAATCACTGGCGAGAAACTTAAGACATGAAGGAATAGAAATGAATGTGAGAACAGATACCTAATCCTAATGATTTCACTCAATTTATGAGTCATCTGCTGGTTAATATTAGTTTTAGATGAACTACAAAGAAACTATTTATCAAAAACGAGTTTCAACTACAGTAACAATTTTGCTTATTATATTTCACTCTTTTCCTCAGCATTCGCCCACACACCTTTCATGTATTTAAACTCTTATTCTTTTTCTCCTCCTTCGCCGATTACTCAAAATTCTCCTTATATGAAGGCTTTCAGCATCCTACAGGCTCAAAAATATATAGATGGGTAAAGAATACACCAGACAAATAAAGGAACTAAAGAAATACAAAAAGAGAAGTGCCACAAAGATATCATCATCAGATATATTTCCATGATAAGACGATTTCCATTGGTAATAATTACCTGACGCGGCAAGTACACAATCCGAGACATAAGGAAGCAGTAACACTATTTGGCTACCGTGGTATGTTAGTTAATTTTTAGGGCTCCAGATAATCAGAGATCCATCTAAAAGCCGGCCAACGAAGCACACGCCTCTTACGATGGTGGTCTTTGATTATGCCGGATGTTCTTAAAATTTTGCTTTGAAGTATTTTTCCGTATTTAACCTGTAAAAAAAATAGGTAGCGAATAAGGTCTAAAATACTTTGCATACCTTTTAACCGCTAATTTGATTAGCGGCGATTAGTTAACTGGTAATTCTTTCAGCAAGATATTTTTAGATCCGCGGTCACTACATGGTAAGACTCGAATGATAGAGTATTATGCAATCTATTTCCAACCATCGAGTCGTTTAAGTTTCCCGTAGTTCCGTAAACTGCAGTTTTCACATTCGAAAGAACCATTACAGTATCATGTCTCGTATTAGTTCAATTAGCAATGGGAAATGGTTTACATGCGTAAGTATCAGCAATATTACACAAATCACAGGCATTGTGCATGTGATGATGTCATGATGGTGCTGATGACCATGTCATGTCGTTGGTGCGGCACGAAGCAATTGTGCTAAGTGTCTTGGCTAACGAATATCGATTTATTCATTACATTCTAAAGATAATAGCAGCAGTTATCTCACGGAGACGACGGACAACTGATGTTATCACATCCATAAAGAGTAGGGGGATAGTTTAATTCAGGTAAGACTCATGGAAATGAAGAAACTAGCATTAGTTTATTTGCTTGGTAATTTTGGGAGGCAACAGAAAAATGAGGCCATTTACGACGTTAACTAGAGGTGAGTAGGACAGTAAGTGAAGGATAACTTGTGAATTAAGGACAGCTGTAGGGAAACCTAACGTCAATCTTAACATAAGGTGCCAAAGGGTCCGCAGTTTATGACCCGTCGGCAGGAGTACTGCACGTAGAACCGAAGTAGCTGGAGAAAAGCTCTCTGATGTATAGTGTTCATATTACAGTAGTATGTAGTATAGTCGTTCACTTCTAAGATTGGTTGACTGCAGCCCTCCATCCTTCCCTACCTAATGCTTGTTTCCTTACTCCCTGGAAGTTACTCCTAAGCACATTCCTCTTTATTTGGTCAATTTATATATCCCTAGGCCTTCCTCTTGGGACCATCCCATATTTTTCCTTCAATTATATTCTTCACAAACCCATTGTGCCTCAGAGTGTGCCCAATCCGTCTGGTTCTTCTTTACTGTATTTATTTGTTTATCTTCACAATACAGGAAACAGCTCTGCTGGCCTTTTACATTGGGTGTTTCAAAGAGAAACTAAGGAAGAACACAACCCAACCTATGTCTTGAGAGGTGGAAAATCCACTCAGGCGGGACTTGAACCCGGATTAGCTGACGAGGACTTTGCCCCGTCGCAAATGGGGCCGACCTGCATAGTGTCCCATATGGTCTTTTCCTCGTCTACTCTGCACTTCTTCATTTCTTATTTAATCCGTTCATTTGATCTTCAGCAGCCTCTTCCAACACCAGGTTTCGGAAGCTTCTTATCTTTTCTGGTCTGCTTTTCCAATGGTCCATGTTTCCGATCCATAGAGTGCCACGCCCCTAACGAATGTTGTCACACACTTCTTCTTCGTTTTTATTCCTATCTTCTTTGAAAACAGTAGTTGCCTTTCCATCATGAACGCTTTCTTAGCATGGTCTATGCTGCGCTTGATGTCCATTGTACTTCTTTCGTCCCACATGAATATGCTTCCGAGGTAGGTGAAGGCTTGCTTGCCCCAACCTCTCTCCTATCTCTCCTAGGGGTTAGATGGAAGAAGAGACTTTAAAAGTCTCAATCTCATCCCAATAAAGACGTTTATCTATCTATATATCTATCTATCCTATTAGAGTGACTTCTGCATTTACTCTTATTTACTTAAATGAGAATTTTGTTTAGGTCATGGGTTTGACTAGAGTCTAATGAGGGTATGAGTCTTCTGCCATTCACAATTACCGGTAAGAATTAAATGTACAACTTACGGATATTTTATTGCCAACAAAAGAGCTGACCATTTTATTTCTATTGTATACAGTTTCTCACAGAAATTTTCGATTGAGTTTTGTGACCTCGTATTATCCAACTGAGTGTAAACTAAAACAGAACCTACCTACTTTAGGGGAAGCTTTTTTTCTTGAATGGTCATTTATTATAAGTCGTTTAGAACTAAGGGTAACATTTCCCGTTCTTTTCTTTCCTATTCCATACCATGAATGAATGTTTTCACCCCGCGAGGAGTGTCACTTCAGAGTATGTAAAACATCTCATAGTCCACCATTCCCTATTACTCATCCAACCGCTATCAATAATGACACAAATGGCATCGATAATAGCCGGTTACTATCCCTTAAAGCTATGCCTGTCATCACCGATGTGCAATAAATTAGTACCTTTACAGGACACGCCTATGAACACCATCATCAAAACGTTTTAAGAACACACAAGCATACCCACTTGTCCGAACAACACCTATCAGGAGAAGAGCGATAACGCAATTTCACAAGAGGAAAAACGAAGAGGCCAAATTTGAAGGATAAGCACTGGAGAGACGCGACCACAATAAAGAAATGAGGAAGAGAGAATGAGAGTGATATATAGAGACGGAGAGGGAAAGAGAATCTGGAACCCTCTCGCATCCATTGCAAAACAAATTCCTCAGTGCGGTATAACCTTTGGTATTTAAATGATGGCAAGGAAATATGAAAACCCCAGAGTGGATTTGGCGGAACAGGTTGATGAAAATTGGGCAACGTGCACCAAATGGATTTTTGCGGGTTCTTAAATATCAGAGGGTGTTTTATCGGACACTACCTGGACTTCTAAAAATAAAGGGGTTGGGTAAAAACTTCAATTCAGCTTTCAAAGAGTCTATCGTGATTATTCCAGGGCTACCGGGGAGAAGTGCGTCATTGGAGGATTGCGTTATTCCCGATGAAAAATCTCCTGGAGCAGTATTTTTTTCGAAATATATAGCAACTGCCTAGGGAAGGCGTGGAACTCACGTCAGCTGAGGTGTCAAAAAGGGGGAACCAAATGAAAAAGCTAGAAAAATTATTTTCGACGACACAATTCAATTATATGCAATATGTTGTTCCTTTTATTAAATGTATTTAATCCATTCTACCAATAATTTTAATTATTTGAAGTTTTTCCGTTGCACCTGATAAATGACTGTGAGTCGTTCAATTAAAACGTTCCCTAAGTTTTCGTTTCGGTAACCGACGATTACGTAAGGGTATCAATTCAAACGTCTTAAGTCTTCGATTCTGATTACAGCTTCCATAGCAGAAAATTTGCACCTCGCTCACACAGGATAATTCCGGAACAATTTCTGTTTTTAGTCGCAACTGAAGTCGTTTCGTGCTTTTATAATTATTTGCGATATCAACAAATGTAATTAATTATTCCTGAGGAGAAATTGCATAGAAAAATACAGTTTACAAGTATTAGATCACACAGCCAAAAAATATTGATGGATGAGAACTGGGGAGCCAAATGTACGCCTAACCTATGAATACGCAACACGAGTATTACTGACGCGCGAAGCATTTACCAATTATTATTTCTTTAAAAACGTATAATTAAGCTGCCGCTACACAGGTTTGTAGGAAGAGTTTTCCCATCAACTTGCACTGACGTTTTTGCTGAAAATGTAGATTGGCTCAGATCTATATCGCAACCGGCCCATAATAGAGAGCAGCTCTCCCTGAGCGAAATATCCGGTTATATGGGTAAAAATTAAGGAGATTTTTTCTTCGCCACTTAATCATATTCGATTTTTCTAAATTCCCAGGCATTTCCCCGTAGCGTGAAATTATCAAGTTTTCCGGTTTATCCTGATGCGTGCCAACCATGAGGGGGAAAAAAAAAGAAGCAATGCCGCTCCTTAAGGAATGGCACCAATTAGTTATGGCACCCCGATACTGTTACAAACAAGTGTGCGCCCCGGATGGGCTGAGGACGAATATTTTAATCTCAAGAATATATTCGGCGTGAGGTGCAGTCTAAACGCAGTAGCATATCAAAGAACGTCACATATAATGAGTTAAATATGCATATCTTACTTTTGTGGGATATAATCATGTCACCGAAACACTAAGGTACCTGCCTACTGATGCAAGTCAAGAACTTCGGATTGAACCAAGAGCAATACTAATGTAGTTATACATTCTATTGAATCAAATACCAGTTTACACAAATGGTAGTTATTGCAAACATTTAGATATAAATATTATAAATTTTCAAATTGATTCGCTAGAAAAATAACCAAATCCACAGCACACAAATATAAGTGAGAAAAAGGGAAAAATAGAGATTTTCATGTAATACGTAATAAAATTAGACTTCCCTACCCATAGACTACAAACTAGACGTCTCAAAAGGACTAGCTCGCTCCAATGACCCGTAGAGCTACACTGGCGAGAGCAATGTTAATTGCTCACATGGTAGGGCACCATGACCACCATACGTAGAACGGTGGGAGCCAGATTAAAAGATAGACCACGTATCGTCTGTACTTTAGTGAGGCGGCTGCAAAAAGACGTCTGACCCCAGAAGGGCAGACTCTTAAAGTGATGGTGTCACGTAAAAACTCAACTGAGCAAGGCAACGTGAAACCAGCCCAGTTATCAAAGGAGAAAAGAAAATTCAAAACGAAAAACCAACCGTTCAGCCGAAAGAAAACCCTCTCACGAATATTTGAAAAATCTCTAAAAAAATAATTAAATTCTTATTATATATTGGATGCCTTTGAATCAGATCCTCATGCGTGAGTCCTGGCTACAATGGTTTAGTGTAGTTTCAAGTCCGTTCAGCAGTAATATGTTACGCACTGATGTGCTGGAGGACTGGGGTACGGATATGGCTAAATAGCCTGATTGGGGTCAACAGAGAAATCGACACGTATTAAACACGGGATACTCATAATGACAATCAGTAGAACTGCTTTATGAATAGCATATCAAAAAATATTAAATAACTTACCCCATATCTATCGCAACAACAGGATTAAAGGAAATCCTTTTATTTGCGCGCAAAATTATCTCAAATTAAACCGGTGATTCGGAAGAGGGTATGCCGTTTGTTGAAGGACCCCGAAGAAAAAAGGAGAGTATGGCTAATGCAATCCACATGCAATTATCGTCAACATAAAGGTTGTACCAATATCGGTCGGTAATAAGACAGTAACAGCCTTGCCCCACGCCCCCCAATCAGCAAGCTATCCTACGTTGATTTTTTCACAAAATAAAACATATATTATCCCCAATATCATTCCCATCTTAAACAACTCACCCCCATGCATTCCACATACGATTTTTCTAACGTCTCTCCCCGGACTCAACGAAGTAGTGATAGGAAATATTCAAAAATTCATACACCGTACGGCTTTCGAGTCTTATATTACATCTATCTCCAATCAAATATTACGCGAGTGCTTTGGTTTGGAATATATACGCCGCCTTCGGAAAATATTTGCTCCGAATAATAGACGAGAGAGGCATCAAACTATACATAAGAATGAACTGGGAACATCAGAGAGAATAAATAAGAGAAAACCAATCGCTTGACTTGGACGCGCTTAGAATCGCAGCCGTATTTATATTTCCTTGATCAGTTCCAAAAATGAAGGAAAGCGCTCATGTATGCCATGACGTGGAGAACCGCCGATGCAGAAAATGTTGGTATGTATTCATTCTTCGCCCTCCACTCTGTCCCTCAAGATATCACTCCGTATGCTAGGAGATGATTATCAATTCAGAATTCCTTTCGGAAGACGGGGGTGTGGTGCCAATTTCCTCCAAAGAATCACATTTATTTTCCATCGGCATTCGCGGCCACTATCCTAGTATAAATTGCAAGTGTGAGATCAAAGACTTAGCGAGAAATATAAATCTTTTCCAACAAGGGGTGACACTGTAACTCGATGCAACTGATGAATATGGTAATGTGATCGCGTGCAAGAAATAAAATATCTCTCTAGAGTGGATGTATACACGTGTGTACTGTAAGTCACATACGAATGATGGGCTCTCTGATACAGAGCAAGAAGGGACGAAGAACAGGCATAATTCACGCAACCAATGCCAGAAATAATCACGTTCGGATTTCGGGGGCCAAAGTGATGAAAAACTAACCAAATTGTGACTCCGCCTCTACATGCGCTCCAGCGATAACGAAAAGAGCGTGTACGGAGCTGCCATCTGCGAGAGAAAAGTAGTAACTACCACGACTAAATATTCCAGAGCGCCGAGTTCAAATATAGGATGATCCATCAAGATTTCAAGTGTGAGCGTGTAAACTTTGCAACAGAGAGTCAATCATAAAAAAGTAAAAATGCACGGCAAATTTAGCTGAATGAATCCTGGAGAAACAAATACATATTTAAAAAAAAATTATACCGCTATGATATGCTAATTCGTTTTAAACATAAGTTTAACTAGAAAAGAGGATTCGCAAAAAAATATTGGAAAGATTGTCCACTTTTAAAAAATTGAAGAGGGATAAAGTTGAATATCTTACTTTCTTTGGATATAAATACAAATTATTCCAATCACGAATACTACGACGCCTTATTACTGTAACAGTTAGGAATCAAATCTCATTAAAATAAAGGTGAAATTTTTGATTCAATATGTCCCAGTAACAAGAACTAAAACCAACTTCATTCTATTAATAATACGTAGTACGTATGAATTCAAGCCACCAACTGTTAAATTTAAAACAATTGGAAAAACTACAGGGGTAGATGAAAAAATAACTTATAGTATTTTAGCATGCTGCGTCAATTTCTTGCAGCAGTAGATAAGCGCATTTTACTGCAATGAAAATGTACCGGAATGAATACGCTGCATCATGCGCCGAATACGCAATTTTATGGTTACCACTAAACGATGATCACAAAAAATAAGAGTCAGTCACAGCTGAGAAGTTTTCCTGGAAGGAAATTATACAACCTTATAAACTTAAGCAAATATACCTAAAATAATAGCATCGATTCCTGAAATGAGAAACGATGGTGAAATCATCAATAAGAGACGAAAACTACAGTTCATAATCATGAAAAAACAGTCACACATAAATATGGTTTTTTTTACAGACAATTACATGAATACATTCTCTTGACCTCCCACTTGCCTATTATTTTCGAGGGCGGAAATTACCTCAGTTTTCGGTTAGCTTCACTAATTACTCCTGTCACTACCACCAAACTAATTGTTAGTGAAAACGCTCGCCGATTATTGTCTTAAGTAAATAATTTCCGAGAACTAACACACTATGCGTGCTCTTCACAGGTATAAGATTGAGGAGGAATGTTGGATGGTCATTTGAGGAAGCGACCGATTGACAGAGGTCATTTGCACCAGAAAGAGTGGGGGTGTGGGTTGATTAGAAAAGGACTTATTGGAGAATGTAGGAATATTGGAGAGATACCCAGCATTGGCCTTAATCGAACACGCCTAAGAGTTCACATTTCAACGTCCCATCCGTCAGCCGGAGTATTGCGCTTGGAGTACCTAGTGCAAGAAACCCAGGTAGTAGGTTGTTTGAGATCGAGATAGCATTAAACATCTTTGTCGCTTCCAGGATTCGAACTCGGACTCACGGGTTCGCGGGCCTGTAGATACCCAACCCACCACACCTATACCCAATCCCCAAACAGACAGCAACACTGTTCACCCTCACCTACCTTAAGGGTTTACTTTGTGGATAGAAGTACTCCCAACAACAACAAAACCTTCATAGAGAATATCTATAGATAAGCAATACGATAGTTTGCGTCGCAGAAGCATTTGTTGCAGTTACAAATACTAGCCAATCTATTCCATTTACTCCAGACGCAAGCAAGCGTTTGTTAGTACTTCCAATTACAAGTTTGCCAGAAGGACGAATATTTTTGTTCTTACTACAAATTCTACGCCAACAAATGGGGTTTTGTATGGAGAACGATAACATTTCTTACTGTGTAGGGTGATTGGATATTCTACCTCCGTACCACCCACGCTGATTTGACCTTTTAAACTGGAGTGTCTCCGTCCCGGAAGCGATGAGGAAGGCGGTTGAGCGAAGAAATTAGTGGGTGCTTTCGTGGCCGGTATCACGAAAGCCTTAGGAAGGCGTGGCCCAGGACTTCTTTAAAGGTCAGAGCAGGATTTGAGAGAGGGCCTGGGACAGATGGGGACGACATGATAAAGCTGTGCCTCTTTTTATGTCCTCTTCCAATTTCTCTCCCCACTCGGACTCGAATTTGAATGACGAAATTCCACTGCTCGACGCCGGAAGAAAATTCTCCCGCGCTGATTGGGATGTAGGGGGAGGAGGTGGGGCGTAACTGGGAACTTATTATCTCCTAGACAATAGTTTACAAAAAGTAGGGCATTCATTATCCCACTGTCGGTGACCAGAAGGAACAAATAGCTTATCAGGAGATTTTATGCACGTGTACGGCCTACTTCCAAACCTCCGTAGCCAATCTTCAAAGCTGAACTAAGAGATTTGACCGATATTTTTCGGTATTAATACTTTCTTATACTTTACATTGCAATAAAAACCATGCCATTTAGGTTTTTTGTGAGAGATATTGCTACTCATAAAATTCAGCGCATTTGGTCTCATTATAAATAAAAAGGTCTCAACGTTTTTAGTAATAAGCCATGTCCCATGTGATTTGGAACGGCTGTGCACACCAAAGACAAAAAAGCTGATTAAAATGACGGGGGAAATGCCCAGTCATGCATATCTTATTAGCATATATTTTATATATGCTCAATTGCAGGTTACTTCACTGTTAATAACCCAATATCTGGAGGCCGTAACTAAAAATGTTTACAAAATATGTGCTAAAGTGAAAAGTTATTGACGGTAGCTGCATGGTTGCTATGCAAATTTAACGTAGTGTTTTTGATTTTGAGTAAAGGGGTATTTATTTTTTCAATTTAAAATTTATTTGGGTGGAAAA
Source organism: Pyrrhosoma nymphula (assembly GCA_963573305.1). Classification (NCBI taxonomy): domain Eukaryota; kingdom Metazoa; phylum Arthropoda; class Insecta; order Odonata; family Coenagrionidae; genus Pyrrhosoma; species Pyrrhosoma nymphula. Next base: position 39,994,323 of record OY754334.1, read on the forward strand.
TGGAACTTCGGGGATTTTCCCCGATATACGCGATGCTATATGAAAAAAATGACACCAAAACCAACTAAATCGGTTAAGCCGTTTTCTCCATAATTAGTATCCACTCCCGGACATTGGCTTTTATTAGTCCTTGCAGAACGGCTGCCTGCTTTGCAGACAGTCTCCGCCTGGTGTGCTCTTGAAGTGAACTTAGTGTTTTTTTTGCACTACTCAAGTGGAAGCAGTGGGAAATGTGGAGTGTATGTGTTTCCCAAAAATGAAAAAAACACTCAGAATAATTTTTTTCCCCCAAAACAGCAATTGCATTGTTTTAAGCCTTCCCATCCCATGCAAATTTGAGAGAGAAATAAGGTAGCGCGAAATTAAGGCGCGATCGCCAGCGGGGCCCGGCATGCGTTGCAATGCCTCTTTTTCTTTTCAAGTTTACAATGTTTGGTCCTACCGCCCTCTGCAAAAACAAATTACTTGTTCGGCTGTCCCAATCGCAACATATAACTGACCGTGTGAAAATAATGGATTTTCCAGATTTAATCCACACACTTGAAGCGATTTACCTTGTGCATTGTTGATTGTCATTGAGAATGCAAGGCGAACGGGGAACTGTAGTCGTTTGAAATCAAATGGCATGTCGGTGGGAATTATGGGAATACGTGGAATAAGCACATCTTCTGCTTTTGAATTGCCATTCAGAATTGTCGCTTCGATGACGTTTGGTATCAGTGGTTTGACAGTGAGCCTGGCTCCATTGCACATTCGTGGTGCATTAATGTTGCGCAAAAGAATTATTGGTGCGCCGAGTTTGAGTGACAATTTGTGCGGTGGTACACCAGTAGGATCCAACGAATTTAAAAACTCAATTGTATAGTTAAAAATCTCGTCCGCATTCATAACGCTATCAATCGATTTGTAGGTGACAGACTAGCCTGAAATTCGTTCGTGGATGGCGTAGTTGATTGCATTGACGTCGGTGTTTTTTGCTACCAAAATAGCGCGTTCGCAAAGCCATCGGTGATTTTTGTCATTGGTGACAACTTGTGGAAAAACTTTCTGAAATGATTGTTCGATCGATGGAACAATGATATAAAAGTTCAATGGAATTGAAATATTTTTTGTGTCGGCATCAACTGGTACTTTTCCATTACTGATGTCCAACAGCTGTTTTGAAAATATGGTTAACACATTGCGCTGATTTACGCGCATATTGCTCGTTAACGTGAGTTTCTGTACATGTCTCCAAAGATGAGACGCTTTGAGGGAAGCGTTGTGTTCATCAGCTGGTGTTGCATTTGGCATTACTGATCTGTCCCCCTCGCGAGCATGGAACATATAATTGACAACACGAAAAGAATGGATTTTCCAGATTTAATCCACGCACTTGAAGCGGTCTATCCTTGTTGATCTCATTGAGAAGGCAAGGCGAACGGGGAACTGTAGTCCTTTGACTACATCTATCAAATTAGTCACTGAACCTGGCCTTTAAAGGCTGCAGGAGTGAATAGCCATAAATTGCTATTAAATGGGTATTCCAGCCCGGTTGCCAATGAAATATCTCTTTTTGAAAAGGCAGAGAAATTGAAGAATTTCGAGATAAAAACGCAGTACCTGGACAAAAACGAAGCGTAGAATAAAATGACATATGAATGCTCAATATAATTAAAATAGACAACGAGTAGCAGAATAGGGGCATACAAGTTCTTAGTACACCAAGTAAACATCGAGCAACGCTCGGTAACCAGGTACTATAGATAGATGAATGCATAAGTTCTGACGCACAGATTACGTCATAAATATAATGGTGCGTAGCTCGAATCTTTTATCATTAATTAAAAAATAACTTTAATACAAGGTAATAAAAACCTTGAGGTGTTTTCAGTGTAGGGCGTGAAACAAATAAGTTAAAACCACAAAGGTATTATTAAGTTAGTAATGGAAAATTTCAGTCATAATAATAAAGCTTTTGCTATTAGTAGGTATAATTGTATAGTTATTTGCTTGCTACAACGACATGAGTATAGTAAACTCATATTATTAACATAAAGAAATACATACATTTACATGGTCAGCGAGAGGGCACCAATTGACTACTTCCTCAGAAATCAGAAAATGGCCAAATAGTTTAAGATACGACGGTATGTAGGTAGAGACTCAGACATAAACAGCTCATTGGAAATATAAGACTAAAGACGAGATGGTACAGAGAAAACATGAAATTGGACGAAAAAAATCAACTAAAAAGACATCTATCACAGGAAAAATCTATCACAACATCAAACATTATCAACGCATAACATTAAATAAATAAAACCAAGCAACGATGTCAACGAAAAATGGATAAACCTAAAGATAATCACCCCATACGCAGCCCGTGAATCTCTGGGGTATCAAAAACAAACCAAGAAAAGAAAAATAAATAAAATATGGGAATGACAAAATCAAAGTATCTATTTAAAAAAAAAGAAAGAATCATACTTGGTTTGGTTACAGAGCAAAACTCACAAAAATAAGGAAAAATATAAAAAACTATACATATAAAAGTAAAACAAATAACAAAAAAAGCCAACCAAGATAGTTGAGATATATGAATATTAAAAATTGGGATGTAAAGAACAAATCACGTACAACCTTAATAGCCCAAATATGTATGTACATCATATTAGAACCCCACTATATTTCCAGGTCCGACAGAAACGATAAATTAAGAGAGATATTTTGCCAAACGGATAGGTATGGGAATTCGTTTTTCCCCCGAACAATAAGGGACTTTAATAAATGCAAGGCGTAATTTCATTAGAGAGTTTCCTTTTTATATGTAAACGGCTGGTGTCCTAACACCCCCCGCCACACCCCTATTGAGGCGGCTTGCGGGGTAGTATGTAGATGTAGATTACAAAGACGCATGACCCAAGTACCCTTGACATTCTTCCACTGCCTAAACACCTAAAATGACATTATAGAATCATCCCTTCTTCGTGATACTAACAATAAGCTACTTAGCTTGAGTAGTTTAGCGTATCTCGTACAAGACAATTCACATTATGACTGAATTTAAATTTTCACCCTCTCTTCTTGGCAGCCAATGAAATCGCTCTCATGAAATTAATTCGTCTCAAAGCTACAAAACATGATATTATTGGCTGGCACGATGTTGCACCATAGCAACGCATAACAACGAAGATGCAAAATAACTGTCTTATCCGCCATCTTCTAATAATTAATATCAGCGACGGTCAATAAAGAACAGGTATTTTCAGCCCACGGTAAAATACAGTTTTCATTGAAAGAAAATGACTGGTGTAAGGGCGGTAGATAAATTTACAAAAGAAGAAACTACCCACATCGAATAAAAATCATAGCTGCAGCAATTGATGTCAGACTTGATTCGAAGGCCTCATGTGGATGAAGAAAAATAATACTCTGTGGTGAGGAGTATTCGACTTTTGCTACCATTTTACCAAAAATACTACGTATTACCTTAAGAGTAGTTTAAGTAGTTAGCATGAATCCCAGGTTATTTGGCCTTTGAAATAATGTATCCTTATCTAACGGATCATCGAAGAATATTCCGCCCGAATAAGGCAATAACAGCATTAAATTCTCCTTGACCGCTTCTGCCAATTAAAAACCGCCGTTTCCGAGACATCAAAAGCTCAATAATTTTAACCTTTTGGCTATTTTATATGAGAATACAATTTTAATCATCTTTATTGTCAATCCATCTGATCACGAGTAATTCTACAACAGCGAATCACTGAATCACGGGTTTTTATCCTATCATCTACAAAGTGCAACACACTGATCTGATCATTCCGAGAGCAAAAGACAAATGGCCATTACTTACAAATGATATGCGGATTGCTTGTGGTCCATTCGCTCTACTTCCTGTATTATATTTGCTCCTGTACAAGCAACTGGGCAGATGTGCAGTCTAGAAGAGCATATTTCATCACCGCTGGTAATAATTAAGTAGCACGCCAACCTCTTCAAAGATTACAAGACATATGAAATAAAGTAAAATGCCAGTCAAGATCAAATAATTTCAAACAGCTTGACACAGCATTGGCTTGACAAAGCCTAAATGAACATTAAGTAGGCATTGAATTCGCTCACCGCTTAAGTACACGATTGCACGACGAGCCATTCGTCCCGTGATTTGTATTAAAATGTTAATCTTTCTGAAAGACATTTTGAGATAAATATCTCTCAGTACGATAATAATATCCGCAGACACAGCAGAGAACAACAACATAAAGGATAAACACCTTTCAACAACGGCCATATACCTTTTCAATTATCTCACTGATCTCACTGCTTCCGCTCATTTAACCCGGTGCACCTGGTGTGGTGACGGTGCCCGATCCTCCTTTTTCTTCAGTTTGATCGTTTGATTATCGGCCGCGACCGCCGCGACAAATGCTATGTATAATTCGACCGAGAAGCATCATCGTCCAATAAATATAATGTATCCGAGTTAGTCAACAATTGCAACTTAATATTTGGAAAATATCGATCATAAATAGCTTAAGAGAGATACTGAAAGTGCCGGCACACAGGTTTCCTCAGGGTCTCACGATATCCGTGGCCTCACGCATGGCAGCCATCTTTCTGCCTCTCCTTACCTAAGATTATGCACACCTCCACACTCTCTATTCCTCGACTTGTAACGCTCTGGCTCCGGCGCGGGGAAAGAGGGAAGTGATGACCACAGGAGGGAGTGGAAGCAACCTATTCCCTGAAGCAACGACAGCTTGACATTATGAATGTTCGTGTGAAGAGCTTACAAGTGAATTAGCGTCGAGGCAAAACTGTGCAATATATATAAATCGTTTTGCGCACTGATTTCTATATGTTTTACTCCCGCTTGGAACTCAAAACGTAAGATGAAACATAAATTAATTTAGCACTTGAGTTATTTCAGTCCTTATCCAATGGTAGGTAACCATTGTTACGTGCCTACTGTATTTTACTCGTGGCACAAAACGGTACGGAGGACTCGGAAAGGATTTAGATGCCTGCAGAAAACTGACAATCATTACAGCTCTGCTAACTACCCACCCCGTTCGCATCCCCATTTCGGAAAAAAGGCGGTGCGGTGTGCTGAGACAGATATTACCGATATTACTCTCTCATTAGGGGCCAAAGGTGGGCAATAAGACCCTCTTTCCTAATTGCCTTCTCAACTCCTCCTTGACGAATTAGACTTCATAATACTGACTAAAATGTTCGGTTCCGAAACCTGGAGTTTGAGGAAAGAGAATGGGGAGTTGGCTCAGCGTTGAGAGAAGTCGACTGAGCGTTTGAGATACGGTCAGTAATTTGGACAGAAAAATGAAAAAAACGCACCTGGCTGGGTAAGAAATGAGTGGAAAGAAAGGTGATGGAAATTCGAAGGAGGAATGGTAGATTGATATGGGAGTTCATTTGGCTCAATGGGATGATGAGTTAGAAGGGATCAGTGGCGGATACATATGGGGGGCGCGCGCCCTTGCGGGGCCGCCCTCGCCGCCCCCGCCAGTCAGCCCGCACGCTATTCGTTCGTGTCTTTCGTCAGTCGACTCTGAGTCGAGTTATCGAGCAGTTGTACTTTCTTATGTAGCACGCGCGCGCGTCCGCGTCATCGTATTTTATACGTTTCTGTCTGGCACATAGATAGCTAACCTACGAGAAAATTCACGGCCATTCTAGTGATCTCGATACGTTATTGTTTGGCATTTGTTCGAGAAAAGTCGCGAATATTCTACTGTTTGTATTTGTTCATACCCCTTAAAAGTCTGGAAGCGAACATTCTGGCACCGAATGTTCTCGAAACAACCGAGCTACATATATAAGGGAAGCAGAGTCGCTGCCAGGCGGTCAGTTTGAAAGCTACAATCGTCGCGATAACTTGCGCCCCCCCCCCCCCCCCTTTGAGTTTTTTCTGTATCCGCCACTGGAAGGGATGAAGTCAATCAAGTTGGGAATGAAGGAGGGGGGGCGAACGATAATACCTTTAGATGAAGTGAAGAGTAACAGTATGCGTTCCGAGGTGTAGGATGAAATAAATCATTTACCGGGGAAATTGTCGTAGAATTAGATTGACAAAAACTTACCAAAATTGTTAGAATTTTAATGATAGTAATTCTGACCAACGGCCACGAAAATATTCAACTTCATAAAAATAAAATACCATCTCTTCATTTTTTAACCAATCAATTTGCTCATATTTTTTATATTTTGTTCGCCCCTGAGTGGGAGATACCGCATGACAATTTCAATCATGTCGTTGAAAACTGCCAATAATTGTAATCGATCAGGTTCTTCAGTAGGTATTATTTATAGCATGGCAAAAAGAAATCACTTGGTACTATTCCGATTAAGTTCTTTATTCCTGATCGATTTCAATGTCTATGCGTCAACATCAAGGTGGAATTGATCATATAATTCAAAATTGATAATGAAGCTTAAACACTGTAGTCGTCCGGAAATAAGAACCTAAGTGGAATCGTACGTACTAAGTGATTCATTTTCACCATGATAAACGTAGCAAAGTTCCACCTGCCTCCATCAATTCTTCAGTATTAAGTATACTCTTTACACATATAAAATATCCATTTAATTCAATATTTCATCAATTATACAAAAATATTGACTGAATATGACATTAAATAAATACAAATATTCACTGGAAATGTAGGAATAGCCTCCATTAAATCAGTGGGAATCACAATACAATAAAAATAAAAACTATAGTTTAAAAGTAGCTAAGTTTTACTGGACGGAATGATTCAGATAAGGCCGAAAACTTTCAGTACATATTTTGTATTGAGATGCCATGTAGTAAGAGCAATGGCGGAAATTTATCTAACAAAAAGAAAATGTGGGTACATTTAGCTGTTCTATTGAAAGTAAAAAGGATGTTAAAACCAAGTTATGTTAACTTTTGTTCCATAATGAATGAATTTTTGGTAGTGGTAATTCAAAAAAATGTAAGCCAAATTTTGTTTAATAAATAGGTAAATTTTGAAGGCTCATGAAAGCCTTTCAGGGCACTTTCCAAGGCATTAGGATCGCCTAATGGTTCTCCGAACTACGTAATAACTAATATCATCAAAAATTGCAGATTTGGAGGTCAATGATCTAGTTCACGCTTTTTCCCACGAGTCTTCTTCCTTGCTTCGTGATCAACATGAATCCCAGAAAACTTATCGATAAGGAAAGTGCCTTCTTTATCACATGGCCAATTCCTCGAGTTTCTGTTTGCAAGTGATGTTACGACTTTCTTTAAACACTTTAACCCCGGAGGCAGTCATTTTGACTGCTTTTCGATTTTATAGGACCATTACTGTTTGAATTGGGGATTATCATTCGAAAGCTTTCTCGATATTACTGTTTAAATCAAATTTGCAAAGTTTTTCACATAGATTTATGGAGTTGCTGCGAAACATTAAGGCCTAATAACCAAATAACTAGTATATAATCTTTGTAACTAATCGTAGAAAGTTGCATTTTTTTCTATTTTCGCAAAAATACCTCTGACGTCATTTCATCCATCGATCAAAGGTCCGTGGTTCGATTCCTGGTGAACATGGATATTTTTTCAAAGTATTTTCTAAATCTTTTTACTGTTGTATTTCCGGTAGGGGTGGACATCGTCACTAAAGCCTTTTTTAGGCATCTTTTAGAATGGATCGGAAAGAAGAGGAAAGAATCGATAGATGGAATGACGTTACGGCCGTTATAGGAAGGCTGCCCGTCTATTCAACTTTAGACTCCTATACCTCTAGCCATTTTTGGAATCTTTAAGAGATGATTTGCAAATGATTATTTGACATGATCCCCTGCACGATTAAGTAAAAAGCAAAAATCGTGATGCACCCCCATTATGATTTGGAAAGTGTGCATTTCAATTAATAAAATATATACATGTGTGATATGCAAATCAAATCTTGACTTAAATTTCTGTTTCCTTACCAAAAGTGGAGTAAATTCATGAATATTATTTTTTCAAATGTATTCCCAAAATTTTTAAAGTAGTACTACAAACGTTCTCTGCTACGTTTTCATTGCTCATTTGTGGTAAACGACCTGCTGTAAAATTACGTTCAGCTAAATTCAGCTAAAAATAAGAAGAAATATTAAATTTCCACTAAAATATCGGCCTTCCCACTGTTTTTAAGCAAAAGACAAAGGTATATCACCACGTTACAGAATGGAGAAATGAATATGCAATCGTCAAATTCCGCATGAAAACGCTAGTTAATATAATATTTGAACTTTTCTTTTATATGAAGCATTATAATTAGCAGAAATTATTCAAGGGAAGTCAAGTTGACTACTTCAGGGGATGAAAGTATGTAAAAATTCATGGGGTTCAAGTTTTAAACACCCTATTACGCTGTAAAAATAGAATTTAGGGGATACTTTTCATCGAACATGCCATTGAATGCTTCAATTTTGCTGAAATCTCCTGGTTGCTAGGTCCAAGGGGAAGAATAGCGGAAAATGGAGCGAAGCATTGGGCGTGGTTGGCCAAGAGTGAGGTGAGTCTTTACAAAAATTATTATCGAAATTTAAGGGCGTCCGAATTTACAATGCCATGGAGGCTGCTGAAAATCACCCCCATCCTACAATAATTCTCAAACAATTCTGGTTAAACCATTCACAGTTATGGTGAAGCGAAAATTTTGCGCTGGGTAAACTTATCTGACGAGGATTTTTTTGTGTTCCTTTCATCTGGCCTTCCCGGCTATTTGCCGCAGCGTGCCTTCATGAAGAGTACACACCCATTCCCTAATTAGCTCGAGCATATCATGAAATACTTGCGGCTTGGATGAATAAAATCTCAAAAATAGCTACAAATCTAGTGTCTGAACCAATCTATTTTATAAAAATGCGATAACGTAAAATAATGTGAGACATAAATGCGTAGATTTCCCACTTACAATATTGCAGGGCATGTAATGATACCTCCATTAGGGGTTAGGAGTAAGTATATTTCCGCTATTTTTTTTTAAATATCACATAGGATTATAAATTATTAAATATAAGAATTCAATGGAATAGGAACATATTTTTGTGCAAAAAATATAGATAGGTGAAGGCTTATCTTTTAGAAACAATTAATTATCCAGCTTAACTCATTTCTCGATTTAAGAAAAAATATTAAATAAACCAACTGATTTACTCCGCATAAATTCATAAATCATGAAAGTGACTAAATAAATAGTCACATAAGATGCCTGAATGAACATTAATTATATATTTTTTATTATGATAAGATTTAGAGACTTAGTATGCAACGCTTGCACTCAAACAGTAAATTTCTCGCAGTTGGAGATAGTTAAGGGTAAAAGGTGTAGGTATATAATTCGGAATTGACTTACAGATGCGAGTGTCCTTAATGTAGTATATAAGTTATTTTACAACCTCACTGGGTATTCCAGTGCAAACATGGAATGAAAAAAATAAGAACAACTTCCATAATACATAGAAAGATCAACTGAATCTGCCTATATGCAACTTATTAGATATCAATGAATCCGCATTACCCAAAGACTAGGAGAAAATTGTTTTGGGGTTCAGCTACAATATGCTTAATAATAACCCAATTCATTTGACTAGTTAAATGTGACTTTTTTAAATCGCCCACTGCTTTATAAATTAAATAGGTAACACAAGGCATTCATTTAAACAATTGACTGAAGATTTAAAAGCGTAGTTAGGGAAAATCATCGCCTGTATCCACCCGCTGAAGTTGAAATATGTGGTTATTTGGGAGCTACGCAGTTGGAGCTTACATTTTCTTTTTTGACAGCATTAATGAGATGAATTGATGCTCTTGAAAATTAAACATTGGCGAAAAGCGCATATTGCATTTTTTTTACTAGAGGTTAAAAGATATTTATCATCAGAAAATCTCGCTTTCTTCTTATCTTGCTTGAAACACTTATTTTTGCGTCTCGCATTCATAGAGCTACTACTTTTGACATGGTAATCCACTGCTGGAAACTTTCAGAATTCGCCGCGATACGGCTGCAGCATTCCACAGGAGTATTCAGGTTGCGTATCCCGATATCCCTGAAAGGAAAAAAATGGCATGCTCAAAAAACCAGCACGCTTGAAACATTTTCCAGAACAAGTTAAAGCACTATTTATCGTTTTCTTTGCTTCAAGATACCTATTGCCAAACAAACTTTTGATAACTTCAAATGTGATCTTTGAGTTCCGACATACCTATTTTAATTCATTTATTTAACTAATGTTATACGGAAATAACAATATTTTAGGTAAATCAACAACAAGAGAGTTCACAATATTTGTTTTTTATGACATCGGACAAGAGAATCTGGCTTGCATTTCACAGAAATTTGAGAGAAAACTTACAGCGCGAAATAAATGTCATATTAAGTGAATAACAAACTAACAAGCTCTAATTGTTTGCCAAGGAAATTGAATTTCGATAAATAAGGAAAGAAATAAATAAAAACCACAAAGTGATTTATGCGGGTATTCCATTGTGAAACGTATTCTTACATTTTCGTACGCTCCGCGCCACCTAATTACGTCACCCTGTCCACAGTGCACTCCATCTCTTCCGACGATGTGCAGCTGGTTGTCGCTCTGGAAGTTAATTTGAAACGTGGAATTAATATTGCGACAAGATATACCTTTATTTAAGAGTATTACAAGAATTTAGGTCATTCCGATTGTAGATAAAATCCGGTCCGATCCAAAGCCGGTCGAAACTAATTGGATTTTATGTTTATTGCATAACATTCTGAGATCTACGCGCTCTTTTTTTTAGCCTTATTAAAATTTATAATAAAAGTAATAGCTCATAATTATAGCAAGGATATTTTTAATTACAACGAAGCTTCATTTAGCCTCACATAAGTGCTAATTATCCCCTTCATAAACCGAAATACTACCTAAATTTCATTATATGCACATGAATAATATCAGAAGTATAAAAAAATTCTAACTAAATGAAATACCTAATGCGTTTCATATTCAGCATCTACTTGACTTGGTTATAAAAAATGGCTTGAGGGAACAACATCGCCGTTTTCTTCATGTTTCCCCTAAAAAATAATTTGTATAAGATCATAGTGAAGTATCTGTATTCCGAAATATAACCCCCAGCATTACAGGATTTTTAAATCAACATAACGGCTGCGGGCCGTATGCAAAATATATGAGGACTGAAAGCGATTTCGCTCACTACGATAATATTAATAATAATATAGTTTTATTGTTCACAGATTTACATCCGATCTGAACAATTTGCATTAATCACATTTGAGCTCAAAATACATATAAATTTAGTGCGCAAAGCACGAATTTAAGAAAAATAATTACAATGAAGTGAACAATAAAAAACCAACATGCCATATGAATAGAATGAATCTCAGAAACAAAACACAATAGAAAATATGGAATAAAAAGCAAGTTCACACAATGATTTAAATATCAACAGGATTAAATATTTTGATATAGTAATTTTGAAATAAATAACAATGGAAAATATACCACAATATACATGAGTATGAAGTATTGAAATGAGTAAATACGGCTTATGGGGGGAAAGTTAGGTGAGAATATAATTTCTTTTTGAATTGGGGCAGCGATGAGGAATCTTTGATTGATTTAGGTAGGTAGTTCCAAGTTTGAGAGGCGGCAACGGTGAATGATTTATGAAATGTGGAGGACCGATAATGTGAGACATGTAGGTAGTTAGGGTCGGATCTAGTAACTATATTTGGCAATATGGTTCTCTTGGGATAAAAGTCAATTATGTACTGTGGGTCATCGTGTTTGAGTAGGGAATACATGAAACAGGCTAATTTGAATTTCCTTCTTGTTTTTATGTCCATCCAGGATAGCTTGTTAAAATATGGGGTTATGTGCTCATCTTTCCACAAGTCATAAATGAATCTGACAGAGGAATTCATTAGGCGCTGAAGCTTAGTATTAAGTTCTGCTGTGAGATCATAAAATACAAGACAGCAGTAATCAAAATTAGGAAATATTAAGGTGGAGACAAGTTGCTTTCTTACATGGATAGGCAGCAATTTTTTATGAATTTTCAGTTGATGTAATGTACCATTAACTTTATTTGAAACATACAAAATATGTACTTTCCAAGATAGAGTATTGCTGAAGATGACCTCTAAGTTTTTGGCCGTCTTGGAGTAAGGTATATAATTTCCCTGGACCTGACCCATAGGCAGTTTAGCCATATTAAGTCCAGACATGACCCTGGAGTGACCAATTATCATGGATTTGGTTTTGTCACTATTTATTTTTAGAATGTTGTCTCGTGCCCATGAGACGATGGCAGATACGTCATCGTTTACTTGTCTAATGGTCTCAGGGAAATCGCACGGGTGACAGTGCATATAAATTTGGAGATCATCAGCGTACATCATATATTTACACCTGGTAATACATGCTGAAAGGTCTCCCACATACAACGAAAATAGCAATGGCCCAAGAACTGACCCTTGAAGTACACCGCAAGAGATAGGAGCCCACTCAGACAAGTTGCCATTAGGGTCTTTTACAGATTGGCGTCGTCCATTTAGGTATGAATAAAACCAGTTTAATGAGGAACAGGAGAAATTAAGGTTTCTCATTTTTTGTAAGAGCAATGAATGGTTTAAACAGTCAAAGGCTTTGCTAAAATCAAACAAAACCAGTATAGTCAACAACTTTTTGTCGATGGCATATCTTATATCATCGGAAACCTTAATTAAGGCCGATTGGGTAGAAAAGTTTTTGCGAAAGCCTGGCTGAAAAGGGTCACATAATTTATTTGCAGTGAGATAATCTAGAGTTTGTTGAAAAACTATCTTTTCTAGACATTTAGAAGTGGCGCAAAGTATAGATATAGGACGGTAATCACCAGGAGAAGAAGGATTTCTAACTTTCTTAATAGGGTGAATTAGGGACGATTTCCAAAGTGTAGGGTAAATGCTGGACATCAGCGAAGAATTGAATATTTCAAGTAGAGCAGGAGTCACAGCATTTAATACAGCTTTCAAGTATCTAACAGAGATTTCGTCTATTCCAACTGAATTTGATTTCGCCCCAATGAGTACCTTTCGCAGAGCGTCTGGCGTGGCGTAATGAAAGTAGAAATTTCTATCATTATACGGCACTATAGCATCAACAGAAGTAATATTTATCAGGTGGTCATTGGTTGGACTGGACGGAGGAATACCGCTCGTAGAAAAATAAGTATTTAATTCATTTAGTGAGAGAGCCCATTTACGATTGAATTGTCTGACTGTCTAATAAGCCCCAGATTTTTGAGCTTTTTCCAAAGGTCGTTAGGATTGGCAGGCTTAGAAAGAAAATTTGTATAGTACAGTCGTTTAGAGTTCATAATTGAGCGTTTTACGAGGTTACGTTGTCTCACGAATAATTGGTGAAGGGCTTTACTCTTCGTCCGAACAAAGGTACGTCTAAGCCTATCTCTTTCTTTGATTTGTTCCTTTATGACTGGGGTAAACCATGGAGCTGGAAGACGCCTAGGATGTATTCGTCGTTTAGGTGCGTAACGATCAAGGCAGTCAAGGAAAACAGAGTTGAAGCTATGCAGCATTGTATCAACATTCATGGAGTTGAACACATTATTCCAATCAAAGCTAAACAACTCACTCTGGAAGCCTTCAACATCAAAACACTTATTATTTCTAACAACTATAGGAGGCTGAGATGTTTTGGTTTTGGTTACATTAAATTTATAAGTTAATACAATTTTATCATGGGCTGAGAGAAATGTAGCAGGAGATTGATGAAAATAAGACACTTTTTCTTGCGAATCAACAATGCATAAATCAAGTAGCGTATGGCTATTCTCAGTATGATGAGTTGCATTCAAAGGAAGAAGGTAAAGGTCATTGGAATATATAAAATTATGTAGGAAAGTCCTGTAATAGTGATCTCGCGATATGCTCACTTGCTGCATGGTGAACACGATCGAAAAGAGATTTTCATTCCAACAACAACGACATTAGATATGCCGAGAGTAATTATTTCCCAGTGATTATGCTATATATCTCACCTTTGGCCCGTAAGTTCCCAATGTGATTTGACATCCTGCATCTCGGATGACCTCCTGGAGCTGCGTTATGTACTCGATTGCCCTGTGAAGGGTCTTCACTTTTGACACCCGCTTGCCCCTTAAAGGAAAAGTAGCAATGTTTGAGGCACATTCACGATAAATATTCTCAAATAATTGGAAAGTGGTGAAAGGGGCAAGTGATTAAAAATATAAATAAAAAATCAAATGTAAACAACCAGGAGAACATTTTACCACCCCAGAAGAGCGTAAAAACCAGTGACTTAGATATATTTATAACTATCGTACTTCATTTTTCCACTTACCCAACAGAAATAATATGGTGCTAAAATATTTGTAAGAAAATAGGAAATACTTAGATATCAATAAATCAACAAAGAGGAGGGGCAGAGAAGTGAAGAACTTCACTCGCAAAGTGTATACAAAGTAAATTATAATATTATACTTTACTTTGTTGGATGAGCATCCCGAATTCTCTTGCGTGCATTCAAACTTATTAAAATTAGTTTTTTTTTTCCTTTTAACTAAGGATAATTTGTCAGTTGAATATGCATGGTTGTTGTCAAAATTATCTCATTTTTAAAGAGCTAATACAAAAATAGGGAATTGAAGAGATTAAAAATAGTGAAATAAAATCTAGAAAGATCAGCGACATTCCTCAAGAACTTCAATTCTAAAAAAAAGTCAATTTAGACGCCCTTGGTGAAGTCTTTTGCAAATTAGAATGAAAAGTAGAATGGGATGCCAAAGAAACAACATGTTATGTGTACCTAATTCCTCTAATTCCTTTGCCCAACTAATTTACCGTCCCCTCCACCCTCCTTGAGGTAGTCACTTACCTGTGACTCTTCCCAATACCCTTCTCTTTATCTAAGTTTTGTTTTTTGGGGAGGCCCGCGACAGCATAGGGGCTATTCTAGTATTACGTAAGGTGATTTTGGCTACTTTTTGACCCCACTCCTCCCCCATGTAAGAGAACGTAAGAGTTCATGAACCCCTCCCCTCCGTATCTTACGTAAGCTGTCATATATTTTTGGAACCATCCACATAGATACCTAATAATACATGGGTGATTCCATGTCCAAGTGTGCAAAAATTGACTTTACCACCCTCCGTTTTAAATTTCTTTTTACAATATCATAGGCCCTTTTGAGAAACGTAGCAATATGAATTTTTAGTCAGGTATCGATAACGATTTTCGATTTTCCGCGATTCACAGTAGGAGCGACTCGCAAAACACTATAGATCTTAACAAATGCGATGTCTCCAAACTAATGAACTCAAGAAGTTGATCATACCTTTTTCAATAGTTTAGCATAAATGCAGGCGTACTACCGCAGCGGTAATCTTAAAAAGTAAGATTTTCGTCTTACTATAATTTAACAAGTTCATAAATATACAATCTCGGAAGTAACTAAAATCTTTTGTAAGATTATCTCGAACCCCCCCAACGTAAGACAAAGTAAGAAAAGCTCAAACCCCCTCTCTCCCCAAAACGTCCGTGATACTTGAATGGCCCCTTAAGGTGGCTGGAGCGGTAATCGTGAGTCGTTGAAGGCACATTCTAATAACTTTTCAAGCAAGTCGAAAAAAATATTCTTGGACCACATTTCACTTAAGTACGCCAGTTTATATGTTGGAAATCGCCAACCATGCAGTAATGTATATGATGCAAGAGTTGTATTTCAAATTTTCGCCTTAATTAAAGCAATGTTTTGACTTGAATTTTCGGCGCGAAATTCGAAATTTACGAGAAAATCATATCTAAATACGCTTTTCTTACTCGGCATGATACCTTGATATTTGTTAGCAGCTATTATAATAATATGAAACGTATTATTTCGCATTTAGGAGAAAATCTGTACATAAGCAATCGAATTATTTCAAAATATATGTCGTGTACCATAAGAGTACTAGTTAAAATATCATTGAAATTTCAGGAAACCAAATCGGTAGCATGCAGTTTTTTTCACTTTTATCGATAGATATTACTAATAAGGACACGTATGCAAAGTTTCACGCAAATCTGTACACATACAAAATTCGCTCCAGCCACCTTAAGCCATTTGCGCCAGTCGGCTTGGTGGGTAGGTGGGAATGGGAAGGGCCCTCTAGAGAAAAAAGAAGTGTGGAGAGAAACCCGTCGTCGGCATTAGCTTACTCTTGACGAAGGCACCAAGAGGTCCACAGTTCCATAACATGGACGGAGTGTCATACTTTAAGAGCTCTCCAAGTGGCACTATAGAAGGAACTGAAATTCCACTGAAAAATATCCCCGCCACTGCTGAGATTCAAACCGGAGCTCTCGGTATGGAAAGTCAGTTCTATAGCCACCACACCGACCTGACCCCTCATTAATCAATTCCCCAAATTGTTTCACCACAATCTGAAATAAAGTGAACTGTGACAAAGCATCTGAAGATGATGCTTCAGCGTAGAAACCCGGGTTATGTTTGTTTACTCTTAATTTTTTTAGTTTAAAAACGGGTAGTAATTCACCCTAAACCTTCTCTTCCTATTGTAGGAATGTGCCTCATGTGCCATGTTGCTTAGGCATTGCATAAAGCATGGGCTAGGGTCTAACCTCTCTACGCTCCCTCCCGAAGACAGCACCTCCGGGGGCACAGCCCTCCTCAGTCGCAGGAAAGCCCCGTTGACCGCCTCGACCCTCCGCCTCTCCCGGGCGTTCCTCCGAGCGACGGCCGTAGGCGCCTTCTCCCGGTGCGGGACGTGCCGGTACGGCGCCGAGCGCCTCGAGCGGGACCTCCGACGGCCCCAGGCCTCGCCACCTCCGGATACCCTAGCCCCTCCGCCCGGAGTCCCCTGGGGTCCAATAACCCCGGCGTTCCCGGCGAAACCTCCTTCCGCCGGTATGGCTGGTGTCGGCGACCACTGCTGCGATGGCATCGCTCCCTTACCAAGACACCGGGCACCACGGACACTTTCCCCATGAGCTGGCGACTCCACCATCCTCGTCCCGGCGTTAGGATGACCTCCTTCCCGATGACTTAGGCGCTTCATCCAGGGCGCCGGATGCGTTTAACGTGCCCCTTTCCGCGTCTTAACCACCACGTTAACCACCATCACCGGAACGGCCACAATGGTAGAGCAGCCGTTTCCAACCTAGGGTTTTGCAAGCTCCGAAGCGTGCGTTCTTTGCGGTCTAGGGGTTCGTGAAAATTGTTGAATGAATGGAGGAAGTAAGTTAGGAATAACAGCTTCAGAAAAATGTTTCCTACGAAAATTTATCAGATTTAAGAGGTACAATTAAGTGTGAAATGGGGTGCTAAGGGGTATACAAGTTAAAGAAAGTGGAGAAAAGCTGTCGATGAGGGATTAGAATCACTCGTGAGGTAAGAAAATGATACACGTGGTTCGGCTGTTGACCCAGATGATTCAATTTAGAAAAACTTTTAAATTCTTTGCATTGTATTCTTGAGGTAACCTTTTTTCAACTGGTAAAACTCGTCCCTTCACACCCGGTAACCCCTCACAATTTCGGCTACAAATTCCGTGAATTTACTCCGACATTCCACCAAAAACCTCTGTCATAGAAAAAATAATTTCGGTAAATCGCTCAATGATTCGATTTAGTAACGCCTTGTAAACTTACTACATATTATCCTCGAAATTTCTTTCGGGAGTGCTAAACAAAATTCCTCAAAAGAACTAATACAATTTCATCGTTCCATTAGCAATATTGTATCGGAGTCAAAACAAGGCCTTCCTCCTCGGAACGACTAGTTTCGGAGAAAATCTCCCTATGATTTGATGAGGTGACGGCTCCAAAATTTTATCGAATATCGATTTTACCCTCCGGGATAGCCTTTCGGAAATAATGTCTGAATACCGACTACAACCGACTACGAAAGTGTAAAATATAAAGCCATAGTATCCAAAGTAGCCTAACGGGATTAGTACTTCTACTTTCTCATACACAGTACACGCTTTAATGCTTCAGTAGAGCCCTTTCAAGCAAATCTAACGAGTCAGGTCAATGGGGTGCGGTGTCGTTCGCGAGGAAACTTTAACGTTCGAAGCACGCGTGCTCCCTTGTGGCCTTCGCGAGGATTTCTGATTGTTTCCCGACGCGTGTTCTGCGGTCGAGAGGCTATCATAGTCCTGCCCCATGAACAAAAAGAAGCAAATTTACTCGCCGCCCACCCCCTATCCTTCCGACCCATCCCGTCCCTCCCGTATGGATCGGTAAAGCGGGACCCCCGTCACCTCGTAAAAAATAACACAAGTATCGCTTATCCAATGCTAGTCTCCCCTCCCCCACCTCACTCTCACCCCTTCTTCGACACCAACCAATGCCTCTCCCTCACTCAACCACCCGCATGGACCCAGAGCAGGCATCGACCTGGGGATGCACCTGCCCTCCACCCATTCCACCGACCCAATGACCCCCACCTGGAAAAATCAACCCGCGGATGTTCGCCGACTACGAGGGCACACTTCACAAATCAGCTTCCACCGATTAGGGAGGGAGAAGTGGTTCTTTTTGTATTTTAACAGGCCGGCTGCCTTCTCGAACCTCAGTTTCTTCTCCATAAGGCACAACGCCGGCGACCCACGGCCTTGTGCGCCATATGCATTAATGACAATTTTGTGATCACCCACACCAGATATAAACATCCTCAATATATGAACTCATAGGTGCCAATTGGTAACAGGTATTATTCGAAAATAACGATGCAGACGTTGTTATGGGAAATGTCATCACTAATTTTACTGTTTTTTCTTTCATAATGACTGCATTGTGCATTTATGAATTATTTCAACTACCAAAATTAGTTATGTAAACTTTCAGATACATTTATGCTTTTTTGTGATCTGTAAAAAATTACTGGGTTTAGGTCTACTCTAAGTTTTTTAAATTAAATAGCCGCAACGGTTGGCAGAAAAAGGCATCTCGCGTACAAGTGGTAACTCTCCTTTGTGGTGAAAGCTAATCCTCGCCTGGGCCTACCCGGAGTAAAATTAACGAGAACTGCGAACTAATTCGGTATTGCGATTAATAGACTACCTAAGAATCATACTCAGAGTATAATAGTGGGGAATCATATTAAGTATATGGTAATGAGCCACTCGAAAATGGATGGCGGATGGGGAAACAGCAGATGGTCCGTGAGGGGAGAGAAGGATGGGAGGGGCAGTAAAAGTCGAAGAATTAAGTGAAAAATCAGAGTGCCCATCTACACCACATCGTTAATCATCGAAGAAGTTGGAATAGTTCCCATAAATATAATATTTCAGGCGGACGTAGCACGTGATCTCAATCTACCAGCTGCTCAAACTGCCGAAGTGGGTTTATTAGCAAAAGGTAATTTTTGGATGTCTACTTCTTGGTGAATGGATGACTAAACGCCGCATCTTGTCAGAAAATCATTGCCAACATGTAACTGAACGATTCGTTAATTCAGGGAAAGTGAATTTACACATTTTTATATTTAGAATAATAACCTTGCGATATTTCTCTCCTCGCGTTGCCACATTTCCTCACTTATCAGACATTTAAAATGCCTCCTGAATGAATTTGCAGCAGTGGCAGCCGTTGTAAGTGAAAGGGAATAGTACTTTCTATCACTGAATAGATATCCTTAGATTTTTTCGGTCCGAAAATTAACCCTTCCTGTTATTTATTCTAAACTGTTGCGGTTTACTCGCGACGAGATCTAACTGCAACTAACAATAAGTGAAATGTCTTCTCCACTTTTTGATTCAAGGATCCGAGGAAAGATGATTCGATCGATACAGATCGATATATCCGAAACTATTTCATGCAGGTCCTTAAAGTTTTCAAACGTATTTTCCCCACGACAAGCCCAAAGTTTTAGCAAAACCCAGGGATTTGACTCAATCCGAGGAGTTGTATTTTTTTGCAAAAAGCACAGCGTATAGAAAATTTGGTTCAAGCCTCCATTCGCGACAGCAAAAATTAACTCTGTTAATATCAAGTGTAAGTAAATTCCTCTTTGGCTGAAAAATCTCGGTAGTTGACAACATAGCCAGCGATCTAGTAAACTTTTGCGATACTTTTGGAGTTATTATCATCAATAAAAATGAGAAAGTACCGTAAGCGCTTTCTAGGAATACGTCAAATGTCAGCCTCACAGTTTTCGAAGTATTTCAGGCAATTATTGATTTTTGGGTTATGACAAGGAAATCACGAATCAAGTTCACAATGTCGTTTATTCCACACGACTGCAGACTGGATATAATTTATTCAAGCAGAACCTATTGCGATGTTTTCTTGAAATCCAGTGACAACGCGTCTATTTTCTCTTAATTTTCTCCTGATCTTAAGGTATGATGAAGTCCCAGATGGGTTTTGTATGAACTACATTTACGTACATCAACTACATTCCTGACTCTGGCTCAAATTCCACCGGGTTTTGGGTACATAATGACCGACATTTCGACCCTCGACTTGAGCGTCGTCCTCTGGGCAGATGAGAAGCGCATGATTTTATTAGCGCTATAACATTGCTCCAAAGTTTGAGCGAAAAGGGATGTAAACTATATGGGCTATTAATATCTAGGATCCTTTTTGGAGGAGTGGTTAAATCTGGGAGTGTCAGAGGCTATTTTCCAGTTTATTGCCTTTCAAAAATTACTTATAAATTTAGTTTCTAGAAAGGGTGAGATGTGTAAGGCTGGCTTCTGGAACTTGTGTATGTCTTCTCAAGATAATAGATGTTTACATTTATTAATATATTCGAATTTTTTATTGCCGTAATATCTTCAGCAAGAATGGTAGGAATTCCTACCAAACCAATTCCGAAATTTAAAAATTATCTTATGCTCCTGAATAAAATTACTTTTTATGCCGCCCGGTCCCATTTGGCGACGAATACTTTATTGGAGTTGTTTCTGTACCTTAAAATCTCGTAAGTTTACACTAGATTGCTAGGCTAAAGCAAATACCACAGGTAAGTTACTATAGTTTACCCCATAAATTTTCCACCGTAAGAAGAATAGCGAAAATTTCTACTGTGGCACTTGCTAGAACCCCATGTCACCAAAGGTAAAGGAGCATTTTCTGGAGATAACCATGTCCTTCGATCATCCAAGCACAGCATTACTAGAGCCATTTATAGCAATACCCTTAAAATACGAATGAAAGAATTTCATAGGGAGACATAAAGTTGACGATAGACCATGGAAAGCACCTTCTAATGTCATTCTTAAAATCTACGACAGCCGTGACCAAGGAGTCTATATTAATATAATTCTATTATTCATGGCCGTGACGTAGCCAGTGGAGCTTCGTGCCGCCTTTCCGCCTCCAACCGCACCGAATTATTTTTTTTTCTTTAAGTGGCGCTAAAGGAGAAATATACGTTTTTTTTAGCAAAGAATGTTGAATTAATTTTTTTAATTTTTTCTTCAGTCTGAACAAGTTTTAAATAAATATGTTTGTAATTTTTAAGACATAAAACTAATATTTGTATTCTTTCAGAAGTTTGTACAGCTGAAATCTTAAATATATCGGCTGTCAAACCGAAATCCTAATTGCACTTTTAACTGCCTAAATACACATATTTGCTCCTAATATTTAAAACATTTACCACCCCCCTTCCCCCCCCCCCACAAGAAAATCCAAACAGAAAAGATAGGGCAACACGCAATTCAGTTCGTAGAATCGTTAGAATACAAGAATTCCAGGCGTAGGTAATGCACAACTCGATGATAAGAGAGAAAATATTTATACCAGGTTAATTAAACGACATATACCCAAAGAAATACGAGAGAAGTTGCAGTAATTAATCCTAAACCTTTCATAATTCAACCTCAAACTGTGCGCCAGGGCGGCGCGCATTCATATGGATCGCCGTATATATTCGTAAGGCAGTTGTTTATCTCTTCTGCATTCAAGCGCGGGAGATGAGTTGCTTGATTTATATTGTTTATTTTAAGCATTTTGGTTTAAGTTTGAGTTTCGATCCGTCTCATCTTTTCTGTTAGTTATGCCGGAAGTTATTGTAAATGGAATTCCAATTAATTTTCCGTTCCAGCCGTACGATGTCCAGGTAGCTTACATGTCTAAAGTTATTGAATGCCTACAGAAGGTAAGGCAATTTCGCTTCCTTACGATTTCTGTGAATGATAATGAGTTTCACTGTTCAATTTCTGTATTTACATTTATTAAATAATTTACCTCACGCCTGCGCAGGGCCAAAATGGAATTTTGGAGTCACCAACGGGAACTGGAAAAACACTTAGTTTGTTGTGTTCAGCCCTGGGATGGGTTATGGTATCCAAAGCAAGAATACAAGCTCAGAGTCTCGGGCTTTTAGATGGAGAATTACCCTCTGGAGAGGCTTATTTCAGGAGTATAAAAAGCGGGCTGTCAGCTACAGGAAACATAACAATAGAGCCGTATGCATGGGGTAAGATACATTCGTACATATAAATGAACTCTATGCTATTCTTTAGCGTAGTAAAATGGTTGAAGCTTTAAAATTGTGTTTTCAAAGTTTTAACTTATTGTATCAGGAGGAACTCCCAAAGTGATATATGCATCACGCACTCACTCGCAGTTGACTCAGGCAATACAGGAGTTGAAACGTACAGCCTATGCTCATGTCAGAACGGCAGTTCTTGGGTCACGAGACCAAATGTGCATACATCCTCAGGTGTCTCAAGAGACGAGCAACGCTGGTAAAGTTCACATGTGTCATCACTTAGTTTCTACAAGGTATAGTACTTGCTAGTTACGATGGTTACAAGACAGCCCCGTACTTCAGTGAGTTAAACCAACGTATGTTGGAAGACTTATGGCGGCTAATTTAAATGTTATCACTTTTTTAGGACCTGCCATTTTTACAACAATGTCGAATCTAAAAAGGAAAATGTTATTTTCAAAGAAAGTGGGCCAATGGATATTGAAGATTTGGTCAAAGCTGGAAGGAAGTTGCAGTGCTGCCCATATTACGTTGCAAAGGAGTTGAAGCAAAATGCTGATATTGTATTTATGCCTTACAATTATATTCTGGATCCTAAATCTCGGAAGGCTAATGGTGTTGAATTAGAGGTATAATTGCACTCATCAACTTTTTTTATATGACAGTGTGTGGTTCAGAAAATGTGATGGTGTTTATATCTCTTTCAGAACAAGATTGTGATATTGGATGAAGCGCATAACATTGAAAAAATGTGTGAAGAGTCAACATCTCTAGTTTTGAGAAGTACTGACGTAGCTATGTGCATTGATGAAGTTACTAAGGTAATTTTTCCATTAATTTGGCCCCAATTTTAAATATATAATGAAAACTGTAATCCTTCTCGATCTGTAGCAATTTTTCTTTTTGTGTAGAATCTTTTGATAATTTTTATGTGTAAAAGACAATTAATTGATGAGTGCCCAGGTAAATATATCTGGTCTGTAACTAATCTGGAACTGGTCTGGACCGAGGGGTCTGTAGCTGGTCTGTAACTGGGAAGAAATTGAAACACCGTTCCAGACCAGTCTGTTCTGGACTACAGGTGGTCGCTGCTCTGGAATTAAGCTAAACTTGGAGGGTTATCTTTTCACCGGTTTAGTCTGGCATGCCTTTGCTGCCAAGTATGGATGTATACAGAATGTCTAAAAGGCCTGTTGATCAGCGACAGTAAATGTTTATTATTATTAATGAGCTGGTACTCCCTTGCGCTCTACACTGAAACTCCCTTGCCGTCTATAATAAAACTCCCTTGCCCACAACACTGAACCTCCATCTCCACTGACTCCTCCCTGCTCTCTCAAAATAAAAATAATGATAATTTTCATTCAACTATTAGGAATGTACTATTACGCGATTCCATATTTTAATATATTTAATTATCCTTCCTAGTATATACCTAACGACATTGTACATATCTCAACTTTTCATCAACCCTATGGTTCTATGCACATTTTCTCGCAACCGAAGTCAAATTACCCACGTCAAGAAAGCAGTATATATCTGGCCAATTCTGTGCGTTAAAGTGACTTCAAGAACTAATTATTAAATGGCAATTCCGTGATAGTTTGAGGAAAGACCATCACATCAAGATAACAGTTTTCAGGCATTAATTATTTGAAACCTATATTGCCACATAGTACGAACATTTATTTATTTAAGTTCACAACAAAAACAGCCACTAGGCCTTTTACATTGGGGATATTAAAATAAATAAATTAGTACAATTAAATTATGCATAACAAAAAATGAAAGTAACAAAAACAACTATGTAAATAACATTCATACGGCTATTCATGGGATGAATGAAGTTGTTGGTGGTAGCATTTTAGTGAGGAGGTAAAGATGCTGTTTGGAGAGAAGAGGTCAAGAGAAGGATGTTTGCTGGAGAGGGAGTTAAAAAGGGATGGGATTTGGTGGAAAAGGGACCTAATGAAAACAGATAGGCGGAACTGGGGTGTGTGAAGGAGACTCTTGTTTTGAGTGGAACGAGATGGGACACGTAGTGAGAAGGATGTAAGGAGTTCTGGGGATCGGAAGGAACCATTTAGGATTTGGTGAAGGAACTTCAAGTCCGATATTTGTCTGCGGAGAGTGGAATGCAGATGACCAAGAGATGACAGTATTTTATCACGCGAGCAAGGAGTGAGAGAGGAAACGCGGTGACGGACAATGACTAAAAAGAAATTCAGGGGTCAATGGAGCAGCTTTAGCGAGGTAGGGCAGGCAGTAGACCATATGGGCGAACAGTATTCCAGAATGGGAAGGACACATCCCAGGAACACTGTTCTCAAGGCAACTGGATCTGTAATTTCGGGTAGACGGTAGAGTATACCAACAATGGACATAGCCTTGATGATATGTGTTTAGCGTGCTCAAGAAAGAGTAATTTCTCATCAAAAGTAACACCTAGGTTGGTATGCGAAGCGACAGAAGGAATTGGCTGGTTGGCGAGACTATATGAGGAGGATAGAGGGAAATGGTTTAGGGTGTAGGAAATTTTTTCTGATTTAGAAGGATTTACTCGTAAATGCCATTTGGAAGACCACATGTCTATGGATTGCAAGGGGGATTGGAGAGCAACAGAGTCAGATGTGTCATTGATTCTTTTGAATATCTTACAGTCGTCTGCATAAAGAAGAAAACTGCATTCTGAGGCAATAACATCCTCAGCAACATCATCTACAAACAGTGAAACAAGAGGGGACCCAGGACACTCCCCTGCAGAACTCCAGAAGAGATGGGTAATAGTGAAGAGGAAATGCCCTCAATGAAAACATGCTTTTTACGGGTTCTCAGGAAGCCAGAAATCACGGACAGCAGGTTTCTGCTGATGTTATAGCGTGACTCCAGCTTTTGTAAGAGAAGAGTGTGATCTACAGAATTGAATGCCTTCGAAAAATCTACGTAGGACACATCAAGTTGTGATTTTTCTTCGAAGGCTGAGATTATATGCCGCTGTAGGACAGAGAGGTTTGTAGTCCAAGTGGCACCTGGGAGAAAACCATGCTGTGCGGGAGATATTTATGGGAGGGTAAAGTGAAGAATGCGATTATGTAGTATACGCTCAAAGACAATGGAGAGTACAGACAGAATGGAGAGAGGTCGGTAGTTTTCGACTTTATCTTTCGATCCGGATTTTAAAATGGGAGTTACATTGGAAATCTTCCACTGGCTTGGGAAGGTACCGGATGAGAAAAATCTATTGAAGATAGTGGAAAATTGGTGATCAGAGTGTATTTGCTGTGTGTCGGAGAAATATTGTGCCTATATCATCCGCCCCAGTTGATTTACATTTTGGTAGAGAAGATATGTGTGTGGAAACTTCATGCACTGGAGTAGAGAGAGATGTAAGTGAATGAGTTAGCATTGGCAGAACAGGATGCAAGTGGACATTAGCGGACAGGGAAGTGAAATTAGAGCAAAAATACTCATTGAACCCTGAAGGTCTGATATCACCTTCATAAAAGGAAACCTCGTTAGATACTATGAGGGGAATTCGGGTTGTCTTCCTTTTCACGTTTATTAGTGAATAAAACCTTTTGGGATTGTCCCTCATTTCCTCCGTAATCTCTTTGACGTCGTTTGAATAGTCATGGCAAAGGAAGTGCCGAGCTTGGCGACAAAGGGTAACAAAGGAGGCACGTGTGTGGGGGTTGGGATGACACTTCCACACTTTCCAGGCTGCACGCTTATTCCTAAGAACTAAGGTTGCCTCAGAAGTTAACCAAAGTGACCACTTCTTTGACACTCGTCGCAAAGGAACAAAGTCTACAACAACCGCATGGAGCAGGTCATAAAAGAGTTGAAGACCATCCTCGAGGGACCCACACTCCACGAGGTCTCAGGGCAGGAGAGAGAGAGATCTATGGCGGACCAGTCCACTTTGTTCCAGCTTCTGAGGAACCGGGGTGGGGGTCCAGGCTCTGGTTGCGATCGCCGTGGGGGAGGGCACAAGGAACATTCTAGGGACTCATGGTCTGAAACAAAAATATTTCAGCCTACTGCTACGGAGGACTCATTTGTTGAGGACAGGATGAAGTCCAGTGTTGCCGAATTTCTGGTAGGAAAAAGGTTGCACTGATTGAGCCCTTAACCGTTAATGAAATGCTCGAGCAAGAACTCGTCATTGGAATAACAAGGTTCACTGGTTGCGGAAGAAGACCAAGTAATAGAAAGATTAAAGTCACCAAGTAGAAGCTCATCACCAAAAGCACAAGCATGGAGAACGGAATCAAAGCACGCCTCAAGAGTGGTTAAGTCAGCGTTAGGAGGTCTATAGAAACATCCAACAAATAATTTTACAGTACAACTGTTATCTGAGCTGGTTTTCACTCAGATTTGCGTCCAAATTATCTTGCAGTTAGTTTCAAGATCGGTACGTCTAGTGGGCGGGAAATCAATGCCGATAGCTAGTAACACACACCACCACCCCGAGAAACACGGTCGCGGGAAAATATTTGATGAGTACTGTCGAGTTCTAGTTCACTGTCTGGTACAAAATATTCAGCCAATTTTCGGTTAGTACTACAATATTGAAAGAAACAATTTCACTTATATGGGATGACACAACCGAAAGCTTATTTTGCAGGCTTCTCACATTCTGGTAGTAAACCTTACACTCCGGGCCCGGGTTGATGTTCATGTCACAGGAAAGAAAAATGAGGAGGGCGAGATGCTTCCAAAGCAGGGAGATGTGACCGCTGTTGCCGGGTGAAGGCTTGGTGGGGTCCGGTCTGCGATGCTGGAGGAACAGCAAGTTGGAAACCGTGGCACCAAACACAAAAAAATGTTGATATCGAGAGAACTTGACAAATATCCTCTTGTCTTCACTAGCTGACTCAGAGTAGGGGGGATCTCCCAATTTATGTGGTCGGAAAAGGGTCCATGGGTGCAGCATTGACACAACTACAGCAGGTAAGAGCATGGAGGCAAAAACACGTGAACCTACGCTGGTGGCCATCTTGGCATGTAAATGCAATATTACTGAGAATAAACAAGATTTTTACTAACTAATACTAACAAGTGGCAGTTTAGAAGGCTGATTTTATATCCCTGTAAAGTTACTTACTATAGTTATAAGCAGTACCCCTATATCCTTAAACAATTCATCATTCATGTGATACCAATTAAGAAGGAACCAGTAAAAAAAACTAGTATGGATCATTAATAAGTAGTGGCTTTAAAGTTTGGGTTACCTAGTTTCATATGGTGGTAATGCCTAACATTTTCTTCTAATCATAGAGTAGTTACAAGCCAAATTTCAGAGTAGTCACAGATCGTAGAATCAAATATTGCAGCTCTGTTACGATCAGAATATAAACCAACAAAATTGCAGGGCAGTTATTGACCATCGAGTATTACAGAGCAGTTCCAGATCAGTTACAGTCCATCGAATATTACAGACCATGGGATATTACAGAGCAGTTCCAGACCAGTTTGTTTTACCCATTCAAATTCCAGTCCAGTTACAGACCACTTACAGACCAGAAACTGCCCTTCCAGACCAGTTCCAGATTAGTTACAGACCATATATTTTTACCTGGGTGGTTAGAATTTGTATTCAAAATTGGTAAATTGAATAGTGTGCTCGTCAAAAAAAACATTCATCAGTAAATAGGTATTCTTTGACCTATTTTCAAGATTTCTATTAAATATTCATCCATTTGTCTGTTCATGGTGTACAGTCATACTGGTTGATCATTCTTTTTAATTGAGGGTCTGAGAGTCAAAGTAATACAAGTGAGAAACAGCGTCCAGTGTCACTTCTGTCACTTTACCCTGGTAAGAAATGACAAAAAGCAAATTAGCTTGAGTGTTCGGCAGCTAGATCGCAGCAGTACCATACTTTCGAACACTTTTATTCCTTTTCCTGTAGCTACCTGACGGTACCCGACAGCACCAACTTGGAAAATATGCACTTATATCATTTTTTGTGTTGATGTTACTTGTATTACTTTGTTTTCAGGCCCTCTATTGTGACAGTGAGTCATGTGCAGTGAAATTGTTGTGATTTGCTGATTCATGAAAATAAATCCATTTATGTAAATATGTAGGTAAATGGATTTATTTTAATTTATTTCTTTATAATTTTTAGGGTTAAATTATGTTTTGTACACAAATGAGTCAACTGATGTTTTCCAGATTTATAAAGAAAGCTCTTCTGTAAATTGAAATGTTGATGTTCAGCAATTGATTAAGTTGGAAATTAAGATATTTTTTCATATTCATGAACTTAAGAAAAAACTAATTCTCCATCTGATAATATCAACAAAATAATATCTTCCCTCGCCATTTTTTCTCCAAATTAATCTTGAAATAACATGAGATACAAGGAAATTGGGTCAAGTAAATAAAAAATGGCATATATTCTGTCGTAATCAATTGCCATTTTTTGTGAAAAACTCCTGTGAGGAGTGAATTTTTATTGTAAATACCTATCCATCTTCGTTTTTGAGCTACATATTATCAAATTATTGCATATCATCATCAGCAGCCATCAATCCGAAGATCTATTTGCTGCAGTTCTCCATCCACTTGTCTTTTCAGCTAACCACTTTGTTCCTTCGTAATTCCTTATTACATCCCTCCAAATTTGCCTCATGTGTTCCTTCGAATAATAAGTCCAATAAGTTTCTAACTTCTACTTCTTGGAATGCTCATTAAGCATCTTTCCTCCTGAAGTCTTCATATGACTTCAGTATTAGTGATTTTCTTCATACATTTGATCTTCATTTTTCTTTTTTAACACCATGACATTTCCAATTATGGCAATTATCAACTGCAAAATGCATTTCTTCAGAAGAAATGCCAATTCATATGACTCCTCGAGCTGGAAAATGTATAAGTAATATATTCACTAATAGCTATTTTGAATTTATAATATCTTACCATAGCTGTCTGTTGGCTAATGCAGGCCATAAATTAAATTTGTATATTTAATGGCTTTGAAAAGAAAATTTTGGCATTTCTTATTGGTTTCAAGAAATAAAATCGCAAGGAGTCCTCATTTAGTCATTGAAACATAATGAATGTATAACCGAACCTTTTCTATATTGGCTCATTGTTTCCCTTTTAAGGTCATGAAAGATTTTGGTGATCTGACCCAGGTGAGTGCCCAGGTTTTCAATGGAGAGGACACATTGAAAGACTTCACAATGGAAGAATTATGCATCCTGAAAACCCTTTTTCTATCTTTAGAAGATGCAATTGATTCTATTGAAATAAGAGATGGACCCAGAGATGAAGATAAAAGTGTGACACACCCTGGTAGTTACATGGTTGACCTCCTAGGCAAAGTAGGAATTACAATTGAAAAGAAAAATGTCATCCTTGATCTGCTGGAGAAGCTGATCCAGTACTTGACCACGTCATCGATGGCTTCTGAAGGAGGCAGTGGAGGTGCTCCTTTTCAGAGGCGAGGAAATGGGTTGCAGATGTTCTCCGATCTGCTGAAAGTTGTCTTCAGTCGAGAAATAGACTCTGAAAGGCATATTGAAAATGTGAAACGTTGTTACAAGGCAAGTTCATTATCATTATTTGCCGAAGATTTTTCTGGGCTACTGTTATGGTCAGTGTTGGCAGATTCTGGGAAATATTTTAAAATTATTAGAAAAATTGTAATATTTATTATTTTATGTTAGTTTATGTAAGGGCAAGTTTTTCAAAATTGTGAATCAAGTCCATAAACATTTATTTGAGGGCATCATGAGGTTTCAATTCTAATCTTGAAATTACTTTGTTTGATCAATTGATTTGCACTTTGAACCTTTTAATTTACTATACTAATCTTTATTCAGTTTTTTGCTTCTTCTTTCATCGAGCTGCTTGATGCATAACATTTCTTTACAAAACCCTCTGTACACTGGCTAATCTGTATGCCACATAAAAATTGATAGTTTTAAGGCGAAGGGTTTGATGATAATTACTATCAATGTCCTGCAGTAGTGATTTACTCAGTATTCATTTTTCCACGTTAACACATTGAAGACTGCTCCCAAGTTAACTCATGGTTTGCATGCTAATTGTTATGGAGGTCTAACAAAGATACTCTTGTTTCATACATTTGCTACTTCTGGGTATAGTTTACAATTTTAATGAGATTATAGTTCATAAAAGAGGTACATAGTTTCATATATGTATTGCAATATACTGTGTCAGTATGAATTTCCTGATTTTTACTGCTAATGCTGAAACTTTCTGATAAATATTGTAAAAAGGTTGATGGGATTTGGACAGAGTAATAGTTGAGTGCAAAAGAGTCAGTGGGAAAAATACCCAGCTGCAGGGTAAAGTTTAAAGAAATGACTTCTACAAAATGTTAAAATATCTTGACCCTTTGTCGCATTAAATTGACATTTCGTGGGTTTTAACACTTTCAGTGCGGATGACATATACATATGTCATGAGAACTATTCCACTGACGTGGGTGACTGATGTCATGGATCTCTCGTTATATGGTTGGCCGCTAGGGAGCTCCGTGCATGTGTACCGTTACATTTTCACCCTCCTGCAGTTCGGCAGCGACCTCGCATCAGTGCGGAAGCGTCCGTTTCGGGTTCCATGCTTTATTGTGTTTTTTATCGTTTTTTGTTTATCTTTGTGCTGATTTGCAAGTCGGAATTTTTATTTTCCCTTAGTTTTCTTTATTGTTTGATTCAGAGGGACTGGAATCACATGTTTAATGTCATTTTTTCCTGAGTGAGTTTATTTTTCAAATTTAAATTTTTTTAAAATATTTATTATCGAGGAATGTGTTTTTATCATTATTTTTCTGGGTTCTACTTTTCTTGGGAACACGTTCTGCTCTACGGTTATTCTTTTTCTTTTAAGAAAATGGCTTTTACGTTATCTCTACGCTTACTCTCGAATTAGTCAATGATTTTCTTTCGTTGCCAGTTTTTATGTATATTTTTTGGATCCTAAGTTTACAAAAAGTTTTTAAATTGAATGCTTTTTGTTAACATATTAAATTGCGTTTTTTTTATATTCCTATTGGATCTTTTATGTGAAATTGCAATTGAATTTGCAAGCAGTTTGTTGTCTTGAATACCACTTCACATTATCTATCAATTCAGCTTGTTTGTTTATTCATTGAATTGTATTTTAAGGGATGATGTTATGCAACACTGCAGCACATTCAAAATGCACCATTTTTTTATTCGATAGGTGATTTTCTATATTTGTGGCTAGAACTCTACTTGCGATAATAGAAATGGAGAGGAAATCTCTGTGAGCCTTTATTTGTGGCTAGAACTTTACTTGCGATAATAGAAATGGAGAGGAAACCTCTGAGAGCCTTTATTTGTGGCTAGAACTTTACTTGCGATTATAGAAATGGAGAGGAAATGTCTGAGAGCCAAGAAAGGTGTTGCACATAGTGAGGAGAAAAGCGCCTCTCAAAGCCCTGGTAAGTGCTGCCATGTTGACTTACTTACGCATTTCTGTTTCTATATACAATTGATGTACCTTGCTTTCATTGAAATGTTTTGTCCGTCACCCAGGGCCCGGATAACAGAATGGAAGCAGTTGAGCAGGGAAGAGTTCAAACTTTGCTAGGTCTTCTCCTCCACATGGGAACAATCCGTGTGAATATTATTGACTCTAATTATTGGAAGAGGTCTGCGCTCTTCCACATTCCAATATTTAGTGATGTGATGAGCCTCTATCGGTTTCTAGGGATTTTGCAGGCGCTCCATATGTCAGAACATCCCGAGGTGCAAGATCCAGTCCCAAGTGATAGGCTTTATAAAGAAGGCATCTGCTTGACTGCTTTCAAGAGGTAATGGAAGATATTGTTCTCGTACTCACTCCCATTCCTCGGGTTCCATATACGTTTTCATGGTTTTTCTATAGCTATGGCAACATATTGTCCCCATATAAGGCTAAATATAGTTCAGGTGTATAGCCACATGTTCCTTGTTTTATTTCATCTTTCACATGTATGTGCAATATATGGAAATATATATGGATTCTATTAAAAATTGGCCCCAGAGAATATATTGAACATATGTGGAGAAATATATGGAAAACATATGGAGTCCATATATTTCCCATATATGTCTCCATATATGTTCAGTATATTCTCTGGGGCCAATTTTTAATAGAATCCATATATATCTCCACATATTTCACATATATGTGAAAGTTATTGCTCTACATTTACGTCCATATATGGCGCTCAAGTGTGGGCAATGATCACCTCTGAATTTGGGTGTAACTTTGTGGAAGTTTCCAGCACACGAGGGCCAAAGGAAAAGCCTGAGGTAGTAGCCAAGTATAATATTTTCATGAAGGAGATTGATCATTGTGACCAATTCTTGTCCTACTACCCTGTTGAATACAAATCCCTGAGGTTGTACAAGAAATTGGCCTTATATATTTTTCAGATGATGGTTGTGAATAGTTTTGTGTTATCAATAGATTTAGTGGAACGAAAAAAAGTTGTACGAATTTTGGCTAGAATTTATTGAGTCGCTAATTCAAACTAGCACATGACATGCCCCTACCAAGACCATTACCTCATCCCATTTCCAAGCGTATACGGAATCCGGGAAGAAGCACAAGCAGCAGAAAGTATGCCGGGTGTGCCATGGTAAAGGCATCGGACAGGAAGTGACAACCATTTGTCCTGACTGTGAGGGTGAGCCAGGGTTGTAATCTTCGTCCGTGTCTCCAAAGATATCATAAAAATTTGTAAATGGAAGGTATTGTAAATGGAAGAGAAAAGACGTGTGTCTTTTGAAATTTAAATACCATTTTTTGTTATGTTTACAGGAATTGTTAGTAAAATTATTTTTTGGACATTGTAAATTAAATTGTTAGTAAGTAATAAGAAATTTTTAACAGATTATTTTTGACTGTTTTATTGAACATCAAACGAGAATTTTGCATTGTCTAATATTATTAAATGAATTTTTTATACTTTTCTCCGTTTCATTTTCATTGCAAAACTTGTGTTGATTAAATATATAGTAAGCAAAATTGAACCACTTTTAGCTGTACTCTTTCCTCAATGAAATTATTGTGCGACTGGAAGTAATAATTCTCCCGTAAGTTATGTTTTTCCAATCGTTTGAAAAAATTATGATGCATCATCGTTACTTAGAGAAATTCAATAATAAAATTATTCTATACTTTGTATAAGCTTTTGCATTAAAGAAAGAAAAAATGCCAAGCAGTTATTGAATAGAATATCTTCCTATTTACTAAATATTATATATGAACTCTTCGCTATCATTCCCATTGTTCGAATAAAAAGAATATTAAAGATAAGACTAAATTTTTCCAAAATTGTAGTTTTATTTCGAATGAAAATAATCCTTGGCATATACTACTTAGGTATATCAGGTTTAAGTTAAATAGTTAATATGAAAATACTTTATTTAACCCTTTTACTGCCAGCGGGCCGATATATTGGCCACATTGGATGTGCGAAAACTGCCACGGGCCGATTTATCGGCCCAACTTTAAATACCTGAATTCAATGGCCCAACTTTAAAAACCTGAAAAAAGCCTTGCCAGTCTTCGCACATCCTACCCGAAATGGGCTGGCAGTAAAAGGGTTAAATCCCAAAAAAATTAAATATATATAACATAACCTTACCTGTGCGTCAAGGATAAGAAAGTGTGTTGCGGGTTACATACCTTTTTAATTACTGGTGACGGATGACAAACATGTATGTCATTGTTGTTTTTTGTGTTTAAATGCAAACAAGATGTCTGAAGGCATTTTTTTTGTGTATCATTTAAACATTAGTAATTTATAACGGAAATGACCTCTCCATCATATGCAATAGTTGTGAAAATTTCATCCGCATTGAAAGTGTTAAGGTGAGGCAGTTAAGCAATTGACTTTTATAGGACTAGCGTACATTTGAATGTACACTGAAATGGGGGGTCCATCGGATGTGGGTGCAAAAAAATGTATTCTGCATGTGATATTTAAACCCATTGTGTTTCCACTGAGTGCCCAAAATTAAATACAGCCAGCAGTGCCCGCAGTTGGAATTTTAATCAGAACAGTAATGTATATGAAAATCATTCCAAAGTACACATATGATTCGGTCAAGTCAAATTATTTTATTCCTTTGGTGTATAATTTGTGGAAATCCAAAATTCAACCTTACCAAAATTGCACCTCTGGTACTTCCACCTCTGCACCTCTAACTCCTTGATTATGAAAATAGAAATCCAGTGGCCAGCATTGAGGTTTAACTTCAATCTTTTCCTTTCAAATAGGTTCACATCACTGTTGAGGATCCCAGAAAGAAGAAAAAGGCTGACTCATGGGGTTCTCTCAAGACCATATCGCTCAAGGCAACTGGACGAGTCATCAATTACTGGTGTTTATCACCTGGGTTTGGGTATGTGGCTTTTGATGATTTCTCAATGTGTTCCTTGCAAAAGACATGAATAAAGTTCTTATCAATAGCCGCAAAATTAAGACACTATGAAACAGTAATACAACCGGAAATAACATATGCAAGTGAAACCATCTTCAGAACAACTAACACAATAGCAATCGATAAATTACTTAAGATAGAAAGGAAAACAGTCAGAACTTGCATAAATAAAAAATACCAAGAAAATGGGCCCTGGAGATTAGCTTCCAATGAAACAGTCTACAGAGAAATAGAACCTGTAATGAGCACAATGAGAAAGAAACGAATCTCATACTTTGGACACCTAATCAACACCAGAAAACAGAATAAGCAAAAAGATTATAGAAAAACTATGGAACAGTAAGACCAGTGCAAGATAGATAGTAGAAATTAAGGAAAATATGAATGAATTACACATTACAATAGAAGATTTGAAAGAAAAGACAGATTCTATTGTGAAACTCAAGGACAAACAGATCAGACTACAAACCAAGATCAACAAACAGAGAATAGGAAGGGTGATCTTAGATGAAGAAAGAAAACTACGATCCGAGCGAATGAAGAAATACTGGGCTGACAGAAAACAGAAGAAATCTATAAGATGTGGGCCAATGAAGGCCATAAAATTAAAAATAAATAAAGTTCTTGTCATCCCTGGGGGAAAAATCTAGATGTCAAGTTTGAATAACCAAGACAGAATCAACTGGATTTAACTAGCTGGAACTATGGTTTCCATCTTGTTTCAGCCTGCTTTTGGTCACATTTAACTGGTTTCAACTGGCGTCCATCATACCTAGCTACAAAGAGATAAGTCTAGGTCATACTAGTTACTCTGTTATACCTTAATCAATACTGTAGTGGTCCACGGCCCGCCCGGATTAAACTTTGGGCCGGAAGACACACGTACAATACAAAAGAAAAGAAAAAAATCCTCGCGAACCTCTCCCGCACGAGATCTGTGGGGCAAACCTGCGTCACCTAATACAACACGAAAAAAATTAGAAACCTCGTTAAGAGAGGATAAGCGGGTGGTGGTCCCCGACCTTGTGTAACTTAACATGTTCCCTGGCTTTACTGCCGGGGCAGGGTGAAGATGGGTCGTAGGTACTAGGTGAATGGGTTATTCGGCTTGCCAGGTAAGAAGATTGAAAAAATATACCTTTTCCATTCAACAAAACAAGCATATATTCAAAAAACGACTTACAATTATTTCAAACAAGAATGCCCTTCTAATAACTAGTGAATTGATGGGTTGATAGATGAGGGATGAGACATTTAAATCATTGAAACAAACCCTTCATGAGATGAATGAATGAGATGAATTGAAAATGATGATCAACACATGTAACATTAATTCCCTTCAAATAGCCACAAAAAAGGCTTATTCTCGCACACAGGCGATTTACTTAAATACTCTACTTCCAAATAACTGGGGGTGAGGGCGGTAATTATTAGTCCTTCCCTTATCTCTTGCTTTTGTGATATAAGTTTCTGGGCGTCAATCACTCGCCATTATGAAGCACACTGTTTTAATGAGAGGGTCCATCGCTGACTGGAGGGCTAGGAGGCAGAAATAGGGGGGGGGGGGTTTATCGGATCGGCAACCTTACGTGACCGCTGACCGGATTCTCTGCACAGGATATCACCCAGGGCCAGGCACTTGGTCGTCCAAACTGGATACTATGGCTCCTTCGGCGGACGCCAGGCCCAACGCGCCACTCGTGGTCTTCGTGTACGTTGAGAATCTTGGGGGTTGTGGTCCAAACAGTGGACGTAGTACTTTTCTAGGTACCTCTCTGCCTCCAGCACTTCCGAGTCACTTCTCCCGGCTCTCTAGCATTGCTTCCGCACCTTGAACTCGCTTAGTGCATTCTCTTTTTTTTTCTTCCGTGATCGTCTTTATATACCACTTTGTGGAGGGGAAGGGGACGTTGCGGAGAGGGGAACACAGTGGGGGATTCACTTGAAATCAACCATACCCTATGACTCATTCATACTCCTCACTCCACTGCGTTTCACTCCATTCACTCGACCTTGCCACTTATTCCTTGATCTCACAAGCACACATACACTCGATTTCCACACTCACACCTCCTCCCACCTCAACAAGCCAAATAAAGGAAGGCGAAGGAATAGGGGGGGAAGGAGTGGTTTGGGTGGAAAACAAAAGGTGTAACGGCTTAGACCGTTACAATACACAGGAGTAATCATTAGCTTTCATTTTCTATTAGATGGTTCCTTTTAAATGTAGTGTGGAGAAAACTAGATTCAACATGAATTTCTCCAGGTAGTTTTGAGAAAGTTTCTGTTTTATTTTTTGTTGCTTATAAAACCGCCCTCTTAATTATATGTAGTAGCTTTATTATTTACTCTTGACTGAGGGCTAAGATAAAATAGTAGAATATGGTTTACTGTAAGTCATTGAGTTAATGTAATTAACTCTTTGAGAAGCTGATTATAATAAAAGGGATTTAACTTCCAGCCTAGATAATCTCTGTAACTGCAAATTTTTACCAGGAAAAACATTTGAATTTTGAGAGTATCCACACATGGACATGTACCACCCTGGTGGAAATCATGTCAACCCACTAAGAGTTATCTTCTGACAGGTTGAAGTTGTAATCCAGTCAAAGTGATTTTTTTCACTCTGCACTGTGTATGTTAAAGTTTATATCATGCCATATTTACAGCATTGTGGTGTTATGTCATATGGGGACATCCATTAATTATGTCAACAAAATAGGGGGAGGAGGGGGTTTGAAGAAGTTTGACAACTGTTGACATGGGGAGAGCTCAAGATTCATTTGACAGATTTGTAAGGAAATCTGTTAGTATATTCAAAGACTCCACTAAGCCATTTCCATCTCATTATAGTATAGCTATCCATGGACTTCTATGAAATAGCATCTGAAGTCAGCCATATAAAATATTATTAGTCTGGGGGGGGGGGGGGTAAAAATGGTTTGACATAATTTTAATCAGGGGGTCACTGAAAGTTTGACAATTGTTGACAATGGGGAGGGGAGAGGTAAAAATTGCCAAAAAATTGTTGACATAATTAATGGACATCCCCTATACTGATAAATATTCATTTCCTAACTTACAACAATTATGTACCGAAGTTAAGCAATGTTGGGCCCGGACGGGGGTTGGATGGGTGACCATACATACCTTTACCGTGGTGCTCTTGTCCCCTCTCTGCATGTGGCAGACAGGCATGGGGTTGGCACAATGAATCAAGAAGGTCTAAGTGCCCGGGCTCCTGTCGAAGTCCCCCTTACAAACAATCTATCTATCTACTAACTACATATATACTACTCAGTAGTAGACAGCTAAATTCATATTACATACAAATTTAAGTAGATGGAAATAATTAGAAAATTCATTATCTTTATGAATCTGTCTTTTGTGTGTTTTTCCTCAAAATTCCATTTTACATTCATTTTATCTTTTGTTGCAGAATGCAGTCCCTTCTGGATCATAAGTTGCGCTCTCTCATCCTAACTAGTGGAACATTGGCTCCTTTGCCTCCTCTAATATCTGAGCTTGGAATTCCTGTGAGTGTGACCTTGGAAAGTCCTCACATTATCAAGCCCTACCAAGTCTGGATGGGAGTAGTCAAAAATGGGCCTGATGGATTCTCATTGAGCTCATCTTATGCCACCCGGTTAGTCAAATGTCATCTCTGTGAGTCCAATTAGCCTTAATTATGTGAAAGATGCCTTAAAGGCACCTTTTGCTACAAGATCCAGTTGGACAAATGATAACTTAATGTATCATATACATCTACATATGTACTACCAAATGAGCCACTGTAGAGGTGTACTGTAGGGAATTTTATGACTCCAGACTTTTAAAGTGGAGGGAATAAGAAAAAAGTCAGGGGAAGAGGACCAAGGTGGCTCTTATTCACTTTGCAAACTTTATCACCTATTTAAAAATTCAAATACTTACCCAAGAAAATCTCCAGGTAGCGATGGCAGTAATGACATTTGAAAAAGGTTGATGATATGGCATCAAGCAGAGTTCCCATATTTGTGTCAGTAATGATGAAGACCATTCAGAAAAACCATCTTTTTTAAGGCAGATGACACATTGAGACAAATCAAAACAGGCTGGCTAAAAATCAGTTTTTTTTCAATTTTGGGGCTGTTATGTTATTGTTGTCACCAATATTGTTTCACACCACTAATGCCATTCAGTATAGGATGTGATGGATAATAATCATATTTACCACATTTGTGATGGTATTGAAGGGGATGCTTAAACAAAAATGTTCTGCTTTAAACCAAATATGTCATGTCTTTGGTGATACCAAAAGAAAAAGCTGACCTACAATCAAGTTTTTTTTTTACTTTTTACAAGTTTGTGGCTATTGTATTATTGTTATTCTCTCGGAACTCTAAAATATGCAACTCAGTTTAAATTCACTAAACTCTTTGCTGTAAAACAAACTAGTCATATCACATCAGATGGTTTTTATCAGTATCTACCATGGCTGTTTGGTAATGCTGATTAAGTGTCACATACTCTGTATAAAATGCTAAATCAGCCTTTTTGGGATGTTGATCGGTATCACTCCATCATGTCCAGGTACATATCTTAAAATTATAGAAATAATTTCTTACTGGAATATTAGTATCTATTCTGCTTTTCTGAATTTTTCTCAATGCTGTTTCATTTTGTTTTTGAGTACTGGACCCATATAGTTTCTTCAACATGCATATGTTATTTCAATACATTTCCACTGTCATGGAGGATATACCTACCCAACATAGTTACTTTAGAACGACTGATTCTGACAATTGCAACAGTGGCTTAGTAAGCATGACCTTGTCTTCTGTGCTAGAATGTGGACTCGAAACTAGAACAAGTAGTTAGCATGAACCCCGCTGAAATTCGCCTTGAATTAAGTTGGCTTCCTCAGGTAAAAATATCTCATTTTCAACTGCTTTAAATCTGATTTTCAACTCATTTTCTCCTCTCATTTGGAATTCATTTGCAATTCCTTTGTAATTTGAAACACAGGAAAAATCAGTTGAAAATGAGTTCCTGAAACTGTTGAAAATGAGATTCAAAAGAGTTGCAAATGAGATTCAAAAGAGCTGAAAATGAGATTCAAAAGAGTTGTAAATGTGATTCAACAGAGGTGAAAATGAAATTTAAAAGAGTTGAAAATTGGTTTAAAAACGTTAAAAATTACTTCTAAAAGT
The DNA here is from genome assembly GCA_963573305.1 of Pyrrhosoma nymphula. Classification (NCBI taxonomy): domain Eukaryota; kingdom Metazoa; phylum Arthropoda; class Insecta; order Odonata; family Coenagrionidae; genus Pyrrhosoma; species Pyrrhosoma nymphula. The sequence goes on from OY754334.1 coordinate 40,034,428, forward strand.
GCTCTAAAATCAAATACTTAGGCCAAATAATTTTAAATTGAAGCACAGATTTCACTAACATCAGCAAAATTTGATATCACTATCATCGGCAAAAGTTGACATGAAACTCCACTATAACTAAAATTAACAAACTTGGCATCTTAGTTATCAATGTTTCCAGTCGGCCACCATATTTTCCAATGTGTCAAAAAGCAGAATCGGTTCTGTTGCTGAGTCAATGGCTAGCTATTCTTGAGAATGTAGAGACTGTATTGGTGATCTTAAAAGAACTGTAAAACTTAATTCAAAATTTACAAATTTTATTTCTCGTAACGCTAGAATAGCATACATAAAAATCACAAATGCAAAATACTTAAAAAGTTAAATGAAAGTTGACTCATATAATGCCTCCTTTAAATGCTGACAGTCAACATCTGAGTAACTGCCTCAACTACCATGCCTTTCCTTGATTTTCCAGTATTAGGTTTTTTGCTGGAAAGAAGTTAGGATCAATAGACAGCATCACCAAAGTCCTAATGTCAGAAATATAGGAGTACAAACACCATGCGAATGAGAACAGTTCATTTTGCTGATTTCACAGGGTAATTTGTCTACACTATTACCTCTTGAAATGAAGTTGTAATAGGTTTTTATGGTACTGCGAGTTATCTATTTTCGTCTCCTTAGTTATAAAAAGATTTCCTACTGCGGTTCCATCCTCATAGTCGTGAGCCTCGCTTCCACACTTCTGAAAATTAGGAGTGATGAAGATGTAACGATTTCATACACATAGAATCCAGCATGAATTTTCTATTCCAAAAAATGCTTACAAGTTCAATTATCACCACTTAAAAGAACAGGAGAGGATTGATCATCTTACCAGAAATCTGCGACGTCCGTCTTTCTAGACTTCGCTCATACTTTTCGTAGGTTAGGTACGCAAGGATTCACCCTTGTTCCACTGATTGCATGGTTGGCTTCCCACAAAATTTCCGATTGAAACAGCTCATCATACAATGGAAAAACAATGACCTTCGGCTCCTAAAAGTATTCCAAAACTTCCATGGAGTATCACAAAGTACATGGATAGACAGGAGATATGAAACATTTCATACGGTACAAAGGATGTTTCAGGACTTATATTCTTAATGAACTACGATCGTTAAATCATACCTGTGAATTTCTTTCCTTCCATTCATTCTTCTTGCAGACAATATGCAAACAAATTTATGTAATATACAGCACTGCAACTACTAATTAGTTGTAAATATCACAAGTAACGCAAGTAAACAAACGGAAGAAATCACACGAACGACCTTAAACACATAAAACTGAACATCGAAATGCAACTGCCTTCACCGCCAAATTCAATTATGAGACGATAATTCACTTGAAAATCAGTTGCGAACCAGTCCAAGTAAAATGAGTTGAAAAACAGATTGAAAATGGGATGAAAAAGAGAATGAAAATCAGTTCCAAAAGAGTGCATCAAGAAAAATGAGGATGAAAATCAGTACAAATGAGTTTAAAATCAGATGCAAATGAGAAAAACCCTGTAAAATGAGTTTCAAAACAGTTTAAAATCAGTTACAAAAGAGAAATTTTTTACCTGAGTCGTCATGCAAGTGGCTAGCATATGTGACTGGTAATTGGGAGATAAGGTTTGAATCCCAGTCAAGTCAAATAATTTTTTCATGGCAAATTTCATCCCCTTAGAGGTTAAATTTATGTTATTGCGCTGCTGCCATTAGTGGTAGCAATTGTCATTGCTGCAGTTTTTTTTCTTGTGCAAGTTACCATTTTGACATTGCTAAACAATATGATGCTTACTATGAATGTTGCTGTAATGATATGTTTTTATGTTTGTTATTTTAAATTATGTAATATTATTTGGTCGAAGTATAAAACTGAATCTTAGGTGAGTTTCATGGCTCTATTCCTTTTTAAAATCATCGTATTCCCAAAAGTGAATGTCTTAAAAATGTTGAAGGAGGAGGGATTTCAGGATGTCAGGCTTCTCTCTTATTCCTAGAAATTAAAGCATTTTTTATGAAGCATTCAATGTCGCAATGCAAATTAAGGAAATTTATGTGCTGGAAATGGGGTCTTAAGTCTAGAAGAAATGGATTAATGAGACCAAAGTGCCTAAGTGTTTTGTTAATATGTAATGACAAAAATCTCTTTTTTCCTTGAAGGTACCTGGAAAACAAAATTTAAATAAAAAATACTTTTTTGGAGTTAACATGAACAAAAGCAGCTATCAAAAATTTGGGAAATATTTTATGTACTGTTAAGTGCTAAACATAGTAACAGTGTTCTTTTAAAATTGCTGCATGTATCTTAACCTTCTAATCTGAATAGAGACTTCACAGCAAGCAATCAAACCATTGACATATTTACATAAAATATGTAATAAATTTCCTGAAGGTATTGTATCACTGTTTTATACACTGAGTCTATTTGCAGCATCAGTAATGGTAAAGTGATATATACCACCTGTTTTTTTGTAATACCCTTGTCAATCATTGCTTTCACTTTACCTTTATTTGGGTGTAATCTATTTCTTGGTGCTACTTTCTTGCCGTTTCTCATACAGACCTGAGTGCTTACCAGGAAATGGGACTGCTCTCAATGAGTTAAATATTCTTTTTTACAAAATCACTGAGTTTTTGTCTAGGTGATCATTTAATGATTAGACAAAACGAATGAGAGTGATGATTATTATTCAATACTACTCTGTTAAATGTGCAATATTTTCTTATTATTTGGTGTAAGCAGCAGCTGGAACTCAAAGGTTTAGAACTAATATTTTTGTGGATATTTAATGTATTAAATCATAACACAGCATTTCTCACAATGCACTTCTTATTATTCTAGGAGTGATCCCAAATATATATCATCACTTGGGCAGACTATTGTGAATTTCAGTCGTATTGTTCCAGATGGACTTCTAATATTTTTCCCATCATACCCTATGATGAATGCTTCCAGAGATAGCTGGCAAGAATCTGGAATTTGGAGTCGAATACAAGAAAAGAAGGTATGGCTGCAGTGTGCAAGAAATGTTCCATTCATATGCATTTTTGTATTAATTCTGCTTTGGAAAATAATTCAAGAGTATTATCTATTTAACATAGCAATTTGTGATGGTGCAAATGTTTAATCTCTTTCCTTATTGGTGCTATATAATTTTCTTGTATCTGTTACATTGGCATGCATATTTTGCCTTCTTTTTTATTAAGAATCCTCATGATATTTTCAGATTAGGCATGTTAAATATCAACCCAAGAATTATTCAGTGCAACACTATTTGTATTCTCATCCTTATATGGGTGTCCCTTTTATCATTACATTGTCTTCATTATTTTTTTATATCTTGTTATCTATTTCTTATCCTCCTGAAGGCAAAGGAATTTGTTTGAGAAATAGCCTGTTATTTCAAAAACTCTTCTTTCACTGAAGTTCTTGTACTTCTGAACATAATAAGTTAGTAACGAATGTTCATAGGAACTCCTTGCCCAATCAAAGATTAGGGATTTATTTTATATTTCTTCCATGCTTCATTACATTTTACTCAGTCATATTCATCCTCTCATCTTTTTGATCATATGCTTTAGCTTACATCCACGGCTTCACTATGGCAGCAGTCCTTTTCCCCCTCTTTTTCTTATTCTGTCAGATTTATTTTTGGTATGCCCTATAATTTATCATTCATTTTTCACTTATTATTCAATGTAGAAAAACTTGTTATGGATAATGCAGCCTTCTTTTTTCTGAAAGAATTATTTGAATGCAAAAGATAAGTGTGTTCATTTCAGGTAGAATGCCATAGCTGTTAGAATAGTATAAGCTGCAATGTTTGGTACTGAAAATGTCATGAAAAATATATCCATAAGGCTTAGATTTCATTAATTCAGTGTCGAAGTTGATGGAATTATGATGGTGATACTTACTCTAGGTCGTTATTTTTTTTACTGTGTATGTCGTAAAAGGATCTCTGTGGGCAAAATCAGATGCATACTGATATTTCATGCTGGAAAACAAATTGTCTTTTGTGGTTTTACTTTCCAGCCAATATTTGTTGAGCCCCAAGGAAAGGAAGGATTGAATAGTGCAATGAACGAGTTTTATGCTAAGATCAAAGATCCAGAATACAGGGGTGCCTGCTTCATGGCTGTGTGCAGGGGGAAGGTAGAGCATTAAAATTAATCATTTCATGCTTTATAGTTTTAGGCTAAATATTCTCAATTTGAGTCAATTTGCCAAACTAGTGAGAAACAATTTTTTGCTATTTAATATTTTAAAAATTTTGTCCGTCTATCATTTCAGAATTCCTTAGTAAACATTCTACACATCATTTTTTGTCATTGAATTTGGTAGATGGTTATAACAATTTGTGATTGATACTCTTAAACTTTAACAATCCTCACTAAATATATGTAATTATTTTCCATCCAGGCTTATCTCCAATACATAATGTGATCGTTATGCATATAATCCTGGGCTGTAAATAGGATATGGGAAATAATCTTGGCCCATTTGTATCTAGGTTTCCATTCATTTAATTCTCTGAATAAAATGAGTGCCCTTAACATTAAATGGGAATAGCATTTTGGTTCAATGTGTCTTGCTTTGGTTCTTGGTTTTCAAGCAAGACCCGTTAAAATTGAGTTCAGGAAACCAAATTAACTGATCACTACTAAGAACGCACATGTGAAAAAACATTATTGGAAATCATTACAGTCAATTTTTTTGTGAAATTCTCTAGTTTTGGAGGGAATTAATTCTTATTAACTGGCCTTAATCTTTCTTAATTTTTCATACTGACACACTTGCCTTGCTTGTGCCAATTCTTAAATACTTACTGAGATCAACAGTAAGATTAGGAAAGGACAGGATAAAATACTCAACTTATGGTTCTGATCTAATTGTCAGTAATACAACATGACCAGTAGGTGTGATTTATTCATAATTTATTTAGAGTCATTACAGAATTAATAACAGAGAATTAATTTGTGGCCTAGTTCACTAATATCTATTTTGCTAAATATGATCATTTTTAATTTTTAGTGGCTAAATTTCTATTCTAACGTGAGATCTTTGAAGTGATTTTTATGGCATGATAACTTGCAAAAATTATGTTTGTGGCCCAACTGATTTGGTAATGAAAAAGGTGATTCTTCATCGTGTATTTGTCATCTTCACGCTAATATTGGCCAAAAACTCAATATTTTAGTCCTAATTGGTTTTATTGAAACAATATCTAATTTTAAAGCATATCAGTGGTAACATTTTTGTGATTCCTTTTAAATAGGTGTCTGAAGGATTAGATTTTGCTGACCATAATGGGAGGGGTGTAGTAGTGACTGGTCTTCCATTCCCTCCGTACAAAGACCCAAGAGTTGTGCTCAAAAGGACATATTTGGATGACAACAGAAATAGCAGGAAAGCTGAGGAGGTATGGATAGATAAAAAATATGTTATATGTATATTATTTATTCATGTTGGACTAAATATTTCATCAGTGGGAAATCTGTATATGTACACATGCCTCCCAGCTATTGGTGAAACATTGTGAGACATGGTCATAAGTTTGTGGGACATCTTTGGTGTTTTGGCCCATATAAACATTTTATACAAAATCCTTTGGTTCCTCATTTTACGAGCAACGTTTTGGCCTGAGCTTTTATTTTACCCCATTGATTCCTTTTGAAATTCTCTGAGACTAAGCTATTAGTCATAATATTTTTGTGTGGCTGGTCACCAAATTTATTTTTTAAAGCCATTTTTGACCTTGTTTATACATACGTTACAGTTTTTATGATTCTTAAAATTCCATTTTTCTACACTAATGTTAAAAATTTTGAGTGGACAAAAATAATTTTATGAGATTCCTTGGGGATTTTTCATGTAAATGTGATTGAAGAAAGGTGGATAATATTATTATTATGCAGTAAGAATAGAAAAATGAAAGATAACTTAAAAAGAGAAAAAATTGTTTAAGAAAAAAGAAAACTTGTGTAAAATGTTGGTTTATGTCTGTGTGGACTAATATATTTTTTTCATTTTTTGCTTGTTACTGCCTGGCTTTTATTCTAGCTTTTTTCGAGCTCTCTAGACTACCATTTTTACTTTCTTTCCCTCTCTCCATTCGTTGCTTCCTTATTATGGCCTCTTCCATCATGGCTCTTAGAATTCCATTACCTCTTTTTTTCTTTTCCATCCACTTTGCCCACTGTCTTCAATTCTTTCACAATAACTTCTATGCCCACATCTCCAATGCATCAGGTCCATTCTTATCCTCATACCTGAGGGACAAGTCTTTGTAACTTATATTGCTGGTCGACAAACATCAATCATCTATTCATCTCCCTTACAGCTTAAGATGATATTGATTAATCTATAAACCTCATTTTCAACAACATGCCAACCACCTCACCTAACAGTTTTACATTTTTTTGCACAGCGAGTATTCACATCTTTTAAATTTTATCATTGTAGAAATGTGCACCTAATGTGAGACACTGACCATAAAATTTTTTGGATATCTCCAGTGAAAATGAACACTGATGGAACCAACTTTCAGTGTGCCCCTAATGTGCACTTATAAGCTCATTTGAAAGTTCCTCTACTTCAAAGCATATGGCAGCAAGAGAAGGGGAAATAGTCTTTGGGGGAGGTAGTGTAGAGGGTGTTTGCCACTTTGGAGAAAGACCAATATCACATCCACCTTCAATCTCCAATTAGTCATAATAGACTCATCTAGGCCATAAATGGGTTCCTGCACAGGTGCCAGGAACTCTCGGGCACTGTACCCTCATTTTTATAGACAGACAACAATTTTTGGACCTGGTTAAGCATTTATAGACTCGCCAACTATAATAAATGCCACAGATGACAATTAACATTTTTCAATGGGCAAAAAAGTTACTGACTTGAAACTCTCGAGTATGGTATCATAGTTGCGTGCTCAATCTGTTTACACTCCCTCTAGGTCTGTCAGGAATTGATTTTAATTTTCTACTCTTAATTCAGTTTGCAATGTAAAGTTCAAGAATGATGTTTTTTGTTTCATGTGTGAATTTATAATCTTCTTCTGATGGTCATCAGAAATCAATGTGTCAGTCTGGCCAAGACTGGTACAACCTCGAAGCATCTAGAGCAGTGAATCAGGCTGTGGGACGTGTTATACGTCATGCATCAGACTACGGGGCCATTCTTCTCTGCGACAAACGCTTCGACTCACCCTCTTTCAAAAAAGAGCTATCAGCGTGGCTGCGACCTCATTTCAAGGCTTACTCAAATTTTGGGGAAGTGATGAAAGGTGTACGAGATTTCTTCCGCCAGGCAGAACAACTTGTAAGTGAGAGTAATGAGCCCCAGTTATTCAAGAATAAGGTACTAAATGAAATGATGGAGCCTGTTAGAAATGGGTGTTTGTGGTCTTCATATCCAGGAAAAATCCCTTGAACCACAATGAAGTTGTACTGCAAAGGTTTAAAATTCTCAGTGAAAAAAATCATCTGCCTAGGCTGGACTTGGACCAAGATCCCTCAATATCAATTACCGAAGAAAGGGATATATGTTTAGCTTATGGTGGAAGCCTTCTATCTGATATTGAGGGATCTGGGTTCATATCCCAATCATAAAGGATGACTTAATCACTGATTTTGATGTATTCAAGTTCTCCTGAGCTAATGATTTCACTAGAGATAGGTAATGCCATGTCATATCCTGAAGTACTCAGATCATAATCGCTTATTCATGCTGAAAATTTGGACTACAAAAAAAAGTTATTAGATGATGAGAACGTGATTTGGATCATGCCTAAACAGATGCATATTCTATCTTACTTAGAATCTGGAAAATTTATTTCTAATGTGTGTGGAAGTTTCTCGAAAGAATGTTCCTTCTTTCAGTGTCCCAGTAAAGTGGTGAGAGAGAAGTGCCAACCTCGGTGTGCTGCTGGTGCATCCTTTGATTTCACTGAATCAAAAATAATTGGAGGAAGCACATCAGTTGCTAAGGAAAATGCTGAGCCTGTGAACAATATCCTAAGTTGGTCCCCAGCAGATTATGGCCCTAGTTCTTCCAGTGCTGCTGAGCCGAGCAAGGATAATACGAACTCTTGCTTATTCACTGCCCTTGAAAGTTCTTCCAAAGCGATAGACTTCAATGCAGCAGTTGAAACTTCCAGTGTAAAGAGACCCACAAGCTGTGATAGTCAAAACCCTAGTCAACAAGTGAGAAAAAAACTGAAAATCGTCCCATTAAACTTTAACCTTAGTGAACCATCCGAAGAGATCCTTTCTGAAGACTCAAAAATTCATGAGAGGAGCATAAATAACAGTGATAAAATCAAACCAGAAGAAAAGAGCAAGAAAGAACCAAGGAGTGGAAAAGCAGCGGAAATTGCTACTTATTTAAAGCAGGTAAGCATTAGGTATTTTGAGCTGTTAGCATGCATTTGTTAACTGCTCAAATTATATAATTAGATAATTCTATCATGCGGTAAAAATACACGTAATGTACAGTGGTGTAAAAGTTACTATTAACTGTTCTTTATCAAGGTGATGTTGGGATTTCGGTGAAAGCTAATATTTTTTATAATTTCCATTCTGTGAATTAGTGTTATCGCTTTGGAAGCATTCATTTGGCAAGACTTGCACCCTACTTTTTATGGCAATCTTTCTTTCTGATTCCAATCATTCTGCCTTTATTTCACATCCAAGTCTGGCATACTGAAATAACCGAAAGTTGAATTGTTACCATTAGCAGGAACTTTAATCAGTGCACAGTGACTTATTTTATGCATTGTACACATAAGTGACTATACAGTTGGCTACTTGTCATGTTTTTCAGAGGTAGGAATATTGGAATATGGAATTCAGGAATAATTAATTCTTGAGAGCTCTGATGGGTATTCCATAATTTCAGTATACATAATTGTGTAGAGTTTGGGCTCCTAATAGAGAAAATTTGGTTTTGATTCTGCCCTGTCAGAGGAAACCAGAGCTTGTGGTTCTCACATGCCCAAGGGATTGGGGAAATAAGAATTGGTTGGGCAAGGGAATGGTTGTGGAAGGAGGGTAGGGTAGGACGAGTGACCTGCAGCGGTACCAAAACAAGTACGGTGAAACCTTTGTTGAGAGACCACAACCTGTTGCACTGAAAGGTGGTTGTTGAATGGGGGACATGATCCTGGATGGATAAATTTGAGAAATATGATGCAAATACCTAAGTAGCCGATTGCTTCAAAATTAGGAAGTTCCTAGCTCATTGATTAATTTTTTCTGCAAATGCTATGATTATTTCTTTATTTCGAACAGAAAATATTTGATTATGAAAAGAGCAAAATCAAGTTGTTCTTAATATAGGTGTACCTTTAACACGTAACTAAATATCATCAGAGAGAGCCTCCTTTACTCCATCATCAGTTGCACAATGTACACTCGGCCAAATGTTCTTTTACCACATTTCTCTCTTTACAGTGGTAATTCATGAGGTCAGGGATTTAGATGACAGAACACGAAGAAATAGACCACTTTCATCCATGTTAAAAACATATAGTTTGTTGTGGTTAATATAATTAACATGACCTCTCTTTGTTATGCTTAATTAAGCTTTTTGTCAGTATTCTTGAATCTTGAGCCTTTATTGTTTATAAAATTAACTGATTTACGCAATTGTTTATCAGATTCATTGGGAAGTCAAGAGTTTATCAGATTCATTGGGACAAAAATTATATTTCACATTCAATTTAAAAGTGAGAAAAACCAGTAATGTCCCTATCAAAATATCAAGGGATTCCCTTAACTTTGCCCGTCGCAAACTTTGACCCTTACCCTCACCCCTGCTGTTTGAGTGGAAAAAGTGTTGACTAAGGCCATAGAGGGTATTATGCCTCATTCACCACTGCCAATGATAAAGAGATGAACTCGCACCATCAGTTACTCCCCAAACAGTGATATATAGGAGGTCACTGCAGCAGGGGTTAGTCCATATGTTTGGTTGCTGAATTGGGGAAAGTACCCCTTGAAGCTGTGGTCATTGGGCAGAGAGAGGAGTGGTCATTCATCAAGGGTATGAAATATATTGAGCATGAGCATGTAATTATAATTGGTTTCTCAAAAATTTGGTAGTTAAGAGAGGTTTATCTATAGTTCCCTAGAATTCATCATGCTATTTTATGGTCCTGAGGGCAAAACTAAAATCCTTAATGAGACAACAAAACACCATTAAATTGGCCGCCGAGGAATTATCCAGGAATGTAGTCACACTCAGAAGTTACCCTTTCATCCATTTTAGGAAGATAGGATTTTCCTTCCTGAATCAGTAGCTAAGAACTTTGGTTTCATCCGTGCATGCCGTGTTACATGTTAATTCTTGCTCCCAATTTCACATAGCATTTGAAATTTAAAAGTTGAATAGGAAACTTAAACCTCTTCTTGTTGAGATCAGGTATGTAGTTAAACCTTCATGACCTGAAAATTGCATTTTTCTAGTGACTGAAATGGGTACCTACTGGGGACTTTTTTTTAGTTATGTATGCAACCAAAACAGTTTTTTTAGACAACAATGTTTTATTTTGAAAATTTTTTTGCAACAGACATATGGTAGCACTGTAAATGTTGACATATAAAATACATGTATTCTAACTAATCAAGTTTCACCTAGTATATTAGCCAACAAAATATTAATCAAAATACTTCACTGAAAACTCAGGTGAAGAAGGAGCTGGAGACATCGAAATACAAGATGTTTGTGTTGGGTGTTCAGGGCTACACAAAGGAGCAAGACTACTCAAAACTCATGGAGTGCCTCAAGGAAGTGTTCATTCCTGATCCTAAGTCACATCATTTGTTCAAAGGTAATTTAATTCATTACATTTATCAGTCAATAAGTATGTTTTTAAGCCATCAATTCAACATTTTTTTCATTTCTTCTAGGTTTTTATAGGTTTCTCAAACAGCAACACCGAGAAAGGTTTAACCATGACTGCTGTCAGCTGACAGGAATATTATGTGAGCCCTGTTAAAACTTTTTTCCTTGTTCATCAAGTAATGTGATGTATTTACGCCACATATTTTTGATCAAATATACACATATTTCTTTTTCCTCTATTTCATTCATCCAACAAATATTATATCCTAGGTTTTAAATCAAGTTACTTCAGTCAAATGCTAAATGAGTGAAATTTTTTAAATTTCTCATTTCTGTTAGTTCTAGGTTTTAGTACAATAGTTGTCAAGAGATGAAAATGTAGTGCAAATGTTTGGGTTACAAAAGAGCACTCTGCATACTTGTTATGAGAACAAATGCATAATCAACCCTTTGATTTCTCAAATGGTTGACTTCATCTTGCAATAATTACCCCACGGAGGCCACAAAAACCAGTCTTCTATCAATGGTGAGTAGACTCAAAAGCTCCAGAACACACGAGCAAATGGTTCAGAGCGTAATACACCACCATCACCTGGCAATCTATGTCAAGACACCAGCTAAGTTTTCCTCACGACTTCTCTGATAATTCTGTGATAATATTTGCATAATACTCCCCAAAGACAGAGCGGTTATGAGATACAAGCCTAAGGAATGTCCCTGCCATGGATGAAATTTCTTCTTGCAAGGATGATAATCCCGGTGGTATCTGAACAGGAGCTGCTGTTGCGGAGCTAATCACTTGTCCCAGGAACTCAAGCACGCGAGATCCTGTAAATTTGATATAAAGTTTTTAAATTTTTTAAAAATTAAACCGTATGGTATGATTTATCAGTAAAACATTTTACCAAGGCACCTATTAACAAAATTCATTCCTCCCATGGCATTGTGCACTCTATTAGCACTGAACCAACTCTAGGTGCAGTCCTTGTTTATAGGCTAACAAATTTCTGGCCTTAAAATACAACAAATTAGCTTTACATTCGGCTGTTTCCTACCTTTCCTTAAATTATTTTATTTGATGTTTTGTTTGCACCTTGAGTTTTACTTGAGAGACCCAGAAAATATCATGTCTTTATGTATGTGCATACACTATAGTCATTAATATGCTTAATGGTAGAGGTAAATTTAATGTTTCAGTATCTCTTTCACTTAATGAGCTTATAAAATATGCATTCTTATCACTCTTCAATTCACCTAATTTTTTTAGACAAACCTTGTTACAGTACTGTTCAAATTCAATTTTCCCATTGAATTGAAACTTCACAATGGTTTTTTCACTGATAAAACTGATGATATCAGGCCTGATAACATGGAAATGGATATCCATGTTGAGAAAAACCAACTTTGTAATTTCCACAAGCTTTATTTCGCTGGCATGATGCATATATCACTACACTATGGCATATTCATGTGCCTCAAGTGCACATGAATATGCCACAGTGTGGTGAAACGCGTGTTGTGCCAGCGAAATAAAGTTTGTGGAAATTACAAATTTGGTTTTTCTCAACATGGCTTTTTCACTGTTTCCAGTTTTAAATAAATAGGGCAATGCGGTAAAAAGTCTTATAGTCACCTAGACCTTTTCCTCATGGTTTCTAATGTTCAATATCAGAGACCCAAGAAGTGGTACAAATCAGCCTCCAGTGGCCAGAATGGCAAGAGTTGATTCACATTATGCTAGTACTTTGTAATCATGCAAAGTATATAATGTAAACATATAAATATTGTATACATACATGTATTCATGAAAAGACATGAGCTACTTGAAGGGGGAGACTCAGAAAAGTTTGGAAACCCCTGCTATAATATGAGATGAAGTTTGAAGTGAGAGAGTAATGAGATAGAGACATATTCATCCATCTACATCTACATACTACCCCGCAAGCCGCCTCAATAGGCGTGTGGCGGGGGGTGTTAGGACACCAACCGTTTACATGTAAAAAGGAAACGCTCTAATGAAATTACGCCTAGCATTTATTATAGTCCCTTATTGTTCGGGGGAAAAACGAATTCCCATACCTATCCGTTCAGCAAAATATCTCTCTTAATTTATCGTTTCTGTCGGACCTGGAAATATAGTGGGGTTCTAATATGATGTTCTCCGTGTCGCTCAGAAATACATATATCTATTCTCAATTGTTCAAGCAATCTAAGCCTAGCGCGCAGCCTCCGAGTCTCCAGCGGCTCCCAGCCCAATTCGTTTAACATCTGTGTAACGCTGTCTGTACGCCCGTAGCAGTTTAGTACGAGTTATATATTATCCTAAGGAAATTTAAAGGACACTTATTCCTGATGAAGTAAAAATTTGTCAGTGTTTGTCGCATAATATTTGTTAGACTATCAATATGTTGTTGCCACTCTTAAGAATTCGTCTATGGTTACTCCCAGGTACTTGAAACTGGAACCGCGTTGAATGGGCAAATAGCTATTGCATGAAGTTATCGGACAGTTTTCTTCATCTACTTCACCAACTTTTGGTGACAAGAGTCAACTCTTGACTGTAAATCTTTAAATGAGTGTGCTTCCTAAGGTCACTATGGCAAATCATTTAAAATTTACTTCAGTATGAATTTTGCATTAGTACTATTATATGGAATGGGTATTCAATTAATAAAAACAAAAATATTACTTTTTCCAGCATATGTGAAATATTCTTATAAACCCTAATTTAATGCATGAGTGAAACTCAGAAATGTCACTTCATCAGAATGTGTACAAGAATGAGATTTAATAAGTTTTTATGTAGGGTTTTAGGTAGGCAGGATTTCATAGCATAGATGGCAATGTCCTATTCCAAGAGACTGTGTGTATTATTAATTTGTTTTCTGTAAAACTGTTGCATTTCTATCTGAAAATACAATGGAGTTGTAGTTTATTACATAAATTAAGAATACTAAATACAACTATTTCAATAAGTTGTGGCACTTTTGTAAATTCATACCAGTCATTGGAGATCAAAAAGCTTTTTTACAAAATTTATATGCATAATTAGTTCACAAGAATGCTGAATGTTTGGAATAAAGTGACTTTCAAAATGGCCCTTTTTATGTGGGTTATGTAAATATAGAAGGCAATTCCTATTTCTTTATGCACCCTATAGATAAAGAACAAAAGGTAAGACTACAAAAATGTCAGATTGGTTTAAAAGGTGGATTAAATGACAATGAATATGAAGAGAGTATTTCAAGGCTGATCTCTTATCCAACTATAATTTTTCTTTTGGTGAATTAATGAAGAAATCACATGAGCTAAGCAAATTTATTTTTGGAATATTGTTGAAAACATATCGCAGGTCCTTCAATTGCTCACTTCTGTCCTTTCCTGTTATAAACAACAATTGTAATCATGGAGGTAATCTTGGAAAGGACGATTAGATACCAAAATAGTGTGTTTGATCTGAAGTATCAAGTTAGAGACCAATAGATCCAAATCAAATGCTAGAAAAATAAATTTTCTCGTGTAATTTAGTCTCATTTTCTTCATCGTATTTTATCATTTCTTAAATTTATGAAATAAAATACTCTACTTCGAAGTCCACATTGATTCCCATGCTTTCCATGAATTCGCCCAGAAATCTCTTCTGGAATTAAATTTGGTCCCTTATGAATTATACCAAAACACACCCAGCCCAATGAATTGTTCATACATGAATCACACTATGCATGATGTCTCATTAAAATCACTATAGCCATTTTCAAGATAAAATTTACACACGTATATACTACATGCAATTATTTATTTCTTGTTTAAGAGTATAAGATATTTAAAATAAATTCACTAGAGAACTAAGCTTAGCAGCTCAGAGTGACATGATGACTGGCAAGGTTGCTGATTCCATGCCTCTAGAAATGATGACATTTGGGTTTTAAAAAACGAGGGCTTTTAAGGGTGCTCTTCTTAAAAATACCATAAACAAGCTATATATCTGTATAATACCTAATAATTTTTATGTTTTGGTGTACACATTTCCAGGTAGTGGTAGACTTTGGGTTTTCAGGTGCTACAAGTACTATGGTTTTATTGCATTTTCTATCATAAGGCCTTATCGCTAAGGCGAAGCAACATCCATACCCAAGGCAGCTTTGGAACACCTGACATTTGGGTAGAAACACCAGCACTTTACCATCTTAGGTGCTTTGGCCTTTGCATCTTACTATCTGTGGCAGACCTGGGTTTCCACTTTCACCAATGATGAGGTGGAGGTATTTGAAATAATAAGTGCCATAATTCCAGACATTTATTATTATCCCAAACAGTCAAGAAAAATGAGGGCATGTCTCAGGGAAACTAGGATGATATATGTTATCTAATTGTTACCTTGATGGAATTATATTAATTAATGAGTGCACTGCTTATTTTCACAATAACTAAAAGCAAATTGTACCATTGCCAATAGTGCAACTTCAGTGCAATAAAGTCAGGAACAGAAGGAATGTGTGGCCTAATGTCGCATATGGCTGATTTCACTAGACCTAGATGTATTAGTTTTCCCTTAATTTTTCTAACTCTTGAAAATGTTCACTTTCGAGTAGGTAGGTTATAGTTTTCAAAATATTATAGTAAAATTTAATAGCATTATCATGCCATTTAGGAGACGTAAATTCTTGACTGTTAACCCTTTGAGAGCTACTCTATGATAAATCGTTTTTACTACCTTTGCTAGGAATGCCAACTGGGATATATCATCACGTGCTTTCCTAAGTGTGACATTCAACAAGTATTAAACATTTTTAAAATAAAAAATTTTAGGGGTAAATCTAAATTTCATTATGTTTTGTTTGATTTCTTTATAATGAAAATGGAAATATATCAATAAACAAATTCTGAATTTTTAAAAAATTGATACAAAAATAGCCAATAACCTTGTGGCACGTAAAAATCAATATGTAAGTGGTGTGGAAAGGGTTAAGATTCTGTAGAATAGGAAACCATTCTATGAAATGGGTATCTTCGTTTTAGTTCATAGAGTAAACAAATAGTACGCATGTTAAAAAAGACGAAAATTTGTAGAGGTCATTAGAAATTGTCATTTTTTTCCAATTTTATAGCATACTTAGTGGTTGTATTTTGAAATTTAATAGTCGTACAATGCTAGCTTTCCGAACCCGCCCTGTATCAGACATTTATTTAAATAAAATTCTTCCAAAAATTAAGTAACCTATGAATATTTGAGGTCAATTGTGCAAGTAATACACGCAGCCGGTGCTCCTATTCCTTAATCTGAATTACAATTAAGTTACGAGACTCGCATTTCCTGAACACTGTGATGTTTACGTCATCATGTCGGCAGCAAAAATAACGGAATTCGCATCTCAAAATATTAATGAAGTAGTGACAGGTAGTATGCGCTGGGTGCTAAATAATATCTTATTAAGCCATGCCGATTTGTGCTAATGCGACTATTTCACAATGAACTGAAATGAAACATTTAATTCTTAAAATAATGGGTAAAGTTACTATTAACCATTGAATTTAATAATGGTCGTTTAAATTCAAATGAAAATCTTTACTTTATATAAATATAGTGTTGATCCCGTTGATGACCGCAGATATCAACTTGTAACTACGCGCGACAAAATCGTCATGGGATAAGAGCGTTCACATAGTACGTGCCGCCACCGCTAGATGTCATATGTGACATTAAGAGATTTGCTATCTTTAAAAAGTCTAGTAGTTGAGTTAAAATACTTCTAACGCAGAAAACAATGACGTATGTTGTTAGAGGGTAAGATTCTAGGTCTTATGATAATTAAAATTTGGTGAAAATCATAATGACCTTGGAGAAAACTCTTTATTTCTTTAGTAGACGCTAGTGACTTATTCGCAAATATTCATGTCGACTCTACATATTCAATTATATCATCGTGCCTTAAACTAATGAGTAAGGAAAATACAGAGCTTTGGTGACGCTTGGCTCAGGCTAGCAAAATCCCTAGCATTTTGAATTTTTGAAGAGGTACAGGTCGTCCCTTCGAGCATCTGTCTACTTTACAGGTGTTTGGGTGAAGCGATCTACCTCAAATAATCCATTCAATACGAGAGTCCTCACAAATGCAAGCGTGTGGGTACTAAAGTAAATCGCTATCTAACTCTGCCGGCCGTATTACGTATCCGATATTTTGAGGCTGTAAATTTGAGAGACTGTAGTAACGCGTTGATGACTGAATCAGAAGGTCGGGGTTTGGAACTCACCTGGGGCATAGATATTTTTTTTTCGCAGCATCTTTGGATTGGCCCACAATGGACTTAAATCGATAAAAGCTGACCAAATTGAAATCGTGTTAGGAGAAAACTCGCTGTAAGTTACATTAATTTTTAGACAATATGTGGGAACATTACCTATGCAAAACAAATTTTTATTGTATAAGTTTACAGCAGAGGTTCTGCAACATCTTCAATCCAAAGGTTTTCAGAGAAAATATAGGGCAGACGTTTTACATGAAATTTGTTCAGTTTTCAGTGACTTAAGAGTGAGAACTATTGAGAATGTCATGAACACCACATACATAAACCAACGTAGCGGGACCATGCAAAGTTTCATGGTTCTGACTGGAAAAAACATTAAAGGAATTTAGGCTAGGTTTTGTTATTTCAGCCCATTGTGAGGGAAAAAAGGTTAAATAAATTATTTTTCGTGCCCATCGACAAAAGTTAACCCATTGACGTAAAGAGATTGTGATTTTTCAGATCGTTAGACCTCCACCTAGATTAAAGAGAGAGCTCAATTCACTTTTTACGTAGAATGTTATCTATGTACACAATCTATAGTCCCATCGTTATTTAATGATTAACCCTGCAACGACGTAGTCGCTACGTTGGGCACGAACTTCACATGCCGTCGAGCGACGTAGTGACTACGTCGCAGCAATTCAATTTAAATCAGCGGTAAACCAGCTATTTCATTTAAATCTCCTCCGACCTACGAGATGGGATTCATTTAAATCTCCTTCAGGCTTAATGGTTAAAAGACTAACACATTAATAGATTTTAAAAATATAGCTATATAAATTATTGTAGATGAAAATTTCTCAGTTATTGCATAAATTTATTGATACATATATAAGTTTTGAGAAAAAATATATTTTACGCAAACACAAAATTATAATGAAATATAGTTACTCAGGGGAAGGTCATCACTCAGAAAATACTAAGCCAATGGGTTAATTGTCTCCCCTGCAGATGTCAGATCGTAAGATCATCATTGGTGAGCCTGTACACCTCACCTTCATTGACAGTTGACAATTTTGGCAATGTTGACTGTGAAGCCCTTGATCTGACCTGAGTTAGCAGCATTACATAAAATAAGAGAAGTCACTTAATTGGCACTCTGGAAGTCAACAGTTTACAGACTTGGATCAAGCACTTAGTAGTCGACAAAGGCAAAGCTGTTGACCATTGAGAAAGATTAGCTTTACATACTTGTTAAGGCCACAGGGAAGACAATTCATGTTAGTCGCTGGGCAAAATAGTTACAGACTAGCCCCCTATGGACTGGAACAACTCAAAACTAGGCCCAAAAAGCAAAACTCACTAGTTTTGTGAAACCTGAGTAGCATTGACCCATTTTTTTAAGCATTACTCATACCAATTTGCTGGAGCTAATTCTTCCAGAGCAGCTGCGTGTGTCAATTTTCATTTGACGACAGTTTCTCCTCCATTTCAGGTGGCGTCTTCTGGTCGAAGTGATGTTGATTCGAATCTGGCCGGAAATTATAGGCAGCATATTCTGCCTATAATTTCTGAGATAAGAAACTGTCATCAAATGAATATTGACACACGCAGCTCCTCCGGAAGAATGAGCTCCAGCAAATTAGCGAGCCACTGCGGAGCTTTGCTCCAATTACCCATACCTTTGTCTCTTACATCTCATTCCTTAAATATTATTAAAAATAACATTAAAAAAATGAAAAACTCTGGATGATAACACATAATACCACTCCAATCCTATCTCTGCCTACCCCAAGGTGTATCTGAACTCGAAATATATATTTTGTAATTAAATGAAATTTCCTTCACAATGGCAAAATTTGCCCACGATAATTAACATGTTTTAATGCCCCCCGTTGCAAGGGACTCAACTTCGAACGGCAGCCGGGATGGGAGGGCAGGAATAGTATTGTTAGGGAGTTCGAACGTCCGGCGGATTTTCCCCCAGTTGGAGAAGAGGGCAAGGAGAGACGGAGCAGACCAACGGGTCACCTCCTGGTGTATACCAGGGGGAATCGTACCCAATTCTACGGCGGTGGTAAAAGCGGCGGTGAAGGACACGGGCTGCTCTAGACTGCGGGTGGTGGCCCATGTTGGCACCAATGATGCTTCCGAGCGTAGAGCTGATGAGATCTTGGATTCCTTTAGGAATCTAAACTCGGAGGTGAAACGCTTTCGGAGGGGCACTGGTGTCGATCTGCGACTATCCATCTGCAGCATTGTTCCATGGACTGACTGCGGCCCTCGAGTTTGGGACAGGATTGCCTGGATCAACAAGAGGCTGTGGAAATTCTGTGCGAGCATTGGGGCAGAATTCGTGGATCTTCGGCCGGTGCTTAGATCGTGCCGGGCTCCCCTCAACTCGTCTGGGGTGCATTATTCCAAAGAGGCGTCTGAACGGGTGGCTCGTAGGATTTTTGAGCACTGTAGATATTTTTTAGACTAGAGGGTAGGTCATCTAGTGGGATTTGTAAAGATTTAACCAAACGTAGCCTCCGAGGAAATCCGCATTGCAAAAATTTTCACATACAAGTAAACTTAAGAGCGCTAAAGCCGGTAAATAGTGACAATTTTCCCAAAACGCGTACTCCAGTGAAAGAAATTATATCAAATGTAATAAGCACTTCCAGTGAAATTCGCCCACCTAATACCCATAAGCGTGGAAAAGAACCAACCAACACTCAATCTACCAAATATGACATTAACTTTATAGTAGTTAATTGCCGTAGCGTTAAAAACAAGCGCGCTGAAATCGAGCGTATATTTCAGGATAGAGACGTGGTCATAGGAACGGAGAGCTGGCTTACTGAGGATGTAAGCGACAGCGAAGTTTTTCCTCCAGGATATAAAATCTACAGATGCAATCGAAGCCATAGGACAGGTGGCGGAGTTTTTCTAGCAGTTGAATCACATTTACACAGCACCGCCCACGAAATAACTGACAATGAAATAGAAAGCGTGTGGTGTACAATTAAACAACGAAACAAAAGGAGTATACATGTTTGCTCTTTTTATAGACCTCCAAACTCCAAAGTTGATGTTATTTACCAATTAGAAAATCAAATATCCACATTTACTGTGAGAGAGAGTAAAAGTGTAATAATTATTGGGGGAGATTTTAATCTGCCATCTATAAATTGGGATTCTTACACTGTAAAACCAAATTCTAGGAATAGGGAAATCAGCGAGATCTTACTCAACACACTTGCTAATCACTCACTTTCCCAAGTAGTTGACAAGCCTACAAGAGGAAATAAAATATTAAACCTTTTTGCAGTAAGCCATCCTAAGTTGATAAAACAACTCGATATTATTGACGGCATAAGTGATCACAGAGTAATTTTTGCAACCTTAAAAATTGAAGTAGTGTCAGCTGTAAAACCGAAACGCAATATTTATTTATTTGATAAATGCAACTTCATAAAATTTGGCGAGATGCTTAATGATTCGTACACGGACTTCGTAGCTAAAACAGAGGATAAAAGTACTGATGAATCATGGAAATATTTCTTAGAAATTCTACGACAGGGAATCAACAAATATATTCCACAAAAATTGAAATGCGACAGTAAAGAACCTCGCTGGTATAACAATGATGTTAGGAGGGACCTTAAGAGACAGAGAAAACTGTACAACTTGCTCAAAAAGTCCACTACGGTAGGTGACAAATCAAAGGAACTTGAAGAAAAAGAAAGTTATGCTGCACAACGCTCAAAAACTAAGAAATCAATGCGTACTGCATTGCGAAATTTCAAGAAAAAAGTACTTGGTGAATTACTCGAAGAAAATCCGAAATCTTTTTGGTCATATGCGAGAGAGCTTCAGGGAAAATCTTCAACCGTAGATTCGTTATTTGATAAAGATGGCAAACTTGTCACCGAAAATATTGACAAAGCTAACACGTTAAATTCCCACTTCGAAAGTGTATACACTACAGACGATACTGCATGTAATTTTGAAATTTCATTCACTGAGGAACCGATGAAAGAAATCACTATTCAACGCGATGGGATAACTAAACAGTTACAGTCGATAAAAAATAGTAAATCTCCGGGTCCGGAGGGAATACCCACGCGTGTCCTCAAGGACTTAGCGCCACAGATCGCACCGTTCTTAGACATAATATTCAAGAAGTCATTGTCTGAAGGAAAGATACCATTAGACTGGAAAATTGCTAACGTTACACCGATATTAAAAAGGGAAACAGACACGACCCAGGGAACTATCGACCAATTTCATTAATGTCGATTATAGGCAAGATACTCGAACATATCGTCGTTAGCAATATCATGACATTCCTGGATAGTCGTAACGTCCTCCATGGCTCTCAGCACGGCTTCCGGAAAGGTAGATCATGTGAAACACAACTCGCGCTCTTTCTTCATGACGTTTTCAAATCTGGCGAATTGAAAAGACAAGTTGACGCATTATTTCTAGATTTTAAGAAAGCTTTCGACACGGTACCTCATAACAAACTTTTATACAAATTACAGT
Organism: Pyrrhosoma nymphula; assembly: GCA_963573305.1. Lineage (NCBI taxonomy): Eukaryota > Metazoa > Arthropoda > Insecta > Odonata > Coenagrionidae > Pyrrhosoma > Pyrrhosoma nymphula. Next base: position 40,056,052 of record OY754334.1, read on the forward strand.
CATGCAGCCTAAACGAAACAGTAATAAACTGGGTACGCGACTTTCTGAGTGATCGTAAGAAAAAAGTAGTTCTTGAAGGAATTAGCTCTGATGTAGTTAAAGTGACATCAGGTGTCCTGCAAGGAAGCGTGATCGGCCCCCTTTTGTTCATTATATACATAAATGATCTATGCTCTCAAATTAGCAGTAAAATACGTTTATTTGCCGACGACGCTGTCATCTATCGTGAAATTAGTGACCACTCTGACTTTGAAACTCTATCATCGGATTTAAACAACGTTCATGTGTGGAGCCAAGAGTGGGGACTCGAACTTAATCTGAGCAAATGCACGGCGGTACATTTCTTGCGGAGGTCGTCCAACTATTCCCATGTATATGCTGTGGATGGTGTTAACATAAAGGCGACAGATGAAGTGAAGTATCTAGGAGTTACGATAACTTCGGACCTATCGTGGGGAGCACATATAAGAAATATTTGTGGCAGAGCTCTGAAGAAGCTAGGATTCGTCAAGCGTATTGTGGGAAGATTTTCAGATGAAAAAGTAAAAGAGAGGTGCTATTTCGCACTCGTCCGGCCACACCTTGAATATGCAGCAAGCATATGGGATCCGGTGCAGAAAGACTTAATCCGGGAACTTAATAAAATACAAAGGAAAGTTGCGCGATTCGTCAAAAACTGCTACGGGCGTACAGACAGCGTTACACAGATGTTAAACGAATTGGGCTGGGAGCCGCTGGAGACTCGGAGGCTGCACGCTAGGCTTAGATTGCTTGAACAATTGAGAATAGATATATGTATTTCTGAGCGACACGGAGAACATCATATTAGAACCCCACTATATTTCCAGGTCCGACAGAAACGATAAATTAAGAGAGATATTTTGCTGAACGGATAGGTATGGGAATTCGTTTTTCCCCCGAACAATAAGGGACTATTATAAATGCTAGGTGTAATTTCATTAGAGCATTTCCTTTTTACATGTAAACGGTTGGTGTCCTAACACCCCCCGCCACACGCCTATTGAGGCGGCTTGCGGGGTAGTATGTAGATGATGTAGATGTAATGTAAATTTTGCATTAACAAAAAGAGAGCATTTTGTAATATTCAATTATAATTGACTGTTATCAACTTATTCACAAGACAAAAAGGTTACCAGAGAGTGACACAACATTTTGCAGCCAAGAAGTCACAAAAAAATAAAGTTTAGAATATTACAGAATGTTTCCTTATTGTATTCTAGTCTACTATGAAGTGGGGTAAGCATTGATGCAAAGGCAAAATCTGTGAACTTACTGACTAACAGCCGGATTCGATGATCTGGATTAGAAACTTCCAATATTTGCCCAATCATAAGTGATTCAGCTTCACTGTCCAGCTGCTTGAGCCCATTCTGTTTCAGAGCATCCCTAACTTCTTTCTTCACCTGGTCAGCAATATTTGGTAGAATCTTCTCCAAGTCACTGGAATGGTACAATGTAATTTTTTTTATTAGGGTGATCTATTCATCAAGGTAGACAGGTTTAAATGGAAGAAAATAAATATCCTCTTTAGACTAGGCGTAAGCCCCTTTCTCCTTACACGATGTAATTCTCCATCTCAGCATACATCCTACCTCTCTTCATCCCATTTGTTTTTTATCCTCTTGCCCAAATGGCTTTTAAAGGACTATATGAATAGAATGATAAGCCTTCTTAACATTCATATTGATTGACAGTACTAATTATCTCAAATATAATTCCAATTACATACTATGATAGTATTTTATCTAAAAATGTGAAATTTTGAACTCAAACATCAAAAAGTAATTTGATATTAAGAAACTAAAAACTTCATGGAGAAACAAAAAAGCCAAAGGAACACAATCTTCTAGACCATCTGTAGTACAATGTTATTGCTTGTATTAGAGAATCCATAAAAAAGTAGCATGTTGATATCATTGTTGAGTCTATAACTAGGATGGCTACCTTTTTATGTACCTAGGCATAAGAGATGATTTAAGTACCTTTTTTCCAGTCCAGAGTTACCATTCATAACACCAATACAGGAGTAATAATACCTTCAATTTAACCTCTTTAAATTTTCTTATTTAACAATCTGGTCTTTTGTCTTCAATGATTACATAAAACTGGAAAATTCTGATGACTCAAGTGTGACCGAAAATATATCATAAAGTTACGATGAGAGTTTGAGGGACTGATACTTTGAGGGTTAGGGAATTTGATAATAATTATAATATTCACATTTCATGGCATACTCAACAAACCAATTATGTCCAGTTGCTCTCTGGTCTGAAGCCTTATTGTGCACATACTATAGTATATATATTGCACGAATAGTATGCCTAATGTCTTCTACTTATTTTTAGCTACCCTGCATCAACATAAGGATGGTGTTTGATAAAAGGTTTTTTCTAGAAACAATGGCAAGTTCATCTACAAACCCACAAAAAAAAACAGTCACAAACTTTTGTGCCAAAAATACAAAAAACTTTCCAAATATTGCAGATAGAAAGTACTGATATAAATATTGGAATACGTGAATTATACTTCCACAGGATGACTCAGTATGAGCAAACTATAAGGGCTAATAACTGATTGGGAGCTTTTAGAGACAGAGCAGGTTTTGATAGAAAACGCACAGATAGTACAAAGGTATTTTTCAAATGCAGACATTTTTAAGCACTGGAACCTCTAATTAATTGGTTGAATTGTAATAACATCTTGGACTATGTAATTAATTAAAATTTAGAGAAATGTTGATACCCTGTTTCAAGTGAACAAATGTGTGAATGGTCATGAAAGGTTTCCCCGATTGATGTGAAAGCAATTACTACTCACCTAGAGATGGGCCACTCTGTGAAAATTACCTTGGAAATTTTCGTAAATTACTGCAGTATTTTTTGTAATTTACCGGGCCCCTTGAAAATTGCCGTAATTTTCAAGATAATCCACTAAGTTAGAGATAATTTTTCATACAGATAAATTCCCAACTTGTTCTTTTAAGCCAAGATCACATTTCCTACGTGTTTGATAATAAATTGAGGCACGTACAACTCATTTTTGGAATATTTTACTTACATTATAGCATTATAAGAGTAAAGCATTAGAATATTCTTCTTGAAAATTTCTCGTACTTTGACAAAAGAAAGCCAGATTGCGTGTTGCTGCTGTAGTTCTTACAATTTTAAACATTTATAATAGAATAATGTTGAATTAGGTATGGTTTAAACATGGTCATTCCCTTCCTATTGCTATAGGCTTTCTTATTTAACAATACATTTGCTGTTTAATACTTAAAACTAAAAAAAATACTGGAAAATTACGGTAATTTTCGAAAATTACCGTAATTTACCATGGTAAATTACCTCAAAAGAAAATTACGGTAATTTTCCTATCTCTATACTCACCCATCATCCATGAGTAGCATTATATGTTCTTTCAAATGAGATTTGAATGACTGCATTCCCTGGAATGGAGGTCCAACTACACCAGCAGTTACAAGGAGCACAGTCCCAACCACAGTGGCCCTCTGCACTCTTACATTTAAGTCTGAAAACCTTGACTGGTCCATCACCACAGTCTGTAACACAAGAAACAAAAAGTTTCATTCATGTCATAAATTTAATTCTAACACTTGAATAAGATTTTAACTCTTCAGCTTCTGACTTAAGTGTCTTCAGACAAAAAGGCTGCAAAGTAAAGTGCTTCTTAATTATTTTAACTGCCATTAATTATATCCAATAATAGTAAACCTACAGGTATTAAAGAGTAAGGTAAATATTCTTTTTCATCAGATACTAAGGTTAATTTTTCATTAGTATGCTAATGTTCCACACAATATTTATAAGAAATCTAATGTTTCCCTTAAATGAGGGAGGATAATAAAAACTGCTGGTTTAATTAAAGAATGGGGAGCAATTTGCTACAATATATATGTACTTATGTATATGAATGAGGATTGAGTAGGATCATTCATTATTATTGTAACGTTTGCGAGAGCCGTCGCAACGTTCGCGAGTTCAAGAGTCATCACCATTCGCGAGTCCAAGAGCCGCCACCAAGGACGAAGATATAAATAAACAAGGCAACAGAGGAAAGGAAATAAGAGCAATCAGCAGTCTAGAATTAATCAGACGGAAAAGTATTAAGATTGAAAAAGTGTAACATAATAAATTAAAGTGAAAAATAAATTGTTACTTTATTTTGCTTAACCTAAAATATGGAGATGCTTTCATATAACTTCTTGCAAAATTCCACATCGCCATTTCAATAGTGATTAACCACTTAGCAATCATTCTAAAATGACAGTTGAGCATTTTCCTAATTACTAATCATCACAAAATCAAATATATATACCTATAGTAATATTTATGTATACCTATACATAACAAATATGTTACCACATATGTCTGCAACTCTACTGCTATGAGGCAATAATGAAGTAATATTAGAGCAGATGGTAAAGTTAGAACAAAGAAGAGATAAATTTCGATGAAGAGTCAATGAGTCACTGTGACTAAAAATTTGTAATGGAAAAATTGATTTTGGTCAAGAATACCAAATTAAATCAAAGGTATTCGTAAACCCTAGGCAGCAACAACACTTCTTAAGTACAAAACACTGATATAGGTATAATCACCTCTGGATATAACTCCTCTTCATTCCAATCAAGCAGCTCAATATAAGCTTTAGTAAGGACCTGAGTGATAACGGCACGAATATTTGGTCCCTTCTCTTCAATGGCCCTTAAATGTCTACCAAGCCAAGTCTTTGTGTACTCCAAGCCATCTGTAAAAAAAATCATGAAAACTAACTTTATTCAACTTGGTCTTTGATAAGAGCACCTCAAATTTTGAAAATGTGACTGAAGTTGATAAACTGACCTTCCTGTGTTTCCAAAAATTCTGCAAACTTCTTCTTCTCATAGTCCACACTCTGAGCCATTATATGTGGCCTTATTTGCTCAATAGCAAAATTTGCCATGTCCAGCTTCATTAAATCTAATGTCTACGTAAGAAAATATCATTATTAGCCATGAATAAATTACTCAATTATGTTAATGTGATAATGAAACCAGACTGTGAATCCACCAACAACAATTTGTCAATTTAAGGGATAGACATTAGGTTCTTGGCAGCAAAGTGCATGCATTATTATTAGAGAAATTTCACCACAATACTCCATTGTCAAAGACTTCCATGGTGCATAGCATTGGATGATTCAGAAATTTGGTCTGTGAGGATATAGGATGAGCATCGATTAACAACTTTCAGGGTGTGGGCTTGGAGATGGATGGAGAAGATAAACTGGGCAGAAGGGAAGATGAATGAAGTGGAGTTGAATATGGTGGAAAAGGAAAGTCATTCCAAGTTAAATACGTAAATGGTCGTTGCCGCACCAATTCCGATTTTGACGAAAATTGGGTCATGAATAGTCCCAACATTCCTAAGACCAAAATCGTTTTCCTTAGTCCTGGGAAAAAAATTTCCCCTGAAATATAGGCAACTATGCGGCGACAGAACAGGGGAAAAAACGTGTTTTTAGGATCTATTTCGATGAGCTCTAGAAATTTTTTTTGCATAAACTGGATGTAATTATAGAATCACTAGATAGCTAAAAGTGTGTTATTTACGTATATTTAATCAAAATTGGACTTCTCACCTGCTAAAGTTCTCTTATTACAGTTTGAATTCAAACTAAAAAATTGTCATTTTTGAACTTCTAGGCATAAAATACACCAAGAAGGACTGCAAATAACAGGTTAGTTTTTTTACTTGTAGCACTTATGTATATGTAGAGTAAGTACAATAAAAATTAAATGGATGTTAGATATCTTTCACTGCGAAAACATTCCTCTAATTTGACAAATTTTGAAAAAGTTTGTTTTTTAGGTTAAAAAAATCAATGTGGGGAAAGTTTTAAAAATCAAGGAAGCATTGAATTAGAAAGCCCTTTGAATATACTTTCTAATTAAAAAAGAATCGTTTTGTGATTCGCATGGAAAGAAGACATACAGTCTTGGACTTAACTATTAACATCCTAGTCGTATTTAACATGGAATGACTCGAAATGAAGTTGGAGAGGGAAATTTGAAAGAGAGAGAAGAAGGTGGAAGGAATAATGAAGGGTAAGGCTGTTAAGGTCTTTGGAGCGATTTTTGTTCATGAACAAATTTGCATGAAACTTTGCTTGTGCTTTTATTAGTGATATATTTAGATAAAAGCGAAAAAAATTGCATTTTATCCTTTTAGTGTTTTAGCGGTGATTGCTAACAGATACCGAAGTGTCAAAGATTCAAAAAAAATAATTAAATATATTTTAGCCTAAAATTTCAACTGCTGTGCCAAAAACTAAGTCATAACATTCTCTAATAAAGGCAGACTGTAAAATATAATTCTTGTATCATTTCCATTGCTGCACATACGGTGAGTTACACTGCATAAACAGATGCACAACTGAAATGTGGTCCGAGAATTTTTTTTTACTTACTTCAGAAATTATAAAAATGTGCACTCATTGATACATATTACCGCTCCAGCCTTCTGAAAGAGAGGGAGGGCAGAATGATGGGGAAGAGCTAGGAGAAGTTGGTTGATTCTGGATTCAGTGAAGAGGGTAGGAGGTATGAAGAGTTTAGGATAATGTAGGACACATGCAGAGAGTCAAGATTCAAATGGATCTGAATGGAACAAGGAATTTGAAGGTTCGGAGTTAGTTAACAACAGTACCCACTATTAGAAAGAAAAACACACTAATTGACTGCCTTATTGAAAAGGCAACTTAGGAGAAATTTACCTCAAGTATTCCTTTGAAAAGAGGGATTATATCCGTTGTTTGTGTCAGCTCACGAATTTTCTCATCCCGTACAGGTGCACACAGCTTAGCCATGAATGAGATTATGTACTGGGCATAATGCTAGAATGCAGAATATCAAACTTGATAAATTTAGCAAAATGAAACAGAGTTGTCAGGAACAATACGGCAATATTTCACGATAAAAACTGCACACATACTTTGAAATCAAGAACCTCAGCTTCTGCCTGTTGTCTGACCAAGTCAATGTCCAGAACTTCAGACACTTCATCCCTTATCTTGGTATGGTGAGGAAGCAGCAAAGAAAGCATCATCTGTAAAAATAATAGTTGTACAGATATGTGCACCCCTCTGCATTATTATAAAGCACAGACACAACCTGACAATCACCAACACAATAAATAAAAGTAAAGTCTCTTTATAGTGAAATTGACGGGACCCAAAATTTGTCCATTACACTATATTGAATTTCACCATAAAGGATACTATGCACTGGTATCCTTTTTCATACTATCTGTAACACGGCCATGAAATGAATCAAGCTCTAACATAAATGGCATTCATTAATATAAACTGATGAGTGCTGAATATTCGAAATTTTACTTCTTTAGAGATGATTGATTTTCTTCACAAATTACTTCATAAGTCAATTATTTTTTTCAATTTTAATCCTATCAAGCACCTGCACTTAATCATGCATTGTGGAATTTTAAACTTAAAATTAATGGCGTGAAAATATTGTCAACATCTCATATCACGAATTTACTTCATATTTATCAGCTTTACCGTGGAAAAATATTCATGATGTAATTTTATTGTGGTTCGCATATGGTCTTTTCCACACTATAGGGCAGTACCAGCATTTTCAAGATGTAAAATTAGCGAAATTATAAAAACAGTTCACAAATTTTTGGAATTATTGTTTAATACATGTGCAAAGTTGTTTTGTCTTTTTTCAACAGATGCGTCAGTTGTTCACACGAGGTCCAAAATACATATGATGCTGCTGTATTGCGGGTTGCATAAAGTATTCAAGGAGGTGCTGTACAGCTGTTACAATATCACCAAGAAGAAAGATTAATAAATAGTGATGGGGTCAGGATCCGAGATTCGGTCGAATCCTTCAAAAAAAAGATTCAAAACCTGGTAGAAAAATACCTAACTGTAAGGTTTGATTTCCCAATACTACAAGATATCTTAGCTTATAGGGTATTTATATATTTAATTTTTTACTCTATATTTGTGCCAAAATCACAAGTCCAAATCACAAACCAGTCTGGCCTCAAATACTTGCGTTAGAAACCAGTCTGGCCATTTATGTGGCATTGCCTAGTAGTAAAATTAGGTATTACTTTTCACAGAAAAATGGCGTTGATGAAGTTTGAATTACATCTCTTGCAGAAATATTATACTTCATGCAATAGCATCTCTAAAGCCACTAATGCACTATGGAAGCACGTAAAAAAAACTTTCAGTTCCAGCCACTGAAGCAGCAAGAGTCCGAAATTTGAACCAAAAATAATCAAGGAAAGGTTTTGAAACACCTTCTTAATAAATACCTTTGAATTGCTCTAGCATCAGTGTTTCTGGCAATTTGTTAAATACAAAAATAAATGGATTAGATCCTGACAGATTAAGAATGCTCCATTTCATAAGCAAAAATTAACAAGTTATTTGTGCTCACTTAGCTTTCTTTGCCATTCTTAATTTTAGAATTAATAAATGCCATTGTGAAACACATTGCTGCTCGCTGTTATTTCTCCTTTAAAGTTGAATTATTATATTTTTGTTTGAAGGAAAACCAGGAGCTACTTGTGGGTTCAAAAATGTACAAGAAAATTAAAAATGCATTAGGTTTTCTGATATGAAAATATTAGCGCACTAGCATCCATTTTTCTGTTATTTTTCTCCATTAGCCATGCCATTCATCGCCCAATTTCAGTCTGCGCAAAAATATTTGAAACTGTCAATGCCGCAGTCCTGGACAGCCTCTATTCAAAACATTAGGAATCTTAACCCTTCCATCTCTGTTCATTTTAAACTGTGCAGTTTTTATTAGGCAGCACCCAGATCTGTTCCCAGCAAATAGCGACTTCCACCACTACAACACCAGACACAAAATGGACATCCATATCCTGGATTATAACCTGTCAAAAACCAAAAAGGCCCCCATCATATGGCCTCCATCATATATAACAGACTTCCTCCGCGTATAAAAAGTACATCCCCAATCACACAATTCAAAAAGTCCCTGAAGACCTTTCTAATAAACGAAGCATTTTATAGCCTAAGCTCATTTTTGGATGGTTCATAGGGTGCGGTCCAAAAAGCGCTACAAATGCTCCGGAGCGTCTGGAGCGAGCTTCCAAGTGGTCCGTTAATCGCTCCCAGTCGCTCCGGAGCACTACGGTTTATCCCATGACGTCAAGGAAAACGTCATCATATTTGCTCCCGCCTCGCTCCAGACACTACGATAGAAACTATGGGCAGCTGGAGCAATTCATGGTTTCATGGCGGGATTTCAAAGATGACAGGTCGGAACATTACTGGTGGATGCATACAAGGTTAAGTCCACTCAATATAATTAGTGCTTTGAATATTTAAAACAGTGATCATCCTACCAGAATATTAGATATTTCTGAATCCTGTTAATTGGAATAAATTTAACATTAATATGAGGTTGAGAAGCTCTACGTCCCCAAATGTAAGAACAAGACAAATATTTCCTCCAATGACCGTTGGAGTAAAATATGTCTAGTGTTCTTTATTTATACATGTGAATTATTATTTTTTAATATTTGTATATATGTATATTATATTTGTTGTGCTCTAAATTTATGAATGCAAGTGAATTATTAATTATATCTTTTTATTTACACGGCCGTTGGAGTAAAACATTTTTCGTGTTCTGAAATTTCAATGGTGTGAGAATAGGTTTTCGTGCGTATACAAACACCATACTTCATGTAGAGGCCGTGTGAAAGTCGAATTATTCCAGACCAATAATATGCCTTGAATCTTTTGACATGGATATAATTCTGAGCTTTTTCTCAAGTGTTATGAGCCAAAGTTTCAGGTCGATTGTTTATCATTATAGGTACGGTTATGAAACCTTATTGCAGAAAACCATCACATTATCAGCAAACTTCGGGAAAGCTAAGCAAGAGTGCATGGTTTTAATTTATAATTAATTTTAAAGTAATGTAGGTGCAAGTTGTTAATAGATAGCCAAATATATTAATTCCATTTGAAAAACTTGAGTCCCAATGGTCGATTGAAAGCAGTGCCTCCCCGAATTATCTCCCTTGTTATCATAAAAATAGTAGTCATCATCTCCGTCATTACTCTCAAGATTGCCAGAAATCCGACCTGACCATTAACAGATTAATTAATCATCTTGGGAAATGAGAATTCGTCTGAAAGCAGGTATATTCCAATGCAAATAGCAGACGATTCCTTCTTTCCGAACAACAACAAACGGTGGCCATGACACTTTGCCACGAACGCTCCGAAACCGGTCCAAAATGCTTTCCCCTGGGAGTCATTCGGAGCACTGGGAGCGAACGTGAACCGATGCTCTGGAGCGTTTTCGGCGGGAGCGTCTGGAGCGCCCCGTAGCGCTTTTTGGACCGCACCCATAATCTCAAAAAAATACTACCTCCATTTTCTTTTTTTCATATTCCTTGTATACCTATACTTTGTTCTTGCCATTTGATATGTATGTTGTGTACCTTAATGATAACTTAACAAACAATAAACTGAAGGGTAAGTATTTTCGTGCATATGAAAATGGGTCTGCCAGGAGTTCGAAAAGAAGCACCCTTTATCGCTTTTACTCAATAACATTATGACCATAACTTCCATGAATATTTTCAGCATGAAAGTCAGGGAGATATTTATAATTAGTAAAGCCTACTTACTATATAGTGTCAGAATTTCTAAAGGATGATTTGCTAAGGGAACTTTTATATTGTATTGTATTTTATACTTATTCATATCAAATACCTATGTATTATCTGTGTACCATCGCTGAATTATTGTTTTGTATTTTTTTGACTTGTTTCAATGTCATGTATCATGATAAAATGAAACTAATAAATTATTATAACTGTAAATCTTTAATAGAATAATGGCTTTTTTAATAAAAAATAGCATCTTGTCCAAGTCCCAATTCGGCTTTATTAAAGGATATTCTGCTGAACTTGCTTTCTATAAACTCATTGACTCAGTTCTTTACGGACTTAATGGTCACCTCAACACTCTCTGCATCTTTTATGATCTAAGGAAAGCATTTGACTCTGTTGATCATTCTTCTGCGTAAATTCCACTTCTAATGTCTGAGAGGCATTGTAATCGATCTAATAAGGTCGTTCCTGACAAAGAGAATCCAGTGTGTAACACTGGATTTCATGTGGAAATATAAAGAAATGCTCATCCTCCTACCAGGAGATTATCAGAGGTGCTCCCCAAAGCTCCACTTTGGGGCCATTGCTATTCCTACTTTACATTAATGATCTACCAAATTCACTGAATGGCTATGTTTTCATGTATGCAGATGATACTAATCATCTGCTAAAGCACACGGGAAATATCATTATGTCAGCTCTAGAGGCTGTCGTCAACAGGAGAGTTATTGTATTCAAAATGTATTGATAAATAAGAGTAAATATTCATATATATGCTGTTTCACCCAATACAGAAAAAAATTGACCACAGCCCATACATAAAATTTACAGATTGCAGCTTGAGACATACCACAGATACAAAGTTCCTTGGCTTATACATAAATGAATCTCTAAGTTAGGACACTCACCTTGCCTCATAAATAGCCTCTGGGTATTACTTGATCAGAAGGATGATCAAGCTAACAAATAGGGACACTGACATTATCTTAATATTACGGGCACATTTACAGCAGAATAAAATATGGTATTGTGACATGAGGAAACTACCCTACATCTGGACGAATTTGAAAACTACAGAAGTAGGCAATTAGAATTATACGCAAGGCAAGACAGCAAGCCAGTTGTCGAAATCTGTTCAAACAACTACAGATTATGCCCCTATCTTGTGTTTATATGTACCAAGCAATCATGCTCATAAAAATTTTGAAGGTATGTAATCTAAACTTGAGGACCAATCAAGATGCATGTACATAATTACCACACACAAAATAAATGTCAATATGCAACAATTGCACATAATCTTGTACAGCAATGGGCCAATGTACATGAGCTGCAAATTTTTTAATAATTTTCCCTTAGAAATAACAAATGAGCAAAGACTGGTGCGTTTTAAATTAAAACTGAAAAAATACTTTCTTGATAACTGTTTTTATACTGTTAATGAATTCTTGTTGAATGACAAATTATGTGCTGTGTCTTTTGTATCCAAATTAGTATAACCTTTATACATTACTTTTGACGGGTACCAACGCATATGATATGTACCAACGTATCTCCTGGACCAATAAGAAAATAGAATAAAATTTCCAAGTGATTTTCTCTCTTCATGCTCAAAAATATCTCAGACCCTCCCACTTTTAATTACGGATATTTTTCCAGAAATGGAGCTCATCCTTGGGCATATAGGGCATCAACAAATGATTAGCGAGCTCCGTCATTTTGGAAAAGAGAGAAAAATTTGAAGTTCATATTTCACTATATCGAATACAATCTGAAGTTCGGGACTGAAAAGTGATTTCACTATATCGAATTTTTCAGTGTTACATTATATGAAATTTTTTACACATAATGGCCTATATTGACAAATGGTCTAGCTCATTTCACTAAAATTACGAAAACGCAGACCTATGCCTACCTGAGCGGTGCCACTGGACGGGCAGACACTAGAGCGAATGCGAAAAAATAATGCCCAACCCAACCTAGACCTAACTCAGGCAGATCAGCATAACTCTGTTTTTTTTTAATTCTGGTGGGGGCCCGGGGGCAAAGCCATGCGGGGATCTGGGGGGGCTTCGCCCCCCCTGGCTATCTGCTGTGGTGAGCGAAGCGAGCCGTCAGTGGCTAGTTTCACTATATCGAAAAATTCACTATATATTGTTTAACTATAAAGAGACTTTACTGTATTAATAAAAATCAATAATAATATAAATAAGATGAATAGTTTGTCACAAAAAGTCAAAGTTCAATAAACCAGAAAAAGGTTATTGGTTTTATAACAGCAGAGGAAGATAAAAATATATCCTTGACTTAGGTTTTAATCAAATCTACAGTATACTTTCAACAACTGGTTTTTTTAACCAGGTAGTTATTAAATGTATTTTTGACCCTTTCGAACAAGCTATTGTAACACCTCTGACAAGATATAATTTTATATCTTTAGCACAACTGTAGCCTATATTTATGCCAGAGATCTGATTTTTTGTAACTTCCCACAAAATAATATTACATACATGCTTACATTTTTAATGTCTTCCAGAAGAATCATTGCCTGAGTGTAATTTGGAGGATCCTCCGCCAGTTGATCTGCTAGAACATCCCAGAAAGCACGGTGCACTGTGTCTTTGATTTTTTTCTGCAAGCTATATCAAGGTAAATGTCACTTATTTTAGAAAGAATTCATGTGTGTACCAGCATGGTCAACAATGTAATCACAGACACAAAAAATCTTCAAAAAATAAACCAAAAATTAGTTATAACCAAATTAAATTTAGGTTATGATCACACATAATGAGGGTTAGAAACTGAAGAGGTAATTCTCAATAATGTTTTTCAAGCATTGAAACAAGGCAAACTATTACTTAAAAAAACAAAAATAATCCCAGGCTACCTTGTTGTGGCAAAAGATAATTGACAATTAAACTTTCTGAAGTGATAAAAAAAGAGGAAGTGTTGTCTTATTTATCTCACTACTGGGACAAATTATTTAGTAAAATGCCCAGACAATTTGAATAAAGAAATTTGGAATGAGAAAATGAATATTTAGTTTCAGGTCAGTCAAGTATCCAATCCAAGGTCTGAATAAATGGTTAGAAATAACTAAACCAAAAACTAGCATCGATAAAATCAATGATGATTTTACAAGTGTGTTGTCAAAATTAAGGTTCTCATTCAAATTTATATTTAATTTTTCCATTCTTATTCCTGCGAGAAAAATAGTGAATCAACATCACTGAAATAATATCAATTACGTAGTACCTTAAATCAGGTCCTAAAAATTACATAAAATTTAATAACATGTCTCTTAATATCAGAAATGTAGGTATTCTAGATTCCTTGTTAATACAGTAAAGCAATGCACTAATGTCATTTATTAATAACTAAACATATCCTTCCTAAACTAATTTCAACTCAGACTTCATAGCATGTTTTCTACATCCTCAATTGTGTTCTTATATGTATGACAGATATTGTACGTCTGAAAAAGGTGTCATCTGATTTTCACCATGGAATCAAACCTCAAAAGATTTTGAATGGAAATGAAGAACTAACTGGAACTAACAAGTGCATTCAGGGTAATAGGACAAAGGACATTTACAAAGGAAATATGGAAATGAAGGGCCATCAAAACCTGAAAGGTCAGTTTTTACAGATTTAGCATTCCATTTTATAGTGTCCTCTCACCAAAGATAGACACAAAAGATTATTTCACAAGATCATATTCAACACAATATTAATTACCTAACATAAAATGTAACAATGATGTTTAACCAACTCCTTACTGAAGAAAAGTGATGCAAGGAAACATGTACATATACTGTATTTCCTGGCTTATAAGACTCACTTTAATTTATCAAAAATGAATTCTGAAATCAGCCTGCATTGTATGAGCCGAGGCTAAAGCAATGTTTTCATTCATCTGATTTAGCAGTGCCATCGGAGGTGCCCATCTCTCTACTTCCACCACAGACTGCATACTGGCAATGACATAAAAGTCCATCAGTCATTTGTTTCTGTGATTCTACGATTAATAACTTTAACACATTTGCAATATTTGAATGTTAACAATCCCATTTTCTTCCAAGAAATAGTTAACAGTAACGGATTGAGATAATAATTTTTTCTTATAAAAATCTAACCCAAGAAAAAACTATGCATCTTGCAGGCTAGTGCGTTCAATGACCCGGGAAATACAGTATTTGTTAGGTGGAATACAATTAAAGTTTCTAAATCTGCTCAGCACATATTAATGACATTTTCCATGTCATACTGTGATATCCATTAATATACCAGAAATTTTGCCTTAGGTCTTAATATTTTTGCATGTATATGACATACATACATGCAATTAATACATGGCATACATTTTCGCTCTGAAAAATGGCTACTGAGGTTGAAAATATGGGTATGAAATATGCTTGAAATTCTCAATTATTGTAGACCTTATCATATTGAAATCATCTCGTTCAATACTTTGCCACACAACATCCACAAAAAGAAATGAATTGACACTCACCTGTTCTCTGGAGGCTCCAACTTCTCCAGCTTAAAATCCCGGTTCACAGCAATCTCATGGGCAAGGGCCATATTGGTTACTCCATTGGCAGCTTGCATAATTTCCTCCAAAGAGACAAACTTAGGTGGCGATGCAGCCGCCACACTAGGGAGAACAAAACCTCGCTGAGGCCTGGGTGGAGAGCCTGAACCCCCTGTGCGTTGCCTGTGCAGGCCAGAGTGACAATTCATAACATAACAAATAAAAGTGCAGTTAGCAAACAGGAAAGCAAAAAGCTAAGCTTTAAGCTGAAGAATAATAATAAATAAGAAGAAGAAATACATACCCATCAATAGCATGTTCAAAATGTATAGAAAAGTTAGTGTGAAAAACTAGCAAATTGTTTGATAAGGTTTTCCCAGATTTTATAGCAGAAAGAGATAAAAATTCTCTATACAGTAACAATATAGATTAAAATCAAAAGAAAGAGCCATGAAAAGGAATACCATTATGACATTATTGAATATTTTCAATGCAAAGGAATAAGGTGTCTTAGTGATGAAGAACATGATCAAAATTACCCCAAATCAACATTGCTTACAATATTGCTTTTAACAGATATTTTAAAAATTTAATAGAAAATATAGCTTCTCTGAAGGCGATGCCAAATTTGATTATCTGCAAAGAACTATCTTTATTTTTTCAGAAATTACATTAATTATTTTTAAAACTCTCACCTGGAAAATGAGACATAAATAATGTTTTCAAGGAAATTATAGTTAAATTTCAAGAAAATTACCAATTGCGATATTCAAAATATTTAATGTATTTTATTAACTTTAAATAGTGACATTGTTTGTCGACTTTAAGATAACCAGAGTCATAAAGCCATGCCACCTAAGGCTTTCATGACTTTTCAGGGAGATGTAGATGCAAATGCACAGCTTATGCGAAAACTCAAAGCTCATGCACAGAAACCCATTTTCGACCTGAGAGAGTATATTTAGGCGAACTGCCCCTGCATGTGAGTACTAGAGTCCATCCTAGATAATAGCGCAGTTAAAATATACTGATTTGGCTTAGAAAGTAATCAAAAGTAAACAATTTTATCACGATGGTATGATTAAAACAAAGGCCACCATCATGGGTTCTTCAGCCACGTGATTCCCTTCCCCAAATGGCATTGAATGTGTTTACTTATTAGTTGCATTTCTAATTGTCAACTGCACTATTATCTTGGACAGGCTACAGAGAAAATGATCAATGCCCAATAGGAATCTGAAAGGTTGCTCCTCCCCTCCAAGTTTCCTCCCTCAACTGCAACATCCCCCACTATGCTGCCTTTCCCCAGGGTTATTGAGGAGCCGTAAACTTTCAAACAAGCTATTATGATTAACCCTTTCATCCAAAAAAAAATTCACATATTTTCCTCACTGGTATCAAATGCAGTCATTCTTCTCTTTTTTAAACAATGTCATTATTGAAATTTACTTCAGGAAGTAATTTATGGGTACCTCTTGTTTTAATTTGACATATTGATTATATAGTTATAATTATTTGGCATTAGTCATTGCAAAACATATATATTGAAATTATTTTTAAAATATGTACCAAAAACAACAACAATGAAACTGCTTTTGGGGCTGACGCAACATTTGAGTGGAATAGGGAAGATGACCATGTTGGAGCTGCTCCAACACATGATGGGAAAGGGTTTAGCTTAGCCTCAATAAAATCACTGAAATTTGGGCCATTATTATGAACTAGTTTGTTGGAAATGCAATGCGCTACTAATAGGCTTCAAGAGAAAGCTCTTATTCTGAAGTAGGGGTGTAAAAACATGCATATAAAGCCAAAGCTATTCTTAAGTGATTAGTTAAAAATCCCTTTCAAAAAATAACTTTCAGAAAATTTACTTGCCCCCGGGATTTCAATGGCATATTCAAGGCACAATTTTATGAGACAAATTTCAGGTGGAATATGGGTGTATTAAACTGCTTGAAAAGCCGATTAAGAGTTTGGTTAAAAAAGGCCCAAGAGGTAACTATGTCATGTTAAGTATAGGGGGAAAATGTCAAATTTACGGAAAGTCGACTATAAGACATCAGTGCAGTCGTGAGATGAGTGACGAATGCGTTGCGCTAAGTGAACGCAACCGCGTGGGTAAAAAAAGCGAGTGAATTCTTGAAGTGATAAGAAGGTTGATAATGAACTCCCGCGCCATTGTGTCTGTGGGAATGGGGTGACTGAAAGGGAGAGAGTTCTCACCTCTTCCCCTTGTCCTCGTCGCTTCCGGAAGAGGAACCGTCACTTTCGTAGCGCTGCCTTGCTCCCTCCTTGGCGCCGCTGACATCCACCGGGAGGCTGGCCTCTCGACCGCCGCCCTCCCCGCCCAGCAGCTCGCGGCAAGCGGCCGCCTCCTCCACCACCGACTCCTCCTGCTTCTTGCCCCCGACGGCACCCTCCTCCTCCGGAGTCACCTCTTTCCTGCGGTCCATCCCGTGGGGAGCCCTATTGGATCGGGGAAAATTAGATCGAACAATTAGGGGTCGGTGACACAGTGACACGCCAAGACTGGGGGGTGAGGGGGAAAATAGGAGATTGAAATATACTGGCGAAGATTTTCAAGGGGTCAAAAGTTCGCCATCATGGTTTGTCAACATAAGAGATAGAAAGCAATTGCTAACAAGTAGGTACAGTAAACTCTTGATTATACGGGATTATGGATGCATGATCTATAAATGGATCGCACCATTCTATTTGTATGGAGAATAGTACTGTAAATAACAAGTGACTGCGATAATTATGATGAAGAATTAATGAAAAATGGAGTGCTGTTAGAGTAGTATATTTGTTTAACGTGCTTCGACGGGTAAGGTCATTTCGCAATTACCGCCTGCCACGTGCAGACAGGGGCAACAGCACTCGGACGAATCAGAGGATCACCCCTCCTAACTCGAGCCGAGCCCAACGATGCTTAACTTCGGTGACTAATCGGGAACCGGCGTTTCCATTGAGGCAGGCCGTTGCCGGAGTGTTGTTAGGATACTATGGGAAATTTCCATTCAGCGTAAGCGCAGATATAAACACATCATCGAAATTACTATCGAAATTATGAGGTGTAGGAAGGACACAGTAGCTCGGATATCCCGCATACCGGATAATCCACACACGGATAATCGTGAGTTTACTGAAATCCCATTACCGGTATCGATCACATTTGACTTATTTTTACTTGTAATCGAAACTTTTTTCAATCGTTACTTTTTTTAAATTGTAATTTTACTTGAAATCTACTCTCCCACAGTAATCGTTACTCGGAATAATTTGTGATCGGAGCGTCATCGGTAAGTGATATTGTCGATTAATCCAGTTTTCAAGTGAGATCGACTGAAAGAGTATTTGTTCAAAATCGTTTATTTCAAAGTCTTATTTCGACCATCAGCGCCTTACATGCATTTTTAAGCCAGGTCTCCACCATAAACATTTTCCGCGCAATATTCTGTCGCAACGCTGTTTTTTTTATGTGCCTAACGTTCTTATAATTCAATGATGTGGCAATCCAAGAGTTTGCGATAACATGTAAAGTAACTCTAATTAGTGTTCGTTAGTATAGTTCGTAGTTCCAAACATGAGAACGATTCAAATAACCAAGTGATTTACGATTCCTCCCCTTCCTTTCCATTCGATTCATAACCCCTCAGCCCCACTAGCAGCATTATTGGACTAGGTTATTCCCCAACCCACTCCTCCCCCTCTTTGCTATTACTTTCAGTGACTACAACCTCAGTGCCTGAGTTTCCTCCCCATCCGAGCTAGTTCCGAAGAGCGACCTTTTCACTACCACCTCCGAATACCCTACCGCTCCTCCCACAAAAAGTAAAATATATGACGGAACTTGATGAAAATGTTTCAGTCAGTAGGTACGCGTGACAGGTGTTACGCGTGGTGTGACGCGTTACATTGAAAGGGGGGGGGGTCACCACATCCCCCCTCTTGCGATGGGGGGGGGGATGGAATACCCCTATGTAAATTGGGGGGTCCGGGAATTTTGAAAAATATACATCTTAATATGACGTTTTGAAGGTGTTCTATTATGTTATGGAAGATGATCTATAGGTGTACTATTAGCATGTGTTAAACACATGCTAATAGTACGTAATAATTTTTACTTTTTTTATCAATGGGGGGAGGGGGGGGGGTGGTAAAACCCCCAAAACCCCCCTGGATACGGCTATGCCTGAAGATGACGTTGAATCGTCGAAATGCGTAGTATTTAAATATAACAAGTGAAACATTATGAAGACTACTTCATTATTTACCATTGGTTTCAACTCCCTGGTGAAATAAACCGTGACGGACAGTGTGACAGACAGTGTGACAGAAGCGTGAACACAGTGTGCATAGAATGTGACAAGAGCGTGAAAACAATGTGCCAAAAGCGAAAATTGGGACTCAAAAGCGTGCAGAAAGTGTGATACATAGTGACGGTACAGTGTGCGGACATTGTCCGCACAGTCTTCGTACACTGTGTGCACAGTGTGAGGACACCATGTACACGGTGTGAGGACACTGTGCGCTCAGTGTGCATACACTGTGACTAATACCCTCGCACAGTGAGCAGCACATTGTGGTCACACTGTTCGTCACTCTTTAAAGGGAGCACAGTGTGCGTACACTGACTAATACCCTTGTACAGTGTGCAGCACATTGTGGTCACACTGTCCATCATGCTTTAAAGGGAGCACACAGTGCGCACATTGTGCATACACTGTGGCTAATACAATTGCACAGAGTGCAGCGCATTGTCGTCACACTGTCTGTCACGGTTTATTTCCACCAGGGCTACGTCGTGCCTGAATCGTCGTTGGTAAGCTTTTCGAGGAGTGGACCCCGATTTTAATAGGATAGTGACCATTCTCCCCGAGCTTTCTCGAGTTGAAGAATCCCCTGATTTCCGCATCCTGCAATTTACTCGGCCTTTCCCACTCAATAACTATCTACTACATGCCCTACCACTACATAGCACTTAGTATGCATCTCATTATGGGCGAAGATAAACACCCGAAAGAGGGATTTTTCTATTTTTAGAACCAACTACTCACAAATGCAGTGATGAAAATTATTTTTAAAAATGTTAAGTAAAAATACCGTGGCAGTAACGCAGTGGTCAAATATATTTTATTTCCAGATTTTCACTCTCGCATATTACATTAAGAGGCTCTCTTAGGGAGATAAATTTAAATATCTTACAGAAACCATAAACTTATCATACAAAACTGCATGTACTGGAGAGCGGCACTTAGTTTTCCGTGTGCCAGGCAGGCACGTCACGTAATAGAAACGTCGTCACGGACAGAAAGTTGAGGGAAGTGATACCATGCTTCCGATTAACGGCAATCGACGAACATGATTCCGCAGATAAGATAAATATGAGATTCACGAGACAAATTGTTCTCCTGATAACACCTAATTTTATAGTGACACTCACTCAAACATAACAGTTTTTACTACACCGATCTCTCCTTCACGTGTAGTAGTAAAAACGAGCCATATCTCAAATGCATTTTCCCTGTTAAATGGAGAAATGGTAGTATTTCCATTTCAGAAGATATGATACACTTTGATCTTTGATATTGTTCTTGAAAGTGAAGCGTGGGAGGTTAAATTTTATTTATTCATAGTTAGGTAAGTGGCGATAAATATATTCCTACCGGCGTGACATGAAGATATCAGTGAAGTGACGTAATACCTCTTCTGATCTCACCACTTCCTCTCTAAAACATTTTGGCTAGATCCGGCTGTTTTCCACATTTTGAAATTCTTCCGGCGCAATGGGAATTTTGGCACATCCAAACATTGTGAACTGGTCGTCAGGCTTTTATGGAAAGAATTTTGATGGGGTAGCCGAACATGCTTTTATTTACATTTCACACCTGTGTAGAGTTAATTCAATTGGTCACGAACGTAGTCTTTTCGGTCTCAGACACTAATTAATGCATTGAAACAATTAAAAACGACGCCCTCAAGTTCGGCAGAATTGAATATCTTATTGAGGACGCGAGATGTAGAATAAATTGCTTACCTTTCGTCAGAATATACCTCCCAAACCATTTTGTTTGCCACCGCCTCTCTACGAGAGACCAACAGAAAAGAATCAACACCCAACCAAATTGTTTCCAGGGGCAACGGGTAACAAAGAGGGGCGCGGATTGACGGCCAATGGCGCATGGCACGGGCAGATAACGTCACAAACAGATGCTCCTGCAGCTACAACCAGCCAAAGCGTTCTGCTGCACCGAAGCGCAATTAAACAGCACAGCAAATCGTTCAATGCACGGCGTGCAAAAGAGATACGAAGGCCAATATGAGGCCATCGATATTGACGAAAACCTTGCTGCATATATGAACAACGCGTTAATTAAGGCCAATGCTACTCCAGCATGGGAGTAAAAACAGCGTTCGGCTATCACGCATGAAACAATGCCTTAAGCGCAAATAAAGCGTACTGGGCGTCTATTCTGTTTCTCCTAACCTGTCCGCCAATAATGATAAGCAAGGGGTGAATAGTAAGCCAACAATAATTACGAGTCATCTTCCAAACATTTCATCCCTTGTTTCCCGGAATGGACATTAGCTGGAGAAAGGTGCTTAGGTGCTTCCTAGCCGCTGAGACGAGACCATGCTGGGAAGTCCCTAGACTCATATGGGCAAACCCACGTAGTCAGTTTTTAAAAAGGCTATCTTTGAATTCACTTCGGATTACCTGGAAAAGTTTGAATTGAATAAACCTTAAACACAAAAACAGCAATTTTCAAGTGCTAATTAAGGAATGTGTATAGACGTTAAAATTAAAACTATATTTCTATTTTTTATTTGGACTGAGACATTGGGCACTTTTTGAAGAGTCGTAGGAGTACACTTTAGCCGAATACCGCGTGTCTGTGCCTATTTTTGCGGCTTAGCAATATGAAATCGAATTAAGTAAATAAAAATTCTCATTCTTTGCGCCACACTCCTTAATGTTCTACAGAAAATAGCTAGTATCGGATTTGCTTCGGGTCATCGGGAAAATGCTCGGCTACATGTATACACAATGTCCTGATAAATGTTGTGGATGTGCCTCTCAATTTCGGAATTCATTGGAACTTTGTTCAGGTCTCGCGACTCAGGAAAAACTCGCGAACAAAACCCGCGTCATTCCATAAAACGGGGCTAAATTGTCAAATGAATTTTTTTTAACAAAATATTTCAGAAAACCTATCAAATAATCCTTGTTTACGAATATTTCTTGAATCAGTAGGTTGCAAGGTAACTTTTGAAAATAATCCAACGAGTGTGCTCTAAAAACATCCAAAAATATTTTCCCTACCAAAACATCAAAAGTTACGTAGATTTGCCCATGTACGTCTATTTCTAATCCGTAAGGGTAAAAAGACATGGGTTGTTTCGATACCAGGCATGAAAAAAAGAAGAGATGCGCTCAGTATGCTAGGGATTCCATATTCTGCTTGAAAATTATGAGGGGAAAATTAATCAGTAAACTTTTCCGTTAGGATGTATTGACGACGATCAAGAAAGAACAAGATTCGATAAAAAGTTTAGTTCATCTTACAAATTTTGTTTTAGCGAAAGTTTGACAACATATCGTATGGAATGTACAGTATCTAAATGATACAGCTATTCACACCTAGTCTCAATGGCTGCGAAATGGATACACGTGAGCTCTATGCAGATTTTTAAGGTACAAAAAGCACCCCAATTCCCTCAAAATCGGTTATCGTCAAAATTCAACGCAAAATTAACCTTGATTTAATACGTCGATCGTGAGTAAAAGTTTTGGCTCATCCCCGCACACTAAGTGGGTATTTATGGCCAGTATTTTTTTCTTTATTTCATCTGGGTGGAATGATACATGAATGCCCGAAGTTGGCATTTATAGCCAGTATTTTTTTTCTTCATTTCATTTCTCTATCCCCACCCAGTAGGTCAGTATGGGGATAAAAATGACAACGTGAACCATAAGCATGCGACAAAAATTTTACCTCAGGTTTATTCTGGAGGCGATAATTGCTTGAGATCCACCACACGAAGTTCGCCAGTATCGTAAAGAAGAATATCTAACAAAAAGGGGCTTCTTGTTATCTAGCCCCGGATAAATCCTACGTTCCACATGGGTCTCCTCATCGGAACGTCAATGAGGCAGTATTCATAAAGATCTGGCAATCTGAAAGGAATCCTGGAAGCTTCTTTAAAAGGGACCCTGATATCTCTTTGAGAATAGCGAAAGAGGAATAAACCGTTCGTCAGATACCGGAGACAGCATTCTGTGCCCATCCAGTAATGCAATCCCTTCTCATCATCGCGCCTTAAAATAACTGATGGATTCCCGAAGTCACCCTTTCGTTTCTTGAAGGGTACCTTTGATATCTATACAGATAATGCAACAACAAGAGCACCAACGCATAATCATAAATATCAGCGGACAGAGTAAGACTACGCTTAGTCATAAAAATCAGCGGACAAGGTAAGGAATTGAAAAAAATTGGAATCAGTTTTAACCTGGGTGGGTATTAAATCTTTTTTGTGGCCTTTAGAATAGAATAGAGTAAACCTTTTTTATTCTCTGGGACAGGTCCCTTAGAGTATCAATACAATTGTTACAAGCCTTTACGAAGTGATTTTCATTTAATTGACATAAGGTTTTCATCAACCTTAATCATCAGCTGTTGTCCATCCGGGGAATGGTTTCATGCAGCCCTCCACTCCATTCTCCGTTCAGCTAACTGCTTCATACTTTCATAATTAGATGGAGCTCTTTAGTTGAATGGAGTAAAGCTCTGGATAAGCTCCCATACAGAGCTTTAGAATTGAGTTTCATGTGTTACTGGTGAAACATCGAGCGGAGGGAAACTTATCCGATCGTCAAAATGGGGGATTATCATTCGAATGCTTTTTCGATATTACTGTTGAAATCAAATTTGCATAGGTTTTAATATAGAGTTACGGAGTTGGTTCGAAACATTAAGGCCTAATAACCAAATAACTAATATCTAGATGATGATTTCTTTTCATTTTCTATTTTTTTATTATGTATTTTTTTCTTCTTCTTTCAGGAGATATTGACATATATATCCTGAAAGAAGAAGAAAAAAATACAAATAATAAATCGCAGAAAGTTGCATTTTTTTCTGTTTCCTCAAAACGCCCTCTGACGTCATTTCATCCTTCGGTCAAAGGCCGGTGCTCGATTCCCGGTGAAGACAGATATTTTTTCAAGGTATTTTTCAAATCTTTATGCTTTTATATTTCTGGCAGTATTGGAAATCTTCACAAAAGCCTTTTTAAGGCATCTCCTTGACTGAATCGGGAAGAAGCGATGAATGAAATGATGTCACGGCCGTTATGAGAAGGTTGCCCATTCATTCAACTTTAGACTCTTATATCTCTGGCAATTTTTGGAATATTTAATAGATGATTTTCAAATGATAATTTGTTATGGCCCCCTGCACGATAGAGTAAAAAGCAAAAATCGTGATATACCCCCACAACATACGTCCCGGATTGGCATGGGGAATGTTTCGAGATTCGACAATTTCGAGTCCTTCCTGAATAAGGCCACTGACAAACCGACGAAGATATGATAATTACTTTCCGCGTGCCACTACAGACGCTGAGTTTGAAACAATTCATTTATAATATTAGCGCCATAACAAAATAATCATGGATGGTATGCCTAAGGGTATTGGCGAATTGAAAAATAACTTGAACAACATGACATTTGAAACGAGCCATAAGGTAGACAGTGAAGAAAGCGATCTAGAAGACGACTCGTGACTCACCGCTCCCACGTGTTGTAAAGCCACTTGTCATGTCGGGACTAGTTTCTTTAACCCATTCAGCGCTGCAGGACTGGAATTCCAGTATTAGGCACCCTTGCCAATGGCGGCACGACTGGAATTCCAGTTCAGCGCTCCTTTCAATATATAACGATACCACTGCGCCTCAGTCACTCGGGGGAGCTTCCGCCGCCTTGCAGTCATCAGTAAGGGTCTACTCTTCGCTTGGGAAAGGTCAGTTTTCTTCGCCTGGGTGTTTTTGCTACTTTCGAATTTTTTTTTCGAGGTGAGTAAATCTTGCCGTTTTTCACTCTTTTCGGTGTACGTTTATTTTTTTGGCAGTGTTTTTAATATTTCAATGGATAATTAATATATATTTTAGTTATTCATAAATAATAATAGTCTTAACCAATATTAATTTTTTTAAATTTGGCATTTTATATATATATATACAGAAATATATTTTTTTATTGATAGTTAAGATAATCACCATTTTGCAATTTGTTTTTGTGTCTTATCTGATAATTCCTGTTTTCTTCACTGCGTTTTTTTATCAATGTGGCACATGGTAAAAACGTAATAATATTATCTCCTTTTTTTAATACATAAGCTTTAGGAAAATAAATTGTTTATATTTTTTCATTTTCGTTATATTTGGTAAAATTGATTATCTTGTCCTTTTTTTCAGTTTTACTTTCAATTACACCATCTCTTTCACATTAATATTCCTTCCTGTTTCTATCCTAAGCTGGTGAGTACTTTAAATGTTTTTAATGTGTTCAGTGACAATTTTGTTTATCATCTTGGAATAAAAACCATAAATTTTATTAATGCCGCAAATGCTTTTCTGTGCATACTTTTTAATATTTCATTTGGAAATTAGCATATTTTTCTTAATCACACATAAATATCAATAATTTATTCAAACTATATTTTTATTTTAATTATAATTTGTATTTTTTTTAATTTTGAAAACATTTCGTAGAGTAAATTTTTTTAAATGTTTCCAGTTTTTCAATACATCATCACTGTACCATCTTCAATTCCTTCCAAATACAATTCCGTCTATTTATTTGCTGGTTAATTTCAAAGGTATTTAATCTGTTTAGTGAGGGTTTTTTCTGTTTTTTGGTTGGCTATTGTTATTTTGTTTTTAAACCACTGTTTTGTATATCGTGACAAATGCGAAAAAATAGTGCAGATACCCATTTTTTAATTGTAAGGAAGAAAATTCTGTTAGCTTATCTTACTCTTACACCGTTTGCAATAAAAATCCATTTATGAGAATGCAATAGTGATTGTGGAAGAGTTCCAGTGAATAAAAACTGCTCTTGCGTTCTTTTTATTCATCTCAAGGTTCTCAACTGGCATTTGTATTAGCAACGAATAACCAATTTTTAACGTGAATTCCATTAACAGGGTCTGTAAATGAGAATGCTAAGTAAATCATTTGCGAATATAATATATGTATCATGTAAAGATAGAAGCGATATTTTGACAAAGTTTATGTATTTTAATTGTTGTTATCGTTTATGAATTGTATATATATAGTGTTTGAGTCTGCCCGAAATATACTACCAATGGTTCTATAAAAAGGAATCCATTTAGCACGAAGAATTGAACATATCCTCGCCGGCCTCGGTGGCGGCGGGGTTACGTCCTCGCCTGCTAACCCAAAGGTCGCGGGTTCGAATCCCGCCTGGGGAGGATTTTTCACTTCCCAGGGCATGGTTGTGTGTGCTCGTCTATTGTTAATGTTGTTAATACCCCGATGTAAAGGCCAATGAGTGCTGTTTTCGGTGGTGATGGAAAATAAATAAATAAAATAATACTGGAAGACAAGCGTGTCAGTCATTCTCATATATTTCACATATTTTAGTGGAAAAAATATTTGTTTTTTGTTTTATTCACAGTTGCTCGCCTGGGTTGTCCCACGTACATGTAACCGTAAATGCTGGAGTTGGCGGGCACAGAGGCAGTAAATGCCCAGGTTGGGGAGTCCCAGAGGTGGACAGGTTTTATTGCTGGGTGAAAAGGACTAGGATTAGGGGAGGAAATAAGGATAAAGGGACGGTCAGAAACACCGACAAGCCGTAGGGTATTGGAGAGGGGTTTCCTCAATTGTGAAAAATAAAAGGAATGTAGGCGGTGGGCAAAACAACACTTAGCAGTTTTGGGTGGAAGTGGGAACTTTCCATTGGAAAGGGGTTCATTGTAAGAAACAGAAAGTGGTGTGCACGGAAGTCCGCCCCGCTGTGGAATTTTTCCCTTCGTAGATCAACAGCCTATGGTCAATGACATCCGATAATTTCCCCAATTGTGAAATCCCAACCGTTTCATGCCAGCAAAATTTACATGGAAATATCTTCAGTAGTCTGAGCCTTGTGATATTTTTGTGCGGTCCTGAACAGAGGACTTTCAAAGCGGCAATCCTCTCCGATGTGTCGCCCCCTCTCAAGGGAACACTTTCCTAGGTACTCGTCTCGACCCTTTCCGTCATTACCGAGCCCTCTCACAGCATGTGGTTACGGGAAACTGATTATATTCGCAGCAATTTTTCAGAACCAACATCTGTCGTGCAGTTGAAAACATGCTCTTGTTAATGTATTTCTTGTTCGAAACTGAGCCTTCCTTCACCACCCTCCAGAGGCATAGGCTTATCTAAGCATTTTCCGCAGACGAATCCTGTTGACGACAAAGGAAAAAGAAAGAGGACAGTGCAAAGGTGTCGGGGGTGCACGAAACAGGGTTTGCGGAGGGAGACAAGTTGTTTTTGCCCTACCTGCGAGGACCATCCCCCCTCTGCCTCCACCGCTGTTTTGTAAATTTTCATGAAAATATTAGAACGTAAGAGTGCCTTTTTATGGAATAAAATTGTATGTTTTTATTGTAAATCGTTTTATGTATTGTTTTTCATCTTCATTTTATGTATTGTATTTCAATTGATGTAATGTATTTTTTCCATTTTTAGTATTGTATTTCAATTGATATGTATTTTACTGTTTTGTAATTTATTTAATTGTAAAATAAATACTTGTATTTCCATTATACGTGTCCAAACACATTTATTAATTAACTTATACTTTATATTCAGCTTTATGGAACTGAAGTCTTTCGTAATTTTTTTTTCTTCCATAATTATGCTAAACGAGGAAAATTGGCATTTTTGCACATTTCATCACAAAAATCGTCAATACGGAAATATTTATGCCTCTTATATACTCGAGCAATTCCTTGGCCGGATATATGTATGTATCTAAGAGAAAAATACGCCATTCATGCCATCGGCCCAAAAGAAAGTTGAAAATAATTACAAAAAACGAAAATAAACATTCAATAAAACAATTATATCGATATGTATTGAATGATAAGCTTAGCTACATTAAGATCATTATGTAGGATGCGAACAATAAGCGTTCAAAAGTTTATTTGAATTATCTTTGACTGGTAAAAAAATAGATTTAAAGTATCTTAAAAAATTTAATTTGAAGGGGAAACGATGCAACCCTGCACATCACACATAAGATCCTTGTGGCTGACTGAGGACTGGAATTCCAGTAAAAAATTAAAAATTTTATAAAAAATAAAATTTTTATTTTTTGATCGAAAAAATATAAGGGGTCATATTTGTAGCCAATAAACGTGCCAAAAACATAAAAAAACACGTGCAGCCAGGGTGAAGGGTTCACAAATATAGGCTCAGCGTTGAAAGGGTTAAGGAAGAGGTTAATGACGGCTGTGAGTCACTTTATCTGGGACGATGTTTTGCGCAGCAAGGTGACTTCCTCGTACAATAAACTCTCAAGGACATGAAGATTAGCATACCGTTGCAAAAGGTAGCAACACATTTATAATGCATGCATATTAAGCGCTAGAAGCTTCAGAACTAAGCTTTTAATCGGATCTATAAATATTTGTTCGATTAATTGCTGATTGAGGAGCTGATTTTTCTTCATCTGGCTGTACATTAAAAACATAAAAACGACAGGATAGAATATGCTATTCCTTTTAACCGCGATAGGGCATAGAATATAAAGGTAATACTGATTCACTTGACGAATCATCAAATTGTTTTTTTCCTTAGATTAAGCAGGAGGGGTTATGGAACAATACAGTACGATAGCATAGGGGAATAATGAAAATAAAAGAATAATGTAAAATGGAAATAATAAAAAATGCATCTTATTTTTTTTATTCGTGAAACTTTATGAAAAAAATCCCGCTGGATAGCCCATCTCAGGTGGATTATTTTTCGGCAAAAAACCAGCTTCACTTTCGTGCGCCAAGACGACTTCTACTCTCTACTATGATCGATGGTTTTTTTCAATCCAGCCTTGTCGGCATCGATAATTTTAAAATATCTCAAAACCTTACCAAATAGCAATAAAGAGTGTTCAAGTTCAGTAATCGCATACTAAATACTTCCACTTTACTCTATAATTGATCCTGTATTAGTACCTATATGCTAGCAAGTTGGTACCGAGTACGGAGCCTACTAGTAGCATCATCAATGCTGTCTTCAAAGGATTCGTGCGGTCATCAAATTTGAACAAGCAGAGACCATAAGTATGTTTTAAACACGAAGATCTCGGAGTGCGCGTAAAAATGAACGTGATTGGCCTTCACCTAATTGGCCCTACGGGGTCGGGATGGAAAGTAAATAAAAATATACTGATTTATTGGAGAAAGACACATGTAGGATATACCGATTTTCCGAAAGGTTCTTATAATATATATTCTTAATATTCTTACGATTATATCGATTAATCGGCCGATTAATTTTAAAATTGCCATTTCATTTTGCATGGTGCTGCAATATTTATCTGGCATTACGAAATGAAAGAATACAGAGATGGAAGCATGAAATATATTTCTAAAATACAATTTTAACGAAGATGGAGTATTGGGTAAAATATATAGAGTGGACCAGGATATCGAAATATACCTCCCATCCCTTCTGCTGGATGTAAGTACCAAGATATGAATACACTAATTATGAAATCCTGGGTCATAAAAGATATGCAATCGATTATGCGTGATAGCCAGCATGCTGGTTCTTTATCACACGATACTCCGAAGCTATAATTTATCACACTAAAATCCTCGAGTTTGTACAAGATCAAGCACCACTTGATAGACGATTAAATAAACGATTAAATTCTCGTCGACTCGTAATATAACTACGTCTTCCGTTTTGGACGAGTCGAAGATAAGATAAAGTTAGCGGGTGGTTCCTATAAATGAAGCCGCACAGTTACCCTGTTGAGGTGAAAGGAATAGAAATAAATTTCACGTTAACTCATATTTCTTGAATTTTTTCTCACTTCTTGAAAGCATTGCTGTTTTCTAGCGAGGAATTTTGGATAATTGCCATGAGCGACGACTTATACTCCCACCTGATCTTCCACCGACTTAGCTACGAATTCCGAACCATGCGTCACATCTAGAGACATCCGGGAATAAAGAAATGCCGTATCAAAGAATTTATCGCACAGTTAATACGCGACACCTTCCAAGGAAGTGTAATGATGATATCGCCCCCAGATAAACCGATACCTCTCCACTTTTTTTCTATTTCATATTAATCAATGACTGTCATCTAGACTCATTTTTCGACGCTGAAGTAAGTACCTACTAGGTATTCAATATGTTTTTACTCCGTGAAAAATAAGGGAAGTCAAAAATGTCGATGAGTCAAATATTTGGATGGTTATTCAATAGAAGAATACATTATTTTCTTAAAGATTTAAATGTATTAAAACATCAAATATCCGTCGTACTGAAATTTAATTCATTCCCGTTCAGAGTGGAGCCTTCAATATTATGGAATATAAACATCATACTCAGAAGTCTACTTCCATTATGCAAAGTCGTAATACGACCCCCTGTTATAGCTGACTAAAGTGATTTTAAAAACGTTTGCCTCACACGGCACCTCGCAAAGAAATCCGTTTCTTTTCATACGGGAGAGAAGTTCCAAACCGTGACACATCACTGACAACGTTACAACGAGCACGTGGAGAAATCACAAAAATATCACTAATTGTTTCACAATATATCTTTATTAGTGCTCCAGTAAGTAACCTTCTTGCTCAGTGCGTAGACGTGATTTCGTCCGCAACAAGCAATGACTGAAATGTCAGTACCTACTTGAAAAATAAATTTACAGCATTCTTCCGATTTATTTTTAACAATTAGGCATCGACCAGCAATTTACATTTTTCTTGATGAACGTAGTAGATGGCTAGCGAGTTCTTTCAGTGGGGGACAAAGCGAAGAAGTAACATTTTTTGGGTTGTCTCTTTTCTCTAGTCAACATGACCATGCCTAACATAACAAAAATTTTATTTGGATGGTAGAATTAGCATTTTATTCTATACTCGCATGACATCAGATCTTCCGCAGGTAACATTCTTGCGTTCGTACTTCAAAGCGTTTTCTTCTTTTTGAAGGAAAACCCCATGAAAGGAAAACGAAATTTGAAAAATGTTTCATTCATTTAGGATTAAGAGATTATTTTTGTGGGGAAGTTTCCCCGCATCCAAAATATTTCTTCCGGACACGATAATGCTGGACACAGTTCAACGAGATCACAAACGAGTTGGGGATGGTTATATCTGCTACTGTTCCACTGTCGCTGAGTGAAAATAAGTGATGTAACGATTATGGATCTTCATCTAAATTTTCGCGGGAAAATAGTGTTTCACAATACCCGATGATCCCGACCAATCAGCCGCCAAACCCATTCGTGGCGGATTCGCGTCCAGACTCAAGGTATTGTTTTCACTCAGCTCACAACATGTCCATCAATGGGAACTGAATCAGAATCACAGAGGCCACCAGAAATGCCGGAAGGCAAAAACAATTCTTCAAGTCGTTATTTTTAATTTACAATTAGTGAGAAATTTTCTGTAGTCTAGTACGTTTTAAGCTGCTGTTAGTAAAAATAGTAGGGGGCATTAAAAGAGGAGTGAGGGAGAAATATGGAAAGGGATGAATCAGTGAGACGTGATTTGGAATTTTATTTTTTTTTTCAATTGTCTTCCGCGTATAGTACAAGAGATAAAAGAGCCGTGAATCTGTCTCTCCGGGGTCCTATCTTATTTTTTCACAAATCACTGACGTAGTTTAGGGGGTTTAGGGTACGAGGAAGTTCCTCACTACGAAAGTCACGCGATTGATACGTTGGAATTGTGTTAAATCTCCCCGCGAGTTATTCCGTCTCACACCCACAAGAAAGTGAGGAAAACTGGAAGTTATTTGGAGGCAATCCGTACCCGAGTAGGGGAAGTTTTTTTTCAATTCCTGGATTAATATTTTCCTATGTGGACTGGGGTAGTGTGGCATAAGTTCTGTTAAAGTATCCAACCTTTTGACTTCTTTAGAGTCGCCTTTTCCCTTGCAATGCCATCCTTAATGAATCGCAAGGGCAAAAAAATATAGTCCCCTTGAATCCTCCACGATTGCCTCGAGAATTGGGTAGCGTAGTGGTATGCGCATTGGCCCGACAAGCCCGTGGTTCGATTCCCGGTCCAGGCCGATATTATCTCGAGGCAATTTCAAAGGTGAACTAGCACGCTTTAGTGCTTCACATACATCTACACCTACGAAGTATGGCACAAGCCACCACTGTCGCTGCTCGGTGCGGCAGGATAGAAATCATCACCCTTCCTCTATGCTCCCAAATAAACCAGTAAATCAAACCTAACCGCCTATTTTCATGGCCTGTCGGCCCTGGAAATAGGTCGTCCCGGCTCAGTAGCCGGTCGCCTCCACTAATAACTAATACTTCTTATCCACATATAATGAGGGAGTAAAGTACCTTCCACAGAATGATTATTTGCTACTATGTGGTTCGCCGTGATATGTCGTCTTCAGAAGATGCCCTGTTACGGTCAAACACGTTTTATCCATAAAAAAATCTATGACAATTACGTTGTTTATTCATTAGTAATGGGTACAAAGAATATCCAAGCATTGAGCCTGAAATAATTGAGGCAACCGCAGCTTATTGTGCCCCAACAGCACCGATCAAACCTTACTTTTGGATGAAGATTATGGTGAGTTTGGGTCCCTAAAACTCACAGCATATATGATGTGCGGACTACTTTTAGCGAAATAGCACTTCATCTTTCAACACAGTATATTTACCTAAAATACTCTTCCGGTGGAAAGAGCTGTGGAAAGAGCTGTTTGATGCCGGTATCCCAAATATTTTGTTAAAATTGTGATGAAAAAAAGATCTCCAGGTCGTTCCCCCTTGCTTTCTCCGAAGCCTCATCCTTTCCACATCGGTCAAGTTGTAATTATTGTGCTCCGAGAATCGTTACGACGAGCTTCACCTTTCCGTCGGTAGCGCCATATTCACGTTCCGAGCTAGTCAATTGTTATTAACTCTCCTCCCATCGCATCCACCGAAATCTTCCGAGAACATAAAAACAGGAGAAAAAATATGTACTTTGGAAAGGCGTAAATTTGAGATCGCTTTCTCCCTTAGGCAAGCCGTCATTCATCGTCTCGGAAGAACCTCTCCAGACGTGATCTGATCAACGGAACAGAACGGGTGAGAATGCGGAAATTTCGAAATGCTCCTGCATAGCAGGAAAACAACGGATATTATTTAAAAAAATACAAAGATAAAGAACGAATGTTTGGTGATCGCAGAGAAGAAATCATTTGCCTGGTCTCGGGTTCGAACCAATATCCCTAGCATTTGCGCTGGGGGTCTAAAATAATTTAGATATCCATACGTAGGTATTCCTTACAGTATTCATTTTCAATGCTTATTAATCACAGTACATTTCTTTTTGTAAAACTGCTTACAAACAATCACCAGTAAACAGATAAATTGAAAACACTGCTTGAAGATGATGAAACCGTTCTGTCAAACCAACTTCTATTTACAACTAACGGAATAGACCTGGTTTCGCTACCTACTAGTTTAGTTAATTTTATTTTAAATCTATTTATATAGGTATATTATTTATATTTTACGGAAAACTTTTACGTCAAGCATAAGGTGCACGAGACTTTTATAAGGAGCTTAATTTCTTACAAATTACCGTGCACTAAATGCACATATTGCTAATACTAGTGCGCATTGCTGCACATACCGTGATGCTAAAGCTACATTGAAACTTGTTAGAAAGTATCAGTAAAATCTAAACTACAAGAGAATTCTGTGGTAGTTGTTAAATTAGTTCAAGCACTCGGCACGGATTGGAGGGATCTTGCTGCATCACTCCTGTCGTGAATGATTTATTTCACTGCAAATTTCGCACATACGTGTAGTTCCTAAGCGGGAAATTTCCGCTACAGTTACTTATTATGGCTTATCGCTTCAATCGCTTTGCAGCAATTTGAAAGATAACGCGATGATCGGGAGAGGAAGACCTCCGAATGTTTTGACGCAGTGCGAAAAATATGAATCCACCGAAACCACTGCAGGAGGAAAAAACATCGCGAAAGAGTTCCGTTAATCCGAATGGTGGTGGAGTGGGGAAATCAGGTTCACTTCCCACGCGAATGGCGAAACAACGGCGAGATATTGCGAATCAAATGACGCGGCATCTCAGTCAGCTGCGGCCGATGAATTTGGATGAAATCAGGCGCGGACGAAACTAAGGTGAGAAGCTGATGGGTAAACCTTTGTATTAGCCGACATCGGTGGCCAGGAACCTGTACCAATATTGCATCCGTAACTTAAGTTATTGATTCAGGACACATTTTTCCGAAGGTGTTCAAGTGTGCTCATTAATCGCCGAAAGTGACGAATAAGTTGCTGTAACAAACTTTCGTAACTTTTTGCAAGCTGATTGGCGGCCTGATATGATGCTTGTAACTTTAGAAAAGGTTGCATATTTTTTAACGGCGGTTCTGCCGTATTTACGTCTTAAATGTAATGTAATTTATATTCTAGCTACTTATGGAAACACGTGTTCTCTGTTTGATATGAATAGCAAAATCCTAACTTTCCACGCCACCTTTTCGTAAATTGAACTTGAAATTACATGGTGCTAAATGCAATAATGGGTGAAACAAGAGTAAAACTAATATTTAACTGTCTAAAATAAATGCAATTTCCGCGAAAAACTGAATAAGGAGCAAAGACTCCCAGGGAATAGAATGTTAATGAAATATTGGCACCAACCCATAGTTTTTTAATAATTAGCAAATAACTTCAGAAATTTAAGTCAAAATGCGTTAATTCAATAGAAATGGCGGAGCAGTTGGCACATATGGCATGAAAAAAGGGTTCATTAAAAATATAATCGGCTAATAGTCTGCATATTTTGTATTTAAATCTTGTTTCCTATTACATAAGCCATAAGTCTTCAGTGAGATCAATATAATCTAAACAGTGCAATGTAAAAGGTGTAATTCAATATTCTCTCTTGCACCCGGAACTGCAGCAGATCCTCCCTAAAATACAGTCGTTAACTCCGCTAGCTGATGGGCGATTCGTTGTCTGGCGCGTAACTAACGAGGAATTTACGAGACCACAACTAAGTGCAAACTGGAAAATTTCGACGTCAGCAAATGGTAAAATTACTAAATTGAATTTACTATAGGAAGTCATTAATTCGCAAAATTGTGGAATTGGAGTTGGCCCCAAGTGGGTTAACGTGCAGGCCTAGCAACCTGAAGATTGCGGGTTTTAATCCTACCAGGGGCGGCTCCAGACCAGCGGCTCTTGGGGTATGGATATGGAATACCCTCCAGGAAAAGGGGGGTTCGTGGGTCTCGTCCCGGAAATTCGTAGCAAACTATGTGCAAAACGGTTTGGGGGGAGTGGGGAATTGCCCCTTCGGCACGTATGTTGTGCAGAGCACGGCTGTTGTGTTTCTTCCACCGCAAAATAACTCAAAGGTTCCTACCTACCGTATTAGGACAGTCCATATTGTGTAGGAATAGATAACAGGCGTTTCCCCCTTGCCTTCCTCAATAACGAGCTTTACGTGATATCATCATTTGACAGGCCGTCTCACTGGAGTCGGATACTTTTTTTTTGACAGTAGCCTCACTGAGGAACAGATGCCGCGCAGACAACCCTTCGTCTGTATCCTACCCTTCGACCCATCTGGCAAGGGTGTTCCTACCTGAAGCAATTACCATTGCTCCCGCTACTTCAGCTCTAGGGGTTATAGGAGCACGTAAGCTCTTCAACCACGCCAAGTTTTTAGTCCAGGACCTCTTCTTTTGAAAAACATTTTGTGGAGTAAATTTAATGATCTTCCCGAGAGGTAGTTGGTTATTTCGAGAGGCGATCGACAGCTGAGGTCATTCACGCCATGAAGGATAGATTTTTTGATGAGGGAAGGATTTTGGGAATGGAGGTTGGGTGGAGAGAAACTCGGTGTCGGCATTAGCCTACTCTTAAATAAAGGCGCCAATGGATCCCACCCGAAGGACGGAGTAATGCACTTACAATTAGAAGTGCTCTCCACAAAGCATTCAGGATGGAATTGGTAACCTGTGGAATCCACTATAAAACCTCCGCTGTGAACTCTACCTTACTTCCGGGATTCGAACCCGGGCTCTGGGGTCGAGAGACCAGTATTCTATCTACTACATCAACCCGACGCATATAAATTTTGCCTTGGACACTCATAAAATAACTGTGCGTACTATTGTTACAGGTATTTAATGAGTATATTTATATGAAATCAAGAAAGTATAATAATGAAAGTCTCCAAAATTATCCCTTATCATCCCATTTTCATCTCTCCTAATATTATCATCTCCGTAGCGATTAAAATTCTCTAAGTAAGAAATTATTTTCATGCTAAGTCGCATTAAATGATTTAAGCGATTGAAAACTTCCTTGGTTGACTAGTTTGCCGCTTAGAAGTGCTTCCTTGCCGCATGATGAGTATTTACACAAGTTCGATACTCATCACTGGACCCTTCTGCATTTCGTGCCAACATAACACTTCTCCTTAGATGATTAGTGATACCATTCATATAAGACACTGTCTCCCGTGTTACCCCGCGGAAATCATTCGTTTTATTCATATTGAAATAATTTACTCGGTATGATTCCACATTTCATTGCACTAAACGACCCAGGTTTCGACATAATATGCCATTCTCAAGTTTTTTTAATTTAAACCTTGCACATGGCATAACATGCCGTAATCTGGGTTGATTGGAGCAATAAAGTATGGAATTATACCGAGTAACTGGTTTCAATATGAAGTAGATACCATTCATATTGATTACTTACTACAAATGGCATGGTTAGAATTTTGTTTCACATTATTTTGGGTCAACTAACTCCTTACAGTAAAGCAACCAAGTAGGGTTCGGGACTCCACCAAAGAATTTCCGATACAGCCGGTATTCAAACCCGGGTCTTCGTATTCAGTGCCCTAGCCACATTACCCACCCGTTCCTCCTCTCGCCAATGAAGTTCACGATTAAAATTTGGTGTCTCGTTACCACCTGTCGCATTCCTTATGTTTGGCATCCACACCACTTCCATCGTTGCCATCGCAAGTAGAGCAGATGTGAGATGAGTTTTCCCCATCCTCAAGTACATATATCCAATTCAGGAGTCTTCAAATTTATGGATTATCTTCGAGAGCTATGACGCTCGAACTCTTCCTTAGATCTCAACTTTTGGACGCGTGCCCAAACCTTACCCTTATTCGTTCGATCGAAGGAGAAACCACAGAGGGTTCCGGGGAAAACCCCATTTCGATTGGGAATACGAGTGCGCCCACGTGCTGCTCGAAATCCTTTTCATTGACATTTAGTTTCAAGAGAACCAGCTTCGAGCGTATACACAGACACTGCACGCAGCGCGCAGTTTTCTCTTCAATTTATGTATTTCTCGTGGGCACGGAGCAATCCGGGAAAGTTTACGTCAGAACTTTTAGTGTGTACATGGTGGAGCCCGAAGTCCTCGAGGAATATACTTAAAATATCACTCACAGGGTTAAAGAATTGCGCTTAAGAGGCAATTTAAAACAATGGTACTTTACTGTAGCGCATATTTGTCAATAGGAAGGGAAAAACGGCGGCTTGTTCCAAAGATGTGTGATGGTGAAGTATGCATAGAATGCTTGAGCAGTGAATGTATGTGGTAAATGAGAACTAACAATGAAGAATCACTAGCGCAGCCTGGAAAATTTCGATATTTACGTGCGTATTTGTTATATATATAAGGTAAGATTCAAATCATTAATAATTATTGTAGTAGTAGTATTTTTGTTTAACGTGCTTCGACGGCTAAGGTCATTTCGAACATAGTCTGTCACGTGCAGACAGGGGCAACACCATTCGGACGAATTGGAGGATCACCCCTCCAAACTCGAGCCCAGCCCGATTTCGGTGAATAATCGGGCACCGGTGGATCCATCGTGGCAGGCCGTTGCCCAAGTATAATCATTAATCAATAACATTCATTCTAATAACATTACATACAACTATATTTTCATGCTATAATTTTAGGGTCAGATAACAATAATAAATTCCATGTTTAAGACAAAATGTATTTAAAGGAGATAAAAAAAATACAACGCATATCTTCAAATAGGTTCCTCATTGCAAATAATTTTCAGTGATTAACATTAAGAAAAACAAAAACATGTACAAATATCGTCAATAATTTCAAATGCCGTATAAAAATATGTACCGTGATCTTTAAAAAACGCTTGGATGTGCAAACGAAGAGAAAACTTAAGCATACGATAAAACTTATAGGTGCGACGATAAAACTGCAAAAACCCCTACGTAGATAAGTTATGCCTGATGATTTAAAAATATTTTCCCTTCGATATTAAACAATAGTAACGGTTTAAGATTTAAAAATAATTTAAGAAACAGAAAGAACTGCTGTAATATTTCTTTTTCAGGTTTTACATCATCATCATCATTATTGGCGTTCAACGCATAATAGGGGCTCCTTGGTTATATCGTGTCAATGTATAATAATCGCCATTTCAGTGTCATCTTCAACCTTTGCTTCACAATATGATCTACCAGTCCAACTTAAGGCCTTCCTAGTTTTCCTATATCTCATATTAATGTGATTTTTAATGTTTTACATAAAGTAATAGAATAAAATATTCTTAAACATTACAATCAACACTCGCCCCGACACAGCTTTAAAAAACGATTTAACTGTTATGTTTAACGACATTTGATCTACATTTATTATTTTGTTTATTATAAGGTGTGATCTACTACAGTTATAATTATTAATCATTTACATAATTTGTCATGGAATCATAAAATATTATATTCTTTCTAAGTTAAATTTATTATTAAAAGTAATTATTATATTTTTCACGAGAAAGCCTGAAGACTACAAAAAATATTTAATCTAATACATACATATTAACGTATTTAATTAAATATGTATACTGGTAAGGGGCTATTCAAGTATTACGTAAGGCAATATTTACCACTCCTTAACCCTCCCCCCCCCCCGCCCCCATGTAAGACAACGTAAGATTTCACGAACCCTATCCTCCCAATCATACGTAAGTTATCAGACATTTTTGAAACCATGTACACAGATAGTAAACTGTGGGGGATTCTATGTCAAAATGCGCAAAAACTGACCTCATCACGGATATCGATAACGGTTTTTGATAATTCGCAATTCGCTTACAGGAACGCACAACTCGCAAAACATGTTTTATATGAAAATGCGTACTCTCCAAACTAATGAACGCAACGAATTGGTTGTACGTTTGTCTATAGTTTAGCATACATTCAGCCGCGGCGGTGATCCTAAAAAGTAAGAATTTCTTCCGAAAATAATTTTAAAATGTGATAAAAATACGAATTCAGAAGTGAAATATCCTTCGTAAGACTGTCTCAGACCCCCTCACCCCCCCTACGTAAGAGAACGTAAGAGAAGCCCAACCCCCCTCCCTCCCCAAAACGTCTAACGTAATACTTGAATGGCCCCTAACGACAAAGAAATAAAATTATAATGTAAGTATTCGACGAGGTTCCGATGCGTGAATTAAAAGAAAAAGAAAAACAGTTCAATACAAACAGAGTAAAGTAACGATTAAACAACTCTATGACGACATTAGTGATGATTGATGGTTTTAAAAATACATTTATTTTTTCTTGGAGTCTTTTCCCATCCTCTATATCTAAATATGGACCGATGATTTCCTTAATCTGCTAGGAGAGTTTCTTTAGCCATCATCATCGTCAACAATCATCAATTGGAAGACTGATTTGCTGCAGGTTTCTTAGCAGCTTTTAACGTTTTTTACTGTATCCTCGATTATTTAATGAAAAGGAGGAAAAATTCTTCTCGATGATTAAAATCTTGATCCAGAAGGGTTAATTAACTCGCCACGACCCCGTAAAAACTTTATAAACGTAAGAAATAATAAAAGAGATTTTTTGTTTTAATGAAGAGAAAAATAAATACATTAACAGCGTGAGCAAAAGATGAACAACTCCATGACGACCACAGCGATGAACTCAGAAATGCATTTCGCTTTTCTTGAAGTCGTTTCACTCCCTCTGGTTTTCAATATGCACTGATGATTCGCATGAGCCGCTCAGGCTGTTTCTTTCGTGCGAAAGGGAAAACGACAGTAACAAAAACTTCCCTTCGTGCTTTCCGGAGCGTGTCATATCCCGTGACGCCGTCGAGCTCCGATTTCTCCCAATCACGAAAGAAAACCTTCCCTTCGTACCTTCCCTTTCCCTCGAGAGACCGATCGCGGGGGGGGGGAAGGTGAAGGGGACAAGACCGCAATAACACACGGATTGCATCAAGGCCTACCTCCCGGCAACAGTAATTTAACCAGATCTAGTTTTCCATCCAATGCTTTCAATATTTCCTCTGCCTAGCCGCAAAACTCAAGGAAATGGAAAAAGGAAATGCGTCTATAAATATTGCCCGATTGAAAATAAAGTCGCTTCACACGCAAATCATGAGGAGCCGTATCTCTGAAATAGTAAAGGCGTGCGAAGCATGGTTTATCCTTTTGTATCAAATGTTATGCCAGAATTATTTTAGAATCCAACGACAATCAAAAAGCGTAATTTTATAGGGATTATAAGCCTCATGAAAACAACACTGGAACGATAGCTGAAGTGAAAGGTTTGCCAGGGAAGACCATTGATGGAATATGTCGGGAAAACATTTTAGGAATGAAAAATGAAGACGTATGAAGGTAGAAATCGGTGAGCTGAAAGAGAACCGGAGTGGAGAGATGAAGCAAAGCAATTTTCGGATTCATGACAGTCGGTGACGGTAAATTTCGAATTCGAGTTGAATCACACAAATTCTGTATTACATGAGCGGCCATTGATTCAGAGAAAATCCTCTTCATTTCTTTTCACGTTGCCATAAATAAACACACGACAAGTGATGGAATGAGTGCACCAATTAGGCTGGCTCTCCTGAGAACGTTAATCGCTCCCGATTTCAATATTTCTTACGTAATCCTATGACACCACTTCCAAATCTTCAAATATCTTGGATTCGAGCAGTCTCCATTCGTATGGAATGGAAAATTATCGCATTCCGTTCAAATTAGAGTACTTTGCAGATCTATTACAAATAGTCCTTGAAAAGTATATCCATTCACCGTGTAACAATCAGAATAACAAAACTACGGCAGGTCAGAAAATTTTTCAATGACGAGGGGATTGAGCAAGTCTCACATTAGAGACAAGCTTCCTAACTTCAAAATGAAATAAGCAGTTGCCAAGACGATTTTCGAGGGAAACTGGTCAATATATTTAAAGAAAAAACGCAAAACTTTCACATTTTTCAATTTGGAAGGTAATGAAGTTTATATAAGATAAATACTTAGGTATACAGGAATATAAATCGTGAATATCTAGGTAATTCGAATACCCGGGGAATGATATGGTGGCAAG
Source organism: Pyrrhosoma nymphula (assembly GCA_963573305.1). Classification (NCBI taxonomy): domain Eukaryota; kingdom Metazoa; phylum Arthropoda; class Insecta; order Odonata; family Coenagrionidae; genus Pyrrhosoma; species Pyrrhosoma nymphula. The sequence goes on from OY754334.1 coordinate 40,097,970, forward strand.
AAAGGCTGGCTTCTGATCCCGTGGGCTCGGGTTCAAATCCCGACAGTAGTGGAGATTTTCTCAGGATATCTCGATCCCTTCTTGAATGGTGTGGGGAGAGCGCTTCAAGTGCAGTACGCCGACCGTCGGATGATTTGTTTGACTGTGGTCCTCTTGGCCCACGATTGTGAAAGTAAAAAAAATACTAAATTACAATTCACTGTTCAGTTGATTTAAAAAAACCTGCGTTCGCTGATGACATGCTTTAACTAATGAAAACCAAAATATGAAGATTATTCCACGAATATATTTTTCATGAGCACTTTTTTGTAGCTATTTCTATGGAATCACTACATTTTGACTTCCGTTATTGCAGTAATTAGCTAATAACTCAAAAAAGGTGGTAAGATGCATCTGTTTTATTTTTCCGGGAATTTCCGCTTCTTATAAACAGTTTTCCATGGAAATGGCAATTACAAAAGATGGAAAAGTATTATTTTTCCCCCGAGTTTCTTTCACTGTCGCATTTAACATTATGTAATTTCAAGTTCAAATTGCGAGAAAAATAGCATGAAAAGGTAAAAGTTTGTTCTTCATATCAGATAGAGGACATGTTTTTCTATAAGTATCCAGAATATGAATGAAATGTTTTTATGAAATGAAAATTTTATGAAATGAAATTTATCTCCTTTTACAGTGGAACCGCCTTAAACTCGTCTTCCACAATTTTTAACATCCTTTGAAGAAAATGCTGAATATCTACACAAAATTCAAAATAGTATCATATCGTACGGGCTATCCGCTACTTATTTTATGTATGGAACGTGTGTGTGTTGTGTGTTAGGCGCATCAACATTTTTGTTATTAGCGTATAGAACGTGTCCTTTCGCGGTGGAAGCACCTTAAGAGTAGACTAATGCCGACGCCGGGTTTCTCTCTTCCCTTCCACCATACCCCCATAACCTTCCCCTTACCCACCTGTCCTCAAAGGCGCACATGATCTCAGGTGACGGTCGCCTCCCCGAATAACCTACCACTTTCAAAGACCCGTTTGACCGATTTGCCTTTGCGACATTGGCTTGATGTCACTCCCCGATTCCCCTCCCTCCAACGCCTCTGCTAGACTATTCTATTTCTACGAGCTTGCTTGGTTTCACGCCATCCTTTGAACATCTGACTCCTCTGAAGCATTTCCCTTCCCTTATTACGGCACGAGTATCCTTATCACGCCGCTCTACCTTGAAGCACTCTCGGTGATATTAATTACATTTTTCGTTGCCTTGTACACAGGCTCTGTAGAACATCTATGAAAAAAAAGAATAGATGAAACCATACAGTACGATACCATTGTGAAATATTAAAGCCATTAAAATGCGAAATCGGCCATATAAAACAAAGCAGTAGTGCAGCTATTACGCCGAAAACATATCCGTATAAGTCGCGGCACCGTAATCATTTATCTACAATAGTGGTAAGTGGGAATGATTCCCAAATTACCATTGCTTTTTAATTAAATTTATGGAAAAATTGCGCACATAGTCATGTTCATGGTTCTTCGCAAAATAAGTTTCACTTTCATTCGTTAAAATGCGCCATCCACTCGTTAGCGGAGAAACTTATTTCGTTCATGATATCTCCGATGTAAAATCATTTAACTCTTGAAATGAGGAATGCAACGGGGAACCACCTAAATATTAAGTTTATCCTATGGTTGATTGATTATTTTGATAGGCGACCGACTACCTACTGAGGTCATTTGCTCCTACGAGGACGGCAAAAGAATTACACTGGACACGGTGGAAGGGTCGGGAAAAACCCGGCGACAGCATAAACCTAAACTTAACGTAAGGCGCCAAGGAGTCCACAGTTCAACATCCCATGCGAAAGACGGAGTACTTAATTTCTCCACATAGTACCAGAGAGATAATCGGACACCTGTGGAATCCAATGTAAACTCTCCGCTGTAAACTCTGCGCCACTTCAGTGATACGAGCCCTGACTTAGAGACGGGAGACCAGAATTCTATCCACTAGATAAACCCGATGGATATAAATATTGTCCGGCGCATTCTTAGAATAATTTCACCCACTATTGCGACAGGAATTTATTGCATGTGAAATCAAGATAGTGTAAAAATGAAAGCGTCGAAAATTATCCCGCGTCATCACATTTTCATTTCTCCCAATTTTATCATCTCCGCAGCTGTCACAACTCATTCCGCACAAAAAACTGTTAAATGCTATGGCGCATAAAATGATTCAATCGATTGACGACTTCATTGGCTGTCTCGCTTGCCGCTTAGAAGTGCTTACTTGCCACATAATGATTATTTACACTAGTTACACATTGATCACTGGACCCCTTCGCCTTTCGTGCCAACAAAACACCTCTCCTTCATAGCAAAATATAAAAATAGTGATACCCTTCATACTGATACTTACTGCGTATGCTCTGGTTTTAATGTTGTCCCACATTAGAATGGGACGACATAGTCCCCCATTCCGCTACTGGGGAGTTAAAAAAAACCACTCGGAAGATGACAGGAGAGTAGACTTTTTTCTACCCGAGGGAAGTAGGACAAGTTTTTCTTAGGTCTTGGTTTTTAGTTTCGGCCCGTGTGCCAGGATGATATTTTTGAAGGGAAGATGTTCTTGGTTGGGCTCTGGGCCCCTCCCTGATTTCCTTCAAAGACTTCGTTCAATCTCGAATTAGCTCGTTATCATTCATCATCGTCTTAAAGCGATAATTATTTTACAAATTTATTTTGAAATCACTCAAAAACGTTTTAAGAAGTTTCATGTGAGATTCTGTGTAAGGTATCAATTTTCGCCAGTCATTAGTCAAATTAAAAAAATCCCTTCGGCGATATATTTATGCATTCCCTTACGTATAGGGAAGTCACATCGAATTTTAATGAAAGTTTTTTCCTCACAGCCATAGATAAACCACAAAGGAGTAACGTTGAGTTTTTTGGTAAATCTTAAATATTCAGCAGAATTGTGAATAAAAAAATGCCTAATGACAGGTAAAATCTCAAAAAAGAGCGATTACGATTTAACTGCACTTAGATCGATGTCTTGCCTTTGGATATTAAAAGATGCACCTAACCGAATAAACTTTAAAATTTGGCAATTGTTTAAATTATGGTGCTTGCCGATACTGATGTATCGCAAACTTGAATGTAAAATTGAGAACATATTCCATGATCATTCTGTGTAGTCTTGTCAGTAATTATTTCAAAATATTAATTTTATGGCAGCAGCTGCCCGAGAAAGAGCCGAAAAGAACCATTATTTTATCTCGTTTATTCTCTGCTGGCATGGGTGATTTCGTCACACCTCTCGAAGATAACCTACTGGCTCCTATGGAAGCATTCCTAGATATTCCTCTCCCCTACCGACTCAAGTCGACAAAATTTTGTTCATTTACGTATCACTCTCCCAGTTTCCGGTTGGTCTGCGCACTGTTCTCCTGGCCTGCCAGAACACATGTCTGGTGTGGAATCACCCCGTGCCACACACCCTAGTGGTGGCTTACACGGTACTTCGTAGATGTAGATGAAGTCCTTTCTTTCCGTCTACGATGCTTCCTCTCCGCGGACACTTATTAATAAGTCTCCATTGACACTTAGCAACCGCAGTCGCAACTTTCGGCCGTCTCGCCGCTTTAGCCTTGTCCGCGAACGGCTGGACAAAAAAAAAGAAAAGACGACCAAGTACAGCATCAAGGCCTTGCGTGCGTCATCCATACCCCCTTCCGTCCACGCGCATTGTATTAACTATTTTATCGACTCGTGCGCGGAAAGGAGTAATGGGGATAATACTTTATCACGTGGAAAAACAGAAGAAGAGATTAAATGAAGGAAGTAACCGCCTTTCTCTCGAGCTTTTGTCCTCTCTTGCCAGAATCATGCCGAATAGGTCACGCCAAACGAAAGAACTGCGTAGAAGGTCCAAGGCAATATCATCTCACGGCCACCTTCGCACTGCACTGAGTCGAAGTAAAAGACTTCCTCCCAACAAGTAGACAGCCAAGATTATTAAGCTCGGTTCCTTCTTGCCATTGCTTAACAAAGGACTCAAGAGTATATTTTCCTTTTAATTAAAGTTCATATACGTTATACGCTTGAGTCAATCATAGTTGATAAAGTATGAGAATAGAACTGTGATTCTAATTCATTTGAATAATGACTATTTAATTTTACGAGTTTCCATTAAGTGAAGACTGACTCACTGGACAAATAAGAGAGACTGAGGAAGTACTTAAAAAGTAATAGATTACTGGACTTAAGCCATCGCTGATAATTTTTCCGTCTTCAGTTCTTGCATATCCAAACATCGACGAAAACTTGCTCGCAATTCTACTCCGCGATCCAGATCATGTTTCGAGGAGAATAATGGTAGCCTCTTGCGGCAGCTAATTAACGACTAAGAAACGAAATTGACAGATCGGCGTTAACTTCGAAGAGCTTAATTGGATGGTTATGGATTAATAGCTAATCCATCGGCGAAGCCACAAAACGACTTCGAGAGGGTTTCCTTTTGGGGCACCCCACTTATAACCGTTCGAGTCTAACAGATACCAGTGAGTCTACCACGTAAATACATATAAATTTATTCCATTCAGCCTGTCACGAGTGCACTGCTTTGATTTCCCTCGTTATTTTTAAAATCCTTCGAATTCCTTCTGTGAAAACAATATTTAATATTGGCAAATAAATTCATAGAATGGGACCAGCCCCAAAAACTGGACTTCGACTCACCTGGATTCGCTACAAAATGGCCGGTTGACATTTAAATAGAAATGAACTAATATTTTTGTTTGAAAAATAAACATTTCAACAACAAAGCATCGGTTGATAATATGATAATTTCAATGAGACGATTTCGCGATGCGTTGTGTGCGTAGATCTATTTTCTCATCAAGCTTCTTGGAGTGAAAAATGTTTGCAAAGCCACTAAAATGACTGAAGCTTAAAATTGTATTCCTATTTTCTCTGTGACTTCAGTTTCAGGAATACCATTCAGCAGTAACCGTATGATAAGGAGGCTGAATTCTCATGAAGGGGCCAGGGATATTCGAGCTCTCGCAGACCTTGGAATACCTGTAATAATTTCGAGACGGAGAGCAATGAAAACTTGCGACACATAAGAAACGACAATATATGTGAGCGAAAAGGCGCGAAGACACGACCTCCGCACTGAAAACTCCCCGAGACGATAAATATAATTTTTCCCTGACATTTTCCCGGTTTTAGTATGAGAGGTCAGTGGTCCTCCATGGGAATTCCGCTGGCTCGACGACACGACCTTCCTGCCATATTTGTAAACACAAGCGAGACATCATTTCCGGTCCGCTCCAGCGTCGCTATGAAGGCTACGAAGTCAAGAGAGGAACAGGATTGGCGAAGCACAAAGCTCTGGCGTATTAATGACGACAGACAGGGGGAGCACCTGTTCTAGAGAATTAGGGCAGAGTATATCAATGGGCCATGACAAGGCTCCAGGGAATCGGATGCTGGCTGAAAGAAGTGTTATTTAAGACAGCCTCCCGGGAATCCAGACGCCTCTCCACACGCTCTTTGGGTATTGGGAAAGAAAGCTTGAGCAAAGAGGGACGGATAAGCGTTAGATATCTGCACGTACCTTACTATCATCCTAGAATTTAGAAGTAAGAGAAGGAGTAAATATAGAGAAAATATGATAGGGACGACTCCAGAAAGTAAATGTTAACCCGTTGATACGCCCTGACTTGCAGAACGAACAACGATACTTAAGAATTACAATTATTATGTCCAACAACATCCACGAAAGCTATTGTTACTTATCATATCACTAAAATTCATCAATAAATATGTAGAAAATTTCCGAAGAATTATTATTTGATGATTTTTCTCACGAATCAAACCTTAGTAAAAATATTTAGACGTCGAATAAAGAAATGAAAATTACCACTGTATTCACGACGCGTTTCGATGCCTTATATGATTTTCAAGCCGTATCGTGAATACAATATTTAAAAAGCAGGACATTATCTTTCCATTATTTACTATGAAGCATTTATGTATACACAACCAAACCAGAAACAATGTTGCTAATTTATCGAAGTTAACAAATGAAGCCCGAAAAATGTTGGTTCCATCTCAAATTTTCGACTAATCAGCCATTCCGTAAAAAAATTGTAATAGAAAAAGCAGAAAAATGGACGTCATTAATTTACCCATGCATAAACAAAGCACAGTAATGGACATAATTTTTATCATTTTTTGTAAATTCCAGTTATTCCAAATATATATGCATAAATAAAGCATAAGGTGTACCTAATGCAGTACGTATGCAATAACTCATGCATGTATACCAAAAATAAAGCCCAATTATAAGCCTTAGCGCGTGGGAGCGATTGGAATAAGACGATAGTGCAATGAAAAGAGAAACTTGGCTTCAAAGGCGTAATGTTGAAACAAGACTGGTTGTGCAACTATCCTCCCAGACACTGTGAGAACATCTCAAAGGGTTACATACAAAGGTGTATCAAGGAGCCTCGCGCGACGAAGCCGAGAGGACTCGATGAGCAATAACTGGAGAGCCGTGATGTTTCTTTTTCCTACGCGTCAGGACTTTTATCTCCCCCCCCTCTCCCCACGGGTCAGCTGATACCCTACTCGAGTGAGCTATTCCTTCGCGAATGCCTTCCCTTCCTCCACATCACTCACAAAGGAGAGCACGTGGGTTTTCAAATAGAAAGGTGCGATGGATAACAGTACCGAGGTCACCTGACTTCGCTTTCAACAAATCGCCCGACACAAATTACAGTAGGACTTATTAGCATTGTTTACAAAACATACGAGCACTAGCTCGTCCGTCAAATCAGTAGGTATGACACCATCATTTGTGCCAACTCTTTTAGCACAAATTTTCCATTTTCACTATGTAAAATATATATTTCGCCTGGACTGGGATTCGAACACAGGTCCCCCGACAGTTCGCTCCAATTGCTCAAAGTAATAAGCTACCCAGACGTCCACTCTCGAAGAATGTAACCCCAAGAAAATTATTTTATTCATATTGAATTTTGCATAATCTACTTATCGGGTGACTTTATTTAAAGCTGCTTTCGCGGCTATTTCCCCATGGTCCTGAATACTACCATTGTTAATTAGTCATTGAAATATTAACGATATTCTTAAGTTTTGTGTCATATTTTATTTTCGCTAAATTGTAAAATTTTTAAAGGAAAATAATTCACCTAAATCCGTCCATAAGATATGCACACCGTGAGGGACAATGAATTCGCAAAAAAATGTGCTTGAGGGCAAAATAAAAGTGAAGACAACGCCTGGAACACCAGATGACAGATACATGGACCACATCAAGAGGGAAACTGGGATGCAGCGATGTAGCCTACTGATTGAAAACCAGATGATATCTATCCGTTCGCGGGACAAAAAAAATGCCAAATGAAGTTTTAAAAGTCGAAAATGTGAAATTTAAAACGACAGATTACTATTTATCAAACAGAAATTTACCAGGTAATTTGCCACAGTGGTCAATTTAAATTCCATACAATGTAATTTAAGACGTACAAACTATGGCACCATCAGCAGCAGTTAGGCGTGCAGTTCCACAAAGTGACACGAATGTATTAAATACATATCGTAATACCAAGTTCGCATACAAAATGCTTAAGGTACATTCGAACAGGAAATAGAAAAGCACCAGTAGAGCACTGGCTCGCAAGCGCGTAGATAGGTATATATTAAACTTATAAGGTGCCGCTAACACAGCACAGAGGCATCTGGGGCGAGACCAAGAACGTGTTAAAGACGAACTCCCGAACCGTTACCCCTTTAGAGTTGAAAGAGGAAAATTCTTTTCTCATCTCATCCATCGAAACTGAGCAAAATGATATTTTCGCGTGAACTCTTAAACAACGTTCTCCCAGAAACGCGACTGCGGTTTTGCGCAAACTTCCACCCTTCAATTTTATCCGGCAAAAAAAACTTAAGGAAATTCCATCTCAACTCCGCGAGTCAATACCAATGAGAAATCCAACATTTTCGTTATGATAAATAAAGTTTTCATGAATGACATGCCTCAGCTATTGGGAAATAATGTAAGATCCGAAAATTTGTACTAGTCGATAAATATGAGCACTTTTTTCTTCTTCTTCTTGAGCAGTTCTTCACTTCTTATTCTTGAGCAGTTTTAATGAGCACTTTTTTCAGCCAGAGGCGACTGCAATGGCATTACTATTGAACTAACACATTTCGACTTCAATTACTGCAAGAGCTTAATTAGTGAAAGTACCGACGTGTTAAATGTCATAGCGAAAACTCAAAAAATGATAGTTGGAGCCTTCATTTCCTTTGCGTTTCCAGAATACACTCGCCTAATACATCTAATTTTGGCGAAAATTTGATCTTTAGACGATAAAAATAATACTACTTTCTCCTATGGTAAAACCAATTCCCTCCTTTCACAGTACCTAGATTCAAGTGTAATATGTGAAAAAAAGTTATATGGAAAGGTAAAATTATGTTGGCGTAATCAGATAGGAGGATAAGTTTCTTTTGTAGAAGTAACACGAATTTTTATCAATAATGACAAGCACATCATTTTAGTGTGAAAACTCTTTGACTGAGACAAGTTCCGGGCAGGAGCGAGGATATTCGCTTTGCGATTTTCCCCCTCTTGAGCAACAAGACTTCGCGAAGGCGGTCCCCTTCGCCCACGGCGTAGCTAGCGAGCAGCTGACTGAGAGAGATGGAAAAGAACTCGGGAGGTGGGCGAACTGGTAAAAAAGTTATGCGCTGGGGTGTGGGGGGAAAATGTGAGTGACCCAGGGATGGGGGAGATAGGAGGGGAAGATATATATATGGGAAGGGGAATCGTTGGGGTGGGGGAAATGAGGGGTAAAGCGTGGGCTGAAGGAACGCGAGGTGTATACAGGATGGGAGGGTTAGGGGGAAGGGGTCAGGGTGTGGATCGAAGGGGGTAGCGGTAGGGAGGGTAATCCAACATGGAGGGGGGAAGGATATTCCCCAACTCCCCCTCCCCCGATGCCTCCGAGCAGCTACGGACGCTCGTCCTTTAAAGCGTCCATCGTGACCATTGTTGTCATGCACGGGCATCATAATGGCTCTGTTTCAAAACAGTAAACACGAGCTGCACCAAGAGAACTTTCCAATCCTCTTTCTACCTTCGCGAACAGATTACGATGATATCTATTTCGTCTTCGCCATCCGTAACAGAACACTTACTCGGCGAAAATTTAAGCGTCTTCAATCCGACGCCAAATTGTCTGCTGAGGGTTGTTTCGAAGTCCACTCGGCGTGCGAGAATGGTTGCTATGATGGAACAGCATCAATCCTTACCAAAAAGCAGTCGTTCCCAATATCAACAATCTCCGAACTTAAAAAAATACGCAATGAACGCACATCCTACATCCGACATTACAAAAAATACGACGATTTCCAACTCGAACACCGGAACATGTTCCGGAATAGTTGCCACGGTAATCAATCTATCGCGTCCCTCTGACCATCGAAGTGGATTCACCACATATCTATCTCTCAGTTACTAGTTCCACGCTTGGCGTTTCCTTCAATAGCTCATAATGAATTCAAAACATTCACATTCGAAACGGCTTGATAACCATGGACAGAAAATGCAGCGCTATTTTCCTCGGGAGCGCGTATTAGCGAAGACGGATCTTGATCAAAGCAGAAATTGCGACGTAAATAACTACGCGTCTAGCGGACATAGAGGCCCGCGCGGGGTGAATAAATACAAGACATTATAATAAATAACCAAAAAAGCTATGATGAAATGTGTAGCACTGGCGATGAAAAAAAGCTAATTCCAATGATTATACGCGTTTAAGGATCTTCATAAATCATTTTCACTCCAAGAAGAACTACCAGAAAACGATTCGGATGTAAATATTTCGAGCTAAGAGAAAAAATGTTTCAAAGGAAAATGACTAGCCAACAAAAATTAAAGCATATATCCACTCTGGTAACGCTTTCACTTAATAAATATGCAACCAAAGATAAATACATATTCTAGATAATTGTGCTATCCAAACTTACCTATCAGGCATTTTCTTCCGATTCTGTCTCAGAAAACGCTAAAACTTGGAAGTAAATAGAAGTAACAGTGATTTCCACCGATGTATACGTTCACAAGCCCGACAAGCTCCAGCGTACTGCACGGCAGCGTTGGTAGACGGAAACTGAGAAGATAGCTTCTGCTGGGAAGCCAGCTGATTTCAAAGCAACGTTGCCACATCCTCAACCAAAACACAAGTGTCCTTAACTCGGTTATTTATTTTGGGACGACTATCTTTTGAATATTAGGAATAGGTGTTTTACAATGTGCTTTAAAACAGTCGAAAATACCAAAAAACCGACATTTGTACGCCAAAAAAGTAAAAAGTAAGACTAAAAATATATATGAGGCACTGTGGATAAGTGGAATCAATGCCAAGCGCCTCGACGATCGACCAGTCAGCTGGTCGCTTACTTATCCACTTCCATCTTCCAGGGTCACGAGAAAACGAAAACAGAGCGGAGGAAAACATAAAAATATATAACTTTGATTTGCGAACTACTTGTGGTGGTTCAGGTTGGGGGAGGACAATCCCATTCTGGGTTTAGTTACTTTAACCCCCCAGAAAAGAGACAGCATGACGACAACTTTCAAGCTGAATATCCATAAAAACATTGCCGATCGAGCTAGGTTACTAATATCGCATTGAGCGGAGTAATGACCGAATATACAATTTTAAACCAGGAAAACTATGGTGAACTAAAGAGAAATGTAACAAATTAACGATAACCAAAATTTAATCAGCATGTTCGGGTATGCCCGAGCTATTCATACGCGGCTTTCAAGCCCGCTCACCATGAAACCGAGGTCATCTTCTACCAAGATGGAGTGAAAGAAGACGGAAGCAAGGGAAGGAATGACTCAGGGGAAAGGGCGATAACAATTCGTAGCCAAAGGAAAGCTCTAGCAAGCCAATACATCATCTGCAATAGTATTAAGCAACGTATTTATAGTCGCAAAATTACTCCAAAAACCACTTGTGGACTGACACCTGCCTCAACATTATTAAGTACCAATAACAGTATCCAACGAAAGAAAAATTCGATGCAGATATAAATTAACGAGCACAATGAAATATGATGCCAAAACAACAACAATTGGTGTGATGGTATAGGGTAATTCCATGTCGACTTAGCGTGTGATTATGACGGAAAGGTTAAACCCGAGATTATAACCCGGAAAACATGAATTTATAACTTGAATTACGAGAACATTGGGAACATTTTCAGGGCATTTTTATGTTTAACTCTGTGATGAATAGGAAGATTAGTAACCTTTTATTTCATTAAAGATGATTACTTACCTAAATACCAGAACGATAAAACCACGATGCGATCTTCAACATTGTTTATCAGTATGGTGTGAAATTTGGCCGGTGGGGGAAGCACTTACCGTCAAACCCGTCAAAAAACAAACGCGTACTGCATTACGCCAATTGAATTTTTGGAGCATGATTTTGGTGGTTGATCCTATAATGTGTTTTTGTGAGGAGGAATGTACTCTTCGTTGGAGGATTTACTATATTCTCAGCCGTCGGATTTGCTTGGACATGGGAAAGGTATTATGCTCTCCTCGCAGAAGGAAACAAGTCAAAAGTTATTTGAAAAAGTGGCTAAAGCCTTTATTGGAACTTCCATGCGAGGAAATTTCACATTACAAAGAAGTCGATATAATGTGAATAATATTGCCATTTTATGATGAAATCGTTAAATAAATAAGCGAACATGAACAAAAGCGTTGTGGTGAGCCAACATTTTGTTAATACAATGATAATTAGTATAGTTGTTCCTCTATTTATTCATGAATCATTACCACGAGAGCATGGAACATTTTTACATAACATACATTTTGTTGATGCATTTTAAAAGAGAATTTCATATTAAATGCAATGTGTATGTAATTTAGAGACGACATAAATGGCAATTTCAGTCAATTGCAAACCTTAGCTTTAACAACAATAGCACTTATTATTACAAAAAATTCAAGGCCCTTAAAACATCCCTCCAAATAGTTACAAATTGTAGAATGGGAAAGAACCTTTTTTCAAGCATTGAATATTACTATAGTACTATGTTTTCAATCCCAAGTACCTTAAATAATGTCGAGCATTGAAAAAGATTCTTATCAAAGGAAGAACAATTTTTCTTATTGGACATGTGCCTTCAGTAATCCAACATATGGTGAGTGTCTTATCCCGAAGGTATGGGCCGGGGGTTCATCAATCTGTGCCTGGAAAAGAAATTTTCATGAAAGCGGTCTTTTGTTTGTATTATTAGTTAGTGAATCTTATGTTAACTTCATCATCATTTTGCCATGTTAGCATAGAATTTTACTGTAAGATAATACGTTCTTTTTCTAAAATTATATTTGAGAATTCGTATAAACTGGTATAAATACTTTACCTAGTATTAATTCAAATTCACATGTTTATATGAACCTAGGGGTTGCTTGAGCAATGTAAGGAGAATGCCTGATCCCAAAGGAATGGCTCGGCGCACTAGTCTTGTTTATTGTCACCTGTGGGTGAAAGAGCCATGCAGGAAAGAAGCTTGAGGTTATAGTTAAGCCAAAGCCAAATTATTTGTCTCCACTTGTCAAACTACGCCATGTTAAGTTTAACATTAATATTAATACTGGTAAAGTAAATTCAGTTTAGCACTATTTCATGCTGGTAAATTAATTGGAATTTTTTGAAGTTCAATCAGTTTGCTTGTCTTCATTTGATACCTCTTTTTTCCACTAAAAAGTAAGCCGTCCATTAAAACGAGGAAGCTCATAGAGCCTTGCAGCAACCAGCAGAAACTGCTTGCTACAGTTTAGGCTCTGTTCACAGTGGCAATCCACAGGAAGCACAATGCTAATGGATAGAGTTCTTGCAATCATTGATTTCAATGAGTTCACTACCCCTCCTCTTATTCGTGAATCCCTGGTTCTGTGCTGTCTCAATAAAAAAAGGCTTTTTAATCACACAAGACTAGGTACTTTTCTGCTTTTGACACAGTTCATTCTGCTTTAGCCATGTTGGGCTGAGTTCATTTTCTGTAATTGAAACATTCCTTTGCCTTTGAACTCATTATTTTAAAGAGTATATACTGTCATGAGGTCTTTAAAAATGATTGTTATCTAATTATGACAACAACTTCAATAGAATTGTACATACATTGGTGACTATAATTGAGAACTTGCCATGCAGTGGCTACAAATAAATAGTATCCAATGCTAACTGTGAAATCTTCTCCCCAGGACATTTTTGATTGTGAAATACTGACTCAATTGTTTGAGGATGATCATTTATTTTTCCCAAGGCTGACTTTATATGGAATTGATGCTGACACTCCTCCTTATTGTAACATTGCCCTATGCATTAAACATATTATTTGACTATCTCCAGATCTCAAGAAAAAACACTCAATAAAATTAGAGTTTATTGGGCTGTGCTTTGATTTTACTCAGGGCAAGTTGTAGACTGTATTTTATGGAGTAATATCAAAATCCAGGATAAAGTATTCAAGCAGCTGCAAGTTTCTATGATAAATAACATTCTATATAATCATGCCACTATTGTAATATTAATCCTCTCAAAAGTCAACTATTTTTTTACAGCTGCTTTCTTTCTGTCTCATGTGTTCTCTCGCTTGCCATTATTTTATCAATACTTAAATCTTATGAAATTTTTCCAACTCCTTTTCCTTGTTACAGTTTTAATTTTTAAGGACATGGCAAATTTCAATATCTAACATGATTTGGAAACCATCCGATTACTTGTCATTCTGAACCCTTCAATACAAAATTTGGAAATCATTGTTGGTGAGAGTTTGGAGAACTTGTTGTGGAATAGGATTTGTCTTTACTTTCTCTCATCAATCAATTTTATAATGATCCATGACTGAAGAAATGACATGCTTGTTGTACTTAATAATGTACCCTATTACATAATATCTAGTCCATACATTTATCTCATGTACAGCTGTATGACTGAAGTTTCTTTTTTCTAGTAATGTCACATTTTGTTTTACATGAGAATTAAAGTTTTGTTGATTTTTTTTTGTTGAAGATAAGTTATCTCTATAAACCTTGAACAAGAGGTTTATGGAGTCTTCGTAACTTTGAAAATTAATTTAAAATTCTTATGGAGATTACCTCAAGAGTCAATATCCAAAAGAACCTTTTCGTTGACAGCTCCATGCTTACCACATTCTGTGGAGTACACCCACCATGCTGTTAATTCAATTTTATTATGCTGTCAATTAAGTTAATAATCCTCCAATTTATTTACCAGCATGGCTTCAAGTTCAAGTTGAGAGTGAAAGCATTTTTTCATGGCCAAATGAAAATGGAGTATGGTAGTTTATTGATTAAAAGGAATGTTTTATTGTTATCATAGTAAATAAATTTGAATATTTTAAAAGTATTAATTTAGATTTAATGCCACTCATCCAACATATAATTCAGAAGAATCAATTCATGATATTAATGTGCAAACTCTCCTCATTAAGACATAGAGTTCCTCATAATGCTCTATGAGAGAAAAATTTTCCCATTGATATATATGTATGTATTAATTAACTGCATGCCTTTTATCCCTGAAGTAGTTGTGATGAAGTTGCTTGAAGTGGCATATTGCCATAAATATGAATAAGGGGAGGTTCATTAATTATGTCAACAAAATAGGGGGGAGGGGGTTTGAAGAAGTTTGACAATTGTTGATATGGGGGAAGGGGGGAGTTCAAGATAAATTGATGTCATCAATTTTACTTTTTTCTTTTTCTGTAATTTTTTAAACCTTAAACCGGCTGAGTTCTTGCCAAGTAAGTTATAGTCTTGCATCATCATATTTTGTTTTTATTCAATGTGTTCTACAAAGTAGACTGTAGACATTTTTGGCCGATTTTTAAGGGAAGCTATTAGTAAATTCAAACACTGCACTAAGCCATAGTCATCTAAAAGTATAGTGATCCATGTACTTCTATTTAATAATAACTAATTAAGCCAGCTATATAAAATATTATGTATTTATAGTTTGTAGGGGGGAGGGGGGTAAAAATTGTTTTACATATTTTATTTGGGGGGGTCACTTAAAGTTTGACAATTGTTGACAGGGGAGGAGGGGTGAGGTGAAAATTTCCAAAATATTTTTGATATTATTAATGGACATCCCCGAATAGGATAACTTTTGCTTGAGGCATTATGAATACAAGTTTCACTTAGAATACTTTCAACAAACATATGGCTTGTATGTATAGTTTTATTTTTAAATGTGTTTTAACATAAAGCAAGCAAAAGGTTATGGATACATTATTTTATATGTATCTTAGCTATAATACAGGAGTGAGGTGTATGTATTAAAGGTTATGGAGGTTATTTCTTGAGCATAGGTTGTAAGGCATTAATATGATTCCAATTTCTAAAAATGTTTGCCTAATTAACTTTTTCTTTCCAATTCGGTAGTTTTTTCAAATATTGCAAGCCCAAAGGTCTAATTGTCAGAAGTGAATCCAACAGTGTTGCCTTAGTGTTTTTTAACTGGGATTTGGGGATGCAGAGAGAAAGGAAGTGTTGAGATTAAATAATGTCTTAGTTTTGAATTACACTATTTATTGTTGTGTCACATTTAGTAAGCTTTACTGTATCATATGAGCCTGCTGAAGCTTTCTGTTAATATATTGGCTTTGGCATACTAAGCCTGTTCCAAAGTATATATTTGACCACTGATATTGACTTCAGCTGGGTCCAAATTCATTTTTGTATTGGGAATCAATATTTGGTAGACTTGGAGAACATCACCTGGTGGGAAGCCCAAGAAGAATTGAGGGCCTGAGAGTCAAAGTAATACAAGTAACATAAGCACGAAAAACGATATAAGTGCATATGTTCTAAGTTGGTACTGTCGGGTACCATCAGGTAGCTACAGGAAAAGGAATAAAAGTCTTCGAACGTATGGTGCTGCGATCTAGCCACGGAACACTTAAGCTACTTTGCTTTTTGTCAGTTCTTAGCGGAGTAAGGTGATACAGGAAACACTGGACGATGTTTGTTACTTGTGTTGCTTTGACTCTCAGGCCCTCAATTTATATCCATAATTTGCCGAGAAAGCATCAAATCTTTCATCATTTGTATTTTATGTGCTCCATGGATATCATTTCATCAGATGGATGGATTATGAATTCCTTTTTCACAGGAAGATATATCTGAAACTTCATCATGTATGTACAGGGATAAAAAACAACGGCAAAAGGGTTCATCAGGCTCCCTGCATGATGGCTTCATTCCTTGGAAGTCCTTCATCCCTTAGGCATCTAATTTGCAATTTAGGACAAACATGCTTTTTATTTCCTTCATGTGTGTACCAAAACAAAATTTTCATGTGTTGGGTGATTTGTTGGGGAAGTTGCTATGGTTTTCCAAAGGGTCATTTTTATGAAAACTGCTCATGCATTATTTTAGGACAAACCATTTACCTGTGGATGTATAATCAGGGGTATTAATTTCAGCTGAACTACATTTACCCTCATGAACCCACATGTATATGATTACTGAATTAAAATTTATTGCAAATAATCAGTGGTTTACCTAAAGCCCGTTTCACACGACACTTGATCCAGCACAAGGTCTAGTATACTCGCTAGTATGCTAGCTTTCTAGTATCATGTGAACAGAACCAGTATACTGGCTAGCAAGCATGCTAGCTAGTATACTCGCTGAGCTACTGGATTTCGTACTTGATGCGGTACTAGTTTGCTACTAGACCCAGTAGGACCCAGTGGCCATCTACCAATCACGTTCACGTAACAAACGCTGTGCGGTCTTCACTTTTTTAAATTAGTATGGAATCATATGGAATAACTGCTTAATAGCAAGCACAAGGTCGATGATCGTGTGAAACCTTCTAGTACGGTTTCTAGTATACTGGGTTTCGTCCTCAATATCAAGTACCAGCTAGCATACTAGGTCTTGTGCTGGATCAAGCGTCGTGTGAAACGGGCTTAAGGTTTCTGGCACCCCTGGCACAAATGGAAGGGATGGTGTGCCCTCCCCCCACTATTTGATAGAAAAGTCATTAAACTTTAAATATTTGATTGCCATTTTCCATTAAGACTTGTTTTGAGCCATAGATAACAATATTTTTAAAAGAGGATTTGATAATAAACAAATTTCTTCAAACAGCTCAAAAAATCCCACGCTGCCCCCTCCATGATGGCACCCCTGGAGGGGGCAAGCCTGTTAGGTACACCTCAGCAAATCATATGCCATAATGTTATAGAAATTGAAGAATTCTCCCTTCTTAGTATTGATATCAGACATCAATGGATTCCATCTGCATACGGTTATTAAATTAAATTTCTGGAGACCTTTAATTCTTAACAGAAAGGATTGATTAATACCCTAGAACATAAATGCTGAAAAGTTTTGTGACCAATTCTGAAGAAATCTCAGAATAAGAGTTGTTAATTTATGCTGTTAGTTGGCAATAACCTTAAAGGATTGACTAAACATTTCAGTCTTAGCTTGAAGCACTGAACTCCTGTGGATATCTCACCTTTTCTGGAGAATAAACACCGGGGCCCGGCTTTTGTGAGTGGTCCGTTGGCAATTGGTAGCGTGCACTGATCGAGTATGAGGGTGAGCGGCGAGCCTTGTAGTGCTCGGGTGAGGAGTTGTTGTAAGTTCCTGGTCCTGGAGTCAAAACACGGTCGTCAGTGAATTCCTTTTGACGCCCCGAAATTGTGAATGCTGGTGCAGCCTTTTTGTTACCCTCCTTTGTTGATCCCATTGCCGCCGGAATGTTGTATACATTTGGTGCTATTGTGAACAAATTTTATGTGCATCTATATTAGCAAGATTAAGCTTAGTCATCTTAAAAATATTTTTACCAAATATTTAAAAAATCTTTCTTTTTCTGATTTTAGCTTAATGTTATACAACTGGTTGAAGGGTAGAAATAAAAATTAGCTTTAGTTATGGTCCTTGTATGGAAAATGTTGTGCCCCCATGAATTAGCTCATAGTCACTTGATTTAATGAGTCAGTGTATGTTTAGAAAGGCATGGGCGACCAGCAGCCCACGGACTGGATCTGGCCCACTTGATATTTTCAAGTGGCCTGCAGGATCCTCTTAGGGATCCTCATTATCATATACATTATCACACAATCTGGCCCACAAACCTAAAGAAGGTGGGCCAATCTGGCATGCACATCAAAGAAGGTTGCCCATGCCTGGTTTAGAACATAATTACTGTCTCCTGTCAAAAGTAAGTCACCTGTATCCATTGCCATGTGTTATGTAGTCCCACTGGTATTTGCTATTATGCCAAATAAAAATAATTAATTTAAAAGTTGACAAAGATCAATAGTTCTTTTGCCAAGTTAAAAAAATGTCTGTTAGTGCAACATATGTACTATGAAACAATTTGTGGCATTATGTAATGCTAAGGATTTTTCGGTGAGAAAGATGTAGCTGAACCTTATTGCATGCCTTTAGTGCCTCCAGCAATGTGATTGAGAATTCATTTGGAAGCGACATAGTCTCCCCTTATATAGGGCTGTCAATCCCATCCTCATTTTCCTGGACATTCCTCATTCTGGACTCCAGGACTAAAGTACAGGAGGAACATAAAATTTGTTTTATGTTCAGAAAAAGTGGCTCTTAAATTGGCTTTTTTCAGAGTGGAAAGAATCATCTCTCAGTGCTGACTGAGCTGTGAAATAGGTAGAAATTCCAGGGTTAAAACTGAATGGCAAAAGTGAGAAATAGGAAGAAAGCCATAGTAGGAAACAGTATCATCTTATTCCTTACTTCAAATAGTTGGCTCATTAGCATTTTTATTTTAAATAAAGCAGCTTTTATTTGAGGGCCTTAGAGGACAAATTAATAAGTAGGTACTCATAATTTTGATCCATTCAATCTATGAATATGAATCACACTGGATTTTAATTTATGGTAATATGTGATTAAAAAATCTTCATTTATGAGCTCATTTTCATAGATTGATAGTTGACAGCCCTACCTTTGAATTATACATAGCGGTCATTTGAACACGCATGACTGGTAGGCAAGATAATATCATGCTTTTCATATTCTTTCGAACTGTAAAGTCTAAAGAACTTTCTTTCCAAAGAAATTCCCGAAAATGTCAAGATATACTGAATAATTTAAACTTAAAAGGTTTGTGTAGTATTGTTTCTTTGCCTGTGCAGGCTCCTTTAGATAGTAAAAACTTTTTTTTTTCAATGGGATATACTCTACAGGTCATGCTACTATAATATGTACTCGCTTTTCAAATGCATTTGTGATTTAAATTGATATTCCTCTAATTGGAAATTATCTTTGTTTTATGGCTTAAGTACCCCAATTTCTCTGGCACTTAATGTCCTCAATGCCTCAATGGGCAATATTTGGTTTGCCCATTAGTTGAATTAATTATTCTTTAAGTCAGAAGCTTTCTGTGTCATGATTGGAATGAGAATACTTAGTTGTTCCACATAAAAATTTTTATTTCACAACACGACCTAGGTTTCGACGATAAAACGTCATCTTCAGGTGAAGACTCGACAGAACATCAGTATTTATATATGCACTCGGGGAGGGGTGGGTGAGGGGGAGGGGTGGAGGTGTGTCATTGAGGTATTCACCGGGTGGAAGGATGGGTGGGAATGGGAAGAGGACCCCTGTGGGGAAAGCACTATGGTGGAGGGATAAGGGCCGTAGACCCTACGTGATGCAGGAAGGAGGAAAGGAAAGGAACTTTTGTTTCAATTTGTATGCCATCACTGAAGATTTCTTTCATTGGTGAAACAAACTATGAATGCACATTCAGAGGTACATGCTTCGTACAATTGTATCTCTCAATGATCATCAAGCTAATCTGTCAACTATTTAGTGAAATCATGCCCCAAGTTTTGAGGGTTATTGTTCTCAAGCCACTTGAGCATTAGTGCTTCCTAATCTATAAGTTTCACTTGGTATTTTTTTCTATCATTTATATAGAACTACTTTTTATTACAATGATTACTGGTTGTCCCTGTTGAATTTAGCTGGTGCAGATTAAAATAAATTGCATGGTATCCAGTCGTTGGTGATTTCCATTTGTCATTAATATCAGAAATTTTGAGATGGGGGCTGTGTCATCAAAGACCAGAAATAAAATCAAATTTTTGATGATCAAAATTTGGTTTCCAAATCACCCAGTGTAGCCGGGTACCACCTGGTTTTTAATGTCCTTTTTCAGCACCAGATTAAATGTCCAGAAAACAGGAAACCCCCTGGTTTTTATGAACCCTGCCCAGTCTCAGTAGTAGAACGGTAGAAGCCTTTCTTCCACCGTGTAATATTTAAAAAAAATTAGATGATGCCCCTTATCTTTGTACACCAAAACATAATAAAATAAAAGATTGGCTGAGGTTTAACTCTAAACTTTGGGTTAAATTGTTTAATCTGACTTAATTGTAAATTTTAGCCCGCATTCTGTTTACATTAAACCTCCCTTCTTACAATCAAAAATATTACATTAGTATGTATTAATTATGCTCTTCGCACAAACTATCTCTCACGCCCTGAACGTCCGCTTCATTCAATCACTTCCAAATAATACTTTTTTATCACACCGCTCCCAAAAACAATGGTCAGTAACTCGCGTCAAACAAGGGGACTAGTTGCCAGGCAGCCTTTATTGTTTGGGATATACACCACGTGCTCCCATGCAACTTAAAGTCATTATGCTAATAATAAACACCAAAACACGTGCTCTATACAAAAATGCCAATTAAAGAAAATGGACTAAAAATTTTAGTGATAATCCCCTGGTTTTTCATTTTAAAATATGGTAATCCCCAATTTTTTTTTCATATATATATATATATATATGGCAACCCTATTCTACCACCATATGTTATGTCTTAGAATGATTTACCATTTTATTGTCACCTTAACGCAGCTTATCTTAATATTTGATACAAGCTATTTGTATTACTTAGGGGTCATGCATAAACTACGTTCCTAACTTAAAGGGGGGGAGGGGGTCACTTAAAAACCTACGGGGTAATTTACGTAGGGGGTAATTCATAAACTACCTTCCTAAATTAGGGGGGGAGGTGGTCGCCTAAAAATCTACGGTGGGTAACGGGTAACTCAAAGTAATGT
Organism: Pyrrhosoma nymphula; assembly: GCA_963573305.1. Taxonomy (NCBI): domain Eukaryota; kingdom Metazoa; phylum Arthropoda; class Insecta; order Odonata; family Coenagrionidae; genus Pyrrhosoma; species Pyrrhosoma nymphula. The sequence continues at coordinate 40,119,194 of OY754334.1, forward strand.
AGCTGTTGCAATGCACCTGTTTATGCTTCTTGCTCTTCAACATCGCCATGACAGTACTACGATAAGTCTCTAGAAGATGTAACTCTTAGACGGCCCTCTCGAGAGTATTCTAATAAAATAGGTAACTATAATCCACGATATAAGCTCATGGAGGGATAAGGGATCATTTATTTCATTTAATTTTCACCAAGGGATCATTAGAAATTCTAGTTTTTTTAAAACCATGTGATTCATGGTTGATTTTTAAAATTTAAAAATGAATATTAGTTGTTCCAATTGAGATAAGACAGTTCTATTATATCTAGTCTGGATACTTTTTTTGTCTTATTTCAATCCATCCCTAAAAATAAACTCACTCAATAATTGAGAAAATATTTTTGAATTGAAAGTTTCATTCGAAGAGACAACATTATATGTTAGATGGGTTGGAAAAAATACTTTGGTTGTCAACAAAGGGGGATGAGGGGGTAAAAAAATCACCAAAAACAGTAACGTAGTTAATGCACGACCCCTTATGGCATACAACAATTCCATTGAACTATTGTTATATAAATTGGATTAGCATGTACGGGCAATACTTTCCTGATGAAGTTGGCTGCTGCAATTTTTGAATGTGATATGTTTAATTTTATTTTTGCAATTATTAGGGTAAAAAAATATACTAATATCATTTTATGCAGCTTATTATTTGTCCAATTGTTTGTGACATTGCTTATATTTTCCTCTATCTTTCCCTTTATGGTAGCAAATATTAAGAGCTTAAGTCGGTAGTTCTCATTATATATTGTATGCTACGTGTTAAAATCGCAAAGACGCATCTGATGATAGTTTTTTTTTACTATAATTCTACTCTGTAATGTGAAGGAATTAATGCAATTACATTTGTTAGCGGTGACCTTTGATTTTTTTTTCAAAGTAATGCGCCATGAACTGCTGCCGTAGTTATTAAAATTAAAGAAGCAATGAATCATTTTTATGGAAAATTTTATCGAGTAGCGGAATTTACTTAAATATAGCAAGTGTTTCAATTCGAAGCCCAGCGCTGTTCCCGCCTAGTCAGCGCGGTTTGTGCGTAGCCTCTGATGCGCAATGTAGTTCAGAATTTGGACTATAGATGGCCTAGAAGTGTCTCCTTGGAAATCGGTCGCGGGAAGTAGGATTTTGACAAGAAGTTAGAAAATCGGCGCCATTATCCGGAGATGATTTTAGAAGGAAATTATCAATGGACTCTAGTTCATTTCAGGAAATTTATAGAACGTCATGATCCGAAGGAAGTTAGCGAATATTTCTCGACTATTTGGTGAGTTTTTTTTGTGCTAACTTTTCTTTCAATGTGGAGTTTTCGAGGATCTTGCCGTGTTCAAAGATACCTTAAGGAGTATCATACTCTATTAACCTGTATTTATGGTTATATTTCGAACATATAAACACAGATTTTGTCAACCCAAATGAATAATAACTTTAATTTAACTGGAATCAGTAAGAAAATTACCGTGAAATTCCATAGTTGTGTCCATTTGTACAAGGTTCGTGGAGCTTAAGTTTCCAAGTATGTCTTTGAGCATGAATGAATCTACTATCTTTTTGTTAGAAAAAGACGTTGGTGACTTTTAATTCCATTTTTATACTCTTAGTCAGGCTTACCTGGTGTATCGCTTGGCTTTTCCATTTGTGTTTTATGACCAAAGGTGTACATAGGAGAATGATCATGCACAACTTTTTCGCTTTTCTCAGGATTATAATCTCCAGGTGCTGGTGTCTGATCGCCCTTGGGGTCCTTTGGTCTTCCATGAAGGGTGGAAGATTGGGGACTGTCACGACCTGAAAAATATTATTGAATTACATGATTTACTTCTTGGGCTAAAATATTTCAAGGTGAGGTGAATAAACCTTATGTATAAGAAAATTTTCAAGAAATAATTTTTCATGGTGCCTTTTATACGAAATAATAATAGGTGGAGGTAGGATTCTTTGGACAACAACCTAACCTGGAAGTGTATAATATATAATGTGATAATTTGAGTTAAAACTTCTTTTAAATTCTTTAGACAAATCACTTGCATTTGTAGTTAACCTTAATGAAAATACATTCTCTGTAAGGGAAGTGCGGGTGGAGTGCATTGGAAATAAAGTGAAAGTTGGCATGGCCCACAAGTGCTTCAGAAGAGTTAAAGCTTTGCTGGTTTTAGGCACACATAAACTTCACAAACATCTTGCACACTTGATAGTAATTTGTAACACATTTATAGAGAACTTTTCCTGTACACTGTATTTTCACCAATATGTTTGAATAGGGATGGTATTCAAATTGGATTAAAGCATTTGAAGGTCATAGAAAAAAATCATAAATCTGTGTTTTTAGCACCTACTTCAGAGCCATTTCATTACTATCATCATCATTTATCATCTTTTTAACTTCCATGGTCAAATATTGACATAAAGCAAGTCAGAATCACAAAAACACACAAATACAGAACACGTAAAATATTAGACAATAGGGTACAAGTTTAGTCTCTTGTGAAATATTCCCAAAGTTCATAGAAATTATTTTCATACAGAAAAACCCTCAGTCTCACTTTTAAAAATGACCAGTGTGGTAGAGGCTTTTTCAGAACCTGGAAGCTCGTTAGAGACCATGGAAGCAGTATAATGCACTCCTTTCTGATGGGTATTATATATAATTGTACCGGCATTAATTTGGTTTTAAAAAATGAGTTCATTTTTACAAACAAGGCACAATGCATATATATAGACAAGGTAAGGGTAGGATACCCAGAGATTTGAACAATGGTCATCCTTCCGTCCAGTATGCAACTCCACATGCTGCCTTGCATTTACCCCCCTTTTGCATTGAGAATGACTTCTTTGTGAGGGTTGACTGACCCCAGAAAATGATAGTAACTTCGTACTTTAGAAAAATAAATCATTTAAAAAATATTCTGGCTGACTGTAATGTGAAGACAATGAAGCTTGAACACTCCAGAAGAAATCTTTTTAGGTATTTCATCAATGTGGTATTCCCAGCTCAAATCTTCACTTAGCCAGAGCCCAAGAAACTTTGTGGCCGGTGCCCTTGCAATGTGTGAGTCTTCTAGTTTGATTAGAGGACTTTGCAGTGGGGGGGACTTCTTCAACTGTGGATCTGACATCATAATTTAGTTCTATCCTAGAATGGGAGTTCACTAGGCAAGATGTGTCATCCGCATAATGTTAAATGTGTAAGTCATATGTATGACCGTTGAAGAAGCCAATGGGACAGATCCATTCAAATGCCTCCACAGATTAAAAAATAAGTTAAAGGCTACAATGGAAGATAAACCTCTATTTGGTATCGAGAGCAATCAGTTATGGGGTGACATGGATTAGTAGAATACCAATGAGAGGTGGAGAAAACTTGCAGCTCTCAGATCGCATGTGCTTTTACTGCAGTCATGATACTGAGAAAATCTGGGGAAGCCAGCTATGGTAGTGTGACTACATGATAGGTAGAAGTGAAAAGTGCATTTTCGTACTTCACTACCTAGTGCAGGTTGAAAGTTTCTAGGAAGACATTTGCAGTAGGTATATAGTGGTACAGGTGTGAGGAAACATGATGGCAGTTGTGTAGAAGACCCTTTTATCCTAAATATTATCTTGCTAACAAACTACATAGTTCCTTTCAGTGAAGTAAGAATATCCAAGTGTAACTGCCTGGATATACATGGTCACAATCCTTTGTTACCTACTTTGATTCTCTTTATGTTATTCTCATCCACTAAAGTGCTGTTTGTTTCTCTAAATCCACTGTTTGATTGGGCTTCTCTGATGGGTTAAAATGCTGTCAGCATATTTTGTAGGAGCTTTGTTTGGATGGTAAACATTGTAGTGTGGACTTTCTCGCCATCTCAGGTTGAGTACAAGTACTCTATCAGCATTGTCTTCCATATACTTCACTCTCCCCTATGTTTCTTTGCCAGTGCTGTCCATTTGTACCTTACCCTCTTTGATGTCATGCTTTGCGCTGGTAGGTAATTGTAAAAAGTTTCGCTGCCATTTTTTACATGATAAAGACTAGTGAAATTGTTTGATACAAAAGTGAATTGCTTCAAAGTGGAAAAAAGTGCGAGAAAGTAATCCAAAATGCCTAAGCAAACTAAAATTTGCATATTGTATTTGAACTGAGCTTTATTATTCATTAGGAAAATATTGAGTGTAAGCATGTAAAAAGTGTTGTGTAAGAACCTAAGTAGTGATTTCATGAAAAAATTCTATTTTGGCGTAATGCATATGTGGTTCTATTTACATTAAATCTCTATGAACTTGAAATTCATTTGTCCTATGAAATGATGAACAAAGAATTACTGAGACTGATTACCCATTTTCAAGTTATGCATCATCATAAATAATTGAAAAATGCATATATAGCATGCAATCCATGCTATCTATGCAATCATGCATGCAATAGAGAAATTATGTTAAGGTAATGTGCCATGTGTTAAAAAATGATTTTGATGTTTTAATGTGAAAATGGGGAAATATTATACAGAATCTCTTGGCCACAAACATTCAATCACAAGAAAGGATGGACAATGGAGTTAAGATCTAACTATACATATTTTGTAATTATGGATGCTTCTTATGCCTAAAAATTCTTACAGAAAACTTTTAATGCAAATCTGATAGCTTACCCAATTTTCCACTCAGATCATGGCAATCAAAAGATTTACGTACATTATTTTTTCGCTTTAGTATGTTTAATGTTTTGTTACTTGACATGAGGATCCAATCATACATGTTATAATGACTTACCCTTTGCGCTCAATCCAGTCACGTTGTACTGGCCGGGTCCCGGTCCAGGGCTTAAGTTCTTGTTGTTGTGCCTGCTTCCAAAGCTGAATGCGGGTGCTCGAACAGATTTTGAGCCGGGTCCTGTAAGAGATGTAGATTGCATGGTCATAGCTTGTGACAAAAAGTATTGACTGTTGAAGAATAATTCTTGGTGGTTTAATGAAGATATTCTCTTTGATTTCCTCGAGGATATAATTTCAAAATGTCAACATTTTGTGTATGACATGTCAGTTATATTATTCCCTTCTTTCAGCGTGGCTTGTTGTTTTGGGATGTCTCATTAATAGTGTAAAGACTGTACTCATGAATGATCTGATGCTTTCTCGGCGTATGATGTTAATGAAGTCTATCCGGGTTCTCCACCAGGTCACTCACTGCATTTCTGCCAATGTTTTGATGGACGACTTGTTCATTGAAACGGCAAAAATGCAGAGTGTGACCTGGTGGAGAACCCGAATAGACTTAACTAATGCTGTATTCATGCGTACCTGTACTCCTTTAATGTGCATTATTTCATTGGGAAAATCATTTAATATCCATGTTTGGGAAGTGATGCTTTTCTTCCAAAAACTTGTGATGCTTTTCTACCAAAAACTTATGTTACTTTTCTGTTGAGTCACTTTTTACTGACCATTTATGAACTAATTCTTTCCTGATGAATATTGAACATAAAGTCTTCTTAGATTACATACCAGGTCAGGTCCTCCATCTCTGCTGACATTTCAATGTGCAACTTGCTCATTGAAATGTCAGCGGGGATGGAGGATCTAGCCTAGTGTGTAGCCGGAGAAGAATTTATCTTTATGGATTCTTATAAATAAGTTCTCAGGAGAAAATTTCTCATTTAAATCAGCTTTGCAAAGCTTTTTAACTTTTCATTGTGAATTCACTAGTACTAATGAAAGAAGTAAATTGGCAGTAGCATCCATAAAATAAATAGTTCTTTACTTGAGGATGATTTCATAAGTACCTTGATAAAAACTCAATTATGAAACAATCAATTCTCTATGGGCAACATGTTGTAGGATGAGGTGAGTCCATCATTTAGGTCAGCTGGGGCACTTGACAGTTCCAACTTCTTGCCTAGGCTAGCAAAACATGGTTTGCACTGCTGCAGTACCCAAACATTAGTAAATTGATGGGTGTACTCTCAGAATTTATTTGTTCCCCCATGTTTTAAACATATCCTTTCAATTCTGTCATTAATGTAATTGATTGATCAAGGTCTGTTGTGCATCCATTTTTATTTTCTCTTTCTTTTGATTTTGAACTCAATTCGTAAGTTTGGTTTCTATTCATTCCCTCTTTTAAAATTGGTCTCTTTTATAATCTATTTTGTGGATAAGGTTGAATGTTTAGGAATGATAATGTGTGTTCAGTGCCTAAGGTTCCCAAATTCAAGTTAGAGGGACATATTTATTTGAGGTAGGTGAATGTAAAATGCATGCAGCAGTTCCAGACTTAATTGCCATCATAAATTACAGGAAGCCGAGAGATTTTTTGTCCTAGGTATTACTAATTTTTGAAATATGTAATTCATGAAGATATATGATGGGTTTACACATGGTTAGGCATAGTATCAATGCTAGGAAACTGTCAGTAATGAAATATTACTCTTTATGAGTTCTGCAATGTTGAACTTAACTGTTAAAAAAATTGTGTCTATTGTTCTCCTCTTACCTATGCTGGTGGGTAATGTAACACATGCTGGTCCAGGACTGGAATATTCAGCTGCAATGGGGCCCCTTCTTTTTGTTGGAGTCCATGGGCGCTGGGTATGTCCTCCCATTGTCCGAGTGCTTTTTTATTATTCAGATGAATAATCTGCAGGAAAAAAGAGTTTTTCATTTTATTCTTGAATTGGTGAGGCATCAGAGAGAGAGAGTTGTAATTATGATAGTCTTTCCTACCCCAAAAAGATGATATTAATTTGAGAGACACATTTAACATTTAAATAGCCATAATAGATTTAAAAACTTCATGTTACTCGAGAAATCCCATAGTTCAGTCCCCCGATCTGTTCTTAATGATTTTAACTAATAATTTCATGTAGAAAACCAACACTCAGGAGTAATGAATATAAAGATAAAATTGCATTGTTTCTAGTTTGCAAAACTGGCCTTTAAGAAATATTTGAATCCAGCAGAAAGGCTACTAATTTACAAATCTGAGCTTTATCTAAATGTATGAAAATTTGACTTCTTACTGGAAAACACTTTTGGCGATTGTAGCACAATATGATATGAATGTACATAGTTTGAAAAAAAAAATGAAAAAAATAATATTTTTATAATAAAAATCAGATGTTTCTACGATCAAACTGCCTTTGCCGGTCGTAGTTTTTTTTCTGGGTTAGAAATAATCAATATATTTTTTTGTGGTCATTTTTTCTCTTTTCCAATGAAATGTTGGTGGCCGTGGACACGCGCACATCTGTGAAAAACGCCCAGGGTTTTACGTTAAGGGGAAGTGAAGGAATGAGTGAGTTAGGACGTTTGGTGTGCGTCCATTCGAGGGAGAGGGGCAATGACATGTCTGAGAGCTATCCAGGGGACGTGAAAAGGAAAGTGCGCGTTTGCTCCGAAGGTGGGTGTGTGAGAGATAATTTTATGCGTTGAGAACAGAAGCAAAAGTGTCTCCCTATCCTCGTGAAAGAGTAGTTATTCTTTCCCGTCGTCCGAATTCCGTAAATACATAGGGGGAAACACGTATTTTCTCTTATTTGGAAGAAGGCGGTTGTGCTGCCGAATATTCACAAAACTGACGTGTGAGTTTCTTTTAAGGGTTGAATTTCTTCCCTCCTTCACACATATCCAACCCATCTCAACCTTCTGGATTTTGCCAATGCTATGATGCCAGGATCTGTATATATTTCTCTTAATTCTTTATTCATTCTTATTCTCCACAGCCATCTTTCAAATCTGTTTTCAAATATGATTAATCTTCTTTGTAATTTTTGCTCAGAACCCATACTTCTGCTCCGTACAGTACAACTGGTAGTTTTATAGTTTTGTTTAAAATTTCTTTAGTTTTCCAATGCGTATTTATACACTTAGGAAACATTTTTATTCCCCTAATTTGCTCTTAAATAATTGAATTTTTGCCTTAGCGAGGAAGAATTCTGTAAATTGCCAATTTCGTATTTTCCGTCCTTTTTAAATCTGAGTTTCATGTCGACGACGTTTGACGCTTCTCCTTGTTACTTGAAATTAGTCAGTCAGGGGAGTAACTCTTGCGTCAGGATGGCCCATTAGACCAACTATTTTAAGAACCTTCTATTTTAAATATTTTTTAGACTTATTGCATGACAGTAGTGTGTTGAATTAGGCATAGTCATATCGTTTAGAAATTTATTTATGGTGATTTATCTGGAATTCTTGGGGAATCCTACTGTGGTTGACAAGCCAGAAAATTGCGTTTTTGCTGATAAACAATCAACCGCATTACGTTTTTACATTCGATTTGTAGTTGTGGTGGCCGAAAAATATTCACACTTCTTGTCTTTTGCAGAATTGATATTTTTGTTGGGCCAAAAGCGTAAAAGTATCGCTAGTATCTTTATATTTCGCTTCTATGTTATAACTATCTGATCACTCAGTGATTCAACCCGAAGGTTGGTTTGGATAGAGCTCACCCCAGAGTAAGCCACAGGCGTGTGAACTTCACACATTCAGGGTAGGAGGGCCAGTTCCTTTCCCTGGGCCACCTCGCACTCCGAGGATTTTTTCAGGGGCGTCCAAAGGCTTTACCTTTAGTCATTACTTATTTGAACCCGGGGCCCTTTCGATCACTAACCAAGCTCTCTACCCACTAGGCCACCACGCTCCCTAAACCTATCTAATAGCCCGTCAAAAATGACAGGAAAAATTCCCAGCCATGTAAAGCTTATTAGTATACATTTTATTTATATATGTTTTTGTGGGCTATTTCACTGAGAATACTCTAATATCTGTAGGCCCTAACTAATGTTAACAAAATATAAACATTTAAAGTAGCTAAAGTACAACGTTGTTCACGGTATCTACGTGTTTACTATGCAAAGTTGACATGGGGCTCATGAGTTTTGAGTTATTAAGGCGTGTTTATTTTTCCAATTTGCATATCTCGGTCGAAAATGAAAATTCTGGGATTTTCAAGATATATGTGTTGCTACACGAAAAAAATGACACCAAAACCAACAACATCGGTTCAGCCGTTTTCTCCATCATTGGCATCGTCCTCTCCCCCCCCCCCCCCCTTGGATATGGACTTTTATTTACATTAATTTAAAAGACTTTCTAGTCGTCTCCTACTGTTTTGTGCTTATCTCCCATCCCTATTGTCCGACTTTACGAGCCTCGATGGGACAATGCGTGAGACCCGATGCCTGAAGGCATTCTTGGGGAAAAATTCCTTCGGCGCACACTGCGGCATTTGGGGCTGCAAGAGGGTACGTGCCTCGCGCGGCAGGGGTGCCGTGCCATCCGGCGCCTTGACCCGCGACCTAGGACATCGATCGAGGACTGGCGAGACTCTGTGCAGTTGAGAGATACACGCCTCATTTGTGAGTTGAGGGGGGGGGGGAACTTCTACCCACGACCCGCGTGTCAGCCGCGTGACGAACTCTTGCCGTGTGCTGTAAGTTTACCCCCCCCCTTAAGGCTCGAAAGGAAATGTTCTGGAACTCGGGGAAGATGAGCTGCGTCTACCGATTTCTCTCCCCCTGACGGGAATCAGGATCGATATCTATCGTGTGTGTGACAAAAAGGCTCGAGATACTGAGTCCTAACTTTTTGACATAATCTGCTTTCGGAGTGGATGCGTTTTCCCGCTGTCAAACCGGAACAATTTTCTCCTCAATTAACTGACGGAAAAATGGCATCTTTTTCAAAATATATTTTCGAGTTAGGTTTATTTTAGGCACCTCTGTAGGGTTGAAACATTTAACGTATTTTTGTCCCTATGGCTGCAAAATTCCGACAAGTCTTCAGAAAAATAAACTACTCGATGACTTACCTACTTCACATTGGGATCTGCGCATCCGAAATGCACTATGCAGTTTGGTGTACTCAGTTTGTAGCGGATTGTAGTCGTAGGTTTTTGTCCAATCTGATAATTGTCTTTATTTTACCTAATCAACTAAGTATCCTACGGAATTATTTATCTGGTGAGTATGGAAAAAGGGTATAAGTCACATTTTCAAACCATGTAAGTCTTAAAGTCAGGTTTAGTCATTACTTGTTTGCACTCGAGGTGCAAATAAGTATTGAGACTCAAAATATTATTGCTGGTGTACACCCTCGGAATTCATGCAATCTACAGCTGCTTAATACTCAGCAAGCTGCCTATGGCTTCTAGGATGGAGTGCTAACGATAAGACTATCAGCTATAAAAAGTGATCGCATAGTGAATAAGGAATTGAGGAAGAGAAGGGACGAATACTGAGATCTGTTTTGGTGGATTAGTGTCTCTTTTTGTGGTAGTTATGAATGATGTGTGGTAAGAGAGAAATCACATACATCGCTGTTGTACAGTCTCTGTTATGTTGTCGCTTAAGTTGATTCCTGAGATTCAGTGTGGGACTTAATTAATAATTTTGTCCTTGGCATCGTAATACTCGGATTATCTGTATTTTTATAGTATCCTCAGCGTTGCGTGTAGCATCTAACGGCTAGTATGCCATTCCTCATAATGGTTGTACTACTCTTCTGTACACTTGTTGCAGTTTTTATCAAACCGTGCGTTTTTATTTCGTACGTATTCCGTTCGGTATGCGAATCATATTTTCCTTTTCTGGACCCTATAAACTTGCGATGTGCACGCTCGAGATGATACCTGAATAGGTTATTATAATGCTAAATACGGGAGTTTTCCCTCAAATCGAGATTAAGGCTTCGTGAATAGGGCTCCTAATGTGTTGTTTGCTTTTTTTTCTGCCTTGCCTTTAATATGACGGGTTGATTAAAATGAGCTTTCTTTTCTCGATTCTTGAGAAAGATAAGCACACCTGCAAAGAATGAGAATATCCCAGTTTTGACGAGATCGCGCCAGTGCGACGGTTGGGTTGAAGTCTGCGGTTGGATCCTCGTGTCACGGGCGAAAAAGAACAGAAGAAAGTCACGCAAGGGGTCGCGGCGAGAAAGCGGGAGAAATTATCCTAAAGGTTGCGGTCGTCGTTGTGCCCCGCGAAAAAGAAGCATCAAGCTCCCCTTACGCCGAAAGTTGGCTCGCATTAAAAAAGGAAAAAAATGCTATTGGTATTAACCCTCAGGAGAAAGACGTGACGGGTCGTGGATGTGGAAGAAGTTTGTGGAGTTCACTTACGTGCAGGAGCATTTGTCTTTTGTTAATAATTGATATCACCCGTGTATGTATTTAAAGCCAGTCAAATTTTGTCAAAAAGTAAACATTCGTCTTCAAGAGAGAGAAACACTTTTAATGAGCACCGACCAAGATTTCGGCACTAAATGCCTTATTCAGGGATTTGAACAGTTTTTATCTCTCTAGAAGATAGAAATCTTATCGTTTTCACAAAGTTATTATAAATACTCTTTAAAAAGAGTTACAAATCACCCGAGTGCTTAAAGTTTGGATTTAACCTCGTGGACGGCGGCGGTGTGCGAATATTTCGACTGTTTTGGCATTGTATGCCCCGCAGTCGTGAATATCTAGTTCCTTTTAAGCCTGTATAAGTCCACATTAGGGAGGACGTAACGATAGCTTTACGGGATACAGCACTAGGCGCGATTTCGAGGGAGCTCGGTCCAAGTCCCGGTCTAGGCGGATGAATCTTCTTCTGTGGAATGTGTCTCGAAAGGCCTGCTTACATGATGTATGTATGTACTTGTGCGGGTAGACGTGTGAACAAGCGTTCCTCAGAAATTGCATCGTGTAAACACATCGCCTTGGGCGATCTCATTTCAATTTAATAGCCCCGCTCTAAATCTATAAATGTGCTCTCGCCAGTGTTCACGCACCTATTCGCGCGGGTACATAAGTCGTATAAACCGGCGTTAAGGCACTTGATGGTGGAAAAACACTGAGTCCTCTTTCTCGTGCTAATTTTTTTCCATTTTGGAAAAGAATTTCCAACATCTAATGTCCATGTCCCACGGGTCCGCAAAAACTAAGGTCGAGAGTTCATCTTCCATCTTGGAAATTGACTTTTTGTTGGGTTTCATTCCATGTGAGTAAATATTGATGGAGGAAATATGACTGGTATTTTTATCGCACAAATATGTCTGATAAAAGATTCACTACTTCCTCTCTATATTCTTTTGCCTGTGTATATTAGTCCCTTGACTTTTTTACGGAACATATAGACTTGATTTGGAAATTGGGAATGAATTAGCTGGCAAGTGGAGTGAATATTCGACCACATTTTTTTGTTCTTTGTCCGACTTTGTTTCGCCTCTTTTTAACTCATAGCGGTAAATTTTAAGTTATACTTTGATTAGATCGTGAGAGAGATATATTAATAAAATTCGCATTTGCTGTGGCTTCATTGGAAATTTCCCACTTTCTAAGATGTTTTTTGATATGTGATACGGATGCGCGATTCTTTGCTTTCTTCTGCGAAAATATGTGGCTTTTACATGTTATCATCTATTCATCCAAATTCGCCCGCATGTTTTTCAGCAGCCCGCTATAGATTCCCCTTTCACTGTGCGTTTGCAGTGCAAGGTCATTTCACCGGAATTACACTTCGTGGTGCGCGAGTGATCAGGCAGGAGAATGGTGTTGACCTTGACACAAAGCGAATCGTCTCGGCCAAGCGACCCCGTAGACAAAGGGGTCGACACCTTGGTTGGCGTCCCTACCTCCACCGTATCTGTCCCTCTCCCCCCTACAACTTCCAGCCATCGAAGAGCCGATCCAAATGGGGGCGATCGGTGGGCTTCGAATTCGAATGATTCCTATCACACTATAGGGATCGCAGGACCTCGATAGGGTCGTTTGATACGTTAAGGATAGGTTGAGTAGGCTGGAAAGGGGCGGATTATTTAGGGAATTGAGGGTGTGGAGAGGAACCTTGCGTTGGCAATGAGACTGCTCGAAACTAAGAGCCTTTGGGTCCACAGGTCACCGAAGCACGTAGAAACCAATTACGCATCTGGTGTGCAACGAACGGGATGACATCTTTTTTGGTTTGGCGTCATGAAGTTTTTCGGTCGCGAAAGTGTTTTATTGCTAGAAATTTTCATAAAATTTTACCCTTAACATCGCATTTTTTTACAATACGTGCCAAGATTTACGTAAACTTTACTTGTCATGAAGTAGGGAGACAAATTTCATCTGCGTTCCCGATGGACATGATTTTAATGGAAGGATGTGGGGTGCAATAGAAATTTTTTATCATTCTTTTCATGGCGTTTTTTATTTCCATTGTGATGATTAGGTCATCAATATGTGTAATTTTTTGTATGAGTACGCCCTTAATTAGTAGTTTATGGATACTATGAACTCTGAAAATACCTACTGGAAAGGATATTTTTAAGCATGGTATTTCAAGTTAAATTACATTAGGCGCTTCCCAACTAATCTCGTGGTTTTTTATTACTACATTGTGAACTGGGATAGCTATTTAGAAACTAAGAATTTCCAAGACGTAGCAGAGTTTTAAGTAGCGCAGTACCAGAGTCCTATCCCATGATATAATAATAATCTTTTATTCCATTCATACAATATTTACAGTATAAGCTTGGACAATTTAAACAAAGTAATAAATGTTGAACTGTTGGGAGCCCATGATTCAATACTTTATCCGCGGCGGGGATATCGTATTTAATACAAATAATATTAATTTAGGTGGCTCTACTTATAGTTGCTATACATTTACACTTTAGGATGTCCCAGAGGAAATGTTTTAATGCTCCTGGATGTTAGGTATTCGTGCAACCCTCCTTATGAATAAATAATAATAATAGTTTTTTTCTGTAAACTTATTACCAAAGTGAAAATTAAAACGAATAAAAATAGAAGCTTGGGTGGAAATGTCGTGAGTTCCTGATCAAACTCGTTGCTGGTGGTGAGTTAATCGTTAATTCGTGAACTGCATTTTTATCAAATCGAAAGATGCCCAGTGCACGGAAAAATGTTCTCATTATCTCGTTTTTTGGGTCATGGTGCTGGTTGAAATTTATGAGCGACTCAGACGGAAACTGCGACGCAATCGAATCGATCTCGTGGTTTGAGGTATTTTATCAAACCCTTATGTATTATTTTCCCGTCATTATTTACGTAATCGATCTGGCGCTCTGGTGGAAATAAAATCCCTAGTCGTACCAATCGACCCGTCCCATCCGTGATCCTCCCACCGTTTCAAGTTGAAGCAATCGGGGTCTGCACGAATGTATATTTATCAATCGAGGTTTCTGCGCGACGTGTCGCTGTCTTCTCTGTAGAATATATTTTAGCCCCCAATCCTTCCCAATCCGTTTCCGACTGACGTGGGGCGAGGAATAATCCAGATATAACTTTGATATAATGCTTTCGACGTTTTCGATTTTTTCTAATTTTGGAAAGAGGGAAATAACGTTGATTATGATTTATGGAGATGTTTTTTAAAGTATTAAATAAAAAAAATCTCTTAACCCTCTTTCGCATGGAAGGAGCGTAGATATTTGCAGTTATTAGGGAGCTCTTATTGCATCCCTGATTGATTGATTGATTTTGGTTATCTACCCGTTAAAGTAGGTCTAAATGAAAGAGAATATAAACCCTTAAGTTTTTTTACGCGCGCGGGCCAACATCTCATGAAGAAAGACTTTTTTCATCTCAGCATACGTTCTACCTCTCTTCATCCAAGCATATATCCTACTTATCTTCAACCCGTCCATTAGACCTAACCCAAATTGCATTCCTAACCAAAAAGTAACAATTTTAATGCTTTTAATATTTAAAAAAACTCATATGAAAGATTATTTGAGATTTTTTTCGAACAATACCTCATAGGCATTATTTTATCGTGTTTCCCCTCTCGCTTTCTCGGGTCTGATTTCTTACGAGTCGTTACCACTCATGCGTTTCAATTGCTTTATTTTTAAATTTGAATCCTTGATCGCGTAACCTGATATGTATCATTCAGCTGGAAAGTCGAAATCTGAAGGAAATATAATGATACAAGTTATTTTTGAGAATGGCGGTTGTCTAAATCTTAGTGACGTTACCTTAACTGGTTTGGCAGGTGGGAAGTTTGAATTTTCGACCTTTAAAAGGGTAAATTTAAAAAGAACAGATAATAATATGAGAGGATCGACCCGTATTATTTCATTTTTCGTCTAAAAAAATTGAAGGTTTATATTTGAGCCTAGCTTGTAACTTAGCACATGTTTACGTTTAAGTTATTTTTCCTAAATAAAGAGCGTTTTCGCTCTTGTCGCAAACAACTGCTATGAATTAATTCAAAACATTGCACAATTGCTTCGAAATCTGGCGTTAGAACTAGTACGGGCGTGTATCAGCAATTCTAGATTACGCTTTTTAGTGTGGCATTAATCGTGTGGTTTTAAGCACGACTTATAGGATATAATGATGGCCCCATCCTATAGTAGTGATAAAATTAAGGGAGATGGACTGCTGACCAATGACTCAAAGCTTCGTGTTTCCATCGCACCATTCACCTTCAAGACTCAAGACAGGCGAAAACATTAAATTACTAAAACAAATCTGCCTCAACATCGATTTTTCTTTCCTGATTCCTTTATTCAAACTTCTAATTTCATATCCAGTAACGGTTCCCCGTGCCAGATGTTCTAATGGTGACTTGCAGGGTAATAGTAAAATATAGACTTAAAAACTGCCTCTACTATTCGTTATACAAAGTTTCATTCGTTAACCTAGGTAATTTAAAATTTTCTATTTGCACTATCAGTGCTAATTTTCCAATGAATTAGCGATATTGGTTACTAAAGTTCTTGACAGGACATCCTTTCCTGACATATATAACATAGTTTTGTCTAAAATACTTTGAAATTTTCTTCGGTTAGGATGCGTACTTTTGGAATTGTAGGCGTTTTAAGTGCTACCTTATTTTGCAAAATATTTAAAATTTGCATGTATGTACCAATAGTGAAACAGGTACATAAAGATTCTTTATAATGCGTTGTACTTCAATTCAATCGATCCGTTGATTATCGAGATGCATCGTCTCAGACTTCAGGTAGCTCGACTTTTTGCATGGCTGGCAATCTGCTTTTCTGATGATGAGGCCAGTGATGAAAACACGAAGAGAGTCGTGTCACTCTCCGTCTGGGAAAGGTCATGGATTTAGCTTATGATATTCATCCGTGGGAAGATGAATGGACATTACGTGGACGCTGGTCTTCAACCGGTCAGGTGTTGCGTGGAGCTGATGTTAGAGAGGGGCAGAGGGGGGATTCTGGGTGGGTTTTATTGCGGGCCCTGAGAGTGGTTGGGTGGCGTGAGCTCCGAAAACTAGTCCTCCCACGGACCACCGCTCCGTTTGGAGAACCAATCTGATTCCTCCGGCGGAAGCGGTTTTAAGCCAGGAGGATTGATATCTTCGGATATCATGCAGTCGAAGGGAAGGCCGATCGCCTTGGGTCTTTTGCCGGGCGAGTTTTTATGGAGTTCCCTTTAAAAAGGTCCTCAGGGAGTCACATCCACGGATCAAGGCGGATTGAGGAGCAAGATCCACGCTTTCCCGAATAACCTTTTCGCTTGAATGCTTAAATTACGAAGGTATGGTGGTGGAGTGGGTTTTGGGTGATGTAATGGTCAACGCATTTTAGAATTGCACCTTTAGGCGTCACATAAATATTGTATCGATTCTTTGAACTGCTGCCAGCAAGTTTCTCTCCCTCCATTGCGAATATCTCTCCTTGATTGCCCATATAACTGTTTATATCAGTAGGTACCTATTTAGATTTATTCAGTATTGCGTCATGTTTATCGATCGGTTATTTTGATTGACTTAGCGATAAATGTGACTTTGAACGTGTATGTAACTAGCCTTTCGTAAAATAACTAGTGCATTAATATTGTGTCACTGAGCTCGATAATTTTATTTGTACTTAGATATTATTTTTTCGTGTTTATAAACTATTATACCATAGGTATGTCCACAGTTCATTTTATTTCATATTCAATATCGCAGAGAAATTAATTCCAAGTATCGAAGACTCCTCAATGTGATTGTTTTCGGCGAATGCGTGGTAAAAATATAATTCCTTACAATTTTACGATGTATGTATTATCATTATTTTTCAAGGGAGGTAAAGATTGTTTTCGGGTAGCACATTAAAAAAATGATGCAAAGTTAATTTATCGCTCCCTAATCATGTAAATACATTCTCTTCCACTCTATTCCCTTCTTTCTTTGATCGAATACAGATCGAGTGTTCCCGTAGAATGAGCAACAACTTTGTTTATTTTCTCCATAAGTTAGCACCTGACACGAGAAGGTGTGTCTGAAAACATACTTGGTACACTCATCGCATCGTCTCATTTTTCCAAAACTCATTAGGCCTTAGTTCCAGCTATCACATAATTTCCATTTCAATCTACCTTCATTCTTTCTACCTTTTCACTTTTTATGTAATTATTATGTAAATAAAAATTCAAACTAAATTATATCACAAGAAAAGACATTATTGAGCCGTGAACCGCGGCATGTTTAAAGAATAGAGTAAGGTAAATCGTTCAATCGCGACTATTTTTAGTTTTTATTGTCAAGTTCTTTTTTAGCCATCTACATCTTGTCATTACTCTTCCAAGTTTTCGACCAAAGCTTTTTTTGTCTCTGGTATTTCTGTTATAAATTTAGCATTTTCCATTTTAACGTGTTAATTTTATCCTTAGGATTCAGTTACTTTGCTGAAGGTCAAATTTCGCGGAGAATTGGCTTACGCCGAAATTCACGGATAGCAATGTAACGTAAATGCCGGGCCGTAAAGCTTCATGCTACCTTCTTTCGGCAACCATTCAATTATCCGGTTGCCAAACTTGGAATTGGGCGTGGATGTATTTTATGTTTCTAACCTTTACCTCTCACGACTTTTCTGTCCAGCCCACAGCACTAATATGGACCACTTTGACTGACTGAATACTTATCAGCCAGAATGTTGGTTTTGGTACGTGTGGATAGGCCTTAGGTCATACTGATTTTGAGATATAGAGTGTGTAAAACCCACGTCAGGGGACCGGGGTTCCTTTCTCCAGGCTACCTGAGGGTTTTCCATAAGCGCTCATTCCACTCAGAAAATCAGTGTTTGAAGAGCTCTCGAATCGGAGCACATCGGCTTCATGACTGAAGCCGAACTGTAAAAAATCATATGATTTTACTTTAAACTTTAAAAGAAAAGCATCGGGAAATATCCCTACTCTAATCACTTAGACTTCTACTAATGTTTTTAAGTAATAATACCTTAAAAGCGTTTGGGAACCTACTTTTGAAGGTGAGCGACAACGTGCAAAAGGGATAGAAAAATTGGTTTATTGTGATGCGGGGTAGTTCAGAGAGCCGAAAGAATATCCCTCCTAAGGCCAGCTGCATAATGCATATTGGTAGGCATAAAGGGGCGGAAGTTTTAAGAACCGTGTAAGAGGAACTGGGGTGGGTTTTACTACGAGACAAAGGGAATGCCAATAGACTATAAGTTACGTTCAACTGCATCTCAAAAGTCCAGCTGAGGTGATGGTGGGGATGAATTTGGCTTTTTTTTAATTTGCCACTTTTTGTTACTTGAAATGTAAATGCATGAATTATGTACAATATAAATGTTCTATTGCCGCTTTAGTCCTCGAGATAATAATTTTACCATGGTCTGCTTCCAAAATTAAAGTACTCTCGCATCATATTTAAATGAAAGATTTAATTTATATATTCATTCCTCCAGAAAAACCTCACGGATTTTCCCAAGTTCCGGCTACAAAATTGCAAGTATGCCATTATTGTGCGTGTTGAAACGAGTATTCAGATTGCTGGGGCCAAATTTTTTTTTCTGTTGCGATATATTGCGTTTACTTATAGTGTCAGCATTTGCTGCGATTTTCCAGCGAAAAGCGATAGGAAGCTTTTTCTGGAATTTATTCAAGGTTCTTCTTAGGCTTGCTCACTCGCCAAATAAGGCGTGCTGGGCGTGCGCCTCGCGCTCTTTTTGTAAGCCACCTGCAGCACTCGTCCTCTTGACGGCTTCACTTTATTCTTTGTCCCGTTGATTTGCGTTCGCTCTCGTAGATTTTTGACCCGTAAGCTTACAGCACACGACTCATCAAAAATTGCATGGTAAAAATACCTCAGTTAAGGTGGGTTTACACTGGCAAGTTTATTCCGCAAGTTACTTGCAGCAAGTGACATTCGACGTTAGTTACAGAAGTAAACGGCTCTGCTAGTCCGCATGCAAAACTTTTAAAAGTTTCGGCAAGTCGCTTGCAGAATCGTACTGTTGCCAGTGTAAACGGCAACCAGTCTGGTTATGCACTAACTTGTGAATAAGTTTTCGTCAGCATAAAATCCCCCGCGAGCTCTTGCAGAAAAAAACTTGCGGACGTAACATGACACTGTAAACAACCCTGAAAATAGTGAGGGGAAGTACTTCCGAAGGCAAATATATTATTAAAGTCAAACCACTATTTTCCAGAATTATTTTCTTTGAAGTCCATGATTTTTTAAATGAAATCGAAATCAATTTCAAAACTGATTGCGGACCTCAAACGGGGATCTGAAAATGTCTACCTACCAGAATAGTGGGTTGAAATTAATTTAAAAGTATCCTTCTGTAAAATACATTAAGTATGCCCGGTTAATGGCGTAAATAAAATGGTAGCACCGAATTATGCGATTTCGCGTCTGTCACCACAGGAAAAAAGAGTGGTCATGTATTCCGGAGTTTGTAACACTAAATAGGAGATAATAAATTTGTCATCGTTTAAAACCGTAATGTGATACGATTCTCAGTCATTGATAACGAGTGCTTTGAAGCATTTAAGGGTTACCATGTATGGAGAGGTGAGCTGAAACGCATATCTGCAATTCAAGCAGCCGGTTCTAATGTATTGTACACCGCCCACTGATGCATGCATGATTTAGGGCCTTCTTGGTAAATCAAGGACCTACTCATATCATCCCCGTCCTTAGATGGCACCAATAAAAAACTGAACTTCCCATCTAGATTATAAAAAAAGTTACGCGTTCATAGTGCCCCATGAAGTAGATGATACTTAATAAAAGATGAGCCAAGAATTTTAACTTTTTACGACGATGATGCTTTAGGGGAAGAAGGGGCTGGAAAAATAATTCAGAACATTTAAAGTTGTATGAGTTTAGTCCTCGAGGGAAAAAAAGGAAAGTTGAGAATCAAGACGATCCAGATAAGGCCAGGGAGTGTGGAGGACGCCCAAGGTATAGGGTTATGGGTGTTCCAGACGGCAGAAATCGTAAAACATTGCATTGAAGCTTTTGCATATAGTTATGCTAATGAGTGAAATCACGAGAGATAACGTAAGAGAGTACTTGAAAGCGAGCATCCATTGCCCATACCACCGATATAAATTTTCGTCTGTGAAAATAGAGAGGTGCTCCATTTTTAACTCTCAATTCATTTCCTGGATTGTCTTAAAATCTCCATATTTGTCTCTTTTCGGTTCATCTGTTTTTCATTCGGCACAGAAGATATTTCACAGGTTACCTACGTAGATCGTAGATATATGGGCTAAATTGTCACTCCGTTGTTGGTGTTAATTTGTTACTAATTCCTGTGAAAGTGAATGTCAACATACTTTTCCACTTAAGACCATTAAATTTATTATATAAATAATTAATCAGCGTCGGATTTGGAATTCCACGCATGATTCCAGCTATAAATATACGATATTTATTTGGAAAATAGTGATTTCTAAATATTAACCGATGGTATGCGCATAATATCTGGATACTTCGCAGCCGTTTTGATCTTTCAAAAATAGAAGAAATAGAAGGGGAAGTGACCATTGATAGTCGCTTCTTTGTCTTATTAATTTCTGATTCGTCTTAATCTTTCTTTCGGTAATTTTCGCCGAATTCGAAGGCTTCTCAAATTGTTTAATCTGCACTTATCATTTTCAGGGGTAGGGCAAAGAAACAGCTTTCGAAAGATCTTGCTTTTGCAGAAAAATCCCGAGAAATGAGACAAGGTGCATTTCCTCAGCCTCGTCTGGAAGTGGGATCCAAAAAAATGTCCACTTCGAATGTTATCGTCAAGTTTACTTGCTGGATTAAAACACCGGTATGTAAGAGAATTTTCTATTTCTGTTGTTACTAATAGCTTTGCAAACCGAAGAATATAGAAATTATTAGAGCCGTTATAGGTTTTCTGTGAAGGTTGTTTAACTAAAATGTAGCTATATTGATTTGATTTATTTTCTTTTGTTCATACCATCTTTTGCGTGTCTCGATTGACGTTACTTCTTCTCCCGGAACTTATGCGCTATTGTTTACCTAACTTCTTTATCACTTTCATTCAATGGTCGAATCGAGAGGAATACGATGATTTAAATTCCGCAGAATTTCCGACGTTTTCTTTCAGGAAGAACAAATCGAAATAGAAAGAGAATTTCGTATTTTGTTCAGACTTTGATGGTTTAATTTTCATCCACTCTGAGGTCCAAATTCACTAACGTGCTCAGTATCGGAATCCTTTTTATTTGCAGTTATTTAGATATAATTTTTTGGGTGACCAAAGATGGTAGATGAACTCGATACTCTCAGGCGTTACTTTGTAAAATTCCATTTTGACAGAATCAAAACAAACTTTGTAAATTTTACAATGGATTTTATTCACTACGACCGGTTTCATCGCATAAGCGACATCTTCAGGTTGTTCAGGTTCAGCGACCTGAAGATGTCGCTTATGCGATGAAACCGGTCGTAGTGAATAAAATCCATTGTAAAATTTACAAAGTTTGTTTTGATTCTGTCAAAGATGGTAGAATATTTGTCATGGATAGAGTATTCATCTTTTAATTTTGGGTGAGCAGTATACGATTTTGGTGATAAAACGTGCTCGAAAAATGCCAACATATGATGTGAAGAAGATTCATGTAGGAAATATTGTGCCATTAACATTAGAGCTTTTCGTTGTAGCTACGTCAATTGAAAATTACTATTGAGGATGAGCCATACCAAAGGTTGCAATTTGCGTTTATTCATCAAGTTATGCGTGATGTACTTAACCATCCTTGTATTCTGACCAATGATAATAAGGTAAATTGGGTGTCTAAAATGACTTATGGGAACTCGATGCTCGGAATAATTCTACTCTGAATTAGGTCCTATGAAATTGGGTCGCTGGATCGCATGACCTTGGATAAAGGATTTTTTGGATGGATCTTTAGACATAGTGGGAAGTCAATATTTATCGGCGGGAAATCGTGGCCGTTCCAAATTTCATGAGAGCCATTTTTCATAATATCACCTGTTTCTGGGCCATTCATCTAATTTTGTATGCATTATTGTTTAACATACGGCCTCATAACTTTGTGAGGATTTTGAATTCTCATTTACTCAGATGTGAACGAAAGTTTTATTTAAGTTATAAGCATATTTATTCTATTGAGAAAAATAAATATCTGGAGATGCTATTTGCTAATGTATTGATTACCAGCTTTTTGTGCCTGGGGTTCAGTTTAAATTGAGAGAGTCGAAATTTCTAGACCATGGATAAAACGTGATACCATTGTTTAAATGTATTTTATCTATTAGTATTTATTTACATTGCCAAATTTCTTACTTCGTTTTATGGCAACACAAAATCATTTATTAGAAATATGAATTGAACCAACGGACAATGTTCAACCTGCCAGTTCTTTGGGAACGCTAATAATTTCTTTTCGTCATTTTATGTTGACCATTGTATTTTTATATTTACTTTGTGCTATTTAAAAAGCCTTGCCCTTGTCATCAGTTCTCGAAAATGCTCAACATATTTCAAGCTCGATATCTTTGGCCATGTGAATACTCTTTCCTCATGGGGAAAACTCCTCGTACCAACTCCAAAGTAATGAAGCAACATGGTTACTTAGCATTGTGGTATTGTGTGTACGTGGATCGTGGAAATGCGTGCAATAGTGAATTTGTTTGGCTGTGGGTTAATATCAGCTGTGACATTTCATACATGAATATTATGATGCTTAAAAACCTTTTACTCTTGAAGCGAGTGATTGTCACTTCCGGTTGATTGAACGAGTATATCCGTGCTCACAAAAATGGATTCATTAGAGTAGCATGTCAGAGAGCTTACTTACTTAGAGAAGAGAAACTATTTCCTTAATATGGATTCATTTTTGCATTCGTGGCAAAATATTATAATGTTTGCTATATCTAGGGGGTCGGAACGGCTACGGAACCAGCTTGATATTCCGATTTCAGGGCCTCTTATATATTCTAGCAGTATGCTCTTTCAGTGAAACTTCTTGCTAATCGCGTGAGAATTGAGTGTACAGGGAATGGATTATTTACCCTTTACCCCTTCGGAACCCACCGATGTCCTGGCTTGGCACGAAATGTGCACATTGGCATCGCATCATGCAAGCATTTTACTCACGCAGATTAAACCGTCCTAGCTCCCTTTTTGTGCTGTGTAACGTTGGTGAATATTAAACCTCCAATAGGTATGATAAAATGATGAGTAATGTTTGAAATATTTCCAAATTTTTGCATGTACGGCTCACCACGCAAACATTTCGTAGATTCTTATGCGCTTCTCAAGAATGCCTTCGCGTGACGGAATAATTTTTCTAAAGCCCGTTGTACACGGTACATTTTTTTGTACAATCTATCGTGCGAACGCATGTGTCAGGAAATTGTACCGTGTAAAGCGGCAAATTGTGCGAACGCTTGTGCGAATGTATGAATGACTGAACGGAAAATAGAACCTGTTCTAATTCCATTCAGACAATTATACAATTTCGATCCGGTTTTATTCAACAGATGGCGCAGATATGGCGAAAACTGTGGTGCCTGTGTTACGATTGAAAATAAAGTTGTTTATAGAAAGGATTAACACTTTCCCGTCGAATAATATGAGTAACTATTATCCTGTGTATATAATCTTTAATAAGTAAACTCTTCTTGGGCTCTCCACCGGTTTAAACTATTCATAATTGTCGACGTTTCGAGAGACGACTCGTCACTCATTCTCAAGGTAAGAATTAATTACGTCGACAATTATGAATAGTTTGAAGCAGTGGAGAACCCGAGAAGAGTTAACTCAAAGTTGCTCAAATGTTTACATCGTCATTTCATCGGGTTATTTGGGTGTTCTGGTTTTTCAGTGTAATCGCGATATTTGGGTTTGTGTCCTTTTCCGCCAAAATTATGACTGGTCGCGTCCTGATATCCCGCGTGATATAATGATAATCATTTTATTTCTGTTGGTTAGCAAGTAACATATAAATCGTCAAAAAATACATTAAAACACTGGTACAAATACAAGGGAGGGAAATTTGGAGGGACTAAAAAAAAAAGGGTCCCGTGTTCCGCTATACCACTTGATAATAACACTTGGTTACACAGACATAATAAACCTACGAAATGAGTCTATCAAGATTGGAGATCCAGCGAGAAACTTCAATGACTTGTCGCACTAAAATCCAGAAGAGAAAAAACGAAAAGGTGCAAAGGTTGAATATAAAGCCAGAGAGAAGAGTCCAAGAGAGCTTTGTCTAAACCGGGAGAAAAATCAGTAGGCAAATGGTCGAGTCGAGGTTCCGAATTTCAGGCGATCAGCTTTTCAAGGTACCAAATACGTGAGTGAAACTTATTTTCATGAGTGAAACATAAACATGATAAACAAAACACTCGTAAATTCCGATCGATTTCTACCGCTAAATTGCACGGAAAATTGTGCGTTTGCACTCATCGTGTAAAGTGACATTCAGTCTGATTCAGTCGTTCGTACAGTATTTTCTTGCTCACTTGACTGTTCATGCGTTCGCACGATAGATTGTACAAATAAATGTATCGTGTAAAACGGCCTTCAGACTCATTGTTTCTGCATTTCCAGTCCAATCCGTAGTATGCTTTCCGTTAAATTCCCTCTCTCAGTCTAAAATGTAACTGGCGGAACATGATGAATTGAAGAAGGAGGCTAGAGAGAGTGGTGTGTACGGTACAGGATCTGGGGAAGATCATCAATACAATTTATGCCGCAAATAGTGATGCAAGAAAATAATCCTTAGCTCTTTTTAAATGGCCATGGAAAGGACGAGTGGAATTACAACCAATGCAGCCTCCTCCCTTCCTCTATTCCCCAAGTAATCCTTACTTTACAGTCCTATCCGGCTTGACGTGGCGGCGAGTTAGAGTCGTCGTCGGCATGCCTATGGTCACGGGATCGAGTCCCGTCTGGGTGGGTTTTTGTGATGTGTAATAGTAATTGTAATGAGCCGGCCCCGGTGGCGGCGGGGTAAAGTCCTCGCCTGCTAATCCGAGGGTCGCGGGTTCGAGTCCCACCTGGGTTTTTCGCCTGCCCAGGGCATGGGTGTTTCTGTCAAGTAATGGTGGTTCGGCCCCAGCGAAACCTGACGACAAGCCAATGGCTTATCGGGATCGCAGGGGCATAAAAACCACCAGAGTCGTCCGAGGGCAAAAAAGAGAGGCTTGCATCGTCTTGAAACAGACGCCATTATTATTAATTACCTGTCCTTAGTGACTATAATGACTTGAGTTGTTGGTAACCTGCCCTAATAACGGCAGATACTTCAAGAGGAAGAAGAAATTATACTATCACTTAATTAGAGAGAAAATCTCGATATCTGTACTCGGAAAGTATCTGTATGCCCTAATGGGGGTGCAAAGAACGACGTGCAATATTTTTATGGCTCACTGGGGGTTCTCATGAGTGATAACTCTGAACTTTTATTGCCCCGCTCTGTGAACGTCGGATTGATGCCAAGCGTAGGATGCAAGGCCCGTGCAATTATTTATTACGCAAGTGTACCTATGTGTCGGAGCTACGGAGTAATCAGGTAAAATCGGGTAAAAATCTGCTATATTTTTTAAGCATGAGAGTGCCGATTACATAAAGTTCTGAACGGTGAATGGAGTGAAAGGTGGGAGGAGATGCAGGGAGAGTTGATGGAGGTTGGGGGGAGAGGGAAGTGCGTTGGAGGTTGAACCTCGTCTCCCTCCTTGGCATCGCCATTTTTGGTGTCGAGGAGTGGCTTTCGTGCCGTCGGAAGGGGAGGCGGGGAGTGGGGAGTCTTCAAGGGGCGTGGGAGTTTTTGATGGAGAGGGTCTAAATTAAGGGGAAGAGGGTGTGTCTTGATAATCGGGGGCAGTTGGTGGGCGGGAGAGCAAGGAACCGAAGCGATCCATCTCCGTGGGTCGCTACGACCAACGAGGTCTCGGTAGTCGGAACAGACAATCATGCCGACTTCCCATGCCGACAGATTTGGTTTGATGCTCCCACTACTATCATCTTCAACTGATTTTAAATCCCCGAAAAGTCTGGTTATTGTCACTAGGGGGGATGACCGAAAACTGGGGTCGTTTGCCCACTGGATAGGTTGGTTGTTAAGAGAGGGATTTTTCGGGGAATGGAGGAAGTATAGATAGAAACCCGGCGTCAACGAAATGTGCCGATGAGTTCTTACTTTTAAAACTCACCCAAACCCGCGATACGGAGTACTGCACTTGAAGTGCTCTCTACATGATCGGACCCCTTTTGTTCATTATATACATAAATGATCTATGCTCTCGAATTAGCAGTAAAATACGTCTATTTGCCGACGACGCTGTCATCTATCGTGAAATTAGTGATCACTCTGACTTTGAAACCTTATCATCGGATTTAAACAACGTTCATGAGTGGAGCCAAGAGTGGGGACTCGAACTTAATGTAAGCAAATGCACGGCGGTACAATTCTTGCGGAGGTCGTCCAACTATTCCCATGTATACGCTGTGGATGGTGTTAACATAAAGGCGACAGATGAAGTGAAGTATCTAGGAGTTACGATAACTTCGGACCTATCGTGGGGAGCACATATAAGAAATATTTGTGGCAGAGCTCTGAAGAAGCTAGGATTCGTCAAGCGTATTGTGGGAAGATTTTCGGATGAAAAAGTAAAAGAGAGGTGCTATTTCGCACTCGTCCGGCCATACCTTGAATATGCAGCGAGCATATGGGATCCGGTGCAGAAAGACTTAGTCCGGGAACTTAATAAAATACAAAGGAAAGCTGCGCGATTCGTCAAAAACAGCTACGGGCGTACTGACAGCGTTACACAGATGTTAAACGAATTAGGCTGGGAACCGCTAGAGACTCGGAGGCTACGCGCTAGGCTTAGATTGCTTGAACAATTGAGAATAGATATCTTTCAGAGCGACACGGAGAACATCATATTAGAACCCCACTATATTTCCAGGTCCGACAGAAACGATAAATTAAGAGAGATATTTTGCCGAACGGATAGGTATGGGAATTCGTTTTTCCCCCGAACAATAAGGGACTATAATAAATGCTAGGCGTAATTTCATTAGAGCGTTTCCTTTTTATCTTTAAACGGCTGGTGTCCTAACACCCCCCGCCACACGCCTATTGAGGCGGCTTGCGGGGTAATATGTAGATGTACATGTACATGTACCGAAAGGAAAAATATCAGCCCTTTCCGGGGCTTGAAACCAGTACTCAAGCCAGGACTCTTACGAACACACCAATGATATCCTCCTGAAAAGTCTAGTCAACATCTACCTACCCTGCGAGCCGCCATGAGGGCAAGTGGTGGGGTGTTTTAGTGCATCAACCATTTATGTGTGTATTTGAGAATAAGAAAAGTTTTCCATGTATGTGTAATTTTGTTGCATTTTTATGTTCGAGTGTTTTTCCATGGTTATGTTATCGGAATGTTCGAGGGGAAAAGGGACACTTAAACCCACCAGTGTCCGTGTCTTTCTCTCGTATTTTATCTGAGTGGTGGAATCTCCCGATATAGCGACGGAACTCAAAAATTTTGTTGGCCTCAGACTCTGGTCCCCTGTATAAGCTCAACTTCTCTTTCTCTGTATTTGAAAATGCTTTCATCCTAGTCATCCATCTAACTCATTAAACCTTCTTCTTCCTCATGAATTTTTTTTACAAATCTTGCTGATGATCTTTTACCTTTTACGTTCCTTAACCTTTTACGTTCTTGGTTAACTTAGCGCTGTTCAACATGTCCATCAGACTGGAAATATTAACTCTTTGACCCATCAGTCGACTTTGTCGAAGGTGTACAATCGAATGAGTTTCATTTGACCCGTTCCTCCCCCTCGAATTTTCTTGTCCCTATTACGGGTAAACACGTAATGGTGCTCATGACCTCGACTGCCGAGCACCTCCCAACAATGATTTACTAACGAGCTATTTATCTGCTATCAAATGGGTTATGATGGTTTGATATACCTATAGGGTGCAGCTGGTTTTCATCATGTATCCCCTTTGTGGTTTCGTAAGAGTGTTTGACTCATCGACATCGAAAGCTGATAGACTATCGGAAGTTCTTGTAAAATGCCGCGGTAGAGTGTACCTCACTACTGGGATAGATCATTCCATAACGAAGGTGCTGTCACTACTCTTTTACGAAGAGGTTGTTGCCTGAGATACGGTCAAAGAGCTCTGTGTAGCAATAGACTTTATACGAAAATGCCGGATTTTTATTTATCTTAATATCTTATATCAATCAGTTTTCTTCGATATCAGTAAGAAATTGAGAAAGACTAATGTTTTTACTCAAGCAGGCATTATCGATGGACACTTCAGTCCATGAGACATTTGTTTAAACCCTAGGTCTCTTTTTGATAGTTCCATTTCATTAATTCCCAGAATTTGCTCTCGATTTCCTCAAACCAGCCTTGAAAAGGGTAGAAATAAGGTATTTTGTGCACATTACCGTATCGCCTTTATTTATCGTAACAAAGGTTTTAGGCAAGACACTGCCATTCTTTATATGTACTGAGAAACAGGTTTTCTTCAGTAGGTACACTTCTCATCTTGGGATTCTTCTGTACACTTCTCATCTTGGGAATTGGAAGATAGCATGAATATCTTGGTCCGTCAAGTCATTGAGAGCTTGCTGAGTAAGTTTTAGCGCTTAGTCCACTGTAGTTTGCGGGTTAGGAATTACAAATGAGCACAAGAGTGAATGCCGTTCAGTACCTATTCCGAAAGAATCATTCCTTTTGTGAGTCCTATGATGTTCAACTGCTGAGCGTACTATAGCGATTCTAAAATAAGTAACTCATGTGGTTTTACCCATTCAAAAGGTACTTATGGATTAGTTTATTCAGAAAAGCATATGAAGGTGGGAACGAGCCATGTGTCCTAATGTGAATATTTTAATTACACTCAGATGAAACCACATCGAGAGGCAAGCCATTAGTCGGATTTCTTGATTAAAAAAAAGAAAATTTAAAGAAATTACTTGTGTCACTTTCGTTACACCTCTTTAAATATAACAAAACCCGTGTTTCCCTTCCTTGTAAATTATATTTCCCGCGGGAAACTTGTCCGTTATCACGACGCGAGGTCATTCAATTAACATCATCGGAGATCATGGAGGGATTAAAAGAGAAAATAACGAGGCTGATTTTGCTCATCTGAAAGAGGAGGGTGTGGATGCAGGCGATTATATTCCTTCGGAAGAAAAGAGGCGTCGGCACGAGCCGGGTCTCTTCAAAGGAGGCCCGTTGTTCGTGGCTGCTCGCGTGCAATGGCTTACGCGAGGGGCTCCGACGAGCCTCACGCCTCCCCTGACTACGGAGAGCGTGCACGAATAAGGTGAAGTCGGAGCTGTGAAGTGTTTAAAACAACTCCAGCTGCTCGCGGCTCTCCTTTCCGAGAAAGGTGACGAAGAAATCTCCGGCGATCATCGACGGCAATGATGGTGCCAATTCCTCCTACGACCAAATGCATCGGATATCTTTACTGAATAGCTATGTTGGCTCTATCCTAGTCGCATGAGACCATTTACACATGGTCTAAAATTTACGCTTTGTTTAAATCGCAGATGTCATCAATCTAATAAGACCGTGTAGATGTGCCGTTTAAGGACTTCTATCTGTCCGAAACTCTCCCGATAAAAGCTTTCTCAGTTTCTTTAAAACACTTAATGAATTAACACTTAGACTTTCAAGGGCGTGTGGTATTACAGACTTAGGACTTCGGCCTACTTATGTAATTGCTCTCTGTCATAATGATTCGAAAACGAAGGGTGAATCGTTTCACTACGACACGGCCGCTGAGAAGTAGTCGTAAATTGGGTCATTGTGTCTCAAGTATGTCCGTATTTATTATGAGGGATGTTACCCAGTATGTAAAGGCACGTAAAGGTCCGATATTTTGAAGTTTCAGACCTCATTCATTAAAAGATACGAATCCGTAAAAGTATGAAATGGACATTCAGCAAAATGTCACCAGTAGCCGCGAAACTTTGGCGCGAAGACTGGGTGTATTCGCATCCCTGCTTCTACTTATCGAGGTCTGAAATGGCATGAAGAAGCTTTTAACCACTCCGATACGGAACTTTTCAGAAACAGATAATTTCGTGCATCATGTCTGAAGCTCGGATAATTTCGTACCTGGCCGATGAGAAGCTGTGCATAGTACCGTTTCGGATCACATCCCCTGGGGATAATGAAAGGTTTTGGAGGGGGAATACTTGGAAAGAGGGGAAGAGGGAGGAGAAAGATACGGAGTTTAGATTAAATTAAAAGAGGTAGGATGTATACTGAACTGAAGGGAGTGATCATGTGAGGACGTGATGTAAGCCTTAGTGCAATCGGCCGTAAGCTATAGCTTGGTTTATAGCACTCAATCATTATACACGTGCCAGTTCTGGATTATATTACTCCCAACTTCTCACTCTATTTCGAGGGTCTGAGTTTGAATCCTGGCTGTGGCGGATGATTTCTTCCGTGGAATCCTGATTCTTTCCTGGATGCTATTTGGGGATTATTTCAAATGTGGTCATATATCCGTTGGATTTTGACGCTCAACTGTTGGTCCCTTGTCGCTTTCAGTTGAGAGTATGCTAAATGCCCGCGCCGGGTTTATCTCCAACCTTTCCTTGGCTCCCATGTTATCCTCCCCTTTACAACCTACCCACCAATCCGCAGTGGCGCTAATGACTTACCGGTTGGCTTCCCAAATAAATCAACCAATCAACGTGATCCATGTGCTTATTTATTGAGGAGTACGAAAAACTCCCTCGGTTGCAAAAAATTATCGGAGTTTTCTGTATCTTGCTGAGATTTTGTTTTATTTGGGAAGGGAACTCAACCCAGTGGGATTTGAAAGCCATCTATCTCTCTCTCTACTCGTTCCGAGTGCATTTTTCTCCTGCCAAGTGTAGAGAAGATGACTATCGCGTTCCCTGATGATGACTGCTGCCTTCAAGTGTCCGTGGGGAAACACACAACTCCACATCTTGTCCCCCATCGCGAGACAATGGATCCGAGTCACTCTTAAGCCATTGAAGAGAAGAAAAGGAGGGAGATGAGAAGTGGGTCCCGAAAGGTCGCCCCCTTCCTCTGAATGCCTGTGACCTTTTCGTGGGTCTCTCTTCCTCAATCAAGTCCAGTTTGTAAAAAAAATAACAAAATTACCCTGGATTGATATGAACTCTAGCTTGTGGATGATCCGCCGCGACTATGTGAGTAAGATCAAATACTAAATTCCACATTTTCGTTTTTTAAAGTTAAAAAAATACTGCTTCCGCTGGTGGTAAGCCTTAGCTATGAGTAAACAACATTAAGATAAAATATATAAATTATGTATATGCAGTCATTACTGTGCATATGTGGGTGGTGTTAGGACATCATCCATAAAAAGGGAGGAAATTGGGAAAAGACTATGCAAGAGCGAAAGTAGGAAAAATGATATGCATTTTAACGGACTCTTATTTGTAGTCACCAATGGTGTATAAAGGAATTTTTGGACCTATCAGTGCGAAATTTATCACCCTAATTTTAGGGTTTCTATGCATAACGTTTTCAAGTCAATCTGCCAATAATATTTTCAATAAACAGGGCGCGAGAGAGGACTAGGCGACCCTGACTTGTCTAAAAATAGTATTCTTATATACTATCAAAGTGGGACGACAGTCTAGAAGTTGGAAGAGTGGTGTTTGATGTCGGATGCTGGAGATCTTGGGAGGACGAGATTTTGCCAGAGGCCCGGGCGGGAGAGCCTACGCATTCGCCTTCACCCTTAAATGGGACAGGGACGAGGTCGCTCTCCGCCGAAGGAGCCTTTATTCGGACGGGACAAAGCCGTCGCCCGCCTTCGCATTTTCCTCCGCAGTCATTTCTCCGGCGTCCCTCATCCTTCCCGACTGTCCACGTGTTCTAGGAGAAAAATTTAAACTGGAAGAGATTTCCCGTGAGTGACTCAACTTTCGGAGGTGCGTATGGGGAGGATTCAGGACGCTGGCATTGGCTTCGCAGGTGCTGAATCCTTTCCTTTAGAGCAGATAACCCTGAAATCCACGGTCTGTATCTGAGATAAGCTCCATTGCCTGTGAAGTTGCCCTTAATTTAACATTAATCTATTCCATTGCTTGTGATTTATTCTCCTCCTCCCCGTCAAAATGAGTGTTTATTTTTCCAACTTGGAAGCCCGAACTTCTGAAATTTCGTGAAAAACCGTTTTAGTGGTGAGGAATCGACTCGCGTGCAGGGGTTGGCTACCTTAATGACGGAACAAGAAGTTGGGAGCGATTATTGATTCTCGAAATTTGGAAAAGCACGATGGGGTGCGCGGGGAAATCACGGAATACTGGAACCGGATTGAAGTTTCTGGAAATTTCCTGGCTGTTTGGTTAGTTATTTGGGAAGGCCACTGACAGCCGACTTTGCAGATTTTAGCAATTTAGAATAGATGGATATGTTGTGATAGGGAAAGGATTATTTGGGTAATAGAATTTTCCTGGAGATTTGAATGTCAAATGTATCTACGCGCCCATGTAGTCTCGCCCTGCAGAACAAAATTGCGAGAAGCAATCCTAGAATGTTCACCAAACATTCGTTTTGAAGGTCATGAACATAATTTGAAGTACCGCAGAGGCCTTTTCATACTCATTGATAAGCAACATGCTGACGCACTTAGGAATTCTATTTAATGAACGTGATTGTGGTCACTGTCATTAACTTCGCTCAGCATTGGCAGTTAGCACGTATGAACTG
The DNA here is from genome assembly GCA_963573305.1 of Pyrrhosoma nymphula. NCBI lineage: Eukaryota > Metazoa > Arthropoda > Insecta > Odonata > Coenagrionidae > Pyrrhosoma > Pyrrhosoma nymphula. Next base: position 40,152,160 of record OY754334.1, read on the forward strand.
GTCGCAGTTAGTGCTAAAAATATCCAAATATTTTCTTTGCTTGTAATCGCTAGCAGTGATTGTATAACAAATATTTGCTCATCATTCCCTTTGCATGTCATATTAATATTTTTAAGCTACCGTACGTTTTAGGAAACTTTGGAAAAAATAAACAAGTCAATTCAGCCAGTACTTCTCGGTTAAAAGTTTTTAACTCTTTATCACTAATATTTTACACCCCATAATACAGTATCTTTTCGGCCCTTGTTACAAGCACATTGCGAGGATGGCGATCCAATGGTGTTCTCCAAAATCCAATCACCAAGAAGTGGTTTAGCATAACTCATGATTTTCTACTACCCTTCCTTGAATTGAAGTAATATCCTTATTGCAGGTGAGACACGTAGGCATAAAACTGTTACAGAAAATGTAGTCATACAACTTGGCTTGATATGGCATTTTATTTAGTAAATGAGCTGACGGCTATTATACTGAATGGGATTGCCACAAAGATAGCCATGCTTAAAGAATCAGCCTTCGTGGCTTAAAACTCGAACATATATTGTTACCCGCTAAACGTAAATATTTTCTAAATCATTCAGCCCGTTTCTAAACTGCGGAATAGGTGACATCTTCATGCTCATATACTATTTTAAAGTCCTCTAGCATTTATGGCAGGTCTCTGGTTGATTGTCATTTTAAAGTCACTGACGACATTTTACTGGTAAGAAACGAAATCATTCCTGAGTTTTCTATATACTTTCATTTTTATCCGCATTAATCGAGGCCATGAACTTAGAAAAACGAACACGAGAATGTCTGGGTCTCGTTCCGAGGTCGCGACATTAAAAACTGACCTACCTCCATGAGAGAATAACAGCCGGAGGAGGTCGAATCATTTCGCGCTAATTTCCTTCCCATCAAATATTTTTCAGGCGTTATTAATTTGATTAACAGAGTGCTTGCGTGCCTGTTAAATCTCTGCCTTCTTCGTGCAGAGATGTAGGTATAAGTGAATGTAACATATGCTTTCCAGTGATGTCAACTGCTGATTCATGGTTGAGGGTTGGGCTGAATATTATAACAATGAAATCCTTTGCATTAATATTAATCAGGCATTCGTTCATCTGGAAACGAGTCGTTGTAAATGGTTTGACTGGAGTGAGGAATGAAATTTGTTTTTGTATATTCAGTAGCATTTGCATGATTTATTTTTTTTTCAGATTTCCCGCATATGTTAACCAAATTAATTCTGCCTGCTACCTACTCTGTGAAAAAAATCTTTATAAAATTGAGCTCTTGTTTAAAGCCCTGCAGAATAATTATGCGAAGTGTAATTATTAGCCATTCCATTTCACAATAAAGAACCGAAATGATAGTGATTTTGCGTACCCTTCAGCCGTCGAAGCCAGCAGAAGGGTACATCTACAAAATACCCTGCAAGCCCCCTCAAGGGTGTGTGGCAGGGGGTGAGTATTCACCAGCATGGATTACAATATACCCTATTAAAGTTAGTGTAACAACTCACAAGAATGCACTACACAATAGATATGCTACCAATGTTAAAGGAACCGTTTATATTTATGTATTAATTGCAACTACATAAATGGACAGAGATTCAAGAGTTATGCTGAAAACATGCACGGCGTGCTGTTAGTACTAGGTAGTAGATAAGGATATAAGTATTAGGGAGTAAATCAACTAACTAACTACACTACCTATTGACCAACCTAGTTAAAAGTCTCATTGAAAGCTGTTATGGTCTCTTATCGTTCGCAGGGATAATTACATTTTAAATCTGTCCGTTCTGCGGGTAGGCGAAAGCTGGCGCTTTTCAAAAATACTATCGGTGTTTATCAAAAGCAAGGCATTTATTTTTATTTAATGGTTAACTTCCTCACTTTGGTTTTTCCGCATGATTTCGTGCACGTTGCTGCTTAATATTTTAATTTGCGTCATTCCGCTATGTCATTGTTAAAGAGGTTTTTTTGGTAAAAATAATCGTATCATAATGTGTGTTTTTAAAAATATTTTGGTTTCATCCAAATTCATGGATAAAATTTACGTCGCAATGTATAGAATGCAGTGCGTGACAGCGTTCATTTTTAATTGTGTAATTCCTCATAGGGTTATCGTTTATTACGTTTGTTTTATTGGTACGTTTATCTATTTATCGTTTATCGATACATTTTATCGATATTAAGAAGGTTACCGACTGGTTTTTAAACGAGAATTGTGAATCGTTTAATCAATATATAATTATGACGCTTCCAAAAATATTTTCGGCCCCTTCAACAACTCATGAATTAAATTTAACTTTATTGTTCCTCGTTGCTCGTGCGTGAGGGCACCTACCTGAATCAATCATCCACTCGCTCCTGACAGCACATCTGCGATTACATTGTCGGAACACCTTCCTCGCCGACAGTGTCATCCAGCTTAGGTGGTGGCATCGGCGGTGTATGTGAGTGAAATCCTCCTTTTCGGTTCGTGTGTGTGCCGTGGGATCCTCGCCGAGTCACTGGGTCATGGCAGCCGGGAGGGACGTCCTCCCACCCTCGCGCGCGCCATATTAAGAGCTCACAACGACCGATCAGCAAGCGCACCGAGCATGCGTGCCGAGTATAACGAGGCGGCGGCGATGGACGCAAACCTTTGAAGTGAACTGCCTAGCTCCGTCGAAGGCCATCACTTACGTATCCGACGACTAGGTAATATCATCAATGATTATTTGCACTAATTATAAGTTTTCACCGCTTAAATCCCCTTAGTGAGTAAATTCTTAGGAGCAAAGATAGTATTTATTTACTCTCACATCAGGGTACACCTGTTTTAGATGAGTACCGAGATATAGTCGGGGAAGGCAGTAGTAAGAAATTAATTCCTTCGCCCAGATAAACCACCATTGTGGAGCAACTGATGAGCGTAGAAAAAGATCGTACTTTCTACTGCTACTTTATTCAGTTCTGCAAATCAATTTTTTAAATGTTTATTTCCTTAATATTGTCTCCCTGCGAGAGTTCTTCTTTCACAGTCGCCGATAAAGTACCGTTAGTACGTGCGTTGTTTATAGATTAATGTAAAGTGTTAATGAATCCGCAAAATCTCTGACGTGGGTAGTAAATTTATTATAATTAATGGTACAGAATTGGCATAAGAGTCATTTTGGGACTGTCAGAGTTCCAAAATGTATTTTTTTTATTTTATGGGTAAGAACTCAAATTTCATATGTGTTTGGTAATAAATTAGGACATCAAAAAAATTAGGAATACCTTTGGTAAACGAAAATATATAGATAGCAAATGATGTGATAGCGAAGTAAATCTATCTCATAAAATGTATGGACTTAAATGGGGAATAAAACTAAAGTAAGCCATTGGCCGCAATTGACTACTGTCATATCTGCCGCGCAACCACATTTTTAACGCTTCAATTCCGAATTATTAGAGATTAATTTCATTGAGTAATTATTGAAATGAACTGTCAGCACGGTCATATATTGGAGGAAGGAAGATTTACATGGAGAAAATCCAATTAAAGATTGCTGTGAATATGATCGATAGTTTTAAAAACATTGGTGTTGATCTTTTAATTAATTAGCTACTGTTTTTGCCTCCCTAAAGAAAGAAAGAAAAAAGGAAAGTGAACTATAGAGAAATTGAAAATACAGGGTAATTTCATAGTTGTATAATTCCTTTTTCGGACATTTTTTCATGTTGACATATATTGTGGTAGAAATATAGCACAATGTGAAAAATGATAACTATATTTTCAATAGAAACCGCCTTCTCTAAATTGTTACAGCCTTGACTGCCATTGAGCTACCGAGGATGATGAGTGGGTTGATTACTTTTCTGATGACTAATGTAGAATTTCCATTAAGCAAGTTTGGCGTTATATTTTAAAAACAATAAATAATGTCCAGGATAAGTGCATGCCCGCGAAGGAAGTTTTTATGGGGCGATCGGCTGCTTCAGATGTCGGTCGGCGTTTTAGCGTCCCTGTTCCAGAATTTGGAAATAAACCGTAATATGTGTCTGCCCTTACCCCCATTTTATTTTTTCTTGGTCGATTCTGCTCAGTCGAGACATAAACATGTAACCCTCTCGAACATATTAGGTACTTAAATACGTGTTTCACCGCAGGTACGTATATCAAATGTCTTGTTCCAGAAAATGCTTTATGAAGTATTTAAATAACCAGAGAACTTTCGATTCAAAATCTGTAATAGAATAAAAATTATTTTTTCCTGCATTGACTGACAATATTGCATTTAAATTTCAGGTAATTTTAATTTCATTTCTAATTAGTGATGGAGACTTAACTCTACCATAAATTTTCTCGCGCTTTGTATGAGAAAAAGCATTTCATTCGTTTGATTTGCCAAAACTTATATGATGAAAGTAGACTTACTTTGTTCTCAGCAATGCATTCCATGCGTGTTGATGAATGCAAGTTGGGTGCCGTGATATAGTATTCCAGAGTAACGAAGGACGACAAAAATTTTTAAATCTATGCGTAAAATTGTTTAGACAAGTGCTCTCCCGATTTTTTTTATTGTGGCAGCTGGTGAGTCCGTCAAAAAGAATTGCATGCTGCTTTTATTCCAGGCTTGGAGAAAAATCTCCGATCAATGAAATGGGAATGGGTTATGACTTACGAGGATATGACGACGAAGATTCGTGCAATATTCTTCTTTCGGTGAGCTATCAAACAATCTAACAGAACCGAAGCGCCAATAATAGCCATTGGTCATGCGATACATTTAAGTTTTCTGGTTATATTTCATCTGTCTTCGTTTCCTTACCAAAAACCACGAATAGGAAATATGTATTAGCAATAAACCGTAATTCGAGCCTACACATTGTCAGCTGTAGATTCGATGAATTAAAATTTGTAGGCAGTATTTAAGTGCAGTTAATGAGTAGGTGTATATAAGCAATTTCAGTGTAAAAACCGCTGACATTCAAAACTTTTAGTGTGGCGAAAGGAGAAAATATGGGCATTTATACACTTTGGAATAATCTGTAATACGTAAATATTTTATCCCGCACTTATTTAGTCTTGTACAGCTGGGGATTTTTTTAAATAAATACTTGACTCTTTCTAATGAGAAGGTAGCTAGTGAATGGATGTAAAGAATTCACTCTCCCTAAGCCAAATAATTGGAAAATCTCGCTTTCGTGAGTACTCGAGAGCAGTTGTGTCCTCCATTAAAAAATGCTTTCATAACTGCGTGATTTAAAAAAATAATATTCTAAATAGAAACACTTTTGCTCTCTTAATGGCTACCGAGCTCTCTGAGAGTATTGTTGGCAACTATCCGAGTGCCGATAGAACAGAAAATTTAGGGAAATCCGAGAGAATTTCCACCTGTGGTAAACTCAGTGAAATGGAAAGGGAATCAACGAAAATTAATCTAAATCCTGGAATAAGTGAAAAGAACCCAACTACCATCGAAAGTTACGGTGGGGAGGGTATATTATGTCATCGATTTCTGCCAGTGTCCCTTACCTAATTCATCAGTGAAAGTCAATAGCTCGAGGGAATATAATACTGACTCTAATTTCCTGAATATACTTTCAAGATGCCCACAAGAGAAGAAAAAAGATATTTCGCAAACATTGCGGGTGCTGAAAAACTGTAAATGGTCGATAACAACACTCCTAGAATCAGTGACATGTCAAGGAATATTACGAGGAATTTGTAGTTCTTTTTCGTTGACGAGTTAATTCGCTATTTGGGGACGCAAACGGCAACGGCGGTCATTCGCGCTGTAAGGATAGGTGGGTGGGTTGGGTACGGAAGGATTATTTAGGTAATGGGTGAAGGGTTGATTGATACCTAGCGTCGGCATTAGCCTACTCCGAACAAAAAGCACCAAGGGGTCCACAGTAAAACGTCCCATCAAACTTAAGAAATTCTACCCTTGTGGGAGAGAAATTCTACGAGTGGGAGAGCACCTCCATGCTCTCCCACTCGTATGGGTCGGAATTCCACTGAGAGAGATCTCCGCTGTCGGTGTTCGAACCCGTGACCTTGTGATGGGAAGGCACTTCTTTAGCCTCCAAACCAACCCAGTACCTGTTGCAATCATGAAGTGGTTATATCATGGAATGAGAGCAGTGGTTTCCCTCTTCGAACAAGTTGGTTTTATTGCATGGTTAACTCTTTAGAAATCTGTGCATTGATATCATTTGACCTTCTAAAACCAAACAGCCGATTATCCGCGCCACGGATGATGAAAAGAGATCGTTTGAACAATTATATTAATGGGATGGACGCCAAAACGGGTGTGGTTATATGTATTCCCCCATATCTCTCCCTTTCCCTGGCACCTTTTCCTTCCCAATCCAGCTCCGCCCAAACATCCGCGGGTTCCCTCGTTGATCTCTCACCTCCTTCTAAGGTCACTCACTCATTCGCGAAGGTCGTCTCGCTGATTTACGCAATGCTGGCGTTATGTTCGAGGAGCCAAAGCTAATTCTATCATCTGGGAAACACTTCAACGGATCTTAAACTGTAAACGTGCGGATTTCGCGTCCAACTGGGAAATTAGTGGTGAAAAAATTATACTGCAAGGAAGTGGATAGTAGTTTTCTGTCTTTCCGCTGTGAATGAACCCCAATAGTTGACACTTTTTCAGTCTTTCTGAATTGTGTCATTTAAAAATTGTTAATCCAAGTAATTTGAGTTTATTCTTCCTAATACTTCGCAGTACTTCCTCATACTTTCCAACCTCTCTTGTTGTGCGTACCCTTTGGCAGCACATTTCCCTGCATTGTATCCCTAATAGCCGGTCCAGCGCAATATGTAAATACATTTACCATACTTTCGCCATGCCAAACTTTTTCCACGTAACTCTAAATCATTGAGCGCGTGTTCCTAGGGTATGTCCAGCCCAGTAGGGAATCACTGACCGTATTGGACCTGTCTGCTTTTCTGAGGTCTGTACAAAGGTTATCGGAAACAGCTGGTTGAAGATAGAAAGAAATTGACCCTCCTTTGTGAACTAGGAATACATAATAGGGTGTAGTGATAGTCTGCCCTTGCCTTCGTGAACGATTTCGCCATTTTTTTCATGTCATTGATGGTTTAAAAATTCTCCGATAACGTTCATCAGTAAGAAAATTGTCAAAATCTGGGGTACTACACCTGTTGATACCGTCTCCGATATTCTAAATAGTATCTCAGTTATGGTATGGTATCCATCGAAGAGATCTGTTGTTAATCTAGAGAACACTTCGGTTAGGAATGACGTGGCTTGTGAGAAAAGTGGAGCACAAAAATTAATAAAAGCCATGTGAAGTAAATATATATTTTATTTTCGATGGGGTAGATGACGAGGACGCACAAAATAAATAAAACCCATGTAAATAGAATATATTTTCTTTTTCGATGCGGTGGGTTACGAGGACGCACATTGAGTATCCTCATCTTGTTTTCGGGCCTCAATAAGAAACCTGACAATGGTATTTATTACACAATATCGCAAAGTTCCTTGTCGTTTAGTCTCAAGCACATTGAATGTTGAGTTGACGTTCTGCCTTAAGCGTTCTTTGACCCGTTCCATTTTCTTTCTTCGATTTTTGGACGCCAATATCCGGTCACACCGTTGGACTTCACAGAGATAATTCGACCCGCACTGGCGTGGGGTCGGGATGGCGACCCTTTCTTTGGATTGCGTGTCAGAATTTTAAGTAGAGAAATGAAAGAAAAATCCCTTCGCCTTCTATAACCTTGAGTTATTGTGCTTGCATAATCAGGGCACAATTGCCTCATTCCCCATTCAAAGATTTGAGTTCAGAACCGAGTTGTTTAGGTGTGACCTTGATTCTTGCATATATTCCCCCCCACGTCCTTCTGTATCGATTTCCAGAAGATTCGTTTCAGAACTGTAACTGAGTCACCTCCTGGCATATTTAAATTCTTATATCCTACGTCGCTTAAATGCGCGCGACTTTGGGTTCACATGTTAATATTGCTAACCTACCGGTATGTTGTGAATGTGTTCTCTGTTAATTATGGCGGAAGAGTACAGTATGTGGTTAATCACCTAAAACGCTATCTAGAAGTTTGATTGGAGAGGATATAGCTCATCCTGTTGGCCCAAAGATTTTTAAAATTTCACTTATTTAGTGTTAGGAAACTTCCTTGGCAACTGCCGCCCTACGAATCTCTGGCCCTATAAAACGATGGCACAGATAATTAAAGTGTAAGGATGCCTTTATGATTCTGTAAAGAATCGTAAAAAATGGGGGTTCAAGCAATCCTACCCTTGCCAAACCTGTCCACCTGTAATTAATGGTGCAAATTGTCTCACCTGTCAGTCTTCTCCTCTAATAACTCATCATAATTTATTAGCTTATCAATTGATTGGTATATCTCTGGAACAGTGGATACCCACGTCGACTATGGGGATACTATTCGGGGTTGTCTTTAAGCTTTACTACGCATGACTATCTGTTTTCCTGCGTCTAAGCTTAACTTATGCACCTCATACTATCTAGCTCCCCTAACGTCGTCCTGTAATGCCATTCTTCTTGACTCTTCGGTTATTTTGGGGAAACGATCGACAACTGAGGCCATTTGAGCAATCAAGGACTGGCTGGTAGAACGGGGTGGATTATTTGGTGAATGGAGCAAGGGGGGAGAGAAACCCGATGTCGGCATTAGCCTACTCTTTCTGAAAGGCGCCAAAGGAATCAGTTTCAAGTGCATGCCGGCAGGCGGAATACTGAATAGGTGTAGACTCTTGTGAAGATCATTAAGCATAGGAGAGGAAACCATACGAGAGATGTGGGATAAAGTGGTCGAGGTTTCCGCGATAAGTCCTTCCGTACCTTTGCCAGATTACCCTCACTGACCTCCGATTGCCCGCTGTGTGGTGCCACCAATTTTCGCTATATCTGTACTGCTTTTTCCTTAAGCCGCGCCTGCTTAGCAATATCCCGTCTATCACTGTCTTCACACTCCGTTCCATTTAAGTTCACCCTCTATCTACTCTTGCTGTATTCTTTATCGCTCTCTTTATTGCCGTTACAGCTGCCATTGCTCCAAACAATACCATCTAAGATGACTTGAGTTTATGTTCTCAATCAGGTATTCTTTCTGTCCGACGCAAACCGTCTGTCGTTGTGATTTGAGATTGCATCTGAGTGCAGTAGATGCTGCTGCAATGTTTCAGAGGTACTTACATGAGTCCAGATTGGGATCGCCGCTCTAGTGGGGTTGAAAAAATGGATGAAGTAGCCGCGAATGATGTCGGGCAGGTTGTTTTTGTCGGGCGATACTCTGGGAGCAAACCCTCTGTCTGTCGGCTCACCTTGGCGCGTGGGAGACAGCCAGTACGCGTTCGATCCATTCGTGGACACCGCTTTTAAGCTCTTCGCCGATTTTTATATTTCGTTTAGGCTGATCGCTGGTGCCCTGTGGTCCATCGGCGTTTAGGAAAACTTTTATTTTGCTCAGAGAGAGGCGTTGGCGTTAGTAATGTTGCAAATGAGGGAATGTTCCCTCACGCATGAGCGTTTTCTATTTTTTTTGTATTTTTTTAATCGGCCTAGTTTGTGCATTAGTTTGCTAAGCGTAGTTATATGTGTAGTTTGAAAGCGGGATGAACAAGCGGATGTATGAATTTGAGATATAAATGACGCCAGTTGACGTGCAGCACTTCGAGATGGTGAAATATCGCGCTGGTTTCAATTTTGGTTTACAAGACGTGTACTTGTTCACTTAAGACCAATTCCAATACGGTTATACTAATTCTTATAGCTGTAAATTATTAATTTGTTGCTCTCCAAATGAGGAATTGTCTATCACTAGACGTTTCTCTGCTTGGAACGGAGGTTCACGAGGAAATTTTTCCGTTAACGTTAGCGAGAAAATATATCAGTAGTTCAAAATCACGTTTTTAAATTCTATTTTATTTGTGGTATGGAATTACGGGCATATCACCTAGTACGGTGTTTTTTCCTCGCTAGCCTTCCATATATTTTTTTCACAAGGCTTCGGCTATTTCTGAGCAATTCAAAGCGATACTTTGACCCATAATGTGAATTTCTTTTCCTCCCACTTCGTATTGACTTCTGCGTATTTAGACTCACCTCTTGCTTAAGGTCTAACTCCAAGACTGTAGTCCTTCACTGTTTCGCCGATTTTCCTCTGCCACTTAAAACAGTACTTATGTGGGGAATTCTGAAAACCAGTGTGTGAACAAACAGATATACGGCCAAACAGCTAGATATTTGCCTTGACATTGGCGTGTACTCACATTGGCTTCCTTTCAGTTTGCTTTTACAATCGAAGTCGTCAGGTGAACAAGTTCACTGAACGCCAGTTAGTCTTATAGGACCCCTAGTAGTTATACTGAATCATTGCCAACTGAATCCGTTCAATGTTTAAAGGAACGAGAATAGTTTTGTCGCAGCGTCTTTTTAGGCTAAGTGAATGCTTTAAGGGGCGAGAATAATTTTCCGTCGACTTTTTTCCCTATTTTTTATTATCTGCGAGAAATCAGGCATGAACTAGATAATGAAAAATACAAGTAAAAGTATTGTATTGTGGATTATTTTTAGGTTTTATAAATTACGGGTAGGCTTCATCGAGCTCCCATCGGTGAAAATATTTTTAAGCAAGTTGTGAGAGCTTTGAGATAATAAAGTCTACGGTAATTGATCATTTCCTAAAAAATCATAAAAGTAACTTAGAGTTACGTGGAAACTGTTTTTACATCACAGCACGTTAGAAGTGTGTTTACTTTTTACAGACTGGAAATTCGAGCCCAATTTAAATACTATCTACATGGTTTGTAAAGTCATATCCGCTGTATTCTGTATAAATGTCGCGTGCTGTCTTCCTTCCCGCTAGGAGATACGCTCGAGCAAGTTATTCATCTCAGATCCAGGAATCTACCTTAAAGGCCAACCCGTGAGTTTCACTGTTTTTTCCAAGTTTCAAAACTGATGTCCGCGATGATTTAGCGATCGACTCCGCAGATATCAGTCAAGACGTCAAAGCTCGCCTTAGGAGTGTTTCGCCCGAGCCTAGTTTGCACTGTCTCCTCTCCACCCCACACGTTTCCGCAACAGTGTGAACAGATTCGAGGCGAAGTGCTTTGGACGTCAATTTCTCGTGTCGGACTGATTTTTATTTGCACTCACTCAATGGAGGCATATGTCTTTGAAATGAGTCGTTATTTGATGGGCGATTTTTTCTTACTCTCCCTTCCTTTCCGCAACTTTATTCTTGGAAGCGATTGAATAGGATGCAGTTCAACCAATTCAGAAGCCTTTTGTTGGGATTGTTATCTAGTAAAATTGCCCAAACCATCTCTAAGCTCTTAAACAAAACACGCTGAAGTTTGTCATTTGTTCTCAGAGGTCAAACCGTTAACAGTTGCAGTGAAATAACTTTCCCTTGCAGCATGATGCTAACGATGCATAAGATACATTTGTCAATGGGACGTAAAATTAATTTCTATGTATTGAAGATTTTACGATGAATACCATTTAATTTTCCGTGATGAAGGGAATGATTACCTTTTTTCCCTACAAATTTATTGAGCTACTTCAAATTAGTTTCTGGTGGTGGAGCCGTCAACCCCTAATGCTTCAGATCTTGCAAATTTCGTTGGTTTTAATACTGTGTGATATTAATTCGAAGCATTAGAGGCAGGGTGTCTAGGAGGTTTTTTTTTCTAAGTATCGATGAATGAATAAATAAATAAATAGCCTTATTTGCCTACAGTTTTGATGGTAATTTTTCGAAGAAGAAAGTGTAGCCTACACGTTGTGTTAATATAACTAATCGATTATCCGAGATGTCACTGGATCTGAAATATATTGTAAACTGGATCCTCGATCTCACGGCATTTGCATTCGTGGGGGATGGTCATAACTCTTCATCTCAATTCTGTTATTGATGGCCATAATTAAAGTTAAGAGGGATATTTAGAGATGTTTACTCTTCTCTTTAATGGAATTAACACATTTTAATTTAATCATTAATTAATACGTGCCCTTTGTTGTTATATGCTGCGTGATATTGTTTAGGTTCGTTACAGTTTGAATAGTGTGCTAATATTGAAATATGTACATCCCTCCTTGAGGGTGTGAAACGTTCATCAATATTCCGGGATGAACTTTTCAATCCTTAAGGACAGCAATAAAGAAACAATGTCACATCAGGACGAAGTGAAGAGATTTAATTGGTATGCTTGCCCGCAACCTCTGCCCGGGAAACCATTGCGTTGTGTATATGCGCGTCTCTCGGCTCTGTCCGCTTGGTATTCAAGTGCACTGAGGCGGAAAATTCGCGAATTCCATAGCTATGCTCTCATGTCTCTGGATGGTCGTCTCGGAACGAGTTTGGAGGAGATAATCTCGCCTCGCCAGCGACTCTCAACATTCGAGTCGGGCATGTGGAAAATCGACTCCTGCTTTCGGTTCAATTCACCGTTAAATCTTCACCCGCCTCGAATACAGTTCTATGAGGAGATATGCGTCAGCACTCTGGATCTTTCCAAGTGGAGTGGATCTTTCAGCGCTGATGGGGATTTTTAAAACCCCTAAATGGGCGCCAAATGAGTGAAGCCCCTAATTATGATCCTTTCACTTTCGATTGTTCCCTTGGAAGCGATGGCTTTCTGTGGTTTGCATTCGCTAATAGTTTTATCTGCTATTAGCTCGCAAGATTTTAACTGAAGTGGGCAGGACTACGATAAATACAAAACATTCTCATGTAGCGGTCTGTAAAGAAATTTTCATCTAATGGTGGATTTCCTAATTATCGGTGCATTAGGGCATAATTAATTTTGACTAAGGCGTATGTAGTTAACGTGGTTTTCAAGTGATTTTTCTTTTACTTGAGTATATTTATTTCATTCTCTCTTCCGATTCCGCGCCAAAGTTGATAGGTACACGTGAAGGGCTACATGATTCTCCCTCTAATATTCCAGAATTATTCACTGTATTGTAAGACATTATTCATATCAGCAGTGACGCGTATTTTTGACCGGGGAATGTGAAACTTTGATGGCAGAAGTAGTCTCTGTCGTAAGTTAAGTTCATTGACTGGAAACATTTTATCTGATGGAACTCATTTGAAAACCACTTTGGATATGAAGCGAAAGAAGAAACACAAGAAAAGTCTTTCCTGAGTGTACTTTCATGCTGCATGTCCTGTTTTATCCCGTTTTCCACCGTTAACGTCATCGCTAGCTATACCTCTTCGGTTACGGTTATCCTGTTATCTGCCTGAACGCTCGGCTGGTTGGTAATTTGCAAATGCCCGCATTCTCGCTCTGTTATCGTTGCGCTGTTTCACTCCACAAAACTTAGTTTGAAAATTGTCTACGCTTAAGGAAAGAAAGGTAAAATCTTCACTACTCTTAAATTCTTGTGTGTGCAAGTTGTGTTTAAAAAAAGTACGTTGACATAAATTCCGTAAATACTTGGCCAACTTGAAAATCTTGCATTTTTACTAAATTACTAAGGCCCGATTCACAAAGACGTCGTCTTCTTCAAAGGCATTCATACCTACAATAAAATTTCTGTATAAGAAACTAGCCACTCAGTTTATGGAATGCCAATCCTAAAACGATTCCTATTGTTCGGTTTTGGCGAAAAACAAAATATTTTGAGCTGAGTAAATCTTTTCGAGTGATCACATATTTTTTAATTAACGATATTTCACTCAGATTGGGGGCCATGAAATTGCATGCAAAATTTCCTGCTCTAAATTTTCTCTTATTGTAGTAAATATATATTAACTGAGACCGATGTGTTATTCCTGAAACGCCTCCTGCAGGAAAAAAATTGAAATTGCTAGTTTATATTTTAGTAGGATTTTATAGATTTTTTGACGTCTGTCCGGTTAAATTTACAGTCTAATAAAAGGCTAGGAAGGCTACTAAAAAAACGAAATCACATTTCTTGGAAATTGGTGTCTCCCCTAAGAGAAGGACAGTTGAGAAAGAAGAAAGAGCCCGAAATAGGTAGCGCTCTTATTTGGCGCTTGATTTGTGAGTTCCTGCAAATGGCTAAGGGAGGCATTGGGATAAGGGTAGAACTGATCTCGATGCATTTCCGTTTAATCTGTTTTCTTAATGCGTGGGGAATTTAAAAGAGAGATTACTCCCCATTTGTCGGCGAATTCTCGGAAAGAGAAAAGCTGCCAGCGCTTTTTATGTTTCTCGCTATCACTCCAGACTTTCGTTTTCCCTCCGTGAAACTTTCAGTTCACCGAAGGCTTGTTGCCTAACTTGATATTGTGCCAAACCGCATCCCTTTATGGCAAATATTATAAATTCAATGCCATTTTATCATCGATGTACGTTAATCTCTAACATTTGTGGCCTTCGTTGAATATCCAACGGCTTCCTTTGTATCTAAATGACGCGTTTATATGGCGTATGGACTTACCCCTACCTGGGATATTTTTCGTGATTTCTGGGTCAGATAGTCTAAAAAAATGTATCAGGTATTCTAATATATAGAAGACCCAAAATGGATTCTAATCAGATTGTGCGATATGCACAGCGAAAAAACCCTACGCTTGCACTGGGATGGTGAATACTTTTTTCGCTGTGAATTCTGCTCGTTGGGTGACATCCGCTTAAGCCCAGCTGCTTTAAGTTATAAATTATAGCCCATTAAAACACCTTTTTCAGGTTTATTTATGGTGACCAAAATCATACAACGTGCAAATGTGCATCAGAAACTAAATTGCTTGCAGCCATTAATTTATGCATTTGGATTCTGATTTTTTATTTTTTTCTTAGGAAATTCAAAATTCTTCTTCGGAAACTAACCCGATTGATTTCCTCAAGTTACATGTGGAAAATTATGAAAAAATTGACTTGTAAATAATGAGTTCGTTGCACTATCTCGCACCCCTTGGAGACGTGAATTTGAGCAGATGGATCCAAGGCCAGATCGCTTATTAGTGACAGATCGATTAAGATGTCGCCTTCTCACGTAATTCAATTTTTTTCTTCGATTAGATTAGAGAAGTCCCTGGCACGTGAGCGCCCCAGTTTCACTCCTTTGTCTCACTGCAAACTAACTAACCCAAATCTCGGAGGCGTCTCATTCGAATTATTTTCCGATGTCAAACAGAGTGGAAATGGAATAAGGTCGTTAAAACTCGTAAGTCTCGCAAAACCTGTCTCGAAATTCAATATCCCCACCAAAGAATTCATTCCCCTTTTCTTATTTCCAGCAGCCATCCATTTCTTTAAAAGTCTTGTACTTCCACTATACGGAGTCAACTTTCAACAGCCTTGTCAAGTCATCGTGGCATTAATTTCGATTACTCGTTTTTTTGAACAGATGAAGGAAAATGCGGTGAAGGAGTAATAAGTAAGAGCCCGGTCTGCAAATGATAGCGTCATCAGGTTCGGGAAGAGAAAATATGCATGTTATGAGTCATGAGGTGCCCCTCTGTGATACACTTTGTTTTCTCGATTTTGTTGCACGTATTTGGAGGGACTCGCAAGTATTGATGTATTCATTGGTAGGCGAGTACTCTATGACAAAGCGCCTACGGGAAGTAGACTATCGTGAAAATGAATTGAAATAAGTTTTTTCCAGTACTGCATTTTAGATATATAATTATTGGTAATAGTACTAGTTGGCTGAAATAGCATGAAAAGGTAATTTCAGTAAGACGTAAAATGTTATAACAGACGTAATGAATCTTCATATATGTCGCATAAAGCATTAGGGTTTAATCCTTTATTTTCATGTGTGTCGAATTCAGCAAATACCTCTGGAGGCTCTGGAATCATCTCAGGTAGTTTATCACTGCACAATGTGTTGAATTTAGTACAAGAAGAGCATATACAAATGAAAAGAAATTTTAAGGACTTCAATGTTTTTGTAACCGCTATTGTTCAATGATCAGGCTAAAAAAAATCCTTTCTCAAATAATAAAAAGTTTTTCAGAAAGGGTCAACTATTCTTGTACCGAAGCGTAAAATATTGGCTAGATGTTTCCATCGTTAATTGCAGTTGGCGACTGTTGGCCTGTCTTATGCCGCTAAACGCACGGCAAAGTTTATCGCCTTAATCTAACACCGATAATCCGCTCGTGGCATGCAGGTAATTTTTTTGTGGAAGAGCACGAAATTTATTGACATCAGCGAGGAGAAATTACCGCTAAAGTTGTCTCGGCAAGCGTTCAGTAGGAAATTCATTTGCTACTGAAACCTTCATTAATTTATTCCTTCATCGGGATGAAAATATTTCACTAAATCATCCACATTCACATCTACCCAACCCTCTAGCCACAGCAAGAGTGTGTGGCAGGGGGTGTTAGGACCTAAACCATTCTTGTATTATGTGAGTGAAAACTGTTTCATATATTTGTTACAACATTGAATTCAATTTTTTTGGACGTGCTTGTGTTGTAGTTTCGAATGGTGTGAGAGAAAATGGAACGTCATAGTGCTTCTTTTATTTTATTTGTGTGTTCGAACTTAAGGTATATGGGGGATGTCTAATAACCTTATGACGCATTTACTATCTAGTCTAATGCACTTTTCTAGTATTGATCTCCCCTTTCTTTCTTTGTGGTCGGTACTCTCATCCAGATTCTTCCCATTAATCAGTTACAGCTGAGATCTGGTATTTTCCCGGCAACTCCACTTCGTGAAATCTACTCGGTCTTCCATCGAATCAGGAGTTTCATGTTGGCGTTTTGACCCAAACATATGTCGTCATCTCGACTCATTGGGTTTGCAGATAATGTTCGTGTCGAACATCGAAGCGTCGACCAACACAGGGCCCCTGCCCCAGGTGGAAGACCCGAGTACAATTGACGAAAAACTCAGTTACTCCGTTCGCTGTTTCTCACAGTGCTGCATCTTATTTTAATCTCATCTAATTGTGAAATTTGATGCGTAATCTATCAATTTAATTGGCGTATTCGTTGGTTTCAGGAATATGGCCTCGGGTTTTGCGGGTGACACGATATTTCTTCTCGAAAAACTCATCTTTTACCTTTCCTCGTTAGTGTTTGATTTTCTTTTTACCTTATCTCATTCATGAAGTATTAAATTTTTTATATGATTGGCAAGCGCATTTCCTTTTAACTTTCATTAAGAGGGTTGTTTTTATATAATTCCTCAAGATAATTGGTGATTTACGGCTCATGGTCGATGATTTGTTGGGAGCCTTGTTTCACGTTTGAATAATGACGCGCAACTTGCAGTGACCAGCATGCCGGCGTAAACACGTGCTACCGGCGGAATGCGACAGAAGAACGCTTGGCATGTGAGTTCAGTGACGAAACCTCTACCTATACCTATCGATGGAACGGCAAGGAAACAGGAAAATAAGGAGCCGGAGACATTTATTGCCTCTTAAAACACCGACGGAGTGTGGTACGAATGATGAGCGCAGTGTTTGTTTTCGTGATGCGAAAAATAATTTGCCGCAGTCTCGCGCGGAAATAATGCACTCTAACATACGCGTTTCCTAGTTTGGCTTTGCTTCATCATTGAGACAGTAAACAAAATATTTTAGAGATTAATTTTCGTTGGAGCTCGATGAGGAAAAATGTGAGCGGTGTAATAGCAAACCCGACTTCATGACCTATATAAAAATTAAGTTTTTCAAACGCATGATTTTCAATTGCTTAAATTTAAATGCCTCCTTTTTCAAGCTAGTTTGAAACCTGAAGTTTGGGATTCTCAGCTTTCCAAAAGGAAATATGCGTCGTACACAAAGGCCAAGGTTGTCTCAATCCCTTGCATTTGGCATTTGCGTATTTTTCCTTTTCACTGATGCCCAGTTCGGAGAGGAAATTCACCGAAAGGAATTTCCTATCTAAAGAAAAAAAATCCTTAGTAAGTTCCCAATGGTAATTTGGATTTCGTTTCAAAACAATATTGCACTCTTCTTGATCACATAGTTATTTCCAGAAAGTGTTTCATAAAATATATCTTTCTGCGAAGATATGAGGTCATACTTTTTGTGTCCAACCCCTGAAATAAAAGAATTCCGAGAACAGGCACAGTCACCAGTGTAAAAACATTTATTCTCCGACCTGATCATCCCCATCCTTAGGTTATTTTAACTCTGGAATATTCTGGAAAATCACTATGATATCACGAGTATATTCAGGAACTTTAATAACCAGTTTCCTTTGCCAGCGTGAACGCCCACGCAGAAACCCGAGCCGTATCCCCAGAAATCTCGAATGTTTGTGTGAAGGTTTCCGCAAAAAATATATGGGGAAATAGATGTTGGACCCGTCTAAAATACGAGCCATAGGCGTAGGTGATGGAGAACATACGGTGGACCCAACGCAAGGAAGACAAAGTACTCAGCATGGTAGGGCAAGAAAGTTTCTTGAGGAAATCAGAAGCAGAGTAGGTAAATGTACCAAGTAAGTGGAAGCGATGGGATGCTTGGAGGTCGTTTTATAAGGCTGAATGGATTGTGTAAGAGAGGGATAGGAAGAGAATAGGCATTTTGAATGACCTGGAGACAAGTAAAAGGCATGCTGAATATAAGAGAGAGATTGTGTGAGGTAAGAGACCCAATTAGAACTAATAGGGAAACAGTAGTGATCCATCAAAATTTGCTGGAACACCTATTAAAAATACTCCAATTAATTACCTCCAATTTCCACTATTAAAAATACCAACGAGAATCCCAAATCGTATCACCGGTGAGGATATATCTTCTCAAATACTTTTCCCCAGGGTGTATGTAATTCGCTCATGAAGGGTCTATTTCGTTCTCTGAGCCACCTGTGGTTTCCCTGAGTGAGCATTCGGAGAGGACTCTACATTTTTTAGCTGCAACAGTGGCAACATTTTGATGTTACAACCTCAAAATTACTTCATTTCAACGGGAGGAAGTAATATCAAAACCTACGTTATCGAGATTAAGCAATTCTGAATCCTTCCTGAATAACCCTCTAAAAGAAATTAACTACGTATGGACATGCCGTAATAAGGTTTCTCCGGGATTTGATTCAAGGACCCGGTTTGTCTATTGACCGACCGAGAAGTTTGTGGGCCCAAAGCTGTACCAACTGGGCTACTACTACATTGTCGTAAATATAAAAACCATTTATGGATGTATGCAACTTTTTTTAAAATCTTTAAATAGTAAAACTCAAATCAATTTACGAGGAGTATAATTTATATTTATTCCCGTTTAAAATCACTTTCAGTTTCCTCTCCCCTCCATCAAAAAAACCCCAGCAATCCTGCTCATCAATACCTTTCTAAACAAACAAATGAGTAGTGTAAGCAATTAATTAGCAAGCATCGCATCAGACGTTACACCCTGTTATATGCTTCCAAATTGACTACATCGCGCTCCCTTCCTGAGATGCAGACTGGATCCCGGACACGATACGATGGCACTCGGACGTCTTTTCTTGGAAGGAGAGACTCGTGAATCTCGACAGAAAAAAATAAAAGGGACTCAGCCGGCAGCGGGATCTGGGTTTGACATAAGTATTTCCCTGGGGAATCGGAAGCGGACTTGTCTCGCCGCGTTCGTTTTTGCATTCGGACGACGCCACCGCGGACACACAATCGGAGCACACGCACCAAAAGAAGCGGAGAAACGTTGCTTCCGCGAAACTTGATTCGGGTTTTTAAAGAAAAAAAAGGAAAGTTGTCGGGGGGTCGCACTTGCTTTCTCTACTCACCGACTGACAAAGGCGGCGCCCTTCGTCTCAGTTGAAGTGTCCTCTCTCAGTATCTCGAATCCTCTGCGTGTGTCGTCTCCTCCTGTTTGGATTTGCGTCGACACAAACGATGATGCGAATCGAAGGGATGGATTTGTTTTATTCCCACCTCGATGAAGAACCCCGTCGATGCTCTCTCGTCGCGTGCCTTAACAGTTGTACGAGAGTCCGCCCGAGTTCCCTCCCTTATGAAACCTTCGCGCACGGCGCCGTCGACGCCTCCGCCCACCTCGAACTCTCTCCCTCCCCCTCAGCCGTTCTTCCCCGCCTTCTCCTCCTCCTACTTCCTCTCCTCCGCTCTCCTTGCCCCTCACGCTTACACACGCCCCCGTGCGTATTGGCCACGATTCGATTCGACCAGGAATTCGTTATGTTTGAGTACATCTTTATGATCTCATCCTTTAAGGTGTTTGGAGCGATTTTTGTTGATGAGCAGAATTGCGTGAAATTTTGCATACGTGTTCTTATTAGTAATATCTATAGATAAAAGTGAAAAAAACTGCATGTTACCGCTTTGGTTTTTTGATAATTCAATGCTATGTTAACACATAGCCTTATGGCACGTTGCATATAATTTGAAATAATTCGATGACGTTTACCGATTTTCTCTTTAACGCAAAATAAGACGTTTCATACTATGATAATGATTGCTAACAAATATCAAGGTATCATGCCGAGTAAAAAGAGCGTCTTTGGAAATAATATTTGCTTAAGTTTCGAGTTCCGCATCGATAATCCAAGACAATGCTTTAATAAAGGCGGAATATTAAAATATAATTCTTGCATTTTTAACATAACTGCATATGTGGTGATTTCCGCCGTCTAAACAGATGTATGTACTTAATTGGTCCAAGAATTTTTTTCTGCTTACTTGCAAAGTTGTTAAAATGTGCACTCAATGACTCACAATTACCGCTCCAGCCACCTTAAAGGAATTAGGCTGGGGATCTTCGCTAGATCGAAGGGAAAATATAGGATGAACTTGACTGTATCAGGCTTCCCTTCGTAGAACTACTTAGTTTTCATAATTGGAATCAAAACCCTTGAGTTTTCAGCACATTTCTCGTATCTCCCGTAAGTCTGCGACTAGTTTCGCAGACTTACGGGATCATCGTTCGGCAATTTTTGTACACGTACAAAATTTTTTACTCGTACATGATGATGCCGTTAGTTGACGAAACGCGTTGCACAAGCGAGAAAAAATATATAAAAGTGCAAGCGATTTGATTTAAATTCTGGAAAAATATTGGTGGAGACTTTCTTTCGTTTTAGTTCAAAGCCGGCTTTATTTCGGAAGACGTTCAGCATATTTTGCGCAAGTCAAACGTATCGATGTAGAAACAAGATAAAGGAAATAATTGCTGAACGGATAGATTTACGTCATTTTTTCCGCGGGCAATAAGAGACAATAATAGTTGATGTGGATCTTTTCTATGTTATTACCGTTCTCTCTAGTTATACTAGACTTGTTTTTTTATAAATTATCATGATTACTAATACCTCACCCCGCTATATATGTCTCACGTTATTTGGTTTTCTCCATAAGTTACTATCTCGTAGTATGCATGAATTAGTAGTACTAGTATTACTAATCAGTATTAATACTTATCTTGACCAGGTATTGCATGTAAGCATGTTTGTCAACGTTGCTCTTCCCAAGATCCTGATTTAGCCGTGCATTGTACTCCCGACTGTTTTTCGATTCCGACTAAGCGGCTAGGAGCGCATGCTGGGTTCCATCATGAATCGTGACCAGTATTGCATGCCTGGTGTGGAATCACCCCGTGCCACACGCACTGGTGGTGTCTTGTACGGTACTTCGTACATTTTGGTAGTATGTGTGGCACCAAAAAATGGAAATTCACTATAGAAATTGCCACAAGAAAAAAATCCACCTACGATATATCGGGAATCGAACCGCGGACTTTTGCCTTGCTAGGCCGATCCACGGACCTCTACGCTACCCAGGCTTCCTAATTCTCGCGGCAATTTTTGGAGTATTTAAGACTGTGAGATGTACAAGGGAACTAGATGATTATGTGGGGATGAAAATCACAGTACAGAAATTCACCGCGAAAAACACCTTGACTGGGGTTGAGCCCAGTTGACACTATTGCTAGTCAGGTCTGTTAGCCATTTAAGTTAGTCACCAAGCCTTCTTAATCCAAACATAATTTACGGGAGTAATGCTAGTAGCCATTATGGGAGGCCGTCGACGGCTTAAGTCATTTGGAGATGTATAGTGTGGAAGGATCATATTGAAGTGGAGGAAGGGTGGAGAGTAGGTAACCCGGCGCGGCGTCGATAATATCCTACCTTTAACAAATGACACCACGAGGTCGACAATTTTACGTCCCACCTATCGGACGGAGTTCTGGCTTAAAAAAAATATTTTTCAAATTATATGCTTTTGAAATACATTTGATCATTGTTTTAAACACGTTTCTAACCCTGTTTGAGATACTTTGGCTTGCCAGTGTCGATTTCTGGTGTAATATGCTTAACGGTGCAGCTTTTTCATTCACATTTTTTTAAACTTCGTCATATTCAGAGGTTTCTAATGGGTTGTATTTTTTCTTCGACCTTAGTTGTCCAGATATTATGTGTATTATCCCTGAGGAATCCTTCCTCAAATATTTTCCATGGCCTTTCTGTCAAAGAGGTGAAGTGACAACACTTATCTTTTTGAAAAGACGTTTCGTTTACAGTACTTAAAAAATGCTTTAAATATGTTATGAGCTCGTGTTTTAGTTAGTGTTTGAAACATTACAATTTCCAGTCCTTTTAAATCAGTCACTAATGTTAAGGTAAAGCTTTATAAAATACACATCCCGAGAAATATTGGGGTATGAAATATGTTGCAATATTGTAAAACGCACTGTTTCAGGAGATTCATTGACGTTGATAGCCTATATTTCAGCAAACTTTAAAAGGCTTTTAAGAGTGCTGAAATGTTGTGTCTGATGTTTATTTACGGATATTAGTCGTTGTACACTCACGGGTTTGACGTACGGTAACCCTTCCTTCAGGATCCTCTGAATCTGAATAGTTCCCTTTTTTGCTCCTTTTTTCTCTTGATATATATCAGAAATCTGACCTTGCTCTCGCATTCTCACGTTTCATTTAAAATTCCATAGCTGTTTCAAGATTAATCTTTATGAGCTCTCCACCAGGGAAAGTTTTTACCAGAGAACAGCATGTTAAAAATCCAGGTGTCAAAGGTATCAACAAGTCTGCCCACGTATTCCAACTTCCTCACCATAGACCATATGGGTAAAGGAAAGGTGTTCGTATCAGGTGAGAGTTACATTCCTCAAGGTCACAATATACTTGGCCACTGTTTACCACCCGCACTTATGAAATTACTGCTCTACCTTTGTATGATAGTGGCAAGAATGGTACAAACATTTCCAGAGGAGCAAATGATGGGACGGTATGAAAGGGTTAGTTGAAGTTTTGTGATGGTTAGGCACTTATTAAATTCCAGGGGGCTTATTCTCTAACTCGAAGCATCGGAGCTTTCCGGCGAAAAGATGCTTCAATAAGCTACTTGCTCCGATCGGTATTCTCTGTCATGGAAGCTACCGGAGAAAGAGCAAGCAGAAGCTACCGGTAGCATATTAGGCTCCCACCTATATTCTGTAAATGTCACGAAGCTACTTCCGTAGCCCCAGAAAGCTCCCACGGTAGCCTTACGAAGCGCGGCCTCCGAATACCCTGCTTAAATATTGGTCATTTTCTAACGCTTATCTATCTATAATTATCCAACTCACTGGTATATTTCTTACGTTTATTAAATGCGCATTCTTTGCACTTTAACTGGGTTACTTTGTCATTTTCGCCATTAGCGGGATTTTTCACAAAAAAGATATTAACAGGAGTGACGGAAAGCCATATTTACCTTGGGTGAGTTACGTGATTCCAGCCTATAATGGGATACTTTTCGGGCCGTGGTAGCGAGTATCACCTTCGCATTTCTTTTGAAAGTTTCATCTTCGTATATTATTTAAATGATTTGAAGCAACTAGTAATCGACGAAAGCAAATAGCACGAAACATATTGAACCATATCATCGACATGAACCCTAATTCCCGAATATATTTACGAACAATCTTATTTCAAGTGATCAAAACAGCCAAGATGGACGTTGTGCGTTCCTAATTCATGAGATTGTTCACGAGATTATGTAGGCAAAAATAGAACATTTTTAAGATTTTGCTCGTATGATTTTTAATGCGTGGCATTTTTCGCTAAACACGACACAAGAGCATCTTCACCGTCTAAAAAGGCCTTAAAACATGTTTCACCAGTTTTATCCACGGAAAAACATTGAGACGAGCTTTCCCATTGGTTCTAAGAATGACGTCACCAGTAATGAAGTTCCCGCAGATTTGGTTTAAAAAGATTCTCATACCCGCCTTTCATCAAACTTCTCTCCACTTCCTTTTACGTTCTTGAGAAAGCTCCCGCGAGTTAGAGAATATGGTTGGTAGCCAATTCTGGTAGCTTATTCGAAGCAACCGCATCGGTAGCTTCGAGATAGAGAATAAGCCCCCAGGCTTTAAAAATTGATTTCCCTTTTATTCAAACGTAACATCTCTCTATCTTTAAGCGGTATTCACTAAAATATTCGACCATTCTCTTTTTTATGAATCAGACATAAAGAGGCCATTTTTAAGATAAAATCCTTGGTAATGGCATGAATCATTAATTTGTTATAGTAGGATTTAGTCATACTCTTGAAATGTAAAATAGATCCAAAATGTGTGATACGTCTTCACTGGATGATAATAAATTTATGCACCATCGATATTGGAAATTAAGTTAGTGTACTCCACATTAAAAGTTGTTTGGGATGTTGTTGTGTGCTATTGTCTCTGGAATGATAATTTTTGTGATAAATTATGGTATCGATGGGATCAAAGCAATCTTAGAGTTGATATTATTTATTAGTGAGTGTGTGAAATAGTAGTAGTAGTGTTTAGAGGAGGCGGCAAAGTGCTGATGTGATTTGGGCTATTAAGGATAGGTTGCTAGGAATGGTGTAATGATATTAGCCGAGGAATGAAGGTATAGAAGAGAGAAAACCGGCGTTGGCGCTTTTCCCATCGTAAAGAAAGGCATTGGCTACGCAGTTGTAACGCTTCATCCAGCGGAGTATCTACTGAACTTGAACTACTTTCCACAAAAAACCGAGTGGGGATTGAGATTCCACTGAAATACGAGCTTGTGCTCTCGGGACAGTTCTCAGGCCACCTCACCAAACTGACCCCGTGACAAAATGGCACTTGGTATTTAGCCGGAAATCACACGGAAACCATTTTATGTAATACTTTTGTTGTCAGTCCTAGCTGTTTTTGCAGATAATTTGTGGCCCGATGGGGAAAATACTGCAATGCTGGAGGATGAAAAGGAATTTCCGTGTGAAAGGTTTTCATTGATGCATGGTAATAACAAGGACTTTTTCCCTCTATGTCAGTGGACCAGTATTGCGAGTAAATCCCCCTCTTCTAACTTAAGCAGACGAACGGATACGTAATGAGAATACTAAGTGGTGCTCTAAAATATTTTTACGCCATCCTCTTCGACTTTCTCCCCGAAAGAGTCTCTCACTCGCCTCATCGAGTTTCTAGCTGTCCGCAGGATCCCTCCTTATCAATCCGTCATTGCTGGTGGATGGGATGACGGCTGAAAGGAAGAGGAAAAAAAATGGTCGAAAGGTGTTTGCTTGCGTTTGATCGTAGTGGCGAAGTCGCCGGCCTCTCTCACAGACTCCTTTATGCATACACTCAGTGACGGGGAGGGAAAAATGAGGTGTCTGGAAATGAGCCAATCACATCCGGCATTAGCAGTAAACGCCGCGGCGGCAGTAATGCCATATACGGAGAGTCTGCTTTTCATTTCTTTAAACGCATATCGGCTCATGAATTCTGGATTAGAGAAGAACTTAGTTCATTCGTTGAGTTTCAGTTCATGTATTTATTGCATATTTCAGCAGTGATGCTACACAGTGGTACAGTGGTGGTAGACAATGGTGTAATCTAAGACAGCTGGCGTAACGAGATAAACGGATACATAACAATGGGAAAAAATTAATAAAACCTCTATCACATACCGGTGGAAATTTTCCTAAGCTACAAAACAATGTCCACACATTGAAAACAAGGCCATCAGCATGGAATTATTCGGTTACGAAATCTGTGACAATATTTATAGGTCCAGTGTTCAGTGATTCTGTTTGAAGATTTTTTACCCCTAATTGTTAGGCAATGATTATTCTTGCTACTTCTTCAATCCAGTAATCAGTTAATTCTTAAAGCTCCCATCTGCTTGTCAATCAGCAATGGAGGCTGTCACTCCAAGGAGGAAAGAGCGTATCTTCTTCACTGAAATTATTACGTAACATGTTTTTCTTAGTATGTTTATAGAATAAAAATTCCGTTACATTTTCGTCGGACAATCGAAGGATCTGGAGCTCAATTTCTGTACTAAATATTGATGCCATGTTGTCGCTTAATGTATATTCTTCCGATAATTTAAATACGCGATGTGGCCACAGTAGTTTTCAAAAATTCTATATTCTTGGGGAAAAATTTCCTAGTATATTATCCTGCCTGAATATGGTTACCCTAAACGAATTATTGACATTTATTCCATTTCATATTGTCCTTGAATTTTAGTTAGTGAAGTTATTTACATCCGCAGAAGCAAAAGCATTCAAGTGTAATCAAGAGGTTTTTTTTAGGTAGATTTCGAAGAAAAACTACCTGTTTTAGCTGTTACCATGGAGCGACTTCCGGAAAATTTCTAAATATACTGCTGTAATTTTGCAGAAATTACTTCCAGAATGATACATAAAATATGAAGGTGGAAAATCTCAGTGAAGTTCGTATCGGACCAAGGGGGTGAAAATGGGGAAGGTTTTTAAAAAAACTGAAAATCACTATAATCTCCTTAATATGCAATATTTTGCATTCGTTTAAATTTATTATACTTTCTAAGACTACTACCAAAAAATATTTGTTTGAAAGATTTTTTGCTAACACCAACCTCAAGGGGTGGAAAAGTAGGAGTTTTCGGACAACAAATCATACCTTTATTAGTAGGCAAAATAACAAATTCGTTCACATTTATTATAGGTCTTCTAAATTTTATCTAAAACTTTTTTATGAACAATTTTTGGTACGACTAGCCAAACTGCAAGGGGCGAGCAAAATGAGCTGAGTCTATATTTTTAAAAACTTCGAAATCTACCTGTGCCTCTAGGCCGGACCTAAAGGGATTTTTTTCTTGCAAGAAATACACTAACTAATTTGGTTGTCAGGTGCTTTAAATCACTAGTTTTAATTGATGTAGTACATTCTCATTACAGTAACTGTCAGCATTTCCCTTACAGAGCGGTTTGCGTTTTGGATAACGAAAGCGACAACGCGAAAAATAGAACCGTGATCCCACCCCTGGTGTCCTCAAAATTTGTCTAGCGTTCTGTTGATCGAGAACATAATGTGCGAGTGTTTAACACCTGTGCAAACTTGTACCTTTCATAATTTACGGCTATATTTGTGAGCCAAATTATGACAGGTTTGCTGGGGTTAAGAAAAAATTCAGTGGATTCAAACGATATTGCAAAGAATTTGAACATTTCAATGGATAAAGTATTTTTTATGATCTTCTAAACATAGCCTTTTTGAAACAAAAATGCTTACGCAACCATTTTTTTTAATGATTGTCTGTAATTTTGTCGATATTCTTATCGTGTTTTTGACTTTCGGACAACAGTGTTAATTCAGAATGCTCTAGTTATGAGAAAACTCATATATTTGTCCAATATTTGCTAGATGATGATACTTTGGGCAATCCGAAAAAAGGGTAAGGACCTATTTGTAAACGATACAAACTAGATAAATACACGAAGAAAAATCACTTCTGACTCTTGAGGATATGATTCCTTCTAAGTAAAAACTTCTGACACTGAGGGGACAAGTATCCCCAGCTTTATCGAGAGTTGAGACCTCCCGCATAAAACAGGTGGATTTCACTCCCGTCATGATTTCTTTAAGTCCTTCATTGCGTCTTTCACAATTTTGCGTCACCACGAAAAAAAGGTGAAATACCGCACATTTGTAGTGAACAGATGTGTTCTCATTCCTCATCTCTCAATGAACCTAATGTAATAAATTCATTAATCTTCAACAAAAGTTATCAATCCGATGATTGCTTTTGTGCTGCTTTCCAGTCACTCCTCCTCTCTACGAAGTGCTCCGTTACTTAATGATTCCTTATTTTGATATCGCTCCTATTGTGGTTCATTTATTTCCCTTGGTCCTTCTCAGTAATTGTTTCTATTTGTTTTTACTTCCATTATTGTTTTCAGGAGGATATTTTGCCTCGATGTGTCCAGTATTTTTTTGTCTTCTTCTTCTTGGGGATTTTTATGAAATTCATTAACGCCTGTTAAAAGAAGTCTACGACTGCTGCTCTAATACCTCCTGCCGCTTCTCCATTCTGTGCCTCTCTGTTTATATGAATAAAATCGCTGCAGCACGCGTTTCAGTTTCTATTTATAACACGAAGATACAAGAACTTTCAAACGATTTTTTTTATCCGCTGAGAAACCTTGGCGTCTTACCGGAGATTTTTTTAAATTTCAGTTTCCTTAACGGATTCCGACTCGAATCATTATTTTTTTCGCACTCTTTTCCCGCCCGAAAAGAGTTCAATTCGAATCCTCGCGACTTTTCCACGACGCGCAATGTCAGTCGTCCGAAATTTCGTAATTTCCGACGTTGTGTGTGGCAAAGGAGTGGAATTTTGCGAACATATGTGTATCTTTTTCCTGTGCTTGTTTCCAACCCCTTCCCGTGATTTATTTTTTATTCAAAACCTCACCTTCACTCCGTTCCTACTCCTCTTCCTCTTCGTCCTTTCCCCCTCTCCTCCCCCCTTCAACTCCACGGAGACGCCCGTGTCTCTCACGCCCAATCTTAACCTGCGCATGCGCCTCGCGAGGGTCACCCCGTGGGCGTCTCATACGCGCAACCCAGTCCACCTGACAATCTCCCAAGATGCCCAGAGATTTCCAGCACTCCTCCCCCTTCCTTCTCTCTCTCTTGTCTCCGGAGTCCCGAGAGCGTGTGACTCACCCAAAGAGCGCTGAAAGTTGTGGTGGGAGAGATTGCAAAACGCGAACGAAAACTGTAGCGAGACGGCTCCTCTCACGGGAATCTGAAGCCCCTCCTCCTCCCGGAGCCTAAGCAAGTACCACGGGGAAGGCTCCTTTGATACTGAAAATGACCCCTTTTGAACTTCACTCAAAGCACGACGCGCCATCGTGCGTTTTATTCGTCGGCTTCTCGGTCAAGGCGATCGTTCACGTTTTTTAAGAGGCCAAGGTCCGTCCTCATCGGATCGATCTTATAGTAAGGAGTGATCTTGTAGACGGCGAGATCTGTTTCCATTGACTGGTTGCATTACAGGAAAGTCGCTAGTGAACTTGTAAGAAGTGAAAGACAATTACTAAACACTATATATGACTAAGATTGGGGAATGAAACGAAAGAACGCTAAAAAATAGCAGGAATAACACCCGTTAGAAATATCACGTTGTTGTCATGACTTTAATGTCGGACCATTTCTTACAAGTACCCAACGATAGTAATTTGAAATTCCACAAGGTGAAAAAAATGAAATACAGCTGATCGGGGCAAATACAGAATACCAATTAATATAATTGGATAGTATCAATTATATAGTTTTCTCAAATTTAATCAAAATGAAGAAAAAGGTTTGGACTAACCAAATCGGAGCAAAAGCCTGTAAATTCAGAAATCCTCTGATAAAAAGCAACGACCACAGTCGTGGACATATTCCGCATCATATATTAGTAAATCTTCTCGACGAGAATAAACTCGGACGAACTCATTATAATTCCATTCCAGGAGTTGGGGTTTGCATTCATTCCCCGCTGTATTGTAAAATGATTCCATTAAATATTATTTTAAGACTGTACGCTTGCTTTGATGAGCCTCATTTCAATGTATTGAAAATCTATACATCCAGCTTCAGAATGACACCAACCAAAACTTGACTGAAATTTTGATTTCTTTTCAAATGTTGTGAGTTAATGCTCTGGATCATTTGGACGCCACTGCCTAAATCTTTCGCTCATAGAATATTTTTTTATTTCTATGCTCTTTAAAAATTGTGAGTTTTAATAAGAGTAAATATGTTCTACGGTTTTAATGTCAGCATTTCGGAGAAGAGCTTATTAGGGACCCGAGCTTCGATCAATTTTTGGACAGAGTATATTGACATGAACTTGGAGGCGCATAATGTACCCATCGTAATTGGCACCACTTGAACTTTAACTTAAACAACTAGTTCCTGAAAATTGTAAACGATTGTACCTTTCGCAACTTTGAGGTTGAAAAGGAAAGCTGCCCGTTTCAACCTCCCCAAGTTACGAAAGGTATAATCGTTGACGGCTTTGGGAAATATTTTAATTAATATGGTCAAGCTTTTTCTGCTCACCGCTTTGTTTATCATTGTTGAATTGTTCATTTGGTCTTGTATTGATATCTTATCTTGGCATTTAAACTTATTTAGAAAACTCTGATATTACGAATTTTAAAAATAATGCATTTTGACTGATTTGGAATGTCAATTCTTACTATAATTGACAAAAAAGTGACATACTTTTTCCAAATGGCTTTTAAAGAGGATCGTATTTTTTTGTTCATGAAAATGATAAAAATGCATTGACTCATGTTTTTTGATTAAAGATGGGCTATGGCTATTCACTACTGAGCGAACTTGGTACCTCCTGGCCAAAATGACTAGAGGCCACGCTGAAGACACATATACCACCCAGTCAGCAAAAGTATGTGCCTAGAATATGCTCAGAATATGCTTTCGAGACAAAGGTATATGCTGAGAATATCCTCTAAGAACATGCTGGAGATATAACAAATGGCACTGCTGAGTACATGCTGGGGACAGATGCTAAGCGTGTGCTGGGTACAGGTGTTAAGGACATGCTGGGAACAGGTGCTTAGCATATATTTTGGGTGGAATTAATGAAATTTTAGCACTTTAGCAAGTAAGAAATTGCGTGAAAATATTTTTGATGAGATTTACGATGATGAAAACCCAATTTCTAAAGATATAAGTGAAAAGAAAGAAAAATATTTTCCGCACCAGAGCATCGAACTGTTACCTCGAACCTTTCACAACCTAGTTACCACTGGTCTACCACTGACTTGAAGGAGTTCACAGGAGTTATATGCGTTTTTATTTTCATAATTCTGACTTAGAGGGATTTTTGTAAGTTTACCGCGCGGTCAAATGAAAATCTTTAAAACTAGGATAGGAATTTCATTGGGAATGAGTTTTATAACACAGTTAAGCTTTATTATATTACCCGCATGAAAATTCTAAGTCACGTGGGAGGGTGAGTATGAAAATACTACCAAACATTTGGTTTAGAACGCGATTCATGTACTTTAGAAGTGATTAAACTCTTCCAGGCGGAAGATATTTTCGGTGCATTGTTAAGACTATTTCGGACTTGAAAAAATTACTGCACCCATTTCAGAAATAAATTGTCACGTGGGGTGGTGAGTGTGAATTTACACAAAACATATGGTTTAGAACGCGATTCATGTACTTTGGAAGAGATTAAACTCCTCCAGGCGGAAGGTATTTTCGGTCCATTGTTAATACAATTATGGACTTAAAAAAAGTTTCCTTCTCCTCACATCTCGGGAGCATGTGCTGAGGATATCCTGAGAATGTTTTCCTAACATATTCTAGGCAGCACAAACTTAGTACATGTGCCAACATATGCCAGCACGAAAGTTTGCTGACTGACTTTGCTGGCAACTCAAAAGGAAGGCTTTCACCAATGATCCGAAGATGATTTTTTCCATGGATGCCTGATCCAACAATCGGCAGTGTAGGTACGCAGCAGAGTGACCGAAAACCAATACCTAGCATTCAGAAATCTCACTGCTGCGAAGTCCTCAATCAGAAATTTTCTTCACCGTGTTTTTTTAACCCCTTTTGGCCCGAATTTTTTTTGCACGTGACCAAGTTTTTTTCTTTCTATTTATCATGTCTTTAGGTGTAAAAACAAAATCGTATAAAGAACTTTAAAAAAATAAATTTCGTTCTAAGCTCCTAAGTATGACGACATTTGGAATCATTCGTCACGTAACATGGGTTTGGTATCCGAGAATGTTAAAGATTTCAACTGGAATTACCAGAATTACCAGGTCAGCAAGATTTTATAGGTGTTATTCTAGGTTTACGACTAAATTTTATCCTGATTCTCAGTACTGTATTTTAAAAGCGAGAGGGGGGAATATCATGAATAGGAATGGGAAACATCTCGAGGAACGCGTGCATTCAGGAAAACGAGTTAATTTCCTACTATGTTGGAACTTTAGTATGGGGAAAAGTGGAAAGTGTACACATTTGAAGCATTCGTAAAATTTCGCGGGCCTGTAGTTAAGTGTTTGAACTTTGCAAATGAGAGCACACACAGTAGGTATTTATAAAAAAACGGAGAAAACACGCGAGGGTGGGGTGGCATAGTTTGTGGGGGAGAGTTTCTTTAAAGATGGTCTGCAAGATGAGGCTTTGATCCACACATGGGTGTAGTACCTACGGTGGGAGGGAACCAGTGCTTCGTCACCGTTAGTAGGGGGTTGAAAACGTAGCGCGCGGCGTTACGTACTCTCCGTCTTCTTCCCCTCTATTCCTCCGCCTTCGCCCACGTCCTGATACACGCTCCAACCAGCCGATATGTCCTCCTCTCCACCTACCCCCTTTACCTTAACACCCCCGCCCCTCTCTCTTCCTGCCTCCGGATCAGCGAAAGCGTCACGACCCGCGGTCGCTCCCACGCTCGAAAGCGAAATAAGATGCCCTCTTCCTCGGCTCCGCGGATCCTTGGCTTACATGGGCTCAAAAATGGGGAAGATGAGACACGACAATGGGGCAGGGTGCCAAGAAAATTGAATAGACCACGCTCGTTGCGTATCGTGGACTAGCGTAAAATCTCAACTTATACTTTTAGCGTAAACTGAAAATCACGTATTGCGTCGAAATCTGTATGTGGCTTTAAATTTTCTGAGTGAATTTTCATCCACATAGTATCCTGCAAGTCTTCTGAAGTGTACGTGGCAGGGCGTGTATTTTTTTACCAAACATGCACCAATGCACCATACCAAAAAGTAGAGGAGTTTTGGGAACTTCGGATGTCGATGTATTATTCAAATATGTACGTGTATACACAGAAGTACGAAAAGAATACAGTAAGCATGCGAGCGGTAGTCATTAGCAACTAACTAATTCGCCATACTGCATGTCGAACAGCCTAAGTCTCAAATGAAAGCTATTATGGTCTGTAATCGTTCGCGGAAAAATGACATTTTATACCTGACCATTCTGCAGTATAATTTTCTTAATTGTTTGCCCATGATCCAATCGATTAGAGTACCCATGTCGCGGCTGGCAAAATGCTTTGGACGCCGTCAGAAAATAGTTCGGATTCGAACTGAGATAAAATACGTAGTTTAAATTTTAACCGACGGTCTGAGAGTGACTCTCATCCTAGTTTTTGTGGTAGGCTTGACACTTTAATAAAATTATCGTAACGACCTTTAACATCTCTAGCCGATCTTCGCTGCGCACATTCTTACTCGGTATTCAAGTCCACCTCGCAGAAATCCCAAATACTCGGCGCATGCTCCAATTGTAGCAGGGGCAAGTAGCAAAGTTCCTGAAGTTTATCGTCAAATTTTGACGAATAACATGAGTTTTACTGGAGAAGTAAAGGATAGCAGTTTTCCATTGTGGTGAGATTTAATTTTTCTTGAAATTAGGGAGCATTTCCACCATACCGGCCTCGGTACTAAATCAGGTAGGTGGAGTATAATTCTTACTTCCGCGGAAGTGGAGACATTGCCAACAATCTGCAGATGCGTTTGTTTCGTTTTTTAAATATAATAACTTCATTTTTATATCGAAAATCTTGTTTTAAAATTAGTTTACAGTTATGCTTGGAGCGTGTGGAAACCGTAGTGTGTCTGCGTTTGATTGGCCAAATTTATGAGCGTGATTCATGAATCAACTTCCTGAGCAAGGATCATTTTCCGTGATTAATTGAAGGTTAAATAGTAATGTTTTACCACCCCTGGAAGTTAGTGAAAATATAGAACATTAACAAAACGAACGATGTTAGGGGTAACTTTGTGAAAATTTTCCATGATGAAAAAAGATTCAAACTTTGCAAATTTCACGATTTAGTTTATTATTCACGACCCGGGTTTCGACAGTCACCTGAAGATGGCATAAACTGACGAAAACCGGGTCTGGAATAAAAAACTAAATAGTGAAATTAGCAAAGTTTGTTCTTTTTCCATCATAGAACATTAAGTTATAAGCTAAAGCTTTGGCATTAAATTCTCATATACGTATTATGGAAGCATGTCATTGAAGGCTCGCTCAGCGCTGCGTATTTTAATGTTTCAGCTTCATAATCAAGGCTAACTGTTAAACATTGAGTGAGATGTTACTATTTCTACTATCCATCTCTATTGAGTGAAATGGGCGATTCTCAGCGATGCCAAATACACGCACTCAATGGAGAGGAAATATATTTATTCCTACTTTTACGTAAGACCCTAATCACACCTGGAAGCGACAGAAAGAAGAGCATTGTCATATTATGAAATCTTTCAATTTCAAGCTTGTTAAATATTTATAATTTCCATTAGTGTCCCATAAATTCTCCGATAGTTATGATGAAGCAAATTTAGAAAACCGAAGAGTGAATTTCAATTGAATTTCAATTAGATTGTGAAATATCTTCATTTTAGACTTCCAAGATCCAGATACATACTACGTAATACATACTATAATTGATTGATTCCTGCGCTGAAACTTTGGAACGCTTGGCGTTTTCTTTATTATCTCGTATTTGCTATTATATCTTGTATTTATTTTGTTTTATAAAATGTAAATTTTTTTAGGAAAATACCGAGTCACTGGCTGATCATCATATCTCTAGAACCGCAGAACGTATTCCAGTGAAATTTGCCTCACAGCTCCCTCTAGGCCTCGGTATTCACTTTAAAATCTTTTGAATGAAGTAACAGATATAACAGGCAATTTAAAAAAAATCAAATGATTATTTCCGCTCGTGAAAATTGCAGGGGAAAAATATTAGCTCAACTATATTACATTTATTATCTAGGTTTCCTGGGTTGTATCCTGGGTTTTAAGCGTTATCGTTGGTCACTATTTCAACGTTTAAAACTTGTACAACCATAAAACACTTGTAACGTACTTTTACTCAATCACCTCCACTTCTTATAGGATAGAAGGTAAAAACCTAGCGGTAAAAATACATATATACTTTTATTTTTTTGAATTTTGTCTGTTTGCGTCATTTTAAATATCTGAATAAATACTTTTATTGAGTTGGAAAGCCTTGTGGGACATCCAGTTACCTGACCATCTGCTTATGTCCTCGAGGGACCCCGCCCTAGGAACTCGTCCAAACGCTAACTTTTTATCGTCATCGCGGAAATGGGAGTTTCCTGGCAAGGTCGTTGTGGGGACGTTGACAGCTCGTTTCCAAAAGAGGTGGCTCATAATAAACCCCCATCATTTTGGACTTTGCTTCACTCGCAGAAATACTGACATTTCCCTGAGATAGTGAATCAATTGTATTTGTGGAACGCGGGGACCAAAATGAGAATGAATGAAAATAGGAATTTGATGAAGGGACACCTATACTCAATCGGTGACATATGCTCACAACATGCTAAATCCATGTTTCGTAACTGATGTGGCTTAGTAAATTATCATGATCCAGAAATTTAGAAACTACAATTAGGCGCAGAAGAAAGTCAGGTAATGATATTCTTGCTAAAACAGTTCTTTAATCTTAGAAATGGTGTAAACGACGTTGGTAGTTTGCGTTGTCTTATTTTGAGCATTCCCAGAAGTTTAAATTTAATCTCTTAGCGTGATTGCCATGAAATTTTATATACTTAATAAATACTCAGAGAAAAATAATGATTTGAATGTTTCAGAAATTGGAGGCACCGCCTGTAAGACTGCCATTAGTAATAGCAATGCGCGGAATTACTAGTAAATTTCTATACAAATTTAGAAACGTCAGCTCTTCCTTTTAGTCGATATCATTTACGACCAGATATTATATGACCCTAGGTTGTTTGATGATGTGCCGATGGGGAATACAAGAAAATATTTTTCCTTCAATTTTGTATAATTCTCACATGCTGCTGTCTGCTTCAAGGAGTTAAGCGATATTTAGATACATGTGGGCACGTCAGCAAGCTTCAGACGTGGTTCGAACTCGCAACTTTATTCAGCAACCTATTGTCTTCTCGATTGTACGACTTAAACGTTGACGTATTGCTTGACGTTGATGTGTTTAGAGATAAAGTCGTGATTCCTTTCAGGAATAAGAAAAAAGACTAAAAAATATGAAATTCTGAAAAGCTACGTTGACACA
This sequence comes from Pyrrhosoma nymphula, assembly GCA_963573305.1. Classification (NCBI taxonomy): domain Eukaryota; kingdom Metazoa; phylum Arthropoda; class Insecta; order Odonata; family Coenagrionidae; genus Pyrrhosoma; species Pyrrhosoma nymphula. Next base: position 40,188,400 of record OY754334.1, read on the forward strand.
TTCAAAGATTGAAAATGAGTTTATGTATTTCGATCTCTAGGAATCAGGAAATATCTAAAGCTTTTAACTGTTGATTTACAATCGAACGAACATGAATATTGCCGATTATGTGGACATTTTCACCAATAATATGTTGCTCTTTAATGATAATATGTACCTAGATTTCCATTATTTATTTAGCTAGCGTCAATCAAAAATTGTTCCTCCAAATGATATTTTCTCTCCAATTATATGCTATGTATAAATCAGCTTGCATAAAGCGTGGTATACTTAGCTCTTAGCGGAGTGAAAAGAACGAATTATGCATTCCCACGGTTGAAATCAATAAAAAGTGGACGCCATTATTCTCTAGCCTTGAACAATGATGATTTTCCCCGATAAATTCCTTGAATTATTCAATAGATCTTGTTGAATCTGTTATATAGTATGGTAATGATGCGAACATTCAATATCCATTTTCCAACATGACGATGTAAATGTGAAAAACTGGGTCATTTTATCTCCGAGTTATATTATATTTTATTTATTAATGAGTATCGCCTGATATCCGACAGAGAATTGAAAATTCGATGATCGTCGTTTTTAGTTAATATTTAACAATGATTAAATGCATCGCATTGAGATTTTCAGCGTTTAATTATCCCATGGATTAATTTAATGACGATCTGCTGCCTTGGGGTAGGAAAGGTTTATTTGTTGACTTTTATTGCGATTAATTTTATTTAAAACGTTTTAAGGCAATAATATTGTTATTTATAAATTATATTCTGTTAAGGTAATCTTGATTATGAGCTTGGAAATTTACTACAAAATGTACTATATTATCTTCCGTGAAGTAATTGAAACGTTGCTGGGTAAAATAAATTTAGCGTGAAACACACAGGGAAATATTTAAAAAATAGTTTTTTTCTAATAATTTAATGAAAAACCTTGACTTGTGCCTACTTAATCTTTTCTTAAGGGCATTAATTTCCGTCAGTCCTTGAAACAAAATTATCTGTCGAAGTTATTTTGAATGAGGCTCTTTTATCCGGTTCGGTTAATTGGCTGTCCATGAAATTGTAAAATTGAAACTAGGTACTCGTCATTCATACGAGGACCTTTGTCGGTGCTGTTGCTACAGGCATGTATTTCCATCCAGAATTATGAATTCATTTCGTTCTCCTTTTTTTTCGTGCATTTTGTTTTGAATCCTCCTCTCATATCTTAGTGTGCTAAAGAAATTGGTGATAATTTTAATTACTAAAAGAATTTTTTTTTAACGCAGATGGATACATATGTGTACTCATGCCTAGTGTCACGAGGAAATTTAATAAGGCGATTATTTGCGCGCTGCTTGCTTGTTAATGCTTACAAATACTTAATGGTTCATTTCTACAACCTTGAAATGCCAAATATAGATATCAGGAAACTAGAAACCAAGAATAAAAAACTACTGTCCATTATAGAAACAACAAGAACTTTGATATGTCGTCTCTTGAATGAGATGTCATTTCCATTTACGGGCATGGGGACTGAAAAAAATAGCGGTCAGTGTTACAGGCAATGAGCATTAATCATATATCTGTCAACTTCGAAAAATTACAAGAGAATAAGGATTTCCTATGGAGAATAACTCAGAAGTAAGCGAAGGAAGTGCTTTAGCGCCTCAATTATTTCTTAGTCCCTCCAGCTGTTTCTCATTATTCTCGAAGTTAACTTAAACCCCCCTGAGTTTTCTTTTACCTCAATTAATATGTTTTATCCAATTTGTATTTTTCCTCGTTTTTTTCTTCATAGTTAGTGCTGCTCATTCAAACTGACTTAGATTAGATAAACAAACCTTAGATTGAGGCTGGCTGAAAAATTTTGTTTATAGTTCGGCTCATGGAAAAAGGTTTTTTTCTTTATTTGCCGCCAACTTATCCTCTGATCGTCTAATCTGATACAGGAATCATTTCATCGTGCATCATTAGTTATTTCGTCCTAAGATTGGTTCACTGCTGTCTCCATTCTACCATGTCCCCTGCTAATTTAACCCTTGACCTTACTCCTAAGGCCTTCATGTTCCATGTACCAAGCCTACATTTGTCCACCTTGACTGATGTTCCCTTCCCAGTTGTCTCCCTTCCCCCTACCTGGAGATCCGATTGGGGAATTATTTTACCTGTGGAATATTTTCCCGGGAGGATTCTTGTAACGTCCAAATGTTGTGGTTTCCCATTGCCTTTCACATGGCAGTGATGCGGCCGTTTCCGTGAACTTCTCTCTCGCCCGCAGGTATGGCAGTTGATAACGGTGCGATTTTCTTGTCACCGCCGAATTCCTAAGGTCTTCGTAAAATCCATTCTCGAGATGGTAATCGAACCCGCGACTTTTGAGGTGCAGGTCGCCGCGTTACCGACCGGGGAGAATATTTAGTAACTTTCTTACCTTCGATCGTTTCTCAGTAATATGTCGATATCACGGTCGTAGAGTCGAGATCTATGTCGCTGCCGACCGGAATGTCCGAATGTTGCTATTATGTAATTTTCTAACTTTTGTTTTTCCATTTCTGGTTGGTTGGTCATTTGGGGAGGCGATTGCCAAGCGAATTCATTTGCGCCAGTAAGGCCAGGAAACGTGGGCTGAGGAAAAGTAGACCAGAAAAGATTTTGAGCTTTCGAAACCTGGAGCCTGTTTCTCAAAGCTACAAGTCTACAAGTCTATTCACTTTTAACTTGTGTAATTCTGTTTCTCAAACTTACAAGTCTACTAATTACAAATTCACAAGTTACAAGTCCATTTCACAAGTTACAAGTGTTTACTCACAAGTGTTTACTCACAAGTGTTTTCATGGTTACGACACATTCTGTTTCTCAAACAGACTTGTAAATTACAAGTCCTTGTAACTTGTAAGAAAATTTCTAATAGTCCTCCGAGGTGAGCAAATCGTAGTAAATCGGAAAGAATGATTGGGAAAACAAATGAAAAGCGATTTGCGATCTCTTTTTCTCAACTGTTACGAAGGCGATAGTGACGAACAAGGTATCAGTAGATATGATTTTTTACCGACTTTTGACATAACATGCTCAGTTTACGTTAAAACGCATTGTTTGTTTATAATTTAAAGTTAAAATAAAATTCTTTTAGACTAAAACGCAATGAGACAAGAACACCCCCACGGAGACTGTGAATAAACTACGAAGAAGAAAGATTTATTTCCAACAGGAGACATGTTGCTTTTAATCGTGAAATTTATAAATGATCTCATTTGATAAAGAATAAATTATTTTGGGGAGGTGGGAATGGTTGAAAATGCGAAAGTTACGCTTTAGTTTGCTAGTATTATTTATCAAATTATACCTACTTTTCATGTCACGTCATTATGTTTATACATTGAGAGGGAAAATTGCAGAGCATAAGTTCCCGTACTAAAATGATAAATCGCTATGAAATATTAAGTCGCGAAAGTTCAATAGGAAACTCCTTACGTATTTAAAGTCGTCATTTTTATGTGATGCAGGAGATGCAAATGCTACGCTAATGTGCTGTGGTTTTACCTAATACGCCGTAGTCATGTGTCCGATATCCTTGGTGCAACTTGGGGCTCAAGGACAAGTGAAATTGAAAATAAATTTTGCAGAAGTCCTAGTACGAAGTTACATAAATCGGTGGTCCTTACCTTAGCCCATCAAAATGAAAGAGAAAAAAAATAACTCCTGTGGGGATCGATCTTGTATCCTTCGGCATCGTAGAACCACACGCTACCACCACACCAACTAACTTCTTGAATAATGGGTATTCCCTTTGGGTATTAATAATCAACATTCAAAATGGCTTAACTCGTAGTCTTCACTTGTCTGACGATAAAACGCTATTCCGCTATTTACTCGTATATATGATAGATAAACACTGCACAAGATGATGTCTTGACATGCAAGAATTGTGAATAACCTTAATTTCGAGTTAATATTTCCCTTCATGCGATGGAATAAACGACTTTTCCTTTGTTCAAGTTTTGCAGACGATTCGTCCTCGCTTGAGATATTTTAAGGTAAACTGTGAACCAAAAATTCCGTTTATCTGGTATTCACGCATTTATAGACACCGAGCAACATAGCACTGACTCTTGGTTATAGAAGATGGCTGGAGAAACTCGTGAAATATATTGAAAGCTTTAAATAATAGCTAAATATGGATTAGATGCCCGCCATTTTCACTGGTAAAATCTTTGAGAATTCAAAAAACCTCCGTTTTCGTTTGAGAAACACTTGTAAGTCACACTTGTAAGATCCGACTTGTAACTTGTAGACTTGTAGCTTTGAGAAACAGGCCCCTGGAGCTGGAGGCCGATACTAAAGATCAAATGGACGGACGAAATAAGAACTAAAGAATCAAACAGAAGAGTAGAACAGATGGAGAGAACCAAGAATTCGGAAGACGCCAAGGGAACTACGGTCAATCGTCTTATCCGACGGACGGAGTAATGCAGTCAAACGACCTATATAAACGCGTGGTACTAAGGTATCCGCAGTTCAACGGCCTATCGAATGGACGGAGCTCACTATTTGAAGTTCTCTTTTTTGCTCTTATCTGATCTTTTTTCTGAAAAATCAGAATCAATTTTATTAGTTGTATTTCATTCGATTGCATTGAAATGACAGCTGCAAATGCTACGAATCTGGTCTTTCATTGCGCATGTTTCTCCTCAAGGCAGAAGGGAAACGGTTAAATGTCACAGCGAGGAAGCGGAAGTTATCCTGCGGAGATTCCGACGCCCGAAAGTGAAACTCACTCTTCGAGTCTCCGCGAATGATTCGATCGCATATGGCAATGGGTGGATCCAAGATATTCCTCATTTGCAAGGCGAGAAAAGAGTGGGCTCTTGTGCCTAAATATTTAGAAGGTAAGGGAGTTGGCTCCCCCTAAAACGGTCTCAGCGTGGGATATTGCTACAGCGGATAGGAGTCTAACATTGGAGCATACGCCTAGACATGGCATGTAGAAACATCGTTGTGGTGTAGGCAGACCCAAACACTCCTCCACTGTTAATAGCACATATCTTGCAACGCAAGCCACTGAAACTTGACGTCGCGAGTGAATTGACTGCGATGGATGGTCGAAAACGAGAGAATAATGACAACAACCTAAGCCAGTTTGATTAAGTTCCAGTAACAGCATTTATATAACCACAATTATTACAATAGAAAAGAAGACCGTAGGCTAAATACCGTTAACTTGGTCTATACAAGACGATCACAAGTCACAACTGGAACCAAGCAGATACGTCCTTCTCCGGCCGCGGTCAGATTCAAATAGGGCTAGTCTCTTCACGGTACACTTTGTCAACGCATGATGGGAATCAGCTGACCAGTGGGTGGGGAGAGTAGGGGAGGTTCTATCACACTTTGGATTAGTGGGAATGTTCACAGGTCGACTTGAAAGTGGAAAAAGATATCAGCACCAGCGCGGACCGAATAAAAGCAGGCTGCTTGCAGGAATCGCGATGGCCAGAGCGTTCGCGCTGACCAGAGTAGGTCGCGGCACTTGTCTCTTCGCTCTCTGGCACTTTCAACAACATTATTACTCTAAGAGATTGTGCCAATTTTCCCTCCTCGAAACCTCGAGACTCGAAAATCCTCGGAGACTCAGAAACCGCAAGAGACGGTCACGTCTCCTAGTCTCCGAGGATTTTCGAGTCTCCGTGAATTTATTTGGTAACTCCTACTGCCACTATCCTTAACCCTCCACCCATTTATGGCTACTTTAGAAGTTACAAGTTAGTGATTTTCGTTTTATATTTGGAAATTAATAATGAAGTTTTAAAGGATTTAAGTGATTACGTTAAGAGGTTCTTTCTTAATGGATATGCGTCGCGGTGAGAACAAAGCTCGCGGAATAACGAAATATTTTTTGATGCGTTAAGGTGAATGATTAAAGGTAAATGCCGTTTTTCCCGAAAATTTGCTACAAAATTTGCCAAGTTCTTCAACGCCGTCATGTAAGTATATCCGAACGATTCAAGATTATTAAGAAGTAACCTTGTACTTTGAATCATTTTTTAAATCAAATTTGTGGTTGCATTACAACCCTTATTAGGCACCTTTGGGCGTCTGGAGAAATTACGTTCTCATTCCAAAATATTTTATTGCAAAACTCACCCTCGGCACCTACCCATATATTCATAAATAACACGTTTGAGGGAAACATAATTTTCTGAATGCTTTATTAACACCTTCTGATGCTACATCGAAGTTTCTTTGCTTCAGGCCAACTTTGATTTCTTCAAACAAATTTCTATTTTCATTACAGGAATCGACATAAACTTGATTAAGACTTTCTCAATAATATTAAAGGCAATATCGAGGGGCCTGCCTCTTAAAGAGGTCGAGTTTAGGCGGTACTGCTGGGAAACTGCAGAATTATATGTGCAATTTTACCCGTGGTATCATATGCCGCCCACTGTACACAAACTTTGATTCACGGGGCCGATATCGCAAAGGAGTGTATACTGCCATTGGGGAAATTATCTGAAGAGGCGATAGAAGCGAGAAATAAAGACATAAAATTTTCGTGAGCATTTCTCCAGAAAAACATCCAGAGTGGCCACCAATCAGGATTTATTTCAGAGACTCCTCCTTACATCAGATCCTCTAATTTCCAGCTGCACTCAAGTTCTTCCTAAGAAATCCACAGGCTTGCCAAAGGAAGTGAAAGAGCTACTCTTATTGAGTGAAACAGAATAAGACCTTTCGTCAGTAGGCGATGTCAAGTTGCTAAAAATAGAAACGCCCGCGGTGCACCCGAAGAAAGCAGTCTTTCAGTACCTCCTAAGCCTTTACCCTGTGTGACAAAATGCGTAATATATTCCGCGATTTCTCCAAAATATAATAGATGGAGGCTCTTTTCAATGTTCGTATCTCGAAAATCTCCATAGCGGAGTGTATGCGGCTACAATCCATTCCACACACTTGCCGCGCCACCTTAATCCTCGTTGCAGGCGGGTTGGACTAGACTCGACCGCGCGATCGAAAAACTGATGCGAAATTCAGCGTCGCAAACGGTCGCAGCATAACCCATCGGATTCGCACTGTGGAAGCTTTTTAAAATTTCCCCATATAAGTTACTTCGCGATGCTCGGCGATGCAAATAACTATTTCTCTACATGCATTAAAAAAATGACCAAAAATGAGGGTCCGCCATTTTGTTTAACATATATGGTAAATAATGACAAAAAGTAAGTAGACTACATTTCAAAAAAGATTAAAAACAGTTTTATTTTACTGCATCACTTTTTATTCCAATTCTTTACCCATAAAGGCTTAGCAAGGGCTTGATTTTGAAGATTTCGTGAGAAAATTGAGTGTAGACCATTTTTGCGAAATTTGTGCAACTTTGACCTTATGCAAATTTTTAATAGGAGAGTACTAAGGAAAATGCATTACGTCACCGCATGCACAGGTCTTTTGAAAATATTTATGCAAAGTTTCAGCTTCCTGGCTTGAAAAAATCACTTTTTGACTTTTGGCCAGCTTTTTTCGATTTCAGCCCACTGTGCGTCGGATTGACTATTGATCCATGGACACCTTTCGTGTAGAGTAGGCTAGTGTCGACGTCTTGTTTTACTCCACACTTTCTCCTTTCCCCAAATGCTCCTAAGTTACCGTACTACCTACCTATTCAAATGGCGCTAATTACCTTAGTTGTCGGTCGCATCCCCTCGAAGCCAGTCAACCAACGAATGTTATTGGAATGAAGCAGTACTGAATTTGATTTATTTCGTGAAGTATATTTTATATATGCATGTTTATACTTACATTTTAAAAGTAAAAGTATTAGTCTTCACAAATATTCAGTCTTAATGATCACAATGTAATATCTTATTTCTTTCGAAACGGCAGTCATTTTTGACCAAAAATATGTTTCAAACTTGTCTAATGGACAATTTCCTAGATCATGTGTGTTTTTGGTCTTATTTACCGTAGTATTTCGGAAGGTTGCGTTACTTGACTAGTTCGTTCGAATGTTGTCATAGCGGATAGCATTGTATTATCTCATAATAATATTCTATTCCTATAACGCAGTGGCTAGCGGTAAGGGCCGCAAGCGCACCACATTCATCGGGAGTGCATATTTCTTTGACAAGCAAGGGGCTTTATCTTATAGGTATGTCTTAATATGCTGACGTCAACCGTAAGAGCACATTCCATCCCGTGCAAACAAACAAAAATTCTAGCCTGAGAATGACGATACGATGACTTTTCCCCGATGCTTAAAATACTTCAGAAAAGCATTGAAGACATTTTTTCTGAGCTTAAGATTGTATTCGTAGGTAGTCATAGTGTGCTTGAAATGCGCTTACTAAGGGAAAAGACCGGCGAGGAATCCTGATAAACTTCAGTTCATTTTGGTGCGTGGGCACTATAGTGTATCGCCCTTCGGTGTCCTTGCCGTGACCTCATCAAAGGCCCCTCAGTCTTCATTGGCTCGTCCTTTTAAATCTCCTTTCCCTGCTTTCGTGGAGATTTTGATATTGCCTCGATTTCCGAGTGAGAATGCGTCTTACGATCCCAGTCTAATGCCCAGACAGGTATCGTTATTTCGTCGAAAGGCTACTACTGTTTCACCAAGGCTTTTTATCCTTAATATTTCGAGTTGATCGAATGAAGGTTTAGTTAAGTTTTAATGACGTTAAGGTGGTTGTAGCGATTTTCGCTTATGTACAGATTTGCATGAAACTTTGGGTACTGGTTCTTATAAGTAATATCTTTAGATAAAAGTGAAGAAAACTGAATATTACCGATTTGGTTCCATGGCAATTCAATGCTATTTTGAAGCATGAAGACTTGAGCAAATTATATATATGTTGAAATAATTCGATTACATAGGTACAAATTTTCTCCCAATGAGAAATAATACGTTTCATATTATTATTATGGTTGCTTAAAAATATAAAGGTATCATGAAAATTAAAAAAGCGTATTTAGTTAGATTTTTGCTTAAATTTTGAATTCCGCGATGAAAACCCAAATTATAGCAAAGCTTTAATTAAGGCGAATAATTTAAAAATATATATAATTCTTGCATCATTTAATTTACTGCACATATGGTGATTTCCACCGTGAAACAGATGTACTATGGGGGAATAGTTTCCCAACCAACGGAGCGCCGCCAAAATCTCTCTGAAGGAAAATCGCTTTCCTTTCTGATGGCATATTATTCCTAGGTCTCTGCAACGACGAGGGAAATTCGAACAGAGTACGGTGATGGGACTAATCGTCGAAGTCAGTGACGGATTACTGGTCGCTTGCCTGCCCCGAAAGTTTTTCGCCGTGGCTTCCAAACGGAGGCGAATTAGATAACCTTGCATGCATTTGAAACGTATCATTGAATTCTCCCGTCCTCGCCGTAGTTTCCTCCGCATTCTTTCTCTTTCCTCCCTTTCTCATCTGGGCTTCACTCCTCTCGCACACTGTCAAGGTCCTGGGATTCACCCGGTGTCCAACTTTCTCACTATAACCTGCAACTTCTGACAGCACCACCATGGAAAAGGTTTTCTATTTTAATCGTGAATACAAACGTATGTTCAATTCACCTTTTATGCATGGCGGTAGAGTTTCAATGAATTCGCAAATAAATAAGCTGTAAGCGCAAATGTTAGTGAGTTAATAAATACGCAAGTACGTGATAAACATAGCGAAATAATAATAAGAAGCGTTTGTCCGAAAAGCGATAAGGGCGTGAGAAAATTAAAATTAGATGGAATAATGGAGAACTGTTGTCCGCCTGTTTCAGAATGGAAAGATAAATTCAATGAATAATGCGATTCGATGACTGTATGCTGGAAGTAGAATGGATTGGAAATCTGCAGCAAACCAAACATCGGATTGATGACTGCAGATGATGATGACTACGTGCAACACAAAATTCAAACTCTCGTCCTCCTGGATTAACTAAAAAAAAAGCATCTTATTAAGGGAAGGATTTTTTGTGTAGAGGCGGCCTTTATCATTATATTCGATCTGGGAGCAGTAGAATATTTAGATGATATCGCGATGCCGGTTTTAAGTGGTCACTTGATTAACTATTTTAGCCTTATGCCTTATTTCAAGTGGTGGCGTTCACCTCTTGACCCGATGCTCGCCTCCTTTTTAGAGAAGTCTTAATTCATTGCAGATTTCTCCTCATCCATCCTTCTCTTTCTAATTTGGGGTTCGCAAAGGCAGAAACGCGGCTCTCCGGCGAAACCGAGTGATTGGCGAAGACGGACCTCACCTTCCTGTCTTCCTTCGTAGCTCAGGCTCGTTCTTCACTCGATTGCAAACACTCTTCCAACCTGATAGCCCAGCCTGGTCGTAAATGGCAAAACTGGAATCAGCTTCCGCTAATACTGCTTCGTCAGACGCGAGGATAATTCTTTACCATTATATTTGGTTTCAGCCGCGTGTTTTTAATAGCCGATGTTTCTTCAACCCTATGCATCGGATTCAGTTATGACTGTTTCTATATGATACAAATTCTTCTGTAGCGTTTATTGAAGAGAAAAAGTTCACCTCAAGGGACAGCTCAGACACTATTACTGCAAACTGTTGTTATAGTAGTAGCGAAAGTTGGTGGCACTCGATTGTAAAGAGCATGACGCAAAGAGTGGAAAACATACAAGGGATGTGGCATTAAGCGTCCGAATCTTCCTCCATAAGCCTCTCCGGGAGTCCTTCTCTACCTTTGCCTCCTCATCAACGCCCTTAGTGACCTCTAATACTCCCCTGTTGAGTGCCATCAAGTTTTGTTAAACCTGTACTTCTAGAATATTCGTCAATTGTAACAAAAGGTCGGCGCAATTTTAATATGCCTTACTCGAAGATTGCTTTAGTTACTGACCTAGCGAGTGTAGAGCATTACCTCAATTGTTATTTAATCATTGCAATGTTTTAATTTACGCACATGTTTTTATAACTCACATGCTTTGTTTTAGTATATTCTTTACCCTTCGTTTCCTTTGCAAATTCATTTTATTCTCAATGACATGAAAAAAAGGCTTAGAGGCAACTTCATCACCCTGCTTGGAATTGGCCGGTTTAAATTTTAATGTAGGATACTTATCTGATGAAAATAAAATGACTGGAGAAGAATTTATAGACGCCGATAGCCGATTTTTAATCGCATTACAAAGATGAGATACAAACGTTGATTATTAAGTCTACCTACCGACTTGTCCCGAGCTCGTCGCGGTATTAGCGCCAGACACAATCGCGCCTTGAGGACATGAGTGCAGCTTCTGCGAAGGCGTTTACGGCCTCGTCTGAGTGACACACCCTCTTAATAACCATGTTTAAGAGCCAATCGAATTCTTGGTACAAGCTGAGGTTAGACTCAAAGAGTGCTAAAATATTATTTTGGAGTTCTTCCTGGTCCTTGTTAGATTGGAATAATTTGAACCCACTCTCATGGTTACAAAATAACTTTTTTCGTAGGCAACTTCGGACAAGGTCAAGAAATTTCTTCGAAGTTACCTTGAAAATGTCTCTAATTTCGCAACCTTTGAACGACAAATCTGTCGTAAGTTCGAGTATTTGCAAATATACTGAATAGAGCACATCTTTTATTGAATTCCATTCTGAAGTTCCTTCTTCTAGAAATGGTATTTTGGAAAAATGATTTTATTCATATAACTCACTACTAAATAATTGCAGAAAATATTTTTTTAATAAGTGTACGCTGCAGAAGAGCTTTCTGTATATCACTATTTAAAATTATTTACAAAAGAAACAACTTCGGATGTTGAATCTTATGTTTAGAATGTTAATTAATTTATTTTTGAAGAAAATCCTCTCGATGAATGTCATTTTGCTTACATAAGCCTATTCATGAAGCATCATGCTATTTCTAAAAAGCAACGAAAAGCTTATAACACTTCATACGAGATCATGAAGGGTTGAATATATCCTGTCGCCCTTGGTTGTGTGTTATCTCTCTTTTCTGATCTCGCATATTGTGAAACCACAAATAATACTTTAATTAGAAGTGCATAAATAAATACTTGAACATCGCGGGGTTTGATTTTCCGCTCTTTGGAAAGCAGTGATTTCTTTGCGTTATACTCCGTCTGTTTATAATACGCTATAAGCTTCGTGCTACTTCTTTGATGCGCGTTCATCGCTATCAGTCCACTGAAACAGTAGATACCTCAATAAAAAATGCTTCTGATCCCGATAGAGCAATCGATATATTTCAGAAAGGAGAAAACTCAACATTAACCGGTAAAATTAGACTTGATGTATCGATTTTTTTCCCATCCTTATAACTAGAAATTGGCACAAAAGAAGGCCTATAACGATTGGACTCAATCCGGCGATCAATTTCGTTTCTATCAGTATGCTAGGTAATCGAGGAGCGTTGAACATAAATAGGCAGTTGATTTCAGCTATTTCAGCTATTCCAATAGAAACAGGGAACGTAATGGCCAATTGAGCGGTTAAACCTTCCATCTTTGGTCAGTTGGTGAGGTTGGTACGATTCAATATTTCAATGGATTCGGCTGAATCTATGCCAGGGATAGGCATTTCGTAATGGGATATACTCAACCCCATAAATCTTTCCGAAAAGACAAACGTTTTCATACGAATTGGTATCAGTAGGTTTAGGGTGGAATGGAGGACGCTGATTTAAGACACGATTTCTCCCTTTGGAAACTCGACTTTTCTTGGTTAATAAGCGTGCAATTGCCAGAATTATCTCCCATGAGATATATAACCGTCGCGTGCTGAGTTGGGAGAAGACTTACGTCGGACATATTTAATCATTAGGAAACAGGCTGTTAAAGAAAAAGTGGTTGAATCACTGTTGCTAATAGCGCCCTCAGCTTCTCTTCTTATTACCCATCCGGTCCAAAATTGTTTCATAAAGAACTCAGCACTTATACTGCTATTATTAAAATGTTTTATTGCTATTTGGACGTGTATACCCCTAAAATAAATACATATTTTCAAGCAAGACTGTCCAAGCCAATGAACTTAACACCATTAAGGAAAGTAAGGTCTGTCACCTTGGGTTCAGAACTCTTTGGAGATCATGATAATAATTATACTATACATATTTGGTACCTACTTCGTCCTAATTTGGTGAGTGCGTTATTGTTGAGATCAGAAACACGAATATTTTCTCGAAAAAAATTATGATCTCCCTGCCTTGTCACATTCAAAATATTATGAGAAACCGTAAAAACTAATTATACTTCCTGAGTGTCAAATTAAAGTAAGAACATTGCTTTACCATCTCTAGTTCCTTTTGGCGTTTAAAACGGATGATAAGTCCTAACGAAACTGGAAGCTTTCACTAACAAATTCTTAATCTTTGTCGAAAAGTTAAATTGAGGGGGATTGTGTACTCTGTGATTAAAGACCCTTCAAGATTATGGAGAAGATTTTTTATGAGTTTTCACGGAAAAATAATTGCGGTTCCAAACGTTAATGAAAGCCTTCTTAATCGAAGAATTGAAAAGCCTTTCTCTGCCCTGTCATGAATGCTCGCCTTAACTACGAAATGAAGATAGTATTGTGGTTGTATTCGACTGTTCCTTGTAAAGTAGTGATTAGTATCCCAATTCTACCGGAGCGTTAGGACCCTGCGGATTTTCTGCTCATCATTTGAATGGTTTTCGTAGTCGAGGACATACATGAGTGACCCATGATTTGTGGTAACCTCAAACCGTGAATCTGGCTTTCTTCGGCTTTCAGTAAGTCTAAGCTTCTTTGGAAATGTCCAGCTTCAGGAAAGCTTTGTTTCCTGGTTGACTGTTGTGCTAAGGTGGCTGGGGCGATTTTTGTCCTTTTACAGATTTTTACCGATTTAGTTTTTGGCAATTCAATGCTGTTTTAACACGTAGCCTTATAGCACACGAGATGTTTTTCCTAATAATTCGATTACACATATTCAGATTTTCTTTTTAACGTTAAATAATATAGTTCATGTCGGCTATATGTATTTCATGTTGGTTGGCTCATAATTTTATAACAAATATCAGATGTCTCGCCGAGTCAAGTAATCGAAAAAAAAATTTTAAATATAATTTTCGCGTAAATTTCTAATGACGCGACGAAAACTATAAGTAGCTCAAGTCATAACGTACTTACTTTAAAGAAGGCAAAAATGTAAAATTATATCCTCCACCATCCCCATTACTGCATGCATGACGAGTTCCACCGCATAACCAGATTTAAGTACTTTCATGAAATGTGGTCCTAGTATTTATTCGACTTACTTGAAAAATTATTAAAATGTGTACGCAATGACACACGACTACCGCTCCAGCCACCTTAGAGAAGGGCTTTTCACCTGTATTTTTCTTCCACCTGCTTCGCGCTTCCTCAGTGTAGGTCCAAATATTATTTATTTCAATTATGTATTTATTTTACGTTAATCTGAAAACAGTCCTAAAGACATTTACATCAGTCAATTTTACTGGTAGTAACGGACAAACGCGCAACCATGCCCGAGGTTAGAAATTCCACCCAGGTGTGATTCGAACCCGCGACCCTGGGAATAGCTCACTTATATAACCTCGATGAAACTACATCTACTCGTGAATTATAAAATAATTTTACGATGAACCAGCACTTGAAAAAGCATTTGATTCATTTATTCAAATTTGTGCCTAGAGTTTCTCAAAATCCTAGCTAAAGAGGAGATGCAATTCAGTCACTAATGAAGAATACTTCAAAGTAGAATTGGAAATGGATTAGTTTTGTCGACTCTCCCCGAATGCAAATCGTTCATCGTCCCTTCTGTTTATACTCACACTGTCACGCTTGAATCTGTAGGACTCGCGACCTCATTCAACGGAGCGTATTGACTAATTAGCTAGATGTCATCGCGAAATTAGTGGAAAGGCGAGACGATATAAAAAGATAGATCGTTCTCTAGTCTCGTTCGAATCCTCAGCTGACAGGGGAGGAAACAGAATAAAAACATTAAAGTCTTTCGCCCCACGGAGCGCAGAAGAGGAGAAATTATCCCTTCGAGAAGATTCCACGCTCCGGAGACGCCCACGTTTAAACCGCCGCGGACGCTGAGTAGGACGCGGAGGTGGTGGTGTCCCCGCCGCAGTCTGTTCGGCGAAGGCAAGAGGGTGGAAGGGCTGGCGGCTTAAGGAGAGAAATAGTGCCAGAGGAGGGGGTTTGCTCTCTCCGTATACGGAGAGTGGTTTGGGGGAGTGAGAGTGGGTGTCGCCGAACAAATTTGCAATCCCGTTGTGTTGGCATGCCTGTTAGGGAAACCGCCGTCGATCCTTAGTCGGAGCGTCTCCTCTGGTGGGGCTTGATTTTCATCTCTGATCGAACCGAGAGAGAGAGAATACGTGGAGACTTTCCGCAATGGAAGCAGCCGAATCGGCTAAATTGGTTGTAAATGTTGACTTTTAATATTTGGCTTTCCGAAATTATCACAACCCGAACCTGAGTTTCGGTTTTTAATTTTTGAGGGTAGAGATCACCGGTAACAAGCCCAGTGCCTTGTGAAATTCACTCTTAGGGATTAAGGAGCCTGTTTCTTTCCCTGTGCCATCTGCAGATTTTCTGAAAGATCTGAGTAATAGGCCTGCTGAGGTTTAGTTGTAAGTGCCACAAGGCCTCTTCCGGGTCGAACTCGGGTTCTTCGATCAGCAACACAACGCCCGAAACATTGGGCTGTCATGCCTTCTTAGAACTGTTTTTGCCTTTACATTTTGAAAATCAATTTTCATTGACATGATTTAGTTTCAGCATTAAAATATGCAGTGCAATTAAAATATCACGACATTTTAATGTTAAATCAATAAATAGTTGTATCAGTAAATATTTATTATTGGAAATTAAAAGTACATATAAAGTTCTTGCAACTAAATATAAAATTATACATACTTGGTACCGAAACTTGGTGTTGACGATGACGATAATCGTGAATTTTATGATTTTTATATGTACTTTCGGAGTAGGATGGAGAAGGTATTTTGGGTAGAGAGAAAGAAGAAAGGAATTATGTAAATTATCGTAGAAGAGGAAAGTAAATTAAATGAGTTCATTATTAACTTTGTGGAATTCCATTCTGTAAATCGATTTATTTAAGAACTTTTGCAAACCTGAGAATGGTTGGTCTGGAATTCTGTGGTTTGTGAAAGTTCTTAAATAAATCGACTTACGGAAAGGAAATTGGTGGGAGAAATCCACATGAGGTAGATGAAATAACTGGAGGTGCATTTAGAGGTAAGAATGCTGACTGGACGTGCTAGTGGCTACGAAGGGGAGAGTGTTGAATCAGAGTTGGAGAGGCAGGAAAAGAAGAGGAACTTTGCTCGGCATAAAGGAAGTTGGAACACAGAGTTTGAGTTTTGGAAATGATTTTATGTTGATTCCGCTTTTTTAAAAAGGAATGTCCGATGATTTCAGGTGGGAGCTAGGATGGAGGTGTGCGCTAAAACCAACCAGTGATGGTAAATCTCCTGCGATCACGACGATGATGATCTGGAGGGTAGCCCAGTATGTAGAGCGTTCATTGACGTTTGTAGGGTCCCGGGTTAGAATCTGAATGAGCCCTTGTCAGACACTCCCTTCAATTAACTTACCGATGCGATTTGCTGGTACCAGAACATTGTACCGATGGACCAGGGAAAAGAACTTGTCTTCTTACCTCGGATGTGTGAATTTCACACGCCCTTGGGTTTATTGTGGGGGGATCTCCACCATCACCTCCCAAATCAACCTTTGGCTTTATCACTATATATTGTGTTCTTACGTATTAGAAACTAGGTCAAAAAAGTAAAGGAGAGATGCTACTTCGCTTTAGTGACACCACATCTCGAATACGCGGCGAGCGTTTGCGACCATGCTGAGAAAGTTTTAATGCGAGAAATAAACGAAATACTAAGGAGATCCGCACGATTCGTTAAAAACTACTCAGAGCGAACTGAGTGTAACTCAGCTGTTGGAAGGACTAGGGTAGGAATCGCTAGACTCTGAGGCTATACTCTAGCCTTAGATTACTTGAAAAATTCTGATCAGTCAAGTTTCAGGAAGACACAAAAGGTATTTTTTTTAACTTCGCTTAAGATCTCTAGAAATTACAGATTTGAAAAAATATTAGAGATACCCTCCCAAACAGATAGAAAAAATTATTCCATCTTTCCATGCACAATTCATGACTAAAACAAAATAAGTAAGACATTAATATAATCATCAAAAGTGAGGTATATATACTTACCGTCTAAACGCATCTCGTTTCGTTCTTACCCTATTTCAATTCCTTTTCACTTTTTCTCCCTTCTTCATAACTGGTGTCCGAACACCCGTTGCCTCACGCCCATGCGACGTTTTGCAGTGTATATGTGAATATAAGAAGGGACAAAAATAGTAGTTTGGGGAAGGGATCCTCAAATAAAGTCGCCAATTAATTTTCGTATTGCTTGAACGTTAAGTGCCGACAATTTACCGGCTAAACGTCCTCTAATTCCTCTAAAACATCCTCAGAAACTTCTTTCTTGTAGCTACGGCTGCCAGATACATGATGCCACTCTCCATTCAAGGTCCAACTGTTCTTTGAACCACCCTCCTCCTAAATAGAGGTAAGTTATTTACGTGACGGTAATGATTTAAATTTAGTTGGCAAAATTAGAGCCTAATGGGTCTGTGTCAGTCTTTCGCGTCTATAGGGTGGCCCGAGTATAGTATGTTTTTTTTAAAGGGGTGAGATTGGAAAAATAGCCCAAAACATTCTCTGCAAAACTAATAGAACATACTGCGCGGAGTTATCGTCCCATCCGATGCCAGGACTACTTCAATTCTATGCAGCACTCGGGCAGGGATCGTTTCCAGTGAAAAATCTCCATCTCTTCGATTGGATTCGGAAGTAGAAGCTATACAGTCCGCAACCCCTCCGATGATGATGTCGCTAGACCTTATGCTACCTGTGGCGCTCCTTCGATACGCTGGCTTTTCATGAGGACAAACGAAGGAAACGTTTTATAAAAACTATTCAGACAAAGAGAGGGAAAACTCATGCATAGGAAATTTAGGGCTATATGTCTCTCTATTTAAGAAAACTATTATTTTCATTGTGGCCCTCATATCCTCCCAAAAGCTTCTACGCCGTTGTTACGCGATGTCAAATTTTCCATCGCCTTGCACTTTGACAGATCTTCGTAACTAGGCATGAGGTTATATTTTCAAGGAATTGGTTTCATCTGCTATCTCCGGCAACAGGGTATTCTGTAATGTTGCTGAGTACCTGAGCCCTTAGAGGAAGGGGGCCATTATAGTCTTATCATTTATGTAGTTACACGCCTGAGAACTCATCAGCCACTCAGTATTCTCCTCCGTAAAAACCTTTTTTAAATTGCAGTTATCATTAATCATCCTTATGTCTCATTGAACTTAAAATTTACGCTAAAATTTTAAGTGATCTAACAATTTATCCTGTTTCAATTTTCTCTTCTTTTAGTCAATATTTATGATTAATCTAACGTAAACTTAGAATTGTGCGGTAATTCTCCCTCTATGCAAGAGAGATTTTAGAGATGGATCCCAAAATAATCTATGGATTAATGTACATTTTATAATGATTTCATCTATTTGAGCATAAAATTGTGCCGTATGGATTGGGAATTATCTCAGAACTGTTTGATTAATATGGGATATGATTTTGATGCAATTTATCCAATTAAAATGGCAATTAAATATTTTAACGGATTTCATATTTTGATTGACTTAACCTTCTTTTCAATTTCCCCGCGCGTACCGAAATACCCAGAGAAAACCTTCGTCTGTTAGCGAATACTTTATCGCCCGAATTAAATTGAGCAATTAAAAACAGAGCCGTAATTCAGTTGCGGAGGCAAAACTTAAATAAAGTTTACTTCGAAAGTTGTTGGTCGTTTAAGGTAAGGTCACCCGACTCCGTGGTGAAAAGAAATTGTGGAAAAAAATGCTGTCATGGTCTCCGTCGCTTTAACATCGTTGTGGGGACACCTTCATCGTCATCGACATAGTAGAACTTCAAACCTCTTCAAGGGCCTGTGGCAGGGGGGATTTCCGCAAAAACATGCACTTTACTGTATACCAAAACATTTTTGGAACTATGAGTGTTTTTGGTCTCTGCTAACCCACGCATGCATAGATAATTTAGAAGGCCATAATTGTTACAAGAAGGCGAGAAGTAAGTATTGGTTTGCATATTGATAAAAGAAAGCTTTGTGTAGCAAATTGGCTTACTTGACTACTTATTAAGCCTTAATGATAGCTATTTTTGTCTCTTAATCGTTTTCGGAAAAAATACAATTTTAAAACTGTCCGTTGGGGATCGCAAAATGTTTTAGGCGTCGTCAGAAATGAGATTGGCTTAGAACTTCAAAGATTTGGTTTAAATGTTTACAGGAAGTCTGATATTTATTATCTTTTTAGTTGTTGTGTAGCTTTTGCAACTCTAATATATCGATTGTAACGAAATTGTACATAGCATGCCGATCTTCGTTGCAAATGTTATAACTCTTAGTTGAAACCCACCTCTCAAGGATACCAAATACTGGGAGTGTATTCCAGGTGATGACCAAAAATCTATAAATAGCTATGTTCCGTAACTTTGTCTTTGTCTTATAATGAATCCCAATTTTTCCCATAAGCTTTACCAGTCGTTTGATTACCCCCGTGATGGCGCCCGCCGAGGTTTTGTGGATGAAAAAGAACCCGATGAAACTCCCTATGGCGAGGTCTAGATTCTCATAGACTACATCTACAAAATCCCCTGCAAGCCATCTTAGGGGAGTGTGGCAGGGGGTGAGTATTCACCAACATGCATTACACTATATCCTAAAGTTAGTGTAACTACGACTAATTATGCATTAGCATATATCGCTAATGCTTGTCACGAGACGAAGCCTCACAAGCATGCACTATACTACAGATATTATCACAATGGAGAGGGACCGTTAATATATATGTATTTTGCAACTACACAAATGGACAGATACTCAAGACTTATGTAGAAAAAATGCACGGCGTGCTGCTAGTACTAGGTAACAAACAAGGATTCAAGTATTAGGGAGTACTACTGCTACTAAGAGCTACACTACCTATCGACAAACCAAGATAAAAGTCTCATTGGGCGCTGTTATGGTCCCTTATAGTTCGTGGGAAAAATGACATTTTAAATCTGTCCGTTCTGCAGTCTAGTTCCCTAATTTTATTCTTATGATCTGATCTACCGTAGTATGTCGGATTTCGTAAAATATTATCAACGTCGTCAGAAAATAGACCGGTTTGGAACTTACATAATAGATTGAGTCTAAATTTTAATCGACGGTCTGAAAATGTTTCCCATCCCAGTTGCTGCAAAAGGTCAGTTCCACTAACGAGATTATCGTAACGGCCTTTAACGTATCTTGCCGATATTCGCTGCACTCGTTCTAACTCAGTTTCCAAGCCTATCTCATAAGGATCCCAAATACTGGCAGTGGGGTCCAACAAGGGAGTAGTAGCTGATTTCCCTAACTTGATCGTCGCAGTTGCTAAGACTAATATCATTAGATAATTCCACATTCAGATGCAATCTGTTAGGCAAGGATAACGTTGAATTTCCTTTAAAAAATTTGCTCCGATTCATATCCACCACATATGGGCAACCATTTAAGCCTCCCTGTGGACGCCCTAGTTTTTCTTGATTTACATCCCGAATTTTCACGTCTGCCCTCCTTGAGAATTAATCCTAAGGACACCGCGGTCTTTTAAATCACTTCTATCTCTGGAGATCCATGTATAAAAATTGTGGGCGAGTGAGTTGTCTTACGATACTCATTACCTTATTCGGAAAAATCTCATATTGACGTCAGGGCTTAATGTCACAGCAACAAAGCTTTCTTGTTTAAAAAATCATCGGTGAGTGAATGAGGACGCGATCTATAAATATCAAAGGAGTTCTTCCCCTATAAAGAGTCGGGTTGATTGGCTTGAGAAGCGTTAAATTCATTGAAATAGTCCAAGTATATCGTATCGTCGGAGCTACCCGTATTTGGTGAAACCAGATGGAAGTTTTTAAATTATTTCGCCGTGAACCGCGGAACTTGTGCTCATTTTTTACATTTACGGTGTTAGAGATATAGGCTAGCGTTGAGCGGTCATTTAGGGGAATGATATACCATACCATGGTATACTCTACTTTTCTGAAACTTTCGATGAGTGGTGGAATTCCCTTACCGGTACTTTAATACCGGAACTGAGAATTATAACTGTTTAGGAGTTAATGAACCACTCGTTCGCGTCTCAGACTTGCTGCGCACAAGAACGACTTTATCGATTCTATTTCTCGTTTTCTCCTAAATACCGCTCTTAACTGGTCCTGGCTTGCATGTTTAATTGAACTACTAATAGAGTTTGATCTGGCAGTCCAGACAGTGAAATAGTTCAAGTAAGATATGTAGCTTTCGTGGCGAATTAGGTGCAGAAACTCTTCTAGGGTTTCCCACCTTTAAGGCTCCATGTTTACCAACGTTTCGATATCCGACTTAGGCATCGTCACCACTCCATTGTCCTGAAGATGATATCAGAGTCGGGTATCGAAACGTGGGCTAACATGGATCCTATAACCCGGTGGGAAACCCGAGAAGATTCCCTGCATTGAATGACTCAATAAAATTTTGCTGTGACTCTCATTACACAGTATGCTTTATCGACCTCCCCATGTATGGTAAGGTGCGGAATCGGCGGGATCCAATTCTTAAAACGTTCTCTGTAGTTTAGTGTTTTCTGCTTGATATCTGAATTAAATTATTTATGTTAAACATCAATGATATTTTTGCCATATTCGCCGACAACCGCTTCGCCTTTGGTCCTGCATGTCAGTTAATTTTCATGGTTGGCTCTGAAAAGCATGGTTATCGCAAAAAGTGTAGGCTCGTAGCTGTAATTGTTTTTAAGGCACTCGTCTTAGGCATGTCTTGATGGCGTAGGCAGTAATGCAGATTATGGCTTTTTTTATGTAGAACTTTAAAAAAGGAGTCCTTGAGAATGTCAACTTTTCAGTGCAAAACAGCAGAAACGTATCACGTTACTCAAAATCCTCGCTTAAATTTCATGATCCATTTGTTTGTCCCCGGATGATTTCGTGCAATTTTGTATTTTTGAAATCATATGGTCTTTCTTAGCAAGTCTCTCTCTCCTTATGAGCTGATGGAAATGCATCTACCGTTATAGTTTAGGGAAATTGTTCTAAATTTATTCTGAAGTGCTAACTAAATAGTCTATCAAAAAAGTCATTCTTAATCCGTCATCACCTGTCAGTCATCCTTAACAATCTTGTAGATAAATTATAAGTACTGAATGACCCAGCTGGATACCAAAATGTGCATCTTGAACTTATTCTTCGGCAATATTGATTCTATATTTATGTTACTCCGTGCACAATGTCTGCAGGTAATGTCTATTCGGACAAAAGTCTATACGGACTAAAAGTTAACTTTGGGAAAGCACTATACGTACAATGTCTGTACGGACTAAAAGTTCATAGGTAAAGAACTTTCGTCGAAGACATCATATACCTTACACAATAGGGTCGTGGACCGTATATGATCATGGCCAAGCTTTCATCTACGGTCATTATCACTTGTCTAATTTTCTGACCTTATATCTGTCGCAAAAAATTAATTTAGGGAAATAAGTTTCCCCCCCCGGCATTCGCATTGAATTCGTTGTTTCCTTGTCCACTAATTTTCCGAGTAAATATTTAAACTCAAAAATTTATCGCCCATACGGTATGCATAGTTTTATAGGGCACCGTAAGCCGTCGGTTGTTATGGCAATTGTGTGCACTGAAAGGGAATTGGGTTGGTTCTCGCCATCACTCAGTCGTCAGGTAACAAAAGGTGGGCATTTCCCTTGGCCTACAACACCCACACATCTTGCGAGCACGAAAGGAAGCGAGAGAGAATAATGGAGGAAAATTGCCTGCATTCACGTTGAATGCCTTATTCATATACTATATTAAAGTTAAAGAGCAGATTCTCATTCTGCGAAATGTACCCATGTTTGTAGCTTTACTGGATCCCTCCATGGCAAGTTTGTAGGTTGTTTCGCAGATGGTACTTAGCGGTGATCTATTCCTGCGGATCTTCGCAGTAATTCAGTGCTGTGCTTGAAATAATTAATGAATAAATATCAATGTCGTATTTTCTAACGTTCACGTCGCACAAGTAGGAATGATTTTAAGCATGCAATGGTTATTCAATTCCCATTAACCCATTTCCATAGTTTTATGAATTTATGCCAGTTGCTCGGTGGAGCAATCCGTGTATTTTTCGGCATCATTTTATTGGAGCAATAGAGTGAATTGTCTATAGAATATCAACTGCACTTCTTGCATATATTATATATATTAAATACAAAATGTATGATAGTATAAAAATCAGTATTGAACCTTGGAATCATTCTACTGAATCAGTATGTGATCTACTTCTGTTTAATAAGTGGAAAAAGTCTGCCGATACTGTCGCTCCGGTAAAAGAAGAGCTGGATTTTTTCGGCCTGATGGTGATCGTGTCATAAATATTGGTCATCTTGTTCTTGTTTTAGCCTTGTTTTTTCTGCCTTACTCCACCAATTTTATTTTGAGAACTCGATTGTGGCAGGGATGAGTCAATTAGTCAGACTTAAGATCGAATTTAAGATGATTTCATCCACCATTTTGGAGCTGTCAATTCTCGTTGAGGCGCCACCACGCAGGTAGAAGTATCAGCGTGGGATTAAGAGGTCAACTCCAGCCCGCGCGAGTCACTCGGGCGGAAACGATCAAACACTTGCATTGATATGCGTGCAACATTGGGATGTGATATGACTACTTCTGCCAGTATTCGTTGGAATACATGTGTTGTTCAAATATCATAAATTATGCAAAGGAAATACTCGCGAATCCAGAAGGATTTTTTTTGCTCTCTCGGACGATTCTGGTGGTCCGTATGGGGCATATCCCGTATGGGGCATGCGATCCCGATAAGGCCGAATTTTAGGTCGGTTGTTACACTTAAATGTAACGAGTTATCGTCCCAATTGAGAAATAAATCGATAAGGTTCAATTTGCTGAGGATTATTATGGTTTTTCGTTGTAGAGGTAAGGGTTGAACTTTCTGTGTAAGGAATCAGTAATAATGATTCGCTGATTGGACCTAGTGCTGTACTTGAATGGGATGCATTTCAATTAGTAATCATTCCGACTGGTATAGGCTTGGTTAATGCGGAATTGAACGTTAGTTCACTATAAATAGAGATTCTACCGTTTTGAGGAACTGCTAAGGCCACTGATAATCAATTTTCTACTGGAAAAAATTTCGAAGTGTTTCCTTCCACACTGGTGACTTAACCCTTCACTATTATTCCTACATTAACTTGTAATCTGTGCATACACCCATTCTCTTCCTATTTAATCCGTGATTGCTTGACGGTTACTCTTCTATCCTACAATTATCGCTAATATTCACTCATCCCATTACTCACTTTTTCTTCTTTATAGTAATTTTCTTTCTAACTTTCTCTTCGTCCATTCCTAACAAACGGTTCATTTTGTTCGCCTTTGTCAAGACTTTGTTCTGCTTCTCCATATTTGCATTTATCGAACTTTCTCACTATTTTTGTGCGTGAAACATATAGTGCAAAGACTTAAGAGATTAGAACTAACCACCTATAGTTAAATGGAGCGCTTTCGGGTTTCTTTAAAACTTTTATTCTCAATTTAATCCACCATTTTTTCATGGTTCATTTGAGTCTAATGACTACGTTAAACATTCATTTAAGGGTTTCAAAATTCATTTCTTGAATTGAGAACAAATCACGCCCACGTGATGCTAATTTTTGGGAGAAATGGCTTAGCCATAGGTTGAGCTTTTACTGTGACTTTTACTAAGTGACTAAGTGACTTGATTAAGGGCTTGCGCGTTACAGTGGTCCCGCAAGCTGGACT
Organism: Pyrrhosoma nymphula; assembly: GCA_963573305.1. Lineage (NCBI taxonomy): Eukaryota > Metazoa > Arthropoda > Insecta > Odonata > Coenagrionidae > Pyrrhosoma > Pyrrhosoma nymphula. The sequence goes on from OY754334.1 coordinate 40,213,327, forward strand.
GACCGTGACCACACATGTCCGACAGGTTGAAGGATGGGAGCCGGACGAAAGGTAATCGACGCAGCATTTTTATCTCAAGAGAGACGGCTGCATAAAGGGATCTGACCACAGCGAGGTAGCCATTCATGTGAAAGTGCCATATCACGATGTTGAAGAAGACATAGCGGAACCACCTCGGTTATCCCCCGTGATTTTTATGAAATGGATCATATTGGTGGTCATAGAGAAATTAATTTTTCCTGGCCTCAACTTGGTTGAACATGATGGCTGCATATTATACTGAAATTAATGAATGCTAGCAGCTTAGGTTCTTCGGAATTGGACGAATTATTTTAGAAATCAGAAGTATACTTATATGTAAAGACTGCTTATGTACTATCAGTGAATTACGTTTAGCAGATTAGACATTTGTCCGCGTTTTCAATTCGAGTAAAATAGGGTGTATTTTTTTCAATTCCTCTAGTTATACAATTTCTAAATACGTAGGAGCTTTCGCCAGTTAATAATTATTGAATTTGCTAAAGTTTTATAATGTGAAATATTTCTTTGCTTTTGCTGATATTCTGTCAGCCAAAGAAGGCCAGTGTTTCGTTAGCATCTCTGCGTCATCTAACGAGTGCCGTTGATGGGTACTGTCATCTTCCTCGCCTGCTAAACCGGGGGTCGCGGGTTCGAGTCCCGCCTGAGTAGGTTTTTCTCCACTCAGGGCATGGGTATTTGTGTTCGTCCGTTGTTAATTGTTAAAACACCCGATGTAAAAGGCCGGTAGAGCTGTTTTCGGAAATGTAGAAATAAATAAATACCGGTAAGCAACCAATATCCGCGCTGAACCCATCCAGCGACAATGATAGTAAATAGTTTACAAGAAGTAAAAATACAATGTTCAATATTCGTATAGTCGCTCTAAAAAATATGCCAAGGGTTGATATTAGAAAGCATCATTTTGCAATATTAGTAATGAAAGGAAAATAAATAGCTAAATTTAAGCAGTAATGGTTGTGAACATGTCTCAACTTAAAATCTGCAACTGCTGGAGCAGGAGTCCCCAAAGGTTTTTGATCGTTGACACCTTCAAGAATTTCTCCACTTTTTATTGACTCCCTCTACTTTAGTATTATATAATTATCATGGGACAAGAAAAGACACGGTCATTGTGTGAGTTTTAGATAGTTTATTGTAGTTTTTTTATTATTTTTATTACATATATCTAGTATATTTAGTGTCAGGAGTGCGTTCCCAAGTCTCCATAACGTGTCCGTTCGCGTTATCGTTATCTTTCTATTGCTTTCTTGAGAGAGTAAACGAGATCGTAATTCTTCAACTTCATCAAGTGTATTAAACTCCCTGGTTCTTGATGGAGAAAGTGCGTTCTTAGGACAGTGACTGTGAGCACTGCCCATCTAGAGCTGTCTGCGTTTTTGATAGGGATGACAACAACGCGAAAGAGGGAACTGTGGTCCCATGGGCGTGTATGATGTGGTCTTATCCCAGATGCGTCATAAAAGAGACTTTTAATAAGATAGTAAAACAGACTGACGTCCATGTGCCAGATATGCCTGGTGAGTCATGGCGAGATTAGTCAAACTAATTGGTAATGGAGAACATGTATTATTTTTAAATTACTACTGGCAATTGAACGTCATATTTTAAAATATGCAGGTCTAAAATTTGATAAAAGAAAGTTTTTTATTAAAAATATTTCCTGTGAAAATTTACGCCCGCAGGGCGGCCTTAAAAAACTACATCATCGAGAATTTCGGCAGATGACGTCAATGAATGGTATCCTTGCCAGTGATACGAGTATACGACGCATTATATCTACATCTACATACTACCCCGCAAGCCGCCTCAATAGGCGTGTGGCGGGGGGTGTTAGGACACCAGCCGTTTACATGTAAAAAGGAAACGCTCTATTGAAATTACGCCTTGCATTTATTAAAGTCCCTTATTGTTCGGGGGAAAAACGAATTCCCATACCTATCCGTTCGGCAAAATATCTCTCTTAATTTATCGTTTATGTCGGACCTGGAAATATAGTGGGGTTCTAATATGATGTTCTCCGTGTCGCTCTGAAAGATATCTATTCTCAATTGCTCAAGTAATCTAACCCTAGCGCGCAGCCTCCGAGTCTCTAGCGGCTCCCAGCCTAATTCGTTTAACATCTGCGTAACGCTGTCTGTACGCCCGTAGCAGTTTTTGACGAATCGCGCAGCTTTCCTTTGTATTTTATTAAGTTCCCGGATTAAGTCTTTCTGCACCGGATCCCATATGCTCGCTGCATATTCAAGGTGTGGCCGGACGAGTGCGAAATAGCACCTCTCTTTTACTTTTTCATCTGAAAATCTTCCCACAATACGCTTGACGAATCCTAGCTTCTTCAGAGCTCTGCCACAAATATTTCTTATATGTGTTCCCCACGATAGGTTCGAGGTAATCGTAACTCCCAGATACTTAACTTCATATGTCGCCTTTATCTAAACGCCATCCACAGCATATACACGGGGATAGTTGGACGACCTCCGCAAGAAATGTACCGCCGTGCATTTGCTCAGATTAAGTTCTGTGATTAAGTGAGCGCGAGCTGTGTTTCAATATTGTAGAATTAAGCTTTTTTTCCTCATTTGACGAAAATACTCTTCTAATTTCCTTCATGGCTCAGTAAAATTGAATAATTGCTGTCGAAATGAACCTAGAGAAGGGAAACGATACCGTGCGGTTACGTCAAACCATTGACATGCCGTTCAGTATAACGTGACTTATCAAAATTTGGTGAACTTTTCAAAGGCAATGGTATTGTCTGCGGTTGACGTAAACACATGCCGATTATGTTTTTGAAATCGTTAGAAAATTTTCTATTATGCAGTACTCTGATCATGTATGAGGAATAAGTTTTGTGCATGTTGCCCATTACTCAAACTACATGTTTACTGATGTATGGCCCGTCAAAATACTAGCAATATTACGCAAGTGTTTATTCATCTATAATATCAGTGGTTTTTAACTCTTTTTAATCTCTTTTTCCATCGCCCCGAGCACGAAACGACCTCTTTCAATGACATGTCGACCCATGGGAGCCTATATCGACCTCTTCGAGGATCTCTGCACTAGAGAAACCAAATGTAGTTGTGATTGTCCACTACCATTTGCCATCCTATGTGTAAAATGAGGACACCCCTCAACGTCAATAAATACACGGGCATTATATATGTATAACATGTCTTGCATGTTAAAATCATCATGGCTCAAAGTTAGTTACTTATTTTCTAAAATATTTGGGGATATAAATTAACGCTTTCAATCATGACTTCGGAGGGCGTGTATGAGTATTGCAGTTTAACGGCTGATGAAAAATGTGTCTAGTTTCCACATATCTCTGTTCAAATATCTATTTGTGAAGTGACGCGTAGTAATGGAAACGCTGCGCAGTGGGAAATGAGGTTTGGTTACAAGTTGTCGTTAAGACTTTTCATTGACTTCCTCTCGCTAATGATACCCTCCATCGAAGGAGAAGCAGTGGGCGTGTAGAGGTGTCGCGTGCGATTGGTTATGGTGCTGAATTGGTTACAACTTCATTCCCGAGGTGGTAATTTCACCCCAATTGATGACTCATAGAAATGCTCATCTCTCGATTGTTGTGACGAACTATAACTGATTATTAACTAATTTTAAGTTGAATTAGGTCTCGCCATACCTCAAAATGTGTTCGCCGCGGAGACTGTCGGAAATTTAATCGATACGTGCTGTCGAACGACAACTTTGATGCCTTCCCATGGATGAAATATGCCTATGTACCGTTTTAGTTCGAGTCTGGTGGCGGCGCTATGTTTGCCGATCTCCGAATGATGTATTAAGTCCTCTTGGATCATGGAAAGCAATCCATTATCTCGTATTCAACAATTAGAACTGTAATAAGTGTGGATGAATGGCGGGATAATATGTGCGGAATATTACCAAGTTCTTAAGTAAATAAAACTTGGGTCTGTCCACTTTATAATTTATTGTACCATGCATTTCCACGTCAAGGCGTCATCTTCATGTGCAATATCCATTTGGAAAAAAATACAGCCTTTATATCGGTATCATTTTTGGAAAGGGAGTTCAGGAAGGAAGTAAATATTTTGGTAATTAGGAGAGGGTCATAGTTTTAGGGTGGGAGAAAGAGTATGGGGGAATGGCTTTGTAATTATATGTCATTCGCTCCTATTTTTCTACTCTTCATAATCTCTAATCAACTTGACAGTGGTAGGCTTCACTTCACTGCCTGACGATGCCGGAAATCGGTGAAACACGTCGTAAAATAAAAAAATCGTAGAAAAGTACTAAGTATTTTAATTAATCATGAGTATTAACATCGTAATCTCTCATTGCTCGAGAGCGTCGAGGTGGCGTCCCTTGTCCTGGAACTGCAGAATTTCGGGGATGATTCAGCTTTGGTGGCCTTCGCTGAGGAGGTGCTTAGTGATTGGTGATCTGGTGTCCTTGTTTTGGAAGCATCTCTCTTGTTCTTCTGTACGTGTCCTTAAATTCCTCAACGTTTATATGCTTAAGTTCGTAATGCTGTCCCTCCACATCTCCACAGGCATCAAGTATATTATCAAGTAGTAGTTTTACTCTAATTTCTGAAGTCCACACAGTTGGTTCGAAATGCGTTTATTTTTCTCTCTTGGATTCCTTCTTGACCAATCAACCTCAGATTTCTATTTTTGTAACATCAATGGTGCGGGCAGACTTAGGAGGCAATATTAAAAATTTTAATTGATACGCAAAGATATCCTCCAGCATTTCAAGATGCACCCTCCTTTGATAAAATCAAGACTTAGGGAATGAGGCCTTTTCGGGCACTATAAAATGATGTTTTTTGTATAGTTAAAATACCGAAGCTCTCCGCTAATTGTAGACCCTCATCTCAGGCTGAGAGAAGCCTGCTAGTGATGCGACCATGAATTCCACGGGAAAGGAACTGGTTGGGAGACAATAGGTAATTACATGGAATCTTATGTTCCTACTAGAGGTATAGAATAAACTCTCGTGCGTTGAACAACAGTCTCTTTTAGAATTTTCAACGTTCCATTCTGTCACTCCACCCCTCTGGCCTCCCATATTTATGGATGGAAGCTAAACAGAGCAAAGTGTCATAATAAAAGAGAAATAACTTTCCTATCCGTTGCATCAGAAACTGCCATGATGCCCGTTCACTTAGCATCTTCAAGCATGAAATTCGACGGCTAACATTATTTCACTATTTTATTGTATATTACTTGGAAGCGGGCTAGTTCAGTATAATCCCCAATCTTGGGCATATGGACCATAGCCGTCATAAAATGCCAATTTAGCCAGTGGGTTGTGTGAGTTGGTATATTCGCCGAATCGTTTATCTTCATACCGTACGACCATTATCTACCCATTTATTCCCCTTAGGTGCGAGCGAGTGAGCGATGAGGTCATGAAGTTGACCCATGCATACCGATGCTTACGATTTTACTCAGTCTCGGGATGAAATCGAGTTTTTCAGCTAAATTACCCTTCTCTCCGGGTTAGTTACGTCATACGACGCACTTCACGGCGAATAAAACCGTTGCATCACTGAAACGGAAACTTAATGCTAATCCTGGCAATTGGTAATTATTAGATACTTGCCTCTCAAAAGTGTGTAATGGCATTTCACTCGCTAGTCAGCTTAATAAATATTACTTAGAAAGTTCAGCTTGGTTACAAATGGAAGTAGAACAAGAAATCAAGGATCAGAAAGTTTTTACTTGACGAAATAGTGCCGAAAACTGGAAGGTGAATGATAGAGTTAACTTGAAAGCTGGAATACGGGAATTAGAGACAACATTGTTTGATGATCAAAAGAGCTCAAGCGACAGGAAATAGTTCCTGCAAAATGCTTTCCAATAAAAATAGCTAGTTAAAGAGCGAAAATCAGGCTCACGGAGAAGGTATTATTGGCAGGTTATTGAACTTGATAACTATTGACAGGGACGCTCCAGTTGAATTAATTTTATTGGTGGGTGGCCATGATAAGATAACCCCCTATTTGAAGGAAAAACATTGACTACTGCCTGATTAAGTGTTCTAGTTCACCAGCAATATGTGCACGCATTATCAGTGTCAGAAATGATTGGAAGTAATTTAAGGCATTTTACTGATTCTGATAATTTAATAGATTAGTTAAGAGTCGTGAGGATAAGAAATCATAAATACATTTCCGTTTGCAAGTTTCCCTTGCTATTGATCTTGTCTGATGGGTAAAATATGGTTTTTAAGTAAGTACATAGGACTTATGAGAATTTTAATAGCGATTTCCCCGTATAATGACATGGAAACGAGGGAAAATTTGTTAAACATTATTGGTGACATCGAGTGAATAATAGGAACATTATCCCGTTCGTTTGGGTTAAAATCTTATGAAATTCGCTTTGTTGATGACATTATCTGAATCGTAGGAAACTCATCTAATTTATTTGGCTTATAAATATTATAAAATTGACTTTTTTAAAAGGTATCATCTTCCTTGAGGATTTAAGAATTCATCTAAGCTCACTTTGAACGGACAATGTTTGTAGGTGTACTTACGCACATACCCATCAAGCAGTTTCCTTTCAGGACAGACATAGTTAAATGAGCTTAATTCTCGGTGTTAAACCTAAAAAAATTATAATTTCCTTCATACTGCCCTATCATTGCAAACCATATTTGCTTCTGCCACATTCGAACATGCTCTCTTGTACTTGTAGCTCCTTATATTCCTCCTCTTATGACTCTCTTCCACCGCATTCACCCGCGACTTTCTCGGTCTACCCCTTCCTCTCTCGCTATTCTCTCCTCCATCATATATATTTCTATTTATTCGGCCCTCATCCTTTATCTCAGCATGGCCAAACCGACGAAAAACGTGTTTTTCATACAGGTCCATTACCGGAGCATCCATTGAACATTCTTTCATCACCCAATCTTTCCTAGCCCTATCTCTCCTACTTTTACCGCATTAGTAGGAATGCTCTTCAAACTTTTAGTGAAATGCCGACTTTGTATGCATTCGAAATTCACGTTGATGTTATAAAGCATTTTCATCCTCGTTTTCTCTCAGCACTCTCAGGTGTACTCGCTTCTGTTGGATTCTAACCCTCCAAATCTTATTATTTTGTCGAAACCCCAACTTTTAAGGAAAGAGTGAAGAAAATCTTGTGCTTCTGCTCTTTTCTCCTAAGGTTTCTATTCCCCCATCACTCCCGAAAATCGTGATTGCGCTTCTACATCTGATGAATTCGTGATTAAACAGAGAATCAATCAAAACGAAATAACCGTAGATGTGAAAATAGATGGCGTGTTTCCGCACAAAAGTGTAGCCTGCTATATCTATAATTTAAAGTGAACCACTCATCATGGCTATTGCCTGAATATTGTACTGCGACGTTTCAAGGAACGCATTGTCAAATTATTGCTGTTTCCCTTATCTTTACGTAAATTGGCACTTAATCGCTACTTTTGTTGAAGAAGTAACGATCTTTTCGGCGCATTGACTACACGTGATCCACTCGCTATGGCCGGAGACACAGCTACATATTACCCTGCGAGTTGTCACAGCGGCGTGTGGAAGGGGGCGTTAGGAAATTAGCCATTCAAAAGGAAGAAATAAGGAAAAAGGAATTTGAAGAGGGAAAGGACGAAAGTGAACTGTAACGTAACGGTAAGTCTTAGGGCCGTAACGAGAGTCTCACCTTCGAAGGAAGCCTTGGCGAAGGCCTACGCGAGATCGTAGGAACGAATTCTGTACGAGAGAAAAGGATACCTTCGTAGGTCGAAGGGAGCCTTCGACCTAAGTTGATTTCCGCTTATAGCGCTTACTGCCCATTACGTCATGGAATCTCCGTGGTTACGCGATAAACATTCAGGGAGGAGGGACGGGAGGTCATGTTTGTAAACATTGGCGTTTATGCAAATAACCTAATGATAAAGAGATCTGCTGGCCTATTGAATGAGGCAATTCTCTTTAAAATGACAATAATGTGCCAGAAAACGACTAAATTGCTGCTGTTTTAGTTCTGCCTGAATTGCGAAGTTGAATGATGTCAGGATAAATAAATACCCGCAGTTAGAATGCGACAAAGGTAACGAAAACATTTTTACATCTACAGAAAATTACGTTCTTTTGCATCAATTTGTGAGACATGTATTAGCTATTCGTAGACAAACAATTTAAAAGTATTTTGAAATTTTAATTTCTCAAATAGATAACGAATGTGATGGTAAAAATATTAAAACGTAAACACCTTCTTCAATTCATAGTTCGCTTTGCAGCAGCAATTGAGGAAGGCAAAGAAAATTACCAAGCTGAGGAGGAAAAATGTGTATACTTACAAAATAGTGTACAAGTGAAAGAAGAAGGATGAGGGTACTCGGAATTTTACCTTACTTAAAAATCGATTACTCAATAAACCTCTCAATTTTATGTAAACATATATTTAAATGCCTCACAAGGGGTAAATTAATGCCTAAAGTATTCTTAAGATATAAAATGTACCTATTTCAATGACACACTTTGACATTGTAACTCAAATCGTAGGTTGAGATACAGGTTAATATTTGTAATTTAAACAGTGTATATTTATTATTGGGGAAGGCTTGAGCATACACTACGAAAAAATTATGTACTTTGGAATTAAAATAATAAAAATTACATTAACTTGAAACTACGAGTTTTCTCACATTATATTCCTATTTTAGTAGCTCATCCTACAAATTCAAGGGCTAATAACTTTTTCTGTGGCCCTGCTTCCAAAGTATTTTCTTCTTTCTTCAAGTATTTAATTCTTTCTTCAATAACCTTTGATAAAAGCAGTTTTTTAGAACTTTCTTTACAGATATAGCTAGTTTAAGGGCGTTTGACGAATGACTTTCTATGCAATTTTTAATCGGATAGCATATAATTTACATCATTAAATGAAATTGATTTTCAACCCAAGCTAAAAGGTTTTAAACATTTTCATATAATTTAAAGTGGATTTAACTCTTGATGTTAGCATACAGCTCTCTTATTTATGAAGTAATTGCTCAGATCAGGTATTACAATTAATGAGGCTTTTATATTCTAGTTAACCACCTTATTAATGAAATGCTTGCACGGCCTGAGGTTATATCTTGAAAGGTAACCCTAGAAAAATAATTCAATCTGTTATTAACTATAAATACCTAATTTCAAAAGACAAACTCATTTTCTCCTTTTTGTTAAATATTAGATTACCGTTCACCAAAGATTATCTAACACTAGACTCACAACCGTCATCCTCTGTCTGTTGCTGGATCATTGCTTACCCCTTTCTCGACTACACTTTTTCCCTGTTCTGAATTCTCAAGGGTAAAAAAGGTTGACTTATATATACTGAAAAAATGAAGCAATATAATCAATGCAATGCATTTGAATCATTTATTGAAATTGTTAATATATTTGAAATTACTCAATAAACCGCTGTGCAAAGGAAAGGCTTATAATACAGAAGACTTTCAGATAAAGGATGGGTTTAATCGTAGATGTGCTCAAGCCTGGAACAGAAAATACGAATGATGGAAATACAGCTTGAACGTTTTTTTGATTCTCCTAAACTGGCAGCTGATGTAACAGGTGATGGTGTAAATCCGCTTATATGCTCAGAGATAGCTACATATGGTCAATGCCACGTATTACACTCAACAAATCAACAGTGAGTTTGCTTTATGAGTATTATACTTCTGTTATCGAGGCTAATTCGTGTTTCCTTATATTTTCATTTCAGGAGTAGAGTATGAGCTTATAATAATATTTTCAATTATTCTGAAGGAAATTTCAAGTGGCCTACCACTAAACGACCAGGCATTTTCACTGTACTGCCTGAGGACGGCCGAATTATACATTGAGCTCTATCCCTGGTACTACATGCCGACCACGGTCCATAAAATGCTCATACATGGCGCGAAAATTTCGAAAGGGGCAATTCTTCCCTTAGGCCAGCTATTCGAAGAGACGATGGAGGCTCGCAATAAGGACGCCAGGATATTCCGAGAAAGATTAACGCGGAAACACTCCAGGATGGCCACCAATGAGGACCTATTTAAAAGACTTTTGATCACGTCCGATCCATTGCTTTCCTCCACCATATATTTGACTGTGAAAGCTCACAGGAGGCTTCCGAAGGAATTACGGGAACTATTACTAATAGAAGACAAAGAAGAAGCAATAGAATCAAACAGCGAGTATGAGTAGTAATTACGATTCGTCCGAGGACTAAGAATTTAGCTTGAAATGAACATTCAGCAATGGACGTTGGGTCAACGGTGTTGTAGTGACGGATTCGCGGGGATGGCTGAGTGGTTAACGTGGTTAAAGAAAGGATAGTGAAAAGGCGATCGCATAGTCAGGAGCCCGCTACCCACCACCCTTTGCTAAACCGCTTCCTTACCCACCCTTGCTAATCCCTCATTAGAACACCGCCGACCCAACTTCCTCTCCTTTCATTTTCTCCGGGTATTCCCTGCTTGAGTTTTTTTCCCTTCATTGCCTCAAACAGACCTCTCACTTTCATCTATCTCCCTCATGGAGCGCGTCGTTACACGTGCGACCAACCCATCTCCTCTAGCTGTTTCTTAAACTTCTTAGCCATTCCCAAATATACACATGGTGTGTGCTTTCAGAAATTTGTCAACCACCTGAAGATGACTCGGTGAATTAAAACCAAGGCTGCTCTGAGGGTGAAAATCATTTCGGAAAATGATATTTGGCTTCTTTTCAGTATCTTACAAGTAATGGTATTTCATTTAAGTTATTGAATTAATCATTACCGGTACTGACAACATCAACACGAATTGAAGCTTCTCGTTTATTGCCATCCTATTTTCAAAATACCTTTTCTCTTTTACCATATTCCGCGTAAGGTTTGGCGCAGCAAATTCTATACAAAACAACATCAGTTTTCTAGTTTTGTTTAATATATTATCGATGAATCTAATTGTGTTTTCATCTATGTATCCTTTACTATTTGTCGAGAGCATTGTAATTACAGTGTGTGCTCAGTATTGCGAAATAAATATGCACAACCACTGGAGACTTAAGTCCCTTATTAATCCATCCCTAAAACAATGATCCAGTTTGTCACTCGATACAAAGATATGATACTGCGCATAAAAGATCTTTTTAAAAAAAACTCATGAAATCATGCTGATTTTAAACTCAAGCTTGAATTTCATTGTAAGAGGCTATAAAGAATGGTAATATGAAAATGATTCCCTTTTGGTAATTCCTTAAAATTAAATATTAATTTACGTATTTATCAGTTCCAAGTTATTTGTAGGAGAGTATACTATTATTATTTCTGGCGCATCAAAGAGTCAGATAACGAAGAGTGACAACATATTGTAATTTGCCAAGCAGGCATCTTTTTTTAAGGTTACACATTGTCATAAATCGTTTCTTTTCGCGCCACCCTCCTCGGGGAGTAAAGGCGGAGGGTGCTGTTCGTGGTGGGGGTGGAGAGGGTGAAGGGAAAGAAGGGAACCCAAATGTTGCCTTTTTTATGGAAAACATGCAAGGTAGTAAGGTACCACGAGAACCCGCATTCTTTCTCAAGAGTTGAAAGCCGTACATAATTTGCAGCATGATTCCGAAAATTATCCAAAGAAAAACAAATGTACCGCAGTTACGCGTGCACTGATCCATTCTCTCGATCCAATGTCTTCGCAAAATCTTCAGTGTAGAATCTTTATAAATCAGTGACAACATGTATAGCCCGAAAAAGTTGAATTCGAGGAGTTAATGTTCACACAACTTGAACAATCCAACGGAGTCACTGTATTTCCAGGTCCCGCTGCGCGGGGCCGGGCCGCGACGCGCGATCTAAAAATCGAGTTTATTCTCGGCGTCGCAAACTTTTTTCAAGTATTTTTACGGAATAATCTAGAAATATGTTTAGTTTATACTCTGATAAAGTATCCCAGAGACCGTTTTCCGAATAATTATATTGTCTACTGTATGTACAATTTTGTCTAAAATAAGGGTCCGCCATTTTGTGACATAATAGCACTCAAATATGATCACATATGTCTGAAAGTTATGCATAGTATAGGTAAAGCACCCTGTTTACAAATGGTAATGTTTTTATTTCATATAAAACCTTCCATTACTCCTATATCTGCTCAACTTTTAAGATTTTCGAAGAAAAATGAGAGCGGGCGCTTTTTAGGAAATTTGGTCGTATTTGAGCCTCAACCTCAGCTTTCTAACCAGCTTAAAATGAACGAAGTGGAAATAAGGCATAAGTTTATCTTTACGAATGGTTCCATTTATTCTCTTCTTTGAAATATATGGAACGACCCCATTGGTGTTTTTCTCCACAACACCGCGTGAATCATTTCAATCCTATTTTGTTTGCTTTCGGCAAGAGTGTGTGCATTGAATTCGAATCGCGCGAAAGGGCTAACCATCGATGTCTTACCCTCCCTATTCCTCACGGGTCACGGTCTATAGTCCGATTATGGCACGCGAGGGAATAAAAGGCAAAGCCCAATCTCGGACGGACGGTCTGCGAGCGGACTTAGCGCGTCTCTCTCCTTCCGCTCGTCGCTACCTCGGCCTGTTCCGCGCTCTTTTTCGACCACACCGCGAATCCCATCTCCTGCGAGTCACGGCACGACTGAATGGTTGGGACTTGGTCGCCGATTGTCAGATAGAGGGAGGCTGCGGCTGCAAATAAGTCGAAGGGTCCTAATTTATCAGGGGTGGCGTAAGACGGGACAGAGGCTACCCCCCGGGGCGCCGCCTCAGGGGGATCGGGGAAAATTAGTTTCAGCATCAGAAATATTTGATATGAGAATATGAATCAGTAGTTTGGACGCCATATTTAAAAAAATACGTAGAGATAGATAAAGTCCAAAATAAATTTGGCAGATATTTATATTAATTTTGCTTTTGTTTTTACCCATTGTATGAGCATTATATATCCTATGAATGTTTATTGAAGATGTTTGATTGCCGAAGTTTGGATATAAGAAGGCACATAAAATATTTCATGTATTTTCATAGTACTATTAATAATGGTGAAAATCAGTTTTGTCTCAATAATATCAACTTTTATTCCTCTAATATTTGTTTGAGACAAAAGTTTTTGTTTTTTCCAAAGCATATCAATCATGAGTATGCAAAGCACTCGTTAGATAGAATTTTTGCTGTGTACAATGAATAGATACTGTCGTGTGCTTGACCTGTTTCAAGTTAGAACAAAATATTATAAATCGGTATATAACGTTATTGATAATCACCTGCGACTGAGTATCCATGTGTGTATGTAAATATGCTATGTATGGTTTTCCCTGTAAGTATATGGTTGGGTGAACATTAAACCTAATAAATAAATATTATGTCTCTATGATAATATTGTATATTTATGATATGAATATTGTTTTTAAGGAAACATGTATATTAATTTGTTTATTGTAAAATTTTTGGCAGGGAATATGAAATGGGGGATCGCTTCAAATTGGACTTTCCCGGGTGGAGAACTTTCCTTGGCCAGTTCCTGATCTTCATAAAGGTAGGATCGAGTTTCTTTCTGAATTAACAATTATTATTACTTGGTTATCTGCCCGTTGTGGTAGGTTCGTGATGGATCATTGGTTCTCTCCTCTAACACTTATTAAGTGCTAGGACGGAACTACTTTCTCTCAAGTTCTCTCTTCATTTCAGCATACTTCATACTTCTGATTGTAACTTTCAAAATGGCTATCTCCCCACTTCTCTGCATTCTTCGTTTTAAAAACTGCCTTCATTATCTCACTCCGCTTTTATCACTTCTTCCATCTACTTACATACCTTCCTGATAATTTCCTCAAGCGTCGTACTCTCCTTTCCTCTATGACAGGGACTTCTTCGCTTGTCTCCCCATCCGTCCACCGTACTTTCTCCATCCCTCTGCATCCTCCCACTCTTCGAGCGCCTCCAGTCTCTCTTCTCGTCCTCTCCAACCGGGGCCCTAGTTTCGTTAACACATTGCGGTACGCTCAGGATCAACAACTCTGAGAAATTGATTTTATTATTTGTGATGCACTGGTCAGAGTAGGTTTTGGTGGAACATTTCTACTCTCATTTACCCCCTCTTCTACTCTGACTTCCCACATCTCTTCTCAAGGCACAGCAGGGAGACTGGTAAAATACACACCGTAATATGCAGAGTACACATAGAATACCTACTCTCTGTTCAAAGAAATGCACACACAAATTTCAATGTTGGTATTTATTATGTATTTATATGATTCATTATCATGAGTCACATTAGCTTCTCTCAGTAGGTTTTCGCAGGTTTTTCACACCCTCTTCATGTGTGGATGTTTTCCTGCAGTGGGTTTTTTCCGTGATGTATTTATTGATGTAGATCCTCATGTTTTTTCCACAATTGTACTTATCTTTTTACACTTATTTCTGATACTTCATTATGTCGCGTTAATGTTCTATTTATATTGTTTTTAGTATTATTTCATTGATTTATGTATTGCAGAGTTTGTCATGTTCACTGTCTCATATATGACGAGGGGTTAGGTGGAAGAAGGGGCTTTTAAAGTCTCAAACTCGCCCCAATAAAGACGTCTATCTATCTATCTATCTCTTTCCTTATAATAATTCTGTTTTCTGCTCCACATTATTCCTTTTTCTGTCTTAAAACGCTTACCCTTTTACTCTCTTCCCCGCGTGCTCTCTTATGTAGATCTTTTCTTACTTTTACAGCGGCTTTTGATATTCTTTCGCATGCTAACAACCATTAGTTCTTTATGCTTTTCCACTTTGCCATACATTATGAAGGAAGCCTCGGTAGCCGGTAGCTTTACTGGCCTAAAGCCCTTGGGGCGATATCGAGGGATCTGGGTTCGAGTACCGGTCAAGGAGGATGATGGATGGAGGAATTTTTGCTCTAGTGTGCAATAGCGGGCGACGCCGTTTAAGTAATACCGTGGCTCGTTCGCGGTACACACAAAATGTTTATGGAGTATCAAAAACAGATAGCATTGATACTTTAATTTTTAAATCAGCACTATTATTGTTGTATGCTGTTGATTTTCTCGGTGTTTTTGGTTAACTTTGATTTGCAGCTTTCATGTTTGCAGAAGAGAAACAGTAGCTGGTCACCAACTTAGCAATGCGTCGATACCTATTACCTCATCTAAACAGTCAACAAAGACTATCTTGGAAATATCGCGTGTTTACTTGGATAGTAATCATTGTTAGTTAAGTGAAAACTGTGTTTGTACGAGGATGGACCGCATTAAGAAGGGTTTTTTACTTGTGATTCGTGCGAGAATATGAATTCTCCGAAATGCTGCTATTTTGATTTGCCTACTCAACCCTCCTCGTGAATTCGTCCTCAGTGCCGTTTGTTATGAAATATTCTCATCGTGCAATCTATTCTTTTTCTGCTTCCTTAACTGAATTTAACCCCCCCCATCCTTAAATCGATCTTAAAAATTCTGCCATCTCCTACTTCTTTTTCCCTCCAACTTTGGAGGTTTCTTTTTTTCGGAGTCCTTCCTTAAAATTCGTCTGGTCAAGTAGTTTGTTTTTTTATCATCTGTAGTAGTCATAAATTTAATGATTGGTTTGCTACAACTCTCCCCTCCATTCTCGTCTCAGACCAGTGACGTAGCCAGAATTTCGTTTTAGGGGGGATTAGGTGCCTATGGAGCACAAACAGGGCCATGTGGAATATGAACAGGGGGGGATTTAGAAAATCAGGAACAAAATTTTGTTGGGGAAATTATGAGTGATATTGTGACTGCAGTATAACAGCCGATTTTAAAAGAATTTTCCTGTGGAAATATCTGAAAGAATACAATACCTACGGTTTTATGTTTAAAAAATGCCAACGTATTAATTTAAATAGTTATTCAAAATTAAAAATAAATGAAATCGATATTTTTTTTTAAAAAAGGACAAACTCCTTCAGTGCCCTTTTTTTTAAATAGTCAGAATTTCGGGTGGGAGTCCGGACCCTTATCCCCCCTGCCTAAGGCACTCTCTCAGACAGCCGCTTTCTTCCTTAGTAAGCCTTTGTGTTCTGAAGTATTCAATCCTCTTCTTTATCGGTTTTGCTCGGGAATCCATACTATTCATTCACCTCATATTACTGTTTTCAGGAGGCTGTCGTGCAATAGGCGTTTCCACAACTATTTTATGTCTGCATTAAAGTGATTGAAGGGCCAGCTAAGCATCAAGGTCACTACATTTCGGTTTTCCTCTAATAAAATTTCACATGTTACATATTCTCTCAAGCACTTGTTCATTGTTTACTTTTCCCATTCGTGTAATCTTATTATGTGTAAATTCAACTCTCAGTTGAACCTCATAACAACGATTTCTTGGAATTCCTCTATTCTTTCCGACCGTCCACGTTTCTGAGGTACAATTCACAACGCTCCAAATAAAGCGTTCGGCTCAATCGCGAATCGAACGTGAACTGGGCTTTGAGGCGAGGGGAATATGGGTAGAGGGGGAAGGAGAGAGGAGGAGGAGAAGATTTAAAAGGAAGATAGATGAGGAGGAGGTTGGCCGATGATTCACAATCCCACCGAGCTGAGACTTCCATAAGGTAGGAGAAGGGTGAGAGGGGAGAAATGGAAATGAGGAGGCGGGAGAAGTTGTCCTTCCGACGCGTGACGAGCTTCATAGTCTTCAATGAACTCGCCTCCTCGGCTTGGTGTTGTCGCTGGTAGTAGGTGTCCGAGAGCCACCCTTTTTCTCTCTCCTCTTCCCTCGACTCCTCACGTGGAGTTGTCAACTTGCCTTGATTCTCCCGGAATTGGACTACATTTTTGAAGCGGTACTCTTCTTATGGATGGGAGTAATCTCGCGAAAGCATAGGGTCAAGCGGCACCCGACTCCCCGAAGGATCTGTTTAGTCGTTGCGCGGTCACATACATACATGCAAGCGCTTCGAATAATTTCACAATACATACTATCTCTGGAGGGATATAGTGTAATTTCATATTAATATTTTGTCGAAATGTATTTCATGTACCTATTTATCATTAATGTATAAATATAGTATTAATATTTTCAGAAATATTAATTTAATTATTAGTTTATTTATATAAAATACTGTGTACTCCCCCATGCCGATCATATCCATACTCAGTGTTACACTTCTGTCGGCCGTCCCGCAACGGCGACACCTTTTTTTTTAATAAAAACGATAGCTTTGAACTTATTCTCATGTATACTTAATTTCCGACTCAATGTTTCAGCTATTATTTGCCATGTTTTTCGGCGGAAGTTCAACTTATTTTGCTAGAGCCAACGTATTACGGTAGAAACAATCACGTGCATGAGATAAAGTATATATATATATTGCAGAAACGATAAATTTCTAATGTAATTTTCTCCGCGGACAGTAAGGGGCCATAATAGTTGTGATAGATCATTTCTATGAAATTCCCACCCTCGCTAGGTAGACTAGACTGTGTAAATGTGCTTGATAACATATCATTATTGAAAAAAGCTCACCCCGCTTGAAATGTCCCGCATGATTGAAAGTGGCAGAAATGCTACTATGCTCTCGTTAAGCCACGTATCGAATAGGTATGTGGCGAGTGTTTAGGACCCGGCACAAAAAAATTAATTCACAAAGCATATAAAATACAAAGGAAAAATCCGCACGCTTTATTAAAAAAATGCTACGAGCGTACAGGAAGTGTCACACATCTGATGGAAGGATTGGGTTGGGTACCGTTCGAGACTCAGAGGCTACACGCTAGGCTTATATTACTTGAAAAACTCCGATCAGGCGAGTTTCATTAGGACTCAGTGGATATTTTTTTGACTCCGCTTTATATCTCTAGAAGTGATAGGAGTAAAGAAATAAGAGAGATACCTACTCTTCCAAACTGACAGGTGCAAAACTTCCTTCTTTCTTCGAACCATTAGTGATAGCAACAAAACACTGTGGCACTATCTTAACTTAAAAACGCAGTACATTGCTAACAGACTATTCGCCTCTGTCCTCTCCGCCCTCCTTCTTCCCCCCCCCGTCGCATGGCTAATTCCACACCCCTCTGCAGCGGCTCGCAGAGCAGTATTTAGTTGCAGATGATTTTGTTTCCTGCATGAATTAGTACCTCTTAGTAATCATAAATTAGTAGTAATAGTAATACTAATCGGTTGTGGTATCTTAACCCGCATGTTATCATGTTCCCCATGGTAGCACTCTTCTAGTTTAGTCGTGCATTGTTCTCTTGACTGCATTTTAGTCTGTGCTTAGCTGCCAGGGGGCGTATGGGGCTTGACCCTGATCTGGGAATAGTATTGCATGCCTGGTGGGGAATTAACCCGTGCCACACACCCTCTTGGAGGCTTGCACGGTACTTCGTAGATGTAGATTTTCAAGGCACAAGTGATGTCCAGAAGCGTGTATTATATACATTAGTCAAAAAGGAGGGGTGGGGAGGAGGATAGGGTAATGAGGAGATAAGGAGACAATGTAAGGAATCAGGGAGTGAAACCTTAGCCGTAGATGTCAATCACTTCCTTCACTTTCGTCGGGAGAATGATTGACGTCTGAGAAGAAATAGGCGTCATACAAATGGCCATTGACCAGAGACCCTAAGTACGAGTTCACGATTTCGCAAGTCCAATTCCTTCTTATTTTTTACGTGTAACATTTCTTGGGCGAAATCACTGTGATGTCCACATTTTAATAAATGTCAAGCAGAAGTGGAAGTCCCATCACATTTTTCAAAACACTTTATGCTCCTCGGCTCATTTTCTTATTTGTCTTCCTAATGGATCTTCCATCACAATTATCACAATTTCAAGTTTTGCCCATGTTCGGTCGGAAATAAAGTAGAAGCTCTTTAGTAGTTTAGTACCAAGCTATAATTTTTATTACAATGACTTGATTTCACAAAGATTGGCCCGAATCACTCACTAATTTTGTGAAAATATAGCGCCTCCTGAAAAGAGGCATTTTCCTCTCGCTTTCGCTTATCAATAATAAATAATAAAACAGACTTATGATAGGGGAGTGAATGGTGTGAGATAAAGGGGTTGACCGAGAAAGTCATTGGTAAATACTCTTTGGAAGAAGAATATTAGAAGTATTATTAGAATAGGAGAGAGTGTATGAAACAATGCATGAATGAATTAACGAAAGATGTATGAAAATAGAGGATATAATGGAGGAAATTATTGAAAAGGAGCCAGTTTCCTAGGCCTAACAGCATTAACCAAGCTCTCTTTACTTGGGATCCCCCCTGTACCCCTAAAGGAAATGGCGTGATGGTATGAACGTATGTATTTGGTTATCAACGTGAATCTAACGGGATGTATTCTAGACCCTCGTGAGGGATACGTAGTGGTTCTGAACGATCCTTGACTATTGTTATTTATTGTGTACGTCAGCTAGTTAAGACTCGGTTGAAGAAATCGTGTTAAATTATTGAAAATCATACCTGTAGGTAGAGCTTATTAAATAGCGATCAAATTACACGTTGAAGCTGTTCAATAATGAGGACTGCACATCAATGTAGTCGTAATTATGCTTTTAACTTGATCTCCCGGAATTTCCTTCTCTCGGAACAAACAACTCCTGGAATGAACTCCATAGAAGTTGATAATCATCCTCCTCAGATCTCATCCTAGCGTTCGTCAAGCAAACACTGGCCTGAAGGTACATTCAAAGTATTTTAACTTCGTCTAAAGCCGAACGGTGAGACGGACTGACGAATGTGTGAAAATCACAATGAAAGAATCATTCGGGAATTGGGTTGGTGTGGTGGCCGGGAACCTGGCTTTCAAATCCAGAGAACCTGGCTTTCAAATCCTGGTTCGATTCCTAGATGTGATAACATTTTTCTGTCGCACCCCGATCTCTATTTGGTGTTTTGACAAGCTCCTGAGGCGATGACGTGTTGCCGGCGTCATGTCATCAATATAGCCCCTTCATATGTCCCCTTCCATTGATTTAGAAAAAAATCTCTCTCGCTTATTTTTTCTAAATTATTCATATGAGGTCTCGTGGAAGAAAGAATTATTTAATTCACGATGAATAGGTTCCACCACATCTGCCTTGAGACAACATCATTCATTTAAAAAAGAGGTCTGATTTAAATATCAGCTCTCATGGACTAATATTTTAGACTCAAATCGATTTTTAATTCGAGCGCGTTTCAAAAATTAATCTAAGGAAGACGGACCTTGAACAGAGGTTCTTTATGCTTTAAAATTATATACTTCAATCGTGATAAAAGTATGGCTTACTGCGTTTCCCGTCCGTTGTGCCACAATGTTGTAAGCATGACCAAGTCGTGAAGTTTGGTGATTTTACCTTGTTTTGATTTTTATTTATAATGACTCACATCGAGCAAGTAAATTACATCGATCAAAGATGCAATTAATTTTAAAGGCAAATAAATTTTCTTTCCAACCATTTATAATTTGTCCTACCAATCATTCTCAGCGTTAATGTGGAGCAAGTCCAAGCCTATACTATTTTGATGGTGACAGTAGATGGACTTCTTCGAGTGGAGTACGCCTTAAAACGGGTAGAACGTACAGCTGTGCATCATTTAGTATCTTTTCGGTTAGAGAAGGTTAAAGCCGACGCCAGATTCCTCTGCACTTTTCTACCATTCCAGTATAACCTTATAACTATACTTACCTACCCACCTGTCCTTAAATGTGAGAATTATTTCAGCTGTCGGTTGACTCTTCTATTAGCTGCATCTACTGGTATTACCCGCCGCATTGGAGATACACGAATCTGTGGAAGTCAACATGAAAAATCAGAGAGGGTTCAGTCAGTGTGGAGGCTAGAGACCCTTCCAGAAATCTAAGGTTTGAATCCCGGTAGTCGGAAAATTTTCATTGAATTCCCGATCTCTATTTGCGTGCAATTAGAAGACTAATTCAAGGGTTGCACTTCGCCCGTCAGATGATTCCAACCATCATGTCAGATTATGACGTTAAACCGTGGTCACCTTAGCGTCTTTCGCTAAGGTAGTTGGAGCGATTTTTGTTTATGTACAGAATTGCGTGAAACTTTGCATACGTGTTCACGTCAGTGATATCTATAGATAAGACTGAAAAAATTATACTACCAGTTTTTTTCAGTCAATGCCATATTAACACGTAGCCTTATTACACATGACATATATTTCGTAATAATTCGTATTACATATATACATACTTTCTTCTAATATATACATACCTTCTTCTAAACGCGATAATATACATTTCATATTATTATTATAATTGTTGCTAGCAAATATCAAGGTGTCACGCCGTGTCCAATATTCGAAAATAACATATTTCAATATAATTTCGTCTAAATTTCGAATACCGCACAAAAAATCTAATCATAACCTGCTTTAATTAAGAAAAAAATGTGAAATATAATTCTTGTATGATTTCCATTACTGCCTAGGTGGTGAGTTCCAACGCATGAACAGATGCACTTGAATTAAATATGGTCCACGAATTTTTTTCTACTTATTTAAAAATAATTAAAATGTACACTCAATGACCCAGGATTACCAAATTTAGGCCACCTTAACAGGAGGCTAAATCTGACGCCGAGCAGCTCTCCAACCTTTGTTCATTCCGCGATTATCCTTTCTTAACCAACCTGCCCACCTGTTCATAATAACGATGGGTCGGTCGTGATTGCTCAAATCCCGAGATCAAGTTCTCTTAAAAGATTGATTGATGAACTGGATCTCTCCAATAACCGAGGAGTTCAACTTTATCGATCACGATAGGAATGATTGTATGAAATAAAGTATCGTTCAGGAGATGTGAGACCGGCCAAACAATAATGAGATAAAATAAAGAGACGACTCTGAGGTGGCAAAATTTATTGAAAGAAGTGTAATAAAAAAACTATGCACTAATATCTATCTATAATACCTACATTGCTCAAGTACACAAATCAATCATTATCCTTTCACTGAGGATGTAAACTGCTAAACTTAAAATTCATGAGCATCCGTGTAGTCAATAACTTAATTTCAATTCGCATTGATTGATTAACGGAAGTTATGCATTGCGAGTTAAATAACTTTTAGTTTTCACAATAGGTGCATTCAACCGACCCAGGTCGGTGTAATTTTAAAGGTAACGAGCATATACTAGTAGGAGCATGCACAAGCTAGAGAGGCCGTCATTGGAGAGAGTTGTCTGCCCAGCAGCACGTGACGTCGGACGTGGAAAGACAACCGGTATATCCCACCCTTTGTTTTAAAGGAGTGGATACATTTCGAAAAGAGCGTGATGGCCTAGTGGGTAGAGCGCTTGGCTACTGATCGAAGGATCCCGGGTTCGAATCCGGGTGAAGCCTTTGGACGCCCCCGAACAAAAAAAATCCTCGGAGTGCGAGGTGGCCCAGGAACTGGCCCCCCTACCCTGAATGTGTAATATTCACACGCCTGTGGCTTGGTCCGGGGTGAGCTCTGCCCTCAAATATCCAAACCAACCTTCGGGTTGAATCACTGAGTGAGTGAGCTCGTCTGGAAGTGGTCGGGAATTTGTATACGTGAGTGAGTGAGTCACAAATGCGGCTGTATAGTATGAGGAATCACGAATGGCCAGCGAGATCAGCGTTAGTTACGATTTTGTAACAATCACGACTTTCCTGAGAGATCATTAATCGTAGGCAACTTGAACAGATCACTAGCTGGAACATCCATCAATCATGACCTTACACTCACGATCGAATCTCAAGTGGGCGTGACCGAGATCTCTCAAAAGACAGACTTTGCCCATCACTAGTTCATAATGGCGCAAATGACAGTCGTCAATCGTCTCCCACGAATAACCAACCATTAAACCGAATATCATTCGCTTGTACTGGGATTCATTTCCACGTGGAATTTGCGGTGGAAAAAGACGCTTGGGTTGCTTAGTAAGTCCACCACTCGGCTCTAATTCAGGGGAACTAGGTTCGAATCCCAGTCAAGGAATGATATTTTGATCTCGTGATTACGCATATTGTCTCGTACTCTCTTTAGTGTAGTTATCCTCTCTATTCTGCTTCTACATCTACATAATACCGTGCAAGCCACCTCCTGGGTGTGCGGCAGTGGATGAGTTATCACCAACATGCACTACACTATAATCTAATAGCAAGCTAACCTGAACCTAGCAGGTTTTTGCTAACCCTTTCGGTTAGAAAAAAACCTGCACATTCATGTCAGGAGGTGATATTTCACCAACATGCACTACTCTAGCTACTATTTTGGGGTTACCGAGATATAAATAAGTATGCTGTGAAGCTTAAGTATTTATATGTTAATTTCTGGATATATCAAGAGTTACGAATCGACTATGGAATATAGCGGCAAGAATATGGTGACTGTGTAGTGCTCATTTGAAGTGTGTATGCATGTTCGACATGTTTTTGGTTAAATATATTTTTTATCTTTGATGTCCTCATCCTAGGCTGGACTGCATTCTAATCCCAACCCGCCTGCCTTATACTTTGCTTAATATGCTTTGTTAACTTTGAATGAAAATTAGGTTTGTCGCAAAACCTGCAATTGACGGCCTGATCAAGTCCACTTTCTGCAGATTCGGCTGTCAGATAAGGAACGCTAAATTAAAGATGCACCTTTAGTGCACTTGTAGTAGCGCGCCACGGGTTGTGATTTACAGATTTGAGAAAATTTTACCTCGCCACCTTTGAACCACTAACCATTCGGTTAACACTTAAACCCGCTATCCGATCGCGCCACGGAGAGTATTGAAATTGAAAGTAACTGAAATTTTTTTTCTCAAATCTTCAAATTCTTCCAAAATTCCTGCAGAATTCATTCTAATCGCTTGTGCATTGAAGTGGTGAGGGAGTGGTTTTATAAAAACTATGCGAATGGTTGAATATTTTGTGTGTTTCTACGAAACATTTACGCAGCTTCCGTACCACAAACTCAGCGCGGAAGCCTTCCATGTCCATCGAAACACGTTTTACGTCCATTTCTTTACTAACTTGAAGAAAAATTAACTGTTCGTCGAAATTATTAGACCCTATTTTTGTTGCTAATTTTTAATTATTCTCATCGCAAAATAATGTATTCTTTCAACGAAGCTCATTAAAAGGTTTTAGCGCTGCAAAATTCTTCACAATTTTACTCTTCGAGAGGATAAATCAATAACCTACTTCGTAAATGGAGGATTAAATCCAAATATAGTAGTACGTACAAAAAAATTCTTTGTTTGCGAAATCTATCGGGTGTTCAACACTGAAGTATCTAAAGAATGGCTTGTAATAAACTAAATTTCGTCACTTATGGGGATCGGGAGGTTTTGGTGGCCTGAGGGTTGAGTTGTCATCCCGTGGCCATACATTTTTTTTATAAAATCGGAAAAATACGTCTGCTTTTGCGCGTGTCTTCAGCATACAGCGTGCAGAGTCCTCTGGATTGCCATTTGGCCGCGACCAGGAGCTGACGGCGGCCATTTGTGGCCGCCACTAGTCGCGACCACAAGTGGCCAAGTGTGCGAAAATCGCAAGTGTAATTCTGGACTCTGACAGCGTGAAGCAACTATGCCAAGTTAATGTTTAAAATCTTTATATTTTGATAATTACTGAGATGTTTAGTCATAAAAACAAACCTTTTGTGTCATGAATATTACTATTTTTACTTGCTCCTTACAACTGCTTAATTTTTTAAATAAAATTTGAATATAGTGTATAATCACAGATTAAAGATGTATCCATACTTGGTGCTATCATTACGAGAGAAAAATTTCACTTTGAATAATCTAATGGACCATTCAGGTATTACGATGGAGTAAATATATGCTTAATTAATGGAATTACGTAAGACGTTTAAGGGGGCATGAGAGTTAAGACTCTTCTAACATTGTCTTAGGAAGGTGTCTTAGATTATCTTACGTAAGATATTAGTTACCTAAGCTGGGTTCACATGGACGGAAAACAGCACGGAAACGGAAAAGCGGAAAAGTGCGTAGCCAATCACGACCAGGCCGAGATCGAAGGCGCGGAGCCAAAGCCGGCAGCTTTATTCACTTGGACGAAAACCTACGCGGGAGACGGAAAAGCGGATAGCCAATCACAGGTCGGCGGAAAACTAAGGGGCGGAGCTTAGGACGACATAAGAATTTTTTATATTTTTTCGCTTTCCGCGAGCGGAATGTGGGAATGTGACGTCAGACAAATGAACAGCTACATCCGCCGTGGCTGCGGAAAAACAATTGAAAATATCGCAACCAATAACTATCTTATATACAAACTATTTAAATTGATGTTTTTATGATAGAATTTTTATACATAAATAGTGACCTTAATTTTTTATTGCCAATCACTCATCCTTATTTAACTTTATGACCCCGTCGAGTAAATTCACGCGGGCGTAAATCAATTAATTTTTCTAAATTTGTTCCAATGTATGATGCCATGACATTTAAAATGTTCTCTGATATCTAGATCTCTTCAATAATTCGATGCAAACGTCAAACCTTATTTTTATTGATTTACAATTCCCTCGAAAACAGCTGATAAGGATGAACACACAACCATACCCTGGGCGGTGAAAAATCCACCCAGGCGGGATTCGAACCCGCGACCCTGGTGTTCCAGGTGAGGACTTCACCCCGCCGCCACCGGGGACGACAAGATAAACTAAGTATTGAAAAAATACAATAATCACTACGGAAAGAGCGCAGTTTTCCGCGAAAGTGTATTTCTACGCGCATATGAACATGATGCGCGCATATGAACATGATATGAACAAAATATCTTACCATTCATTCCTCGAATTTTAGTTTTAAGCCACATTAAAACTTTTCCCTTATTAGATGATTTAGTGTTATTTAATTCTTAGTATATACCAAAGGCCTCTCATAATATACAGTATCGCTTTCGATATAATGATTTATTTATTTATTATTCACGTCCAAAAACAGCTCAAGGCCAATTACAATAGACAAATAACAGCATAATTGTATGTATTTTATTGAGCATTTTTTCATTTATTTTTAACGCCAACGCTTCAGAATTAGGAGTTGTTATTTAATAAATGCTTCTAGATGAGAACGCGCACACCCACAGTGTTTACTTTCCGTTTTCCGCCGGTCCGTGTGCATGTGAACCCCATTCCTCTTTTCCGCTCATCCGCTTTCCGTCTCCTCGCTCCGCTTTCCGCGTCTTTCCCGCCGGCCGAAGCACCTCCCTTTCGCTTTCCGCTGACCTGTGATTGGCTAGACGCTTTTCAGTTACCGCGCCGTTTTCCGTCCATGTGAGCCCAGCTTTAAATCTCTGACGATGAACAACCAGAGCAACTTATGTAAAATGTGGTTTATCAGAGAAAACAATCCCAAGTCCTAATTCTGAAACATGAGTTGAGTAAATTCCCAGCCGCAGCGCAGCAATGTTTCATATAGGCCAGGGTTTTCCAACCAGGGGTGCTCCCACCCCTTGGCGGTGAGGATAGTATTTCAATTTTTTGTTATATTAAGGGTACCTATTTTGTCGGGTTTATGCAACTTTTAATTTGTTGTACTATTTTTTATTTTCCATAGGTTTCATTTTTGCTTGCATATTATTCAAAATTGATTTTGCAGACTTGTTTTGTTCACCTTCACTTTAATTCTTCAAAAATTATTACTTTAAAGGTACGAGATATTACTTTAAGGGTTGTGAGAACATGTACATTTTTTTTAGGGGTGTGGGGCATAAAAAAGGTATGGAACCACTGATATAAGCAGATGGCTAATATTCCATCGCCGCCCAGATCTAGTAACATTTGATGATTTCTGCTTAATATTCACATGGATATGGGAAATTGAGCAAAAAATCGTTCATCCAAAAGTTCTATACGCATAATTGTTTGAATATACGACAGCTTACATAACATTGGGAGAAAATTAGGGGAAGGAGGGGGGGTTGCTTCATCAAACCTTACGTTGTCTTTCTGAGGGAAGGGGGTGTCAAAAAGTGGTTAATACTTCCTTTAAGTAATTCTTGAAGGGCCCCAAAGTTTCAGTGCCATTTGTGGGTTAAAAAGAACGTATCTACGCTCAGAGAGCGACTACCTACCTACTCCTCTTCCTCCGTATCTAGGGTAAGCTGACGTAGGCACGAACGTGGGGGCGGTGCACTTGTCACTCATACCAAAGTGGGCGAGGATAGGCTCTTTCACTCATAATGGCCGACCTCGAGTCCACTGCTGAGTGAGCACGGTCTTCGGTACGGCACACAGGTGAGCAAAATGAAGTGCACTGCTCGGGTGGTACCTGGTCGGACACCCATGCGTTGCGAGGCGCGAGCATCCCGAAGCCCGCGCTCGACTTCCCATGACGCGCCCACGCCTTCAATTGTTGTGCACGGACGCGCGGTTACTTAACGACCCACGCCCTCTCTGTGACAGCGCGAAGGATTCTGGAATGGGGTGGAGCACTCCCCTCGGTGCGAAAAAACCGTATATGGCTACGAGTTGGAGTTGAGATTTCATTCATGAATCACCCGAGGAGATCACGTTGGTATTATTAAATAGGAGGGGCTGAATTAATCCCGGAAGCTCGTTAAGGGACAAAATTTTGAATTCGGAAATTGATAAATGTCCTGAACCTTTTATTAGTACCCAAATGATGCCTTGAGAATAAAGTTGCTATCTTGGAATAGTATACACTTCTAAGTTCAAAACCTACATTTATTCTCCAGTGCTGTAGGTTTTATTACCCTGAAGGAAGCTTCCGGTACTATAGAGGAAACACTGTTTTTTAATACTACCACGAAAATTATTAAGAAACATTTTTACTTAAGTGGTATGCTCTCTTTGATTTTTACGATTTTACAGGAGAGTTTACGCTATGAAACTTAACGAAAATAGCGCGCGCTGTAAAGTCATCAATATTTCAATCAATTTCTTATGCTATTACTCAACTTTATTTGCGACGAATTTGAAAATTATACAATTTTGCATGGGGTTAATTGGCGGAGAAAGTAGAACCACCCCTTTTACTCAGTTTTTGTTTTGATCTACCTGTAGCCCCCTGCAAATCGTGTAGCCATGGAAAACATTATTGAAGTCCAGAGATAAGCGAGTTAATTTAGTTTGTATGCATTTCTTATTTCTCGTGAATGCCAACTTAAGCACATCTCACGTCAAGATATTCCTTGAACATTTTAACCTTGTGCTGATATATGAGAACGCTGCCATTGGTAAAAATAACATGGGTAGGCCAATCTTGTCTATGATAAAGTTTGCTTTGCGCTTATTTTTCTATCAATTCTTATTCCCTTCCGTCACTAAAGGTGACTCCGTCAGGCTTATGGTACGACGCCCTCTGTTTCTGGGTTTTTTTAACACTTCACACTGAAGACTCGTAATGGGTTGCTTTTCGGATAACTTGTCAGTGTCGTTAAAAACCCCCTGCTGCAAATTGCTGAGTTTTAACAGATGTGGACGTCGGATTTATTTTCATCCCTCAAATCCTTTACGCTGCCCTAAATACGCACCTGTCCTTAATGACGCGAATGACCTCAGTTGTCTAGCAACTCCCACGGTATCCGTCGCGACATTTAATACGGAGGTATTTGATTAGTTGTGGGATTAAAGCGAAGGTAATAGAATGGAAGGTTTCATTAAACAAACGGTTTATTAAATGAAGTGTTTGTTTTTTGGCTTACTTCGCTGGTGAGAAAAATAAGTCATTGGATCAGGAGTTTTCTATGATTTACAAATGCCGCGGACAGCTCTATCCCGGCTCCAGATTATTTAGTAATTCATTATGTGCTGCAGTTTGCAACGTCTATTGCATTGAAATCTGCTTCGATTTTAAGGAGGTCAGAATATGATGGAGAAAGCGCTGAATAAAGTTGGTGGTTCCCGGCGTAACTTTGTGGAATTTGCTATTCATTTTGAATAATAAGGTAACAACTTAGTTTTTTCAACATTTAGGTTTTAATTAAACGACCATGGTTTCGACGGTTAACGTCATCATAAGGACTGATGATGACGTTAACCGTCGAAACCATGGTCGTTTAATCAAAACCTAAATGTGGAAAAAACAAAGTTGTTACCTTATTATTCAAAAAGAGAAAGCGCTGATTTAGGAAGGGCACGCCTACTTTGACCAGAACAAACAAAATCGCAATGAGTTGAAGGTGAATTCAGCTACTCGATTCCGTGCGAAATGTCATTCGGTATTTACGTTCAACTTTATAAAAATATTAACTTTTATTCTGTTATTGCTTGGTAATTTACGACACTTCACAAAACGCTGCGTTCTGAGCAAAGCGTGGAGGAAATCTGTTGATTTTCAAGCTTATTGAAGAGTTTTTCATCGGGACAAGGTATATTATGGACAATTTTTTTCGGATTTATCGCTGAAAGTTGATTAAAATGTAGTTATAGCATACTATTTCATGTTTATATTAATTTTTCTAGTAGAAAGCATCCCCACTTCACGTAAGTAAACCATTATGGCGGACTTTTGACCTCTCAAAAAACTTACAGAGAGCGCCTTAGGTGTTTTTCCACCGCCTTGATTGATATAATTGCCTTGTTTGGCCTTGATTGAGTTTGGAGTTATGCTCATCATCAACTCAGCTTAATTACGTCAGGTGTCATGAAGCAATCGGAAAGGACATAGCGTTTAATGTACATTTATTCTATTAATTCTCATAAAATGAACATCGTTAAAGTTGAATATCTTGCGAATCTTGTGACAAAAATCCGATGTAACTGTATTTAACGTTACGAGAAACACTTCATCAATGATTTCAAATAAAAAACATTGTTTTTAGGTTCTGTAGTCGTTTCAGGTTGGTCTTTGATTGGAAATAAAACATTGGTTATAAATAAAACAATTAGAAATAATAATTTAGCACAGGATGATAATCGAGTTTGCTCCATAGGGCTATTTCGTATATTTACTCTACGTTTAGTGGTCTGCATCGTGTATATTAAGATGTAGATACTTATTTTAAACTGGTATCAGTGACAAAACGATCTCTGTATCGCAATTTCCGCTGTTCTAGTGCTTTACTCCAAAGACACCGTGAAGAGTAAAAAATGGCGTTAAAAATTTGTAACCATAAGCTTCGACGTGTAACGGGAGCATTATGTTGGGCAGTCTCCACGCATAATCACTTGGGGCAGTTCCCCATTACGACGGCAGTATAAAAAATATCGATTTTTTACACTAGCCAATCGAATCCAAGGTCGCCGTGGACACATGCGTAGAAAGTTGCGTCTCATGATATCTCTATCACAAAAAGGTACTATAAAAACTTTACCATGTCACAACTCTTTAATTGACCAACAAACATTAAAAAAAAATATTCCACGCATCGTATCTAATTATTTTGTGAGGCATCCCCTTGAATAATTCTTCCGTCGTCCTATCGGAAAACCACCTACATATTATCTTCCGAGGTTTCGTGTGGCGTAAAAAATATTATTTAAAATATATATTTAGGGGTATCTATTAATTAACTTTTCCACTAAGAAACGAATGGATCACTGAATGCATGTTTTAATGAGATTATGAAAAATAGAAGAGATAGAGAACAAGGAAAGAAAGCGTCTGAATAGTAGGAGCGTCTGAAGAAATTAAAACTTGGCTGTTTCCACATGAGGTTTTATTGTTACCGACCATGGTTTCGTTACAGAGTAACATTATCAAGGTATTACCTTGATAATGTTACTCTGTAACGAAACCATGGTCGGTAGCAATAAAACCTCATGTGGAAACAGCCAAGTTTTAATTTCTTCAGACGCTCCTACTATGAAGGATTTCCACGCCCGCTACCATTACTTATATTACTTTTAAGGAAAGAAAGATTCTCAGAAA
Source organism: Pyrrhosoma nymphula (assembly GCA_963573305.1). Lineage (NCBI taxonomy): Eukaryota > Metazoa > Arthropoda > Insecta > Odonata > Coenagrionidae > Pyrrhosoma > Pyrrhosoma nymphula. The sequence goes on from OY754334.1 coordinate 40,244,147, forward strand.
AATCCTAGGACCAATAAAAACAGTGAAAGGCGAGTTTAGGAGCATGAAGAATGATGACTTTTACAAAATTGAAGAATACAAAAAAATTTCAGATGAGATTAGGAAAAGAAGATTTTGGTTCTTCGGTCACGTAATGAGGATGGAAAACGTTATGCTACTAAACGAATTTTCAGTCATGTTTATAAGAGTCATAATGTCAACCTGAGGGTCCAAAGGATAAATAAATACGTGGAAAGGGAGATAATAGAAGACATTATACAGGATAAAACTAAATTCAGAAGATTGATGAGGAGCTTAAAGGATTTCCGGAAGAAAGAAAAGGAGGAGGAAAATAACAACTGGATGGAAGAGAGGAGGAGAAAGCAAAAAGAAAGATTGAAAAATTATTGGTGAGCGGAAAATAGAAAACACAAATGAATGCATTGGGTTATTTTAAGTGGACCTTAGACGGCCAAAGTCTATAGAAGAAGAAGAAAGGAGTGAGTGGTTACTTCAACTCCCTCCCCTGCGAAAACTTTCCTCCCCATTTATTTTCGGCATTTGACCTCAGCGTACTACCAATTTACCTCCATCTCTCACAGCGAAGTGCATCCAAGTTGTAAGAAAGGCGATTAGGTAAAGATATTGTGGTAGGTTTTTGAGGTATTACGTCCTCCTCATAAATGATAGCGTCCTCCAGATTCTGAGATGCAGTTTGCCGTTTTTGGACGAAAATCTATTTCCTTTCTCTGTTGCTTTTTTGAGTTGCGAAGGTCAGAAAATTCATTTTAAGCCGACGAAAGCCGGTATCTTTTGAAATTGCGATTTTTAGTTATTCCCCTCGCTGTGTCATTGAGTGGCTCTCCTGACCCTTACTGTCCCTACTGTCTTGAATGCTTTGTTCATATTTTTAGCTAAAATACCATACTGATTGTCACCCAATCCAGAGCATTTTAAGGGGAACTTTCGTTTTTTTTTTAATGTACGTTATATGATATTATATAATTTGCCTTAAATAGAGGATTAAGTTCATAAATGTATTTTCCACCTTTGGAGGCTAAAATTTCAATAGAGCTTCATAATGGCAATGCACGCGAATAAAAGTATTATATTTTCGTAATGGATAGATCTCAGGATGTATATCTAGTAATATATAGTATCTCGTAATAGGATGTGTATCTTGTAAGCTATTTCATTCGCCCGTATTGATCCGTTGAACTCCATTAAAAATATTTTTTTCTGAATTGTGTCAAAATTTTATTACGATTGAACGTTAAATTTGTACTTTATTTAATGTCAAACAGAGCGGTCTATTTGAAAACGCCAAAAAATGGGCACTTTTTTGTTTACATCGCGATTAAATTCGAAGTTTTATGGCAAAAATAATTGCTAACTATAGTTAAACGCAGAATAAAACAAGCTTAAGTTTGACACAAGTTTTATTTATGTATGTGTACTTGTTATCTTTTAATTGGTATCCAAACTCGAGTCTACATAAGTTTTGCACCGACTATATATATGCTGCAAGTTTCTCGTGCAAGAAGTGCCAACAACGACGTATCGTTGATTCTGTTTATCTTAATAAATTATTTATGAATCACGAAGAAATGTAATAATTTTAAATTCCAGAGTCTCAAATCAGTACAGAAGGTACGTTCTTCATCAATTAACAATACGATTAAGTGATAGGTTAATGAATAGATTGGCCCCAACGTAGATATTGTAAAATGTTTGTGTAAGTGGCACCCATGGCACCTGTGGCCTGTTACATCCGAAAGAGGCATGACCCCGAAAGTATTAAAGCCGTTAGAGATCATTTCAACTCATATTTTCAAAAGCACTCATGTGCCTTGAGAATATGAGTGCTTTTGAAAAGTGCACATCAGTCAAGTTATTCAATAATGTGATCGCTTTATAGCTACTAACAAGCATTTGAGAAATGTTTTAATACCACCGGAGTTGAATTAATGTTTTTCATTTTATTAAGGACTATCATTTTTTAGCATGGGTAGCATATTCAATGAACAGTGCACGGTGGGGAATGTATTCTGAGCCATTTTCAGAAGATTTCCAATAAAGCTATTGGTCATTTGAACTGTCAGATTTTGTTATTCAAAAATCTTGGCAAGTGGTGCCTTATTTTTCATCTGAACACCAAATACATCTTTGAAGCCCTTTTCAAATTAAAGAAAGCCTTATACCGTTATTATGTTACTTTGCATTTGTATTTTGTCATTAATTAAGCCCAAGTATTACCATTCCTTAAGAATTTACGTGGCTTGCCCTGAGAATTATATTATAATATTTATAAATGGCCTATTATTATCAATGCTCATATCACGTAGTGCCTTACACCTTTAGGCATTGAGAATTTTTCGTATCCTTCCCAAGGCAGCACTGTTAACTGTGAGTACTCTATATTGTATGCATTCATTGCGATTTTCTGTGCCCAGGAACTGTGGCAGAAGTCAATGGCGGCCAATTGATTGGAATTTGCTGGCTATCTAACCTTTACCTTGCGTACTTGCCATGCCATGTTGTAAAAGATGTACTAATTGTCCCCGTGACATCAAGCCCCTTATTGTATAGTTATTTTAACATCAAGAAGAATGAATCGCAAATACGTGAGTCAAAACCAATTTGAGATTTCATTAATATTTATGTCGTTAGAAAAATGCTCCTTACAGTGGCCAAAAGCCTTAACCATTGAAAATCGATCAGAAATATATGAATAAATAAAAGTAACGCCTTTCCACCCCTCTCTCATTTAAGGTGTCTCCACCGTAAATGACTTAAATGACATTTAATCCATATTCTGGCCACGTATAGTAAAACATATCCTCTGTTTGATATAAATGACGAAATCCTACCATTCCACGACAATTTTATCGCAAATTGAACTGGAAATCACTTAGTGTTTAATGTAATACTCCTTGGAACATGGAGAATTTAGTATTTTTTTACCAATTTAAATTCCATTTTCGCGGAAAACTTTATAAGAAGGGAGCGCTCCCTGTGTATCGAATAGCAGTAAAATTTAGACAGCTGCCCTTCACGTTTTTTGTTATTAGCAAATCACTGCAAAGATTGATGTCAAAATACGTTCATTGAATGAAACAGGTACTGCAGTTGGCTCCTATAGCTGGCAAAAGCGTTCGTTAAAAATACTATTCTTCGACTAATTGCATATTTTGTGAATTTATTTTAGCATATCATCTGTGAAAGTAGTATATTTAAACAATGCATACGAAAATGTGGAATTAAATGTTTTTGTTTTAACACGCATAGTCGCGGTAGAACCTCCTTAAGCTTTTCTTTTCTTTAGTGTGTGTTTTCTGGAAATAGTTGTATGTTAAGGTAGATACATGTATAAATGTTTCACGAGCATTCCGCCATGTAATAGGCGTCATATCTGCCGACGTTTCGACGGTAGACTTGTTCATCATATCAGGCCGCCTTCTAAGTTTATTGAAAAATTTAATAGTGAATATGTAGGATCAAATACTGAGAATAGGTTTGTTATCATTTTCATTCTATTAGCTTGGTTTGATAAGAGCTATTAATTTGTCTTTTTTCTATCTTTGGAATATATAATTAGTAATTTGTGTTTATGATAGAAATGAGTGTTATTGTAAAAAATATAAATAATATTAATAATCTTATTGGTGCTATTTGGGGAATGCAAAGGATACTAATTTTTAGTAATATTAGTTTGAAATTATAATGTTATTCTAATGTGCGCCGCACGGGTCAAATTTGGCCGTTATTTATACCCAACAATCCTGATCAGGTGACTCCTGATTGGTTCGGCTGTCTGATTTACCATTGTCTGTTTCTCTTTTCTTCCCGTATATTTTTAATGCAATTGATGATAGGAATACCCGTTAAACATTTATGCATCAGATTCACCAGGGAAATCTTAGATCATTTAAGGTAGATACATGTTTGCCGTAAATTAATAGAGGACTTGCTTCTAGGGTTACCACCTATACGAAAAAAATGATAAGACTGCCTTTTTATGGTCCTGTCTCCTCAAGATATTTGGGTATTTTAGGAGGAATTTGAGATTCTATAAATAACTGTGTATTGTCCAGAAAAGGAGTTGTAGTATGACAGGATGAGAATTGCGAGCTCGTCAGCATCCGAGCAATTCCGGCGGTGCGGTATGTCCTAGCCGGCGGTTTTCCCCTTGTGGTTCAACATGACAGGGGTCGTCGCAATGGCGTTACCTAGTTACGATTGCGGATGTTGCAATGTTTGTGATCTGATTGCCGTTCTCGTTGAGTGTACTCGTGACTTCAAACATCCCTGGGGATGATTCAATTCAAATGATGTCGAAGAAATGTACCCCGCGCCATGTGTCAGTTTATGGAGAACGTGTATAGGAGTTCGCTTTTTACCTATTGGCGCACATCTAAATCACTACGCCTAGCAAAGCGCGAAACTGTCGCGATTACATAAATACAGGAATCATTAAAAAATGGTTGCAGAAAACCGAAATATATCAAGCTTTTTTTCAAATGAACTCCGAAAATCTTCACAATAATTACCTTGAGGACGAATCAAGCGTTGACGAGGGGACAAAATTACCGAAGGACTCCCGGAGGGACCTGTGGAGGAAGACACTACAGCATTATCCCACATCTCTTAAATGCTTTCCTCTCGCCTGCATCTTCTTCTTTACAAGTCAGTGCCACCAAGTTCCGGTACGCCTATACATAATATGTTTATTGTTATTTTACTCATGGTAATGTTAGGTTATTTTCAAGGTGGGACGAATTCTGAGTGAATATTCTGGGGAATTGGAAGTTTTCATGTCAACTGCAAAATGTGCTGCATGTTTGCATAGCCATGGCTCCGTCACGAAGGAGTGACGATCCCATGTGCATTAAGACAAAATAAGCTTGAAATTACTTCCCCTATCACCTCCAGAAGTATTGAAGATTGCATGTTGAACTCCTTGTAAATAGATGTCGCATGGAGGGAATCAGATGACTGTATACTAGCTGCTTGGAAAGCGGTCTTTTAGAGATAACCTGATGGTTCGTTTAAAAGAGTGCTGTATATTATGAAATCGATTCTCATGGATGTCGATATCGTTGATCGCTTCAAGATAATTTCATGATTGGTGTAAAATTGTATGTCTCGAAATACATCAGGCCAAAGGTTTCTATATCTAACTTGTTACTTATCGGAAATAGCTAAATATATTGTGTACTAATGGACTATTTTATAGATTTAAACTACTCATTGACATTCCACGCTTTCATTTTCTCTATCCTCCCTCTATGGGTATCGACCTGTGAGTGAATAGACCATCCCCGAATACCGAAATCAGATACCCTATCATCTCCAGAAGTTAAACAGATTTCTCCTGATTTATATTGATGATATTTTGATCATGGGCTAGAATTGACCTCGATCGATATTCCCGTGCATTCTCCAGATCCTTTGCGGGTCTTCATACACGTCCAGAGTATTCTGCGCGAGTCAAAACACAAAACGTTTGGCTGAGTCCGCACAGTGTAGGTGTGCACTCTCCGGAATCCGATGAAAAGATCGTTGGAGACACACGTATCGTATTATATACACGCCACGCGTTCGCCACTCCTTATAGGGGGCGGGTGCTGTTGCATTTCGGGAGGCTCCACCCTCGCGCGCGCGAAAACTCCAGTCCGCCCACATACGCACGGGGTGAGTTGGGGTTGGGGAGCAGGAGGAGTGCCCGTGAGAATCGAAATGCTTGGTACGGACAGAGATTGAAAAAAAATGTCTGCCTTGAAAAAAAGGTTAAACTTCTTAAATGAATTAAATGAAAAAAAAGCTTTCAAAACGAAACTTTGATGAAGAAAGGCTATATCCTCGCCTATTTAATCCATATGTCATGGGTTCGAATATCTCATGCGTTAGTTATTGTCAGGGAGCAAATTTTTCAGGTAGGTATATGTGAGTTTCTACGTTGTTATTGTGGATAGTTATTCCTATCAAACGAACAAAAACAAAAGAAAAACCCAGCACCAATGTCACCAAATATTTAAGATTAAAAATATGTAAACAAGACAAAACTTACTAGCACATTAATGAGATTAAAGAGGCACATTTATACTTACTGTATAAATGTAGTCATTGAAAACTAGACTCCAGAAAAAAGATTCAAAAGCTAAATTTATTTCTTCAAACTACAAAACAATGCCTAAGACTACCGGGTAAAAATTGAAGCATGGACAGTTAATGTGAAATACGTAATAGAAAACTACTAAGTCTAAATCACGCTGCAATAAAAAATGAAGACCTAAAAAAATAAGTGAAATAGAATTTTAATACAACTAAGTATTAAGAATACAGAATTAAATGTAGTGAAGTTAGTAAAAATATTGTAAATAGTAAAAAATATCCAAAATTCGCTCAACGCTTTAGACTCTAAACGTGCTCCAGCTAGGGTATCCCTCTATCTGTACTTATCCCTTTACTTACGAATTTGACCGCTACTTGGCGTCGCCCTTGTCTAAATTCTCGAATAGAATAGGGTTTTAGGGGCTCCAATATCAAAGTTCATTTCGCCCGGTGTTACCGGAAACCTTAATGGTGAGGCGAACAAAATCGTCACCCATGCTCTGGGTAGGACTCGAACCTGCGAGCTTTGGATTAGTTTATAGATTAATATACTTCAAGGACGATGCTCAGGTCGAGCTCGAAAAGTTGGTTGACATCATGCGGCCTTTGACCTGTTGAAGACCCGAGAAATTTTTCTGCTCAAGTTATTGTATGCTTACAGTTTTGTTATGAATCAGGTCGGCACATTACCCACCTGGCTACCGTGGCCAATGCTAATGTAGGCGCGAAGGTAGCAGTCTAGTTTAGATTTTAAGGGTTCATCGACCACTAAGGGTCATATTTCACATCGCCCAAACTATTTTTTGAAAAACCCGTAAAATTAATATACCTACTTCCGGGATAAATATTAGGTTTTCCATTAGTATATGGTGCCGTTTTTCTGTGACATTGTTATAGGAGCGTATTATGATAAATTCACTGTATGTTCGTTTGAGTATCCGATGTACTGCATATGAAAAAAAAACACTCGCTATCGACATAAGTATCCTATGGCTTCTAAAATGTGAATTCAGTACATCATCAGTGCCCATGTGGTATCCATGGAGTAATCCCAATTGAAAATCGGTAGCGAAGTGAATCTTCGTGCCATCACTCTTGTGTAAAACCAGTATCCCATTTTCCTGCCTTTCTCCTAACATACACGGCCATCAACTTTTAAATGAAAACATCTTTCACTCACTTTTCGAAATTTTTCCTTTTAATATAATTAAAACTACGAAATAAGTCGTACAAAACTAATCAGTTTTCAAATAGAACCAATTATGTGAGTTAATATGAGTAATAATTCGTATGAAATTCAGACGAAATGGCAGTTTAGTTTAACGATAAGTATTTCCCGGAAAACCTTGAACCTTCGATCGATTTATGGATACATACGTGAATTCTCAAACTCCATGAGCGTTTTATTATTCTGATCATTTTTTGGAAGGGAGCATTATAGAGAAGGAGAGAGTAAAATGTTGATAATAAACTAAAACAGAAAAACACTTAGCGGCATTTAGATATATGGATCGAAGAAGATGCGAAGACAAAAAAGCATCGCGTCGTCATGGGCTCCGTTGTTTCCGATAGCGTGATCGTACATTGATGCCGCGATAACGACGGGGATTGCTCGGGCGATTATGGATCAGAGGCGAGCATCGGTGCCTGGAACTCTAGTCCCGAGATATTTTTTAATCTCCGGAAAAAGACATTTCCAGGCGGAGGGCGAGCTAAAAATAAGCCTAGGGAGAGGTCTGCGGACCACGTTCGTCGCGGTCTCACAGCCTTTGGCCCTTGCTTTCCGTCTTCAAGGTCGAAAATTCCTCAGGGCACACTCGATGCAAGCATGAAATGGAAATAATGATCCTTGGGAGCAATCTCATGCGATGATAACGATTTACATCTCATGGATATTTAGCGGGAGATTATTTATGAAAAGATCGCCGAATTGTGATATCTACTTCTGGAAAAAAATTGAATTTGAATAACAAGAACTTGGTTCGTAAGTTGCGTAGATTGATGTGTGGCTTTGAATACGACTTAATAGCTCTTAAATTTAAACCAAGGATGCTACCGGAAATACCAGTTCATTATCCGTCTTCTTTAATATATCTTGATACATTTATAATAATTTCTCTTACAGAGTATGCAGTTTCAATTAAAGCGCAATTATACATGTACTTTATCCGTAAAGAGAAAAATTAAACTCAACCCTATAGTAAAATGTCCATTTACTCTGAATATTTAAGTGAACACACATTACTTGCATTTTTATAGTGTTTTTTTTGTATCCATCTTTGTTTTAACGCTGTCTTGCTGCTTTTGTTTCATCTGTCTTCTTTTAACGTGTGACTTTTTTTTCTTGCCACAAAAACTATAATGAAGTTTGACCTACATTACATCCTGTTTTTATTCATTCTTTGACATCTTATCTGACAGTAATAAAGATATTAGTTAACCTATTGTCTTTCAGACTTCTTTGCCTGAAGAAGTATCTTAAATATTTGTTTTTATTTTTTTCTGACTGCCTGGTTTGTTAATATTTTTTCGGACAGTTCAAAACACTTGTATGCCTTTCTCCCCGCGATTAGACTAATCGGGGCGAAAAATCAGCTTCTGTGCAATTAATTTCGTCGTTCCTGTCCCTGTAGTTGCAGTGTTCGATGACAGTACCTATTTTGATATATTTCCTTGGATAGAAGAATGGCCTGATTTTTTTAGGAATTCTTCTCGTCGTATAATGAGATTTGAGTATATTGTTAAATTATTCCTTGTGAACGTACTCGGGAGCTTTCCAGTAATACGAGGAATTACGTCTTGACCGGAATTTCCTTCAGTAAGTAGTCCCGGTAACTAACTAATATTTCCCTGTTGCAACTTACCAGCAGTTCATACAAGTTTTCATAAGGCAGGTATGATATTATCTACTATTTAAGAATATCTCTTTTGCTCTAATGTACTCGAATGCTGATTCATTGACCTCGAAATATATGAAGCGTGTAAATTAATCTCCAGTTCTCAGCACACTTCGGGTTTCACTACATTAATAATACACATTGATCTGAGTTATTGAGTGTATCCTGCGAAAGATACAGGTTTTACAAATTTTACATCGGTCACTTTGCAATAGAAAACTCCTACTTTTTTATGTAGTTGAACAATGAACCTTTGGTTTCGTAGGCCAGTGTGGAGACCATCGTACTACCTAAATGATCTTCCTTTTCTTTAATTTTTTCTGGTGCCTTGTTTTGCCTCTTGGAGGACACACACAGATGCTGGACAAAAATACTACGCTGATAAAAAAATGCATGGTAAACTTATTAAAAAAACTTTTTTAATGAACAGGCAAAAACACGTACAATATTACTCGTGAATTGGACAACCAGGTAGTATTAGGGGGAAAGTATAGACGGCGGGTAAATAAAACTTGAAACGAATCGCCACCTCAACTATTGAACTGCTGATTATAACATGAAAAGACCTATCAATTTAGCGAAGTGCATTTCGATAAAGACATGGCCAAAAGCCCCAGCAGCAAGCGATATTCGAATAATGCCTAAAAGGCGCAAGGCCTGAAAGAAAGTTAAGACCTTCAGTTTTACTATTTATTTAAAATTTATTTCCGTCCGAATAAACGTCCCACGCTGAGAGAGGATCGAAGATCGCAATACCCTTATCTGAGCTAATGTATCGCTGTATTTCACGAAACAGGAATATATTTAGCCCAGAATGTTATTCTTATCGCGTCTATTTTTCGAAATATCTAGAGCATTCGTCCTCCTCTGGAACTGGCGTGGACTGGGTACGTATCCTACCAAGGACGAACTAGAATGTCGAAAAAAACCCCAGAAGCACAAGCGCCGCTTCTGAAAGAAGACTATAGAAAGAAAAAAATATGAGCTGTAAACCAGAGGCAATTCTCCTTCCATTTTGACGCAGATGCATACGTTAAATTGCACCGCATCATGGTATGATATTCCTATTCTCTCCGTGATATCTCTTTGATGAAATTGTTCTCCTTTATGTCGCCCGCAGGGTGAGAGATTTAAAGATCTGCAAGTCGTCCTTCGGATCTCGCCCGGTTCCTGCGTCGACGTTATCGGTGCCCATCGGCGTGGAATAATCGATGAAGGCGTATTTTCTTTCCTTGTTGTGCTCCCAGAGGGTGTAACTCCGTCAAGTAAGAGGCAAGTGTTTCTCTACCTCGATGCGTAGGTGCTATGGAAACCGAAATGGCGAGGTCGCGTAACTTGGACCGTTTATTAGTGCACCTTTCATATTAATCCCTTATTAAAATCGTTATATGATAAATTGTGTCAGATGGACATAATTTGGCCGTTGTGTGAATGACTGCTGTGACAGAGCAAAACAAATTTAACGATAGTATCTCAGTAACCTTTGAACTGTCCTTTATCTGGAAGTTAAAATAGCGTAATTGACTCATTTCTGTTCACGATTTCTTTTTTCACGATTATTTCAGGATATATTGCTTATAGTTATCACAATCCCTATATTATTTTAAAAACTAAATTTATGTGGCATTTGTTGCCCATGAAAAGGTATTCCGTACGTTCCCTCCGTGCCTGAAATATGTTAAGCGCTCTTTCTCCTTAATTTTAAACATAGCCAGGCTTAAGTCTTTCTGATTACACGGAATACATTTCAAGTTTAATATTTATGTTTAAATAATATCAAGCACACTAAATTATGAATGAAAAAATTTGGTCCCAAGACGTTATACACCAGTATTAAACCAGGGAAATTTTTCTGGAACTTTATTTTTCTTTTGTTGATTTGTGGAACTGAATTTTATCGTAATAAATTTTGGGTCATACTTTCGCTCCCCAACAGTTTTAAGCTTTATGTTTCTGATAAAACTATCCAGTTCACCTAGAAAATGTATTTAAAAATATTTGATTATTCGAGTAGAGAACGCAAAAACTTTCACGACTTCACACCATTAGTTTGGAGTTAATTAGGATAATAGATTGAAATAAGAAGTACTGTGTTATGCAGCTACATAAAACACCAATACTAGAAGTAAAATACACAAAATAATAAAGTATTAAATCATTGAACTGGGTTATTTTTGTTGTCCGTTTGCGTAACTTTTTTAAATGCACAGTTACGGAAGGGTAAAAACAGGTGGTTTTTCAGCATTTCTATTTTATGATTTACGACCCTTGAATCTTTCTTTGTTTGATATTGCCAGAATTATTTGAAATCCAAACCGAGTGTGGCATGGGAATTCGTCAAGGCCGCGTCTGCGTCGAGCTTGCACGACCAAGGCACTCGAGAGGAATTCAGCGTGGTTTTTTCTGATCCACAATATCGGCGGAGACTTTAACGGCCGACGGTCGGTAACATTTGGTCTAGTGAGTTGATTTCCTCCGCCCCACTCCTTCTCTCGCCTTGCCGGTCCTCCCACGCGCCCTCCCACGGCATCCAGCGCGAGAGGAGCCTGAATCCCCCCTCCTAACCCCCCCAATCCACCTATCATCCAGAAGCCACACCTCACGCCGCGCTGAAAACGTCACTTCCTGCGGTCGGGTGTACATACGTCCACGCCTCCTCTCGACATTCGTCTACCTGCATCGGATTTTGGAGCAGCCAGGAGGATATAAGATGACGCATCTCGGCGGAGACAGACGTGAAACGCTGTTGATGGCGGTTTTAGTGCAAAAAAATAAAAACTTCTTCTCATTTTCGACGCCCTGATTTCGTTGTACGTTGTGAAATTTTCTCATACCAGAAAGCAAAAATATGTTGACGAATTGGCAGTAGTCTTGGTTTTTAGATGTTCCCACTGCTGAGGTTTTATCGAACCGTAGAATCTTAATACCTAAATACTTATGTTAAAGCAAAATCCATGCCATAGGAGTGATTCGAACCTGCGACCTTCGTATTGCCAGGCCGGCGCCCTACTGCGGTCAGCAGAATTTGTTACCCAGCTTTGATTTTGTTGATCTGGCGTTTTAAGTGATATTACAGTGGTAGATTACGGGGCCCGTTGAGTCATACTATTCGTTAAAACTCCCCTGTGCAACGTTATATTGAATGCTCTCCCTGAGTTTTCAAATTTTATTCCAAACCTTGATGCTACAATGTGCACAGGAAAAATAGTATCTTGTTGACCCAAGACGTCCTCCTTAGTTACCTAGACATGATAATATTTGCATGATCTTGAAGAGGATTGCGGTTCACTTAAATGACTATTCAGTTTAATTTGGACCTCTTTCAGTTTTGTCTGAAGGCTCAGATAGTCGGAATTATAATTTATTAACACACGGAAATATTCTCACTACACGAAGATAAATATACACACGATTCGAGTTTCAGTGCGTAAGCATCATCACCACCAAACTGAATAAAGTATTGACTTCTACTTTTTTTTATATTTTAAAAACTTTTTTGATTAAGTTATTGCTAAATGAAGATAAACTGCGTCAAATTATTCCATTTGAGAGCATACTTTGGACACCAGTGCTATTCTATTGAGTAGGATTTCCTTATTCTCAGAACTATTTTTTCTCACGCAAAATACAAATTCATATGTATCTACCATTACCTATCTCACTTCTTTCATTTCAGTGAATAATCCCGAATGACGCCGAGGAAATTTCAGGTGATCGATGATAAAAGCATTTAAGAGAGCTCGCGTTTATGTCAAGCGAGAAAAATTCAGTAAATTTGGCCCTTAAAAGAAGAAAGCGCTTGGTTAAAAAATGAGTCGTCAAAGGTGACTGATGTTTATGAATTCCACCGTATATTTAGAAAAATATGAATGCCACATTTCCGATTGCCAGCCGAAAGTTTCTCGATACCTTATTGGCTTCATGTGTAGATGGCTCTCATTTAAACAGGAACATGGTTAATGGACAGGTTCCTGTTAAATGGATCAGGAGTAATCCACTCCTGTTCCATTCGTATTGTCAGACCCTTGAATACTACCTTCTGGTAATTAAGTTTCCTACCCACTTTTATTTGTTTTTTTTAGGAGAATGTAACAGTCAAGGGTTTATGGGACTCACACTCAGAAATGTTTGTAGAATCAAAACTTTATAAGGCAAATGTGTAGTTAAAGGAAAACATTGAGATGGCCTTTGACCGTCAGTATGTGTAAAATCCCAAGTAAAGCTTTGAATCACATTTGAAGGAATGAGTTGAGGTTTAGGGTTCAGAGACTGAAAATTGTAGAGAGAGATTAAAACGTATAGTCCGAGGCTGTGAGGCACTAATAAATGTTTGGTCCGGGGACAGTCCTGCCTATTATTTATGCGACCTCAGGTAGTTTACTCTAAAGTTTCCTACATAAACCTAATAATTTTCCAATGATTAATTCTCTTAGAATTCTTCGCTTCTCTCGCCTACTTTCACGCAGTCAAATATTCCTGTCATTTTCCTCACTCTCCCCCGCTTGCCCAATATTCTACAGATACAGTCTCTTCAGCATTTAATAGTATTCTTCGCCAATATTCCAGTCTTAAAGATTGGGTTTCTACCGTGTCTACTTACCTGGGTGCCTACTAATCGACGTGGAATTCAGGAAAAAGACAGAATTATTTTGAGCTATGAAAACCTGGCAGATGGACTGTAATTCCAGGTTTACGTCTTCACCTAGAAGTTTTAATATTATATGTATTTCTGTTATTGAAATATTTTAATAAAGAAATCTTTTAATATGATATTGGGTTGATGACTTTGAAGCGCGAAGGCCCTGAATTAAAAAATAATAGATTTATGGTAACTGATATATCGAATCTCCTTTGTGAAACGTAGTTGTAGCGATAAATAGTTTAGATGCCTCAATGCCACCTCGCTTTAATTAACAGTATTATATTATCCTTCATTTTAGATTTCAATCTTTTCAGCAACAAGTACTTATTAATTGAATGGTGTGCCGACCGCAGAGGCGGGCTGGCAACGCGCCAACGGCTTGGCACCTCAAAAGTCGCGAGTTCGAATCCGACATGGATTTTGTGTTTTAAAGTCTTTTGACATACGGTGAGATATAATTTTACCAATTTGAGCACCTACCCGCCCGCCTACTTCGATTGCGTAAGTATTTCCGTTCCTCCGAAGGGTTGGTCCGGAGCCTCACACAGCACGACTCAATCGCCCTCTAGGCCACTTTACTTGTGACTAAGGGGTTAACTCTGTTTTAGTTCATTGTTCTTTGACATTATCGATATCATAGCCTTGAAAACCCGGAAAAAAAAGTCCGAAACTTTGTTTCTCCAGTTTGGTAGACTTACTGATGTAGGATTTCTCCATGACGTAACTCGCCAAATTTGTGCAGGGGGTAGGGGATTTGATCTGACTAATGGTTTTGTGCTTATCCCCTTCCTATTTCCTCGCTCGTCACCTTGCAGGTATATCGAGAGGGAAGGCATAGTAGTTATAAGGCAGTCGTCGTCGGAGCGGAACGAGTATTACAGGCAGCGGGTAGGCGTCGGCTTAGCGCGAGGCAAGCACCGCCAACCGGCCACCAACCACCGCGCGCAGGGAGAAGGCGTGGGTGCAGGACCGGCCGCTTCCCTTGCCCTCCTCACCTTGGGGAGGGAGTCGCCCCATGCCAGAGGCCGCGTCAGCAGCCGCCTTTGCCCTTATAAAGGTGGGGACGCCCACGGGGACCCGCGGGGGAAAGCACTGCCGTCGACGACGCCTCCGCTTGTGGGCAACTCCCATGCGTGTGCCCCGAAAGAGCTCGGCGACGCTCTTATGAAGGTTCCAATGTTGCGCTCCACTGTCAAATGAAGATAATAATAATTTTTTTAAGTAGCTTAATGGAAGAAAGTATCCCCGAACAAGTAACATCAAGGAATCCTAATTTTCCCAACTTATTTTCCCCTAACTGAACTTGAAACTGCATGGTTTATTGTCGAAAGTAGGTGAAAAGCTCGGAAAAATATATTATCGGTCGAATTCAAATGCCATTAAGCAGCGCATTTTCCCGGGAAATAAAAAAAATATTTCAGTTCATCCATCAACGAATCATACTTTTCGAGCTATTAGCGAATCGCTGCTAAGATTAAATGACAAATGCGTCAGTTTATTATAAGTTAAGCGCTTCAGTCGTTTCTTTAGGCTGAAACATTCTTCATTTAAAAACTTATTTGTCGTCAAATCTCTATATTTAGTATCTTTTCTGCTTTTCATTAGCTAAGACAGTCGGGATAAGCATTATTTCTGAAATTTCTCTACAGAAAATGTGAAATGTCTCTTTTTTGACTCGCGTAATCGTGACCAAACCTCCTAAGTGAGACGCTAACGCGTTAAACGCAATGTCCCAAATTTGCACCATGCAATAGAATCCTAACATTTGCCAATCCATGCCTGCCGCGTGCCTTGTTTCATGAGTTAATACATGCCGTATGCCACATAATGGAACAAGCGAGAAATAAAGCTAGCTACCACATTTTCAGATTCGTATACATTACTGACGGTTATCCCATACTTTATTACGTGCCAAATGTTATGTATATTCGATTTTATTGCCATGTACGATCTCATATTGTTGGTGTTATCAAGCGGAATAAGATACATCGTGTCTTTTGCGTTACTATATTAATACTGCATTGCGATACTAGAAATTAAATTGCGTGTTCTCCTATTCGAGAACGAATCCGTAGGGAGAAGAGCTTTGCAGCCGTCGTGTGAAAAACAAAAAAAAACTATCTCCAACCGGCCCGGAACTTCTTTTGGCCGAATGGCAGACTGGGGGAGAAAAAAAGTCATAAGGTCGTGAGTGATTGGTCGGCGATTTGTGCCTTTGCCTTTTTCAAAATATCAAATCCCCAACCGCCGGGGGAATGGCGGTTGGAGTTGGGGAAAAGAGTTTGGTTGTTGGTGTGAAGGAGCTGTTGGGGTGGGGCTAGCGAGTCCCTTGACTTGATGAGAGGCGTGCGACAACGGTTAATATGCAGATTTTTCTCCGTTCGTATCGGGGATGACAGGGGTTTTCTGCTTGGTGAACGTCGGGCCGACTGAATTTTTAGGAAGATGAAAACAAGGCCAGCTCAGGATTTCTTCATGTGGATAAACCGGAGTATTTGTTTCCTGAATGAACGAGAGCTTTGCGTGGTATATGATCACAAATTTCTTGATCTTTTTAGTGTGAGGAATCATTATGCCGTTAAAATGCAGTGAAAAAAATAAATTATCTCAATTCCATTTTATCAATATTTTTTGACAACGTAAGACTTCGAATTATACCTTTTTTGGCTTCGAAGTTCTACCTTGCTCCCCACGATTGGCGTTAGTTTTCGGCGCCAATTGATAAATAATCGCATAAAAACGAAGAACTTAAGTGTATCAATCGAAAGTTGTAGACTCTGGCAATATGCCACGAAAGGGTTGCAGTGGCGTAGCCAAGTTTTGGGTCTGGGGGGGGGGGGATAAAATTTTTCGGGGGCACCGACTCATAAATTAACCAGTTTACTAAACTTTGCAAATTTTGACGCAATAGGCGGATGGGTTTTTTTTTACAAAATATGAAAATTGACAATGTAGGTATTACACATTTATTTATACTCGTATGTATTTGGGACTTAAGAGTAGAAACATTCATAGACTTAGGGGCGCCAGAGCACGGGGTAGGGGGAGGGGGGGCATTCGCCCCCGCTGCCTACGCTACTGAAGGGTTGATTTCTATCCTCCATACGCCACTTACTTAAAGATAGGCTTCCTAGTGTTACACGCTAAGTGGGTTGCATAATACTCGTGGGAGTCTTCATGGCTGCATAAATTTCATTAGCACCAAGCCTTATTTATAGCCCCAAGACAACACTGCCAAATTTACGAAACTGTGTATTTTTATTAATTTGAGCTAGCAACACACCGATACATCAATTTATATTAATCCATCTGCCCATGCATGTATCATTGCATTATATCACCAGAGTTCATCAGATTGAATGAGGCTAGTTTGCTTTGTGTTCAATTCCTTTAATTTTTAATACTCAAGTTATGCTTGTAGCTTCTTTGTTACAGTATTTTGATTTTACTCTCTAATTACTCATTCAGGTACTATCACTTTCAAAAGTCGGTCCATGCGGTGAGCGCAGCCAACTTCGCATTTCGCTGAATTCGAACTTCGGGTATTGCCTTTGCATTCAGCGACTACTAAGGGCCAACTTGACTCATTTCCACTCAACTATGGAGACCCTCGTATGACCTTCTCCCGCTATCGCTGACCAGCCAACTCCCCCGACTCCAAGTGGTAGGCAACGGTAGGCGGAAAATGCAAAAGGGAAAGGCATTAGGTGTTTTTCACTCTTACGAGTGGCAGGCTTAATTGTATTCTTGATAAATCGAGGAAAAAGATTGACGAACCGACCACCACAAAGCAATTTTTTGAGGACAATTCTTGACTTTGCGTTTTACCCTGGACTGGTAACTCCCCGGACCTTTCTCCTATTGAGAATGCGTAGGATAACATTGTGAATGAGTGGCATTAAGATGGATAAAGAACCAAGTACAACTTTATAAGTCTACATACGGGATGTTTGGAATTATTTAAGCCAACATCCCCGTGTAATAGAACATTTGGTTGGGTCTATGCAGTCACGATTACGATCTGCAACTGAAAGTAATGGCGATATTACAAAATATTAAAGTTGTTCTCTGGTGAATGAACATTTTGTTTTAGATTTCTGTTACCATAAGTAATATACTGAAAATGATTATCCCAAATTATCTAGTACACTTTTCTTCCTAACCTTATCAAATCTTGACTCAATCCCATTAATTTACGCTGCAAAATGAACGCCAACATTAAGTTTAAACCACAACTTCTATTTCGTTCGAATCTATTCTAAATAACAAGAACTTGTTGCTTATTTGAAAATCTTATCTTTTATATATGAGCAGTTTTTCATCGTAGGCATTTTTAAATGGAGTGCATGTCTTCTCTGAGAGTGAGAAATCAATTAAGTTATATCTACACTGAAGGAAAACTCATTCAAAAATGACCGCATTCATTTCTGATAAATTACAATCCACTTTTTGTAGATTCATTCGCCATAGTTTTACATTTATTTTATCCTACTGACCTCTCTGACTACGGAATCTATCAGTCACGCAATGGGGGATGCTAGCTAAAGAAATTTTTGTGAAATCCAAGGTATCAAACGCACAGCGTAATTTTAATTAGGTAGCTATTTTTATGCTCCTTTGGACGAGGTTGTTTCACTGCACAGCGCAAACCTACACTTTCATGAGCACTGACGAAAAATGAGCTTCTGAGGAGATATCAGGGACCCTGAACTATTTAAATCTGTCAATCCTTTAGCATAAATAGATTGGTTTGATAAATCAATACATCCAATCGCAAGGCAATCAATTAACAAATTCAGTTTGAATACATTCTCGTAAAAGCAATTCCATACTTTGAAAAACATTGTGTACCTCATTGTGAGAGTATTTAAAAGCTTTATGCCAAATTCAGTGCACTTGACTTCGGTCACAAAAAAGTTGTGATATTTTCGTGGCACAATTCCAGGCTTGGATTGTTTCCTTTCATTATGCCCAGATTATTTTCAAAAATTAATTAAGTAGTGACCGATCACTAGTCATTACCTTGAGGGAAATTCGGAGTGAATATTGAATAAATCTCAACTCCCGATTGTAAGAGAATGATCTGACTCCCATCAGTTACTCATCCCAGGTGAATACTTGGCGTTAATTTTTCCCTTATTGGTGTTTATGAATTTCTCAACGGTCTGTGTATCCAAGCAATATATTTTGCTACAGATCAAAAATGGAAAATCGTTGCATCAGTAATTAATCAGCTGGAGGCTTTCCAAAACCTCCAAATTTTCGTTCCGATACCCTAATTAATGATATAAGTTTGAAGGCTATATCAGTTGTTATGTTCTTAAACTTTACTCAAATGTTTCGTTTTAATTTACTGTGCAATATCGTTTCAATTTTACTTTGCAATTATGGAGATAGAGTTGCACATTTATCATCACCACATGTGTTTCACTAATATAGATCTTTGCCGTAATATCCCCTTTCCTGTCGTTGAGTCATATCCCATCTATAGCACCTTAGGCAACACCACGTTTTATTTGTGCTGTCTCTCGTATATCTACTATCAACTTGTCGTTTATTTTTCTCTCCATCCTACTTGAAAACAGTGAAATTCCTATTCAAACACAATTCTTTAAATCGTCTGTAACACCAATCTCCATACATTAATTTATCCTTTACTGAATGATGTAGTAATACTTCCCGGAAAGGTAACCCGTTTCCCCAGCTCAGAATTTTCCTCATGTTCCTTCATTTTGGACTATTACTACTTTATAAACTTCATTACCTGCGCTTTATATTATTAATTCACATTCCACGTATCACACACCTTTTCACCTGCAAATTGGACATCGAGTCCCGTGGCTGACTAGCTAAATAAATCTTGGCCATCTGCAAATCTACCAAAATTAAGTTACTTGCTACTTTCTTTCGCAATTTTATCCCTTTCCATACATTTATTACCAAATTGTCAGCGAACAATCGAAAATCAATGGTAATAAGAAATGGCCCAGCCTGAATCCTCTTCCAACATATACCAATTCCGATTCGTCATTCATTACCCGTATACCGCTTCATCCCCGTAAGGTTTTATAGTTCTGCGCCTAAACTTCCAGTGTACTCCCTATTTCTGCAGTAATATTTATTATTCTCGTCCAATGTACTATGTCAAAAGTCTTCCAGCAGTCTAAGAAGCAAATAGAGACATAGTGGCTATTATCTATATATAAATATTAGAATACTCATCACCAGAAATGCATTTCGTGTCCCGCTCTCTTTCCTTAACCCATACTGGTCTTCACCGAGGAAGTCTTCCGCCCTTTCCCAGATTTCATTTTAACAGCTATCTCAGCTATTTTTATTACGTGCGAAATAAAAATTCTGATCTCTTAACATTATCTTTCTTTTCTCATTGTCGAGAAAGGTTTCCGAGCTGATTTTGCAACAGTAGATTTCGGCAACGTATTTACTATAACTTTATAAATTACTAGTTTTCCTGCATGCAAATGAGGCTACTATCTGTCCCCTTTGTGCAGGACTAATGATTCTTGCCATGACGACCCATGTCATAAGGAGAGTACAGGAAATTATCGCCTTCTTCCTCCCACAAGAAATACCGACAAGTCCCAGCCGAAAACACTTCACGGGTTCTCCGGCTAGCAAATTCTTATGGGAGAGGGGGTTGGGATTGTTTTGGCTATTCGTTGTCGGAGGGAGAAGGGCACATGAGGTCTCTTAGCGAGTAAAAAACAAACTCAATTTGTGCCTGTCGTAGCAGTAAAATTGGCCCCCAGAAGTCATGGAACGCGTATGCAATATGTGAAGCTCAATTTCAACGGAACACTGAGATGGTCGCGCTCACCGTGTGGACCGACTATTGAAAGTGATAGTACATAGAATCATTTGCAATCAGAAAATGTAAGCAGTTTTACAAGAAGTACATTAAAAGTCCCATCTAATCAAATATCTGAGCATCAAAATCTTTATGGCTTTCTATCGCATAGTCAAATTATGTGTGATATTCTGCAGAGGAAAAATCAACTGATTTTTCCTCTGTGGAATATCGCACTTATGTGCACTTGCGGGTGACTCCGTAAAGGTAACTCAAAATTAGTCAAATTATGTGTGAGAACAGAATTACTACCTTTCTGCTGCCCTGCATTCAATTATTTTTATGACGCATGAAAACCAACTTTGTTAGCTGAGATTAATTTGATGTATTTATTTGCAGGTATTTTTTCATGTTGAAATTAGGTTCCATAAGGTCTTAATGCATTGTCTACAATCTATAATAATAAGATACTGACATTTGTGTAAAATTGATTTTCTACTGTCTCTTCTCAAATTTAAACTAATGTGCTTCCAACCAATCACTAATGGTGTTCAATTCAGTCCTAAGAACTCTATAAGTTTTTTGGTTAATCATGTGATAAAGACATTTCTGACTGGAAAATATACCTCTTAGTTGCCTCGTAAATAGGAAATGTACTAGGTGATTTCCATGCTGATTGTAAAAAGATTTTGGCATGATTTGTAAGTTACTGCCAACCTTTCTGTTCAACTTACCTGATTCTGAATTACCCGACGAGACACACTGATTTAACCATGAGTCTTATTGTTGCTAGAGTGTAATGGTCGTGGTCGGGATCAGTCTCCATCACATTTCCACAGTCCATAGTCAATAAGAGCCATTTTCATCTAAAATTTCCACACCTCATAATTTTTTTGACCTTCCAACTTATCAATGTTAGGGTACACCTGCAGATCCAACCAATGTAATAGTACTCGATGTAGCTATTGCAGCAGTTGTCTATACGATGACTTTTTGACAAAAACTTGTGAATTAAATACAGCTCATAAAAATCACCACAATAGGAAAGACTATACCGGAAGTAGGGACAACATTGCTCATTGCTTGCAAGATTGTTCACACCTCATTATGAACAACACAAATACATCATATCATCACTTCTTTACTGTGCCAGAATATTTCCTCATCCATCTCTAAATTGGCATTTCATTGGTTTCATTAGATAGACAAATAATCAAGAGCAAGGAATGATCTCACATGTGGTTGGATGCAATGCCATTAATTGTTAAAACTAATGACATTACTTAATGCAGAAATTAAAATATTGTATACATATACACACTTGTAGAAAGTTTGATCTCATGCATAGTTTTGCCCCTAATTTTTCAGGGAAAAAATTGTATATTTTCTTGTATCTTGTGTATGTACTTATAGTTTGACCCAAGGGTTTTCTCTACTTGGGAACCCTAGGTACATGTTATGATGTATAGTTTTCATTTTTTATACACAACAACTCAAATCAACATATTTACAATGACCTCAGTTTTCAGAATTGTTTAGTATATTTGTAACTAAACTTTAAGAATCAACTACTGAATAATATAGAGGAGAAAGAAAAATATATATTTACTAATAATTTTAGTGTGTAGTGGCAGATTTTACATGCATGTCTTGTAACCTACATATACTTACCGTATTTTCCTGCTTGTGAGACCTTTTTTTCGGGCTTTGATTAAATGTCAGAAATATCATTTCTAATCCCCCAGTTCAGCCCCCCACTTCCCATGTTCAAAAGTTTTGTTTCAAAAAGTCAAACTATATACAAATAGCTCTGGTATACATGAGAATAGGAAGCTAAAACAATATATCACATAAATCTTTAATTTGATTAGAAATTTTGTACATAAGTTATAAATGATATAGAGAGAACATTGCAATTTGTGTAACACAAATACTTATCTTAAAGGGCTATGTTACACAAGGAATGAGTTTTAACAATCATATGCATATACACTGATAGTCAATTGGTTATCAGACTTTATGCCACCAAGATTACATAACAATCAAATGAGAAAAAGCTACTGAAACAAGAAGAACACTTGCTGTAGAAATTTGTATGTTTTAAGACAAGAGAATGAAATATGAAACAGTGTGCAACTGTCAGCAATCATACTTTACATGTGTAGTAGCATAGCCATTCTCCCAATGCAACAATACATTTCCTTTTGATTACAAATGAAGGAGATTGATTGTTTTACCATAATTTTAGAAAGTGTGCTATTTTCCTTAAACGGGAGTGAATATGGTAGCTCCATAATATCGCCTGATCAAATGCTTACATGATGCCAGAAATTTAGTATAGCATCTTGAGTTCATGAGTAATTATTTACATCATTAAAGTTATAGAACATTTTCTTAGCTAATATATGCTTCCTCTACTAAAACACAATCTAAATCAATAATAAAACTGAAAATAGAATAAATGCATGGAGTATAAGACCATGCGCAAAACTGTAATCTTTGTTCAAACATAGTCAATCAATTTTTGGCATTACTGAATGAATAAAACAAGGGAGGAAGGCTTCATTCGAGACAACTGCTAGAGAATAATGGTACCACTGTCAATGGAAGCATGATTAATTTCTTGGCTGATAAATAAGATTAAAAATATAGAATTGTCACAGCTTTCCATTCATGTCTACTAAAAACATTACCAAAGCACACAATGGAAATCAATAAATAATTCCATGATCATAAGAAAGATAAATGCAACAAGATAAATCACAAAAAGTATTTGCACTTTCAATGCATCATTTTAATAAGGTCTTTTACAAAACTTTTAATTACAGTTTAACAGTAATCACCCTGATGTCTGTCCCTTTTTGGATTCCAAACGATATCTTTCAGCAGAGAGCTTTTCCAACTGTTCACCGTAAAATCCATTGAAGTCCAGCCTGATAAATAAATGAATTAAATTTTCTATCAATGGTTGAATTTTAAATTTTGAATTCAGACTAGAGCAAAATATTTTTCACCTCAATGACCATTGTGCAATGTGTATTACCACTACACATATTATATTTATGTATGTCCTACAGGCTTTCATGTGAGACAAGCACTGTAATATTTACAAAGCAAATGGAAAAAATATTTTTCCACAGAATGTCATTGCATAGGAAGATAGTAATGAAATTTAACACTGATGTGAACAGCTAAAGATAAGAACATGCCTGCTTTTTTCTACACATGCTACAGTACATGACACAACTGGGTGCCCATTTGAGGAATGAATGACCAGCGTCACAGGGGGCCAGCACCTGCCTATTTTAATACTGCTATAAGCCATAGGCAACTCTGTCTCCCTCTCCTTTCCCAGAATATTGCCTCCACTCCTTAAAGTGGGGGAAGGTGCATGGAGGGCACCTGGCTGAATAGATAGTCTTTCATATGCTAAAGTTACTGGGTGATGCACATCTAATTTTTTTCTGCTAATTTTCTGAAAGAAAACGCAGTTGGTCCACATGCAAATATGATCCTCAGTTGGCGATAATGACATCGGTAGTGATTTTTTTCTAAATAAAAAAAACCTTGGATATCTACTATGCTGTTTGCTGTTAATGAATTCCTGGTCCTGATAACAAGCAAGCATTGCAAATAATAGGCTACCCTCCTGCCAATAAACATTAAAGGCCAACATTTAATAAAGTCCTCAACTGTTACTCCTGTGTCCATGGATTCAAGACCTGACTGGGTTATTTGTCACTACCTAGAGCTTTCGTTCATCATAATCTTTGCTACTCTACCAATTTACTGGTAGGATATACATAAATTACCCAATCTTGATATGCTCAAACACCCTGCTCATGACTTAATCCCCCTATCATTAATTGTTTTAAAACTCCTCATACTTTCTGCCCCCTTTCATGCATTCTGAAAGTCCAAATTTTCTTATCCACACTATTCCATGCTCACCCAACATTCTCCCCTCTATCACTTCCTTCAACATCTTCTTCCCTCCCAATACATCATCCCTTCACTTTTGTTATCTTCTGCATGTCTCCACCACCTATCTCCTTTCCTTATCTACCACATCTAAAACTTAATCTTTTGTTTTCCTTCATCCTCGGCTAACCCTCTCTGTTCCTCTATACCTCACATCTCCAAGATCTAGTGTCTGACCTAACACATTCCACAATGACCAAGTCTCTGAATGATACAATGTGACCCCTCCCAATCAATTATTTCACCAATCCTAACTTAAATGTCTTTGTTCAGAGTCCCACTTATTAATTCCCTTCTCATTATAAATGCAGCTTTGGTTAATGTGATTGTAAGCCTTACCTTCTTAATACTAAACCTAACCAATTCCTAGATTTGTGAACTGTTCCACCTGCTCTATTTTACATCCCCCATCTTTATATTGAGTTACATGCAAATACATATGTTTGCCTCCACAGAAAATACAGCAATGAATCTTTGTGAAAATTACCATGAGAAAAAATACACCTGTACTGGAAATTGAACCATTACATTTTGGCTTTCCACAACAATGCACACACAACTACTATATTCAGGGGTGGTATCATGGTTCCTCCTTTCACAATGTTGTTATCCTTATCCAATGTTCTATAAGTGCAATACTCATTGTTACTGTCCTAAGAAAGCACTCTATTAATTAGAATTAGTGACATAGAGCACCTGACAAAATTATAAGAATGAAGATCAATTTTTTGCTCTCATGAAAAATGAGAAATTTTCCAACTTCTAATACAGAATTTTATCTACCTGAATCTCATACATTGCTATAAATCTTACGTGAAAATGTCTTCATCTGAATACATAACAGATATTTATTTCAATATAGTTGACTGAAAATTCAGTGGTATTTGAAAAGGAGGGTAGATTTGTTGAAAGTAAGAGGCCTGACGTCACAGCTTCCTTTCTCCTTCGCGTCAGGCTTGTCAGGCTGTGATTCTCTAGCTCATCTTCGCTCCTTGGAGTTTGCTGCAATTTTGTGCTCACTGCCTTCTTAAAAACGTTCAGAAGCCTGTATCCAACGATTACTTAATCATCTTGTAATTTTATTATTTGAGAATTGGAAGAGGAATTCATCTGGGCTAAGCCAAATACTATTAAATGAATGAAATGCTAT
Organism: Pyrrhosoma nymphula; assembly: GCA_963573305.1. NCBI lineage: Eukaryota > Metazoa > Arthropoda > Insecta > Odonata > Coenagrionidae > Pyrrhosoma > Pyrrhosoma nymphula. Next base: position 40,269,718 of record OY754334.1, read on the forward strand.
TATGCTTGCCATTTGCCCATTCAAAGTCCTGATGTATGGTTTTGGCTGAGATATTGTACGTTATCTTTCACTGTCGCAGGCATTGGTAATATGCTCATATCAGCTGATCACATGCTGAGATATCTTAAGATTTCCTGTCGTAGACATCATTCTCGCTGTATCTTGATGTTACAGAAAATAAACTGAGAAAATAGTTTTTTGTGCGTTTAGTTTTTTTAGAGAACTGATGGATGTACATCAATGAAATTTCATTAGTGGAGTTTCTGTCAAGATTATTTGGTGGACCCCACACATTTGATGGATTACCGGGTATATTTTCATTGTAATATGCAATCTTTGACATTAATAGTCAATAATTAGAGACAATAATTCAAGGAATTTTTTCAGGGAGAGATTAATTGTACTTTGTACATCATTGCGATTGTCTAAGGCCAAGGAAAGTATGAAAATCACCTTAATTCAAAGGGAAGTTAAGATATACTTAAATGATTGATTATGATAAGATGAAAATTTTACCGACAACACTCATGCACCATTATCAATATTAATCCCAACAAAATGGTTGCCTCCATTTCCTATTGTGATGCTAATTATTAAGTTGCATTTTGGGACTTTTTCAGGGATATATGAATTTGCATTTGTAGGCTAAAATACAGCTGCTGCACAGTAGTTCTTGCTCTGGCACGTTATTTGACTGTTTTGGAATATTTCTAAACAATATGTATTAAATTAACAGTACAACTACCTCCGCAACACCTCAACTTTTCCATTTTTGGAAAAAATTGAGGTGATAGAAGATGATGAGTACAGGAAAGTGCTGAAAACTACAGGAAAGCATTCACCTGAAGATGACATCAAGTCTTAAAACCCAGGTTGTGGTAATAAACAATTAGTGAAGTAAATAAAATTATGACAGTAAAACCTCTACCTTACTAACTCCCGTTAAATGAAGAATTCCGATGAACGAAAAAATGCTATTGGTCCCGCCAAATTCCTATTTAAATGCATTGATAATACCTCTAATGAACGAACTCCAGCTTCACGAAAACTCCTGATAAATGAAATGAAAGATTAGCCCTGTCTTCTAATATTTAACTCTTCATAACGTATTTTTTTTAAAAAAAAGGTTAATTTTGAATATGTTGTGAGGTTTTTGCCATTTTTGCTGTTTTGAAAGTGAAAAGGACCAATCAGAGACTCCGTACAAACAAGGCAATCAGAAAGGTCCTTTTTGTTTATCCAGTTAATTGCATTTCCGGCAATTTGCGTCAGTGGTCTGTTAGCCGCATGGTTATTGATTTGGTCGGCGTTCTCGAGTTTTACTTCGGTTCATCATCTTGAGTCTATAATTTCAATCTTTCTGAGTGAAACCTGGTTGCTCTCGAGTGTTACTGTGGTTCATTTTTGTGAGATTGGGATACAGAATTGGGACTGTCAAAGAACCTACCAATAAGCAGGTAGAATACTTGAATGAATAATTTCAATGTTTGCGAGTGAAACCTGGATTTGCCTTAAGTTACGCTATGGTCTGAACATTTTTTTAGCTTAACGTTTCACTTGCATTGCAGTGAGTGTCTTCCGGAGCCAAGTGATTGTTGCTGTATATCGTCGTCTTATATATGGGAGAGTTTTGAAAGATTGGATATCTATCTATCGTTGACAATAGTATGATAGATATCCAAGCTCTGAAACTCTCCCATACAAAAGACGACGATATACAACAACAATAACTTCACTCCAAGACGCTTACAGCAACGAGAGTTAAACATTGAGCTAAAAAATGCTTGGACAGCAGCACTACTCGAAAGTCTCATCAGCAAGAGCAAAACTTGGTTAGCGGCAAAGTTGACCTAATCTTGAGAAGGAGAACATTTAATAAATCTTCTTTTGAAATAAAAATCAAGATAATAGCTTTTCTGCCAAAATAAATTAAAAATATAAACTAAATAAATGTTATGTTAAGTTGATAAAGTCAACAATTACACTGAAACATTCAATCAATTTCTTTCTTTGCTGTAGAAAATTGAGACAACCGAATAAGTGGCTAGATAAGTTATAATTCCAATAAAGTCCATTTACACTATTATGAGTCAACACAGGTATATTAAATTCAATTAAAATCAGTGGCTTGAGGTATGTGGGCATAGCTTTGACATGGCAGTGCAGATACGTACATATGACATAAATAACAGAATTGAGAATTAAATTAAAGTAGTTAACAATTCCGATTCATGTTACAGAGATAGTGTAAATTTTAGTAGTGTGTATAGAGTAGTAATGTAAATAAAGTAGAATGTAAATTTATTATATGAATCTTAGAAATATTAAAAAACAGCCAAATACTGCAGCAGAGCAGACACTATTGTGCTGCAGCTGCATCTCATGTCAGCCATCAAATGTAAATTCCCCCATTCCTACCCTGAAAAAGTCTCAAAATACAACTTTATGTTTGGCATCACAATAGGAAAATATAGGCAACCATTTTCGATGGTTGGATGGGTGCCCCTCCTCCATTTATCTACCGGGCATGGATGGAGAGGTGACACTCCCTCTAAATCTATATCGGCAGGCCGGAGGGAGATATACCCAGACCGCGGGAAGGTTAAGGGAGGCCCCTCTTTCATACCTCTACCGTGGTGCTCTTGTCCTCTGTCTGCAAGTGGCAGGCAGGTTAAATGTAGGATGGCACAGTGGACCATTAGGTCTTAGTGCCCGAAGGACTCCAGAAGGCTCTTGCCCACCCTTACAATCAATCAATCAATATCATAATTAATCATTTGAGTTAACCTTAACTTTCCTTCGGATGATTTTCATACTTTCCTCGTCCTTTGAGAATCACAATAAAATGCTAGTATAATTAAACTCTCCCCAAAAAAATAGTGTATTATTGTCACTAACAAACTGCTATTAATGCCACAGATCGCATATTACAATGAAAATAAGCCTTTGGGCACCTTCTATTTAGGGATGATCAGTGTAAGTTTACAAATAGTATATGCCCAGTTACCTAACTATAAAATCAGTGTGGGATCCACTAAATAACATTGACAGAAATACCAGTAATGTAATATTGTTGATATTAATCCATCAATTCTCTAAAAAAAGTTAACAAACAAAAAACTATTAACTAAACCTCACTTTATTTACTACAATATCAAGATACAGCGAGATCAATGTCAATGACAAGAAATATTTCAATATATCAACGTTATTGGCTGATATGAAGAATCCTAATAGCATTACCCATGACAGTGGAAGATAATGTATGCTATATCGCCCGAAAACGTATGTTAGCTCATCGAATGAAAACAAAGGAGTAGCATAATATCATTTCCCTTATTGCACAATAAGCCACCAAGCAATCTACTAAAATTGTAATGATTATAGAAAGAGTTCTGTAATAGACACCCACAGCATCCAATTGACGAATTCCTCTTTCAATTCTCAAATAAATAAATTACCTAGGTATTTGGAAATAATACAATACAGGCTCCTGAAGATTGCATTTGCAACCAACGCCAAGGAGCGAACAATAGCTAGTGAATCATGCATGGTCGTGATGGAGAACAGCAGTTGTGACATCAGGCTTCTTACTTCCAACCTGGCATGTTCTACCCTACTTTTCAAATGCTACAGAATTTTCAGTCAACTATATTGAAATAAATATCTGTAATTCAGAAAAACTGAAGGCATTTTGACGTATGGTTAATAGCAATGTATGAGATCCAGGTTGATAAAAAGCTGTAGAAAAATTTAACTCTTTGTTAAACACTTGAATGTATTTTTCAATTCTGTTATTGATGCCAATTTACATGTAAATTGGCATCAATATGTATGGATGTACATTTCTGCTCTGTTATTTCAAAGCTATGCTCACATAGCTCAAGCCACTAAATTTAATTCACTGTTAATATACCTGAGTTATTTCATGATAATGTAGATGGATTTTATTGGAATTATAATCTTATTTTATTATTTTAATTCAGTTATTATTGCCGTTGTTACTGCTGTAACAAGTCCCTGGCAAGCATCAGGTTTCAATGCTGTCATAATGGCCGGGGACTCCAGAGGGGTTGGGCAGTATTCACAGTCTCGTCCAACGCCAATCGGATAGGTGGCTATGCTGCAATGGGATCATGCATATGCAGTAGACTGAGTGACCCCAGGATGATGGCCTTCTGTGTGTAACTAGTGATTCCGTCTGTGCCATGCAGGTTGGACTGCACTTGATGCTATCTAGCAGCAAGCCCTTAACTCTACTGAGCACACCTATGCTGAGGACTCTTAGTTTCACTGAGTGTCTAGGGTACATCTTACGAAGTTCAAAAAGCAGGTCTAGATTTTCGTCTGTTTTTCCTTCTCCTTCGCATCCATGTTTGTTTCAGCCGAAGCAGAAAACTCAATCACAAACATGGACCATGTGAGGTGATCGAGTAGAACAATATTAGGTTGATCACCTCCAACTGCCTGGGGTAGGAGAAGGGATAATTCTACCAGATTGTTCATTTATCGTAATCCACAATGGGCTCAATACCTCCAGGAGCATAGGGCAGCACAGGTATTTTGTCGATGCCATAGTGGTATTGTAGATAAAAAAATAACATCTGCAGGGCTGCGTTGTGATGATCTAAATACGCTAACCTGGCATAATAACCACAGCCGGAGAGAAGATGACTAAGTCTCTGGGTGGGCTCGGCACGCCCTGCATCTCATGTCTGCAACCTCTGCCTTGAATATAATGCGGTGGTACACGAGTGTGTTCATGACACCATCTTGGCATGCGTGGACTTGGGCATTAGACTGGCAGAGTGTAGCAAGGCAAACAGCTTCATCGTTAGCACATGCTTCTCAATGTTTCGATGGTAACATCCATGCATGGGCTTATCAGTATGCACCTTGAGCAACAGCTTCTGCTCAGCTATTATTATTTTGAGCTTCAGTGACAAGATGGTTGTGTCATCGCCGCTTCCATCAAATGACAGGGTCGAAATCGAGACCGGCTTTGTCTGCTGCCCTCTTTGCCACCTGGAAGATAAATGCCCCTGCTCCCACACTCTTGTGCTCTCTCATGAGATTGAACAGAGGGTCCCTGCTTTTTAAAACTCAGCATGCTGCACCCAGGACAACTCTATTGTGGAGACACTCCAGACACTATAGTCCTCTACCACCTACATTGTGAGGGAGATACATTCTGGCAATGGAAGATTTTGGATAAAGACTTCGAAAGATGGTAATCATCTTCCTCATTCCCCTGTCAAGGTTCTGCAACTCGTTGATGTTCCACTTCATGCATACGAAAATATACAGCAGTGTAGCAACCGCAAACATGATCGTGGCAAGACAATTGTTCTTCTCAGACAGTTCATAACTCCAGATGTTTCTTTGAGTCTGCCTGTACATGGTGGTAAGTCTTCCCTTCACAGCTGCAACCTCCTGTATTCGGTGGTGTTCATAGCTGTCATCATCCTCGAGGTGACGAAAGATGCTCCCATCAATTAGTTGCCCATCTTCTTTGTTCTCCGAAAATCCTCTCGCCAGGTGGATGGATGAACACTTGTCCATCCCAATAGCCTCACTGTATTCCACTACCATGTCCAGGGCAGTGCAAAGGTCTTTCGCATTAGTAGCATAAAGCTTCAGTTAATCCATATAAAATTAATGGGTAACCTTATTCTTCCTATCACCTGGAATACCGCACATATATCCTCTACCTCGGCACAACCTTAGGCACAAAAGTAGGAGGGAAATACGGAACAGTAGGGGCTCAAGCTGTTGCCTAGAAAAAGGCCACAGTGATATGTTACCAACTCCATGGAAACTGACCGCTTGCCTGAAGTCAGAACGAAGCAAGTTTTCCAGAGTGGTAACAGGCATTGGATGCAGGACACTACCTCTGGGTGTACTTTTATCAACTTAAGCATGGTGATGATAAGCTCATGCGCAGTGGTGTCAAATGCCTTCTTGTAGTCCACCCAGGCCATTGATAGGTTTTGCTTGTCAGATGGCATCCTGGCATATGCACCTATCAATGAGCAGGTTGTCTTTGCATCCCACAATTCCCTGCTTTGAACCCCTCTGCTCGTACACTTCCTCCCACACAGGCTGAACGTGGTGGAGGATAAGGTCGCTCAAGATAGAGGTGAACGCCTTGCATACGGTGTTGAGGCAGGTTATAGGGCAGTAGTTCTTTGGATCGGACAAGTCTCCCTTCTTAGGTATCAGAACCGTGTGTCCCTCAGTCAGCAAGGTGGAATTGGTTCTCTACCTATCAGAAAGGACGTGAAGATTCTGGTGAGGTGTTGGTGGGTGGAAGTAAACTTCTTCCACCAGAAGCTATTCACGGCATCCATTCCTGGTGCCGAGAAGTTCTTCTTGCCAGAGGCCTTCACGTCACTTTCTGTGACAAAGTGGTCCATCCACATCTTGTAGGTGATGGTCACATAACACTTTAAAGAGGCCTAGGGCCAGAGTGTCTCCATTGAATAGCTTCAACGTTACGTAGAATTCCTTCCAGAAACATTCAGCCTCTTGGACGGGTGATGGAGATTCAACGACAGACGGAGGTGGTCAAAAGAGACGGGATGGGTGAAGGAGAAAGGTGGAGTTCTCCCTCACAACCCTACTCCTCTTGAGGAGTTTTTTCAGGCTGTGGTGAGTGCACATACTCTATTGACCGCGTGCTGCTTAATAATAAGCAGCACGCTTTCATGCAGTCTGTGATGGAGACATCTGAGGCAGGGGGTAGGTCAATGGCCTGCCACGATGGAAACACCGGCTTCCGATCAGTCACCGAAGTTAAGCATCGTTGGGCTCGGCTTGAGTTTGGATGGGTGATCCTCCGATTCGTCCAAGTGCTGTTGCCCCTGTCTGCACATGGCAGACAGTAAGTGCGAAATGACCTTAGCCGTCGAAGCACGTTAAACAAAAATACTACTACGACATCTGAGGCTGCGTGCTATGTTCCAAACTTTAAGAGTAAAATTTCTCCCAAATACAATGTATTCCATCTTGCACTGAAATTTTGAAGGCTTTCGTCTCACCTGCATGATCTTGGCCTCTGACTGTTCCAGCCTCTTAGCTGCTTTTTTCTCCCAAAGGACATTCTTTTGGGAGTGAACCATAGTTTCATAGCTGCATAGACCACACAATTGACCATATATTGGTCAAATGTCTCCGTCAGGACTTCGTCGGTAAGGCTATTCAACTGTGAAAGGTGGTTACCCTGCAGAGAGATCTTTTGGTGAATGTCTCTCTGCCTAGCTTGTCCTTCATCATTGTTAACTGTGCTTATTAACCGTAATTGTAGTTCAGAGACTGCCTGTCCTACTTCCTCATAATTTGGTAGACTCTGACATTAATGCTGTTCCCACCCATGAGGTGGAGAGGCTGCCTGTGTCAGGGAGGGTGGTCTGTCTGGTGGTGTATTATTCTGAATTGGTAGTTTGTGGAGAGTTTCCTTTTTTTGCAGGTGGCTGGCATAATCTTCCGATAGATGGAATTGCTATAGATGGTGGTGTTCTGGATGCATCTCACACCACAAAGAGTGCATCCTTGCTACCCCTACAATCAGGCTTGCTGGCAGCATAGCATGCTTGGAGGTTGCCCCTTAGGGCTTCCATCCACTGCATACAATCTCCCTTCTTAAATGGCAAATTGCTGTTGCCACTCTCAACACCACTGGGGCCCCCATTCGAGAGGGGCCAGTTGTGGATAGCTTTTTTGGTATTCCTGTTTGGAACCAGTGTTACTGCATGTGGAGTGGTTAGCCACACATGCAGACGTCCACCATTAGCCAGCAAAAACCATTACCAGGTACACCATGGGGAGGCTGGTGATTCGGCTTTCGCACCCCATGTTAATAAAGTAAGTTTAACTTCATTTTAAGTATTTTTTTCCTCATAGCTGCACGGAGAAATATTTGTCTATTTGATTTCTCACACGGTATTAACATCCATGAATCAATTTTGTCCCCCATTTTGAAGTTCTCCATCCACACCACAGGCATTGCCTGAGCCTGCCAAGATGGAAGGCTGCCGGCTCTCAGAAGGGAGTTGTGACGTCAGGTGGGGACACCCCCTTTTAGGCAGTTTTTGCAACATTCAAATGTCCACTACTTTGTGAATTTTTATCTATGAAACTAGGCTTTACTTTGACCTCAAGTTTTCAGCATTTGGCTCTACTCAACATCCTCTGTCACCTCAATTTTTTCCAAAAAAAAAAATAGGAAAGTTCCTCATTAGGAAGCCTGGGGTGTGATTATGGTTTTCCATAACTAGTGCACTTGGATTATCGTAATGAAGAACTTTCAGAATTTTTTGGGAAAAATTGAGGTGACAGAGGATGTCAAGTACAGCACAATGCTGAATATTTGAGGTCAAAGTAAAGCTTAGAAGTGGAAAGTAGTGGAAATCTAAACACTGCAAAAAAATGGCCTAAAAGGGGGTGTGTCCCCAACTGGCATTACAACTACCTTTCCAGAGCTGGCAGCCTTCCATTCTGACAGGCTTGGGCAATCCCAGATGAGTGCATGCAGAACATCAAATTTCTGTCCTGACGAACTCAGGCAAAAGAATTAATCATGTGACACTTCACTAATTAAAGTAACGTGCTATGGATATTTAAACCTTATTCTGGAACAAAGAAGTCATATTGTTAGAGACCCAATCCGCATTAACCAGCCTAAAGAGTGATGTTAACAAATAATAAGAACCCATTTTTGCACATAAATAAATAAATAGACAAAAGCGAAATTAGTTAATTTAGTTCAACATACGAGTTACTGATAATTTTTTTTGAGGTGAAAATACTATGAAGGTAAAATAAGAGTAGAGCCAGGAATTGGCCCACGGGTATTTGAATGCCAACGTGGCAGGACTGGACAATTTTGAATCTATGGTTGCCATTGGCATGATAATGGGGATAGGAGGTCCATTATTGCATCTATAACAGGGTTGTCCAACTTGCAAGGCCTCAAGGGCCACAACTTAACCTTTAATATGCTTGCGGGCCATATAGTAATAAATTATTATTTTTTTAAAAGTAACAATAAGATACAATGTAAGGTATAAAAATTAATTTCTGAATTTTTGTCTGATAATCTTTCGCAGGCCACAATAAATAGCACCGTGGGCCGCCAGTTGGACAACCCTGATCTATAAGGACTAAAAAACTAGTTGGTTGCATTCACAATTTCATAACTAATTGAGGCCAATTCTTCTTATTCAGTTTGGCGAGACTAAAGAAAAAGAAGATCGAAACTGGTAATTTTTGTATTTGACCTTCAATATTTAAAACAAAGTATTCAGTAAATTTCTTGCTTTTCCAAAGAATACCTACTGATAGAATGGAGTAGAGAGGTTACTTAAGTTATAATTCCAATAAAATCTGTTTACATTATAATGAGTGAACAGATAATTAAACTCAGTGGCTTGACCTATGCGATCATAGTTTTGAAATGGCAGTACAGATACGTACGTGCGACAGCAATAACAGAATTGAAAATATTGTTAATTTAATCAATAACAGAATTGAAAATACTGCTAATTTAATATATGCAATTTAAAAATATTCCAAAACAGCTAAATACTGCAGCAGAGCAAGAACTATTGCACAGCAGCTGCATCTCATGTCAGCCTACAAATGCAAATTCATTCATTGCTATACTATCAATAAATATCTAATGATAAATATCAATGATTCAAAACTGAAGGCATTTTCACATAAAATGTATATGTGTGAGATGTAAAAATTGGAGAGTTCCTTATTGTCATGGAAATTTTCCTTGAATGCTTGCATGAGAAATGTGCATCCCAGGATGTCTTCTCCTTCCTAAACCTGAACTCTTTACATCCATGTACTCGTTTGCTCTAATATCCAACCTCCTGTTTATAGCTCTAAGCACAAACTTTATCATATTTTCAATTAAACTAACTTTTTTATTCCTGATTTTCTGCATAATTGTAGCTTTCTTTACATACTATGGTTTCCATAAGTCTGAGTGCATCCACTTTGCTCCATTCTACACACCGTAGAATGGGGCATGGCCGGAAAGGTTTTAAAAATTGGCACCACCTGCAGACTGAGTCTTTTGCTGGGCTAGCTTCACTTGTCGTGAGACGACCGTGGGGTATGGGTTACTGAACGAAAGAATCGACGGGGACGGAGTAAAACACGGGAGAGGAAAACGGCATCGGAATGCACCGAAGGTTATTCGCGCTCAAGCGGTTGCGACGCGACGATGAGGCCTCCGACTTGGGTGATTTTCGTTCTCGAAATTCACATTTGTGCTCAAGAGTGACCCACTCTGTAAAAGCAGCGCGGTAGCCGCGTGGTTAAGACTGCCTCGAAAGGCGTATTTAAAACATTCCCGGGTTCGATACTCAGTGGTTGTCTTTTTTTTGCACTCAAGTAATTTCAATATGACTGTGAAAGTGAACCTCGAGTACAGTCTCATTACATCAACGCACCCAGTAGGTACTGTTTATTATATTACAGCCATTCAATAATGATGCAGGAATACCTAATACCAAATTAGAATCCTTGAATCCTTATTTCTCCTTAAGCTAATCTATTCACAGTGAATAAATACTTACACGTCTCACTAGCTGAATAGTTTTGGTCTAACATTGAGTATGGCAAAATCTCCCGAAAGGTAAAACCCCTATGCTCGAAACAAATCTGTCGATTTACCACCAGGATATCAAGTCACATTCTAGGTTTGATATTTTGGTGATCTGCGAGTGATACGTATTCACGAAATGTCTTAGATAGGCCTCTTATTCAAACTCCTAGGGCTCAAAGAAATAATATGCTGTGAAAAACAGTATTGATGAAATAGAAGGAGGGTTTGTCAGTAAGTGGGTGTACGAGCGAAAGTAAATCATACGGCTCGGGCAATGGATAGAATTTTGACAGCGTAAATATTTTTGCCGTGTTATTTTGCAGATCATGATAATTTCACTAATAACATCCACTCATTTCCGAAGAAATGAAGAAAATATGAACTTTGGAAGCTAGTCTGGTGATCTGACTATTGAATAAATAGTGTCAACGACAGGAAAGAAGCAAGGATTAACAATTCCCTTTCTAAATTCTCTTATCCTTTCCCGCAATTGATTCACGCACGTATTTGGGACTTTAGAGAGCGGAAACATTCACATACTTTGGGTGGCAGAACATAGGGAACGGGGGAGGGGGGGGGGGCATATGCCCCCACTGTTCCCCCCTGGCTACGCTTCGCAATATATGTCCAGAACACAATAATCGTCAGAAGACTACGGTAAATAAATAACTGGATACTTTTTTCGGCCCGAGCCGTATGATTTACTTTCGCTCGTACACCCACTTACTGACAAACCCTCCTTCTATTTCATCAATACTGTTTTTCACAGCATATTATTTCTTTGAGCCCTAGGAGTTTGAATAAGAGGCCTATCTAAGACATTTCGTGAATACGTATCACTCGCAGATCACCAAAATATCAAACCTAGAATGTGACTTGATATCCTGGTGGTAAATCGACAGATTTGTTTCGAGCATAGGGGTTTTACCTTTCGGGAGATTTTGCCATACTCAATGTTAGACCAAAACTATTCAGCTAGTGAGACGTGTAAGTATTTATTCACTGTGAATAGATTAGCTTAAGGAGAAATAAGGATTCAAGGATTCTAATTTGGTATTAGGTATTCCTGCATCATTATTGAATGGCTGTAATATAATAAACAGTACCTACTGGGTGCGTTGATGTAATGAGACTGTACTCGAGGTTCACTTTCACAGTCATATTGAAATTACTTGAGTGCAAAAAAAAGACAACCACTGAGTATCGAACCCGGGAATGTTTAAATACGCCTTTCGAGGCAGTCTTAACCACGCGGCTACCGCGCCGCTTTTACAGAGTGGGTCACTCTTGAGCACAAATGTGAATTTCGAGAACGAAAATCACCCAAGTCGGAGGCCTCATCGTCGCGTCGCAACCGCTTGAGCGCGAATAACCTTCGGTGCATTCCGATGGCGTTTTCCTCTCCCGTGTTTTACTCCGTCCCCGTCGATTCTTTCGTTCAGTAACCCATACCCCACGGTCGTCTCACGACAAGTGAAGCTAGCCCAGCAAAAGACTCAGTCTGCAGGTGGTGCCAATTTTTAAAACCTTTCCGGCCATGTTCCATTCTACGGTGTGTAGAATGGAGCAAAGTGGATGCACTCAGACTTATGGAAACCATAGTACATTATGAAATTAATTTGTCACTCAAAATTCGTACTCAAAAAGGATTCATTCAACATATTTATCCAAAATTTATGAGTCACATAATCAAAATAATGCTCACCTGTATAAGACATTGACTAGCTTCTCACTGTTGTTAATGCGCCCAAGTTCTGCTATTTTGTCTAGAAGGCCAACCAGAATTCCTGTAAACTCCAGGTCAAACCGTGAGATGCTCTGCTCAAAGCTGTCACTTTCACCCACCACACACTCTACAGCAGGGGAGTCAGAAGCAGAGGCTGAAGATGCAGTATTCCGACCTGATAGCAGATGTAAAGAAGGTGTGGACATCTGGTGGGAGAAACAGTAATATTAAAAAATGATACAATATTACTAATAATATACTGTCAGTTTCATGTAATGGCAGTTTTACCACAGTATGATACCAAAAGCCATCACAAAAATTTTTCTCCTCAGCATGCTGAATGATTTATGACAGTGCCACATGATATGTATGTAAAATCATGAAATTATGAATCTCAAATGCAGGGCAAATAATAACTGGTGTCTATAGTTTTTGCTGACTTCACCCTTCATCTTAGATACCATTAGGTTATTAATAATTAAGGTGTTGCAACCAAAGAAAGGTTAGATACAAAAATAATATATTTTTTGGACAAAGCATAACTTTACACACAAAATTTAAACTGCCAAGCAGCAGTTCAAAAGGACGCAAAAATAATTTTGAGTTCATTCTCAAACAAAACGACAAATGATGAAATAGTTGATCCTGCCTAGGTGAACCAGCCCACGTCATGGCCTTCAAAACACCTCTAGAGAAAGGGAAAAGACCACTATTTTTTCAAATCCTTCCTTAGGTCCCTAATTCTTTAGTGATTTTACCTTGGATTTTTCTCTGTCTATGCATTGACCATTTTAGGCTGACTTTGGGAACTTTTCTTTTGGGAAAAGGAGCCCATGAGTAGGGAACTTACCATCCCGAGGAACTGAAAAAGTCACACCGACTGTTAAGTTCCTAGTGGCAGGATCTATTACGAATAAAAAAGAAAAAAAATGTGGCCCCCATCCAATGGCTCTAGAGATGCTTTCAAAGCTGTAAGCACTGATCAAATCATTGGACCCAACTTTTCTGCAACTACATAACATCATCATCAACTAGTTAACTAACATCAGGTATGTGATTTGATATGAAATAGTCCAATATTTTTAAGTTTTGAACCTCATTCACTGAACAGAAAATATATGAAATGGCCATTCACTAATACGTACAAAAATTTATCCTGTACCAAGAGGAATATGTAGTATGAAATGCCAGTCAATCTGAAAGCATACGCTATAGTATGTATGAAATTGTTCTTTTTGTTTCTGATCAGGATGTGGGTGTAGGATACATTTACTATTCTTAGGTACAGGAGTTGAGGCATGTGTGTGTCTGATGTGGTTGCAGAACGTGGGTGTGGAATAGGTACAAAGGACTCAGGTGGAGTGCATGCAAAGGACCCTGGATGGGGGTGCAATGTGTGAGTGAAAGATATGGGTTCAGGAGGCAAGTGAGATTTTGGGCATGGAATGCAAGTATGGAACAAGGATGTGGACAACTGGTACATGTATAAGAAAGGATAGGATGTTAGTGCAAGACATGCTGGCTGGGACACATTTCAGGGATGTAAGATAATATAGATTATTGGTGTACGCTGGTGCAGGGAAGTGGATGTGGGAAAGCAGGGAAGCTGGTGAGGAGATGCTTGTACAGGGATGTTCGTGCTAAGATGCATGATCAGAGAAGGGGGAAAACAGGTGCAGAAAATGGGTGTGGAGTGAGAGTGAGGAGAATTGGGGATGTAAGTATGGGGAAGTAGACATGGGGAAGCTGGTTCACGGATATGAGTGTGGATAAGCAGACAGTCTGATGTTTTGTGGGGATGGGAATTTGGGGAAGTGAGCACGGAGAGGTGGTGAAGTGGGAGTAGGGAAGCAGGAGAGCTAATTCATGGATGCAATTGTGGGGAAGGGGGCTCCCCGAATATAGATACCCCAAACAATTCCAGCATCTGCACCAAATCTCACCAGGCCCTGCAACCACATCCCTATTTATCTCCATCTTATATCCCTAAAAATCATCCCTGTAGTCTCGTAAATTTACTAATATTTTAACGTAAATTTAATACTTCCGTGAATAGGATGGGCTGTGATTGGTCGTGGGTCTTTCTCAAGGCCGTAAACAATGAACGGATTATTACTTTTTAATTAGCAATGATGTACTCACTTAAAATTTCCAAGGAGCCACGTTTGAGTAATGACTTCTATATTTCTATTTCTTGTTCTACAGTGAACATGATATAAGTAAAAAAGAGATGGTAACGGTTTCCGAGGTTATGTAAATAAAGTTTGCTCTGACCTTTTTGCGGAGCACATATTATTTTGAAGCGAGGCCTGTATAATGGGGGAGAGGAAGATATTCCAGTACAAAAAATATCACGTAATGATAACACTATTTCTTTTCCCACTTCATGTTTATTCCAAGTGAAGGAATTTAACTTTTCATTCATGGCGTGGAATTGCATACTTTCGGATGACAAATGTCATTACTCGAGCGCGGCTCCTGGGAAATTTTAAGTGAGTACATCATTGCTAATAAAAAAGTAATAATCCGTTCATTGTTTCTGGCCTTGAGAAAGACCCACGACCAATCGAAGCCCATCCTATTCACAGAAGTATCCTTGTATTTTCAAAATCTAAACATATTAGGTCTGTCAGCATTTGTAGCCTCTTTTCAGCCAAACAAGAATCCTTAAATTAGCTTCGAAAGTCTCCCAAGGGGATTGATTGAAAATCCAGCAAATAGGCTGAAAATTAGAAAAATTTGTTGCTACAGCCGTGAATGTATGGAAGTGTGCAATTTACAGTAATTCCGTAAAATATTCAAAAGAAAAAAAATTCCGCAACCTGGGATCGAACCCCAGCCACTGTATGAGGATAACCGGCTCAGCACCTCAACCAACTGGGCTACGAGCTCTGTTGAGAGGTGCGTGAACTTTAAAGGATTTATACGGAGGAAGATTCTTTAATAGCGTTTTTCTCTCGAACCCCAGCCTATGTGGAAGAAAGCCGCGACACTTTGCCCGCATTCTCTCTATAGTTTCAGAAAATAATTGCCTCGTTTGGATCCCGAACATAAGTCACATGATGTCTCCTTGTTAGTTGACTACAAATTTTGCATTCATTTTGTTAGCCTCTAATTGAAAATCCAATTTTGAAAAATATCAGAAATATTGGCCCACCCCTCTGTGGGTGTGAACTGTGATAACTGGATTTGTAATTATGTATTGTGTAGATGTGGTAACAGGAGGACATGACTTGGATCTGGATCTTTGGCACTGAACTTAACTTTGTATTCGGAACTCTGTATCACCTAATGAAGTACGAAATGGTGTGAATAAACACCTAACAAATTTGGTGGGAAACTTAACACTTACTGGCAATTTTGTGTCTCTCAAGTATAGAAATTAAGGATAGGTCGATTCCAGTTTTTTTTTTCGATTCCAAACCCGATTCAGATTTGTGTTTTCGATTCTCGATTGTTGATTCTTCGATTCTGAAATGGTACTCTATTGCAAAGTTTGAATATTTAAATCTTTCAATAATTAAGTAACAAATTATACATAGCCAAGCTATAAAATATAATGAGCTGTAAGTTTTGGATCTTTTATGAAATCTTAAAACATATAACACTTAAATATAGCTAATACAAATCTTAAAACAATATTTTTTTACTTCTAAAAAAATTTGGTGAAAAAACATACCTATTAGATGACAAGGAATATCTATATTAACTGAATTCTATAGAATTCAAAACAAATAGGAGTCATTAAAATAGTAAATTAGCGTACCATTTTGGTTGGTTTTTATTTCTTCAGAATCGATTTTGAAGGCTTCGATTCTGCTAAGAATCGGTGGAATCGAAAATCGGGAATTACAATCGACCCATCCTTAATAGAAATATATAGAAATGGACAGTTTCATACCTGACCAGTCCAGAACTATATGTATAGAACCATTTCAGATCAAATACTTGGCTATAACTTACTTTCCAGACTTACTTGCTTCACTTTCATCACACTGTTCAAAAAAGCAACATGGTAAAAAGGTGTTCGTTTCAAGGTATTAACTTCTAAAACTGATTTCCTTGAGATTAAAATATTGGGCAAGGAAGCCATTACATAGCCATGCAATCATTTAATAGGCAAGTCCCAGAGAGATAGCTCAGATCAAACACCAACCTAATCAGCACACAAATTCTCAATTTAATTAGAATAAAATGTTTTGCAGCACTATTTAATACCAATAATTCCATGGAGAAGAAATTTGGAAAATGGGAAAGGTTGTCTTTAAAAAATAGAATTACATTTTATGGTGTTATTTTAATGGCATGTAAAATTGGCACTATGCTGTGCTGAGAGACAATTTTAGTGTCATTTTAGTAGCTGAACCACATTTCTTCAATTTTTTGAGAAGCCTTGTTGCAACTTATGAATTAAAATATTAAAACTTTTTTCCTTCCAATGTAAGAACTAAAAAATCACATTACCTTGAATTACTTTTTTAAACAAGAAACAAAGCTTCAAGAGGCAAATGGATTCCGAATACAGCCATTTGTATAAGAATATTAGTTTCCATGCTGAGAAAAATCAAACTTTGTAATTTACTCAAACTTTATTTCACTGGCACAATAAAGATTTCACCACACTGTGGCATAATCATGTGCAGTTAAAGGGTTGGTTGGGTGAGAATATATAGTCAGGGTTCTAGCTGAGGAGAGGAGTTGGGGCAATGGGGGAAGATGAGGGGGGAGGGATATCTTCACTACAGACGGAAATGGAAAGAGAGGGGTAGGGTGGGGGAAGGTTGTTTGATAGGGGTGGGTGAGGTTTTGAGACAAGGCTAAGGGATGAGGGGGATGAAGAGGGGGAGGTGGGGGCATGGAAAACAGACATGCAGCCAGGGTTGACTGGAACAAGGGAGAGGGGTGGGAAGTGAGGGAAGTTTTGATTTGAGTTTGCAGATTTGACTGATTTGAGTTTGCAGATGGTACCGTTTGAAATGTGTAAGGCGCAAAGGAGGGGGTACATGGTAGAATAACATTCCCCCTTCTTGCGTCTTGCATATTCCAAACAGTACTTCCTACAACTCAAATCTGTGCTCCCTTCCCTCACTTTCCACCCCTCCCCCTTGTTCCAGTCAACCCTGGCAGTAGCGTGTCAGTTTTCCGTGCCTCCACCTCCCCACCTCCCCTTCATCCCTTGTCTCAAAACCTCACTCACCCCTATCAAACCACCTTCCCCCCCCCCACCTCTCTCTTTCCCTTTAGTGAAGTCATGAGTGTTATGCATATTGAGTGTGGTGAATATTATAGTGGACTAGTAGTTCAGCAAGACTAGGTCAAGGCATTTTAAAGCACATGGTCTCTGAATTCTACTACACCATGTATCTCTCCCAAACCCTCCCCCCCCCCCCCCCCCCCCCAAGCCATTGGAGTTGCTTTAGCCTATAGAGTACTCATTGTCTTAGAAATCTGCACCCTCTATGGAACGCATTTTTAAACTCAACCAAAATCCTCTACCCTCACCTTCCCCCATTTCTGCCCTGACTCCTTTCCTTGCCTAGAACCCTGACTATATATTCTCAACCAACCAACCGTTTCAATGTACATGATTATGCTGCCGTGTGGTGAAACACGTGTCGTGCCAGCGAAATAAAGTTTGCGGAAATTACAAAGTTCGTTTGCTCTCAACATGGATATCCATGATTTTCACTATGTCAGGCCTCATATCATCAGTTTTAATATTTATTTCTGCTAATAAAATGGTCAAACAATACAGGTTGATTTAATTAAGGCCACTATTTACCTTTATCATTCAAACTAAAACCCCTGAAACTAAATTATCATTATAATTTTTTTTTAAATCTGTATAACCCCTGAAACTATAAATTTTCATTAATATTTAAAAAAAATCTTGATTCAATAGAAACTACAGGAATAAACATGTAGGATTCAATTTTTAAAAGACAAATCTAAAGTAAAATTTCATTCATCAGTGCACAAATGGTACATCTGTGGCCCTATAAATGGAAGAATCAAGTGCAAAAAAGTGAAAGTCACTAATCTAGGTTTTATGCTTGTTTACCAACTGCTATTCTATGTGTTGTTTGAGTGTTTATGCAAATCACAGTATCGCTGCAGGAATATATGTATACACACATGCGACCGACTTTGATGAGCATATCACCTAACAACACTGTTTATACTATGTATTACTATTCACCTAAACATTCCCGCACAACTAATTCATGCAAAGAATAATAAAAGATAATGAAAATGCATTCCACCTGTTCTTCCTAACAACATTATCATTAATGCATTAAATTTCATAAACCTATTGGCTTTTTTGTGTGACTCAATCCAACCCAGAGAATATTTGCCTATACATACATTCCAGATAGTATGTATTTCTATAGGTCTATGAAAATGTCGATGGGTAAACTTAAACTTCATGAATAATAAAAGGCTGTTGCCAAATTTAAACACAATTTGAAAAGAAAATGCACAAGGTATATCTTTTCTCCCCAGCATATCAAACCTTACATAGGTGCAGCTATAGGCCTTTGAGAATAAACCAAGAGCAGTTTCTTCATCTTGTGACTATTTATTTGAACACATTCAATGCTAATGGTTTAATGACAAGCATGGCCAGTAATAAATATTTTTTAAGGCAACACTCACAGAAGCAGGTAAAATGACTACAATTAAACTGTTCACCAGATAAACCTAAATCTTCCATCAACCACCAAAAGAAGACATTTATGATTAATTCGATGAAACTGGGAAATCCTGAACTGAAATCTCACCTCACTGAAATAAGTTATGAAACAAAAGTGAGAAAAAGCTTTTTTCTCACAGTAGAAAAATTAGCAGAATTTTGATTCATGAATTGTGGCTAAGATGAAAATATAAATTAAGGGATGCTTTTTAGGAGAATGACTTAGGATAATTAATAAATTATGTCCATAAAAACTTTGATTAAACATATTACAATAACAGAATATTTCATTGAGTCAGCAATGAATATCTCGTACAGGTTCATTAAAGGAAATGATAAGGTCATCAAAGTCTCTTTCTGAAGGGCTTTGAATGCAGAAGAAGGTTAATAGTGACTGCATAGCATTTATCCATTAATCATTTCTTCCTTGCACCATTCCTAAGTGCTCTCATTTCAAAACTTCACTCTTTCCTAGCCTCTACTACCCTAGTGAGGGCTTCATTCCATCAAGATTCACCGCATGGGTTGTCGACAGTTTCTCCTGCATTCGAATACGCATCTTCATGTTCACGTGATGATCATACCTTTTACCTTGTCTCCACTAGGTAAATAGTAGCCCTGCTCTCCTCTGATTGGTCAGCTATCATGATATCTATTCCAATGTACTAGGTGGAGGTAGTATCAATGTGGTGGTGCTATTGACATTTCCTTTTATATTTTCAATTTCCTCTTGATCAGCCAAGGAACGATTCTTCTGAAAACCAACCATGCTTCTAGAGATAATCTAGCACCTAAGTTCGGACCGAGTGTGTTCCAATATGGCAGACAGGTGGAACTGTTGGATTCTTTTGTGTGACTAAGACTGTATAATGGTGTAAAATTTTCGTTTAAGATTAATTTTCACATCAACGAAGCAGATTCTATCAGTTTCAGCAGCACTTAAAACCTCTGAATGAAGCCCTCATAATCTACACACCATGGAAGCATTTGCACCCTCCTACATCCTACTTTACCCTTGTGGCCCATTCTTCCCCTTTTTGTTAATTATGACACCATTAACCCCCTCACGTGACAGGGTGTGGTCAATGAACTTTGTCCCACCAACTTCAGCTAGCCATCATCTCTAAAACCTCCACCCCTCTCCTTTTCCTTCATCTCCTACTCCTTTTCCTCTTGTTGAAATGAAAGAAGAAAATTTTGTGCCAACTGTGTACTTAAAATATTAAGATTTATACAATATGTTTCAATGATTTATGTCATTTTCAATCTGATGAAATTTTCTAAGATCTTCCACATGGTCAGGAAGGTGGCTGTTGCCAAAGTTTTGATGGGTTCCTCTGCCATTGTCTTCAGGGCTGATGTTGAGTCATGGCGCTGTCATCAGCCTTAATGACGATGGAAGAGAGAGCCATCGAAACACTGGCAGCAACCACCATCCTGACCTGGTGGGAAACCTGAGAAAATTTTATCAGCCTTGTTTGCTAGGAAAACAATATATTTCCTCATTTTCGATCATTTACTGGATATTAATTGCATTTAAACTATATATTTTGAAACTGTTCCATGAAATCTCGTCAAAAACCAATAATCATTTAATTTTTCTCTTCTTTCATCCCCATACCTTTCCTGAACTCCCTTGCCCCTCTAACTCTGTCAGTAAATATCATCAACCTTATGTAATATGTAAATGATTATTCTGAGCATGGCAAAATGTGCATCATGCCACATAACAATTGATACTTTGGAGAACAATTGTTTTTTTTCTTTTTGACATGGATACCCATAATTTATACCATGTCAGGCCTGATTCCACCCATTTTATCATGAATATGATTTTGACTATGGCAAAATGAAAAGTACCCAAATGACCAAAATTGACCATACAAGATACAAAAGGCAATTTAGAAATTAAGGACCATTCAAATATGAATTTATGACAAGTATGACCTAGGAATATTTATGAAGAATGTTAGGATAGAAAAAGAGATCAAGAGGTGAGTGAATGCTGAATGAAACTCAGCTAGCAATACAAACAGTGGTCGCTGAAATATTCACTATTACAATAGCAGCGCCACTTCAATAATATAATGAATTTGTGTGGTTAATCTGATCTGAAGGCTGGTAAAGTGGGGCAGAAGTTTGAGGCGAAGGAGACATGAATCAGAGCCGCAGGATGTTCGGAGCAACGGAAAAGAAGAGCACTGGAGTCCCATCAAACCAAGAGATTTGCACCACTTCCTCCCCTTAGCAAGATTACATACAGGAGATAAAATACATGGAAGTGGCTAAAATGTATACCTTATCTCTCAGCTAACCTCTTTTCTCTTAAATGCATGGCAGGAATTGTGAAATATGTATATACTGATCAATAAATACAATCAGGCAAGATGCAACGTATTGAATTAGTGCATCCACTTTTACTGTCATCTAGCATCACTACTCATATACCCTGTCCTTGAAACAAAGATTGCTTTTTTTTCTACCTTTGGAAGCCTGTAGCATAGCTGAAAAATGCAGTTCACCCATCTTATTCCATACTGAAAGGAAATTAATATTAAAATACCAAGCAAAGAACTCCAGTCTGATACATTCACAGTCAGACAACGATCCAAATTTATTCTCACCTCTTATTCTCATAGCCAACATAGTTATCAAGCCTATGCCAAATGAATAAAGATACCTATATATATATATATAAATATAGTCCGTTTGACCTATTTGGAATTACGCACTTCAATGACAAAATGAGCTGGTGAGTCTAGGAGCACATAAACCAATGAGCTGTAAGTGTCGTATACTTTGCAGTAGTCTTCAAAGCAGTTTATAACCGACAGTAATTCTTTTGTATAATAATAAAGAAAATTTGTCAATTACTTTAAAAAGTTTCATTTTATATTAAGGGAGGTTCATTCTATGAATACAGTAAAGCACCTTTTCCTCAAGCAAATTTGCATATACCACATCTCGTTGCATAGTTACTAGAGCTAGAGTAAGTTGCCAGCTTGAGAATATGGCTCATCTAAAAGTCATAGCTATCCCCAAACTCCTCCCCAGCTTTGGATGCAAGTAAGTAAGTAACATATAAAGAAATGTAATACAATTAATAAATTAGATGCTTGCCAGGAGCTCTGGAAATAATATCACCAACAGAAAAATGTATACATAAAATGCATTATTAACGGAGACAAATAACTACAAAAGACATGAAAGGTAGATAAATAACAATGAAGACCTTGTGATAAAGCTAAAGAAAACAAATAAAAGCCAAGAGCATGCATTAGTAAACACAATTCTAGAGCAGGAAGGATTACACTCAAAGCACAAATATGCATTGCGAACATTAAACATCATAAGCATGGACTTTATGCTTATTTTGGGCTACATTTTTATTTCTGGCATGATTAATACCTCCATTTCAACATCTGCACCAAGCATTGATGTCAACTCTGCATCCACAAAATATGTCCTCATGTGCTACAAAGATTAAAAAAGGAAGCATATTTGCATTAAATACCACTGCTACAAAAACAATGCCACACAATAGTTTAAATACCCAACCTATATAACTGATAACCTTTGAATTCTAAGAATGAATAATGTAATCCCCAGTACTTTTTGAATACATCAAAATACCATCACTTCCTAGAAATTTACAACTCCTTAAGTTAATGAGAATGGCAGAACATTAGAAATACCAAGAGCTTTGTGCATTGCATTGAGATTTTCAAAACAAAGGCTGTAATCTTTTAAGTGTCTTGGATGTTACAGTGCATCCTTAATGTTAATAATTAGCACT
Organism: Pyrrhosoma nymphula; assembly: GCA_963573305.1. Lineage (NCBI taxonomy): Eukaryota > Metazoa > Arthropoda > Insecta > Odonata > Coenagrionidae > Pyrrhosoma > Pyrrhosoma nymphula. The sequence goes on from OY754334.1 coordinate 40,292,555, forward strand.
ATATCATAAGTTACACCTGCTATATGAGCCCTCCTCCCTTCACTTAAGAGGTAGAATAACTGGAAAAACAATGTCACAAGCTGTATTACTAAAAAGTGGTATGCCTGAATGGGGATGACAATGGGTTCAAGCTGAAACTGATTGCAACAATGTAAGATTCTATTCCTAAAGGACTTGAAAAAATTATCAGGGTTTTTGAGCTCACAGACTCTTGATGCAAAGCACTTTCATTTTTACCACTACACCCCTGTTTTAATATTAAAACCATGTTTAATAGTGGGCTAGGGAAATAACTGAAGGTAGATCGAAACTAAGCAAAATTTTGGAAGGGTATTTGAGGATTTGAGAAGACATTGAGGTGATCCATGGTGTTACAGCATTCCCACTATCTGTGAGGTGCTCTAACTAATGAAAACATCTGAGCCAAGGGGCATGGCGATGGATTACTTAACAAGGAAACGCTGAGCAATACATATTTCGTAGAAGATGTTTGAAATTCAGCTCAAGTAGGTTGGAATGGTAAGCTTTGTCTTGCTGAGTCTTTTGTCCCAAAAAATAATGGAATGAGAATACATTATATGCTATAAGAATATGGTCCAATGTATTGACAACTACCACTCCTATTTTGGGCATAGTATTTTCACTGGTGATGAAAAGTGAAGTATTAGTCGTAATTAGGAGAGGCAGCTGACAGTCTTCATGCTTCATTTAGGATAGAAGGGAAGACTGATATGTAACTGAAGGATATGATGGCAGAGTAGAGATAATCTTGGTATTGGCACTAAACCTACTCTTTTAAGGGTAGGTGACAAGGGTCCATAGCTTAACTTCCCATCCAATGGAAAAAGTACTGTTTTTGAAGTTCTCTCCATGAATCACCAATGGAAGGATCAGGATTCCACTGAAACACTCCATTACCACCACCGGGATTTGAACACAGGCCCTTGGAATGGGAGGCTAGTTCTCAGGCCACTACACCAACCTGATCCCATGAAAATTATATTTATCAATTGTATCGGAATCAAAGAATAAGCAACTGAAGAGAGTCAGCGCAAAAGATGATCCACTGAGATTGTTAACCACTCTAGGAGATATCTGACTAGAAGATGCTATTGATGTACATAGCCCCTTCCCAAAAAGTGGCCATTTCAGAAGCAATCCAACTCAGGAGAAACAAACAGCCTTGTAAAGTAATACATCAGTACCAGCTCTCAAGTCTTCAGGACCATTGACAGAAATATCACAATCTAAGACTTAGGCTTCATCACGACAATTCCCAGCACATGCTTATACTATGTTGCTAGCACAAAACTTGGGTTTTGCTCTAATTTTATAGTTTGTACACTCAGAAATTTAAATTTGGGTGCACAAAAACCACTAAATGAGCACCACAGAAGGATTTGTTTACACCTAGCAGTTCTCAACCCCTCTTTCAGCACAACTGATAAGCAAATTATTAGTTAGCAAATGTCCTTGTTTCAGGCCATATTCACGTTGAGCATGACTACTTATTTTAGTCTGCTTGAATTACCACAGGTGTACAGGAAAAATGTGAAATGTTGGATAAAACACGACACATGAAATGCATAGAATAGCAAAAGAAGGGTCAAGATACATCCTCAACACCTACAATTTCCAACAACGTACAGACAGGGAAATATCAGAAAAAAATCATAAGTTTTTTACAGTAATTTTTTAAGGATTCATATTTTCCACATTTTTTCAAGCTAAGAACAAGTGTTAATTCAGCAGAATATCACAACATGAACTGTTGAAAAAAGCAGCATTAGCAATTGGTTAAATGACACATTACTTTTGACTGTGGAAGATAGAAGACACAGTAATGAAGAAAAGAACAGTGACTGAGCAACAGGTAATAAAAGTTTCTGACACACTGAGTACAAAAAGTAAATTAGATAAATTTTATACTTCAAGAAATCTCTTTTAACAGGAGTGATTGGGTGAAACAATAGTATGTGACTGAAAGGCCAATTTAGAATACATAGTTATCTTATAACTGATTGATAGTAAAACGAACCTGTAACTTCCACAGTTTATTACAGAATAAACAACTGGTTTCAGTAGTTACGAATACCATCTTCAAGCACAGGAATATGGTCCTATGTCTTGACAACTACTACTCCTATTTTGGGCATAATATCTTCACCAGTGATGAAAAATGATGTAGATTTCCAGAATGTACCTGAAGATGGCATAACTGCCAAAACCAGTTGTACATTATGTAATACAGTGGAAGTTATAAAGTTGGTTTTACTGTCAATATGATGACCTTCCACCAAGTAAAACTTTCAAATATTGAACTTATCTTATAAATATTTCAACAAGTTTAAACTTATGCATAAGCTGTAACTAATGAGTAGTTAAGTAGGCATAATGACAGCATCTTGGATGACACCATAATATTAAGTTTCACTTTCCAAAGGGCTTATTTACAAGCTTTACACCAAAAATGTTTGTACCAACTATGAAAAATAAAAAGATTTGCCGAAAATATGTCAAAATATTAATCATCACCAAATGAAAAAGACAGAAGACAATGAAATATTGATACATGAAGAAGGAATTTATGAACAACCAACCCAAAATAAACATTTACAGCAAAAGCAAAAGAATTAAATACATATACAATTAATGCACCATGATCGTATGAAATTCAGATTCATTTATTGTTTTGCAGTTAATAAAGATCGTACTAGCAAAGAGAGGGCTAAAAAACATTTTTAAAACTGGCAGTAAAATTAAGAATATGGGCCAAATAGAGCAAGTTAATCAAAATCATTAATTCATTGCTTCATTAGGATTCTATTTGAATATGGCAGGGCACAAGCTTCAGATGATTTTTGAGGAAAGATAGACATTAAGTTTATTATTCATGCAATAAAGGCACTGAAAATTGACTTTGTGGGATACAGAAAGCATCTTACTCTTGCCCCCTTCATAAGCACTGGTGCCACCAGCAGGGGAGGAACTTATTTTCATCATATAAATATTAAAAAAAAAATAAGATAAAATTCAGAATTCACTGCCAATTTAAACTAAATATATCAAATTCAAGAAGAGATCACTAAATATATAATGCATGTCATTTTACAGATGTATGGTTTAAAATGAGCTATGGCCGGCCATAGTGGAAATATTGGTTCCCACTCTATCACAACAGCTAAGCATCAATGGGCTCGGCTTGAGGTTGGATGGTAGATTGTCCAGTCACAAGTGCTGTTGCCCCTGGCAGCAAGTGGCAGATGGTAAGTGCAAAATGACCGAGGATGTCTAAGCACATTTAACGAAAGTACCTCTCCTACTAATTAAAATTTCAAAATATACAGAACTAATGTGACTTGGAAAATGAATGTTTTGTAGCCTGAGGCAAAAGAGAATTTAATATGTATAAGAAAATTAAAGCTAAACATTTTTAACACTGAAATTTTATTTATCTTTCAGTCTGTGCTTAAACCAAGTGAGTTGGCGCATTCACCACCACCCAACTTAATAACTTACCGATGTCTACATGTCCACATATTTTTGAATTTTATTTGAATAGGTATACGGCTTGATTTTCCTAACACATTACCGTATTTACCCAAGCAGAACTTGAAGCCAAATTTATGCCAAACACCCAAAAAATTTGAACACTTTTTAGAAAAAAATCAATTTAGTAGATATTTTATAAAACACCACCCAACAAGTAACTACATTATGAAAAGAACTGTATTTATAAATCAAGAGCAAAAATTAGAGGTGCAGCAATGCATGAAATTTACTTTGACAACATTGTTATACAAGAGCTCACATCAAAGGTGGACGTTTTATTGGGATTGTGATTTCACAATTTGCCTGAATTTGAAAAAATGTAGTACACTAAAAAATTATCAAAATTTGAAAATATTTATGCTAAAGCTTTTTTAAGCTAAAGTTTTTGTATTAATGCTAAAGGCAATTTTATAGCTATGGATTCCACAAGCCCACTGCCCAGCAAGTGCCCACTGCCCAGTCTCTCATTGAAAGTGTCCGCTCTGATGCACCACCAGAATCAAAGAAATTCAATAAGATTGGAACATTGACCATGCAAGGTGCATAGTAAACAGTGGGTGACCATGTCAGGGGCACGTTACGAGAAGTGAATAAGTTAAAATAAAGCCCATTATATATTAATTAAAATGTGCATAATAGAGCCATGTTAACAAATCTGTGGTTCATATTTTATATTTTGCACCTAAAGTCAGAAAAAGGATAAAATGCAAGACATTGCCCTGTGTGTAGTGATGTGCTCTCATGGGATATGGATCAATTAATTCCCTAAAAAACCTCTACCTAATGCTGTCATTAAATGAACAATGCAAAATTGAGCCATGTTGAAACATTAACCATTTGTTCTGGAAAAGCAGGTGTTTGTGGGTTGCAACTTCAAGATGTTCATCTAAATTTCCATTATAGCTCTTCCACAGCTTGATTTGTGAGGAAAAGAAAGAAATATTATGATATAGCCGTTCAAAATTCACTCTTTTCAAGTATAAGGGGCTGCTTTAAATGCAGTCTTCAATTTTCAGATCAATAATAAAATCATACGAAAATATTGTAATTGGTGCATATGCGATTTTAGTTTATGACTATACCATTACTGAGACTTTCAAACCGCCCATGCTTACCTAAAATGTAATAAAGAAGAGAAAAAGTATATATGTAGATATAATCTGCTCCCAACAGGAATTAGTTAAGCATGTAGTTATTAATTGAGTGCTTTGGTTTTAGAGGAAAATGGTATCCCTACTTAAAACAACTTGCCTTTGAGTTAAGAGACCAAAACATATATACATTTATACAATAAATAGGAATTGCAATAAATGTGATCTCCGATCCTAGTATCAGATTCAAAGGACAGCATAGTCAGTTACCATCAGAGATGGGCAGTATCGAAAATACATGTATTTGAAATACGTATTTTTGATCCTTTTTTATTTTGTAATTTGTATCGAAATTACTTTTTGTGAAAGTATTTTGTCCTTTGCATCAAAAATACTATTGAAAAGTAGATTGTATTTTGAAAATAGGTTAAAATACAAAATACAAATTATGTTTCATAGATGTCATAAAAATCTTTTCTGTCTTTTCACATTGAGGGCGTGCAACTAATTTGAGGGCAGGGTTGGGTATGATGAATAAATTGCCCCATTACTCCACTTCAGTAAACCCCATTCACTCTAAAACCAACTCCTGGAAAACTTGGCTGCTCGAACTCTTAGGTACCCTGAGAAAGTACACAACGGAGTTTTTTATCAGCTGCAACAGATGACAATTGACAGAAAGTTATCTCTGGCATCGAGAAAATAACAGCAATGTGTGTGATATTGGACAGAAAAGTACTCAACCGTTATTCAGAAGTGTGAAGAAAAAGTCAAAAGTCAGTGCAAGCCATGCAAACATGACAAATAACCATCATAAGTGGATCCTACGCACCTATATGAATTTTTAGACTCATTAGAAGGTAAGCCCAATCATGTCCATGACTGCTTATTGGTCGAGTAAACTCGCATATTTCGCAGCTTACCTCTATATTTAAAGGTCGACCCACCATCCACAACCCAGTGGATGTACTCAGTAGTGGTAAGCTAGCCCCGAGATTCCAAATTTACCACATTGATTTGCTAATCCTCTAACCAAAGCCTCTAGAAGATCAACTAACCAACCATTAGTTTTCCGCCTATCCAACAGACTTTATCAGACTTAATTTCATTATAATATTCTTCCAGTACCACTTATCATATCCTCGGTGTAAATGTTTAAAAGCAAAGATGACAATCAGCAGTCTTGCATTACCCCGTGACCTATTACTGGCCACACTGATTCTTCATACAGCACCCTCACATGTGCCCTCTGTGCCATAAATGTTTCAAATGGGTCTCCTATTTTGCCAATCCATTCATATTCTCACAAGTATCTTCATTGGTTTTTCCCCATTAACTCTGTCAAAACGCCCTTTTGAAATACCGGAAAGCTTAAAAAAAGAATTATATAAAATTTTTGCAGCATGTAAACTTAATGTAATTGTTCTCTTTGCATTCTGAGGCTTTCCTCTTCTTTCAGAAAAAGGACCAATACACTTTTCACGAAGATTTAAAAATGCCATGCTGTGACAATTAAAGTGATTTAGATGAAAGAGTGCTGACAATTCTCTTCTATTTTATCTCTCTTCCATTTTAGAAATATCTCTTTTATTTCTGAACGTGAACGAGGAAGTAAAAGAAATAAGTTTACCTCATTATGTTAGGTGTGCTTCTCACACCTTGAATTGGCTAGCTACAACTGATGCCACCAAAAATAATAACGGCATCTCCATCTGTGTCACCTATGCATCATTTGGCCTTGGGAAATGTACATTTTTGTGGAATGCCTCAGGGTGGCCTCATTTTGCTGAGAAGATATTCTCTATCCCATGTTCAAGATGAGGTGGCTTCCAAATAGACAAAAGGGACTTCGTGGACCCATCCAGCATGTTTTAATAAATGCTACAAAAAAGTTAATCAGGAAGCCCTCTGCTCCATAAGTCATGTAGGTTCTTCTGATGATTATTTCTTCCCTGGTTGATAAGGGTGATTCGTCAATCCATGAAGTTAGCAGAAATGAAATTGAAGTTTTAAGGTTTCTTGGTGTTAAGTCAAAATGCTGATCAATATTGATTAAATGTCTAATTGTTTATAAATTGTTTATTCCATAAAACACAAGCCTCAAATTTAGAGATCCTATCGAGATGTATTTTATTTTGCAGGATTCATTCATAGCTGCAGTAGACATTATTTATCGGACTCTATGTTTGAGACCTTGTTGCTTTGAAAAGGAAATGAAATTTGTTGCAATGGGAATTGCAAAATGAACACCCTAAAATGAATGAATGGGCTGTGTTCAGCATGTCTTTATATATTTTCCAGAGGAATTGATCCAACAATTTATATGCATGTAAATATGAGGTAAATATACATGGGCTAATCAATTTCTAGGCCCTAAATTCAAATTAATTTTCATTCTATAGTAATCAGAGATTTTAATGTTTTCAACAAGCCGAGGAATGTATTGTGTATTTTAAAGATGTATTTTGTATCAAAAATACTTTTTTCTGAGTATTCTGATCTTTGAATTTGAAATACAATTTTAGAAAGTACATCGTTTGTATTTTGTATCAAAACTACATATTGAGTGTATTTTGCCCATCTCTGGTTACCATGTTTGTCAAAATGCATAGGAAATAAGCCCAAAATCTGTTCCTCAGAATCTAAACCTTTGCACCCCCAAACTTTTCATCATCAGTTTTAGAAAACCATAATTTGTATCTCAAGCTAATATTTTCATGCAAAGCACACTTTAGGTTAAATCCAGGTAACGCTTAATTCACTACCATTTAACCTGAATTATTGAACATGAACAAATGACTGGAATGGTCAGCATCAACTTAGCTTTTATTGCCTTCAAACTAACAGTAAAGGGCTCACTAATTTATATATCAAAGGGCTGAATCGGGTTTGTCATTATTCCAGGGCAGGGTTTCCCAACCGGAGGTGCTTGCACCCAATGGGGCTGTGAGATAATATTTCAGTTTTTTGTTTATATTAAGGTTACTTTCCTATAAATTCAAGATAAAAATATTGATTTTTTTAAAAGTCCAAATTAAAGATGGGGATGTTCACTTTTTTTCTCTACTCAGTAAAATAGGATTCTCTATGAATTTTAGCGTGCTTCGATGCTCTGCTTCATTTTAAATGGCACCGCCCTATAACTTTTTTATTGGGACATTTAAAATTGGAGTCAAACTTGTTTCATGTTTCTTCATGAATTATGTTCGATTTTTATTTCCTATAATTTATTTGCGTTATACATTCATGAGATCATGTTTCAAGAAACTTCCAGAAGTATCTTGAATTAATCCATGACATCATATGAAGTACATTCAAGAATGTTCTATAAAGTTTTGCAGAGTATATAAACCCATGCGTGATGCTATGGTAGTCAGAGCATTGTCACTTTATTCTGAGTGCATTCTGTGCTCGTGCAGTGGTCATTTCTTTTGTGTCTCTAATAAACTGTGAGTATACTTAATGCCATTTTACTTATTGTTATTCTTCTTCTGATCATCTTTATCCATATTTTTTCAGATAATTCTTAAATTATTAATTCACCCTTCATTATGTCAAAGAAAAGGAAATGGTATGATGATCATGTGCAGTTCTGTTTCACTTGCACTGGAACAATTGAGGATCTGCAAAAACCCCAGGGCATACTTGGTGACACTGTCTTTTCAAATGCAAATTTGAAGCCATCTAAGCTGCTAGAACACTCCAACAACGGGCATGGCGGAGCAGATGTTGCAGGCCACGATGTTGGATCATTGAATGCTAAATGGGTCCGATTCCATTCTCGAGCAACCCTTCCAAAATTATGTTTTACATTTACTGACAAACCATTGCTGATAGATTCATACTATGAATGTACTATAAAGTAGCCAAATCCAAGAGGCCCCATACAATTCCAGAAGAGGTGATAATACCATGTGCATTAGAAATGGCAGCAATTGTTCTGGGAAAAGAAGCCTCAAACAAGTTAAAATTATAATGAGGAAGTCTTTTCGGGTCTTCCACTGGGATAGGTTTTTTAGGACAGTAAAAAACCTATCCTGGTGGAAGACAGAGAAGACTTCCTCAATATAATTCGCCAAGAAAAAACTAAATCCTACTTAAGTCAAAATTAGTGATGTTATCAAGTAATGTTATTCAGAGCCGAATTGTTGATTTGAGTCAGACATTTTGGACCAAGTGATCGCAGTAGCCAATTTGAGTAATATTTCCACTCACATGAATGACCAGAGTATATAGGTATTCAAGGGAAAAATGTAAACATATTGAAATACTGGGGAAAGTTAAATGCTTTCAAAGAAAAGTTAAGTCTTTGGTGTTGACGAGTTAAAAGAGGGAATCTTTCCAATTTTCCATCAATCGAAGAAATGGTTGATTACGATGAGTCTCTAATTCCAAGTGCGTGTGAAGAAGTTGTGGATCATTTAGAAATACTATCAAAGTCATTTGATGGATACTTTGGAGGAGAACTGGAAACTTCTGAAAAATTAATTATAAATCCAAACTGCTCCAATTTGGATAATGTGTCAGTTGATGAACAGCTGAAGGAAGACCTTTTTGAACGGTGCATTAATCGTGTTCTTGAAATGCAATTTTTTAAGCAAAACTTTGTGAAAAGTCACACACTGTGCTCATCCTATTTACATAGGCATACTTGTGTGATTCTGGATTTATTGCCCTTTTGTCAATCAAGATAAAATCTTGAAATTGCTAGGGTGCAGTGGCAGATTGCTTCAGCAACAAAGTGCCACATTTTGAAAAAATCTTAAGCAATAAACAGGAACAGTCATCGAATTTAAATTGGCTAAAGAAATTATGAACATTAGATATAGTTTGTAAAAAGAAATCTCATGCATGAATGAAAACTTAATTTTTTTAATGCATTTTTGTAATATTTTTCTTTCCCGTTTCATTTTTGTTTATACATATATCATTAAAAATTTTTCATACAAATTTGATTTGGTCACCTTAAATTTCAATCCTTAAATAAATTATTACTTAAAGGAGTGCAAAAACATATTAAAATTGTTTAGTGGTGCTAGAACATAATACAATTGTATAGGGTGCAGGGCATAATGAAGGTTGGGAACCACTGATCTAGGGAGTACAACCAAATCAGAATTAGCAGCCCTGGTATCACACTCACTGTGATATGGCCCTTGAAGCAACCTAGACCAACAATGATGGAAATTACTAATGCAATTTGATGACTACATACTGAAGATGCAAATTTGAATTTTACAGAAGCAGGCCGGTATGTTTCACACATTTGTTATGACAGTTTTTATTTGTATCTCTGTCAAGCACACACACCCTAATCGAACTATGAACTTGGAATTAATAATATCAAAAATTTCACCAGCCAATAGGGTGGTTTCCTATTTTTTTTTATTGCCTAGATCTGAAGTTTATAACCCCTGGAGTACGTGTTTGAAGCCGTTCGATTTTTAAATGGCGTTAAGTATTTTTCCTTATTAATTACAAAGTGAAAAAATTCAACGGCGCGAAAACGCGACGGCAAACTATTGCATGCTGGTTAATCCTACGTGTGACGTCACAGGTACGTACGCAACTATCGCAATCTGCCGCTAGGTGGTTCGCCGCCGCTGCTTATCTGCAGACGACGTCCGCCGAGAAAGCTTTAGTAATAATAATAAATTTATTGACGGGAAAAAAACTATTTGCAAAAGTAAACTTGGTGTAAAATGGAAATGAGCTTTATTTATTAATTTAGCTGCTCTAGTCGCATAGAGAAACCTCATCAAAATAATGAAACATTTATGGTTACGGTATGGGGAATGAAAATCGTATAGTATAATATATTCTCAAATTAATGGTGCTAGCTCCTATTTTTTAGGTAAAGTTAGTATGAAAAGCATGAAATAAACCATTTTGTTCGTATTCATTTCGAAATATTTCCCGCAAGCAAGCACGAAATCGTCACTTAATAACTATACGGAGAGCAGGTGCTGCGCCGCAGCTATGATACGATTACACATTAATTTAATTCATCCACTTTGTCGAGATGTCATTGCCAGAACATGAAATTAGCAAAAAAGGCTTACCATCAATAGCATATTGATTGGAAAAATCTCGAAGCAAACTATGTATGAGCAAATACTAAAACAACTAAAATGCGTTGATCACCCCTCGCCGTGATCACAGACCATTGATGGGAACTCGTGATTCACTGCATCAGCTGATCAGCATCATATTCTCCAAGGAGTACCAGTAACATGCCTCCGAGGACATTGCTTTATAAAAATTGTTTTGTGCCGCAGTGTCACACAACAACATTTAGCGATAGCAAGAAAGCTTACGTCGCGGTTCCACTAATCGAGAAGAAGAGAATTTTGTGGTTAAAAGCTGTCAGAAGAGAGTAGTACCTTGCTTTACTCCTCTGATTTCACCTGCACTAAACCGAACATCTTCTCTAAAGAACTCCACCACCATGGCCACATCCACTTACGGTAGATTGTCCGTACAAAACCAGTTTGTAAAGCCATTGAACTTCTTCTCATGAAACATTGTGGCTTTGTATATCAGCAAAAGGAACTGATGATGAAAGGTAACTAATGAAATATGCAAGGTATGAATGATAGGAATGGTAAATGAAAGGAATAGAAGATGAGATAAAGGAAATGTTTGTCAAAACGAAAGTGATCAAAACGTAAACATCTAGGCCGGAACACCACAGAACGCGAAGTCACAGGTACGCAGTTTCGTTATTCATTTCACTGCGCATGCGACGCTTGCCGCGAAGAACTCCTTCGCGGTAGCTCTGTACTAGCAGGTAGCGTAGGAGCCTAGAAAACTTCTTTTAATGGCATGCTCAACGGAGGAGACTTTCCGAAATTTGAGCATTTTAATCGAGGTATATTAATACATGTTCACCAGATTTTAGGGACTCTGAAATACTATAGTAAGTACAGTCGATGACAATTCCATATACCTCGCAATGTTGACTATCTACCTGTTACGTCATCATAAGAGCTGCCGCTGTTCCGCCATTTCCGAGCCTTTTCAAATGAACTTAAAATTAACATTAAATTTACTTGTAAACTAAGACTTTTTAATCCAAATAATTTGCGTGTAATGAATACGTTTATGCTGGGGCACCTGTCGCAATAAATGAATTCCGTTTTCTTTGATGAAGGAAACTACCCTATTATATTTCCTCTCATATCACTAATTTCCTTCATAATTATGATAAAATGTGTCTAGATTGTTCTAATGTGTGGAAAAAAGATAATGATGAAGTGTTGCTGCTGATTGCAGGAACCTACATAGTCTTAACCTAATCAGTTAAGGCCTATAAAAACATTGTTGAAAAGAAAAATCAATAAGATAATAAAAATATTTCACAAATTCATAGGAGGACTATTTACTAAGATGAGTTATACTAGTACATTATTATCCATTTTTGTCCACATTTTCACTTATTTATGAGTGATAATTTTTATCCATACTTGAGAATAGCCTACCCAAACTTTTTAACATGGATATTTGACTGGAAATGGGGCTCTTAAATGTATTCGGATATACTCTATAGGTAATTTTTCTCAGCTCAATTCACAGAGGAGTATGGCAGAGTTATAGCCATCAAAATGATGACAGCCCAATGCCTCACTTGGCAGAAAACCCATGAATACTTCACATAAATCATGCACACGGAAAAAATTAAATCCTTGAAGAGAGTAAACATCCATTTTTCCTCAGTACATCCACTCAATTAGCTAGGGGTAAAAAGCACTTAAAAACTGAAACTAATTTTAATTAAAGCAAGTTAAACAGATAATAAAAACAGGTGGATTTTCTCAAGGAAGTTGATCTCCACTAAAGAGCCATTGGCACCAAGACAGCTCGTCAGATAAAATATTTACGTCTTATTATTATTTAGAATAGCTGCTGCAAGCCTACACCTTAAAAATTCAATTTATGAAAATGCAAAAATTCAAAAAGACGAAAAGAAATTCAAGACAAAACGTTGTGACAATGAACCAAAATTGCTACTTCAGAAGAAACTCTTAGCTGCTTAGAATTAGAGGTTCAAAATATGTTACCTTGATGAAGTCAGCAAATTTAACACAAACTCCCAGGAGCTTGTGCACAGTGGACAGCAAAATGGAGTTGGTCAGCATGCAGTCTTTGAGGCAGGTGTCCAAGAAGTTCGAATGGCACAGAAGCACATCATCAACGTTGCTAACCTACAAGCATGAAAAAATTAGGAGTAAATTATTTGCCCAAGCCGAATTTGATGAATTTCATAAAATAATGATCATTTAAAAATAAAATAGAAATGAAAACAAAATTTAAGTTTTTCATGAAGGAATTTGCTAGTACAGTTTCATGGAAATATATATGGGGAAAGGATAAAAGTAAAATGAGCCAAACATTTCCGGATTTCCGACTCGTATTCCTACAGATTCCTTCCTCCAATCTAGTGGAACATAAAGTACTTTTAATAATTATAGGAAAAATGGACTTCTAAAGTGTAATTAAATTGTAAAAATATTGCTCTTTTGTGTTGGAAGCTAAAGCATGAATCACTAAAGGTAGAAAAAATGGTGTGCGGCTATAAGGCTACACATTAAGATTTTACAACTTTTGCTGATCACCAGACCGTTTTTGAAGCATTAAAATTTATGAGTATGTTACAGGGACTTTAAAAGCAAAGAGAAGTGGCGCAGCAAAGGGGGGAGAACAAGAGCACCCTCCCCCCAAATGTAGCCTCAATAGGGCGTCAATACATATCAAGGAGTTGGTGCAGAAGGCGATTTAATACAATACCCCAAATAACAGAGCTTCGGATCCAATGAAAACTGAATCAGAAAACCTCAATATTGAACATAAGAGAGGGTATCGGCCCTAACTTAGAGGAAACTATGGGCTTCCATGATTCTAAAAATGATGGCATACTGTGCTGAAACGATGGTCAGTGGCAGAGAAAATAAAGCTTGCTTGAAAAAAAATTCTTGCCCCCCCCCCCTCTAAATCCGCAAAATTGCTACGCTGCTTGCAAATAAAAATTATATCCTGATGAATAAGTTAGTTGAAAAAATGAAGCAACCTTTTTTTGTCATAAAGGACGCAATGCCGCCGTACGATCAAATAGTGTTCTTTTACGCTTAAAAAGCCCAGTATTCATCCCATTTCGTGAATTTAACTTTACAAAATTACGCATATATACGCCTTTTCCGCGTAGGTATTTGATATTTTTCCGATGTCAAAACTCGAGAAACTTCTTGTGTGTTCTTTAAGAACGGACAGGAATATAAAAATCAGGACTGAGCGAGAATATCAAGTCATATAGGAATAAAAATATTAGCCAGCCCCATTTCAGATATTGAAAAAAGATATTTGGAAAATACTACTTTGATAACCCGCACATCATTGACTACGACCCACCACCGATGACGTTTACGCGATGCATGGCCGCTCGTAAACTTGTTAAGCTAATATTGGCGTAAAGTAAAATTTGAACATCAATCAACAAATTGCAGATCATAAATGCGACGAATACCATATTTCCAGGAAAAAATAACGGATTTGTACGTAGCTAAAAACTGACGACATGTGACTTCTAGATGTTTAAGGATGCAAAATCAGCAACGCGCTTCACATATGTTCAATCATTTAATGACAAATTTCGCTTTCTAATGTGCGAGTCCTATGTGAAATAAACTAAGGCATATTGCGTTGAAAAATACAATCGATAAGGACAAGGAAAAGCTGCAAAGGTGAAAGGATTGATGAAAACATACGATAATGAAAATGGCTTGAAACAAAATTACTTAAGAGGTTTCCCCATAAACAGGGATGCACGAATAAATTATTCCGCAGAAGACAATGATGGAAAACTACGGGAATTGTCCTTTAAACCAAAGGCATCAATACACAGTGCGTAGGGATCAGTATCAATCCTGTTAAAAAGAGCGACTCCGGGCACTTTCACCGGTAGGAAAAACGGACGAGGAATTTCCCGTCCACAATTTGAACTTCACCGGTAAAGGATACGTGTATGAGACACAAACTCACCTATTTCTGGTAACTCAAGGCCTCACATATATATACACATACGCATACACACACACTCAGACTTTATGAATGCGAAAAGATCAATACGATATGGCAAAAGGAATATTTTATTTCGAGCGTTATTCTATAAGCTAATTAAACAAGGAATAATGCAACATTTCGTTATTTGTTTGTTATGTATACTAACACAACGCATGACGAGGTTGATTGACTGATTTGATTGGGTGGGCGAGGTCCTTCCGGAGTCCTCCTGGAACTTATTGTTAGACCCATTTGGGTCCATTGTTGCGTCCCACATTTAACCTGCCCGTCACTTACCGTCACAACCACCGTCCGGGCCCAACATTACTTAACTTCGGTGATCTGGCGGGAACCGGTGTTTCAACATGGCTAGGCCCTAGCCCCGCATGACGAGGTTAGAGTTAGATCAAGCATAATAAATATCAGAACTCAGCGATCGAACTAAAAAATATCCTACATTGAGGCACTCTCACTAAATGAACTCCAAGAATATGGGGCTGCATCGGAATTCACGTCATACAGAAACAAAGGTCTGTACAGTCTGTAGTTGCAACTACATGGTCAAATAGGTATAACCTATTAATGTGATTTGGGTACCTTAGGAAAGTTTAGAACACTGAGGAAACATCAGTCTGAGATAATTAAAATACCTTTTCAACATACCTACAATACAAATGCTTAATGACACTTGCACGCTACTTAACTAAATTTATGCTTCAGCATAGTCGGGGAAGAATAGCCAAAGAGTTTGGTAATTATTGCACGTGAATCGTATAAAATAATCAGAACAGGTAGATAGTAGAGAGGGAATAAAAAATAGAATAATTGTTCAACACAAAATCTACAAAATATTTTCACAAGGAATGAGAAATATTTTGAAAAGATATTATACTACAATTTAACATCTGGTTCTTAAATCCAATTTTATTTCATTAAATTTATTACAAGGCAACTAGGTGAAACACAACGTTAAGAATAATAGGCTTAACGCTAAGTGTCACTTAGGAGCTGGGTCACAAAAATTACGCGTTTCTAGAATAAATAGGGTACGTGTTACGATGGTATCCCTTAATACTATGATATTCATCCCTTATTCCAGTCACACAAACTGGTTGTCGTGCCCGGACGTGCTCACGATTTCGAATTATTTTTGGCAATGTGGTAAGTTTCAAGTCACGCTCTCCAACGCTAAGGAGAATAATGTCACACCTACCGAAATTTGAATTTTGTTCTCTCGATTAGTGTAAGGCCACCGCTCCAAACATTGAGCTGAGTCCACACCTATCTACTAACTGTTGCCTACTCACTATTTTCGTGCATCATCAGAGTCTCGGGGAATAAGACAGCAAAAATATAATGAGTTTTACAGCTAACAGCAAAGTATCACGTTTTCCTACAAGCATTTTTTTCATTGAATATAAATTTTTCTTGCTTGATCGCCTCATAAAATAACTGGGGTCATATGAAACATTTACATAATTAGAAAGGCAACAACCATGCATGACATACACAGCTAAACTTTCGTCAGTCAGTACTACCTCATAAAAACAATAACACGCCCTTAATGACAGCAGTGGGATTTCCCAAGAATAATATTAGTTTTCGTCAAAGAAAAAGCAGCAGGATTGAAAACTTTGGATGCTCTAGTGACCACGCCCACTTTGTCAAATGGTTTTCGATTTAAAAAACGAACTAAACGCTAATTTCATGTTCCCAAACGTGGTCCTAGAAAGCATGTAACAAAAGAAGCTTAGTTATTTGACGTTAACCCTTAACCCATTAATGCCCATTGGCAACCTCAGTTGCCAAATATTTTCCAAGTTTTTAAAAATTCTATTCTCCCCAATATGCGTCGTAAACTCCCAATTCTTTCCTTTCTATGCTCTCTACCCTTTCCTTTGTCGAGCACATTTGGCGTTTTACCCTGCCATAAAATCTAACAGTACCTATGGGGGAGAGTCTGTGAAGGGTACACAGGTGGTCATTTTTGAGCTTGACATTGAAGTGTTCACTCGTGCTTCTATTTCTGAATTCTGTTATGGTACGTGCATACGTAACATATGTGTAATGCCACTTGGAAAAAATTTCACCTTTCGTGTATTGTATTTGTGATTTATACCCTGCGGAACTTTGCTGGCAACTGAAGTTGCCACTGGGCATTCGCCGTGTCTCTTGGTGACTAGCGTAATTTTCGCTGGTGACATTTATTCTGTCGCCACTAATTGAAATGCAAGTACCGCAACGTCTTATGATGACTTTTAATGGGATAATTACTTTGTCGGGTCGGTTTTAACTCTTTCTAATTAACGCACTAGGTCTTCTCAGACGTATTCAGTGAACGAGCTCATTGAATTGCTGGAAAACTCTGACAAAGATTTGGGGCACAAGGCAATTTTATTTACACCACCTTTGGAAGGGCCAGATGTCAACACCGATGAATATTCTGATAAGTCAGATAATTCAGATGTGTACAGATTAAATGCCAGATGAATATTCCGATGTGTTCAGGTAACAGGCGACCCAACGCACATTCCAAGGGTGATTTTGGCTAATGAGGCAGTCACGGAGAATTCTTACGGCCTAGAAGAAAAGTACGATGGCGCATCTACTTCATTCGATACGCCCAAATGTCCGAAAAGACGTAGGAAAATCGTGCTGTATTTGAAGAGAGTCCTCTGAAGCATAACCCAAAGAAGATACGTATTCATTTCCCTTCTCTTCTCCCAGTGCTAGGGCCCACTGCAGAAGACTTTTTCGGTTAGTCCGTGAATAATTGCTTTTGATTCCTTTTCCGTGTTTTTCTGCCCTGATATTTTTGATCTGTTGCTACAACAATCTTGTATGTATGCAGGGTCGAAAGGTTTGCACAATTATGATATCAGTCGAGAGGAGATGTACTGTGCTGTGGGTATTTTGCTTTTGTCGGGTTATCATACGTTACCCAATAAAAGACTATATTGGAGTGAAGAGAGTGATTGTGGAGTAGAAATCGTTAAAAACGACATGGCCAGAAATAGATTTGAAATGATTCTACACTTGGTAGAAACTAGAAAGTACCTACTTAGCTGACAATGCAATGATAGATGGGTCCGACCGGCTGTTCAAAATTCGGCCATATTTTGAAATTTTAAACAAAAGCTTCAAAGCAATACTTCCAGGAGACAGATGCTCTGTTGATGAGACAATGATACCTTATTATAGCAGGCACGGATCCAAACAGTTCATCTGTGGGAAGCCTATAAGGTTCGGATTCAAATTATGGACTACAGCTGATCTATCTGGATATGTTTTTCATGCAGAGCCTTATGCTGGATCTCACATACTCCTTCCGAAAATGAACCTATGTGGATGCGGATGTTGTCCTGGGGTTGCCCTGGGTTTGGTTTACGTCAGGTAACGAAGGTTTATTTTGAAAATATTTTCATTTCTGAAATGCTGCTTACATGCTTACAAGAAAAGGGCTTAGGAGGAACAGGAACTCGTCGAGAAAACAGGGTGAAAAGTATCTATCAACTGACCGAAAAAATCTTTTCAACCATAGGAAGAGGGGTGACTTTGAATGTGTCGAATGGCTCATTGCTCATAGCAAGATGGAATGACAATGCTGTGGTCACTGCAATGACTAACTGCACTTCTAAAATGGGGACTAAGCAGTTGAAGAGATATATATTTTTCCATTGAAAAAAAAGAGAATATCTCTTACAATGCCAACCATTATCAGAGAATATAATGAGAATATGGGTGGCGTGGACTTGCACGATCAATTTGTTGCCAAGTACCACACCAATGTAAGGACCAAAAAGAGGTGGTGGGCATTTTTTGCTCGGGGACTGGATGCATCATGCACTCATGGATGACCGCTGTACCGAAAATTGGGGCACAATATACCTCTACTACAGTTTCGGAGGGAAATAGTGACATATATTGGGGCATTATAGTGTCAAGGATAGACAGTCTCATTCACGTGATCCCATGGAAGACCTTCGCAGGACAAAATAGATTACATCATTTTTCGTGGAGAAACAAAGTATAGGAGATGTAAGGTGTGTGGAAACCAAACAATATACCTATATGTAAAAAGTGACAGAAGGCCCTTCATCCCGAGTGTTTCGAGGCATTTCATTGTTGACATTGGTCAATATTTTTTTTTTAATTTAAAAACACATGTGATTTGAAGCAAAATATAAAATACTGTAAATGTAAGTCAATACTATACTATTTTCATTTATCATCAATTACTCATCCTGTTTTAAAAGCTTTCAATATATAACTTTTAATAATTCATGTATTATAGCATCATTGATCACGGTAAACGAATAGACACGGCCACTGCCCATTGGCAACTTAAGTTGCCAGCAAAAAAAACATTGTTCCACTTGCATAATATTTTTTAAATTATTTTTCCCGATATAAGGTACCATTGGAGAGAAACATACTAAAATTTGATGAAAATTGTCAAAAAAAAAATTCTCTGGGCATTAATGGGTTAATGACAGTGATACACTTAACACAATGATATGAGAATAGAAACGGATAAACAGCGTAATATGGAGCTACGCTCCAAAGACGTAATAGATTCACAGCACGGAGACGTCTCCAAAAAATACAGAGCGAACAGGGGGGCGTGGTAGCCTACAGAGCTACTGACAGTGGGCCCCACTACGGGTGAACCTTTCAAAGACACGACCGGATTGCGATTCTTTATGCCATGGATCCTCATCGGAAACCACAAGCACCAAAAAGGGAGATGAAAAACCTCCCTTACCCTGCCGTGTGAATTTCATACGCTCTTATGCTTCGAACTTGGTGAGTTTCCCGAACTTGGGAAAAAGTGTCCAAGGTTATAAGTAACATAGGTTGTGGGGGATGCGAGGAGTACGTTAAAAAATACGTAGCTGCCGATAGCGAGAAGGCACAACAACAGGTAAAAAAAAGCTTCGTTTTCCGGAGACAAAATGGTCTCCTTTTTGAAAAAAAAGACTGTTTACGACTTCAGAAACTGTAAAAATAAACGAAATAATACACATTTTAATGCATTACCAAAAACGATAAAAATGTCTATCGCGTTTTGAAAGTTACATATGGTTATGGTTACATAATTGAGCAAGTGTATGATTTTGTGTACCTTGGCCAAATGTTGATGAAAGATGGGTGTATAGATGAAGAGATTAAAAGGCGTGCGAGAGCTGTAAGGTAATTTGTAGGTAGTATGTAGAGCATATATGGGAATGAGTGTTTGCCTTTGGGAGCAAAAATCGCAGTGTAATAACAATAAGTGCACTCCTCTCGATTATACATATGGCAGCGAAACCTGGGTAAGTCAGGATAAACATTAGAGTAGGCTAAATGGAGTGGAAATGCGGTTCCTGAGAAAATTTAGCAACATAAGTGATGGATTAGGTTAAGAATGTGAGTGAGTGGTGAAAGAATATTGGTTGAGTGCTCCAGTAATGGACATTTATGAAAAGACCGTGCTTCGCTGGTTTGGCCACCTTGAGAGAATGGATGAGAATTGAACAACGAAGCAGATTCATGGTAAGGGGATGAATGGCGCGAGAGGGTTAGACCCAGAAAGGCATCGGTGAATGAGGTGGAAGAAACTCTTGCGAGAAGGAATACTAGGAGTCTTAAGAACCGGATGGCGTCCATAAAGCAATGCATGAGAGTAACTGAAGCAATAGGGGTATGGCAGGATAGGACAGTATGGTGGACAGACAGTATGGTGGACAGACAGTATGAAGCAGAGACAGTTTTACAGACTATCACCCAGAACGAAACTTTTTTTACTATGGAAAGGGAAAAGGAACCTGAACGGGAGCCGTGCGACGAGCTTGCATGTTTGTAAGTATGCGGTAAAGCTGAGAAACGATCATTTTTCAAATGAAATAAGTAAAAATGAGGGCATGGCGTGAGGCGGGACGTCATCAGGACATCATGGAGTACGTCATGCTGCTATATTTGTTTGCAATCACTACATTTCGGCAGAGCGTCAACAAAAATCCATTACCAGGAGTCTTTAGCCCAGGACTTACACTGACCATTCATGACGCAGGTGATTTTCAGCGTAATTCGTCGAGAAAAATTTAGTCTTATTTGCCTCAAAATTATGCTATATGTAAACCTAAAGTAACCTCTAAACCAAGCTTGACATCAAGGTATGGACAAGTTACGCGCGTTAAGAGGATCTAGCTTCACAAAAAAAGTAGGACTACTATCGTGCTCCAAGACGCAATTCTTTACCTTGCCTCATCAACGCTGGAAAAGAGTAGCCGTGCAGAGAAAGCGTTCCAAGGCGAAGTTGAAGATAAAGGTACAAAAGGAGGGCGAAGACACTGAAAGGGTTAAGTAGCTTAAACAAATGCCGCTACGAAGAGTTCCTTAAAGAGAGGGCAGAATTGTGACTCCGTTGGCATGATGGCACGTGCGTCGGTACGCATAGGATAAGGCGGTAAACGTCAAAGGAGTGGAAAAAAGCGAAAGGCGGAAATTCGAAGTGCCAGAGATATACCTGAAGCACGAGAGACACATTGTGCATAACCCTTTTCGCGGGGGACGGAGTATTAGCCAATGCGCTTGACACAACTACCGAATGAGAAGTGATGGATTCAACGAAATGTAAATCAAATAAAATCCATTTTAATCACAATGAATTTAAATACCATTCAATAATAAAGGATTTTTCTATCATAGTCATCGTCAGCAGCAGTTATTAATATGAAGATCAGTCTGCGAAAGTCAGATCAGTCAGTCCATTCTATTTTCAGCTAACTGCTTCTTCATGATTCTCATTTTGACATCCTTCATAAAGTGCTTCATGCATTCCACCTCTGGTTTTCCTCGACAATTCTTCCCATTCGTTGTCCTTTCCGTAATAGTTTTCTGGAGGCTGTTTTGTTTCAGAATGTGTCTGATAAGTTCGGTTCTCTTTTTCGCAGTGTTTTCATCAAGCATATTTACTCCCCAGCTCATCGTAGGACTTCTCCATCGACGATTCTCTCGGTCCATTTGATCGCATTCGCCAATAACACCTATTTACATTGATTCCAGTCTACTTTGTTATGCAGTTATTATCATCCAAGCTCTACTGCCATAAAAGAGCATGCTACAAATAGTTGTTTTGATGAAGCCTATTAAATAAAATTTCCTGAGCTGCGATTCACATTAAAAATTCCGCCTGTAGATTTTACAGGGCGATTGAAGACCTAAAACGTTTCACAAAGGTCGGATGAGCTTAAAAGCAACGTACTCAATTACAGCAATCATAATTGTATAATAAAATTTACATACATTAGATGAACCACGGCGTACCAGGCACGCACTTTATAGCTATAAATAAATAAAGAACGCATGGTAGTTCCAAATAACATAGCATCACTTATGTCAAGGGGGTCATTAATAAAATGTTTTACGCTTTTATAAGAGTGGATGAATTATTCACGAATAAGAGATTCAGGTTTTGACAAAAGAAAACCATCTTAGGTTTTTTTCTCCGCGCAGCCCCAAGTTTGAAATAAAATACCGCCAAGCTTAACAGCAATATGAAATTCAGTAAAGCGTGATTAGAGCTATTACGGCTCTAGTTTCTTAGTTTTCCAGGCGGAAATTTTTTTTTCATTAAACTTCTATAATCGAGATTCATGACACGGAGAGAGTCACAATAATGCTCTGCCTGGTTCGGGTACATTCTAAAAGGATACCACCACAAAAACCTACTCAAAATGGTAAACTTAAGTAGATATCTCAGGTCTTGATTTCTACAGCTGACCCAGTGATTTTTACTCTCGAGATTTTTCCATCAGAGAAAAATCGTTTTTGCCAAGCATTTTCCAGTTTGAAGGTGAACCGACAATGAAAAATGTCAATACTAATGCATCTCAGCCCTACGTAGGCACATCGCGACGTAAGAGGAAGCACTGATTTTGAAAGTAACCAAATCGAAAGAGAGAAACTACTCAAAACGGGAAGTTTGGTCACGTCCATCGGATAGCCTGAGATTGCGGGCATGGCACGATATGTTTCCAGAATATTGGCATTTCCAGGTCTGCACTTCGATTCACCAGCAAAAACTCAAATGTTTACCCACGACACCTTTCTCCCAGGCCGGCGGTGCGTGACCACGACTTTGCAGAACACGCGGCAGCGATCCATTGTCTTCCAAACCTATAATCCCGACAATAGCACCGAATGCCGTAGGTATTCGTTCCTCGCGTTTGAGTCTATGCGGTCACAGCGAAGAAAAGGATGTGGTTTGGCCATATTTAACGAGAATGCTCAACTATGCCCGCAAATGCGAGTCGCACAGTTCTTGGTCAGCATTGAACTATTTCTCAAAAGAATAAATATAAATACGTTTATTTTAACGATAAAATCAATCGTCTATGGGTATTTGTACATACATGTCATAACGGCCTTGGTATAATTTTATTTCCACTTTTTCTTTTTTCAATAAATTAGTCATAAGTATTGACTTCATCAATTAATAAACGATAGGAAATTTTCCCCAAATAACAGCTAAAATTTCATTAGCGGTAAATCTTTCAATCATTTATCCTGCTGAAATACCACTCGTTATCTTCTAAATTTACAATGCATTGAGTATTTACCAAATTCCTGTTGCCATTAAAACAAAACCAACTTCAACATAATTATCACGATTACTTGTAATCTAATATTTACCGATCATTCTTTGTATGAATTACAGAATTAACCGAACAGTAAGATTGTTTTCCTGTTTTCTAATCTCTTGACACCCGCCTTTGTGTATTAATTTGATTTTATATCTCATAATAATTTTTCACTTATGTGTGGTGACTGCCAACAATCTATTTATTATTACGCAAGTTTCACTATACCAGCCTGCGTTCTACGTAAGTTAATGAAGGAAGTGGTATGATGAGAAGTAATGGGTGAATTTAGTGCCAGATACACGAGATTATGATAATTAGGAGCATCCTGAGGCAAAACAGCAATAGGGAATGTAATAATCGCAAAAAACAATACTAAATAGGATTGGGCTGTATGGATGAAGTTGGTAAAGGAGAGAGGTTTGCATTGCCAATAACTCGAACCTAAGAATCTGGACAGTGTCTTCCTCGAATATAAGGGAGAATTTCTTCGGATTCCGAATTATAGAGCGACTTAATCTGATACCTTATTCAGGAAGGACTCGAAATAGTCGAACCTCGAAAGAATCATGTATTTGAAGTCACTGCCTAGAAAAATCTAAAATTTTAAAATAAATTAGGTATAAGAATTTTTCGAGGTCAAAATTCCGTCATTGTCGAGGGTCGAAAATTTCGAGGCCTTCCTGAAATTGGGCGCCCAAGTCTAATTAATGTGCGATACGTAATGATGCGGTGAAGGGGTATCTGGAGCCGCCCTGAATTCGGCCCGGGATGAAAGTGCTCGGGTTCTTGAACATGTCCACGAAGTGGTGCGCTGCTAAATGCCATTGAATAGGCCCGAAGAAACAAACGGAGCAGAAAGCGATGCGCGTCCACGATCTATTAACGAAGTGGACGCTCCCCATATATATTCTGCAGAGAGAGTGTGCGCGAGAGAAGGAAAAGAAAGGGCAAACAATGGAGGCCGTATCCCAGAAAAAATAAACGCGCTCGCCTCAGCAAGGTAATGGACAGCACAGAATGGATTCCACTCGTTGAACATTCGTCAGAAACATTTCCACTGCATGTCATCAGATAATTCGGAATTGGAGCCCGACACTAATGCAGCTATCCACTTCTTCCTTTCGAGTGAATTGACCGTGACTTCTCGGCCTACACATAATAAAGTTTATTTTCAACATGAAATTGAGTCGTGAGAAGAGTCAAATGAAGCGATACACATCAATATATTTCCCCCGGGTGATAAAAGAAAAATATCAAAGCCTTAAGTAAGTATTTAAATCAGACACAATTTTGTGAAGAGCTAAATTTTACTTCCGTTCTCTCGCTATAGTAAAATGTGTTACCTATATATACAAGACCTCACTAAGTTCCTTTTATTTTAATCTTTACGCATTATAAGAGAAAGGCGACCCTTACGCAATCATATGTAAAAGAGATTAACTTAATGTTCATTATATAATAAATAGGAAGGGCATACATAATAATATGGACCGAAAATATACAGACCAACAAATTGGAATAATCTGCGATTTCTCCTCCAAACCTCACATACAAACCCCATCTTACTGAATAACAAAACGAAACAACGAACGAACAGCCGAAGGGTACTAATTATTATCAAAGGTAATATTCTGGATTCCGTACTCTTCGACTCCACGTAAGTTATGATAATGGTAGATTAAGGAGTTTAACGAACTTGCAAATCCATCTCAATTCCATGGTCATGGAGTCTATAATGACTCCATGGTCATGATATTAATACTTCTATTAGTAACATGTCCATGGTCAAAAAAGTAGCGATAATATCCATATCTACACTCCCCTACGGAGCAGCGGTAATTTTCACAATCACGCATTAGCAAGATTATATGAATAGAGGAAAGATAGGCATATTTCTATCCATGAATTATCTTTACAAATTATACATTATTCCAGCGTCCACAGTTGATTAAGACGAGGAAAATCGACTGACCAAGCAAGACCGAATATTTCCATGCAAGGTTTCCACCAAATTGCTATATTAATATCCATGATTACATTTCCATTTATTAATGTTCCAATTATTAAGATGCCGAAACTAATTCATTGGGAATCCTCAAATATTAGCATTTCACGCTAATTAGCCACTCATGGCCCAGTAACTTTTATGATACGGATGACAGAAAATTTATAAGAGCGTCAGGTGTCCTTCATAAACTAATTTGAGGACACATAAGCTGAAGTTTTGGTCCACTGCGTTACCACGCTGGTTAAAGCTGAACTCATTTAAACTCTACCGCCTTAAGAGTCAAGCAAATATTTAACTGTCAATGACGTTTAAGAATTTCAGCTGGTAACCAACATTACATTTAGTTCGCCTTTGCGAAAGGTGAGTTTGCCTTCCTCATGCCATTTTTATATCACTTTTGGATAACGTTTAGCGCTTCTTTAACTAGTCTATAATTATTTAAAGCCATTAATTTGAAAAAAAAGATAGAACATTACATTGTAGACTAAAAAAACCTGAAACACGATTGGTGACCGTTTGACTTCTCTATCGCTTTCGACTACTCGTTTAAAAAACTCGTTTCATCTTTTAGAAAAATGAATTTCTGTTGTAATTTTACTCAGAAATGGAGAGGATAGAATAATTATGAGCTGGCCTTGAAAAGATTTTGCATTAGTATAAATTTAACAGCGAGAACGTAGGGTGAAGATTTGCGCGGGCGAAGGAGAGACAGACGAATAGAAGATGACTGACGAGGAAGTTTTTTTCTGTGGAGACTTAAATAAAACACGAATCAAAATTATAACACGTAGTGTAGCGATGCATGTCCAGGAAGCTTGAATTTGTGGCATATTATTATATTATAGGCTTTTGAGATGTGAGCTTAGAGTAAAATGGAGAAGGTAAGCAGGACTGAGACAAAGACACAAAGAGGTTTTTGATGCAGGTGGGGAGGGTATTAGAGGACGAAATTCGTAGGATGCAAGAAAAGTGTGTGTGGGTCGTATTAAGAGTTATGATGAAGGATGCGATAGAGGAGAATACGTTAAGCAAGCGAGGAAGTGAAAAAAAGGATAGGGATTTCTGACGGTATGATGTGTTAAATGATACAAAGGCAAAAAGAGTGGCAGACAGCGTGATGTGAGGAGACAAGTTGTAGACGGCCCGGATAGTCGCGGATGGGATGCGGATGAAGGAGATGTAAGGCAGGAACTGTCTAATGACCAAGTAACTTCGAAAAATTACCCATAGCGATGATAACTGCGCTGTCATAAACAAATAACTTTTACTATTTTACTCATTTGCAAATACGACGTTGGTATAATATCATTATTTGCTGAATATTGCCGACCTCTGGGGTGGCGGGGTAACGTTCTCGCCCAGCAACCCGGAAGTTCGTGTGGGTTTGTCCCCATGCAGGGCATGCTTGTGTGCGCTGTCCACATAAAATAAATAGGTGGTAATTGGCGAAAAGCTGTTACCTGCTTACACAGAAATTATTATTATTATTATTAAATACCAGCATTTCGGGAACAAATACCGATATTTAAAGCGTATTTCAGTACTTTTTCTATTTAAGTAACATATTTCCACGGCAATAAATGCTGTAATTAGCCAATAATTCACAAAATTACGAAACAGAGCCTTCGTTTTAATTTCGACTCATTAACTGGAGAAATACGCATCTTTTATCGGTATTTTGCAAACATGATGCCACTTTATGCTGTGAAAAAATGCTATTCCTAACATAACACCCATTCTCGCCATTAATCCTATGTCTTTTCAAATGAAGGTTCTCGATAGGTGAAGCGATACGATTCACTAAAAACAGCTATGAAAGAATAGAAAGTATAACAAAGCTATTGAGAGGCAAAAATTGGTGGCCACTAATGACTCGGAGGTCACATGCAAGGCTTAATAGCCTGAAAACTTCAGATCACTTGAGTTTCCGTTTGACACGAATGGATACCAACACCACATCTGTAGAACACACAGGTACCACAAAATAAGAGACATACAACGTCCAATAATTACTCAATTACTTTAGTTAGAAATAATAAGAATTCCTATTCCTTCTTTCCAAGTGCTACTTACGACTACAACAAAAATTACAATTGAATCCAATAAAACGCTTCTCACTAATCGTCCCTTCCATTATCCCATTAATTTTTCTTATTCGCATTCTTTGTTTATTTATTTATTTAAAAAGTCAACAAAAACGGCACAAAGGCTTATTACATTGGTCGACAAGCAAACAAATAAATAGAAATTTTAACAAAATATACCCTTCAAATGTAAAAGATAACAGAGAAATACATTGGAAAGAAAGATTGGTATTGGGATTTATGGACAAGGAGATGGGATAGAAGGAGTCAACTCGGCAATATGTTTTCTGAGGACTGATTTGAAAACGGAAGGTGTGGAGAAGAGGTCAAGGGAGGGTAATTGCGAGGCTAGGGAGTTGAAAGTTTTTGGGATACGGTAGAATATGGAGCGTTGGGATATTGAGAGTCTGAATTTTGGAATGTCAAGAAGGGAGTTATTGCGTAGGGAACGAGGAGGAATATGAAGAGGAAAGAGAGGAAGAAGGCAGTTGGTGCGGAGAGAGCCACTCCAAATTCTATGGAGGAACTTCATGTCACATAGTACATGACGGAGAGAGAGGTTTGGGATTGAAAGGGAAGAACGGATGTATTCTTTTGATAAGTTTCTGAGGGCGGGCAATGGCGAGAAAGAAGTTAACAGGGCGATTGAGCGTATTCAAGGCTGTGGGGCTAGCGGTCGACCAAATAGGAGCACAGTAAGTATTGTAAAATAGGTAGGACACAACCAAAAAAGAAAAAATACTGTCCGGAGAGCAAAAGGATCCTGAATGTCCGTGTGGCGGTATAAAAGGCCGACAACTGACATCGCCTTCCTGGTAGTCTTAATTATGTGATCGCGAAAGGTAAGTTGAGAGTCGAAGACTACCCCTAAGTCACAGTGGGAATTGACACATGGGATAGGATTTTGTGAGAGGGTATAGGAATAATTAAGAGGTTTGCGCTTCAGTGAAAAGGTTTGTAAAGCTGACTTCGAGGCGTTAATATGAAG
Source organism: Pyrrhosoma nymphula (assembly GCA_963573305.1). Taxonomy (NCBI): domain Eukaryota; kingdom Metazoa; phylum Arthropoda; class Insecta; order Odonata; family Coenagrionidae; genus Pyrrhosoma; species Pyrrhosoma nymphula. The sequence continues at coordinate 40,320,961 of OY754334.1, forward strand.
CTGCCAGATGGAGCACCAGGCGTGGACGGAGGAGAGGGCGAACTGTAGGGAACAGGAATCGGAGGGGCCATCAATCTTCCTGAATATCTTGCAATCATCTGCATACAGGAAAATGTTACATCCCAATGAAAGAATGCAGTCCACAACATCATCAACAAAGATGAAGAACAGAAGGGGACCCAGGACGCTACCTTGAGGAACCCCTGATGCAACCGGCGAGTGGGTGGACGACACTCCATCAATTAAGACACGCTGATAACGCGAGTTAAGGAAACCGCGGAGAAAGGATAAAAGAGAACCATGGATATTGTACCTGAGCATAAGTTTGTGAATGAGTAGGGTGTGGTTCACGGAGTCGAAGGCTTTAGAGAAGTCTAAGTAGCAAACATCCAGTTGCGAGTTTGATTCGAAGTCAAGGTTGTGATATGGTGATGTAAAACGGCGAGGTTGGTGAGACAAGATCCACCTGGGAGGAAGCCATGCTGACTGGGGGAGATGTAGGGGAGAGTGAAGTGAAGAAGACGGTCATGGATGATGCGTTCAAAAATTATTGATAAAACGGGTAATATGGAAATAGGACGGTAGTTCTCCACAACCCCTTTAGCGCCAGATTTCAAAATTGGTGTGACATTAGAGTATTTCCACTGGGAGGGGAAGCAGCCACTTGTGAAAAATCTATTGAACAGGATTGTTAATGGAATGTTGAGTGAGGTAGCAGTGCGGTTGAGAAAGAGTGACCCCACATTATCAGACCCGGTGGATTTCGAGCAAGGTAGCTGGCTTAGGTACTTAAAAACTTCCTGAGGGGTGGTTGAAATAGAAGAGAGAGAATGAGGACAAACGGGTATGCCCATAAATTTGTGTCTATCGATGAAGGTGTCCGATTATGAAAGAAAAATATTAATGTGAATCGTTTGCAAGAGAATTATAAGTATATTTAACAGTTCGTTCCCTAAATGATCATGCATGTCTCGTGGGCTGAGTTTGTTGGGCTATGAGCTAAGGTAACGATCGACATAAATTAACAAGTTTCGAGAGAGCATACGCTTATGAAACAAGCATAGCGGGCATTATTAATATACTTAATATACAATAATACTTTGCTCAATAGCGCAAATAATTAACGGAGAGCTTTCTAGAAATGAAAACCTCGAACGCGTCCACATTTTCCATGACGAGGGATTGGAACCACTTGTCTTTTAATGCAGCATGCATAAAAGGTATAATATCACCGTAGCGCAACACAAAAAAAGTGGCCTTTAAAACACCATCATATGTTTGCACATCCGCAAGGAAATTATCGAAGTACATACATAACCTTTGAACCAAGTCATTTATAATATATTAATAGCAGTTAACTTGCAATCGATGCTCGGAAGTTCACACAGCAGCACAGCAAAAAAGAAACAGTCTTCGTGTCTTCCCTCGGTGAAGTATCTACGAAAATGCAATAAGCTCACCAAGGGTAGTTGCCCATCCAAGCTTGGTTTATTTTTCATTTATTAAACTCCTTCCGTCGCTACTTTTCGTGGAAAGGATAAACTAAAGTGCATGCTCTATGAGGAAAATTTTCCATCCTTTTTGGAAATAAGAAATATTCTAGACGATGATAGCGCGGATTAACACATCTGCAATTGTGCTTACTAATCACAGGAAGGTAATTTCGAGCTTTATTAAACCACTATGAGTCCATTCCATCAATTATCTCCGATAAGAAATCTGCGGACGGAGAGAGACTACGATTCAAAAGTTCCACCGTAGAGCTCAGTCCTTTTTCCATTCAGGGGGAGCTGAGCACAGGCTAGTAGCGGTCCGCTCCACCGCTCCCGGAGCGCTACGTCGGCGTCGGATCGCAGGATGGTAAGCAGAATAATTCCGTTTCTTCCAATTGAGGGAAGGCCCTCACTGTCATCGGGGAGTGCTGCAAACATGAAAAAGTGATGTGACTTCATTTAACGACAGAGCTTGATTAAATAACAAGAATGAATGACCTGCGTTCGGATATTCGGCATCCTGATGGGGGAATCATAAGAGCCGGCCCTCATTCCACGCTGCATCCTCCGTGTCGTGCGTTCAAGGAGCGTGGCACTGGGGTCGGAATAGGAGTGAGTGAGAAGGGGGGGACATGGAGGTTTTTAAAACGTGGAAAAAATTTGTTTCTACAGTAAAAAAAAACGTTCTCTACATTTAATACTTCTGTATTTGCTTTTACATTGAAATGAAGTTTCCCGCATGCCTCGAAAAATCATGCTAAAAGAGAAATTAACGCAAATCAGTACTTTAGACAATTATAGCCTTTGTCGCTGTACCCTGTGGGAGAATGCATGATAAAGACGAAACACCGTAAATTAACAAAATTTCAATCCCGGGACATGCATCAAGTACACTGCAATGGACTCACTGCACTAATTAGAATCTTTTAGATATAATATGGATAAATCTCGAAGTACTCGTTATCAGAGCTACCCTTCGCCAGAAAACAATCAAGATAATAAATGTGTTTAAGGATGAACGCCAAATAACAATTTAACGATAAAAAAGTTTTTTAAATATGTTATAAACGCTTCGTTCTTTTTAAGAAACCCATTTCTAATGGGAAGTCATGGGGTAGACATCGGGCTTCAATAGTCTTGTTTAGTAGTCCCAAGTAGCTTCCAGAAGTCCCACTTTTTATCAATATCCTCCAGGAGAAATGAGCAAAGGAATTCTTATACAGCTTTTAGCACCAATGCCGCACAAAACGATGAACAGGTCAAATATGATCTTTTTCTAATTAAGACCTCTCCCTAACCTTACGCAACTACACCAGCCAACTCAGAAAAGCAGTTACCTCCTAACCCCCCTTTTCCGACAATCAGTCTTTTGTATATATACATTATTGTCAATACTGTTGTTATTAATGTGTTAATTAATTTCCTGTTATTTCCCAAAAATGTTTAATTTTATATATTAAATGTAAAGGCCAAATCCGTCTGTTTTGGATACGTGAAAATCAAGTCAAACTATTTTCATTATTTTATAGCCAATGAACTATTGATATATACTCCAATAACTTAATTAACTTTGGAAAACTACTGAAACAAAATGCATATATACAATCAACATGTTCCATCACACGATAGCATCTTCAGGATTAAAGTGAAATAACAACAAATTTAACTTTGTCATTCTCAATTACAATGGAATTATAAGAAGTAACGACCTCCACAATCACTCATTGTTGACAAGCGTTCATATCAGTTTTTAATTAAAAAAGTAACATGTGTAAATAATAGTTTAAAACATTTTTTTACTTTTCAGGTTTCCACCGATTTTAAGGAATAATTTCGCCTTCTCTGTGTTAGTATTTTAAAAAGTACCATTCAAAATGTTGCTTCCTCTGCCGTGCATTCCTCACTTAGCGCTCAGAAGGGGAGATATAGGTTAAATGATGCTTCAAAACATACAAACACAAAGAATCCGAAAACATTCCCGAAAAAATGAACTGCTTTTCTTAACTTTTTACATTTTTCCGGTTTTCTACGAATTTCCCAGAAATTTCAAAACTTAAAATTCTGAATTTTCCAGATTTAAGTCAAGGACTATGCAAACCAAATAATTGGGGGATAAAAGTGGAGGAGGCGCAGACGTGTTGATAGTCGCGGGGGAGAAGATCTGGCAACCGGGAAGGAATTGCTGCCCCGGTCTCGCGGCGTAACAGCGGAAGGGAAGCGGAGGAGGCTGACTCGAGTGACTGGGTGTGGGTTATACAGAGTGGGAGAGTGGGACAGAGAGGAAGAGAAGACACGCAAGCATCACACTTTTATTCTTTTTTTTTCATTCTGTTTCCACTCCCCACACTGTTGCTGACGAAGGAGTGTGGGCAAACTTGTGGAGTGGGGCAAGGGAAATGGATCGGGGAGGGGTGGAACCGGCTCTCTAAAAGCAAGGGAGCTCTCTCGTCCATCCAACGCATCCCCCTCCCAGCTAGCCGTCGCCACTGGTAGATCTCCCCCCCCCTCTTCCCATCCCTCCCCCACCGCCGCCAATGCCATCAACAAGTGGTGCCCTCCCCACTCCTGCCCTCGCCGCACCCGGGGGCAGCGACGGAAAAAACGACTCATTCAAATGAGCTGCCTCACAAAACGACTCGCGGCACGCTCCAAAAGAGCGATTCACCAAAGATGACGACACTTACATCGGAGGTGGAGTGGGGGGTGATGGTAAACTTTACGCCGGCCGTCAAATTATTACATTATAGGAGGGGAGGAATGATCTGCCCGCTGTGAATAATGAGACTCAAAATTTTGTATGTCAACGCACCTCATTATAATTTACGTAAAATATTTGCATGTACATTACTCAAGAGTGGTACAGAGGAGGTACCTATGCATAATAACACCATATTCCCCGCTTCATATACAAAAATCTTCCGGTTCTAGTTTGACCACCAATATGAGGGTTACAAAATATTACTTGGTATCAACTGCAGCGTACCCTTGGTCTTCCGCAAGCTTAAAGTTTTATTGACGCCAATTTTCCATAAGACTTAACAGGAGATGAGTAGTTTTAGTAGTCAAACATTTCATTATTATTACTTTAAGTAGCTCTCATTAAAATTATTATAACTGTTCCTGAGAGAAACAACAATCAGTAAGCATCTTTCCTTCACTTGATGGCTTTTAGACTAATAGCAGAAAAATAAATCAACTAAAAATAGTATCACCGGGGTAGGTTACATACAATTGGAAATAAATGAAAAAAATATGCGTTCCCACACAATCTCCAATTCACTCCATTTTTGCGGCTTCCTCTATTTCTATAGCGCCAGACCGATTGATAATATTTATTCCTAGCCCCCAACAGATAGACGAAAAAAGGCTCCAAAAAAGTAAAGCTATTAGGCGTCACTTTGTGGAACTGGTGGACTAACATTATATTCCAGAAACACTATAAAGTTCCACAACTGATTGATTTCGACAATTCAACTGTCGTCATCAAGGTCTTGACAGTGCCTAAAACTACCATTATCTAGGTCATATGATAATGACAGTTGAACAGTCGAAGGCTAGGTCAGAGAAAATTAAACAATTATGAATTTAAAGAAGTGTTTTCTTGTAGATGATAAACGAAAAGCTCAATGAACTCTTTCTAAACCCCTCTAAAAAGTGCACAAGGTGCTCCATTAGAGCCCTGCAATGTGATAAACGATTCAGCAGGAGGCGGGGACAAGACGGAAGGATAGTGGCGATCCACCAATCGACGACCATTTGAGACTCACTCACAGACGAGTCGATCCGGAGAGTCGCTCTCCCGAGCCGACTCGCGCACAAATTGGCCATCACTTGGCGGCAGAGGCGGTGGCGGCAGTCATAGTGCGTGATGTGCTGCTGCTAGCCGGTGGTCACAATCCACCCGGAATCCAGGAGCGGCATCCCCGAAGGATATTTAAATACGAGAGAGAGAGAGCAGTCGGCGACGGAAAATATCCCCGGATTTGACCCAAGACCGTCGGACACCGGAGGAAACGGTGAAGGTTGACGCATCTGGAGACGATTCCGGCCGCGGGGCTCGAACTCCGTCCGGTGAAAGCGAGTGAAGGCAAGTAGGGCGGTCCACGCGGCCACAGGTGTGTCAGTATGTGCAATCGTATGAAAAGGGGTGGTTCCCTTCTTTCCCCGTGCAGAGTAGATATCTCTATCCATCTGGAAACCCCTTTAATGACGCTGTGCTTGTGAGGTTTTTCCCAGATGATATAGCCCCTGAGTTCCCCTTTCCGCAACAGTGCAGTTATTGTGCGACATGAAGTGTTCTGCGGCAGGTGTCAACCCAGTGAAATATTAAATGCATGATTCGTGTGAAGGGAGGAAGCTGAGGTTGCTTCGTTAAGTCTCAACTGTGAGCAAATATAAAAATCAAAGTGCGACAACATCATTAGGTGATTGTTGTTGAAATCAATAGATAAGGGGCTGATTGTGAGTGTGCTGTTACAGATTTCCTTTCAGATTTAAAAAATTAAGTGCAACAATATTGTTAGATGATTGAATATGAAATACACGGTAAAAATGACGTATATAAGGAATCACCGAACAAACACTTGTTGCTCATTGAACGTAGTACACCTTGTCACTTCCCCTATAACGTTATCTACCACAATTTCAGCGTAAAACTTGCGTCGAATTTCTCAAGATGACTGTCTCACTGAAACATGGGATGGTTTTTACCAGAGGCTGGGCCGATCGGTGAAAGTATCATTACAATTGACCTTATTCCGCTAACATGTTGAGACAACTGCTAATATTCCTCGACTGCATAGCCATAGAGCCACATTTTCAAAACCGCCTAAAATTCATTTACTCTTTCCAAGAATCCACAACTAAGGAAAAACCAAGCTGAAGGATATTAATATCCAATTGATCATGTAAAAAGTGCAGAAATTTCACGAGAAAAATCCGAACTATGCTCTACTTGAAAATATGCCTGCATGCGGAAGTGACTTAACATAGTATGCGTAGGAAAACTGGGATTTATATACGAGCCAATGGTTTATTAGAGGTAGGTGGAATACTTCAAGAAATGACGCGATCGTGAGTCGAGAACCGGTTTCGCCACGCACCCATATTGGGAAAGGATTGTATAAATTGAAACGGAAATGGTATTTATCCCCATGAAAACTGATTCATTTACTAGCTTCAAAAAATTAAACCATTTATCTTGAGAGTGATCTAAGATGAAAACTCAAAACAACATGCCCAATTTTTACTTCTATTTCAAAACAGAGCACAAACTGTTTTCGACCAACTTCGTTTTAAGTTCAAAAAGAAATGACGAGTTTAAAAAAATAATTTCTGCATGCTATTTAAGCTTAGGAATTAGAATAAATAGGTAAAGATTAAAAGGTTCGCTTCCATTCGCCTCTGTTTCAGAACAAATATTGATAATAATAGCTCGCTACCTTTAAATTCTCTAACTTTCATAAAAAGTACGTTATTCCAAACACGGCAACTATAACCGTTCGTCGTCCATGAAAAACATCCAGATATCATGCCACAGTATCATTGAAAAAATTGCCACCACAACTCGTGAACAAATTATGGTGCATTTGCATATCGCAAGTATCAAACTGTACCGAAACTACGAAGACCCGTCATTGTTACAGAAAATTTCTCACAAAGCACGCGCCGTAAAATCACACTCCTCTGTGAATGGATCTAAATGACGAAAGTGTATGAAATTACTTCCTTGCTTTCCACTCGAGCTGCACAAAGGTCGTCTGTAGCATGCACATACTTCGTAAGATGAGTCACCACGTGAACTGCGTTTGCAGACTAGGAGGGGGAGTGTGCCCTATCCGCTGACCTCAGCCCATCTTGCGATATGCTTTCCCTTGATAAACCCAGAGCTAGAGATGGGCAACATCGTTCATTCCGATGACCGACTCATTCATCGGTCGTTCAGTTTAAGGAGTCGATTCTTGGAGCTCGTTCTCGTTCAATTTTTTTTTCGTACAGTGGTCCCAAATTTTTTATGCCCCACGCCCCTAAAAATTTTGATTTTTTTCTCGCGCCCATTGAAGTAATTATTCATTTAAGAATAAAATTGTAAATGACCAAAACAAATTTTTTTGATCAATTTTAATATGTATTATAAAGACAAAAATGAAACATGAAAAAGAAAGAAAAATATTACAGAACAAATTAAAGTTATATAAACCAAAAAGATACATCTATGCATAAAATTTATTTTTTTTAACTTAAAACGTACGTTCAACTGTCCTCTAGTCAACTGGCTCATGAACCTTTTTTTCTTGTTATTACATAAGATTTTTTAAAAACGTGCGGCCAGTGGCTCGTATACGCCGCTATAGCAATCCATGTGTCTGCTTTACCCAAGCGATTTATTTATTGATGTTGTCTTGATTGACATAAGGGCGCTAAATCCATACTCACTTGAGTATGTCGTCGCGAAAAGGTTGAGTACAGTTTTTTCACAAAGTTTTGGAAGTTTCTCGAATCACGATTATTACGTTCGTCAATGCATAATAATAATAAGAAATTAAAATCAAAGGCAATTCGCTACAAAACACGTTAAATAAAAATTTTGACTCCTATATTATAAAAGTCTAGGTTAAATAAAAGGTATGGGGCGATGCCATGAAAAAGTAAAAAAAAGCGTCGAAACGCGCTAAAATTCATTCTATTGAATAGAGAAAAATAAGAACATCCCCATCTTTGATCGGGACTTTAAAAATATCCGTGGTTGGAAAACCTTAAGGTTCAGTTGTTATAAATGAATCAATATATTGAAATTCGTTTGAATAAAATGTATGTATTTCTTAAATGTACTTAAGCTTAATAAAAGCCACGGCAACATGCAAATCAATATTTGAACCAATTAAGGAAAAAGTTGATATAAAACAGTAGCAATAACATACACACAATTTAAAAAATTGTAGGAAAAATAAAACATGCGTTGGTACATAGAATATTGATCTAGAATAGAATATCTGGAATTACAATGACATATAAAGACCAAACTCCATTTTTCGCATCTCGTTCCCTTCTTATTGATTGTTAAATTTTAAAATACGTATAATTTCAAACGAATGTACACAGTTGGAAACGTTTAAAAAAAATGAGGTGAATATTGTCGAATAACCACCACAGACCATAGATTTCTGAATTTTTCAGAGCAAAGACCCCGTATTTTTTTTCTGGAAGTTCGCGAAAAATCGTATATCCCTGTGCGAATCAAGATTCATTGAAAATGATTCAGGAATACTGGATTCCTCCGGGATAACAGATTACTTGAGCATTTATTGACTCTTGGGTCTGCTACTCTGTGAAGAATCACTGATTCCCCAACGATTCACTGACTTTTATGATTCCTCAACTCATATGATTCCTCAACTCATATGATTCCTCGACTCATATGATTCCTCAACTCATATGATTCTTCGACTTATATGATTCCTCACTGATTCATGAGTCTTCGGCAACTCTTGATTCACCTAGAGTCAGATGATTCTTTACTGAGCCATTGAATCACGAGTTCACGGATTCATCGGTAACGATTCCTCCCACTCCTCGTGCTATATGAGTACACAGGTCTCCCCTCTTCAAAGTTGAAGGGTGGGAGGACTCGTTCGTTCCTCGTTCGTTCGTGGCGTCTGTTGATTCCCCTCTTTGCCGAGTGCACCACGCCGCCGAGTAGTCTTGATAGTTGTCGTGGTGGCCATGTAGAGGACTCTGTTACGAGTCGTAGGAACGACGGTTCACTACCATGAACGATTCAGTGTGTCAATTCACCTCCAAGAGTCGTTCGATTAGATTCGTTCGTTCGCGACCGACCCACCTCTACCCAGAGCCTTGTTAAGCTATCTCCCAAAACGTCTTACTCAGGGTTCATAATCTCGACAGCTAAAAGCTTTCAACACGGAGCTTTAAATAAGAACTGCCTCACCGAAATAATGGAATTAGTAATTAGCTTTGACGATAGCAATTACCCTCATAAAAAGATGAAAAATTATTTATTCCCCAATTATAAACTCATCACCACTCAAACCAAAAATATTAAGACTACATATTTACGTTAAAGTAAAAGTTGGAAGAAGGGTGCTTGGTTCTTGTAGTAGGTCGTCAGCAAACGGGATGGTAAATGAAGATAACTAACTCTTGAGTAGTCTTCGGCACATCACGTAAGGGGAAGAAAGTCATACGTAATGTCCGAATTGGACGCTCAAAAGTAAGAGGACATGGTAATTAAATAAAGGAAACTATCTGGAGACGGAACACCGGAAATAGATACCACAAATTCAAATTGAACTTTAAAATTCAAAAATAATGTTTTAGCGACACCTGGATTAAATTAATCGTTTTCACACACCAAGGATAAGCGAAACATTTCTTTCATCCAATATTATGCGTGCACTAATGTACTTCTTGAAGAACCAAAACTGGGGACAATCTAACTGAAACTCAGATACACGAAATGTATGTTTTCTTCAATCTGACGATTCAGGAAAATATTAAGCAAATCCATGATGCCATACGCCAGTTAAAAAGTAGGCATGTAACACGTCATTTCAACGTTCTCGCTGACCAGCATGTAGTGTGGCCCTTTCTAAACGCCCACGGCTACGAAAGACGGCAACTGAGTGACCATGACCACGAGTTCAGGAATTTACAGAACACCCTACGCTTCCGTGACCTATGAAACATCGAAAAGATGAAGCCTGAACTATGAGATTCATCCGAGTTGTGAATCGTAATAGTAAGTACGTCTAATATGCTGCTTGATGAGAGTACACGTGATTTAAGAAGATCCGCACAATCCTTTTCACGAGGCCCGGAAAAAAACTTGTTTTAGTGACGAATTATCTATTCAAAGAAAATAATGGAGACGCGACCCAGGATTCGATATTCACTTACAGAACTCCAACCTAACTCAGAACTCAAGCCATGACGTGAATTCGAAAAACTCCCTGAAAAAATTGACGGAGAGGGGTGTATTACAGTGCTCATATTATGAATTTGACGAACACGAATATTCGAAGCACATAAACTCAATTAAAAGCATTTGAGAGATAAACGCTTTAGAAAATGTAATGGGTTGATATAATAGGAGGGTATGAAGTAGCAATAACAAATTACAAGGATAATTACCTACCTAAAATCGCATTACCATCATGTATCTCAGTCTTTAAATAACTAAGGTAAGATGCAAAAACACACGAATAAAATAAAAAGCTAAACAAATATTTCGATTCGGTCATGGGAACAAAATATGTGTGCCTATATTTGTACGCAAAATTCTCGTAAGTAGATAGCTTAGTGCATAAAACGGACTTCAATAGAGGTTTTAATGGAGTAAACCAAGAACGTACATTATCGTCTAAGAAAATGATTTCCTTTAACTTCAAGATAAATAATGGTTTTGGAAGAAGGAACGGAGTAAAATTTAGCCGAAGAGTCCCCACAACTGACAGTCGGTCGGAGTATTGCGCTGTTCAACACGTGCACCAGGTAACCCCAAGGTCACGAGTTCAAATCCCGGCTGGGACATTGCTACCGTAATACTATACTCAGGAGTTACGGATCAGGACAGAAAGTAGTGGGTGCTACGTCCACCTTAGATATGAAAATTATCTAACTTTTATAGCATTTTCAAGGTGCGCTGACCATTCTCGCGGTAGCTAAAACAGAAGTGTTTACATATTTATTGGAAATAAATTAAAACTTTGCGGCGAATTTATCACTACATCATGTAATCTGAATAAATTGGTATTCACCAGAAAACTTTCCCGAAGATAAAATAATGGAGAATATACTGAATTTAGCCAGATTCATCAAAAAAGTTAAATCACCAGTTTTCAGAAGTAATAAAGAGCAGGGCCATTAAGTCATACTTCTTCCCACATTATACTCGACATGTGGGCAGGTTAAAAACGGTATAATGAAAGATTACAAACATACCTCGCTTAAGATTGGAAACAGATGCCTTCAAATGTCTATGAGAATAAATGTAGACTTGTATTTGAGGAGAAACAGCGAGAAAGTTAATCACTCGTATATAATTATGGGCCCTGTGCGTGGCTAGTTTCTATCTTCAGCAGCATCAATCACAATCATTTCCGAAAACTTATCGTCAGCCATTATAAATGACATTTGAAGGCCATGTGTCACATTCGCTTTCTCGGCATTTAGGACGGAGATTCGGCAGAGAGATCTCTGCCGGTTAGAAACCTTATGGTGTGAGCACGCTTCCATTTAGTGCTATAACGCTCATCAAAGATAAATCTTTCCGTGTGATGCTCCCTTCATTGGAATAAGGATTTCTCCGAGGTGAGCATTCTTTAACTTATGCCAGGATCAATATAGTTGTAAACCATTACAAATATAGCGAACAGTGATACACGTTAAAGATAAAAAGTGAATTACTTTTGAAGAATACATTTACATTTTTATTTATACACCCATAAACGTAAGTAGGAGTACCTCCTAAAGAATGAATATAAATTGACCTTGACCTTGCTAAATGACACTTCGTCTGTCGAATCCGGGGGAAAAAAGTTAATAGAAATAATCATGACTCCATTTACTTCTGAATCTACACTACCACATACTCTTTGCTGATAGAGAAGATAGAGTTACAGCCAAAAGAGGCCGCTTAAAAGCGAATTTAATATTATCTTTGGATAGTTTGAGCGAAAAATCACTTCAACTAGAATTTGATGAATTTGGCCTTATTTTAAATAAAAAAACTCTTATAATTCCAATGATATCGAAATATCAACCCCTTGCCAAACTAATTTCCGAGTAATTTGCCTAAAACTATAAGCTGTTTTACATGGGATAGATTACAGTTGTGCGCTCCAGAGGGAGAATATTTAAAAAAATAGGAAGTTCTAGCGCCTAGATTTCGTCAAAAAACCAATGGTGTGTAGTTAGCATGTTTTCCCAACTATTTATAAAATTAATCTACTATTCACCGATATATTTCTTCTAACGCTCATGCAAATTAAGGGAACACTCCATCAAGGTAAATAAGGACGAAATTTAACCGAGGAACATCATACTACAATCATTATTCATTAACACACTAATTAAGGACTCAATAATTCTTAACTTCTTGCTACACTGAAAATGGATGTACCATTGTTTATCAGACTGAGATGATCTTTAAGTGATTAATAGAGAGACATCAAAATATCATTACCGAATTAAGGATTGAAGGATATCACGTAGTGAAGGATGGAAATGGATATCATGTAGTGAAGTATCATACACTGAGCTACAATATATACCTCCCCCATTCAAAGCGACATTCTTCGTTCGTTTCTAAACAAACACTTGATGCAATTCCTTGGAGAAGAGCCAAACTTTAAGCTATACGTCTTAATGGATAACCTAATAAGTAGCAATGGTTAATTTTATTAAAGCAAAGAGTTATTACAATAGCTAAGAAATCCAGACGTGAACATTTTGTCAAGAAAAGTTAGCCAAAGCCGTTGCTTCTCCAGGCTTTCGAGATACGATGAATTCCTGTTCAAATATTAGTTAAAACAAGTTAAATAAGAGGACATTGTCCACACTAGAGCTATATTTCCCTTTTTTAAATAGCTTTCTTTTTCATAAACCCAAGGATAGGAAAATAATGTATAACTATGTTTCTCATCAGAATATTCCTAAATTCCAGGTCATGTATGTACTATCACTCTAAACAGCGTGGTGATAGAGAGCTCTATTCCAGCAAGAGACGCTGCTTTTTTTCCATCCGTCTTGACTGCCATGGCTGCCTAATTTGCACTAATTATCCTTATTGCTTCACACCAGTGCAGGTGGCAGATGCCTTCATACATTCGGCAACAGCAGCTAAAAGAAAGCCTTCCACGCCAATGACATGGCACTCGTAATCGCAAAAAATCGACGCTCGTAGCATTTATGAATGGAATTAAGAGATTATTTTTGAGATGTAGATTAAGAGATTGTCTTTGATATTGTCATTGATTCAGCGTGGGAAGAAGAATGTTTTAGTACTATCTACTTATTCGACATATCTCTCTAAAGCAATAGATTCTTTCAGCGATAAAAATAAGAGAGATACACTACCATACCTAGAGATTTAGTGGGGTTAAAAATAGCGCTCTCCGATCATCCCGAATTCCCAGTATCTCAAATTTTCAAGTTATCTCAACCAAACGAGTAACGTCCGAGTCTCTAGCGGCTTCTATCCCAGCCCTTCCACTGGCTTGTCAAACTATCTATTAATTCGTGGAGGTTTTGAACGAAGTATGATACTTTCCTTTTTATGGTCCTTATTTTGCACATTAAATCCTTAAAGATATGGTGTTGGGTTAAAATATCTATCATTCATCAGGCACGTAGCCAGGGGGGGGGGGGGGGGCTAAATTTTTTCCCCGTGCGGCGACTGCCTTTCGCCGAGGAGACCACTAGCCAAGGGGCAATCATGCTTTGAGCTAGACTTAGCTCCCCCACTTTATTCTTCTTAAGACTTCATTTAAAATTATGCCGAAAATATTTCCTTCATAAAATCTCTCTAAATAATATGATGCATATTTTCGTCGTCTGAACGCGCACGTAGAAATATTTGGCTAACCGCCACGCATAAATCATGATAGCCCTCGGTCCATTTGGGCGATTATGAATTAATTCATGCGAACAGAAGATGCTGGCGTTTTAACGAGGCATGGCCAAATATAAATAATTTTTGAAACTCAAAATGAAGTATAAACATTGGAAGACAACAAAAGTTCAAAGGAGTGTTAATAAAGCTTAAATAAAGCCTAATGTGCGGGATAAGATAGGTGGAGCAACCGGAGCAACTTACACTCTGGAATAACAGTGCCATGGGTTATTTCCCCATCAAATCGTTTAGGGTACTTAAATTTGAAGCAAATGGTTACACTACATGTTTGTTTTTATACCTTATCTTTTACCAAAAACACTAGTTTTAATTATGGTTCGGTTTTTTTCGTCAGCTGTTGCAAAAACTGAAATGGTATTTATGAGAGACACCATTCAATTATCATTTATGACCACACAAACAGTGAGCATTATCAATTTCACAATGTTGTTTTTCAGCTTAAGTAATCTTCCTACTCTGATGTTATAATGGGTGGACGAATCATACTAGATTTTTAATGAATGTTATTACTGGGACATACGGTAAGGGCTTTTGGGCATTGCGTAGTTTAACATCCCATTACAGAACATCCACGATAAATAAAATGAAATGGAGCAAGATGCACACAATTAAGGAATTGGCGGTGCTCGAAAGTTGTGAAAACCACTAAATAGCCGCTAACGTCTTCACTATAACACCTCATACTTCTTAGCTGCCAGTACTGTCAAAGATTTATTAACTTAGGAGGAAAAACTGAATTTATCGATTTTTTTGGTATTCAATGTAAATCATAAATCATCGTTTATTCAGATGCATTTCACTGCGCAAATACGAAATTTATACATTTTTAAGACGTTCATAACTCTTGAAAAAAAGTTCTCACAAATTCACTATGAGAAGGAATCCAATTACTCCATATTAAACACAAGATAACAAAAAATGCTGACAAAGTCAAAGTAATATTTATAAAGAACAAGGTTTCCTGAGACTCAAATTCCGTAACCTCATAATCATATCCAAATTGTAAACTCCTGGCCCTGTTACCCCTCCTTACTTGACTGAAAAGAATACCGAGTCTTACATTAGGGATTCATGGGGCTAAGACTAATGAATACATTACCACACAGTCCAAATTCAGATCTGTATCAAACTTAAGGCCTATTTATAAGACAAAGACAGTCTACCAGCGGCGGAATACGAACACAAGACTGGGTTGACGAACCGACACGTTACCAACTTAAGTTACCACGGTAAGCACAGAAATACCAGCAAGATGAAATATGCTAATGGTGAAAAAGTACTAGAACTACCTTAGAAGTTACTTTCAAAAAGATTGAACTTATTATTTTGTCTTAACTAGCAAGAAATTGGAAAAAAATACTGCTTAGAAACTTTTAAATTATAGGATTCATGTTTCTAGTAGCTGTAATGGCTATCGGGGAAGGCGACTACCAATTGAGGTCATTAACGTCCGGTGTTTAGGGTAGGGTCATTATGAGAGTGGAGTATGGTTGGAGAGAAACCCGGCGTCGACACAAGCCTTCTCTCTACGACATTCCCCCTAAGGTCCACAGTTTAACGTCCATCCGACAAAGTAATGCACCGGAAGTGCTCTCCAAGTCCAAATAGGAATTGGAATCCAGTGAAAAATCACTGCCACTGCCGGGATTCGGATCCAGACCCTCGGGATGGCATTCCAGCCACCAAACCAACACGATCCTCATTCAGGTTTCGTCACGTAACAGCTACCAATCCGTCGGCAGTCCTATCCTCCCACGTCGCTTTACGAATAACCTGCCACACGATATGTTCTTTACCGCGCCGAGCGATGCGCGAGCAGGAAATGCATCAGCCACTTTCACGCACTTGTTTAGCGGTTCCAGCTGAATGCACCTTCTTTCATCCATGCGCCTCACGGTCGGTTGCGTGCATTTTTGCCGCAATGAATATACGCACGGCTTTGGTAAAACAGTCCACAAAGCGAGACAGTTTTGGGATAATATCGACCATAATAGTGTAGGAAATAGGAGAATAATAGCTTCAGTGAAAGAGACGTTTAGAAGAGGAAGGGTGGGTGAAAAAACTCCTAATTCATTGGGGGCGACCGACAGATGAGGTCATCTGCGTTCTAACGTCGACAATGCTCAAGTCAATTGAACAGCCATCTGGTGTACTTAACAGGACCCTAACTACCAGGCCTAATTTTAGGTTGGCAAATTAGTAAAGGAGGGATTATTTCAGGAATTGAATAAGGTTGGAGAGAAACCCGGCTTCGGCATTTCCCTTCTCTTAACGAAAGGTTCACAGTTTAGAGAACAATACGGCTGATGCAGTAACTACAACACTTGAAGACTTCTCCAAATGACACCCAACTAGATATCGGGATTTCACTGAAAAAATCCGCCAATGGTGGGATTCGAAGCCGGGCTCTCGAGATGGGAAGCCAGGGGGGTTATTTTGTACTCTCACCTTCTTAATGACTCTTTGCGGGAAGATGGGAGATCCGTTTCGCTCTCTTAATGATCGGCTCACGAACGGCTAAGGTCCGATGGTGGCTCCATTTCACGTTCTTAACGACAGATGAGGTGGAACTAATGAAAAGCGGAGCCAAATGAAACGGATCAAGAGTCTAAAGAGCGGATGAATCAAATAAATAGACCGGCAGTTCACCACTTGAGAGCCGAAGATGGTCACGCCGCCTGGGTGGCGGAGTTAAACTACAAAAAATGACTTTATTTTCCACATTTTATGACGCATTCTCACTTAAGTGAGATTAAAAAATAACCCCACAGTGCTCTGGCCACCAAACCAACCTAATCCACGAAAACAACTCCAAATAAATACAAGTGTCGACTGCGGTATGCATTACTTCGTTGAGTGACTCCGAAACATGATACTTAGCAAAGAGGATGAGCAACATTGGTTTGTATTTCTGTAATAATAATATAATAATAATAATTTCTGTATTTCTTCATACGTATGGGAAGCACGGAGGGTATATGATAGCTCGGGGAAACTAGGAAGTTCACATTGATGGGCGAAGGAAGGAACCGGTGGAGGCAAATTCGAAGAAGATAGAAAAAGTAGAAAGATCATGGGTTCGTCGAAAGCTCACGTTACGGAGAACGGTACAAATGGAGTGGTTTTTTAAAGTGCTATTGAGGAAGAGACATTGAAGGCACGGAGAAATAACACAATAGAGATAAAATATAGACACCGGATGAGATTCACTAATTCAGATTCCTGCTTGATTTTACGGGGAGACCATTGGATCTCCACGACCAGAACATTGTAAATGGTGCATCAAATAACATTCCAACAAAATATCGAAAAATGTGAAGGTGAATACGTTATTAACCTACAATGATTATTAATATAAACAGCTTCACTTTTTCTGGTTACTTCAGCAAACCTTTCACAGTGAACAATTCCTTCTTTTCAATGATCACGGATTAACTGCACTTCCATTGTATTAGCTCAAATTATTATCAGCCGATGTTTGTCTCACCACTGTGAACGGCATACTTTAACATGAATAAAACATGGATTTATATCTTTACTGCCCACCCAGCGGTCTCCGTTGAGGCAAGCCATGCTACAGCAGTATGATTAGTAGTACATTCACTATGATTATCAGCATATCGATTCCACTACACCAACTGTACCCGCCAATAAATAAGTGCTTGATGCATCATCGATCGGCCTCAGATTGGCTAGATAGCTTTACTTCTAATTTCCCGTTGCCACTCACGGTGGCTCTTCCGGCTCATTCAGGAATTAGATGATGTCCAGACGGAAATGTACGCCCTTGACGAATCCCTTGGGGTGGTATCTCACGGTGCGCTCGGCCGGCGCCCCAAACCCCTGAAGTGTCGACAATTCCCGAATTCTCGAGACTCGAAGGTCTAGAACTAAGCTAAAAAAATTCATACCTCACGAGTATCAGGCCAACATAGGCGCCATTCTTTTACATCCATTCTTAATCTCTATGTGAGACTAAGCTGGAAGAAACAACAACATAAGATAAATTCACCACCTAATAAATAGGTTTAAGAATTCTATCTTCCCGCGAACCACTCACGACTAGAAATGGAATAGATCGTAACACCAATCCCAAGAAAACACGCCTCACTATAATTAATAATCCCCTAAATCCCCCGATTTATTTATCCTAAACACTTCCTTTTCATGGCTACTGCTACACGCTTTTACGGCGGCTCGCTGGGTAGTGCGTGCCTGCACAAAATTGAATAAGCTAACACGTATTTTGCACTGCAAAAAATTTCGAGATCAAAAAGGAGATTCAATTTTGGTTCTCATATTCCCCCAAAATAGCACGAGAGTTTTCCTCATGGTTGATAAACACAAGAACATCACTGACTCCATTTCGATCATATTAATGATCTTGTATGAAAACATACGGGGACTGGAACACTGTAAGAGCTAAAAGAAATCTACTGTGACGATATGGAAATACGAAACATATCCAAAGAGCTTTCTCTCTTTCTTGGTTGCAACAGAAGTTATTAGTTAGTTCAACTGCGTGCGGCGATAGTACGGCAGTTTTACTCATGCTCAATATGAGTAATATCATCGCAGATTGTGAGTTTTCTGAGCGCATATCAGATAAATGAATTTAAGATTATATCATCCGGAAACAAGAGTTGATAGATCTTGATCAAATCAATTTCAAAGGTATGAATCATCCGAATTTAAATCAATACGTGACTGGCCGCCATAGGTCCAATCCAATGGATTTCAAGTTTCGTACAAATGGTAGCGGAAAAATATACGCTAATTAGCCTCGAGAGATAACAATAGGGAAACGGCCTGCTACGATGGAAACACCGGTTCCCGATCAGTCACTTAAGTTAAGCATCGTTGGCTCGGCTGAAAATTGAAGGGGTGCTCCTCCTGTTCGTCCGAGTGCTCTTACCCCTCTCTGAAAGTGGCAGGCAGTACGTGCGAAATAACCCTATCCGTCGAAGCACAGTAAATCAAAGTATTGCTGCTATGAGATTACAATATTTTATTCATACGTATGTCAAAATGTTTCACGTCATTCAAAAGCTTAACTCTTCTCCAGCCTTTTCCTCTCTTGACCAACGTTTCACCCTCCAATAACCTCTTTAAAAGGCCACCCACCACTTAATAAACTTTCCCAGCCACTTCCTTTGCCTTCTTAAAACCTCCCCCGACAACCCTTTCCTTCACAATCATACATTACAATACTTCGTCCGATTTTTTCGTAATTGAGATACCTGAAAAATTTAGAGTGGTCTAAATAGATGTTAAATTTCTGTAGACACATTCTCGGGCATAATTGATGCCGAGTCAGAAATTGCGTATTGATGTATAACGTGGTGCATAAGTATAAAAGATAAAAACGAGCATGAAATACATCGAGCTCTAATTTTTATGCCCATGCGCATTCAGCAAAGTCCAGCAAAGCAATTTTTGGCGTGCTAAAATATTTTTTTTTAATCTTACTAATTTTTCAAAACAATTTTATAAAAGATTCAGAAACATTTCACGCTTTTTCTTCGGCAAATATATACATAAACATAAATTTCTGACCAACATTGTATTGGATACCATTAGTGATAGCAGCTGATAGAATGATTCAACCGACTATCATGTATAACAGACCACAAGTTATAAATTAACCTATGTGTTTACCAGAGGTAATTGATGAGTTACGTCATTGAAATTTAAATTTTTAACTCAGTAAAGATCACATAGCCGCGCCTATGAGAGAAAAAATATTGCCCTGACAGAGATAATTCGCTCGTTCATAGTTTCCAGTGATTTGAGAAGATACGATATTCAATAAAAATATTCTGTTTTCGCTTAGACCGCAGTGGGACTTTGATTCAACAAAAGCTTACACCAGGAGTAAAACTCTAAGTAACGAGCGTTCTGATAATTTGACTCACGTATGATAACGACTTTCTAGATACCCAATTCTCTTCTTAATATTCTAAAATCTTAGAAAAACACAGGATGATTTTACTCTCCCTCCTAGAGAATATCAGACTTCTAGGAAATTTTTTCCCATAAAACAGATGAGCTAATTTTCAATCTCATAAGCGCGTATCCTATCAGCATTCATACGTAAGTGACGCAATGGCGAAATCACGAAAATCAATGATCAAATTATGCACCCACTGTCTTAAAATATCACCGGTACGGCCCATTCGGTGGGAGAAAACTGCTGGGGGGGAACGAGGTGTGCCTTTTACGGGTTCAATCACGTGATGACTGGATCAGAAAAGAATTTGCTCGTTACAGCGACAACACACCACGACGGCTCCGACGGGAGGGTGTGAAAGAATATGTCTCTTTCACGACCCCTCAACGTCTGACGCACAGCAGACGGGGCGTGGTTTACTGCTGGCCGTGACAGTGGCCTTTTCAATCAACATATCCTACACACAGCCCCTCTCTAAGGACCCTCCAGGCCATAGACATCATCAATCTGAAATTCTCAAACCATGGATATCCATCCCTCTCCGTACGGTGGCACTACGTTATGTCAGATGAAAACATGCATCGTAACCACAGTGTATGCCACCATCACGATTCGTTCACAAACCACAATATTCCACAAGTCCTTGGGGATACATTTTATTACAAAAATGTTATGGAAAGCAACAAAATACATTCATCAGAGAATGCACAAAAATTTGAAACTATAAGCACGAGGACAATAGAAAATAAAAGTAAAATACTATGTGATTTCCGAAAATATTTTCCTAGTTATGACGGTTAGCGAAATGTAGCACACGCTGCATGCGGTCATATTCGAAATACACGACCTCAAAAGACCAGTGATTTACACTTTGCACGCAGATACAGGCGACATCATTAATTTTTCCAAACGGCGTTTTGTCAACATTATCCTAATTGTCAAAAATTTATATTAAAAAAAATAAGAATTCAAGATGTAGTCATAGGCATGGCAAATTTGGCCAATATCGAGAGCTATAATAGAAATAAGCGCCATTTTTAGTTGATAAAATATATTAGCCACCATTTAGGAAATGAGAAATGTGAAGATGTTCTTCACGGATTCTTGGGTAGCTCTCTTAACAATATGTAGCAATAGCGCTTCAGCACTTTCCGTTGCAGACCAGGGCAACAGCACTCGGGAAGACGAGACTCGAGCCGAGCCCAACGATACTTACCTTACCTTCGGCGAACGAGCGAGAACCAGTGTTTCCGCCGTTGCGGTGGTAGGCTGTGGCCCTCGAAAAATTTGCTCTTTTTTCCGAGAGAAAAACTACAATATTTACGATTTTCTTATCGTGGGAATCGACAAATTTTGAGAAAAAATGAGTTCGCTGCACGGAATAATCCGATTTAATGAATGTTTAAAAGGATTTCCATTAATTATTATCACACACAGCCCCCTCAAAAAATTTAAACTTCATTATAGTCTAATATTTGCTGGATTCTTAACAGTGTGGGGCGACAATGAGGTAGTTCGTCGCAATAAAATAGTAAACATGTCTTAATAACCTTCATTATGTAAAAATCAGGTGTAAAACTACTTTCTCAATAATAAAAATGTTGGTGCAGATAGGCTTAACTACATACCAATATGAGAGAAACTTTCGAAAGAAATTGGGAATCAACGAAAACAATCAGTGCGAGCCAAACAAAAAGTCATGGAGTGAACCCTTACTAACCAGGTGATTCCATTTGAATTCATTAACTTTCTTCGATTTCATAATCCGTGTTACTTAACGAATTATTCCAATTGTCATTGTATAAGACATAGGTACGTTGAATAGGATGAGGTACAAGTTTCCGTATATATTTGATTTTTTTAACACTTGAAGACAAAATTTATAGAAAAAACTTGATCACTAGAAAACAAATCACATCAGAAAGGGTTTAACACTGCATTAGTTTGCAAGTCACATGGTCATAATACCACGTCAATCATTACAACGGCGGAAGGAATAAACCTTTCCAGGATGGATTGGAATAAATTCGTCTTCTATGCGTCAGGCGAAAAACATGCCTCACGGCTAAAATAAGTGCATGCGTGGAAGTAGAAAGTATTCATCATTTCGGGCCCAACACGAATGTGCCACCCCCCCCCCCCCCCCCATCCACTCTCTCCCCCTTACTGTAACTGGAACAATATGGTGTATCGTAAATTTCCGGCATTTTATAGGGCATGGGCGACTATTCTGGGTAAGATCGAACTTTAATGGCCAGGCTTGATTCGTCGATCCCCATTTCGTAGCATTCATCACGTAAGCTCTTAAATCGGCGACAGTAGGTTGACATTTAATCCAACGAGAGAGTGCGCAAAAATAATTCAAAAATTGCATACAAGCGCAAATTAACTAACTCCTTTTCGTATTCTACATGTATATGCATACGAGCGAGGGGAAGGAAAATGGCACTGGACTCATTGTGAGCATTACACATTCCTATAAGCACACGAAGAGGTAATGTATACTTCCACCTATCACATCGACCTACAGTTTAATCAATAGTTGTGCATAAGGAAGACAAAAAATCAAGACAAGTAGACAGGAACAAATTATAAAACTCCTTTCTCGCATGTTTATTAACTCAATTCCTTGAGGTAAGCTGAATTTTTGTAGAGGACTTTCAACTTCTTTCCTCTTCGGAACCACGAAAGCAGACAAAGAAATTCTCATCTGAACACTAGGGGCTTATTTTCCAAAAGAAAACAGCGTTATTCGTATTTCATCATGTGATGACGCACCACTTAATTGCGGCATTGTGTTCCAGAAGAACTGGACCTAACATGGCTATTGAACACTAACCGAGGAAGACGATAAACGGTTAGGCAGTGTCCCCTTCTGCGAGTCGAAGTAAAGCCGTCCAGGTCACGAAGGCTGCACCATCATTTACGAATCAATCAAGCACCCAAGCCAAACCTCGTTTGAAAAACCAAGTCTCCAAACCGAATGCCAGTTTATTAGTTGAGGTACGACTAATTTAGTACAGGGTCAAAAGCAAGTGAAATTCGTAAATAGTGTAGAGGACAGTTTCTTTTCCTGCAACGCCAGTGGCTTCTCATAATGGTCATCAATAAATATTACGATTTAGATTTCGCCAGAAATAAGAAACACACGTTTTACAACACTTTCCCTTGGTCTCAAACCGAAAGCTATCTCCGCTGGCCTTCCCTGCCGATAAGAATTTGGACTATACTCGACTCGGAATAAATTTAAATTGATCAGGTCAGAAGTATGAGTCCTCCCAATTAATTAAAAACAAAGATATAATGGTTGGAAAATTCAGAAAAATCACTAAGTACACCCCCCTTTCTGGCAACTAAGTAATTGCGTGCATCGGGCAACGGTATTTATCAATATGGTACTAGGAGAATTCTGTTGGTGAAGAGCTTCAGCGAAATTCATCACGGCTATAATTAATATTATCCTTATAGGCACAAGGAGGTATCCGGTGGGTGGGAAAGTCCAACCTCCCAATACTGGCGTCGTGGTTTTCCCTAACATCTTTAATGGCGAATTTTCATCGTGGTTGTCTTCCTACTCCCCCGCCCTCCAAATGTCTGGCAATATGCCTGGTCTCCATATTAAGAGCCTACGAAAAAAAAAGAAAGAAAATTCAAGGAATTCGGGTCAGTATGGTACGAAAGCACCAAGTAGCTTCCTATTCCGAAGGTCCAGGTTCCTTCCGGTCTTACTCTTCAATCCTTGAGGGCACAAATTACCACAGGTATTGGTCACTTCTCCAAACAATTCACAAACAAAATAAACAGTATGCAAAGACAGATTTTCGTAATCGATTTCGAACAGCTGAGAGGATTAACAATGGAATATTAGACATTAATAAGTGAAACTGACGGAATCGAGAGGACTCTGTAACTGCTAGAAAGTTGGGTTCACGCATTTACATACGAAGGGTGAATAACATTATCGGACGAAGAGGTATTTGCGGAATTGATGTCTGTGACCTGGAGATGTTTTGCCTGCGATGAACTACGGCCCCACATACTTGAACCCTTGAACAACTGAAACGTCTGTGGCGGAAAGCTCCTGCAAAGGTAACTGAAGGCAATGATTCCCGCGACAATGAGGTATAAGACTATTCATGGTGCATTCCAATCGTGTTTTTAAGAAACGAGCACTTCTTTTTCTGGGAAATTATGAGACATAAATGAACGCGAGAAGGAAAAAATGTAAAAATAACTTAAAACAACCGAGACCTCAAACACCTAACAATATTGATTGGTAATTATGTAAATAATATCACAAAACAGTGAGGTCATGAGCCTTTCAATTTTTCTCGAAACCACAGGGAAAGCTAAAGCACGCCCGAAGAAGCCAATTAACTCCCTAATGATTTCTTCGATGTGAGGAGGCCAGCTTGAAGGGTGTCCGAAATCATTAGGTATCAATTTATCGCTAATTTTAGGCCCAACTATTTTAGCCATCCGAAAAGGGAGTGATGAGAGTATCCTCGCGAAGCCATCTTGGAATTAGTTACAATGAATCGATGAAATTTCCTCCGTGCTCATTTTTAAGGGAAAAATCACAGCACACAGCGATTAAATGCTTAAAAAATACCGTAAACAATGGGAGTAGGAAACTGAACATAGATGACAAAATTCGGCTACAATGTGTGGGTTTCGATATTCATTTTAATTTAAGTCCATCGCAATAGTTGTCGACACCATCTTTTAATCATTGAGAAATTTTGGAACTTTCGATGTTTAATGGAAAAGGGCTAATGCCTGGCGACTCAAGGAATGTAGCCACGACTTTAACATTCGAATCAATTTATTGCTTTTCCAGAGAGTGACTTGCATGAATATCCAACAATGCCCACTATTCAAGCGACGAGTGATGAAGGCTTTCAATTCACACAGCGATGGGGATGCAAAGTCTCCCTCTCTTTACCGACGCAACACTGTTTTCTCCATCTAGAGGGCTTCAGACCGGACGGCAGAGGGTTAGGTGTCTATCAAAGAACAGGAATGCTGGAATGGCCAGCGTAACACTTAGAAAGAATTCTATTCCTTCCCGGCGGCAAAAATTCTAATGGAAAACCTTTGTCCGCTCGAAGAATGAGGGGCATGAACTCCTCCTGCCGCGCGCTTCCTTGAAGATGGGAGGAGCTTGAGCCACTACCCGAATGGGGAGAATGCCATTGTCTCGGGGATGCTGCGCGCAAGTCCCGATAACCTACCCCGCCTTGCAGAACTTTCCACGCGGCCGAGACACGAGTCCTTATCTGGACGAGTCGCCTACATGAAGCAAGCACGAAGATGGCGAAATAGAGATTTAGGAACGTGGGTTGGCTGGTTATACGGGGAGGTGACCGACAACTTGCGCCGCTAAGGACAGGTGGGTAGTTTGCTAATGGGAGGATCACTACGGGAATGAAGGAAAGGGAGGAGAGAAACTTGGCGTCTGCATTGGCGGCGCTGCATTAAGAACACTAGGATATATCAAGCAAATAGAAGGATGGTCCTCGGATGATAAAGCGAAAGGGAGATGTTAATGCGCTCTATTCGCTCTAAGGTTGGCCACATCTCGAGTAAGATGCAAGGGTAATTGTTCGCGAAGAAGAATCCACCGATAAAAAATTTTTTTATGAAATAAATTTTCTTTCGCCTAGAAAAGGAAAGCTAGGACATAAAATATTATGCTGGAGGCGTCGTTGTGAGATTCGGCTGTATTAATTTCAAATATGACCGCAAGTGTATCATGCCTTAGTTAAGAATACAATCCCTCGAGAAAGTTGGTGATTGTAAGGGTAAAAGTTGTAGCCGGGACAAGGTTGTAGGTGTACTTTTTTAAGAATGAAATCCCTCGGTAAGTTGGTGATTGTAAGAGTAAAAGTTGTAGCCGGGACAATGCAGTAGTGGTACTTTTTTGAAAATAAAAACCATAGAGAAAGTTGGTGATTGATAAGTTAATATGTATAAGTGAAATTATGAATATCCATCAGGTGGAGAATTGAGAAACACACCAATATGGGGGCGAAATCCTGGGAAAAGTGTGAAAATAGATTGTTTTCCAAAGGTCAAATCAGCGTAAACCTGGAGATATGGGAAAAAATGTATAATGAAAACGAAATGCAGAATTTAGCGTTTAATGTATGTCCATTTACGTATCACTCTCCCAGTTTCTGGTTGGACTACGCACTGTTCTCCTGACTGCTTTTTGGCCTGCGCCTAGCGGCCGGGGGAGCGTGCGAGGTTCTGATTTGTGCTGGGACGAGTGCTGCATGCCTGGTGTGGAATCACTCCGTGCCACACACCGTAGTGGTGGCTTGCACGGTACTTCGTAGATGTAGATAATTGATGGCTATGGCGCCGTTGGTTAGAGTAATTAATAGAAATTGGTGGATCCTGCTTCGCGAACAATTACCCAATGCGAGCATTAAGGACCCTATACTGAAAGATTGAATGCGTAAAATAAAATAAAAAAGCGGCGAGCTACGTTAAATACTGATCCGAGCAAACAGCGTGTAATCTAGCAGAAGGAAGGATTATACTTTGGTTGGGAGCCGGTAGGAAGTCGTAGGTTAAACTCTAAGCTAAGATACACGAAACATTTAGAAAACGGTTATTCAGGGTGACACGGAGGATACTATTTCAACCGCGCACAATATCTTTAGAGCTGATCGTCCTTTCCTTCTTTCAGATCCATTGTTCCTATTCTCTACCTTCTTCATGGCTGGTGCCCTAACACCACTCCGCCACATGTCCCTGCGGCAGCTAGCAGGGTAACTTGTAGATTAGCCTTTTCTTAAACGACAGGCACCTAAGGGTCAACAGTTTTGCATCACAGAGACGAAGTACTAAGCAAATCTTGAGTGCTCTCCACATGACACCCGAATAGGGATTGAGATTTCACTGAAAAATAGTCAATGCTGAATTACCGGACGGGACCTTCGGAAAGGAAGCCTCAACTCCAGCCACCACACCGAAACCAATATCGAAATTGGAATGACGGGAAGTAATTAAACTCTAATTACAGTTACAGATGGCTCATTATCTGTTAAGTTCGAGCTTCCAGCACACACAATTCATTTCAAGCAAGCAGAGTCAGCTCACATTTAGCCGTAACAAATTAAATGTACAGGATAAATGAAATACTTTATAGGCGTTATACTCAGTTATTTTTGCAGGGTGGTAATAGAAAAAAAAGGCATTTTTAAAAGAAATCTTGATGATACCGGGACTAGCCACGAAATTACATTTACGGAGTCACCCACAACCGAGGCGTCCTCCTCCACAGGGGAGGATGACGCCGCAACAGCTTAACTGGCTAAAGCACTCGGCGGGATGTCGAGAATCCGGGTTCGAGCCCCGGTCAAGGCGATTGATTTTTCCTTTGGGTAATTTTCAAAGACTCAGATCCTATAATATCTCCATTGCATTAAAAGAAAAAATATATACTAGTTCAATTTCTCATGATTTTTTCATTTGTTTAACATCCTTGGAAACCTGCCTATCGCTAATAAGCCACTCCATCGAGGCAGAGTTATTCTTTGTTTCACAAGATGTACCAATATTAATGATTGATTCGCAAAATTAATCGCTATCACAATGGAACTGAAAACCTAAAAAATGACTCCAAGAAGCAAAAATTAACTTCAAACAATTTAATCCCAGAGAGATCAAATATTCCACGGATATCTACCTACATGGCCAAAACAGATACCGATTTTTGGAGATTTAAAGAGGTTCGCTGCTCAGATTTCCCGTGAACCGCGATCACACTTTCCAGAGTCTATGGAAATAACATTTCGTTTGATCGTGATTCTGCGCTCTTACGCATTTTAGTACTAACCGAAGAACCTAAGCGCTTCCGGAAGTCCTCTTTCCAGACTTAAGAAGACTCTTGAAGACGACGAAAGAAACAAATAAACACTACGGAACATCCAAGAGGACTGCGGAATTCGCGCTCTAAAAATAATAATCCTGCATCCTCTACAGGGATACGGGACCCAAGACGACGGGCTTTACGGTAAATAAGCATTTTTCCCCACAAGCCCTGCTGGAAAGTTTCATAGAATCGAAGCTGCAAGAGCTCTCCATTCAATATTTCAACACGGAAAGTCTCTCTCACATAAAATGCTCATGTGGACGGAATGAGTAAATATCCCGTGGTAAAACTAACCTTTTACGATTTAAAGTATGCGAAAAAGTTCCTTCAACGGAGCATTTAATGAATGTGATTAACATGTAAACAAATTTCAAGAAAAATTCAGTTAATTATAGAAACGCACATAGACGCACACACATTATAGTTAATTATAAAGACGCACAGAGAAATCTCGTTCGAGGATTAATTCGGTTTGCCTTATCCAGCAGCGCCGAAATCACGAACAAAAGATTAAGTAAAGACTTAATAACTAAATGTTACGCGAAACGTGGAACACGAACACCGCATGAGAGGATTAGACAATTTTTGAGAGAGGTAAACACTGAAGAAGTATTGCTGATCAAGAAGGTGAAGAAATTGATAACGAAGTGCAGCCTTTCCACGAGATGGATCAGCCAACAGAACAAGCATGTAATGGCAGGTTACAAAGAGCCCGGGGCGTGATTTTCGAGAAATATTCGACGTCAATTACGGAAAAATAAATTGGAAAGCGCAGGCGCTTCTCCAACTGGGCGATAACATCATCCATCGTTGCCTAGGCATACCTACACATCCCACGTGTGAAGGCCTCCAAAGTGGGACACGGAATTTTGAGAATAGTTTCTTTTCCAAAGTATTCGGAAAAAAGCAGAATGGATCCTTCGAATATAACTTCGATGTCAAACGTTAGCTCCAGAAAAATTCAAAATTTTCCAGAAACAGCCAAGGCACTGTAACTGAATTAAATTCTTTAACAGAAAACTTGCGATTGAACGTATGCATAGGTTATGAATGGTTAATAATTATTTCTCTAGGACGAGGAGAATCACATTTTTATTGAAATGGACAACACCAGACCATATCTAAATATAAGCTAAAGATAAATACCAAAGGCAACCTAACACAAGGCAACTTCCACACGAGAGTTTCATCTACTGATACAAAATGTCGCACTTTCAGGGGGATATTCACTCCATAGTCAAATTATTCTGATTAATCATGGTAAAATAGTTTCCAACCCGGAAGAACACTCATACGCTAGTTCGTTCTGAAATGACATTTGAAACACGCCAAATGTCTAGTACTAAAGGAATGAATTTCTTGAAATAAAAGCCTAAGTCGTCAAAAAATGGACTCCACCCTTTCGAACTCCTTTAAGCGTAACTAAGCTCACCCTAGGCAAAGTGTTCGCTGCGAGCGGCACTAATTAGAAACGAGAAATTTCTAAGGGAGGCAAGCGATTTGCATTAGTAGATCAGCGGTACCCGTATCTAGCCATGAGTGAGAAACCATGGAGAAGGTCATATCAAATGCGGAGACGAGCTGTGACATATCAGAAAGACAAAAAGACGCCAATTATCACAAACGGGTCGATATAAAGAGCGATAGTAATGAACCGGTGCACTTTATATAACTATTGCCGACAAGAATAGCGGAGAGGGGCAACAAAAGCAGACGAATAAGTAGAGCTTGGAGTTTGTCCGTAAAATTTTCGGCTCGAAAAAATCTTACTTGGAAAGATAAATTACAATTCATCGGCATCATCAAATACAAAAATTAAGACAATTTGTACACAGATAAAATGACTTCGTTAGTCTTTCGATGGAAGTAGAGTGATCTTATCTGGGATATTATGACACATGACATTTCAACTAAATCAAAATGTGAAACCTAATCAATAATTAACTGCTTTGGACCAACACTAGTTGGAATTTGATGGCATTGGAAATTCTATTTTCATGATACAATATTAATGCAAACAGTTTTTACTTCGTCTCTACAACAGTTTATTACACCAACGCAGGAGAAAATAAGTGAATAAAACCTGAGAGAGACCTAAACCTGAGACAGCTACGAGTTGAGTACCAGCAAAATATAAGTAACCTTCTCAAAGTTATCATATAATCAATCCCATCAACTAAGTCAGTGAATAAACATAAAGAATTACATTTTAAGAATGCCAACAGTGCCTTTGCCAACAACGAAGAGCAAAATAATCCAGGATTTTTTTCAAATGAGACGAGAAAAAATTCCCATGGCCTAGTCAACGAATCAAATCGCTTTTCTTATTTATTAAATGAGAAAAAATATAATTTTTAGTAACTAACGAACGCTAAGCGGGTTAAGAAACTTAATCAAGCCACGAAAAATGGGTCAACGACTAATTCAACCACAAAAAGGGCTCTAAATGAGAACAGTCGTGAAAACGGATTCCGGCTGAAACATCTAAAATGAGTGACTCAACGCATCAGAAGGGAAATGCCAAAAAAATATTATCAAATAAAAAATAATTAAAATGGGAGACAGCTCTCCCACGCCACTTCCATAAACAAGAGTGACTCAATCAATTAGAATGGCTACGGCAACTCGGGTAATTCGGAAAGGAAATCCTCTTAGCTTAAGCCTATGCCATTTCCGCAGGCTTCAATTGGTACTAAGAGGCACACGCCTGACCTCCGTCATTTATGTCCTTCGACACCCTTCGGGGAAACTCCCTGAACTGGCATCGTTCCCGAGTTTTAAAGAAATGGACGAGGTAGGAATACTAGTCGTTGGCAATATGAAACCATAAAGGAGAACTATTGCAACCAACACACTTCCTTATTGTAATAGACACAACGTTGACAAACGAACACCAATGACTCCTAGCCTTGAGAAATGAAAATCCAAGCAGATATGTATTGCTTCTAACTTATAAGGAAAATTACATAACACCGTCTTAGTCTGAAGTCATCCCACGCGAGTTTTGTAAAAAAATGAATCTTTATATACATTCAACGAGTCACATTTTACTCTTACGTGTTCCCTCGCTATAACAGCGGGAGCTCAGGAAATGCTCTCCAGAAATAAGAAAGTTTTAGAGGTAAAATCGCTACATTGATATTCCAAACTTTAGATTTCTCTGGCGTGACGAAGTTATTGACACGACAGCATCTGTTATTTTTTAAATCAATTTCTCCACCGTTAGCACCACGTTAACGCGCCTCAAATTGAACAAATTAAATCAATTGCTTACCTTATGAAGACAATGATTGAGGGCTGAGACCGTGTAGTCATCAATGACCAATTCAGGGTGTAATGTAGTTATTTCCGTTCAAGTTTTGTGTCTCCAACGAGATACTGTGTTCTGCTACTGAGCACGACACGGTCATCTCTCTTTTTTTTGTTTCCACTTGGAATCTGTTTTATGAAACTCTCGGTATGACTTTTTCCTTCACATTCACCCGTTTCTTCAGTACAATCATGAAGTATCGGAATTCTCTATTCTCTCGTAAAATATCATTAGCTCGGATTTTAAAGCAACACTTTACACATTAGATTTAGTCACGAGATAAAGACAAAAATAAGCACACAACGGTCTACCGGAATTAAAACACGAGAAAATTATTGGTACACGAACGCATGCTAACTGATAATAAACATTAAATCTGCTTCCGAGAGAAGAGGCGAACAAAGGAAAAAGTTCAAAAGATTTGTAATAAGTCCCAATTTTTCATAAAAAAGTGTAAGGAGGCATTAACGAGAAACTTGGAGAAGACAACTATCTTAAGAAGATAATGGAATGCAGTCAAAGCGATTACATACTTTTTCTTATGCTGATGGTAGCAATCTTTAAACATCGGACAGACTGGTTAAGATATCGAAAAAATACATTTTCCCAGTAATTTTTAACTCAGATAATGGCAAGCAATCACAAAACTAAAATTACACGAGAATGTAGAAAGAGTTAAGACTGAATGCGAAGCACAGGAAGGCTGCTAGCATCGGCCGTTTTATTAAATTACAATATCTCATTCCAATGACCTCCTAACCGATTCCGTAATCCACTACTATTCATTGGAATTGGCAGCTCATAGCATATCATGCTCAGTCAAGCAAGATACATTTTTTGTACTAAAAATCTAACCACAATGGGTAATATAATAGGGTTATAGTCAAGGGGTATTAGCTTTATAGACATGGAAAGGAATGAGTAAATGAAAAGAGTACCGGTCGAGAGTAAGGACAAAAAATGAGTTATGCTAAGATGCGTCGTTGTTAGGATCCATTCGCGATGTTATTAACAATAAATTGGATGGAAGTAACAAGAAATAATACTACTAACGTTAATTATCCTTGGTTAAGACTAAAATGGGTCTATTAATCGACAAGCATGCAACTACACGCAGATTTCAATACTTAATATCCGTATCATATATTTAACATACGGCTGAAATCCATTGAGATCTCTAAAACAGACTTGCTGGTATCCATTGTTGGACAAATTTGGAAATTTCACACTGAGTACAGCTGACAGGAGTACCTATACAACTAATTAAATTTCAAAATGAATCAGTAATTATCATCAGTAGGCAGATTAGCAAAATACGAACAGATTCACTATATTCCCGCGGCAAAATGCTACTATCAGGGTCAGGTCCGAAGACTGCGCTTAGTTGCGAATCAATCGAACTGCACCAAAAATATTAACGAATATTGAGTCAGCTCAAATAGGAGACCTTCGGCTCGTTAACGTTGGGATGACCAACGCCCTCGGAATTCGAAGGGGAACAGCGCTCGTTCAGAGTGCGGTCCATCGAAATGAGATAGCAATGCTTTGATGACTTCCTCCGACCGGAAGTGAGTGAAAGGGTGAACTCCCACGTCCTTCCGTGGGTGGGCAGCGCGCAGCCGAAGGAAGCGACACAAAACATCGTTCATGCCGGAAAGTTTTGAACATTTGCAAATCCATACGATCGAACTGGACTCGTACATTTTGCTCTATTGCAATACTATAATCTTAGGGGCATAGCGAAATTGATGACAAGTTCATGGGCAGTCCTACCAAAAACATTCATCGACCGTGAGGAGCATTCGTAAACTTTTCCTCCATAAAACTATTTGTTTTACTGCTCTAAATCCCTTTCTAACCCTTTGTACCCTTTAACTCACTTCATACAGCCCAAGATTCTCGCCCATCTCTTCCCTCTTCTGCGAAGTAGGAGATAAATGCATATTGGACACATCTGAGACATAAGAGCCTCCTGTAAAACATAATGGAAGGAACAACAAATTGTAAAAAGTACCAAGGAAGACCAAGGGTGGAATGCATTAAGCAAATCAGAAAGGGATGCCAAAATAGGGTATTTTGAAGGAATTGTGTGAGTTGCTGAAAAGAGAATGAAATGGAGAGCTTCAGCAAACATCCCTGAGGACGATGCACGAGTGCAGTATGGAGACTTCGATGGAAACTTCGGCCAGTATGGAGAGCCTAACCCGGTGGAGAACGTGGAGAACCCGAGAATTTATACATTCTGCAAACTCATCGTCGCTTTGATGAATACAGTCGATAAACTAGCTGCCGACATCACGGAAGGACTACGAGAAAAACTTCTCGAAACATTAGTTCGACATTTGTGGGAGGCATCCCTGTTTTGTGGGCCAAATGTTTTTCTCTTCGAATCCACGGTCCAGCCGGCCATTCAACCAGCATTAAGTCGCATTTCCGTCCGATACGGTTGTGCTCTCTTTTTTGCCAGCAGTGAAATGGCCCATGTCCGGCCTCTTTTCACTTCACACACCACGCCAGAAAGAATGAAAGAGAGAACCAACCCAGTTTGTCCAAAGCGCCACGCCAAATACTGTTACGGGTAGAGAAAAAAAGTACCCACTTCGCACCAACCGCAACTGTTCGACGGTGCAAGACACAAGTAATACGGGGATCAGGTTGGAGCTGCGGCTTAAGAGTACTGACACTCGGGTGAGAATCTTGGCCATTAAAAATAGCCTTTTGTAATATTTGCACAACCGTTTTAATTTATGATCATAAATTGTCAATGCACAAATTTAGCATGCACACACATTTAGCGTTCCACGAAACCAAGAGTCAGCGCATTCATAGCTCTAATAAAAATGGTAGGAATACTCAACATTAGAGTCAGCTATGAACTTAAAATTTGAACTGCATTCATTAAATATACCACTATGTGCCTCATAAACGTACAACGGAATGCACTTACTTCCTAGGCACCACTGAGGTTAGCTGTTTAAAGCACGAGAATTAACATCAAAGGGGGAATTTTCGCTTATAATTTCGAAGTAATGAAACCTAGGACTTTCCGAATGAAACACTCGTTGTAATTCCCCCCATAAATATGATATATTAATGCTCATCACAGATTGAGATGGATTGCATCTTTTGCGTGCAAATAATTACCTAATAAGGGCTCAAGTTTAATCAAAAACAGAGCAATGCTTCCCTGAATTAATCCATCAATTCCAACTACTGTTGATGGCAGTCCATAATTTTCCCTTATTTTCTCAACACTTTTTAATACCTTAATATACCTTCATCTCGAAAATTATAAATAGAATTTCTGTTTGTCTCTAGGCCTTCCTCGCGATACCCTCTTTTTTTAATGTAGTTCCTACGAAACCACCACGTCTCGTAGTGTCTCCGCTCCACCTGGTTCTTCTTTTCCGTATAATGCCCTACACTTAGATAATTCTCCGCAGTTCGTTTCCCAAATTACTTGCCCACCTCTTAGTTCATATCATCCGCCGCAAACACAGGCTCCTTTTCCTCTCCGACCCTCTCAAGTTACCTAAGGGGAGCCACCAGTTCAACTACGACACGGGTATTCTCAAGTTCCCCACACTTGCAACCGCATCTTCTGGGACCACAGAATTTTAACTACATCAGGAACGTCGCCGTGAGTCGAATTTTGCGTAACTCTTGCCCGTCTTCCAATTTCTATCCCGCTATATAATGTGACCGAGGAAGACCGGTGAAATAGTCGACAGAGGCACGGCCAGCCAAAAATATCGTCATTACGATGACATCAAAAATAACAAATTTTCGTCCCTCAGCATTGACTGAAAGTCCCGCGAGATACATGCCACGAAACCGCTGGCTTATTTGCATTTCAATACAGGCTATGCAATGCAGAGGGGGGCTGTTTCCGCCGCCAAGGTCATGTCACAGATTTGGAATATTCGCTTGGTGCTTGTAGCAGAATAGCAAGAATAGCAAGAATAGCACGACAAGCTGATAATAAATAAGATAGGATACAGCAGATACTAACAGTTAAAAGTAATACATAATTTGGGATGAAGGTGGATCTAAGTAGAAAAGCTATTCCATTCATTTGGGAGCATATGTTTGAGCGGCATTAGGTAGAGGTGAAAAGCAGTATTGTACGATATAGTACGATAGTACTACAGCTTTTTATTGCGTATTCCGAAAAAAATATTATTTAAACCTGGTATGAGAAAGGAAAGGGGATAGCAGAAAAGTAGGAGTAAAACAAAGTTAGATTTGCGGATGACCACGCATTAGCACGTTAATTATCACCATTTTCTTCCCTAACTGAAACTCGGACCGGAGAGGACGCTAGGGTAGCCACATTGATTCTCGAGGCAAATCCGCAAGACCTGGGTACGATTCCTAGTACAGAGGGATGATTTATTTTCCTTTGAATTTCTCACAGTCATCGGGATGCAAGCCGAAGTTAAGTATTCAGGATGACATCTGTATTCCTATTCACGTAATCCACGTAATCATTGAGTAATCCAAGTTTTTCATCATGAAAACCACGTTTTTCACGTGCGTTGTCATAAGAGACTCGATATCATCAGGATTAACTCTGTGAAAATTCATGACGACTGCATCATTATAACCGATGTCGCCTATTTATGACTAACCTAATTATGTATTATTTCACGCTTTCCCGGGGAATGATACTGATGAGTTCTTCTCGAGTTTCCCTCCGGGTTAGGCTCTCCATGATCGCCGACGTTTCGGCAGAAGACTTTCCTGCCATTATCAAGGTCTGCTGATCGCTGCAGGAAAGTCTTCTGCCGAAACGTCAGCGATCATGGAGTCTAACCTAGTGGGAAACCCAAGAACTCATCAGTAACCTAATGATGTCGCATTTGCGATGAAAACGGTCGACAACTAATAATTCATAGCGAAAAATACTAAGTTATTACAGTAATTCAGTACGGTTGTAATGCACCACAGGTTTAGTTCTTCAGTCGTCTTTATTATTTTTATTCACTTAACTGCCTCCCAGAACACCCTCTGCGTGTCGTATCATTTCTATTCTAATAAAGATGTTGTGGATACATTTGACACGAGAGAGCAAATGCTGTGTTGATCTCCATTTCAGAAACTTGATAGCACTTTTATTATACGCTTAACTTGGCATCTACCCACGTTGTTGTGGCACAAATGGCTGCCTCATGATGCAAAACTTGGTAAAGACATTTTAGCTAAAACGCAGCAGAAAACACTAAAGCAGGCATCAGAAAAATATATGAAACTGGTTCGTTATTCCTATGAGTTCCTTCTCAAGCATACGAGATCAAAGTTTGGCCCAAGGATTTAGCGATTTGAAAAAAAACCGTATGATGCTCTTAAAAAACTTTGATCGGGATAGAGTTCGTGACTGAAAAATTGGCACCACTCCGTGCCATAAAGTAACCCATGAAAATAAAGAATAAATTCTTTGTTTACGTCATAATCTAGGAGAATTCCTGTCTTTTTAAAGGAGAAGGCAATTTCAAGAAGATTTCCCAGTTTGCAAGTACTTACATTCCTGCATGCACCTTGATTTCGTGTCAAATATGTCCGTTTGTATCAGAATTATGGTGGATATGGCCATAGGTCGAGGAATATAAAATATTTTGAAAAATGCAATACAGTATCTTTAAAGTTTGTTTTATCAAATCCAATTATAGAAGAAAACTTCTTCCAATGTAACTTCCGCGATAAACTTACATTGGTTGGTCACTTGGAGAGGCTATAGACTACTGAGGCCATTTGCGCCGCTGAGGAAAGGTGGATGGATTGGTAAGGGTAGAATTGGAGTGGTGAAAGATTAGAGAGAAACTGCGCCAAGGGGTCCATCATTTAACGCCCCAAGGCAAGGAGTACTGCACCCTAAATGTCTCCACATCACGATTTCACGTAAAAATATCCTCCACATCCGGGAATCGAACACGGACCCTCAGTATGAGAAGCAAGAACTCTAACTACCATGTCAATCGTATCCTCGCACTTCATTCGTGTCTTGAACAAAGTCTAAGGTGGACCATGCTCAACGTTAAAAACGATATTAGAATTGGAAGTTGATGATATGAATCGATAATTTGAATACGAATTTGATGATATGAGAGCAGAAACTTGAATAGGAATTTCATTCTGGCGCCGACGAGATCCAGTCATCAAATCCTTTACTTCCGGCTTATCCTCGGGAAAACCTTCCCCCTATATTTCCTTTTACGGACACCTTCTTCCCCGGCAGAGAACATGGTTTGCTGCGTGACTGAACCACAAGCGCAGGAGATTATGGTCTTGGTTTCCAACGCGCGAAGTAAACGATTTACAAGACAAAGGAGAAGTGAACAATCATTTGCCGGTGAAACTCCACGGAAGAACGTATGCGTTCTACGTATACACCTAAATATACCATGTGCACTAAGTGAGATTATCACTGACAATAAGAAGAAAACAAAACTAGCCTTTCTTCCTACCATGAGGATCATGGTGGGGCATGACAGAGTTAAAACAATAACAAATGCTGTAAAATTGTCAAGAGCGATATCTTCAACACTTCATGCAATGATGAAATTTTATATTTCTGGCTCAACTGTAAAACCCATGGTCACATATAAATACACTCTGCATATTTTCACTGATTAATTTGATGCACGATCGGTTTCGTCACAGAGGCGACATCATCAGTGAAAATACACATAGCTTACTTTTTTGTTAATTAATAAACTGGCTGAAGGAAAATCCAGTTCGGTACCAGATGAGAAAAAATTCCTCCATCATCTACATCTACTAAGTACCTGCAGGGGGTGTGGCATGGCGTGATTCCGCATCAGGCATGCAGTATTCGTCCAAGTTCGATCCACACACGCTCCTTATCCGCTCAAAGAATACCGAAAATCGTTTGAACAATGCAAAGGATAACGACTAGGCCATAGCTAGGCGAATGCTATGTTATTATTAGCACCCAAAATCGGTCAGAACAATGTAAGGTTAGACCAGTTAGACCATAAATAAGTCAGTTGTAGGTCATGATTAATACGGGAAGACTAATTCATCCGGCGAAGCAAATGCAGTAAACTTAATTTCAGCAAAGGTGGGTTTACACTGGCGAGTTACTTCCGCAAGATTCTTCTGCAAGAGCTTGCGGAGGATTTAACTATGACGAAGAATTTTTCACAAGTTAGTACAGAGCCAGATTGGTTGCCGTTTACACTGGCAACGATACGCTTCTGCAAGCGACTTGCCGAAACTTTTAAAAGTTTTGGGATTAGCTCGTTGTAGATGTTACATATTTTCCCCCAAGATAGATCCCGATTAACGATAATACGCATTAATTTGACTGATTTTGCATTTGATCATTCACTTTGTATTATTGTGTACTTTACTAGAAAGATTTTTTCCAAAATTTCATAACCACACGTTTATTGAAATTTTATTTGAATTGGTAAGTACTGCACCATTCATGTAAAGCACCTAGGTCATATTTAAACGTAATTCTGTCAAATATGCTCCTAATATCCCAGGAAAAAACGGCGTCATCAGCGAAGTGGCGAATTATTGCTGTTAACTGTGATATTGTGCAGCCCGGCTTTCGGGATTCCATCCGCGTTGCGTTATCTTTTGATGACCACAGTTTCTCCAGCCAACCTGCTGGCGTCTTCAGGTCAGACGTATGGACGCAATTTTCGGTACGTTTTATAGAGGGGGTACGAATCGCGCCACAGGGTTCACAGTTCAATGTGCCATCCGATGAGCAGAACACTGAACTTGAAGTGCTCTCCACATGACACAAGAGTAGGGATGGAGATTCCAATGACAATAAAATCGCCGCTGCTTTCGGGATTCGAACTCAGGCCATCGGGGAGGAAAGACACTCTCTAGCTAACACACCAATTCGATGCCCCATTTTAACGTGAAACAACAGTTCCCTGAAAAACTTTCTTCGAGACAAATTTCATGATAACAAAATTACTCAGACAACATTCGCGCAAAAAAATCGGGAAAATCGAGGATAATTTCCAAACTACGCCATAATTAAGGAGAATTCGCGCATTTTTCAAGGAGGTAGCATTTCCAAAAACCTTACTCGGCCTTTAAGGATTTCAAGGAGGGCCACCATGTTTATGGGAACTTTCGTTTGAAATTCATGAATCGTACATCCTTGTCTAATACAGTTTCTGACTGATTTCCTCTCACCTTGGACTTTACAGATCTCATCGTCTGAACGGATCCGACAGAATGGAGCTCCTAGAGAGAGGAGAGGAAGAAAGCTACGACGCATCAGCACAGGCCGCTCTCTTAATAGCAATCAAGAAGAACTCGGCAGAGGATGTCAAGCACCACCTTCAGAATGCAAATCCGGAGCATGTGTACGGCATGCCCGATTTTGGCTCATGTCTCTACATTGCAGCAGTTAAGGTGAGTGGTTCGACACGAATCTGAACAATGAGTACAAGTGTTTGAGCCATGGTTAGAGATTAACAGGCCTAACCATTAACATTGTAACAAAAAAGAAAGGTGCTCGAATTCGAAGGACTAAAGCAAATGTTCAAGCCAAGTCGTTAAAACTTTCGCAGTCCATATTATGACTTATATATGTTTTTTTGGGTTGTCCGCGTCTTGCTAGCTGGTTCGAAGGTGGCCGACGTTTCCTCTCCTTTGCCGGAGACTTCCTCAGGGCTACTGAGTGACCACTCCGGTTATGCATCTATTTATACGAATTCGAACCAGCTAGCAAGACGCGGACAACCCAAAAAACATATATAAGTCAAATGTTCAAGCGTTTATTCTGATTAAGGAATTCAAACTTTACTTCTATCAGAAAAAAATCCATCAATAGTTGGTAACACGTTCAGTCCCACTATTCTAAATCCAAAACTGTATCCACTGCATGAAATGTGCCAACATGACAAAATAATAAAATAATTTGTCCCAGAAAATTGATTTAAACTGTCAATGTCAAAACTAGAAATGTATGAGAACCTCTTTCGCTCAAGTTCTGAAGCAGCAGACATAAATCCAATTATATAACAGGTCACATTATTTTTAATTGCTCCACAATTTTATCTAGTAAAATGTAGGTACTAAATAAAACCCTATCACAGCCAAAGTGCATGAAAAAACCACAATGGCCCTGAATCTGCATTAATCTTGCAGTATTAATCTGCATACGAAATGCACTTAATATGCTGAAAATATTTGTACTTGGCTCAACGGCGAGATCTTACTAGTATCAATGTGTCGAATCCACAATTTTTACAAAATACATAGGTATTGACTGCTATTATTACTGAATTACTGATTGTCTGAAAGGAAATATTAATAGCATACGGCAAGGGTGGACGATTATAATTATACGAACATAAGTAATCATATACCTACTATTCATATATATCGTGAGGCCACTAATGTATGATTACAGTATATACTTCATATATTAATATATGTACCTAATTACAATATTTACATGAACTCTTACATGCGGTCCTTGCCATTACAAGGATCTATTAACAGCTGCTTCATTATGCTTGCAGTCGCAGCTATTAAATTAAGCTTCTGCCCCTCAATCAAACAAAAATTTATTGTAACCACAATGAGAATAGAAAAATTCTTTACTATCTTACATAAAATTGCAAGCATATCTATTCGATGAAGGAGTGAAGATAGTAATTAATAAAATCCAGAAATCGATCCAACAACAGGATAATATGTCCACAAATCATCCAAGTATTCACCTAAGGCCCTTATTAGATGAGGTGGCCAGGTCACGCAGCCAAGCGACGTACCTGGCAACCCAACTGGCTACCAAACCCAGTGGCGAGTGGAGTAGCCAGTTGAGCGGCCAGTCACCTACATACAGCTCAGTTTTCTGTGAACTACAGAGAAGATCAGTTGATTGAGGTATTAAGTTGAGTGCGTTCAATTTGAATAACATGAGTGATTATACAAAGTATCTTCTTCTCCTTTTACTAATGAAAAAAGGAGGCAAAGAAAGAGAAAAATGTACATGCATCCTATTCTTTCTTCAAGGGAATCGAAGGGTTTTATTACACTCTGATGAACTCTGCATGGTATGAACTGTGTATCTACAGTCTGAAACATTATACGGAGCACGGTGATACACACAGACCGAGTGGTGACGGGTGACTGCCGACCTAGAGTAATAAGCTCCATATGCTACACCGCAGCATCGCCAGTCTGAGTAGCCATTGACGACCGGAGTGGCTACGGGGCTCGGTAGCCAGCCGGTGGCCAAAGTCTGGCCATGTCCCTGGCTACCCTAATGTAATAACCTCCATAAGAATCAATGCCCGATTACGAGCTGAGCAGCGAGCTTCGTCCCTGGCGAAGTGGCCTGGCCACCTTGTCTAATAAGGGCCTAAAAAGTCTCAGATTCCTTTGCATTTAGGCAAATGAATCTGAGACTTTCGTTCAGCCATTATACTTATCATTAAGAGAGCTTCCAGAAACAAATTTAAGTCATTAAAAATATTTCTAATGGTATATTCAGCTTTTCCCTCCTTTCGACATTTTTAGAAGAACCATAAGTTACTGTCATAGCCTACAATTAGCTGGGTTTTTCAAGTCTCGAAATGTAAGGCTAAGTGGAGCAAATAAGAAAAATCTTAAGTATCTCACGTAAAATTGAAAGCGTGTAAATATACGTAGTAATTAATTAAACCCTCAAAACTTATATCGCATCAGAATGGTATTCCAGCAAATTATCTCAGCATTCTACCTTTAAAATTATTTGAAAAATGAACATACAAAACCATACTCTTTAAGTTCTCTTTATGCAATAGAATCGCAACTTAGGAGGAGGGAAGAGGTGGAGGTCATTGGATTATGAGTACCTTGACTTGCTTGTGATACCCTTAAATACTTTCTTCTGCTTCATTCAGTTGATAGGGGATCAAACAAAATTAACCACCTTGGTGGTGAATGTTACATCATTCGTCCC
Organism: Pyrrhosoma nymphula; assembly: GCA_963573305.1. Lineage (NCBI taxonomy): Eukaryota > Metazoa > Arthropoda > Insecta > Odonata > Coenagrionidae > Pyrrhosoma > Pyrrhosoma nymphula. Next base: position 40,363,199 of record OY754334.1, read on the forward strand.
TTGATGATATCTACCTCCACCATAACTTGAGAAGAGAGATATGGTCGAGACATTATTTGGGGACTGTAAGCCAAGCGATGGGCTTCAGATCAAACAATGTGTAATGACAAAAGTTTATTTTTAAGAAAGTGAAATTGCAAGTAAGTTAGGTTTGTATTTAAAAAAAAGGTCTCAAAGCAAATTTACATAAAAAATCTGAGAATCTCATATTTACAGTGAGATACAAAAACCAAAGTAGAAATAATTCTCATTCATGCAGCACTTGCATAAGCTGTTCGACCCAAATAAAAATGACTTAAGACATTTAACATATGACTTCAGATTCACACAGTCATTATTAATTTACTACATAATTAGAGCCATATGGTAAAATTATATTAACAATAAAATGGAAAATCCAATCAGAATCAACTAAGATAAAGCAATAAAGCATATTTGCCACTATTCATTTCATGGGTTATTTACTTAATATTAAGATTCAAGTCATGGTTCACAAAATATGTGAAAGCCCTCTTGAACATATAAAAGTGAATTTTTTTCTTGCAACTCATGAATATTAATTATTTAAGTTTTTTTCCACAGGGATACACTGAGGTAGCAAAAGTTTTGATTGAAAAAGGGGCCAATACCAATGGATACAATGCTAAGCGCAAAAAGACACCGCTCCATGCTGCAAGTGAATTAGGACATTCAGACATGGTGAACCTGTTGATAGTTCATGGAGCAAAAGTGGACACCAAGGATGACCATGGGAGGATTCCCCTGCACTTAGCTGCCAATGGAGCTTCAGGAGGAAAGCCATACACAGATGGCCATGTGAAATCCTTGCAGGAATTGATCAATGCTGGTTCCTCCGTCAATGAACTGGACAGATCAGGAGCCACTGCCCTACGCCTAGCAGTGATTATTGGTAACAAAAATGCAGTGGAGCTCCTCATTTCATCAGGAGCAAGTCCAGATGCAGACTCTATCCTTGAGAAGACATCTCGTTCGCTCATTCAAGAAAAAATGCCAGAAATATTTGAGAAATTACCACCACCAGGAAGTGACTGTCCTCCTGAAGAGGAAAACGTAGAAAAGCTACTATTCATATATCAGCAGGATAGAAACTTGGGTAAATTTAAGGCATTATTACCCATAGCCAACAGCAAAGGGCTAGATTTGAGCCGGATTCATGATGGCAAATATACCCTTTTACAGTATGCATGTGAGCATCATGGCCTAGAAGACTTCATAATTGCCCTTCTGAGCAATCCAGCTGTGGACCCAAATGCAACATGTCCTGGAACACAGTGGAAGCCTGTACTAATAGCTGCCTACCAAGGTAACAACAATGCACTTCGTCTCTTAGTTTCACATAATATGACTGATATAACAGTTAGTGATGAATGTCGGAAAGAAACAGCATTGCACAAAGCAGCAAGAATGGAGAAAAGTGGAAATGAAGGCAAAAATTATAAAGAATGCATTGATATTCTCACTACAGCCATCCAAGATGTAGATGATCGAACACCAAACAGGAAAAGGTTAGACGTGAATGCCTTAGATGCCCTGGGCAATACAGCTTTGCATTATGCAGCCCAAAACCTTGATGGTGGCGGTCGTCAAGTTGAAGACATTGTAGCAGCCTTGCTTCGTGCTAGGTCTTATGTTGGAATTCGAAACAAGATGGGAGAGCCAGCAATATCAAGAGTAACTCCTTCAATAATTGAAGATTACATGAATGAGTGCATTGGAACAAATGGAGAAGCACCCTGTGAGGAGGACTATGAAATAACATTTGATTTCAGCATGATTGTCCCACCCTCTACCTCATCAAATGCCTGTACAGCGATAACAGAAGACAAAGATGAATTATTTTCCCCAGTAAGGGAAACTGAGCCTCTGTCATATTTCTGCACTTCAAAAGAGCACCAAAGATTACTGAAACATCCAATTATAAGCAGCTATTTGTTTCTTAAATGGCATCGCATTCGATGGATCTTTTATGGAAATCTAATATTCTACTCTACATTTGTTCTATTCCTTTCTGCTTATATTCTTGGAACTTATGGCTCAGATTTAGAAAAAAATGACTCAGAAAAAATGGAATGGACAGATGCCTGCTTCATGGTATCATCCATCTTGCTTATAGTTTTAGCCTTCCGGGAGCTTTTCCAACTGGTAATATCACCTCTGAACTACATAACAAGTTTAGAAAATATCTTGGAAATCGTTATGATTGTCCTTACCATGATAATGCTATTCAGTAAACTAGAGCACCACGTAAAACAACACCTGGCGGCTATCTCAATCTTATTACTCTGGATTGAGCTTGTCCTCCTGGTTGGACGCCACCCGCGGCTTTCAACTTACATCACAATGTTCACAACTGTATCCCGAAATTTCATTGTATTCCTCACATGGTATTCCCTGTTGATTGTGGCATTTGCCCTTAGCTTCTTCATACTATTCCACAAAGGGGAGCCAACAGATGAGGAACCTAAACAAGGTGAGGAACCCAAGAAGGATGCAGAAGAGGAAAAGAATTTCTTTGCAGATCCTGGTAGATCTGTTCTAAAAACTGCAGTGATGCTCACAGGGGAGTTGGACTTTGGGGACCTGCCTCTAGATGCATTTCAGGTCACTAGCCACCTTGTATTCTTGCTCTTCCTGTTTCTGATCACAGTAGTGTTACTTAACCTACTCAATGGCCTTGCAGTTAGTGACACACAGGCTGTACAAGACAAGGCAGAATTAGTAGGGTATTTGTCACGGGTAGCTCTTGTATCGCATGTGGAGTCAATGATGCTAGGAACACCAGTGAAGCTTCTGAACAAGCTTGGGAGGTGCATTGGCAACAAGCGTGCAAATCATACAAAACTTGCAGGGCATGCCGAGAATAATAGGAATGGACTGGGTGAGGCTATTCTTATCTTCCCAGAGCTCAACAGTATTCAGGTTTTAGTGAATCGAGGAGGGAAAATACAACCTAGATGCTGTTCCAAGAAGAATGCATGCAACCACACATGTTCAATGGATGGAAAGGTAATTCAAGAGGCCAGAAGCATCATAGCACAACGAAAACATCGATCTGAGATGGATGATATTCGATCAAGAATAGATGATATTAGACTCAGATTAGATGGAATAGAAAACTTGGTAAGAAAGGTATCAGAACAAATAGCATCTCAAAAGCACTGAACTAATTGGGCAAGATGAAAACTAAGATAAAAACACGTTATTAGCTGTATTTTGATTCTTATTCCATAAATTGGCTGCACAGCTACTGATGCCTACCTTGCCCTTGTTAAGAGTAGAGACAGTGATGTTATTTAACATGCTTTAACTGTTTTTGTTTACTTTGTTTTTGGAAACCAACAGTATTCTACCTTTTTGTACATAGATATACTTTTTTTAACAATAAATGTATTTTATAATAATCTATGGGTGTTGATTACTTTTTGTTCATAGGATACACCAAAACTGCACTTATGGTTCAATATTGTGAATAGTAGTATCTACAACAACGACACAACAGCCAGTCTCAACTATCAATACTCAATTTCTTATGCAATCCTCCTCCACAGACATTGTACTGCAAAGGTGAACGTACTGCAAAGGTGAACGTCAACTTTCTAACCCACTAGTATCTATTTCAAATGTATTTTTTGGGCTAATATCAAGTGGGAGAGAATGCTCCTAATAATTGACTTAGGAGTAGTCAATGGGCAGAGAGAATCCCCAAACATCTCAATTGTCCTCAAGCCTCAGATGTGATCAATTTGTATGTCTATGAGCTTTGTTGCTAAGATTATTGCTATCACCAGTCATGAAGATGCATCATTCAGAGATCCTTGCAACCCCTTGGCTACACCCAACCGATGCAAGTGGCCTTTCACTATCCTTGTTATAATGTCTAGTCAGAGCTGCCACCCATCCTGCATCCTACACCCGAAGGGAGCAAAGACATTTGGAACATTGCAAAAATACTTACAGTTAAAGCATGAAAGATATTTGAAACAGAGAATATGAACAGTTACAACTGTGAATAAAAGTGTCCAAATTGGGATAGTGGGGAAGAAAGGGCAATATTCTACCCATTCCAGGAAGATGACGATGAGCAAACTTTATATACTCTAATTACTGCAATGATCATATTTAATTTCAGCCGAAATGAAAATATTTATACGCTACATGAAACCAACTCAGGATACACCTATGCTTGCCTTTCACTCAACTAATTACATATATGAATATGTACTTTGCTTCCACCAGTGTAGCACAAACTACTATGCAGTATTTATGCTATACTATGGATTTCAGGGTGACATCAGAACTTATTAATCACCAAAATAATTTCTCCATTGACTGAAGATCATCCTCTGAAGAAAGTTGACTAAAGATAATGCTCTGAGTAGATTTTGGCCCATAATTGCGACAGACTTGAAAATGCCCCATCGTACTCAAGTGAAAAGATTTCCCTGATATACCTAACCCTTATTGAAATGTATTATCTTTAATTAATAAAAACAGAACTACTCTAATTTCACTAAAAAGAGAACACCAGTATATGTAGTGTCTAGCATAACAATGACATCTAATTTTGCTGCACTGGGAAAGGGGGATTCAGCACACATGAAAAAATCTCAAAATTTGTTGCTAAAAATAAATGATTGTGGAAATATGATGCAAGAGGGAGCAAGAGGGACTGCCACAGCCATGAATAGTCCTGTTTAACTCTGCCCAGCAGCCAAGGTGAAGGTCCAGATTCCCTCAAGGATGGGGTCCCTAATCACATGTAGGACATCTATTAATTAACATCTTGCTTAGCCACAGAGTTGCTTTAACAAGGTGTTCGCTCTCTTGCGCTAAACATTTTATGACTGTAAATAATTAGCTTTTTTTTGCATGCATTGAGAAATAAGCAATGGGTTAGCAAAGGGTTCATAGTAAAAGGGTTCCAGCCCTTAAGCACAGTATTTCCCACATAAATGTATTCTAGGAGACATAAAACACCAAGGGAAAAATTTAATATTTGATGTAGTGAAACAACAATCATGGTTTAACTTTAATAACTGAGAAGGAAAGTCACAAGGGAATTTACAAGCAAAAAAATTGGGCCATATCTGCAGGACCAAGGGTATCTGATAGGTAAGATCATAACAAGTGCTCCATTAATAAAGGTAAGTTCCACAAAAATCCTAGTCTGAACACCCCCCCCCCCCTCCTATCATTGAGCCATACATGTCAATGGGTCTCTAATTTGAATCTTCTGTGAACATTTCCTGTCATTAACATGGGAAAGAGGCTTGGAAGGGCAAGCAAGAAATGGTCACACATACCCGAAAATTACTGCTGGAATTCTCCTGAGTTCGTAAATGTGCATAAGCTCTCTTCAAACTAAGAGTTAGATGCATCTCTCAACTTTTCTGAACCAGACCGTCAAATATCACTGTCTCACAAGGGGAACTCCCTCAGCATGTTTCTTTATGACCCTTGCTTCCCTAAAATAATGAAGCTGATCCTAGCTGGGCATTCAGAAATGATAGGGCAATGCAGGAAGAAATAAAAAAATTATTCTTTTACCCTGTCCATGTCCCATCGGAGAGTGCCCAAAGGCTTAATCATGTCTGAAAAGGTTTTGTGTCTTATTGAATTACCAAAAGCATCCTATAAATGGGCAAAGGAGCAAATTCTTTCGATAAATACTGGCACCTAGGATTGCTTTGCTTTGATTTATTGATTGTTATTTGGGAATTAGGATCACCAGCGATGGAAGTAGGGCCAGAGTATCACAAGCCAAGAAGGCATTCTACCAGGTTAGAATCTACCAACAGCCAGCAACATAAGCTTGTAAGTAATTAAGTACTTCATAACTTTGTTTGTCAAAAACATTTGGAGTATTCTTGTAAATGACTGTGAAGCCTTGACAATTACAGCTACAGAGATAAGAAGACTGAAAGCAATGGTAATATGATTTTTAAGAAAGATGAGAATAAAATGAATTAAGTGAATCACCAATGAAGGGGTTTAAAGAGGAGTTGGAGAAAAAGATGAAGGGTGAAAATGCTACGAGTAGAAGAGACAAACTCTACGATCACATGCTGACGCATGACACCTTCTTGAATACAAAAATGCTAGGGGAAACCAGAGGAAAGAATTACTGAGTAACACCTTTGATGGAATACATTAGGCAAATTAAGAAGAATGTCAAAGACAAGACTGATGCAGAAATAAAACCGCTAGCTGATACAAATGAAGATGTGGTGGAGAGCTGGGGCCTAATTCTGGTTCTCTCGTATAGTGCAATACCGAGCACGAATGCCAGTTCTAACGCCAGTTGCATTACGCAGTATTCTCTTAGTGACAGGGACAGCGTTCATGATAGCGTTAGCGTTAGGGCTTGTCCAATCACAGTGGTGCTTGGTATTCTCTTACTACTTATCACAAAAGTGAACAGGCGTTGTGATGAAGAAGTTATCACGGCTTTCGAGGCCATGATAAGTCGATGGAATTTTATTATGGAGAAAATAAGAAGCTTAGAATAACATATTTAGTTACTATTTGTTATTATACATAAATAAGGCAACAGTGTATCACTTAGCTTCCTCAAGTTCCAGCGAGAAATGCATTTTTGTGTGTGATGCGAGGGGTTTTATCAGTGAAAGATTTGTTGCTGTCTGTATATTTAATCTTGAGATACCAATTAACACTATTCAGGAGGAATAATGCAATAATATTGACCTAAGTAATCATCATGCTAGGCTTTCATTAACTTTAGTTTGTTTATTCATGAGATTCCATCTTTGAGAGCAAGGTTTTAGGTCGTTGTTTACTTTAATTATCAACGTGGAATTATATGTTTTCAGTGTGCATCGAAGTAATTTCAACGACAAGATTACTCATAATCATGAAGTGTCATGTACGCCACCAATTGGATATGCATGGCATTTTATGAAATAGTATTGCAACTGCTTTGATGAAGTGGACCTATTGTTGTGTTGTTTTACATCTGAGGCTGTGTGTGGATAAATATGTAGGCAAACTAAGTACATATACTCTTTAATATACTGTAAAGTGTGTCTTTAATTGCTATCATTCGGCTGCAATGTGAAATACCGATTGATTGCTCTTTGTAAACAGCTGAAAGTGAAACTGGTGAAACCTAGTTTCATGAAGCTTTTAAGTAAGTTTTGATGAAATACAGGATCCGTAGTGGATGTCTTGGTGAATGTACATGCATTTAATGGTGAATGTCATGTGAAATACCAAGTGATCATTCTTTGTTAACAGCTGTTAATTGAAACCTTACATGGTGCTTTTAAGTTATTTTCGATGAAATTAATTTACAGGATCCATAAATGGATGGCTTGGAGATTGTTTATGTTGTGGATGTAGGAAGTGAAAAAAGTGAGATTGAGAGGACTCTGTGCGAATAAGTCCAATAGACATCATTTTTCAATCTTTAATTAAGAAATTCAAGAGTAAAATTTAGTGGTTTCTGTTTTGTTGGCGCTTTTATATTTTAAATAAAGGTCAATTCTGAACTAAACATGTTCTATAAACATCTTCCTTATTTCATCTCGTATTTGAAATATGCCCATGCCAAACAAGGCTTAATAAATTAATTTACTGATATTCTCATTATTTACTAAGCTCTTATCGTCAACATCTGTCACTTTTTGCCTAGGATTCAAACAAATTTAATTGGTGGAACTGAAATTAAATTCTTTGATATGACAATATCATATTAAGCCATTGTCGTCAATTCGCTATTCATATTGCTATGTTTTCCTCTCCAAAATTTGCATTTGACGTATTTGTGGTTTGGTACCATTGGATCTATTTGTGTTGGACAGTGTCCATCGTCTAGATACTCTCCTTTCAAATTTAGGTTAGGACCTTTTGTAAACTGATTTTATTTTCTTCCAGCATACCTAGTCATCAAGATCATGAGAAAGAATAATCATGAAAAGGTTAACTGTAGAAAAACATCGGCATTACCAAGGAAGTGGCAACAATATAAAAACATAAGAGGTATTAATACCTCAGCATTATCTCCAGCTATTAATGTCGTGGTATGTAAATCCTGTGAAATTCGTGCTCTTCAATGTGCCATTTTATCCTAGTAGCTTACGCGGATGGCTATCAATGCCAAGGTTTTAAGATTGATTCCCTCCTAGGATACAATTTTTTCTTTCTAAGGTTTATTCGTTTTTGTTTTATTAATGGTATTCTTATCATCGTTACTTCAATGAAGAATGTTTTAAGTCAATTTTTAAAATTATCAATAGGATTACATACAGCCCAATAGTCATTATATTTCATATCTATAGGACTTCAGTGATTACATATAAACACTATTGTTTCAAATAACTATATGCTATAGTTATTAAGTATACATATATTGTTCTATAGTATTTTGTTATAAGGGTACCCCGTGAGCACTATATTTAATGCTATCGTATTGTCTAAACGAATAAGTGAACCGAATCGCCGTAAGTGAATAATCGAATACGAATAAGTTAAAATTGTATTAATAATAAAAGTATTACAAGCGAACTTACAACATTTAAGCGCTTGAAAATGTTTATTTGCTTATTCATGGCTTATTCTTGCCTTTTCGTCTGCTAACAGCTGCCACTCCAAAGTCCACTCCTCTCGTATTGGCTGAAATCGATGACGTTAGTGGTGCTGACATCACTTCCATGGTTACAGAGCCAAAGTTGCCCAAACATCACGAACGCAAATGCAAAAAACGAGAATGGGAGACAAACGCAATCTCGGTTACGGGGAATGCGTGATATCCTGTCCCGCGACAAGAACGAGAATTAGGCCCCCTATCTTCGGATTGATAACTACTGAATACGATAAGGCTATCCCTTCATTAATTCTGGCATACTCTATAAAGATATTGCTAATTCCTTTTCCAAAGTGTACGGAAAACATTATCTTATCTTTTCTATGTGGCCACTCAAACCTAGCCAGGTTTTTGGTTGCACCACCAACTTGTCACCATCTCTGTCTGTCATCCATCCATTCTTCATCCAATTCAACTTTTATGATGCCCATTATGATACAGTCCCACCATCGGAGTTTCTACATTACCAGCAGTCTTTTACCACTTCGCTTTACATATAAAACCATCTTAAGGGGTCAATCTTCTTCATCAAAACCTTCTGCAGTTTGCCAATGCTATGATGTCAGGATCTGAAAATATGTACTTCTCTTAATTCTTTATAAATTCTCATTCTCCACAAATCTCCTTCATTTTTTGGTCCATAGATAATTCTCAAAGCTTTGTTTTCAAAAGTGATCAATTTTCTATCTAATTGTGAATGAGAAGCAGTAACTTTGTAATCCCACTTGTATTTATTGGAAACGACCTAGGTTTCGACGTAGCACGTCATCATCAGGTAATTTTATCTAATCATTAGCTAAATACACATACTTATGATCCATACAGAGTTACTGGTTGCATTATAGTTTTATATAAAATTTCTTCAGTTTTCCTTCAAAAGATTCTACTTCCCATGAAACATTACTGATGATAAAGATTTTTCTGTATTGCTTGTGAGCTAAGGAAGCGCGATCAGCCTTTCATTCATTATTTAAATAAATGACCTTAGTTCTTGAGTTAGCAGTAACCTTAGATTATTTGCATACTATGCAGTCATCTACTGCAATATCAGTGAAGACGTGGATTTAAAAGTTCTATCATCGGACACAGAACAAAGTGGTGCCAGGAGTGGGGGCTTGAACTAAATCTTCGTAACTGCACTGCAGTACACTTCTTGCAGAAGTCATCACACCAACACCATGTCTGCACTGTAGGTGGAGTAAGCGTACATTGTTATACGAAGTAAAATTTCTGGGAATTACCTTAACGTGAGACCTATTGTGGAGAACTCATATATTAAACACATGTGGCTCAGCCTTAAAGAAACAAGGATTGATCAAGCATATATTAGGAAGGTCTTCTGATAAAGAAGTGATAGAGGTGCTACATTGCTCTGGGTAAGCCACATCTCGAATATGCCGTGAGGATTTGGGACCTTGTAAAGAAAGATTTAATTTAAAAAATAAATAAAATACAAATGAATGCTGTGTGCTTCATTAAAAACAGCTAAGAGCGAACAAAAAGTGTTTAACAGCTTTTAGAGGGATTAGGTTGGGAACCACTAGAGACTCTGAGGCTACACACTAGGCTTAGATTGCTTCAGAAATTCAAAACAGATGTGTTTCAGCATGTCCCAGAGAGTATCATTTTGACGCCACACTACATCTCCACGTCCAACAGAAAATATAAAATCAGAGAACAGATAGGTACTAAATCGTTCTTTCCATGCACAATAAGTGACCATAATAAAACCTGATATCCACACCAAACATTCCCGAAATACATAGGGTTTGATGTTCTCATGGGGGATAACCAAGGTAAATTCTACACGGGTTTCTCTCCTGAAGGAATTCGATCTCAATATGGTGAAACTCTTTCACCACGTTCTCACCTCCACCTACTTTTTGTTCAACCGGAGGTTCTACGAACAGACCAACGAAGTGGCCATGGGATCTCCGCTATCACCAGCGATTGCGAACTTCTTCATGGAGGATTTTGAAGAGCTCGCACTCAACTCAGCTCCCCATTGCCCCAAGGCCTTTTTTAGATAAGTGGATGACACTTTTGTCATCTGACCTCACGGAATCGACACACTCCAGCCTTTCCTAGAATATATTAACAGCCGACATCCCAACATACTGTTCACTATGGAAATGGAGTGAGACAGACGCTTACCCTTACTCCACATATCAATCCACAGAAAGGAGGACGGGAGTATTGGCCATCAAGTTTACAGGAAGTCGATGCACACAGACCTTTATCTCAATGGGAAGAGCCGAGGTCATCCAGCCTAACGGCCTGTGGTTCTCTCCTCCCTGATCCACAGAGCCAAGGCCATCTCAGACCAACAAACCCTACCAAAGGAGCTAAAGCATCTGCAAAGGACCTTTTTGCAGAACGGATACCACCATACGAAAATTTCCATGGCCCTGAAAAAGGCCTTCATGGAAACCAAGAAGAAGGTGGAGGGCACAAAACTGGTCGCCAAGGCTTTCCTACCGTATGTTTCCACGATATCCAGCTAAATATCCCGGATATTACACAAATACAACATACAGACTGTACATTTACCACTCAACAGACTGAGGAATCAACTGGTACAGGTCAAGGACCCAGCCGGCCTGAAGGTGCTTGGTGTTTACCGGATACCCTGTGAGTTCGGACAGGTGTACAATGGGGAGACTGGTCAAACCATCGAAACCAGGACAAAGGAACACCAACGGCACCTCCGACTGTGTCAACCTGAGAAGTCAGCAGTCGAAGAACATGCCATTAACCTCGACCATACCATCCAGTGAAAAGAATCAGTACTGCTCGGCTACTCTAAAGGATATTGGGACTGGCTTACCAAGGAGGCAATAGAAATCAGACTTCAGAGTCATAACTTCAACAGAGACGAAGGGTTCCACTTGAGTAGGACCTGGAACCCAATCCTGAAAATTGTGGGAAAAGTGACCTGAGGGACTTCCTATATAAACACGGAACCTCGACACCCGGCATCAACGACCCTGATGATGAAGGATAAATCTTCCTTTGAACGTCGGCAGAGGAGAATATGGTGCCACTAACCCAGACCGAAACCCGTGAAGAATTTACCTCATTCCTGATATACACTTCACCTTTCTATAACATTCTCCTTTACATGGCTGGTGTCCTAACATCCCCTGCCACCCGCCCATGCATCAGCTTGCAGGGTAGCACATATATGTAGATGTAAAATCTTTCACCATCAATTCAATCACGACAAGGGACTGAAGAGGTAATGACATTTCTGCAAACTTATAAAATTGTCTCACAGAAAAGAATAAGCTAATAAACTTCAATTACGTAAGAAGTATTAATGTAAGAACATCAGGAAATTTTCATTAATCCTGACAAGGGAATACGTTTTTCCAGATACATGAGTATAGAAAAACATTTGTGTAGTTTTGATCTGGTTATTTGTTTTACATTCACAGAATAAAGTAAAAATAACGAGGCCCAATTGAAAATTTTGAATGAATTGTATGACATGAATGAAGAGTTCTCAAGGTTTCATCTGGCAGAGGTAAGGAACACTTTATGACCACCATTTTCATATTTTATGTGGAATTACGGGGGATGCAGGTGCCCCCCATTAATCTGTCACTGCTAACAGGGTTGAGAAGTCAAGCAAAAACAAAACGTTTGTGTTTATTTCCTCACCTCACACCCACCTTGCCTCCTTCCTCTCTGCTCCTCCCACCTTGTCTGCTCCAAACCCAGGGCCTTTCTTACCATTTAGATCCTTCCTTTACCTAGGTGATTATGAAGTGTGGTTAAAAAAAATATTAACTCTGTATTGCCAACTGGCACTGATGATGATCATCTATAATAACATCATACCACTCCCACTTGTGTTTCCTCCACTTCCCCTCCTCTTACTTTCATCTTCCTCCCACTCTCTCACAAAGTTATATAAGGTTACCACTATTAGAATGAAGGCTTTCCACACAGTTCACAGTCAGCATCTTCAACCAGAAGACGCAGGCAGGAGGCCTTGCGAAACCGTTGTCGCCTTACAACACGACACGGGAGAACAACCGAAAAATGAAGAAAGGTTAGAAGGTTACCACTACCTCATCATTTTTAACTTATAGCCCAATGGGGGGGGGGGGGGCAATCAGCCTTGAAAAGTGGCCATATTTCTTTCAGAATCAAAGCAAGTCAATCATTGTAATGTCAGAAACAGTAATACTTGTGGCATTGACATTATGGAGCTAGGAGACTACGTGGAATATCACAGTCAGATGAGGTTTTCATTGCTACAGTTTCACGATAGTACATAATAAATCCTGTTTTCACCATTCGACCCTTTAAGATGGAGTAATGAGGTAAAAAATTGCTTCTTAAGAATATCAATCATATCCAAATGATAAAATCGCCAATTTTGCTAAAAATAGGCCATTTTCGACGAAGCAGTACTCGGTAATGGATATTGATTAAAAAAACAAAGTGGGGATTACGCAATTATCCTTCACCTTTGAAGTCAGTCATTTTACGAAAACGTAAATTTCATAAAATTTCTCTAATCGCGATAACCGAGTAGGCTGTAAAATGTCTTCCTCGAAGAGCCCCATTTTCCCGCATAGGTCCCGCAGTCCCCCATATTGCCTCCCCTACACCACTTCCATAGCTCCTTTGCGAATTCATTTAGCATTTAGGGACCCATGAGGGACGCTGACAGAATAATATCTTTTAATACGTTCAGCGTCCCACTGGGAAGCCTCGCGATTATTTTCTCCTTGCACGATATTTTCAACTTTTACGAGTTGGATTAATGGTGATTAGACAAGGCAAACGACAACTGAGATCATCTGCGCAAGAGAATGAGGGGTACCTAAACTTGGTTATGTGGTATTATTTGGAGAATGGGAGAAGGGCGAGGAAAAACCCAGCACTGCACTGTGCTATTCTCCAGATAACACCCAAATATGGATGGGGATCCGAATGATTTCGGTCAGTGCCGTGATTCGATCCCGGATCCTCGGAATGGGAAGCCGATGCCCCAGCCCTCACACTAAGCCAATCCCCATATCTTCCCGCGCATAGAGGGACTAATTTCTTTCAAAAACCGTTACAGTTAAAACAAAAATCAGACGTCTACATAATACGAACGAAAATAGTTGACCAAATAAAGTAATTGATTAAATGTCCTCTTTCTTGTATCCTTTACTCTATGTTCAAATATAGATACTTTGAAAGATAGACTAACAAATTAAGAAGAAATAACTATAGGACAATATTCATAGCTTGTCCAAGTATAGCACAGTAGAGTGTATTTGGATGCCGAAACTTTCCTGTCGAAAACAGAAAAATGCGATTTTTCAAAGGAAGTTGATACAGTACAATTCGTACTTTTGAAACTTATGAATATGTTGTAGACGCAATCTACACAAAATATCGTTAATTTCAACATCCTGCCGAACTAATTAAAAATGTCGTAGAGAAGACATTTACTCAACTGTACAAAACCATCTGCGACATGTACTCTACAGGAGAGATACCCACAGACTTCGAGAAGAACATCATCATCCCTATTGCCAAAAAGAACAGGCTGAGAACTGTGAACATTTTAGAACCATAAGCCTGACGACACACGCCTCGAAGATGTTGACGAGAACCATATATAGAAGAATAGAACGAAAAGCTGAGGAGTTCCTGGAGATGTTTCAGGTAAGAGTGACTCCTATGTATGTACAGCTACTTACAAAAAAATCGTACCACTTCCCCACGCAACCCGCACAACAGGCTATTTAAATCCTCGATTTGACAACACTGTTGCCCCACTCGACTGCCTAACGCTATCGCGTCGGGCAGACGATCTCAGAAGCAGGAGCACTTTAAGTCTCCCTGAACCCGCCTTCCTGGAAACCGAATGTGATTCCTCCCATTTTTTCTTCAAATTAACTATTGTCTCGTGGGAGAAATTCAACAGCCGGTGCAATCTCCTGAACTGGTATGTTTGCCGTTAGCATTTCTGCCACTCCGTTTCTCCGACTAGGTGTCAACTGCGGCATTCCACAAGTGTAACAATCACGCATAGTATCTTTTAATTTTCAGTTTACTTTTCCTCCCAGAAACACACCCTTCACCGCTAACACCACAAGCTCAAGTGGAAACGAGATTAATAAATGGAAAGGCGCTCGAAACAAAACGGCGGCTTTTAAGCACAAAGCAACAACATATGCCTCTCTTTTCTTTCGGGGAAAGAAAACCCTCCTCGCCGCCGGTGAGCTTCCACCCCCCTGTATCACAGGGCCTTGGCTTCTTCAGCTCATGTTTCATTCGGGCGCTCTTGCTTCCGAGATCGTCCCGCCCGCCCTGCCCGGACGCTATAGCATTCGGCAGTCAAGTAGGGCGACAGTGTTGTCACATCGATGATTTAAATAGCCTGTCGTGCGGGATGCGTTGGGAAGTGGTACGATTTTTTTGTAAGTTGCTGTACATTATTTGTTGAGAATTTCTTAATATAATTTCACAACAGGGTGGCTACTGATATCCAATTTTTAAATTCCCTGACTTTTCCCTGACGGATTTACAAATTTCCCCGACTGATCGTCAAAAGGTCACTTATTATTGATATATTTTTATTTATTTAACCTTTGTAAGTTAAACTCTCATCCAAATAGCACCGCTCCCCCGTCTTCTATTCGTTCCCCCTCCCTCCCCCCCCCCCTACAACTACCTCACCACGCCGCGGCCGTTATTGTCCACAAAATTGTAATATTTCCTTACACACAAGGTTTTCCTACAGCAGGTTATTGAATTACACAAAAACAGTGTTGCATTATGGTGAATCCCCTGAACCATTAAGTATTACGTAAGATGATTTATGCCATATTTGACCCCCCCCCCCTTTCCCACCATGTAAGACAAAGTAAGATTCCCCCCCCCTCCCTCTCAGTCTTATGTATGACGTTAGATATTTGTTATCTACTCTTCGTTAAATGGTCGCTTACTGCAGTTTCATTTTTCCATATAAGCCATCGTACAGCTTTAAGCAATGGATATCATATAATTATGCAGTGTTGGAGTACCACATTCATTGAGCATGGAGGTAATGTAGCTAGCCAGTCAGGTCACAGAATAGGAGTATTGGTTTAGCGGTGAGATTACGGTGAAACCACGCCATTTACGAGTGGATGCGCCATGTCACTGCTAAATTTCATTTGAATACGATACAATGTTTCAATGCGTACAAAAGTCTCACGTAAATTGGTTCCAGCCCCCCCCCCCCCCCCCCCCCCCCCACATACAACAGTGTAAGATGATCCCAACCCCACACCCCCATAAACATCTTACGTAATACTTGAATAGCCCCTTGCGAATTGCTTCCGCGGCCGTGTATCGTATTTCCGTGGCCGTATACGTTTCATTCGGTAAAATTACAAATTTGCAATTTCTAATTCTCCAAGAAAAAGGCTTGGTATTTCTGGAAAGTTGAGGATTACTGAAAAGGCATCGAAGAGAAAGTTAATGCCCAATTTAAAGGCGGACTCTGGCACAGGTATCACTACACTTGTAAGGTGCGCAAAAAATACAAACCAAAGCCAAGTTGTTGGACTGGATCAAAATCGGATGGCGCGAGTGACATTCAGAAGCGAATAACAATTTGATTAATGAGAGGTTATGATCCCTTGATTGCAAGAAGGAACCAAAAAATGTAAAAATATTTGGAGAAAGAAACTAAACGTAAGTGCGCCACTGCGAGCGAAGACATGAGGGAATTAGAAACGGCAGCGTCATATTCAGGAATATCATATTTGAGGTGGTTTGTAGCCTCACTAAATTGCTTCGAGAGGAAGCTATGGGGTCCAATCAACAAATACGTCGATCGTGAAAGGTGGGGAGGGCCCTTCTTACTGTCTCACAAAGCGGGGTATGAGAATCGAAGACTATCTTGCGTAAGATTTTGTTTACACGTGAGATCGTACTTGTACTACCATTTTAATAATCATCGTCCTGTAGTTTTAGAACAGCAAGCATGTATTTACTACGGGCTAGTGTGCTCCAGTTATCTCTCGACCTAAGTCTCGAAAGTTAAAAAAAACGCGAGGTAAAGTTTTCCGAACAACATAGCCTCGGATTCCTTGTGATGAGCGTAATACATTGTGACCATGAATTTTAACACTACTAGGTAAACATCGCAATAAGGATATGCAAAAGGGATACAATGTACGTCTGATTCACAACTAAATAACTAAGACTCACCACTGAATGTACCACGAATTTATGGGGCTTATTGCATGCACGTCAGCGACCGACATTAGTTGGTGAAATAAGGGCGGGAAAGACTGGCCGATAAACGTAATGGTAGAAAAATAACGAGAATTACCTATTCCAGTTTCTTCCTGACTGTTACGAGAATTCCCTGACTTTTCCAGAAATTCAACAACTCCAGGTTTTCCCTGACGATCGACACACTGCACAACTTTCGTACACTGTGCCCTTGGTGCTGTAATTAATTTTCCAGAAGTTCACGACTACCTATGTATTTAAAATTATTAATTCTAACATCCAATTTCTAACAACATTTTGAAATATTGCATTGTGCATTCCTGCACAAGTGAATCACCTTGAGCTGGGTACATTATTCCCCTAGGTAGTTCATACTCAGCCATAGGCAAATAGTCTAATGCTAACATTCACTCAGGTATTTACGTCATCAATGTAAGTTAGCTACGCACCTGGTCACACTCCCTCTTTCCACACCCACCTGCATCACTTCAGACCTCAGTTCATTGATTACTACCTACTCTGTGAGCAGTCAGATAATTATAATTACATAGTATAATAAATATATAAGATAATGTTATTAGATAATATTATAAGCAGGAGGTAATCTTGCCATTTCAGGAAAAAAATGACACACTCACAGGATTAAGCATTACATGATAGTATGCATCATACATTTGGATCATTGTCAGATAAGGTTCAAGGTGCACTCTTCTATTGAGAAAAAAGAAGGCCCGAAAATTATATTCAGAGATAAGTTAGAGATAAGTTGCTTCCCAGGTGATGAAAAGGTTGGACTTCAAACAATTTCAATCTGATGATTTTCTGCCCATCTTGAATTTAGCCAAAAAGTGAAGTAACTGATAAAGGCATTGACAATAAAATTCATTTTATAAGATTAACTATAACAGTAAAAATAAGGTTTGGAGAGCACCAAATAGCAAGAGGGAAGATATAATGCAATTTTCTGAAACATAGATAACTCAGCTGACTAAATAAGATACCATAATTTTGGCAATGTAAGATAACGTGTTATGTTGATAAATTTGTAGACTAAAGAATTTAACATGGAGTATGAAATATCAGTTTATAAAAAGAAAATCACATTTAACTGCCATTATTTCAAATCATTATATAAAAGAAGAAGGAGCTACTTTTACCATACAATAGTTCTTAAGACTTAGGGTATTTTTAACAAAGAAAAACAGTGGACCACGCTCTAAGTATGTATATATTGGTTATGTATGGAAAATAATGGTTTTGGTTAAATGTCATGTTTAATGTCAGAGACATTAGCACTATTTAACCTTCTCACTGGATTAGCTGTAGGTGACACACAGGGTATACGGGATGAAGCAGATGTACATAGTAGTTAATTCCTCACTGATTAATTCTATTAAACAGATGGAGTTTTGGCTGCTAAAACAAAAGTAATTAACAATTTAGGAAGAGGAATTCTAGTTTTCTCTGATCGGGAGCTCAGAGGTTATGGTGAATCAAGGAAGGATAATAGGGCCCAGATGCTGTAACAAGAAAAATGCATGTTCAATGGATCCAGAGGCAGTTCAAGCAGCCAGGCATATCATAGCAACATCCAAAGAGGTTTCTGATAATCATGAGTCATAATATATGTGTTTATGTATATATGTAACGACTTAATAAAGACAAGGCTGAGTTCTTTTCTGTATGACTTTCAACCATAAACGAATTGGCTCCATAGCAGCCGGTGGTGATTGTGCACTTGTCTATACACCTACCATATCATGTATCCAGCTTATAAGCTGCTTGGGAAAATAAAGACTCCCGAATTTTCACCAAATGTTTTGGAAAAAAATAAATAACCCTTCAATATTGTTTAAAATGGAACTGAGAAGCAATCTTTAACACTAAGAGGACAGCAGTTTTTAAGGATGGCTAGGGGCAATGTGTTCTTATAATTGGTGCAGCATTTGACATGGGTTTGTGTCCTATTGATTAAAAGACCTTAATCCTTAGAAAAGCTCAATGTCAATTTCCCACATAGGATTCAAACCTGCGACCATTAGAGTAAGGCTATAGTTCTGGCATGTTGTCACCTTTGCTACTGCAGTTGGCTTATAGATAGATGCACTCTTACTTCCCCAGGAGATCTACTTGATCCAAAATATTTGTAAAATGTTGATGCCTTTGACACATTTTCTTTTGCTGTACTCTTAGTGGTGTTACTATTCAAGCTACTTGCTATTTTGACTTTTACAGCTTCATCTTTCCTACCAATCCCACCAATTCTTTCACTTAGAATACATTTCTCTCTTCTCAGACTACTACATACTTGTTTTTGAACAACATCCCACTCAGTAAGCTATTTATTTTTGACAAATCCCATTGATGAATAAAATTTGAAGGGGGTACATTATACTCAATAAACAAGTGAAATATTTTTGCACTTACTGCCTACAACTTTATTACTGTAACAAAGAAGTATGTTTTCTTTCAGTTTCATTTTTTGTATCTGAAATAATGACCTGAGTCCATCATGCTTACTGAAAGCACATTTTGTATTTTTTGTTCTATAATAAGTAATGAAGTGACCATGTTTGTTCCGATTCATTTTAGCTGCATAGATTTCAATGTTTACATTGACGGAAGTAGGTATGTGTATTTTCTCAAAGTTCCAAGAATAGAAATTATATTCTTCTCCAAAACTTCTAGTAGAAGAATAGCTGGGAATTAAAAATTCTAAGTGGCATTGCCTATTTTCATTTTCCAATCATTCTATTGCAACAGTTTACTGGCACTATGTGACTAAAATCTCATTGCCATTAGTCTTTACCCTTAAATAGTTGCAAGGGGTGTTACAAACACTTGAGAAAATATGTAAGAAATTTATCTTTCAACTTATGAACACCAGATTACTACATCTTTGGGTACCTTCCTCCATTATTTTAAGCTCTTACCCTCTTTTCATAAATTTTAGCTATTGGTCGCAAAATACATTTCCATTTGAGCAAAATGAAAATTTAAACAAAATATGTTAATTCAAGGGGTGACTATTTGTTTTACAAAAAGCCACATGAATACTTCAAGGTTAAGGCCAAATCTAGCCCTTCTCATTGACCACAGAAGATGCAGGGAGATTTACATTGGATTTCATAGGAAAAAAAGAACCCAGATAGGTTTAAAATATGCACTATGAGAGAAGACACTCACTGATATAGTTACTTCTTGACCCAAACTTAACCCATTCCCTATGAACACCATGTTAACATGGTGCAGATTTTTTATTTCATGTGTACAAATAGCATTTAAAAACGGAATATATTTTTCGAAGCAAGAAAACGAATGATGATTTAACACGGCTCTACGGCCAAGCAAGATACAAGAAAAAAGGTCCCAAGGTCATTAGGGACACCACCCTGCTGAACATGGGACCCTATCCTCGGATGGGGGATGGGGATTATTTCGATCCTTTCTTTCAGCGAAAGCCCTACTCATGGCATGTGGCTGATGCCAACTGTTTACTCTCGAGTTAAATACACTAAAAAGCTATCTGTTGCTTACTGGGAAAGTACAGTATCCAAAATGCATTCCATTGTTCACTATTTATTATTTATTATTTACAACATTAAACAGCACTCTAACATTATATTTAGTCACATTCTAGGGGGCATCCTTAAAAAAAAACTTTGCTAATAATTACCGCAGAGTTCCATTTAAAATTTGTACATGCACAGAAAAACATTAGGAATATACTTTTGAGTGTATATTTTCCAATTATGGAACCTTTTTTTTGGCAAACCACTAAGTAAACAAATAGATGACCGAGGACATAGGCTGGCACTGAGGCAAACACATTACCTCCACCTAGCAGCCGAGGAAAGGGTTCAATGTTCCCTCGAACTTGGGTCCCAAAACAGACAAAAAGTATACTTGTGGGATTACTAACCACGAGAGAGTTACGTACAGAGAAGTAAACTGAAATGCTCAATTACTAGGGTCATGCAAAATTCGCAAATGCGATAACGCGAATTTGTACGCGAATTCTGGGGTTTTTCCACAAAAACGCGAATTTTTTATATTATCGCGAATTTCATAATTTCCAATCGGAATTTACTCATTTTGGCGGTCTCTGTCATTTAACTTGTGACTGTAAACATTTAGGTCAATACTTACTGACGTTATTATGTACTTAATTAAGTGGTAACCTTACCCAAAAGGACGAAAATTACGTAAGTTACGGGATGGGAAGAGTGGTTGCCTACTTTCAAGGGGCGAATGCCATGGAAGTGTCTGAATGTTGGTTAATGCTGGCCAGCCTAAGAAGGTGAAGACATGAAAATTGGCCTGGTCAGCAGTCGTAAAGTAGCATTAAGATACCGTGCTTTCACAAATTCCCGCAGTTTCGTAATTCGCAGTTATGATATTATGAAGTTCGATGTGAAATTCACGAGGTGCAACTTTCAATGCAATTTTAACATTTCCGTTGGCAATAAATTCAGGAAACACATTAAGAATCCTTGAATTTAGCAGTGAACACAATGAAATTTTAACAAAAGACAATTCCCCGAATTTCTCCGTATCGACCGCAGTCTCCAGAGCACCGACTGAGCTCCGGAGTGATTTTAGACTTTGTTAAATTTCGACTTACGCTGTGAGTGTCGGAACATATCTATTACGTAACTGGGACTGTCAAAATTTTTTATGCATACATATAACTGAAATATGTTCGGGTTTACCGAATATACGAGAAGTAATTTGCAATACTTAGCTACATTAACCCTTAAGAGGTCGCGCGGTGTATTGGGACGTAAGAGGTCGCGCACGGTCTAAATGACAGTGTTAACAAAAATTTGATATATTTATATATTTAGTGAAAATTAATGTATTTAAAAGTTAACACATACCAACAGCATATTAAATTAGCAGTGATAAATTTAATACATAATTATTTACGTATTTTATAGAAATTTGACATGATAAATACATTTTGACTCCACCATCATTCACTTTGAATTATATTGTAACCTGTGTTAAATTAAGAAATAGATTATTAGAGGTAAATATGCAAAACCTTTTATGATTTGAATCACATAATGATTTATTTATCATCGTCAGAGCTATGTTGTTACATCACATCTTTTTTATCCTTTCTATTTTCAACTTCCGCGCAACCGACGCAAATAGTGTCCTCTTTACAAATACATTTTGAGCATATTGCACAGTGTTTGCTGCTTTTTTTACTCTATTTCTATGAGTAAAACGCACATCTTCCTGGGCCTACATCCCTCTGCGGCGTTATTTTCTCATTGGGAATACCAAAGAGATTCCTATTTTTTACTTTTAGGCTGGTAGGTAGATTTTCTGAGGCAGCTCTAATTTTTAAGTAATCTATCAAAAGTTATTTACTTCATGTTTTCTGAAACTTTC
This sequence comes from Pyrrhosoma nymphula, assembly GCA_963573305.1. NCBI lineage: Eukaryota > Metazoa > Arthropoda > Insecta > Odonata > Coenagrionidae > Pyrrhosoma > Pyrrhosoma nymphula. Next base: position 40,385,463 of record OY754334.1, read on the forward strand.
TCCTGTTCATCTTATTCCAGTGTTACTTTGAAATATAATATGTGTATCCATTTATTGCATATATGTTTACAAGCGAAAAAGATACAGTCAATGGCCAACGACAACTTTTCCTTGCTACTGAATACGTTCCATTCAGCTGATCAACGGTATCAAAGCCATTTTTGGTTGCAATATAAAATGTAAGTATTTACGACGTTGCTGAATTATTAGTATCTCTATCATTTATCATCGTCATGCATTGAAGACAACAGCATAACTTCCTTGTTCTTTTCCGTAACGTAAGACGGAAGTGTACAAGTATTTTTCAAATTCAAATAGGCTGCTATGCGGTTCACGGTGTTTGGTGTTTACAAACAGGTGCCGTATTTCTCGTTTGTTTTTCTCAAATTTCCAACAAGTTTCATCTTGTCAATTACAACTTGTTTTGCTAGTGGAACCGAGCAAAACCAATCGTCAAAAGTTACATTGCGACGGGATCCTGAAATTGGACGTATCTATCTTTGCACAATTTTCAGCGGGCTGTTGTCTACCACAAAATCTCCGTTAGGTTGCTCGCCAGCATATGTTTCCATCGTAAGGGCGGAAAATATGAGGTTATTTTTCTAAAGAATAAATATTGATTCCGTACCTTGCTGGTTTATATTTCAAGTATTGTCTAAAACCACATCTGCCGCGAAAAGCTTCTGACATCTCATCTATGTTCGCGTATTTCCCAATTGTGTCATGCGCCATGCACCGGTTGACAAAATGAGTGAAAACACTTCGTATTGGAGCTAGTTTGTCACATTTTTTTCTGTCGTTCCTATCATTTATATTATCAAACCGCAATACACGCATCAAAAACTTAAGACATTGCAACGCAAAACTGCTCTATTCCCGTTTCATATACTGCCCAGAGGTCCTCAAGATTTTGATGTGATGCCCTCAAAACACCTGCCAAATATACAAGGTCAAACAAGGCTTTAATTTCAATAATATTAGTGTAAATAGCATCTCTCTCGCGAGAATAATTAGGCTAATTCTTAGCAATGCTTGTATTAGTGTATTTGACAATTTTGTCAATGGCCATGTCAGGGAAAAATAACGCCCACGACTCAATTGAGAATTTGGCATTTCACCCAATCCCTTTTACTTCTGTGGAACCTGTCACTATACTTACTATACTGTTGCGCACTGATCGACTAGTGGGAAGAGCACTCCACTCACTTGTTCCGTCTTTTCCGGTGTAATGCACTGAATCAAATTGTTCCACATTGTCATTATCACACTCTTCAGCAGATTCTTCGCAAAGCGTATCATGGTCTCTTTCCTCTAGTATGTCCTCCTCATCTGTATCACTTGCAATTATTTCCTCTTCACCTGTCTCACTTTGCAGAAGAAACCTGATCCTTTACACTTCCTTGTCCTCTAAATTAGTCATGGCGAGTGTTTGGAGCTCGGAGAAAATAGTATACACAAAGCTTTTTGTACAACACGCAAACAACGCAAATGTGGCGTCAATAAGTAAGATAATTAGCGATTTAAAATATTCACACCTTCCATTTCTGCTGGAAAGATGAACGTATCTTGACGCTAGATTTCCATAAATCACCAGAGTAAAAAAAGACAAAATATTTTTGTGATTCATAAAAATCCAACTTACACACGCGATTGAATTGCCACCTAGAATGGATATACAAATATTTGAAATTAGTACGACTGTAAATTACGAAAATATGTACAATAATGAGACGTGCTGAATACTTACAGGCTACTACCATCAATTTATTCAAGGATAATAAGAATATGCGAAAGTAAACGTTTGCCCAGTACTTATAAAACGTAAAAACAGTAAATACAAAAAGTTCACTTCATAAGACTACGAGGTCAACTGCTCTCAACCACGAGTAGAGACTGAATGGACAGGCATTTCACCAGTGTTTCATTATTCGTCAAAGCAAAGACAGCGAGGTGGGTCGGATCTGCGCCACGCGCTCGCAGAAATGCAGACACCACAATGTAAATACATGTAACGCTTGTGATGTGACATCATAAGAGCTAGTATGTATATATGTAATTATATGTAAGATAATGAATAAGGGTTAGGCAACGAGATGGATAGGCGGGCACAGCATCGGATTCACATTTCAGGCCGTAGGTGGGCTATCCCAGTCAAACATGGGTCGAAAGAAAACAGCATAATAAAAAATAGATGGTACAAATAGTCCTTGCACCTTATCATCTGAAACTATAGAGTTATAGATGATGTTCTTTAAAGTTTTGGGGTGAAATACTTCTGAAATATATTTACGAAAATAGTTTCAGGCACCCAGTCTTTTAGACCGTGCGCGACCTCTCCCGTTCACATATCGAAATAAATGGTGCGCAATGGGGAAAAAGTAATTATAAAAAATTAGCTGTCGCACAGGGAGAACTCATACATTGTCTTTTGACGCAATATTGACTATTATGAAGGTACTCAAAAGGCCAGAGTTTACAATGAGATAATTATTTTTTAAATTGCAACTTTTAGAGCCACCCGGTCTTTTAGACCGTGCGCGACCTCTTAAGGGTTAATATACGTCCCATTGAAAAGATGGAAGGCTATGATGGTGCTATGGTCCTAAACCCTTTTAACCTAAATGCTGAACATGCTGTTTGGACGCGGCCTTCTGAAAACAGGCCGGTTGCAGCAACTGGCAACGTCGCATCAGGTGGCAATTGGGGGCCTACTTCGCCTGCCTAATCTCTGGGAAGCCTTGCATAGCTTGTGCAGAGCTGTCTCAAGTGCAGCATCTATATTCATGGCTGTCTGCCGATGTGATGCTGAGTCAACGGTAATGGCAAAAGCGGGTGATGATTACATTGATAGTGTCTACTAATGCATAGTATACAACAATGGGAGGATTCAATTGGGTCGGCCAGGTTCTCATGCTGGAAGAATCCCTTGAACAATAAAATCCTGTTAACAACCTTCCAAGCGGCCACTGCTGAGCCAGCTATCTACCACGGAAAATCTTTTTTGGCTTCAATGGTAGCGATTGCTGGGCCAGCTCCTTTAGCAATGTAAAAATGCATATCCTATATTCGATAATCGATGTCTGTCGTACTACTTAAAATGAGACTAGAAATGCCTGCTTTTTGGGCAACAAAATATCTAATTCTAATGTCATATCAACGTAGTTCAAGTCGGACAGGATACTATACCATGTGAAACTCAACATTTCTGCCGACGTTAATGTGCGAATCGTTTGGCATCATGTCCACTTGACATTGGACAGATCATACATCGACACATTGGCAAAAATGCTAAGTTTGACACCATGGATGACCAGAACAGTCTTTACCAACAACATACACCCGCGAAAGCATCAGCTCCTTCTTTAATGCGGCTCTGACTTCATTACCATTAAAAAATTCCTCTGAAATGATGTAAGAATGATATCGAAAGAAAACTTGTAAACTTATCTGATGGATACACAATAAACTTAGATAAATTCATATTACAAATTTAGTATATTAAAACAACAATACATGCGAACGAGTTTAAAAGAATACCTTTCTTGTCGAAAAGATGTCTACAAAGTAGCAAATTCAGTAAAAACAAAATTACTGGTGAACTACTTTTTTTTAAATATGTCTTTCTTGTGAAAATTATGTATCACAAAGTAACAAATTCGGGTTAAAAAAGATGCCTCTCTTGCCAAGATGTCTACAAAGAAGCAAAACTCATACCACATATTTCATGACATCGCCACTGAAGGCACTCCTATTGAAATAATCCCGGGAAAGCTCAGAAAAATAACATATGTTTAAAGCGGCATACCGTCATTTAATTCATCAGCATAATGATTTTCTTTTGTGACAGTTGTATCACATTCACCAAAACTTATAATGCCGAAGTGGACAGTGACGGTAAAGCAGCGCAAGGCAGAATTGTCTACAACATGGATTATACATATTGTGCTGATGACAAAACAATTCTTTGTTGTTCATGAAACACAAATGTCTCGTGGACAAGGAAGGACAATTGCATAAAACACATTTTGAGTGAAAAACCTTAAGCTATTGTAGAAAAAAATTCTGCTGGTAGGAGTGGAATAAAACAGTAAGCATCCATATCAATATTCAGAGTGTTATTTTCTTTTTAGAAAACTACTTATTCCTTGCAAGGTATGACAACTTCGAAAGCAGAAGTTGTAAAGTCGATACTAGTACAGATGGCATCAAAGGCATCAATAAAACTTTGTTCTCTTATACGTAATAGAAGACCCAAGTAGAGTAAGATTTGAGAACAGTTTTTGACCCTCAAGTAGTTCTCACAACGGAGTTTAGCCCCGAATTAATCACGAAATTGAAAAAAGTTCATGGCCTTGAGTCAATTGAGATGGAAAAGTTGATGTTGGGTTTTGGGGAATTATGTCGAATATTACAGCAACAAAATTTCCAGGGTTCAGTGGATATAATGAAAGTAATTCAGGTGCTAAAATTGTTTGAACCATCATTTGCATTAAAGTGCCTTGAAGCAATTTGGACCCCCTGTGCAAATGTGGCCTCAGATTTCTCTCCTCCTACAACACTGTGCTAACAAATAGGATAGCAAATCTAAAAGAAGAAATTTTGGCCATGCAATTTTTTTTCATTTGAAAATACGGACATTTAATTGTAATTTGTCTCTTTATGTAAATTGGTTAGGTATGTGAAATTTACAAAAATATAAAATTTGAATACAGCATGGTATTAATTGTTTAAATTTTCCCTAATCAATGATATTCAACATTTATTTTCAACAGCTGGGAGGAGGGCACTTAATTCGTGTGTGGAGGTGGTGTGAACACCAAATATTTTGTCATGAAAATAATATGGATTTCAGGGTAAAATAATACCGCTGTTGCAAAAAATAACACCACTTTTGGCTATAAAATAAACCCCCCTTTTGCAGTTCTCTATCAATTACTCATGACAGAGAGAGCACTTCCCATTGTAAGGCTTGGATACAAAAGGGTTAAACAAGGGTTAAGGGTTAAAGGGTTTATCCTTTCCAATGGTAATTTTATTTCATTAATTGTAGATCTGGTAATACGAAAGGAGTAAAAAAGTAGGGATGGTTTCCAATGAACAATAATTCAGAACTTACCTTTTCCATATTCCCATGGAACTCATGCCAATTTGGCTCAATAACCTCAAACATCATGTAGTACTCCAAGTTCTGCACACAGTTCAGCATCCTCTGCTGAAGGGCAAAGGCAGGTCCATAAGTCTGAGATGCAGTCAATGGAAATGACTTAGCAACTTTATTAGAAAGCCATACACTGGAAGACAAAATCATTAAATTTCTCAGTTGAGCACAACATAAGTTATTCGTAAATTCAATTGCATAAAATAGAGAATAAATATATTATTCTTACATTTTCCGGTTTACCATAATATATACAACATACCTGCAAAGCAATCTTTCCACATGTTTGCAAAAGAAGAGATGCCGAAAAATCATTTGGTAACATGCCAATGCTTTTCTGTTCAAAACTAATGATACAGGCCACTTCACATTGTAGCCAAATGAAAATGATTCCAGACCTAGGAGGTTGAAATTTTGTGACTGGACACGATACTCTGTAATATAAAATCACCATTTTATTATTTACTCTCGAATTATGCAGAAATAAAAATTAAAGGTCCTTAAATGTTTTGGATGAAAATAAGTACTGAGAAAGATACTCGGATTAACTAAAGAGGGCAACACTAAGAGAATGAAACATAAAGGAGAAATGAAGAAATCAAGGACTTAAACCTAAAAGTTGTTTGTTTCACTTTCTATCTCAATTCATACCACTGATCATAAAGATCATCCCAACAAAATCAGGTCGTAACACAAAAAAACAAAGTGGAAAACAAAGTTACTCTCCTCACTCCTACATGCTATTTAAAGTGATAGTATTATAGCCCTAGCAACTGCATTCATAAATCATGCTCGAATGGAACTACCTACGAGCTTGAAATAAATTAACTGGAAAATTTTGTCAGTGATTCAAATTTCCTCTTATATAATGAATTTCCTTAGCAAACATCTGCTTAAAATGATAAATAATGATGCTCGTCATTTTTCAACGACTACCTATGAAGTTCTAGAGAGCATTCCACATTTAGTTGACAGTATGGGCTCTTATGGAGATTTGATTCCCATGTTTCTCCATAAGGCCGGAAGTGCAATGTTGCCAATGAGAGCAGGTAAATTAATGTGAAGCTATGCAATATAAAAAGACATGTCCTGAAGCAGAAAAGATACTATATTTAGTGGTGGCAATAATTAACCAATTTAGTTTAAAATAAATGTTATAAAACATATTTCCTTGAATTTCCATTAGTAACTGAGTCATAAGTGCGCTTCTGTTTTTTATCTTCCTCACCCAGTTGCAGATAAATGGTACTCAGTATTACGTTAAAACTTAAAACAAAAGTTTTTCATAAGTTTCCCTCCTTATTGGTGAGCTTTAATTTGTTTTTAAACGAGTTTCAACATTGTTATATTCATTTAAATATCTTTTGGACAAAACATTTTGAATTTTGCAAGGTAAAAAGTGGTTGCCTGCTAACCTTTGTATCTCATGATATAGATCCATATATGCTGTATATGAAATTTAGATAAAACTTTATATTTGTTTTTGGTGAAAGAATCGTAACTCTATTTCAATTACAAAGGGAGTTATGAATTTTTGATGTAGCCAAATATTTTCGACGCGCCGTAATTCCACCACTCGCTCTGTCCTACCTGCTAACCCATCCTGTGGAAAGGAGATTCTCGGTCAAAGAATGAGCTTGATACTTTAATTACAGTTGCCTCTTTGCTAACAAAGATATTGTTTTTTGTATGATATTTAGTAAAGTCAGTAGTAATATATTTCATTATAAATATATTAGTTTCAAGAACTTGACTGATGAAAATACATAAACACTGAAGCATTCAGCAAATATTTTTGATAGCCAAGAAAGAAGAGGTAAACGTATTACGTGCCTTTCGGTAGAAAATGTGAATGAACTCATACGAGGGATATTCTTATCCAGTGCATGGCCTTTGACTGAGTGTATATGTTGGGTATTTCCAGAAGTTCCTTTAAGAAGGTGTCATAAAAAATCTGCATGAGAAGCTGCATTCGGTGTAAGGGACCGGGGAAAGAAAGGGCGAAAGCGTTTAGTTTCTCATCAGATTTCTGTACGTGCACAAGTGGTGTGTGGTGAGCAGAATAGTTCAACAAAGCTGTGGAGTATCTTCCAGTTCAATTTGTTTCCAACAGTGTACTATCACCATGTACAAAACAAAGAGGAGGAGGACAGTCTACTATCTACAGGGTAAGAAAGGAAGCATCCCGGGGTTCATTGGTGCACTCCTTTGTAAACAAAAAAAAAGGAAAGTTCATGGATCATTCATGAAAAATATTCCTCCAACTCTAAAAACCATTCTAAACTCCATATATATACTGAACATGCTAAATAAATGACTTTGTACTATTCCACAATAAAAAACAAAAGTCTTTTATTTAATATGTTCAGTGCAACTAAATTCCACAAAGTATCGCCTGCCTCCATTGACATTATCCATATATATAGACAAAGATCTTCCTAATTTCATGAGGAGTACGTTATACCGTCTTCTTGTTGACATAGGCTTCATATACGAACGCAGGTACAGACAAAGCATACCCACTGAAAAAGACAATATTATTCCGTGGCGTCAAAATTATTAAGGACTGTTAAAAAATACTGTCATGAGCGAAGGGAGATTGTGTACACAGACAAGATGTGGAACAATGTTGGACAGACCATAAACATGGCTTGGTGCAATGAAGAAATAAAAACACCTCGTCAGACTTTCCTCGCTGGTCTGAGTACTGGGTTGAAGGCTCCCACCTCCCAAGGACGTTGTTTTACCATAATTCATGCAGGAACCAAAAAAGGGTTCATAAAAAGTGCTGCACGCTTCTTTCTACACAAGAAGAATACAATGGATGAGCATGATGAAGTTGTTGGAGAGTGTGATGAGATGATATCAACATTTTTTGGACGACGTCCGCGTATGTTGTTTAGGTTCACAACATACACGGAAGTCACCCAAAAATGTTGATATCATCTGATCAATGCCATGGAAACCTGCGAACCAACAGTGTTATGAGAGTTAGTTTCAAAACTCACTTCTCTCAAATGTACACAAAGGGTCTGTTATAGTTGTCGACAATGCGTCTTATCACTCCAGGAAATTAGAATCCTTGCCTTCTACTAGTTGGAGAAAATATTGCATCAAAGAGCAGTTGATAAGTAAAAGAATTAAATTCAATGAGGACACTTTGAAAAGAGACCTTTTATTTTTGGTAAATCAAGAAAATTTTGAAAAATTTAGGATTGAGGAAATAGCAAAGACATATGGTTGCACAGTTCTAATACTACCACCATATCACTGTGAGTTGAATCCAATTGAAATGGTTTGGGCTCAAGTAAAGCACGATGTGGTAATGAAGAATTTGACATTTAAGAAGACTCATAGTCAAAAGTTTTGATACTGTCACCCCAGAAAATTGAAAAAACTATGTTGAGCATGTCAAAAAAGTGGAAGAAGACATATGGCATGCAGACAATTCACAGGATGACATCGAAGAGTTAATAATTTGACTGACGTTGTCATCACCATCTCAATTGATGTCACCCTCAGTGGAAGACGAGCCAGAGCCACAGCCGAGCATATCGCATTACATGGAGGGAGTTGAAAGTCTATCAAATTCATGAGTGGAAAGGTACGGAGGAATTTTATTATCATATACATATTTCAAATATTATTTTGAGAAAAATGTTTCCGTGGATTGGAACGTACTTAAGATTTCACAGCTCAGAAAATTTATACATATTTTGGAATTGAACATGCCGGCTTGTACTCCAGAAGGTATATTTATTATTTTTGTAAATTTATTTATGGCATCTAGCGTTTCAATATACCCCACCTAAATGAGAGACCACAAACTCAAGAACTTTGTAGGCGAGAACTCACCCCCTGCCATACACTCTTGAGGTGGCTTGGAGGTTACTACAGTGGACCCCCGCTTTACGATGGGTTCACTTTACGATCTGCATGCTAGAAATTTCAAAGCATGCTGATTTTGCACATACCCTTTAAAATTTTCCATTTCGACGACTTTTTGCACCCATAATTAGTTATTCATTCAGTATTCTAAACCTTTATTTGTTAACGGACTGAATTTTTTATTATTGCAACATTTACATATTTAATGATACGTGTTATTAATTATGAGCTGTTCGCGTGATTAGAGCAAATTGAGCAAATGTTGCAGTGATTAGTGCTGCCACCAATCAGAGCCATCGAGATAATGCAACATTCCTTACGTAGTCAGGATCACATCTATGATAATTCAGAATAAGGCTTTCATTAGCAACTTGCAAAAATATGAGAACTTCCGCCAAAGACTAACTTATTGCAAGACCGCATTACCTACCAACGATATGATTCCTTAATGGATACAGCTGGCGCGAGATAATAAATCACATCAATGAAACAAGCAAAATTATATTGTAACATTTCTCGGTAAATGATAGTGACAAACTGTAATGGCTCATCTAAATTTGCATTGAAATCCACGCCCCTTATGGATTCGCTCCGTGATACCAAGAACATCTGCGTTGCACTGCCATCTAGGTCGCTAAATGCGCTCAACTTTTGTCTTCCATGCGAAGTGGTATTGTGGACAAGGGCATAGTTTGCACTGTGTTCTTTTCCAACCGCATTAACCATTCAATAACAAAACTTGCCAGAAGTAGGACTTTGGGGAGATGCGACCATGCCCCCAAAAGTGCAGCTCAAGTAGAAAATAACAAATAAAACCAAGCAGGAGATAATGAAGAAACACAAAGGTGCTCAAGTTTTCTTTTTTAGAGTCAGAGTATCTCTCAGTTTTTTCTATCATCTCATTGAAAGGTCTAAAAGTATGATGATTCCCTGGTATTTAGATTCATCTACTACATTTATATTCATTCACCCCAGTTTTAAGATATCATTTATCATTCAACATTCATTAATACATCTTTTATTCTTATATCATTATTTGAATAAGGAAATTAAAAGTAGCCTCATCCCTCAACTCTCGACTCCCCTACAACTTAAAGCATTTTTGGTCGAATTAAAAAAGATTATCTCAGTTAAGCATGTAATTTCATATGGCGTTCAATTGGGAGATAGTAGATAATATTTGAGGAGTCAATAACAACCCTGGTATAACAAAGAAAAGTGAAGCAAGCACAATTGAAAAAATACCTACAGCAAGCAAGTGACATTCAGAGACAGAGCATGACTTCCTATCCGTCTGCTTACCTTCCTCCTCAGTGGTTTCAATTGTGAGAATCTTAAACATCTGGAACATTAAATCAAATGGCAGAAGTTCTGCACATACATCATCTTTAAATGGATCATTATTTGCTGCTGATGTTCGCAGAGCTAACTCTAACAATGAATCTAATCGAGTAGGCACAATTTCATCAATCTTCTTCTGCAATTCCCCTTCACATAAATCCATAAATTGTACTATGAAGTCACCTTGGTCAAGTAAGAAGTAATGTTTCACTGACCTGAAAGAAGAAAAGTTCCATGGTAGGATAAAAATACACTTTCATATCACAAATTTAGAAACATTACTAAAAAGGAAATATACATAACTGCATAATGCATACAATTATCCAAGAAAGCTATTGACATAAATTAACCAAAAGAATATTGCTTTTAAGTGCTAGCAACCAAAATAAAAAAATTAGACTCATTTCTGGTTTAGACTTCAAGGGTGAAATTGATTATGTAATGTGAAATATCTAATATTAATTGTGTAGGTACAAAACACTTACCTAAGTCTCTTCATTAAATTATTTTCAGTCATTAACAGTTCTAATAAGGTCTTGCTTGCAAACAAATAAGCTCGCTCAATGGACTCTACATACTGGCGCTGCTTGATAGTATATACTATTTCTTCAGCCTGAGGCGATTTGAAAACTTTACCTGCAATAAAATGAGAAAAATTAGTAACCAAAGATAAAAATTAAAGCAATTGGAAGTATCTTTCACAGCAAAGTGTAAAATCCTGTCTCAACTTGTTAAGCGAAGGATTGATTTCCAATTATGTCAGATTTAATCCAGCCAGATCCAGGGCTCCCAGCAATATCTCACCACAAAAAAAGTGACTTTTCACCTCATAATAGTGTCCATAAAGGGAATTAAAATGATCAAATATGGGAAAATGTGACTAAATGATTACCGTATAATGTATACTCGAGTATAAGTCAAGAAATTCCTTCCTTTTTTCAGTCAATGAACACCTACCTTCAACTAAAGCAATGTCAGAAATAAAGGGCAGAAGTGCGTATGCAGCAAGTGTACCCCTCTGCCCCATTCGCTAAGGGGACTTCTCAAGCCCCGAGTTGATGCTAGAGCCATCTCAATCTTTGGCAAAAAAATGTACTGAGGACAAATGAAGTTCCAATTAGTTCTTACTTAACTTTTGCATAACCATTTAGTTAGTTGATTTTTTATAATCTTCTTATGTAAATGAAAGCATTAATTAATTGTGTAACTTTATGGTATTCATTGTTGTTCTTATAGCTATTATTAATGTTCTATTATCTGTTTTACTAAATTGTTGAAGTCGTTTTGTCTCCTCTTTTCTCCCAATGTCCGAATTTTGTAGCATTAGGCAATTTTCTTTTAAATAACCCCTTTCATGTCATTTGGATTAATTGCCATACGTAGTTCTCGACTGTCTTCATTCCATGCTTTAGTAATTTGAGTAGGTATCTTTTGTGATACATATTTCATGGAATACCTATATCAATCAGAGTTACTTCCACATTTCTTAACTTTTATTACTTTTCTCATCCTCTCAGCTCCTTGATAGCTTGTAAAGAAATGTATCATAAGATGTACAGAAAAAAATTAAATACAGTATTTTCTTTAAGTACTGCAAGATTTTCTGGTATAAGTATAAATCTCCAATAATTAATAAAAAGCATTAACACATATAAAATTATGAAGCTATGTAATTACTATTTGATATTTTTCTTGATGAAATTTGCCTAATGCACTTCAGGTTGTCGAGTTTACCTAAGGAATTACAGGTCATTTATTTAGTTATTCAGACCCGGTTTTATTATCTCACTACAAAAAACAATGTTGGTACTTCTCCAATCGATAAAGCTCCCATCAACTAACCGACAGGCTTATGCAATGAACAAAATTCAAACTCTTCAGGATTTAAAGTGAATGTAAAATCAACACCAACTTGAGGTTATTGTAAACCAGCCATTAGGTACAACACCAGACCTTAGATTAAATGCTTTTAATTGGCATTTTAACAATGCATAAGAATGTTGAAAAAATTATATTAGGTATGTAATTCTAAATTGAGTGATATACATTGTTGATATTATACGTTGTTATACATTGATAGTGATATACATATACATCGTGAAATGCCGACATTGAAAGCACCAGTGCAACCCTCCAATAACAATCCACCAAGTGTGAGTTCACAAGGTATGCAGTTTACAAGTACACCTAGCCAACTGAGTCAACATTTGGATCATGACACTTCAAACGCCGGCTTCGTTGACGTAACAAGTCGGAAGCAACGGCGTCAAACGCGGTCATACGGCACGGCCAGTTGTGATATATCTTGCCCTATAAAAGCATTGCCTCGAAAAGCTTATGTTCATGTTTGGCGACTGGTTCCTGAGACTGACTCGCTTATATTAAAAAAATATTTGGATGCTAGGCTTATGTCTTCTGTAGAAGTGGAACCTCTTAATGCTAAAGGTCCATATGCATCATTTAAATTATCTGTTGATTTTAATCTTGCCGATAAATTGTATGATCTAAGCTTATGGCCAGAAAATACTGTGATTCAAAAATTTAAATTTGGTAAAAATCATTTGATCAATAAGTACACAGGTGCTGAAAACAAAGTCACTGTTACTGATGTCCAAAAATCCTGACTAGTGCGACATCTTAAAGTCGTATCCTTGAACATTCAATGTATAAGAAATAAATATGAAACCTTAGAGTTATTTTTGAAAGAGCAAGATGCTGATATTGTATGTGTAGTGGAGCATTGGCTGGTGTGTGACGAAGTGCAAAGTGCTAGCATTGATGGTTATTTCATTGCTGCCTCCTACTGCAGACAGAACATGAAATGTGGTGGTGTGTTAGTGTATATTAGAAATGGATTAAATGCCTCCATGTCAAAAATAGCATTGGACCTGTGTTGTGACATGGATTTTGAGTGCTGTGTATTGGACCTGGTGATTGAAAAATATCATTTATTTGTTGTTGGTGTCTATAGATCACCTTCTGGAAATTTTTCTTTATTTTTAGATAATTTGGGTATGCTCTTGGAGAAATGCTTCTACAAACAAAATTATATTATTATTTGTGGAGATTTTAATGTTAATTTTGGTCAGGTCAATAATATGACTACTTGCTTGTGGGACCTTTTCTCAGTTTTCGACATCAAGCAAACAATATTTGTTCCCACTAGACAAACAGTTCAGTCTGCCTCTACTATTGATAATATATTCTGCAATCTACAATTCAGTATAGGTCATGCCATTGAGTCCCACCTTTCAGATCATAAAGCCATAGTTACAGCTATAGAATTACCAATATCCTCACTCTCATCCACCAAATCATTTTTTTCTAAAAAAAGAATTTTCACTTTGGAAAACATTGAAGATTTCTGTAACACTTTGCAACGGACTACTTGGGTTTCTGTATATAGTGCAGAATCTGTTAATGATAAATTTAATAATTTCCTTGATATTTTCCTTACGCTCTTTAATGGTTGTTTTCCTCTTGTAAAAGCTAGATCAAATAGGCCTCAAAATAAAACATGGGTTACTCCTGAAGTAATACAAAATTCACAAATTCTAAAATCCTTGTGGTCATCCTACAAAGCTACAAATGACAATGATATTAAAGAACAATATATTGTTTTTAAAAAGTACTACTCAAGTTTAATCACTAGTACTAAAAGGACAAGTAATATCAATTCCATTTCTTCTTCAGATAACAAATCTAAAACAGCCTGGAATATAATCAATGACACTTCTGGAAAATTGAGAAAGAATAAATCACCCAAAGAAATTTTACATAACGATATTCTTGTTTCAGACCCAGACATGATTGCAGTTAATTTCAATACGCATTTTCTCAATCCCTTGAAAACATCATCTGTGTTACAAGTCAATACAGATAATTGTCCCCATAATAACTCAGTTCTAAATAACATGTACCTTTACCCTACTTGTGAGAAAGAAATAGAATCAATCATCAATAAAATCAATAGAAAACACTCAGCTGGGTGGGATGAGGTTCCCTGCTCCCTCCTGAAGGGTAATTGCATAAGATATCTTCTTACTCCTATCACTCATTTGGTCAATGCTTCTCTCTCCTCTGGTATTTTCCCTGACAAACTAAAAATGGCTGTTGTAACTCCTTTACACAAAAAGGGTGATATTCAATCAATCGAAAATTATCGACCCATATCAAAACTCTCTGTTTTTTCTAAAATATTAGAAAGTGTCATTTCAAAAAGAATAATGTCATTCCTGATAAAAAACAACATCCTATCCAAATCTCAGTTTGGTTTCATAGGTGGTCTTTCTGCAGAATTTGCCATTTATAAATTTATTGACTCTGTTCTTGAAGGTCTTGACCATCACCTTAATACTGTTGGTATTTTTTATGATTTGTCTAAGGCTTTTGATTCTGTTGACCATGAGACTCTCTTGAGGAAAATTCATATATATGGTATGAGAGGAATTGCAAACAATCTAATCAGGTCTTTTCTTGAAAAAAGAACCCAGGCAGTAGCCATTATAACCGAAAACATGGTTAAACATACCTCACCTTACCAGGAGATATTGAGGGGTGTTCCTCAAGGCTCCATTCTTGGGCCCCTGCTGTTTTTATTATATATCAATGATCTACCCTTGCAATTAAAAGGAAATATTTTTATGTATGCTGATGATACAAACCATCTACTGAAACATGATGGCAATATTGCTGTTTCCACTCAAAATGCTGTTATCAAAATGGAAACATGGTGTTCAACTAACAAAGTGGCTATAAATAAATCCAAGTCTTCCTTTATATTTTTCCATCCTACTCAGAAAAAAATTGATTATAGCCCTTACATTAAATTTTCAGATTGTACTCTTAAGCGGGTTAATAATACCAAATTTCTAGGCATTTCCATAAATGAAAACCTAAACTGGGATTCCCATATTAATTGTATTTCATCCTCGGTGGCTTCCGGCTGCTACTTAATTAGACGGGTGACTCAGCTTACAAATATAGAAACAGCCATGTCAATTTACTATGCACATATTTATAGTAGATTAAAATATGGTATTTTAGCCTGGGGTCACTCCCCTAAGGCAGTCCGTCTTTTTAAATTACAAAAATGGTCGGTAAGAATATTATGCAAAGCTAAAAAACAAGCTAGCTGCCGTAATCTTTTCAAAAGGTTACAGATCCTTCCCCTACCTTGTATATATATTTTTCATGCTGTGATGTTAATTAGAGAATTTAATCAAAAGTTGTGTCTTACCATGAATAATGATATTCATGATTATCATACAAGAAGTAGAAATGAGTTCGCAGTGAGGCAACAAAATCTTTCCCTCTACAGTAGAGGGCCTATCAATATGAGTATCAAAATTTATAATAAATTACCAAAAGCCATCAAAGAGGAAATCAGACCTGGCCTTTTTAAAGCCAAATTAAAACAGTATCTTCTATATCGTTGTTATTATTCAATTGATGAATTCTTTGAGTATGCATCGCAATTGCTGTAATATATATGTATTGTAATATATGGTGAGTTGGTTTTTTATTTTTGATTTGTTTTTTATGTAATTTTTCTGACGGGTCCTATATATGTATATACATATCTTTTTTGTGACCAATAAAAATATTATTATTATTATTATTATTATTACTTACACATAAAATATCGATGGACATATTTTATGAAGAATACACATGTTGATATTTTTTATGAATTTCAAAAGTAGGACTGAAAACAAATATTCATTTTATGCTTGCTATTGTGTGATTATGTTGTTTGCAACTGTAAGCCATGTCAAATTTTGAGCAGAAGGATCAGCATAGAATATATAAATATGATCCAAGTTATCCCGCTGCTCTTTGTCGCCCAGCTCGAAAGCACGAATCATAAAACACATACCATGGTTTTCCGCCTCAAGATGGCTTGGAGTGCAATGACAAGGGGTTGAAAATGTGCATCACATGCACCCTTATATCCGACCCCTTCCGAAGGACCCTTCTCATGATGCCTAATATTTCGGACACCCTTTGCAAGATGATCGCCACCGCTGATGTGCCCTTCAAGTTGCCCTTAAGTGCTGTTTCGGACACGGCTTAATACTCAAGTCACTAAATAAGATGAATTTTTTTGGGGTCAATATTTATATGCACCAGTGACATAAAATCTTATGTATTTCCTTAACTAATAAAGCACAGAGAATATTCACCGAGAAAAGCATTAGATTTATGTTCTTAAGTTTTGTATTAGGACCTTCCACTGACAAATACATTTGGTGCTTACGCTTTGTGATATTAATGCATTCCATAAGGCCAATTGTAATGTGCAAATATTGCATAACCAATCCAAAACACTAGGATTTCCTGGTTAGAAAAATAACATGTCGACTTCTTATCACAAAATCGAGAATTACCCGGAATCTACGCTTTCCAATTCAACACACACACTGATGGCCAGCTGAATCAGTTAAGTCTCGCCACTAGCTTCATGGATTCCATTTTATAACTTTTTGTCTGAGACCTGAATATTTGTAAATATCCACCTCTTCTGGCAAATATTCACATTTCCATAACCACCTACACCGATGGTGAATATTTGTTTAAGTCAAAAAGGCAGCTTATTGGAGTCCATGATGCAAATATATTTGGAAGAATCACTAATATCTTCCTCTTTCTCATCTAACTTTGTTTCTTTATCCTCTCAGACAGATGTTGGTATATCTGATCGCACACAAAATGACTCTCCAGGGATAATACTTTGTTTCATGTTTGGAAACATTTTACTCAAAAGCATACAACACATCTGTCGACACCGACCAAACATTTTTCCTCCAGTACTACCAACTGTCATGCTGTCAACATAACCATTGCGAATGATGCCTTCCATCGACACCGACCAAACATTTTTCCTCCAGTACTACCAACTGTCATGCTGTCAACATAACCATTGCGAATGATACCTTCCATCAAGACAATGATGATGAAGTAACTGCTTCATCATGAACACTGACAATTGCGTCGAAGGATGCTGTAGCCACCAATATAGCCAATTTTATCACAGTTAATAAATTATTTGAAAGTTTGTATATCTTTTTTCAACATTTATCACTCTTGGTTTCAATATTAATTCATGCCCATTTAATGGTTTTCGTTTTTATTCGCGAAACAAGGAGATCAAGTAATTGTTTTCACCTCGACTTGAACTGGAGTCCTGGATTTTGGTGGATATTTCCAGCCTGAAAATATGACTTCAACTTATACTCAAATCCACTTCTACTCAAAGATATGTGGTATATTGTCTTAATTATCCATGAAAGGCCATGTTGAAGTGGTAAGAAAAAAAACTAAGTGGAAATTATATGTATGTACTCTATTTAGCAAAATAAAATAAAGAAAAGAAATTCTAGTCTAAAAGACATAGAATAACACGAAAATAAATAAAAATTTTCCTTTTACATGTAAAACAAAGGAAAAACATTTTAAGTGGAATAAAAACAACAATTACTTCCACTGATTTTTGACAGAAATTTTAATGATTACTACTTAATTTTTTTTCTTCAATAGGCATCAAGTCTTTTATCATTGTCCTCCTTGCCATGTGCATTCCAGAACATAAAATAAAATTTCTAATCCAAAGAAAATAAATCTTAGTAACAAACACACACAAATAAAATGTTCCCCTCATTGTCAGACAAAACAAAAGCATGCATTGTGCAAGCAAGTAGAATGAATGCATTCTTTGGTTTTTGACACAAAAGTCACTGATTATTTCACTCTTCCTAATTTTCACTGATTTCTGAAGCCTTTCAGCACAGCAATTCTTCTCATCAACAGCAGTCTAGGCTGTGTTCACTCTTTCAAACATTGATTGGGCTATACTAATACATATCAGGCAATTTATTTGGCTCTTTGGCTTCCTTCAGTCAACCTATAGATTCTATAGTGTACCACATTTAGTTGACAGCATGGGCCTCATGGAGAACAATGTTGCCAAACTTATACTCCGTGCACTCACCTCTAGGCCACATAAGAAATGACTTTCTAGGCCACATAGGAAATTACTTTCAACCCCACGTAAAGTTTTGGTGATTTTCCTTAATATGTACATGCACGGGGGGCCGATATATCAGCTTTTGCATCTCGGGCGAAAAGTGCGGCGGGCTGATATATCGGCTCAAACGCAGGCTATTGTTTAAATCGCTATAATTTATAAAATATTAATATCATGTTGTTTGTTGTTTCTTTTATCAAAAATATGAATTCTCTGCTCTATACTTGTTATCGCTAAGTGATGACGATTGCTCTGAGGAATATGACTAGAGCGAGCATCTGAGTGACGATGTGAATTCGGATTCAGATGACTCTGACATTGTGACGCAGAGGAAAAAGCCTAGACTTATAGTGGAAAGTGACGAAGATGGTGCAAGCAGTGACGTGACTGATGTAATTCCGCTACCAGAGTTCAACGTAATCTCTGAAGGCCATGACACTTGGAGTGCTAACGCCTTCAGTTACGCAGAAATACCGGGTCCCAAGCATGCGCCATTACAGACTGCAGAACCCATAGCATACATACTTCAATTTGTTCTTCACCCCTGTGCTATGGAATTTGTTTACACAGGAAACCAACAGGTATGCTGCACAGTTCCTCACTGCCCATGAAACAATATCTCCTAGATCGAGGTTGAGGCGGTGGCGGGAAGTGACAGTGAACGAGATGAAAGGGTTCATCGCTATTTTACTGGAGATGGGTGTAACTAAAAGGCCAACTATCTTTTCCTACTGGTCAAACAATTCTCGCACCATACCATGGTTCGGTAAAACGATGTCTAGAGATCGCTTTCAATTGCTTCTGAGGTTTTTCCATCTCACAGATAATTCCAAACTTTTCCACCTGGCAATGAAAAGTACGACCCTTGTGCCAAATTTCAGCCCATTGTTGACCATGCTAATCGCCTTTTTCGCCATCATTATACACCACATGAACACCTTAGCATAGATGAAACATTAGTGGGTACCAAAAGCCATTCACAGTTACTCCAATATTTACCTAATTAACATCACCACAAATGGGGCATAAAGTTCTGGATGCTCTGTGATTCCGTAGTGAACTACTGTCTGGCGTTCTACTGCTACCGTGGTGCGAAAAATAAAGAAGATAAGAAAGACTTGAAGGAACATGGACTAAGTTTTGTGTTGTGAAAAAGCTTTTGGCCATAGGTAATTATTTTATGAAAGGGTACCATGTTGTGGTGGATAACTTTTTTTCTAGCGTTGACCTGGCACGTGAATTATATAAAAAGCAGACGTATTTGACAGGGAAATTGCGAAGGAATACAAAGAACATTCCCAAAGAACTGAAAGAAAAGTTTAGTGAAGGGGAAAGGAAATATTATAGAAGTGGTGAAATTCTTTCTCCAGGGCAAAAGGAAAAAAAAATCCCAAAAAAAATCCTGTACTGCTGCTTTCCAGCAAGAGCACAAAGCATTCATCTAAGTAAAAAGAGGCATGGTAAAATCAAAGAAATAGACCACAAATAATCAATTTATATAATAGTTACATGGGTGGGATTGATCCATCTGACATGATGGTATATTCTTACTTGGATGAAAGGCGTACAGTAAAGTTTTGGAAGAAAGTTGTTTTTTGTGTAATTGCTCGTATGGTGCTCAATTCTTATATAATATATAAAGAAAATAATCCAATAAAAATAATGACAAGACTTCAATAAACATCAAGCATCATAGAGTCTCTAGAGCCGGAATGGCTTGCAAAGACCCAGAGTGACGTATCCCCTCGTGCACATGGGTCAAAAGCTGGACTGCAGCAACTTCCCGGGAGAAAAGAAAAAAATTGTGTTGTTTGTTCAGGAAAGAATGGCCAGAAGAGAAAAAGGTCCCGTACAGTATGCATTAAGTGTCAGAAAGGAGTGAACAGCATTTGTTTGGTTCACCATATGTGCTAGGTGTGTGGCACAGCGATAATGAGATAAGCCCTAATTTAACTTAGTGGTAAATTGTAAGTTCAGACTTTTCCACAAAGTGGGACTATACAGAGGCTGACTAAAAGTTATGCCATTACGTTATGACAACGTTATCGCGAAACGGGACAACGTTAAACGAGGACACACTGTATTTAACAAAAATTTGTACTAGATGTAAATCTATCTCGTTTCATTACATAGCAAATAACAAGTGATAAATTATGTTGACTTAATTTTCAAGTTCTAAGGAAAATGTGCTTATATGCTTAGAACTATGAAAGAAGCGGATGAGCAGATAGTAGTATTTATGCATCCAACCAAACCTACTTTAACTGGTAGAATAAATATAATAAAGGTGTTAAAGGGATTGCTCTTCATATTTGGGGCATAGTTCACCGAGTTATAAGTCATGGAAACCATAGACAACAATACGACATACCAAACAATTTCAAAATACTGCTTTGCAATTTATGTACATTGAATAGCCTCCTAGATTGCCTCCTTCATCCCTGTGACTTGTTCCAACTACGAGTCACGCCTCGTGCCATTATTTTTCCTCGACTAATCCTCTAACATTCAACTCCACCATCACTAATTACAACATAAATTGTCATAGGAAAGTCCTTCCAATCCAGTTCTCTTAACAGACACGCTGACATTAAATTCAAAATTAAAATGGTTGATTCAAGATTGAAAATGTAACTGGAAAACTGACTCTGGGTTTACAAAACAGTCACAGTTTGATAAAAAATTTACCACAAGTTAACATGTAACACTTACCACACTGACGGATCACATTTAAATATTTCCCCGTCCTTAAAATTACATCAGCCACTTTCTCAAGGAATGAGGGAATTCTCTCTTTCCTAACTGTGTACCGTTTCTCCCAATAGTCATCACTGTAGTTCAAAGGTAATTCTTCCATTTCTATCACTTCATTGTCTTCCACCAGAAACTGCAATGAAATATTTTTGTGAATAAAATCCTCATTGGCAAAATATTGGAACAACCAAAAATTACCTGAAAATGGAAAAACATGACACTGGTAGAAACTCACTACAGTGAAACCAGTTTAAAGTGTGGCCCAGATACAGCGGTTTCCATTTGTAACGATTCATGGAATGAAATCCCCTTACCACAATGCAAAAATATGTGCATAATCCCGCATTTAGCGTTTCTCATTTGTAACGTATTCCCGCTTGTAATGTGTGGATTTGGTCATATTTTCCCACACTCTTCCCACATATAGTGTTTTAAAATTAGAATTTTTATTGAGCATGGTATACAAGATCTTCAACAAAATCACTTTCGAATGTATCGAGTTATCACAGACCATCACCATCAAATGGCTACACTGTACACTGCTGGCTCGCGGCACAAGTCACCTCACATATTCTCACCCTCCTGTCTGCGTTTCGCTGTCTGTTGAGTCCTGTCAATGTCTTTCGCGATATTTTGATGTCTGCTCATCTTGTCACTAATACATATGCAGTCACTGCCTTCCACGACTAGCCTGCAAATACCGAAACCGACAAAAGGCTCGCACTTCACACCCCGTCCTTGAACCACCCGAGTCAGTCAGTCACGCTCGAGAGTCGCATTGACCAATAATTTTGTGGAAGTGAATGGGTTGCTATGCCCCAGAAAAAGTGAGTGTGTGCAATCAAGGCCCCCTCCCAGAAGCAGGATCACGTTAACTCTGCAAGCAAAGTTAACTATCCTGCAGAAAGTCCAGAACTCGCCCCACACACCAAGAAGCATCCTATCCAAAAAGCTGGGTTTCGCTCCTTCCACCTTGGAGACAATCTGCGCTTCAGGGCAAACAGAAGAGGTGTCATGTCAAAAGATTCAAAATATGCAGCCCTGGAAAAAGTCCTTGTCGACTGGATAGCACAAGCACGATCCATGCAGGTAAAGGCTCCATTAGGTGGTGAGACCCTTAAGGAAAAAGCCAAAGACTTTGCAGAGGAGCTGGGTGTCATGGGATTTAATGCATTAAACAGGTGGCTAGGCAGATTTAGGAAGATACACAAAATACTCTTTCGCAAGATTTCATTAACGTCTATTATAGGCAAGATACTCGAACATATCGTCGTTAGCAATATCATGACGTTCCTGGACAGTCGTAACTTCCTTCATGGCTGTCAGCACGGCTTTCGGAAAGGTAGATCATGTGAAACACAGCTCGCGCTCTTTCTTCATGACGTTCTCAAATCTGGTGAATCGAAAATACAAGTGGACGCATTATTCCTAGATTTTAAGAAAGCTTTCGACACGGTACCTCACAACAAACTTTTATACAAATTACAGTCATGCGGCCTAAACGAAACAGTAGTAAACTGGATACGCGACTTTCTGAGTGATCGTAAGCAAAAAGTAGTTCTTGACGGAATTAGCTCTGATGCAGTTAAAGTGACATCAGGTGTCCCACAAGGAAGCGTAATCGGCCCCCTTTTGTTCATTATATACATAAATGATCTATGCTCTCGAATTAGCAGTAAAATACGTTTATTTGCTGACGACGCTGTCATCTATCGCGAAATTAATGATCACTCTGACTTTGAAATTCTATCATCGGATTTAAACAACGTTCATGTGTGGAGCCAAGAGTGGGGACTCGAACTTAATCTGAGCAAATGTGCGGCGGTACATTTCTTGCGGAGGTCGTCCAACTATCCCCGTGTATATGCTGTGGATGGCGTTAAGATAAAGGCGACAGATGAAGTTAAGTATCTGGGAGTTACGATAACCTCAAACCTATCGTGGGGAACACATATAAGAAATATTTGTGGCAGAGCTCTGAAGAAGCTAGGATTCGTCAAGCGTATTGTGGGAAGATTCTCAGATGAAAAAGTAAAAGAGAGGTGCTATTTCGCACTCGTCCGGCCTCACCTTGAATATGCAGCAAGCATATGGGATCCGGTGCAGAAAGAATTAATTCGGGAACTTAATAAAATACAAAGGAAAGCTGCGCGATTCGTCAAAAACTGCTACGGGCGTACAGACAGCGTTACGCATATGTTAAACGAATTAGGCTGGGAGCCGCTAGAGACTCGGAGGCTGCGCGCTAGGCTTAGATTACTTGAGCAATAGAGAATAGATATCTTTCAGAGCGACACGGAGAACATCATATTAGAACCCCACTATATTTCCAGGTCCGACAGAAACGATAAATTAAGAGAGATATTTTGCCGAACGGATAGGTATGGGAATTCGTTTTTCCCCCCAACAATAAGGGACTTTAATAAATGCAAGGCGTAATTTCATAGAGCGTTTCCTTTTTATATGTAAACGGCTGGTGTCCTAACACCCCCCGCCACACGCCTATTGAGGCGGCTTGCGGGGTAGTATGTAGATGTAGATGTAGATGAAGATGGCAGGGGAGAGTGATGATGTCCCAGAAGAAACAGTGAATACCTGGAAAAATAATATTTTGCCTCGTTTAATTGAAGGCTATCACGTGTGTGACTGGTACAATGCTGACGAGCTTGCATGCTTTTTTAATCTTCTTCCGGACAAAAGCATGGTTTTGGATGGTGAGAATCCAAATGGAAACAAGCTAAGTGAGGCAAAAATATGGTCTGATAAACTTCCACCACTAGTGATCGGAAAACCAAAGGAACTGAGGTGTTTCGCCAATTTTGGACTCTTCCCTGCCCCTATTCAAGCCAAAAGAATGTATGGATGATCGGGAAGGTGTTCAACTCATGGCTACGGAATTTCAACGCCCGTATGAGGGCTCAAAAATGCAATGTAATTCTCTTCATAGATAATTGCCCCGCACACCCATCTGTCATGGAGTATCTGTGAAATGTGAGAGTTTCTGCCCAAGAACTGAACCTTGTGCCTACAACCCATGGACCGAGGCGTAGTTAAGAATGTTAAGCATTATTACAGAACAAGACTGGTGCAGCATCTAATTGGCTTCATTGGGAAAGAAAATGTGACCAGGAAAGATTTTCCATCGACCTGTACCAGGCCCTAGTCATTTTGCAGGTATGCTTCCCTTTAAATCATCACTGAGCACACTTCACTGCACCTGTAATTCCACCTGTAGATTTGTAACATTAACACTTTATTCGCTTTGCAATGGGTGTGGCAGCAAGTCACTCCGGATACCATTGGGAACTGTTTTAGGTGGGACTGGTTCTACTCTGATGGGAGCCAGATTAAGGCTCAAGTGGAGGCTTCAGCAGGATCAGACGAGGTTAGTAAAGAAGGAAAATTGGGTTTTATCTGAAGTCGTTGTTCAGCTTGAGGCCCTAGTTGAAGTGCTATCCAAATCTATCTTAGGAGATTCCAACTAGAGCTCAGGGACGACATCGCCATGGTGTATGCCCTGTTGTCTCGTTGAACTGGGCAGACGACATCGATGACGATTTGGTTCAGGGAAAACATTTGATTGTAGAAGGGGACGAGGAAGAGAATAGACTAGGAGACAGTGGCGAGCAGGAAGTCGGCTAGGAGATAAGAGTTCGAGGAGATGGAGATTGCCGGCATCCTGGACCTCCCCGTTGATGACACTGTGGCAGAAATATAAGGCTTACAATGCAATCCGTTTCATTTCGCTGCTGTTAATTTAAAAATTTCCAACCGATCGCCCGTCTTTCCTTTCAGATGGGACAAGGTATGCCAGATGTTGGACATGCAGAGCACTATCCTCTTCAACACCTTCATTGCTGCTGATGAGAACGGTGTGTGAGGAGTTATCGACCGCAGGCATTGCAAAGAAGTACCACACAGCTCTGGGGCCTGAATAGGAACAAGAAGCTGAGGACAGCGATGGTAAAACCCCACCACCACCTGAAGTTACCTTGGAGGAAGGCCTCAAGAGCCTTGATGTTGTCCGTCGCTTCTGCTGCAAACAGAGCGAGCTGCCCGAATATATAATGGGGATTTTATCACGCGTCGAGACTTTTTCTCACTTCCAGACAAAAGAGGAGACAGTCATCAATTAGAGAATTTTTTAAAACTGTATAATATCTTTTAATAAAAACCTGTCAGATCTCAACAAATGTCTGTACACTCATTCCAAATGCCTAAAACCTACAAAAATGTAATATATTAACCATATCTTTGAATCACTCCTAATCCTGCATTTAAAGAATCCTGCTTGTAATGTTTCGAAAACTCACTCCCGGACAAAAACTCTTGAAGCTGGTTTTAATGTACCAAGTCAACATCGATGATTCTTTCAACCGAAGCTTTGAAATGAGCCAAAGATTTCCTGATACCCACAAAAAAAGTACAACTGAAAAGTCATGCCACCCCAAGTAACAATAAGTAATTAACAAATTAATAGTTATAGGTATAAAAATTCAAGGCGAAATTCAATATACAAGGCCCATGGCAATTTAACTGAGGCCAGTAGATTGGCCCCCTTGCAGTAAAAGGATGAAAGTCATAATTTTTCAAAATTAGGAGTGCAGTATATCTTTGAGTATTAGTTGGTCTCATTTTTGGGCCAAATATATCTAATAAAACCCGTGACTTGAGTATAAGTTGAGGAGAAAAAATAACGTAGAAATTTATTTTTTCCTGTGGCAATTTCTACGTTATTTCATCACTGTATTTATGGCAGGCATGAATATCTTCATTCGAGAAAAAATTGCTAATCTCCTTGTTTCACAATTAAAAAAGTGAATTAGATAATTGATTAACGAAAAAGTTAATCCCCACCTATTCCCTACAAGACGTGCAACACACAGCTATAACTCAAGGAAAAAAATCTCCACCCTCTTAACCAATGCAGGTTAACAAAAATTACTACAATGACAGAGTACAAAAATGTCAGTTAAGGCTGGGTCAGGGATTCGGCCATGAAATTTTCATGAATACATTAGCACTAGTTGATAATATTTTTAGCTGAATATGTATATGCACTTTCAAAGGAGATTCATTACTTTTTATGTATGTATGTATTTCCATTGGGCATCTTGAAGAGTTTGGGCTAACATGAAAATTTACATATAAATCATAAAAATCCATGCCATTCCCTTTTGGGGAAGGCTAAGTCAAAGAATTTAGTTATTGCCCTAGCCCGAGGAAACTGGCTGCCTTTTAATAATTTCCTCCATAATGCCCTTTCCTGGCAAACCAGTTATGCTTCTCTTACACGCATACACTGCTTCATACAGTCTCTCCTATTTTTAACACCCCTAATATTCCTCCTCTTTAGGGTCTCTTCTACCACATTCATTCATGACTTTCATGGTCTACCTTTCCCTCTCACACCATTCACTCAACTATCACCTGTTTCGTTATTCCACTCTTCCTTCTCTCAACATGACCAAACCAACGAAGCACACTCCTTTGACATACATATTGTGTGTGTATACACTACAGACGATACTCCATGTTATTTCGACATTTCATTCACTGAGGAACCGATGAAAGAAATCACTATTCAATGTGATGGGATAACTAAACAGCTACAGTCGATCAAAAATAGTAAATCTCCGGGTCCGGAGGGAATACCCGCGCGTGTCCTCAAGGAATTAGCGCCACAGATCGCACCGTTCTTAGACATAATATTCAAGAAGTCATTGTCTGAAGGAAAGATACCAATAGACTGGAAAATTGCAAACGTTACACCGATATTCAAAAAGGGAAACAGACATGACCCAGGGAACTATCGACCAATTTCATTAACGTCTATTATAGGCAAGATACTCGAACATATCGTCGTTAGCAATATCATGACGTTCCTGGACAGTCGTAACTTCCTTCATGGCTGTCAGCACGGCTTTCGGAAAGGTAGATCATGTGAAACACAGCTCGCGCTCTTTCTTCATGACGTTCTCAAATCTGGTGAATCGAAAATACAAGTGGACGCATTATTCCTAGATTTTAAGAAAGCTTTCGACACGGTACCTCACAACAAACTTTTATACAAATTACAGTCATGCGGCCTAAACGAAACAGTAGTAAACTGGATACGCGACTTTCTGAGTGATCGTAAGCAAAAAGTAGTTCTTGACGGAGTTAGCTCTGATGCAGTTAAAGTGACATCAGGTGTCCCACAAGGAAGCGTAATCGGCCCCCTTTTGTTCATTATATACATAAATGATCTATGCTCTCGAATTAGCAGTAAAATACGTTTATTTGCTGATGACGCTGTCATCTATCGCGAAATTAATGATCACTCTGACTTTGAAATTCTATCATCGGATTTAAACAACGTTCATGTGTGGAGCCAAGAGTGGGGACTCGAACTTAATCTGAGCAAATGTGCGGCGGTACATTTCTTGCGGAGGTCGTCCAACTATCCCCGTGTATATGCTGTGGATGGCGTTAAGATAAAGGCGACAGATGAAGTTAAGTATCTGGGAGTTACGATAACCTCAAACCTATCGTGGGGAACACATATAAGAAATATTTGTGGCAGAGCTCTGAAGAAGCTAGGATTCGTCAAGCGTATTGTGGGAAGATTCTCAGATGAAAAAGTAAAAGAGAGGTGCTATTTTGCACTCGTCCGGCCACACCTTGAATATGCAGCAAGCATATGGGATCCGGTGCAGAAAGAATTAATTCGGGAACTTAATAAAATACAAAGGAAAGCTGCGCGATTCGTCAAAAACTGTTACGGGCGTACAGACAGCGTTACGCAGATGTTAAACGAATTAGGCTGGGAGCCGCTAGAGACTCGGAGGCTGCGCGCTAGGCTTAGATTACTTGAGCAATTGAGAATAGATATCTTTCAGAGCGACACGGAGAACATCATATTAGAACCCCACTATATTTCCAGGTCCGACAGAAACGATAAATTAAGAGAGATATTTTGCCGAACGGATAGGTATGGGAATTCGTTTTTCCCCCGAACAATAAGGGACTTTAATAAATGCAAGGCGTAATTTCATAGAGCGTTTCCTTTTTATATGTAAACGGCTGGTGTCCTAACACCCCCCGCCACACGCCTATTGAGGCGGCTTGCGGGGTAGTATGTAGATGTAGATGTAGATGTAGACATACATACGCCCATTCCTGGAGCGTCCAACCCACATTCTTTCACCACTCACTTATTCCTCACCCTATCCATCCTACTTTTGCTGCAAACACTTCTCAGGTACCCCATTCCCACTGCATTTAGCCTACTCTTATTCTAAGCTGACATACCCAGGTTTTACTGCTATAAAATAACATCGAGAGGAGAACACTTCTGTACACTGCAATTTTCACTTCCCTACACAAACAGTTATTCCAAGATATGCTCCAAATGCTACTGATGACTTTCCTATTAACATTCATAGGCCTTATAATCTCTCCATCTTTCGCAAGCATTTGGTCAAGATACAAAAAATAGTCTACTTGGTCACTTATTACTAATTTTTGATTTTACACCCACAAATGGTGTAAAAAGTTTCACAAAGGAGACAGATTTAGACAAAGTCTGCTGTTTAGGACCATAACCAAAGAGTTAGCACATTGGAGATTACATTGAATTCAATTAAGCCATTAGTCACAACTTTAGAGAGTCACAGTCGATAACCCTGCCAACATTTGCATTTCTAGTCCTGTTTCCGTCTCGGTACACTGTTAGTTTTACAACTTTGATTTTTAAAACATACAGAAATAGAGGTTTTGGTATCTAATTACATATGCAACACACTACAAAATACACTGATTCATACCTCCTCATATGGGTCGTTGATGACACCTTTGTACACCCACTTTTCCAATATTTCCATGTAGGGCACACATGCAGCTTGGGTGAGGTAAAGGCACAGCTCTTGACCCCCTTGTTCACCAGTAGCACCTGTTGTTTGCTCATGTAAATAACTCAGCACTTTTCCACCTCGCGCATCAGCCTATATGGATAATCAATCAGTACAGGAGTCATAAAAATTATTTATTTCCCTCAGGCAACATTCTTTGTAAAAGAATTATTAAAAAATATTACAATGGCAACAGACCATGTACTGACTGAAGTTGATTAATCAAAGCTACATTAAGATTATATGTAATAAAATAAATATTAATACACTTATACACCTAATGCTACACTATATTAAAATTAAATCTATTATTATACCATACATGTAAATAAAAACATGTTGAGGTCTTGACACTACAATTATAACACCACTGCAAGCATCATTAATGACCTCATATAACCCATGTTTCAGAATAAGCCAGGAATACCTTATTTGTTACTATGTACCTTGTTGATTGTATCAGCAATGTTGGAAAGTATCTCCATTGTTCGCATGCTAGGTTGAATGTAAAACCACAACTTATGAAGAGTCAACATGCCTTTGTGATGCTCACTCTCCAATTGAGCAACAAAGACCTGAAAATATAAGAGGATTAATATGCCACCATTAAAATTTTCAACAAGACAAAATTTTCAATACTTGTTCAAATCTTCAAACTCTAGGTCCAGATAAACACATCAAGATCAATAAAGTATTACCTTGAAATATCACACAACTTCCATAACTACTAAAGGCCTCAGCTTTAACATTTCTTTAATTTTCGTCATTTCAACTCTAAGTCTGGGTTTTATAATCTATGGTTCAATATTTTCTTGGCATGAAAATAACATTTAAAATACCCATAGAATGCACTCACTTCAACCAACAAACTATCTTATGTAATATACAAAACTCAAACTATCAGTTAACATCAAGCTTATGAAAAGGATGCATCATCTTTCAGTTAACATTAACCAGACATTATAAAACCAGGCCTAAAAGGCTCATTATAAGAGTCAAACATTTTTTAACGCTGACATTTCTTACCAGGTAATCTTTCAGAAGACTCTGCATTGCAGCTGACAGAGCATGATTTACAACACCATACTCAAACCTTGACTTTTCTTCTATGAATCGGGACACCAATGAGTAATGTGAGGCAAGAGGGAGAATTCTATTCACAAGCTCTTTGAGAGGCAAATCTAAAAGGGAAAGAAAATTTCCAAATTAAAAAACTTCTTAACTAATATTAATCAATTACTGCCTCGTGACAAGAAAAATAACACTAACATGCACAAAAGTTAAGATTACAATGTTCGTTCAAGGCAAAAGATTTAAGGATTGCCTTATCAGCAGTATTCCAAGCCGCCTTGAAACCTGTTCATTTCCTTGTTCATTTTGCCATTCTTCTACATAATTTTATCGTTTTGTCTTAACCCATTACTGCCTAGTGATGCCAAATGGCATCCAACTGCATTACTTTGTAATTCTGTGCTCTGTAACTCATATGTCAAACATTTCCACAATAACTTTGTATAAAAAGGTCAGCAAAGGCTACGAAATAACACACTGATAATTAATATGCATAATTTTTTTTTCTGAGCAGCGGGGAGGATTAATTTTGGTAGTCCTGGTCGAGCGGCAGCGATGGATGGTTGCCACAAGGATGTTGACACTTTATATTTAATATTTCCAATGCTTAGTATATATATGCTTTTTGTCATTTATCTTTGTGTAGTAGAAGGTGCCTACTATTGTAGTAATACGTATGTGAGTATTGTTTACCTACGTCCATTACATGTAATTTGACTTATTTTAAAATTTACATCTACAATTTGATATCATCTACAAAACTCCTTGGAATTGTAGTTGATAGCCAGATCACCTGGAGAGAGCACATCAGATCTCTGGGTAGCCGTCTAAACTCTTTTTGCTATCTCCTAAGGAATATTCGTTCCACAGTGTCTTTGGATATCTTACTTTCCTTGTACCATGGGGAATTTTACCCTCAAATTATGTAAAGCATTTTGCTCTGAGGTACTTCTGCTCAGTCAGCAATTATTTTTAAAATTAAAAAAGGGCTCATATTCATTCACGTATTCTACCAGCTGATTGGTAGGTTCTTGGACAGTCCCCATTCTGTATCCCAATCTAATAAAAATTGTCTCGCTTTCCCTCATAAGGATGGCACGTTATTAGATCCCTCTTCAATTCTTCATATCTTCTACCTCCTCTTATTTCGTCCAGAATTCCTATCCTCATCCTTCCTCTTCCACGCTTCCCCAGTGTTCTCCCCTCTATCACTCTTTTCAACATGCCCTCTCCTCTCAAAAACTCCTCCATCCATCTCTTCTGCCTTCTCAGAACTTCTGCCACAAGCTTCCTCTCCTCTCCGACCATATCCAGTACCTCCTCGTTCGTCTTTCTCGCCATCCAGCTAACCTTCTCCATCCTTCTCCAAACCCACATCTCAAACGCCTCAAGTCTACGCCCATCCTCCCTTTGCAATGACCACGTTTCCGACCCATATAGCGCCACGCTCCATATTAAAGTTTTCACCAGCCTCTTTTTTACGTCTCTTCTCAGACCCCCCCTCATCAATTCCCTTCTCTTCGAAAATGCTTCTTTAGCAAGCGCAAATCTGCATCTGATGTCCTTACCACTAAACCCATTCGCCTCCAAAATACTACCCAGATACGTAAACTGCTCGACCTGCTCTATCTTCTGCCCTCCCACCCTTATATTCAGCCCCACCAAGGGCTATACGATTGATAACCAATGAACGTATTTATGCATCCTGTTGTCTCATGTTCAAAACATTTAATTTGTTACCGGTGCCTTGTTTATATATTTATGTTTGTGTACTTAATATTAAGGAAAATCTGTCTCTCAACGTAAAAAACTTGACAATTCATTCATTTAATACCAGACCTAGAGATGATTTCCACAGCCTTGAAACTACAGAATAATTCCTTAATGTTCTGGTTATAAATAACATGACCTCTCTTAAGTATCAGGAATTTTTCCTACTTCATCAGTAGTCTTCATCATCAAACACTATTGAAAAGAAAGATAAAAAACCAATAGCTATTAGCGATAATTTTATTCAAATGGGATCCAAAAAGAAGTCATACCTATGCCTTCAGTAGTAAAAAATGTCCTACTCCCATGAGTATCCGTTATGCTATGAGGAGCAATATGATTTCCAGTAATTCCAGACAAGCAGTAGAGTAAGTCTTCCAGAAGATAATTCTCTTGTGATGTTGATGGTATTCCAGCTGGAATGAAAATATTGAGAATAAAACCATTGCTTACTGTCCTAAGTAAATAACAGAAACTATAAAATGGCAAAAACGTTTAATGAGAAACCATTTGACCATTATGGTGATTTATTTGTGACTAGCTGAATTTTTTTGGGACAAGAAGACAGTTCAAAAAATAATCTACACATCATCTCTATTCCTCAGAGAAGGAGGAAAGTATGCAAACTTATTTTTGCACATGAGCTATTAGCTACCTTTTTTGTGCCAAAAAACTACAAAAATGTGGAATCGACTATTGGAAAGAGATTGAAAACCATGAAGAAGCAAAGGAAATAAAAAAACAACAAAAGGCAAGAAAATGAAATTTCTGTTGGAGGCTTTTGCAGCACTGTAGTGCAGAAAATGAAAGTTATAGACATTTTCAGGAATAATAACCCTGTAACAAAAAAATATGTAAGCTTCAAACTTTTCCTAAGTTATGGCAGGAATGGACAGGGTAGAAATAAACCAGAAAATTTCATGAGCAAATTGATTCCATATGAGGTGATTTATTTTAATATGTATTTTAACTCCAAGAACGAAGATTAATTTTGTTGGAATGTCAAAAATGTATTTTTAAATTCATCTCTCATTCTAGTTTTGAGCAGTGAACTACAAATAAAGCATTGAAAAAAATAAACATAATTTTCCCCACATTTGCCAAAACTACATGAGTGTAAGCCACAAAGCGGTACTGGCAGCACCCTGAGTGTTAAATAATAAATGATACCCTGCAAGGGCGTATCAAGCTCAAAACTGAAGGGGGGCCGATTTCTAAATGGGGAGAGGGGGTGACATACAATAATATACAATAACAAAATAGATAACAGTGAACCATATTTATTTTTAAAAATATATTAATTCTTGAACAATAGTTTTTTCACCTGCTCAACACCTGTGGTGGGCCCCCAATGCAATAATTCACAGTAACATATGGAAAAACACCATTTATTTAAAAAATGAATTCTAGAACAATAGTTTGCAGGGATTAGCTGTGAATTTCTTAACTAAAGCTTCCACTAATTGCTACTTGTTTACAAAATCCCATTTAGGGTGAATGCTTATTGTTAGCATTGCTAACCCATTTAACCTATTTTCACCAATAGTTGATCTTAGCCATGTTTTAATTCGGCGAAGAGAGCTGAATGAGTGCTCAATAGTGAATTTGGTGCAGGGCAGTAAAAGGAATATCAGTATCACCTTTCTAATGGTCGGGAAAAACAATTCGGTCTTTTTTAAAACTCCAATGATGTCTGGCCCTTCCTGTATGTACCTCATTCCACATTTTAAACCTCAACTCCCTTTCTCCTTCAATGCCTTCCAAATTGTAAAAAAGTGTGCAAGATGAAATAACTTCATTCCAATTCCCCAAAGAAACCTCTCATGTTGCTTGGATGAAAATGAGTCAATGAAAATGCAGGCGATTTATCAGAAGAAAATCTGACTTCTAAAGATGATATGATGGAATCCAAGTAAGGAATTATTAGTGAACTTTGCAAAAATTCAGATGGATTTCCAGCTGGAGGGCATTATACTTTTGTCGGCCAAACACAAGTAGTGGTTACATCAACAATCAAATTCGTAGTTAGTTTCTTTCAAAATGTTGAAATACCACCAGCCAACCTGCCAATCAATTATTCAGAAATTTGTTGTGAATACATATTTGTGGCTATTTTATTTGAAAAATTTTCCATGTTGGAAGGGGGGGCAGCTGCCACTCCTCTCCCCCCCCCCTACCTCCCTCCCCTAGATATGCCCTTGATACCCAGTTTATTCATTCCCAACAAATGTGGACAATGCACCTTGCTTTTGTGAATTGTTTTTCATCAGCTGCCTCTCCAATCCCAAATTATTTACTAGAAGTCTTTAAAATGTTTGAATATGCAAAGAAAACTACAAAATGTAGTGGCATAATATGTCCCAAGGTAATTATATGTACATTTCAAATAAAACAATATAGGTAAATTTCCATACAGTATATTATAAAAACACAGTTAAAATACACCACCGACCAAGGTTTCGGCACGTAATGCCATTATCAAGGTACAACTTTCTCAGAAATTCCACCATATATACCCCGGGATGGAGGCGAGGGGGTTGGGGGGGGGGGTGGGGGAAGAACACAGAAAAGCCGTTGGTGGTGAAGGTCAGGAGGAATGGTCATAAGATTTTCGGACGGGAGGGAGAACAAGGTTTAACAGAGGCGAACGATCAATAAAAACAACATCATTACATAACTTAGCCGGGCTATGAGTGATTTCATATTGCTCAAAGAAATCCAACTTAGCCTCTTTGTCAAAATGGTGTAAAACTCCCATGTCAAAATTACTAAAATGATTAAAATCACACAAGTGTTTAACAAGACAGGATTTTTCTTCACGATTAATAAAACTAGACCTATGCTCCTTCACTCTGTCCTTAAACCTTCTGCCTGTTTGGCCAATATAACAAAGACCACAGTCATTACACTTTAATTTATACACACCACTTCTATCTACGGGGTCATACCAGTCTTTCGAGTTGAATAAAATTCTTCCTATTATCACTGGATTATAAAACGATGCATTACAACATTCATAAAGCACAGTTTTCTGCAATTTGTAAGATAATTTACCAACAAATGGAAGTTTTACCCAGCGATTTGGGAGCGAGCTTTTGACAGGCAGGGATGTAAGTAGCTGTATAGCTTTTCTTTGGCTACAATGGTGTAGTAACCTGTACATACAATTTTCATCAAACCCATTCCGACATGCCAAGGCCTTTATTGTATTCACTCCTCACTGAATTTTTCCACGGATAGAGGTATATTAACTAATCTGTGCATCATGGATCTAAAAGCAGCAAGTTTGTAAGTGTGGTGGTGAAAAGAGTCAAATGATATTAAAATATCCGTAAAAGTTGATTTTCTAAAAATGCTAAAATCATGACGTCCACTAGAAATCGAAATATTTAAATCTAAAAATTTTATGGAATCACCACCGTATTCTAACGTAAAATTTATATTATCATGTAACAAATTTAAAAGTTTGAAAAAGATCCAATTGACGTAATGGCCCAGTCCATGAACAAAAAATATCATCAACATACCTAAACCAATAAAATACGTTCCTCAGAAGAGAGTGGTTAAAAAGGTTATACTCAAAGTTATTCATAAATATTTTAGATAAAATAGGCAAAAGGGGAGGGGAGCCTATGGCTAATCCGGACCTCTGTTGGTAGCAGTCATCGTAAAAATAAAATAATTTTGTACCAGGCACAAAGTCAGCAAGTTTTTAATATGTTTTTTAATTTCCTCATCCCAATTAGAATTTTTAAGTAGCTCGAGCGCTAATGATGAACTTTCAGATGCTGGAACAGAAGGGAATAAATTCGTCACGTCAAATGATACCAACTTTGCCAAAGAAGGTGGGGCTATCTTTGATAGTTTCTCCGCAAGTTCCACTGAGTTTTTAATGCTGCACATAGGTTTAAAGTCTGAATATTGCCTAATCCATTGATTTAACCTTCTAGCTAGACAGTGACATGGAGCCGTGACATGGGAAACCACTGGTCTAATCAGAATATTGGGTTTATGAGTCTTTGGCAAGCCATAAAATCTAGGTGGTAGAGGATTCATACTGATAAGACGCCACTTATCTGATAGTTGTAAGTTTTGACAATTAGTTAAGTGGCTTTTCAAAGCAGCTTGAAATTTACGAGTTGGATCACTTTTCAACTTTACAAAATCGTTACTATTTAAAAACTCATCACATTTGTTAACATAGTCGATCCTATTTAAAACCAAAATGCTATTGCCTTTATCAGCTTTAGTCACAATTAAGTCTGAATCTTTTACAGCAGATTTGATGCTCCTAAGTACCTGTTGCACCTGTGGAATCCCGCGATGACAGTCCATCATAAGTGAACGGGATATAATATCGGCAGCCAACTGCTTCCTCCCCTTATCCCTCTTTAAGGCACTGTCACAATCTGCAGCCAAATTAATTAGGGAACTGCGGGACAAGGGTAACTGGGGTACAAATTTAAACCCCTTATTCAAAAGCCCAATTTTAGTCTCAGTAAATGTATGGCCACACAGGTTCACTAAATGAGGGTGGAACATCACATCACTAGTGACATAAGCGGGGGTAATGGATTGCGGGAGGGGGTCACACAGCTGAGAGGCACACAGCACTTTCAGTTTCTTCGTGACTGTGTCACGTTTGCGGAGACTGATCACAGTGACCCTAGTCCTAACCCGGTCATCGAGAATATACCATTCCCATTACCATTGACCAATATTGTTTTATTTGAAATGGACAAAGTATTTCCACAAATTTAAGCCTGAAACGCTTTTATACATAATTATATGTAACTAATAATAATAAATACGTACCATTTAAATACTGCATAACCTCAAGTATAGGCACATCCAAATTTTTATCAAAATTTAAGCTAAACAACTGTGGTCTATGCCCATTTAAATATCAAATTTTGACAAATAAGTCGTAATAATCAACCAAAAATAGGATTTTACCTAATGGAGATAGATTTGGAGATAGATCTTCCACAAAATCCATTGTCATGTATGGCCTCTCCGACCACCAATTTGGCACACTAGGAATTGGGCGATTAGGTCTGTTCTTTGTGAATGAATCAATACTCTTTTGAAATGGGCTGACTTTTTTGGTCTCAGTTGAAGTTGCCACTTTCTTTAGGCGATTCCGAACCTAGTGAGAAAAAATATCTTAAGCTATTAATCTTCAACAAATAGTTCCATCATATTAACCTAGGGCAATGCAAAAGGGGATAAAAAAATCACAGCAAAAAACGCCTTTACAAAATTCACTAGTTCATAATTAACTTTGGGGTATTCCATTATGTTTGTCGATGAATATCTGTTACTAATACCACTTTTAATTAAATTAAGCGACCCGGGTTTCAGTGAATAATGACCATCATCAGGCATTAATTGAGATCTGTTTATCCTATAGTTTCCGTAGTTATGGAACGGAAGGGGAGAAGAAGTTTGAAACGGAGGCCAGAATAGGGGAAAAGGAAGGGTAAAGGTATTCGTTAATGAGGGTGTTGTCGTGGTTATTCAAAATTTTTAAAATTTCCAACTACTCTCTTGAATCTAATTCGTGGCAGTCGTTGCATAATTTTAGGATATTTATTGTAAAATCACTCCTGTGGCTGCTACATATTAAGTGTTAAGCAAAATTACTTGTATCCTCTTTGATGTTTTTATAAGCACTTAAATGTTCTTTTCTCCTGACACACAA
Source organism: Pyrrhosoma nymphula (assembly GCA_963573305.1). Lineage (NCBI taxonomy): Eukaryota > Metazoa > Arthropoda > Insecta > Odonata > Coenagrionidae > Pyrrhosoma > Pyrrhosoma nymphula. The sequence goes on from OY754334.1 coordinate 40,423,067, forward strand.
GCTTCTACCTGTCTGCCCCACGTACACACCATTGCAATCACAGCATTTCAATGAATATACTCCACCTCGGTCTAATTGCTCTATTGGGTCCTTACATTTTACTAGCAGCTTTCGGAAAGTGGCATTAGGTCTATAAGCCATGTGGAATTCGTCTCTGGGTAGAAGGTGAGCCATTTTCTGAGATGCTGCACCTAGGTATGTCACCATGCACCACTGCTTCTTTTTACTATCGTTCTCGGAAAACATTTGGTCCATAGCCAATCTTCTCTGTTTTTTAAAAACTAATTTGTCTATTAAATTTGGTGAATACCTGTTAGCTGAAGCAATTTGTTTAATTGTACTGTTTATTTCTTGAAGTCTTCTCTTGATAGTGGAATGTTGAACAGGCGATGAATCATGGAATGAAAAGCCATCAGATTGTGTGAGTAATGGTGTCTTGAAATTACTGGGATGACATGGTCGGTATACCAGGGCTTCCGAAAATTTGAGAAGGAATGCCGGTCTTTATCGAGTTTAATTGTAAGATCAATGTAATTTAAGGTGTGGTTAGAGTCTCTTTCACAGGTGAATGAAATTGTAGGATGAATATCATTTAGAAAACTCTTGAAAATATCCAACTGCCGATCAGTTCCATTCCAAAGCATAATAATATCGTCAACATATCTGAACCAGTAGACCACATAATTTAGTAGGTTGTGTTCTGAACTAAATTTTTTTTTTTCGAATTATCAACAAAAATATCTGCCAGCAGTGGGGAAAGAGGTGAACCCATAGCAAGGCCACTACCCTGTTTATTAAATTTACCGTTGAACATGAAATAATTTAGGACCACACACAATTTGAGAAGGGTGGATAACTCGTTCTTCGTTTTTTCAGCGATCTTGGCTGCACCCAGGAGATAGATAGCCAGGCCAGTTGCTTCCTCTGGTGGCACACAAGTGAATAGGCTGATGTAGTCAAAAGAGACTAGTCTTGAGTTCTTCTGAGGTACGATGTCTTTTATTTTTTTCCACGAGGTCAAGAGAATTTTTGACACTGCACTTTGAATTGAATGCAGTATGCTGCGATATAAGTTGAGTCAAGGTGTGGGCTAATTTGTACGCTGGAGCGCTTATACTCAACACCACTGGTCTAATAGGGGTGTCCAGCTTGTGAATTTTAATAAGCCCGAAGAGCCTAGGAGGGATAGGGTTTTTACTTAGCAAGAAATACCTATCTTTTGGTTGAAAAAGTTCTGTTGACGTTCTAATCGCATCTCTGATAGCTTGTTGGAACTTTGGCGTAGGGTCTTTCTCCAACAGAGTCAAATTAGATTTCTGAATGAAATCGTAGCACTTCTTGATGTAATCTTCACGATCTAAAATCACCAGGCAGCTTTCTGCAAGACTGGTCTTCAGCCAATACTTGTCTCTTAATAGATAAAAATCTTTTCAAGAATTTGCACAGCATCTCTAGAAGGTGGTGGATAAATCTTATTTATCCGTTACGTAACTACGGAAACAATAGGATAAACAGATCTCAATTAATGCCTGATGATGGTGATTATTAACTGAAACCCGGGTCGCTTAATTTAAATAAAAGTGGTATTAGTGACAGATATTCATCGACAAACAAAAGCTGTTACAAAAGTAGTGGTAGACTTAGGTTTCAAGATGCTTTCACCTCTAAGGCTTCATCTCCATCAAGATGGTACATCTACCATAAGACTAACCTGAATACAAACACAATATTCATACCAGAGGCAGAATTTGAATGTACACACTTAGGGTTTGCCCGACAGGTGAATTATTAACATGGCCATTGCAGTAGGCCAAAAGTCTAAAGAGCAGGTAAATTACTTACAAGTGAATAGTCTTCAACCGTTGATTTCAGTGAACTTGGATCATCAAAGGAAGTAGTAGTAGTAGATGTCATCTCAGATGAAGGTTCAGAAACCGATACAGCAATATTAGCCGCATGTTTTTCGAGAGCACTCTTCAGACGTTTATCCTCAGTTATACGTGCTAGCAAATTAACAAAGGAGCCAATATGATCCACACTAAAATTGATAGAAAATTTTCTAAAATTATTAATAGCACCAGATCAATGTTCTATTTCTAAAGAGTTTTCTACCATAAAAAGCATTTTACAGGTACGTGTACCACATTATGAGCTTCTCAGCAACCTAGATATCCTAAAAGGAAAGACAATGGCAGATTCCACAGATATTTTTTTGGTGACCAGTTTCAATACAAGGGATGGATGAGGCCTGAAACCAGTTGCCAATAAAACATCTGTGGAACCTGCCATTGTCTTTCCTTTTTGAACAATCTTGAAGGAGTTCCATCATATTTCACCTGATACCATTGAATTGATATCCTAAAATACTCCAGCCCTGAGATCCAGAGAAATCTTCATCCAAATTCTGAGTATTCCTGGTTTTCAAGGATTTAAGGAAGGGAAAGGTAACCACTCAACTCAATCAGCTTAAGAGGAGTAAAATATCGAACAAAACTTCGGGTTGACCACTAACACGGAGGGTGATTTGTAATGGTGAATACTCTGAAAACCCTGTCACTAATTGATTGGTAAGACAACCTCAAACTGGAAAGGTAATCAGATGTCGAAAGAGTCACTTTTTTGAGAATATCATTCCTGGTGAGCATCATTTTGCAAATTGTGGTATCCATCATGAATATAAAAGCATATGATTGCTTTCAGACCGACTACAATTGAGTTTCTGAACCAACTACATACCTTATGCAATTTGGGTATACATATCTGGTTTCCAAGGCAAGGAGGGGGTGTCGTGGAGAGATTGCAGCCAATTGATAAATTCATTTTAATGTTAGAATGCAGTATAAACCTACAGCAGCAGAGTAAATTACTCTACCACATTGTATTTTAAATAAAAAATGCTCAAAAAATAACATTTGAAATACAAAACACTAAATACTTTTGCAGGGTGTATTTCAAAATATAAATATGTTCATGCATGTTAAAATAGTAAAAGTACTGAAATGCATTCCAATCAGAATAAAAATCAGAAAAAGTTTATAGTGAAAACCTAATATGTAAATAAGAAAACTACAGTATACATGCAATGAAAAATGGGCTCATGAGTTAAATAAGATTTATTTATGGAGTCATCCCTAACTAAAATATATCATTTAAAAAAAGCAGTAAGTAGATTTAATTCACATGATTCAATATGATATTGGAATCCTTCTACTAGGGTAGACCATCCTGTAGCATCTTCATAGGAACTACTTTGAGAACTTGCCGATAAAGCCAGTTTTGAACAGAGTTTGAAACCAGACTGGTGACAAATGAGAACGAAGCTTAAGTGTGAAAGAAAAGGTATGAGATTACAATGAAAGGTCATACAGTACATTTAGGCATATATAAAAAAGATTACAACTTGAAAAGGCTAAGCTTCAAAATATCAGCAGTAACCTAACAACAGAAATATTCATTCTTGGGGGCCTATTCTGTAACTCATAACGCCTGCGTTAACATGGCGAAGGTTGTTATTTAGGCGACATTTAAAGCCTCCCTGATTCTGTAACCCAAAAAGGCACCTCAATGTGACATGACGCTGTCGCCAAATGTCGCCCGCTTCAGCTCAGGCGCTACCGTGAAAGATGACTCAATTGCCAAGTAAACACCTCTGATTATTGTCGTCATTTGTTTTATTGGAGGAACTGTGTCGTAAATATGGCAAAATGGCACGATGTTTGAGGAATTTCCTTTGGCTAAACGTTGCACAGGAGGCACTTTTAGAGGAAAGATGTTCTCTTCGTCTTGAGAGGAGAAGAATTAGAGATTCGCAAAATCCTTTTTCTTAGAGAGATGAGGATTTTGTCGGATTCTTTCGAGTTTCAAAAGACATTGCGAGGTACCTCTGCAATTCCTTGGGACCAACGTTGAGACAAGAACGATCTCCAGGGTTGAATATTCATATCCAGGTAAATAAGAATGCCTTATTTAACGGCTTTTAAATTTTCCATAATTTGTATGTTCCATTTATGACGGCATTATATACCAACGTCATGTACGACACTTAATAGCAAGAGCATCATCTTTCCCAGGCCTTTCTGCCTGAGAGTATTAATTTTTGTAAGCCTTGTGGTTGATGGGTAATGAAGATGAGAATAATTTATGAAGGTCCTCGCCACCTTGTGATTCTTGGTGGAGGGAAGTTACCAACGAGTTGTTGGTCTAGACTTCTTACTGGTATCAAGCCAGCTGTCAGTAAGCAGATGTGTTTTGAAAGTCATCGGTTGCATTTGCGATCTCCTAGGACACTGGATAAAATTTCCTCAGACAAATGAAGAGATGGCTGCAATTGAAGTGAGGTAATAATTGTATCATAATATATCATATAAGTTTTGTGATCACTTCATTTCACCATTGAGAGATTATCTTTTTGCAATAATAAATTATCAATGTGCTTTATTTTCCAGATTTAGACCCACTGTCAGATTTCCAGGGGTTATTGGTGCAATCGATTACACTCATATATATCAATTGTGACCCCTCTTGTAAACCCAGGAGGCTATCGCAATGGAAAGAGATTCTTTTCACTCAATACCCAAATGGTAGTATGTATCTATTTTCTTCTCTAAAATAATTTAAAATTTAGTGTAAAGCACTTCCCAGCATATCTATAAGCTATTCCTGGGTCGAATCAAGGTATGTATTTAGTGATTATACAAAATATTGCCTGATTTCTTTGCTCATTTTCCAGACATGATGATCGCATGGTGATTAGAAATGCCCAGGGTCAGTGCATGGCCAATTTATATGGGATTTTAGCCACCCAAAAGAGGTCTAGGGATACCCAGGGAACCTACTTCCTCTCGGGTAATTAGGGGCCACCAATTTTTTTGGTACCTTAGAACATAAATTAAAGTGGATCATGAACTTTCTCTTATATTAAATGTAACAAATCATTCATTGCTTACAGGAGAATCAGGTTATGCATTGGAACCATAGTTGATGACACCAATACCCGATGCAATGGAGGGCACTCCTGAATTTAGATACACACTGGCCCATTGTAAGGCCAGAAGTATAGTAGAGACTCTTCGGAGTCTCGAAGGCAAGGTGGAGATGTCTTTTGAAAGATCGGGTGCTTCATTATCAATCCTTCACTATCGTCCCTAATGTTAGTAGGTAGCGTAGGAGTTCAACTTTTCTCCTGCCCATACGGCCTGTCGATTTTTTGAAGGCGGCAATATGCCGTATGGTCTCCATTACAGCACTGATACTAATCCTAAAACTGCACATTACCTTTGAGTAATTTGGCAGCAGCGGAAAATTTGGGTGGCCAGTATTTTTCTACCTAAATTGATACCTAATATTCACTATAAATATCACGAATGGTTAACGCCTAAGTTCTGAACCAAGACTTTAATTAACGCAAATAGTTAGGAATAATCAATATAATGCCGAGCGGAAAACCCTGAAACAACAGGAAAACTAATTTATCGGTGAAATATGGATTTACCCTGGCGACAATTATCTAAAAGTTCTTATAATATCACAAATAGTTATGTGCCATAATTTAAATTCAAGTTAAGTATACTATTTACATTTCCATGTCCAGTTACTTCGATGAGCCAAAGCCACAAGAATTTCATAAACGTCCAAGTACAGCCGCCATTATCTTTCCGACTGTCAGTTCTTTCCCTTTTTTGGTCATTAAAGAGATCCGCCCTAGCAATTTTTCATACCATCTGTAAGCGACGTCGCTCGCCAAGAGTCGCCCCAAAATTTCGACAACATTTAAAGCAGCATAATACACAGAATCGGAAAAGGCGTCTTGCGAAAGGCGAAATGACAACCGAAAGCATATAACGCCGCTAAGTTAGAGAATAGGCCCCTTGTATTCTCTCTCATAAAATGTAAGATTTTGCTGAAGTTCAAAACCACACATAACTTACTCTCATGCTGAAAACCCTCTTAAGCCCACTACGGACCATGAATTTACTGCCTCTAGCTCTTCCTCCTCCAATCACATTGCGAGATCACTAAAACCTTTGCTGCTCCAAACAAATAATGGGTAATATCATTTGCATTGTGGACTTAGATTTACAAAGCCATTCCCCATACTCTCCCTCCCACCCTTAAGCCATGACCACAACCCCACTCCCCTTACCTCACTCCAAAAATCTTCCCCACCCCATTCGCATAACATTTATTAAGGCTGTAATTTCGACCAGACAAACTTTGTATCTGAAGGTGACGCTTTGACGTCAAAACGCATTGTACATTTAAATTATTCTTGCAAAGTTGTTTTACTTGTGACATTGCCAATTTGTTTTTACATAAGTTCACTAAGTGGAATTTGGGCTCAAGTGTACATTTCTCAGAAGTATTTTGAGTATTTTAAAATACTGAAAATACCTCAAATATGTATTTGAAATACAAAATGCTTTTTTGTAGTGCATTTCAAATACAAAACACTTTTTAAGTATTTCAAGTAAATGTATTTTAAATACTGCCCAGTCCTGACCTTCAGCCTCATTAAAACAAGGGTTCAATGAGTTAGGTACAAAATTAGCTTAAGCAGATAACGTCAATAGTTCATCAGATGTAAAGGAAAGCAATACAGCCTACATACAAGTCATTGCTACTAATGATTCTATGACTAAATGCTTAAGGTATTTATTTTGAATCTGATCTTAGCTTTAAGTATCATATATCCATTATATTTCACTCAAGGCTTATAAAATGTTGAGTTTGGAAATTGTACTTCAAAGGAATTTGGTAAATATCACTGCTTTATTACCTTGTTATGTTCACTTGTAAGACCCATACTTGAATATTGTCATATTTTACGGTCACCATACTACAATAGTTCTGTCAATATGTATAATTGAAAATGTACAAAAGAAATTCCTGAGATAGCTACTATATACACTGGTGTTTTTGTATTTATGAATTACTCTTGGATGTATATATTTGATTTTGAGAATCTTCAGACACGAAGAACTGTTGAGGACATATTATTTCTGCATAAACTGCTATATAATAGTACACATTCCTCCCACAACATAATTAGAACCAATATCTTTCTGCATCCCTCACAAAAATACTAGAAACAACCAGTGCTTTAACATTCCTTAATCTTCTAAAGGTAAATGAATCATAGGGTCCAATCTGGGAGAAATTCTTTTGTGAGATTCGTAGAAAAGTAAGGGGTATTAGATAAATGGGAAAGGAAAGTGAAAGGAATGCGCATTTATGAAATGTAAGAAAAGAAGGCGTGAGATTCTTAGTTTTCGAAAAAATAAAGTTTGAAAATGACCAAATTTCTGTATTTTTCGTGATATTTTGATGCCATATTCCGAGATCTTCGGAAGTCCCGCTAGAGGGATACAGAGTAATTTCACATCTACAATATGCCTTTACCCCACCCCCCCAACAAGGTTGCGGGCCTATGGGGTGAAACAGGGGTACTAGGGTGGGACGATACGCGGCCTGGAAATGGGCATTTTCGAACGGGAAAAAGGCATTTACAGGTGAAAAAAATAATAAAAATGCAATTTTAAGGAAACGGGAATACAGAGAAATAGATTTTTCAGAGGTGGGAAATGGGGAAAGTGAGAAAATGAGGTAAAGGAAGTTAAGAGAAATGGCCATTTAAGAAAAAAATCCCCCGAGAGGGGTGATGATTGGAGGGGGGTGTATTTGTAGTCTGGTGAAAGTTGTAGTGTATTTTTTCAAGGAAAAAAATCCCCCTAGAGGGTTGATGATTGGAGGGAGGTATAGTTGTATTCTGGTTAAAGTTGTAGCATATTAGGCGTTCCATGGAAAGAGTTCTTTTCAAAGCTCGCAAATAATCTTTAAATGACACGATTCGCTTAAGTCCAGAGAAGAAGGTATGAAACCTCGACTGTGAAGTGTGGAGGAAAGTGCATAAGAGAAATATTTGGAATTAAGTTTGGAGATGTGTGTAAAATGTTAGGGGAAGACATGTGTGAAACGCATCGTAAAGCGCAGCTAGTTTAAGTTGAAGGCGGGAACAGTCATGGGTGGTGGGTATAGCGAATAGAAGAAATTGCTCAACCACTGCGCCATGTCGGGGAACTAGGAGGAAAAGGTCAGTATTTCCAACATGGCCTCCAGAAATAGATTTACATCACAGGTTTAAGTGAATAGTTTTCGAAAGGAAAAGGTTTTATGAAGAATATGAAAGGTTAGTATAAATGCGCATATGTAGCATAGCAATATATGTGAAGTAGGTGGTATAAGGTGAGCGGAAAGCAGGTGAAATTGAGGAATTTGCAGACTGGACACTTCAATACAAATATCCTTCTAAAATTTACACTTATTATTTGTCTATTAACAGGTTAATGAGAGACTTGATTGCTGTGTCCTCCGAAATCGATATTTTCAATTTATCCTTTTCATCCCTAAAACAAAAACTAAAAATAAAAAACATGCCCTAAATTTTGGTCACTGTAAATTAATATTTTTCAATGCTAATTTATGAAGAATATGAAAGGTTAGTATAAATGCACATATGTAGCATAGCAATATATGTGAAGTAGGTGGTATAAGGTGAGCGGAAAGCAGGTGAATTTGAGGAATTTGCAGTCTGGACATTTCAATACAAATACCCTTCTAAAATTTACACTTATTATTTGTCTACTAACAGGTTAATGAGAGACTTGATTGCTGTGTCCTCCGAAATCGATATTTTCAATTTATCCTTTTCATCCCTAAAACAAAAACTAAAAATAAAAAAACATGCCCCAAATTTTGGTCACTGTAAATTAATATTTTTCAATGCTAATTTTAACACTGTTTTTATTCAATTTCAGTGATTATAGTATTTTTTTCAATCCAAAGGTACCCACCATTTTTACTATCACAATGGATGATGATACATTTTTTCGTTTAAATGAGCACCTTTTTCCATGAAACTAATTTCAGAATACATAATACTTTAAATGAGCACCTTTTTTATATGAATGTAATTTTAGAATAATACTTACTGTATTTGCATGAATTTATTGTAAAGATTTGTAAGATGGATTATATCCAGTTTAATAAATCTATTATAATTCCCAAGAAGTGCCAAGGTGCATTGAACGCACATTAAATGCGCATAAAACCAACTCATTCCGGAATCTGCATTAGTCTCGCAATAATAATGCGCGTAATACGCGCATTATTAATGCGAGGGTTATGTTGTAATGAAGAAGTATGTGAGCATATGTGATTGCCATATCGTCCTGGAAGTGTTCTCGAAGATATCGAAAGATATATCATTTCTGTCGCAGGTACAATGCGTTAATCATCATGCTTGATGCTTGGATTATCTCTATCAAAAAACCTTTCTTACTCATTCATTGCGTCATAAATTGTTGAAAAAATCTAGTAGCTATTCAAGTAAATTTAATAGCTCAATAGTATAGTCAAGCTCATTTTCAGGCTCTTGCAAAGGGCTGATTATCAACAACGAAGGTATTGTTAAATTTCCATAAATAATTCCTGGATTCTGGATTGCCAGATATTGGTGACAGATCAATTATATTTTCCTGCCCTACCCAGAAGAAATAGAGGTAGACTAGTTAATGGATTATGTTATAATTTTATTCTGGCATCTGTGCCGTAATTTACTTCAGTAAAAAAGTTTTGTCATGAATATAGATATCCATATTCATGAGTTTTGTATTGCTTTGGTTTCTTAAGTCGTAAACGCGATGGGAGATTCTCTTTATTGTATCCTGCGCATTTATTGGTTCCCTGCCATGCCTCGCTAGCTGTGCTAACTTCATAACCGCCAATCCGCTGCCACCAACGGAAGATGTAAACATGCGTTGTCGGTGATTTAAGAGTCAGGAAAATGTTCTACTTAAATTGTGTTTGGAGATTATTATGCTTTCGTGTATTGTGACTGCAGTGATTTAGGAGAAATTTTGCTTTACTTTGTTGTTATCAATGCTAATGTATGAAGGATAAAGTACCATTAAATGTTGAAAGCGTGATAAAGACCGATGTAAACAGTTGTCGGTGATTTAGGGTCAAGCAAATGTTCTTCTTAGATTGTGTTCAGTGATTATTATGCTTTGATTCATTGTGAGTGCAGTGATAAATGAGAAATTTGGCTTTAGGTGGTGATAATATCATAGTAGTTGTTCAACGCTGATGTAAGAAGGATAAAGTACCAATAAATCTCAAAAACGTGATGGCTTTTGTGGCTATTGTTGTGCTCATGAAAGTAAGTGTTTACCTTAAAAGTATTCCATAAATGCGCAAGGTTTGCATGATAAGTGAAGTGAATTTTATTGTGATACCGATCTGTTACAAGTGGGTGAAAATTGTGTTTCAGCTGGCAAGACGAAAGCTCACCTTAACCAATGTTCTTGTCGGTATTTAAATAATTCTTGTGAATGACCTATATAAAACGATGAGGGACGAATATTAAGAACAAAGCAAAATTGCATTGAAGTCTCACCTTTTACTTAGGTATTTGATGTGTTTCTACTTAGGCTGAAAAAAATTGTACCAAATGTATTTTAATAAATGTCACCATACTCGAGCAAAGAGAGTTTTATCTTCTTCGGAGTATTTAATCATTCCCTTCGTTTGTAATCCACGGCAGAAGTGTACATATGTAATATATATTTCCATTTTGCTCTTTCTTTTTTAGTTTATGTCTTACTTAGTGAATAATTGTGAGGTGCCCCACAGTTAAAATATACCCTTAGTGCCTTATAAAGGTGGATCTGCAATGCACTGTATATGCAGGAAGAATGTGCATTGATAATGCGCATTTAATGCACATTAAAGGTGTGGACAAAAATGTGCTTTTAATGCACATTTGAAATGTGCATTAAATGAGTATATGAATGTGCATTTAATGCACATTTAATGTGCATTGGCTCTGCCTGGGTTATAATAGCATTACATATAATTGAAAAAGACTATGAGGCACGTATGAATATAATTGAATCCCTTGTAAAATAATGCTTAAGTAATCGAAGGAAAGGTGATTATATAGAGATGAGGGAAAACATTTTTAGAGATCAGTGGCTAAAAAACAACTTAAGGGCAGGAGAAATAATTTTAGTTCCTTCTCCATATGATATGTGTGGTTATTGTGCATTTTGTACGTTCTCCATAATTTTTCACAATTTTCATATGTTTATTGTCATAATGGCTTGGTACTGGAAAAAGAACTTTCCTACCATTTCCGGTACCAAGTTTTTTTTTTAATCTGGAATGTTTGAGAGAGTGGAGAGGTATATAAGTTGGAGCCTAATACATGTTCAGTTCAGTTTTTGAGATGAGTTGAGTGAGAACTCTGTGAAATCTTTACTTCAATTTAGAGTTTTGAGTGTATTAGAGTTTCATTTGCCCATGACCTAACCCTCGTACAAGAATATGATTAGCAATTTTTTCTTTAAGTAAGTACTTAAAGAGGGTAAACTAATTTACTAGGAATTAACATGTGACAACTAAGACCTCAGTTAATTAGTGAGTGAATTGCCTCGACCATTGAACTCTTTTTACTGTTCATGAAAATATTTATGCCTTAAAATGAAAAAAAAAGCCACCGATCCAGATGAAACTTATTATATTAATTCTTGAATGTAGTGAGTGATCTTGTGACATTGTGCTGTAAAGGTAAGAGGAAGTTCCATAAGATCATGTTACTTTCATGATCATTCAGAGTTAGCGTGTTTTGAATGAATTAAAAGTGATGGAGTGAGTGCATATAGAACCATCTAAAAATGTGGATTTTTCCTGTTTGTCATATTCCTGAGGGAATTTCTGTTTAAATGGCAATAAATCCTTCTAAGTAAAGATGGTAACGAAATGCTGTTTTCTAATACATAACAATGCAAACTATAAGTCAATTGTCAATAGATCATATGCAGAAACTTATGAGAGTTGTACAAATTTTCATATGAAACTCCTGGTAACATTATTTCGGTATATGTTCGTCAGACAGTACTCAATCCCCATAAGTGGAAATTATAACACAAACTTGGCACAAGATACAACAAAAAATGGACCTTGATGATATACGACGATTGCAAGTATATCCTTACTCACTTTTTTGATTTAAGCTCTTCGTACTTGGATAAAAAGGCAGCTGGATTAGGGCTGTGCTGAGCTATATTTCTCACAGCAGACTGCGATGCGGGATGCGATGAATACGGAGAAGAGTTCTTCTGAAGAATATCAATACATTTATCCGGAGATGCAGAAGACCTGTCGATGATGATCATATATTCAAAATGTCAAATTTAACCTCCACAACAAAATACACATCCATTTGAATGATCGAGGAAAAATTGTGAATTTACCCAAGTACTTCAACAAGCTCCTTTACTAAACGATGAACTTTAAAGTCACTCATTTCAAAAAATTCTTATATTTTAAAAGGGCAAGAGGAAAACGGAAGGCCACATTTGATTCCGTCGATGTTATACTTGTGCAAATAACACACTCTTACTGCAACAAGGATGATGTTAGCCTACTCCATACTTCTTCCTTTAATTTTGCAGGTCCCAGTGCGATCAATAAAGAATAATTTGGGTGGCACCCCCAACGTGTGACGGAAAACCGTAAAATATCATAACATTCACAACAATTGTCGATTCAATTTCCATTTACAAGAAAAACAACTGAATGGGAAAGCGCAATTCGCTTGTATTGGCGGTTTTGGCGCAGAGATCTTATGGAAATTTGTGATGTTTTATCACTGCAGTCCAAAAATTTAATGATTAACCTTCGTGTTAAAAATACTCGCCCGCAACGTAATACTTAGCACTACACAGTCAATAAGAGGCAGAAGCACGAATTTACGGGAAATGCTGTCAGGGAGGTCGATACAGCTGTTTATGAGAAATTTAGATGACGTACACAATGAAAACGCATTCAGCTGATGATATTTATTTTTCGTTGGCCATTATTTTTCCAACATTGAATTTATTTTTAATTATTTTTCGAATTTAACAATCGATTTTGAAATGAGCTTGTACCGCTTGTACACATCCACGAAGAAGGCTATAATTTCAAATTTCCCGCCAATGAAATGAACAATGTTTAGATGAGAATTATACTAAGTACTTGGAGGAGCGGAGGGCAGGGCAGGGAGCAAGGAGTCTATATTAATATCCAAGGAGTAGAATGTAATTCTTTTATCCATGGCAGGGATTGTTGATTGAAATATATCCGTGGGGGAGGGAATGGTTGAGGCATGTATGTTCATGGGCATTTAACAACCACCGTTGTTAACGTTAATGCTTTCTCTTAGGACTGGTACACTAAGGTTTGTATTATTATTATGGTCATGTCGATTGCTAAACCAGCATTTGGAGAAAATCACCGTTTGCGAAGTGCTAAAACATCTTGGAGGCAATTCTGTAACTAATTACTCCTGCGCTATCAGTGCTATATTAAGACGTAAGGTGCTATTTTGGCGCTCCCTTGATTCTCTAACACAAATAACGACAAAAAGGAGACGTTGAATAGCACCAGCAGTAACGCCAGCCTTTGGCTTGCGTTATCCATAATACAGACGGGCGTAATTTGTAGGCGGAGAATACCGCTGGTGGTACATAGCGCTCCAATTTATAGAATAGGCCCCATTATTTTTAAACTAAGTAGAAGGCTACACATGTATTATCAATTAATTTCACCTAAGGAATACACTAACGAATACTAGAGTCATACTAGACTGCAGTAAGTCAACCTTGCTGTTTCTGGGTAAGTGGCTATCTCAGACTCATTCAGCTTATGCTGAGGAAGATCATCTATTAAATTTCCCTCACAATTAAATCCATTTGCCTTGCCTTAAGTATCACTCTAGCTCACTCTTCATGAACCCCCCAAAATGAAATCCTGGCTATGTCACTCATGCATTTTTTGGAGGTTTGTGACACTCCTATGAAGATGAGATGATGATACCTACCCAATACCAACTCTTTGAACAACATCGATCCCTAGCCCAAGTGCAATGCAGGCTGTACCTACTGTTTAAACCCATACTTGCCAGCTTATTGGCTTAGTCTTCCTAAGCTCTTGCCTCCGACATCTGCATTCTCTTTTGAAATAGGTACCTAATACTAATTGGTACCGAAGGCTAGAACTATTTGATGATTAGTGTGGTACATTTTTGGTACCTACATGTGTGTACCAAATCAATTTTGTTTCCAGCTCAAAAATGCTACCAGACTTAAGGGCTTCAAAGAGTTCAGATTGCAATATGAAGCTGCTGAGAGGGACTCGGGTAGAAAGACCCTAGCAATTGAATAAATTCCCTCAGTGCTGATAGATTACTCTGGATTGACGAGGCCTTTAGCTGACTATATAATTTTATCTGTGATATGTATGAATCTCCCTGTCGATTTCGGCAACAATAATCCCTGTTTGCCGTCAGTTTAAAGGCTGTTGTGTGCCTGTTGGAGATTTTTTTGGACATAATTTGAACAGCCAACGAACAATCTCGCACCACACACAAATGTAACAACTTGGAAACAGCCTTCCAACAGTTTGTACTCTGCTTGCAGATTGTTCCTTAACTAGCAGATAACAAGTATTTCGGTGACGATAGTGAACAGACTCTTAACAGGCAGGGGTCGGTTGGTTGTCTGTTTTACTGGATAGAGAATGAACAGACAACAGTGAACAGTCACTCAACAGGCAGGGGTCGGTTGGCTGTTTGTTTTACACAAAAGGGAACGAACAGACAACAGTGAGCAGACTCTCAACAGGCAGGGACTGGTTGGTTGTCCGATCCATTCGTGGCGACCCGATTTACCAGTGTTTTTTTATTATCGATATTTATTTATGTATCAGTGTTAATTAATTTCCTAGCTATATACATTATATTATGTCTATGTATGTGTTTGTTGGTGTACCGGTGCATTCAGCAATTTTCTCCTTTCAACATTTCCACAAGTTAGTTACGTCTTGATTGAAATGAGAACAAACATGAGGGAATTGGAAAAAATCTTGTTTATTCTCAGTAATATTGCATTTATATTCATACATATAGGTTTCAATTAATTAATGCCTGATAACTGTTATCATGATTAGTTGGTATTTCCTCAAAATATCACGGAATTGCCATTTAAAAATTAATTGTCGAAATTATATTAATCCTCGGAAGTGGCCACATATATAAGACTTACATGATCCGGGTTCTTTTATTTTGGGTGCGAGACTATGCGCGTTGAGACGTATGGTAGGTAGAACATGCGAGATAGATACAATGTCATAAGATAGATATGTACTAGGAAGGATATAATAAAGCATGCCAGCCCGTTAAAGTACTTCCAAAATATAGTTTTTAGACATAGGTTTTTATTTTCAGAGGGCAGGGAACCGTTATGTTATGCCTCAAGAACAGGTTGCAAAAAGAATATACACCAGCAACTAACAAAGAGTCAGAATATAACCAAGAAAGAACCGTCTGATGACTAATTAGCAACAGCGCACAGGCTCCTACCTGTTTACTGACAGTGTTCGAACAGGCAGTGACAGCGAACTGGCAGTGCACAGTCCCCTAACTGTTCACTGACTGTGGTCCAACAAGCAAGGAACAGGCTGTGGTCCACAACAGGGAGAGAAGAGACAAGTAACCCTCTTCTATCAGACATGAAACAGGCAAGGTGTTCCAATTTACATTTTGCCAACCATTGCCTTCCTGCTGTCTCTTGGACACAGGGAACCAACAGCCTACCAATCAGACAACGAACAGGCATTTTTGTTACAGCAATCGAAAGGGATGGTCAAATACCAATTGACTTTAATAAGAATTAAGCTGCCCTCTCCCTTATAAGAAGAAAAGAGCCAAGAGTATGAAATATTTTTGAACAAATAGTCTTATTACTCATGAATAAAAAATGCTGATTGTAATTATCATCCGAAGAATGAAACAGTAGATGGAAAAATTCCTTGATGAAGACCAATTTAGTTCCAGGGGAATTAGGGGATTGAATGAAGTGCAGATTATAGGTAGCCTCAAGGCTTCCTTTAGAGAAGAGGATTCTAGAATACCACCCCACATACATTGACTCAGAGGAAGCATTTGACATTGTGGACTAGAGTAAAATGCTGAATTTCTTAAAGAACATATAAGAATAATTATGCACCTGAAGAGTAATTTGCTGGGTGTATGAAGAATAGTTGGAAATGATTAAATGTTACAGCAATCCAGGAGGAGCAAGAGTAGAGACTGGAATAGGGCAAGGATCTGCTTTGTCTCTGTGTTATCTTCAATGTTTATGAAAAATAGTACTGAATGAAAATAAAGGAGAAATTTAAAACAGGGCTACATATTCATGGAGAAGCAAATACATGCTACTCTTTGCTTATGACAAAGCAATTCTGGTGGAGAGGAAAGGAGATTGGCAAGAATGCTAAGCTGTAAGGAAGAATTGTGAGGTGGGTTAACTTGCAGATTTATGTAAGGAAGACCAATATAAGCAAATAAATTAACCTACTTACTTACTTAACATATATACATGTAGTTTCGAAAAACTTCCCACTTAAAATTCATCCCTCCCATTCCCCACTACTGCATTCCAATCACTAATGATTATCAGGTTTTTGTGACCGGGATTTCTCTAATTATGTCTTCTATTTGCTCTTACACCCCATTAACCTCTTCCTCCCTATTGTTCCTTGTAGGCATGTACAAAATGGACCAATTAGAAATTCATCTGGCGTGATTTTATTTCTACCACTCCTATCCTGTCACACACCTTTTCAATGTTTACTACCCTCTTCCCTATTTTAGCATTCAGTACCATAGCTGCTCCACATTGACTCTCATCTACCCCACTATAGATTGCCCTGTAACTATCACTCCAATAGTCCCCACTATCCCTCCATCTCACCTCATAGACAACTCCAAACTGCCCATTTTCTCTTTCTCCATTTCCTTTTAAATATATTCTAGCTTCTCAGCCCATATCATTGTTCTAACAATCCAAGTTCCTGTTTTCACCACTACTTTCCTCTTTTTTTCCTCTCTCTCCTACTCCTTGTATTCTCTGATGACATTTTTGTTCAAGGATTTATTGTGATGATGACATTTGAGGCCTTGCCTCCCCCACTGCCAGGCCTGACACTCACCCTATAGTTGATGGCATCCTGTATTTGCAAGGACTAAATTCTCTATGAATTACTTTCATATTCAGAGTAAATGATAGTTGGGAGGGCTTCCCCACCCCCATTTCCCAACGGTATTTTTAATGTGACACCATCACTTTAGCCACCTTTTATCTGGCTCCTACCCTTTGACAAATCTGGCATGGGTGGTCCTACTGAAAGCGAGAGCCATTGTTCCCACCAGGCCAGCTCAAAGGGTCATTGAAATGTGCAAGCACTTCCACCGTGTCAAGCTTGTAGTCCATGGGAAGGGAATGGTATATGGATGGAATATTTGAAGAAACTGGATTTGGTATCAGAGAAATAAAGATAGGGATAGTTCTTAGATAGATAGATAGAAATAGACACATTTACTAAGAGAGGGAATGTACATTCTTGAAGAAGTATGAAGAAAAGGTTCATGAAAACTTATAACTTGAGCAATGAGAAACAGAGGATGAGCATGGATTAGAGAGTTTCGAGATGTGGGTTTGGTGAAGGATGGAGAGGATGAGGCTAGAAGAGGAAGAAGGCAAATGAGGAGGTGTTGAAAGGAGGAAAGAAGGTAGTGGGGAATATCTGATCTTTCAAAAGAGGCGGAAGAAATAGTTGGAGGGTGTTATGAGGAGTAATGAGTGTTGAAGAGAGTAATTATGGGGAGAATGAGCAGCAGGGGAAGTGGTAGAAGAAGAGCAGGGATTTTGAATGCAGTGGAGAAGGGTATGAGGTAATGTGTATGTATCTGTATTTGAAGTTAAGGTGCGTTGACTGCTGAAGCCCTTTTGCTCCTTAGCTATAGTTAGCTAAGAGTTATGAAAAGTTTAGGATGTGGATAGTGTTGGGCATATCAAGTAATTATGACCAAATTGGTTAAGGATGGATTATGAAATGTGAAGGTTAGGAGTAAGGTAGGTACACTCCTTGAACCTACTATGTATTATGTATTCATCGGTAGGCCTCCTAGAGTGAATGCCCATACCTGTGTAATTCTGCTGTTGTTCTTTTAAAGTTGGGGGCTGGACTTCACCATGGAGATCTCTCCTTAGGTGAAGGAACCCTTCTCTATCCTAATCCCGTGTACCCTAAGAGCATCTCGTTAAGTGACATGTTTGGAGTGTGAAAGTTTGAAAAAATAGTTCTTGGGCATTCGAATTTATAGAATCAGAATGGGTCATTACATATCTGGATATGTGTTCATGTATCCATGCTGGTTAGCATGCTCTCAGGAAGTGATTTCTTATCTGCTCTCAAATGTATGTACCAAGTGTAAACAGGCCCTTTCTGAGTTACTTAGTGGTAGCATGCATGCTAACACTATGTTTTCGACCTGCTGGAGTCCTGTTTGACCATTCCGTGGCTCCAGTTAACTTAAGCAAGATGTACAGAGGTCACCAGAGAGGTGCAGTCCTACAAGCTTCCTCGGACTCAGCTGTTAACCACTTTGCTGTGGTGTACATATATATATATATATATATATATATATATATATATATATATATATATATATATATATGCCAAGAAGAATCCGCATCCTCCGTGTGAAAGATGCATGTACAGTATACATATCTGGCATGAAGGGATAGGTAAAAATTATTATTATTATTGTACCAGTGGTAAATTGGTTAATGCAGGCTAAGATGAAAGAGGCTAAATATCACCTGCACCATTCAGGCGCAGGTCCTCATCTCCGTACACAACTTCATTGTTCAGCTGGGCATATGTTCTACCTCTCTTCATTCCATTCATGAAGCCTATTCTCTTTCTTTCCCTTTTTTGCTTACCCAACATCCTTCTATCTATGATGGCCTTGAGCATCCCTTTGCCTCTCATTACTTACTTACTTAATCCCATGGCCATCAATGCCCAAGCTGGGATTTGGCCTCACCAACGCGTGACCTCCATCTTTCTCGGTCTGTAGCTTCTTCCACTGCTCCCCCTATCCGGTTTATGTCCGTGTTTGCTCCATCCCACCACCTTTTTTTTGGTCTTCCCAGTGGTCGTCTTCCCTCTGGTCTCTCACTGGTAGCATCCTTAAGTATTGAGCCTCTCATTACCTATTCCAAACACCTACACTTCCTCCCCCTAATCTTCTTCAGCAGCTCTCTCTTCTCACCCACCATACTAAGCACTTCCTCTTTTGTTTTCCTTTCAGTCCATCATACTTTATCCATTCTCAGCACCGACATCTCATACACCTACAACTGTTTCTCATCCTTTCCTCAGAGAACAGGTTTCTGGACCATACACCGCCACATTAAATATTGTACTTCAGTAGTATTTTCTTCAAGTTTTACACTTGGTCCCTGTCATCAGCTCTCCTATTAATGTACACCTCTTTTGATGATGCAATAATTCTTTCAATGTCGCTATTGCTAGGCTCATTTTCCTCCATAGACTACTCAAGTATTTAAATTTTTAAACTGGCTCGAGTTTATGCCCTCTTAATTTTATGTCTAGCCTCAACTTTATTTGTCCAAAAATATCTCATTACTGTGGTTTTCTTATGATTCATCCTCATTCCGTTTTTATCACACTGATTTTGTAATGGATCTATCAATACCTGATGCCCAATTGATTATCAACTGCCTGGCGCCTGGTCGTCATAGAATCTAACTGTATCAGTTGCCCTCCTACTTCTATTTATACATTTGCTATTATCAGAAGATTTTAGGTCAAATAATATTTTTTTTTGAGAAGTAACTCTCACTCACTCGGTGATTCAACCCCAAGGTTGGTTTGGATAGTTGAGGATAGAGCTCATCCTGGACTAAGCCACAGGTGTGTGAATTCCAGACATTCAGGGTAGGTGGGCCAGTTCGACTAATTATTATGCGCATATTCATATATTCTTGAGAAAATTATCTCATGAATTCCTTGCATCGTCAAATTATTATATAATATATACATGTTGCTCAGACGATTAAAGTTTAAGAAAATTCCTACCTCCGGTAATATAATGAGTCCATTATATTTTAATATTATGCAGTAGTTGACTGCAGGACAGCGATGATATATTCATTTTTAGGAATTTGATTATTCGAGTGCATATTATTCACATAATATGTAACTATTCGACTGTATAGCCATGTAAAAATATGCACATATTATGCACCTCTTATTCGCAGTTTTAGATGGCATAATATTTTCATATTACTTGCAGTGCGCGCATATTATTCCAATTATATGCACATAATCAACGGAATATTATTTACAATTTATACCAAACCATTTATGCATATTTTATACGGTATAAATTTTTTGTGCTGTGTGGGTCCTTTCCCTGGGCCACCTCACACTCCGAGGATTTTTTTTGTTTGGGGGCGTCCAAAGGCTTCACTTGGATTTGAACCCAGGACCCTTCAATCAGTAGCCAAGCACTCTAACCATCAAGCTACCATGCTCCCACTTGAGAGGTAAAATAATATTTTTTAAAATATTTTTCTTTAAAGGCTTTCAAGGCTTGGTCGCCTCCAACTGGTGGTGGAGTAATTCAACCAGATTAAGCATTTATCGTTCTCCACGATGGGCTCAATATCTCCAGGGGCAATGAGCAGCACAGGTGTTTCGTCGATGCCATAATGGTGTTGAAGGTGAAAGTATAACACCCGCAGGGCTGCGTTATGCCGAGCTGAATACGCTGACTTGTCGTTGTAAGAGTACAGCCGGAGAGAAGGTGACCCAAAGTCTCCGGCTGGGCTCAGCAAGCCCTGCATCTCGTGTCCGCGACCTCCACCTTGAATATAATGCGGCAGTACACGAGTGTGTTTATGACACCATCCTGGCACGCGAGGACAAAACCCTCGGTCTCTGACTTCAGACCGGTGGATCATAAGAAAGCATATGTCAGCTCCTTCGATAACCCATGCTTTTCGATGCTTCGATAGAAACCTCCATGCATGGGCTTATCAGTTTGCGTCTTGAGCAAGGCCTTCTACTCGGCGTTTTTTATTTCAAGCTTGAGGATATCTGCCTTCAATGACGAGATGGTCGTGTCATTGTCGCTTCCATCGGATGACGGGTCGAAGTCGAGACCGGTTTCGTCCGCTGCCCTCTTTGCCGCCTGGAAGAGAAACGTCCCTGCTCCCGCACTCTCGTGCTCTCTCACGAGATTGAGCAGGGAGTCCCTGCTTTTCAACACTCGGCAAGCTGTACCCAGGACAACTCTGTTGTGGCTACACTTCAGACTCATTAGTCTTCTACCACCTACATTACGAGGGAGATACAATCTGGCAACGGAAGATTTAAGGTGAAGACTTCTTTAGGTGGTCATCATCTTCTTCCTTCCCCTATCGAGGATCTGCAACTCGTTGACCTTCCACTTCATGCATCCGAATAGGAACCGCAATCATGTTCATGGCAAGAACGAGGTTCTTGCCAGGCAGCTCAGAACTCCAGATGTTCCTGAGAGTCTGTCTGTATTTGGTGGTGAGTCTTTCCTTCACTGCTGCTACCTCCTGCAGTCAGCGCTGGGGGACGCTGAGATATTGATAGCTATCATCGTCCTCGAGGTGACAAATGACGCTCCCGTCAACAAGTTGTACGTCTTCCTTGATCTCCGAAAATCTTCCTCTCGCCAAGTGGATGGATGCACACTTGTCCAATCCAAACTTCATCCCTATTGCCACACTGTATTCCAGTACGGTGTCCAGGGCAGTGCGAAGGTCTTTCGCATTAGAAGCATAAAGCTTCACGTCATCCATATAAAAGAAATGGGGACCTTATGCTTCCTGTCACCTGGAACACCGCACATGTATCCTCTACCTCGTCGCAGTCGAAAGGACAGGAGTAGGAGGGAAATGCAGAACAGTAAGGGGCTCAAGCTGTGGCCTTGAAAAACGCCACGTGGTATGTTACCAACTCTGTGGAAACTGACCGCTTGTCTGAAGTCAGAACGAAGCGTGTTTTCCAGAGTGGTAACAGGCTTTGGTTGCAGGACACTACCTCTGGGTGGACTTTCATCAACTACAACATAGGAATCAAAAGCTCATGCGAAGCGGTATCAAATGCCTTCTTGTAGTCCACCCAGGCCATTGATAGGCTTCGCTTATGCCGGATGGCATCCTGGCGTATGCACCTATCAATGAACAGGTTGTCCTTGCATCCCGCAATTCCCCGCTTTGAGCCCCTCTGCTCGTACACCTCCTCCCACACTGGCTGGACGTGGTGGAGGATAAGGTCGCTCAAGATAGAGGTGAACGCCTTGTATACAGTGTTGAGGCAGGTTATAGGGCGGTAGTTCTTCGGATCGGACAAGTCTCCCTTCTTAGGTATCAGAACCGTGCGTCCCTCAGTCAGCCAAGGTGGAATTGGTTCTCTACCATTCAGAAAGGACGTGAAGATTCTGGTGAGGTGTTGGTGGGTAGAAGTAAACTTCTTCCACCAGAAGTTGTTCACGGCGTCCATTCCTGGAGCCGAGAAGTTCTTCTTGCCAGAGAACGCCTTCTTCACGTCACTCTCACTGACTGAAAGAGGTCCATCCACATCTTGTAGGCGGCGGTCACATAGCTCTTTAAAGAGGCCTATGGCCGGAGTGTCTCCGTTGAATGGCTTCGACGTTACGTAGATAACCTTCCAGAAACCACTTGGACGGGTGGCGGAGATTTAACGACAGGTTGAGGTGCTCGGAAGAGACGGGACGGGTGGAGGTGAAAGGTGGAGTTCTCCCTCACAGCCCTACTCCTCTTGCGGAGCTTTTTTCGTGCCATGGTTAGTGCCCGTAATCTATCGACCCCGTGCTGCTTAATGGTAAGCAGCACGCATTTATTCATTGTGTGATGATTGTATCTGAGGTTGCGAGCTATACGCCGAACTTTGGGTGTAAAAGTTCGCCCAGATACGATATATTCCATCACAAACTGAATTATCGACGCCTGTTGTCTCGCCTGCGTGATCTTGGCGTCCAACTGTTCCAGCCTCTTTGCTGCTTTGTCCTCCCAAGAGGCGTTCTTTTGGGAGTGAGCCATAATTTTGGCAGCAGCATAGACTACGCAATTGACCGTCCAAAGGTCCGACGATTCCGTCAGGATTTCGTCGATTAGACCATTCAACTGGGGCAGGTGTTTACCCCGCAGAGAGATCTTTCGGTGGATGTCTCTCTGCCTAGGTTGTCTTTCATCATAGTTAATGGTGCTTAACAACCGAGTTCGTAGTTCAGAGACGGTCTGACCAGCTTCCTCCCCATTTGGCAGAGACTCTGACACGAATGCAGTTCTTGCCTCAGGCGGTGGAGAGGCAGCCTGTATCAGGGAGGGTGGTCAGGCTGGTGGTGTATTCCTCTGAACTGACTGTTGGTGGAGAATTTCCTTTTTTCACAGGTGGTTGACATAATCACGCAGGTTCTGCTGCGATAGATGGTCATGTTCTGGATGCATCTCACACCACAAAGAGTGCATCCTTGCCATATACCCTCTGCGATCGGGCTCGCTGGCAGCATGGCATGTTAGGAGGTCACCCCTTAGGTCTTTTGTACACTGCATCCGAGCTCCCGTAACGGTGGTATTTGTATTGTCAAACCCAATTCCACTAGGGCCCCCATCCGAGAAGGGCCTGTTGTGGGTGGCATTTCTGGTATCTTTCCTTGGAACCAGTATAACTGCGTGTGGGGTGGTTAGCACCACACGCAGACGTCCACCATTAGCCGGCAAAAGCCGTTACCAGGTACGCCACGGGGAGGCTGGTGGTCCGGCTTTCGTACGCTTATTATTATTATTGTTGGCTATGTATGTCATTTCTAGAGCGAGTGTAGTGATTATGGAAGCTAGAGTTAACAGGGAAAAAATGGGGATAGTTTCAAACAAACATGTCACAGGTAAGTATATAGAAGGAATGAAGATGCTTAAATTCTCTCTAATGGTCCTTACTATGGCCCTCCGGTAACTCTGCCCACTCATCAGCGTTTAATTTGCTCTCAGTGACCCCAAACTCTCCGCTAACGAGTGCCACCAAGTTTCGTTACGTCTACAGTTCACGTGATTCATTTGTGGTTTGGCAATTTGGGGAAGCGATCGACAACTGAAGCCGTCGGTGCACTTGAGGGCAGATGTGTCGATTGGTAAGTGTTAGGAATACATGGGGAATGAAGGAAGAAAGGAGAGAAACCGGGCGTCGGCATACGCCTAATGAAAATGAAAGTTGCCAGAGGATATAGAGTGTAATTTATCATTTGACGGACGAAGTGCTTCACTTGTAGAGACACCGACCACGGTAGATCACTGCGCTGAAGTGCTCTCCAAACGAAACTCAAATAGGGATCGGTATTCCACGGTCAAAAAGTTATTCCGCGATTTCAGGGATCCAAACCAGGGCCCTTGCAAGTGGCGTAACAAATATGGTGGGGGGAGGGGGTAAGGACGCATTTCCCCCCGCTACAATGCTACGATGATCACCTCATTTAATACGACACCCCAAAGAGACGGGGCTTCGTGTCTAGTGAAAGTATTTTTAGTTCTCAGTTTGAAAATAATTAATTTTAGGATTTTAGTAGGATTGTTTTAAAGCTTGAAAAATATTTTTGGAAGGGGGAGTGGGTGCCATAAGGCCGTGGGGACGCCCAAACGCTTGCCTCCACACCCCTACATTTGCGATGTTATTACACCGCTGGCCCTTAGGATTGGAAGCCTGTACTTTTGCCACATCACTATCCCATAAGAGAGAAAAAAAGCATAGTGACAGCTTTAGTAACACAAGCCTGGAAGAGAGGAATCACATCATCAAAACATGAATGGACCATGCCACTACAAGGCTTGGACGATAACAGCAACAGAGCAAAGAAGATTGAAAGAAATGGAAATGTGGTGTTATTGAAGAAGGATGAAGTTCAAAAGTATAGAGAGAATTGTCGATGGATGAGAACTGCGAAGAGTTGAGGATAAGAGATGTTCGATGAATAGGTACCTACTCTACAAAGCATAAGGCCCAAGCATATTGGACTCATTCTGCGACCAAACAGCCTCTCAAAAACTGTAAGGGATGGAGTAGCAGCAATGGGAATAATTACTGAGGAAGACAGAGGGTGGAGTGAACCATACAAATTATGAGGAATATTGAAACGACGCGACGAATCATGAGTTAGGTGACCATACGTACCGGTTTTTAAGTACTTTTTCCCATTGTCCCGAATGACTGAAATCAGAATTGTGATATGTACCATGAGTCTTCAAATTTTCTTTTCCCATTAAATGAAAATCTCCTTTTGAAGTGGAACTAAAATATTTAAAAATAAATTAAAATGAAATTATATTTTCTCTAAACATTTGATTACTTTAATGAATTTACTTTACTATTGACATGATTATCCGTTAGTTGATATGCATTTCTTTCTATATATAACATCCTAAGCTCCAAAGGAAGTTCCAGCTTTTGGGGCTTAGACTAAATGTGTCGTGTAGGACTCAAAAGAGTGACAATTTATCCAGAGCTTCACTTTGGAAGCTTTCAATTAAAGGTCTTGAAGTAGGCGCAAATCGGAATACATCATCGCACTTCAGCGCACCCGAACGAAGTGAAATGAGTGCTGGCGAAACGTTTTATAACCTGTCGGCAGGTATCATTCTATAGGTGCTCAACAGTCACGGCCAAATGTTTTGTGTTCAGCCATCGTTCAGAATCGTTCAAAAACAAGTATTTAAAAACGTGAGCTTTTTACCATATAGTAGATAATTAAAATCTTCACAAAATTCATTTTTGACCCCTTCACCTAAAATCAACACTAACCAATTGTACCGCAATCCTCATCCACAATAGTTAACTATTGCAGATGCGATTATCGACTTTATTATGCTGTTTAATGCATATCAACTCTATTCGCGATCTGTTTTGAAGTGCGGAGGGTTTGAAACGAGTGGAAGGTAAGTGCGCTGCTGTGTTGCGAAGTGAGCGGCGCATTAGAGCGAATGGTAAGCTTGACATGTACAAAAAGGTGCCTAACCTCTAGGAGAACAGTAAGTTTGTATGTACCGGTTTAGCGGGTCAGAAATCTGTTCACACTTATGGCGGAAGAAAGCGGTGAGCTGAAAGTTGAGTGCTACCGGGAAACAACCTTTGGATTGATGACTGCTCATGGTGAGTATTGCTTCCAGATTAGGTAATTATATGGACGAGTGGGTACCTATCCTCTAAATCCCAAGTAACGTTAAATAAGAAGATATTGCCGGGGAGGTACCCCGTATTTCTACGCCTTCTTGGATTTAACGAGCTATTCTAGGATAACCAATGCACCCAAAAGTTCCTAACAAATGCGAGGCTTTTTTCCAGCCTCTACGCTACCGCATTCGGTTTAGAGTGATGACTTCCGTTTTTCGGGTTTTCCGCCACGTCGTTCCATCTTTTGGACGATATTTCGCCCACTATCCTACAGTCTTCCTTTGGCCCAAGTCAGTTGGACCTGAGGAAGCCTGCAGGAGAGCCGGCGAAACATCGTCCAGAAGATGGAAAGACGCGGCGGAAAACCTCAAAAAAGGAAGAAACATCATCCATCCAAGCGCCGCGGAAACCTACGTCAGAACTTCATTCTGTTTAGAGTACCCACCAATACCGCATTCTATCGTATTTCAACGAAGATTATGAGGGGCGCTGAATAGCTATCGTAAGGGACTCAATCGAGCCCCCTGTCATCTGTGATCAGCGGAGCAACAACTTTGCGGATTTTAAGGGGGGGGGGGGGGGGCAAGCATTTTGGCGCCCCCTACAATATGAATGTTCACCCGATAGTTTAGACAGGGAGAACGACAATAGTGCAGTGATATAAAGTCGTAGTGCATCATAGGTAGCGAATTCTTAACAAAAAAGTAAACCTTAGAATGGAGACGAGACCGGTGAATCATAAATAAAAGACTAGTGATAATATGGGACGAAAGAGAAGATGTATTTAGGTGATAGCTCCGAAAAGGGCATGTGGGTTTAGGAAATGATGGGAGAAAGATCACTTTAAGGAAGTCGCAGCATTTACGGAAAGTGTAATCTATTGGAAGGCGTATTTAACTCAATTTTACACTCAGCACCGAAATTTTCAAATCGTATGCGAAGAGCAGTTGATCGGAGGTTAAGGTCGCTATATTCATTCCCGCGACGTCGTCCGTCAAAAGAATTAAGAAATTTAATTTAAAAATTAAGAAAGCATTAAGAAACAACAACTTGAAAGTAGTGATGGATCCAGCTATAACAGATTCACAAATTCGTCTCTCTTACTTATTCTTTAAACAACATCAGAGTGGAACAACCATCGTCTTTCCTCGCCACCTAGTCCTCTTTGCATGGCAGTTCGAAGGCAGTCACGATAAGAGTAGGTGATAAATTTTTTCCGCTAAAAACTCTTTGCTTAGTCTAAAGAAGGTGCATTTTTATTCCTAACTTATAAAGTTCGAATGGCATTGTCAATGTTCAAGGTTTACCCCGAGGAAAAGGAATGTCATAATTATTCAATCCAGGCATGTATTAAAACTTCAGTTTAAGCTATCTAATTTAAATGTTTCCTTTTTACTTCCTTAAATACGTAATTTCTTTTTCAGAAGTTGCTTTTTCTTCTTTGTGGATGAATTTCACATTTTCTAACAGGATTGCATATTCGGAGGATAACGCTTTAA
This sequence comes from Pyrrhosoma nymphula, assembly GCA_963573305.1. Taxonomy (NCBI): domain Eukaryota; kingdom Metazoa; phylum Arthropoda; class Insecta; order Odonata; family Coenagrionidae; genus Pyrrhosoma; species Pyrrhosoma nymphula. The sequence goes on from OY754334.1 coordinate 40,450,753, forward strand.
GCATCTTTTCATAAAAAATTTCCAACTCCCATGGGAAGATAAAAACTAATTCATTTATAAACCTTGAGTAAAATCGTTCATAAAGTGTTACGCTCTGATTTATTGTTCGAAAAAGTGGCACGAAAATGTTTGCGAAGAATCGATTTATATTGTAATGTACCTACTCGTACTCACATATAAGCAAACTCGCACGTAGAAAACATTCATGTATATTTTTGAAACTCCAGCAGCCAAATTGTACAGAAGGTGACGCAGATTATTCTGTTATATTAATTTTGCATAAATAGAACGCCAATATTTCAATTTCAGATCTATTTATTCATATTCAAAGAGTTACAACATTGCGAATTCCTCCATATTGAACACCACGTGGCGGGATTTAACGCCCATGTGAATATTACAACAGTCGATAAGAATCGGAACCACGCTAGCTTTTAGAATATTCCAGATACACGGATGTAAGTAAGTAGCGAAGCTTCTATAGAAGGTCGACAATGCATCAGCGATTAGGAATAAAAGCCGACGCACGTTAACAGTCGAGGTCGTCTCAAAAATCCAGGTGCATCAGGTCCTAATGCTGGAGAGCGGACTCACATTGATAGGTACTGTAAGATTTTCACGACCGAACGCGGTACCAACTAAGCCCATACGGTTAAAGAAGAAGTTTACTTACGTAATTAGTGCGAAATAAAGACGGAGGGAGTTAATAATATTGTGAAACGTGAGAAGAGAGATTCAGAAGTTCGAGCCCTGCCCTGACGTCAACCAGGAGCAGCCGGGAGAAGCCGAGGTTAATACCGCTAGAGAAACGCGGTAAAGGAAGGAACCAAGTTTTGGATGTGGTGTCGGGATAACGACAAGACCAAACAACAAACGACACCTGAAGCGAGGTATTTTGAAGTGAGCAATTATCCCAATATTGTAAAGGATTTCATTTATGTTGTGTTATGCCAGTATTGAGTGTTTTTATGTGTTGGGCAAGTGCTTGATTCATGAGTGAAAAGCATACGCAAGGAAGTTAATCTTAGTTGATGAGGAGTGATTTATATGTGCTATTTGGGTGAAGTGTTTATTAATTTGTTTGAGGGGTACAATGCAGTGTATTCACATGTGCAGTCAGGGCAACAAAAAAAAACAGATATTTTAATAGCAAGCACGATTGTTATAATTATATTTAGTAGGGCTACCTAAAATTTCCCGTACCGGAGCAGATCCAGTGAAAGAAAAGGTTAGTGACATTATTGTGTTATTTGTAAGGGAGATGTTACAATATCAAGATTTCAAATTTATTTCTCTATTTTAACGTTCCGCCGAGAAGGTAAAAGATTACTACAACTATTTTCATTGTAGTTTAATTTTCTCAAGCACAAAAAGAGGTAGAAAAATCTTGCTTTAGATCGGGGGTAAAACCGTTCAGTGGATGGTGGTTTATTTTATGAAAGAAACCCCCACTGGGTTGTGATTTAAATTGTGGCGCATCAAATCAGAAGCGACTACAACCGGTGTAAGGGATACCTGTTTCCCATGTCTGGAAGGGGGTGTTTCAGCACAAGCTCCGATGCCAAGTTCAATAGCCTTTCTCCTCCCCCTCGTCCGTTTGGTTGGTATATATTCCAGCGTGCAGCACCCTTGGGGATCAGTTGCCGATTGCAGTTTACCTTGACCACAACTCCACAATGTTCGGGTATAAGGTAAGTTCACTCTTATCCTCCTCCTAGTGATGTAAACTCGGGGAAGTCTACGAGAGACAGAAAGGTTATGCATTTATAAACAAAATCGTTAGTACTGGGAAAAAATCTCTCCCGAGAAAAATATCAAACAATATACAAAGAAAAATTTTTCGATTTCTCCACTTAAATGAGTAATTCGCATAAAATTTTCTTTTATAACTATTGTCCTATCCATCTCAAATGTGAGATTTTCACTGCGGAGCTTGTTTTATGACTCCGACGGTACAAAGCCTGATTTCCGTCCATTGAAAAAAAGGGGTTTCTCCGAAATGGCCCATATATAACTGGTTCTATTTAATAATGGTGTAATTCCCACAATTTGGAAATATAGGTAAGGAAGTTAAATTCTCAATATTTTAATACAGAAAATTTTGGCGTAGTGTATGACAACATTTGTGATATCAATGATCATCATATTTCCTTGAAACAAATCGCTACCCATGAAAACATTGCCAAATCTTTTTTGCTAAATAACTTTTAATGTTCTACGTATACAATTGAAAAGTATAGAAAGCTATTTTTATTAATCTGGGATTCATCAGTGCAAAACATTTTTGGTTTTTGTTGACATTTTTCTTTACTGCATAAAAAAAAGAAATCTATTTGCAATAGCATGCTCCAAACTATGAGTATTCAGTTTGTACATTGAGTGTCTTTTAGAAAAGGATCTGTGACCTTCGCTGGAGGCAGGGCTTTGCACTTCATTCAAGATTTTTTTAATGCTGCACAGCTGTCAATTAATGAAATTAGTTTACGCGCCCTTTAGTTTTGGAAATACGTACGGACGCATTTAGGGCAACCAACCCCTCCACCCCAGCTGAAACGAATTGATCAATTTAGGAGATATTCAAGCCGGATTGATGGCTGTTAGATTGTTAACGTTCTTAAAACCTATTGATGAACAACATCCATCATCAAAATCCGTTTTGGTGATTTTTTCAGACTAAGAAATGTGTTTGTGATGCTTTGTATTGTAAAATTATTCGTGGTTCGTATTATCCGAGATCCTTGCTGTACCAATATTAAGGGAAATCATATGCTAATACTCATAGTAAACCTAAAGTTACATTTGGGAGACTGAATTGATGGGGTTAGGAGCTGTATAAAGAGAATAAAGAGTGGAAGAAGGAAATCGAGTACAAAAAGCGTCTTGCGGTTTCTTGAAAGTTAGTAGAGACGTCATCTCCATCAAAAAATCTACCTTTATTGGTGGATTACTTAAATACTAGAGGACGTACGTAGAATTAAATAAATGAATACGATAAAGAAGGTAGAGTTCTGTTCCACACGGTTTCCTTGTTTTATATACCTCGCAATCCTTGTGAAGTTTACTGCGGAGTCATGGCCCCCTAAAAGCGAGAATGGATAGGCTTTGCGAGAGTCTCATGGGAACGGGGAAGATACTGGGCGTTACAGACGATCAAGAAACATCTCATGAATCGTGCGGTTATTACTGAAGCTCTGAAAAAGTCTTTTCTTGGACGAACTTTCCGGAGTCACGCTCGAGTTAACCAAGTGAAATTTCTCGTAAAGATCAGAGGTTTTAAGGCCTGTTTCACCACAGTTAAACATGTGAAAGAAGGGTTTATTAAATGCTCTAATGTCACTTTTGTCAAATCCAGTCGCTACTTTTGTAAAGAAAAGAACAACGTGATAGAGTACAACGTACGCAGAGTTGAAAAATGAAATCATGTAAGGCGGTAGGGTCCAGGGGTTATTATAATATTTGTGGAGTCAATTTCTATTGTTCAAAACCTTGCTCAATCTTGAGCTAACTCGAGAATTAAATTTTATTTTCATATTTCATTAGCTTGGGTGAGGCATCAGGGGAAAAGGTTTTAAAACGGCATTAGTATCAAGGAGGATTTTTAAATTCTTTCTGCTCGCTATCGAAAGAGAATCTCCTATAAAGTTGACATGATAAAAGAAATAATTTACATATATATAATCGATAGTAAATGATTGGAGTGGCAAAATATCGCAAGAAATATTAAAAAAGAACACGTCAAGTTGAACTTGTTTGACTTTTTGTTACCCGAAAGTGAGAATAAAGAATCTACCAAGCATAAGTTGCGAGTAAAATATTTTTGCTGTGCACTATATGTGATGGCTTTGTCGATTGATTGTGGTCATAAAGACCCGAAGTGACACTTAAACGAGTGTTATTGGTTTTTACTAGCATTTTCAATTTGACATTGCTTGGCTAGCGCAGTTTCAGCTTCTGGTACATGGAATTATAACTTATTTTTAGTATTCAGTCTCAGAAACGTGAAAATGACTTTATTTGGTTTTAAAAGTTCCTGTTGCCTAACCTTAGTTTATTAGGTAATTAACCCGTTCAGTTGCGAGGCTGGCGACCTCTTAGTTATTGACTCTTCATTGAAAATCTTTCTCTAAAATTCCTATCATATGTATATAACTACAGTTCTGTTATTTTGACTGTATCATAAGAGGGTCGACCCGTCGTATACGACAAACAGCAAATTGATCCATTTTTCTTGAGAATTCGGCGTGAGTTTAGTGTAATAAGATTTTTTCCCAATATTTGTACCGATTTTTCTGACAGAAAGGTTCTTAAACAGAAAGATTAACTGTAACGTAATTTAAGAGGGATAAATTCATTGATGTGCAGTTCTCCACGATCTACCACTATAACTTTGACTGTTAAGAGTTGCCCCATTGATTAGTTATGGCTTTTAATTTCTCCTTTTCAGTGTGAAATATATTTGACAGAAATTTTTTTTCAAAAATCACAGTGTGGGATATTTATTCCGTTAAACTGACCCAATTCCGTCGGAGAATGGCTAATTAACACTCAGTTACAATTTAGAATAGCAATTGGAAACATCGTGTTAAGTCACGCATCTTTGCGGAACGCTGTAAAATTTCTAATATCAAAGTAAAGGAAGATAATTTATGTGTGATATAAAATAAATGCAAAAAGCCTACTCACCGATTAGGACCATGTGTGAGACATTTTAATATATGTAGGTCTTCGGGATTAACTGACGTAATGACTCATACCAGGTAATATTATCTTTCGATCTTATCCAACGATCGTGACGAAAGAGTGGGTATCCCATGAACATGCGTCACGGCGTCTTCACGAATCTCACCAATGTAATAAATATTGAATGAAGCCCAACAATGGGATTTTATTTAAAAACATAGAATTAAGATATTAATGATCGCAGGCGCTCTCAACCATCGAAAATTAATTAAGGTACATTTTATTAAGTCAGGGATAATGGGAAAAACAGGTTCAGTGAATAACCTTCGTGTAACTCGAATAATAATAAAAAAAATGATATATCAACAGTTACATAGCTAACACGACCAAAATACAGAACATTTTTACATTTGAAATTGATTTTGTGAGTGATTTCGAAAGAACTATTTGGACACAACATTAGGTATATTGTCAGAGGAGACCACAATGTTATTATAAGAAGTGCGATAAATACATTATGAAAAATTTTAAGGTTTTTGTTGTTTGTCTAGGAATTAAGGTCTTTGGTTGAACGAAGCATTACTGCATTAGCAGATGGAGCGCCTTCAAACCCAATTACTAACAATGCAAGTGCTATATCCTGCGTGCTTCTCCTTACATTTGATTGGGGAATGGGGATCAGATAGATAGATAAACGTCTTTATTGGGGCGAGATTGAGACTTTAAAAGTCCCTTATTCCATCTAACCTCTCGTCAGTACATGAATACAGTCCATATGACAAACACTACTATATATAAATCAGAGAAATAATACTAAAAACAATAGAGATAGAATGTTAACGCGACATAATGAAGTAGAATAAGAAGTCAGAGAGAGAATGAGAGACTCAATGGATGGGATTAGGAGAGGTAGACTGTATAAAGAGAACAAAGAGTTGAAGAAGAAAATCGAGAACAAAAAGCATATTGCGGTTTCTTGAAAGTTCAATAGAGATATCAACTCCATCTAAAAACCTAGTTTTATCGGTGTATTACCATAGAGGAAGCATACTTACTAATATGCTTACTCTATGGTATCACTTAAATACTCGAGGACGAACGCAGAGTTAAAGAATTAAATCGTTAAAGAAGGTAGAGTTCTGCGCTTATCGAAATATTTGTAGGGGATGGAGATTTGTCTGGCCACCTAAACCTATCTTAATCGGTATAAAAAAACTTCATACAAATAATAAATAAAGCATGGAGATAACCGATCCCCAAAACCAAGTAAATAGATTCTTGAGCTATTGGGGTGAAGTTGAACTCCGTAGTCAGCAGAGGAAATTTCTCATTCGGATGTATCTGAATGTTGAAGCAGGTTGACTGGCCGCGCAGCCCTGACCATCTCGGCTCCTCTTATATCCACCTCTTCAACCTAGCGTCGGTGTTGCTTCTGTACTCGTTTTACCAGTTTCCAGCTACCCGCCGAGGCATCTTTGCTTTGATGATGGGCAGACGTAATTCCAACAATCTCTCGCTCCGATGGACCACCGGTCAAAACCCTTAGGGTAGGAGCATCTCCTCCGCCTTTTTCCTTTCGGTTTACTTTTCTTTATACCTCACATTCCTTTTGAACTTTACTGCGGAGTCACGACCTTACGATCATGAGAATGGATAGGCTTTTCGAGAGTGTCAAGGGAGCGGGAAAGATACTGGACGTTACAGACGATCACGAAACATCTCATGAATCGTGCGGCTATTACTGAATATCTGAAAAATAGGCTTTTTTTTGGACGCACTTTCCGGATCCGCGCTCGAGTTAGCCAAGTGAAATTTCTCGTTTAGGTCAGAGGTCTTAAGGCCTGTTTCACTACTGTTAAACATGTGAAAGAAGGGTTTTTTAAATGCTCTAATGTCACTTTTTCAAATCTAATCGCTACCTTCGTATTAAAAGACAACAAAGTGACAGAGTAGGACGTATGCAGAGTTGAAAATAGAATCGTGTAAGAGGGGTTATTAGAATATGTGTGGAGTCAATTTCTATTATTCAAAACCTGGCACAATCTTTAGATAACTCGAGAATTAAATCTTATTTTTAGTTTTCAGTAGCTTGGGTGAAGTACCAGGGGGTAAGGTTTTAAAACGGCATTAGTATCAAGGAGGATTTTTTTTTTATTTCTTTCCACTCCCTATCGGGAGAGTATCTCCTATAAAGGTTGACAACATCGTCTGCTGGTGTAGCTAAATGCCCATTGCACGGTACTGCATAGATCCCACCATAAAATTCATCGCACCCATGTTATTTCTGCGTCATTCTAGGTGCTCTGCGCTCCAGTTTTGATACTCAAGAGGTCAAATATCGTAAAACAGTCATAATGAGACGGAGATTCGTAGCGAGTGTGGCGACAGGTTAGGAAATCCCCGTAGCCATTGAGGAACCGGTTATTTCGACGCAGCGAATTTTTGGACTGAGGTACTCGAACTTTCGGACTCGAATTTTCGGTAGGCCTTTCCCAGGGCTTCACTCGAGCGTCTTTCGGAAGGTCAGGAGGCGGGTGCATAAGAAAGCGGGCACTGCCCACACAAGCGAAGGCCAATGTGACCATAAATGAGGAAAATTAACGCTGAATTAAAGTCGGCGTGAGTTTACAGTGCGTCGATTTCGGTTTTCTTAGAAAACTTAGCGTGAGCTTACCCTGTTGAGTTACGGAAAACAATCAGCGCAGAATGTATCGAATTTTGAATTTGCGAGTAATTTGCTTAAGGGGGCAGCCTCCCTGTCATTTTTTCCTGTGCTTTTTGTGAGTAATTTAATGAATGTTCGAATCTGTTCAAGTGAAGAAGTCATAAATAGAGGAAAGCAAAATGTTTCATGGCCGAACAACCAACAGATTCCAGTAAAATATTTTCGGAACAACACGGACTACCTCTACTGGTAGCGTTTGTCATTCATTTAATATGGATTTGTTGCGTTCAGTCCGCGATAATTTGTTTCACGAATGCTTCCAAGACGTTATGCTGATTTCACGTCAATTGCTCACGCTGATTTAACGCTAATATTTTCTAAACCCTGGATTTAATTAGCCCTCTACCAGTGGTGTTCACCTTGTAGCCGCGGATCAGTACAATTCGATAATCATCATCGACATCGATGCAATCGATAGTCAGTGATTAGAGTGACAAAATATCGCAAGATATATTAAAAAAGAACGCGTCAAGTTGAATCTATTTGACTTTTTGGTACCCGAAAGTGAGAATAAGGAATCTACCAAGCATAAGTTGCGAGTCAAATATTTTTGCTGCGCAGTATATGTGACCTTGTCGATTGATTGTGGTCATAAAGCGCCGAAGTGGTACTAAAATCAATTTCTATTATTTGTACTGCATCAGGAGAGGGTCGACCCGATTATTAGACGAAAAGCAACTTTATCCATTTTTCTTGCGAATTCGGCGTGAGTTAAGTGTAATAAGATTTATCCCAATTTATTTTACCGATTATTCTGACAGAACGGTTCTAAAACAGAAATTTAAGCTGTACCGTAATTTTTCAGAGAGTATCTCATTACCTACAGTTCTCCGCAACCATATAACTATAAGTGTTAACCATTGATTGGTTATGGCTTGTAATTTCTCTTTTTCAGGGTAAGATTTATTTAAGAGTCTTCATTTTTTTTCAAAACACCACAGTGAGGGATATTTATTCCATAAAACCGACCCATTGACTGTTGAGGAGGGGCTAATTAACGCTCATTTACAATTTAGAATAGTAATTGGAAACATGGCATCAGGGACTCCCCAATTAAGTTTCGTTTTGCATTCATAAGTTAGGAGTCGTTTGCAGAATTCACTTTAATTTCGAAAATCAATGTGAAAGAAGATAATTTATGCGTGATATAAAATCAATGAAAAATGCTCACTGATGAGGATCTCGTGTGAGACCACTTAATATTTGTAGTTCTTCGGGATTACCTCATGCAATTGCTTGTATTAGGTAATATATTCCGATCTTTCCCAACGATCGTAACGAAAGAGTGGGTATCCCAGGAACAACCGTCACGGCATGTTCACGAATCTCACAGATTTAATAAAGATTGAACGAAGCCCAACAATGGGATTTTATTTAAAACGAGCGGAAGATACCCGTTGAAATTCAACGGGTGTGAAAAACGTTAAACTTATTTTATTAGAAAACCGCAAAGCCTGAAGAAAAACTGTATGCGTGGTCATTCGAGGAGTTCGTAACCTATCTTGCTTGTTGTGTTCGTTGTAGTAGACACACTGACCGTTTTCCAGGTGCACGGAGAGATGAGTGACTATTGGTCCACTTTCATGCACGGGAAACCCAAAAATCGACCATACAGACTCATTACTACTTAAGTAGCAAAGGTTGATAGATGGTCACCTCGTCCCTACGGTTCTCTTGAGCCGCCTTCTGAGTGATTAACAGCTTGATCGCTTCCCTTGTGTACATACATATATTTGCATTCCATGACTTAATTCAGTTGCACTATTCAACGTTGATATGTGCGTTGAGTATATTAATCAGGATTGGACAGAAGGGTACAATCCAGCAGTTGATAACGTCAAGAGGAGTAATGGCAGCAGAAACCATATTTTTTTGACCAATGAATCCTCTACCACCCGGACTGCGCCTTCGTCATAGCCATAATCATTGGTTTCGGTTGCTAAATAAAAAATGTATGGCGATTATCAGTGCACTTGTCGACTTTCATGTACGGATGTCGTTAATTCCGCAGAATTTCCGTTCTTCTTTCGGGTAAGAAGCATGTAGTGACATCATTATAATTTCCGCCATCTTAAAACAGAATGAAGGTTCGAAACAGATGGGTCTGTATTTGAACCAGATTTAGAGCTGGTTACCCGTCCGTATGTTGGGTAAGGATGAAATTTGTGCGGATCTTAGCGTAACCCGAGAAACACCATGGGGAGAATCTCATGAGATCGCTGGTGGGCATGTCTTGGAGCATCCAAGTCTAACTTTGGTCGTTTTTCTTTAAAGGGCTCATTTTCTCGCAAAGACATTCCTCTTGCTTTAGAAGATTTATTCGAAAGGTTACTCTTTTTTCTATTAGGCATGTGGATGGATACATTTTTAAGTCCAAGGAGGGGAAACACAGCAGCGAGCGAGAGTCTTGAATGGGTAACTCGATGATTGAGTGAATGTACCTAAGTTAACTGCACTTTAACACTTTTAAACATATAAATAACTCGTGACGTTAATGATGTGGGAATTGGTCTAAAAACAGTTCGCAATCGTAATTAGAGGCAGACGGTTTCACTACGTGTAATACATCTTAGTATTAAACGATAATAAACAACGTCGTGTTTGTTGTAGCAACAGAGGCATTATTACCATTGATATTCGCTGCACGTAAATATTCTTGCACATATAATTGTGTGTAATCAATTAATTTCCTTTATGTGTATTATTTACTACGTAAGTGTTCTCTCATATACATGCGATGCCCCTTTGAGAGCTACTTTGAGAAAGACGTTGAAGAGTATACTTGTTGTAAATATGCATTGAATTTATCGATTAACCCCTGAAGCAATCTATCATCGGGCCCTTGGGACTCTGTGCCCTTCTTATACGGATTTGCTTTCTACGTACTATCATGGGCCTGCAGGAAAACGTGATATTTCAATGCTAGAGGCGTGAATATTCTATGAAAATCAAATCTCTGGTTGTCAAGGAAATATGTTATTGTTGATTTCAGGGGAAAATGTGAGATTGTTCAACTGAAAACATGAATTTCAGACAAATACGGAGCGTAGAAGAAAATCGATTGATAAAATTAGAAACTTCCTTTCTTCAGCCATCCGATAAAAAAAATCCCAGGCCTATATCTCGAGTGACAGTACTTTTAAAAAGCTAAAAACGAAACCACTGCACCGAACCCAATGCTTAGCATGGACCACCAGGGGTGACCCTCGGGGGCTTTTGGGGGCCCTGAGGACTTTTAAATATAGCATATATTACAACCAGACATTTTTTCTATCTACATGCCAGATGTCAGCTTAATCGGTCCAGTAGTTTTTGCGTGATGGAGCAACAGACAGACCGAGACCATTACATTTTTATATATTACTAAGGATCACACCCTTAACCCTGAAGAAATAGGGTTTCGGTTAATTGAACCTTACAGTGTTTGTTGTCTATCAGTGACAAACTCGTGTCCCAAATTTCATCAAAAAAAAGAAGTGGTTTAGGTGGAGATGTGGAACATACCCACATACATACATTGACTTATATATATATAAAGATAAAGAATAAAGATCATAGAAATAAGATATTAATGATCGCAGGCGCTCTCAACCACCGAAAATTATTTAAGACACGTTTTACTAAGTCAGGAATTACGGGAAATACAGGTTCAGTGATAACCTTTCCCGTAACTCGTGGAACAACAAAAAATGGTATACCAGCAGTTATGTAGCTATCACGATCAAAATACAGAAAATGTTTACATTTGAAATTGATTTTTAGAGTGATTTCGAAAGAACTATTTGGACACCACAGTAGGTATATCATCAGAGTAGACCACTACATTAATAAAAGAAGGTCAATAAATACATTATGAAAAATTTTAAGGTTTTTGTTGTTTGTCTAGGAATTAATGTCTTTGGCTGAACGGAGCATTACTGCATTAGCAGAATTAACCCAATTTCTAACAATACAAATGCCATCCTGCGTGCTTCCCCTTACATAAGCGGAATGGTAGAAAATGGCGTGTACCGTTTTAATTGTATAATTCATGACAAATGCGACCCATTGACGATAAGTGAAAGTATTCGTTAACTATATAAATGTTGCGGATTTGAATTCCACCTTTGGCATAGATGTTGTGTTTGTTTCAGAATAAAATCTTGGTTAAATATTGCCTTAATAATTGTAGTACGATCGTGATTTTCCTCTAGTCATAGCAGTTTCCATATTCGAAATTTATTTAGGAATTTGAGCAGGAATAGCCGCGTATGGTAAACGATATGTAATATTTATGAAGCAATTTTGTTTTCGTGACTTATATCTACAAGAATTAGCACATATCTTAGGCTTTAACTTCACTTATTTACAGTATGAAGTACACAGACCCTCGGAATGGGAAGCAAATAATCTAACCACCATGCCGACTCGATCCTATTTGTCACTAATATAGTGCAGGAAAAATGGGCTATAACTAGCGGTATAAGTTGATGTAGCTTGCTAACACTTTCCTTACACTTTGTTCTAAAAACTCGGCAGGCTGTGACGTTTTTCTTGCTGATGTTGGTCATCGTTGCCATGGCCTACGCAGACCTCGAGACGGCAGAGCAGCGTTACGGCGGCAATCGTCCAGGCGGTGGCGGGCACCGCGGGGGTGGAGGCGGCCACCACGGCGGCGGATACGGAGGAGGCGGCCACCGCGGCGGTGGATTCGGCGGCGGCGGACACCGCGGCGGAGGACACCGCAACGGTTGAGAGTCGGGGCCTTCTATATTATGCTATGCAGGTGTAGTTCCACGGAAATGGAACGAAAGCATGGATAATGTACTTCAATAGTATCTTGTATCATGATTTGTCAACTGAGTCGTATGTTTACGTGAGTGGGCGAATAAAAAGATTGAAAAATCATTTCATTTGAATGTTCATTTTCTAACCCCAAGGAATACAACCGACCTGGACCATGTGCACGAAAGACTTTCTAATGGCTTTATAAGACTTTCTTTCTAATACCAATGCCTGATGTCCAATTGATGATCGACTGCCTCGTGCCTGGTCGTCATAGAATCTAACGGTATCAGTTGCCCTCCTACTTCTACTTCTATCTACGTTGTAGCTCTTCCCATGCTCTCTGACAATTTCCTCGGTATAAATGCTAAGGAGCAAAGCCGACAGTGGGTAGCCTTTCAACTTTAAAAAAATGTCCGCAAAAAACATAATAATGTTAGGAGTCAAGGTCGCGAAAATTACTTTATGGAATGAATTCTACGGTTTAGTAATTGTTTTTACCGTGGTGTAAACAGCGAATTAAATGGGTTTCAGTTCATATCTTGCACATCCCGCTGCATGGAGTCGTGAGTAGAGAGTTCAGAAAAGTATTTACAGATTTTTTAAAAATATTTCACTAAGTATAGTTATGAAAAAACTTGGTGTAACTCTCTTGCGCTGAGAATGACGTCAGGGAGAGAAGAGTATACAAGAGAGAAGAAATGAAGATGCTTAAATTCTCTCGAATGGAGTCCACCAGGGCCCTACGGTACCTCTGCCCACTCATCAGTGTTTAATTCCCTCTCAGTGACCTCAAAATCTCCACTAACGAGTCCCACCAAGTTTCGCTACGCCTGTAGTTCACGTGATTCATTCGTTTGTTGGCCATTTGGGGAAGTGATCGACACTGAGGCCGTTGGTGAACTTGAGGGCAGATGTGTCGATTGGAAAGTCTAGGAGAACATAGGGAATGGAGAAAGAAAGGAGAGAAACCGGGCGTCGGCATAGGCCTAATGAAAATTAAAGTTGCCAGAGGATATAGAGTGTAACTTATCACTTGGCGGAGGAAGTGCTGCACCTTAACACTTTCAGGACAGCCCTGAATATGGATACCTATCCCCAGGGGCCAAAAAAAAAGAAAAAAAGAATACGGCATTTAAACACACTTCTTTAACACACTTCAGGACGCACACGCTGCGTCCGCGGGTCCTGGCGGGCGCGAGCCAGGACGCAGCGTGTGCGTCCTCGGTCCTGAACGTGTTAAGAGACACCGACCACGGTAGATCACTGCACTGGAAGTGCTCTCCAAACGGAAATCAAATAGGGATCGGTATTCCACGGTCAAAAAGTTATTCCGCGACTTTCGGGATCCAAACCAGGGCCCTTGGAAGTGGCGTAACAACGATGGGGGGGGGGGAGGAGGTAAGGATGTATTTTCCCCCTCTAGAATGTTGCGGAGGACTACGAAGTCGCCGTCAATATAGAACGCCAAAACGTATGTTGAAGGTTCCGCAGAAGATCCCCTCATTTAAAACGACACCCTAAAGACACGAGGTTTCGGTTCCATTGAAAGTATTTTTAGTTCTCAGTTTGAAAATAATAAATTTTAGGATTTTAGTTGGATTGTTTTAAAGCTTGAAAATTTTTTTTGGATGGGGGAGGGGTTGCCATACGGCATTGGGGTGCCAAATGCTTGCCTCCACCCCCTTAAATCTGTGACGTTAGTCCGCCGCTGGCCCTTAGGATTGGAAACCGGAACTTTTGCCACATCACTATCCCATAGGAAAAAAAGCCTACTGACAGCTTTAATAACACAAGCCTGGAAGAGAGGAAGCACTTCATCAAAACATATGAATGGACCATTTCATTACAAGGCTTGGACGATAACAGCAACAATAGAAAAAAGGTTGGAAGGAATGGAAATGTGGCGCTATCGAAGAAGAATGAAGTTTAAAGGTTTAGAGAGAGTTGACAATGAATGAGAACTGCGAAGAGTTGAAGATGAAAACCTTGCGAAGCAGTTGGGCCCAGCTTATTGGACTCATTCTGCGACCAAAAACCTCCCGAAAACTGTAAGGGATGGAGTAGCAGCAATGGGAAGACTGAGGAAGACAGGGTGATGTGAACCGTACAAATTATGAGGAACATTGAAATGAAGACTCATGAGTTATGAGACCATATGTACCTGTTTTTAGGTGCTTTGTCCCTGTGTCCCAAAAGACTGAAATAAAATTGTTGAAATGCACCAGTCTTCAAATTTTCTTTTTCCATTAAATGAAAATCTCCTTTTAAATTGGAACTAAAAATATTTACTAATTAATTTAAAAAGAAATAATCTTTTCCCTAAACATTTGATTAATTTAATTCTTATATTGACTTTATTAATGCTTGATATGCATTCCTTCCCACAACAGTCACAGCCGAATGTTTTGTGCTCAGCCATCGTTCAAAATCGTTCTCAATAAGTATTTAAAGACGTGAGCTTTTACCATTGAGGGAAACCTTCACAATGATTGAAGCTTTACATAAAATCAACACACAAACAACTTTTGCCGATGCAATTATCGACGTTGTTTTTTTGTTAAGCGCATATCAACTCTACTCGCGATCTGTTTTTGAAGTGCTCAGGGTCTGAAACGAATGGAAGGCAAGTGCGCTGTTGTGTTGCGAAGTGAGCGATAAATTAGAACGAATGGAAAGCTCGGCATGTACGAAAAAGTGCCTAACATCTAGGAGAACAGTAAGTTTGTACCTGTTTAGCGGGTCAGAAATCTGTTCACACTTATGACGGAAGAAAGTGGTGAGCTTAGAGCAGAAATGAGTGGAAAGCTGCAGAGAACCAACCTTTGGATTGATGACTGCTCATGATGGGTATTGATTCCGGATTAGGTAATCATATCTACAAGTAGGTATCCTCTAAAGCCCAAGAAACGTTACCTGAGATGATATTTCCGGGGAAGTACCCCGTATTTCTACGCATTCTTGGATTTAAGGAGCTATTCTAGGCAAACCAACGTAACCGAAAGTTCCCAACTATTGCCACGCAAGTCAGTTGGACCTAAGGAAGCCTGCAGGATGGCCGGCGAAATATCGTCCAGAAGATGGAAAGACGCGGCGGAAAACCCGAAAAACGGAAGAATCCTCATCCACCCAATCCCCGCGGATACCTACGTCAGAATTTCATTCGGTTTAGAGTATCCACCAATACCGCGTTCTAGCGGCTTTCATCGTAGATGATGAGGGGCGCTGAATAATTATCGTAGGGAACTCAATCGAGCCCCCTGTCATCTGTGATCAGCAGTGTAACAACTTTGCCGATTTAAAGGGGGGCAAGCATTTATGCGCCACCTCTGCCTAATGGATCCCCAACTGGATATCAGTATGATACAACTCATAGATATCAGTATGGCGCCCACCCCCCTCTCTAAAACAATTTTTTCGAGTTAAAAAAATCCTTTGCTAAAATCGAAATTTATTATTTTCAAACTCAGAAATGAGGCTTTCAAATTGAAGTTGAATGGAATCAAATTGAACATGCCAGTCGCAAATTGGGATTTATCAAAAGAATATTAGGAAAACGTGACGAGAAGGTTGAAGAGCGATGCTATTTTTCACTCGTGAGACCTCACGTGGAGTTTGCCGCTAGCATATGGGACCCTTACGAAGTAGGACTAATCTCTAAAATAGATCGAATACAGCGGAGAGGAGCAAGATTTGTGAAAAATTGTTACGATAACCTTAGCAGTGATACCGAATTATTGAAGGAATTAGGGTGGGAAACTCTTACTGATCGAAGGGAGAAATACAGGTTAAATCTTTTGCTCAAATTCGGAGCAGACACTTTTTTGCCAGACGTTCATCTACATCTACGATGTACCGTGCAAGCCACCACTAGGGTGTGTGGCACGGGGTGATTCCACACCAGGCATGCAGCACTCATCCTAGAACAAATCCGAACCTCGCACGCTCCCCCTGGCTCTAGGCGCAGGCCAAAAGCAGTCAGGAGAACAGTGCGCAGTCCAACCGGAAACTGGGAGAGTGATACGTAAATGAACATGCAAACATGCAGAAAAATGCTATAGACACATCTAGTGGTTAATATTACTGATACTGTTAATTTATGAATACTACGAGATGCTAACTCATGCAAAGAACAAAATAAAATAATGCCGGACTAATCGACCGGTGTGAAGAGTTAGTAATTATGTGGTGTTATTAAGCACAAGTGTAAATTCTACTCTACCTATTGAGGGTGGGAGTTTCATGTGATTGATCTATCGCAACTATTATGATCCCTTATTGTACGTGGGAAAAATGACATTTTAAATCTATCGGTTCGGCAGTCAATTTCCTTTATTTTATTCCTGTGATCGCTTCTACCGTAGTACGTTGGCTCTAGCAGTATGTGTTGAACGTCCGGCAAAAAACTGTCTGCTCCGAGTTTGCGCAAAAGATTTATCCTGTATTTCTCCCTTCGATCAGTCAGAGATTCCCACCCTAATTCCTTCAACTATTCGGTAACACTGCTAAGTTTATCGTAACAACCTTTCACACGCTTAACTGCTGGAGTCAACGTACTACGGTAGAAGCGATTACAGGAATAAGATAAAGGAAATTGACTGCCGAACCGATATATTTAAAATGTCATTTTTCTCACGTACAATAAGGGATCATAATAGTTGCGATAGATCAATCATATGAAACTCTTACCCTCAATAGGTAGAGTAGAATTTTCACTTGTGCTTAATAACACAACATCATTACTAACACTTCACACCAGTTGATTTATCCGGCATTACTTTATTTTGTTCTCTGCATGAAGTAGCATCTCGTAGCACTCATGAATTAACATTGTTAGTAATATTAACCACTAGATGCGTGTATAGCATTGTTCTGCATGTTTGCATGTTCATTTACGTATCACTCTCCCAGTTTCTGGTCGGACTACGCACTATTCTCCTGACTACTTTTTGGCCTGCGCCTAGCGGCCGGGGGAGCGTGCGAGGTTTTGATTTGTGCTGGGACGAGTGCTGCATGCCTGGTGTGGAATCACCACGTGCCACACACCCTAGTGGTGACTTGCACGGTACTTCGTAAATGTAGATGTAGATGAAGTTTTCAGCTTCGAGTAGAACTGAACCCCCTTCATTTTGGAAGAAGTATTCAATGAGGTTGCCTTCTGCACCCCCTTCTTGATAGTTTTGGTGCGCTATTGAGTGCGTCTTCGGTGCTCTATGCAACATTTTAGGGGGTAAATGTACCCCTGGTCTCCCCCCGTTGTTACACCACCCCCACCCCCGTTGTTACACCACTTTCTGTAATCGAAAGGGCAATAAGGAAGAAAAACACCCATCATATCATACTGATCACCGAAAGGGGAATCCCCACAGCTGAGCTATAACCGAGCTGCTCACGACACAAATGGCAGATGATCGAACCCTAAGACAACAGTCTTCTCAGGGAGCTGTGTCCCATCGCGTCTCAGCTGAAGAAAACACGGTAGACATCAGCAGAGACTTTTTTTCAGAATTCCCATCATCAATGCCATTTTTTTTGTAAATACTTCTTTAGCAAGTGCAGTAAAGCTATTTACATGCACTTTACCCCCCCCCCCTTTTTTTAGCAAAAACCCTTCTGCACCTTATAACAAATGAAAAACGGTAGAAAGGAAGAGGAATACATTCTCTTGCTTGAGGTTTTTCGTTACATAGAAGCAATAAGTACCTATTACTTCACAAATGTAAAAGTAACTTGGTTTCCTTCCACACATGTATTTTCCTGGTACGACATGTTTCGACACAGTGGTGTCATCATCAGGTACAAAATTTTAACAATTTCCGAGACGTATATATACTCTTAAGGGACTTGGTGGAAGGTGGGAGAGGGGGAAAGGGGGTGCTGAGGAGGGGACAAAATACCGGGGGAGAGGTAAGAGGTGGTGTAGGAATCTGGGGTGCGTTCCGAATCACGCATGCTGCGCATCAAGTCGGAGCGCTGCAGCAGTCGTTCCGAATTGCTGACGCGCTTTGAAGCGCTTGATGCTTGTGCGCGAATCGGAACGGTCTTGATGCGAAGATGGCGCCAAAATAGTCATTTTCAAATGTGAGTGAGGTAGAAGTGGGTGGAGGACTGCCTGATCTGCGGTATAGCATGCGATTATCCGTGCCCTTGATTAAAATGTCTCTCTGGTGAATTTTTAAAAGCGTAGATACATACTGACATCACGATAAAACGGAAAATATTAGTATGCATGTAAAAGAACGTGTGTACATGTACAACTAATATGCTTCATATGTAAGAACGTTGCATACATTGATGTTTTTATTATTAAAAATTATCCCGGATTATAATTAGAAAATTCAAACAACTTACATATCTCAGGTAAAAATCTGAAATTTCCTAGTCCACTCTGCTGAAACTCCCTTGTCCTCTCCACTGACATTCATGAAATGCAACTGCAATGTTAATTGAATAAACAAGATTTTTTTTCCAATTCCCTCACGTTGAAATAAAGACGTAGTAACTGACTTGCGAAAATGTTGAAAGCAGAAAATTTCTGAATTTACCAATAAACTCAGAATTAATATATGCATAACGGAAATTAACTACGCAAAGCTCTCAGTGAAGTGTTTATTGGCTGAACTAAAGTCTCTCCGATTCATTTGCAAGTTTCCCATTTTTGCCAACATTTCGGGCAAAGGATAAACCACGGGCGAAACATACCGGGTACATACTTCTTCAAATTCGTTGGCAATTATAATAATGGAACTTGGTTATGAACCACACATAAAAAATAATTTCCTTTGTACTAACAAGTGGTAGCCCAGTGGTTTTGAAGGCTGATTTTATTTCCGTGTAAATTTCACTCATAGCTGTACGATAATGGACAGTGATGGGAAGTAATTGATTGCAAGTAATCCGAGTACCGGTAACGATTACATCTGATTTAATTTTACCACTAATCGTACTTTTCTCCAATTTTAATTTTACTCGTACTTTACTCAAGAGAAATCGTTACATTTTTGTAATCTTTATAACTCTCGAGGTAATTTTTAATCGGCGTGTAATTGGTCTTTGATAATGTGGATTACTCTGTTTTTTATTGATTTAGACTGCATGACCAGTTGTTCACAATAGGTTATTCTGACTAAATGTTTCAACCCCTATCCATTCAGCTTAATATGAAGCCGGATCTCTAATAGAAACATTTTCCGCGTAATATGTTTCACGATTTACTAAAGCTTTATCGCAACCAAACTTATAAATATCGAGTGTCGCTGCCAATATACCGGCTAGTATATCGATACCGGTTGAGAACCGCAACTGAATAACTTCATTATTATCAACTAAATTATTTTATCGCTTTGGAGCGTTTCGCCCGATATGCCTTCCCGGTATTTTAAAAATACTCAAAATATAATTCACTGGCAAAATAAATTCAATTCCGATTTTATCGGTTATTTTATGCAAAATTACAGCTGTCGGTCACCTCACACTATTTGAAGTTCGAAGAAATATTATACTGGTATATTTTAACTCTTTGATATGACTATAATTATGCATACCACGTAAATTTAGGAGGGTTTTAAAATTATTGCAAAATAATTTTTGATTTGTTTAAAATAGTTTTAAAATAATTTTCAAAACAATGTTTGAAATAAATGTAACATATTATTTTACTATGAAATGCAAAAAAAAAACTTTTCATGAAAAACTTGTCTCAGGACTTCCTATGTATGCATAAATATATTAAATCAACAAAAAATATGACAGGAAACGGAACTTTAAAAGAACATTACCTCATACATTATTTCAAAATCTTGAAAATGTCATGAGTTTAGCCATCTTATGACATTTTAATTTTAAAATTATTGGAAATAATTTTAAAATAATTTTTCAATATTCTTTTGCTACTCGGGAAGCTATAATGTAATTTGTTGACGAAGAAGCAGAGTATGTCAATTTGTAGAATATTTAACAGTTGTTTATCCATTTCAGAGAAGCATGGAACGTACTAAACATGAAGCGTAATAAAATTTGGATAGCCGTCCACCACCACCTCAATTGTCTCCATGGTCACTTTCAACCAAATATTATGCTTTCAACTTTCGCGGGCTACGGGGTCTACGCATCAACTGCATCAGAAATTTCTGATGCCTTGATGCGCGCTTCAGATTGCCGGAAATGCTCGTTCCGGGGCCGCTTTAAAGCGCTCCAAAGCGCGATTCGGAACGACCTGAAGTGCTTTGATGCGCAGCATGAAAACACCCGTGAAGGACACGTAAGTGTGTGGGAGAGGGAGGGTTTGTTGGTGGGGGGTGGGGTGGATGGATTTCTTAGGTGTAGTTTTTCCTCGAGGGTTAGGGATTAAGGAAGCGGTGGGTTATCAAGCAGGCGGGGAGTGGGTTGGGAGGGTCAGGGGTTTGTTTTTCCGTGAGGGATAGAGAGACTTCTAGGAGGGGGGAATGTTTTTAAAAAAGGATGACGTTTCGTAAAAGAAATTTCTACATGTTCCTTCTTATTTCCAGCTCCTCCCGTTTGTCCATCTTCCTTCCTTTTTTATCTCGGTGTAATATCTCCGGTATGAAGTCGCTGTTATGGTTTTCTTCCCATAGATGCCTGGCGAAGTGGGACTGCGATAGGTTACATTTCCGGAAACATCTCTTATGTTCTTCTATTCTTGTCTGTAAAGTGCGTCCTGTCTGTCCCACTATGCAGCACTGCAATCTTTGCACTTTATTTTATATATTCCACTATTTTCTAATGGTTGAACTTTGTCTTTTGTGTGGTTCAGGAATTTTTTAATATTGTCATTGTTATAAAATTCTAAACCGGTGTTTTGGGAAGAGGTTGCCTATTTTTTCTGAAATTATCCCGTAATATGGCAATTTACGCCACGGAATTTTTTCTCTCTCCGTTTTTCCTGGCGTGAAGAGTTGTTGTTGATCCCTGATGGAGCGTTTTTTAAGGAGCATTTTGTCAATAATGCTCTTGTTGTAGCCATTTGAGATGGCTATTGATTCAATATTTTCTAATTCCTGGTTGCATGATATTTTAGAGAGAGGGATATCCATTAGTCTGTTTAAAAGGAAGTGAAAAATGGACAGATTTTGCGATATGTGATGGCAGGTGTCAGAAGAGATGATGTGGTCCGTGGTGGTGGCTTTGCGGAAAATAGCAAAATCAAATTGCTTCTCCATTTTTGACACTATCACATCCAGGAAATTCAGTTTACCGTCTATTTCTTTCTCACAAGTAAACCATATGCTTTTGTGCTGGTTATTCAGAACTGTAAGAAAATTGTCCAATTGTCTATTCGTGCCAGTCCATACTACAAACACATCATCAACGTAGCGGAACCAGTAATAAATATTCTTGGTGCACACTGAGCTACAACTGAACAATTTTTCCTCGAAGCTGTCCATAAACAGTTCAGCTAAGAGTGGCGATAAAGGGGAACCCATTGCTAATCCTTCACTTTGTTTATAATATTCACCATTGAATTTAAAATATTCTGTTCCACGCACACTTTTAACAAAGAAACAAAGTTCTTGATGGCGGTTGCTTCTGTTCCCGTGTTTTCCAAAACTTTTTCCGCTACCTTATCTGCATCCAATTCTGGGATACTTGTAAACAGGTTCTCCACATCGAATGACACTAGCAGATATTTGGAGGAGGATGGAGGAGTTTTCTTTGATAGCTGGTCACAGAAATTTTTTGTGTTCTTGACTCCAAATCTTGGCTGGAAATTTGTTAACTCTCTAAAATGAGAATTGAACAGGGCCGCTAGTTTTCTGGATGGGGCTACTACACTGGAAACGATTGGGCGAACAGGAATGTTCTCTTTGTGGATTTTGGGAAGACTGAAGAAACTTGGGGCTCTTGGGTTCGACTATGACTTTATACACCTCGTTAGATTTGAATATGTTAGGGGAGTTATTAATGGATGTATTCACACTTTCTTGAAACTTTTTGGTGGGGTCTGTTGAAAGCTTAACTATTTGATTTGTTATTAATGAAGTCATAGCACTTATTTAAATAATCTTCCCTATTCATTACCACCACTGTGTTCCCTTTATCTGCCTTTTCAATGATTAAATTATTGTTCCTCAGTCGTTTTCTCACGGAGTGTATTGATTTGAGGTCTGAAGGACGGGTTATCTGATGCTTTTCATGCCTATTAACTAAGCTCGGTATTTTCAGCGAGATTATTGTTTTCATACCAATATCCTGTTTGCCTAGGGCCACTTCACAGTCTAAAATTAAATTCTCTATTTCCTTTGACCTCGTTGGAGTACTGGGTACATATTTAAGGCATTTCTGTAATATCGTCATTTCATGAGCCTCAAACACGGTATCCGAAAGATTAATCACTCTGTCGTGGAAGCACATTGGGAGGGCGGGGGCCTACCTTTGGGTTTCCTGATGGAAATTACTTCTCATTTCCGAGAGGCGGTTGAGTTTTCCCATCATGACTAATCTCTTTTTATGTGCTAATTCGCTGCTTCTCTCTCGACAACAATTTAATCATTGAAAAGGCAGATAAAGGGAACACAGTGGTGGTAATGAATACGCAAATGAATGTCCGAAACCGCAAAATAATGAAAAAAAGCTATATTTTTTCAAGCTTGCTTACAGTAATCATTCCCCAGCATGTCATTCATTGCTTCAATGAAAAAAAATGTTTGTTTTTTTAACATGATGGTAATGAAGACGAATGTAGAGAACTCGATTAGTTTTGCTCAAAATGTTGGTCCTAAATACATTCAAAAGCGTCAAATAAATCATACAAAAATATAAAAGAATTTTCATGGGATAGATATAGAATAGCTATTGGCAGTTGAAAGGCATCGCGGCAGACACGACATCCGATGTCTTCCTCAGGCGGAATCCTTGAAGAGACGAGTCTACGATAGCACAAGACAGAAAAAGAACAGAACCGCAAATTTTGGAATAAGAAAGAGTGATCGCTAAACGATTTTGAGCACATGGGAGCTATAAAATACCGATAAAAGACGGAAAAAGGTAACATTGGCTTATTGGAAGTGAATAGGAAAAATAGTGGGGCACCATTACAGAATGGCGAACGTTAAAGGTAATCGACATCGGAGTTTTAAAAAATCAACGCGGATAAGGCTTAGCATAGTAATGGAAAAACAGAAATAATATTATGATTAATTCAGATAGAATACAAACGAACGCGAAAAGTAGCCTCGCTCAGTAACCTTAGAGAGCAAGAAATCGATTTTACGTAAATATACCATTTACTTAATATAGAAAAAATATAGCCCCATTTCACCTAAATAGTCAACCATAATTGGATACTTGGCAAAGTTTTAGAATTTTTTCAATTTAACTGTTTTAGGTGGCAAGATTTTTAAAGCTTCTCGCAAAACTAAATAGAGGGAACAAGTAATAACCAATATATTATTTCCTTACCTTGCATTGAATCTACGACAAATCTTAAGCTAAGTATCCCGTTTTATCCAACCTTGTCAAGCAGTCGAGTTAGTAGAGAGCATTTCTATTAGAGGTTGGCGAAATAGAGTATGATTCAGGAACGAAAAATGAAAATGTTGAGACACCAACAGCTAAATAAAAGGGAACAGATTTATTGCTAACCAACACCTAGTACTGGCACGTTTGAGGGTGATCACGTTTGAGTGGTGGTAATAGTTTGGGCCTTCAATCCCGAGAGTCCTGGTTCGAATACCGGCAGTTGAATCTCCATCTGTTCTAGGGTGCCATGTAATGAGCTGTTCCCCGTCGGATGGGACGTTTAAATTTGGACCTCTTGGCACCTTTTATTAAGAGCAGACTAATATCGATGCCGGGTTTCTCTCCTCCATTCCATATCTTAGAAAAGAATAGGAAATGCATGCAAGGAGACAGGATAGATTCAGGGAGGAATGCGCACGCGGATGGATGCTGCAATAAGAATGTTCACCCGATAGGTTAGACAGGGAGAAAGACGATAGTGCAGTGATATTAGGTAGAAGTACATCTTTAGATAGCCACTTATTAACCAAACAGTAAGCCTAAGAATGGAGACGGGACTGGTGAATAATAGATGAAAGACAGATGATAATATAGGACTAAAGAGAAGATGTAATTAGGTGAGAGCTCCGACAAGCAGTGGCGCACCCAGACATTTTTTATGGGGGGGGGGGGGGGAGGGGGGGTCCACCTTCTGCCCGATCTTTTGCAAAGAAGTGTAACCAAAATGTTATTTTAACCAGTATATTTTGAATGTTATAGTAGACCATATTTGTTGTTACATGTATGCATCCTGTAAGTAGACATATCATATTTACAGACAAAAATAGTCATAATCATTTAGGCCTATGCTATGGTGTTCTTATCATGAACAGTACTTATAATTTATTAAAATCTTAATAATTTAGTACTTTTATGCAAATGCAATAAGACCCTCCAGGTTGGCTGTGGCGCTAGGTCATATTCAAATTCCATGTTTACCTAAATACAAGTTTATTATATGTTATAGCATATACGCTACGTATATATGTAATATCTAGATATTACGCCCAAAACCACAAAACAAAATCAAGCCGTCTGGATTTTTCCTTAGCCATTAGATCAATTAAATCGTCCACATCCACTTAAGTTTCTCTGTGTATATTTAAATCTGCTACACCATTGATCGTGTTTTCCCCCATCGTGTTTCTGAGGTAGGTTTTAATTCTTTTAAGTGTAGAGAACGACCTGCAGTACAAGTGGACACTGGAAGTGTTGGAAAAACTTTATGAATATTGTAGATATTAGGGAACAAATCTTTATTACACACCAATAAGTCTTCAAGAGCGTCTTTGCAAGCAGAACCCTTTTTTTAATACCAGTGAGCATACCATAGTTCTAATTCTGACAAACAAGATTTACTCAGGGTACTCTCTAAATAGTGCGCAAAAAGAGTCATGACGTCTTCTTTATCGTCTTTATTAGGTTTATTTGGCAGTAGGCAGTTAAAAATTTTCAAAATATCCTTATGCTTTAAGAATCTTTTCCGCAAAGAGCTTAGGAACGAGTCAATCCAAGGTATGAATAATGAAATTCTGTGATAGTCATTGACAGTCATGTCTGATCCTGAGGTAAAATTAGATCTTTGTGTTTGGCTATTTCTTATTCGAGGCATTTTTGCCACTTCTCCATTTTTGTCCAAAACATTAACACCCTTTTCAAAAATCTTGTCAAATTCTTCTTTTGCATTCTGCCTTATATATTCCACTACAGTAGTTATGGTGTTGACAAACTCGATGGCTGACGGTAGGTCCATTGTTTACTTTTGAAGCTTCTTGCTAAAAGGTAGGCTGTAACAAAATGCCTTTTCCGCTGACAGTAGGGCAATGATGAAATCCGACTGCAAAATTGCGTGAAGCAGCATTTTAGCATTTGATGACGTGTCCGAATCTTTCCATTCCTGTATTTCCATAAGTGACTCGAATATAGGTTCAAAAAACAAAACCATGACAAAAATGGTATTGTGCTGTTCAACCCAACGAATTGGACACAGTTTTCAAGTTTCTTTTTTTTATTTGAATCCAAGTTGGACTCATCAAACGATTTGTCTTTTGGGCGTGTTAAAAAAGCAGTAATTTTTTTGAAATGCGGCAAAACAGTGCCTCATAGCCTGGGTATCAGAAGAATTGGAAATCGCAAGATTTAGATTGTGTGACGCACAGTGGACGTACAATGCTTTTGGATATAGACTTATGATATAAGACTGTGCACCTCTGTATAGTCCACTCATAGTGCCAGCACCGTCATATCCTTGGCCACATAAATAATCCATGTTTATGTTGCAAGTAGCAAGGCCCTGTAGGATTACTTCGCCTATAGCCTTTCCTGTATTTGCTTACAAGCAACTACAGGAAAGAACATGTAAGGAACTGCAGAAACTTCATATATTTTATAACCATCTCCCTCTATTTCCTTTAAATATCTAACACAGAGTATAAGTTGTTCCACATTAGATACATCGGCAATCTCATCTGCCAATATTGAAAAACACTTCGCTTCATTAACCTCACTAACACTTGCTTTAGTATAATTTCCTGACAATTTTGAATAATTAGATTTGGAACATTCCAGCTGGTATAAGTAGCATTTTTTTGCACAAGAATTCAATTGATTCTGCACAACATGATCTCCTGACTAAAATTTGAATCTTATTGTTAGCAGTGCTTTAAAATGATCTTCATTGTCAGAAGTCTTGGACAAAAGAACAAATTCACCGTGGTCCCTATGGCCACGTAAGGGTAGATTTTTTTCTGCCACACAAAATTACTGTTTCAATTATTAATCGTAAAATGTCCCTATTTTCGTACTGAAAATAGGGACATTTAATACGTTTTGTCAATAAGTTTTTCCTATTTTTCCAATTGCTGCTACCATGTGACTGTGACTTGTTAATTAAAGATAAATTTGGGTTTTGTAGAGAGCTAAGGGGGGGCAGGGCTCCTTCCCCCTCCCGTGGGTGCGCCACTGCCGACAAGTGCATGTGGGTTTAGGAAATGATGGGAGAAAGATCACTTCAATGAAGTCGTAACGTTTACGGAGGGAGTAATTTATTGGAAGGTGTATTTTACTCTATTTTATACTCGGCACAGAAAAATTTTAAATCGTATGCGAGGAGCAGTTGTCGGATGTGAAGGTCGCTATTCATTCACGCAACGTCGCTCGTCAAAATAATTAAGAAATGTCACCTATTTTGTATAAATGATGGAAAAATAATGTTATCACAACAACCTTCCAAAGTTACTCATAAGGAGAAGCAAATTTCAAAAATGCCAATGTTGCGATGAAAATATTTATTAGCGATCTCATACTTCAGCCCTACTCCACCACTATTTATAATTACCTAATGCGTTTTGATTTAAGCTATTGTAACAATTCGTTCATTACTCAAAACCTAAGCCGGATTTCCTTCACATTACAAATACTGTATTTCCTGAAAGGAGGACTTTGAACCTGTTCTTAAAATGATGGAAATTAAGGCTGTAAATTGTAACTCATGTGACTAATTATTCAGTTAAGCGTAATTCAAAATGCGTGAAAAGTTTCATACACAAGAAAAACTAGCATTTATTTCAACAATTTCGCGCAATAATAAACGGGTGTTACGTCACTTGGCACCATCATGTCCATGTGTTTGTTCACTTTTTTATCAACGGAGTTTCTAGGACTTTTATATACTCGCAAAAGGAAATCAATTTCATTAGATGTTTACGAAGTGAATGGATGAAATAATTAATAATGCAAGGGTAGGATCAATTTTAGCTCATGCTAAATTTAACGGAAAGTACTACTTCATTGAAACAATAAGAACTTTTGTAGAAACGAATGGGGTAAAATGTGACATGGGAGCTTGGAAGCTTTAGGTAGTGGAATTTGACATGGAGTTCGATTGAGAAAAGTATTAAATTTTAATAAATTAATCACGGTTAAAATTCGGGCGTCTTAATAAATATTTATCTGTGAATCTTCTACTAACACTCTTTCATGATAATTGTAAACGAAACCTGGGATTGGTTTGAGACCGGATTGAAACTTGACAGAGTTGATAAGGCAAGGAAACTAGCAGAAAATTAATCTTCGATTAACTAGTCAGAGAGTGTTCCAGTCATTTATGGCATCAAAAGAATAAGTTTGAAAGTGATGAGAAGAACAACGATTATAAGAAAACAAGAGTAGCACGGGACTCAAGAAGCAACAATGATTAGTAAAAAAAAAGGAATTCCACGATTAGGGTAGTGATAAATGCAACCGTCATAATCACTGGCGAGCGAAAATTTAAAGTTTTTGCGTACATATGTGGCAATGTGAGCATGTAACCCTGGATTACGAACCGACCCAGTAAACCTGAATATATTTACTCATGTTGTGTAGAATATAATGAAAAATAAATTAATCAACGACATAACTCTCTTGTATGGAACACCACACAGTATGCAAATCAAATGCTGAAGGAGACAATATAATATTTTCTGAAGGTTAAATTGATTATTTCTTATATATGAGGAACCAGCAATTTTCTGATAAGTATCTCTCGCAATTAAAAATAATTCACCTCCAGAATAAAATCTTTGGATTTTCTACGCGATGATTTTCCTCAAGGTTGATAGCAGCCCTATATTAGTTTCACTTGCCACCACAACTGAATGGAAAAAAAGGACGCAGTAAGATTTAAACAAAGTTTTGAAAGTATAGGAAAAGAGAATAATGGCAAAGAAAATGATGTGTGAAAGGATGCATAGCAGGCGCTTGAGAAACGAGGAAATTGAGAGCAACCTTGGATAAAGGAAGGAAAAGATATGAGTGTGTCCATGACTTGCAGAAACTGACGAAGGGACATAAAGGAAAGGAGATAGAATGAGATCTGTATTAACTTCAACCGAAGCAAAGGGCCGTAGTAAAAAACATACGCACTGTGACTATCTTGTCCATGCACACCCAATCTCTCACAAAGATTTTCGAATCAGCAAAACAAAATAGGAATGAAACCAAAATACGATTACAAAAAAATTAAGATTTCCGTGACCAAGCCTTTATTCTTTTCAGTAAATTAGAGTATAGACTGATTTGTCTTAATTCTCTATTCTTAAGTTATGAAGGTTCCTACTAAAAATCTATGCAAGCTTTGCAAGTGACAATTATAGACAGGAAGAAAGGTGGCACGCGTCCGCTCAGGCTTCGGGAAGCAACAAAAAGCGATTCAAGGAAGCAGGAAACAACATAATGAGATGATTTGAGTATAGTTATATTGTTGCTATTATAAGAGATCAGCCTATTCAGGCTGGCTCAAATGGAAAAGGGTAAATATTTCCTAAAATTTTACAGGCGCAGATCCCCATCTCCTTACACGGTTTCCTTCTTCATGTCAGCTTACGTTCGACCTCTCTTCATTCCATCCATAAAGCCTATTATCTTTTTTCCCTTCCCCGCTTACCCTACATTCTTCCCTCTATCACGGCCTAAAGCATCCCTTTGCCTCTCATTACATGCTCCATTCATCTACTCTTCCTCCTCCTAATCTTTTCAAGAATTTCCCCCTCCTCACCCACCGTACCAAGCGTTTCCTCGTTTGTCTTCCTTTCCGTCCATCGCACTATGCCCTTTCTCTTCCACACCCACATCTCAAACGCTCGCAACCTATTCACATCCTTTCCTCAGAGTCCAAGTTTCTGCACTCAGTATAAGACTTTTCACCATTCTTTTATGAACATTATTACACAGAGTAGGTACTTTCCATCAGTTCTTTTATACTGAACGCCAATTCTGCTAATTCAATGCTCCTTTGATTGTCTTTGCTACAATTACAATTCACCTCCAACGTACTACTCAAGTATTAAATTTTTCAACATGAAATTTGAGTGAAGAGCTCATAATATTATAGATATATTTAGCTAATAACATATGAGAGACAAAAATAGAGAAAGAGACGAGAAAAAGTAGAGAAGACTGAAGAGGGGCTGAATATGGCGAAGGAGATGTGGAAAGGGATTTTGAGGGGAATATTCGAAGGAGGCAGAATAAGTGATGGGAGGGTATGATGAGGGATACGGGCAGGGGTTGAAGGCAGTAATGGAG
Organism: Pyrrhosoma nymphula; assembly: GCA_963573305.1. Taxonomy (NCBI): domain Eukaryota; kingdom Metazoa; phylum Arthropoda; class Insecta; order Odonata; family Coenagrionidae; genus Pyrrhosoma; species Pyrrhosoma nymphula. Next base: position 40,480,505 of record OY754334.1, read on the forward strand.
GGGAAAATGCTGGGCAGGAGGCGAGTGGGTAGGGGTAAAGGGTAGGATTTTGAACGCCATGGTGGAGGATAGGAGGCAAAGACATATGCAGTGATTCGTAACAGACTTTGATTATAATTTATCGAAGTCTTTTGGCGATGGAACCTGGGCTGGAGCTGTAATAAAACCTACCAGTATTTGTAGTTCACCTATTATTATAAGGATTAAGTGGGAGCACAAAAAACTTCTTTGGCGTTCAGAAATGTTTGGGATCGACTTACCAAAGAAGCCATTGTGATTTGGGTGGAGAATAAAAATTTCAATCGCTGTTCCGGTTATAACATCAGCAATGCTTGGAATCCAATTTTGAAAATAATTAAGACCGCAAGAGCTAAGCCTGCGCTAATTAATGGTCTCCGGAATCAACAAACGGCTTCCGACTAATCAAAAAAGACCCGGCGTTAGTATTTGATATGGTTGATACTTAAGGTTTGCGACGTTCTTACCTTGAGAATGAGTGACAAGTCGTCTCTCGAAACGTGGGCAATCATGAATAGTTTAAACCGGTGAAGAGCCCGAGAAGAGTTTATTCACCTATTATTAAGATTAAAAATTATTCATGATGATAAGCTTTAAATTTTTTTAGATTCTGTAAACTGGAATGTTATCATAAAAAAAATAATATATGTATAAATAAAACTTTTTATCCAACGTTTTTCCTCCGTTTCGCTTGTTATGAGGACAGAATCACACTAAGCAACAGAGCCAAAATGCGGGTGTCAATCAAACTACAAGGCCTCCGCCACATTGCCAGCCCGACCGTCATCCTTTACTCTTTGCGATTTTTCCTACGTTACTTCTCACGGTTACCCGAAGTATCTCTTCCGAAGAGAAAACTTTGGGTTATCAAAATAAAAATAATGTGTGAAATATTCCAAAATATTATTACGCTCGTCGTAGATAGGGTTCGCAGGATTATGAGAGGCTTCTAAAAAAGAAGGAAAAAATTTCTATTGGTGCATTATCTTTAGAGGCAAGTTGACCAGGAGATTGGTATAAAGTATTTCACAGAGCAGTTTAATTATATTCTTTTGCAAACGGCAATTCTCTAAGGGCTGAACTACTCATTGCATGACGAGATGCATCATACAAAAATAATGATGACCGATTCGAGCTCATTGCCCCAGTGTATTAAACTAAAAAGAGATTTGAAAGTAGATTTGGACGCAGCATGGTTAAAAAATAACTTGAAAGTTGTGTTGGATCCAGCTGAAATAGATTCAATAATTCGCCTCTCTTGCTTATTCCTCTTCAGCAAGTAGTTTTTGAAACATGTTCATTCAAACAACATCACAGAGTGGAATAACTATCGTCTTTCCACGCCACCGAGGCCTCTTTGCACGGAAGCTCGAAGCAATCATTACGATACGAGTAGGTGATGAATTTTTTCTCGGTGAGAAACGCTTTCCTTAGTCTGAAGACGGTGTATTTTTTTATAACTTATAGAGCTCGAATGCCATTGTCAATGTTCAAGGCTTACAACGAGGGAAAGAAATTTCATAATTATTCAATCCAGGCATAACTAAAAACTTCAGTTTAAGTAATCTCATTTTAATGTATCCGTTTGGCTCCCATAAATACCTAAGCAATTTCTTTTTCGGAAGTCCCTCTTCCTTCAATGTGGATGAATTTCACATTTTCTAACATAATTGCATATTTGGAGGTTAATGCTTCACGCATCTTTTCATAAACATTTTCCAACTCCCATTTGAAGATAAAAATTAATTCATTTATAAACCTTGAGTAAAATCAGTCATTAAGGGTCAGTTCTGATTTGTTGTTCGGAAAAACGACACGAAAAAGTTTTCGAAGAGTCGATTTATATCAAGATTCACTCCAAATTTATTTTCCTGTATTAACATTCTGCAGAGAAGATACAAAATCCCTACGACTTTGTGGTTTAATTTTCTCAAACACAAAAAAAGGTAGCAAAATCTTGCTTTAGATCGGGGGTAAAACTGTAGAAGGGATGGTGGTATATTTTATGAAAGAAATCCCACTGAGATGTGATTAAAATTGTGGCGTATCAAATCAGAAGAGGCTATAACCGGTGTAAGGGATACCTGTTTCCCATGTCTGGAAGGGGGTGTTGCAGCACAAGCTCCGATACCAAGGTCAATAGCCATCTTTTTTCTCCTCCACCTCGTCCGTTTGGTTGGTATATAATCAAGCGTGCTGCACCCTTGGGAATCAGTTGCCGATTGCAGTTTACCTTGACCACAACTCCACAATGTTCGGGTATAAGGTGAGTTCACTCTTATCCTCCTTCTAGTGATGTAAACTCGGGGAATTCTACGAGAGACAGAAATGTTATGTATTTATAAACAAAATCTTTAGTACTGGGAAAAAATCTCTCCCGAGAAAAATATCAAACAATATACATTAGAAAAATTTTTCGATTTGTCCACTTAAATGAGTAATTCGCATAAAATTTTCTTTTATAACTATTGCCCTATCTATCTCAAATGTGAGATTTTCACTGCGGAGCTTGTTTTATGACTCCGACGGTACAAAGCCTGATTTCCGTCCATTGAAAAAAGGGGTTTCTCCGAAATGGCCCATATAAAACTGGTTCTATTTAATAATGGTGTAATTCCCACAATTTGGAAATATAGGTACGGAAGTTAAATTCCCAATATTTTAATACAGAAAATTTTGGCGTAGTGTATGACAACATTTGTGATATCAATGATCATCATATTTCCTTGAAACAAATCGCTACCCATGAAAAAATTGCCGAATATGTTTTGCCAAATAACTTTTAATGTTCTACGTTTTCTACGTAATTGAAACGTTCTACGTAATTGAAAAGTATAGAAAGCTATTTTTATTAATCTGGGATTCATCAATGCAAAACATTCTTGGTTTTTGTTGACATTTTTCTGAACTTCTTAAAAACAGAAATCTATTTGCAATAGCATGCGCCAAACTATGAGTATTCAGTTTGTACATTGAGTGTCTTTTAGAAAAGGATTTTTGACCTTCGCTGGAGGCAGGGTTTTTCACTTCTTTCAACATTCTTTTTAATGTAGCATAGATTTAGTTATTGAAATTAGTTAAACACACCCTTTAGTATTTGAAGAAGTTGCTTACGGTCGCATTTAGGGTAAAAAAATCCCTCCGCCCCAATTAAAACGAATTGTAGAATATTGGAGATATGCAAGCCGGGTGGATGGCTATTTGGTTTGAAATATTTTTAAAACCTATTGATTGGCAAAATACATTATCAACTTCCGTTTTCGTGATTTTTTCAGACCAGGGACTATGTTTGTGATGCTTTGTATCGTAAAATCATTCATAATTCATATTATCCGAGATGCTTGCAGTACCAATATTAAAGGGAATTATATGTTAGTGCTCAAGGTAAACCTAGAGTTAAATTTGGATGATCTCAAAGATGTATGCATTTTTCCGTATTTTTAATGAATATCAGAAACTGTAATGGTATTAAATTTACCAGCATTTACAGGGGAGTAATTGGGAGGACAAGGGCAGGCGTGGAAGTGGGGGAAAGAGAATGGGATTGGGGAATGGGGATCAGATAGATAAACGTCTTTATTGGGGCGAGATTGAGACTTTAAAAGTCCCTTCTTCCATCTAACCTCTCGTCAGTACATCAATACAGTCAATATGACAAACACTAAAATATATAAATCAGAGAAATAATACTAAAAACAATAGTGATAGAATGTTAACGCGACATAATGAAGTAGAATAAGAAGTCAGAGAGAGAATGAGAGACTCAATGGATGGGATTAGGAGAGGTAGACTGTATAAAGAGAACAAAGAGTTGAAGAAGAAAATCGAGAACAAAAAGCATATTGCGGTTTCTTGAAAGTTCAATAGAGATATCAACTCCATCTAAAAACCTAGTTTTATCGGTGTATTACCATAGAGAAAGCATACTTACTAATATGCTTACTCTATGGTATCACTTAAATACTCGAGGACGAACGCAGAGTTAAAGAATTAAATCGTTAAAGAAGGTAGAGTTCTGCGCTTATCGAAATATTTGTAGGGGATGGAGATTTGTCTGGCCACCTAAACCTATCTTAATCGGTATAAAAAAACTTCATACAAATAATAAATAAAGCATGGAGATAACCGATCCCCAAAACCTAGTAAATAGATTATTGAGCTATTGGGGTGAAGTCGAACTCCGTAGTCAGCAGAGGAAATTTCTCATTCGGATGTATCTGAATGTTGAAGCAGGTTGACTGGCCGCGTACCCCTGACCATCTCGACTCCTCTTATATCCACCTCTTCAACCTAGCGTCGGTGTTGCTTCTGTACCCGTTTCACCAGTTTCCAGCATCCCGCCGAGACATCTTCGCTTTGATGATGGGCAGACGCCGTATTCCTTTCGGTTTCCTTTTTTTTATACCTCGCATTCCTTTTGAAGTTTACTGCGGAGTCACGGCCTTACGATCACGAGAATGGATAGGCTTTGCGAGAGTGTCAAGGGAGCGGGAAAGATACTGGACGTTACAGACGATCACGAAACATCTCATGAATCGTGCGGTTATTACTGAATATCTGAAAAATAGGCTTTTTTTTGGACGCACTTTCCGGATCCGCGCTCGAGTTAGCCAAGTGAAATTTCTCGTTTAGATCAGAGGTCTTAAGGCCTGTTTCACTACTGTTAAACATGTGAAAGAAGGGTTTTTTAAATGCTCTAATGTCACTTTTGTCAAATCTAATCGCTACCTTCGTATTAAAAGACAACAAAGTGACAGAGTAGGACGTCTGCAGAGTTGAAAAGAGAATCGTGTAAGAGGGTAGGGTCGAGGGCTTATTAGAATATTTGTGGAGTCAATTATACGTATTATTAAAAACCTGGCACAATCTTTAGATAACTCGAGAATTAAATCTTATTTTTAGTTTTCAGTAGCTTGGGTGAGGTATCAGGGGGTAAGGTTTTAAAACGGCATTAGTATCAAGGAGGATTTTTTTAAATTTCTTTCCACTCCCTATCGGGAGAGTATCTCCTATAAAGGTTGACAACATCGTCTGCTGGTGTAGCTAAATGCCCATTGCACGGTACTGCATAGATCCCACCATAAAATTCATCGCACCCATGTCATTTCTGCGTCAATCTAGGTGCTCAGCGCTCCAGTTTTGATACTCAAGAGGTCAAATATCGTAAAACAGTCATAATGAGACGGAGATTCGTAGCGAGTGTGGCGACAGGTTAGGAAATCCCCGAAGCCATTGAGGAACCGGTTATTTCGACGCAGCGAATTTTTGGACTGAGGTACTCGAACTTTCGGACTCGAATTTTCGGTAGGCCTTTCCCAGGGCTTCACTCGAGCGTCTTTCGGAAGGTCAGGAGGCGGGTGCATAAGAAGGCGGGCACTGCCCACCGAAGCGAAGGCCAATGCGACCATAAATGAGGAAAATTAACGCTGAATTAAAGTCGGCGTGAGTTTACAGTGCGTCGATTTCGGTTTTCTTAGAAAACTTAGCGTGAGCTTACCCCTGTTGAGTTACGGAAAACAATCAGTGCAGAATGTATCGAATTTTGAATTTTCAAGTAATTTGCTTAAGGAGGCAGCCTCCCTGTCATTTTTTTCCTGTGCTTTTTGTGAGTAATCTAATGAATGCTCGAATCTGTTCCAGTGAAGAAGTCGTAAATAGAGGAAAGCAAAATGTTTCATGGCCGAACAACCAACAGACTCCAGTAAACTATTTTCGGAACAACACGGACTACCTCTACTGGTAGCGTTTGTCCTTCATTTAATATGGATTTGTTGCTTTCAGTCCGCGCTAATTTGTTTCACGAATGCTTCCAAGAAGTTATTCTGAATTCACGTCAAATGCTCACGCTGATTTACCGCTAATATTTTCTAAACCCTGGATTTAATTAGCCCTCTACCAGTGGTGTTCACCTAGTAGCCGCGGATCAATACAAATCGATAATCTTCATCGACATCGATGCAATCGATTGTCAGTGGTTAGAGTGACAAAATATCGCTAGATATATTAAAAAAAGAGCGCGTCAAGTTGAATTTATTGGACTTGTTGGTACCTACCTGAAAGTGAGAATAAGGAATCTACCAAGCATAAGTTGCGAGTCAAATATTTTTGCTGCGCACTATGTGTGACCTTGTCGATTGATTGTGGTCATAAAGCGCCGAAGTGATACTAAAACGAGTGTTATTGGTATTTCCTAGCATTTTCAATTTGACATTGCTTGGCAAGCGCATTTTCAGCTTCTGGTGCATGGAATTATAACAATTTCATTATTCAGTCTCAGAAACATGAATCTACCTTTCTTTGGTTTTAAAAGTTCCTGTTGCCTTGTAGTTTATTAGGTAATCAACCCGTTCAGATACCATGCTGGTAACATTTGACATTGATTTTTCATTTTTCTCTAAAAGTTATATAGTATGTTTATCATATCAATTTCTATTATTTTTACTGCATCAGGAGAGTGTCGACCCGATTATTCGACGAAAAGCAACTTTATCCATTTTTCTTGCGAATTCGGCGTGAGTTTAGTGTAATAAGATTTATCCCAATTTATTTTACCGATTATTCTGACAGAACGAGGTAGGCAAATTTACCGATTATTCTGACAGAATAAGTAAGCAAAGAACAAGGTGTATCTGTATGCACCAGTTAGGAAATTAAAAACCAGAGGATAGATATGGCATAATCCGCGCGGTTATGCGACTTGTGACGTCATTCAACCCGTCCATTGTTGCGAACAGATTATTTAGCGTTCATTAGCGACACCGCGATAGCGGTGTAAAGGAAAGGAAGCTCGTTTGAGCTCGACATTTCCCGGAATGAGAACGAGTGCGTGAATGCTGTGAAGTGAATTTCACGGGCCGGCCGTTTGAAAAATCCCTTGTCCGTTGAAGAGGGTGGGGATTCCCCGCAGTGAGAGGAATCGGGGGTGGTGAGCGGAAGAAACGTTGAGTGTGGGAGAGGGAAGCGGCTTGTCGGCAGACTGGGATGGGGGAAGAGAAACTTTTTCCCTGATCCAAGGTCAAAGCGGACAGCGGTGGAGTTTGCACGTCGCTGAATCTTTTGGATGCTGGCTCCCCCAACAATTTTTCCTGGAATGAGATTTCCCTCGCAGAGGCGGAGCGTGAAATCGAAAATTACCCGTAGCTCCGAGGAAAAAAATGAGCTATTTATCTCTATAATCCGCGGTTTCCACTCAACGGGGTGTTTCGTCTCTATTCGTCGCTTCCTACTAAACCTCATCTTCGCATTCACATTTCCGTCTTCCTGCGTGCTTCTGCATGGCCTTCCGTCAGCATAGTAATCATGCTCAATCAGTTTCCTTCCGAATACGTCCGAAAGGGTTATCTCATTATAATGACCATGACGAAACAGGAACTCCTAATCATTCGCACATTATACCTACCCATGCACTGAGCGAAGAATGTAAGTCAGAAAAGAAAAAAAAATACTTAAAAGACTGCAAATCTCCGGGGATCTCATGGATTCCAGTTAGCAGTAAAAACTGTACTAACTGTAGGTAATATAACGAAAGCGAGATGAGTGGGCTCTTCTAAATTAGTTATGAGTTTAAACAGGGCTTAGAATAATGAGAGATAATAAGCGTTTAAAAGGACCTTTACAGGTTAAAATACTGCAGACAAACTGTCCAATAGATAGGTACAAGTGTGCCTTATTCCTATACTCCATTATTAACTACAACATAAGGCAGCGATATACTAAGGCGCTGCGTCAACATGTTTCAATTTTTGTCCGTTTCCTCTTCCTTTTCTCTATTCCCTCCCTTTCTCATGGGTGGTATCCTAACACTCTTTTTTCTCACCCCAATGCGGCGGCTTGTAGGGTAGTATGCAGTAGATGCATTGTCAACCTTCATAAAATTTCGATGAAAACGCCGTTTCTCAAATATGTTAAGTCTCAATACTCGTTGGAATAATTTGCCAGTTTTTTTAACGAAGCTCAGCTCCAATATATCCAAAACCCCCTATAACAGCGATGGATAACCTATGACACGCGTGTCAAAGGTGACACGCAAACAAATGCATCCCGCTGATTATATAAATAATTTTAGTTTTTTTTATTGGTGAGATTTAAAAATCTTGAATACGCAAAGCATATTTTCTAGTCATCGCTAGTTGACAGTTGATATAATTTTTATTAGGTCTGTTCCAAACGACCATTTGGACGATCCGCAAACGCGTATTGAGTAAAAAAAAGTCACTAACATAGATAAGTACGTATTTATTTTTTAATAATTAATAAATAATTCAAAAAAAATTGTTCTTTTATTATTTACCAGAGTGTAAATATCATGAAATTATTGATATTCCTTCATGTGACACGTTGCCCGACTTAAGCAAAATTTTTTTTCAGAATTTTGACTCACTGAGCTAAAAAGGTTCGCCATCACTGCCCTAAAAGAATAAAAATTCTTCATCATTGAAAATACACGTTGATCACATACTATTTCTTTACTTATTTAGGTAGCGAAACATATCCGAGGCGCATTTTTTAAAATCCAGTCAAACCAAATTTTAAATTTTTTTCAAATACCTATTCCTAATAGTCTTCCCTCGGTTGTGAATTATCATTATCTATGTCATCTTTTCCGTTCATGGCCGCGTCATGAATTTTGGGTTGGTTATTCGGGGAGACGGCTGAAAACTGAGGTCGTTTGCGCCATTTAGCGTAGGTTGGTAAGAAGGGTGGAGAGAAACCCGGCGTCCGCATAAGCCTACTGTTAACGAAATGCGCCAACGAGACCGCAATTTAACGTCCCATCCAACCGAAGGACTCCGTATGAGAAGTGCTCTCCACGCAGCACTCAAGTAGTAGCCGGGGTCTCACTGTAAAATATCAGCTACCGCCGGGATTCGCACCCAGGCCCACGGAATGGGAAGCAAGTAATATATCCACCACCTCGAACCGATAATCTGTGTCACGAATATAGTGCAGGAAAAATTGGCTATAACTAGCAGTATATGTAGATGTAGTTTGCAACACTTTCCTTACGCTCTGTTCTAAAACTCGGCAGGCTGTGACGTTTTTCTTGCTGATGGTGGTCATCGTGGCCATGGCCTACGCAGACCTCGAGACGGCAGAGCAGCACCACGGCGGCGGCGGCTATCGTCCAGGCGGTGGCGGACACCACGGAGGTGGCTTCGGGGGCGGAGGCGGCCACCACGGGGGCGGCTTCGGAGGCGGCGGACACGGAGGCGGCCACCATGGTGGTGGATTCGGGGGCGGCGGACACCACGGCGGCGGCGGACAACACTACGGTTGAGAGTCGTGCCTTCTAGATTATGCTACGCTGTCGGAGGGCAGTTGCACGGAAATGGAACGAAAGCATGGATAATACTTCAAAAGTATCTTGTATCATGATTTGTCAACTGGATCGTATGCTTACGTGAGTGAGTGAGTGAATAAAAAGATTGAAAAATCATTTCATTTGAATGTTCATTTTCCAACCGCAAGGAATACAACCGACCTTTTTAATATTACATAGTGTGGTATGGTAGTTTGTGGGAGACATCGCCATACATTAAATTCAACGAATTTGGCCTCATTACAAAGAAAAAGGTTTTATATTACCACGGATACCAAAAACTCAGCCACTTATTTCTCGAAGTTTCGAGATATTTTCCAAAAACAGAAGATATTTTCCAAAGGATATCATGGTTCGGCTGTGGGCTTTGGAGATAATTTTTTTAATGAGAGTGCTGGTGCACGCCTCGCTTCAGGAATCAACCTTATGTAGTTTATGCGCTTTTCAATAATATTTGAAAATGACTTCAATACTCCCTGTATTACTTTTTAAAAACCTTCAGTTGTGATGTCGTGTACAGCTTGTGGTGCAAAAAAGTCAAGATTGAGCCTGAAATATGTATATTTACTAAATATTAAGTTCAGTCATTTAAACAAAGTATTTTAATAATTAGTATAACTATATTTACTTCATGTTCCATGTAACTGCTTAAAATTTGTCAATAAAATTTGAATATGATCAATATTATGACTAGAGAAAAATCTAGTTCTTACTATAACTCGTGCAGCAGAAACTAGATATATTTAGCAAATTTAAATCATTGTTTTTAGTCTCATTTCATGATGCATTGAGTAGTTGAGCCTCAGTTGTCAACGCACCCAAAAAAAACTTAATTACCCCAAGGACTAAGTCGATGAATCTCATGATTTTTAATTGCCACAAGTTGAAATTACAACGAAAAGACACTAATGTCGCTAAGCGAGAAGCGACCCACAGATCTTATTTCCGGTGAAATACAGATTCCTAAAACACAAATTCGCCATTCCAGCCAGAATTCCCAATTCTCATGGCAAATTTATGAACTAATTTTCCGGAGTACGATTCCCTGGTGAACTTATCTCCATGGCAATTTATATGCATTAATTAGCCGTATTCCTGTTATTAGAGAAAAACAACCTTGCATAGGGCAAGATTTAAGGTAAATGGTAAAAGCGTAAATCACAGGTAAAGAGGTTATAATGGACTTAAGTTGATGGCACTTATTAAATTTTCTGAAGTATTTTATTCATTACATGAATTCTGAAATAATACACCAAGAAATACCAAAAAAATTAGAAGAGTAATGGGTCTGCTTGGAGCATAATGGAGAACGAAGTGATGATTTCACACAACCCATATCCATTGCTAATTTTCACAGTCCATTATGTTTTATTTTTGGAGACTTTAAGGGGAGGCTGAAGAATATTCTTCTTGATCTTAAGTTTGCTATTGACTAAGATTTGTTCATGAATGAGTTATTTGATCTATAAACGCCGCTCTAACTAGTCTTATCCAATTATAAGCTAGTTGAAATGAACTCTATTTCTTCTACTGTTTCTTTTCACAATTACTTTAAATTTATCACAATTTTAAACATACATTCCACTCACGCCATAGCCAGTGCGTTATTTTTGCTTTCGAGCGGCACAAAGGTCGTCTCTCATTCATATAACCCTGCTCATAAACCCCATTTATTATTTCCCTCTTCTGTCATGTTCCTTTAGATTTACGGCTTTACCTTCATCAAATGCTCAACATTCAACTCATGTTCCTCATCAATGGTTACAACAGACATTTACTGTACAGTAGATTTGATCTGAAATTATTTTCCCTTCACACTCTTTCAACGATAAGGAGCAAAACACTAATATACTTAAAAAGAACCCTCCTTTTGGTCGCCATTCTGTCCTTTGTCCCCGGTTTAACACCTTATCTAGCAAGTCGTTACTCCTCACTACGTCCTCCCACCACTCCCATCAATGTATCAATGAATTTTTATTTCCTACGATAAATTTGGCTACTACAAAAAATAAGTTTGGAAATTTACTGACCGCGTTTTCCAGTAATGTGGTCAGTGTACAATAGAAAACTTTTATACACAAAAACAAGGTCATTACATTAAATGAAAAGTAAAAAATACAAATGAGTTCAGTCATCTTATATAACTTATGCCGCCTCCTGCAGCGTTTTTAAACATATCATTATAACTTTTACTGTATTTTGTGACAAAATTATACAGAATATCTTATAAACAATATTATTACCAAAATGTTACATTAATTACCATAATTCATTGGAACCATTATTCTAAAATATTACGCAAAGAATTTACATCTCTTATTTGAGTTAACCAAATTTTAATTGCATTATTAAACGATTTAATTGAGCTAAATTTTTTATTTCAAACGGAAATTTGTTATAGAGCATAGGTCCTATATGCACTTTTGCTGCATCTTTCATATTACCAGCCTTCTTTCCTCCCCTACAACCAATAGCGCTTTTCATTTGTTCTTCTTCATCCTTCACTACGCTCGCATCTCAGGTACCTCCAGTCCTCGCTCACATTCAGTGGCATAATTCGAGGGTGGCAAGGGGTGGCAGTTGCAACCCCAGAATTTTGAAGTAAAAATCTCAATAAATTACAATTCATTGTAAAATACAATTCTACATGCACGACACTTTTTGGATCATCATTAATCATACCTAATTTAGCCTAAACTTAAAAAAACTAGTAATTTTACGCTATTTTTTTTATTTTCCGGGGGAGGAATTCCCCTGGTAGACATTGCCACCCAAGTTAAAAAGCTGAAATTACGCTCATGTTTACATTCCCTCCGTAGCGACAAATTTTCTGAACCTTTCCATTCATTAGTCCGTTCATGGAAATATAACACATTTTTCTCACTTCTTCCCACCTTAATTTAAGCAATGAGCCGTACGCAGTTTAGAGTCGTTTGAAACACCACCTCTGGCTGGAGCGCCGCTGTAGGTGCGGTGAAACTTAAGCGGCACTCCTTTATGAATAGTATGACGTCGGGGATAGGTAAGCATCCGAGTGAGGTGGAACTGAGGGATCGAGAGTCCCCACAGAGTTCCCTGCAAGAGTTCTCCGATGCCTATGCTCGCTCATCAACACTTAATTCACCCTCACTGACCTCAAACTCTTCGAGCGAGTGCCACCATGTTTTGAAACGCATACGCATGTACCGCATTGGGTAACAGTTAGTATGACGTCAAGGGACAACCATAGGCTACCTACCTACCCCGTTTTCCCATCGCCAATGTTTTCACTTTTTTATACTTTAAAACTTATTGAAAGCCAATATGACACATTAAAGTTGGACAGCCTCTGGCCCATGGTCAAGGCGGCATTAAATCTTATCAATACGATGAAAAAGAGAGATCATCCTATTGAAACGGGAATAAGTTGCGATTGCGAGCATTCAAATATCCAAGAACGAATTATCATATATTTTACCAACAAAAGAATTATTCTTTGGACGAAATTGGCTGTATAGAGAGATTTTTTTCTAACGATGAGTTACTGTCAGTAAAAAATGACGGGAAAGATTAACTGCTGTAAATTATTGGAACGACATTTTTCCCCGCTGAGGATCAATCGATGACTTAGAAGTGAAAGAACTCTGTCTCTGACCTCATTCGTTCATCAAAATTTTCTTGAAGTAGTATCAGAAACGAGGGTAAGGCGGTCATTTTTACAACTGGGTATCCGTATGTAATAATTAGATCTCGCAGTACTGAGCTTACATAAGTTCGATTTCCGCTCGAATAAATCCTTAATTTTAAAGTAACCGATTTCTTTCAGGACTGCCTCACATTTATAAGAGTGCAGAGCAGGAGTTGATCGCTGTCATATGAAATGTCAGCATGATTCCCAGCTGAAACCACTCATACTGTGAAAGAAAAGAAGGGGACATAAGATGTTTAAGGTATATTTGTTATTTAGTAAAATTTATAAGCCTCATAGTTATGTGGATTCAGGTAAGATCAATGATCATTGAAAAACAAGCGTTTTTGGTGTTTATTGGCATATCATAACATTCTTCCCTTGTATGCGATGATGCAATCTCAAAGAATGGATTGGACTGCTAGGTTAGTGACCAAGAGTAAACTCTTCTCGGGTTCTCCACCGGTTAAAACTATTCATATTTGCCAAAGTTTTGAGAGACGAATCGTCACTCATTTTCAAGTTAAGAATGTGTGGAAGAACGACATTCTTGCCTCGAGAATGAGTGACGAGTCTTCTCTGAAAACGTCGGTAATTATGAATAGTTTAAACCTGTGGAAAACCTAGACTGCTTCTACTAGGGTAAAACATTCTATAGCCTCTCCATAGGAACTAATTCGAGAACTTTTTGATGAATCCCTTCCCAAACCGAGTTCAAACTCAGACTTGTGAAAAATGAGAAAGAAGCTTAAGTGCAAAAGAAAAAGTATGTCACACAATAAAAAGTTACCCCGTATATTTAGGCTGATCGCCTAAAATTACTAATGAAAAAGGCTGTCTCAAAAATATCAGCAGGAATCCAACAAAAAAACTCATTCCCGTATTATTTCACATGAAATTTAAGCTTTCCCCAAGTTCAAAGTTGCAGAGAACCTACTCACACTCGGAACACCCTCTTGGTTCTCCTTCAGACCAAGGTGTTACTGCACCTAACTTCTCCTCCTCTGATCTCATCGGAAGATCACAAAAACCTTTTCGCCACATAATTACTGTGTGGCGTCAGTTACCGACATTGTTTTTTCAAAACACATTAATTCTCACTCTTAAATATCTCCCGGCTGCTTACATTAGTGATCAATGCAAATGGTCGCCTGGACATCTGCCTGAGCTTGAAGCTCGTAAAATTGTGCACCATGAATTTTCAAAGGCAAATCAGACATAATATATTTCCAGTAAAAAAAATATTTGTTGCTATTTTTAATGTCAAATGAACATCTTTGGCAGCTTTCACTACCATAAGCACTAGTAGCACCAATGGTGCACGCCACCCCCCCCCCTCCCCTAGGCTCCAGGATTCGGCCACCTACAATATTTACATCAATATTTTTTAAATCTTTCTCCCCCGTTTTCCGAAATCCCAGGTTCCCCTCCCCTCTTCTCCAATATTAATTTTATGAGACACTTTGTGTCATGTTCCCCTTTGTAGGGACCACTCAGAAGGACAACGTAATACATACTTAAATAAACTTGCATTATACATTTAAAAATGGCGGTCAACTTGAACGGAATGACAACCATGGACGGAAAAAAAGCAAAAAGCAGAATCAACGGCCCAACTATTGCGAGTTAACAGAAATTTCATTTCAGAGAATTATGATCTGTCATCCCAATTCAAGAGTTTGGGATTCACACACAAGATTCAGTTAGTAATGAAGGTTTCTCGGGTATTCCGCCGGGTTAAAGCCTCCAATGAAGACTCGTTCTTCCAAACGTCGCGTCGGCAGACATGGAGCCTATAATCAGATTTAACACCTGAGAAACCTCCATTCACATAGTTCGCCGGTATAACCTCAGATAATGTACAAAACGCAGTTAGTCTCAGTTTTACATGTTTTATGATTAGCACAATTTCCCAGACAACGATCTCAAGGAAATACTGCACTAGGTGGGGCAACTATAACGTTCTAAGTTAATATTACCATAATTCAGAAATGTAGGCGACATATGGCCATCACGTATGCCCTCTGTAAAGAGTGAGGTATATGAATTTTTCACGTGCGCAGAAAAGAGATTAGGAAAGTTCTACATCAGTATTCAGCGATACCGGAAATTCTACGCTGCAATTATTACAGAACGTATATTCGCGATTATGGCTGATGAACAATCGAAGCGTTGGTGAAACAGCCGGAATGCAGAACACCTAAGAGGCCATATTGTTGGAGTTTTTTGCTTCAATTCTGGAGAGGTGCGCTACTCTTAATTTACAGTTCTGCCCAGCGCAGACTATTAGCAGTTACTACGTAGAGGAGGCTGTGTCTCCCCATTTGTGCCAAACGTTTTTGTTCATTATGTGAATTGACTATAATGATGTTAAGCTGTAAGTCAAAATTAATACCAGTTCACTTTAGTACGAGTGGGACAAACTGGGAGCAAAATGCACGAAGTGGAATTTGGGCTCCAGTATATATTTCTCAGAAGTACTTGAGTATTTTAACGTACTGAAAAAACCTCAAATATGAGTTTGAAATACAATATTCTTTGTGAGGTGTATTCAAAATACAAAATACTAAAAGCATTTCAAATACGTATTTTAAATACATGTATTTCAAATACTTTTCTACTATTAATTGAGTTCCTACGTGCATTCACATGTATTTTTAACGTTTAAAATTCAAGTAAGGTGATCTATCTTCATGGTTCAAGTCAAAACGATTTATTAGCATCAACACACACTGTGCTCTTTGGCTAAACGAATTGCGTAAGCATATCCGAGGCATCGGTTGGTGCTCGTGGTGGTAGAAAACTGTTTCCTCTAAGAGCTACTCCGAGTTGATGTTTAAGACGTAATCCGCTAATGACAAGAAAAAGGCTAGAGAGTGGACGGCAAACAAAGAGTACAGGCTTATAAATGCAGCAGCTGGTGTGCGGAGTTCCTTAAGATAAGAACTCTTTAGAGTCTCTTGAGGATGTGAAATTATACATTTCAGCAGGCTTCTCCCTCACGAGAGATAATGCTAGAAAGGCAAAGTATTATAAATAAAGTAAAAAATATTATTTAATTTACGAATTGTTTTAGTTGAAACTACAAATTTCATTTTAGGGTTTGAAATATGTATACGTTTTAAAATCTAAACATAAAAAAATTTCTTTGAGAGCTTTAACCAAAACAAAATTGATTAGATCTAAGGTATTTCGGCACCGAAAAATTTGATCATATGATAAAGAAATTTAATGGCTGGGAGCGGATGATGCGAATTTGGCAAGCCTTGAATTCCATTAAATGGATGGTATAATAAGTAGCTTGAGGCGTCACTTGATAATGACACTAATGTGTTGAAGCCTTGGTGGGGAAATAAAAGAAGTGTGAAAATAGTAAAAAGTTTTAATTATTCATCATAAATGGATAGATGTTGCCTAAACTTTCGTAAAATTGATTTTAGTAAACGTAATATACAGTTATCAATTATCGCTTTCTTTCTGAAGATCAGCTAATGTGGAGGGTAGAGGAAATAGCGGATCACTGAGGAAAGCAACCGATAAAGTGATGCCTACATATTTGTTGGAAAAATCGAATAATATTTATAAAGTTCTATGAAGTCACAAAATAGATTAATGGGGGTTTTTTGACGGGCAATGTGACTTTGAAGGATGCGGAATATGGGAGAATATTAGCTTTACACGGAAGAGGAGGGGCAAACACTGATTTTTAACGGCATCAATGATAATAGGAGATATGGAAACCTGAAGGAAAAATAGAAATTGGAGAGCTGTTTTACAAGGAAGGCATGCATGAAGAAAGAGTCCACGAAGTAGAGTAAATATTATTATCACCAGCTGTCAATCTTAAGATTGGTTCACCTATCCATTCCATTCTCAACTCAGCTGATCACTTTAATCCCACAATTTCTTTCCTGTCACTGATGAATTGCCTTATGTATTCTAGCCATGGTCTTTCTCGGTAATTCTCCTCATTCGTCGATCTTTTCATTATTAGCTTAAGGAGGTTGCTAAGTCTCAAAATATGTACGATAAGTTGGTCTCATCCACTTCGCAGAGAGTTAATGTAGGAAATTACTTTACTTGTGGGTAGTCTACCAACTGGGGGGTCACTCATTGAATGAATAGTGAAAGCTTATGAAAACGACGCAGTTAAACTAAAAATGAGCATTGCTTTAGAATTATTTATTCTTAAAACACTCAACCAAAGATGTTCAGAACTACTTTACTCGCGAGCTATATGGTACTTATAATTCAGTCGTCTCCGTACGCTTCTTCCTATTTAGAGGTGGGATCAGTACCTATTAATAGCAAAATCAATGTTCACTAATCTCTCACATTTCCAGTACCATCAGTTTTCAGCCAGTTTCTGATATTCCACGTTCATCATCTTTTCTCCTTCCAGACATATTCACTTCTCTCTTCTCCTGCACGCATGCATCACTACCTTCATTATCTTCCTCTCTCAAATTACTCTCTATCAATGTAGCTTAAGGATTTTCGGGTTTTCCTCGGCGAGGTATTGTGTCTTTTCTTAATAGGCTACTATGGAGTACAAATTATTTTCTGATGACGTTAATAACATTTTACGAAATTTGACATACAACAGTAGATCAGATCATGAGAATAAAAATAGGGGAACTAGACTACAGAGCCTACAGATTTAAAAATGTCTTTTATCCCGCGAATAATAAGAGACCATAGCAGCTGCCAATGAGACTTTGAACTAGGCCTGTCGATAAGTAGTGCAGATAGTCAGTTGATTTACTCCCTAATACTTGAATCCTTGTCTGCTATCTAGTATTGACAGCAAGCCGTGAATGTTTTCAGTGTAAGACTTGTATCCCTGTCCATTTATGCAGTTGCAAAACACATTAATAAAAACAGTCCCTCTAACATTGTTAGCGCACCCATAGTGTAGTGCATGCATGTGAGACTTCGCCTCCTGACAAGCATTAACGATCTATGCTACTGCATCAATAATCGTAGTTACGTTAACTTTAATAGGGTATATAGTGTAATACATGCTGCTGACTACACACCCTCTGCCACACACCCTTGAGGTGGTTTACAGGGTATTTTGTAGACGTATATGTAGAGGCATACGTCTACCTCTTTACCGTTACTACCATATTTACTACCTATTATTATTATAATCACTAGTCTACCCGTGAAGGTACGTTGTGATGGGCGATTGTTTCTCTACTTATACACTTTCAAAGGTCACTCTCCTTACACTATTTCTTTCTCCAGCTCAGTGGACTTACTTCCCGTCCTCACCCTATCTCATATTACTATAATATTCCTATCTCCATCTTGATTTCCTAGAATATTTTCTTCTATGTTGTTACTCAAGGTAAACAACACGCCATTGCATCCAACTACTTTCCTCACCCACCAACAGTTCCTTACTCTTCCCCTCAGGAGCCACGTTTCGGAAGTATATAGCGTCACGATTTAGGTAAATAAAACTTACTCCGTTCCTTAAGATATTCATTAAAGGTTCTTAAAATAGCTTTTGCAAACGCAATATACCTTGAGCATTTACAAATATTTCAATTTTATTCCAACATTTAGGCAGCAAAAGTTATCGATTTCTTCCCAATACTCTGGTTTATGGCCTCCCATTGAGCTTGATATTAATCTCATATTCATTACACTGAATTGGAATGCATGCGGCAATCAATGTACATATATCTAATTAATACTTCAAAAAGTAAATATCTCACCCTCTCTAACAGTAGAACGGGTCTGACTAGGGACGAAAAGCTAGTGGGAGAAATGATCCAAGCTAGCGAAAATTGTAAATACTTAGGTGTATACTTGAGCAAAGACCTAAGATGGGGGCTGTACACTGACTATATAGTCGGCAAAGCTATTAAGTAGCTCCACTAGGTCATGAGAAATCTCTAAGGAATCAACATGGCTACAAAATAAATGGCTTACACAACCATTGTAAGGCCTACTGTTCAATATATAACCACGCTGTGGGACCCCCACGAGTTAGAGCTATTAAAAAAATTGAAGGGCTACAAATTTGACTGGCATAATAGCAATTTTACTCGTATACATCAGATCTCATGTTTTTATCACTTTAAGTTCTTCCTATGCCTCTCCTATTGTGATATCGCAAGATATATCTATATTTTAACATGGATGGTAACTTTACTGACACCAGGACGCATTTTATGGAGCACTGGTTATGAAGGGAAAATGAAAAGAATGAGACATTTTGTTTAAAACTACGCAAAGAAAACAATTTCCACTAGGCATTCTAGGATTCGCCCTTCACGCATTATTTAACCTGTGGATTAACTGCCCTCTCCGAGAGAAAAAGTACTTACTACACCCATAAATTCTATTTAAATAGCACCCAAGTAGGAATTGGAATTCCAATGAAAAATATACGGAAGTAGAATCTTGGGATATAAAGCCAACACTGTATAATAGCAACCATATGAACCCGATCCCTCTCGCTAAAAAGATGCTAGTAAACATTACTCATGCATTTTGCAATTAGTGATGAAAAAAATGTCATTGAGTTACACAACACAGCCGTACAGTTCAGTGAACGTACACCAGGAAAAAGGCTACAAAATTCATCGAATAGTAGAGTGGAAAAATTATTCTGACGCTTACTATTCCATGAATTCTGTCCTTAAATTTATATCTCGACGGTGTATTTCCAAGAATAAAACCCTCGGATAACCAGAACACAACGAGGAAAACTTAGAAAAAATTTGGCGAATGACGAGGCGGGAAACAAGTTTGGCGGCTTCCGTGATATCGTGTCAGCGGATGACCTCCTTTAGATTCAGTCGGGGAATTCCAGCCCTACTACGAGGCGAGCCTCCCAAAATCTCTCCCCAGAGGTTGGCCGAAGCACTCGATTTCAAATACTTGGTTCGTTGAGAGAGTTTTGTTTACCGTGAAATGCAATCTTTCGCTGAAATTTCTGACGTTTTAAGGAACTGACCGCAATCCATACACAGTCCTGGACAAAATCAATGCCACGGTTTTGGGTCGCCTCTTAGAGAACTTCTTCGAGCATCCTTTCCGACGGACAAAAGACCCAGAACTAGAGCTAAGTAGGGTAAATTAAATAAGGTATCTTCAATTACCAGTTCAAAGTACTCGAGGGAACCGTTTCATATTTTTTGGGTGGGCCAGGAAGGTTAGAGCAGAGGTTACTCGCGAAAAGCCGTTAAGTATTATTTTCTGTTATAAATTTACACCCTTAACTTTAAGCATAACGCACGTTGAAGGGATTGTACTGATGTGGTGACTCGAGTAATGGCTTGTAGCCCTTCTGGAAGCGCGGTTCTGGAAAACAGATTGTTTATTTCTATAGAAGCACTTATATAATTAATTGATCTCTCTTTGATGCTTGAAATTACTAAGGAAATGTAACTAGGGTAATGAAAAGAAAAAGATGGCTTGTAAAAGTTTATAAAGAATGAAGTTGGAGAAACAAAAACAGAAATACTTTCATCTGATACAGGTGAAGTAAGGCTTCATAAGTTTAAACTCTTTAGGAGTCCAAGAAGATAAAAATTCAATTCTAAACTCTAATTGCTACATGCCTTTGGCATGGCTATTGGTATCCAGTGGAGAATCTCAATAATGTAGATGATACAACGGACCAACTAGTCTAAATGGCTTAGGACTCGGACCTAGCTCCCAAAGAGTAAATGTTTCGTAAAAAACTGTGCTTTTGGGTTTCTATATCTTTTATGTGACATAAAAACTTTCCTTGGTTTTAAATATACTTATAATAATCGTCATCAATAGACCATGCAGAAATTATACTCGTGGCAAACATGCTGAATCTCCAATGGCCTTCATTTTTTATCTATTAATTTGAAGTACGTGGTAAATAACCCCTTAGGAATATGAATAACCGATATTGATACACTTATATAAATACCATACACTGGTTGGCAAAAAAGTCTCCCGGGTGAGGCTCGAACAGCAACTGAATGGCTGTCAAAGCTTTAAACCCACCGCCCGTCACCGAGACTTACGAGCGCTTTTCCGAGGAAAACTTCGTTTCCAAAGAAATGATCGGGAATGCTTTTGGTAGCTAAAATATTTTGGCCCACAGATGTTCGCGAGAGATATGAAGTTCTGACATTGGCGTGAATTTATTTCCATGCTTAAGTCATAAAAATCGGAGATGAAGCTACAACTCGCCTCTCAACTTCCTGAAACATGGTTTTTCTTATTGTGTTCTAAGAAAAAATCATAGTAATTCTGAGAAGGATTATGTTCAGCAATGCCAAAACATTTCATCGGGTTCTTCTCACAAACTTCTGAGACAGGGACGTTCTTCTCCGAAATAATTATACAGAGCCATTACGTAATATATAAATGGCATTTCTTAGCATTGGAAGGTAAATATTTTCTTAGCACTACAAAGATGTTTTCAAAACTTCTCAGATGAATGAAAATACAAACTCCGATGATCCCATATCTAAATACAACTAAGCTACTTTCTGACTGATCAAAAGGCCATAATTCTAGAGTGTACATTAATGTTCTCAAGAACATTGCATATTAATACTACCGAAGCATAATTGATCACTGCGACGGGCTGATATTTTCTGAACTGTGATATTTTGAACAAAATTAACTGGTTCACTTCTGAATACAGCATCCAGTAAAATTTAGGAGTCAATTTTCAAAATATGGATTTGGGGGTACGCTGAAGATAAAAATGGGCTGAATAAAAGTATTCAATGCACAGAAGTGGAGAGGAGGTAGAGAAACACTATCATATATAGAGCCACTAGCAAAAGATCTAGTTGGACTGAGTGCGTACTGAGACATGATGGGTGAGTAAAAAAAGTATTTTTAGGAGCAATCGATGAGAAAGACCCCATAGGAGATAAACGTAGGCAAAACAAAATGGAATGCAGAGAAGAGGACTTGAGAGACAGAGGAGGGAAGAAAGAGAGTTAATGGTACAAGAATAGAAGAATGATCAACTGCAGATTTTATGATGTTTTGGTTAAATAATAAAATTACAAGGTTACATTTTTGGGCAATTTTGGAGTCATGATTGCGCTATCCAATCAAATAAATCAGACGTGGATAAATTCCAAAGAAAAATTAGCAAAGGAAGTCGTGCTTTACAAAGTAATAAGCATTTTTATTATTGACAATTCGTGTCAGTAACATAGCTGATAACATAAAATTAATCATCAGTTACATCAGAACATCAAGAAGTCCCTATATAATGAAAAGTAATTTATTTTTCCTCTTTGAAGATGTTTTACTAGATTCATGTGGTTTTTTCGTACTACATTACGGAAAGAATAACTCCACACTATATTAGTATCTTACCACTAGATATACTCTACAAATATTGTCAGGTTCTAGGACAGCTCTTGTTGAACTCTCCATCTCACATCATTGGGCCATCCGTAGAGTAATAAATCCGTTATATATTAATCATAAACACACAATCGGAGCATTTATTCTCCGAGTTTGACATACACCAGGCTAGATATAATCACAGCTAAAATGAAAGTAGGGAGCAGAGTTGAAAGCTACGGATTTGGCAAAACTTTCGATTAAACTTCGGCGTAAATCCTCAGTTAACGTTGTTGTAGAGACACATATTTCAAATATTTATTCCTGAAAAGGATTAAAGCAGAGTTAAAAGTTAGGGATATTCCAAACATTTCGATTTAACTTCACCGTAAATCATCAGTTAACGCTGCTATAGAGACAAATATATATTTATAAAAATGATAAAGAATTGTATTGTGTTAGATGCGTCACTATGTTTTTCACGCTGAATGAGAACCTAAATTAGAAGAGAACATTCAATTCTTAAAGCGTCATTTCTTTTTTTTTTTAAACTTATGCATTCAAAGTAAGCTGACCATGGAAATGTTCTTTCCGTATTTGACGATGATTTGACCACTAGTGAGGCATAAGGGACGTACAATGCGTCATTTGTTGGCAAACCAAATACCTATCATTCTCAGAAACGGTTTCCCGCTCTTGAAATCAATTACGCGCAATCATCTTGAGTGTCACGCAATCATCTTCCTCGTCAAACACGGAGCAGAGCACGCCGTGGAAAGTTGGGGAAACAAGGCCGACGTCATCACAGTTTACGTTGAAGAGGCGCTGGCGCCGAATGTTTTCCTCAGGGCAATAAAACGATTTTAATTTGAATTGGTAGGTACACGACGAATCCTTAAAAAAAGAAACTTTCAGAAAGGTTAGTACATCGGTTAGCATATTCGATTCCCAAATTGGTCCAGACGTCAATACGCGAGTAAACTCTGAAAATGGATGGTATTTACGTCTTATGTTGAGTAAGACTTGATTTCATTGACTACATTGCTCATGTATTTGATAAACTAAGTAAGGTGATCTAAACGTTAAAATTTTAATTAGCATACTGTAAGTTTTCTCGAGGGTTTGCGATTCTCGAGAGTCAATTATTCAAATCACTACTCATGTATAGCCGACATAGTTGATAGCATAAAATTAATAATCAGTTACATAGATCTGCAAGAAGTCCCAATTTAAAAAAACTTCACTATAAAATTGTGATCGAGAAACAGGATATTTTAAAGTTTTACTCAGGTCTATCTCCTAATTCACTTCTTTTAAATTGATCTATCATTGCGAAAACTATGACACCTCAACCTAATCAAAATGATAGTATGGAAAGATTTAACATACTTATTATACTCCTGAGCAATTAAGGTGGTTTGATCGAGATAGCTCCGAGGTCATAATGGAGACGATATTAAAATTTTATTTTTTTATTTCAGCGTCTGTAAGACGTATGAAATAAATATTGCAGTATTAATGGCGCAAGTGTATAGCTATATATAACCAATATTCTCGGTAATTAAATAAATAAAGCTACATAAGTCTCTTACTTGACTCATTTTTTCACGCTGTACGGCTGAAAACCCTTAAAACCGTGGGCTTTTTTTGCAATTGTGTAAAAATTACTGCGGTGAGTAATTGATTAGTTTTTATAAATAGTTGAGAAAACATTCAAACTATACACCGTTAGTTTTTGACGAAATCTATGTGATATACGTCCCTAATTTTTTAAATAATCTCCCTATTATTAACAGTCTATATTAACAGCCGTGATCTATCCCATGTAAAACAGCTTGTATTTTTAGGCAAATTTCTCGAAAAGTAGTTCGACAAGGGGTTGAAATTTTGATATCATTGGAGAGATGAGAGTTTTTTCTTTGAAATGAGGTCAAATTCATCAAATTCTAGGTGAAGTGATATTTCGCTTTAACTACCTTAACAGCAGAAAAATACCCTTCATATATGACGCTTATGCTCCGTTGTAGGAGCCACTTAAAATTTCAGTCACGTATTTTCATTTCACGCAGTAGTATATATAATATAAATGATTACATTCAAATAAAATTTCGAATCACATAAAAAGGATGAAGAAACTATGTTTTTGGGTCTATTAATTTGATCGGATCCAGCTTTATACGAATAAGCAACTATCAAACAGCTTACCCGCCCCAACAGAATGGCCCCCATATATCGAGGAAAGTGCTTTGAATTCGTAGACACTAAATGCCATCATCTTCTGCTATCATCATGAGCATTCATAGTTTATCAACAAGTGCTGGTATAGTGAAATTTTCAATTTAATGGTCAGGTGGACAATATAGTGGAGCGAAGGTGATTTGCCCAATCACCACACGGCTCTTCTCTATCGTGGCAAACAATTCCATTTGCAAACACCGTTGAAGAAATTTATGACATCACAGGAAACGAAATATTAAAAACTGTTAAACCTTCATACTAACTTTGATATTTAACTTAACTCACAACAATCAATGTTCAAATGAACTCTTATTTACTTTAATCAGGGACAAGCAGATTGCTGTTTGTTGATGTTTACCACAACCTCTGCGATCACGTTTCATTTGACTTTGTCGTTCTACCGATTCATTTTTTAGTCAAGATAAAGTTATTAAATGAAGATAAGAATTGTATTGTTTTTCATACCTATCTGGGGAGTAACCACTACCATAATCATGTGAATATATCAGATTTTCCAAGAGCCAGACGACCAACCAAAAATAAACACAACATTCTTTACTTAGGCAGGACTTGAATCTGTTATTTTTTTGGACTATCAGGCGGGCAAATAAGCAAAAATTAGATATTTATGAGAACGTTGGCAATTTTTTACTTTTCAAATGGATGCTTTCGTTTCCTCTGACATTAAAATGAGGACTGGAGTGAATTTCACATCCGATTTATGGCGGCACGATGGTCCACTTTAAGCGACCAGAGTAGTATTCAAATTTTATTCCAATGGATCAAATTGGGCATAAAACTGTGGACCCCTTGGCGCCTTACGTTGAGATCAGAATATCGCTGGCACCGGGCTTCTCTCCACCATTATTCCATTCCCTAAATTATCCTTCCCTTACTTTTCTACCAACCTACCTTAAATGGCGCATTTGACCTCATAAATTGCCACATAAATCTCTTCCAAATAGTCAAATCAAAATTAGTATAATAAATAAATTTCCAGGGAATTATTTGAAGAATAATTTGACGTCATGGGCAATATTAGGTAGGAATCCGTTTCCACAGCTCGTTTGACTGATCTTAAGAGACAAAATTAAAGAAAATGACCAGGCCAATGGCCGGTATGTAAAGGAAAATAAGTATGTGTATATTGCGACTTATAAAATCGATTGGTCGGAAAGCTTGTATGTTAGTTGGGACGATTCAGTTTCTGGATCAAGGAAGTAATGCCATTACTGCTGAAACGCTTTGTGGTCACGAGAGCATTGTAAAGCCACTACAGGTGTTATAATTGCCTATGTATCTGGGCACGTGCATGATCAATCACCGTTTGGTTCGTAGGGAAAGAATGCTCTCGCGGAGTCTAAACAAATCTTTGTAATAAGCGCCTAGCACCTATGCATTAACTTAGCATACGGCCAGGCGGTAATTGCTCGAGGCGCATTCAGCTTCGGTTCCAGTAATTGTGAACATTTAACATGAGAGAACGCGGAATGGTGCCAAATTTTTATTTCCATGGAATGAGCGTATTTATACTTTGAAACCGGAGTAATTAGGACTTTTTATCTAGGGGTCAATTGTTGAGACTTTAATGTTGCACACTTCACTTGTCCTCCGTTTCCATTTTTGTTACCTTTGACTCACAGCGTTTCAACAGTACGGAGCACTGGGTACATGCATTAACTTCACTTGAGTAGTGAACCCGACGGCAAATTTTCGAACGATCTCCATGTATAATCGATATGTCTAGTGCCATGCATCAACTTTAGAAATCAGCAAATGCCTTTTAAAAAGCATATAAATTTTTCAAAACACGTGATGCACAACTGCATCTCAATGTATTGACGTAACCGCACGGTAACCGCACGTACCAAGAATTATCATCGTAAAACAAGGTAGTTTGACGACCTAATTTTTTCCCTGTATGCTTAAGAACATGAAGTTCACATAAAAATAGTTAAAAAAAAATAATTTATGTTCCCCATTCGATGTGATGGACCAAAGTATCCTGTACTTATGTGTATGATGAATCTTTTCTCGTGTAACACCACTGAGACTCATGGAAATTGCATCTTTAGGCGGCTAAAATTTAAACTTACGTCGCAGAAGACATTTCGATGAAAACCAGGGAATCCATCAGAAAGCTAAATACGATAGCTCCAGAGTTTTAGTGCAACCAATTTTCGCTTAGGAATTCAAGACCCGGAAAGGAATACGCCGATAATTTTTGCAGGAAAAATTTAGGTGTAATAAAAACCTTTTTATGTGTGGTGTACGAGTCCACTAAACGTGCCGCATTCACTTTCATTCTGCAACTGAGAGAAATATACACATTTATGAGGCTGTTATCCAGCACTCTGTCATTAACTATTTTATTAACACTCTGTTATAACTGTTAACGGTCGTTGATTCATAATGGGCGATTCTTGATTGTCACAGATGAAATAAGGGGACAAATTTAATCCCCCAAAACCTTAAGGAAACAATACATCCATTAGTTGAAAAAACTCTATTGTGGTCAAATTTTACATAGAAAACAGTTTTTTTCTAATAAATAACTCAATGTGGCTGAAAAAGAACTCCCTATTCTTCTATGCACTTTAATGCATGCCCATTCCAGATTTATTTCCAGAATGTGCAACTCAAAAAGAGAAGGGCGTCTACTTCTTCATATGCCGTCAAGTTAGCTACATTTTTTTCGCGTACGATCATTGCGCGAACGGATTAGTGCTGTGTGATGTTACATTCAACATGAAGATATGAAAAACAAGACATTTATCTCTCTTACTGTACCAAGTTTTTCCCATGGAAATAGGATTAGTCGGCTGAAGACAACGAGGATAATATCTGAATCCAAGGAATGAAAAGAGTATCTTTGTTTTCCACTTTGGTTTTATTTTTTGCAACCCGAGTTTTATCGTACTGCAACATCTTCAGATATGAAATGTCGTGACGCGACGAAACCAGGGTAGTAACAAATAAAAACAATGTGGGAAACAAAGTTACCCTTTCCATTCTTATGAGCGAATTCCACAAAGCTAAGCCGCAAAGTGTTGAACTTATCTGAATCTAACCCTCTCACGATTGATTTACGGAAATTGAGATAACGAAGCACCTATGCAAAATTTGACCATTCAAAATACATTTTTCATCTCGATAAACTTCCTTTTTCTCCTAGTACTGATAGACTTGGTCTCGTATGTTCCACCTGCAGTGTACAGTGAGTGGTCTGAAAGAAGGCTTACTAAAAAGACAAATACTGCTATAGAATAAACTACCCTCTTTTGTCCATTCCAGAGGTGGGATTCAAATCCGCACTCTTTGGTTTGTCAAGTAAGGTATCACAAACAACGGCTACTGCGATGTCGTGACCTTTTTTCAATTAATTATTTATATTCCAAAAGTTCCAGACCCTTCTTTACTTGAGACCACGATACATCTCCGATCCTGTCTCTGCAGCTTCTCTCACAACAATCTCCTATTCTTTCTTTCATCAGCAACACCTTAACAACCTTTTCAAAAAAATAAACATTCAGCAATTAACAAAACAGCATTTCTTTTAAAACATTAAGAAAATTACAATTAAAAACTAAAAGAAACGAAACAAACATCAACATAATAAAGAACAACTAAGAATAACGAAGCCTCGAATATTAAACAAAATCAATGCGATCACTTATTTATTAGGGTATGACGCGACGTTAAACCGGGTTACACTACCTAACGGCTACCAACGGCTATGCTGGGGTGAAGAGGCTGAGACAAGCGTCTTCAGCTGGCATCGAGTATAGCATTATAAGTCAATCACAAAGCATGAATGTTTTTAAACTCCTCACTATCATGTTTTTGGTGTTTTTGCATCCCACGTAATACGAAAGTTCGAAGTTTATTTTGAAAAGGCGTCAAGTCCTTCATACCCTCCTTAACGACGGTCCCCTAACTAAATGCTCGCGGACCCCTTTTTAAGCAATATTTTCTCAGGCACTCCCCGACTATAACGGTCACATTTTGTGATCATTTATTAAGATTCAACACCATCATAACAACATAAAAACGATTTTGTAACTTCAATTAGGCAACAACCAATGAACAAAATTAAATTTAAAAAGAAAATCGCAAAACGGAATTTGAAAATTACCTTCGGCTTCTACCAGCATATATCAAATTTTTGTTGGAATATATTTTTAATTTTGAAAATCATTTTTATAGTTTACTCCTTTTAAAATGTGAATTTCCGCTGGAAATTACTCGAGTACCCCTGGGGAGCCCACGGACCATAGGTTGGGAACCGCTTCTCTATCATCAAATGAATTAGACCATCTCGCCTTATTTCCAAACAGAAATAGCGGGTGACCTCGCTCTCTCCTTGGTAAAGGTGAGGACAGCCTGGCAGCACCCTCGTACTCGGGCGCTCCCAACCAATGCTGTGAGATGAGACGAATTAAGTGATTTAAAAAGGGGAACCACTGAGTTCGTAAACATGAGTTCTCAAGCACGGGATAGTGACCAGGCGTGCGGCCAAAGGTGGCGAGGCTATTCATAAGTCTATCTGGCGAGGATATTCATTCATAAGTCAAAACTGGGGAAAGGGTAACAGCTTCCACTTTCCTCGGGTTTAGTAAAACAGGAATATTATTGTGATGTTGCAATAAGTTGAATGTGAATGGCTGCTTAAAGCAATGCGTAGTATTAGTATATTAAGGTAGTATCGGCGCATTTGAGCTGAGTCAGGTACACTAGTCAGTGAGGTACACTAGTCATTTGAGCTGAGTCAGGTCAGGAAGATTTAAAAAAATCGAAGTGACTTAACCAAAATCTAGTATTTATCTCTATAACCCCATCAAACGGCTTGAAAAGTAGCAGTCACTGATAATGAATACGTTTGATAGCAGAATTTAATTATTTAAACAGTATAATCATTATTCTCTCCACTTATTTTTCAGTATTTGGAGACCCAAAAATTTACATGTAATAAAGAAGATGAAAAAGGTTTATTTTTATTAAATGCCTTAATATAAAATTACCAGAGAATATCGCTGTTATATGATATTATTTATTCGTTTATTTCTCCCATTAGTAGATAAATAGACTCCATTGTTGCCGTGATTCTCCGTCGTATTGATTTTAGCATTTTATATATTGATTCTAGGATTCATCGTTGGTTAGTTTTTGTTTATCGCTTGCAATAATTTAAATTGTGGATGGATTTTTACAAATCCTGCAGGTAATTATACAAAGGTTTCAGTACATTTTCTTTTAGCTTTATGTTAAAATCGTATAGTCGATACAAGTAAAAAAAAATACGAGCACTGCTCACTTCTCTCATGACCAATGTAAAATGACTGGAACTTTGAATTCCCGTATTTTTTCCAAGTGGATTTGAAGTAATTACTGCGATGGTGCCCAAGATAAAATTGGTGTTCTACATTTATTTATTATTTTATATTGC
This sequence comes from Pyrrhosoma nymphula, assembly GCA_963573305.1. Classification (NCBI taxonomy): domain Eukaryota; kingdom Metazoa; phylum Arthropoda; class Insecta; order Odonata; family Coenagrionidae; genus Pyrrhosoma; species Pyrrhosoma nymphula. The sequence continues at coordinate 40,510,505 of OY754334.1, forward strand.
TGCTGACACTGGGATCAATTGTAGAATCCCCCCATCCCCGACGACGCATGGGGGGAAAATCTACAATTGAGTTTCACTATTGTGCAATTGATTTTTGTATTTAATTTTAATGAAGCAACTTTTATTAATGAATGAGTATAACCTTTGTGGATTCTTGGTTTAGCTGACACCGATGTAGTTAGCTGCAAAGAGATCGTAGAACGCAGAGATGCAGCTACACTTTTGCCAATTATACAAGCACTTCTCAATCCAGGCACTATTTTTTATACCAATGAATGTAAGTCTTACAGAAATATACAAATACTTGGTTTAGTTCACAGGACTGTAACTCATTCGGTAAACTTTGTCGAACCTCTGACTGGAGTGAATACCCAACATATCGAGTAAAATTGGAACAAGCACAAGGCTCAAATGAAGAAAATACGTAACGCAGAGGGAAAATGCTGAATTTATACTTGAAAATTCATGTAAAGAGAGATTTTCATTAAATTACTTTGAAGATTTTAGTAGACACATTGCTTTAAAATATCCTCAATTAATGTATTTATAAATTTAAATCAAACTATTTTTAGTAAAAGTTCATATTATGAAGTAATACAATTTATTTTTATTCATTTCTTTATTTTTTAATGTATTCAAGATATCCTCAATCAATAATTAAAATCGGGGGTAAACTACAATTGATCATCCTTAACCAGTAATTTATGCTAGGGGGAAATTCTACAACTGAATATGTTTGGGGTGGAGATTCTACCATTGGTCAAATCTGAAGGGGGAGGAGATTCTACAATTGATCCTGATAATGAATATAAAGCGTTAATCCAAAACGCTAATGCTACCTAAAGCTTTATAAACTATATTCGAGTCATCATCATCATCTTCTTCATTATACCAAAGTGAATATAAGGTCATTAGAGAGCCCTGCCCATTAATTTGTCACATCGGAGTCTCTTCTATAACGATTCCCTAATAAACCAACCTCCTTTTCCAAAACTAACAATTTTTCCGGCCGTATGATTCCACTTAGACTGAATTTTATAGTTACCATTGCCCATGTTACACGACGAATTATTCAAATTATCATCTTGCGTCACAGCGGAAGAAGATCATTTTTCTGATAATATTTTAGGCTATTGTTTTTTTACATCTTAAGACAAAGTAAATTGATTTAAAGAAATTGGTTATTTGCGAAAACCAAAATTCGTCAAAAAGGTTTCCTTTTAAACTATCCGCATCTTTCTCCTTCTTTCAAACCGTCAAAAATTCTTTTTCTCCTCGTTTTTATTTCAGGCTTACCTCACAATCTCCTCTATATCACCTTAGTCAACGCATGGCTACCTCTTAGTATATCCACCATTCAGTTGTTCTGCCTCATATGAGTTTATCCTTCGAGCCTCCTTCCCTTCCCTGCCATATCATATACTTCATCACAAGTTTTCCTCTGCAGCCTGCCGGCCCTTTTTACTCTCCTCTATGTCATCATTCCAAGAGCCTTCACTCTAATGACTCTATTTTAACATTTATAATCACTCAAATTTCATTGACTTCCGTATCAAATTTCTTTATCTTGAATGCAATAGAACAGAGAAAGCAGAAAGTCCAAAGGTGAAAAGCAAATAAAACCTAGAATCGTTAAAAATGACTACTACCGAATTTCAATTAAGTTCCGTAACCAGTGGTAAAATATGATAAGATTGACCAAAATCGTCCGAAGTAACTGGTGGCTGGGATGTCGTTTAGCAAGACTAATTAAGATTCACATATTAGTCAACATCACCTCATAACTGAAGATTAATGCCCAGCTCGGCTGGTATAATAATTTTATCGCCGTACAAAGAATTAGATATCTACTCTACTTTCCAAAATATGACGGGGTCCCTCAAATAGCTACATTACCTTATAAGGTGTACGGTATGGTTTAAAATGGTTACATAATTACTCAAGAGTTTTATTTTCAACAAGTAGATAACTGAATCAGTTTACCTCGAGATCAGATAAATGGTAATTAGAGCCCTCGTACCGCTAAGTCGGTGAATAAACAGACCAATTTGTATAAAAGCCGTTCCCTGTTAATCCCGAACTGGGTTCGATGAACTGGAACAAGGCTGATCCATCACCTTCTCCCACCTTTAGCCGCGTTTAAAAATTTTAATTTACTTTGGAGCTGGTGAAGAAATTTTTAGAAAGTATGTCCCGATCGTTCCTAAAGTGATCCCGTTCTGGGAGTGGGGGGATTTTAGTATTCGTCATTGCATCCGGTAAGGTAGGCCCTCGTCTGGAACCGGTAGGCTGGATATCGTCCCGGCGCGGCATGGTCTGGGGCCCTCCCTGAGGCCCCACGAATGTGAGTCGCCGTTGGCCTATGAGACTTTCAGGCCCATCCTTTCACCCTAAACCCTGGTTTTCAAAAAGAAAAGAAAAAGCGGTGGAGGTGGCCGGTAGATTGGTGTGCCTGTTCAGTGGAGTGGGGGAGATAAACACACAGCGAGTTCCCCAAGGTCGATAGCCATCTCCCCCATCTCCTCTTTCCCCTTTTCAACTGGTCCGACGGTGTATATAAAATCAAGCGCGGTGCCTTCACGGTATTCAGTCTCCAGTTTCAGTTTCCAACGAACCAGTGCCATCCACAATGTTCGGCTCTAAGGTGAGTTCATTACTCCACCTCGAAAATCTTTATTCGTGTTCCAGCATGGGACTTGGTAGGGCATATTCGAACAGAACCACTCAGTTGGGCATATATCTGTGTATACGTTGATATGGCTAGGATTTAGAAATACCCCTACCGGCTTGCTTGCTCAAATGCTTATCTGAAGCTTTATGGAAAGGCCATTAGTATTTCTAATTTTAGTTGTACGTCCGTTAGTGACAGCCAAATTCCGAGGATGCTAGTCGCGATCCGAATAACCTACGCGTAGAGTAAAATAAACAAAGCCGTAAAACAGTTTCCTCTAGTTTTACTTCATGTTTTCGTAAATTTAAAGAAAAGTGAAATCAAAATTTACTCTTCCTCACAGGTAATGCATTTCGAGGATTGCGTTGATAAATTATATTTAGATGCAATTTTCAAAGCTCACCACACCTTAGGGGTGGCCTTTATTTATTTATAGCGACACCCTGTTTATTAGTAAGTAAGTGAATTTTTACTGACTAATAGGTAAAAATCAAGAAATATCTTATTTAAATATTTGGAATTGTTTTAGAAAGCTTTTCCGACTCTAATATTCTATGATTTTTCATGACTCGGCAATTTAAAAAAATAAGAAATTTCAAACGCTTCTGTCGACCTTTGGCGGTGTAAAGTTAACTTTCACATTGAAAGTGACTACCACGAATAATCGGTCACGTAAATGGTATTATCTGATTTCGAATTTGCCAAAAATATTCTACGCCACCAATTATCTTAGGAATTCCCGAATTCAACGAGGAAATTTAGGCGTAAAAGCTTTGGTTTTATTGCTTTTGTTGTTTTGTTTTTTGGATGAAAAAACGCATTAGCTGCGGGATAACAGTTTCTCTAAGAGTATATTTAATTTTCGTAGTATATTTTATTGCAGAAGGTGGGAAATGTTTGTTACCCAGGTACGCAAATTGATCTTTTTTTTAACATAGTCCGAATAAAAAAAGAGCCCTTTATTCAGTAATTGTAACGCTTTAGAAAGTGGTAAATGTTCACAGCAAAACATAGTTCTGAGTTCTCCGCGATAAAAAAGCATAAAGAAGTATCTCTGCTAACATAATTTCGAGTGGTGTGCTTTACACTGATATTGAGTTAGTAGTAGGTACCTGAAAGTACTAGTTGGTGGATTATTAAGTATTATGGCGTCAAAATGAAATAACGCGATTGAGAGATTTTGAAAAGAGTTAGCTGTTTTTTGGCCTTTAACTGCGTGCACGCCAATATATTCACTATCCCTTTCACTTTCATCGAATATGCATAAAATGAATATTTCTGCATATCATCAACTTCTCACATTCATTTTGGCTCAAGCTCCCAAAATAAGTCATTCACTTATTTTAATGAGATATTTTGAATTAATATTGGCGGATTTCCGATACATGTACTTGTTTTTTATATTTTATACCTACTTGAATTTTTTTCTTAACCTATCATAAATTGCACTAATTTTATCTTTTAGTCAAATCGATACTCACCCCTTCACCAAATACAAAAATAGGCTTATTTCACTGGATATCAATCTTCAAATATTTTTGTAATAGGTTTTGAGGTCCGGATAACTTCACTGAAGAACCATGGTACGTCAAGAGCATTTGTAATTTACATAAAGTGTGGTGCTAAACAGAGAAGATTTATTTTTACTTGGAAAAGGAAACATTTTTTGTAAGGCGATAACGCATTTAGGCGAATCCTATAAATTACGGATGGGACTTCTTGATATTAACTGTCGGAGATATAAATAGTTTATTTTTAGGTCGACGAAAATAACACGAAAGTTTGTCACTGGATGCTATTTTGTCCCCAAAAAATTAACTCCAGGCGATGTCCCATAGAAATGAAGTATGCCTATAATGTATCACGATTTAACTTCAAGAAGCCGTCAGTCACGATCAGAGAGTGCTCTAATATTTATCTTTGCTGTCAGGTGCTTATATTCCAAAGTTAAAGATTTAGTTCTCTAAAAATAGTCATCGTTGAAGTATATATTATTATAGCCGTTCTCTACGTAATGTCGTCAAATATTAAATATCGTAAGTTTTATAAAGAAATAGGAGACACTGGACAATTAAATCAATTCACAGCTGAGACAACTGTTACCCAGAGCATGAATTAGGAAACCTTAAAGTCTATTCTCTTTAAGACCTCAGTCGTAATGTTCACTATACATTTTTTCATAATTCCTCGAACATTTTGCACTCCTCTAGTAGAAGAAAAACGCAGGGCATCCTTTTGACATACCCACATCTCGCTCTACATTCTCCACGAGTCCTTACAATTAGGAGTTTTTGTAGTATAATGTGATGACTTCATCAGGCTAGGTAAAATGACCGCACAGCTATTCTCATCACTGATAAACAATTCCCCTTTTGTTCACCCAATCACCATGACAGGCGCCGACGCTGCAATTACCATCTGCATGATACCTTGTTACCAGCCTCTTCCTTTCCCCACCACCCTCCAATCCAACTGGACATTCATATTCCATCACTGCCTTGCTCAAATCGACCATAGGGAAAGTCAAGTAATAATACTGGTTGCAAACCTGATATTATCAACCGTTCACATCTCAGCTGCATTCAATAATTTTCTTCATTGACATTAATTATTTTTTCAAGTCGTAGTTTTCATTGGTATCACAACAGGCGGTAGATTTAAGGCTTACCAAGAAAATATGGCTGGCTCCTATACACCATAATTAAGATCCTTAAAGAAGCTGATCATTGGATGGCCATTTTAATTTATACTGAATTTCTATTCGATTACACTTTTATTAACTTTACGTTTGAATGGAATATATATTTAAAGCCGTAAAACACCTGCAAAGAATAGTAGAACTACTGCAAACTTATCGCGAAGAACTAGAAGTTCCCATTTCAATGGTATATACGTATGTTTTTATGTCTTAGTTGAGAATTGTATACGGTTGAAGGCCAATGAGTTTTGTTTGCGTCATTATCCTTTCACTATCATTCTTTTGGTTGATGTGCTGCAGGCAAATTCGATCAATCAGAAATACATTTTCACTTTCAAAGGAACCGCATTTTTGCTTTAAATAATAATTATGCCTGAAAGATACATTATATAGCTTCTTCAGACAAAATTTTCAAGCGAAAGATAATGTTCAATAACTCCTATATTGGAAAAGACTGTCAGTTGTACATAAGGTGCTAGTTCGAATTCTACTTTGAACTTTGTAGGTGTATCTGCGCAAAATTTTACGAGGGTTGAATTAGGACGGTTGAAAAAGTAGTAGGTAGTACCTTTAGATCGGTGCTTCAATGCATCCGTCAATGGAATTTGAAAGTCGGGAAACTTCGAGGGCAATGCATTAGAAGGTTACTACGATCCCAATATCGCATATGCTAGGCTATACAGTCGTAGGTAAAGAATAATAAAAAATGTGTGAGAACATAGTACTTAACCCTGATTTCCATTCTTTGTCAGGTTGCGACGTTCTTCATCCTGGTCGTGGTCCTCGTGGCCTTTGTCTGCGCGGATCTTGAGACTGCAGAGCAGCATTACGGCGGCTACCGCCCGGGACACCACGGAGGCGGATTCGGGGGCGGTCACCATCACGGAGGCGGATTCGGAGGTGGTCACCACCACGGAGGTGGATTCGGAGGTGGTGGTCACCACCACGGAGGCGGATTCGGAGGTGGCCATCACCACGGGGGCTTCCACGGCTGAGGGACTCCTCTCGAAGATGCTGAGCCTTTAGATGGACGGGAGTCTTTTTCTTAATCTTCGCGGAAGTCGGCCCACGTAAAGAGACGGGGTGACTGATTGCGTGTATCCGTGTGTTCTAAGAACATGAATTGTCAAGTTGATCGAAGATGAATTTATATGCATATTAATAATTAAGTAAATAAATGAGAAAATTCTTGTAAAAATTATGCTTTGCAGTATCATTTCAAAGATCATTGCTCAAATAAGTATATACGAGAGAATTTGCTACAACAGCATCTAACTTTCAGTTCTAAGTAACAATGTCATAATCACCATATCAAGCCAGATTAACTGTTGTCCTCCATTCTTCCCTATACTACAATGTTAACCCCTTTACTTCCCTGAAGTTCATCTTTCCTAGATCTCTCTCCTTTGTCCCAATTGTCCCTTAATTCCTTCTAGTGGGACTTTCCCTTCCACTTTCCCTGCTAAATATGTATTGCCTTTGGGAACACCGTATTCATTGTGTTCTTCCTTAGCAAACACGCTAACATAGGTGTTGTTCTTTACAGATCTTTCTTCTTCGGCCCTCAGTTCATCTCCTCGTTTCTCACTTTGTCCGTCCATTTAGTATTTAGCATTCTTCTCCGTAGCCAGGTTTTCATGGCATTTATTCTTTCCCAGTATGCTTTTCCAATGTCCCAATCATCTGATCCATAAAGTGTCATAGTAGGGTACACCTATGTTAGCGTGTTTGCTAAGGAAGAACACAATGAATTAGGTGTTTCCAAATGCAATACATAATTAGCAGGGAAAGTGGAAGGAAAGGTCTCAGAAAATCAAAATTCTTCAAATTATTGACGCCATACTCAAATTCGATGTCAAATGACTGGAAAACTCTTAATGCTAGCTCAATGTGTCAACCAGGGGTCGTGCCCCACGTGGTTTTATTTTTTTGCGTGAACAACTTTAAAGCCTATAGGGCAGGCAACATGAACGAGGTCATTTGATATTCAACAATCTCGAATGCTCCTTCCGCGGGTTGGGATTCGGCGGTGTAACAGCAAAGATACTTAGTATTTCTTACTAGCCTGAGAAATGAACAAATTGCCAATTATGAATGTTTATTTTTTTATTTTTGCCATTTACGAGTTCGACTTCCTCCATCTCGCATTCACTTTCTTTTAAATTAAGGTTCACCTATTTTATTTGGCTCCAAAATTTAGTATATTATACAAAGAAATGACTTCTCCTCACCCCCTATCCTGGTATGGGATGCGTTGTGGCCATGCTACACCAAAAATAGCAAATTTGCATATTAACAGACGTAGCTGACCAACTCGCTCAGCCACAAGTGAATCCGCACGACTACATGAATATTACGCACTACGTAAGAAAACATCCATAATTGATAATATGTTCATCGCTCCGATTAGAAATAAATACAAAGTATCTTTGAAATTCTACCGGCGGATACCAACCCACAACAACAGGAGCCTTCTAGGTTGCGAAATATAACATGCCCTCGTTCGTTTTTCCAGCACTTTAATGGTGTACACGCAAAAAATAAAAGACCAACCAACAAACAATCACAGATGACCATATCATCACTTCAAACATAGTGTTCAAAGAGGTCCTGTAAACATGTAAATATGCTGCAAATATGTAAATACCTTAACCTTATGTTTAAAAAAATATATAATCTAAAATTTAAACACATATCTATTCCTTACTTCAACCCACACCTACATCAATGACGCACTAACTACATGGTACTAACTATACGGTGTGCACTTCAATTAAGTGGGATTTGAGGAGGAAACAGTGCGAATGCTTCGCACGGGTCGTTAAGTGGGGAACGGTCCCTGGTTGACACATTGGCTTAAATTTTGCACACATTTTTCTATTTATTTGGCATGCAATTGTAGGGAGACGTGAAAATTTTGAAGTCTTTTGACTTTGCAAATCACTCTCGTGCCATAGCCTTCTAGTTCTTCGTTGTTCCTCTTTCCTAGCTCTGGCGTCATATTTCCTTCATGTTTGTCCCTTGGTCTTCCTCAAGGGACTTTCCCAACCATTGTCCCTTCTACTAACAATATGTTTCTAATAAAGTCATTACATCTCAGAGCTAACCAGCGTGTTCTTATTTTGTTTATGCTGTATGACTTTTCTATTCATATGCATTGCCTTTCCTCTTCGGATTACAAATGCATTCCCGTTCCTTACTTTCTCCGTGCATTTTACCTTCAGCATTCTGAATACTAAAACGCCATATTTCGAAAGCTTCAATATTTACTGATCCTATTTTCCAGTACTCCATGTAGTGTTCATAGCCCACTTAAATGCATTGGTAGTTTCACTATTTTCTTTATGAAAATCCAGCCATTTTATTAGAAAATTACTTTATTCTAGGGATGGGACATTCGAATAGTCGAATCCTCGAATACCTCGAATAGTGAGGTATTTGTACTATTCGATATTCGAGGACACAAAGTAATAATTTCACCATCTCGAATACATTACACAAATCGACTTTGCTTTTCAAATTCGCGGGCATCGGTTGGGTTACATGTTACAAAGCATTTGGGCCAGCAGATTTGATTGGTACCAAGTCATTAATTAATATTTCAAACCGAACTTCATTTTCAAGTTAAGCATGAAAATATAAATCCATAATAACTTCACAAGAATTACATGAAAAAGCAAATGATCAAACGCTCGCGAGATTGGCTGTTCCTTTTTATGACTCCTCGTTGCATGACTACGCTTACATTTTATAAATTCAATTTTTGAAATAATTGTGCATTCTTTATTTAATTTAAGGGTTGTGATTAACATAGTAAAATGCTAATAACAATAAAATATTCGTCATGCTTATATAAGAAACAAAAGAATCGCGGTGTTGCAAGCGCGCAAGTTGCCGTGGTTAGTCAGTTGCGTAAGGATTGAGTAAAAGAAGTAAATAAGCCGTCGTAAAACACGTTCGTTTTTAATCCACTAATTATCATTTAAACTTATTCAGTTAGAATGACCAGCGAAGTGTGGCAACATTTTCACATTTGTGAACCGGACGAGAAATTCGCAGTTTGCAATTTTTGCAGAGCGAAGATATCGCGTGGTGCGTCGCGTACCACTTCAGGCTTAAAAAACCATTAGGAAAGGCACAAAGATGACATTATGCAGCTGATTGACAAAGGTTACCCTGAGACCCATGATGACAGCAATTCTGAAGTTATGTCATCTACTCAGTGCTCTTTGCCATCCTCGTCAGCAAGTGAACCAGCATCTCCGCCAGGGAAAATTTAAAAACATCATCCTTCAAGACAGTTATCCTTGCCAAGTTTCATGGATAAGAAGGGGAAGTTCAAGCCAGGGGACAAGAGGCAAGAAAAAATAACAAGGGTAATAGCTGAAATGATATGCACTGACTGCCATCCATTCCAAATAGTAGAAAATCCAGGGTTTAAGTCCCTTATTTTACATTTGGAACCAAGGTACGTCATCCCCTCTAGGAAGCACATATCCACCGTAGTGATACCTGCTATGTACCAAGAATTGTATTTCAAGGTGAAAAATGTACTCGCTGATGCGGAATATGTCTCTATCACCACGGATTTATGGACATCTACCGCTAACGATGACTACATGAGCTTGACAGCGCACTTCGTGTCATCAGATTTTCAGCAAAGGCACGTGTGTCTCGAAGTGGCTCCATTTTTGGAAGTAAGCCATTCCGGCGAAAACCTTCGTAATTGTATACATCAAGCATTGGAAAATTGGGATCTAGCGGACAAAGTGTTCACTGTTATGAAAGACAATGCGAGAAACATTACAGCTGCTCTGGAAAATTCACAATATTCACATGTGCCATGTTTAGCCCATACATTGCAGTTGGTTGTCCGAGATGGGCTTCTAAATTCCAGTGAAGTGTCGACTCTGGCAGGTGTTTGTCGTCGGATAGTTGGGCATTTCAAACACTCCACTCAAGCAACAAAAGTGCTCAAACGTGCTCAACAAACAATGGGTATTAAGTCACACAGGTTAGTTCAAGATGAGCCAACGAGATGGAATTCCACGCTGCACATGCTGGCTCGCTTGAAAGAGCGACGACAGGCCATAGTCCTGGAAGCTTCGGAAACTCACTTGCGAGTGGAACTGACGTGTGACCAGTGGGACCTTCTTGACGGTGTAGTAGAAATTTTGAATATTTTCGAGCATGCTACATCAGCTGTGAGCTCACCATCTGTAACCATTTCAGAGGTCCTCCCAATTGTTAATAGTACATCGGAACAGCTGAAGAAACCACCACCCAGTTTGACAGGGCTTGTTAACATGAAGAAAGATTTAGCCTTCTCTCTCTCTCCAAACGGTACAAGAATATAGAAGAAAATTATATTTATGCATTAGCTACCCTACTTGATCCTCGCCTAAAGGGCAGCGTTTTCAAGAGCCGGCAAAACCTTGATATGGCAAGAATTTTCTTGGTGGAGGAGGTTCATTTGGTGAAAGGCGAGCAACAGAAGGAGACACTTCCAGAGGAGTCCACTGTAAGCAGTTAATAACATATTTTATTGCTTGGAATTTTCACTATTTCATTTACCTTTTTCTTGTTACACATTGCTTAGGGGTCATTCCACGCCACTTCAGACAGGAGTTGACCCTTGACCTCTCAGATTTTGATGAAAATTGGTGAAATTGTTTACCTCACCAAATAAAAAACATGATTTAAAGCGTTATGCGAAAATCGAAAAAACAGATGAATAACGGACATTTTACAAAATGGCTGTTTTCGATGTCACGAAATATTCGTTATCATATATCACGGGGAAGAAACTAGGTTAAAAAGCACTTGATGGCTCATTTACAATTAAAATTCTTTGAACAATCTCAAACTGGCGTAAAAATAGCGATAAAATGATAATTTGTTTAAATAATTCAATGTTAAACAATTAAAAGTTTAAACTTTTGAAGTTTTTCACATTAAATTTTTCTCATTTTTTCAACTATGGCACCTTGTAATATTATGAATGTTATATAAAAAATTTGAGAGGATGTTTTTCCATTTAAGAGAGAAAAACATTTTTTAATTTTCCCCTGCAACGACCATTTGATGTAAACTTACGAAGATAACTCCACATATGCCTAGTTTTTATCACTTATCTATCAAATTCATACTTCCCCGAGACAGAACAATGGCAGATGAACTTAGATTAAAAAATATATGGCTAAAATTTGACACCAAAAATTTCTTAAGGTATATATTTAACAAAAAATGGAACAATGTTGTCCAGTGAAAAACGATCTCGTAACCGATGACTCACTGCTAAGTTTTCCCTGTGTATTGAAAACATTCAGCCTGCTGTTTCGCCACGTGATCATGCCTCACCAAATTCGGGATTTTCTCCACGAAAAAGTCATTAAATTCACCTGAGGTCTTCCTAACCTTTTCATTGTTAATGAGACTACTTTCACCCATTGCTGGTAAGATAAGTTTTTTCATGAAATTTTAATCAAGCACACTCTCTGACACTCCTTTCAGTTTCGTAATTTGCGGGCATTTGCTGCAACTACCAAAGTAACGTATCTTCCCAGGAATCTCACATACAGCCATCAGTAGACAATCTCTGTAAGCGTTAAAAACTGTTTCTCCATTTTCACCCCTGAGTTGGCCGAGCTTAGCACCTTCGAACATGAGTTTTGTGTTTTGATGAATAAGGCACACGCAAACTGTGCATACCTGAAGCTCCAGCAAGGACACACTCTGTAGGTCTAAATGAGCAAACTTGGAAAATCTTCTTTTGGAAATCTCTCTTTGAACAGGGTGAATGGCTACTTCAGGTTTCCTAAAACAAATCTCTTTTGTTTCAAAATACGCTGGGATCCTTCTTTTACACTTTTGTACTACACTCGTGATCAGATGATCTATCCTCGGATCCTATCCCACCATATTGATGGTGCACTCCTGAAGGCCTAAGTTATCTAATGCCTCGTTGTGATGCACGGAAGAAGTGGATGTTTTCTTGTTTTCATTATCAGGGTCATGCTCTTTCAGAATAGTCTCATTCGTACTTACTTCATTATAGACAGCCTTCCTATAAGCTATGCACAGTTTTTTACCCTGTTTTATCCCAGGAATACTTATAATTTTACACTTCTCGTGAAGTTCGAAAGAAATAGTTTTCAGCTGTTTTGAGACGGATGCTTTCTGAATCGTGAAAGGGTCGGAGCATTTAGTTAGCTGAGCCGGATATCTTAATAGGTTCTCTGTTTCTTGTTCTTGACACAAAACACTCACTTTATATCCATTTCTCAGTCGTAGTAAGTGAAAGCCCCGGCGTGAAAACTCCCTCTTCATTTTTATAACGACGGAGCGTGAACACGGTGTTTTTAAATTTAAATTAAATTTTGTGATGAAGTGTACTGCAATTTTCACTAAAGTGAAAATTGCAGTACACTTCATCAATAGATCTCTAATAATTGCAATTGATGACATTTTAAACAAGCGTTTTCATGTGTTCAAAGGTTGGCAGCAACTTGAATGATGGAGCTGCCTGCAACAAGAAAATTCATGGGATGTGGGCTTTCTATTCTGAGCTTATGTCCACCAATACATCAATTCAACGACAGAAAGGGAAACGCCAGATTCAAGCATATTTGAATATTGGAAAAACTGTGCCAAATTTCCACATTTACGGAAACTGGCTAAAAAATATTTGAGTGCACCACCTGCCACAGTGTTTTCCGAAAGACTATTCAGCACTGCAGGAATAATCTGCGATAAAAAAAGAAATAGACTGGACCCAGACAGGGAGAAAATGTTAGTTTTCTTGAACAAAAACTTAAACTTAAAATAATGTTGTTCGTTTTTGAAGTACCTTATTGCTAAAGGCAATTCGTGTATTTATTAGTCCCTAATAAGCAAAATGAAATTTGTTTTTTGCAGTTAGTACATACCTTATTTGCGAAGTGCAATTTGTGTTTTTATAAATTATTAACTTAATTGCGAAGTGCAATTTTTGTTTTTAGAAGTAAGTACATTTATTATTATTATTTATTTGGGAACTGCAATTTTTTTTAGTAGTACTTTATTGTCAAAGTGCCAAGTTACTTGTGAAGTGCCAATAAAAAATTGTTCATGCTTATAAATCAAGATAAATTGTGCAATTTATTTATTGGAGTTAGTCATATTTTTACATTGATTGAATTATTTTGATGGCTGTGCTCCAACCGATTTGTGACCAACTATAAATATGTGTGAATATAATGTCAAGAGCATTGTTTCCTTTTAGAACCTTCAATACTTCAGAATTATAATAAATTCTGTTCAGCTAGTTTTACAATTTAGTTTTTTTGTAACTTTTGCAAATAAGTTCTCAGAAATAGTAGTTCTATGCTATTTGTTATTTGATTGTCATTTGTATTTAAAATTGGTGGAAAAACGCCTATGTAGTATTCGATATTCGAGTGCAATATTCGAAAAAATATGAGATATTCGAACTCGATATTCGAATTCGAGAAAAATGCTATTCGACCCATCTCTACTTTATTCATATCGACAAATGAGTCTTCATTTACATAAGGAAAATGCTGCAAGTCTTCATCTATCACGGTAAAGCTACTACTGGGAAATAGGTAGACGCCAGAAACGAACTTTTAGCCCAGGTGTAGAAACCTCTTCATAGGATAGAACTTCCGATAGGTAGGTACACTGGGTAAGACCATTTAATTTGCAATAATTTTTAAATTTTAAAATACAGAGCACATGAGGTATGAGATAAAATTAAAGGCATGAGAAAATAAAAGAGAAATAGGGAGGTATTAGACAAGGACGAGAATAATCACTGCTTCAGCTGGTTTGCAAGACAAGGATGACGCGTGGACCGCTGGAGAATCTCCGTACAAACTAAACACGGTTTATTTAGTAAATACAGAGAGCATACTTTCCTCCTGATACCACACAGAAACGTTCTGCAAGAAGGGAAAAACTTTTGGCGTCGATGGAAATTATAATGCCTAATTTCTTCAAAAACAATTTTCCTAGGCATCGATCAGTTGGCAGCGGTTTAGGAGCTAGACCATTATTATGAGTAAAAAATGTGTTTTCACCTTGGACCATTTCCTGATAGCATTTCTATAGTAACCCTGAAACTTATTTTTGGGAAGGTAATGTAAAAAGACCAACCTATTGCCTTCATCGACCTGGAAAAAGCATTTAACAATGCGGATTGAAACCGAAAGCTGAAAAATTAAAGAGAATCGCAGAGTCATAGAGAAATAATACGTCAAATGTTCGAAGAACCAAAGGCAGCAATTAAATTCGAATGCAACATCAAGGGAGCAAAAGTTTTGCAATGAGTGCAAACATGACGTGTTTTATCATCTGAAATACTAGAAACTTATATTTCAAGTGAATTTAAAAGTAATGCTTTGTTTTTCCACATAAATTTTATATAGTACGACCATGATTTCGACTTTTACGGCAACAAATCATTACTTTTTTAATTCCACAATGTCACCTCAGAAACCACCAACAATTATATTTAAAGGTAAAACATTAAATAAAGGAAACATTAATAACAGAAATACACATACATGAAGATGTAATGAAGATACTAATTTTTGCTGATGACTTGTACTTTTGGCAGAGAAGGAGGAGATTTGACAAAGATATTAAACTTCATAGACAGAACAATGAATAAATAAAATTTAATTATTAATGTAAATATAACAAAATCAAAGGTTTGTGGAAGATTTAAATAAGAAAATTTCATCGTAATAAATAACCAGCAAAAATTGGGACAAGTATAAGAATTAAGTGATCTGGGAAGTAGGATACAGTAGCAGGAAATATATAGATCCTACCAGAAGGAGAGTCTACGAACAGTTGACAAAATGAACTTGAAAGTAGAGAAAAACTTCGAAAAAACATTCGCTCTCATATGTCCAACAAGGCTAGAACATTAACAGAAGCAGAAGGCATTAAATAAGGTTCGAGGCTATGGAAATGAATTGTTATCGAAGAACGATGAAAATAAAAATTGACAGACAGAATCGCCATTGAAAAAGATGCAAGAAGAGCTGGATAGAAAAGGATACTTGATGGACAAGCTTTTGAGGACGTCCTAGGACATAACAGCCTCTTAAAAAGGATTGAATGCGTATTCAAATATCACCGATGGTAAAATGAATTCTTGAAGGATTACTGTTAACTGACAGGAAATGAGAGCGAAGAGCAGCAGGAAACCAATCTTCGGATTGATGACCGCTTCCGACATTTATAACTTCTTGGCAATCAGTAACATTTGAAGTCATCCATGACTTCGAAATTATTAAAGGACGCTGCGTAGCAGCTGTAATGGCGTCTAGCGTAAATAATCAGGATTTCATAAATAAAACTGTATCATCTCCGAACCGAAAAATGTCCGGCTCTATTATTTTTATGGTCGTGCAAAGCATAAGCTGTTGTTCTTGCCCGAATATGACAAAGAGTGACCAAAATGACTATGGTAAGATATTAATGGCTTTTCGATAATTTAGGATTCAGATTCCACGCCGGATTTTTCGCCACCAAATTGACAACCAACTCGTCTTATTCCGAGATCATGCGTGCAGCGTGGATAAATGATAATTATAGTCCCCGTTTCAATGTTAATAACCACACCCTTCAAAGTGTACTAGAAATGTAAGCTCCTGGTTGGCGTTTGCCAGTTTGCAAGCACTTTTTGCTTATTCTGGGCATTCCCACCTATATTTATCGATTCGTTGCGATCTAAATTTTATCAGGGAAAGATTTCCTCTCAGTGCAGCAGTAAGGAATTAGATAGAACATCCGAAAACGCATCTGAAAAACTGAAACAAGCATCGTTGAAGTTTTAATTGACAAAGCGCAGCAAGGTAATCGGGATTCCTGCTATAGTTCTTCGAGTTTAATAGTTCATAAAAGTGATTTCGAGTCACTGCGTAATGCATATGTTTTGAAATTTAATGACCATTGAAACTGATGAGAAACATTTGGGTTTCCTATAGAGTGTCTGTAGCCCACGAAAGCAGCGTGTAGTGTTTTTCTTTCAAAGCTTTAGAACTAGAGTATTTATCTGATGGTTAAAATGAAAAAAAGGAGGTGATCATTTGGATGCATTTTTTGATTCTGCGCCACTATTCTTTGAAAAAAATCTGGTTTGAATCAGGTCCCAATCCGGGAGCAGGCAGTGGGAGGATCTAGTTTGACTAAAAACCATTTAAGGTTTCTCCCATTCATATAACTCTTATCCCGATGTCAGCATTTCCAACTGTGTTCAGTTAACTGCAAAAATACCACCATACCCCGCTCTCAGACGCTTTTTTTTAAATTATGTTTACGTTAGTGCTGGTGCAAAAATAAGAGAAGAGCTAAAACGCACAGTTTTTTCATGGGTCCTCCATGCGGGGGTGCCGTCTCCCCCCGGCCTCAAACGTTAGCTTATTACCAGGGTTTAGTAGAGTTGGCGGGGAGTAGGAAAGGAACAAGGATGGGAAGGAAAGGGAAAAGGGGAAGGGCAGCTTCCGACCCCACAGCCATGAATAGGCTAAGGGGCAAAAGACGGAACGCGAAACAAGCATTTCTTCTAGGGTGTTAGCTACATCTAGGATACCTATTAATGAGGAAATGACGGAGTCGCAACCAGTCGAGCTAAACCGCACAGCAAGTTCTCAGTACCGAAATTTATCTCTCATGATTACCTCCTCCTTTTCAACTCATCTTGTGGTGCATAAAATCCACCTCCTCGGCCATCACAGTTTTCAGCTTAGGTTTTAATTTACCGTCGCCTCCACAATGCTCGGGTGAGTTCATTATTCTTCCTCTAAACTTCAAATTTTAACGTATTTTAGCAAGAAAAAACACGTACGTAGTACGGCCTCGGATATGCCTTGATCTGGTTAGGTATTTACATGTAAATACTATCCGGCGAGCCGCCGCAGAGGCTTGTGGCAGGGGGTGTTAGGACGCCAGTCATGAAAAGGGAATAGGGAAAAGTCATAGGAAGTTGGAGGGGGTTTTGTAGATTACTTAAGAGGGAAAAGTGAATTGTATATTAACGGAAGTTCTTATTGTTTCGCTCTCTTTTTGTTGTAGTAATTAATGGTTTGTGGAAAGACGAAATTTTGTTCGTATCAGTTCGCCAGGGTATCAGTATTATTTTGTCGCTTTTTTCAGTTCTAGAAATACAGTTCTGTTTTCAGTTCTATAGAAAAATTCTGATCAGGATACTTTCAGGACGAAACAGGGGATATTATTTTAACCCCTCACTAAGGAGTTAAAATAATATCCCCCGTTTCGTCCTGAAAGTATCCTGATCAGAATTTTTCGAATAATCTAAGTCTAGCATGTAGCCTCCATGTCTCTGGCGGCTACCAACCTAGGTCTTTCTTCAGCTGCATATTAGACCTACAGAAATATTAATTGATCAACAGGTATTAAATCTACTACAATACTTTGAATTATAATAGATATATAGTATAACGTAGGTAATTAGTGTGTAAGCTAAAGTTGTTTATTTGTAATTCTATTAAGAATTTCGTTAGTTTATAATGAAATATAAGCCGTGAAAAATGTGTAATCAATAGTGTACACGATGTCCACATTACTGTTCCCTTTATACAGTGAACAAAAACTCAACTTTCTTCATCACATTCGTGCATTAGATTTTATTTTTGAGTGAGCATCGTTTGAAGTACAGTGGCATTTCCAAATATGCTATCCGGCCTATGGGGAAAAACGTAGAATCCTGCGGAAAAGACACTAGCAAACTACTTTTCTGAATATTGCTGAGAAACCTTTGATTAAGAAATGAAGTATTACCTGTGATGCCTGGCTTTATCGCTATTTTCGCAAAAGGACATAATTGAGGAAGGAGCAGGTTGATTTGGTTGCTAGAGTATTACCTAGCTTCCAACCTCGAGAGCCCAGATAAATATCCTGGCAGAGGAAAACTTTCTTCAGAGGATTCCCGATCCCTACTTATGTGTTATGTAGAGAGGACTTCAAATGCAGTGCCTATATTTCAAAAGTTGCGTTATTTCACCGTAAAATGAGTGATATTTCCTTCCTCTGCTTCACGCATTCTAACCTTTATTCCACATTCATTCTATTTTGATTTATGAAAAAAATGAGGAACGATAGCATTTTGTTGACTTTAGCCTTGTGAATGATGGTAGAAAACGATGTGTTCAACTGCTACGTAGAATTTGATAAGGCGTTTGATAGAATACATCGAGCTGAGTTAATGTCATAGCTGCAAAAATGAAACGAAGATAGGAGGAATAGACGCCTGATAAGAAAACTGTTCGTGAAATAAACGGCTAAATTAACGACAGCGGATGGTGAATCCTAATGGGTAACCTAAGGGTGGAGAGTTAGGCAAGGTCTGTTCAGTTTCATTACTGTTATCTTCCACTCGATTTGTATATTATATTCTTGGAACAGGTGGGGCTACAATTTTGTATTATTGCCAGAAAATAAACCACTTTGCCATAAACCATCAGAGTATTGTATTTGTAGAGGTGTTCATTAATAGGGGAGAACTTAATACACTAAGACGTAAAGGAAAGTTTATAAAGGAGTCTGATATGGGCCAAAGCGAAATTTGGTCCCTATAGAATGTGCACGAGAGCAGACTGGAGGCGACCAAGTTTTGGGCATGGAGGAGAATAGAGAAAGTACGATGGACCTAAAGGAAGATAAACTAAGTTTTTGGCATGAGATGAGAGGAGAGAAAGTTGCTTAAGGGACTCATGAGGAGACAAAGTAGATGGATGGAGGAATTAATTAAAAGGGAAGAGGATACTGAAGGTCGTTTTTCAGGAGAATATTTTGGGGAAGAGGGGGGGGGGGGAGAAAAAGGGCATGTGTTTAGGATGCCATGGAGAGAAGTAGGAAGAAATAGACAAATCTGAAATCTGAAAAGAGATTAAGTATGGCGGTAGAACAGCCGTACTGGTAAAAGGGAGTAGCGATTATTCATTTATAAAATTCTCCAAACAGGAAGACCAAAAAATGAATCTAATGTGTAGATTCACAAATAATTATTTGAGAGAAATCCACAATAAAATGATTCTGAAGCATAGACGATTCGAACCCAGGTCCCCCCAAATCACGCCAATTGTTATGATCAACCAACTTCATTCCAAAACCACCTGCAAATTTAATTCTGGTCCATTCCAAAATTTTTAGCCACCATTTTCATTTAATTTCGACCTTTTTCCACGGCAACCCATTTACTGTCGACCATTTTGTATGGTGACCCATTTCCTTTCGGCCTTTATGACCACGACCCATCCACCACCGACCTTATTAAAGGCGACCCATGTGCCTTCGACCTTTTTCCACGTCGACCCTTTGGCTATCGACCATTTGGCACAACGACCTATTGGCGTCAACCTTTTGTCGCCAACCTCATTGCTGTCGACCTATAGTCGTGGCACCAAGCGCACACTGACGGGAAAGGTCTCAAAACCAGAAAAAGTTGCAATCATCACTTCAGGGCAGGACCTTCACCGAGCTGTGGTTCATTGAATCACATTCTTTGTCAAAACACCTCGCAATGGCTAGGGCTTATTTAAAAAACTAATTGTGAGTGCGAAATTTAATTAAAAGCTATTGAGCCCTGCATAAAAGGGATAAAATTCCCATTTATAGTCCCATACTGAAGAGGGATGATACTCTTTGTTGGTTGTTTTTAAATAATCTGGCAACCTACTCGTAAACTCCAGTTTTCGCTCATACTTATTTTGCAACAACGAAGTTTCTTAACCACACAATGCTACACTTCGATTTAGGGTTTTAACAAATCTCTTCATATGTCTTTGCTCAAATTACCCTTTATGTCTTCCCTCCTTTTCGCAAACGCTTTCTTTCCGAAAGCTATCCTATGCCCTATGCCCTTAATACTAAATTCAATATAATCCAGAATAACTCTTATATATGTGAACTGTTTCGAATGCTCTAGGATATCCCCTCCCATCTTAGCATTTACCCGAGACTTCCTACAAGCGCAAGAATGAACCTTTAGTCGTAGCTTCACGATATTAAGCTATTTAGTACGTTTTGCGATGATTACCTCGGGTAAAACATCTTACAATACTTACTTAATTCTCCCAATTGGTGCAGGATCAATTTTCATTATATATAAAAATTCCCGAAAACAGTAACCCTGATCTCCAATTTTTCAAAAACAAAATACACTTTAACATATTTTGACGATAAAGCAGCTAATGGAGCGTGGTGGCCTAGTGGGTAGAGCGCATGGCTACTGATCGAAGGGTCCCGGGCTCCCCGGGTGAAGCCTTTGGACGTCCCTGAAAAAATCCTCACGAATGAAGCATTGAATGGAGGATAATACAAGCATGACGGTAGGAAAAATATGCTGTTGCAAGGGTGGGAGAGAAAAAACTATCTTGATGATCTCTGGAAAATTTGTTCACTGCAGCTGGTTATGTAAGGAGGGATGACGGGCAGAAGTGGAAATAGTCTGAAGTTTTAGGTGTTTCAACTTATTTAAGTTATTAACAAGTTATTAACGGCCGACCTAAAATCTTAATCCTACGAAATACACATTGTCCATGCTCAAGGCGGTTCTCGAAACCACGAACGTTGCGTAGTCACTTTCCAACGTTGCCCCTGAAGTACATTCTAAGAGTTGAGGGAACCAAATACTCAATCTGAGCACGAGATATGGAGAAACGTAACACCACTCATTTTCCAGACAGTGACATAAACTTTTCTAGGGGTTGTTTACAAGGATTATACACTTCTTGAAACATCGACACTATATCTGCCGAATTACTGTCACTTCTACGTTCCATATTATTAGTAAATATCGTAACTATTTCTTTTCCTATCAAACTTGCTAACATACACAAAATCTAAAGAGTAAATCAAAAGCTTTTTTTGTATAGCAAATTAATCAAGAATGAATGAATCATAAATACTTATGCAGGGTTAAAATTAATTTTTCAGTTGCCTTTGATGTATCCCCATGGCACTTCTCTAAACTATATTGAATTAACATGTCTGTTAGGGGCCATCACTTCGCGAAAGTCTGGTTTCATCTAACAGTTGTGAGTTAATCAAAGCTTTTATATGAACAGGGACTTAGGAAAGCCTTCAATAATGTAATTTGAAGTACTTTGTAAAGAAATTGAGTTGAGCCAAGTTTCTAGTCTTTAGTCTTAGTTCTCGTATTTGCCTATCGCGCAGCTCATGACATTGCCAAAATTTCTACATGCATGAGCGTACAGATACAAATAATCATGATGCAGGTCGGAGACTGAAATTTTTTTTTTTAAACTGTCGCGATTTTGATTTTTTTAAACGTATGGCATAAAATTAAGAACGGAGCAACTTATAGGATTCTATGAATACTTTATTTAAAGAGCTTACTGCCTTTTTTGAATTCCTCTTTATTGTTGGCAACTTTATAAAGCAGCGAAAGTCGATTCTTACCCTGCCTTTAGCCACTTACTACTTAACCTTTTACTTTTGCCGCTCTTCAAAATATCACTAGAAGTGATAAATCTCTCTCTCAATGAAAAGGTCACGGTGAAAGACAGAAATAGATAAAATGTTGGTAGATATGGTATAGTGAGTGAGATACAAGCAATTTTGTTGCGGAACGTTTTGCAGTGAATAATTTTTCCGTCAACTTCCTGGGTTTCATTAAACAGGAAGAAATTCGAAACAGTTCCTTTAACCTATTAAACAGTTCCATTGGCCTATTAAAACCCGCTACTTAGCAATTAATTAAGCAAAACGCTAAGTATTGAGTGTGTAATATAATGTAATGGCTTTATGGAATTTCTTCACTCCACGATACTGCAATTTCTTATCCAAACACCAGCTCGTTTGAGGAATTTATTAATCACTGAACATTTATTAAACATTAGTAAATGTCGAAAATGCGTAAATAATTCAATGGAGCTACGAGTTAATGAATTATGATTATTTCTCATTGTTATACGGCTATATTGCTGATTTGCAGGCAGATATCGTTTGAGTATAATGAGTTATTATTGAGTTCAAGTAGCAATCATGTTGAGGTACCTTCAGCAGTAGCCTTTGAAGTGCTACAGCCTTAGATGTGGGCCCACGCGATCACAGTCTTAAATTCAAATATGAATTCCTTAAGGAGTCCTCGGGTGGCCTCCTTCGGCCTCTAAAGGTCGTTATGAGGGCTACAAAAATATTTTTTTTTCGTAAGAAAAAAGGCGAGCGCAGCGAGCCGTCGCGGGGGTACGAGTGAATCGAGTACTTATTAAATACCCTTTTGTCAACTGTGCACATTGTTGTAAGACTATCACTGTCCGGAAAATTTTGCAAAAAGCACCTAACAAGCAGCTGGGATGTTTCAATGTAAAAAATAACGATAAAAATGACCAAATCAGAATTAGTAATAAATAAATTAGTTGAAATTACCAATATATCAAATAACAGCCAAATTAGGTAATAATTCCATAACTCCCTTAAAAATTACATCATTTGACTAAGTAAGAGTTTTTTAAAATTATGCTGTAGTTTCCATTCCATTAAAAATCCGTAAATATCATGTTAATAACAAATTGTGGAAAAATCAAGGATGATTCCCATATACATATTATTATAAGGTAGAATTTCCATATTTTTTCGATTTTCTTGGATTTCAAAGAGAGCTTGCCACTCTTGAGTGACCAACATGCATACGTAAAGGAAGAAAATTTGGGAGGCTAATAACGAGCCTTGAATGGAAGTTATTCTTGAGTTAAAGCACGTATGTGATGCTAAATGTAAAGTCTTCTATCTTAGAGAAAAAATCTCGGGTAGCTCTATCGCTCGGAAAAACAATTATTTACCCCCAGAACAGAATATAAATGAAATTTACATTCGTCCTGAGTTTATATTTTCTCCAAATGACACACCATTCAAGAACGGAAATCTTCCTCAAAATAATTCATTGGCCTTAAGAGCTTAACCTTGATAGACTAGACCCGAGGGGAAAGGGACGCTAAATAAAAGCTTTCGTTGCGATGTGTTAAAACTCTTAATATGGGACGTAGTGTTGAGACTTTCAAGTGAAGTCAAGACTTGGCCAATGAGAAAAGAGGAAGTGCGCAGGCTGGAGGCTTTTGAGACGAGGACGGATAACAAGGAAGAAAAACATTTAAACTGGTACGGGAGGAAAGTAGGTTAGTGGCGGAGATGCAGAGAAGGCAGAAAAAGTGGGTGATGTATTGAAAAAGAGTGTTTTGCATAAATGATAACAGGAGGGGAGAATTTTGGCAAACGTGGCAAGGAAATAATAGGGTATTTGTATGATATTTAGGGAGGCAGAAAGTATGAAGAGTTTCAGGTACGAGGACTTCCGGGTTCCACTGCGCTAGTACACTTTTTCGGGGACGACATTTTGTTTCCACTGCTTGGCGCATCTTCACAGTAGGATTCGAATCCATTGATGAACCAACGCAGCAGCACCCGAATGTCCTTCAATCGGAAATATCTCAACGCTGCGAAACACTCCAGCAGAAATTTAAGTATGAGGAACTAGAGAGGGGTACACTGCAGGGGAAATAGATATTCTTGGGTAGGACGTTTAAAAAATAACTCTTAAATGGGGAATTTGGAGTAAAAACTGACCATAAATACAATATTTAATCGTTAGATTACCCAATGACGAAAGAAAATACTCGAAAATAAATAGTGCCAAAATGTTAGGACACCTACCACAATGCCAAAATTGAATACACAATGTAAAATTATATTCTAAAGGAGTTTAAAAAAGATTTACCGAGCAAAGAGCATCCAAAATCTAAGATGCACCCATGACCTAGGTTGTATCCAAGGGAAAATAGCGGTATTATATCCGCTTTCTTAAGGGTCTACTATAATTTAAACAATTTTATGTTCATTCTTAAAGCTTTAGAATTATATTTTCCTCGAGGTACACTCGAGTTATCGGTATGTACTGGCATATTCACATTGGCAATAATTCACCGAAATAATATTAGCAAGTATAAAAGGCAGTTATGTTTTAAACTAAAAGTTTTCTAAAAAGTAATTTGGGCTAACTTCCACGTTAAATGCATCAGAAATAGAATATTCATCTCGTCATTTACAAGACAAACATTTATATTTGTCTTGTAAATGACGCTTTAGACGTCGAAACCGGTCGACAGCATTAAAATAAATAGTGGAATTTTGTACTGTGTTTTTGCCATAGTGAATTCTATCTTCAATGTCCACCAAGTATCGCCACAATCGATTAATTTGCATCATAAATACTTCAAGTGAAGAGAAGAGGTAGTCAGAAAAAAGCAGGACGTTGCAAGCCATGGCATGAGTTCATTTATTTTCGAGAATCATATGATTGTTTTCATGGAGAGAGGAGAACCAACAGGATCGAACCCACTGATTTAATAGACATCAAATCTCCTCTTGGAATGAGGCAGATAGGTTTTTAAATAATACTGAGGAAAAAATGACTTTGAGAAGAAACCCCTCTTTTATTTACTAACACACACACAGAAACATTCGATAAAATTGACAATTTATGTTCTCAGAACATACGATAGAAATAATTAGCCATTTTTCAAATCATATTTGGTGATTTTCCCGATGAAATCATTCCCGTCCAAAGGTGGTTCAACATTTTCGATAAGTCTGCCTCAACCCAAATGTTGTCCACCGCCCCCGTGATGTTGGCCGCCCCCGTGCCCGCCTCCACCGTGGAATCCTCCCCCGGGTCGGCCACCTCCGTGACTACCTCCCCCGTGGCTACCGCCCCCGTGAATACCGCTCCCGTGAGTCCCGCCCCCGTGACCACCTCCACCATGACTACCACCTCCGTGGATTCCACCCCCATGAATGCCGCCTCCGTGCTGACCGCCTCCTCCGTGCTGACCACCACCCCCATGAATACCGCCTCCGTGCTGACCGCCACCTCCGTGCTGACCGCCACCTCCGTGCTGACCACCACCTCCGTGCTGACCACCACCCCCGTGGCTACCGCCCCCATGAATACCGCCTCCGTGCTGACCCCCGCCTCCGTGCTGACCCCCGCCTCCGTGCTGACCCCCGCCTCCGTGCTGACCACCACCCCCGTGGCTACCACCCCCATGAGTACCGCCTCCGTGCTGACCGCCGCCCCCGTGTTGACCACCACCCCCGTGTTGACCACCACCCCCGTGCTGACCACCACCCCCGTGTTGACCTCCGCCTCCGAAGCCCCCACCGTGCTGTCCACCGCCACCGTGTTGGCCGTGCTGACTGCCGAATTGCTGCGCGGCCGTCTCAAAGTCAGCACAGATAAAGGCCACGAGGGCCACCAGCAGCAGAGCCTGCCAAAGATTGAGCGGGGTAGGAAGGGTGCGGAACCGGCTGGTTAGAAAAAATGATCACTTTCGTCCTAAGCACTCCATCCACTTAAAGGTTTAACCCCTTCGCATATAAAAAGAGTGAGTACATGTTCGAATCATTTTGGTGAGAGAAGTCTATGGTGCACGCGCAGGATGCTATAAACATAACTTGGTATTACTACATATTCACGAACTAGGACTTCAAACTCAAGCTGTGATCTGCCAAAATGAGGATTAAATTGGCCAAAGGCTTTCATTCCTCACGAATTATAATTGAGCGCATAATATAATGATAACACTGAGGGTTATATTAACAAAATTCGACGCATCTCGGTATCGTCCAATCACGCGTCAGATATCATAATTTTTCCATACATTGTGGAAGAAAATTATTAACTTAATGACTTAAAAGTTAAAGTAAACGGAGATCACTCCCTGGATTTATGGTTTGATACAGAATCATGGCTAAATTTGTCAGATGTGGCCACGGGCAGTCGGATAATCCTTAACTTAAAGACGACGCGGATACACGTTCCAACTAGTCTCTGCAGGAAAGAAAATCCTTTCTATTCCCTGTTTCCTTTCCTGTCGCTCTGAGTGCACCAAAACATGATATTTTGGTTAGGTTAAACAATTGCGACCATTTTACTGCACCAATTTATTATCATTTACCTCTAAGAGAGTGTATCTGCTGACTTATAAGTTGTAATACAAAGATTTAGACGTTTAAGGAGATATTCAGCAATTCTTTTGAAGCCTCTTTCAGACTATGTTATATTTTTAAAAAAATGTGAGCATCTCCATCCAGAGTTTACCTAAAACTCATAAAAATTTTCAAAACTATTTCATTGCCCAAATTGTCACCATTCAGGACCAAACCGATTACTTTCGCAAAAGCACCTAGGTACTATAAATAAGTGCACCAATGAGGTTAATTAAAATTAAAAGCCTATCTATCTCAGGTTAATGCAGGTACATAATAATCAATAATTACAAACGGATTGGTGTAGTTAGAAAGTCACATGACTTGGATCGAAACATCATTCATGTTTGCATTTTCAAACATAATTCTAGCAGCAATTTAGCAGCCATACAGTATGAAATTGATTCACTTCAATAGTATGCTCGTCTCTTCAATGAAATATTACTGAGATATTTTATAATTAGTAAAGTCCCAGGAAAGCGTAACTTCGAGATTATAGAGAGACACATAACATCAAGTATCCAATACTGATGCATTCTTTGAGGACGACTGTAACTAGTTAAATTTCACCACTAGAGCTCATAAAATTTCAACTACGAGAGCTGAGGAGTCTGGAATTTCTCTGTCTGACCCCGTGTCGCAGGACGATGCATACGAAAAACTCCACATTTTACTATAACTTATAGGGGTGTCTTCTGTAAATAGGTATCATCTCCGCTTCTTCCAGATAACTCCATACATTATGAGGTTGATTTCGTAGAGGAAAAATAGCATATAATACAAGAAATGTGAAACGTGAATATCACTTCACCCAAAATCTAAGAATTTCTAACCTGGGCTTCATTAAGAGCACGCACTGCACGTATAAACAGTGGTGGTCGATTCCAACCAATGAAACTAAAAACCAAAGGTTCGCACTTGAACTTATGTGCATGTGAACACCCTATCTTTAGTATGTATCTACAAATGGAAAAGGATAGTAATATTGGCAAAAAAATAATTTATACCATAGAAAAATCTCGATTTAAAGATTTTTTTTAAGTTCTGGTTTTCACTATTCTTTTTCTGTGGATCAGAAAAGCGTTATATTTACAATATTGTTGTTGCTACTTCATTAAGATAGGGTTTTATGGCCACGGTAGCAAGCACCTATATGGGACGACTTTGAACAGTTGAACAGAGTGTGCGCATTGCCAGTTACTTCTCGGCGGCGGCTGACCTTCCGAATGACGCCTTCACGCGGAGTGACTGGTACAAAAAACTAAGTCCTAACTTGGCCTCGATGAAAAACTATAAAGCGTCTCTCCGTAGCCGGCGGATAATTGAGACTTAAATATTTCCAAATGAATGCACGCACCGTAGTGTAAATTTTATTTATCTCTTCATGGACCACACATATACGCACAGTCATAACAGCACTCCGTATGCGTTTCATAACTTTTTTAAATTTATAATTTCATGTAGTCTGAACCTTTCAAGTGACATTGAATTTGATCAAAATGATTTGGCATTTTCCCGACACAACATGGTCTGTTTGATCACAAAAGTACAATTAAGGAATTCGACAGCCAAACGGATAAGTTAAAAATATAATTTTTGCCTGTGAACAACTAGAGGTCGATATATCTGCAATTAGGTCTGGATAAATATAGTTTTTTTCGGAAGGTGGTTGAGTCGATGAATAAAGCTTTTTTTTTACAAGTGCGCAAACAATAAATAGCAAAGAATAACTCGCATACCAGTATTCATTTCGAAATACTGATTACTGACCAAGGCCTTAAAACTTCTAAAAACACACGTCAAATTTAAGATAGTTTCTCAAACTTTTATAGCATGTAACGAAGTGCATGTTTGGTGAAGATTCACACCCTGCCACACACCCTAGAAGCTGTCCGATCAGTATAATTGCACGTGCATGTATCCAGCACAAAATACTATACTAATAGAAAAATTTTGGATTAGTACGCCATAAGTAGAGATTACCAGTTGTTTTTACTATGAAATTATACAAGGAGCTGAATCTCAATTGAAATATGTTTTATTAGACTTTTAGTTTCACGTAATCACTTTAACCCAGGAAATGATTTTATAGCGACAAGTTTTATAATTAGTCAACATAGATTAAAATCTCCAAAAATATCACGTCATATGTGTGTTTTTTAATTTGAGGTTTTTTTTTTGTTCTGGTTACCTTGCTTTTCTTAGCGTCACGGAAATGCTTTGAAAACGTATTTCTCTCTAGAGCAACTTTTCTCAACACAATGGCCAATCACTCGAAAACTAAATCTCCAAAAGTGTCAGATTCATTTAAATTGAATGCGGTACTTACCCGGAAACTTAAGATATCGATTCATAGATCCAACGATAAAAATATAAACACTACTTTGAAGGATGACCGAGGTTCCAAAAGATTAATTCTGATATTCGTCGGAAGGCATTCAGCAACGACCGCACCAACAAAATACATGTGTGAAACGGAACGTATAAAAATCACTCATTAAAATGTATAATTTTAAATCAGTAGTCGAAATGCAATAATTCAACGTAATTATTTGTGCGATTTTTGATGCAGCTTCTGGTATGTACGATGAATATCAATGAGTACCCCAGTTCCTAGTATTGTACGACTTAATCGAAACGTTCGTGATACATTTTCAGCAACTAATGTATGTAACTTGTACCGTAATAAATTTAACATGTATCCAGAAATTAGCTATTTCAGCTGATTTGCATCATTATTCATCATGCAACTCAATTTATCAAACCATTGAAGCAGCTCAAAATTGAAATTTAAAAAATTATATACACCTGCATCGAGTTCTGTAATCTTTTTGATCAATAACCAAAATATCATCGATGGAAACAAATTTTGTAACATACTCTCCCCAACACACCATGCAAACATGAAGATTGCAAGTGACTGTAGTAAATCGGAATGGCTGATGCAGATTCAGTGAAAAATGAACTACAGTTGCAAAAAACGATTTGTACACCTACGCCACAAGCCCATACACAATTGAAAAGACAAATATTCGCACAAAAAAAACAAGAAGAATTTATCACAGAGTATTTTTTGCAATCCTGCAAAGCAAGGTTGCAGTGAAAGCTAGTTTGAAGAAATTCTTTCAGCGGCAATTCAAATTATATCAGATTCAACCATTAGCTTCTACAATGGTTTCGAATTTTATCACTAACGTTCAACGAAAATACCAGAGCAGCATATACACTAAGACACCCAACCTCCGAAATGTTAATCTTTCATTTCGTCATAGAGAGGAAATAAATTTGCAAAATATCTGAAACTAGCGAGTTTGGAATCGATTGAGGCGTTCAAAGATTGAGTAAATATTTCAAATTGTTTTCCATCGCGAAATCCAAGAACAATTTACGTTTCGAGCTAAATAATAGATAATGAACTCACCTTGCACCCAATCATTGTTGAGTACTAGCCGAAGCGAACTAAAACTGAAGACTGCTTCCCGAGGTGGCACCTCGGCGTATTTTATACATGAGGCCGCCAAGTGAAAGGGGGGACGAGAGGATGGAAGACGGTTATCAACCTTGGAATCTGGGAGGGAGCTCCCGCATCCCTCCCCCACTCTGGTTGAACAGCCTCACCAATACCGGTTATGCCCGAGACTGTTTACACCTGCAGGTCAGGGTTAAGGCCTTTTTGATGATGCTCATCCCACTATAAGTGCCTTAGAGTTGTTACTCTTTGGCACCATGAATCTAAGTCTCGGATGCATACCATCTCATTCCATTGGTTGACGTAAGTGGGAAAAATAATGAAAAATCTGCAAATGTGTACGCTCATGAATCATTTCCGTTGATGTAAGATAATATTTTTCTAAATTTACAAGCTAGCTCATTTTTGTGAAAGGAATATCTGAGGATATATGTCCTGGTGAAATATTTTTAATAGAACATGAATACACTAAAAGCTGCAGGGAGACTTAAGATGAAAACTATATTCTTGCAAAAATCCCGTGAAATTATCAAGGCAGTGAGAATGTAATCCTAGCACAAAAAAATTAAGCCCAATAATTAACAAGGGATAACAAATTCAAGTCAAGTGATTTATCCAAAATTGTCCTTGACTAATAAGGGCCCTGCGGCTGACGGATTATCCAAGTTCTAATCCTGGCAGGGTCGTATTCTTTTCGACCTCTTTCGTGGAAGTCCATGCGTGGTGATCGGCTAGCGTTCCGTCTTGTTGGATTTCTTACTTTCCATCCACTACCTTCCGAAAATGGAATAACATAATTGGCGAAAATATTTGAAACTTTGCAGCAATAATAGGCCTGTCAAAGGTATCTCTCAGTATTCGTTCATATTTACTAGTGGCTTGGAATTAAGTATTATTATTTATTTTACCCGGAAGTAGATGATAAAGCAAATTAATGCTGAATTCTTGTATGCACTAATTTTAACAACAATATATAAATTTTGAAGATGCAGCACATCTGTGAGAAACTTATCATGTATCACGTCCCTGTAATTTTATTTCATTAAGACTCCTTGATATTACATGAAAATATTACTGCAGTAGTCTTAATGTTAGACATTGCTACCAGCATTATTACACGAAATATTTTTTTCTAAAAATAACTAGCTGCAACATTTCATTTAATTTTTTTAACTGATAAGTACATATAGTCATTACTTTCATGGACGTGCCCGACTACAAATTATGAGGAATTTCATAATGGTGAATAGTGAAATATTTGCAAGTATTTTCTACTATTAAGAAGTATAGAATGTTTCTGATTTTGAAAAAAACAATAAGGTCTTGAGATGAATAAATAATAATTATAAAAACAACATCGCCAAAATAAAAAAGAATGGCTGCAAGGAAGGAAATGTAGCATTAACTGAGTGATGCCTCATCTCAGGCTACATGCATTTGTAATGAGCTACAAAATATTATGCTGACATATTTCATGCTAACAGTCAAATCTTAAAATTGTTGATTTAATTTGGAATAATCTCTGCATCCATAAGTGAGTCTTACCCGGGTTTTATCTAAATCACTCGCATAGTAAAAGCACCCATCCACTATGTTTTGTACATATTTCACAGAGAATTCCAACTTTCAGTACGCTATATTTACCAATTATTCAAGGGCGACGAAAATATTTTCATGAGTTGGCTACTGTAAACCAATTTTTCGACATTCACGCAATGAATATATTGTTGTAGTCAACCATAGTCCAACAATCGATCGCTACTCGAAGATAAATGGGTACTAACTCTGGACTAGGAAGAGACTTTACCGGTGAAAAGAAGTTAAAACTAATTGGCTCCCGCCATGCAATGGGACCCATAGCTTGTTAAAGAATAAGCTGTAAAATGTTTAGCAGCCCCTCAGTGACGGGCAGGTTTTTTTCTGAAAGAAATTACGCCAACTTATCATAGACAAGGGATAAAAAGGCTATGAAGAAAGCATGCGAGCAGATAAGATTATGCAAATAAGGTGACTAACAGTACTGTCACTGAGAAAATGGAAGCCAATTTCTAGTCACATAAATATTATGGTGTGCAGAGTAACTCTGGAATTTCCACATTTTATGTAAGAAAAAACACTAGATAATACTCTCCACAGTGTTTTCATTCACTGACTGGTTATAATGTTCACTTTGAACTTAAGCAGAAGCACCCTCAAATATTCTTTCTTTGAGATGGTTACAAATGGCATAATTTTACGCCAAGAATGTGAAAAAATAACGTAAAATTGGCTAGGTATTCCGTAAAAAAAATCCTGCTCATAATGTAGCCTTTCATAAAACTCGGTTATATAATATATCTTTAAAGTAAACAGGGGTGTTTAACATTCCATGGAGCCTGGAAATGGGAAACTTCCATACATTAATGTTGCCTCCAATAATATCAATAAATACATAGGAAGTGGATGACATTTTTATCAAAAAACGGCGGGAAGTAGATACTCACTTCCATGATATATAGCGGTGGTTCCTTTGCTAGTAGATGAATATTATATACGAGGATTTTATGCCATAAGTAAGAACGCAGTTTTGTCAGTAAAATACTGATTCTAATTAGTACCATTCAAAAACATTCTAGGGCTGAAAGTTACCGGAAAAGTTGAGGAGTTTTTACACTATCCTCACAGGTAGCAAGTGGCAGATATTCCTGATGTCACGATAAACTAGCACAGTATGTCAATGCGAGAGAAAATATTATTTAAAGTCTACATAACGAATAGCCATTAAAACCTATTTAAATTAAACGGGGGGGATAACAATAAAGAGATTTGATCGTTTATGCTGCTACGAGATTTTACATTTTGCTAATTAGATGGCATGAAAAGTTTAATAGTAGCTGAGAGACAATAGAAATAACTTCCGGTTGAATGTAATAACTCTACTTCCGATATAAAATTACAATATCCCATGATTCATATGCTGAAGAGAAAATACAACTATGTTGATATCGTTATGATTTCTCTCGCTGATATAATTGATAAATATATCTTAATTATTTAATTTAATAAATTATAATTTATCGGTAAATAATTTCGATTCTATCTAAGATATTACGACTACAAAAGCCGTAGTTTCAATAATAGAAGTAATGGATTAAAAATAAACTTTCACCAATTTTTAAGTGCAATCGATGTTTTATGGATAAAGAAGTATCAATAACAACCGCCCCAAGAACGGTAAAAATAAATGATAGCAAGCATCGTAAATTTCAAATTAATAACATTTTGTTTAGTTAAAAATACCGTGAAATGTAATTTCATCTAAAGATAGGAGATGTCATTGTTTTATCTACTGACCAATAAATAATAAACGATATCGGTATATTTCCACGCATTTTAGTGAACAGAGAAATAAAATCTAGGGATTTGAAAATGGAAAATCGCGAGTCAACTCACGGAAGCATTTCATTCTCTCCTGGGTACAAAGTCTTTGCCAAAACAAGGATTGGCTTTAAGAACATCATATAATGAAGAAACAACGCAGAATACTGTATGTGTAAAGCTGTAACCATTCCTCGCATGGAGGAAGCTCATGTATAGTCCTCTACAAAATTATATCATAAACATTATACTCGGAGGAAATGCAAACTTTTTTCAATACTTACATTGGAATAACTTGAAAACTTTTAACAAAAAGGAAAATGGCACCATGTAGAGTAGGCATTACTTTAAAGCATCTTTGACGAGCTTTAATGGTAATTTTAAGGATGGCTTCCGGTTGGGAGAAAATAGTTCGAATATTTTTGGCAGCTCCTAACATGGATTTAATGCACCAATTCGCAGACGGTTGATTTGAAGGGAATCCCCCTGCCCTTCAACTCTAAGCAATCCTTTTGGTGTTTCCTGAACTTATACTTATCATGGTCACACACTCGTACGTTTTTGTTTCCTTCCTCAAGGTTGCTTCAAACTTTCCCCAGATCAAGAGTGCCCTATATCGCATCTCTTCTCACTCTGTCCTTCACCTGAGAGAAACCGAAGGCGTGGAGAGCTGCTCAGAAATTGAAGGCGTCCACGAGATACAATGTAAAACTAGTGAAAAAGGTACATCGACGAAATAGATCACACAAAGTGTAGAGAACGTGAGTTAATGTACTGGGATAGATTGAAAGAGTTGGAATCCTAGTTAATTCATAGTAAGCATATTTATATTCTCTCAATTTCAACCAGTGATGTCAAGATATATAAGCTACCGATCGTAGAGGGCCGATAGGAGCTATGAAGTTAGTGCATGAGCTACTATAAGGCAAGTTTTACTAACCAACAACATTGTCTGCACCAGTCGTACAGATACAAAATGGCGTCTGAGATGGTCACTGCGGTGAATCGCGTATGGGTTAAGTCAGGATTCGCATCTTCATAAGTTATCAATATTTTTGTTTGAAAAAATATTCAAAGAATATTTATGTTCCCCAAGAAATGTCTTCGACAGATTAATTTTCTGATACTCACGTTTTCGCTGGACCATTTGAAGAGATAGTTACCGTCACTCAACGTTTTGACGTATTCGTCGATCACCTATTCGTCCTACCGTCAGCTTCCGTTCCACTTCGCAAGTGCATTTACACTAAGGCCCAGTTTAAGGATCTCGTAATCTCTAGTTAAATATTTTATCGGTATGAAAACCGAAATTATTACGTTCCCCCATCGATAATTCCACGTTAACTAACTGACAGTTTAATGTAATATGCGTAACCCCAACTCTCGGTTACCTTCAAGGTAACGTGAGGCCTACTTCGGTTAAAGTTAACCAGGCGTTATAAAACTAGACCTAAATGCAAATAATTGTATAGTACTGGGGAGGATACCTGCATTCGAATATGGCCTTGAACCAGTCAGCGGTCGTGGGGCAGCCAGTGAACGCGAATAACAGAAAAAGGAAGAATCTCAATAGCATGGAGTGTTTTGCAAATTGCCTCCCGCTCTGAGCGCCGACAAACGAGCCCAATGCCCATCAAGTAGTTGCGTAGTTTCTAAATTAACACGCATATCTCCTCAATGGTTAATTTTTCTAATACTCACGCATGAAACCAGGCGTTATTTTAAAAACTGAACGTAATCACTACCGCTCATATATTGTTCATAGTAAAATCCTCGTAATATAGCGTCTATTTTAAGGGAGTAGAGTAATTTTATATTACAAATATACGTTATTAGACCTATTCATTTTCATTCCTGTTAATGTCCATACATTGTTATAATCTAAATCACTCCGTCCCTCAACATTTCCATTGCATTAGTGTTATCAAGTAAAGAAAACCCCGAGTAAATAATAAGGGAAGAGTTGGAACTAGGTATAAAAACAGGCGTGACTTCAATGAAGTCAGTAAGATAGGCGAATATCCAATCTTAGGTGAGCAAAGTGGCCAAACGACTGCAGTCAACGAAATGAAGATAAACTATAAGACGACGAATGTAATTGTATATTACAGAAGTTAGAATATATCTGTAGGGAGGCATATAACAACACATCTAACTAATATTAACTAATATCATCCAGCCGGCCGTAGTAGTATCGTTGGAAAGCCAAAGGTTGTGAGTTCGAATCCTGCCCAGGGCGTGGATGTTGAGTTTGTCTTGTGAAGGACGAAGCGATATTACATAAAGCACCTAAAATCCAAGTCTTCAACTACTATCATATATCACCGATTCGGCAGGAGTGTTCTCAAACAGGATCACCCCAAAACTAGCATCACCATTTGTGGGCATGGGAGACTGTCAAGGTTGCTACGCTCTCCATTTTCACAACATTTATATGGCTACGCTAGAGGTTGCGTAACCGCATCCAAGAAACAAGGACCTCTTTCCACTGGTCCAGAGGTCATAGCACGGAGGAGAGACTGCCTAAGCGGTCTTCGACGCTCTTTCGTCTGCACCGCAAACGATTCACATAGTCGATGAGTAGAAAATTTCCTCCTAGGTGAATCAGCGAATCAAAATCCACTCGGGTGACATGACAGGAGGAATGCATTTTTCACAACATGTGCATTTTATTGAAGACCATCTGGGGTAGAAAAGGTTTGAACGAAGGATAGCGGATTCACATGCGAATGTTACAACTGAAATCGGTTACTTCTATATACTTAAGCGTTGATTGGAACGGAAACTTGGTGCTTGAGGAAAGATAATATTTTAGATTGAAAGTTTTAGAGATATAGGTGTGGATAGAGAGGGCGATTAAGGTAGCAGAGAATGTGATAAACGTGTTGGACGAGTAATTGAGTCAGTAGCGGAGATTCGGAGGAGACAGCAAAATTGGCTGGAAGACTTACTGAAAAGTGAGGACATATTGAAGAGAGTAATATAATAATAAGAGGTAATATAGATAGGAATATGAGGGAAGTGCGGAATAGAACGGGAAGAAATAGGAATTTTGAACGAAATAAAGAAAAATACAAGGTATGTGGAGCTAAGAAGTGACATAGTGTGGTGCAAATGGGTTGTCAGTAAAGTTTAAAGTCGTAAGGCGAAAGAACTTGGTCTTTCGCCTTACGCTAAATTTATATTGACCTTTCCTTTACGCAGATAAATAAGGAAAATGTACAATTATAAGATAAGAAATTATATCCATACTTTAAGACCTCTCATCATAGTTATCAGTCGTCCACACCCTCTGTAACTAGAAAGAATAACCACGCCAGCCACTCGTTCGCGGGTAATTCAGATTCATAGTAATGAGAATCATTCATTCACCCATTGTACAAGGCAGTTATTCATTCTATCCAAAAACCAATTTGCCAGCATAATATCACCACGCGCATACAAGAACCTTTATTACTTTACTTCGTGTAACCTTGGGTGAGATCATGAAGATTCTCAGCTCTCTTCACAGCTGAGTTGCTATTTCGCATAAATTTCGCCTCACTCAATAAACGATATAAAAAGTATCCACAATATATAATATTTATTCTGACCAGCTTACCATCTATTTTTAATGAACATATTACAAAGTTTGTGGTACACACCACGTAATTATTTCCTATTTAAAGGTAGCGGCAGCAGTGTCCGATTAAATGGCTGCTTTTGCTGCAAATCCATCGGAATAGCACTAGCCCTGAGGCTCATTCTACGGATGTAACCCATTATAGGTACCTTAATTGTGATGATAGCCTGTCTTTGGAAGCATTTACTGAGATTTATCACACAATGATCAGGACAAGTATAAACGCAGTGCGGTGGGAAATTTTATTTCACTGCCTCGTGAGGCAAAACCCGATTTTCTAACTTAATTTGGTCAACCTTTTCGACCGCAAAAAATGTGAACGTTTAATAAAAACCGCATAGAATAATCGGAGCCTTTATAAAGAACATGGGACACCAAAAACCAAAGAGAAAATCAGAAGCGAGGATGGATTACTTCCCCCTAAACGAGTACCCTTCCTTCAGAAAAGGAAATATCCACCAGAGAGCTCCATACACAACTACGCGAGATGAAGACCTTGAGGAGCCTGCGAGTGAACTTGGAAGAAGTCGTGAAGAGGGAGAGAAGAGAAATTACAGACTGGAGTTAAAAAAGAATGATCTGATGAATCCAAATAATTAGCTGCCTGCGGTGAGACAGGTTCGTACTTGAACAATAATTCTCATTAGTAACGTCCACAATATTTTTATTTTTCCGCAGCGAATTTCAAAGATTGGCGTCATTTTCAAGAGCACTTGAGAATCAAGTCAAGAGCTCAGACGCGGAGGTACAAAAATAAAAAAAACCGAAGACAATATTAACGATTAATCTCACTCAAACAAGAAACCCAAAATGCATACATAATTTCCACGGTTGTAAAACTATGTTTTTGAAAACATGAGAACAAAAGAAATTTTGCAAGCAAAGTTCTGAACATTCTGTCCCTTGTGTCACTTGCAAAAATCTTGAGAACTTTGGTCGCTTTGGAATTTCGGCAAGAGAGGGCGAAGTGACTCGATCTAATTTAATTGATTGCCCATAGTATTAAGTTAAAACGAATGACAGAGGATCAACTTATGCAAGAAAAAGTATATATATAGAACCTTGTCCCAATAAAACATAGACACTTATTTAAGTAAAGCTACGATAGTGCTTAAATGATGGAGGGTGAGGGATGACTCTGCTATGGTTAAAAATGTAAACACTGTTTACATTTTTAACCATAGCAGAGTATTTATTCCCAATTGCCACTTAAGAGAAGGAAATTACAAGATCTTGTCATCCATTGGATAAGAAAGGTAACCTCAACATCCTTCGCACAATTCATTAGAAAATACGATAATGCTGACATTGGCATTTATTCTAATTCTAAACATCACAATGAGCCTATTATCAATATCCATGTGATTTATAAATTTGGATCAAAATTTTATATCTAGGAGCTCTCTAAAACGTAACGCTAGAGTGAATAAAGGAATGAAGAATGTAACCGGTAGAAAGAAGCAATCTACCTAGTGGTTTATTATGGAAATATAGGAGTAGATATAGTAATCCAAGAAAATATGTACGGCATCCAAAAAAGAAGACTTAAGAATAATGCCAAAAGTGGAAACACCGTTTCATCCGAAGACATTACTTCACCCTTTTCCTCAACTCTATTCAAGGTATTCGGATAAAACCTGAACTAAGAACATATTTGGCAAATACTTACTGATACTATTATCCAGTTTTACACGTAACAAACCACTGCTGTGCTTAGAGCTAGTTCCCTTAGAACCACACACAACACACACCATAAAAAGCCATGGAAGGTAGAAAGAATGCCTGAGTGCGAAGGAAAGAGGTTGAGTTTATTGCCTGAGTAATAAACCTTAATGATTATCTTGTAGACTACTATGGCTGTGCAACAGAAAAAAATTGATTCCACTCATGTTCAACGTAAAAAATAGATCCAGAGTTCTATCAACTCACAGATAAAATGTCAATCTCAGGTACGATCCGATGGCTGTATTTCATGCTTCAGAAACTATGAAATGCTATTACTCCGCAACCGTCCCCTTTCATCAACTCTATGTGAAACGCGTGGAACAGAGATTGATAAATCATTTTTTATCGCCGATATGAGAAAGAAACTACTTCAAAACTCTCTCCAAATGTAGATATGCATTGTTGTACGTACATTGGAGGTTTTAAGAACTTCTTGAAATAGTTTGGGTAAGCCACAAAGAGTCATCCGATCTCGCTGATCTAAAAATTACGTAAATCATATTGGTGAATTCCAGTCGATTTTAATTGTATATACCTAACGTATGAGGATATATGAAGAGAATTTCAGAGGAAATGGTTTTAAACAGCTAATTATACCTTAAGTTCCATATACACATTTTTCGTCATACGCCAATGGCCCATCGAGGGGTGATGGATACGGGTGGCCCACCTATTGTACTGGTCCTCGGCAAATTCAGAGTATTGATTGGGTTATTAACCATCACTAGTAAATGGGTGGTTCATCATCATAAATATATTTCGCCAAACGTGATCACTATTACCGCCACATCCAAAAACTAGAATTTTGGATGCAAAATTGCAAACTTCTACGCCATTAGTCTACATTGCAAATCAAAAGAATAACCTAGACGGATGATTATTTCTTTTAGTATTCCTCAAATTCTTTACCAATATACATTGAATTGTTCTTTAAGATTAAGGGAAACATTTTGACGGTGTACCAAGATATGCTACTTCAGTTGAAGCGGGCCTAGTAGTCTCAACATTCTTCCTCGATATTAACCCCTAATCCTCCCAATTCCGTTATTTTACGAGAAGCATGCATGCACACAACACAGGAAGATGATGCTAAGTTGAAATGAAAGGTGGAAAAGCATCTCTGAGAATATATTTGGTTAGTTAACAAATGACTCACTAACACACCTGGGTCATCTCCGGCAGCTGTATAAATAAGCTATTTCAAACCCTTTCATAAGTTGTTGCCAAGATTCCTTTTTTTAATACAAAGAAATTAAATATTTGACTTAAATACAAGGAATGTTTGTGCATAGCATAAAGAGGAAAAAATAACACCCATGCGTATGGACACAAAAGGTAGTAAATTATTCTACTGAAGACTTTTCAATAAAAATAATTTTATTCCAGCATTTTAGACAGCATGTTTTTCAAAATACAACTGCAGGAAAGAGTAAGAGCTTAATTTTGCCATTCGGTTGCACGTAAAATTCATAAGACGTCCTACCTAATTTTTCCACATTTGTTTGGTATACAAGCAAAATTAGCCAACTAAACTCAATGAAGACTTTTTTTATATTTGAAATGAGCATTTCTGCATGCTTCCAATGAACTCAAGGAGATGAAGGTTATCAACGACCTCTGACATATAACCTCCGGAAAATTCCATCTAAAAATAATATAATTAGTCTGAACCTACGTCAGGTAATGTTCTGACTTCCTGCGCTACTTATGACAACAACAATGACGTCTCTAGGACTCTCTTCCACCCTCTTCCCGCGATCAAACAGTCACTTATCCGTAAAGTCTTCATCTCCATCATCCACTTTCTCAGTCTTATTCGATTTCCCTCTTTGTCTAAAAGCTGTAAAGTCAAGAAATCAAAGCACTAAACAGGGTAGTGAGCAAAGTCATAGGGTTAAGGTTATGACCACTTTTCTTACTCGGAAGACGTCGATAAATACTTTTCTGCCTTATGGTATTTAAGAGAACTTACTCCAGTCTCTCCTCTGCCAATCCATTATGATTTTGGGTTAATTGGCAACGAATGGGGATCATGGGTGATTGTTTGCGGAAGCCGAGACCTAGCCGTCGCGTTGGGGAGGTGACTTCACATTTGGAGGGCGTTAGAGGAGGGTCTCCTCCTTTTGGAAACGAAATAATTGAGGACGCACTTCCGTCTACAAATGAATTGAGAGCTGTGACACGCACTCAAATCGGCAGACGCACCCTGCACTCCACTGACGTTTTCCCTAGGAAGTATTTCTGACATAGGAATTGTTAATGAGTATATGCAAAGTTTTTTTTTAATTTTAAAAGAATTATTGCATCTCAAAGCTTCCATTTTTAGAATTTTATTTAAAATCCCCAAGACTACAAGTTTCGGACTACTCCAACAAGCATAATAAGGAAATAACGAAAATGAACATGTTAAACTATATACGGCGGCGGTACATTTAAATTTCTTGGGGGAAATTTCTTTTTTTTTTAACGGAAGGTAAGCTGAGGTGAAAATTGCTGTGCCATATAAGGGTTTCAAAATTGATAATTCTACGAATAAATACGGTCTAATTAAATAATACAAAATATTCGTTCCGGCCACTGAGATTTTTCTTAGAATATACTGAAAAACTACCACGTCATAAGTTTAGCGAGACAGTAAACCATTAAGCTTAAAATAAAATTTAAGAATTACATTAATGAGAAGAACGATTTAGAACCCATCAATTCCGAGAAAAAACTGCTGAAAACATGGCATGTCAAGAAGCAGTCACAAGCCTTCCAAGAACTACTTTTTTCCTTGAAACGCAATTCGAAAAACCTTGTATCAGGAGATTTTTGTCTTTAGTGTGCCAATGAGGAATGGAGAGTAAAGTGTCAGGATTCTCAGAACGTTGTATTTC
Organism: Pyrrhosoma nymphula; assembly: GCA_963573305.1. NCBI lineage: Eukaryota > Metazoa > Arthropoda > Insecta > Odonata > Coenagrionidae > Pyrrhosoma > Pyrrhosoma nymphula. Next base: position 40,551,965 of record OY754334.1, read on the forward strand.
CTTCACCCATTCCACGGGGTTATAGAGTTGGGGGTTTCCGAGGCCTTCGGATGAATCCTCCATCATTTCCAAGAAGCAAAGTTCATCAACTTGACAAAATTTTATAAAGAATTTCAACTTTCATTTTTCCTATTCTCAAAAGGAATATATGCCGTAAACTCTTTGACATGAACGTTAACATTGCCTGGCATTTTTGGAGACTTTAACGCGCGCTCCAACTCATTTTTAAGGCCGTTTTACACGGGGCTCTTTACTGAGCAGGCTGAAGCAGCTTCAGCTCTCGCAGTAGAAGGCGCCAAGTTACACTGCGAGAACGAGAGCTTTTCTCAATATGACAGCTTTACACGACACATGCGTCTGCGCAAGTCTTCGTGGAATTCCTTCGTAAATAACGTTCTCATTTGACGAGTGTTTTGTTTTGACAGTGAAAAGGATGTGTGCGCATTATTGTTTACATTGGTTTGCTTTCTGTTCAATTTGCAAGGAATGCATGTATATAAAGGATGCAAGGTTATTACGCGTCGCCAAGAAATGTTTTACTCAAAAGTAAAGTCGGTAATTAGGGATAGATTTAATTTTCTGGGTAGACACTTCTCTATAAAAATATTGCTAATCTTTGTGTTTAAAAATTGTTCGTAAAATAATAAATCATGACGGGCATGCTTAATCCACTCTACTGAACGGCATAAATATGCTAAATTACATAATATCTATTAATTCTTCTCTAATTCCAGAAAATATGTACACCTAGTCTCGGGATAATCAGTAAGTTGAAAGCTAATAAAACGTTCGATGACAAAAGGAACAGCATGGCAAGTTACTAGAAAGCAAGCCAAAGATTTAACACGATATGAAGAAAACCAAAGAGCATATCAAGGAATGTATGTTTTCCTAAGGAGGATAAACTTGCAGCGCCCTAAAGTGTTATCATCCCCACTTTTTTCTAAGGTAATGAAGGTATGAGTAGGAGGGATACAGTTAGGAATGTGTGGGTCATGAATTAATGTGGCATGGATGCTCCAGTAATGGACACTTATGAAAGGGGCATGCTTCGTTGGCTTGGCCATGTTGAGAGAAAATACGAGAGTTTAACAATGAAACCTTAGATTATATAGTTTACTATAATTTAATAACGTACTCTAGGAATGAAAAAGATTTATGATAGAAGAGTAAAGGGTGTGGAAAGAAGAAGTAGATCGAGAAAGTCGAGCGGGTGTGAATCAATGCGAGAATGTAGCAATTGCGAAGGAGTTATTACGAAAATAGGGCAGTATTCTCAAATTACAGTTTTCTAGGCTTAACACCGAGACTTACTAGTGAGACTGACAGAGAGAAAGGAGAGTTTGACTGTGCCTGCAATGAAAGGGAAAACGTATGATGTGTAAGTATTTATATGCAAAGACAGTCAATTTGGCTCTTTAGTTCGAATAAATCCATCAAGAAATTATTATTAACAAAACCAGAAAGATTTCATGCACGAACTAAACAAACCACAAAGGAAAGCCGCGCGCTCCATTAAAAACTGCCAGGAGCAATGAGAAAGCGTGGCAATGCTATTGGAGGGACTGAGTTGCGAACCAATAGAGACTCGGAGGCTACACGAAAGGGTAAAATTACTCGGAAAAATTAGATCATACGAGTTTTAGGTTGACTCGGAGTATATTACTATAGCCCCACACTACTTCCGATGAACACTTAAAAGCGACATAATTAAGGAGATGTATTCTCGATAGGTTCAAGAATCCATTCTTCCCACGCACTATTAATGCCCACAGCAAAAAAAAGTGAAATACCAACCCATTAAATTGCATCTCACTAATCGCCCATTCGCACCACCAATGCTATATCCCGATTCATTCCTTAGCGCTAGTTTCCGTACGGCCAATGCCACATTTCCTTTCGGAGGCATGTAGGTATAGATAAAACATAATCAACAAAAGAGCAGGCCATTAGTAGAAATGTCATCAAGAAGAGGAGACATTACTGGGAGATGATACTTTATGGGAAAGCGGTGAATGAACGAGGTAATGAGATAAGATCAAGAGTGATTAAAGAATGGAAGGGTGCAGGAGTAGATTATAATTATTAATTAACATAAGAAGAACAGCACTCCGTCTGCTGGATAGAAAGTGAAAATGAGGACCCTTACGCCTTTTATTTGTGGTTAGGTAATGCCAACGCCAGGGCACTCTAAACTGATTCTCCAAATAATCCTACATTTGCCACCCAAGTTTCCTTACCTTTTCCTTATCCTTAATGACGCAATCGACCTAGGATGTCGGTCGTCTCCTCTCCATTACTACTACATATTACTAAGTACGACTGCAAAAACGATCGCCAGATAATACCTTCATTTCGCACCGTATGAAATAATAGGTAGAAATAGTAAAGAGAAAAGCTAGAAAGAAGCGGTTGGAAGGAATAGGTCGCTCATTTCTTCATGGATGAACCGGCTGTTAAATGCGCATCGGTTATGGAGATAAGAAATTCCGAGACAGTCCATGGTCCATCTCGAGATGGGCTAATCAAAGACGGCAACCGGTGATAGGATATTATAAGGAAAACGTTCATGAGGAAGTTAAAAATTTGAATGCGTAAAATGTACGTAAATATTCAACATGCATAGATCTACATTAACGTACTACACCGCGAGCCACCGCATATGCCAGAGGCAGGGCATATGGACACCAGCCATAAACAGAAACGGTCTAGGAAAAACGAATTTGAGAGAAAAGAAATGATCATTGCGTCGTGTTTTAAATGGAATTGCTTCTTTAGAAATATTGAACTTCAAGAATTCTATTCATGACCCACCTCGCACCCATATACTGGTCTTTCGCTTTTTTATCCATTCAGTATTTTCATTTTCAAAACAACCATGGAAAGTTCGATTTTTGTAGAAATGGCCCACAGGAGATTTACTATTCAGCTTCTCTAAGACTCTCACAGCAATATCTACGACTTTTATTGCCATAATGCGTAAAGAGTGAAAAACATCACGAATTTTTTTTTCAGGCATGAAGTTTGCTGATGGACAATACACGTTTTATTAAAGCCAAGTTTCATAATGTCTGGTTAATGTTAACGGCAAGATGAAGTAACCTTTTGGTTGACTTGATGTTGAGTGAGAGTTAGGGTTTCGTATACGTCAGTTAATCGATGTGAGCGTGATCAATGGGAGAATGTAGTAACTACAGTTTTCATACAGATAAAATATTTAACCAGAAATCATAAAACCGTGCCTTAATGAGAAGAGCCTAAGGCCCTTAAAACATGTACAAATCTGACTCTTGATCACGCTCTTGATATTCCACTTCCGCTGACCTTAAATGGAAAAAGTAGAATCTGGATTCAAAATATAAATACCGTCTATTAATGCCTAACGAAAAGTACGCTTTTTTATTTCAACCCTACCCGACTAAAATTTTATAATTATACTAACTATAACTATATAACTAACATAATTATAAAATCCTTTTAAAAATGACCTTTGCTAACTTTTGTTTAGAACACATACAACGATTTTGGACATTTCACTCTAAAACTCATAATATTTAAGTAGTTGTTGAAACGAGCACAAAGAGTATCGAAATCCTCTGAATAAAAGAAAAAATATGGAGGTAGGACCGACAGGGCATTGATGATTAGATCTGGAGCATCGTTCATGGCAATTGGTAAAATATTTTTTTCGAACGCAAAAATACGTTAAAGTTAAACCGAGGAAAAAGATTTGGAAAAAGAAACGACCAAACGAAAACATCAAGGGGATGAACGTAGCGCTAAAGCAAAGAGGGGCAATTTTTTGAGAGGGCTTTCCAATGTGGGCAATGACGTAACACAACTGCGCCGCAGAACTGGTTTGACCGTGACCACCGAAGCCACGCCATGGTGCTCATGATTAGGCGCACCTAAATTTCGACCCTTTTGAGAGCCCAAGCCACAAGTCCAACACAGCCGATAAGGGGGTAAAACCACAGTTTTATACAACATTTCCGTGGATTTCGAAGGCCTGAAAAAACCTAATCCTTGGTTTAAGTACTCTATTTAGCAATTAGGTGTTTATAAGGAGGCAGGATACATCACAGTAAGGAGAATCCAGCCGGCCACAGTCTCAAGGTCACCGATCAAATACATCACTACAAAGACCACTAAAAAGATATTTAGACGCATGATCGTACGCACATCACTAAAATTTTAACTATGAAATCAATATTCGATTACTATTAAACACACTGTACCACTAATTTCATCACAGTTTTCGACCACATTAAAGTCCATTGATAATGGCGGGGTTTTTTTTTGGTTCTTGACTAAATCTTAAAAAAAACCAGCCATTATCAATGGATATCACTAATGACGTCCCGATCGTAGGGGTCCAAAAGACCCCTGTACCACATAATCGGTCCTGGTCATTTTCCGCAGGGAAGTTTTAAGAATCACAATGCCCTTAGAGAGGCATCCATTTGGTGGTAGTCATATCGCTACATCTACGCTACGCGCAATCGTAGTGTAGTGACCCTCTGGCCCACTATGAAATCATGACATACGTATAGATATACATTTGACTTTTTGATGCAACCCTTGAGACACAATAACTACATGGTACCATCCGTAAAATGACGATGATGATAATATATCTTAACAATAAACTATATCGTGTTTTTGCAGGGTATTCTCGCATCGGAGTTGTGAAATCGGGCCTAGAAGTCGCGGGTACGTTATTCGGTTTAGAATTATTTTTGTGTTCGACAATTAATGGACTTAATTCCGTTTCATGGTAAAATACGATCACCTCCGTATTAACACCTAAAATATTCCATCTCTATTGAGATATGGAGGCTAATAGAGCCAATACTCGCGATAGGTAACTCACGATCTATTAGACACACAGGTACCTGGTGAGTACATCACTACACTGAATCAAGCAATGGAGGAAACTGGACGACGCGATACTATTCACGGAAGGTATTCATTGCGTGAGTCTATGATATTTTCCTATACGTAGAGATGTTGTCTAACATAAACATTGCCACAGACCCTCACGACATTATCCCTGCCCATGCCAAACGATTTTAAGGAAGTCTACACACATGCGTATTCGCCGGTTTTCCAGCGGCTATTAAGAGCCATATGCGTCCCTATGAAGATTTAAGCATACTCTAAACCTCTTTCACTACAATCTCCCAAAAGTCATCCCACAAATTCTAATATGATATAAAAGTCACCGCAGACGGCTATACATATAGGCACATAAAACCCTCCACCATTAGCTGGCATTGCCTGAGGTGCTATAAAAGGGACCACGACAATAAAGAAACACACCAGGCCAGTGAAAGAGAAAGGCAAAAAAAGTGGGTGTTTCCCTCTCTTTGCCTTACTGAGCCACCATGAACCTTATATCCAAAAGCTTAAACTAAAACATTCTGCGGATGAAAGCGTTCGCCCTACGTGACTTGCATCTCACAAATAATGTCGCCTCCTTGTTGCCTTGTTAATGGTGAGAACATGCTACCTAAATATTGTTCTGACTAATAGTTAAGAAAATATGGCCTACAGTTGAGAAATACAACAGTGTGATGCGATGGCAGATATACTTCTTCCAAAGAGATGAAACCACTCATTCGCCTCACGGATAGATATTCCAGATTATTCGAACGGAATTCCCCATTATAAAAGAGAACATTTTCGTGCGTATGAATACAACCTAATAACTGCGTTCCCACGTCAAAATAACACTTAATAAAACATTTCCGGCCACTCTACACATCAGAGACTTCACCCAGGAACTTGTTCTGAAATGTTTTCCATAAATGAAATGTAATATTTAAACGTTTTAATGATCCTTGATGACCCGAAGCATAATCTCAATAAAATAATCGCAATAATTATTCTCACCCTGATCACTGAAAAGTGGCCCTCAATCCAATCTTCGAGCATCACTTCTTCCATCTTGACTCTCCCACAACTTGCTGACTGGGGATCAGCGACATTGATGGTGCACCAGTCAAGGTGATTTGAACGCTCGTGAATATGTTAGGAAAGAGTTGCTTCGTGAGGACGGTGAAAAATTGTCCTACGTATTATGAGAAAACGGAGAGCATAACGGAAGACCGCAAGGGAAATAAAAAGATAGAACTGATTTTATGCTAGTGATAATAGAAAAAATAAAGTTACAGAAGAATATGGCTAGGATCGAGAGTAAGTATAATTAGACTAGAAAATGAGATCAATTATAGGGGTTGTGGAAATACGAAAACACTCAGGATTGGGTGTACACACAGTACGGTTTCCGTTCTCAACGATAACATCTCCGGTAAATGAAAGAGAAGAAAAGAGCAGGGAAAAAGAGCTCAAACTTTATATGCGTAACAAGAAAATTTAGGAAGAACCGGTTATCAGTAAATGCGAACGGAAAAGGCGCCAATCGAAATTTTGGGGCGCAAGAGACAGGTAAGCGATATTGTGACAAAATCTATATCTTTATGCTCGTTCTTCAGGTTTACTCTACTTGAGATTTTACACAATTAAGAACTTGTACAGCGTGCGACAGGTGACCAGATTCAACAATTCAAACTCGAAATCACACATGCAATTAAAAGCCTTCTCTAGGGAAATCTTTCCGAATGGTTAATCATAGAGCAAGACCATCAACAATAGAACGCCGTCATCAGGAATTAGCACAAAACCTTGCGACTCCTAAGCAAGCTAACAGTACCCTCTATAACATTCATAGGGCTTCTAGGACATACACTGCCATCAATCGGTATTAGAAATTCCTAGATGAATATTCTAATAGCACGCATATGATACCAAATTATTATCTGTGTTCTCCTGGGGAAATAGCCCGATGAGCAAATGGTGGGGAGTGAATATTAGAATAAAAACGAAATTTACATGAATTCCTGGAAAAACGGAAGGGAGAGACAGCATTTATCTATCCCCACAAGATTTTTTCAAACATACACCGTTATCATTTGGAAGATTTATATTTTATGGCCCATTAAAATTGTCCCATAAATTGACGAAGTACTTTCTACATGTATTTCATACGAGAAATGTATTTACTCGGAGATTCATATGGATAAAATATACAGAAAAACAAGTTACAAGGGGAAAAGGTGGTAAGGCGAAAAGGTGGTATGGCGAAAAGGTGGTAAGGTAAGGGAAGTAAACATGGGGAAATATTCTGCTTCTAGAGACGAGAAAAGACGAACATTTTCGAAAATCTCTGTAGCCGAAGAAAGAAAAATAATGTTATTGGAAAAATAAGGGAACAGCCTCGGCAGGTGGAGTTTAAATAATGCCATAGCCAGGCCATCAGGATTTTAAAAAAGACGGGGCTCCATATATGGCATAGCATGGAATATAAGTCGTGCTTCCCTATACACAAGGGCTACTAATGAGAAATTTTGTATGTTGTAGAAGCAGTAGCGTTGCCCCGTGTTCTGGCGCCCCAAGTCTGTGTATTTTTCCACTCTTAAGTCCCAAATACGTATAAATAAATTGTATAATACGTTGTCAATTTGTACAAACCCATCCGCCTATTGCATCACCAAAATTGATAAAGTTTAGTAAACTGGTTAATTTATGATTCGGCGCCCCCTAAAAACTTTCTACCCCCCACCCCCCCTAAAACTTTTCTGCCCCCCCTAGACCCAAAACATGACTACGCCACTGTGTAGAAGTCCTACGTGCGTTGTAAACGGCTTGTAACGAATAACAAGAGCATGAAACTTAAGAAAATAATTTTTGAGAAACTTTTCCATGTAAATTTGAAATTCACGCGCGGACAAAGTCGCAGCAGATGGGAGAGGACTGAAAGCGACAGAAATTCAGAGCCACAAAATAATATCGAAAATAAAATGGAGGGACAGAGAGACTGAAGAAGTGGCTTCCCAATAACATAGGAGTCTACTGATGACCTGGACAGAAAATAAAGAGAAAACAACGAGGTATATTAAAAACAGCACTACTTGGCTGAAAGGCAATAATATACAAACTTAAGAATACAAAAACAGAGGAAAGTAACGGATGAACAACGTGGAGCGAATAGTGAAATATTTCAGCTCAAAAGATTCTGAAGCAATGAGGAAGTGATTCTCGAGTTTCGCGACAGCTTTAAGAGTAGCTAGGAGCCAATTCTAAGTAGGTCTTATTATCAATTTCGAAGTCATTTTACATCAATAAGGGTACCTAATGATTACCTAGGTACTATTCAACCACGGCAGGGTGATTATGGAATCACATTTATTACAAGCAGCTCTCAAAATAAACGGGTGAGTCGATTTTCGCACTCACCGACGCTGTGTTCACAAAGAACAGGTGGAACATATGATGTCCTCAATATCCCTCAGCAAACGAGCTCATCGAATAAGTTATGAGGTTAAATTTTTATTTTACCACCTATATCCATGCAGGATCTTCATCAATACCTCGTGTAAAATTTGCCTTCAATTTGTTTCATCATGGCCAATTCTAATAGGCAAAGTCTTCCATCGAATGGGCGATCCAGTAAAATAAGGTCGCAGATTCAACGTGCTGTAAACTACGATAAAAGCAATGAGGAACCAACGCAAAAAGTGAAAGAAGTCAAAGAGTTATTATTTACAGTCGCTCGGATGGAACCAGAGCGAACCGCTTTCGTGACGTCACCTGGAGAAAACTTAAGGAAAACACATCCAGAAAATTTCTAGACGCAAGTTTTTTTTTTCTGCGAGGAATAATATTTTGAATTGGGTCAGAAGCACCCAATCGATATTAAGTGGCTCAACAACTTCCTCCACCTGATGCCTATCAGCTTCGTTCATCCAATCTGGAGTCTTAGAAAATTGGACAGGGTGTAATGTACGATCAACTTTTGACATTCTAATGCTTAACTATCCGCATTAAATGTCAGGTTACATCGCTATATTTATATTTTAAGTCATCAAGTCAGATTGAACTCTCAAAAATCATGTGAAAGTCGATCTTAACAAAAGTTCATCTAAAAGCCGTATTGACAGGATATAATGAAAATCTTGCGTTTTATTAGACCCTGGTACGTAAGGGATATGGCAAATGAAGGAAGGGTGGAGAGAGACCCAGCGTCGGCACCGTCCTTCTCTCAACGAAATGCTCCAAGGGGTTCATATTTTAATGTCCTGCCAGACGGAGTACCTCACCAGAGGTGCTACCCGCATTGCATCCTATTAGGGATAGGGATTCCATAGATAAATTTTCAACACTTCCGAGATTTTCTAGGAGGAAGCCAGTAAATTAAATCACCAATCCGTATCTCCTAATGAAACCCAATGTTTCATGATAACAAAGCATGCCTTTGACGGCAGAAAGTAACTGGATAAGTGCTACATGTTTATTCCACTGACGGGATCAAATTTCACCGTGGTTGCAAAGCTACTTTTATTTTATTAGGATATTTTTAGCGTCCATTACGAAGTTGAGATTCCAATTCTCAATTGGAAGGTTGCCCAAGAAGCCTGGAATGACAAGATTACTCCTCGAACAAATTGTTATTGCCCTTCATAAAAATTAACAGTCTTTAATCGATGAGACTGCACTCAAAGCATAGAAGCTAGAAGACCTGCAGGCATCCTTGAACACAATAGATTAAGCACCACTAGGATGAAACATGAAGATAAACGAGAAGTAAACGAAAATATTGGTCGAGAAAAGCTGAATGCAGACCAAACGCTACAAGGGGAGATGCTACAACAAGTGGAATCCTTCACTTGCTTGAAGCTGCACGAGATGGGAAGGAATAAGTTCAACGGACATCAAGCAAAGAATCGAAGCGAAGAAACTTGGTACTGAAGGCGGATGCTGAAGATCAAATGGACGGGTAAGATGAAAAAGGAGGAAGTGAACAGAAGAATGGAAGAGGAGAAAACCATATGGAGTGCTTTCAGGAAGACAAAGTTCTGATGGATGGGCCACACTTAGAGACAATGAATTTATAATAGAAGGGAATGTCCCATTGTCCCATGAGGAAGATCGAGGGAAAACTACAGGGGGCAGCTAAAACAGAATATGAAAGAGGAATAAAAGGACATAGGGGAGTTGGCAGGGGACTTGGTAGAATGGAGGGCTGCAGTCATCCAATCAAAGGATTGAATGACTAAGATAATAAGCATCACTTTACAAATATGTTGATATACAGTAGCTATCGTCCTCCTCTTTCTTGTAAATAGCAATCATTTCGCATCTTTCTTTCTTAATTTGTATTCTTTTTTCTTTCGCAAGTTTCAAATTACTAGTTTGCAACCATTTCCGGCGAGAATTTATCTTTTTATCTCTTAATTACATCTATACACTTACGAACAGACTATATTTAACTGTATAGGGTTGGATTACCGTGGATGCTCAAGCTTGCCTCGTGGAGAGCCCGTTTGTAATCAGTCCCAGAACTGGTGGAAAATTTTCGCCGATAACCCGATCCCTAATTGGATGCTTTGTAGAAAACGCTTCAAGTAATAGCTCCCCATCCGTCGGATGGGACATTAAATCGCAGTCTCCCTAGCCAGCGCCGAGCTTCTCGCCGCCATTCTACCCTATACTACCTTGCACTCCTATCCTAATACCTTCCCTGCCGGTCTGAAGCGCCGATTCGAGCAGAACAGACTTGAATTATATTAATGATGATGAAGAGGGTTAAAAGGAAAGGAAAACTACTTAAATTTACGCCTCTTTGCATTAATCTTTTGAACTCATGGTGGCCATATTCTAAACGAAACTTCCAAATAAGAAAGTTGCAGTAAGTTGGCTCAGATAGTGCAAGATTTAAGTGTGCACGAAAACAGTCGATGTTTTGTCTTCGTATCTTCATTTTTGTCAACGTGACTTTTCAGATTGAAATTACACTTATTGTTAGCGGTACGAATAAATGCTTTGAGAACTTATCTAAATGGGATAACTTAAAAATTTCATGAATACGATTTATTCCTCTACTTAGAAACAACTTCCTAGCAACCAACAAGCGAATTATTAACCTCCTCTTTGAAGTTCTTGACCGGCAACTTATTTGGCGTACGCTTCTCTCTTCCACGCCTCTATCGCTTACCTTCCACCAAGGCAAACAAAGGCGAAGGCGACCTTCGGCAGGGGTCTAAAATGTAGGCCAGAGAACTTTCAATAGAAGCTCGAGCTTCTTTGTAGTACATGCCTTACTTTCCTATTTCGGCTATAGGGAGTCCCGCGAAATCGATAAACGACGTCAACGTATTCAGCGCTCGTAGAAACCGCACGAGAACAACGATTCTCTTAAAAATTAATTTCACATTAGATACTCCTGTCAATGTGATAAAGAAAAATAAAAGTCGTAAATGTGATAAAACTAGTACTCTAAATGTCTAACAAAGGAGTCTCAATTATTGAAACGCCACTGACCATTATTCTTACACTCTCTTCACCTATCTTCCTACGGGAAACTGTAATTTTATGATTCAACACAACTTCTCAGAGGGTTTTTTTTCTTGTGTGCCAATACTTTTGGAAGGTTCCGCCTAAAACACATGTATTTTCCCCCACTTATGTATTCTTTTTTTCAATGACTCTGTTGTTAACTCCCATTGCTGACAAATCGTGTACACTTATGCATGCCGTCACAAAACTGCGCCAGCGAATAATAAACAGTGTGGAGAATGGGTATATTTAAAAGCAATACGATACATTGGCCTCGTGTTCGTACCTTCACGAGCAGTGAGCACGCTTTGCCCTTCGAAGTATATCTACGTATCCGAAAAGGATGATAATGTAACACGTAGGCCAGATCAATCCGGATGCCCTTCACGCTTCCCTCCTTGATCCAAAAATATTCTTAACTCCAGGCAAAAGCACCACAATTGCAGTATATTTTGTGGTCGTATTTCTGCTCAATTACGCTCGTCTCCATCGATTAGACTGCTGTAGACGACGGAAAAACCAGTCCAACCTCAGCCGTTTTTCCCCCCGGTTTACTCCATCGCCGAGATGGGATGCTAATTTAGAAGCCGTTCAGGATCTGGGAAGCCGGATACCATAAGTTATTTTCTACATGGATCGTCGCTTTTTTTATCCACTCCAGCGTTTAAGAGAAGGCTGGGGAACAAAGAGATTATCCTCGAGTAAATTTGTCGAGTCAGTCTCGTGAATCTTTTAAACAATTGATAATTCCTTCGACGAGTTTGCTCAGACAACCTTTACATCACGCTAGCAGGAACGCTGGTCAATGACTTGAAAATTTTTAGTCCCTCTTTGAAGTGCCGTCCTGTGTCTGTCAACAAAAAGCCGCGCGCTCTCAGGTTTAAGTCAATAGCGAGAGCTTTTTCTGGAGGACAGGGCTTCTAAAAAATTTGCAGCCGTGGGACAAAGCTTCATCGGAGACAAATTCTCGCAGATGTCCGAATGAATCGAGTACATACCGTTTGAAGGAACACGTTATTTTAGAGGGTTTATTGCCACAACAAAGCCAAGGCAAATTTCATAACAGAAATCAACGGTTCCACAACAGCGAAATGAATTGAGTGGGACTAGGATTGGTATGGTGGCTAGAGTACTGGCTTCTCAACCCGAGGGCATGTGTTCGAATCCCTACAGCCCCGGAGATTTTTTCAGAGGAGTCCCGATCAATACGGAAAGTACGGAATGATCCATCTGTCGGAAGGAATTGATTCCACTAACCCATTAATGCCCATTATTCCCCAGTGGCAATATTTCTACTATTTTATTACAAAATGGTCCTAAGGGGGTTCTAAACAACATATATTAAATTTAACACTTCATCATAATATTTTATTGGTTTTCTGAGGTGGCAACTTTAGTTGCCGACGGGCACACGCGTAGTCAAAATCGGCAAATCCAAGTAAATTTGCCTTTTTTCCTTTGCTCTCCAGTTTTTTTGTAGTTTACTTCACTTAAATAAATCTTATACTCCCATTGCAATAGTTTTACATGAAAGTAAGAGGAATTTACATTAAGGGTCAATAGTTTGATGCAATTTTTACCGTTCCTATGAACGTGGATGGATTGATACGAATGGAATTTAGGAAACGATTATCAATGAATTCAATAAAAGCTCGCCAATACTTGTTAATAAATTTAGATTTAAATTTATTAACATAATACTATTGTTTATTATGTTTATAATTGTTGAAAAATTCACATAAGTATTAAGAATTTGGCTACTTGATATGATTAGTTTCAGGTATTCATTGACAAACATCACTTTATACAAAACTAAGAAAAATAATCACACTGACTGTGACAACAGCGTTTTCATTACACCGTACTGCAATCAGATCAGAAGAAGCGGAAAAACTTATAGAGCCCCTGCTCCTCTTCTTCCAAGACCTCTTGTCAGGGAGCTTCATATTCGTCCAAACTCGATTTTCTCTCATTGCACCTGTTCCTCCAAGACCCTTCTTTGGCAGCTCTTTTAAAAGCTCTAGTGACGTAAAAAGACTATCGAAATAGAGTGTAACTCCTTTTTCTACACCAATATACTCGGCTAAACCTAACACAACGTCTCTCCCTTGTCCTAACCCAGTGTCAGGGAGGCAAGTGGATGCACCACAGTACAGCTCAACATGCTGAATATTGCCTGTTGGATTAGCAGCAACCCACAACGTAAACCCAATGCCTGCGTATGGGCTTCCCTCAAATAAACTGTTCGCTGCCATGACGCCCGTAATAGGGAATCATACTCTCATCGATGCTCAAACTGTTCCCTGGATCTATCTGCTTGAATGCCTCGTTGAGGAAATCAAACAATGGACGCACCTAGTGCATGCGATCACTCCCCTCGTGAGTATCATTATCCGTCAGATGAAGGTAGCGAAGTACATTCTGGAATCTGTTTCGCCTTATGGCATCCGCAACTATCTGGACGTGGCAATCTGGGTCGACTTTTCAGTACATTCTTTTCTGAAGTAGACGGTGGTAGCCAGACAAAAGCATTACTCCTATTAACGAGTGTAATTCGTCATTGGTTGCTTAAAAGCCGTGAACAAGATGTTGGGCAGCATATCGATTAGTTTCTACGGCTATGTGGTTAACTAAACTGTCTGAAAAAAATGCTTTGAAGGCATCAAAAGGAGATTTTACATGTTCGCGCAAATAGTCCTCTGCATTGGGCCGGTAATGAGGCGATGGACTTTCAATTTTGGCGGTAAAATCACAAGAGTTTTCTTTCCAAGATCGCGAGGGGTAGCAATGCTTACGCTTCTTAGTTTACTTGAGGGTCGGTGTTTTTAAGGACTCACACGCTTCACTTAAATTGCCCCTTCCACTTTGAATCAACCTTTCCTCAGCCTCCTCGGAGAAGTTGGCAAGAACATCAGATTGCAGTATTCGAGCAGGAAGATGACTTAAGTCTCCTCCTACCTCCTCGTCGGAAAGATCGGAATCTTGATGGCTAATTACTCACTTTTCTTCGATAGGTGGGATAATAGCAAAGCTGTCGGGAGAAATATCATCCTCCTCTAAGGCATCGATAATCTCGTTTAGGCGCAAGTTGCTTCCGTTACGATTTACTCAAAACCTAAAAGCGAATGTATACAATTTTTAAAGATGTGTAATAAAGTAAATAAAACCAATATTTAAATTCATATACGATATTCCGCATCGGTATCACGGAGGTATTCCCTCGAATTATGATTTTTGCCATGTTTCTTATGCTTCTCAAACTAATGAAATCAGAATAGAGCCCAAAGAATGTGTAAATAGCATGATAATGGTAATTATGATTATAAAACTAATAAAATTAATCATTTTTCGTCATCATTAGGAAACAATTTAGTATTATCCCAAAGTGCACTGATCGGTAGCCGCTGGTGCAATAATAAATATCGATATTTAAAAAAATATATGATACAAATATGCCCAATGTAGCATTAACAGAACACAATTACTCACTTATGATTAAAAAACTACTTTTCACTTACTAATAGCATTTGAAATTGGAAAAATTATGAGAAACGGCGTTTCTTCCCAATATTTGACTACGCAAGTGCCCGTCGGCAACTAAAGTTGCCATCGACTTAAACATTGGCACAGAAAAACAATAAATCCACGTATCTGCGTACACTTTTGAATGATTACTTAATAATGTATTCACTAGACATAAACATGAAAAACATTACGAATAAAACACAGAAAACGGCATTAACTTACATTTTATAGAAGGTTGTCACCAGTCATCAAGTCTATACCTGGAGGGACTGCAGTGATCCGACTAGCACACGAAACACAATCAAATTGATGAGCGACGAGTACTACCAGTCAACAAATTAAGGTCTATAGCAAAGGCACACGCGTAGAATCGGATGAATCGGTTACAAAGTAAACGCTGTGTAAGGCAAAACGTGGCATGGCAACTAAAGTTGCCGACAGGCACTAATGGGCCCCGACCAGTCAATAGCAAGAGCTTTTTCTTGAGGACAGGGCTTCTAAAAAATTTGCAGCCGTGGGACAAAGCTTCATCGGAGACAAATTCTCGCAGACGTTCGAATGAATCGAGTACATACAGTTTGAAGGAACACGTTATTTTAGAGGGTTTATTGCCACAACAAAGCCAAGGCAAATTTCATAACAGAAATCAACGGTTCCACAACAGCGAAATGAATTGAGTGGGACTAGGATTGGTATGGTGGCTAGAGTACTGGCTTCTCAACCCGAGGGCATGTGTTCGAATCCCTACAGCCCCGGAGATTTTTTCAGAGGAGTCCAGTTCAATACGGAAAGTACGGAATGATCCATCTGTCGGAAGGAATTGATTCCACTAATGCTTGGTTTATTAGAGAAGGCAATCGACAACTGAAGAGAAAAAAGAATGGAGAGAAACTAGCATCGGCATAGACCTGCTCTCAAAGGCGACAAGTGGTCCATATTTTAACACCCCAATCAACGGATGGAGTGTTGTACAAAAAAGCTCTCCGCATTGCACTCAATTAGGGATAGGGATTACACTGAAAAGCATATGCCAGATTCTGAATTCGAACCAGAGTCCTAGGGATGGGAAGCCAGTTCTCTTGTCATAAAACAAACGCGATTCCCCTTCATTGTTTAGATATGAAAAAATAGGGCTCCCTCTCAATCCATAAAAAATATGTCGAATTATAAGAACTTAAAGATCGTATTTAGAGAGCCAAACGAGTTTCCAAAAGGGACTTGGCACTTGTGGCGAGATTGCAGAGAGGTATTAAGATCCAGTACACAAAAAAGTATGAGATAAATTTTCATTACATATAGACATTAATTGGGGAAATTTATGTTCCACCGAAAATACTGTGACTCGAAGTAATCCCTATCCAAAATTCAGTTTCCCCGTAATGCTCGGCTTGCGGGCCTCGGTGGCAGTGGGTTAACGTCCTCGTCTGCTAACCCAGAGGTCGCAGATTCGAACTTTCCTCCTGAAACACCCTACAGAGACTTGAATACAGAGGTTCACCTTAATGATGAAGTTCCAATGAAATAAGAAGAAATACATCGGTACCTATTTGTAACTACGGGAAACAGGGAAAATTCACCATTGCTTCCTCATTGAGAGAGAACTTCACATCTACGATTTAACTGCCCGAAGGGGAGAACTGAAGGGCGTGGTGGCTTGAGTACAGGCTTCCCATCGCGAGGGCCCGGGTGTGAACTTTTGGCATCGACGGAGATTCATCACAGGAATCCCAATCCCTCCTGGGTGCTATGCGTAGAGTAATTTAAGAGCACCACTCCACCTGTCGAATGGATCCGTCAAACCGTGGGTCTCTTGGCGCATTTTGTGGTAAAAGTGTATGCTAATGCGGACACCAGGGGTGGTAATACGGTTCCTTCTTTTGCGTTGTCGTTATCTTTATCCAAAACTTTAACCCCTCTAGAAGGGCAATACCCATAGTTACTGCCCTAAGAACTCACTTAATCAATTAAAACTAGTGATTTAAAGTACCTGAACAAATATGAAGAATGACGATCATGTTTCCGCTTGCAAGAGCGCAATTGAAAAATAACGA
Organism: Pyrrhosoma nymphula; assembly: GCA_963573305.1. NCBI lineage: Eukaryota > Metazoa > Arthropoda > Insecta > Odonata > Coenagrionidae > Pyrrhosoma > Pyrrhosoma nymphula. The sequence continues at coordinate 40,568,938 of OY754334.1, forward strand.
TAACGTGAGCGCACGCGTTATAGAGGACCATGATCCCGCCACCGGTTTCTCCCCACCCTCCCTCCGTACTCAAATAACGCCTCCCCTTCCAACCTATCAATTATTATGGGTGCACATGACCACAGATTTCGACTGCCAGCGCAAATAACCAACCTACCAAGGGTCTGAAGGGTAATAGGATCTGGCTAACTTCTGACTGTGACCATTTCTAATTCGACGGCATCACTCAAAAATACTTACATATATTTAAACCAACGATCCCCATGAAATTAGGCGAATATTTTTCCAACTTTTCTAAATAGTAGGTGGATTTTCCATTAGTAACGGCATAATGGCTTATAACCATGATATTATGTTGTATTAAAACGGCGCACAGGGCATTATTTTGCAACTGAAATAATGCCTGAATTTTTTTAACACGTCTTCGAACCTGAAAGTTCTTAATTTGAAATTAGGACTGAGATAAGAAGTTTTAGTTCTTGGGGGTGGGGTACGACCTCTTCGGCGGCGATGATTAGGAATGCACACACTCAAGAACTGGAGCCAAAATGATTTCCATAAAAAAGGCATAATATTTATGCATGTCATAAAATAATATTTTGTAAAGCTACAAGATGATGGCATGCACGTAATCAAAGTACTTACTTCTAAGCCGTAAAATCCGTGCGGCAGCACGCTGCTAAGAAGTCAGCTCTTGGGGTGCGAATGTATTTTCTCTCGTGCGTTGGATCTCCGGAACTGTAAAATATAAAAACTTGTTTGAGAGGTCGTTTTAAGTGTTTCGTTTCACTATGGAAGATAAAACCCAGAGAAAAATCAATACAGTAGGTATAAATTCGAGAATCAGAAAAAGTTTCTATACATTTTTATCAAAATGTAGTATACGACCACTGAAGGAGATTGTCGTTAAAAAAGTCGAAATTGCATGAAAGACGAATCGTCCCAATGAATGAAGATGCCAAATACCAATGTTGAGCGGATGAGAACAAACAGCGAATCTAAATGTTAAGGGCGAGGGGACGCGCCATGCCAGCGCCCCTTTTGAGTCGGTTCAAGTCTTATGCGAACTGTTACCTACTACTCGCAGGGCATAGATATAGATAATAATAATGTCATCTGTATTTTAGAGTGAATTTCGGTTTCATATACCTTTCTTACAATTGTCTCGTTTATAACACACACGCCCTGAGTGGAGGAAAACCCACCCAGGTGGGACTCGAACCCGCGACCTTCGGGTTAGCAGGCGAGGATGTTACCCCGCCACCACTGAGGCCGAGTAGCTACGTATCATACACACTAAATGCACGAAAGAGGTTTTTCTTGGTGGATTGATTTTTTTTGTAACTTGGGGGAGGCGACCGACGACAAGTAATTTACGCCATTGAGGACCGATTGATAGAGGAAGGATTAACAGGAGAATGGAGGATGGATAGAGAGAAAACCAGCGTAGGCATTAGCCTACTCATAGAGAAAGGCGCCAAGGGGACCATCAAACGCAAGGTGTACTACACTTGTAGCACTCTCCACATTACACCCAAGTAGTGACAAGGGTTCCACCAAATAATCTCTGCCACTGCCGGAATTAGAACCCAGCCCCTCAGGGTGGGATGCCAGAGGCCTTCCTTTCCAAAATAAATGGATTAAGAAAATTTGGACCTGACAGTATGACCAACTTCCATACCAGCAAGAGGAGCTGGTATAAGTCTACAGCACCTTGTTTTGCCACAATTCCTTATTGCAAGCTACATGAAGTATCCGCATAAATACATTTTAAAATGATTTCAAAGACAGGCAAAATGAAATAAAGTAGTAGAAATTTCAGATAAAATTACATAGCTGTGTGGTTGACAGCTGTGGTTGAGGCAGTGACTTATCCAACAGCAGCCAGTTGTGATTTTACATATTCACTTCCCAAGATCTTGCATATAAAAATTGGGTGGAATAATATCATTGGAACATCCTTAAAGGTTAAAAGTATTGAATAATTCATCATCATAGGCATTTTATCGATCACTGACATATTTTTCACACTATCATTGTGCTAAAGTTCCTCCCCCCCAATCACCACCAATAACCTTTCTTCATACACAACACTCTCTAAGCCCTAACTTGAATTTTTATAAATGAGTCACTTGTAAGTCGCTAGTAAGAGGAGGAGGGAAGGCCTCAAAGTTCCTCACCTGAAAGAGAGAGACTTGAGGCTCTCATCCACTGTAAAATATTTTGGAGTGACCCTGAACTGGGGAGAACACCTGGAGAAAAGAACAAGGAAGGCATACTTCACTTAATGGGCAAGTTAAGAGCCTTTGGGAAAACTAAGGGACTTCACCCAATAGTCATACACCCACTATGACTGCATGAACCTGTCTGCTACATTGTTCAGTAGTATTGTTGAGGATATCCTGGCAAAAGATTTCCAGGAACAAACTCAATCATTTACAATGGATGGCCAGATTAGAAATCACGGGGGCTATGAGAGCCACTCCTATTCTGGCACCTGAAACCTTGCTGAATCTACCTCTACTTTATATGGAGATAGAGCAGCAGGCCAGAACAACAGCCTGGGGCATAAAGCACACAGGCCAGAGGAATGATAAATGAACCATCTCTGGTCATAGAAAGCTCTGAACAGAACTTAGGAAGTCGAATCCCATCTCCAAGGGACAAAATGGTTGTGATTTTCGACCATTCTCCTTCGAAATCTATTACCCACCACAAAAGGAATGGGGGATGAGTGGGGGTAAACATTGAACTCTGACAATGTTAGCCCAAACATCACGATCTCCCGCAGGCATTCTCCATCTTATTCTCATCTTTCTCTGATCATTCTCTATATCATCCAATCATCTTTTCAATTTTCTACCACCAGGATGTCCTAGGTACATTACTACATATATCTTTTTCACCATCTTATCTTCAGGCTTCTTCTCAGCATTCCCTAACCACCTTAACCTATTACTCTTTCCTGAAGCAAGACATTTATCCCATTGAGAAAATATGCATCAGTATATCAATCCACCGTGTATGTCATCATAGCCTGTCTACATATCATCAAAGAGATAGGGACTTCAATGCCTCTACATGTACTAATGCACAGATGGTTGAGCAGCATTGAAAGCTCCGTACTTTCCTTGGTCAAAATCAATACTTCAATACTGTTGCTGGAGTGCCTGGAGAATCACAATACTAGCTTAACAAAATGAAATATTTTGGGTACCAAGACATAAAGGTAGTACAGTAAATGAAATGGTAGATGAGCAAGTAGAACAGAAAGGTCACTGTTACCACATTGGTCCAGAGCCAATGACACCAATTACACTCACTCTAATGAAGTATGAAAAGGTGATGTCATGGTTCATAAGCAGCTGATTTCACTTTGAGAGTTACATTCTCCTGAATTACCCAGTATCCAATATACCCCTTTGTGGGCATGGATGGCCAATAGTTTATGAGATATGGACATTCAAAGATAGCTAAAGACGGCTGGTGTTTGGTGATATGGTATCATGGCATATTGACAGACATGAGGTCACAAGTTCAATCCTAATATGTATAAGGAAAATGTTTTTTTAATCAGTATTGTTGCATTTTTCACCAATTCAATTGTGTAGCATTATAATTTTCAATTTCATCATCCTTCATTTTTTCAATCACTCGGATGTGGCATGTGAACTTCATATCCCTTTTTTTTACATACTGTAGGATTTTCCCATATCTATAATTCCTTGAGTCTTTGTGAATTATTACATTTCATACTTATTATCACCTTAGAAAGAGTGATAGTTATTGTAATAGCAATGAAAACAAATCATTTTTATTTAATTTAGGGAAATTTGCAAAACTGCTTCCCGTGGCTACATTTGCTTATTATCACGTTTTCAGGTAAAATCACCAGATTTTTGCTGCAAAGAAATTCTTTTGCGAGCAACAATGGTGAAGCATACCACACATAGCAAAGCATTGTTAAAATACCAATGCAGACAAAATATTGTGGATCAGGACATGGATTTAATAACGTCAAATTCTCACATAGTTTGGTTAGAACTTGAAGGGATAAGTTTGCTGTTATAGAGAGTGAAGAGTAGCCCTTCAAATAGTACCGCCCCAAAAAACATTAATTTAGCAACTGACAACCTCTCCCATGAACAAAACAAGCCTAATAACGTAAATAGGGTAGAATCCATAACTCGCATGAAGCGAGTGACAGAATCTTGCTACACATCCACCACGTGAATAGAGCAGTAGAGTGCGGTGACATCTTAGAGTACATAAAAACAAGTTCAGTATTGACAACACAGTGGCCAGTGGTGATCGAAGTAGCTTGTTTAAGATTAGTATAGTTGTCGACATTAACATTGAACTTGAGAACAGTGAGAATTGGCTATATGGTGTGCAATTAAGAAGATGGAATGATCATCCCAATAAGCCTACCATGGAGAAAGCAAATCCAATAACTGGCAATTTTTGTCTGCCCTCAAACCCGAGCACCAGCTCTGTGAGTTCAGACCCCAATGGCACCCATGACCCAACCCCTCGGCCATCCCCTATCCCTGTTTCAATGACCTCCCTCATTGTAACTACTCCTACTTCTTCTGGTGCTATCCTCCGAGACCCAAGCTCATAATCTAGAGGTGCACTTGATGAGGGAAATCCTCAGGAAGCTGCTAATATTGAGCCCATTGTTCCTGAAAATTTGCCAATGGGAACATATGGTGAATCTACTGTGAATGCTCCCACGAATGATGCACTTGCCTCTGGGGACTCTAGAGTCACCACCAGTGAAAGTTTCATGGCAACTAGAAGCGACACTGGATCAACCAAACCTGAACCCAAATGACTAGGCGATCTTAATTCTGCTCCTAGTGTGATAACTGCTTATAATGCAATCCATCTAAGTAGCCCGAAAATTGAGACTTGCTTTCTAATCCTAAATATTCAGTCCCTCAGAAGCAAGGGTTATCACCTTGAGGTAATCCTTCAGTCACTAAAAGAAACCATTTTATTACTATGAGACACTGGCTAAAGCATTCAGTATATGTGTTAGGTTAAACCTCATATCCTACTTTTGTCGTTCCCAATATAAGGATGGTGGTGTTGCCATATATTTAAGGCCTGATATAGAAATTTCATGTTTAAACTTTAGTGAATGCTTGGAGAAGGACTTTGAATTATATATAACCAAGTTAAAAATGAAGTGGAAACTTTAATAATTCCATTAATGCTCTCAATAATGCAATTCTGTTCTGTTCCTCTAAAAATGCTAATTATATTATTTTATGAGGTGATTTTAATGTGGATATTTTAAGTAATTCTTGTGACTGATCAGATCTTAATAATTTGTTTTATGGCCATAGCATCATGATCATAAATGATTCCCTACTAAAGTGACTAAATCCTCATCAACTTTGATTGATCAGCTCATTTCGGATATAGGTACCACCTTCACACTTCATATGCAACACATTAACTACTTTTCTATCCAACCATCATGCTCTTCACTTCTCACTAAAGGCTTACAACATATGTTCTAATAGAATCCCACACCTTGTCTGTAAAAGAAACTTTGCTGACGACTTAATTCTTAATTTTTTAAATTCAATAGTACTTGAAACCTGGGACGACATCTATGTTACTAAAAATGCAGAAGATAAATTTAAAAAGTTCATCAGTACTTTCACAATGCATTTTAATGCTGCATTTCCTAAGATGAATCTTAAATGTTTGCCTGAGAATACCAGAAGAAGGTTCTCCTCTCATATCCTAATTGTTGAAAGCCAATGCCTATGTAAACTTCACCAGCAAGCCAAATATATTGACAACAGTCTAACTATATGACTAATTACAAATAATCCCTCAAGGCCTTCAAAAACAGTATGTTAGGGATCATCGGAAAACTGTCAATGAAATGTACATCCTTTCCTCCACCAATCCTATAAAATTAACAGGGGATGCTATCAAGTGTAATACCAAAGCAACTCAACATAAAGGTTTATATGTATAACGAATTCATCTTCAATGACACTCCAATCACAGAACCCACAAAAATTGCTGCCAGTTTCAACTCAATGTTCTGCAAAGCTACTCCTGACCACCTTCCATATCATACATTAAGACATACATAGTCCCTCACCTTCTTCCTCTTTCCTACTGACCCACATGAGGTCAAAAAAGTTTTGAAAATCTTTCCGGACAAATGTTCATCAGGATTTGATGAAATCCCCATCCCCTTCTTAAAGGCAGTTAAAAGTTTTATACACATATGATCCCCTGGTCGGCATAATTAATGCTTCCTTTGACCAAGGATACTTCCCTAACCATGAGAAGCTAGCCCATATTAACCCCATCCACGAAAAAGGTCCTCAATCTGACCCAAATAATTACCGGCCAATATCAGTGCTTTCTAGTCTTTCAAAAATGTATGAAAAACTTTTTCACAATCGTCTCTGAACCCCTACAGCTGTTACACAAAACCCAACATGGCTTCCAAACTAGAAAATCAACAACTACTGCCACTTTTCAGCTACTTAACCATAACCAATAGTTACCATAACCTAGATAGTAGAAATACCACTCTAGGGAGTTTCTATGATCTTAGCAAAACCTTTGATATTATTGATCATAAGATATTATGCTTCAAACCAATGGCATAGCCAGGTTTTGGGTCTAGGGGGGGGCAGAAAATATTTAGGGGGCGCAAACTCATAAATTAACCAGTTTACTAAACTTTACAAATTTTGGTAGTGAAACAGGTGGATGGGTTTGCACAAAATATGACAATTGACAACATATTATTCACATTTATTTATACATATTTGGGACTTCAGAGTGGAAAAATTCACAGACTTAGAGGCGCCAGAACATGGGGAGGGGGGGAATTCACCCCCCCTCCCCCCCTGGCTATGCTACTGCTTCAAACTCTTAAGGCTGGGTATCAACGAAAATGCCCTCCTCTGGATAAAATCTTTCCTCACTAACCGGCAGCAGCAAGTGAATTATTACTACCAAACAGTCAATTGTTCCAATGCAATCTTGTCCAAGCCACTTGAAGTACACCAAGGTGTCCCCGTCCCCCAAGGTTGAATACTTGGATCGCTGCTCCTTTTAATTTTTATCAATAACCTCCCAAATTCGATCTAATGTAGGAAGGTCCTTTTCTGTGCAGATGATACTCCCTCTCAGCTACAATAAAAAAATCAGCAGAACTTGGCTATCTCTACCTTGGCTAACCCAACATGAACCATTGGTGCCAATCAAACACTCTCACCACATATTCTCATAAATCTCTTCATTTACAGTTCCACCATAAAAGGAACCCTCCCTCCTCAAACCTCAAACTTCGATTAAGTGATAACACTCTCAATAGATCCCATTTTGTCAAGTTTCTTGGATTTCCTACCAATTAATGAAAATTTGGACTGGTCCCACCACAATAAGTAAACTATGAAAAAAATCACACCTGGCATCTTCTTGCATTGGTTATACTACGGCTAGTCCCGGTATCCTTAAAATTTGTCAAAAAGAGCAAACACCTCACTGTGTTCTGTTTGACTTTATCCACGTGGACTGTGGTGCTCAGCTCATGTCTTGGACTGCTTCAGTGACATCATATGTCCAGCAGTCCAGAACAACTTGCTCCTATAAAGCCCTCAAAAATCCACAGGGGAGGACGCCTTGGTAGCTTAACTGGCTAAAACACTCGGAGCAAAATCCAGGTATCCGGGTTCGAATCCTGGTCAAGGCAAATGAGTTTTACTCTGTGGCATCTTTTTGATCAGAAAATTAGCCACAATTGTCACTTTAGACACCTTGAAACTTCTTTTTCATACAAAAATCAAATCCCATATTGCACATGGAATATCATTCTGGGGAAACAACAGCCTTTCTAGAATTCACCTCCCTTTCTGTACTCCAGGCAGATCTTTATTCCATAATAATCTCATTCTCACACTTACATCCCTCAACATTCTAAAATGTGCCCTTTTTTTAAGAAAGCCCTAAAATCTTCCCCTCTCACCATGATGTAAACCCCCACCATGCTCGCAATAATGTAAGTATTCATTTATCTCAGTATTCAACGTCGCTATCACTACATGATTCACATCATGGAGCCTCATTAATCTACAACAAATTACCTTTAAAACATTCCATCACATATATACCAAAAGAAACCTTTAAAGCTACTACTATGAAATAAAGCATACCTACTACTGCATTGCTGAAATTGTTAATTATAACTGTAACTGCTGTAAAATATGATTTTATTTAGCATTATCTATGTTTTGTGTGTATTAATGAAAACCTATTATTGTATCAGTGTTTTCATTTTTAACGAGTTTTTATTTTTTACTTGCTAACCAATAGAAATAAAACAGATCTCCATCGCAAGAGTTTATGAGATCCATAGCTGTATCTGGGGTGACATTTCTTTGCAATTCACTTTTCCAATTGTTGGCCCATAATAGAAGTTAGCCGCTGAGCTTAATTTTAAACAACTTCTTGTCTTACTTTAAGGCCAATGAAAACTGCCCTAAAACCTCTTCTAGCTGTTCTTGTTTAGTATGAAAATCAGCACCATCTTCATATAATGAAATTTTGGCGTTAATCTTCTGAGTCCCAAACACTGAAGGGTTGAATTTCCAAATCTCTCTTTCATATCTTCACAAATGTTGTCTAACAAGGAAATGGAAATGCACCCTCTTAAATATTCTTCCCGTGTACTGCTGGGATAATCTCTTGTATTAATTTGCCTTTCAGTGATATGGGTCACCATTAATTACCAACTGCCACAGCTTGATCGCTAGCTTCAGCCAACACCTCATAGAACACAGCAGCATAATATTTTCTTCTATTCTCTACAGTAGAGTGCTCTGAATAGCAATTGGATGCTCAATTAAGGTCCAAAGCACGCATCTGCAGCAATCTGCTAATCAGAAGAGTTACTTGCAAAATGTCTACCAAACTGAATGTGGAAACAAGAAACTCATGAGTACTAAGTGCATGAAGTAGAGAAGGCGATTTTGAGGATGTCTGCATATCTTTCCAGGTTGAAATACAGGTGAGAGGCTCTTAAGTATTGTAAAATATGTGCAGAATTGTAGTACACCATCATGATGCTCTGCTCACCTTGTCTCACATAATCCTGATAAATGTTGTTGTAATACATTCTTAATGACGAAATTTCTCTTTGCCGGCATATTAAAAAATGAAATATCTGATTTAATAATGCCAACTGCGTTTCGCACATTCATGACAGTGTTAGACTTTGACGAAGAATTAGGTATTAAGAGCATAGCTCTTATAGGCATTCTACATACATTTTTTACTTACTCACTCACTTCTTTTACAGCTCTACTAATTTGGAAGAAATAATGGTGCAGTCATCTGTCCCTATGCCAATACACAAATTCATATCAATTAATTAATACCAGATATCAGTTATCGCGATGTGATGGTATTTCCTCAAACTATCACAGAATTGTCATATAAAAATTAATTCTTGAAGTTACATTAACACACAGGAGTGACCAGTAGCAAGTGGTAGTGGCAAGACTTTCTTGCAATGGGTCTTTCGACTTTGGGTGCATGCACTTATTAGTCGTAGGATATGTGATCATGCAAGATAAATACAAGGTCGTTAGGTAGGTACTAGATAGGATAATTCAATGAGATAAATAATCCAATCGTGTAATAGTAACACTCATAGTATTAAAAGTATAAATTTCTATTTTTTTATTTTGAGAGGGCAGGGAAGTTTCAGTGGAGAGGGCAAAGGAATTTCAGGGGAGTGGGCAAGGGAGTTTCAGCGTTGAGGGCAAGGGAGTTTCAGCGTTGTGAGCAAGTTTCATTACAGACGGCAAGGGAGTTTCAGTCTAGTGGGCAAGGGAGTTTCAGTGGAAAGACCAAGGGTGTGCCCAGAACCGGATTACCAATAAGGCAGTGCCTATGGGCCCCGAGGCTTTGGGGGGCCTGAGAATTGTTTTCCCCTTTCTTCTCTTGTAACTTGTTTATTAACGTGGGCCCCATTGTATGTACTGCCTACAGGCCCCCAAGTGTGTTAATCCGTAACTGGGTGTGCCAGCTCATGTATTTACAAGGGTGTGTGGCTTATGTGCCAGTACAGTTGCGAGGCATTTTATTGCACTGCTTCTCTGCTGCCACCCCACTTCCAAACTTTTTTGTTTTGTATCAATTTCAATGCAGTTTCAGCTGTGAAGAAAGGCAGGTTGAATCAAGGGTGTTTCAGCCCTGTTTCAGTTTAGTTTCAAGGGAGAAATTTTTACTTGAGTAGCACGATGAGTGTTATGGTATTTCTACAGGCTGGTACAATGAAATGTATATCAATCGATTCTTCATCATGTCACTAATTTACAAATAGGTAGTCCTGTTTTCCTAGCTTGCAACCCAGACAAGGAATTGCAAAATTCGTGGTACATATCAATGCAGAAGACTGCATATATGCTCAAAGGATATGGAGATTGGCAAGGCAAATTGCATACACCTACAGGATACGGACTGAATGCATTTACAATAGAGTTCTGATTGGCTGGTTGGTTAATATGGGGTGCATGGGAGACGACCGACAACTGAAGTAATTAACGCCATGGAGGATAGTTGGGTGGATTGGTAAAGGAGTGATTATTCAGGAATAATCCCTCCCATACCAACCTCAGGATCGGAGGAAGGGAGAAGTTAAACCGGAGTCAGTATTTGCCTGTCCTCAAAGAGACGCATCCACAGTTTAATACCTCATCCAACAGACAGAGTCCTTCACAGTGGCTAAAATAGGTTTTAACTTTGGGGGAGGCCAAGACCGCGGCTAGCTAGCGGCAAGCGGATGTAGTTTAACCCATTCAATGCGGATGCCTTGAATTCAAGGCATCCCGTGCAAGCCAGAGGCGCGGATGCCTTGAATTCAAGGCATCGGTCCCTTACTTTTCTCAGTTTTCCCCAGTTCCCAAGCGTCGGCGCTGACACTTGCAACTTCGTTCCGCGTCTTAGGCATCCTCTAGGCACACGTGGATGAGTTTCGTTCTTTGCTGGATGTGTTTTCGTTTTATATAAATAAAAGAAAAAAACCCTTCACCGTGGGAATAAATGTCATGTCAACAGGTCAGCATTGAATGGGTTAAGTATGCGTGCATGTAAGGCCATACCCAGGGGGGGGGGGATCAGGGGGGTTCAAACCCCCCCCAAAATTTGACAACGAATTTTTTTATGAGTATTTAAAACACAGGATCTTTTTTTACTCCATTTAAATTATTAAAACAAATGCTAATAGCTCATCCTTAAAAACTCTCGTTTACCATGCATCCATCAAAATTTATATTTACACATAAAACATTTGTCTGTTGTTCGGGTATCGTGTCAATCCCACGCAGTAGGGTATTCTGCAAATAGCTGTTCTCTAGGTAGTTGCTTCTACCGCTGCATGGAGCACTGATACAGCGCCACTAGCTACCAGCTTAGTTGACAGTTTTGAGCTGTCTTGTCACTTCACTCTTGACGGTTTTATAACAATGTGTAATACTAACAGTATTCATTCTTGAATATCCTACATCATATTTTGATTTGTATCTGTACAATGTGTTAACATCAGCAGTTTTCTCAAAATATAATTTAAGGTAAGATCATCAATCATGTATTGGGAAATGTCCATTGTCCAGATAGCTATCGTGTAGCAAGTGTTCGAGGTTAGGTTAGTCACTAACATTTTATAAACCGAGCATGGTTAATTATGATTAAAAGTTTGCTTTGGTGTATTAGACTAATTTAGTTACATGAGTTTTATTGTGCCATAAAATCGTAAGCTTTTTCGAAAATTGAAAGTAAAAAAGCTTTTATCGTTTTTCATTCTTCATACGTAGCCTTAGGAATGATTTATTTACTACGGCTGTTTCCGGCCTTGGCCTACTTATTTTGCGTTTGTAACACAGTGTCAGAGATATGGCATAATAACTTGGAACTTAACCTTTATTCTTACAACTTTTTTTCCTTTTAAGTGGGATGGAAGAAAGCTATGGCAAAACGACAAGCTACCAGTAGTGAGGGTTCACTTTCTTAATTTTTCCCAAAAACTCAAAAATCAAGCATTTGCTCTGAGTCTAGTATTTCTGCTCCTTCCACCCCAACAAAGGCAACAAATAAGGAAACAGAAACATTTGAGGTCGAGAATAATGAATTATTTCACCCTAATGATAATGAGGAATTTCTCGGATTGACTTTAGACGATGAATTGAAATTCAAACTCTTGACTTCCCCTTGGGTTCCAGAGAACAATTTTAAATTTCCTATAAGCCGAAAAATAAATCTTCGCTTTCAAAGTCAGTGGTTATCTCGATTTCCATGGTTGGCCTACACAAAACGTTATGGAGGTCTTTGTAAATACTGTGTATTATTTTCTTAGGACTGCGAGGAAAAGGATGTAGCCAATCATCAAAATCTCTAGTAAAGGAACCCTTCACCAAGTGTAAAAATGCCTTGGAGACATTTCAAAATCACGAATCTTACAGCTACCATAAGGATGCAATGATTATTGGTAGTGATTTTGTTAAAACAAAAAATGATCAAATCCTGGATATAAGAAACGTTGTCAGTTCAGCAAGAAAAAAACAAGTTGAATAAAATCGACTTAAGCTTGATTCTATTGTGGATACCATAAAACTGTGAGGTCGGCAGGAGTTAGCACTAAGGGGCACAAATGACCATGGACCAATATTAGTCAAAGATGAAGAACCTGTTATCAATGATGGAAATTTCCGGACTCTTTTGAAAATGCATCTTAGGTGTGGAGATAGCAATTAACTTAAACTAACGAATAATATCACATTGCATGCCACCTACTTGAGCGCCAAAATACAAAATGAACTTTTAAAAAATTGTGGAGGAATAATCCAAAAACAAATTGCAAAATAAATGAATGATGCTAAGGCATTTTCCATTCTTGTTGATGAAACAGCAGATATAGCAGGCCTAGTGTCAATTTGTGTAAGATACACAAGTGAGTCTGACTCACCAAACTGTTTCATCTGTAAGGAAGATTTTTTTGTGTTTCATTAAAGCTGATTGTACAACTGGAGAGAGATTAGCAAATACCATTTTAACTATGCTGCAGAATCTGAAGATCGACCAAAAAATATGATAGGCCAAGGTTATGTCGGAGCTGCTGTAATGAAAGGTTCCTTTAAAGGAGAGCAGGCCATTGTTAGAAAAACATTTCCTCAAGCTATTTATGTGCATAGCAGTTCTCACTCTTTGACTTTAGCCCTTTGCCATTCCTGCAATGTTCAGAGTGTTAGAAATTGTATACGGAACCGTAAAAGCAGTTGCAAATTTTTTAAAAGTATCTCCAAAAAGAACAAATGAACTACAGCTTTTATGAAATCAAATTTTTCTGAATCTAAATGGAAATCATTGACATCAATGTGTGAAACAAGATGGTTGGAAAACCACGCTACCCTCCTGAAGTTCAAAGAAATCTATAAGGCTATTGTTAAAACCATAGAAAGCCTAAGCCAAAACACTGACATAGACACAGCTTCTAAAGCATCTTCGTTTTTGAGGTCCATATTTGCAAGTGAGTTTGTAGTATGCCATGTGTTCTGGCAAGTTTATTTTTGGCCACAAGAACAGTATGCAAGGTGCTTCAGCCCTCCCTATGTGATCTAAAGCCAGCAGTTGATCACGAGGAAAAAATTGTTGAACACTTCGAGAACATTTGAAGTACAAACGATCAAGAATTTTCTAAAACTTTTACAACGGCCAGGGCCTTGCTGAATGATGTTGGAGAAGAAATATGTACACCAAGATTGACATATATCCAACTCCACAGAAGTAGCTACTCCTAAATAGACCCAGACACGTATTATAAAATAGCTTTGACCATTCCACTTCTTGATGACTTAATAAGTCAGCTGAAATGCAGGTTCAGCGACCACAAAGATGTTCTTTGCACTATAACTACCTAATCCCTTCACTATGCTCTGATAAGGCATTATAAACAGATGCCTTAAAACTGTACGAAGATAAAGTAGACCTAGAATTACTTCAGTCAGAGTTCCAAATGTGTAAGATTTATTGGAAGAAAAAATCTGAGCAAGATAGACCCTCTTGCACCATTGAGGCCTTAGGTGAGTGCAACAAGGAACTTTTCCCTAATATATTCATGTTGCTGAACATAATGTTTGCCCTGCCCGTCACTACTGCCACACCTGAGAAGACATTTTCGACTCTAAGAAGATTAAAAACCTATTTGAGAAACTCGTGTGAGCAGGATAGGCTTACTGGACTAGCTCTTGTCAGTTCACAGTGCCATTGATGCTCCAACAGAAGAAGTGATTACAATGTTTGCATTGAAGAAAGATAGAAGATTAGATCTTGTAATGTAAAGTTCACTACAAAGTAATTTCACGTTGCAATGTAACTCTTGCTGTTTTTTCTTTTTAATGTAAATATAATCATACATCTGAAAAAACTTTGTAATTTGTTCATTGACATTCCTTCACAGTTACATTTTAACAGTTAAGTTATAACTTTATGGAAAAATATCTATAACCACTAATTATTAAGTAAACAACCCCCACCCCTCGCCCCCCCCCCACCCGAAAGGTAGGTAGCAAACCCCCCCGAAACATTTTCCTGGGTACGGCCATGCGCGCATCTGCCGAGCGCCTCTCTCATGGCCGTGACGATCGCCATGGCCATGCAGCCTTATTTCGAGGGGGGGAGGGACACGTCCCCTGCCCCCCCCCATATATTCGCCAACTCCTTCAGAAGACACTCAAGTAGGGATCAGGTTTTGAATCTCTATCACTTCTGGAAAGTGAACCTGGACCCTCAGGTTGGTACTCAGTACTTAGTGCCTGCTACAGTTATAACTAGTACCTACTTTAAAATCTAGAATGTCTTTAGAATGTGCCAGTACCTACTCTAGTCAACGCGCCAGCGTGATCTCCAGGATTCTGGCATATTGCTACATCAATAAATAGGCCGACATAATAAATATATTTTATTATATATCACCAGCGGAAAGTACCCGTTGAAATTCAACGGGTGTGAAAAAAATTGAACTTATTTTATAAGAAAACCACAAAGCCTAAATAATACTGTCAGCATGGTGTTTTGAAGAGTTCGTCACCTATCTTGTATGCTGTGTTCGTTGTAGTAGACACGCTGATCATTTTTCAGGTGCACGGAGAGATGAATGACTGTTGGTCCTCTTTCATTCACGGGAAACCAAAATACTATTTAAATAACACCCAGGTTGATATATGGCTATCTCGTCCGGCTCCGGTTCTCCTGAGCCGCCTTCTGAGTGATTAATAGCTTGATCGCTTCCCTTGCGTTCAAAAATATATTTGCATTCAATGGCTCAACTGAATTGCGTAATTCAACGTCGATATGTGCGTTGAGTATCTTAATCAGGATTGGAGAATAGGGTGCAATCCAGCGGTTGACAACGTCAAAAGGAGCATTTTCAGCAGAAGCCATGTTTATTTGACCTATGAATCCTCCATCACCCGGACTGCGCCTTCGGCATAAAGGATAGCCATAATTATTGGTTTCGGTTGGTAAATAAAAAATCTGTGGTGATTTTTATTGCATTTTTCGATTTTCATGCACGGATGTCGTTCATTGCGCAGAATTTCCATTCTTCTTTCGGGTAAGAAACATGTAGTGACGTCATTATAATTTCCGCCATCTTAAAACAGGTTGGAGTTTCGAAACCATAGACCTTGAATATAGCACTATTGCACGTGGAAGAGATAATGCATATATATGATAGTTTATTTACGAATGAGTAAAGAGAGAATTCGGCGAGTGATAATAATCAGACAGATGAGCAAGTGAGATCTTCCATGATATCCTCGCACCGTCAACAAATACAACTCAAACTTTCGCGATTATTCTCCGAAATCATTTTCATTAATAAAAGGTACATGGTATATAGACCTTTAGAAGGGATTGGCTCGCCTGTGCACAGATATTCGGCTTCCTTTTACAAATGTTTCTTTGCAACCGTAAGAACGGCAGGAGTGAACCGTGTTTCACCGTCGAGGCTTCTCGAGATCTTCCAAAAAGCACGTGACCAAGCCCTGGCTTATCCCTCCCTCATGTTCGGGACGTCATGCTCCATCTACCTATATTCAAGGTCTATGTTCGAAACAGATGGGTCTATATTTGAACCAGATTTATAGTTGGTTACCCGTCCGTAGGTTGGGTTAGGATGAAATTTATGCGGTTCTTAGCGTAACCTGAGGAACACCACGGGGATATGCTCATTAGATCGCTAGTGGTCATGTCTTTGAGCATCCAAGTCTAACCATTGTCGTTTTTCATGCAAGGACTCATATACTCGCAAATAAGACATTCCTCTTGCTTTAGAAGATTTTTTCGAAAGGTTACTCTTTTTTCTATCAGGCATGTTGATGGATATATGTTTGCCTATGCTTCAATGTTTTCATGCACAGTAAGCAATGGTGGAACTCGGATTTGAACTCATCTATACTAATTTCCGCATAGGTTTTCATAATCTAGTTTAGAAAGAATCTCATTGTTTAATCGTGGGATTATTGAGATTTATCATCGAATAACATTACATCGAAAACATTCATTGAAAATCGCGTCGGCTGCTACTCATCCATGATGGCGTCGCTACTGTGTTATGTCTGCATCACCGAAAAGCTTTTGCACCCCGATACCCTATTGGTCATAGGTTAGATAGCTCAACTGCGCTGTTATCTTGGTTGAAATCTAGGTAATAGTATTTGCATCTTCCGGCGTCTAAATTAATCAATATTCAATGAAGCTCCTGAAACGTATTTGGCTCGCCTTCCTCCTGGTTATTTTGAGCGATATAAAACAGTTCACTGAGTATCAACATGAATTACTACAGTAGTATTTGCTGTATGAGGAAATATTATAGCTTATAATGATTTATGTACGTTGCTCTAATTATTTCACACGATATCACATCTTATCTACGACTACTTTAAGTTTTGTCTGTTTGTTCATCTACAGAACTATTTGTTACTTGCGTCGCGAGTCTTTCACAACGTGAATGAGTAATTATAAACTAATGTGATGAACTACTTATCCCACTGTAGGTATAAAAAACTTTCTGAATCTAAACTTCTATTGGTTCACTGAATTATCATTAAATCATAAATTTTCAATCAATAGAAAAATAATTTTTACAAATTTCACATCCGGAAACATCTCAGGTTACAAAGCTGTTGATACTGTGCCTGTTCCGCGAGAACTATGAGCCTTTAGAAGGGTCTGAGGATCCCGCCTTGAATTAAACAAGAACGGGAAATCCGTGGCGATTGAAAATCAAGCCTAAAATGTCCGAGATGCATGAATGAATTGATTCTATCGACTCTCGCAAGAAACAGTCGCTTTCCGACTAAATTCATAGGTAAACGAAATTAACAGTGTCAGGTGAGATGTGGTGGAACTCCATTAGCAATAATGAAAGTAATCGATATCGTACTGTCCACTTTTATTTTAACTTGGCAACACGTGTTTCGGCTGTACTAAGCCATTGGAGGATGGCTTAGTACAAAAGCCGAAACACGTGTTGTAAGTTAAAATAAAAGTGGACTGTACGATATCGATTACTTTCATTATTCATTGGTAAACATTCTGGCGACGATGCAATGCGCTCAAAATCCTTCGCTATACGCTGACAAGAGCAATCCATGGGCTTCCGTCCTTCATCTATCACCAAAAAATATTTTCCGGGTTTTGACCCACAATCGTAAAATAGTAATTTTCCTCAGCTCTTATTGGCCGATCAGAGTGACGAAAAATTCATAATCAGCGAATGATAATTCAATCGAAGTCAAATCTTCGCAGTCGAAAACGGAATCGCTAAGTCAAAAAGAAAGTGTTCGAAAACGGTTGCAATTAATTTATGCCTACATAACGATGTCAGTGGAGACTATTAATTATAATCAATGTTTTGGCAACAGTCAACAAGAAGGTTAATTATCCGCTATCAACGCAATCATAAGCTTCTCAGCTCTAATAAATTACAAAAAACCTCATGATTATTTTAAGTCATCATGACAGACGGGCGGCTTCCTAAAACTTTAAGTTTCTACGCTGGCTTGGAGATCATCAATTAAAAGAAATGAATGCTACCTTACCAATTAAAATTAATGGCTTCACAGGCCAAGCACCATACCAGTGGCTGACACCGTTTGCAAATAAGCGCAGATTGGCGTAATAAAACTAGCATGAAGAAATCAGCTAATCCGCGATGAAATGCTTTAAATCGCTGATCACAACAGGGCGCTTCGGGCTACGAACGACTAGAGATCTGTCGAGTGGATTACCACACTGAGTCACATTTACGGAACAACGAACACGGAGCAAAACAATGCCCGAGAAAATTTATATGAAACTCATTTCACAAGAGAGCAAAAAATTTCCCACTCAACCTTTCGACAGGATCGCGAACGAAAGACGTTTGAAGCACTCTAACTATGAGCAAGACTTCTCCACCGACAAAGAGATAAATAAAATAAATACACTCATTCACGCCGTGAACGACGCAGGTAAAGAACAGTTGTGTATGATCAAACGAGCATAAGCCAAAATCGTAAAGTCCTAAATTTTCAAGTACCTTTTCTTAGTTATGACTATTATTTTTTTAATTTCTCTGATTGTGCATAATGGATGATTATGCATAGAGTTTTGATTTGAAATAATTAAATTATAAAATCATAAAATCAAATAATATCGAAACACTGACAAAGTTATTTATGTTTAAGGAAACGTCGGCAACGGTTCCGTGGTTTGTTTATAAACTGAAAAAACTCCATAATCAGAGATATTACAACAATTAATACTCACATAGCATTCATTAGTTTTGGGTGTCACTTAAACAAACGGATGCATGAAGCATGAAAAGAATGGACGTATGGCAATGCCTAACATAGCCAAACCTTAGCATTTATATCGTACTGAAGTACATAATTGTTGTAGTATAGAAGTCTTCATACCAGTGTTTGCATTTGAAAGCTGGTTAAGACATCTGAGGGACGGGACAGTAGGTTACATCGAAAAAAACATTTTTTTTTAAATTTCGATTTGAAATTTTGGGAAAAGGTGCTATTATAGCCAAAGATACGCCATAAAATGGTATTTCGAAAAATATTAATATTTAGGGAGTCTCACCCCCCTCCTGAAGTTTTAATTGACCAAAAATTGCCGTTTTGGGGCCAATTATAGTGATTTTCTCCCGGATTATTTTTCATCGTAAGATTACATTAACAGGGAACTCGATATCTACTGCTCCGACAGTTGTTAGTCACTATTTTGCTTTATTTTTCAGATAACTAGAATAATTTTTGATGAAAATAAAGGGATTTATACTAAATTATAGGGTTTTAGGGTGAAAGCCAGTCGTTCCTCTTGCACATGGAGCCGAGTGGAGACGTGGGGGGTCACGAACACATTCTGCAAGGGAAAATATTCATTACCACATAGCTAAAGGTAGTACATTGTTAATGTGAACTCAAGTTTACACTTATGAATGTACCTTAGGTTTGGTTGGGAAGACGTGTACTTGAAAGTCCATTTTTGACAAAGCAGGCACAGCACGTCGTGACTCTTTCACGTGTACAACCAGCTTTCTAACTCTTTTCCTCTCATCAAAAAGCATTGCTAGAAGCACATTTTCTGGATGCCCAAAGTAAGCATTTTTCTGAATGACAGGTAAAACTACGTCTTTGGCATTCTTTGGCAGGAATTTTTACCGGTTAATGTGTAGCCACCTATGCTTTGGACCGTTAACGCAAGTGGGATGAGTCTTCACAGCGAACCACGTTGGAACGTAGACATTCAAAATATATTTCACTAGCAATGCCAAACTTGATGAAGGCGTGGCCACGGACGTGTAGAGCCGGAGAATTCCAGCCGCTGTAGTTAACCATCTTGAGGTGCATACAGGACCAGGCTTTGCGTGTGCCAGGTTAGCATGGCCCTCGCCAGAACTAATCGACATGGCAAATAACGTTGATCGTTAGAGAATACTTCCATATCTACCTCTGGGGCGATGAAAGGGACTTTCTTGAATTTCACCACTGGAAGGGTGTGGCAGATATCTAACTTCTGGCCAATTGGACCTGAGTAGCCCGTAGGACTTCTCGTTGATCCGTCAAGCGTCATGAGAAGATGTCGGAAGGGCAACTCATTAAAGTGCAGTGGGCAAATAAGCCATTGCAATGGTCTACCTAGAGTAACTTCCATAGGACGTATCACACCTCCCACGGGGCCAGTATTCCCCACACAGCCATCTGACCCTGCTGCGCTCATTTGCCTCAGATCAAGCAGCTTTTTCGTTAAGTACCCCATTATGTTTTAGTGAATGTTTTTGGAACTGCCTTTATCACCTTGAGTTATGTAACCTATGTAACGGTTACCTGGCTCCTCGAGTAGCACGATACGCTCTTCTGCCATCGTAGTTTTAGCACTTTTATTTTCACCCTTCACCTCATAGGTGAAAGTAACATCCTTCCAACCGTCAAAATAAAGCTCCTTTAGCTTGTGATCCTTAAGCTCCGCGTCCAAGTTGTCTGACAAGGCTCGTCTGTGATGCTTCACTTCCCTTATTACTTTGTTAGGGTCGGCGACTTTTTTTGTGTCGTCGGGGTAACTAAACCATAGTCGGCAAGGGCAGCATTTGAAATAAGGGCAACAGAGGGGATAGGAACACCGCAGCTACTAATGCAACGTTTGACAGTTTCAGTATATTCTGGTCCGTAGGGTGCTTTAGTTTTGCATCCATCCTGGCCAAAATTGAGTCACAACGTGCTGTGCCAGCTTTCAGGTCAAAAAATGACTTCCAAGTACACATCTTCCCAACCAAACTTAAGGTAATTTAGTGTAAACTAGAGTTCACATCAACAATGTACTGCCTTTATCTATGTGGTAATGAATATTTTCCCTTGCAGAATGTGTTCGTGAGCCCCCACGTCTCCACTCGGCTACATGTGCAAGAGGAACGACTGGCTTTCGCCCTAAAACCCTATAATTCAGCATAAATCCCTTTATTTTCATTAAAAATTATTGTAGTTATCTGAAAAAATAAAGCAAAGTAGAGACTAACAACTGTCGGAACAGTATTGAGTTTCCTGCTAATTCAATCTTACGATTTAAAAACAAATCCGGGAGAGAATCACTATAATTGGCCCCAAAACGGCGATTTTTGGTCATTTAATACTTCAGGAGGGGGGGTGAGACCCCCTACATATATTAATATTTTTCGAAAAACTTTTATATGGTGTATCTTTGGCTAGAATTGCACCTTTTCCCAAAATTTAAAATCGAAATTTAAAAAAAAATGTTTTTTCGATGTACCCTAACGAGACTGTCCAGTTTTTTTAAAGATACTAAGGGATCAATCTCTAAAAAAGTAGGCCAAACGTAAAAAAATGATGATCGTGTTAATAAACTGAAAACATTTCATACATAGAGATACAAAAATGAAAAGATAGACCACTGTGAGCATACAGGAAAATGCGTATATCATCATCATACTAATATATAAAAATTGAATGGTGTCTGTCTGTCTGTTGCTCAATCACGCAAAAACTGCTGAACCGATTGAGCTGAAATTTTGCACGTAGAAATAAAATGTACATGGGTTGAACATAGGCTATATAAAAAGCCCTCAGGGCCCCCCAAGGCCCCCCCTGGTGGTCCCTGGTGGTCCATGCTAAGCATTGGGTTCGGTGCAGTTGTTTCAATTTTTGATTTTTTTAAAGTACATACTTACACTCAAGATAGAGGATTGGAATTTTTTCTATCGGATGGCTGAATAAATGAAGTTTCTAATTCTTTCAATCGATTTTCTTTTACGCTTCGTAATTGTCTGAATATCATCTTTTTTTGCTGAAAATTCTCACATTTTTCTCTGAAATCAACAATAGCATATTTCCTTGACAACCAGAGATTTGATTTTCAAAGGATATTTACGCCTCTGGCATTTAGTTTTTCTGCAGGCCCATGATAGGACGTAGAAAGAAAATCTGTAAAAGGAGGGCCCAGAGTCCCAAGGGCCCCATAACAGATTGCTTCGGGTAGTAATCGATATATTCAATACATATTTACAACAAGTATACTTTGCAATGTCTCTTTCTCTCAAAGTAGCTCTCATAGGGGCACTAAATGGATATGAGAGAACATTTACGTAGTAAACGATAAACATAAAGGAATTAAACGTGCAGGAATATTTAGGTGCAGCGAAAAGTAATGGTAATAATGCCTCTGTTGCTACAACAAACACGGCGTTGTTTGTTATCGTCTAATACTCAGATGTATTACGCGTAGTGGAACCGTCTGCCTCTCATTTCGATTGCGAATTGTTTTTTAGACCAATTTCCACATC
Organism: Pyrrhosoma nymphula; assembly: GCA_963573305.1. Lineage (NCBI taxonomy): Eukaryota > Metazoa > Arthropoda > Insecta > Odonata > Coenagrionidae > Pyrrhosoma > Pyrrhosoma nymphula. Next base: position 40,591,334 of record OY754334.1, read on the forward strand.
ATACGAACGAACGAGGGAACGTCAACGAGTATCATAATAGGTTAAGAACTCCTCAATTGACTACGCTGACAGTATTCTTCAGGCTTTGTGGTTTTTCTTCTAAAATACATTCAATTTTTTTCACCCGTTGAATTTGATAACGATTGCGAACAGTTTTTTAGACCAATTCCCACTTCATAAACGTTACGAGTTATTTAAATATGTTTAAAAGTGTAAAAGTGCAGTAAACTTACATTCACTCAATCATCGCGTTGCCTATTCAAGACTCTCACTCGCCGCTGTTTCCCTTCCTTGGACTTAAAAATATATCCATCAACATGCCTAAAAGAAAAAAAAGAGTAAAATTTCGAATAAATCTTCTAGAGCAAGAGCAATGTGTTCTTTGCGAGAAAATGAGCCCTTGGAAGAAAAACGACAAAGATTAGACTTGGATGGTCAAAGACATGCCAACCAATGATCTCATGATCATCTCCCCGTGGTGTTTCAGGGGTTATGCTAAGAACCGCACAAATTTTTTCCTAGCCCAACCTACGGACGGGTAACACGCTATAAATCTGGTTCAAATATAGACCCATCTGTTTCGAACCTTCAATCTGTTTTAAGATGGCGGAAATTATAATGATGTCACTACATGCTTCTTACCCGAAAGAAGTACGGAAATTCTGCGCAATGAACGACATCCGTGCATGAAAATCGGCAAGTGGACTAAGAATCACCATAGATATTTTATTTAGCAACCGAAACCAATAATTATGGCTACCCTTTATGCCGAAGGAGCAGTCCGGGTAATGAAGGATTCAAAGGACAAATAAACATGGCTTCTGCTGAAAATGCTCATTTTGACGGTGTCAACCGCTGGATTGTACCCTACTATCCAATCCTGATTAAGATACTCAACGCACATATCAACGTTGAATTGCGCAACTCAATTAAGTCATTGAATGCAAATATATTTATGTACACATGTACAATTTATAATCAAGCTCTTAATCACTCAAAAGACGGCTCAAGAAAAACGGAGGGACGAGGTGACCATCTATCAACCTGGGTGCTATTTAAGTAGTGATAAACCTGCATGGCCCATTTTTGGGTTTCCCGTGCATGGAAGAGGACAAACAGTCACTCAACTCTCCGTGCACCTGGAAAATGGTCAGCGTGTCTACTACAACGAACACTACATACAAGATAGGATACGAACACCTCAAATGATCACGCTGACAGTATTCTTCAGGCTTTGTGGTTTTCTTAAAAAAAGTTTTCACACCCGTTGAATTTCAACGGGTACCTTCAGCTAGTTTATTCTAAAGGTAGAGTATGCCAGAGTGTTTATTGGCTGACGTCACTTCCCCACCGACAAATTGGAGTATGTGTGTCTATACTAAAGAGTTGCTTAGGACATATTGAATATTTATTTTTTTCCAAATGCAGGTTCATTTAAGCATATTTTACGTGAATGCATTTCCGTTAAAATATATTTCAATCACTAAAACATTAAACTTGGGGCTATTTTAAAGTTAAATTGAAAATTAATCTACGAATATCGCATGTTTTTCCGTTTGCATCCGCAAAGTTTTCCACATTTTGAGATAGGCCTAAATATAAAAAAAAAGCTTTCAGTGGAAAAAAAACTTGATCATTCTAGCTTTTTCATTCGATATCCATGTTCATTAAAACTGCACTTCCCGCTTCGTGATCTCCATGGCAACCACTACCACGGAATGAGAAAATGAATTGTAGTAACAGACATGCACCATCAAACTGCTATAGTATGTGCGTCAATAATTAGTTTCTTCCTCCGTGAAACAATAACCTCGTCAAAGAATTGTTCACCTTGGGAGCGAATCACTCATATTATCGTAAGAGTAATTGAGCAGACAAGTCAGGAACCGGGAAAGTATTTTAGAGAATTACAAAAAAAAATATTTCTTTGCCTAGTAAATTTAAAGAAAGCTTATTCAATCTAACAAATCCTCTGGAATCAAACTACAACTTAATAAAAAAATTCAACGACCAAAGAATGTGGTATGCACGTTTGAGGTGAGTTTCTTACTATTTACAATCTTATCAGACTCTACTCGAGAAAACTGAAATGGTTTACAAAAAAAGGCCGCACATAATCGTTGCGTAGATTGAATTACACGTCATAGGTTGGAACACAGCTTAAAACTTTGAATTTATGATTTTACCAGATATCCCAGTAATAAATAATTTGAAAATATTAGAAGTTATTTTTACAAATTTATTTGCGAATTGGTAGCTATCTGCCTCCACTTACTTCGGGAAAAAACATCAGAAAGGACATTAGATTGGGTAATGCAATCAATTTCAATCACTACAACGTTATTACAAAAAAAATACGGAAAAAGTCATTATGGCAATACTAAAGTATTTCAAGACATCTAAATTAGTCGCAGCAAGTGGCATCGTTCATGACCAGTGCATTAGGCATAATACTTAACAATTAGAGATATGAATAGAATGAATGAATCAACAGAACAATTTATTGGAAATAGAATTGAATCGATCAATTTCAAGATACACGCCAACGAGGCCAAAAGAAGAGATTCTTCGGAGATGCAAATACAAGAAAATTTCTTCTCCTAAGTAAAAAGCAACCGTGCCTGTTACCATGAACTCATTGCTCTGCTGAAATGTTTGCGCAATGTACTCACGGAAAGAAATTGTCACGCGAAGCTGGTAGCAACGACAAACGACGAAGCCGCCGCACAGTGGGCTGAAATTGAAAAAAGCTGGGCAAAACCCAAAAACAGGTTTTTTTTCAGTCCGGAAGTTAAAACTTTGCACAGTCATTAACCATACATTTGTTCATAAGATGTTTCAGCCGTTTGTCATAATTCGTACGTGTTAACAATATACATTGGCTCAAAGTTGGACAAATTTCGCAAAAATCGCCCACCTTACTTTTTTCCGAAAATCACCGAATTCAAGCTAATTCTGAACCTTTTGTAATAAAGATGTGGAATAAAAACTGAAATTATTTAATATAACGGTTCAGTTTCATTAAATATTACCTATTTTTTGGACAAAGTTGTTATATATGTCATCGTTACAGGACAAAACGGCGGACCCTGTTTTTCGTCAATTTTTCGCCTTTATGTAGCAAAATAAGAAAATGGACAAAGAAGGACACTGAGATACTTACACCACGATAATAACAAAGCTATTAGATTGTGAATCCGAAGAAATCATCTGCGACCGTTCGCGACGCCGAAAATAAAATCGATTTTTCAATCGTGCGGCCCAGTCCGGATCTGCCCGCCGGCAACGGGGACTGCTGTGACTGTGTGTGTGTTGGGAAGCGCTATTGTTCCAAGACCTTTGTTATGGCTATTTTTAAGCCATGTCAATTGAAAAGGTCTTCCATGTACGTTATAATGTAGTTAATCCGGGGAAATCGATCTCCTTTTACGGATTCTACTGTTAGACAAGTTAGAATTTAGCCTGCTTTCCTCGGATGAAATACAGGCTTTAACACTGGTATTTCACGCGTATATTTTAGCTTATGAAGAATAAAGCAGCTTTATCAGAAAAATTAACGAAAAACAGGGTCCGCCGTTTTGTCCTGTAACGATTCATATATAACTATTGAAATGAAATACCCTTTCTTTAATGTGATTCGAGATGGAATAGTAGTAAAGCATCTGACTCTCGTCCTGAGAAACAATTAGAATGTGGTCGCATCAATTATTCCACAACCTGGCGATTTGATTCTGGTAAGCAGTCCTAGTTTTTTTAGTCCTAATTAATAAATGTTTATAAAACAACTAGTTCTTAAAATAAATAATCAAACATTTTATTTTGTTACATAAACAATTTGTATGCATTTTGCCACTAGTGTTGTTTCATAAAAATTTTAGATATTAGGACTAACAAGTAAAAAATAAAAAATAAAATTTTATGCATGCTTTTCTAAAAAAAATAAATTTTATTAAAAAATCTAAGAAAATAAGTAAGTATCATAATATCGTACTAAAAAAGAAAAAAGTATATTTTCTTTTGAGAATGAAAGGAGAGCCTAGTAGGTACGGGAAATAAATAAATTCAATTCAAGAAAATTAGCCACACAATGACAAGACCACAACGAAAAGCATGTGGCACTCTTTCATATTCGATATCAACATAAATTCATTAAATATGAAGATTCTGGTATTCAATTGAATAGAGAGCTTCAATATACAATTTCTAGAAAATCTTTAAATGAACTAAAGTTTAAGTGCGAAATGAGGTCGCGCTCCATGCTTTTCGTTGTGGTCTTGTCATCGTGTAGCTTTTTCCCTTGAATTCAATTGTTTCCAGTACTAGCCTAACCTTTCATTCACTTGAGAATAAATTATTTTTTTAGTACGAATGTTAGTATATTTCTTTATTTAGATTTTTCAATAAATTTAATTTTTTTAGAAAAGCATGCTTAACATTTTTTTTTCTTTTTTTATTACCATTAACTTCCTCGGTATTCGCTATTCAACTGCCTTCCTTTTTTATCACTCAAAACATTAACAACTGGTATCGCATCTCCTTCGCTCTCTCAAACACGTGGAATCTCGTCTTTCAATTTTATCCATGTAAAAATAAAACATACAGTTAACGTAGGTATATAAAAATGAAGACAGTACGGGCATATAACTAAAACTGCATTAAAAATCATTCTCTATAATTCTATTTCACTATAATTTTATTTCACCACCCAACCTTTTAATCTTGAAGAATGGTGTTACTTAGTTGACTCGTGCTCGAAGCATTCACTTAATTCGTCCTTTTCTATGGGCTTCTTTCGCAACACACTCATTTCTCTTTTCTTTTTCAAAGCCTATCGAGCACAGGTTTTTCTCTCTTAAAATAGAGAGTTTTTACCTCGCGCAAGTAATAATCAAAGGCTGTTCACTAAATATAGGTTGTTTAAAACGGTCTCTAAAAACTATTATGTAACGTTCCGAAATTGTAATGCACTTCCTCTCAGCAGAGAGTTTTTATCTTCCGCAAATTATAATCTAAGGTTGTTCACCAAATACAGGTTGTTTAAAACGGTCTCTAAAAACTGCTTTGTACCGTTCCGCATTAGTAATGCTTCACAGCCTAAGCTCTTTTTCCACGATGCCATTCCTTTCTTCTGCCTCACGTACTTTCTTCCGCTTATTACTGTCCAATATACCTATTTTTCTCATTTGTCTTCTAAAGTAACGGTATGTATTTCTTTCAGAACGTATGGCATTGCCTTTTCATTTATAAATCCTAATAACTTCTTAAAACCTATGAGTTGATTTTTACGAAAGGATATTACCGAGGAATGAAACACATGAATGGATGGCGAATGTTCAACCGAATAAATGCCTGGCGAGGATAGCTGCATTTCAAATGGATTTAGCTGTTCCGTATCAGAGTGATATATCCGTTGTATTCAGATTATGAGTTTCTAATGCTCTTCTCAAACATTCAGTTGAAATCACTATTGGGTTTCATGGATTAGTTTCACCTTTTAATCGGAATTCAAAAATGAATATATTGTCAAAACATATCTGAGACAACGAAAATTGCTTCATAAAATCAACAAAATACAACTTAACTCAAAGTAGCTCAATGCGTAAAAACTAATCAGTAGGTAATGACTGTAGACAAGGTATATTCATAATTTTTGGCGACAAATTCAGAAGTTGGAGAACTGATATATCTGAAAAAATCTGAAAAACATAGCGATATGTTCAGCGTAACTTTCGAAGAACATTCTTGGTTTTCTATATACTTAAAGATAAACTCTCTATCACTCTAGAGATCGTCGAAGTCGTCATTATTCTATTATTTTTTATGTTAATATTTCGAAAAGTCACACGTTTTATCATGCACTACTATTTTAAAATAAACGAATAGTTTTGGATGAAAAAATCAAAAACAGAGTATTCTAACACGTGGTCAAGAGAATACCACTCGGTTACACTCGACGGTTTACCTGAGTAATATATCATCATACTAATATATAACTACCATGGACTCATCAATTCGTGAAAAAACAATAAAAATAATCCAGATGATATGTTTTTTTACCTCTTTCTACATTAATTATTTATAATATTCAGGAGAATATAGGGCTTGGATTTTAAATAATGGATGTTTATTTACTCATTCACCGATGTTTCGCAAATTTATTGTTGCTTTATACAATAATAATTTCTGCCCTAGGTATTACTCATAGAGCAACTGTACAAAATATGATTTTGGCTCGACATTATGGTAACAGTTTTAAGTACAAAAAATAATTTTATAGTCTGTACAATATTAAATTAGAAATGTCACGCTAACTGTGTATTAAAAAGATGCATACATTTTTCATTTGAAAATATGCATGGAATCTGTGTTTTTCAGATTATGGGGCAAAGTGGTCCATATTTCATTGGCGGTGATAAAAATAATTTCAGATTGATATTTGCTCGGGGAAACGTGTAGTGTAAAAAACTTGGATTGTGCGATATGTCTTCTGAGTCATTTTAGACCTAAATGTTAACATTTGGGAAAGGTAATTCGGGGTTCCTTCCCGGAACTTCATCAGCTAATATCGGAGGAATTACCTGCACCAAAAGAAATAAGCACCCTTCTTACAACAAAAACTCTCAAGAGCCGTAATGAAGTAACAATAAATTTGTGAAAAGTCGGCAAATGAGTAAAAAGCATCCATTAATTAAAAACCAAGACCTATCTTCTTCTGAAAAAGATGAATAATTTATCAAAAATCATGCAGCTAATATACCTCCAATTTTCATCCACAGTGGGAGTAAATTGGGAATTACTTTCTTGTCCACACGTAAGCTCGATAAAATGCAACACAAATATTCATTCCGATCACGATGGACCTATTTTGGAAGCAGGGGAAGTGGTATTTTGCCAAATTATTTAGTTATCCGCATACAAATCAGCAGTTAATTTCTTCAACCAGTTGACATTTTTACATGCTACCACAGCAAAACAAAAAGGGGGTTGCTGTAACTCCGAGGAGGCGCGTGTGAGTAGGGCGGCTTCGAGAGTAGAAACGAAGACGACCGGGAGAAAACGTGGAGAAAGTATCACACGTGATGTTGAAGAACAGCAGAGCATGACACACTCGAGGGATTAGCCGGAGTGACCTTTGCGCCCAAGGTCAGGGTCGCTCTGGGAGCAAAAGGGGTCGAATAGGTACACGAGTAATATGAGTGGTGTTTAAAAATTCAGAATTATTCATATCAGTTATATCCAAGAACAATACAAATGGTTCCTAAACTGCTCACAGCGCCTTGAAAACTACTTAATTTAAGTTTTATCCTTTGTAAATCTTGCCCGCTATCAACTAAAGACACTTATAAAATTCACCTAAGAATAAAACTAGCGGAAAATGATTGAGAATAAAAATGCAAAAAATGAGAAAAGGGATTTCAATAAATAAAACAATATTAGAAGTAAAAATTTGGGTAACTGGGAACATTCAACTGACACAAACGATGTAAGTGAAAGAAATGAGTGTGAGATTCCGAATGCTCCGAATAAATAGAGAGACTAATAGAGAATGAATAGAGAAAATTTGAATAAATGTATATGTCCACAAGTTTGGCGCATCCCAAGGATTATAATAGGCAAAAATCAATGAATTCAAAATTACGGAAAAACTACCGGAACCTATTAAATGCAGAAAGATATTAAAATATTTCAATAGCATTAGGACGTCAATATTATGGCAAAAACCCAGAGAAAAGTATTATCGTAAATGTGAATCAATATTACTGCAAGAAAGAACCTTTCAAATGTCTTTTTAACGATTAACTTTGACGTGGACCATGGATGGGTGTACTTCAACTACATCAACGAATCCATTAAGGTAAAAAAAATAGCTTTTGATAAAGTTATCAATGTTCTTCAGCTTTGCTGAGTATCTACAATCTAATCTAGCTAATACACAACGATGTGGGCCGTGAGGGTGCAGATGTAGTCAAGAGACAGATTTCCATGGCCCTGAGAACTTATAATAGGAGGCGTAGACACCGTATAAATATGTGGATATACAGGAGAAAGGCTTCCGATCTGGGGGTTTGTTCACTTGTGCTCCAATGGAAAAGTCTCCGTCGTAAGTGAAATGGCCGACTTAGTGTAGGGTGCCGGAGGGTGGGAAATGTACGCACGAGAGCCTGCAAGACCGAGGACAGTAACTTCACCTAAGTCAAGGCACAAATGGAAAACTCAGAATGAATATATATGTATTATTTATCTCCCACCTTTTCTCTAAGGTTAAGTCTATAAATGGCGCGACAGAGGGTTTTCTAGCTGTACCGCATGGTGCGAAGAGGTACAGAGAAACCTCAAGCAACACTTTCATTTTTATGAGAGCCAATGCTATCATCCATCATTACTTTATAATCGTGTAATATCGATGGCGAAAAACAATTTTCAAAGTTTTTATTCAAACAGTTACCAAATTCTACCTATACGGAAACTTTACACTAACCCGATATCAACACCCTATCGTACAAGATCTATCACATACGATACTAATACGATTAAGTGATAATTAACTACTCGCTCCAATTAGACCTTATAAATCTCTCTACAATTAGCAATTCTCATTCTACCAACTCCCATTTTTGAAAAAGGCGAACTGGCCGAATTTCAACCCTCCCAAAATGTTCTCTCCACTCTCTCCAGTTGGTTACGCAATCCAAAGCGTATATTAAGGCCCACTGTACTACATTATGGGTTCGCTGCAGCTATTCATGATGTGCTAAACATAAGATAGCATTGAAAAAGCGTCAATCTTTCTGTAAAAATTAGGAACTTCCACCTTTTTGTATCTCCTACCTCTACCTACTTACCTATCTGTCCGGTTGATAAGGTGCCTACGGCGGAAAATGTCGCGACATCAACTTCAGTCAAGTCAGCGGTCAAAGAGGAACTTTTATCTGCCCTGGGATCGGTAACAGACGGAGGATTTTTCTTCAGTGAGATTTTTCGCATCCACAGCTATGATATCGATGGTGTTTCAGTACCTCATCATAAAAAGTTCACTGATTTTGACACAAAAGATAAAGACTGACTTTGTATCAGTAACTAATGCAATCTGTGAAGCCGCCATAGTGAAAATTTATCATCTAAAATCCACTACAGAAAGAAAACAGGAAGGTGTAGAGAGGAGGCATGGTGGAGGAACTGCAGCAGACCTACCTTCCATATTTCCCAGAATCTCAATTGTATCCGGCAAGGAGACGAAATATAAGGGAAAATTGAATTTTTGATTGAACCGTAAAACCCGTAAATGTCGCGCAGGTAGCTTCAGCATGGGCACCCAAGAGTTAAGTAATTAGAGAATCAGCAGTATCAAAAAACATTCCTAACAGGACATTTTTACGAAGACCAGTACTAGGTATGCATTCTATTCTTTTACAAAAAAATAAACTATGAACAGAAAAATTTCTAAAACAACGAGAATAGCTGATTATTTCAATTTTTCATCAGAGATTCTTCATGACTAAATGCCAATAACACACTCAAAGCTAATCTTTGTATATTCAAAGATAAAAATCGTAATAATTCTTGAATGCGACATTGGAATGGAGGACAATTAAATTCAATTTTAACTTAAGTCACCAACAAAAATCTTGCTAACTCCTTTAAATTGAGTCGGAAATCCACTTAAACAAACTGCAAAATTCTAGACAATAACTTTTAAGGGTTAAAAAATTGTTATTCGGGAAGTTAGGAAGTTTTTCATTTCACAGACAACCGCCGACAAACGAGAACAAAAATGCATGATCATCACACCAAACTAAAGAAAATAAAAGCCGTAATAGTTGAACTGATTAAAAACAAACTTAAAATATTTCCATCATATTGCGTTAACGGTCGACCAATAACCTAATTTTAGTCGCAAGCCGTAGTTCCATTTCGAATAAATATATACGCAATGAATCTTTCACGACTAAACTTTCACATTGCAAGGTCACGGGCATCAGGCACCAGGAATCCCAAAGTTTTCATCATCACGGATCCATGGTTGCCCAAATGCTCTTCTGGTTGGCTGGTCGTAGGTGGACACAAAAACTGCGGCAGCTGTCCAGTTGAAAACCTTATCCATGTAAACTGGCGAAACGCACATGCAATCTGTTAACCTGAGACGCGGTTGGCCAGTTCCTCCCTGCAACAGCCACGAAGTCCATTTTCTTTTTTCCCTCCATTGAATAAATGGCCCTAGTTTTGAGAGCTTGATTTTATTGGCCTGCGTTGGTTAGGGGTCGGGGCTTGGGGGTGTAAAGCGTTTCTAGCAGCGCAATATCGTCAGCAGAGAGAGGTTCTCAGACTAGTCTCGTCACCGCTCCTCAGGGGTGCACAAGAGCTATAAATAAAGAAATATCAATCGACAAGAGAGAAAGTTACGAGGGTGAAACTTCTAAAAGGCTTCCGAGGGAATTAACGGGCGACATGTTTTCCTGCGTGGAAAGCTAAAGCCGAAATTTAGAATAAAGACTTGATTTCGAAATGGCGAAAAACGTGCCGCAAATGAAGTGATTCCGTTCCCACCGGTAATGAAGTTGATGCACGTAAAGACTGGATGTGAACATGTGGAAACCCTCCCGGGCCTGATTAAAATTTAATTCGAGCCGTACTTGATGCCGCTTCATTGAAATTTTGAGCATTAATTGCTAATTCCCAGCTGCTATAAATCTCATATTTTTCATCAGCCAGAATATTTAATTTCCGAAAGTGCGGGTCATTCTATCTGCATCATAGCGGCGATAGAACTTATGATCACTTATTTTCTATGATAATATTCAGGAATATGGCGGCATTGTCGTGTATCGAAAATATCTCTATGACATTGTTACAATCGCGAATATCGATTATTACAATGTTAAAGATTAATTATGCGTATCTTTTCGGAATTCCTTTAATTTTATATTCAAGAGGTCTAAACAACGGTAATGACGTGGACCTTAAGCAATCCCTCGTAGACGAGAGTAAGCGCGTATTCTCTATGGTATCTACAGAAGTTTCTACGGATTGAATGACTCCTGTACCACTTTTTCTCATAGCCCCTTGTAAAACTTATAACGGCTTATATCATAAACATGATACTGACTAAATCATATGAAAAGCTGAGAAAAATGGCAGAAAATCATTTTATAAGGAATGCGCAGGAAAACAAAATTGAAAGACACGCCTCAAATGAAGCGTAAGAAAATCGACTAAGAACGCTGTAAGACACACTATGCAACATTAATAAATGAAATTTTCACGAAATGGACAAGACGTGGTGCAAGACCATTAACGGAGAAAATCACTTATGGGAAACTCTGAAATCTCCCGACAGAGGTGTCAAAACCCTTTACGACTCGACAGGGCAGAGTATGAAGGTCCGTGATTTATAGCGAATCAATGCCCCTGCGTTCGGAGCTTATCCCGGGGGCAACAACACTGCGGCGATACGTAAAGAAAGGGGAAAAGACGAAAAGACCCAACTAGCCCCAAGCGAACCATAACGCCTCCCGAGTTCAATACGACTGGATGCGCTTGTGTTCGTGTGTTTTCAGGCCGCAAGGCATCGAAGTGTCACCGTTTCGGAGAAAAAGAATGCAAGCTCTGCTGTTCCGGATGGACGGCGCTCCATCGTTCACTCTCGCTCTTTCCCCGGATAAGCACGCCGCCGACTCCGTGGTACAGGGAGAGAGGGAAAAGCCACGGGGAGGGGGGGTGCGGCGGGGGAGGAGGATCATTAGGGGAGAACGAGAGAGAAAATGGCAAAGGGACTCCTAACCAGTTAAGCTCGGTGTTTTGGTGGTGGCAGTCGGGGAACAGCAACTTTTACGACCGCGAAAACCTCAGTGCCGGATAAGGACTTATATACTCCCACGACAGAAGGGCACGCGACGGAGGACAATGCAGGTGAGGGAAGACGAATTTCTCCTGTTTCTTGTGCTTCGTCCGAGTGTCAAGATTGCCATAGGAATACAAGAGCCGCCTGGAGGTGTGTGTTTGAGCCGTTCGAAATAATTCCGATCAAGCTACTAAGGAGTCACGTGATACAATAACGAACGGTTCGCGTTTTTGGTGCGTTTGAACCTCTCTGATGTATAACTTACGCGTCTGATATGCTGTTTATTGCGTGAATAATCGGGCATCCCGGTGAAAAAACTATCTCGAAGACTGCGTGAGATTGTTACGAGTGAATATAGCACACCAAAATCTCCAACACATTGACATTTTACCACGTGACTCCTTAGTAACGTGATCGAAATTATCTCGAGCTGTTCAAACATAACCCCCTGGTACTGAAGCGTATCAACTTTCTCGCGACTAGGGACGGTAGGGTAGTAAGAAAATTTTAACTAAATCATTTCTCAAATTTCTTCTGTGAGCTAAATTTTGGTATTCGTTTTACCGAGTGTCTTTTCCTATGAGGAATCATATCCAGCTGTAAAAATAGACGATTTCGGAATAGCGTAATGACGCATTCACATAGGAATATTCTTTTACTAACCTCTTTGACAGTTCTCATTTATTGTCTCGGTTTCAACATTTAGTTTTACGTGGGTCTATTCCCAAAAGGAATCAATTCGCCCTGTACTAACAAACAAGCCCCTATGAACGTAATGAAGGAATTTTTCTTTGAGGAATTTCCTCGGTGGGAGGAATTTTGGTATTTCTTTCCATGCGGGTCTATTCCTTTGAGGAATAATTTGGACCGTTTAATGAAAAACTATTCTATACGACGCAAGGGCGTGATTCATTTAAGTTATTTTTAAAACAACTAACAACTCATGATTAAATCAAATATATATAAATGGTTCGGAAAAACGCCAACAAGTGTGAATATTTTTCCTAAATAAACACGCTGGAATAATCCTCGTTTAGAATAAGATTCACATACAGCCGCCCGGAAATAAAACAAGCTCGCATCGCACCCTAGGGCGGTCGCTGAAAATTGAGCGTTGGAATATACTGTGAGATTGAAATTAAAGCGGAGGTTCACTCATTGTTATGGCCATTATCATGTGATCAAACTATCAAGTTATCGATGAGCAATAAATACTTAAAGGAGTCTTCGTCCACGATGTGAGGTACGTAAATTTCTTATACCACATTTCTTAATTGCTAGATTGCTAATAACTACTCGATATATGAAAACTAAATTTTGAATCCATATTAAACAGTAAAAATATTCTATTGTCACCAAAAAAGGATCCTGGACAATCCTATTACAGCATACGAAAAGTGAACTTCTCACAGAATGAGCAAGGACACACGAACATGTGTTGGTCAGAAAATGTGGGAAATTGTAAAAACATTTTTCCAGTGCTGGATCACAATTGCGAGTTACATGCAGGGAATGCTTTCGCCCTGTTCTCACATGTGTTTTGAAAAAAATGTCGCACTGTGATTATCTCCTTTGTGCAATTAGGAGTTAGTTTTGCATTTTATTGAGTAGCGGATTAAACTAACAATCAGTTAGTAGTGCCTTCATATAAAATTTAGTTTTGAAATGAGGAAATACGAGTACTTAGTGAGATTAGGAAAACTTTTTTTACCACTGATTTTACCTTAAGCCTCATAGCTAGTATAAACGTCCTTGAACACGTCCTCAGGCTGTTTTCATAATTAAGATTACGGGAGGAATTGTTTAAATTATACTGCAGATAGACGGCCCATGAGCAACCTACAGCCTAAGAAGAGCAAAACGTTCAATCATTCGGAAATAAATCAACATTCCTTGGTGAAATATAAGGTGATCGATCGTGTGTATAGTTATTTTATCCCATATTTCATTGTCTCCAACGAGAAACTTCCGTTCGCTAAACTACGACTCAAATACCTGTGATGGTTTTTATAATACGCTTTCTCCCACTCTTGAGCAAATAATTCATATCGCTTCCGCTCGCGTTCACAAGAGAAATCTACTCGAAAATTTAAGTTGTTCTGGGTTTTATTCGTCGTGGGTGACCAGCGGGTTGCCCAGGGAATTGCATTATTTTTACATAAATTGCACTACTTCACGCTTATATCGGTTAGTTTTACGATAAATATGCCCGCTGTTTTGGTGAACCGCACATAAAAAGTTTTCTCCTTCATTTACTATGGGATCAAGGGATAATTAATCGCAATTTGCCGCCCAAAGTGTTCTAGACAGCTATTCTGGAGCAATGCAAATATCTACCTGACTCAATAATTACACCACAGACGGAATGATAGCACAATAATGACCAATTACGTTATAATTCTCGCAACAGGGAACTAATTAGAAGATTAAGGCGGTATGCTCATTAAATACTAACACGTCATCGTTGTGCGAGAGAAATGATAAAATAATTAACGACGCTAATCATGAGAAGAGGGCGAAAATAGTTTATTTTTTATATTCTTCATGACCCTTGAGAATAAATTCGGCCGGAGATGTGACGGTACCATTACTTTGAATGGGTGCTTATGGGTCGCACGGAAAGTCTCAAAAAATCGCGTGCATTTTTTTGCCCCAGGCAGAGTGGCCCAACCTACTCTTGCAGTGACTAGCGATGGAAAGGAGAGCGTGTGAGAGAAAGTTCCGTTTGTTCCTTACGGATGCTTCCAGCCGCAAGGAACATCCTAACCAGAAGGATAATATTTCCTTGTCTCAAGACTCCCGAGTATGTCAAAGCGTACTGCACGGCTCAACACATTCTTGTTACCGGGTGAGGAAAGGTGACTTTCTTCACGAACATTTCGTTATCGTTCGACTGGCAAAGGAATTGGGAGGAGAGGAATAAGAACCAAGAGTAAGATTACGACATAAATTCCGCGAGATTGGCCAGTCACAACCAATTTACTCCTCAGACACTTTCTTGGTTTTATAAAATGGAAATTCGAAACAGACACCTAATGAATAGAATGGTCCGCTGCTTTCCTCTGATACGTAGAAGAACCTAAATAAAGGCACTCGTAGATAGTGAACGCAATGGCTACATCCACTTAAATAGGGATGCACAGAGATCATACAGAGAGATAAGACATGTACACAACGATGCCCATTTCTTTTTGGCAGCTTAATTATCATTGCGGGTAGATAGGCAGACGTCCCAATTAACATAAAAATGATCTATACAATTTCTGCCCGTTGGACTAACATTAATTAAGCGCATTAACGAAAACATATTACTGATTTAAGGTTCATCCCTTGTGTCATAACTCATCAGACATTGCTTCACAGGTATGTTCATGCAAATTATTTTAGAATTCGCTAAATACTCTGATAAAAACGAATTAAAAGAACTTTGTGTATTTTATGCAAAACTTCAATTACGCTACTCTGGCTTGAGCATGTATCATCAACTGCTTTAAATATCACAATATATGCAATAGTCCCTAGGTGGAAAATTCCTACTAAATTTTAGTATAAAATACAATATTTCAGAAAAAAGAATATAAAAAACTGAGACTAACACAACAGTTTAGAAATAGAATCCCCTAAGGAGAGTACATTTCGAAAAATTCAGATGGATAGGTATTTGAAACTTTATTATTTTGCAAAATCATCGTCATACCTATTCCACCTACCTTGGAAGCATTTCTGATAGTATTTATCTAACATAAAGTTTTCTTTTAAGCGCAAAATAAACCGTATTGAAGCACCCAGATGCAAAATTGGCCGATGATACTTAATTGAACAAGTAAATGGAATACTTGACATTTGAAATTTTGTTCATTGAAATTTGAATATGAGTATTTGAAATTTGGATATTTGAAATTTGAAATTGGTAAACGTTTGAATTCACAGGACACGAAAATGTAAAAAAAAGCATGTCAACAAATACTTCAAACGGCAGGGTCCTTAAGTTTTACTTTCTTCTCGACGTATAAATGAAAGCTGAGTACACATTTTAGGCAATTCCCATGAAACGAAGAAGTTGAGTGATCAGCAGCCACGGTAGCTACTGATACAGAGGAAAAGTAAGGATTCTCCGGAACATGACAGTTTTCAACAGAGAAGCTTTTTTTTTGCAGAGAAATCCCAACTTAGCTCTCGGTACCACGTAGACTGATGCTGTGTAAGACCTGTGAAAGATAAACTTCTCCATTTTTTCGGGTTATACCGCGTTGGTTGCTGTGGTGATGACAACAGTATATCATCACAGCAACCAACGCGGTAGAACCCGAAAAAATGAAGAAGTTCATCATAAACCACCGCAAAAACCTTCTTTCTGTGAAAGATAAGTTTAAAGAGTAGAAAATGCTATGAAACTGAGCGCTTCTAAGACAGCACGTTTTCGCTCTCATTGTTTTCACAACTGACTCACTACAATACCACAAACGAATTGGGAATTTCTCTTTTTGCCAAAATATGGTGTTAAGCATCGATGATTCTGAACAGCTAAGGTTGGAATTTCTCGGATAAAAAATATATACTTCGTCCCACAGCATCCACAATTTAAAGCAAAGTATACCTGGGCAAAAAATTCCTCTTCCGTGTGACGGTACTTAAATGGAATAATTCCGGAGAAATGAGTCTACTTAACTTCAGCGATTTGCACTACTTTTATAATCGGATAACAGAATTTTCAATGGAACGGTGCGATGATAAACTCATAACGCAAAACTATAGTGAGTCGCGGGACACAATCTCGGTCTATATTTGTGGTGTTGTTACTGTTTACCTCACACCCAAAGTTAGGCATCAACTAACTCTCAAAGAAATGATCGCAGTTCTTCAAACTGCTTTCTCAACTTCAAATCACTATTCTTAAGCATAAGATAAGTCGAATAACAATTGCGATTAATATGCAACGGTGGCAGTTTGCGGTACGAACGGATAGAGGTATAATACGCAGTATATTCCCGAGATCGCGAACAGTACCGCTAAGAAAAGTCTCAATTAATCGTTTAAAAGGAAAGCCCTTCTGTAACAAACTTCTGATAATAAACCACTCTATAAATATCAAAATACGTATCTTGCGAATCCCTTCACAATCTACGTTTTCCTCTCACTTTTTCATTAGTTTACTTCAAGAAGATTTAACTTCACATCAAGAAAATGCATGATGACATGCGGAGATATATAATAATAAAAAGTAACAATATCTGCCAAAGCTGAAGAAGTTTTTGCATGACAGGCCGACACCAATCGCGCAGCAACTAGGCAAGTGTGAAATCATAAACAATGTGTGCTATGAATCCACTGATTATTGGATCACTTTTTATCCGCCACTCTTTAATAAATAATAGTAGGTATACCATGAAAAAATCTAAAACGTTTCCCTATTACTTCATTGCACGAGTGAACTGAATCTACTCTGGAATTTTAATTTCATTTTGGGTGGTTTTAATAAAATTTTATCCGCATTACACTCGAAAGTATTGATAATTCAGCATCCTTTCATTTGAGTATTCCACCAGCTGATTGGTAGGTTTGAGGACTGTCCTTATCCTAAAATCTCAAATTCTGGTATATCGTCTCGCTTTCCCTCCTAAAGATGTCCCGCCATTAGTTCCCTCTTAAATTCCTCATATCGTCTGCCTTTTTTTACTTCGTCCATAATTCCTATCCTCTTCCTTCCTCTTCCAAACTTCCCCAGTGTTCTCCCCTTTATCACCCTCTTCAACATGCCCTCTCTTCTCAAAACTTCCTCCATCCATCCCTTCTGCCTTCTCCGAACCTCTGCCACCAGCTTTCTTTCCTCTCCAACTATGTACAATACCTCCTTGTTCGTCTTCTTCGCCACCCAGCTCACCCTCTCCATTCTTCTCCAAACCCACATCACAAACGCTTCAAGTCTACCTACATCCTCCCTCAGTAATGAAAAAGTTTCAGACCAATACAGCACCACGCTTCATATTAGAGTTTTCACCAGCCTTTTCTTTACGTCTCTCCTGAGACCCCCTCATCAATTCACTTCTCTCTGAAAATGCTTCTTTAGCCAGTGCAATTCTACTTCTTATATCCCTACCACTGAAACCATTCTCCTCCAAAATACTACCCACATATGTAAACTGCTCGACCTGCTCTATTTTGTGCCCTCCCACCCTTATATTCAGCCTCGATTTCCTACCTCTAGAGAATCTCATCACTTTCATATTCTTATGGTTTATTTTCATCCCATACATTTCACACTGCAGTTCTAACGCATTCATCATTGTCTGTAACCCCTTGGCTGACTGACAAACCGAAGCTTGTTCATCCGCAAATCTCACTGCCTTTATCAGATCCCCTGTTACCTTTATTCCTACCTCCATCTCCCCCATGCCTCTTTTACTATTTCTTCTGAATACACGTTAAAACCAACGGCGATATTGAGCACCTCTCCCGCACTCCCCATCCTATCACGGCACATTCAGATTCTCCATCGGCTAACCTAAACTGTGCCGTCCGATATACAGATTCCGAATGAGACGTATGTCCCTCCAATCGATCCCTTATTTCTTCAGCACTTCCATTAATTTCGACCAGTCCACCCTATCAAATGCCTTCTCGAAATCTACAAAGCAATAAAGACAAATAATAAGGCAAAAATATCAATGGTATTATTGGACCAGTTAAATTTCCAAAGCAACCCCGAGTTACAGCAAGTCAATCTTATAATCAACACTCCATTATCTCTTTTATGACTATCAAATTCTATAAGAAAAATTAACGCCTAATTTGAGAGCACTGAAAAATATCTATAATCACCTGAGCCACCTAAATTTAAATCCATGAGCTTGACACCGTCCAATGTACATACGTGACGTAATGGCATTTTCCTCCGCAGAAATTTCGAGAATTCCAATTAAAGTTTTAATTCTTTTTAGCTATAATGATTTCATTCCAAAATTGTTTACAAGTCAATTTTCTCCCGTAGGTGCCTTCCCATTTTATGTAGAGACCCAAGTTCAATAAACTCTCCGTGGTTTATCCTGCAATAGCGGTAACAATTCCCTTACTCATTAATTTCTCCTCTAAACCTATCATCCAACCCTACAATTTTCTTAATGAAACAATTTAAGTAATAAGGGGCTGATAGCACAACGTCTGGTTACGACCCCAGTTACGGCTATAGTCACGGTCACACGTTTCTTTTTTATGTAAGACCGTGACTCTAACCGTAACTAAGGCCGTAACCAGACATTGTGCAACCAGTCCTAAGTTGCATTAAAAAAAGTAAAAAATATCGTGAGAGCTCCATCAGTTCCCGAGAGATCGTAATTGCGACGGCGATAATTTTCACCGTAGTCGCGGTTTGCCCGGTGGCTTTGCCTATTAATGTTAGGTAATCACATGCCAAATACAAGACACAAATATATTCCACTTGTGATCCAAGACTTCATATTTTAAATTTTTATCAAGCCTGATAGAGAATTCATCTTTTTTTGTTTCCATACTTGCAATTCAAATAAGGTCGAAAACTTGGTGCGTTGACAGTCAATTTTAATCTATTAAAAATGCTATTGATTTTTAATAATTATTGAATTCAATGTATATTATTTTCATGAAGTTTATTCATTTCCATTAATTACATATTTCTACGTATTTAATATTAGGTAATGTAACTGATTTAAAGATTAGATAACTTTGAATATTCCATCAAATGGCATTTCGAAACGCGGTCTCACGAAATTATACGGAAGTCATTTATAGAAAATGTGTTTCCCAGTTGTAAATTAAATTGCAGAACAATGGAACTGGAACGACTTAAACTAAGTATTCCAGCAAAAGGTTTGTTACGGGGCATCTCGTTATTTCTGCACCCCCTGTTGGGACAGCAGGAGGAAGTATGATGCCGTAAAAATCCTTTCCCTTTTCGGGATGGACGAGGAAACGGGCATTTTTCCGTCTGAACGGCATTACTTTAGCTTCGGAGGAATGTCAATAGCTTGCACCATACGGCGGCAACGGTCAAAACTCAGCCCTCAGATTTGGTGATGATTCCCACATTAGAAAGTAATCCGTTACGGTTTTATACTTTTAAAATTTTATTTTAACCCCACTTCCTCATTACGTGCTCACAAACGCTACGGAAAAAAGCAGCGACGGTTAATTTTAAAAAGTCCCTCGCTCGGCTTAATGTAGAATTCTCTCTCGCTTCATTAAAATATCCCACCGAATTAATGCAGACCTCCGAAGAAAATGAATGTAAAACACGATTGTATAAAATTTGCTCGCACGTTAAAATGATTCAATCTATAATGACGTGATGCTAGGTGAAGTTTTTTTAAATGATGCAATCGGAATGAAGCAGATATCATTAAGCATTGAAGCACCGCAATGTTTGGAATGCTATCTTAAAGAATGGCAACTGATCTTTTTAAAGTGGCTATGCGTACAAAATATACATTTTGAGTACCCACTTTCCCATTGCAGGAATCCCTGTAAACCATATTTGTTGTCAAAACGTTGCAGCAACGTTTCACTGCAACCAACAGGGATTTGCAGCAACGACAAATATATGTATATTAGCATTACTATGCCTATAATCTGATATAATTTTTAATATAACTCCGATCCCTTCTTTGTAGATGATCGGCCTTCAGCTGACATTACATGACTTTGCTAACCCTTAGCAATAATATTCATAGGTATCCTGTCAAGAAGCTACTGTCATAAATCGAAAAATATCTGAAGTCCTCCATTGACCCACAAACAAAGAGATCACAGTGTATTCCCAACATTAAGTATATAAATCAAGCAGACAACAAATGCAAGGGTATACAAAGATGGAACGAAGACGCAAAAACTCTCTTAATTTCTACATTCAATCTTCAAGTGCTCATACGTATCCCAACGAGGACACTCCAAATCGAGAGACAAGTACAACGCTAGAGGGTGCATTTCCGCAATGAGGTATCGGCGCGAAAAAGAAAGTGAAGGCACCTGAGTCACGGCTGTTGGAGCCGTGTTCCAGACTCGTTCGTAGTCTGCACCCTTCCGCTAATGAGAAAATTATAATCGGCAGGAATGCGCACCCCAAGCAGCAATTGTTGCCGCAGAAGATACATTCCCGAGTCTCGTTTTATAAAGCATTGCGTAACAAAATACACGTCGCTGGAAGCGAAAGAGTTGTGGTTGATTGTGTGGTTGATGAACCTCTTTCTTCTGAAATTTCATTCCCCATAGGAACATTTTATTCACGTAAAATAAAAAATTAGCTTTAAATGGGAATTCGATGGAATGGTGACAAGTGTCAGCAGATAAAACTTAACAAAAATTGAACCTCTAGGAAAAGAGATAATATAGTAAAATGTTAAAAAAAAACTCGCAACAAGAAAAGTTAATAAAAATCCTTTTTATTTGCTCTCTAGTAATATTTTTTGGATCATATCAAGTCGATTCACTTCACTAAGCTGGTTAAAATTCAGAAGAGCAGGGTGCCTCAATTGCCTGAATAAACCTTTTGCAGACCCGCAAAACGTAGTGTCGCAAGGAAGAACGACTAATAGGTCGTGCGTAGGATCAGCATGGGTTATGACCAGTGATGGGAAAAGTACAGAATAAATGTAATTGGGCTCAATTACAAATACACTGGGAAATTTGTAACTAATTTCAATCACAAATTACTCTTGGAAAAATTAATCAGTAGGATTACAAGTACAATTACAGTTACTTCTCATTTTGCTCCTGTGTATAACTAAATCTCGAATGTGTAGCACAGTTTTGTTTTGATATAATCTTTACTGCTAATCAGAGAGCTAATCAGGGCATTAAATGGTCAAATTGTGAGTATGCCAAAAACAAATGTATGAATTATTTACGTACCAATAAAATTTTTCTGAGAGAGCCACTAAAATGCTCTTGACACTAATGGGCTTCTTAACAGCCAATAATCCTAGCTTTACAAGGGGGAGAGATGATAATGTATTTCCATAAATATTAATGGAAATATTTTCTAATCCAAATGTAGCTAATCTCTTCGTTACATAATAATACAAGAGTAAAGACAAATTGGCGCTGTGCTTTCTTAGGGGGAAAATATGGACGGCAAAGCTGCTTCATGTCTGACAAATGCAGGGCTAACACACTCATAAAATGCCTTTAGCTAATTTATCCAGTCAATTTTGGAGCAAATATTAAAAAATGTATTTTTGCATTGGAATATATACTATTTATTCATGTGGTAAACCATTAAGTCATTGTCCAACGCCCATTCAAGAGCACATAAAAATCTTCTTGTTAATAAGCTTCAATTATTAATCAGTCGTTGAAAATCTTGAAATTGAATGTGAATTTTGGAATCAATTTGGTTGAACTGGTACATAACCTTATGGTGCTTGATTACATAAGAAATATTTCTTTATGAGGAAATGTATTACCTTCCAGACCTCAACTTTATGTATTAATAACATATAATATAATAAGCCCTGCAAATATTGGGCACATTCCTTTCGGTATGGACATTTTAAATTCATATAATTGTTAGTTAAGTGCATATGTATTACACAGTCTAATTTTTTCTCAAACATTGAGTGCTAACATGCAATCCAAGATTTTTACCATTCTTTAATGCATGTAGTCATGTTACCTAAATACTTATATTCTTCCAAAATGTCTCGAAATATCGATGTCTCGATAACTCGAAATAATTCTCCTGGTATGGGAAGCAGGGCCAGCTTAAGACAAAATAATTTTCACCCGGGGGAGGGAGTATTCCGGCGCCACCTATCCCCACTTATCACACCCATTCACCAGTTAAACGTTGTAGTAAAAAATATTATTTCATCATCACGGCGCCCCAGGCGGTCGCACGTGTGCCTGATGGGAAGGAAAAAGGCATTTCTTCCACAACGGTTTCCATAGCCCTCTTGATTAGATTCTTCTCTTCGTACAGAATACCAGGGAAGCTTCTTCTCTTCACTACGTCCGCCGATGATATTAGAAAAGACTCACGTAAAAGCCGGAGACGCAGAGGCTTATATTGTATAACCCACGCCTCTTAGCTACATTGTACCATTTATATTTTACCCATTTTCACGTATCGTCTGGCCCTTCTCAAGTTCTCGGAAGCAACTCTACTCCTAAAAGGGGAGTCACCCCTCCGTGAAAGAGAGAATTGAGACTCAGGATGCTCCTCTCGATGCGTTCAATGTACGAGGTATTCAAATTTTCGCTTACGAGTACTCAAATGTAACGATTACTCGAATGTAACGATTATTCAAACGTGCTTTGAATTAAATTAAAAGTAAAAATTACTTTTTGAAAAATGTATCGATTACAAGTAAAAATTACCAAAAATGTAATCGTTACAAGTAATTCGATTAATTTTACTTCGTTAAATCTCATACCTGGTTATGACACGATAAGGCAGTTGAGAATTGTTTATATCAAGAGATTCCACGGAATACTTCCACATATAGCTCCTTACGCCTTTAGGTGATTGCCATAGGAAGTATATTACAAACGCATTGGATGTGTCCTCTAACTCCTTATGCACGAATTGTGGTTCTCAAGGGGCTGATTAATCATTATGAAACTTTTTGACCATTTAATCCGCACTCTCAGTAATTAGTAAAAAGGTATAGTAAATTAACTACATACTGCGATCTAATCTAATAAAAGAACAAATATGAAATCGCTGGATGAACCAATATAATATTGAAGATCAAATAACCTTCATCGCTTAAGTGTTTCCACTTAAAAGAAACTAAGCATTTATCATATACCTACTCCATCACTGTGAATTGAAATCGACCGATAGGTACCATCGAAATGTAATCGTGGCCGTGGAAGGGAAAATAATACGCATGTAAGAGAGAAAGGCAAAGGAGACTCTACAATGTATGTGGTTATTTTTAGACTATCATGCACCTTATTCACTTTTAACAGATATCTATTCAATCATAAACATTTTTTGGCCATTCTCATCTCGCTGTCTCACCAAAGATTATCAAAGCCGTTAAAGCTACCCCAAATATCACAAAATTTAGACGGCATAGTAAAAAGCACTCATTAGTGATTCTCTCTAGAGTGGCACTCACTCAGTTTAAGATCGCTCTAAAGGCTATTATTTGGATGGTACCGAGGGTACCGAGTATCTATAACGTCGGATATTTACCGAGCGTTCCCATTTCTCATCATAAATCCATCCTCTCCTCACAGTCAGAAGGTTTTATTGTTAAATAGATTAGAAAAATCCCATAAAACCATTAAGGATATGCTATTTATACGACATTTAAAACTAAAATTTTCACTAATCCATAAGATTATTGCACTAATTCATAATGAAACTTTTAAAAGGCCATGATTGCATTAAAATTTCTTTAGGCTAACTCTATACTGATTACAAAAGCACCTTAAATATAACACTACTTACTCGGTTTCCTCCTATGTCCATCCTTTGCCCATCCCAGGTGCTTCCGCACTGTCAAGTCTTGTGCTTCCACTTGTGGGGGATGTCACACGACCTCGACGAGGTTATGGCTTCTCTTCCGGGACGAGGCATGAGTGGGTCACTGCATGCTGTCCTTTTCACAAGTATGAAATGAAGACATTTTACCAATCCGACAGCACCTGATGGTACAAATTAAGAATACTATAATACTACATCCCTAAAAACGTTTTTCCCCTAAAATTTTCTCCCTAAAATGCCAATCCCCCTTTATTCAGATACATTTCTAAGTCAAATATACATCCAAGTTTCTAAAAATATCTATAAGCAGCGACATTGACTCCTATAATCGAATCATCACATTAGCGTAATTATATCATACTCTAATGGCGCAGTCGAATAGAAATAGTTGGCTTGAACTTCATTTACTTGAGATCATCTTAGTTTGGAGGGTCTTTATAACGTTTGCGTGCTAATCTCGTGACCGTCATATTTATTTCAAGCCAGATGTTTTATTCTCCGGATAGAATGTCAATTAATAACTACTAACGTCGTTTGATGAAAATTAGTCTCTCAGTTTTTATCCCATTTTTCCAGCATTTCTGCGAACGCATAATTGTCATTTTGATGATTCAAAAAGGTTTAAGGCGGTGTCCCACGGTCCAATTTGGAATCAATTTTTGTATCCAATTTGGATAAAAGTGGAGTGCGGCGTGTCCCACGGTGAATTTGTATCCGATTATCTTTTCGTCCAATTCGTTTCATCCAATTCCGTTTGGTCCAAACGGATAGAACATGTTCTAAATTTCCATCAAAATGTAGTCAATTAGAGGGATGAAGAAAAAGAACCATCTTTAAGCGTTGTAACCTAGGTGTTCACTTATTGTTTTGCAATTACAATTACGGCGTGGTCAGGTTTGTGTGTTATAATTATTTTAAGACAAAAAATCAAAATGAGCAAAGGTCGGGCGCCTGAGGCAGTTGTTACGATCGAAATTGTTACGTGTTGTACGAAAGATGTGATGTATCGGAACCAGAATGCCAGTGGAGGTGTTTTGGAAACCTTTAAAGATTTAATTCTAGAATCCCGGGAACAAAACCTGACGTAATTTTTTCATAGACTAAAATTTAGAGCCTCTATTACTTTTTATGCGGAGAAGTACGATGGGATACGTATTGCTAATTACGAGCCTCTTTTTCATTTCACACGAGTGGCAGTGAAGCAGAAAGTTAATATACTTCATGAAAAAAGGAAACAGTATAAGCATACTAATAGTTTTTACATTGCTGCCGATATAATGCTAATGAAAAACGCTCGAAATCAAAATAATTTTGGAATTAGACCAAACATGGTGGTAATGTAAAAAGGAAGTATGTATGAATTCACTTAAAACTTGCTCTTTTAAAACCATTCAGGTTCATATCAGGCAAAAAAATTTCTAAATCACTTAAATCGCGCAAATTTCCACTTTTCACGAATTCCATGATACCTCTTTTCCTGGAGGGTAGATATTCAATTCCCCAGAGCCGCCGGAGAATTGACTACTTTGAACCCCTGGAGCCGCCCGTTTCGATCGCAATGATAATATATGACTAAGGTCCTCTTTGCGACTGCTCGAAGGTTAATTTGGATAGACAAATGTCATTTCAACGAACGTTTATAGCACCACAGCGGCATAAGTATAACATCATCGAAACTACTATGTCCATTTGTAATTATACGCCTGTTTCTTGCGGGAATACGCCGCCTCATATTGGTGCCCTGGCGCTTTATTCTACCCTCAAATTTGTTGAGAAGGAACATGAAAAAATCCTCACTCATTCTGAATTAATTCCGATAGTTTTCGGGATCGCCAGCAACCAGCTCCTTCTCCAGCATGATAAGCACTACTCTTCCGACGCCTTCATTTCTTCTTTCCAGCCAAGGCTGAGCCCACCATTGTCTTCGCTTTATTTTCGTCGCCTCTTTTATTTTTAATAAGCCTGCGCCAAGGAGGTTAAAATGGAATGGAGTAGGCATGACCGTGAACGCTCATGGGCGAAAGTGAAGCAAGAATAGGGGTGCTTGGGAAGGGTTTTGTGCCAAGTAGGTGTTGCCAAACCAGTCACAAAACATCGCCTGGTCTGTGGTTTTTAACTTAGATTTGACGAAAATCAAAAGCGACCGCCGGACACGTAAGCCAGAGGAAGGTCTAAACGGTCTAAACTATGCCGACTGCAATGGCGGAATTGGCTTCAAGAATGAAGTGGTATGTCGCTTTCATTTCTTTTCTAACCTCCTTGGCCTGCACAGCCAATTCCGACTGCTAAAACTGCCAAGACGGCATCCTCACAATCCGTAACTTCCATATTTGTTTACTACAGTAAGGTCTTTCGTTTGTTTTACATATTTTGGTCCAAATTAGATGCACCGTGGGAAATACCATTTCCGTTTTATACAAATTTTGGACCAAAAATTTTGTTAGAAAAATTGGATCCAAATTGGACCGTGGGACACCGGCTTTAGATTGCCGTATTCGAAAATAGAGGTGCAAAACCGTTATCCCAAGCCTCTTAGCTCTCTTTCAAAAATAATCATCAAAATCTGGAGTACCCACATTTTCATTCCCCTGCAAGGTATAAGTCATCCAAGCATAAGCTTTCGTAGTGCAAATAAGTGGTAGACTTACAACCAAAACGATAGTTGAGC
Source organism: Pyrrhosoma nymphula (assembly GCA_963573305.1). Lineage (NCBI taxonomy): Eukaryota > Metazoa > Arthropoda > Insecta > Odonata > Coenagrionidae > Pyrrhosoma > Pyrrhosoma nymphula. The sequence continues at coordinate 40,618,307 of OY754334.1, forward strand.
ACAGAATATGGAGCATGAGTAACTTTTTCAAGACTTTTTACTCTAAGATTATTTTGTTTCCCATGATAACTCAGTGAAGAAATGCACAGTATAAAGGTTGCTCTTTCGGAGAGAACCTCTCGTTATAATAAATTAAGCCAGTTTTTCATATTGAATTAGTTACTTTACTTTGATTAAATTTTTAATGTAGCATTAGAAGGGTCTCTTTTAGCAATATGGAGATTTGTTATAGAGTAATCAATCTCAGATTACGCCCGATTTCACATTAGTCGTCCTCAATCTTCACAGAATGAAGTCGCTATCTTTGAGTGCAATTAACCCAAGTTCCGCAAATATTTTTGCTTTTGAAGTCGTACACCAGATTCAATTGACGGGATTACGGTTTCGAACAATGAACCGCAGCGACAGATGAGTCAACCGCAGCATTAGCCTTACTGCGCTCCGTTTTTCCACTTATCCTCAAACGCGCAAGAAGAACTAACACAGCCTCCCGTGCTCGCTATTAGGACAGAGCATTTTCATTGACAGAAAATTTAACCCATTAGATGAGTTAGCCCATAGGAATTTCTAACGGGAATTCCGAAAAGAGAGTTGTGACAATAATGAGGGCGTGACACTCTCTGCTCCAAATTTTCCAAGTTCACGATCCGTCAGCCTTGAACTTATAAATCACGAAAGTATAGACTGGACAGGACAAAAGGAGCCAATATTTAGTGGCCAGCCCTATCCTCACAAGTTGACATGCGTATGTCACTTGCACATAGTGATGGATGGGGAGGCCGCACCCCATTAGATTCTTAATGAATCGAAACGAGAGAAAAGGGACAGTACACCCACAATCCCGCACCCGCCACCGGATATCACCATACATTTTGTGCCAATACTGTCACTTCAACGAGTCAATATTAAATCTCAACCTATTTGCGTCATTATTATTTGCGGCAGCATTATTAGGAGAGAAGGATATTCGTCCTCAAACAGGATGTCCTTCTGCATTCCCGTTGTCGAAATCAAGCGGTAATCCAGAATATCCTGAAGGAAAATTACGTTTTTCTAGTAGGTATTGTTTAGTATTTTATAGTATGGATTGAGGTTTCGGTTTTTAGAATTTATAAACTATTCTCCCAATTTAATTAACTCTGAAATATCCTTAATATGGTATTCTACTTAGCTCAGTAGCGTAGCCAGGGGGCAGGGTGGTATTCTACTTAGCTCAGTGGCGTAGCCAGGGGGGGGCGAGCCCCCCCCCCCCCCCCCGCCCTGTGTTCTAGCGCCCCTAAGCTGTGAATGTTTCCACTCTTAAGTCCCAAATACGTATAAATAAATGTGTGTAATACATTGTCAATTGTCATATTTTGTAAAAACCCATCCGCCTATTGCATCACCAAAATTTGGAAAGTTTAGTTAACTGGTTAATTTATGAGTCGGCGCCCCCTAAAAATGTTCTGTCCCCCCTAGACCCAAAACCTGGCTACGCCACTGACTTAGCTTAGAAGGCAGCAAAGTTGGATGCATGAGGTATTGAGAGTAGTAGTCAATTGGAAACATTCTAATTAGGGCGGGTTTTAGAGAAGAGTATATTGGGTAAGCGAAGATACGTGAGGAAAAGGATAGGAATTATGAACGGAATGGAGGTAAAATATATGAGGATTTTATAACGGATTTAATATTTGAAAACCAATAGTTTTATCCGTGGATGAAAAAAATATAGGGATGACAGTCCATGAACCAACCAATTATTTGGTAGAATAGATATGATGATCAGCGATATATAGGAGACAATGGAACATGAGAAAAGTAGCGTGTATGTCATAACTTCATAAAATCGAGTTTTCATTATTTCCCTCACCTGGGGGGTTATTCGGTATGGCCACGGCATGTCCGAGCCTCGACGTTAACGTGATTCTGAGGTCACAGCCTCGAAAATTTCAAGTGGGGCCAAGAGTGGAGATTTGTCGGGGGCTGTGACGTCACATCCACGGAATATTCGAGGTTCGACCGTATCGAGTCCTTGCTGAATAAGGCCCCAGGTGTATGTACCTAAGTTTATGCGGCACTTTCGGTTTTTTTCTCTTAGAAAAGTCTGTTAAAACATTTTATACAACAAGCAGATGAAAAGCTTTAACGCCAGAAGACAAAATGAAATCATGGCGTCGTAAGAAATAATTACGAATAAGTGCGTGATTTTGCAAAATTACCCCGTGGCCATTCCGTGCCATAATATAAAAACCGGGAAAATCTAGAATAAAGTCCGAAATTCAGTCAACAATCAAGGACAATTCCTGTATTTGTCATGGAGGTAACAAATTCAAGGAGTTTTCACGTTCTAGGATGGGTGGACACCCTGTCGCAAGAATTCTGCTGCTTAAGCAAGAATGACAGGTGCTCTAGAAAAAAGAAAAGTTTTGAAACGAAGAAATCAGAGAAGTAGATGTTGACGGACTGAGCACGAACTAAAGCCGTTAAAAAATAAATCGGACAGAGAAAGTCGTCATTAATGAAGATGTCACTCGTGGTCGAGGAGGAAGAATTTCCTCACCATGAGTCAGAAGACGTGACTCGGGGGAATTCTTCGGCCCCGAGGCAGGCAGAGTGGATTTCTGGCGATCGGGGGCTAAGTGACGGAGTTTCCAATGGAGTGTCCACACCAGCGTAGATTTTGCGCTTCCGTGTTCGATATTGGCATTGTTTTGGTATGCCTTGCTAGCACCATGAGATATAGAACATAAGAATAAGGAATGTATCCATTGTATTAACAAGCCTAAAGGTGCGTTTATGATGATAAGACCGATCTTAAAGTCGAGAGAAATCCATGGACTAAGCTGGGTCTTTAACATAAACGCCAAACCTCCTCCACCCAGACACTGAAGAGAACCAACCATTAATGCACAGTCTAAAGAAATGTCAACTTATATCCCAGACTGTGACCAAGGACAATATAGAGGATACCGGAACAAGCCACGATATTAGTTTGAGAGAAAATGAGTTCTATATTAGCATTATGACTATAAGGCATAGAAAAAAAAGAACTCAGAAATTTTTAGCAGTTCAGAATGGTACACATAATTAGACGACTGATTGAAATATGCACACCACACTTCACTTGCTCGTTGGTTTTGTTTTCTTTCATCGCTCTTTTAAAAAAATTGTGAAACTACAAAATTGATCCAAATACTTTGTTTCGTTTAGTCTTACATTTGTTTTATCATTGAGATATGTGATATATTTTTCAACATCCTCCAAGTTAGGAGTTCTTGAAAGTTGCATTGATATTCTGTCAACCACTTTTTAAGATACTCAATAGCAGTTCTATACACAGCTGCCATCTCCTCACCAAAGCTATCACACTCCTGTGAGTAGCCTTCGTCTTCTCTCTTTTTCTGTAGCTATTTCCTTTATTTTTAAGGACTTATAATTATTCTTGTATCTTCCCTCAAGAGTCTCTAAAGTGGATTTCAAATAGAAACTTTCAGAAATATGTACGTAGAAATTGCCATGAGAAAAAAAACGGAATCGAACCACGGACCTTTGACTTGCTGGGCCAATGCACAGATCACTACGCAACCATGGCTTCCTAATTCCCATGGCAATTCCGTAGGTTACGAGGGAGTTAGATGTTAACTAGATGTTGTTTGCCAAAGTGACTTCTTTGAAGTCCGCTGCTCTCTTGTGTTGCCATCTTTGGTGGACCGCAAGGGCTTAACACAGTGTTTCAAATGAGCATTTCTTTCTCAGAGCTAAAAAATAAGAGGACATTTCAAAATTTTTCATAAAATCCACCCGGAAATTTTTTTTCCGGAAAAAGAGGACATGCCCAGGAAAAAGAGGATGTATGGTAATCCTACCCTAAGAGCGATTTCGGACTTGGAAAAAATTCTGCTGCAAATCTAGGAAAACCTAAAGAGACAGAACTAGATGGGATGAGATGTATCAAGTGATTAGTGATTGATATTGACAAGTGATTAATATTTTTTAACAAAATGGAGGTGTAATGCAAAAAAAATATCTCCTTATAATCAGTCTGTGTCAAATATAAGAGCAGTAAAAATTATTATCAATATGATGCCAAAAATGGACAATCATGCTCAAAATTTCTGATGCAAAATTTCTTTCTGCTAGCTGGTGTATTACAAGTGCCACGCCTATTCTCTACCCATCCATTGGGATGTGTTGCAACATTCGCCAAAAATTTATGCAAGAAAGAATGTTACGTAGGTTTTAGCAGAAATGGGTTAGTGGTTGCAAATGGTTTGTAAATAGTATGCTGCAAAGACTCTGTCAAGATGTTGTAGGGAGGATATTTGGCAGCCTTTGAAATGTTGCAATTACATTGTACCAACTCAAGTTCCATGGTGGCTTCAGTGCAATGTTGCTGCAACATTTTGACAACATACACGGTTTACAGGAGTGATATGTGGAGATAAATTCAAGAATAGTACTCAGTCTGATGGGAAATTAAGCTGTGGACTCCTAGCGACCTTTCATTGAGAGCAAGCTAATTCAGATGCAGAGTTTCTCTCAAATCTTCCTCCTAATCCCAAAATAATCCTTCCCTTACCATCCAACATGCCTACCATTAATGATGAGAATGATTGATCACCTCCCCCAATAACCAACCATGTGGAGTCAGAAATCAAACACCAATTGACATTCAGACACACCACAGAAATTGGCAATGGATTGGTCCCATGCTTGGACAATATGAGACCAGCATGGCTAAAAAGCCTTGGGATGGAATCTGCAAGGGGCAAGGAGGAGAGGAAGACCAAAGAACACTAAAAAGAGGACTGTGCAGGCAGATTGAATGATGAGAAGTTAATGCCATGGCCAAGAACAGAGAGTGACAGATCAAGTTCATTCATTTTTAATGCTGCACCAAGAAGTCCTATGATATAAGCAAGCCAGGAGGCTTGGAAGGTGTAGTGACATGAGGCTTTAAACAAAGTTTCTACCCTTGCACCAATATCGTACTTCCCTGCCCTTCACATGCTCTTCTTCATCTACTTGCCCAGAAGTCATTGTTCTCTTATGAGACAAAGCAGCAGCCTGATGCATGTAGTAGCTGTGGGCAATAATTCATAAATACATTTAAATGTACACAGGCATGTAGGGCCCATCAGCCATGAAAACAGAAAAATTCATTTTAAGATTGTTTTTTTTTAACCAACACACTCGCTCGTTGAATGTCAAACATTAAACCCAGCTGGGAGTCACCATAGCAGAAATTTAAATTTGTATGAAAAGGTTAAAGGTATTATGAGATAAGCATCACCAGCACAATTATTACACAACACAATTATTACACAACACAGTTTCATAATTCTTTCACCATTTAGTTGCCATATTGACCCTATTGTGATTCCATCGAGGGAATGTCAGGTTTAAAGGAAAAACGACAACTCACTTTTCCCAGTAATGTTATTTTGATTTAAAGTACACCAGTTTATGCAACCAACCGTCCTTTTTAGCTTCAAGATCCACACTGCCCCCTCGTTTTCCTACCCCATACTCTGCTGACTTGGATTCCCGGGTTGCCTCTAGAGAGATAGTCAGCAGCAGGAGGGTGGAAGGCAGGAAGTCTAGGCTGATATTTTCTTACTCGCCAAGGGCAGAACGGAGGATGTTATATAAATGATTATTACAATGGCACCTTCTATTAACCCATTCACCGCAGGTTGTAAAATGTGAACTAATCCGAGTAACTGATTTTTTTTCCTTTATATTTACATACATCGATTTATGTTAATGGGAAAAATATGTTGAAAATTTTATTTATTTTTTAATTGATTCATTTAAATAATTTTGAACCTGGTCCGCCGAATGGTGGGCCCCCGCCACTGGGTATGCTAGGTGTAGGGGCATGGTATGCAACCTGTAATCACTCTTCATTTTATTTTCATAAAAAATTCTCATCTCGTCAGTGTTTTCTATCCCTAAGCATTTGCAAAGAGGAATAATTAAGGAAGAATGTCTCCCGAATACTGGATTTGATAATTTTGTAGATTTAATGATAAATAATTTTCCGTAGAGGTATGACACGGCTCACAAAACTAGTTTTACTATGTTTTTTAGGTGATGCATTTGAAAGAAGCATATTAATTTTGCAATTACGTCTAATAAAATGTATCTTGATTGTTTAGATGTGCATTACTAGAAGAAAACGGTGCCACAAAAGAAGGAACGCATGGTATTTAGCTATGCAAAACCAATACATTGCAAAGGAAAACTATCGGCAATAAAATTTAGTCATCGTGAGCATTTTCAGGAGCATAATCCTCATGCTTGGTGATGATCTACTTTCAAGTTTTGCTGTATGGATCAACAAAAAAAAAGAAAATGTGCAATATTTTTTACAAAAGTTTATTAAATTTTTTAAGAACATACAGTAGGTATATAATGCATCCATTTAGAAATATTTTGACAAATTGAAAATTTTTGCACTAATATTTATGAAAAATTCGGAAACAAGGCTCAAGGCAAAGACCAGGCTCCCCTTCACAATTGACACAATGATACTGTACATCTTTCCTCTGTCCTGTCTTAGAGCAATGGCGACACATTTTCATTTTAGCTCTTTTGACTTTGTCAGTTTCTGGATTATATATCCTGCTAGGTAAATTAATTTTAACAATGCTTGATTGTGATGGAGTTTTTGGCTGTGGAGCTTCACATTTAAAAAAAGTTGTCGTATCACGGCATCTCGGAATTTCTCCAGAGATGTTGCATTACCGCTATATTTTTTGTGCAACAAAAATGAGTTGTTTGACGTTATATGAATAATACGAAATCCCAATCGAATATACCACCGCAAAGTTTTCCTGTCAAATTGTAGTAAGAGATCAGTTGATCGGCTTTATCTACTCCCCCCATATTTTTATTATATTGGGCCACCACACATGGTTTTCTTGATTCCTTCCCCCTCCTATTCGTCACAGAAATAATGTCACCATTAAATTCCGTGGAAATGTTGAGGACATCCCTCCTGTCTTTCCATTTGGTTACACAAAGCCCTTCATCCGTGAACTTGGAGTAAACTTCCCCTTTTTTTAATTTCTTATGTATTACATTTGCAGGGTTTCCTTTTCGTGAAGGTCGAAGGGTCCACGAAGTAAAAACATTCTTGTTCAATAGATCGCTAGACAAAGCCAAGCTATTATAATAACTTTCCATGTAAACAGCATGTCCAACATTTATGTATCTTTGCAACAACTTTTTTACAACTTTTGCCGTGTGATAGACCCCTCCAACACCTGGGTCTCCGGAACCTGTGTATACATATGATTTTAGAACAAATCCGTTTGGCTCACACAACATGTACAGTTTAATACATTATTTATGCCTTTTATTCAGTATAAATTGTCGAAAAGAGAGCCTCCCCTGCCACATTACTAATGATTCATCTAAAGATAAATTTTTGAATGGGTAATAAACTTTGTCAACATTTCTTTCAAATAAGTCTAGTAAGGGCCTGATTTTGTATAAATGGTCCATCGACCTTTAAATTTGCAGAAATCTATCCCTCGACATTAATTTTGGGAAATACGGCTGGTCATACATGTCATCCTTCCGCCAATAATCTTGGAATTTATTTAGTCTTATGCTCTCCATATGGTACCCTGAGAAATGTCTTACCAATTTTTGGCTCGTGATTTAACATTTGATTTTTGAAAGAGGGTTTTTCCATTTATATTACTTTCAGTCAGTATTAAATTTAAAAACTCCTCATCGGCCAAAAGTTTAAGTAGTCAAAAGGTTTACTACCAGGATTACCTGCCTTTAGTCCGGGTTCCCCACTAAAGGCAATATCCTTGGCTGCAATTTTATTACAGTACCAAACAATAGTGTTCGCAACAGTAGGTACAGGCTCTACTTCAAGGGCTGAATGATCTTCGTCATCCTCTGTGCTCGACTCTGCATCATCAGGTACCTCAAATTCTGATCCACTGTCACAAGAAATGTCCTCTGCTTCCTCTTCTTCCATTAGCAGCCGAATGATTTCGTCATCATGAGTTTCCCTCCCATCTCCCTCATATGATCTCCTTCGTTTTCCACAAATACCAGAGGTTGAGGGGATAGTATTCATATTCTGGAAAGTTGTATTTTAAAGATGATAAATAAGTAAATTTAAAAATAGGTAATGGAATACAAGCCAAAAACTTTTTCTTGGAAATTTCAAATGAATGATAATAATTAATTTCATGAGGCATGAGAAACATTTCCCTTAATTTCATTTTGACAGGGTATAGAAAACAATATACTCAAGAATAATTTCATAATTACCTTTCTCCTTCGAGTAAAAATATCGAAAGCGCTCCTATTCAAGAGCAGGAATATCAGGACAGACACTGAAAAAATAGATTTTAATGATATTTTGTGTATCCTGCAAGGGATCATAGCAAAATAAACTGATATTTTAAGATATAATGCTTACCTTTTGCAGGAGTACAGTTTTCATCACAGCTACATGATATGATCAAGAAGAATAAACATGCTCCAACTACTGAAAGGTGCAATCTCATATAATATGGATATTGAGCGGGTTTTATGTTGAAGAAACGAAGATGAACCTCACCACTTAATAACTGTCGCCTTACTGAATCATGGAAGCAAAAATATGTTACATTGAATTGGAAATGGCTAAGGAATATATACAATGTACGGTAACAGATAATACTTGAAGAGCAAATTTGAAAACCCTAAGTCGTTACATTGTCTGGACATTTCATGAGGTTTCAATGAAAAAAATAAAAAAAAGCTCACCACTAGACAATTGTAGGAGTAGTGAAACAAGACAGCAAAAATATACTAAATTGAAAGGAAATGGCTAAGCAGTATATACAATGTACGAAAAAGATAATATCTGAGGACAGTGAAATTTAACAATTTGAGGTCGTTACATTGTCTGCAAATTTCGAATGGTTCCAAATAAAAAATAAAAACGAAGCTCGCCACTAGACAACTGTAGCAGTAATGAAACACGACAGAGGAAAAGAGTTACACTATGTGGTAAATGGCAAAGAAAAATATACAATATACGGTAGGGTGCCACTTCCCGCCGAGTGGCGGGTCCTGTTCTTGATTGCCGCATGCTACCCTGCCACTTGGCGGGGTCCGATGTGAGTGGGGTTTCTCTCAATCCTATCTCCATTTCCCAGTTAGTCCTTCCCCTACCTAACCACCCATCAGATAAACCTGAAGAATAAATAGAAGTATGAATACTAGGTGATGAGGAGAGAATAAATGTTTCCTAAACAAATAATATAAAAATGAAAAATCAATTTTCATGATGCACCGGCAGTGATTTCTATGCTGCTGAGGGTATTTATCACCTTATTCTGCAGCTGGTTTTCGCCATGAGAATGGGCTGTTGGAAGGGTCCCTTGGCATACACTGATGACTTCAATATCAGACTCTGTTTGAGACCAGAAGGGTAAGAGAATTCAGGGTTGGGGGAGAGGGGGCGAGGGGGCAGGGGAAAGGAAAATGTAAGGGTGACCACTGTTGGCAAAGGAGAGAGGGATCTTTTGACTGCAAGTGTCATGGTAGAAGGAAAAAATGTTTTTTCCTCTAATTATTGAAATGAGATGGGAACGGGAAAGGGAGTAAGGACCTCCAAATATTATACCTTTATGGGTTTTTTGGTTACCTTCTTCTTCCCACTTCTCAACCACTCCAACAATTTACTACAAAGAACATACAAGATTAATCCCTAACCCTTCTCCAACCCACTACATTCAAGCATCAAGGCAAAAATTGATAGCTCCATGTGATAAAGATGGTATGCATCAAAATTATTCAGGATCACATCCTTAACCAGTGGAAAATTGAAAATAACATCATTATAATCTCTAACTATGTATACAAGCTACCCTGCAAGCCACCACAGGGGCATGTGGCAGGAAGTCAGGGGATATCATCCATGAAGAAGGTAGAGAAAAGAAATTATAGTTACTTGTAGGGATAGCATGCTTTAGATACATATATATTAAAAATGGAGACAATACTGAATTTAGCACCTACCTAATTCTAATTACGTTCAAATTTATAGTGATATGCACAATAGGGGTGATCGTAGAAACTTTTTTTTCGAATTTCAAGAGGCTTGGGGTCAGAAAAGTTGTGTATGGGGCTCAATATAATTCAGGAATTTTTTCAGAATTTTTGTCGAACGTCCTGAGGTTCCGCCAAGTGGTTAAAGTTTAACAATTTTAGGCCATTTTGGTAAAAATTTGAAATTAGCGAAAGAACGTGCCCCGCCTCATTTTTTTGTAAGAAACACTTACATATTGTCAGAAGGTAAGTGAAAAGAGGCTTGGAAGTAGTTAAAACCCCTATAAACACTTTAAAAAAATTATTAATAAAATTTAGGATATGCAGCCCGGCAAGCACGCCATGATGGCCTGGTTAGGCGGGACGTGATCGTTGGCCGCAGAATTGCCGTTACTAGTTTTGAGCAGTGTGCAACGCCTACGTGGGGACAAGGGAGATAACATTAATCGATTTACTGATATCTAGCTATACTTTGTGGAATTTTGAGATACATATTGTACATCTTTCGTATGAAACACATAGTAATTTTTTTTCAGTTTAATACATTTTTCTCCAGTGGAGTTCAACGGAACTTTGTCATTATCTAGTAAACACCGTGGCAGTGAAAATGTAGCATCATAATGTTTCGGGAAAATATCCTGTACTATTCAAAATTACAAAGTGTTTTATATTTACAATGTTCTTCCCTACAAGTGTGGCTCACGCAATCGCGCGCGGAAAGAGGGGAGCATTCTCTTATTTTCTTCTATAAGCTAGAGTTCTAGAGGTAGTGTTTTCTCGTGAAGAAATGAATTCAAAGAGGAAGAGGACAAGAGAGGATTTGAGGTGACCAATTTTGTCTTGGTAGCTTCCTACCATTGAGGATGTCATCAGGTTTTACAACAGCGTTCGGCATACCAAGAAAGCAGAAATAAACGGTAAGGATCCTCCATTATCTAATATTTTAAAGCAAGTCGCTGAAAAAATACTGATGATATGGCAAGCTGCAAGCATCCCAACTGTAAGCAAAGGGAGTTGTAAATCTGATAAAAGTCCACCATTCCACATTTAAGAAAATCTTAAAAGAACATGGTCCTATAGGACCACCATAGGACCACCATTATAATAGATCCACCATATTTGAAAAGAAGAAAAATGAGGTAATAAACGCTTTTAAAAAACTTTTTGATATATGCTCTTGTAAATGTGAAAACAGAGAATCTTGTGACTGCCCTCTTCAACGTAAAGTTCCTGTGCAAGAATGGACGTTCCTCTCTGATCAGCGTGGAGATCGTCTTATGGTAATTTCTACCTTGGACAAGAAAACTACTGCTACTTTAAATAAATGTTTGTCGAGGAGAGTGATGGAGGACCATCATGCTTTGGCGAGTTCGGCACAAGAGGAAGTGAGTAAATTTCGACGGCAAGATAACGAAATTGAATCGAGTGAGAATGATTCCGAGAAAAATCATGAAACTAAAGATGATGATCAGTCAGACAATGCTTTTAAGTATCGACAGTCAAACTCACAAAGAAAAGGGCTTAAGCGCAATTCAACAAAACTAACTGCACTTGCAAGGGTATGCGACAGATTCGGAGTTCCATCAGCTACAGGAGCAGCATTAGCAACGGCAGTATTAGAAGATTTCGATATTGTGAACAAGGAGGACTCATCCCAAGTCATAGACTGCATGAAACTTAAAAGACAGAGACTAAAATCAAGACTAGGAGTACAAAAATCAGAGCATAGTGGACCTGCAATTGTGGAATCATTAGGATTCTGGAAGAGCATCAAAATAAGCCATTGCAGTGGTGCATGTCTTCTCCATTTAAATGAACTCCCACTCCGACACATTATTGCTCATTTAGATGGAGTTACGGCTGGACCCAAGAGCTACACTGGCCCCATTGGGAAGCAGATCCAAAACTGTGAAGATTTACCTTTTGTTGACTTTGAAACTATCCCAGCTTGTCACCCCGATGTATATATTGCTGATGTAAATATTGATCAGGCATACCTAATAGATGTGTTAAGAGCAGTTGCGTCCAGAAAATGCCCGATGGGTTTAGCTGAACGATCACAGGGAAAACTTTGCCACGCCAGATGGGTTACAACAGCCGCTAGAATTTTACGTTTGTGGTTGTCAACGGAGAATCCTTCAGAAGAACTGCTGATATTGGTCACTTATATACAGAGAGTGTACATTAAGATGTGGTTCATGATTAAATCGAAACCTTACTGCATTGATGGAGCTCAAGACATGTTCGACTTGGTGCACTTCACAAGGTATTTAAGAGAAGACCTGCTGAAAGTTGTCAATCCAGTTACACAACGTGGTGCTTTCTGGTGTCATCCTGAAAACATGCTCATCTGTATGATGACGGATGAAAGTAAGAAAGTAAGAGAGCAAGCCGTAAAAAAAATACTTCAAGCTAGATATACAAAAAACGAAAACAATCTAGGGAGAAAATTTGAAGTGTCCAAATTACAATGGAAAGCAAAGACGTATAATCATTTGATAGCTTGGAAAAGCATTGTTGTGACTGAGCCTCCACTTCTAAAAAGTTTGACTGAGGAAGACATAAGAAAAATGGCAACTAATGTAATAAAATCGGAATTGCCAAAATTCCTACAAGTTCCTGTCCACACTCAAAGTGTTTTTTTTAATTTTTTTATTTGCCCAATTGACACAGGATACAATCACTTAGCAAGTGTATAAGGCACGTCAAAAAAGAAAAATAAGAAGTTACAAATCACATAAATATTCCTTGACACTATAAAAACACTTTTGCACAAGGTATAATGAGACAGCCTTTTTAAAGACTGTCAATTTTTCAATATTCTTTATAGTGGCAGGTAAGTTATTGAATAGTTTCGTGCACATGGAGTGTGGACCTTTTGATATAAGTGCTAGGTTTCTAGATTCCACATGAATGTCTCTGCTTCTCCTGGTTTCATAAGTGTGGATAGTGTCATTCCGTGTGAAACTTTCACCATGTTTTTTTACATAAACAACACAATAAAATATATACACACACGGTACAGTTAACACTTCTAGACTTTTAAATAGTGGGCGACAATGGGCATGATATTTTACATTGCATATTGTTCGTACCACCTTCTTTTGTATTATAAATACATCTTTCAATAGGGAAGTTGATCCCCAGATTACAATACCGTAGGTAAGCCTTGAGTAAAACAAGCCATAATACAGAGTTAACAGAACTCTTGAGCTTACACTGTATTTCAGCACAGAGACTAGGTAGAATACTGAATTCAATTTTTTATTAAGGTACATAATGTGTGAGCCCCACGTAAGATTGGAGTCAACATATATTCCAAGAAACTTAATTTGCTCCACTATATTTAAATTTATATTCTGGCTTGAACATAACTCGCCATAGTCCAGGATATGCCGTGTAGAGAACAATGTTGTTTGAGTTTTTGCATTGTTTAAAATCAAGTTGTTGAGAGACATGTTCGTCTCGTGAAGGATGCGTCTGCAGCAGTCTATGGGAGGCACAACAGAGATATGTTCATCAAAACTATCATTGCGGAGAGAGCGCATATGCCTGAATTCCGCCATAAAAGTCAGTACAAGGTCCACGATTCAAACTAAATGCTAAAAGTGCCCATTTTGGTTGGGAGGTTAGTTTGGGCACGTGTGGAACTCGATGCGCAGCCACCTCCTCCAGGTGAGTTCTGGGTTGTTACTGGAACGGTAGCAAGCGAAGAGCTACTCAGGCATTAAAAGCAATATCCACTTTTCGTATGCTGGGTTGCCTATCCTCAATTTTATTAATAATTTTTTTTTAGTGTTTATAGGGGTTTTAACTACTTCCAAGCCTCTTTTCACTTACCTTCTGACAATATGTAAGTGTTTCTTACAAAAAAATGAGGCGGGGCACGTTCTTTCGCTAATTTCAATTTTTTACAAAAATGGCCTAAAATTGTTAAACTTTAACCGCTTGGTGGAACCTCAGGACGTTCGACAAAAATTCTGAAAAAATTCCTGAATTATATTGAGCCCCATACACAACTTTTCTGACCCCAAGCCTCTTGAAATTCAAAAAAAAAATATTTGACGATCACCCCTAATGTACGTGCAAGGCTTTCAATATTGAGGCAGGGCAAACTGTGAAATAAGTAGGTAATTCTCATATTAACCGTTAAAGGAGTGGCATACATTTAAATGTACGCTGGGATGTGGGTCCTACAGCCGTGCAAACAAAATATTGTACGATGGATGTGGTATTTAAACTCACAGAGTTTCTACTGCGTGTTCAAAATTACATCCAGCTGGCAGTATCCGAAGTGGGAATTTTAATCCAAATGATAAAGGACAAAAACTCGTTGAAAATAAACTTTTTCCACAAATTAAGTCAATTAAACCTATAACATACTAAACAATGAATTGAAACTACAGGTAACCTACATTTTAACTGCAAGTGCATACATGTTGTCACTTACCCTGCCCATTGACAGTCCATTCAAGTGCTGCCACCAGCTCAGGGATGGGAAAGATGGGGGAGTCTCGTCATCCACAATGGGACACCACCTCATCAGAGCAGCCGAAGTGGATGGTGCCCAGGGGGAGGGTGTGACTCAAACTTCATGGAATGATATATTAATGCAAAGACTTACATCAAAATTACCAAAATGTTGGTCCTTTAAGCCTATAAAATTGTATTTTACATAGACATAGAGATTTCAATGTTCAACATTCACATGTCTAGGGTTGTTGAAGTACTTAAGCCCCTTCATGCATGGAATATAAGCGACAGGCACTGCCTGTGCTTCAATACATGAATTCATACTTCACAATGATAATTTTTTTAGATGAAAAAGATTATACTTTCTCCTTCATCAGCTTCTAACTAAAAATTTAGCAATGTGGGGCATGTTCTTAGGAATGGAATAAGTATATATCTAAGGAGAAAAAATTGATATTTATATTATTGTATTTTTTAAGACTAGATATGCTACAGCACAAAATGTGATAGGGAGAAGAGCTCTGAGGAGGGTTAGCCATATTATACACTGAAAATTAAAAGTGATGTCACACTTCATGCTTTTGACATGTAATCCAGTAGCCTAGACAGGGAGGGCAGGGGGGCGAAGGCCCCCCCCCCCCTCCCCCCCCCTGTGTTCTGGTGCCCCTAAGCTGTGTATTTTTCCACTCTTAAGTCCAATATACGTATAAATAAATGAGTATAATACACTGTCATATTTTGTACAAACCCATCCGCCTATTGCTTCACCAAAATTTGTAAAGTTTAGTAAACTGGTTAATTTATGAGTCGGCGCCCCCTAAAAATTTTCTGTCCCCCCTAGACCCAAAACCTGGCTATGCCACTGATGTAATCATGACCATTTTTAACTTAAGGTGGGCAACAATGTGGAGTGTTCAAGATAAGCAGACAAATGGATATCTCATGACTGGAGAAGTTTGGTTGAGCAGAAGGCAAGAGTTCCCAACTACTGGAAGTCTCTGAAGTTGACGAATAGAAGCATATAAAATATTAAGAAAAGGATGTGGTAAGCATTAAAAGTACATACATATATCAATATGTATCACCAAAGTCAGGATTTCATACACATGCTCTCTCAACTTAAAGAAAATAAGAAAATCAATTCTGAAGGAAAGCAATCATCCTTTAAAAAAAAACAAGAAGAGTGCCAGTGCCAAGTTAGCCATTTTTCATTCTGAAAAACTAAAATTTTTAAAATTTTGAAAATTCCAAATTTTAATGAGCAATGTAGGAATACATTTTCAAAATTATTTATAACTACAGGAATGTGTATTATTGATTTCTCAATTGGTGTGGAGTGTGACCATCCTCTCTCTTTCTCTCTAAAAGAACCCCATCATGTAGAGCTAAAAGACAGTGAATCAGACCACTTAAAATAGAATTTCATATAGCATACAAAATTATATCTTACATCCACGGAAATAATTATACATGCAACTATGAAAAATATCTTTAAAATGTTCTAATTCATATCCTGCACCCACAATGAAGTTACAGAATAAATTGCTGGGTCTAACCCAAGGAGTCTGTATTACCTACAGGCTCCTTGGTCTAACCTTTGACAAAAGAATTTCCATATTACTGAACCCAGATTTAATTAAACTCGCCTACCTTTAAGTCTACATTCTAAATTACATACCCAAGTACAAATATAAAGAGAGGAATGTACAAGGGAAATTGAAAGAAGGGATGTTGATGGACACTATGGATTGATTGCAGACAGAGTGGACCACTTGATAGATTCAATTATGCTCAAAACGTTTTTCACTACATAAACTCCAAAGTACTTTTCAAAAGATTCAGTCATCCATACTTGGCCCTTGCATCCACAAAATAGAATTAGGTAACTCCATTTAAGCATGACAATCATTTGATCTAGAACCACTTTTAGTCAGGGGTGGATTAAGGTCTTTGTTTTGGGGGGTCGGATTACTACTTTCCCAGGGTATGGAATACCTTATGACCAGTGACGTACGGACTGGGGGGCGGGGGGGGATTTAGGGTTTTAACCCCCCCCAAAAACATGTTTACCTGAATTAATTTTCATTCATTTACCTGAACTAGCATTTAGAATTTTGCTTATTGGGCTGAAAAATATAGTTGAATTGTCTTCAGGAAAAGAGAATATTAGTTTATTATTGTTTTAGTGAATAATAATCTAAATATCATTTAATGATGATGCACATAAATATTAATGTAACCCCCTCCAGAAGTCACACCCCAGTTCCCAGAAGTTAATCCTGCATTCGCCACTGCTTATGACCACCATTTTTCCCACTTTAAGAGGAATTACTAGGGAGGGACCCCTCCCCTTCCAACCCCCCACCACATTCCCTTAATCCACCCCTGCTTTTGGTGTAGTGAAAGAGATTTGAGCAGGCTAAACTATCAACTTATGTTACTTAACACTATTGCACACGTGTTAACTAATGTTTTTTTTATTCCAAAATCATCTATTGTAGCAGATACTTGACTGTGATACTGAGCTGCATATATGCTGTATTCATTGTCACCCTTGGTGTAGTCATCTACATTAGTGACCTAGTTTCTGCTGAATCAATAATGGCGGAGGTAAGTACCATATATTTTTCCAGAAGATAAAAGTTTACTCAAAATAAAAAGCTTCCACAACTATTGGCACAGTAAATGTCTCACTTCATACATACTGCTGCATAATAAGAATTATAATCTGCATTCAAATGAACAAAAGTGATGGCAGAGCTATGAAATGTGAAACATGGACAAAGAATAGGCTCATATTAAATGCATTTCTGTGATTGACACCACAGTTACTTTAAGCTGCCTTGAGAATATTATTGCTTGCATCTATGATTCTCAAATGAGGACTCGTCAAAATATGAGTTGGATTCAAAGGTAACTGGATTGCATGCATTACAGCAGGACTTTTATAATATATGGAATGCACATTTTTTACTCCTCAGGTATTCAGCATTTACCTCATGTCAATAGGTTTACTGTGGCTTATTTTCATATATATGGACATCAAAAGGCACTTAAAAAGAAAAGAAACTCTAGAATCAGCATTGACAGCAGAATGCTCACTTGGGAATTGTGGTAAGTTTGTGGAAAGAAAATTAGGTGAAAAAAATCAGATGAGAGAATTTCTCACTGAAGTTTTTGCAGCAATATTTTTGAAAGCACTGATTTTATTACAAATCGCCAATTGTTTGAGTTGCTGTGCTGTGGGCAACATTTCAGATGCATCACAGCTTCATCATGTGATTCAAAGTGAGCCTAACCACAACAAAACAATGCTCTGGTTTACATAGGCATTCAAGTTATATTTGTTATATACATATAATTGCTAGTCAAGATACAGCCATCCTTGAGGTTAACATTGCTGGGTTGCTTTGCTATTTCCATAGATTCCAACATTCAATGTAGAATATCTACAATTATGTAGTATAAAGAAAAAGCCTTCCTGCTACACTGACGTATCTAATGAAATCAGTAGGTTGTCTGAGGTGCAATATGGCTTATAATCATTGATGCACTCTTTAACCTAATTCCACCCACCTAAGGTAAGGCCTCCTTGAATGTCTTCATAAGCCAGTACTGTGAACAATATTGTATCCACGGGTATTGTATTGTAAGATATCTTTCTACTGTTTACCAAAGACGGAAGTTGATAGGAATCTGAAACTTTGTCCACTGTAGGCAAAATAAATCCAGTGTAACACCCCCAAAAAAAATGATGCTGTCATCTGAGGGAGCATGCAATGTTCTCATTACAATTTCCAATCAATGACTTACTAACAATCAAATATACCGTACTTCTCCGAATATAAGCCGCAACCCCATTTTTGGGGTCTCAAACAGGGAAAAAAGTTAATACACGAATTTAATCCGCACCCTTTTTAGTGCATTCCGTACTACCTACAGTATTAGACATTAGAATTTTATATCTGTTTTTACATTGCCTACGTAACTGTAACACAATGTTACCTATATTATCCTTAAATATATGAATAAATTGTGCACCAATTTGACCTTTTTCAGCATTATTTCTTACTTTCTCCGTGGCTTAGGCAAGTTTAGCTGGCGTCCACATGAATCCGAATGGCTGGGAAACTCAAATTGGTCATTTTTACGATTTTTTAAAGAAAGTTCTTGAATATAAGCCGCACCCCGATTTTGGTGCCCCAAAATAGGGAAAAAAAGTGCGGCTTATATTTTGAGAAATCCAAGGGTTAAACAAATATTACATAATTTAAACAGTCCTAATTCAAAAGAGGAGTCATAGTCCAAAAGCATTATAATGTAATAAACCAAGAACGACCCATGGAGCCAAGGTGAATAAAAAAGGTCTCGGAAGGCATGTATGTTACTTTTTATCACATGAAAAAATATTTTCTTTGTTAAAGTCATAAAGAAATTCCAGCATTTTTCACCCACTTGCACGTAACGTTTTGGTATCAGAAGTGGGATTTGTGAAAATGGATGATAGGAAAAATATCTTGGAGTACTTGAAAGTGGCGGAGCTGAAGAAAGAGTTGGAGGAGCAGGACCTCAACATCATCGGCAATAAAGCACTGCTAGTGGAATGTCTTCGGGAAGCGTTGATTGCAGAGGGAAAAGACCCGTAAACATTCTGCTTTGATGTCCAAGGAAATATCGCAAATGACCTGAAGAGCTTAAAATTGGAGCTTTTGGAAAAAGTGAGAGCTTGAAATCAGTATGGATCAGAAGTTTCTAGAAAATGCTAGGATATTTGGAGAATCAGTGAGAAGATTTCTCGAGCAGTCTGTGGGAAGCTTCAACAAAATTAGGAAAATTACGAGAGGAATTTACTGACAATCTTTACTTAACAACAAACACACTATGAACGGAATTCTCACACAAACTACTTTAAGAAAATTTAGCCAAGCTCCATAAAGAATTATTTGCCGCTTACCAAAAGACTAGAAGGAAAAATTTTAGCTGCAGAAAGCATTTCCTGTGAAGAAGAGACTCCCATATTGATGGTGAAAGAGGGACCCCAGGAGATGCAGAGAGAGAGCATCCTCTGGACAGAAGCTGAAGATTCCCAAGAATGATGGTAAAGTTCCGTGGGCAGCCCGGCTGGATTTGCTTGCAGGCATCGCCAAAGCCAATGGAATAGAGTGGTCAGGAAAAAGTGTTGGCGTTGAGATCATCATTGCACAAAGATGCTTTGAAGATCCTACCCAGTATTTCACCAGAAGACAGGGGCGTCCATAGGGAGACTTTGACCCAGGCCCCCACTTTTAGGGGGCCCTGGAAGGGCCCCTAGAAAGACAAAAAAGATAATTAAAAAAGATTCCACCCGTGCAACTATGTATTCAGGTGAGTGATAAAATACACCACGAACATATCCGGAAAGTCGTCTGCATTCCCAAACTTGATGTCAAGCTCCCCCTCCTAACCATCCTGGCACCAGCGATTACCACTGTTCAGAGTCCTCTGGATTGCTAATAATGAAATACATACCCTAAAGGAGGTGCTGAGGATACCATCCAGAGGACTCTGTCACTTTTTATTGGCAGCATTAGGAACTATTTGTCCGTTGGTAACCAATGCGCGTTCACGCGGTATTTGGTGCCTACGACAGTAAGGACATAAGGATGACCGACAGTCATTGGACATTACTGAATGTATATTCATCTGGACTCATGGTAACAGGACACTTAATACTTTTTTCACTTCTGAAACCAGTTCAGAAGAAGGAAAACAACCTGACACGGATGAGCTTCTGCCTGAGGACTCTTATGTCTACCTACAGGGAGCATCCGGGCAGTCCAACATTTTTCAAAGAAACTGAACTGCTCAATGATTGTGGTTCTCAAGAAGTGGATTGAGCAGTTCATGAAGTTGTAGACAAATGCATGGAGTCAAATGAAATGCAATCTCATGAACTAAAAGACGAGCAGTGTTTTACCATCCCTCCTTCTGGCTCCAAAGACAAATCCAAAGAAACGGGGCATTTTCAATTAAGTAATGATCCAGCCATATGGGGTTGACTTCATATTAAGGCTATAGATATGATAATCCTAAAGGGGCCACTTTGAAAGCCAGAGTTTATGTCACGAGATAGTAGTGGTAGACCTTTTAAATGACATTAATTTCACAAAAAATTAGGTAGTGGAGAATCTGCTGACAGAAATTGGATTGTTTGGAGCGAGAAAAAACTGGCATATTTTGCTTTTCTTGTTTATTTGAATCTGATAATGTTAGTAAACAACAGTTCAAATTTGATCACCACTGGAAAAAGATATGTATATGACAAGGTCAAAAGCCATGAATCAAATGTAAACCACAAAAATAACTATGTATGTAAAACGGGAAGAACTGCTAAACGTTTTTAAAGGTGGAAAATCTGCAATTGATGAAGCATTGATGAAATGTATCACAGAAGAAGAGGCAAAATGGAGAAGAATTTTAACAGTTGTCATAGACATTGTGTTATTCCTAGCCGAATTAAATCTTTATAGAGGTAGAAATTCTACAGCAGATAAGGACGATTGTGGACATTTTTTGTCCACATTGAAATTGATAGGACAATACAATCCAGACATCAGGGATCCTCTAAAAACAGTTTCAAGTGCCAACAATTCTGGAAAAAGAATGTAAGCACACTATCTATCGTGGAGGACTCAAAACGAATTTTTGAAAGCGTGTGGTAATAAAGTAAAAAGCTATACATTAAAAGAAATTAAAGAATCCCTTTACTATTGCATTATCGTTGATGGATTGCCAGATGTTTCTCACAAGGAGCAACTAGACTTCCTAATACGATACATCCTTTAAAAAAATGGCTCATGGGATGTTTTTGAAAGGTTCTTTGAGCTTTCTGATTTTGACCAGAAGACTGGTGAAGCAATTGCTGAGCATACAAAGAAAGTTGTTTAAAACTGTGGACTGGCCATGCAGATCACTGGATCGCTATGCAGAGGCGAAGTGTACGGCAACGCTTCAAATATACCGGGGAAGTTTAAGGGAGTAAATACTAGGAATCTAGATGAAAACCTCCAAGCATATTTCCCCTTATGATACATACACTTTGAATCTGTGTGGGACTCACACTATGGAGGCTTACGCAGAAGTATTTTGGAAACACCCAGAACCTTTACAAACTGTTTGCATTGTAATGAAAAGTTTACTGACGGACATTGAAACCATTAGACATAGTTGGGATGCTCCTATAGAAGAAGATAAACTAGTTGCTACAAACTTTGGTGTACCAACAGAATTAAAAAATACAAGAGCCTGAAAAAGGAAACCATTCTTTGATGAATCAGGAGAGTTAGATTATAATCATGAATCTAAAGAATTACGCTTTAAAGTGCAGGCATTCTTACCCTACTTAAGACTTGTTGTACTTGGAAATAAGATCATTGGCAGACAGGCTGCACAAAGTATCAAACGTGTTCTCTCCTATTATTTGTCCCTAGGAAATTTATTGAAAATCAAGTGAAGCTGTCATTGATGCATCAATGACAGCATGCTATAGCAGATGATCTTGCCAGCGTGTACCCAAATGATTTGATGATCTAGCTCAGGGTTGTCCAACTTGCAAGACCTCAAGGGCCACAACTTAACCTTAAATACGTTTGCGGGCCACATAGTAATAAATTAGTATTTTTTAAAGTAGCAATAAGGAACAGTGTAAGGTATAAAATAAAATAAATTTCTGAATTTTTGTCTAATAAAATTTTTCAAGCCACAATAAATGGCACCGTGGGCCGCCAGTTGGACAACCCTGATCTAGCTGATAAGTTAAGAATATGTATACTATAAAATTATTATGGATGCAATAATGTGTGTTGATGAAAACAAGAACCTAAACTCATCTGTAGATTTATTGAATGTGATACATAAAAAAGGCTTTGAAAACAAGTCTACCTCAGATCTGTATTAGCTGTACTTCCAGACTAGGTGACATCAGGAGAAAGAGCCTTCAGCAAAATGTCCCTGATAAAACATCGTCTGAGGTCATCGATAGGTGAGGACAGATTTAATCACGTAATGATGATTAGTATTGAACATGAATTAGTTAACGTCATAAATTTCAGTGAAATAATAGACAATTTTGCCAAAGTGAAGGCAAGAAAAAAAGCTATGGAGGCCTAAGTTCATTGTTTTGGTTTTTAAACTTATCCATTTTTTTTACTTTTCACAGTAATATTCAATAGTTGAGTCACTATTATTTCTGTCATAAAATTTTAGGTAATAAACTCTTAAGTATGTTTGCTTATGTTCTCATAGCCTTCCATTTTCTTGGGGGGGAGAAGGGAATGGAAGGGCTCCAAAGAGAGCATTCCCCCAGGCCAGTGGTGGATACATATGGGGGGCGCGCGCCCCCCCTTGCGGGGCCGCCCGCATTGCCGCCCCCGTCAGTCAGCCCGCACACTTTTCGTTCGTGTCTTTCGTCAGTCGACTCTGAGTCGAGTTATCGAGTAGTTGTACTTTCTTATGTAGCACGCGCACGCGTCCGCGTCATCGTATTTTATACGTTTCTGTCTGGCGCATAGATAGCTAACCTACGAGAAAAGTCGCGGCCATTCTAGTGATCTCGATACGTTATTCTGTCTGGCATTTGTTCAAGAAAAGTCGCGAATATTCTACTGTTTGTATTTGTTCACACTCTTTAAAAGTCTGGAAGCGAACATTCTGGCACCGATCGTTCTCGAAACAACCGAGCTACATATATAAGGGGAAGGAGAGTCGCTGCCAGGCAGTCAGTTCGAAAGCTACAATCGTCGCGATAACTTGCGTCCCCCCCTTGAGTTTTTCCTGTATCCGCCACTGCCCCAGGCCCCCAAATGTCTCTGGGTGGCCCTGACAGAAGAGAAAGAGGACTTCAACCTCCTGTTGAAAAAAATGGAAATGCGATTTGGGAAAGCACATCTAGAGTCTGTGTACCGAGTACACCTGAAGGCCCGCATACAGAGAACCAATGATACTCTACAGGAGTTCGAAGTTGATGTAGCCAACCTGGCCAAACTCAGCTATTTTGAAGCTATGTATAACAGGGAAAAGCAAGCTATGGAAAAGTTTGTTCATGGTATTTGACACCCTGAGACCAAGCTGGAGGTGCAATGATCCCAACCAGTGACTCTGGCAGAAGCATTAGCCATTGCTCTACAGTTTGAGGCCATTAAGAGTCGGTCAGCAGGTATACTAAGATAAGAATGGTAGAAGAAGAAAGCCTGGACCGAGCAGCCATGACGGAAGTTCTTAGGAGATTAGACCAGATAGAGAAATGGAAGGAAACCTGCCTCTGTTGTAGGAGGTTTGGCAAATTGGGGCATGTGTGGAGTAAGTGTACGAAGATTCAGAAGGCAGAGGATACCGCTATGCCAGCTGAAAAACTAAGTGGGGTTGGTGAGTTGGGGCAATTGTTGACCCATAGTCAAAAGCCCTTGAAGAAAACATTATTTGTGGCATTGCTTTCTTCTGGAGCGAAAAGCATATTGGTTGATGGTCTAATTGATGGAAAACGCTGTGCCATGTTGGTGGATACAGGAAAAACGAAAACCATTGTATGACCAGGTTAACAACCGGAGACTTCAGAAAAAAACATGGCGACCACAAATAGTGACTGGAAGTACAGCTACTATGTATAGAGTGGCAAACGCTCTTGTTACAACTGGAAGTACAGCCACTAAGCATCCTGCTGACTGCTGTTGGCAAAGAGGGAAGAAGTGGATTGGGTTTTCCAGGAAATGAAGAACGAAGGAGTGATTGAACAGTCTAATAGCCCTTGTGCTCCTCCTGTCGTACTGATGAGGAAGAAAGACAGATCAACAAGGTTCTACGTAGACTACCACCAGCTCAACAGCATCACGAAGGGCAGTTATCCGTTACTGAGGATTGATGACACATTGGATACACTGGCTGGATCGCAGATATTTTCAACCCTGGACTTGAGGAGCCACAATTGGCAGGTTGAACTAGCTGAGGAAGATAAGGAAAATACTTCATTTACACTTGGTTCCTGATTGTGGCAATTTACAGTTATGACTTTCAGCTTGTACAATGCACCCACAATGTTAGAACGATTGATGGAGTCTGTGTTGAAAGGACTCATGGAAAACTTGCTTAGTCTACCTGGACAACGTACATAATTCTGGTCAGGAATAATTTTGATGACCACACAAGAAACTTGGAGGAAGTTTCCCCGAGGTTACAAGAAGCAAACCTGAAATTGAAACCTAAGAATTGCCAGTTCTTCTGAAAGCAGAGGCTGAATTTTTGGGGCATATTGTCTCCGACAAAGGAGTCACAGTAGATCCTAATGAGACCAAGGCAATCATGGAGTGGCCAGTACCCAAGAATAACCATCAGTTGAGGAGCTTCTTGGGGTTATGTACCTATTACAGGGGATTCGTAATGGGATTCACCAACATTGCAAAGCCTTTGACATGCCTAACAGAAGAATGGCAAGAGTTCCTGTGGGACAAGAACTGTGAAGCAGTCTTAGAACAATTGAAGTGTGTTCTGACAACAGTGCCAGTACTTGGGTATCCCAAAAGCACACCCACTTGCACATAACAATAAGATATAGATAGTATAACGGAGTGAGTTTAGCATAAGATTACTTGCACAATTCAAAATGTAGGACTATTCAACAAAGTTAAATGGGATGATATTTCTTCAATATCACCCAATTGAGGCAAAGAAACTTTTATCAACCAGTTAAGGTGGCTCTTAGTCAACACTGTCATGAGGATTTCTCATAAACATTTTAAAATATTAATTCCATTTTAAAAACATAAATTAATACACTATTCTATTATACATAAAATAAAAACTTATTTTCTATAATGTTTGACCTTAATTTGTCAGGTTTCTTTTGATGCAGTACCCCTGACAGTTGCCCAGGTTGGCCGAGATTTATGCCACTGCTTATCTTCATGCTTCTTATCTACTAAGCATCGTACACTGCATGCAATGCATCAAGAAATGTACAATTATTATTATGTATTTTATATTAAAGGTTCTTCCAGAGAAAGCACAAAATACAGAATGAATACTGAAAGAGATCAACATTTAGAAGTTCAAATGCCATGGACAACAATGTCGTCAAATTCAAGGACCATAGCTACAAGTCTATTTAGTGGCAGTGAGACAATGATAAATGTTGCTGAGGGCAAGCATGGTTACTGTTTCAGTCAAGGAAGGCATTCTGGAAGCTTCTATTTGAAAGCAGGAGCAGCAGGCATGGATTGTTGCTTTTATAATAAACTATTTTCTTGTTCTGTAAAACCTAATGAACCGTATTCCTATATAATAGGTAGACACATTTAATAAAAATGCTCCAACCCTCTTCTCTTTCAGGCTTCTGTTTTGGTCATCTCATACACAGTGGTCTCCTTCTAGGTCATCAAATAGTATTTTTCACATCTGACTCAGAAGAATTTGCAAACTGTGCAAATGTCGCCACACTTATCCTAGACATCATTTATCCAACATATTCATTTTTTCAACTGTTTTTCATTTTCAAATATTCAAATGTAAGTATAAATACGTTGATATCAAACAAATTCATTTACAAAAATGGGTTTAAAAAGAATTGATCATCAGCTTAAATACCACTTCTTTTGGACTTAAAAGAATCTTTAGTTGCAAATCCACAAGTATGTACATACTTACACAAGTTACAAATATACATTAGGGTTCTTTAACTTTTGTTACCTATCAACAAATATTGTCTTCTCCGCAGACTTTATCAAAACTGGCAAGTCTATACACCTCATTTTTCTCAACATTCAACAGTTTTATTAAAATGTGCAAATGGTTGTGCATAAAATAAGTGACCAAAGTCACTTTATTGGTGCACCAGAAGTTGAAAATTGGCAGACTTAGATCAAGCGCTTACTGGTCAACAGAATCAAAAGTGTTGATCATAAAGAAACGGGGTTGGCAGGCTTGCCAACGTCATTGGGAGAAAATTAATGCTTGTCAATATGCAATAATGGTTACAGAATAGCCCCAATCATCCGAGATTAAGAGAATGAGGGAATTTTTAAATTATTGCTATTTATCATAAATCTATAAGATTTCAATGTTATGATAGTTCCTGATTAGTAATACCATGTAATACACATTTGTTATGCGTAGATTTATATAGACTGAAATTGTGAGTAAGCAGTTACCTAAGACATCTGCAGCTGGGACCCAGAAATTCTATAATTTTTTTTTTAATAAAATCATGTTTCTAGTGGATCCATGCTATTCTAATACCAAAATATTTTTACAAATCTTTTCCTGATCATACATGATCATGGTACCCATGGATTTTAATCATGGACTACAATCGAATATTACGGATTATAATTGTAGATTACAGATTATAATCCTGGAAAAATATCCTTGGGTCATATTTTTCTTTAACCCTTAAGCTGCGGCAGCTAGAGTGCATTTCGTCCACCCTGTGCGGCGAATATCTATTCGGACGGAGCCTGTCACTCCTTCCCACGGGCCGAGGCCGGGCAGTTATATGACCCATGTAATCCCCTCCCTACCCTTTTCTCGGGATCCCAGGGAGTGGGCACCGGAACTTGTCGAGGGATTAGTGGAACTTGGAAGTAATTTTGAAAATTTATTTATAGGTGTAATTGTTGAAAAGAAATATGACAATATATTTTCTAGCAACTTTGTGTTTAATTTGATACCAAACACCAAAAAAATCCGTTGATAATTGAGCCGGGCGCGAGCATAAGACAACTAACTTTTGAGACAACCGTAGCCTCTTGAGCGAACAATCGGAAGAAAGGGTCGCACATCATTTCGGTGGTATGTGATCCCTAAAGAGCGTGGGAAGGGAGTGGTTTGGGTAAAAAGGGTGGATTCCCAGATGTCCCAAAGAATGAGTTTGGGTCATAAAAATATGAAAGGACTGAGGGAGCAGGTAGACAGAAAGGGTCAAACGTACAAGAACGTTCTCTCCACAGTTCCCGGTACACACGTACAAGTACGTTTACCGCAGCTTAAGGGTTAAGAAATGAAGTCAGCAACAATCACAAATATGTATGCAGAATATTTGAGTTTCAAATTCATATATGTTTATATATAAGCATTAACTGTATTTTTCAAAATTTATAATACAGGTCATCATAAATAGATGCCAAGAATTGGCTAGATTTGCCCTAATGCACTGCATAGCATCCAGTCTATGCTTTTGGATTTGGACAATCTTGAGAGAAACTATGGATTCTCTTCATCACACAGCTGTGACAGAAAACCATAATGATTTAAGCAATGATT
Source organism: Pyrrhosoma nymphula (assembly GCA_963573305.1). Taxonomy (NCBI): domain Eukaryota; kingdom Metazoa; phylum Arthropoda; class Insecta; order Odonata; family Coenagrionidae; genus Pyrrhosoma; species Pyrrhosoma nymphula. The sequence continues at coordinate 40,646,117 of OY754334.1, forward strand.
CTCCTGAAGAAGATAATTATGCTGAAGCAGCATCACATGAGTCAATATCCACATCCACATTTTGGGGAGAATCAGAGAAGCATTCCATTTCAACACCACCTTCAAAATTTGAGAGACTAGATATTCTCTCATCACTCCCACTTACAAGTTACAAGGAACGTAAGTACATCAATGCCAATTGCATTTATTCTCAAAAAAAAGAAAATCTTAAGACTAATTTTTAAAAATGCTTGAATAGACATCAATTAATCACAAATTTTAAAGATAATATTATTAGCACCAATCAAAATAAACCACTTGAGTGTAAACCAGGAATTTAATTGAAAACACACCAGTGGCAAAGTTAAAATTTGCAATTAGAGTTGAGTATTTAATTATATTTCTCATTAAATATGCCTTACTAAATCAAAATTTTAAATCATTTAACATCATTTCCTAGTTAAATCTAAATCAAGGATCGACAAATATTTTTCAATGGAGAAATACACAAATGCAAGTCATTATTTAAACTCTTTAAAAGCTAGTTATATAAATGTTTGTGAGTAATTCTCCAGATTAATAATGGTTAATCTGGAGAATCACTTTGTAAATTTTTATTTAAAAAATCTTGCTTTCAATATCACTCTGCAAAGCTAAGATGAAGGTTAACAACTTCTCTTCTCTCAACAATGCTTTTCAATTTAGGAGGAGCCAAGGATTTGCTTCATTTCCTGAACAGCAGCACTTACTTTTCAAACAACTGCCGGGGTACTAGTCACTTGTCAACCATTTTTGATAACTTTTCACCATATTTGTACCCATTCACCATAGAGTACAGTATACTAGTAGGTAAGTTATAGCACTCAGACAAAGTATGTAGCCTAAGGATTATACAATGATTAACACAATCAACCGAATAGTATGAGGGTGTTTCTGATCTGCTGCCATGACCCTTTAATGTTCCAAGGAATAAAAATATATCATGGGGCATCAATGGGTTAACTGGAGTTAAAAGATGGTGAGGGCACCAATTTCCTTATACATACATATTTCATTGCCATAATGTGCGGCAGATATTGACAACTTCAATATGTAGCCTATCCTACAAATAGGGATGATATAGGATTCAGTCAAATGGGCAGTGGCTTCTTTTAAGTCCTTATTTGCTACTTTTGCCATCCTTGATGGGTCATAAGGGCAGTCCAGTACTAAAATGTCATTTTTTTTAAATACCTCAGGCTCCATAGGCGTTTGTTTCCCAATTGTGCCTGTATTTTCGCAAAACTTTCAACTTTAGGGTTCAGGCTGCAGTTGTAAATATTATCCAATTTTGAAAATATTTTGCATGTGAGATCCTCATATCAGTACACAACTTTCCTGCATTGGGCAAATTTGATTAGGAAAAAAAACTCATTTTGGCCCACCCTACTGAGCAATCCACAAAATGGCCTGGGGCACTACCTCAGGGAATCATTAAAGGGATTAGTTTAAAATATATTTCCTATAAATCAAAATATATTCATGAATTGTAAAAATACAAATTATGAGGAATCAAAATAATAAATTCATTCATAAGATATTCTCATATGAATTTTCGAGTGGAAGAGAAAAAGAGGGGGTGCTGAAAAGTATTCTTGCCCAAGAAAAATAAAATTCCTTGAGCAACCCCAGGTATTAAAAGTGTGAATTGAATGAATCAAAGCTAAAAATTCCTCTTTTATGAAATCCAGGTTTTCATTGCAGTGGGAGTTCTTTTCATAATGTGGCAAAATATCGGAAGATGCAAAATATTAAGCTCCTCCTTAAGTTGCTGTAGTGGGTATGTTGGAAAATTGACTGCCAGGCTTAGTATGGACATGAGAAGAGGAGGCAGAAATGACATATATGAATGGGTTTCATCCAGAAACAGTGCTACACCCCTTAGTGTTGGAGAATGGTGGCTACGAAATGATGGAACTCTTGATCATTGTAAAAGAGAACAATGCCCTTGGAATCATTCTGCTGTCCATAGACGAGAAAGTGCCTTCACTAGCAACTTAGTTATACATGCTGACTGTCATTCTGCAAATAAGGTATGAATTTATGAGGTAAAAAGACAGAAGTACAGAAACTTCTATGGAAATCACCATGTAGAATAGTAAAAAAGAGAATGCACCAATACCTAAAACTTGTCACTTGATTAGAATTTAGTTAACAGTGAAACTTTGCCATGCCTGCAATACAGATTCATATTTGAGCTGTTTCCAAACATATAGGCATGTTCCAAGCTTTGCCAAAAAAATTTTATGCAGTTCCTTAATGGTCATTTTCACTACTTTCCTGAGAAAGTGTGATAATGGGTAGATATCTCAGCCAAAATTTTTATATGTACATGTAGATTTTAGTTTTTTATTTTAATAATCTTAAAAATTAAATTTAAATACATTATTTTTCACCATTCAATTCTCAAATATATTAAAAAATTTCAAAAAAGCCCCAGTAGAATAAATACTGATAGGTATAAATTTATATAGGTACACTACATACACGAAAATGGCCTAAGTACCTAGACTTAACTCACCTGAGTTGGAATTTTCTGGCCTTGAAAGGGCTAATTACTACAGCTTTCCAATTCCACCAAAGTTAAGGAGAATGAGGTAGCTTATTTTTACAGTAAAAATTCTGGATATTGTGGAATTTCCTCCATATATGGTCCATGCTCTAAAAAAATTAGAACATGTCTGGAAAAATGAGGATACTTGGCAGCCCTAAGACCTGGGGAATACAGTGGCAGTCTAAGGAAATTTTGTGCTTGGTCAAAACTGGCAAATAATGTGCATGCAATGGAATGTGCATTGTCATGGTGGTATTGCCTCTTGTGGGCACATGCAATTCTAGCCTTTGCCAATGAATGGAATCCCATAAATACTGCAAAACTTAACAGTAGCATTTTCTGTTAAATTGACTGACCAGATGAAGAATACTAATCATGAACAATGCTTGAGTAGTTGAAAATAGTTAGTATTTTGTTCACATTGCAGACACTCATTCATGTTTCACACTAAGCAGGTCTAAGAGAAGATGTATGTAGTCTTACACTGCAAAGACTGAACCTTGGTTTAGTTGTCAAGGCAATGGAGACATCATAATTATATAACCTGCAACAAGCATTATGAAAATTGTGGTTATTCTCAACACAATCAAGTAGATCACGACCTCCTCAAATCAATTTTTCTTTTTGGTAAGCCAAAAGCAACTTTGGCACAAACTTAGCAAAAGTTAGACTCTTACCCAAATCTTCCATAAGTAAGGACTAAAAAGGACCGTGGCTATCCTTGAGCACTTCAGATAATTTGATAGATGATGATGGTGATAAGAGCAAAGGGACTATAGTCAATGTGGAGAGCATTGGATGAACAGTGAGAAATGTATAGCTAATGAAAATAAATGGTTATACGCAGAGGAAGGTGAGAAAATTTTTCTAGAAGTAGAAATGCAGGAATAATTGTAGTGGCGGGAAGGCATAAAATATAGATGGTTGAACAACTCACTAATCAACAGAGTATTTTGAGGAGAAGGGGTCAAGAATTAAGGACATGGAATTGAATAGGCCAAGGAAGTAGGTATTGATGAAGGAAAGAGAATTGATGGAGTCAAAGACATTCAGAAAAGATTACACAATCAAATATTTAATATGGAGTGATGTATATGGCACTGTTCAGACTTGGTCATTAGGGTAAAGGTTTTGTACTGACTAGAGATTTTTGACAAGTGGGAGTGGAGAATAATGGAAAGCATTACCTGGGTAGTGAGGAAAACAAACTAGGAAGAGTTAGGAACATTTCCAGTAAGGGAGGAAAAGTACATAGATTGGCAGTGGAGATGCTGAGAAGGCAGTCAATGGATGGAGGACATTGAGAATAAATGCAATGTAGAAGGGAGTGATAGAGGGAAGAGGTTTGCTATGAACCAGAGAGGAAGAAGAAAAGCAGTACATACTTTAATCAGGCAGGAGGGATGACAGAGAGTATGAGGAGCTCAAGAGAAATTTGATAGAGAAAAAATATACAGTCATGAGTGGAAGCTCAAAGGTTTCAGCCTTAATGATGTGGAAATTAATTTTTAACTAAGAGATGAAAATCTTTGTATATTTCCAATGATTTTTAATTAAAGTAGTTACAATGCACAATGTTTCGACGCAAAGGCAGGTTCAGGTGCAAAGTTGCACCTGAAGATGACGCCTTTGCGTCGAAACATTGTGCATTGTAGTAACTATTTTAATTAAAAATCATTGGAAAGATACAAAGTTTTTTCTCTCTCAGTTATGAGTGGAAGCAATTAAACATATCCCAAATTGGGTAGCTGATATGGAGATTATCCATGTAACCTATTAACTGGTAAAATAGCATAGCAGATGAAGATGAAATAACTGCGTTGAAGGATATTGAGGAAGAAAACCACAATTACATAAATTTAATTTAATAGAGGAGCTTGAAGTAAATTTTTCTCCACAAGGAGAGAAACAAGAACAAGTTGACCATAGAATTGAAGAAGTTCAGCATGTATTAAGTGCCTATTAGCTGATCTAAAAAGAAGCTCACGATGAAGAGGATATTACTGTCCTCAAAGAAGATATTATTCAGATACAGAATAATTCTTAGATTGCCACTTCTACTTCAAATATGAATACAAAATAAGTCTATAAAAGAAGAGCAATCAGACATTCAGGATCAATACAGGATAGGAGTGAGAGGAAGCTAGCAGTCAATCAGTCAACAGATTAAAAGGCTGGTTATGAATGAATGAGTGGTGCAGATTGAAAAAATGGTATATTTGCTCAAAATCAAAATTTTATGTGTGTAGTGACTTTTGCCTTATTTACTTGAAAATTCTCAAAAGTAATCCTAATACAGAGATTTAAAAATTGATAAAATACAGAAAAAATAATTCTCTTCTTCACTTTTTATTTCAGGGGTTGTTTGCTGGATTAATAATTCTTGTAGGATCTGTAGTGAGCATCATCCTGTTTTTTGTGGCAATGGCTGACAAAGAGTATGTAGAAACTGGACTAGTGGTTAATGCCATTACTGAACTAACATTGCTAGTGGTGATGACACTGACTTCAGGAATAGCATATCATCAAATTAGCCGGCTTGATATCAATCACCATCCAGTGTCATTTCTTGATGATCTACTTTTGTTTTTATGCATACCTGCATTTTTCTTGTATGCTATTTTCAGCATTGTGCCAGCCATTGAAAAGACCAGTTACCTCTCCATTACCAACACAATTCTACAGGTAAACATTCTTTGCTTTCCACTAATTCCTATAATCATGGCCTAAAAGATTAAGCCTATAAACATTTCAAAGAGTCAAAACAATAAGGCATCCAACTTGATGCATAAAAAAACCTCTTTAAAAGGTTTTGTGGTCACTGGTATGTAGTAGTAAAGAATGAAATTGGAAACGGAATTGTGCAACAGTTTTGATAAATATTTCCTCAGGTTATTCAAGTACTGCTACAAACACCATTCATCATTGATGGCCTAAGAAGATGTTCAAATTCCCTTCACTTCCAGAGGCTTAAACCAGGAAGAGAACTGATAACATTTTTAATTGTTTGCAATGTAGCAATGTGGTTCATCGAAACATTTGAAATTAAGTCACAAGCTGTACGAGATGACAGAAATGAATTTTATGGCAGTGTTCTTTGGACAATGCTTAGCCACATGACACTTCCTCTAACAATGTTTTACCGGTTTCATTCCTCAGTTTGTCTAGTGGATATATGGAAGTCTGCTTATGAGCCAGGAGGATGATCTGCTCCGTGTATGACTCAATCTTAAGTGATTTAATGTATTAAAAGCCGCTAAATTTTCCAAGCTCACAGTCATATTTTTCAATGACAGTCTCACAGTAACTTGATTGACAAAGAGTTGCATTGGACTGTTTTGCTACTGAAAAAAGAAGAAGATAGCATTCCTTTGAAGTAGACCCTTCTCAGATGATGAGAACTTGGTACTGAAAAAATGAAAAATTAATAACACTGTATCAAAGTTAAAGAGTGACACATTCTCATGGGAAGATTGGTTTTTTTAAAATGCTTGACATTATGTCAATCAACTATAAGATGCTGTGCACTTCTAGAAGACCCATTGTCTCTTATAATAACTGACAAATTGTCCATTATTTTATGCTACATTTGTTGTTGACAGCTATACTTGTACCATTGTACTTGTTAAATTTGCTTCACTTCTCAAGAGGATTCTCACAGTTTTATCATGGCATTAAGTATTTCAAAATCTGCACTGTAATAAAATAAAATGTAAAACAGCAATGTAGAATCGGGCAAAAATTGTACCATCTTCTACAAAATCATTCATTTTAAATAGATGTGACATGGAAGTTATTACATACAAAAATTACAATTATGTAGCCAACCATAATTCCTATAATATCTTTGTTTTCATTGTTATTTTTTGTTGTAATTTATTACGTTTTCATTGTTTTATTTATTGTGATTGTTAAAACTCTTTTATAAAATAAACTCATGTTCAAAGATAAAGATTTTTTTTAACACAATAGTGCAATTAACTGAGAACGTATCCACCTACTTGTTTCTACTATATAATCAGACAGCCATTTTTCTCACGCCAAGGCAACACATGCAACCTTTCTTATACAATGAATATTTTTAGGTCGAACTTGAAGTAGCAGTCAGTAATTTATTCTTTGAAATAAGGATATTTACACTGATTTTACATGCTCCAAAAATGATCACTCCATTATTGCCTTGGATTATATCATCAACATGCCCCACTAAAAAGTTGACATGTAAAGTCGTAGGAGCATGTGACCCCATGGCTCCAGTGTATTCATCAATTACATTACATTATACTGGCACCTTCTGGTTTTAACAAAGAAAAGTTGGCAAATATTGTAAATTTATTCCTTATCTATTAGATGTTCAATATTTTTCTCTTTTGGATGATTTTCGGTCATTTTCAATTCCTATTTAATAAGTAGATAGACTCCTCATACCATTTGCATACAAATTTGGCATATTAGGTGGAAATTTGATGGATATGACCAAAACCATAGTGCATTCCACCATACACTTCCATCAGATTCCCACCTCATACTCCCATGGATTCCACCAACTTGCTCTCACAAGATTGCCTCATAATCATGTCAAATACAGATCTTACCCTGAGTGCACATATATATCTTATCCTGAATCTTCATTATAAAGAATGTAGTTAGTTTTAGCTGCTCACTTTCCTAAACAACGTTTTTATTGTTAGCAGCATTATTTTACAGCTAATTGAAAAGACAATTATGTCTCAAAAATGTTGGTTTTTAAAGTTAAATAAAATATGAAAGCAAGAACCAAGATTTTCAAAGGAGGAGCCGATAAGATAGAAAGTTAGTATTTCGAGCATATATACATATTATAAGTTTAGTTTGACACCCAACAAATGCCTGAAGACAGCATTTATATGGGAGTGCTTAAAATTACCTTCGTCAAACTTACCTGTGAATCTCCACTCGTAAGTCACCTCCCAAATTTATTGCCTATTCACACAAACAGCAAGTCCACCCTTTATCATTTACCATGAAATTGTACCCATTATAGCAAAATATGAAGGCATCCTGTTAGTGTATGGCAAATTCTCATTCCAGTAAATGATAATCTTGAAGTGCAAGGTTGTACATATTTCTCATGGAATTAGGAATTTCAATGCCTCCAAATCTTAAATAACATCAACAACTTGTAATAGTGTCACACATCCCATCCATTGAGGAAGGAGCGTGTTGCAGAGACGCATTCTTAACTGGTACTCAACAATGAAATAAAATTACCATTACATCAGGATCTACAAATTGAAAATAATGGTAGCACTACCTGAGATTTCAACAGGTGAGATGGCCAAGTAGGGGTAATTGCATGTTATTTGGAAATTTTTAAGTAACAAAATGTTAAAAGAGTGAATTTCAAGAAACCTGTTCCACTTAGGTATTATCAAAATGCATTTGAGTAAGAAAAATAAAGTATTCATTGAAGAGGGAATTAAGAAAGGTAATAAAGGAATGTTATCTTTTAAATTGACTAAATCTCAGGCTTTTACATTGCTAAATAAAGCCTTTCTAGTTCTTCATACTTGAAATATTCTATTCTCAGATTAAAATAGAGAATGACTCTTCAAGGAGCATTTATTTGAACTGTTCAGCACAAACAGTGAACAAAATAAATTACTAACTTAACAGATAATACTCTCATCATTAATAAACAGAAATGGAGTAGCATATGAGCTTAATAAAACAACATAACTAAAACATAACAGCAGGTAATAACAGATGAGATACCTATTCCAAACTCATTTCTCAAGTGAGTTCATCAGAAAAAAATTACAACAATTTCTCACATTCTGATAACAAAAGTGAAGATAGTAATAACAGTTGGTAATTCAATGGACCAACCTAACATTCATAAAAAATGCACCAGAATGGAGGTCAACAAATTCATGGTTTTAACTGCCATTAATAAAAGGAAAACAACTAACTATATTATTATTTTTCCAAAAATAATACAATAACATTTCCAAAAGAAAATTGATTAGGATCACTGAAGGCTGTTTGGGCTTCTAATCCTCCACCGTTTCAAATAACTCATCCAAATCAAGTCCTGTATTTCTACCTTGCTCTAAATCTGAATGTTTTGTCGGCCTCAATAACTTCTTCAAGTTATTGCCATCCTGATACTTATTGCCTTTCAAATTCATAAATTCAGTCATAGGCTTAGTTCTCATCATTCGGGCCTATCAAGAGAGATGAAGTTTGAATTAATTTTTCACCATTCCAATTTTGGGTACCTTCAGGAAAGAGATTAGAATTAAAATGAATAAAGCATGCATTATTGTATTAACACACAAATTTTGGGTAACTTCTGGGTAGGTATGTATCACAAACTTCAACAAGCCTCATAACTACGGACAGTGTAAGAGGTTCTGTACTAGTAACATTATTTTAAATATATTTCCAATGTATAAAATTAGATGTCCCTCCAGAAAATAATCTTAACTGCTAGGGAGGACAGTGAATGTACAATAGGCCCGATCGTCAGGAGGTCGATATCGAAATTCGATTTTCGACATACGGGAAAATGTAGCCCGTCCTACCAGATGAACAACGGAAGAAAAATTTTTTTTTCGGACAATATCTAGGGGTGCCGCCGGGGCCGTTTATACTGAGAGTATGCAACCCGCAACACCCGATCTGATTTTCCCCTTTTTAAGCCATTTCAGAGACTCTGGTGCTGTTTCTTCAGGTCGTTATGACTGATATGGCTCGGCTAGATGCTGAGGTAGGCCCAACAGGTCAGCGGGTCACATGGTACGCCATCAGTGCTGTAGAAATGGTAAGAAATCAGTCAATTTCTTCAAAAATGCATTGTAAGTGACGTAAAATCTTAATTATTTGGGTATGTGGGACAGTTACTTCGTCCAATTAGTTCCCCCCTCCTCCCTCACCTTCCCCAATGCTCGTTGAAGAAATTCGTTTTCAGCAGTAGCTGGGTTGGATGCTGGAATTGTTTGTTATCTCAAAATGGCTTGCGGCTCTTTAGGTGCTGTTGCACCTAGAGAGATCCACAGGGCTCACCACGAGGAGGGAGCATAATTCTTTTTAGATTGAAATTCCTGCATCTCTTTCCTGGAGACGATTTTCTGCCGGATGTTTCCTTATCTGTCATGTGGCATGCAAGCCATAACCGCTGCCTCAGTTACCATTTTGACATGCCTCTCAACTGCCTGGGTGTGGCAGGGAAAGGCAGGCATCTTAGGAGGGCCGCCTTCGGTCGCCAGCATGGCCTGAAGCTCCTCCGAGGACATATCTTTTAGCATGGGTGGGGGAATGACTATTATTTTCTCCCTGTTCACAAGTTCAGTGTAGTCCTCTGCCTGGAAGTTGTAAGGGGGAATGTTGAAATTTCTAATTTTATCTTTCTTCTCATACTTCTCGGGGGAGCGACGATGATGGCCTTGAAGGAGACGGTGGCCTCCACTCGTCGTCGGCGTCTACATCTGCTGGCTCCTCCTTCACAACTGCCTTGGTGCACAGTGCTTGGAGTATTTTCCCTATCATTTTGACAAAGCTTGTTGTAGTGGATTTTTTCCTCTGCTTGCACTTTCTCAGCTGTCTTCCTCTCCTCGCGCTCGTGCTCCTTCTGCAGGTCCTTCGTAGCAGCCACGTCATCACCACCGATGAACATTCTCCTCTCCATCCTCTGGTCAATAATGAAGGGGATTTCACGTTCCGCGATGGTCTCCTGTGGTTTGCGGACATTTAGGCAGTTGCGGGAGGCACTTGCACTGGGCCACATCGAACAGTTTTCGTGCTTTTGTCTTGAAATCTTCTATCTTCGCCTGGGCCACCGCACGTTTCTTCCTTGTGCTCTTCATGAGTTGGCGATACTTTTCATGGTAGCGAAGAACAGCCTTCAAAATACAACCATTAGATATCGAGGGAACGGAGGCAAGTCGCCAAATATCTTCCACCTCGTTTGCAACCTGCTGAGCCATGTCCATGGCAGGAGAGTCAAAGCCGTGACGTTGTTCCCTTTGTAAGTTCTGCATGAAGAATAAAAATTTCATCACATCTTCATAGGTTGGCAGGTAAAGCTGTCGGTGCTCCAAAGATGCACTCAACCTGTTTCCTCGTCTCCATTGCACTTATTCAAAAATCACAATGATAAACTTCTCGAGCATAAACAAATCGCTAAACGAGAACAAACGCCTACTCTGCAAGTTATTTCTGCCCGTGCCCACCGCTGCGACCGAGGAGCTCTTCGGTTGCTTCAGCACTTCCCTTACCCTTACCCCCTCCCCTCTTCCGCCCCCTCCCTGCCGACTGTGCCGGTCGGGTGGCAGACTGTCGCTCAGTCTGCCGGCCGACAGGCCTCAAGTCAACATCCATGAGACTACATCGCCGTCAGAGTCCTAACAACGCGTTTCTGCAAACCATTCCGAGATAACAAACAATTCTAGCATCCAGCCCAGCTGCTGCCGAAAAACTTTTATTATTGTCCACGACTTTTTGGTAACACCGGTTATGATTTTTGCTTTCATAATTCGCAGTCTTGCCTTCAACCAGAGAGATCAATTTTTCTTGCGAGTGATTAATTGGTTTTGAAAATTGGATCTAACATACAGAGCTACATGGGTAAATGTGCAGTGTTACTGGTATGTGTTTTTATTAATGTCAGCGAGTATATAAAATGTGATATTAAGAGGAAAGATTAGATAATGGTTGAGGTTGAGATACTTCTGGACTATTTTTCTTCTGCCATCGAAAGAACAACGTAAGAATTTAACATACCTGCTGGAACTTAAGAAAGCAAGTTTGCAGCAACATGTTTAACTTAAGATTTTTATCGACCCCAATTTTCAGACACTTCACAAGGAAATGGTAACCAGCATCCATAGTGACCATTTATAAAACCTGATTTTTATTGCACCTACGAAACGATGGGTGATCTTTGGCCTACTATTTCCTCAGGGAGTACTGTATGCAGCAATGTGATTGTGCCTTTGGAGCATCAAGAAAAAATTGAACATTATTGGGAACATGATAAAATTGTGTAGTTTCCAGCAATGCCATTCCATGATCGCTTGAATTAACTTGCTCAAGAAATATGTGGGATTCACCGTGAAACAGCCATTAATTTAAGCTACCTCCTACCTATTAAGAACACCTCCTTTCTTTACCGAAAGCTTACGTAAGGATGTAATTACCGGGTCGGAGGATATTAGGTTAGGGTGATTACAAAATTGGCAATTTTCATTTTGGTGACCAGCTTAATTCAGTCTTGTTTCCAATCCAGTAAAAAAGAAAGGGGAAAAATTTGGGCTTGATTAGACAACTTATACAGGTCACGCAACAGCTTCAAATTATAGAAAAAAGTGTTTTTCCAGGTAAAAAATACATATTTGCCTAACTTCCAGGGGCATGGCTGTTGTGCGGGTGGGTGTTTCACACGGGAGATGGTTCCACAGGGTTCCAGCAGTGGTATGACACCAATTACCTTTTCACCCGATGTGGGGGTGTGGCAGAGGGAGGGGTAATAGCAACTTTTTGCTCTTCTTTGGCTTGGGTAGGGACGCTGTACATAAGGAGCATGGGCCGGGACTACACTGTTTTATATCCAAGATACATCCTAAAGTTCGTGGCCCTACAATGTAGATGAGTTCAGCGGAGGTTTTCGGGGGCAGGGGGCTTTGCGTACAGCTACCCACATCAATGTTGCTACATTTTGGGAATGAAACTTGTCTCCCTTAGTGCAGTTAAACCCGTCAGTGACTCCAGTGCACCGATTTTCTCTCTGGCGTCATGAATAAGAACATGTGGCCGAGCCCATCAGATTGCCTGATTGGGGGCTCCATCCAACATATTGTGTGTCCAAAGCTCCCAGTACTTTGCCAGTCCTTACAGTATTTCAAACACCTTCATGAAAATGGACATGATAAAGCTAGAAGAGGATCGATTATTCTTTAAGTCCAAGAGGTAAAACCACATCGGTTACATGATCTGTGTTGACAAAGATACTGCTAAGCACGAGAAGGTAAAGTGCAAAGGTCCAAATCAGCTGGGACACGGAAAAGGAGGAGTGAGGAAGAGATCACTCAGCTATTGGGAAAAGTGGAGGTGAAACGTATAAACACCGCGAGTCTTGAAAAATCATTTACAGAAGATGATTCCAAGCATAAGGGTGAGCAAATTTAAGCACATATTGTTATTTTGTAAAATTAGCTTGAATTTTTAACTTAATATGTCATGCCCAGAGTTTAAACCTACAACCCAAGGTGCTGCGAGGAAGCTAATAAGATTGCATTTCGACAAAGAGATTACATCTGCATTAGGTAGGATCCTGAAAAGTAACCGGAACACTGCCCATATCATAACTGCTGCAACAAAAGTAACTGCACACGCTCTTGGGATTGATAAAAACAATCTTTAAATTTTCAGAGGCTACAGTTCAGTGCACAAACATCATATATATAACCGAACTGGAATGGCCACGGGTATTAAAAATGCTTTCCAAGACACTCCAGGGCCATTAGTGGTTCACTTTGATGGGAAGCTTTTGCCAAATAACAAAGGTAAGCTATTATGTTTTCATTCCAGTGACGAACTTTGCTCGCCGTTTCTGCACATCAGTCTCAGTTGTCGAGAAAGACTTCCCGTCATCTTGTAAGGAGTGCATGGAGAGACACTGCTTGGCGTCCCAGAGCTCAAATCAGGGACAGGATGTGCAGCACGCAATAGCATTTTCAAATTACTGGAGGAATGGCAAGTTGTTTGCTAAGTTCATGGGGTCTGCTGCGATACTGCTAGCGTGAACACAGGCGAGCACATTGGGGCAGTTAAGCTGCTGGAAGGCACTCTCGGCTTTGAACTTTTGAAGTTTATGTGCCGCCACCACATATTTGAGCTAGTCCTCGGTGCAGTATTTGTGAATCTTGCTGGGAACTCCAATACTACAGAATTCCCCTATTTCAGTAGTTCTATAGCCGCCTGGATGAAATTTGATCAAGGTGCCTTTTATACGTCAATGAGTCATTAATTAAAGTACATTAATTTGAATTTCTTTCACTCATCTTATTTTATGAAATATTACAGAAATCTACAACACAGCAGCGTCTAAATGCTGCCTGAGGAATATTCCCAATGCCAACGCAGTTCTTAAATTTTGGATCCAAGAAGTTCAGGTACTGTTGCAACTTCGTGTAAAGTTCGCACATCCATTCTTATACACATCACCAGTTTATTGAATTCTTATTTCGCCTATTGTTACCAGATCAAAATACCACATGGGGATTGTAAGGAGCTTCTGGAGCTCACCAGCATGTTCCTTGGCAGTGTCGTTCCAGGGGAAGATGTCGTTTCATTCAAGAAGCCAGGTGCAATACATAAAGCTTGGTGGATGGCAAAGGCATTGTATTGCATTAAAATTTGGGTGTTCAGCAAACAATTTAATTTAATTGCTAAGCTTGAGAGCACCTTCTTCTGTGTGTGCGTTTGCATTACGTACTATGTGCCATTTTGGTACCGAGTACCTTTTGTAGCGGAAGCACCACGCAATGAACTTCAGTTCTTACAAGTTTTAGCTCAGAAGAAAAAAGAGGCAATCACTGGAAGGTAGTCTATGAAGCAGATTATTTGAGGTAGTTTCCTGAAGTTCTTGTAGGGTTCGCTTTTTTTATCCAAATGTTGCATTACATGAAAGACAAGAAATAGTGAAAAAAGTAACGAGAGGAAAGGGCAGGAGAGTCCGCAGGCAAAGGCATATTTCCTCTCTAGTGCAAAAGTGACTTTTGATTTTGTGAGCTCAAACACTAGCAAATTCTAAGATGAACAGCAAAGGAAATATTTGTCAGCAGTTGTATCTGAGAATAGGAAAATATTTGATAAAAATGCTGTAGATAATTTCAAGTGACATTTGGTTTGTGTGATCATCGTTAACAAAAATAGAAATAAAATGCTTTTCAATATGAGGATTTTTATTGCTGTCCCCATGCTCCCGATGTACAGTGTCCCTATTCACGCCAAAGAAGACCAAAAAGTCGCTATTACCCCTCCCTCTGCCACACCCCCACATCGGGCAAAGACATAATTGGTGTCATACCACTGCTGGAACACTGTGGAACCATCTCCCATGCAAAACACCCACTCACACGACAGCCGTGCCCCTGGATGTTAGGCAAATATGATTTTTTTACCAGGAAAATTACTATTTTGTGTAGTTTAAGACGTTGCGCTACCGGTATACGTTGTCCAACCGAGCCCAAATTTTTTCCCCTTTCTTTCTTACTGGATTGAAACCAAGAACCGAGTAAGCCAGTCAACATTTCGAAAATTGCCAATTTTGTAATCACCCTATTATTAGGTACATGTGCAGCAAATCCTCAAGGCAGTCTCTTCGAGATATCTTCCAGAAGTTAAATGTCCTAATATGTATAGGTATTTGCAATCTTTGTGACGTGCTTCCTGTGCATCTTCAAATAGCATACATATAGGGAGAGGTAAAGCTTTAACGATGCCAGCATCGTGAATAAGATTCTTGTGCACTGTGGGGGGCACAGTGTACCAAGAGAATATTTTTATGCACTTTTGAGCTGTTTCCAGTGTATATTCTAGTGATGTGGCCAGGATTCGAGGATTTGATCAAATCCTTTCAAAAGAGGTTCAATAAATTCGAATCCTGGTTTTTCGGGTGGCATATACATTAGGATTACGATCTCACAACGTAATAATCTCATGAATGACATCGTTTTACAGTCATAAGTGCTGATATTCTGCATGGAAATTCACTACGACATATATTTAAAATAGAACTTTTTATTTTACATATTTTCAGTGAAATTCTACATCGGAACGTTTTTTTCTTTGTATGTGCCCCTATTTAAGACGTTCTATCCAACACATTTTTGCTCACGCATTGAAGAACGTCTCTACTTTGTTATGAGACATTTGGTGAGAAGAGTTATGTGAAAAATAATGCTAAATAACAAGCTGCTTAATGGTTAACGTACGATTCTGTGCTCCGCTCATATTAATAAATTTGTGTTCATGATCTGTTTATATAAGGGTTAAGGCAACGATTTAAATCAACCGAAATAACGGCTGCCCTCAATTCGTTCGAGCATCGGCCACATCAACCTGGTATTGAGGTGGCGTTGGCTCTGGAGGCCCCCAAAAGAAGAACCACCCCCGACCCCAACCAATGGAAGCCACCCGGATCGAAGCGAACCGGAATGAGGGTAGACAAACGATGATGAGACGAAGGAGATATCTTCTCTGATTACTCCGATCTCTTTCTCGCAGGATGTTCTGGAATAAGAGGCAACATAGTATCTTGAGCAACAGGAGCCTTGGGGCAAAACAGGTTTTGGCCCATAAATTTGATTTGATGGAGGGACATGTTTAGCCCATAAATGGCACTGGTGGCAGAACTGCTGTTCCAAGCAGTCCACCGATTTCAGAAAAGTCAGAATTAACAGGCAATGCCTTTTAAAGAGTGAGCCTCAGAGTAGCAGGACAGGACCCCCAGATGATGCTGGGTGGTGTCAAGAAATCATCCAAGCCAAATTATGAGCCAAGAGAGGGAAGGAAATGTCAGCCTCTGCTCATCACTGAGTGATTGACCTCCGCTTCTGAGAAGGGTACCCCGAAAAAAGTATCCAGTGTTGGCAGGTGGGGGGATCCCCCCACCAGCCGACTCCCCCTTTCGCTCTCGAGAGCGAGATAAGAGGTGGAGACGAACAACTCGGCTGAATCGGAGGATCAGGTTGTGGAAGGTTACTCGGGATTTCCACCGGGTCAGGTTCTCCAACTCCATCTCGGCCGACGTTTCGATGAACGAGTTGTCCATCGTCATCAGGGCATGCCCTGATGACGATGGACAACTCGTTCATCGAAACGTCGGCCGAGATGGAGTTGGAGAACCTGACCCGGTGGAAATCCCGAGTAACCTTCCACAATTCTATACGCCGGGAAAGCCTGCGATCATTCTTCAGGATCAGGTTGGTTGGTGCTGCCATCGTGGGAGATATCTGATGAAGATGTACGACATGGATCATGCATTTCATGATGTCTTCCATTGTATCGAAAATATTCTTATGAGAAAGATCAGAATTCAAAGAGAAAGGAAAGGATCACTCCAGATTGCAGAATTTTTTAGCCCATATAGGCTCACATCTCATGGGCAAATGATGTGCCAGCGAAAATAATTAATTGCGACTGAATATAGGCAGTCACATATCTCTTCAATAAGGTTGGCACCACGTATATTTGAAGTTACTACCGAAATAGCCCAGTTTTTACTTAATTTAATTGTGAAAACCAAAGTTTTTATCTGCCAACATTCTATAGTAAAATTGTATGATACAATAAAAAACTTGCACATGATAAAGTACTCACGGGTATATATATCTTTATATTTGTGATTGTACTACATATATACCGCGATCACAACTCAATGACGTTGATGCATGACCGTGGTCGCGAATCTGCGATCAGTTTCAACGCCACCTAAAGTTTAGGTGATGTTGTCAGTGTATGATAGAAAGGGTGCTTCCGATTTGTGGCTATAGATGGCGATTGCCACGCCGCGGTACTTTTGATTTAGCTGAATCGCTGTCTTTCACCGGTTGCTGGCGGCTCTCTGCTCGGGGGTGAGTCGGCGATCGACGGCACCTGCGTTCGATAATCGGCTATCACCTTACTCAAATGAAAAGCATAGAAATACACAGCTATATAACTCAATAGTGAAGAACAGACAGAAGAGTCGACAGCGTCAATAGGGAAGTCGCAAAGGTGACAATGATTCTGTAAAATGTCGCAACACAGCAAAATATGGCAATATTTCTCAGTAAAAAAAATCCAAGTAGCAGCGAAAGTAGCTTGAGACAATGAGACAAGGCTTGGATTGCTGAAAAGTGAGCGAGCAGTGTTGACATGATTTGAAGAATCTTAACCTTGTTTTAGCACATCCACAATCAGCCTGAGTTTCTCTTTAGGTTCCATCAGAATCCTTATTTTTCTTACATTTACAATGTTCTCCTTTTCCATTATATCCATACATAGCCATTTTATGACTCCTAATTTGTAGGAAACATGAAGAAGGTATTCAAAACTACGAATCCAATCCGAAATGGAGAGTCCGTATTTGTAATTTTCTTCCTTTACCACCAGTCGTAGAACTGTATAAATTTCACTTATGGCTTTTTGAGGGAAAATCAACTAGAGGAGCTTGCGCTCCAATTACATCAAAAAGTTGATTTTCTTGCTCAAAAATCGACATAAACAACGTTTGCCACAGCAGCAATATGTATCAAGATATTATAAGTAATGCTAATATCGCTGATATTCCCTCAAAAATGCAGTGCCACCATCAGTGTAATCGCTCACTAATTTCAGGGTAGACATTTATTAATCTTCATACATATTTAATCAAAGTTCACGGCTTGTCACTCCTAATTTTTTAAATGCAAAATCTGGAAGAAATATCGTACCAATTTCAAGCAACCAAAAAGCTGTGTCACGCAATGGTTTTTTATAGCTCATATCTATTTGCATTTTTTATATTATGGTGGGGTGTGAGCCCGCCTGTGGCACGCAGGACGGAATGTGCTTGATGCTATCTGGCAGCAAGCCCTTAACTCCAATGAGCACACCTCTGATGAGGACTACTAGTTTCACAGAGTGTCCCGGGTACATGTGCCGAAGTTCAAAAAGCAGGTCTTGATATTACGTCTGTTTTTCCACCTCCTTCACATCCATGTTCATTTCAGCTGGAGCCGATAGCTCAATCACAAATATGTGTGGGGTGTGAAAATATTAGGTTATAGCTCTCCAAACATATTTTCTGTTATGCAGAATTTTGCTAAAATGTGAAGGATATAAACCTTGATAAACAGTGTGAACAATTTCAAATTATTAAATTGCTTTTGGGGTAAGAAGTGAAACAATATTACAGGAGGTGCAACTTCATTGGAAAATCTACATTGGAAATCCCCCATAACAAAAATGTCATAACTGTGTTAACTTAGTCTTTTGGTCACAAAATCATATTATATGTTACAGCGGGGACCTTTACCTTTGCAGCAGCAACAAATTTGCATATTTTACTCGCTTTGAAAAATCGACTTTTGATGGGCTAAATCGGCACTCTGACCCACTGTGCGGGAGGTGGTGTTAGGACACCAGCTATGAAGTAAGAAGTGAACATGGAAAAGGAATGAGAATAGGGAAAGGATGAAAAGAGAAAAATGTATTGATGGAGTGCCTTATTGTCTCCCAAAGCATATAATAGCCCAATGGCTGTGGGAGTGAGGTTTTGTAACACCTTACCGGATAATATCAAATTCAGTCAAATTTAAGGACTATTAAATCGAAAGTGAAGAAATTACTACTTATGATGTGCTATTATTCTGTTAATAAATTCTTAAATCCCAGTCAAGGCAAATGATTTTTCCTCTGTGGAATATCACACTAATGTGCACTTGCGGGTGACTCCATATAAGGTTATACCGTGGCTAGTCACGGTAACATCTAAGTTTGTCAATTCTTAAATGACAAGAAAATATAGTCATATTTTATAACAATCACATGTATACTCTTCATTACTCCAATACCTGCATAACTAATATGTATATGATCTTTGGGGAATCTTGTTACCTATGTAACATTCTCCTCTGAGTCCCCAGCAAGCATCAGGTTTCATTGCCGTCATAATTGCTGGAGACTCGGGAGAGGTTGGGCAGTATTCACATCCACATCCGACACCAATCAGATAGGTGGTTACCCTGCATTGGGGTCATGTGTACGCAGTGGACGAAGTGACCCCAGGATGACGGCCTTCTGAATGCATGCAACTAGTGATTCCACCTGTGCCACGCAGGAAGGAATGTGCTTGATGCTATCTAGCAGCGAGCCCTTAACTCCACTGAGCACACCTCTGATGAGGACTACTAGTTTCACAGTGTCCGGGGTACATGTGCCGAAGTTCAAAAAGCAGGTCTTGATATTCTGTCTTTTTTTTCCACCTCCTTTGCATCCATGCTCATTTCAGCCAGAGCCGATAGCTCAATCAAAAACATGGAGCGTGTGAGGTGGTCAAGGAGAACAATATCAGCCTTGGTTGCCTCCAACTGCCTGGTGGGGGAGAAGGAGTAATTTCACCACATTGTGTATTTATCACTCTCAACAACGGACTCAATATCTCCAAGGGCATAGAGCAACACAGGTGTTTCATAAATTGCCATAATGGTGTCGTAGGTGAAAGTATAACACCCGCAGGGCCATGTTGTGCCGAGCTAAATACGCTGACCAGGCGTAATAACCACAGCCAGAGAAAAGGTGACACAAAGTCTCTGGTTAGGCTCGGCTTGCCCTGCATCACGTGTCTGCAACATCCACCTTGACTATAAGGCAGCAGTGCACAAGTGTGTTTATGACACCCCACTGGCATGTGAGGAACTTTAGACTGGCTGAGTGTAGGAAGTCAAACTTCAGCTCCTGTAGTAGCCCATGCTTTTCCATGTTTTGATAGAAACATCCATGCATGGGCTTATCAGTATGCACCTTGAGGCAATGCCTTCTGCTCGGCTTTTTTATTTCGAGCTTGAGAACGCCTTCTTCCAGTGACAAGATGTCTAAAAAAGAATGCGTGTCATCGTCACCTCCAATGGATGACAGGTTTTGTCCGCTGCCCTCTTTGCCATCTGGTAGAGAAATGCCCCTCTTCTGCACCTTCTCACGAGATGGAGCAGATGGCCTCTGCTCTTGAACAAACAGCATGCTGTACCCAGGACAACTCTGTTGTAGTGACACTCAAAACTCAATAGTCCTCCACCACCTACATTGTGAGGAAGATACAATCTGGTGACGGGAGAATTCGGATGAAGACTTTGAAAGATGGTCATCATCTTCCTCATTCCCCTTTCAAGGTTCTGCGACTTGTTGACATACCATTTCATGCATCCGAAGGTGCAAAGCAGAGAAGGTACCATTAACATGTTCTTGGAAAGAACCTTGTTTTTGCCAGACAGCTCATAACTCCAAATTTTCCTGAGAGTCTTTGAGTACTTAGTGGTGAGCCATTCTTTCACTGCTGCAACCTCCTGCATTCGGCGTTGGGGTATGATGAGGTATTCATAGCTGTCATTGTCCTCGATATGACGAATGACGCTCCCATCAACAAGTTTCAAATCTTCCTTGCTCTCCAAAATTCTTCCTATCCCAGGTGGATAGCTATACACTTGTCCAATCCAAACTCCATCCCTTTATACACCAAAGAGGGTGAAATTTGTCATTAAAAAAATGATTGGACTTGACTGGGATTTAAACCCAGATCTCCCTTTGCCGGTCAGGTGTGTTTGCCATTTACACCACCAAGCCATCTTAATTCTGGACGAATTTCAGTGGGGGTTTATACGAAGAAGTTGTTCTTGTCCCCAGTCTACAGTGTAGCACAGGAGACGTTGTTGTGAATGATATGCCATGGTCACGGAGAATAAACCCAAGGTTGTCGCTTTAGAACGAACTGAACGCTTGCCTGAAGTCAGGACAAAGCGTTTTCCAGATTGGTAACTGGCATTGGATGCAGGACACAACCTCTGTGTGGACTTTCATAAACTTCAGCATGGCGATTAAAAGCTCATGAGAAGTGGTGCCAAATGCCTTCTTGTAGTCCACCCAGACCATTGATAGGTTTTGCTTATGCTGGATGGCATCCTGGCATATGCACCTATTAATGAGCAGGTTGTTCTTGCTTCCCACGATTCCCCACTTTGAGCCCCTCTGCTCGTATGCCTCCTCCCACACAGGCTGGACGTGATGGAGGATAAGGTCGCTCAAGTTTGAGGTGAATGCCTTGTACACAGCATTGAGGCAGGTTATATGGTGGTAGTTCTTTGGATCGGACTAGCTCTCCCTTCTTGGATATGAGAACAGTGCGTCCCTCAGTCAGCCAAAGTTCTCTACCTTTCAGAAAGGGCATGAAGATTCTGGGGAAATGCTGGAGGGTGGAAGTAAATATCTTCCACCAGAAGTTGTTCTCAGCATCCATTCTTGGAGCCAGGAGTTCTTCTTACCAGAGAACGCCTTATTCACATCACTTCCTGTGACTGAAAGAGGTCCATTCACATCTTTAAAGTGGCAGTCACAGAATGCTTTAAAAAGAGGCCTATGGCCAGAGTGTCTCCATTGAATGGCAGTGATGTTTCACACATCCTTCCAGAAATGCTCTACCTCTTGGACGGGTGGCAATGATTTGATGACAGGTGGAGGTGGTCGAAAGAGATGGGATGGGTGAAGGAGAGAGGTTGAGTACTACTTTGAAGAGTTTTTTTCTTCTTTCCCTAGTGGCTTTGACCCTATTTTCAGTGGTAAACTACACTATTACAAAGCAAAGCTACTTATGAAAGCAAAGTCACTTAAAACAGTAAAACCTCTGCTAAACGAAATTCAAGGGACCGATAATTTTTCGGTTCGTTCATCGGGAGTTCGTTCGTCGGAGGCGTTTTGCACGTTGCATCACTCCAGGGGCAATGTACATAATCCACTTCTTGTACTTTGAATTTCAGGGAATGTGGTTTGCAGAACTCAATAAAAGGTAAAATTTCCACAGAGGATTGCATACTTTTATCTTTACTGCTCCCTTGTCATATAAAAAACCGTGGAATAACAACGAGCAGGTCTTTCAGCAAGTCCGGCTAATTATACAATTTACTACGATTTCTAATGGCCGGTTAATGATTGGCGTGAACGTCAAACTTTAACCATGAATTGTTTTCGCGTGGACGGTATCCTGTTACGATCGCCGTCAACTATAGTGTGCGTCGATAACTTTCAGTCGCTTTCATTAATCTTTACTTGGGTGCAGATGTCTACATGCAGCCGAGCGCCAAAATCTGTTGATTTGTTTACTATCTACAAAAGAGCGAGAACATGGACGAGTACAAGTATTATCAGCTCGTAATTGCTGTGATAATTGTAGTAGTGTGTAAGAACCTGTGCATTTAGATCGAGGGTGAAGTACGCGTTGACGCCAATCGTAAACCGGCCTTAAATTCCCACCCATTGCATCACAAATATGCTAGAATTGGCGATAGTAGTTTCTTGTGCCGCCGCTTTCAAGAACTCTAACTCAATATGGTCACATCTGCGATGCATTTAAGATTTTAGGGAACTGCTTCGATACAAGACGATATATGTTGGTTTTCGTTCCGCCAACGAACGGAATTTCATTGCATTAGGTGTGTTTCAAGTAAGCTAAATAAATGTTCGAGCCCGCGATACGTAAGTCAAAAGTTGACATTTTCAAACAAATTTTTCACACACAATTTTGACACAAAAAGTCAAGCATGGATATCAATTTATGCAAAAGCGTGGGGAATAAATTACGAACTTACCTTGCAAATAAGTATATAAATTACGAGAGGTAATAATTGCCACATTAGGCAAAACCAGGTTTCCCTCGCAAAGATTGCAATTATGCATTCAAGTATTCTACCAGCGTATTGGTAGGTTCTTCGACAGTGATTGGTAGGTTCTTCGACAATCCCAATTCTGCATCCCAATCTCACGAAAATGAACCGCAGTAACACACGAGAGCAACCGGGTTTCACTCACATAGATTGAAATTATAGACTCACGATGATGAACCGCAGTGAAACTCGACAACGCCGACCAAATCACGAACGACGCTGCTAACAAATCACTCAAATAACTGAAGAAAATTATCGGAAATGCGATTAACTGGATAAGAAAACATGAAGGATATTTCTGATTGGCTTGTTCAGACGGAGTCTCTGATTGGTCTTTTTCACTTTCAAAACAGCGAAAACGGCAAAAACCTCGCAAAATATTCAAAATAAACCTATTTTTAAAATACATTATGAAGAGGTAAATATTACAAGACAGGGCTAATCTTTCATTTCACTTATCGGGAGTTTTCGTAAAGCAGGAGTTAGTTTATTAGAGGTATTTATCAGTGCATTAAAATAGGAATTTGGCGGGACTAATAACATTTGTTTTACCCCCAGCCTCAAGTCCAGTGGGAGCTGGGGACAACACGGCAGGGGCCCACTGTGTATTAGGTATGAACAACAACAGGAGTAGATGGACATCTAATTCACATGATTGGAAGAGAACATGACCTGGGCAGGGTTGGGGCAGTTATAGACGAGACTCTAGACAGTAGGAAAATCCTGTGGATTTTCTGACCATGTGCAGGTCTCTAGTCTTGCTTGCAGACTCAGACTTTCCCAAAGTATGTAAAAATGGTAATACATAAAAAAGGTATATGGAAAGATGATATAACGAGTGCTACTTCTAGATTCTGCTGCCACGACATCAAACGCTAAGTATGTCTGCTATGGCTTTAAAAAAATCCAGCAAACTACTTACTCGAGGTTTGAAATGACATGGCATTACAAAGTAAAAATTTATGCAAACCACTTCATTATCAAAAAGCAGAGGAGGAAAATCTTACTGGTCTAAATAGAGGAAGGGATCACAATTGGTAGCATTTATTTGACATTAAACAAAATACAATTTGTGAAAGTCATCATCAAATGGTAAACACAAAATTTAGAAAATTTTGTCTATGATTGTCTGTGACACTAGTATTTATAAAATGGTAAAAATGTTTTCATGGCAGTTACAAAATATGTAGAAAAATGTTGGGATATGTAACCCCTACTAAATAATATATATTATATAATATGTATAATTCTAGATGTAAAAAAAAACAAATAAGATAAATTGAATCTCATCCTTCATGCTTACCTTCTTCACTGAAAAATCAGGGTCATTTTCTTCATTTTTTAACTGTAGTTCTGCCTTCTTATGCTCCATCTTTTTTCGATTCTTGGGAGACGGAAAAACACGTATTGGAGTCATCATTTTAACACCCCTTTCCAAAGCTTCAAATCGTGACATCAAATCAGAATTCTAAAATGACAACAGAAATATTTTTAAATTCAAGTACATAGTTCATTATCGAACATGATCATATTTCAAAATGAATTGGAATAACTTTCTAACCCTGTATTCAATATAAATTGTCATAAATATATTTGTTTTAACTTTCAAATAAGAAAAAGCTATGACTAGGGACATACAAAACTCGCAAATGCGATAACGCGAATTTTTGCGCGAATACTCAGTTTTTTCCGCGTAAACGCGAATTTCGTGTATTATCGCGAATTTCAACATTTCAATCGTGAATTTCAACATTTCCATCGTGAATTTTCTCATTTTGTAGGTCTAGGTATATCTTTTAACTTGCGACTTTTAAGCTTTTTAGTTAAGCAGTACATATTTGGAAATGTCCTCTCCGGTACAACTTTATTTAGAAATGTTTCTCGGATATAACATTCTTCAGTCAACTTTTGTGAACAAAAGGAGTGAAAAATGCATGCCAAAATGTTGCTATACATGTTAGTCCCTCTGTTACGTAAGCCTCGACTTACGTTAATATTCACTCACCTAAGCGGGAACATTACCCAAAGCGACAAAAATAACGGATGTTACGAGATGCGAAGAGTATTTGCCTACTTTTAAGGGGCGTGTGTCATGGCATCAGTATAGTGATTTTTTAGACAGTTTTATCACATTCACCATAACTTATAATGTCGAAGTGGACGGTGACAGCAAATCAGCGTGAGACAGAATTTTGACAACATGGATTATATTGTGCTGATGACAAAACAATTCTTTGTCATTTTTGTCTCATTTTGTTTGCAACAAAAATGTCTCGTGGAAAAGGAAGGACAGCTGCATGAAACACATTTTGAGTGAAAAACATAAAGCTAATGTTGAAAAAAATTCTGCCGGTGGGAGTGAAATAAAAACGGCAAGGATCCATAATAATATTCAGAGTGGTATTTTTTTAGAAAAGTACTAATTCCTTGCAAGGTATGACAACTTCTAAAGCAGAAGCTGTAAAGTCAACATTAGTGCAGACAGGGCTGTAGCTAGGGGCTGGCCAGGGGGGTGGCTGCCAGGTGCACAAGCCTCAGGGGAGCACACTTTGCAGACCCACAGCCTCCGGACCGCTGGGACACAGGCACACAAAATTAAAACATGATGCTAACTTGCATTAAAAAACACACCTGATTACGATAGGCACCCCCACAATTTAGGAATGGCGCCCCTAACTTAACACACAAAATTTGTACCGAACCCTAAATAAAAGAAAAAAAAAACTACACACAAACTAATATTTTGTCACACTCATATGTACATTAACATTGGCCGTTTTTCCTCTCTCCAGCACACGCCAGCCAAAGCGGCCAGGCGGCGCGGCATGCCAGCGCCAAGCCGGCTGGCCATACTTTGTGAGAACGACCAACAAATGTAGCAAAACACCTTGTGGGGAATCCCTACAATTTGTTTGTTCTGATTATTAGATACATAGTGTTTTCCACTCTCCGGCACGCACATGCCGACCAAAGCGGCCGGGCGGCGCGGCGTGCTGGCACCAAACCGGCAGTGTCGGCAGGCCATACTTCATGAGAATGACCAGCGAGTGTAGCAAAACACTGTATGTGTAGTCCCCACAGTTTATTCGTTCAGATTTTTAGATACCTAGTGGAATAGTCAGTATAGCGGGGGGCGCAAAATTATATACTGGGGGTGCAAAATTAAAATCTTGCCAGGGGCGCTGGTGACCCTAGCTACGACTCTGAGTGCAGATGGTATCAAAGGCATCAATAAAACTTTGTTCTCTTATAGTAGAAGACCCAACTAGAGTAAGATTTGAAAACAGATTTGACCCTCAAGTAGTTCTCACAACGGAGGTGGCTTGACTTAAGGTGGCTCTATACAGGGGCTAAAAAGTTTGTTTCAGAGGTTTCCCTCTAATCCAGTAAGGCTTTGCCAAGACAGCTGGAGACTTGCAATTTTTGTCTTCAGTAGATGAAGACTAATTTGTTGATTTAAGTGGAGTAACTTTATCATGAAGTGGTTGTGTTTTTTTATCAAAAATTTGGTTTTTACGAAATATTTTGGTAATATTCCGAGGAACATTGCGAAGGTTAGATTCCGAAATGAGGATTTTCAGCCCACTTAAATCAAAGACTCGTCTTTCATATATGCAAAAAATTAACCATTGAAGCTGTTTTCACATTAAGGCTATAGCAATGTTAAACATTCAAGCCTGCATTCACAAAGGAGTAGACCTTTTCCATTCCCACCCAAGGATAATGGTTCCCTACTCCATTTTTGTCATCAGTTTCCTTTTGGGCTTCTACCAGCCCAGCAGGAGACCACAGGCGGCGACCATTAAATTGAGGTGGCTTGAAGTATAGACCCACCTTAATTACAAAATTGAAAAAAGTTCATGGCCTTGAGTCAATTGAGATGGAAAAGTTGATGTTGGGGTTTGGGGAATTACGTCGAATATTACAGCAACAAAATTTCCAGGGTTCAGTGGATATAATGAAAGCAATTCAGTTACTAAATTTGTTTGAACCATCATTAGCATTAAAGTTGACTTGAAGCGATTTGGACCCCCTGTGCAAATGTGGACTCGGAGAGATTTCTTTCCTCCTACAACACTGCGCTAACAAATAGGAGAGCAAATCTAAAAGAAAAAATTGGCCACACTGGCAATTCTTTCATTTGAAAATACGGACATTTAACTGTGATTTGGCTCATTATGTAAATTGGCTAGGTATAGGTATGTGAAATGAACAATAATATAATGTGAATACAGCATGGTATTAATTGTTTAAATTTTCCCTTATCTATTATATTCAACATTTATTGCCAAGGTAGGTCTACTGGGAAGAGGGCACTTAATTCACACAAAATATTTTGTCGTGAAAATAACACTGATTTCAGGGTAAAATAACACCACTTTTGCAAAAAATAACACCACTTCTGGCTATAAAATAACCCCACCTTTTGCATGTCTCAAGGTATGACACAATGAGTATCAGGGGCAGAATGGTACCCCAGCCAAAAAAAGTATTTTTCCCAATTACATATTGATTCTTGGCTCTGCATGCCCGCAATTCCTCCTGGGTCAAATCTGTTATACATATCTTCTAGACATCAGTCTGGGGAAATTGTGGAGGCAGTGAGTGGGGAAGCTGTGGATGGGCATGTGGTCTAACAGGTTAAGATGTTCCCTGGCACATGGTTCTCCTAAAATGTCCCATTCCAGGAGACTTTAAGGAAACATGGGAGGATTGGGCGCAAGCCTCAGGTGCACAGGCAGTAGAGAACACCTCTGAGCATCTACTCAGAGGTGTTCTCTACTGCCTGTAAGTGCAACTATACATTTTAATTCAGAAGTTCAGAAATATTTTCAAGCAACCAACCTCAAAAATTTTTGTGGTTGCATGTATGTACATGTTTAGGAGTGTATAATTTAGAAAAAAAAAGTCTCAGGATTTTGAATGCTCACAAAGTTGAGTAAATATTTTTAAGCTGAGACATCTTGAAAAATAAGCACATTCAGTGAAATAAACCCTCATTTTCATTGTCTTTGTATTAGTCTTCATCATTATTTGGATATGTAAATCCTTGTTTAAAGAACCAATCATTTTACTTACTAACATTTAATTATACTTACATCAAGTATCATTGCATCAACACTTGATGCATCAGTGTCACTCGTATCCTCTTGGAAAGTCACTTGTTTTTTATGACCACCAGGAGTATTTGGCTCTTTTAATATACTTGTGTTTTGATGAGGAGTGCATGTCAGCTATAGTATTTTGTAAAACATAAAAAGGATGAGGAATGGCCTTTTAGGGCAGTAAACTAAAATCAATTTCATTATTGACTACCATCATCTTTTGAATGGAATACCTGAATAGGGGCTGGTGATATGCCACTTTTGGGGGTAACAATTAAATTTTTATCCCCCATCCCTAAAGTGTGTTTCCTTGATGGTGTACTGAACACTTTTTCAAGGTAAGGTGATTTAATAGCTTCATTTTTCAGCAGAGCTACTTCTTTCTCAGCAATCTCCTTTTCTTTTGCTGTCAGCTTCAATTCAAGATCCATAACCTTCACCTGAAGTGTCTTTTCAACAATATCCTGCAATTTTTTGCAAAGTTTGTAAATTATAAATAAACAAAATATGTAATTCATCAAACAACTAATAGTAAACTTTTAATTTTAAAAATTGAGACTAGTATCATCAGAGTAATCAAAAACTTCTTTCAAACCTTCTCTTTCTCCATATCTACAAGTTTCCTTTGAGAAGCATTATTTTCCTTCTGCAAATTCATGATTTGCTCCTCAAGATCTTCCTTCATCTTATGAATCTCTTCTAAATCAATTGATAGTTTGCTTATATTAGCCTCTTTCTGACTAACTATCCCATCACATTCACGTTTGTATTTTTCCAAAACGGCAACCATTTCCTGAGAAGTGAAAGCGCACCATCTTTACTAATGATTTTAAAATTTTATAATAATCCACCATTGACCCAATTAATCCAACTCAATAAAACCTGTTTGAAGAAATAAAACTTGATGCCCAACATAGGGTCTTCTACCTAGAGCATTTGGAACAGCAAGAAGATTAACTAAAGCAATCAGTCATACACTCTAATGACAGAAGCAAAACACTTGCAGTTTTCCACTAATAAAAGATATATTGAGACTAGTTTCCATGTTACTACATCATCTTCAAATAAAGCTCTCAAAACATATGTACATTTGGATAAATACCAGAAAAATGAGGGTGAGGGAGAAGAGAGGAACCAGTCAGGGTATAGGTTAAGTGAGGGTGGGAAACAGAGATTGTTGAGGCATGGAGGAACCCCTGGTAAGGAGAGGGCATGTGCTGTGACGTCCAACTCTACAGTGATACCCTTGCCAATCCGAACCCAGATAATCTGGACTGCTGCATAATCCGGATAGGCCTCTGGTATATTGTGCATGTGGTTCTTTTTAAGAGGTCATACAATGGCATCACTACCGCATGATCCAAAATTATTTCCTCAGCCAACTGTTTTGGTTGATATGGTTAACTTTTCACTACGATTGAATGCTTAGAAAGCAATTTTCATATTAATGTTTCTTGCTACAGAAAAAATCAGCAGACATCGCCAGGGCCGTAGCTAGGGGCTGGCCAGGGGGGTGGCTGCCAGGGGCGCAAGCCTCAGGGGGGCACACTTTGCAGACCCATAGCCTGCGGGCCGCTGGGACACAGGCACACAAAATTAAAACATGATGCTAACTCACATTTAAAAAACACCTGATTATGATAGGCACCCCCACAATTTAGGAACGGCGCCCCTAACTTAACACACAAAATTTGTACAGAACCCTAAATAAAAGAAAAAAAAACTGCACACAAACTAATATTTTGTCACACTCATATGTACATTAACATTGGCCATTTTTCCTCTTCCCGGCACACGCCAACCAAAGCGGCTAGGCGGTGCCGCGTGCCGGCGCAAAACCGGCCGTGTCGTAAAACCGGCCGTTCTCACAAAGTATGGCCGGTTGGCCATACTTTGTGAGAACGACCAACAAACGTAGCAAAACACCTTGTGGGGAATCCCCACAATTTGTTCGTTCTGATTATTAGATACATAGTGTTTTTCCACTCTCTGGCACGCACATGCCGACCAAAGCGACTGGGCGGCGTGGCGTTTTGGCACCAAACCAGCGGTGTCGGCAGGCCATACTTCGTGAGAACGACCAGCGAGAGCAGCAAAACACTGTGTGGAGTCCCCACAGTTTATTCGTTCTGATTTTTAGATACCTAGTGGAATAGTCAATATAGCGGGGGGCGCAAAATGCATTATGTGGGAGTGAAATTCACACAGAATATCACCCAGAGCTCAAAGTACAATCATAAGCATCATTGAGGATAACATGGCAGTGGTAACTTGACGATACTTTTATTCTTAAGTAAAAATGTAGTTTGTGGAGGAAATTGTTTAACTTTCCATCAATGAAGGCAAGCCACATAAATTAGCCATTGTTACTAAGGCAATTGATTGTTTACAACTTCACCATTTAAATATGACATGATATAATTTTTATATTATGTTTCTTTCTTCATTCCATTTGCAAAGGATGCTGTTTATTATAATTGATAATTGTGCAATTCACCAGAAATAATATGTAATACTTTTGCGATGTTACTCAGTGCCAATATCCACTAGGCCTGAGTCACAGGATAAGGGAAACTGTTTGGAGCAACCTGAAATTGATTCACTGCCCCCCACACACAGCCAAGCAGGATTTGCTTTGGCTTGTGAGCTGTTGGTTTGAATCATTTAACTTTTCATGCAATTGGTTGAAATCGAATAAGCTGGAAAAATACCAAGTATTTTCTCAGTCCATAAATCGAAAATTCTGAAGGACACACTAAATTGATGGCTTTGCATGGTACAAAAAGCTATTTTCCACAGGTATCACTCATTAGCAAATAAAGAATGACTCAAATTTGAACAAATTCTGCAAAAATGTTTATCAATTATTTTCTCAGAAAACCCTCAGATTCAAGCTGTTGTGGTACCCTCAATGAGTTCACTTTTGGAATAAAAGTTATTTATTTGTATAAAACAACTTAATGACTCTTTATTTATTAACCTAATTTAAGTAAAGTAATATTTGCGCTCATTATATTACAAAATGGCAGACAAATTTCATCATCATTTTATTTAGTTATACATACAATTTTATTAACAGGCTAATATAAGAAAAGTTATTCATATTATGAAACTACAAAAACTTTCGCATGTGAATCCAAAGAAAAAATTTGCAGCCACTTGCAATGGCATATATGGAATCAAATTTTCAATCGTGCGGTTAAGTCTGGGTCGGCCCGCCAGCAGCTGAGCATATGGTGACATAGTAACTGTGTTGATACATTGCTGACATATTGTAATTGACAGACTATCAAATAATTTCAAAATTTAATGGCAACAACCAAAGTGTTCCCAATAAATATACATAGTTTAAAGCTCTCTGCTTCGGGAAATAGAACCAATAAGTATTTATGATTACAGCAAACACTGTAATGAAATTTGCCACAAACTTGTCACTGAAACTTTGAGATGAAACCTTTGCTATAACTCAGATGGTTGCAAAAATCTCAACAGGCAAAAACATTTCTTGCACAAGTGTGATCACACTGAAGCAGGCAAAGAAAAGCCCCAACTTAAATAGCTGGTGATGGAAGTATTCCATCCCTTAAGCTGTTAGCTGAAGCACAAGGTCACAGAAATGAGGCTGGAACCCTAGGTCATCCAATCTGAAAACACTGTTTAGTTAAAGGCTGGCAGATTGGGTCATGTGACCTTTGATGGCAAAAGGGAAGGGGGAACTCAGAAGTAGCCGATCCACCAAACTGTAAACAACTTCTAATCTACTGTGTAGAGCTCAGTGGTCAGTACCGGCAGTGAAGAGGAAAGCCTCTTTTGAACACCCACTGCTGTGAGAGAAACATCAGATATAGCTTGGCTGATGCCTTCCCAAGGAGCCAGCAGCAGAGCATATGGTGACATAGTAACTGTGTTAAGGAATAAGGTTTTCTATAACTGAGCATTTGTAGTTGGCTACCAAAATACTATATCATTACTCAGTTAACACAATAATTTGCAGAAACATAGCAAAAAGGTTACACGAGGTTGCTGAGGTTGCAAGTTGTTTTGCAACGTTTCCGCAACGTTGTAATTACATCGCCATGAAACTTGTTCGGTCAGAAAAAATTAAAGTAGAAAATAGTTGAGAATGAGGATGTATGGAGTAAATATCATTTCTTTGTCTTCTGAAAACAGTGTTAATAGTTGTGAGTGGGATATTCACAAAGTGTTGCAAAAAGGTTGCAGCATGTTGCACAGCAACATTCTTGCAATGTTATTGGCTACAGCAACACTTAGGAAACTATTTAAGTAGGAAATAAGCAAAATATGGGGTTTTAATGATGTATTTTCATCTTCCGCAGCGATTTAGATCTAGCCAGCAAAATAGTTTTTCGGCTGAAAGAAACTTCTTTGAACTTACGCACAATTGTACTGTTCCCTTTCCTATACGCAATATATCTACATTATGATCGGCTTATGGCATATTTAAATAAAATTCAGTAATTGTGAAAAATTAAAAATATTGGTTTTTATAACAAATATAAATAAAGTAGAAAATGAATCATACATAAAATTTGTACAGTATCCAGACAGCCTTTCCCCCACCCGGATTTGAACATGCGATGGGTTGTTAGATTTACCTCTGCATGGAAAGATTGTTTCTTCCCAGGCAGCATCAACAATCGGCCCGATGTTGGCCCAATATCGGCTTTGCGTCGGCAAAGTCGGCCAACCATAGCCGATGTTGGCCCAATGTCGGCTTTGAGTCGGCTTAGGTTGGCCGACTTTGCCGACGCAAAGCCGATATTGGGCCAACACCAGCTTTAAGTTGTTATGCCGACACCACTTGCTGACGTCGGTACGATGCTGGCCCGATGTTTCATTTTGGAGTTCCATGAATTCTTGAAAATCATATCATGGCCATATGAGCAGGGGTGGGTTACCGTTGTTTTGGGGGCCGCGGGTCACTTTTCAGGGCGTCTTCGGGGTATGGAATTATTAGAGATAGTGGAACCCCGGCGTTCGGCAGTATATCCTAAACATCTATAGATGTTTGGCTCTTTCGGAAACTCCCCAGACCAGATGTAGGATCTTTATGCAATCATCCAGGGAAAATACTTCACCACCAGAAAAAATACCCTTCATCATGTTCAGACTATAGCCAGTTTAGATATACCCACTAGCACCAAGCTATAAAAATGATACATGATGAGTGAACAATAAATAGAAAAGAGCAGCTGAAATCCAATAACTGATATTACAATTCATTATTTAATGTGTTTGTAGTCAGATAGTTCTTCAAGCACACATTGTAAAATTTGTTCATACCATCTTTGGATTAATATTTCAATATATTGACTTTAGTACGTAATGTTAGTTGAAAGATGGTTAGCTGAATAATTTGCATTGTCCCTTCCTAGGAGAAAATTTCTGATCTGGTTTGATCCAAATTGATCTGGCCAGATCTGGTCATTATCTAAGCTGGAATGCATCAGATGTGGCCAGATCTGGTCTTGATCATGGCTGGAATACATCAGATCTGGCCAGAATTGGTCTTGATCAGGGCTAGAATTCATCAGATCCGGATTTGTTCACATCTTAAGTAGGCCAGATCTAGACTAGTTCAGATTTTAGGAACGCCAGATCTGGACTTGTTCAGATCTTAAATGGGCCATCCTTAGAAAAAATACTATGGAACTACCTCATATTTTCACATCATAGTTGTATAGTCGTACAAATATAATCCCTTCATTGGAGGACGTTATAATCTCTCTTAACTGAAGATTTTTTTTCTGATTTTTGTTAATGTTTTGGGTATTAATGATAATAATGCGAAAAGAATTACGATGTAATTAATATTTTTTTATTGTATCAGGAATTACCGAGAGTGGCCGCCCCCTCCTCCATCCTAAACCCCTCCCCCCGTAATCCGCCGTTGCGGTGCTAGTGACGACCAAGAACACTGTACATATATAAAGAGTTCGTCGTGACGACTGTACTCGCGAAAATATGCAAGAATCTTTCGAATAATTATGGCTATAGCAGCAACTTACTACATTGTAATCAGGCATGACACTTAAAAGCACGTAACCCAGCGATATATATATATATGACGACTCAAAAATTTTAAGGGATTTCAAATCCGATGAAGGAGTTTGAAAAATGCGGGTTTCAACTCCCAATTGGCGCTCCTCTGCGCGCCTGCTAAATAACGCAACGTGCTCAAGGGAACAAAATATTCCCTATATTTTTTTGTTGTATATTCCCTGGTGCAACGCTTTCAACTCCATCGTCACTTCTGCCGTTTCTGCGACTCGAGGTTGGATGTGCATTGCTTTGCCCTTCGCAATACTAGTTGGATGGAAGATGCTAATGATTGGACACGGCCAAGCATCACTGAAGTAAGGTAAGCTTTTGTTGATGATTTCATTATTATGTATAATTATTAAGCTTCGTGGTTTATGAAATCATGCCCCTCTTTCAGAAGGGTCACTTCTTATTTGCTAATACGGTTGCATATTCAGTCCAATTATTTTAATTAAATTTACCTGTGTATTTTCACGGAGAAGTGTTCCACCAGTGCTATGTTATTTTCTCGTGCATTTTATATGATATAGTATTGAGAGGGGTTATTCATATTGATATGTGAGGCGAAAGCATGTAACATTTGTGTAACGGTTATTCAACCTCATATTTTAGTAGTCTTTAGTAGAAGTACCTATATTATTCTTAGCAACAATTTTTTGCCCAACTTAAGGTGACTTGTTAAAACTTTTATTTCTAGCTGGGATCTGATGAAGGCATCCTGCTTCAACTCATGCAGATAGAGATATGGAGGTGAGATCGAAGCAGACAGTCTCATAATTAAGAGGAGGAAGAGTGCTGCAGAGGCAAGAGTGCGAGAATGAAGGAAGAGGAAAGGGGAATAGAAGAGGAAACGTCATTTGAGAATGGTAATATATGATAATTAAACCTTCCATAGCCGAGATTTTCTCAGTTACATCTTATACAAATGGAGGATTAGTAAATCTTCAGTTCTTTCTTCTAACTGCGGATATCATTTGTTTAACGTAAAGACATGCATGTGCGTGCCTGTCTTTGCTCATTTACCATTTGACCAATATAAAATACTCTGAACTTTAATTCCCCATATTTCTGATTAGGGGGTTTTGAAAAAATTTCTCTGGTGGTGTCGTAGGTAAATTAGCTCTGCATTCATTTATGATGTTATTGCTGCTTATTTTGAATTTGAAAATTTGTGTCAAAATGCCAATACATGCTACCTTAATTAATAGACCAGACCATGAGAATACAATTATCAGCCATGAAAACTGTGTTTGGTGCAAAATATAATAACATCAGGGAATATATATCAAGAATAACCTGGCTCTGATTTTGTTTTGATCATATTCTTAAATATGTTTCTCTTTGATATGATGACTCATGTAAGCTGTTTCATTCAGCAACTGAGAAGGATGAACAGCAATGAGAATGGGAATACAGGAGAAGTGTAACAGTGCTTCAAATTGCGTGAAAGGGCTTAATATGCCACCTAGGATTTTGTAACCACTTGTAATTTCAATAAATTGTATTTTTACCAGGTTTGCATTTTATTTCAGAAACACACTCCTTTATACCTATTGTAAGTACATGCTACATAGCTTCAATGGCAGTCACATCCATGGCTGTGCCATCATTACTGTGACTATATTATCCATTTTTTAGTTTAGTTAGTTCCATAGTCCAATAATCGTTATTACTCTAGTTCTATTGTGCTAAAATCACCATAGATATCACCATCAATATATTTATGAGCATTTACCCACCCAAAACACATTCTTGGCCTTAGTATTTCTTACTCCTGTCTTCTCCATCCATCATTGGTATCCATTTCAAATAGTACCCAATGTTTTACCGGTGGCACAAAACCATTCTAACACTGGACATTATTTCTACATTAGACCAACATCATCCTGACATCGTTCCGATACCCGGCCAACATTAGGAGTCATTGTCGTTTTCCACTGGCAAATGTTATCATTCCAAGGCTAGGCCAATGTCGGAAGCCGACTTGATGCCAACACAGCCAACATTAACCGATGTTGACCCGACATCATCCCGACACTGGGCCGACACCAGCTGACATCGTTCTGATACTGGGCCAACATTGGACGCCAATGTCGTTTTACCACCGGCAAACGTTATCATTCCAACGCTGGTCCAATGTCGGTAGCCGACGTTGGACCAACATTAGCCGATGTTGGCCCGATGTTGGCCCGACGTTGGACTGACACCATCCCGACCCTGAACCAACATCATTCCGATGCCGGACCGACACCAGCCGACATCGTTCCGACACCGGGCCAATATTGTAAGCCAATGTTGTTTTACCACCGGCAAACGTTATCATTCCAACGCTGGGCCAATGTCGGTAGCCGACGTCGGACCAACATTAGCCGATGTTGGCCCGACGTTGGACTGACACCATCCCGACCCTGAACTGACATCATCCCGACACCAGCCGACATCGTTCCGACACTGGGCCAACATTGGAAGCCAATGTCGTTTTACCACCGGCAAACGTTATCATTCCAATGCTTGGCCAATGTCGGCAGCCTACGTCGGGCCAATACATAACCGACATTAGCCGATGTTGGCCCGACATTGGGCCAGCGTCAAAATGCTGCCTGGGTTACCCCTGCACCACCACGACACATTAGTGAATGCACCATTATAGTCTGACTAGTGGAGTCGGCACCAATGGCATGAATTTGATGGATCGATAGTCATGTCAGAAATTCAGCATGCATCGATATATTGAACAATCCTGCACATCCATGTGATCCATGCTCATCTACCATCGACAGGACCTTACTCTCTGTATAGCGCTTGTGCGTATCGGTGTTGTTGTAATGTGCCTCTTGGAATATCCAAATACATATATTTAATCCATCTAATATAATTTGACCACTGCCTGCTTGGATATCGATTTTTGGAAGTTTCTTCGTTACCACCTCCTTTTTCATTTTGGCCTGCAACGTTTGGATTTTGATTTTTGGACGATTTACCTACATACTGACACTCTCGATTTTGACCCACATCTGTCTGGAACACGATTTTTGGTTTGCCTTGAATTTATCTGCTTAAGTGGATCCGGGGAGAACAGAAGAAACCCCTCTTTTCATTTCTGGCTGGCTGTACATCTTTGTGATGAAGGAAGGAAGAAGCATTGGTAACAAATCATCTGGGTCTTAATGCTTGTCATGCTTATCCAAGTAAATGAAAGTCGGTGGATACATTATTTTTTTGTAACTGTGAACATTTAATATTTTTTCCAGACAAAGGAGTTAGGCAAGGAGGAAACAATGTTACGGAGGGTGTGTTCGGAATGATGTACTATATCTTCTCAAACAGTGTCGGGATGCAGTTTTCCTTCCTGGGGAACTCAAGAACAGGTGTAAAAAAAAGGCAGTTTAGTGCCACACGAAGTTGTACCAGTGTTATTGGTGAGATACATTTAATTTTTTCATAGAATATGTACTGATTTGAGGAATTAATAATTTCGTCATCTTGATGTAAAAAATGAAATTCATCATTTCAGATGCTTTCAGATCCAAGCCAACTTTGGCTTCTTATGACTACAAGGAAGTGAAAGAGAAAATCATAGATTGGCTCAGACATGCAAATACTAGGTATCAGAGGCAGGAGCACAAAGGTGGAAATAAGTGACTTAAAATTTTGAAATAAAATTAATAAATATTTGAGATAAAAGCACATCTTGAATATTATTTATAAAGGGTTGCATGAGTGTTGTAAATATGTTTTCCAGAGGTTGCGATAACGTCTCCATGTAGGTTGCTATTACGTTTCAGTTACATTGCAGGAACGTAGTAGAGGACTTTTGGCTGCTTTTGTGATGTTACCAGAAAATTGCAGCGACTCCACATAGGTTGCGGTGGAACGTTTCTGTCATGTTTTCACAACTCATTTGGTTTACAGGGTATGTTGTATAAGTGTGCTATTGAGTAATATGTATTCTGTTACATGGTGAGTAGTTAACCCAGTTGGTGGCTGAAGTCTTGAAGTGACGGATAGGTCAAATGTCATAATTGCCTTGGTTTCATTACAGCATGCTACCATAGGTAGTAAATACTATATTAACATAGAACACGTTTTGTTCTATACATCCTGAAATTATTAAATTGCCTTCATTAACCCTTTTACTGCCAGCACATTTCGGGTGGGATGTGCGAAGACTGCCAAGGCTATTTTCAGGTTTTATAAGTTGGG
Source organism: Pyrrhosoma nymphula (assembly GCA_963573305.1). Lineage (NCBI taxonomy): Eukaryota > Metazoa > Arthropoda > Insecta > Odonata > Coenagrionidae > Pyrrhosoma > Pyrrhosoma nymphula. The sequence continues at coordinate 40,684,495 of OY754334.1, forward strand.
TCCTTAAATTCCGGTATTTAAAGTTAGGCCGATAAATCGGCCTGTGGCAGTTTTCGCAAATTCAACATGGGTTGATATACCAGCCCGCTGGCAGTAAAAGGGTTTATCGGGAATACAGTGTAATAAAACAGCCTTTTTTCTGGGAAGGGCAACCTATCTCAAGGAAAATTATTAATAAATATAGTTAAAAAAAACTAAAAAACACCCCTTAATGACAACTCAAACTAAAAAGTGAAAAATAATTCTCAATATAGAAATAAAAAAATAAATGAAAAATATTAATATTATCATGAAAAAAGCGTGGGGTGCTCTGTTGCTTAGTTAATTTGATATGCCTTTTGTAATTGTTTATCCAAATTACTGAATGGAAAATGCGGGAAAAGATTATACTTTGAGCCATATTTTTAGTACCATTTTTCTACTAATCGTACCGATTGAATATTTTCAAGAATTGATATATCGAGCACCCCACGCTTTTTTCATGATAATATTAATATTTTTCATTTATTTTTTTATTTCTACATTACGAATTATTTTTCACTTTTTAGTTTGAGTTATCATTAAAGCATGTTTTTTAGTTTTTTAACTATATTTATTTTTCACTTTTTAGTTTGAGTTATCAGTAAAGAGTGTTTTTTAGTTTCGGAGTGAAATCGTTAAGAATTATTTCGGAGTTGAGTGTTAAGGAGTCGGTTACAAACGAACAGACAAACAAATTTAGCAAATACGAAAAGCGAATACGACGATAAAAAATTCTTCTCCCGTCTAAGCTTGCTGCAATTAAAATTAAATTATAACTGGCCGTTAAACGATCAAATTAAAGACAACAAAAAAACATCCTTCATTGAGCCGCGAACTCTGGCACCCCTCGGTATGAGTTGACGATGCTTACCACTACACCATCCGATCAACACACTGATGGCGCTTACTCTATCTGTCTAATTCTCACGCAAAGGATCTGTTCAATTGAAGAAAATTATTAATCCTGGCGATCCTGATTAGAATATTGAGAAAATCTTATCAAATTATTGTATTGTCATCGGTCCTTGATGAGTCTACAAAGTTTAAAGGAAATCTGATCGTTCAAAGTGGGTCAAAATCGAGTCCAAATGAGTCGGTTACAAACAAACAAACATTCAGGTGAAGCTAATAAAAGCGTGTTAAAAATGGTCTGTGACAGAGGTCCCTAAAATAACTCCATTATGCTAGTTTTGAGAAATTCCCCAATAATCCAGACTTCACCACATCTGGACAACCCCTTGCCCTATAATAGTCCCAATTATCAAGGGTATACTGAAATTTTCATTAAAAAAATAAAGGGCACAATTTAAAAAGAGCAGAAAAATGAAATTAGAATCTTTAGTCTTTTCAAATTTGAAAATAAAATAATTGAATCAAAAACGTTCAATCACAATACAACTGTTCAAACATAGTAATATAAATATACTTACTTTAATTTCTGAATCTGACTTAAGTTGAAAGGAATCTCTTTCTTTTACAATATCAAGGAACTTTTGCTCATAACTATTCCTTTCTTGAGAAGCTTTTTCAAGTAACTCCTGCAAAGAAGTCAACTTTTCCCCCAGCTCCTGCTTTTCAAGAGCATAACTTTCAATCATTTTTGCTCTGTCGTTGGCTTGGTCTTTAACTTCTTTCAAGTTCTTAGAGAGTTCATCATTTTGCCCAGATTCCATTTTGATCAGTTCATTTAGAGCATCAACTTTCTCAATCTCACCATCAAATGATTTCTTTAAGGCCTCGTTCTGTGAGAGTAATTGCAAAAATTTAAAATTTGATGGGAATGAAGGGAATTCTGGAAAATACACTTTCAACGAAATATAAATCTTAGTACAATCGATATATATATATATATAACCATTCATTCATTCACTCAAACTGCTCACAGGCGTAAACAATAAATATTTCGTTCAAACAGGTGGTGAAAGAAAGAGGATAGGAAACACATAAAATGTGATAACACAATGGTGATGTGAAGATGGAATGATGGCCGATTCCAAGTGAAAAAAATTCGACTAGACCGGGAATTGAACCATGGAACTTCCGATTTCGCGCGGTGAGTGAAATTGCCCTGTCCCATCTCTCGGCGACATTTACGGGCTATTCTTGGGGGCGTTTGATTCATATAGACCCCCCACCAATTCCAGTGTTTCTTTAGTAGACTAGATAGCTTAGTGGTAGGAGCATCCAGGGCGAAATCGGAAGGTCTGTGTTTCAATTCCCGGTCTAGTCGAATTTTTTTCACTTGGAATCGGCCATCATTCCATCTTCACATCGCCATTGTGTTATCACATTTTATGTGTTTCCTATCCTCTTTCTTTCACCACCAGTTTGAACAATATATATATATATATCGTTCAAATATTATATATATATTATATATATATATATGTATATACGTATATGTATATATATATATATATATATATATATATATATATATATATATATATATATATATATATTCAAACTTACAGGAGGTAGGAGAAATAGGAAAAGATAAAGAATTCGTTCTTACGGAACGTTTCGAACCAGTTGGTACTTCGTCAGCTCTAGAATCAATGACTTCTAGAGCTGACGAAGGACCAACTGGTTCGAAACGTTCCGTAAGAACGAATTCTTTAGCTTTTCCTATTTCTCCTACCTCCTGTAAGTTTGAATTTATATATTTGTGGCCAATTGGCGAAAACTTCCAAAGATTATATATATATATATATATATATATATATATATATATATATATATATATATATATATATATATATATATATATATATGCATAAATAAAACAGTGATACACTAAACAAACACAGAAACACGCAAAAAGGACACTCACAAAATAAAACTTGTACGTTTCGGCGTCAGGACGCCTTCGTCAGCGGTAGACTCTACCGCTGACGAAGGCGTCCTGACGCCGAAACGTACAAGTTTTATTTTGTGAGTGTCCTTTTTGCGTGTTTCTGTGTTTGTTTAGTGTATCACTGTTTTATTTATGCATGTGCATCGTCGCCGAGAGCGATTTTCTACCAAGACATTATATATATATATATATATATATATATATATATTCAAACTTACAGGAGGTAGGAGAAATAGGAAAAGATAAAGAATTCGTTCTTACGGAACGTTTCGAACCAGTTGGTACTTCGTCAGCTCTAGAATCAATGACTTCTAGAGCTGACGAAGGACGAACTGGTTCGAAACGTTCCGTAAGAACGAATTCTTTATCTTTTCCTATTTCTCCTACCTCCTGTAAGTTTGAATTTATATATTTGTGGCCAATTGGCGAAAACTTCCAAAGATTATATATATATATATATATACACGAAACGAAAATTTCGCCAATAGGCCACAATATAATAAAAACACTTGACAGGGGGTGGGGAAAGAAAAGTAAAAATTCCGATTTCGCGCTGGATGCTCTGACCACTAAGCTATCTAGACTACTAAAGAAACACTGGAATCGGCGGGGGGTTTATATGAATCAAACACCCCCAAGATTAGTCCATAAAAGTCGCCGAGAGATGGCGCTGGACATTTTCTACAGCTGAAGAAGGGCCTACATGCCCGAAACGTCCCAGTAAGTCCTCTCTCTCTTTTTACTTTTCTTTCCCCACCCCCTGTCAAGTGTTTTTATTATATATATATATACATCCATTCATTCATTCACTCAAACCGCTCACAGGCGTAAATAATAAATATTTCGTTGAAACTGGTGGTGAAAGAAAGAGGATAGGAAACATATAAAATTTGACAACACAATGGTGATGTGAAGATGGAATGATGGCCGATTCCAAGTGAAAAAAATTCATCTAGACCGGGAATTGAACCACGGACCTTCCGATTTCGCGCCGGATGCTCTGACCACTAAGCTATCTAGACTACTAAAGAAACACTGGAATCGGCGGGGGGTTTATATGAATCAAACACCCCCAAGATTAGTCCATAAAAGTCGCCGAGAGATGGCGCTGGACATTTTCACTCACCGGCAGAGAAGAAATTACGTACACAGAAGAGGAAAGCAAAGTTTGAATCAGGCACACAGTCTGTGTTCTGTGGGAAGGGTTCTTAATATTAGCACGGTGATTATTGATGCGTATGTTGAGGGGAGTTGAGGATTTGCCAATATAAAAAGCCGGGCACAGTTTACATTGTAGGTGGTAGACCACATTACTGGTAATACAAGAGGATAAGGGAGGGTGAGGGAGTGAGGTGATGGAGGAGTTGGGAGGAGGGGGTGAGGTAAAGATAGGACATAGTTTGCATCTAGCATGATTACAGGGGGAAGAAGTGGGTTTGGAAGCAACAGGGGTTTTAGAGAGGGGCTTGGTGGATTTGAAAATATCAGACAAGTTGGCAGGACGCCTATACGTGATTGAGGAAGGCTTAGAGAAAATTTTGGCGGTGGAGGCGTGATTTTTAAGGATGGGATAGAGGTCTTTTAAGATGGAATTAAGGGACTGTACGCCTGGGAAATAGGTGGTACAAATGGAGAGGAAGTGGGAATTTTTGGTGGGAGGAGGTTTGGTTGAGTAAGGATTTTTCTGAATTTTTTGATGAAGGAGGGATTCTAGGTAACCACGCTTGAGGAGGGAGTGGTGAAGGTTAGTGAGGAATTAATCGAGGGAATCTGGACTGTTGCAAATACGGTGGCCATGGATAGATTGGTAGGGAAGGGAGCGTTTGGTATGGGAGGCATGACAACTACTATAGTGATGGTATTGCTGCTTATTAGTAGGTTTGATGTGAACGGAGATGTGGAATTTTGAGCGTAACAAGGAGATGTTAACGTCCAGGAAGGTGATTTGGGAGTTGGAAATCGTGGAGGTAAAGGAGACAGAGGCAGAGGTATTGAGGGCGGAAATAAAAGTATTTAAGGAATCAGTGCCATGAGGCCAGAGGAGAAAAAGCTACTCCCTGGCCTTTAGTGTCGAGGGTATAATTATTATGTATTGTGCATTTTATCATTTATGGCAGGGCTTTGTCCTTCAACTGACTCCTCTAATGTGAACGTGTCATTGTTCAGGCTATGACTCCTTAATAAATAATTCTAACGTAGGTACCTTTAATATACACAGTAAAGAATGCACTTTTATCATTCACCTTTTTACAAATTTCAATCTGTTGTCACATAAAAGCTTCATTTTGTACAAATTGATGTTACATTCTATTTTCTGCCACTGTCTGCGACTGCAGGCTGGATACTCCCACCAATGCAAACTACCCCCAGTGAAAAAACTGTATACAATTTTTATACAGGCTCTATAGAGTGTACACATTTTTTATACATTGTATAGGGTCTATACAGTTGTATAGATTGTATACCCTGTATACAATGTGTACATTCTGTATAAAAATTGTACACAAAATGTATACATTGCATACACTAGTTTATACAAATTGTGTAAAATTTACACAGTGTATAGGATATGCATGCAATGTATACAAGGTATACACAGTATACAAAAGGCATGCTTATATACATTTTATACAATATGTGCATATTGCATTTATATTCATATAATGTGGCAACATAGGATAACAGTTATATGGCATTAATTAATGGTGAATAACTTTTTTCAAGATTTTATGGTATTTTCTCAAACTATCATAGAATTATCATTTAATGATTATAGTTCTCAAAGTCACATTTATCCACGGAAGTGACTACCTATATACGTCTTTCTTGGCCCTGATACTTCAGTAAAGGGTGCGAGAATAGGTGCGTTGAGTCTTTGGATTAGTAATCATACGATAAGGGTGCCATTACGTTACGTAGACACGATGGAGTAAAATACGATGTATTATATCATGCCATTGCGCAATAGCACATTCAAATTGACAAATGGCAAATTATTTGTTTTTTATTTTGAGAGAGCAGCAGTCAGTGGTGAGGTAATACAATATTCCGGCTCGTGAACGTTTTCGACTTACGTTTCTTTTCGCTTCGGAGACGGTTTAGTTACGGTTCGTTCACATTCCAATTCGCTTCGTGTACGGTTAAATCTCCTCTTCGTCGATGATTCGTATCCGCATCCCTCTCCAATATTTTCGCCAGGCCGTGTACAAATTGTATACACTGTATACATTGTGTACAACTGTATACATTTTGTGTACATTGTATACACATTGTGTACAATTTGTACACAACAAAAGTTTTACACATTGTATACAAATTGTGCACAATTTGTATACAAGCTGGCCCTATACATTGTATACAATTTTTATACATTTTTTTCACTGGGGACACCATCTCAAACTACTCTACAACCCTTCAAAGTGCCATACATCCGGTGCACCTCTACCCTTCCTCTCCCGAGTCATTCTCTTTTCACCTGTGTCCCCAAGGGAAATATGAGTAAATATCATATACAAAAATATCATATGTATTTTAAAAGTATCTTTGAATGAGCAATCTCATGCACCTGGGTTAAAATCTTGAAAAATGTGACACCTCATTTTCAGCTTTTATACACCATGGTGATGCGTGTTGGTTCAAGCCTGACAATGATCTGATAGTCAAGTATGATCTCACTCAGGGTTGTCATATTGGATGACAACTTTAAGAATATTAAGCATAAGCATTAAGAACGATGAAAAATTGGGTTCAACAAGAAGCTACAAAAATGAATGAGGATATTATGTAAAAACCTAATATTGAATATCCTGTTTTTAGACATGGCTTCATAAAGAAAATATGCATGGTCAAAATCCAAAGGCAATTTTTAATTTTAAGTATTACTCCAAATATATATTACTAAAAATTCTGAACATTGTAATATGTAGTTGTGCATACTTAGCAAATTAATCTTGCAAATCATTGAAGGCTATGAATTTCACTAAACAAATTATAGATGATGTAAAATAAAAACAAAGGAAAAACTTAATAAAGAAAATTATCACCTCCTCTTCCAAAGTTGTTATCTGCTCCAGTTGGACCTTCCCTTGATCTTGAAGCTGAGTAATAAGACATTCCAATTTCTCCACCTCCTTGTTAAGAGATTTCAATTGATGATCTTTTCTCAATGAGTCAGACCGACCTTCTTCAATAAGGGCAGTTAATTCAGATGCATCCATGGCAGACTTTGACTCCAGTGATGACATCTTACTCCTGTTTCACAGAAAAAGTGCTTAATTAAAAGAACAAGTATTTACTAAATGCATGCACATTACCATCATTCAGCCATTAAGCTTGTTTTTCCATTTCAATTAGCTTTTCTGGCACAACTACCACAGGTAGAAAACATTCATACATAAAATTCAAGATTACAGTTTTTTATACTGATTTATTGTGTATAGTTTGACTTTTTGAAACAAAAAAGGGGGAGAAATTGGGGGTTGAACTATACAACAGTAAACTTTTTGACGATTTGAATCTTAGCATGCAAAAACTTATGATTAATTTTTCGCACCACACAGTTTCACCTCTGTGGAACAAAGGAAGAACATGCACTGTGTAGCCCTTATTTGATATACACAATAAATGTTTTAGGGCTGAGCTGAAAATACGTTCCTATGTTAATTCTGGCCGATAATCGGCTATCAGTATCTGAGCAGCAGAATCTGATAATTTTTTCACACTAAAAACTTTTTCAACACTAAGCTGTACATGCCGGGATTGAATATTTTGTATGCTCTTACTTGCCGGAAAAATTATAAAAAATATGAGCACTTTTTAGAAGTATGTAGCAAAAATATTTTTACCTTCACCAACAGGATCCAAGGCATCAGAAAGGTTTTTCAGCTAAGCAAATTTAGTGCCTACAAGGGGAGCATTGAGCCCAAACAAGGATGAGCAACCTTTTTTGTATAAAAATTTGCATCGGCATAAAATAATTCTGAATATATTGTTAATAACTATACCAGGTGTATTTAGATCAATTAAATATGTAAATTTTTCAACTCTTCCGAGGATATTGTTCATCCCTAACTACCACTCTCTGGTATGTACCTTATTAATATTTATGGGGTTATTGGAACAAAATATTGAGTCTCAGATATTGGAAGAATAATGTTAATTGCTCACTTCTAACATTTATATGCATTGTATTTAGTGACTTATAAGACGCACCCTGGTCTTGGCCATAGAATTAGAAAAAATAAAATAAAAACCGTATAGAACCTAAACCTAGACTCTGCGGAGTTTGATAAACTCCCATGGGTGTTAATCGAATTCCATGCCAGTGGGGGAAAACATATATCAGTGAGAAGGGCCGCACAATAGAGACTCAGCTAAAGGAACATAGGAGATGCATCAGGTTGGTCCACCCGGAAAAATCTGCTGTGGTGGAGCACAGCCTTGACCAAAGGCAACGTCATCTCCTTTTGATGGCACCAAACTCATCACCAAGGCCAATGGGTATTGGGACTGTTTGACAAAGGAAGCTAGAGTAATCCAGCTAGAAAAGAACACCTTCAATTGTGACTCTGGATACATGCTAAGCCAAACACGGAAACCCGTATTCCGAAAAATAATGGCAGGAAGAATGACAACAGCCAATTAGAGCTGACTTGACCCGCAAGCACGGGTATATAGGCGAGGACAGAGGAGGCCCTGGCATACATGCTCTGAAGATGATGGAAGTGTCATCTGTCGAAACATTGGCAGCAGCCAAACACCTTGCCTAATGGGAATCCTGAGAACACCTCACAATAAAAAACCTTTCTATAACCTTTGACATTGTTCATCACATATGTTAACAGAGACCTGATATTTTACGGAATACTGAAACAAATATGATGACATGGTGTAATCTGGAATGTCATTGAGTTATTTTTACTTTTGACACATAATTGGATTCGTACCATGCAGATTTAAATATGGATATCTTTAGGCAAATGTTGGCCTTGGTATTCGACAATATATAATAAGACGCAGGGGTTTTTTGGGGGTTTCAATGGCAAAAAAGCATGTCTGTCAGACTACACACAAGGGAGTCCAAATATAAGAAGGGGGAACTTATCGTATTTTGAGAGGAAAGAGTAAGCAACTAAGCATCACTAGCTGAGGTTCCAGCATAGGCCACCCAGTAGTGCACAAAAACTCTTTGCAACATGTTTCCAGAGCATAGATATTTGAATGGCCAGTGATTTTGATGTATTCACTGAAGATTATTTAGTATGACAGTAGAAGCAGATAAGAAATTTGTATGATTTTGCTTTTCCCTGGGCTGATAAAAGGCATACTCTTCAATTATGTGTTATGGCAGCAAAGAAGGAGGGTCAACTGAGGAAATTGCAATAAATTAAGGGTAAGAAAATCAGAAAGGGCATAATCAATTAATTGACCTTCATAATTCTCACACTTGCTTATTTATATTTATTGAGTTACGCTGGGTAATAACCCAACCAACAATGATGGGCAAGTTTTTAATGAGAGTTGAAAACCTATCTGTGTTCCATTCCTCGGTGGTCATTATTGTGACCCTCAATCCCACCTTCCATTTTCACTCTTTCATCAACCATTCATCCCAGGATGAAGAAGCCTTCATAGTGCGGAATAGACTCGAAGCAATATTATCTACTGTTTTAAATGTCTATAAAAGTGAATTTTTATTAAAAGTTAATTTAAATGTTTATAAAAGTGAAAAAAGGGGAGCATGGTGGCCTAGTGGGTAGAGCGCTTGGCTACTGATCAAAGGGTCCCCGGTTCAAATCCTGGTGAAGCCTTTGGATGCCCCCGAACAAAAAGAAAATCCTCGGAGTGCAAGGCGGCCCAGGTAAAGGAACTGGGCCCCTACCCTGAATGTGTGAAATTCACATGCCTGTGGCTTAGTCCAGGGCGAGCTCTACCCTCAACAATCCAAACCAACCTTTGGGTTGAATCACTGAGTGAGTGAAAAGTGAATTATATTTATGAAAGGCTTGCGATTCATTAGTGATTCAATAGCTCATCTCACTGATTCAATTCCCAACTCACCTTCAGATCTGAATTAAAATCACAGATCATTCAAATAAAAGTATTCAGATAAAAAATCATGATTCAAGAATTAATCTATGATTCCTTATGGAGAAACATGCAAAAACCCAGGAAGTAACATACATCTCTGGTCTCACAGTAAACAATTAAATTTAAAAAATGTTTAATATACCACGTTTTTAAAATGGACTAAAAAGTATAAAAAAATTTTCCCTGGGCCCTTCTAAATTTTTTAGGGTGAATTTTTAGTGGCTATGAAGATATTTATAAGACTTGAAGAGAGAAACGTGGGGCGCAGGCAACCCATGATAATTAATGATGAGTAATGAGACCAGGTGTCGTTGAGCAAACTCCCACAATTAATACCATTTGCAATACACTGAAATTGGTTGTGAATTCATCCGGATTATCTACTTCTATTATCTACTGCCTGCACCCCACGTTTCTCTCTTCAAATCTTACAAATGTCTCCATAGCCACTAACAATTGACCCTCAAAAATTTAGAATGGCCCAGGGAAAATTATTTTATACTTTTTAGTCCATTTTAAAAACGTGGTATATTAAAAAATTTATTTATTTAATTAATTATTCTCTGCTTTTTAGTCTTATGCCTGGGTGAAAGTTTCCAATTGATTTTATACATCTTGATGAGACTCTGACAGGGACACATAGGAAATTCCTGATGTATTTCAGATTCTATTCAGCTGACAGTGTGTGGAATTGTAATAATTAATCAATTGTTATAACAAGTAGCTCTGCAGAGAGAAAACAATGGGAGTAAACATCGCGTGGCTGATTGTATCTCTTCATTCATCAGCAGACCATTGGAATACCGACCAGGGACTCCTCAGCACTTGAAGACAGTTTGTCAACTAAAAAAGACTCTCAATGATGCTAATCTTATTTTAACTAAAGCTGACAAAGGTAATAGCATTGTTATTTTATCCAAAACTGACTATGCTCATAAAGTTGACTCATTTTTGACAAACAATAATTTTGAGCTTATACATAGTGACCTGGCAATCAAGTTTCAACGGAAAGTTAGAGAAATACTGTCACAGTGCTGTAGCCTAGTTGGTTCATCAGAGAGGTGGAGATTAATTAATATGAATCCATTATCTCCTAGATTATATGGTTTACCAAAGACCCACAAAGAATTTGTACCCATAAGACCAATTGTTTCCCATTTCACTGCCCCCTCTCATAAGCTTGCCATACGGCTAAATACTCTCCTCAGAGATTTCTCGGGATTTAAGTCGAGATGGAGTGTAAAGAATTCGGTTGAACTCACTCAGAAACTAACTAGTTTAGTTGTTCCGCCCAATGGAAAACTTGTATCTTTTGACATGACCAATTTATTCACATCTGTGCCAGCAACTAAAGCCATAAGTACTGCAATGACTTTGGTTCAAGGTTCCTTAGGTGAATCAAGAATAGCTGTAGAATTGAATATACTTTTAAATCTGTGTATTTCACAAAATTATTTTATCTTTGAAAACAAATTTTATAAACAAACGCATGGTTTAGCTATGGGCTCACCCATTTCACCTTTGCTAGCAGACATTTTTATGAATTCTCTCGAAGGAAAACTTTTTAATTCCAATAACAAGCTGCTCAGAAATGTATTTTACTGGTATCGGTATGTTGATGACATTTTATGCCTGTGGACGGGTAGCTACCGACAGTAGACAATTTCATAGATTTGTTGAATACTCTACACAAATCAATTAATTTCACCGTGGAAATCGGAGGTAAAATTCTGAATTTTCTTGATTTGGCAGTCGATATTTCTTCTGGGACGCATGATTTCTCTATTTATAGGAAAATGTCCTTTACCGACGCTATAATCCCAAAGGATTCTTGCCACCACCACACACATAAAATGTCGGCATTCCACTCTTTAATACACCGCCTGGTCTCTATTCCTATGTCCAAATGTAATTTTGACAAAGAGTTATCAATAATTAAATCCATTGCAGTTCACAATGGATATAAAACTGTTACTATTGATAACATTCTTGATAGGAAGTGGAAAATATGTACTTTAAAATCAATTACAACGATGTCCTCTAATGTTGATAGGACAGCTAAATCCTGGCGTAAGATACTATTTCTTGGCCCCCTATCCTATCATGTAGCCAATGAGTTCCCGAAAGATAGGGTAAAAATATCTTTTTATAATAGTGCAACTATTGGTAAACTATTATTTAACTCTAAAAAAAATAAATTCGATAATAGGGACCAAAGCGGTGTATATAAATTATGTTGTGACATGCCTAATTGTAATGCCGTATATATTGGGCAAAGTGGGAGTGCAATAAACACTCGGGTAAGAGAGCATGTAAAATGCTGGCACAATGATGATCCTAAGTCGAATTTTGCTAAACATTTACTTGACCACAACCATCATAGTGATTTTAAAACTCTGGTTCTCCATACCCAATGTAAAGGGAAAAAACATGACTTTTTGGAACAATTTCAAATAAGCTTGTCATGTAAAAACAAAAATGTCTCTGTTGTAAATGACCAATTGTACCCATCCCACTCCTCCCCATTACTCTCCATTCTCCTTGAACGAAATTTGAATCCGTCACCTTCCTGACGATTGCGTCACTACCACTAAAACCCTAACCGTCAACCTCCCTGTAAACAAACCCCCCCCCCTCTTACTCCCGTTGCATCACGACTTCCCCCATCCTTCCCCAATTCAGTCGCCTCTACTCTCCCACCCCTCCCCTCCTCCATCTCATACCTATATATATATCGCTCGTTTATTTGTTACTTCACCTTGATAATGGCAATGTTTGCCGAAACCTAGGTCGGTTGAATAAAAATTGGTGTGGAAATATTTACAAAGTGCTCATATTGCTTAACTTCGGTGATCTGATGGGAACCAGTATTTAAACGTGGCTTGCCTTCTACTAGGGAACTTCCGGAGGCAAGAGTGTTTATTAAACATCAAACACAAAAAAAATACAAAAAAAAATTGCCCCAGGTTGCCTATACTCCAGGAAACGGATTTTCCTATATTTAATTGGCAGAGGGGATCATTTGAGTTTGCAAATGACGTCCTCTCTAAAGATAACAATTTTTGGAGGCATCCCGGGGTAATCCGAATCATGGTTAACCCCATCCCTGTTAATCAAGAGTCCACTGTATTCAGATGCAGGCAGTTCCCGAGTTAGGTAAGCCTCGACTTCCGTAAATCCGTACTTACGTAGGTAGCAACCTTACCCAAAAAATACGAGAATTACGGATTTGGAACGATGGCTGCCTACTTTTAAGGAGCGCATGTGCCGTAATGTTAGTAAGAGCTGGCCTTTCCCGTATTTCTCCGAATCGACCGTAATCTTGAGAGCACGGACTCAGTTACGGAGTAATTTTAGACTCCTTTTTTTTCGACTTACGCCGCTTGTGTTGGAACGCAACTATTACGTAACTCGGGGACTGCCTGTACTGTATAATTTTTGAAAGGCCAGAGAACTGAACACAGTTTCTTCAGATAATATACATATCTTCTTCTTGTATAAGGCTGTTAGATTCTTGCAAGACTTCAGTTATACTTCTCAGGGGTAATACAGTAAACTCATGAGTATGCCATGGAGCCAAGTACAGTGCAATTTCTGCTACTTATTGGAAAATGCTAAGTATCATCATTTGACCAACCAAAGCATCACAAAGAATTTTAGTAAAAACAGTATTTCTCATTGTGTAATCCATGCCAACGCAAACTGAAATACTAAGTAACATTTATTTGGTTGTCCTCCCTAATATCCTATTTCTCACACCCACGCTTAAGAGAAACAATCCAAATTGAAGAAGCATATAAATATGTACTAACAAAATAATGAGTATAATAAATGGATTCTCATTTCAAATGATAAATCCATGTTTTTCAATTAGATATTTGTTTTAATGTCCTCCACAGAATCTTAGAGCAATGCCAAAATGAGCTTCTTAAACACTGGCATGTCACAGACAAATGATTAAACACCATTTAGTGAGGATGAATTTCAGTGAATTTTTCCCTTGTAGTGTCTAATTTGCAACAACAATACAATTAGGTATACACAAAATTATCAGAAAACAAACTTAAGTCACCAATGAGAAATAGTAATAAAATGGATACATTTCGAATGTTACTAATTACATAAAAAATGAATGAAGTAGGAAAATGTTTTCAACAAAAGCTGTTCTTAAGCAATGATTCAGAAAAGATTTCTGACAAATTATTGATTTTCAAACAGCTAATTTCTCCTCAAGTAGATAAATATTTTAAAACAAATTCAACACCTTTTGTTTCATGCCTTAGTGGGGCATGTTTACTTAAGTTTCACACTTCCTCATAAATTGCATAGGGATCATTCAGAATTATGGAATTGACACAGTTGAGACTAGAAGAGTCAATGGTTAGCTACCATATCATAGGTGGAATTCAAAACTGAGTTGTCTGCAAGGCATTGCTGAGGTTGTCGAGTATACCTCTCAGACAAAGCAATGGTCCACCGAGGAGTCGTACAACTAAGCCACAGACAGGTAAGTAGAAAAGGCATTCAGCTGACTCCAAAGATAGAAGTGTCACTGTTGACGTGGTTTCAAGGAGGTAAATATGAGATTAGTGAAATTTTGAAGGGTAAAGTATTTCTATTGTAACCAATGTCAAAAGACACATTCCACAGGAAGTCCAGCATGATGTAAAAATCTGCCAAGTGTGGTCTGTTGAATTGCTTTGTAGTGAGAATGGCATGCTAGTTGGTACCAATGACTTTAAACCCAATGTCCTCAGGGTCAAGTGATTAAACCACAGTGAGTGTAGCATCTATTGAACTAAATATTATGGCCACTTCTAATTACTAAGATAAATGGCATGAAAAAGTGTTAGGGGGTTAAATTGTTTCGGTGAAGCATAGCACAGAGGTTATTGAGAATGTTTAAACTTTAAATTTAATTCTCAGTTAATGTGTGTTTATTTTAAGCCAACATTTACCACTCAAATAATATGGAGGAATGTTAACTAAGCCCAAATGCATGGCATTTCTAAAATTTTCATTGAATATTTTGTAATATCGCAGTATATGATATAAAACTGTAAGTGAGAGTCCCAGACATTCTCTCTAGGCAAATGTTGAATGTAAATTCTTCTTGGGTTACACTCCATGGCAGGTTCTCTTTCTCCACCAACATTTTGATGGGCAACTCATTGTCTTCAGGGCTCCTGATCATCATGAGTCCTGAAGACAATGAGTGATATTCCCATCAAAGCACTTTCAACGAACTTTGAAATTGACTGTTTAATCATTGTTTGGTTACCTTGATTGTTCTAGCCTATGAGAGAACTTTGAAATTGGCCACACAGTAACTTTAATGGAGTCACCCGAAGATGGTAACACAATTGTGTGAAATTCAGTGACAAAATCATTTGCCTGGACCGGGATTCAAACCCAGACCCCTCGATTTCATATCAAGCACTCTAACCTCTCTCTGACAAGTATGTAGTCCATTTGGTATCTTGCTTTCTCTCCAAGCATCTTCCATATGTACCTTTTATGCCTACGTTGCTCAAAGAGTATGTTCATACCACAACCATATTCTTCTTATTGCAGAACTCCACTAGTATTTCTCCTTTCCCATTCAGTTTCCAAACTGCCCTCCATTGCTTTCCCCCTTTTCTCCTGCCCACCACTGCATTTTAACCACCCATGATGATTAGGTTCTCTTTTCAATTCTTTTAGGAGGGGACTTCTCTAGTGGTTTACATACTAGGTACTTCTATTTGTCTTACTGCGTGATGGGACATCAGCTTTCAGACACTTCTATCAAAACTAAAATCTGTGAATTTGGAAAAATTTACCACCCTAAGTGGCTTGGGTAGAGGCTTAGCATGTTCCTGCATGCTATACAGCCAAAGAAGGTGGTGGTATGGATATTTTGGTCACCTTGATTGTTCTAAATTTCAGGCTGGCACCGGCCACTTCCATACACCTTGAGTGGCGTGTATGGTACTACATATACAGTTAAAGTATAAAATTATGCCAGATATCAAACAATTCACATGCAACCCTTATATAATCTCACTGACCCTGACCTAGAACAGTTTATGTACTTAACTAACTTCAAACTTGGCTCCTCATAAAGTTACCTGGATTTTATGGTATCCAATAGAGACTGCAACGTGAAATATTTCCATGATCATGATCACAAATAGTCACAAATGTGTGTCAGAATTGTGTTGGGAATACTACCCTGAGGCTGAGGGCAAGGGCTTCCAGTCCAATAACATGCCGGTTCCTGTCAGATCACCGAAGTTAAGCAATGTTGGGCCTGGACGGAGGTTGGATAGGTGGCCCTCCTCCATGCCTCTACCAGGGTGGATGGAGGGGTGACACTCCATCCAGACCTATCCCAGGAGGCTGGAGGGAGATATACCCAGACCAGGAAGGTAGGAGGGAGGACTCCCTCCATAACTGTACCAGGAACCTGTACTCTTTCATACCTCTACCATGGTGCTCTTGTCCCCTGCCTGCAAGTGGCAGGCAGATTAAACATGGGATGGCACAATGGACCAAATATTCTGAGTGCCAGGAGGGCTCCAGAAGGCCCTCGCCCACCCATACAATCTACCCTGAGGCTGGGAAATTAAATTGGAAATACTGCAGCATGCTACAACACTGTTTCCAACTCCAAACCCTTGGGATGTGGCATTCAATGGTGTGCAGCTAATAATACTGAAATCCACACAAACACTCAAGTTCCTGCTGTCATATATAGAAAAAAATGAAAAGAGCAACTGTAATGCATGAGATGAAAGACGGCAAATAGAGCCTTCTTGCATATGACAGCCAGAGGACATCATGAACGTGTGTAAATGTTCTAATGCTAGGCCAAAAATCAAACATTTGTGGTGACACCTAAATGTCCAAAAAAAAGCTGTTTGTTTTTTTTCAACGCAAATACTCATGAACATCTATCAAAGGAAGAGATCATACTAATTCACTTGACAAGTGAAAGAAGATTCCAGATTAAACTTTTCATAGTACCCACTCCAAGAACTCATGATCATTAATAAATGTATGTACTTGTTCCTTATTTTTAATGAGCATGGATTTTTCTGTGCAAATAAGCAAAAGTTATTATTATAAATAGTCTACCGGTTAAGGTAGGAATCAACAATTTCTTACTTCATCTCAGCATACTTCCTACATGTCTTCATCCTTTCCATTAAACCTATTCTTCCCTTCCATATCCTTCTTCAGTTACCCAACACCCTCCCATCCATCACAGCCTTAAGCAATCAATCACCCCTCATTACCTCCTCCAACCACCCACTTACAGTTAGCCTCTAACTAATCTCATCCAGAAGTTTTTATTTCCTCACCCACTATACCTGGCACTTCCTTGCCTTCCTTTCCGTCCACTGCAACATCTCCATCCTCCTCCACACCCACTCCTCGAAAGCCTTCAGCCTATATCCATCTTCCTGGTCTGGTCCACGTTCCTACATCATGCAATTCCTAAAGTCATATTTAACTCTTCACTAGCCAATTCTTTACACCTTACCCCAAGGTCCCCATTATCAGCTCACTTCTATTACTGAATACTTCTATCGCTAAAGCTACCTCCAATGTCTTTGTTACCATGCCCATTTTCTTTTAATGAACTACCCAAGTAGGTAATTAAAATACTTGCCCCAGTTTGTGCCCTCCTACTTTTAGGACCAGCATGGCTTTCTGTGTCCTTGATAATCTCATAACTTCCGTCATCTTCTGATTTATCTTCATTTTGTACTTAGCGCACTGCTTTTCCAATCCATCTACTAAAACTTGAAATCCCTTCGATGATCAACTGACCAACACCTGGTCGTCTGCGAATCTAATTTTATTAGCTGGCCTCCAACTTAGATTCCCACATCTAGCTCTTCCCATGCCTATGTAAACATTTCCTCAGCATATATGTTAAAATGCAAATGCAAAAACAGTCACCCATGCCTTACCCCTTGACCTATAACTGCCCACTCAGATTCACCAACAGCCAACCTCACCTGAGCCCTCAGGGCCATATTAAGTATATACTCGAGTCAAGAAATGTCTTCCTTTTTTTCGGCCATTGAAAGCCTACCTTCAACTTTTTATCAAGTGACTAAATTATGTGACTTTTTCAGGAACAATATTTCTGCATATCGGCTGCATAAAACCAAGCGTATCCCTATTACTGATAATTCACAGAAAATATTCGCAGAGAAATGTATTAGATTTCCGTACTACGTTTCATATGATAACCTACAACTGACAAATACACTTGGTACTTCCATTTTGCAATATTAATTCATTCCACAAGGTCAAAAGTATTGTACAAATATCACATACTAACTTAAGTGAAACAAGGAGATGCAACAATTTTTTCACCTCAGCTTATATTCTAGTCACAGATTTTAGTCGATATTTTCAACCCTAACAAAAGTCTACAACATATACTCAAATCACCTTATACTCGAATATACAGTATAAGTTTCAGATGAGTCTCATATCTCGCCAATCTACTCCCATTTTCCTGAGTATCTATATTAATTTATCCCAATTTACTCAGTCAAATGCCTTTTCAAAATCCACAAAGCAAACAAACATCAGTCATGGCCCAAGTAGTAATTTGACCTACTCTCTAAGCTTTCATTAATTATCCAAGCAGAAATTTTGCTGCATGTGAATTCTAACTAATTGTTCTATACTCCTCACAAACTGACACTATCTTCTTCTTCAGGATAGGTTTCTTAACTGTTTTCACGAAATCCTCTGGCCATACTCCTCCCTTGTATATCCTACGAAGAAGTTAGAAAATCTCTCCTTATTACCTCAAGTCTACAGTAACTCCAAAGGTATGTTATCCACTCCTACAATTTTTCTTGCCTTCATCTCTTGAAATGCTTTCTCTATTTTACTGTAAAAAATATATTCTATACAGTCTCTATTTTACAGACAAGTCCGAGGTTACCCTTATCATTTCTAAAACTGAATACTTCTATCGCTTAAGCTACCTCCAATGTCTTTGCTACCATGCCCCTTTTCTTTTAATGAACTACTCAAGTAGGTAATTAAAATACTCTCTCCTCTAGGTCCTCTCATCCTCAATGTCTAGGTTCTTAGGTCTATTACCACTGTCAAATAGCTATTCCATGTATTCCCTCTACCTATCCTGGATATATTCGGTTTCCCCTCTTTACCATCCAACCAAATTTTCAGTGTTGCATATAGTGCACCCACTTCTCCCTTTTTCTGTAGCTTTTCCATTTCCTAAGAATTTCCTTTCCACCAGTTTTCCTCCTCTCCTCTATTTTCCTAATTATTTCTTCTGTACCCCATTGCTTCTCTATCTGTTTCATTTCCATTGTCCCTACTGCTTTCTCTGCTGCTCTTACTATGCCTGTTTTTACTCTCTCCTGTCTTTCCTCGATTGTTCTCATTAGATTTGCATCGCCTATGCTCCTTTCCACCAGTTCCTGGTATTCCCTCCTTTTCAACCATTTCAATGCTTCCAGTGCCACCTCTTCATCCTCCTCCTTTTACAAAGCCTTTTAAATCATAACATTTCACTTTAACTAAATTATAATGAGTCAGCATCTGCCCCCAGACAGCTAAGCAAGTTTTTTACACTGTTCCTGAACCACTGCTTTACCATTATGTAATCTATTTTATATCTCCCTGCATTTTCCAGGTGTACCTATACCTGAGGAAATGTTTAGACCAAGTGTTTGTGAGGAGCTAGATAGAATAGTCAAACAAAACTTTTTACTGCCAGTAAAATACTCAGAATGGGCAATGCCAACTGCGAATGTATTAAAGAGGGATGACACTACAAGAAATTGTGGGAACTACAGTGCCAGTCAATCATGCATGTATGTGATAAGTCTTCCCTTTGCCAACCATTGACAAAATGCTGAGAAAATTGTCTGTGGGAAGTTTCTTTGCAAAAATTGACTTACCCGAAGCATTTCTGCAAGTAGGTGCTGATGAGGAATCCTCAAAAATCCTTATACTGAATACACATAAGGGATTGTTTTGCATGTTACGTTTACCACCAGGATTCTATTCTGCACCTGCTATTTTCCAAGGCATAAAGGAAACAATCCTTGCAGGTTAGGAGGGAGTGTTAGTGTATGATTGATGATATTCTGTCATGGACCTTCACTAGAACTTTTGTGGAAGTGTGTGAAGTCAGTGTTGTGTAGATTAAGGAATGCAGGATTCAAGTTAAAATTGGATAAATGCAAATTTGATGTCAAGGCCCTGGACTTCCTTGGTTATTCCCTGTCAAAGGTGGGTATTTAGCCAACTCAGGAGAAAATAATCTCCCTTCTTAATGCTCCTTCTCTGACAAATGTGGCTGAATCACAGGGTTATTTGGGGTATGCAAACTATTATGATAGATTTTTTTTCACAGAAAGCAACAACATTTGCCCACCTTTATGAACACAGTTGGCATTGGACTGAAAAAGAAGAATTGTGAGTGAGGTACATAAAGAGGGTTATGTCTTTAGGCACAGTGTTAAAGTGCTACAATACCAAATTACCCGTGGTGCTGCAATGTTATGCCTCACCCTATGGAGTTGGCGATGTCCCAGGTTGGCGCAATCTCAGGTTGAAGACAATAACCTTGAGCATCCCATTGCCTTTGCCTCCAGGGTGCTGAGGGGGAGTGAAAGAAACTATGCACAAATTGATAGGGAGGCCCTATCCATTGTTTTTGGGGATAAAAATTTTAGGATATATTTGGTTGGACAAAGTTTTGAAATTCTCACAGATCATAAGCTAGGGTAATATCAGAGGCTTTTCCTGAAAATCCTACGGATTTTCCAGCAGGGCAAACAAATTTTAGATGTACTCAGTCCATGCATGCTGCATTGGGTATTATTAATGAGTAATTATGATTACAGATTAACCCATCGCCCAGGTAAACAGCATGCAAATGCAGATTTTTTAAGCCAGTTTCCCATTGACTCAACAGAAGATACTGTGACAATGGTACCTGCAGCGGTGTACGGACAGGGGTTATAGGGTTTAAACCCCCTCCCAAAAACATGTTTACCTGAATTCGTTTCCGTTCATTTACCTGAACTAGCATTTAGAATTTTGCTTATTAGACTGAAAAATATAGTTGAATAGTCTTCACGAAAAGAGAATGAAATTTAATTATTGTTTTAGTGAATAATAATCGATGCACAACACGATTTCATCGTGTCATGCATGCTGTGAAAACAGATTGATGTCTTCTTAAGCACCAGTAATACCATGGAGTGTGCCAAAGAAGCCATGGTCAAGGCTTCACCTTGATTTTACAGGACCTACCAATAGATATACATTCTTTGTGCTAGTTGATGCTTATTCAAAGTGGATTGAGGTAGAGGAGACAAGAGGGTCTGTGGTCATTGCTTGCCTCACAAGGTGATTTTCTGTGCATGGAATTCCGGACCAGATTGTTACTGACAATGGTCCTGCATTTTGTTCTGATGAGCTTTCTGATATTCTGGAAAAAAACATTATTTCATACGTGCCTGTTGCCCCTTATAATCCCTCTTCCAATGGTAAGGTAGAGAGAGTTGTTCAAACCATCAAAAGATGTTTGAAAATGCTGCCACCTTATCAGTGGAGAAGTGAGTTAGCCAATACCCTTGCAACATTGAGGATGACACCAAGCTCATCGACTAATAAAACCCCCTCCGAAATGTTAATGGGATGCTGTGTGCAAACACTGTTTCATAAGTTCCATCCTGCTCCTTGACTTACTCCAGCTAAAAGAGAGCAAATTGTTGCAAACAGCAGCTCCTGTACCAAAGGACCTAGGCAGTTTAAAAATAGATTATTTAGTTTACTTCAGGAGCTATGGTGGCAGTCAATGATGGATACCAGGCAGTGCATCATCCATTATCAGAGTGGCTACTGATATCCGATTCTTAAATTCCCTGACTTTTCCCTGACCTTTCCATGATGGATTTACCAATTTCCCTGACCGATTACCAAAAGGTCACCTTTTATTGGAATATTTTATACCTGTCGAATTAAATTTTCATCAAAACTCAGAAAATGCTAAAAGCTGAAATCAATACATTAAAAGCAACAAGTACTGCTTTTTACATTCTAATGAAAAAATATATTAAACCTTCATAAGTTAAACTCTCATCCAAATTATAGTCGCGTCGTGGTAGTTCTCGGAAGTTGAGGATTACTGAAAAGGCATCGAAGGGAAAGTTAACGGCTAATTTACTGGCGGACTCCGGCACAGGTATCACTAAGCTGCGCGAAAAATACAAACCAAAGCCAAGTTGTTGGACTGGATCAAAATTGGATGGCGCGAGTGACCTTCAGAAGCAAATAACAATTTGGTTAACGTGGTTATAACCCCTTGACTGTTAGAGGGAACCAAAAAATGTAAAAATATTTGGATAAACAAACAAAACGTAAGCGCGCCACTGCGAGCAAAGACAGGAGGCAATTAGCAACGACAGCATCATATTCAGGGATATCATATTAGAGGTGGTTTTTGACCTGACTAACTTGCTTAGAAAGGGAGCTAAGGGGGCCACTCAACAATTACGTCGGGCGTGAAAGGTGGGGAGGGGAGGAGAGCTCTTATTACTGTCTCACGAATGGGGGTATAGGAATAGAAGATGATATTGCGTAAGATTTTGTTTACACGTGAGATCGTAATAGTATTAAAATTTTAATAATCAACGTCTCGTATTTTTAGAACTACAAGCATGTATTTACGACGAGCTAGTGTGCTCCAGCTATCTCTCGACCTGAGTCTCGGAAGTTCAAAAAAACCGGAGGTAAAATTTTCCGAACAACATAGCCTCGGATTACTTGTGATAAGCGTAATACATTGTGATCATGAATTTTAACACTGCTAGGCAAATATCGCAATAAGGATATGCAAAAGGGATACATTGTACGTCTGATTCACAACTAAATAACAAAGATTCACAACTAATAAGATTCATAACTGAATATTCCACGAATTGATGGGGCTTATTCCATTCACGCCAGTGACGGACATTAGTTTTAGTTGGTGAATTAAAGGGCGAGAAAGACTGGGCGATAAACAAAATGGTAGAAAAATAACTAGAATTTCCTATCCCAGTTTCTCCCTGACTGTTACGAGAATTCCCTGACATTTCCCTGACTTTTCCAGAAATTCAAAATTCCCTGACAATTCCAGGTTTTCCCGGTTTTCCCTGACGATCGCCACCCTGATTATGAGGCCTCGGAATGTGGAAATAGAAGCTGAGGACGGAGGTCTCGAGAGGCATCATGTGGATCAGCTGATGCAAAGAGAAGGGCACAAGCCTCCCGATTCTCCAGCTGCCATGGGTGGTGCTGATGGGAGGAACGACTTCCTTGCAAGTGCTCCACCATGGGGTAGTCCCAACACCTTGAGCTGGAGGTGCCTCTCGTTCCACTCAAGAGGAGGTACCCTAGGAGTCTGGGAATTACAGCTGTACCCAACCATCCAGTGTATGACCCACTTCAGGTGATGGGCCAAAGCCCACAGGGACAATTAGAGAACTGTGTGAGAGTTTCATCCCGGATTATGAAAATGGTGGGCTACTTGAAGGAGTATGCCTTGTAATCTTGAGTGTCCAATCCTTGTGCTATACAGTTTTCAATTAGTGACCCTTCTTTGAAGAGAAAGGGTTAAATTACAAATCTGATACTGGATTTGAACCCTGAGTGAACTGTGTAAAAGGGGGAGGAGTAGAGTGAATTATTTAATTTATGGTTCTAGTTAATCATGAATGCAGGTGTGATATACTTGATTGTTCTAACTTGATCATAATTGGTGAGTCATGCATTTTATTGTTTTATCATATCTTCTGATTCACTGTCTTGATAATGTACATGTGTGTGGGTATAGCCAAAAGAGGTTATATACGCTTCGAAGGTTGCTTTTTGCATTTAATTTCTTTGCCCGTATGCATCAGCCATGTTGAGCTGGCATTACGGGCAATTGGTATTGAATTTCCGGGTTCGCACGACACGGCCCTGACTGGCTAGCGTTATACTGGTGTATCCTGTGCTAGGGGTTATAAATCCTTCGGTATCCAGGTTATAATAACTTATTATAACCCACAATACACAACAATTAAGATCAGGTTTTTCTTGTCAGGGACTTCTCTAAAAATCTCCTCTAGTTGTTCATACACCCCATATGGTCACTTGCACCATATTCGTATTCATAGGCATGTACACCAGGACCAAAACGAAATATGTCGGGTGCACTTCTATTTCTACCACTAATATCCTGTTGCACACCTGTCCAATGTTTACTACCCTCTTTCCCAATTTTGCACTCAGTACTACAACTACCCTGCATTGACTCATCCCCCCACTGTAGATTACCCTGTAAGTATTACTCTAATAGTCCTTGCTATCCCACCACGTCACCTCGCACATCCCAAAAGTATCTATTTTCACTTTCATTATTCCCCGTTAAATATTTTCTAGCTTCACAGCCCTCATTTTTTAGTCAATATCCAATGTTCCAAGTTCTTTATATACAGATGCTTTCCTTTTGCTCTTTTATTCTCTCTCTAAGTCCTTGTAACCTCTGATGACAGTTTCACAAAGACTTCATGTGATAATGACCGATGAGTCCTAGCTTCCCCCACTGCCGGACACAACACCCACCTAAGAGTGAGTTGTCTGGGTTCAATTCTCTGTGATTAACTTCCATGTTCAAGGTAATTGATACTTCGTGAGCTTTCCCATCACAGCTTCCCAACAGCATATTTTACAAGAAATCATCACATAAACTACCTTTGGTTGTCTCCTACCCTTCAGCCCATCTGGCAAGGGCGTCCCTACAAGAAGTAATTCCCATTGCTCCCACCATCCCAGCTATAGCAGGCATTTGAACGCACAAGCTCTTCCACCACATCAAGGGAAGGAGCATAGATTATGATGACAACAGAATGAAAGGCTCAACAAGACAAGGGTTATATTCCCTTGAGTACATTCAAAAGGCAGTGAATAACTTAGGTGACATATGAGTAAATGGCCAGCTAAAGCTAATGTCTAAGTATTTTACTCATTAATTTAATCTGAAGATAGAGATGTAACTTTATTGCATGCTGCAAAAATAAATTGGAAAAAAATATAATGCAAATGTTGTGAGAGAAGTAATCACCCTGATAACTTCAAGAGGTCAGTACATTAGTCAGTATTAGTTTAAAAAACCACCTGCCTTAAGTCACCTATTTCCTTTTCGAGAAGCAGAATCTTTTGCTTCATTTCCTGCTCCAAGGACTCGGATGTTGCTAGCTTTTCTCTCAGCAAGTTTTCAGATTCCTTGGAGCATCTGAGTTCATCCATAATTTTTTTGTTTTCACTATCATAAGTCTTCAACATTTTCTCATTTTCTTGACAGGAATTTGCAAGATCAATTATTTTATCACTAGCATCCTTCAATTCATCAACTGTAACATTATTTTCTTGCACTAATTTATCATATTCCATTTCTAATGACTGCAATTTGAGATGACTTTCTTCTAGTCCTTTCAGTTCACTCAAGAGCCTATCCCGTTCAGCTAAAATCATTGAGTGGCTGGCAGCAGTCGTAAGGAGTTCCTATGAAATAAATGTAACATCAAAATATTTTTTGTCACATTAATTCCATACTGCTCTTATATTCAATTTACCTCATTTAGCCTTTGATGAGCAACTTCCAATGTTGCTATGGTCTCCTTTAAAACACCATTTTCTGACAATATTTTCTCTTCCACGACACGAAGTTGTTTTAGGTTTTCCTGAGCATCTACAAACTCATTTTGCAGCAATACAGACCTAAAAGGTCAGTTTTCTCTTAGAAGTAACGTTATACTTAAGAAACTGTATTTGTTTAACAAATATATGGTATTTCTGGAGCACTAAGGGCATGAAATAACATATTTAACCTCTTACCTTGATCTTTCTTGCTCAATCATGGCCATTGTTTCCTCAATATTTAGTTCAAACTTGTGTTTCTGAGCATCCATTTGACTCTCCAAGTCAACAACCTGATTCCTAGCCTAAAAAGTACCGATTTACAATGTCTATAAGATACATTCACACTGAATATTTTAACAATGCTTTAATTTTCATCAACTCACTGTAGTAAGAGACTTGATATTTTCTTCTTTCTCAGCCTCTAAAACTTTGATCATTTCTGAGTATTGCTGAAGCTGTAAGTTCAACTGATTTGCCTTATCTTTTTGTACAGAGTTGCTTTTATTTAATTCATCGATCTTTTCATTTAAAATACAATGCACTGCATTGGCTTCGGCAATCATTGTATTCCTCTTACTTCTTTCTTCCTTCACTAATAATTAAGATACGATAGAATGCATGGCATATTCAGTACATTAAATGTAGCTTAAAATAATTTTTACACACCCAATTCTTCCAACTGCTCCATTTCGGTCTTAAATTGCATATCTATATCTTTATATTGCTCTTTTAGTAGCTCTAAATCCTTATTTTGCTGAGAATACATCGATTTCAAATTCTCTTTCTCATCTACACACACATTAAGGGTTGTCGTCAATTTGTTGCAGTGATCTCGGATAATGCTACAAATATTTCTTGTATTCTCAATTCTGAAAATAATAAGATCCAATTAAGTAAAGCTAAAAACATTTAAACATTTTTTGAAATTCATATGGCTTACTTCGACGATAATTCCTCTCTATTTTTCAACTCCACTTGAAGTCGCTGGCTTAGCTGCTCACTATGCATCTGAAGTTCAAACAAATTTTTCCTTTGGCGTTCTACAATTTCTTCGGTCTCTATCAACTTTCTCTCTTTCTCCGACATTTCTAACTCGGTGGAAACTTTCCATTTCAAAATATTTTCAGTTTCGGAGTGCAACTTAGACTGCAGATATTGCAAATTGTTTTCATGCTCGGAACTCCGACCGGGAGGTAAATTAACATGCTCCGTTTGCTTAATAACGGCTTTAGAAGCAAGATGACTGGCACTTCTATTGGAATTACATAGTTTCCCTTGAAATTGATTGGTGCTCTGCAAATACTGCGTTTGAGAGATTAACTGATTTTGAGAAGATTCTTGCGATTTATCGTTATGAATCTGATGACGAACAGATTGCCGTTGCATCTTAACTAGGAAGTTCTACACAGCCCCGAATAACGTTAACGAATACCTTGACCGTATCAAATTAAGAAATTTGAACGAACGCGTTAGATGAATTACCCACAATTCCCACACTTTGATTTCCAAGATGCGTCTCCAAGAAGAAATGACTATCACCATGCGCACACAACAGGCGGCGGAACTCATACGGAACGTTCAATTCTAACTGAACGCCCCTTACCAATCTGCAAGAGATGCGCACCATGTAATTCACGGGTACATACAAATAAAAAGACTGTTACTATAAAAGTTTATATTTTTAAATCTTAGTAGTCACATTCGTGGTGAATGCTTAGATTCAATCAATGAGCACACTGAAGTTTCTTGAGTTCACCAAAGTGGGCTTGAAGCAAGATGTCAACGATAAGTAAAGTTTCAAGATGATTGAACGGAAAATGTATAACAATAAATACAATGATTTAATACAATGACAGAAGAACTCAACATTAAAATTCACTATAGAGAAATTCACTGGGGATTAGAATGCTTAGCATTCAAGTAATGAACCACATAGGTCCACGATTCTCATGAACCATATCCCATTTGCCTTGGATAACATTTCCAGGTAGCGCTAAAACTAATATTGATTTTCATTTTTGTAAACATAGAGGTTAGAACAGGTGGTATTAAGTAATGTACAAAAATGGCAACAGCAACAACTTCTATTTCCAACATCAAGTTACCAAATAAATGTACATCACTCACCATTGCCACATAACTGCTTGCTAACAAACATAAATTCTGAAATAAATACTTTTGATTTAAAATTAAAACTTGAAATCAAATACTTCACAACATTTTAGAACAATAACTGCGTTTGAAGAAACACAAGAGCAGGTAAAATATATACATACCAATTTAAGTATTATCAGAAATAATAAAATGCATTGATTTTATGCTCCGTATAGAACTTTGAACTCTATCATTGCTTATTGAACTTCATGAGTTGCACAAACATCACCACTTGCAAATGTATGTTCACTCTTGGCAGTGATATTACACTTCTGAATAGTTATTAGGAAGTCACTGGTATTCAACTAACAAAATCTGCTTCATGGAAGCTATGATGATATAAAATAAGCCAGTCATGTTTTAGCAAACTTAGTGTCACCCTCCACCAAACTCGCTACTAATACATCAAGTTCACTTTAAACATTTGTGTTCAAAAATCTGATTACCTAAATAAAGGTGTACTAATTTTGCAATTCCTGAAAGCCCAAGCTAGTACATAATACCCACAAAGTCAAGAGGCTCTCTTATACAATAACTAAGGCATAAAATACATTAAAACCTCCTTCCAAGAAATGAACAAGAACTAACATCAGTGTAAATAATTTCTTAGGATAATGATAAGCCTTCTGCAACATAATCATCCACAAAAGGCTACTAATATTTTCAATACATGTTAGTTGTTCCATCAAACTTAAGATCAGTCTTTTCAATTCCTAAAAAATTACACATGCTTGAATGGATAACATATTTTATCCTGGTGAAAACGTACCTGACTGCATAGTAAAACGAAAACAACATAATTCTGGCTTAATGAAGCTCTGAATCAACATTAATTTCCATTATTATGTGGTAGTGAACGCATTAAAACTTGGCAATGACGAATTTGAGCAATTTTGTTTAAATTCCAAAGCAATTTGGAAACCAGCCAGAATACTTTTGATTCACATCTTGGAGTTTGCTTTAAACCTATAAACTCAATACAGAATTTGTGAAACATCATATTAACGGAGCCAATCAGAAAAAAAAACAAATACAAATATCCAATCCAATGTAGATTGAAAGTGGCTATAAATCTGAGATTTTAAAAGCTATTATATCACAGGATAAACCTATCAAATCACAATTATCCCAAAAGCAATCTGCCTTCAAAAAGAACCCCAATGCAAGTGACTAGAGACTAAAATTTTCCATTGGTCTAAATAAAGGAAGTATTGAAAATGGAAAATATAGCATGAAATATAAAGTTTAGGAATGCTACAAAAGTAACTTGAATAGAATAAAAATGAATTGTTAGGGTAAAGAATCGGGATTCAAAGAGCTACTACTACCACACTTTTCAGCAAGTTCAACACGTTCCAAGAGATTTATGTGTATAGAGCAATATAATGACTTAATACGACAATGAATTAGAAAATACCCTGTTAAATATAACTTTGAATGCAATATTATTTTTTTGCTACTAAGACTCATACAGGAGTAATTAGCATGGCTTTGTAACAAAATTAATAATACCAATTATGGAATGGGCATAGTAATTTTAAGTTGCAGACAACTTGCTGAATTAGGAAAGAAATAATATAAGGATCCCAAATATCATTTAACACGGATACTCTTATCATGCAGAGTAACACAGCACATCTCTTTCAAACGTTGCAACGTATAAGATGATGAAGGGAGGTTCAAATAACCGAGTAACAACAAGAGAATGAAATAAATGTAAAATTAGATATAAAATTTCTGGAAAAATCATCAAATATTTGAGATGCTCTAAGCATCGTTAAGCTACACGGAGTAAACGTCAGTTCAACATAGGATTTTAAACAAGACAAATATAAAGAAGACCAGCTTGATTGGGAATCACTCTATCAATCACTCTTCCGAAGGCCGCTATTGAAATGTCAACCGTTAGATTTGTAAGATCATGCTGATGTACATGGCAGACACACATATAAACACTCATTCTTCATAAATACTTACACAATAGTTTTAGGTACAGTAACACTTGACTCACTTAAAGTTCTATAAATGAATTTTTAAAAAAATGGCCCACTGTTCAAAACAATACGGAAAACCTTCCAACAAAATCAATAATAGTATTATTACCTTTTATTTACAGCACTCGTTCCACGTAGCCTGAGGTATTTACAATTATCAATCGATCCACTTCCTGAAATTTGATCAATTTGACCTGGCATTTTCCACTAATGGTGTTGGTATGTCAATTGTGTGAGACTCATTCCCGAAAATCAACCGTAACCGTTTCATGGGGGGCCTCATGATTACAGGTTCTTTCCCGTACGAATAACATTGCAAATCAGCACTTCTCTCCACCCTGGAGTTTTCAACACAATTTTCACCCGATTCTGACTCCTCTAATCCCTTCGAGGAAACAAACTCGTGACCCGTTCTGCGACGCTTTTTTTCTTTGTGCCTCTTTTTCCGGCGAACACCACTTCTATGATTAACACTTTCTTCCTCCCCATCAAAGTTTTCATTCCCCACACCTTCAACGCGTAAGACCTCGTATTCGGGTTCCAGCACAAGGCTGCTATCCTCACTTAAACTGTTCCCTGACTCAATAACTTCATCAAGCACAGGGCTCCTTTTCATTCTAAGGGTTAACTTCACCGACCTCACACCATTTCTTTTCTCTGGTGTAACACAACCATATCCATTCACAACAGGCGCAGGAAGCACTTCTCCCGCCGGTAAGGGTATACTGCTGGGAGGAACGGCCGTCTTATCTACATAACTACTATCCCAACTACTATTTACATTGGCACCACTAACTCCTTCGTCAACCTTAATACTTCCCCGCGATCTTCGCAAGAGTTTAGGCTCATCAAATTCTATTCCGTCCTCCTCCTCAAATTCATACACATCCTTAGGTCCCGCATTACATCGTTCAGAGGGCAAGCTTAAACTTTTTTCGTCACTGACATTTTCCCTACAGTCCCCATTATCTGCGCCGCTGTCGCTCAAGCCCTTCCGCAACAAAACACCCCTTGCCCTTCGAGAACTTGCTCGTCGCAAATGATTATCCCAACGTTTCTGAAGCTTTCCATTGACTGTCACTCTAGAGGGAAAATTATTCACTACTTTATCTTGAGGCACAGCAAATGGTTTTGATTTTCTTACTCCAAGTCTGGGGGTGGCGAACGTCTCACGTAAACACTCGGTTTCTCTTTCTACTTCACGCATCTTTTCCCCCGACACTCGTCCATTAGGATCCACACGGCACTGAACTAGGGGCACACAAACGTTGATCAACCTCTCCTCCGCATTGTCACTACTAACAGGCCTGCTAGCAATAGGCAGGCTATCACTGACACTCTCTTCAGGCTCTGTGCTCAGTAACAACTTATTATCTTTACACAAATCCACAACAGGTTCTATTAGCTGCCTGTGGCTTCGTAACGTAATCCCACTACTACTGCACAATAATCCAGTTGGGGTTGCTGTATCTGAATTGCTATTTTCAAAACTACCACTAGAACTTGTTACTAAAGAGCCCCCACCCCTGCTCCCTGGCTCAGTGGCTTCACCAGCCCCGCCCTTTCCTGATGCTTCGCTCACAGATTCCCGATCACTGGCACTGCTTCTTGAATCGTCCGACACTACACCTTTAGATGCCGAGACATCCTCCGGAAGAGACGAAGATGACGGGACCATTGATGCTGGTAGCGGTGTAACTTCACTACACGGTATTATCCTCTCCTCTCGCTGTCGAAGTCCCCTCAGATACCTTGACTGCCGGTTGCCTTCAAGTGCCTCCCCTCGCCTTCTAGATGAAAGTCGATCCTTAGGTGAGGAAGTTTCCTTCTGATGGTTATTATCAGCTGCCACAGCATCTTTCTCACATGATTTAGGTGACGCACTTTCGCGAAACTCTGGAAACTTACATCCTTGGGCAATCAACAACTCAGCATCATATTTTGTAAGACCTTTCTGCCTTAGTTCTTTGACACTTAAAGCCGTCGAGGAGCTCTCACTTTCATTAACTTTATCAACTCTTTCGTCCCCTTTCCGGCTCCCACGGTGTTTGGTGCGACTTAGCCGATTGTCCGTTTCTCGTAGTTTATATCCAGAGCACTGTTCCTCATTTTTCGTTTTATCCTTGGCGAACGCCCCCGTGCCCCTCCTAAAAATAACAAAAGTTGTTACAAATTATTTAATTATCTGATTTGGGAACTAAATGCCTTTCAAAAAATATTGAGTAGATTTCACTTGGAAGAAATGACACACAATGTTCATACCTTTCGCATGTCTCGCATTCGCAGTAACAATTTCCATCGCCAAAGAAGTCTTCACCATAGAAGCAGGTTATCTCCTCGCCAGCCTCAATATCTCGTAATACTTTGACGCAAGCCGTGTCTCTTCCGGTAGCAACAAACTGAAAATCAAACAGAACAATGAAGAGAAGTTGCATCTTTCCGAAGAACCTCTGAAGAGGGAATAAAAAAAAACGAGACAACGCTTCCAATAATCACCTTGCAGTTGGCTCTACAATCGTGATTGATGTAAGCCGCTGGTCCGAGCCACAACTGAGCACAATTTTTTCTACAACTAAACATGACGGAAAAGTCATTCTTCCCTGGATGCAAGAGGAGGCCTTCCTCCTCCTCAGTCAATTCCGCAATACAACCGACCAAGAAGGATATTTTTTCATTTTTGTGCCTGAATCACAAGAAAAAACAATTTTTTTGGATCAGTAAATCAATTTATTTTGGGTTGCAAACAAGAGTATTTATGTGGAAGTACCACTTCCACTACTTACCACTTCCTCGTCGCGCAAATCTTCGCTCCTTTCTGGCCCTCCAGCGAATACCGGTAACACGGCTCTATTATGAAACCTGAATTCTTGTCAAAAACTCTCAAGTACCTGTATATCTAAAAGGGCATAAAAATCACGTCAGTCGGAAAACTTAGGCCAACTCTGACTCAATAAGAGTAAGGCAATCATCTTTGACATTTCTGGTAATGAAATTTTACGGCGCAATATTACAATTAGTTTACTTACGTGCTCTTTAAAACTTTGCTGTTGCTGCTTACTCTTCGTCAGATAAAACGTCCACATCCATTCACCAGATGTATATTGCTTGAAGGTTTTCTCATAATTCTGATACTTTACGAAGTCCTCCACTATCGCTTTCAGTTCGTCTCTATTGGCTTTGAGAGGCCTGAAACTAAGAAAGACATGGTTTTACAAACGACGTTGTGTATAATTCAAATATAGTTTCGCACGCGTCAAACAAAATACTTACCGAATATTCATCTTATGAGTGACAAACCCTAAATATGGGTCCAAGACTAGAGATGTGGCAAGATCGTCATTTTCTGACAGCTCTTTCGGAGTCATGCCAGTGGGCTGCATCTTGTGTATAATGTGACGAGGCACCGGCTCCACCACCATCCTGCTACTATTTTACTATAAATCGTTAAAGAAGAACTTCGTCTAAGAGGATTTTTCGTTCAATCTGCTTTAACGAGCTCGAACGACGGCTATTGATAATCCCAATTGATAAACGCATCTACGAACACTTAGACGTTCGTACATGGCATTTCCGACACAAGAAGATAGTTTTCAAAATCATACACAACCATGTCTTGGAATATTGAAGTACGCGTAGGACCACAGCAACATGGCGACTGGCCCTACCCACTACATCCTATACCCTGATTATCGACACTTTAGCAAAGCTATATTGTCATTCATTGCTTCCGACATGTGGCGTAATTCTGGACAATTACAATTCAAAAATTAAACGAATAAATAGTAGAAATTGCAGCAAGGTGTTAATGGGTAAGACTGCCAAACTACGACACAACCAAGGGCATGATGTTTCGTCTACATGCCTACAGATAGCCTACATTCCAAATAAATACACTTTAGCTCTATTGCATTCTTACCAGATGTCCTCAGACGCAACAGTTTTGAAAAAAATACACCTATCAGCTCCCCATTAGCACGTATTATGGGTAAATATTGCAGAACATCATTCCATTTTCTTCCAAGTCTGTCTACTCTCATCTGACGCTCCGAGTCAATCAACGCAAGTGACCGCATCACCACGTAACGGTATATCAGCTGATTCTAAAATGGTCTTTTCATTTTTAAGATAAAATGAAACCACTTTAATACTCTTTTATAATATGTATTTAATCTAAACGAACAAATAAAAATCCGATGTGCTCTTAGATTTTAAACATTTTCCCAATGCATTGTATGTCCTATTTTCTTACACGCGGAAGAGTATCTTAGTAAAGCTTAGTAACTAAGGTGACCACAGCCATTCATATCAATTCATATTCCCTGTTCTTACGGGAAAGAAATAATTCGCTTCGTAATGTTTATGTGCACGATTGACTGAGTCTCTGGCGGTGGTAGGACTGGTTTACTTTGATCAATAGGTATAAGTTGATGAATCAAGCCATTTTTTAATTGCAAACTTTCTCCAAGACGAATTGATAACTATTTCACTAGTATTTAACTTAGAGCCACTTTTTATTGCCGGAAATATACTAATACATTAATAGACATGCCTGATAAGAATAACATGATCATATCTCAGTCTTCCACCTTCACTTATAACGCTATCAAAAAGCCTCAAACGCTTTCTACTTGGAAGGAAATAAAATAATTATCTTTGTGGTCTATGTACCTGGCTTTCAACAAGTACTCCCTTGCAATGTCACTTTGAAACAGCGCATAATTCGAAGCTGCATACTGGCTTGATAGAAGTAATTGCGTAGACTTGCTCATCATCTCCATACGGTATTTGTCAAATCTGGAACTGCTTGAACCCCACGCGTAACTGTGGTCACAATTATTCTCGATATTGATTAAATTGGTTTCCTGGTGTTCCTTTCCATCTTTTGAAGGTATCCGCTCGAAGTACCCACTTAACTCGGGAGCATTTTCGTGTAACCAACTACTCCAGTTATTTTTCGAAATGGAATCACTCGACGCCTTCTTATGTTGTTCTTTAATTGTGATTGTTGATGGTCGGCGAAACTTAGCGTCCTGCTCTTCTAAAGGTTGAGCTTTTCCGAGCTTTGATAGGGGCCAAATTTTAAATGAAGATATCAGCCGCTGAACCGCTCGTAAACGTTTCTTTGAAGAGGTGCCACCCTCGTTAGTTTGGTCAGATATTTTTTCTTCAAGTTCACATCCAGTCTCCGTCATATACATCCCCGTTGTCATCCAGTCATCCCCGTCTGGTAGAAGTTCCAACAAACAAGTTATTAGCGATCAGTAATAAAAATCAAGTGTCTGAGCTAGTATTAAGAAATTCATGCCACTAACGTTTTCGTGCTGCTTTCATTTCGAAGGGGTAGACTGCCAGTCGTGCTCCATAAGGAGCTATCCCTATCCAATGAAATATCATAAAATGAGCGCTTGGAATAAAAGGCTTCCTTTTCTCATCTTTTGAAAGTGTGTGATGATGGCCATGTAACCGTGGATCTCTGAAGAATTTGCTCAGAAGTTCAAAGGCCCTAGAAGGAAAAATGTAACAATGTCTAAAATTTGATTATGATCGTTGGCCTAATAAATATGAAATGCCTTTGTTACTTAGGTTGGCATCTACTTGGCCAAGTTATTTGTAAGTTCTAAGCTCGTTATTATCGACATAAGAGAGCAATGTCAATGAACAAACATTCATTAAAATATATTCCCTTAATAACTGTAAATATTGTTATTATATTATAACCCCACTTCAGGAAATGGAGAAATTCATATCATTCTCCTGTCCCAAGGTAAAGACAATTACCCATCATCTTCAGTCTAAGTTGATGAATTAGTGAGATGACAACTCATAAAGGAGAATCAGAGCAACAGGGATAAGCATTAGTGACATTATTGTCACATAGTAAAGAATTCTTTACCCTATTATCTTGCTCACCAGCTAAGAGGAGCATGCAATATATATTAAGAAGTTGTAATAATAATAAGTATTTACTCATATTTATTAGCATGACGTAGTCTCAAATAGTTCCAAGTATTCTGAAGACGATATATTCCTGGACTTTGCAAACCACTTAATATGCTCTGGCAGGATTGGAAATTTTGGAGTAGGTAGCATTTATTGGCAGCATTGATAAAACGAGCAATGAGTCTTGCTCGAACCTGCAAAGTATTGTCAGTATTTAGTAAATAATTTGGTAGATACCAAGTGGAAGTAACTACCTACACCATTTCCAACCTGGGGTTTGCACACCCTCAGGGTGTGCATTCCCCAGGTTGGAAACAGCTTGCGTGCGTAGAACCTACTCTATTGATTGCATTCACTCTAGCTTGAGACCTTTCTGAGCAGTGGTGCACATCCCCGTAGGCTCATTGACTCATACCCCCACTTCCCCCTGTTAAATTTTTTTATTACCCCCCCCCCCCCCCCCCCCCCAAATTAATGTTATGGCACACTTTGCATCAGGACCCCTTCTGTGAGAAACACTGTTTCTGAGTATCATTTGAGCTATCCCTGGAAAGGGATGGGAAAAATAATTATGTGATTCAGGCTTTAGACAAGCACAATATCCATACATGAGGTGGTATTCTATCCTATGACCTCTTGAGTTTCCAGCCTAACAATTTCTACTGGACTATTCATACTGTGTAAAAGTGAGTATATGTCAAGGAAAATGAAGTCAGCTGGCAGCCTATCAACATTTAGTATTTTTAAACCCTGAGAGTTAAGAATCTAGTGTTCCATGGACACTCTTTTCCACCATGACCAATGGCGAGCTACTGTGAAGAAAACAAAACATCTATTGGCACACAATCAGAAATCTGGCTAAGGTTTCCTTTTTTGGAAATGATGATGCCAAGTAAAATGTGGGTGTATGAATTCTTTACGGGTTCCCAACCAGGTTCAAATCTCCATTGTGGCCGAAGTTTCGATGCCCGACTTGCGCATCGTCATCAGGGCTGTAGAATCGGCCACAATGGAGATTTTAACCCTGTTGGAAACCCGAGAAGAATTCATTCATGAGCTACGCCGGGAAAGCACCAGAACATACAAAATGTGGGTGGTTGAGGTTATCTTGAATGAGGTCTCTAGGATGAATGTGGTCTCTAGAGCGATATGTACATTATTTTTAATGACTCAAAGCACATTTTGTTCAAGCCTCTTCAATTAGGTACATCAACTTACTTTCACTGTTTCTCCATTCATCACTTCGGTAGACACAAGGCATGACACCCGGTGAGAAAATGCAACAAAGGCTCCAAAGCAAGGAGCTGCTCTCTGCCATGATGAAAGTGGACCAAGAAAACACTTTTCCAATAGATGAGACTTCATTTGGACTAGAATTCCAAGTTCTGACACTGGAATCTGACAATGTAAACATACCTATGTTATTTTTTTTAATCTAGATTTTTTTTATTTCATGGTTTTTATTTTTAGAGAACCTAACAACTTTAAAGAACATACATATTAACCCTTTCACAGCCAGCAAGTTTGTGGTAGTGTGTGCAATGATTGCCGAGGCAATTTTTATGCAGTTTTTAGTTTTTTAAGTTGCGAACACTAGTATACATTCATAATAAAATACCACAAGGGTGGCAATTAAAAATAAATAAATATGGGGAGACAATGGAATTCTGATTAATATCCATGGTCAACCCGACTTTTTCTAAGGATAATTTTTTTATTCTACTTGAATTAGTTTTTCATATATTAGGTAGGTGTCCTTTTTGGAATAATATGGTAAAAGGGCATGCATAAATTTGAGTTTGCATTATTTTCCTCTCAAATTATTAAAAAATACCAACTTATTCTAAGTAATGCTGTTCAGGAGCTGTGAATGATCTCTGAACCTGGTGAATGGATACTTATGGTAGTTTTCATGCTAAAGAGCATATCATCATTGCCTACAGATATCTAAATGGAACATTAGCAAAAGTTGCCATGCACCAAGTATTAATACAAATCCCAATAGCTATCAGTGGCCGGTTAAGGTTGTTGTTTTGGAGGGGGGGGGGGTGAGCAGGGTTGCCGCCGGTCCTCTTTTAGGGAGGACATCCTCTTTTTCAGCCCTTGTCCTTTCTGCTCCGTTGTTCTCAAATAGGAGGACAGTCCTCTTTTTGATGAAGTCAAATTTCTTGGTGTTCTCCTTGATCCATTATTGAATTGGTTGACACATATCGACAATTTATGTAAAAAGTTGAACTCTATCTACTATATGCTATCTGTGCTGAAGCATGCTGTCAGTATTGATGGACTCAGAAGTATTTACTTTGCCCACTTTTACTCCCGGATCTCTTACAGCATTGTTCTATGGGGTGCAACTTCCCAGCTACTTGAAATCTTTAAGATTCAGAAAAAAATTGTACGTACTATGTGTAATGCCCCCTTCAGGGCACACTGTCAGCCATTGTTTAAAAAACTGGGTCTGCTAACTGTGCCGTCCATTTATGTTTATTATGTTGTGTTATATGTTAGATCCAACATGTTAAAAATAATAACTTTCATAACCACTACACCAGAAGATCTGAGGATTTGCATATAATGCTACAGAATTTTAAATTGTGCTCCCGGGGTCCCAAAGTCATGGGGATAAAATTGTATAAGTAATCCCATGCCACATTAAAAAAGTGACAACTTTGAATGCCTTCAAAAGACTCCTACATAACTTTCTCCACGAGAAACATCTGTACAAAGTGGAGGATTTATTTATATGAGTCTTTCTGTGTAAATATGTTTTTTTTATATAAGTACTTGTTGAATTATTATGTGTTCTATACATTCCATATAATGTCAGTGGAAAAACTAAAATCTTATCTTATCTTTTTACCACTTCAAAATAGAACACAAAAGAACTTTGGTAAAAATGGATATTTTAAAAAAAATTCCCGCTGAAAAGTTCGACAATATTCCTACAGATGTCACAAATGTACCCGTACCCCCAGCAGTACAAAAAAAACTGTTTCCCCCCCTCAGAATATATTATAGATCATGGTCATGCACTCTATTAAGAGTGACGAGTTCTCTTTCTTTTATTGTATGGAAATAAAAATGCATTAAAAATCATTTTGCCATGCCCCATTTTCCAAACATTTTTGCAGGCGGGTATTTCTGGGGGACTCTGCCCCCCAGAACCCCCTGGTAAGGTAGTTCAGCCTGGTGTCCTTTTTTTCACATTTGGAAAGGTAGCAAACCTGAGGGGAGTGTGGATTGCTACTTTCCAGGGATATAGGGACCATGATATGGAGGGTACCATTTTTCATTTGTTTCATTTCATTTTTGTTTCCTTCATTTCATATGTTACAAGGTATTATGGGGGTGGTCACCCCTCCCTCCCCCTACACTTCCGCCTTAATCTACCACTGCTAGCTATATACTGATAGGCACATGCATATATGTCTACCAAAATTACCACGTACATATTAATGAATAGTAATGAAAACTTAAATTATCAAAGGACCTGGAGAAAAAGATCTTTGTCAATCATGGTAAGCTGGTGGGCAAGTGTGGCAGAATTGAAATCCCATGCTGTAAGTTTCACATGAAGTCGAAGTAATTTCCTGGTTTTCCTCAATGTAGATCTTTCAACAGTATCTTCATAGCCATCAAGTTCAATTCCAGTTTCTTTTTGCAGTCTTGATGCCTGATTTGTACTTCTCAACTTTCTTATCCCTTTAAAGTAAGGAGATATAAATATATGAAAGTTGAAGTGATAAATCAATCATCTTTTTATATGTTTTAAACCTTTTGGAAATTGAGAATGAAAGTAATTCTCACCTTTGCTTCCTCCTTTCCCAATAGAAATAGGAAAACCATTTTGTGTCTGGCTAAATTTTTGCCCAGCATGCGATGAACCTTCTTTATTTTCCTTGTTTTTAAAATCGTCTTGGTTCTCTCGATAAGAAGATATATGCTTGTGAACTCTTTTCAAGATAGATTGCTGGTTCATGTATATGTCATGGGCTGGTCTTGGCCAAAAAGATAAGTCAGTTGTCCAGAAGAAAATGGGGACAGACGGTAATGGTGCTGGTGGGTATTTTCCCATTAGTTCCTCAAAGGTTTTCAATATCTCTGAATCCTTTTC
Organism: Pyrrhosoma nymphula; assembly: GCA_963573305.1. Classification (NCBI taxonomy): domain Eukaryota; kingdom Metazoa; phylum Arthropoda; class Insecta; order Odonata; family Coenagrionidae; genus Pyrrhosoma; species Pyrrhosoma nymphula. Next base: position 40,724,387 of record OY754334.1, read on the forward strand.
TTCAAGCGTTAGAGGTTCATAAGAGATTGTAGCTGTGAGATGATTTCGTGGGCATGGGAGATTCACATCTGGAGATGTAATCATATTGAGTTCAGTTGAGGATACTATTAGCCTTGATTGTACTGAGTGCTTATCTCCTTTAGACAGAGATTCCCAAAAGGGTCCCATGGCACGATTAAACTGGGGACATGGCATCAGACCATAGCGGCGGAAATGACGAGGTCTCATTTTACTACAACGACTGTTAATACCCTGTTCCCAGATTTCCACTCCTGCATCCATAAGCTTCGTGAATTCCTCCACTGAAGAAGAGCGTTCAATTTTATTGATGAGCAACTCCCTCTCTTTCACTTCCCACTTGCTGGCTTTTAAGGGGTAGAGATATAATCCAATTCCACAGTTCTCATGGACACCTACTCCAAAGCGATTCACCATGCATGGTGACATTGAAGTCTTCTCTCCTTTGGCTGATGATTCCAACAGCTTTTCTTCCATAGGGTCTTCCCTCCTATAGAATATGCAAATAATGTTGCAGTCTTTGCTTGAGTCTCTTTTTACATGCATAATTTTTACTGCTACCTCTTTCTCCACAAATAAATGAGATAATGATAGTGGCAATATCACCTTGGTTAGGACTGCCTATAGTCTCCTTCTGTGAAAATGGATTTATTTTTCTGTAAAAAGAGGGGAATTTTGAGGGCATCTTTATCTGTAATTATATGATGTGCATTCAACTATCTCATGATTTTTTTAACTCTTTCAATGCGAGTCACAGTTTTTTATTTGAACTGTGATATAATGCCTATAGCTGCATCTTTGTAAAACTATGTAATAAGCAATTATGCATGCATATTTGACATATGTGTCAAACCTCTTAAATTAACAGACAGTTCTAGATGTAATCTAGTAATAGGCATCACTGGCTATCATATAGAATTCATAGAATAAATGGCATAGTTCACATGGAAAAAATTTTCCTGCATAAAATATAGAAAAGCTGTTTAAAAAAATAGAAATGCCACTGGGCCAACAATTTGGCAAAGTAAGCAATCATTATTTTTAGGAGGTAATGATTGCACATATAGGGCCTCCTCATTTCTCACTCTGACCTCAAGGTCTATATCAATTATACTGGAATATATGCTGTATTTCACAGCTCAGTCAGCAATGACCATCCTCCAAAAATCCTCCCTCCATCCAGCAAATATCGTCCCTCGAGGGAGGATTTTTTTATTTTGGAAAAATGGCCAACCTGTTTTCCTAACCCTAGGAAAGAAAGCAGGGGATACAAGTATCCACACCAGTTCACCTTGAAATTCAACTTATATTAGCTTGTCTATGGCTAACTAATCCTGTGATTTGCAAAAGGTAACTTGGTTTACATTTTGAGTGGAGTGTAGCCTATACACAAGGGGTCACAAGTTGGACCGAGGAACTCCAAAAATTTGCGACCAAGAAAAAAAAACAAAGTACTTCTAATCTTGTTTCACCTCATATCACCTGCTTTTAATCCCCAGGGAAGTACTACCATTCAGGGGAAATGCTCCAAACTGGCTCGACTTGAGCAGCTCCCGTGGCTGAATGCACTCAACAATAAAGGATTTTCAAATTTCAAGAGTCAAATGCATGAATTCACAATTAGATAATCATTAAACTGGAAAGGAATTCGAACCCAGTTCCCCAATTTCATCTATTGGGTAGCTTAAATGATGTTCAGCATGAAATCATGGGATCTGGCTATATGAATCCCAGTCCAGGTGAGTGATTTTTTTCATTGCCAAATTTGTACATTTGCATATCTTCTTAGCAGATGATGCCTGTTGAAGTTATACTTCTTTACATTCATCCAAGAACCAATTTTAACATCTTAAAAATGTTATCATTAATTCCTTGGTAGTTCATCCTATATGTAAAGAATTAAGACATATCCAAAAATAAGGAGAGTTGGCAGCCTTAACCTCAGTATGCTTTAAGAAGGGAAAAAATAAAATATTAATAATTACTTTGGATCTGTCCATTGACATTATGTACCATCACAATCGTGTCTGCTTCTCACTGGTGAGTCTGGACACCGAGGATACAAAATGTTATGCATAAAGAGTATTGAGCCACATGTGACATGGATGACAGGACCTATCATAAAGTATGCTAATGGCATCAGAACCTTTTAAGAGCTTCCTCACTTATGTAGTGAAATAAATTATATTCCTTAGACAAAATATTGCATTTCATAATATCATAATTTGATGGACCATATTTCACAGTTGACATTATTCTGAGGTACACTTATAGGCTTGGATTTTTAATCTCTGGTTAAATATTTTCTAAGAAAGGAAAACCGAAGTTAATGCGTTCTACCATCAATAATCCTCATGACAACTGACAGTGTGATATATATAATATATAAAATCCAGAATCTCAGTTAAAATCAATTTTTAAGTAAAGGCTACATTATCTTGCAGTTAATGTTAACTAGACATTATATAACTAGACCTATAAACAATGTGATCTAATTTTAATGGTCCATCTCTTTCTCATTCTGATTAAACTCATTTTTGATACTTCAAGAGAAGGAGAAAGAAAGGGACAAAGAAAATATAAAATTGACAAAAATACAGTGGTATGAAAGAAGGAAGAATGCTGATTTCATAAGAAAATAGTTTAACTGGACCAGGCATTGAACCCATATCGTCCTAATTCTTATCTTGTCGATGAGTTTGAAACTTCTTGGAGGCGTTCTCCTCTATGTAGGTGGTTCTGAATGACACTATCACCACAACTAATACATAAGTATACATTGAACTTTGAGCAAGTTTCTAAAAACAATTTTGAAATATGTACTTATGTACATGTATCTGTGTGTCAAGGGGGGATAAAAGGGGATGACAGGGGGGAAATCGCACGCCCCTTAACCCTGTAATTCCCAGGAAAATAGAGGAAATGGTAATCATGAGGTATTCCATAACAGCTCCCAGACCCCCGGAAAGCAGCAATTTGCCAAGTCCCCTCTTCCCCCCCCCCCCCCCCAAAACAAAGCCCTTAATCTGCTCCTGCTATGCATGCACAAAATTTTCTCATAATGGATAGCCGTAACTACAGTAGAGATAGCTATTAGGGGAAACAGTTGATAGCTGAGGTCTTTTGTGGTGTATATGCCCATTAGGAGTGAGTGGGAAGGTTGTTAAGGGAAGAATATAATGGAGAGTGGAGAGAGGGTATACAAGAGAAATTTGGCAATGGCATTAGCCTACTCTTAACAAAAGGTGCAAATGGTCTTGAGTATTTCAACCCATCCAATTGACAGGGAATAGGGCTTTAAGTTTTCTCCTGGTATCAGCTGATTAGGGATTAGGATTTGCACTGAATAATCTCAAACCTAGGTCGTCATGATTGGAAGTCAGTACTCAGGCCAGAGCCCTGATACTGTCTCATATACTATGTACTTATTTAAGTAGAAGCTGCTGTAATATTTAATTATTAACCCTCTCCCTACCGAAGTTTAAATACCTCGATCAGCACTCTTTCATAACCTGCCTGAAACCGGCCGCTGGTTTTTAAATCACTCCTTCATAACCCGCCTGAAACCGGCCGACCTGCCATGCAATTCTAAGGGCGATCTTCTACGCCTTATAAGCATCTGCTTCCTCTTCCACTTGTTAATCTTTGCCAACTCAAGCATCCTTCTTATCTCCCGATCCTCAGAGATGAAGCAGAGCCTTGTAATATCTGTCACCATACTCTCATGTGCCGAAGGTCCATAATAAAGCTAAGCAAAACCCCATATGTATATCTTTCAAATTGCGCCCAAGCGTCTCTTGGCTCACTTATTATCTCCAGGGAGGTTATTAGAGAAGATTCTCGAGTCATCCAAGAAGTCATTATTGTTTTGGGGCCCAGTTTGAAGAGAAGTGGTGAACGATGTATTCTCGAGTGAATGAATGAGTGTAGTTCATGGAACGCAAATGAAAGGTAAAAATACAGACCTCCTCTGGCTGGTCAAGGAGTAGCTCTCATTCACAGTGAGAATATTTTTCCTTCGGTGGTCTCCACCAAAACCTCTCTCAGCCTTTCTTATCCCTAATGGCAAGGAGATAAGAGCACAGCCCAAAGGAAAAAAATATCTTCCGAAAGACCCTCAGTTTTGACCATGACTTCTTTCAGAGAGGATGCTATTGCAGAGGAGGTGAACAGAGTTGATTTTTCAAGTGATTCAGATAGTTCAAGTTTTTAAGTTCGGAAGAGTACAGTGATAGTGACGATTCAAGTGAATATGGATCGGGAGGTGAAGTTACCCCGAATACGAGTGATACCCAAGCTACGGTTCAGTTGAAAGACAATTGGAGAGATAATTTAATGTTTAAAGAGCCTTGTGATTTCGAAGAAGAAATGGAGCCTACTCATGATATGGCTGTTGGCAGTGATGAGTTTTCTTTTCTAAAATACATGTTAGGTGGAGAAGGTCTTATTTTTAGAATTGTCGAGAATACGAATAAGTACGCAGAACATCTCCAATGTTCCACAGGAAAGGTTGACAGAGAGTGGGTAGACGTTACATACGACGAAATGGTGGCCTACATCGGAGTACTTGTGTACATGGGAATATTTGATTTGCCAGAAAGCAGGGATTACTGGCATAGTCAAGATATTGATTGTGCAACAGTCCGCAATTGTATGACCTTTGGTAGATACACAAAAATTTCAAAATATTTTCATACATGTGATATCACTCAGGAAAAAAAGCAAGGAGAGGAGGGTTTTGATGTGTTGCAAAAAATTAGGCCAGTTCTTCATGTTATGGACACTTTCCACAAAAATTATAAACCATGTCGAGAACTAAGCATTGACGAAGCATTGGTTGCTTTTAAAGGACGTCATTACATAAAACAATACATTAAGGGAAAGCCAACGAAGTGGGGATTTAAAGTATGGTTATTAGCTACTTATTATGGTTATGTTCTTCAGGGGAATGTGTGCTTGGGGAAAAAAGAAAGAAGGAATCGTGAAATGTTTCTTGGAACTCAGGTGGTGATGAACTTTCTAGATCACTATTTTGGAAAACATCATCATGTGTATTTTGTCAGCTTTTTTTCAAGTGTGGGAATAATGAAATTGTTACATTAAGCATGTGCTACTACAAGACCTTCTCGAAGAGAATGACCCGTAGAACTAAAATATCCAAAAAAACTAAGGCTCCAAAGAGGTCAAAGTTGAAGTTTCCGGAGTGGGAATGTCACAGCTATGGTTTGGCGCGGTAATAAGGGTATTTGTGTCCTTCAAACGAATGTTGATCCCAACAAGAATGTAGAGGCCCCAAGAAAAATAGGGTAGGGCAACAAACAAATTATGGTATTGTGTCCTCAGTCAATTACATCTTATAAAAAATACATGGGCGGGGTTGACAGAGCTGATCAGAATAGGTGCTATTATGGTGTCGGAAGAAAAACAAAGAAATGATGGAAGTATTTATTTGCCTTTGTTTTTAACACGGCCATAGTAAACAGTTTCATTCTGTACAAGGAAAGTAATTCACCTCCAACTACTAGACATGGCGTGACACAGAAAAGTTTCCATTTGGCTCTGTATAAACAAATGATAGGGAAATTCTCCTCCCGCAAAATATTTGGGCATAAAAGAAGCCTTCCTGTGGCGAATTTTTCACATAGACAGCAACATATTCTTGCAAAGATCGAAGGAAGAAAAAAAAAGTGTGTGCCTACTGCAGCTCAAAGAAAAGGAGAACCTCAGCTGGACGGAGCATTGAAACATCGTGGAAGTGCCTAAGCTGTGACTTACCCCAGTACAAATTAGATTGCTTTATCCTGTATCACCAAGAAAATGGAGTGGACATAGGGAATTAAAAACCCACTGAGGTAAGATAATAAAATTTCTATAAATCGATGCATGACAAATACATTTACATATTTAAAAATAAAATACTTGATTGGATGGCGAGTTATTTTAGGTTAAATTAACCGATGTTCATAAGCATCTCATCGCGGTGAAAAATAGGTCTAACTCTGGGGCATAAGGGTATTTAAATTTCGTGCTTGGCAGAGAATTTTCTGCGGCCGATTTCGGGCGGGTTAAGAAGGAAAGGGTTAATGAGCAAAGCATCCTTATAATGCTAAGCAAGTGTGAAAACAGATAGTGGGAAACTTTCAATATGTATTTGTATCTAAATGCAATCTACAGTTTTAGAATGAAATACATATATAAATCGTGATTCAGAGTAGATAGGTATTTTTGTTATCACTGAATGATAAAAGTATTTTTCACCACAGTTGATTATTACATATGGACTTCACAATTTTGATACCTACCTTTCCTCCATGCTAATTGGATTTATCTCAACTTCACTGTGAAGACTCCATTGGGGGTGGGAACAGAAACTGGATTCTTCACATGAATCCTGCTCATGTTTATCTTCAAGAATGTCTTCCATCAGATCTCTGCTTCCATATTCTTGAAATGAATGCCTTCTCTCAACTGATTCATCATTGTCTTTCTCATTCAACTCAGTAGGGAATAGATTTCGATCAGTCCATTGTTGCCTTGATGTTTTAAGGATATCACACTCATGCTTGGTTAGCAGAGATTTCTGCACTGGTGATGCATACATTTCTTTCCCATACAGATTCCATACCTGCAAAGGTATTAGAAAAGGATAATATTTTACAGTTAGTAATTATATTTAGGTAGGTACCATGGATATTGAATTGTTAATCTTAATGTGCAATATAATGGATATGCGTTGCTTATTTCCATTTAGGATTTGAAAAATAAAGAAAGTAAGGCTAAATATAATTTAACGTGAGTGACTTAAAAGTAAGTGGCAAAATTAGAGCTGGTGGAGCAATTCACACATCAAGGCAGAATTATCAATTTATCATTTGGAGGAAAGGGGTTTTGTAGCATGGACATAACCCAGGTAAAATTTTTTGGTCTGTAATTAAACTGGAACCAGGGTGGAGCTAGAAGTCTGTAGGTGGTCTGAAACTGGGAAGAAATTGAAACAGTGCTCCAGACCAGTATGGTCTTTAACCGGTCTGGAACTAGTCTTGCCAACGGATGTTCAAGCTGGTCTGCAACTGGTCTGGACCCAGGTTGTGAGACCAGACTGAACAACCTGGGTACAGCTGTACCGGTTGAGTCGCTGCTCTGGAATTGGGCTGGACTTAGAGGGTTTATCTTTTAGCCGGTTTAGTCTAGCACCTCCTTGCTGCCTAATGAGCAGGTCCCTTGCTCTCTTCACTGAAACTCCCTTGCCCACAGCACAGAAACTCCCTTGCCCACAGCAATGAATCTCCCTTGCTCTCCCTCTCCACTGACTCTTCCCTTCTCTCTCAAAATCACAAAAATAATAATTTACATTCAAACACATTACGAATGTACTATTGCATGATGGGATGCTTTAGTTTATTAAATTATCCTACCTTGTATCTACCTAATGACATTGTGTCTATCTCACATGATCAGCTACGCTATGGCTCTACGTGCATATTCTCGCACCTCACATCGAAATACCAGCATCAAGTGTCCCATTGATCGTGTGTCATTTTTGACCTATTATTTTAGACACTTTTTTTCGTGCCACATGGATGAAATTTGGTACCTGGGTAGAAAAAGCTCATAAGTTTTGCTGAGTCAAAGCAAAATTTTATAAATATGACCTTTTGACCCCTGAAATATGTTCCAACTAAAAATCCAAATTTTGCCTAATGTGCTTTCAATGTTAAATTATTCGAAATGCAAAAAAGACATTTTTTCTGCGAATCTTTCAATAATGAGGTTTTTGGGCACGAGGAACACGATGGAAGCACGTTCGAGTTCGAAAATGCAACCGTAACCCCTGAAAGGATACAGTCAAGGTCACAGGGGTTACAAAAAGCGAATCGCCACTACAAACCTGTCGAATCATAGGTTTAAAAACGTACCAAGGTCGATGGTAAGGTCTTCCGATCTCTCTTATCATCCCTTGACCTTCAAGGGTTACTCAGGGGTCAAAGGTCACAGGGGTGACAAAAAGCGAATCGCCGCTACAAACCTGTCGAATCATAGGTTAAAAAACGTACCAAGGTCGAAGGTCTTCAGATCCCTCCTGTCATCCCTTGACCTTCAAGGGTTACTCAGGGGTCAAAGGTCACAGGGGTGCCGAATAGCGAATCGGGGCTACACAAGTGTCGAATCAAATGTTTCAAAGAATTCCCAATACTTCCCTCCAGGAATTCTCTGACCTCCAACTGTTGGGCAGGGGTCAAAGGTCACTAGGTGTAGTTAAGGACATGATTTGGGAGACATGAATTCTTCAGTTGAATAATATCTCCTCTTACCAGGTAGGCACTGAAGAATAACGGTCCTCCAGGTTGAGTGATAAATACCTACCTATAATTTGACAAAACAAATTGTGTATCTTTGGGAAGGAGCTTTGAAATAGCTCATTCTAATTCTGAACAATAATTTTCGCAAATTTTCATGAATCTAACCACATGAGCATGGGCACCCATACACGGGGGCAAGGGGGGGCCTGGGCCCCCCTTGCCCCCGCGGCCCCCCACCCCCCTGGCCTCCCGAGAAAAATAAAAAAGGGAAGGGAAAATTTTATTTATTTATTGTTTTTGCAGTATTAAATTACTTTTTAGTAACAAATTTAGAAAATTGTCACTCACCTAAGTTGTTCCAAAAATGTACTCCTGAGACCTCAAATTTACTAAACTTTCCGGACAATTCATTTACTCGCGCTGGTATGAGCGTCAAAACTTGCGAGAATACATTCACAAAATTAGTACAGAGGATAATATTTATGGACGTGTGCTCGTATGTTCGCGCAAGTTCTCGATTTTAAACGATTCAATGTTGAAAGAGCATTTTTCTCACGCATCTACACGCACAAGTACTTGCACCGTGTAAATGGGCCATTACCTTCCCTTAACGAAACCATGCATATTTTTCCCATACTTAATTTATTTGAAACTCTTCGTAAATTTAGCATCTATTTATACCGTCCAAAACTCGAAGTCTTCGCCTCCCTCTCCCGCGTTTACCCTACTTGTTCCACTTTGTCAACATAGGCAGCGAGTCATTCCCTCAGGACCACTTTTTCCTCCTCCTCCAAAGTCCTTCCATTTGTTTCCTTTCCTGCCATTTATAACATTTTCTCATAAAGCATCTTACTCTTTCCTTCGATTGATCCTTCTTCACATCCACCTATTTCTTACCAGTTATGACCAAAATGATTAAGCTTGCATTGCCGGAAATGTCTATATTGGTCGCCAAATTTTCCAACGCCGTCCAGCACCTTGGAGAACTTGCAAGAACGCATCTGGCTAAATCGATAATGTTCGCATCCACCCGAGACGCGCCCAGGGAGGCGTATTTACCTACTCCAAGTTTAATGTGGCTGAACGGGCGTTTGGTTAGGTGGACCCATTCACTTTCGCTGAAATCCTTTGAGAATATGAAGGTATAATGCCTAATTACTTTATATCGAATATTGATTTAATTTTTTAAAAATTAATTTTAAGTTCGAAGCTTTCTCTTAACTCGAGCGTTTTCAGTGTAACTAAGCATTGTAATAATGATTCAAATAATAAATTTTATATATTCCTTTGTGGTTTTTAACATAAATTATCCTGACCGGTTTCTACGTTTTAGCACCATTTTATGGGGTATTACCAAAGAGAATTGGGATATACTATTGAAAATAACGTGAAAGTGTAGAATACGATTAGAAAACCGCGGAAATAGTAGAATAGAAAACAGTGTGGAATATACAAAATTTATATTATCAAAGCATATCAACAAAATTCCACAAAGTCAATTCGCAAATCATTCATGTTATCGGAATAATGTTTCATTAAATTATTACGGGGATTCGGCTACTTTTAAGCCTCTATTAAAATTCATATAAATATAGAGAGCACATTAAATGCATCACCCCGTTCGTCGGATGGGGCGTTAAACAATGGATCCCTTGGCGTCTTTCGTTAGGGCGGGCTAAATCCGACGCCGGGTTTCTCTCCACAATTTGTCCATTTCTCTCGAAACCCTTTTCTTACTAACAAACCCACCCACACTCAAAGACGCAAATGACCTCAGTTGTCGGCTACCTCCCCAAATTACCAACTATTTCACTTTTTTTAAATAATAAAAATTCAGATAGCTGACAATGAGTTCATTTCAATTCATGATTTCTGAGTAGATACTTATTGTCTTCGATCAATATTTCTGGCCTCGCAGATAATTTTCGCAGCATTTTTCGTTTTTTTAGGCTCTGCATACATCAACTCAATTTCGGTAGACATTTAAAAATTTGCTCGCTTTCATTGAGGATTGTATTGTAGGGATGAGGAATGTATCTAAATAACTGAAACATACCTACTGAGAACTCTGTAATTATATCGGAACTGATATATCAGCCCATCGGGTTGGAAGATGTGTAAATAAACGTTCAACTCTGATTAGATTTTTTTAAATCGGGTTTCGGCATATTCTTTCAGAATTCAGGCTTGCCTGGCAAGACATCCCAGATAGCAATGCAAATGGTAGCAACATTGCTGCAAGTTTGTCACGTCAAGTCTGTAAGCTTGCATCAAGTTGGTCACGACAAGTCTGTAGTCTTTACTTACCTTTGTTATAAGCTTACTAGTTACATGGCGTCAAACTTATTGTCAAGTCAAACTTGTGGAAAGCTTGTCATGTCAAACTTGTGGCAAACTTGTCACGTGAAACTTGTGGAAAATTTGTCACGTCAAACTTATCACATCTAACTTGTGGCAAACTTTTCACGTCAAAATTGTGGCACAATTGCCTTGGCAGACCTGTGGAAAACTTGTCATGTCAAACTTGATGCTATCTTGTCGCATCAAACTTGTTATAGACTTGTAAAGTCAAACTTGTGGCAAACTTTTAATGCCAAAAGTAAAGCTAACTTGTCACGTCAAACTATAAGAAAACTATTCATATCAGTCTTAGGCAAACTTGTCCTATAAAATGTGTCATGTCGGACTTCCAAAAAACTTACTTACACGTCCAGACATAGAAACTGGACATTAGATATTCAATTAGTTGTAGCCTCTTGCTACTATGCTGCTGCAAGAAACCTGAGCAAACGATGAACTCCAGAAAATTGGTAAAGTCCAAATACTATTGTTTTGAGGGGGCTAATTATGGAATAGATAATAATATTGAACCAATGGAAGCTGGAAGGTGCCAAAGGTAATTTGTAGAGTTATGTATCAGATTATAGACAAAACACCATCCTGTACGACGCATTGATTAAAGGGATTTTTTTAGAAAGAGCATGCTGAAATTCCACTCTCATAATTATACTAAGTATTAATCTCAAGTGATTAAATGATGGTAAGGATTTATTTAAATATGTTTTGCGCAAATTTGTGCACAACTTTATTTGGTCCTTTCATTCTAAAGTAGCCTCTTCACTTTGCTCCCCTTCCAATTTATTTCTTCTTTCATTCTTAAGGTAAAAGAAAAAGAAAATTTAATACACGCAAATAAAACAAATAAGGTAAACTTACTTAAGGTTAAAAAAAACGTTTCACCGTAAGTAAAATGCGGAGAGTTCAAACTCTGCAGTCTTATAAAATTACTTATATTGATGCAGTATTCAAAAATAGAATTAATGGTCTTAGCTAACAAATGTAAAGTCTGATGACGTTCGAGATCACAAAGAAATCCTAGCATGGCAGTCTAAGAAATGCTCCCGCGGGCGATAATGGCTAGCGTCCTCTTCCAAACCTGGCTCCTCCGTCCTCCGTCCCTCTCGCATATTTCTCAACATCTGGAAACCTTCTGAGCCCTTCCTCCCCCCTTACTGAAGTGACCCGAAACTCTGCTTGCCTCTGGCGGTTGCGTGTGCCCTAAGAGCCGTGGGCACTGCCGGAGCGAGGGAGTGCATTCTTCTGACATCGAAAATGCAGTTGGTCAAGGGACGGGAGGGTGGGGTATCCGGTAAAAAAAAACCTTAGCCCTTCGTTAAGAGAAGTTAGGGAGAAGACGACAGGGAGAAGCTGACTAATAAAAGCTTAAGGACCAAAAAGTTTTATGTGAATCATCGTCGCTGGCAACTTATGCAATCGAGTGAATTTCATCGGATGCCTCACTTTCATGCCGAGTTATTTTTGGCGTTATAATTAAAGATAATTATCAATGGTATATTCAAATTTTCTGCGCCGATGTATTTTGATTCAAGATCGCATGCTCGCAACTTTTGATGCATGATAGTTACACCAATGAGTTTCCGGTTGACGAGCGTGACGATAAACGCACGCGAAACAGAACTTATTTATGTATTTCACCCACAACAACAAACAAACAAAATTTTCAACATTAAATTTAAATAGATGTTTTCATCATTTCCATCAACTATATGATCTAAAAATACTATCGAGAAGGGCACGGCGGTCAGTCAGGCATCAACTATAAACATGCACCCCTACGCATATGTTTGCTATATTCGCAATCAGGCAGAACAAGAAATGGGTTGTTTCCTGTTATCACGATGAATGAACCCGCGCGGGTTCATTCGTGATAGCATTCATGCGATTTTTTTATTTCTACTTAAACACGGCTTACTCTAATTCCCGCTAATAAGCCAGCCTAGTAATAAAAATACAAATTCAAGCGCCCGCGCACTAGACGCTCAGCTGATAGTATACAGACACTTGATTTTGGCTTCCAGTTTCAAATGTCATACACATAATTTTCTCTTGCCGTGACAAACAATTGTCATAAACTTGATTTTCTCTTGCCATGACAAACTTTTCATACACTTGATTTAGCCGTGATATGACAAACTTGCCACAGCGAACTTGCTGCAGACTTGTTGCAAACTTGCCAGTGACAAGTTTGTTGTGGCAGGGAACATCAAGTCTATGACAAGTTTGTCGTAAGCTTGCATGCTATCTGGGATAGGTTTAAGCAAGGTCGATAGATATCTCGATTCGTTGCCTCCCTGAGGTTTAAGAAGTCTGAGGAGCCCTCTCCCGGAAAGTTTAGTAAATTTGAGGTCTCAGTAATACATTTTTGGAACATCTTAGGTGAATGACAGTTTTTTAATTTTTTGCGAAAATATAAAGTTAATCCTGCAAAAACAATAAATAAATTGAATTTTCCCTTCCATTTTTATTTTTCCCGGGAGGCTAGGGGGGGTGCCGCCCCCCCCCCCTGCCCCCGTGTATGGGCGCCCATGGAGTAGAGAGCTACAGCAAACAAGTCTTATGATTGATGATTATGAAAATTCATCCATTAAACATTTCCTTTTTTATGACCATAAAGCAAGGTGACACATAATAAAAAATAAGTATATGGGAAGAGCCTTGAAAAGAAAAATGTTGGAGTGGAATTAATGCGGGCTTCATAGCTGAGGAATAAATTCGATCTCAAGGAGTAAATTTTTTAAAATTTGAATTTTATAAGTGATCGTAAAATAGTTTTGGGGACTTTGAAATAAGAAAGCAAACCGAGGGGTACCTACCCGCATGAAAGTGTATCGAATAATTCCTCAGTAAAAAAAGAATTAATATCGCGGCACCAACAGCCCTTTAACTTCCTGCTGAAGCGAGGATAATTTTATAGGGGTAGATACATACCTACTCTCAATGTAAATACGAGTCGTCTTTTACACGTCGGAAAACTATAAGATTCAATAGCATCACGTTAACCGACGCACATGTGACCCCATGTTACATGCCGCCACTAAATCAATACAATCTATAATTCTCAATCTCCCGAATCCATCGGAACTAATTGATGTCAATAGACCCTATATAGGCTGTGTAACCAGTTCTGACCCCATTACCCATCAGTTGGGCTACGCCACCTACAGAAATCAATATAAAGCTAACATCAATGAAAACATCATCATTCGCACTTGTGGAATGCCTTAGACATGGCCAATTGGTAGAGATAACTATTATTCGCCATTGAAACTATATAAAATTCTTCTCCGCGAATTAAAGCAATTCAAAATCGGTGTATAAAGAATTCATATATAAATTTGTGCTAAGAGCCAATGATTTTCCAGTTTAATACTTCTAGAACTTTTCCGTTGCAGCGGTTGGTAGTTGCAGGTTATACACGACTGTTATTACTCGGAAGAAATCGAACGACCTTCCAAGGTCATTGAACCGCGGGAAGTAGCAAGATTACAGAAAACGGGCTGTTCAGAGAACAGAGTTTTCCGAGCTTCGGCAAGTTAGCTCCAGATTTGAGCCGGCGATGGGTCCCAGGACGGTAAAAAGCCCGACTTCCAGCCTAAGATCGTGGGATCGACTCCAGCCGAGGTACTATAGGTATTTTCACCGTTTGTTCGATGTTCGAGAAACCAGAAGCCAAGCTAAAGATCGTCGAGGCCTAAATTATACACGCACACTCCAAGGTGCTCATAAGGACTAAAAGATAGCATAACCAGGTTTATGCAAACAATAGTATCCACTGTCGAAGCTTGACCCTCGTTATTTAAAAATAATTTATTGATTTTTTGAGTCGTCAATGCCCAACTATTTTTAGAATACTGGACGATTACAATTTTTGAAAAACAAAATCCATTTTCATAGTTTCTTCATTTCTTGTACGAAGATAGATTAAAATTCATATTCAAAATAAATTTTCAGCTATGACCAACATTAGTTGGAGACTTGGGTTCATTGCAATGACTATTTTTTTTTTTAATTTTATGGCTACTCTCGGCCGTCTGAAATCGGGTGGCCAGACATTTCTATCCGGACCCAATGAAATCGGGAAAATATTTTTGGCGAAATTTCATTCGGTAGATGTTGCAGAATGATGTAGGTTTTAATAAAAATTTTTATTTAGGGAGCATTCATAAACAAAAATACAGTCAATATTTTAATTTCATAAAAAGTTGTCCAGCGGAAAATATATAATCCATTTTTGGCCCTATTATAAAACCAAAATAGGGTTAACACATTTATAAACAGAATTTTGAAAGAAAAAATTCTTAGTGAGTACCTATATATCCTACTAGCATTAATTCCCGTTGATTATCAACGGAAGGGATAAAAATAATGAATTATATAGGTAGTAGTTCTATTCACACAGAAGAGAATCTGACTTCTCATTTCTTATCTAAGTTTTTTTTACAAAGTGGAAATTGCCCGTTTTGTCGCTTAATGATGCATTCTATTAATCTATTTCAGTGAAATGGTTTATTTTTAAAACAATGAAACTAAAAAAAGTATTCCAGTTTCGCGAGGGCGGCGTGGGTAAGATAGCCATAAACTTCGAGCATTTTTCCTCAACTGAGTTTGAGCGAGATTTTTTTCCAGAACCAAAAGATACCATACCTATTCGAATTTTTATTTAAATAAGTATAATGTTTCTGCGCGCATAATTTCACGATAAACAGCTCATTACTTCATTCATTCCGCGGCTAAATAGAAAGCAGTGAATTGAAGATTTATACTCCTTTGTAACCCCAACCATCCCTCTTCACCTTTAGGACTGTATTAAGATTTAATAGATGTAGTACGTAGGTCTCCAGCAGTGTGCAAAATTCTACACAGCGATATACTACGCATACCAATGGGCCCAATTTCTAAGAATCAATGTGACGTGTTAAATGCAGATACTATGTCAAAGCCGTTCAGCGCAAATTGAGAGGTTAGGGTACAAAGTACCCCACCCATTGCCCAGGTTGCCAAGGAAATATTTGTTGAAATGGGAGAAAAATTATAATTTTGACATTAAAAACGTAATTTTAAAGCAAAAACGAAGCGTATAACAAAATCAATTGGAATACATAATTAGATAATTCATTTTTTTCAGCCATCCGGTAGTGAAAATTTCAACCCTATATCTTGAGTGTAAGTAATTTAAAAAAGCAAAAAAATCAACCTCTGCACTGATTCCAATGTTTTTCTTTTGGGAGTACAACCTAGGTGCTCTTTCTGCGGCCTTCGGGGTCCTGAGAAAATTTAAATAAAGCCTATGTTCGTCCCAATGCACTAAATTGCCCACATGCAAAATGTCAAAGTAATCGAGTCCTCCGTTTTTGTGTGCTTGAGTAACAGACATACAGACACTATTAGATTTTTATATGTATATGAGTGTAGGATACGCCCAAAAAGGGTCGTTATCTTAATAAGCATTTTTCATGATAAATAGCCCATGGACAGTTCTGCCTATAATTTCCCCCGACTAAATGTATTTTCTTTTACGTTTATTTAATAAATCTTTCGATTTTCTAATACCTACGAAAATACTTATTCCCCTCTCTCTCTCTCACGTGCCTGGCCCACATTCCTCCATCTTACACCCTCTTCATCCTGTCGTGTCGTTCACATGTTCTCCAATTTTATGCGTTTACTATTTTTTTTCAATGTTGAGTCCCTTAAGTCCCTCGTTTTTACATTTATTTATGTACATAGAAATTTTGCTCTACCAAGCCGTACTTTTACTGCATTTTATTTTTTTAAATAGACAGGTTTTCTACGATTAATATCCGATGACCCAACCTTGTCATTACCAATCCCATACTCTTCAACGTATTATATTTCTCGTTTGAAATATGTTCACCATAAAAGTTATGTTTTCACCATTTAAAGGTAGAAATTTGTTTATACGTCCAAATTTTAAATAAATTTGTGCCATATAATTCCAGCATATTAAACTACGTTAAATTTGGTTTTATAGATATCCTTATTCTAGTCTTCACACACTCCACATTCCCCAACTCACTTGCTTCATCTTTTTCTTCGCCCCTCTGGGCCCTTTCGCAATTAATCACGATTTACATTAAATGAATGGAAGGCCCATGGACAATCGACAGTTCTGTCAATCATTTTCCCGACCAAGGGGAATTTTATGCAACGGTTCCTGCATAAAAGTCTTGACTTCCCAATACCAAATCCCGCTTAAACTCTCTGCAACTTTTGCCTTCCATCATAATGCCCAAGATTCCTATCCTTCTCCCTTCACCACGTTCACGCAAAGATATCCTATCTATCGCCCTCTTCAACATGTCGTTACCCCTTAAAAATTCCTCCAGCCAATTTGCTGCCTCATTTTTATTTCTCACATCAGTCCCTTTCCTTTCCTATCACACCTCACATTGACTCATTTGCTTTCCTAATTGTTCAGCTTATCATTTCAATCCTTCTCCACACTCACACCTCAAATCTTACAGTCGACGCTCACTTTCTTTCGGCAGCGAGGAAGTGTTTAAATCATACAGCGCTACGCACAATGTAAGAGTTTCACTAAGTTGTTGGTCTTTTGGTCCTTTTATGCGATAATGCTTCCTCTGCCAGCACAATCCTACACTCACCGCAAGCTATGAGGATTCATTGAATAAAGTACTCGGCGTGAATTCGAGAGATCAGAATTCGAATCCCAGGCCAGACAAATCTATTTCGTCACAATGAATTATTTACAATCGATGTAGTAAGTTAAAATATCGCACTGAGATGGAAGTGGTGACAATGATGATGAAATGAATCATTACGACAAAAACAAAATAAAAATCCATGCTAAAACCATGATAAAATTCTGAATAGTATAATGATATCCTTGAAAAATCCATTATGAAGTCTTGGTGGGATGAGGCGCCCTTTTATTTACTCCCCGTCTCACAATTTAAGTTCGTATAAAAATGACGGAGCTTAACTTATACTTGACGATGGGAAATGTTTAGATATAAAAAAATAGAGCAATATAGATAGTGAAGCAAATGTCTCCGAGGAAAATTCGTGATATTGCAAACTGTAAAAGGTCCATACTCCTCATTCAAACTTTTGAAATCCTATTTCAAATTTAACAGTTATTACCGCTTGCACTGGCCGCATTACGTACCGTTCAGTGTCCTGCTGGGAATAGACCGAGATAAGGTAAACTCTTTTAGGTTTACGCAAGAGGAGACCACCGGAGGTTGAGATCGCTCGCTCCATTATGGACAGGTGGCATTGAGGTTAGGTAGGAATAATGGAGGAGGAAGGAACGGGGAGAAAGAAAACAGGATTAACAGCGTGGAGCCCGTGTATGAGCATCCTGACAAGTAATTCGCATTTTGACATCATGCAGGACGGATGCCTCACTCCAATTTCACATGGTTCTTTCGCGTCACCAAGCGCGGAATCTGTTCAATAACCTGAGTGGCCGTTTGCAAATTGAAGAAGTACCTATGCCAGGTTTTTCTCGAGGAACATCATTTAACTGCCTGCCTGAAGCATTATATGCAGGGTGTTTGGTTTCAATTCCAATGAATTTGAGATATTTAAACGAAAGAAAAAAAAGACGCATAAATCTCTACTTCCGGAAATAAAAAGCAATTTAATATATTACTCTTAACTAAGGCATCAATGCATTTGTGGCTCATAGGGCTAACAATTTAGAACGTCAAACTGGACAGATTTAGAGCAGGAAAAAATTCTAGGGGAATTTGAAAGAAACATAGAGTGACTACCTCAGTTTAACAGATGATTCTGTTTTTCAGAAGATAGTGATTTTGCTACATCGTTGAGAGGTGCACTATTGTATGAGTAGAGGTCGCCAACCCCAAAAACAGTCTAATAAGAATAATATTGGCCAAAGGTACGAATATGACACTGGAGGATCGAGCTTGTCGTCAAAAACTGCTGTCATTTGTTCGTGGAAATATGACAAATTTGAGTTTTCTGTCGCGTCAACAATAAAATTGCATGCTTTGAATTAATTTTCAGGTCAAGGCGGCTTGTAACCAAAATGATTGAGAAAAGCATATCGTAAAAATACCAAAACAGGACAAGTTTATGAGAGATACGGTTGGTGCGTTGGCTAGAGAACTAGTTTCCCAACCCGAGGGCCCGATTTCGAGTCCCGGCATGACGGATATTATTCACCGGTATCCTGATTCCTACTCGGCGTCTAATAGAGCGCACCTCTAGGGTAATATTTGGTCCGTATTCAAAAGATCGAGGTTCTAACAATAAAAATAAGTAGACCCCAGATATACTCTAAGATATGGCTGACATTAGCGCCCAACAGCGCTTCAGGTCGTGGCTTGATAGGAGCACATGCTGGCAATAGAGTTATGAGAAAACCCGAGGACATAATGGGTCATAAGGAAGATACTATCCTCTCAATGATAAACTTTGCCGACGACACTTCGCATCTTACATATCTGGCGTGGAATCTTCGAGACGGTGAGCGCAGTGGCATTCAAAGCCAGAGAGTGCTCCATGGTCTACGGCAATACGAAATGGAAATTACTATGTATTTCGTATCAGGTAGTGTCAAGCTGCCCAATAGCTTTAAGGACCGAACCTGAATCCATGAATAAGCGAGAGTGTAGCCGTCTTCTCGGTTGAAATTATTGGGTGTTTTTGCTATTTCAATAGCTTCCCGTATGAGTCTAGGGAAGTAACGGCCTTGACGTCAATGCTGTGCGTGGTCTCCTTCCACTGATGCTCGGCGACCGCTGACTGGCGGAGTTGTCCATTTTTCACGGCCCTCCTATGCTCTTGGAGCCGACATTTCAGAGCTCTGGAGGTCTGTCCGACGTAGGAATGGCCGCAGCTGCACTCGATTTGGTAAATTCCTCCGAACATTTCTTCTGGGAGGCGATCCTTGAGGTTCAGGAGGATGTCTGCGGTTTTTGTGACGCACTTGAACCTCGTCGTCACGTTGTGCTTGCGGAGGGTCCTCGCGATTAGTACGTACGACGTACGTACGTCGTACGTGCGTCGCCGGAACAACCGAAAAAATCGCCACCACTACTTCCCTAGACTCATACTGGAAGCGATTGAAATAGCAAAAACGCTCAATAATTTCAAGCGAGAAGACGGCTACACTCTCACTTATTCATGGAAACGAGTCTTCAACAAAAGGGACCAATCAGAACATACCTCGGCCCAAACGGAGGAGGATAAATAGACGGGCGAATGCGCGTAGAATATCAAACAACCAATGAAACAACTTATTTAGGAATAAAAATCACCACCGAAGAAAGCCCGAGGATCAGCATCTTCAAAAAGAAAATTCGGGAAATTACGGAATTGAAATGGGATGAAGAGTGGAAAGCCTCTACTAAAGGACGGCACACCTTTGAAATCTTCCCAAGCATTCTGGAAAGGAAAAAATTAAAGGTTAAGCATACAAAAGCTGTGTCTCAAGTAATATCTGGCTACGGAGACTGCAAAGAATATATTAAGAAGATTGGAAAAAGCCAGGATGGAAAATGCAATGAATGTGATGAAGAAGATTCCTTTAGGCATCGCATTGAGAGGTGCATCCGCTTTGAAACATGGCGAACTAAACTGAGTTTAGAAATGGAAGTCAGATTCGAAACCTGTAAGGATCTAATAACCTTCTGCCTGAAAAATGGGAGGTTCAAAGAACTGGAGAGACTCTGCATCACGCCCCAAGAAGACCACTGATCACAGTGGTAACAAAAAGGACAGAGGAAGAAGAGGGAGAAGAAATGAATTAAGAGATAAAAGAAGACCTCGGCGAAAGGAAGAGACAAGGGCCGAAGAAAGAAGAAGCAGTCCCAAAAGAAGAATGAAGACCTCGGAAATAGGAGAAGTGCAGGGTCGGAGAAAGAAAGGAGAAGAAGACGACGAACGAAAGAAGAGAACGCGATGGCCTCATGTGGCATCTATCCGCGTAAAATCAGATGTATGCATAATTTAAATCTAAAGTTAATTTACAATATGTATTAAAATGTAAAATCAAATGTACCTATTGATAAAAATGCAGATTAAAGAGGGGTAAACGAGAGTACACACCCTCAGATATAATGTATAAATAGATGACATGCAACAAAAGACGGACGAATGACTGCATCGACACTTCAGCGGACCTGAAGAAGCCAGCTGGAACGCTGGCGAAATATTGTCCAGTAGAATATGGATAGACACGGAGGAAAACCCGAAAACCAAGTCTCTCCAAGCCAAAGACTCCGCGGTAGCCTTCACGGAAAAGGGAGTACCTACTATTTTTTACAGTATAGGGTCGCTTGCTCACAAGCCAGGCTGAGACCGGGTGACTGACGATGTGAGAACGCCAGTTTCCTTGAGCCCGCGACGACAAACACAATTGAAATATTATTTACTCAGGGCGTAGGTTTAAACGCATGATCGATGACTGCAATCTAAGCTTAGGGCGACTCATGCAAGGGATTTTCTCGCATCCGAGAACCTCTAGTCAGGCAACTCATAAAGTAAAGATCTCCTAGACCGCCAACGCCCCTATACTGTTCACGACGAACAGCATAATTGCTATCTCAATTCCTTAAGGTGAAATTCAAAGCATATGATCGATAACAGTAACTTAGGCTCTAGGTGACTCATCCTAAGTGTTTTTTTTACTTCCGGGAACATCTTATCGGACCAGTTAATTTCTCCTTACCGCAGACGACGTCGCAAAAGCCTATCACGCCTCTTCTTGAGTCTTCCCTGCCCTTCATAAAGTATCATTAGCGTGATCCTAGGACAATTAAGCTCCATCAAAATATTAAACTAATAATTAGTTAGTAGCAAAGATTTTCTCACTTGGGGTTAATGCACTTTCTCGTTTTGAAACACCTTTGATATCTGGCAGAATGGGGAGAAATTTCTGTGCCTTAAATCACAAGTGCGGTCACATCAATAACAAAGACCGCTTGTAAAAGTGGTAGAATTTACTTTTACATAAAAAATGTTTCAATGAACATATTAATATGCAAAATATGGTATAAAGTATACACATGAACACAAATAGATGCACAAAAAATACTAATCGTGTCAAATATTTGTACATGCGTGGGAAAAACATTAGGATTATAGCCTGGCGTAAATGCTGAAAAATAAACCCACAGTAACACCAGCATACAAAGGGGGCGTGAAAACCTGAGAAATCTACTGAGTCGAATCTAATGTATGTACGTATTTTCTTACAGTGAACATAGCTGGAAATATTGGAAATGATACGGATTAATTAATTAATTTGTCAAATTGGGCCTTGGAAGGACTTGGGTACCCTTCAATTGCTGGGAAACGGCATTTCCCTCATCGTCACCCACAAAATACTCGAAGAGCCTTCTGAAAATTAGCTTCGTAGAAAAATAATTACTCATTAAATTATTAGCCCTAGCCGGATCAGAGCTGGGTATAAGGCTGGATATAAAACAGGACATAAATGAGGCCCGGCAAGGGCCAAGAGCCATTTAATTGATGGGCCTCGCTACAAGATCCCTTTAATTGGTGTGTAGATCTCATCATCCTCATTCACGAAATGTATTAGTTGCCAACTTGTACTTTAATAAGGCCGTTTTACACGGGGAACAAAATTGCACAACTTCAAACAGCATGTTTTTCTCAATCGGGCGTGCAATCATTTTCGAATTTGAGCATGGGCTATTTTGCCATCTCGCATTCATGCATTCGCGCACGCGTTCTTGCAATTCACGGCTTTAACCAATGCAATTTTAAATGCACGTTCGTACGTACATCAGATTGTGCAATACCGTACCCCGTGTAAAACGGGCCTTACAGTCATCGAAACTGCTTTGCATGCATACACGTACCTGGTGGACGCCGGTACTTGTGACCCCTGAGCGAGTTTTCACCAAGTATAGGGAGCTGCAAGTTGAGGAAGACGCAGCGGATGTCTCGGAGACGGAGGAACCATCTTCTTCCGGGCTCAAGAACTTCACTTTCTCCCGCCAAAGGTTCCACAGCATCTGCGTGAATTGGAAAGGGTCAATAACAACACCTGCGTCACTCGATTACATTCAACCCGTAAATACCGGTGAGAAAAGGGAAGCTGATATGTACATTTATGATAACGCGATTTTTACTTAAAGTAAAATAGCACCTGAGCTAGTTGCACGTCAAATTCTAAACTTCCTTAAATATAAATCTATTGTGCTTTCCAATAGATTCATTGTGCTTACACATTAGGAATAACTTCAAATGCATTTCTATTAATTGTTGAAATTCTGAAACCACGTTAGCATAATCATTTCCACTCCGTGAAGCCAACGATAACTACTGGCTCCTTTTGGAGAGAACCTATATGCCAGCATCGACAGTTCTTTTTGCGTCAATTTCCTTTCGGTGCTTCAGGCAACGTCAAGGTAGACTTTCGACAATCACAGCTTGCGCAATGCAGAAATAAAATGATAAATGTTAAAAACTATAGTTGATCACTAACATTCCAATTTTCTCTCTCAAATAAATTACACTTTGATTTTAAAACTGGATTTTCCCCAAGTACGAAATCAATAAATTAGCAGTAATCGATGAATAGTGACCATGAGTGAAATAATTTCATAAGTAATAATATATTTATAATATATATATAATAAAAACACTTGACAGGGGGTGGGGAAAGAAAAGTAAAAAGAGAGAAGACACTGTACGTTTCGGGCATGTAGGCCCTTCTTCAGCTATAGGAAAAGTTCACTTTTCCTATAGCTGAAGAAGGGCCTACATGCCTGAAACGTACAGTAAGTCTTCTCTCTTTTTACTTTTCTTTCCCCACCCCCTGTCAAGTGTTTTTATTGTTGTGGCCTATTGGCGAAATTTTCGTTTTGTGTATATATACCTATATAAATTAATATATAATGAATAAGACACTTACTTGATACCCTCGACTCAAGACATTCTCTCTCTGGATTTTTTTACAGTGTGAATGTAGACCTAAAATTATCCCTATCATAAGTGATATTCAGTAAATCCGGAAGATAAATATGACTATACCTCCGAAATACTCTCAAGGAAAAAGCCGAGACATACTTTCGGAACACTTAGGGCATCAGGGTTAAAAGGAAATAGCGAAAAATATGTCTTCATGCTCGAATTTCTGAATTAAGAGTTGACTGAGATGATTGAGTGCGGATACGAGATCGGGTGCTACAGCAAAACTAGTTCCACAGCCTCTAATGAGGACATTTGGATGCTTTGCCCTCCATGACTTTATTATTTTGATATTTTGCTTGGAAATAGAAACTAATTACAGAATTATATATTCTCTAGCATCTGGATCGCATCATCGGATTTTTTCACGACAGAAACAAAGCAGTCGTTTTATAACCTCCAAGTGAGAAAATGCTATTAGGTTCTCATTGATAAGTCAAAATATAGGGTTTAACTAAATTTTGACTTTACGTAAATAATGTTTCTTTTCCTGCTTTTGAGTGAGAAAAGATTCGATACGATTTTTTTCCTGGGATAATCGGAAAATCTAACCATGAGTCTCTTTCTTCTTCCCAAAGTTTATGAGAGCGAGGAAACAGCTCAATTCGTAGGAAGGAAGGCAGAGTAAAATACAGGGAAGGGGAATTGATTCAATGCGTAGAGCCGTCTGTAGTTTCTCAGACTGATCTAGTGCCCACAAGAAATAGGGAGCCTGCTTGTACCTGTCAAGTATACGAAAGGCACAGGCTACCCGCCACCAAAATGAGGAAGAGAAAGGAAAAGCATTTTAATTTCGTAGAATTTACGATTTAACCTTATCGTACAAAGACTCCCCTTCACAATAATAACCAACCAAACTTCATGGGGAAACCCGCGTAGGCATTTTATTTTGGGGAAGAATCTTTGAGAGCAGGAAGATATACATTTTCTATACCTCATTATATTATTTTATCTTCGTCACCCTCTGAATAGCTTGTGTGATATCGGAGTTAGAATAATAACTTTCAAATATTTTATCATGAAAAAAAACAACCTGCGCGCTGTTTCATTTTTAATAGAAGAGGCGTAGAAGTAGGTAGTAGGCGTAGTGAATACGGGTGGAATCTAAGCCAATTATAATTTTCTGAACGGATTTCCCGAGTCAAACAATCTCTATTTGAAATTTTCAACATATATTCTCGACTGCCATGAAATGAAAATTTTAAAGGATAAGTTTGATGATTTTATCGGTTATGTTGCGGAAATACGAAACACCTAAAAACTTGATTCCTTATGAGAATATTTCCCAAGGATTACGCTGTGCTTTATTTTCGTTGGAGAGTTTTCACGTGAAACATCTCGCAAATAGGGGGAGTTTTTTTCGTGGAGGCATCCTTCCATCTTCCAGGATGAAACATTAGTTCCCGAGTGGATAAATCTCTTTCCAAATGGGAATATTTTTATACAGTCAAAAAAGTGCACTTCCAGAAGGGAGTTCACGTGGTATCATTAGAATTTGAATGAAATTTGTAATAGGAGCTAGTAACTTAAATTTAAATCACGAACACCTCTTACTCTCCTGGGAGGAGGGGTTGCCAATTTCATTATTTTTAAATTATCTACAAAATTGCGTAAATTTTACAGAAAAAATCATCAACCTACACTATAATGCGGAGCCAGATCACTCAATAATGTAGAGCAGGGTTTCCCAAACTATGTTCCGCGGAACACCGGTGATCCGCGGATAATTAATAAGTGTTCCGCGAAAACCTGTAATGGCTACAGGTATATGATGCAAAGGCTACAAGACCTACCCTACATAATAAACAAGGTGTTCCATTAAAAATTTCAGGAAATACGAAGTATTCCATACTGACGTAGAGAGTGATGAAATCGCTTTTAATCCAATAAGGAGTTGTATTGCGCCTTAAATTTCTTAAGGTCTCGTAAGGAACGTGACGTTCTTGTGAGATACTGAGCAAACAACACAGTGAAGTTACTCGGATTCGGGTTTCGAATTCGAATAAACGACCAATCCACAGCCACATTTATTATAGCATTATAGCCACATTTAAATCTATGGGTGTTTACCCCACTCTATGAGCGGAGCGAATAGGCACTCCACCCACGAGGCTGCCGTCATGGCAGTACCTTGTACTACCATGGCCGTGTTGATGCTAACCTCCTGTCGCTAATGATAAAACTATCAGTTTTTTCACAAAAAAATTAAATTTTATAAAAAGTTTCTTTCTTATGAATGAGTTTTTCCGTTCAACCTGGTTTCTTAAAAAAATTTCTCGGGATGCATACGGCTCTATTTTCATTAAATCCTCGAGTCAAATTTTGACATTTTTCTGTCCGGATGATTTCATTATCTTTCAGGAGTTCTATGTTATTGGTAATATGAATTGGTTAATTAATGAAATGATAATTCCATTATTTGTGGAAATCCTGATTATGATAATTCCATTATTTATCAGGAATAAATAGCAAAATCATCATAATTAATTAAATTTCTTTGATGCAATTTCCCTTGAATTGTGACGAATAATTCTATTGGTTATTGTACGTCGTAGCGTCGCACGTAATATATTTTCCAGTAAATAATTGATATTATTGTTTTTTTTTCCGGTTAAAAAATGTTTCGAATGAACGTTGTTTGACCCTTTCATTCGGTCAATTTGACCGTAACCAACAGGCATTGGTAATGGAATGTTGTGACTAGGAATAAACTGCAGATGGGGAGTAGTGGAGTTCAATCCAGTTCCCATCCTGGTTTATTCAAGATTGCTACAAGATTTATTTAGGAAAAAAAGCTTCTTGTACCATGGGTCCTTATTCGTTAGTATAGTTCTGATTTCTCTGGTTGGTTAGTTATTTGAGGAGGCGACCGGTTGCACAGGTGATTCATGCCGTTGACGACAGGTGGGTAACGTGGTGTGAGAAGTACTTTATTGGGAATGAAGGAAAGGAGGAGAGATACCCAACATCGGCATCAGCCTCCTCTCAAGCAAATGAGCCGAGAGGTTCATCCTGTTCCGCTCTATCCGACAAACAGGGTACTGCACTTGAGGTTCTTTTCAATAAGTGGAAGAACTCCACCGTAAAAAATCGAAAAGCCGTGATTCAAACTCGGGTTATTGGGATGAAACCCCCAACGCAAACTGATCCCTTGATTTTTCCTAATCGTATGGTATCAATACTGTCTACCATCAGGAGTAAAATTAAATATTTTTGGACCGAGAGAAGGTAGGGCGAAACTCTTAAAAATACAAACTACAGTAGAGCTTATTAGAACTTCCGAACTAACCTGTCGATTGTGGAAGCCTCCCAGCTCAAAGTATAGAACCTGTCCATTGCACAGTCTCGCCTTGAGGGTGTGTTTCTTGCGTCTGTGAAATACGCTGAGGTTGACGCATTCTATGGGTATAACGCTGACGAGTTCCAGGGTCTCGGTGTCCGGATCTATATTCGGAGAAACTTGAAAACTGCTCAAGAAATACTGTTTCCTTTCTTCAGGGCCTCCGGTTTTGAATTCAGATCTCAGATAATCTTCGGCCATTATCATCTTCGTCGGAGTCACACCTATAATGAGCAATTTAATGTTGTATGAGAGCTGAATTTCAGAAATACATTACCAATGGCTACCAAATTGATTAGCTCGAACAATGTTATTTCCGATTCGTCAATTAAAAATAAATGTTGTTTATTCATTACTCCTCTCTACTTTGTGGCTAAATGAATCCCTTTTGGCAAATACCAGTGAAATATTAACATAAAAATTATACTTCGTGAGAGCATTTCTGTAGTATGCACATTCGCACATTTTGACTTCATATTTGGGAGAATGATTCTTTTTCGGGGATAAACAGCTAATGTGTGTTCTAATAAAATTTTCAGAAAACAACTGCGTTTAAAAAATAGGTAATGATAATTCTTTGGACCCAACTCCCTACTTATATGACTTATGTGGAGGAAAAGAAATACAGAGCTCATATGTGGCAGTGAAGCTTGGGAAATAACAGCAGCTGAAAATGAAAATAGGGAGTAATAGAAATATGATGCTATTGAAGCCAAATGAACAAAAGAATTAACAAATAAGACGTGCTATGAAGTGCTGGGAAGTTAAAATGCCATATGAAAATTCGGCGAGTTAGAAGAGAAAAGCTCATTGGACTCTTTCTGAGGAGCAACAGCCTCCTAAAAGTACTAATGGGAGGCGAAATGAATGGGAAGAACTTCCGAGGATACTAAGGAAAAGGCAAGGAAATTTTGAGGAATGTTGACCCGAAGGCTAATGAAAGATTAAAGTGGTTAGCTGATTGGAGAAAGGAGTGGAGACCTGCGGTAAACCTGGATTGATAACCTCTAATAATGAGGAAAATAAGTTTTAATGTGCATTGTTATAAGCTTTGGGGGATCAGGCCCTATACATTCACATAAGATACATTGTGTAAGTGCCAAGATGGACAGGTGGACGAAATATTCTTTATGGAAAGACTTTATTGAGTAATAGTCAACAGAAAACTATAAATAGAAAACTCAGTAGCCGGAAGTAAAACGATGTGATTCCACGAAATGACTAAGTGGGTTACAAAGGTAAGAAAATCCAATAAATCACGCGGAAATCGCTGCGATATCTCGTAAACTGTTAGTGTCACAGTGTATAACTACTCCTAAAATACAGACAGAGCCCTTTCTAAATTGTCCTCTGTATCTATAACCTTATCAGCCAGGTTCTCGGAAACGAAAACTCTTCTAACTCCAGCGAAAATTGTGTTTTCTCGGGTTATTTTTGGGTATCTGATGAAACTTAGAACATTCCTATCACGGAAAGACACGAGACAAGGTAGAATGTTGCACAATTTTTAACATTTTTTATCTTATTCGATTATCACAAATGATTAATTCAAATCGTCTTGGTACAACTGTTTTGAAATTTTGTCTTTTCCCAATAAGCTTAAATAAACTATTTACTCTAATCTACTAGGTATTCATTTTACGAGAAGCTACGTCATTATTGGTCCATTGAGGGGTCTACGAGTCTAGGGGTCTCGTATATGGCGTTCTATGAACCTTAGCTATGACGAACACGGCACTGGACTGTCGCTCCTGTCGTCATTGATTATTTTTCCTTATCAAAATGTACAAGTAGACGATGCACGAGGGTTGCAGTGACTCGACAATCATCTCGTATAAACATATGAAAACGATATCAGAAGACAATGAAATTTCGTAATGCATACAACAGGTTTCACAATCTCTGGATAAATGTTTTCTCGCTATGAAAACCGAAGTTAGTACGTTCTCCCATCGAAAATGCTCACGTCAATTAACCGATAGTCTGATGTGATAAAGAAAACCTGAACTCTCGGTTAACATCAAGTTAACGAAAATAGTGCATCATCTTGCGGTTAACGTTAACCAGACACTATCAGATCGGACCAAATTCCTTCAATTAGTGCTAATTTGTGACATATCTGTGACATTTCGTCAATAAGAAAAAGTTATATTTCAAGAATGCAAAGATCCGGGTAAGTGTTATACTTGTTTAAAGTGCTCAGGGCTAATTCGGGGACCTGGGTTCGATTTCCAGTTAAGGAAATTGATTCTTTCGTTATGCATTAGGCAATTTCATGCGTAGCCCCTCAGCAGGTGACGTCCGCTAGGTTTAACTGGTTTTAATTAAGTCTTCGGTGTATTCAAATGTTGCCGTAGCAAGGCCTAAAACTTATATTAGAGGCAAACGCTGTAGCGAACCATATCAAGCCGCCAATAACCGCCTGATATATTTTGAGAAAGATACTGAGCGGTAAAAATGGACACGCTGGTTAGCTATGAGGGGTCAATGACTCTCCGGCAAGAATGGATGCGGGGAAAAAGTTTCGGAAGAACGGCGGGCAAGAAAAAAGAGAGCCAGCGGTGAAAGTTCCACAGTCGACGGTGCATGCCAGTGAAATACTACTCGGCAGATCGTTTCCCTACGGAGCTCTTGGTACCGTGTTGTAACTCTCGCTATCCGAGGAAACGTCTGCAAAACATGGAAAGCTTATGGTTCTCGATGAAATGAGGACGGTGAGGGATAAGATCAAAATATTTTGTTCCTCAGTTAGGAATCTCGCCTAGCACCCTATGAGTCAGAAATATGAACCGAAAAGACTAGCAGAGAAGAATAGATGCCTTCGAGACCTGGGATAGGATTCCTTCGCTTCCTTCTTTTGGCGTTGTTGCCATCGCTATATAAACAGCAAACAGCTCTAGATGGGCAATACTCACAGTTATTCTCTTAAAAACGCACTCCATAAATTGGGACTAGTGATTTAAAGCACCTGACAGAATTTGAAGAGAGTGATGATGACGTGTTTGCTTTCATAAGAGCGATTGAAAAATAGCGATAACGTGAGCGCACGCGTTATGGAGAACCGTGATCGTGCCCCTGGTTTCGGAGACAGTTACTCAAGATCAAACGCACAGGTAATGTGTGAAATGACGAAATGTCCATGATAGCAGAAAAAGAAAGGTATGTGCATACGACGTATGAGAACCATGTGGGTATTACGTGCCCTGAGACGCAACGGATTCGTTACGTAAATTATTGCAGGAAAAATATATAGGGAAACCCCAAGAGGAAGACCGAGAGATGGGTAAGATGGTGCAGAAGCCAAGAAAAAGGACGTACGAAAGAAGAACTACAAGGATTAAATATGAACAGTAATGAATGAAGGGCTGCAGAAACCAAAATATAGGATTGAAACACTGATGAGTTATTCGGAATCGATTATTGACATTCGTCGGACTCATTTACCGCGGAGTAACGTCCTCGTCTATCAATACGGAGGACGCGGGTTCCCGTCGTGATGGTTTTTACCCATCCAGGGCATGGTCGTGAGTGGCTAAATGTGCATAATACATTGGTCATCATTGACGAAAACTGTGATTAATATATTAATAATTATTATTACAAGCATATCATTTAACTCTCTAGCACCCGTTCTAATATTGCGAGAACTATAAATCACGGGTATATTTTTTGCAAAAAGTCATTTTTCCATCTCCCCTGTAATCTACCTTGGCAAGATTTCCCTTGGAATACTCGATTCAACAGGCAATCAAATATATCAATAGTTAGTGCGCACCAATTTAGTTCAACATGGTCAAGTTATGATCCCAGAATCAATCATGCACACCCATCCCATGCTTAAAAATTCTTATAGCTTTTTTCTGTATCACTACCTATATGTATTGATTTGTGTGTTAATCAAAATTTAAAAACAAGGCAACAGCACCAAGGAGTGAAGCTGAAAAGAATATACACATCGAGAGTAAGTCTGGAGTGGGCGTCAATCTCATCTTCGTGGAACTTTTTAAGCCACTCTTATGCTGCCAGTTATCTAACTCCTGACGGCCCTGAGCTTGTTAATAGCCCCTGGTGGCACGCAACCATAAACGCGGTCATGTGAGGATGGATGCAAAATTGAAGGAAAATATATAATTGTACATTCATACACATGATTGATGATTAGGGTAATCTACCGGTTGAGGTGGTTTCAAGTGGAAGGCGGTAAAAATACCCTAGCTTTTTAAAGGTGAAGGCCTAAATCTACCAATGCAATGCCTTTCTTTATCTCAGCACCATCTTCTTTTCCCAGGGCCCTGGTTTCTGCACCATACAACGCTACACTACAAATTAAACGTTTTGCCAAATTTTTCTTCACATCTCTACACAGTACCCGTCATCAGCTCCTTCCCATTGTTGAACACTTTTTTCGTATCTGCAAATCTCCTTCTAATGTATTTGCTATTATGCCGATTTTCCTCCAACGTACAACCGCGGTAGTTAAATTGCTCTGCTTGCTCCAGTTGCAAGCACTGATTCTCGTACAACTTATTTCGCGCGAATTTCGTTATTTTCCTTAATATCAGTTTATCACATGATGGGTGTTTGATGAACGGCGAAACAATTAAATTAAGTGGGAAAAGTGATGAACTTCACACCTTAAATTCGCAAATTACGCCGTCATTGGCAACAGATTCACTGACGACCTAGGACAAGAAATAATCATTAATGAAAAAACGCCACGCGTTTCACCATAGGGCGTTGTCGTGGCCATGGTTTTAATAAAAAATGATAAGTTGTGAAATAAACACTTTCATCGAAAATATTCTTCGAAAGATAATTCTCATAATATTCTGCGAAAATAATAATCATGAGACTGATTTCTACAAAATATCGTCGTTGTTAGCAATTGCGTCGTCTTTGGCAAAGTCTCCCCTATGACGCCACGACGTTTCACATTAGCCAAAGTAGGTGAACTGAATAATTGCACTAAACAATTCTGAGAGCAAAAATTAATATAATAAATGTCGCTTACCAAGTTGTATTTGACGTATTCCTTTTCCTTCCCGTGTGGTTTCAGCAAAAGGACTTTCCAAAAGTACGACATCTTCAAAGTCACAGTACTCAGAGAAAAGTAACTTTTGTATGCGATTCATTAGTGATTTAACAATAACTATACTGAATAATATTGTTTAAAATTTGGCTATCACCTAACCGATTAAAGAAATCTTGGAAAGTTTGCGCAAAAATCTAGTTTAACTTCAGCCTTTTGTTGTAACTATGGTAATATTTTCTGTCTTTCGAAACAATTATTACTTTGGGTAACTAAGGACGACAATGAATGGATGAATATTTATCCGAGGAGATTGATTTCATCATTAAATAAACTGTAAGGGCCGGCTGTGTTATCCCTTATTACGTCCTTGAGGAAAATTTTACGTACAACCGAGACTTTAGCTGTAATTACGACAAGGAATTAGGCAACCGGCCGTAAATGTACAATGATGTTGTAGCTAAATCACAAAATTGTATTTGCGAACAGATAACACTTATTGCTGAAGTTTGCCATTCATGTTTTTTTTATAACCTTAGATTTAGAATATTTGACTGACAATGAGACAATAAATAAGCCACATTCTAAGGCTCCTTACTTTTTTATTCCTAAATATAAAGAAACCTCTGGGAAAAATATCTAATAGTACACTTTTCGCGGGTTGCTTGGTTAGTGACACATCTTAGTTTTCATGATGAATTTCCCAATTAGTCGATGACTTTTCCTTGTGTATCAAATGTAAAGAGTAATAATGAGATATTATTAATTGCGATTATTTTTTATCTGTTACTTTGCTAAACAGGGTGTTTCAAGAGAAATATGATAACTATTGATTTTGGTATTGAATGTTATTTCAAATTTTTCTATCAAATGGAAATGAGTTCCATCATAATGTAACTCATTTACTGATTATGGTGAAGGGTTCGGCACCTCAATAACGACTCCGTTTAAACAATTAACAAGCATTTATTAAACAAATAGCAGGTTTACATCCGTGAAGCGGTAGCTTTTAATGGCGGACCAAATAACAAGCGTGTACACGTTTACTGCAATACACGATTTTGCTCATCCCTAGTCGCAACCCTAAGTCCAGTCAGTGCCGGATCCACGGGAGGGGGCGGGGAAGGGGGGGGGGGCTCCCCCAAGACATCAGACGAGCAAAATAAAAAGCATTGGCTTTGATTATAAACTTCATTGTACCAACACCTTAATAGCATTAATATGCTACAAAAAACATGTCTCATGAACTATGCTTTTCGGTAACGAGTTCTTTCGGGCATTTCGAGTTGGGCAGCGGAAGGCCAGAATCCGACCAAGAGGAGATGAGTCACAGTTGAGGCTTCCTATATCCCAATTTTGTCTTACCTTCCTCTTGCAAAGCTGCTTCCCCTATCGCCTAAAAAGTTAGGGATCTATGGTGTGTGTCGGCCGCTTAGTTTCAAATAGCTTCCCCTTACCCCTTAAAAAGTTAGGGCTCATTCCCCTACCAGTTGGCGTGGGTTAACACACGGCATATATTAAGTATGTTAGAGGCTATTCAAGTATCTATTACGTAAGGCGATCTTTGCCACTTTTTAACCCTCCCCTCCCCCACCCCTAATGTAACACAACGTAAGATTTCACGAACCATCCCCTCCCAATCTTACGTAAGTTATCAGACATTTTTGAAACCATGGACATAGATCGTAAACTTTAAAGGATTCTATGTCAAAATGCGCAAAAACTGACCTCATCACGGATATCGATAACGGTTTTTGATATTTCGCGATTCGCTGTACGCATAACTCGCCAAATTTGCTATATTTGAAAATGCGACATCTTCAAACTAATGAACGCAACGCAACGAATTTGCTGTACGTTTTTCTATAGTTTTCCATACATTCAGGCGTGCCGCCGCGGCGGTGATCCTAAAAGGTAAGATTTTTCCTACGAAAATAATATTAAAAGTGATAAAAATACGAATTCAGTGGTGAAATATCTTACGTAAGACTGTCTCAGACCCCTTCACCCCCCTACGTAAGACAACGTAAGAAAAGCCCAACTTCCCTTCCCAAAACGTCTTACTTGAATGGCCCCTTAGTTGCTGACTGACTGTGAGCAATTGGGCGCTAACGCTGTCTCATTTGCTATTTGCCGCGCGTAGATGCATTCGTGTTCCTTGATTGTGTCACATTGTTTTGTCCCGTTGACATCTCCTTCGGCATCTCGTCTTTGGCGTCTACTTGAACGTGTATTTTTATTTTACTGCGCGGACAGATTAATCATTTTAGTTTCGTTGACTAAGTGGATTTTTTTGCTGGAGTTTTTCAGATTAACTCTTCAAATTAACAGTACAATCAAGTGGCTGGGAATAGTGATTTATTATGCTGGATTTCATACTTCACCTCTCAGCTGTCGCATCCTTCTATATTCACGGATCTCTGCATGCCAGTGACTTCTTTGACAGTATTACCGCACGTGTATGAAGTATAGTGTATTTTTAACTACATCGTAAAACAGAATTGTTTTTCTGTAAACTGGTGTAGCATCTCTCTAATTTAATCTTCATATACTTTGGCCGCTATTGAATAAGTAGTCGTGAACTCGGTGTGTTGAGTTAACTTTTCCACATTTTCCAAGGTCTGATGTAAACGTTACGTAGCCAGTAACAATTGTATTGCCCGTCACAATTCTACGAAAGTGGGAAGCAGGCAAAGAAGGTTATCTTAGAGTAGTGACCGTAGGAATTGGCTTGAGCACAAGTGGGTGACGGGTATGTGAGAATAAAGAAATGCGCACACAGGCAGATAATTCGTTGAATGTCGCTTCCTTTCCATTCTGGCGTTCCCTGTACCATACACAGGCATCACCAGATCCCTGATAGAATTGGCGGAGAGGTGTTAAACACCCATAGTTAATGATGTTAAATAAATCGCCAATAGGCATAATGATGATATACAGGCATAGTTATGAGTATAAATGAGTAATAATAAAGAGGTGAGTATAGTGTAATATTCATATAAGAACGCAGGCACAGGAACGCGTGGACGCACCCTCATAAATTTTTTTTCGAATTCCCCCTCCCCCTTAGATTGCTCCCTGGATCCGCCCGGGTTCAGTAGACAAAAATGCTCGGAATCATCCTGTACATCTAGTATCTTATCTTATCATTCAACCGCGCTACATAGAGATGTTTATGTTTTCAGTGTCCGTCACGCTGCCTCTCTCAAGTAGTATAGGCAGATTTCTCAATTATTTCAGCTTGCAATCAAATAGTGCAACGAAATCAACACATAAAGCTCAAGGGCGTGATCAGAATTCTCGACCTGGCCAACAGTTTATTTCTTCCCCTCATCGAATTCGGGATTTAAGCTCTACATTGGGACCCAGGGAGGAGGTAGGAATCCAGCTTCCCATTCGGATATGGCCTATGTGCCCTCTCGTAACTGAGAGGGCCTGCGCAGAAGGAAGCGCGTGGATTATTTTCCGCCCCCCCCCCTCCTACTGTGAACGACGTCAATATCGACTTCCCCAACTCAAAAGTTACCACGCAACGACCCCACCTACCTCAACTAGCAGTACCAAGAGACCGGGTTGCTTCAGTGTTAAGAGTACTGGCTTCATATCCCGAGGGCTCGAGTTCGAATTCCGGAGGTTTCGAACTTTTTCAGCGGAATCCCGATCCCTTCTTGGATGGACGTTAAACTGTGGATTCCTTGGCACTTTTCAATAAAGATTAGACTCATACAGATAAGGGTTTTTCCACCCTTTCTGCGACCTCAATTGTGGGTCGCCTTCCCCTATTAAACAACCGGAAAACCATGGAATGAATTTATAGTTACAAGTTATTGACACTCAATGATTTTTGCTGTTGTTGAACAGTGGAGTTTCTTGCTTAGCTCCCTCAAGAAAAAATTTCTCCCTTGAAACTCAACTGAAACAGGGCTGAAACTCCCTTGAATCACATTGCCTTGCTTCTCCGCTGAAACTGCATAGAAATTGAAACAAAACCAAGGGAGTTTGGAAGTGGGGTGGCAGCAGGTAAGCTGTGCAATAAAATGCCTTGCATCTGCACTGGCACAGAGGCCACAGACCCTTGTAAATATAATGGGCTGGCACACCCTTGCTGCCTAATGACCTGGCTCTTTCCACTAAAACGCCCTTGCCTACAACACTGAAACTCCCTTGCCCACTCTCCTGAAACTCCGTTCCCCCCTCTCACTCACAAAATAAAAAAGGAAATTGGCAGTTTAAAGACTCTAAATGTGAAAACTACGTGATGGCATGCTTAAATGTATTTATCCTATCTACGTTATACCCAGGGGCGGATTCAGCATCAAATTTGGGGGGGTCATAACCTGGGTCCGGGGAGTATGGAATACCCCCCGGGAGAGAGGTTTGAGTATGGAATACCCCGTTCTCCCGGGGGGTATTCCATACTCAAACTTCTCTCACGTTTGGGACTTGTAGCCATGCATTTGCATATACTCTATTTACTCCTTTAAAAGGATACATAAACTATTAAACTAATAAAAATTAAAAATGTTTGATAAAATTGGGGGGGGGGGGGTCATGACCCCTGTGACCCCCCCCCCCTAAATCCGCCACTGGTTATACCTACCTAAATATATTGTATCTATTTCATATGTCCTATTATCCTACGGCTCTACACGCATTTTGTTGCACCCGTCACAGAAACTTCCGCGTCAAGAAAGCTTTATATATGTGGCTACTTCCTAGGAATAATGTGACTTCGATAACTAATTTTTAAATGGAAATTCCGTGATAGTCTGAGTAAATACCATGACATTACGATAACATAAATGTGGCATTAATTTATTGAAACCTATATTGCCACATAGTATGACTATTAATGCAATATTACTGAGAATAAACAAGATTTTTTTCCAATTCCCTCACGTTTGTCCACGTTTAAATCTAGACGTTACCAAGGGGACGTGTATAAACTAAAGAACCAAATTAGGGGGGGGGGGGGAGGGGGTCGCTTTCAAACCTACGGCTGGTAACGAGGGGGAGGGGGGGGGGGTTCTCTCAAAGTAATGTAGCCTGTTTACGTTTCTTACTCGTCAACATCGCGTTGATAATACTACAGAGTTTAACATAAGGAAGGGCGCGCGGGGTGTTTCATACACCCTAAGCTACTACTATAACTCAATGTAACTGAACTAATGCTTCTACAATGTTGCAAGTCTTCATAACATCAAATTGCTAACATTTTAACCTTCTCGTGGGTTAAGGTAGTTTGAGCGAAACTTCACTTCACCTAGAATTTGGCCTCATTTGAAAGGAAAAAACTTATATTCCCAATTATATCAAAATATAAACCCTTGCCGAACTACTCTTCGAGCAATTTGCCTGAAAATGCAAGCTGTTTTACATGGGATAGATTACGACTGTGCGCTCCAGAGGGAGAATATTAAAAATAAAAACTTCTAGCACCTAGATTTCGTCAAAAAAACTAACAGTGTATAGCTTGCATGTTTTCTCAACTATTTATAAAAATTAATCTATTTCTCACCGAAGTAATTTTTACAGAATCGCAAAATAACCTGCTGTTTTGAAGGGTTTTCAGCCATACGGCGTGAGAAAATGAGTGAAGTTTAGACTTATGTAGCTTTATTTATATAATCACTGAAAATTTGGTCATACATAACTATATCTGTGCCATTAATATAACAATATTTATTTCATACTTCTTACAGACGCTGAAATAAAAAAATAAAATTTGAATTCATTCATTACAGTAATCTACCGGTTAGAGGTAGGTTGTGATGAAAGTCAGAGAATATCCAACGAACTCTTACACGTGCCGTGCCCTTTCTACCTCTAGTATTTCTTTCTTCATCTCAGCATAAGTCCTACCTTTCTTCATCCCGTTCATAAAACCTAATCTCTTTCTTCCCCTTCCCCACTTACCCAACATTCTTCCCTCTATCACGGCCTTCAGTAAACCATCGCCCTTATCATTACCCTTTCCAGCCACCTACCCTGTCTTCCCCTAATCTCATCTATAACATGGTGGGCGAGGAGAGGAAACTTAAGTTTCCTCTCCTCACCCACCATGTCAAGCACTTCCTCATTTGTCTTCCTTTCCGTCCAACGCACCTTCTCCATCCTCCTCCACACCCACATCTCGAACGCCTTCAGCCTATTTTCATCTTCCTTTCTCAAGGTCCACGTTTCTGCCCCATACAACACCACACTCCATATCAAGCTCTTAACCAGCCTCTTTTTTACATCCTTACTTAAGGCCCCCGTCATCAGCTCCCTTCTATTATTGAACGCTTCATTCCCTAGCGCTATTCTCTTCCTAATGTCTTTGCTACTATGTCCTGTTTCTTCTAGCGTACTACCGAAGTAATTAAATTGTTCTACTAGCACCATTTTGTGATTTACTACTCTTATCACCAGCCTCGGTTTCTTTGTCCTGGAGAATCTCATTACTTTTTTTTCTTGTTATTAATCTTCATCCCGTATTTCTCGCACTGCATTTCCAGTGCATCTACTAAAGTTTGCAATCCTTTCGATGACCGACTGACCAACGCCTGGTCGTCTGCGAATCTAACCGACCCTATCCGCTGGCCTCCTACTTATATTCCCACATCTAGCTCATCCCATGCCTCTCTTACCATTTCCTCAGTATAGATGTTAAAAAGTAAAGGTGACAACGGGCACCCTTGCCGCACCCCGCGACCTAAAACTGCCCACCCTGATTCACCGTCAGCTACCCTTACCAGCCCTCTGCCCCATATATAAGTTTCGGATGAGTCTCCTATCACGCCAAGCTATTCCTATTTTTCCCAGTATCTGCATTAGTTTATCTCAGTTTGCTCTGCCGAACGCCCTTTCGAAATCTACAAAGCAAGCGAAAACATCCTGATTATGCTCTATGTTTTTATCTATAAGTGTCCTCATTACCGCAATCGCGTCTCTGGTTGCCCTCACCTTCCTGAACCCAAATTGGTCATCGCCTAAATAGCAGTTTGTTCTGCTCTCCAACCTTCTATTTAGTATTCTTAGCAAGACATTTGCCGCGTGCGAAATTAAACTGATTGTTCTATAAGTACTCCTCGCAATCTGATGCTTTCTTCTTCTTCGGGATAGGTATTAATACTGTTTTCACGAAATCCTCTGGCCATACTCCTTCCTCGTAGATCCTGCGAATAAGTTCGAAAATCGATTTTCTCCCCTTACTACCTAGATTCTTCAGTAGCTCCGAAGGTAGGTTATCGGTTCCCACGGCTTTTCTACCCTTCATCTCTCTTAATGCCCCCTCTATATCACCGTCAAGTAACTCTGGGGTTATAACAAGTAACTTCCGAGGTTATCATTATCTGTTGTTCCTTCATCCTCTATATAGGCTAAAGGGTCTATTCTCTCTGTCATATAGCTCCTCTACGTATTCTTTCCATCTTTCCTGGATATCTTCCTGTTCGATTAATATCTTCCCTGTTTTGTCCTTAACCTTTGGTATCGTTTGACCTCTCTTACCACCCAATACCATATTCACCTTTGCGTACAAAGCGCCCACTTCCCCCTCCCGCATCTCTTCCATTTCCTCGCATTGTCCATTCCACCAGTTTTCTTTTGCCCGACTGGTCAGTCGCCTGAGTTTATTATCAATTCCTTGTACTTCCTCTTCCCTACGTCGGTGTTCAAGTTTTTCCACATCCTTCTCTCCTCCATTTTCTTTATCATTTCTTCCGTTACCCACTACTTCTTAACCCTCTTCTTTTCCACCGTTCTTATTGTTTTCTCTGCAGCTCCTACGATGCCTGTTTTTATAACCTCACATCTTCTCTCCATTGTTCCCATCCGCTTTGCTTCACCTATGTTCTTTTCTACCAGCTCTTGGTATCCCCTCCTTTTCAACCCTTTCAATGCTTCAAGGTTCCACCTCTTTATCTTCCTACCTTTACAAAGCCTTTTGAATCTAACTTCACACTTCATCATCACCAAGTTATGATCTGAGTCCGCATCCGCCCCTGGATAGCTACGCGAGTTTTTTACACTTCCTAAATCTCTGCCTTACCACTATATAATCAATTTGGTAACTCCCAGTATCACCCGGCATTTTCCATGTGTACCTTCGCCTGGGGTGATGTTTAAACCAAGTGTTTGTCACTACTAATTTATTTCTTCTACAAAATTCAACTGCCTTTTCACCGCGATCATTTCTTCTTCCTAGCCCAAACCCTCCCACTTCTAATCAGTCCCTCCTTCCCCCACCACTGCATTCCAGTCACCCATCACTATCAGGTTTTTCTTTCCCGGCACTTCTCTAATTATTTCTTCTAGCTGCTCGTAGACCTCTTGCTCCCTATGGTTGCTCGTAGGCATGTATACCTGGACCAGTATGAAATTCGTCGGGCGTGCTTTTATTTCTACCACTAGTATCCTGTCGCTCATCTGTTCAATGTTTACCACCCTCAGCCCCAATATTGTGTTCAGTTCCATGCCTACCCCACGTTGACCCTCATCTCCCCCACTATAGATTACTCTGTAGCTATCACTCCAATAGTCCTCGCTATCCTTCCATCTCACCTCGCACAATCCCAAAGCATCTATTATTCCTTTTTCCATTTTTTATTTATGGCAAGCACTGAGACACAGTGAATATGCTAGAAATATGATGGAGAGCACAAAAGAAAGGAAGGACCCACGAGGAGGAACAAGCTACAAACGTATGCACCAAATCAAGAGTGATGTAGGAAGGGAACACTATCAGAATGTAAATCAGCATTGAATGGGAAGAAATGGAGAGCTTCAGTGATCCAATCTTCTGATTGAATAGCTCTTTTTGATCATTCAATGATGCCAACAATGAGATTATGACAAAAACTCAGATACGAGACTAATTTCAACCTCCAAAGTTCAATTTGGACATATTTCAAGGACCACTGTTGAAAAAATTTAGAAGAGAAAAAATTACTTGATACATTTTGCGACACAACATCCTCTTTCACACATCAATGGAAGGATAAATTGAAGAAGGTAAGAATTACAAGTAGGACCAAGGTTGGATGACATCGGGAAAATTATTAGGGGAGTGAAAATGATAATAATAATGGTTTTTATTTGCCCAAAGACCAAGGTACATTTGTCTGATGATATAAGATACGTCAATTTGAAAAAATGAAGACTTTTAAGGGAATAAAACGGTTATTTGAAGGCAGTGAGGGGAGAGAGCTTCAGCTCAACATGACATAAATGTACATGACTTCTAAGATATTATTGCAATTTTGTGGCATTAAAATTCTGCGGAAAGGCTGCAATTAATTTAAATGGACATCCAACTGGGAAAACTATAATGTGTACAATGGGATTAAATGATTTGTACGTGACTGGTCCTGGTAATTTTCCGAGCATTGCTAATTGAGAATCTAATGGGGAAGTTCTAGCTGCATATGACATTCCACCAGTTTAACTCTGGAGCTACAGGAAATTTTCAGAATGAAGCTATTCCATCCAATCCATCACTTTTTTTAAAGCTAAGTACACCCTTATAATCATCACACATGCCTGCAGTTCTTAGTTTGGCAATCAATGCATAGAGTAACAGACGAACGTTAGTACAGATTTTGAAAATGATTTTAAGTAACTGTAACTATATGTATAATCAAATCTAACACACCAATTGATGAATATGTATAATGGGATACTACAATTGTTATTGATATTTAGACATCATGCATCAATTTTAATAAAACATTAATCATAAAGTGTACTGGGAAATTCCATTAAAAAAAAGAGATTTCATATTTCAACAGATATATACATTTTTAGGTACCTAAGTACCCAAAGAATGAGTTTTTAAAAGTGCTGCCCACTAAAGTAAAAGAGTGATAAATAATGTCTATAGACCTAATAACTGATTAGTCTGAGGAATATACGATTTTACACTTTGCAGTTAATAATGCATAGATGAGAAGAGTAATGTTTCAACGATGGGCCATGGTAATCTTAGGCCAAATAGGACCTTTGCATTGCCCATAGATGATGTGGGGTGATATTCAATGGATTTATTCTGGGACC
Organism: Pyrrhosoma nymphula; assembly: GCA_963573305.1. Classification (NCBI taxonomy): domain Eukaryota; kingdom Metazoa; phylum Arthropoda; class Insecta; order Odonata; family Coenagrionidae; genus Pyrrhosoma; species Pyrrhosoma nymphula. The sequence goes on from OY754334.1 coordinate 40,766,424, forward strand.
GAAATAATATTAGTATGTAACAGTGAAATACAGACAGACCTATATATACTTACCTAAATGTGCCCTTCCACTCGTCTTATAGTGTGATCTCTATTACACAAACCACTAGAGTTGGCTGTAACTGAAATACCTCCTTTTTTGTAGGACCCAAGCTAATAGTCTTCTGAGATGTAGGTAACAGTTTTCAGTTCTGTATTCCTTATTCAGGTTTTGCTTTTAAGCTTAACTGCATTTCATTCTGTTAGTAGTTTTTCCAACAGAATTTCATAATTGACATTCATATTTGTATATAGCATATCAATGATGTATCACCCAGACTCACCTCCTACTAATCAAGTCAATCCCGGTCAAGGCGAATGGTTTTTTCCTCCGTGGAATATCGCGCAGGAGATGATCTTTCCTAAATAAAAAATAATAAAGCCTTCAGCTGCAACAGCTTCATTTTTTGGTATCACGTGTGGGAGAATAGTGAGGAGAGAATTCTCCCCTAGTTGTCTAGGCAAGGAAGTAACAGGCAGAGGATGACTATATTGCAGGTTACCTTTTTTGCACGGGCTGGAGGAAACAACCATTGTCAAACACTATTGGATATTCAATATTTATTCTTTGATTTATTTTATCAGAAATATTTGAATAGAGGGCAATTGAATTCAGACTCCACATTTACTTTTGTAACGTATGATATGAATTGTGTTGTTGATGCTGGGTTGCTGGGGAGTTGTTGATAAAAGGAAAAGGGGGATTGTTGGGGAGAATTGGATTTGGAGAGGATGCTGGATGCATCAAGAAACTTTGTATTGGAAAGAATAAAGAGTTTTGAAACGAAAATAAACGTCTGACGTTACACTTTCCTTGCTGTTATATGATTAATTTGATAGCAAAGGATACATAAATGCAGAAGGATTTGATGTTTTCCTGGCGAATAATGATGGTGAATTACTCTCGGGTTTGCGGCCGGGTTAGGCTCTCCATTTATGCCGATGTTTCAATGGAATACTTTTCCATCGTCCTGAGGACGATGGAAAAGTATTTCATCGAAACGTCAGCAGAAATGGATAACTTGACCCAGTTGCAAGCCCGAGAGTTATTCACCCTGATACATAAATGCCTTAATTTTTTTGGCATTACATCCAAGGTTTGATTAAGATATTTATGCAGTACCTAATGAATCTATTTTAAGGAACATGTGTAACTCCCTAATTACCCTGGAATGGAAGACCCTATTCTAGGCAGGGACGTATTTATGACCTCTGAGGCCCCTGGGGGAATTTAAAATGAGGCCTCCAATGATATAGTCTTGCAACCTGGCAGATTGACATAAACTTTTCCTTGCTTATAAAGACAATTCATAATGAGTACAAAACAAATATCTATCACTATTAATACTCTGCTAGTAGGTGCCAGGTTACTTACAACTATATATAATTTTTTTCATTCATTACACTGCAAATTCAAGTATGCCATAACTCTCGCAAGGCCCCCAGCGCTCGTGAGGCCCCCGGCAGCCATTCAACAGCATTGTATAACAAGCAAACTTTCCCCTTGGGAACCATTGTGTGCAATCGTCTCCCAAAAAATCAAAACTGCTAATTCAATTAGAACTTAGAACAATTAAAACTGTATCTACTTTCTAGAATGAAAAAAAGAAGAAAAATAAAATAGTATTAATCCACACATTTATTCACAATACCGACCTAGGTTTCAACGGATAACCATCATTTTCAAGATCTTTTCCCTTGAAATGAGGGTTATCCATTTAGACCTTGGTCGTTATTTGAATAAAAGTGTGGATTAATACTATTTGTTTACTTTCTAGATGTTATTACAGTACAGAGTAATTCCTTAATGACAGTATAAAAGGTTGAAACTGACCTGGTATACCATGAGGTATGTGCCCTATTTTCTATTTTTGTAAAATCACAGGAAGAATAACTTATTATTATAACTTGTTCTTGTTTTTTCTTTAACCTTCCTGAAGAATTAACTTGCTGAACTACACTTCTTGATAAAAGTATGCCATAAATGAATACATATCCTAGATAGGTACAAATAATTTATTATACATATTTAAAAAAAATTCGGATTTAAAATTTCTGAAATAATATTAAATATATTTTAAATTTCAAAGTTTGACTAAAAATTATAAGTTACACATTTATTTTAGTAAATGAAATATTTAATAGATGTAACATATTTACATAAAATCAATACTTTTGTTTCATTTTTACCTCTTATACAAAGTTTCATGTACATGTCTCAGGCATTTGCATCAGGTACATTGGTTAATTAGTTTTGCTTTGTTGGAAAAATACTACATATTTATATTTTATTCTTCTCTTCTAAAACTGATTTAGGATTAGCAGTCCTTCCATATGGTATGAATATTTTACAATATATAAAACAACAGGAAACATTATATACATTTATTTGAGCATAAAACCAAATTTATGATGGATCATGGATGCTGAAATAAAAATAAAAAAATAATTAATTTCTCAAATATACTATAAAAATTAAATTTTGATTTATAAGTTACTGACATCATCCTGTACATACAAGCATACAGTTTTTCTGTAATTGAGATATTAGTCATAAATGGATCTAAACTCCCACACCCATAACTAATATAATTTGTATTTGGTTATTCAAACTGTTTGTTTTACTTCTGAAGAGTTGAATACATGACGGTATATGATAAAATTATAATGCATTCAAAATACAGAGTTTATGCAAAAAACTGCTTTCTGCACTAAATAATTTATTTAAAGAAATGTCCAATGAAATTATTTTAGGCCGTGTTCCAATTCAGGTATACCCCATTAGTATATGCCATGTACTACATTCAATAGAAGCCAGAGCTATCTTGCAACATGGAATGGACAGTATGCACTTGTACAATACATGACACATGGTCGAGGACATGTGGTCGAAAAATACATCAATCAAATAATTGTGACAGCAGCCATCACCTAAGAATATCTTATGAAATCCTAAGAAATGAAATTCTACTGGCAATGGAAAGTTAATTGGGTCATGCAGGAACGTAATAAAAGTTCATAAACTTAATAATGGCAGATTAAGTAACACATGCATTCGAATTTGCCCTCACAAAGTTCGCAACCCTTACTATAGCAGATGCCATGATGAATTAGTATGACTGGTACCTACAGCTGACTAGTAAGCCTTTATCTCTTACCAGCCCTTTTGCAGTCTTAAAGTTGGGCCAGAGGTTGAAATTGTGACATCACTTCCTGAATTTGGGAAAAGTTAAGTACGGCTAGTACCCCTTCACATGGACTAGAACACAGCATGTGTGTGTTTTTTGAACATGAGACCTATTGATTCACACAATGCAAAAACGATCAGCATGACCAGGGGTGGATTAAGGCCATTGTGTTTTGGAGGGGGGATAGCTACTTTCCGGGAGGGATGTAATACCTTATAATTACAATTATTTTCTATTTCATTTTTATCATTTTCATATTTCCTAGGAATTATGGGAAAGGGGGGGGGAAGAACACCCTCTTAATCTGCCCCTGAGAATGACATCCTAGAGACCAGTAAATTGTACCATTCTAACACAAAGCAATTCAATGTAATCTCAGTCAGGTACTGCACTAATTGATAACATAAACCGAAGTAAGTGCTTTATATAGATGATAAATCAGTAATTTTCTTTTTATATGAGTCTGCATGTAAAGATGTCCAATAACTCAGTGAAATAATTCTGACTCATGGTAGAGTCAAGTTTACTATGATCAGAGAGAAATGAAATTCTCATTACTACTCGCCAACATCAGAATAGAGGAGAGTAAGGGGAATGTCATCATCTACTTCTAGGCCTGTCCCATTGCCTAAAAGAAAAGTGATTAAAGTTGACTTAGTCCAGGAATTATAGGTTTAATTACAGGCCTATGCCTCACAAACTGAAGTAAAATGCAGTTCATTACCAGGAGGACTTTAGGTTTTCTAAATTAAAAATAAATAAATTCAAAGAAAAAATAGCTAAGAATTCTCTTTTATGGGCAAAGCAAAATATAGTTTGAGCATTGAACTTAACAGTGGACTTTATGAATCAGAGAATGGTCTGGTTATAATGGATGCCACTCAGGGCAAGCATTCCCTTTGCCAACCCTCCACACCAAACTGTGTACAAAAACACAGATGAAATTAGGAAATAACTTAAAAACAAGTCAAAACACTGAATTCCTTAAAAAGAAACTAAAATTTTCATTTCTATCAACCCTACAATTACTGGCAAGAACCGGGCAGCCCCACTATCTTCTCATTAGCTTCCGAACTGAGTAACACAACAGCAGTTTTGGGTTACCACCACTTTTCTAATGAATTTGAAATAGTTAATTTCAGAAAAATTATATCACCAAGCTATAATGGCTTACCTTATTTACTGAATTGGCACTGTTGTTAGGTATTCTTATGGTCACTTTGTTGGCTAGAGCATTGAGAATTTTTTCTGTGTTTTGAAAAGTCATACCCGAAGGACTACGAGGTTGTAAGGCATCCGATGATGGTTTTTCTGGGCCATAAACTTGATTTAGATACCGAGATACCACACCATTTTGTTTACCAGAATCCGCTCCAGCATATCCATTTTCTTTGGAATTTCTGTTATTCTCATCATTTCCAACTATAAATGTTTTAGTGCTTTGCCTCTTATCATCCAGTGGCAACTCAGTCTGAGCCTTGAGTTTCGATCGTGATAGTGTTTGTATGAGTTCAGATTGCAGTTGACTGTTGACGTTGTTCCAGTCTGTTGGCTGTTTCACATCTTTGCTGGGCTCTACAACTTTTTTCCCAACAGTTTTGTTAGCCGGCAAAAAGTCAAACCTCGTAGGCTGCACTCTCCTAACACTTGATGATGGGTACTCACTGATGGTCACTGAAACAGGTGCTTTAGATTGCTGAACTGGTGCCTGTTTCTGACTGACTTGTGCTGGTTTCTCACTTTTTATGATTTGAATGTTGTTCTCGCAAGCAAAGAAAGGAGCCTTTGGCGATCTTGGGGAAGCAGACTCCATGGAATGTACTCGCACATAACTTGTCTGCTTCTGGCCCACTGATGGAAGTGAAGGAGCAGAATTTCTTCCAGAAGAAGCAGAAAACCTTCCTCTATTCACATCCTTATTCTCAGAAGATGGCATCTGTAAGATTAAAATAAAAAATGAGGGAAAGAAAGGCAACTTCTATGAATTTATACCGGAAGCAGGCCTAGCCCCTTTCAGCAACGCTACCAGTAATGTGGTGTAGCTGCTGCACGGGAAAAAGCCTTTGATATAACTGTTTTGCTTAGTACAATGAATGATTTACTTTAATAAATTCACATCCCATCCTCATCCACAAATCATTTGGACATTCAGCTGCATTCAAGAATAGTGCACTACATATGACTGATGCTCAGGGAGTCCACAACATAACAGGCACTCCAATGCAACTCCAAAGGCCAGAACTGCCAGTCTTAAAACTGCTATATAAACATCAAATATTTACCTATTGTTTGAGCTCTAAAATTTCAAATCAAAATTTTAAATCATGCTGAAGGATCACAAAATACAAAGTAGTCATCTAAAAAAACTTGTGAGGGTCGCACATCAAAAAAAATATATAGATAATAAAAATATTCAGCAATTCACAATAGAAAACTTGAACACTGAGGTAAACTAGGTTTTCAACAGTAAAAAAAACTACTTATGCTCTTTTCCAAGAGAATTTCTTTACCGGAGGTGGTGGTGGAGGCACAGAAGAAGAAAATGATTCTTGCTGGCGTGTTGTTTCCACTGATTCAGTTTTAGTTAAACTAGATTCAGATGTATCATCTGCTGTAACTGCCATGTCTGCACCATTAATGCTACTTTCACGTCTCACAAATATCCCAGAATGGTGTCCATTTTCCATATGCCTTTCCTGAAATTAGGAGGTTGAGGGTAACTAAAGAACCCATTCATTGACACTGACTAACAGGATAAGATCCAAATTAAGGATAGATGGGAGGTTTACCTGGGATGGGAGGGGACAATTATTACAGGAAGGTAAAGGTACGGTTATTTGGGGAATGGAAAAAAGGTAGAGAAAAACCTGGTGTTGAAATTAGTCTTTTGTTAACAATAGTATAAAGAGGTCCCCAGTTTTATGTTTCATCTGCTGGATAGACCACTGGCAACACTCCAAGTACTCCCCACATTACACCTAAGTAGGGATCTGGAATCTACTTAAAAATATCTGCCAGTGCAAGAGTAGGAACCAAGGCCCCTGGCATGGGAAGCCAGTACCCTGGCAACCAAGCCAACCAAATCCCTGTGTTAATATTAATTCATCCATTTAAATGTCTACATTTAATACCAACACAGATGTGTAATAACTATTCAATGAAAGTTACCACATTAAAAGCTTTTGACAATAAATCTAAAACCTTAAAGACACACAAGAAATGTACAAAAATGTCTTTTTGATGTTAAACCTTTTGCTGCAGCACACTCTGTGACAGAGTTGCTCCCCCTGTGCTGAATTACTCCTGGGTTTTTTCCCCCCTGCACTGAATTATTTTGCGGAGTGTACTTGAGATTATTGAGTCCTTCACGTTTGAATTGCAAACGTCCTTTAAACAACAGGAGACTCTCGTTGATGCAAAGGTTCTGAAAAGGGGTAAAGGTGTCTCTGAAGGGCTTCCAAAGAGTGCCAACTATGTTCCTTATTTTTGCCAAGCAATCATTTTCATTCATCATCATTGTCGCAGAAATGCTACAAGCAAAGAAGATTTCCGTATCTATCCCATGACATTTCACCAAAAATTGGTGTTGCGATGAGTGAGTCCTTTCACCAATACCTATTGTAGGATAATTTGTCCATCCTTGGCATCAATAATATAACTGCAATGAGTTGTAAAGTAACTGCAATATCTGCAAAACATCTCTTCATCGTCAGTATTTTTCCTACTTTAGATCCGTGAATGCACACTCACCGGAATGTTCTCACTGGCATATTTGTAATAATTATTAGTTCCCTCCACAATAAACTTCATGAGATCCACAGAAAAATAAAAACAAATGGAAAAAATCTAGTATTACAGAATCTTCACTAACATTTGCCTTGCAACCAGAATCTTGGGGATTGAATCCATGAATTTTTGGATTCAGATCCCTAGAGTCCCATATGAATTATGGGAATTTCTTCCCCAAAGGTGGCGCTAAATCATCTTCATCTGAGCTATATCTTCAGATTCCAAAGGTAAGGTCAGAAATTATTTTTCTTTAGCAAAGGCTTGGATGCCTGACACAGCTGATTGGACAGATTCAGTTCTTGAAGCACCTTCCTCTCCCTCCTCCGAGTAATCTTCGGAAAAATTTTCTAAAACTTCATCCCCGCTCTCCTTTCCTCCAGAATTTCTAAAACAACTTCTGTTGGAATGCTCTTCTTGAAGGACATATGTCCTTTGTATATATTTTCATGCAGAATCAATGAAGGAATGTTAGAGAATAAGCCAACACTAATCCAAGCACAAAATAAACCCTTTAGTTACAAGGATGCCGCAAAAAGTCCAAAATAAAGCATTGGTCAATGTCAAAACAATTAAAGTCTCAAAATGATGTGAGAAATGTCCAAGATGATGCACAGGACAATAAACAAATAAAATACTGTTCAGGTAATCCAAAAAATGCCCTACCACCAATCAAAAGCAGAGGTTGGTAAAAAGTCCAGAGATTAATGCCCAAAACAAAGCAGGGGTCTATGCCGAAAGAGAAGAGCAGAAGAGCCCAGAGCTATTATCAATAAAATGCTAAGTGTACTTTTTTCCGAAGACAGAAGTCCAAACAGTATGCGATGGGTAAAAATATGAGCATGAGGAAATGCAGAAAATCAAACTCACAATGGTAAGGACAGTAGAAGACTGAGGCATCAAGTAGAAAGATACACCGAGACAAAAATAACATCAAAGAAAGCTGTAGAGGCAATAAATCTACCAGCTATGGGTAAAATGATTCTCCAGAAGCACAATCGCAAAGCTAAGAGATAATCATGGACCCTCATGTGCTTAGGATGAGAAGGGGATAATCCAAGGTTGACATGCCTGAGAGAAGAAAATCCCCAAGTTCAGCAGGAAAAAGAAAGCGAACAAAAGGAAGGCCAAGATAAGTGAGTGATTGCCCTGTGATGATCAGAACTTCTAAGAATCATGTAGAACCCACAGGAGTTTGTCAGAGCAATCGGTGACAAAACATGCCTCTCAAAACACAACGCAGTGAAGCGAAAACTCGCCGGGCGCGTATACTTGTTTTTCGCATGGAGGGCACGAAATCCACAGAGCATGTTAACACACCCACAGCTCGGTGGGCTCGTCACGATCAGACGCATATACCAGCGAAAGCATACTCACAGCAGCGAAAGGGTTAATAGGTGGCATAAAATAATAGCAATAAAAAATACAATGAAAAATTTATGAACACTCGGGAAGAATAAAGAATATAGGAGACTTTCTAAAAATGAAAGCTGAATTTTCAGCTAAGAATATTAATATATTAGCATCCCCCATCAAATTATTATAACTTTCATAACTTTCATGGTCCATAAACGTAAAGATGGTTTTCTATTTTTGACTTCCAAAATAAGATAACTCAAAAAGCAAGTATATATTATATCAAAAGAAGAAACCATATTTTTTTTAATACCCCCCAATAAACATTCACTACTTTAGGTGCTTTGCAGTCAAAATCTAATCTGTACATAATATAAACAGCAAATGCTATATTTGACCTTTCTCAGATTGAAACTTAGAAAATTACACTAATAATTATTTCATATTCTTCGAAGGCATTATTCGCAGTTGACACATGAGAAACAGTCTCAAGCATGTTTAATAAAAATTTGGAAAAAATCATAAAATAACCATAAATATTCCTAGGATACTCATAACTCCTAAAACCATCATGATTATCCTTCCATCTTCTAAATCCAAAGTAGGTACCTACTCACCACCTAGTCAGTCACTTGCACCACTCTCTAATCTTCATGTTAGAACTACTTTCACCATGATCAAAATCAAATTTATGGTCCTCTAATATTCAGATGATTTTGATTTAATATTCCAGCAACATTGCTTTTGATTTGTTCAATGCACATACCAATTTTAAAAATAATAAGAGGAAATGCAAATACTAGGCATTATATCACTGACCAAACAAAGTGACTATAGAGAAAGATTTTAACTGATTGTGAACACCATTTTTTTAACCACCAACTGCCAAGTTCTGTCACAACCACTTCATATCACATTTTAAAAATTCAAAACATTGGAAAAGATCTTGATCATTATTAGGATAGAATAAAATAGTTGAAAAGCAAACTTGAATTAGTGACTAAAGAAAACTAGGGCTTTTACTCACATCATAGGTCATAATAGTGATTAGCAATCCCCTTCCCTCCATTGTGAGAACTAAGTTCCACTAGGTGAATGATCACAACTAACTGAGCACATCCCATCTTTATCTCTCATTCTCCTTTGTTTTCTGGAGCAAAATTCCCAAGACACACTCAACACATTTTCTTAATGGAAAAATCCACTTCTGAGGAAATATGAGATAAATATTGGTAAGTGGATTTTACACATAAAAGGTATGATTTCTAATGGTCATAAAGGAATTTAACTTAAGAATACTCTAAATGGAGTTTTATCTCTTAGTGCCCTCCCTCTTCCATTTAGCAAATATGAGATACCAATAGGAAAACAAAGGATAAATATTGAAATGAAGCCATTCATACTGATAACACATACACTTGAACTTAGAAGGTGGAGATAAAAGCCACCGACACTTCCTATCTATCAAGGCATCCTTATCTCACCACTAAAATACACAATCTGTACAGTTGACTTTTAAATTGATTTTTATATGACTATTGAAATTCTCGCTTTAAAAAATGCCCTGTGCCATTGAATTATTTCTTCATTCAAAAGTATATGATGATGAATAAATTCTTCATGGGTTTCCCATCAGGTGAGATGTTCAGCCAGAGCCTATATGAGCCAGAGCCGTATATGATGATTTCAAGAGAAGAGAACATATTATAATGTAGTATTTATACAATAAGCCTTATTAATTGTGTCTTGGCCATTCCAACCTATGCCAAGTAGTCAGATGAAACAACTCAAGTAAAAATTTCTCCCTTGAAACTCAACTGAAACAGGGCTGAAACTCCCTTGAATCACACTGCCTTGCTTCTCCGCTGAAACTGCCTTGAAATTGAAACAAAACCAAGGGAGTTTGGAAGTGGGGTGGCAGCAGGTAAGCTGTGCAATAAAATGCCTTGCATCTGCACTGGCACAGAGGCCACAGACCCTTGTAAATATAATAGGCTGGCACACCCTTGCTGCCTAATGTCCTGGCTCTCTCCACTGAAACTCCCTTGCCTACAACACTGAAACTCCCTTGCCCACTCCCCTGAAACTCCCTTGCCCTCTCCCTCACAAAATAAAAAAAAGGAAATTTGCATTTTAAAGACTGAATGTCAATACTACACGATGGCATGTTTAAATGTATTTATCCTACGTTAAACCTACCTGACTATATTGTATCTAATTACCATGTCCTACTACACTAACACCACCATACACGAAATGCAGCAATGCTGCTAAAGTAGCAATCTAGTAATAAACAAAGAAAAAACACAGCTCATTCAATTTACTAGTAAAAACTACAAAAAAGTAACCTTTTAACAGATAACAATGTTACTTGCTTAAACAAGATAACTGGCATTAAGTTCTTGGGCCTCCAAATAACAGAAAACCTAGACTGGTCTCCCCATGTTCTTGAAATTGTGAAAAAAGTGTTTGTCGGTATCTTCATGATTAGAAAGCTAGCTCCTGTTGTATCCATTGACATTCTAAAAATGATATATTATGCCAAAATGCATTCATATATTTCGTATGGAATTATGTTCTGGGGTCATTCAAGCATAGCTAGTAATAATAATAATATTTATTTGCCCAGTGGATCGAGTTACAAAGTTTGCACACAATATAAGGCACGTCAGGAATTTTTGAAAGTAGTAAACTATACATAAAATGGGCAACACTGCCAAAAAAAAAGTTAACATAGCACAGTACTATAAATATTAATTCATCAGTGATCAATAAAAGATGGTTGACTTACAAGGGATCTGCCATAAACTCATAGACATCATAGTAGAGCTTTTCTCTCAGAAGAGCTTTCAGTTGTCTTTTAAAAGCATCACCACTCATGGATTTTATGGAAATGGGCAGATGATTATATAATTGAAGTCCCATCCTCCGCAAACCGTGTAAACATTTTGTGGTCCTGGCATATGTTACATGTAAGTCATTTAAGTAAAGTCTTCTCTGCCCAGAAACAAGCGGTTAAGGCCATGTTCCAAGTCCCTATCCGTACTCCTGGAAAACCACTTTTCACTGAAGCAAATATACTAACATTGCCCTCTATTTACATCTTGTCGTGTGTTTGCTTTGTTAAAGAAAATCCTGATTAATTCCCAATAAACTCTGTATATCATGACTAAACTACCTGTTCTAACAATAGCATACATGCCAGTCAGTTTTCATACTCCCTTTTTGTAAAAGGCACCTATCACTCAGCCTCAATACTGTACAATAAATTGCCAAACGACTTGAAAACCATAACCTCTCCAGTGATTTTCAAAAGGAGAGTCAAAGAATTCCTAATGAAGAAATGCTACTATGATGTAAGAGAATTACAAAGTGATCGTATTTTAACAACTTTGTACATATATATGTTCATTTTAACCTTGTAATTTCTGTGTGTATATGTCCTGTCCTAAATTATTGACGAAACCATGCATATAATTGCTAATGGTGTAATAAAAAATATTATTATTATTTTTCATTTGCTACAGTGGTAACATCCCCTCCGAGTCCCCGGCAAGCATCAGGTTCCATTGCCGTCATAATGGCCGGAGACTCGAGAGGGGTTGGGCAGTAATCGCAGCCACGTCCGACACCCATCGGACGTGGCTGTGATGTATGAGTGGGATTCTAGTTTGTAGAGCTTCTTTGTTTGTTTTTCTTGTTTGTTTACTGAAATTGAACTACAATACACTGTGGGAAGAAAGAATAGCAGAAGAGATGAGCAGTGGAAAAAACAAGAAATGGTTTGCGAAGGAAAGGTTTTGCAGAGACCATGCAGATAGTGAGGGATATCCCTGTAAAATAATTACAACTAGCTGGAACAAATATTTCAAACCAGTGTTGCTGTGAGATTTCAACATTCAAGAATACCAGCGAATTTGGCCCTGATGGTGAGGAGAGGCATTACTTAGCCCACATAGGCCATCTGGCAGGTATGATTGCATCATTATTTCATGATTGTCAGTACGCTTTTTTGGGTTCACTGCTTGGCAAATAGCTGAGGAACCCAGTTTTTTATGTAAGAAATTATACTTTTTTACTATTTCCTTTTATTTTCTGCTCTTTGATAAGGAATTCCTGCGTCAAATTTTAACATTTTAATGAATTCATTCTACAAAAGCTGTCCCACAATTTTTGTCAGGGTGGTAACCAATTATCCACAATTTTTTCAGAGAGCATTGATGACTGAATAAGCATCACCACAAAATGAATTAGCTGGCTGGCGACAAGTCCTTCTCAGGGTCCTAGAGAGGAGGATCCACCTGGTACTTCTCACAATGAGGAGTAAGTTTATTTTAACTTGACTACTGCAACCATTATTCATTCAAAATGGTTTAACATATAATTTTTCTTTTTGTTTTGTTTCACACCTGATAGTGATCACACACACCTGATAGTGATCACATTACTGCTCTGTGACTGTTTGAATTCTTTCACTTCTGAAAATCAATTAAAATATTACCTACTTTTGTAGAACAGATTGTGTATTATTAAACTTGTGGTCACTTTATTCCTGACATAACAGACTTGACTTACTGCTGTTCTACCATTTCCCTACGCTATGAAGGCACAATTGCTACACTCCCCTACCCCTGCATTATGCCTCATGGAGACACGAATCACATAGCATATCGCCATCCTACCATTCCCCTACGCTACGAGGGAATGAATGCAACACCCCACTACCCATGCCTAATAGCAGAGGGAGATGAGAATGGGCGGTAGCATGGGGTTTCCCTACTGCTGCTCTACCGGTCCTCTACCCTCAGATGTTCTAAATTACCATCCCACTACCGCCGCTTACCTGTAAGCCATGTGTACCACTAACGACCACCTACTGCCTGTCGTGTCCTTTTCTTATGCTCAACCTACACTTTATTTTTGTCAGGGAGGGATTCACAACATATTTATTTCTCCTTCATTCTATTCTATAAGCTCTAATAATAAAGCTCTGTCTCAGGTCTCCTCTCAGACACTCCACACAAAATCTGGTTTGGTTTCTTGTAGAAAATTTTTCGACAAAAAATGTATGATATTTTCTGAAAGATATGCTGATTAGCACACACATATTTAACTAAAAATCCAATCTACAGAAAAATATATATTTAAATTATAACTCACTTTTAGCACCAATAACACCCGTAAATGCACATAATTGAAAATTATAAATCAAGGAATACCATCTCACTCCCATTCTTATTTATTACCTCTATTTCACTTTCATTGTCCTTAGGTTGGTCAGTATCACTTCCTGAAGCAAGAGAATTGGCAAACATTTTGCTGTGTGCTTTCTTGAATTCTTCCATCAACTGTTCCAAGGAAACATTGAGAAAAGAACAAAACAGAGATTTGAGTTCATGAGCTAATGTCTAAATACATAGATGCAATATATAAATATTTATTAGTCTTATGAAAAACTTTTCTAAATATTTTGGAAAAAAGAAATACAATGAAAATTTGCTGATTTAAGGAGTAGCATTCTGCAAACATGCCTCATTTCATGAAGCCACATTGGAGGAATCATTATGCATATGGAAATAAGATCTGATCCAAGATGTATACAAATGCAGCTTTAGGGTGTTTTTATGATGATTATAATGTTTGAGAATATTCCTCTGAGATTATAGATTGCCTGAGGAATTACTACAATAGACAAGATAGTTTGAATGTGATATACTTTTTCCATCCTCAAACTAAAAAAAACTGACATAAATTCGTCAGAATCAAAAAGCTCCAGTACAAGATGAATATTGTAAACACATATTTTACAACTATGTGTACAGAGAAATTTTAGTGCAAACCTTTGAGTGCTGCATTCTCTTCTCATCAGCAACCTCTTTCAACAGATCTTTTTTGGATGCATTTCCATCATCTTTTGTCTGATTTTTCCTCTTCATAGTTCCATCGCCACTTCCGTTGTCAGAACTCCCCAAACGCTGAAGAAGTATATTTTCAGATAAAAAATATTCTCTCAGACTTATCTAAAGTTAATATTTTTTTACAAAAGCCTGCAACAGAGTCTACACTTTCAGAGTTTGCATTGAGAGATAGGGCTGAGTGAATCGAATCTGCTAAGTTTAATTTGCCTTCACTTGGGCTACTTCACCACTGAAGGTTTCAAGTAATTTGAAACTACATGAGTCTTAGCATTACTAAGAAACACTACATCAGATAGAATATGCTCATTTAAGATTGATACACTGTCTGTCAAGAAGAGATAGATAATCTCACGCAAGAAAAATAACATTAAAATTTGTAATTCCTACACAATTTTTGCAAATTTTTATTACTTTTTCCCAACAAGAGTTAAACATACATTGTCAAATTCAAATCAAATTATGTAGCATGTAAATGATAATTAGTTTCATTTTATTAGGCTTAGAGTCTTATTACATTAGATTCAATTTTAATATTACTGTGAAAGATAAGATTAGATTTGATACAAAAAGAAAATATTTTGAGTCCTTTTAAGATTTAAAAATAGTTTCACAGCTTTAATTTTAGACCAGAAGATTACTGCCATATAATAATACTGTCATATAATAACTGCCACCACTAAGGATTCTGTGGCACGACCACACTCCATTGTATTCATGCTTTTACTTGTAATTTTTTTCAATTTACCTATACATAGGTACATACATTTAGCAAGATCACACTGTAACGTTTCAAGAGCCGTCGCAAAGTTTGCAAGTTCAAGCTGTCGCCATTTGCGATCCCAAGAGCCGTCGCCAAGGAAGAAGATAAATAAACAGGACAACAGAGGAAAGGACATATGAGGAATCGGCAGTATAGAAATAATGAGACAGAAAAGTATGAAGATTGAAAAGAATTAAAAAGTGTAACATAAAAAATTAAAGTGAAAAATAAATTGTTACATTATTGGTGCCACAACGTGTCGGGCACAACAGCTGAGCAGAAAGTGAGACCATGGGATTACCGGAGATTAGAGTTATGGAAGAAAATCGGGATAGACGTACAGAGTTACGAGTTTGAGATGCAAAAAGATACAATTGACTGGAACGGGATAGAAACATTAATAACAGAGATGAGGGAAGAACAAAAGAGAAGAGATGAAGAACAACAAAAAAAAAATAAGAGGAATCAGGAGTCTATAAATAATCAGATGGAAATGTATTAACATTTAAAATAATTAAAAAGTGTAACAGGATAAATTAAAGTGAAACGTTTCAAGAGCCGTCGCCGTTCGCAAACCCAAGAGCCGTCGCCAAGGAAGAAGATAAATAAACAGGACAACAGAAGAAAGGAACAGTAATCAGCAGAAGAGAAATAATGAGACAGAAAAGTATTAAGATTGAAACGAGTTAAAAAGTGTAACGTAATAAATTAAAGGGAAAAATAAATTGTTACAACACCCCTAGAGATATCACTCCTTTCTAGGTATCTAGAGCCACAATGGTAAAAACATCACCATTACCATTGTGATACAACTAGTCGAAAGTGATATTACTCCTTCACAAGCACCTATAATTTAACAAAGCCCTCATGGTACCCAAGCCATAGCACATGGAATGGCATAAAGCTGGTCTGCATTGGTTTCTTGCTTCATTTCATTCTATGTTCATTTTTAGAAGAAGTAATTATTGATTTTTTATGAGCAAAAAACCACACACCTACCAGTGAATAATGATAGTGGTCATTGTCATTATAATAAGTATAATATCACTAAAGTGATGCAAATGACTATGGCTGTCGACACACCTAAAAACCTCTTTATCTGCCTACCTCAACAAATATAGGTAGTTTTTAGAAGAGTCCATAGCCAGCACAGAGAGCTTTTCTCCTATCCCCGCCATGGAGGCAGAGCATGCCCATTTTGTAGTGCCATATTGGCTTCAAAGTCAAGCTGGTTGCATAGCTTCTGGACCCCAATGGACTTGACTTAGCCATCCTACTTTCTGGTTGAGAAATAGCTGCGCAAATATGCATTTTTCAATGTTTCAATTGTCTATAACCACAGAAGGGAAAGAGGGCATATGAAAGTCCCTTCGTGGAATGCACTGTACATACTTTAATATTAATTATTAAAGATCAAGACCAAAAGTTCTGTAAAAAAATTACAAGCGAATGTTTCCTCTGTTGTAAAAATTTCCTTGGATTCTGAAACCTCACTTTTTCTCTGTCACTGTCTTTTTTCCCACTTTCCAGGAACAACAGAACATTTTGTTGCAGTGAGCGGCCGCCAGCGGCTGCTATACGGTCGATGCACCAACTGAACTGCCTTGCCCCTGGCATTCCTAGCACTTGAAAACGACGCAACCCGCACCACATCGACCTGCATCAGCTTGCATGCAACTAGAATATGTATGGCACTACAAAATAGGCATGTCTTGAGCACGAGATCAGCTCTATGTGCTCTGGTAGTCCATTCCTCAAAATCACTCCCCTCTCTCATTGCCTTACCATAGCCTTCTGTAACATCCCAAGTAGCCATGAATGTCGGCTGAATATTGGCCCATTGTTGGCTCTATGACAGCATATCAGCCCATATTTGCCATCATTTTGCCAATCTTTGCCCGATATTGGCAGCCTATATTGGAACAATATCACCTGCTGATATTGGTCCAATGTCAACTGCCAATAATCATCCATTATTCGACTAAAATTCACCCCCCTCAATCCGACCCTGGGCTCATGGTAGTTGATGCCTTAACTGACCGCCATGCCCTTCTTGATAGCCGCGTGAGTGAGGGGAGGGGGGAAGAAGGGCTCTGTCATGCTATTTCCATTCATGACTAAACTGCTAACTATAGGTTCTTTGATTGGTATTCCTCCTTGTAAGTTAAAAAAAATACACAGTTTAGTAAAATAATAATTCAATCGAAGAGGCAACGAGAGGCTACCTCATGAAACCCATAATATTGCCCAGCCCTCATGCTTCCATGATTGACCAGCAGAAAATTTCATATCTACAAAAAATGCAGTTACTATGCGATTTGTGATGCTTATGAAGTTGTAACAGAGAAGTAAACCCATTAAAAATGTAACAATTAATGGTAAGTCCATCTTACTAAGGCTTATTTAACGCCTTACCAAATTTGCTGCAATGGCTGTCAGATGTATAACGAAATACTTGAAGCCCGGGCTACTCCTCTGCTCTGAGCAGTGTGCATTGACCAGTATGAGCCTCGCTTTGGCCTGGCTGCGGTGTTAGTGGCGACTAGAGTTACAGACATGTGTAATATTCTTTTGAAAAATTGTGGCTCAAGCCGAAACTTATAACATTGTAATCAGACATGGATCAACCGACCTTTTAGAGCACGTATACCCGGCAAAACCTATGTGACGACTCAAAAGCTTTTAGTTGTTCAAAACCTATGCTGGAAACCCCGGACGAGAATTTGGTGTTCTGAAAAATGCAGGTTTTAACTACCTTGAGGTCAAGAGGTGCTCTGCCAAAAAAAAGAGAAACGATATTTTGCTTGCTTACAACATGGCCATAAGTAACAACAAGTTTTTCTACAACAAATATAATATATTCACAAAACATATTGGTTATATATTCCCTGGTGCAACGTGTTAAAGCCATTGTCACTTTTGCCGTTTCTACAACTCTAGGTTGGACGTGCATTGCTTTTATTCTGAAGTGCCCTTCGCAATTCATGCTGGATGAGGGACACTAATGGATGGACATCGGAATACTTAACCAATTCAAGGTAAGTTTTTGCTGTTATTATTACCAATTATTACTAACTTTCCATTGTATTTTAAGAAACCGTACCCCCATTAAAAAATGTTCCCACAAATTTGCTATTTGGCGTTTATCCTTGCATATTCTGTCCAATTATTTTAATAAATTTACCGGTGTATTTTCATGCAGTGTGTTTTGTAAGAATTGAGGAGTGTTCCATCAGTGCAATGTAATTACCTCATACATTTTATGTGATTGTACTGAGAGGATTTATTTATATTGATACGAGAAGAAAGCTTGTAACATACTTATATGTGTATTGGTTAGTCAATTTAACCTACCTCGTATTTTTGGAGTCTTGATTAGTTGATATTTGCACCTCATATTTAGGGTATTAGTCTTGTGATTAGGCATTTGAAAATATCACCACCCAAGATTACTTTTCTTGGAAAAGAAGTTATTCGCAAGTAAAAAAATTAAACAGCTTGGAGAAAGAAGAATAGAATTAGGATTTCCGTTACAAGGTTGTAGAGAAAGTGAAGTTTTTAATGATAGTCGTTGGTGTAAAATTGGAAGATTATTTTTGCCTATGGGTAGCAGTATTATTTCAAGATATCACAATAGTGAAACTATTTGTTCTATTTTCGACAGCCTACATCTACACTGTTCAATGAAATGAGCTGTTGTAAAATTTGTAATCTCATTGGGCACTAAGCATTGGTGGTGTGGGTCAAATTTTTCAATCTCGGAGTTTAATTCTCTATGTGATTGTCAGTGTGAGAATTTCTGTCAATACATATCTTGTTTTTTCTGTGAGTTTATTTCAGGATAGAGTTCAGTTGTAGGTAACTTATTGTTAGTGGAATACATGAAAAAATTATTAAGTGCAGTGAATGTCAATTTTTCATTTTCATTTCTACTATTCTTTGAGTATGTGCTTGAATCGCGAATTACATGCTTAATTTGTTTCATTGTGTTCCTCATTTCAAAGTAAGCTTCACTTATCCATTTTTAGTATTCTCAGCTACAAATGTTGTGGTTAACTAAAAGAAACTTGTTAAATTATATTTCTAGCTGGCATCCGATGAACACATCCTGCTTCAACTGAGATATGGAGGTGGGATTGAGCCTGGCATCTCATAATTGAGAGGGAGGACCCTAGTAGCAGAGGACATTGTCACAACATTCCATCAACGTGCACAAGGTTAGATGACAACCTGCACGTTGCCACAACGTTGCATCAACGTCCAAGCACAACGTTATCAGTCGACGTTGAATCAACGTGCATGCAACGTTGACGTCTATGATTTAAATAATACTTTATGTATAATTATACCACAGGGGTTGGTAAACTGCGGCACTTTAAATTCGTGCACGTGAACATTGTCTTCACGTACAAATATATATATTTCATTTTGAATAATGTGTTCTACTAGTTAGTTATCTGCTTGTGTACGTGAATGTGAACAAACATGTGGGAATTGGATAAAAACTTGTTCATTCACACTAATATTGCATTTACATTCATACTAGGTATATGGCAATATAGGTTTCAATTAATTAATGCCTGATAACTGTTATCGTGATTGGATGGTATTTCCTCTAACTATAAGCACGTAATCGCAATCTAAAAAGTAGTTCTCGAAGTCACATTAATCCACGGGAGTGGTGATATATATATATGACTTTCAAGACGCTAGGTATATAATATCGGTGGCAAGGATGTGTGCTTAGAGCCGTAGGACTTACCATAATTAGATAGATACAAAGTAGTCGGGTAGATAATAGGTAGGATAATACAATGTACATACTTATCTCATCGCGGTTTAATAACATGCATAGTATTTAAGAGGTGAATTCCCTTTTTTATGTAGAGAGGGCAGGTAAGAGTCAGTGGAGAGGGCAAGGGAGTTTTAAGGGAGAAAGTTTTACCTGAGTAACTAGGAAAGAACTGTCTGTTGACATATTATCAACATTAATGTTAATTATGGTATAATTTAATTTATGGCTAAAGGTAGGGAAATTTTTTAATGCTGCCTTAAAAATGTTTCACCGATAACGTTGCAGCGATGTTGCACTGATAACGTTGCAACAACGTGGTTTTTCGGGAAATTTGGATGTTGAGGCAACGTACATGCAACGTTGCAACAGCCAACATCAATGTTGTGTGCACTTGTACCTTTTCCCATTGTAACGTTGTCACAACGTTGTGACAACTTCCTCTGCTACTAGGGGAGGAGTGCATCAGACGCAAGAGTGTGAAAATGAAGGAAAGGGAACTACTATAGCAGTTGATGTTTTACTATTAATTTACTTTGTAAAACTTCTTGTATTTACATTTCTATTCATTATATGAAAGCTGATTAAAATAATTTCATTCTAATCATCTGCTTTTTATTGAACACATTCTTAAACAAACAGTTCTAGATCAAGGCGATACCTAGTGAGTGGCTTTAAGGCCATAAGGCAAAGTGTGTTCAGACATGAGCCCTGAAAACGGAGGCAATTGGGCATGGGGCATGTATAATCTCAACAGTCTATACCTCAACAGTCAGTACATGGAGTGGCTTCCACCCTGGTAGTTCTTATGTCAATTTTACTTACCCTGTGACATCTTAATTGTTAGGAATATTGTATGTTGTTGCTTTTATGTGGTGAGCAAATACAATTATTCACTGCTTTACCACGAATTGCTCTTTGCCGATAAAATTTCAGTTTTGCCAATGAATTGAGCTTGTATGCAGGGGCAACACTTCACGCAAAATCACACTAAGTTGGATTCATGGTGAACCAAGGTGAAAACAGTTGATCTGAGGCTACTCCTTATTGGAGTTACATTGTATTAACAGCCAATGTCTTGACTGACGTAGTCGTTGCGCAGTAGTGTTCTACGCAGGCGTGGTCGCGTCGCCTTGTTGGTTGTTGGCGTGCTATCGGCGCACAGTCAGTCAAGTCCAGTGTTGTGTAAAGACGTGTACAGACGAGTGTAAGAAATAAAGCAAAGTAATTATCCACAGGCACGAGTTTCTGGATTCATTATTTAAAACGATTACTAAAGGTTACGGGCCCAGTAAATGCGATCCAGATGCGTAAGTGAAAAGTAAAGTTTCGGCCACGAGAATAGAAACCCAAGATGGCGGAAGGAAGAGAGTTCGTTAGCGGGATGGAGCGTTTGGCTGGACACAATTATTATGCGTGGTCAAGAGTGGCTAAGGCTGAACTGATAGAAAGGAATTGCTGGAACGCGATTGACCCCGGGTTTGATGCTGAGGAACAGGGCGAATTGAACGTCGACCAGGCGCGACTCAACAGAAAGGCACTCGGGTTCCTGCTCAAACACGTCGCAAGGGAGTACGTTGAAGACATCGGAGATTGCAATTTCGCCAAGGACGCATGGGAAATCTTGCAAGGTATACACACGACGTACACACTCACCAAGGCCCTGAAAGTGAAGAAGAGTATGATGAACCTGACAAAAACCCCCGATAAGACAATGCATCAGAATATGGCAGAGATTCAGAGTTTAAATAGAGTAATTAAGAGTGCCGGGTACGGTCTGGAGCTAAGTGATAGCCAGCTGGCCGGACAGTTTCTAGCGGGGCTTCCTGAAGAAAAGATTTAAAGTGACGATAGCCATTCTTGGTGGCGATAAAACCCTCACATCACAGAAAGTGAAAGCAGCCCTATTGCAGGAAGACGAACCGTTTGGGCAAGACAGTGACGAGCGAGTGCAAGGGACCCTAGCGTCTAACTGGAATCGAAGTAACGGGGGCAGAGGTGGCAATCAGTATCAGTCGACAGGACAGACCTTCCAGAGAGGTAGCGCCGCTTTCGGAGGCGGGGGCATTGAAGGACGAAAATGTTACAGGTGTAACCAGTTGGGACATTTGGCAAATGTGTGTCCGAATAAGTCAGAAGTGAAATGCTTTAATTGTGACGGTAAGCGACATATGGCCCGCGAGTGCAGTAGCCCCGTAGCGAAAAGAGTAAACGATGTTGAGGTGAGAGATAACAATCAGGATAAAAGGGGTGGCGATAGCAGATCTAGGGTAATTTAGTGCATCAGTGCGGTGAATCTCCCTGCATTTCGAATTAACGACAATCAGTGGCTGTTGGACAGTGCTTCCACCGACTACATCTGCAAAAGTGATGCTATGTTTTCTTCTCTTAGCCCCGCGAGTGGATTCATAAACATGGGCAAGGGGAAGGTCCCAGTGAAAGGCATAGGGGTGGTCCCTGTCGAACTTACAAACGAGTGCGGCGGATGCACCTTAGAACTCAGGGAAGTGTTATTCGTACCTGAATTCGGTTATAACTTGATTTCTTGCGCTAAGCTAGCTAGGAAAGGGATTTCCTGTAAGTTCATGGAGAATCTCTGTGTGGGAAGGCTGAACGGTGAAGAGATTTTCAAGGGCCACCAAAGGGAGGGGCTGTACTTTTTGGAAGCAGTGACTAGCGCAGTGATGTCAAGTGTAACTACACAGCTTGACGGCGAAGGTGGACCAGAGCACAATGCAGTTGCCTTGATGAGCGCGGTGAATTGGCACGACCGACTCGGGCATTGGCATGAGGAAGGCATCAGAAAAATCCCAGTGATAAAAGTAAATGTGAAATCAGGTGAGAGATGTGATGTGTGCACCAAAGGTAAGGCGGTTAAGAAGGGATTTCCAGAGAAAAGTTCGAGAAGGTCAACCCAGCCATTGGAGCTAATACATAGTGACGTCATGGGTAAATGTGTAAAATCCTTGGGTGGGTCACAATATATTGTAACCTTTGTTGATGATTTTTCTAGACATTTAACTGTGTACATTCTCAAACAAAAGTGTGATGTGTTTGCTCGTTTCAAAGAATACAAAGCAGAAGTGGAAAATAATAAGGGAAACAGAAAGATTTTGGCTTTGCAAACCGACGGGGGTGGTGAATACATAAGCAAAGAGTTCAGCGCTTTTCTAAGAGAGAATGGAATAACGCACAGAAAAACAGTGAGGGAGTCACCTCAACAAAACGGCATTGCCGAAAGAGTTAACAGAACCCTAGCAAATGGTGTCAGATGTATGTTGTTGCAATCCGGACTGCCTTTATTTTTTTGGGCTGAAGCCCTTAATTATATGTGTGTTGTCAAAAATGTATGTCCCTCTAGATCCATTGACTTCCAGATACCCTTAGCTTTGTGGGAGGGAAGAGAAATCACAGCCCGTGATTATGAAAGACTCCGAGTGTTTGGATGTAAAGGGGCCATGTATGAAGGTAAAGTAAGTAAGTTTGAAGCTAGAGCTATTGATTGTATCTTTGTTGGATTTGAGAAAGGTGTGAAGAGTTATAAAGTATGGATACCGTCAAAGAAAAGATTCATAACGGTACATAATGTAGAATTCAATGAAAGCAGTTTCCCATACGCCGAAAGGTTGAATGGTATTCAGGAGAGCATTCCTAACATTTCAGTGAACCATAATCAATTTGATAATGTTGAAACAAGTGTGAATGATGGGGAGAGTGTACAAACGTTTACGCCTGATGTGACTTCTCATAAAGATGTTGAGACGTACAAAGCAGATGAGTATTCCGACAGTGATGATGTTGCATTTTTGGGGTGGGATGAAGAAGAATTGATTGATTACTATGTTCCTGTGAATATTGATTGTATTGAAACGAACTTAGACTCAGATTCAAATGTGAATAACTTTGTGCCAAGGAGATCCCAACGAACAACTAAACCTAAAAATTGTAGTTGTTGTCAATCAGCAATGTTCATAAGTGAATGTGATTGTCTCGAATTGTTAGAACCTAAGACTGTCAATGAAGCTTTAATGAGTGGTAAAAATTCAAACAATTGGTTGAATGCAATGGAAGTAGAAATGGAACAGCTCATGACAAAGAATGTGTTCGAGTTAGTGGATAGACCTAAGGATAGTACGGTACTGAGTACCAAATGGGCATTTACACTGAAACTTAACCAAGATGGCACTATTAACCGGTTCAAAGCCAGGCTAGTCGCTAGAGGGTTTGCCCAAATTAAAGGAGTGAATTTTGACAAAACATTCGCACCTGTCATCAAGAAGAAAACTGTAAGACTGCTGTGGGCGATTGCTGTCCTTAAAGACTGGGTAGTACACCACATCGATGTCTTGACCGCCTATTTGAACAGTACCCTTGATGAAATCGTATATGTCGAGCAGCCCGAATGTTTCATTGAAGGCAATAGGGACAAAGTATGGAGGCTAAATAAGAGTCTGTATGGACTAAAACAAAGTGCAAGAGAATGGCATAAAATGATAGATGAGATATTAAGAGACCTCGAATTAACTAAACTCAATACAGATAGATGTGCCTATGTTGACAAAAGTGGTGAATTAGTTGTAACACTATACGTGGATGACATAGGTATATGGGGCAATGAGAGGAAGGTAGAGACGTTCAAGTCAAAGTTGGGCAATAAATTGGAGATCAGAGATCTAGGAAGAATGTCAAATTTCCTGGGAATGAACGTGACTCAGGGAAACGGGATGATATGTATTGATCAAACGAAATACGCTCAAGAAATAATTTCTCAGTTCAACTTTGACAAAGCGAACTCAAGGTCAGCCCCTTTGCCTTTAGACAGTAACGATCAGACTGAAGCAGGCGATGCTAGATATGATCAAGAGAGATATTTAAATGCTGTGGGTAAATTAATGTATTTATCCATTTGTACCCGACCAGACATTAGTTATGCTTTAAGTGTAGTGAGCCAGCAAAACAAGGACCCAAAGATGAGAGATTGGAATAATGTCACCCACATAGTAAGATACATTAAGGGGAGTAAAGATTTAAAAATTTGCTATCAAAAATGTGAACAACCTATCGAAGTATATTGCGATGCAGATTATGGTGGTACAAAAGGGGAAAGACTATCTAGGTCAGGCTATGTGATCAAAGTAGCAAATTGTCCCGTATCATGGTATACCAAGAAACAGTCGATTTCAGCCATGTCAACAGCAGAGGCTGAATACTATTCAATGTGTGAGGCAGTGAAGGAAGTTTTGTGGCTGAGGATGACGTTTAGAGAGCTAGGATTATCAGAATTTATCAAAGGCCCTACTGAAATCAAGTGTGACAATCAAAGTGCCATAACTATGTGTGAAACAGGCCTGGATTCCGAGAATTCCAAGCATATTGACATAAGGTATTGTTTTGTTCATGAATGTATTCAAAGAGGAGATGTGGTTTTTAAGTAGGTATGTAAAATCCTCAGAAAATTCAGCTGACCTGTTCACCAAGAGGCTGCCAGGTATTAAAACTGGTAATTTTGTTAATCAACTAGGCCTCAAGGTATGACTAAGCTCAATAGAGATTGCATTCACAGTTTGAGCATATTTATAATGTTTATTAAAGTTCATTTATTGTTTGGTAATTGATACTATGTTTGTTGACCAGTTGGGTATTTAAGTTTGCCTCAAAAAGGGTATTGTATTTTGAACGTAAGCATAATTCCTGTATGATGATTTTTTTTGTTTGTTAAGTTCGGACGATTAAGAAATTGGCTGTTATGGGGGAGTATTGGAGTTACATTGTATTAACAGCCAATGTCTTGACTGACGTAGTCGTTGCGCAGTAGTGTTCTACGCAGGCGTGGTCGCGTCGCCTTGTTGGTTGTTGGTGGGCTATCGGCGCACAGTCAGTCAAGTCCAGTGTTGTGTCAAGACGTGTACAGACGAGTGTAAGAAATAAAGCAAAGTAATTAACCACAGGCGCGAGTTTCTGGATTCATTATTTAAAACGATTACTAAACTCCTATGTGCTGTTTTAATCCCTGGGGTATGAATTAGCAATGCGAAAATTAAATTTATGCCTCGTACTGGGTGAATCTTCTCTGTTAATTTTGATCTAATATTGGCAGCCAATAATAGCTAAATGACGCCAAATGTTATAATTATGACATTGGGCTAATATCACCTACTGGCATTGGGCCGACATTGGCTAATAAAAATGGGTGAATATTGGTACTTTGGGTAAATATTGGCTGATGATATCAGGCCAAAATTGGTAGCCAATATTGGCTAGATGATGCAAAATGTTATCATTATGACATTGGGGAAAAATTAGAGCATTGGCAAACCATATTGGACCATGATATGCCCAATATTGGGTGGCTACTTGGGATATGGCACTCATTTTGCCCAGAATTATTTCCCTCATCAGGAGTACTTTGACCAAGAAATATATTCTACCTTCCATTACCATTTCTAGTAACCACATTCTTTTACTTCCTCACCCCTAGTTAGTTTCTACCCAGTATATCTCCTGCATCAATATTCCATTACATCTAACTTACAAACTCAGTCCACTTAACCTGCGTCTGAAGAATTTCTCCATCAATTTTTTTCCTAACCTAATATACGTATGCATATATAACACACCTTTCATTGTCTTCCTCCTTACTTCACTTGCTCTTCCATTATTTTTCTCTATTACCACTGCTAACATTTTAGGAGATAATTCTAATATCTCTGTTTGCCTTGTGGTCTTCAAGAAGGCATTTTTGATCAAGGATTTTTGATCCAGGCTTCATGTGGCATCCTAGCCTGGATCCAGGTTAGGATGCCACATGAAGCATTCCCCCCCCTCCCCCCTTTCACATATGTCACAAGGTGGTGACCCCCCCCCCCCCAATCATGTGGACGTCATATATGGGTCATTCCACCTCAATTCAACAAACGTTTGTCCCTTAGGGTCTCAGATTTTGATAAAAATTGGTGTATGGGTACAATATCAACTCAAACTGAATACCCTGAAACCGTTTTGTGAAAAAAAATTTTTT
Source organism: Pyrrhosoma nymphula (assembly GCA_963573305.1). Classification (NCBI taxonomy): domain Eukaryota; kingdom Metazoa; phylum Arthropoda; class Insecta; order Odonata; family Coenagrionidae; genus Pyrrhosoma; species Pyrrhosoma nymphula. Next base: position 40,793,280 of record OY754334.1, read on the forward strand.
GAGCGAATTATGCATATTTTAATTTTTTCGCATTTTTAGCAAAAATCCGAGCTTTAAATCATATTATCACTTATATCTCCACTTGTAATTGTCATACAGCAATGACTAATAGCTCTTATTAAAGCTAAATCTTTATTGAATGCATATATATCAATAAAAAATAATTTTATTCTATACACTATTGTTGTTAATTACTAATGTTTAAAAAATTGTTAATAAACTTTTCTCAAATACTCCATCTCAGAATCGGCCGAAACTTTTTTTTCGTAATTTAAACATACCCAGCTAACTATTCCAAAAATAAAATTTAGTGGAAATTCATAAATGCGTTTTTTATAAATATTTAAACATATACAATTTTCTCTCGTGCGGCCCGTCGGCTCCCCCATTTGGAATACATGCAGCAGACACGCGATGCAAGCCTAAAAATTTCCTAATTGCTCAAGGTCGTGACTATATGAGGTAAAAATATATTATAAACTATCAGGCAGCTAGTTTACCAGACATTAGAGAGTTTCATGCAGCAATACCCGAATCAAATGGAGTGGTTTTAATGAAGAGACTCTACGTCCAAGCATGGGACAAGGATTCAGCTGTAGTTGCAGGCAGGAGTAACAGGATCCTCAAATAAAATATTTCCGAGAGGACCCCTTCCTACAAGTTATGACATCATATGTTAACGGAAAGCATGTTAACTTAGCCATTTTAAATTTGTTTCAAATAGAAGGATTTTGCTTTCTCGTTAGTTTTCAATTGATTGTGTTGGAGTAGTTAGCAAACATTTTAGCGCAGAGAAAGTGGGGCTCAATGGTAAATTTCTCTGCAAACATCCATTTAACAGAACAAATAACAATTGTTGTTAACATTTATAGTTTATAATATATTTTTACCTCATATAGTCACGACCTTGAGCAATTAGGAAATTTTTAGGCTTGCATCGCGTGTCTGCTGCATGTATTCCAAATGGGGGAGCCGACGGGCCGCGCGAGAGAAAATTGCATATGTTTAAATATTTATAAAAAACGCATTTATGAATTTCCACTAAATTTTATTTTTGGAATAGTTAGCTGGGTATGTTTAAATTACGAAAAAAAGTTTCGGCCGATTCTGAGATGGAGTATTTGAGAAAAGTTTATTAACAATTTTTTAAACATTAGTAATTAACAACAATAGTGTATAGAAGAAAATTATTTTTTATTGATATATATGCATTCAATAAAGATTTAGCTTTAATAAGAGCTATTAGTCATTGCTGTATGACAATTACAAGTGGAGATATAAGTGATAATATGATTTAAGGCTCGGATTTTTGCTAAAAATGCGAAAAAATTAAAATATGCATAATTCGCTCAAAAATTTTTTTTTCACAAAACGGTTTCAGGGTATTCAGTTTGAGTTGATATTGTACCCATACACCAATTTTTATCAAAATCTGAGACCCCAAGGGACAAACGTTTGTTGAATTGAGGTGGAATGACCCATATGGACAGCCCCATGGGTTCAACTCCTGTGAAATTTGCTTACTTGGTGACCCTTACATTGTGTTCTTTCTTGGCTCCTTGGATTTTTTTGGCACTCTTAGTCTTCATGTTTTAATAGACCCCGAGGTAATCAAAACCAGCTTCCTAAGTAGCAAGAGTCACATTGTGACTTGACTTTGTATTGGAGGTCGCGGTATTTATAGAACTTTTTTCCTTGCATTATATTTATGACTTACTTCATTTTACACTCTAATTTACTACATTCTTTTTTGTGCTCCTGCGTGTTATACTAGGCTATTACAGTGCATTCTTTTTGCGCTCTGTTCATATTTTGATAGCCCGCGAGTGTATCAAAATCAGTTCTCTCTCTATAGAGCAAGTGTTACGTTGTGTACTGCCCTTGTGCTCTTCTCTGTTCATATTTTGATAGCCCGCGAATGTATCAAAATCAGTCCTCTCTCTATATAGAAAGTGTTACGCTGTGTACCTGCTGCTCTTGTGCCTGTAAGTTGAGGTAATTATAGATTTTTTCCCTTTCATTATATTTGTGACTAACTTCATTTTACACTAACAATAAGATTTTCTTTCTTATATATTATTTCGCTCCCGCACATTTTACAAGGATCTTACATTGTACTCAATTTGCACTCTGGTTATATTTGGCACTATCTATTTTCACATTTCGATAGTCCAAGAGTGAATCAAAATCAGTTCTCTGTCTACATAGAAAGTGTTACCTCGTGAACTGCCCTTTTGCCTGGAAGTCGAGTTACTGTATTTTCCTGCTTGTATGACGCACTCTAGTTTTGGCTGCAAATTTTGGAAAAAATATGTGAATAAATATGGCCGTATTGGACGCAGAATTATCAATGGCAAAAAATGCGTTTTATAAGCCAGAAAATATGTTAGTTATAGATTTTTGTTTCCTTTTTTGAATGACTATCTTCATTTTACGCTAAGAGTTACTATTTTTTATAAATTATTTTGCTCCCACGTACTTCAGTAGGTTTTTCAAAATTTATGTATTGTATGCCTATTACAGCAATGGATACAGATAGTGACAGCGATTGGGAATTGGAAGAAAGCATTACAAGTAGTGAATCTTCGATTTCAAAAGATAGTAGTTCAGAGAGTGCAGACGAGGAAACGTTGCTGTTAGAGTCACGTGTCTGGTGCAAATTGTGCACAAATGGGGAAATTCCTTCTGCCCCTCCAAGGTTTCCATTCACTGGTGTGTCCTCAGTAAATGCTACTTTAGATACCGATGGTAATATTTTACAATATTTCAACATTTTCTTCAATGAAACTTTGTTAGATATATTAACAAGAGAGACAAATCTATACGCAGTTCAGTGCCTGCAATCAGAGGGGTCACGCACTACCAAGCAAGAAACGACAAGGAACTGTGCACTTTTTTGTCTGTCGTAATTTTACAAAGTGTTGTGTGCAAACCAGTACAGAAACTATTTTGGACTAAGAGACCGATTTTAGAAACTCCCTTCTTTTCTAAGATTATGTCTTACCGAAGATTTGTTATGATGAAGAAGTACCTTCACTTTGCCGATAATACATCCTACAATCCTGAAACACACCCACAGCAAAAATAAAATAAAAAAGCCAGTTTTTAACTATTTGAATCAAAAATTTAAATCTGTATACACTCCTGATAGAGAAGTTACGATCGACGAAAGTCTAATGCTCTACAAAGGGCGACTTTGATGGAGACAATACATTCCAAGCAATACAAGCTCGATTCGGAATAAAATCATCTCTTCTTGAGATGTCCTCTGTGTCCTCTTTCATCTTAAGAGACCAAATACACTAATATATATATACTAAAATGTATTTTATTAAATATTTTGTGAAAAATAAATATTTTGTTATTAAAATCCATTCCGCATTAACCATAAATTTTTTTGACAAAAAAATGGTTTCTCCATCTAATATGTCAAATTAGATAAAAATACTCCAAATAAAAAAAAAACGATTATATTTGGCCAAAAAATATTTTTTATGTGACACTGAAGCGGTTACAGAACTTTATATTTATTTGAATAAAAATACTTTGTTGAATTGGCTGAGGTTAACGTTGTCACAGCAGGAAAGTTGATCTCACCTTTGAGACCTGAAGATACTTTAATTAAAAGGCGAAATGTCGGCAAAAAAAAGTTGAGATTTAAAAAAAAAGACATGACCAACTCTCTATAATTTAACGCATACAATAAAAATACTGGTGGATATATTGACCGGTAACAGTTTTTGCACTGGCACCCAATTGGCAAACTGGCAGCAAGAGCATCAAAAAAAATACCAAGGAAGTAAAGTTCTCCGGTTTCCAATCAAGTGATGGTGTTGATCTACACTGACTTTATTATGATGTATCCTGCCTTTGTTTTCAGAAGGAAGACGATCAGGGTGAGACATGTTGGTACCGATCAACACCAGCATCCAGTAGGAAACCCAAGAACTCTACATCCTAAGTATTCATCAGGAAAACATCAGGTCTCACAAATAATATCTAATTCACTTATGTATGTACAGTTAATACAAAATACTATAAAAATGTACTTACTTTAGCTCGCCTCTGGATTTCTTCAGTAAGGGCACTAGAAAAACTAACTGATGTAAGCACACTTCCACCAGATGAAGTTGAAGTAGACTTGACCAGTGTGCTGTGGCTGCCCACAGTGAGTGATGTAGATTCCTCAATTTGCTGTTCTCCAACGGCAGAGTCTCTCCTAGTCCATGCTTCTCGGTCTGTTTCATCTTCTTCAGTTCTGTGAACCATGGCAACAACTTCTTGAGTCTTCACTTCCACACTAACTTCGTTAATTGAATCTTCTTCACTGATCATCATTCCTGGATCTCTTGCATCAAAATGGTTAGAAAGTGATGTTCTATGTTCCTTATTTACGTTATTGGGAGAAAGTTGTTTGTCAGCAAGTTCCCATTCATACTCAATTTCATCCCAATCCTTGCTCTTGTCAATAGCCACTCTACCTTCAGAGCTGTATGGAAATAAAGAAGATCAATAGTTATTATTAAAAGAGGAAAAATTGAGTGAGCAATAGTTTTTTTCTAAAAAAAATACAGTGAAACAAAATGAAATATGTATGTACTTCTATAACTTCACATTTTCCAATGAGCAGATCTCCCTTTTTCATCCTATTATGTTATAGAGGTTGAAAGTACAAATTATCTTTCCCCATAAGGATAAACTCTAAGGTATTAAGGTCAGCAAGATTCATATAATAGGACACTGCTGATATTAACAAAGGAAATCTAAGCCTGCACAGGCAAATATTAAAAAAATAATTTTCAATACTTCAGCTTTTTATAATATACAAATGCCATATTTTATATTCTTACAGTGGGCCCCTTGTATCTAGAGTACATATGTATACACATTCTGAGACCTACTGCGGATTACGAATTCCACGGATAACTGAGTCTGCGATGTATAGTCATTTGCTCTGAGTTAAATGCAGTCAGATTACCATACAAGGGAAATATCTTCCCAGTTTTTGTATTTATGATGCTATTTGAATTATTAACAATAATGAGCACATTAAAGTATTTTTTCATGGAAAAGTTAAATTGTATGTGAATTGTCACACAACTGGTAAAAATGCATTGAATTTTTCTCACAATCCCACATAACATCCCACAGAAATGGGGTGGGGGCCACGGGGACTGAGCCCTTTGCCCAGTCCGTGGTCTCACACCCCCGACCCAAACGTCAGGCAGCTCAAAAGCAGCATGATAAACCCACAACCCTTCCTTCCAGCAAATCTGACCAACTTCACTTGACTCACTCAATTTACTTGCTCCACGAAATCATCTATCACATCCCACTCCTTTCCGTCAAAAATATGTATCCGCACCATTACGGGCTCGAAGCTCCCAAACTTTGCACCAATCACTGCTGGCCAAACCTTCCCTTACACAAGGCCAGATGTTTTAGTGCATTTTGAGCATTCATTGCTGTCAATCTTGAGCAAAGAGGGGCAATGAAATACGACTTAATTCTGTCAAATTACATTCTTTAATTTAAATATCTCAGACTGTTGCGGGTACTTACCAGCTTCTCTAAAATTTATGCTTCCTGCGATTAAAACGATACTCGGCAGATGAAGGGGGATAGTTTTTATTGTCACTCTATGGGAGTGTTGAAGAAATTAGGGGTCGATTGGAGGGACAGGCGTCTGATTCGGAATTTGTACATGAACCAGACGGCGCAGGTTAGGTTAGCCAATGGAGAATCAGGATGGACCACGATAGGATGGGGAGTGCGGCAGGGGTGCACACTATCGCAGTTGCTTTTTAACGTGTATTCAGAAGAAATGGTAAGGGAGGCATGGGGGCAGGAGGAGGTAGGAATAAAGGTAGGAAGGGAGCTGATAAAATCGGTGAGATTTGCAGATGATCAAGCATTGGTTAGTCAGTCTGCCAAGGGGTTGCAGTCAATGGTGAATGCATTAGAGCTGCAGTGCAAAAAGTATGAGATGAAGATCAATCACAAGAAAACGAAAGTAATGAGCTTTTCTAGAAGTAAGAATGCGGGGCTGAATATAAGGGTGGGAGGGCAGAAGATAGAGCAGGCCGAGCAGTTTACGTATCTGGGTAGTATTTTGGAGGAGAATGGGTTTAGTGGTAAGGACATCAGATGCAGAATTGTGCTAGCTAAAGAAGTATTTTCAAAGAGAAGGGAATTGATGAGGGATGGTCTGAGAAGAGACGTAAAGAAGAGGCTGGTGAAAACTTTAATGTGGAGCGTGGTGCTATATGGGTCGGAAACTTGGTCATTGCAAAGGGAGGATGTGTGTAGACTTGAGGCGTTTGAGATGTGGGTTTGGAGAAGGATGGAGAAGGTTAGCTGGATGGCGAGAAAGATGAACGTGGAGGTATTGGATATGGTCGGAGAGGAGAGGAAGCTTGTGGCAGAGGTTCAGAGAAGGCAGAAGAGATGGATGGAGGAGGTTATGAGAGGAGAGGACATGTTGAAGAGAGTGATAGAGGGGAGAACACTGGGGAAGCGTGGAAGAGGAAGGAAGAGGATAGGAATTTTGGACAAAATAAGAGGAGGTAGAAGATATGAAGAATTGAAGAGGGATCTAATAACGGGCCATCCTTAGGAGGGAAAGCAAGACAATGTCTATGAGGTTGGGATGCATAACGGGGACTTTCCAAGAACCTACCAATCAGCTGGTAGAATACTTGAATGAAAAAGTGCACGAGGATGTTTCACTAAGTAAACTGTTCCTGACTTGATCATGGGTTGCCGGCTGCATTTCCGCACAGCAGCAGAGTGAATCTGTCCCAGGATTTGAAGCCAAGCATCAGTTTCACTGCTTTGTGGATAAAAGCCCTGCTAGGCATCTTTTCCAAAACAAGCCAGTTTCACCACAGTTAAAGTCTTGCTTGCGATGGTAGTCTTTCACCTAGATCAACTTCCGAAGTACCTAGGGAAACGTCGCAGCAGCTTCTTCTTTGGTTGATGTAGCCTCTCCAGTAAATTTAATGTCTTCAAATCACGCCTACTCTTGAATCATCTTGAAACTTTGCAGCCATCTCCTGCTTGCAGTAAAGGGCTTTGTGTTCTCATTTTCATCGAAATTCCTCATGAATACTTCACATGGGCTTACAGACTCTTCACCACCTCTAAAATGGAAGATTAGTTAATGCCGTACTTTTAGCAACTTCAGCAATTGTTTTTTTGTTTCTGAATTAAATTCGGAATATGGCCTTTCTCCTTGACAGAAAGCACTTGACGCCTCTTTAATTTTGCTGAGCTACACTCACTACTTTTACGTTTAGGAACTGTTATAAAGGCTGTCACAAACAAAGGCTTTGACACCTATTGATGCATGTGGGCTTGTTTGGTATGGATGGGGTACTGGCTATTAATCATCCCGAATTAGGTAGCTCGCTTTTGGGTGAATCAGCATAACCACCGGTGGTTAGGCTGTGAGTCCCTCCAAAGTCAGAGCCACCGGCGACTCAGTTTTCAGTGAGAACTTCTCACACCGTGCACTTATGCATTGCATTTTTCTTGCCTATGGGCCAGGAGGGAAAATGTTCACCTACCCATCTCATCCTCAACAAAGTGGGTCACAAGATGAGGTAACCCTTTGATTCTAATTTGCCTGCTGACAGTCCGATTTTTGTACACATGGTACTACTACGTGTAAGTAGTACCATCCATCTTTGTACACATTAAAACACAATCTAAGTGGCCGGGAAAAAAGTTCCACACCACAGAATGGCACGTATTCGAACTTAGGGTCGATTATGACAGGAAATTCTCAGGTCTAATTTCTGAGCCAAGTGAGTCATGGATAACTGAAGCTGCGGATACGGAAACCGCAGATACAGGGGTCTCAATGTGGCAATATAATCGGCATGAAAAAATGTAATCAGCATTCAAAAGCAGAAAGACCTTAGGCACATTTTATAATATAGGTGACTTTACTTCTGAGGAAATTATAAGTAAAAAAAAGTCAACAGAGGACTGAACAGAACGAATCACATTTTTTCATGCTTAGACATAGAATTCAACATCGTAGCTAGGCACTGACCAGGCGGGCGGCTGCCAGGGGCACAACCCACAGGAGGGTGCACTTTGCAGACCCACAGCCTGCGGACCGCTGGGACACAGACACACAAAATTAAAACAAGATGCTAACTCACATTTTAAAAACTTGCATTTGATTACAATAGGTGCCACCAAAGATTAGGAATGGCGTGGTGCCCCTAACTTAACACAAAATTTGTACAAGACCCTAAATAAAAGGGGTAAACATGGCAGGTAAATATCTAGGTGTTCAAGTGCAAATCTTACAACTGAATGAACATGCCAGATTTTCAACATGTAGTGCTCACTCACTAAATTTAGTTGGGAGTGCATACGTCTTGTGTAACACTAGAAATGACTACGTTTTTCGGCACAGTGCAAAATATTTTTAATTATTTTTCTGGATTGATTGAGCATTGGCAAGCTTTATCAAATTTAAAATTTACTTTGAAGGGTCATTCTGATACGAGATTGTCATCAAAATATAATTCAATTCACTCAACTACCGCAAATAATGAAAACATTGCATACCATTGCAGAAGGAACTGATGAAAGGAGGACATATACAGCTGATTCTGAATCTTCAGCTAAAACTATATTTAAAAATGATAAATTTCGAATTTATTTGTTTATTGGTCGTATGGGATCATCTTCTTAGAAGTATTGACATCAATAATATAATAAAAAAGGAAAAAACCGTTTCCATTGAGGTTGCATCATAACACTTGCAGGGCCTTGTGGATTATTTTAATGATTTCAGAAAAAGCCAAAAGCTGTGTATTGACTCAGCAAAAATCGAGCAAACGAACTATCAATAGAACTGAAACTTTCTGAAAAGAGTAAATAAAAGGTTAAAACAATGTTCGATGAAAGGGCCAAGAACGCGGCCAAAATGACTACACTTCAAAAGTTTAAAATTCAGATTTACTGTGCACTGGACACACTTATTCAGCAAATGGGATGGATATTTCAAAGTTAAGCTGCCATAGCTTCTGATTTTGGTTAACTAACAGGACTTTTGTTACACGAAACCTCCACTGAAGAACTTAATAAATCCATAGCTGATCTAGCATTAAAATACAAAGATGATTTAAATGCCAACGAGCTGTGTTTAGAGATTGAAAGCTACAAACACAAAATAAAATTGCCTCTTTATATTTTTGCCTGATTTAAAAAATGCAGATTACATTGCATGTATTAATTGCCATGAAGAATACGGCTTAGTGACCAGTTATTCCAATATAGGGATTGCACTTCGCCTAGCATTGATGCTACTTGTGACTTCTGCCAGCTCTGAAAGATCTTTCAGCAAATTAAAATTAATAAAAAATATTTACGATTGCATATTGGTCAAGAATGTTAGAGTAATCTTGCTATACTATTGATTGAGTATGACATTGGAAAAGGATTAATGTAGACCATATTGACAAATTGGCTACAGAAAAATCCAGAAAAGTAAGCTTTAAAGAGATTTTATAATTCCTAAATGAACAAACTCGTATTGTATTATTTTCCTTCCTACATAATAGAAAGTAAGAACTATAATTTTATGCTTAAATATATACATAACTTAAATTACACTTTCAAAGTTATAGTGTTGTTTCTCTTTCTAGAAAATAAGTCTTGGGGGGTGCAAAATTCAAATCTTGCCAGGGGCACTCATGACCATAGCTACGACGCTGATAGAATGTATCATGCTCAAAGAGCTAGTAGAAACAGAAGTATGGTTACCTTTCGGGAATGGTGTTTCCTAACATTCCTGCTACTGCACTCATGTCAGCAACTTCTTCCCTAACAACTGAAAGTCTCTTGGTTCCATCATCATTCCAGCCTTGGCATACCCCGTTAGGAGAATGTCCACTGGTGCTCCCATCTCCATTAATACTACTAGCAGAGCTATTATAACCTGAAGACTCTCCAGGAAATAGATCTGTCCCTGATCCTTTTCTTATCACAAGATTGAGATTTTTGTCCTTTTTGAGAGCATTCACAGCCTACAAAAAATATAAATTTGCTCACAAAAATAAATATGCTGATTGCACACTTATGGGCTTTTTATCTCAAGTTAAAACATTTGTCATACATTTGAAATTGATATTCTCTGTTCATGATTTTTTTCTGGAGAATGAGGTAAATAATAATAGTTTAACTTTCAAGTTTAGTTTCATAAAAAAATCACAGCTTAATGATTTTTACTTGAACTGCATGCGAATGAAATATCCTCCTCTTTTTTCAGGATGAAAATGAAGAAACAAATCAGGATGTGTACATCAACATAAATCCTTATCAGCCAAAGGCAGAGGCAGTCAAATAAGTCAGAAAATTGAATTCTTAGCTGAAAAAATTCTGTCAAGTCTGGACTAGTGCTAAGAATAATATTTAAGGCATAAAGAATTTTTCAACAATGAAATATATCAAAGATCATAACTTCGGTGAACTTACATCTGAAAAAGAAATATCCTCAAAATTAATTCCATTACACTCGACAATCTGATCACCAGGTCTCAGACCAGCCTCCCTTGCAAATCCTCCTTCTTTAGTTGATTGAACGAATATTCCAGGCCTCCATTCAGGGCCTTTGCAAATACTGCAGAGAAAAGAATATAATTAATTTGGCATGAGATACAAGTTGACTCAATAAAGCTAAAAAATAACCAAGGAGAGGTGAAAAAAACAGCTTTGAAATACGAGATATCAGAAGAAAGGACTATATTCATAGATATTTTCCAAGATTTTTCAAGTAAAATGTACTTATATAATTAACATTTTCCGGGAAACATCCATAAATAATCAATTATCTGCACACAAACAATACAATTATCTATTGTCAAGGCCTATCACACTGAGGAAGTTGGCTGCTTGAAATACTTCCAATAATTTTGATCCCCATAAGGTGTGCTTTCGCTTCCCACGCAGCACACAAACGTTTGCGGAACGTTAGGCGAACGTTCATTTCGAACCGAGTAAATGTTATGGAACCTAAGCGCAAGAACATTCCCAAATGGTTCCCATGTCACCCGACTGGAACGTTACGAGGACATTCGCACCGTCCACGTTCCCATTTGGTTGCAATGTTGCTCCGCCCGAACATCTCAGGTAAAAACTCTTGCCTTGAAACTAAACTGAAACTGACGTCTGTAATAAAACTCCCTTGCCCACAACACTGAAACTCTCTTGTCCACTTCCTTGCCCTCTCCACTGAGTCTTCCCTGCCCTCTCAAAAAAAAATAAAAATTTATAATTTAAAAATTATGAATGTTATTATTATGCTATGGCATGCCTACGTTCAATGAATTATCTTATCTAGTGCCTACCTAACGACATTGCATCTACCTCGCATGATCATCTACCCTACGGTTCAACGTGCATAATCTCGCACCCGAAATTTAAACACCAAGTCAAGAAAGTCTTATATATGTGGCCACTTCTGAAGGTTAATGTAGCTTCGACAACTAATTTTGAAATGGCAACACCGTGATAGTTTGAGGAAATACCATTACATCATGATAACAGTTATCAAGCATTAATTAATTGAAACATATATTGTCTCATAGTATGAATATGAATGCAATATTACAGAGAATAAACAAGATTCTTTTCCAATTACCACTCCTTTGTTCACATTTCAATTAAGAGGTGACTAACTTAAGTGGAAATGTTGAAAGAAGAAAATTGCTGAATGTACCAATAAACACAGAAATAATATAAATTATAACGAAATTAATCACGCAAAGCTCTCAGTGAAGTGTTTACTGGATGAACTAAAGCCTCACCGATTCATTTGCAAGCTTCCCATTTTTGCCAAAATTCAATGTAAATGCGATAGATGGCACCGAGTGCCTAAGGTTTGAATCGCAACGTCCCCTGAACGTTCTAATGCAAAGCACATGCAACGTAAATCTAAAGGACATCCAGCGAACGTTCCCCGAACGTTCACGTGCTGTGTGGGTTGGAGACATTTTGTGAATTTGTGGGATTGGGTAAGAACATGCAGAAAAAAAGGAGTGCTGTCATGTACAAGGGGGCAGGGGAAGCATTTTTTTTAAATTTTGATGAAACAAGTTACTGTACTTAACTTTTGAAACCATAGAATTCTTAGTTATATTAAATGTATATAATGTACACTTCAGGATTATCAGGGGGGGAACAAACTAATTGAGAGCACAGTGGGCAATGAATCTGATGGGGGCAAAGTGAAATAAGGAAGGAAACAAAAATCTTTCGGCCTCACAGGTACCTAATATATTGAAATGTACCTCATATACATACAGGGAAAATCATAATATGTAGCAAGTACAAAATATAAAATATTACCTATTTACAATATTAATTAAAATTAATTCAATTATATCCAAAGCCTAAGTGATTAAATGAATGGAAAAATCAACTGAGCTTAAAGTCCCCAGAACCTCATTACTCATTGCGATTCATCTCAACTGTTTCATTTGACAAAAATATCATTTAAATGACTTTACTTATGATTTAAAAAAATAAAGAATTAATAGCAAAACTAAATTTAATAAATTATGTACACATCATATTTGCTTGGTAAATAAACACCTAAAAAACATACTGGGCACTTCATGCTATTTGATGATCTGTAATAATTTATAAATAAATCCAAAATTTAAAAGTAAATCATTTAATTACCAGCAGTCAAGCTTAGATCTTCCAACAATATTCAAGTATTGAATGATATCACGATGAGCCTCTATCCCTCCATCTGATGGCATGTTTCTAAGCTCTGGCTGGTCCAGAGAATCTAGAGTTGGTGTTGTAGAGGGAGATGGAGGAGTAATGCTTTCCTCCTCGGCAGCAACCATTTTCCATGTTAGGGGGTCACAGCGGCGACTACATCAATCATGCAGAGTTGATAGTTAAAATCCAAAGAAACTTCTTAACATTAAAATTCAACAATAATATCAATTTTGTTTTTTCCTGATGTTAACTGATTGTTCACTGAATTACTTAAAATTAATATTTATTAATAAAAAATGCTGTCTCTTGAATTTACATTATTTCTTCATGATTTTCATTGGTAAAGTACTATATATTATTCTTTTAAGCAATATACTCATTCTTTCTGTACAATTCATTTGATTTGTCACTTTGAAATACTCTAAGATGCACAAATAATTGTGCAATCAAGAAACTTTCTCATGAAAATACATCAAAGACCTAACAATGGCAGCTATCATCATTCAACACTACTCACATCAACACCACACACAGGAGTATGCAAAATTTTCTGATGATTTAGCCATAAAATTCTTGGCTATCATATGATTTGCATACAGGAATTCATGTTGCTATGAGCATGAACAAATTATCTCAAAAAATGGTTTCATGCTTAGCTTCGTGGAAATGATAAATTGCGAAATAAAAAAATTGGTATTTTTCCAACATCAATTTAAACATCAACCATGGTTTCAATAGAGCTCCCTTTAATTTTCAAGGTTAAATTCTAAATGAATTTTACTCGTAATGACACATGGTTTAAATATATACATATGTATGTCCGTGAAAATTATTTGAACAGAGCTGTATCTTGAAAATTTGAATTAACTCTTGAAACCATGGTTGGCGCTTATATGCAAATGTGGGAAGGTGCTAAGTGTAACAAACTCCAAAATCATTGAAACACCTTAATGGAAAAGAAAGAAGCAATCGGTTGATCAATTTATGCCAGTAGTAATAGTATTTCACCAACAACCCTAGACTTGAGCATGCAAATTTTTAGAATATAATGCACCAGCTACTATACTAGTGTAAGAGTACCAGCCATTCAAAGTCAATATTTAACATAAAATGGAATTAGTCATGCCAAAAAAATAACTTTTGATATTCAGCTTTTATAATATAGGTATCAACCAATTAGAAACATGCATTGTTTAAAAAATAGATGTATTTACTTGGAAGTAAGCATTCTTAAATATACAGGATATGAATTGATAGAAAAAAATGTTGCTAAGTGAAAATATTTTTTCTTAAAAGATACGTGCTCTTGATGGCATGGAAACAATACGTAATCAGGAACCCAGGGGATGACGTCAAGGAACAGAACCGCTTACAGCAATATGGCATATTTCCTCGCTGAGTTCAGCTCATTTTTTGTAATTTGATGAAATTGTAATCTTAACACCGTTTGAGGAAGACAACGAACTAGTGTTATTTGATCCTTCAATATGAAATACATGTAAAACAGAGAAATTATACTGTGCGGTGACGTCAAGCCATTGAGATGCCGTTCTGGATCATGTGACTTTTTCAAATTTTTATCTATATCTGGATGGCAAGCCCATTATTTTAGTAAAATTTAAATTTCAAAAGTCCAAAATGTTTTGCCCTGGTAACAATTCATAGTCATAAAAATTGTCTGTGCTGAGTATGAAAATTAAAAAATTGCAATAAGGTTGTTTAAAAAAGGAGAAAAAATTTTGGGCCACCACAAATATGGCATTTTCACGTGCACAATGCACCCTTGAGCACAAGCACCAAATTTTTACAAAGGAAATCATGAAAATTTTTTCCATCTACTGCAATTATACATGAAGTGTGAGAGGTTGGAATAAAACACTGATGAGAATAACTATAGCGGAGGAGATGCTTATTTTTTTCTGCAACATGATAGATTATATAGTATTTTGCAAAGCACCCATTTTAGAGCTGATCAGCGACCATACTTGAGTGACTAGCGTAGACATGGGTGGTCTTTCACACACATCTTCTGTGACCTACACCTGATTGTTCAGCTGATTTACAGGAAAACACATGTGCATAGCACCATAGAGTGAGTATACATATGTATATGCTTACTATATGGTAGTACACACATGGGTATAAAATAAAATTTAATCCACTATGTGTAACGCTCAAGTAGTTGCATGGAGGACAGTAGTTATTCAGGATATAAATGCTCTCAAATCAAGGAAATTATAATTATGTCACTGGTCTCCAAGAAATATTTGAGTACTTCTGATATGTAGTTGAGTAACATAGACCTCTGAAATTTTACTAATCGTGATTTGAGAGCTTTTATATAACCCTGAATGACAATTGCTTTCCACACGACTACTCCAGGGTCAACTAGATTCTTTACCTGAACCCAAGATGAATGCTAACCAAGAAACACACTGAATTTCAAGAAGAGCATTAAATTGAATGGAACTGCTTGATTAAATAAATATATGCTGTAGTAATACTTGTATGTTTTTCATAATCACCAACCAGGATGGTTTACTGAGCTGACGATGAGAAAAATTCATGACACGAAAATTACTGATTGTGAGGAGATAAAAGATAGCCTAACTAAATTACAATTAATCAAAAGAAACAATTTTACCAATGTACACTAAAATATCCACAGAAAAGTGAAACCAGGGGGGGGTGGGGGTGTATTTGAACTGTTCGAGATAATTCCAATCAAGTAATTATGGAGTCACATGGTGAAGGGTTCGAGAAGTTGAAGTAATTAAACTATTTGTAAAATTTCACATAGTCTTTTGATCGGGTTTTTTCACTGGGATATCATTATTGGAGTCGAATATCTCGATTAGAGTCGCAATAATAAACATATCAAATGGTTAAGTTATCCATCTGAATGTTAAAAACACACCATAATCTTGAATCATAGATTATTGTGCCATTTTACTCCTTAGTTGTATGATCAAAATTATCTTGAGCAGTTCAAACAAACCCCCTGGGCCAATTAGCCCTCAGGTTTTCCATTGTGACTTTGCTAGCATCTTCTGCAATAGGTGTCTCATTTAACAGGAAAATAGATTGCTTTGCAAATAGAGTAAGAGACATTTCTTCTCAAAACAATCAATTAGGCACTCTTAGTCTCCACAATGGCTGACTGCAGTTTAAACATTAAACTTGAAAAATCTTACTCTGGTATTGCTGGTGGGCTTTCAATGTCAGCTGGAATTGTTTCAAGATTTGGTTGGAATGGTTTTCGAATATCTCCAAATTCCATTTTCTTGATGGCTGCCATTTCTGTCATAGTTAGGACGGGAGGAGTATTTTTCCTAATCAACTTTTTACCCTTGGATGGGAAAAGGGATATATGGATATCTGAATTGGTTTGTGAAATAGGTCCAGGGAAATTTAAAGGTGAGAGTGTGTCATCTTCTGATGTTGTCTCAAAGCCATCATCACCCCTTTAGAGCATTAGAGGGTCACAGGTACATCATACCAACCAAGGTGCAAAAAGAAAAAGTAATGAATGAGTAAGAGTACATAAGTAACATACTATCACTAAAGGAGTTTATTACAACTGTTAGTAGTGAGTTGCATGACTGAGCGTTAGGGGCATGCTAGGTTCTATAAGGTAATTGAGTTGAACTTGTTTGTAATTCACAAGAAAAGCAAACAATATAACCAAAGGAAAATTACACATGCAATCAAATATAAGAAGTGTAAGTGCTCTAAAAAATTGACTAAATCTAATCAAATGTGCATGCAAAGTAATAAAATCATATCAAAAATTAATAAAACTTCATGCAAAAGGAAAAAGTAAACAAACATGCAAAAAAATACAAGGAAAAATAATAGTGATAAATCAAATTTTAAAGCAACTCTTGCACAACAGAAAAACAAAAAATTAGTTAAAACGGAATAAACCAACCTCTAAACATGTATGAAAAAACCATGCTAAAAAAACAGAAAATAAAAATATGATTTTCATGAAACTATTGAATAATGTCACTTACTCTTTCACCGGGATCATTCCAACACCTAGAACAAAGTAAATAAAGATATTCATAAAATACCTGTAAATGCATGCTTTTGGCACAAATAGTTTTGATGCACACAAATATTAACAGTCACTCAATACTTTTTGCAGCTGCAATAGAGATACTTACTTCTCACTTTGAGGTTGAGATGATTGCTATCTTGAATGAGCTTTAAGACTTCTTGGTGGATGGCATGCTCCACGGAATATCCATTGATCCTCACAATTTGATCACCCACCTGAAAACATTCATTTTTTCTACATTAACCTTTAACTTGACTATAAATTGACAACTGAAACATTGAAGGAACAACAAATATAGCATGAGGCAATTAGAAACTAAACAATAACATGCTGCTTATCTTAGTTCTAACAACATTTTCTTTTTAATAAAAGGCTGATCTAGGAAAATAAATTCTCAATGTCAAATGATCTCTGAAATTATTTTTCGCTAATAGTAGAAAAATAATAGAATACATCAGTTTCGCAGAAATAAAAGGGAATGCAGGTCGTCAAGCTGAAAGAATTTGGATCCATTATTCACAAAAACTCCCTCTGAACGGTAATAGTTTGATAATTTTTACAAAAATTTGGGGAAAAGCTTCTGACTGGTTGGCCCTCGGATAAACCGATCTCGAATCGGCATAAAAAATCTATCTCACGTGTTTCGTGGGTGTTAACAGGCTGCCGCCGAACATTTTCCAATGTATGACGTTCTCCCATGCAACAAGTGAGTTTTAAGACGAAACACGCGGGTGATTTCATCGAAAAAGTATTAAAAACCGCCAACGTATAGTGGCGCCGAAAACCGATTGCAATAAAAAAGCGGAACGTTCAAATGAGTCGAATTGGGACAGCCCGCACGTGGCCTCTAAACCATTCATGGCCTCATGAAGGAGGGACATGAAATCGTCGAATTATAATATAACGTCGAATAATAAAATGCTTCAATATATATCACGGCGTCGACAATTATCACGTTTTTCAGGGCAAAATTAGGGATTTTTCGTGTCCGTGACGTCGAAATTACGTCACTTTCGAAGCTCAACTAATTCGAGTCCCCAAGGTGCCTTACGGGTTTCGAGGGCTGCAGGTCAAACTCACATTTTCGCTTTGGTAGAGTTTCGAGAACTTTGAATCCTTCCCGAATAAGGCCTCAGGTATCGGAATGAATGTCATATTTTAAGGACACCGGGACTAACTACGGTATTATCTTTACGGAGTCACACGAAAATACTCATAAGTGCGAAAGTTCCACATTCGTCTTGACCATGACTCTAATCCGGATCCCTCGATATCACGATGTGCTTTAGCCAGTTTAAATACCGAGAAGCCATTCTCCCCTTTGGATTTTTCAAAAATCCACGGGAAAATGATGCCTCGGTAGCTTCACTGGCTAAAGCTCTCGTAACTACATGAAGTTCGAACCCCGGTCAAGGCGAATGATTTTTCCTCTGTGGAATTTTGAACATCGGAATAAATCTCACATGAGCAAGGATGAGGACCGCACACTATCTCAATCCATTTTTTAACGCGGATCGTTCGTGTATAGCAACTGTCGATAACCTACGATACTGAAAAAGTTTCTATCAAGCCAGCCAGGGTGATGGCCCGTGAAAAAAAGAAACCTACTTTGAACAGTTCAGCATGTTCCCTTAACGACCCCGACACCAAACTCCAGCCATGAGGTATCTCATTACAAGATCTATCTGGGAAACCACAAACGGTGAAGGGGAAGGAACTTCGCATCACCAATCCTGAAAAAGATCCCGCATATACCACAAGAGGAGCTCTACGAAGAACGTAATTTCAATATTTAATTGGGTAGGTGAGAACTTTTATAAATATTATTCTCCTTCAAATTTGTTTTGTGTAAACACGACAACATCCGCGAGCACTCGAATATATGTCCAAAAAATTATCCCCCCCTTTAAGTTCTGAGTATTCGTTCTCGTAAATCGCATCAACTCGCTCAAGTACATGCTTCGTGCGAGCAGGCCTTGAGGAGAGCAGTTATTTCCATGTACTATTTTTCTATCGGCACACGAACTGTAAGCCCCGACAACTCTCCTTCTTTACATTAAATGGGAATAAAAATATTTTAATGTGGAAAATACTGTTTTGCATAATACATTAAATTACTCATCAGCTGTAACGTAAGCATGTTAAAGTGAAGCCCGAGACAAAGAACAGCATAAATATGTATGCTATAGAGGGATGAGATTAGGGAGGCCATTGTCCTTAGATGCCCTCCTTAAATGGCGCCTCTGAGCTCTAGCCTCCGGCCTATCGCATCACCCTCTGCGTAGACCATCGAGGCATGAAACGCAAAAATTGAGAAGACCCTGGTTGCCTTGGGCTACGATGCGTGCACTGGAAAAGCTACGCCCAGTGGGCACCATATCTGTAAACTAGTTGTTTACAATTTGGTCTGTGTGATGTAAAGCACTTTGTATTCTCTGCTCCGCTGACTCGCGGGTGTAATATGAGGTAAATTCGTTTGCATGAATTATTGAAAACTAAAAAACGGCATGTATGTAACTATGCCCCGTAGATTGAAAAAAATATTGTCTGCCTACATTTACCTGAACTGAGGAATGGCTATTTAGGGTAAGTCATGGAATTCCTGAACTTGATATTTTGGAATTGAAGCTGATGTCTAATTTATGCAAGCTCTAAGGTAATATTTTGGGTTATACACCATGAAAGCGTATTCATTTTAATACTCATTCAATCACCTAGAAATTGCCATGAAAAAAATTAATCTGGATCGGGAATCGAACTGCACACCTATTGCGGGTTGCGGGAATCAAACTGCAAGTTATTTGAGGAGAGTACCGAAAACTGAGAACATCTGCGCAATTTAGGATAGGCGTGCATGTTGGTTCGGGCGGAATTAATTTGGGAAATATTGGAAAGATATTTGGCGTCAACATTAGCCTACTCTTGCCGACATGCACCAAGGGGTCCAAAGTGACGTTCCATCCGACGTACGAAGTACTTAACCTTGAAACGTTGTTCACAAATCAGCCAAGAAAGGACCGCAGGTCCAATTAAAGACTGCCACTGTCTGTATTCAAACCCGGGCCCTCGGGACAGGAAGCCAGTACTCCACGGCCATAAAATACTAAGAAGATGGCTTTAGTAAAAAGTTAACTTGGATCAAGATTAGAGCCACGAACCCGTTTGTCATTCCACCCACCCAAAATATCAAGTTCCTCCTCCCAGAATTACAAGGAGTTCAGGAACCATGGAAAACGTGGTGGTATCCATACTGGTCCAGCAAGCCTAATTCGATTCACATTTGAAGTGGACTTTTTCTCATGGCATTTTCTACGTATTTAATAGAGCTATTTATAATATTTAACAGCTCTGTAATTTTTGGTCGAGATGGGCCTACTAATCGGGTCTACTAATACGTTGGATATGCTCTCTCCATATGCTTTAATACATATTGTGAGAAGAACGTATGATTTTTCCATTACTTTATTTCTGTTTCAATTGAAGAAAAGCTAACTAATTGTAAGAAAGGACAGTGTAGACCAGGTACAGTGTGGTAGATAATAAATGCGTCAATGTTATTATTATTCCTCCTCGGAGTAACCTAATATAGATGGCATGTTACCGTATTTGGCGGCGTCGAGGACGCACCCCAGTTTTGAGGTGCCACATATTGGAAATAAGTAACATAAAAAACTAACTCGATTACACATACATATTTTTATGATACTTCGATATTTTATTTTCTCAACTATGTATAATTAATTATCATACTTTAAAGGTCATATACAGAACTTCAAGTTACAGCGTAGTGCTGATAATCTTACTCCAGAAGTAGTATAGACCTATGAATAACATAACATTCGGCCTCAAAGACGCACTTCAAATTTGAGACTTATTTCTGGTAAAAACAGCGTCCTCGAGGCCGGAAAATACGGTATATGGTAGCGAAACTTGGATACTACGGACAAAGGACGATAAGAGAGCGGGCGTTCGAAATGTGGGTGCGAAGATGAGAGGAAGTACGATGGTCTGAAATCAAGACGTAAGAAGTTCTTCGCACGGTAATATACAGTTGACTGAAGAAAGCAAGAGGGGGCAGAGTGGATGGATGCAGAAAGCAATAAAGGGGGAGGGGATTCCGAGGGCCATTTCGGAAGGTAGAATGCGGGATATAGAATAAGGGAGGAAAAGAATATACACTTAGGCTGTCATGAAGAGAAGGAGTGTGCAGGACTGATAAGAGAGATCGTGTGAAGAGGTTCTGAGGCCCAGAGAAGTACAATATGAGAGTAGAAGTGATCAATCAAAAACCTACCAAAAAAAGTAGATAACCAAATAATACCATTGATGAAGTAAACAAACAAACTATGATTTCACAGCTTAATTTGATGTATGTACGACCGGATTCGTCAAACATGCGACATAAGGTCACCTGATAATATCCCCTATGTGATGAAACCGGTTGTTCATTAAATTAAGCTGTGGAAACAACCGTTTATTTATTTGGTGACGATAAATTATCCTGAAACAATAGAATGCATAGTTGGAGTAGACCGGGTCGGCAAACTGCCCTTCACAGAAATTACAAATATTTCTAGAGCCATACATGCATTTTAACAATTGAGTAAAATTCAAATTCATATTAAGACAAGTTATAATTTAAATTTAATAAAGTTTATATAATTTAAAGTTAATATTTATAGGAAGAGAAAAAGAGATCACCATTTAGTGAATGAAATCCTTAAAAAATTATAAATGAATTTACGATAGTTTTACTTCAATTTTACCATAGTTACTATATGCACGTAACAAAACAGCCGCATGTTGCTCGCGAGCTGTGGTTTGCCGACCCTGGGAAGACTACTGTGGATATGGGAACACATGGCAATAATAGAGGGAACCCCAAACATAACCATCAAAAGCACTAGATACTTTCACATCAACGAACACAAAATGACCCAGTATATCTCCACGAGGGTAGATTACTTACGCGGAGCCCGGCGCTGCGTGCGTCACTCCCGACTTCCGAGACGAAGAACCCGGTTCCATGTTCTCTTCCGCCGCGGATGGAGAAGCCGAACACGGCGCTGCTCGACACGGGCGTCCCGACGTTCCTCACGAGTCTAACCGTCCGCACCCTACTCGAAGTGTAGGGTGCAAGGAGGTTATACTCCATTTGCAGCCTCGGTGGCACCAGACGCCTGCAGAAGAAAGGGAGAAGCAATGAGAATTCATCGAGAATAGATTCTTTTTAAATTAAGGGCGTCCACAATTTGTCGAAAGAAAGAATACTCGGGTTTACCGTTGGAATTCTCTTCTTTTCCAGAGCAATCTGCAGGACACAACTAACGCATGAAGAATTATATGCTTTGCCAGATAAGTAATTGATGTAAATTCTTCTCTGGTCTCCGACCGGCTAAGGAGAAGTATTCCATTCTAACGTCGGCAGACATGGAGAACCTAACCCGGTCGGACACCCGAGAAGAATTTGCATAAAAATTTACGCATATTTAACTAAACATATGTAATGTGGAAATAATTTGCATTGGCAAGTGTCAGGCATGGCAAGGAGAGTAGGCTGATTGGATGAGTGACATCAGTTAATACTCCGTTTTATGTCAGACGTTTAAGTAATTATGCGAAAGATATACGCGAAGAACAGCATTTTTATCGAAATTTGTCCGTAAATGAACTTGCATCTGACTTCCAAAAGCACAGATTTTAACCTTTTATCAACTACCAGCTAATGTTCCCTTCCACGAAGTGACAAGAAATACCTACGATATACTCTCATACACACTTATTTGCAGTGTTCCCAGATATTTATACGCAGAAATTAAGAGACTTTGAAATTGAAAGAATTGAAATGCTGAAACTACCAGCGATTTCTAAACGGCACAAATTCTACATTAATGCACAGAATGTTTGGGCCGAAAAACCAATACTAGCCTAGATAATCCCTAAAAATGTTAATACATAAGAGCTTATTGATGGAAGTTCAATCTGAGTTAACCAATTTGCGAGCCAAAAATTATTCCTCAAATACTTCAAAAAAATGTTATTACCTACTGCAGGGAAAGTTACCAGCGACCTTACCGATTACACCACAATGGGACTAAAAAGAGACATCTCATTACTGGATACGCATTATTGAAGTGGAAAATTGCCTGGTTGTTCCCGCCTCCGGGGTTCCTTGGGAAAGAAACTTCCGAGTGTGCCACATGCTCCCTGAGAAAGGAACAAATTAATACAAAGTAGGAGTCCTCACTACAATATTTCTCTATCGTCGTTTTCCTTATACACGCAGGAGAAAGAAAAGGGAATTAATAGAGGGATGATGCCTTAAATTTCAACTAACGCCAGAAGCTAAATGAGCGATCATATCATATTTCACTCAGAGTTTATAATTTTTTATGGTTATAAAAAGTAATTCATTACTCCTTACTTCAAAGACTTATTGAACTCTCTTTTCTCTCTTGTAGAGTGGTTATGAAACTCTCCCTCTTATTTTCCCTCTTTGTTCAGAACTTGTGTCCTTAGAGGGGTCTTTCCTCAATATCCTTTCCTTCCATTGAGGGATTTTTTCCAGTCCGTCTCTGGTCAGAATTTTGTAACAATCAGGGACTAAATTCCAACAAATATTCAATGAATATGCATGTATATTCATGAAATATTCTCACGCACTATTTCCTCATTTGCAACCGAAGTTCCGTGAGTTATTCCTTCCTAAACGGCTTCCACATTCCTAAATTCGAAGGTTGTTTTGAATAATTAGGGTACATAATACGAAGTAGGTATGTACCAATCCCAACGCTGCGAGAACTTCGCACATTCAGAGTAGTGGAACAGTTCTTGCCGTCGAGAGTTCTTCTCTGTCGTCTGAGCCATTCCTGGAAAGCCTGGAGCCCGGAAAAATGACATGGTTGGGGTTTAGGAGGACGCGTTCTAAGGGATTAAATCTTTTGGAATTTGAATCCAAGCCCCCCTATAGAAGTAGCAGCCTGGAGCCTACCACTTTGATGGCGTTCCAAGAGTTAGAATTGAATCTGTAATGGTAATTCATAGGAAAAAGATAAACATCTTATTAGAAGGACTGCAATATTTCCAGTAATTGATTACCGCATTTAATACATTAATACATTCAGCTGTTTTAAAGATGCAAAGACTCGTATTGATTTCCTCGTTGGAATAACGTCAAAAAGTCTTGTCCTGAGAGACACGTAAAACACTTTAAGGGTCAATCAACCGCTTCTTTAAATAGATAATACAGTAAATTAGAGAAATTCAGAGTGACAGCTTAAGGAGATGACGGCATCCGCTACAGTTTCGAGAGTTTAGCAAATAAAGATAACAAGTTTAATCATAACAAAGCCAAATAATTTTCTAGTTCAATTCCTTCCATGATCATTAGTCAGCTAGCAGCCAAATGAGGGAAATTAATCGGCAATCAAACTATTAAAATTTTAGCATTGGATAGAAAACATACATTATGCAGGAAATCGAATCATCACCCAATACGAAAATGGGAAAAGGGTTTACGTCAAATACAATGAAATTTAATTAATTAAAAAATCAATCCACATAATTTAGCTAAATATTAGTTCCGAAAGTTTAAATTATTATAGTGTAGTATTTGACATTTATGAAAACAAAATTCATAAGAGCGAGTAGAAGATTGTTACATCCATATTCATTTCTAATATCATAACTAAGGAACATATGACATAGGCCAACAGAATATAAGTAGTTTGGAGTTCGAATGAAGACAATAGTGCGCAAAGTACTCTTATGAGGATCAGTTCTAAGGAAAAGGGGTCACGAGTAAAAACAGCCATAGGGAACATTTTTAATGGCTCTGAAAATAATGGCGGTAATTAGAGCATTGAATGTACAGCCTTTCCCTTTCATACGCCAAGACAATGAGCGTGTAAAATTCTTTCCCTACCATTCACTTCATAACGACTTACTGCTCAGTTGCACGACGAACGGATAGTAAGAAGAATTTGCTGTAATGCTTGGCTGCTCCATGTCTTATCATTGGTTTCGGTACAGGCAATTGAAATCAACGTGAAAGTGAAAGGTGTTTTTCCATAAATAACAGTTTAACTCCCCGCCATCAAACTATCATTTCACAGAGGGAGTGTTTTCCCTGTATTTGGCTAATTACCGGCATGAGTAGGTACATACGTTGCATTAACAAAGACAATACAGCGACTTACTTCCTCCTTTGCACCTGACCATCGCTATCATACTCGTTTCACTTCCCACAATAACAACTCCTGAACCAATCACGACGTTAAGTGAAAGATTAAAGGATTTTCTACTACAGAATACCTAAATAAATGGGACAAAATGTCAGAAAATGCATAGTAGATAATCACTGCGCTACTTTTCCCTCGGGCATAACTTCCTCACTACAGGGAGCGAAGCACGCCTTAACATACTGTTTCACAACCTCTTCCTATGGCAGGCACACAGGTCAAATGGCGTTGGCTCCCGCAGCAAACCATCAACAAGAAAATTTTTCCTTTTTTAACACAACAAGAATTATTCAATCACATAACTATTCACTGAGATTGGGCTTGATATTGAATGTATCACAAAAACACAATACGCTTGGATAGTTAAGCTTAGTTTTCTAACGTTAGCGGAAAAATTATTATTTTTTCTAAATGTTGACGACTAACTTGCACGACATACGCGTCAATCAATTGTATAGCAATGCACAGTTTAAGAAACGTAGTACTGACATCACATCCATGATTTTCTAAAAGATTCTAGTCTAGGATTCATGTCGACGAACCCTTTACATAATGAGAAGCATTATGAAACTTCTTTTTTTCAGCCTTCCTGCTGTCTAGCTCACGGTTCGCCGATTTTAGTTGCGTGCGGTGTGAGATGAAAGATGGAGAGCAGATTAGGGACACCTCAGAATTTTATGGAGCGTGTATATTTTCAGAGTCCGACTCGTTATTTTCTCTTCGCTCATTGTTGCGCACGGGTTAACTTTCATCTCTGACACAGCAGCGCATTCTGTATCGCCATTCTTGCGATTTAGACGAAAAATTTCGTTTCGCATTCCTTTCTCGTGTCAATTTCAGCCTCGTGCCGCATGCTTCAGTAGCTTTATCAACTTGCGAATCTTTCATGCACTGTGTGTCTACTATTTTTGGCAGTGGGGCGCATGCATTTGGTTAATTTAAAAATGCATTTATATGCAAAGTTCGGATCCTTGAATATGCAGGACAAAAATGTCGAAGTTGCATGAAAATGTTGTTTCTGTTAAAAATTCTACGCGCCCGGCGACGTAAAAAAAATTGCGTCATCGAGAGTACGGCGGATGACGTCACGGAACGGTATCGCTGCGAGGCTAAACGACGCGTTTCCACGTAAAGTTTAGTTATTTGACTAAAATTATAATAATACTTTTATTTGAAATGTCAATAAAATTTGAATTTCATTGATGGAAAACAATGAGCAACCAATATTATCATATTTTCCGTTGAAAAATGTAGAGCAGAGAAGCCGTGCAGTGACGTCAAACCATTGAGATGCCGTTTCGGATCACGTGAAATTTTAAAAGGTTGACGCATTATTTAAAGGAAATTATCAAAGTTTACGACTGACGCATATAAAAACGGAATAAACATTTCACTTTAGCGCACCCCTCTCAAATATGAAGAATAAATGGGATGCATGTTCCTTATTCAAAGAATAACCCTGAGTCAAAATGTTAGACACATTCCAAAGTAGCGCCTTTTTTATCTCGGATGCAACCCACCATTCATCAACATCAGTATTCTACCATCCACCGATTTTGGTAGGTATTTGGGCTTGGGCATTCCATGCCTACAATTATCCCCATCACGGAGTTTTCCACCTTCCCTCTCATAAACTTTTTCCAACATTGAACCCTGAACTCAATCTCTTCACATCAATGTCCGCCCTTCAAGCCGTCCAAAATTCTTATTCTTTTCCTTCCTCTTCATCGCTCACTTAAGAATCTCTCTATCACCCTCTCCAATATCCCATCACCTATCAATACTTGTTGCATTTTACCTTATCTGCAAAACTTTCTCTCCCACACCATACTTTAAACTTATTTTTTTCTTCAACACCCAGCTTACCCTCTCCAGTGTTATCCACATCGTTCTCTAAATTTCTCAGCCCACGCTCATCCTCCTTCCGCTAAGACCAAGTTTCTGAGGCCTACAACGCTGCGTTTAATATTACAGCTATAAATCCTATAAGTGTCTCATAATAGCTTTGCGTCCCGTAAAGGATTTCAGCAATGATAGGCAAGATTTTTGTATAACGAAATATTTTATTTCAGAACAACCTAACATACCGATACCAGTCACGAGTTTCCTACAAGTTATGTTTTTCAACTTAAAGAAACCAGTGTGTGCCTACTCGTAAATTTTTTCTCCTTATTATGGATAAAATTAGTTCCCAAAGAAGATGAAAGAATCGTAACTCAAAACATTAAACATAATGGGAAACTCTCACATATTTAAACTTGAACCACAATCACCATAAGTTTTTCCAATCATTGATCTACAACATTCAACGTGAAGTTTATTTTTTATTTCCCACCTATTACAATAGTTCATCTATTTTTTATTTTCTTTCATATTGCCGACTCTTTTCTGATCCTATTATCAAATGATTTCCCCAAACATCTCTTTCACGCTTCCTATGTATTAGCATGAACATAACATCACTTTACACTATAGTGTAGTCAGAGTTAGGCCTCTCATTTTAAGTGGGGTCTGCTCCAAAAAGGGTGTGAATGAACGATCAGTAACAACATATCTCATAACGCATACCTGATATCAATAAAGGCTGAAATATTTCCACCGCATAATAGTTATATCAGCTAAACGGAATTACCATACGCAAGATACTTTGAGTTTAAAAAAAATCGATTCTTCACCGTATACGTTCTATTGAGCATACCCAGAGAATTGAATAACTTTTAAGTGCAAGTGGATCAAACATACAGATAAGTCATTCAATTCAATTCCAACAGTCGTGTCATTCCTTCCAAAACGAGGGCCTATGTGCCGAGAAAAGTCGTTACAGCGGAACGATCGTAAACAATTATTTTCTAAGGAGAAAACACATTTGAAGTTACATTTCCGAGACAGTTGGGAGTACGAACACTACAATCTCTATAGGGGAAATCATTAGCATTCTGATTGAATTACATCATTGGCAGAGCACTAGATTATATCAATTTAATAATAAAATACTAAGCCTACGAGCTAATAAAATACTAATGACTGCCCCGAGCGACAAAAGAAAAATACTACGTCCGAAATATATTAATAATAAATTCCTTTCTTCGGAAGGAAGGTAATGAATGGTAGAAGCAATAGAGGAAAAGTGTTATTTTTAAGAAGTAGGCAACTTATAGAAAATACTACACAAACCATAATATTAAGTTCAAAAGTTGAAAGTTTTACTTGGTGGAAGGTCAACATATTGATAGTGATACGAACTTTGCGAAGGAGGTTACAAAGTTGTTCGTTCATAGTGAAACGAACTTTGCTATGGAAGTTACAAGTTCGTTTCACTATCAATATTCAGAGCAAGTGATGATCATGGAATCACACTCAGTTCAAAGAATATTCGCCTGAAGGGTTAGATCTAAGACAAATAGAAACGCGAACCGTTTCTTCACAATGAAAAAAATTCAAAGTAAAGGTCAATATTAAGGTATATGACTATTAGATGCACTTCTAGCATCGAAGACCTAAAACATAAGTAAGACGAAAACCGATATCGGAAAGGAAGACAGGCAGATTTCATGGCCTAGATGACTTTTATGAGCACTCATTTGTCCCAAACTATTCGCAATCAAAATAATATTTTTTATACCAACATTTGTGATGCCCATAAAACGTGTGCAAATAGTTCCTATTACAAATACTACATCACAAATTATTCAACTTTCAACAATTTTGTAAACGGTTGATGCCATTGGTAAAGAACGAGAATATCATCTCTACCTGCTGGTGGTGATGGACTAATGTACACAAACGTGGTTCAACTACAATTTATTCGTACCAGGGAAGCCTTATTCTAAACAAAGAGCTATTCAGAGGGGAAATGAAAATGGGAGCTGGTATTTATTGCAACCTGAGCTGAAATCACGCTCGTTCCACACCAGATGTATTACATCACTCTTCTGTGCGGTATAAACATTGAACACAGTGAAAAGAAGGGAACTTTGTGTTCTCCTTTTGCAAAATTATTGGAGGTAGCGTAACGAATAACATATAGATATATGTATATGGATGGATATACAAAATTACTGCTATCAAGACAACTACTTACAAGCACTTATTTATACGTACTCCCATGCAATCTGCTTCTTCAGCTCATTACGCTTCCAACCTCCCTTCATGTTACCTGTTACAATCTTACTTCTTTTGAATCGAAAAGAGAAAATACCATCAAAACAGCTTTAATCTTATCAATTTCATCACTATACTCTATAAATTCAACTGTTTGGGCCATACATCTGATTTGTTGTATTTTCAGACGCATGAGCTGCCGCAGACTTCCACTACTGCCACTTACCACCCCAACGACTAATACGATTCATAGGCGTATCTAGAAGCGTCTGAAGGGGGGTCACCACCACTGAATAGGGGGTTAGGGTTGCCACCACTGAAGTCGGGGAGGTTTACATGAGGGGTATGGGGGGGTATTCCATAACCCCCATGTTAACTTTTTTATCAATGTGGGGGTTACAACCCCCAAAATCCCCCCCTGGATACGCCTATGATACGATGTAACTCACAGGCATCCCTTCCATTTCCCTGTTTTCCTCGGAAATTTGAATAAACGCGAGGAGACTTTGAAATGCCCTTAAGGTTAAACTCCGGAGAGCAAGCTTGTGGATGGAGGACGTGTCGAAATTTCTGGCGGGCCAAATCCTTTGTTTCTCGAACCGAATAACTAAGTTCACAGTATATGGAGTCAATTTAACATGTTGAGCAAGGACATAAACAGGACCGTTCCTCACGTGAGCAGGTTCCCGGAAAATATTTTTTCGGGGCCCTAAATTTATTTAATTTTCATTATTAATTAATGACTGTAAGGCTTGCGCGTTACCAGCTAGCAACCACGGCCAATAAAATATCTTATTTTTTAAACCAAAAACTAACTGGCATAATTAGTAGTATTTGTGAAGTAGTATTATTTATGGTGGAATTACAAAGTTACTGTTTGTATTTCTAATTAAATAAAATTAAATATATAAATTGAGTAACATGGTATTTACGTCAAATTCATACTAATTATCAAAAGAGATTACAGAGCAATGACTGCGTTCATAGATCAGTTAACCAAAACTTGGAATTTCTATATAATTCCACAGGAATTGGTACAACTTTCATATTTTTCTTTCTATATTGATCGAGGCGTTCTTAAACTCGAAGCATGGGGCAGAGGCGCAGATTTTTCGGGTCTAAGGGCTCCACTAAGAGTAAATTAAACAGAATGGTTCTTTCCCTAACACTATATCCTAGTGCATCTTAGTCATCATAATCTAATATGAAATAATAAATATAAATTTTGACGTGAGTTGAGGGCTTATTCACCTAGCGACAAGTAATTTTTTCCAGTCTCAAATTAGCTTTACATTACTAGTCAAATAAAAAAAATTACACCTTCGATTCATTCACTGCACCCCGGTTTACCTTGACTCAGGATAATGCCCTCGCCTCCGGAAGATCGTTAACGTTTCGGTCTGTCAAACAGAGCCCAACTCTCCGAAGGCAGTTTTTGCCTTAAGAACATCAGCACCCGTCCCACAGCCTTTCTTGGCCAGACTTATTCCACCCTCCTCCGGAAGACAATTTTACAGTTTGTTTGCAAATTTTAACAATAACGATCAGCATATTTTCGCAAGAACGAATTTATAATGCTATATTAAGAATGGATAAAGCTGATGAATCCTTTTACATTGCGGATGACACTAGTGATCACTAACTTTCATACCAGTTCCTTTTCGGGGAACGTAACATTTTAAACTTGAGCAACCCTGTGGGAATTTACATAAGCAATTTATGGAATGCGACACTCGAGTTTTCAACCGTAAAGATCCTTATAGACCTTCGTGATTTCCATCCACTACTCTTCATCCACCCTTGAGAGCGTCATCTGACGTCAATAATTGCAGAGCTCAGACCTCCACAAAAAACTAAACCAAAAGGTGTACAAAATTCCCTCAACAGGGAAGGAGGGCCTGGGATGGGATCACGCTTCCTTCTTCCGCGTCATCGTTATCGCTATCCGAAACGCAAACCTCTCTAGAAAGGCAGTGCTCAGCGTTACTGTCTTAAGAATGCTCTCCATTAATTAAAATTGGTGATTGAAAGCACCTGACGAAGTTTGAAGAATGGGGATCACGTTTTCGCGCCCATGGGCGCAATTGAAATATAACGATAACGCAAGCGCACGCGTTGTGGAGAGACGTAATTCCGCCCCTGCTTCCTTCCTCACATTTGGGGTTTAGTAAGTGGCGTCCAGACGTCTCCATCGAATTCCATCCTTCTATTATAATAGATCAACGCTTCATCCGCTGGGCTACCACGCTACCCAAACCTCCACGAGATAAGGCTATTCGTCCAATTGTTTCAAAGGGAAAAGAAAAAATAGGATTGCTTGTAGGCGCACATTAGAATAATATCAATGGAGGCAGGCGATACTTTGTGGAATTTAGTTGCACTGAACATGTTAAATGAAAGACTTTGTACTATTCCACGATATGACATCGTGGAATTCATTCATATCGTGGAATAGTACTAAGTCTTTCATTTAACATGTTCAGCACATTAGAAGTTTAAAAAATAGCTGTAAAATTCAGAAGAACTTCCAGCGATAGGCCGCGAGCATACACTGACTACGTGTGCTCTGAGTGCATACAGCTTCCGATTTCCGCGGCTTATCGAATCTCTACGACCGTTTCTGACAACGTCAAACTCTTGTTTACACCTTTAAGGGATGAATAGGGTGAGAGCATCTTGAGTGGATGGCACAATCTATACTCATTTGATGATAGTGACTCAAGGTGATTAACGCGATCATTAGATAGGTTAAGCCAACGGCTTAAGTTTTCCGGGTATCGATGGAAAGGGCGGTAAACAAGGTAAGCCAACATCTATAAGCGAGGAAAAAATAGTGGTACCCATAAGAGTGATTAAGATTCGTATGTGTTTGGTTCAAACTGTGCCATTATTTAGCTTCAAAAATCACAAATATTTTAGGATCGCCAACTCACTTAAGTAACTCTAACATATAGTGAATAGTTTTACTTGACTAATTAATGTATTTACGAACCTCTGCTTTCATGTAGAAACGCAAATGGAATGTATCTCTCTCTCTGGAATGAGCAAATTTCGCCACGGGCAATTCACCTTTAGCGAAAGCACAATTTAACTTATTTAGGACCAGTTTCGTAACAACAGACCACCTTTTTGCGAACGAATCCAAGAAAGCAAGATAAAAATAAATGAAATAAACATAAAAAGGAGGATGGAATGTAGCTGCGGACAGGAAGGTCACCTGCTAATAAAACAACGGAAGGACACAACTGGTCATGTCGAAGAATTTAGCTACATGAACAGCAGCAAAACTAGCAAAGGAAGAAGTAAGTGGGTTACAGTGGGGAGGAGGAGCTGAAGCGAAGACGGCTTTCTATAAGAAGAGTCACTTACAATACAATTAGTACCGGCCAAGACATCGGGACAAAGTTTACAAAAACACTCAAAGGGGGTATGGTCCCACGGCCTTCTGGTTTGGATAGCAGTAAGGAACTAAGAAAGAGAACTAGAAGCGGTAAAAATTACGTAAGACATTTTTCTTACACCATTTACTACACCGGGAAAGCCTGGAGTCATTCATCGCATTTTTATTTAGGATCAAAAATTTTTTACGAATATGACTATATATGACATAGGTACCTTTAATTCCTTCCCACATATCAAAATCATAAATCAATCAAGTGTTAATCAAATGTGCACAAATCGAGCATTAAGTGTTCAACCTTTTCCCTAATCATGTCTAGAAATAGGTTTATCGAAAAACGAAGACTCCATTTTTTGTTTTTATTTAATTTAAGCATGCATTTTTATTTTACAGTGTATATTGTGGCGTAGTTTTCCGTGGGGCTTGAATAAAGGCTTGTCCATTTTTCGAGTTCCCACCGCGTCCATCGTTGCAATTTGACAACAGTTTCGCCCGGTATCCTCCGAGCGTCTTCAGGTCGAAGACTTCGTCTTCGAACTTCGACCTGAAGACGCTCGGAGGATACCGGGCGAAACTGTTGTCAAATTGCAACGATGAACGCGGTGGGAACCCGAAAAATGGACAAGCCTTTACAGTTTATAGTCTATTCTGTTGGCTCACTTGAGTTCAAGCTTCAAACAAAATTCAGAGTTTCAACTCACCGATCACTGTCCCTCAGTCACAGAATTACAAACACTGCTGGGGGTTTCTGACAGAGTGAAAATTCCAGGGGTATGGTATCAACCCAAAGGAACGTTTACACACGGTTAAATCATATTTTCATTGATGCCAATATCGGAGTGGGACGGGGAAAAAAAGAAAACTGCAAATAATTGATAGATTATAAAACTATCACCTGGCGTAGGTAAGTACATAGACTGTTCCAAATAGACTATAAAGACGAAATGGGCAACAATATCGATCATAATATATTAATGAACAAGAGAGATACAAGTAACTTCGAAGTATGGCATAAGAAATAATTTATTTTTATAGCATTTAGAGTAATAAAAATTGATCACCTTTTTGAAACACGCGGAATTATTACGCGGGGTAACAAATAAATATTAAATTTGGATTTCTGCAATCTTATAAGAATAGATTTTCTAAATGATTATTTCGGAGGTTATTTTGGGAGTCCCACACAGTAAAACCAAAGAGAGTACCTAAAGGAAACACGTCACTTTTAAAATTTTAGCCTTTTTCAGTCCAGATAAAACCCTGGTCAACTCCAGGACCAACGAATAGATGGAGTAAATTGGTTGGAGGGCTGGCACAAACAAAAAAAAAGGATTGACTGGCAGTAATTTCAGTCACGGAATAGTAAACTGAGCTGTGAAAGTAGAAGTTTTGCATCTCATGGTAAGAGAAGGTAAGTACGAACGGAAAAAGGCGAAGAAAGTTTTTATAATAAGAGAGTTAAAATATTCGTGCGGAAAAAAAATGTTTTCAAGAGACTTCTTTATTGCCCAACTGTTCACTTCTGTTCACAACTGCTTCGCTTAGTTTCGATTACAGTGAAGATGGCACAGCTAGCGTCGTCCGAACGCAACATTCCTGCCTAGCATAAGAGCGCATTCCCTTTTCAAAGAGTCACTGGGACAGAGATCAAAAGGTCGACTGTAGAGTTCTCACGCCGTCGCGCCGCGTCGATGGCAGAGGTCCAACCGGGTGAAATTGCGGGGAAGCGATTGATGAAACCTAAGTTCAGCGCCCTCTCGTGCACAACTTCTTCGAAAAGATCCAAGAAACACGGGATCTGAAACTTTCCCACCGTCCGACGGCCGAAGAATTGGAAAGGGCGAGTGGAAGGTTAAAAGACTGTACAGGTGGGATCAAACACGCACGCCAAGGACATTTATCCGAGGAAAGAATTCGCGTTGGGGATGAAGGGGGAGGGGATATTACGAAACGGAAAGAACACTACGGATGAAGCGGGGAGGAAGGGGGAGGAAGAGGCGAAAAGTATTCTTCTCCCACGATATCGAGACGTTTCGCGAGTGTAACGCATTTTTTAAAATTCCATTGAGAACGAATCTGTTCGAATCAAAGAAAAAATACGCTTTCCGATATCTATTGAGGCGGCATAAACAAAAATTATTCTATTTATGGTACGTAATATAACCACGTTATTTCGATGAAAATATATTTCATAGAATCCCGGGCGTATTTATCCCTTCAAACCTAACCAACTAGATCCCTACAAACATTCGTTTGTAGGAGCTAATTGCGCCTCTTCCTTTCATCTGCAAGGCTTTCTTGTAGAAATCATAAATAAAACAACGACAACTCACTGAAATCAAGCATACTTTCGGTATTAAACTTCTTTTGATTTACATATTTCAACCACTGTTGATGGAAATCGACATACCGGAATTTGTGTGTCATGTAAGTTCAGCTCAATAACAAGAACTAAGGTTGAAAATACATCCCTTTGTACTACACGTACATATATGTATGCTGTTAAAAATACGTACGCGTAAAAACGTGGCTCCGTGGTTACATAGCATGAGTTTCCACACTTAATTTAGAATACGAAATACGCCTATCACACTTTTCCTGCATTCTTGCTTGGAATAATGAAATTTAAACGTTTTTCCTCGAAACAAAATCCAAGCAATTATTGAGCTACGCTTAGAAGTTGGTTAGCTTAAGCTGCTTCCGGAATTGTACTTCAAGTATTTAAGAAGAAATTAACTTTAATACGAAAATGATATAAAATATATGATTCATACCAATAGACATACATACTATTTTGCTCCGTGGTAAAATTGTACCACAAGCAATCGGGCAAACTAT
This sequence comes from Pyrrhosoma nymphula, assembly GCA_963573305.1. Lineage (NCBI taxonomy): Eukaryota > Metazoa > Arthropoda > Insecta > Odonata > Coenagrionidae > Pyrrhosoma > Pyrrhosoma nymphula. Next base: position 40,828,675 of record OY754334.1, read on the forward strand.
GAATACACTAACGCTCATACTTAATTAAAAATAATTGAGTTTTACCAAATTAAATAAAAGGAAATTATAAAACGTTATGCATTTTTCTATCGCCTATTCAACACCCGTTTTTTCCTCTGCAATCTATAAATAAATCTTTTGATGGCTATAATCCATCATGCATGACGTTTAAGGTATGCATGTCCATAGTAAAATGTAGGCTTAAAAACGAGGAGGCTGCAATAAACCGAATTATACGGAACTTAATATGATAAAGATGATTTTCAAGGCTTAGTAAGAACAGGATACATCTTTTTTCGTTTTGAATATTGGCCAAAGAACAAACTTAAGTAATTAAGTCTTCGCTCAGACCCATAGTTTTATCATTTGCCAGAACAAACCTCAAAGGGAAATTAGATGGATTCTCAATTACATAGTCGACATCGCTGGATGCTAAATAGCAGACTAGTAGAAGAATTCGACGCCAGTCACAAGGAAGTCCCATTAATCGCTGAAAACTCCATTAGCAAACCAAAAATCATCGAAGTGAATGAGATGCTGAACAAGGTAAGCACGACGACCCTGATTTAGAAAAGCCTCTTTTATTTTGAGCCATGACAAATTGCGGTGACTCTGCACACGTCCTTGTGCGGCCGCGTTGTTTTTTACGCGCTTTTCTTCGAAAAATCTGTCAACCGAGGATATAAAAAGCGTGCTCGCTCACTCATGGAAAAATCCTGAGTTCGGAGCGAATCGAGTGACGCAGTAAAATGGCCGCTGCTTTTGAACGTTCCCCATTCGTTATTTCCTCGCATCCGAATGACTTGGGACTATGGATTCATCATCGCTAGGTACTAAACCAATTAATTGGAATGCTTTATATACGATATCTACGTCAATTTCGGTGTGTCCTTTGAACATTCAAAAATCTATATATTTACCGACCATTAAGTTTCTCTTTATCTCCACATACTAGCCGTGTCCCCTAGTGGTATACAAAATTCCAATCGTCCTCAGTTCCTTTTCCGCGCTTACTCAACCTCCCCAACATCATCCTTCAAAAAATCCGTTCTCCCTCAATACGCCCTTTATCAACTTTTTCTTCCCCATCGTCTTATCGTTCCTCCTATCATATCGTTCAATTCTCCATATCTCGTCCACCTCTACCATATCTCCTTTCCTCATCTAACATGTAATACTTCCTCGTTTGATTATACCGCTACACATGTAACCCTCTTTATTCTTCTCCACACCCACATCTCAAAAGCTTCCGGTGTACCAGCGCCTTCCTTCATCAATGATCAATTCTACGAATCATGCAACGCTAACCTCCGTGTTAATGATTTCACTTATGCCTAGAATAACCATAATGTCAACATTACCAAGAACCGTATCTTCCCCCCGTAAATGTTTTTATTTTGCCAAGGAATTATAGATCTCATGTCTTTAACACCAAACCCTTTCTATCCTGAATTACTCACTCGATAGGAACGAATATATAAACTGTTTCACCAGTTCCTCCGTTCCTTTTCCGCGCTTACTCAACCTCCCCAACATCATCCTCCAAAAAATCCGTTCTCCCTCAATACGCCCTTTATCAACTTTTTCTTCCCCATCATCTTATCGTTCCTCCTACCATATCGTTCAATTCTCCATATCTCGTCCACCTCTACCATATCTCCTTTCCTCCTCTAACATGTAATACTTCCTCGTTTGATTATACCGCTACACATGTAACCCTCTTTATTCTTCTCCACACCCATATCTCAAAAGCTTCCGGTGTACCAGCGCCTTCCTTCATCAATGATCAATTCTACGAATCATGCAACGCTAACCTCCGTGTTAATGATTTCACTTATGCCTAGAATAACCATAATGTCAACATTACCAAGAACCGTATCTTCCCCCCGTAAATGTTTTTATTTTGCCAAGGAATTATAGATCTCATGTCTTTAACACCAAACCCTTTCTATCCTGAATTACTCACTCGATAGGAACGAATATATAAACTGTTTCACCAGTTTTATTTATGCCCACCAAACTTAACATTCAGTATCGCATTCCTACTTCTGGAAAATCTCAATACCTTCGTATTTTCATGGTACACCGTCACTCCAAACTTTTTACACTGCACATAAAACTCACTGATAATCGACGGTAGTCCCTTGTTCTATTGGCTCACTAAGGACTGGTCATCCGCTAATCTAAATGACTAAACTAGTTACTCTCCTCCTTTTATTTCCACTTCCATCTCTTCTCATGCTTCTCTAACTGGACCATGAACTAGGAAAGACAATAGAGGGAATTATGAGTGAGATACGACTGCACAAGGGAATACAGATGCAAAGGAAATTATTAACTTACCCTATTAATGGAGCTCAGTTATGCATTTTATACACTGAAAATGCAAGTGATCAGGTTGAGTTGTCACGGTACCCTCATGAATATATTTTGGCACGTATTACCCGAAAATTATTTATCAAAGCACTGTATTTTAAGAAAAGACAAGTGAAGATTCTTATGCGTGGTGTAGTGTTGTACAGTTCGGAAACTTGGTCAATGAGGAAAGAGGATGAGCGTAGACGGAGGATCCCGGTATGTGGATTTGAAGGAAGATTAAACGGCGACCGAGGTGGTGTTGATTTGGCTGAGGAGAAAACGACGTTAGTGAAGGAAAATTGGAGGAAGAAGTAATTGGAGGGTATAATAGGCTGTTAAATAGAAAGATGGAGAAGAGAATGTTGAGAAATGGGAGGAAAGCCAGAGGAAAAACGGGGATTTTGGATGATGTGAAAGAGGGTAGGAGGTAAGAAGAGTTTAGGATGGGGATAATATAGGGCACATTCGGTAAGTCGTGACGAAAATGGATTTGAATGGACTAATGAATCTGAAGGATGGGAGTTAGATATGAACAGTCCTCAAACCTACCATTATAACAGAAAACCTTGATTAATTGCATTTTATGTAACGCTACGGAACAAATTTAGTGTCATATCTATCCAAGTTGGTGGGATCGTTATTATTAGACAATAAACATTTTCGTGCGCCAAAAAGCAATCCGTTCTCTAATGAGATGTACAATTCAGACCCTTGGGGATGGGTCCTTAAAACTGGGACCTAAGAAACCCGAAATTTCATGATGATATCGATTCTCCACACCTATTCACACACACAAAGTTCACAGTACAGCAGCAGCATCTTTAGGCCAATTCAGAATTGGCGTCGACTTAACCTTCCAACTTCAACCGCGAGCTCAGCAGATTGGTGTAGACTGAGGTTTCCACTCCCAACCTTCACGTTTACGGCTAATACGATACGACACAGTGGGGAGAAATAAAAAAAGCTGGCCAAAACTGATTTTTTTTTCAATTTTAATTTTCAATGAGGCAATGGTATTTTATAATTGTACAATATCCAAAATGTGAAAACACAAAATTATTCTACTTCTAAGTGCTTTTATTAGACCATGGGCCTAATTCTGGTTCTTTCGTATAGTGCGATACCGAGCGCGAACGCCAGTTCTAACGCCAGTTGCGTTACGCGGTATTCTCTTAGTGACAGGGACAGTGACAGCGTTCGTGATAGCGTTAGCGTTAGGGCTTGTCCAATCACAGTGGTGCTCGGTATTCTCTTACTACTTATCACGAGAGTTAACGCACGTTGCGATGAAGAAGTTATCACGGCTTTCGAGGCCGTGATAAGTCGATGGAATTTTATTATGGGGAAAATAAGAAGCTTAGAATAACTTTTTCGTATTTTTTTCTAAGGGTACCCCGTGAGAACTATATTTTATGCTATCGTATTGTCTAAACGAATAAGTGAACCGAATCGCCGTAAGTAAATAATCGAATACGATTAAGTTGCAATTGTATTCATAATAAAATTATTACTAGCGAACTTATAACATTTAAGCGCTTGAAAATGTTTATTTGACTATTCATGGCTTATTCTCGCCTTTTCGTCTGCAAACAGCTGCCACTCGAAAGTCCACTCCTCTCGTTTTGGCTGAAATCGATGACGTTAGCGGTGCTGACGTCACTTCCATGGGAACAGAGCCGAAGTTGCCCGAGCCTTATCACGAACGCGAACGCAAAAAACGAGAATGGGAGACGAACGCAATATTCGTTACGGGGAACGCGTGATATCTTGTCCCGCGACAAGAACGAGAATTAGGCCCCATGAGACTGCTTTGAAGTTAATAAAAAAAAGTCAATAACTTCAAATGCCCGTTTTTCGTGAAAACACTGAAATATATCTTGCTCTTGAAGAGTTCACTGGTCTCAAATAAATTTTTCAAAAACATCTTGTAAAATTGCACGTCATGTAGAAGATGTTTAGCGATGAATTTATTAATGTAGATTTTTGCGCACATTTTCATAAACAATTATAACTACTATACGATTTAAGTTTTTCCCGGTGAATAATATTCAGGTATTGTTCTCGGGCTCTGCACCAGGTAATAGGCACCAATATGAAGCCAATTACCTGGTACAGAGCCCGAGAACAATACCTGAATCATAATTACTGTTTTTCACGTAATTTTTACATAAAGAGGACAAAAACTTGGTTCGCCGAAAAACTCGACGAAGATATTTTCACCAAAAGAGAGATATAGAGATAAGTATCTAATACAATTTAAAAAAGAAAAATCCTGCCCAAAATTGCCCCTATCACATATGCCTATGGACTATGTAGTTGTGTGCTCTAAGGAGTGGCCACCGTCCGGCGCATAGTCGAAACAGAAATTTATAACCTTGTTATAGCTACTGTGAAGTCGACGAAAATGCTAAATCGCTGATTTTTACACTAGCAGTCACAGTAAAGACAATTTAAAATTATGCATTCCAAGTTTTTCCAATTACCGCATGCCTCTTATTGGGAAAGAATTTAAAAAGCAAGGCCAGCTTTTTTTATCTCAGCCCACTGTGCGACTTAGCCTCAGTAGTAGGAGCACCCAAATATACAATTTGGCGAGTCAGCTGCAAATCGATAACTACTTTGCGGACAAATCCTTTCCATGCCGTAACATTCAACCGTCAGGGAAAATTTGCGAGAAACCTTTGATTTCAAACCTGTAGAATAAGCGCAATCTCTCCTGGGTTTTGGAACCCAAAACTTCACAGCCGTCGCAAGCTTTGGGAGATAAAAGAAGAGAAACATCGTTATCCGTCACCCCCCACACCCACGAATATTACGTAAGCAAACCGCTGGCGGCAACTGCATTTCGGCAACAGGCCGCGCCAAGAGGGAGACCTCAACGGTGTTGATAAACACACCCACTGGGGATATCGCAAGCAAACCGTCGGTTTGAGGGGAAGAGGGACGGGTAGGAGTGAGGCAGGGAGGGAGGGAGAACCGGTTGCCAACCTTCCCGGGGGGATGGCGAAGGTGAACGCCTTAAAACGTTCCGTTTCGTGTCCACGGAAAAGGCGTGTGAATTCTCATTCAATTCTCTCTCCACCCGAGCGAATGTGAGTTCGGGCACCCACGACTGCAAGTGGTGGGTGGGAAAGAACGGGAGTTTCTCTCTGGGGAGAAGCTAGAGATGCGGGACCAGAAGACAAGCGGACGTTTCGTACGCGTTAACAAAGGAGATCAGAAGGCCTTCTTGGAAAGGGAGTTGTCGTTTTAAACCACAGGATGAAAGAAGAGGATTGATGGAACTTCACGGTACGATAGCTCATGAGGATGTACAAACTGATGAAATACGCAATTGTCCAGATAAGAATTATAAGTAATTTAGTAAAGCATAAAATACAAAAAGAGTTGCATTCCCAAAATAGTTGTGATACGATGAATATACGTATATTCAAGCATGCGTGATCCAAAAATAACTCACAAAAACGCGCCGTTTTCAATAATGCCTAAGGACATCTTTCGCACGAGCGCCATGTTGTGCGAATGATATTTCGCACAAAAACCGATTTAGATATCATTGAAAGCAGGCCACAAAAATCTGTTTTTATCAATTTCTGAGACATTTTTTTTCAATATATTTGTCAAAATATTACGTTACTTTGAAAATTATATTTTACAGCACTTTTTTGCGATTAGGTCAAAATAATATTAAATATTTACGATATATATGTATACTGCAAAGACAGGAAATTGGGATAATTATCCAAAATGGCCAAGAATGTAATTTGTAAGATAAGCAAATGAAGATTCTTACGTAGGGAATTACGAATGAATAACGCGGCTAGCTGAAATGAGGAAAGTGCGTGTACAGCATATAGTCCATTATGTTACATCTAAGAAAAATGGAAATGACGCGCGCAAGTACGATGCGTTCATCAACGTACTAAGTTAAGAAAAAATTTATTTTTTCTTTCAGTTGGGTTTCGAATAAAGATTTCACTCCCTTGTTGGAGAAACAAAGCATGAAATCAGGCAAACGAACCATATACTTCACACTACCATGATGACCATGGAAGGAAACATTTTAAGGGCCCCCGTTAGCATCAAAGGAGCCTTTTCCAGGAAGGAAACATACGCTGGTCCAACGATGCACTCCCGTTTCCGCATCTCTGCCTCGGAGGCTTAACTCCAGGCTCGTACGAAGAAAATGCCGCGCGAAGGAAAAGATCTTTCGAAGGATTGGGATGGGTGGAGAGAGAGAGCTCTGACGATGAGAAAACGAAGGGGCAGATTATCTGAATTTTGAGAGCGTTGCCCAATCTCAGTGGCACAGGAGCCTTCCATTGGGGGAGTGGAACGGAATAAACAGAAGCATATCCCGCAACGGTTGTACCTTTTTGTTACCAAAAACACGAGAAAGGAACACAGATCACTAAGTTCCGGAGCTATTATTCATTGAGCATAGGAACAAGCCATGACCTCAGCAAGAATAAATCTTCGATTTTTTTGTGGGTAGGTGGGAGAGTAAATTGATACCAAGGAGTCACCGCCTCCTTCCGGCTCCATTTGCTAATGCATCCGTTGCCGCAGCACAAAGCAGACAGGAGGCCTTGTGTAGGCAGCGGCTGGTGTGGAGCTGAGGCCAAACGCGGTGAAAAATTTTCACCAAATAAAAAATACCAATCCATCAAAACAATTGACTCTGCAAATCATCCTAATCGATGTTGTCTAATGAGTGGTGAACGAGCAACAGATGAATGAAATAGATGCTGACGGTACGTGGAAGAGGGAAATAAATTGAAAAGCATAGCCATTGAGCACGCCTGACTTCTGCCTACCTCAAAAGAAATATTTTCCTTCACGGTGGAAAAAATTACCGTAATCACAAAAACCGTATCGCAAGAGACTAGATAATATGCGGGATCCTGAACGATAGATAGCGCTTGAAACTGAAGACGGAGTCGGGAGTGATTGGAGCCGTCCCCGAAGCCTTAACGTGATCACTGAACTTACAAAAGCGCGGAGCATTGACGTGTCCCGAAAATTCCAACAAAGATCGCAAAGCGTGCGCAAAAGTGAATGTGAATGTCGTCAGCTACTTGGTCCTGGTCCTTTGTAGCAAGTACCGAACAAAGATCACACAAATTACAATACAGCATAAATGCTAGCGATTATATGTAATAGCCATGCTTTTACTGTATCACACGATACTCCTACGCTTATACGATAACTATGCTTGCTAGTATCATCGATTGGCTATAAGTACTGACCAAGTACCACTGGAAAGAGATGCCAAGTTGAAGGAATGGTAATGGATATATGTAGTTTAGGAGCGAATACTGCGAAGAAGCACTAAGAATAAATATGGTGTACAAGTAACTCCTTTTTTAAGTCCACTGTCTTCCAGGGAAGGACCATTCATTCCACGCTACTCGCGCGGAGAAAAACATTAATATTTTTGCATCCATTAACCCCGGTTCAAAATCGCAAGTTCATCCCAAAAAAATAAATAATGATCAACCAAAGATTGTCTGCAAATTCATTCCGTTTTGCATTTTTATAACAATTTCGTAGCGGAGATATATGCCCCTCCAAATCTCCAACGGAGATATGAACCCTTCTTCCAATGTAATGTATGACTCTCCATTCTGAGGTAGCGGTTTATAAGAAACAAGAGAGACTCTCGAGGACCAAAAGGCTGAAAAATATAATTATAACACATTGAAATTGATATTAAAAATGACTAAGTCACTGACTCTGCAGATAATATAATGCAAAATGAGGTAATTAAAGCTGATACATAGTGAAAATTGCTCAGTGTTAACAGAAATGTGAGCGAAGCGATAATGCCACGAGGTTGTTAAGAAATGCAGTCTTTACACGTGTGAACTAGCCTGAAAAGTGCTTCCCTGACAATTATAAACGGCGAGTAGATTAAGAAATTTCATCAGGCACCAAAGTCTCACACAAGCCCACAGCAGCGATCACCGGTGAGGAAACCTTCAAAAAAGAACTCACCCATTTCCTAGCTTCAGATAAATTATTTACTGCAGCACAAATAAAAGAAAAAATAAAGCAAAGCAATTGAACACTTCCGCTCCATTTGAGAATTAGATCATGCAGCAGTAACTTATACAGCACCAGCACGCAAGAGAATTTTTTATCGTCTCCGTTTACGATTCTTGCATACACTATGCTCAAATTAGGATATTTCGAATATCATCCTTAGCTCATTTGCAGCACAGCTGTAAAACATTTAGGGGTGAATTTTCAGACCACTTGTCCTCACTTCTATTTTAACCACAATTTATTGGATGCAAAAGCACAAGAGCTGTTTTCAACTTCATTTAACATTTATCACTTAATGGGGGCGCAAAATCACGCAAGAGTGGTCACAAATAGCCTCTACTCTCACTTATTTTCCCAGGCTGAGGTTCTTAATTCTTCGGGGCACTGGAACGAGAGTAATAACGGGATTTCAGCGCCCACCGGATTAAACTTCTGGGTGACACCCGCCCGCGGACATAAAAGTTCGTGGGTTCGATACCCGTTTCTGATGCGGAGTTGCGCTTGAAAAATTCAGGTGCAGGAAATAAGCATAGAATGAAGGACACCTTGAGTTGCATGGAAAATTTATTGAACATAGGGAAGAATCTATAGCCTAAAACAAAAAATTTGTCCTGGACAACTTGATTGAAGTTTTTAATTTAAACGGAGATGTGATTGCCAAAAATACTTTGGCACGTTTCATGCGGAAATATATTTTCTCTAAGTATCTGATTAAGTGGGAGCAAAGTTCACGACGAGATAGTGTTTTCAGGAAAAAGTTCGGAAGTTGGCATCTAAAGTTCAAATTCCCTTCAGTTGTATGTAAATATCTTCCTAACACATCCGGTGAGTAATTGATACTTAAATTATGATCAGTTGGAATATTTCACATAATCTTATTAGCACCTTAATTCTTTGTAGGTTCGGCAGAGTTCGCTGAAATTGGACGCCCGAAAAAACAATTTGAGGAGTCCAGTGAAAGGACAAAGAGAAGAAAAACAGAGAAAATTAGAGCTAGAACATCGCCAGCTGAGTTAGCCTTAGCTACATCCATGAGCTACCGAAGCAGAGGTGATGAGTCGGCTGCAAAGCTAATAAAATTGGTGACCACGACTACTCCTACAAGAACGCGACGCGTTTTATCGAGATGGAGAGCAAAAGGGGTCAAACAAACCGAAGTTTCACCGGAAGGAGCACTTTCCATGATTGTGTCAGGACATTTTACAAAATACTATTATTTGTTACTTCGAAAAACTTCTAAAATACATGGTCATTCCATCTATCCTAGCTATAAGTCTGTGTTAGAAGCAAAAAATGCAGCCTATCCTGAAGATATTATTGCCACTGAGTATCATTGTGAGGTGAGTCTGGAAGCTCTCCTGACTCACACAGCGACAAGGATTGTGTCCTGCGTATCATCGATCAAAGAGATAGGGGACAAACTTCAATGCACCCTCATGCGCAGAGTATGGTTTTGATGGCAGTTCCGGACACTCTCAATATAAGCAGAAATGGGAGAAAGGAGGATCGAAATATGTAAGTGTATTCGCGAGTTTCTTGGTACCCCTGCGTTTAACAGAAACCGCTACGGGTAAGTAATGAAAACTTATTTCCATATTACATATTAATCAACTTAAATTCGTTTCGGCAAGCCTTCTAATAATTATTTCTGGTTGTAGAACAAATTTTATGGTTAAATCCTCGACCGTCATCCACTCGTTACTGCCGGCCAATACTTTTCCAGTGGGTACGCGAAACTAAATCAGTTTCCAAAGAAGAAGGATATATTATGAGGCAAATTGATAACCTTCAATCACTTAAAATAGGAAAACTCACAGTGAAATTTCATTTGATGCTCACAACGATTGACGGACGGGTTACAAAAATATTAGAATTGTTACTGTAATCAGCATATTTCATCTTACTAAATTTGTCTTTTAAAACGTCTCACAGGTATGCAGCGCTCTCACAGACACCAGCTGTATGAAGTGCTATATTTGTGGGGCCAGAATTTCCGAAATGAACAATTTGGATCTCATGAAAAATAGACCAGAAAATGAGTCAAGATATTCCTTCGGGTTATCTATTCTTCACTGCAACATTCTATGTTTTGAATGTATTTTACACATATCATACCGCTTGCAAATCAAACAATGGAAGGTAAATGAATCACATATTTTGATCGAACATTTTTATGGATTAAGTTTCGTGAATGACAAAATTAATTGTTGGCTTCTTTTTTTAGGTTAGTACTAGCAATGGGAGCAAGCAGAAAATAGAAAGAAAGAAAAAATAAATACAGCACAATTAGAATAAGGATAGGGCTCAACGTAGACTTTCCAAAACAAGGCTACGGAACGACCAATGATGGGAATACAGCAAGACGTTTTTTGCTGATGCGAAGTTGTCCGCTGAAATCACTGGTAAGTTTACCATTATGATTATTCAGAAGTTTCATTTTCGTGTCTGTCGCGTACATGAAGAGTTATATGCCTACACTTAACGCTAAAAACTCTTAAAAAATGGCCAAGACCACCAATGTTTACACTTTTACTAATAGAATGAAATCCATCTGATGCCATTATCTTTTCATTTAAGGAATCAACGAGAATCTTATCCATCGGTTTGCTGTGATTTTGAAGGCATTGGCAAGTGGTTTCGAGATCAATTATGCTCTATTGAGAGAATATTGTTTTTCTACGGCATATTTGTATGTTAAGCTTTACGCATGGTATTATATGCCACCCGTTCTACACAAGCTGCTGATTCACGGTGCAGCCATTGCCAAGGAAGCCATACTTCCTATTGGTGTATTATCAGAAGAGGCTATGGAGCCCATGAACAAAGATATCCGAAGATTCCGGGAGCACCACACAAGGAAATATTCAAGAATGGCAACGAACGAGCATCTATTCCGAAGACTATTTTTAACGTCTGATCCGTTCATTTCCACAATTTCAGGCGTCCAGAGAAAAAAAATGCTGCCCTTATCCGCAGAGGTACGGAGTCTTCTCACTCTGGAAGAATCGCAAACCGATAGTGAGACTGATGAACTTTCTGATGATGATTTTGAATACCTGTAACTGTTTTCTTCAATAATTAACAATATAAATATGGAACTAACTTATTTATTTTATTATTGCTATTGATGATAATAATACCCAGCCAAATAATCAAACTGATAAAAAAATTTAGCGCTAAAATTGGAGTACAAATATATTAGTTTCCAATCCTGGTAGTTAACTCACGCAACGGCTCAACTGAAGGTCGCGGGTCCTAATCTCGACTAATTTTACATAAAGTAGTTTATTCTTCAAATATAACAGAATATTAGTTTTCGAATTTACGTATACATCCAATTAAAATGGGTATTAGTGTGTTTTGTAAAAATTGTTTAAACAATGTTTTCGTAAAACAAATACATTCAGTGATACATAAAAAATAACTCGATATTCGGATTCTGCGGATGGAAAATATACAGGAACAACGATTATTGTTCAAATTTAATTAGTTACAATAAGTTGTTTGAACAATTTATCAAGTAAAAACAATAAAAATTAGAGATACATCATAAATAACATGAAATTTAGATTAATAGGAACTAACAACATGCGGAACAACTGTTTAAAAAGTTTAATTTAAATTTATTACATGTAATTGTTTACATAATTGGTCTTTTAAAAACAATAATATCAAAGATACAGTAAAATAAACTTTAAATTCGGATTCAGCAGATCAAAAACCAATATTATCATCGTTCAAATGTTTAAGTATGGATTAATAACAGCGGTATTAATTTAGGCCAGCTTTTTTCGATTTGAGACCACTGTGCGCCGTGGCTGTAAATGCCAAATAATTAATAAGTGATTGTGTCACAGGATCAAAACTTAAATGGGAATGGAACTTTTGAAATTCTCCAACAACGGCAGACGTAAGAAGTCATTTCAATTTCAGACAGTCTTTCGCAGACTTATTTGAAATAATGGTTTACCACTGAGACACCCTCATGTACAAAATTTACGCACACCTTTACCCTGAAGGGGAGGACTACAATTAAGTATCCTTGGGCAAATCCACAATGCACTCCTATTGTTACGAAAGGAAGGAAAGATATTAAACATAAATTAAATGCAATTTAATTCAGAAGCGAGATTGGATTAATATTATTCATTTTAAGTTCATTACATTATCTAAAGATAAATTTTGATGATATGAACAAAATTGTTACAACTTATAGAGTATATCAGCATTTCAAGAGTGATACCACACATACGTATCAGACTCACAATGGAATATTCCGAATGATACCTAATGAAGTGAACATGAAGTCATCATAACACATTAAAGGACAACAGCTAACGTGGTAGGTATCAATGGTCGTGGGTTTCGATCCAACCTCGACAATTGAAGATGTGTTTGCCTTATGCCTGTTACTCACAGCAAAATGTTTCGTAAAACGCATTGCAAAATCAGTGGGAAAACTGGTAGTTTTATGAAACTGCTGGCTCCTACTGATACTTTACCGTTAAATCTAGTCTTACACAGCATTTTAAGAAATATATCTGGTTATATTTCCATACAATCATTTCATAAAATTTTAACAAATAAAATACAAAAAGCGAAGTCATACTAAATATTTCATGAAAAACAATTGAAAAATATTGAAAATATTTACTCCAAAAACACTTAAAGATACCAGGTTTTACGGAAAGTGTCATTCGAGAGCAAGCACAGTTTTACAAAACTAGCGGTTAATCAACGGATTTCGTAAACAGCTTCATGTGAATAGAACCGTAAATGACGGTTTCGGGCAAGGCATATCAAAAACTATTCATTATAAATAAATAGTCTGTAGTAACATTCCATTTCATTATTTCAATAGGTTGCGTTTCACCGTAACTGGGTCATCAGGCACAGCCTACATCATCATCAGGTACAGGCTAAGTCATCATCAAATACAGATTACATCATTAGTAGGCACAGTCTACACCTGATGACGACGTAGTTACGACGATCAATGTCGTACCATAGGAAATACAAGTGGAAACTTTACGCAGAGACTTTCAGAAGCACGGAAGTAGGATGAGATAAAACCCACATCTACTACTTCTACTACTACCATGCCAGAAGCAGCCACTTCTCAATCCTCCCACGGTCGGCATGGAGTGAATGAACGCGGAGAAGAAACACGGGAGAAACTGCTCGCGGGGAAGGGGAGGAAACTTCGACACACGGAGCCCAGGAGCTCACGCGAAGATGCGAATGAATTTGGACGGGGAAGAGGGCGGCAAGAAAAAAATCGGAGGAATCTCGAGAAAGCTCGGTCTGCTCTGTTGTATTTGTGTGTGTATGAGGGAGAAGTGGAGATGGTTTCGAGTGAACTGACGCGAGAGAATCCGACTTTCGAATTAAGAGACGGCGGGAGGAGAGGGAGGAGGAGGTAATTGGGGCAGCGGAAGAGGAAGGCGGAGGCGGGGTGGACTCGAGGCGGAGGAGAGGAGCGGAAGGAGGGAGGAAATGGGACTTTAGATGCCGGAAAGAACAGCCGAATGGGAGGGAGAGGTGTGGCCAGGGGGTTCTTTCGGCCGAGTAAAACTTTGGTAGGAACACCGCGTCTCAAATTCTTAAACAACACGCCAATATATTTTGTATAATTTTTATTTCATATCTGTTAGTAACTACTTCATTATGAAGACTAAAGTGTACACGGAAATAAAAAAAAAACAAAAGAAGGAGCATACGAATTTGTAAGAGGACAAATCGCAAGGAAAAATTGGCTAATATTTAGTTTTCAGAATTTCAAATTTGTAAGAGGACCAAGTATTTGGAGGATGGATGAGGGGTAGAAACTTGTGGGGAGGATAGAAAGGATGTAGATTAGACGCGAGGAAGAAATTCAAATTAGCAAAAGGATCATCTTTAATAAAACGAAGGAAACGCGAATAGAAGATACCCTCTTAATAAATAAAATGTGGTAGAAGGATACGCCAACAATCCAATTGGGTGAAATGAGAGCGAGATCTCTATTTCAATCATCTACTGGATTTGACAAAATATATGATGATAGTTTTTGTCATTTTCAGTATCACTGGGTATTCGATTAATGATTGATTCTCGGGTGTGGCTCCGGGTTACTCAGTTTTTCCCTGAGGAAGATGAGAGAGTTGTTTATCGAAATGTCGGCTAAGGAAAGCCTAACCCGCCACAACCCAGATTATCCATTCATATAGATGATTTTTTTAAAATAAATAGCTAAATTATTATGCAAAACAGTATTATAAGATTTTTCCCAAGAATATCTTAAAAAAATAAAACTATTTCCTAAAATTGTGAACATTTTCGCGATCCACTTATATTCGGGCAAATACATCCACTTCCTACTATCCGAGCCGCCAAAAGCCGGGTGTGCCGCAGGGGGACAGCGTCCAGGAAATGGGAGGAATCAGAAAAAGGAACTGGGACGAAAGGGACGAAGATTGAGGTGTGTTTTGGCGGATTTGTGTCCCGCTCTGTTTCTGTAGCAGTCATAGGTAAGTGCGATTGTAGAGGGAAGGGGGAATTCTCAATTTCTTACATTTATCTGTTCCGCGGTGCTCCTCTCTTATTTTGTGAGTAAACCTAAAACTTGTGCGATCTGATTCTTTCAAGTAACCTTAGCCTCGCGTGTAACCTTAAAGAGTCATTCCAAAAGCTCTGTTTCCGTAATAGCGCTGAAGTTAATGACAAACCACTTTTCTTGTGAGTTCCAAATGTTTATGGCGTACATGAGTTGAGATCCCACAGCATGGAGTAACATCGTTCAAATATTTGAAACTCGTATCACCCACAGATCAATCAGGTAGTCGCGAGTGAGTAATAAGCACATCGGTATAAGCTTAAAGTGGTCTTAAACGAACATTCAGGGTGGAAGGGAGCGTAAAGACTCAGATTGGTGTGGTGGCTAGAATATTGGCTTTCCATACCGAGGGTTCGATCCCGGCAGTGGCAGAGATTTCTCAGAGGAATCTCGATCCCTACTTGGGAGCTCAGTGGAGTGCATATAAGATGCGCTACTACTTCTGTCGGATAGGATGTTACTCTGTGGTCCCATTGGCACCATTCGCTGAGAGTAGGCCAATGCCGATGCAGGGTTCTCTTCACTCTTCCTCCATTCCCCAAATAAACCTTCCGTTGCCAACCTTCCAACCTACCCTAAATGGCGCAAATTACCTCGGTTCTCGTCGCCTAAGCCCCTAATCACCAACTGACTAGAAGGGGGGGGGGTAGCATCCTCATTCCCTAGGCCACTACCGGATTCCAAAGAAGTTCTAGTAGACTGAAAATTACACCGCAAGGACTAAGCGGCATCCCCTTAATTCAAATTCGGAACCCAAAGATAACTATCCCAACGTTTCACTCATAAGGCTACTTCGTCTCCCTAGAATAAATTATATTAACCCATATATGATTTCAATTAAAAAAACAGGAAAAGTAGTTTATTTGTAACGCTAAAAGGTAAATGCGCCAGTTGCCGACTAACTAAGTCATCCGGAAAGACGGCCAGGCCTGCACCACCGACTGAGGCCACCCTCCGCGGCATCACGCTGATTGGATTTTTGAAAGCGGAAACAAACAAAATAAAGGAAATAAAAGGCGTCTCTTTCCTGCCAAATTATCGAGCACATAACTGTGAGTAATGTCATAAACTTCCTGTTACCTCCTTCAGTACCAATCAGTACAGTTTCCGGAAAAGACAATCGTGAGAAACTTAGGTTGGTATATCCCTTCAAGATATCTTAAATCAGGTGAAACAAAAAAACAAGCATACAAGCAAGAAAATAGGATACAGGACTTCCTCTGTGATCGCAAACAAAAAATACATGACGGAAGTAGTTCCGAAATGGATAGGGTAACATTAATTATTCCCCACGGAAAAATGATCGGCACTCTTATATTTAAAATATCACTTATGTCAATGTCAAAATTACCAGCAACGCTGTTATCTGATGACGAGGGAATCCACCGTCATATCTTAAAAAATTACATACATGGTGATAAATATTGGTGTTACGTTATGGGAGGCTCACCGTCTTTGTCCAAATTGACCGGAGTTTCACTATCCTCATTGCTGACTGGGCAGTATTTATTCTCGTCCATGTATCATTACACTGTTTATTTTGGCCAATCGGTGCCAACGTATATTTTCGGAGACACGAACTATCAATAATGCTTAACTAAATGCTAGCTTAAATACCTTTTTGCGACGTAACAGTATATCGCCATAATATTTCCTGTATTCCATCGTCACTACGCACACTTATATATATAATTTCCCAAACGGCTTTACAGAGTTCACCAAAGTATTAATACGCAAAGCAAAACTAAAAGGTGAAAGCACCGATTACAACGGATTAGTAATAAAAAATAATTATTATAGTTCCGTGCGTATCTCTATTCAAGTTATCAATCGTGAATGATTCAAATTAAACGCTAATTTTTAAGATCTGTCCAATTAAGAAAGCTCAAGCGATGTTAAGAATGGTTTATTTGTCATAACGAAAAAAATCGCAAAAAAATATGAAAATAAAATGGGAGGCTTTTCTATCATGTTAAACGAAAAACAAAAGTGGCTGATAATCTTAAGGATAATACATGCCGATGAGCCAAAAATGCATAAAACCTAAAAGCCATATTAAACAATCTCCAGGCAATAAAAGGTACCAATCAAAGTTCTACAGCACTCCAAGCCCATGAATGAAGTTGGAAAAGAGAAATTAGTACTGAATTGTCAAGCAAGGCAACCCATTAGGGCAGCGGTTCCCAAACTGGGGGTCGCGACCCCCAGTTTGGGAACACATTGCTTTAAAAACAATATCATTTGAATGTACACATTGTTTGTTATTTTTAGGGGGTCGCGGCTAAAATGTGTGGGCTAAAATGGGTCGCGGAAAGAAAAAGTTTGGGAACCGCTGCATTAGGGTAACCAGGCACCTACGTTTCTGGAAGCATGGTCATTTGAGATACTTGTTTAGTCTCAGAAACGTTATGATATTCGCAGGAAAAAAGGTTAGAAATCATTGCATGGTTGTTTGTTGACACGCCTATTCAAACCGTTTTCTTAATCATTTAACTGCCTCCCCGGCATATCTTGGAAATATTGTTTTCATTCAATTAAGAATAATTAGGATTGGAGAACGGGCAAGAGGAAATAAATAAAGTGTAAATCTATAGTTCCGAAAATTGAAATTTTTTTTTATCGCCCCCTTGCTCTGTCAGCTATATATTTCCTTGCGACACAAGGGATTGCTTCTGAATAAGAAAGATGCGATGAAATTTTATCTGAGAAGCAGCTGAGATCCTTTTATACATGCATAAGCGATAAAATTAAATAGTGAAGCAGTACGAAATAAATACATTCAAGCGTTCAAAGAATCTACTTCAATAAAAGAAGAGAATCAATATTGTCCTAAAATAAGTATGCGGAACTAAGTTCTAGATATTAAATTAGTTAATTATCTCCAACAGTGAATGATTCGTTTCATAATAAGATCTGAGAAAGTAGAGAAGAAATTCCAAAATTATGTAAAAATCAAGTAGGATATCCGGATTCTTCAAGCTGGTAGCCCTTTAAAGGACTTTCTCTGACTTTCAAGGAATGGGTAGGGTGGCCACCCAGGATCAACTTAAACGACAGAGAGAGCAAAACAAGTTCGAATTCTTGGTTAAATGAACCAAGTTCAAGGTGAATTGTTGGTTTTAAAGAATCGTCGTATTCATGATTCCACGGTTGACTGGTCGCCATATCCTCAGTTACGTCTACGAGAACTGCACCTAATGAAACTCGACATGATCGAGCAATTTGTGGCATACCTCCTCATACAAAGCACGACTTCTAAATTATACAATGGGAATGCTCGGATAGCGTTGACTCCATTCAAGAAAATTGAAGGCTGCTTTTATCTCCCCCCGATTTGTCAAATTACATTTTTACGGGATATAGGACTGACTCTGAATGAAAAATTACGTCAAAAAATTTCATTTTATTAACTCACGATCACACTACCAATCTTATCTCTCCCACTGATTACCGTGGAAATATGTACTGATAAATGGAGACTATATAACAAAAAAACTGATTTTCAAGTTTAAAAAAATCAAATCTATCCCACAAGACCATTTACATTCACATGATTATATCACCGGCTTTGACTATATCGTGCCCTTCAGTAGTTCCCCTTAATGTTGAAGCTCCCTTTTCACTTGTTTATCATTAATGAGAATCATGGATGCATTGCAACTTCCAAAAAGAGGATATTTAACTACACACCTGAGTGATGGAGAGGTGATGGAAGGAGAAATAATTAAAGGAATTTTCCTTTTGCATAGCATAATTTCAAAATCAATCGTAAATATTTTCTCTTATTAGAGAGAGAAGAGTCACAAGTAATGGAAGTAGTTTTATAGAAGAGAGAATCAAGCTACGGGATAAGATGGAGGAGTCTGTTAATTTCTTTAGAAAAATCACCCACTCAGCCACAATCAGCCACTATCTCGGTAATTCAAATGACGGATAAAGGATAACTAGATTTTCATAAAAAGGTAGCTTAATGTCACAGCAAAACAGGTAAAATTCATAGAATTACTTTAATAAAAGAAATCATCATTGAGTCTAGACAAGATAAAAAGCCTCTTGTATATTTTTTACATAGCCCATGTTTTGGAGAATCATGACAAACAAGGGACTATTATAGTCATCATCATCACTGGTAAAAAATCCGATTATTGGTTTGCTGAAGCTCTCCACTCCATTCTCTTTTTAGCTAACTTCTTTCTTCTTATATGATTTCTTGTTCAATATTCCTCGTAATTTACTTCATGTGTTCCATTATTAGTATTCCGCAGTAATTATTCCCATTCGCAGCTTCTTCCATAAAAGTTTTCGGGAGGGTTTCGAGTCTCAGATGGTGTCGAATAGATAAGTTTTTTTTCTTCTATTTCGTAATTGTCACTAAGCACCTTTTCCTTTCCCTCCACAGCTCTTCGCGTGACTTTTTAAATCGGCAATTTTCTCCGACTACTTGATCTCCATCATTATTCGATAACACCACATTTCCACTTGTCCCCATCTTCTTCGTTTTGCTGCTGCTTCCACCACTACAACGTATCTCGATCACACTGATTTTGTTCACGATTAATTGCGCTTCGTGTGAAGACGGTGGTAGCTAATAAAGATCCCCGTCCGATCGTCGCCTAGGCATTCCCATTCCTTTACATCCAGCACACTGGAGAAAAAAATTATTCCGAGGAAAGCTGTCCCCGAGCCAAACCAGAGATGCGGTGCAAGTTACTCGGTGGCACAGAGAAGAGGAATTTCACTTCTATCCAAAGGATTCCTTCGGAGGAGTACATCTCCGATTTTACACGCTGATTCCATCGACAACCTTTGCTATAAAAAAGGTACAACTTGTTTCGCAGGAATTCTTACGAGGGCTGATCACTTAACAACGATCGCCAACCAATCGTGAAGAATGGCAAGAGGGCAACGAATGCTCGCAATCGAAGACGGTACAGTGGGGGGGAAATTAGCCGCGGATGAGCAAGACGGAGAAACCTGGGGTAAGGGCGAGACGGTAAAATCGCGTTGTAGCCCCGAAAGAAAGTGCTTTCATCTTTCCCACCATTTTATGGTCCGAGGAACTCTTCGTATGAACTAAGTACCGTGTGTTTGGATTTTATTTTTTAACAAAATAAAAGGACAAGCCAGATTTTTCATTATGTTAATAATTAACACGCTAAAGGTTAACGCAAGTACTTTCCCGGAAGGTATAAGCCTAACATTTAAAAGGTAGCCACTGGATTCCTTAACTTGAAATCTATGTGTACTTTAGATTTTCTAGAGAAAAATCACGCTTTTCGAGGATGCTATGACGCATCATTGGCAAGGGAGTGGCATATCTAACTTATTTTATGAAAAGTATAGTCCTGGTGTTATATTTAGCTTTAATTGAATTCGGTGTGGAAATATTAAAAAAGATGAAAGAAGTGGAGGTAACCTTGGCTTCATAAAATTTGAAGAATATCTTGCGATACACTTGAATTCGTCACTATGAAAGCTGTGGCGCGTGATGAAAGGCTGTCTATGCATGAAAAGCTCCAGTAAAACATTTTTAAAGAAGAAATGTTTTAATGTAATCCAAGGCAAAAAAGATGAAACATGGGCAGTATACAAAAATAGGTAAAAAGAACGATCTAAGTAATGATTTCATGACTAACAATAAGTGAAATAAATAATGCTATAAAAAGCTTTACACGTGACGTTTATGAGTTTGTCAAATCACACCGGTATTATTTCTTGACAAGAAAAAGTCCCAGAAACGTTTGAAAGAAATTTCTCAAATATTGTCAAAAACAAGTAGAATTACCAGATTTTCCAAAGACGTAGCAAATTTTAAGAGTTTCCCGGTTTTTAAGAAGGTCAGAAAACCTGATTTAGTAAAGTGACCGCAGAAGAAATTTAGCAAATATTATCTATCATAGGTAGTAATTGTAAAATTTATCCATGTTATCCTCTCAACTGAAGATTGACTGTCGAAAGCGCTACGTCAAGCGAGTAGGAAAAACGATAAAGCACTCCCTTGGCGTATACATATTTTTCTAATGCTTTAGCTCTGAAAAAGGTCCCCCTCGGAAAGTTCTAAGCAATATAATGGTTATACTTGTGGGAAAATAAGCGAATAGACAGAGGGAGTCTAATAGGAAATAGTTCTAGAGAAACTGATGTCAAAGATCAATCGACAGCTGTCAATAGCGAGCCGAAGAGAATCGTAATTTCGTAGCCGACACGAAATTCCCGGGGAACATCCTTCGAAGAGAGCTAAGTTCACCGTCCGCACTTTCATATTCACCTCGAGATTTCATCCCGGGATGAGCATCGGCTTCCGTTCCTGATAATCCAACCTTTCACTCTCAATGGCCGACCTTTTGACGAGAGGTCGGGGTCTTGCACCGCGGTGGCTGGCGCTTGGCGATTCCACGCTCGTAATTTGAAATAAACATTAACCGTGGAATGATTCCGTAGATCCGCGTATACAAGAGAAAGCCTCCATAACCCAAGGGCTGATCATGGGGTTAAGAGGTGAAGGCATGGAAGGAAAATCGTTTCAATGTTTTAAGTTTTTATTAAAATGAGGGAGCAGGACACAAAAATCGGAACGTCGCACAGTGGGCTGAAATCGAAAAAAGCTGGCCAAAAGTCAAAAAGTGATTTTTTCAAGCCAGGAAGCTGAAACTTTGAATAAATATTTTCAAAGGACCTTTGCATGCGATGACGCAAAGCATTTTCCTTAGTACTCAACAATTAATAATTTGCATGAGGTCAAAATTGCACAAATTTTGCAAAAATGGTCTACACTCGACTTTTTCTCACGAAATCTTCAAAATCAAGCCCTTGCTAAGCCTTTCTGGGTAAAGAGTTGGAATAAAAAGTGATGCAGTTAGATGAAACGGTTTTTTTATCTTTGTTTTAATGTAGTCTACTTGCTTTTTGTCATTATTTACCAAATATATTAAACAAAATGGCAGACGCTCATTTTTGGTCATTTTTTAAATACATGTAGAGAAACAGTTATTTGCAGTTAACCACAGCTGGTGTCGTACGGCTGCAACTCCCCCGCCCCCTGCACTACGGTTGGGCGTACGGCGAAGGGTCGTTTATTGCCACCGCGGAGCCTTTTTCTCTGTTATTTGCGGATATTGTTGGAATAACGATTTCTAGTCTCCAAAGAAATTCGCTATATCATTCAGTTTCATTTTTCAGTGGTGTGAAGCAGTTGTTTTTTGAAACTTAAGCTCGGGTGTCACTCGTATAGGTGTCAGTAATGGATCTCTCGAAATTCCCTCTACAACTCGTAGTGGTGTGGATACTTTGCTAACCACTTCAAGAATCCCCGCTTTTTCAAGGTATATACTCTATTAGGACAATCTGATGTCTACTTTTTTAATATTTAGTTTGTGATAACGTTCATGGCGTAATTTTTTATATTCAACTGCTTCTAATCATAATACGTCACTATTATTGCAGAATCCTCAAACTCATGCCAATTCGCTTTGCGAATATTCCTTTCTTTTGGAATGTGCACGAAATTGTACTCGCCTATTTCCTTTTAAGCTTATAGTTTCGTCTCTCTTTTAGGGGTTAATGGTGTTAATGAATGAAAAAAAATGCCACGATTGGTTCACAAGTTTACAAATGTATAAGAATACTAATTGGAGTGAAAAATGCGTTTCGTATGAAGACAAAGTACTTGTTAAATAGTCTTGCCGAAAGGTTGCATCTGGAAATGAATAATGAAGTTTTAAAGGATTAAAGTGATTACGTTAAGAGGTTCTTTCTTAATGGATATGCGTCGCGATGGGAACAAAGCTCACAGAATAACGAGATATTTTTTAAGCGTTAAGGTGAATGGCTGAAGGCCAATGCCGTTTTCCCCGAACATTTGTTGCGAAATTTGCCAGGTTCTTCAACGCCGTCATGTAATTATATCTGAACGATTCAAGATTATTAAGAAGTAATTTGACTTTTGAATCATTCATCAAATTTGTGCTTGAATTACAACCCTTATTAGGCACATTTGAGCGTCTTGAGAAATTGCTTTCTCATTCCAAAATATTTTATTGCAAAACTCACCCTCAGCACCTTCCCATATCTTCAGAAATAATATGTGTGAGGGAAATATAATTTTCTGAACGCTTTATTAACACCCTCTGATGCTACATCGAAGTTTCTTTGCTTCAGGCCACTTTTGATTTCTTTTAACAAATTTCTATTTTCATTACAGGAATCGACATACGCTTGACTAAGAGTTTCTCAATAATATTAAAGTGTATATCGAGGGACCTTCCTCTTAAAGAGGTCGATTTTAGGCGGTACTGCTGGTAAACTGCAGAATTCAATGTGCAATTTTACGCGTGGTATCATATGCCGCCCACGGCACACAAACTTTGATTCACGGGACCGATATCACAAAGGAGTCTATACTACCATTGGGGCAAATATCTGAAGAGGAGATAGAAGCGCGGAATAAAGACATGAAATTTTTGTGAGCATTTCTCCAGAAAAACATTCAGAGCGGCCACTAATCAGGATTTAATTCAGAGACTCCTTACATCAGATCCTCTAATTTCCAGCTGAACTCAAGCTCTTCCTAAGAAATCCACAGGCTTGCCAAAGGAAGAGAAAGAGCTACTCTTATTGAGTGGAAAAGAAAAAGATCTGATTTATTCAGACAGTGATGATAGTAAATATTCAGATAGTGAGTAGTAGAAATACAAGCAAAAAATGAATTTATAGTGCATATTTTGTTACATTTTAAGAAAAAGTAAACTTACGTAATCATGATGTAAAAGGGTACAGCAAATTATTTCCCTCCACGGTATTTCTCCCTGACAATGAATGAAAAATGACACTGACATTAAAAATACACTAAATAATTAAGCATCGGGATAGAAACCCCGCAGATTCCCCGAAAACGTTCCGCGGTGGCAATAAACGACCCTTCGCCGTACGCCCAACCGCAGTGCAAGGGGAGGAGGAGTTGCAGCCGTACGACACCAGCTGTGGTTTGGTTGCCTCGAAGACACAATAATCCTGTGTTGTATGCATGCTGTCTCCGTTAAAGGTGTACGTATTCGTCAGTAGGGGATGTCAAGTTGCTAAAAAGAGAAACGCCCGCGGTGCACCCCAAGAAAGCAGTCTTTCAGTGCCTCCTAAACCTTAACCCAATGTGACAAAATACGTAATTTTTTCCGCGATTTCTCCAAAATATAATACATTGAGGCTCTTTGTATCTCTAAAATCTCCACAGTGGAGTGGATGCGGCAACAATCCATTCCACACACTTGCCGTGCCACCTTACGTGCCATGTGCTGCAGGCGGGTTGGACCAGACTCGACCGCGCGATCGAAAAACCGATGTGAAAT
Organism: Pyrrhosoma nymphula; assembly: GCA_963573305.1. Classification (NCBI taxonomy): domain Eukaryota; kingdom Metazoa; phylum Arthropoda; class Insecta; order Odonata; family Coenagrionidae; genus Pyrrhosoma; species Pyrrhosoma nymphula. Next base: position 40,853,017 of record OY754334.1, read on the forward strand.
TCGGCGTCGCAAACGGTCGCAGCATAATTCATCGGATTCGCCCTGTGGAAGCTTTGTAGAGTTTCCCCATATAGGTTACTTTGCGATTCTCGACGATGCAAATAACTGTTTCTCTACATGTATTTAAAAAATGACCAAAAATGAGCGTCTGCCATTTTGTTTAATATATTTGGTAAATAATGACAAAAAGCAAGTAGACTACAATAAAACAAAGATAAAAAAACCGTTTCATCTAAGTGCATCACTTTTTATTCCAATTCTTTACCCAGAAAGGCTTAGCAAGGGCTTGATTTTGAAGGTTTCGTGAGAAAAAGTCGAGTGTAGACCATTTTTGCAAAATTTGTGCAATTTTGACCTCATGCAAATTATTAATTGTTGAGTACTAAGGAAAATGCTTTCCGTCATCGCATGCAAAGGTCCTTTGAAAATATTTATGCAAAGTTTCAGCTTCCTGGCTTGAAAAAATCACTTTTTGACTTTTGGCCAGCTTTTTTCGATTTCGAACTCCGCATTATCCTCAGAATACATTTTCAATTTTGTTAAGAAATTATTTTGTAAATATGAAATAATATATTTTCTCTCTCTCTTTGTCTCTCATTATTATGACACTATCGAAGGAGAAAACATTTCTTCATTTATGTTCCAAATCCTTTATTGCAAGCAACATTGTTCGTGATAATTCGCAGACACACAGTAATTTTTTTCATTATTTCCACTTGTTCAGGGAGGACGTAGAAGGTAAGTTTTCACTATAGGACACTGTCTCTGGCGTTACTTGGTGGAACTCCTTCATTATTAATAATCGGGTCGTGTTGTTTAAAATAAAGTGTGAAATGATAACCACGTGCCTGTTTTTATTAGTAAGTTTTATGCCTAATAATTACGCTCTAATTAATATTAATAATATTAATTTAAACAATACGCCATTTTTCGTTGCAAAGAAGCTTCGCTCAGAATTACGGTCGAAATTGGAGCACTGAGAGGAAACTGTCACTTACTTAGTGCAAAACCACTTCAGATATTTCATCGATTTTTTCGGTCACACGACTTTCAACTGAACGATTTCAGGCACGGGACATTTTCCCCGCAATTAAGCGAGGACATCGCCTGACATTACGCGGAGAGATCTTCCATGATCTTCATACACATCATCATCATCAGCAGCCATCAAAACGAAGACTGGTTTGCTGCAGCTCTCCACGCCATTCTCTTATCAACCATCCGCTACATTCCTTCGTAAGTCTTCTTATTAACACTCCTCATAATTTTCTCGGTGTATTCACTCCATTGTCTTCCTCTGTAATCCTCCCCTTTCATTCATCCTTCGATTATTGATTTCAAGAGGCTCATGTGCTCCAGAATGGGTCCACTAAGCTCATCTCTACTAATTCTTACTTTTCGTAGAATGCCCTTTCCTACTAACTCTTCGCGGAATTTCTTTATTGCTCGCCGTCTTTAGTTATTCTCCTAAAACTCCATATTTCCACGGTTTCCTATCTTCTATGTTCAGCAGCTATTATCGTACAAGCCAAGTGGTAGCATGTTCCATGCATATATTTAATGAAGTGCTTCATTACTAACAAGTTCGGGCTGCTAGCAGTGAGTAGACTCCTCTTAAGCTAAAATGCCTTCTTTGCTTTTGACTACTATCCTCCCTGCATCTCCTCTGCTTCTGCCGCTCATGGTCAGAGATTTTCAAGAGAGCTAAATTCCTCCACTTACATTAGTCTTCGCTGTCTCACATTTACTTTATCAAGTTTGTCTAGTCGATTTCTTTCAAAGAGTTCAAAGAGTTTCAAAGAGTACCTTGTTTTTTTGATCGATCATAACATTTAATTCTTCTTTCTACCACTCCACCTTCGGAATTATGGAAGCATTCGGAACACAGAATGGAAGCAGTCTTTAGGAGTCAGACCATCTCAGATTTCCCGTCGATTACTTCGGCCGCCGCACAGTTTTCAACTGAACGACTTGAGGCAGGGCACATTTTCCCCATAATTAAGCGCGGAATCGGCAGCATCCTCCTCTGGCAATAAACTTAGAGCGTTCTCTCTCATTTTCTTTACTCACGCACGCACACAAGTATGTAAATGAGAGAAAATAAACCTGGAGGAAACTCTAGATAAACCCCTTGATGGGATTTTTGCGGCGTATTCCCCGTCGATGCGCTGAGTTGGGAGGAGGCAACTCACTTTCCCAAATGACCACCCTGATCTCCCCCCCCCCCTCACACAGGAGCTTGGCTTGCTCGACTCAGAACTACATCGCTCGAGGAGAAATTCATTCGATCCATGAGTCTGGGAAAAAACCGCACGCGGGTCACTAGAACGCCATTTTTTCCCACAAACCTTCTCTCTCTAAATAACTCTCCTTCAGCATCGTGGGGAGGGAAAGGAAAAGTTGACGAATCACTCGGGAAAAATATTCGGGCGAGATAAAAAAAGAAACATATGGGGAAAATGAGAGAGCCCAGACCTGGTGGAATGAGAAATGAAGTGTATTGCCCACTCCATTCCAGTGATTAAGGAGTAGAAAAAAACGAAAGATGATTTACTGAAGCTCCAAATCCCAAACAAAGGCGAAACTTCATAAAACTAGGAGCATCATCGTCTCCACCTACCGTGGGCGGGCTGTCACTTTCCCCACCAGCGAGTAAGGCAATGCAACCTTCAAAAACTCACGTATTTATGAATGCTCGGCGGATCGGGCTTTCTCGAACAAAAAAACCTTTTGCGAAGGCTGTATCGGTCCAAAAAATGTCATGACGTGAAATTCTTTTACTGACATTACTTGCCTCTTACATGAAATCCCTTTTCTCCATCTTGAACGGAAGCTTTCGCTCCAAAGTTCTCTTCAATTTTTCACGCTGCATCCCAGTCCGCACCACACGCGATGCGAGCTTGTTGCAAAAGCATAATTTCCCAACGATCCTTATTTAACCGCTCACCTTCGTAATTTCACTGTCTCTCTTACAAGTATCCTACCCTTGATCTTTTCTTTTCATTAAATATATTCGTATCACACCTCAAAACAAAAATGGTCTCCTCTTTCCTATCTTCCTTCAGTGTTGATGCTTTCTAATCTATTGATACTTTCTACATTTCATTATAATTTTAGTCTTACTCGCTATGTTTGTGATTTATTGAGCCAATGTAAAGGCATACGTTGCTGTGTTTGGTAGGCAAATATATAAACAACAGGATACCATTAAGTACAAAAATATAACTATGAAAAAAGATGAATGGATAAAAAGATGCGCAATTTTCCACAAATAAGAACAACTTAATTATGACCCAGGTTTCGATGAACTATATAATGGTCAAACAATCATTCTACATCATCAGCACAGCATACTTTCCCATCTAATGATGATGCAGTACATTTAAACCTGGATTGTAAATAAAGTTGTAATTATTTGTGGAAAATTATGCACCTTTTTATCCATCCATAATGATCACATTCCACACATTACCACCAGAATCTTCTGAAGTTGCACGAAAAATTATTTGCTCACCTGACATTTTATAATACATAGTTTCCAGAAACAATTCTGCTAATAAAGAACCAAATATATTGTTTCTAAATCATTTACCAGATTCATCTCACTGGGCTATGCTGTATTTAGTTCAACGTATCATAAGAGGCTTCATTTAGATTTCAATCTTTCCCCGATCAGTATCGAGAGCTACTGTCTGGGCTACCAAGCTGCCATGACAGATACAATCGGGAAAAAGTGTTTCGCACAATTTATTCAGGCTTCTGCTAGAATCTCTGTGAATGTGAGCCACTTATACTGAGGGAGGAGGCACGCAAATGACCAGCGGTAAGCATAGGAATGGTAAACATGACCTTATCTGGCGTGTGGGAAACTTAAATGCTACTTCATCAGATAGGACGTCCACACGGATAACACTGACGGCCGGAGTAGAGTTTTGTAGAGTATTGGAGGAGCCGGATTTTCATCACTCACTGTCCCGTTTCTGAAGATGAAAAACCATGTAATGTCATTTACCATGGTTGATAATTGTCACGATCGTATAGACCAGCGGTGGTTTCAACCCTCTTTTCATCCGCATATCCATTTCCAAAAATTATACCCTTAACATTAGAAAAGTTTTCGTATTTCATATTCTTACTGCTACTTCAAACTTACTTCTACCATTACTGAAGTTATCGTGGCCCTAAACCGCTGAGCAAGTACGTGTGCCATACATTAGGAACCGCTGGTATAGAAAGATAGACGAACAAAATCAATTAATATAAGTCTGAAAAAAGAAACGAGGAAATTTAAAAATCGCTGGAAATTTTTTTGTAACAATGCAGTGCTGGTGTAACATAAAATAAACGGCTAGTCAAGAAAATATTTAATTATGATTCTTCAGTCTCATATCTATAAAATGCATTACTACATCCTATGTTTCGGTTGCTTGTCCTCCCTTTTCTCCCTCCATCTCTGGGTGGGCTATAACACTACCGATTACAGACGTTTTTTATTCTGCGAGTGTCATCCTGATTTAGATAACTAACAGCTCTAACGCATTAACATATTGAATAGACGGACTGCGAACATTCACAGAAACCAATTCAAGTGCACGCGGATAAAACTAGAAACATTTTTGGGTAGGTACCACAAACTAGCCGCGGTGCTGCCTTCACGGAGTCATCCGCAAGAGCACAGAATTGTGAGAATTCCACAGAGTAAAAATCATCCACCTTGACTAACACCCGAACCTTAGATGTGTTGGATGGTGAACTGGCTATCTATCCCGGGGGCTCGGGTTCAAATCCATACAGTGGTAAGAATTTTTCAGATGCATCCCGATTCTTACTTGAGTGCTATGTGGACATCACTTCAAGTACATAACTCAGTCCGTCGGATGGGACGTTACACCGTGTTTCCCTTGTCGCCTTTCGTTAATATCCAATGCCGACGCCGGGTTTCTCTTCACCCTCCCTGCGTTCCCCATTAAGTTATATACCTTATCAACCAACCCTCGTTAGATGTCGATCGTATTACCAAATACCCAACCAAGCAACCGGATCCCTCGATTTTGCGCCAGGTAATTTGGCCAGTTAGGACACTGAAGCGTCCTTCTCCCTGGTGTAAAATTGGAAAGTTACGCTGTAAAAACAACGAGTGCCAATGAACTAAGGCATGTATTCCCCAGCAGAGAAAACTAAGCTGGAATGCTCCCATAAAGTTTCAATTTTTACCCTCCCAACATCCAGCAATATGAGATGCGACCTTAAAGTTACTCGGTTTCGCGGGTGTCTTCACCGAGGATACGGTCCTCCTGGGAATATTTTGCCGTGTCTTCGGATCTTGTTAGGACGGTATCTCTCCGATGAGAGCGTTCATTAAAAATTTTACCCCGTGACAAAATGTCCACGACAAGTAAGAAATATTAACGGAAACGAACCACGTAAATGGCGCGGACGCAATCGGCCTTCTCCTTACACTCCCCCCTAACGAACCTAGCCATTTTTCAAGCCCGTATAAAATCGGAAAGTGTAAGACAGAACATCAAGCGTGTGGTCTTACGCTTCATTAAACGTTCCTGCGTGCAAGATTGCCACCGCTGTTCTTGGTCCGATGAGTGGCACCGGAAATATGGTGCGCCAGTGCTTTTGATGGGAGCATTGAAGTAAATAATAATACCGCACCGTCTATATTGGGGTGAGACTGAGAGGTACACTTTCTAAGAAAGAAAACATGAAAATCCCTCATAAAAATTGAAGGGAGTAAATATAAATGCAGCTGGAGGAGCCAATTACCATGGAATTACCGTAAACTCTGACTCATGGATGAGTAAAACCCATTCGGAACATTTGAGAAACTTCATTTTAAAGATCGGGATTCATCAAACAAATAGTTAGAAGGACATCGGATGAAAAAGTAGAATATATTATCCTGCATGCACTAGCCATATCTCGAGTACGCCGCAAGCTTTTGAGAACCTTCTCAGAAAGTTTTAATCCGCGAAATTGATTAAAATACTAAGGAAGCTCGCGAGCTATGTTAAAACTGTTACGAGGGAACAGATAGAGGGTAACACAGCTGATGGATGGACTAACAAAAAGTCATGAGCCGCTACAGACTCAAGAAGTTAGATACTACGCTATACTTGAAAAATTCAGATCACGCGGGATTTAAGGTAATACGGAAGGTGTATCATTAAAACCTATATTTCCATAGATGATGGAAGTGACAAAATAAGAGATGTACTGCGGAACTGGTTTACGATTCGTCACCATTTTCACTATTCGTCTTTTCCCTCTTCCAATTCATTTTCACCATTTGTTCTCTTCATCTACATCAACAAAAAACCGCGCAAGCCACCCCCAGTGTGTATGGTACGGGATGATTCCACACCAGGCATGCAATATTCGTCGCAGTTCAAGATCGAGACTCGCAGGTTCCCCGGTCGCTAGGCGAGGAACAAAAAGCAGTCAGGAGAACAACTCGAGGCCAAACCAGAAACCAATTGAGTGCTACATTGACTAGCATGCAGTACACGGGTGCTACATCTGATAAGTATTAGAAATACATTAATTCATGGATACTACCATACATTAAGTTCTATTATTATCTACGAGATATTAAGTAAGATATTCCTTGTGGCGGGAATCCAAATAACCTTAGCAGCACGCCCCTGAGGCGACTGGCAGGGTAGCATGTAGATGTAAATAGTTCTTTCAGCCATCTACCTCCTCGTATATATAAACATGAGATTTCAATCAGAGGACTATTGAAATGATTGTTAATTGTAATATTAGAAAATCACCGAGTCGGGCTTTACTGCGTCACTGCGATGAAATCACTAAAAGGATCAAAAAGATGCATACCTTTATGGAATAAACATAAATATTATAAAGATCCATGACGAAAATACCCACAGCACGAAAACACCCACACATAGGAAGTGAGAAGGGGGAGTGAGAGAAACTGTGAAAACCTACTGACATAAAATCAAGTATTAATCACCGTAGCAATAAAAAAATCGCGAAAAATATTTTCGAAAAGAAAATAAGGGGAAACATTCACAGCAGTTACACATTACCAAAGAGAAATGAGATATGAAAATAACAAAAAATAATGTGATGAATGTGATCTGACTTTGGGTATGCATTGTGCATCATGCACTGACCCTCCAGAGCTCCATCTGGGTCCGACACTATTTTTTCACTGGAATGCCAAATAACTAACTGCGCGAGAAAGTAGGAATGGCTCGATGATGCGCTGTTTCCTCCAAAATTACTGCCCCGGGGGACGAAGCTAAATCGCTCTCGTGACTTTCCACTTTAAGAACCCGTCGTTATAAGTCAAACGAGGTATATCCTTTTTTTAATAATGTAACGTCGATGGCGGGAAAATGACATTAGTGTAATTGAAGAAGATTAAGCCACTCCTTTATATCTCCGCTGGAATGATAATTATCCAAAGGAAAGGTCACAAACTAACCGTAATCGTCCGCTAATTTAACGAGTTCCATGCATCTACGCATTAACGACGCAGAAGATTTTACAACGATACGTTACCTTAGAGAAGACATGACTTGTACCAGGATGCATTTCGAACGATCTCGAAAAATGCCGTAACTCATTTCCAAACATCAGTTTTCCATTGCCGTAATTAATTTTCTACTTTAAAACGGTATACCATCATTTGACTGAAAAACTGAAACTGCTCCTGATGCTGGACTTATCTATCGAGGATCCGACTAAGCACGGAAAGTGAAACGATATTTTATCTATTTGGATACTGTTTATATTTCTAAGAGATGCGAAGATGGGCTAGACTTACGCTCCAATTTGGATGTGATCTAGCCTCTTTGGCTGGTTATGGAGCAGAAGGGAAGGTTTTAAGTGATACTAACAGAAATGCCCGTTGATTCTCAGCGGCAGAGATAAAATTTAAAAAATAATATAGTAGTTCTAGTCAAACAGAAGAGAAACTGACTTCTCATTTATTATCTTAGTTTTTTTTACTAATTGGAAATTGCGCGTTTTGCCACTTAATAATGCATAGTACTAAGCTATTTTACAGAAACTGTTTATTCTTAAAACAGCAAAACTAAAAAAGTATTCCAGTTTCGCAATGCGGGCGTGGAGAAGATCGCCATAAACTTCGAGCATATTTTCCAATAAGTGAGTATGGGGAGATCTTTTCCCAGTAACAATGGACCCCATAATTGAATTTTCATTTAAAATAAATATTATGTACCCACGCTCAAAATTTCATGATAAACGGTCCATTACTTCAATCATTCCGAGGCTAAATAGAAAGCAGTGATTTCGGGACTTTCGGGATTTATAGCCCATTGGAACCCCAACCATCCCACTTGAGCTCTAGGACTGAATTATGGTTTAATAGGTGTAATTCGTAGGTCTCTAGAAGTGTGAAAAATAATACGTAGTAAGCGATATACTACGCATACCGATAGATGGCAAGCGAGCTCCCTCATACGTTCTCCGCTAGCTGAGACATGGCGCGGGCGTACGCATTTATCAAAATACATTAATCATTTTTCAAAAATATCAATTTTAAATAATTCAAACTGAATTTTAAGGAAATTTTTAAGTTATTTTTTGTGAACTGAGAAAGTCTCACATTTTTTTAAAGTTATTTTTTTACTTATTTTTTAAATTATTTTTTTTCCTTATGCACTCTGCTCATTCACACCAACATTCAAGGTAAAATAACATTGTTACACCACTTGCTGACAACATAAAACGACTTATTCTAAAACTTACAATTAATTTATTTTCTTTTCAGGACACTGCTGAACAATTAAGCCAATAAATGAAGCCGAAAGTTCGAAAGGAACCGTTTCGCCAATATTTTAGCATGCTACAGCAGACTTTTCAACTACGTTTTATATATGTTAGTATGAGGAGACGAAAATACTTGGCAGAGAAAGGATAATTTTGCTCACAATTAGCAGCGTCGCTACATAATTTACAATGACCATTTTAAAAAGTACGGCTTTTCCCAACATAAATTACGTGTTAATAATACCAGTTACATGACAACTTAGGAAGAATCAAGAGGATGGGGATAAAATTAACATTTATCTGTCCGCCCGCGCGTATTTATCACAGGTATTCTTATACCATGAAGTGACTCGTTCACATATTTTATTTTATTTTATCGTGGAGGAGTAAATATCTTATTAGAGACTCGAGCTTTTTTATATTTGCACGAACCCTGCATTGTGTTACAATTATCTACGTCATAAATTACCGCTAGCACAGGTGGATTTTTGTTATACTCACATTTTAAAACTTACCGACAGCTTTAAAATATTTGAAAATTTCAGATTACGGACAAATATCACTTCAGATAAATGGATTTTATATCTCGAGAATGACGCAGTAATCAACGCGTGGCTATCACTTATTCCAGCAAGATTTCAAAGCCGTTGAGTGATTAATCGGGGGAAATATGAAGCATACATGCTCTAAATTATCGGTAAAATTTCATACCGCATGGAGAACACCTGGATTATAATGGCATTTAAGAGGCCTGTAAATCATTGGAATCCAAGCAAATCAAATGATACTTCAGCATCGAATGTCAATTTAACTAAGTCCTTACGCGTAGCCGATGCTCATTTTGTGAAACGAAAACAAAGTTTGTAAAGCTTCACACACTTTTTATGATATTCTCAACCGATCGGTATACAGCCGCAATATTTATACGTAATTCATCGTCGTAATTTGCGGTAAAAGCTAACAACTTTAACACGCAGTCCATCCCGGCATTGGGAATAGTTTAGGAGTTACCCTCATGGGTAAGGGCTTCTACGAAATCCCTGTTTCATGACATCGCCATCCCTAATGGAACGTTAAGGGTAAAAAATCGATATAACTTAAATCCTGACAAAATTGTCACGGTAATTAAGAAGCCTGGGTAGAGGTCTGTACATAGACCCGAAAAGCCAAATGTCCACGGTTCGATTTATGGTCCATGTTAATCTTTCTCGAGGATATTTACGCAATTTCATACCTATTTCATCGCCTTAATTTGCGGAAGAAGCTAACATTTTCAGCAGTCGTGACGTTTTGTTATCATTTCCATCATCATCATAGTTTCTTTGAGGACGCGCAAGGAGTGGCTCTGTCCACCCTTATAAGAAACATCCCTGAAGGGCAAAACATCTACAGACTGAAAAAAAAGTCGAGATGCCCCAGTTTGAGATCCTCTATGCTCTAAACGAGGAATCTGAATTAAATACTGTTACATGCACCCGAAATCTTCCTTATTTATACATTTATTGACGTACCTTAAAAATTTTGTCGCCTTAAATATACTTTTAATCGATTTTATTCGCAAAAAGTCACGATTTTTTACGCGTAAAAACTGATAGCTCACGTTTGAGCACTTAGTATTTCTGTTACTTTTCACTCTATTAACTGACGACTTTGAAGTAAAAAAATCCAGATTTAATGTTAACAGTTTTCTGAAAACGGTATGTTTGTACTACAAAATTGGCCAAGTTGTTGTAAAAATTGTATAACTCTTCTAACTTCGAAGGGAACGACCCGATTGGACATGGCATGAGTGGGACCGTATAAATGTTGATTTTTAATTATATGGCTCTTATATGGCATTATATGGCTCTTTAAACCATCCTAAAATCTCCTCCTCGCCCATGACAAACGTGAAGCAGGGATAGCATGCTGGTCTGCACATTGACCTCCAGAGGTCCGTGGTTAGATTCGCGGTGCAGGTGGATATCTTTTCAATGCAATTGACACAAGTTTGATAATCGTATCGGCTCGTCTCGTCATCGTCAGTTCATGAGGCTTAAAAGTACCGTGGAAATGGCGAAGAGGAAGTCTAAAAAATAATAGAGTCCTAAGGCCAAAATCGGTTCTGGCTGAAGCATAATGCGGGTGGAAAACCTCCACGTGACCGCCAGTTCCCGAAGTATTTTTTTCACACAATCAGGAATGAGAATTTCATGGATGAATTGAGTATAAAATATTGAACTTGAAAAGATCCACGCACTCAGGAAGTTTTAAGCGTAGATTTTAATTGGTGTGGAGTCTCAAAGGCAAAAACATCAAAGACGCTTGTAGCGTGATAACACTTTTGATGCAAGCATATGGCAAGCCACGTTTTCCGATAGTAAAATATCGGCAGGTTGGTTAGTTAGCAGTTTGGTGGAGAGGAGGGGGGCGGCCGACAACTGAGGTCACTTGTGCCATTAAGGACAGGTGAGTAGTACGGCGCGTGAACAACACTTTGGGGAGTTGAGGAAAGGTAGAGAGCAACCAGGCGTCGTCATCAGTCTACTCTTAACGAAGGGCGCCAAGGGAGCCACAATATAACGTCCCATCCGTTACACTTCAATTTACCGAGTGCTACTCTTAAGGCTCGGTTTAATAATGTCCGGTTAATGTTAACCGAAAGATAACGTAGCCTTCACGTTAACTTGATGCTGACAGAGTTTTGGTTTTGTATACTACACATGACTCGTATTATCATATTAGGAGACGTGAGCGTTTTCGATTGTAGAACATATTAGCATCGGTTTTCACACACAGAAAATATCAAACCACAGATTATGAAACCGGGCCTCTAAGTGCTCTCCACATAGCACCCACGTTGGGATGGGGACACCCTGAATAATTTCTGCTACCTCCGGGATTTGAGCCCGCACCCCCAGGATGAATACTATGTTTCGAAAATCGAAGTTTAAGTTTAGATATGAGAGCAACCGCACCGATTAATATGAACAGTGGGGTTCTTTTTAAAATTCGTTGAGGTGAATATGCAACGAGAGGTAACATTCAGACAGTACAAAAGTCTAAAACAAACATTCACTTTTCGAGAGAGCTTAACGTGAAAGGGAAACAACGTTAGGCGCACATATACACGATGCGTCTATGCCTAGAAGCAACAAAGTTTACACAAAAAAGCGGATTTCCATAATTCCCAAATGCTCGTTTCATTGATTAGATATGTACTAACATCCGCGCAGATCACGGAGGTCACTACTTTCGACGTAATTCCTAAATGTTAAATTAGCTGTTAATATGGCGAGGAGGCGTGATATTACGCCAAAGAAATATTCAAATGCAATCCTTACTCTATTAGGTTTACGTGGGATAGGAACAAGGCACATCGGTGTTGTTCAACACCTTTATCCGGCTGAAAGACTTTGCTGTTTCCATAAACTTTTTAAATCATCAACCAATTTTGATGAACGACGCGAGAGTAAGAACGCAAACGGGGGTGATTTCATACTCGATTAAACACTCCTGAGCCTCGTTCATATTCAATAATCAGGGTCAGCCTTGAATTCAAAATCGTTCCGACTCTCGCAAACAATTTAAAGGATGGGTCCTTCGTGCTTCATTTCACCTCGACGACGTAATCATCACTTTGGCGCATTTCATCATGCGATAAAATACATAAGGCCTGCTGGTAGCCATGGGTTTTAGAGACAGTAGGAAAAGGTCAACAGTGAGATAATACCTAATTGTTTGAGGGCCCTCGGCTACGAATGATGAACGCGTCGGAAAAAATATTCACGATTCGATAACGCGCGGCCCCTAAACAAATGAAGGCTTCCAGGAAACAACACGCATCATAACACTCTTATCACCGCTATCCAACATGCAGCCTAGGATCACTCCAAATTGAAAGGCACGTTATAGCGAAAAAAGATTGCGGGGAACCTTAATGCGTCCTTTTATTTGAATTGGCGTATCACGCAACGGAAGAGGCAGGGATCTACCAAATATGTCGCAAGAAAAACAATTTTATTGGACATTTCATAAGGTGTCCTCTTCTTTCGCTCAAAGAGCTGCGAGAGTGCTCCAACGCTTATTGGTATTTACTCATTGAAGGGAATGATATTTTAATATGTATTTCGGGGATACGTAGCCGTATTAGTCCAGGTTCTTTCCTAAAGACAAAGAGAATATTACAGCCTTGACCTTTATTAATTCAGTATCGATGTAAGTTTACATGTCTGCCCTTGTCGATCTTAGAACCAGAGTCACTAATTCTTCCATGGAAAGTATAGCATTCCAAAAAGAAAATACCACATTCTTATGACTGGCTTTACCACGATATCGGAGAACGAGAACAACTTCGATTTTCTCTCGCTAAGCTAGTTCCGTCGCAGCTTCAAATCTTATAACTTCTTCGATAACAACCATGGGGCAAATGAAATCGATAATTTAGCCAAATATCGCGGAAAAACAACAGCAGCTGGGATCCTGATGGCGTCTTTCCATGTTTGCTCAGTCTTATCACTCATTTAACTGGCACGTATCTTCTGTGAGAGCGAGAGCAACGTTGAGGGGAGGATAAGAGGATCTGAACCATCTCAGCCTTCCCCCACGAACTGCGACCGAGGCCTTTTGGATTGCTATTGATTACCTTCGGCGTTTTAATATTCGCAACCTTACAACTGATCTTTCATTGGATATTTTTCAATAGCCATGATTACCACCACAGCAATTAAAATTTGGCATCGTGCGAAAAGTCCGGATCACGGTATTAATCAACATAAAAGTGTAACGATGGACGATAGAACGGAATCATTAGCACTTTCAAGGACGTACTGAAGAGACATAATATAAATACTTAATTGGAAGAGGAAGCAATATTTTTTATCATAATTAGCTAGCAGCATAAATACTACCAAGTTTTAGAAGCAATGAGACTCATTCCAGAAGCGGCTATCACGGCTAACTTTGAAAGAAAATACTAGAAGTGATAGAAGAAACTTAATGAGGACACGATTAATTATAAGGCTATCAATTGGGTAAAAAACATACGTCGTTTTTTTATTCATACCTCCCATCTTCCAGCGAAAAATCAATGAAAGTGAATGATTACTTGGTAACAGCGAGTATAATTTAGATGCTCTAGAAAGACTGCTCAAATCTAAACCGGTAGATGAGAACCAAAGAAAACTGCTACAGTACAAGATGAGCAAAACTTGACAGCAGAGAGAGAGAGATACCCCGACGCTTCGGCTGATTGCAATTTACTGCCGAATGTTTGCTATCTCGCCAACAGATGGAACGAATACCTGCACGACGACGTCAAAATCCATCTCGGTTGTATCGCAGCGTGAGTCGCAGGTAACATGGACGTGCGGAAATGACTTCTAAGCAAAAATGTACCAAAGGCATGCGGGTCAAAGGCAGGATCCTATTCTCCTTCACAACAAGAGGGACCGAACGAATTCTCCGCACACCGATAAGCGTAATCCGGAATATTTTCTTAATTTAACCAGTACAAAAACGCACAAAAGAGAGCCGACGTGAGATTAAGTAGATACCAAAACACTTCTGCGATGGCGAGATGCATGACCATTAGTTCTTTGAAAGTTATTGCGACAGCGTGGGAATCCAATTTTTTTCATATCCGGCCACCAGAGGAATAAATCTCAACTTGGAAATCCGGGAAATGCGGAATTATTTCTCCGGCGCTGGTCACATCGAGGAAACAATCCATTACCCTGAAGGATCTCTAAAATACAATGACCGAGAGCAAGTCGGATTCGACCGTTATAAAGCCAAACTTTATGGTGAATCTTAAGCGTCAACGGCATTCCCTCGCCTACTTCGTTACAATTAGAAATTGTGGATAGCAAAAGATACCCTATAGGATATTGAATTAAGTTTACAAAATAATCATAGGAATAAACACTAAAGAATACCAATGGAAAACAATAAGTAAGCTTACTTAATTGAATTACTGCCTGTAAATAAGTTGAAGGTATTAAGTAACGAATTCGTTTCGCTTCTTGTCTTTCAGCCTCCATGATCGCTGTGAATGCTCTCGCCAATAAAGACGCACGCAGGAGAAAATTGAAATGAGGCCGCAGGGAATGGAGAGACTAAGATAAATGACAAGACAAAACAATCCCAGGCTCAACATACAGGAATGAGATTTTCGTTGGGAAAAAATGCAATGGGTAAACAAACACAGCGAAGAAGATTTAAACAGCTAGAAGGGGTACCGAATTAAATTGAGAAACATAAAATATACCGAAGCGTAATAGATTAAAAATTGGTTTAATCGTATTATTGCTAATAAATACGTTCAGAACTGGGCTACATTTTTCTTTACATCTCCGTTTTTAACGGATAAACCAGCGAAGTGAGACGCATGCTGGAGGATGTGTATTTTAATGAGGCTGCCCTTGATAAAAATACCAAGCGGAATGGCGGCGACGACAATTCATGGCTGATATAGGCCTATTCACCGCGCAGAGTTCCTTATGTACATAAGAAAGCGACCATGTCTATTTTGAAATTGAATTGATCTAAACGTAATTAAAAGAACTACGGAACTGGCAGCGCAGTAACTTTATGGTCGCACAATTGTGTGAAATTCATAGTAACAAAATCATTCGCCTGAACTGGGATTCAAACCCAGACTCATCAATATCGTGCCGAGTACTCCAACCAGTTAAGCTAACCAGGCGTCCTCTTCCGCTTTGAACATAAAAGAGGTTTTAAGGAACAAGTTGTCCTCACAGGAACCGTGCATACAATGCAATAGAGTACCCGTGTGCGTGTGTTAAGCGCCACAGTCCACGAGGTAAGGCCCAACTTTAAACACAAAGGTGTTTAATTAGCCAAATAACAGCGGAACTGGCCGCGCAGTAACTTTAACAGTGTCACCAGCTATAGGTCACTTAACTAGCTAGAACACTCGACGCAATTTCGAGGGGTCTAGGTTCGAATCCCATTCCAGGCGAATGATTTTTTTCTGGGAATTTCACACAACTAAACGAAATAAGACGTACACAAAAATAGTCCTACCTTGATTACTTTTAAGACTTTTAGGACAAATATTAGGAGCGCATTATTTCCACCGCCGTCATTTTTTTCTCATTTTCACCATGCCTATGCAACTACTTCGGTTATTGATTATAATTGCATAAAACACCATAACGAAAACTCAAATGAACAGTAAAGTATCACGAATGGGATTGTGTTATCCAAATACTGAAAATTCCAAATTACTCCGTGGTATTGGTCGTAGCTAACTTAAAAACTGAAAATGATCCGTGTACGGGAGAGAGTGTGATTAATGACTGATGTCTATTAAACTGAGTGCTATGATAATACTCAATGAGATGAGTAACTAAGAAAAGATATTATTTTCAAGAGAAATCCTGCAGAGAATTTCGCTCACAGCTAAACAAACTGGTAAAAGTTTATAAACCAACGCGCAAAAACTAGCCATAAATAGCAATTGGATGGTAATGGATTCAAACCCATATATACGGGACATGGAATGTGTGTTGACCAGCTGATCAAGAATAGCATTTTTGAGCAAAACATTCTTTTTATTTATACAGTATCTACATAAAATAATTTTTCACTACCGTATATCTCAATTGATTAAATTCAAATTGTAACTAAGTTTTCAGTTAACGCTCACAAGCTCTTACTTAAGCACCCAATTCTTGCAACGCTATGAGATAAGTGCTAAAACTAATAACGTATGCCAAATGCTAGAAAGCGGAGAACATCGTTTAAAAAAAGGGACCACCTGAGATCGTTTTTCGAAAGAAATTAGCAATTTCTTCAACCCGTTGTTCACATCTTCAAAGTCATCACTGCATATATTTAAATTCCCACGTGAATAACAGCATTTTCCCTAATCACGCCTATTAGGAAACGAGTCTCCTAATTTTTCCAAGGCATCCACAAGAAAGTTTGGATTAATCCTGCTCTACTTTTCCCTGCGCTGTTTATCCTGCGCACTTGAGCGTTCCATTACGTCACAGTGAATCGGCTAACCTCGTTTGCCAAAAGATGAGTCGCCCGAATCAGAAAAAATGCCAGAAGAGATTAAGCCCACATCTAGAACGACAGCCTACCAGATGGGCAATCGGAATCGCATCTCATTTTTGGGGATATTAGTTACTTCCGGCGCAGCATTGCCCAGATTTACTGTCTATCTCAGTTATTTCAAACCTTAAACTAGTGTTAAAGAAATAAATATTCCACCTGAAGGTTGGAACAAATTTTCCGCGCTCCAATACAATATTTACAATAAATAGAGGCGACCACTCAGAGATCATCATGTAGTAAATCAACACAAAGCATTGCTATTTCACTTATATATATATTTATCTTTCCTCCCATATGATATTGTTTCTAACGTTCACTGAAGCATTCAACGATAACTTCGAAACCAATTTACAGAAAATAACATAACTCCAAGCCACACACAAATCTTCGAAAAATAGGAAAACAATCTGCGGTTTTCAATTGTTAAAAAAGAAAACCTTAATTTGTAGATAAATAACTCAGTCAAACCAGGAATTCTAGACTAGAAGAATTTACAACTTAAAATTGACTTAATCTATTCGTTGATTTGTGCAGCTGAATCCACGTACAGCGAAGCAAACGATTAAAGAAATGTTCTCATTTTCCCGTTGATAGATCGTAATGGTTCAAGAAGCAATGAATAAACAGTAGTCCATGCATGGATTCACAAACAGATATTAACAAGTAAAGTTTGTAAAGTTTCGACAACAGCTTTGACAGTCATAGCTTAAGTTGTTTACTTGAGACTGGCTATAGAGTATTGGAGAAAACCAAATATTTGAATGAAGGATAATCAATCACTGAAATGTTCGATGATCATGCCCGACAAAAGGCAAGCATGAGACAACAGAACAATATTCATGATACAATCACTTTCCGGGATAAAAAACCTTGATGAGGTGAAGTTTAATATAAAAATTTAGTTTGCGTCACTTAAAATTTACTGATGAAACAAGTGCACCATCATACAACGATTTAAGCCTTACCATTTCATTTCTTCCACTTTTCTTCATTTCTTGTTTATCTTTACCCATATTTGTATTTCACCACCAGGAAGAGCTTTGCTCAAGGTTAGCATTCACAGGGATGTTATGAGCTTTGCTATTCCTTACTGTGATGTCGCATACTGACATTGCACGCTTCCCTTAACTTTACTCACTACTATCCAACTTCACAACAACTTCACAACAACAACTTCAAAAAAAAAACTTCAGTGTTTCTCTTTGATCTGACTTCGGAACTTTCCCGGCTTATGGTGCGCATTTCACTCTATAGTTATGTATTCAGTTTGGGCTGATTGAAATCTCAGAGGTTTAATATTACACGACAGATGATCCCAGCAAAATTAACCGAGCTTTCCGAACTCAAACGCCGAATACATCCACGTCTCATATCCTGACGCATAAGCTGGGATAAAATTATTTGCATCTCTATCACCAATTTTCCGGCCCAATTCTAAACATGCAAGGTATTACACCGAATGTTAGAAAAGCGCTACAATTCTTACCAAAATCATCGACCAACATTCTAACACGTAGGTTTCCATTCACTTAGCAAACACCATGCAGGAGCCGCCTAAAACTGCTTTGGTAGGTTAAAATACTCCAGGTAGATTTAAGAGGCAAAATGGACCTATTAAAAAATACATATGCAGTTCTAAGGACCAATATCTTAACGAAAATTGCAATTAATTTGGAAGGGGACTTCAATAATTGGGGCCGAAAGTGAGGCCACTGAAACGTAGAGAAATCCGAAGATAAAAAGGCAAAGGTTTTCCAAAAGCCGCACTATTAATTCGAGTAAGCAGGATGAGTGGACCTAAACCTAAGGAAGAGCGGAAACAGAATGGAACGAAGTATCTGTTTGGATTCCATATTCTCCAGACCGTTGGTCACAAGGTACTTTTGGGAAGAGCGAATTAGCTCCTTCTTAATCCTATCTCTGACATTCCATTCATCTCCGAAATACGAGTTTACCAGGCTTCCGACTTTTCCAGTCCTACAATTTATGGAGCTTTACAAGTTACGTGTTATAAAAATACCGCCAATTGAAAATGATCAACGATAGCGATACGCAAGTTATTTTAATGTATTCCAATAATGATTTGAAAACACAACAGAAAAACCTAGCACGTCACCGTAAATACATCATGATTGCACCAATACATGAATTTTAAAAATTCTCCCAAGAAACTAGGAGCTGGACGCTATACGTCAGTAACGTGGCAGACTGGAAATCTAAAGCTCAAGGGTTCAAATCCCACCGAGGGCATGAATTTCATGTTTGTTTTAAGATTTAGATTACGCTAGGCGGTGCGACATAACCTCAGCAGTACACAGGAGCACCAAAACTATGAATCTTACAACTACAGGAAAAGTCGGGATATCGGAAACCAATTCTAAAGGAAAATTTTCCAGCTGCCCCACAAAATATACGTCATTTAAAATCATGTACTTGAACCATTATCATTAATTTCAACGAAAGGAGCTCAACTACTTTTTACAAGTTCTGCATAAATATTTCAATCATGACTGTCATTAAACCCTTTGCAAAACTTCCTGTTTCTGGTGCGAATCTCAGTAGTACGCAAATATTTCAATCATGACTGTCATTAAACCCTTTGCAAAACTTCCTGTTTCTGGTGCGAATCTCAGTAGTACGCAAGAGCACCTAAAACATGAATCATAACAAAACTACTGGAAACGTTGGTAAATCGGAAACAAATTTGAAAGTAAAACTTTTCAGCTGCCCCACACACCACAAATCAATAAAAATTCATGTGTTGGTGCCAATACCACAAGTTCAACAAAAGGAACTTTGATACTTTTCACAAATTCTATATAAGTATTCCAATCATGACAGCCATTCAAGCCTTTGCAAAACTTCCTGTTTCTTACAATAGTTCACTATTTCGACACTCTTTCTGTGTGATGTTCGCCACCGTGGACGGCTCAGGAGATCAGACCAGGTGATTCCGTCGACCTCGAGAGATAGAGACTGACTTCCCCATTCGCGTGCGCTTACTTGCGAGGCATTGAAAACAAGAACCCATAAAATCCTAGCACAATAGAAGCGGAGAGCACCAAACAAAAAAAACCCGAGCTTTCGCTTTTGCGCGAATAATACTTGACGGATGTAAACAGGGAAGTTCGACGCATTTTCACCATCGTACACGACAAATTCACCCGTTTCAATGGGATATGGTTTTGCATCTTGGGTGTAAGTACCGATATTGAAGTTATAAGCTCGTGCTTTCGAGGTGGAGGATCACGTGAACAACAAAACTTTCCCATTTTTATGATTGCAAATGCATCTCTGGAGGAAAAGTGCGATTGCGGAGACCCACGTGAGCCAAGGACAATACGTACGAAGCAAAATAGTACCAATGGGGCGCGGCGATGATAGGAAGGATGTAAAAGATAGATCTATCCGTGTCACAAGCTTACTTCAACAACTAGGATGGGAATCATTAAAATAACCAAGATCCAACAAAATACTAAATCTTTTAACAATTTCAAAGCCGAAATATCTTCTGACGACGGTAAAAATATTTCGTGCATCCCGACAAACTAGGGTCGATTATATCATGAAGTCACGCCAAATAAGTAGTTTGAAAGTTAGATAAGTTAACTAATTTAGAGTATAAAGCTATTTGAAGATACAGGTCTTCCGGGTTTTACACCGCGTAGGTCCATTTTTCTTCGGACGACAGTTTCGCCGGCGTTGCAGTCGGCTTCTTCAGGTCAGTGAAGTTCGGATGCAGTATGTTGGCCGCCATATATATGTTATCCGTAGGGGTGAGGTCGCTCGTGATTGGCTGTTGCTGTTTTTCTTTTTCCCGCGCAAAACGCGTTTTCAGGCATTAGCGAGGGAATAGCCATCTTCCCTATTGAAATTGTCTTCATTCTTGCTTATTTCAATGACCTCCCGTATTAGACGTGGGAAATATCTTCTTTCCTCGGAAATTAGCTTAGCTTCTTCAAATTTTATGTTGTGGGTAGGTCCATGTGTGCTCTGCTATGGCAGAGAGTCGTAGTTGTCTGCTCTTACTTGCCCTTTGATGCTCCATTAGGTGGCACTTCAGGGATCTGGAGGTCTGCCCTATGTAGCTACTCCCACAGCTGCATTTTACTTCGTACACTCCGCTCTTCGATTGTATAGGTACTCGGTCTTCGAATTGCATAGGTGCTGAGAGCGCGTCAAATCCTCTCTGCGGTTCCCGCAACATAAGGGATCATGTCGAACGCGGCAGGTTTCGGTCTCTCCTCCGGTGATTGGCCGTCGGTCCTAGTTAAGGCAATGTTTATTTTTCTTTCCTCCCTCAGGATGACGTCTCGGTGGTAGCCGTTGCTCTCTATTGTTTTCCTCAGGTGTTGCTTCTCTTTTTCCAAGGAATTCTCGTCACAAATAGTGAGGGCTCGGCTAAACAGCGTCCTAATTACAGAGTTCTTCTGTAGTGGATGGCGGTGTGAAGAAGCCATTAGGAAGTGTGAGTCTTCTTCCTGTAGACCTCGTGGCCCAGTCTTCCGTAGTTCTTCTTTTTCATAAGGACGTCCAAGAATGGTAGGCGTTTTTCTTTTTCTATCTCCATCGTAAACTTGATGGAGTCGTCTTGGTTGTTCAAGCGCTTCAGGAATTCATTCAGCTCCCTCTCTCCGTACTTCCAAATGACGAAAGTGTCGTCCACATATCTCAGGAAGAGTTTAGGTGTAATCCTATAGGTACTCAGCGCCTGCTCCTCGAACTTTTCCATGTAGAGGTTGGCGATGACCGGAGAGATAGGTGATCCCATGGCCGCACCTTTCTTTTGTTTATAAAACTTCCCATTCCAAATGAAATAGGAGTTCTTTAAACAAAAATCCACCATCTTCGGGATGTCGTCCGGCAATCCTTCTGAGACGAGTGCTCGCACAGCCTGTACAGCTTTTTCCACTGGAATGTTTATGAAAAGTGACTCCACGTCGAAACTCACTAGGAGATCAGCATCTGTGATCTTCGTGTCCTTGCAGATCTGCACGAAATGCGCTGAGTTTTTGACGAAGGTCGATGTCGTACCCGTGAAAGGTTTCAGAAGACTCGCGAGGTGTCTTGCCAATTTGTGCGTCGCTGAGTCCACGTAACTGACAATGGGGCGGAAAGGGACGTCCGCCTTGTGAATCTTGGGGAGCCCGTACAGCCGAGCCGAGGTTTGGGAGCCGGTTCGATGAGCTATTTGCTATAAAGCTATTTGTTAATATGCTAACATAACTTCCTACATGCTTGTTTCACTAACGGAATTCTAATATCTATCTACTTCTCATTCTTACATCTCTACGCATGCACGTATTTGCATAGTTCATTATCACTTGCAGATCCTAGAACTTTAGCAGCATGAAGTCTAGCGCATGTTTTAGTGAAAATTTATCCTCTGACACTCTTTAGGTGTCACGATCGGAATTTTTTTGCGCATTTCGATCACAAACTCCTAGGATTTCTGAGTTCGAGGTAGGCGACCACAATGTGCATGGTACTTTCAGTTTTGTGGCAAGTGAACTAAACTTGGTCTTATGCTGCTGAGCAGGGAGGCAAAATATTATGCCTTACGAAGACCCCAAATGAATCGCTCTAGTACGCATCACAAATAATACGACATGATAAAGGAGGGGCTGAGGGGGTCTTATCGAAAATCTAAAAAAAATAAAGACTTTGAAAAAAAATATTTATATGCTTTGATAGCGAATCACAAAACAAAGTCATAAAAAAGGATGAAGGCAAAATAAAATAAAATAAATCCTCATTGGTAGTACGTAAATGCAAAAAATTTGGACTTAGGAATACCTTTCTGCGCCACTGTGTGTAGCATAACCTTACTCCATTAATGCAGCCACTAACCTCAAATTTTACGACCCAAGGTGCAAATTGAACCTAGGGCGGAAGCTACGAAGCATTAAAATCGCACTGTCTGAGATTATATCATCACATAATCAGTTGGGCAGAGAATTATTTACGACGGGTGCTGTAAAAATTCATGTGGATGAGCACCACCTGGGACGGAGGAAACTTATTTTAGTCCTCCAACAGTGAAGACAGGTTATTTAGAGAGAGCTTTATTCTGCTCAAGTGGATCTCCACAAAAGAAAATCGCAATTGCAAGCCACTAAACTCAAGAATTATTCAAGATCATATTGAGCATTCACCAACTTCGAGCCCAGTTTTTTTCCGCAAAGAAATTCATCTATCTCGTTTTTAAAATAATTTTAATTATAATTTGAAAACAAGTGCGAATAATAAAAAAATATACCTGAAAATATTGGCCTCGGCATATATATTGCCCCGTCCAGTTCCTTGCGTTATCTTTCCAAAAGCGAGACGAGCCATTAACCCTTAGACTACCATTTTTTCTCCTTTATAAGTACACATAAGTACTTATAGGACCCAATTTGTCCCATTGGTACTTATGGGCAGGACACATATGTCCCATTGGTACTTATGGGCAGGACACATATGTCCCATTGGTACTTATGGGAAGGCACATATGTCGCATCTACCTGGGACATATATGTCCCATTGGTAGTCAAAGGGTTAACTTGTTCAATCGAATATTGAAATTCTTAAGATATTTTCATGTATTATGCAGTTCCTAAAGGAACAGAAGATCATCCGGCTATTTTCAAGAACATTATCTGCTCTATCCTCCAAAATTTACTTAAAGTTAAGTCAAAATTACACAAGCTGTAAGACGAGCCTGGGTAAAACAAAGGAAAAACCTGGCTTATGGCTGCACAAGTTCATATAATTTTTGCAAACATTATTTATGGTGATAACTCCCCTAGAAATAAAGCGAAAATTAGATAATAGTGCCATTTTTATATAAGTGTCCGCGGCATTACTAAATCACTGGAACTATTACATGAATATTCGCAATTTAATAGAAATTACGTTGCAGCCGGATTCCTCGGGTAGAAATAAGTTACTACTGAAATATATGTACGTCGGCTAACAACATCATCAGCGCCTACTTTTAGCTTTTCAAAAAATTGGGAATGTTCTCAATATTCGCAACACTTTTATAACAAGATTAGTGAAAAGGAAAGATATCTTAATTTGCAAGATTTATGCACATCCGTTCGAAAGTTCACGGCCCGTAACTTGGATCTCCAGAGTAGCTCCTCGTGACTTTGCGAAGGATGGCAGAAGCGAGACGCTTTTGAAGGTTTTGAATTGTGGATATTTAGATTCACGAAAATAACCAAGGGTTGAATGTTGTCATCTTCAAGCGATAGGCCCGGCAAGAGTCAGTTGGACCCACAGGAAATAAAATTTGGGAGACCACCGGCAGAGGCAAAACAAAATTTTCAATTTTACCCGCAAATGGATTCCGTTGTCGCCCATATTTTCAAGCAATTGAATAATCCTTCAAGAAGAATGTTCAAATTTTCAATTTCAGCCTAACTAAGTGAAACTAAAAATAACTTACTGCTTTTCAAGAAAAACAGCCGAGCTTTAAAAACTAAGAATTGACAGAATACCTACATGATGGCTGCCGGACGAAGGGAAAATTAGAATACTGAAAAGAGGCTCGCTCGTGATATATACTTGATTGCAGCTCGAAAGATGGAAACACGTACCAGTCAAGTAGGTGAGTTATCATGAAAGTGAAAGTGATGACCTATGGGGCAGCGCAAACGCACGATGCGAATAACCTTGATAGACTTTGATGCACAATGAAGGCACATTTTGTCATTCAACATGATGAAAATCTCCGATGTGATAACAACTTCTCTCTTACAATGTACTATTCACCATAGTATTTTACCGCACGATGTTTTTTGTTATTATAATCTTGCCATGAAGATGAAACCATTGAACCCTGAAACGTTGGCAAAGACGAATTTAGTTGCTGATTGTCTCACTAACCATCGAAATGAAACAAAAAATAAGTAGTATTAGTAAGAATGAGATAAATACAACTACACACTCATAATAACTCCTTTTGAAAGGGTAGTTTTATGTAGTCACGTATTTTTCTAACCATCACACCGGAAATAGGTTTAAACGGCAACCAAGCACAAAAACGTTTCAAACTCAGGATTTTCGACGATGGCGTCTCGTTCCTAAGGCCACCGCACCAAAGAGAAACACAAAAAAGCCCATCCGAGTTTCGGGCTCACTGCACTTGGCTAACTGGGGTTGGCTATGCGTTACGATTATCACCCCCGCGGTGACGAAATGATTCTCAGCTCACCAGACGAGAGAATCGACGCTAAAAAACTGATCCCTTTGACATTTGTGAGCAGTCCTCCTCACGAAAGCTAAAAATGCGACAGAAAGTGATCACGCAAATACCAGGTTAGTTTTGAGAGCAAAGAGGTTATTACCATAAACAAAATTCGTAACTAGGGACGAGCACGATAGACACAAAAAGAGTGTGTATATAACTATATATACAATCCAATTCATGTGGTAATTTCAAAATATAATATTTGTGCACTAGCTGGCACTCCATTCAGAGCATACAAGGGGCCTGTCGAGAAACTTATACAGTGGTAGTGTTATGCTGAAAACATCGTCTTGAGGCCATATAATTCTCTCCACGACATTTAAAGCTATGCTGAACTTCGATTTAATGTACGAATAATATGCGATCAACATTTCCATTATATATCCTAACGCCGTAAATGTCAAATGCGACAGTAAAATATCCACACATAAGAAAGGTTTGAATGAAGTGGATCTTTAAGTACACACTGTACGCCATCGACCGCCAAGATGATTTAATAGTTCATGAACGATTACCAAGAGGTTATGCGATCCTATGTTACATTTTCTATAGCTTGGCACAAAAAATATTACTCTCGTATTTCAATAAGTGCATTTGGGCGTTTCAAAAGGAGAATGGCGTAATTAGCAAGGCACCACGAAAGGCACTGCGGATGCACGAGCCTATCAAAACGCTTCACGATCCGAAACGTTCTTAGTAGAAGCCAACAGAGGTGAAGAATGGGCTTTCTCGTGACTTGAGAAGTGGAAGATACCCACGGAAAGCGACGGAGGGAAAACTTTCCTTACTGGTAAAGTGAAGGGTTGGATCCGTAGAATCATTAGGGCAACGGCCAGGGCGGCAAGGTAGACACCGTGAGAAAAAATAACAAAGGATTCAAAAGCGCAAGGGTTATAATAAGCTTACACTCAAAATCATTTGTTAATGTCTTCATACTCTTCCATTGGCTGAATAAACCGTGGGCGCGTAAAATTCACTCTCAATAGTTTTTACAGCAAATTTAAAATTCATTTATTCACTCCAGGACATCGTAATTTTCGAAGAAAAGACTGATTAAGGTGTTTTAAGTTACACCTTCTACTATTAAACACAATAACAGCGTGCTAAGACCTCGACGTCCAGATCTTGGCCCTGGTCACCATCGCATCTAACACATGTCGTGTCTTAACGAAAATGCCTTTCGCAGACAATTTTTTTAAAAATCAAGCACTAAGAAGACGATTCACAGTTTGATTCTATCATAATTGAAAAAATATCCTTGAAAAACAATAAAGAACCTCAGAAAAGTAAAAAAATATCTCTCACATGACAGGGCGTACAGGCGGCAAAGCAGCCGCGGGCATGTCATATTATTTTCAATGCAAAACAACTCTTAAGTGGTCCGAGAACGATTTACCTGCAAGTCGGAAACACTACCTCCTATCATGATAAATGCTTACGAGGAGAAACAGGCATTTAATACTACCGGAACCAACAGGAAAGCTCAGAATCTATGCAACGTGCTGCTTTTTGCCGCGGGCACGCCCACCGGAGGGTTAATCGTATCAGCACGAGCAGACTTGATAATGCATAAGAAAATCAAAACCACATCTAAATTGATAAGTCATGATGATGGGTGGAACACCAAAATATTCTTACGCTTGACAAAGACACGAATAAAATTCTCGGAAGCGATACGAAGAAGGAAGGACACAAAATAATGTAGAGCGAATTCAATAAGACTATTCACCCTATATAATTGGATACAATTTACGATTAAAACGCAATTGAAATGGATAAATATAATTGCAGATACGATTAAACTAAATCATTCAGAACGGTAAGTATTCGCTGATATCCTACCCTCAAACATGAGCCATTTTCGTGCGTGGGCACACCAACGTTTAAATCCCGCTAGGTATATCGGTGAATGTGATGAAAATTTGCCAAGAATAAAAAACCATTTTTCAAGTAAAAAAATCGAATGCATCAATAATTGTGTAAATAAAAGAGAAATCCTGACATTCTTTTGAATTTCTCATGGGCATGTGTCACGAAGCAACAGCGATTGGTTTGTGACAAGGTTTAAACTTTACTTAATGCATGAAAAATTATTACCATTTGAGTTCACTGTGATTCAGATTCGGATGAAAAATTCGGATTAAATACGATCAATGATATATGATCATTATCGAATTTTTCCTTCAATCAACGTAAATTCAAGTAATCACACAACTATTGTATAATGCAAGCAGATCCTAACCGAAGCAGACGAAGCTAAACACTACATTTATGAAAATCTTGATGCTCCCAGTACTATTGACGTGACATATCGTAAATATTTTATATTCAAACGACCTCACTCTCAGTTTCTTTCAGCACCCACTAATTGTTGCGTGTGGTTCTCCCACAAAACCCACCCAGTCACGTGACCCGTGACGACGCAGCTCAGCCCGTCCATTACTTCAACAGCTTATTCACTTCGCTTTATTACGTCTACAATTCTGTTTGATTTGTTGACCAACTAATTGGCTCGCACACGACCGTGAACCTACTCGCGAGACCGGCTTCACACACTGACGAGCGAAAAAGTTGCAGGGCGAGGTGAGAGCACGCGCTAATGAAACTCGCCCTGCGTGAGAGAAAAACGAAAACTGTGAAGGAAAAAAAAGAATCACGGTTCCTGCACCCGAATTTAAAATTGTCCGAACGATGGTGAGAACAGACGGGCACTAAACAGATCTACTATGTATTAATAGAGTGGTAACCGAGGTATCCATTTCTCTTTTGTTTCCATCGCCTTCATATAAACGTAATCCCATAAGGAAATGCGAGAGAACGACGTCCACAAGATGTTGAAGATTCGGTTGGGAGTGGAGGCTGGTGTACTGGCCCCATCCCCAGAGCCCGAGTTCGAACTCCAGCCTTGCCGGAAATATATTGCTTCAAAACCGAAGGGACCGCCGTTATTGGAGTTTGAAGATAGGGCCTTCTCGAGTAACTTCACAGATTACGACCAGTTATTTCGGTGGATTGGGATATTTCAATGAATTATCCATTAAAATTTAATTATAAATAAGACAGTTTCATATTTGGAGACTATTCTGAGGATTCCCGATCCGATATACGATCTTACCCTTACCAATCCACTGACTTTACCTCCATGGGGAAAATGACCTCGGCTGTCGGTCACCTCCTCAAGTATCCAACCAACAAACTATCGAGGAAACCACAAAGAAATTCAGTTATGCACTATGTGGTTCCTCGGCGCTGGTGTCTACGTGAACTCAGTACTTTATTGAGTCGCAGATTGAATATTTATTTTTAAGATGTTCGTCAAGATTGAAGATATTGCACGGTCTGCTGGCGAAAAAAGGTTTGTTTCGGACAAATACGCGATAAAACTAATGAAGAGATTATTTACACATGAAAAATATAATTAAGGAATCATTTCCCTGGCAATTAAAGAGATCATAAGACTTTCCCTTCGAGTTTTACAGAAAATACGGCCATTAAATAATTGACAACAATACCTTGGCGCTCGAATTAAGTTGATTACTCAAACAAAACTCGGATCAAGAGAGCATTAGTGAGTAGCTAAGCAACTCTATGGAAGAAATAGACTTCAAAATCAGTGAAAGGAAACGGCGTTTCGCAAAGGTGGCAGTACAACACGACCCTAAAGAGACAGAATGGAGGGGAAGAATGGAATCCACAGACACGCGAAGGGGAGCGTGCACCACGCAAGATCGTGTGCTTATATAGACGATCATCTCCTCTCCTGATGATCGCGGAAGCATTCTCCTTCCACTAGTACGCCGCCGCCGCGCTGTGATGTGAAATCACTCCACAGGCTCGGAACGGCCACTCAAGGTCCAATCGTCACTCCCTTCTCACTGATAGCGGAGTTTCAACAAGGAAAAATACTTCATTATCAGGTAATGCGATGGAAAAGTACACTCCCAGTGAACTCAACTTGATTTTTTTTAATTTACCGACATAAATCACGCAACAAACAGCATCTGGACGGAGAGCAACGCAAATCAAGTTCAAACATGTTCAGAGAAGTAGAAGAGACAATCTCAATGGACGCACGCAGCAAAATAACAGCATACTGAAAACAATAATCGAAAGATAAACGAATGGGAAGAATTATTATCACGGAAAACCAAGGATTGAACACATCAGCCAAATAACGAGGAACATAAGATGATAACTTCAACATCGTCAGCAGTCGTCAATTGGAAGATTGGTTTGCAACAGCTCTCCAATGTACTCTCATCTCCGCCAATTTCTTCTCATTACGAAGATTTCAAACAGTTACCTAACAGAGGAGTATGGTATAGTGCTAAAGCAAGCCTATCTTCTTCGGATTAATGACCACTGATAATGTACAAAATTTAGGTATGTCAATACAACATTTTCGACAAATCTGTGAATCCAAGATCTCACATCCAGGGACTGCCACACACCATTATTTCTCTTCTCTCTCTTTCAAATGAAATAGATATCACTGGATCCACAACATCTATAAACTAACTTATCCAAAGACTACCTCTCTGGGCGGTATGTTACACATAATTGCGTCAAGTTTGTGATTTGGTTTTTCTTTTTCTCATTTGACAATGATTTACGAAGTTCTTCTCCCGAATTGTGAAACTGTCTAAAACGCATATTATGTGGTTCATGGACGATGTTATTTCTCTATTAATTCCTTTGCTACACATTAAATTGTTCAAACTCAATAATACAAGGGCCAGTTTGGGTGTTTAGGTTTGGGATTATTAGTGTAAAATACATTTTCGAATCGACCTTAAATGAAAATTTCAGGCACATTTAAAGGTTTGTTACCATCACCTTGTAAGAGTATTATTACTTTTAACTTGAGAGGAGGGCAACCCTTAAAAATCTTAACCTTACTATTAAAACTTTTTCAATATTAAGTTAATTAAAGAATTCCAAGAAAGAAGCTCCTACGAATCAAGTGGGTCGACAACCTTTACCACCAACTTTAAAAAAAAAACGCGAAGACGATAGAATTAACAATTTAAAAAATAATCATCAATTAAGTCTGAGTAGTGCTTAATTTTAACGGCGAAAGAAATAAGAGGGGGTTGCCGATGACAGATGGGGTAACTGAGGAAAAATCTCCTAAGACAGAATACTGATATGCATAACATGAATTTATTTAAGTTATCTCCTCATCTTAACTTGCGAAATCAACTACGAAACTGTAATTTTTACAAAACCTACCAGTCACTTTCCGAGAATTTTTTTAAATTGGCAGACGAATACCACTCTCGTTAGAGGATGTTTCAAGATGATGGTAAGAAAGTAATTACATTGCGAGATGATAAAATGAAAAGTTTGCAGATAAGTTGTGACTTGCACTTGGGCACAAAAATACTAAAACTCTCCTTGTGCACAGGTGTTTCGCTCAAATTAAGGTCCTCTTTCTCTGTTTTCCTTGAACAATTTTTCCTCAAACAGCAACTCAAATTTACTTCAATGATCACGGATATCGTCCATATAACAGATGTAACTATTTTATCCAACAAGTTACCCCTGTATTACTCCTCACTCGACGCTATCAACCACACCAATTCGAAGCTTGTGGCGATTACAGAAGTGTGAAATCCAAGAACTTGGCGGAAAGAACTTACACTTTGAAAAATTTCCAAGGTTTGACACTAGGACAAATATTCCGATTTTTCACTTCGAGAGCCCTTTCAGTTAACCAAATAATGCAACCATTTTAAGAGCAATATGGCCTTCGACGAAGAGAATACTTCACCAGAGAGACAAAAATGTAATGCTACTGGCCTCATAAGTCCCATACCCTCCACGAAATACGTTAATAAGTAACAACAACAAAGATTTCCCACAAAAATGGGAAATAGGATATCACTTGTAGTAATTTTTACTCTAACTATGCTTATTTTGCTAATTTACCCCTCCTCAAATCAACTCTTCTGTCCAGGAAAACTAAATTGAAAATTTATAAAACATTGATAAGACCAGTAGTTACATATGGAGCTGAGACATGGATCCTATCTAAACAAGATGAAGAAACACTACGAAGATTTGAAATTAAAATAATAAATCTATGGCCCAGTTAAAGAAGGAGAAACGTGGAGAATTAGAATGAACTGTGAAATAAATGAAATATTGGAAGAGAAGGGTATACTTAGTTAGGTTCTACAAGTCATTGCGACTGTTATGGTTGGACCATGTTGAAGGGTTGGAAGAACACAGAATGCCCAAATTGTTAATTAATAGCAAGATGGAAGGGAGTAGGAGGAGAAGAAGACCACACAAAAGATGGCTGCAAGATGTTGAAGAGGACCTGAAGACAATGGGGATTGGAAGATGGAGAGAGAAAGCAAAAAGGAGCGCCGAATGGGGGCACATAACTGAGGAAGCCAAGGTCCACACCGGGCTGTAAAGCTGAGGAAGAAGAAGAATTAACTAAGGGTTTAGTGTAGGAAAATCGATATTTTATGAAAATTTATCAAGCATCCAGCACACGGTGAAATGATAGGCAAAGCTATCCAAGGGCCTGCCATTCAATGGGTAGTGTACAGTAAAATACTAACCAAAAAATGCCACCGGAAAAATATGTCCAGATTTATTTATAAATAACTACGTTTCCTTGGTTCATGATGTACCACATTCTCCAAAAATACTTTTATATCAATCTCTGCCATAAAGCTTTCTATAAAGCATGGAAAAACGGGATGAAAAGCAATTCGATAGGGACAACTGGATATCTAGAATACGTTATTGGCAATTACCATGATCTAAAAAGTTAAGTCATTAGCTATATTGAACAAACTGGTTTCACTGAAGTGAAATTAATCCTTGATCCGTCCGTATCCTAGGCTTGTTGCTGGCGTTTCTGGGCAACAGATGCTACTGCGCATTTCTAGACCTTTAAAAAGTAGAATCTTTTCAAGGAAAACTAAAGAAATTTGACATAAAACTATAATATAATCAGTGGTACTGTACGGATCAGAAGTAGGGGTTATGAGCAAAAATTAAAAAGAAGATTGACCACTTTTGAAAACTAAGCTTTGAGAACGATCTAGGGATCAATTAATGAAGGAGGGTACAATAAGAACGAATAGAGAATAAAAAGAAATATACACATATCCTAACATCAAAGCATTGGCGAAATGCATAAGGTTGAGATGGGCTGGACTTTTATGCAGGAGGGAAGAAGATTCAACCCTTGAGATGATTTTATGTGGAAAGCCAAGTGGTAAAAGACCGCTCGGAAGGCCGAGGCTCCGATGGTGGGACCGTACCAAGAGGGGCATACTGCAAGTGGAAGCGATTGAAGAATGGATGAAAACAGATAGAAATGGTGACAAGTTACTGGTGAGGCCAAAACACTGCTTGGGTTTATGTGGCCAAATAGGCAAGGTAAGGTGAGGTAAATTAATTCTTGATAAAGGCTTTTTACACAATGTGAATCTAAAAAAAGGGTCCATCCTGTTCCACAATGGAATATCTTTTGTCGCGCGGTCTCGTACACGTTTCTGCGCCATTCGCTCCCTTCACGCGATGCGAATCGGTCATTCAATATGACTGGTTTGCCGCATCTCTCCACTTCATTCTCCTTTCAACTAACAGTTTAATTCACGTATAATTCCTAATTTCGACATCCATTCATCTTCGGCTTTCCTTATTACTTGTCCTCATTTCACGCCCCTTACATTGCAATTTTCAAGAGGCTGTTGTCTCTCAGAATGTATCTAATTGTAATATATCTTTCTGTAATAATAAGTAACGCTAATCAGTAGTTGTATCTTAACCAGTGTACTGTATGTTAGCTAGTTCGCCTACATATCACTCTCATAGTTTCTGATTTAGCTGCGCATTTTTCTACTATGCCCTTTGGTCTGAGTCTAGCGGCCGGGGGAACTTAAGACGTTCTGATTTTAATTTGGACGAGAGCTGCATGCCTGGTACGTAATCACCCCGTGTCACACACCGTAGAGGTGGCTTGTACGATATAATGTAGATGTAGGAGTTTTTGTTTCTTCTACCGTTTCAGTTTTCACCGAGAACCTCTTCACCACAGCTCTTCGTAGAACGTCATTGGTAATTCTCTCCGTCCAGTCGATCTTCATCGTGCTTCGAAAACAGTAATCCCCATTGCTGAAAATATTATTTGACCTCCTGCTATTATTGTTAGTGTATCAATACCGTAAAATAGCATGCTTCATTAGAATGTTTTAATGAAGTGCACTGTAAAGCCGATTATTTACCACAAAGTTTTAAACGATTGAGTTTGAAATAATAGATTTATTACTGATACAAATGAACTTCAGTCGTGGGAGCATCTAATGAGCTTAAATCTTTAAAAAATCGGGGAATGAATCTGGGATCGCGTAAAAGTGGAGGCAGGAAAAGTGATTCTTGCTCCTCCGGGCAATCCGCGGCCGGAGCATCCTTTCCACCTCCTTACTTTTCCCCTCCCCCTCGTCTTCCCATTCAGCGCCCACCCACATGTCCCGTGCATCAGTGCCCCCATGTGAACGAAAGCGCAACTGATTGTCTTTTGCCACACCTGACCGGCCGTTGCCCCTAGATTCAATGACCCCCGGCAGGCGCTATCGCCGGTTAAACCATGCGCCAAAATAGTTGC
Source organism: Pyrrhosoma nymphula (assembly GCA_963573305.1). Taxonomy (NCBI): domain Eukaryota; kingdom Metazoa; phylum Arthropoda; class Insecta; order Odonata; family Coenagrionidae; genus Pyrrhosoma; species Pyrrhosoma nymphula. Next base: position 40,886,730 of record OY754334.1, read on the forward strand.
AAACTGGTCGACGACTTCTCAGTATACAGGTGCGGGTGGCGCGCGCGCACATTTTCAGATCGCCAGAAAAAGAAATAAGTGGGCCTGAAATTTAATTTGGTTGAAAAACAATTACGCCCAATTGGCAGACTACCCATGGCAACATTAACTACTGTTTGAGTCCCCTAATTCACCCCCTTTATTTCACAGCCTAACAACAAGCACACAAATTACAGACATTAATAAAGCAAAGACCATAAAATTCATGTTCACAAGCATTCACAAGTACACATAAGTATACACAAATCCACACAAGTATACACAAATCCAGAAAGGCACAATCGACAATAATAACGTACTTAATCACATTGTCATTCAGCATAAATCACACATTATTGCTAATGCAATTATAAACAACAGGGAAACGTAAATGCCCCTTCACGGAAAATCAAACATTCACAAGAATAATTTGAGGAGAGCTGCCATTTCGCACTTGTTAGGCAGTAATTTAAACGTGATGACTGTGGAGTTCGGTCCTAGCTAAAACATAAATGTTACAATAAAAAATAAAAATATAAGTTCCAAGATTCGGGAAAATTCAGACAAATCAGTATCAGTATCAGACAATCACAATCAGTATCACAAGATAGTTCTAAATTTCCTTTTTTCTCCCTTTTTCCAAGACTATAAAAAATTATTAATGCTTAAATTTAAAGCACATGGCAAAAAAGTGCCTCCCAATTAATTGCAGGGGCAAACCTTGTCTTCAAAACATCATCAAGTTAATAACATCTTATCAGGACGTTTTAATACGAGAATTGTAGAGATTTTGATTTTCCGTCAGCAAACAACTACACTGACGACTTACAGGCAATAAATGATATAAAATACTTCATGCTAGGATACTTTTTCCACCAAAGGCTCCATTCTGACGGAGAAAACTGTAACATGAGCCCCTGTATACAGGAAAGTTGCAAATAAAACGTCTTTATTTTATCACAATTCTTCTGCACGAGCTTAGAATACGCTTTCCAAGAATCCTAATATTATTCCTAATCAAAGCTACTTTCAAAAAACGTAAGAAAGGCGTTAGCACACAGTGCCAATCCCACTGCTGTAATTTTTTAATTTGACTAGATAAACGTTAATACATTTCTATGCATATATAGAAGGAAAAATTTCCAATGATTGACTAAGAAAAACAAACATTTCTGTCCAATTGTAAGTACTTAAAAACGGAATTTCAATGCATTTCGCTCCCAATCGAATTATAAAATACCCCGAGAGAATGTGCGACGAAGTAACCAGGCGGGAAATGACGGACTCCAGCGTACTTTGTGCGACCTGATAGCATTTAAAAGGGGAGGGGAACGTTCTTCGTCTCGCTACAAAGCGTGCCAAATCCAAATTTCTTCACGTTCCACTTTATTCGTGCTTGCAAATGCACTAGCGCCTTCCACAAACAAGTTAGCCTCGGGAAAACAACCCCTGGAGGCGTTTACACGTGGTTTGGGGTTGTGTAACTGAAAGACATAAGGATAATGGAATGGGCATGGGGAATCAAACGTTCCCGAAGTAGTTCATATAAGCTGGTTTAAGCCTACTTCGGCCAAAAATGTTTTCTTTCGTTTTCCTGGTAATATGAATACTGTCTCACGTGATATTACCCCTTACCTAGAAATCTTCTAAAACAATTAAAGTGTATGAAGTTAGGATAATGTATTCCAGGAATTAAATGGAAACAGGTTACCTCGTTCAGCTTTTCTTTGAACCGAAAATCGAATTTCACAAAATAGTTGTTTTAGAAAAAGCGTAATTTTCTTTAATTTCATCAAAGGTGACGGTTTCGAGGATCACATGCTTCCTATTATTTGGCGGCGTTACAAAATCTATTCCTCGATTGTTACAAAGGTTTAAATGGTCGAAGTCAAGGGTGGAATCGAGTACAAGGATGTACCGGTAGGCATCAGTCGTTTTAGATTTAAAATGTGACGGAATATTTTTACCAGCTGCCCCCTTGTCTCAGCTTACTTATATGCTGGATACTCATCCATATTCCACAGCGGTATGAATTTACTAGCCAAGTTTCCTATTAAAGCTTCCCCGAGACGGAAATGGGCGAGGATCTCCCTAAAAGTGGATACAGGAAAATCTCTCGGAAAATTCGTTAATATTATGATGGAACAGTAAGTTAGGAACCCTAGGAAGGTTTTCGCGCAATGACTGACACTACACCCGATGTCCGAAAGTGAATTTTTTACAAAACTTATACCAAACGGGTTTTGATTATTCTATGACAGGCGGAATTTAGAGTAAATTCAAGTTTATTTCAAGAATTTGATTGGATAATAACTTGAAATTACACTAGAAATTCTTCAAATTCTGCTTTTCACACGCTACTCAACTCGTTTGATAAATTTTATTTTCAAAAATTCTAAAGGTGGGGACTTAAGATACTTTCGACACAGTTTAGAGAAAATATTTTTAATAGAATTTTTGGAGTCATGAGGAGAAAGATACCTTAATAGTAGGCACTACGGCGAAAATTGGCCTGAGGCGCGTTTTGAAATAAATACCGACCAAAACCGCCTCGTTTCGCCAAAACAGTATGTTTTATCATTGATTCATGGCGGAAGAGAAATCTCACGTGGAACGGAAAATCTATTCACGACTCCACTCCCGACCGATTGGTCGCGGCCCAAATTACAATGGGTCTCGGGGGAAAAAAGCCACACAACCAGACAAAGCCAGGAAACCGAAGTTCGTGAAATGGTTACAAAACTACGCAATCACTCTACAAATCGACGAAACGGTTACAACACTCACACAAGAGACTTGTTCTTTCAGTAATTTGGTTGCTCACATCACTCTGGCTAAATGCTCATTAACTTGGTAGAGGATGAAATCAAAGTGTATTCGCTGTAACGTGAAATATGCTCACCAGAAGGTGACAACCTCCAAAAGAAAATTAAAATTTCAATCAAGAATTTTCTCAACCTACAGAATGAACAAATTTATTTCAATGTTAGACTTTCTCGAACTCTATATATATATAAATAAATAATTATTTTTCGGGATGTGACAGATATTAGCATAGACCGTTATTAGCTCGTTGCCGACGTTCAGCAATGGTATAATTGCTTCTACAGGGTTACATTTGATTGCCATATCGTAGAAACTGGTAATTTAAATTCATCCAATATTTTATCAATTTATATAAAAACGCTTACCATTTTTGTATATAATTTCCGTAAAATATTTTATCAATTTAAATTAACAATTTTGTTAATTCTGGTGATTCATTGTAGCCCTGAATTTATTATTATATAACAATTTCGAAATGCCTGCAAAGAGCTAACGGCGAACTATTATTACCTAAGACATATCATATCACGAAGAAACACCTATTACCTTAATATGCTATGTATTTATGAGGATACCATAAACTCTGAGAAAAAGTCACTTCACCTTTACCTGACAGCCTATGAGAGGATTACAGTGATTCTGAGAATTTATCGAATAACACTTGTACCTCAAAATCTAATAATGCATTAAATAAGGTTTGTTATCATAGGTAATAACTAAACTGGAAATCCTCGATTTCTTTTTGGATGGCAGCCGTGAATTTTGACAGCGATCCTACAGAGGTCGGTAGAATGTTTTCTACGGCGCGACAACTAGTAGCTAGTCAATGCATATTAATTGCGGCTATCAAATAAATTACCGGCCCTATTCACTCATAATACCTCGGGAGTTTCAAATACGTTATTTTCGACGGACAGAATGATTAATGAACGTCACTTTCCTTTCGAGGCAGTATGAGAGGATCTTTGTTGGATATTTCTGCATCGTTTCTATTTAATGTTTAGGGTAAAGAGTTGATAAGTTAGTGCAGTAAACGTTTATGACGTAGCCACTATAGGTTTACTAGTGTCATTTAGCCGAATAGAATATATGCTTAAGACACAAAAACTCCACCAGGAAGCAGAAAGTAGAAACGCCAAGCATATGCCGGAAGAATATTGCTCCAAAGCATATTCCACAAAAAACTTGATTTTGACCGTATTAGTACAGCTGTACCAATATTTCAAGCATTATAAGTAAAGTATTCAAGTAAAGTATTAGTATATAGTAATTTCAATATAGTAAATATAGTAATTTCAAGTATTCAAGTAAAATATTGCAAAAAATATTTGAAAAAATTAAATATTTGAAGAGGAAAATGGCCGAAATCTAGGACACCTATTCACTTGTGGGAGACCCAATCTTTTGTGAATTGAAACATTTTTTTGGCTTATTCCGGCGTTCCACGAATTTCAAGCCGGACGGAGTACCATAGGAACTGGGTCAATAGGAAGAGGCTACTTAGTTTCGAGTGAAACATTGACCATGTTTTTTCCCTTTTGACTCTAAGCGTAAAGCATACGTGCAATTTCATGAAAAGTACTTGAACGTAACAACGACGAAAATTAAAATGGAGCGATTTTTCCTTAAGTGCAGATTTGCATGAAACTTTGCATACGTGTCCTTATTATTGATATCTACAGATAAAAGTGAAAAAATTGCATTTTACCGATTTAGTTTCTTGGCATTTCAATGCTATTTTAACACGTAGTCTTATGGCACATGACATATATTTCGAAATAATTAGATTTCATGTTTACATATTCTCTTTTAAACGCGAAATAATAAGTTTCATATTATTATTTTAGTTGCTAACAAATATCAAGGTTTCATGCCGAGTAAGAAAATCGTATTTATTTATGATTTTCGCTTAAATTTCGAATTCCACACCAAAAATTCATGTCATAACAATGCTTTAATTAAGGCGAAATTTAAAAAATATAATTCTTGCGTCATTTAAATTACAGCATGCATGTTGATTTCCACCGTATAAACAGATGTACTTAAGGTGGCCGGAGCGGTAATCGTGAGTCGTTGAAGGCACATTCTAATAACTTTTCAAGTAAGTCGAAACAAATATTCTTGGACCACATTTCACTCAAGTACACCTGCTTATAAGTTGTAAATCACCATACATGCAGTAATGTATATGATGCAAGAGTTATATTTCAAATTGACGCCTTAATTAAAGCATTGTCTTGACTTGGATTTTCGGCGCGAAATTCGAAATTTACGATAAAATCATATCTTAATACGCTTTTCTTACTCGAAATGATACCTTGATAGTTGTTAGCCGCTATTTTAATGATATGAAACTTATTATTTCGCATTTAGGAGGAAATCTGTACATAAGTAACTGAATTGTTTCAAAAGATATGTCGCGTGCCATAGGAGTACTTGTTAAAATATCATTGAATTGCCAAGAAACCAAAGCGGTAGCATGCAGTTTTTTCACCTTTATCAATAGATATTACTATTAAGGACACGTATGCAAAGTTTCACGCAAATCTGTATATAAAATAAAAATCGCTCCAGCCATCTTAAGTGAAATGTGCACTCAATGACTCGCGATTACCGCACCAGCCACCTTAAACGACGACACAGGGTTTCAAAGCTATTGTGTCACGGGAGGAGTGGCTACGTAGCACAGCCTAGAGAAGGCAGTATATTTTTCCTGAAGCATCCTCCCAATGGAAACAATTGGAGGTAGACTTCAATTCAAACTCCTGGTTTAAAATAAATATAATGCACCGACAACATATGATCCCCACTATGCGAAAAATGGCTGATCAAACTCTCTGAGTGGTCAGCAGCAGTTGAGCACGCGCGCGGACTTGGTAACCTTGCCGATGAATGAGATTCAGTCCGTCAAGCATGCGACTTCTTCCCATTCGCTCCCTTCAGTCAAAGTACAGGAATTTTGCTAAGGCTGCACGTTGGAGGAAAATATGCTTACGCGAGCGTAATATAGTCCTCAAACGCGATACAAATTCATTGCTGGTCTTGAAAACGCCGTAGCATTCATAGAATATCACGATAACGAAAGCTACTGCTCGGCAAGATGGTAATTAAAGTTAAGACGACGCAATCTACTTGTTAAGAATTTTTTTAAAGAAATATTTCTTAACGATTTCAGATAACTCAAAGTATGGTTGAGTTTAATATAATAAATTTCGCATTCTGCAAGTCCTTAACTATATCGCTGCCATTACAAGTACCAAGCTATCAGAAGAAACAAAATTTTCAAAATTACGTAACTGAAAGAAGATTCATTATACCGAATCTACTTAATCAAGAATCAAATCGTAAAATGTAACATCCCGGAAGGCTATTTTAAAAGACAGACTATCATATTCATAGAGCTAAGAGGCATTTTGACGGATTTTCCAGGATATAACGTTTTCATAGGCAGGCATAAACAATGCTCGCCAAACTTTTCGTATTTCTCAAATTTGAATAAAAACAGTAATGAACATATGTTCCATGCTACTCTCACGATCACGGGAAACGAGAGAAATTGGCTATCCATCGGAAAGGGTTACTATACATTGGTCCGAAAAATTGTGAATTACACAGGCTAATGTGTCAAATAATTTCCAGGAGGATACGTTACCACGCGAATTGAGACGAACACAATCATTTTATTAAAGAAGGACCACCCAATAAGTTTGCTTCATGTTAGGATTAGGTGAAGTAAAACCAAGAAGAGTATAGAGAGGATATATATATATATATATATATTCTTTTGAAGTTTTCGCCAATTGGCCACAAAAAAAATATATATATATGTATGTATAGATGATATAGATATAGAGAGGATATAGATAAGAAATGTAGGAAAAACTCAAAAAATAACATTTTCCGTCCAAGAGCAGATTTAATTCACTATAAAAGCCATTTCCCTGGTGGTCAAACTAAATATAGAGTCAACCCGAGTAGATATCCGCCCTTTTTCATATTCGCTTATCCCACAGTATAGTTATAAAACTAAATTTTCATTTGCCGACTCATATTTTTTCTCATACCATTATCATATATTTAAAAAAAATAACATTAAAGAGAATAAGTAATCACATTATCTAGCACTCTATTCGACTGAATCTGAAGAATAATGGAGCAAATGTGAAAAGTCGGAGTCCTTCCTCATGGCACGCGAACACCAATCTAGAGTAATAATATTAAGACCATTTCAAATACAAAAAATAAAAACTGTCTTTTGACACAAATCGATTGAACTTGTTCAGAGAAAGCATTCCTACCTTTGATGATCGTAAAATTATTTGAGTTAACGTACACAGCGAATCGTTCATTCAATGAACGAATACGCTTTCTACGGGAAATTATGGTGTCTTTCACTTTCCTGGGAGGTTTCTCACGAAGCATATTCCGAGCGATAGTGAGAGAAAGATATGGCTGGCTTTCCTTGAACCATTTTTTCCTGGAAATCGTTAAAATATGGAGCAAAACAACTTGAAAACGATGAACCGTCACGGCTGACCAGCAGATAATGTAGCCTTGAACCATTAAAATACACTTTGAGGTCCAGAAGTGAATTTCTCATTAGTCAGAAAACTAGCAGTAAATGCTTTAACTTTCCACTTTTCTAGATAATTGATCAAATTTTGATTCTTAAGAAAACATTTTTCTGAAGTCCAAGAAAATTTGTTACACACCCACAAAAGTGATATCCTGACCCTATTTTCACCAAATTGCCACGGTAACCTTGAAAAGCAAAGCACCCACGTAATATTATTTCTCTCGCTGTAAAGGGTATCTTCGGTTACGGTAAAAATTGTTTAATACCTTAGAAAAGGATGTATATAAAAAAAACTGGGTTTTCATGAATTAAATAATATTTTAAAACAAATTAAATCAAACATATTCTAAACACCAAAGAAAATAAAATAAAATTTTTTTTCACTCTTTACGCGAAATAAAACTTTGAAAAAATGTTTACTCCTAGTAAATAGAGGTAACATTGGGGTACATAAGTTTATAAAAAATGTATCCCATGTTAAAATGATCTATGTAAAAACTAATAAAAAACCTGTTAATTAACACAAATTTTAGACAGAGCAAAATTTGTTTCACTTTTTATAAACACAAAACATTTTCCAACCCTGTCCAATACCCTCCCAAAAGAGTCATCAATTTAAAACTGCGACTCAGTTGCCACGAGGTACAAAATATGTAGTTATTTTCAAGAAATGATGACAGCTTAGGGAAGGTTCACGCATGTCCTAGATGGACTTAGTACGTGCACCATTGACGAAAGTTTACACCGTCTATTACCATTTGGCGATCTACTGTTTAGGGAGGGTATTTGACTGAAAATCGCCACTAATCTATATTATTCTTGCTATAGTTGCCCGATTTATTCACATGCTCTTTCTCTTCACCTAAGAATACTTCATACCTCTTCGTCCTCCATCGTCTAACGTTTGAAAAAAAACTATGCGAAAAACATCACACATTGTGACTGCTGTAAGTTATGGACATTAATGTGTAATCTGTAGCACAGTTAAGGTTTCTTCTCATCCCTCAGGATGTAAGTTTCCTCCCAAGATTCAATCGCAAAGATTCTTGCTGATAAGTGCACACCGCACAGTGAAACTTTCATCTCGCGGACTTCTCGCAAACTGGAATGAGTTTGAAAAATTTGTACGAGAAAATGCCGACTTTTATGATGGTGATTAATTATGATTTCCGACGAAAACTAAAACTCTAAGTGAAAACGCCTTTGGCCTTCAAGCTTTTTCTTGGCGCTGTCTCATGGAACGTAATTTACAATTTTAAGATACTAATCTCGGTTTTGGCATAATGGTTAAACGCTTTACACAACACAGCGTTTTCAATCTCTCCACCGCATTCTTTCGCAATATTGTTTTCGTGGAATTAATCCTTAAAGTGTCCTAAACAAACAGAAACAATTTTAATCGAGAAACATTATGTTTTTGAAAAATCATGTCCACGAACAATTTTTTCTTATAGAAGATCTCACATGAACCGTATGTGTGAACTGATAACGATTATAAATTTCACGTAAACTCGAACTTAAAGCCATCTTCATATAAAATTAAAACTTAGCGAAACCAAACTGATGCAGGTTAATACAAAACGAATCATCCCTAAAGGCCGTTTTACACGATGAAAGATTTTGTACAAACGAATGTACGTGATATTGTATGTTTGTCTCAACGAAATTAGAACAGGTTCTATTTTCCGTTCAGGCATTGAGACATTCGCACAAGCGTTCATACAATTTTCCGCTTTTCACGAAACATTTTGCGTCATGCAAGAGGCCACGGAAGAGTTTGAACAAACAAATGTACCGTGTAAAACTGCCTTAAGACGTTCGTAGAAATTTCATCGGTCATTAAAATCTCCTGTGGCCATTGAAATGAAGTGTTACAATAGTCCTACCTCCAGCCCATTTTATAAGTCCAAAGACCAGTCAAAAGGGAGTCGGTACAATATTGGGCCTAAATTAAATTTTATTAAATGGAAAAACTTGAAATGATTATCAATCGAGGTTTGCTTTGACGTCAGTCAACTATCCTTTTTAGATATAGTCATCGGCGGTTTCTCAGTGACACTTGTAGAATAAAAAGAAATTTTTTTGTCCAAAACTCCAGTATAAATATATTAGGTTCATCATTTAAAAAAAGAGTTTTGTTCACATTGAACAGAGGATCCTTCACTACCTTGGAGAGAAAAAACTGATATTTTGTGCATATTACATGATGAATTAATGCGTACGTAGGAATAATTTACACTCTGACCTTATTTCGTTAAAAATTTGGTGAAATTTGATGGTAAAAAACTGAAAACTTCGGTTAGTACCTGAAAACATAACAATAAAATTCGTTAACGCCTTACATGGAGATATATAAGTCTTCCAGTCCACTCTTCAAATGAACGTTTTGCGTCCCCTACTACCCCTGCCGTGGGCACGAATGTACCCTATGAAGTTAAGATATAGGAAAGTGCATTGCGCCCTTGGCAACTGAACGGCTGTCTGTCAGTGCAAAGACACATGCTCCATATGATAAGAGTAGGAAATTTGCGAATAGTAGATTTCAATGGAATTGACATTCTTTTAATGATATCTACGAAGGCAAGTCACATCCTTTTGTTCTGTGTCGTCGAGTTCCCTTATCATCTATTAGAGTAAATGAAAAAAATAAAAGCTATATTTAAACGAGATTATACCGATGAAGTCGTACACTACTAGTTGCTTTCTAGGAACTTCACCCTCTCTTACATAACAAAATTGTTTTGAGAGAGACTAGACCACACAATTCGTTTACGACTCTAGACGACGCATAATCATAACGGTGAGCTAATGACGAATTTCACAACATTTTCTAAGAATGAAAAACCAGGAATACGTAACCTACGCAAAGACACGGATGTTTATAGCATTGAGTATATTACGTTTCCCGCTAGGCTACATTTTTATCAAAACATGAATGAATAAGCAATAGGTTAATAAATATAAAGGGTTTGGAAAGGATTTCTTGTAATTTAGAAATACTACTTTTTTAATTAATTAATCCAAACCAATAATAACCATACCAAGAAATTGATAATTTACTGAAGTCAAGCCCAGCCTCGATTGATAATCATTCTAAATATTTCCATTTATGAAAAATTAATTTACGCCTAATATTGTACCGACTCCTATTTAACTGGGCATTAATATCATAACACTTCTTTCCAATGTACACAGGAGAATTAAAGAGCGATGAAATTTCCACGAACGTTTTATGGAACAAGATGATTCCAAAGAGTGACTTCCTGGTGTGGATTTAGGAGTAAACTATTTTTTCCGCTGTATAACCATAAACATACAATATTGATGAGGCCGATTAAAAGTAACGAAATAAATTCTTCCAGGAGGCGAGTAGAGTAGAGGAGTGTTTCAATTTTGAGGACTACGACCAGAGAGTAAATGAGCGAAGCTGGGTCAACAACAGCAAAAGAAAAGAGAAGATAGGAATAAATTGGAATGTGGTGTTATCGGATAAGTAAAGAGGAACAAATGGACGGAAGGAATCACCGATGAAGAAGACCTGCGAAGAGCTGGGGAGGAAATGCACTCAATGAAAACTCCGGGGAAAAGAATGAGACAAACTTATTGGACCCAATCAAAGACATTACAGCCTTCTCTAACCACTATTCGAAGAAGCAATGAATGGAAATAATTTCCAACGAAGATCAAGAATGTGATACATGAATCAAACTTTGAGGGATGTAGAAATAAGGCATTGTGAATGAATAAAGCGGTTAGCTGAAAAGAATGGAAAGGAGAGCTGCAGCATAAGAATCTTCGGATTGACGACTGCTTAGGATACAAGCGTTTACAAGATTAAGGCAACCGTTTTTTCATGTTGTTAAGGTTATTGCTGTGACCGTAGTCCAAGAGTCGCAAATCTGAGGTTACCTTAGCCTGTGCTCACCAAAAATAGCCTAAAGTGGAGAAAAATTAAGCACTTCTGGAAAATTTAATCCATGCGACATCATCCATGCTCTGCCACACCCCTCAACCGCGAACGACAAGCAGCTCCAGCAAAATAGTTGCGTTCCACAGATCAGATCATTGGTCTGGATTTCCACATTCTCACCATGAAGACCATAAATAAGGAAATACTTAGACACTAATGACGGATATAACAAATAGTTGGACAATGCGGATAAGTTGATTCAAAATTGTATCACGAAATAATAAATCGTCAGCGTACAATCTCATAGTTACGGTTACAGTCACGGTTTTGCATAAGAAAAGACACGTGACCGTGGCTCTAGCCGTAACTAGGGCCGTGATCAGAAATTGTGCAACCGGCCCGTTATTGTATTGCTGTGCATTTTCCAGCAAACATAGGTAATCAATATACAAACATTGTTGCTTCGGCGTATAATATTAGTAAAAAAAACTCTTGTAGCAGGTACCAGTGTTCAGGTTATTGGGGAAGAGCGTGAAAATGACATCCCGATTCCGTTTCACACAAAGAACTGTACATGTGCTTTTATTAGATTATCAACTATACATCACAGCGCGAAACAAAACAGGCTCTACATACGAGTGCAAAAAAATAAGACATCAAAAAACAACCAATACCACATGCAGGTGGGATTATAACCACAACACAAACTTATGAGGAGTGTTAAGAAATTAACCAGATAGTTTTATCACCACATGAAAAGGAGGCATATCAATGCATACACATTCTTTACACCGTCTATGGCACCATAGAATATTATCTCTGTATTGTAAGGGAGAGGTAAATTTAAGGAAAACAAAGATCATGATTTATATAAATCTCGGACCCCTAAAATCACTGTCTGCCGAGATATAATGCCAAGATGGCCAAAACAAACGTACCCAACATCTACATACTACCCTGCGAGCCGGCGCGGGGATGGCTGGCAGGATGCGTTAGGCCACTAGCAATAAAACGGGGAGGGAAAAGGAAAGGGTATATGAAGAAGGAGTGGACGTAAGAGAACTTTAAATGAATTCGTCGCTTACCCTACGTCCTACGTAGCTTAAAACTGAAATTAGATTATATAAATAGTGTCGATTCTTTAAACACATATGTTTAATTGGCCTCTAAACTTTTGCACAAATAAGGCAACGAATAGAATTTTGTTCCTTAGGCTTATGTTAGCTCAAAAAAGTTTCATTTTTCAAGTAAACCCATTAATTTGCCGGCCTCGGTGGCGGCGGAGTCAAGTCCTCGCCTGCCAATCCGAAGGTCGCGGGTTCGAATCCCACCTGGGTGAGTTTTTTTTCCACTCAGGGCATGGATGTTAAAGTGTGAGGGTTAAATGGAAGAGAGGGTTGCACAGCCCTAATTTCGCCCTGAACAAAGTCGCAATTATTATTATTTAAAATAAACAGCTGGAGAGCAAAAATGGCTATTAAATATATGTATAGCAATGAAAACAACTATACGTAATACGAGTTTTCTATAAGATCACTTTGCTTCTTTCATTAAAAGCTTCTGATTTATTTTTTTCTATTTTAGACCCTCTAGATCAGGCATTCTGGACTGTGTTTCACTTCGCACAACTTCTACATAAAGGGCCATTATTTTTTAGACAATAACAAGAATGACGACACATCTCTTCATAAATTGTTATGGTATCTTTCTCCACACAACACCGAGGAAAGCAGACAACAACATTTATAAATACACTACTGTGTACGACCATTCCCGTCCGTCGGTCGTGATGCTATGGGTAAACAATTCATCTGCTATTGTGTGAATTTCATCCGCTCGTTAAAACATAGTTAAAAAACAACCACGCGAAACTTTATGACTGGTTTGTCTTCCGACACCCACATGTTTTGTCAAAAAAATGAAAATATTTTCACACAAGAGATCCTCAAGGAAAGCTTAGAGACATGTTCCAACCATAAACTTCACCTTCCGGATCAGGAATGTGCTTAGAACGTGCAGATAATAAAAGAATGTGCGCGTTTGGCCGCAATAACTAGTGACACGTACTTATTCTCTTAGCGCATTTAAAAAAAGAACCACGTTTTAGCTTCATAGGGCGAGATATGGACGACGTTGGTGAATTTTACTTTGGGAGTCAATATCCCCAGGACGTCAGTCGGCAGTGAAACATAACAACAGGTCGCCATGCCACCCCTGGCGACAGGAAGTCCTTGCCACAGCTGCGGGGTCGGCTCTGATTCATCCTCGCCTGGCACTGCTGGTTATGCACGACGATTGGTCGTTTTTCCCCCAATTCGATAAACATCGCATTCGGAAATTCTCCTTATAACGTTCGGTGCGCACAGTCCGTGACATATCAACGTACTTGTGGTGCTCCGAAGGAAGGTTATTTATTTATTCGCGTATTAAAATGCTTGTTATTCATTAGGAACATTAATGCGCAGTAATTTTTCGAGAAGTAATGTAAATACACAGAAATATAACCAGTAAGATCGGTGGGCGAATAAAATACATCAATTTAAGTTTTAATTTCAAGCAAATCAAAATAACTAATTTCTCACAAAGATAATTATGTATCCCATTTATAATCCTTTACGACGGACCGGTCGGTTGCTAAACTCAATATCTAGCAATATAGTAAAGCCGTAACGTTCAATTACTGTGTAGACCAACTTTTATTTAGAGTAAATTCAATTCAATCATTAAAAAATGAAAATTTACAGCACATCGGGGGCTGAGAATGTGAAAAAATATACCCTTTAGTGTACAAATGTTGATTAATGAATTTAACTGGTTGTTTCGCAGCCTCTACGCATACCCAAGGTGAATCCAACATACTTCTCACTCAAGATATTCTAAGAACCTTGCTTATCACAAGCGTTTAAACTGTCTTTATACATTCCTCAAGCTAATTCCTCTTTACGTGATATTTCACAAATTCCTTTGCAGTGGAGTCACTACCTTGATCAAAATCGTGATTCGATAATTAAAGAAAACCTGAAAAACGGAAATGAAATGGAATTCCATAACGCATGTACCCGACATGCAATTAAGATTTTAAAAAGTAGTATACCAGATACCCATCGGAGGAAGGGTTTGGAAGTAGATGTTTCCAGTTATCAAAATTCAAAGGCAAAGAGTGCTGCTCCACCACTAAACAATCTGTGAGCAGTATTTTATTTCTTCCCTGGGTTTAGTGCACGAAACTGATACAAAAGAGAATTATATCGGGATAACGAAGTGGTTGTTGGATGAAGGTAAGACGCATGTAAGAAATTATTTACACGTGTTCCAAGCACAACCCCCTGGAGAGAAAAACAAAACACTCGATGGCCTGATAGACAATTAAAAAGTATACTAACTTCGATGATTACTAAAACTCACATTCTAGAAGCCAGCGACCGCCTTAAGGAGACCTCAGAAGCAGCTGAAGAACCCGTGGCGACGACAGAACTGCCTTGCGATGATGAGGAACTCACGTTAGAAACACGATCCTCTGAAAATTATCCAATGGCACACGCCCTCAGCAGCAACAAAAGGACACGGAACTCAGTCCTGTAATCACGCGACTACATGAGGCCACCGCAAGTGAACGTTGAATAATCCCTGCATCCCTGTACGTCTGATCGATGGTTTGAGGAGGGAGCTTCTAGACTGCGCGGCGTCCACTGCCCCGATCTCTCCGGGCAGACGTCAAAATACGTCAGGCTGTTTTCCCTTCTATCTTTACGCCAGTATGTGTCACGACGGCTGGTCCCTTCCACGGTGCACACCGGTAAGACACTGGGACGAGAAAGTTCGCGTGTGTCTGAAGGCACGAGATAACCTCCCCATGTGCGGGGAAACAACACCGAAGCACCACAACCACCAACACCAACCAACACTTGAAGGAAGGGAGTGAGGACGAGGCAGGTGCCGAAGTCCGTCCGACTCGAAACACGGCCGAGCTGTGAAAGTGCTTCGTGCGGCAGGAACGTTCGGGGAGAGGGGAAGGGAGCGTAGTGGAAGGGAGAAGGGTAGGAGAGAACAAAAAAACACAACTGTGGTGTTTCCGCCGTTCCCCCTGGCGACGATACCCCCACCCCATCCCCTCCAAGGAGGGAGGCGGAGGAGGTTGGGAAATGGGACGTCGGTGGGGGGAAAATTGGAGTGGGGTGGTGGTGTTAGTTGTTGGAGTGTGTAGCAGTGTATCACTGTAAGTGCCAGTTTCAGATGTAAGGGTTTTAAGCGAGTGCTAAACCCGCGACCGCTGGACTGGCAGGAGGGTGGGTTACCTACCTGGCAAACGCGGCCGGCCTATGTTGAAATTACCAATTACACCCGACAAGCAAACATCGAATGCCGTCCATTAACACGTGGAAGCACTTCCCACACTTGAGAATAATGTCCATATTGCTTTTTAATTCTGTTTCTTTTCGAAATAAAAGCAGTGATGCGAATTACCACGATGGTCTTGGTCTTCTTGGTCAATAGGTTGTTCAGGTGAAGACCTCGCAACCAGTCTTAGGTTAGAATGTTCGATATGACCTTAGCTGTTAGAAATTGAAGTACCTATAAAAAACAGCATTTAATACTTCCCAATGAACCAAATTGGAGTGGGGGGTTGACTACTACTTGTCTGAACATTAACACAACGCAACAGATTTTCAATACTATTTAAAATACTGTTTATAACTGTTGTTTTAATAGTTAAGTATTATTCAACATTTTTGATCAAGTATTACTTGACTATAAGAAAAACAACGAGACTAGTCCATAATAAAACGTAACTTTTCTTCCCATCTTTTGTTCAATTCCATTTCCCGAATTTCTCCCTCCCTCATGGCAGGTGTCCAACTACCCCTGCCACACTCCCATGCGGCGGCTCGCAGGGCAGCGCTTAAGCGTACATCAAATGAAGAAAATTAGGTTACGGTTAGGAGATGAAAGGAGGATGATGAACGAAATCCGAAGGAAGCAGGAGGACAGGATGGGGCTGGTACTGATATATGACGGACGTTGAAAAGGGCGGCAGAGGAAATTATGATGGGCCACATGGAAAATAGAGGAGAAGATTTAGAATGTCGGCAAGGAACCAAGGGAGGTAACAGATAATAAGAATTCCATAGGGTTTCCATATGCAGTTCTGTGAAGGGAACATCAGAGCATTTGCCTATAGTTTCTCCACGATCGAGGAAATTATAGGCAGTACTATCAAACAGCCTACCATTCACTCGCATGAATACCGATCAATTATGAATATTGTTTTGAGTTGAGCTAATTTTCGAAAATAGAATTCTTTGTAACTATGATATAATTCAGTCGTTTAACCACATTCATTCGAGTAGAAGGGGTTTACATTTTCAGTCATTTTACCAGTAGAGACTTTCTCTGGTACTC
This sequence comes from Pyrrhosoma nymphula, assembly GCA_963573305.1. Classification (NCBI taxonomy): domain Eukaryota; kingdom Metazoa; phylum Arthropoda; class Insecta; order Odonata; family Coenagrionidae; genus Pyrrhosoma; species Pyrrhosoma nymphula. Next base: position 40,903,460 of record OY754334.1, read on the forward strand.
CAATTACGACTGTTACACAGCACACCGTCCTACGTAATAGCTTAATCCTTAGACAAGGTCGACGTCAATGCATGATTAGGATTTCAAACCAACGACATTTGAGTCACAAGGGCGGCGAGTCACCAACCTGGTTGCCGAGGTCAGCAGAAAAAAAGCCATTGCCCAGAATTGATATATATGTTCAGTTTCCAGCGAAGACGTTTTCAGATTAGCACATTCGTTTTTTATTCCTTGAGGACCATGATAAGATACCACACCACAATATCTTTGTAATGAAATAAGTTATGGAAACCCAAGTAAAAATTCCAAACACGGAATACTGAGGTACTAATAATTATGCCACCGAACTACCACTTAAAATAAGTCACCATATGCAGAATGTAGACCTCAATTCTTGAAAATATAATAAATGCATTCCCTATAAATTATTTTAAAAACAATATATTCGAATATATGATAATGCTGTAATAATTTACTGAGTTAATGTATGTTTTTTTATTATTTCAGTTTCTTTCTGAATTTGTAATTCTTCATATTGTTACATGATTGGAATCAATTATGTTTACCTAGATATGATCATGAAAGGTAAATATTTTCCTTGTTGTTATTGATATATTTTTGTTGTTGCTTGTTCGTATAATGCAGTTGTTCTAGCTAGCAGCAGTCAAATCCGCTCTATTTCTATGTTTCGAAAGATAAAGTCTTTTAAATTATTTTGCGAATTATTGAAACGATCAGTGCTAAATTGCATTCAAATATAAAATTTTAAATCATTATATTCTTCTCATTATGATTATATTCTTATTACATATTACGTACACCTCGATATGCTAACGCCTTTCGCTGAGTATGTATGTGTCTTCTTCTTTACGATATGCCTCGAAAGAAAGAAATATTTACTGTTCTATTCCCATATTTCGTCAGGCATCCGAAAACAAGTATCGTCTTTACTCGGTAGTCAGGTGGGCAACGCACAACCTTAAATCGCGGTTTCAAAAATGAAAAGTAATCGATATAGTACTGTCTAATTATTTTAAATTAAAAACACGTATTTCGGATTTTTTTTACATAGCCATCTTCAGGTACAATGTTGAATGAACATTGTACCTGATCAACATTGTACCTGAAGAGGGCTAAATACAAAAATAAAAAAGCCGAAACAGGTGTTGTAAATTTAAAATAAAGTGGACAGTACTATATCGATTACTTTTCATTTTTGACAATGTAGTTTCACCACATCTCGTCGGACACTGTGGACGACGCGGTTTCAAATCCTGACATGGGCATGGATATTGGGTCAGTCGCAGGGTTTAGGTCTACGGTTAGGCAGTGAGACAACCTCCGCGTTTGAAGCATCCGAGTAAAAAAGCCAAGGTAAAAATTTGCATTACCACGATGTGTTTTTTTCTTAGTTATGAAATGGTCCAAATCATTGAAACACTTTCATGAAGGAACATAGTTAGTGAATGGGACTATCATAATATATTAACGAATTTTTCTCTTCAGACGGTTGGGGAAGTTGAGGGGGGGAGGGGGATGGGGAAGTGCTTTGTTTCGCCAGTGCAGTGGGTGGAGGGGTTTGGAATGGGTGGCCGGAAAAGGGGTGGCATGGAGGGGGCGAGATGGGCAGGGGGAGGGGAAGAAGAGACCAGTGAACCGCCAAGCCCGTGAGTTTTCTGCCCCCACCAGGGGCAGGGGAGCAAGAGCCGAAGCTGCCGCCAGCACCACCACCACCGGCCGCCATCAAAGTCCGTCCGACGGGCTTCACGGATGGCTGAATCTTGGAGAGTCAAGGTGGGAGGGAGGAATGGGGGGAAAGGGAACGGAGGGGAAATGAAAGTAGGAAAGGGAATTGCCAGGGGTGAGGTAGGGGTGATGAAGGGGTGGAGGAGTTAGGAAGAAATTAAAAAGGTTCTGCAACAAATACTATCCTTAGATCCGCCGTAAGGCGTGTGGCAGGGAGTGTCCCGTGTCCCGTTCACATTATCACCACCCGTGCCAACGACATACGTTTACACTTCCTCTTCATCTACACTTACACATTAAACTGTGAGATGCCACAAGGTCGTAAGTCAGGGACTATTAAGAAACCAGCCATGAAGAAAGGAGGGAATATGTTCAAGGTACTGGCAGAGAAAAGTGAGGAAATAATTAGATACGTCCATGAAGAAGTAGTGATACGCTCTGTATTTTCTCATTTCGAGATGAGACATAAGTAGATTGAAGTAACATATCGCTTTCACTGTTCGTCCGAGGGCATTCCAGCAATTCGTCTCCTAAAATATGAACTCTCTATTTCAGAGCCACAACTTTTTCTATTTTATTCTATCCATTTATCGCAATACCGAGGTATTTTGCTTCATTCGCTATGCTTATTTATACTTCCCCAACATTATATGGGTTAATTTGATGTGATTTCTTCGGTTATAAATGTAATGACGTGACTTTTTTCAAGATAAGGTTGGAGCCTCCACTTAAAACAAAAAAAATCGACGTCGTGAATACCAATTAAATGCTTGCGGCGTATTTGAGATGAGGTTAAGGTGTTGGTGGAGTTAGGGTGGCGCATGGATTGTCTGGTACTTTGGCTACGTGGTTAATTTAAATTAGAAGTTAAGTTGTCATGAGATATCCGGTCATCTCATTGGTAGTCATCAATCCGAAGATAGGTTTACTGAAGCTCTCCAATCCAATCTCCTCTCCGCCAACCGCTTCATTCCTACATAATTATTCCCTTTAACGTTCTTCACAATTATCCTGATGTACCTATTCCATTCTTGGTCTTTTATTCTTCCCATCCATTTCCCCTTCCAGTATTATTTTCAATAGACTGATGTATCGCAAAATATGACCAATAATATTGTATCGCCTTCATTGCAGTGTTTTCATTGTACTTCTTTTCTCTGCAACTCTTCGTCGGACTTGTTGGTAGGTGATTCTCTCCGACCATTTCATCTTCATATGCATATAGATAACATCACATCTTCATTGCTTCCAATTTATTTTGCTCCGCTGTCCAGGCTTCACTGCCATATAAAGGCATGCTCCAATTATATGTGTTAATGAATTGCTTCCTCACTTCCAAGCTTGTGTTACTAGCTGTCAGCAGACTCCTCTTCAGGAAGAATGCTTTTTTGCTAGGGCTTTTCTTTCTCACTCACATTTTCTTTCTCGCTTCTTCCATCGTTGATGATTCCGTTTCCCACATAGCAAAGATAGTAAATAAAAGACTACACGAGTCACTCAGAGCTGAATTTACCGTCATCTACCATGTTTATGGTTGGTTAGCGGTTGGATATTAGGGTAGACGGCCGACAACTGAGGCCATTAGCGCCATTAAGGGCAAGCTGGGTGGTAGGGCAAGGATTATTGATGGAATAAAGGAGTGGTAGAGAGAAACCTGGCGTCGTAATTAGCCTGCTCTGAACGAAAGGCGCCAAGTGATCCACGATTTTACGCTCCATCCAACGTACGCAGCACCCCACTTGAAAAAATCTCACATAGCACCCAAGCAGTGATAGGAACTACATGGGAAATTTTTCGGCACTGGTGGAATACGAACCCAGATCCTCGGGATAGGAAGCAAGTACTCAAGTCACCACACCAACCCGATCGTCCAGTCCCATAGGTACCATGGCAACGGAATAAACCGCTTGACGCGGGAGGGGTTGATGCCCGTCTTTTCATTGTTTCCAAGGCGAAGGAGCATAACCGCACTAAGCGAAGCATGTCGGAAGTATATATAGGAACGCGGTCGGAGATTGACTGAAGGAAGGGAGGGAGGAAGAAAAAGTGTATTGGGGGAAAGATGAAATGCCCATTCCATTCTACAACGTCTTCCTCCTTTCCCTGCGAGCGAAGGTGGCCAAAAGTAACGGAAAGACCCGAGAGATCCGACGAATTTACTCACGGTTTTCGTCTCAGAAATGAAACTCAGGAAAGAGATCGGTCATAGACTCTGTGAAGCCGGTGTCACGAGGGGCGTTTCTCTTTGCGTTTCGCCCTGCGAGCTACCTTGAGGCATGCTTCGCGTTTCTTCGCGAGAAAACCCTGCTTTATTCAATATAAGAAGCAACTTGAGGCATTTATTCGTGAAAATGTCTCCCGTTCACAATAAACAATTATAATTTAGTACTATTTTCACTCTTATTTTATTGACCGACAAAGGTTTCAACATACTAGTGTCATAATCAAGGTAAGCGTGATAGTGGCATTAATGTGTTTAACAGGTAAAGGTGAGATTTCGTCTCGCACGGAACATTTTTTTTTGAAAAACCTAGGTAACTGGCGAAATTGACTATACATCATAAGAGTGAAAATAGTGTAATTTTATATGCAACTAGCGAAAATACCCGTTGATTTTCAACGGGAGAGAAAAAATTTGAAAATAATGTAGTAGTGCTGTTTATACAAAGGGAAATGATTTCGGCAGAAAAAATATAATGAAATCGCTTTTAAATTTATATCGAAAAGATAAAAAATCGAAAATCGAATAATGGTATGGTGATAATACATAGATGATGGTTTATAATTTAATATAAACGTAGTGGAAAGCGGAAGGTACCCGTTGAAATTCAACGCGAGTGAAAAAGCATTGAACTTACGTTATAAGAAAACCACAAATCCTGAAGAATAGGGTCAGCGTGGTCATTTAAGGAGTTTGTAACCTATCTTGTACGTTGTGTTCATTGTAGTAGACACGCTGACCATTTTCCAGGTGCACGGAGAGATGAGTTAACGTTGGTCCTCTTTCATGACGGGAAACCCAAAAATGGGCCACGCAGACTCATTGCTACCTAAATAGCACCCAGGTTGATAGATGGTCACCTCGTCCCTCCGGTTCTCTTGAGCCGTCTCCTGAGTGATTTACGGCTTCATCGTTTCCCTTGTATATATACATATATATGCATTCAATGACTTGAGTAGCGCTATTCAACTTTGATATGTGCGTTTAGTATCTTAATCAGGATTGGATAGTACAATCCAGCGGTTGACAACGTCAAAAGGAGCATTTGCAGCGGCAGCCATGTTTATTTGACCGATCAATCCACCGTCACCCGGAATGCGCCTTCGGTTTAAAGAGCAGCCATTATCATTGGTTACGATTGCTAAATAAAAAATCTTTGATGATTCTTGGTGCACTTGCCGATTTTCATACACGGATGTCGTTCATTGTGCATAATTTCCGCTCTTTTTTCGGGTGAGAAGCATGTAGTGACGTAATTATAGTTTCCGCCATCTTAAAATAGAGTAAATTTTTCGAAACAGATAGATCTATATTTGAACCAGATTTACAATTGGTTACCCGACCGTAGGTTGGGTTGGGATGAAATTTGTGCGGTTCTTAGCGTAACCCGAGAAAAACCACGGGGAGATACTCAAGCGATCGCTGGTGGACATGTCTCTGAGCATCCAAGTCTAACCTTTGTCGTTTTTCATGCAAGGACTCAATTACTCGCCAAGAAGACATTCCTCATGCTATGGAAGATTTTTTCGAAAGGTTACCCTTTATTCTATTAGGCACGTTTATGGATATAATTTTAAGTCCAAGGAGGGGAAACACAGCAGCGAGTGTGACTCTTTAATAGGCAACTCGATGATTGAGTGAATGTAAGTTAACTGAACTATAACAATTGTAAACATATATAAATATTTTGTAACGTTTATGATGTGGATATTGGTCTAAAAAACAGCTCACAATCGTAATGAGAGGCAGGCGGTAGCACTACATGTAATACATCTGAGTATTAAACGATAATAAAAAAAGCTGTGTTAGTTGTAGCAAGAGAGGAATTATTACCATTACTATTCGCTGCACATAAATATTCTTGCACTTTTAATTGCTTCCGTAGCCTCTTTAATTCCTTTATGTGTATCGTTTACTACATAAGTGTTCTCTCATATACATGCAGTGCCCCTATGAGAGCTACTTTGAGAATAGACTTTGAAGAGTAAACTTGTTGTAAATGTGCATTGAATTATCGATTACCCCCCGAAGCAATCTATCATGGGGCCCTTAGGACTCTGGGCCCGTCTTATACAGATTTCCTTTCTACGTGTTATGATGGGCCTGCAGGAAAATATGATATTTAAATGCTAGAGACATAAATATCCTTTGATATCAAATCTCTGGTTGTCAATGAAATTAGCTATTGCTGATTTTAGAGAAAAATATGAGATTTTTCAGCAAAAAAAATTAATTTCAGATAAATATGAAGCCTAAAAAAATCAATAGAAATAACCTTTATTTATTCAGCCATCCGATAGAAAAAACCGGCTCTCTATCTTGAGTGAAAGTACTTTTAAAAAGCAAAAAATGAAACCACTGCACCGAACCCAAAGCTTAGCATGGATCACCAGGGGGGGCCTTTGGGGACCCCGAGGACTTTTCAATATAGCCTATGTTACAGCCAGATACCTATATTTTCTATTTACATGACAAATTTCAGCTCAATCAGTCCAGTAGTTTTTGAGTGATGGAGCAACAGACAGACAGACGGGCATACAGACACCATAATATTTTTATATATGTATAGCTGAATTACCCCTGCGAAGCTCCGGTTAACACTTCCTTTATAAATTATCATATAAGAGGAGAATCGATTGAATAAAAATGAAAAATTTCATTCTTTCGGGTATCCGATAAAATAGGTTTTAGCCCTTTATCTTAAGTGAAAGTACTTTTTTAAAGCAAAAAACTTTAATCATTGCACAAAACCCAATGCTTTGAATTCCTAATCAGGGAAACTGTGCAAACGTATTTCAAATGCGTTAAAGACCACAGCTGGTTGTCAAGGAAAAATGCTACTGTTGATTTCTGAGAAAAAAATAAACCACTGCATGAAACCCAATGCTTAGCATTCCTAATCAGCTTAACTAAGCTAAATGAATTTTAAATACGTTAAAGACCAAAATCAGGTTGTCAAGGAAATATGCTATTGTTGATTTGAGAAATATGTGCGTTTTTGCAGCTTAAAACGCGGTTTTCAGACAAATACGAATAGGAAAAGATAATTGATTAAAAGAATTATAAACTTCATTCTTTTAGCCATTTGATAAAAGAGTCCCAACCCTCTATCTTGAGCGGAAGTAGTTTTAAAAAGCTAAAAATGAAACCACTGCACAATACCCAATTCGTAGCTTAGGGGGCTTTCCAATTGCCTCGCGCAGATTAGCGCACATCGCAACAGATGGGAACACACGAGCGCACGTTGAAACGGACAATTGGAACGCATCTGAGCTGATGTGTTTCCAAGATGGCGGAACAATCACGGTATATTTGAATTGATTATATTAAGTGGGCTTAAAATTACAATTAGATGAAATGAGAGGCATTACTGATGAATGAAAACGTGTAAACAATGTATAAATGGCTGGCAGAACATATAATCATGGTATCTTAAGACAGTCCTGTTTCTACTGCAACATTCATTTCCCCGCCATCACAAGTTTCGTCTGCTAGCGCATATGCAACAGAGGTCCCGATGTGTTTCCATCTGCGCTGCGCTAATGACGTCACAGCGACAATTGGGTATTTTCCAAAATTTTAAATTTAAGTTTACGGATCTTTATATGTTACTTAAACTCGAACAAGCTTGCGGAGTGAAAGTAGTTTTAAAATTGATTCAATATTAATTGAGATATTTAAGATTAAAATAGTCGAAATTTCAAATTTTTTTACGCCGCTGCGAAACGAAATCTGATTGGCTTGACGTCATTTTCGCTGAGCGATGGACGGATGTGAGGGAGAAAGTGAATAACTGTAGAAGATTTACCGTATATTTAAAGAATTTTCATTGAAAACAAAGACAATGGCGTGCAAAGGTTTCATTAAAACCACATAAGATAATTTACCCAAAGTGGATATGTTTATGGTAGGCGTTTTAATGAAGAAGAACGAGCGATTTAATGCTGCGGAAATTCGTTGAGCTTAAGTCCAAAAAATGTAAGCCTAAAGTTTGCTTTTAAATCGTCATTACTGCTTTATATCATTTTTGATACATGTAATTATGTATTTGGTGTATGAACTTTATTAACTGTTTTTCCAATACACTCATAATCATTATGATACTCCTTTCTTTATCGAAGTCCATATCAGTCCATTGAACAGTAAACAAACAGTATCTTAGTAACATATCGACATAACACAGTACTCGCCAAATGTTTGTGCTGCTAATACTCGACACAGCTAAAATGTTAATTTTTTATTTGCTAATTAGTGATTGTTTGTAGAGGAGGTTTCTAGAAGTGGCTTATCTGCTGTAGAAATGCCTAAAAATAGATTCTCATCTCCTAAATGTCTATTCAAAGTTTAATTTAAGTGTTGTTATATTATAAAGCTTCTCGTGAGAGTTATGGTGATAATGCTATAGGATACGTCCAAGTAAAGAGAGATGGACCACTGTGCACAGTCATTGCAAGAATATGTCCAGAACACAAAGTGCGGAGTAAGGTACCTATACATTTTTATGGGTGGACATTGAGGAATCCAAGGAAGAAATTTCAATCATTCAATGTCGTGATTGCGTGAATAAATTTCTTGTTCGGTGTTTCAACCGATGTATTCGTACATTGTGGCACAAAACACCATCTATATCCTTTACTTAGATGCCATTTAAAGGCATATCTAGAAACGCGAACACGTCAGAAACTAATTTCGCCGCATTTGTTACCACTGTAAGCATAAGGAAACGCCTGGGTCTAAATGTAAACAGCGAAAATGACGTCACAGGCCATTCGGTTGTTTTCGGAGTGTGCTCGGGAGCTTTCGTAACCTTCTACTTTCTTTAGCTTTTAAAACCGAAATTCATACAATTTGGTGAGAAAATTTTTAGCCAATGCAATAAGTTCAAGTAACTGAATCAGAATATCGATAGTTTGAAATACGTGGAAAATACCCAATTGGAAAGCCCCAAAACCGAAACAGTTTGCAACAGATCAGCGCAGATGCACAATTGGAAAGCCCCCTTAGTTAGTAGTTAGTAAATGCATTGTAGTGTACTTCTCACAAATGAAATCACATCAACACAGTGCCTTTAGAGTGGGGGAAGTAAATATTAAATTTCTACTTGAACTACGACCTTGACGTGGTGGAAGGGCTTGTGCGTTCCAATGACCCCTAGAGCTGGACTGGCAGGAGCAAGTACATTGCTCCTGGTAGGGCCACCCATGCCAGATAGGTCGAAGGGTAGGAGCCAGAAGAAAGGTAGTTCCGTGATGGTGTCACGTTAAAAATACCGTTGAGTCGCGTGGGATACCTCTCAACTATCACCTCCCAGAACATGAAAGTCATTCAAAGAGATCTGATTCCTGGCAACTACGGGACGCCGCCCACTAGGGCGGGTGTCGTGCCCGGCAGCGGGGGAGGCAAGGCCTCCGCGGTCGTCATCACACGAAATCCTTGCACAGAATCATCATCAGAAGATACAAGGGAAAGGAGGGAGAAGAAGAAGAAAAAGAGGAAGAGGAGGAGGAAAACAGTGGTAAAAATAGGAACTTGGAACGTAAGGACCATGATGAGGGCCGGGAAGCTTGAAAATATTAAGCAGGAAATGGAAAAAGGAAAAATAGATGCTTTGGGATTGTGCGAGGTTAGATGGAAGGATAGCGGGGACTATTGGAGTGATAACTACAGGGTGATCTATAGTGGGGGAGGTGAGAGTCAACGGGGGGTAGGCATGGTACTGAACACAAAGTTGGGACTGAGGGTGGTAAACATTGAACAGGTGAACGACAGGATACTAGTGGTAGAAATAAAAGCACGGTCGACGAATTTCGTACTGGTCCAGGTATACATGCCTACGAGCAACCATAGGGAGGAAGAGGTGGAAGAGGTGTACGAGCAAGTAGAAGAAATAATTAGAGAAGTGCCGGGGAAGAAAAACCTGATAGTGATGGGTGACTGGAATGCAGTGGTGGGAGAAGGGAGGGACGGATTAGAAGTAGGAGGGTTTGGGCTAGGAAGAAGAAATGATCGCGGGGAAAAGGCAGTTGAATTTTGTAGAAGAAATAAATTAGTAGTGACAAACACTTGGTTTAAACATCACCCCAGGCGTAGGTACACATGGAAAATGCCGGGTGATACTGGGAGATACCAAATTGATTATATAATGGTGAGGCAGAGATTTAGGAACAGTGTAAAAAACTCTCGTAGCTATCCAGAGGCGGATGCGGACTCGGATCATAACTTGGTGATGATGAAGTGTGAAGTTAGATTAAAAAGGCTTTGTAAAGGTAGGAAGAAAAAGAGGTGGAACCTTGAAGCATTAAAAGGGTTGAAAAGGAAGGAATACCAAGAGCTAGTAGAAAAGAACATAGGTGAAGAGAAGCGGATGGGAACCATAGAGAAGAGATGGGAGGTTATAAAAACAGGCATCGCAGGAGCGGCAGAGAAAACTATAGGAACGGTGGAAAAGAAGAGGGTTAAGAAGCAGTGGGTTACAGAAGAAATGATAAAGAAAATGGAGGAGAGAAGAATATGGAAATACGTGAACACCGACGTAGGGAAGAGGAAGTACAAGGAATTGAATAATAAACTCAGGCGAGTGACCAATCGGGCAAAAGAAAACTGGTGGAAGGGACAATGCGAGCAAATGGAAAAGATGCAGGAGGAGGGGGAAGTGGGCGCTTTGTACGCCAAGGTGAAAATGTTATCGGGTGGTAAGAGAGGTCAAGCGATACCAAAGGTTAAGGACAAAACAGGAAAGATATTAATCGAACAGGAAGATATCCAAGAAAGGTGGAGAGAATACGTAGAGGAGCTATATGACAGCGAGAATAGACCCCTTAGCCTAGATCTAGAGGATGAAGGAACAATAGATAAGGATAGCCTCGGGCCAGAGTTACTTGAGAGTGAAATAGAGAGGGCATTAAGAGAGATGAAGGGTAGAAAAGCCGTGGGAACCGATAACCTACCTTCGGAGCTACTGAAGAATCTAGGTAGTAGGGGGAGAAAATCGTTTTTCGAACTTATTCGCAGGATCTACGAGGAAGGAGTATGGCCAGAGGATTTCGTGAAAACCGTATTAATACCTATCCCGAAGAAGAAGAAAGCGTCAGAATGCGAGGAGTATAGAACAATCAGTTTAATTTCGCACGCAGCAAAAATGTTGCTTAGAATACTAAATAGAAGATTGGAGAGCAGAGCAAAGTGCTATTTAGGCGATGACCAATTTGGGTTTAGGAAGGGGAGGGGAACCAGAGATGCGATTGCGGTAGTGAGGACACTTATAGATAGAAACATAGAGCATAATCAGGATTAATGTATCAGATGAAGCCAACTATCTGGGGATCACCATAACTTCAGACCTATCGCGGAGGAAACACCAAAGAGCCACTTGCGGCGCTGCATTAGCAAGACGAAGACGTCATAAAACGAATAGCTGGAAGGTCCTCGGATGAAAATGTGAAAGAGCTCAGATATTACTTCACCAAGTTAGATCACACCCCGAATACTCCGTAAGCGTTTGAAACCCTGAGCATAAATGTTTAATGGGCGAAATGGCACGCTTCGTAAAAACTGCAAGGAAAAAACAAAGCGTTGTTACACAGCTGGTGAGAGGACTGTAGGTTGGGAGCCGCCAGCGACTCGGGGGCTACGCGTTAAGCTAATATTGCTTGAAAAATTCGGATGAAGCGAACTTCAGGGTGGCACCAACGATGTTATTTCAATCCCAAAATTTATCTTAAGAGCTGACAGGGGAGGTAAAATAAGAGATACACAGTCGAATTTATAGGTACAAGAATAACTTCTCCCACTCGTTAAAGACCTCAACAATAACAAACGGAGATACTCAAGTATAATAATCCGTTAACACACACTTAAATTTCGTCATTTTCCCCTTCCATGTAGTTTTCTCTTTATATTAAGAGTATCTACCACTTAAAGTAGCTTTAAATTAAAATGAGTCAAAATACTATATTTTTTACATGTGCCGGGATCTGTATAACTTTACTATTTCTTTCCTTTATCTCAGCGTACGTTCTACCCTTCTTCATCCCGTCCATAAAAAATATTCTTTCATCCCTTTCCCTGCTTACCCAGTATCCTCCCCTATGCCATGACCTTAAGCATCCCTTCGCCACTCATTACCTCTCCCAGCTACCTGCATTGCGTCCTCCTAATTGCATCCATAACTTTCCCAATCCATTCTTTTTCATGGCCAGAGTCCTAACACCCCCTGCCACGTCTCTGTGGCGGCTTGCGGGGCCATATGGCCCCGATGTATAAAAAGTATGTATGGGCCAGGGCGCCGATGTATGGGCCAGATGTATAAAAATGGAACTAGAGCGATTTTTCTTTGATTCTGGAGAAGCGTGGTACAATCAGGAGTCCATATTCCTATTCCTAGGAGTACCGTGATATCAGCTACAACCAACATTTTGAAATTTTACTGTCAAGAGACTAAAAATACCAGGAATGTGGCGGCTTTCAGTCCAACCAGTTGAAGTTGGGCAAAAAATCAGGAGTAAGATCTGATAGACAGCTACAATGAAGAGCCAGCCGTGTTTCATATATTTCGTTGTATGCGCAAGACGAGCGTATACTCCTCTGCAGTAAAGGGAATTATTGTCCGACGCAGTTCACGCTGAATGGAACGCAGCTCCGACCAAGTTGCACAAAACAGCACCGGTAGAACAGAAGAAGTAGCGTAGAAAAAATAGACCCGCGTGATGTCAGCACAGTGGCGGAATCTCAATTGATCTAGCTCGGTAGATTTTAATGGGGAAAAGCCACGATTTCAGGCCGCCGCAAAAGTATATGTTTTACGTGAAGACCTTTCTCTATTGGAATTTTCACATATTCCCACCGAGGAGCACCTGTGATGTGAAAGCATAGGAGATGATCTCAGGACCTAGTAACATAAGATGCATCACCAAATTTCTCTCGCGTCTCCTTATAGAAATAATCACTTCAGAACTTGGTAACAAGAAAAATTATTTAAGTTTTTCCCGGTGAATCTGATTTATAAATCTTTTTCGGGTTTCACACCAGGTTATAGGCTTCATTTCCGCCAACGTTTCAACGAACAACTTGCTCGCCATCATCAGGGCTACTGAATGCCGCATGAGAAAAATTTGGCCGTTATAAATATGCAACAATCAGGATCAGGTGACTCCTGATTGGTTCGTTTGAGTGATTGACCGTTGGCTGATTTTTTCGCCTTCTCTTTCAATTTTAATGTAATTGATAATAGGATTCCAGACCCTACTTAATTGAAAACCGGTATCTCTGTTACAGAATCTCGGTTGCAGAAACCAATGTCAAGACGTCCGCTGTAAAAATCAGATTTGAGTTTCTGAGAAAAAAGCCTAATAACGGCTTTGTTTGCATTGGGGCCGTCACATGAGACCATGAGCATATTCCCAAAGTACAGTGAACCATTTTCAGCAGCAGAACAAATTAACTGAAACAATATTTCAGCAGTGACCCTCATGATGAATGAAGTTTGTAAGTGATGAAAAACTACCTTTTTTCTTTTTAGAGTAGAACCTGATGCCAACCTGCAGTTCCTTTAAAAGTTTCTCATTAGTTGTCTCGTCATAACAAATAGTAAAACCAACAGCATTTTGAGCATCTTCTAGCATTAGATCCCGGAAGTAAGGGCCGAGGGCTTCTGTCCACAAATAAGCCACTATTGTCCTTCCTAAAGACATCCCCTTCGGTACGTGACCTTCCCCGAATATTCCTGTGAAGGTGTCCAGTGTCCAGGATGTCGTCACAGGATTTAGCTGCGAAGCTTGACTGGACACACTTCATTGTCCAAATTAGTCCGCAAATTGCCCAAAGGGGACTGCTTTCCATGAAAAAGATGGATTTTGTTGTAGGATAGGCTCCTATTTGCCAGAAAAATGAGCATTTATTTCAAAATAGTGAGAAAAGTGAACGTTTTCGAATAAGTGAGTAAAAGTGAGAAAAGTGAGTCAGTGGAAGCCCTGCTATAGTAGTAAAATTCGCTGCGTACAAAAGTGTTCTCCTCCCCACATTATTGTATGGCAGTGAAACTTGAGTAGGTACCTATTCAAGAATAAACATAAGTGTAGGCTAAATGAAGTAAGTATGAATTATACGAGAAGTATTTGCATGGTAAAAGGAGGGATAAGGTGAGGAATGAGTTGGTGAAGAAAAAATGTGGAATGAATACACCGGCAATGGATTTATGTATAGGAAAAGAGCGTGCTTTGCATGATTGGCCAAGTGGAGAGGATGGATGAGAGTCGAATAACTAAACAAACACATATATATGATAGTGGAGTGAATGGCGTGTGAGGAAGGGATCGAACGGGAAAGTCATGGGTGAATTTGGTGGAAGAGACTTTAATGAGGAGGAATATTAGAAGTCTTAAGAATAGGAGAGCGAGGATGAAAAAATGCATTAATGAGGTAGAATCAAAGAATATTTGCAAGGATAGGGCACTAAGGAGGAGTTTATTAAAATCAAAGTCAGTTTTCTAGGTCTAACGCCCATAAATAACTCTTTTGACGATGCCAACCCCCAAAGGGAACGGCGAGATGGGCATGCATGTATGTTTAACGTGTATACGTGCGTAAGTTAAACTTTCTGAGACATTAAAGCTTCCTGAAAGCTATCATGCAAGGAGCAAGGAGTGGGAATAATTACCGAGGAAGACCGTATATGAAATATACAAAGGAAATTATTAAGGAGGCATAGTAAAGTTATCAAGCGGTACAGAGAATGGAGTGGAGAACTGCTGTAAATATATATTTGGATTGATGACTGCTGATGATGATGGAATAAGGACTCATCTAAAAAAAATACAATAATTTGAACTTTTCATCTGATTCAAAACTAAAAAGTTTTCTACTCTTTGAGGACACGTCATAGTTGGAGGTTCAATAAACATGTTACGTTCGTCTGTCACTAAATGCGTCACTGCACAGATATGTAAGATCGTTCTTCCGGGAACAGAATCATGGAGGCACGCCGGATATCCGACGTTTCCTTTCATTCCCTTAGTTAGAGCTGATGGCAAGAGGAATTTTTATTGAATACATTTAGGAAATAATTTTTGCAGGATGTAGAGCGGAAAAGGCTCCTAACAAATTATATCAATGACTTAAGACTACGCCTGAGGGACCCAAGAAGCGAAACCCAGAAGTTCCTATCCCAGACACGGGAAAATGTTTGAAATGGCCGCCTAATAGCACTACGGTTTGATGGATAGCTGTGCACCTTTTAGGACTACAATGAACACTTAGGTAAGTTAGCCTCAGGCATAAACAAGTCTGAGATCATAATCAGCAGGCATCTATTAGGAAAATTGGCTTGCTGCAGCTCTCTAATCCACTTTCATACCAGTTAATCGTTTAATTCTCACAGTCTCCGCATTGACGTCCCACATTATTTGTCTGATAGATTTCAATATTGGTCTTCCTCGGTAATTCTTCCCATTCATTCCTCCTTCCATTTTTGTTTTCAAGAGGCTGTTTAGTCGCAAACTGTGTACAATAAGTTTGTATCTCCTTCCGAGTTTCCAATTATCTCTACCTATTTGATCATCATCGTTATTTGATAGCACCACATTTCTAATATTGCTTCCCATCTATTATGCTCTTTAGCTGTCATTTCACTGCCATATAAGACCGTTTTCCTAATTCTGATATACATTTTTAATATAAAACCAAAACTCCAAGTTTCAACTTTGAAGGAGGTAGTCATTGTAAGAGATAAAAGTAAACTTCGCAAATTACGCCATTTAAGGCATGAAAACTAAGCTATAATCTGGTACATTCGCATTTTTACAGTTTTTATGCTAATATATCTTAATCACAGTATTCGAAGACATTATTATAGGAAGAAGTGACTGACCTCAAAGGTAATTTGCACCATTAAAGAGACAAGTGGATACGTTAGGTGAGTTGGTGGATGGAAAAAGGGTGGAGGAAAACCTGGCGTCGGCTGAAGTCTACTCCTCACGAAAGGCACCAAGGGGCCCACAATTTTAAGTCTCATCAGACGGACGGAGTATTAATCTTGAAGTGGTCTGAACATGGCACCCACCACTGCCGGGATACGATTCTGGCTCCAGCACTAAAAAAACTCCAACAATCCGATCCCTCAGCTAAACAATAGTTGGTAATTTTCTCATTAAGTCACCACGAACAATTAGGTCAGCTACCATCAGAATAAAATATATGATACACTATTATTCTTCTTAAGGCATTGATACTCGAAATATGATCTGCATTATTTCAATTAAAGAGGGTAGGGAAAGAACCAAGAGTGAATCCGGCAAAAATTGAAGCAGGTGCAAATACAGGTTGATATACGCTAGACTAATCGAGTGTTGTCAACAGGAATTCTGGTACTGACTTAGGATACAATCTCACTTAGGATAAAATTTCCTAGCAAAATAGCTCCCTTAAAACATTAAATCATGGTTTGGATGAATGATGCCTCGATCATCGCTAAATGTCCTGGGAGACAAAAAAGGAGATAAGAGGAAGGTGCCAGATGAACTCGATTTAAATTGGCAAGCTTCTTTTACTCTTGAAATTTCGTATGAGAAATCCAGATTTGATAATGGAGATTAATTACGATTTCAAGCACAAAAGACTCCTTTCTTAAACCTACTTCTGGGCATTAAGCCGCGAAACATATTTTACAAATTCCATATTAGCTAGCTCTTAGGTTTCGTGGAATGGTAAAACGATTTACTCACGAAAGCCAGTACTCTTAAAACTCTTCCGCAATACTGTATCCTTAGAATTGTTCAGTAAACACAAAGAAATTGAGAAGAGAGAAATGGAGTGAGTGCCCGTGTTTTTCGTCTGAAAACCAAAAGTATACTCCAAAACACTCGTCACTGAAGTATTAATGAATCGAAGCGCTCTTTTTAGCAAATAATGGTTATCACTGATCCGCAAAAACAAATAGTTAAGTTATCGACAAAAAGTTCACGGACAGGAAAAATTAAAACTAATTGATCCATAACCAGTATCGAGAAAAATTAGATACACGTAATCCAATCAAACGTCCCATAAAATTCAAGCTATGAAGTATCTTTGATGCCTTTATCATAAATGAGTAATTTTCATCAGGTCATGAAATAGTAAAAAGCATTTCAATTTATTTCAGCTGTGTTTATTCGGGAAATAGCATTTTCGGGATAGTTCCGTTGGCATAAATGTCTGAGTTAGTTATTTATTTAAAAAAATGCAGGCAAATACGACCATCACCAAAAAGGAACTTAAGTCCTTGCATCCTTGACTCGACTCTTAAACCTTTAACTGCGCTATAAACCTGATATTAACCCAACAAAGGTTCCAAAAAGTAAAAAAGCATTCGCGAAACCATACACTTTATCATTAATACAATCAGATTTATTCCCGACTTTGTTGCTATTTCTGCGGAAAGGTAAGGCCACAGCCTAGTATTACAGCAGAAAATTAATTTCTCAAATCAGAAGACAGTAGTGGGGTATTCAAGATGTATATAGGAATTGGTCTCTTTATTATACTTCTACAAGCACTCTAAATATGAAACAAATAATACATGAATGTCACTTTTGCGATGAAATCTACACTAGTGAATTCAATTGGCACCCGCGTTCACCACAGGTATAACGACATGAATTCCATATCTTGTGATCCTCTTGGGGAAAACTACGGTTTCATTGGTTTTTGATACCCGTAGAGTTAGAGAAAAATAAAACACTCCTGCAATTATTCACGTTTTAAACGAATCCTACAATATATCCTTCGGTCCTATGGCTAATAAATTCGTTTTGGTCGGGTTTTGATGCAGATAAAACCACTCGCGTAATTGTAAGTTTGTTTTATTTTTTTATATTCTAGGGATTCTCCAAAGCTCTTCCGTGCGATGCTTTTTAATAACGCTGTCCCAGTTGGATATCTCCCGTGTTTTGCGTTGAACGAGTTGTTGTCGAGTTACACTAGTCGTCCCACTCCCAAGTCGGGACGAGTCCATGCGATGCGACATTAAGTGGACTTGATCCCCCCCCTGTCGACTTCCGGCGACAGAATAACTCATCGCGCAAGTGTTCCGCTGCCCGCTTCTTCCTTTCCTTTACCGCCTCCAATGCCCCAATTACCCACATTGCCACAAAAAAAGACGGAAATCAGCAGTCCAGCGCCTCCCAGATAATTAGCAATCTTCTTATTTGTTCTGATTTCCGACGAGACAAATGAATGACAACCAGGTTTTCTTCAACTTAGGATTAAAAATCTATTAAAATTGAAACTCTTCCCGAAAGGCATACGGATACAGTATTTTCCGGCTGGGTCATTCCATTTTAAATCAACAAATGGTCACGGCCTTACCATCTCAGATTTAAACGAAACTTAGTAAGGATAGTGACCAATTTTGTGACCCCTAATCCGTTGAAAATTCACAGGATAAATTTTGCCCCTGGGATATAGGAACACCGTTAGGATTCGGAAAAACGACATTTTCGCCCTATTTGTACAATTATTTTACTTTGTATAGAAGTAGCAAAGGTATCAACGGAAAGCACGAACACTGTTTGATATTCAAGAACTAAAGCGTCGAATTTGTGGAAGTTTAAATTCTTCGTTAACTGCTCTGAAAGAAACTTAATTTCATTTTTTTGTAAATTTAGGCAACAAATTAACCAAGCAACAATGCATCAGGCCGTTTTTTCTTGTCTTAATACTAATTCTTATTTACTGTATGTGTAAAGAGGAAAATATGGATTTTGTCCTTCAATCTCGACGAAACTTAAGACGAGATTTTTTCTCAAAAAAATTCACGGTAAATCATCCTGCATCTCATGTAGGCAAGGTCAAGGAGCCCAGAATAGGTAGCCACTTCTAGGCTGCATCTTAAAAGCCGGAAAATACGGCACTAACGCATGGCAATGGTGCTTGAACGATAAGAACAGCAGGGCAAATAAGATTAGAAGTGACGGAAAAGTGTAGGATCTCAGATTTTCCCAGCGAATAGATACGAGGAGGACAGTTCAGGTTTCCCACCGGGTAACAGTGTCACTCGACTCATACATTTGGATGGCTGTCTGCCATCGTCTTCAGGAATGAATTCATTCTCTTCACCCTGAAGGCGATGGCAGTCTTAGCCTTCGAAACGCCGGTGTTGTACAACACAGCTACCCAGTGGGAAACCCGAGATCTCCCCCTACGACGTATAAGTGGAGTTCCAGAAGAATGGCGAAGATTAAACGGACGAAGAAAATCGCAAATAAAGAAGAAAAAAATGAAATAAGTAAATAAAAATGAAAGTAAGATATCGTGAGCAGAGTAGCTCGAACAAAGAAGGCTTTTTATCGGAGAAAGAGTCGACTTAAAAACTGGAAACACAGAAGCAAAAAAACAAACACTTCATTACAACATACGCATGTAAAATGTTCCTTTATGACAGCAAAGCTTGTGCGATAATAGCAGAGAATACTGAAAGCAATGGAAATGAGGTGTCAAAGAAGAACGGAAATCAAATAGAGAGAATCACCAAATGAAGAAGTCTAGCGAGGAGCTGGAGGGGGGGATGTCTAATGAATATACTGTTTATAGTTAATGGGCACAAACTCATTGGACACGGATTGTTTCATAACAGCCTCCTTAAAAAATCATGGAAGAATTTTGATGGTAAGAGTTGCAATGGAAGATTGGAGAGATCATCGGAAGAGAATGGAGCAAAGAGCAGCAGAAAAACAATCTTCGGAATTATGACTGCTGATGATAGTATAGTAACATCATCCATTAATAAAGGAAAACAACATTTTCTATCGTATACTACGTTATTAGTGAACAACCAGTTTCGACGCATCATCATGCAATTCTCAAAGAAAAAAATAAATGTATGAAAACTAGATGATGTTTCGAAACCAGAGCATCAAAAACTTAATGAAATATCATAAAAGGTTTTCTCTAGATTATGGAACTATTCAGCCAATGCATTTAGAGAAGAGAGAGCTCAATCGAAGTGTTTTCTCTTGTTGACACATTAGCTTAAAAATTTCATCACCAACTTCACATTCAAGGAGCCAATATCTCATGCCTTTTTATTAGCTATTTTCTCCGACATGAAAGTATTCCCATCTAACAGCAGAGCTGCGAAACCTCAAATCAACTTCCCTTCAATGACACAGCTATCAACGGGACTTCACGCTAAAAAAATGGCTGATGATTTTAGTCTTCTCCAAATTTACACAAAAAAACTTATCAACCAGGGTGATAGAATCGTTCGGCCTACCCAGTATTCAATATGACCTACGCTATGCAAAATTGGCCTATGCTCGTTAATTCCAAATTGACTGGAAGAGTACTACATCATTTTCACGCAAGATTTTCACCCAAAGGAGGCACTCAAGTTGGATTTATTTTCAATACACACAACATAAGCAATCATACTTCAACCACCAGTGTAATGAATCGGAATGAAATGAATATGCTTTTTTATTCGACCATCTACAGAAAAATCATCTCGCTATTTCCTAACCTCAAAATATTATCCCTACCTCACTCTTGCCCAGACTGTATATTGAAAAGCGAAATAACCTTCGACGTAAAGTTTTGCTATATGCTCTTTCCTGGCAAACATGATTGATAATTTGCAGAGTGGTTTTTTTACGAGAGAGTCAGTACTAACGTTATTCCACTTACTGTCAGGCGAAAGGTTCTTCCCTGTTCATTAGCCTCTCCTTTCCTTCATTACCACCAGCATCTTTTACTTGCAACAGATCCATTCGGCTGACCTAAAGAAGATGTACTTTTTGTTTCCCTCCAACAAACACAAAGAAAAGAAAAGATTCTATTCTTAACTTATTTTCCTGTTGACAAAAAAGAAATATTTTCAAGGGAACATGTCGGACTCTTTTTTCCATCTTTCACAAAATCTCAACCAACTTTTCATAGGGGGACAAGTAAGCTTCCTTACGGAACGCCGAATGTCGTCCTTGGTATGAATGCCATGTGATATTGTTATGACTTCTATTGGATTAGGTTCATTTTCTTATCCAAGTCCAATTTAGTGGTATTTTCGCCATAGACGACTGTATCGTCAACAAATAATCCAGTTTTTATGGTAGTTCTGGCGCTACAGTAGTTAACATTAATAAGGAATAATAAAGGACGAATCACGATTTCTTGCTAATATTTCCATTTTTTAATTACAATTGATCCCCCATCTAAGACCCCCACGAATTTAAGTTTCTAAGGTCAAATGTACGAGTAAAAAAGTCTGTTTTTTGTGCTCAATCATTCCGAATCAAGGCATTTCATAACGATGTAAAGGACCAAATTCCGAAGAGGGCGTTGCGCTGGGGGAGGCACCGCGCTGCTTTCTCAGATTTTTCGCAACGGGACACGATTTCTCATACGCACGCTCGCACGCGCACGTTTTTCAGCAGTGTGCCTGCCTGAGTGGAATTCTGACCGCGATCTCGTCGAGTCCTCTGCCATCGATTCCAGTACACTCGTTCGTACGACTGTACGCGTGGAGTCAAGCGCGGAGACAGGTTGGAATTGTCACGAGAGACAAAGTGAACGGCGGAAGGCGAGCCATTATCGGTGTCGCGCACAGATTTTAAAGTATAATGGGATCGTAAGAGAAGGCCTGGAAAGGGGTATAGGAAAATAAAAAAACACTACTGCCTTACTTTGAGGACAATGCTCAGGTTTTCTCCACACACGATTTCTCCCGCACATCTGTTTCGCTCGGACAGGAAAGCGGCATTTTCAACGATGAGAAAAAAATTAAGGGACATTCTACACTAATTTCACAGGCAGCGTCTACTTTTCTTCTAGACTTAAAACTGGGTTTTGATAATTTTATTCTATACATCCTCTACATTCTCCACTGCTGGCTGCGGATAAAAAAATATGTATTGCTTACTTCCATTCATCGCAATAATTCCGTCGAAGGGTTAGAAATTATGCGAGTGAAAAAAATGTGTCGCCTACTCCTGCAGCACGATCTATGAAAAGGTCAAATGCAACGATGACAGAAAATGAGGACTTGAAATTAATAGTGCCATTGACGTAAAAACCATAAATTAAAAGCCATAAGTAAGACTCTCAACCGAAAGGTTTTTGTATGGTTTAATTTGACCTCAGATGTAGTCTCACTAAATCCAATTCCTAAGATTTCAGAGATTCGATCTATTTCAGACTAATTCTCTCAACCGAAACATAGCCATCTATATTTTGGATTAATTTAGGAGTTCAAGTTCATAAAAAAATGGTTTTAGAAGAAAATCAAACGTTTAGACTGCGTAACTTGTCACTGCTTGTAGCTAGTTAAGGTAAAACACAGTAAAATAACTTCAACAGGGCAACTGTTAGGCAAAGTGGTATTTAATAGCCTCTACTAAAGAATCCCTAGCGACCGAACCAATAGGACGATTAGATATATCTCGTACTTTGATATGCCATTTGAACATAATATATTACAGAAAAAAATAACAATAAAATAACTTTCTGACTAAATACTCAAGGCTTAAGTCATTGACTGGTCACACCACCGTCTCTCTGTTTTCACTTTACGATATTACTGTATGGTAGCACTGGCCGTCGACTAACGCAGTAAGAACCTACACGTAACTCAGGTAGTTAACACATATTGATTCTAGATATCATTTTTTAAAAAGCACTCCACTTCTGCGATTTCCATTCCGCTGCACAGTTTTTACAGACATGGGTATATCAATATGTTTGAGTACACGGCACCGATTGATCAAGATTTAAAGTCACCTCATAAAAAAACTTTATTTGCTCAAGATTGTCTCGCTGGCCTGTTATCTTGAAGCTGGATTTATGATCACTAGCGCCAGAAGGCCTGATTCTTATTGGCTCGTGGTGCTCCCTAGTTGATCCATGTATCATTATATCTCTCCCAGTCTTTACACTAGTCTGTTTTCGTTATTTTATCGTATGCTGCATCAAAATGTCCACTTCGCGTCATAAATCAAAATCGTACAAAAAATCGCAAATATGCGATTTTATAAGCTGAGGACATAAATTTGGATCCAACAAGAATTTTCTTAATGATAAGCCAGAGTGCTCACCCGAGATTCTTCAAACTGCGGCTAAATCCACCAAATCATTATAAGGATTCTACGAAATAAATGATACATACATATACAGTCCCTACCAGCAGTTTCCCTGACGACTAGAATTTTTCCAACATTAAATGATTTAATTTAAATCCCTTTTCAACTCTTCAACACATCTGTCTCCCTACAAAACGCCCTTTAACGCTATTCTCCTCCTCTTCATCACCCGTTTTCACAACATTCTCCCCTCTATAACAGTCTTCTGGTCGTCGCTACCTCTCACAATGTCAGTGCGTTCTCCAGCCCCTCTACCTACCTTCTTCGAATTTCTATTATCAGCCTGCCTTCCACTCCTGCCATATCCAAAACCTACGAATGTAAGTTGGGTAATTAAATATATTCGTAATAAAAAATAATAATTAAAACAATAAGTTTTTGTTTTTAATTTTTCCGAATTATAATATAAACAAATAAAAATATCCTTAACATTGTACAATTCCCTGATTTGGGGCGAAAGCTAAGCGAACAATAGTTCTCATATATCATTCCTTCTTCCCAATATGATCAATTCTCAGGAATCATTCCCCTTCTCAATAGGATAAATACGACTAATACCAAAGCAATGCGATACGGCTTTCATGTCCTACCTCTCCCCCTACAATTCCTTATCTTCCATTCCCTTCAAACGTTACTCACGGAAGCAATAAGAGACAAGAGTGTCTTACTTGACCTGCATTTTCACTCAAAGGACGATGGATGGGACTATGGGATGGATTGGATACAAACTTGGCGATTGATGGGACTAGGGTAGAAAGTGCTACTGTTTACCGGATGGTATCGCCTCCTACTAGTAGTCCCAGCGATACCTTGGTATATCTAAATTTAAAACAACCTGTTTGGTTGACAGAGTTCAAGAACTTTCAGCTTCTTTTCATAGTTTAGAAGACTCAGACTCAGAACTCAGACTCAGAACTCAGACTCAGAAAATATCCCTTCAATCTAGAAAAGAATAAAGGAATCTACGATAGAAAAATTGGCTAAAAACGTTTTCGGTTTAAATCGTTATATTGGATACGAAAACTTAACGTATTTAGTCAAAAATCGCATTGAACAGTACATGTTTCAATTCCAGTTATAACTACTATCAATTGACTGGCTTGAACTAGCCTCTTACAATTTTCATTTTCGCTTAGACGGCCGCGACCACACCATATTTGTTCACGTGAGTTTTATCTGACGGTTTTCTCACAAGTTACTCGTCTCCCTTCAACAACCGCCTCCCACGCAATGCTGAGTCTAAAATATGAGTGATTCGTTTACCTTTTATTATAATTACTATTTCACGGAATTTTACCCTCTGTGTCCCTTCAGAGAATTTCCTATTAGGTACTCAATAAGTAGGAGGACATGAAGTATCCATTCATTCCAATCTTATCTGATCGCGGCTACAACCCTACAGATTTTTCTCGGAAAATTTTACCCCCCTTACAATTATAAATGCTTCAGCTCAGCGCTTCACACCTTCGGGAACTATTTTACGGTGAATAGTTACATCAAGTGTAATGAGCAAATAACTTCGCATTTATGTCTTATTCCTAATACAACAACGAGTAGAGTGGTTATATTAAGTAGATTTGAGCTAGATCTTTCCCTTGTACATAATAATATATATCACATTCGAATATTATTTTTTAATTTCAGAAGCTATATGAAGCATGAAGTAAATACTGTTTTATACGCAAAATATTGTTTTATAAATTGTTTACATATTGTTATGCTTGAAATTATCAGTATTTACTTAACTAAATATGCATGCCTTTAACTTGACTTTTTTCACGCCTCACGGTGAATACACCTTCACAACCGAATATTTTTTTGTGATTCTGAAAAAATTACTGCGGAGAGTAATTGATTTATTTTAAAAAATAGCTGACAATTGGAACTAATCACACTGTTAAATTTCTGACGAGTCTGTGTTTCTGTTTGTTTGTGATTCTGAAAAAATTACTGCGGAGAGTAATTGATTTATTTTTAAAAATAGCTGACAATTGGAACTAATCACACTGCTAAATTTCTTTAACTTGACTTATTTCACGCCTCACGGTGAATACACCTTCACAACCGAATATTTTTTTGTGATTCTGAAAAAATTACTGCGGAGAGTAATTGATTTATTTTAAAAAATAGCTGACAATTGGAACTAATCACACTGTTAAATTTCTGACGAGTCTGTGTTTCTGTTTGTTTGTGATTCTGAAAAAATTACTGCGGAGAGTAATTGATTTATTTTTAAAAATAGCTGACAATTGGAACTCATCACACTGTTAAATTTCTGACGAGATCTATGTGTTAGAAATTCCTCACTTCTTATGTAAAGGTTCTTCGGAGAGCATACTTGTACCATTTCCCATATAAAATGGCTGGTATTTTTTGGAAAATAACTCGAAAAGTATATTGTTAAGTGTCTGATATTCTGTTACCATTGGAAATATGTCATACTTTTCTGTATAACGAGGCCAAATTCATTATATTTCATGAGAAATAATATTTCGCTTAAACTACCTTAACTCCAAATTACCTAAGTAATTCATGATTCTTTGCCACTACGCCTTTATTATTTGCTCCATCCATCCAATTTTCCTCTTCTCTGTTCCCTCGGGGACTCTATCGAAGTTCAATTTTTTTTCCATCGATTAAAAAAGGCGTCAATTTGCTTCAATGAACAACATCAAGAGGTCCCAAATCAGTTATAGAGTCTACCAAATATCTGCATAATACCAGGAATATTTATGCGATTCGTTTTTTTTATTGGAGACGATTGAGGCATAAATATGGAATACCAGAATTAACGCCAGAATATTGCGGCAACCATGATTTGAATTAGCCGGCATAAACTTCTAAATATAAACCATTTCCAAACTAAGCAGCAATGGGAGTATTTATCGACACATACCGTACGTCGTCAAAGAACTGCAGGCGGGCCGAATGTCCATTGATGCTGTCGTGAATGCCTTGGACTAAAGCGGCGACATCTTCGTTTCTGGAAATTAGACAGAGCAAATGTATCAATAACATGTTAAAAAGTGAAAAATAAGTATCAATGCCATATAACTACATCTGTGTCGTTAAAAATCAAAATAATAAGTTTTTCGGGCATTAACTTCCTTACGATCCCTGGCGAAACACCATAAGTAAGTGGTGGGGTTTGGCTATGTGGCTAGGGTAATATTTAAATACATGTACGTTGAGGACCCACTTTCGAGAGCCCAGGGTGGTTTAAATTTTTCACTGACAATCCAGCCACTACTTGGGTGCTGTAAGAAAAGCACTACAAGTAATGTGCATTGGGTTGGGATGCTAAACTATGGACCACTTCGCGTCTTTTTTTAACCCTGTCGGAGAGGCGATTTCGGCGCATACCTCTGGAGTCATCTCAGCTCATTTACCAGGGCCTAATCGGGAGAATTTGGTTAAATAAAATTTTTAAACAAATTAAAATATTATTTAAAGTTTCGATGTTTTTTCAGTCCAATCCATTATTCAATGGCAAGGAGGAAATAAGTAATTACTCAAAAAATTGCCCAAAAAGGGTATAAGAGCAAGCAAATGCAGGTTCCGAGGTTCAATCATCCCTCCTACCCTACCTTCCATTTCCTCCCGGTCTGGGACACCGATGAGTACTGAAAGATTTGTATGACATTATGACCTAGAAAAACTGCACAGCCAAACCACTAACTGCTACTGGAGACAACACGAATATCTTACGGACGAGCTCATGAAACAGTTAAAGCATAGGGTATATAGCATAGTGAGGGTTGGGTTATACGGAGAATGGAGTAAAGACGGTGGGAAACCCGGTGTCCTCATTAGGAAAGGCGCCAAAGTGTCCAGATTTTAACGTCCCATCTGACGGACGGAGTGCTACACTTGAAGTGGTGCCGAATTTTGGTTTGGGACAACACTGGCAAACCTACGCCACTTCCGGGATTCGAACCATCGGAATTGGAAGCGAGCACTATAGCCTCCACAACAACCCGATACCCTCGAAACATATATTCCACTCTATTTTATAGTTATGCGCTTTAGATAAATATTTGGGAAATCGCGCATTTTTTTCAATATTTCGGCTGCAAATCAAGCAAGAAATATACATTCGTATGCGTAAAACGAATAATTAATCCAATAAACACATTAATACATAATGCTGAATTCATTGAGAAACCCAATATCATTAAAAGTTTCCCAGGCTACCGCAGAAAAACAAATTATAAAATTCACACATTTCAAGCTTTATCTATAAGGACATCGTTTGGATTGATTTAAAACTCTCTCCAATGCATAAGCTCATTCTTTGAAATTGAGGGGTTAAAAATTAATTGCATATGCCATGTTATACGAGTGATATAACACCTTATTCGAGGCTGACGATAAATAACGTATCACAATTCCCGCCCTAACCTACTGTTAGACTTCAACGAAAAACATATTGGGTTCATAAAATTGAGTAAAGCATGGCAGTTTCTTTATTACTAATAATCTCAATGGTGCAAAATATTCTGCCACCAGTGTAATGAGGAAAGAAAATATTTATAATACCACCAAGTTCTTCACCACCATCTTCATCCTTGATAATGCATTTTGCACCCCTGGTGATCAGTGTAAAAGTTTAATATCCACGATTAAAAAATTGTATCGTCAATATAATCGAGAATGAAAAAATGTCCACTAACGACCATCGAGCAATGAAAACTAGATCACTCCACCATTCTGGGATTCTCGTCACGTTTCCACAGCATCCCTAACGCCCTGCACATAATTACCCCCAGAGAACTCCTTTTAAATGATTTAATGAAAGGTAGACGACGCGTAATGAAAATCATCTTTCAACTTTACGATGCAGAGATGTGTATTAATCGACCAGAACGTGGACGCATTAACAGCAATCAACGAAGCGCCGTCACACAATGTTGGGAAAAGGACAATGTAACTAAGAAAAAGTCGACAAACAGTAACTTTTTGTACTTCTTAATTTCGTACTGGGTTCCAGTGATTAGCAACGAGATTTAAAAGTCACTTTAATTTGTCACAGGGGTAAGTAGTTCTTTAGAAAGCCTCGAGCAGAACTTCAGTAGTTGTTTTCGTAGATGAGTTGAAACAAAACACTTTGTACGTTCCACTGGTAGATTTTAATTAGGAGAGCAACGAGTTTCAACGCTTTGGAGTTATCTTTAGGGGTAATTTACCAAAAGATTACCCAAAATGGTTGAAACGCGTTGCACTCCCAATTAAACTTTCTCAGTACGTTGACAGAACAGAATATTTTATTTCAAATCATCAGTACGTTGTTCCACCATACCTTGCCAGACAAGAGTTTTCCCTTCAGTCTACCGCGAACAATTATAAATACACTTTCCAAAAATAAATATTTTGATAAACGGATTCCAATACGTCACTGAAAATAGAGGTTAGAAAAAATTACGCACTGGACTAAGGGAAATATAACTTCTGGCACGAGTTTATCTCACTAATAAAGACGAGATCTCTCTAGAATATGAAAACTCCATAAGGGAATGATTAAAACAATTTAAATTGTACAGGAAAACCAAACTGAGAAACTCGAAATAACCTAAGATAGTGAAGGAAGAATGTTCGCACTTCAAAATAAAATATGTAAAAATGTTTAAGAATGTTCCATCCCAATGGCGTAACAACGGGGTTGGGGGGGGGGGCCAAGGGTAAGGGCCCCTCCCCCCAAAAACCTTGCGAGGGCGCCAAAATGTGTCAAAAAGGTGGTGCAGAATATGCCTCATATTCTGTCACTTCAGCCATGCCTACCGGTGGTGCCCCATTTAATACAACACCCCAAAGAGACGGGGCTTCGGTTCTAGTGAAAGCTGAAAACTGAATCGGAAAAGTTCAATTCCAAGTTTGAAAATGACAAACTTTAGGATTTTAGAAAGGATTGTTTAAAATATTGAAAACAATTGTTCCAGACGGGGGGGCGCCTATGGCCGAGGGGATACGCCAAAGTGCTTGCCCCCCCTCTCTCTTAAATCCGCAACGTTCTTACGCCGCTGTATCTCATCCTAAACTAGTTTCGTATATAGTTAAAACTAAGAACTATTCATCACTAATTGTCAGTTAACTACCCAAAATAAGTTATAAAATGATATAACGCCACTGCATGCATGCAATAAAACGCATAATGCGTGATTCCTCATCGAATCGACTCGTCTGGCCATGAAATGTAGATGAAACGGTCCATGCCCTCCGCACCGCGAACATCAACTGCTCTGGGCATTAGTCCGCGGCGGCTCGTGCTCTCAGGAAGGGTGAAGAATCGGAGGTTTCAGTCTAAATGACTGGAAATTTAGACACGGGACCTGAAAGCTAAGCATTTCCATAGTGAGAAATTGGATGCGGCTAAGCCTCTCAGGTTTAGGACAGGTACTGCTTTCTTTTTACCTCCACTAATAAATTCGTATCCTGCGAACTGGAACGCTTCGGGCAAGTTGTTAGATTCTATTACCGCTTGTCAAATTTCGAAAACAAATATTTTAATTTACTGCACAGATAAACACGCTCACGAATATTCCATTAAGTCGAAGGGATGTGAAATTCCACAGGCCACGTAAATTTTACATGCGTACAAACTAATTACAGGCATCGACAATTTGTTAGTGGAATGGTGACATGGCAAATATAATGCATTGGAAAGGTCCACAATTAAATTGGCTTTAACATCGAAAATTTCAATGATTTATCTCCAATGATCAGATATCTTAGCTTTTTTAAAAAATTCTCATCCACAGATAATGAGGTGCAAAAGCATCTAATTCGGCAGGGGTTAACATTAATTTAAGCGGATAATATTCACCCAATAATTTAGCGCATTCGTAGTCGAAAGAAAAGACGATGGGGAATAACTTGTAAAAAAATTACGTATTCTTACCAGAGGTCCTGATTCTGGAAATTAACGAATGTAAATAGCTAAACGCTATGAATGTGGTCGTAGGATCAGCTCGAGCGATAGAAAATACAAGCACGAGGGTCTATTTACATTAGATCGAAGTGTTTTGGCTTTAGATCGTGTATTCGCTACCTCAAAGAGAATAGCTATAGTGTATTACCATAGAGCAGTTGACTAACTAGGGTCTACTTACTTACATTCCGGAATGTATAGTTTCTGTTACCCACTGATTTCAAAACCGCAGCAGAAGAAATAGGGGGAAGAGATATCTTCGGAAAACAATGTCTATACAGATATCACATTAATCAGCACTTCCACATACTTGGAGCATTGAGCTTGTTTCGCATTAAAGTGTCGGATCGATGACTATCATCAATTGTAGAGAATAAAATTGGCACAAAAAACTGCCACCCCTCTACTGTTTAACTAATTTACGGGAGAAATAAGTGCACTATAATAATTAACTTAAACAGAAGTTTCAAGTGTGCAGAGAATTACGTTTTTCATCACATTTATTCCTTTTAAGTGATTCTTTTTTTCATGGGCAACAATGATTCAACACGGCCTAATCATTTTGAGTATGAAAAATTAAAAGGAACATAGGCAGGAGTCGAAGGAGCAGAAAACATTAGCACTGAATTTTTTAATATTTACCAGGGGATTTTACATTAAAACTTAACAAACTGTAAATGGAAATAAATATATCAAATGTAAAAAAAGAGTCAATGGAAAAGTAACTTGTTTGAAATGGGGAAACAAAAACTTGTTCTTCAACGAAATGCCAACCAAATGCTCTGGGTCGAAGATAGAGAAACAAATTTCTTATGTAGGCCAAGGAAAGAGAAATATCAGGCGTAACAATATATCGCAGTACGATGGACTTGCCGATGAAAAAGGAGAAATATAAATAAAACTTTCCCCGTAACCTTACATTTTAGGGTTCTTAAATGGATTTCAAAACATTCTGACCATTTGGATATCCACACACACTCAGAAATATTATAACACATTATATCGTCAGAAAAGTGGGGTTCTAAGGAATTCAGAAGGTAAATTCTCAAGGCCCTAGCGTAATGCAGTAGAAGTGATCGCTCTTAATTGAATCACCGGCTCATTTGTCTATCGTACTATTAGATAGGTGAATATCAAAAATAGGCTGAAAGGCGTGAAATATACGTGAGTAGGGCGCACGTCTACTGACCAGAAGGTCGTGGATTCATACCTTGATAAAGCCTCTTCAGTAACCTCCCTATGAAATATGGTAAGAGCAATACCAGATGAAATAACTGGTAAACGATTGCAAGTAGCTGGGAGTTGGAAAAATAAGCTAGCCATTTTATGCTCCAAGTGCAATCCTCGACCATTGTGACGAAGTCGACTTACATATTTAGGCCAATAGACTCAAGCAACTTCTTTTTTCCCGAGAGAAAACACACCAAAGTTTTGGAACAGCAACTTTTTTTTCAACACACAGTTTTAGAACAGAAATTATGGGAAAGTGAGTTGCCGAAAGAGCAAGTGGGAAAAACGTTACTGAAAAGGGGGTCAATAATGCACCCATAAGAAATGAGTTTTCTAATTTTGACCTGAATGAACTTAATAATCCTTCAACTAAATGCTCAAGACTCGATGTGATGGCTACATTCTTTTACAGTAACGCATTTGTACACGTCCTCAAAAATGCCAAGTAATTCAAGTGTTATTAATGCACATTGCTTTTAAGAGACGTGACTTGTAAGAATATTGATAGACCCCCTTCGATAATCAATGAAGATAAAGGAAATCTGCGATTTTGCATTTTTTATATATTGCAAGATGATGCTAGATTTATGTGATTCGGGAACTGATATTAAAGCCCAATGACCGCCAGTTAATATGTGACATCACATCATATCTTATCATCCGAGAAAAGCGCAGCATTCACGATATTGTATCATCCTCCGTTTACAAGAAATACTAGTAAACTGAAGCACTCGTTGGCCATGGCATTGGTAAAAATACTACCATAGTTGAACTCCTTTTTGATGAGTTAGAGGACATGCTTTCAGATTATACAGTTTCATGTATGCAATGAAGCGAGCAGGAACTTGCTTGACAATGAAGTCAAATATAGAAACCGATCGCATTAAATTGTTATCATTGGATACCTGCAAAGAGTTCTTTCGTCATGTATAAGATTCACCACATTAGGTCTGAGACAGCATTTTTAATGAATTACTCCATCAGAATCAAGAAAGCAGATTCCAACTGAATATTTTTTGCCAATGCCAAAATGGTAGTTGCTTATCCGCTAATGCAGTTTTAAAATATATTGACATCCGAAAAGAAGCAGGTTTTGTACGAAATATGCTCTACCTATATATATATATATATAGGTAGAGCATTATATATATATACTATATGAACTACCTTTTTTCCAAAATCGAAAAATGAAATACCACTAATCAGTACTTTGGATTTGGAAGTCTATCCAGGAATCCTGAAATGTTCAAGAGCTAGTGTTTCCGCAGTAGCTCAATTCTTCCACGCCAATGCTCGCTAGATGAGCAAAAAAGGTCTTAGTCCGTTGTTTGTATTCACCCTAGGTTTGTTATTGCTTTTTCCTAAAAATGCCAAAGCAAATTTCAAAGTATATCATTGGTAATCTTGACATCAAGTGACATGATAAATTTATCTGTTCGTGGGCCCCTGCCACACACTCTTAAGGTGGCTTGTAGGATAATATGTAAGTAGATGTAGATGGGAATTTTAGCAACGATTTTTAATTGTTAAAATACGCAACTACCGGAAATCGGTGGTGCTTGCAAAAAAACAACACGTCCTCTAGAAAGAATGAAATCATTTATTCACAGTGACACACACTGACGGTTCAGTACGATCTGACAACAATAGTTATAAAAACCTCCGCGGAGAGGAAAATGGTCGCTCCTATCGCCTTCACGTCAAGCGTCCCCTGCCGACTAAACAACTGAGGACAATATGCATTGGTTGTTAGAATTTAATACATTTAACGAGGACACCAATCCCAAATAAAGCAAAAGAGATGGAGAACATGGGTTGTTGATGAATTACTAGAACCATATTCAGAAAACATGGGCCATGTCCTCTGAGAAGCTATAGAAAGAAAGGGTAGGCAGAGTAAAGGAGATTGAGGAAGGCCGCTATTAATCTAATAGTTTTACGAAAGTGTTTTGCATTGTCAATTTACAATATTTAAGTAAGAACTCAATTTTGTACACCCTCATTCATTGCCCAATTAGCCCAATTAATGTAAAAAATAATCTTCGATTTGTCTTACGTCAAAAAGGGGGTAAAGTCAAAAATATTTCCGACGATATTTCGTCTACAGTGATTAATACTGTTTTAAACACGCTTTAAACAAACCGTTTCAATCATGACTCGAAATCGGGGATGGGCTAATATAAATGATGTTGCAATTTAAAAAAAATTACATTCAATGACAGATAGGATTACACGATCAGCAGACAACAGCTTAAAGACTGGGTTTCTGCAGCTTTCCTCAACATTCTCTTTTAAGTTAATTGCTTTATTCCTCCATAATTCTTCGTTTTAAGATCCAGCATACGAGAAGTTTGCTTCGTATATTCTTGAAACCGTCTTCCTGGGAAATTCCTCCCATTCGTTGAGGCTTCCATTATTGTTTTCAAGTTGCCGTTTGGTCTATGACTGTAGGAAATTGTCTCTTCTCTTTCCCAGAGATTTTACTGAGAAATTTTTCTTTTTATCTCCTCGTTTTACTTCTACGTCTATGTTTCTATCCATACACTTCATCTTCTGAGAAGAGTTTTCGGTAAAAGTAGTAGGGATAGCAATCCGAATTGAGTGAGTCATGAAAGAATGTTGAATGGATGCTCCGGTAATAGACATGAAAGTAGCTTTTTGCCACTTTGAGAGAATGAACGAGAGTCGAATAACTACATATATTTATGATAGAGGAGTGAATATCGTGAGAGGAAGGGGTCGACGGATAAAGTCATGGGTGAATGAGGTAGAAGAGGATATGAGCCTTTTAAAAACTACAGAACGCGTATGAGGCAATGCATGAATGTAAAACAAGCAAAAGCTGTGTGCAAGAATAGGTGAGTATGAAATAAAATATAAAAATAGAGCCAGTTTCATAGGCCACTTGCTGACACCAACAATCAAGCTCATTTGCCTGAGAATACCCCGTAAGGGAACGTAGAATTACAACAGTGTGATGGGTATGCATGCATATTTTTATCGTTAGATTTTAGTTTGTTGCGCAATCGGTTTACAGTAGATTTATAAAGTACACTTCTTGTGCAGTGAATAATTTTTTTCCTGTCGGAATTAGCCTAACAAAAATGTGAAGTTTGTCGTATTGTGTGAAGTACTTGGTGCGGATTCGGGTGGATGTGGGTTCGAATCAAAATCCAGGCGAATGATTGTTATCAATGCGCATTTCGCACTTTCGTGTGCTACGGATTCGTTTTAAGTTCACAGCTGTGTGTTTGACGAATAAAAAGTCTTCTAAACTAAATGAAAAGTTACATTGGTGACGATATCAGTGGGATTAGCACATTTGACACCTATGATAGCAACAAAATTATATAATCCAATATCGATGTTTTCAAAGGTAAGGGGAAGGAATTCGTTAGTATCTGGGAAATCCCAACCTTCGTAGCAGTTTTTAACGAAGTGTACGGCTTTCCTATGTGTTTTTTTCGCGTATCAACCCAAATAAAAATCTCGCGGAGTAACATCTCCAGATGCAATCCTTTCAGGTCATGCGACTTCAACTGGAAGGTGATGCCCTACGCACGAATGCGAGTACTTCGCGCCATCCTATGCACGGCACTCGAGGGGAACATCTAGTTCCTTCAAAGCCTCCGTTAAGTTCTAAGGTGAATTGATTAAGGCACTTAGCAAATATTCGTGGGATTGGGTTCCAATTCCAAAGCAAGGGAATTATTTGCCTCAATTGTGAATTTCGCACATTCCTGTTCTGTTTATCTACACGTGTTCTATCGGGGTATCTGAGAAGTATTTGCGGTAAAACCAGAAGGGATAAGGTTAGAAATTCAATGAGTGACGACAGAATGTGGAATGGATTTAATGGATGCGTATGATAGGAGCGTGCTACGTTGGTTTGGTCATGTCGAAAGAATGGATGAGAGTCAAATAACAAAGCATATTTCTGATCGAGAAGTGAATGGTGTGAGAGAAAGGGGTAGACCGAGAACGTCATGGATGGATGCGGTGGAAGAGGATATTAAAAGGAGGAATATTAGAAGAACAGGAGGGCGAGTATGAAGCACTGAACATTTGTACAAGGGTAACTGAAGCAAAAAAAGCATTCAAGGATAAGTCATCATGGAGGAAATTAATAAAACAGAGTCAGCTTTATATAGCATTAAAATAAAACATTTTTTGAGTGTGCCTACCTCAAAAGGGTAAGGAGTAAAGAGTAGAGTATGTATGTACGTATGCTCTGCTTGTTCATTTGTTTAGGAGCGTGCGATGAATCTCCCAAGTGAATAGTTGACCTCTTGATTTGATAACATGATTTTCGTGACTCTGTGTGTCATCTTACGCGTGGACCACTGTGTACCCTGGGAATCTGGGTTCGAATCCTAATCCAGGAGATTGATTTTTTAATGCGATATTTGCACATTCGCGTGCATCTCCTCCGCGGATGACGCCGCTTTTGTTACAATGTTTTTGGACTCGAGACAGAACACAAATGGCGACGACGAGGAGCGCGTGACATAGAGGCGGACGAGGAAGGAAGAAGCGGTTCAACCACACACCCTCCTCCCATGCAAGCGCGGAGAAGTGGTCCATCGCCAAGTCATAAAGGGTCATTTGGCGAAAAAAAATTGAAAGACGGCTCGCGCGCGCGCTCGCTTCCTTCCGCCAGCAGCGGTCGCGAGAGCGAGACGAATGGCCACTGGAGCGTGGAGAGCGATGGAAAGGAAAGTAGGTTTTGGAATGTTATAGCGCGCGCGGCTGGAGGCAAGAGCGACCGCCGTTCGACGGGGTCCAACAGAGAGAAAGAGAATGGTGGAGGCGGAGTGGAAGGGGAGGCGAAATAATGGTCGAGGAAGAGAAAGGATTTTTTCCGCCATACCCAAATCTTGGAAGTTTTTCCTCCGACGTGCGTGTTTCTTTCGCCAGTAGGGGATCCTCCCGAAGTGCCTCTGGGATAGACTTCTTGAGAAGTCTACACTGCACAAGGAAGTAAATTTAATATGATACTATTGGATAACTCTGATCCTGATCTTTTGGGTCGACACATGGGCGGCTCAAGAAGTTTTTCGGCCAATCAAGGTCGCTTTTCGGCGCCCCTACCCCACTTGTCCAAATTTCGGAATTCTCTGCCCCAAAACTTAAAAGACACTAGTTCCATAAATACATTTACAATATATTATACATGACTCTATTCAATGCAGAGTAGTGTTAATTTAGCATTTACTTCAGGGATGATGCCCAGAGCATAATAAATATATCTTCCATTCTATACGTCTTCCCGATCGATATTCTTCCCTTGCCGACAAATCAATATTCAAATCAATAATTTATAAACCATTCTAAAGTTGCGAGTAAATATATTAACTTACTATGTTTATAGTTTAAATCATTTTTTACAATAAGCGGTTATAACAGACCCCCAATGACAGCGGCCAGAGTAGCCCGGACGTTAACTCCCCCTGGACCTACCCATCTGCCCTGTCAGACGAAGCCAGCAGAAGGATCGGCGAAAGCTATAAAAATATAAATCAGAGCTGCATGAAAGCATAGTATTACATTTGCAGCACCCAGAAAAAATACGTTCTATGCCAATAGATTTCTATTTCTAAAACGGAGGAGTATTCCTGCTTTTCCAGGAGGAAAATAAATCTTTCAATGCGGGGATAGCTACTGACATATCTGAACGATTTTCTTCTTTACTGAACGCATTCTCGCAATCGCTCCCCATCTCTTTCAGCTAAATTGAATACAGAGTGGAGATATTAAAAAAGATAAATGAAGTATGTGGAGAGTAAATCTCTACACCAGCAAATGGAAAATAAGTAATACCCTTAAAATAGTTTGGGCGAGATTATTCCCTGGTCATAGCAGAGACCACATTCAAATTTTTATTTTAAAATTTAATCAACAGTAAGAAAAAATAGTAAATAGCGTAACATTAATCACGCAAAACGGTGAAGTAACGTTTTAAATGCTCAGTAATTAACTAAATATACATACCTACATAAGGTTTTAACTTGACTCGTTTTTTTCACGCCGTTTTCACGCTGAAAACGCCTACACAACCGAAGATGTTTTTTCGATTCTGTAAAAATTACTGCCGCAACTGATTTTTATAACAGCTGAAAAAGCATAAAAAATACCAGTGGAAAGTTTCTGACAAAATCTATGCACTAGAAATTCCTCATTTTTTAAATAAAGAGCCCCTGGAGTGCTTACCCGTAGCATTTCCCATGGAAAATGACTAATATTTTTGGACAAATATCTTGAAAATAATAACGGCAAGTGACTGACATCTTGTTATCAATAAAGATGAGAACATTATCTTTATAATTGAGCCAAATTCATCGACTTTTACGGGTTCGAATTTCTCGTTGCTGTGGCACACAGAGTGGAAACAATAGTTTTAAAGGACGGTCGGAAGAAGTTCGATTTCATTTAACGGTATATTTTCGTTACGATTTCATAAATCTGTTTTATCGGGTTTGAAATAAAACAGCATGATTCCCGCAAAAACTTCACCCGAGAATAACTAAGCTCGTAATTTTTCTAGATAATCCCAGCATCATTCCTAGAATTAAGAAATTCAGGGAAACTAGGAATAATTCCTATACCTATTATGATAAAATCAAGGGTAATTTCAGTTTTTTAAGGTAGACAGGAATAATAAGAAGTTTTCCTGATTTCGAAGATTTCAAGGGGGTTGGCCACCCAATTAATTTCTGTAGTAGGTACTTATTATAACATTTGTCCTTAACTGATGACGCCAACAAACAAAAACCTTTCCAAACCTTTTTTTACATAATATGAATTATGAATTAAATGGGCAAAAAACAAGCATCAGTGAAATAAAAGCAAAGATATTTTTTTAAACGCGACTTTCGCGAAAAAAAGTTCGGAGGGATATATATTATAGGGTGAGCTGGTCACAAAAGAGCGTCGAATGGGTGCTCCGCTAATGGACGTTTATTAAATGTGGTTAGTTGGCTTTTCCATGTTAAGAGAGTTAGTGACAGTCGAAAAACTAATCAGATTTATGGTAGATGAGTTAATGGCGTGAGAGGAAGGGGTAGGCCCAGAAAGTCATGAGTGAAGCTGCTGGAAAAGATAGTCAAGAGAATGAATATAAGACACTGTCTCCAGCGTAACTCTGAGGAAATCCTTCATTTTAATAATAAAAATCACTTGGTTGTTATTGCAAACTTTATTTTAAGGAAACGACCCGGGTTTCAGCATCTCATGCCATCTTCAGGTTGAAGATGGCATGAGATGCTGAAACCCGGGTCGTTTCCTTAAAATAAAGTGTGGAATAACAACCAAGTGCTTTTTACGATAAAACAAAGAATGAATGTTAGAAGTGTCAAGAACAAGAGACTATGAAGCAATGGATTGAATGCATTTGAAGCAAATTGGATATGCAAGGATAGGGAAGAATGGAAGGAATAATAAAAACAGAGACCCCCTCCTTCGCTAACACAAAGAAAAAAGCTTTTGGCTTCACTTACACCTAAATGGAACAGCTTGATGGACATGTATGTAAGAAAATTACCAGGAATGAAAGGTAAAAATGAGAGAAATATGGGGGGGAATATCAATTTTGTCTTAGGCTATCGTAATTATCGCGAAAAATTGATACAAGCAAATTTTCCATTAACTTTTATGTTAACAAAATACATGCGCCAATCTATCCTATTTTTTAAGAAATCATCCAATAATAGCGATAGCTGAAGTAAAAATCCATTAATGCAATAGACATCACCTCGACTCCTCAGTATGGAAAAATATCCATCAGTAAAATATGTTCGTCAACGCATCTGCATATTTTTAGTACTTTATTTTTGCTTTCCAGTAACTAAGGCATGCCATAAGTGAAAGCAGTATATCATTAAGCAAACGATCGAAAAGCTGGCATTTAGTATCTCTTGTAACTCAGACAGTTTGGAGTGAGCCTCCGAGTTCCAGAGTTAGCTTCCTGCATGCCTTCCCTGCTCATGATCAAATTAAAAATAAGACATCAAGAAGCCCCATTCTCACAGCCGCGAGCTATAGTAGTCATATAATGACCCACCGAACGAAATCTGTCGAAACGCTTATCACTAGGAAAAGTTTCGCAGGATGCGAGTGAGAAAGTTTTTACATCGCGTGATCGTGGAGGGAAAAAAATTACGCTGACGATGAAATCGACTTATCGCGACATTTGTCGAATGAATTTTTGCTTTCTCCGTCCCTCAACAATTATAGTCAGATTTACAGCAAATATACCAAATTACTTCTTGATCTATCCGTTCAGAGAAATTTCATCATGAGAGTGAAGTAAGCAGGGGCACCATCACGGTTCTCCATAACGAGTGAGCTTGCGTTCTCGTTATTTTTCAATAGCGGCCATGAGAGTGAAAACGTGATCGCCATCCTTCAAATTTGATCAGATGCTTTTAACCCATTACCTGCCGAGTACAGAAATACTTGAAAGCATGTAATTTTTTCACTTGATTTTACCTAATTACATACTAAATAAGGCAAATTGAAAATATTGGCCTTCAAAAAAATTTGCATATGGTAAATAATAAATGATGCGTTTTCGCAACTTTGGCCGAATTCGTTATTCTATAGGCAGTTATGCAACCCGCATTAACCTATTTCGCCGTCTCATAGGAATGAGGCGTTTTTACAGTCAGATATAATCCTACGCTTTTTCACGCCACTATGTGACAGGTATCGTCATATTTGATTACTAAGATTCTCATATATTATGTATCCAATCAAGATTTAGTATTATTTACCCTAGAATTAAATAGTTGGCATGTATTATTGAAAGGCATGTATTATTGTTTGAAAGACATGAGTCAAAGCGAATATTTTCTCAGGAGAGCATGTATTTAACATTTTTTTATTGAAATTACTATCATTACAGGTTGAAATACAACAAACAACGACTATTGATGAAATACATAAAAGCATTTAGGGTGTAATGGAACACAGCATTTTGCACATTCATAGATAGTTTGTCTTTTACACTGCCGGCACCTCCTTCTGGTCTCATTTTTTTGGACTACATGGCCGAATTTGTCCTTTCTTACTGCACTAATCAGTGATAAATTAGATGGCCTACCTTTTAGAGTATTTGGTTGTGAACTGCATTGGGGTACCTTATCTACTGATTCATTCACTTCACTTTTTAGAAGCGCCAGTGCTATTTACGACTTGAAGTCTACCAGTGACATTTGACTTCCGCTGCATAGCCTGTGCAATTTCCAGGCATTAGTGCAGACACTGTCCAGTAAGTTGATAAACAAGGGCCACCACCATTTTTTCCCACGAATTCTAGTGCGGTAATTTGCATTTGCATTATCGTGTAGGTCCACACCTCCCATGTATTTGTTATACTCTCCAATAACTCGAGGCTGTGGAATAGCAATTTCTTTTTTCTCTTTTCTGCTAAAACGTTTTGCTGTGCCCATTGGATGCGCAGAGCTTGTATTGCTGGCTACAGTGACAACCGAGTTATCATTCCATCGAACAATACTAAGACCTGCAGTTTCATCAAATTCTTGATCCCATGTTCCTCTCGGCTTTTTCCCGATAGTCTTACTATCTTCTATCGGGCACTTCTGAGTTCTATTTTCACGGATAGTTCCCGTCGCAAAAAATCTCTTTTCTTTCAGAACACTACATAGTTTGTACGATGAAAAAAAGGTTATCGAAAAATATACGATGATTGGAGGGTTCAGGGACAACCATGAGCAATTCCAGAATAACACTTGCCCCCAATCCTAACTTTGGATCGAAGTCGTTTCCCTTCGCCCCACCATATGGTTGAACCCTAAATAGATAGCCGTCTGACGAGCATAAGGACCAAAGTTTAAAGCCAAATCTAATAGGCTTGTTTTTAATGAACATTTTTACACTGTGGCGACCGAAGTACGGTACCATTTGTTCATCAATCGACAAATTATGGGCAAATATTCCGAATTACAAAAATTTCTCATTCAACTCGTCAAATAGAGGTCGTAATTTAGCAAATCTGTCATTTTTATCCAGAGAGGAATTGTCTGACAAGGGGAGATTTTCTTTTATAGATATAAATCTGTTCCGGCTTATTGAATTCCGAACCAAATCCACGCCTTTATCCTCGTCTTTTGACCAATACATATCTTGTTTTGGAAGTCGGTGATAACTTGAGAGAATCAAAATACCCAGAAATTTCCTGATATCTATCGCTGACAGACGAAAACTATGCCTGTTGCGGTCAACAGCATATTTATTTGAGTAAGAAATAATTTTTTCTAACACAAAATCATCAAAAAACTTTCGAAATATTTCAATTGGAGAGTATCCACCCAGTTCATTCTTGATTTTTTCAATACATTCCGACTCTACAGAATCAGGGGAAGACGTAAATACAAAATTTAAGTCCTTCCTCCACTTAGGAGACAACTCTGCTTTTTGAAAATGAGTTTCATGACGAGCACTAGTACCTTTTCTTGGGCGTTTCGAAAGAGGACCGCCATCATTCACTACACCTGATGCCTCGTCTTGAATTTCAAAGGTTCCGGCAATGTCAACATCTATATTAGCGTCTCCAACCTCATTTTCATCAATGTTCTCTTCATCAGTAAGGTTGTCCACTTCTGGCGGGATGTAGACAGCATCAATCTCATGGCCGTCAAGAGTATCATCTGGTTCTTCAATTATCGCCAATATTTCCTTAA
Source organism: Pyrrhosoma nymphula (assembly GCA_963573305.1). Taxonomy (NCBI): domain Eukaryota; kingdom Metazoa; phylum Arthropoda; class Insecta; order Odonata; family Coenagrionidae; genus Pyrrhosoma; species Pyrrhosoma nymphula. The sequence continues at coordinate 40,945,382 of OY754334.1, forward strand.
AAGTCAATGCTCTTCTTATTTCTGGATTCATCTAATTTAAAAGAAAGTAGATTATAAGCCGCTGTGTTTTCATGTAACTAATAGTAATGCCTTTGCGATAGCACGTTAACTATCCTACCTTAGGCAACCTCCTCAACCTTCTGTGAAGCGAAGATCCAAAAGGGTTGATTATGGTGATGTTCGATATGGAGTAAAAAACTGGAGAAAAGAAATGTATCCAAGATAACTGATATTACTATTTCTTGTTCGACCCGTTTAACTTCTGCGGAATTGGAGGAAAAGCACTGAGGACCGTCGATCACACTGCGCTGCCAGTCAAGCTCCGACTGCGAGCTCATTTAGTCTGAGGCAAGGCAGGAAATAAAAGATATCACGAGCAGCATATAAAAACACAATGTAGTGCACAATAGCCTTTGTATATACACCAAAAAAACGCATTTCTCGATACTATATTTCAACCTGGTGACGCCAAAAACGAATTCGCCCGCGACAAGGCTAAACCATATCAAAGTAACTTGAGCCGCCATAGTTGCGAAAACGCAACATTATATTCCCAATCCGATTTTTGCTTCATGTCGGCTTCCAGACAAAAAATAAGCTTGAATATGTATTAAATGAAATCTTACTTTATGTATGGACGAATGAAACACTTAAAAAAGGGAATGGTTACGCTTATGAAAATATATTTATCTTGCATATCAGGTGACTTGATAATTAACACATTTTGAATATTTTAAAAAATATCTAAGTAGTTATAAAAAATCATTCTAACCTCACTAAAAATCAGTTTTAAACCTATAAATATAGAAAAAAGAGAATGCAATACGAATAAATTAATTTGAAACAATTTTTTGTAGTTCTTAATAATGTTGCGTTTTCGCAACTTTGGCCGGAAATGGGTTAATATCTAGTTTTCATTGATTCAGTGCGTTCTAAGGACAGTTTCTCCGAGTATTACCCCTCTGGAGGGGTTTACGTTCTGGATAATGATAACAACAACGTGAAAAAAGAAGCCGTGATCCCACCCCAGGTCCACTTATGCGGTAAATCCACTTGAAAATTATATCATGCATACTAAGGGGGAATCGCTTTTGTGTGGTGGCAAGGTTACTAGCTTCCCATTCTATGGGCCCTGGATCGACTACCAGAAGTGGCGTAGATTTTTCCGTTGAATCCCCGATCCTTCCATCGGGTGCTACGTGGAGAGCATTTAAAGTACTCCGTCCGTCTAATGGGACGTTAAATTGTGGACCCCCTCAACATCTTTTTGGAGAGTAGGGTAATGCCAACACCAGTTTTCTCTCCACTCCTTTATTCACTATCTGTCACTTCCTAACCACCCCTTAGTGGCGCAAAAGATCTCAATTGTCGGTTGCGTTTCTGGTCTTCCACCTGCAACTACTGTTTACCCCTCCAGCTCGTTTCGACCGAGAGTATGGTGTCACAGGGTGTTCCCAATCCACGATACTCTTCTAATGCCATATTGTACCGCAGCATCCTTTCTTCTTCGGTTCTCATGTCCACCACCAAATTTTCTCACTTCATTTGTCCATTTGATCTTCAGCATTCTTCTACAACACCAGAATTTGAAGTCCTCAATTCTTATCTAGTCCGCTTTTCCTAAGTTTCTAACCCACTGAAAACCACAGCCCACATTAACACTTTCACGTAGCTATTGCTTTCTTGTCTCAGGTTGTATATTCATTGAGCATGGTGACTGTCTCTCAATAATGGACGACTTCTATACTTGAGCCATTCTCCTTCCAGTATCAGTCTTCTTCTACTCCGCGTCTATTGAAAGAGTCATTCATTAATCAGGGCAATCTGCCGGTTCAGGGAGGTTAAAATGGAAGAGAGTAAAAATCCTCTTAGATGTTTACATGCGCAGGGCCCTATCTCCTTACACAATTTCTTTCTTCATCTCAGTTTCAGTCCTGCCTCTCCTCATCCCATTGATAAAGACTATTCTATTTCTTCCCTTCCCCGCTTACCCAACATCCTCCCCTCTATCACGGCCTTCAGTATCCTTTAGCCCTCATTACCTCTTCCAACCTGCCCTCTCCAAATCTCATACAGAAGCCTCCTCGCATCACCCACCATACCAAGCACTTCCTCGTTTGTCTTCCTTTCCGTCCACTGCACAATCTCCATTATCTTTCACACCCACATCTCAAACGCCTGCAGCCTATTCTCGTCCTCTTTTCTCCGAGCTAAAACTCTTAGAGAAACGGCCAAAAAAAGTCGCTTGGAATAACTGATCCTTGCAGGGCGTCACACAAAATTCACACACTGACTATCACTCCAGATAAGGAACCTCAAGAGTGACCCCAGCAGAATCTTTCCGATATTTATGAAACCACCCCAATAAAATGTGCCCACTTCCTTGACATTTATCAAGGACATAAAGTCTCTGAGCTGGCCCATCTTGCTTTGGGAGATGACTCAAAATCAATCGACAACGTCTTGTAATTTTTAAAATGAAGTATTTCAATTTATTCTGGCCCGTGCTTCTAAGTATATAGACTCACTTATACACAGAAATGTACCGCGTGGACTCCCTATTATCCGTCCACAACTGAACCGAACCCTCGCCGCGGCCGGATAAAAAAATGGCCGAACAATTCGAAAACACATTTAAAATATCATTTCTGGGCTGAAAATCGAATGAAAGTATCGCCTGTAAATCATTTGGTATTAAAGAAGGTAAGGAATTTACGTGGAATATCTAATTTTAGCGTGGCACTGAAAGCAACGAAATCAATTATTGATCACAATAGCATTACTCTGTCATTTTATCCTTAATTTTATCGTGAGATTCAATCTCTGGGGAAAGCGATACCGGATAAAGAGGTGGATAGACAAAGCGAGACAGGACAAAAGTTAGTCAAAAGGGTCTTAATCACGTTTTTGCACGTTCTAGTGAATTTTTATTATTATTTTACATTTATTAATTGACCTAGTACGTTTTTTATACTCCAGAGGTTGCTTTAACATTAATTTGACCAGCATTACGCACAGCAAAGTAAACTTAGTATTAAATGGCGCCGACTCGATGAAAATAGGATTCTGACTCTAACAGCAAAATACTGGCGCCTCAACACATATCCACATCCGTGAGGAGTGTGAAAACAAACCACAGAATTCAATCTGAGTATCCGTTTGAGGAGTGAGGAAACACCTCACCTCGTACGAAGCCCCAAGGCGTGAGAATTTCCGGCATTTCTAGGGCGTCTGTAAGTATCTATTCGGGGTGCGGTTTCCCAGAAAACAACACACACTAGATACCCATAAAATGACACCTTTGAGGGATAGGTTGGAAGCTCCTGAAAGAATCTTTCGATTACGAGAGAATTTAAATGGCGCACAGTCTGGACACTCCCGTCTGGACACCGTGAAGCGTGGTTAATACTAATGCAATTTCCAAAACTGCACACTACGCAACACCTGACACGACAAAAATTCAACACCTGACACGATTTCTTTAACTATCACCAAAAAGTGAAGATTTTTCAACATAATTTTATAGTTTTATAGTATAGTATAGTTTCAATAGAATTTTATAGATTTCCACCGAAACATACTCCGTGATATATGAACTAACTTAACTGAAATATAATGGAAATCATGGATTTCATTTCTAAAAAAGGTATAAAATGACGACTGAGGGATATGATTAGTTGAAATTTTATTTTGGTAATTACGAATAATACTAGGATCAGATGACATTTAGTTGCGTATATAAACTGTGTCACATTGCGCCACGATGAGGGCAACCGCTTTAATTGTTTACACAACATTTTCAACTGAAGGAAATAAGCCAGTCAGGCACGTAAAATATATCAAACTGATTGGAGCCGTTGATAACATTTTGCGAACATGAATTATCGCATTAATTATTTTAAATGATTCCAACGATAAACTGATTGAGTTGCCACGAACAATGGGAAGCTATATCCGGTTTGGATCACAAATAAGTGCAAGGAATTTCAGGATTCTTCTTCTAGAATACACATTTCACAGAAAATTTAGATATTGATAAATAAAATGTATGCTTTCAAATTAATTTCCCACCTAATACGCAAAACCTCGAATATCTAAATTCAATTCTGGTTTCTTAGTACTTTTTCGAATGAAAATAGATTAAACTCTTCCTCATTCCAACCTAACGCGGCCATTCAAAACAGAAGGAGCTAATTTCAATCTTGAAGACACACACAAAATTTTCATATAAATATGATCCACAGGCAGCCACACACTTAAACCACTTAAAAATTAAGAGGTAACTCTCCCGTTTTTTCTCTAGCTAATGGGTCTTCGATGGACTATGATCACGGATATGTGCATTTTCAAATCGAAAATTAGTACGAAGGAACAAAAAAACGAGTATGTACAATAAAACAAATATGGATCATCGTGATGTTATCCCAAAGAAATAAAAGGTCTACAGGAACGAAAATGAAAGGGAAAATGTGGAAAAGCGCTCCAATAATTTCACATGCAGAGATATCACAAAAAATGTGATGAAATATACCTTTGGAGGAGACCCTGAACAGGATAAGGAATTGCCAAATGAACAACACCCATGTTAAACAATGTTATAAAATACATGGACTGAGCAAGCTAATAATAATATATAAATCATCATCGGAATGATATCAATTGAATGGCAAGCCATCATAAAGCCCTGTTGGTAATTTCACCAACCAGGGGGAGTCTTCTCTCTCGTTTACTTTGCCACACTAACTCCATAATACATTTTGCCTTATTTCATTCCGTCAAAATAATTATTCTTCTGCAACCTCTTCCGCGCTTACCGTACGTTCTCCCCTCTATCATCTTCTTTAACATGCCTTAACCCTCACTGTCTCCTCCGTCCACTTTTGCTGCCTTCATAAAAATTTCATACTGACGAAAAGGTGATCTAAATTCAAAAGTCTACGCAAAGAATGAAGAACCAATGGTAGCCCGGATAGAGAGAATAAACCATAACCACGAATGACCTTCCAGCGGGAAGCAGATATGAAACGGTAAGATCGCAGCCACGCACGACCGAAGGGCTAAATAAATGTGGCAAAATATCCAGAACGGGATACCGAAATCGACAAAATAAGTTTCCGTAAGAGGCAGAGTGAAACCTGAGAAATCTCTTAACCACGGCCGAAACACTGGCCCAAGTATTTGAGAGACGAATCAATGTAAAAAAATGGGAAACTGATTAGAACGTGACCTGAAATCAGAGAAGATGACAAGTGAGACGGAAGCAGAGCATCACCAGCGATCAACAACCCGAAGATTGGTTCGCTGTAACTCTCCATTCAATTTCCCACTTGGCTGACATCTCAATCCCTCTATAGTCACTTATTTTGACCCCCCTCACAGTTTGTACTATGCATGCCATCCCTGGCATTCCTTGATGATTCTTCTCATTCGTTGTTCCATCCATCATTGTTTTCCAAGCCTTTATCTCTCACCATCAAAATGTGCCCAATAAGTTAGTTTCTTCAATTTCGCAGAGTTCCCATCAAGCATATTTTTTCCTCAGTTACACGTAGGACTTCTTCATGGTTGATTCTCTCTACCCATTTCACCTACATCTTGCTTCTTCAAAGTCCCACAGCTTCCGGTCTTCTCAGTTCTACTGCTGTTCTCGACCATTAATTACTGCCATTTAAAATCATGCTACAGCAGAGAATAAGCTAAAATAAAAACGGTGAATGGCCATAATGTTTATTGCCACCCTTGATCTCTTTTAAGTACAATGCGAGAACAGTACGGAGAATCGAAAGAATGATGAAGCACAGAAGCTGAATGCATGCTAAGAAAAAATAGGCTACATTGCAATTAGCGTACAACGATTGCACATACAAAATAGGACCTGACAATGAAAGAGCCACAGCGGAGAAAAATAAGATTAAGTACAATCTCAAAAATGAAAAAATAATATGGTGTGTAGCGAATGAAGATATAATTTTCTTGGACAACAAATATATAAAAAGGCGATTGAATGATTAAATACTATCCCTACATTGCCAGAAGGATCACAAACAATGGAAGACGCTTTCAACATGAAGATACAACCAGATAGCGCCAGATAGTTATGAAAAATTCAAGCTTCGAGTTTAGCTTACTATGGCCGCCAGACGCAGACAAGAGCAGCAGAAGTGAAAATAATTTAATAAGGGCTGGAAGATCGCAAAAACTACGAAAATGCATGAGTACGGTGAAATACAAATGAGTATATGAAAACTTTCGAATAAAGCTCAAGTAGGCTCTAGTAGACCAATTCTGAGGCATACTATTTCGCTAGAAACCGTAGCTGGAGGCTCAACAGATGGGCAAAGAGTACAGAAAAGCTTAGAAGGAAAAATGAGAAGCAAGATGGATTCTTCCTTTGGGATTCTTCACGTCTTTATTTTAAAAGCCAACGTTCCCTGTTCGATGACGGAGACCTCTTCAGGGTCTCCTCCTGTAAGCTGCATTTCTACCCAAATTCACAAAAGGAATGACGATAACGTTTAAATATTTAGTGTAAGTATTATCCCGAGTCCTAAAGATAAAATCCAATGTCATTCCCCTCCCACTATGAGTTTCTAAATCCACCCCTGACAGCAGTAACTGCAAATCAATCGTTAGCATTTTTGATTGTTTTAGACCCGGTTTTATTACCTCTGGTTAAATATTTCCTCGGTATGAAATCCGAAGTAGTACGCTCTCCCATAGACAACGCTCACGTCAACAGACCGACAGTCTGATGTAGGTAATTCACAAAGTCCAAAATCTCAGCTAGTATCACATTAACGTAAAGCCTACGTCACCTAACGGTATACTTTAACCACGCATTATAAAATCTAGTAATAATGTTACTCCTCAGAGGGACATTGTGAAAGATATGGGATGAAGATGAACCATGAGAGAACGAAAATGATTAAATTCACCAGAATTAGAATAGCGCAAGTAAATGTAAAGGTGGGAAGGAATCGAAAAGAACAAGTGAAACAGTTCAAGAACCTGGGCATTTTGGACGAGTGATTGCATAGAAAGGACATATAAGGTGCATATTTGCATTGCTTAAGGGAGTATTTACTAAGGGAGAGACATTGATGAGGGGAGACAAAGCAAAGGCATAAAAAATTGTTAGCTACAGCTCTATTACGAAGCCCAGCGTAGTGCGGTTCAGAAACTTGGTAGCTACTGAAATATTTGCAGAAATTGAAATCTTTAGACAAGTGATGTGGAGGAGAATAGAGAGGGTGGGGTGGATAGCAATGAAGACAAACGAGGAAGTGCTCGAGATGGCGTTGGAGGTGGAGGCAAATGCATGGAGAAAGTAATGAGAGGAGAGTGAATGCTGAAAGGGGTGATGGAGGGGAGAATGTTGGGAAAGCTCGGGAGAGTAAAGAAGAGAATAGGAATTTTGGAAATTAAATTTGAATGAGGAACAATTATTTTTTCATCGTTCGGGCATTTGTATTCAGTTGCCTTAAGAGTTGCACCTGGAAACTCAAATAATTTCAGCCAACAAAATGACACTCGAATGGCAAAGTGAAACGAAGGATTTTCGGGCTATAATGGCTGTCTTTCTACATCCGCCGTCACATAACAAGTATTTACTGTGGAGATAACCCTCTCTGGTGAGGGCGTATCTAGCATTACATAATCAAAGGGTAGAAGCACCGTAGGACACCAAATGAATGAACACTGCTCCCCTACGAATATTGCTATATATATTATCTCACCATCAGACGCATAACACTGCGCAGCATTCATAGCCAAGGAGTCTATATTAATCTAGGAGTCTATAATTCTATTATTCATGTTCATAGCGTTCGACTAGTAGCAAATAAACTCACTGAACTGGGAAGGAGTGGAGTTGAGCGAGGAAAATGTAACTCCAGCGACTTCCTCAAACCCCAGCTGGCAATTCACTTCCCTTGGTCAGTCCGCCCGACGGACTATACGGACGTCCGTGTACACGTTCATCCTTGCAGAGGAGCCAATTTCCACCCATCGACCGTTTCCAAGGAAATTGAAAACGCCTCTTACCTTTTCCACTTTCACTCGTATCAAACCGTAAAATTTGCGTGCAAAACGGCGAGGTAGTTCTTCTCCAGAGAGCACCTTCACTACCTAACCCGAGAGGTCTGCAAGTGGAGCAGATTTCATACTCCCTTCCCTTTAACAGTATTTGGAGGACGAACAAGGAAAAGCATTCGGGAGTTCGTTGACCTTATCCTGAGCATACATCCATAGAGCGTTCATTGAATGTTCAAGTGTGAACTATTCATTTGAGACTATTCATAGTTCGTTCATTTCCAGTCCACGAAGTACTATTCAAAAATGCTCCCTGGTTGAACATTTAAAGAACATATTTAAACCATGTATATGTAAATATATTCCTTAATTATACATTCTAGGGAATATTCTAACATACCATATGTACGATATTATTCCTAATATTAATGCATGCATGTGATATCGCATTGCGTACGTAATGAGTTAAACTGTTGATTTTAACGGATGAACACTAAACTGTACGGATACATGCGTCAAAATCTTGTTTATTCACAGTAATATTGCATTTATATTCGTACTATGCGGCAATATAGGTTTCAAATAATTAATGCCAAATAACTGTCATCGAGATGTGATGGTATTTCCTCAAACTATTACGGAATTGCCATTTAATAATTATAGTTCTCGAAGTTACATTTATCCACAGATGTGACTAGGTATATATGACTTTCTAAAAATATTTTTTTTTAAGAATCGAGAATTATTTAACGAGAACTATTTTTAAACATTCCTTCACGGTTCATATATCATTAATTCAGAAACAGTGCAGCCGTAATTCATCTACGTTGAACATTCTATGAAGTATTCCAATGAATGTTCTTTGCACTATCTGTGAGTGCCAATTGAACGTTCATAGAATGTCCTTCTTGAATGATCTTTGAACAGTTAAATAGTCTTCACTGAACGTTCTTTGAACATCTTTTGGACAATTAAGTCCCCACTGGGGACTTCATCAATTTATAGCTTCACACTAGAGTTTCTCTGAGGTGAGTGAAAAAGAAAATGCACTCGTTACCAGCCCTTGACCGAAACCTACCCGAATTTCTGAGATAAGCATAGTCGCAGTTGACAATGTAAATTTTAAAAAAATGTTCTATAGCGATATAATTTTTTATCCCGACGACAGTAAAAGCTTTATAAAGATTATTTTCAGAATTATAATTGTCAATACTCCCTCACCATACTTTATGTTGATATTAATGTATTCTAAATGTATCCATTCCCACTCACAACACCTAGCGGAGAATACTTAAAAACAAGATATACGTATCCTGCAATAAACATCGACAACAATGAAGAATAACACTACCTGTGTACTTGCACGTAAAATTTAAATACCGCAAAAAATATTTAAAAATTGAAATTCTCTACTTCAACAATGTTCATCTCAATAATAAAGCAAAATCCCGAATAACGACGAGCATTTTCGTGATCAGCACTTCGAATTCACTTAACGTAGGGCGCTTTTTCCTTCATTTGGACCTTCGCACCAAAATAGTATCCATTTTAGTGATGTTGGCGGGAGTCAGTCAGAAGTATTCCCATATACATGTTCCAAAACAGTTAATTATTTGAGGATCCAGCCAACAAGCGAGGCTATTTACGCTATTGAGGATAGGGGGGTAAGGGGAGGATTAGTTGGAGAATAGAGGAGAAGGGTGGAGAGAAACCCAGCTTCGGCATAAGCCTACTTAACAAAAGGCGCCTAGAGGCCCACACCCTTAATGTTTAATCTGGCGGACGGAATACCACTAAACTTGAAGTGCCCTCCACATAGCACGCAGGAAGGGACCGGAATCCCACCGAAGGATCTCCGTCACTGCCGGGATTCAAATCAGGTACTCCGGGACGGAAAGTTAGTAATCTATCCACCGCACCAACCCGAATTCTGGTTGGAAACCATTCTCAAACAGTAAAATCAAATAATATAATCCAAATATGGCAATATTTTCCGAGGTCTTCAAACATTGGTAATTGTAGAAGCCCTTTCTCCACCCTGAACTAAAGCCGTTCACGGGCGCAGTTCAATTAACAGTAGCGTCAAAAGGTGCCATTAGTGCCCACAAAGGCTAGTAGGCAGGAAGGAGCAGAAAAAGGGAGAGACTGGTGGACAAGGTACACCAAATACTCATCCATATGATTTATGAATCACTTTGCTACGGTGTCCCAACTATTAAATAAACTATTTAAAAACATTTATTTTTCTAAAAGAGGAATTGATTGCTATTAACTAATAAAACAGAAAATATTTCTGAAGAAGCAGAGAAGAATGAGTAACAAATATCCCTAAGTTGAATATGGCTCCGAGAAAATATATTTTATGACAACCTTAAGACGAATGAGGAGAGCTAATCCGATAACCACTATCTGAGAGAGTGAATTATCGCCAATAGCGATGTTTTAAAATTTCGGTCTCGTTTTTATCGCTAAGTGATGGTTGAAAAGGAAACAAACAATATTATATTAATTTAATAAAATGTTTCTCTCGCAACATTCAGATGGTCAGCTCATCCGATATATGAGTCCACAAAAATTCCAACGATGTCAGAAAAAAGCACGGAATGTAGCTTCGTAACAGCGAGCTGTTTATCCTCGGCTACAGAGGATGCATGCTCATTTATGCTAAATGTCTAAAATGTACTTTCTCATCGTATTAAATTTAGCGTTTGATACTTATGGTTATTTGTCTGGCTAACCAGTAAATTGTACCAGTCGCTTGGGTAAATTTTACCCACGAATTTGCTGAAGCAATGAATTGGTTTCTATGGGTCACCGCAGTTAACTGCAGCAGACTATATTGGATCAGTAATTGTACATACCTTCTAGGATAACTATTGGTGCTATACCATAATCTAATTTTTTACCGAAATTGATCAGCAGTAAATAAAATCATAGCTCCCCATTTCAGATATAAGGTAATCTATTCTAATCCATCTAAAAAATCTAATCCACCAAATTCAACAATTATTGCGCGGTCTTGTGTATTTAAAAAAAATAAAATTGTGAAAAGAATAAAAATTGTTGTAGTAATTTGGAACGGTGAAGGATAAAGTCATGTGGAACACAAAAGAAACAAAATAGGGAAAAGGGCAAATTGGAAAGTCTGTATTTCGGAGGAAAACCTCCGAATTGTCATTTTTTTCTTCGATGTAGTTCTAAAAAAATCCAGCAAACTCCGTCCATTTTACGCGAGTTAAAACATTAACCACGGTTCGCGGCTTTCACGTTCCTCCAGACCACTTTCGCTCGTTTTTAAAAATTTCCATCCCTGTCTTTTCTCGCACATTCCCAACTTCCGGATAATAGTACATTAGATACCCCCACCGTCGTGATGAGTGAAAAAATAACTGCTTCGATACCGCGTTTAGATACTCGAGACTGCAATACAGGCACTAAGTCGGAAAACGTGACGACAAAAAAACATCATTCGGAGCCACAATAAATAAATATACTTGAACGAAAACTAAAATACGATTATTCCTGCATTTTTCCGGGTATTCACGGCGTTTTTTTGTATCTGATGACAACAGTTTCGCCCGCTGGAACGTGTGAACCTGCTGACGGCAAATGCAACCAACGCTGTGAATACCCGGAAAAATGCAGGAATCTTCGCATCTACGCAGCGGAATCCTACGATTGAGCATTAAATGACGATTATTAATTTAAATACTCATATTTTTAATACTATGATCTTCCATTATATTAACACTCAAATTCTCTTGATCAAATATATTAGATTTGCTAAGTTCTTCCAATCATGATGATGATACCGTAAATAGAGAAAGCCTTTTTTCTCAAGAAAATATTGAACATTTGTTTTGATGGTGTTTTCACTGGAACTATACTTATGTAACAGTTACTACTTTTATTTTAATGGCATGCATTTTTTTTAATTTGCTGGTGGCTCAATTATGGAGTCCAAAGTCATAAGACCAGAATGGTCGGGAGCGGGAGCTTTAGATGGTCTCCAAAGTTGGAGACCATCTATAGCTCCCACTCTTTTGTTTGTTACCAGTTTGTACCAATTATGTGGGAGTAAATAAAATATTATTATTATTATAAATACCATGTAAACCAAAAGATTATCTATTAACTTAACTAGGAGGGTCATCATTACAAATGTGAACCCCGCGCATGCAGTTTTTAGCTATTTTGAGTGAGTTTTTGAATGAGAGTTGAATTATCAAGACAATCGAAAATCGGACAATTTGCACTTTTCATAATCCAAGCGAACAAAAACGCGAAAATAACTGACCGATCGAGCACAGGCGAAATTAAAATAGCTCTGAGGTAATAGGCAAATTTATGTTAATTATATACAAACTCAATAATGCTAGATACGAGGGTAGTTATAAAGTAAACAGCGAATAGTTACTTGATAAATGTATGCTTAACTCTGACAGCTTTAAGAGAACAGGGCGACTTTAATGCTTCAGTGATAATCAGAAGGCCTTTTTTGCTCTTAAAGAACTACTAAGTAAACGTTCAACGACCATAGACATGGTCGTCTAGCCCGTAGACATGGGCTAGACATCGTGTCTTTGGTGCTCCAACTACAACTGTTGTATCACACCGTTTACACTAGGACCTTAATAGATTAAAGGCTAATACGACATTCACGCCCGAGGTGGGAATCAAACCCGAGACTTCCAATTGCGTTACCAACCTCGATACAACGGCCATCCATTAGTGGATCTCTCCTTGACCACAATTGGTTAATAGTCATTCGGAGCACACGAAGGCCAAAATATGTCAAACAATTACTTCCTGAGTGACTATAGCAAATGCCTTACAATATTTGTCCATACTTACAACCACATAAAAACAATAGAAGGGCCCAGCCTTTTTTAAAGACAAAAATGAAAGATAATACGCGAATAGATAATCCAATATTTTTGTGTGATATTCCACAGAGTAAAAATCATTCACCCTGACCGGGACTCCCAAGAGGTACTCCTGTGGATTTTCGCACTTATGTGCACTTGCGGATGACTCCGTAAATGGTAATACCGTAGCTAGTCCCGGTATCCTTAAAATTCATCCAACATCTTCTTTAGATGGTAGACGTTTACTTCAAATTAATCCATTGTTATTTGGTGCATTAACTGATGTTCATATCAAATGTCCTTTTAAAATTATTTTCTTTAACAATTAGTCATTAGAACCTTAGGTTGAAAGGAAATACAAGACGTGAGCCATTCGACTCCTCAAATTCCAATATTTCGAATCGTAAAAAGTTTTAACTCCACACTTTGGAAAGATTAAGTTTTATAACGTCCAATTGCAACGTTCATTAAAAAAATTATAAGCATGGAGAAAGAGTAGCCCCATTAATATATGTCTTGGTTATGCACTTCAATGGCTATTTTTGGCCCCTATAAATAAATACAGTAAGTGTATTTCATTCCATTCTTCTTCCATTCATAACTTTTGTTTCACGAAACGCTGATGAACTTGATTTATTATTAACACTTTTTCATTTGAAATAACGAATTTCACTTCCCATAATTATTCTCATTCGACAGGATCGAGAGATTCGATAACATTTTGGGACACTGATTCGAGAAAATACAGGATTCGTCACTCATTTAGGAATACCTGTCTCAATTGCAACGTAATTCAGCCCCCATAGTTAGTAACAAACGCCAATTTTTTTAAGGAATAAATTTCAGGTTGCGATAGATTACTTCATAAATAGACATTGATAGTAATCACAGAACCATCCGGTTCTAATAGATTTCGTCGATTCCATTGATATCTCAAGCAGCTTTTGAACCACGTGACTCCATTGCTACATCTCGAAATTCCGAGTGATTTCTCGCAAATCCCAACTATGACGCCATTCTTTTATGCGCTGAAAGCACCCACAGGAAACTACAGTGAATGATAAAAAACGATTAATGAACGATATCCCATCGTGATATCTCAACTCCAAATCTTTTTGAGCGGCCGACAGTAAAACTTAAGATCTTCAATGACAAAATGTACCCCCTCCCACGATATCAAAATGAATCCTTGTCTGCCTCTGATCTTCTTCTTGCCATCCATGAGTTTCAACAGAGAAATAAAAGGGAAATATATCTTCAAAGCATAAGATTTAAGATCGATTAATATTAAACATATTTATTGAGAATTTGATTAACATATATTATTGGCATCAACTTACGGCACTATATTACCCATAGGGTTCGAGAGTATGAAATAAAAAAAAAATAAGGCGAAAACTGATAGTAATATATCATGCGTTAAGGTTCGCAAAGGATTTCTTTCGCGGCCATGTTTCAGTATCAATGAAATGCACATCAAGGCTTCGATATTCTTTTCGTTTAAAAAGGAAAAAAATCGAGCACTTCAAATAAGTTTCCTCTGGTCAGGCATAGTTTCATCAGTGTTTATATTTTTTGTTATATTATAGGTACTTGATATTTTGATATCATTTTATTGATAAAATTCAATTGTAGAAGATATTCCACTACTCCACGCCATTCTTTGAAATCATGACAAGTGCTTAAAGCAGCAAGAATATTTCGTCTTCTGGCCACCATAATAAAATCACACTCGTTTACATTACCTTAGAGCACCATTAATGATCACAGATCTTCCAATTCACCGCGCATGAGTGTGAAGTATTTAATGCTAAATCTTACTGACAAACTGAAGAAATCATACAAATTAAACAACTTGGGTCATACCAAGGAGGAAAATGGGCATAGCATTAACTAAATTAGGAGAACTTCGATAGCGAAAGAGGCGTTTAATTCCGGTTTAAAATTGATGAAAGGGGCATTGTATGAGGATATCAAGAAAATACAGGCGAAGAATCTGACATGAAACTTTATGCGGGGCAGAAACCTGGACGCTAAGGAAAGAGTTTGAGAATATATTACAGGGATTTGAGCAGTGGATGTGTAGTGGGAAAAAGTGCGATGGACGCAAAGGAAGACGAACTAGGAAATGCCCAGTGAATGAGGAGAGTAATCTACCGGAGGAGATTAGAAGGAGGCAGAGGAGATGGATGGAGAGGGTGGTGAGGGGTGATGGAATGCTGAAGGCAGTGTAAGAGGAAATGAGAAGATGGATAGAATGGGAGGAAGAGAGGGACTACCACAGAACTGCAGAAAGACATGAAACAAGGTGGTAGGGGCCTGAAAATGGCATGATTAGTAGAGGTAATCCTGTTCCCATCTTGACCTACCTTAATCAGCAGACCACCTCTAATAATAATTGTAAAAATAGTTTTAATTAGTTTTTCTAATTAACAGCTCATAACGAGACATAATTCACATCCATGCAGAATCGCAAGACACGGATGGTAAGCGATTTCCTATTTGATACGCCAAAATCTGGACTTCCTCAATCATCCGAAATTCTTCAGTTGCAGAGATAAGTGGCCACTGCCTAGCGCAAAAGGAAGCCTTGATTAAATTTCGCAAATTATATCCCATGCACTGGGATAAACGTCTGGATGAATGCACACTTAACACGTCATTCAAGCACTGAGGATTTCCATTCCTGTCACGAGGGAATCAAAGAAGCCCGCGATACTGCAATGGGAGAGGAGCTATCCATGAGGTCGGAGACGATACCGACTGAAATCTTGGAGAACGAAAACCACGTAGCGGATAAGTTTGAGACACTTACTTGATAAAGTCGTCAATCAACTTGAAGAATCGCTCTTTCTCCTTGGCGTCCTCAATGAGCGTAGATCCCTGCAAAGGAAAGAAAACTACCATGAAATTAAATTTTTTCGGAGATTAACATACCAGCTATTATTCCATTTCTGGCGTGGTGATTGCCCTCTGCATACAGGATAGAGTGTTCACTCGCAGATGGAGTGGGTTCCGAGTTTAAATTTCGGTGACGTCAGATTCACCTACGCCGAAAACCGAAACTATGAGACAATAATAGAAGCACCAACATAGAATAGATTCTAGGCATTTCCTTATGCTCTGATTTACGTAGCCTATCGCGCTTTAAAAAAATAATTCTGAAACTCACAGCACAAGTGAGCTGATTTTGCCAAACTTTGCGAGTAAACAAACACCTCAACATTATCAGGCCACTGAACACGCAAGTTCGCATGTTAACATTAACGCTATAACTTAACTATCAGTTCATAAGGCATTTAAATGTATGTTCTCCCTCTTTCCCAATAACATACTAATACCACGTTAAACATTCCTATGCAGAATTGTGATTATAATAATAAGAAGCTTTGTGATAAGAATGATAAATGGCATTGATTCAAAAATGGTTCAATCATCTATTCCTCTGCCACTAATATTTTCTCTTAGTTTCTGGTTTACTAAATGAAACACTTGAACCTTAGTCTGATACTGACATTGTGAGTAATAAATACGCTGCAAGCTCTCCATTCTCTCTCTTCAACTATTTGAGCTCTTAATTGCTGCATCATGTAAAATATAACGTACAATACAGATGACTTCAAACCCTTCCTTAAAGAGCCTTTTAAAACAATTGATAATGTATAAAAACAAAAGTTAAATCTTAAGCAATTCCAGTACGGGCTGATCGATGAATAAAAATTAATCATCCTTCGCAATGAAAGCATTCTGCTATATGGATTCTTCTGGAGCAATACCATATCTTTAATCACTCATAAATATCTTTTGTCCAGAGAATGTTACTGCATGAAAAACAAAACGTCACAAAATATTAATGTTTCCTTTTGAGATGTTTCGAGCGGCACAAAGCTTTTCCCTTTCTAATGCCGCCACCATTATTGTTTGCCCACGTACTGATAACGTCTAGAGGCGTTTAAGAGCGTTCTATGACGTGACGGTAGGAATGTCCTTGACGAGGAGTAAAACGATTCCCTTTAATTTCTTGGGATTTCCTTAGTAGAGAGATCTCCCAGCAACTAGTTGAAGTTGTGACAGAATCGCAAGAACTTGGAGAGCTAGAAATTTGGCAATTTCGGCAAACCTAATCTTCATTAAGTACTATCCATCGTTATTAATCACTTCTATTGATATCAATTGGTAGCCAAAGAGGCAGATTATAAGAAGAAGAAGAAGACTGGATTATAAGAGGGCAACATTATCAGGATGTATGAGAATAAACATTGAAAATGGGAATGGAGTGCTGAAACGAATCAATCTTCAGATTGAAAAACTATTGAAAAAAGCGGCGGCAGTGGCAGTTAACGAAATAATAATTATGTCGTCTCTAATTCTGAGCGAATTTAGCTCTTTATAGTCCTTTCTTACAATTCACTCAATACATATCACATATTAAAACCAATACTCTGAGTGAAAAAAATCCCACCCAGGCGGGACTCTAACCCGCGACCTTCGGACGTATAACGTAGTACCTAAGGAAAATACAGCACCCATGTATGAAATAGGACTTGAATCCGTGACCATTGTGCTGACAAGCTGGAGTGTTGTCAAATTAATTACCAAGGTCACCTCATCAAAAATTACTATTTGAAATTTTTGTTTCAACCAAGATATAAAAACGATAGAACACAATCTGTTGATAGTGAGAGGGAATTAAATCCTCAGTAAGGCACATAAGAAACAACAATATTCTTGAAACATGATTTGGTTAAGAGGTTTTCATAATATTCAGTATTCGATACATCACCATCAGCAGTCATCAATTAAAAGATTGGTTAGCTCCAGTTCTCCAAGCCATTCTCTTCTCAGCTCAACGCACAATTTCTCCATAATTCCTCAATTTGGCATCGCATAATTCGCTTTGTGTATTTTCTTCTTAGTCTTTCTTAGTTTTATTTGTTGTCCTTGCCTTCTAGATTTCAAGTTTTTTTGCATCAGAATGAGTTCAAAAAGTGCGTGTATTATTCGGTGCATGCTCGATGGAAATTATGTATCTCCACGAATGAAATTAAACGTTGATTCTCTTTATTGACATTCTTACATTATGTTTCACGTCCTTGACCACTTTCTGGTTTTAATTTCCCTAACACAACACTTCGTTTGACTGATATCATGTCCCCATTGAAATTCCCTTTATTTATGTTAACTACCTTCCAGTCGTATTAAGTTCCTATTTTTTCCTCATTATTCTCCACTAACCAAGCAGTCACCCCCACTATCACGCCCAGGCTGTACGAAATTATCTCCAATTTCGGCCTATGCACATGCTGTCATCGAAATAAAACCCACGAAGCCATATCTTCCAGATAAAACGAACAGACAAGGCCATCAATTAATGGAAATGCATGTAAGTTAGCATGACCTTTTCACACAGGGTGCAACTGGGGTGGAGGGGTTGGATCACCAAAGATTTGATCATGAGTGCCTAAAAAAATAGGCACTACTAGCTTAATGGATGACGGAAATGGACCACAGAAAATTGATGTTTAGGCTAATCTACCTATTTAGGTAAGTTTCAAACGGAAGAGAGTATAATTCTTCTAGGATTTCAGAGTCGAAGGCCCCAGTCTCCATACACAATGTCTTTCTTCATCTCAGGGTCTTCTACTCTCCTATCTCTCTACCCCACCATGTACCCACTGACAGCCATCTATAAATTGGGATTCATACACTGTAAAACCGAATTCTAGGAATAGGGAAATCAGCGAGATCTTACTCAACACACTTGCTAATCACTCACTTTCCCAAGTAGTTGACAAGCCTACGAGAGGAAATAAAATATTAGACCTTTTTGCAGTAAGCCATCCTAAGTTGATAAAACAGCTCGATATTATTGACGGAATAAGTGATCACAGAGTAATTTTTGCAACCTTAAAAATTGAAGTAGAGTCAGCTGTAAAACCAAAACGCAATATTTATTTATTTGATAAATGCAACTTCATCAAATTTGGCGAGATGCTTAATGATTCGTACACGGATTTCGTAGCTAAAACTGAGGATAAAAGCACTGATGAATCATGGAAATGTTTCTTAAAAATTCTACGACGGGGAATCAACGAATATATTCCGCAAAAATTGAAATGCGACAGTAAAGAACCTCGCTGGTATAACAACGATGTTAGGAGGGACCTTAAGAGACAGAGAAAATTGTACAACTTGGTTAAAAAGTTCACTACGGTAGGTGACAAATCGAAGGAACTTGAAGCAAAAGAAAGTTACGCTGCGCAACGCTCAAAAACTAAGAAATCAATGCGTTCTGCATTGCTAAATTTCAAGAAAAAAGTACTTGGCGAATTACTCGAAGAAAATCCGAAATCTTTTTGGTCATATGCGAGAGAGCTTCAGGGAAAATCTTCAACCGTAGATTCGTTATTTGATAATGATGGCAAACTTGTCACCGAAAATATTGACAAAGCTAACACGTTAAATTCCCACTTCAAAAGTGTATTCACCACAGACGATACTGCATGTAATTTTGAAATACAATTCACTGAGGAACCAATGAAAGAAATCACTATTCAACGTGATGGGATAACTAAACAGCTGCAGTCGATAAAAATAGTAAATCTCCGGGTCCAGAGGGAATACCCGCGCGTGTCCTCAAGGAGTTGGCGTCACAGATCGCACCGTTCTTAGACATAATATTCAAGAAGTCATTGTCTGAAGGAAAGATACCATTAGACTGGAAAATTGCAAACGTTACACCGATATTCAAAAAGGGAAACAGACACGACCCAGGGAACTATCGACCAATTTCATTAACGTCGATTATAGGCAAGATACTCGAACATATCATCGTTAGCAATATCATGACGTTCCTGGACAGTCGTAACGTCCTCCATGGCTCTCAGCACGGCTTCCGGAAAGGTAGATCATGTGAAACACAACTCGCGCTCTTTCTTCATGACGTTCTCAAATCTGGCGAATCGAAAAGACAAGTTGACGCATTATTTCTAGATTTTAAGAAAGCTTTCGACACGGTACCTCATAACAAACTTTTATACAAATTACAGTCATGCGGCCTAAACGAAACAGTAGTAAACTGGATACGCGACTTTCTGAGTGATCGTAAGCAAAAGGTAGTTCTTGACGGAATTAGCTCTGATGTCGTTAAAGTGACATCAGGTGTCCCGCAAGGAAGCGTGATCGGACCCCTTTTGTTCATTATATACATAAATGATCTATGCTCTCGAATTAGCAGTAAAATACGTCTATTCGCCGACGACGCTGTCATCTATCGTGAAATTAGTGATCACTCTGACTTTGAAACTCTATCATCGGATTTAAACAACGTTCATGTGTGGAGCCAAGAGTGGGGACTCGAACTTAATCTGAGCAAATGCACGGCGGTACATTTCTTGTGGAAGTCGTCCAACTATTCCCATGTATATGCTGTGGATGGTGTTAACATAAAGGCGACAGATGAAGTGAAGTATCTAGGAGTTACGATAACTTCGGACCTATCGTGGGGAGCACATATAAGAAATATTTGTGGCAGAGCTCTGAAGAAGCTAGGATTCGTCAAGCGTATTGTGGGAAGATTTTCGGATGAAAAAGTAAAAGAGAGGTGCTATTTCGCACTCGTCCGGCCACACCTTGAATATGCAGCGAGCATATGGGATCCGGTGCAGAAAGACTTAGTCCGGGAACTTAATAAAATACAAAGGAAAGCTGCGCGATTCGTCAAAAACAGCTACGGGCGTACTGACAGCGTTACACAGATGTTAAACGAATTAGGCTGGGAACCGCTAGAGACTCGGAGGCTGCGCGCTAGGCTTAGATTGCTTGAACAATTGAGAATAGATATCTTTAAGAGCGACGCGGAGAACATCATATTAGAACCCCACTATATTTCCAGGTCCGACAGAAACGATAAATTAAGAGAGATATTTTGCCGAACGGATAGGTATGGGAATTCGTTTTTCCCCCGAACAATAAGGGACTTTAATAAATGCTAGGCTTCATTTCATTATAGCGTTTCCTTTTTATCTTTAAGCGGCTGGTGTCCTAACACCCCCCGCCACACGCCTATTGAGGCGGCTTGCGGGGTAATATGTAGATGTAGATGTAGATGTAGATGTACCCCTCCATCCCGTCTGTACAGCCTACTCTTTTTCTTCCCTTTCCCCACAGAAGAATAAGTGTTATGAATAAGATACTGGAAACGGATGCTTGGGAGGATATGGGCAGATGAAATTGGAAGCGACGGAATGGATTCGTTAGGAACTACTGCAGAAGAAATAGAAAGGAGTCGTCCTTTATCTACATCTACATACTACCCTGCGATTCACCTCCGAGGCGTGTGGCAGGGGGGTTACCAGCCATGGAAGGGTAGGGAATGAAGGAGGGAAAGGAGAGAAGTGAATTGTATCATAACGATGCATCTTATGTCAGTGTCACGCTGTTTTTGCTATAATCACTAATGATGTGTGGAAAGAAGGCATTTTCGTACCTATCAGTTCGGCACTGAATCCCTCTTATTTTGTCGCGTCTATCAATTCCAGAGATATGGGAGTCAAATTAATATCCTGCGCGTCGCACTGAAACCGGTCTGACCTGAATTTTCAAGTAATATAAGCCTAGCGTGCAGCCTCCGAGTCTCAACTATTCCCAAACTAGTCCTTCCATCAGCTGCGTGAAACTTTTTATTCGCTCGTAACAGTTTTTAACGAAGCGTTCGTCTTTCCTCTGCATTTTATTTACTTCGCGAATTAAATTTTTCTTTGCAGGATCCCAAATGCTCGCGCCGCATTCGAGATATGGCCTAACCAGAGCAAAGCAGGTTCGATAGTGGCATATCAATCACGACCTCGTCTCCTGTGCTGCAATGAGGCCTGAAGACTAAGAGCATCTTTTTCTTATAAATCCCCTACGAAATTCACCAGAAATTAACATGGATGGGTGGTGCAAGGGGCTAATACAATCCCGATCAAGTCAAATGATTTTTTTCCATGGCACATTTCATCCTCTTCGGCGTAGATCTTCACATCCGTGCGCGTGAATGCGTACCACATCATTTGTGCAACCGGAATGATTGGAAAATTGTAATTTTCAAATGCATAAACATTGCTGAGAGCTTTCACGGCTGCCGCTACGATATTAGTCATTCACAAAAATGATATTGGATGGAAAAATATTTTTCATTAAATAAAATTCACTAGCTTCAAAGATGGATTTCCTATGTTACACCATTTCACTACATGTCAGACAAATTGAAATGAGCATTTAATAATGAACTTTTTACGGCAGCAATTGAATTTATTGCACGAAATAACAGCTTGAGCAGTTAATTTTTACGGCGCAAAATCGTTGATCTTAATAAAACGTTACAGAAAAGCATTCTTACTTCTAGGATCCGATTGTGATATCACAATATTTTCATTTTATCGTTATATTATTCAGATCGGAAATTTTTCAAATTCTATTTGTATTAAATTTAACTCTCTCTATATATTTAAGATTCCTGCTCCCCATTTTATCAATAGTTTTCACATATAACATGCAGACATACTTAAACACCTACGGAAGACACAATATTTGATATTTTCACCCTACTGAATAACTTTAAGCTTTAAAAATCGTTTAAACGTTCGATAATGCATTCCACTTTTTCAAATAATGTTTTCGCTTTCACTGTAATTTTTAAATTATGACACAACCTCAAAAACCTAAAAAGGAAATTATTTCTCTTTGATGTAACCCTCAATCTAACTCCTAATAATAAAAAACAGAACCATAGACATCATTGGAATAAGGTACGCATCCCTTTTTCCGATACCGTTTCCAATATTGCGTTCACCGTGAAGAAGGTGGCTCTAATGCGTTTATCTACTTCCAAAACATTGCCGCTCGCACTTACCGGTTCTTTAGATAACAGAGAAAAGGTATTCTCATTTAATTTTTTATTTGGAAACTTAATTTCATTGCTTCACCGCGTTAGATATACAGAATTTCAAAATCTAAACTCGGCATATCAGAAAGATCGTTTTCAGGCACACCCTATTTTCATTGGGTTCGAAGCACTCTGCCTGCCGTGATAAGGATGGACAATTTTTTGGCAAACCTTTATCGATCAGACCGAGAATACTGATAAATATGCATATAGTCCATGAGAAGAGACTGACAACCAGAATACTTTACAGGCGTTCATTATATCCAGACTATTTTCATTCGTAGAAAAGCTCAACCTCACACCAAAAGGAGCGCTATTCGACTACAATACCTCATCTCATAAAATTTGATAAGCTTATGATAGACTAAACTGCTAAACCATAAATTATCTACTAGTTCCTTTTACAGGGAAGAATCTTAATTTGGCAATTACTTGACAAATTTTAATTTTCAAAAACAAAATCAGCTCCCCATCACCTGGACTCAATTACTAATCTTAATCGGTTTAAGAAATGGTTTCACTTCTGGATTACGGATCCAAAAAGATATTACTGTACTATAATTTGATTCAGCTCCGTAAAAATCGATTTTATCAGCCGAAAAATAGGAGAATCATTAAAAAGTGCAAAACAAAGGTACCTCATTACTTTTTTGAACTATATTTATTGTAAAACCTCAAAAAAGCCATATGTCAAGACTTGGGGAGTGCTCAAGAATTTTTTAACAACAACATTATAAATTCTAATTAATATTGTCAAATAAGAGGTTCAAAAATATGAACTGCCAACACTGCAGCGGCACTTGAATGCGCACATCATCTTCTATACGAGACTAAACCACGAAATTGGTTTCAATCCAGCCGCGGTCTATTCCAATGATGGCGTTGTTAGGGTTACCTCTCGAACACATCTGATGTTACTGCGGCAAGTCCAAGTGGAGGTTTTTGGAGCTATCCGACTGATATCTCGATTTCGATCTTGGTTAAAATGAAGTTTATAATATTGCTGTCGCAAGTGGACGCTCACAAAGAAAAGCCTTCCTTCGAATAAGTCTAAATTGAAAGAAAACTCAAAGAATGTAGGGATTTGATAAATGAAATATTCCGTATTATTCCGGTCGTAGCACAATTCTAGGCAACTGAAGAAATAGGAGCACCCAAGAACGTAGTTATACATACCAGAAAAAAATAACACCTTTTAACTTTTCGATTCTTTTACGGGCATTACTTGAGAGAAACATTAGTTTACGTACTAAACTGATTAGCAAAAATGTATTTCTACTGTTAAGCTTGACCATGCTGGTTCACATTTCTTGCATTGAAAATCAAAATTTAACTAGAACAGCGCATGATTTTAAGTCATAGTTACTCAAGAGTAATGGTCCTGGAAAGAAGCAGTAGATGGCTTTGAAAATGTTGTCAACTTCGAACACCCTAACGTCAAGACCACGGCGGATTGAAAATTCAAGAAGCATTCGTCTCTTCGAGGTTTACCAGGAAGCATATTTCGAAATCAAAAGGTAAGTCAAACTCTTGTTTCCACCAGTAGCTGAGGTATATAACCTCGAAAGACAGTAGAAGTTATAAATTCACCCACTATTCTTGCCTCACCCGGCTACACCACTGCACAGATAAGCAATTATGCGGGTGATCAATTTGAAGTTCACCTTCGAAAAGTGACCGAGAGCAAAGAAAATGGCCCCGAGTTGAAATTGAAAATAAATACTTGGGAAAAAAATACCTTTAGGCCCGGTCTAGAGGCACAAGCAGATTTAGAAGTTGTTTTTAAATCTTAGGAAGTAGATATAATAAATTTAAACGAATACATTTCATATAAAGGCAGTTTAGTAATTTTTCAGTTTTTCTAAAAACCTTCCCCATAGGTCCGATTTAGCTCATTAACGAACTTGAACGAGTATTACTAAAAAAAAACCTTCGAAATCCAGTGCTTCGAAAATGTGTTTCTGTGCCGGGCCTATTTTTATAGTTTTATTTATATACTCAGCTCATTTTGCTCAATTATTGCAGTAAGGGTTAGTAGTATCAGAAATTGTTTCAAACGAAGGTATTAGATAATATTTAAAAGGTCTACAACAACTTTGAACGAATCATATTGTACACCAAAGACGGTGAAATTCGCCACGACCTGACCGGCAATTGGGAGATCCGGGTTCGAATCCCGGTCAAGTCAAATGATTTTTCATGGCGAATTTCACCGTCTTTGGTGTATATCTTTGCACTCGTGCGCGTGACTGCGTACCATATCATTTGTGCAATCGAACTAATTGAAAAATTGGAGAATCATATTGTGCCTAATAATGAAGTTACGATTTTTTTGTCCGAAAAACCCACCAATTTTGCCACCCCTTGAGCTAATGGTTGGCGTTATCAAAAAATCTTACAAAGAAATGTTTTTGGTAGTAGTATTATGAAATATAATGAATTCAAACGAATGCAATATATTTTTAATATTAACGGAGTTATAAGTGATTTTTCAGTTTTTCAAAAAACCGATTGGTCCGATTTTGCCCATTAACGAACTAGACTCTGAGATTTTCCACCACGATATTTTATGTATCAGCCTGGAAGTAATTGCAAATTACAACAGTTATCGTGACAATGAAAAGGTGATTTATTGATGATGGTTCTGGGGTCTACTGACCATGACACGAAGAACTATGTAGAAGGTTTCCGGAAGTCACACGATGGTAAAGAGTATAATACTTAGCCTTTCTTCGAAATTCACCGAAAAAGTAAATTAAATGACGATGATTTCTAGAAGAGGCGAAAACAAAATTATATTTTCACGGTGGCATTAAAGCTAACCGTGAGTGCTGTCATTCAATTACAGGCAACCTCAATATTTATCATATCGATCAAGATTTAATTTTTTCACAATTTCCTGAACACATCCTCTACCAATAATATAATGTTGATATTAAGCAGCCATATAGACTAACTCTAAGCACCCCCATTTTCAATTATAACCAAAGTTTACAATTGGGAGCACGTTATGAGATTTGTTATTTTACCCATTAATACAGGAAAAAACAACCCGAGCACCACTGCGCAGCATTCCTGGGGCATTTGAATATTTTTCGCCACTTTCATTCTTCCATTTTCATTTCAACATGCATTTTCTCTTTAGCTTCTCATTTCCTCAATTTCCCTTCATGGCGCCCAAATTCCCTGGTCTTTTCCTACCTCTTCTATGTTTACCCAGCATCCTCCCTTCTAATAAAGCCGTAAACATCCTTCTGCCATTTAGTATACACATTATCTACTTTTTCTACCGCTTTCAGAGTTTCCCCATTAATTTCCTTTCAGGAAAGACGACCAAGTAAGCTTTTCACTACAGCCATATCAGAATGGCAACGTTATCTTCTGCGAATCGTATGCTATCGTAAAACAAGGACTTAAACTAGCAAATGGCCAACAAAGATCACAGACACTGGTACACCCACGACAAAAGGGCGAGAACTGAGTGATTTAAGATACCCAATGGAAGTAGCGCCTTTTTTAAAATTCTCAGTGGTAAATAAATAGTGATAAATATAAATACTATATTAGGTAAGTTTAAAGTTTACAAGTAGGTGTCAAACAGCACACTGTTGATTGAAACCTTTTATTGACGTATTTTTTGTCTTTTGGTGGCAAACGTCATTTTTCAAAACTTCATCTACATCTACATACTACCCCGCAAGCCGCCTCGATAGGCGTGTGGCGGGGGGTGTTAGGACACCAGCCGTTAACATATAAAAAAGGAAACGCTCTAATGAAATGACGCCTAGCATTTATTAAAGTCCCTTATTGTTCGGGGGAAAAACGAATTCCCATACCTATTCGTTCGGCAAAATATCTCTCTTAATTTATCGTTTCTCTCGGACCAGGAAATATGGTGGGGTTCTAATATGATGTTCTCCGCGTCGCTCTTAAAGATATCTATTATCAATTGCTCAAGCAATCTAAGCCTAGCGCGCAGCCTCCGAGTCTTTAGCGGCTCCCAGCCTAATTCGTTTAACATCTGTGTAACGCGGTCTGTACGCCCGTAGCAGTTATTGACGAATCGAGCAGCTTTCCTTTGTATTTTATTAAGTTCCCGGATTACGTCTTTCTGCACCGGATCCCATATGCTCGCTGCATATTCAAGGTGTGGCCGGACGAGTGCGAAATACCATCTCTCTTTCACTTTTTCATCCGAAAATCTTCCCACAATACGCTTGACGAATCCTAGCTTCTTCAGAGCTCTGCCACAAATATTTCTTATATGTGTTCCCCAAGATAGGTTCGAAGTTATCGTAACTCCTAGATACTTCACTTCATCTGTCGCCTTTATGTTAACACCATCCACAGCATATACATGGGGATAGTTAGACGACCTCCACAAGAAATGTACCGCCGTGCATTTGCTCAGATTAAGTTCGAGTCCCCACACTTTTTACACATGAACGTTCGATCCACACATGAACGTTGTTTAAATCCGATGATAGAATTTCAAAGTCAGAGTGATCACTAATTTCGAGATAGATGACAGTGTCGTCAGCAAATAAACGTATTTTACTGCAAATTCGATAGCGTAGATCATTTATGTATAAAATGAACAAAAGGGTGCCGATTACGCTTCCTAGTGGGACACCTGATGTCACTTTAACTACATCAGAGCTAATTCCGTGAAGAACTACTTTTTGCTTACGATCACTCAGAAAGTCGCGTATCCAGTTTACTACTGTTTCGTTTAGCCCGCTTGACTGTAATTTGTATAAAAGTTTGTTATGAGGTACCGTGTCGAAAGCTTTCTTAAAATCTAGAAATAATGCGTCCACTTGTCTTTTCGATTCACTTTTTTTTCGAACTTAAAGAAAGGTAGTAAAGCAATTCAATAACATCGAATAGATCATTCATTTTCGCTGGAGAGACAAATAAGAGCTTCTTTTCAGAGTAATCTGGCGCGCTTCGGTCCTGACATGATTCACCTAAATACTGCAGAAGCAAAAACGTAAACCGCAGCGAGGGCGTCGGCAAAGGCTGTTAGGCCACCAACCATAAATGGAGAGAACAGGGAAAGGAATTGGGAGAGAGAAGGAACGAAAAGTGAGATCTTTTCAATGGATTAGTGCCTCACTCTGTTTTGATTGCAGTAATTAATGATGAGAGGTAAAAATTCTTTCTTGAACGTGTCAATCCGACCAAGAATCTCTCTTATTTTGTCACTGTTGGCATATTTATAGTGCCTGGTTAAAACAATAACCTCACTGTCAGCCTCAAACTAGAGTGATTCGATGTTTTCTAATACTCTTAGCCTTCCGTGTAACATCTGTTTTCCAATAAGTGTTACCCTTGCGAGTAACCTTAGTCTTAAAAGGCGACTAACTTGAACCTCCAATAGCTGCGTCGTACTCACTGTTCGCTCGCAACAATTTGTAAAGTAAAAGTTGCGGAAATGGTATTTGATTATTATTAACACTTGGTACTATTCCACACAATGTTTTAATTCACTGACCGGTTTCGATGTTCAAAACATCAAAGCCGGTGAGTGAATTAAAACAGTGTGGAACTGTTCCAAGTGTTGCTTCTTCAATAATGTCGCAATTCCACTAAGTTACTTCGTCCGCCATCATGTTAATGGTATTTGGCTTCATCCGCAGCGATTGTATCTAAAACGATTACTTTATAGACGACAGATAATCTAAAATATTGATCCAAAATTTTTTTGGGGCGCGTCCAATCGACGTCCGAAGGAGCATTCTCACCTTGAACCGCAGAGTACGAAGGAACTCCTCGTCCATCCCCAACTCCGTTTTCACTTCGCTCGGCATTTTGTCCAAGGCGTTTGTCACCTTAGGCACTCACCCGCGTACGCGACGTTCGGCCGCCGGCACTACCACCCAACGACTCAAAAGACTCCCACACGAATGAGGGCTCGGTATTCTCCTGTCACCTGCACCACGGGAGAGCACTCAAGTCCCCTCCGTCCCCCCTCCCAACCTGTAAAGCCTCCCCCCTCTAGTTACCCTTATCGGAGCAGATAAGAGCGATCACCAACTCTGGTTGCCAAAGTGCAATGAAAGGCTTTATGGGATGGGGCATGACGTCGTTTTCTCACATTACGACCAAACTAAATGGAATGCATAAATAACACCAAAAACCTTAACATCCACACATTACTTTCGATTTTATGAATATTAAAAATGAGAGAAATTATTAGTGTACTGTTCGACGATACGTGGCGTACCTTACTTTTTCCTTCTTTTCTTTTTATCCCTCATAACATAACCCTCATCCGGCAATTAGGCGGCCGGTCGTAGGGGCCATTAATAAATGCAAAAATTGGACAAAAAATATGAAAATCGGAAAAAGATATTAACTTCCTGTATTTATTCAGTCCAAAATGACCTCCTTTAAAATATGGAAAAAGTGTCTGACACTCAAAACTAACTTCAACAAAGAGCACAATGAAGCCTAAGTATTAACGATTTCCCTCATTAGGATTCTAGACACCAGCCAATTCAAAATAAACTGTGGTTAAAATTGAACTACAATTCACTGCTGAAATAAAGCCTACGCACATGGTGTAGATATTATGTAAATAATCCCCGTAAACAATTTTCCTCGTAAAACTCAAAGCTTGGAGACAACTTTCAAATTAAAAATTGAGCTCCTTACGGGAAAAGAAACTATGCACAACATAAAGAGGACGTTCTGAAACCCGAGTGTACCCCTCAAATTAGCTTGCAGTATAAGAAATCAAAGTTGGCAAATAAATTCTTTGTTGGGGTAGACAAATATAATTTTGCCCACACTTGTTAAATAGCTTGGGCCGGCATTGTCTGAGGTTGCCCCTTGAGTGAAAGCAGTTTCCAGTAAAGAGCCTCAGAGGGAGTGAATATCAGTCGTGTGTTTGAGAAGGTGACCTGATCCAGGGTTGCGTGATTTATTTAATTTTTGGACGTCCCTCATTGTGCCAAACCACGTTTGGTGCATCTTTTTACAGACAGTGGAGTCCTGTTTCTCATTATTTAATACTAGGTTTTAAAAGGCGCCCGTGGCGCCCACTTATCCAAGAAGTTATTGAAATTAAAGGACACAACATCATGATTTCCAATCTGTGTAACTGGCTAACACGTTTGACCGGTAATTGGGAGATTCGGGTTCGAATCCCGGTCAAGTCAAATGATTTTTTTCATGGCGAATTTCACCATCTTTGGTGCATACAATATCATGAGTTTATTTCCAACACTGAAAAAAGACATTCTTTCCGTTTATTTGCGAGAGATAGATCAATGTACAATTGTCCACGTGAGAATACTGCTGTTTGAAGTTGAAGTCCAACGTGGTCAAACAACTGACCCTGCGACTTGTTGATTGAAATCGCATATGCAGAATCACTGGAAACTGTCGTCGTCGCAAGATGAAAGGCATCGTTGTCTCAGTCGGAGTCAAATCAGAAATGATTCTCGCTTTTATGAAATTTCTTGCAAGCAGTTGAATAACGGCATTTTAAAATTTAAGTGACTGTGGCTCCATCTTACAGCGTTCCTGAGTCAGTGAGTGAGTGACAAGGGCTTTTCTTATTTAGACCTCGTTTTAAGCGAGTCCTCCCCGCAGCCCACTGGTAAAATTTAAAAATTGAGCAAGCCCATAACAAAATACTATTTTCTCAATTATCATTATCAAATACCTAATTTAATAAAAGTCTAAAATAAAAATTTATAACAACACACAGTACAAACTCGGTACATTGCATTACCGTCCCATTAAATCACAAAAAAATCGCATTAAAATTAGGTTCATAAGCGCCTAGTACGATATCACATTATATCGCACATAACATACATCTTTATCGTCGTATTTAAAATTATTACAGTTTATACCATATTGCTATTCGCTGTCACATAAATATCGCAATGCGTAGGTACATCTAATAGTGCGTTTACCATTGGCTACCATCTATTCTCCAGCTTTTGGCTGAACATATTACAGTATTTTTTTCTTGGATAGAGATTAATTCCAACATCTCCCGGTCAAACGTCTACCGGACAGAACTGGAATAACGAAAAAAGCAATAAAATACCGGTGCTTCGACACCTATTGAAATCTGCACACATATTTCTACCTCGAACTTGCAACGAGGTATTATTGAATCACTAGTCGTAGTCCAACGAACAAGGTAGGTAAAAATCTAAATCTTCATGTCCCTTCTACCTGATAATCTACAGCCACAGACACCTTAAATTTTTATTCGGAAGACTTCTTTTTCTGGCTTACCATATTGCCTACCTCACTAAATATCATGCAATAAGCCCAATTTTCTTTTATCACAGCATTTATTACAGTCTTCTACATCTCCTCTCTTCCAACCACTCACTCTGCCTCCTCCTCAACTCATCCAGCATCTTCCTCTCTTCACCCACTACAACTGATTTGCCTTAATCCAATCCAAATAGTAAAACATTTATCAGTGAATTCATTATCTATTATTAGAGGTGATCTACCGGTCATACATAATGAATTAGATTTAGATGGAAAAAGTAAGTATAACTTTATTAATATTTTGTAGCCACTGGCCCCTATCTCCTAAAACGTTTCAATTTTTCCTTTCGGCATACATCCTACCTACTAAATGATGTCATGTATTGATGTGATGAGTAATTTAAAAAAATCTCATTACCCTGGTATATTTACAGTTACACGCCATTTCATAACTCTCCCACTAATCTCTTATCTTTGAATGATTCCAATAACAGCTGTGACCCTCTGGCTGACTGGACAACTCATAATAACAACAACCCAATCATCAGCAAATCTAATCAAATTAATACGCCGCTCGCCTACTTTTATTGCTCTTCCTACACCACTCATTGTCAGACCTTCGGCTTGCATGTTGGAAAGCAAACTTTGTTGTGTCGAGTCATATTTCTAGTCATAAATATTGTAATTAAACTCCACAAAGTTAAAGAGAAGCAAACTTCTATTAGCAATAGCGATAACTGGTCATCCTATCGGTCTCTCCTATTTATCTTCGCTCACCCTGATTCTCCATCCACTACCCTCACTTGCGCTCTGCGTACCATTCACATAAAGCAGGGAAGGTAGTACATACTAATCGAACGGGGAGAGATTCAGGTAAGGTGGAAAGAATACGGGAACAACAATATGACAGAGACAATAGGCCTGTGAACCTAGATGTAGAAAAAGAAAGCACAATAGATATGGAAAGCCTTTGAACAGGGTTACTAAACAGCGTAATAGAGAAGTTACGACAGGAAATGAGGGCTAGGAAAGCTGGGTGAGTAGATATACCTTCGGAACTGTGAAAGAATTTGGGAAACAACGGAAGATGAACTTTTTGAGAACTTATGCGCAGGGTCTACGTGGAAGGAGTTCGGCCCGAGGAATTGGTGAAAAAAGTCTTGATACCTATCCCAAAGAAGAAGAAAGGGTTAGAATGCAAGGATTATTCAATAATTAGTTTAATTAAACAACCTATAAAATTTTTACTTAGAATTATTAATAAACAGCTGAATACCAGAGCAAACTACTACTTAGGTCACCATTTCGGGTTTAGGAGGGGAAGGTAAATCAATGTGCAATTGCGGTGATCAGAACACTTATAGAAAGGAACATAGAATATAATCGAGACGTTTTTGCTCGTTTCGCTGATTTCGAAAAGACATTAGACAGAGTTAATTGTGAAAAACTAATGAAGAACCCATGAAATTAGGAATAGACTGACGCGATAGGATACTTATTCGAAGCTTGTATAAGCCCCAGAGGGCACAGGTGAGGGTGGCAGACGGAGAATCAGGGTGGGCAGTTATTGGTATTAGGGTAAGACAAGGCTGCCCGTTGTCGCCTATTCTTTTTAACTTTTATACCCAGAAAATGGTAAGAGATCCATGGGAAGAGCTAGATGTGGGAATTAAAGTAGGGAGACAACAGATACACTCAATTAGAATTGCTGACGACAAGGAGTGAGTTATTCGGTAATCCAGGGGATCGCTAGAATTGGTAGATGCATTAGAAAATCAGTGCGTGAAATACGGAATGAAGATTGAGTACATATAAGAAAACAAAAGTAACGAGATTTTCTCGGTCAAAGAAAGCGAGGCTGGCCATAAAATTGGAGGGCACAAACTGGAGCAAGTAGAATAGTTTAATTTCTCGTATAGTACGTTGGGAAAAAATGGGAATATCAGCATGATTTATTCGAAGAATTACGCTGGCGAAATAAACAATCAGCAATAGAGGGGGAGCTTTGGGGACCTTGTGTAAGGATGTAAAGACAAGGCTGGCAATCAGATCAATTTACGGAGTGTACCGTGGTACAGTTCAGATGCGTGGAGGAAAGAGGATGAGGATGGACTGCAGGCGTTAGAGATGTGGGAGTGGAGGAGAATGGAGAAGGCGCGAAGGACGGAAAGAAAGACGAAAGAAGAACTGTTCAGTATGGTAGGTGAGGAAACTTCTTGAGGAGAATAGGAGGAGGCTGAGTCGGTGGTAGGAATAGGTAATAAAGGGAGATGCGACGCTTAAGGCCGTGATGGAGGGGAGGATAAGCCTATAAGGCGAAGAATTAGGATAGTCCTTTCGAATAGGATGAGAGAGGGAAGGACGCATTCCGAACTGACAAATATGACTTGTGTCAAAAGAAGTAACGTGACATCAATTCCTGTGGGTCTTTTTAATACCAATCAACTAGTAGAATACTAAATTACAAGCGTTCAATAAAAAAACCTCATGTTGACTTCCGTCCACTCCATCACAGATTACAATTATTACCAGACGCGGATTCGACTGAGTAATTTATAACGTCTTGACTCATAAATGCCAATCTCAATGTAGAATACCAAAAAATTCTATTACAAATATGAAGCGGCAAAATTTTCCAATTATAATTGTTTAAGAAGACAACCTTATTAATGAGTAAATGATTGAGTTTTTATGGTGACTGAAAATAGTTGGGTTCCCGATATTATCAATTTAATATCATACTTAACAATCCGTCTGTATGGTAGTTAAATTCACATAATTAAATTTCAACCTTTCACAAATCAGCTAATTACCTATCATTTGAGGATTTTACCGTCATCACGTTTACTGTTTTTAGAAGGCGTAAAATTGGGGGAGGGCCATTTTAATGGGGCTCCTTTAGGATCAGTAGTAATAATAATATCTCTATTGGTAACAGCCGAAGACAATTGCTACCAATTTTATATATAGACGAACACACATCCATACCCTGCGGGTCGATTCTGTAAATGTCATAGGTAGGCGTCATAACACGGGACTTACGACGGTTCCGGCATAGCTATGACGGATTCGTCAGAGGAGCGATTCTGTAAATGTCATAGCCGTCATAAGTGCTTTCCTGCCGTCATAACTTAAGACGCCCGGGAGACCCCGAGTTAGCGATGAAGGGACGTCATAATAATCACTGAGTAGGAGATTTGTCTTTATTACTTATGATATTTATATGTAATCACCGTCAATTTTCCATTTATCGTATAAAAAAACATCATATTTACTCGGAAAAAAGTGAAAGAGGCTAAAACGGCATTCATAATATGATACTAATTTTAATTAAACGCGGTAAATTTTGCTTACAAAAATGTTTCATGTTTAAGTTATAGAAAATATTTGCAATAACTAATATTAAAATGTAATTATACCATATATATAAATTTACCTATATATCAATATTAGTCTCTTCTCTTGGACTACAACCTTGTCGTGGTTGAAGGGCTTGCGTGCTCCGATGACCCCTAGAGCTGCACTGGCGGGAGCATTGCTCCTGGTAGGGTCACCCATGCCAGATTGGTCGAAGGTTAGGAGACAGACGAATAGTTGTCCGCGCAGCGTCTGTACCTCAGCGAGGCGGCTGCAAAAGGCGTCTGACCCCAGTGGGGCGGCCTCTGAAGTGATGGTGTCACGTAAAAAACACTATTGAGTAAGGCCACGGAAGACTATCTCAATTAAAACAAAAACCTTGAAATTATGGACAGTTCTCAATTGATAATGAATCCTGGCAACTACGGGACTCGGCCAAGAGGGCCGGGTGTCGTGCCCGGCAGCGGTGGGAGCAAGGCCCCTGCGGTCGTCATCACACGAAATCCTTGCTCAGACGTAGCAGCAGCAGAGGAAAAGAAGATAAAGAAGAGGAACGAAACTATCAGAATAGGCACGTGGAATGTTAGGACTATGCTGAGGGCGGGGAAGCTAGAGAATATAAAGCAAGAAATGGAGAGGGTGGGTGTAGACATCATGGGTCTGGGTGAAGTAAGATGGAAGGATGACGGGGATTACTGGAGCGGCGACTATAGAGTAATTTATAGTGGAGGGAATGAAAGTCAGCGCGGGGTTGCATTCGTAATGAATAGGAAACTCGGTAGAAAAGTAGTGTATGCAGAACAGGTGAGTGATAGGATAATAGTCGTGGAACTAAAAGCAGAACCAACGAATTTAGTTATAATCCAGGTTTATATGCCTACCTCTAATCATAAAGAGGAGGAGGTAGATGGGGTGTACGATCAGCTAGAGGAAATAATTGGTAGGATACCAGGAAGTAAGCACCTGGTAGTAATGGGGGACTGGAACGCGGTGGTGGGTGAAGGAAGAGATGGGCGGGAGGTGGGCGATTACGGGCTAGGAAGGAGAAACGACCGGGGCGAGAAAGCTGTGGAGTTTTGCCGCAGAAATAACCTAGTAATTACGAATACATGGTTCAGACATCATCCTCGACGTAGGTACACTTGGAAGAAGCCGGGAGACACAGATAGGTTCCAGATAGATTATATAATGGTACGTCACAGATACAGGAATAGTGTTAAAAACTCGCATACTTATCCAGGAGCTGATGCAGACACAGACCACAACTTATTAGTCATGAAATGTCGGGTAAAACTGAAAAAGACTCCCCTAATCCCATCCCCGTTCGCAACAGCTTCGCGGTTTTGTCGGAGGACAATTCTGGGGGGCCAGTTAGCGAGGCCGTGAACGAACCCCCCGTTGCAAGGGACTCAACTTCGAACGGCAGCCGGGCTGGGAGGGCAGGAATAGTATTGTTAGGGAGTTCGAACGTCCGGCGGATTTTCCCCCAGTTGGAGAAGAGGGCAAGGAGAGACGGAGCGGACCAACGGGTCACCTCCTGGTGTACACCAGGGGGAATCGTACCCAATTCTACGGCGGTGGTAAAAGCGGCGGTGAAGTACACGGGCTGCTCTAGACTGCGGGTGGTGGCCCATGTTGGCACCAATGATGCTTCCGAGCGTAGAGCCGATGAGATCTTGGATTCCTTTAGGGATCTAAACTCGGAGGTGGAACGCGTTCGGAGGGGCACTGGTGTCGATCTGCGACTATCCATCTGCAGCATTGTTCCACGGACTGACTGCGGCCCTCGAGTTTGGGACAGGATTGCCTGGATCAACAAGAGGCTGTGGAAATTCTGTGCGAGCATTGGGGCAGAGTTCGTGGATCTTCGGCCGGTGCTTAGATCATGCCGGGCTCCCCTCAACTCGTCTGGGGTGCATTATTCCAAAGAGGCGTCCGAACGGGTGGCTCGTAGGATTTTTGAGCACATTAGATATTTTTTAGACTAGAGGATAGGTCATATAGTGGGATTTTTAAATATTTAACCAAACGCAGCCTCCGAGGAAAACCGCATTGCGAAAATTTTCACACCCAAGTAAACTTAGGAGCGCTAAAGCCGTTTTAAATAAAACAAAGATAGTAAATTTCCACACAGTATATTATCAACCACAGTATATTAACAAACACCGACCAAGGTTTCGGCACGTAATGCCATTCTCAAGGTACATATTTCTCAAATGCTCCACATTATATACCCCGGGATGGAGGCCAGGGGGGGGGGTGGTGGGAGGTATTAAGTCACAGAGGGGGGGGGGAACAAGAGGAAAAGGGAGGGGGGTGGTTTAAAACAGAAAAGCCGTTGGTGGTGAAGGTCAGGAGGCATGGTCATCATATTGTCGGACGGGAGGGAGAACAAGGTTTAACAAAGGCGATCGATCATTAAAAACAACATCATTACATAACTTAGCCGGGCTATGAGTGATTTCATATTGTTCAAAGAAATCCAGCTTAGCCCCTTTGTCAAAATGGTGTAAAACTTCCGTGTCAAAATTACTAAAATGGTTAAAATCACACAAGTGTTTAGCGAGACAGGATTTATCGTCACAATTAATAAAACAAGATCTATGCTCCTTCACTCTGTCCTTAAATCTTCTGCCTGTTTGGCCAATATAACAAATATCACAGTCATTACACTTTAATTTATAAACACCACTTCTGTCTACGGGGTCATACCGGTCTTTTGAGTTGAATAAAATTCTTCCTATTGTCACAGGGTTATAAAATGATACATTAGAACATTCATTAAGCACAGTTTTCTGCAATCTGTACGATAATTTTCCCACAAATGGAAGTTTTACCCAGCGATTTGGGAGGGAGCTATTACCAGGTAGTGATGTAAGTAACTGTATAGCTTTTCTTTGGCTACAACGGTGTAGTAACCTGTATATACATTTTTCTTCAAACCCATTCAGACATGCCAAGGCCTTTATTGTGTTCAACTCCTTACTGAATTTTTCCACGGATAGAGGTATATTAACTAATCTGTGCATCATGGATCTAAAAGCAGCAAGTTTATGAGTGTGGTGGTGAAATGAGTCAAATGATATTAAAACATCCGTAAAAGTTGATTTTCTAAAAATGTTAAAATCATGACGTCCACTAGAAATCGAAATATTTAAATCTAAAAAGTTTATGGAATCACCACCGTATATAAATTTTACTTTAGAATATATAAATAACGCTGATAATATAAATTTTACTTTAGAATACGGTGGTGATTCCATAAACTTTTTAGATTTAAATATTTCGATTTCTAGTGGACGTCATGATTTTAACATTTTTAGAAAATCAACTTTTACGGATGTTTTAATATCATTTGACTCATTTCACCACCACACTCATAAACTTGCTGCTTTTAGATCCATGATGCACAGATTAGTTAATATACCTCTATCCGTGGAAAAATTCAGTAAGGAGTTGAACACAATAAAGGCCTTGGCATGTCTGAATGGGTTTGAAGAAAAATGTATATACAGGTTACTACACCGTTGTAGCCAAAGAAAAGCTATACAGTTACTTACATCACTACCTGGTAATAGCTCCCTCCCAAATCGCTGGGTAAAACTTCCATTTGTGGGAAAATTATCGTACAGATTGCAGAAAACTGTGCTTAATGAATGTTCTAATGTATCATTTTATAACCCTGTGACAATAGGAAGAATTTTATTCAACTCAAAAGACCGGTATGACCCCGTAGACAGAAGTGGTGTTTATAAATTAAAGTGTAATGACTGTGATATTTGTTATATTGGCCAAACAGGCAGAAGATTTAAGGACAGAGTGAAGGAGCATAGATCTTGTTTTATTAATTGTGACGATAAATCCTGTCTCGCTAAACACTTGTGTGATTTTAACCATTTTAGTAATTTTGACACGGAAGTTTTACACCATTTTGACAAAGGGGCTAAGCTGGATTTCTTTGAACAATATGAAATCACTCATAGCCCGGCTAAGTTATGTAATGATGTTGTTTTTAATGATCGATCGCCTTTGTTAAACCTTGTTCTCCCTCCCGTCCGACAATATGATGACCATGCCTCCTGACCTTCACCACCAACGGCTTTTCTGTTTTAAACCACCCCCCTCCCTTTTCCTCTTGTTTCCCCCCCCCTCTGTGACTTAATACCTCCCACCACCCCCACCCCCCCCTGGCCTCCATCCCGGGGTATATAATGTGGAGCATTTGAGAAATATGTACCTTGAGAATGGCATTACGTGCCGAAACCTTGGTCGGTGTTTGTTAATATACTGTGGTTGATAATATACTGTGTGGAAATTTACTATCTTTGTTTAATTTAAAATGGACATTTCATATTTCCACAATGTCAAGCCTGATACGCTTCTATACGCTAAAGCCGGTAAATAGTGGCAATTTTCCCAAAACTCGTACTCCAGTGAAAGAAATTATATCAAATGTAATAAGCACTTCCAGTGAAATTCGCCCACCTAATACCCATAAGCGTGGAAAAGAACCAACCGACACTCAATCGACAAAATATGACATTAACTTTATAGTAGTTAATTGCCGTAGCGTCAAAAACAAGCGCGCTGAAATCGAGCATATATTTCAGGACGCAGACGTGGTCATAGGAACGGAGAGTTGGCTTACTGAGGATTTAAGCGACAGCGAAGTTTTTCCTCCAGGATATAAAATCTACAGATGCGATCGAAGCGATAGGGCAGGTGGCGGAGTTTTTCTAGCAGTTAAATCACATTTACATAGCACCGCCCACGAAATAACTGACAATGAAATAGAAAGCGTGTGGTGTACAATTAAACAACGAAACAAAAGGAGTATACATGTTTGCTCTTTCTATAGACCTCCAAACTCCAAAATTGATGTTATTTACCAATTAGATAATCAAATATCTGCATTTACTGTGAGAGACAGTAAAAGTGTAATAATTATTGGGGGAGATTTTAATCTGCCATCTATAAATTGGGATTCTTACACTGTAAAACCGAATTCTAGGAATAGGGAAATCAGCGAGATCTTACTCAACACACTTGCTAATCACTCACTTTCCCAAGTAGTTGACAAGCCTACGAGAGGAAATAAAATATTAGACCTTTTTGCAGTAAGCCATCCTAAGTTGATAAAACAGCTCGATATTATTGACGGCATAAGTGATCACAGAGTAATTTTTGCAACCTTAAAAATTGAAGTAGAGTCAGCTGTAAAACCGAAACGCAATATTTATTTATTTGATAAATGCAACTTCATCAAATTTGGCGAGATGCTTAATGATTCGTACACGGATTTCGTAGCTAAAACTGAGGATAAAAGCACTGATGAATCATGGAAATATTTCTTAAAAATTCTACGACGGGGAATCAACGAATATATTCCGCAAAAATTGAAATGTGACAGTAAAGAACCTCGCTGGTATAACAACGATGTTAGGAGGGACCTTAAGAGACAGAGAAAATTGAACAACTTGGTTAAAATGTTCACTACGGTAGGTGACAAATCGAAGGAACTTGAAGCAAAAGAAAGTTACGCTGCGCAACGCTCAAAAACTAAGAAATCAATGCGTTCTGCATTGCGAAATTTCAAGAAAAAAGTACTTGGTGAATTACTCGAAGAAAATCCGAAATCTTTTTGGTCATATGCGAGAGAGCTTCAGGGAAAATCTTCAACCGTAGATTCGTTATTTGATAAAGATGGCAAACTTGTCACCGAAAATATTGACAAAGCTAACACGTTAAATTCCCACTTCAAAAGTGTATTCACCACAGACGATACTGCATGTAATTTTGAAATACAATTCACTGAGGAACCAATGAAAGAAATCACTATTCAACGTGATGGGATAACTAAACAGCTGCAGTCGATAAAAATAGTAAATCTCCGGGTCCAGAGGGAATACCCGCACGTGTCCTCAAGGAGTTGGCGTCACAGATCGCACCGCTCTTAGACATAATATTCAAGAAGTCATTGTCTGAAGGAAAGATACCATTAGACTGGAAAATTGCAAACGTTACACCGATATTCAAAAAGGGAAACAGACACGACCCAGGGAACTATCGACCAATTTCATTAACGTCGATTATAGGCAAGATACTCGAACATATCGTCGTTAGCAATATCATGACGTTCCTGGACAGTCGTAACGTCCTCCATGGCTCTCAGCACGGCTTCCGGAAAGGTAGATCATGTGAAACACAACTCGCGCTCTTTCTCCATGACGTTCTCAAATCTGGCGAATCGAAAAGACAAGTTGACGCATTATTTCTAGATTTTAAGAAAGCTTTCGACACGGTACCTCATAACAAACTTTTATACAAATTACAGTCATGCGGCCTAAACGAAACAGTAGTAAACTGGATACGCGACTTTCTGAGTGATCGTAAGCAAAAGGTAGTTCTTGACGGAATTAGCTCTGATGTCGTTAAAGTGACATCAGGTGTCCCGCAAGGAAGCGTGATCGGACCCCTTTTGTTCA
Organism: Pyrrhosoma nymphula; assembly: GCA_963573305.1. NCBI lineage: Eukaryota > Metazoa > Arthropoda > Insecta > Odonata > Coenagrionidae > Pyrrhosoma > Pyrrhosoma nymphula. Next base: position 40,986,298 of record OY754334.1, read on the forward strand.
TTATATACATAAATGATCTATGCTCTCGAATTAGCAGTAAAATACGTTTATTTGCCGACGACGCTGTCATCTATCGTGAAATTAATGATCACTCTGACTTTGAAACCTTATCATCGGATTTAAACAACGTTCATGAGTGGAGCCAAGAGTGGGGACTCGAACTTAATCTAAGCAAATGCACGGCGGTACAATTCTTGCGGAGGTCGTCCAACTATTCCCATGTATATGCTGTGGATGGTGTTAACATAAAGGCGACAGATGAAGTGAAGTATCTAGGAGTTACGATAACTTCGGACCTATCGTGGGGAGCACATATAAGAAATATTTGTGGCAGAGCTCTGAAGAAGCTAGGATTCGTCAAGCGTATTGTGGGAAGATTTTCGGATGAAAAAGTGAAAGAGAGGTGTTATTTCGCACTCGTCCGGCCACACCTTGAATATGCAGCGAGCATATGGGATCCGGTGCAGAAAGACTTAGTCCGGGAACTTAATAAAATACAAAGGAAAGCTGCGCGATTCGTCAAAAACAGCTACGGGCGTACTGACAGCGTTACACAGATGTTAAACGAATTAGGCTGGGAACCGCTAGAGACTCGGAGGCTACGCGCTAGGCTTAGATTGCTTGAACAATTGAGAATAGATATCTTTCAGAGCGACACGGAGAACATCATATTAGAACCCCACTATATTTCCAGGTCCGACAGAAACGATAAATTAAGAGAGATATTTTGCCGAACGGATAGGTATGGGAATTCGTTTTTCCCCCGAACAATAAGGGACTTTAATAAATTCAAAACTTAATTACATTAGAACGTTTCCTTTTTATCTTTAAACGGCTGGTGTCCTAACACCCCCCGCCACACGCCTCTTGAGGCGGCTTGCGGGGTAATATGTAGATGTAGATGAAGATAAGAATGGGAAGGAGGGTACGAAAGTGGAATACGGAGGCATTAACTGGGGAAATGAAGATGTATCGGGAGAAGGTGGATGAGAGAATGGGTGAGGACCATGGAGTTAGATCAGTCGAAGATGAATGGGGAAGTTTGAGAAACGGAATTATAGAAGCGGCGAAAGCAACGGTAGGCGTAGTGAGTGCAACTAAAATTAGAAAACCGTGGATCACGAAGGAGATGATCAGGGAGATGGAGGAGAGAAGGAAATGGAAGAGCGTAAACTCAGAGCTAGGTAAGAGAAAGTACCGAGAATTTAATAACAGGCTTAGAAGAGAAACAAAGAAAGCAAGAGAGGCGTGGTGGAGAGAACAGATCGACGCGTTAGAGAAATACCAAAAAGAGGGAAGAGCAGATGCATTATATCGGAAAGTAAAGGAACTGACGGGTGGTAACAAGGGAAGGGGAATTACAACGATAACAGACAAGACGGGAAAGATGATCGTAGAACCGAGAGAGATCCAGGAGAGGTGGAAGGAGTATGTTGAAGAGCTCTATTGTAAAGAAACAAGGCCCAATAGGTTAGATATAGAAAGGGAAGACGATATCGACAGCGATGGCATCGGACCAAGTATCCTAGATAGCGAAATCGAAAGAGCTCTAAGAGACATGAAAAGGAATAAGGCGGTAGGAATAGATGACATACCTGCAGAGTTTTTAAAGAGCATGGGGAAGAACGGAAGAGGAAAACTTTTTGCGCTTATTCGTAGGATTTATGAGGATGGAGTGTGGCCGGAAGACTTCGCGAAGACTGTACTAATTCCTATACCGAAAAAGAGTAAGGCAAAAACTTGCGAAGACTATAGGACAATAACCTTAATATCCCACGCGGCCAAAGTAGTTCTGAGGATTCTAAACAGAAGGCTAGAGAAGAAGGCAAATGAATACCTGGGTGACGACCAGTTCGGGTTTAGGAGAGGGACGGGAACGCGAGACGCTATAGCGGTGATGAGGACGCTAGTAGAAAGAAACCTAGAGTATGGGCAGGATGTTTTTGCATGCTTCGTAGATTTCGAGAAGGCGTTTGATCGGGTGGAATGGACGAAATTAATGGGAGTGTTGAAGAAATTAGGAGTCGATTGGAGGGACAGGCGTCTGATTCGGAATTTGTATATGAACCAGACGGCGCAGGTTAGGGTAGCCAATGGTGAATCGGGATGGGCCACGATAGGACGGGGAGTGCGGCAAGGGTGCCCACTATCGCCGTTGCTTTTTAACGTGTATTCAGAGGAAATGGTAAGGGAGGCATGGGGGGAGGAGGAGGTAGGAATAAAGGTAGGAGGGGAGCTGATAAAATCAGTGAGATTTGCAGATGATCAAGCATTAGTTAGTCAGTCGGCCAAGGGGTTACAGTCAATGGTGAATGCATTAGAGGTGCAGTGCGAAAAGTATGGGATGAAGATCAATCACAAGAAAACGAAAGTAATGAGATTTTGTAGAAGTAAGAAGGCGGGGCTGAATATAAGGGTGGGAGGGCAGAAGATAGAGCAGGTCGAGCAGTTTACGTATCTGGGTAGTATTTTGGAGGCGAATGGGTTTAGTGGTAAGGACATCAGATGCAGAATTGCGCTCGCTAAAGATGCAATTTCGAAGAGAAGGGAATTGATGAGGGGGGGTCTGAGAAGAGACGTAAAGAAGAGGCTGGTGAAAACTTTAATATGGAGCGTGGCGCTATATGGGTCGGAAACGTGGTCATTGCGAAGGGAGGATGTGCGTAGACTTGAGGCGTTTGAGATGTGGGTTTGGAGAAGGATGGAGAAGGTTAGCTGGATGGCGAGAAAGACGAACGAGGAGGTATTGGATATGGTCGGAGATGAGAGGAAGCTTGTGGCAGAGGTTCGGAGAAGGCAGAAGAGATGGATGGAGGAGGTTTTGATAGGAGAGGGCATGCTGAAGAGAGTGATAGAGGGGAGAACACTGGGGAAGCGTGGGAGAGGAAGGAAAAGGATAGGAATTCTGGACGAAATAAGAGGAGGTAGAAGATATGAAGAATTGAAGAGGGATCTAATAACTTAGGAGGGAAAGCGAGACAATTTCTATTAGGTTGGGATACAAAATGGGGACTGTCCAAGAACCTACCAATCAGCTGGTAGAATACTTGAATGATGATGAATGATCAATATTAGTGCCCATCACGGAGTCGCACCGTCAGTCGAGTTCACAATTGGAATAAAGGATGATCATTTGTATTTGCACTAACTTGCTCGGTGGCATGTTTACATATGTTCATGCTCGGAGGTATCGCCAAATTACGTTGTATATGAATACAGTTTTTCAACACCATAATTCTGACTCTCACCATCATTAAGTGCATACCTATATCGCTACGATAATTGGTTTAGTAATTATATATGAGGGATTTCTCACTTCGTTTAAGTGTGTGGAATTCACTTTATTTCACTGTTGTTCCTCGCATATCGGTAATTATATGAGGGATTCCTCACTTCGTTTAAGAGTATGGAATTCACTTTATTTCATTGGTGTTCCTCGCATATTGGTGTATGCGGCTCATTTTCACGGGGTACCTAGACGGTTTATATGGACGGTTATTAAAAAACTTGCGAACGATTACTCAATAGGTATGTAAATGGACACGGGTTATTACTACTCCCACGAACTATATTCATTCTAACATATTCTTTGACAGTAACAACTTTCAAATAAGGCACAATTTTAAAATAAGAAACAAATTCATTGAAATTACACATCAAAGTCTTCTTCTACTTTTCTTCAAAATAGTACCTCAATTTTATCGCAAATATTAACCTACTATTCATCAAGAGAACTCTCCGGGATTCTTCAACGCATATGCCGAATGTTGGACATATTTACCCTCATTAAGTGATATAGGTCAAAATGTGGGTACTTAATGATAATTTCTGATAAATTAGTATAATATTTTAAATATGTTGTTCATAAAATTAACCACTATGAACGTTGTTTTCATCTTGAAACACACGCTCATAAGGCGTCAATTGTTGTTTGTTGATAGTTGATTTCTGCTTTTTTGTATTGGAAGAAGATGTGACGGCGTTTTTCATTGGTTTTTCTCGTTTACGAACGACTCGCACGACGTGAACGACTCCACCCTCATAAGCCTTATGACGGGGGCCTACAAAATAGACTGAACGTCGTAGACGTCATAACTTCCCCATCGCAGCTAAGTCCATGGCTAAGGCCCTTACGACGCCTATGACATTGACAGAATCGACCCGCAGGGAGGTGACAATCATACCCAGGCGGGATTCAAACCCGCGCATAGGCGCGCGCAGGATTTTGCTATTGGGGTTGCCAACGATAAAAATACCACCTTTTGCCCTAGCCCCTAACCATAAGCCTTAAACCCAAGAGCTCGGAGGAAAGCCAGTTCCATAAAGCAACTCCTACAACAAAATTAGAAGGCCCCAATAATTGTGTAAAACAAAAAATCTATATGTTACATTTCTGCTCTAATTTTGAAGCTAGGATAAGATATTTAAAAAAATACTTTTCAAAAGCTGCAATTAAATTAAGCTTTGACAATACTTGCATAAAATATCTAAACTAGTCAATTATTTACGTTATATCAAATAAGAGTATGGGGAAGAAAATTTGATTAAAAAATACAAAAAACTTCTTGTAATCGGCTTTATCAGAATAATGTTTTTAATGTACCTACTAATACTTTTACTTCTCGTTTTTTTCGCGCCCACAATCGGGCGCCCTACCCTATTTCAAAGAAGCACATACAATGATAGTTTGAGTAGTCTTATTACAGATCAAAAAATAAAATCAGTCCTTTAAAAATTTTAGATTGATTGCTTTTCCAGTTCTTATCAGCAGGACTCGCTTTCCCGCAAGTTTTAAATTTTGGCGTCCCTCCAAAATGTTTTGGGGGTGCCGCGGCACCCATGGCACCCACTGTGCGGACGCCTATGATTACCCGTAACCTTTGGCTTGGCAGGCGAAGACTTTACTCCACCGCCACCTGAAGGTAAAATGTTTTGCCATTTTTTTCCTTATATTTTGCATAACAGGACAAATTTTTACTCTCCTCTTCCCCGTTAGCCCGTTTTTTACTCTCCTCTTCAGAAGATACAGATGCATACCTTATTAGGAGCTCTCTTCATCCAACTCCCATAAAAAACTCTCCTTACTATTGCGGCATTGGTTTAAAGAGATAGAGATTTATTAAGCAAATAGTTTGAATGACCCTAGATGAAAAAGTAAGGAAAGTCATCTCACCATGGTTAGATCACATTTCGAGTACGTCGGGTACACCGCAAGCATCTGAGACCTAAAACAGAAAGATTTAACCCCTGATCTCCATAAAACACAAAAGAAAGCCTCACGATTAGTAAAAAAAACTGCCCAATGAGAGGAGAAAGTATGAAAAAAATGGTAGAAGGGCTGAGTAGGGAGCAGCTTGAGACTCGGTCATTGATTCTTAACCTGTGATAAGCGTCAATAAGATCATGCAAGGCTACGGATGTTCTCGTAAAGGCTTGATAAAGGTAAAATCTCTCTCGTAAAGGTAAAATGATCCCGGGTTTCAAACTTCAAGAAGTTCAACTAATTTGCGTTTTCACCCAGAGACGCACGGGCTGTAGGACGGCAACATGTCTCATGAGGTTGGCTAACAAGCCTTCAGCTGACCTGACAGCTAATTCTGCACAGTCGAACCTAGAATTCTAGGCATCAATTCTGAGGCCGAGATAAATTTTTTCATTTCGCAGATAAAGCTAATTATGGTACATCAATGGTTGCATAAAGAAAACTCAAGTAAAAATTTCTCCCTTGAAACTCAAGTGAAACAGGGCTGAAACTCCCTTGAATCACACTGCCTTGCTTCTCCGCTGAAACTGCCTTGAAATTGAAACAAAACCAAGGGAGTTTGGAAGTGGGGTGGCAGCAGGTAGGCTGTGCAATAAAATGCCTTGCAACTGCACTGGCACAGAGGCCACATATCCTTGTAAATATAATGGGCTAGCACACCATTAATGCTGCCTAATGACCTGGTACTCCTTTGCTCTCTCCACTAAAACTCACTTGCCTTAAGAATTGTAAATTATTATGCTGGATTTTCAACACATGATGTCCCATATGCAGAAACAATGCAGATATTGAATTTAAAGCCACTTTATGTTCGACGAAATTTTGCTGAATTGCTATTCCTATATAATCTATGCAATGACTTTATTAACTGTCCATCCCTACTTCAATTGATCCCATTTAATGCCACATTTTCCACCACCAGAAGCACAAAATTATTCTATGTTAAATACTGTAGTAGAAATTTCACTTTTAATTCACCATTAACCAGGATCCCTCGACTATATAATTCCCTTATTGGCAACATTGATATTTTTAGCGATAAACATTCCATATTTAAGAAGAAGTGTATTTTATCATTGTCGAACTCTGTCTGACCTCATGTTATTTGAGCAATATTTTTTTGTTATAATATAATTCATATTCTAGTGGTCCTTTTCTCATGTAATACTTATTATTTTAAGAATATTTTATAAATTACTAAGAGTTATATTGAAAGAAATGTACACGTCTATTCTAAATTGGGTATATGCCCGTAATAAACAATTATTATTATTATTATTATTACAACACCGAAACTCCCTTGCCCACAGCACTGACACTCCCTTGCCCACTCCCTCCCAAAATAAAAAAGAAAACTTACATTTTAAAGATTATGAATGTCAATACTACGCGATGGCATGCTTAAATGTATTTAATTATCCTACGTTATACCTACCTAATTACATAGTATCTATTTCGCATGTCCAACTATCCTACGGCTCTACACGCATTTTCTCGCACCCGTCACAGAAACTACTGCGTGAAGAATGCCTAATATATGTGGCCGCTTCCGAGGAATAATGTGACTTCTGATCTGAGGAAATAGTATTAAATCATGATAAAAGTAATGTGGTTATTATCCTACGATGATAACTAGCGTGCTCTAAGAAAACCTTAATTTGGCATACTTTCACTTCCAGAAAATTAAGACAATCTATACATCTACTATATAACTAGTTTCAAATCTAATTTATTTTCCCCTTCCAAAGACCCATGAGAGCAGAATGAGTTGATCTACGCCATCCGCGCACTCCTTTCATGGCGGAAGACTGCCATCGTTTGGTACATACATCACCGCACACCTTCAAGATTTTTGGGTTCATGAAATCTTTCATGGGGGGAAGAGGGGTTCAAAAGTGGCCATAATCGCTTTACGTGAGCCATTGTGCGTGAAAGGTATAAGTTACCGACTCCTCCTGCGAAACCCACACGAGTGAAGACGGAGCCACAGTGCAACGACCAACAGTTCGGTATAATATACTAATGATTAAACATCGAAAACCCAAGGCACCAAAATACGATACATATTCCCCGAAGTGAGAAGTATAAGAGCAAGGAGTATATTCCCCGATGAGGATTAAAATCAAATTGGTTACATAGCGTCAGCTACAAATCATACCGCCAAGATGGCCCGTTCCTCTACGTAACAATCCAACTTGCGAATAAAAAGCTAGTCCCACATAACATGCATGTATCATTGAAAAATTCTTGCAGAGAGTTGGCCATGACAGCCAATCTTATTGCAAGCTGGCTATAACCATGCCATCGTCGGCAATTTCTGTGCATGCTCAGTACAGCATTGCTCTTATCCAGTGGGGAGGCGTGATAATTTTACTGCAAGATTCTAGCAAAGCACAACCATGTAATTACAAGGTGCTGTAAGAATCCTTAAACTTCATGTGGAACCTTGCAGAAATCTTGATGAAGTTGCCATAGCAGTCTTGCAAATAAATTGAACCTTGTAATAGCAACCTTGATGCAGGCCTTCAATCTTGCGACTAGACTGTAGCAGGCTTGCTTACCTGTGGGTTTCTTCCGGGATTTAGCTCGTTAAAAGCCTTCTCCTGACAAAAACATCTCTCTTTAAAATGTCATGTCTACTATACGGGACGATCACCTACATTTACTTAAAATTATTACAAACATTAAAGCTTTCAGAAGACAACTTGCACCTCTTGAGTTACGGGCATTGGAAGACTAAGAATAGGGTTAATTGAACAGCCCGAATCAATATCCACAACATAAAGTTCAAGCGTTATTGGGAGAATTAAAGGTGCCTACGTTCAATTGCCGAAAATAGTCTACTTCAATCCAAGGGCTCAACATAAAAATGGCGCGAAATCTCATGCACCAACGGATGACCACAGCATTCCGAAATATCATACTTTGCGAAGACTTTATGATACAGGAAATCTCTAAACTTTTACGCTGATGATAATATTCGAAATCCAGATGGAGTAAATGGAAAAAAGTATTGTCATTACCTGCAATTCTGCCTTCCTGTCGAATTATAGTAGATAGGAGCGATGGGCCCCTACGAATCACCACCCGCTGTAAGTACTTAATTGACAAGCGCATCGCGATTTAAGAAATAACAAACACGACGAGCACTTCGACCTCAAAAGGGCGAGAAGCAAAAACATTTTCTAGAATAATAAAATTGTCGCAAAATTTTTGTCAATCCACGTATTTCTTCCGAAAGTAAATTGAATTTTTGTGAAATTACTTTAATTAAATGATTCTTTTTTTCATAAAGCAAGGTAGGTATTTCTCTCCGCCATGAGGAAGTATTGAAAAATTTTTATGTAATGAGCGTGTTCCTTTTGGAATCCTTGCTTAAACCGTATGCTTGAATGCACATATACAATATATAACGAGGTGAAAATGGCCATTCAAAAAATAATTAGCCTGGCAACTTACACGAGTGGCTACAGCTGTTAAGGCCAATGGTCTCTTACCACCAGTGACTATGGCCACTCAGACTAATGGCCGAAAATTACATTTTGGCAATTTTCACGTAGGAATATCACAGGATGTGATCATCTAAACTTCAGGCATAACAGTAGAACACACCATCACAGTTCAAATGTTTTTCCTGGACAATTCTAAAGAATTTCAGCAAAAATCAGTGGTCCCAGGGGCCTAATTCTGTAACTCGTAGCTCCGGAGCTAACTGGCTAAAAGAGCTAAAATAAGCTCCCAGCTCCAATTCGTATTCTGTATTGCATCTCAAGGTGCCGGAAGGAGCTAGAGAAGGCTCCGGAGCTTATTTAGCTCCTCATGGTATTCTGCAACGGTCCCGGAGCTCTTTTCGGAGTCCCAGCATGCCTCAGATCGGAGCTCCGGCCAGCGCCAGCCTCGAGACCGCGCTAGGAGGCGCATTCCCGCAGTGTTTTGTTGATTTTTCGTGATGTGTGCATGTTGTTGTGAATCCGATGATATTATTTTCTCTTTCTTGGTAGTTTTTCTTGAAGTGATACTCTTATCTACCGCGGCGGAAGAATCAAGATACCCAAAGGATTTATTTTTAACCTCTTTTAACCAATAAATCCCATCCCTGTTTACATCATGGAAAATTATTTCGATGTCAATATTGCTGCCTTACTTAAGTCTTTCGGAGATCAATTCGTGAACATTCATCGATAAAAACGTGTTTTGCATGATTACTACGTTATTCCATTGAATTTCTTTGTCATTCATACTGTTGAGAATCGTTTTTAAATTAGTAAAACTGTAGGTATTGAGCAAAGTCGATAGGAGCACTTCCTTTAGTCTTAAAACATATGTTGTTATGTTTTCACGTGTGTTCTTATTTTGATGTTGTTAACCCGCAAGGATATGATCGTAAATTCCATTTTTATCAACTAATGATCAACTTTTTTATTATTGATAAGCAAGTTCTTTAATGTGTGGCCGAGTACAATCAATTAGCTTATCTATTAATAACATCCCACACAGCACATTTCCGATTCAAAACGGGTTTCCCTGGTGCTCAAATAGAAAAATCTCGTTTTTCCCCAGTAACCCGAAAGTAGCCTCGTAAGGAACGTTTTCATTTACTTGTGCGTGCACCTAAAAGAGAACGTTTTCATCGCACCGTTTCAAAAGCATTTTCATTTGGTTTTTGTTCTGGCAACGAAAACTTTTTCAGAACGTTTCCAGTTTCCAAAAGTACATGCGACATAAAACGATTTTTAAACTGTTTACCCTGTTTACAAACATGTATTGTACTCCTCGCGATCGGTCTCGTGTCCCTCGTGACTTCCGGTGCATCCGGTGTTTGGAAAAATATCATCGAAGGTGCGTTTGTTGGAAGTGTGTTTTTAATCTTTGTTGGCAAGATTATACGTGTGCTACGGTTAGAATTTCGTGATATCTAAGGGCATAAATTATATATACACTGGATTTTGTGAAGTTATACTAGTTCTACGCAAATTCTAAAGTGAAATAAGTGATTATTCTATGGCGATTGTCTAAGTCTGAACCCTTGTTGTGACTTGTGTAAAGGTGTGATTTTTTTAAATTTTGTTTTCTTTTGAGTGACTAATCTGCATTCCATAATGATGAACAAAGAATTGTGTGTGAATTTTCTGATGTGATATTTCATAACCATTTTAATTCTGTTTTATATTAAATCATTAATGTTATAAGCATTCTGAGAACATATTTTCTCCTGACCTATAGTTGTTAAGAAATACGTATTACGCACGCAAAGTGTATAGGTACATGTTGCTTTGTCGTTGTGCCTTATTCCTTAGTGTCTTAGGGATTCACTCGAGTATGTTTTATACGTCAAGTAATTATTTTTTAGCGTTACCATTTGCTCACTGCAAAATAATTGCCGTTGCTTTGGTCCCAGACCGTGAAATCAAGTTGAAGAACATATAAGCATGTTTAATTAAGTTACTTTGCAGTTTTTTCTCCCTAGTTTTCTATCTTTATAGGAAATACGGTCTTTTAATTTCATATTTAGCAGCGACTTGTATGTGATTTACGTCTCGGAGTTATGTCGTTGTTCACTTGCTTCCCAAGTGCGAATGCTCCCTGGTTAGAAAGAATGTAACAAAGTGGTCGTAAAGTCATTGAGTGAGTGGTTATAATGCAGAGACCAATAAGGGCGAGTGATTTTAATTGTAAAAGGACAAATAATGTTACGTGCTCTCGGCACTGCATTTGTGGCCTGATACCAGCGTAATTATAACGCTGGTATCAAGCCACAAATACGACGTAACGTCATTATTATGCCCGCATAGAATCAGTAGAAAAACGTATTATACCACCGGGAAAACCGTTTTAAAACCGAAATTTACGGCTTCCACTCGGCTGAAAACGGTTTAAAAACTGTTGTACTCGTTTCGAAACTAGCTGGAACCGGAGAGGAAGCGATACGAAAACGTGTTCTGAACAATCAAAGAAACATTTCAAAGACGTGAAGTTGACCAAAAGTGGCGGACATTTGCACCATTCCAGCATCATTTCAAAACGTGAATGGGTCAGTAGAAAACGTCCCCGGAAAGCGGGATGAATGCGGAAATGAAACGATTTGTGCTATGTGGGATTATTTCAACTGCAGTTCGAGGTGTTACTCTTAATATTGACATTGCTGCGTGAAGAGAAGGAAAATGCACGATAGAATGTTTAGGTAAGGTATGTTCATGGAAGTTCAATCGATGAAAAAATTTATATGCATAAATGCATGTCTATATGTTAAAGTGATCATATACGCATGCACTCGCAGAATATGATTGCTCATATGCATAACTATAATTGAATGATGTAAATCAATTGCTAATTAGTTCGCAGCTTTAGTTAGTTTCCTTAAGTGAAAAGTGAGCGTATACAGATTCTTCGAGTACTATAGGCAGTTCTACATTAGGCAGCTATAGCTGCCTAATGTAGAACGTTCTTAAGGTACCTTAATAATTTAAGTTGCATAAGTATTCATCGGTAATTCCGTAGAACTATTAAAATAAAAGTTCTACGGAGAATTTCAAGTAAACGTCGCCAATCTTCCTATATGAGCATTTGGTAATAGCTGCACACTTCAGTGGGAATTCCTAAATAATGGTAACTTTCGAAGTGTTGTGTACATTTTGTAGATTTAATAGTAGTTTTTCGCAGAAAATATAACAGAATAACAAATATATCATCAGTTAATGACCCATCTATTGCATTTATCATCATGTATGTACTTACATCACCGACGTTCGTATACATGACGGAATAGTAAAACAATGAACTAACCTATAGATTAACGCCTACTACAGTTTTAAATAAAGCATTTTACCTTAGATTTACTTAAATTAACCATCAAGAATATGAAAATATAGAAAAACATTGAGGAAATATTCTTATTATTTTCAACTTGCCGTTCACAGAAACAGCTGTTGAGGATGACAAGTGTTATGCTAGATTACTATAATACTTTGCTAGCTTAAGGAAAAAATCAACTGATTCAGGTAATAATGTTCGTTATCAAGGTGTTTAATTTTTGCTTTGTTCTTCTTCTCGATGCGAACAAGCTCATAAAATCATATAATTGCGCATGCATTAAGCTGACGTTTTCACAGCTTTCCATATGTAAACACGTTAAACTCGGCAGGGTATTCCTGGATAGTCGTAATTGAGAATTCTGTAGCTTGTAAAATAGTCTGTATATTGCTAAGAAGGTACTTTTTTATATGTTAAAGTCGTACAATCAATAATACTTCAATATTATTTACTTTTGGTATTCTCAACTGCTGTCTGCTATTTTCCGGAAGCACAAGCCGGAAAATCGTCACGAAAAATGAAACGACGAATGTGATTGGCACTTCGTCTGCGGACTTATCTCCACCCCGAATCGGAGCTAGAGTTAGCTCCAGTGAATTACAGAATACTAGTAGGAGCTAATTCTTGGAGCTAGCCGAAGCTCTTAGCTCCGGAGCTACGAGTTACAGAATTAGGCCCCAGGGGCCTAATTCTGTAACTCGTAGCTCCGGAGCTAACTGGCTAAAAGAGCTAAAATAAGCTCCTAGCTCCAATTCGTATTCTGTATTGCATCTCAAGGTGCCGGAAGGAGCTAGAGAAAGCTCCGGAGCTTATTTAGCTCCTCATGGTATTCTGCAACGGTCCCGGAGCTCTTTTCGGAGTCCCAGCATGCCTCAGATCGGAGCTCCGGCCAGCGCCAGCCTCGAGACCGCGCTAGGAGGCGCATTCCCACAGTGTTTTGTTGATTTTTCGTGATGTGTGCATGTTGTTGTGAATCCGATGATATTATTTTCTCTTTCTTGGTAGTTTTTCTTGAAGTGATACTCTTATCTACCGCGGCGGAAGAATCAAGATACCCAAAGGATTTATTTTTAACCTCTTTTAACCAATAAATCCCATCCCTGTTTACATCATGGAAAATTATTTCGATGTCAATATTGCTGCCTTACTTAAGTCTTTCGGAGATCAATTCGTGAACATTCATCGATAAAAACGTGTTTTGCATGATTACTACGTTATTCCATTGAATTTCTTTGTCATTCATACTGTTGAGAATCGTTTTTAAATTAGTAAAACTCTAGGTATTGAGCAAAGTCGATAGGAGCACTTCCTTTAGTCTTAAAACATATGTTGTTATGTTTTCACGTGTGTTCTTATTTTGATGTTGTTAACCCGCAAGGATATGATCGTAAATTCCATTTTTATCAACTAATGATCAACTTTTTTATTATTGTTAAGCAAGTTCTTTAATGTGTGGCCGAGTACAATCAATTAGCTTATCTATTAATAATATTATTTCAACTGCAGTTCGAGGTGTTACTCTTAATATTGACATTGCTGCGTGAAGAGAAGGAAAATGCACGATAGAATGTTTAGGTAAGGTATGTTCATGGAAGTTCAATCGATGAAAAAATTTATATGTATAAATGCATGTCTATATGTTAAAGTGATCATATACGCATGCACTCGCAGAATATGATTGCTCATATGCATAACTATAATTGAATGATGTAAATCAATTGCTAATTAGTTCGCAGCTTTAGTTAGTTTCCTTAAGTGAAAAGTGAGCGTATCATCCTATACAGATTCTTCGAGTACTATAGGCAGCACTACATTAGGCAGCTATAGCTGCCTAATGTAGAACGTTCTTAAGGTACCTTAATAATTTAAGTTGCATAAGTATTCATCGGTAATTCCGTAGAACTTTTAAAATAAAAGTTCTACGGAGAATTTCAAGTAAACGTCGCCAATCTTCCTATATGAGCATTTGGTAATAGCTGCACACTTCAGTGGGAATTCCTAAATAATGGTAACTTTCGAAGTGTTGTGTACATTTTGTAGATTTAATAGTAGTTTTTCGCAGAAAATATAACAGAATAACAAATATATCATCAGTTAATGACCCATCTATTGCATTTATCATCATGTATGTACTTATATCACCGACGTTCGTATACATGACGGAATGGTAAAACAATGAACTAACCTATAGATTAACGCCTACTACAGTTTTAAATAAAGCATTTTACCTTAGATTTACTTAAATTAACCATCAAGAATATGAAAATATAGAAAAACATTGAGGAAATCTTCTTATTATTTTCAACTTGCCGTTCACAGAAACAGCTGTTGAGGATGACAAGTGTTTTGCTAGATTACTATAATAATTTGCTCTCTTAAATAAAAAATCAACTGATTCAGGTAATAATGTTCGTTATCAAGGTGTTTAATTTTTGCTTTGTTCTTCTTCTCGATGCGAACAAACTCATAAAATCATATAATTGCGCATGCATTAAGCTGACGTTTTCACAGCTTTCCATATGTAAACACGTTAAACTCGGCAGGGTATTCCTGGATAGTCGTAATTGAGAATTCTGTAGCTTGTAAAATAGTCTGTATATTGCTAAGAAGGTACTTTTTTATATGTTAAAGTCGTACAATCAATAATACTTCAATATTATTTACTTTTGGTATTCTCAACTGCTGTCTGCTATTTTCCGGAAGCACAAGCCGGAAAAACGTCACGAAAAATGAAACGACGATTGTGATTGGCACTTCGTCTGCGGACTTATCTCCACCCCGAATCGGAGCTAGAGTTAGCTCCAGTGAATTACAGAATACTAGTAGGAGCTAATTCTTGGAGCTAGCCGAAGCTCTTAGCTCCGGAGCTACGAGTTACAGAATTGGACCTCAGGGGCCTAATTCTGTAACTCGTAGCTCCGGAGCTAAGAGCTTCGGCTCGCTCCAAGAATTAGCTCCTACTAGTATTCTGTAATTCACTGGAGCTAACTCTAGCTCCGATTCGGGGTGGAGATAAGTCCTCAGACGAAGTGCCAATCACAATCGTCGTTTCATTTTTCGTGACGTTTTTCCGGCTTGTGCTTCCGGAAAATAGCAGACAGCAGTTGAGAATACCAAAAGTAAATAATATTGAAGTATTATTGATTGTACGACTTTAACATATAAAAAAGTACCTTCTTAGCAATATACAGACTATTTTACAAGCTACAGAATTCTCAATTACGACTATCCAGGAATACCCTGCCGAGTTTAACGTGTTTACATATGGAAAGCTGTGAAAACGTCAGCTTAATGCCTGCGCAATTATATGATTTTATGAGTTTGTTCGCATCGAGAAGAAGAACAAAGCAAAAATTAAACACCTTGATAACGAACATTATTACCTGAATCAGTTGATTTTTTATTTAAGAGAGCAAATTATTATAGTAATCTAGCAAAACACTTGTCATCCTCAACAGCTGTTTCTGTGAACGGCAAGTTGAAAATAATAAGAAGATTTCCTCAATGTTTTTCTATATTTTCATATTCTTGATGGTTAATTTAAGTAAATCTAAGGTAAAATTCTTTATTTAAAACTGTAGCAGGCGTTAATCTATAGGTTAGTTCATTGTTTTACCATTCCGTCATGTATACGAACGTCGGTGATGTAAGTACATACATGATGATAAATGCAATAGATGGGCCATTAACTGATGATATATTTGTTATTCTGTTATATTTTCTGCGAAAAACTACTATTAAATCTACAAAATGTACACAACCCTTCGAAAGTTACCATTATTTAGGAATTCCCACTGAAGTGTGCAGCTATTACCAAATGCTCATATAGGAAGATTGGCGACGTTTACTTGAAATTCTCCGTAGAACTTTTATTTTCAAAGTTCTACGGAATTACCGATGAATACTTATGCAACTTAAATTATTAAGGTACCTTAAGAACGTTCTACATTAGGCAGCTAGTACTCAAAGAATCTGTATAGGATGATACGCTCACTTTTCACTTAAGGAAACTAACTAAAGCTGCGAACTAATTAGCAATTGATTTACATCATTCAATTATAGTTATGCATATGAGCAATCATATTCTGCGAGTGCATGCGTATATGATCACTTTAACATGTCGACATGCATTTATACATATACATTTTTTCATCGATTGAACTTTCATGAACATATCTTACCTAAACATTCTATCGTGCATTTTCCTTCTCTTCACGCAGCAATGTCAATAGTAAGAGTAACACCTCGAACTGCAGTTGAAATAATGTTATTAATAGGTAAGCGCATTGATTGTACTCGGCCACATATTAAAGAACTTGCTTAGCAATAATAAAAAAGTTAATCATTAGTTGATAAAATTAGAATTTACGATCATATCCTTGCGGGTAAACAACATCAAAATTAGAACATTCGTGAAAACATAACAACATATGTTTTAAGACTAAAGGAAGTGCTCCTATCGACTTTGCACAATACCTAGAGTTTTACTAATTTAAAAACGATTCTCAACAGTATGAATGACAAAGAAATTCAATGGAATAACGTAGTAATCATGCAAAACACGTTTTTATCGATGAATGTTCACGAATTGATCTCCGAAAGACTTAATTAAGGCAGCAATATTGACATCGAAATAATTTTCCATGATGTAAACAGGGATGGGATTTATTGGTTAAAAGAGGTTAAAAATAAATCCTTTGGGTATCTTGATTCTTCCGCCGCGGTAGATAAGAGTATCACCTCAAGAAAAACTACCAAGAAAGAGAAAATAATATCATCGGATTCACAACAACATGCACACATCACGAAAAATCAACAAAACACTGCGGGAATGCGCCTCCTAGCGCGGTCTGGAGGCTGGCGCTGGCCGGAGCTCCGATCTGAGGCATGCTGGGACTCCGAAAAGATCTCCGGGACCGTTGCAGAATACCATGAGGAGCTAAATAAGCTCCGGAGCTTTCTCTAGCTCCTTCCGGCACCTTGAGATGCAATACAGAATACGAATTGGAGCTAGGAGCTTATTTTAGCTCTTTTAGCCAGTTAGCTCCGGAGCTACGAGTTACAGAATTAGGCCCCTGGTGATACTCTTTTCAAGAAGTCTGCACACATGCTATATATAGAATGATACTGTAGATCATAACAATTATCAGTTGTGAAAATTAAGTGGGTGGGGTGAAAAATAAATTCGAAATTGAAAGCCTAGCATGCAGTTTGTATATCATAAATATATAACCAGCCTGCTTATTTGAATATTACAATAAAGGTAAATAGTAGTTAAAAATCATAACCAAGTACCAATTAGTACTAATTTTACGTGCAACCAGCTTCATTAGCACAACCATGTTTTTTAAACTCTTAATTAACATTTAGGTAGACTATATATAGTGATAAACTAGGCAGCTAAGGCAATTTGCATATCTTCAGAAAATATAGGCAACCATGATACTAAGCCTACGGCCTTCATTTCAGTAATGACAACAGGGTGAATCAGGTACAGCTAAATTAAAGCAGGTATAATAATACTGCCAATCAGTAAGAGTGGCTACATTGATTTTATGATAAAACAAAAAAAGAAACTCAATCACAAGCTGCCTAATCTGTATGGCCCTTCGTGCAAATTCCCCCCCCCCCCACAAGGTGATACATTTTTCAACAAATCTTTATTTTATCTGCTCCATATTTCAAGCTCCAAAGTGCTCCTCCAGCTTCTGTATACCCAACTACAATAATCCATTACTTATCAGGTGACTAATACCTAATATATCATTACTAAGGTCACTTAAAATGAAGCTGAGAAGTTCATTCATTCAAACAAAGAATGCATCATGCATGTATGTGGATTTTATGGCCAAAGAAAGCCAATTGTTGTGACACAAGGTAAAATTTGCAACATTTACATGGTGGAACCTGTTGACCCCAGGGAACAAGCAAAAACTAAATAACTCTTTGGAGTTTAGAAATGGTGGCGGTGGAGCCAATTTAAAATTCTTTACTGAACAGCATTTAGTTGCCGAGAAAAAAGGAAGAAAGACAGTTTATTGAGTCACTGGCATATTTTACTCATGACATGATAAATCAATTTTTTCTTCTTTCAGAGGGAGATAGGTACTATTGCAAAAAATAGCTATGGGTGCAAATCATTTCAATAAGAAAGATGTAACTTAAAGAAATATTTCTCCACTGAGGAGATCCATAGCATGTATATGCTAAAAGGTTAGGCCAATAAATAAGCTTTTACTAACAATAAGTTACATCCCTGATGACTAGCCACCAGAGCACAGAAAGTTTTGAAAGTTGGTTGTAGCAGTTAATCCATCACTTCCCAACGTTGCAAAAACACAACATTAATTTTGAAGATGAAAATATGCTGTCAACATTTTTTATACCTTAGCTTATGTTTCTTACCATTTCATTGTTTAATTCTTCTTTGACATTTTAAGCTTATCCACTTGTCGATGACATTGTTTTATTATTTTCAGTGATTTTTCAAAAATGGACACTCCAAGCAGTTTTAACGAGATGAAAATCAATCTTTTTTTAGCCTGTCTGCTGATTTAATGTAATGCAAGGTTTTGAGTGATACAATTTATTCCTTTGGTAGGGCAGTGGATAACATTTACAATGATGAAATCAATTTTTAAGTGTTATTTCTATGTTTCAAAAACAATGTTGTGTTTTGCAACGTTGGGCAGAAAGCGGTTACTTTTTCCTTCAAGCTAATCTGCAGGTGAAACATAAATCAAGGCACTTTCAGTTATTGGGGCTGCTCTTCGCTGAATTTTTCGTTTCGTAGTATGCTTAGTCTTCTATTAAGGCAACCGTGTTAGT
Organism: Pyrrhosoma nymphula; assembly: GCA_963573305.1. Classification (NCBI taxonomy): domain Eukaryota; kingdom Metazoa; phylum Arthropoda; class Insecta; order Odonata; family Coenagrionidae; genus Pyrrhosoma; species Pyrrhosoma nymphula. The sequence goes on from OY754334.1 coordinate 41,005,199, forward strand.
AGACTAATGTGCTTTTGGACTTTCAAGAGGTGTTTATTTCCTCTTGTACATCTGTAACACGAATCACGTATGTGATGGAAGTGCTAGCGTTTGTTACCCTTTTGTGGTATATCAAGACCGCTGAAAATTAATATCCTGTTCGTGTTCCAGGTAAACTAGCTTATTTAATTTATTTTACACTAATATTCACAAGAAATTTTTGTTTTCGGAAGTGTTTTACTTCAAATATTAACTTAAAATTAACAATATTTTCATTTCTTAGGCTAATGTTGTCTATAATTTGCTGCAGATGAGTTGGTCAAAGAATTACACTACTATAGAAGAAATCGTCTCCGTTTTTGAGGAAATTGATGTTGGTGTTGAGCCCAACGATGCTGGAGGGGACGAAAATATCCGACAGACGTTGTGGTTCTTCCTCCAGATGTGGATCCATTATCAGACGAGGAACACATAGAATTTGATGTCATGGTTTTGAATGATACCGGCGAGACAATACTAAGAGATTTTGTACGTAAGCTGGAAATTCATAGCTCAAAACTCATCCCTGACCATGGAGAGTCAACGCAATATCTATCACAAGCTAGAAAGGGGAAAGAGGCTCAAAAAACCACTCATGGAAGTAAAATGGGTTAAGAATGCAACTCCAGTTTACAAATCAAAGCCTCATAACACCAAAAATATGTCACAAGAGCATTTGAAAAACTATTTCCTTATGATGTCACACCATTTGAAACTTTTCAATTATCTTGTGAAGCTGATTTATTGGATACGAGTAGTACCTAATATAATAATTTAATTTCCAGAAAGTTCAATGTGCAGAGAACTGAGAATGCACACACATAACTGACAAGGTAGGGGGTAGATCTAAAAGTGCATTAAAAATTCATCCATGGCATTCAACTGTAAATAGTAGTGATTTCACTAAATTGCCTTACATGGAAAAAAATAAGAAACTTACAAATAACCACACTATTTGCAAGCCAAGTAATCCTCTTGAGTAATATGCAACCTGTCACTCTATGAAGTGACAACAACTGCTGGTATCATTCGGTTTAACATTTCTCCTCTTCAAATGCCTAATAAAATTTCTCTCTTTTGTCATACATTAACATCCAATGTAGCCATATTGACTATCTCTTTCACCAATAACTAGAAGGATAATGGGTGTTCCTCAGCACTCATATTTAAAAAAAGTGAAAAATTCAATATTTTTGCAATAGCACTAAAGATGTATTAAAGTATATTTTATGATGTCATTCTATTCATTAAAAAACAACGATATAATTTGTCATGTTCAGTAATCAGAATATAGGAATTAATCAAATCATTCCCACTAAAATCATCATTTTAGGATCAGAAATTGGTTGCTATTGGATACAAGTAATGACTCAAAAAGGAGAAATATGTACAGCAGAAGCTGGCACCACTTAAGTTAGCATGACTGCAAAGTATATAGCCAGAGTTTCCCAAAACTAAATGGATAGATTCACTCAGTTAGTGAATCACCAAATCAAAAATTTTCATATAAGAGAAAAAGAGTTTCAGATTAAACTTCAACTACTTAAAGCTAGAAAAAGGTACCAAAACCCAGTTGGTGGCATATACTATGTGTATCATGAAAAAAGGACTGTACTGATAAAATTCAGCATTTCTCTTTCACTTTTCGTGCAATCATCATAAAACTAATTGCATATCATACATTATATAAAAATTGTATTTGTTAGAATTAAAATAGTTGCCGGCAATTTTTTCTCAGCCGATTTCATGACAATTTAAATTTCCTTTCTAGGCGAAGATTATTCATTTCAATTGTGCTTTGGGTAACAGCGATTGTACTATCTACCATGTTAATAAGAACTGCCTACGTAAGTTTTCTCTGCATTAATCATCCATTAGGCTACTGGCTGAAAAGAGAAAACTGTCCAGTTGTATTTTAAATCTAGTTCACTCTTAACAATGAAAATACAACTTGATGATAGTATAAAAAATGTAGTCCATTGATAGTAACATTATGGGCTAAAATCAATTTATTGTCACTTAGATAATGATTTGACTAATCACACAAAGTATTCAACCAATTTTACCTAGTGTCAAACAAGCCTAGTTGTAAGGTTATGCAACTAATTGTGACTTAAGTGATGATATTAATTATGTTGTATTGGTTGAATGTCATTCATCATCAATTGATGTATAAAATTGGAAATTACCAGCACAGTTTATGAAGGGAGATTATACAAATTTTGCTTTTATTGGCAACACTAATAGGATATTTTCATTTAAACTGCAAATATCCATAATTTTGTCTCAACTACAACAGAAATGAAGCAGATCATGCCCATTATAAACTATTTTCTGACAAGACAATTTTTACAGTGAATAAACGAAATAATACCTTAAAATTATTTAAATATTTTTGCTATAATATATCACAAATCATGACTGGAGAGAAAAAGTTGGTAAATCCCTAATGACTTGATTGATTGATATGAGTACTTCCAAGTATATTCTTTAATTTTTGTTGTCCTCGGGATGGTATCTGACAACAGTCTTAATATACAAGGATTTAATTTAAATATTCACAAGGATTAAATATAGAGAAAAACAACTGCAACATAATACAGTATACATCCAGTCCAGGGAGGGAGAAGGGGGCAAAGCCATTCCCATAGATTGAATTTTTATAAGAAAAAAGGCCAAGAAACAATACTGGCCAAATAAAGAAAACTGTTCATTGACTCAAACAATTTACTTCTCCTCACACCACTCATTTTCCTTTCGAACCTGCTCTTCTTCACTTGCTGTAAAATCATTTTTAATGTTGAAAGTTTTCCTGATTTCTTCTGGGGTCTTCCCTTTGATCATGTTGGCCACAGTCTTGCAGGTAACATCCAGCAGCCCTTTTATGTCAAGGTAATTTGCAGCCTAAGGCATTTAAAAATGAAAAAAATTAATCATTGTCTATGATCTCTGAAAAAGAAGAAGTGTTTCTAATGATAAACTCATAAAAAAATTGCCACTGTGGCAATTTATTTAGTACAGCTCAACATATTTTGGGTAATAAATTTCATATTATGGAACAATTAGTCTCATGTTTAATATTTAAGAATAATGGCATAAGAATCAAAGTTATTTTTATGATAAAAGATAAACTAGGCAATTTTATTTTCAGAAAATAACACCCTGTCTTCAAATATTTTTCATGTATTTGGTTTCAAAATGAAATAAATTACCATACTAAAATAAAAAAATAAACTCAATAATAAGTCCCAAGATGAAAGGCAAGGCAATCGTACCCTGATCAGGTAATATTTTAAATCTGCTGTGTCTGAATAGTAGACACTTGACCTTACTGGTTCAGTCATCAGTAATTTCACACTCAACAACAAATTTTCTCTCAAGTTACAAGAGCTTGCATGTTCTTACAACCCCTTGAGATCAAAAGGCAGAAGTAATGACAATTGCCCCAGGGAAGACCATCCATGCTAAATAAGACAGGGTAGTAGCCTCAGGAAAGGTAGTTCATGTTACATCAGTCCCCAGTAAGGTCGAGTTTCTGAACCACTTCAAAAAAAATATTGAGGAGGCAACATTAAACCAGCTCACAACATAATCTAAGTGATACTGGCATGTATTTCCCTAACCTTTAATCATACGACTGACTTGTAGGCATAGTTAACTATGAAAATAAAACCACTCCCTGATTAACACTCTGAAGTCGCACCAGGAAACTCAGGCACTAATTGGAAAATCACAATTCAAAGCATAAAACTGTATCAGGAATAATGCTATAATAAAAAATATGTTCCCAAGATCCTGTTGAACAATTTGAAACTGTATAAGTACAATTACAAAGGGCAATTTCACAGGAATGAAGTTGTGGTCTTTGCTTTTTGATTTGATTCTTTGATTTTTATACAAAAAGACATTTTGAAAAAAATGTTAGCCCTTAATATTAATACATTTTAAAGATAGAGCACGTCAAGATTCTGTATTAGTGTAAAATGGAACCCCACACCTCCAAACTGTGACCCCAATCAATGTTGATTTAATGGCCAGGTTTTGAAAATAATGAAATAGTCATATAGTAAGGAGACAATAACCTTCGTTTAATATTACTTTTGGCGACACTGACATCTATTCCGAGCTCTTAAACAAGTTTAATTTTTAAATTTGTTTTGTTTAGGGCCTAATAACTATGAAATAATTCTTAAAAACGACCTGCCTCTATTTCACCGACAGCCATGATTCAGGAGTCTACCTAGAATACATGTTTTTCTATTTTTGGCACACATCCACTTTGACTGTAGAGTCGTCTCCGATGACTAATAGCTGCAGATAATCTAGCTACTGCAGTTGATGATGCCTTCTGTATCGGGTGCAGTGATCGCTGGGCATTTTAACAAATGCCATGAAAATTTTGGAGGTTGCTAATGTGAAGTGAGAGCATTTATGTGAACAAATTGGTATAAATATTTTGATAGCAATAATGCGAAACAGCACTATTTGGGAACTGGCAGTACAGTAGTTTGGGCAAAGAAACAAGGTAAATGTTCATGAGTGTGGAAGAAAAATGCACAGGTAGTTAAATGAAAAACAAATTATTAACTTAGTGGGCAGGAAAAGCCAGGTTGATATGATATATCAATGCAACTGAAAAACTTCACGAACAGAGCAATTGAGATACAGAGAATAACACAGAAAAATAATCCAAAATAATCCTAGTGATAAATCACCCCCACTTAATACCTCTCAGTGGCACTGTGTAGTGATAAGGTAGCTACCATGTAATTAGCTCAGAGAGATGCCAAATGTAAAATACAAGAAGTTTCTGACAGAACAAAAATAATCAGGGTGGCAAGCATAAGTTAAAAAAATATGTTGTCATTAAACGTGACAATCACTCCAGTTTGCTAGTCACCAGATTTGATAAAAACTGTACCTTGCTAATGAATTTTGAAGGGCATAAATGTAGACTATTTCATGGAAAATTACTGAAAATTACCAATTTACCGCAAATTATATAGTAAATGCCCCATTACCAGAAATATTAACTCAGCATTTGGAACAAAGGACTTTTTTTAAACATGATAGAAGCAACCCTTTTGATAAAGAAACTTGGGCCCAGTTAAGAAATGTTAAGCACTTAAATAATAGAATGGTAAAACTCACCAAGATAAGCTCAAACAGGGTTCCTTGGTCAACTTTCAGAAAATCAGCATCCCAACTACTGATATCATCAGTGCGTTTCTCTTTGTTTTCATCGTCTTCTGGTGGAGGAGGATCATCCTTGTGGTAGGTGGCCCACTGAATAACTTTCTTCAGAATAGCTGAATTAACATTTGGCAAGGGTACTACCTCCTCCTCATCCTCATCCATTCCTAAAATTCAATTAGGTACAAAACAAGACTTTAAACTACTGGAATTGAATGACAATAAAAGATACTAGCACAAAAGGAAATTATATTAAAGCACTTTAAGATGATTTCCACTTATATAGAATAGCACAGTAACAGATAGGTGGTCTACAACAAGTAAGGAGATATAAGGAAATTAACTGGTTTAGACTAGGGATTGGAAATTTAAATCCAGAATCGAATTTCGATTAATCGACTTTCGATTTAGGTTTTTAAAATTGATTTTCTAAAAATTTGATTTTTTGCCCAAAATAATCAAAATCGATATTTTTAAATTGTAAAGTAATTGTCTGCTGAAATACGGATGTGCTGTTGTAACAAAATGCAAAATATGGGTTAATGGAAGCACTGAATAAGAGCTGAATACGGTTAAATTTATTAATACAATATATAATTTTAAAGATATTAATAAGGTATGAAGGAAAGTAATCATCCATACCAGATACTTATATACATATAGGTAATATTACAAGCAAATTACATATAATTTAGTCGCAATAAGAATTGTATGTTGAAAAGTAGGCATACCACAAAATGAAAAACAGAATTTTACTTATTTCTTGTTTGTAAAGCCATGGAACCAGTGTTCCTCAGGGATGGACCTTAAAAAAACTAACATATTTAAATGTTTTCCGGATAATCGATTTTGCACCAGAGTTGCAATTAACCCGGCGTGAGACAATAGTCGCTCACACGGCACGGAAGAGGCAACTATAGATAAAATCCTGCTGGCTACTTTGTATACGTGGGGATATTCTCCCTTATTCTTCTACAGGCTTGTAGTGGATTGGGGTTGGACTTCCGGTCGACTGGAGGGCGGTTTACGAACTGGCGCAGCTCGACTGGCATGCCACCAGCCTGACCCTGATCAGTATTAGCATTGGAGCAACACACTCACTCGTCGAGGGAGGCCCAAATATCGTCATCTGAATCGGGTTGGTCGTAACTCAAGAGATATTATCATCTTCACTGTTTGCCATTCTCTTTCTTTTTGGTACACTAACATAAACCTCAATCTTGTGCACCTTCCTCAGATGACTGATCAAAGTACTAGTCGAGCCACAGTAAGTCAAGCTCAGGTAACACTTAGAGCACTTAGCGAAGGTTTTATTATTAATTGTTTGCTTGCTAAAATACTGCCAAACAGCACTTGGAGGAGCCATGGCTGATGCAAAGGGCGGCAAACCGCTCTCTGATCGGCACGACACGAGCGCAATACAAGTAGCACGGTGACGAATCAAACAAAATGCATAATGGTCAATGCACGCAGCCTACAGTACAGTACAATTGAAACTTTGTGGCCATGCACAGAAGACGATATTCGGACTGGGCGAATCTATTTTGTAGAAGGCAAGAGCTCTGAAGCGATTTATTGAGAAAACGTTTACAAAAAAGGCACAATGTCAATTCATATTATCATTTTGAATCTTCGTCTTGCAGTCTACAATGTATTACTTCCGAGCGCGAGTCCCCGCCAAAAAGACTAGAATTGTAATAAAAATCCATAACCCTATAGTAGGCAACTCCAATCTGCCGGTGTCCGAAGCACTTTGCCGCCCCTCCAAGGTTCCCCCACCAACGATGGAGAGTGAAATAGCACGGCGCGGAGCAAAGCGAGGTGGCAAAATTCAAATTCTGTAGCAAGCTAAATTTCAAAACAAAGTCTTTTTTTTTAATGCATGAAAATATTCCATGAAATCAAGCCTGAGTTTTTTGTTTTATACAAAACTTCATGCTAAGTCCTATGTTTGAGATCACTTGCCAGGACTGGGTGACCATGAATCTGGGCAGTTGTTTAATTACCAGTTTACTGGTTGTTGATCCCAAATTGTAAATTGATTAGAATATGTGAATTAGTGTTGAGAAACCCCATTGATGTTTACAGATCCTTAAGCAGAATTCTACATGTAGAATTCTTTATATATATATATATATATATATATATATATATATATATATATATATATATATATATATAGTTATTACACATATATATATATATATGTAATAACCATATATATATATATATGTAATAACTATATATATATATATATATATATACATGCATAAATAAAACAGTGATACACTAAACAAACACAGAAACACGCAAAAAGGACACTCACAAAAGAAAACTTGTACGTTTCGGCGTCAGGACGCCATCTAGATTCCTCTACCGCTGACGATGGCGTCCTGACGCCGAAACGTACAAGTTTTCTTTTGTGAGTGTCCTTTTTGCGTGTTTCTGTGTTTGTTTAGTGTATCACTGTTTTATTTATGCACACAAAAAAGAAGAACACTCACACACTATACGTTCTGATATTTCGGCAGCCGAGCTGCCTTTCTCACAGAAGGAAGGATACAGATAAGGATACAGTTTCTGTATCCTTCCTTCTGTGAGAAAGGCAGCTCGGCTGCCGAAATATCAGAACGTATAGTGTGTGTGTTCTTCTTTTTTGTGTTTTTATATTTATTTCCGCCCCACCTGTGGCAAAGTTTATTATTATTTTTATATATATATATATATATATAATTATATATATATATATATATACAATATGCCAAGAGGGTGGCCGATAAAAGTATACACACGGAAAAAAGAACACTTACAAATAAAAACTTCCGATATTTCGGTGAAGATATTAGCTCCACCTTTCTCTAGGAGAAGAGTAGGAATGAACTTTCCTAGGATTCCTACTCTTCTCCTAGAGAAAGGTGGAGCTAATATCTTCACCGAAATATCGGAAGTTTTTATTTGTAAGTGTTCTTTTTTCCGTGTGTATATTTATATTCGTGTATATATATATACCTAACCACCCCACACGCAGTAAATCTGGTTCCAAAAAGGAATAAAGAAAAAGCCACCCACAACCGGCCCCTTTCGGATGGGGGCCCTAGTACAGTTGGGTGTGGCAATGAAAATTCACCACCTCAGAAGGGAGCCCGGATGCAGTGGACGGAAGCCTTAAGGGGCGACCTCCTCGCATGCCATGCTGCCAGCGAGCCCGAACGCAGGGGGTATATGGCAAGGATGCACTCTTTGTGGTGTGAGACGCATCCAGAGCACGGCCACCTATCGCAGCAGAATCTGCGCGATAGGTGGCTGTGATAATAATAGGTGGCCGTGATAATAATAATAATAATAAACTTTACTGTTCAAGGACCTTGTCCTATGGAACATAAATCATTTTATACAATTAGACTCTGCAGTGAAAACAGAAATATGTACTTGCCTAACTAAATTTATACAATCAAAAGAGAATAATACAGAAAAAGAAATGACATTACACTTAAAAAAAAAAAAAAAAAAAAAAACAGATTAATTTACCCTTTCAGAAATCAACAACTGTGGAAAGATGAAGCAACTAAATAAAAAGATAAATTGATAAAGTAACTCAATAAAATAATCCATTGATGTGATGGTACAATTTTACAGAATTAAAGATTAATTTATATAAAATTTTACAATAAATTTGACAATAATAATAAAGAGAAGAGGAAAACCTGGATTTGAATGATAATCTTACGTAATAAATAACGTTTATAGATTACAATGTTGTATTACTATTATATGGTATTACACAATGGTATATAACAAATAATGTTAATTACAATTTTTTTTTCAAGCAAATATGAGTACATTTTAATTTTGAATTGATTTACAGTACAATTGTTAATAATGTCGTCCGGTATATCATTCCATATTCTTATAGCAGAGTTTAGGGTTGACAATGGAAGATAAAGAGGCGAAAGAATTTTATCTATGCTGGATAGTGTTGAAAAGGAAGTGCAGATCAATAAACAATTACGAAGAGAAAGACTTGTTAGGGAGAAGACTTTTTCGCAACGACAGTTTGATTGATGGTGATTTGGACTCAGAACATGACGATGACGAAAATGTTTTGGTGAATCACAATCACAAATCATCACTATCGCATGACGAGTGATCACAATTCCGAAACTGATCAGTAAGCAGAAGAAGAAGAGGAATGAGAAGACTAAAACCGGAGTAGAGAAAATCTATTCTACACAGGACGGGACGGTGTGAGAAAGTGGAGTTCTCTTCCAAAGAAAAGTGCTGTCAGGGGTCGAAGGGGAAGGAGAAATATTGTGACTCATCTGCCAGGACCGATACACCAAGCTCAGCAAGTAAACACCCCCATAGAATCATGGAAATTGTTTTTTCCCAAAGAAACATTGCAAAAGATCGTAAATTACACAAATATTTGGACTAGAGAAAATAGAACAAACTCTTCTAGGAAAAGAGATGCTACAGATATCGATTTGATAGAAGTCAAAGATGTTCTTGGTCTTCTCTATTCAGCTGGGACCCTTAAATGTAACCATACTAACCCGAAAGACTTGTGGGCCAGTGATGGCACAGGAGTAGAAAGGTGTAGAATGACTATGTCATTAGCACGATTCCAGTATTTAATTCTAGCACTACGCTTCGATGACATCACAGACCGTCAAATAAGAAAAAACGTAGACAAGTTGGCAGTAGTAAGGGAAGTTTTTGAAGATTTTGTGGGTAGGTTTAAGGAAAATTACTAATCTAGTGAATACATGACAATCGATGAATTATTGGAAGCTTTCCAGGGTAGATGCCAGTTCCGGCAATATATTTTTTCTAAAAAGCCAGCCAAATATGGGTATAAATTGTTCGTGCTCGCAGACGCTCGGACATTTTATACTTTTAACATGGAAGTCTACACTAGCAAGCAACCGAATGGCCCCTTTGAAGTTGACAACAGTGCTAAGTGTAGTTGAAGGACTGATGCAACCCATTTCAAATACAGGACGTAACATTACAACTGATAACTGGTATACGTCTAAGCCTCTCACAGAATCACTTCTAAAAAATCACAACCTAACTCTGGTGGGTACACTCCGCAAAAACAAGAAGGAAATACCACCTTTGTTTTTGAATGCCAAAGTTAGACCTCATGCTAGTAGCATCTTTGCATTTCAAAATGATACAGTTCTTGTTTCATATATACCTAAAAAGAACAAAGTTGTGCTTCTGTTGTCAACCATGCATGAGACAGGAAGTATTGATGCCAGTTCAGGAGAGGTATGCAAACCAGACATTTTGACATTCTACAACTAGACCAAAGGGGGAGTAGATGTTGTTGATGAAATGAAGGGAAACTACTCAGTCGTGAACAACCGATGGAGTATGGCAATTTTCTACACCTTGTTGAACACTGCAGGAATAAATGCTTACGTCATTTTGCAAACCAGACATTTTGACATTCTACAACTATACCAAAGGGGGAGTAGATGTTGTTGATGAAATGAAGGGAAACTACTCAGTCGTGAACAACCGATGGAGTATGGCAATTTTCTACACCTTGTTGAACACTGCAGGAATAAATGCTTACGTCATTTTGTCTACTAGGATAGACATTGATCGCAGAGAGTTTTTGAAAATAATATCGATTGACCTATGCCAAGACTACCTAGAAGTATGCCTAACAGTTTGCAGCCTTTGATGAGACATCCAATTCAGACTGAAAGAACAACAAGGAAAACCTGACGATAAAAGCCACCAAAGAATGAAACAGGAAGTTCCAGGAAGGTGTGCCTTCTGCGATAGGAAGACAAACCGAAAAACCAAAACATCCTGGGCTCACTGCCATGCTTTCATATATAGAGAGCACACAACCTTCACTTGTGACAGGTGCGTAGGCTTGGCCGAAGAGGACATGAGTGAAGGAGATGAAAGTTAGTAAGCTGCTCATTTATCAGTCTATTAGACCAAAGACTTGCTGTTGCTCATTTCACGCATATAAAATGTATTTATATGCAATAATATCTCACAACTACTTTTACAAAATTACCTTGGGCTTCTAATTTTTGACAAAACAACTCTAACCTATATGTTACTTTTCCTTAGCTTGTTGGTTCTTTTTAGTATATTTTTTGGATAATATACTGACCTGTGTATCTAAATTTATATGGTTGAGCCTTATTAGTAAATTTAATTGTCTACGATAAAAATTTCAACGTTTGAAGGCCTACAATTATTAGCAGATACGTAACTGCTAGTATTGTTAGTTTTGTACAACTATTTGCTATATTTTAATATTGAAGCATACTTTATGAGTATTTATTTACATGCTGCATTATATTTGTGATTTCTGAGGGTTAAATAACAATGTTTTAATGCTGTACTACCATTAAAATTGTGATAGCAGTAACAAAAAGTTGTCATTTACATTGTTAAAACCATGTTTAAAACCACTAAAAATGCAAATAGAAATTTGCCTTTTATCATACTATAATACAAGCAATAACTGCAGACTGTTTTTATACTATGGTGTTCGCTAAAGAAGCCAGCCAGCAGGGTTTACAATCAATAAAACATACGCAGCCAAAAAGACCGTGTGCGAGTTCACGCGTTGTTCCCACTATGAGAGTTCTCCCGGGTTAGGCGCTAACTTAATGTTAAATTCTTGATCTGATTTCTCCACTATCTATCTATTTATAATGCTGTCCAAGTATGTAAAGGCATAACTCAATTCAAACCAATGGTTTAAAAAGTGAATCTCAAACTTGACTATGAAAATAAATTAAAAGAATGTTAACAAAGAACAAATAGACAGTATCGAACAAAATAAATTTAAAAAAAGAACAATTCCTCTTTACTTATTCAGCCAATTAAAAGGAAACCTTCCAAAATATAGGGCTGCAAAATTACCTAAAACACCCTGCAAGAATGTATCACCATTACATTTAAAGTATTTTGGGCTACAATATTAACAGTTACTCTAACAGATTCTGAAGTGCTTCCGTCAATGTGTACAAGTATCACTATAAAATCAGAAGGTTCAATGTTACTAGTAGTGACATCATTCGTTATTTGCCTGCGATTTGTACATAGGAAGGGGAATTTTCAGATTAAACAAAGGCCATGGGTACGAATTACGCCAGGATAAGAGAAAATATGAAATAATTTTACAGGATTTTATTACTTAATGACGAGCTAACTCGCAGAGCACCTTCAAACACAAACGATTACCATTACTGTTGTCCTACAATCTGCCAACTTTTAAAATAAAACCAATCATTCTAAAGGAAACGCGAATTCTGCACGGTGTACATCACAATCTTACTCATTTCCCAAATAACGAAAAAGTCCCAAAGAATCAAAACACCTGAAAAACTCAGGGCTTTTCCACCTTGTTTATTTACAAAAAGATTAAGAACTGATCTATGAGCGGTTATACCAGCCATTACTCGAATACTTGGGGTTTATTTATCACAATGTACAACTTCTGTCAACAAATACGTTTCAACATTAACAAACACAATTTCAATTCCATAAAATAATATCATGGGGTACTTCACAATTATTAATAACTAAAACATAAGACTGTTGCGTCAATTTTAGAAGCAAGAGCACGCTAGCGAACAAAACTCTCCAATTTTAAATTCTACCTCATAAATCCGAGACAAAGAAATAACTATGAAATTTGGTGTTACGTAAATACAAATTTGTAGCTCCTTACATAAGGCTACATGACAAATTTCTACTTGCGAAAGCAATAATACGAAAGTTGTAATAAATCTGCCACAACATTCGCACTGTCACGTTTTTGGCAAGAGCAACATACCGAGATCTTCGAGCATGGTTTTGATGGTAACCGAGCATTTCGCGATTTCCACATCGACATCGAAAACCTCTCCATCAGAGCTCTGCAGCTTTATATTCGGCATCTGAAATTTGATAGAATCATAATAACATCTCTTTATTGAATGACCATATCTTGATCACACATGAATACAAACAAATGTCCCCAGGATATTCATTGTACACTAGACATGCGTACATGAACTCACAGGAAAACAATAACCAATTTATGTTCTAAAACTGTATTTCTATCATAAAATGACAAATATTTACCTTGAGCTTCTGCTAACGACAAAAATAACCCCTAAGGACTCAACTTCTCAGTTTGAGAACCAAAAACAAATAGAATGCAGCCTCCAAAAAAATGCCTTCTGATTCAAGGATCCCCTCACTCAGGCTGATCAGCTATCCCGATTAATTAGTGCAAAGAACAACTTTAGTTACCAGACGAATAGATTTCAAAATATTTAATTTTTTAAAGCTAAAAGTCGAGACAACGTCAATAATTTCACTATATTCGGCTATTTTAGCATGGAAAAACGAAATAAATAATCGATAAAAGCGCCACCCTAAGGTAAAACATAGGAATCGTTCCCGCGCTAAATGAATTGGAATGGCCGATAACTAAAACTGATTTCGACGTGAATAAAAACATTTATATTCATACAAAGACGTTGTTTGAAAGCATGTTTGAATTACCTCGTACGGACAAACCATTAATGTGCCCATTACATTAAAATTTAATGCATGGGTAGAAGATAAGGATTTGCCCAGGGAAGGACAAAACGAAGACCCTGAATTTTACCATATTTTAACTACATATATTTGAACTGGTGAAAGGGTCCAAGTACTGACAGGCTATGAATGAAAGACTCTGAGACTCACACAACCCCAAAGTGGGCCCTGGGCAGGAGCAGCTCCAGACCAGGGGTTCGGGGAGGGGGGGGGCACCATGGCTGCAGGGCTCATGGGGTATGGAATATCCCTCAGGAAAAGGGGGGTTGGTCTCCCGGAAATTGGTAACAAACTGCATATGTGCAAGCTTCCCTCTACAATATTTTCAGCAGGGGGGTGTCAGTTCCAAATCATAACATTCATTAGCAGTGTACTTTGGATTGGGCATCATTCATCTAGTTATACATTGGCCCTATATTGGCTGCCAATATTGGTCCAGCAATGGCTGAAGAAATCAGATCAATATCGGTCCAATATCGGGTGAACACCGGTACACTGGCTAAATCTTGGCTTCCAATATTTGGCCGATATAGGCTGCCAATATTGGCTACATGACGCAAAACGTTATCATTTGGACATTGGCCCAATATTGGGCCGACATTAGAACATTGGCAAATGGTATCGGCCCGACATATGCCCGATATTGGGTGGCTACTTGGGTAATTACTTACACTTTTGGGGATATTGGTGATTGTTTCATGGGGTGGGGCCACATGACCACATAAAACATTTGCAGTGGGTAGAGCAAAATTCAAGCCTTCTGAGAGGTCAATTTTTCCGAGCCCCTCAACTGAACTTAATTAGGGCCTCATTGAGGGATAGGGTTGTTTTTATTATGGTGGACTTCATACACCCTAATAGATATTCATATGAAATTTTTATACTCATGGTTAATTTGAGCCTTCCAATATCAGGAAGGAAATAAATTTTGGCTACTTACAACCATATCGTTGCGGGGACTCATCATCAGCTAAAATAAACTATTGCTCCTCTGAAATACAAGAGTCCAGTAAATGGACACTAACATAAATGTGTCTGGCGAGACGTAGTGAAAGGATATCATAATTAAACACAAAGTTTGATAGCACTATTCCACAGATTTAATAATGAGTACAACGTGTTTCAGCTGTAAATCCATCATCAGGTACAAAGAATTATCGTCAAGGAAGCGGTATACACAACTCTAATTATCTAATAACACTATTCTAATACACACAACTAGGAGGGGGAGGGAGGTGTTGGGTGGGGGGATGGAGGCAAGTGGGGAGGCACTGGTGTCGAATCATTACATTGTTTAGGGAATGGAATGGTGAGGAGTGACATATGAACAGCTTTTCTTTCATGAGGAACTCCTCCCCTTGCTGAACAATTTCGAATGTTCAAGGGCGTCCATTCTCCAGCCTTTCCTCTCCACATGGAGTATCTCCGGGTCAAACAGGCAGTGGTGTGCTGTGTCCAAAAGGTGTTTGGCCACAAGGGAGTACGAGTCCCCTTTCTCCCAACATTTCTGAATTGAGAAAGCTTATTTTTCTCCCTTTCGTTAAAAAAGTCCCGAACACGAGGCCACGGCCTTCTTGATACTCCTCGGAAAAGGTTGGGTTGGATCTTTGGGAAAGGTGATAAAAGAATTGTCACTAAGAAAATCCGTACAATTGCTAAAATAAGCTCTTTATCAAGGATCATAACGCTGCTCCCCTTGTCAGCTTTAGTGAGAACTAAGTCCTCAAGTCTCTTGGAAAGGGATCTGACAGTTTTCCATAAGGGGATATTCACTTTCATGTCTTTAGAATCGCTGGACTGCCGGATGTGAAAGGTTATGAGGTCAGCGCAAATGTTATTCACACTAGAATGCCCACGACCAAGGGCTACCTCACAGTCTACAGCCAAATTTTTGATGGGCCGTAGAGATGAAGAGGGAAGAGAGAATTTTCCACCACCTTCATTCACAATCCTTACAACCTGAATGATATTTCCAAGCTCTCAAATTCTATCGTGTTGGAGGCACAAAGGTGATTCACAGAAAATGGTTTTTCTTTAAATCATAAGAAAAAACAGCTGGCAAAATTCTCCCAGAGCTCATCTGAAAATAGCCCTGTCAATTTAAACTTGCATGGCTTTGATTTAGACAGCAAGTTACAATGGATTTCACACATATCTGCCACCATCACAAAACTTTCTAAAGCAATTATTATGCTCTGCAAGTTGAAACAATTAATTCTGAGGGACTATTTGCTATCTATATATTTAGCCACTTTCATTGCCATCTCATTTATGACATTGAGCTCTGGGGGCATATGCTTCTTGCTACAAAGCTTTATTCACTTTACGAAAGAAGGCAATCAGAATTAGTTCTAACTACCACCTCAGGGAGCACTGTAAACCCCTCTTTAAGCATCTTGGAGTCATAACTCTGTATGGGTTATATTCATATGTATTTTCAAATGCCTTTGTGATATCAAGGTAAATATTGACTCCTTTGAAACAAGAGCTCTGGTTCATCACCATAATACAAGACATAAAAATAATCTGGTGGTAATACCCCGGTGTAGATTATCCAAATCTAATCGATCGTTCAATGTTCTTAAACAAAGGTTTTTCAAACTCTTTCTTCAAGAGGCTAGAAATGTATCAATTTCAAGGTCTAAAAATTTACTCTGCATATGGATACTTCCAAAGGGTTTTATTCAATGGAGGAACTTCTGGAATGCAATCCTATCGACATACATTTCTAAGATTTGCTGTTTACTATTTGATGATGACTATTACAAATTGTATTTTGTTTAATATGTCTAGTAAATATTAAAGAATTACCTTTTCAATTTTAAATATTTTGGAAAAGAGGATTCAGGTTTTATGTAATGTAGTAACTTTTAAGTTATTATTTAGATAAGAACATGGAAAATGTCCAACTATAGTAATGTGATTATCTATTTAGGTTACAGGGTGTTAACGTTACTGTTTTACATGGTAATAAGTATTGTTGAGTTGTAGATCATCTTTAAGATGTATAATGGTAATAAATGGTGATCGATGCGTGAATTTTATCTTCTTCTTTATCGGCCATCAGTCACAACATATAGGCAGGTTACTTTCCATAGAAATAGGTACAAACAATGTGAAGCTTTCCATGCAAAGCCTTTTCCTACAGCTAATAAAAATTTAAGACTGAAAAATAAACTCTTATAAACATTGATAATACTTGAGTAGAAAGACATCCTGGAAAAAAATTCATGTTCATCACTAGTTAAAATTCACAAGCAAAAATTTACATTGAGAAGAGGAAGATACATATAGAGGCAAGGTTAGGTTACACAAAGGCAAAACACATCTCTAGTGTTCCACGTACCTACAATATTTTCATGCATAAAAAAATTCAGGAGTTGATATTATTTATCTCATCTATATGGGCTAAAACTGAAGATGCTTTAGGTCTTTTGACCTCTGGTAGCTTCTACAAGAGTTGGAACAGAGGATGGCATACAAAGAATGAAGAACTCAAAAGAATAAATGGGAAGTCCTATGAATGAAAATCCAAAAAATGAGGGGAATGGAAAGTGAGCCTGAGAAAGAAAAATGGAGATGACATAGGACACGAAATACATAATAATTATGGCAAATTACATGAGAAATAATTTGAGAATAATATACACATTGCTTGAACTGTGTGAATACTACTGTAGTATGTTTGATTATCAGCTTGCTTTCCTTTTCAGTTCCTCTCCAAACTCAATGGCCTAACATTTACAAGAGGTTCCAATGGACACACTATTTTGCAGTACCGCCCTCAATTCTGGAGTAGTCAGGGAAGGGCACATGCCCATGAATCAAAGACAGTGCACTATCCTAAAAACACAAAATTACTGTATGTAATTCATACAAGCTTGATTCAGAATAGAACATACCGAGAATCCAAGATAGCATAAGGAAAAATGTGCATTCCATTCCTTTTCTAGTAAAGTAGCAATTCATGGAGGAACCTCGTCCTGCAAACAGTACCTTTATTGTTTGTCCAACCCAGCATTATTTCGATCTGGCTCTTGACAACACTGCATGTTGATTGGTATGGAGGCTTCCACGGTGATTTGATGAATTGTTTTTTTTTTCGGGTTTCTCCCGCGTTGATTCATTTTATGGACAACCATTTCACTTGCATTCCAGCTAGCGTCCTGAATGGCTCATTCAGGACCTGACGACGCTAGCTGGAATGCAAGTGAAATAGTTCTCCATAAAATGAATCAACGCAGGAGAAACCTGAAAAAAACCAATTCACTGCATGTTGATGTTATCTAAATTCATAAATCAACAGGCTCATATGACACCGATGGAATAACAGGAATAGTTATTATGTTGGCCTTTTTTACCCTATGCAAAATTGTAAGAAGACAGATGGATAAGATGATGAACCAGAAGTTGTCTCCCACGCCAAAAAGTTAATAGGATAATTCGAAGAGAAGAAAAAACTTATGGAAGCGAGGAAAACCATCACTCAGCTGATGCCTCAAGGTAGGCTAAATGGCGGTGACCTGGTGAAATGCAATACCCAGAAAGGCTCCAATGCACTCACCACCCCTGATGGTACACTCACAGATGAGGTCTAGCCCATAAATATCTCTTCTGATTATCCACCATGGCACTTGTATTATGGACTTAAAATAAGAAAATCCACAAAGAAGGCAGTAAGTCTAAGACTGAATGGTGAGCAAAGCCTAGGAGCACCAAGCAACTGTGGTCAGCAGCAGCAGTGCCCCAAAGGTCAGACAATTGGGCTTATGCCCAGGGTTAGTGGGGACCTTGAAACTGGCTAGCTTTTCCAGTTAATTTCAATGCATTATTGGTTAAAGTGACTATTGGTGCCTTAGTTAAGTGACTGATTAAGTACATACTTTTAAGATAAACATAAAAGCTGCATATGCTCCTCTTTTGTATTAAAATTTTTCTTAAGAATTTATTTATTCATTTTTTTTATGAACTGGACCTGACTAGGTTTTTAGGGCCCGATTCCATATCTTTGTACCCAAGGCCTCAAAACCCAAATAGCAGCCTAGTTCAGCAGTGTTAGGTCTAATATTGACCCTCTGAAGAAAGTTTCCATTGAAAATTATATGCTCTCCTTCTTATCACTAAATAAGTAATCGAGGTCAAAGAAAAAGCTGAAACAGTTTTAAGTAATTTTTTCTGAAATTTGTTCATAATATTTGATTGAGCCAAATTTGGTACATTGGTCATTGGCCAATGAGCTGGATTAGCTACAGAGGTATGAGCAGAATTTTGCACACGTGACATTAGAAGACTAAGGATTTTAGCTCTGTAAATTATAAGCCTGTCACAAACAGGAACCAAAATGGACAAAACAACCCTGAGTTTTAGGGTGTAAGAAAATTATTGTATTTCATGTACATAACTGTACCACCTCCAAACTGAAGATAGCTAAAGCCCTTCCCACACAAATTCGGAAAAGAACAGTGTGAATCAGACTGAGGTAGGAAGTTACTTGTTTTAGTTTTTGGAAAAGTGTAATACACTCAAAATAGTGCACTCACAGTTATGGGCAACATTAATTATTAGTACAAAAGAAATTGAACAAATAAGGAAAAATGTACAATGAGTTTATTATGAAAATAAAAAAATGAAAGTTTTACTAAGATCAAGATAGACAAAACTCAGAAAAAGCATGGTGTACCATTCACAGACATTACAAACACCTGAGAAGTAGACAATTTTGGCATGAGGGTTATGAATGTAAGAATATGAATGGGCATATTTTCTATCCAAAAAATCAACTATGAAAAATACAATAACCAAGATATAAACGTCTAGGTAAAATGGGGTAACAATCTGTTTACATATATAGATTGGAAATTTAAGATAAATTTTAAGGGCAAAAACCATAAACAGAACTATATCTTTTTTAAAGCTGAATTTACTATAATAATCCAAAACAAAAGTTTTCAATCATAATCATCTGTCTCTACAAGCTTATAAAATTTGCCTACTCTCGATTAAAATACAAATTATAGCCCCTCATTTTTACATACATATCCTTGAAGATCATAAATATCATTTGTTGTAAAATGGTTGCCTATAACTCATCAACTTGCCATTTCCATAGACCTGCCTGGTCTATTCTAATGTAAAATCTCACCTTCAAGAATGGCCCATCAAGAAATATTACAAGTTCGAAAAATATTTTTTAACACCATGCAAACATCAATGCATAACCAAATTGCCCATAACATCACTTTTTAAACTGGCAAACTTCTAAGAAGCACGGCAAAGTATTTCTGCTTGTAAAAATCAAATTCTTTTCCACAACAGACTTTGTTATAGATGGAATATAAAATTTAGATCAAGTGTCATGAATAGCAGAAAATAATACTTTCCACACAGATGCATCAATACTTAATGAACCCTTTCTTATTATAAAAATTGTACTTGCAATCACTAATTGGGTACAAAATGTGTAATCAAGTTTTCTCACACAAGTGAAAACAGGCATATGCTTCAACTCTTTTGTCTACAGGAGGAACATATTTCTGTTCACGGGATTACATCACATAAATGTGAAAGTACATTTGTTTGAAAGTTCTTCTTAGAAATATTAAAAAACAAATGAAATACGTAACACTTTAGTAGATTTTCCAGTTCTTCACATTGTCACCAAGGAATAAAGTATCCTAGGGCAAAATGGTTTCAAGAGAAAAACAGATCACACTTTCATCTTTTTTGCAGGAGTACAAGCTGGTGATTGATCCTTTTTCTTTGATCTCTTGAAACTGCCATGAACAGTGTCTTTGGCGACACGATACACCACACCTTCACACACATCGGGCTCAAATAGCAAAAAATTATTGAAAGGTGCATCCATTTGAGACACAGCCTTTACCACTTCTTGGGCAAGGAATCCACCCATTATAGCACACACAGGACATGCTTCACCATAAGATTTCCTGAAAAGCCAATTTCAATGAATCAATGTTTAACTAAAACCTCATGTTCCCTCTAAATCTGGGAAAATTAAAATACCAGGACACAATGTAAAATGAATATCACAAATCAAAATCAAACAGCTGAGGTAGAGGGCAGCATGAACCTCTTTTTATGGCCTGGTCTATCCCGCCCTGCTAGCCCTGGAGTCCAACCCACAGCCTGTGCTCAATGGATATTTTTGATTGGCCTGCAGGATACCCATATGAACTTTTTACACAGCCAAAAAATTCTCCCAAATCTTGTGGATTTATTTTGTCTACCTCAAAAAAGCTATATTAGATGAGGATTGTAATTTTATTTTTTAACAAAAATTCTAAAGAAGAAGGCCTCAAAATATACTCACTTTATAACTTCTATTGCATTATCACAAATATGAGGTTACAGATTGGAAATATTGTTTGAGATGTCTTCACACCTCAATATTTAGGTACACATAACAAAGATGCAGGGGTATGCAATCCCCAAATTCCTTAGCCAAGAGATCATAATAAGAGTTTAAAGGCACATGATTGTGTTAGGACATACATTTGATACCGTCAACTATGAGCCAAACTAGGCCCTGCATCAGCCTGCCCTGTCCCACCTTGCAATACATATAAAGTTTTTGGCCTATGGCCTGCCCACAAGCTGGGTCAACCAAAACCTGCAAGCAAAGCCTAGCGCATGCAGTCGTCTAAGCTGCGGCAAGTGATGGAAGTTGAAATTACGACTACTTACTTGAGTGCAGAATCAGTAACTTTTTCCAGAGGAGCACCGATTTCTGAAAGCAGACGGTCTCGAATTGCTGCAAGTTTATCAAAGTCAGAATCTTTGAACAAAATAGATGGATTCCGACCATTCTCATCCCTAAAAGTCAAAAGCACTGAAAGAGAAAACAAATAAAATGATCAAATTATTGTGAGATTAACTTTACAGAAACCTCTTCCATTCTGCACATGTAGGTAGATTTATTTATCCATAGAATATTATTATGTTCAAAAAACAGTAAAACTTATTTTCACAAACACACCAATAGATTACAATAAGATTTTTGCAAAACCAACTATGATTTCTGTATATTTGCCATACAAAATGGCCTTTCTTTGATGGCATCTCTACCTGATCTACATTGGAAAATATTTGTTCCCCCCTCCTAGTAGAAAGACTGCCAGCAATCACTTCCATCACAAAAGAAAACAGCCTGAATATTCCTTCATTCACCTTACCTTGGCCATCACAGATGTTGAATGGTAAACTCCCTTATGATTTTCAATGTCTATAATGTTAGTGCTTCTATGCTTAATCCTTTTAACAAGAGCTTAGTTTTTTATTTTGTCTTGAAAATCTATAATGGTTGAACATGAGAGCCTTATGGAGAAGTTCATGTTGAGTAGGAGAACATTGTAATGGAAGAACACAATTAAGGTACATCAGATAAATATCTAGAGAAATAATTTGAAAAATAGGATGGGCCAGACCAGGAGTTTAAGAATTAAGACTTTAATGGAAGTAACACGACCGTAGATTAAAGTGAAAGAGGCATGGTGACAGCTAGCCACAAAGGAAACATCACTACAGTGTCAAAATTGCTTGCTCTGTATGCTATTTCATGTGATGATTGTCTTGTGCATCCACCATATTCTAAGCAAGTTCCTTGGCCAATAAGCTTGAGATTCTCAGTGCGGATAGTGATATTTGGGGAATTGTATTTGTTTCAAATTGATGCAAAAGGAAAAACTGTTCAGTAAGGCCTAACTTAGCACTGATTTACAGGTAAAAAGAGAAAGCAACTCTAATGTAAGGCAAATCTCTGGGTAAATTTGCTTTCCCGGCAAGTTTTAAGGATGATTCATGATCATAGACTCCGGAAGATCAATAATTGAAACAATGTTCTCCAAGAAAATTATTTCCAGGCTATCTTTCCTCAAAAGAAATGTCATTTTCTTTCTACCACTAACCAAAGCCTAATACAGACTGGCCAGAATGGAACCAGCAAAGAACATGGCAAATTGTAAAAACAATACATAATTACAGCTATTCCTGCCTTGGGATCTCTGCATGCACCCTGCGGTACTGTTGCCTGTCTGCAAGTAGCAGAGGGTAAGTGCAAAATAATATTTTATACTAAAATACTTACCATAAGCTAAAGGTTGGTAGACATGAATATGGTAGTCATTAAGAAAGAGCAATATAAATTTTCACAAAATAAGCAGTCCAGGAATTTTTCCGGCAAAATTTTGAATTGCAAAAACTACAAATTTGGCAGAATCGCAGCCGTAACTTTTTCGTGGCAAATCCATTTCCTACACAAACAAAAAAGTAAAAAGCAGAGAATGTAGTTCACATACCCTTAACTAGGAAGAAGGAATCATGAACATTAACAAGGTTTCCAGTACTCCATGTTAGTGAGAATGGTTCATCTATAGGTACAAAGTGCTTCGTCACAGCAGTATTAGAAGTTACAGTGGCAGGAATACCACTTTTAGTATTTCCAGGAATGATTGCTTGAGTTTTTCTGAAAGAAAGAAGAGGCACTATAAACAATCAAGTTGAAAAACTAAGATAGCAACTTTCCAGACTTCAAATGTCCAGTTACACATTACAAGCACTCATTCAAGTAGATGCATGAACACTTGCCAGAATCCTTGCTCGTACTTGGAATAGGGGATATTTAAAGTATACGTGTTGAGCATTCATACAAGCTGACATGATACAATTTCAAAATAACATGTGTTCTCTCTCATCCACTCAAATGCATACAATGAGTGAACAAGCCTTTACAATGGTTTCAAATACCTTGACATGTATTTCCCCCCTTCCAGATTTTATTAATGGTCTCACTTGGAATGGTTTAAAGTCACAGACATAGCAAAAGCTTATCACCATCAGCAGCAGTCAACGATCCGAAGATTGGTTTGCAGCAGCTCTCCACTCTACTCTCCTATCAGCCAACCACTTCATGCCTACATAATATATTCCATTCTTGGTATTCCGTGGTAATTTTCCCCAGATATTTGTCCTACCATTCATGTTTTCAAAAAGCTTTTGTTTTGCAAAATATGTCTAAGTAATTGGTCTCAGAGTTTTCATCGTATTTCTTTTCTCTCCTACTCTTCATGGGGCTTCTTTGTTGGTGATTATCACAGTCCATTTCATTTTCATCATTCTTGATAGCACCACATCTCCAATCTCTTTTGCTCTGCAGCTTTTATTGTCAAGGTTTCACTACCATATGAAAGCATGTCCCAAATACATGTTTTAATATAGTGCTTCCTTAATTCCAGGCTTGTGTTACTAGCAGCACGCTGACTCCTATTTTGGTAGAATGCCTTCTTTGCTTAGGCTATACTGCTCATATAATATTTCTTGCTTCTTCTTGCCTCACTGATAACACTGCTTCCCAGATAGGAAAATTCTCCCACTTACGTTAGTTTTTGCAGCCCAATTTAGACAGTGATTCTACCTTCTTGATTTCTTCCAGAAACCATAATCTTGATTTTATAAACATTAATGTTAATAATGAAGTTGTATTTTGTCATGGTTATGTTAATCCAGTTCAGCATTCCTGCCAGATCATCTTTCTTCTGTGCCATGTTTGCTATGTCATCAGAAAAGCATAGCATGCTGATTTTTTCTCCATTAGGGCTGTGACAGTCCGGAAATGATAATTTCTCAGACTTACCCAGGTTTTCAAGACCAAAATTTTCATTTTTTTTCAGGTGAAATTATCTGTTCTTTGTTAAGTGTGTGTTTTTAAAGAAGGTGCAAGAATAGGAGCACTACACATTAACGCATGCTATGGGGGAATAAAGATTCCCAACAAATGAAATGCCGCCACTATCACTCAGGGGGAAAATCGACTTCCTTTCTCATGGCATATTATTCTTAGGTGTCTCACTCATGAGGTGAGTTACAAATTACTTCTATAAAATCTGAGGAGAAATAATATTCCTTTTCTTCAGCATGAGTTTAAAGAATAGGACCAGAGTCTCTATTTTGGGGGCATAATTATTTGGTAAACCACAAATAAGTGCTCCAATGCCTCATTTAGGCAAGGTACTAAAATCCCTTATGTCCACACAGCAACAAACAGTGCCTAAAATAGTACTTATCACTTATTGGAAACAAATGCATTTTGACTTAGAAAAGTAAATTGCCAGGCTAACATCTCATTTCCCATGACTTTTCTAGGTCTGTAGCAACCCTACTCCACGTACTTAGAATTCCTGTTTTTAATTTTTTCCTCATTTTATTCATTGCTTTTTCAATGTTAATACGAAAGATATTTGGTGACAAAGTACTGCATGCATGGGCGACATCGTTGCCACACACCTTTCCTCACTTTTGCTTCCTCAGCACTACCACCACATTTAATCACTGCCATCTGTGCCACATATAGCCTGCATATTACTTTTCTGCCATTAAATGATACTCCCACACTCTTCAGTGCAGTCAGCATTCTGTTCCAACCCACATTGACAAATGCTTTCTCTTGGTCAAAGAAGCAACCTTTCGCATAATCTGCTCTATGATAAGTCTCAGGGCTATATCACCTTCTCTTGTTCCCCTACTTATCTAAAAACCTAACCGGTTCCTGAAATTCTTCCATCTACTGCAACAAATAGATCTACCTACTTTTGTTCTACCCTTCTGTAGATGAGTCCGGTCAGAATTTCCAATCCATGTGCATTAAGGCTAATTGTTCTTAAGTCTTTGTGTCTCAGCTCTTTTCTATTTTGGGATAAGGATGATTACATTCTTTTCTAAGTCTATTAGCATTAGCCTAGTTGAGCAGATGTCACAAATTAAGCTGTATGACTTATCCTGGGTCTTCACCAATACCGTCATTACCATAAGGGCACATGGGGCCCGAGCCCAGGGCCCCCGACCTCATGGAGGCCCCGAAATGCCGATGTATTTGCTTAGCCAAAATAAAAGCTCAATTTTTATTCGGGTTTCAAGTGGATACCTTCTAAAATTACCGTCAGATTTTCAATGTTTTCCAGAGACTGAACAGTGAACATTTTAACAATTATAAATATGTATTAGTTGCTATTTGGTGACAATGATTAACTGCACCATAAGCATAATAAATGTAAAACCATAACAGAAAAATATTTTTCTTATTATTCCCTTTTTTTACTTTCCTACGGTGCCCCAAATTTT
Organism: Pyrrhosoma nymphula; assembly: GCA_963573305.1. Classification (NCBI taxonomy): domain Eukaryota; kingdom Metazoa; phylum Arthropoda; class Insecta; order Odonata; family Coenagrionidae; genus Pyrrhosoma; species Pyrrhosoma nymphula. The sequence continues at coordinate 41,031,113 of OY754334.1, forward strand.
TATATGCCCAGGGGACCCGGCATGTCCTAAGACGGCTCTGGTCCTCACCCCTGATTACTTAAGTACCTCCAAGGGAATTTCATCAATTCCTGGTAGATTCCTCTCCCTCAAGTCCTTCACTGCAGCATCAACTTCTGATATTAACATAAGAGTACCCTTTTTCATGTTCTAGAATCCTGCTATGCAATAAATTGCTGCAGTAATAATTTCCTCCAGGCACTCTTACCATCTCTTTGCTTTATATTCAATGAGAATTTCATTTTCTTCACTCCACAAGATATTATTTTTAATTGGGCATTCTTTGAAGTAACTCCTTGCAGTCCTGTAAGCAGCTTCAACTTTTCCCTGGGATAGATTGCTTTCCACTCATTATATAAGTTTTTAATCCATTCTCTAGCCTTTCAAGCTTCACAGCTTATTTTATTTCTAACTATTTTATGCCTCTACTGTCATTATTTTAGTTTCTGCACTTTCCTCTTTCATTTATTAGGCCCAATACTTCCGGTGTGATCCAAGGCTTCCGATTCTGTTTTTTACCTTTCTATTTTCTCTTCTTCTGCATTATAAGAATTCCTTTTTTGATCTCCAGTCTCTTCTCTATATTAGCTGATTTTGAATTATTTCTATCCATTTCGGCTTTCTCTAGAGCAATATTAAAGGCCATTCTATTTTCTTCTTCCTTCAATCTCTCCACGTGCCAGTGATTTTTGTTAAGTTTTTTAACTTAAGCTGACATACTTATCATTAGACACTTTTTCGCTGCATGTGTCACAAAGCATATTGTACAAAGTAAATCTGCAATGATTAATGCAGAAATGAATGCCCATAGTATTACCAGCAATATAGCGTAAATAAAAAGTTTCTGAACAATTTGGAATATAAGTCCCAAAATCAATATCAAATTTTCACGAACAGAAAAGGAAAAATTAAACTTATGCCATAAATTCACGTAATAATGAAAAGTAACTTACTCTACATGCACATGCTCTTGCAAGTCGCTGAAAAGGAATCCATGAAATCCAAAGACATCACCTGCAAAAAAGCAAATTTTATTTTTTTCGGAAGACGCTCGTCGACAAGCACTGTTGAGGCGCAACAGTGATGACAATGCCAAGCCAGTAGCTATAACAACTTGGAATTCTGAGAAGAAGCCGTCGGGTCTAAAAGATGGGTCGTTTTCAGCATCCCCCGTGCCAGGTGATGCTACTTTGACGTCCACCATGGGATTTAAACGACGAGCTCTGGTGACAGATGCCTCCGCCCTCTAAGGAATGATAGAACAACATTAAATTAAGCGAATTAAACGCTCAAAATTAATTTGAAAAAAAAGGAAGGGCAATTACGCACATTCTTTCCAACGTCACCCCTTGGAGCCAGAAATTGAGTTCCAAAATCTTCCTCACAGAGATTTCCATTATCAAGAAGGGTAATGGATTTGACACCAGCAAGCACGATATTCTTGCACACCTCAGCACCCAATCCTTTCACTCCTATAAGCAAAACATTTGCTGCCCGAAGTCTGAAAAAGTGTGGGCAAATTATAAATGATATACCATAAAACCCTCCACAAATGGATTATGTAAATTAGATTCAGATGAATCAATGCACGGACAGCATAAGTTGCGGCAAGTTTCCACATTGATAGTGCCAACAAAACACTACGCGGGGTCCTTAGGAATGCATCTTTGTTCACTAATGCGGGAATGTGACATGCGTAAGATGATTCAAATATGGGGCATACGTTGTACGATTTTTGTCAAGTAAATAAATATACCTCTTCTGTGACTCCACGCCCCAAAGTCTAATTTGCCGGTCATACAAAGCTGCTTCATCCTCAGTGAGTTCGTGCCCGGAATTGGCCTCAACCATGTTGATACAATTAGACTCACCCAGATTCCACTGTAATTAAAAACAGATATTTTAAGAGATAGACGAATGATACTTTATTTTTCGATTAGCTTCCGACAATATCTATGGTTGCAACAGAAATGTTACAACGATTACAACCACCTTCAACGGGTTACGAACCTTACGAACTTAAAGCCGGCGACAGGTTTAAGTTTTTCGATTTTCATTTGAAACACAAGAACCACAAGAACCACCAGAAACGCGGAAACCGCATTAAACAAAAAACGAACGAAACTCTGGTGGCGCATGTTTGTAATTTTCTGAATAATTAGACGTGGGTTCGAATTTTGGGAATTGGTTCTGGAAACTCATAAACCTACTCATATGGTTACATAGCCCGTTTCTTGCGAAATCTGTTTGTCCATTTCTTATGTTGTGACTCTAATTCGTTTTGTAACACTGTTGGTACGGTAATAGCAGCTTTGCCGTGCGATCTCAACCAACAATATTGAATCCTCCTGATGTAATGAGACTTTAAGAAGCTTCCACAGTCGATGTATATGTGGTAGAAATTTGCCACTATGTCTTCCTCACACCAAAAAAGTGGACCTAAAACAAAGCAAAACATACAAAAAGAAGATATTGTGCAGGCAGTGGTCATTGCGGATAGCTTCAATAACAGATTTGCTCCACTCACGAATGCAGTCCCTAGAGTAAGTTCCGAAATCATTTACTCATATATGGGCGTTTATAATTATTAGATGGGGATGTCATAGAAGAAATCATGTTATGTTTTCAGGCTCTTCTCAATTTAGTCAATGTACCTCTCTTGGACTACACCCTCGAATGCTTGGGAAATTCTGGTGTTCAAGAAGTAATTTTATTTTGCTGTAGTCATGCTGATCAAATAAAAAAGCATATTTTGTAAGTACGGTAAAGTTTTAGTAGAAGGAACAAACCTATCGATTGAATTTATCGTGGGAAAATGGTAAATATTCGATGCTAGTATTTTTCAAGATACTAGTGAATTTTTTCATGTTTTCCAGGAAGTCGAAATGGAAGGAAAGGTCTTCTCCGATGTCCATCAATATTATTGTTTCAGAAGACTGTAGATCCTTGGGTGATGCAATGAGAGATATTGATGCAAAAGCTCTTATTCGTGGTGACTTTATTCTCCTTCATGGCGATTTAGTGTCCAATGTTCAAATTATTCCTATATTAGAGTGGCATAGGTACGGACTTTCTGCGAGTGAATATTATAAGGCAATGAAGGTCCTGCTTTCATTACCTGCTTCATAAGTAACCTGAGATGATGTCAACTAGTGGTCGTACTTACTTGGTGTCTTATATTGTTTAGGAAAATCCAGAAGCAAGACAAAGGTGCCGTGATGTCTGTGGTTTATAGTCAAGCTTCTCCCGGACACCGATTGAGATCACCTGATGAGGAAGTTGTAGTTGCTGTTGACGGAAAAACGAATCAAATCTTATTTCATCAAAGGGTTGGTGGAATGAAGAAGATATCATTCCCATTGGTGTGTCTCCATAATTTTTTTATAGATATAATCTATATTATATATGTTCTTTTCTCTCATTCTCATGAAAGCAATCATTACTATTCTGTGACTAATGGTAATGGATTGTGTAACCAAGCTTCATTATTAACTTTGAAAATGCAGACATGAGCTATATCTTTGTGTTTGCTAGTTACTAAATGCAGAGGTTAAGGAGGTAGCAATAGACAGATGCAAAACATAGGTTAAATAGATGCAAATATATGATTAAATTGGAGGAAATGCCACTATTGTGAATAATATTACAGCATTATTCAAAGGGAGGTAATATTGGTGGGGTTGGCAAAGTATTTCGTATGGGAGTGAAAATATACCTACATCCAATAAAATGTAACAGGCATAACTAGCAAAAACACGGACGAAGAAAAATAAACATTTTTTTAATTTTCGGTGCAACAACCACTTTCTTCCGAACGATTCTCTCTTGTTTGGAAGAAGGCAGTTGTGCTGCCGAAAAAAACTGACTTGTGAGTTTCTTTTTCTGTATTTTTTTGGAAATCTCTAATTGTAATTCAAATTCTGGATGTTTGGGAAGGGTCCCAATTTATGAGGTTATTTGCACTATTTAGGATTGGTATGGGAAAGATTGTTTTTGAGGTAAGAAGGAAGGGTGGAGAGAAACCCAGGAATGGTGGAGCATACTCTTGACAAAAGACAGCATGGGGTCCACAAATTTTCATACCGTTTGGTGGACATAGTAAATGCATAAGTCTGCTTTTATTATCTCTAGTTAAATAATTTCTTGGCATGAAAACTGGAGTTAGTATATTCTCCCTAAGAGAATGCCCACATCAACTTACAGAGTCTGATTTAATGTACGAAACCCAAATTCTCAGTTAACAAAAAGGTTACCTAATCTTGCAGTTCACGTTAACCAAACATTATAAAACCAGGCCTTAAGTTGCTCTCCAAATAGCAACCAAGTAAGAATTGGGATTTTACTGACAAATCTCCTCCTCCGGGACTCAAAACTGTGTACTCTGGATGGGAATCCTGTACTTTTACCACCTCACAAACCAATCCCTGAATTGTATTATGTGATGGAATCTGTTATAATGCATTTAATAAATGAGAATTTATCTTTGACAGGAAACTCTTCTTTCGAGTGATAAGGTGGAAGTTTGGCATGACATTCTTGATCCTGGGATTGCAATATGTTCTCCAGCTGTTCCTCCATTATTCTCTGATAATTTTGATTTTCAATCAGTAGATGATCTTATAAAGGATTTGCTAATCAATGAAGAAGTTCTTACATCAACTCTCTACTGCCATCGCCTGCGTGGGGAGTTTGCAGCCCGAGTATCTTCGCCTAGATTTTATCATGCGATCAGGTTTGTTTTCTGGATTTTCTTAAATGTATTATTTTTTTATACTAGTTGCAATGCTGCTGCTGGTTGTTAAAGAACCTTAGTCATAAAATCATGCATGACAAATATTCTTGTTTTTTTTTATTTGAATTTCCTTGGCTATTATTTTGTACAACTGTGTTCTAATTATTTTCAGCCTAGATATCATTCATCGCTGGGTTTTCCCCCTTGTACCTGACTGCTCTATATGCCAATATACGGAGCCCTATATGTACCTAAGGCATAATGTTTATAAGCAGAAAAATGTTACATTATCTAAGTAAGTTATCCATTTACTGTTCACTCGCTTGAGTAATGCTGAGTTATATCATTTAAACTTGGTGAAGGTCCCTTAAAATATTACATGCACAGGACTCTAGTATCTAGCAATTAAATTATAATATTTGTTTTATTTAAAAAAAAAAATTTATGTCTGGTATTAGTCAGGCTGTGAAATACTGAGAAGTAGTCAAAGGCTGAAGATATTAAAGGCTAAGTATATTTTTGAAAATGCATTGTCTTCAGTGGATGATTTCTGCCAAGATGTAATTAATTGCTGGGACTTATCCCTTCTACCTTATCCGGGATTGCTACAGGCCTGGAATGCCTGGATTAGATTAGATTGTTGTTGGGGGGGCCTTCGTCAGGAGCCCGGGCACTTAGACCTTTCTTGGTCCATTGTGCCAACCCCATGCCTGTCTGCCACTTGCAGACAGGGGACAAGAGTACCTCGGTAGAGGTATGGAGGGTTGGCCTCCCCCTGTCTCACCCAAGTACCAGGGATGGAGGGTGTACTCCCTCTAACTCTCCCGGTCTGGGTATATCTCCCACCGGCCTCCCGGTGGTCTGGGGGGAGTATTTTCCTCTCCATCCACGCCTGGTGCAGGTATGGAGGAGGGTCACCCATCCAACCACCGTCCGGGCCCAACGTTGCTTAACTTCGGTGTTCTGATGGGAACTGGTGTTTCAACGTGGCTAGGCCCTTGTCCCTGGAATGCCTGGAAAAGTGATGTAAAATTTGAATGGGCCTGGAAAAGTCGTGGAAAATGAGAAATCAAAATTTTAATTAAAATTTGTTAATGCCTGTAAATTTGCTTTTCCAAGTGATAATCTGACAGTTTTCAAAAAGTGAAGTGTGCCATTTCAGGCACTGTCTGTTGGTTTGTGCACAGGTTTTTTAGTGCCTTACCTAATTGAGGCAGTGATTATTTTTTGTGGTTAGCAAATAATTATGCCCCTAAGTAAGGAGAGAATAAGAGAGGTAGATGGAATGTTTGAAATGCATACAAAGGTTATCTGATGTGCCTTCATTTGGTGACCAGTGCAAATAATGCTCGGTGCGCAGGCAACAGGCAAGAAATCCATGACCAACTTGGGCGATAAGGCCTACTGTTTTAAATTCCCTCGTCGACTTAAGAATATTATGCCATCAGAGAAGAAGCGAATTTTCCCCGAGCAATAGTGGTGATGTTCCATTTTATGTGAACCTTTATTCCCCAATAGTACATGCATTAAGGTGTTGTGCTGCTATTCTTGCACCTTCTTTGAGAAACACACGAAAGAATTTATATTTTCACCTGGAAAAAAGAAAATTTTAGCCTGCTTCAGTCCTGGATTTTCATTATCTCTGATCTGTAGAAATCCTCCTTACTGCTTTTTTTGCCGAAGTACTGAACCCAACATGTACCTAGGTTAGTCATTATTTTGAGGATATTGGGACTATCCATGTTATGTATTATCTTTACAGAGTCAACTCACGGAGGAGTTTAAGTGCACATATGGGTGAAATTTCACATAGGAAAGCAATGGGTTTGAACCCATTGTGGTAATGGGTTCCCAGAGGAAAAAATAGGTAGGGTCATCTACCCAAGGGTTGCAACAAGTTATTCTTCCAAAGCCTTCAAAAGTCCACAGGAGAGAAGGATACCTTTGGAGCTTTACTGGTTAAAGCACTCATCTGGGTTTGAGTCCCGGTCAAGGCGGATCATTATTCACCGAAGATGGTGAAATTCGCCATGAAAAAATCATTTGACTTGACCGGGATTTGAACCCGGATCTCCCAATTGCCGGTCAGGTGTGTTAGCCAGTTACACACCTGACCGGCAATTGGGAGATCCGGGTTCGAATCCCGGTCAAATCAAATGATTTTTTCATGACGAATTTCACTGTCTTCGGTGTATAACTTCACAACCGTGTGCATGACTGCGTACCACATCATTTGTAAATGCAATGATTGGATCATTATTCCTCAGAGGAATTTTGTACTTCATCTTTATTTTAAAAGTAGATCAAATTTAAATCATCCAAGGTAGTTATCCATATACTGTTCCAACCAACATTAATTCTTCTTTGTCAGAGTCTTCATCAAGGCTGAGTATTTTTCTTCTGTGTATCAGCTTGGAAATAACACATTATGTTGGGGAGTGATGGGAAGTAGTTGACTCTTTCCACCCCTCTCACTTTTCAGAAAAAGAAATGTATTGCCTAAACAATGCCTCCACAGGGTTGCTACAGACCTGGAGAATCTGGAAAAGTCAGGGAAATAGAAAATGGCTCTGGAAAACCTGGAAAAGTCAGGGAAAATAAGATCTTACCTGGAAATTTCCTTTTCAAGTCCAAATTCTTTGTTTTCAATAATTGAGCAGTACCATTTTAGGCACTTTCTGTGTGTGTGTTGGCTTAGTGCTTTTAGTACCTTGCTTAAATGAGGCATTGGAGCTCTTATTAGGTCTTTATCAATTAATTATCTGCACCTAAATTAAATTTCAGGCCATATTTTATGCAATCATTCTGAGGATGATGAAAAATTTGTTTCTCCTCAAATTGTGTACGTACAGATAATTCCGTGCTAGTCACTCCCAAGTCATAATGACCTGCAGCATGAGTCAGTAAAATCAAAAGGAACGAGCGACAGAATCTCTGGTCCATTGAGTGCCATTATTTCCCTTTTTGTGAGAGTATTAGGTTTTGAATGTCTGAGGAAACATGATTTTACCTTCGAAAGCCTAACTTCACATAGTGAAGAAATTTCTTCATTGAGAGGTCAAGGTACAGAGGAAATGCAGGAATTGTATGAATGGAGGTAGTAGGACTCATCATGAAGTTGTTTTTGTACATACCTCAGAATATGTATCATTCTTTGTGAATTGTCTATTCTGAATGTGCTCTTATACGAACTGGCTTACTTCCCGTTACATCACAATCGTGCCTTTGTCATCATCATCATTGCTGGTCTTCAACCCTACAGTTGGTTTGACATGGCTTTCCACTTTATGCTTCTATCAGCTAGCCTCTTCACCTCTACATATTTCTTTGTTTCCTCATCATTCATTATTTGCTCCATGTATCTCAGCCGAGGTCGTAGTGTGCTTCTGGCTGTCTTCATTAGACACTTGTATCTTAAAATATGCCAAAGTAGGTTGGCCCTCCTTTTCTTTCAAGTTCTTAGGGGATTTCAATCATCTCCCACGCATCTCAGTGCCTCTTCATTAATCGATCGATCAATCCACTTGTAAGTCCAATTATTGTGTATCATTCTATGTATAAATTCCTTGTGGATTATTTTTTAAACAGCTACTATTGATTTGTTTTAAATTCTAAGAGTAGTTCTCCTCATTCATTCTATTGTCCTAATCCATATTTACCTTTCTTCCATCTTGGCTTTGTGTGACAATGGCATACCATGGTCCAAGCATTATTCTTCTTTCACATTTTTTAATTCCAAGATATTTTACACAGACTACTTCGATTTCTTTAGTCCTTCATGGACATGTAGACTTGCACAGCTATTGTGTCTGTCAGCTTAGTTGCTATCTTAACAATGGCTATCCTATTCTTACACTGAAGGAAAGTTTTCACATGCATTCTAGTGCTCTTAAGCATAATTCCTACCCCTGCATGTTTAATAATCCAGTGTGTATGATCCTGTTGCTTCTAGGAGGTTCCATTAGCTTGTTGGTGGATAAAAAAATTAAAAGAAAGTGATGGTTACTGGCAGCTCCTTGGGATTGTAATGTGGTGGTGTCTCCTTGCCTTCCACATGTCAAATCAACAAAGTTACAGGCAAGGTAACATCTAGTTTGACTTTGTTTAGGTAACTATTACCAAACCTGTAGTGAAGTGAGTGTTGCTATACTGTCCACTGTGGTATCCACATTCACTCGTGAGGAAGGGTCACCACCCTTTTTACCACGCTTATTTTAACTTGCCCTGTTTGTTTGTTGTTTGTCTGGATGGACTCTTGTAATCGAAATCTAAATCACTTTCTAATGTTTAATCTAGCTGAAATTTGGCACACTTTCATAATATCGATGATATTATATGGATCAGTCATTAACTTTACTAATTACCTGGTTAATCTTCTAAAATTAAATTGTTTACATTTTATATTTCTTTATCCTAACATGACGCAACCCACATCACATTGTCTACTCTACCATGAAAGACAGTCACTGTTGCTGGCGCTATCGAAATCTAACCCACTTCCCAATGTCCAATCAAGCTGAAATTTGGCACGCTTACTTACTCTCGATGACAAAACATGAATCACTCATTAAATTCACTAATTACAAAGTTAATTTACTTTTTAGTACACTTGAATATGAGCATGGTTTTAAGAAAATTTTTTTTTCATATTTATTTCTGCTTATTTCTCATGACTCCTTGTGTGATGAGTATAGATGATTATTTCGCAACTCAACTGAAGGCTGGCCTACCATACGTCTCCCAGTGGACTCCCTTAAGCATAGCCCAGAGTGTGCCTTCATTCTTATGTGAATGTTGTGTACGAAATAGAATTTGGTATTATACAGTCAAATTGCAGTGGTTATACCTTGACACTTAATTGATATTGAATTAAACCCTCGAGCATGTCTTATTTGCAAGTATTTTATCTATACATGGAGCATTGATCCATGTATAGATAAGATTTCGTGCATACGTTGACTGGAATGTTTTTAATGCCCTAGTTGCTCTTTGAAATTATTTCAATAACATTGTTGTAATTATTATTTTTCAACTACCTACCTACTAAAAAGCTACAATCCTTGAAGTAGAAAATAAGAGTATAAAAAAACTGCTGACTTAATGAAATAATCACTTCTTTCTATCACATGGTTCAGAAACTTGGTTCTTCTGTACCTTAGTGGAAAAAGATTTTGTAGATATTCCTGAAATATGAACGAGACCAAAAACATTTTTTTTACGATGCAAAGTTTTTGGCCTCTATAATTTAAGAAAATTTCATTCGCTGTACAAAAGAAAACATTCGTAAAATTAACAACCCTCGAAAAGTGTGCTATGTGAAGTAAAATACGTGAAGCAACATGAGGAAAAATCCTCCTGTTCCACTTAAGTCCAAGCATGCACCAGTGGTACAGTGGCCGATAAGATTGGAAGTTGTCCCCCATTCGCAGAGACTTTGAAGTACGATCAAGTTCATAATGTCCATGGATATCGTAAATGAAGCATTTTTCTGTATAATCTTCAAATATCTAATATTCATTTTGTACATAAAAATGACATGAAATTCTGTCAAGGAACATCAACTTTCACGATTTATATATAAACAATGTTGTTCGTTAGTTTATCTATTCATTAGAAACCACAACTGGGGTGCGTTCCATTTCATTTTCGCGCATTGAAGCAGTTGGTGCCACAATCGAAATAGAATGCCTTTGGTGCGGGCGACAAATTTTGAATAATGGTGGCAAGGTGTTTGCATGTTTTGTTGACAAACATTTCGGAGAAAATAAGATAATCAAAAAGAGAAATTTAAAAAGACCAAGTATATAAAATGGACGACGAAAAGAAAGCCATTATTATACACTCCACAAAATGTTTAATGTACAGTTGATCCGATATGGGGAGCAGTCAATTAAAAAAAAGGTCTACTTCATCATTATTATGGATACTAGAATATTTAAAATTACTTGGATGGAATTCATGGTCAACATAGATGTTTCTTTAAAAAATGTAAAACGTTATTGTCATGGGTCATTGCATCAACTGCTCCAGCTTTAGGGAGAAGCGCTTGGGGTGCACGTTATGCTTGTTGTGGGGCCTCAATGAGCTTGCATCGAAGCAGCTTGATGCGTGAAACGGAACGACTTGGAGTGCATCAATATGATTGGTGTGTGAAACGGATCACACCCCAGTGATGATTTTTACATCATGGGCGTAAAGGCAAAGGAGATGCTTTTGCTGAAGGGTATCTTTTTTATCTCACCTTCAAGTATCTGTTTCAGCTAGAGAGAGCATGCGGAAACTTGCTCTCCTTGAATTGTCGCCAACTCTGCTATTGGTAGGTATGCTGGGGACCGTGGTGTAGCACTATTGGTCATAACCCATTGGTTATATTAGGATTTATGTTTAATTAAAGGTTCAAAACCAACCTGTTTTTCATGTATTTCACTGTAATGGATATTGTTATCACTACATGGTGTGCATACGTTAATGTGTTTTTATCTTATTCTTGCACTTTCTATAAAATACCCGCTTATGGATATTTTAACCTGGAAAATGAAAATTTTGGCCTGGAAAAGCACTGGAATTTCTTAATTTCTGGTCTGTAGAAACCCTGCTCCAGCAAAGGGGAAGAAATGTTGGTTTTTATTCAAGACAATGGTTAGAATCCCAAGAAATAGATCTTTGTCATGAGACCTCGAAAGTTTTAATTCATTGATGTGACAATGGAGGTGTAAGCCTGGAGAAGAAAAACAGTTTTTACCATCACTGTCCTTATTCCAAAATAATTTTTGTTCCTTAGGGTATTGTAAGTTTTCATTGTCATAATTTTTTTTGCTCAGTAGTATACAGATAGAGGCAACACATTCCTGAGTGAATGGCTCCACTATCATGAAGACTGGAGAATTTCACTTCTAATCTATATTAATGAGATTCTTTGTATTAAGTGTGAAAACCAGATAGCGATTCTGGAAATTTACATTTTATCTCTGTTTTATTATTACCTCTCCTCGTAGTCTACGTCCTAAGAGCTGGAGGGTGGAAGGGAATGTGCCCTCTGATAAATAATATCTTGAGAGAAGCTTGAGGAAACTATAATAGTTTCTCCTAGTTGGGCCATCCATTAGGGTGGTCCAAAAAAATCTAATGTCATCAATTTTTTCATGCCCCTTCAAAATTTGATGTCAAATAACTAGAAAACACTTAGTCCAAAATATTAGCTGAATATGTCAACAAGCTGCGTTGCTCCATGTATTTTTAAATTTAGTGTGTGTGCCCCTTAGTGGCAGGAAACATGAGAGAAGACTATTGGTTTTTTACACCCAAAGGTTTGTTCCTGAAGAAGACACTTTGACGATGAAGCATGTTGTACAATGAAGTCTTCAGTAGACAGAACTAAGTTTTATTTATTTCAGTTCAATAAAGGGAAAATAGATATAGTATGAAGGATATTAGAAGGAGCATGCTTGGGGAAGAGGCAGTCATTAGTTGGGGAGAGCTAATGACAGGAACCCTGGGAAAAGTGGCTAAGATAAGGTTAATGAGGAGCCTAATTGGAGGGTAGAACTGTATGGTATGGTAACTTGAAACCTCGGGTGGAGGATGAGAAGAGTATAGGAGATTAAGGTATAATAGAAAGACAAAGTATGCATTAGCATTGAAGAGAGGGAGAAAGTTGCTAGAGGAAATCAACTGGAGGCAAATAAATGGATGGACCAAGTAATGAAGAGAGTTGTGTTCCTGAGGGTAGGCAGCAGTGGGCCATTGGTAGTGAGTCCTAACTGCTCAGCCAAAGAAGGCTGGTGGGAAATTTTGAATCTACTATCACTACGTTGTTTCTTGTTCCATCTTACTCATTCTTATCAAACTTTTCATGTCACCTAGAATGAATTTAAATTGAAATTCATGCTACCCCATTTTATGCAATTTTAATATGTTTAAAATTTTCATAATTTTATAGAAAATGTACCCTTGAAGAAGATGTTGTTCTAGCCTCTGGTACAAGTGTTGGTGAAGGATCAGTTTTGGCACGTTGTTCAATTGGACAAAATTGTAGAATAGGCTCTGGAGTACACTTGAGTGACTGTTTCATCATGGACAATGTGGAGATCCAGGTACTTAGTTTAATAAACAAATCTATGTTTTTTGTCAATTTTTATGCTGATTCATAAATGTGTTGCTCAGAAGTGTTGCTATTCTCTGCCAGGAATTTTATCAGCCCAGTGTGACCTCTTTCCAATAGCTTTCAACATTTTTCACTTTTTGTTCCTAAAAAGCCAGTGTGTACAACTAACTGTTAGTGTGTATGGTGGTATGATTCAACATGAATAATTAAATCTCTTTAAAAGTTTTTCTTTACTGTTTTCAAGATTTACCTATATATGTACCGGTATTTTTTCATCGGTACTACTGGACGAGTAGTATTATTGCTTTTTAATACTCATCCAAAAAATACCGGTACTTTTTTTAGTACTGCCCATCCCTAGCTTACGCTACGTATTGGGTTCTGTGCAGTGGTTTCATTTTTTGCTTTTTAAAATTACTTCCGCTCAAGATAGAGGATTGGGATTTAAAAAAATCAAATGGCTGAAAGAGTGAAGTTTATAATTCTTAATATCAATTATCTTTTCCAATTCATATTTGTCTGAATATCACGTTTTTAGCTGCAAAAATGCACATTTTTTTCAGAAATCAACAATAGTATACATATTTCCTTGATAACCAGATTTCGGTCTTTTACACATTTTAAATTTATTTTGATTAGTTAAGCTGATTAGGAATGCTAAGCATTGGGTCTTGCGCAGTGGTTTTTTTTTTGCTTTTTGAAACTACTTTCACTCAAGATAGAGAGTTAAAATTTATTTTATTAAATGTGTACCTGAAAGAATGAAGTTTTTCATTTTTTCAATCGATTCTCCTCCTATATGATGAGTTATGAAAGAAATGTAATCCCGAGCAACGCCGGGTAATTCAACAATACATATATAAAAATGTAATGGTGTCTGTATGTCTATGCTCCATCACGCATAAACTACTGGACTTATTGAGCTGAAATTTGGCATGTAGATAGAAAATATAGATACAGCGGACTCGTTAGCACGTTCTTGAAGGGACTCGGGATTCTGAACGTGGTAATCAGGAAAGCGTTCAAACAGGGTAGGCATTCATGGAAAGTCAAATAGGTACTGGTTGGTCGCATACCTTGCAGGAGAATATTATCCTGCCACTCATTTTAGCTCATGCCGTAGATAACTGGTGATCATTTGTTGTAAAAATAGTTTATTTTCCACCTATTCCCCCACCCAATAAAATACATATGATACCTAACGCTTATGCGTACTCAATTATTAAAGATGACGACAATTTTAGTCATCATTAATAACCAAACAGTACGTTTAGTTTATAGATGCTGCTTTCACAAAGTTCAGCGGCAAAGTTAGCGAAGCCACGTAGTGATATTTTTCTCTTCGCACTTCCAATGAAATAAATAGGTTGGACCTTAGAGCGCTTCATGTTTATATTCCCTGTAGTAAATTACAATGATTGCACTGAAAATGCTATATTTGTGTTTACCATGATGAACATTCTAATTTCATGAACAAATATTATAGCATTCTAAAGATTGTCAGAACTCCTTGAAAACATGAACAAATTGAGCTCCCGGCCCAAAATCTTCCACTAGTTATTACGATAATACTTGAAAAAGTCTGTTTCATTAGTTAATGCATCTATTACTTTGATGTGAGTTATGTTTATTAATGTGGAGTTATGACTTGCTATTGCTTGCTATACCATTCTTTAATTTGTCACTTTTCTTGCTGGCATTTTTGTGTTTTTTCAAAGAAAATATTTCTAAAAATAGATAATGCACAAGTATGAATTGATGAACAAATAAATTGGTTTATCGAGTTTCTTTACTGTTGTATATTCGGGCTTCGTGAATCACTTTCGAAAATTTATAATTATCTAAGAAATATGAAATTTCCCTAATGCTCTTCCCTTATAACCATTTAATTGTCACTCCCTGTTCAGGGTTAGTAAAGCATACAAAACTAAACAATAAATAATAAAAAATGACTAAAGTGCATTCATGGCAATTCTTACCCCACAAATTAATTAACCTGGTGTAATAGTAATGGGTTTTACATCATTACTTTACTTGTGATATTTCTGTATGCCATTTCTCTGGTTACATTTGGACATATCTAGCATCTTGCATGCTATGTATTAGTGTGAATTCATAATTTGATATATGTTATAATGGAATGTTTACAATTCTAGGATGGCTGTGAAGTGAGGTTCAGCATTATTGCAAATGATGCCATCCTTAAAGAAGGAGTGTGCCTTAAAGGAAACTGTCTGATTGCTAGTGGAGTTGTCGTTGAGTCCAAAAAAGTACTGAGAGAAATAAGTCTTGTGAAATCAGCTTTGCTCTCTGGGAAAAAAAATGGGTTTGGTGAATTGAAAGGTAAACATCTATTTCCCTTTAATCGTATTTGAACTGAATCATGTCTATGAAGAAATGGTTTTGGGAGCTCAAATTATTTTTTTAATCATTTCCTTCCCTCACTCCATGCTTGGCGAAGAAGGAGAATACATATTGGGCTTTAATTGCTTTCCCCATAGAATATCTCACTGTGTGCAAATATGTACTCTTTATTCATAAGTAAAGATTCGAGCCTCTTTCTATGGCAATAGCATTCCTCTCCTTTGTATCACATGCTTCTCTTTTTATTTCTCTCTCACTTTGAATAAAGTCTTTTTTTTCCTTTCTACTAATGCTCAGAAATAATGGATGTCTCACAATCATGGAAAGAGCCAGCAGGTGTAAATACTTCTTAAGATTTTATTATGTAGTAGCATTAAGAAAAATTAAGGATACAACACCCCTGCGGGTAGGGGGATGGAGAATACTCCCGCAGTATCCCTACTTGTCGTAAGAGGCGACTAAAAGGGCGGGGAGGTAAACCCCGAAAACAAACCCCCAGGCAGCACAGGGATGCGTCCAGACAGTTTTGTGGGTCCACTGTCTGTGTGCGACCATACCAGCTGGCCTGCGATCCACCCGCATGTTGGCCGTGTGCGGAGACCCGTAAGGGGGAAAAGGGGATCCTAGTGGGTGAGTTCTCCAGCACCCAGCCGGGTGTCGGATGCCCGGTATGGGCCGGGGTTCAATACCCCACTTCGGCCCTGGATCCCCTGTAAACGGGCGGTCAAGATCTAGCCAGTCTTGATGAATCGGCTTATCGAGGCATTTCGATGGCGAGTGCTGGAGTGATAGGGTCTGTGCAGGGCGGCCAAAGGTGTATGGGTTTGGAGGGCCCATGCGCTGGAGGTCTAACCCAAAGCAGACCTCCTACACAATAGTGCCATATCCCTTGGGTAGCCCTGGCGACTACACCGGTTTGCAGTGTGGCATCCCAATTGTGTGGCTCCGTGGTGGGTGGGGAGCCTAAGGGATGAAATTCAGTTATTTCATGGAGAACACCCCTTCACCTCCACTGAAAAGATCCCGTCCAGATATGGGCGGGAGAGATTTTGAACTAAGGGAATGTACGCGATTCCTCGTGATGAAGTGAAGAACGATGAAAGATGAAGAAAGAACGACAAGTCATGGAAATTAAAACAAGAGATAAACTGTCTTACTCCGAGGCTAGGAAAAAGTTCTGGGATATAGTTGCCCCTGTCTTTTCCCGATCATTTGCCAACGTTGTTACCGCAGGAAGCAAGACCACTATAGGTATCCAAACAGTAGAAATATAGGTAGTAAAATGTTTTTGCAAACTGCAACTTTTCCGCACTATTGCGATTCGATTCAGACACCTTCGTGTTTTTCAGCCCACCCTAATGACCATGCCATTTCAGACAAAAGCAACGACTTCAAACCAGAGATCATTTTAGATTAATACAAAACCAAAAGCAGTGTGGATATCTTAGACAAACTAGTTAGAGAATACACAATGAGAAGGTGGAGCAGGAGATGGCCTTTGTCTTTATTCCGGAACTATGTTGATGTCGCTCCTAACAAAAAATAGATATGGGTCAAAAATGACCCGATCTTGGCATTTCGTGGGATTAAAACGATCTTGGCGTTCCGAGGGATGAATACTGAAGATTTCTTAATGGAAGTAGAAATAAACCTAAAATAAACATAGGAAATTAACTTTTTTCTATTCTGTCGGCCAACAAGGGGTGTACCCAAAATTTCCTTTGCACCCTCTTATTTTGTCTCAGTTTTCTTTGTAGTAGGAGGAACAACAAAGCGTGCTCTTCATATGACTGCATTTTGAAAACTAACCAATTCTTTATCCGTGCCATACAGTCATGTGCAGTTGCAATATCGATCACTCGGACTCGCCACACAGTCGCGTGCAGTGGTTATGTCGACCACTCGGATGCGCCACTCGGAAGCTCCACTGAGTAGCCTCATCTGAAGGGACCCTTAGTGCCTTTTTTATTTTATGCATGGAAATATTCCATGAAGTCAAGCCTGAGTTTTTTGTTTTATACAAAACTTCATGCTAAGTCCTATGTTTGAGATCACTTGCCAGGACTGGGTGACAATGAATCTGGGCAGTTGTTTAATTACCAGTTTACTGGTTGTTGATCCTAAATTGTAAGTTGATTAGAATATGTGTATTAGTGTTGAGAAACCCCATTGATGTTTACAGGTCCTTAAGCAGAATTCTACATGTAGAATTCTATATATTTATATATGTATATCATGGTTTTGTCCTGCTGCAGCATTTTCCTATTCTCCAGTGTCTTTTACAGGGTGGGATCAATAATAATAATAATAATAATAATAATTTATTTGCCCATAGGATACATTGTAGAACAAGCTGCAAGTATATAAGGCACGTCAAAATACATGATTAAACAAAAATATATCAATACTAACAAAAAGATTATACAATCATTGATGATAGTTTAAGTAATCATTTACAGTATAAAAACAATGAAACAAAAGATAGTCATAAACTAAATTCTTGAATATAGCCATTCTTATTTCTTTTTTTATAAATTGTGGAAGGTGATTATACAATTTTATGCACATATGACGAGGTCCCTTCGAAGTTATGGCAAGAGTTGATGAGAGCACATGCATGTCGTTACATCTTTTTGTTTCGTAGGTATGATAATTATTATTTGAGGTAAAATCAGATTCATGTTTTCTTACATAGAGTATAGAATAATAAATATATAACGAAGGCACAGTTAAAATCTTCAGTTCCTTAAAAAGAGGCCGACAGTGAGCATGAAAAGGTTTACGGCACATCATTCGCAATAACTTCTTTTGTATTAAAAAAACACCATTCAATGCGGATGGAGTTCCCCACAATATGATGCCATATGAAATTCTGGAGAAGAAAAGACCATAGTACAATGTTTTGAGAACATCAAGGCTTACAGTATGTTTTATAACAGACAATAAATAAAATACTGAGTACAGTTTTTTACATAAATCTGCCACATGAACATCCCACTTTAGATTTTGTTCAATATATACTCCAAGAAACCTTAAATTATTCACAACATGAAAATTTTTCTTTTGACACAGAGTACCATTATTTACAAACTGATTGTATTTTGCTGAAAAAAACATTGCTTGAGTTTTGTTACTATTCAGTACAAGTTCACTGTTATTGCACCAGTTAATCATTTGTTGTAATAAAAGTTCACCATCGGTAATTAAATTTTTTAAAGATTTACTAGATGTTACTACGCTCACGTCATCCGCATATATTACACAATTGTGTGAATTCACTGTTAGGTTCATTGGCAGGTCATTTATAAAAATTAAAAAGAGAATGGGCCCCAGAACAGATCCCTGTGGAACACCTTTAACTACTTCCAGTGGAGTGGACATGTAAATGTTACCTTCTTGTTGATAGGCTACTTTCTGGTATCTATGATCTAGATATGTTTTCAACCAATTTAATGCGACCCCTCTAATGCCTAATGCCTGGCATTTATAGAGCAGTCTATCATGATTGACTGTATCAAATGCTTTACTAAGATCAAAAAAAATGCCTAGAACTTTACATTTCTCATTAATCTGATCCAGTATGTGGTCAATGGTATTAAAAAGGGCTTGTTCAGTAGACCTAGCTTTTCTGTAACCAAATTGTTGTGCAGATAGCAAGTTCTGACTATCCAGGTAGTCCACTAGTCTTTTAGAATACACTCGTTCTAGAACTTTACCAAACATGGGAATAATGGATATTGGTCGATAACTATTCAAGTTACTTCTGTTTCCTTTATTTTTATACACAGGAACCACCTTGGCTACCTTAAGTGCATCAGGATAAACACCTTCCAACAAAGACTGATTAACTAAAGATAGGAGATGATCAAGAATAGGGTCCATACACTGACAAAGTAATTTACCGGACAAACCATCAATATCCACTGCATTTTTACCCCCTACCTTAGTCAAATGTTGTTGTAGTTCTTTTTTATCACAAGGTTTTAAATAAAATGATTTGCAATTCACTGAATTTGGATTATATGGAACAGTGGGGGCAGCCAACAAAGAAACAGGCATCTGTAAGAATGCTTCATTGAAAGCATTAGATATCATAACAGGATCTCTAATGACATTTCCAACATCATCTATGATGTGGTCAAGAGTTTCCACTGAATTTGAGGACGAACTCTGTTTAATAATTTTCCATGCCACTTTGGCATAGTTAGAAGCATTTTTTATTCGTTGATCATTGTACTCCCTTTTTGCTCTTTTTATACAGTACCTGTAATGTCTTCTTAAATCCAAGTACTGATCATGTATCTGGGGTTCATTTGAATTCAAAATAATATTTGACATATTTCTTAAATAGTTAGACATGCTTACAATCTCTGGCGTTAGCCAGTTTTTTTTACTAGTTCCTCTGTATCTCACTGGTTCAAGAGGAAATGCAATATTAAAGCAATGTCTAAAAATATTATAAAAGCTATTAAAGTTTTCATTTAGGCCATGTGACTCGTACTCCTCTTTCCAATTTTGCTGTGCCAACAAGAGCCGAAAATAATTAACATTAGATTCGTTAATGAATCTCTGGTATTTGATTGGCTTAGACATTGAATTATTGCAAGATGACTGTACGGTTAAAGTGGACAGAATTGCAAGATGGTCAGAAAGAGCTGTGTCAAAAACTTTAGTACTTATTCTTAAATCACTATAGTCTGTGAATATATTGTCCAATAATGTTTTAGAACACTCAGTTATCCTAGTAGGTGTATTCACTAAAGCTTTCAAATTATAACTCTGCATAACATTAAGTAACTGTTTTTGCTCTGGACCTTCATTCAAGAGATTACAGTTGAAATCACCAGTTAATATAATTGAAGGTCTGTTTGAGTTATTGGTGAGAGAAGACAAGAGGATATCAAGCTTTTCAATGAAATACTTAAAGCATAATTGGGGCGATCTATACACTATTAATATAATGAAAGTACAATTAGCAAACAAGTATTTCACAGCCGAGCACTCAAAATTTTGTAATGAGTAATGTTATAAATTTAGTAGTTATGGAGGTGTGTTTGTAAATGGTTCAACTCTCCACAGATCAAGAGCTGGAGCAGCTTGGTCCCAAAGCATATGTGTACAGACCATTGGAGGATTCTGATTCTGAGGATGAGGCTGAAGTGGATGGAGTAGGTGTAAAGGACTGGAGTCGGTTCCATAAACTTGAAGTACCACCAGAGGAGGAGGAAGTCAGTGAGGATGAAAGTGATGAAGATAGCAGTGATGAAGAAGGGCTCTCTAATGGTGCATCACCTGTGCCTGATGATACTAGTAGTAAGTTCTGTACATTCATGTTTTATATTACCTTTTCTTTCTGAATGTAACTGGTGTGCCCCTCGTATCTCATAAAGTCATTTCTGGTTTATCACAAGGCCTTTAAAAGTTCATGTTTATGATTAATGAAAGACATCGTACTCTTCCACAGTTTAATTCAATGGGAATATGGATTCCATCACATTGGGGAATAATAATGAGGTGAAATAAATCATGCCTCATTTTTCATGGTAGCTTCTTCTTGGCATTCAAACATGACGGAATTGAGAAACTTTATCATAATATTGTTTTGTTGTCTTAGTGGCATTCAGTAATATTCCTCAACTTCATTTTGGAATAAATGACGAGTATAAACTAGTTAATATTCACACTTTTATTAAGTGTGGAATATTGTAAAGTTGCAGGGTTGCTACAGGCCTGGAATACCTGTGAAAGTCTTGGAAATTGTAAATAGGCCTGAAACGCATGGATAAGTCATGGGAAATGAGAAGTTAGTCTGGAAATTTGCTTTTCCAAGTCAAAATCTGATTGTTTTCAATAAGTGAGGAGGTACTGTCTGTTGGTGTGTGCACAGTTTTTTAGTACCTCACCTAATTGAGGCAGTGGTTATTTTTTGTGTTAAATAATTAATTATGCCCTTAGTAAGGAGAGAACGACAGAGCCAAATTGAATGTTTCAAATACCAGGTTTGCAAGGTACAAGATTTTATGCCTTCATTTGGTGACCAGTGTGAATAGCATTTGGGGCAGGCAAGCAGTGGGAAATCTATCATAGACTTGTGAGAAGAGTCCACCACCTTATTATATTAGAATTTCCCTCATGGTGGATGAGACCAAAATATAATATGCCATCAGAAAGGAAGCATATTATCCCTCGGAGCGATAGTGGTGGCATTCTATTTATTGGGAAATTTAAATCCCCCATGTTACATGCGTTAATGCATTGTGCTATTATTCTTGCACATTCTTTGAAATACACACTTATGAAAAAGAATGGATACATATTTTCACCTGGAAAAAAACTTAAATTTTGGCCTGGAAAATTCAAAATATTGGTCTGTAGAATCCCTGGTATATATTCATCAGGAGAAATGAAAATTTGGACCTGGAAAACATCAAAAAGTCCTGGAATTTCACTATCTCTGGCATGTAGCAACCCTGAGTTGTTATCATAGGCTTATTGTCCATTTCAAATATCTCTGGTGTCAGGTAAAGGAAAAAGATCCATGCACATGACTAGGGAAGAGCCAATGGAAAATTAGTGGGCTGACCCTCAGAAAATTTCAGTTTCTCTCAAACCTTAGCCATGTTCTCTCCTTCTTGTTCCATTAGAAACTAAAAATTACGAAGTCGATGGGACCGGAAAAATGGCACTTCGTATTATAAAATTTCGTATGAATATCTTTCAACAACATCGCGATGAAGCTATTTTTTTGTTTCCTTAAATTTAGATGTACTCACGCAACGTACTTGAATGATTTACGAAGTTAAATTCATGAAAGTATACTTAAATGTGTATTAATGCCAACAGTGTGCATGCAGTTGAACACAACTAATGTGTCGGATTTTGATTCTTCCGATTTTCGGGATTTCCACCACGTTGTTCCATTTTTTTGCTGCTGTAATCTTGAAAATCGGAAGAATCAACCTCCATCTTAGTGCTGTGGAAATTTACATCACAACAACTAACTTGTCGTTCTTTTTTTCTAATGAATGATTAGGCAACGGAAGCGTCTTTGCAAAATTCTCGTGCAATTTGGACTAAGTCTATGAAGCTTCATAGTGCATTTTTCTATATTATTTCCTTACTGGAGAACTTGTCACTTTAGTGTGAGCAATGTATAATGGTAAGTAATATTGATTGTTACATACACGAAGGAAGTAGTGATGTCGGTCGGTCTTTTGTCGGTCAAAGTCGGTCGGTCAAAGTCGATCTTTTGAGAGATCTTGGTCACGCCTTTCACTCCCACTTGTGATTCGATCGTGAGTGTAAGGTCATGATTGATTGATGTTCCAGCTAGTGATCTGTTCAAGTTGCCTACGATCAATGATCTCTCAGGAAAGTCATGATTGATACAAGATCGTAACGAACGCTGCTCTAGCTGGCCATTCGTGATTCCTAATATTGTACAGCCGCATGTGTGACTCACTCACGTATACAAATTCCTGACGAGCTAGAAGCCTGAAATTTTTCACGGACCTTCCTTGAAAGAATTCATCAGAGGAAAAATCCCAAAGTCATGGAATTTTTAACTGGAAGTGACCCAAAAAAAAAAATTGTGGATTTTTGGACATTTCGAAAAGTACACTTTCAGTTTTTGCTTCATATCTTTTGAACATTGGGTCAGATCTGAAATCTGACGAAATTTTCACAACGGGGAATTGAATTTTCTTAATCATGCAAAAAACATTGGTGTTCTACACTTTGTAGTTTTCTCATCAGGCACAACATTTAGTGAAGAGTTTCCATTTTTGTGGTTTTTAAAATATAGCTCCTAAACTAGGATTCCGATTTGAAATTTTTTTTCCAGGGTTTTGGATCTCATCGTGACCTACAACGTCGTGCTTTTTGTTTTTTTCTAACTCTTATAGTACTCTGGTAGCATGATGACAAAATCAAATTTTGGTAAAACTGTCAAATGTTTCTGAAACTTGACATGGGCATGCACCTTGACATGCCCTTTGTAAGTACATAATTAGTAAAAACGTGGACTTCACCAATAGTTGGCTGGTAACATGGTGCCAAATTCGGATGTTTGTGAAACTAGCTGTTTTTTTACTGTAGCTTCTAAACTAGAAGTTGGATCTCGAATCTGTTGGGTGGTCCTTTAGATTTCATTCAGGCCTACAGCTTTATTCTATTCGTTCTATTCCATTCCTTTTTAGTTATCCTGGTAACATTGTGTCAAAGTCGGCTTTTCGTGAAACTCGTGGTTTTGCAACTGTAGCTTCTAAACTAGAAGTCAGATCTCGAATCTGTTGGGTGGTTTTTTTTAGATGTCATGCAGGCCTACGATTCTCTGCTATCCATTTTTTTCATCCCTCATAGTTCTCTGGGAACATGGTGCCAAGGTCGGCTAATTCATGAAAAACTAATGTTTCTTTCCCTCACGCCCTCACCAGTGTAGGTATAACCTTGAATGTCAGCTGGGGTATGGGCCTTGACATGATCTTTACAGATAATTAGCAAAAACACAGATTCCCCCGTAGTTCTATGGCAACATGGTGCCAAAGTGATATTTTCAAATGTTTCTTTCCCTCACGTCTTGTAGCTGCTAAACTAAGAGTCTGATCTCGAATCTGTTTCGTGGTTTTTTAGATCTCATAAAGTCCTAACATTTATGCTAATCATTTCTCTCTGACACTTTAGTTCACTGGAAACATGGCGCCAAATTTGGATTTTTCTGTTTTTCCACGGTAGCTTTTAAACTAGCTGTTGGGTCTCAAACCTATTGGGTGTTTTTTTAGATCTCATCAAGACCTACAACTTTATGCTTATCCTTACTCTCTATCACTTATAGTTCGCTGGCAACATGGTGCCTAAGTCAACTTTTTTTAACACACACAGACGTTGGGGGCGAAGCCCCCAAATGGCGTAGGCGAGCAAAGCGAGCCGTTGCGGGGGTTTTAGGGGGTGGAGCCCCCTAATGAGCAAAGCAAGTATATACTGTAATCATGACTGATGTGTACAGCTACCTCATTTACTGCCGGTTTCCATTGAGTTGTTGGTAATTCTTCGAAAACAATTGAAGGCACAATTGTGCAATCCGTTCAAAGGTTTGTTTTGTTCTTACACAGTGTTCTTGGTTTGTGATTTTAAGCATAATTAATAATAATAATAATATTTTTATTGGTCCCAGGACTAGTTTTTTACAAGTATAGGACATGTCAAAATTACAAAAGTCTGATTACACTTCAGGTACAAGTATAAGACAGATAAAATTGCATGAGGATTAAGGAGTTGAATCACACTTTGTCAATTTTCAATTTGCACTAACAAACAACATAAGAAAAAAACACAAAAATGTTACCATTATTATTTTACAATATGCGCACATGATACAAAACACTGTCTATTTAAATATTCATTCACCGAGTAGTAGGCTCCATCGATTAAGAAACATTTAACCAATTTTTTAAATTGTTGTACTGTTTTAGTTGCCTTTATTTCTATAGGCAAGGAATTATAAAATTGCACACCAGTATACACTGGACTCTTGGCATATATTGAGAGGTTATGTGAGATGACTCTAAAGTCTTTGTTATGCCTTGTATTATGGTTGTGGATATCCTTGTTCTCTAGTAGATTGATAGAGGTATGTTGTTCCTTTACATATATGACTGAAGAGTATATATAAATACTTGGAAGGGTAAGGAGATTTAGCTCCTTAAAAAGATTTCTGCAACTAAATTTTTTATCAACACCTGCCAATATTCTTACTGCCCATTTCTGTAATCGGAAAAGTCTCTGGGTATGATGTGAATGACCCCAAGCAACAATACTATACTTAAGCCTACTGTAGATAAATGCATAATAGACAGATAATGCAGTCTCCAGATTGGAGATTGGTACAAGCCGTCACAGAGATTGGTACAAGCCGTCGCAGGAGGTAGCACCCAGATGATAGTCTGGAGCACATGGAATCTATATGTTGATCCCATTGCAGGCAATCATCCACCAACACTCCTAAAAATTTTGAGGACTTTGATCCTGAGAGTACTTTACCATTTAATTTCAATTAAGAAGAATATTACAAATATCCCTTACGATTACAAAACTATTGAAGAGTGACATATTTAATGGACCACAAATTATTCAAAACTCATTATAAAAACCAATGATAAATTGTAGTATAGAATGCTGCAAAAGTGTATTTTGGAATGTAGTTTGAACCGATCAACGTTTTCATTTGGCTGTAAGAATTTAAAGAAAATTATCTGACTGTAGCACTTAAATTCAATTTTCAATTACAGTTGGTATCACAAAGTTTCACTTGTGTAAGAGACGTAGTATTTGTTGAGAATATTGGAGTGAAGGTTTATCGTGTGTTTAAGTGACAATGCAATAATGGAAATTCAGTACTTACAAATGTTATATGTACTATATGTGCTGTCATGTATTGTGTGTGTTCTTGTGGTGATATTTTTACATTTGAAGGTAATTTGTATTAGGTAGACTTACGCTCCTAATGAATGTGTTATGACAGGAGATGAGTTTAAAGTGTTGCATAATCTTCTCAAGTGTCGGATAAGACTGATGACTGAAATTAGTTTGTTGTTTCAACTATTTATAAAATTTGTAATCAATGCGAATTGGAATTAAGTTATTGACTACATGGATGCTCTTGAATTTTAAGTTTGGCAGTTTACATCCTCAGTGAAAGGATAATGATTGATTAGTGTACTTAAGCAATGTAGGTATTATAGATAGATAATAGTGTATAGTTTTTTATTACACTTCTTTCAATAAATTTTGCCACCTCAGAGTCATCTCTTTATTTTATCTCATTATTGTTTGGATAGTCTCACATCTCGTGATCAATACTTGATGTCATACAATCATTCTTAATGTGATCGGGTAACATGAACTCCTCGGTCATTGGAGAGATCCAGTTCATCGATCAATCTTTTAAGAGAACTTGATCTCGGGATTCGATCAATCACGACCGACCCATCACTAGAAGGATGTGTGCAACTTGCGCAATCATTTGCAACGGATATTGAAATTAGAGGAATACAATTCCATTGGAAGAAGATGTGATATTCCACTGGAGAAAAATCATTCGCCTTGACCGGGATTCAAACCCAGATCCCTCGATTTCGCACCGAGTGCTTTAACCAGTTAAGCTACCGAGGCGTCCTTCTCCCCTGTAGATTATTTGGTGGCTTTTATAGGAGCAAGGTGGTCAGGACTGCTAGAAATATTATGTCATTAGCAGTCCAAGTCGTGCGCTAAGCGCCACAGTCCGCGAGGATAAAGCCATACATAGAACACAAAGAGGTGTTCACTCTTGACCATTTTTGAGGAAACCGGGACTAGCCACAGTAGTAACCTTTACGGAGTCACCCGCAAGTGCACAGAAGTGTGATATTCCACAGGAGAAAATCCCAGTTCGAATCCCGGTCAAGGCGAATGATTTTTCTCCTGTGGAATATTGCATTTCTGTGCACTTGCGGGTGACTCCGTAAAGGTTACTACCGTGGCTAGTCCCGGTTTCCTCAGAAATTGGAAGAAGATCATATGCTCCACATCAGGCATAGTATATGTACCTATATTAATCTAAGACAGTGAAAAGAAGATTCTCCTGCGGATGCTACCCCATGGATGCATGTTATTTATTTTGTACAAATAATGATATGCCCATTAATTTTGAAAAATAACAATTGTTATTACCCCTTGGATTCTGCTTATCTGTACGTGGTTATTTCCGAGACAATGGAGCTGAAAGGAGAGGTTAAGGAGAGTCCAGCTAACGTGTTCATCTTTTCTAAAGCACATTGTACAAGCCAGATACTTCTATTGCGATGGCGATATAATTCCTTTTACACTTCATCAGCTACTTATGATGCTAACACTACAAATCAATAATTTTTGTTTTTCACTCTACCATGTGAAAGCTTCATTTGTGGCTGTATTCAGATTAGGTTGTCTGCTCTTCATTCAT
The DNA here is from genome assembly GCA_963573305.1 of Pyrrhosoma nymphula. NCBI lineage: Eukaryota > Metazoa > Arthropoda > Insecta > Odonata > Coenagrionidae > Pyrrhosoma > Pyrrhosoma nymphula. The sequence goes on from OY754334.1 coordinate 41,058,308, forward strand.
TAAATCTCAGGCTTAATTTAAAGATTCGACATTGAATTAAAATTTGGGATATTTTTGCTTATCCTTTTTCCTCTGTCTACAATCAAGTAAGTAGATATTCGTACGAGCGTTGCAGCTCCAGGTCAGGCCACGCATCAGTTCTGAATCTGGTGTCTTTCCCTGCTTTCCCCTTCAGTGTGGGGGTTACTCCATTCACTCTCTCACAAAAACAGCTACGAGACCCATGGTCTCGGAGTATCTTGCATCACTTGGGAGGTTGACATACCTGGGAGTCAAGGCCAAGGGACGTGCACGAGGAATAAACATCGAATGAATCATCGGCTTTATGCCAAATAGTCACATCTCATTTTCCTGTCACATGTTATCTTCCTCCTCCCTTACCTCAACCTGCTGCCTCAACGGAGAGGGAGAACATGCCTCTGGAGAGTGGGGAATTTTACAATGACTCAAATTATGCCCACAAAACAATATTTTGGCTGTGTTAGACCCATTGGCGTGCACTGATTCCTTGAGATGGGTGGAACTTCTTAAAGGGCCCAGGAGTAGACATGGGGGCCTGTACTGCATGGGGCATTGCATACTGACCTAGTATTGATAGGGTGGGATGGAGGGGGCACTCAAAGGGGCCTGATCTCCTGGAGGGTCGGTACAGGGGCTTCGGTGTGAGCAGGATGGCTCGTACCCACCCTTAGAGCAGGGAAAGTGGACACGGGGGGTCACTCGAGGGGGAAATATGATCAGTGTGGGAAGGAAGAGAAGCGTTTGATAGGTTCCTGCAAGTGAGAAAGAGAGGTGATGGGGGAGAGTTAGCCTAGCTTCTGGAGAAACTGAGATGGAAAGCAGGGTGAATTTTCCTTGTGGGGATTGCTGGGTGAGGGAAAAAGAATATTGGAATGGGCAGTCATTTCCATTTCGCATTTCCTTAATTTCCGATCCATTCGGGTAATCTCAGAAAAGGGAATCAGTGAATAATAATTCAAGAAGAAATACGACAAATGAATAAATGCTAAGTATAAAATACTTAAGCTCTTCTGTCGAGAGCATCACTAATTTAACAAAAAAATAAGTTATTTATTTTTGCACTTTGCTTTGCTCCATCGTCGCTTCCTCCATGGCCTCGAATTTGAATAAATACAAACTGAACTGGGAGTCGACATCATTAACAATTCGGAATCGATGTATTGTATCAAGAGTGAGCAAAACTTCATTCTAATTAGGAGAAATTAGGACATGTTCATTTTCGTCTTCGTCGCTGGGCCCTGCCACTGGCCATACTGTCGCCAGCTCTTGCGTTACATCTTCACAAGCTTGGAGATCGTGATCTATGGATATATAATTGCTGGGGGATACAGCCAATCAACTGCCAACTTGCAACAAGTATGGCCTCAATGCCCCTACCCAAAGATCCTGGTCAATCAGGTGACCTGCTTTTGCAATGGCTGGGTAACAACTAACTCCCACCCCCAATGTCCTCTGGGGGGTATCATCCGATAACTCAAGGAAGATATAAAAGTCCCTCCAATTGGGCTAGGATGCTGATGAGGCTTTCTGCTCCCTCTCTAATGGCGCGACTTTTGGTGTCTCATAGGGTGGTTCCACTTATCCTCTTCTTATATTCCTTATCAAACTGTAGGAATGTAGCTGAGATCTCTATTAAGATATTTTTTCGATCACTGGGTTGGAGCGAAAGGGGAGAAAGGTACACTATTTTCCAATACAATATATATGGGCGCTTGAGCATTTTTTCCCATTGATTAGGCATGCGTCCAGAACTAGTCATATTTTGAGAATTAATGTGCGTCAAACTGATTGGTCGTATGAACCAAGCGAACTCATATTTTCTCTGGCTTTCTTGGCTGTTGGCGACCTGAGAAAGGAAGAGCAATGCTTATGAAGAGCCTTGCTTGATGACTATGTACATCAAAACGCTCAATGAGGACGGTAAATTAAACCCGATTCTTTTGATGATAGCTATTGCCAGCTGGCATTATTAATTAGTGGAGCAAGTTTGAGTGTAATCAGCCTGAAAAACTAAGAAAAAAAGCTTCATTGGGAGATATTCACGAATTGAATTTACCACTCAAACAACATGGCACCATCTCCGATAATGTCAAAGTTTTTTGAGCACACGCGTGCAGCAAACGATGTCTGTACTAGGAATACTCATTGTGGATTTATTTTTGGGAAAAACTGGCAGCAAAGATTCCAGGTATCATGACAGGAAAATGCTGGTTGTAGCAATTAGTCTTTCACGGGCGAGTATATCCGTACTCGGCTAGTTTAAGTTCTTTTACTAGTTGTTGGTAACTCTGGACAAGTGGTAACAAAGCCGACACATTTTTTGTCCGATTGGTTTCATATTTAATGTGTTTCAATGCCAATGATTCAAAGTAGTCCTTACTATTGAAGTATTAGATAATGAATTATCATTCAAGTAATTCACATTCAGATCATAATATATTAGGCAACGATGATTAATTAGATGTCTTACTTTGACAAGGAGTGCCAAGAGAAAAACGTTGCTGTGCTCTACTGTGTGTTATACTATATACATATTTATATAAATGAGTAACTTTTTCATGTCGGGACCAAGACCCGAGGTTCGTATTTTCAAAACTTCGTTATTTCATAATATCGCGCACTGTTACATGCACTTAGATACCCTTTTGGTTGGGACCAAAGATTTTGCTTCGTTAACCCTCGAACGCCCAGAGACTTTTTTTTTGCATTTATGTATTAATTTTGAGAAATTTATGTTTTTATTGAACTACTGCAATTGAATAAATATAATTTTTAATGACTAATAATATTGTTTTGTTAAAAATGATGGTTGCGTGTACGCAACCATAGGCGTTCTCCATGCGGTTTCAGGTCAGTGAACGTTCAAATGCCATTCCATAAATTTTAAGCAAGATATTATTGTTAATATATATATTTTTCATCATATAAATTTTAAACATACATTATAAATACAATATTTATTTATACTTCTTTTTTTGCCGCAAATCTTTGAAATGTTCATAAAATAGACCAATAATGAGTTGTGACGTGACAGAAAACGTATAGTATTTCTAAGAACTGTTCACAAAGATGTGGTACTTTTCAAAATAATATACACCCAAACCAACATTGTACTTCCTGGATGATGTTTGACATATTGTTTTACAAAATTCTCCCACACATTTACCCCTTCGCTTATCACCGTTCACAATAATAAAATGGCCAATGAAATCAAATCGCAGTTTTTCCGTAGTGGCTCTATTTCTTACATTCCCTTGTTTTCATTGCTGGTAAGGTTTGCCGTATTTCAAAAGATAATGTTGGATGATAATTCTTCTGAATTGCACCTGTGTCAAAGACTTCCCTGAATGCCACATTGAAACCCATGCATTCTCTACCGCAGCATCAATGATCCATGTTAGAATTTGCCGGTACCATTTTTTCCCCCTGATAGTGATTCCGCAATTGCTTATATTTTCATCCATTCTATCAGTTCCTCCCATGAAAATATTGTATTCTCGAATCATGCGTGGCTGTTGTATTTCAATCCATTTACCAAATTTTTTGCACCAGAGTTTCACTTTGTCTACTGGGTAAATACCATGGCATGTTGAAGCAACAGTTACAATAGAGTTATCTACCCACTTGCACACAATTACGCCCAAGTTTTTCTCACAAGGATATGCATAACTTCCCCGATTCATCTTTTTCATTCCACCCTTGGATGGTAATGTGCAGTCTTTTGTAATCCAATTGTCTCTTAGAGTTCCCGTTCCACCATATCCACGGCTTTTTAGTTTCTGGAGAAGAGGGACACCAGTAAAAAGGTTGTCAAAATATAGACTAAATGGCTGGCCTTTTACTTGCTCCGGTAGACGGTCTAGCATTACCATCATCGGTGCAGCACATTTCCCAAACTCTGTTTCAATTTCAGGATCTCTACAAGGATTCTTGCCTTGATATACATTAAAGTCAAAGTCATTAGATAGCCAGTCTTTGTATTTAGACATCACGTCTTGTATCTGAAACGGATAGGTTTTCCACGAATAAATTGCTTACCAGAATGGCGGCCATAATATGCTATCATGCACTCATCATAATCTATGTCTCGTACTGGCCTAAAATGTTTGCGGCAACTTAGGCTAAACTTTTCAAGCATAGGGCGCAATTTCCACATTTTGTCACCCGTATTTGGGCTATTGTTATCCGCACAATGCAAGAATCTACAAATTTCTAAGAAGTGATTCTGGCACATTGCCCCAGCAACCATTTCACTATGAGTATCACCGCTTTCTTCCCAAAACATTATTTTATTTAGTAACTGATGATAACTTGAAAGCAAAAGAATACCAAGAAAAACTTTGACTTCATCTCTCTCAATATTTGGGTTTGGCAAGTTTAGGAAGAGCACGTATTTATTGCTCTCGGTCACTAAATGGTCAACAATGTCATCATCAAAAAATAATTCGAACATTTCCACGCATGACTTATCCCTATACTCAGAGTAATTTGGTTCCGAAAAAGGGGGCAGGAAATCACTGATATCTTTTTCCTCCCAAACAAGGTACTTTTGATTATGAACACCTTTTCTTTTCCTTTTTTAAATATCTCTACTCACATTCAAAGACAAAGTGTGTGCAGCAGCTGACTCACTAGGCGTTGCGGATGTGTAATTCTGCTCGCCAGAAATGATGGCAGGCACAGTCCCAATATCAGCTGAAATGTCGCCAGGTATCCTGCGGACAACAACTTCGGCACCTGCACTCAGTTGACGACCAGATAAATTGTCAACTTTGCTGCCGTCTTTTTTTTCTGCGGAATCTTCATCAGAAGTGACGTTGCATTACGGAGGTTCTATGTAAATGGCATCTAAATCTCCATCAATATCATCAACTTCAAGAATATTCAGTGCTGCTTTAAACGTAATATCACTGAAAATTGTAATTTATGCATATTAATACTCATTATTGCCTTCAATAATGCAAATTAAGAAGACTCATTTTTTTAAAGATCTAAAGGAATATAAAGTAAATAACGCATCAACAATTGGAGTGAACCAATCAATAATTTCCTTCCAAATATATATACGAAAATATTTCTTTGCGGAGTGAAAGATTTAAACCAACACATATCATCACTGCAAAATTTACACTAAAAACTGCAGTGTGAAATGAGAACTCCAAGAAATCGCCGAGATTTGAGAGAAAGTCCTATTGCTGGGGTCCAGCTGTGTTGAAATGGTCCTGCGCAAGAATTAATGCACACCCCCTCTCTGTCCTTGGCTACCCCTACTCCGGGCCCCTTCCTTCCCCTACCGTGCCTCCACTACCAGCGTCACTTCATTGTAGTTGCCAGCTCTTGTCGTTTCGATTCTCTCTCGGTTTAGCACGCTTCCGGGAGGCCGGGAGGTTCCCTCCGCTGGTGTGAGGAAAAGTGACAACACTCTTTGCGTCTCCTCCAGTGTGTGAGTGAGAGAGTAAAGAAGGGGAGGTAAGGCCGAGAGTCGTAAGGGAGTCGTAACTCCACTGAGAAGGACCATTTCAATGCGGCTGGACTCTACCATTATATACGCAACCACAGGTATCAAGACCAATTATCATAATAATTAAGGAATTCATTTACTAAAAATTGATGAAGTTAATTGCATTATAGAATCTGTCAATAAAATCATGCAATATATGTGCCGGATAATGCAAGGAATAAAAATTAGGCTTCTACTTACACTTAGCATACATCCATTTTGAGCGTGAGCTGCACCATGTGTTACTTCTGCCACCTTTTCTGCCGTCTAACTCAACTGATGGAAAAAAAGTCATTGGAACGCGTAGGTTGAAGACTTGAGCACAATGTAGCAGTTTCATAACCCGATAAGAATAACGTTGTGGCTTCGGGGACCGTATTCGCAACATAGTAACGCTGGTTGCGTATATGCAACCGTGGGCACTCGAGGCTTAAATCAAAATTTCGTCATTTCGAGTTTCTATTGTATATAGTTGCCAAAGTTATTGGCACTATGAGTCATGACCATGTGAATAAAGTATCTTCGTTGAAAATAATGGAAAATCATAATTTCTTTATTCATAAGAAATAAGTTTTATCTTACCTTCAATCGCATGAGCAAAGCTGGAAAAAGGTCGTGAGTTTTCCAGTACCTCCCTAATAGCAGAGAAGTAGAGTTCACCAGAGGGCAGTCAGGCAATGTGTATCCACTCTCCGTCTGCATTCATTCCATCTTTGAACTCGGTGCATCATGGTAAGAGGACTACTGAAGTACCCTCAATGATCTTTCTAAGGCGTGCGCAAATAATTATGCTACTGCCCAACAACATTATGAAAATTTACCTATTCCGGTAATTTTGGTGGTAAAGATATTTCTTCATACCACTTTATGTGAAATAAAGCTCCATCTGTGAGAAGTTGAACTTCCGGCACTTAGGGATATATCATGGAAAATAATGGAGACACTATCCTTAAAAGTAATGATGAAGAAAATGTCCATTAGTTTGCTTGATTTATCTATAAGTGCTGGAAGAAGAAGTCGCTGTATTGATACAGGTATGTGCTACTGATCATATCAATGCAAAGCTATTTCCTGGAAATTTTTGTTATCATTTTTAAGTGATAAAAATCAAATACAATATGCCTTTTCAGCAATATATTTTCATCCGAAAGATGTTATGTTTTCACCGGATGAGATGATTTGGGGATAGAAATGAGATAAGAACGCTTATTCCTAGCCTATCCTTCTTTTCTTCTGGAGAACATATCCCTTATGTCAGCTGGGCCGTAATCTACTAGTACATTCTACCATAGAATATATGCTGTAGATTATTACTAATTATTACAACTTTTATGTACATATAGGAAAGTAAATTAGCATCAAAAGTTAAAATACAGAATCAGGATAAATGGGAAGTTATTTATTTAATAACTTGATGAGATATTACATTTGTAAAACATATTTTTCTGTATTTTCTGCTAAAATTGTCTATGGCAAGCCTACCATTAGGGCAGAAAATAATTCCAGGGACTTTACTAATTGTTGTGCCTTCAAAGTTATACATAGTAAATAATGTAACAGAGCTGCTAATCACTTTGTGAAATAGTGGATAATAATGTAGGTAGGGAACGTGAGCTCTACGACCTCTTAAAGTTACAAGGTATAAAATTCTCCAATGGCCGTAATAAATTACGGCCATTGGAGAATTTTATACCTTGTAATAATGTAGGTATGTATTAAAACTCTGTGATGTGATAAGAATAGAAAAATTTGTGCTGTGTGATGTCATTCTGTTGCTATAAATCGAATTGATAACTCATTTTCATAAATGTATAATAATTTTTTAATATTTACTGAGCAAAAATATTAAACTAACTTAGTAATATTCTGTGAATTCTAAATTATGCTTTTAATATTCTACGAGGGCAAGGTGAAAAGTTCTCGGCCTGGCAATGAAAGAATTAATTTTTATATCAAAAATGCATTTATTTTTCTACATAGTCCCTCTTTATGTCAATTCACTTTTCCCAACGTTTTTCAAATGAGTAAATTCTGTGATGGAAGTGTGATTCTGGTAGGTCTGCAAAATAACCATCTGCGGCTGCCGTAACATCTTCATTGGACTTGAAATGTTTTCCAGCCACAATTTTTTTTAAATAAGGAAATAGGTGGAAGTCAGAGGGTGCTGAATCTGGTTAATAGGATGAATTTTCCAACAATTTGTACTTCAAATCCCTCAGTTTTCCCATTGCCAAAGCAACTTTGTGAGCAGGTGCATTGTCCTGGTGAAAGATGATTTTTTTCTTTTGCAATCCAGGCCTCTTCTCACGTATTTTATCACACAGTTGGTCCAAAAGACTTGCGTAGTATTCGCCATTTATTGTTTACCATTTGCAAGGTAATCAATAAGAAGAATCCCTTTTGCATCCCAGAAAACACTGGCCATCACCTTTCCGGCAGATAAAATCGACTTAGCCTTTTTTGGGGCAGGTCCACCGGCTTCCACCCACTGCTTCGATGGCTATTAAGTTTCTGCCATGTAGTGGTGGACCTAGGTCTCTTGACAGTAACAATTCAGTGCACAAAATCAGTTCGATTCTTTTGAAAACAGTCCAAACATTGCTGAGAAATTTGTTTACGCACTTGCTTTCAGTCAGCATTTAAAAAATGTGGCACTCAACATGCACAAAGCTTTTTCATTTTTCATTCTTCATGAAAAATGTACCCTACTCTTTCTTCTAATATGCCTATGGCATAAGTTATTTCAAACACCTTTAATCGCCGATTGTTCAATATCATATTGTGCACTTTCTCGATGTTTTCATTTGTGGTTACATTTTTGGGACGTCCTTCACACAGTTTATCTTCAAGAGAAGTTCAGCCACGTTTAAATTCTGCCACCCATGTATTGTCGAAAATGAAGGAGCAAACTCCTTATAAACCAACTTTGGATGAATTTCCGTTGGCGATAAACCATCCAAAACGAATAGTTTTATGACAGCACAACACTCCAGTTTATCCATTTGAACGAAACACACACAACACGTCTACTTCGAAAAGCCGTGTCAACAGTATTATGTGGCAGCTCAAGTTGAAATTTGAATTACATTGTTAGGAAACATGTAAGAACATAACAAAACCAAAATTTTATTGGTACTAACGCCATCTCTGTGTAAGGCCGAGAACTTTTCACCTTGCCCTCGGATGGTATTTTCTATACTTTTGTAAGTACAAAAATAATACTCTGTTTAATGACCCCCCTCCTTTGGTCATGACCCTGCATTGTCTAGCTATCTTCGCACTCAATTCCACCAAATATGGGTGTTTCTCATATGCCATTCCCTCCCTTACATGACATTGCACATTTGGCAACATCTGCCGAGAACTAGTTCTCCCTGTCCTCCCCTCGTGCAGAGAATGCAGACACATGGTTCGTTGTGAAAATACACCAAGCTGATGCACAGAGATATTTGAAAGGGATAATTGTCAACAGGGTCATGTCCAGTTATGCATTAAGACAAAGATTTGTGATTTGAAAATCACAGTTTTTTTTGTGTTTGAAACATGTCAGTCCATGGTTTTTAGTTGGTAGCCAGTTTCACAAACTCCTTATTTATTTAGAATTCAGATTTGGATGCTGTGAATAGAAGGGCAAAGTATTTAAAAACGGTAAAAATTTATATTTTTACATAATTTTATTTTCAGTTTTCTTCGGTGAGGTGCTGGATAGTCTTGTGAGAGGATTTGATGAGAAACTGAAATGTGAAAATCTGATTCTAGAGATAAACTCCTCCCGCTATGCCTACAATGTTACTGTCAAAGAAGTGAACTTATTGGTGGTCAAGTCAATTATGTCCATACCAAATGCCAAGACTGCAAAGCATGGAAACTTAAGCAAGCCTGAGAGACAATTGTCAAGCCAGCAATTATTCCAGCAGTTGAAACCAATTGTGCAGCACTTCCTACCCATCTTGAAAAATTATATCAGGAATAAGGAGGCACAGTTTGATTGCCTGCAGGCTATTGAGGTAAGTTTGATACAGTAGGTTAGTATTTGTTAAGGAAGTTATTGCCACAAGAATTGTGTTGAAACTTAACCATTGACATTTCCAGCTAATTTACACGTTTTGTTGGTATAGCCATTCAGTAGACTTCCCTATTCTTTCTTGTCAGGTGATAAGATACCTATTCTTCTGTGATAATATCGTCTGAAAAAAAGTTCTGAAACCTAATGAACATTTGGCTAATTTGTTAGCATCAAGTTGTCTCCATTTCTATTCTAACCCTATGATATTTCAGGGTGTATGTACACTGATATTGAAATTACTAGAATTATTTTTACATGCTGAAAGTTATTATTGAGTTAGTAATTACATGTTGGAAAAACAGGATGAAATATCTGTTTATGTGTATGTGATGTTGCCCTTAGTATGATTTTTGGAAAAATGGATTGACCATAAAGAAAGAACAAGTATGATTAAAATTAAAAACAACATATATAATTAATTTTTGAAGTATAAGGATGAGAAGATGGGCAGAACTTATTGTTAATTAAATTGGCTCATGTGGAAGCTGATAAAAGGTTTATTGAAACATTGCATATACATGACGCAACGACAAGGTAACTCACATAATACACTGGATACAAAGACGAGCAACTAGAGTTGAATCATGGGTAATGAACAAAACGAAAAAAGACAATCACTGCTGCCAACTCAAGAATTATAATACTTAATACCAACATAATGGCATGCTACTTACAACGGAACTGCACTCCTAATGCTGTGATCTGGGCTGAAATCATTACAACGTACTCCTGTGAAGTATTAGTTGCTGTGTGTTACCAATGCTTATGTAATTATGTAACTTAAAGTTTCAAGAAAGAGGATTCACGCTGTTTTAGTTTAGTTTTATTTATTTGTCCAAGGACCAGTAAATACAAAGAATTTGCGTACTGGTATAAGACACGTCATGTAAAAAAATCAAACCATCACATTATCACAACATTAACAAATCACATTATCACAAAAGCCAAAAAATTATGATCATGAAAAAATCAGAAAAATTATCAAAACGATAAATAATCATTTATGCTAAAAAACATATTCCCAAGCAAGAAGTCCTTCAGCTGAAATTTAAATTTGGGAACAGACGTAATATTTTAAAAATAAACAGGCAATTTGTTGTAGAGGATAAGGCCCATATTCCTCGGCCCATTGAACGTAGACTTAGTGCGGGTGAATGAGACGTGAAGATTTTTTGCATTGCGAGTGCTGTGGTTGTGTATATCAGAATTTGTAGCAAAATTGGAAAGATTATTTTTTGTAAATATAATAACGGTAAAGATATAAATACAAGGTAAAGGTAACAAATTAAGATCCCTAAAAAGAGGAAGACTTGGGGCATCGTACTTAGAATTAGTCTTCAAACGAACAATTTTCTTTTGTAATTTAAAAATAGAAATTGCTTGAGGAGAAGAGCCCCAGAAAAGTATAGTTTGCACAATGTGTGAATAACATAAACCATAATACAGAGAAATGAGGACATTTATGGATACAGTGTGACGAATATTCCGAATAAGAAAAGTGACAGAATTAAGCTTTTTTAAAAGCATATCTATATGAGAGTCACAATAGAGATGGGAATTTAAAAATAGGCCTAGAAATTTAGTTGACTCTACCTGAGGCAAAATTTGATCGTCAAATGAAATATTTATTACTTGGGTTGGAGTGTTTTTGTGAATAAACTGTATAACTTGTGACTTTTCGACATTAATTTTAAGAAAATTTTCCGTGGCCCACGAATGAATTCCTTGGGTAACAAGAGTACAACTTGTAAGAAGGTCGTGAATAGAAGCTGCAGAAATAATAACATTGGTATCATCAGCAAATAAAATAGGATGACTGCCTGGAATACCTTGTAGAACACCGGGTAGATCATTAATGTAAATGAGAAACAAAATGGGGCCAAGAACGGACCCCTGGGGGACACCTTGGTGAATTATTTTAGGGGAAGATTTATAATTAGTGCCATCTTTATTAATAATGACATGCTGAGTTCTATCTTGGATATAGGACAACAACCAATTTTTTGAAGAACCCCTAACACCAGCTAAGTCTAATTTTTCTGAGAGCAAACTATGGTTAACAAGGTCAAATGCTTTAGTAAGATCGAATAATAGAGCACAAATAAACAGTTTTTCATCAAGACCAATATGCAGGTGATTAATAACTTCATAAATAGCAGATAAAGTTGACTTGTTTTTGCGAAAACCATGTTGATGCGGGGACAAAAAACCAATAGATTCAAGATAGGAAACCAGGCGCCTATGGTAAGCTTTTTCTAGTATTTTAGAAAACTGAACTTGGACGGCAATAGGGTGATATGAATTTAAATCATGGGGGCTACCTTTTTTCTTATACAAAGGAATAACTTTAGAAGTTTTTAATACTGAAGGAAAAATGCCTTCAACAAAGGAGGCATTTATAAGATGCAGTAAAGGATCCTTAATAAGGTAGAAACAAAGTCTAATGACAAGATTAGGTATTTCATCTATGCCTGCACTGAATTTATTTCCACAACTATCAATTATAGTTTTAAGTTCGTTTTCACTGCAGGGAGAGAGAAATAATGATGAAGCAGAATGCATTAAGACATCCCTATGATTAATAAAATTAGTAGGTTGGTTGATAGAAGGTAAAGATGTAAAATAATTATTAAATTCTGTCGCTAATATATCAGGAGAATCTGTATGATAATGTGATGGGGCAACATTCAATTTTTTAGTTTCATTAATAATCTTCCATATTTCACGAGATTTATTAGAACACTTTAATAATCTATCATTGTTATAGGATCGTTTGGAAGAATTAAGAAGTAATCGATAGGATTTTTTGAGAGATTTATATTCTAGCTCCAGATCTTTATGGTTAGGAGATTTACTCCGAATAAAAAGGTCCTTAATAGTAACGGAAAGTGCACGGATCTCATTTGTAATCCACTTCTTCTTAGTGTCTTTTCTTATCGACTTTTTCAAGAAGATAGGAAATGCAGCATTAAAATAAAAAAGGAACTTATCATAAAATGCTGAAAATATTGTATCAAAATGGGAATCTACATAAACATCAGACCATGTCTCAGTTTCTAACAAATTAAGAAAATGTGCAATATTAAGATCAGAATAAGATCTTGTCATATGTTGAAGGGATCTAGGACTGGTTTTAACCGAAAAATAGGTCATAACAGGGTAATGATCAGATATGTCTGAAACAATCACTTCGGAATTCGTGTCATAAACATCCATATTTGAAATTGTGATATCTAGTAAAGAAGATGAATGCTGTGTAACACGGGTGGCATCAACATTACATACTTTTAAGTTGTAGGACCTGAGGAAGTTTAAAAGAGAGTTCTGATTACTGTCAGATAGAAGTAGGTTACAATTAAAATCACCGGACAATATTAGCAGTGCTTGAGGATACTGGTTAAATACAAATTCAAGTAGAATATCTAAATTTTGTAAAAACAAATAAAAATCCCCCTGAGGCGAGCGATAGATACAGATAATGACACATTCCAAGTTGCCAAAATTAATAAAGCACATAGAGTATTCAAAGTTTTTCTCAGAGAGCAAGGGAGGTGGAGCAGTAGGTAAGGTAATAGGAACCAAGCCATCCTTGAGTAGGATCGCAGTGCCACCATTTTTAAAATCTGACCGACAGAAGATGTCGGCTACTGAATAACCATTTACACACAAATAAATAGCATCATCATTTGTAAGCCAATGCTCACACACACACAGAACATCGGGATTTAAGTTGTCCAGGAGGGCTTCAAGCTCCATTGTCTTGTTCCTAATACACTGAATATTAAGAAGGAATACAGAAAGAGTTGAGTTCCTGCATAGTCACATAGACTTCGATTTATTTATACCATTACTCGATCTAGTAGAGACCCGGCAACTGTAACTTAAAACATCACTTCCTGCAGACAATTGATCACTCACATTATTCACATTGGTGTTGGCTTGAGAATCACTTTCCTTTTTAGAATTCCTTGTTGCCATCTTCGTCTTGAGAGAGTCTCCATTCGTACCCAATTCTTTAGTTTCAACACTTTTGGGTTCGTAGAATTTATTGATAATCGCACCATGGGGCCAAAAAAGTGGATTAATTACATTTTTGAAGTCACCATAGTCAACACCAATTTTGAAGGCACTGAATTTTATGCTTTTTACGGCAATCTTTTCACAAGAAACACACGTAACATCAAATTGAGTTTTTACGTGAGATATCACTTCATCTTCATTTAAATCACCGGGCAGGCGGCCCAAGTACACATACGACGTAACTTTCGCAGCTCGTAGTCCCACGCTGCCTTGTTTGAATTCACCTTTTCCGATGGAGAAGAAGCTTCGTTTCTTCCTCCGTGGCTGGACCCAGGTATAACCATCGTTTTCCTTTTCACTAGAGCTTTGTTGCTTGTTGGGATGTGATGCCTTATCATCGGTATTTCTTACCGGTGACGAGGACATTTTCTTCTTCTTCTTCATCATCACTTTCGTGTTGGTCTCAGAGGTTTTAGCGGCAGCTTCAGATACTTCCTGATCTTTGTTTTTACCCAGCCTCTGTAATACGACGCCATCTCCCACATTTTCGGCACGATCTCCCACATTTTCGGCACGAATTTCACGATCAGGGTTAGAGATTCTCGCGACCTCATCGTCGAATCTCACCTTCCTTTCACGATTTTCGTCCACTAAATGTTGGTGATGATCAGCCTTGTCTTTCATGTTAATAATCTCTGCTTTCAAAAGTTCAATGTCGTCTTCCATCTTGCGCAACCTGTTTGCGCCTTCAACACGACAGTAAATACACTTCCAAAACAAACCGTCAGAATCTTCCAGGGTTTTTAACGCAATTTCCTTCAAGCCTGTGCATTTATGGTGATACGGTCGTTTACAATTCTCGCATAGTAGAACTTTTTCACACGTAGCTGTTTAGTAACTAGTAGAACTTTTTCACACGTAGCTGTTTAATAACTTCTCAGAAATAGTAAATGAACATTTAAAAATGCGCCAAATGAGTTCATGAGACAGGTAACCATATATTTATCAATTGTATTTTTCCCATACACTCCCAATTATGATTTTAGAATTATACTGGAAATACATGCAAGCTATACATCAGTAGGTATTTGTATTTTAAGCCTATTGACACCAGTTAATCTCATTATTTTTTATGTATTTTGTTTAAGCTCAAAGTATCATTATTCTGCCGTACAAAACTGGCTTTGGGCTTGAACTATGATAGTGTCCGTTTGAGCACATGCCTTTATTTGTTTGTGCTATGCTGTCATGTAAGTTAATGGGGAACTTGATGGTATATATGTGATTTTTCTCCACAACTTTAGCTCTCACAGTGCCAATTTGGTCTCCTTGGGTCGGGCGGATTAAGGGGGGGACGACGGCCACCCCCCCTCCCCCGCCCGTAATTCCCGGGAAAATAGAAAAGATAGTAATCATTAAGGTGGTTCTCCAATGCAAGTTTTTATTTCACCAGCTCATTACACAATGTTTACAGATAATTGGAAAATATCTAAAAGCCACTTGCATAAACAGACACAGTATACTCCATGTTCGCAATTATACTTTTGTAGGCCTTTTGATGAACAGTGTTGTGAAAGCTTTGGTGTCGTAACGGAATAGTTATAAGATATTATGCTATGCATGCAGACCTATATACCCCTATTTACTATGTATGCAGAGAATCGTGCCGTGAGTTTGGGCAGTTGAGCTGTAGTGCGTCTGCGTGAGGGGAATAGTCTCCACGCCCTCCTTCAGCATTGCCTACTATGCGACACCCTCCGCTCTCGTGCTCGCCGCGACATGTCAGTTGCCCGGCTCTAGCGAGTGTATTGTTTCAGTTGTAGTGAGTGACAAGTTCAAGAGTTCTTCACATGTTTAGTACCCTGCATCCTTTTTCCTTTATTCTGTGATATACCTCACGTGCAGATCAACCTTTCAGCCAGAGATGGTAAGTTCAGTCGGTTAATTTAAGTCAGTTCAGGCATAACTTATTTGCGCTTTCTTGCGCTAGCCATTAGAGTCGGACGGCTGGCTTCAAGCTCGGGCCCACGTTAACCTCCATTGCTATTTATCTGCTTTTTGATCAAGGAATTGAAAACCCACCTATTTACTGGACTTTCATTTTGTGTTATCATAGAAATGCTGTAATAGGTCCACCCACTGTAGTTTTGTCCCCTCTCCTTTTTATAGCAGTAAAATTGAAGACTCTCTAAGTAAAGCAAAATAATTTTCAAGTATTACGCTATAGGGTGAGAAAAAAGATATGCTTATAATGTTTTTTTCAACTCGTCGCAAAAGGAAGAGCTAAGGTTTACTTTTGTTTACAGGTGTCTTCTTCTAGTAGGCCTAGTACCACGCGGAAAGCTAATAGTGCCTTTGCGGACCTTCGAAGCTTTTTCTCTCGCATCCAAAAACAAAAGATGCCAGAAGCAGCAAGAGGAAATACACAATTTGTTAACACCTAGTCTTCATGCTGCACAACTGACAATAAGACTCAAGCTGAGTCCATGGTCCTTTTATAATCCCCTCTACGTAGCCACGAAACATCGACTGAAGCATCAATTTCTTCACTTCCTTTGGCTGAAAATTTAAACTGTGACGTAGGTCTCTTCATTGTACCAGGAAAGGAAAGACCTGATGATAGGAAAATAGCAGAACTTTTGGAAAGCCCTTGGACATGCACAAGCGACTACAAGTATCCCTTTTCAACTCATAGGAAGGGAACCATGGAAGAGCTTCGTTACGTGAGGATAGAACATCTTGAAAAGTACCCTTGGCTTGTGGTTTCTCCCTCAATGAATGGACGTTTATGTAGGTATTGCCCTTTTTTCCCAATCAACGGCAGCTTGGGGTACAAATTTGCAGTTAAAATCCCTCGTTACGGAGCCGTTAAAGTTTCAAAACTGCTAGGGAAACTAGATGATCCAGAAAACCACCAACTATCACAAAGGTGCAGTGTATTGTTTATCACAAAGCTGCAGTGGCCAGTAGGCCCTGAATTTTCTAGAAAAATACAACAAACCTGAAAATCAAAACACAAGCCAACTGGACGGCTACAGAAGGGAGAAAATCAAGGAAAATAGAGAAAATCTGAAGCTGATACATAAAAATGTGATTTTTCTTGGCCGTCAGAACATGACATTCAGAGGTCATTGGGATGACGCAATGGTGCATTATCATTGGAAGAGCCCTTGATGAATGACGGTAACTTCTGAGCATTACTGCATTTTCGTTGCTAGGTATTATAAAAAATTATAAAAATTTTAAAGGAAAATAGTATTTTCTGAATATGTACTTATCTTTATATTTCATTCTAACCAATTTTCATTTTGTACAGCATTAAAGAAGATTTCTTTCAAGTAGTTCGAAATCTTGGTGTAGGCTGCCATGGGTTGATCGATGGGAAGACGCAGGTCTTCCGCATTTTGCACCGCGTTGGTCTATGTTTCCTTGGACGACTGTTTCGTAGGTGTTGTAGTCTGCTTTATCTGGTTGGTGAAGTGAAAGTTCAGCCATTCGTCGTCTTATATATCTCAAGCGTTAGACCTGACTCCAACAGGTGAGATATATAAGACGACAAATAGCTGCACCTTCACTTCACCGACCTGAAGAAGCCGACTGAAACACCTGCAAAACTGTCGTCTGAGGAAACATGGAGCAACCCGGAAGACACTTCCCTTCTTCACAAGAATGGCATTTTTTACATCTCTTTTTACGTTTTTCAAATGTGATTAGATAGATTTACTCAATAATTTATCACATCATTTATATATAATATAGCCACACCAAAACTACGTTCCAAGCATTTCATTTCTTTTAATTTTCCAAGGGAAGTCCACCCAGACCTCCATTTAGTTGAGATGTATTGCATACCCCCCAGGCACCACGGGAAGTAGTGAACCGGGCCCCAAAAACAACGACCTTAATCTGCCCCTGCCTTGGGTCAAGGATACGTTAATTTCCTTGAATTTAATACAAGAATGCACCATTTACTTGGCTGGTACTTAACAGATTGCATTAGAATTTCTCAATGTTGATAGCTATTTACAAAGAATGAATGAAATTCGTTCAATGATCTAGGTAGGCTATTGGAAAAATAAGCTTTCATTCTGAGTATTATTGTAAGTGGAGGATACTACATGATTTGCATCATATTTTATCCATGCCTAGATAAGCCATTCTCTCCAAAGTTACTTTCAAGGATTATTGCTTAAAATAATAACAAAGTTTCATGGGCTTGATGGAATTTAGGCATAATACGATGACTTGGATTCAACTATGCTAATTTAAAAAAGCCTTTAATGTTTCTTTTAGTGTTAAGAATACATATTAAATTTTAAAAGACTTAACTAATGTCATGTCCATAACTTGTAGGAATATGCTGTCGACACCACCGAGTTTGGAGAAATTGTGGTTAAGGTTTTACATATGCTCTATGATCAAGATGTTTTGGCTGAGGAAACAATCATAAAATGGTACCATAAGTCTATTTCCGAAGTGAGAGAAAATGCAAAACATCTCCATGCAAAGGTAGGTTTTTTCATATTTCCTCAATAATTAAAAAATTACAGAAAATTGCATTGCATATTTTACAGTTTTATGTATCACATAATTTTCTTGATGGAAACTACTCAAGTAGTGTAAGTGCTGTAACTTTATTTCTCATTGGTTTGGATTAACTGTGAAATGAGTGATAGCATATGGCCTCATGTGATCAGAAATTGACTGAATTATTCAGTATGACTTAAGGAATGATTATTTATGTGATACACAAGTTGAGCTTTTTTCAAAACCAACAATATGCCTATGATTATTATTTATTGCCCAAGGAGAGATATTGATTTGCTGGTAGCAACCATAGTGTTACAATTTTAGCTTTATGTACAATAATTAATTGGCATCAATATTTTATACAATTTCCTTGAGACAACGATACACTCATGCCTCGTTTAGTGCAAATTTGCTATGGCACAAATTTGTTTCTCGGTGAAACATTCCCAATGCCACCCAGTCAAATCACTCAACCTTTCCCCTCCCTTTGTCATACGTGAACTAGCCCCAAGTGTATACACTCATGCCTCGTTTAGCGAAAATTTACTATGGCACAAATTTGTTCCTCGGTGAAACATTCCCAATGCCACCCAGCCAAATCACTCAACCTTTCCCCTCCCTTGGTCAAACGTGAACTAGCCACAAGTGTATACAAAATTGCTCTCATTTTATGTGACTTAACATTATTGTTAGTCATAGCTCTTCTTATTTACATATTTATATTTTCGTCAAAAGCCTTTGCTGTACTAGATTGCTAGATTTAAAAATAAAATGGCACAAAATAAATTGTGGTAAATCTTTCTCAGGGCACATAGTCTCACCACTGTGCAATATCCAAAAATCTCATATTTAGTTCCACCCATTTGCCCTTAAATGTCAACCCACCCAAACGAAAGGAAAGTGGAAACACTTCTGGAAGGTAATTTTAAAATTACGTACAAAGAAATTTTTTTCCTGAGAGAAAATTACTTTAAGTACCTACTATTGCTTAAGATATTTGAAGTGATAAATGATTACAACAACAAGCATCTCCAAGGCTTTTAATTGGAATACCTATATATGGTTTCTGGGAAATTTGCTACCCAAATTCTATACTACTGGGAACACATCCCTTGGGCTAAACTAGGCATGAGTGTACAATGCATGGAATAACTCATTTTAATTCATTACTTCTGTGAGTTTTAGGGACTCAGATTGCTACATATATATGTACTGTCACAGCCCTGAGAAGGATATGCAATTATTTAAAAGCTTTTGCAAAAATAAAATATCTTCTTATTCTACCTCCTCAAGTCCATTTCTTGATTGAGTAATGTTATGGTCATTACAGCATGTGCCGAATTATTCTGCAAAAGCATTTCATTGGAAAAATTTCAAGTGTAACTCACTTAACTATTGCATGAATAGACACAGTCCTCCCAGGTACAAAACTTGATAAACTACCTCAGATTTTATGTAACGTGACATCCCTAGGGGAAAAATTCCAAAATAATAATAATTAAATCCTTCAGTCCAATTTCTCCATTCCTATTATTTTAGTATATAAATACATATTTAGGTTTCTTTTAATATGCCATTTTTGATATTTTTAAAAGGGATGGAACACATTTTGTTGCCTTGTTCTGAAGTGATAGGCAATGAAACATTCAATGTATTTCAAAAGGGGGATATTCTAGTGATCACTGCCACTTAACCTTTCCACTCATCGCCATCTTAACCATTGTGAAGCTCTTACTTTCATGAGTCCTTCTTGATTGGGGGCTGGTCTCAGTCTTTCGTGGATTACTATGTAAATAATTTAACAGCATGCAGTCTGTGTAATGTCTCTCTTTGATTAGCCCTTTGAGTGTCAGCCGAAATTCCATAAAGGTACCTACAAAGTGCCAAGGGATTTTCATGAATATTGCTGTCTTTCAATAAAATGTAATTTAAAAGAATACTTCTTATGATAAATTATTGAAATTTGGACAGTGTATAGATAACACATTCTTATATTATATTGTTGAATATTTAAAAAAAATTATTAGCGATGGAAACTATTCAATTAGTTAAACATAATTGTTATCGTCAATTTTATTGCCATTATTTATAAGTAATGTTGTAAAATGTTACATGTACGATTTTATAAGATCTATGCATATTTTCAAATACTTATTGATTTTATCAAAAATCAAAATTTTTAACTGCTTTGTCACTATTTGTTTAAAACAATGATTATCAAAAGGGCAAAATCTATGATCCCTTCAATATTCAACCCCAAACTTTTGAAAAATGAATTTCATAAATCAGACTAATGGTAATCACGCACTGAATATCTTACTAGCTGAAATATATAATCTAAATGCTCAGAAGGGTTTATAAAAATATGTATTAATTGTTAATAACAATTATGCAATGTGATAATTTTTTTAACAGTTACAGAATTTATGCTAAAATTATGATAACCACCGATTTGTTCACACTTTTGTTATGCAAGCGTTTTGCACTTACTTAATAAAATTAAACCATAATCCTAATCAAAATTGGATTTCATCAAAAGAACAATGTAACAAAATCATGAATGCTAATTGACACATAGAAATCACATGAAATATACAAATACAAAGAGAGAAAAACTTTGTCTGCTGATAGCATACACTTTT
Organism: Pyrrhosoma nymphula; assembly: GCA_963573305.1. Lineage (NCBI taxonomy): Eukaryota > Metazoa > Arthropoda > Insecta > Odonata > Coenagrionidae > Pyrrhosoma > Pyrrhosoma nymphula. The sequence continues at coordinate 41,079,087 of OY754334.1, forward strand.
TTTATTTTACAATGATCCCTTCCACTAAAAGTAAAAAGTACAGTAAAAAGAGGCTTCAGCAGTTTTTGAGATATTTCACAGTGGTGAGACTGACTGTCCTGGAAAAGATTGGCCGCAATTTATTTTGTGCTAAGATTTAAACCAACAAAAGTACTATGTACTCATAGGTATGTAGGCCAACCCTCAATTTTTCTCCCCAAAGTTTTGTCTCAAATAGTCTGACTATATGCAAATATATATGGTACATATATGTAATCTGTACAGCTCATAATTGTTTGTTTTATAAGTTTATTATGTATATGCTATTTATCCTGTTCTGTGAATTTGCGAGGGCTTTTAACAGTTAATTTTTTTCTGGCTTGCAGCTAACTCCTTTCATTCGATGGCTGCAAGAAGCTGATGAGGAATCTGAAGAGGAATCCGATGAGGAATCTGGAAGTGATTAATTTGGGACGAAGCCATTCTCAGATTTGCTGTGTTCTGGTTGTCTATTCAATGGGTTTGATGTAATAAAATTAATTTTGGCATTAAAATTGCCTCCCATGTCATTCAAACTCTGATCAAACCTTTTCAGCTGTTTTCCATATATTTTCAGGCTGGTGACAAACTGTTTACAATTTTCCTGATGGTATCAAATGTATCTAGAAGGAAGTGTGGAAATCAATCAATTGAACCATCCAAGAAGAAAGTTTGTTCTCCTTTTGAGCTTCATTAAAAGGTTAACCTTCTTTTATTAGCTAATTCATTTCAAATACTAGTATGTTAATGAATGGATAATTTGTGATACAAAATGGAACCAATTTCACCCTCAGGAATTTATTGTAAAGGAATATTTTACTTTTCATAGAACCCTTTTGAAAGTAAATTCTGGTTGTCTTACATTGTTTAGATTTGAGCAGCATTTGACCACATGATTATGGGTAGGGCTGCTTACTCTCCTTCCTACATAACTTCAGATACCTTCGTGCTTTAGCTTTACATGGTCTTGCGAAGGCTCGCAAGTCTCTGCTCCCTGGAAGTGGGAGGATGCAAGGAGGGGTGGGAGCTGCAAGAGGGGAAGGGTAGGAGTGGAAGAGTGAAAGGCTCGTGGCCTCCGATGGGTTGAGCAAAGGGACAGCAGGAACCTGGGGATATTGCATGGTCATGACACACAGTGGAGAAATTTAACTGGTGAAAGGAAAAGGCTTGTTAGAGAAGGCTGGCAATCCATCACAAACTACATTCATCAATAACGAAATGACACCGTATCCTTCCTTTGCATCGAAACTTTCTTCAATTATGCTTACCTTTTTGCAGAAATTACTCGTAGATGACTCAAGTAGGACAAGAAAGGATAATTTCTACGTTGACATTACCTCCAAAATCAGTATGAGAGCAGATATGTATGCCCCAAATATGCATTTATTTTTTGTAAAATTGTTTATTTACACATCTTCCAACATAAATGGCTAGTGGAGCATTGTCTTCATTGCCATCTTGGAATTCATTTTCATCCTCACTGCTATCATCATCACTCTCGCTGAGGTGCACCATAATTAGGTCCGTTGTATTATCCTAGGCTAACTTCTAATGAAAATCTTCTTTTTGAAGGTTTCAGTATGTCAGACACATGAGTCCCACTCCTCCATGGTGACTTCTTTGAGTGCCTAAAATGAAAAATAAAGTGGAATTGGTATTTCTTAGGAAAAATCATGGAAAAAAGTTGTTGTAAATTTTCTCATGAATAACCTACCTCATAAGTTAGTTTTTCCTGGTCTTTCATTGTGAAAATTATTGTTAAATTCTGCCACTTTTCTCTTTAACCCACACATGCTCAATTGGGTTGTATTGACAATGGTATGGAGGTAATCGTGCCACTGTATGTCCTGTTGCTGCTATTCTACCTAAATCACATTGCGTTAAATCCTTTGCCAATCTCACTAATTCTAGCAGTTCAACTCTAGTCTGGTCTCCAGTGGAAGGAATTGCCTTTGATAGAAGCCATAAGTGAATATCAGCCTAATTAGTGGTCTATCCACCACAGCCAAATGATGTGACACATTGTCCATCACAATAACACAATTCTTCATTTCCCTCTCCCTAAGAATACCAATTTGAGGGATTAAATCCATATCTCTAGGCGAAAATGCTTAATAATGAATATTATCATCTTGAGTGGAGAAGTCCTCAACGAAAACTTTTTGTATGTTAAATGAATGCCCACTTTCAACTGTTACTAAGGTGCACACATTGTATGCATTTCTTCATAAAAACTTAAACCTCCAGAGCAAAAAGTAAACGTATATTAAGCCTTCAGTAATTAAAAATGAAATTAAGTAGCTGCTATTAAATAAGAGATTAGAAGCAGCAGAATAATTGAGAACCACAGACACTTGAAAATGACTCGAATGACAAAATGTAAACAATCACAAATTTGCCATTTCTAAAGCAACCCTCTGTACCTTGGGACAAAAATTAATACAATCTTTATCTTTCAGTGTGTTCATCATTTAAAATCTTAAATTCTTGCTCTCAGTTAACTAATAGCATTTATTTAAAGCTTACTTACGTTGTTGTGTTCACCGAAAGCAAGGATTTGATACACAAATATCCATAATGTTGTTCAGTGTACAATCCATGTCCGATCAAGGTATTTCACATTCTTTATGATGCAAATACAAAGATGCGAATACCAGTGGAAACAAAATATCTCATTAAATTATTTAAGCCCCTTGCTAAAAAATAGGTGCATGTGTTAAATTTATTTTAAAGTACATACATGTAATGTGCAAGGTTCAACTTAAAATTTATGCTCATTTTCACCAGAACTAATACCATGATATTTTCAAATTTTCTTGCAAACATTCCACATGGATAATTTTGCATCCTATATGTACAGTCCCGGACAAAAAATTCTTACCACCTCGGGATTCCCTGAGTTGACGTCGATGTGACGTGGCCAAACCACACCCCCACACAGGGGAGCAAAAAATACTCGGACTGGAACAGAGACCCATCCTCCTCGCAGATGGCGAGGGACGGGGAAGAGTCGAACGAGGGACGAAGGAAGAAATTGACCTGCAGAGGGAATTTTTTCGATAGGAGTAGGGTTCCAGGAAGTCTGTGGTTCCGGGTTAGCGTTTGCTTATGGGAGAGCGAAAATGGGAAAGAGGCCGGTAGGAGAAGGCAATCTCGACCCTTCACGCCAAGACTAAGCCCACTCTCAGAATTTTTCCACGGTCAGCCGTTAGCTGATGCAGTGGATTAACTAAAAAAATACTAGTTGTTAATTCAGAAAATACAGGCTCGGGAGCGCATTCCATATGATACATTGTGCTTTATAAAATTTTATTTGAAACTCTACAGTAGTTATTAACGAAGTTTTTTCATAAAAGATTCACTGATCAATTTGGTTAATAATTGTGTTTGAGTTCCGTTTGAAATTTGTAAGTACACAGCGGAAGATATGGAATGCACTTCTGACCCTATAATTTCTGAGTATGAACAAATAGTCTTTTAGTTTATCTACTGTGTAAATTAATATATAGCCACAGAAACATTCCATAATGAGGGTCTTCTTTCCTCTACAAGCACATTGACGAGGACTATTTATTTGTTAATAAAAAGTGAAAGATAAGGACTCCTGAGCCTATATTTTTTGAGTTTGCAACTTCTTTCTCACTCATCCACTGTGCGAACTAATGGTTGACCATGGACAAATTCTTCCTAAAACAGACGACATGCATGCCCAGGCGGCTTAAAACATGTCGTATTACATTATTTAGTTCAATTTCCTAACCCACTTTGTGTTTGCCTGAAGAAGTTTTTGTAGCTCCAAAATCATTCATTCTTCCCAATTTCATTTAATTTTCTTGTAAATGATCAGTTGAACATGCGGAACGTGCTTCAGAGGCTACATTTTCCAAGTTAGCCTAAAATAGTTTTGTATATTATCCACTAAGAATAACTAATACTTAACTGTGGCCACATGCAATGAGTGGGGGTCTCGGAGAGAGAAGGGGCAGAGATAATCCCCACCGATGATAGGGTCCCGTGTCCAGCAGGGTGGGGTCCCAAATGGCGACACCTGGGGCATTTTTTCTTGCCTGAGATTTCCCCACTGGTCCTTGTGGCCAAAGGTGGGGAAACGCTCAGTTTGACATTTGTAAATATTCAGCGGAAGTTAAGGAATGCACTTCTGATGCTATACTTTCCGAGCATGCAACAAATAGTCTTTTAGTTTATCCTCGACGTAAATTAATAGATGACCGTGGGTAAATTCAGAGAGTGGGGCAGGTACTGAGGTGAAAATTCGAGATTATCTCCGCCCAACGGCAGGGAGGAGGGGGTGGTTTTCCCAAAACAGACGAAAATCATGCCTTGGCGGCTTAAAAAAATGTAGTACATATTAAGTTATACGTCAACTTACTTATACGCTTTGTTATTGCCAAAAAATGTTAATGAGCCACTAAATAATTCATTTTTTATCATTTCTTTTATTTAATTAATGGATATTCTCAAAACATCTTACCAAAACTTAGGTAGATATTCTCCATTCTCTCAGGGACTACCTTTTCTCTTGCCTGAGATAACCATGAAATAACGGAAAAATTAAAATACCTTAGTTAATTCCAATTATAATAATTATTGTAACGACCCGGGTTTCAACACCAAGTGTTATCTTCAGGTTAGATACAACACCAAGTGTTGAAATCCGGGTTTTGGCAATAAATATTACTAGTGGAATTAAGTCAGGTATTTTATTTCTTCCATAATGGATAACTTCCACAAAGTCAAAGCCTACAACCATTACCATGAAATAAATTGGTCACCCCTCTTTAACTTTTTCCATGTCTTCACGAAATGAGTCCCTACAGAATGTGAAATGTCAACTATCTATGAGATGAACCATGAGATAACTTACTAAAAGACCAACGCATTTCTTGAAATTAAGTTCAAACTGCCGTTTTTCGCTCCAGGCTTGGATTAATCTCTTATCTCCTGTTTTCAATTATCTCTGTCTGAAAGCACGTCACCACCAAAAGTCTAGATTTACTATAACATAATGCCTTTCGAAATCTGTGCTGGAATGCATGGATGCTTGATCGGACAATTAAACGTTCAAATATCTTACATGATGTGGTTACTGGGCTCTTCTATATTAGCTCCAGATATGGTGCAATTTCCCATTTATTTTTCAAATTCGAGATTCCGCGATACTATTATGACCTCCCTTTCGACTCCAATTATTGAGTTCATATCAGCATCAGGCTGTCTGTATACTACGCTTCGTTGAACTTCTCCATTTACATCTGCTGCAGTTTGTGATGTTAATATGCCTGCCTGAAAAATAATTAAGCTCTTGCAGAGCAAATACTGCAAAGATTCATGGTGTAATTTCAGAGATACAGTTGAGCAACGGTAGTGCGTAATATGTAACTGCTTTATTCGTTTATATATGCAGTAAACGCATTACTTGCAGTGGATGTAGCCCACCTCTACCATGCCGTGGTGGATTCTCGGAAAGATAAATACATCAGCTTCCTTTAAGTAGCTTTAAAAAGGAAGAGACCTCGGCGACAACTTCGCAGACCTTCCTCCCTTTGTCGCTCTCCCGAGCAGAGCAGACGCTAGCCCAGAACCCAATCCCTCCCCTCGAAAAAAATCCCTCCGCAGGTCAAATTCTTCCTTCATCCCTTGCGCGACTCTCCCCCTCGCCATCTGCGAGGAAGAAGGGTCCCCGTTCCGGTCTGAGTGTTTGTTGCTCTCCCGTGTGGAGGCGTAGTTAGCCCACGTTGTCACATCAACGTCAACTCGCGACTGGGAAAAATTTTCATCCAGAGGTGGTCAGAATTTTTTGTCCAGGACTGAATACCCTTGTATCTCGATAAAAATGTTGATGTGCTATCTGGGTAGTCAGTTGTTTTTTCCCTGGCTCCATTGTTATTTTTGCAACTAAGAGTTCTGCGATATATGAGGTGTGATAAAAAAATGAGAATTTTCGTTTTTCTTAAAGAATATTTATTTATTAATCAATATAAATTTTGTTCCCTTCAAAGTAATCCTCCTTAGATATAATACACTTGTGCCAGCGGTTTTTCCAATCTTGTAAGCTTTTCTGGAACTCGCGTTTCAGTATGGAGTTCAGCTCCTTCACATCGGCCTTTCATGGTTCTCTTCAACCTTGGAAATAGTAAGAAGTCACAGAAGGGCATGTCCGGTGAATACGGTAGCTGAGGCAAAAAACGCTTTGTTTTTTAACCAAAAAATCACGAATATGCAGTGAGGTGTGAGCGGGAGCATTATTGTGGTGCAATTTCCATGAGTTGTTTAGCCACAATTCTGGGCGTTTTCATCGGATTGCTTCACACAAATGGCGCATAACTTCCAGGTAGTAATCCTTATTGACCGTAAGACCTAGTGGCAGGAACTCGGAATTATTGAAAATCGGAATTATGAAGCCTGCGAAATTTAAAAATTCCCGTTATTTTTTTAACACACCTCGTATGCCCTTGTGCTATGTAATTCCACCCTCATAAAAATGGAAGGAAATTTAGCTTTCCATTGCTAAAATTTTGAAATGATTACAAGGAATGGAAAAGGAAAGTCTCCACTTAGATTGGCAAAAGAATATGCTAGAATTGAAACAGTTTGGGATACAATGAAAAAAGGTGGTGAAGTTTGCGGCAACTTTCGAGGTTATTTTAAAGCATTTATGTTTCTGGATGGATTTACAATTCAAACAGCAATATGGCATTCACGAAATAGCAGATCAAGTTTAGCATTTAAGTAGCAATGTACCATCGGAGAACTCTTTTCTGTTGTATGCATTTCGAAAAATATGTTAAGGGAGAAAAGTTAGCCCTGGCTCAGATATTTAATTCTGATGAGACAGGTTTGCACTGGAAATAACTTCTGTCAGAGAGAACTTTGGCAATTGGTAAAGGAAGTTCCTGGGCATAAATCATCCATAGAGCGAATTACAGTCTCATGCTTAGGGAATGCAGCTGGTGGCTAATTTAAGGTTTTCGGTTACGATCTTATTGCAATAGAATTTTTGCCTGAAGATGTTACTGCAATTATCCAGCCTATGGATCAATGTGTGATCATAGCAATGACACTGCAGTATTGGGCTTCTCTATTAGGGGCTTAAGCTAGGAAGGATGAAAATGTACAGCAATTTTGAAAAAAAACTCCTTTCTTGTACAGTGGAAAGTGTCTTTCATGAATGGGCCTCTGTGAAGCTTGCAACTAAGTTGGATCATGGAAAAAAATTCCCAATCTTGAAGAGAAGTTCTGTAGTTTTGCACATGAGGAATATTTCAAACTGGATTCGAATGACAAGGATATTGTTGATGGAATCACGCAAAACATTGAAGATAAAGAAAGAGACTAAGAATGCAGTGATGGGAGTTTTCCATTTGCTCTAGTGAGCTGCTCACTTCACAACTCAACAGCATACTTGTTTTCCATTTGTTTCAGACTAGCGCACTTCAAAACAGATCAGAAATTGAGTGATTAGTGATAGATATTTTTAAGTGATAGAACTTCAATAATCGCACCTGCAACTGTTGTTTTGGGTTGATTTTCAGTAAAGGCATCAAACACGCACCTATCACTTTAATTTTTTAATTACTCTGTGATAAAAAGCTTGTTTTGTTCAAACACGTATTTTGAACAAATTAGATCACTACACACAAAACATTCAGTCGTGACTATTAGGAAGCTAAAGAATTCTACCTACCTACAGGTTATCAAATGTTTTGCCAGTGCACATTGCTCCGTTCATTGTTGTTAAGTGCACTAAAGATCGCTAATGTGATCCGATCTGTGCAGACTTCATCTGGTTTAATGGAAAGCTACCATAATATTCTAACAGCACTCTTATTTTGTCAATAATTTTTTTCCTTACTGAACTAGCTAGTCACTAGGCATAAAATATTTTATCCATATAAGTTTACTTGACTAACTCATTTATGCACCACCACATTTTCCAAGTTTGACTATCTGTGCTTCACCATGCATCCACTAGCATGGATAATTGAGAGTTAATTATATTTTCATTTGGTATCGTAATGAAAAAGCTCTATAAACACGACCTTAGATGTGAGATTGTGGAGATCGTATCTTGGTTATAATCCGTCAGTCGAACTGGACATAAAATTTAAAGCCTTGATGACCTTCTTAAGAAGTAGGCTGATGCCAACACAGAGTATCTCTCCACTATTCTTTTATTTCCCTTTGAATTCATATCTTATCAACCTAACAACCTGTCCTCAGTGATGCAAATGACCTTAAATGTAGCAGCCTCTTGTCCTCATGCATGATTTGTATCAGGTACTTTCTCGCTGGAACTTGACCAATACATATGTAAGAACACAGTCAACCATGCGAACTTTATCTAATCAGGGATTTTCACTTCATTAAATTAATTTAACAATAATCGAGTTACATCACCTTGTCTTCCAAGACTTGATATACCCTGTCACATCCCTATAATTCTTCACATGCCCAGTTATGCCTCATGGCAGCTGAGTCAAATATACAGTAAAACCCCTAAATTGCACTTTTGTAGGGACCCTAAAAAAAAGGTTCAAATTGCGGGAAAGTGCAAATTGCGGGAAAAGTAGAATTTTCACTTCTACAGCCATGTTCCTTCACTGGAGTAAGGGTAAAAATAAGAAATAGACTGATAAACTGAAAAAGAGCAGTGTCATAATTTATTCATTGAACTAGCTCTTCTCATTAATTTATATACGATGAAAAAAAAGACATTGAACACCTTAGATGAATAGAAATGTGAAAATTATTTTTCTCCTTCATTATTGATACAGAAAATAAGGGATTACTACATATCGCACAAAATCAAGATTAAATTATAATAAATAAATAAAATATTATAATAAATAAAAGTTACAGAAATAGCTTCTTAAAAATTCACTTCACTCATGGTAACTGTGGACCCTACCCATAAATAATAATAATACATATATTAACTTCAGAAAATAATATTTTTGAATCTATCCAACCAACCATTGGATGTTGTGAAATTTTCAATTCCCAATCTTGTGGCGATTTGCAGAGCTTTTTCTCGTATGATGGCACCGCATATATATAGGGATATTTGAAGACCTAGCACTCAAAACCCGCTCTTTAAGTAACCCTTCCATTTATCCATACTTAGAATTCTTAACATATTTTCTCTTTTTAGACAAATTACCGCACTGGTTGGCTTGTTTCAGAATCCCATCGCGATTTCTCACAATTATAGTATTTAATTTAGAGATAGGCTATCGTAGCAGTTTCGCTAGATCGACGCGAGTTCCACCATGAGAATCGACTTGTTCTAAAACTTCAATTGTCTCCTTGATTGAAAAAGTCCTTTTTCCTCCTCGCTTTTCCATTGCCAAGCAGGATAAAATTACGCCCCAGTTTAGTTGAGGATAACTTAACAACACATGAGAATCTGATCAGCCGTGATGTTTGACTAGTCCAAACAATTGTTCAACTAAAAAATAAACTTTATGATTCAGTCTAATTAAAGTACGATAACGAAAGTTTAATTCATTTGTAGCCTATCCTAGTTATAACTCGGGAATCGAGGCAGTGCAAATGATCTGTTGTCCACTAGTACGAGTTCTTTCATTTTTCATCATGTCTGGATAAGAATCCATTTTCATTCTCCAAAGTTTCTACTTCGGTAAAAAATGAATACTCCTCCGCAGGTTTAATTACATTGTATAAATTACGTAGTTAGCTCCTAGCCTTACAATGTATTCATTTCATACCTTGTATCATTTCCTGGCAGATTGACGAGTTGACGTAGTTCCAATTTCTGCTACGAGTGGCGCTGTAAACTATCCCCGCCAAATTCAAATTCTTTCTTCAAACAGGTCCTATTACTGCTCTCTTTCGTATTTTTTCCGCAAATATGAGCAAGACAAAGTCAAAAAGTGTTTAACAAAGGATTATATGCTTAAGTAATGGACTTTGAAAGTTAAATTTTATTTTGATTGAGCGCGTTGTGGTGCAAATTGCGGGAAAACTGAAAAATGTAGTCTAAATTCGGGGTTCTGCATACATTGGAAACATAGGAAATGGAATGGGACTTCGTAAAAGTGGTGTAAATTGCGGGAAAACGTAATTTCCGATAACGCAAATACGGGGTTTCACTGTAGATATGTTAATGTGACACATGGATATTTAATTTTTGCCATTTACCCAAGTTGAAGTTACATTAGGAAAACCTCATGAACTCAATTAGAGACTGCATGTTCTTTAGACCTTGTATTTAATGCAAATATTATAGTTGAGTAGGAGGTATTTGTTAAGGATTGCCACTTCTCCATCTTGATACAACCTTCAGTCTTGGATACAACCACGATCCATCAATGGTACGTCGACACAATTGAGATAAACTGAATTTTAATTAAATTTTTCATGAGTTTTACTAGAAATACACTTACATTTCAACTCTTAAAAGCTATAAAATATATTGACTTTTTGCTTAGCACATTTTGGTTAGTCTTCATCCCTGTGAAGTGCTCATTCTTGAAGCTTTGGTCTGTCTCTAAGTCATACTAAATGATCATTGGCAACTATCTTCTAGGAAATGTGATCAATATAAAATATTTTACATCAAAATTTTCATATAAAAATCCTTCAAATCTTTGTAAAGAGGTAAAAAATAATTATAAAAAAGTATCACTTTCAAAGATCACCATTATGTACCACATTTTAAAAATAATTAAGAATCACTCTTCTAGACAGTTGATTTTCAATTCCAGGGATGAGAACTTCTTTTTAGCTTATCCAGTATTAGTTTCATTCCATCGTCATTCAGGTGCAAACCATCTGGTTCCTGGATATTGAATCTATCCAGCCTACCGAGAAAATTACTCCTTTAATTGATGTGGTATTTCAGACTACACTCACCAATATAATCTTTGTATGTACTTACTGTTCAAAGTATTCTTCTTTGATGCCATCATGATCAAAAAACTGTGAAGACACATCAAACACTGTCAGTCTTCCCACTATGAGTAAATAATAAGGCCAATCAACACATTTGCACTACAATGGATTGTATTACAAAAACCTTTCTCTTAAGGTATTGGTAGAGATGGGCCACTCTGAAAATTACCTCGGTAAGTTTTGTAAATTACCAAGGTACTTTTCATAATTTACCGAGCCCCTTGAAAATTACCATAATTTTCTAGATAATTCACCTATGTTTGAGATAATTCTTCGTACAGAAAAATTCCCAACATGTTCTTTAAAGCCAAGTCCATTTTCCTACGTGTTTAATAATAAATTGAGGCATGTACAACTCATTTTTGGAATATTTTACTTAAATTATAACATTAAAAGAGTAATGCATTAGAATATTCTTCTTGAAAATTTCTCATACTTTGACAAAAGAAAGCCAGATTGCATGTTGCTGCCGTAGTTCTATTTACAATTTTTAAAAGTTCTAATAGATTAAAGTTGCATTAGGTATGGTTTAAATATCGTTATTCTCTTCCTATTGCTATTGGCTTTCTTATTTACCCGTGCATTTGCTGTTAAATGCTTAAAACTAAAAAATAATGAAAAATTATGGTAATTTTTCAAAAATTACTGTTATTTACCATGGTAATTTACGTCAGATGAAAATTACGGTAATTTTCCCATCTCTAGGTATTGGTATAACAGCATTTATGACTTAAGTATTCTCTGTAACAGTAAAAATTTCACCAATTATAATATATTGGAATTAATAAAAAATTCAAGTATCAGCCTGCCTAGATAGTTGAGCAATATAATGACCCAAGTGATAACAGCCATTGGATGGCCACTTAATTATAGCCAATAAATACCAAAATGGCCACAAGTGGCCATAACCATTTGCTATCACCAAGCTACCATTAGTGACTACGTACAGAGGCGCCGTAGCCATTTGTGGCCATCTATTTTTGTGAATGGTTGCAAACGGCCATTTTTACCCGGGGAGATTAGTTGCAAAAGTAAAAGCACTCATGGATGCTTTCTAATTTACTTACAAGCAATATTTACTTTGGAAATCATAGTTTTATATCTAAATGATTTTGCATGATTTCACTACACCCCTAATAAGACTATAGTCCTTATAAGGATTCCACTGAGAAGTTCTTGTTAGTTGAAATAAATAGGTAAACTCCAGAAGGAACTGTCAAGAACCAAGTTGGGGTATATCTAAAAAACTTCTTTGCATAAACATGCCCATATCAGTAGGTTGATCTAAAATTAATGTAAATGGGATTCTAATAAAAATCCATCCTTACCATACAAATTCATTATTTTCCACCAGTTCAAATAAAAGAGCCATCGGTTGAATCCCATAGATCTTAGTCTGTACGCCTCTCCATCAATTAATTCTGGGGATGGCACTATGGTTAGTATCACCAGCACCCTCACTCGTGATAATAAGTACTCAACTAAATCAAAAAAGTGCATCTGGATAGTTTTCATGTCCACACCCTGGAACATACATCATTGAAGTAGTATCTCATCATGAACTGAATGCCTGAATTTTATAGTGACAGAATAAATTATTGACTTCATGTACATTTAGTCAAATTAGGACACCTACCATTTGAAAGTCATTGCTTCCAATCATCAAAATTACTTTTTCATAAATAAATGGAGTATTCTCCAACCTTTTCCTAAGTTCTGGAATGGATTGTCCTGTGATACACAATCCGATGCTTCGAGGTCTGACTGAAATTGGACAAATAAGCTCATAACGTATGAGAATTAACACACAAAAAAATAGCAATCATCCCCAAAAATACTCACTCCAATCCAACCGATAGCCTAGCATCATTGCCAAATGCACCATGTGGGAATCACCCAGTAGCTGATGTCCAAAGAGCATAGGTTCATACTGCAAATAAACGAAAATTTCAATTTGCCTACTTAACAAGAAAGAGGGTGGAGATTCTCACCCAACAAGTCAGCTTTGAAACCCAGCCTTTGCAACCCAGGTAAAATATCTGGTCTGTAACTAATCTGGAACTGGTCTGGACCGAGTAGTCTGTAGCAGGTCTGTAACTGGGAACTGATTGAAACACCGTTCCATACCAGTCTAGTCTGGACAATGGGTGGTTGCTGCTCTGGAATTAACTGGAGGGTTTATCTTTTAGCTGGTTTAGTCTGGCATACCCTTGCTGCCTAATAATGCCCTTGCTACCAAGTATGGATGTATACAGAATGTCTAAAATGCCTGTTGGTTTGTGACAGTAAATATAATTTATTATTATTAATGAGCTGGTACTCCCTTTCCCTCTATAATAAAACTCCCTTACCCACAACACAACCTCTCTTGCCCTCCTTCTCCATTGATTTCTCCCTGCTTTCTCAAAATAAAAAAATTATAATTTTCATTTAAGTACTATGAATTTTCTATTATGTGATACAATGTTTTAATATATTTACTTATCCTTCCTAGTATTTACCTAACGACATTATACATATTTTGATTTTTCATCTAATCTAAGGTTCTATGCACATTTTCTCGCACCCAAAATCAAACTACCTGCAACCAGAAAGAGGTATACATCTGGCCAATTCCGTACGTTAAACTGACTTCGAGAACCAATTATTAAATGGCAATTCCGTGATAGTTTGAGGAAACACCATCACATCACGATAACAGTTTTCAGGCATTAACTATTTGAAACCTATACTGCCACATACAAAATATAAATACAATATTACTGAGAATAAACAAGATTTTTACTAACTAATACATACAAACAAGTTGTAGTCTGGCAGTTTAGAAGGCTGATTTTATATATCTGTGAAGTTAGATACTATAATTTTAAGCATTCCCCCTACATCCTTAAGCAATGTTATACCAATTAAGAAGGAACAAGTAGAAAAAACTAGTGTGGATCATTATTTAGTGGTTTTCAAGTTTGGGTAACCTAGTTCCATGAAGTGGTAATGCCTGAAATTTATTCAAATCACAGAGTAGTTACAAGTCAAATTTCAGAGTAGTCGCAGATCGTGGAATCAAATACTGCAGCTCTATTACGATCAGAATATAGACCAACAAATACTGCAGGGCAGTTATAGATCATCGAGTATTACAGAGCAGCTCTAGAACAGTTACAGACCATCGAATATTACAGACGTTTCCAGATCAGTTACAGACCATCTAATATTATTGACCATGGAATATTACAGAGCAGTTCCAGACCAATTTGCTTTACCCATTCAAATTCCAGTCCCATTACAGACCAGAAATTTCCCTTTCATACCAGTTCCAGGTTAGTCATAGACCAGATATTTATACCTGGGAATGCTCCTCAATATGCCATTCTCAGCTTTCCTTGTGAAGCAAGGATGAACTTGAATATGGACTACGAAACAAAATATTTACCAATCTTCAAATTCCATGATGAACAGTGCCTGACTACATTATACCTAAGTGAATATAGCTTCAGCAGGCACCTTTACAAAATAGTGAGTCGGAGGGGGTGGAAATGTTCACGAAAATTAGGGTGACAAAAATAAAACACATTTCATTTGTCTGTGAGAATATGAAGTTTAATCACGTGACGAGAAAATACGCTAGAAGCTCAAATATATTTGAACTTACCTCCATTTTACCAATTTTACTGTTCCTACGACGAACTCTATCAGCTCCAACGAAAGCGATATATTTCTAGCAAATCACTGTACACAGCAATCAGCCGTCGTTTGTCCCACTGGTCAATCGCCCAGTTGCACCATGTTGCACAGCAGAGGTGGGCAATTCGATTCAATTTGATGATTCAGTTCATGGTAATGAACCGATTCTTCAAGTCGTTCATAATGAACGAAAATGGGGCAATAAACGATTTGATGGATTAAACCAAATCCACGAATCCTTACGTAAGCGTTTGCGCACCGTCTGCACTGCAAGAACACGAAACCACAGGTTAGGAAGACTAGATGGGCTAGACTGTGACGAAACATTGTCGCTTTTTTCATTAGCGAGTGCGGGAAGGGATACGGAACCCAAGACTGGCAAATTGTAAACAAAGAGTAGCTTCGTCTGATTCATGCAGTTCGCCTCACCAAAAAACCGCCAAAACCGAGAGTGTTTGGAAGGGAAGCAGGATGAGGCTCAGGGACTTATACAAGAAGATTATAATCTTCGTGGCTCTATAGCTCCATTTATGTTTATTATGGAAGACAAAATAGGACAGACATGCATTGCTAACTTTACAGACGAGTGCTGAAAGAGGAGAAATTGAGAATCGGAAAAGGAAGTGAAGAGGCGCTAAATGAAGGTAGCTTTCGCGAAGGAAATTCAAATTAAGGAAATTGGAAATCGATATGTGGTTTTAGTCGAAGTCGTTTTGAAAATGCAATAAGCTTAATAAGTGTTTCTCGTCCATAACTTTTGACTGTGTCATTTGATGGTTTGTTGTAGGAGAGAATTGGGAGGTTGAAGACGCAGCTATAATAATATACAGACTTATTGTGTGGGTTCATCGAATTGTAAGTACAGCACAACACAGCGATGATAGATCTAGATGAATGATGTCCCGTCTTTTTCTCTGTATGTGTCTTGTTCTCTTTGGTAATATTTATGACGCGAATGACAATTTAAAACTATTCAAAATAAACAGGCAAAATAAAATGCGGAACGTATTGGTATCATATATGATACCTTAGGACTGAAGAAGATAGAAAGTGTGGAAATCATGATTTTTTAAGAAGTATCTAGATCTGATGAAAAAAATTTATTCAGACAAACTTCAGTGCGAAGGGATGTGCGATTATAAAACCTATTAAATTGTAATTGTCGGAATTATAGCGCCTTCTTTTTGCAGTTACAGTTTTAATAAGTTTCATTGAGATCGTTGACTTATGTATACAAAGCATAGTATTCATGCATAAAGCCCATAAAACATAAATAAGTTGTAAAGGCATCGCTGATTCTTGTGCTTCAACTGTTCTCAACACAATTCTCTTAGCGAAGCTAATTGTTGAAATTCACACTCTCTAATCATTCCGCGTACATTTCCTACGTACTCAGAGCATTTACATCGTGAATATCAGATCGTAAGGGTATTATTTGCTGACAAAAGAATAATATGTAGAAAATATGCATGAGGGCGGTATGAAGAGCAACTGGCAGGATTAAAAATCGGCGATAGTAATGTAAAGAAGACAAAAGTCAGGAAAGGAGTACGGCAAGGATATGCTTTGTCACTCACGATCTTCAGTATTTACTTTGAAAACCATTTAATTAAAAAAATGAAATTTTGAAGGAATAGATATCGTGAGGGAAATAGAGCTATCCCAGCAATAGTCATGGAAAGCAGCAATGACCCATCAAAACCAATCATTCCTGGCAGTGATGTTGCCAGGATTTCATTTGGGGTGGTTTCCATGTTCAGTACAAACGGGAGGGGGGGAGGGAGGATTAATTTTTTAATAATTAAGAGTTCATTTGTGGGTTTTATCAATTAAGAGTGCAATATTTAAATATTTTAGCTTTGCAAATTTCTTAAAGAGTACAAAACCAGTTTTTTTGTTTTAAAAAATTACTAACATATGTGTTTATTTAAATAGTTTTTCAAACTGAAGAATTAATGGTTGGTAAAATAAAAATAATACAAATTTGTCCTATAATGCCACTTTTTAAAAATAAATAGAAAATTTCGGGGGGGGGGGGGGGGGGAGGGGGGTAAGCCCCCAGACTACGTCACTGCTACCCGGAAAAGCACCAAATAACAATTTGAAGGGTCTCAAGGGGGCTTACAGTGGCTAATTGTAAGTCTAACCGCTGCGGTCAGCCGCATTCGACGGCCGTCGCATTCGTGCATCGTAGAGAAGACGTAAACGGCTGCCAACGGCCGCTGGAGCTAGGGGTGGATCAAGACCGAATTTTTGGAGGAGGGGGGTTTTCTACATCCCGGGGGTATGGGGAATATGGAATACCTAATGATCCGTGAAATAGCAACGGAAGTCCTTGGGATCCGGACGGAATTTGCTCTCTTCCCCCAAAATTTGAATTTATTTTTTGGAAAAGATCACTTTTGGAGAAAGTTATATTTTTTCCTGAGAATGCTTAATTCATTCATTCTTTATTTCGCACAACTTTTTTAATTAATATTTTTGCAAGTAATTTTCTCACAAAAAACCGTCAGTTTTGTATTATTTCAGAAATTTGCCCAGTAAAAACTTTAAAGTCGGCTCTTACCCTGCAGTTGGAATCGCAATGTAAATTGCCTCAAAACATAATTTCGCACCTGTTATTCAAAGATTTTCACCCCCACTTGCTTATACTTTCGATGAACCCCTCCTGGCTACTTCACTGCTCATGATTGACATTTTTCCAGGAATTACGGGGAGGGGGGGCTGAACCCCATCCTAATTTGTCCCTGGCTAATCTCCAGCGTGACCAGATTTACTTAGCCCAGACGGCATACCTGATTTATATCGTACTACAGTAGATTCTTTAATTTCGATGTGGTTCGACATCGGACGAGTTGTGTACAGTTGTGTACATATACACAAATAAAACTATATGGGCGATTCCATGTTCAAGGGTGCAAAAACTTGGCTTCAATCCCCTTGGTTTTTTTCACAAAATCATAGGTTCCGTAGAGAAACTTGGAAAACAAATATGTATTCAGCCGGATTTTGAGAAACTGTTTTCAAGGTTTTGAGATTCACTGACTCGCAAACGTGTTCTTTAAAAATACGATATCTCTAAAGTAATGAACGTAAAAAATTTGAATATGCTTATCTCTAGTTTAGTATAAATTCAGGTGTACCGCCGGTAGGAGCGGTATAGGAGCGGTAATCCTACAAATCAATATTTTTCGTTCGACGATAATTAAAAAAAGTTATTAAAATACGATCTCAGTGACTAAAATCTTACGTTAGGTTGTCTCAACCCCCTCACCCCCCTACGTAAGGTAATGTAAGAAAAAGTCAACCGTCCTCCCCACAAAAATGTCTTTACGTAATACTTGAATGGTCCCTAATGAACACCGTTCTCGGGTTATATACTCGGAGTAGTATTCTTTAAGCCATATAATAGTGAATATCGACAGGCCGTTTTACACGAGGCACTTAACTTCATAGTCTGATGCATGGGTGGATGTGCAGTGTATGTTGCGTAGTGTAAAGCGAGGACTTGCAAGAATAACCGCGCGAATGTAGGTACAGAATACAGGGAAATAGCTCCTTCTCTTCTTCCGTGCCCGCGTTCTCGCAATGTCTGCACATCAAACTGCGCAATTAAGTGCCTCGTGAAAAATGGCCTTACTACTGTAAAATGCTACTTCACGGCTGACAGATTCGCTCAATTTACTACGGCCAATCCTTTCATCACCAGTCATCAATCCGAAAATTGGCTTATTGCGGCTGTCTTTTGTTTGTTGTCTTATTGTCTTACCAGCTAGCCTCTTAATTTTTCCAAATATTATTAATAATTAAATAATAAACGAATTTCATGAAGCATCAACCCGGTGTGTTTTTCTCGTGGTTCATCCTTCACCCGAAAGTTTTTCAAAAATGGGAAGCTTGCAAACGAATGGGAGAGACTTTAGATCAGCCAGTAATCACTTCACTGAGAACTTTGCGTAATTAATTTCCGTTTTAAATTATGTAATTTCTATGTGTTTATTGGTACATTCAGCCATTTTCTCCTTTCAACATTTCCGCAAGTTCGTTATGTCTTGATTGAATCGTGAAAAAACGTGAGGGCATTGGAAAAATCTTGTTTATTCTCAGAAATATTGCATTTATATTCATACAATGTGGCAATATATGTTTCAATTAATTAATGCCAAATAACTGTCTTTGTCATGTAATGGTGTTTCCTCAGACTATCTCGGAATTGCCATTTAAAAATTAGTTCTCGAAGTTACTTTAGTCCACGCGAGAATTTGCGCGTAGAACCATAGGGTAGGGTGTGGCTTATTTTTTGAAAATCGGAAAAGCTAAAAGTCCCACCCATCAAAACATTCATTTTGATGAAAAAAAACATACGTGAAATTTTTGTTGAGTTGCGATATCGTTAACACGTGCCGCATGGGGACTGAAATACCCCACTAAAAAAATGGAAATGTCGCATCATAATAACTGCTTTACGTAGACCCCATGCGGCACGTGTTAACGATATCGCAGCTCAACAAAAATTCACGTATGTGTTTTTTCATCAAAATGAATGTTTTGACGGGTGGAACTTTTAGCTTTTCCGATTTTCGAAAAATAAGCCGCACCCTACGGTTAGGGTAGCTGACCATGCGATATAGAAACAAAGGCGATAGGTAGATACAAGGTGGGATACAAATTAATGCTAAAGCATTCCATAGCGTAATAGTAACAATTATAGTAAAAAATTGTAATTTTTTTTACTTTGAGAGGGCAGGGAATTAAGACTCAGTGGAGAGGGTCTTGGCAACTCCACTTAGATGAGATCATCTCTTGCCAACACCACCTATAGTAGTCTCAGGGTAGAGAACCTGTGAATCTGATTTAAAACTCCTTTTCATCTGATTTGCAACTCCTTTTCGTCTGATTTAAACCTTTTAATCTGATTTACAACTCCTGTGCATCTGGTTTACCACTCCTGTTTCAACTGCTTTACATCACCTTTGCAACTGATTTACATACGTGTTTCAATTTTCAAATGAGTTGTAAACTAGATGTAAATGAGTGAGTCAAATCAAAAGTAAAGCAGTCGCAAAGCAGATGCAAATGAGAAATGTTTTCTTGAGTTAGTTGTCGTCCTCCCCACTTCTCCCCCCTAACGACTGAACCAACCAACCAAATTATTTTTTCATGGTGATTGATCACAACTGGGGCTTGGTTACGTAATTTATTCATATTCTGATAACATTTATTCCACGATGAACTTCTTCTCATTCATTTATCTTACTTCGAGATTAACCAGAACAAGTCTGACGTCTCGTCACGAGGTGGCTTGCCTACAAAACTGAGCCCACAACAGCACTGAGTTCACTCAGTCCATCGTCACTCTATAGACTGATGGATTCCTCGCAGGTTGGGAGCTCATAAATAACAGAAAATATAGTGGCGTTGTCACTGATAATGAGCAGAATCGTTGTCACTCAAAAATATAAATCAACACCTTTAAAAAATTCTCGCTAAGGTAATTCTAAAGGTCGACCATTTTTGGCGTTGCTACTGAAATAATCAAGGCACAGTAGTATGACGGGAAACTGCTTTCTAACTTGATTATGGCTCATTCCCTGCCAAAGCAACGACAAAAAAGGAAAAATTGCCCTCACTATCTCAGATTTGCACGAAATTTGTTGTGTTTTCCTTATAAAGACCTAAGTTTGTACAATTTTTATGAAAAATGTTAATTTTTTGCGGAGATACAGGGATATGAAAAATTCGGCATTTGTAAAAACAAGTTCCAGAATTTTCCCATTTTTTTTCAGATCTAAGAAAGCTAGAAAGTTCCGGTAAGAATCATTATGTACAAAAAACATTAGTGCATCACATTCAACGGTCAAATTTTAAAATTTAAAATGTTTTGAAATTTTAATAAAAATTTGCATGTTTAAAATTAAATTTTCAAAATGTACCCCACCTTCGATCCATCTCTAATTTTAAAATCATAAAAATATATTTGATCTAGTAAAACCTGAAAGCCAGCGATAGGGTGTAAATAGCCATGATGAATCATATTATTATATTTGATTGTGAGTTTTCACAAAACCCTTAACAATGACTCTGTCACATAGGGTGGGCTAATCGTTAATATTCACCAATGAGGAGGTCGAACCACTTAGTAAATCGGCCTCGTCTCTAACGCTATTGCGTAAAGACACCAGCCATAAAAATGGAGGGTACAGTGAAAAGAATTGGAAGAGGTAAGGGAGGGAGGCAGAGTTTTGTGTTCTGATGGATAAGGAATCCGCTGACTTTGTTGTAATAATTAATACTACGAGGGAAGAAATAGTGGAGAACATTCACGAAAAACTATTTTAATGTGAAGTTCATATTCTTAAATGTACAGGAACCAAATTAAATGGAAAAACAAGATTTAAAAAAATGAGATTATGTCTCGTTTAAAATTACTCAGCGGCGTCAAATACATCGTCATCGGGAATATGGTATATGACGTCACGATACGGTATTGCTGTCAGTAATTCGATGCGTTTTCATGGAATATTCAGCTGGTTTAATCATATTAGTTGAAAATAACCATATTTATTTCTTTTGTGGAAGAAAACTAACTGGTACGATTTGATCCACCCTGTCGAAATGTAAATATTTTTATACGTAGAGCAGAGATGCGATACCGTGAAATGACGACGAATCATTAAGATACCGTTTTGAATATCGTTAAATTTTTAAATTTTACGTACTTTTTAAAGGCTATCAATAATGCCGACGTTTACATATGGGTAGTATATTTGAGTTTGTAGGAAAATATTCTATCAAGTAGATATCCTACTCAAATATAAGGAATTCATTTTATGTTCTTTCTTTCCATTTTTAAACCTATGTGTTCGACTGTGAATTTCTCATAGTTTAGTTAATTTCGTCGGACCTGCAGCTGTAGCGTGAGGGTAAAACAATATCCGCATTGCCGACCTGAAACTCTTGTGATACGAATTTTTCTAGTGGCCATAGTCTTGCGTTTAAACTTCCTCTCTACAGGCTCCCAACATCAAAATGATTGAGAGCACTTTAAGGGTCGGATCCCAATATTGTCTCCTCGGAGCAGTGGGCATGCGCAAAGGGAACGACTTCCCTTTCGAGATACCCTGATCCTCTCCCAGATAACAACAAGTGGGTCACCAAACCACCCCCCCCCCTTCCTCGCCTCGCCCCCCTGTTGCTGTGAAACCCTGCCAGGCGCCTTTATGGGGCGGTAACCACGGGGCGGTCGCTTTCTAATCCTGCTAGCCGATCCCCGAATCCTTCTTTCACCCTCTCCTCTACTTCATTTTCTCGGGCACTCAAGTGGTCATTCCTCACCCCCAAGCGAGACGTCGTCGGGCCATTGTTGGGCAATACCCTTTATCGCTTTCCGGCACAGGTCAATAAACGCACGGGCGCCCGCAATGATTGAAGCTATCGGTCCTTACCCCGATGCGTGGGCTGGTTTCTTTCAACTATCTCAGCTTTATTCCTTCCATTCCGTTCTATTTTGGGAAATATCGGGCTGTTGTAATAGGGAGAGTACCGGGACCTTAAGGCCGTTTTACAGAAATATTAACGCAAAATTTACTAGAATAGTTTACTTGAAATTAATGAAACTACTCTTGAGCGTTCCTGAAAAAAAATGGCTCTAAATAGACGTCATATGTTTGATAAATGACAAATTCCAAATGTATAATGCTCGTTTTATACCCTGAAAATCGGACAGACCTCGTGATTGGAAGCGCTATACTTTGCTTGCCTCTCTTTATTTTTTCCTCCCATGATTTACACGAACACTCGACCAACAACTGACAATCTAACAGGTTTTTGGGCTAAGCCTTTCTGCGAATACCCCCGTAGCCGGCAACACACTCGCGTCAATACCACCCTGATGTTAATTTTGACGTTTATTATTCAAATCAATTGGGTAGGAAAGAGGCAATATAGTGGAGCCTCGATGAAGACAAAATGTGGACGTCAAAGAATAATAATATTGATAGCTGCAATGGAACATTAGATGTTGTCGATGATCGTATTTCATAACATCCTATTTTGGAAAAACTTGACAATGGCAGGCTTCACTTCTTAAAAGTAAAATCTTATTTCGAGTTTAAATCCTAGCTGTGGTGAAGATATTTCATGGGAATTCCGGTCACTACTTGAGCCTGATTTGGGAAACACTTATCTTTATTAAATCCATTGGATGGGACGCCAAACTGTGGACCCTCGGTGCCTTTCAAGAGCAGGCCAACACCGAAACTAGATCTCTCTCCATTGGATGGGACGTCAAACTGTGGACCCTCGGTGCGTTTTAAGAGCAGGCCGACACCGAAACTAGATTTCTCTCAAATTTCTCTCCACTCATAAATTAATCCTACCCTAACCGTCCCATTCACCTATTCCTAATGGTTCTACATCTACAAAATACCCTGCAAGCCACCACAGGGGTGTGTGGCAGGGGGTGAGTATTCACCAACATGCATTACACTATACCAGTAACCTCAGCTGTCAGTCAACACTCATAGCAACTTCCTCTCCGGTTTATTGTTCCACAGTGTCCGTTTATATCACCTGATGACCTGGTAGCTCACAGTGTGAGTCGTCCGATATATTTTTCGGCCTGATGTGGTGGTAGGTACTGTTTCATATTGAACAATTGATTGGAAATTTTAGCCTTCTGAAGATTTTTTCACAAGATATGTACATGATTTTAATAATTATCAGGACTGAACTGTATCCCATTCTTCCACCTAACCTTCCTCAAGAGGCCTGGACTAAAAAATGACGCCATTTAAAATAATTTAAAAGTCACAAACGAGTAGTGAAATAAAACTTGGTTTGTTGGATATTTAGGGAGGCGACTGAGTTATTTTTCCCGTTAAGGTTGTTTTTTTTAGGGAATGGAATAAGGATGGAAAGAAATCCAGCGTAGGTAATAGCCTACTCTTAAAAGGTGCATATCTCCTTCCTCATATGCTATCAGTATTATCATTATATCATGGATCTGATTTTCTGACTTATATTTTCGTGAATAATTATACCGGGGAATGATCTACTGTTTATAACTTTCTAGCCTTTGATTCCCTTGGAGTTTTCCTTATAATTCTATCGAGCTTTTACGGCCACATGATGTTCTTTATTTACATCGCATTCCGTTTTCATATGTAACCCAGCCAGCCGATTTCCTTTATCTTAAACTTCTTCCACACATTCTCTCCGCAAAAAGTAAATCTGTTCTGGTTTGATCAGATCCCATCTTCTCCGTAATACTGCCTGATTCTTCTTTCTTCTGTATAACCAACGTTGTAGATCGTTATTTGGTGGAACCACTGCATTATTGAAGAAAAGTGTACTGCGTATTTTTCTTCAATTCTCTCCTCTGGTTTTCTGACTTTTTTTGCTACCTTAAAGTCCTCAAATTCATAGCTAAATCCTTTCAATCACCGCTCATTTGCAGTATTAGTATGTCACCTATTTTTTATTTAGTTCCTACAACATTCTCATGCCTAACTTATCATCTACTTTCCTTGTTTCGACTATCATTCTAATCATTTCAGCTCTGATCTATTGCTTCCTAATCCTTCTTGTTCAAACCTATTTATAACGCGATTACAGCATTGTGAGGTTTACTGTACCACTTAGATCTTTACATAATTCTTAAGGAGAGTATTTTGCTCAAGTTGCAGAAGTATGAGTGATGTTCATCATCGGAACTAGTCACACAATAAATGTTAATTAGTGGAAAGCTGCTTTTTCTTCATCAGTATATAACATTTTCACGATTCCAACCTCGAGACCACGATACTATCGTGCTCCAGACTATATTTTTATTTTCTCGACGCTTCCTTCTGCTCCAATTATTTTCCCGGAATATCTTTCCATCCCTGCTTTTGTATTGTCACATTTCCTCTATTTCTCCCATATCCCTATCGTTACGAAGAATTCTACCCGCAAGCTCGAATACTTACCCAAAATACCTATATTCTTACCTAGACGTTACCAGTCGCTTATTCAGCTGTAAATGCAATCCATCCATGTCTTCTTCCCTCCTGCAAACAAAGGGGGCAAACTTCTGGATTGTGAGAAAACTTTTCGGTGTGTGATGGAGCTCGGCAAAAAACTAATAAATCATTCAGACCCATCACAGGTGGAGGTATGCGTGAAAAATACGGGGTAAAATTGGGAATTCACAGTAAATCATTAATTAGCTTAAGACTGAGGAATATTTTCATAAATTTGCGCATTTTTCTGGGCATAAATTCAGACTCCGATTACGGCAGGTTGAAATGAAACGTAGTATAGAGCTTAGGGGACAAAATAGAGGTGAGTGAGGAAGTGGGGCGCAGAAACATTAACTGGATCAAAAATAAATGAATTCCTGGAGGTTTTGCAAGGGATTATTCGCGTCAACAATGGCATGTTGTCATCTTCAAGTTGGCGCGGTATTTGAAACCAGATTTGGTGTTAGCAATGAAGTTTTTGCCTATATTAGTTGAGCATTATCGTTTATTGTAAAACATTTTTGGGTCAGCTATTGTCTCTGGTAAGTGATTTTCGACAAGAAGAAAGCCTTCGAGATAGGAATGTTTCATTGGAGGCACTCGTGAGTGACAGAGGCGGAAATAATGAGTGACAGGGGAACTGAAACTTCACAGAGGAGTCCGAAAAAATGAAGGCTTTCCACTTTCTCCCCCAACGAAGGACATTCCCGCCGAGTGCTGATGTCGCTCTCTTTGCCTCGATAGTATCTATTTTCATGGCGTCGGCCAACCTGGAAAGCTCAGGGAAGTCATTAAATATCATGGGATTTTGCTCTTCTGGAAATCTCGGAGAAAAATTCAGGGGATAAGGTGGTAAATCTGGAAAAAAAAGGTTTTGGCCGTAGACGTTCAGTAGACACTTTTTTGACACCGGATTCTATCACTCTGCTCTCAGGAAACAGATTCACAAATGAATATTCCGCGGCCACTAAGTTCTTAAGTTTTTTTCCTTGGGTAATTGCTGAAGTTTTACGGTATTGATAACTCCCACGAGATAAAAACTTGCGGCGACTATCCCTGTCTTTCGTCCTCAGTTTCCCCTATGGAGAGGGTATGTGCACGATTATTATAAAGACTTTTCTGTCTCGATATCGCTCCAATGGACGACATGAAGGAGGACAGAACGCACGAGCATCTAAAAGGGAACCAAAGCGGCGCAAATAGATGGAGTTGTCAGAAAAGGTTAGACGACCCTACTTAGTAGTTAATAAAGGTAAAGATAGTCAAAAACCTACGAGCCAATTGGTAAAAAAGCAAATGAATAGCTGCAATAACGGCTAATTTGCCGATATATGTGCACAGGCTCGAGTCTTTCGAGATGCGGGTGTGGCGAAGAATGGGTAAGCTGCATAGCGAGAAAGACGAACGATAAAGTACTGGATGTCAACAACGAACGAAAACCCTTGGCCAATTGGCCCACTAATGCTTAGTCATTTGCAAATCTAAACGATATTTAATGAGCTGTCCTCTTGTTTTTATTCCGACCTTTGTACCAAGCTCTTCTCAAGCCTGTCTAACAATGTTCTCAACATAAATGTCGAAAAGCAATGACAATAACAGGCAACCATTTCCTACGCCCCGACCAATCATTTTCCACCCCGATTCCTAATCCACTACCCTGCCATGCGTTCCAGTTATATCAAATATTAGTAGTATACCTATACTGATATTTACCGCTCTCCCGCCCATTACCGCGGCTGACTTTTACTTCAATAACATTTCTCCACTTCATCGGACGGCTTATTGAAATCAAGGGAACAAGCATTACTTTTTTATTATACTCTTAAGTTCCTTGCATAACGTTTTTCATCGCCACAATCGCCTCATGGGTTGCCCTCCTTTTCCTGAACCAAAACATCCTTATCTAAAACTCGTTCCCCCTCTTGTATAATCTATCAATGATTCTCATTGTAATAACCTCATAACCATGGTGCAATAACCTCTCCAAGCGGAACGAGAACCCTTCCTCTCCGCAGTTGGGCGCGTAGAAAGGCTGACGGAAGGAAAATTTATACCTGCGAAAAGGATTATTTCCGAGGGGAGGGGTAGGGTTCTTTTCTTGTGATGTGTAAGAAGAAAAGAGATATCTGCAAAGTTCAGACGCGCCAAAATCCCTCGCACACGACAGATGCAAGCAGCCACGGAAAACAAAAACCTATCTTAGGTCTCAATCCCCGGAGTTCCTTTCGTTTCTCATGAGTATTTTAATTTATACGCGTATCATTAACGTAAATTTTTATGAAATGTCTTACGCATTTTCATTACCTGGAAGTCCTTGTGATATCGCAATCCATATTATAATTGAAATGTGCTATATTTTTTAAGTCATTTGGTTCGTTTCAGACTTGGGCACAATTTGTTTAATTTTATAATCACACACCTAGTTACTCTTTCCGAAAGTAAGTTATAAAAGTAAACCATGAAAAGCATTTTAGGAAGTGCTTTTACACGTATTTATTTGATCTCGTAAGGTGCGTAGATAAACCTGGAGTAGGTGGAATTACAACGCACAATGAGCTACAAGAATGTGCGAAATTCATAACGAAAAAACAATCGCCTGGATGGGATTTGAAACTGGATCACTCTATTACGCTCTGTAGTAATCGATAATGTCAGGCTCGAATTTTAGCGCAAAACTGTCCTCGCAAAATATTCTTGGAAAACATATTAAAGGGGCGATATATTTATGCGCAAACAACTGTTTCATTTTAAAATTATAAGCTTTGAATTTCACAATCTTTTAGCAAATATTTTCGTGATAATTCGAGGCTCAAGAGAGGGACGTGCGGATTGAAAAATGCACCTTTCGTACTCATCCCATGCTTTTGGCGAATTCGGTCATTTTGCTGATATCAATACAGAACTTCGCATACGAGTGTATATTATGCGTTCACTAATGGCACAATATCGTACATGTTTGACTAGACTGACATCTTAGATCAATGACCGTATCAGGTTCAAGTTAGCCCCCCTCTTGCTTCACCGCCATTACTGCGATTTCATTCGTCATAGACCAGAATTTTCTCATATGATATCTTTAGGAAAATGATTCGTGATAGCACTTCCTACATGCGTTTTGTGGCTTTTTTCCTAACTTAATTCCCGAAGCAGCAAATATTTTATGACAAAGTAAAGAAAATTGAACTAATGTCCTGTAAAAAGCGCATAATTAACCATGACGTTTTGAAAGCAACAGGAATTTTGATACCGTAAGGAATTCCAGACCAAGAAAATGTAAATTATATATATTTGGGGTCAACATATCAATAGTTAATAACGCTAATTAATACGAGCAGTGAACTAATAAAAAAACGAAACGAGCTGTGGGAATGTAAACCAAAGAAGTGGGCATTGCGTTTCCGCGCTTTCTAGCAGCTGTGAACGAGAGATCATCTATTCCCATGTATGGGCTGCTTCCAGACATCCACATAATGTGCAGAAACAGCTCGACCGACCACAACACTGCTTCTTCACTCCCAGTCGAATAATAAGCCCCCTTCCATTGCGACTTTTTGGCAGATTATGCCCTTTCCTCGAGCGAGGGTGATGGAAGGGACTTCCTTTGGTTCGGAATTTTTATTGCTCTCCCGGGAAAGATTGGAAGGGCCAAAGTGGTGTTGCCTCTATGCCAAGATCCTCGCTAATAGAGTTAACTCACTAACTTACTAGATTGAAAGAGGTATTTAAGAGACTGGAAAAGGGAAAATATTGGCGTCGGGTTATTTTTATGGGAAAAAAGAAATGTATTCTAACTTACACCGCGAAACAATAATTGAGAACTGGCTGAAATTTATGATTGAGTGGATCGAAAGTTTTTTCTAGTGTTTTCCTAAGCATTCCAATATTGGAATGAAATAGCATCGAGCTACTTCAATCCGAAGACATTTGAAGTGAATACCGTTCCTTGTTCATTTAACAAAACAAACAAAATTTAAAATCAAAGAAGCGCAGTCGTATAGTTAAAAGTATGTCGAAAGAATTTGATATGATATTGGATACTCTGGAAAGCTCACTATTTAAAAATGAAACCATTAATTAGTTACGGTTTGCGCATAAATACATCGCCCCTGAACAATTCTATTCCCGAATACTTTATGATGATAGGCGTGAACTAAAATTCGAGCTTGACGTTATGTGTTACTATAGAGTGAAATAGAGTGATCCACTTTTAAATCTCATCCAGACGAGCGTTTTTTCATTGTGAATATCGCACATTATTGTAGCTAATTGAGTATAGTAATTCCACCAACACCAGATGTATGTACATACCTATCTACTCACCTTATTAGATCGAAGAAAAACGTTTGAGGTAGGAAGTTCTTTTCCGCTGTTATTCTGTTAAATTCATTTCAAATATAGTGCAATCCATATTGTTTTTTGTCTTTAAAAATGATAGTCTGTCAAAATAAAATATACGTGAAACTTTAAAGCCGTGAATGATTTATATTTTCCTGAAGCCATTTTATCTAGTGTGATTTGAGACCCAATGGGGGCTATAGCTCCCCTTGCCGCCACCCCTGATTACGGTAAATTATCTTTGCTCTTCTGATTCGACCATGGAAAGAACCCGGGTAAGTATTCAATGATAGGTCTCATAGTTCGACTTTTCGAAGGGCGCAGGAATTTCACTTTCTATTAGCGAATCTTTTCGTGTGATAATTGGAGGCTCAGAAAAAGGGTCATGAAAGTTATTTTCATTTTTTATTATTAGACTCCATTTTTCCATACCTAGTGATAGCAAAATTACGTAGATTACAGTCCAAACTCAACGCCGGTATATATTACGCTGATTTATCTTCGTTCGTCTGATTCGGTGTCACGGTTAGAGGTTCGGGCGTTGGAATTTCACACTCTAATAGCGGATCTTTTCGTGATAACGCGGAATTAAGAGAATTGGAGGGACGTGTGGATAGAAAAATGGATTTTTCGTACTCTATCTATGCATCGGCCGTTTAGTTTTCCTAAATAGAATTCAGTTCACAATTCAATACTGTTAAGCTGAGTTAATGGTCCCCACACCAAATGTTGGGACATTAACAACAACTCTCCTTTACCCCCCTCCCAGCGAAATTAGCGACAAATTCTTTCCATTCAGAATATACAATTTGTAGCGATATGGAATACGCGTAAAAAATTGAGTAAATGCAAACAACCGAAATGAGCTGCAAGGGTAGAGATTATAGATAGGCATATTCATATTATGTTTTCTCGGCCTCTTAACAATTAATGGTGTAAATATCAGGAATTTAGGCCAAAATAAAAAATGCAAAACTTCTGCCAACGTTTCGGACATTTTATTTATCCGTCCTCAATCAGTAACTAGTGAAATTCTGTCTCTTAATCCATCTTCGTTAGGAAATATTTCCCCATGACAATTCGTTGGAAGAGGAATGTTCTGTTAAAATATGAGGGTGAAGTTGTCGGTCTCCTTTGCTTCACCCCTTTTATTAATATGAAGTCAAACGAATGGCATATAACCAATTTTTGAAGCTGGGTATATTATTATCCCATGTTGGTCACCGTATAATCGTCACGCATACTTGCCGATAGTAGTGCATTTGAATTTAGGAATGATGATCATGGGATAAGGAAATTCTTTTGGTGACGAAAGAAAAAGACTGGCAATTTTCCACAGGAATAAAGTTTTACTCGACCGGTTTCGGTGTACAACACCATCTTCAGGTGAAAATCATATCTCAGACATCCGTATATATACAAAATTGCAATGAGGGGAGGAAAAGGTTGAGAGGGGGTGGAGTTGGAAAGAACAAGGATTGGGCATTGAGAGGAGTGTGAAAGGTGGGAGGGGGGGTTGTTAAAGGGTAAAACCATAGAGCTTACTTAGAGGGAGGGGGTAAGGGAAAGGGTTTCCCTTACCCCTTCTCCTCCTCCCTCCCATTACCTCCAACCCCACGCCCTCTGGATACCTTTGGAGAATACACCAGGAACCCCAAGGAGCTAATCCTCCCCCCGAAGTCTTCGTTGCTCCGATGGATGCCAACGCCCGGACCGCCCCACCCCCTCCACTGTGGGCTTCACGTGGACTTCCGAGGATTCTTAATGACCAGGGCCTCACCCATACCGCCACCATACGGGGTTTCACCCTTCCATTCTAAGGAGCACTGCGGACATCAACTGGACTCTTGTGTGGACCTCCTGTGTCTCTTAACGACCTGTGACTTCCCCAGATCGCCACCATGCGGGTTTTACCCTTTAACAACCCCCCCCACCTTTCACCCTCCTCTCAATGCCCAATCCTTGTTCTTTCCAACTCCACCCCCTCTCAACCTTTTCCTCCCCTCATTGCAATTTTGTATATATACGGATGTCTGAGATATGATTTTCACCTGAAGATGGTGTTGTACACCGAAACCGTTCGAGTAAAACTTTATTCCTGTGGAAAATTGCCAGTATTTTTCTTTCATGATGTTATTCCACAAAATCAAGCCTGAAACAACAACTTTTCTTTTGGTGACGTTGTAAAAGTATGATTGGTGAAGTAAATCCAAAGAATTAGCACATTACGAATAAATTTACCTTGCTTTAATCACATCTTCCTAGAATGACCTATTCCCTTATATCTTTTCCCTAATTTTCCCTCTTGTTTCACTTTTTAAATTTATTATGTTTCCTGATTTTATTACGCCAGGTTTATTTCCTCACAATCCAAATTTTTTACAGGCGTTTGAAAACAAAATATTTCCATAATACGTTTGGTGGTTTAATTTCATTACGTTTCCACTGCGATGACTCGGCGTCTTTTAATGCGCGTTTGTTTCATTGCGGTTAATTAATAAGGTTCACTTGTAGATGCATGTTTTTAAAAATGGTAACAAGAAATACCAGAGACCATACACATTAACCAACCCCTCATAAAATACTTACAATTAATTAAAAGTGGTCAAGAACAAACTCAAAAAATAATAATAATAGGAATGACGGCACCAACACTTCAATCATTTTTAACGCAAATAAAGTTGCTTGAGAAAAAAGTATTAAAAAAACGAAACGAGTCGTGGGGATATGTTGAGCTTTCCGTCATGTAGGAGTTGTCAACTCCGAGAGGTCTTTGAGCGACGAAACCAAGAGACGAAACAAACCATCGCCCTTTCATTCTCGCCCACTCATAAAGCAAACGGAAACCCCTCCCCTCACACAATATCCTTTTCGCAGGTCAAAATTTTCCTTCCGTCGGCCTTTCTACTCGCCCAACTGCGGGGAGGAAGGGATCTCGTCCGCTTGGAGAGGTTATTGCACCCCCGCTCAGGGGGGCGTGGTTCGGCCGAGTTGTCACATTGCCGTCAAGTCGGGACTTGGCCACCACGAAATTGAACTTATTTTCCTTTTCTCTTCCTTTTCCTCGGTATTGGTCACCCATCATTGTCAAAGGGTATCATACCAGCTGATTGGTAGGTTTTTAGACAGTCCTTATCCTAACTTCCACCTTTTTGGGATATATTTTAACTTTCTTGCACATTAGTTGCTCGCCTCGATGTGAGTAGGTACTAATGCTGTTTTTAATTAGGCCCACCGGCCAGGCGCCTTTCTCATACATTTTAAAAATCTTCGCCTTTAATTTTTTTTCTAGGTATTTCAGTAACTTTGACGTGCTATTTTATTCTCCTTTCGCCATCGTTTCTCGTTCTACTTTCCCTATATAGCACTCAAGTATTCCTGGACCGAGGCAATCTACCAAGGTTACTACTTCGGTATACTAGACCGAGTAGTTATTTTCCATACCTAAACGACCACGTCTAATTGTCACTATCTTCCACATATTCCCTCCACCTATCATGAATATCTTGTAATACGGCTAAAAACTTTCGTGCCTCGTCTTCGATAAAGGGTATCATTTTCCTTCTCTTTAGCCTTAATAATAATTTAATGCTCGAGTGTAACACATTCCTTTCTCCTTGCAGCAGCCTCTCCGTTTCGACGGACCTTCTCAATTAAACTGCTTTTGCTCGATTGCTGTCTCGCCTTATATAGGTACCTTCCACAGCGTAACCTTCGCTGTGATAGTTTTCCTTCTTTTACTATTCAATCTCCCTGTTAACCTTTTCTGAACTTTATATTGAACTGCTAATATAATATGTTAGAGTCGCCTACGATTAGGCGTATGTTGGTCGATCATCGAAGTGATTACAGGCATTGGTAAATGCACTAGCAAATCATCCCTTACAAAACTTTTTCTCCCTTCCGAGTCCTTTTCTCTGCTACAGTTGATAGGGATTAGGTGGGACTCCAATGGGACGGGTCCCATGGCCACGGACTTCCCCGGACCACTCCCAATTGCCGCGGCACTCTCGCGGACCAGTACCGTTCGCGGCCCACTGGTTATCCCCCTTTCCATTGCTTTCCCCAACCCCACACCACAAGATACGATCTGTAATTTCACAAACTTTAGACCCTCCCGGTACCAGTCCCCTCCATAGTGCCGCAGAAATTCTCTCCGGCCCCGGTGGCGGTGGGGTAAAGTCCTCGCCTGCTAGTCCGAGGGTCGCGGGTTCGCCCGAGGGTCCCGCCCAGGTCGATTTTTCACTTGCCCAGGGCATGAGTGTTTGTCAAGTTGTGGTGGTTCGGCCCCTGCGAAACCTGAAGACAAGCAAATGGCTTATCGGGATCGCAGGGGCATACGGAACACCAGAATAGTCGGAGAAAAAAATAATTAAAATTTGGAACCGTTCTGGACCACTCCGTTGGAGGAATAGTTTATTTAAGACTTGAACGTTAATGGGCTATCGCAAAATTTCCCCAATACGTAAGAAAATTGCTCATTATTGGTTAAAAAATCCTTCTTTATGGTCCCTGGTACATACATAGAAATATCCATTAACATAGACATAGGTTCTCTCGACGATGTGTCAAACAATTTGTCGGCAAAATGCCCAGGAAGTGTAGGTATACAGCTTGTGAAAAATGCATTTTGCATAACTGGAAACCTTGAGAGCACACGAAAAATATGAGACGTACTTTAAGGGAATATTTCCAGTCTACAAAAAACTTTCCCTCATAAAGATCGAGGTAGTCTATGAACCCAGTGCAGCTGTATCACAGAGTAAAAATAAACGGTTTATATTCCCACTCCCGAGGTTGTACCTATTCCTAATGAAGATCAGAAGAATTACCAAACAAGAGATTTTTAAATACGCACGGGTGGCGTAAACCTTGTGTTACATATGTTTATCGCTAATACCTATTTTAACTTAATATATGGTTCCTTTGAAGCCATAATCGCATAAAAACTAATTTTTAAAATATTTTCTGCGTTTATCCTTTGTTTTTATTTTCATGAAATATATTTTTGATGTATAGCAACATGTTTAGCCTGTGGTTCATCCTTCGACCAAACATTTGGCAAAATGGGAAGCTTGCGAACGAATCGGAAAGGCTTGGATTATACCAGTAAACACTTCATTGACCGATTTGAGTACTATATTGTTTATTGTATATTAGGTTATTTTATGCTTTTATTGGTACATTCATCAGTTTTCTCATGTCCACATTCGTAACTATGGTACATTTATGTTCGTAACCTTTCCGCAAGGAAGTTACGTCTTCATTGAAATGTTAAGAAACGTGTGATAATGAAAAAATCTCGTTTATCCTCATAAATATTGACTTTATAGTCATCCTATGTGGAAATTTAGTCCCTAGTAGGATCTAAAACGACACATATTGACCATCAAAAAGGACTAGTCCCCGTATGTACGAGGTCCTCGTATATAATTCAGAACAGGAACTCTGCAATGGGACCCATTATGGACTAGTCCCTTGAGACACAAAAAGGACTAAACATTTGTGTAAGGGCTAGTGGGAAATATGTAATGATAACTAATCATTAAAAAAAGGTATGAGATTTTCTTCAACAAAGATAACGAGGCTGGTCATAAAAGTAGGAGGACACAAATTTGAGCAAGAAGGACCGTTTATTTGATAGGTTAGCACGTTGGAGGAAAATGGGTGTAGTAGCAAGAACATAAAAAGGAGAATTGCTCTAGCGAAGGAAGCGTTAAACGATAGACGGGAGCTGATGACAGGGAACTTGTGTAAGGGTGTAAAGGAATGGTTGGCGAAGGGTTTACTATGCAGTGTAGTGTTGCACAGTGCGGAGACCTGCGCTCTAATAAAAGAGGGCAAAAATAGATTTCAGGCGTTTGAGATATGGGTGTGATGGAGAATGGAGTGCTGAGGACGGAAAATAAGACAAACGAGGAGATGTGCGGTATGATGGGTTAGGAGAGGAAGCTTCTGGAGGGTATTAGGAGAAGGCAGGGTAATTGGTTGGAACCGGGAGATTAGGGGCGAGGGGAAGCTGAAGGCCGTGATAAAGGGGAGGGTAAGTGGGGAAAGAGAAAGAGCTTCATGGACGGAGAGGTAGGGTGTATGCCGAGATGGAGAAGGAAATCGTGTAAGGATATAGGGGTCCATGCCTGTAAAGGTCAAGAGGATTTTTACTCCCTTCCAAATAAACCTACCGGTAGATCGCCCTAATAATAATAATTTTACTCAGATTGAAGCTCCTACCTTCCACTTATTAGCCTTTTCAATATTACATCAGAATTGATGAATTGCACTTTAAGTATGTATTCGCATCTGCGTCCGGGAAAATGCAATTTGACGCTGTTCATCATTCTCTGCTGAAGTGTGATATACCTGATACTTCCCTGTCTCTTCCAGTCCTCTACATTAACTCGAAGCGTATACGACTAAAACAATTTTGCATTCCCCTTCATTGCAAATTTCCTGTAATGTACAATATAGCTTGCGTATTTGCTTGTGTATGCCGGAGAGAGGAGTTCCTTAGCTCTGGAGGGCGGGGGTAACGGATAACAGGGACCCTTTGCACGAATAAGAAGAAAGGATTAATAAAAGATCGATTTCAAGATTATCGATGTACAACTCTGAAACGTTGACTTCCAGAAGATGACTGTGAGATGAGAAAAAGATGGAATGGCAGAAAGAAGATGAGTTTTTACGCATCGAGAGGAAATATAGGAAATAGCAGGAGAAGATTCGAAAACTTTCACTGGTCATCCAGCTGTTCTCATTGAAAACAAAAATCCGGAAGGTTTTACATTAGTCAAACTCCGTGGCCTTTCAAACTGTCCAATTAAAATAGACTTCATTTTATCCGTGCTCGTGTGATTCACCCGTAGCCTTACAGTCATACATAATTTGCTTTTATCCCTCCGTGGCACCTTTGCCCTTTAAAGCCCAGGGTTGCGTTGATATATACCGATCAAATTTTTGCCGATCTTCGGGGCTATATTAATTTAATATGGTATCATTATCCATATAGAATTTATCCAATATTTGGATATCCGCACCATCCACATATCTTAAGAAAAGCAATGTTCGCTTAGGCGCTTCGACCTGAAGAAGCCGACTGTAACGCCGGCGAAATATCGCCACATGAAATATGGATAATCGCGGGGGTAAACCCGAAATATTGAATTCCATAACATCTTCGAATGCTTAAATTCAAGTCCAGAAAATATGTTGACCCTGTTCTAATTACGTTCATTCATCACAGATGCATTCAAACATAAATTCATGCATGGTGAAATCAGGCATTCGGAGACGCGACTTTTTTTCAGGGATAGTGGCTACAACAGGTATCGCTGTCTTATTTCCCATTATTTTATCACGTCATTTTTCCATCCTTGCACACACATAAGAATTTTAACTGCCGCCAATCCGAGCGCACAGCAGCGAGTATAGTATGGGGTGCCACACGCGAGTTTTAGCCAAAAGAGAATTGTTTACATTATAGAAATTCTGCTAACAGTTAAAACAAAAAATAACCGCAAAATAGGAGAAATAATAGCTTAAGCTACCATTTTATCCATCACTCGAGGGCTAAATGATACGACTAGGACTTGTATGTGGAAAATGACAGGGTGCTTCAGGCATGTGCTGGAGAAGAATGCACTATCCTACACACATTTCATTTCGTATTATCGAGTTTCTACTGTATGCAGATCATATGAAAGGAATGGCACTGAAGCTTGCATTTCAGTGGGATTGCCCTATTTCTTTACAGAAATAATTCTCCCTTGCCAAATAAATAATAATAAAAAAAACACGAGTTTAATCAACAGCCACCCAATGGCATAGGTATGTACCTACAGCGGGGGGGTTCCGAAATCCACGGAGAGACAGGGAAATCCAGGGAATGAATTTAAAGTGATATAATAATTAGGTGGGGAGGCATTTAAGGCGTCGAGTACAAGCCTACACTGTTCCGGGAAAAAGTATTCAATCGCTAATAGCTTCAGCATCTGTTTATCCCATGTTATTTTCGAGGTCATATCTAGAATTTGATTACAAATGAAATGAAATTTTGCCAAAAGAAGCGTATAGTACCAATGAAAAACTTAATTTCAATGAACTGCTAATTAAATTTTATTTTCCTTTATTGCATTTCAAGTAAAAAATGTTTGATGATTCCTCACGCCGCTGAGTGGAAGTGTTGTCAATTAAATTCTCACGTTACTTGATTTCTGGTAATTCGGTTATTTTTCTTAATGTACCTCGCAATAGTTATCCAAAAATAAATCGCGGCATCTTTCAATCATCGAAGAGTGAAAATAGCAATTATTCATTGGTCACTAACACCGTGGCGAGGAAAAATGCTTATGCACTGGAAACGGCTTGTTTGACGCTGAATCAATCCAATTAGTATGGCTGTTTCATGCAAAAGTGGCACCCCAAGAGCAGTGCAAAGAGAATGCATAATGTATGCATTTCGTCAAGAATTCCAATAAGCCGCTTTAATTCGCATAACTTGACGGAAAGAGAGAATCGTTTCGTCAGCCGTTCAACATTCCGACAGAGAAATGCCGGATACATATCTACACATATCGAAATTTACGAAGTGCTCTGTAAGACACCTCGACGGTGTTCGGCATATATCAATGGGGCTCTGCGATGTATAGACTGAGATATACCGGACAGATTTCAAAGCCATAGTTCTTTCGTCGGGAAACGCGATACATCGCTTTTCTGTACGTGAGTAGTAGTGCATTTGACCGACTAATGAGGTCATTTGACAATGCCGATAGGTGGGGAGGATGGTAGGATTGTTTCAGGAATGAAAGAAGAGCGGGGAGAATACCGGCATTGGCAATGTCCAGCTCTCAGCAAAAGGTGATTCAGCGTCTCATCCAAAGGATTAAGCACTGCTCTCTGCCTTAACCCAACATCATAGCAGGGATCAGTCCCTGCTTAATCTTTGAACTACTGGGACTCACAAAGGTATCCGCGGGGTTGGGAGCCAGTACTCAAGCCACAACATTCTTCCGATATGCGACATATGTCGCGTCTTTTAATACGACGTAAATTAAGTCACAATGCGATATTCTAACTAAAACCGCACAGCCACCAGAAATCCCAAGGCTGCGACCAAAAGGGAGGGGCTCGCTGCTGAAATTTTTATCCTCGTCACAGCTGGCTCTGAAGTTTTTTTCTGTGCTCCTCCACGTACGATTTTCATCTCACCTCACTTCTATTCCCAAGGACAAGACTGCGTTTTTTTCTTTCCGCGCGGCTTGGCTCTCGGAGGAAAAGGGGTTAGACTTTCCAAATTCATCGGCGCTGATATAATCTTTTCTGCTCCTAGGGTGTCGCTTTTATTACATACCTGACCACCACCATTTGGACATTTACAGTATGGTGACTGTATTTGTATTTTCAAAAGCAAGGTAAGTTCCAGGAGGAAAACCACATTTTTCATAGACTGTGGGGGATGGTAGCTAATGGAGCTAGCCTGATACCAGTTTCTCGGATGCGATTCCATACCGACATTTTACTTGCAGATTCTCTGATACCACCAAACCGATATCTACTGGTAGGGGTCATTCAAGTATCGCGTAAGACGATTTGGTACACTATTTAAACCCCCATATGTAATTCTGTGAAATTCACAGTGAAAAAATCATTCGCCTGGACTGGGATTCGAACCCAGACCTCCCGATTTCGCGCCGAGTGCTCTACCAGTTAAGTTCTATTCACAGTGAGAGATGACGCCTGGGTAGCTTAACTGGTAAGCACTCGGGGCGAAATCGGGAGGTCAGGGTTCGAATCCCAGTCCAGGCGAATAATTTTTTCACTGTGAATTTCACAGAATTGTGTGACCATTAGCGAGTGACTCCGTTAAAGTTACTGCGCGGACAGTTCCGCATTTCTTTGATCCCCCTTATGTAAGTTATCATAAATTTCGTAAGGATGTGCATAGATTAACTTTTTTGGCATTTTTCTGAGGGTTGCTGTCTGAAGGAAAATTTATATCCTCTTGGTAAAAACTTTAACTCTTCTGTTGATAACAGAGAAAATGCCGCAGGAAAAAATTGGCCTAGACCGGGAATGGAACCACCAACCTTTGGCTTGCTGGGCCAATGCATGGACCAGTATGCTACCCAGGCAGATGCACATTGGCCTGGTAAGGCAAAGGTCCATGGTTCGATTCCCAGTCCAGGCCGATTTTTTCCTGTGGCAATTTCTGTTATTTCATCGCCGTATTTGCAGCAGGCATGAAATTCGTCATTCTTCTGTTGATAATGAAATTCCCTTTCTTATATTAATAGCACTTATCCCAGTTTCACTCAAGAAGCTACCCTAGCAGCGAAGTCATTCTAGTTGTCCTAGTTTACCAAAATAGCCAAAAGGTCCATGTTATGGATACCCTGATCTGAAACCCCTTTTTCTTCTGAACTCCTTTTTCCTGACACGCTTCCAATGCCTTATCATCATTTTGAACTGGACTAGCTAATAAATACCGTCATCAGCAAGCCTAACCACCTTTTTGTTCCTCTTTTTGACAAATTTTGAGAATACCAAGAGAGACCTTTAACTGAGTTGCCCACAAGTACACAAAAGTGTCTCCTGCAAGTGCACTGGGGAGAAGGATGCCTCAGTAGATTTACTGTCTATAGCACTGGGCATGGTATTGAGGGATCCAGATGAGTCCCAGTCAAGGCAAATTATTTTTCCGTTGTGAATTTCACAGAATTGTGTGACCATCAGCGGGTGACTCCGTTAAAGTTACTGCGCGGCCAGTTCCGCAGTTCTTTGAATCCCCCTTATGTAAGTTATCATACATTTCGTAAGGATGTGTATAGATTAACTGTTCGATGAAATTTGGGCAATGTAGGCTGGTAACACTGTATTGAGAACAAGATAATAATGGTGAGGCGGTTGTAACCAACGTTTTCCGCCTAGCGACTTCAAAATATTATGGCTGGAAAAGCAAGATTGGATTTTTTAAAGCCTTTTGCAGGTGGGACGGAACAGCCAAATTCACCGTCGGCACGCCAATATTTAATACAACAGGCGAACGCTATCCGAGCAACAACCGCTGTTTTTTTTTATTTTAAGTGAATACATATATACTTATGCTTTTACAAACCTTTCCTCAAGGGAAACTAGGCGCAGTTTGCAGCAATAAACACTACGTTTTTTGTCCAACGACTACAAAAGCGATACAAATTCGATCTCCTGGGTAAAAATATTTTCGTATGATGACCTCGGACCCCAACACCTGACGATGACGTCGAAAGAAGAGCTCAACTCCATGTCCCCCTGAAGCGTCTTACGTAATACATACTTGGATAGCCCAGTGGCGAATAGCACAGGTGTCCCCCAAATTTTATCAAAAATTTTTATTAGTTAAATAGTTTTTGTATCCTTTTAAAGGAGTAAAGGGAGTGCATATGCAAATGCATGGCTACAAGTCCCAAACGTGAGAAGTTTGAGTATGGAATACCCCCTGGGAGAACGCCCCTCTCTCCCGGGGGGTATTCCATACTCCCCGGACCCAGGTCATGACCCCCCCCCCCAAATTTGATGCTGAATCCGCCCCTGGAATAGCCCATGTGCAAAACCAGATTTTTCATAAATCCTGGGCAGTTAACCGTAATAGCCTTTTATCGGGTACGTAATTAAATAATTTTCCAAAGCATATTTTACTCATTAGTTATATAGCGTAGAATTATGCTCTTCGAAGATAGTCATTGCGGAAAAAGGGTTTGCGTGGACAGGAAGCCTTTGACATGCTGGCCTAAAGAAGAATGGAGAGGGTGAGTTGGGTAGCGAGGGAGACAAACGAAGAGTGCTAGCTATGTTTGGGGAGAGCAGGATGTTGACGAAGGACATACAGAAAATGAAGCATATAAGTGCAAGGAGACCGTACTAAGAGGGAATAGGAAAGTTGGAGGTGGTCGTAAGTGGGGATGATGATCCGCTAAACGCGAATGAGGAAGAATAAGACAGGAGGAATGAGAGGGGGCCATTAAAACGGAGTGCGGAGCTCAAGAGAAACTTCATGGGGCAGCCAGATAGACGGCCACAAGTCGGCGCGTTTACGCAAATCGCGAAAATTTGAGACAATAAATCTGATAGATTCCTGAATGTTTCTTTATTATTTAAATTATTTCCCGATGCCCCCAGTGCAAAAATCATATGTCTAACTATAACGTTATTCAGCACTCCCTCTTTCTCCTTCCGTAGGGTGTCCACACGGGGGAGGTAAAACTTCAGAAGATCAATACGACATTACTTTAATAATAATGACATGCAATTGGTATTTTAAACGTTGACAATGTGTATATTCAAATACGAAGTAAAATAGACAAAGCACACGCATTATTCTACATATTTTGAGTGAAAACATATACATGCTGAAAAATATATCTATCATATACTTGCAGACGCTTTTTTTTATCAGCCAATATATAGAACAGTTCCACTAATCAGGACTTATGGCAACCCTACCATTGCATTGTGCACAAGACACGCACAGTCAGTGGTCGGTTAAGGTCGTTGTTTGGGGGGGAATGCTACTTTCCGGGGGTCTGGAATACCTTATGACCACCATTTTTTCTATTGCACCAGGCTTTACGGGGGTGGCGGCCACACCCCCATAAAATTAGGCATAAGCTGTCCTATGTACAATATCAACGTGGAAATTTTACTGGAATTAAAATCCTAAACAGCGGTATCCCATTATAAGGTAAAAGTGGAGGATATAAATAGTACTAATTATCAACATTTTCTTCTAGTGCATTAGCCCTTCGAGTGCAGACTTATTGTTCCTCAGCTCTTTCTGAGGGTGTAATTTCCTAGGCCATCATTTACCAATACCATGCTTGTCTCACAGCATGAGTCATCTGCACTGGAAGGGTTAAAAGGCATCAAAGGATTAATCCTTAGGGTTCAGTTCAAGAGTGTGATTGCACTTCCCTCCACAGGATCTCAGCAATGTGGGCAGTAGAGTGCAGGAGCACCCACAACCATCTTCACCCAGGGGCACTGACCACAGGCCTTGAGTGTGTGGGCCCCTTGCAGTTAGTTAACCCTTCAAGCCCGGAGGAGTATTAAATGAATCCCATCTCGTAGGAGATTTAAATGGAACCGCTGGGTTTCCATTGATTTAAATGGAATCGCCGCAACGTAGTCACTACGTCGCTCGATGGCATGTGAAGTTCGTGACCGACGTAGTGACTACGTCGCTCGTCATTGAAGGGTTAAAAAGGAATGTTGAGGACCCATTGCTTTACTCTGTCCAATAGCCCCCACTGGTGTTGAGATAGTCGTAAGTAGTTGAGATAAGACTTCTCTGCCTCCTTTACATGCATAATATGGGAGCATCAAAACCGATGACAGTATATATGCATGTTCTGGCAAAGCAATTATTATTATTATTATGTTATTAATTACTAATATTATGTTACTAATAGCAAGAGGCATACATCTTTCATTATCTGGACCTTACCACCCTTTACACTTTCATTACTATTTACTTATGTATTGAGTAATGCAAAAATTAAAGATCTCTTCACATGCCTCTCCTAAGATTTTTAGTTTAAAACTTGATTAGATTGTGTGATGCAAGTGACATGAACCAGATACACAAAAAAAAACGAACAAGGTCATTAATTGGGCTTTTTGAAACTTTCATGCCCATAATTTTTCTTTTGGATGATGCGAATTAAATAATTTGGGAAGCCAACTACAACACAAAATGAAACAAATGTTGACAATCTAAATGGGCCAGATCTTTAGGTAATGGTGGAATATGTATGCTTCATCACTTAACTGTCTCCTCAAAATTTAATAGACTTTCTGAATTTATTGCCTAGTGTAACTACTGATGATCCAAAAACTGTATTGATCAATGGACTAGCTAAATAAGATATTGATCTCAATAACCATTCATTTTAGTCGGCCTGTTTTAATTCACTCCCTGG
Organism: Pyrrhosoma nymphula; assembly: GCA_963573305.1. NCBI lineage: Eukaryota > Metazoa > Arthropoda > Insecta > Odonata > Coenagrionidae > Pyrrhosoma > Pyrrhosoma nymphula. Next base: position 41,122,009 of record OY754334.1, read on the forward strand.
ATCTGTTCCTCAGAACCAGTTCGTTGAACTTGTATTGAGGTAACTCCCTGGATTAATACTTAGCATCTAATATTCCTATTGGTTACAGACATTCTTCAAAGCATTGTGCTGTATAACTCAATAATTTGAAGGTTCATGTACCATAAATGCAATTCTCAGTTAATGACTAAATAGGAGACATATGGAACCCTACATCCATATGGCACCTATATCGCCAGTAGATACTTTAGAGGCTATCAGAATGACTTGAAATGTTTTTATTCTTACATTGACTGAGGGCTATTATAATACAAGTTATCACATAATGGTTAATGTGTATGGTAACATAAATGATTCGATGAGTTGAGATTCACATGATGCAAGACAAGCATTAAATACTTCACGAAGCACTTCGCTGAAAGAAAATAACATCATCTGCAACAACTGCAGTGGTTGTGCGAGTGACTCCACTATCGTCCTTTACTTCTCCATATGTCAACCTACCATACACATAAACCCTCTGTCCTTTCGATAGGTACTGGTACACACTTTCACGCAAAGCTGGTTTGAAAACGACCACCCGATGCCATTCGGTTTTCTGCATAAAGTCACCTGTAAAATGATTCATTCCAATGAGTTTAATATACTAATTTATAGATATTCTAACCATATGCACTCAGAATTACCTGTGTCATATTTATAATTGTGATGAGTGGCAAGTGAAAATATTACCACCGGATGTTGCTCAGTCCCTCTTTTTTGCGGATCAGCACCAACACGTCCCAGAAGAGTGACTTGATTTAATGCTGAAGGAAAACACATTGGACAGTAATTCGTTAGAATGGAATCTAATAATCATTGAACTCGTGTTTCCTATGAATATTGCTTACTTTTTTCCATTTTTGTGGGCTCATTATAGTCGGAAAAGAATGATACAGGAAACCGAATGATTCCAGGCCGGATTAATGCCCTAACCTACAGTATGGGGAACGAAAACTTTAACAATCAATTTTCATCATAACATTCTCAAAAAGGTCAGTGTAAACAAAAATAGAAAAGTACCGGCTAAGGCAATTGACTAAGAATCACGCACATTTTGATTAATGGTGATGCCCACTCCATAGGAGCCTTGCCGGAAAGTGAACATTTTATTTTTTGTGCATAGGACTCAAGTCATAACTTTAAATGATGCATTTTAAACGTGAGACATGTATCAGCATGTAATCATTTTTTCCCTCGCCTTCACGCTTCCTCACATTCGCTTGTCAACAGCACATCATGTGCTTCTAACAGGTAGATATGCTTTCACATTAACGTTATTGATTAAATGAATGGAAATATTAGACACAGTTTCAGCTGTCAAGTACTGACCTTGGAAGTTATCATGTTGGAACGTAAACAAAAAAGCGGGCGCCTCGTGATATAAAAATCTTTTACTATTCTTCACGCACACCACCCTCTTCTTACTACTCTGACGTCATTTGTCGGCATATCGTGATTGGGCCTATGAGTAGGGGAAAACATGGAGGACACGTAGAAGGCCGTCGTCTGCAACTGTAGTCGTAATTTTCTCAAAATGGTTTCGATTATTAAGAATAAACTGCTAAAACATTTATCCCGGTGAGTCGATGATCGTCGTTTCGTTGTATGTGTTAAATTATTGTGTATTTGGGAGTCAGATAGCTTTACGAAGTTATAGTTTTCCCAAGTGTAATGCATGCTTTGCTGTCTTTTAATTATCATCTCCATAATATGTAATTAAGAGTGCTCGAACGAAGTAATTTTCAATGAAGGAACACATATTTAATTTTTGTTATTTTTTCGGCAGGTTTACCAAAAATTTGTCGGCGGATAGAATTAATCTCAGTACATTCAAAGGCGAAGGTGACTTAACAGATTTACAATTAGATGAAAATGTTCTTACGGATTTACTCGAGTTACCATCGTGGCTGAGGTTAACAAGAGCATGGTGCAATAAAGTTTCCTTTCGTATTCAGTTGAGAAAGCTTAAGAGTGTTCCCATTATATTGGTAAGTAACCACTTATGTAATTTTATCACTTGTGTATTTGTCTTCGGATGCACCACCTTTAAAACCTAGTACATAATAATATATGCCGTGAACGTCGTTTTGCAGACACTGGATGAAGTTCATATTTCGGTTGAAACGTGTGAAGATCTGAGACCTTTATCTGCTAGTTATGGATTGCCTCCTGATGGATCACCCCCCACCAAATATAGTTTTATTGACAAAGCAATCGATGGGATGACTGTTTATGTGAATGCTGTTTTCGTCAATTTCCGGAGTCCTGCATTTGTGGCATCTGTTCAGGTAATTTGGCTCATAGATTCGTTTTTTCAGCCTGCCCATAATGCTGGCACTTTCTTCGAAATTGCTCTCGATCATCCACCCCTGAGCAATTATGTTACATAGATTCATTGTAGAGTAGCGTCAATTAATATTATATTTGTTGCTTTAACTTGATACGTGTTATGTAATGTTTGCATACGATTTTGTTTAGCCTACTATTCGTTGAAAATCTTGTGCTCATTTTCCTCCTGGACTAATCACGTATTGATTTCTTGTGTTGCTACGATGGTTATATTTATGGCTTATCTTTCCAGTATTCATACTTATTTCTTACAATTATTTATGAATGAGACACCTATGAAGTTTCTTCCTCCCTATTCATCGTTCAATCAGTGGACTATATTTGTTTTGTCTGTATGTGCTGTGGAAGCTTTCATCATTTTACATATGCTGGTGAATAATTCAAGGTTTAGGACAGTTGGTTTTGCCTTGCTTTTCTTCACCCTCAAGCTCATACTTTCTATTTGCCTCCATTCTAAGTTGCCTTTTCCTCTCTTGTGCTAGATGTATTAATCCCTATGGCATGGCCTCAGTCACGTCAAGTCAGCCTTCATACATTTCTGTGCCTCCTTTGAAATCATCCATCCTGTTTCCTCACTTCATCTACCGTATCTCACACTTCCTTGTTTGATTCCTGTCCACCCATGCAGCTTATCTTTTCTATATCCTAACCCATATCCACAAAGCCTGAAATCTATAACGCTCATTGTTTTCACAGGCCATGTTTCAGAACAATATGAGGCATTGTCCGTGTTTAAACTTTTATCAATATTTTCTGTTGTCTTTAAAGCTGTGTTTCTGTCATCAACTTCTTGATTTTTTCCAAATTCTCTTTTGGCCAGTGCTTCTTAACTCTAAACCCATTTTTATCCTATATAACCCCCAGCATTTTGACATCTTACTCTTATTCATTCTCCATAAACTTTATATTTAACATGTTCACTGCTCACAATGCACCTGGCATGGTTATGATCATCTATTGCTCCTTGCCCCCAATGCACCCAGCTTGTTCGCTCTCCTTCGTTATGCTATCTCCTTCTGTAGAGCAGGAGTACACCATTTTTCTGTTGAAAGGAACAGTGGAGGGATATATTTGATGGGGAAAGTGTTTGTTTTTTAAAATAAAATTATTTTTATCATATGTTTCATAGAAATTTATGATAACAAATATAATGATAGGACACCTGGAATAGTGAGGAATCAAATGTAAGGGCAGTGAAGGTGTTAACCATCCTTTCCTTCTACTTGAGAATCTTGAAAATTCTGTTTTCTATAAATATTCATCCCATACCTCCCATGCAGGTTCTTTAATGTTCTCTGTTAAAATTGTGACTCAAACCTTAGTTGCCTATTTTACTAAAACTTGGTCTTGTGGAAGTCACGATGAAAATTTGTTGAATCAAATTTCTTCCTGATAAATAAGAGAAAATTATGGATAAATGTTAATTGTGTGATTCGATTGTTTAAAGTTAACTCCTCACCTAAGCTGTGCTTATATTGACACATAAAAGAGAGCAAAATCCTCTTAGGTATTACCTTTCTTGGGCGTAACTCATTCTCTCCCGTTCTTTTCTTCAGTTTAAAAATATAATTTCTATCTTTCCTCATTCTATCCAGAATAGCTATCTTTTTCCTACATTTCTTCTTTCCAATTATTCTCCTCTTTTATCAAAGCCTTCACTGTCCTACTACATCTGACTTTCAGCTCCCTCTTACTCTGGGTCTTAATCCCCACTTAAAATATCCTTTCCTTCCCAACCGTCACATGTTTTCCTTTGTTTTCCTCTACATTGGTATTGCCCTCTCCTTCCATCTCCAAATGACATCAATAATGCTTCTGGTGTCTTTTAATCATCTCTCTTTGATTTATAGGTTTCAGTGCTGTACAAAGCCTCTCTAGATAGATAACAATATCAACCTTTTTTGGCATTTTTCTGAGGGTTGCTGTCTGAAGGAAAATTTATATCCTCTTGGTAAAAACTTTAACTCTTCTGTCGATAACAGAGAAAATGCCGCAGGAAAAAATTGGCCTAGACCGGGAATGGAACCACCAACCTTTGACTTGCTGGGCCAATGCATGGACCAGTATGCTACCCAGGCAGATGCACATTGGCCTGGTAAGGCAAAGGTCCATGGTTCGATTCCCAGTCCAGGCCGATTTTTTCCTGTGGCAATTTCTATGTTATTTCATCGCCGTATTTGCAGCAGGCATGAAATTCTTCATTCTTCTGTTGATAATGAAATTCCCTTTCTTATATTAATAGCACTTATCCCAGTTTCACTCAAGAAGCTACCCTAGCAGCGAAGTTATTCTAGTTGTCCTAGTTTACCAAAATAGCCAAAAGGTCCATGTTATGGATACCCTGATCTGAAACCCCTTTTTCTTCTGAACTCCTTTTTCCTGACACGCTTCCAATGCCTTATCATCATTTTGAACTGGACTAGCTAATAAATACCATCATCAGCAAGCCTAACCACCTTTTTGTTCCTCTTTTTGACAAATTTTGAGAATACCAAGAGAGACCTTTAACTGAGTTGCCCACAAGTACACAAAAGTGTCTCCTGCAAGTGCACTGGGGAGAAGGATGCCTCAGTAGATTTACTGTCTATAGCACTGGGCATGGTATTGAGGGATCCAGATGAGTCCCAGTCAAGGCAAATTATTTTTCCGTTGTGGAATTTTTGCATTAATTTTCTCCTCCTAGAATAATTACTTCTCTACACTTTCCAAATGTTCTTTGTGCTATTTCCTCCAAAAATATGTTCAGCGGTATTCACAGAAGTAGGCAGCCAGGTATCACTTTTTGACCTATGACTGCTCACCCTGATTTCCAATCTTCTACTCTTACTTGCGCTCTCTGATTTATGTATAAGTTTTGAATCAATCGCCTTTTCCTCCACTCATACTTCCAAGTTCTGCATCACATTCATTAACACTCCTTTTTACTATGTCAAATGCTTTTTCAAAATTGACAGCAAGCAAATCATCCTGATTATATTTAACTTTTTATATACATATATTTATACTTTTGTTCTCATCACACAGGCATCCTGAATCACCCTTAACATCCTAAGGCCTTTCTTATCTGCTCTTGATAAGTCATCATACTCTTTTGTCTGACATTCTGTTAATGATTCTCAGAACAACTTTTGCAACATGAGGGATGGAGCTTATGATCCTATAGTATTTTCATCCTGCCTTTGATTTTTGAGACTGGAATTAGGATTGATTTTACGTAGTCCATTGTCGTAACTCCTCCCTCAAAGATCTTAACAATTCCACATGGATTTTTCTATAAAGCCACTACCTTTCTTGTCTTCCGATCTTTTTATAATTTCTCTGCCTTGTTACTTATGATTCCTGGTCCTATGTTGTTCCCAATGCCATCTTGTTTGATACCTTAGTTTTTAAATTATTGTTGATTTTGTGTAGATACACCTTTGTCTGCGACGGAGGAAATTTTATCTACTCGATCCTAAATGGCTTTCATTAGTCTTTGAAAAATGGAGAGTTGTTGTCTAATTATTATTGCTCTCGAACAACTCAATCTTGAAGCTGTCTTTACTTCCTGATTTTTTGGCAGAAATGAAATGTGGAGTGTAGTGTACTATTCATTTGAAGTTACAGATAGGCATTAATTTGAACTTCTAATTCAAGGGGAAGTGAGCAGTGAGGAGAGGAGAAGTGAGGGAGGGAAGGTAAATGGGAAAGATGAGATGGGTAGTAGCCATGACCATGTGCAGGGATGAAAATAGGTTAAATTCAAAGTTACAAGTTGGGAAGGGGGAGTGGGTTGGGAAATAAGTGTGATCAGTTGACGATGGTTGGATTAAGATCATTACGCTGCCATATGCATGCTTGTTCCCAGGTTTTAATTTAATTGGAGTGGCTATTGGGGGGAAAGAAAGACTGGCTACATAGTTGCATTTGACAAATTTTATACTGTGGGAGGAAGGGTGTGTGTGGACAGGGAGGGAGGAATTTTCTGAAGAGGAATTGCAAGATGCTTGGAGGTTTTTGATACTTTTATTGAGGGGTGTGGTACAAATCCTAATGTAAAAATATGGACACTGCTTACATTGTGACAAGTAAATTATGTTAGAGGTGGTACCAAATAGGGAGGGAACTGAAGGAAAAAAATGTGTAGGAATTATTTTAGCTATGGATGTATGGTAAAAATCAAAAATGTTTTGTATCTTGGTGAGTTGCAATGGATGGCAGGAGTTTTGGATTGGATGACTGATTTGATTAAGAGCTGTTTTGAATGTATCTGATAGGTTTGGGGGATGTTTGTAGGTAAAAGATGGACATTTAGAGAATATATTATTTGTGGTTGAATTGTTCATAAGGATAGAAAAGAATTCTTTGAGGATATGTTTTAGGAACTTCATGCCTGGGAAGAAGGTGGTGCAAATTGAGAGATTGTTGTGATTCGACTTTGATGGTGGTTTTGGTTGATGTGACTTTCTGACAATTTTTTTAATGCAAGAGGGTAGAGGTGAAATCGGTGTAGATATGATAGGAATTGGTCAAGGGAATGTGAGTTGTTGCAAATTTGATGGCCTCTAATGGGAAGGGAGGAGGGAAGGGAATATTTGGTGTAAGAGGGATGACAACTTCTAAAATGAAGGTATTGTTGTTTGTCAATGGGTTTCATATGTACAGGAGTACTGAATTTGTGGTGTGGCGAAAAGATATCAAGCTCTAAGAAAAGTTATTTGGGTTGGAGAGAGAGGTGAAAGATACAGACAATGATGCATTAAGAGAGGAAATGAATCAATGGGTCAAATGCTGTGTGATGAGAGGAGATAAATATCACCTATGCATTGGAGCCAGAAATGAGGTTTTAAAGCATGTTGGGAGAGGAAGTTTTGTTCAAGAAGTCTGATGAAGAGGTTAGCGTATGAAGGACTAAACCTACTTCCTGTGGTGCAGCACTTGTTTGGAGATAAAAAAGATCATAGAAAGAGAAGACATTATGTATGAGTATGAAGTTTGTGAGTTGTTTGAGGAAATCAGTGTTGGGTACGTGAGGAGTCAGATGTTTGGTAAGGAAATGGGGGGGGAGAAACCGAGGCCTTCTGAGTGTGGAATGGAGGTGTGTAGATAGAAGTGATGAGTATTGTGGCCATAAAAAGTAGTGAAATCTGGGGAAGTGAGATGGAATTTAGGTGGTCTAGAAAGTGGTGTCTTCAATATAGGAGGCTAGGATCAAGCCTTCTGATGGACCTTTTTTTAGGAGGAGTGAGGCTGCATAATCCGGAGTGGAATCGGAGGAAATGGACATGTAGGAGGATTGGGAAAGTGGGCTATTTGCTTTTTTGATGAAATTCTTAGGATTAAGAACAGCAACTGTGGAACCTCCATCTGCATGAGTAATTACTATTTGGGGATTGTAGATGAGTTTATTGAGGGCCAATATTTCTGTTGTGGATAGGTTGGTTGTGGGGTTCAAGGAGTCAGCGAAAGATGGGTTGAAGATTTTTGAAAGTAAGAGATAGGCAAACATTTTTTACCGGGTGATTGAAAGGAAGAGGCTTGAGTTTACAGTAGGATAGAGGTTTGAATTTGGTGAGCATGGCGTGTCAGGAATTTGAATTGGTTTGGGGTGTGGGTTGGGAATTCTAGAAACATTTACATTTTAGGTTCTGGTAAAAATTAAGGGGGTTAGTGAGAATGTCGATGGGATTAACCTTGGGAGTTGGTGAGAAGGGGAAGCCTTTGCTTAATAATGATAATTCAGAGGCTTGGAGGAGAGGTTGTTTACCTATGCCTACCCCAAAGGAATAATGTACGTATGTATAAAAATGTGGACCAGTATATTGGTATGATGGTAAAAGGATTAAATTATTTGTATCCATATCATATCCAATCATTAAAATGAATTCACTCATGAAATGAATTATTCTATGGACATTTTCGTTGTACAGTATTTAGGTTTGTTTTTAGGAGCACTGTAAAACATAATTGATTGTTAGCTTAAATCTGACCAGTGAGCTGCATAATAATTTTATGGAATTGAAGCTCAAAAACCTCATTGATCCCATTTCTATTACAGATGTCCAGAATTGCAGTCTCATCAAAAACACCCTCTTGGGCTGAATGTCCTGACCTGCATATGACTCGATTAAAAGATCCAGCAAGAGGGGAGATTCTTATATTCAAGGAATTGGAATGGCAAACTGTTAGGATTGAGGCGCAGTCAACAAATATAGACAGTAGTGTGGACAAAGGCAGCACCCTCAGTCCTTTAAGACTCTTGACTAACACAGCTCGGTGTCGTCTCATCATTAAGAAACGTCTAAGTGATAAAATGGTGAAGAGCTCTCGTCTGGTACTCATTCTTGACGATCTGTTATGGGTGCTGACTGATGCTCAACTCCGGGCAGCTCTTACTTTCCTCCACTCTCTAGCTGATTTAGTTCAGAAAGCTACTGAAGTAACTCGTAAAGCAAAAGCTGAACGCAAGCTGAAGGTAAGTTTCTAATTATTCATAAAACTATTTGGGATAAAAATTAATTGTTGGTTGCATAATAAAGAAATAATTTTTGGGTCATTCCACGTCAGTTCAACCACACCATGACACCAACCGACTCGGATTTTGACGAAACTTGGTACATATCATCCCTTCACTAATTTAAGAGACAACTCCAATTTTTTTAAATTTAGCTCTAGTAGTTTTTTAGTCACAGCCTCTCAAACTTCAAGCAAGTTCTCAATTTCTTCCACTCAGGAGGCTCACCTCTTAAGGTGTACTATTTTACTAAAAAAAATTTATCTCACTCATTTTTGGATCAATTCTCCAGATATTTTCCAGCTATGACCACAAGGCTATGAGGATTTCAGGAAAAAATAGCATGAGCCCTTAAATTGTTTTTTTTTGCAGTCTTAAAAAATTCTTATGTTAAGTCTTAGCATCATTTTTAGGCAAAAACATTGTTAAGTACCAGTGTCATTATCACTTAAAGGGTATTTTATAATCTTAACATTTTTTTATCATAATCATCATAAAGGTATGTACTATCATCCCCAAGAATAAAAATTATGGCTTTTTCATTCCTTCATTAAAAATTTATGCTACATTAGTTTAATTTTCACATAATGGCTTCCGGAACACAGTTTATTGTGACGTTCTCCATTAGTATAAGAGACCCCAATTAAACTATTGTGATGAAATAAAGATTTTGTCCTTATAAATTCATAAAATATTGCTTTGATGGGTGTTTGAATGCATTAGATCACACCTGTGAATACTTTTTGAAGGGTATAACAGCAACACTTCAACCCACGCAGGTAAAAGGAAACTGCTCTCAATATATCTTCCAAGATTGCAATGTTCCTTTTTTATTGCGAATTGTGATTTATTATTGAATTAAACTTATTGTAATTATTTATTATCTATTTATAGCAAATAAGTATGGAGTGCAAACAAAAAGAGACTAGGGTCATTCCACATCAGTTCACCCAGGCCATGTCTACTGTCTCAGATTTTAGTGAACATTTTTTTACTTAAAAAAGTAACTGTAACTGTAAAAGTATTTATGTAGACAAATAGTAGACTGCGCTCACACAAAACTCAGAAAAGAACTCCATAGTAAATTGCTTCCTGCTGCCTCTCTGCATGTAATTGTTTGCTATAATTACGTATAATATTCAAGAATATTTTTTTAATTGTATAACACCTTTTACACACACTGAATATTTTTAGATGTGTTTTTTATTTGAAGGTTTGGGCAGTTATTTCTTTTCTCCCTCATGCATGAATGATTTAGAAGAAATCCATGCCTAAAGGCCGTTTTACACTGTACATTTGTTTGTACAAACTCTTCCGTGAACTCTTGCATGAGGCAAAATGTATCGTGTAAAGCGGCAAATTGTATGAATGCTTGTGTGAATGTCTCAATGCCTGAATGGAAAATAGAACGTGTTCTCATTTTGTTGAGACAAAAGTACAATCTCACGTACATTCATTTGTACAAAATCTTTAATCGTGTAAAACGGCCTTAAGAATATTGCCAATGAATTTATGCGTTTTATTAACAATATAAAATGTTGAATTAGTCTGGAAGATAACTGGAAAATTAAACTGTGACAGCAAAATTTAGAAGATTCTCATGGTAAGTATCACTTGCAATGGAAAATTGAGTAACTTTATTGAGCTGGAAAGTTTTGGCATTGGCAGAAAGAAAATTGCCCTTACTTCTAGATGCGTGGCTGGACGTGAGGGAACTCTTTGTCATAACATTTGAAGCCACATTCGATATGCAGAGTGCTCACTCACAGCATCAGATGAAAAATAGGAGGAGGAATGTGTTGTTGCACGAGAATGTTGATGATATAAAAGGGACGTTAGGTCGCCAATGAAGAAATTTGAGTGTAGAGGAAGGAAGAAATGCATTCTTAACCCCTTAAGTGGGGTAAGCGACTACAGTTGCAAATGGAAGTCGCTCCCTAGGTGGGGAGCGCGACTATAGTCATGCGCTGCTTAACTATGTATGCTTCTTGGTGGGGATAGCGACTAAAAGCGTCCGTTGCGATTTATTCTGTTTCTACTGTGTGTTTTGTGATTCTAACCACACATTTTCTCACTTTTCGTTTACTTAATGGATTTATTTATCGAATATTAATTGTAGCGCATAGTATATTTAGGTCTCATTTTCCGATTGAAAAATTTCGCCTGTTAGGAACACTTGTTCGTGGAATTCGCGTTTGGCATTCACATCCAGCTAATAATATCATTTTAATTTATTACCTGCCTATTATTTAAAGTACATTTAATGTTATTTCATTATAATTAGTATATTTTTATATATAAGTACAGTTCTGTTAAAAAAAATCGTACCGCTGAAAATTTTTAAGTCTGAAATTTATGACTAAGTGGCAACATGGCAGAACCACGCCCCCCTCAGAGAGCATTAACCTCTCCAAGCGGCCATTCCTGCCCGTAGCTGGGGGGGTTGAACCATCCCCGGAAGGAAAGGGGAAGGGGAAGGCTAGGGTTTCTTTTGTTGTGATGTGTGAGTGAGAAGGAAGACTGAGATTGCAAAGTTCAGGCACGCCAAGATCCCTCACACACGACAGATGCAAGCAGCCACGGAAAACAAAAGCCAATCTTAGGTCTCAATCCCTGGAGTTCCTTTCGTTTCTTATGAGCATTTTAATTTATACGCGTATTCATTAACGTTTTCGCGTATTCAAAAATTTCAAATGTTTGACGCATTTTTGTAATCTGGAAGTCCTTGTGATATCGCAATCTATATTATATTTGAAATGGTGTAATATATTCTGGATCGAAACTATAGATCACTCAATTTCGCTCTGAAGTAACCGATAATATCGGCTCATCAGGCTCATAGTATCAGGCTCGAATTTGAGTGCACAACTGTCCTTGCAAAGCATTAAGGGAAAACATTTTCTATGGACGATGTATTTCTGCGTGAACAATTGTTTAATTTTAAAACGATGAGCTTTGAATTTCACATTCTTTTAGCAAATAATTTCGTGATAATTCGAGGCTCAGAAAGAAGGACGTGCAGATTAAAAATGCACCTATCGCACTAACCTCATCCTTCTTGTGAATTCAGTCGTTTTATTATCCAATGCAGAACTTCAAATACGCGTATATTATGTGTTCACTAATGACATTATACCGTATATGAATGACTTGAGCTGGCTGATCTTAGATTAGTGGTTGTATCAGGTTCAGTTCATCACCCTCTTGCTTCACCGCCATTACTGCGTTTTCTATTCGCCATAGGTCAGATTTTTCTCATGCAAGATTCATAGAAAAAAATTCATAGTAGAACTTTCTACAATGCGTTTTGTGACTTTTTTCCTAACTCAATTACCAAAGCAGCAATTTTTTTATGGCGAATTATAGAAAATTGAACCAATGTCCTGTAAAATGTGCAGAATTAATTATGACGTTTTGAAAGTAATAGGAATTTTGATACCGCAAGGACTCCCAGACAAAGAAAATCAAAATGCTATATATTTAGGATCAACCTATTGTAAGCTTATAAAGCTAATTAATACAAGTAGGAAAGTAATAAAAAACGAAACAAGTAAGGGGGATATAAGCCAATGAAGTGGGCATTTCGTTTCCGTGCTTCCTAGCTGCTGTGAATGAGAGATCATGTAAGTTTTCACATGTTTCCACACATCCACATAATGTGAGGGTGATGTAAGGGGCTTCCTTTGGTTCGGAATGTTTATTGCTCTCTCAGGAAATATTGGACGGACCAAAGGGGTCCTTTGGGGTGGTGCCTCTATGCAAAGATCTTCGCTAATAGAGTTAACTCACTAACTGAGTAGATTTAAAGAGGCATTTGAGGGACTAGAAAAGTGAAATTATTGGAATCAGGTTACTCTTATTACAGGTAACAAGAAAATTTAATACAATTTCCACCACGAAACAATAATTGAGTACTGGCTGAAGTTCATGATTGAGTGGATCGAAAGTTCCGTTTTCTTTCCAACCGACTCCTGCCACATGTCCCAAAATCTTTCACAGTCTACTTCCTTCCCCTCCCCTCCTCCAGTGCTCTGGTGTGGGAAGTGCACTGGCCATTTAAAACCCTCTGACCTCCCTCCTTTCCCTCACCATCCAGAGTTCTCAAGGAAAGGAGGCCTCCATCATCACCCAGTCCCAACCTCTGCGTCCATTTGTCCTGTCTTTCTGCCCTCTGTCAACTCCAACCCTTAGTTCCCCCTCCCCCCTTCGCTTCCCTCTCCTTCCCACCCCCACTTACCCCCCTCCTCTCCGCTCCACCCTTAGCCTTCCCCCTCCTACACCCCACTCCCTAACGCCTTGGTGGAAAGCTATATATGCTTGAACTAAACCGATGAACCCTGCACATGATTATGCCACAGTGTGGTGAAATGCGTTGTGCCAAAGAAATAAATATGTTGAAGATTACCAAGTGTTTTATTCATTATGGGCATCGAGCTACTTACATCCAAAGATATTTGAAGAGTGAATACGGCAAATAGACCAATGCCATTTAACTATAATGCTGGAATTCCGTGGAAACCAGCTAGGAAATAAGCTCAAAGCCTGCCTTCATTCAACTATTATTACCCAAAGAAAAATGGCTTGGTTGCTACGCACTGACACATCGTCATAAGGGTTTAGCATTTACTTGATTGGTCTGCGGCAGTTTTACCCACATTTTCATTACAACTAACCAATTTCTGCAGTAAATAGGCCACGACTTAAAAAAATAAATAAAGGAAACATCCTAAACCTTTAAGTCGCCCGAACACCTCCATATCCAACCACCGTCAACCAGCATCAGCTGAAAAGATACAAGAAGATGTGCATGCGCACAGTGAAATATGCCTGCCTGCCTTCACAATCCCCCATTTCCTTGTAGCATACGTAATTTTTATAGAACATTACATTGAATAATCACCACTAATAGCTTAAAATACGTTAAAGAAGGACGGCAAAAAATGCACCAAAGAATGAATACTAACACTGCCTGAGTGTTCGCGAAAGTGAAAGACGATAAAAAAAAGTGCATAAAAGTTTACCTATTGCTATCAAAGCTATTAGTTGTGATTATTCAATGTAATGTTCTATAAAAATTATGTATGCTACAAGGAAATGGGGGATTGTGAAGGCATAGAAAATGTTTTCCCTTAATTCTTTGCAAGGACAGTTGTGCGCTCAAATTCGAGCCTGATATTATATGTTACTTCAGAGCGAAATTGAGTGATCTAGTTTCGATCCAGAATATATTACACCATTTCATATATAATATAGATTGCGATATCACAAGGACTTCCAGATAACGAAAATGCGTCAAATATTTGAAATTTTTGAATACGCGAAAACGTTAATGAATACGCGTATAAATTAAAATGCTCATAAGAAATGAAAGGAACTCCAGGGATTGAGACCTAAGATTGGCTTTTGTTTTCCGTGGCTGCTTGCATCTGTCGTGTGTGAGGGATCTTGGCACGCCTGAACTTTGCAATCTCCGTCTTTCTTCTCACTCACACATCACAACAAAAGAAACCCTAGCCCTCCCCTCGAAAATAATCCTTTTCGCAGGTCAAAATTTTCCTTCCGGGGGTGGTTCAACCCGCCCAGCTACGGGCAGGAAGGGCCGCTTGGAGAGGTTAATGCTCTCTGAGGGTGGCGTGGTTCTGCCATGTTGCCACTTTGTCATAAATTTCGGACTTAAAAATTCTCAGCGGTACGATTTTTTTTTACAGAACTGTACCTAAGTTTTGTTCTGATACATATTGCGAAATTCCAAAAAAATCTTTGTTCACTCTTCTTTTTTTCATACTCAATGGTGTATTATTTTAAATCTAATGTATTGGCGATATACTTTACACAAATTACTGCTAAGTTATTCTTATGAAGAATTTTATTTTCACCACATCGTAGTTTTCACCTTGTTCATTGAAGTTTTACACACCTCGTATTCCCACGAAAAACCTTAAATCGTCCGGTTATTTTTCGGCACGCTCGGACTAAATCGTGACGTGGTTTAGCTCAGCTTACAAGCAAGTAAGCAATCGTAACGCGTAATTTACAATGTTTTTACTACATTGTGTTTATCATAACGTTATGTTTGGATATTGGGTGATGGTAAATCACGAAGAATAAACTCCCAAACAATTGAATTTAAAATTCCTGAATTATGAATATTGTCAGATGAAAAACTTTCACAACCGTAAACTTCCATTTGCAAGAACTCAAATCATTACCCACAAAATCCAAGTTCAATGTACTGAGCACTAAGATTTGAGGGAGAAAGCTATGACCTGACCACCCTACCCTCGCCACTTCCCTTCGTCATTATCTGGGCTCCCACTTTCTTGATCCCTCGGCCCATGCCCTCTTTGATTCCCAGGGGGTGTGAATTGACTTAAAGGATGCTATTTGTTGATGAAAGCATTTTGCTATGGAAAGGCTGCATCGGATGGGAGGTTTACGTACAAAAAAAACGTTCAAGCTTTGGTATGGAATCGTTTAAACTACGCGACTCAAAAACTGGGTACGTGTGGAACAAGCTGATTTACACAGGGAGGGACACTCAGCTAGTTGAAACAGTCGAAGGCATTGACGTGTCAGATTTCACTACGCCTTCGAGATTGGTTCTTTCTCTTGCCAAGGATTTGCTGAAGCAAGGATATACTATTGCAATAAACAATTGCTTTAGTAGCCCCGAGGTATTTGACTTTTTTGTCACAATTGAGACCGATGCAATCAGAACTGTGAGAGAGAATGGGAAAAATCTTCCGCAAAATGTCACGCAATGAAATTTGAAATAAGGGGAGGTTGTTGCGGCCTATCGTAAGAATATAATGGCAATGAAATGGCAGGACAAAAGGGATGTGTGAGTATTGAGAAGCATACATTATCACACGATGGTGAGTGTTCCAAGCAGAGGAGAAGGAACCAAAATAAAACCTCTGGCATGCGTTGATTACAACGATGCGATGGGAGTGGATTTGTCCAATCAATGCATCGTGACAAACTGTACCGCGCCAAAAAGATTGAAAAAGTATTATCAAAAGATGTTTAGGTACATGTTAGACGTAGCGGTGTTCATTTCTTTTATTACATAAAAAAAACAAGGCGGTGGTCTCTCGCAACTTAATTTCCACATGAATCTTATTGAGGATCTGTTTCTATAATATGGGAAATCCACTGAAGATAAGGAAGAAAAGGAGAAAGAAGGGCAGCAATTCAAACTCCAGGAAGACTCATAGGGCGACATTTCACTGACCATAATTCACCTACAGGGAAGAGAAAACAAGAAGTAAAACGATGTGTTGTGTGCCTTGCTAATGGACAGAGGAAGGAAACAATTTTCTCTTTTAAAGTGCGTGATGCCCTTCTATGTGCGGCGCCATGTTTTCAAGTGTATCACGTCACATCAAGTAGTCACAACGATAAGCTACTGAATTGGCTATTTTTGTTTAAAAAACTATGGATAAATTGTTTGTCCACGAGTTCAAATAATCTCCTATGAAAATATACATAAGCCGTTTTGCCTGAATGGGAAAATAATTGATAGGATGCTATAAAAATGTATATTGTTAGTTACATGTAGTTGTAAAGATATTGTAAAATTTTAAATGAAACCATTATGAAATGTATTTCAGTGCCCTTTGCGGAACTGTTCTACAAAAACACTTCAAAGCGAATTTATTCTTTGAATTATGCCCATCTGTCTTTTTTTGAGGTATCAAATCTGTATGACGTTTTTGTATCTCTTGAAACTAAAAAACTGAACGCTTATAAAAATTGGCTATTTTAGTATAAAAACTACCCATAAATTGTTTGTTCACAAATTCAAATAATCTTCTAGGAGATTCAACACAAATTGTATTATCTCATTGGTAAAATGATCGATTGGATGCTAGAAAAATTAATTTTTGCTATAGTTGTAAATATTGTAAATGGAACATTGTCAAATTGTAAAACTTATTTCAAGGCCCTTCATGTAATTTTCTACAGAAAAGCTTCAATGACTAACAAATATTTGAGTAATGCCCGTTTACTATTATAAATTATAGTATGCATAAAATATATCATTGAATGCAAGAACATGTCAATTTTTCAGTGTTATTAAAATAGTATGAATATTGTAATTTTTTAGTTTCATGATCTTGAAATATATTCCAACACCCTTTTTTTAAATAAATATACCTGCAGTTAATAATATTTAAATAGCAGCAAATTATTTCAATTATGCCCATACAGGCGTCTGCCGGAAACATCTTAAACAGCTTTACCTTTTTCTAGCCCATGAAAAGTGCCTTATAAAAATGATAAAAAAATTTTCACAAATTCATGAAAAAAACTTTTGCATTAAGTTCTAGGAGGCATAAGAAAACATGTATATAGCTTTTTATTTCATGAAAATCGGAGGATTTGCTCCCCACCAGCTGAAATATAAGGAAAAATTCGTCTCCAACTAAGGGGTTGATTCTTCAAAGATTTAAAAAAATAATCTGCTAATTTTGGAGAAAAATTAATTGAGCCATAAAGCCGAAAGAAAATCACGCTTTCTACCAGATGCATGTTGCCTTTTGTGTCCTATTTGGTCATTATCAGTTTACCATCAAGTTTCAGATGCACCAGAGTTTGCATCTTACCTTTGGTTTTGTGGTAGATGCATTACCCACCCTACTGATATGACCAGCAATGTGTGATATGTTTATAGTCTGGAATGTCAAATGGATACATTTTGAAAAGCAAGTTTGGGCCGAGTCTGTCTTCTTTTGAGAGGATCACTTATGTGGTTTTCATTTTGAGGTAACTACGTGCTGTTATTTTGTTTTTGACTTTTTTACTTTGAAATTTCTCTGGAGCAGGTAGTAAGGTTTGGTGAGCAGGGTGGGTTTATTGTTTTTTGGGCTGTGGCTCGTTAGGTTAGAGGTAGGGTCGCCCAGAATTCATAAATAATAAGGCACTTAGAATATATTATAAATTATAATGAGGGTGTTGTTGCAGGGCGGTGGAAGCGTTTGTACAGCGTGATGGAAGTGCTGCTGCTGTGTGCTGAGGGCGTTGCTGCAGTGCTGTGGAAGCACTTCAATAGGCTTCAGTACCTCTGTAGTGCTGCTGACATGGGAATATTGAAAATTTGAAGGTGTCGGGCATAGAGATGGGTGCCGTCTTGATTTTGGTCGGAGGAGGCGCAGGAGGGAAATAATAATATCTTTATTCATCCTTGGAACATTTACATTTGATAGATGTGGATAAAGGCGGCGGCGTGACGGCGCGAATGCTGAGCGTTTGATCGGCGGCGGTGGCATGGCGTAGTCGGCGTGACGTGTTAACGTCTGGATGTGTATGAGAGGAAAAAAGTGAATAACTGGAAAATCTCCGAGTATTTTAGTACAACTGTTAAAAATGTAAAGGGCTATCTAAAATACTGCGTCGTTAAGAGGTTAACTTAGCAGATCAATATTTTACTGTTCGCATAGTCACAATGGCACGTTATAGGCTATACAAATAGAGAAATAAATGTGTCAGTGCACTCTATACACAAACTCTTTACATAAGTCATAGTTTTCATAAATAAAAACTATTTAATTTAGGCTCTGCAGTTCTAGTCTACTTTTCTTGGCTGTAAGGGCGAGCCCACAGATATTGAAACTCCGTTCAATAGGTGGGCTGGTGGTGGGGATGCACAGGAACTTGCGCATCACATGCGAAAGGGACTGTGCGAATGAGTAGACAGAACTGAGGCAACATCAACATGGCATAGTGTTCTTGAGTGATTCACAGCTAATCTTCAAACAGCTAATTTGTAGGACTTATCCACACGCTTATCCACTGCTTTGTCTGGCTCTAACTGGGGCTGAAAATATCATGAACTCGATATTCTCAGGCGTTACTTTGTGAAAATTGATATCAACAGAATCAATGCAAACTTTGTAAATTTCACAATGGACTTCATTCAGTACGACTGGTTTCATCGCATAGGCGACAAATTCAGGTACATTTTCTAGTCAAGCACAGAATATAGGAGGGGTTGTATAGATGGACATTTGATAAGAATTGAGCCTCACTGCAGGTGGAGGAGAAGGGGGTGGGAAGTGTTGTGGATTCCCTATTCTCAATTTTCCTATTGATTGATGCTACATTGACTCTATTCGTGGCTGTATTCGCGTGAATATGATACGTGAAGAATCTGCCGAAGAGAGTGACAGTGACAATGACGAACAGCATGACTCAGTGTATTACACCGGGAAGACACAGATAGAATTGGGCCCAGGAAAATGTGCGTTTTGTTAATGAGAAAGAATGGAAAAAGCAGAGCACTGTGTGAAATATTTTAAAAATGTATTTGCCGAGAGCACACCGTCACAACTTTTCTTGGTTTTGCTGAAGCTGGAGACAGTGAAAAGGACGATGATGAAGAAGAACACGGTTGGGAGGATGATAATTTATTTATAAATCCGGTGACACATGGTAATTTTTTTCGTAAATTTATTCATGAATACTTTCAGAGTTTCACTGCACATGCGCACGCCAATATTTGGTAAATTTTCTGTAAAAACGAAAACTGTAAACTCTTCATGAAACTCTATCCCTGATTGGCTTTTCTGCACAAATGCACTTAGACCGCCATCATCACGTTCCTGCAATATCTCACACCTCGAATATTATACTATTATCTAATAAATAAGTAATTGTTTGACGTTGGAACTTTGCTTCTCGATATACTCTTGCCATTTTGCTTTAAATTAAGTAAGGGATTTGTGGACTATGCGAGATATATGTATTATGGTCAAAATTAACGATAAAATATTTTTATCCACGAGAGGGAAATCTCTCACTTTGTATTTTCTTAATAAATTTATTTGAGATTACTTTGACATAAATTGATGATTTATGCATTTATATCTATGCTTAATTGGTACCGTACTTGATATTTAGCAAGAGTCAATTGTTCGCTCAGTACATTCTTTTCTTCACTCAGAGACTTTCAGAGCGGGAGGGTTACACCTGATTTCTTTATAATTTACAATATCTGTACGAACTACCTCCAAAACTATGAAGCTCAACCGAATACAAGGAAATTATAATAGTTTTTGCGTATAAATAAGGTCATTAGGAGTAATATGAAGAATAATACGCGTAAAAATAACTAGAATCTGAGGGAAGTATCAGTAAGCCATACCATGAGTTGGGAACCTCACGCCATGTTTCGCCAAATCTCTCTTAATGAGCGATAGTCTGGTGAGGATCCCGCTTTCCTTGCGTGTAAAGGATCGTGGTTTCAATTCTCCATTGGAAAAATTTTAGGTGAATGAATTTTTTTAATTCAATATTTTTTTAAAAACTAATTAATTGAAATATTTTCTTACACAATGATGGATAGTTTTATCAGATAGTTATTTCTATCTCTAGTTTCGGACTTTTTCTATGGTGAAGATAGTTTTAGTGACTCTGGGCTGGGGAACTGCTACATGGGGATTGTGACGTGTTCCATCGTGAGCAAGCATCCTTGTTCTTGCAATTCCTTCAGTTTATACGTTTGACTAAAGTAATTCCTGGGTTATAACAGCAATGGATGTGTGCTATTCCATATCATGGCTCGTAGGTCCTGCAAAAATATCTTCTCTGCTTGTTCTTTTTGTACAGAGAATACACTATTGATGGCAGATCAAAAAGTTCTCTTCTTGGCTGTCAGCCGATCAGCGCCCAATTCATGAAGTTTTCCTGCTCGTGTGACATGGGGTCCAACAGTTCACAAAACTCTATTCATGAATATGGAATATCTGAATAAATTTACAACAAAAATTACCATGGGACATCGGCATAATGCGTTTCACATTATGAAAAAATTGCGCTTTCTACTTTTAATTTTTGACTATTTAATATAGCGTAAATTACAATAAAATTCTACCTCAACTTTACCATCAAATATATACAATACAGTTACATGTATAAAAACTATGTAACAAAAAATTAATAATGTATTTTCAATGATAAATTGTGGAATGTGTTGTTAAATTTCACATACATTTTTTTAAATAATTATTTTTAAAATTTTCGTCAATTTGGTTATTTAGACCATGCACAAACCACTGACATGCCAGTTGCCTTCTCGACTTATTTAGGTTAAAAGACTTATGAAGGATTATATTCAAGTTGGGCAAAAAATAAACAATGCGATCATCCTAATTTTACATTTTTAGCTTCAACGCAAATTTGTTTGTTTATACTTTCTAATTTTCCCTGAAGTTTTAAACAACCTGACCGAAATATATTATCCCGAGGATCAAACACACATCAGTAGAAATAAAGCTCCTCTAGTCCCAAGAAATCGAGCACATTTTAATTTAAATGGAAATATACCAATCCACTCAGCTACGTTGTTTTTGAGTTCGCACCTATTTCTTCCTGCTTACTCTGTGACTCTCAACTTTACCTCACCTACGTTCTTTTTTTGTTGGGCCAAACTTTGATGCAAAATAAAACCTATCAAAACCACGCTCAGCCAGGTAGCTGAGCGGACATACGAGGCTGGCAGTGGGAAGGGAGAGGAAAGGTTGACAAGACGAACTATCGTGGCGGCAGAAATCAATCCAAAATGCATCTGTTCGAACAATTTGTCAGTACTTTTTCGACTGTAGGTGTTAAAATCCAAGTTGCACCACGCTGCTGCCATTAAAATGACCGGCGGCGGCACGCCGTAGTTTTTACCTCGGCAGTGGCATGCCTTGCATGGCCAGCGGCGCTGTGTAACCAGCGCGGCACCCATCTCTAGTGGGGCATGCTGCAGCAGCATTTTGTTTTTACAGGGTTCTTAATTTCTCTGTAGAGACCTGATCTAAGTCTGTGATCTGTACCATTTCTATAATTTGAAAAAATTAATGAATAAGAATTTAGGTTATTTCATAATTTAGATTTCATAATTTTTGACATCTTCCCAATATGTCCATGCAAGTCTTAAGCAAAAATATTTTCAGTGATGGATGAAATAAATTTTGCGTACCCAACTTATGAGGGACTTTTAAAGAATGTATTTTATCAGTGTGCAGCTGTTTCAATTTTATATTCATGCCTAAAACACTCTTAATTACCTTCAATTAGGATCTTCCAGAATATGTGGCACAAGTTTCACAAGCACAAAGACCCAAGGAACAGAAGTCCAGTCCCCTTTCGCGAATGTTTGATAGATATGATGTGATAGAAACATCTTATCACTTCTTGTCAGAAAGGATTGATCTTCATCTTGTGGATGACCCTGGTGGTGAGTAAGCCCTAAAAAAGTCACACATACCTTTGTTCCATTTACCGTGATTGTATCCCTTGTGTGTAGATTTCCACTGATGTGGTTTGCCCCCTGATTCTATGTTTTTCATGTATTCAAATGCTCTCCAGGCTAACATGCTTTTTACTCCAAAAAAAAAATGCAAAAAATCCCCCTCATCAGCGTCAAGGTAGCCAAAACAAGGATTGTTTTATAGGACAGAAAATAAGTAGATGTTTCCACATTTGTATTTTTTTCCTGTTGATTATTAACTCTATGAGATAATATTGCTTCCATAATGGTTTGTAAATGCAATTTTTCAAATGCAGCATATTCATTCTGCACTTTAAGTATCAAGAATGAAAAACTTCATTTTTTACCTCTTGTTATTTCCATCTATGTAATGCTAGTGAAATTAGTAAGCTTGCAAGAGATGAACAAACTTGAATTGAAATAATTTATTTTCCTTTATCTTCAGTGAGGATGGTGCTTAGTGAAATTTGAAAATCTCTCTCAAGAGATGTCCATTGTACCGTTAAAAAGATACCTGCCAATTGTATTAATCCACACACGAATTGTTATTAGCTGATCATGGTTTTGACTGAATGAACCTTCATTTTTCAAGATCTTTGACATTAAAATTAATGGATAATCCTGATGAACCATATTTTTTTATATTTAAGCTTGGAATATTACAGTTGGTGCCTTTTATTGGTTACAACATATAGATTCCACAGGTTAAAGCCTGACTCTATTTGCTTTATAAATGCAGCTATACCAACTCAAAAACTCCTGCTGTATCACTCTCACTCAGTGATAACATTGGGAGAGATTTTAATAAACCCTGCAAATTTCTTCTTTTTAGGACGGTCAAGCCATCCAGACCTCAGGGATGGTGCTGCCCTTCAGATTGAGTTGCGCCATTTCCTCGTAGACTTCTACCCATACCATTTAGCTCGCAGTGAACGAAAACATTGGCCAGCTTACAGAGAGGGAGTCCATACTCAGTGGCTAGATCAGTCAATGTCCTCATTTCGCACAACATTTCTAGATTTGGTAGATGTTGGTATTAGTACTAGTTCTTCTCAGTTGCCATCGCCGTGGAATAACCCACGAGGGAAAGTGGAAGAGGAAGGGCGGGAGAGAAGTGATAAAGGAATTCAAGGGAGACCACCGTCTCAAGGGACAAGTGCCTCATCAGAACATAGCCTGGTGAGTAGTAATAATTCTAAAATACAGATTCAAGCATGATGTGGTGGAACTGTTTCATTATGTCAGAAACAAAACATTTGCAGTTTTCCACTAGTAAAAGATTTAATTCCGACGAGTATAGTGTTGAAGATGATGTTGTATGATGGCGATCGTCAGGGAAAACCGGGAAAACCTGGAATTGTCAGGGAATTCTTGTAACAGCCAGGGAAAAACTACTATAGGAAATTCTCGTTATTTTTCTACCATTGCATCTATCAGCCAGTCTTTCCCACCCTTTATTTCACCAAAACATTTCACCAACTAAAACTAATGTCCGTTGCTGACGTGCTTGAAATAAGCCCCATCAACTTGTGGAACATTCAGTGGTGAATCTATTTATGTAGTTCTGAATCTTAGTTATTTAGTTGTGAACCTTGTGCCTTTTTAGTAATCCTCAACTTCCAAGAACTACCACAATGTGACTATAATTTGGATGAGAGTTTAACTTATGGGTTTGCATTATAAGTGAGGTGAATTTGGTGTCGACATGTCTATTGAAAGTGGGTGAAAATCGTGTTTCCGCTGGCGAGACGAAAGCTCACCCTTACCGGATGTACTTAAAACTTTTGATGTATTGATTTCAGCTTTTAACGTTTTCTGAGTTTTGATGAAAAAAATTAATTCAGCAGAAATAAAGTATTCCAATAATAGGTGACCTTTTGGCGATCGGTTAGGGAAATTGATAAATCCATCAGGGAAAAGTCAGGGAATTTAAAAATTGGATATCAGTAGCCACCCTGATTTAACATTGAAAATAGGTAGTCAGAATTAAATCTTTTGTTAGTAGAAAACTGCATGTATTTTGTTTCTGTATGCAATAATTATGATAATAGTTTTGCTTCCCTCAGGATCCTAGCATAACTGTTAATTGATGAAAGGCTTATCAAATACATAAAATTTGCATGATTATTAGAAAAAATCAATCCATATCTATCAATTGTAAAAATAATCTATTGCTTCATTGTGAACATTTTCACCTTTGCCAAAAATGGTAAATGAACATATATACATAGAAGTTGTGTTAGGAAAAAATTGACTCAAACTGGGAATGGAACCATGGACTTTCACACATAAATGAAATCTCAGGGTGGCTACATGTCAGGGAAGTCAGTGAAGTCAGGGAAATGTCAGGTAAAAGAGGTTGGCTGTCAGGGAAATGTCTGGGGTTTTCATGTCTTGTCAGGTAAACTCGTAGCGGTCGCGCCTCTACAAGTGGCTCGGCTCATGTTCCATATACTTCTTTCATCTCCACCACCGTCCAATATATGCTGGGCCACTCATTACCAGTTCTTTCTTCCTCCCTTTGGCTCTGCCCGACCATTCCTGGCTACCTTTTCAAATATCTTGGCTGAAAGGCTGGCCTGAAATGTGTGGGGGTGGGTACCTTTCGGGAAACCCCGGAACAGTTTGAAAGTCTCTGCTGCAGTCTGTATCTGTTTGCCCGCTCACTGTTGGCAAGTTTCCACATATGGTTTCTCTCTCACTTGCACATCCCTCTTTGAAGGTGCATTGTGCGTATCGAATTCCTTATCGAATGCACGTGTTACGAGATCGCACCGCCTGCCTGCCTACCATGTTTTCTTCATAATATTCCTTATACATTGCACTTTCTTCTCAGTCTTAGATACTCAATATTATTAATCCAGGTTAGACTTTTAATATTGGCCTTTAAATGTCTTATGTTTCTTAGTAATATGTTACTATTACACTTTGTAATCCAACATTTATTTAAAAAACGACAATTTATAGAACTGACTTTTGTTTTCTTTCGAAATGCAGTGATAGCAACTGCATCTCAAATATAGCAATGCATGTATTATGTAGGTATTGTGCCATCGTTAAAACAAAAAAATCTGAAAAAACACTCTACACTTAGTTTCAGGGAGAAATTTTGTCAGGGAATTTCGTGGAAATGTCAGAGAATTTCAAAATTAAAACTATGTGGCCACCCTGAATCTCCAGGTTGAAACAAATAGAGGATTTTAGGTTTGGGATTGTAATAATAAGTTAGGCAGATATGAGAAATAATCATTGTTTGCTCCCATGTGTACTTACCGTTACTCTTTTGGATTAAATGGAAAGGTTGGCAATAATGGAGTGTCCAAATAATCCATATTCTTTGGTATTTAATGATTTGACTTATTTAAATCATTCCCTCATAACCTCATGCTCTGCCTCTGTGACCATTATCCTGAAAACTTTGATTGGGTCTGTGTGGTGGCTAGTGCCCTGGCTTCCCACCCTGGGGATCCAGGTTTTAATCCTGGAAGCTATTGAGATTTTTCAATGGAATCCTGATCTCCATGCCAGTGCTCTGGGAGCACTTCAACTGCAGTACTCCATTATTGGGTTGGGTTGCTAAACTGTGGAAAGCCTTTCATTAAAATGGGCTAATGCTGATGCCAGGTTTCTCTCTACCAGTCCTCTGTTCCCAGTGAAATTATTCCCTTAGAAAACTACTAGCTTTTCCATAATGGTTGAAATGACCTCAGTTGTTGGTCACCTCCCCGTATAATCAACCTGAACCTGTGCTCCCTTCCTTGCGGTGGAGGAGGGTGGTACATTTTAATGTGATTTCCTGGACTCTAGGTTTAAATATCAGTCCAAGTAGATGTCATCTTCGCCATGGTGAAATTAATGCATTTTTTGCCCACTTCAGGGTTTTTTTGTATTTTTAGGGAATCAATCACCTTGCCTTTTATTGCCTCCCGCCCTTTTTCCTTCTTCACCAAATACAAAGCTGTTTGCACATTGCTCTCCTTAGAGTAAGCATTGGGCAATAAGATGAAAATCTTGTTTTATTCGATATATTCGAGTTTTTTAGCAATGCATATTATTTTTTATTTTACTAATATCTTATTCTTAAGGTGTATTTTTCATTATCAGGGAACAAAAAAGCCTGGAACCAGTAAAACCCCTAGTGGAAATGCGGTGAAGAACCATGTGTTGAACCAATTGTCAAAGCTCATGACAACGTGCATTATACTTAGGATAGAAAATTTTACTCTTTATAGAGTCACAACATCAAAGAAAAAGACCAAACCAAGAGAGTTTATCGCAGGTAAGATTTATTTGTTTAAATAATTAATCATTGGTAAGTAGTGGTAAATAATAAAAAAAATTGTAATGCAGCCTTTCAAAAATGTGTTGGTATTGGCAGCTCACTGCAGTTGCGATTCATTTCAATTTGTTACAATTAGAAATATGCCTGTTATAGTTTCAATAACTCAGCTAACTAATGATGACATGCAAAATGGTGGATGAAATCTGCTTTGAATTTCTATACTCCTGCTGACATTACTTTGGCATTAATGATTAAGTGCTTCAGCTGAGTAATTATTACATGATTTGCTACCCTATGAACCTAACATTTAGAAGGAGGTGAAATGCAATGTGATTGGTCTGTCCTATTGCTCATCCAGTTTAAAGTTTACTTGGAATATTTGGCTGTCCTCCTATCAAAGGGGAATGGCTTATGATATGGCTAGTTAAATGTACATATCATTGGTAACATTATAGAACAATGAGTAACTGGTTCAACGTAGAATTTTGGAGCCGGTTGAAAAATGGAGCCAGATATGCTTGAACATTTCAATGCAGATATTAAGGGACAATATTTTGGTTGAAGGTATTATTACATTGGGTTCATTATTTAACGTGAAAATTTCATACTGGCAGCTTCAAATTTACACTGTTTTCAAACATGTACCAAACGACACAGAAAGCAGGATGTGATTCACTTTTATATGGTTGCATTTGGTGCCATATTAACTTTTTTAGTTTTTCCGTTGAGATTCGCTCAGATTTTTATCCAGATATTTTTTCTTAAATGACAGTTGACTGGTGAATACCATTGCTAAAATGTAGTTATTACTTCCATCCACCTGTTTGTAGCCAGGATTGGTTACAATGGATTTCCCCTTACTTTTCCAAAGCAAGATTCAAATACAAAACATTGTCTGCACTACACTATGTGTCTAACAGTATTGCACTATGTAAATTTCTACTACGGCTATAGTTTGTATCGCAGCATGTGTACAGTTAACCGTCTTTGAGTCGTGACATTGATCGCTCCACAAGTCTACTTGTATGGTGCCTGTTTATGCTGTGTTATGTGTTTTGTGATACAATGTACAGAGGATCTTGCCTGCCTATCATGATGGATATAAGCCTTTCTGCACTGCATTCTCATTCCATTATGACACAAAAGTCACCTAAGAGGTTTCCAGAGTTGAATCCGTTATCACTGAGATAAATCCTGTATGGTCAGTGCTTAGCAAGATTTATTATGTTTCACTTATCGTTTGAGAATACAATGTTAGTTCAATCTTTTCCTGGATACCCCCATTCTTCTTCCCCAAATTCCTATCCCAAGAAGGAATGGATACAGTAGAAACTCGAAAATACGAACTTCGAAATTACAAAATTTTGATTTTACGAAGCAAAATCTTCGGTCCCGACCAAAAGGGTATCTTAATGTATGAAACAGTACGCGATATTACAAAATAACGAAGTTTTAAAATTACGAACCTCGGATCTTGGTCCCGACGTGAAAAAGTTACTCGTTTATACGAATAGTGATGGATCACAGTAATGTTTTCCGGCGCTCCTTGTCAGAGTTAAACATCTAATTAATCATCGTCGCCGAATACGTTATGAACTGAATGTATTACCTGAACGATATCTCATTTTTCAATGCTGCAATAGTAAAGGTGTGGTTTCGCTGGGGCATCCCGCGGCCGCGTACGGCGTCCGCGTCCAGCAGCCGGAAGTCACTGCCATACTCATCCAATCTATATCAAATGGGTTTGGTTTCACTGATACGTCTCGACTGTTTCGAGAGCAGTCAAGACGCGGACGCCTAGTTGGGCAGTCCCAATTTTCGGTGATTTTTCTGCTCTCTTCTCTCTGCATTTCATTATGCGTCCTTTCCAGCTCTTTTTTGTAAAACTACTTGCAACATTGGTCGTCCTTTTCTTCGTCTTCCAACAAAACTAAATCCTCACCATCCATTTCAGCTTAAAATCAACTCACTTTCAGGAAACACAAAGCGATAACAAATTCGTAATTAAACTAAATCCACACTCTCCCACATCGCCCAG
Source organism: Pyrrhosoma nymphula (assembly GCA_963573305.1). Lineage (NCBI taxonomy): Eukaryota > Metazoa > Arthropoda > Insecta > Odonata > Coenagrionidae > Pyrrhosoma > Pyrrhosoma nymphula. The sequence continues at coordinate 41,150,450 of OY754334.1, forward strand.
CCGCGGGAACAAAGAACGACTTTGAATCGTAGGCATCGTAGCACATAAAATATGGAACTAATCGGACTAAAAATGCGTTCGGCTTTGTTACCATGAGTCCACAGAGTTGCCAACGAGTAAAAAATGTAAATTAGTCGTGTACGGATATACTCCCCCGCGAGAGACTAATTGCTACAACCAGCATTTTCCTCTCATGATCCCTGGCATTTTTTGCTACCGATTTTCGCAAGCATTAATCCATGATGAATATTCCTGGTACAGCATTTGTTTGTTGCACGTGTGTGCTCAAAAACTAAGACATGTATCGGAGATGGTGCTGTATTGTTCGAGCGGTAGATCCAGTCGTAAATATAACCCAAAGAAGCCTTTTTTCACACTATTTCAGACTGATTACACTCAACCTTGCTCCAAGGTATAATTATTCTGGCTGGCAATAGCTATCATCGAAAGAATCAGGTTTAATTTCCCGCCCTAATTGAGCGTTTTGATGTAGACTTCGAGTAAGGCATTGCCCTTCCCTTCTTTCGTCGCCAGCAGCCAAGAAAACCAAGGAAAACGAGTTCGCTTGGTTCTTACGACCAATTACTTTTACGCACATTAATTCTAAAGCATGACTAGCGCTGGGCGCATGCATAATCAAATTGAAGAAACGCTCTAGCACCCATACATATTTGTATCGGAAAATGGTGTAGGTACCTTTCTCCCCTTTCACTTCAACCCAGTGATTGAAAAAATATTCTAAACGAGAGTTCAGCTGCGTTCCTGCAGATTGATTGAGAATTAAATAAGGGTTTTGTAGCTTAATCCTTATTAGAGATATAAACAAGAAGAGGATAAGTGGAACCATCCTATGAGATGCCGAAAGTCACGCTGTCGGAGAGGGATCATGAAACCTCGTCAGCATCGTAGCCCAATTGGAAGCACTTGCATCTACCCCCCTCCCCCCCTCGGGAGGACATCGGGGGTGGGAATTACCTACCAGTGCAGAAGCAGGACACCGAATTGGCCAGGATCTTAGGGTAGGTGCGTTGAGGCATTACTTATCACAAGTTGGCAGTTTATTGGCTGTAACCCCCAGCAATTTAAATCGATAGATCACGATCTTACAAAGGAACGCACGAAACTACGAGACCATGGATCGCGTAGCGGTTTTAGTGAGATGGAAATTGTGGAGGGTGAGTAACCCCCTCAATGACGGGGAAAGGAGGGGGAGACAGCTGATTCCGGCCTGGTGCGTGGCCTGACCTGGAGCTGCAATGTTCGGACGAAAATCTCCTTGCTTGATCGAAAGCAGAGGGAAAACAGTAACAAAAAATATCCCAAATTTTAGTTCAACATTGATTCTTTAAATGGATCCTGAGATTTAATGAATGAAGAGCAGGCGACCTAATCTGAATAGAGCCACAAATGAAGCTTTCGCAGTAGCCGATGAAGTGTAAAAGGAGTTATATCGCCTCCGCCGTTGAAGTGCGTGGCTTGTATGTACAATCTACTTTTGAAAGGAAGTACATATTTAGTTGGACTCCTCTATAAGCTCCATCGTATCGGAAATAACCACACCCAAATAAGATGAATCCAAGGAAGAATAACGATTGTTATTTCGTGAGATTAACGGGCATATCAGTATTAGTACAAAATACATAACATGCATCCATCGCATAGCATCCACGAGAGAATCTTATTTTCACTGTCTTCAATATCCGGTGCAAATGATCGCGCAAGTCGCTCACTTCCTTAAGGTATTTATAAATCAATATTATTGATGATTATACATCGCTATCGCTAAAGTTACGAGTTCTCCAGTTAGGAAATAATATAGAAAAATGCGCTAAGAAGCTTCATAGGCTTAGTCCAAACTGCACGAAAATTGTGCAAAGACGCTTCATTGCCTAATCATTCATCGGAAAAAAGAACGAAAAGTTGGTTGTCGTGATGTAAGTTTCGGCGGGGCTTGGAAAGAGGTTGATTCTTCTGATTTTCGGGATTTCCGCCGTGAAAAGCTGGAACGACGCGGTGGAAATCCTGAAAATAGGAAGAATCAAACTCCGACAAATAAGTTGTGTTCAACTGACAATGAGTGCACCCTGTGGGCATGGATACACATTTAAATATACTTTCATGAATTATAACTTCGTAAATCATGCAAGTACGTCGCGAGAGTACATCTTAATCGAAGGAAACAAAAAAAAGAGCTTCATCGTGATGTTTTTGAAAGATACTCGTTCATACGAAATTTGATATTACGAAGTGGCAATTTTTCCGGTCCCGTCGACTTCGTAATTTCGATTTTCTACTGTAATGCCAAGGATTTGCCTCAGATGTGATGATCATAGCATATCATAGGCTAACCCATTTTCTCTGTGAGTAGCGAAGTGCTTCTTTTTCATTTCTCTAATTTAGTCCAAGGCAATGAGTTGGAAATGCGATTGAAGGCCTTAGAAAGAACATATGAATGTTTCTCTTGCAGAATAAACTTGTTATCTTAGATTAAGTTAGAGATGGAAGTTCTGCTGCCTCATTTGAATGGCAGTGCATTGTAAATGAATGTACGATAAGAACCATAGAGAAGTTAGAACAAAAAACTCATCCTTATGTCGTTGGGCTGATTTATCATACACATTCAAGTTTGTTGAGAAATTACTAGCGTTTTGAATGAGAAATAACTTTTGGCTTTTAGTTGTGTCATGAAATTGGGTGACTTTTTTAGACATCAAATTTCAGCATCTGACTGGCATAATAGTATACTTTACAAAATCCATGGAGAATATTCACGAAGAAGTACATTATATTATGTTCTAAGTTTCGTATATTAAAGCCTATCAAAGCCAAATACACTTTGTACCTAGGGTGTGGGATAAAAAACTCATTGTACATGGTGGATTGTAATGTGAAGAGATCCCTAAAATAAGGACATTTCCAAATTACTTCTGATAATGCGTAGGCCATAAATCTCAGTGTACTTGTATATTTATTGATAGTCAGGCATCATTTCCAATCTGTTGGAGAAAATAACTTGGGAGCAAAATACTTGAAATATGCGAAGTAATAAATTCACAAGTGACGTGAAACTAAAACATTTTGTCTTCCTGTCATGAAATATTATGTAACCCGGCTTCTGTGCTTTCCAATAAATGACTCACCAGCACTGCCACCTTGTGAGGTATGACTCCCACCTTGCGTCACGAGTGCAGTTTTATCTGTTTCTAATCTGTAATATCTTCAGTGCACTTAGGGGTCAATATTTTGTTTTTTTTTGTGATACCAAAAAAATTGTCTGCCATTTTCATACCAAAATAATTAGAAAAGAATTACATAGGTTACTCTAAGGGTTAGCTTTATGAAATTGCTTCATTTTTTCATTTCTGTTAATGGATAGCTTCTCATTGTTTTAATAGTAAGAGTTATCAAAGGCTTTTCCTTAGAATCTGAAATGGGTCCTTTAAATTTTTTATCTTTGCATTGGCAGCCACTGATTCTTTTGTGATTACTGGCGATGTATATCTTTAGATTTATCTTGGCATAGTTGATTCTTTAATTGGGAATAATTTTTAAAAATTAGGGTATGAAAAATAGTCATCTATTTTTTTCATGTGGCTGTTTTATTTATTGGCAGGAAATAATGAACACTTGAAAATGGAGACTCAGATGAAATTAAAGTTACTACTTTTTAACTCTAATTGAAATAGCTATTTTTATCTGTCTTTAATGGAAATACTCTTTGTTTGCAATGCAGCCATAAGGAAAAGGAAGCATAAGAAAACAGGTATCACTATAAGTTTATCTTTCATAAGTAGTGGACCTTTCCTTTGTGATTGGTAGTGGTTGGTAACCTTGTTGCATGCTCACATATTCATCCTGGAAATTTCCTTCAATTTCCAGCATCCAATGTAGTGTTGATAATGATGTACTTATCACTTCTGTTGCCAACACCATAGTTTCTAACTGATAGTGTGTATTTCGTTGGTATTTTTTGTGTATGTCTCTAGTAAGATATACCCTTTTAGATGCATTATTCTATAAAATATCTCAATTATAATCCTTGACTTGAAATTTGAAAGAAATATTATGACATATTTGATTCTCTTCTTACTCTAGTTGCACTAGAATGTAAGACACTTTGGGGTAACTGGCTGTTTCTCACAACTGGAATTGTCTTAGTTGCTTCTATGAGGTGCTATCTGTAAGTTCCCTGGCTGCCGAATTACTTTGTTATTCATGAGTTTGGCAGATGTCTGCCAGTAGTCACTCACCCAAGGCCTAATGAGTCAAATTGCCTGGTTGTACTATAATATTTTCATTCGTAGGGATTTTGCTCATTAATGTATAATTTTGTGTTACATATTGCTGTCCAGTGGTCAGGCAATGGGTAGCCATAGGGATCAGCGCAGGTGGACATTATGTTTTATGTGAATCTTGGTAAATTGGCAACCAAGGGTGTTTTTATGCTTAATCAGGGTTTTGTTGATCTTCCTTCGTGGCTTTAAGCCATTGGCAGTGTTTTGGATGGCAATCCAGTTTCAGTGGTGGTCAAACATTGGTAGAAGATGACAATTGCTTGGGATGACTGCTTACCACCAGCTCAACTCTGAAAGTTAAAAAAAAAGTTATGTAGTTCAATCATTAGTGAAATATGTCACCTAACCATCATCATGAGTAAATGGTGAATTTAGAATTATACTGTGACATTTTGTGGCTGATATGGGAGAGCATGCTGTGCAAATGACCGAAACTGTAGTATAATTGCAACTTGCTCATGTTTCTCGACAATGCACTTGCTCATGTCTCCTGAGAAAGTTCATATGTAGTTTTTAGGGGATAAAAATTCTACTTCTGACATATTCACCAAATTTAATACCTGGTGGCACAAATATGAAGTGATGTTGCAGGTGGGAATGAGGGATGTGAGGTTAAATAATGTAGGAAGCCATGACTGACACGGAAATACATGTATTGGTTGGTCATAGTTCATTACAGTTAAAGACAGAATGTTAAATGGAGCAATAAGCCCTATGGAGCACCCATCTGTCTTGACAAGTAGAAACAACATGTCCTGTATTCTGGTCTTAATTGTCACTGTTCGTTCAGTGAAGGGTAATTTGACACTAATTTGATGAGCCTATCTGACTCAAAAGCCACTGGACTAGTACCACCCTCCAGTAGACAGGGTTGTCACTATTATTCCCGACCCAAAAAAACCCACCCGGGTTTTTTTTAAACCCACTTTAAAAAACCCATAAAGCAAATTTTTTTGGAATGAAACAAGGAATGAATTAAACTAGGTTAAGTTAACATTATTTAGATTAAATTAGCCTTCAACAATCTCTTTGAAATATGTACTCAATTGTATTGAATTTTCTATCTTGAATAACTATGAAGTATTATTTGGCGTTTAATATAACTATAATGAACAGAGTCACCTCCAATGACAGATACCGTATAAACTCGTGTAAGAAGCGCACCTTTTTTCCCAGAAATCGCAGCCGAAAATGAGGGTGCGCCTCTTACACGAATTTTTTATCTGCCTGCCTTAAGCCTCGTCACGATATGAGTGGTAGGTGGCAGGCGGCAGAGCAGTATCGCGGCAGGGCGGTAGTGGCCACTAAACGAGCGGTGATTTGCCCTAAGATTAGTTCAGAATCAGAAATGGCAGCACATTCTGTCATTAAACAAAGGGTTCTCTGCCAACATTTTGCCACATAATGAGTTGAATGGCAGAGCGGCACAAGAAAGATTTAATGCATGGGATTGGCGGCGAACTTTTCAAAAAGAAAATGTTTCTTTGCTTATAAAATTAAAAATTCTACCACTTCCAGCAAAATGATGCAGTCGTTTTACTTGTCCTTTCGTTGCAAACGTAAATGTCTGTATATCTTGACTAGTTTTTCAGCCTTCTCTTTACCCAGTTGGTTCCTTAGTTTTGACCAAACAAGCCTATAAGTAAAAAATATTCTTCCGATTGAAGCAGAACTTGCAGGACAATTACTTAAGTACTGCATAAAATGGCAAAAGTCTTGTGGCAATTTATCATTTTTTGCAGATTTCAAAGCTAGAAGTTTCCACCACTTTGATTCACGAAATTGCTCTACCACAGGTTTTTGGAACGGTGATGGAGGAAGAAAATTTGAATCCTGAATGCCATCACATAAGTAATCCAGCCAGGATTTGTTTCTACAACCCAATTTTCTCCTTTAGTTTCTTGCTCCAAAGAAAATCTCTTGCCTTTTTATTAAGGACTCAACAAATTAGCTAAAAAAAGAATTGGCTGTAGAGCTTGTTCTATTCGCTTCTTAACCTCAATTTTATATGGTTCCAAGTCATCACTTTCATAGAGATCTAACCACAATTCTACAGCCTCAGTGATGTTAGTTGTGTCTGCTTGAAAACGGTCTAATTTACAGCTTACTGTTTTCAGCTGCCGCAGAAGATGTACAGCATTCTTGTAAATGCTTACATTGTCCAATATTTTGGTAATATTTTGGGGAATGTTTTCTCCATGTTCAGTCATTATTTCTACATACTTAGAGTAATATACTAGAAGTTATGAAGAAGCTGCATTTTGCTTTTTAGGTTTCCACAGGATTTTACATTTGTGCTTAAAGAAATGTTTTTTGCTTATCCGCTTTTTGTATTTCTGAAATATTTTTCAATATGTCACATCCTCTGCTGGGCACCCTACTGGGAATACATGTATCCTAGTTTTTTACTAAGTTTACTGTTGAAATTATGTATGTGGATTTTTTTTCAGTTTCAATGACTTCTCCTTATCAGTATTTGATGATTTTTGAATTCTCTCGCCAGTAGCTTTTTATCTTCAAACAGGATATTATGGCCAAGACTGGAGATGGCATGCTCCGAGATATCTGATTTTTTCCACTGTTAGTTCTCTTTTGCTGTTTTTTTCTACACTTGATGGATTGCTTCTCTATCTAATACATATATACTTTTCCGCTGTTGCATGGTGTCAATGTAAACTCTGTTTTACATCCAGGGGGTGTAAATATTTGGTCATCAATTGGATATCCTTTTTTTCTGTGGTTCTATGTCTTATCATTATGTTCTCTTTTCATAGAATTCTAGATAACTGTCTCACGAATATCAGGTAGCGTCATTGTTTGGTTGGGAAGTTTGTTACTCCATCATGGCAGGCCATTCCTCTTGGTTTTTATTCAGGGTCATTTGTAAGAATGTATTGAGGAGGGGTTGCCAAATGCACTACAGTGCAGAGAGAAAGAATGGGAGAGTAAAAGGCATATCACTTTGGTTGGGTACAGAGCTAGGGCATAATGTACCTCTAGATGATGCATGGCCATGGCAATAACATTGGCAACATTGCACACATGAGTATTAAGTGAACATGGTTGGGTCTCGAGGGTGGAACTTGCTGAGGGTATGTTTTACCCACTACTGTATTTATCTGAATATAGCCCCTGATTACAGTAACCCTCCCCCTCCTAATTCTGAGGCTTCAGTTTTGGAAATAAATCTCAAGTAGCATGGCAGACCTTACTTGAATCAGTCTATTAACCACTTCCCTGACGGATTTTTTTTACAAAACCGGTCAAAAAAAGTCATATTTTTTTATTTCAGATTCAGAAGCATTAAATGGAGGCAAATCTGAAAATGTTTTCCTTTATTTTTTATTCCAAATAACTAATGATTTATTCAATAATTTCTGAATGTTGCCCCTTAACTTAAGATAATTAGGTAACCTGCATATCAGTATAACTTTCCTTCCCGTAAACCTTAGTAAGTCAGCCAATGATGAATACATTTAGTTAATATTGCAAAAGCATATCTTTGCCGACAACGTTAATGTTAACTATTAATTTTAGTCCATAGTACATCAAGAAACAACGCACAAACATTCATGGAAGTTAGGCAACCCGCATGACGACGACTTTCGCTCTGAAAATGTTATAACAGAATCCATTCTATGACAAAAACAAGAAAATTCATTTCTTTTAATTGATTGTCTTTGAAGTATGCTGGAATCCCTTTCCTCAGTGTTCCATACGAGTCAGTGGAGTGTGAAGCGAGCAAGTCGGCTAGATCTGGAGACGTATAAAAGTTATCCATCGTCAGGAAATATCATAGGCCAAATAATGGCTTCATTAGAGTCATCATCACTTTTGAGGTCATGGATAAATGGGCAAAGTCTTTATCCAACACAGTCCCATTTCCCGTGTAAATTGTCGTTGACCACACGTATCCAGTTCTCGATTCACAAAGAAAAAATACTTGCCAAATGAAGCTCTTTTCATAGGCATGAACTGCCGTGGCGGCTTAGGCATGAACTGCCGTAGGCTCTTTTCGATGGTAACATGTATGGTGTATGGAGTGCCTTGAACTTTTCCTCCAGCCTCTGGCAAATCGGCCATATTTTATATAGTTTGGGGTGTGTTTGGGGTTCAAAATCGTTATTATAGGCAAAATGTAAATATTGCCTTATTTTTACGAATCATCGGTAAGACATTGTGTGTCCAAAAAAAAGAGAGGGGAGTATTGGTCTCGTTGACCAATAAAACTCAGTATCTGGCTTTCGCACTCTGCTCTGTAGCATTACAAGGGCAAAAAACACGAATTTCTGAGCTTGTCATAGCTCGCCACTGATTTACGCTACCACTGCTCGGCCCCGCTTTTTCACGCAAAGTGTTACTGGCGCAGTGATTAGTTTCCCAAGTTATAAAGTTAACATTTTCATCGGAAAAAATGTTTTTTTAGGGAATCTCATTCGGAAACCAGGTCGAAGTTCATCAAAGAATTACCTTCAAAAAGAAACCTAGGTGGTGCCGGAGGAGGATTCGTTGTAAGCATTTCCTCCCACTCCGCTTCCCACGAATGTTTCGCTGCGCATTCTGATTCAGAGCTTTTTTCTCCGGAGAGAGTCGACTAGGAGCCAGGAACTTCAATGTCCATAACCTCCGAATCACTGCTGGTCAACACTGATTCCTCTCCAGAATCCATTTCTGATTACTAAATGTTACTGCTCGAAAACAAATAATTTTCCGTAGAGTTCACTCCTACTACACCGCTCGTATTAGAACGAAAATGTTAGAACTAAAAATGGAAAGTTAGTATCGGTGGAATTTCAGCGAAAAAGTGCATGCGCTCTGAAAATCAAGGATGCGTATTCTCTGAAACTCAACGAAAGACTGTCACTATCTTCCTTCCGACAAAGTACTCGTGGAAACAATCACGATATGCAAAGGATCTTGCCCCTAAGTGTGAAAAGCCCATCCCATGCTCATCATAAAATTTTTCTTTTCCGTTCCTACCATTTCCTGGAAAATAAACACACGTGTGCGTACCGCAACAGCATGAATTTTACAACTAACGGTAAATTTATATCGAGAAAAGCCCATTAGTAAAGGGTTGGCTGGTGGGAAAGTAGCTCGGGTGGCATATTAGCATGACATGATACCGGGCGCCAGGTTGCTCAGCGGGCCATCGGTTCTCGAGCGGGTGTTTTCTGACCTCAGGAAAGTGTCAAGCATGACAATAGAAGGCATTACACATGTTTGGGATTTATCTCTATCTTTCCTATTTTCTCGTACTCATGTGGGTTAGGGTAGCACATACACAGGGCACTTGTGTTGATTTCTATTGAGAACGTACGACCTTCAGACGTCTTCATCGTAAAGCTGTTTCCATAAATATGTTTCACAACTTCCGCCAGTATTCAAAGTAGAAAAATGAAAGGGGCTGATGAAATAACATTCACAACATATCTAAACATTTACGCTCACGCCATTTTATCTAAAGAGAACGGTACAAAAGACATTTCCTACATATATAAAAATTACCGTAAGAAAAATTTGCGGATGAATAATATAGAATTACATAACATGTATAGTAACAAATATATATAGTAACAAACATATATGGTAACAAATATATATCTATAGTAAAAAATAAGGCAAGGAAAGATTCATGTTCTGTTGCTAGAGAAATATTGTATTCCAATTACTGTGGAACTCATCGTAGCAGTGAAAATTAGCGCAAAATTGAAATTGGAATTTTTATAATGACCGCTAAAATGTTGAAGAAAAATGTAATTGAATGCTCATGTAGTATATGACGAAATAAATGAAAATAACTAATTTAAAAATTATTTACTTATTTAGAAAGTTTTTGTCATGTAAAACGGAAGTTTTACATCATAAATTTGCAATAATTATCTATAAATAACAAAAATTGAAGTTGTAAATTTCGTAAAAAGTTCGCAAAAGAAACTCCATGCATGAAGTAAATAGACGGATAGTTACGAATGACAATGTAGGTGATTGAAATTTCGTATGGGGATAACTTTTCAGTGCGTAAAAAATTATAACCCTCGAATTTCTAGAAATATTACCCAAAATGACCATTGTTTTAACATTAGAAATCACTGTTTGAAAAGAGCGCCGCTTGCCGCATCGGTGGCTCTGGACCTTCAACAGCATGGGAGGCGGCAGGAACGCAAACTACTAGCATCGGCCGACTATATGCGGGCGTAAAGAAAAATATATGGACATCGCGGACTTGCCCGAATATATGCGGGCTTGTCAGAATTTGCACAACCTCGGTGCCCGAATATATGCGGGCTTGTCAGGGAAGTGGTTAATTGTTTTTACATTTTGAATTTAATTACAATTTTATTTGAATTAATTGTTTTTACATCTTGCATCATTGGAATATGATGGTGGCTTCAGGGTTAAATATAGATTTATGGCAGGTAGGGAACCACTGGTCTAAGTTATAGTGACCTTGGGCAGTGTCGCACAATTACCGTATTTACTCGTGTAAGCCGCGCCCTCGTGTATCCCGCGCACCCCCATTTTCGGGCAGGCTCGTGAGGAAAAAAATTATTTTTTTCAAAAAATCAATTTTTTCCCTTGAGCCTGCATCATTTTGTCATAACATGAATGCACGTTCTTTAATAGAAATTCTGTGCCAAAGTTAAGTGTTGAAGTACATCTTTCTCATGAATTTAATGCGTTACGTTTTAATATCGTCACGATACACAGCCCGTTTTATGGTGCATATTTTTCTCCTAACATCACACAATAATCACAGTTGTATACAATCACATCATCCAGCTCTAAAAATGGCATCTGTTCGAAATGAAATATCAAGCTAAAATAATTGCAGAATTATATACAATTTCAACCCATGATCATTCGATTACGGAAATCCATCGCCGAATCAACAAATAAAAGCAGAATGCCGTCCGTAACTGGTAGATGCCTGAAATGTGATACGTTTGGTTCGTGGTCATAGCTGATAAGTGACTCCCAGCGGCCAACGCCCCCCCCCCCCCTACTTTTGGAAGCCACCTGCGAAGTTAGGGCGTGGGAAAGCGATGAGTGAAATGTGATACTTTTGATGAAATGTGATGCTGACTCGAGAAAAAATATCGCGATATCGCTTTACTCCGACCTCCTAACTATGAGCGCCGATGCGAGGGTGGGGGGAGAGGGAGAGGCGGGCCAAGGACGCGTAGCCGTTCGCTGGACTGCCGGAAGCGCCAGCGCTCGGCGTGAAAGCCTGTGGAAATAAGCGCTTGACATCATCTTTGCTTTACACGACTATAGTAATTGTATTAAACTTACGTACCAACTTGAGGAGTATCCGCATTGAAAGATAAACGATGCAGCTAGAACTTATATCAAAGCTCATTTTCGTATCACTTCTCATAGCCGAGTAGCATTTCCGGGAAATGATCATTTTAGACAAGTTAACTAATTTTTTCTCCGGAGCCCTATGAAATAAGTTCTAGCAACATCCTTCCTGCGCCAAACGGTGAAAACAGAATTTCTTTATCTATTAGCATGGCGATGTAAAAGTCAACGGTCTGAAAATGGATTTCCTGGCGTGGTATCCACTTCCATAAGTGAATGATGCTTCCTATAAAAGGAAGTAAAAACAGATTAGAGTTCCAATTCTCTCTTTGCATTCGCCGATGCACTACGTTATTTATCCCATTGATGTGGCGATGCGTTTCAAAGCTCACTCGGGTGCTACGCAACATAATTTCAGGTTTTGGAAAAATCATGAAGGAGTGCGAAGTCAACCTCACAGCTACCACCGGGGTAAGGGTACAATTTGAATCAACCGAAATAACGGCTCCCTCGTTCGAGCATCGTCCGTGTGTTGTCTGTCGTGTTGTGTTGGCTGCTGTAATCTAGTGTTGGCTGTCGAGGCCCCTGAAAGGAGGTCCAACCCCTCCCTCACTAGTGAAAGGCACCTGGATAAAAGCGAAACTGGGCGAGGGTAGATAATAATAGATAAGGTGAAGGAGTGATCCTCTCGGGTTACCCCCTTTTCTTTCTTGCGGAATGAGTCCCTCGCAGATGAATGTCGTCGCGCCCAGAAATAAGGAACGAAGAACTTTTTTCTGGAGGGATCTTCTGGGAAAAACCGGTTTGGACACGCCAATTGTTCAGATCTGACTGAGATATCACCCTAAAATCTGACAGCTTTATTGTTTCCGGCTGAGTGATTGAGAGGGATAGCTGGATGGAAGGACTGCCTGTAAGGCAATTTCCACAAACCCTGGCAAGGATATTTTACCATTCGTTACGATAACCTGAATAGAGCCTCGTATTGCAGGTAATAATTATTTGTCATCACAAAACGAATGAGTGAATGGAATCATGCCTCTATTAGATGCGAAGGCAGCTTGACACATGGAAGTCGATTTCCATTGAAATGTAAAGAGTAGCAATATCTCCAAATATATCACTACTTGCAGGGCATCTTTCGGCTTTCGTCTTACTTCCGAATCATCCGTAAAAATTTATGACGCAAGTAAACAACATTGCAAATTGATATATCGAGATAATATTGTTAAAATTCGTCGCGGCAAAGAGGGGTAGTACCAATCCGCGAGTTGCTGCACGCCACACCGCCGGCTGCAACGGCAAAATAACTTATCCGGTGGCGTCAAATTTGACATTACTTCACACGTTTGAATTTTTTTATTGGATATGTATGTTCGTAAGTCAGATGATCGTAATGCGAGGACTTACTGTATTCACTTTGGAGAAACTAACGGCAGGAATTTAAGGTAAAATGGTGCGCGGCTTACATGAAAATTTAGAGGATTCGTGTAAGCCGCGCACCCCCATTTTTTCACCGGCATTTTCGGAAAAAAGGTGCGCGGCTTACACGAGTAAATACGGTATTTACATTTGCAGGTTCTTGCTTTATCCCATAGCATGGTCTGATGTCATATTTTTGTTAGCTACCTGCTCTCGTGGATAAAGGACGAAGGTGTCATTTGGTTTAAGCAAACCACATTGGAGGTTGGCATCAGCATGCTGTAGTTTTTAACCAATTTTATTCCATTTTCTTTAACAACTCAGATAATTAGAGTACATCACAAACTTTTTATCCAACCCAACGAACCCAACAAACAACTCGCATCAAACAACTCCATAACTAAAACAACTAGAACAATCACTCATCGATGACAAAACAAATGACAAACTAAATATGACGAACACAATATATACATAATAATGTTTTCCACTCCAAGAACTAAATAAAATTACAACACATGCACCTGCTCCAAGGACTGCGAAGCCCATTGCCAATTCACATTGCCCCCACCAAGGGGTCTGTGGATAGGTTACGGGCCCTGTCTTTTTTGCTGGTGCAATCATGGACAGTCTTCTTTGAATGCAATTGATCAATTGCGGTCAAAATTGATGACTGATGCCTAATAGCAGTCATGCTCTATAAATAACGTGGCAACTCTTATTTTTCCTCTAGTTCCCTTTCTTTTGCCTTAGCTCATCGTACTACCTGAATGGTTAGAACCCACATAATTACTTCTAATAAACACGACCGATATTTTCTCTTATGAATCTTAGTATCCAACTGTCTGTAATAAAAGTCAAGATACTGGAGTTTGAGATGCTCCACCTTCAAAACGAAGAAAGCGAATTCAATGCAGTGAAGTTTACCTCAAAGCTTATTTATTTCTACATTTATTGATATGTAAAAATGTTGTTGCCATAGATGCACCTTACTCAATTTTATTTTGTTTTTAAGTCACAGTTATTGGCACGTAAATTCTAATCACCTATGTGTGAGCGCTTGGTATTCTGTTACTTTACATTCTAATAACTAAGGATTTTGAGGTATGAAAGCCAGGATTATTCTTATGTTTGCAGAAAACTGCTAGTTTTTACTACAAAAATTGCATGAGTCATTGTGAAAGTTGTGACACACTACTCAAAAGCCTCAAACACAAAACACGCCAAAAAACTGCAGCTTTTTTCAAATAAAATTAAAAAGCGCAACTAAGGCAACAAAAAATTTAACGCACATCAAGAAACAAAAAAAACAAGCTTTGAGGTGCTTTTTACTGCATTAAATTTGGTTTCCTCATTTTGAAGATAAAGCATCTGAAACTGCTTTATTTCAACTTTTTTTCAGACAGTAAAAGAACCTGACTGTATATTCTATAAAGTAAGATTTTCCTCGAATTTGTATGATTATTATCGTCAGTTTGAAGTGCTTGCTGCTAATGATACGAAAAAAACAGGTGTGCATGCACATATGCACTCCAGATTTAATTGTGTTGCATTTGGGTTGAAGTGTTAACAAAGCGATTGAAATTAGGTTATTATTAACACTTGCTAATGAACTGGATTCAAAGGTCAACACATAGCTTTAACTTATTTTCACGGCGTAGTAAGTGGATAAAATGTAAGACGTCATATTTGCATCGATTTTTTCCTTTGCATAACGTGCCCTCTATTTATTTATTTACCCTGCTACAAAAAGTAAGGCCCCAATCGTGATGTAACCTAGAGATTTTCCTATGGTGATGCAACCCACAAAACACCTTTGTACTATGTAGCTTTGTATGATGAACTCGTCATTCTTCCAGTATTGACGACTTAATTATATCGAGATTTTACTGTATTTTTCAATTTGTTTTCAATCTCTTGCTTAGGTAGGTTTCCTACTGCTTCCGTGCAGGTAAGTCACTTGGTGTTTTTGATCCTGGCCGATACACCCGAAGATCCTCAGTCTTGTGCAGACTCAGAAAAAACATGTAGTTAGTTGCTAGTCCACACAAGAGGTATGCAAGGATAGTGTGTGATGGAGGAAATTAGTAAAGTATAGTCAGATTTATAGGCCTGTCTCTGAGAGTTAAACTTATTTGACTGTGCCTACCCCAAAAGGGATATGGCGTGATGGGCATGTACGTAAGAGAAGATTGGTTGGTTGGGTGACATGCATCACTGAATACATACATATATGGCTAGTTCCAAATGCGATACATGACATGCATACTATGGTTTTCATGGTCAATGAAATTACGGTTGTTGTTATTTTTATCTTGGCTTCTCAGAGTGGATTGTGTAAATATCTGAAAGGATGAGTAACTACTTATTTTTTCTATATTTAAGTTTACTTTCATCAATTGAATCTTTTTGGGATCAGTAATTTTTTTAAGCTTTGTCTTTGATTCCAAAAGTTTGGCGTTCACTGTTTTAAAGTTTTCTTGCTTTTATTTAGGTGATAAGGAACGATACTTATTGCCCAAGGAAGACAATATCGTCCATGCTGAATTTACTTATTATTATTACCCGGGGGATTTGCCCTATCCTTGTAAGTATGGTAGGGACTTGGATTTTCATGTGCCTAGCCTCTCTGAAATTGTTTTTAATTTTTATTTGTCTCATGGAAATAATAATTTGTGATTTCAGTGCCTCCACCAAAGTTTTTTGTACAGATGTTTCCAATTCAAGTTAACTTTGATATTAACAGCATATTGTGGGTCAACTCATTTGCTCTGAATCTAATACAGTCCTTATCCTCCCTGAGTGATGAAATTCCACCAGCCCCTTACATAGATATCAAGATTGAAGCAATACATCCCAGAGTGAGTTTCTCTCTTTTTTTTTTTGCTTTTGATAATTTTCTCTATTCATGGACATATATTTGTTTTTAATCCTTCATAGTTTGGGTCATTATCAATGTTATTGCTTTGCTAAACATGTTTGTTTGATGTTTGACGAGAAGGTTTTTCTTCATTACTGCTATTAGAATAAAAGTTTGTTTGAGGATAGACACTGTGTTGAGTCAGGGTTTCCTTGACAACATTTCAGATGCATTACAGTGTCTGTGTTTAGATCTGAAATGCTTTGGTTATAAAAAGCATGTACATGTATGCACAGGCAGTTCTGGCAGATCTCTGCACTGTGGCATTTTGGCTATCGAACAGAGTATTGCTTCTCTGAGTTCCTCCAGAAAAAAGTATCTTCCACGCAGCTGCCTACAGGTATGCTCCTTATCAGTTGATTTCAAGCTTCACTGCTTCTTCTATAGATTTCTACATCAATTGCGGGAAATGGCACTTCTGAGCTGAAGATAGGTCTGAAATGATATCAAGGAAACTCTTTGACAATTCAGTAAAAATTCCCAGAATACCATGGATTCTCAACATGTTAACTTGATTTTTCACTATTGAATGCCTAATTATCTTCTGACAACAATCTTTATTTGCATTACTGTCAATTATTTTTTATTGCTCTTGTGTTGATTATTTATTTTTTTCTTGGTATTTCCTTACTAAGTATGTAGATATATGTCTACGTATAGCTCTCATATCAGTCACATCCTCAACTAGCACTAAATGTTTTATCTTGTGTTGCTGTTGTTTTAGTCCTTGAATCTTATAGCATATATTTTGGATTTTTTCAACCCTATATGTTTTATAATTGCAAAATGTTTTAATGGCTCTTTTTCATGAATGTTTATTCTGATTATGCTCTGTGGTCAATTCGTATTTGAGAATATTAGTAAATACTGCACTTTCATGTCCTGGTAGTAGATCCATTAGTTCACAGTATTTTCAATGTTTTAATTTGTTATGGCACAAATAGCATTGCTAAGCAAGATCAAAATGCAGAAGAAGAGAAGAAGACCCAGAAGAGAACTGCTGCAGGTAAAGTTGTGGCATGGAACATTTAGATAATATTGAGGGCAGGGATGTCAAAAAAGTTAATGGGAAATGAAGATAGGAAATATGTATATTTTAGTATTACGCAAGTTGCGGCATAAAGACAGCAAGAGCTTACAATGGGATGGATATAGGATAATTTATCTTGGAGGGGATGATAGTCAAGGTGAGAAAGAGCCATGAATGTATGCTAAATTATGGTAGAGGGTGGTAAATATTCAACAGGTGAATTGTGGAATATTACCATTTAAGAAAGAAGTGCACCTGGAAATTTTTGTTGTTGTCTAAGCTATTATGCTGACAAGTTACCATGGAATGGAAAAAATAGAAGAGGTATATTGCCAACTTGAAGAGATAATTTGGAGCATTAATATTTAAATTGATGTAGGGTAATGGGACATGATAGTTGGCAAAGGGAGAGATGGGAAATAATTTGGAGAGTATGGGCTAGGAGCAAGAAGTTAATGTGGCGAGAAAGCACTTGAACTCTGTCGGAGAAATTAACTGATAGTCACTAACACTTGGTTCTAGAACAGCCGTAAGCATAGATATGTACACAAGGGCGTACCCAGGATTTGAAATAGGGGGGGGGGGGAAAGCAAAATTAAATGACTGGTTTTGGAAAAAATGTAAAACATATTAGCATTGCAAATACCTTAATAATTCATTTCTTCCATCTTGTGAAAATTTTTCCCTGACTTTCTTCTCGACCATTTCACGATTTTCTTTGACAAAATTTTGATGCACGCTCATCAGACATAATCCAGTCATTCTTCCCTCTCCTATAGTGCTCCTAAGCCATGTCTTTACTCTTCATAGAGTACTAAAGGACCATTCTACAGTCACCGTAGTGGTTGGGATCATGATTAAAATTGAGTGCTTGCATCAGGGAGGTGAAAAAACATTGGTATCGTTTAAAAGGACTTCATATGTAATCCTTTAATTTGTCCTCGGTTAAATTTTTCTTCTTCCAAAAGTTATACCATAGGTCCAGCTCTCTGGTCATATCTTTTAATTTATAAAAGCCTCTTAAGATTTCTGCGATCCTTTGAGAGTCCCTGACACTCATTTTGGGCACATACAAAGGATGTAGTTTTGTCAGGGCAAAAGCTGGGGTATTTTCTTGTAAAAATCGATTTTTTAATGATGATGCAAGAGAATCAAGATATTATACAAATAGTGAACGCCTACAGTAGCCATTACCACACAGGTGGAAGATTACTTCGGTGTTTTTGCTTATGAGCAAGATGTGGAACAGAAATGTCTATTTCCGATTCCATTACAATGTCTTGCACTTTTTGAAGTAATTCGTCAGATACTCTGTATGTGTCTTCACCGTCTTTTTTGATTACTTCAAGGATTCCAGTCATGTGTTTTCCTACCTTTATCAGATCCATGCTCTTTGCTTGCACCACTGGTTCTAATACTGCCGAGTATTTTGCAATGGTAACTAGGGCAGTGATGATTGAAGGTTTAGTTACTGCTGAATGCAGCAGGTATGCCGCTTTTCTTGTGGCATAGTTTCCCTCGATTGACAGTGTTTCCAGGGCTTTGAGTAGCTCGGGGTAATTTTGGGAGAATTTTCGAATGGTTTTGTGTTTTTCAGACCTTCTCGTCTCGCACATTCGCGATAGATTTGGAGCTAAACTCCTACAAGCAGTCGATTCCCTGAAAAACTTAATAGTATCCTTTACAGTGACAATAGTGTTTCTGATTACCAGTACATTATTTGTGTCGTTCACCACAAGATTGAGTTTGTGGTTTGAGCAATGGAAAAATAATGCTTGTGAATATTCCTCTTTGCCTGCCATTGTAGAACAGCCGTCAAAACCAAATCCGATACAATATTCTGATGGAAGATTATTGGTAACAAAAAAATTGTTGATTGCTCTGGCGATTGATGGGGCATCTTGTGCTTTCATTTCCACAAAACCAGCTAATTCTTCTTGAATATTCCCTTGGATATCATCATAGAAACGCAAGCCGATTGATAGCTGTTCTTTCCCTGCTATGGTCGCTGTTTCATCAGCTAATACTGCATAAACTATATCTTTTTGAACATCATTTATCACCTTTTCCTTAATAACTTCACCACATAAATTAATATGTTTTATTTTTTATTTTTGGTGAAGTGTAAACCGCATTTTGTCTGTAGGTGATTCTTCAATTTTTTGTCACCAGAATCGATTCGTAAATTCCCTCTGACAAGGTCGTTCGAGATCTTGATTCTTTGCCTCTTAGAGTCGATGATGATGTGATCATGTAATAAATCGGCCCTGAAACGCTCTAGGTCATGCCGGTGAACCTTCCCGCTTTGTTACGCCCTTACCGCCTTGGCTACACGAAACGATCGACTGCTACGTAGCAGCACCAACACTCGTACAGCATTGACGAATACGTAATTCAATGAGTTATGGGTAATTTTTGCGTTATAATGTTTGGTTGATATTAACAATAAACAAAAAGTGACAATGCTTATAGTAAGTAAGTACAACAGGTAATTTTTTATAATATAATGCCGCCTACTAAACTCGAATGCAGGTGTACCGATGCATCCTCTGAGGTTCATATAAAAGTTATCATTATTAATAAAATGGTATATCCCTCTGCACTGCTCCGACTAAGCACAAAAAACAACAGCCTCCTTTATGCATTGCTTCATTCATTCTCTTGTTCTTCAGAATCCTTAGGTTAAGTAATCACCGGTTGAGATATGCGGCCATTTTGTCAGGACATCAGAACCAGCAAAATACATTTCAGATGAATTCGATTACGTAGAGGAACTTTATGCTATCAAATGTGCCATTGGTCTGCTTCTTCTTAGTGTTTCTAAGTACAGAAATAAAGTATGTTGTATTCCTACCTGCAATGACAAGAAACACGATTCGACACAAATGTTTATAAAATCGTTTTGTCTTCTTTCAAGGTTCTATTTGTTTACTTCTTTGCCCCTCGCTGGGTACGCCCATGTATGTACACTAGAAAAATACTGGGAAATACTGAAAGGTATCAAGTACATATAACAATGATTATACAGTTGACCTCTTCATGGTCATTGGTTAGAAACTTACACAGCCACTGCATGGTTTTTTTTAGGATTTCTCGAATTAATTGTAAATGCATTCTTGTGAATGCTACAAACATCACAATGGACATTTCCTTATTTATCGTTGCATTTTACCACCTGCAATGGTTGGCTTGGGTCCCAACAAGATCCTGTTAGATTGACATTGGGAATCCTTGGAGTTGCCTTACATGGCATGACAAGCAGTCTTCCGTATGTAGTGGTCTCCCTCTCTGTTGAAGTTTTCTATCGACCCTAGAAATTTTGTGGTTTTGTTGGAATAACAAGTTTTGACTAGGACCTCCTGCGTGGATGAAAAATGAAAGTTTATAAAGCATCAAATCAGTATATTGATGAAAATTAAAGCAGATTTTTGATAACCTATAATCTAGAATGCCCTCAATAATTGATGCTTGCTGAAAATTTTAAGTATTTTTCATGTCATTAGACCATATCTCGCAGTTAGGCACTTGACCCAAAAGCCAAAATAAATTAATATGGGAGGGTGAAACTACATACATTTGTGTTTTTACAAAAGTAGTACATATTGCCATAATTTTTTACTTAAAGCTCCAATTATGTGCACAGAAATTATCATATGTTGAGATTACTCATACAACTAGTAAGATAACATGGAAATCATTGGTGAAGCAAGCACAATGAAATTTATCCATCCTAACTTATTTCATCATTTTACCACCTACAGACACTCAGCATGCAGGATTTCTAGCAAGAGTCACCAGTGCTATTTTGTGATATGAAGGCAATGTAAATGCTTTGTTTCCATGGAAACTCCCCTAATTCGTGGCATATTGCTTGTAAGAAGGATCTGGTTGCCTAAAATAAACAACACCTAATAAATCTTCTACTCTATTGTGTTTTGTCTACCTTTCAGCGGGATGGACTGCTAGAGGAGATTTTCCCCTTTGCTGCTAACACATTCTCTATTCCCCTCAGCCAGTGGTCATCAAGTTCAGACCTTGAACTGAGGGTAGGAAAAAAAGCAGAAGCTGGAGCCTAGGGAGAGGGAAGATATTCAGAACCAAAAGACAGTTGACACATTGCACTGGGGAGTGAGACTTACTCATTCACAGATGTCTCTTTCTTCTCTCCCAACCCACTTCATCATTCGACACTTCCTCGTAGCTTAGAAGTAATTTGCTGTACCTCTGTTCCCAGAATTGTTCAAAACTTGCACAGTAAAAGCTTGTGCAGCTTAATTGAAGACTAATAATTGTTCCTACTTAAAAATCATCAACAACTTATGTTAGAAATCACTTGCGTAGATTCTCGTGACTGGTTCTCTGGGCATCTCAAGTGGGTGGTATTGTCTTTGAGAAATTGTACGTAGGGGGAGTAGCTATTGCATATGATTTTAAGACCATCCTGCTCTTTATCTGGGCCTAATTTACCTAATCAATGACTCTCTCAATCAGTTTGTGCCAACCTGTATATGGATGAGGCAGGCAAGAAGTTCATTGACAAGCCTGCAATTTATCCTGAGCAGTCGACAAACTTGTCTGCCATCGTATTATTCAAATAAGTGTTTTAGTTCATTTATATTATCTATCATCCATTATCCAACATTGGTGGAATATCTGTGGTGATGGCATTTCATTACAAAATTTGTACCCTATATAATCAAATATGTACTTATGCACATGGAAACACTTGGTGACGTCTGGTAATGCATTGGTTCACTTAACGACAAAAATTACTGTGCAAATGATCCTTCAAAAGGGATTACTTTTGTTAAGCGGGGGTACACTGTATATAGATTCAGGTGGGCAAGGGCCTAGCCACTTTGAAACACCGGTTCCCATCAGAACACTGAAGTTAAGCAACGTTGGGCCCAGACGGTGGTTGGATGGGTGACCCTCCATACCTCGACCAGGCATGGATGGAGAGATGATATTCCTCCATACCTATTCCGGGAGGCCGGAGGGAGACCCAGACCGGGCCAGTTGGAGGGAGGACATCCTCTTTACCTGGTACTGGGGTGAGGCAGGGAGAGGCCAATCCTCCATACCTCTACCGAGGTGCTCTTGTCCCCTGTCTGCAAGTGGCAGACAGGCAAGAGGTTGGCACAATGGACCAAGAAAGGTCAAAGTGCCCGGGCTCCTGACGAAGGCTCCCCCAACAATAATCTAAAAATCTATAGATTCAGGAGTAAATAAGAGGTTTTAGTAAGGACCCCGGAGTGGATGCAGATTCATAGCATTATTTAGTGGCAATGAAGTGTTGATTTCAATTCAAAATGATCACAAGGACATGGGTGGGGAAGTGGAATGTGATATAGTGGACCTCGATGGAGAGGGTATGTGGAAGGAGATGAAAAGGAGTCAGATGGAGCATTTGGAGTGTGTAATGAGGGGTAATGAATTATTGAAGAGGGGAAAATGCTGGGCAAGAGGGGAAGATAAAGGTGAAAGAGTGGGTGTAGTGTAGTGATTGGCACGAGAAGGGGTTAGGTGGGAATGATTTGGGGGTAAAGAGCTAGGTAAGAACTATCCTAGAACCTTCCAACATTGGTGGAATATCTGTGGTGATGGTAGAGGTATAATTGTCAATATGTGTTCCATAATTAAGTGATTATAAGTTTGATCATAAAATATCTATTGAAGACTTGTTTAAATGAGATTGAAATGTAGTTTTCTTGCAAGAATGGGTACCATTACGTGCATACTGTACTTAAGCACTAGGTAACTCTTGCTACGTAGTTGCTTGTTAATGGGCCAGAAAATTTGTAAATTTAATGGCAATGTTCAATAAATACTAAGTTTCTGTAGTTACAGAATATAGTAGACTAATGCTTCTTAACTATCTTGATACCTGTGATTTGATGCTTTATGAAAAGTGGACAAACGAAGCATGTAAATATTTATTTGCATTAGACTTAGAAAATTATTGGGGACTTGTTCATGAAAGAAGCAGAGATTTTTAAACAAATGCAAACATTTAACACACATGGAAAAACTTATTTTATTTATTTATTATTCATGTCCAAAAACAGTTCAAGGCCAATTACAATGGACAAATAACAACATTAATCCAAAACAAATAAAAAAAGAACTATATAACAAATAACAGCATTAAATAAATTAATAACAAAGTAGCATTTAACACTGAACAAATTAGAACCAAACAGACATGGAGCGAAAGACGAGAGCAGATCTAGGATGAGGGAGGAATGCCACTGATCCGGAATGAATGGAATGGATCGAATTCAGTGGCACTTTTCAATGTAGCATTGCACATAGATGGGAGTCAGATATATAGATAAAAGACCATTCAGAGACAGAGGGACATGAGGTGGTGCAATGAAATAGCTCATTCAGTCTTGTAGTTCATGAAGGATTATGAAAGGAGAAAAGAGAAAGAAGTTCCGATGACCTATGGTTTCCATTGACTTTGCATGAAAAAGTTGCTGTCGAGAAGGGCACGGTGGTCAGTCAGGGAGGATATGCCTAGAGATGATCTTAATTTATCGAGGGATTAGTTGCAAAACTGTATATGGCGGTGCCTGATTATGGAGAGGAAGAAATTAATTGGTCTTTGAAGGAGTTTGAGCTTAGGAGGTGTGGCAGTGGCCCAAATTTGGGAGCAGTATTCAAGTAGTGGAGAAACACAGCCAAAGTAATCTACTTTCGGCACAAAAATTATGCAACCCTGAGTTTGAGGCAAAATATAAAGAGAATGCCTGGGCTGATTTTATGAAACAAATTTTACCACGTAACTTGTTATATTTTCTGTTGAAGGGGTATTATAATTTTTATCATTTTTGCCAAAATGTTGTTTGTCATGCGAGAATGAAAAAAGAGCCCATTTTTTGAGCCTCTAGCAGGAATGCCTAACTTTGCTGAATTACTTCATAGTTACTCTTGGTTCAGTCGATGTCAGATTTTAATGCAATATTGTTTCAACCTTTGTTAGTGTTTTCTGAAAGTTTCAATTTTTTAACTTTTATTTGTTATAGAACTGCTGTTAATTGTGCAGAACAACTTGATCTCCATTCGTACAAGTCTTAGGGACATAGGCGTGGCACTGTTGCCTTAATCTAGAATTCAGTATTACAATCCAATTACTTCTGAAAACATGAAACCAAATGAATTAGTTTTAGCAATTTTTTAATATTACATTTTAGAATGACTTGTGTGCACATTCTGCCTGCGATGTAGACTCGCAGAGTGTACTTTCACCACCAGTGAGTCGCACAGCGCTAAATAAAAATTGCTGTAAATTATTTCTTTGGTTTCATGTTTTCAGAAGTACTGGGATCATAATATGTACTAAATTCAAGACGAAGGCAACGGTGGGCCCATCATAGGCGTATCCAGGGGGGGTTTTGGGGGTTGTAACCACCCCCTTGAAGGAAAGTAACCATCCCCATTGATAAAAAAAACTTAATAATTATGTTTTACAAATGCTAATAGTACACCTATAGATCACCTTCCATAACATAATAGAACACCTTCAAAAGTCATTTTAAGATGTATATTTTTCAAAATTCCCAGACCCCCTTTTTTACATGGGGGTATTCCATACCCCTCCCCCCTTCAGAAAGGGAGGGGTGACCCACCCCTACAGACGCTTCTAGATACGTCTATGACGCCCATGTCCCTACGATCCATAGAAATGGAGATAAAGTTGTTCCGCAAAATTAACAACAACAATTGTAAAAAATGACAAGTGTTAAAACTTTCAGAAAACACTATTGACACTAATAACAAAGGTTGGGACAGTGCTGTTTTAAAATCTGAGTGCGATTAAGCCAAAAGTAATATTGCAGTAATTTAGCAAAGTTAGGCATTTCTGCTAGAGGCTCAAAAATGGGCTCTTTTTTTTCATTCTCGTGTGACAAACAGTATTTTAGCAAAAATGATCAAAATTATAATAACAACCATTCAACAGCAAATATAACAGGATGTGTCAACATTTGTTTCATTACAATCAGCCCAGGCATTCACTTTATATTTGGCCTCAAACTCAAGGGTCACATAAGTTTAGCGCCAACTGTAGATTCATATTGAAAGATAAGCAATAATAGACATTTTGTGGAGAAAAGTGAATTATATCACTTTCATGTGACTTCAAATTTTATGCTAGTTAATAGTAAAGTCTTGAAGGAAATTTGTAAACAAATTTATTGATAGATGTTTATTTCAATTAGGGATGTGCAAGTAGTACTTTTTGATCTCGAGTCGAGTTGTAGTTGCGAGTATCGTGTCGAGTCCTATGAACTATGACAATTTCCTAACCAGGCAATATAATAATGCATGCACCAACATATTCTCGTTTTCCCAATCTCCTAGTGCATTTTCTGTTCTGAACATATGGTTTGATTTAGAAGGGAAAAGGTGATAAGGAATATTTATTGTAATCGTGACAGAATTAGGAGATGAATTAAAATTGATGTGTCTTGAACAGTTCCATTAGGACAATTGAAATGAACTAACCTCTTGTAATTTGTTGACAGTTTTATTTAATGACTGCATTGGGTTGAAAAATTGTGTATCCAAAATTCCTAGGAAGAGCCCAGAGTAGTTGTAGCAATTTAAGTTAGACCACAAGCTGATTATCAATACATAATACAGTAGAGTCTGTCATTACGAGTGTGGTATATAGAGACAATCTGGCTGTAGCGAGTGATTTTTTACCAATGGTTGATCTCATAGTGATAACATACGAAGTTGGACTGTTGTAGCGAGTGGTTATTTCTCTCGTATCGCCATAACCAATACGATTTTTCATTTATGTCATCAAGGTTGCATAATTTACAGGCACCTTCTGCTATGAGCGACAAAGTTATTCAAATAGGAATTACTCTGCGGCGATGTTTCTCCTTGAAAAGAAAATGTACCTCATTTGAGATTAGAGTTCCGATTCTCTCTTCACATGCTCCGATGCTCTAGGTACATTACTTGTCCTATTGATGTGATGATACGTTTCAAAGCTCTCTCTGGCGCTACGCAACATAATTTCAGATTGTGGAAAAATCACGAGGAAATGCGAAATCTACTTCACTGCTACCACCGGAGTAAGGTTACAATTTGAATCGGCTGAAATAAAGGCACCCCTCAATTCGTTCGAGCACTGGCCATATCAACCCAGTGTTGTCTTTCAGCTTTCGCCGTTCATCCGCATCATCCGTAAAAACTATGACGCAAGTGAACATTCCAAACAATGAACATTCCAAATTGATAATGGCAACATTCATTGTTTACGTAAGGCGAAGGAACGATCGTTCTCGCAGAATGTGTCCCACACTCATAAATTTCTTCTTGTCCAAAATTTAGGGGTGATATTTTTTCATCTAATTGAGAGGGTGGCCTAGGGAGGTGTGAGAGGAGCACGCGGGGGAATTAGCTGTCAATACTTTTCGAGTCAGCGAGCCTCGGAGCAGCAGGATGTACCCAGATGAACCCAGGTGGTGTCAATGAATCACCCAAGCCGAAATATGAGCCGAGAGGGGGAAGAGACTGTCAGCCTGTGCTCATCACAGAATGATTTACCACCGTCCTCCCAAAGCAAACCCGAAAAAAGTATCTGGTGACGGAAGGGGTGGGGGGAGAGAGCAAAGGCAAAGAAGTCTGCTGAATCGGAGGCCCAGGTTGGCCTTTGCGCTACCATCGCAGCAAACCGCCTATGAAGAAGTGCGACATGCTTCACGCCTTGAGGGGTGTGGATATCATTCAAATCGTCCTAAATAACGGTCATCCTGTGTTGTGGCGGATGTTGGAACTAGTTGGAACCATGGAAGTTGGCTGCTGATGCTCCTAAAAGGATGCCCCCCAACTATTGGAAGCCACCTGTGAAGTTGGGGCGTGGGAAAGCGATGAGTGAAATGTGATACTTTTGGTCCGCGGTCATAACTGATGAGGGACTCCCAGTGGGCAATGATTCCCCCACAAACTAGGGGAAGCCAGAGGAGAAGTTAGGGTGCGAGAAAGCGATGGGTGAAATGTGATACTTTTGATGAAATGTGATGCTGACTCGAGAAAAAAATATTGCTTTACTCCAGACCCTCCGGAGGTGAGGGTAGGGGGAGAGAGAGACCCAGGGTGGTGGAGGAGAGAGCGAGAGGTAGGCCAAGGACACGCAGCCATTCGCTGGACTGCCGAAAGCGCTCGGCGCGAATGCCTGAGGAGAAAAGTGCTGAACATCCTCTTTGCTGTTAACTACTACAGTACTTTTATTAAACTTTCGTATTTGAGAAGTATCCATATTGGAAGATGAAGGATGCAGCTAGAACTTATATCAAAGCTCATTTTTTAATCACTCCTCATAGCTGAGGAATATTTCCACGAAAATATCGATTTTAGGCAAGTTTACTATGATAGCGCTTCCTGTCGGCAGATTTTTAAACCTAGTGGCCTTGGCGGCTCCATCTACTCGACTTTCGTAAAATTACTCGAAGTACTCAAGTCGTGTACCAACTACTGGGCTCGAATTTTCGAGTACTCGCACATCCCTAATTTCAGTGTATCTGTTGTTTTCATGGCCAAATCCTCAGTAATTTTCAAATTTGATTAATTATAGTTGTCAATGATGTAACTTTAATGTATGCATATGTATGCTAAGGTCTGTAAAAAGATTTACTCTTTAGGTTGAAGAAAACAAGAGAATGGTAATGTTTTGGGGTAAAATCAAATTTTTGTTATCGGATACATATTTAATTCAAAACGTTACTATATGATACTGTATGAATAGCTTTTTTTTCTTCTGCTGATTATTGAATGTTGATGATTCTTTCCAGTTAATACTTGAAAGTAGAATGGACCACCTCAGTCAACGAGATCGGCCAAAAGCTCTCCACTTCCAAACATCAAGGGCTCTGATCACAAATATGCGTTCGCCAGAGCTTGGTTCACTAGCAGACCTATCAATATGTTTGAATGCCTTCCAGGAGGGAAGACTATTTTATGGGGGATCAACATTTCCATCACAAAATACTGACTTCCAGGTTGTGATCGATAAATTTTTGTCTCATCTGAATGGTAAGAATTGTTTTGGTTTGTGCCACATATTTTTGATGCTTTATCAATCAAATTATGTTTCTTGACTGACCAGCTTTTTTTTTCTTTTCGAAAGAATGGCATTTTTTTACCAATTGACCTAACTTTATGTATAAGTCTATGATTGGTTTCTTATAGAAACTGTTCTTTTAACCCTTAAGTTGAGGCAGCCTAATTTTCTCCCTTACACTGTGTTGGAGAAAAGTGAGGGGTTTATTATGGTTGACCCACCCGACCAAATGGTCGACTTTTAACTATTGCAATAATAATAATAATATAGGCTGGGGAATACATTCATTTTTAGCACTAGTGGAGATGTAATTGCTAAGAGGTGATTTACTTCAATTGAAACTTTCATTAAATGTGCATTCCTCGCTACATTGCTTTGATTGATTTTTGCCAAGCAGTTGCTGAATTCCTTGATTTTTATCCCTAGTGTTTTAAGATCAAAGTAACTTGGTCATAAATCTTGTCCTAGGAACAAACACCCTTCCTTACCTACCCTGGAAAGTAGGACCCTACTCTAGAATAATTAGAAACTATGACCGTTTGAATCTGCATTTGAAAGTTCAGGACAAAATTTGGAGATGGAGTAAAAAGGGTGAGAAGAATATGGTGAAACCTTCAAAGATGTTTTCCTTGCAGTTACCCCATCGTCCATAGAAAAAAAGTTCTGCAACTGATGGGATAAAGCAGAAATTCAATTCCTTTCCCATCGAATTCTTAAATGTACTGGAGAATCTCCACCTCAGTTTGTTCTGGCTAAAGGAGCCAAACATGCAACACTTAAGGGAAAAGGATGAAATACTTGTAGTTCATAATATACCATGTATAATAAAATTCTAATTTAAATTCCTTGCATATGTTGTGGCAGTCCAAATACTGCATCCAACACACCATTTGTAGGGTTGACAAGCTCTCGTTGCTGTGACTAGTAATGTGAATGTAATGTATTGTTAGTGATGAGCTACATATGTAGTATTACTCAGTTACTGTGCTCTAATTACAGTGAAACCTTTATTTTACGTAGCTGGAGGAACCAAAAAAGTGGAAGTATGTAAAATCCAAGTGTATAAAATCAAAGGTTGATAAAAATGCGTGATGTAATAACATTTTTCAGGTCTCTTCATTGTATTTAAAATCAAGCCATCAGGCACATAAATTTGTTTTGATGAGTGCATTTGATTTGAATAACTCTATTTGACAGCATATCAGATGCACCTTATTCCCCAAAATAATCTCTCAAAAATCATTCTCTGGATATGTGAAGGTTACTTTTTATGCAGGCTAAAGTATTCTCCGATGCTTCATAGCGAGGGCAGATTTACCAGATCTGTATTACCCAGCCCTTCCCTTAGTACATATTATTATTCATAACCAGTATAGTTGTTACAAACAGTACTAGGGTTGATATATACCATATTTGTCCATTAATATTCCCCCTCCAAGTATAATTATATTGGGTAGGAGGGTTATAAGCCTCCCCCTCCCCAACTTTTCATCTCTATTTTTGTAAAAGGGTACCTAAAATTTTCCCATATTTACTCTCTAATTACGATTTTCGTTGGTATTAATCTTCTTTAAATAACATTGTTGGTTATTTTCAGTATATCCCGAGATCTAATGCAAGGAAAAATATTTAAGACTTAATTGTATCATGTGTTGCCTATATAAACTTTTCCATAGCTAGTTTAGGTCTATAAAAACATCATCATGGTAGAAAATCAATGAGATGGTAAAAATAGTTCGTAAATTCTTAGAATTATCATATTACATATATATGAGTCAAGTTGCTGGCCTATTTTCGACATGTACCTAAATTCGAGCAAAAAGTATTTACAACTCCGATGCATTGCGGGTTGCATATGATCTTTAACCAAGTTGCCATATGGCTGTAACATCATAACAATATTGACTTTAAGAAAGATTAATTAAAATAATAAAAAATCTTTTTTTAGTTGTTCTAAATATAGTTTTTTTTACTGATATATGTTATATTTGTGTATGAATGCCTATTCTGCTACATTATTTTGTACCATAAGCCACAGAATTCCGAAGTGATTTTATCTTTTCATGCTCAGAAATAGCTCCCCTTCCCTCTTTTGTTTACCAATATTTGGCCAAAACGGAGGGGCATATTCGGATGAATACGGTAAATCGTTTTGATGGCTTCTGTGATATTGAAGAGCAATATTTTGAATGTCATATCTTTGCCATAAGAGACTTCGAAATATCATGCCCCTAACTATGGTAAAACTAGACAAAACTAACAAAAGTCTCCAAATGTAAGGCACATTATCACAACATGGATTATGACATACTTGTAATAACTTTGGGGAAGTGATGTTATGTATTTCGGAAGAAAGATCATTAAGAACTACGTAGAAATGAAAATTTGACCATCTGTACCGAAGTATGATTATATAAAAACAAAAAACTATGTAAAATTGAGAAACTGCATAAAATCAAGAGTTTGCCTTTAAAATACTCTATGCTTCCTGGCCAGACCTTGTTGTTGCTGTGCATAATGGAGATTAAGGTAAAATCAAGGAGAATAAAATGAAGGTTTTACTTCACTGTATTTCCTGGCTCATAAGCCACACTTTTATTTTACTCAAATGCATTTGAAAATCTGGCTGCATCTTATGGGCTGAGGGTAAATCTACATTTACATGTATGTATCTGATTTTGCATTACCATCAGAGATACCCATCTCCCTACTGTTACCGCAGACTGAATTGCAGGAGCTAGCTAAATATGAATTTTCAATTGTTCATTTGTTTCTGTGATTCTACCAGGAATAACTAATGCATTTGCTAGTTTTAAGAAATAAACATATCTTTTTATTTCTATAATTTGATATAATTAATGTACATTCATAATTAGTTTTGTTTTTCTAAAAGTCGAACCCAAAAATTTGCAGTTTGTCTTATCCAGTGCATTATTATTGATTAGGAAATACGGTGCTGGTAACAGAGTTACCATAAGAGCCCTATTGAGATTTTCATTTTTGAGGCCTGTGGTGTTCTAATTAGCTGAAAATGCAATTAAAATCATATTAAATTTTACCATGGTAGTATAATGAAAATACTCTTCACTGAGAGTTAAGCTTAAATTTTCTTTGTAAGAAAAGGATCAATCATAAGTTTTTAGAGTACATAAAACATACAATTGTCAATTGACAAACTACCAGTGGACCATCTATTATTATCAGTGTTATTTTGTAAAACAGGAATTTCTAATAATGGATATAGACATACTTACCACTCATTAATTTAGGGAGAAATTATGACCAATTTCACTGCTTTTTGCATAATTGGTTCACTGCTCTGTGCCTTGTATGTATGTACTTGAGTTGTTATTTTTCTCTAAATGAATAAATGGACGGTCAATATCTGTTCTCATTACCAAGATATTTAATGTGATATGTTTCATGATTCTAGCTGTGAAAGATGCATTTCTTCACTGCATTTGCCATAGTCATACAATATATAAACATATATTTCTTTATGTGCCTGTGTAGGTAAGGACCATCTACGGGAAGCACCCCGGCTTCCGGGTAACTCAGTTCCGGAAACAGACAAGAAAGTTTCTCGTGAAATGCTCTGGATTGAAGCAAAAGATGTGTGGTATATCACCTGTGATCCTGTGTGGGCAGAATTCCATGGTGCAAGTGCAGTTGGAGGGAAAACAGTGCCATTTTTCGATGCATTTCCCCTTCGACTGTGGGCATATTTGCGACCACCAACAGAGACCCCTGTGGCCCACTCACCTCGTGTGGCAGACATTCATGTACTTGCACATATTTCTGCCTTGGTAAGCGTGCAGCTAAACCACTATCAGTACCTCTTTCTCCTACGCATCTCGGATGATATCAGGGAAGCCTTGTCATATCTAGCCCTTGACTCTGATACCATTGCCGTGAAACAAATGTTATCAGGGAAGCCAACTTTGAAGGGATCTCTGGTTGTTGGTGCCATACTTCCCCAAATTGAGGTTAGTTTAGTTATGCCATCCCAAACTCCAGGAAGAGAGGAAGAAGACTCGGATGCTGGCTCTTCTGTTGTGACTGGCGATGGTCAGGTAGCACTTCCTCCATTACCAATAGAACTACCAGTGGAACCCAGTGTGGAAGTTGGCCCTGGCAGTATTGCAGCGAGTGAGTCAGCTTCTCCACTCTCAGAAGATCCTGGCCCAGAGCTTCACTGGGCAACAGACTTCCCGGAGGTAGTAGGACCACGAGCTAATGGTGATGCTGCTGGACCATCAGGGAGTTGGGTTGATGTGAAAAACCGTCAGTCATTAGATCGGAAACAGCCTCCCCTGGGGCTTAACAACAATCCTGGCTCAAATGTCAGTTCAGGGTTTAATTTCATGAGGAAAGGGCTGACAAACCTTGTGACTTCATTCGATACAGCCTTTACCATAAGGCCAACCACTGGAACTGAGGATTCAAGTGATACTGTATCCATTAGAAGTGATGCCAGCTCAGAGGACAGTGAAATGTATGCCATTGTGAACCTAGAAGCACAGGAGGTGAGTGCTGATGCCATATTTAGGGTATGTAGCAGAGCGACGACAACTGTTCCATTGCCTGCTGTGGAAATGGCTAGTGAAGTAATGGAGCAGGATGGGGAGGAGACTTCATCATCGACTAATCATTCATTACGTAGTCTCTGCAAAAGGAAAGACCTGGTGAGTAGAAACTTGTTTAGAAGTTATAGCTCTGGTAATTGATATTCATAGTATCAAGGCTGCTTTGATGGAACTGTTTCATATTAATGAATGAAGAGAGAGGAAATAATGCATAAGTGTTATCTCACAATAAAAAGTATAAGTTCCAAACTGCCAAAATTTGATTCATTCTTATAAATATTTTTTTTGCCTGGAAACATTTTTATTGCAGTTTTTTAATTACCGTCCAACCTTTCCTTTGTCATGACCCCAATTTTTCTCAAATCCCAGAGTGGAAATATTTTATCCCCATGCAAAAAAATGGAGTTATTTTTGTTATTATTATTACCATTTGATATGATGTTTATTAAATATATGTGTCTTGTATGAGAGAAGTGCTGCTAATTATACTTGTGTGCACCCTGGTGTAAGGTAAAAGTGAGTCTAGGAATTCATAGAAATAGGATGTCTAGTTCATAGTTCATCTGCGGAATACAACTTAATACACATGTATATCATTTATCTTTTAGTGCTTAAATTAAAACACATTACATTCATAAATACCTTTTGTTTTAGTTTCTATATCTAGCCTCAGTGCAGAAATTTTTTGGTATAGTATGACTAAGGGCAGTTTCCTATGTAAAGGATACTGTGGCGTAAATTTAACAAAAAAATAAACTAATCAAATTGAACTGTCATTTTAATACAAATAATTTTAAAATAAAAATAAGCTTGTTAAAGAGTCCGAAGGACCACCATTCACTGTCTAATTGGCACTTGGCAGGTGGGCAGGCAGGAACTGATGAGTCGTGCTGGAATTGCACACGCAGGCAATGCAGGGCGTGCGGGCAGGAAACAGAGTCATGCAGTAGTTGAGAATGGCATGCAAAGCTGGGCGTGCTGGAAGCAAATAGGCAGGCATGCAGTTGTAGCGAGAGGCATGCAAAGCTAGGCGTGATGGGAGCTAACAACCAGTCGTGCAGTCAGGAACAGGCGGGGCATGCCGGTCAGGGCTTCACGGGAGAGAGAGAGAGGTCTGGTTCCTTGGGTGGTTCCTTTATAAGAGAGCGAGGCATCGTCTCGATCCCTCACCTTCACGAAGGAGGAGAGGGGGAAGAGGGGAAGCAGTGACAGCTCCACCGACGACACGACAGGCAAACAAAAAAGAAACTAAATTAAATTTTGCTGGAATACTGAATAGATGTCAATTAGTTATTGTGATGCATGTAGCTTCACATAAGTGTATTAATTACTTATTAATCACAAGGAATCAGAAAGATTGTCAGGGTTGCTACAGGCCTGAAAAACCTAGAAATTTTCCTTTTCAAGTTAAAATTGATTTTTTCAAATGAGTGAGGAGTGCCATTTTATGCACTGTCTGTTGGTGTGTAGAATTGTTGTGGACTACTTTGCCTGAATGTGGTGTTTAGCAATTACTTATGCCCGTAAGTGCCAAGAAAGAGAGAGGTAAATGGAGTATTTCTATAGCATACAAGTGTTATCTAATGTGCCTCCATTTGGTGGCCAGCATGAATAACACTCAGGGTAGCCAAGCAGCTGGTAATCGGTCACCAACTGACAATGAGTTCACTACCTTAATATGTTTGGATTTCCCTTGTGGTGGATGAGACCTAAGAGTGATGCACCATCAGAAAGGAAGGCGATTTTCCCACTGAGTGGTGGCACTTGTTGGGAAACATTATTACCCCATAGTACATGCTTTGATATGTTGTGATCCTGTTCTTGCACCTTCTTTAAAATTCACACTTACCAAAGAATGAATATTTTCACTTGGAAAAATTAAAATTTTGGCCTGAAAAACCTGGTTAAGTCCTGGAATTTCATAATTTCCAGTCTGTAGCTACCATGCTTGCATATAAGCAAGAGCTCCTTTTTTGTTATGGGTGGAGGATTTCATAAAAAAGTTGGGGAATCCACTGTGAAAAAATCAATTTGACTTGCTAGGAGTTAAACCCACATTCCCAATTGCCATTCGCAAGTGCTGGTTATTTACAAATCAAACCATTCAAAACAGGTTTATGAAAACTTGATATTTCTACCTCCAGGATACACTTTAGTAAATGAGGTGCAGTTGTGCTGATAGTGTTTGCAACCCATTGCAGAACCCAGAAAACAAAATGGATCAAGGGCATTGGAGAACATTTCAGAAAGGAAAACTTAAGTTGACACAAATGTCAGAAAGCATTTTGAAGTTGACAACTAAGGATTGCTAATGTGGTAGCCCTGGTGGTCATTTGTTGACACTGCCTTACTCCCAAATGCTGAGTTGGATCGTAGGAAATGTACTTTTCCACTGAAAAGTGTTTTCTGCACAACTGTCGCTATCTTTTGTTTCACTTAAAATAATGCTTTGGTTAGCATATTCATGCACAGGAGCAAGAAATAACTCTCAATTATGCAAATTCACTGTAAAAAAAAGTTTCTGGAGTTAGTGTGATGGCTAGGTTAGTAATTTCCCATCCTCAGGTTCTGAGTTCGAATCCCAGAAGTGGCAGAGGAAATCTGATCCCTAATTGAGTGCCATGTGGAGAGATTTTCAAGTGTAGTACTTAGTCCATTTATTGTACAGATTTTGTCTAGTGACCTCTGACAATAGATTTTCTATGTGGTGCCGGTTAACTGGATTCCAAATACTCATTGATAAAATTGGCACCAATTTTACTTTAGATTTAATTATTGAAATGTCATTTTCACGAGTATCAGTAATTGCAATCAATGGCAGAAATACGTATGAGTAATCTTGTTTTCGTAAAAAATTTGTTGAACTCGGCATGATAGGAATTTTGTAATTAGAAAGCAAAAATAAGTACAATGAAAAATCCCCGATCGTGCCATGTCACCATATTTGTTTAACAGTAATTGGTAAAATATCGCTTCTCTGTTTCAATGAATACAATATAGAATGGTAATATGTATAATGATAATTTTTTTATTCTGTGGCTAAAACTAGGGTGTATATTACGTGCCTGAGTGTCCAATATGCCTGAAAATATATTTACGTATCAGGTGCAATGTTGAAAACAAAGATCATTCTACACAGACTGATTTGAGCTTCAAGGTATCAAAATGAAAAATATCAATCCCGACAGATACCTAGTGTTCCTGAGTATAGAAAAAAAGCTAGGGTCGGAGTATACACAAAAACTACAGTTTTTTTTGTAGATAGGTAGGGGTCAAACTATACATGAGGATGGAATATACACAAGTATATACAGTACCTTTTGTTAAGAGTAGACTATTGCTGATGCTGAGTTTTCTCCACTCTTCATCCATTCCTTATGTAGCCTTTCCCTTACTCACCTCTCCCAAATGGTACAAATTATCTCGGTTGTTGGTCGCCTCCCCAAATTGCCATCTTTGAAAACATCATTTGTGATCTCTTGAGTTTTTAGTCTAAAGTGCTGGTCAGGTCGATTGATTTTTTTGTGATAAATTTTTCCACTTTAACTGATTTTCTTGCATTTATGTGCAATACTGTATACCTAGGGATAGGAAAATTTTGCGATCGCGAATTTAGGCAAAAAATGTCCTAGGAGTGGTAATTAGTTACAACATACACCATACTGACTGGGGAAATGAGTTTTGAACTCACGAAATGTTGCGAATTGTTCCCCAAAACGCGAATTTTCATTTTTTATGAGAAAATGGTTGAAAGTACATTTCAAACTCAAGAAAAACATTAAAATTGCAAACAAATGTTCTCAATTCGATTTAAACGAACTCGCGTGCAAATATTCCTGAGGTATGCGGAAGTTTGCAGTTCATCGTAGCATAACCGGTGTTACGATAACAATCACGGGAGGATGACATCGGGTGCTTTCGATTTACGCGATAACGGGCAATACTTAGCTCGTCACACCACGGTGCTTTCTATTTACAATTAGTAGAATAACTGGAATAACCGATGCCGATAGATGGTTATTCCAGTTATGGCTCTCTGCTCCGAGGTGAGTGGAACAAAGGAAAAGCAATATGCGCATTTATTCAAAGTAATCTGCTACAGCAGGGTTTCCAAAACTTTTCCTCCGATGGAACACTTCGTAAATTCTGAAATTTTAACGGAACATCTTGTGGACTTCGCATATATTAAACCATTGCATTTAGGTAGCAGAATATAAAGCCATTATAGGTTACTCGGAACACCCATTAGCCTTCCGCGGAACGTAGTTTGGGAATCCCTGTGCTATAGATTTGAAGACGAGACGGACTGCGCATGTGTGAATATTCGCTTTGAATTGTTTCATTTCAATGGGCTTGTTCGCCAAGAGTTCTTTAATGCCAATTATAGTTTGAAAACTAAAGAGACACGCATTTTTCCAATTTTTTATTTTGGCCTGATTTGTTCATAACAGTCTACTACGGATTTGAAGATGAGACAGACTGCGCATGCGTGAATATCCGCTTTGAGTTGTTTCATTTCAATGGGATCATTCACCAAGAGATTATAAATGCTAATTATAGTTTGAAAACTAAAGAGATACGCATTTTACCAATTTTTTTATTTTGTTCTGATTTGTTCATTACACTCTACTACGGATTAGAAGACGAGACGGACTGCGCATGCATGAATAGTCGCTTTGAGTTTTTTCATTTCAATGGGCTTGTTCGCCAAGAGTTTTTTAAATACCAATTCTGATAGAGTTTGAAAAATAAAGAGACATGTATTTTTCCGTTTTTTGATCCGTCGCCTGCTTTTCGAACTATCGGCGGTGAAAAATTGGGGTTCTTAACCCTTTCACGTCAAAGAACCAACATGAACAGTTTGAAGTCACTCGCTGCTCCATCCAATCACGCTGGGCGCTATGCAGCATTCCCCTTCCCTCACTTTCCAGTGAGCGAATTAGCAACTGAACTGCATCTCTGATGACGTCACGAACTACTTAAGTGGGCGGCAAGTTTTGCAAATTTTTGTTTTTGATTTAAGAGTGAGTGGCTGAATATAGAAGAATTTTGTCTCCAACAAAAATCTATTTTCTAATCCATCTACCAAATTCGTGAATTAAATTGCAATTTTGCATCATAGTGAACGACCTTATTGCAATGGTTGCGTAGCTGGCTTGAAAGCACCAATCAAGACCAACTACGGCATCAATATAATTGTCGATATATTTATTTATTGGGTGGCACCAAGATTGATTTTATTGTTTGAATCTCTAGTTTTTGGCCATTTCCTTCAAATGACTGTTTGTTTTCCAGTGAGAATTGTTAAGTATCCTAGTTTTATTCCTGGTTTCTGTGCTATCAAGTGATTTTGACAAGTTATTGAGATGCCGAATGCAAAATTAAGCGCTAGAGACCGGGCTTTCCAGTATCAAAAAGATGTATTTTATTGTATCGATAAAAGCATGGTCATGTACAAATTCTACAATTTTCAGGTTGCTTGGGAAAGACTCAATTGGAAAACATTTAAAATCTTCGGAGCACGTTACTGCAGCAAACTTTCACAAGGATGGAAATTCTCTAAACTTACATGTCAATACACGAAATGTATTAAATTTTATTTTTAAATTTATTGGCACTTTTCCAGGTTCTGCCACCAAGGTGATTGTCTTCAGTCATAACATGACTAGAAGGGGAAGTGTCGCATAATAACCCAGATCATATTGGTTTAAACTATAGAATAAGTGTCCCTTTTCTAGGCTTTGAAATAATCGGTATTTTATGTGTGTATATATATATATATATATATATATATATATATATATATATATATATATATATATATATATATAAATTTGTGGTCACTGTGAAAACACCGAAATGTCTTGTTGAAAGTACCGAATTCCTAATTTCAAAGTACCGCTTTTCTCCCTCTCAAACCACCGAAAAATTCCTATCACTTTCTATACCTTATCATAAGTGTTTTTCCCAAAAAATAGTTTTAGTCAATTAGTTTCTCTGTTGCATTTTTCTATGGTGGAAAGTGATCAGGTTTTCATTGATCATATAAATGCATTGTCATAGTCTCTTTTACATGATCAAATACATTGTTTTAAAATAGCTGTGCATGTATATGTATTATTGATTATATCAAATTTCAATTAAAACAGCAACAAAGAGATACTAGACTACCCTACTACGATATTTATCTCAGCAATGTTGTTCATTAACAAATCATGCATGGTGATTTCATTTCACTGATGTGCCTTATGTACTCAACCGTTGAAATTGTTTGATTTTATTTCAGGTTTCCATGACTACATTCAAGTTGAGAAAAGTAGAATTCATCCAACAGTCTGAGGGCTTTGTTTCATCCATGAAAGTACAGGTTGGCAGCATAATCTCCGAAGAATGTGGTTCTATCCCATGGGATGAGTTCCAGGTATTTTTCATGCTCATTATTGAAACACCTCCACCCTCATTTTTGGTCATTCCTGGTTCTGATATCAGTATGTGGGACCCATTTTAAGTTCATTGTTTCCTCAGCTGAATGGAGCTTGTCTGCCATTGGCTATGTGTTGTTTTTAATCCCTGCCTCAAGAGCCATATATTGGCTTCTTGTGAGTGCCTGCTTTATAGTTCATATAACACAAAGATGGAGATGTGTATGAGTATTGTATTGTTTATGGTAAAGCCATGACTAACTCATGACTCATGGGAATAACAGAGTGGGAAAATTTGCTGCAGGTGATGGTTAAAATCCTCAGGCTTTTATTTGGTAAAATCAATTGTTAGTGTTTTCTATTTACTAAAGGAGACTGATGTGCTATTCATTAAGTCAAATTATATATCCCAAGTGGTGCTTGCAGTTGGTGTGCAATCTTTAACAGAGAAACATTTGCTATACCAGATTTTTCCCATTTAATTGAAATAACACATTTTAGTGTCTGTAATATTTAGCTTTAGAACACATTCAATTTATCTGCTTTTAATTGAACTACATATTTGCTTTTTTCATTCGTAGGTGGAAGGGTTTTTAAGGTGGAAGGTTTCAGTTGTTCATTGTGTGAATGCTATTTTCACCTAATGTCAAGTGAAGATTATTTATTAGCAGCATTATTGTATTGCTGTAAACATCACTAGTTGAGGTGTTCATCATGATAGGTAGTCAATCATTGTGTTCAGTTTTAACATTTG
Source organism: Pyrrhosoma nymphula (assembly GCA_963573305.1). Lineage (NCBI taxonomy): Eukaryota > Metazoa > Arthropoda > Insecta > Odonata > Coenagrionidae > Pyrrhosoma > Pyrrhosoma nymphula. Next base: position 41,190,264 of record OY754334.1, read on the forward strand.
AGTTACTGGCAATGGTAATTTCTATTTCTAATCATTTAACCTTTATGTTACGAGGTTTTTTACTGGCAGTATGATTTGACGAACATGGTTTTTAACGAAAAGTAACATCAACTATGTAAGCTCCATCAAAAATTTTTATTGGTACAACTGGTTTTGCCAGTTACAGCATCTTCAGGTATTTAGGCCGTAACTGGAAAAGCCGGTTGTACCAATAAAGATTTTTTGTGGAGCTTAAAAAGTTATTGTTACTGTTCATTATGCAGTGGTTCCACCGAGTAACGCCAGAAATTATTGAGTTTATCAAGAATTTTTAAATTTCCCACCACTAAAATGTAGAGCGTTAGAAAAAACTGTAACAAAAACAATTTTTAAAATCAAAATAAAATTAAAAGAGTTTTATTTTTCAAATACATGTATTTCATGTGAAATGTTCATTAGTGCAAGTTAAATTTTAATATTATTTATTGTAATTTTAAAAAAGTTTGTCAAGTATTTGAAAATATTTTAGAAGATTACAATTATTTTGCCGAACAATGACTAACAATTCTCCAAATTATGAGTAGCAAAATGTAATTATGTAGTTAAATTATAAAGGGTTTTCAATAATGGGATGATACATCACCTGAAAAAAAGTGGAGATTATCCAAACATAGAAACTAGATCTCTAAGGGGCGCCGATTTGTCATCCAATTACTTTGTACGTTAAATTTTTAATCATAATAATTGAGAGTTTTTTTGCATAAAACTTACTTCATTTGAATAATTACTCAATTTTCCTTAATTTGCACATAATTTCTTTCATTTTAGGCAATATTGTACAGGATATTTGATCTATTTCTATCCAACTACTTTTTTATCTACTACATCTAGCTTATTTTTTTGTTTTTTTCAGTAGTATAAGAAATTTTCAACATAGAATAATAATATGCTTCTATCCTTATTATGGATTTCCATCCTACATGCCCTAAACAAGCATAAAATATGAATTAAATTGGTTGTTTTCAATAATGGATGGCTCATTTCTATATCACTTGAGCGGACCGTTATAATTGCATCAAAGGAGAAAATCTGCAGTTGGGGTTGTCAGCTGAGAGATCCTGATGTAGCTGAGTAGTTCGGTCATGTCTCTTAAAAAAAAGTATATGAAAGAGGGAGAACGAGGGAGATAACAAAAGGGGAAGAGAGAGGTTGAGATTGGAAGGAGAGCGAGAGAAATGAAAAAGAGAGACAGAGGAAGAGGGATGCTGACCCAAGAGGTGGAAGGGGTGGTGAAAAACTCTAGAGGATAACTTGTGAGTCGTTACACCCCTTGCCTCTAGTTATCTTTTATCACTTGAAAAGAAAAGATTAGAGAATGTTTTGGGGCTAGTGACCCTTGGGTGCTGGTCTAATATTAGAGCGGAAAATCAAGTCTCACCGAACTCTTAGCATAACGACCTTTTGGTTCATATGACGGAAGGAATTTTACATACACTGATGGATGATGATATGAAAGTGTGATATTCCACTAATTAATCTGAACTTTAAAGGGCTTATATATCAGATTTTCAGGCTTGACTTGGTGGAACCACATTTCGATAATTTAGAAATTAGTTCACTTTGTAAAATTCCACAAAAAGTTTTATATCTTCCGACCCAGGGTTTCGACTATTATACAGTCATTACCAAGGCGACAACGATTCACCATGAGCCCCTTATTTACAGAGTGAGGATGTAGGGGGAAGAAGAGGATGGGGAAGGAGCCAATGGGAGGAGAGTGCATGACTGGTCTGAAACACAGGAGGGAAGGGGGGGTTGAGTGTTGTTAACGATTTTTGTCACGGAGGGGGGTGGGGAAAGAAAGGTAAGGTCAGGAAAGGAGAGTGGGAAGGGAGCATTTCATTCAACACATATAAATTTTTCTTTATGGAATGCAAAATAATTTCTAGATTTTCAAGATAATCCAGCTTGTGCCCCTTGCATTGAGAGTGAAGGAATTTTGGAATTATGTCACTTAGGTGGTCTTCTTCTATCAGGTGCTTTGCAAACTGGGAGCGTACATTGCCTTTAATTAAACAATTCTGGTGTTCTTTTTCCTGGGTACGGATAACACGTCCTGTTTGACAAACATAGACTGGTGAACAATTGGAACCTTTACAACTTAGCAAGTTCACATACACCACTTTTATCCAACACATTAAATTTGTCCTTAGAATTTAACAGCAAATTTCCCAAGGAATTTTGATTGCGAAATTAAACCTCGAATTTGTGTCTCATATGCAGTTAGCTACTTGGTAGGACAATTTTCCAATAAACAGAATTTTACACTATTTTTTACCAACTATGTCTTTCTTGGGGATGGGCAAACTGGTAGTTAGGTGGTGAGCCATTTTCAATTGTTGTTGCTATAAAAATGTTTCCACTACATTACTATTATAGCCATTAGTCTCAGCACTACGTTTGATTTTATTTAATTCTATTTTGAAGTTATTTGTTGACATAGGGATGGATAATACTCTGAATACCATAGAATTAAAAGCTGATAATTTGTGTGCATGATGGTGGCAAGAATCGTACGGAATTACAACATCTGAGTAAGTTGATTTTATAAAAATTGAGAACTCATATACATCTTCTGTTATATCAATAGTTTGGTCCAGAAAATTTAGAACTTTGCCACCGTAATGGATCTATGTAAACTATTTAAAAAACAAGTAAAATGGTTAAGCTGAAGGAGGCTTCCTGTCCATAAACATAAAACGTCATCAACATAACGATACCAATATACACTACATTGTTTAAAAGAGGGTGATTAAAAGTGAAAAGATTTGTTTCCAAATTACACAAAAATATCAGCTAAAAGTTGAGGTAATGGTGAACCCATAGCTAGGCCATGGGTTTCTCTATAATTTAAATCGTTAAAAATAAAATGATTTTGGGAAAAACACAAATGTATTAACAAGTCCAATTCCGGAGTTGTTCTGGATTCACCGAGTGGGATTTTATGTAAATCCAAGGCTAAAGACACAGCCTCTATTGTGGGGACTGAAGTCAACAAATTGGTTACATCAAATGAAACAAGTTTGGAATTAGGGGGTATCTTTACATCAGCCAGTTTCTTAGTCAGATCAATCGAGTTTTTAATTGTGAATTTTTGTTCAAACGATAAAACCTCTCTTAGTATGGTATTTAATTTAAAGGCAAGCTTTTGAGCAGGAGCCGAACAATGTGACACTATGGGGTGGATAGGTACATTAACATGGTACGTTTTAGGAAGTCCATATAGATTATTACCTATTACTACTATTATTATGAGTGCTATTGGGATTATTATTGTATTTGTACAGTTATAATTGTGTAATATCTTTGATTAATTGAGTAGACTTGCCTTCAATTTTTATTTTGAAACGGCTTTTCTATCTTGGTAGAAAAACTATTTCAACAATTTAGATTTAATTTTTCATATAGGCATTAATAACTTAGTTTAATCACCTATTTCATAGATTTTTTCTGTAATTTTAGTTTTATAGGATCCACCAATGTCTGCATTTGCTAGTACATATTTCTTATTTCTTCTGCTCGATATTCATCTGGGCATATTTGCCTTGCTACATTACATTTATTACATGCCTTATCCATAGATTTTTTTCCTGTTATCTTACAGTTAAAATCTACTTGTGGAAAGAGTTAAGCTAATTTGCTGAAGATTTCTGTCTTATTCAAAGGAAAACACAACTGACTTAGTTTCAGATGTATTCTTGATAACCTTTACCTGTACTTGTGAAATGACTATCTTTTTGTTTTTGAAAAAGCCATCCATTTCTCTCTTTAGATGTTTAAATTTGATCATTGAGCTTCTATTTCACCATATTATTTCACCACTGTGATGGAAACAGCAACCAGTACATACTTTGACTTCTCCCAAAGTCAAGGGCTACATAATATATGAAAATCCCTAAGGTTAGAAAACTTTATATGTTTATAACTACCTGTTCAGAATTTGTTTCAACTTTGAAAATAGTGATAAAAAGGATGAGAAGGAAAAGATTTGTTATTGCTGAACTGTGAGATAACCAATTAAATTGCAATTGAAGTTTTAATTCTAAATTTGTTTATAATTACAGTAGAAACTCTAAATTACGAAGTCCATGGGACCGGAAAAATCGCCACTTCGTGATATCAAATTTCGTATGAACAAGTATCTTTCAACAACATCGCGATAAAGCTATTTTTTTTTGTTTCCTCAAATTAAGATGTACTCTTGCGACGTATTTGCATGATTAACGAAGTTATAATTCATTAAAGTATATTTAAATGTGTATTCATGCCAACAGGGTGCACACAGTTGAGCCCAACTAATTTGTCGGAGGTTGACTCTTCCGATTTTTGGGATATCCATCATCTTTTTGCAGTGGAAATCCCGAAAATCAGAAGAATCAACCTCCATCTAAGCCCCGCAGAAATTTGCATCACGACAACTAACTTGTCATTCTTTTTTCCAATGAATGATTAGGCAATGAAGTGTCTTGGCAAAATTTTTGTGCAGTTTGGACTAAGCCTATAAAGCTTCATAGAGCATTTTTCTATATTATTTCCCAACTGGAGAACTCGTAACTGTAGCATGAGCGATGTATAATTAGCAGTTACAGGCAGTCCCCGACTTTCGTACACAATGCATTCCTGAAGATGTGTACGAAAGTCGAATGTACGAAAGTCGAATGTACGAAAGTCGAACAATAGAGTCCCATACTAATTAGGGGTTACGTTCCCGGAGAGTTAAATATACATGGTAAAACCTCATATCAATTGTAAGAAAATTTTATTTTTAATACAAATGTTTAAAATACATTAATTATATTTAAAACAATACGTAATTACTTTAAAAACTACGCAATCTTAATAAACGGTTCTAAAATAATACCGTTGTGTACTGAGTAAACATACGCATTACTAATTTTTCCCAAGCAGAGATTAACATTTCAATGATAACGTCCACTATCACTATAAAGACACGAAACAAGAAGCATCACGGCATTTAATTTTTGGAACCTTAAACTCGATGTCACTTAATTTATTACAATTAACTAAACAACAAAATTTCGCAATTTCCGAAACTGGACAAATGACAAACGAAAATGGAATGATGGGCGCGTTCCGAAATTCACTGCCAGTACTGCCTGTGCTGCCGTGAAACGGAACGCGAAGCTGTACTGCAACTGCTGCAGTAGCATGAATTTCGGACCGGTCGGCAGTGGCTTGAAATTCAATATGGCCAAATTGCGTGGTTATTTATATAAGCGATCTTTCAATGCGTTAATTCTTAATGCTAATCCTTATGACATTGATAGAGAGCATTCTAATTGTATTCTAATTTTCATTGCCTTGCTACTTAATGCTACTTTATACTGATTGGTTACTTTCTCTGACGAGAATAAAATGAATTCGCGTCAGCTACCCGAGCACGGAGGAAAAACCCTGTGTTATTAAACAAATCTCCGTTATAATTAACACTATCGAATTTATAATAAGCATTTTTAATCTTGGGATTATAAACAAGTCCTAGAATATATTTTTCAAGCCCTGGATTTTCTTCTTGGCCATGAGTCGTATGAAGCGTTTCGTAGAGTGATATCGAAAATTAGGTAAATATACGGGTTGTTGAGGGTTGCATCGCAGAATATTTTCACTAACAATTAAATTTATGCAACAAATTACGTTTCCTGACAATTATTATACATTCCGGTGTTATGCTAAGTTACCACTCTAGTAAGAGGCTGTATAATTACGTGTACCACATTATTCATGACATTAAATTAATTTTTGGTACCTAATTTCACAAGTCTCTTTCATTCGCAAATATAATTGCTTCTCTACTTGTATCTCTTGTAATGTTCTTCACTCCCTCATAATTTTTTTTAACGCTTTTATCCTATTGAAATATTTACCGGTACGATTAATTATAGCTGGTTTACATACTTGACAAATAAATGCGTTTTATAAACTATTATACGCTAATCAGATGTTGTTAGCTATTTAAGTGCATCGAGACCTTTCTCTCTCGCCGATATAAACATTAAAATGTTCGAAGCAGTTTCTCTAAACTCTTCTGATTTTATTTATTAACATTGTAGATTTGATTTTTCCACCATTTGTTCGATGGCTGTCTGCTTTACTACCGCTATTGCTGCTCTTGGGCTGCAGTAGCGGCAGTAGAGTTCACAGTAAGAAACTTCATAAATTGGCTGACGTCATTGGTCACTGTGCAATACTGCCAGTTGATTACGGAACGGTTTGGCAGCACAGCCAGTACTGACAGTCAATTTCGGAACGCGCCCGATGTTTCCTAGGTACATGCCATACACAACTTCGTGAATTTCGCATTGCACTTCCCAGCATCTCGTACATGGTCTTAATTTTATCTTCCCCCTTTACTATTGAACGCAGTTGAATGGCTTAAGTTCAATGATTGTCTTGCAGCAAAAGATCCTCGCAATTCAGCGCACTAATAATTCCTAACTTTTGCTCGACAGTATTAAGTTTATGCGACCTACGCGAATTTTCGTTGGTCTCAGTCACATCATATTTTTGTTTTCTACTCATTCTTATCATAAGACATTAATTAAATTCAGTAAATAAACAATTTATACCTTGCTTTAAGTTAACACAGCCCACATTCGTGTATACTTGCGAGCGAGATCGCCAGATGAAACAGTTGAAAGCCGGGATGCGCCATGCACCATCGTGGGAAATTCAAAAATATTGTTCGACAAATGTCCGAAAGTCCGAATTCGGTGTCCGAAAGTCAAGTAAAAGGTATCAATTTGGAGTGTACGAAAGTGCGAATTGTACGAAAGTCGAGTGTACGAAAGTCGAGGACCGCCTGTATATTGATTGATAATTACACTAAGGAAGTGTGCGACTTGCACGATCATTTGTGCCGGATATTGAAATTAGTGGAATACAATTTTGTTAGAAGAATAACATATGCCCCGAGTCAGTCATAATGAATATATTGTACCTATATTAAGCTAAGACAGTGAAAATAAGATTCCCTTGCGGATGCTATGCGATGGATGCATTTTGTGTATTTTGAGCAAATAATGATATGCCCATTAATTTCGTGAAATAACAATCGTTGTTCTCCCTTGAATTCATCTTATTTGTGCATGCTTATTTCTGAGATGATGGAGCTGAAAGAAGAGCTTCCTTATAGAAGAGTCCAGCTAAATGTGTACCTCCTTTCAAAAGTAGATTGTACAACCCACACACTTCAAAGTTGAAGGTGATATAATTCCTTTACACATCATTGGCTACTAACAATGCTAACACTACAAATCAATAATTTTAGTGTTCCACTCTATTGTGTGAAAGCTTCATTTGTGGCTCTATTCAGATTAGGTCACCTGCTCTTCATTAGTTAAATCTCAGACTTCATTTAAAGATTCGATGTTGAATTAAAATTTGGTATATTTTTGCTTTGCGTTTTCCTCTGTTTACGATCAAGCAAGGAGATTTTCGTCCAAGTCAGGCCACGCTCCAAACTGGAATCAGCTGTCTTTCCCTCCTATTCCCGTCATTGTGGAGGTTACTCCATTCACCTTCTCAAAAACAGCTTAGAGACCCATGACCTAGGAGTATCGTATCTCACTTGGGAGGTTGATGTAGCTGTGAGTCAAGGCCAAGGGATGCACACAAGGAGTAAACATCGAATGAATCGTCAGCTTACTGCCAAATAGTCACATCTTATTTTCCTCCTGCCTTACCCCAACTGGTTGCATCAGTGGAGAGGGAGAACATGCCTCTGGAGAGTGGGGGGCTTTTACCATGAATCAAGATATGCCCACAAAACAATATTTTGGCTATGCTAGACCCATTGGCATGCACAGATTTCTTGAGATGGGGAGGGGAGACTTATTAAAAGGCCCAAGAGTTGGTATGGGGGACCTGCAGAGTCAGTAGGGGACATTTCATCCTGATCTAGTGTTGAGGAGGTGGGACGGAGGGGGCACTCGAAGGGGCCTGATCTCCTGGCTGGCACGGGATCATTGGTGTGAGACTGATGGCTTGTGCCCACCCGTAGAGTAGGGAGGGGGATACAGAGGGTCACTTGAGGGGAAAATATAACCAGCGTGGGGAGGAAGGGAAGTGTTTGATAGGTTCGTCGCAAGTGAGGCAGAAGGTAATGGGGGAGGGTAAGCCGAGGTTTTGGAACAATGGAGATGGAAAGCTGAGTGAATTTTCCTAGTGGGGATTGCCGGGTGGAGAAAAAAAAATATGGGAATGGGCGGGTATTTCCATTTTGCATTTCCTTAATTTCCAATCCATTTGTACAATCTGAGAAAATGGAATCAGAGAATAATAATTCAGGAAGAAATACATGCAAAAAATGAATGAATGTATATTATAAAAAAATACTTCAGCTCTTCTGTCGAGAGAATCACTCATTTTACAGAAAAACCATTTATTTATTTTTGCACTTTGCTTCGCTCCATTGTTGCTTCCACAATGGCCTCTAATTTGGATAAATACAAACAGCCCTGGGAGTCAACATCATTACCAATTTGGAATCGATGTAATGTATCGAGGGGGACCAAAACTTAATCCTTGTTAGGAGAAATCAGGACTTGGTCATTTTCGTCTTTGTCGCTGCTTTCCTTGATGGGCCCTGCCACTGGCTCTACTGTCGCCGGCTCTAGCGTTCCATCTTCACAAGCTTGGAGATCATGATCTATCGATATATAATTGCTGGGGGTTACAGCCAACTGCCAACTTGTGACAAGTAATGCCTCAACACCCCTACCCAGAGATTATGGCAAATCCATTGTACTGCTTGGGCACTGGCTAGGTAACAACTAACTCCCACCACCGATGTCCTCCAGGGGATATCATATGATAGATAACCCAAGGAAGATATGAAAGTGCTTCCAATTGGGCTAGGGTGCTGACGAGGCTTTCTGCTCCCTCTCCGACCGTGTGACTTTCAGTGTCTCATAGGATGGTTCCACTTATCTCTTCTTGTTAAATCTCTAATACGGATTAAGCTACAACACCCTTATCAAATTCTTTATAAATCTGCAGTAACGCAGCTATGCTCTCTTTTTGGATATTTTTTCAATCACTGGGTCGGAGTGAAAGGGGAGAATGGTACACCATTTTCCGATATAAATATATATGGGTGCTTGAGCGTTTTTTCTTGTTTATTACCCATGTGCCCAGAACTAGTCATACATTAAAATTAATGTGCGTCAAACTAATTGGTTGTATGAATTTTATGCTTTCGCGTTTCAAAATGGCGGCCGTTCCAAATTTTGCCGAATTGTTAAAAACTTGTTAACTTTTCAAAACATTTGGTAGAACAAAAATAGTTATAAATTTAATTGTGATTCTAACGGTGTCAGAATTTTCAAGATCAGTTGAGATTTGACTGAATAGCACTTTTTCCTTCCTAAATGTTTAAACTTAAAATGTGCTTTGTTAACATTACGTTCTGACTGGTTTGAATTACAGTTAAAAATTTTAATTACTTGAAGTATTACAGAATGTGATTGTACAAAAACTGTAAAGCCACAAACAAGGACCTCTGTTTGTAAGATATATTTTTCCATCGGTCAGTTGAGTGAATAAGTGTTGTTTTTTTATAAGTTTTGATACATGAACTGAATTTTTCGTGGCAGAAAGCCAGGGTGTTTAGTTCTTGGGTCTACAATCAGATTGAGAAGTCAAACGTTGCAGTTTCTATTGCTGACTCAGTCAGTCTTCAGGGTGAAGTGCATAAGTTGAAAAGTGGAGACTGGGTATGCATAGAGGAAATGTCTCAACTTTATCACATCTCCTAGAAGACAAAAGTGAAGTCAACCATTGAAACATCATCATTCAATTCATCAACCTGGTTGGAACCCGAGAACTCTTCACTCATGTGTAGTCTGATTATTGATATTTTTTTACTACTACTTACACTGTGAATTTCATTGGTAATCATTTGATGTATCACTGATGATTTTTCACTCTGCATTCTTTGAATATAAGAAAGGAAGGTATGTGAATTAAATGAATGTGGATACATAGTTCGAAGTAGGTAGCGAGAAACAAAACTTAGTACCATGAGATTTCGTGTACTGGTATACCTTGTGAATCCTGGAGGTTATGCTCCTGTAAAATCCAGCAGTTAATGAAACCGTGATTGGGAACCATTATGTTATGGGAAATTGGAGGTTAGATTTCGTGTTTTGCAAAGGCAGTTTGTAAAAATTTGGATAAATTTAATTTCACTCTAATAATCCACACCTATATAAAGGTCAGACTGTTTCCTCCTTCTCTTTGATGCAAATTCATGTGGTAGCCCAATGGAATCTATAGCTGCTTCAAGAAAGATGAACACGCTGAGTAAAATGAACTCTGCCTTCTATGTTGAAATTGTGCCGCTAAATGCAGTAGCTCCATTGCTACCTTGCTCCATTGCTACCAAACATTATTTGTGGATTGACATATTTAATGTTTAATTTTCATGCAGATTTAAAAGTTCATGTTCTTTTGTATTAGGCTAATTCTCAATTTTAGGTCCCTCTCAAAACCCAGAAATTTCAACAAAAATACATTTTTTATCCAAAGTAATAAATATTTTTAACTTTATAACTTATAATTTATAACTTTAATATCAGCTTACTTTTTGTGAAAAATTAAAGAAAGATGAAGGAAACATTTTTAGATGGTGTGTGGCCACAGCCATTTTTTGACACCTTTGTAAAATGCCTGTAGTGTATATCCTAGTCCTATCCAAGCCCAGATCCTAGTTAGCTGAGTTTATGAAAAATATTGCATAATAGCTGGAATTTGTGTATGTGTGTGTCTGTAATGACAAAGATGGTATGTATTTCTCTGCTCTTCCCCTGAGTTCATGAGCTTTGAGCTTTACTATTTTCAATTTAATACTTAATTGTTACCTCCTTCATATGAAATCTTGGTATGCCTTGTAGCTTTTTCAAATTTCTGGCTTTTCTAGCCTTTGAACTTTTTCTCTTCCTTATTACCTTTCTTATGAAAAATTTTCTTTCTTTGTTTACTATTCCAGTGGCTCACTTATGAATTGTTTCCCCTTTCTTCCACTTTTCTATCACATATTCTTGACTCTCAAGTTACAGTTCAATGTTCAAAAACACCATTAAAAAAACAATAACACATAGACTGGGTAATGTCACACCATATCTAATAAATAGATATAGAAAATTGTCATTCTATTCTAAATCCTGATCAAATCATTCCTTATGCCATTCAATAACTTTAATTTTTTCCCCATAATATGATAGAGACAAATACTTAGTCATTTGGCGTATTGCCTTGGCTTCAGTTTAAAGATGTGAGCTTTTCTTGTCAATCTTATCGTTCTTTTTTGAATGTTTAAAAAAATTACAGATTTAGCATTCCATTTGTTATGGCTGTTCTTAGATTATTTTAATGGTGATGATTTGATAGAGTTCGTATTACCAAAAAGTCATTACATGCATAGTGAAGTGTAATGGGAGAGAGATAATTTTCTTGCCGAAAATGCCTGTCTAGAAACAAACTCTTTCCAAGCTCAGGTGAGGTAAATGAGGAAATCATAATGAAACAAGTAGTTTTTATGAGCAATTAATATAAGCAGGTATATTTCACAAAACCAACCAAAAAGCAAACAAACAACTCCAGAATCAATGACAACATTATACGAGAGGTCAGGATCTAAGCAAAAAATGAATAATTGCTGGAACAATGTGAACTCCTCACCAGCTAGTCCTGAACAGAGAATGTCCAACTGGCCAAACTGAACAGAGATGGAATCTTACAAATGATTTTCACCAAGATTGATAAGCAATTTGTTTTAATCAATATATTTCTCTTTTAAGAAGCTTATAAGATTTGTAATGTTGGAGGTTTTATTTTAAGAAGTATTTGTCAAATATTCAAGTACTTGGGAAGTGATACCAACAATTTTATTTTTAGGTGATACGTGTCCTCTATATATTTGTAATTTTAAAAATTGATCTAATTACTAATGCTTAAAATGCAAATTTATATTTAGAAAGTATTCAAGTAAAAAGGCTTTTCCATTGACCACAAATTCATTATTTTTCATACTGCTGCATACATTCATTTGCTGCATACTTCTAAAACTATTAAATACTATCTCCATCAAATTTTGATCAGTGAAAGACTGCAATGGAAATTATGCATTTTTATAATTGGCAAACTGCAATTTTGAATTTGCAATTATTTCTTGATTTATAGTTGGCCTTTTTCATTTTTAAATTTTAAAGCAATTTGTAAATGGCATTTTCAACAATATTACTGTCATGCACTCAAAATATGAACTTTATGGAAACGTAAAATACATTTCATGCCTTATGACCAGGCCATTATGGATTCTGTTTTTTAATTACACGTACTTATCCAATCCTTAAACGTATATTCTCCACATATACTTGAGCATTGGATTTGGGCTCATTTGGGGAAATGTGCCCATAGAAATATTACTATGGTGATTTATGTAATTGTTGGACTTCAGTTATACTATCAAGACAAATTTGAGATCATTATCCAGTGTGGGAAGCCTACTTGAGACAGCAATATGCAGGTGCAATCACTTGAAACTTTTCATATGCTTCTTCTTCAATATTAGACGTTATCTCTGCCAATTTCTGGTTGGACTTCGATTTCAGTTAGTTTCTGTGTTTTCCAAATTAATCTTATATATGATTGAATGTATGAGAACCTGAGAAAGGGTTTACAATTGCCCTAAAATAAATTTAATACCAGTTCCTCCAGTAAATTTTGTATTAATTTTGTAAGATATGATTGGGATAGGATTTGCTTTTGCAGCTTTCTACTGTGAAAAATATTTAATATGACCAGTTTCAATGTTTTACGTCATGATGTAAAATATCAAAACCAGTTGCATTAAATATTTGTCTCAGTGGAAAACTGCAGAATGAGTTCTTTCACTGTGTACAAATTCCACATCTGTCCTAAGACTGCATTATGTATTATCTTGCTAATGTTTACCTATGACCTTAAATTTACTAAGGTATTTACTGAAGTCCATGGATGTGTTTGTCGTAGTATGTATTTTATTTCTTTTTCCTGCTTTATTATTTTTTTATCAACAAACATTTCTTGAGTTGAGTCATCTGAATTTCTCATTCTCATAAATTTCTAATCCATTTATAGTGTCCAATTTATCCTTTGCAGTATCTATTTTAGTGATAGCAATTACAGGTTCATACTACATACTTATTTGAATTTAGAAAACTGTAAGTGAAATGGACATTTTATTTGACGAATACATGGAGAATTCTTGGTTTGAGTTATGTTAGTGTGTCAGATGTATTTTTCATAGATTATTTTTTTGGAGAGTCAGCACCTCATGAAAAGTGGAATTCATAAAATTGATATCTTTTGATAGGTTTGGATGGACTGATAAGTTTCTCTAAATGCTCTCTACCTTGTAGTAACTCCTATCTACTCATGGAAATACATTCGTTAGCTCGTATATATTTCAAAATTTCTTAATTCTAATTCAAATGTTTACTCTTTTCCTTTTTCTTTCATGTTTATTCTCCTTTGTATAATGTTTTCTAACATGCCAGTACCTCATATACTTCCTCCAGTGGCCTATATATTCATCTTCCTCCTGTTTTCCCCAGCAACTTTCTTCCCTCACTGACCATGCCAAGTACATATGTGTTCATGTATTTCTTTTTGTTCACTTTACTTTCTACATCCTTCTCCATGGCCACATCTTGGCGGCCTCCCATCCTCCTTATGTGAAAGCCCAGGTTTCTTGACGGTAAAATTTGATGCTCTTGGATAACCTCTTTACTAATCTTTTCCTCACTTAGGGTACCTGTCATTAATCTCTTCTATTTTCTTTTTTTCAATATTTCTTTCTCTAGTGCAGCTTTATTTAATATATCTTTAGTTCATTGCCCATTTCTGTTAAAAATACTTTCAAATGAGTAAAACTGATCCACCTTCTCCAATTAATGCCTTCCCACGTTGCTGTCTATTCTTTGATAATTGTAAGTTGGTTTTCTCTCTTGCCAACGGTATATGTTTGCTCATGATTTATTAGTCAATGTCTGTGAGTTATGGTACTTCTGATCCATGACGTGGTATTAGAGTACCTGAGACATACTCTGTTCTAAGAGCTACGTTCGGTATCTTGTTTTTAAAAATTCTGTTGCTACTTTTGAGATTGTTGAAGGGCCATATATATAGAGTAAATACCTATGAGATCATCGCAGAAAAATACTGAATTGAGCTACATAGTTATTCATTTTCTGGGAGGTTGCTAAAAAAAACAACAAAACTATTCAAGTTATTTTGTTCAGAGGCATTTGGCTCAAAATCTTAATGGAACGAAGTGATTTGTATAATTTAGCAGTTTTGACATTCACCTAAATTTCTGTGGCTTTTTAAGCTTTATTTTTTGCTGAGAAAGTGAAAGTTATATAACTTACAATTGCAGGAGATAAGGGTTGAACCTTTGTGGTTGTGCGTAGCACAGCACTATGGATGTGTTCCATTTAGTCTTTGCTTAGTTAAAACTAACAAAAATGATAATTTTAACATAAAAAGATAAGGTTATGTTTAATAACCTGAGCCATGGATAACCTGGATTGGGCACTGTAAGTGCTTAATGCATTCAATTTAAGAGGTTTGGGTTAGTGGTTTTTCTTTGCAAAATTTAGTGTTAATACCACCTCAAGAGGCAGTTTTTTCCGTCCTATCTTGGATCAGCTGTAAAACCCTTCTCATATGATCTTAAACTTATTAATGGGTTTTCATTCAGCAAACCATGTTTTCTTTTGGTAACACTTAAAGCATATTAAATCAGAATTTTTTTTTCTATGATGATGATAGGTTTTTGTTGCAGAAGGGGGTGATGGGAAGAAAGGATGAGGATATTGGGCAGTTTTACGTAGAAGCAGGATTCAGATTATGCCAAAATAATGCTGAATTACCTTGCTATAAGGAATTACTTGTATTTTAAATTTTTTGACTCAATAAAATAAGGTGTAATCAATCTCCACATGCTAAAAGGACCTCCTTATTATTTCTGACTGATAAGTTCCTAGATTATTGGATTTTGTTTTGGTATTAATCTCAATCAGACTAACATTCTGATGATCTTTCATTACTGTGGTGTTTTTCAGTACATATAAATCACTTGCCAGGTGATAGTGCAATGTGCTCCCAAATAAAATATGCTTTTATCTCCTATATTTATTCATATTTGCTGAACAAATTCAATTATTCAAATGGGCATTGACATAGAGAGAGTTCTTTACCAATTTTTTAAAATTTCTTTCTAGTAAATGTAAAATTAAAATATTGTACTAAATTATTTGAATAAATGCATTTAGTGGGCATTACTTTGTGTTAGTTGGCAACATCTCTGGTCAATGAAATGGCTTTGCTGTTCACTCTAGATTTAATGAGAACCATCTGGGGTGTCTACATGGTTTTTCGTTATAAATATTTTTGGTCTTTAAGATTTTCATGTCTGCAGTGATGTACATCAAATATTGTGTTACCAATTGCTGGAGGATTGGAATGGATTTTTTGGATTGTGGATTGAACCATGGTCTGCTGGCTTTCAGTACCAATTTGAGACCAATTAGCTTATAATGTATTTTTTGTTTCTTTGGCCAGTAAAGTCAAAGGTCCATACTGATGAGTTCTTCTCGGGTTTTCACTGGGTTAGGCTTTCATCCACAGCCTTGATAATGACAGAAAAGTCTCCTGCCGAAACGTCGACAATCATGGAAAGCTTAACCCGGTGGGAAACCCGAGAAGAACTCATCAGCATCATTCACCTGGAAAGCCTGAAATCATACATCAAAGGTCCATAGTTTGCTTCAGGGTCTTTCCCCCTCTAGCAAATTTCAATATACTATTTGCTATTCATCATGACACATGAGAAAATCTTGCATTAGTCAGCTCGTTGTAGTTGTAACTGCTTACAGGATGAATCCTCATAAACAGTGGCATCTACTAGGCATGTCTATATCGAATGAGTGCCGTTCATGATGGACCATACCTTCCCAAAACACCTACTTCCTATTGATTCTCCAAAAGTTGCCTTAAGTATTAAGAATCCTGGGTAGCCAAGTAGTCTGAGCAAATGCTATGAAAACTGATGGTTTGTGGTTCAATTTTAGGTCTAGGGAACCTTTTTCTCAGACAATTTTCAATTCATCAGTAATGTGGAAAGCAGCAAAGTTGTTTCATTCACTATAGACCCTATTATTGATTCATTTATTAGGTGGCTGATGCACCTTTAACCTATAACTGTAATTAGAGTAGTCTTCAAGTTAAAAATTTGAAGCCCATGCCCAAATATGCATTGGGGTGCATGATTACAATCAACATCCCAAGATGAGTGTGGGTTCTAACATTTGAACCAATTAATGATTGTTAATGAATTTTTCTTGTGATTGGGACTCTTAAGACAGGCCATCTGCCCTGGCCCACCTTTCTTTTTTGGAATGGTGCTCCCTCCTTGAGCCTAATAGAAGAACTTTTTTTATGATTAGAGCATTAGCATTTTGTAAAAACTCAATAATTATGGGCTTCAAAGTGTTATGGTAGATTTACATGGATAAAGAATACCTCCTCTATTCCATCCATATCTATTACCACGAGGACATATCTCCTTACTCTATTTCTTTCTTCAGCTCGTCATACATCCATCCTCTCTTCATCCCACCCTTATATACATAGTATTCTCTATCTTCTTCTTCTTCTCTGCCTGTCAAATGTCATCCCCTGTTACAGTCTTCATCATCTCTTTCCCCTTTATTACTTACTACATATTACGACTCCATCCACCTATCCTGCCTCCCTAAGTGTCTCCAGAAGCTTCCTGTGCCTTGCTTTTCTTTTTCTGTGTTCCTATATGTCCATCACTCCTTCTCCATTCTCCTCCTCACCCACATCTGGAATGCTTCCAGTCTACTTTCATCCTCTTTTCGCAGTGTCCAGGTTCCTGTGCCATTCAATGAAGCTCTCCGTATTAGACTCTCCCAAGCTTTTCTTAACAACCTGACATAGAGTCACTGTCATCAGTTTTCTTCTCTTAGGAAATGCTTCCTATTATCCATGTAACTATGCCCCCTTTAACCCTTAGGCGTGGAAAAATTATTTCAGTTCCTTGCATATCTTTGATGCCTCAACTCAGGATTTACTCCAAAGGAATTTTAGGTATAATTTCTTGATTAAAGATAACTCTTATAATTATTGTTCTTGAAGGTTCCACATATATAGCTTTGTTTGACTGCTGTCATCAACTGCGACATCAGATCATTTTCAAGCAGCTTCAGAATGCATAATCTTTCTGAATTCATTTTCATTTTGGTAGAAATATGTGTATGATTATAACTAATGAAAAAATCAATAGCAGCTTATTCTCTTGATTGTATGTACATGTGTACCAATATCACTTTAATTAAGGGCACATTTTAGCACAAAGTTGGATTAATTTCTTCTATTATCCCTAGGATGATTGATTGTCGGTAGCATTCGATTGTAAAACTTATATTGTTTTTCTCATGAAAATTATATTTTTTCTCCTCTCTTTCTCATACCCTTTTTTTAATTTAACTAATTAGTAGGTTAATGTGAGCATTTACATTTGTTTGTATGGTTACTATCTGTGGTTATGGGTTTGGTTATATATTTTCAAATATGTAGGTGTTATCCATTTCTGGCTTCAGTAGATGGTTAAGTAGATTGAATGCTCTTATTACTTTTATAACAGTAATTATTGAGCAGCTGTTGTAATTTATGGATAAATAAACTTAATGTGGTTTAAGTATTAATTACAGTGACTCGTCACTCCTGAAAAAACTATCAGGCAATAGCATCTATTTCAGTCTTACACTTGATTAACTCTTTTCTCTGATTTTTTAAAATTCATATTTTACTGCCTATAAATTATATATCTGTGTATAAATTTAGTACTTGTTCCACTTTCAATTTAGGTTACCTCATATCTTCTATTTCTCTTAAACCTTTTCTTTTTGTCCTCCATCATTCAATTTCTTAAGTTTCAGGATAGCATGAAAAGAGAATCATTTTCATTAGCTTGAAATATCTTGGCTGTGTTCACCTCAAAAGAGATCCTGACCCCTTCATTATTTTTTTCACTTAAAAATTCTTGCAAGGAAAATGCCTGAAATATGATCTTACTTCTAACTTAATTGGAAGCCCTTTATGATTAATGCACTAAAATGAATCACAGAGTGTATTATATGTCTGTTTTGAATAATTTTCCTCTATGGAATGCTAGCATTTTAGTTATTATATTCCCTTTATCATTCAATGAGGTAACACTAGCACATATGATGTATGTATTTTGTGCATTGAACTTGGCCACTTCCTGGCCCACTGTAATATGTATATATTGATATCTCATTTATACAATATTATTTTATTTCTAGTATCTGTGTGTCCATATTTTTTAAAGTCTGTGGCGACTGATGAATCCACGTTTATTTGCAGTTATTCAACTGGTTGATATATTAAATGCTAATTTTCAACTTATTAGTTTAACCATTGATACTATTTTTTTGCTAGAGAGCTTAATAATAATGGTAGAATTTTGTTTAAAAGCTTTAAAGGCACTGTAAAACTAAAATAATTCATTTCCGATAAAATAAATATCAAGGTTGTAGCAACAATGTTTTAAGAAAAAGCATCGCATAAAAAAATAGTTGACCCCAACCGCATGATGTAATGGACACCCCAAGTGGAAAGGGGCCAGGATTATCCCTGCCCGGTGGCCGAGAAAATGGTTCGACACCCTCTGGGCCCAAACCCAAGTTAGGGAAACAGGTATCTGAGAGGGCAACACTATCTTGGGAATTCAGATACTTTTGGTGTTCATCTAAGGCAATATCATTTGTGACATTTTCCCCTGTCAGCTTTACTGAAGTCAAACCTCACTAGTTGTTAATAAATTGTATGCTTGCTTACTTTTGTGGAATTTGAACATAGAATTGTGAAATTCACCTTATTTTTCCTCTTTAAATCCTTAGCTGGTTTCAGTACCTGCTAAACGTACATCTTGATGGAACTGAAACTAGTAGAGGTGTCATAAGCTGAAAATAGTGTGGGAATTTAATAGTTTATTCAGTTTATTTGCCATTCAAACTATCCTATTCATGATTAAACAATGGATAATAATTTTGAAATAATACAGAATCTTTGAACTTTTTTCTAGATTTTTTTCTGATCATTGTAATTCATGTGCTTGAGTATTGGGAGATTCAATATCAGTGAGTGTCTGTGGAATGTAGCAGTGGTGAATAGTTAATTACTGCCACAATAGCATTTGTTTTTCACATTTCATTATAATATTCTATAATTTTTATAATAAAAGGATGTTTTTGGAGAGTTGGCCATCAATAAATCAGATAACATGTGTACTTCTTGCCAACTTTTTGAAAATTTCAACATCTATTAGAAATGTTTTCATATTCTGATATCTCAATCTAATTTGTTCATCTCAATGTATGGTTATATGTATAGTTTTTCTATAATTTACGAGTCAAAAATAATTGCTAATTAATCTTATGTTATGTTGCTATTGTAAGTCCTGAAGATAGAATTATAAATTTTGGAAACATTGGCAAGAGGTACCCATGTGATCTGATTTATTACTCTCCAATTACCTACCTAATCTCCAAAAACCTCCTTTTATTATAATGAAGTGGTCAATAACTAGCTCTCATCAAAGATATAATTTTTATCTATCTCAAAGAATTTTATGTCACTAATGTTAATGATTTTTACTTTTCACTTTTAAGTGAATGTACCAAGCAAACAGTGTAATGATGAGTATTTTTTCAAAATACTTTCCTTTATCTGGAAGTTTTTTACTGATATCATAGACATACATATTTCCATAATTTTCTCTTTGTCAGAAAACAAATTTCTAAATATGTCAATTATTATTATCCAAGAGAAATGGAGTGAAATTATTTTATTTTTATAAATCCTTTCATATGAATTTATCCCATTATTGTCAAACATATATTCATTAAAAGATAATATCATATTTGGAGTATTCCCTGTGAACTCTTTCTGTGAGGTTGTATGCAAAGAGACACGAGGATTCATTTGGTAAGTGGGAAAGATATTACTAGTCCCTTAAATTTGTCAATATTCTACATGCATGTAGCTGAAATACAAAGCAACAATAATATTTTGTTGTAATGCCTACTATTATTGTTTAGCTGCTGTAGCAAATTCACTTTATTGATTTTAGTGGCATACTCGATCAATCCTTAAGCCATGTGCTACTGCTAAATTTTTGCAGTAAATAATCATGTTAAAATCTCTATTGCTATTTAAATTTACGTACTTAAATTGACAAATTTATTGATTCTATTGAGGTTACACATATTTTTAGATAAATGAAGTATGGTTTGAGTGATAATTTGTGTCAAATGGGTATAATGTTCGTATGATAATCTTTAATTATCCTCAAATGAAATAGAATCCTTTTCTGTAGTTAACAGCAATTAAATGGTGTAAACATTTATATCCCGGGTAAAATATGGGCTAATGGTTTATTTTGGGCTCTCAGTTATGTTTCTTATCAATTCTTAGTGTGAGCTGTGCTGTGGAATAACTGGGTAATTGTTTATGATGATTTTGATATGTTTTAACACTTAAAAAAAATTAATTAGGTACCATTAGTATCCATGTACACTATTATTTTTGTTATTTAATGTGGAGCCTATTAAAAAGCACAAATAATAAAAAATAGCATTACATATTCTCTTTTCCCAGAAGTCCCTTTTTGTGGTGTTTTCGTGCCCCTTACTGTTCTATATATAGTAATGGAAGAAGGAAAGTTTTTGTTGATATTATGTACATTCTTTAGGTTAATTCAAAACAGTGTAATTTAAGGGGCATCGCCCACTGAGGAGATACTCCCAAATGTGCACCTTAGGTAAAATATTCCACCCTAAAAGTGGCTATAATTTTGTGGACTGTGGTGCCATATGCACAATAGTGTGTGTACTTACTCCTTATGCTCAATACTTGTGTGAAAATCTAGATCCCTTGGAGCACTACTAAATTCACAGTGAGAGAGAATGTTTGTGTAGCTTAATTGGCTGTAGTATTTCACATAAATTTGGGGAATTTGGTTCAAGTCGTATTTCAGGAAAATAATGTTATCTTTGCAAATGTCATGCATACTTTTGAAGAGTGCTAGATTTTAGTTTTAATTCAATAGAATCATTGGAGACTTGTGAGGGATACATTTCATGTACATAATTCCTTCTGTCCTTGCTGAATTTACGTAATAAAACCTAGTTTGTTGAGTTCTGTTAAGTATTTTATGCTTGTAATGCCGGCACCTACTTAGGTTCTGTTTTATTTTATCAGCTGTCTTCCATTTTACCCTATCCCACCTCTATTTCTTTTGCTTTATCAAGAGAAATGTAAGTGAGAGGACCCTGTTTGTGACTTTTTAACTTTCTGAGACAGAAATTTTCTATGAATTGATCACTTTTCTTAATGCCACGTGTGACCCATTTAATTGAATTTTGGTTAAATTTGATAACTTACCAGGATGTTATGAGTTAATGCTTCTGAATTATTTTGTGAGGTTTGAGAAATCAAGAAAAATTTCTCCCCTTACCAGACTCTAAACTTTATTTGCATACCAAAGTGGAGGGTTTCAACTCATTTATAGTGAATATCTTTGCCTGGTATTCTCTATGAGTGAGGCTATTAAAACCTCTGATAATCTATACATGTTGAAAACTTTATCAATTTGAATGGCCCCCTTAGATGTAAGGTCATCCAAGAGCCTTTTATATCCTTCAGTATTTGCATTTTACATTCTTATAATTGTCCTTTCAGTGTGTTTTTCAGTAACATGCCCATTATTTTTACAAGATCAAAGTATTTTACATTTTGCTTAAAACTCATTCTAGATACATACTTATTTATTCTCTTTGTCACCTAAGAGCATTTTATAATTTTTTATCGTGATCACTCAATTGAACCTTCTCGATAAAAATCAATTTGTTTTTCATCATGAATTACTTCCTTTCAGGCAGTAATAATTAATGGGAAGCTGAATCAGTAAATTATCATGGCTTCATTTCTTACTTTTTATCTCATGAAACTAAATTTAAAGATTTACATGTTACACATTTTTTTATATTAAGTGATTTTTCACTGCATGAAGTTGAATTGAGAAAACAGGGTTTCTTAACACCTCAATAATTAAATCCATAGCTTGACCAGGAAACCATATTGGTAAAGCATTTTTTCATTCTTACTATAGCAAAATTAATATTTTTTCCTGAATGAATGAGTAGGATTAATATTTAACACCAGTAGTAAGTCAACAATTTTTAGCATAACTTTGCAAAGAAAAAGTAAATATAGACTGCATTGCCAAAAGTGTACCTAGGTCACACTTATTCATTTTTAAACTAAATGATTTCAAACTTAGAAATGCATTTCACCCATGATTAGTTGAGAGAGTAAAGCATTAGCTTATGTATTAGAAAGATAAACATGAATTTGAGTTGGTGGTACATTTTTACTTTCAAGTTAAATATTTGTAACCTATCATAATGTTGCCTTAATTTACTCGAAACTATTTAGATGATTGGCAGTATTTTTCCATTTAAAATTAACTATTAAAGTTTTAGAAATCTATTCATTTTATTTACCAAAATGTTATGCAGTGGGAAGAGAAACTATTATATGCTTCTTTCAGTAATATTTTATGATGGAGTAAATCAGCACAAATATCTTATTAATTTTTATTTGAATTTTCATTACCTAGTGCTGTAATAATTTGAGTAAAAATGAGCTTTATAACTCATAATTTGGGGAAAGATGTATTTTCCCTAGTTGGGTTTAGTTTTCCTTTACTTTTTATTTTCTCCGTGCAGTGATAGGAACAATTTTTATGTCCCAACCATTGTTAATTTGGTGAGTCACTGTTGTTATTAGCTGTTATTGAGATGAACTGAATTTATAAGTATTTGTTCTTTCAACTTATTTGATGACAATAGGATCAACTAAAAGGGTCCGTTGATAGCGAAAGAAAGGTCTGTTAAAAAACTGAAATTTGATGCCAGTTTGTGTTCAGTAGGTACTTCTTATTTTTTCCCTCCTTTAATAATCTTGAAACAGTCCTAAGGCTATAATTTAAACTATCACTTTTACTGTCAGCATAATTTTTATTGTCCTGTATTTTAAATAAAGTCTATTCATGGTTAATTTTATGCAATTGGCAGTTTTGATTGATTTTTTTGGAGTTTGGTACTTGGGAAGACTTCTGATTTTGATTGTCAGGAATGCTGTAAGGTTGTTACTGCTTATGTGGGTATGTTATATAAACTCAGGTCTGTTAAGAATGAGCTCATTTCCCAGAGTATAGATGAATGCAAGATAATGAGTGTACTTCTAGTGATTCATGAGTGCAAATAATGCTACAAAGTCTCTCCCTACTATACCTCCTAAAATAATGCTATAAATACCTCTTGATGTAAAGTTATCTTGAAATAATTGAGACTGCCAAGATCTTTCATGTCCTGCTGAGCTATGCATAGCTTTTTAACCTACTTTTTATTTTAATAATTGGTGTATTTTAATCTAAGCCCTAAGCATTTTTTTGAGATTTATGTCTTCGTCATGCTTTCTGTCTTAAATTACTCGAAGAAATAAAATTTTCAACACTGTAGTAGGCTGGCATTTTTGCCAGTTCTCATATCCTATTACTGATTCAGTTAATAACATTGCACTATTACACTCAAGAACAAGCTAAACCTGGTGAAAATATTATTATGAATTACAATTCTACATGTAAAATTTACCTTCCCCTTTGTGTCGACACAATACTCCAGTTCACCAGTAGTTAATAAATGGTATAATTTACCCAATTTTAGTTTTATATATGTATTAAAAGTTATATCCAAGTATTTCTTGGGTATGTACTTCATATACTTACAATCAGGCAGAAAAAATTGCACCCTTTTTGTATATTTGTATCCATGGTGTTTGTTGTATGGATTCAATACCTCCCTATAAGGTGTATAGCCTTGATGCATTTCCAAGCTTACAGCTTGTTTTTTTTAAATAGGGTTCAGTTTTTTCTGCCTACGAGCATTTATTAATATTGTGAAACTGACATATCTTGTAGACTACAGAAAAATTTTTCGACTTTTTTGCATGCCTTCCATCTATTCTGAATGTTTTTGTGTGGCACATAGCAGGCCAAGAAAAAGGTATTGGCAATCTTTATCTGCATTTTGTGTTATGCTTATGGGTCGTAGACATTTAGACTACTGTTATTTCAAAATGCAATGGTTTGCATTCTGGCATTTACATGTGCTTTCGCTTTTAAGATGCTAATATGAATTACAAGTTTTTACATGTAGACAGAAAAGAAAATTTTTAATCAGTAGTCTTTAATAGAGTGTTGATGCACTTTGAAAATATTTTGATTCAAATTTAACTTTTTAATAAAAAATTTCAAACCTTTTTAATTCAGCCAAAATTGATATTTGAAGCATATTATTTGGAAAATGTTCATCCTTATGAACTGCATTGAAAAAAAGTAAAACTAAGAGTAATCAGTACCATTGCATTTAAAAAATAAATAATACACAAAATACATTTGTGCATCTTATGTGTAATTTTGGAAATATTCTCAGCATTTTGGCAGGGATTTCATTTTTTTGAACCATAGGCATGGGATTATTGCAATGAAAAATATATATTGCACTAAAGTTGGTTGTTAAATGCAAATTAAAATGTTCACTTAGCACTTGATTATTGTATTCCAGTATCAGTTGATTGAAATTGCATTGCCTTAATAAAAAAAAGCTCATGTTCAATTTTGCTACTCAAATATTTTCATGTATTTATGGAGGAGTGATATGTGGCACTTTTCATTGCATGTGTGCATGATTGATAATACATTCACAAACAATTTATGATGCACAGAAAAATATCTATGAATTAGTTTTCAGCACTCGTGTGTACCTAAATTTGCACAGATTGTGTTTTTATGCGTGAGGAATTAGTTCAACCTATTGCTATAAATATTAGATGATTATAGGAGATCAATTATCATTGACTTATTGAATTCTTATGAATTATGCTATTTGGAGCAGTCCATGAGGGATTTTCAATATATCCCAGGCCTTCGTCTAACAAAATAGATCATTTCAAGCTAATATTTTTTACCCTCTCCTTAGTCATAAAAAATTAAATGAATTAATTTTCCTTTGTGTCTAATGGTTTTAGTTTTTTAAGTTGTTCTGGAGGCCAAATCTGAATTTGGAGAAAGCTATTCCATGCCTATGGTTTAATAATCATAGTAAGTTATTGGGAGATATTGCAGCCTTGAGCAATTGGAGCATGTCAACGCTTTTGCTCACCACCTCACTTTGGCTTTGGCTCATTTTAATACCTACCACTCGAAAACCTCTACCCTACCCCTTGCTCGCTTGTGTCTGTACCCCTTGAATCTCAATGCTCCTTATCCCCGGTCACAACTTGGGTCTGTCACAAGTGAGTAGCCATTCAATATAATTTTCTGGACAGATTTCACCTATGCTCAAATGTATTTATTGTACGCTCCATGATTTAAGGGAATTTTTTGTTCCTTTTGTTTGTTTGTCGGTATTATTTTTAATTATTTCTACCCTTAGTCACAGAAATGTTTTAATTTTTTTGGTGAATTTCAATATCACTTCACAATTTTTTTTTAGAAACTTGAAAATCCCATTTTTTTCATTGGTTTAAAATAATATTTAAATATACTGGGAGTTAAATTTTTATGAATCATATATATATATATTCAGAAATATCGGATTTTGTTTCTCTTATTGCTTACTGTTCTGAGCAGCTTTAATGGTGATACGGAAATTTATGTAAAAACAGTGACTGAAGTAATTTACGTCACCATTGTCTGTAGTACATTCCTTCTAGACTCTTTAGATGATCCATTTCGATGTGAGGGATATTATGGAAACCTGATGGTTAATTTTGATATGAGATGAGGTTGATGATCAATTTTGTTCTATGGGATAACGTGGAATTTTTGGAAAGAGTTGGAAAATAACAATTCGTACATTGTGTTCAATGCTTTGCTGGAATGGCAGAAATCATCTTCCCATGCTCAAGTTTTTCCTCTCACCAAGAAGGCTCAGGGGGTTTTGTCAGATTGTATTATTTGGGAAGTCTGTCCAGAACAGTGGTGGTGGTGATGATCATTGCATCTTATTCCATGGTTTTGTTTGGGCCTGGCTGTGATCATCAGTAACTTTTTGTATTCTTCTGTCCATGCAGAGCAAGTTTGCTTCCCGATCCAAAGCATGGTCAGGAGTTCCGGAACCAGAAGAAAATGATGCCCTGCCGTGTGGACCATGCACATGCTTGCGACTGGATCACAGTCCAGCTCCAGGAGTGGATTTGAAGACAGCCTTGCTCAACAGCAATTCCACTTCCGTCTTAGATGATCTGTTTTCAAACTTCCTGGAAGTGCGAGTTCATGGATTGTCTCTGGCACTGTGTACAAGCACTCTCTCTGGAATGGCTGAATTAGTTGAAGATGAGATATACCCAAAGCCTTTGCCAATGAAGGTAATCATGGATATGATGATAATGATTTTGTCCCAGTGGCATTACATAGTATGTGTAGGGCATGCGAAATGGTAAACAGAATGGATGTAGTATAGATATAAGGTGGTTAGTTTATCAGAAAAATAAATTTTAAGTAAAATTGGCACCGATATATGAGCTATGAGTATTTGAAATCCAATTAATCGACACCACATCACTGAAAGTCCATAGCCGTATCTTAAATGGTCATTTTGCCACATGACAAAATTTGACCCTAGATGATGCAGAGTGGTTTTACGTGGGTTTACATGGGGGAAATCACATTATAATTGCTGGAGAATACAATATATATTTGTGCATTAATATAATGGTCACAGTACAAGGGTCACACATTCTTCTTTTGTTCTACATACATATGAATGTGGTAGTTTTGGAGATGGGTATATTTCATTATTGTGTAGCTGTATGTCCTGTGAAAGTTTTATCATGCTTTTTTTTTTCATGATACGACTTAAACCATCAAAATCATTGGTTGTGTATAGTCCTACCCCCAATTGTTTGCCCAAAAATATGGTATATAAAATCGAGCTATTCACAAATATATGTGGTAAACAGTTAAAACAGCATTTCTTGTATGTAATGTCTCATTTAGGTCAAGTATAACTTTTTGGAAAACTTACCATATATACTACGTACTGGAGTATAAGTCGAGAAATTTCTTCCTTTTTTGGCCAATGAAAACCTACCTTCAATTTATAGTCAAGTCACTAAATAAGGTAACTTTTTCAGGGTCAATATTTCTAGTAGGGTACGCAGGATTGACTACTGGGGGGGTTTTGACTTCTGGGGAGGGGGTTTAATTAATATTTAGTGTATCATCATAAAATGATATTTAGATTATTATTCACTAAAACAATAATTAAATTAACTATATCTTTTCGTGAAGACAATTCAACTATATTTTTCAGCCCAATAAGCAAAATTCTAAAAAGCAAATGCTAGTTTAGGTAAACGAACGAAAATGAATTCACGTAAACATGTTTTCTTTTGTGGGGGGTTAAACCCTAAATAGTCCGTATGCCACTGAATATTTCTGTGTATCAGCTGCATAAAACTTTAAGTTAACTTTACTGATAAGCCACAGAGAATATTTGCTAAGAAATGAGTTAGATCTACGTTCTAAATTTTGTATTAGGATTTACCAGTGCCAAATACACTTTGTACTTCCATTTTGTGATAATAATGCATTTCACAAGGCCAATTGTACTGTACAAACGTCACATAATCAACATGAAACAAGAAGATTCAGCAATTTTTTCACCTCGACTTGTACTTGAGTCACGGATTTAGTCTATATTTTAAGTCCAAAAAGAAAATATTGAAGTTGTAATGTTGAAGTTAAGTTGAATTCCTAGTTCGTGGTTTGAATCAGAGATGGCGCTGCGACGCCGGTTTTTATAAGATCGTTTTTTGTAGCTATGTATGTAACTAAGGGTTAACAAAGACAACTAAAAACAGCAACAGCAGCTAAAAAAGACTTATGGAAGTGATATTAAATAAATTAAAGACTAAAAAGAATATTTACTTCATTAGAAAACTTCAATTTATACTCAAATATATGCAGTAATTGTTTTGTGAAGTAGTTTACCAAAAACTAGAAATTGTTGTCTCGTATACACTCTCGCAAATAATGAGCCAGTTCAATGAATGGTTTTCCTCTAGTTGGGTGGGTAACTTGATCTTTGGTTACATAGGTAACTGAGTTGAGTGTTTGGTAACTTTTAGGCACTTTAACTTTTGATATTTTTGTGAATGGATGAGCTTAGAAGAAATCAAACTTTAACAACATTCATTATTGGGGTCTATCTAGTGAATTTATAAATTAAGTGGCAGTTTTTGGCCAGAGTAAATTGTTCATTTTTTCAATAGTCACAGTTTTACAGGTGAAGTGGCTTAACACGTTCGCGACGGCGGGATCCACTGGTGGGTCCCAGCTATTAACTCTCATGGGTGGTGGGGCCCACCGGTGGGTCCCGGCTTTTCACGCTCATGGGCGGAGTGACTGATTGGTGGGTCCCTTTCCATTGCCTTGGCTATGCATTGACAGCTGTGAAGGACATATTTCTTGCTGATGCTCCTCAGATTGGTATTTAGCACATTTTTTGTAAGAAAAAGACTCATAAATTTCCTTTCTTTATGAATTTTTTTCATTGACATGTAAGAAAGCATGTGGATTGTTAAAATAAATTATTCATTATTTGTTTAATAATAAATCATAATGATTCTGAAAACATGAATGCACACAAATTTCATTGCAAAATGAAATTATGAATGCCCCATTGGAAATGCCCTGCTACCCTAAGCATTGTACAATTCAAGAATATTTTTCTTTTTTTAATTCAGCAAAAGTTTTTCAATGTAGAATTATTATAAAATTTATTTATGTTTTAGATTAAAACAATCCAGGCACAAGATTGGCTGCCCATCACATTCCTTGCAATTTATTTTTGCCTTTTTTGCTTTCCCCTTCTCCTCTTTTACATCGCTAGTAATGCAAAGTTTCACTTATCACGGAGCACATCTTTTTCTGCTATCTCTAGCCAGCCCTTCATAAGTTCTCAGTTTATAAATTACTTTTCTTTTTATGCCACTCACACTTCTGCTGCTGCTTTCAATGTCATTACTTTTTAGTCCCTAGGTTAATTTTTTCCTAGAATTTATCATATCCATTTTCTTCCCTTCTGTATATATTTTGTAAATGACCCATGCATTAACCACACAGGTTCCAAGAAGCAGTTCCATGGTGACCTTTTACCTCTTAATTGAACATCTCAAACATGTGTTATAGGAACTCATCTGATTGGAGAGATCTACACCCTTTTTGCAAAATCATAATCAATCACAGATAACAGTATCATTTTTTGTACACCAGTTCTTGTCTTGGATGTAGACAGAAACAAATCTGTGGTGTGGGTGAAATCCGAGGAAATCAACATCACTAGTCTTTTGTCTTGCTATTTTATAACTCGCCTACTTTTTTCTTTTGCACATACCTCTCCCATCTTCAACTTTTTTTAAATTAATTCTTTTGGATTACCTCATCTATTTTTTCACTATGTTCCACAAAGATAGATTTTTTGCAGTTAACTTCTCACAAAGAGAAACACTTGAGTATAAATTGTCGACATATAACGTCCTACCCTCATTCACAAGTCCTGTAGACAGCTCTGGAACTACCTCTCCAGCATGCCCTTTTTGGCTTCTTCTAGGATATTCACCTTTTCCAGTATATATCTTCATCCTGTAAGTGTATGCTTAAGATGTACAAAACTTATAACGTTTTACACCATATATGTGAGCCTTTCCTGGGATGTGCTGAAGGAAATGTTGCCTGCCCAGCCAATGTACCATTGACTCATCAATACTAGGGATAGGAAAATTTCGCGATCGCGAATTTAGACAAAAAATGTCCTAGGAGTGGTTATTAGTTACAACATACTACATACTGACTGGGTAAATGACTTTTGAACTCGCGAAATGTTGCGAATTGTGCCCCAAAATGCAAATTTTCATTTTTAATGAGAAAATGGTTGAAAGTACATTTCAAATGCAAGAAAAACAAAAAAATTGCAAACAAATGTTCTCAATTCGATTTAAACGAACTCGCGTGCAAATATTCCTGAGGTATGCAGAAGTTTGCAGTTTATAGTAGCATAACCGGTGTTACGATAACAATCGCGGGAGGATGTCATCGGGTGCTTTCGATTTACGGCGATAACCGGCAATATTCAGCTCGTCACGCCGCGGTGCTTTCTATTTACAATTAGTGGAATAACCATCTATCGGCATCTATGATCGGTGGCTCTCCACTCGGAGGTGAGTCGAAAGAAGGAAAAGCAATATGCGCATTTATTCAAAGTAATCTGCTACAGCAGGGTTTCCCAAACTTTTCCTGCCAAGGAACACTTCGTAAATCCTGAAATTTTAACGGAACACCTTGTGGACTTCGTATATATTAAACCGTTGCGTTTCGGTAGCAGCATATGAAGCCATTATAGGTTACTCGGAACACCCATTAGCCTTCCGCAGAACGTAGTTCGGGAATCCCTGTGCTACAGATTTGAAGACGAGACGGACTGCGCATGTGTGAATGGCCACTTTGCGTTGTTTCATTTCAATGGGCTTGTTTGCCAAGAGTTTTTTAATGCCAATTATAGTTTGAAAACTATAGAGACACGTATTTTTCCAATTTTTTATTTTGGCCTGATTTGTTCATAACACTACTATGGATTTGAAGATGAGATGGACTGCACATGCGTGAATAGCCGCTTTGAGTTGTTTCATTTCAATGGGATCGTTCACCAAGAGATTTTAAATGCTAATTATAGTTTGAAAACTAAAGAGATACATATTTTTCCAATTTTTTTATTTTGTTCTGATTTGTTCATTACACTCTACTACAGATTTGAAGATGAGATGGACTGCCCATGCATGAATAGCCGCTTTGAGTTGTTTCATTTCAATGAGCTTGTTCGCCAAGAGTTTTTTAAAATACCAATTCTGATAGAGTTTGAAAAATAAAGAGACATGTATTTTTCCGTTTTTTGATCCGTCGCCTGCTTTTCGAACTATCGGCGGTGAAAAATTGGGGTTCTTAACCCTTTCACGTCAAAGAACCAACATGAACAGTTTGAAGTCACTCGCTGCTCCATCCAATCACGCTGGGCGCTATGCAGCATTCCCCTTCCCTCACTTTCCAGCGAGCGAATTAGCAACTGAACTGGATCTCTGATGATGTCACGAACTACTTGAGTGGGTGGCAAGTTTTGCAAATTTTTGTTTTTGATTTAAGAGTGAGTGGCTGAATATAGAAGAATTTTGTCTCCACCAAAAATCTATTTTCCAATCCATCTACCGAATTCGTGAATTAAATTGCAATTTCGCATCATAGTGAACGACCTTATTGCAATGGGGTTGTTCCATTGCAATGATTGCGTAGCTGGCTTGAAAGCACCAATCAAGACCAACTACGACATCAATATTATTGTCGATATATTTATTTACTGCATGGCACCATGATTGATTTTATTGTTTGAACCTCTAGTTTTTGGCCATTTCCGTCAAATGGCTGTTTGTTTTCCAGTGACAATTGTTAGGTATCCTAGTTTTATTCTTGTTTTCTGTGATTTCAAGTGATTTTGACGAGTTATTGAGATGTCAAATGCAAAATTAAGTTCAAGAGACCGGGTTTTCCAGTATCAAAAAGATGGATTTTATTGTATCGATAAAAGTACGGTCATATACAAATTCTACAATTGTCAGGTTGCTTGGGAAAGACTCGAATGGAAAACATTTAAAATCTTCGGAGCTCAAAACTGCAGCAAACTTTCAGAAGGATGGAAATTCTCTGAAGTTACATGTCAATACACGAAATGTATTAAATTTTATTTTTAAATTTAGTGCCACTTTTTCAGGTTCCGCCACAGAGGTGATTATCTTCAGTCAAAGCATGGCTAGAAGGGGAAGTGTCGCATAATATCCCAGATCATACTGGGTTAAACTATAATTTAAGTGACCCTTTTCTAGGCTTTGAAATAATCGGTATTTTATGTGCATATATATAAATTTGTGGTCACTGTGAAAACACCAAAATGTCTTGTTGAAAGTACCGAATTCCTAATTTCAAATTACCGCTTTTCTCCCTCTCAAACCACCGAAAAATTCCTATCCCTATCAATTACAATTGTTTCCCCAGGATTAACAGTTGATTGAGAACATCTGCATATAACATGAACCAATGGTTTTATCTTAGCCAACATAGCCAACATGTTTTCTGTTATAGAAAGTTTTCTATCAAAGTGTTAGCACATAAGAATCATTTTCAAGCAGTCAAGTTGCATTGTCATTCCGATACAGTGGAGAATTCAACCAATGCAGAGTCGCATAGCTGGCTAATGGTTACTTCCCATTACCATGAGGACTGAGATGAATCTTTTCATCTCTATGTTTTCTTCCACTTCTTCATCAGAGATATTCTTTTTTGCTTGGTAGATGCTAGGTGTTAGGATGCATATCTATTAGTTTCCAGCACTATTAGTTCTAGCACTTCTTTATTTAGAAAACAACTGATTTCCTTGCCTGCAAACAACTGATTTATTTTCCATGACGTGCAAGAGTATATAGGGAGCCAAGCCGTAAAAATTGGCAAATGAGATGGATTCGTCCAAAATATATTTTAGGGTCCTGCTTTGGGGTGTTGATCGCCGCACAGAGAAAACAACTCCCCTCATATCAAACAAAAAGCCTCTAGCATTGTGGCATTTTCCCCCCCTTTTTTTGGCCAATTCCCCTCTTTGGACAGTTTCCCCTCTGCGGACTGTTTATCCTCCGGACTTAGCCGAAGGACTTGCCCGAACGACATGCGCGCTAACGACATGTGCACCAACGACGGCCAAAATGCCTACGACTACAAAATTCGGCGACTACTGCCAGCGACTTCTGCCACGACTTCTGCCGCGCCGTTCCGCCGCGCCGTTCCCTCACCAGGTCCTGCACCGTTTTTATAGCCAGTAAAGTGAGGAAGGATACCAAAAATGCGGTCATCCTGACCAAGGCACAAAGGCTGTGATCCTGTATTCTGCGGCCGAAGCCAGAAAACAGTTCCTGGCGCTCCAATTAAAAACTGCCACCCTATCTATCACCCATCCCATTATTTCCTCCCCTCCAAGGCTACCAATCGCCAACCTCCTGACCTTACCCATTCCACCTTCGGCCTTGTCGACAGACCCCCTCCTCAGCTGACTCATGTCTGAGCTCGCCCTCTATTTCTTCCGAGATGGCGACCGGGTAACACCGTTGTGTGAGCCTGCTGAATTAGTCATTTTTGTACTTAAGAGAGAACCTCAACCTCTCGTACTTGTACCTATACTTAAATTATTTTCCGCCTGGAAACTCTCATTACGGTCGCCTGGCACTCGACCTATGGGTAAATTGTTTGTAACTGGGTTGGTTCTATTTGTGATTTGTGAAATATATTGATAGTTAAGTTATTGATTGATAATACTTGTGTTTCGTTCGTTTTCCTCATTTATCTCACCCGATCTTGGAAAGAGTTTGTGTTTTTACGAGTGTTATCGGCGAGAAAATCTACTCCCTTCTCCCGATAGCGCTTCAGCATGTAAATGAGAAAAGTGTTAAAATAAGTAGCTTGGAGTAATTAACATGGGTTTCCATTGAGCATCAGCAATATTTATCTACATAGTTTCTCAGAATAGCAACTGCTAGAGAAGAAAGGTGGGAAAGGGTTATCCAAAAAGTGTTCCTTAGCTGGGAACTTGAAAGGCCATTTTCTCCATTATCCTTCCTCACCTCCTCTGAATAAACACCCACACTAATTTCCAAAGTTTTAGGGTCAACTCAGATTCGGGTGTGAACATCAAAGTCATGCCTCGGTACTGCATAGGGTTTTTTTTTGCTTTCCTATGAAGATTATTGGAAGTGCAATATTCCCTCAAGTTTGATTGTTTCCAGCCCGTCTTCTTCAGGGGTTTTCCTCCCAGAGCGGTGTGCTCATATTCATGGGAATTTCCTTCCTTCCCACATACTTGACCTTTTGCCAGAGTGCACGCCGCATGCATGGCCAAACTGCATATGCAAATATTTACCCCTCTCAGTATGAGTTTCCCTGGTGGCCAGGTCCCTCCCACAATATGCGACTTGAGATCTCCAGACCCTCACACTGAGGGTATCCATCACTACCTGGCTTCCTGCCCTGACGCATTTATGGGCGGAATCCTCAGCACGGCAGGGGTGATATCCGAATGTCTCCCTTCTTCCTAGGTGGTTGCCGACCCAGAGACCGAGGCTGTCTTCAACTTGGTCTGGAGACCCGACCAGCAAGAAGTCCAGCTATTGTTTCCCCAAAATATTAGGTTGCCACCATCCCGGCCACTCTTCGCTGAGAGTATCCCAGGATTTGTAACAAAGAACCTAGATGACCGGTGATTAGCTCTAATGCCAATACCCTGTATTGAGTGCATGGGTGTAATTTGGGAAGACCGACAAGGTTCCATTGCAGATTATCCTTGTGTACTTAGGGCCTAGGATTTGAAAATGTGAGAGACTTTTTGGAAATTTTCTGTAGCCATGAATGAACAATAGCTGCTGGTGACATAATGCCAAACTCCTAAAAATAATATACTAACAGAAAAATATAATGGGTTGTGGGGAAGTAACATAGGCAACGGTATTTTTGTCACGGCATTGTGGATGCCACACATTGCCAGCATACTCAACACACACTTGCCTGGGAAAGCAGAAGGTGAAAACACTCAGTAATACTGAGAACCTTCATACACAGAAGAGGGCAAGTGGGAGGATATTTTCCATTTGAAGCTCAAGAAAGAGACGTCTTTCGCAAATTAGATTCCAAAATTTGGTATTTGAATTTGTGATGGGCGTAGTTGCATTTACCACAGGAGAACATAATGATAAATTCATCCAAAGTTTATTTTACTATTTTTTTTATAACATATAGAAATATGATTCAAAAGCATGAAAAAATATTTGTCTATCACATCTATGCATCACTGGACTTGAAAATCATGCGAAAGAAAAATTATTCCCACAAATGTTCTTTTCAAATTTGATCTATATAATTGCATACCTACTAGGGGATTTGTTAAAAAAATTATCATTCAATCATTTTCAAATGTTTTCCACTCCCCAAAAGTATAACAATAATAATGCTCTAGTAAAGGGAAACTTTGATCATAAAAATTTACATCCATGGGAATAGTCTACAAAAAAGGCCTACATTGCGAATGTGTTAAGTGTGGAGTTTTTAATTTTCAAGTAACTGAATTTTGTTTTTCTGAAATGATTGTGATTAACATTGTATTTTTATTTGAAGAATGTTTCAGACATATTTTACTTTAATATTATAATTGATTTAACCAAATGTTGCTCATTGTGCTAATCTTGCATTTTAGGCGAGAATAGAAGATGTCCACCTTCATTTAAAAGAAGATAGGCCATCAGGAAACATCACATCTCCAGGTCCTCCTCCTCCCATGGATGTTGCCATTTCACACCTTCTTATCACTCGGGATTTGTCTGGTGTTTTTTGCATACAACCAATGAGAGGTAACTTGCATATCATGTTTCACTTTACTCCCTAGCAACTATTGTGTTAGCATGAAGTATAGTAATGCGGTTAGGATTCAAGATTCAAACGAATTCTTCCCAAAAAGATTCAAAACGTTGTTGTGCAGGCGGCATATGTACATTGCATAAAAATCTCGCCTCGAGACTTTTAGCATCTTGACGTGAATTTGATATTTCCGACGAACACACAATAAAAACTATAAGCATAATGGTTTGCAGCCTGTGCGTTGGCTTTGAAAATGACGTACATATTTGGAAGTTCTGAGAGGGGTGTGCACATGCACCGAATTTTAAATGAAACTTTCCATGATTGATAACCATAAAATCTCCGCTTTTGTACATATGTGTGACAAAATGAATTTTCATGGAAGTTGAACACTTTTGTTGTAAAATGAGTCAAGGTGCTTAAATTCCTAGGCAAAATTTTAACCCATTTTAGTTTACAGCGATGTTGCATATATATGCCCCCTGCACAACCAGGGTCCAAATCTTTTTTAGAATGATTTGACCGAATCCTGAAAACATAGATTCGATTGAATCCTGACCACATCACTATTAAACTTTCTTCATGGTGATGTTGTAACAGCCGCACATCACCTCCGTAAAGACATTATGCAACTTGCAGTACAGTAGCGTCATAGGTATTATTGATCTCGTGAGAACAATGGAGAACATTGAAAAAAGACGAATAACTTAGCACATGTATTCAACAATAGTTACAAGAATTTGTGAAATTTTTATAATGTCGTTAATTTTCTGCCTTGACAATGCTGGTAATGCCCTGTTATGGCATGGAAAAGACCTTTTGCAACCCGAAATACAATTATGTTGTGATTATTTTTCCATGGATTAGATCTAAAAATACATAGAAAAAAGGCGATCAACGTTTATTTGATTTTTAAAGCTGATTAATATGAATTAAATTCGTGATATGAGTTTCTGACGATATTTTCATGCCATTAAATTTAAGTTTATGTTTTCATTGATGGATGAACTGTGATATGGCATCAGTCAATGGAAGAGGGTGTCAACTTAAAAATATTTTGTATTCTTACGGCATGGTCCCATTAATCTCAGAGCCAACCAGGATCACATCTCACTCGTCCACCATAATTGATAATATATTCACTAATATTGATAAGCATACTGTAAGTGCCAAGGTTATGGAGTTGGGACTCTCTGATCACTGTTCTTTAATCGGGGATTTTAAGCTCAACTCAATTTCATCAAACAATCAACCAATTTATTATGATAGTAGAACTTTTAGTGGGGACAACATGTCATACTTTTTCTTTTTGTTAAAAAATCAAGATTGGAAGGATGTCTTTAATGCTAAGTATTTTGATGTGGCATTTGAAAAGTTTTACTCAAAGTTTTTATATTTACTAGAGTGTGCAATTCCAGCTATCAGAAAGAAAAAACAGCATACAAGTAATCACACAAAAAAATGGGTCTCTGATGAAATAGTTCAAATATCAAAACGGTTAAAAATGTTATCCTATGCTAACAAACAAAACAGGAACCCAGAAACCACTGCCACTTTAGCCATGCTCAAAAAATCTCACAGGTATCTTATAAATAAGGCGAAAACATCTTATAATAGTTCCCTACTAGCAACTGCCTCGGATAAGACTAAGATGGCATGGAAGATTGTCAATAGAAAACTTGGTAGAGGAAAATATTGGCATTTACCATTAGTACTTGAAAACCAGGGAGCACCAACCATGGAACCTAGAGCTATAAGTAGTGCAATTAACAGGGAATTTTTGGGGCTTACTGATAATTCAATGAACAATATAGTCCCGTGTAGTTATACCAACTTAACTAGCAATGGTCCAACTAATAGCCTCTT
The DNA here is from genome assembly GCA_963573305.1 of Pyrrhosoma nymphula. Taxonomy (NCBI): domain Eukaryota; kingdom Metazoa; phylum Arthropoda; class Insecta; order Odonata; family Coenagrionidae; genus Pyrrhosoma; species Pyrrhosoma nymphula. Next base: position 41,227,906 of record OY754334.1, read on the forward strand.
CCTCTACCCTTGCAATGAAAAGGAATTATTCACAGCAATACAGAATCTAGGAAAGAAATCTTCCCCTGGCTTAGATGGGGTTCCTGGCTACCTTTTGTGTTACTGTAGAGAGGCGATAGCTGCCCCCACTTTGTTTTTATTAAACTGGTCTTTGCAAGAGGGCATTTTTCCTGATGCACTAAAAACAAGTAAAATGATACCTGTATATAAAAATAAAGGGGAACCAAATAATCTTAGGAACTATAGACCCATCTCCCTCCTATCTCAATTTTCCAAACTCTTTGAGAGAATATATCTAAATCGTTTAATACCATATTTAGAATAAAATAATTTACTATCTGAATCACAGTGGGGATACAGGAAAAAGAGATCTACTGCAGCTGCTCTCTTTCAAGTTGTAAATTCTATCTTAAATTGTAAAGACGAAAAAAAATTTACTTAAGGTTTATTCTTTGACTTCACGAAAGCTTTTGATGAGGTTAATCATGGTTTGCTCTTGGAGAAATGTGGGAAGTTGGGAATAAGAGGGGTAGCATGTAATTGGATACAATCTTACCCAAAAAAAAGATTTCAGAGAACATGTATCAGCACAAATGGGGCAAAATATATTTCAGATTCATTACCAATCACGAAAGGTTTCCTCAAGGGTCTTTAATCGGACCTATTTATTTATTATATTTATAAATGATTTGATAACCCTAGGGAGTGATAACAATGTGATAAATGTTACCTATACAGATGACACAAATTTCTTTATTTGTGGAAGTAATATAGATTCTTTAAATTATCATTCGCAGCAATTAAAGTAGAAACTCAAAAATACGAACTTCGAAATTACGAAGTTTTGATTTTACGAAGCAAAATCTTTGGTCCCGACCAAAAGGGTATCTTAGTGTATGTAACAGTATGCGATATTACGAAATAACGAATTTTTAAAATTACGAACCTCGGATGTTGGTCCCAACGTGAAAAAGTTACTTGTTTATATGAATAGTGATGGATCACAGTAACGTTTTCCGGCGCTCCTCGTCAGAGTAAAACATCTAATTAATCATCGTCGCCGAATACGTTATTCACAATGTATTACCTGAACGATAACTCATTATTCAATGCTACAATAGTAAAGGTGTGGTTTCGCTGGGGCATCCCGCGGCCGCGTGCGGCGTCCGCATCCAGCAGTCAGAAGTCACTGCCGTACTCATCCAATCTATATCAAATGGGTTCGGTTTCACTGATATGTCTCGGCCATGGAGTTCGACGGCTGATGCCCGACGTCTGCGTCTCCACTGTTTCCAGAGCTGTCGAGACGCGGACGCCTAGTCGGGCAGTCCCAATTTTCAGTGATTTTTCTGCTCTCCTCTCTCCGCATTTCATTTCATTGGTCGTCCTTTTCTTCGTCTTCCAACAAAACTAAATCTTTACCATACATTTCAGCTTTAAATCAACTCACTTGCAGGAAACACAAAGCGATAACAAATTCGTAATTAAACTAAACCCACACTCTCCCACATCACCCAGCCGCGGGAACGGGATGTAGTTGCCTGAATGAAACCATCCGGCCGCGTCGTCCAGCCGCAACGTCCAGACGTGGTGGTTGGACGTGGCTGCTGAACGCCCCAGTGAAACCAGACCTTAAGAACGACGTTGAATCGTAGGCATCGTAGCACATAAAATATGGAACCAATCGGACTAAAAATGCATTTGGCTTTGTTGCCACGAGTCCACAGAGTTGCCAACGAGTAAAAAATGTAAATTAGTCGTGTACGGATATACTCGCCTGCGAGAGACTAATTGCTACAACCAGCATCTTCCTCTCATGATCCCTGGCATTTTTTGCTACCGATTTTGGCAAGCATTAGTCCATGATGAATATTCCTGGTACAGCATTTGTTTGCTGCGCGTGTGTGCTAAAAAACTATGACATGTATTGGAGATGGTGCTGTATTGTTCGAGCGGTAGATCCAGTCGTAAATATAACCCAAAGAAGCCTTTTTTCGCACTATTTCAGACTGATTACACTCAACCTTGCTCCAAGGTATAATTATTCTGGCTGGCAATAGCTATCATCGAAAGAATCAGGTTTAATTTCCTGCCCTTATTGAGCGTTTTGATGTAGACTTCGAGCAAGGCATTGCCCTTCCCTTCTTTCGTCGCCAACAGCCAAGAAAACCAAGGAAAACGAGTTCGCTTGGTTCTTACGACCAATTACTTTTACGCACATTAATTCTAAAGTATGACTAGCGCTGGGCGCATGCATAATCAAAGGGAAAAAACGCTCAAGCACCCATACATATTTGTATCGGAAAATGGTGTAGGTACCTTTCTCCCCTTTCCTTCAACCCAGTGATTGAAAAAATATTCTAAATGAGAGCTCAGCTGCGTTCCTGCAGATTGATTGAGAATTAAATAAGGGTTTTGCAGCTTAATCCTTATTAGAGATATAAACAAGAAGAGGATAAGTGGAACCATCCTATGAGATGCCGAAAGTCACGCTGTCGGAGAGGGATCATGAAACCTCGTCAGCATCGTAGCCCAATTGGAAGCACATGAATCTACCCCCCTCGGGAGGACATAGGGAGTGGGAATTACCTACCAGTGCGGAAGCAGGACACCGAATTAGCCAGGATCTTAGGGTAGGTGCGTTGAGGCATTACTTATCACAAGTTGGCAGTTTATTGGCTGTAACCCCCAGCAATTTAAATCGATAGATCACGATCTTGAAAAGAAACGAACTTGAGGCTTGTAACGAAAATGACCAAGTCCTGATTTCTCCTAATAAGAATGAAATTTTTCTAACTCAGGATGCATTACATCGATTCCAAATTGCTAATGACGTCAACTTCCAGTTCAGTTTGCATTTATCCAAATGAGAGGCAATGGTGGAGCGACGATGGAGCGAAGCAAAGCGCAAAAATAAATAACTTTTATTTTTTTAATTGAGTGATTCTCTCGACAGAAGAGCTTAAGTATTTTTTATAATACACATTCATTCGATTGTCGTATTTCTTCTTCAATTCTTATTCACTGATTCCCTTTTATAAGACTGCCCGGATGGACCGGAAATTAAGGAAATGCAAAATAGAAATGCCCGCACATTCCCATATTGTTTTTCCCCCACCCTGCAATCCCCACCAGGAAAATTCACCCTGCTTTCCATCTCTGTTGCTCTAAAACGGCGGCTTACTCTTCTCCATCACCTTTCTCACTTCCGGCGAAACTATCAAACGCTTCCCTTCTCTCCCATACTGGTCATATTTCCCCTCAAGTCTCTGTGTCCCCCCCCTCCTCGCTCTTCAAGGTTGGCACGAGCCATCACCTTCACACGGAAGCCCCCATTCTGGCCCCCCAGGAGATCAGGCCCCTTCGAGTGGCCCCTCCCTCCCACCCCCTCAACACTAGGTCAGGATGCGATGTCCCACGCTGACTCTGCCGGCCCCCCATGCCAACTCTTGGACCCTTTAAGTAAAAGCCCCCACTCTCCAAAAGCATGTCTTCCCTCTCGGCTGACGCAGCCGGTCGATGTAAGGGAGGAGGAAGATAAGATGTGACAGTTCGGCGTAAAGCCGATGATTCATTCGATGTTTATTCCTCGCGTGCATCTCTTGGCTTTGGCTGCCAGGTAGATCCACGTCTCAAGTGACGCACGATACTCCGAGACCATGGGTCGCGTAGCTGTTTTTGTGAGAGGGAGAATGTTGGAGGGTGAGTAACCCCCGTAATGATGGGGATAGGAGGGGGAGACAGCTGATTCCGGCCTGGTGCGTGGCCTGACCTGGAGCTGTAATGCTCGGACGAAAATCTCCTTGCTTGATCGAAAGCAGAGGGAAAACAATAACAAAAAATATCCCAAATTTTAGTTCAATATTGATTCTTTAAATGGATCCTGAGATTTAATGAATGAAGAGCAGGCGACCTAATCTGAATAGAGCCACAAATAAAGCTTTCGCATAGTATAGTGGAAAACGAAAATTATTGATTTGTAGTGATATCATCGTTAGTAGCCGATGAAGTGTAAAAGGAGTTAAATATATCGCCTCCGCCGTTGAAGTGCGTGGCTTGTATGTACAATCTACTTTTGAAATGAAGTACATATTTAGTTGGACTCCTCTATAAGCTCCATTGTATTGGAAATAACCACGCACAAATAAGATGAATCCAAGGGAGAATTACGATTGTTATTTCGCGAGATTAACTGGCATATCAGTATTAGTACAAAATACATAGCATGCATCCATCATGTAAATTTCGGCGGGGCTTGGAAGGAGGTTGATTCTTCTGATTTTCGGGATTTCCACCGTGAAAAGCTGGAACGACGCAGTGGAAATCCCGAAAATATGAAGAATCAAACTCTGACAAATAAGTTGTGTTCAACTGACAATGCACCCTGCACAGTGCACCCTGTGGGCATGGATGCACATTTAAATATACTTTCATGAATTATAACTTCGTAAATCATGCAAGTACGTCGCGGGAGTACATCTTAATCTAAGGAAACAAAAAAAGAGCTTCATTGCGATGTTTTTGAAAGATACTCGTTCATACGAAATTTGATATTACGAAGTGGCGATTTTTCCAGTCGCGTCGACTTCGTAATTTCGAGTTTCTACTGTACCAAATAATACAGCAAATTGGTGCAGTATTAACCAACTAAAATTAAACTCCAGTTAAACTCAACTAGTACTATTTAACAAGATCCAAAATAATCGTAAATTGAGTTTAAATTTACATGATATTCAGCTGAACGAAACTCACTGTGCAAAAACTTTGGGATTAGTTCTTCAAGACACGGGGAAATGGGATGCTCATGTGTCAGATTTAATTCCTAAGTTGTTCTCATTCACTGTACTGCATTCGCTTTTTGAAATGTTCTGTTTCCACCAATGTTCTACTGATGCTTTACTACAGCTACTTTAACAGCAAAGCAACATATTGCATTATACTTTGGGGGTCTTCCCCATCACTTTTGAAAAAAATCTTTGTTCTGCAAAAGAGAGTCATTAGAACAATGCTTAATTTAAGTCCTAGAACATCCTGTAAAACCCACTTTGAAAAGTTAAATATGCTCACCATCCCGTGTGTTTACATTTATAATGTGATTGTTTTTATGAAACAAAACATGGACCAAGGGGTAAAAAATCAGGATATTCATGTATATGACACTAGAAAAAACAGGACATACATGTTGATCACCACTCGCGCTCACTTACATTGAATGGTCCTTGGGCAATGGGCACATGCCTTTACAATCATCTACTTAAGAAAATTAATGATGTAGAAAACACAAATACTTTTAGCTTAAGACTGAAGACCCACTTAATAGATTTGTCATGTTATAGTGTGAATGAATTCTTTGAAAGTTAAAAAGATAGATATATAATTATTAGTGAAATATGTTACAATGTACATGATGTACATATATCCATGTCGGCCTTCAATTTACTTTTGTTCTGACATTGGGTGTATATTCATTTATTTTCTTGTCTGACGAATCCTATATCATTGTAATTTATTTGTACACATGATCTTTGGATAATAAAGGTATTATTATTATTATAAGTGATATGTGCTTGAGAGGGATAAAAATGAAAAATAACTGACCCATGAAGTAATTTGTGAAGCTAATTAATCTTCAGCCCTAAAGAAGCAAAATTTAGATTATTCAGCACTCATCAATTTATATTGATGAATGCCATCAATGCTTAGCCTGATTTATTTAATGGCCATGTAACAGATGGTATTAAAAGTATACCAGTGCATAGTCTCCTTTATAGTGAAATTCGATATAGCATAATGGACAAATTTTTGGTCCCATCAATTTCACTATGGAGAGACTTAACTGTATTCTCAACGTGTTACAATTTCTGCACACATAATTGAAGCTCCTAGTAAAAACATATGGTAATACTCACATAATTTGTGTTGAGACAAAAATAAGGTTTTGCCTTCGCCTATTTTTATATTTGGACCTTTGGGTCTAGCTTTTTATTGTTGCATACCAAAATATTGTTACATGGTGACCTTAGAGTACATAAAATTTTCGTAGGGAGCAGAACTGGTTGAAGGCCATCTAGGTTTCAAATCGTCTGAAATCTGCTTTGCTTTTTCATAAGTACACTGCTCGGACACTGTATGAGAGATATTTTATCGCCTCTGTATGAGGCCATTGTCACAAGTAGGTAATTCAAACTGAATCACCATATTCCCTCAGTCGATTGAAGGTTGCGACTCAGGAGGAGGCCACCTGGTACAGATGACACGTGAAATATTGCTGTGCAATGAATGGCAGCATCAGAGATTTCAATGGCAATCTTATTAAAAGTCCAGACCCTGAGCCAACAATTTGAGTGGTAAATTGCAAAATACATTATAAATGTCCAATATAAAAGTGCAGCATAGCATTTAAACCTTGGATCAATTGGGTGCCAGCTTCCTAAGGCCTTTCGGTGAGGCAGAAAGGATATATGTAGTCATTACGTCATCATGGAGGAGTAGCAGCCGATGCTATTTTCAAAAAAATATTTGTCAAAGTCATGTTTTTTTATAAAATTAAGTGTTACATGTCAATTATTATGCGATTAAACCTTAAGAAACTCAAATGGAGAATGATTTCTGTTGCACATTCTACTTTAAAGAAATGATTCACTTCGATCTTTGAGGCAACGTTCAAAGATATTTGGAAGTCAGAAATTCTCTTTACTGCCTGAATACAACTATGTTCGGACTTATCAGTTCCATGCATTGTAAGAAGGTAAATCATTAAAAGGAAAGCAATGAACTCTCATAGGAATGATAAATTCACGTATGAAAGCGTATAATATTTAATATGAGAAGCCTTGAGGAAACAAATTTGCCATCACCATTATGACACAAACAAATTTTACATCAATAATCAAAATCAATAATCAACCAAAAGTAATTTGTAATGATCTTTTGATTAATGGGCTTGTGATATTTTAATAAAACATGAGACTGAAATCCATCATTGATATTACCATACGATTGAGTTCATGTACCCTAGAGATAATGGCACCTTTATTAGTGTCTTGTGGGATGAATTATGAAGGTAAAGAAAAAGATGAATCTTGGTTACTTACCTATTTAATAATACCCATTCCTGAAAAATTATCAATACATTGATATTAATAAAGTTCAGATAGAGTATCCAGTTGTCATCTTAATGTTAATGCATTCAGAAGTGAATTACGTAGTTGTAACAAAGGAACCTTACGTGAAAGCTTTCTTCCTTTAAAAGCTATTGTTATTAGTCCCACATGATAGTGAAATATATGTTAATAGAAGGCAGCCATCACCCCCACCTTCAGAGGATACAGCGGTAAATGCACGCTTTGAGGTTACTGTTGTCAGCTACTACAGCATAAATGCATCACTTAGGATATTGTTCCTTCTATTCCTCAAACTTTGGATTGTAAATTCAGAAGAAGAAAATTACCTGGAGGAGCAGATTCACCAACATTTCTTCAACGATTAAAAGTGCAGTGTCTTATCTCGCTCCAGAGTTATTTTCTTAAAGTATTTCCCAGTTTCTATGCTTGTTCACAAAGAATGCAAAGAATCATCTGTGTAATTAAATATTGCTATAAAGTTCTTTTAACTGCAGTTATTTAATTAATGAACTTCATTCGACAGTCTCGGGCGATATATGGTGGAACAGCATTTTAGTACGAAAATAAAACTACAGTAATTGTACTGTCCACTTAAATTTTAATGTAAATATTACACTACACGTGTTTCGACGTTCCTCAGGGCATCATCATCAGGTCTACAACACGTGTAGTGTAATATTTTCATTAAAATTTAAGTGGACAGTACAATTACTGTAGTTTTATTTAAGTAATTAACTTCAGTTTAGGATGTAATTTGTGTGGAAATTTGCAACTGAATATGCTAAAAATCCTGTTTCACCTTAATGTTCTGTACATCAAGGCATGAAAGAATAGTCATCATGGCTGCAAAAATACACCTAGTTACTTGAGGCAATGCTAATGAATATTTTAAATATCTTAACTCAATGAAATCTACTGATTTGGCAAAGAAAGTAATGAAAAAAATGGTTGTCACGTTCATATGATGTGGACATCGGCCAAAACCTTTGCTTTGTGGGTCACGTGATTCACTTCCCCAGCTCGCATTAACATACTGATGTAATTTACTGATTAGCTGCTTTTCAAACTGTCAACCGTGGTTGTATATTGAAAAAAGTACATATAGACATTTCGATGCTTTTTTGTTCACAGGAATGCAATTATATTTGCTTAGATAAATCTGAAAATATGTGCCTTCGCCATGCAAGTTTCTGATCGTAAGGATGGCCAACACCTAAGCTGTGTCAATGCAAGTTGCAGTTGTATGTGCAGATAATTTTGAGGGACTAACCCAGACCTGAAGTATTTCCTAAACTGCTGTATTCTAAGGCACATTATACATACATCACTGGATTTTAGTGTACTTATCTTGATTGGCCAATGTGTGAATATTTATGCATAAAAAATAGTAGTCCTAAGTACTATGTTCTTCCCTAAGGACAAAGATTTTTACTTTAGATTCTGAGGTCTAAAATTGGGGTAAGAAATTATTATTCAACATTTTTTGTACCATTACAGTATGGTAAACAGTTTATTAGTAAGTGCAGTAAGAAATTATTGTACAATAATATTTTGGCTGTAGGAAAAAAATGTCGTACCCTTATGCCACCCTTGGTGAAGGGAGAGGAAGAGCAATGGGGACTAAAGAAAAATAAGAAGGGTGCAGGAGGTTAGTGGGAGGAAGAGGAGGGCTAAGGAATGCCACCAACACACCCACAATTAGCCCATACCCCCTTGTATTTTCATTCTGCTCTCCCCTTCCTTTCCTCTCCTTTCACTCCCTAAGCTTAGCCAAAATCATTTTCTTCTCCCTCCCTTCCTTCCCCACCTTCACCTCAAACCCTGCTTATATATTCCCACTTGACCTTCTCTCAAATGCCTACATTTGCAACTTCATGGCAAAAGGTGCTTCGTGCCATTAAAACAATAAATACTGTGGAAACAACAATGTTTGTTGGATAGCTATTTTTTGTGTTTCTCCCATTTGAAGATGATGACATTTCTTTAAAGCAGAATAAGTGAAAGGTTGGCATCTTTAAGATGCCTCTGGGGAAGAAACCCAAAAAAGAGTTCTCCACACCACACAGCAAATATGTGTGTTAGAAGACAAAGGTTGTTCTTTCCCTCCTTAGTAGTTTTGCCAGTATCCCACTGTAAGTTCTAATCTGTTTTTCTTTACACATCTTTATCTGCACAGAGTTTGCGTCAGAAGTTGGTGCCTTTTCGATCAATCAGAGCCCTGCCCCCGCTCAGTCAGTTGAGACGCAGACAAATGCAGAAGTTGATTTGCTCTTGGAGAGGCAGCGTTCAAGGGAGTTGAGGGCACGGTATGAGGAACTGCAAGAGCGGCTCATTGCTCTAACAAAGGAGAAAGACGTGGCTTTGTCTCGGCTCGCAGCTGTCTCGGAAGAGAATATCCGACTCCACCGTGCCCTGCAAAGGGAGGGATCTGTCGGCTCATCTTCGAGCCGAGTACCCTCCTTCTCTAAGGTGTCGATCCGTGAGGGTCACACTCTGGCTGATGACGATGAAGATGAGGAAGAAGAGTGCCGGGAGGACGGTAGATAGCATCGGTGCTGCTTCGGCTGTCGAAAGTGACGCAGCTCTCGGATGGCGGCCCGTGGAGTCGGGCCACACGACCCGGGCCTGGACGACCCAGGTATGTCTTCCCCACGGGTTGGTGAGGCAGCATGGTGGGCCAGGAAAGGGGGGGCACGGGTGCCGGGCGGTGACAGTCGGGTGGCAGCTTGGGTGTGGGCTCACCGTCGTTGGGGTGTCGAGCGCCTTGGGATGCAGAGTTGTGGAACAGGAGGCAGCGCTGAAGATTGAGTGAGTGGAAATAAATTTCATCTAGTCATGAACGAAAATGGCAACAAAAGAAAAGGATGCCAAATATGTATGATGGTGATTGAAAATTTGGTGCATATATAGAAACGCATACATATATACATATAAATATATATATTTTTCTTGATACCAATCTTGGTGGTTTTAATTCTTTATTGATCTATGCAAATTGGTTTGATAGAGTTTTAAAATGGATATGTTGAATATATTGACATCATTGAAGTTTGTATCGGTTATTGTCCAACCAAGAGTTTATGATGAGAAGTTATGTTTCCTTGTTGCCCCATAAAAATATCAGGTTGTAGTCCTAAAAGAAGAGTGATGCCTGCTAGTAACAGTTCGAAGTGAAGTGGTGGAGTGCGACACTGCCATGTAACGTTTTCTACTCCTGTGATTAAATGCTTATATGCCAGGGACATAGAAGGGTGGGTTTCATAGCTGTGAAAGTAAAATATTTTTTTAATTCTGTTAATGAGTGACTTATATGACTGATAAATTGTACCTAAATGTTAATTACCGTTCCAATAGAGATGTGTAAACATTTGAGATCTATGTTTACTAGATTTCTTATACCAGGCTCCCATCCCTTATTCTGCTGCTGAACAGTTAATATTAAGCACCAAAATGCTATTGCTATCGTAAATGAATATTGCAGTTTTACTCTGAATTCAGCAAGTTGCTACTCCATGCAAGTGATATTATTTTTTGCCTTGTTTGTGGACTAATACATTTATGTGTCAGAAATCATGCATTTAAATTGAGTGAAATATTTTTAGTCATCTTCATTTTTTACCATAAGTATTGGCTTTCTTACCATATTTTCTGGCTTATAGGACACACGCATGTAAGTTGCCCCTTAGTTTTGGTCTCTTAATTTGGACAAGTTAAATTAACCTTCTGTAAACCCTTGATATTTTGTAACTCTAAACAAGAAGTCACCTTTTCATGAGTGATGTTAAAAAATATGGCTACATGATGTGATCTGGTACATTTTCATGCTTTTATTATTTTTGTATAATTGTGTGATTTGTATTTTTGTAGTATATTTCAGCACATTTTCTGATAAACGAATATTTCTGGTATGTTTTGTTGCCATAGATTGTTGCCTCTGATAAACAGTAATAGGTTGGATAGATAACACATTAAAACTATATTAATAGATCAATCTTGGATAAAATTTGTGTGGATTACAACGTTAACTTTTCAGAATTCAGTTAACCAGCACTGTGTCACTGGGAGCTCTTTTTTGGTAGGTCTCAAGGCCAAATCTGACCTTTAAATTGACCAAATTAGGTGCAGGATGATTTTCCATGGATTTATGGGAGAAAAAAGTGTGTAAAATAAGCCAGGAAATATGACATTTTAAGATTTTGCTCTCATGTCTGAGTAAATTTTCCCCCAAAGATTTTTGCTGAGTATGTGGTTTTGAGCTTACATTCCTACTATGTATTTATTTTGGTATCCCAAAGTTAGTGTCTCCTTATTCATTTCCTGATATTTTCTTTATTTAAAGAATATAACTCTGACAGGAGTAGCTTGTTACTAAGAGCGTGTTCATTATATTTTTCATGTTCAACCTTATGGAACATAAAAAGGTTTGTGTCAGGTACTTACATAAAAAGGGTGTCTAATGTTAGGTATTCGATAGTAAGCCTTATCACATACAGTTCAAGCAATCCTTGGTGTTTGTAATCAGTCACCTTTGACATCAGGCAATGGTATTCGGTAATGTGTTCTATAAATAAATGAAAGTATATATCTATACATACATGAATAAAATATATATATGTACATATATAAATAATTATATGGCTCAAACTTTTGAAAAATGATTTCTAAGTATGAAACTATTGTGTAATTGAAATACTTGTTTAGCTTCCTCTTCCTCAGAAGGCCAACATATCGATAATGAGGTATTCTCATTTATGGCTTGCATAAAGAAGCACTAAAAAATTACCACCGGTACATGTGAATGAGTGTGTTGAGTTTTTATTCTTGGCTGGCCCATAAAAAGGTATTTGTGTAAGAAAGTTAAATCTTGAGCAGATACGTTAAAAGCATATCTGCAAACAATGTGTAATTATTCTTAGCATGAAAAATATTAATTCCCTGAAAAAGAATTTTTCAAAATTTACGAAAAAAATTATATTACAGTATACTTATTGTCTGTGATTGTTTATACTCATGGACGTGTGAAAGTGTGTACATATCTTACCAACGTTGATGGGCAATAGTAATTGTAAACTTTCAATAGCTTACTTATTCTATAATTGTCGTAAGGCTACTACAATATTGTTTTATGTATTGTTGTTCCCGAAATCAAACAAGCCTGGGAGGTGTCCCGTTACCTTCATTTGTTTAGGCTTGATTAATATGGTGCAGAAGTGGTTGTTGTTATATGTTACAATAAAGGTGGCCATTGAACCAAAACATGTGGTTTCATGGCTAAAATTTTTATATGAAACTGCTGAATTTATTACCTTCTTCATTTTACAGGTGAAATCAAAAATAAGTTTGATCAAAATAGAGCTCTTTATGATGTTCCTTGAATTTTTAGGTATTAAATGTCCGAAAAGTAAAGCTAAGTGCCATTGGATTTAGTGATGTGCTCTAGGTGGGAATCATGAATTCATTACATTTGCTGGGAAGTGAAAGGAATTGGGAGACTTATATGCTTGCTTTCTAAGTTATTTCAAATGAGTTTCCTATCTGCATTTCTTAGCACTCCATGATGAAGTGGTTCTAGAGGCAAGAGTACTTATTAAAGTAAGTTAATTTAATTCCCTTTTTTGAAGTGGCTGGCAAAAATTCATTATACTCCAGGAGCTAATAATGAAATACATTGAGGATTTATTGCATGATTCTGCTACAATTTAAAATATGTATGTTCATGCTGTGAAATTTTATAAGTTGTCTTATTACATTAATTTTAATTACAGAAGCATTTTATTGAAAAACCTTGAGCTAGTAGGCATTCATCAATAACAGGTTTTGTGGGCAGTCATTATTCATTCCATCAAGACCAAAAGCCATCTAGTGTCACCATAAAATGATGTAAAAAGAGTAACACATCGACATCAGCCCTTAAAAGGCTAACTTAAAGATGAATAAAAATGATAACTCTTAATAGAAGCAAGGTATGTATCAACTTTCTGTAGGTTTCCCAATTATGTGTAAATTAAAAGTACAATGCTGTACTGGCAATGTAGGAATGGTGTAGCAAATTTGGTGGCGCTTTTAAATGGAAGGGTCCATTGTCTACGAACTAATAAATTCTGAATGGGTAAGTAAGGCAGTCTCTGCTTTTGATACAGAGGTCCCCAAGGTCATGAGAGCTAATTGTTGCCAACTTCCGAATGCTCTCTGTTATTCTCATAAACCAAAGCTTTTAAATGATTTCTTTAAATGAGTTTCTCTGATGGGCTGCAACCTCTATAAGTTTGTTTTGTTGTGGCTTTCCTTGGATCATAAACATTACTGTGTAATGTATTGTTAACACGTTACTGCCCTCTGAGGTTAAGTGCAATTATGTAGAGATCATGTGCTTTCCTCCTCTTCTGCTCCTTTGTCAACCCTTTCCACAAGTGCCTTCCACTCCCTGTCATCACACTTCACAGAGGTGACTGCCACCAAGTTTCACTACTGCCAAACCTCTTTAGATTACCACTGAATTTATTCCATAACTTTTTATGTCAGACAAGGTTTCATATGTGGTGTTCTGTCTCTTTCTGGATTTGTAAATTTAATTTTATGAAAAAACATTGTCCATGTGGAGCTGTACTACCGATTCATAGTGCGCTCATAATAAACAAAATTTAGACATCAAAACATGCATCAACTATAAAAATAAATAGAAACTAGAAAAAGTGAGATACAGGTTGCTACCCATGAATTTACAGAAATAAAAGATATGGCCAATTGAGTTAAGTTTTTGCGGACTAGGGAAGAGGGCTCTATTTTATCGGGGAGTTAACTTATTAGGGAGGAAGATGGAAGAAGAGTGAATGCTGGATGGGTGATAAATAGGGTTGGTGTTTTTTTAGCATTTGTATTAAATGCATCATAAATGCAATATCGCCAATTTTTGTGAAATAAATGCTATCATGTCAAAGAGAGTCTACTTCCACCTATGGAGGACGTGGTTAAAACTTAAACTGGTAGAATTGACACGCAATACACTTCTATTCCACACTTCATTGGTCATAGCTCCCTTTTTATACTTTTACCGGTGAGTCATATTTTCATGATTCATTTCAATAGTAATATCATATCAATTTTGCATTAATGGAGAGTATGTATTGGTTTTGGTGGAACTGGTAAGTCTACATTATGATAGAGCACGTGTAGCCATGGACGAAATCACAATAGTACATGCTATATGGCACAGGAACAAAGACATCAGGTATTCATTGTGTCAATAATGAAATTGCTTTTATGAATTACAAAACAAGCATTTCAGATTTTTGACCACTGGCTCTGGACCAACAGGATAGCAGTGATCTTACCATTTTTCTTCCTTATCTGCCACTTCATATCCTGTAATAGTTTCATGTCTAGGTACCCAGAAGAATTTAACTTAGTTCTCTTAAGCTAAAGCATTGAGCTTCTCCTGGTATTCCAGCAACAGTCTTGATTTTTACCGTGGGAAGTTACCTTTCAGTACTGCTTCACCATCCATGCATAAATATGCTTGAAGTCCCTATCTCTTTGATGGCATGTAGATAGGCTATGATAGCACTCACCTTAATCTGATACTCCAGTACATATTTCCCCTAGATGTCTTTGCTTCAGGTGCCGCACTGAAGACCCTCACCCCTGATTTGTGCTCAGTCTTGGAGCCATCTGTGTGCCATATGTTGGCCCCGTGATATGTATGTTTCCCCTCACAGCTGCCCCATACCTTTAGCAATGGGTAATGACCTTTGAAGGATGAAGCCTTTGTAGTGTAGAGGAAGTTACAGAATATCAAGGCCTTGTTTGAACAATGTCAACTTCATGAATTTAATGTGTGGTGTAATCATAACTAAACTGAAGGAAGGAAGGATGGACAATTACCCTACCCACCCAAAGTAACACCTCTGCTTTGAATAAAACACTCCATTTTACTGATTTGAATTTCATGGGTCAGTTGTGTGGTGTAGTTATAATAATCTTCATCAAAGGTGTTCTACTAGTTTGGCTCTAGGACTGTTCCAACCTTGTTCTCCATCTCCAAAGAATGGTTAATCTTTGTAATTAAACCCTGGCACATATCACTACTATGTTCTTCATCATCATATTCCATTCAATCCTACGTTTGGTTGGATGTAACCTTCCATGTGTCTCATGCTTACTCCTTTATGCCTTGAGAATTCTCCTCTATCAAGTCTTGTTTAATGTGGATTACATATCCCTCCATCTTCCTCACATAACTGTCTATTCTTTTTTCCCTTCTGTCATGCTCCTCATGAGTTCTTGGCATATCAGCATGTGGTCAGTCCATCTGGATCTTCTCCGATTATCTCAATCTGGATTGTGTGCCTTATGGTTTTCTTCTCTCCTATTCTTCTGTATCCTTTTTATTGTCCAATTTTATCCATGCATTTGATCTTCAGCATCTGTCTGCATCACCAGCTTTTATCTTCGACCAACCATGTTTCTTATATATTCAACGTTGTCTGGCTAGATGTGGTGGAACATCAAGAGAACTTAAGTGAAAACAACTTGGTTAGGCTCATTAGAATAATTGAAGATGATGCTTTGACATTGAAATGCATTGTACTGTAAATAAATTATTCTGTGGACATTACCAAATGTTTTGATTTAAGTTTATGTTTATTATATTGACTAATGATAACATTGCAATGACTTGACTATTCACTCTGCAGAATCTTTAATCGGTGTTTCTGTGGATTTTCTCTCTGTCTCTTGTTTGTATATTTCTTGCATTTTCTTTTCTGTGATTGGCAACTTTATTTTTAATATATCTTGATGTACTCTGTTGCTAAGGAAGGTGGATGGGCACAGACTGTAGACTTTAGAGATGTGGGTGTAGAGAAGGATGTAAAGAGTAAGTTGGGTGGAGAGGAAATCGATAGAGGAAGTTTTAGAGTTGGTAAAAGAAAAGAGGAAGCTGTTAGGAGAAATTGGAAGGAGGCAGCAAAAGTGGATGGTATATGTACCAAGAGGTAACATCTTGCTGAAGAGGATGATGGAGGAGGGAATGTTCAATGAAGGCTGGCTAGGAAGAGGAAGCAGAAGGATATGAATTTTGAATTATATGTAGGGAGGCACAACATGCGAAGATTTCAAAAGGGATTCAATATTGGAAAAAACAGTATTTTTTTGGGGAATGCTTGAGAAAATTCTTAGTCAAGGAAATAAATAAAAAAAAGGATTATCCATGAACCTAGTATTTATTTGGAAGAATGCCTCATATCCATAACTTGAAGTGTTATGCTCCATGTAAAGCTAAAATATTATTCAATAAGTCTATAAGTAGAGAATTGTAATATTTTTTTATTTTGTGAAAGTATAAGCCCAGTATTTTAATTTTTTTTAGAAGTCGTCTCGAGTTTTTTAGATTTATTGGTAGGCGTCTGTTGCAGCTTCTGAAGACGACTGAACTGCGGGAAAGGAATTGTTTCGACCCTCCCGTGAGTCTAAACAAGGAATTTTGAGACCCGTAGTCTCGTCTTGCGCTTTGAGTACGAGGCCCGGAGTTCCTGTCATCGAGCGGCTTTGGTGAAGGATATAAGGTTCCACCGCCAGGAGGCAGGCATCGAGGCTTTTGGGTTTGAGGTCTCGCATCGTCGTGAGCCGAGCAGGCAGACGGAAGCGGACGGAAGCAGAGTCTCGACCGCCCTTGTCGTGTATGTGGGAAGCAGGTCAGTAGCGATTCTATTACATTCGTTTTACCTTCAAACATTTCCATGTAACATAATGTATTGTCATGTTCTATTGTATTTCGATCGGTCGGTAAATCGACGGTGTGAGTTGTTTTCCTCTGATGCGATTCGTCTTCGGTCGGTCGTTCATACGGATTTAGGTGTCAAATCGCTCTGCTTCGTTCGTGTCTTCCTCCGCCGTTGGGAAGTATGTTCAATACACATCAGCCAGCACACCGGTTTTGTTTTTAGCTTGTTTACCGAGAGACGTCACCGCTTCCGTCCCCACAATCCCCTCCCTCCTGCAATCCAAGGCGAGTGTGATAAGTAGGAGGGTAATCGGTTTATCTCCCACTTCCTCGTTGCGTCGGGGCCCTTCGCCAATACCATGGAAAGTTACGTATATCCCACTGGCGTTAACCCGACCAAAAATCTGTGCATATTGGTAGGTTGTACGATTTTTGTATCTCCATTAGTATCTGTTTTGATGCGAAATTAATACGGTTCGTTTCCCGCTTGGGATATTTTTCTTGTCGGAGCTAACAGGTTGCTTTAGTTTTTCCGTCTTCTCGGCGGAGATCGTTCGGCCTATTATTTCTTTTAGCCTGTTAGCGCCAGGATTAGAGGTACCGTGGATGGTATTTCCAAAACAATATCGTATTCCTAAAAGCACATGCAGGGAATAGAATTATATTCCCTGGCACATGCACACATACCCATCATGATGTTCCCTCTCGGGATAAGCACTGTCAAAAGAACTTAATTATTGGTGATAGGCCTGGGAAACTGGCTCTTTTTTAAAAATAATTTCTTCCTTACTACCCCATCCTTTTTTACCTCGTTTGCGTCCGTTGCATGCATGAATTTCTTCGTACACGCTGTCCTATTCTTAGGCTCCTAATATTCCTCCTCTTTTAAGAGTCTCCTCCACCACATTTACCCATGACTTTCTCGGTCTACCCCTTCCTCTCATATCATTCACTCCTCGATCATAAATGTTTTAGCTATTCGTCTCTCATCCTTTCTTGCAAAAAATTAAAACCAAGGATGCACGCACCTTACATATATCTCCATTCCAGGAGCATTCATTCGATGGTATTTCATAACTCACTCATGCCTAACCCTAGGCATTTCCTTTAACCGCTAACACTTCTCAGATACCCCTTACTAAAGGCGTTTAGTCGTCACTTATTCTTATTCTGACATACTCAAGTTCCACCACCATTTAATAAAGTGGGGAGGAGTATTCTTTATAGTGCGGCGATTTTTGCTTCCTTAGACAATTATTTATTCCTTCACATAGGTAGTCCTTATCAGTATTCAAATAAGTCCGAAACATAAATAACAGAGGGGTAGAAAAACGTATTATGAGATAGCAATGCACTGGACGAATGGTGTGCCTTCAGGTTATGACGTAAGAGAGCGAGTAAAACGAGTAGGGTGAAGGTCTAAGCTGCTCCTAATCGATAGGCATCTCATTTATACAAAAGGGTTCCCGCCGCTCTCTTACCAATACCGCCGCGTTTGATTTTTTTCAAGGTCATGGAAAGGCGCTTGCCTTAGGAAAAGGTGCATAAATGACGCTGGGAAATTTTTTTTTCAGAATAAATTTTAATAATTTCTTGAATATTTTATTATTACAATATTTTTCGTGACTTTTTTTTCAAAATGATGAGATAGAGGTTCCAGCTCAGTTCCAACTTTTGAATAGTGTTTTCGTGGTTACAATTTTTTTTACCATCGTTTTTTTGTGATACTATTTTAATGACAATTTTAGTTCTTTATTTTATGTTTGTTTTTATTCCAATATTTTTTATCATATACTATTTTCATACATGGCTTAATGGTTTGAAACGGGGTGATTCCATATTATGTTTAATGTTTTTTTAAAGATGTAAGATGCTTTCAATGCCCTGGTATGGGAAGGCAACCGACAGCTGAATCACTTCTCCATTTTGGATTGGTTGGTTGGTGAGTATAAGAAGGATTAATATGGGAATTGAGGAAGGTTAGACAGAAACCCGGTATCGGCATTAGTGAAACGAAACCCATAGCGAAAAGCGCTAGGGGTCCATCCTTAAACGTCCTCTCCGCTGGACGGAGCATTGTGCAATTAAATTAAAGATCAATCTAAAATTTCTATAAAACGAGAGGAATTTTCACTCCTATGCATGCATAGGAGTCTAAATTCCTCTACTTTTAATGACTGTTTGGTTTAACCTTTTATTTAATTTACTTTTCAATCGATTTTTCCTTTAATTGCACCTGAAATTCTCTCTGCTTAGCACTCTGGTCGGGATCGGGATTACACTTCAAAACTCCCGTCATTGCCGAGGTTCAAACCTGGGCCTCTGCGCTGGGAAGCCATTATTCTAGCCACCTCATCCACCCGATTATCAGAATAGTTTCCCGACTTTTCAATTCAAGGTAGCCATTCTCAAGTTGCTGGATATTGCTGGGTCATTATGAGAGACATCTCATAAGTAAAATGTGTTCGTTAGTCAGCGTGAAAAATTTCTGTTCAAGGTGTATGTTACATAATTTAGACGTACAGGAGTATTAATTTCATAGAATATACATTTTTCGCCGGTAAACCCTGATTCGTGGAAAAAATCTTAAAGAATCTTCGGATTCAGCCCGAAAAATACCAAAAGATACAATTTACTCAAATGGAATTCAATGCAGAAAATGAATTCAGATTTAACTAATATCGTCCTTGTGAAAGAGGAAAATGATTTTGCAGGATAGTATAATCGACAGAGTTGATTGATATTTTGCTGCATCAGTAATAAAATGATTCATTGTTGTGATTGAAAATTTTCACCTCGCACCTAATGAACCGTAGGTACTATGGTCACGTTTTCCTCGTTTCTTCCGTAGCAAATCGTGGTCTTGATGTTCGACTTTCTTCCGCCAAAGGGGTAGATTCCAGCATTTGGCCACCAAGTTTGCTGGTGTTAAAGGCTTGCTGCAAACATCCGGAGCTAACGGTCCCAACTATTGTGTTTACTCGGGGCCACATTAACCTCAATACCTCTTTATGGGTGATTGGGTTAAGGCACGGCCAATGGCCAATAACTCTTCGTAGTGAATCGTCTACTCTGATATATATTCATGTATGAACACGTACATTCATCCTCAGAAGTATTAGCTGTCAGAAGTCAAGGGACCGGAAAATCGGTGGTTCGCTTAGCACTTATGCTATATGTTCCAGGATGATTAACTGTCCAGATTGGAGACAGTTTATATCGAAAGTGATTTTATTGCGTAAATACCTAATGTTAAGCATCGGTTTAAGGCTTAAGCATAGGAAGTAATATGAATACACCTATGTACGATTCTAAGATTTGTATGAATGGTTCCTGCCTTTATTTACCCAACAGCCGCAAATAAATTGAATCCGTTTCAGTAGCGCAAAATCTGCACCCTATTGCAATACACGCTATGTAATAATGAGCGACATCAAAACGCGAGAAAAAGGACAGACTTTTAGGGAAATTTCATCTTGCCAACCTTTTCGGTCTGAATACTGAAATGGGTAGTTAGTAATAAGTTCCTCTCATATTAAAAAGATTGCTTTGTCATCATATTTTTTCTAGATTTTAGGGAGACTGGATGCCTGCATCAATTAAACTAACCAAGTACAAACATTCTCCGACTTGTTCGACTCTTGTGAGTGGAATTGGCTGAGCGCCTTCGAATAAAATACATCCGAATGAATATAGAACATTCTATGGGAATGAGATGTGAAATGGAACGCCCTCTTATCGATGCCGAGGAATCTGTACGCTTTAGAAACCTGGCCGCTACCGGAGGATGAGCGTTGACTGGAGGCTTATAAGGTGTGGGTGTGGAGAAGGACGAAAAATGATATCCTGGTGGAGGAGGAAAACAAATGGAGAAGATACAGTTGAACTTCTACAACTCAAAATTCTGTAATGGGGTTTATTCTGGAAAGTTATTGCGCTAGTTTAATCTCCAAGCATGGGATGCTTGGGATTGCATGGGATTTTTACCTTGACGAAAAATGTTTCGCAAGTTAGTGCAGATCCAGATTGGTTGCTGTTTGCAGATGCAGATTGGTTGCTGGCAACAATACGCTTCTGCAAGCCACAAGCATAAAATTTTTAAAGTTCTGCGAGTGGACTTAAAGAGCCGTTTACCACTGCAATTACCGTCGAAATTCGCTTGCTGCGAGTAACTTGCGCAATAAAATTGCCTGTCGAATAAACTAACCTTAAGTCGAATTTTCGATAGTTCGAAATAAATTTCTTCAAATTGAAAAATTTTTCAGTTCCGGAGGTACTTCGATTTATCGAATTCCGAATATCTACATCTACGTACTTACCGGCGATCCGCCGCAAGGGCGTACGTAAGGAGGTTCTAGGACACCTGCCGTGAAGAGGGGAGTAAATTGGGAAAGAATTGGAAGGGAGGAAAAATGATAACTGAAATGTATATGGGGCCATTCAAGTATTACCTAAGACGTTTTTGGGGGTGGGGGGGTTGGGATCATCTTACATTGTCTTATCTAGGGGGGCAGGGGGTCTGGAACCAATTTACGTAATATTTTTGTACGTCTTGAAAAGTTGTATCGTTTCCAAATGAAATTTAGCAGTGATATGGAGCATCCGTTCGTTAATGGCGTATTTTTCTCAATCTCACCGTAACACCAATGCTCCTATTCTGTCGCCTGGCTAGCTACATTACCTCCACGCTCAATGAATGTGGTACTCCAACACTTCATAATTATATGATATCCAGTGCTCAAAGCTGTACAATGGCTTCTATGGAAATATGAAACTGCAGAAAGCGAGTATTTAACGAAGAGTAGATACAAATATCTATAGTCTTACGTAAGACTGAGGGAGGGGGGGTGGGATAATCTTACATAGGGGGATCGTGACAGCAATTTTCAAGGCAGCAGTCAGAAATGTGGGGAGGGGAGCATAGGCGTATCTAGAAGCGTCTGAAGGGGGGGGTCACCACCTGAAGGGGTGTCTAAAGGGAGGGGGGGGGGATATGAAATACCCCCATGTAAAGCGGGGGGTCCGGGAATTTCGAAAAATATACATCTTAAAATGACGTTTTTTGAAGGTGTTCTATTATGTTATGGACGGTGATCTATACGTGTACTATTAGCATATGTTAAACATATCATTTTTACGTTTATTTATCAATGGGAGGGGGGGGGGGGTTACAACCCCCAAAACCCCCCCTTGATACGCCTATAGAGGGGAGAGAACAAAGTAGATGAGCACAGTATACCTTGCGCCGTGATTCTTGGTTGATTTTTAGAATTAATAATGAATATTAATTGTTTAAATTGAGATTAGATAGTTCTATTATACCTAGTTTGGCTACTTTATTCGTCTTATTTCAACCTATCCCTAAAAATGAGCTCACTCAATAATTGAGAAAATATTTTTGAATTGAAAGTTTCGTTTGTAGAGACAACGTTACATGTCGGGGGGGGGGAGGGGTTGGGAAAAATACTACGGTTGTCAACGAAGGGGAAGAGGGGGTAAAAAAGTCACAAAAATAAACGGTAACGTAGTTTATACTCGACCCCTATATTAGTATTTCTCTATCCTTCTGTTGTAGTCATCTCGGGAAGCAGAAATTGTCGTACCTACTATACATATTCTGTCAACAGTGTCTCTCTCTTCTTTTGTCTCCAGTAATAGTGACGGAGTGCGTGTTTAAAATAATCTCCTCGCGTGATATTGTAGAAGAGAAAAGTTAGATAATGGGAGAAATTAGGAGGAAGCAAACGGTAGATAGAGGGCGTACTAAGGGGAAACGAGCTGAGGTTTGTGGTAGAGAGAAGAATGCTGGGTAAGTTTGGAAGAGTCAAGAGGAGAATATGAATTTTGGGTTGCACGAATTTATTCAAAAATAAGAAACGTTTAAATCGGATTTACAATTTAAAAATAGCGTTTTGCGAAGGAAAGGCCAGAGATCTCGTGACTTTGACATGACATAGAGTCTACTCCATGGACCGTGATAGGAGAAATAGTAGACGGGAGCATAACAATTCGGAGAAGTAGTAGACGGGTGTCCATGAGCCTAACATTTACTTGGAAAAATACATATGTGGAGGCGTCAACATAAACTACAGCTACTTTAATTTCACATCGAGCTAAATTTCATGGAGATTGGTAAGAATAGCTGTAGTAGTGAGCATATTTCAAAATATGCATCATGTGAATACATGCATGTTAAGTGCGATATGCCAAAGGCATATCGTGAGTCACATGGACCATATTACTTTATTTTTTAATTGTACTCGTAACAGAACCTGCAGTATGCAAACCAAGTTCACAAGAATATTGCTTGTTGAAGTAGGTTTATCAACTGGATAAAGATGAAATTTTTAAAAGCAGTCCCTTATGGATTCCGAATGCTCCGAAGACCGAATGGTCTAACTTTTGATCTCTGTGTCTGCCAAAGTAACTAGGCAAAATACCAAGGTTTTCCCCAGTCCTGAGAGCCACACCATGACGAAGGTCACCTTTACTCTCAGGGAACGTGATGATAATTTCAGTGCCTTGGGTGAACTATTCTCTTGGCTCCCTTTTTTCTAGCCAGCTCTTCAACTTAATGGGTGACGTTGTCACCCAGGGTGACCTACCACCGCACTATGTTGGGAGTAGCCCTGTTGTGAAATAAAGCCCTTGGAAACCTGCCTTTATTATGCCTAATTATATATATTTTTTAATCCTGCCTACTCGCCGTATGCATTTTTTATTCCATTCTCCAGCAAAGCGCGTTACCTTTGACATTTGGTTGACACTGAACGCAACTTTATAATGATGTCTTTTGTTTACCTTAGCTCAGGAAAAAGTTTGATTTTACCGAGAAAAGAAGGTGGACGGATTGTGCTCGTTAAGGATGTGGCCTCAAACTTGTTTAGAGAATCTGCGTTAAAGAGAAACTATAAGTAGTTATGGACGTCATTTTTTAAAGTTCCTCTTGGTAGTACGCTAATCATCGCTTTCCTCTCCCAGTTCCTTTTTCATTTACTCATTCCGTTAAAGGGATGACTTAAAATTATGGATGGCATCATAACAGCTCCTGCCACTCGCCCTCGCATAGTGGTACATATGTAGTTTTAAATGTAGTTTGTTCAATTCTATCCTCTCTCAATTGCCATTGATCGCTGAAACAGCAGTCTTTCCCTCGCTTTGGGAAACGTTTTCTATTTTTACAGACTGCATCATTATTTTCGTACCCAGTACTAATGCTCCCCGCAGCTCTCTACTCCTTTACATTAATTACGTGCATATTTGCTGAAGAGTTTAATTTTATTGGTTATCACATTCAAATTATCAGAGGTCTTTACTCATTAATTTTATTTTGAGGATTCTAGATTGTAGCGAAAACATTAAGCCTCAAAGGGCCGGTTTTATAATGTCTGGTTAACGTTAACCGCAATTTGACGTAAAATTTTGGTTAACTCGATGGTAACTGAATGTTAATTACATATCACATGACTGAGGCTGCCGGTTAGTTGACGAACGTTATGGATGGGAGAGCGTATTAACTTCGTTTATTTTACCGATAAAACCTCATTTGTAACCAGAGATTATAAAACAGGGCCTAATAAAGATTTCCGGGGAATCACGCGTGTTCATTAAAATTCTTTATTTTGATATAAGTTGATTCCTTGTATGAAAAAATTTCTCCTTGGAATAATCATTAGGTTTGAAAAAAGAGAAAACGTTTACCCAGGGGAAGATCAGTTCACATATTTTTAATAACCTACGAGCCGCCGCTGGGGCGTGGGGAAGGGGGTATTAGGAAACTGGTGGAGGGTAAAGGATGGAAAGTGAGGTTACACCCACTGTTCTCGTTCTCGCTTTAGATTTCCACTTTTGAATCACTAAAGATCATGCATATTTCATTTCGCTTCTTTTGTTCGCAAGTTTCTGTGGATCTTCTGGTTCCTCACTACTCAAGTGCTGTCTCTTTGATTCGCTCACCGATTTATCAAATAACATTTGACTGCATTCCCGGCTGAGTGCTCTGGATTTGCGCAGCTTTTCATTCAGTCAATAGAATGTCACCTTCAAAGTTCGTTCTTCGTGGTGTAAACCATGGCCCGATTTTATATAAAAACCCCAAGGATTTTGACGAAGTTAAACTCCCAACTAAGAACGATGTTCACCTTTGCTGTCTATAAGGTCGGCGAAAAATTGGTTTAGCATCCCAAAGTAGCAAGGTGCCATCATATTTTCTATATCCCGACAAGTGGCAATCAAGATAGATGTTATTTGGTATCTACATAGCATTTATTCCAACAGTAACACAACAGAACAATCCAACTAACGACACGCTGCCATGATGAATATATTATCATAAAGAAAGTTCTAAACAGTAAAACCATTGTTCAAAAACAAAGGATGATCAGGTGACATATTTTACAGAGCAGACCACAACTTTTTGGCATAGCCATCTTTAAATGTGCTGACTTTTCGGCATGTACTATTCCTAAGGAGAAAAAAGTTCCTGTTCTCGAGCACTAGTTTCTTCTTAATCATAGAGGTTTAAAAATTGGTCGCATTGGGTCAGCTGTCTTACCTGTAACGGAAAAATTGATTAAAAGTGCTGAACGTACATGTAAGAGGCTTAGATTTGAGAGTTACCCTTCTAACCCATCTGATTCAAATGCTTTCCCGCTGTCGTTTTCAAATGACGGCCAACACTTCGGTGGTGCTGAAGCAGGCGTTGAGGACAAAGCAGAGGACAGTTATGCTAAGGATGAGATATTCCGTGAACTATTCACCAAATCCAGATACAAAACATCTAAGCTTAAACTAGACTTGACTGAAACTGCAATGATTGATCAGAGGTACTTATAACGTAAGCGAGAGGACTGCGGCACACACAAACATTGACTGTGCTTCACGCAGCTTTAAAAGATGGAATTATATCTTATGAGCAATCTATCGATATAACATCTGCTTTCATTGTGGACAAGAGCAAACTAAGGAGCGTGTAACAGTAGCTCAGAATTTTAAACAAAGTTTTACATATGATGATCCAATTAATACCCTATACTGTGATGGTCGAAAGGATGAGACTATAACTCACGCAGGCATCTTTAGAGTAGAACACATCACTTGTGGCTGAACATAATATCAATATGTTGGTCACGTCACACCATCCTCTGTCTCTGCACATGAGACCACGGCTATTTTTTTTAGTTTATCATGAGTCAACTGAAAGGTGGCTTCGATGGGGTGTTTTTGGCTGTGATGGAACGAGTACCAATACTGGAGAAACCTACCAAGAAATTCATCGAAATAGTGACATTCATACATACAGTCTATGTGGTGATGCAATACAGGGTCAGGATACAGTCTTCCATTGCTGATTGTCCTCATCACGTCTTTGAGACCATTCATAGGTCTAGATACTTTCCAAGGAAATACCAGACTGTAGTTCATTCATCCATCCAAACGAATCCGTTCTTCGCACTCCCAGAAAATGTTCTTCTCGCCATGATGACTGATCGTCAACTTACTGTCCTCCAAAATGCACTAAACAAGATTATAAGTGCTGGAGAAGACGAGGTGGGGAATCCTCATCACACCATTCGATATAATATTGTTTCCAGGCAGAATTTTAACGCCAATGATTGTACAGAAATGATTTTTTGGGAAAGCACTGATGTTTCTTTTACCGCACCACCAGTTTTAAGGGTGGTATCAAACAAAGAGCTCATTGACAAACTTTCACAACACATACTTTAAATGGAAAGATGAAAATCCTCAAGTTTTTTTATCGAAAGGGATTTTACAAGTTCTATTTTAAGAGCCTAATTTGTTTTCTGGAAGTGAACAGCGTTGACCTTATCGCACTGACAATGAGATGTATCGATCGTCGAATTTCTAAGAATTCGCTTTAGAGGATGTTAATCTGCTGTGCCTTTCATTCTCTCCTACGGTGTGACCATGAATGCAGTTCTTAGATTAATTTTATAGCGTATGTAACAGGAGGTCAATGTAATACAAGGGAACGAATTTATCTTAAAAGCGTGGGCAGTGAATAATTATCTCAATTATGGAATCACCTCTATATGTCGAGAAACAAACTCTTCAGGGCTCTAAAGATACTATGATGTACTCGTAAATAGGCCTACAGTGAGAAAGGAATGGGCTAAAATGTTTAACACACTTCCTTTCTATCGAATTTGTTCTGACTTTTGGAAGGAATACGAGATTGAGCACAATATTATTAAGGGAGACTCTTAGTGTATGCTATCACTATTTATCCGTATACGTGAGGCCAAATGGGCCGTATAGCATAATTTCCGGGAAGTGACTTTTCTTGGAAGACCGATTTTATAAGTGGAGCTACTTTGGTTGAGACTTTATTATCCATTTACCCGATATCGCTTGATTAATGGAATCATGTTCTCCTCTGTTTTTTTGCGACATCTCGTATCAGGTGAGCGTTTCTAAAGCTAAATTGAAACGGAAGTATTTAATGTTGGTAAAAGCGTTTCCTTAATATTTGCTGATATTAGGTTCTCGGATTGGAGAATAAGGGAAAAATGCTTGGGGAAGTTGTTTGAAAGTTTATTGAAGTATCGTTTAGAAAATTAATGAGGCAGTCCATCCTATTTTTCCCAACAGTTTTTTCCGAAAGTTTTCCATTTCATTTGCTTTAAGTTCCTCCTTTGCTCCTTCGCATTCTTTTCATGTTGTCTTTTATCGGTATCATTTTCCTTCGTCTTCCTCAAATACGCTAGCCTCCCCTATATCATAAGTTTCAATATGTAAGTATCTCTCAGTAAGTTCCCATCCACTTTTACTGCCTACTTCTAATATCGGCTATTTATTTTCTTTCCCCCTCGCTCCACATTAAACATAATATAATGCCTTTCTGGGAAAATTCAGATGTCAATTTTTCGTAGTTATTTATATTCCAATGAGTTGGTTATATTCCATATTTATATTCCAATCTATGTTTTAGTTGTATCCGTAGAATATGAAATTGAATAAATTAATAGTATTAGCATTAATTTAAGAATAATAAAAATTTTATAATTTATTTATGGCTACTATGTATGCGTGGAATGGTGTCAGAACCATCTGAATAGATACTTGGGAATAAAATATTTTTCCTCTAGCTAACTCCTTTGTAAAAATATTGCTTACGCATGCAGAAAAAACATGGTTCAAATTATTGAAAGTGAGTCACTGATTACGATGACGCATTTTAGAGAAGAAAACTGAACGAATTTTTTTTCATAGAATGTGAGACAAATCCGTGCATGGGATACAGCTTTACAAAATAATTTGCCCGGAGAAACCTCTTGGTCCAAATTTTTTAAAAGCGGTGGCTTAATGGGTGGAGCGCTGGGCTACCGACCGTAGGGTCTACATCTACATCTACATATTACCCCGCAAGCCGCCTCAATAGGCGTGTGGCGGGGGGTGTTAGGACACCAGCCGCTTAAAGATAAAAAGGAAACGCTCTAATGAAATTACGCCTAGCATTTATTGAAGTCCCTTATTGTTCGGGGGAAAAACGAATTCCCATACCTATCCGTTCGGCAAAATATCTCTCTTAATTTATCGTTTCTATCGGACCTGGAAATATAGTGGGGTTCTAATATGATGTTCTCCGTGTCGCTCTGAAAGATATCTATTCTCAATTGTTCAAGCAATCTAAGCCTAGCGCGTAGCCTCCGAGTCTCTAGCGGTTCCCAGCCTAATTCGTTTAACATCTGTGTAACGCTGTCAGTACGCCCGTAGCTGTTTTTGACGAATCGCGCAGCTTTCCTTTGTATTTTATTAAGTTCCCGGACTAAGTCTTTCTGCACCGGATCCCATATGCTCGCTGCATATTCAAGGTGTGGCCGGACGAGTGCGAAATAGCACCTCTCTTTTACTTTTTCATCCGAAAATCTTCCCACAATACGCTTGACGAATCCTAGCTTCTTCAGAGCTCTGCCACAAATATTTCTTATATGTGCTCCCCACGATAGGTCCGAAGTTATCGTAACTCCTAGATACTTCACTTCATCTGTCGCCTTTATGTTAACACCATCCACAGCATATACATGGGAATAGTTGGACGACTTCCGCAAGAAATGTACCGCCGTGCATTTGCTCAGATTAAGTTCGAGTCCCCACTCTTGGCTCCACACATGAACGTTGTTTAAATCCGATGATAGAGTTTCAAAGTCAGAGTGATCACTAATTTCACGATAGATGACAGCGTCGTCGGCGAATAGACGTATTTTACTGCTAATTCGAGAGCATAGATCATTTATGTATATAATGAACAAAAGGGGTCCGATCACGCTTCCTTGCGGGACACCTGGGGCGCGATCATGGTTCTTTATTTTACGTTATCGTTATCGCTACCAAGGGATTATGCGTTATATAGCGAACCATGCGATCATGGTTCTTCAAATCTCGCGCGTTACCGCTATCATAGCGAGATTTCCAAGCGAAAATAGAATAGCTTGCGCTATGGCCGAGAACTCCGCTAAATCAGAAATCATGGCGGAAAGCGCATTCCACTTAATAGACGAATCTCTATATTTAGAACTTATTTCGGTCTTTGGCGATGATTAATCTTTATTTTTATTAATGAAATGATTGCACGATTCTAATAAATCCCTAAAATGTATATTGGTAGCTAAAGCAAGTCTAAATGTGTTTAGTTGTCCATCATCCGTTGTTGTGGTAAGGTTAAGTGCATTTTGTCGAGCAATGTTATGATTGTTTTTGTACGCTGATAAAGTAACGTCCTGTGCATTTAAACTATTTAACCTTAAATATCATTTCCATCATATTTTAATTGGTAGATTTTTTCGCAACTGGCTAAATGAAATGTAATATCCTTGAAAGTAGAATGCCTTGTAGCGTCTTTATTATGATGACATAACTTTGTTATCATCAGACTTTGGTAATGCGGTATGTGATTAGGTTAATTACTAATTGAAGGGTAGGTATCTGTGTATTCCCATAGTGTGTTTATTTATCTTTAGTAGGTATGTTGTAATTTCATGGTT
Organism: Pyrrhosoma nymphula; assembly: GCA_963573305.1. Lineage (NCBI taxonomy): Eukaryota > Metazoa > Arthropoda > Insecta > Odonata > Coenagrionidae > Pyrrhosoma > Pyrrhosoma nymphula. The sequence continues at coordinate 41,257,758 of OY754334.1, forward strand.
AGACGAAGTCAATGTTTATAGTGAATGTTGGACCTTTGGAAGTGCCCAAAACTACTTGCAAAGTAATGTCTATTTTGCATGACGATTGTTTATGTAACTGTTGCATGCAATTTTGGTTTTTCATGGTTTAATACTGTATGTGCCTTATATGTGGTGTTCTTTACTTATGATAGCAGTTACCAAAGCGTTGTATCCTATGTAATAGGAGTTGATCAGCAAAAAATAATGTGCATTATGCACTCTTTGAGAGAATGATAGCGTTAATCTATCCTTTGCCTAATGGATTAACTTGTACATCCCTTGAATGTGTCGTTGAACGATTGAATACGTAGAGATAGTGATATTCTAGTTTTCCCTTCTATTAGCACAACTATTTTGCTACTTTTTCGTTTAAAGATATCACAACTTGCAGATTAACTTGTATGATTTGAATAATGCCGGAAGAAATGTTTGACACTAATTTATAAGCTTAGTTAATTAAAATGCATGAATTTTAATTTGCTAATTTACACTTGAAGTTCCTTGATACTCTGGAGTAGAAATTGTGTAGTTTGTGTAGACATTATTTGCCAAAACTACAACTTGCGTGCGAGTCAAATTTTATCCTTGTAATTATGGTACTATTTAGCCAACCCATCATTTTTTTTAAATACTTGTAGAATGAAATGTAGCTAAAGTGTTTATCCTTGTCACTTTTAACGTTGTTTATCTTCGCCACTCTATCACTGTAATTTATTCATGCTGTACAAAATGACTTACAAAGTACATATAACATTGATCCAATAGAAGCTTCACTTGTGCCAGTACTTCCGATCATATCCACTCCACATTAGTGTGGATGCTTAGCTTACCATGTATTTCAGTATCTTCATGAACAGGGTTTATTTTGGAACAATCAAACGAAAAGCTGCTGTTGGTTTTGAGATTGTGTTACACCAAAGAAGTTTTATGAAATTTTGGATGGTAATGATTAGTTAAGGAAGGGAATGGTTGCATGTGGATTATGTAAATGATTTAAAAACAAATATATTTGCAACTTTTTCATGGAATAAGTGATTCTTTGAATTTTGGCATTAAATGTAGCATTGGACTTCTGTGCATATTTGTTGAGCAACCCATTGTTTTGCTACCATTTGAATGAAAATGTCTAAGAGTGTGATCTTTTTGGACGATATTGTGGAGGAAAATATCTAAAATAACAATGTGAGTATTCAAAGAAGGAGATTAAGGGATACTATGGATCATTTTGCCCTAGAGGTGGTGAACTTTCGTCAATTTTTAGTTCTATTCAAGGTATCGAAGGAGATGGTTCAAGACCTGTGCAATACTTTAGACCACGGCTTATAAGGGAATGGGCTGAGTGTGGAATTGCATGCAATTATTATTATGTTAATTTACAATAATTATCTTAAAGTAGTTACACAATCTCATATTTGATTTTAATTGGCATCAATATAGGTTCTATGTGCCCTCAGGGTTTTCTGCCAAATGGATTGTATCAGAGGTCTGTAGGGCAGGATTATTTAATTTCTATGAGCCAGTACACTTGCAGACGGAAGGAAGTTGCAAAGAACTTTTAGTTTATCCACCAATTCTTTCCCTGGTGCAATGGCAGCTATTGAATGCACTTGTATTGCCATCCTTGCTCCAAGGGTTCATAAAGAAATTTATATCAAATGACATGGATGGACGATAGATGAAAATTAGGCTCATAAAGCACATATCTTACGCCTCTAATACATCACAAATCTACTTAGCATGGTGGTGACTGATGTAGGTGATTTAGGGTACCCAAATGAGCCATGACTTCTCATTTCCCACTGCAAGGCTCGATCAGTGGTAGAAAGGTTGTTTGGTGTGCTTAAAGCTACCTATCCCGTCAGAGAGTTCTAATGAATCCCCCAACCAAAGCTCCAAGAATGGTGTTGGCTTGTGCTGTGTTGCGTGACATGCGACAGCTTTACCACCTGCCTGAACTTTGTCAGAGAGATGTAATGTAATGACACCGGAGGAGGAAGAATTACTTGAAGGTCGGCCACGTATTGCTGAGGGTTACCGTGTCAGGAGATCAGTGAATGCCGATAATTTTAATTTCTAGTTAGTTGAATTATTCGTGAAATAAAGTTCAGAAAGTCTTTGAATAAAAGAAGAATTTATTAGAAATAAATTTTTGGGAAAAAACATAATGTTTTCACTGAAAATAGTGTTTCAATTTCTTATTTATTTTTAACAACATCTAGAAGGTTAATAACTCCCTTTCTTATGTAAATAAGATGGTTATTTCTGTTTTTGTACTACTTGCTCCTTCATCAACTCTGCCATAGTCTGAAAGGGTACAAAGTATTGCATAAGGAAAATTAGAGTCTAATGTCATAATGAATTTTCTTTACATGATATCACCATTTTATTTCAACACCAGGAAAATTGCATTTTAAGCTTGTTGACTCCTCACCAGCTGGGGGATTCAGATAGATCCTCCCTCTACATTCTCTTATCTTTAGGTCCAGTTTCTGTAACAGATCATGATCCTCGGTTAAAGTACTGGATAGCATTTAAAATATTGCATATTATTTGTGGTCCACCTTAATTTTAGTGGGAGAATAATTTGATCTTTTTAGGTATTGTTGGAAGTTTATTTATAATATCTTGTAACTCAATGCTTACCTACCTACGTCTGCTTAATTGAAAAAAGTTTTTAGAATGTAGCTTGGGAATACACTGCATGGGAGTTGCATGTTCCACGAAAATTGTTATGACTTACTCAGCTTCCTTTGGCATTTTGTCAACCAATGCCTCTGTATCTATGTATTGATTAATGTTGATGAATGTGACTAGACTTTTTCTCCCAAGTAGTTAGTAATCATATAGTTGACTCAATCTTCCACTCCTCTTCATATCAATCTAACAGAAGGTAAAATTGGTACAGTTTACCCTCGATATAACGTCTACTTCTGTTATCGGCTGGGACTAATATTATAAGTAGGAAAACGTTATATCGGGAGTACGTTATTGTGGGGGTGCCTGTATTTGATAGGTTAACCCTCCTTATTTAAAAGCCAAAGGGCTTAAAAAATAATATATTCTTGGAAAGACTATTAGTTGCATTGATTTATTATATTCTGGGTTATCTAGAGGTTATTTCCACTTTTATTATTGTGAATAATGATTGAAGAAACTGTAATAAAAATATCCAAAGATATATAACTTGTGAGGAGCTAAAGTAAACCAAACGGGATTAATTTTGATGGAGGCTTTACATAATAACTCTGTCATTAACTTCTCAACCCAAAACTAAACCCATTCGTCATCATCAGAGTTATCTACCGGTTAGAGTTAGGTTATGATGAAAGTCAGAGAACATCCAACCAACTCTTACACATGCCATGCCCTATCTACCTCTAGTATTTCTTTCTTCATCTCAGCATAAGTTCCAGCTTTCTTTATCCCATCTATAAAACCTATTCTATTTCTTCCCCTTCCCGGCTTTCCCAACATCCTTCCCTCTATCACGACCTTCAGCAAACCATCACCCTTCAGCCACCAACCCTACCCTTCTATTAATCTCATTCAAAAGTATCCTCTCCTCACCCACTGTGTCAAGCACTTCCTCATTTGCCTTCCTTTCTGCCCCATACAGTGCCACACTCCATATCAAGCTCTTCACCAGCCTCTTTTTTACATTCCTTCTGCGCAGCTGACTATACCCATTAGGCTTTCAAATCACGTTTCATATTCATTTTTTTTTATAATAAATAAATCCTTAAATATACTTGTCATAAAAACAAGTGTTGATGACTCTGGCAATGAGAAGAGGAATGGTGACTTGAATATATTTCTGGCATTTGTAAATACAAACTAGAGGCAAAATATGTTTATCTATGCTGATGAATAAATTGAATTTTTAATTATCAAATAATTTTGTTTGTTTTTAATTTATGTCATCCATAGTATATCTTTATGGCAAGGATAATGTAAGTTGTAGACAAGCTTTTTGGAAAAATTAAATCACAAGATATAATTATTCATGGGATGTAAATGCATATTTAACACTTCATCTTCAACCTAATCAAAACTTTGTCACTGCTATTGGATCTTTCTAATTTTTATATTTATTTAAAGTTAACCTTAGGATCTATGATGTTAAGGAATATGATATTATGATCCAATTTACTGGAATAACCTATTTCTGTGAGAATCATAGATAGTGTCTCAATTCATATTTTATCATTGCAAATAATAGAATGTATTTCAACTTTGGTCTTCTTTAATGTCCGGACGACATCATATCTCCTGTCAGAGGTAAGCTTACATTTAAGACATTCCTCGTATTGGTAGATGATTATGGATTGTAAGGTAAGGGGGAATGTCTTAGTCATATTAGTACAGTATATTCATTAATGACAGGATGAAATATACTGCTAGGCATATATTAGGTATTGTTAAAATAAATAATTTATTTGGTATTATGGAAATTATTGGAATGCAAATGAAATTCTCTGGGTAAAAATTGCCCTTAGGTTACCTTAAAGAAACCACTTAGTCTTGTTCAAGCATGTAATGAATTTCTTCATTACGAAATGGTTGTAATAAGATGAAGAGGGAATATAAAATTAAGGGATACGAAATTTGAATCTGACATTTTTTGTTAGAATTATCGTTGTAGTCATGTTATGTTTCTGTAGGGCAAGGAATGTCATTATATTCATTAATGTAAAAGGGTTTAGAATCTTTAATAAGCATACCTTCTGCTAGTGAATTACATCTTTTGTCGGAACTTTTTTTATTTGCCTGATCAGCAAATATCTGCCTAAGATTTTTGAGTGTAACCCTCCCGAATGGACAAGAGGATTAATACTCAAAATTTCTAGATGGGTGGTTAAATATTTATTCATACATTCTCTTTGTGATGGAGTTTTTCCCCCTCGGCTTCTGCAGTGGCATTAATGACTTATAATAAGTTGTCTCACTACCAACCAAATTTAATGTACAAATAACTGTTCCAATAAATTTTAATGTGATAATTAATTTTAATGCGCTTATTAACACCACCTTATTGATTATTTCTCGCGAAGAATAATGTATACATTTTCCTAATAAATCGTGCGTTGACATTTTTTGAAGTCTCTTTTATCGTCGCGATCAATTCATTTCCACAGTTTAATCCACATTCACTGATAATTCATACATATTATAAAAAATCAACTTCGAGCAAATGTTAAAGGTACTTATTTGGCGAAACTACTTATCTCCGACTCAGACATCATCTTCAACGCTTGTACGTCTTCTACGCAGAACACTATTACAATATTATTGATAATTAGGAAATTCCGCGGGAAATAGTATCTATAAACATTCCATAATTACCGCTTACGAATGTTTTCCGCTTGCCGAAGTTTTTCCGTGCATTTCATTGGTCGATTCTTGTAGCCTCGTATGCGGGCGCCGACTCAGAAGTATTTCATAGCGCAAGCGCGAATTTCGCTCATTGTAGCGCAAGTCGTGATAACCATGATCGCAGCGAATGCGCTACAGGGAAAAATTGCGTTATGGGTAGCGATAGCGATAACGAAAAATAAAGAACCATGATCGCGCCCCTGATGTCACTTTAACGACATCAGAGCTAATTCCGTCAAGAACTACCTTTTGCTTACGATCACTCAGAAAGTCGCGTATCCAGTTTACTACTGTTTCGTTTAGGCCGCATGACTGTAATTTGTATAAAAGTTTGTTATGAGGTACCGTGTCGAAAGCTTTCTTAAAATCTAGAAATAATGCGTCAACTTGTCTTTTCGATTCGCCAGATTTGAGAACGTCATGAAGAAAGAGCGCGAGTTGTGTTTCACATGATCTACCTTTCCGGAAGCCGTGCTGACAGCCATGGAGGACGTTACGACTGTCCAGGGGCGGAATTCTGTACATGTCGACCGACGACTGTCGGTGTCGGTCGCGACCGACGGTTGTCGCTTGCACCGACAGCCGAGCAATTCTCTACAAGAGACATACCGACACCTGTCGATGCAAGCGACGATTTGCTGACGTCATGCAGTTGTCGGTCGGAAACTGGCATCTGCGCGAGAGGCTAAATATTTCGTATTGAAGTTTTGCAAAAGAACAGAGATTATTATTTATTTATAAGTTCTCAAAAAGATGAGCATGCTATTTAAGTCGACCGATGTGCATTAAATCCTCTATAAAAGTATTTTAATCGAACTCCTAAAAAGGACTATTTTGTTTTGTCTAAGGTGCGGATGATTACTATGGACACGGCGTAAGAACACGGCGCTTTCCGGCGAATTGCTGTTTGTTTACGTTCGAGCGACGATTATTTGCACAGGTTGTTTTAGTTTTTAATTTTCATGATATTTGAAGAAGTATCGCAGGGTGATATATTTTTTTAAATACAAATAATTTAAAACATACTATTCTTGGACTTCAAATGTGAATAGTGGTCTTGAATGCTGTGCAACGTAATTTTGGAAGATAGTTTCTATCGCACGTCTTTTTCGGTTTTAAGCTGTGGCGATTATCCCATTGGAGCATTTAATTTCAAGTTTTAAATAAAGTTAGCATCATTAGGTTTCAATGTGCAAGAAACAACAGCGTCATTTTTTGTGATAATATATAAACGAAGGTTTTGCGTGTGTTTTGGCTGTGAGTGTTACATTATGGCATGCCAGTGATTACAAGCGTTATTTATGTGCTACGATGGATTGTGTGTCAAAGTGGTGATATTTATGCGTAAATTTGTTGACTTGATCTCTTTAAATAATGTGTTATGACATGAATAGTATTAAAAGTGTAACAAATACGTAGTGAGTGTTGGAGAAGACGTAACAGCAATCAGTTCGTTGTCTCTACCTTTGACTAAATTAAGATGTGGAATCTATTTGAATTGAAGTCACGGTGACTAGTTGAATTGTTCTTGTCTTTTAATTGAGTGTCTACGTCCCAGTTAATGGATAAACAGTGATGTGTATCATTATTCTTCATTCAGTGAATTTTGCCACCCCATGTTTCATCTATTAATTTCTTTGCATTGTTGTGTCCAATATGATTTTGTTGAAAAAGTAATTAATCCGTCTATATTTTAGGAAGATAATGACTAATTAGCAATAGGCATTAGGATTTGTCATTGGCAGATATTATTGTGTTATTGTAGAATACCATAAATTGTGAGTGTGGTTGGTTGTTTACGTCCAAGTGAAAGGGTGATTATTTGTTGTCTACTTATACAATTTATGTTGTTTCACTATCCTTCATTCAGTAAATTTTACCACCTCAAAAGTTGTGTTTTCATTTACTCGACTTGATGTCAATACCATGGATTGTTCCTCTATTTGAGTGCCGCTGTGTGTGTCTGGAGAAATATATCTCACGGTAGGTATTCATGTATGCTACAATAAAGCTCTTGACAAGCGGTAAATGGTCTTCTAAAAGTGAGCTACATAAGTATTTGTATTCGACGTGATGGGACGAACATTGTGTTTAATAGTGTGTTGTGTTGGTTAGCGCGTTAATGCCAGGGACTGGCTCGAGGATAGTAATTGTGTCAATAAATATCAAATCAATTTATGTCTGAAGTTATATATACCAAGATGTCATATTTTTTGTCTGAGCGTAGTTATGGTAAATGACCTTAGAAGTGATAGGATTGAGTGTGGGTCACCGTTAATTGCTAACTCTGTGCAGAAAAAATTAAATAAAATGTATTCAGATGTAGGATATAACCCTTGTTCAATTTTATTTCCAGAATGTATAAAATCTAGATGCAGATTTATTCCTTTTTGTGATGATGGGACGAAGGTTGTGTTAAAACGCCGACACTCATTTAAGGTGATTGAAAGTTAATATTTATCAACTAATTACAATCTCCTTGCACCCAACTATTGCACTTTCGGTGCAGGAAATTTCTCACACTAAAGATGATACACTTAAGGAATCGCGAATCGACGAAATACGTGTCGGTCGGCCTACCGTGGGCTTCAAAATCGTCGGTGGGATCACCCCGGCTGACCGACGATTGTCGGTCAAGCTATCGACGAGTATCGGTCGAAGGTGCCACCGGAATAGCTCTTGACCGACATGTGTCGGTCGGGCGAGTTAGCGACACCGATAGGTGTCGGTCGCATGTACAGAATTCCGCCCCAGGAACGTCATGATATTGCTAACGACGATATGTTCGAGTATCTTGCCTATAATCGACGTTAATGAAATTGGTCGATAGTTCCCTGGGTCGTGTCTGTTTCCCTTTTTGAATATCGGTGTAACGTTTGCAATTTTCCAGTCTAATGGTATCTTTCCTTCAGACAATGACTTCTTGAATATTATGTCTAAGAACGGTGCGATCTGTGGCGCTAACTCCTTGAGGACACGCGCGGGTATTCCCTCCGGACCCGGAGATTTACTATTTTTTATCGACTGTAGCTGTTTAGTTATCCCATCACGTTGAATAGTGATTTCTTTCATCGGTTCCTCAGTGAATTGTATTTCAAAATTACATGCAGTATCGTCTGTGGTGAATACACTCTTGAAGTGGGAATTTAACGTGTTAGCTTTGTCAATATTTTCGGTGACAAGTTTGCCATCATTATCAAATAACGAATCTACGGTTGAAGATTTTCCCTGAAGCTCTCTCGCATATGACCAAAAAGATTTCGAATTTTCTTCGAGTAATTCACCAAGTACTTTTTTCTTGAAATTTAGCAATGCAGAACGCATTGATTTCTTAGTTTTTGAGCGTTGCGCAGCGTAACTTTCTTTTGCTTCAAGTTCCTTCGATTTGTCACCTACCGTAGTGAACTTTTTAACCAAGTTGTACAATTTTCTCTGTCTCTTAAGGTCCCTCCTAACATCGTTGTTATACCAGCGAGGTTCTTTACTGTCGCATTTCAATTTTTGCGGAATATATTCGTTGATTCCCCGTCGTAGAATTTTTAAGAAATATTTCCATGATTCATCAGTGCTTTTATCCTCAGTTTTAGCTACGAAATCCGTGTACGAATCATTAAGCATCTCGCCAAATTTGATGAAGTTGCATTTATCAAATAAATAAATATTGCGTTTCGGTTTTACAGCTGACTCTACTTCAATTTTTAAGGTTGCAAAAATTACTCTGTGATCACTTATGCCGTCAATAATATCGAGCTGTTTTATCAATTTAGGATGGCTTACTGCAAAAAGGTCTAATATTTTATTTCCTCTCGTAGGCTTGTCAACTACTTGGGAAAGTGAGTGATTAGCAAGTTTGTTGAGTAAGATCTCGCTGATTTCCCTATTCCCAGAATTCGGTTTTACAGTGTAAGAATCCCAATTTATAGATGGCAGATTAAAATCTCCCCCAATAATTATTACACTTTTACTGTCTCTCACAGTAAATGCGGATATTTGATTATCTAATTGGTAAATAACATCAATTTTGGAGTTTGGAGGTCTATAGAAAGAGCAAACATGTATACTCCTTTTGTTTCGTTGTTTAATTGTACACCACACGCTTTCTATTTCATTGTCAGTTATTTCGTGGGCGGTGCTGTGTAAATGTGATTTAACTGCTAGAAAAACTCCGCCACCTGCCCTATCGCTTCGATCGCATCTGTAGATTTTATATCTTGGAGGAAAAACTTCGCTGTCGCTTAAATCCTCAGTAAGCCAGCTCTCCGTTCCTATGACCACGTCTGCGTCCTGAAATATATGCTCGATTTCAGCGCGCTTGTTTTTAACGCTACGGCAATTAACTACTATAAAGTTAATGTCATATTTTGTCGATTGAGTGTCGGTTGGTTCTTTTCCACGCTTATGGGTATTAGGTGGGCGAATTTCACTGGAAGTGCTTATTACATTTGATATAATTTCTTTCACTGGAGTACGAGTTTTGGGAAAATTGCCACTATTTACCGGCTTTAGCGCTCCTAAGTTTACTTGGGTGTGAACATTTTCGCAATGCGGATTTCCTCGGAGGCTGCGTTTGGTTAAATATTTAAAAATCCCACTATATGACCTATCCTCTAGTCTAAAAAATATCTACAGTGCTCAAAAATCCTACGAGCCACCCGTTCAGACGCCTCTTTGGAATAATGCACCCCAGACGAGTTGAGGGGAGCCCGGCATGATCTAAGCACCGGCCGAAGATCCACGAACTCTGCCCCAATGCTCGCACAGAATTTCCACAGCCTCTTGTTGATCCAGGCAATCCTGTCCCAAACTCGAGGGCCGCAGGGTCCCGGGTTCAAATCCGGGTGAAGCCTCACACCCCATCCGAAAATCCTCGCGACTTTCGATGCGACTTTCTGACTGTCAGAACTTCATGGATAATCGCTGATGGCCCAGGGAACTCTCACCTATTATAAACCAACCTTCGGATTGAACACGGAGAGTGGTAATTAATTGTGGTACCTCATAGTTCTTTTTCGCTTCTTATATTTTACCTCCAAACCTTATGGTTTTCATTATCCTCAAGATAAGTTGAAGAGCATATGATAAAGTAAATAAAGTCAGGCTCTATCAGCATTATTTTATGCATTATTTCCCCTATCAGAATAGTATACAGATGCACTCGCCTGTAAAGGATTCATTTTCAAATCCTGGAATTTTGGGTATCCTGGAATCTTAGATATTAGAATTAAACTTAAAAAGGCCGTTAGCAGCACCTATTCCAAAGAAATGTTGGTGATAATTTTTCCTTTGATTTACTTACCTCTCGTATTCTATCGAATGAAAAAATTTGGACGAATCATGAAGGTCTTGAATGCTTCATTATGGGCTTCGGAAGGGTCTTGACCTAAATCATATCCTTGCGACCGTTGGGGTTAATGGGCAAATTGAAGTTTGAATTTTGAATCAAGGCCAAGAACCGCTGAGGATCATCATTTCATGAAGTGCCGCCCGCTTTCCTTTACCTATGCTTTTGATCTCTCTCCACATTTTAGGCAGGGCCAGGTTTTGGCGATTTATTTGACATTCTTTCTGCAGGAGGTCAGACTGTAGTGGGCAGTAGTAATTTAATGTAGTGCAACAGTACATCGTCGGAAACATTAGTTTTCCGGTAGTATTTTACCATTCAACTTCAACAACTTGCTTACATTTCATGTCATTTAATTCCAAAACCATTAGGTTGTGTATATTATTGTTTTTACCGTTTGAGTTCTTTTACTCTACAAAAAATTCAAATACTTCATGCATTTTTATGAAAAAACTATTATTAATTTGCATGCTTGTAAATTTATTTTAATTATATTTTTCACTGTTGGTTGGTGAAAAATGCATTACTAAAACCTAAACATTACTTCAAAATGGCAAAATTTTCTCGGAAAATTACGCGTAGAATCGCAAATTTTGTTAAACGTAGAATTCAATTTTAAATTCACTTTTGTTATTTTAGCCACAGATAGCCTAGACTGAGAAACGCTGCTCTGAACGAACTTGTTCTCTTTTACTCTACATTCTCGTTATCACCTTAACGTAATCATGATAGCAAACCATCCAAAGACCGCCTTTTCTGTTCGCTATGTATGTTGATGCATCTTGATTAGACTAATGACATTTTTTTCTACTTCAAATTCCCTGAGAGTCGTAGTCAACCACTAATGGGAAACTTAAATGGGAGAAAAACTAGGCTAAGCCTTAATGACACTTGGATTCATTAAACAAGTGGTATATTTACGTAGTAAAAAAGTAAATGTGAGGGTACTTCGTCATTACGCATTTCACGTGAGGAGAATATTCAGTGCAGTATTCATGACCCAAGTTAGTCATTAATTAAAGAATTAAGTGAAATTCAAAGCACTGCGGAAATAGCTGTGACGTTCGCGGCAGTCACCCGATCGTGATATTCATGGCTGAATCAAGTTCAACATGAAAAATTCGTTCGTCTGCACTGGTACGTTAACCCAAACCCTCCGTGCTGTAGGCTTTATCCATTTTTCTTACCCTCGTGTTGGTTGGCTACTTGGGGATGCGACCGACATCGGAGGTCATTTCCGCTATTTTGGATGGGTGGGTAGGTTGGTAAGGCAAGAACTATTTGGGGAATAGAGATGGGAAGAGAGAAAACTTCCCTGCTATCAGTCTGCTATTATCGGAAGGTGCCTAGGGGTCCACAATGTAACGTCCCATCCGACGGACGCGGTACTACACTCAAAGTAGAGATGATGATAATATTTATTTTTAGGGGAAATACATACCCATGGAGCGTGATACAGACGAAATTCATACACAAACAAAATATATCAAATTTACTTCCAACATCATCAACAATATCTACAAAACATATTTTTACGTATAATAATATATTCGAATTTCATTTCACAATGTAAGCAAAATAAAAGCCATAGCAGTACGCTGCAGAATAACAGAACATTAGCGAAAATATCATAACAGTAGCAGAAAATCAAAGCATTAACAGAATGCTATAATTGTAACAGAATGAACATGAAGTCTCACAAATGGGTTTACCTTGGATATTTGATCAGAAAGGAGGAACATACAGTTCCTCAAGGATCGGTATTCCATTTAAAAATCTCCGCCACTGCTGGTATTTGCAACTCCACCCTTGGGATGGCAAACTTGTACTAGTCACCTCTCCAAATCAACCCCCATGCTGTTCTCTTCCACTTGGAATTTCATTGGAGCTGAAAACGAACAAATTGTTTTTATGAGGCACTGTACAATTGTAATTGTCTTTGCATTGGTGCGCGCAGCAGCTCAGAACAAGGCCTCGAAGAAACTTTTAAGTATTCCAGACCTAGGTGAATTGTCGTTTTCATGGTGAATTCCGTACATTCTTGTTATAGGTCAAGTTGCCGGTAATTTTTAGTTTGATTTGTGGCGAAATCAGGGTAACATTCGTTCTCAAAGAGAATTGGCAATTCAATATTTTTCTAATTTGGAGGAGGTGAAGCCTAGAAGAAGTTTTTTGATAGAATATGTGCTATTTTTGGGTTTAAATTTTGGTTTAAAAACAAATTTATATTGAAAAGAGAGGCTTGAGTATTTACATCTATTTAGTTTGAGGCGTGAACTTAAAGGTTTCCAAAATATTCTGCTCGCTTAGTAGGTACAACTTCTCAGTAGGGTAGCCTTAGTAGGGAAGAATCTTTGGCTTTCCTCGAGTTAATGATTTGTGTGCCAGATGAGGGATATGGTGTTCCTGATGTCACACTTTTGTCTCTCAACTCATTTACCCTCTCTTTCCTTCTTCAATTGTCTATTATTTATTGGAAATAAAAGAGGGGAGATGAATTACGAGAAATAATTCAAATTTCCTCGAAACTGTAGAAATTAAGGAATATAGGCCTCTCCAGGGTACTTAAGAATCAACACGTGGCAGATGAAATGCTTGTGGCAGGCTCTATTGAGCAAAAATGGCCTCTACTTTAAGGAAACTAGTGGGAAATATTTTGATAAGTGTGGAGAAATCTACAAATCCGATAATAATGGAAAATCTATGGTAAGATACATCATCATGGCCTGTATTCAAGCGAAAAAAATTAAGCTCCCCTATACATCGTCATACTCCAAGGTTGTTAAATTACTAACCTTGGTCATACACAAGCAAACATACGCCTACATTTTTGGATATTTATACAAATAGCATCAATGTGGAAATAAAAAAATATTAATCAACACTAATACATGTTTCTACATAGGTGATCACTATTAATATCTGCATAGGAAGAAAATTATTGCATCTTAAATACAAAAATTGTGAAAAATTAGTATTGTGGATTTTCAGAAAAATCTTTCTCTCCTGAGGCGCCCCGAAGAACAGACTTGCCCCCCTGACGCTCCCAAGTCTGAGCGCACCTAGGCGAATGCCTATGCAGTGCCGACCAAATGCGTGGGCAATAGTCACAGGGAATCGGTTGCAGGGGCGGCCAGTCTGCGACTTATTAATGATTGAGGAAAAGGGACTGATAGTATGAAGATTGTAAAATATTACTAACTTCCAGCAAGTATTTCAAACCAAAATAACCTTTAGTAGACAAAAAGACCGACACTCGAAACGAATTCAAACAAATTTTCACCTTCTTCATGATTTTGTTCCCTCTCATAGCGTCTTCCTGCCAGTTTTTCTGGCATTGGAACCGAGAAACGTTAGCCTTTACATACACAGCTCACAATATGACTTAGTTTTAACGAGTGCCATCCTTGGTGGATCGTATGGGCACTCGAAAGCAAGCTCCTATTTTTTCTGGAGACTTCCATTGGTCAAGTTTCTGGCCAGGAAAACATCTATTAATATTGTGACCAACGTTAAGTATTTTGGCCTATTTTTTCATCTAATTGTAAGACATCCTTCTTTACTATTTCAAAGCGGGCGAAAGTGGCAGAGGGATAATCTGAGACGTAAAGACATGCTGAAGTGCTGATTTAGGGGAGAATGTTGGGTAAGCGTTGCAGAGGTAGGAGAACAATATATATCTTACGCAAAACGAAGGAAGGCAAAAGGTACGAAGCATTTAAAAAGGGAATTATTGTTAGAAAATATATAGTTAACGGTGCCAAACGCTATTGAATACTCCCCGAAGTCAGAGAAATCGTAGACTGAACTTTCCGACTAACTACCAATTATTTCTTAGAACGCCTGTGGTAGTGGTGATTATTTTCAAATAAAGGAATCGAAGGATTCGAATAACTTTTTTGGATTCGAAGTCGGAATCGAAAAAACCTAGGATTCTTCCCAGTATTGCGTCGTTATGGTTGGGAATCCATGTTTTTCGGTGGCCCAGACTTTCGGGCTCTCTGACCACCCACGTAGGATTTGGTCATAGGTCAGGATTCGGCATCCCAGTCCCAGGAAAAAATATCCAATATATCTGTAGCAGCTAACGTTGTCACTGCATTACCATGCTAATATCCTCTTGGAACTTCATTAAGTTAAATAATGGGCTAATTTATCTTAAATAGTTGCTCTGTGTAATTTCTAGCCTCGGGAATACCTAAATATTATATGCACTCGAAACCTATTCATATGTACGTTTAGAAAGTAATTATGATGTATATTTGTACATTCTGAATTACGCCAAGGCAAATTCATCCTCTTTTGATATTCATTCTATGCATGTCGTAAGTAAAGTTTAAAGTTAAAGTATCCAAAATCAGTACACAGCTTATCACTCCCTCTCTATTAAAATGTTTGCTCACGTACTGTACAGAATATTTGTTATTTGTAAAATCGTAAGCTGTATTGATTGGCTATTCGTATAAAATCTCAGACAGTTTCAGGAAAGGCGAACTTCCCAACCGGTAAAATCATTCTATAGCAGGTAAAATCACTGCATTGCGATACTATTATCCTCTGGTAATTTCCTTAAGTTAAGTTATGGCCAAATTTAGCTGAAATAGTTGCTCTATGTAATTTATAACTCGCTGAAGTATCATTACTTAGCTATCGAGTAAACGCTCTTTCTTATAGGCTGTAAGTGACCTGATATTTTCGAGCCACAGGTTGATGACCTTTCCCCTTCAGCCATGTTTGTTCCGGTATTTCTCGATATATTCCCGGATAGGCTCCAGAGATCGATCCCGAAAATTTATGGGCAGCTTACGTTTTCACAAAATTAAAAGAAAAAGAACTTATCTTTTTCAATTCTTTTTTGTTAACGATTTCAGGTGTAAGAAATCTGGTTTATGATCTCTACAGTAACTTTATCCGGTATTATATTTAATTTTTGGTTTAGTTTCTTTTTACGTATTGTCTAGGTAGCTTTACTCGGAATATATGAGCATATTTTGGCCCTTAAAGACCTTTTATAAAATTGCGAGATATAGGTCTGCCTCGAAGAATGATGAAGATAAAATGGACGGAGAGAATCACTAATGAAGAAGTCCTACTAAGAGCTAGAGAGAAAAGAAGTACGATGAACACTTTGCAAAGAAGGAGAGACAAGCTTATCGGACACATATAGCGACACAAATGCCTAATGAAGACAATATAGGAAGGAGAAATAAATGGGAAGAATTATAGAGGAATACCAAGAATGGAATACATTAAGCAAATCATGAAGGACGCCAAAGTAAATAACTATGTAGGATTGAAGCGGCTGGCAGACAGGTCAGTGGAATTGCAAGCTACTGCTAACCAATCTTTGGATTGATGACTTCTGATAATGGAAAATAGGCCTGCCAACTCTCTTCCTCTGGAAATGTGAGCATTTTTGTCAAAAAATGAGGGTTTTGGAGGACGCCCACCTCCAATGAATCGATTTAAGCCATGTCTCGTCTTTATACTGCCTTGTGATTATGCCTTTGTGACGTACCATAAGAACCCACTCAGTTGTAAATTTCTGTTTTTAGGTCCCCAATGTGCTATTATCGTCTAACCGTAGAGTAAGCTGCGTTTATGGTCTAACCTAATACCATAATTCTAAAAAACTCTTCATCCATAACCAATGTGTGAATCGAAACCGCGACCATAGGGTTCCCTAGCCGTCGAGTAACCATCCGAGCTATCTCTACCAATTTAAAAACAGCAACTTTCCAATTTTTACGAATGGTAAGGATTTCTGGACATATTATGATTCCTCCCGGACTTATGATGCTTAAAAAGTGAGGACATGTCCGGAAAAATGAAGACGGTTGGCAGCTCTAGTGAGATAACAATGTTCCAAAGGATTTGAACAGTAGACACATGTATATTGTATACAATTAGGAGATGGTGCCGGTTGAATTTCAACGGATAAAATAAATAAATAAAATTGCTGTAAAGGATTAAATGAATCCCTCCAGAATTACGTACAAAAGGCATATACCACACGTAGATTTCATTAAATATATATGAAGAGGTTGTAAAGCAAAATATTCCAACTAATACCTCATTGTAATTCTCGTATATTGACTCAGTGATAACCCGTGTCTTATTAGTAAAGATTTTTTTTATAAATGTTTTGTGTATATTTTATAGATTTCATTATAGCTTATTGGGGCTACGGAAGTAGCTTCGTGACAGTTACAGAATACGGGTGGGAGCCTAATATGCTACTGTAAGCTTTCTGCTAGCTCTTTCTCCGGTAGCTTCCATGAAAGAGAATACCGATGGTAGCAAGTAGCTTATTGAAGCATCTTTTTGCCAGAAAGCTCCGTAGCTTCGAGTTATTATAGTAGTGTAATATCTCTAGGCTGTTACTTATGTTTAAAAATGTAAAAATCTGTACTAAAGTTGCTAAAGTATAACGTTGTTGACGGTAGCTATACGTGGTTGCAATGCACATTTGACAAGGGACGTACGGGTTTGAGTTCAGGCGTGTTTATATTTTTAATTTACATTTTATCTGGGTGTAAAATGGAAATTCGGGTTTTTTCCAGATATTTGTTATGCTATATATAAACCAGCGAAACTCCAAAACCAACAAAATCGGTAAATCCGTTTTTCATAATTAAAATCGCCCCTTAAGCTTTTATTTATATGGATGATTTAACATGAGGCTTAAGTGCCTCGGGCGTAAGTTTCCATTCCAAGCCTATGCTTTTGTTGCTTATGCACAACGCTTTGCCTCTCATCCCGAAGATCACTCCAAGAAGAGAGGCGAAAACCTGTGCATAAACAACCAAACGCGATGGGTCCCATAAGTAATAACAAGCACATTATTTAAAATCGCGGAAACCTGAAGAATAAAAAAATGCTTTTGTTGGAGTAGTGCAAACATTTACGGTCTTGTAATAAAAAAATTGAAACTCAAGGAAAAAAACGAAGCGTATACGAAAATTGAATGGAAGAATCAAAAACGTTGTCGTTTCTTTCGCCATTTTTTTCATTCGTCTATGGGGTTTGAAGGCAATAGCGTTCAAACAAACGGAATTTCAGTTTTATAGATATAGATTATTATCACTATGTTGAAATACTACAACTCCTCCGTATCATTACATCCGGGTTTTTCGAGTGCATTTCAACTTTTTTTAATATGTGAAGTCATCCGTCGATTTTATTTTCCTATGGACAATTCAGTAGTGACTAGTTGTTTTGGGCAGATCTCCATCACTCGATTTCTAGAGGCACACATATCTATTCCAATCAGGTTCCAATTTTCCGTTGTTATCCATTTTGCTTTTGCGCATAATTTCAAATGTGTGTCATGTCTATCTAAGTTTGTGTTATTAACTTAAAACACAGTCGTTATTTATGAGAAGGGAAGCGCGATTCTCCTGAAGGGTAGGCATTTTATGCAACACACGAGCCATTACCTTTCTTTAATATGGAAGGAATTCAGGGGCTATTTTAATATGCTGATAACGCGATATTATTGCCATAATTTTTAATTATTATAATATTATCACTACCGGAGGAAATTAAAATAACATTGTTTATTCCACAGACCTGAATTTTAACTTATTCCTTTTCGGAATATCAAGAAGTTATTTTAACATGTAATTCTGTGGCGCCACTTGGCACCGGTCCATGGGGAGTAGCCACAAGATTGATTTTTTGTGGTTCTTTCTTTCCTTTTAGTCTCTTGGTGGGGGAGGACATCGTTGAGAACTATAAAATCAATCGAGGCCGCCCAATTCATGAATGGACTCAAACTTCATCCGTTTGTGGGAATAATTTGGGCGTGAGAAATTAAGAACAATTTTGCTTCCTCTGCTGACGTACATTTCTATGTTCCTATTTCTAGTTTTTTTTAACCTGGAGACATAACATCAAGTGCGTTTGTTGGAATTCATATCTCTCTTATTATTTTATTTCCGTTTTTTTATTATTTTGCCATCTCTTTTTCAACTCAAGTGTCTGATCTCAACCTCTTCGGCCACATCGTGAGTGCGCCGAAAGCATTTTGGGCCCAAGACAGAAGAGCCTATCCTCGAATTAAATTACAAAGGAAAACTGCACGCTTCGTTAAAAACTGCTGCGAGCGAACATAGTGGAAAGATGAATGAAGAAATAGCTGATGAAATGACAAGCTGGAAGCGGCTAGAGACTTGGAGGCTACACCCGAGGCTAATATTTTACTTAATCAATATTTAGGATGACTCGGTGGCTATTATTTTTCAATTAAGCGTTATGAATCTCAACCTTGGATATTCAACAATAATAGTTTATTGAGGGTAGATTTAAAATATATATCTATTTGAATTTTTGACCTACCCTCAATAAGTTATTATGTTGTTTTATTTTTAACTCCTCATTACGTCTCCAGAGCTCGTAGAAGCGACAACGTAATGCTGGTGTCTCACGTTTAATTTTTACTTAAATTTATTTATGAATAATGTTTGAAAACTCTCAGAATTGTATTGCGCATGAACGTATCAATATTCCATGAATTTCTGATTATTAAGTAACCCTGTTAATCCTTGACGAAAAGTGAACAGTTATTGGTTTTTCTGCACGTATACGCTTCAACCATACCCTTACTAGAGACTACTTCGACTACTTGATAAGAAAACCTCATTGAAGCACATCATCTTTACCATCAGTTGAAATAAAGCAAAAAAGCATTATACGCATCGTATATTTGAGCGACTTGTTGATATTATTTCATCATATGGCAGAAGCAGAATTATTTTGTGTGCAAACATCTCTTGTTAAATCACCTGTAGTAATTTTATAAATAAATCACGCATCATTGTTAGGGAACTGATATGTTGGTATTGTTTGTTCATCCAATTCATTCAATTGGTACTTCAGGCTTTATTTTGTCCTTGTAATTACTTAGGCTCTTAGACGCTGTGGAATAATTTTCGCTCTATGTTCTTTTCGTACCGATCATGCACTATAGATGCTTAGCAACAAAAAATTCTTGTTCGGGCCATCAGCGCCAAATGTTCGAAATTTTCCCGTTCCTGTGGCATCGAGGCATGCACGTTTATGAAACGTGTTTCATGAATACAATTTCGAGAAAATTTACCTTGGGATGAGGGATACACAGTCGAAGAAATAGATGTAAAAATATCCTCTCTCCTACGCGCTACAACGAAGTAGAATAACTCATTACAACGAACATGGTGAGACACTAAGACGTTCCTTCAACACATATTTCACTTTTCATCCTTTCCATCTTCCAATTTCTTTTCACGATACCCTTCTTTCTCCATGGCCGATGCCCTTACACCCGCTACTACACACCCTTGCTGTGGTTCGCGGGTGGAAGTGCGTAGTAGATGCACATTGCAAACAGTTGGATTTCCGTTGCTTCTATTCTGAAATATTTGGTACAGTATTTTGGAGAAATAAGGACCAGTTTTAATCGCCGTGTCTAGATTTTAACTTTAAATGCATTTTATAACATTTTCAAATACAGGTAGCCATGGCTGGCGGAGATTACACAACTTAGTGTGCGCGAAAAATTTCTATATAATCCGAAAACTGTCAATCAATCAATCAATTGTCAGAAAATCAATCTTCGATCGACCATGCGAAAAAAGAAGATTGAAAGAATTGACATTTCAATCAACGACGTAATTGTAAACAGAAGGTGGCCGCTAAGTTTATGTATGAAAATATTGTGTCGCTCCCAGCGTGAAATAAGTGTAGCTCAGCTTACAACCGTAAAGTTCCCTTACGGGTTTTTATGAAAGGTTATAGATTTTTCCGAGGGATAAAATCACGAAACAAGTCCAACTAATAAGTGCTAAATATATATGAGGTTTAATTTTCTGAAATGTTCAAAATGTGTGCATTTCAGGGTAAATTTCTACGTAAAGAAAGAGATTAGAGGATGAACAAGTATCTAATTATGAATCAAATGCTTCCATGATGTCGTCCACAAAATGTTCCAGAAAAAAAAGGGAATGGTAAGAACGCAGAGCGACACTCAAGTTAGCGCGTACTATAGGTGTACAAGTCGTTGCTAGCAATAAATACCTAAGGTTGTGTCGCGGACACTACCTGTTACTTTTTTCTTTTTTCAGCCCGCAGTAAAGTCCAGCGAGAAACGTGAGAACAATAGAGAATAAACTATTCCGTTCTTATTTTGTGGTTTAAATCTCTCATATCTGACAGCTGAGTCGCTAAATAATTTATAACTGTCATAGTTCTGTGGCTTTTTTTTTGCTCTTCCTAGGCTTCCGGTACTTTTATTGTACATTCTTTATCCTTTTTAATGCGACAGCCTAGAGTTGTTGACTATTTATTTTTTGATGGCTCTTAAAAAAATCGATGGCGTGTTACATATCAGGTGATCTCATAATACAATTTCTGTCTCTGTTGTTCATAGTGAATATGGCTAAAATATGTAAATATGTATTTCAACTTTAATCATTTATCATCTGTTAACCTCTTTATCGTTTATTAGCCATTATTCCAGCCACCGCGCTTTCTCAGTAAAATTATATCCGGTTTGCAATACTATCATTCGTCGATTAACCATACGTATCCGACATTCGACGGTTCGACTGGACCGTTTGGCATCGACACGAATGGTGGTGCTAAGCTGGGTCACTCTAGAACGCTTACTATTTATTGTCAGTCTGTTATCAGCGACTACATTCCCTTACATTTATTTTTTTATTTTAACTCCCGTCATTTTTTAACAATATAGTTAGCATGGAAAGAATTTCTTTCGATTTCTATCAAAAATATGACGAATGTCCGACGTAAGTCCAAATCGATTTACAAGAGGTCAGTCGGAATCGAACGTGGTCGCAAGTCGACGACTGACCGTACTTTTAATTCGCTGGAGGCTCTTACCACTCAAAAAACTATAGGTATTTCTACTAACATTTCTGCATTATTCCTTGTCATATTCTGTGGAGTATTTAAGATGGTTGAACCGTGATATGACTTGGCTATCATTTTATTCATATTCTGTCTACTTGTAGATAAACGTGTCCTCTAGTTGATATCAACGAGAAAATCATACCTTTTCTTGCATTTTATTTTTCTACTAGAACTTGACATGATATGATGTTTAATGCGATAATGGGTGAAACATGAGGAAAAGTTTAAATTTTCTTTATAAAATAAATGCCATTTTCGAGCAAAACTGTTCGTGAAATTCAAATTTCCCATTGAATTAGAGGGAAATAGAATTTACTCACCTACCTATCATATGTTTTTGGTTATTTCCTAACTTACTGCTGTAATAATTGTAATAAAGTCAAAATGCGTTGCAATAGAAATGAGGCTGTAGTCGACATCTATAGCTGAAAAAAGGGTTAATTAAAAACGTATTCCTATCACTAATGTCCATATTTTGTATCTAAAATTTGTTTTTCAATAGCTAAGGATGTCATCTGTGAAAATAGTATTTTAAGCAATGTGTATGCAAAGGTGGAAGTTAGCATTTATTGTGACCCCGAAGGTCACGGTGGAACATCCTCGTGAAAATCCTAAAAAGAATTTGCATTACTTTAAGAGAATATTTTCCAGAAATTTGTACGACCCGACGCGAGCTTTAGTTTTTATTCGTATGCGGATAAAAAAAATCTTGTTTTCCGCAACACGTGGCAGATCTCCAATTCCTAGCGCCATCGTGATTAAATTTAACAGTTCCTGGAACAGTAGTGTCGGCTACGTACCCCTACGTGCGTAAGAGAAGTGGTGGCGACAAAGGGAATTAGCGTTGCTGGGGTGAAGGCATTAATCCCTTACCTTCTTTTTTTTTAGCAAAAGGTGAAAAGAGGGTCACACAACTTAAGCGTCCTCGGTGACGGACGGTGTGCTGCTGCTACGTCGCTTGACCTTTTTTTCACGATAATCAAAGCTAAGGGCTTGATATCGCTTAATCTTTATGACCGAAGTTGAAAATAGCACTTCGTTAGGATCCGGGTTGGGAAACGGGAGAGAAGACCTTCTAATTGGATTACAGGGATATCCAGAATTTCCCTCTATTGATTGCTTTTCTGTCTACCTCTTATATATTTTAAGGGTGCCCTGGGTGGGAACATGTTGTTATGTGAACGTGTTTGTCACTCGTTAAGTCCCCTTTTCTCCAGAATGTTTGTATGAATGCGCAAGTAAGATGGCGGGACCGGCAACTGACTTGCGCATTTAGACTAATCTACAGTAGGAAAGCAGCGGGTAAATTGTTACGAAACATGCATTGCATTACGTGTTGTGAACATATTAGGAAGTATTTAGTAATTATCATGGATTAATGGGTTTTCGTGCGTAATTAAGTGAATATAAATGTTCGTTCTTCTAAAAATGAAGTAGGCATACGAGACGTGATGTTTATAGTGGTTAGCACATTCAAATATGAAAAAAACTTTTACAGAGATAGAACACACCGAGTGGCTATTTGTGTGTGTTGAACGAAGGTAAGTTGGATGTGGTACTGAAAGATGCAATAGTTTAATACGTAATAAAGGGTGTCAGGGAATTAAGGAGTGTTTTAAGGGTTTGATAATTTAGGTATGATCTGCCTAATGATGATATTTAATATGAAAATCCTTTTTACGGTAATAATTGTTCCACGTCTATCGCTTCACCTTTTCCTCATTGAGAGTAGGTTATTGCCGTTGTCGGGTTTCTTTCAAATCTTCCTCCACTCCACAGATAAGCCTCGCCCAACTTGCCTTTATAACCTAGCCACGTATCCGTCATCTACATCTACATATTACGCTACGAGCCGCTGTAGGGATGCGTGGCAGAAGGGCTTGAACGCCATTCATATATAAAAGAGTGGGAATAGGGACAAAAATGGAATAGGAAGATGGAAAGGAAGAGAGTTAACTTTTTGTAAATATCGAATCTCGCTGTTTTTATTTTAATCATTTATGCGTATGAAGAAGAAATGTTAAAACCTATCAGTTTGGCAGTGAACTTATTTTTTCGCTTCTATCAGCTCTTGGTGTACCTATAGTTCGGGGTTATAGTAATATCCTCAAATGGCGCAGATTACTCAGTTTTCGTCACCCCTCCCAAATAACCCACCAATCTACCGAAACTCATAAAGAGAAGTAGAAAATGTTACGGGAATAGCTGCTCGATCTTCTCGTGAAAAAAGTTAGGTAGACCAGTGTAATAAAGAATCTGTCAAACTCCCCCAAATGAGGGAACCATGTGTGGATAACCCCACTCATTCTCGGTTTAAGTGCGTCCGGATGTGTATGGGCGTTTTTGTCTGGTTTCGAGGGTCCAAGAAGGCGCCTCTCCCTCTCCCCGACCCCGTGCGCGCAGTCTGCACAAGGATGAGGGATGCGGAAGGGCGTGTAAGGGCACTGGGGCAGGAGCGATGGAGAGAGACAGGGTGGGAGCGAAGGGGGGGGGGGGTGAAGCCAGGGTAGTGGGGGAAGGGAATCCTTTTAATTGATCAATGCAAACCGAGCATCGCGCAGGCGCAGCGGGAAGTGCCTGGATTGTGAAGGGGTGGCCTGGCTGGAATTGGTATCCCTCTCTCACGGCAGTCGCTCCAAGGGTTTATAGGCGAGCGCTTTCGCTTTTTTTAGGCGGAACGAAGTGGTCACTCCCCGAGTCCCTAGGAAGGAGCGGTGACCCCTGAGAAGGACGAGATTTCAGGGTACCTGGGAGGTTTTTAGTTCCAGTGCCCGGGAAGGATCCTCGATACTTGAGGACTGAAACACCGCGGAGGGGAGGACAGCGGTGTCGAGGCAACTGCGCAAATAATCCAGCTCTCTCCGCGTTCGTCCCTTTTCTCCCGTCAAGACTCTTCCACGGTGAGTTTCCCTGCATGAATGATCGTGGTGGTTTTGGTCATCTTACGGAGGTGACGATTTCTTAGTTATTGTTATGGTTTGTTTGCTTGGGGAAACGACCGACTGTAGCATGGGTAAGGGGCTGCTAGTGAAATCTTAGAGAAACCCGGCGTCGAGATTAGACTACTCTCGACAGTAGATGCCAAGGGGTTCACAATTTAACGTCGGAAGGGCTGGTTTGGTTGGGTGATTTTCTCTTGGAAGGTGGACGACAGCGGGACGGGTAATGGGTTATTTGTAAAATGGAGAGAATACCGACATCGATATTAGCCTGCTCTTGACAATAAACGCCAAGGGGTTCACAGTTATTCGTCAGGTGGGATGGGTAATATGTTATTAGGAGAAGCGACCGAATACCGAAATCATTTTAGTAATTAAAGTTAGGTGGGTATTACATTATTTATTTATTTGGAGGTGGAGGAGGGGCGAGGGGAAACCCAGCGTTGGCATCATCCAGTTCATAGCGAAACACGGCAAGGAGACTATGGTTTTACGTTACACACGACGGACGGAGTTCTGCACTCAATCGCTTTTGCCATGCAAGTAGGGAGTTCCACTAAAAAAATCTCCGCCTTTGCCAAGGTTCAAACCCGAGCCTTCGAGAAGGGAATACTTATAACAACACACCAACCCGATCCACAGCCTTTTCCTGTCAACCCAATCGTGCCGGGGAAACATTTTATTTCCCTTGAGCAGTCGCTGTTTGGCATGACCGATTGAGACATGGAGGTTATGAGCCAGGTTAAGGTTTGTGGATAAAATTATATCTTACTTGTTTCAGACCTACGCGATGGATATTATTTTACCCCCAATCTAAGTAGGGCAGAAAAAAGCGTCAAGTGATGACAAAATCACTGTAGAATAAATATGTGTAAGAATTGTTTCTTTCCGAGTACCATTCACGACAGCATCAAAAGCTTATACAGACAAAATTCTTGGAAATTTTTAAGACTCTTCCTCGCGATACGCGATGTCACGCGCCTATTTCACCCCGTGGTGAGCCTCCTTATCATTTCGGTTGTGCCCTACCCTTTTCTGGCGGGAAAGCTTAATTGTGTGAATTTAGATAATATTTGGTGTTCATGAGTAAAATATGAAATATATGGGATGAAAATCAACCGTCACTAAACGAAGGGAATGAGATCACCCAAGGTTAGAAATTTGGAATAAATATGAAGGTGGGAGGGTGGATAATGGAACAAGTGGAACTGCTCAAGTATTCCGACAGTATTTTGGACGAGAAGAGGTAAAATCTCAAGGACGTATGAGATTTAGAATTTCAATGGCCAGAGAAGCATCAACGGAGTAAATGGGACTGATAGGTGGGACTATATGCAAATGCACAAAGAAAATGTTAATCAAAACTCTATTGCTAAGTGTAACATAGCACGACTCAGAAACTTGTTCTTCGCGGAAAGGTAATTCACGTAGATTGGAAGCTTTTAAGGTGTGGGTGTGGAGGAGAGTGGAGAGGGTGAGCTGGCTAGCGAGAAAGACTAATGAGGAAGAGATGGAGGGAGAGGAATGAATGTTGGTGGTGGGAATATATAGGAGCCAGCAAAATTGAATGAAAGATTTAATGAAAGGGGAGGGTATGTTGAAGAGGGTGATGGTGTGAAAAATATTGCGCAAGCGCGGAAGAGGAAGGAATAGGATTGGAATTTGTCTCGGCATAAATGGAGGCAAAAGTATCAGGAGTTAAAGCGGCTCTTAGTGCCGGTAAAATATTTAGCGTAGCCCGGAAAGTCTAGAGTCAACCCTGCTAAGGAGTGAAATTGTCCAATGACCTACCAATCAATCGTTAGAACAACAAATGAACGAATGCATATCGCCTACAGCTTCTACCGTCAGCGGCATACTCTCTTCCGTTCTATGGACCACCTTCAAGTCAGCGAGATCAGTGTGTCATTCACGGAGGGAGCAAAATTAACTAGCATTGATAAAATAGATGTAGTGACATCACATCTTCGACAAAACTACAGTTTTGCAATGCACCGATTGGGATTAATCGAGGCAGTGTCGTCGAAATTTCGAGGACGGTGGATTGAGCCATTTTTATCGTTCCTGGAGTCATATCCTCTTCCATGCGCCGGATAGTATGGATACATCATCGCAATGGGTTGGTATGAGTATGCTCCCTGGAAATGGTAGTCAACTGTTGTTAAAGGAAGAAACTACGCTCAAGAAACCTCAAAATCATCTCCTATCACATTGTGAAACACCTTGGAAGCCTTAGAGACAACGGTATCGCTTTAATTTCCTTGTTTCCCCGTATTGATATTTCACCAATTGAATGATAGGTCTGTCGACTGACTTTCCTGTTAATACCACGAGTTTGAAGGATCTTTTCCAACCCTGCATTCGAAAAACTATATATTTTTAAATATTTAATCTCTTTTAAAGTCTTACTTCCATTCATACCGCCTAACCGCATGTTCTCCCCTCTCCCGCGCTTATATTTTTCTTTGCGCATTGAACTGGAAATTACTTGAGGTTAAAGGCGAAAATGTATTTTTTCAACCATATACAAAAGTAGACTATGCAAAAAAATTATATAAGAAACGAATTCTCCCAGGAATTCAATAATAAGTCACTGCAACATCTTATTTTTGTATCATTAGCAGAATGCGTCCATTATTGAAGGCAAAATCTGTTATTCTAGTAAAAAAAATGGCGCTGGGTTAGGCTCCTGGGGCTGGAAAATGTTACATTCTAAAAATATCTTTGTAGGCTAATCTGCGCGTTAATTATCCTGCTTTTGCTTTTCATAAGTCATGGAATGCATCAGTAAAAGCAATATTCTGCAAAAGTTTAGGTAGAATCACTCATTTGACCCACGTGGCCGCGAGGGAAACTTGCTTAATGAGTGCTCGGACAATGTCGTCGCTTAAGGCTCTGTGGAATGCTAACTCTTTCACGGCCAACGTCCTTCCGTCTCCCCATTTGTTTCACTCTTGTTAATGCTTAAAATTCCGCACAACTTTTTTTATTCAGGAACTATTCGGCATGGCTGATCCTCAGACAAGAGCAACGTAGTAGGCTATAAGTTCCCGAGAAGTCCTGAAATTTTAATGCAAGAATCGGGAAAGTCGTGGCCATGGCGTTAAAATTGGGCCTTCGTCAAACCTTGACCACCATTTCAAGCTCTAGGAATGAAGTCTCATGTTTACAAAATTCGACATTGCCGAACCTCCTCATTAACGGGGTTTTGTCTTCAGACACTCCACAAATCCCAATTTTTCAATGCAAAAATAGGAAGTCGTCGAAACTTCGACGTCAAAATTCCGTTGGTGCGGCATCTGTCTGGCCTTGACTGCTATTTCATGTCCTTACTGAATGAAATGGGCACTAGGTACTCGAGAGTGTTGAAGCAGGACAACGAAGTTATGTGGTCATTCTTTCGATAGGCGCTTATTTTTTAATGCAAAAATGTGTAATCGTCGAGGCTCCAACGTCAAAATTATTTCATTTTAGTGCCTCAACTATTATGTATTTCAACTTATTTCTGAATGCCATCTACCTGGTTTTCGTGGGATTTAGGTACTTGACGTCACTGACCCTCGACGGCTTCGAGGCTGTTGTGTTGGACACTCGACTCATCCCAGTTGTTAATGCATTGTCTGACGTCAAAACTTCATCATTGGCGGGCCTCGACTTTTGCCAAATCATCTCTGAATGAGGCATTTCTCATGTCTTAGTGAGGCTGGAAACGCTAGACGTTGTGGAACCTCATCATCATTGAGGCTGTGACGTAATTCTTTTGACAAATATCAATGTTTTAATTGCAAAAATGGGGAATCGTCGAGGCTCTGACGTCATAACTCCGTCACTGCCGAGCTTCAACTACTATTTCAAGTCCTTTCTGAATGAGGCCCCTGGCGTTTCGCCGCCACAGTCGGATCGACCGGCGGACGCGTGAAATCGAAGAGAGAACCTCCCCGATTCCCCTCTCTCCCCCGGATCCTCCTCACGAAACCCCCCAACCCCCTCTTTCCCACCCCGCAGATCGATGCCCTGTCCTCCCCCGAAATTTACGCTCGCTCGCCCGTGCGTTGTCCTCGTATTTACGTCGTCTCGCCACTCACGCTCCTCAGACTTGCACCGGCCCTTGCTCATCCTGTGCGCGCGTGGAAAGACACGCTGGAACTCCTTCAAACTACATTTGCTCAGGCTCGGGAAGAAATTGCGGGATAGAGATTTGCATTTATCTTCAGTATTTCACTTCAATTCACTGCTATCTGCCTCATGAAGGGCGTTATATCCCATTGGTTTCTTTAATTTTTTTATTCAGGACCCTATTACAATGGAAAACTGTATTGTATCCAACGAGTTTCCATGGTCTTCAGAATTTCCCCTCAATTCAGTGATTCCTGCCTTATGAGGCACGTCATATCCCATAAGTATCTTAAATTTACGATTTAGGGGACATATACGATGCAAAGGTTTATTATACTCTGCGAGGTGAATATGAATATTCAATTGTATTATTGGGATGCGATCTTTTTGGCTGGTATGTCACTTAATATGCCGTGATCCCTCTATTCCTAACTTCTGAGAGGAAACATTGAGATGTTAAGGGGCCAACGCATTCAATGACAAAGTACATGCACGCCCTTTCTCCTTAGTGCGGAGAAGTAGAAGAATGAGCTCATCATCATCATTAGTCGTTCAAAAAGGAAATTGATGGACGAATTGGTTAACTGCAGACATTCATTCTTCCCCATCTCAACTCTTTTACTTCGTTGTGTTGCTTATTTCCCAGATTCCTCTCTGTTTGTCCTGATCGTGCGGGTAAATTTAGACGCTTATTTGAATTATTCTATCATTCATAAGTTTCATCTATCTGACATTTTCTTACGTTGAACTTCTCTTTGGCTGATAATTTTTATTACGTGCTCACCTGACATTTTAAGGTGACCGCTGAAGTCATTAATTTTTTTAAACGTATTTTTCAGACACATATGCGTACTAGCGCTAGTTGCCCGTTCCATTTATGAAAAATGACTCAGACTCATACTGATTGTTGAATATGATATATCCTGATATGGTTTATTTGAATTGAAACTCAGCCTTAGAATGGGAGTGGACGGTTAGAGTAGAAGGGAGGAGATGAGCTCGTCGTCCGCCTCGTCCAGCTTCTAACGGACGATGGTTTACCGTCCCATTCGACGGCCGGAATACTTCACCTGAAGTGTTTTCCTCTTTAAACACTAGTAGGGAGCAGATTACAAGTGAATAATTTCTACGATAGGATGAAAGGACCAAAGGTCCCTTCAGAGATCGCCTCGGGAGGACTTGGGTCCATCTGCCCGATCATATTCTCTTGCTTCACCTTCTGTCCTCAAGTACCTCGCTGGTGGTTTCCGCTAAGTTCCGCGGTACACATTAATTAGCCTATGTGGTAAGCTCGCTCGTTCACGCTTTCTTCGCCCTTTCTAAAATCAAGCGCCTCGCTTGCTGTTACCACCAAATTTTCCGAAAAGTTTGACTCTATGCAAAGCGTTAGCCTGCTTATCCACGCTTGCTTCATACTCCCCGACCTAAACCGCCTCGCTGGCGAGTTCCCCCACGTTCTGCGATAACGATAACTCTAGCCACCGTGCTGTTCTACTCATCCACACTTGCTTCACCCTCTGTGACGTTTAGGGTCTCGATGTATCATGCCAAATGTTTTGCAAAACCTATAATATAGCAAACTCTCTGCTCCAGATGGGCCCGCGAGCTGTTTCAAAGTTGTCAATGATATTATCATATAGATAATTACGCAATCTAGCACTTTGACCAAAAAAGGGTTGCTCAATCCGGTCCGCTCACTGAAGACAGTTACCCATGCCTACTCTACTCAATTAATTAGTGCTTTGTATTTTCCACGCTCCTATCTGTCCTTTACTCCGATGTCAGATACTGTCGAAACCGTGGTCGAGAATCAAAGAATGTGGAAAAATGTACCAATTTTAGAGTGAAGCTTATGATTGCCACCAAACTAGGTATTCGCTTTCAAACGCTCTATTATTCTTGCTTCATCCTCTCTGACGTGGCTGGCTGGTTATTTGGAGGTTCGACTGACAGCTCCAAGTCATTTTCGGCATAAACGGATGGTGGATATCTTTATATTGGCTGGTTATATAGGTTGGCCATTGAAGGATTACTTTGGAAATGATGGATGAGGATGGAGGAAAACTCATCAGTTAGATGGACATGCAGAGTAGCGTGTTTGAAGAGCTTTTCACGTAGTTTACGAAAAGGGAACGGGATACCTTCGAAAATTATCACTTCCTAGAATTACTGACACAGTCTAGAATCGAACCCGAGCCGTCGGGAAGGGGAGGAAGTATTCCAGCAGCTTGTACATACACTCGAGAAATATTTAATGAATATGTCGACATGTTTAGCTGCACTTCAGAATTATCACGACGAATTTGATGATGGTATAGTGTAGTAACGCATGTTGACTCTTTCAGTGTTTAAGTAAGTAGAATTGCAAAGTTAAAGAAGTCACTGTAAATTACAAGGAAATTTCATAAAGGTATCAGCTTCCATCACTCACAGTCTAGTCACCAGACCAGCCGGGCCCCCCTAACCCAAGAGCTTCGCTGGCGAGTGCCACTAACCTCTACGGTAGCGACTGCTTTACCCCGCTCATCCACGCTTCACCCACTATAACCTCAGGCTTCTCTTGCGATTTCCACGAATTTTTTCGATGCCGATAATCTAGTCTTCGCTTTATCCCGATCAACTACATCACCTTCACTTTTTTCGACATTCATAGGCCTCGCTTGCGAGTGCCACCACGTTCTGCTCTTGATCCGGCCCCTGAAATTCCTTGGCCAAGTGAAGGGCCGACCCCGAAATGGGTCTTCCCTTCTGCCTCGCTCCCCTTCCGTTCTCTTTTCGGGGGAAATGGCGGACGGGGCGGCCTGACCCCTTAAACAGCCCTCTCCCGCCTTTGAGGTCGATCGATATGTGTGCGCGCCATACACGGGCCTGTCCCCACCCTCTCTCCCTCCCCCGCCCTTCCCCTCTTCCCTTCCCACTCCTTCAATGTTTTCCCGGTTTTTCCTCTCCCCATCACATCACATCTTACGCCCCGCACACACATACCTCTTTCGTCTTGGGGTCGAATCAGCGATATGGCCAGGGTACTGGCTTCCCGCGCGTGGACCAGGTTCGAGCCCCTACGGTGGCAGAAATTGGTAATCCGATTCCCACTAGTGTGCTATGGGGAGAGCAATCCAAGCGTATCACTCCGTGCGTCTGATGGGAACATAACAGCGGTCTGCTTGGTGTCTTGCGTTGAGAACAGGCTACTACCACATCCTGGTTTTTCTCCTTACTCTGCTGTCTCAGCACCTTACCTCCCGGTCTTAGGCTCATTTGCGGGAAGGTGACAAGACAGATTCGAGAAAGAAACCCAATTTGTGCGGTGTGTACTTGAATTTCACTAAATAATTATTCAGGTGTTTAACTAGCGTGGTGGCTGCAGTGCTTGCTTCCCTTGACGTCTTCAGTTTATAGCAGGCTAACGCCGGCGCCTAGTTTTTCCTCCTTAGACTTCTGTATTACCACTTTGCCTCTTTGTCTTTGGGCAGTGAGCTAATGTAAGGAAGATTCGTGCTGTGCAAACTTGAAAATTATATAATGCTTATTAAGGGGTAGAAATGGCATGGTGGCTACCGAACTTGCTTCCCACGACGGGGCCCGAGATCAAGTCCCGTCGGTGGGTGAAATATTTCATTGGCAAAGGCTCAATGAAGTGAGATTTTTTCTACGGTGCTTCCGTACTCGAATAGGGTCGCTGTAAAAAAGACCTTTGGTGGAAAAATGAGAGAAAAATGTTGCGTCATTGTCACGACTTATCTCTAGTAGGTACGCCGCAAGCGTTAGGGATCCGCGAACCCAGCAAAGTACGAAGGTAAGCCGCAAAGCTTTTTATTTTAACTTCTACTATCGAGACTTGAAGGTTACGTGCTGGGCTTAGGCTGCTAGAAATTTTTTTATCTCAAGAGTCTCAGGTCGATGCGGTAAAAATTATTTCTCTCCCACACCTGTGGGACAGAAAAGAGCTGCGAAATAATGGACCGTCATTATCAAATAGATAGGTGCAAGAGTTTTTACTTCCCGCGGACCATTCAACATTGCAATGAAAACACATTGAAACTCCTCGCCTGAAAACTTCTTGCTATTTTCCCCTTCTCTCTCTCCCAATTCAGTCCATAATCCCTCTCATTTCATGGCTGTTATCCTAACACCTTGAGGCTTCGAGGGCAGTACCTATTTAGACGTTACTAGATAAGACGTTAAACCGTGGTTCCCTGGCGTCTTTCGTAGAAAAGGGGTAGACGTACGACAGTTTCGCAGGCTAAAGCCGTTGGCGATATTCTCTCTACCCTTCTACCCTATGGAGAAATTGCCTTGAGAAAAAATACATTTTTATCGGGAATCAAACCACATTTCTTTGGTTTTCCGGGCCTATGTGCAAACCACCACGCTATATAGGTTTTCTGATTCCCCTGGTAAGTCTTCAAATCTGAATTTTAAAATTTCAAATCTGCCCATTGCTCCGAAAATCCGAAGTCCATGGTATAATTGCCAGTCCGTATGGATTTGTTTTCTAATGTCAATTTCCAAGTACATGATTCCCAGAGTTTTCGGTGGAAGTGACAACCCCTATTTGTGTACATAATTCTACCCTACGTACTGCTCATATCCTAATTCCGATGAGGCGAGTGTCAGTACGACGTGGAGGATATTATTTTGAACCCACGCAATATCTCTAGAACTGATAGAAGCGACAAAATAAGAAAAATACTATGCATATAGGTGCGAAAATTCCTTCTTTCCACACACCATTAGTGATTATAACAAAAAGTGTGACACTAACATAAGACACATCGTTTAGTTGCAATTCACCTCTGTCCTCTCCCCCCCTCCTTTTCCCTATTCACTCCCCTTCCATGGCTGGTGTGCTATTACCCCATCCCACACGCCTCTGCGGCGCGGCGACTCGCAGGGTAGCATTTAGATATCTTTTCTCCCGGTTTGAAGCGACGATTCATGCAGAACAAAGTGAACCACCTCTCACCGTCCTCCTCCTCATATCCAACACGCCCGTATTTCACCTACCGCCAGACTTCGCTCCAATATAGCTCGAAGTAGATCTTTCTCTCCTGCTCCCCCTCCCCAAATGTCCCGGCGACACCCCAGAAGTGTAAGTGTTCTACGGCCGCCCACCTCCTCCACCACTTCCCCTTTCGTAGGCCGTTAAAAGCACATCTGCCGCAAGTGAGGCAATTAACCTGTGTCGCTCCCACTCGTTTAGGGGGCCTCGCTCCGTGGAAATGTTACCGAGTGCGTTCGTCTCCGGATACGGGAAGTACCTACTCGACCACCTGTGACGTACTGTGTTTTGGCGGTATTTCCGTGGTACACATACTGTAGATTAGGATGAAACTTAAAAAAAAAACACACCAATAATCACACATTTTGATTGTGCTGAGCAAATACATTTAACAAGGAATATTTTATCTTTCTTTCCGTCTGCAATAAAATTAAGTTCCCTCTTCACGCTCTCAACAAGCCGGCTCAGCGACCATTTTTTACTCAAATAAACGAATGGCGTAAACAAGTTGTTAAATGTGATAACCTCTTTCTAATAATTACGGCAACGAAATATATATATGGAAATTGCCATGATGAAAACTCCAAAATACTAGGATGACGTTAGGGGAATAACATCTTGTTCCCATAAATCCTCCGAAAATTGTTACCATGCGAATAAGGAAGCCTGAGTAGCAGGTGGTCTTCGCATTGCCCTCTATACATGTATCTAAGTAGGTTCCGTTCGAACCGCTTTGAAAAACTTTTACCTTATTCGTTTCCATTCACGTCGAATGTTTATTTTGGGAGATTAGATTCGGTTCGATTCTAAGTGATAATTCCTGAATCGCGCAGCTCTACTCGATACTTTTGCGACTGAAATCACAATTTTCTGTCCTAAGTCGTGCTCCTAATGCGAAGCCTTTACCTTTAATTTTAATTTATAATTCATCTCATAAGCCTCATTACCTCCACCACAAAGTCTATCGCTGGAACATTTCTTGAAGAATTCATTCGTCCATTGCGTCGTTCTTACATGATCTCCTGTTTGTGGGCTCCTGATTTGCCTGTTCACATGCATCGAGCGCAAAACCCCTGGTTAACTCCGGGGCTCTGTGTGCTTCGGTTGGTTGGTTATCAGTGGAGGTGACTGAGGTCATTTGCGCCATTAATTTGCGTCAGGATATGTGGGTAGGTTGTTAACTGTAGGATTGATTATATGAAGTGGTTAGGGTCGGCATTGGCCTACTCAAAATGAAAAGAGCTAAGGGGTCAACATTTAACGTCGTTTTCGACAGATTGAGCACCGCCCTTGAAATACTTTTCTCATAACTCCTAAGCAAAAACTGTAATGTAGATGAAAAACTTCCGCCTCTGTCGGTTTTCGAACTTGGACTCTCTGGATGGTAAACCAGTACTCTTAGCTACCACACCATCCCGACCCCCCTGTGCGTTTCGCCTGTTCCTCCTCCCGTGTAGCGCTTCATAAAGCCTGCCAATTAAAATTGGACTGGCGGCGCTTAATGCGAGCTAATGATGACGGTCTGTCTGTCCGTCCTTCGTGCCCCTGCAGAGACGAGGTAATGAAGGCCCATCAATTGCCGCCCAAAATTTAGGTCTCTGCAATATTCGTCGGTCCCGGTGGCGACGCGACGGGGAAAAGTCATCGCCTCCTAATCTGAGGGTCGCGGGTTTGAGTGCCGCCTGAGTGGATTTTTTCACCACTCAGGACATGGTTGTTTGTGTACGTCCGTTGTAACTTGTTGAAACACCCGATATAAAAGGCCGGTTGGGATGTTTTCGGGGTTGTGGAATTAAATTTAAAAAATAAATATTCAAATTGTAGTATCGCAATAAGGTATAAATTTCATATCGCAAAAGACCCGGTGCATCACATATCGCAAGATATGATGTGGTTAGTGTATCTCGTTGCATCCCATTACACCGCATTGATCGCATAACTTCTCATACTTCGCATTAGGATCGCATCGAATTTGGCTTTGCATTGCATTACGTTGCATTGATGCGCATATAGCATTGCATCCGCTTATCGTTTCATATCGCGTTGCATCTCATGCCGCGTTTCATCCCGCATCCGGGACATTGCATTGCAAATTGCAATGTCTCGGATATCCGGTCATTTAAAGCAGTTTCAGTGAGATATCGCTTAAAATAAAATTCCATGAATTTGCTCTCATTATAAAGAATAGGAGCTTATCTTTCCAAAGATAATCAAATACCTGCCACTTATCATAATACTTTTCGAGATATTTCCCAAAAACAACTGCCATTTTTCATAGGAAATGCACATACGGGTATGCACTCTAGAATTATTTTATTTTTTAAATGAGGAATTTCTTACGTATAGATCGCGTCAGAATGCGTATTTTGTATGCTTTCTAAAATATTTTTAAAAATAAATCAATTACTCACCGCAGTAATTTTTACAGGATCGAAAAAGGCGAAATTTTCAAAAGTGAAAACATTTGAAGGCGTTTTCAGCGTACTGTGTGAAGAAATGAGTCAAGTTAAAACCTTATAGATGTATATTTTGAGAGCTCCTGAGATTTCAGTCTTATAAAATAAAGTTTTTGCGTCATTAATGCTACAATGTTTACTTCATGCTTCTTACAATTCCTCAAATTTAAAAATAAAAATGGAATAGAGTCTCTATGACGACTAGGAAAAAATCTCGCTCAAATCACCTTAATATTGCAACGCGATACCTCCAGCATATCGCACATCACTATCGATGGGTTGGAATATCGCGCTGCCCCACCGACAACGGAGTGAAGCAGTCGTAATGGCTGGACGATTAGGCTGCCCGAACACTCGAGGGCGGAGAAAACGTGGGTAGTGTGAGTGGTGTGAGAGAGTGGAGAAAGATAAGGTCTTTATGTGACTATCCCGCCGAATTTCACATTTATCAAAGTGGTATCGATTTGTGTTCAGAGCCCAGTGGGTAGATCATAGCCATAGTTATCTCATTTATTTGAGAATTTTTATTGAACTCATTATTATTAGATAAGTGCAAAATCGGGAGAAAATTAATCTCGCCGGACGCATAAGCTGGACGCAATGGTAAAAAATATGAAGCAATATTTCCCCTGTCGGTGTTTTAGTCAACTTGCAGGCCGCTAACCTGAGGTCCTGAGTTCGAATACGAATAATAACTCCGGGGAATGCACCGCGCTAAGAGTTAAGGGTTTATGCCCATACGGACCTACCCTTAACCAGTTCAAAAATCTGAGCCAATGATTGGCACAACATTTGAAATTCCCTTCTAAACACCCAACTACTACTGAGTTGAATAATTATTTTTGTTCGTGTACTGTAATAATTTTTCTGGATGCATCCGTTAATGAAATTTCACAAAAAAAACCCGCATCACGAAAAACGCACTTTTAAATGCAAAATTTGCAAATGGTGGTGAATTAATATGTAAACTTTATGGACTTCCTATGAGAGATTCTAACCCTCTGCCTTCGAGTATTCCTTACAGTGCCTTGATCATCTAACTACCTGGTTCAACTTCGCAGTCTTGATTTGATCCTTCTAACAGGGGCCCTTGATTCATCATTATCTCGTTCACTCCGTCGATTGAAATTGATTAGAAAAAATCTGGAAATTGTGTAGCGTCATTCTGGGTTTTTAAAAACTCTACAGGTTTGGTTTTAATGCGCTCATGAAATCCCTCTATTGGCACAGTGTGAATTCTGACCCGGAATCTGGAATCATCTCATACGGGTTGAGCCGGGGGAGCTCTTTATCACTTATAACGGAAGTCTCTGGACGGCAAAGGTCGTCCCAGTCATAAAGCAATTACGGAAAGCAGGGCGAGGAATAGAGGTTTATGGAATAGCACTAAGAGATCTATGCATCTATGACTGTGGATGCATCATTTCTACGTAACCCGCGTTTGAACAGGAACCATAAGGTAACCGTCCTATTAATGGACCGTGCACTTTACTATTCCCCCACATCCTCTTCTGTAGCAGCCCATGATTTCATAGCATGAAAAATAAAGATAAATATTAATCGACTATATTTAATACTGGAATGTTTAGGTAATTTTCCTGGGTAAAATTCATATTCCTGTTATCCTTACGGTGACAAAGATACAACTCAAATTTCACTGGAGTGTTTTTGTTGCAAAGTTAGCTGAAAACGTTGTCCATAGCTTATGAGCATTTTGGGATGTAAAGAATTTTTTTACAGTGTAGTTTAAAAAATAGTCTTGGCTAAAATATATCTGAATCACAAATGTATGACATTTAAAAAAAGTGAAAGGCAATCCTTTAAAGTTGGACCACTGATTTTTAAGGGCAAAAAACGGTGACTTTTTCAGACAAAGTACTCTAAAAGTACAAATATGGCACAGAACATCTGGGAACAAACGACTTAACGTAGAACTGAACGTTTTATTACATGTGTTTCATTATAATTGATTGACTCAACTTGAAGATATAGCCTCTTAAACTCGATGGACTAGAATGTTATTTGCTGACAGTAGGGGTGATATATACAGTGAAACCCATTAGTTTGGTAGCTGAAATCAGAACTATCCTTGGGTTCCCACTCGTCCCGTTTATCCCACGGCAATCCCGTGTTTATAAAATGTCCTGAGTTGATTCCCTAAGTCATGATTTTTTAAGTCACCTTCAGAATAAATTGGGTTTACAAATTTTATTCAGATTTTGGTACATGTGTATAAGTGTTGAACAGGCCCATTAAACAAATATTCTAATTAATTATGTCTTTAAGTAGTATTTTTTAAATAGAATATAATTTACGCGTGTGTTATTGCAGTTTTATTGGTAGTGTAACGTATTCAATGCTTTAATTTTTGGTTTTCATGCTGTACAACTTTTCTCGTTTTTTCCAAATGTCTAGGGTTTTTTAATTGTGAAAACTACCGAATTTTCCCCGTTTTTCGTAAAAAAGTTATTGGGACCCTATACTAAAACCAAAAGCCTGTGAAATTCACACATTCGGTTCAGGGTAGCCTGCGCCTTTCTCTGGAGTATCAGAGGTGTTTTCCACGAAATATTCTGTCAGATATAGTCTAGGCCATCAATCAGCATGAGCTATGCGCAACACGCATAGCCAAATCGATCATTACTTGAAATCTTGTCATTAATCAATGGTACACGGACCAAGGACAGTTTTGACGAAGCACTGCACTCATCTCTCCCGTAGACCGACTAGGCTTTATGTTTGCCTTCATAAATCATCGCCGTCACGTCTTCTGTCGATATATTGATTAGGATTATCCTTTTTTCTCCTTTTCAGTTATCATACCGTTCAAGTGAAGTCCATACAGGAAAATTAAAGAATTGAGAGAGTTTAAAAAAAAATGAAAAATAGAAATGTCAGGGAAGTGTTAAAATTAACGTCAAATCAGCGAATTTCTATGGTAACAGCCCAACTACTCTCTGAAGTTACGAACGAATTTCTGCCCGTCCATCACAATGGAGGCGCCCAAGCCGAAATTTATTTTCATATGAAACTTCATGGCATGTACCAAAATACATATCTACACCGATTAACTTACAATTATTTTATGACGCTTAAGCGTAAATAAAGGACTGTATCCTGAGACGTGCAGTAATGCTCTGGAGAATGCAGTGCAAACATTTTGGATACCAGGAAAACATAGAGGAATGCTATTTTCAGGTTCTCTCATAACTGTATAAGGCGAATCTCTTCGGTTTATCGATGAAATTATGCAATGTAATTATCCTATCATATTCCTGGTTCCATGCATTATATATGCTCCCGTGTGGATGCAGTGGAATGGAGGTCAGCTGTGTTGTAATGGCATAGTACGACAGGGAGGGATTGTGTTTGTGCATGACTACGCCAAGTCGAGCTATGAAGGGTGTAAGGAGGGGATATTTTCACTGTGATGCTGGAAAAAGTTCGGCTTTAATGAAGAGTAAACTACTCGAATATAATGAAGGTAAATTTCAGAATAAAAGATTAGTTAGAAAAATCAGTGGAATTTGTTTCCGAAGGTAACTCGTTTTAGCGTAGTGCACGCGGTAGAGATCGGGAATAGATCAGGGGTTATAAAATTTCGTGATGGATGCAATCAATCACCAAATTTTGTCATGATTCTTGTTCTGTGTTTTGGGGCTTGCCATTCAATGAGTGACTATGTACAAGCTTAGTTGATTCAGTCCTGATCACCGCCCTGACGATGAAGGCTTCAACGTCAGCCTTCGAAACGTCGGAAAGTCATCACCCGAATCATTTGCAGAGAAAACACCAATTTTTAAACTAATTGAATACGCATGCACATGCGTGTGGTTGTCGGTTGGGAAAATAATTTGGCAAATGACATGGGTAAAGCGTCCGGGCCAGTTCTGAATTAAGATCCGGATTCTGTCTAATGGGATCTCACTCCACAACCGTGTGTTATCTGGGCTTTTGGGAAACTGCAGATGGCATTGGGAAATCTTTCATAAGATAATGATCCTTGGAGAAATCCATTACCACAGAATTGCACCGGACGTTTCGACACGTGACCTCAATATTTTTTCTGTCGCATTCAATGTCATGGTTATTGAAGGATAGTGGTTGAGATTGGTTGCATCTAGGTCTCATTAGTGAAATGCCCCGAAGTGAAGCTAAACTTGAGTTTTTATGAATCATCATATTTGCATTATCCACCACTGTAAGAAATCCTTGGAGTGCAAAGCACCAAGCATCAGATAAGGATGTATGCGATTTAGTTGTGAGATTACCAGGATTTCCTCGCCTTTTGCTTGTATCTGGGTGATGACAGTTTCTCCATCCATCATGCTGACTTCCTCAAGTCTGATATGGATATCCGTCAACGTCTAGCATCTGCATTTCATATAAGAAGTTATTTTATTGGGAATGCGCTTGCGCATCTTTTTGTGATCGCGCGATGCAATACAGAAGGAGTATCTGTTTACGCGTCTACTCGCGCAAGTTTTCGCCTCGTTCAACAAGTCTTTTAGAGAAGGATAACACAGGTCTACAAAGAAATTTATTTTTCGTAGCCGAAAAATTTAAAACTGATTTTAACTATACATTGGGCGCTGAATCTAAGTAAGAAATTAGTTTTTTTCTATCAGCTCTACTTTTGTAGATATAGGATTTTCATCGCTCAATCATTTTGATTTTATAGATATTTAGGAATTGTTAGCATAAACGCCCACCTACATATTATAATTAAATTATTTTAACATTGATTCATGTTTACTTTCCCTTTATGTCTATTATGTTATTATTGGATAAACCATAAAATAATTTTGTATAAACCAAATTAACAAAAAGGACATAAGGTATTAAGTTTTTCGTGACAATGGGAAGAAAAATGCCACAAATCAGTTCAGAGAAACTTAAGGCTCGAATTTTTGATGGCCCACAAATTAGGCAGCTAATTAGAGATCCCGTGTTCGTGCAATTTATGAATGAGGCTGAGCAAAATCCTTGGAGGTCGTTTGCTGATGTTGTGAAAAATTTCCTGGGAAATTACAAAGGAGATAATTATATAGAACTAGTAGATGAGATGCTAAAAATATTTAAAAACCTTGGATGCACTATGAGTATTAAGGTTCACTATTTACATAGCCACTTGGACCGTTTCCCAGTTAATTTAGGAGACGAACTAAGCGAAGAACAAGTTGAGAGATTTCATCAGGATATGAAAACTATGGAGGACCGTTACCAAGGAAGATGGGATACGCACATGATGGCAGATTACTACTGGAACCTTCAGAGAGACTATTCTGCCCAAAGTCATTCTTGAATTTCTCGGAATTTCTCTCTTTTTCATTATGTTTTTTTTCTTCAGGTGAATTGTAGTTGTAAATAAGTGCTCCCACTATGTTTTATGTGGCATTTCTTTTTTTAATTTCTCGATAAAATATAAAAATACTTACAATCAGTGAATTTTTATTCCTATCTAATTGACACCTTTAACTTTCGTAAGGTAAACAACCAAATTTTAGTATCTCAAAAGCTAGAGCTGTGAAGCGAAAACTAATGCCGAATTTGGATTCAGGACGTCAATTACACCTAAAGTAAGCATAAAAAACCCTGGCACCAAAACCAGTATTTACCAGATTCTCTTCACCGTTCCGCTGGGTTCTTGAAATTGGTCATGTTTATATAATACTATTTACAAGGCATCAAAATTTTGCTACTGCGATTAAGTCTCCACCCTCTGCGACTACTCTTCTTTTCCGAGTGTTTTTGTTGCAATCATGCCGGAAATTGGCGTACACCTTGCGGCCCAGTATCCAGATGAACCGGTTAAATTTTAACGCTCAGTTCAATCTCGGTTAGTCTGGGAAAGCGACATCCATCTTTTTCATCTATGTTGAAAACCTTTGTGAATTAATTATAACTACTTCCTCGAATAAGGGAATCCTTCCAAAATGCTGAAGGAGATTTCATTACATTGAGATCGCTGGCTGAATAAAATATGAGAAGCGGAAATTGGAATTTTCGTGTTCACCCGCAATCAATTCCAATGGAATTCCAAAGCGGAATAGGGTGGTTTCCTATTTTTTTTTTATTGCCTAAATCTGAAGTTTATAACCCCTGGAGTACGTATTTGAAGCCGTTCGATTTTTAAATGGCGTTAAGTATTTTTCCTTATTAATTAAAAAGTGAAAAAATTCAACGGCGCGAAAACGCGACGGCAAACTATTGCATGCTGGTTAATCCTACGTGTGACGTCACAGGTACGTACGCAACTACCGCAATCTGCCGCTAGGTGTTTCGCCGCCGCTGCTTATCTGCAGACGACGTCCGCCGAGAAAGCTTTAATAATAATAATAATTTTATTGACGGGAGAAAAACCATTTACAAAAGTAAACTTGGTGTAAAATGGAAATGACCCTTATTTATTAATTTAGCTGCTCTAGTCGCATAGAGAAACCTCATCAAAATAATGAAACACATTTATGGTTACGGTATGGGGAATGAAAATCGTATAATAATATATTCTCAAATTAATGGTGCTAGCTCCTATTTTTTAGGTAAAGTTAGTATGAAAAGCATGAAATAAACCATTTTGTTCGTATTCATTTCGAAATATTTCCCGCAAGCAAGCACGAAATTGTCACTTAATAACTATACTGAGAGCAGGTGCTACGCCGCAGCTATGATACCAGAATACACATTAATTTAATTCATCCACTTTGTCGAGGTGTCATTGCCAAAACATGAAAGTAGCAAAAAAAAAGCTTACCGCCAATAGCATAATGGATGGCAAAATCTCGAAGCAAACTATGTATGATCAAATACTAAAACAACTAAGATGCGTTGATCACCCCTCACTGTGATCACAGACCATTAATGGGAACTCGTGATTCACTGCATCAGCTGATCAGCATCATATTCCCCAAGGAGTACCAGTAACATGCCTCCGAGAACATTGCTTTATAAAAATTGTTTTGTGCCGCAGTGTTACACAACAACATTTAGCGATAGCAAGAAATCTTACGTCGCGGTTCCACTAAGCGAGAAGAGGAGAATTTTGTGGTTAAAAGCTGTGAGAAGAGAGTAGTACCTTGCTTTACTCCTCTGATTTCACCTGCACTAAACCGAACATCTTCTCTAAAGAACTCCACCACCATGGCCACATCCACTTTCGGTAGATTGTCCGTACAAAACCAGTTTGTAAACCCATTGAACCTGTTCTCATGAAACCTTGTGGCTTTGTATATCAGCAAAAGGAACTGATGATTTAAGGTAACTAATGGAATATGCAAGGTATGAATGATAGGAATGGTAAATGAAAGGAATAGAAGATGAGATAAAGAAAATGTTTGTAAAAACGAAAGTGATTAAAACGTAAACATCTTCGCCGGAACACCACAGAACGCGAAGTCACAGGTACGCAGTTTCGTTATTCATTTCACTGCGCATGCGACGCTTGCCGCGAAGAACGCCTTCGCG
Source organism: Pyrrhosoma nymphula (assembly GCA_963573305.1). Classification (NCBI taxonomy): domain Eukaryota; kingdom Metazoa; phylum Arthropoda; class Insecta; order Odonata; family Coenagrionidae; genus Pyrrhosoma; species Pyrrhosoma nymphula. The sequence goes on from OY754334.1 coordinate 41,301,381, forward strand.
GTAGCTCTGTACTAGCAGGGAGCGTAGAAGCTTAGAAAACGTCTTTTAATGGCATGCTCAATGGAGGAGACTTTCCGTACTTTGAGCATTTTAATCGAGGTATATTAATACATGTTCACCAGATTTTAGGGACTCTGAAATACAATAGTAAGTACAGTCGAAGATAATTCCATATACCTCGCAATGTTGACTATCTACCTGTTACGTCATCATAGAAGCTGCCGCTGTCCCGCCATTTCCGAGCCTTTTCAAAGGAACTTAAATTTAACATTCAATTTTCTTGGAAACTAAGACTTTTTAATCCAAATAATTTGCGTTTAATGAATACGTTTCTGGTGGGGCACCTGTCGCAATTAATGAGTTCTGTTTTCTTTGATGAAGGAAACTACCCTATTCCAACCCACGTGTTCTTATTCTTGAAAATTTATGAATCTACGTCACAATTTCAGCCTTTGGACTAAAATAACGACCGCAAGTGAAGTAGAATGGGGCAAGCCGTCCTAGCCATCCAAAGTGGACATACCATAGGGTTATAAACGATTTTTAAGACCCCTTATTCGTACCTTAATAATACCTTAATAATAATAGGTACTTTAATAAGCCAATCATGATTTATTTATGGCGTCTGAGATGTTAAGGGCCCAAAATGGTGGTATTGATAAATTTGAATGCTTAGGTTAATTGTCTGGCCATTGTTGAGCGCAACCAACCTGCGGGCATTGCAGGAAATTTAAAGATTATATTATGGCGTGTGGAAAACTATAATGTCAGAACTGGATGTACCATAGGGTAATAAAATATTTTAAATTACCTTTATTACTTAATAAATTTGAATGTGTTTGTTAATTATCTGGCCATTGTTGAATTTTAAGCATGTAAAAATATAACCTTACATTGCCAATACTTTGTGTTTTTTGGTGTTAATTATGCGACTGCCGCCGTTACTCATTTTTTAACTTCATCTTCGATCACATCGACGTACAAATGGTTACAAGCGCTAGTTGTCAGGTTAATGTCACAGTTATGGACCAGATTGGTAATAGATGTTCCCTAGCAAAACTTCAATTGTATTAAGCTAAAAAGTTAAGAAAGACTTCCAGTATACTTGGAAAATGGATAATGAAAAATCATATGATTTTTCATACGTCTTCTGATATTGGGGTATAATAGAGTCAGAGAAATACTTCACTGCCATGAGTATTAGAGAAGTTTCTATACTCATTGTTCACTCCAATGGTCGTACTCCAGGGATCACTGGAAACATTAAACAGCTTAAAACTTGGACGGCCATTTGAGTGAAATATTTCTTAATTTCTTACATTTGAGGCTGTAGAGCTCATCCGTCGTATATTATTGAGAAATAATGTAGTAATTTAGGTTGAGAGACATTTTGCTTAGAGCTTATAATCATAAACTATTTTTATTGAACCTATTTTCTGCATGTGTCGCCTTAATTATTTCGAAAATCCTCTATATCTATATAAAAATCCATATCGTTAAGGTTGAGATTTTGGATAGCGGTGTTTGTAAATACTAGCTTATGCACGAAACGGCTTCGGTGGGGAACATGCCCAAACGTTAAGTTACAAGGGGCTGCTCAGTATCAATTCTAATTGTGTGGTATATGGTATATTCTGGCCGACCTTACTCCGTCGGAATTTCATCTCTCCTCGAGTCGCCTCGAGATGACACCATGCGCACAAGGTCACTTGCATGACGTGGATCGATCGACTGGGGCCAAGTATTTTAGGATGGAGCTGGAGCCCGTAGCGGAACGTTCTGGGGATGCTATTACCTGTACGTAATCTATTACAATGGTGGAAGTTTTCCTCCTTCAGCTCTTACATTAGAGAAATCAATCCCTATACCAACGGATCCTCTGTGTTGTCTCCATCTTCCAGGATTTTCTCCCTTTCCTCGCGAAACCTTCCCAAGGATTCCTTTGCGGGAAGCCATATTTTTTCCCCCTAGGTTCGACCGAGCCAAGTTAGCCAAGCTAGGTGACCTTACGTAAGCATCCGCTCTCGTGTCTATGTGCCCAATTTCTTTTAAGAGGAGTTGTGTATCGCTGTTGAGTGCTTCTCATGGTTATGCACTCAATTTAGTTGGCGAACTTTACAAAGGCACATTAATCCTTCCTACTTAACCGGTTCTGTGAAGATTAACGCTTATTTTTCTCATTAATATCGTCCTAATAATCGATAGTTATTATCTAAGCTTTCAGCTTAAATGTGTTGATATATTTTGTTTGATAATTTTTCTTGGAAAAATTAGATAGGATGAGACAATTAATTTTGCTCATCCTCTCGCTACTCAACATTTTGGAGCGCCAAGAGTTTTAATCAGTAATCTACTCTCTGATTTTCCCTTTGAATTTAATTGGCTTTTTAAATCGATGGGCTCATTATTTGGAAAAATGTCTTGGGATTAACGATGATACGTACTTATCGAATTTCGGATTATAATCATCTTCTGGATCAGATTTTCGGATGTTTCCGGCCTTCTCTTCGATTCACGGATAAACGGTCGCTTTTGCAGCATAATATATTTTACGTCATATTTTTCGTTCGATTTTACATTTTATTCTGTTTCTTCATCCTTCGTGAATTATTGGAAAAATGTGAGAACACAGAACCCTCAAAGGTAAATGAAAGTTAACAAATAATCAGTGTCAATTAATCGATAAAATATAGGTAGCGAAAAACATAGTTATTGAGGAAGTATCAGTGGCAACTGACTTTTCGTCCCTTGAAATTACCCATATGGGTATCTTGGCTAAGCAAACTAGGTGTTGGGAGGGTTAAGTCAGCCGGATAGAAAATTGCAGACGGCGATATTAAGGAGCGGATAATTAAATTAAGTTTTTCTGCTACCTACCTAATTCTAGTTTGAGCTATTCATCCAGCCTCCTAGCTCAAGTTGCTTTCATTTTGCCATTTTACCAGTCATGGCAGACAAGAATATCGTTGGATTATGGTACAACTGATGCGATTGACAACTGGGGTTATTTGCGAAATTAAGATTAGGTGCTTATGGTACGATTAATTAAGGAAAAAAAAGATGTCGGAACCCGAAAATAAAGGATCCGGCGTCAGCATTAACCTACTCCCAACGAATGGCGCCAAGGTATCCACTGTTTTACGTCCCATTAGACGGGAGGAGTACTTCACTTGAACTCCACATGGCATCAATATAGGGATCGGTATACCACTGAACGATCTCTCACGCTGCTGGGTTTTAAACCCCTATCCTCGGGATGGGAGACCATGGGAGGTGAGTGGCTGGAGTACTGCAGTACTCCAGCCACTACACCAACCCTTGCAAATCCTTGGAATGAGTTCTAGTCGTTCAGATTTTTGTTCGAGTCGAGCCCAACAGCTCTTTTCTGGTGATTGTGCTGGAACCAGTTTTTCCATCATGACTGGTCATGGCTCATCTTATTATGAGTTGAGGAATGAATAATCAGTGAAATACGAAACAAATTAAAATGTAGGCTACAGAGACATGGCGACTCAAGAAAGATTTTATCATGTCTTGAAATTTAAGCTCATCTAAAATTTTTGTCTTGATTTATGAATTATTTCTGGAAATAATTTTCTTCTATGTTCATGAAAATGTGTGCTTTCATATTATTAGCAAAGTTTATATTTTGAAACCCACTAAGGAAATTATTTTTTTGACCCGAGTTTAACATAGGTAGGTACCATTTGAATTGATAAAAGTTGATGGTTCCCCACAACCCACCCTCTTTGACAGTTGCTAGTAGAAAGGTGAAAGAAAAATGTGATTGCTCAAAAGATAAGTCCATGAGGACTACCGATAATTCTTGTACCAATTATCGTATTTTCCTGAAGCTACAATTTCAAGAAGTGCAGGTATTGTTCAAGAAATAAACTTTGTATATTCCACAATTTTTATTACCAATCCCGACTGGTTTCAATGCTCGACGGATGATGTTGTCTTAGGGCAGATGTGAGGGAACTTGTTCACCATGAATGAAAGAATTCTTGCAGTTTTCCACTTTAAAAAATCAGTTTGAAATGCAACCGGTTTCAATGCATTTACATCATTATCAAGTAACGGCTCGAGAAATAAACAACAAACATTTACATTTTGAGGTAGGGTTGGTAGGAAGGGAAAAAAGGACAGTTCTAAGTATTTACGGGGAGGGGAAGGTATTAAGAGAATGGAGAAAAGCTAAGTGGGGGAGACGTCTATTGAGGGAATCATATGGAATGTAAAAGGGAGTGAGATTAACATATACTTTCATTCATAAGGGGGGTTTTATTGAGGTTATGTTGAATTATTCCAAGTTTTTCCTGAGTATCCGGCTCAACTTGAAATAATTCAAAACCTCACTAATGAATGAAAACTATTTCAATCTCACTCCCCTTTACTTTCCATACAATTCCCTCAATAGACACCTCCTCCACTCACCCTTTCTCTTTTCCCTCCATCCATTCCCCAGTGAATACTTCCAACCATAATTTTTTCCCCTCCTACCAACCCTCCCTACAAACTTAAATATTTGTTGTTTATTTCTCAAACCATTGCTTGACAATGATATAAATGCATTGAAACCGGTTGCATTGCAAACTGATTTTTTTTATAGTGGAAAACTGCAAGAATTCTTTCATTATTGATTCAATGCTCAAGTTTATATATGCAGATAGTTTCCCTCTGAATGAAAACCCTCCATATTTACTGTATCCCCATCACTATAGGAAGATATATATGTCTGTATTACACTTGTTAGCCATTGAGAATTTATCGTCACAATAATTTGCCAGTAGGCTGTCCTGACCTTCATTACTGGTTTTATTTCATTGCAGTGGGTGCAAATGAAGAGATAAATTGGATGAGGACAACTATAATGGACGGAGGCGCTGCACAGCAGCTCTTTGAATCATCAGAAAGATACCTTTTGTCACCGTCGGCAAGAAGTGCAGGACTTCACTAGGAAGGAAACAACCAGCACCCATTCTTCCCCAATGAAGACACCTGAAACTGACGTCAGATCATTCATGAGGCGTCGAAGAAGGCGCCGGCGCTGCATACCCGGCGCCGTACCAGACGTCACGTGACTCCCCAATAAAGGATCAGATAATATTTCTTTCGGGCGTTCAGTTTTCTTTTCCAAGCAGTCTCCAGCTAAGGCTCAGTAGATGGACTCTCTTAGTATATGGACTTTGCCTGATGCACATTTTGTTGTAACATATTAGGGTTGAATAAGGTAATAGGTCCATTGAAAACAAAAATATAAAATAATAAACATTTGCTACCTGTGGGTCCAATAATAAATTCAAAGGTTTGTTGAAAAGAATTTCTGTTAATAGTCTTGGCTGTGATCACGTTATTTAACGAACAATAAAAGACATTTGATTCGTGCTTCCTTATTGAATAGCCACAGTGTCTGAAACAGTGGGAATTTAGCTTGATATTTGAGCTGTGTGAGATTCAAATCATTTTTCTATAAAATCCCTGTTGATTTTTCCAATTAAAAGAGTTCCTTGGGCTCAAAAACCATCAAACAAAGCCAAGATGCCTGTTTTAAAGATTAGCTCAGATACTTTTTGCCACAATCATTGTCTGCCGTAAATTTTGGGTTGTGTTAGTGTATCTCCACAATGAGTGACATCCAGAAGAAATTCTTTTGTCCTCGGCTGGTGGATTACCTCACCATCGTTGGGGCAAGGTCTTCTCCTGGGAGGGTCAGTGGTAGTGGTGTGGGAACCGGAGGAGGTGGATCAGTCCAGTTACCAGAGCTGCTGCGTCGGTATCCTCCAGATGATCACAAGGACTTCCCCCTTCCCTTGGACATGGTGTACTTCTGTCAACCGGAAGGGTGTATTTCTGTTGGACCAAGACGAACAGCCTTGCGAGATGCTAACTCATTTGTGTTCACTCTCACAGAGAAAGATTCTGGTGAGTTGAATGAGTATATATATTTTTGTAATATTCGTAGTTGTTTTTATTAACATATTTAATTATTTAGTGTAACCTTTATTTTTTGTTCTCAATCATATGTCGACCCATTTTTGTCAGTTGGTTGCACTACGAACTTTTGATGCCTGTGAGGAAACTACCTCCGGCCAATATATCTGCCAGCATTTTCATACATATAAATGTAAAGTTGTTCATTTTCAGTGTTAAATTCTTTCACCATTAGATTTCTAATTTTAAACCTTATCTTTGAAGAATTTGCATCATTGGAATAAACAAATAAATTGCTTCAAAAATTATTCAACTAAAACATGAAAAACTATACTAAAATGGCCTATGCAGTCTAAGCATGCCCTACTTACATTTTGCTGCAAGGGAAAGGAAGAATTGTGGCAAAATATTGAAAAATAGTTTGTTCAATACTATCTTCACTAAACTCTGTTATTATGATGCACTTATGAAGTACATATATGTTTTCACACAATGTCATGTAATCATTGAATATTATCAGCCACAAAATCACAGTTTTCATTTTTATGTTTTGCTGAGAATACCATTGATTCAGAAATCTGTGACGTTGTCTAAATGTTTTTCAAATGCCTTCCAGCATTTTGATATAGTTATTGTATTTTATTTCTTCTGGAGATGGTTCATTAATTAATAAATGACTTTATTTCTCTTTTGCCAATGCTTCACATTTATGCTTCATCAGGGCTCAGAGGGAGTTCCTTCTGAAATTTGAACTCTTTCTCTGTGCCCTGACGAAGCATGAATGTGAAACATTGGCAAAAGAGAAATAAAGTCATTTATTAATTAATGAACCGTCTCCAGAAGAAACAAAAACAATAATAAATAAAAATAAGAGGTCATGAAAAGGAATAATCTGGATATTTAAACGTGGAGAAACACTAATAAATTTCTCACTAGAGTTCCAGTATTTTTTTTGTTTTTGTGTTTTAAATGAAACCAGTAAATATTGTGTTCTCACAGCAGTGCTCATTTGATTCAGTGTGTAATTTATTGTTACAATCATAAATTTAAATTATGTCTAATTGATAATTAATGGGGATGAAGGGGGAAAGGCATTTCTGGTTTCGGGATGGGACGGGAAAAATATTTTCTTGATGATTTCAGGACGGGAATTGGGAAAAAGCCCAACCTTCTTGCTTTCTCCCACTCCCCAGCAATAGCATCACACAAAAATAAATAAAACTGTGTATCAATAGATTCAAAAAAGTGTAAGCTATAACTTTATAGGAAGGGTTTTTACATAACATGACACAAAAAACCTATAGCGCAAAAATAAAAAGTTTCAAAGTGAAAAACCTACCTTTTTCTAATACATGTTTTCTTAAATGTATCAAGAACTATTAGGTTTAACATAAATATGTTAGGTATTAATATTGTCGATCATTTAATAACAAACAAAACAGGAAAAAGTTGAACTTGATCTGATCATTAGTAACAGAGATAATGGGTGTTCCGTAAATATTGGCATTTTGATCCTTTTAGGGGGAGGGAGGGGGGGAAAGCTCCAGGGGTATTTTTTGGGACTTTTGTAAAAATATTCCTCTGGTAGTAATTTGTCAGTGGGATAAAATTCATCTTTAGGCTAATTATTTCACAAGCTTGATGTTTTGGGGTCTTCATTGACTGCCCTAATAGGTGTAGATAAAGATGCAGCCACACTTCGTTCACTGTAAATGATGTTACTTTTCTGAGAGTCTTTGTCAATATTAAAATTTGTGATAAATCATGAATTATCTGCAGATATGTAACCATGGTTAACATATAGATATTGCAATGGTGTCTACGTGGGGCAGACAGGTAGAAGCTTCTGTGTCAGGAAAAAAGAAACATTTAAGTGCTTACAAAAACATCAAAGAGGATAAAAATAATTTTGCTAAACACTTAATATGTAGCAGCCACAGGAGTGATTTTACAATGAATATCCTAAAATTATGCAACGACCGCCGCGAATTAGATTCAAGAGAGAAGTTGGAAATTTTAAAAATTTTGAATAACAACGACAACACCCTCATTAACGAATACCTTTACCCTTCCTTTTCCCCTCTTCTGGCCTCCGTTTCAAACTTCTTCTCCCCTTCCGTTCCATAACTACGGAAACTATAAGATAAACAGATCTCAATTAATGCCTGATGATGGTGATTATATCGCTTAATTTAAATAAAAGTGGTAAGTATTAGTAACAGATATTCATCGACAAACATTATAATGGAAAACCACAAAGTTAATGATGAACTAGTGAATGTTTATGTACATACTTTTTGCTGCTTTTATTAAAGATTTACATAGGCATTTGACTACGAAAATTTAGCATTTAAAATATATTTTTTAATAGAAGGCACTCGGTAAAAGTTCGTTGCTATATGTAAGAATTTTTAACAAAATCTTTCGGCCGGTTTTTGAGACATTTGTTGTTAAACTTTTATATATTTTTCTTGTTTATTTCGTTTCTTTTTGTGTTTTCATTTTGAAAAATATTCCCAGTACAACCGCTAAGTACGTTAACATCATAAATTTTTTTTTTAATTATAAAATCAGTATTGTTCATATACGAGGAATGCTTATTTTTAACCAAATTGCGCGCTTTTAACGTGAATCTAAGGAGGGCACAATCATTCCACGTACCTTATGATGGAGAGAAATGATTTAAAAAAATACCAGTAAAAATAAAAAAAATTCATCTCGACGTTATTGAAAAAATTAATAATTTTAAAATTTAAAAATCATTGTTTTTCATGATGTCGTTTCTCCGTTAATTCTGGACCTTTTCCATCCATTTTTTATGCATTACATACGTTAATGTTGTTAAATATCTCTGCGCTGTTGTTGTTAATAGGGAAGTTACAAGTTTTAGCGCATGCGTGCATTCTTTTTCGTCATTGCCCCTGAAATTTCGGAGGTTATGCAAAATTTAGGAAAACTTGGCACAGTTACTACGGGACAAGGAGGTTAAAAGAAAACCTGTTTTAGCCTCCTTGCTACGGGAATACGAAAGTTCATTTCCTGATATGACAATGCTTTGATCCTGAGGGAAAATTGCGCTCTCTTCTAAAATTATTATATATTCACTTTGTGCCATTTTAACCTATCGTAAATGTGCGAAACAACGCGTGATTGCTAAATTTCTCGGCTGGAAGTAGGAAAAACAAAAAAAACATTTTCCGAAACAGTATTTTCGGGAAAGACCTTTCCCATCTCGAACTTCGGAAATTCCCGAAATTTCGGGATCCCGCTCATCCGTAATAATTAATTATCATATTAAAATAAAAATAACAATTTTATTTCGATAGTAATATATTTGAAGAATTTAATCACAATACAATTGTTTGTACTACAAATTTTCTGATGATTTTAATTTTAGGAAAGAGCCGCTATGGAATATGTGTCAACTTTTATCGGCCAATGGAGAGAGTTGCCCCTGGTACAGTCTCAGGAGCTGCAGGAAGACGCAGTTCTTCAACGTTTCGTAGAGAATCATGGCGAAAGTCAATGGAAAAAAGTTCTGACTCTGCATTCTCCAGGTATTATGCAATGGAACAAGGCGTGGGTGGTGTTAAGAGATTCATGTGGAGTAGATAAAGACTTTCGTCCTTATAATTTCATATTTGTTTTCATTTTGAGTCTCTGCTAGACAATTTTATTTTATCTTTCATACTGGAAGGGGCTGATGTAGGCTTGGGCTTCTATAGTGAATCTCTTTGATCCTGTATCCTATTGTAAAGTAAATCAGAAGTAATTTGTGCAAGTAGCAGCCACACAAATTGTCCTTTGAACTGTTTGACTTCAATGAATAATGGGCCTAATTTTGATTTGATTTTTATGATAGCTTTACCTATACCTTCAGCAATGGCTGTGTTGTTTATTTCCTTTGCACTCAGGAGAATAGTGAGGGGAGTTATATTTTCACTTCTAGTGTAGGCCGGAAAGTAGCAGGCGGTGGTCTTTCATAATCTAGGCTGTAGTTTTTTCTGCAGGCTGGGTACAGTGTTCATTTTTTAGTACTACATAGTAGAAATGTCATAGCTAGCAATTGATTTATTACATGACTGCCCAAAAAAACTGAGTGTTATGTTTCTTTATATGGAGCTTTTTTTAAGTACCCACTCCACACATACTTTCCTTGCTGATTCATGGCTAATTTGATACTAAACAGTATATGAGTTCTTTGATTTTCAGCCTTTTCATGTATTGTCAAAGTTAGTTTGCAGCATGGTCGTCAACCTTTGTCTGAGTAAATCGAATTGTTCCCTTTTTATCATGTACTGGAGGACTCTATTTTGGGGCGATAAGAATAAGTGGCTATTTGCATTTTTCTTGGGAAGTTTTGGCTGTAAAAATTTGGGAGGGAGAGTAAGAGCGGAGTTGACAGTCAAATATACAAGATTGTTTTCCCTACGGTCGCCCCTAGCCAACATAGATATATATTTCCTGCAGCTCTAGTAGAGTTAATTTTGAATGGTGAATCACTCCACGCCTTTCTTGTTCCAAAGTATTTGTTTTGAATATCTTTATAGAGGTTTGACAATCATGCCCTCCCTAGCCCCTATTAAAAACCTGGATATGAATCAAACTAACCTTGAATTTTGACTTACAAATGAGCTTCAGTTCTTATGTGGAATTTTTCTTTTATATTTCTGTTTGGCTTTGCATAGATATTTATCCCTTAGCATTCATTACTTTTGTCACAGTAATGGCTAAAAGAGAGAAACCTTTGGATAAAAGTAGTCAATTCAATATTTGTGTGCAACTTCATCCAAGTTCCACATTTTTGCAAAACTCTTTTGCCAAAATATCCAGTGACTACCGGAGCAGCAATGTGGCTCCAAGTGACTCAGACAGGGACTGTCCCAGCAGGAGGGACTCGGAAGCATCAGCTGTCGCTCACCACCCACACCAACTGCATCAGCCTGGTGGAGCTCCTCGCCTTGGCGTCACTATTCCTAGCAATGACTCTGAGAGTGGAGGATCTCATTCACCATCACCTAGAGCTAGTCGAAGGAGACAGGTAATTATAACTGTCCTATGTTTAATGCGTATAATTTATGCAAAATGGATTTTTTATACTTTCTGGATGATTCTGGTGTCTGTATTCTTCTGCAATCCCGATAAACTACTCTTAGCTTGTCATCAGGTTTCCCAGGGGCCAAACCTACAGAACTTGACAGAAACACTCATGGAAAGAGTGAAAAAAAACCAATTCAGGCAGGACTGAAACTGCGACCTCAGAATTAGCAAGCAAGGACTTTGCCCTGCTGCCTTAACCTTCCGGCAGGCGCGCATTTTTCAGTCACACGAGTGGGTGTGTTGTGTACGCAGTACACGAAGATGCTAATTAAGAATACATTAGGTGTTTTGTTATATAATGGTTAATTTGTCATTGGTTACCTATATTATTTATTTACATAACTGTTCACATTTCACGAGCTTATTTTTTATTATTCCATATTTTAATATCTTGTGGAAGGTTATTCGGGATTTCCACCGGGTCAGATTCTCTATTACGGCCGACGTTTCGATGAACGAGTCGTCCATCGTCATCAGGGCATGATGGATGACTCCTTCATTGACTCGGCCGCAGAGGACGACATCGACCACATCGACAGACATCGATCACAGGGAACGATGGACAACTCGTTCATCGAAACGTCGGCCGTAATGGAGAACCTGACTCGGTGGAAATCCCGAATAACCTTCCACAATACAATACGCCGGGAAAGCCTGCAATCACTTTTATACATATCTGTCTAGCTTGCCAAAGAAACTTGCTCCTTGGCATCTTGTAGGAACAAAAGGCAAGTGATAAAGACTTGTTAATGTTTTTTTGCTGACGTATTTACCACATGCAATATCACTGTAGAAGTGTTATTTATGCATAGTTTACATCTCCCTATTTTTGCAAAATTCACGGTGGAAGTAGTTTTTACTTGAGAGTGGTAGCGCTTCAGGTATGCTTCCAATCAGACGGCGGTGTCAAAACCTTCGATTTTGACACTATATTCTCCTTTTTGAGATCCACGGCTGGATCGTTTCTGAATTCTCTTCTTCGATGCTGTTCTTTATCATACCATGTTTATTGAATAGACAGAATCTGAGTTTATGCCACCTATATTCAAGAAAACAAAATATCATGCAAGTGATGGGACACGGGCTACGCACATTTTATCAACTGTGTTTACTGCACCTTTAGTTTCATTGTAATGTGCTATAATCTTTGGTCTCTTGGTAGCTGCATTGATGTCATGTGAGTCATGCGTTGTGGATATTCGGATGATGGATTTGAGTCTTGGTACGTATAACACGAGGGTCACGTTGCTTTAGAATCCAAGCAATGAAATATGCACATACTTTGCTTCGTTCGGCAGAACTTCGTGTGGGATTTCTTGCTTGTTTTTCGTCACCTCCCAATCAATGTAATTTTTATCATGAAAAGATATTGATCAAATGTATAGTGTACCAATTTTAAGTGGGAAGAGTTCTGTTTTCATTGTCAAATAGCTACATGAGACTTTTGACTGTAACTGACCGTGAATTTCATACTTCATATTTTCCATCCATTTGCTGCCCGTATTTGAGTTCTTCATTGCCAGAGTAAAACGATTTTGTGTCACATTGTGCCACACACTCAGGCCATACATTGCTTGTTTGCTGGGAATGTACTGCACAAAGCTACATCAACGTCTGAATGGATGCAGCATTTCTTCGATTGCAATGTAATCTCTCGTCTTGTAATTTTTTATGCAGTCACTCTAAAATAAATCTAAAGTCAAAAGTATTTCCATGAATTTTTCTACATTGCCTCTAGCCTATCTGATTGTAGAACCTTCCAAATTGGGGACATTACAACAGGAATCTCCTAGACCTCATGGCAACTCTAGGTGGTGCGATTCCACTTCCGTCTGGATTACATAGATCTACATAGTGCGGCTATGTTTTATGCCAACCAGAAATGCACTTCTTCATCTTCAGAGGCTCCTTCTTCAAAATTGCTGTACACATCATCCTTATGTACTTCTTCTGCTTAGCAATCAGAACCATGATTGTCGACGGCATTATCTTCCTTTTCCTCTTCGTCAGAGTCCAACAGATGCCTCGAGTTGATAGATCCTCGGCTTCAATTTGGAACACTAATCTTTTCAGAATTAGTTTCACTAATGTAAATTATATTGATGCATAATTACATAATTTTTATGCAATAAAAAGTGACTCATTCTCTGATATAAATAAAAGGAATACAGGTAATTGTACTTACGAAGGTATTGTTTTAATGATCACAGCAAGTCTCCGCAACACACGCAATATTTTGCTTCAGGCAAAACTTACTGCCATATAAAAATATGAATAGATAATCTATAACTTGCAATATTTGTCGCCAACTATTGTTAATAGTAAAAAAGTCAATATCTTATAGAACAACAGAAAATGTACGAACAGACCTCGATTGTTCATTGATTCAACGGGCCTTGCAGCGCACAACGCACGGACTTCACAATGCATTTTGTTTTCTTTTTCCCCAAAAAGTGCTTCTAAGAAAATTATTTCTTCATACTACGAAGGCTATTTGTACAAATGAGGAATAGAAAAGGGTCCCAAGTAGGTCCCATTACGGTAAAATGGATTAAAATGCCGAAAACGACCGGCATGTACTCAATACACATACTCGCCCGCCGGAAGATTAAGGGCTGGATTACAAGGGAAGCAAGGTTAAGGATCAAAGAGGGAGGGATTAAACTGGAGCATGTAGAACAATGGGTAACATCTTGAGGAAAATAGACTTAGAAGGAGGGATATTAGGAAGAGAATTGCAGTGGCAAAAGAGCCATTCAACAGTGTAAGGGAAGGTGTTGGGCATCAATGGGTTTGTTTGTTTAAAAGTGGATAAAAAGCATCCATGGCATGGAATGGAGAGACATGTGTAGTCATTGATGTAGTCATTGATGTACTCATTCAGAGAATTGACAAAAAGTCCAAGAATATTGTCAATTTTCAATCTCTGAGCTTTCTGAGCAATTCCTTCATTCTAAGCAAGTCTTGAGACCGATGGGATCTTTTGCGTTTACCAGTATGTCTCTCATCTTACTCACCAATGTGTAGATCATCTTGAAGTCATATTTTCTGAAAAGTCTGGAAATTTTCCCAATATTGTGGAGATATATTGCATGCAGGCTCTGGCTCATGGTTTTCTGTCAACCTCTCTTTCATAAGCTTCTCACATGCTTAAGGAACTTTTTAAGGGCTATGTCAATGTAACACTTGCTGTAATGTTTTTGGATGAAGGTCTTCCTGAGGTGTTTAGTTCACCTGACAAGCTCTCCTCATTGGAAATTGATCTGGCTCGGTGTGTTAACAAGGATAGGACAGTGTATCACTGGCCAGGATGGTGGTGGCTTCAAAAGATCCCATCGCTCTCTAGACTTCAGGGATCAACTGTGTCCCCTGTGAATGAAGAAATATCTACATTGGGGAGTCGAGCCACACTGTTGATACTAGGCTCAAGGAGCATCAACAACACCTAAGGCTGGGGCAAATGGAGTAGTCGACCATTGCTGAGCATAGTTTCAACATGGACCATAGCATCAGCTGGGATAGTGCTCATTTGCTTTATCACTCATAAGGTTATGTGGCCTTACCAAAGAGGCTATTGAGATCTGCCTGAACAGAAGGAACTTCAACTGGGATTCAAGCTTCCAACTAAGCACAACATGGAAGCCCATTCTAGATGCAATCAAAAAAGGTTAGGATAATCAGCACATGAGGAGAGCAACAGTTAGCCAATCAGCAGTCACCTGAGCTCCCAGGATAGTATGCAAGTTGGTCAATTTTTAACACAAGATGGTATATAAGGCGGCCAATTTTTACTGGAATTTTCATAGCCCTGATGATGATGATCAAGACGCTTATCGAAATGTTGAATAAAATGGAAATATTGACTTGAAGTGTAACCTGAGAAGAGTTTACATATATGTAGCATTTGCCAGGAAAGAATTAATTCTCACATTACAGCTTCTTAATGTAAGATTTTATTATTCATTTCATTGTATATTATTTGTGTTTAATTTTAACCTTATGCTGCAGTGGTGCACACCCCTCCCCAGGCTTAGTATCATTGTGTTACATATATGCATGCCCCCGTGTATACCATATTTTTGTTATTCTCCCCCCCCCCCCACCTGAAATCTCCTGGAAATTAATTTTATGAAACACTTTACATCATGACCCCCCTTTGTGGGCACAACTGCTTTGCTACCACAATCAGCAATTTGATCGCATTGAAAACTACTTGCCACGAAGGACCATGAATTCTCAGCTCATCTTTTTCTGCATTTACTGATAACAGCCTTGTAATTATATTAGAAGCCAGTTGTTCCCTTCATATCATTTATGAGCCCTGCTTAAAGTGTTGGTTCATGAGTTTGTGCCTCATCCTCCCCACTTCTTGGGTATGGCTTGGTTGCTTTTGTCTTTGTCAGCAATACTCTTTGTTTCTGGGTTTATTTGAACTAATATGCAATAATTGCCAAATTGCTACAAGATTGGTATTGATGAAAGGATCTAAATTTTTCTATGCTAGTATGTCCCACTCCTATTCTGATGAGACTCATGAAAATGATATTTTTTTGTTTTATTTCAGAGGGTGCGGAATCATTCACTTACTTCACTATGCCTTCTTTCTCATCACCCCTTCTTCTCTATCTTCCGTGAGTGCCTCTTTACCCTTAAGAAACTTATTGATGCTTGCAATGACAGCATCACACCTGGCAGAGGATCAAGACAAATTGTCAGGTTAGTTGAGTGCTGCTCATCTTAAATGGCATTGTGTTAAAATTTGAAGAAGTCCATTTGTCATGGCAAGCCTCCTCCTTGCCATTAAACCTACTGTTGCATAATTGTTTAACTTCTCCACAAAGAAACAGACAAAAGTGCAGTATGTGTATGTTTTCATAATTTTAGTTGAAAGGCACTATTATCCTTTTCAAATATCTCTGCGACTGGCCCTTCGTGTGTGCTCGGAACAGTTCGAGGGGCTTCGCAGCAGGAAGGTGGGGCCTCCGGGTTCAGGGAGGTGGCGTGGGGAGAGAGAGTGAAAACTCGGATTCAACGTTGCCATGTACACGACTTTGGATTTATATGGAAAGGAAAGGGTGCATCTCGTAGGCATTGTTTGTGACAGACACGAGGGGTTCACCACATGGCCCAGTTGGAAGGACAGAAGAGTTGCCAGGCTGTCGGTCGAGGGGATTACTCCTTTTCATCCCTTTCCATCCCCACAGGGACTTCTTATCTTGACCAGTCTCAAGGGTCTTTGAAGGAATGGGTCATGTGGAAGTGTTTGGTTAATGACTGAGAAGCGGACTTTTGAAAACAAAAGTTGTAACTTTTACATGATGAATGATAATAACAAACAAACATTAATCTCAGTTTCTTTGAAATCAGCCGATTAAAATGAGTCCAAACGGCATGTGATATCGTTGATTTCTGACCATTGTCATGATCGTGCGAAGATTTTTCTTCCCAAGTTTTTGCCATGCTCTTTTGCTAAAATACAATGGAATTGTTTACTGTTTGGTCTCAAATCAATAAGGAAATTATAAACAAATGGTAAGTAGGTTTAACATTATGCCAGATGAATATTAAGGAAAAATATAATTGCTAAAAAATCAACTTTTGAGTCACCCAGCTTATCCCCCCGGAGAAAAATCTAATGGGTCACGCCAGGACAGAATTCTTCGACAAATTATCCTCGTGAAAAGGAGAAGGAAGATCACCACGGCACACCAAGAAAACGAAGGCAGCGGAGGTTTGGCAACACAGCTAGCAGATTCACAAAGTTTACACAACGGAGAACTGGGAGCAACTGAATTTCGGAGAGGCTATGCTCCGCCTACTGCATTCTAGTTGGTTTTCGCGAAGTCACGTGCCGGGAGGCTTTCTCTTCCCTCACCCCCAAAAAAATTAAGCCTGCGTCTCATTTTCAAAGTTATTTGAAAAGGATTATAGTATTGTAACATATTCTATTTGAATGATGTTGTCTCAGGGCAGATGTGATGGAATTTATTCATTGGGATTGAAAGAATTCTTGCAGTTGTCCACTTTTTTTAGTTTGGTTGTCCCTGGTGGCACAGTTCAGTACAGAGGATAGGAATTTTTTTAATAAATGTATAAATGATACACACTTAAGTATTTAGAGTTCAGGTTTAGAAATAAGAGTTCAGATTAACCCTTTGGCACTCAAGGTGCCCATTTCCGATAAAATATTGTGAAAATATGGAGAACCGAAAAGTAACTGAAGAGAGAGTTTTATTTATACAGGGATACAGTTTGGAGTGTTCTAACTGGTAAAGCCCATGAGGGTACCCCATCGATTGTCCTTCATGATGTCCGAGAAATTGAGACATGGATTTTGAGACTTTTAAGTGCTCCTGTTCCTGTGCCTGGGAAGACCAGAGTGGAGGTAATAATATAGCTTTCAACACTTATATAATGAGATGAATGTATCACTTAAGGTAATGAATTTATGACACAGGAGGACATTTTAGTTCCTCTGTATGCTCATTTTGTAGCTTATAAAGTACAATCATGCCTTGTTCAGCTAAACCACATGATATATGATTACATGTATTGTGAAGTCTTTATTTTTTTGAGTAATGATTATATTGTATAGCTTTTTACGTGGGTAAATTTTATTTATATTTTTTCTGACTTATTTCAGGTGGAAATTCTATCACAGTCCCTTCGGGCACCTTTAACATTTGCTCTCCCCGACCACACTCGCTTCTCTCTAGTTGACTTTCCCCTTCATCTTCCTCTAGAGTTACTTGGGGTTGAAACATGTCTCAAAGTTCTGACACTCATTTTACTTGAAAATAAGGTAAATATAATTTATATCCATAGCTCACAATTAGTGTACTTTCAACTTTTATATACATATATGAATTCAATAGAGCGTTGACCCACATTATTTTGAACTAGTGTCATTGGGAGATGCGTGGTATGATAACTAATTATGTTGAAATTTGTTTTGAAAAAGTACCAAGTTTGATTAATCAGAAATCAGTTATAACAGTCGAAGTTGATGTAAAAATAAAATTTTCAGATAACATAACAGAAAAACCAATTCATATACAAAGTTTTATGAATTAGTTATACTATTTACAACATTCAAAATTTTCTTCAATTTCTGATCAATGTTTTGATATCTGAAAGGTAGTCAACTTTAATTTCATAATGTACCATATTTTTTGGTTTATGAGATGCATGAGTGTATAAGATGTATCTAATTTTGCCTGCATATTTTTGAAAAAAATAAATAACCCTTTTTACCCGTAGGGGTGGTACATAAACTACGTTACCAACTTAGGGGGGGAGGGGGTCATCTAAAAACCTAGGGCGAGTAATGAGGGGGAGGGGGGGGTTCACTCAAAGCAACCAATTAACGTAGCTGTTACAATGCACCTATTTTTTTTCTTTCTATCAACATCGTGTCGACAAATACTACAGAGTTTAACATGAGGAAGTGTGCACGGGGTGCTTCTTACACCCCCAAGCTTATACTTTAACTCAATGTAACTGAACCATTGGCTCTATTATGTTGCAAGTCTTCATACAATCAAATTGCTTACATTTTTACCTTCTCACGGGTAAAATAGTGACCTCGTGACAACGCTTTTCAAGGCAGCAGTCAGAAATGTTGGGAGGGGAGAGAACAAAGTAGATGAGCACAGCACATTGCGCCGTGATTCATGGTTGATTTTTAGAATATAAAAATAAATATTACTTGTCCCAATTGAGATTAGATAGTTCTATTATATCTAGTTCAGCTACTTTATTTGTCTTATTTCAACCTATCCCTAAAAATAAACTCACTTAATAATTGAGAAAATATTTTTGAATTGAAAGTTTCATTTGTAAAGGCAACATTACGTGTTTGGGGGGGGAAATACTACGGTCGTCAGCGAAGGGGTAGAGGGGTTAAAAAAAACACCGAAAACGGTAACCTAGTTTATGCATGGCCCCTTAGATATTGTTTTTCCTGTGAAACTGAGGAGTAACCTTTAACCAAATGATGCTAACAAATACAATGATGTGGAATCATGCTGCAAGTCTTCATGTGTTTTTCATTGAAGTCTGTAACATCACACTTTAACACAATAATGTCACTAACCTTTTCTTTCACTGGATCTGCTCTGCTACGGGAAATTTTAGGTAGCCCTACTAAATATAATTATAACAATCGTGCTTGCTATTAAAAGATCTTTTTATTTTTTGTTGCCCTGACTGCACATGTGAATACACTGTATTGTACCCCTCAAACAAATCAATAAACACTTCACCCAAATAGCACATATAAATCACTCCTCATCAACATAGATAGCTCAATAATACCAATAGCTCACTACCAGTAGTTCATAGGCCAAATCTGACATTGAAATTGTGGACATAAGATGTAAAGTGATTTTCTTGAGAGGAGAAAGTGCATCTCATGAGCTGGAAAATATGGCCCAATATTTTTAGCAGAGCTTCTTAAGAGAGTATAATTTCAATTTTTTTACAGTTGG
Organism: Pyrrhosoma nymphula; assembly: GCA_963573305.1. Classification (NCBI taxonomy): domain Eukaryota; kingdom Metazoa; phylum Arthropoda; class Insecta; order Odonata; family Coenagrionidae; genus Pyrrhosoma; species Pyrrhosoma nymphula. The sequence goes on from OY754334.1 coordinate 41,320,904, forward strand.
TGCTGCAATCGCGTGATTACAATGCCCTTTCTATGTCTGTGATGGCATTTGTCACAATGATCTATCCCCTGGAGTATATGTTTCCTGTTATACCTCTTCTGCCAACCTGCATGAACAGTGCAGAGCAGGTCAGTGTGGAATTCATAATAATGATTTAATCTTAGACAATGGATATGCATAGGGCTGCCAGCTCCACTGGCTTGGGAATGAGGATATTTGGGTAAAAAAAAGGATTTTTGTGGATATCTATCCCCGAAATTCCATGGACCATCTGTATCCTGCCTAATAATTTTTAACTTTTGGTGTTCAAGTGGTGAAATAGTTTTAGATTTCAGTTTTTAGTAATAGCCCCTTATGCCAAGGAAATTTTGCACCATCTGAAGTAAGACTTAAATCCCATGACAAAAACAACTGCCATTGGCAGGATTCCAATGGTGACCTTCAGGTATCCAGGCTGATGCCTACCTAATCACGTGTGCTAATGCAGCCAATTTAATTACCATGGCTCTACAATGTAATCAATGACATGGATGAGTAGGTTTCAAATTTTAGCATAAAAAATTTGACAAAATTACATTTAACATAGAAAGTCCATATTGGGTGAGAAAATTAGGATATGTGTGGGAAAATTATGATGTTTGACAGCCAAGTGTGCATAGGTATTGTGCTAAAATATGCATGATAGAAGTAAATAATACAAGTTCTTTTTTAACTTTGTGGTATTCCATTTTAATATAACATGATTTAATGGTAACTTTTACAAAAACCACAACTTAAAAACACACACACGACCCGGGTTTCGACGCTTGAGCGTCATCTTTAGGTGCTTTTTTAGGGTTTTCAAAGTCTTATATATAGCTTGGAAGAAGGGGGGGGGGGGTTTGTGAGGATTAGGGTGGTGTGGATGCGGGTTGGTCAGGAACAGTGATTGGCGGGGAGTTTAGCGGGGGAGGGGGGAGGGAAATTCGGGAGGCGGCTGTGAGAATGGGAGATGAGGAAGGTTGCAAATACTCATTTAAAATTTTCGAATCAGGGTCGTATAAAGTCTTTAAAATTTCGAGCTGCTCAAGTGAGTCAAGCACACGTCTGTGGTTTGCAAAACATAAAATGTCAAGATTAAAATCACTGTGGTGGTCATAGTTTAAAAGGTGTTTGGAAAAATTGCTCTTGAGTTCACAATTATTAAAATAGGCTGATTGGTGCTCTTTGACTCTAACATTAAAGTTGCGGGCTGTTTGCCCCACATAAACACCTTGGCAGTCACCACACTTTAAAGCATATATGCCACTTCTCTTCTTAGGATCGAACGGGTCTTTGCTTTTGTCAAATAGAGTTTTTAAGTTTCTTGGGGTTCTAAATGACACACGATATTTTTCTCGTGGGAAAACTTTGGCGATCGTTTCACTGATCGGACCTAAATATCTCAGAGAGCACCATTTTTGAACAGTTTTGGAAGAAAGATCACCGGAGAATATTAAATTTATGGCCGCTTTTTTGGACTTTTAACCACTAGTTTATCTATAAGGTGAGATGGGTATCCATTGCTTTGTGCTATTTGTTTAATAATTCGGACTTCTTTGTTGAACTCAAGGTGACTGAGAGGGACATTGAATAGGCGATGAATAAGGGAGTGGAAGGCCATCAGCTTTTGGGCATGGAAATGCCTGGAATCTGCCGGAATGATATGATCAGTGTAGGTCGGTTTTCGGTAGATGGAAAATTGGTGCTGGTCATCGGTGATGGATTCATGATAGAAGTGACTGCTAATAGCATGCATATTTGCTTGTATTGCATAATAGTTGGTATTTTATCTTTTAATTGTGGCTCATCCTAGGTTCACTTTCATTTCCAGCTCCTTTTGGCTCCAACCCCGTATGTGATTGGGATTCCTGCAAGCTTCTTATTATATAAGAAGAATTTTAGGTCAGTACAATGGTATGAAATGTAAAAAAACAATAAACTTTTCATTTTTACTTAATGAATCTTAGGAACTCAGTGTTTGGAATTCCTTTCCTGCTATGTTGATGAAAGTTCTGTGTGAATGTTTGTTGATCATGTTTATGTTGTCATGAAGAGAATGGTATCTCACTCCCAAGTGTTACCTTCTCTTACTAGTCCGAAAGCTTTATTGAGGGTGGGGTCTCAAGAGCCACACAGAAGGTGGGAAGAACAAAACATGAACTCAATAGGCTGGGTTAGGGGCTGTCCATAAATGACGTCCACACGATTGGGGGGGGAGGGCACCACCTTGTGACAATGTGTGATAGGGGGAAGGGGGGGGGCTACGCTTCATGTGACATCCACACTTCCACTGTATGTTATGTCTTAGTTTTACTCAGACTGTGGTGGTGGGTAGAAGTTTTTTTCATTTTTGTGACATTATTAAAGGGGGAGGGGGTGACACTATTTGTGACTACTGTGACAGGGGGAAGGGGGTCTAGTTTGGTCCAAAATTGTGTGACATCATTTATGGACAGCCCCTTATTCACAATAAATTGAATTGTTATGGGAAATAAAAGCAGTGAATTAATGAGTTGAAATTACCAGTGGTGCACAATTGAGGGGAATTTTCTATAATAAAAACTCTTCTATGCATTATGAGAGAAATAATTCTAATGTTGATGTGAAGTATAATAATCTGAATATTCCATTTTTATTTCTGGGTTCTAGGTTACCAGATGATGTCTGGCTTGTAGATTTAGATTCTAACAAAATAACTATGCCTTCAAATGGTGAAGAATTGCCTCCTTTGCCAGAACCGGAGGGAACAATATTGAAAAACCATTTGAAACAGGTAATGAGTCTTAACACTGTAAATTATTAATGAATATTTGATGGAGGACAGTTTTTTTAGTCAACTGATAAAACAAAAAGAGCCTTAAAATGTACAGTGACTTGCAAGGGAAAATTTAACTAAAAATACTAGAGCATTTTTTGTGTAAAAAGTATGTGTTATTGTAACATATAGTGAAGTACTTTCATCATAATCCCATTAACATGTTTCACTTTCCTTCTCTCAGAAATATGCTCATCATCTTTGTTGATGCACACCTAGTATGCATTACTGTTAAAAGATGTTAAGTCTACTGTCATATGCACTGATGAATTCTCTTTGAAAGAAACACTCCAGTAACTGTAATCACCTCTGATATATAATTTTTCTCACACTGCTGGGCATTGACTTTTCTATGGCCAAGCAGCTTTTGGTGGGCATGACTACCAGCTAGTCTTTTTCCTTTCTTTGGCAAAAAAATCCTCATATGTCATTCATTAAAATCTATCTCTTTCTATCTCTCTTTCTCACCATTCTTTCACCTCTCTTCTTCACTTTTAAGGCTATGCAACTGATGGATGAGGGTGGCGACAGAGTAAATATAATTTTCTTCCTTTCAAAAATATTTCTATTTTCGCTGCACTTGCATGTGTTGTAAAATATGCAGAAAGAGCCTCAAACATCTGCTGAAGGTAGAACTGCACTTATTTTCTACCCAAAAATAAAATTATGAAGTCGGTTAAGTTCAGCTAGGTGACTACCTATAACCAAGAGGAGTTAATATGCATTTTGTTGCCATTAGAGGTTAATCCTTGACGTATTTGTTTTAAACAATGAGAAATTTGAGTGACTCAAGTATGATCCCTGTTTAAGGGTGCAATTTTTTCAATCTGATAGTTCATTCCCATGATCAGTATTTGGTAGCTAATTCTTCAGTGGTGACTAAGCAGGTTATTCTGAAGAAGATAGCTTTTTAAGCCACAAACAATGAAAAAATAAATTAACATCCTGTCTTTTGACACTCTTCATCAACTCTTAGACCTGTCTAAATGACCATGGCCATTCACGGCCCCTTGTGGCTACTAGTGGGTATTCAAGCATTGGTCATTGGTCATTTTCACTTGGGAAGCAATTTTTAATGGTAACAACAAAACAAGTAATCAATGTGCAAAACAGGAATAATTGGAACTATGTGTATGGTAGGGTGTGTTAGATTTTCTCCTAAAACACTGGGAAGACTAGATGAAAAAACACAATCTGAAAATGAGAAATTGAATATTTTAAATAATAGTTTTGTCGCCAAAACTAATCATTTGCATTATTAATGACCTCGTAATGGCAATGGATTATGCAAGTCAATAACCCTACTATGAGCAGCTGGTCATGTACCTACTGAAAAGAAGATGTCATGTCAGAGTTTTTCTCTTAGATTTGCTCTTCTGGGTATACTGGGATTAATTGAATTGCATATTGTTATGACATTTTATCAGTGAACTCCTATCTCATAATTTACCCAGGTTAAACTGAGAGCCTCTTACTTTAAAAATACATTTGACTTTCCTATAGTTTTTCAATTTACTGATTTTTGAGGGTTTTCTGCATAATGCAAATTTGAGTCGAACTGGGTGAGAAATCAGTTACTTTTTCCTGTAGTGGCACCATGGTTAGAGCAGCATAACTAGTAAATCAACTGTCTGGGATTTCATGTGAAGCACTCGTAAATTATGCACAACTTATCAAGGTAATGCTTATGCTGTACATACATAACTATTGCATATTAGAATGACCATTTGTAATGCTATACTGTTTATTTATAGTTTAATTGAGTAATATTACAATGTAGAGTGTAATGGTATAACTTTTTGGTAGTAAGTATTTACAATTGTTAATTTAGAGTGGAAGTGCATTATAACTCCTGACTGCTTTTACTCTTTAACTGTTGTTGATTAGGTAATGATAGTTTTCTTCTGATTATTAACAGACTTTGACCTTCAGTTTAATGAACTTGAAGCCATCAAAAAATCAAGCTTGACACTCCAGGTTTTTTATCGCTTAATTATATTATTATCAGTGGCATCATTCTGATTGCATAAAACATGATACAGTGATTATGTATTTTATTTGTGTGAGTTCCAATCATATTGATAAAATAGTTTATGATAGCAAAGTAACATATTTAGAAATACATATAACACTTTCAGTCATTTGTCCCCCAGCTGGGAGCTACTCCTACCTAATTAAGCCCTCCCTAAGTTAAATGTCATCTCTATTTCATCTGCAGAGATGATGCATACATTGAAAACTGTGAGGACATAAGTCTAGATGAATCTTGAGTTCCTATTCCCAAAGTAATATAGTTATTATAAAAGTAATCCTTTGAATGCTATATTCTCATCAGTATTTTGAATTCTACCCTTATCATTAATTTTTGGGCAGTGGAAAAGGCACTGGCACAACAAAATTACAATTCCGTTTTAGCGTCAGTTAAGATTTCTTGTATATCTCTTCTATATTTTGATCAATTTTTGACATGCACAGTCTGAATATTCACATTTTTATATTTAATGCACTTTTTTCATCATTGTCACACAATTAGAAAAGTTCTCCATTTTTATGTAACATTTTCTCATTTACCCTCCAGCATTAGTATCTTCAAAGGAGCAAGTTGCTCTGAAAATTAATTTCTAGACTGCATGTGAATGATATGTAGAATCACAGATGAAATTGATACATTTATTTTTTACTTTGTATTCTGTTTTCTCTAATTTGGTGTTTCAACTGTAGCTAGTCAAGGGATGATTTACTAATGCTTTAGAATTTAGATTAATTTTCATCATGAATTTGCATTTATAGTCTTCAATTGTAACTGATATTACTAATTGAAGAATTAAAAATTTTCCAAACATTTTTCCACTAATCCTTGATGCTTAGGTACCTATAAGTTGCAGCCCTAAATATTTGTCAGTGGACTTTCAAACTACCTTTGGGCCTTTCTTGCCCATTCAAATCACTTAGCAAAATTTTATATAACTTAATTTTTGTCATGCAATAGAACGTCAAAAAATTTATGGAAACATGCCAGGAGAGTTTTATTGATTCATATTTTTTTAATTCTAGCTTCCATGTTTGAAAAAATCAATAATTTGAATTAAAATTGGTCATCCTTTAAAACAGTGTAGGTTCAGGTACTCTCTTGTACTGATGTTTAATCTCACAAAAGAATCTTTTACTCTTTTGTATTATCATTAGTTACCTATTTGCCTATTTTTCTATTACGTAAGTACCTACCTATTTTCATGTATTATGAGAAAAATTAATTAGAATTGGCTGGTGATGTGTAATTATCACAAATTTTCTCCTCTCTGAATTGCAGTTAAAAATCCTCTGGCCTTTGTGAATGTGATACTATGTTTAAAAACTTCAGCATTTAATTTACTATTCTTTGCTTTAATTTGGAACTATCTACACGATTTAAGCATTAAAAAAATAGAGTATTGACAATTACAGAAAGTCAGAACACATGACTCCTCATATAATATTTTTACTGATGTATAAAATTATCGACTTATTTAGTATGAAAGTCATCCTAAGTTTTTTGTTGTAATTCAATTTAGTTGTCTTTTGTTGAAGGTTAATGTTTTATTAAAAAATCTTGTCTAAAAATGCATATTCAGGGTTAGGTATATCAAAATAAATGATTAAACATATGTACTACATATATACTTTTACATCAGGATAATGACCTCTGGAATAAGAGTCATTCACTCTTCATTTACCCAAAAATTGAATTCAAAGACTTGCTTATACCCATGATGTTAGCATTGAATTTTTTGATCAGGAGTGTAATCTATTCTTCTGCTACCATGCTATATGCTGAAATTTGTAGTGTGTCTTTGAGACTGAAGATTATGTTATTTATTGGTCAATACGAATTCTTGAGGAGGGTTATCAGAACTATACAGTGACCTAAAATCCTGTATATGAACTATCAACTAAGACAATTATTTATATGTAATTAAGAGAATAAATTACTGAAGAGTCATAAAAATAAAAAAAATATTTTTGTTATCAAGTTACTCTTTTGTTATATTTTTTCCAAAATTTTGCTCCTCAAAACTGGGGTGCATCCTAATGGAAAAAACCGGTTAAGACTCCAAGTTACAGCTGAAGAAAAATTCCAGTGGACTTAATGAGTTAGCCTATTAGATTGAGTATCTTCACTTTCCATTAGATATATGTACAACATAAATTGTAGATTGTTCTCATAATACTCAACTTTAAATTTGTAGTGGCTTGAATGCAAAACAAATCAACCTGCATGTGTTTGGGTTTCATGTATTTTAAAGTTGTTCTTTTGCTTTGATCAGGGTCTGGCAGGGATGTCAATGGCTCCCACGCCAATCAAAGACCCAATGAATCAGGTACAGTCTGATAATGGAAGGAACCTCAGGAAAGAAGTCAGTGACATGACCCAGACTCAGAGACAGCAGCCGGCACCGGCACCTCACATGCAAACGCAGATGGTTCAGGCACCTCAGCAACAGCCCACACACCCGCAGCAACAAATGCAGAGGATGCAGCAGCAACAGATGCAATTCCAGCAGCAGCAGCAAATGATCCAGATGCAGCAAATGCAGCAACAACAGCAACAACAGCAGCAACAGCAGCAGAGGAGGGTCTCGATTGTTGGGATGATTGGTGGAATGGGTGGCGGCACGGGTGGAACACAAGGGAATCAACAACAGGGTGGAGCAGCAGTCTTCAATCCATTCATCTATGGCAATGATGTAGACTCTGTGGATGTGGCCACTAGAATTGCAATGGTTTGTAGTTTTACTTCACTTCCACTTTCATTGGGGAGCCCTTTTAATCCTTTGAGTACAACAATATACTGATACTAGTTTCTTGTGCGATAAATGCCTACAACGGTATACTCCTCTTTGTGTCCTAATATTTTTTTTCACTTACAAATATTGCAAAGTTTTATTATACTTAATCACATAAATTTTGCTGGGACCTGAGAAAACAGTTAACTATTGGGAAATTTTGCTATAAGAGAGTTGTTATATGGTCATTCTATTGTATAAAGAATTGTCTGTGGATATTTTAGAATGCAATTTTAAAAAGCAAAACTAACTACACCTGAGGTTTTTCTTTTTCAAATTAGTCCATTTTTCTAGTTTGCTTAAAAAATATGACTTTTTAAAAACTATGTATTTGAAAATTATTTATTTTTCAATGTTCATTTAAAAGTATTTTAATTTCAATAATTAATTTTTTCAGGTCAGATTCTTCAACTCTCAGAATATCTTGGCTAATTTCACTGAGCACACTCGAACTCTAAGGCTGTATCCTCGCCCTGTTGTAGCATTTCAAATCAACAGCTTTCTTCGATCTCGTCCTCGAACTTCCCATTTCCTCAACAGATTTGCTCGCACTCAGGTACTTTGTTTTACATAATATGTATTCTTAAGTTATGGACAGGTCTTTAATGGTAATGAATATTTACATTTTCTGCTGTCTTCTGGGTTTTATGCCAATCAAAATTATTTGTTTTATCATTCCTGCATGTGTGTGTGTGATGTAAGACTTGTGGTATTGAGATTTGAAAATCTGTGATTGAACTCAATGATAGTTAAGATGCATGTTTAATGCCTAGTACATAGAAGGCCTTTACTCAATGTACATTTACACTCTCAGTTCCATGCTCCTGAAATTCATGGGCCACCAAGCTCTTTTGACTGTACTAAAACTTGGTATTTTTTTCAGGTTTTCATTTATCATTTTTGAGTAAAATCATATCCCAACTTTTGAGATATTTGGATATCTCACCTGCCATTTTTATTTTACAGAGGTAGAGCTATGTGCAGCGGTGTATCAAAGCTGTGGATGCAGGCATTTTGGCACCACCACCCCCCCCCCCCCCCCCTCGATCAATAAATTCTGTTGAACTTTAAAACAATCCTTCTTTTCCCTTAAAAATTGTTACTTTCAAATTCAAAGTTGAAGTTTCCTGTTAAGTCATCAGCATTAATAGAAACATTTTAGTGTGTACCTTGAGAAATACACATTTGTTCCAATCCAAGTATAGCCCTTAGTATATACCATGTACTATGGGCCAGTATACGCTTGGGATTTACTAGAAAATTGGAACGGACAGCTAGTGCTTGTACACAGATTCGGCCACGATGAATGAAAAACAAAAACATATCAGTAAGCATTGTATAGCAGTGGAGATCAGTGTGGAGCGTGACAGCAATTTCTCAATGGATAACATTTGCAATGTAAACATTTTACTGGCCTTCCAGTTATATTTATACATAAAATGTCTATCAAACAAATGTAAGTAGGACTGAAATGCCATTAAAATGATTGTATGAAGCAAAGGCAATAAAGAAATGCATTCAACTAATCAAAAACATGGTACAGTTTTTGCACTAATCCGTTAGCATGTGACTGACAAATAAGTTTTCAATTCGATATTAGTAACTAATAAGTGCTTTATATTTACTAACAAAAATTGAAGAATAAATCCACATAAGTCAATTGAAGTATATTTTATGATTCATTGCCACGCATTCATTGCACCTTTCGATCCCATGTTCGATTAGTACAGCTTGGTGAAAGAGTATTCCTTCTTAGTTAGCCATTCCTTGTACTAGCTGTACTAGTGTTCTCGCAGTCGTGAGGTTAGTCAAAAGGCTTAAAACATGACGTCACTTCTGCAAACTGAGGAAAATGTAGTACAGCTAGTACGCCTTGATGTGGATTGGAACAAGGCCAAAAAGTACATGCCTTTGGCATCCTCTGTAACATTTTAAGGGGTTGGCAATATCCTAACCTACCCCTAACCCAAGCACCACTCCTCCTATGGCTATGTACATAGAAAATAAAAATGAAAATTGAGGCTATGGGAAATAATATGCCTAAAAGGACTTGGACTGAGAATGTTAATGTTTTTGTTTCATAGCTTGTATCCAGCTCATGTAAGTAATAGTATGTACTTAACCAATAATCTATGATAGTTTTAAAGTAATCTTAGATATTTTACATTAATTTTAATATCAGCTTGTAATTAGGGACTTAAATCAAGTAACTATAACATTTTTTATATAATTATCTCTTCTCATCACTGTTGATGTGTCATTATATACAGAATCTAATTATCCCTTTAGGCAGTAGAGTTTCTTGCTGAATGGTCTTTGACTCCGACCAATGTGGCCTTCTTACGAGTACAGACAGGGGTTTTTGACCCTGTACAGATTGGAGACAAGCCTAAATGGTACTCACATACTTTGGAGCCAATTGTTTTTCCTGTGTGGGATGATGGCAGTTCCCTTTCTGGTGCCCTTAAGGCTGCCAGACATGCAGAAAGTCAGCCAACTGGTAAGTTAAGAAAATCTGTAATTCTTTTAGGTTTTTCTTTCCATTCTCTACGTCAAACTTGAGAAATTATATCATTTCTACCCAGGAAGGCATTTTGAAATGAATTTTCAGTTTTATTTGCCATTATGTTAACTTGTAAGTTATTAATTGCCAATTGATTTTTCTATTGCATTTATGTCCATATCGCTGAATAAAAATCAATTGAATGCATTTAAATCATTTCTTACTCTGTGCACTTAATTTGAATGTTGATACCTCAAGTACATACTTCGCTTATTTGAAGTTGCATTATTATAAGTTTCACAGAAATACTTTAAAAATATTATTATACTCTTATACTTATTATTTTTCATTATAACAACCCTTTTCTGTTTACAATTTTTGATAGCTCCTTTTAAATTTTCTGCTCAGAGGGGTTTTGGGTTCACCCTTTACCAAACAACAAATTTTGTATCAACTATGAATGGAAGTTTTCGATCAACTCAAAACTTTCTCTGATTTTTAACTTTTTTTACCAGATGAAAGTGGATCAGATTCAGATGGCGCCGAAAGCACAAGCTCCTCATATTCATCACTCAGTGACTTTGTATCCGAGCTTGTATCATCAGATCTTTCACCAAGTAAGTCAGATTGAAATTTGATCTCTTTTAACTTTGATGGATATTTAATGATCACCTGTGGCATGCAGGTACAGTCACTTGATAAAGTGACAACTTGACACTATCGACAAATTGTTAGTGAAAACGAAATGTATTTAAATGAAAACAAAATGGTACATATTACATAAATATGGAAGACAAGATTTTAAAATAAATGTCATGGGCCACAATCATCTTCAGTGGGCAAGAGGCAATGTCTGGTCAGTTCTGAAAATCAATGCAATCCTTTCATCAGTTTTAAGTGTAGGTTTTCAGAACTACAATGTCATTTCTAGAATGGATGAGATACAATGCTGAGTGTTGACACTACACTAGGTCGGCCTGCTTGCCCCGTGTCTTGTTCCAGATAACTTGCAGAGTTCATCCTGGAATAAATTAGACAGACAACAATTTATGTAAATTTAAACAGGCAGCACTTCTGTTAGTCCCCCATCATACCCAATCTCAAGAGGTATAGTCCAAGCCAAGTTCAGACTGCCTTGCACGCTCAGTTCTGGAATTTTACACCTGCAAAGTTGAGTAGCGATCTTTTTCATAAACATTTGCACTTTTTAGTTTGTCCACAAATTAAGTTCAAACTACACACAAGGATTCAAGTAGGGTCAAAAGACTCACCATAGAAATTTTGTCCTGATAGTACTTGTGGTTCTGGGGAGAAGGTCCATTTCCAGGTTCCAACCATGTGTTTTCTTAAAAAACAAAGTTGTCTGATGTTCACCAAATTTGCATAAAATGAAGGTATTTACACCACCACACTCCTCCTTTGGTGCTGTGCTGAGCTAATGAGCGGTTACCGGGAAAAACTAGGATTACCAAAGATTCTGCATCTTGGTCATTATTTGCACTATTGGAACGAAACTTGGGAGAGAGAGGGCCACTAGGGATATAAGGACGACTTGTAAATTTCACATAGGTGACACAGCAAACACGAGATGTCGCAGTTCATAATTCCTCCATCCGCCACTCTCCTATCCACAGACATGTCCTTCTCTTTCAACAGCTAGAACTCAACCAATGTCTTCATCAAGGTGTTTTTGCTTTCTCCTTGTACAAATACAAATATAAAGGTGCAGAGCATACAGCTCTGCTTTGTGCATGGCCCAAGAAGCATATAAAACTGTAAATAGGCTGGAGTGCACCGGAAGCGGTGGATATTGCTTTCTTTCACTTCATTGATGTTAAAGCAAGGAAGCACATATGAAGTGGTTTCACGGGGTCTTTTGCTCCGTGTACGCTTGGAGGGAGCAGGTTTCACTCCCTAGTTTGGTGATACAATTCTAAAATACTGGATGTTGGCAAGGATTAGTAATGGAACTTGAGCTCTAACAAAATGAAAATATTAGACAATGATCCAGGAGAGGCCAGGAAGAGGTCTCTTGAGGAAGAGCAAGCATACAGAGTCCAAGATGGCGACCTTGCCTCGCTCACCATTCAGACTGTGGTTTCACATTTAAAAGTGCGTTCCTTGAAAAGTGTTGATTACCAATGTGAACACAATATTATTAAAATTTAATACTGCAACTAACATGGAATCATAAGCCCATAGGATCGAGTTGGTATGGTGGCTAAACTTCCGTGCTTGAGGGCCTGAATGGTTTGAAGCATGGTGGTGATGGAGATTTTTAAATGGAATCGTGATCACATCTTGGGTGCTATGTGGAGAGGACCTCAAGTGTGGTGCTCCATCCGTCGAATGGGATGTTAAACTGTAGTCCCCTTAGCACCATTTGTTAAGAGTAGGCCAATTCCAATGTCGGTTTTCTCTCCACCCTTCCTCCATTTTTTAAAATAACTCTTTCCATATTGACCTACTCACTTGTCCTTATTTCTTGCTAGGTGCAATATATATTTTGAATTAAAAGGTCTTCAGTTCATAATGTGTTTTTTTCTCTTGTTCAATTCCGAATGCAATTTGGAAAAAATTTTTACCTATTGCTATTATTTTCCACATGAATCATAGAAAATGGAACTGATATTAATAATGCAAAAAGTCAGTTGTTGGTCACCTTTTCAAAATAGAAAACCAACCAAACCTCTTTCCCTTCTAAAGATTTGGTATGTACGGACCGGACCATCATATAAGAATTGATTAACAAGGCCATCCTTGCCTTGTTTAGTATTCCAGGATCTTTCTGATCAAGTGCAAATTGTCATATATGCACCTTTTGCCACACTAAACCATCAATAGAGAAGTCTATGATAGAATTCTTCTCTTTCTCTTCCATTCTCTACAATGGAATTCATGGAGAATTCACACTTCATTGAGCCCACCATTATATCACTTGGAGCTACACTTTTCCCACAAGGAGGTACTTTCCCTCTTTCCTTTTTCGATTTGCTGAGAGGCATGCTTAGAGATGGGAAAATTACCATGATTTTCATCTGAGGTAAATTACCATGGTAAATATTCGTAATTTTTTAAAATTACCGTAATTTTCCAGTAATTTTTAGTTTTAAGCATTTAACAGCAATTGTATGGCTAAATAAGAAATGCAATAGCAATAGGAAGGGAATAACGATGTTGAAACCATACCTAATACAACATTAAACTATTATAAATTTTAAAAATTGTAAAAGGAACTACGGCAGCGACACACAATCTGCCCATCTTTTGTCAAAGTATGAGATATTTTCAAGAAGAATATTCTAATACATTACTCTATAATGTTATAAATTAATTAAAATATTCCAAAAATGAGTTGTACATGCCTCACTTAATAATTAAACAGGTAGAAATTGTGGGTTTGGCTTAAAAGAACATATTGGGAATTTACCTGTATGAAAAATTATCTCAAAAATAGGTGAATTATCTATAAAATTACCAAAAATTATGGTAATTTTCAACGGGGGTGGTAAATTACAGAAAATACCATGGTAATTTACGAAAATTACCATGGTAATTTTCAGAGTGGCCCATCTTTAAGCATGTCAATAAGATTATTAGATGATTGGGCTGCCGAATAACCTTAAGCCTCCCACCGTGAATACACTTCAATTTGCTTGTGTTCTATTTTGAATGAAGTAGAGAGCAAGGACGGAATTCAGTCCTACTTGATTAAAAAATATGTATATTGAAGTGTAGCCAATAGTTCTTATACTCACCATAGATGGCTCGGGATAAACTTAATATTTGGAGCTTCTCCCATTCTTCATTTTGGTCGAAATTTGTGGGCACTGAATATTTTTCAATTGATTCCCATATATTTTCAAAGTCTGGGCCCACATGCTTATTTTAATGCACTTCTTCTTTTTCTCAGTATTTGTTTCACTCTCTGAATACTCGTGAAATAATGATGCTGATTTTACACCCCATCAATTTATAAAATAAGTGTAACATTATTCAGGTGATAATAAAAATGAAATTAGCCAGATGGAGGCAAATCTCAGATGGAATTAATAATTCTCCTTGAATTTTTGTGGGGTATAGTAATGTCATTTAGATGTATTTTATGCTTTATCCTTGAGTGTTGGCAACAAACAACACCCATATGTGGGGAATACCATATTTACACGAATCTAAAGCTACGTCCACACAGGGTGATAATTGCCGGATAAATGTTGACTGGCGATGTTGTCTTTCAATGTTGATGGTGTGTCTGGATACAAAGAAACATCATCAGTGGTGACAGGTGGTAAATATCAAAGAATGTTGCTGTTGCTGTGTTTCCCACTCAGAATGGAAAACATCGCTCCGTGTGGAGGCATATAGGGCAACATAAAGAAGACTATGGAAGTCGAGGAGTTAGTTTCTTATTTTTAGATGGGAGTAGAGGTGGAAGTAGGTTAATTTTTTATCCATTTATTTATTTTTTTGGTTTTGCAGATGTTCATGAGATTACAACTATTTTTGTTGTTGGTTGAAAACATGTTATTTGGGAAAATTTGGTATTATTTTAATGTTATTTCTTTTCATTGTGTTTTTTCATTTACTTTTTGCTAAGAAAAATTTCCAAGGCACCTTTCCTTGCTTCGACGGAAAGTATTGGACAACCGCGTTTCTCAGTTGCATAGCATTCTCTGGACTTGGAATATTTTATAATTCAAATAAACCAATTCCTTTTCTTCAGATGTCTATTTACTCGGTTTAGTTTCACCAGTATTGGTATCCTCTATCATAGATACCAGTAGGGGTGTATGTATGACTCAATTCTACATTCCTTCTTTGAAAATTATGCAGGTGTATACTAGCCATTCTCACTAGCAAAATCTCAGATTTCAGTCTTGGCAAGTGTAGGCTCCAACAATGTAGTTTTCTCAAAATCCTTAGCACTACACACAACAGCTGAAACATATTTTCCATAACGCGTCTTACTCATGATAACCCGCAGTTGTAAGCTCTTTGTAAAGATCCCTTAGGGTGAGCACCTGTGAATGATTTCATAAAAATGAATATCAAATGCAAATGCATTGTATGCTATAATTACAAAACAAAGATCAGAACCTTCTGGACTAGTCAATGGTTATTTGGCTGTGGTATATTCAGTGTATTACCACAGTCTATACAGTCGCGTCATGCCATGTAATTTTCCCTATACAGACTTGCAGCGCGCCGATGCAAGCGCCTCTAGTGGTGAACGTGTATAACTACTTTCATTACGGTGTAAATGAAGCTAACTTTTGCTCACTTTCGCCAACATTTGCATTGCCTTCTAAACATTTTGTTTTTGCGGGTAATGCTTTATGTTAACGGCTTTTCCATCCTTTTTAAATTATCGTAATCTCGTTCAGAGCACCGATGTCACACAATCGTTCGCGGAATAAATGGTCCATTCAATGGTTAGACATTTCAAAGAAGGAGCAAAACTTTCTTCAATTTTTGAAATATGTACAGAGTAGTTTGTTACCCCAGTCTAGCACTTATGGCTTATGACATAACGTACGTCTGTTCTGACTTTTTAAGTGGCATAAAGACAAAATAGGAAGCACATGTACAGGTATTTATTGAGGTCACTATTACATTTTTGTATTTGCTGTGAGGAATGAAAACACAAAAGGATCTATGGAACAATACTTTTTCATACATTTAATTCAAGTCAGTAACTTGTATTATTCACCTTTAAGTATTTTTTATACATTCGATTTTTGTAGCTAGAGAGACCTTGATTTTTAATGTCAAATATAAAATAAATGCATGTCCTTACAAAGATTCTATTGAGCAAATGTTTCACGTGAGTTGCATATTTTTGGAAGGGGCATTTTGTTTGATTCGTAAATCACATTCCCATAAGATGCCCTATTTGTTTTAATTAACAACACAATGAGTATTACTTAGATATCAATGATGATGAACATTCCTCGAAAAAGGATTTCAGTTCCTCACTGCACAATATAAGACAAAAAATTTCACTACTTTGAAAGTTTTTAAAATATGTTAATAAATTTTTTCCTCAGATATTATCTTCTATTTTCATGAGGAAGTACCTACATTCACAATAATGAAGTGATATCAGTTTTCTCAGAAAATAGCCCAAAAACATATATCATTCACAAGAAATCATGTTATGACCACATTTCTTTCAAGCTATCAAGGATTGCTTCCTGGCTATCGAATACTTCACTGCCGTAGGAAGAATTTAGCTTCAGAAACGATTTAAAAACCAAAGATTGACATAGGAGTAGCCTTGTAGCGGACAGAGAAAAATTCTCCAAAAAGTCTTGTTTCATTTTTCTTGTTTCTTGACATCTTTCTAAAGGGCTTTGGTTCTCAGCTCTTTCCAAATATTTTGCAGAGTTGATATTTAGAAGCCAAACTTCAACAAATTTTACCTTTTATGGATTTATTATCATTTCCTTTATGGTCAATTAACCTGATTGACCCCAGCCAATTTTTCATTACCTCGGGGGCTTCAATGTGTTCATATTCATCTGTGGTAGTAACTATCAGTGTCGCAGCTGAAATAATGCCGTGGGAGTTGAAAATATTGGATAAATCATCTAC
The DNA here is from genome assembly GCA_963573305.1 of Pyrrhosoma nymphula. Lineage (NCBI taxonomy): Eukaryota > Metazoa > Arthropoda > Insecta > Odonata > Coenagrionidae > Pyrrhosoma > Pyrrhosoma nymphula. The sequence continues at coordinate 41,337,660 of OY754334.1, forward strand.
GTTTTTACACATTTTGGTGTTGCCAGTGACTGAACAGGCATTAATCCACAAGGAATAAGAGTGCTTATGGCTGATACTTCTGTAGAATGACGTAGTATATGTGGTGAACTGGCCTTCAATTTGGAGAAGACGGGGAGTTAGCAGGGGGAGTTACTGCTTTTTAAAACTATGGGCAAGTCTGACTGTATTCATAGAATCCAGGGAGAACTATTCACAAATAACCTCCAATGAGATCAACACTCTAATTCCACTTTTTAATAGATGGAAACAATCATATTAAAATAGGTCATTTCTGTAACTATTCAGCAAATGAGGAATATTTTAAAAATAGTATAATATCCTGCATAAAAATCTAAGATAAATCAGTTGATATTTTTATTGACTTACGCATCAGAACAAAGTTTGAACCCTGGTCAGTCACACATGTCTTCACGGTAAACGCTGGTTTAGAAAGTATTTCAAGAGTAGTTTTGAAAACCTTTTGAAAACATTTGTATTTTACAGACTGGCAGGAGAAATAGATACCCTATAGGCTTCCTTAAGTTATAAAACAATCCCTTTATCATTAGCAGTAGAGCTGGACTTGTTATGTTACTGCTTCTGAAGAAACCCAAGTCCTCTAAGCCACAGACATAATCTACACTATTATTGTACTACAAATGCCTCGCAATTGCTATTTTATCTATGCTCAAACTAACCAACCTTTGGTCCTATTTCAAGTTCTTTGCCTTCTCTTTAAAAAGCATAAACACTCTTAGATCCAGGCCACTTTTGGTATTTATTCCCTCAACTTACTGTTGCTACATACAAATAGAGGATAGATTAAAATGTTCGGAAACAATGTGTAACCTTAAGGCACAGTATAAACTAATAAAAGAAATAAGATCAGGTTTAACTTTGTGGAATTTCATTTTATAACAATAAATAAGCACCTGATGATGTGCACATGCATTGAAATCCGGTTTGTGCATAATTGTATTGACCAAAATTGTGGATTGTAAAAGTTTTATTTGTTGTTATACACAGTCTATACTATTTGTTTAGACTGTGCTTAAGGACTGCGATACAGGAGACTCCGTGAAAAACATTTGGTATCACTGAACTTATGAGATCCATGACCACGAAATATAATCCCTATTAATTTCCAGGCAAAATGTTTTTAAACAGTTTTTGGCTATATCTTGCACTTCCGCAATATATCTTCCATCTTTAATTACCCTGACCATCTCCTACCTACCACCAGTACATCTCACTCTACTCTTAATTCGAAGAACTGTTATGTTATTCCTCAAACAAGAAATCTCTTACTCTCTTTAGTGAGTTCTTAATTTCCTGGTTTCGAACTATAGACATACAAATAAAAATTACTCACTCATTGGATGATCCTGTTGTAACTGTATATCAGAGAAAAATTTGCCATGATTGGCAGAAACTGGCTGAAAAGAAACATGTTAGTAACGCTAAAAAAAACTATAGAAGGATACTTTCTTTATATGTATATAAGAGGAGATTGGTATCTAGAGTTTTTCCTCGGGAAGACTGTCTTTCAGGCAGGTAACTTCCGTTGAAAGCTTATTAGAGACGGATTATTGGGTATATCAAATATTATGAGGACAGCGGTTAGCACCAATCTCTTTTTATCAACTGGCTGTCTTCAAAATGCCCCGAACAGAGCAAATAATTTTGTGCACAAGTAAGCGGCATTTTTCCCGTTTCAATCTTTTCTGCGGCAATGGGTGACCCGTCGTATGCACGGGTAATGATCATAATAAATTACATTAGCGTGCTAAAATAAAAGAATTAGAGAGCGCTCACGTTTTGTGAGCTTCAAAAATATCAAGAGCACCGACCAACCTGTAATGATACTTAGGGAATCGGAAAAAATGACACTCCTGAATTCCATTACCGATTTCTGCTGCAGTATTATTTAATAAAAATCAAATGTGAAAACACTGTACGCAGTCACAGCACTCAGCACACAGTCTCAATCAAAGCCGGTATGACATCCAAAGTACGGTATTGTATCGCGAGATTGAAATACAGGATGAGTTTGAACGGTTGTTTCTAGTACGCTTGAACTGCGTTTTATTCTCACTGTTGCCTTTTAACGCAATATAATCCTAAAAGGGGAGACATTATCAAATATTATCTACAAAAGGAATAATACCATTACATCACGAAGAAGAAAATAGGTTCTAGTTCCAGTGCGCGAAAGTGTATGTAATAACCCCACATTACGGTAGTTATACACGTTCGCCGCTTGGGGCGCTACTAACAGCTAGCTGCAAGAATTGTGTCCGTCTTGTCGCGACTGTATAGACTGTGGTATTACTCTCCATTCCACAATAGAATCATGTATTCATGAAATCCCACCATTTGAAATTTGGCCGTGACACACAACACCAGCATACAAAATTTGGTAGCCAAAATCTGCTTGGGCCAATGGTACATTGCTGAAAGTTCCAAGATAATTGTAGTATACACTGTCAATGTTTTTTGGTGCTTCTATCTGTACATATTTCCCACCAAGCACCCTAATATAATGAGGGAAGTTCTATCTCTTTTGAAATCCATCTGCAATTTTAATCCACTCATTCTCGGGTACTTGAAAAAAATACATTTGTTATTTCTTATAGTTTGTTTGTTTATTCGTAAAATAATGTATGTGTTCCAGGATGATGAGGAAAATGAAGATAATGCTAGAATTGCTTCATCTGAAGCTATATCAGTCACACCTGTGCCCCTTCCAAAACCACAGAAAAGCAAACATGTGTTTCCACTACCCGAACTTCGAAGCAAAATTCTGAGAAACAAATCCAGACTAGTGTAAGAAGCCTCTAAGTTTATGAAAGCTGTTAAAGAGGACATTGTCCAGAAAGTGTCCTTTCCTATACGTAGAGAAAATGTTTCTTGGTCGGCTTTGTTGGTCACGCAATTCGCCTCCCCGGCCGGCATTAATGTGTTTACTGATCACCTGCTTTTCTGTCAACCAAGCATTTATTGCGGACGAAGTGTAATTTTGATAGTTTTATCTTTTTTTCATTCACAAGAATGCAATTATGTTTGCGTAGATAAATCTGAAAAGATGCACCCAAGATGCAACCAAGCCAGTTTCTGATTATAAGGACGACCAACACTTAAGCTGTGTCAATGCAATTTGGAGTTGTGCTTGTCTCAAACGAGAGAGAATATTGTGTAGAAATGCATAGTTCAAATGTCGGTGTGATCGACAAACAATTCATTAAACTGCATCACGAAACATGCAGCAGGGCTCAAAAAATGGCAATATGAAGTATACGGCTGTTGAAAATCACGTGATGCATAATTGTTAACATAAAAAACACGATATGAAGTATCTTGAATCTGGCAGAGGTGTACTGTATTGGCCTGAATATAAGACTGTTATTTTTTTCTACTTGGAAGAGGTCAAAAATCGCTATCAGTCTTATTTTCGCGCCCTATGAAAAATAAAATTTCGGGACGCAACCAGCACAACATGCGTGCGTGGTGGGTTGCGTCACTGCTGGTTCTTGCTATTACGAATTCAAACTTTATTACAGCTTTACAATGAACGAAAACATCACATTTAAGCACGCCAGGTATAGCACGACTATGATGTTTGACGTCGATTTTTTATGAGAGTCGCACGGTGTAGGAAGATTTCCCTAAAATGGCACCTCTACAACCCAACCTGTCTAACATTCCGTGCCGTCTTATATTCGGGCCAGTAATGTACATACATTAAAAGTTAACATCAGTGAGTTTCTTTTAAATAGATTTTGATATATGCTTGACTGTTGCAGGTTTCACTTCGTTGAAGTCACTAATATCAGTACTCATGATTGACACAGCTTAGTACTTTTCTACAATATTTTATTATTGCAAGACGCTTTTTGCCGCTTTACAGCTCTACGGTATCAAAGAACATGCCAGATATTACAGAAATATGGATTCCACCTCACCTTTTGCCAAACACCTTCTTGATAACAATCACACGAGCGATTTTATACCAGAAATTTTACACGTTATTCCCTAAGGCCTGAAAATGGACGCACTTGAACTATTAGAAATTCTCAGACAGTCAAATAACCTTTGCAACAAATTATTATTTCCGCATCCCTCTCCCCTCCTTTCAGATAAAATTAATCTTTCCCACCTCACCAGCCCTTAATCATCGTGTCTTTTATTTTTTTCCCCTCAACCCTGCCCCAATATCTGTTTTACCCCCCTCCTCCTCCGTAACTACAACAAACAATAACAAACTTCTGTATATTATATATTGTGTACCTGACTTGACGATGCCGTAAAGTGGCGAAACCTGTCGTGGAATAATAAAATATTGTAGAAAAGTACTAAGCTGTGTTAATCATGAGTACAGATTTTGAGATTTTTATTTTTAAAAACCGTGTAAATAGCCACCGAAAGCAACTGTAGAAAATTTAATTGCATCCTGAGGTCGTTGAAGCTTGGCACAGATTTGGGCACTGTGTAAATTTGAATTTGAGTGTTGAGAGGCTGTGTTCAGTGAAATTTCACTGCTTTCAAGTAGTAGATACTAATAATCAAAGGAAACCCCCTCAGTTGCAAAATCTAGTACTCAAAGTATATACTGTGGGTAACCAAGGGCCACTGTAGACAGTACTGCAGTTGATAAGGAAAATCTGAAGGTGCTCATTTTTAATGTTTATGATGAACAACAATAGATCTGGTGTGATTTAATTGAAAATAGGAGCATACAACTATGGAATGGCTCATGATAACTTTGATACAAAGCCAGTACAAGAGGAAAACGAACTGATAATTTGGGGAACAAGCTCAGGCCCGTGATATATCCATAACTGCAGTAATCTGAGGTGCATTATAACTGGATTTTACTGTATTAGAATGAATCACCTCTTCTCGTTGGGCCTCAATGGAGAAAAATCCTTAAGCCATCTTAAATAAAGAGGATCCACTATCCAAAGTGGATTCATGAAAAAGCACAACAATTAGTCTCATTAGCATTAATAAAAATGGGTGGGTGTACACGATAAGCTACGCTTCAAAATATTCTTCTTCTCAGAATGCCAGCAATAAATCTTACTCAGTCTCTGTTTAATCTCCTGTGTACTCCTCCCAATTTATCGCTGTCTTGCATAATATCTCCAGCAGGGAAAGCAACTTCACCTTATATGGGAGCACCTATTACTACATACTATAATTTCATAGTTCCTCAAAACTTGAATATTTCTGATAATTCTATATCTGGGCTAATGAGAGGTCCTGTAAGGCTGTAAATAAAATGATTAGCACCTCACCTGTCCTTAGCCCTTAGGTTGATTTAATGAACTCCACTTTGAATCATAACAGTAAGCATAAACCCAAAGAAAATGGTATTTTCTTCTATTTCTGTGCTGGCCCTATGATATTTATTCTTTCCTAGCAAACCAATCCCTATCATGTCCTAGGTTGTTGTTCCTCCATTAGATCTACTCAAAGCTGTCTGCCATTATCTTTCTTCTTTTAATCTTTAAAAGCCCACATTTAAATTCTCACTGATGGTCCTGCTGGTAGAAAATTTGCCCATCATTTAATTTAAACTCACATAACATGGTCCTTTAAGTTCCTATTTGGAAAACAGGACCAATTGTTTCTGGGAGCATACATTCTCATTGGGTAGATATGGGTAAACCAAAAAACCTTTAAGTTGAAATTAGAGAATATGACTGGAAATAAGTTATTTAAAATGATGGATTTTTGGCTTATAGGAGGACATACTCTATGAAAAGAAACAGGTGATTCCTCAGATATCCCTATATTTTTCCCTCTCATTGTCCAGTTTATGAAATGAGAGAATGCGTTTCATAGCCAGTAGCTGCATTGTGCTTAATTCTTTGAAGCCCATGGGTATAGTAACTGTTAATGCTGAGAAACCCAGGTGTTTTTGGCTCATTCCAAATAGTGCATGCTAAAACTCACCAAGTTTTACTGGTAGGCTCACAGTAACAGAAAATTTTCAAAAAAGAAAGATAGATGGCCTAGAAAATAGACTCAGGAGTGCTTGGAAGCCCAGCTGGAGAAAAATATGCTGTAAGTTCAGTAAAGGAGCAAACATTAAGACCTGGAGTGATGATTGAGTTTGGGTCTTGAGAATATGCATCCAGCCTGAGGCATACTCAGTAATGTGCTTCAAAGCACTAACAAGAATCAGTTTAAGCGTGAAGTTACTTTTTTAATTCATCTTAATCATTATTATTTGAGATGAACTGCTGAGGTAGGCGATGATGGAAAAGGGTTACATCTACTTGTCTTTTGGAGTCACAGACCCTGATCTCCTTATATGATTTCATTCTTCAGCTTAGCAAACGTCTTACCTCTCTTCATACCATTCATAAAGCTTATTCCTTTTCTTCCCCTTCCCCTTTTATCCAACATCCTCCCCTCTATCTTGGCCTTTGGAATCTCCTCACCCCTCATTACTCATTCTAGCACCTTCATTGCCACCTCTTCATCTCATTCAGCAGTTTCCTCTCCTCACCTACCATGTCAAGCCCTTCCTCATTTATCTTAGCCAGTGGTGTCAGTAAAGGGCTGTAGGGAGTGCGGACCGCACCGGGTGACACCAACATGCAAAATATTAGTCTATGATTCTATATCACCCTATGAAATTATTGTTATGCATTGTTTCAGCCCAGGGACAATTGTGTTATGTATTGAAATATAAAAATATCTCTGTTCTGTTATTTATAAACACAAAAATGTGTTATAGTTTTGCGTGTATAATATGAAATGTTACGCGGACTCAGAGGAGGTCCATGGGGTAAGTCGTGAGGGCGTGACACCATGAGTTACTGCACTTGGTGACACCAACCTTAGTGATGCTACTGATCTTAGCAAAAATAACTAAAAACATTTTTGCCGGCATATTGTGTAGCATAACTGAATTCAGTTTCAGGGACACAAGATGGTGGAGCATTATCTCATCAGGCAGCTCTTTCCAGTGGCCTAGATCATAGATCTGTGTACCATCCCCCTTCATGCCTGCAGTTACCAGGTGGAAATGCCTCACCAGACTCAGCCTTCAGCGTTCCTGGGTCACCACCATCCACCTCCTCCAGCCATTCAGATCTCAGTTCTCCTAGCTTCAACAGAGATTCTGAGATGGAATTTGGTAGTCGAATGGATCAACAGGATGATGATGAGGAGGCATTTGGATCAAAGGAACGACGTCGTAGCAGTGTTAGTATATTTCATGTTCATAATCATGGGTAGTCTACCAAATAAATGATTGGTATAGTGGCGAAAAAATTTAATGCAAAGCTTGTTGGGCGTCTGGATGCGGCAAACACGGGAACTACTTGAAGTAGACCACCTACCGAAAATTTGACAGCAACATATCTCATACAACCGGGAATTTTCAAACTTCATACGCTTCGTATTTAAGGATAAAGTTTATCGCATTTTTAAAGACATCATCCCTAATTTTTATCAGTCTATATCCTTGCGAGTGAGTTTATAAGAAAAAGTGCACACAGTTTTTCCGATCAAGTGTGGATAGTGTTCATTTTGGTTACTATTTTCAAATTTTTAAAATGAGTGATTCAATTAGTAGCGTGTGGAAATACTGTAATGTGGATGCTGCCAACGATAAGTATGCTATATGTACCTTGTGTTTTAAAAAGCTGTCTCGTGGTGGAAAATCACACAACACCTCAAACTTAATGAAACATTTAAAAACTGCCCACAAAGTGATGGTAGGTGGGGAATTTAGCAGACAAAGTTGCAAAGGTATTGCGAGTCCCATAGAGCTTGAGACTGCTGATGATCCTAGAGAAGACGCCACTGCCAACAAAAAGGGAGGAATCAGGCGAGATGTTGTGGAATATGAACATAATAAGAACTAAGATTATGCAATTTTCCACTGATAAAATTTTAATTGACCCAGGTTTCGATGCACTGCATCATCATCAGGTCTGATGACGATGCAGTGCATCGAAACCCGGGCCGATTAAAATTTTATCTGTGGAAAATTGCATCATCTTAGTTCTTATTACCCCCTGCCAACAATGTTGCAGAGGAAGCTACGTTGTCCAAAAGATTCCAAAGTAGGCTTTCACAGCCTACTTTGCAACAATTTTGGGACGTGAAAACAAAGTATAAACCTGGTGACCCAAGGGCGAAAAGAATCACAAGGCTGATTGGAGAGATGATATGTAAGGACATGCAACCTTTCACTATCGTTGAAAATGAAGGTTTCAAATACCTAATGGGGTACATTGAACCACGTTATGCCTTGCCCTCAAGGAAATACCTTTCAAATATTTTAATTCAGGAGCTGTATGAAGAAACAAAGAGTGTAGTGCAAGACTTATTGAAAGAAGCTCAGCATGTTGGTGTGACAACAGATTTGTGGATATCTACAGCAAATTACGATTAATTGGCTTTGACTGTCCATTTTATAGACTCTTCATTCAAAAATCAACATATATGCCTCGAGTTTGTCCCATTTCAAGAAATAAGCCATTCAGCCATTCACATTTCAAAGTTTTTGACTGAAACATTACAGGAATGGGATACTTAGATAAAGTTGTCTCTATTATTCATGATAATGCAATGAACATGGAATGTGTCATGAATATGACAGACTTTCACCACATATCTTGTCTGGCGCATACACCAGTTGGTGGTGAAAGATGGAATAATGAAGAATAAAATTATAACAAACCTAATTTCTATTTGCTGCCAAACTGTTGGTCACTTCACACAGTCCTCGAAGGCTACAAAAATTTTGGATGCTGCACAAAATGAGCTTGGTTTAAAGAAGCATAATTTAATTCAAGATGAAAAAACTCGATGGAATTCTACCTTGCACAAGATGGAAAGGTTGTTTGAGCAAAAGCGTGCAATACTTCTGGCATCAGCATACATGAAACTTCCTGCTGAGCTTTCCTCTATGCAATGGGACCTCATGAAGGATGTTAATGACATTTTAAAAATATTTGACAGAGCCACATTAAATTTCAGTTTATCTTTTGTCACAACCTCTGAAATGATACCAATTGTAAAAAGTATTGTGAATGAAATAGAGAGGCAGGGTCTTGTAGGTTTGGGACTAAGTGGTTTGAAAAATGACTTGCTTGCTTCTTTAAAGTACCGATTTCAAATGCTGGAGAAAAATAAACTGTTCTGCTTGTCTACCTTATTGGATCCACGTTTAAAAAGCAGTGTGTTCACTGATGAGCATAATCTTTGAGTAGCTATACAAAAACTAACAGCTGAAGTGGCCAATCTAACATCTAGAAATAAATCAGTTCAGGTAATATGTCTTGGGTTAATTGTTCTTCAAATACTAATTTTCAAATAGAATGCTACAGATCATTTGCAATGCCACAGTAATAATCTCTATGCTTTAATTTTGGAGAAAAGCATTTTGATTAATTAAGAAAACTGAATTCATATTGCATTGAAAGTTTTAAGAATAATTAACATTTGTTACTTGGGAAACTCCTTCAACAATGGAAACCTTGGCACAAGGGACTTCCTCTGGAATGTGGACCCTGTATTCCAGAATTATGAAACCAGGAAGAAGCCTTATTTCAGATACAAATGAAGAGGAAGTAAAGGGCTATCTACATGAGCCATTACTGCAACCAAGCTTAGATATTTTTCTTTATTGGAAAGAATGCTCCACCTACCCCAACCTTTGTAGGTTGGCCCAAAAATATTTGTGTATTTCTCCAGCCACCGTATTTTCTGAAAGACTCTTCAGCACAGCAGGCCTCATTTGTGACCGAAAAAGAAATAGATTAAACCCTGAGAGGGTAAAGATGCTAGTTTTTAAAAATAAAAACCTGAAGTTAAAGAAGTGATATAACTATATTTTGTTCACATATAGGCTGATTCATTTCAATAAGACACTTGAAAAGAAATATATTTAATGCCAGTCACAGTAAATTGAAGTGAAATGGAAAGTATCCTATTTATATTTTTGTATAATTATGATTTCTTTGAAATATGTGGGCCACAGACATATTGTTTAAGCATTTAATCATATCCACTGTAAGATGGCATGCTAAACTAATTAAAAAAGACTCAGTCGTGCCTGTTTTAACATTGGAAAATGTGCACAACATACTTTAATGATTATGATGCTAATATATATTTATATTTAATAGAACAAAGAAAAAGTACTCAGTTATCAGAAATACTTGTTTTTTTTTATTCTTCCAGATGCTCTTCAAAACTGTTATTACTGTTTGCTTGTACCCAGTCCTGTAGTTTTTCTGTTTATGCTGTATTTTAAACCAAAATATCTTTATAATTTTAAATTCATTCATAATGTCTGGTATCGAGTAGTATCCTGAGTACTTACTGGTATCGTACTCGGTATCGAGAAAAAATGGTATCGACCCATCACTAATTAGGACATACATTTTTCGTGAGGAAATGCAAATCCTATTCACTGAATTAAAAGCTGGTTTACTAGAGTTATATTTCTTGCTTCGATGAACTGATTTGTTTACACACGCGCGTACAAAAAATCAATGACTGTAAGAACCAAAATCGTCCAGTATTTTGAGCGGCTCGAAATTCTACCTTCACTCTGCCCTGCCAAACCTCGAGGGATCTGCCCTTGAGAAAATAAATCAAGAGAGCGCATGAGGCGATAAAGCGCACAAAGAGCCAGGAGGTATTTAAGAGGTATGCAAACGGGGCTGGACGACTCAGAAGAGGTAGTCAAATTTTACTGTTCAGTGAACTGCTGGAAAAAATGGTTATGGTAGTTAGGGATTGAATTTTAGTTAATAAAGGCTAGTGACATTCAAGGTTTCATATTACATCCTGTGGACCTCCTGAACTATTAAGCGAAAATTTAATGGCCAGAAAAAACGGATTTCTTTAGGTGGATCAATTAATGAGGCTTCACTGAGATTTGAACTCTCGATCTTCAGGTCGGAAGCTGGATGCTTTACCCACTACACAACTGGAACTGTGATGCAGTCTAGTGGTTTCTATTTTCATTATGTGTGCTGCGTTCACAGATTCCCCAATGACAGATGTCAGTTACTTGGTGAGAGGTGGGCAAAGATATAATTTGAAAAAAAAAACAAGAACTCACAGTTGGGTCTTTTACGCATAGTCAAATTGTGATGCATATGATTTAATATCACTGGTACGAAGTGTATGAAGTTTGAAAATTCCCGGTTGTATGAGACATGTTGTTGTCAAATTTTTGGAAGGTGGTCTACTCCAAGTAGTTCCCGTGCTCGTCGCATCCAGACGTCCAACGAGCTTTGCGTTAAATTTTTCCGCCTCTGTACATAGATAGTCTTTCCCATTAAATCTTTGATCACAAGAGTTTTCTCTTTAGCTTCCTTAATATCTGTCTCTTATCTTATGTCAAATTCCATTCAGACTCAGTACCTTTTGACTTCCTTCATGCTGTCCAAAATTCATATTCTTCTCTTACCTCTCTCTCATTTACCTAAAATGCTCCCCTCTATTCCCCTCTCTCCTCCTATTCCTCTATTCACCCTCTCTTCAGCATAAATGTACATATTAAATGCTTTGGCTAACATCACCAATGTAGCATGTGGAATCAATGAAAACCAGTCTTATTACTGCATTTTATTTTTTACTAGTATTATATCATGAGTAAATTTGTCTCCCATAAACTGGACCAGGACTGCTACTCTTAAAGAAGAAAAATACATATAGCACTATCATAAAAAATTATTGAAGAAAATTAAAAATAACTTTGTTTACTCCACTTTATGAATTCTATTGAAACCACCTGGGTTTTGACACTGTCATCTTCAGGCAAAATAAAGCATTGAGACCCAGGTTGTTTCAATAAAATTCTTAAGGTGGAGTTCTCCAAGTTATTTTCCATTTTCTCTGCGATGGATAACTTCCACAAAATAAAGCCTGAAACCATTTCCTCAATAAACTGTTGTGTCAGTAACCCATTTAGTTTTATAGCAAAATTCCACTTAATACATACATGAGCTAAATGAGGCTTGACTGAGTACAAAGTTTAGTACATACTTTGTTTTGATCTGTCCTTTGTTTTGTCACTTCCAAACAGGGAGGCACCCGAGGAGGGCAGGAAATGGAAGGCGATGGGACCTGGCCAGGGAGTACAGAAAGCCCAGGCGGTGAATCTGACTCCAATTCCACTACCACTTCTCCAAAAACAGTCCTGAGTACCAGTCGCCCTCTTCCTCCTCCTCCCATACCTCCCCGCCAGTCCTTGGGGAGTGAGGGATCACAGGAGTTGTCACCTATTTCCAAAAATAGACTTGGTCGTGCTCCTACTCCAGTAAGTAAGATTTCATATATTTAATGTGGATTATTTCTTTTAATGTGGATTTCTTGATTATAGCCATGGGAACAACACATGCACATGAGATTATGAGTCAAAGTCAGATGGAATAAAATTATGGCAATAAAACATATTTACCACTATGTAGTATTTCAGACAGAACTCCCTCTAAATTTTAGGTACCTGTATGCTGCTTTTACTGATGAGAAAATATCTTGTTGAGGATAGCTGCTTTTTCTGTCTTTTAAATTGTATGCTATGAGCAAGAAAATAAGCAATAATGATGATCATGTTTTGGTTGCCTTTGATTTTAAATCTTTTAATGAAAATATTTTTAGTGAATCAAATTGAATTTCTCGGAATTTCACTAGTGATATAGTTATAATTCTCAGCGCACTTACTGTTTTTCAAAATATACATTGAAAATTAGAACAATCCTCAATGAAAATTGAAATGTTCAATTCAAAATCATACATACAGTCACTTGCTGGTGTATATTTGAGTAAACATATTTAATTCACTGATGAGTCATACTTTTTGTTCAGTGATAAGATACAGATAGGACTTGCCTCATTTTTTCATAAATGGGTATTAGGATGGTCACAAGAAATCAATGTTCCAATTTTTTCCAGGGGACCCTCCTTAAAGTTGCCAATTGGCTAGAAAATGTGATTGACTAAGTTTCAGCTCAACTACATAATATTAGGTAGCCCATGCCTCACTGAGGTTGGAGTTTAGAAAAACTGCAATTTTTATAACAAAATCAGAGTTTTTCCTTCATAAAATGAAAAATATTCATCCTGGAATCCTGATTCTGGTATCATTCCATATAAAATGTTATTGCCTTGAAGTTTTACTCTTGCCACTTGTTTGCTAAAGCTTATAGGTTTAGATTAGATTGTTGTTGGGGGGGGGCCTTCGTCAGGAGCCCGGGCACTTAGACCTTTCTTGGTCCATTGTTCCAACCCCTTGCCTGTCTGCCACTTGCAGACAGGGGACAAGAGCACCTCAGTAGAGGTATGGAGGATTGGCCTACCCCTGCCTCCCCCCAGTACCAGGTATAGAGGATGTCCTCCCTCCAACCGGCCCGGTCTGGGTCTCCCTCCGGCCTCCCGGTGTAGGTCTGGAGGGAGTATCATCTTTCCATCCATGCCTGGTTGAGGTATGGAGGAGGGTCACCCATCCAACCACCGTCCGGGCCCAACGTTGCTTAACTTCGGTGTTCTGATGGGAACCGGTGTTTCAACATGGCTAGGCCCTTGCCAAGCTTATAGGTTTAGTGATATTTAGCATTTTTCAGGTCTCTCTTATGGCCCATATCCTCAAAAGTAAATGTATATTGAAAGGCCTAAAACATTTGCAACATTCAATTCCATCCACTTTCCAGATTTTGCTTTTTGTATTTTTCACTCTGTACATTAAAAAGGGCTCATTTAGACGTGTTTTTAAAAGTGAATTTAGCAAAAACCAAATAAAAAATTAACGAATTAAGGGAAAATAAGAGCAAGGAAGGTAAAAAAATAAGATCAAATAATTTTCAAATGCATTTTATTTGAAGAAATGAGTATTGTTTTCAGTTTTCAGGTTAAAGTGGTACATATTGGTATTGGCTTAGATAAGGTGTCTTTTGAAGAGTCAGGAAAAATTTGTCTACATTCAGATACAGCTTGTAACAAAAACTGCCATTGTTATTCTTCTTGCGTCAAACAGGAATTGAAGTCTTGTATTAATTTTACCCCCCATTCAGCTGTGTCATCAAAACCATATAAGTTGATGTTGATAAGTGGGCCTGACCTAGTGGAAATGATGAATATCCATGTTAAGGAAAAAACAACTTTGTAATTTCCTCAGTTGCATTGTGGAAATTACAAATTTGAGTTTTTCTCAACATGGATAACCTTAAAAGCATTCACAATTTTTTTAGCGTTTAAATAATGTTGATTTTACTATGCTTATTTCAACTTGTACTGTTGTTTGTCTGGATGGAATCTTGTAATCGAAACCTAATCCACTTCCCAATGTACAATCGAGCTGAAATTTGGCACACTTACTTAATCTCAATGAAAATACATGATTCATTCATTAAATTCACTAATTACCAAGTTAATCTACTGAAAGTAAATGGTTTTCATTTTATATTTATTTATCCGAACATGACGCAACCCGCGTCACATTGTCTACTCGCAGTCAGCGCTGTTGAAATTCTTTGCAACCATCATTTTAGCATTTATATCGAGATGAAATGCTAATAATTTAAATTTTAAATAACCTTTGTACAATTAATAGAAAGACGAGCGATACCCAGTAGTAGTGAGCCGACACTTTAACACCTGAATCAATGCTCTAATGAGATTCAATATAAGCTTGATTAAAAAAAAATATTTTATATATATATATATATATATATTTATAATCACCTCTTGGCTGTTGACTGTTTAATTGTTCAATGAGAAAACTCGAAATTTGGTCCAGATTACTTAATTTATGTTTATATTTTCATCTCCAATTCCAGTTTTGTATTTCATCTTATCTAGCTTGGACGACCAAGCCTGCAATTTATAAAAAAATATCTGGCTGAGGGTCAGTGATTGTGCCCATTTTACAATCAAATACAGGTCTTAGAAATATTTCCAAAATATGGTGGCGACATGGTAAATAGAAAAGATTTTTCTCTAATAACTGCTCTAGCTTAATGCAGACTCCCCTAAGGCGACCAGTATTTACTGCAGTGGTATCAAAACACATTGCCCGAATTTTCCCAACTGGCCCCCAGTGTTCTACTGTCGAAAATACAGCTTTTGCCTGAGTAATTCCCATACTATTTTTAAGCTTAGGAACACCTATCAACTCTTCTTCATCTCCACAACTAATCAAAACTTCTACCCTCTCTACATTTTCTTTATTCAAAATATCTGGAAGCAATTTTAAATCCCAGTGCACAGCAGTTCCCTCTAAATTGGAATTCTTGAATCTATTTTTGATAAACTCAGCCCTTAGTTTTCAGAATTGCTATCTTCGGAGTCTTATTGCACTTCTACTTATAATTAAATTCTGTGAGTCATAACCTAACGCCTTTGCAGTAGCTTATGTTATTCACACTGCGTCTCTATCAGAAATACTACACATATCTAACAACAAATACAATTTTTCAGTAATAATTTCTCCAGTTCCTTGAGAGTACTTCCTCTTTTTTATTTCTGTTCCTGCTTCCTCTGTGTGTGGAAAATTATCCTCCATATCTTCTTGCGTTGGCTCCTCTTCCTCTGATGTACTACTTGTGCTTTGTAAAGATTCCAGTTCTACATCTTTTTCATTTTCTAAAAATAAATAAATAAGATATTAAAGTTTTTGTTAATGTCAACCTATCTACCTAAGTGGTAAAAAATAACATGAAAAAAATGAGAGAAAAACTCAAACTCACCAACATTTTTTCTTGATTTTTCCAATCTTGCCATCTCAGCTGCTTGTCTCTTTTCTCTTCCTTGTTTTTATATTCACAAATTTCATGTCAATGCCTCCTATGCAGCCAGGACATCCTTTTCCTCTCTATAGTAGATTGTATGAGTGGGGGAGGGCCTCCTGGAGTCCTCCTGGCACTCAAACTTCTTTGGGTCCATTGTGCCGTCCCACATTTAATTTGCCTGCCACTTACAGAGAGGGGACAAGAGCATCACCGTTGAGGTATGGAGGAGAGTCACCTCCCTCCAACCTTCCCAGTTTGGGGGTAGGATCAGCCCTCTTATCCTTCCGTTAGAGGTCTGGAGGAGTGTCATCTCTCCATCCACCCCAGTAGAGGTATGGAGGAGGGCCACCCCTCCAACCCTTGTCCGGGCCAAATGGTGCTTAAATTCAGTGATCTGACAGGAACTGGTGTTTCAATGTGGCCTGGCCCTTTCCCACTCTCTCTGTAGTAACTAAAATTGATTTCCTCCTTCAGTCGTGTTTTTAAGTGCATACTGATGAGCAACATCAAATAGGTTGTCAAGGGTTGACTTGAAAGCTTCTACTTTTCGATTTTGAGCAGTGCTTGCAGATCTGGTTGTAATTTTTTTGCAGTTTTTCCACTCATTATACAGTTTTTCAAGCTTTGCAACACAATCTTTCATGTGTCTGGTTGGTATCTTAGCTTTCTCCCAAAAAAGTAAAACTTCCAGCCTTGTAAATCTTGCAGCTTCTCTGGTGTTCAATTTCACTCGGTGCATATTAGAAAATAAACTGCGTAAAACTTGACAGTTATGTGGCAACTTACTGCCAGGGTTTAGATGAGACATGTGGCTAATTTAAAAAAATCTTGTCTTTCTGCCTTGAACTCAAGCTTGTTGATGCTGTAGAGATCCAAGGTAGAGCCAATGCCCCTTGAACCCCACAAGAAAAAATTCACTACACAAATATTCATTGCTTGAAAACCAAACGTGAACTAAAGCTTCCTTCCTCGACCTTTCAAGAGAGGGAGAACTTAACACGATATTAGTGGGGAGGAGAACCGGATGGAACTAAGCAGTACAGATACATTATTTGTTGTACAAGTACATTATTTGTATGAAATAATTTCTCACAATAATTATAATAAGGTGATACATAATTACATTATCGAAACCATGCCCGGTAACTATAAAAAAGTGTGAAATGTACAAAGCAAGATATAATTTCCTGTGACAAAGTTCTCCAAAGTTAAGACTGAAACTTTAACTTGTACATTGTTTGTACACTGATTGTTCATTGTCTGTCGATGCTAAAAACAGGGTTCTCAACAATATCAGAATTAGCTGACTTTGTAAGAATAACGGACTTTTAGGTGTACTTCAACTGCAAAGCAAAGTGAGAACCCATCTCCCTGAGGGTTAAAACTAGATTCCTATCAACTATAAATCGTGAAAATATTGATAGTTACAAAAAAATATTTATTTTAATGCAAATTACTTAGTCCTTTAATTAATTATTATTTTAATGCAAATACTATGAAGGAAGAAAAAAATGGTCATCAAGTAGTAAATTAGTTCTGTTGCTACTTTCTAAAAGTTGATTTTGAGGATGTGGACCTGATCTGAAAAATGCTAAATATCAGTAAATCAACTTTTAAAAAACAAGTGGCAAGAGTAAAACTTCAAGGCAATAACATTTTCTATGAAATTATATGAGAATCAGGATTCTAGGACGAATGGTTTTCGTTTTATGATGGAAAAGCTTCAATTTTTTGCTAAAAATCTTAGTTTTCTATACTTCAACCTCAATGAGGCACGGGTTAATACTATAAAGTTGAGCTGAAACTTTGCCAATCATATTTTCTTGCTAATTGGCAACTTTTATGGTGGTCCCCCAGAAGATGCGACAAAAAATCTTTTCCCCCAGTGCCTTGTGACCTAAAGTAAACGTCTTATTTAATTTTTTATTTATTCTTGTGATTAGTTGTTTGTTATAACAAGTAATCCATGCTATCTAACATAAACAAAGAATTCTGTAAGCCATTAAGTTAGGAAGTTTTGATGCCTTTTCAAATTTCCACATTTCTTTAACTCATCTATTTGGGGCTTATTTATAAAACATTACTATCAATGTGAATTTGTGCACTTCTTTTTCCTCAATCAATGCTTGGGATTTATCCTTATTTCCTAGGCACACATTTGATGTACTGAATCTGTTAGTTCTTTGAGTATACTTCAGTCTTCTATGAACAAATTATAGTTTAAAATTAGGTTAACCCTCAAGTAGTTTCACGGAGGACAATAGTCATCCATGGTGGTATCAATGTTCTGGAATAATGTTAATTACTATTGCAGATGCAGTGACTGGGACTTATAAATTTTAAGTATTGGAGACCTTAGTCATATTTATCCCTGCAATTTTAATTACGGTGATTTGAGAGTATTTATACGCATATGATATATCAACATGAATTACTACTGTCCTCTGCATGACTGCTTGAGAGTTAATCATTTATGGTATCAGAAAAAGGCCTCCTTTATTGCATCATAATGCCAAAGATACAGGAGTAACACTTCAATTATGATGTATCAAAATCATGGAAAGTATATGATTTTTAATGATTTACATTGAATGTTTACTGTATTGTGATACATTGAAGGATCATTCACCTCATCTTATCATGTTATCATGCCATTCTTCCTTTAGGCCTTGTCATTTTAAAATAATACTCTTGCAGAAATCAAGTTTAACATTTTCCTTATACCTATGCACATCACCATTCCTTTACTAACCATGTCATAGTATAGTAAAAACACTGTGCACTAGAGCCTCTTGTATGAAATAACCTAAAATTTATTTTCTTTGAAGTGGTTGTTATTTCATTGGGCACCTATTTGTTTTTTAATTGTGGGTATTTGCACTCAAGGATTAATATTGAAGGATAATTGATCTCAAAAGGTTGTACACAATGTGCGTCTTCTCATTGAAAAGTGTTTTAATGCTGAATTCTGTTGTCATTTCATTAGTTGTGTTGGTGGAATGAAACTGTCAAGTCATGCTCATAATGTAGATGACCCCTGACTATTCATCACACAAAGTATGAAAGGATTCATTCTTTTTATCCATTTTACTTAGTGCTATATTTATTTTTGTTTGAGCCCCATGACTGAATCTGTGCTTGATTACTTCAGTTTCCCTTCCATTTTCTCCAATTATCTCACATTTATCTCACATTTATACTTTCAAATGATAGATCTGTAAATATAACATTGAATTGAAGATAAATGTCTAGTTTTTTTATCATCAAATCAGTCTTACCGAGTTTTTAAAACAGAATTTGTCTTGTGTTGCGCTTGGTCGAGCTTGGTTTAAAATTTTAGATTTGTATTGAGTTTGTAGTATTTTTATAATTTCACCTTTGAAACTGTGAACATTGTTCCACATTCTTGTTTCTCCTTGATTGATGTTTCATATTATTCTGGATATTAATTAGGTTACACTTTCCACAGATTTCATAGTTGTTTCGGCCAAAAAAACAGGCTATAGGGCATTTACAAAATGTTACATGCTAATCATCAATCAGATCTGATTTGATAGCTATTTGGATAGAGGTAGCTGCACCATTCCAAATGGGGATTATTTTAGCTAGAGTACTGGCTTCCCATTCTGAGGGTCCAGGTTGGAACCCTGGCATTTTTGGATATTTTCAGAGGAACCCTAATCCCTACTTGAGTGCTATGTGGTGAGCACTTCAAGTGTAGCACTCTGTCTTTCAAATTCTTTTTACTGTGGTCCCTTTGATGTCTTTCTTAAAGAGTTAATGAATACCAGGCTGTTCTCTATCTTCCCTCTGCCACCCAATATAATTCTTCCCTTACCAACCCTTCCACCTGACCATTATGGTGCAAATGACATCAGTTTTCAGTCACTGGCTCAAATTAAGAAATAAACCATTCCAAAAAAGGAGGAAGTACATGACCCAGGCTCATGAGTCCAATCATGAGAAAAATAAGTTGGCATTAATGTATGTGTAGGTTGAAACATTAGAGCCTGAGCTGCACTCAGGCTTTGGATGTTGAGTGTAATCATGCAGCCCAAGATTATCTCATGAATAGAGTTCAAAGTGTTTATGGCTAATGTGGAAATCAATGTGGACTTTGATTGAAGGAAAAGAGTTTTATATTGTGTTAAAGCAAAGAAGTGCTGTTTTGCAATTAACACGTTGAACGCTGACTGACGACAATTGTCGTCCGCCAGGTGCTATCCAGTGACTGCGGACGACAATTGTCGTCCAAGCTCGCTTTGCCTTTTTAAGGCCATTTAATTTCAGTCACCGGCAAAACTCGAAAAAAATGCCGCCGCATTGAAAGTGTTAATGAGCATATCTGAACTTTGCAATATTTAGGAAGTTATAATTTCCAGTTGCTGTCATTGTCTTGTCATAGCATTTGGGGCCATGTCTACAGTAACCTTGTCATAATGTGGTTTAAAAAAAATAATTTCTTAAGAGTTTTTTGGTGACTTCTAAGCTAAACTTCTTTTATGTTTCTTATCATCAATTGTTCACCATTCATTTAAAAATTTGTTTTATTTACCTTGACTGAATTCGTCCAGATGTTAACATGTTCAATGCGGGTGCCGTTCTGGAACAGCGGTGGTGGGGGTTATAGCCACGCGCAGCCACCGTTCAGGAACAGCGGCTGGCTATTTATTTAAATAGGAAAAAACCTGGTTCCGCTTGGAAGAAATTCTTTCCATATCACACATGCGTTGAATGTGTTAAATTTGTGGCTTTAGAGCTTCTCTTCCTGGGCAAAATGCTGATACATATACATGTACTATATTTGCATTTTGTCAGAAAGGTTTACGAAAATCTTTTAGTACCATTTCAAACTACATAGTAGTACCAAGCTAACAACATTTTGAAGAAGAGGCTGTGGCTTTCCTTCATATCCATTCTTGAATCTTGCATAAGGTAACTTTTTGTATCTGCATTATCATGTGAAATTAGTGATCTCTCTGTTGTTAGAGCTTATTGCAATATTTTTTTGTACTTGCCATTTTCTAAAGTTGTGTGAGCAATATATTTATTTCTGCATTTGAACAATATCAAAAATATTGAAAGGCTACTTATGTGTATGTTCTGTGTATATGGTACAAGATCAAAGGTTTTCAGTCTGTATCCTAATTTTAAGGATTACTGAATCAAAGGATACTTTTTATTTCCATCTAAGTATGGAATATTTTGTCAGGCAAGTAAATGTTCCCTGTAGCACTTTTTCAGTAAATAATCTTAAGTTAGCGTTTATGGAACACTAATTACTTTGGGAGATGGAGTTGGTTGGGGGTTACAGTACCTACAAGTTTTGATCCCAGTTACAATGCTGGCGGTGGTGGTTTGTCATTGGAATACCGATATGTACTTGGGTGCAATTTAGATATCAGTTCAAGCATAGGAATATTTTAATATGAAAACTTTACCAGAATAATATTAAGAAGAGTAAAATTCCATACTCATATAGCAGCATGCTGTGGGTGATATGCCTTTGGTCTTGCATCATTGTATGTGTTCTTGAGTTTGTGCTTTTTTCTTGTGAAAATGATAAACCACCTATCCCTGAAACAAATATGCTGTCATTTGTTACAAACTTATCATTCTGATTTTACTGCAGCTAACATTGGTTGATTTTTTAATCCCAAAAGCTTTTCTTTGCCATTCCAAGAGGGGCAGCTGAAGACTGTAATTCATAATAGTGGCTTTACAGTTTCAGAAGTTCTCCTATTCTGTGTGAAACAAATATCCCTGAATATTTAATCATTGATTTCTATTGACCAGACAATCCATGAACTCTAGCCAATGTCTCGATAAAATCCTATTTTTATTGCCTATGGCCTACCTTAATTAGTTTGCATTTCACATCTTTTGAATTAAAAGGAGTCTTAGTTATAATTATTTGAACATTTATTTTATGTTTAACATCATACTTCAGGGCTAAAATCAACATAAGTAATTTCAAACAATTTCTTTCATAGAATTATCCCTCTTTTTGCTGTGAACACTCTACATTGTCACAAGTTATCAATGTTATGGACCAATCCACTAAGTGTGTAGTCGATTGTTAAATTGTGACTGCAAATTGTGTACACCTTTTGCAATGATTGAGATGCCATGCAATTTTTTTTTCACACAACCGCTTGTGAAGCTGTGTTTTGGATGCAGGGCTTGTAAATGCAAGAGGTTCTAATGTAGGCCAGGTACCCATAATAGTTGTTTGCAACAACTGCCAGACCAAATCAATTGCTTCTATAGCTGGATGGCCAGGCATTGATCCTTTGCTGCCTATTGCATGCTTTTTAACCCGTATGGCGCCACCAGGTTCCCCCAGTAAGTCCCACCCCGCAGAGGCAGTCAAGCATCACCAACGTGCTGGCCAGAGCGTCAAGCTTTGGTTCCACAAGTTCTTCTGGCACAGGTGGGCCTCAAGGCCCTGTGCGCCAGGGTAGTCAAGCGTCTTTGCTGGAGCAGTTTGCCTCTCAAGCCAAAGAGCTGGTGCGAGAGACGACGAGACAGAGCAGCCAAGATGGCCTCTTGGCCCAAATGGATAAGGTAGTCCAATCTCTCTCTCTACGTATCTGGATTTTTGTCTTGTTGTGTTGTTGAAGCAAAATTTCAGTGGCTGCGCAGGATTTTCCTCATCAGTGTGGCTTATATACATTATGACTTCATGGTTGTGTAAAGTTTTAAGCCGTTTTTGACATTTCTTCTCTTTCCAGCTTCCTTTTTCTTGGGTCTAAATTGAGCTTAAAATTTTTATTTCTATGCTTGAGAACTGTATTATGTAGGCTTGGGACGATACAGATAGGAGTTTCATGTATTGGCATTTTCCCTGATACTTTGATACTTTTTTGATATTCGTCATGTGCAGATACTTTTATTGAGAAGAATTCTTTCAGTCTAACAGCATTTAGTTTTTTAAATTCCTGCTTCGTTTGAGCAGACTGCTTGAGCCCACTGTGATTTTTGTTGCTATTTATACTTCTGTGAATGCTGGACAACTGGTGATGTTGTTTGATGAAATGTATGTTGATGGCAGGCCAGGTGTAAATCTCATAGTCATCATGGTAGCATTTTCATGTTGCTATAGCAATTGGCAGAAGAGCTCACTGGTGGTTGAGTGTGTTCAGACACTCATTTCTTACAAAAGAATATTCAATATTTACATTGGAGGGATTAGGAAATAAAATCAGTGTGGATTGTAATGAATGTGTACGTACACAGCTGGCTCTAAGCTCATTGGCACCCCTTTGCCGATGTTCATTTAGTGCCCCCCTCCTGCAACCATGCGCATTCATTGTTTGTTCGAATGCTACAACTTTGGAAATGTACATTATATCAAGCTGGTATAAGAGCTAAATAATAATATGCATTTGCAGGAATCATATAAGAATTTATTATTGTGAAAGCATTTATTATGTGCTAAACTAACGCTTTGTGAAATGAGACAAAAGTGGGATAAGGCTACGTCAGGGACACGACTATGTAGAGGTTTTACATGAGCAAGGAAAAAAAAAGTTGACAGGTGTTTTGGTTCCCCTGAACAATCTTTAGTAATCTGTGTCAAGCTGGTGAAAAACATGCCATAATATTTAAATATTATTGTTTCTACAAATTACTTTCATTTCACTCTTCTGACATTTCTATTTAGTTAGTTCACAAGAAAGAAGCGCTTTTTGATTGTTCAATGAAGAAAAGAATTACAGTAGCTATATACAAGGAATACTCTTGGTGTGGGAGCCTGGTATTGTAGTATAGGGAAAGCTGGTATCGGCCCAAGCCTTATTTATGCCTGATGTTTTCTGTTCTTGGTAGTTGTTGTTTATTTTAAACCATCTTATATTATATTTTTGCTAACTTTACATTTTAAAAAAGTTTGATCTTCCTTGATGAACTGTTTTCTTTTGTCTAAGCATTGAAATATTCTCACTGACTCATCCAAATGAAACCTATTATTTATTTTGCTAAAATGAAACAGATACTATGTAATCAAAAGGTTTTTCGGGTCTGCCGCGTGATGATCAGGTTTAGCCTGACGTTTCGTGACCTCTACTGGTCACTTCTTCAAGAGGGAATTGATGTCCCCGTTGCCGGTGAGGGATATATATATCTCAGAAGGGTGAGTTGGAGGGGGAAGAGGGATGAGGGGTGAAGGGAAAGGTACCTGAAAAATATTTGCTAAGTATGGGCATCCAAGTGTGGCTTATTTGGAGGCCACCATCTCTATTGAAATTTTCTTTGTTCTTCTTTATCTCAATGGCCTCACGATATAGCCTGGGTTTGAACCTGTTGACCTTGGCGATTAATTTTGTTTTCCCGAAGTCAATCTCATGTCCCAGGGCTGCATGTTCTGCCACTGCCGACTTCGACGTCTGTCCCAGTTGAGTGACCCTTTGATGTTCCTCCAGCCGGGTTTTGACGCTACGTCCCGTCTCCCCGTTGTATTTTTTCTCACGCGTTCCACAGGGGATTTCATGGACTCCCTCAATTTGCAGGGGAGTCCTGTCTTTCACACTTCTTAAGAGCGCCTTCAACTGTTGGTGTGGTCTAAAGGCGGTCTTAATTTCATATCTCCAGAGAAGATTCCCGATTCTGTCCGTCACTCCCTTTATGTAAGGAGGGCAGGCTCTCTTCGGGGTGGTAGTGTCATTGTTTATCGAAGTCACTAATTCAGATGAATTTCGGTTGGCCTTGTCCTTGATTTTTCTAAAAGCTCGGGAGATAGCTCCGTCTTCATATCTGTTCTGGCATAAAATAGCTTCAAGATTTCGTTTCTCAGCTGGAAAACTTCCGTTGTCGCTTATCCGTATGGACCGTTGAATAATGCTGTTCATTACGCAATTTATTTGGGCCGGATGGTGGTGTGACGTGGCATGGAGGTAACGATTGGTAGATGACGGCTTCCTGTATACAGTGTGTCCCAGCGTTCCCTCTTCTTTTTTCTCGATCAACACATCGAGGAAAGGTAGTTTTCCCTCCTTCTCTACTTCCATGGTCCATTTGATATTGTCGTAAATGCCGTTTAAGTAATGATCAAATTCGTCCAGCTCCTTACGGCCATGTGTCCAGATGATAAAAGTGTCGCCAATGTATCTGAGCCATAACTTGGGCTTATTCTTCGCGTTTTGAAGCACTGTCATCTCTAGGCTTTCCATATAAATGTTGGCCACTGCTGGTGAAATGGGTGATCCCATTGCTGCCCTGGAAGTCTGTTTATAATATCTATCTTTCCACTGGAAAAGCGTTCTGTTTAGACAAATTTTGGTCAAAATTGCAATGTTTTTATCAAACTTCTTTTCTATTATTTTAACTGCCTCGTCACAGGGTATGTTCGTGAAGAGAGAGGTCACATGGAAGCTGACGAGAATGTCCTCTTGATTGACTTTTATGTCTCGTATAATCTGTAGAAAATGTTCTGCATTTCTAACGTAGGAAGTTGCTTTCTCCACCGTGGGCTGCAATATTCTCGCTATATGTTTAGCCAGCTTGTATGTCAGGGCGTCTACACCGCTTACAATGGGCCTCAGCGGCACGTCTTTTTTGTGTGGATCTTCGGCAACCCATAGATGCATGGTTTTTTAGGGTATTGTGGTGTCAAGTGTTTTCTTTCTTCCTGGTCTGCGATATGCTTCTTTAAGGTTTCGGCTACTATTCTCTTGTAGCTGGAAGTTGGATCTCGTTTTAGCTTTTGGTAGGGGCCTTCTTTTATGATTTCCTCCATCTTCCTCTGAGTCCATGACAACGGTCGCGTTCCTCTTGTCAGCTGGCAGGATGACGATTGTCTCGTTGTCTCTGAGTTGACGGAGTGCCACTCTCTCTTGTTATGCCTTTATCCTTCCGATGTTATGTACACAAGATTCAGGATGTATCTTGTTGTATTAACTCTGCCTCATCCCGAGAAAGACGGCTAATGGCGCTCTCGATACCACTGATTATTTCTTCCATGGGAATTTAAAATGGCCAATGTTTCTTCTTCTGCCAGAGACCTCATCAGGGCTAATGATTCTTGCCTTGGTTGCACGTCAATATATACGCTAATTATGACGGGGTGGGGGTGGATGTAGAGCGTTCCGGGTGGTGTTTCTCTTCATGGAAAGTACTGGTAACCATGTGTCACTAATCCTCTGCCCTTGGCCTCTATTGAAATCCTTTTTGTGTTTCCTTATCTCTAGGGCATCTCTAAAGATCCTTGTTTAGCAATGTTTCTCTTGCGAGAATAGTGGGATTATTGACGTCTATGGAGTGGCCTTGGGCAGCGTCTTTAGCCACGGCTGAATTTTCTTGGTACCCCAGTCGAATTGCGGCACTGTGCTCCTTAATCCTCGTTTTGACTGTCCGTCCAGTCTCTCCCACGTATACTTTTTCGCTTGCCTTGCATGTTAGCCAGTATACTCCCTCCATCTCCATTTTTTTTGTCTCTGACATTCCTCAATGAATCCCTTATTAGCCTTCGTGGTTTCAAACATCCTTGTATACTTACTGTTCATTGGGTGAAAATACAAGATGTGGAAATTATCAGTTATTGTACTATATTACATATCAATTCAAAAATACATGGCCATACAACAATATACACCACATATGCAGACATGTATAACCAGCAGTTTGTCAGAAAAAAATGAATTTGTGCTGCAATGCACTTTTCCTCATTTTAGGTCCTTCAATTAGACTCAAATGCAACAGGAGGTTTAACTGACTTAGTTTGTAGGGGCAAAATATTGTAATTGGGAGAGGCAGAATGATAAAATCCATACTTGGCAGTTGTCAAACAATAGCAGTTGAGGTGATTATTGTCCTGGGGGCAAATCGAGGGTTGATGTAATAACTAGTAAATAAAGAAAGATACATAATTCCTTACTATAATGCAGCATTCTAAAATGCATTAGGGAATATCCAGTGGCTGGAATATTGGTCTCCCAGATCTCTTGGATATTTTCACTATGGCCTTAACTATTTTAGGTAGATTTGGAAGAAAGGCTACCTATTGTAGTCGAAACCATGGTGCGACTTCTGGAAAACTCCTACATAGTCTTTTGTTGATTGGTCAGTAGACCTCAAAACTATTAACTCCAAAGTTTATAAATATCACTTTTTTATAGTCTCGATAACCGCCATAATTTGCACACATGACTTCCAGAGTGATACATAAAATATAAAGGTGGAAAATCTCCTTCAAGTTTGTTAATTGGCAAAATCGGACCAAGGGGGTGGAAATGGGGGAGGTTTTTGAAAAACTGAAAAATCAAAATAACTCCTTTAATATGTATTTTTAACGTACAGTGTGTCCTCGTTTAACGTTGTTAACTCATTCCTGAAAAAGTAGATGTTAAGCAAAACAACGTTAAACGATGCAGTATTTTCCATAAGAAAGTAATGTAAATTCAATGTAAAAAATTTAAATCGGTTCCAAACTTAACAATTCTTCATTTCATAATAATAATGATTTCCACACAGCACAGCGATTAAAGGTTGGACATATGGCATTATTGAATGAAACGTTCAAACTAATTTTCTAAAACATTTTAATGGTGAAACTTTTGGAATTGTTCTCTATACTGGCGGCACGAAAACTACAGGTGATAGGAACTTACTGTTGGTATTTAAAAATACAGGGAACCTGGTTGAAAGGCGTTATCAATTGATTAATGCACAAAAATTGCCAATTTCCTTAAAAATATATGTTTTTATGGGCTACTTTGCGTTATCCTCCACCGATTTACGGTGTATGTTAATTACGCGGGCAGTCGAACAGATGGCACCACTAGTCAGAGAGCTTCATATCTTAGATGAAACAAACTGAAAAGGCATTTTTTAAACAATAAGCACCAGGTTTGCCTCCTATATTTCTGATATTCAGTGCTGTTAGCACCGCTTTCCCTCTGAGTAAATAGAAATTTTTGTCCTTCACTGCGGGAGCGTGTGCTTGCAAATACAGTGAAGGGCAAATATTTCGGTCGCTGTGATCAACATAGACGTAGGAAATCAATTAAAATAGAGAGTGAAGTAGGGAAGCTCGGTGCTCTGTACAAAATGTTTGTTATTTCGTAACAATTTTTTAGGAACAGTATCACCCTCGACAATTCACTGCATCGTGGAGGGTTTAGAAAACTTCCTCTTACACACTAATTCAACACGAAAAACACGTTTTCGATTCACCTCAAACAGCAGTGAATCAACTTTTTCTACCACCAATTCTACCTTATGGTGGCATGGGATTTTCAGATATTTTTTCCTGTAGATATCTGCCCCTGGATCTACCATTCAGACATGGTATTTTTAATACCATGCCATTCAAGATGGTACCCTAACATTGGTTTGAGTTTTAAATTACCCGATGCATTGCCCCCCAATAACAGCGTAGTAATATAACAGTTAAGAAACAAATAATGCAATAATTATTTGCTTAGGTGAACCTTTTACACAAGCTGTGGGGGAGGAGTTAACGCCCAACTTTTCTGCCGAATGGAAATTACGCATCAGATGCGCCTAAGTCCTATTCGTTACTCATTTTTTTCAGTTGCGCATTTGAACAACGTTATCGTGAAGCACTGATGACGTTGAACGATTAAGGGTTTTAATTGTTGGACAACATTATCACGAAACAACGTTAAACGGGACAACGTTAAACGAGGACTCACTGTATACGTATTATATTCTGTACAGAATATATTGCATTAGTTTGAATTTATTAAACCTCCTATGTCTACTTCCAAAAACTTATGTTTGAAAGATTTTTTGACAACACCACACAAGGGGTGGAAAAAATAGGGTTTTCCAGACAAAAAAATTATAACTTCCTTAGTAGGCACAGTATCAGATTCATTCAGAGCTATTGTAGATCTTCTAAATGTTATCTAAAAATTTTGTTTGAAGAATCTTTCGATATGACAAACCCTTAACTTTAGGTCCAGCCTAAAGGCATAGGTAGATTTTGAAGGTTTTTTTAAAAATAAATCTCGGTCAAGTTTATTGATGGGCAAAATTGGACTCAGTGGAAAAATCACTATAACTCCCTTAATATGAAATATATTGCATTCATTTAGGTTTATTATACTTCCTTAGACTAAAAAAACTTCTAAATCTATCTGTACCCCTAGGACAGGACTAAAGGTATTTTTTACATGGTTTTATTTAATTTCATACCTTTGTTTTTTGAGTCAAATCTTGTAATAAATTTTTCACTCTCCTCCACCAAGTCGATTTTCTTGACTTTTTCCACTTGTTTATTTTGGATAACAATACAACATTTTCTTGATGTAAATAAATTAACTCAAAATTTAATCATTAATTTAACATGATAAATTTGTTCCATTCTTTTTCATCAAATATTTCTCCATTAATTCTTCAATGATTTATTGATAGAATAACGATAATAATAGAATGAAAAATTGATAAAAAAGTATTAGAACTAAAAATTATAAAACAAAAAAATAAATAAAAAACTTTGAAAAACATGGTTTTATTAAAAAATGTTCTAAAAAGTAGGAAATCATTTTTGAGCTGTCGCAATTGGCCTACAACAGGCAGAATGTGATTATTTGTGATTAACAACAAATCCATTGTAATGTAAAAGACTTTTCACCAGAAATACCTAAGTCCTGTGATACTAAAGACTTTTCAACAAATTATTGTAAAGGTTGAGGCAAGTGTTGCTTGCCAGAAATTCATTGTCCTGTACAACTTGGAATACTAAAGACTTTTTACTACGTTATATATAGTATAGCTATTAATGGTAAAGTCTTTGGTATCACCAATGTTGGTTGGGCCCCCATGGTATTATTTTTAGCCACAAATAATCACGTTCTGCCTGTTGTAGGCCAGTTGTGACAGCTCAAAAGTTATTTTCTACTTTTTGTATATTTTTTAATTAAA
Source organism: Pyrrhosoma nymphula (assembly GCA_963573305.1). NCBI lineage: Eukaryota > Metazoa > Arthropoda > Insecta > Odonata > Coenagrionidae > Pyrrhosoma > Pyrrhosoma nymphula. The sequence goes on from OY754334.1 coordinate 41,367,314, forward strand.
CCATGTTTTAAAATAAGTTTTATTTATTTATTTTTTTGTATTAGGAGGAATTTCTGATGTAAGCATATGAGTTTCCCCAGAAAATTATCCCATAAGAGAGATGGGAGAGAATTATGACATAGTAATTCACAGCAGAACATGTAGTCTTGCATCTAAGCTAGGCATAATGAGCAGGGAATGTAATCATGGGTCATGAAATATCAACCAGCTCCAAAAAGTACTCTGAAAGTCCTTTCCTTAATTTTCAGTTATTATGGGTCCGAACCTGGGATTTCCTTGTTTTGGTCAGAACTGCTCAAGTAGTTACTTCAAGGTTGATTAGGATTATTTAATTTAAACTGTCCATTATTTAACAAAGCGATACAAGATACAAAATACAGCGTACCCTCGGAAGCACGTTCTTGAAGGGACCCGGGATTCTGAATGTGGTAACCAGGAAAATGGGCAAAACAGGGTAGGCATTCCATGGAGTCAAATGCGTACTAGTTGGTTGCATAAATTTCAGGGGGGAATGTTATCCTGCCGCTCATTTTAGCTCATGCCGTAGATAACCAGTGATTATTTATTGTAAAAATAGTTTATTTTCTACCTTTTCCGCCTCCAGAGGAAATACATAAGATACTTATCGTTGATGCATAATCAATTATTAATAATGACAACAATGACCAAACAGCACGTTTAGTTTATAGATGTTGCTTTCACAAAGTTCAGCGGCAAAATTACAGAAGCCACCTAGCGATATTTTCTCTTCGCACTTCCAATGAAATAATTAGGTCGGAGCATGGTTCTACTTATACAGGTCGGAGGACAGATGAATCTGTGGCACGAATGTCCACTTCTTACTCAATTGCTCTTCATGTTAATGGAAATTGTGGAACAAAAATAAAATAGCTTATAGAAAATTACAATGATTGCACAAAAAATTGCTATATTTGTGTTTGCCATGATGAATATTTTCATGAACAAATGTTATAGTATTTTTACATTAATTCAAATTGAAATTCATGCATTGCTTTCATTTAATCCAAATTTCATACATTTGCCATGGTCAAAATACATGTAGTACACTGGCCACCTCTTAAACAAAAAACTACTTCTCAATTTTCTTCCTTCCATTTACACGATCTTTGGAGTGCCTCAGCCAATTCCTTATGGCAGGCTCAATCTTTCTCTCTCTATCTGGAGCCGAAAATTTTTCCTGTACTGCTGCATATAAAGTCAGATGACATTGGAGATGACAAAAATTAGGAATAAATTACGATTTGCTTCCGGCACAGAAGTCAAAATAATTGCTCTTGCGATTCTGGCTCTCTTTACTCTGAAGGCCTCCAAGAGGTACTGAGGGTTATGAGAAAAGCTCTTCCTCCAAATTCTGGCTTGCATCCCTTCCGCTTACTGGTTAGTGGACAATATCTGTAAACCATTGAACCGAGTCCTACCTCCCCCCTCCCCTCACTCACGTGGTCAAACGACCCGACCCATTGAAGCTCTAAGCCCTTATAATAGCTAAGCATATTGTCCTGCTTACCTTGAGCAGTTGTTTGTGCCCTAGACAACGGAGATCGGAGATATATTAACAAGATCGGAGATATATCTTTAAGCATGGCACAATAAACGTAATTAGAGCTGTGATCATGTGAAAATATGTAGTTTTAATGATTATTTATTTTTTAACTCAAAGATACTACAAAGATAATACTAAGACAAAGATACTATAACCGCATAATAAGACCTTAAATGGATAGGACACTGATTGGATATCCGTTGGATGCATGAATTTGGACAGTTAGTGGATGGATATTATGGACGGCAGACGGATGCCTTTTGACTGTCCTGAAAATCCAGGGACATTATTCCAACAAGTAGGACACGCAGCGGACATCTGTCGGCACCCTGTGCTGTGTGGGCACCTAATTCGCAAAAACCCCCAACAAAATTCACCTGGAATTAATACGGTTTGGTGGAGTAACTGGCTTACACACCTGACCAGAAATTGGGAGATCCTGATTTTAATCCTGGTCATATCAAGTAAATGTTGGCCCTCTCTTGACTTCTTCACGTTTTGTTAACCATCTCTTAAAACAGATGTAAGTAGCATTGAAAAGGTACATGTTCTTCTCCAATTTTTTACCAGAATATGTATTTCTGAGAACCATCATCATTGATCAGGAATCCATTAATGTATATAAAGAACAGGATGGCATTAATTCTTTGGTAAGAACACCTCATTGGACAGTCTGCAAAGAAGTTATGTATGGCCCTTGTTTGACAAATGCCTTCCTGTTTGGAACATCTGTTGATGTGAACACTAGTCACCAAGTTCAATGAAAACATTTTTATTTGTAAGGTACTCATTTAAACATCTAATAACTTGGAAAATATGTCAAAATGTAAAAAAGACAATTATGAGTACATACATGTTTTTAAGGCTAGAAAAAGAGATTTTTATTTTTTGCTGTGACTGCTTTCCTGTAACCGATTAGACTTACAGATGAAATTAAAGGAATTTACTGATTTTGAGATTAAATTTTCCTTTCAGTGAAATACATATCCTCAGCAGTGAACATTATAGTAGCATGCATGCCTTATGGGTTTATGCAGGGGACATTTGTCTGTAAACTAAGGCTCTTGAGTACTTTCTCATGACATTCCAACTTACTACAGAGTTTTTAAAAAGTTACACTACAAAAATGTTTGATTGTTACCTGTCATTACAAGCTTATATTTGCTGTTTTACCTTGTGCTGATGCTAAATGTCACTGCTTTGCTGTTAATATGCTTACATAGAAATCAATTTACATAAATTGCATAACATTGGCATATGTCACCAATAATTAGTGCATGCTTCATTGTGGACTCACTTTCTCATAACTTTGCACTGTAATTATATGTAAGTATTTTTTACATACCATTCAGCATTTTATTTGAATATCATGGTTTGTCTGTTGATGTCAATGTTACCATTATATACTACTTTTCAATGTTTTCACTCTTCATTCTTCTCTCTTCTTCTCTGTTTTTACATGTTTCTGCTTGTATATGTTCCAAAACAGTTGAAACTTCAAGCAAAGGAGAAAATAACTGAAGCTAGGCAGGGCAATGAAGAGGGCAGCCTTTTTGCTCCTTTGGAACAGGTATACAGCTTATAGTAATGAGTTTCAAGATCATTCAAAAGAAAATTTACTCTTTTTGCCTGTCTTGTAGATCTTTCCAACTAAACCAGACATTTTTAAAATGATAATTTCAAGAATTAGGCCTAGATACTGTATTTGTAGATCCACCAGTCATATGTAGGATTGGTGGTGCCTACTTGTGGTTCAAGGTGTGATCAGAAACAGTGAAAAGATAAAGAAACTAATGTGTGAATATGAAGATGTTATGTGACTCATTACCTATCCTCAGGGTATAGGTTGAGGTTAGTGGCTCACTCTTTGTCTTCATTCATTGGATTGCTTTTTCTTTCACTTTGCCATGATTTCCCCATCATTCTACCTTCCACATTTTTTTCCTATTTATTTCCTATCTCTCCTTTGCAAGATTCCTCTCCCTTGACTGTTGACAGGGTAGGTGTATATGGCTGCATCTGGGCACAATGGGGTGGGTGCCTATGTGATAGGGTGAAATTTGTGGCTAGTTACCATCATTGTAGGCAAATTTTAAATTTGAAGGCTTTAAAAGCATAAATTTCATCATTAATGACTTCAGGCTTTACCAGTGATTGCATTTGATGAAGGTATCTCAGGTTTCCATCTGGGATAGCAGCTACATGACTAAGGTTAGTTATTAGGACAGCTTAGCCTGCTGTCATCCTCAGGGTGATGACTCGCTTTGAGAAAATCAAGCCGATTTATGTATGTACTTCAAGATTGTAGGCCATTTGTTCGATTTCACTATTGTGTGAAACACAATTGTGTGAAATTCAAAGTGAAGAAATCATTTGCCTGGACCAGAAATTGAACCCAGACCCCTGGATTTTGTTTTGAGTGCTCTAACCAGTTAAGCTACCCAGGCATCCTCTCCCACTGTGAATTTCCATTCATTCACAGTGGGAGAGGACATGTGGGTAGCTTAACTGGTTAGAGCTCTTGGGGCAAAATCAAGGGGTTTGGGTTCAAATCCCAGTGCAGGCAAATGATTTTTTCACCGTGAATTTCACACAATGTGTGACCATCAGTGAGTGACTCCATTGAAGCTTCTGTGTGGCCAGTTCTGCAGTTCTTTGAATTTGATTTCCAATTTCTTCCTTGATTGTTTTCGGTATTTGTTTACATGCACTACAGATGTGAAGACCACTGTCTTGTTTGATTTTTCTGTCCTCCAGTTTGATTTTTTTGCTTCCTTCTCTAAGAATTCCCAATAGCTGGTGGCACAGCAAAAAACGATATTGGAAACCTGAATTGAAAACAGTCAAGGAATCAATGTAAAACTGGAGCAATCACATGATGCCTGTCCTCCAAACTCATCATATGTAAATAAACCAGAGTCTGTAAAAGCTACGCATCACTCTGAAGATGACAGCAGAGTAAATTGTTGAAACTCCAGTCATGGAACCTCTTACCTGGGTGAACAACCAAGAGACCTTTATCAATAGTATTTCCTCACTGATTAGTTTCATATTGAAAGGAAACGGTTCACTGTCAAAGCTAGCATGCAATAAATGCTCTAAATACCTGTTCAGTATAGATGAACCCTTTTGTATTGCAGCTTACTATTCATGCTAAAAAAGCTGCAGAAGAAGCTAGTCGGACAGCATTAGAAGCCAGCAAAACTGCAGCTGGAGTCAGTCGCAACACCTTCGATGACCTCACATATGTGGGGAAAAGTACTTTTGGAGATTTCACCAAGAGTGCAAAGGAAGCTGCTTCTAAGAAGGGTCTTCTACTTAAGGTATGTGTGAAAACTCAAAGAGTTACACCTGTGGAAACTTGGCAGGAAAGTGTACCCAAATTAGTGACTTTTTAAGGATTCCCTTCAAATGAGAGGTGCCAAAAATGGGATGACTTATTAAAACGATGTTCTGTGTGAATAGTTTCCTATATTGAAAAGGTTTTAATCCATTGTATTTAACACTATTCTCCCTGCTGAGCTAAATATTTCCCACTTCAATAGCATATACGGCCTTAGGTACATATCAAATTATGACACTTGATGAGTAAAGTAAAGGTCACCATGTCTGAATGACTTGAAACTCCATTGAATCTTATACAGATGTTAGCCAGCCTTGGTGGTGGCGGGGTAACGTTCTCGCCTACCAACCCAAAGGTTGCGGGTTCAAGTCCCACCTGGGTAGGAAATTTACACCTCCCAGGGCATGGTTGTGTGTGTTGTCGAAATATAAGAAATAGGTAGTAATTGGCGAAAACTGTTACCTATAGAGAAATTATTATTATTATAAATGTTATTTTAAGAGACTCAACTGCATATTGCAGGAAAGATTATAAAGACAAATTGGCCCTAAATGCAAAATTAGAGGTACCTTCCCATTCAATTTTTTCTGGCATTCTGGTACTCATCCATTGTAGTTGCATCTCTTAAATGGCATTACCAAAAGCCAAAAACTTCAAAGGGCACAACCCAAAATCCACTCGCTGTGATGCATCAAAAAGTGCACCAAAGTATTCCATAATCAATGGTATAGCAAATAATGTCATTCAATTGATGATGCTTCCTGCTGAGTATTCAACTGTGGCTACAGCAGCCTAATAACAGCAGCAGTGGCAGTAAAGCTCTGACCATGGTAACCATTACAAACAAATGGTGGAAAAATTAAAATCAATACTGTAAAGAAGTAAAAGAGAAGCATTAGCTATTGACTTAGTTGTATGATTATGTAATATACAATGTATTCATTTTTGTAGATTTCCACGGCATTTAGTTGATGATAAGTGTCGTTAATGTCCTATCTTCAATGTGTTTATGCAAAGCAGTCCAGTATGATTGTAACCATTCATAGACTAATAATGATAATCAATGTTGATATGCTTCTTTCTAATGGAACTCTTCTCTCTAAATGCATTACTTATGGCAAGGCTTTGGGGGATTCAAGAGAATCAGGAGCAAGCCCTCAATCTGGTGCTTCAATGCAGCCATCCCAACAGTACTCACCATCAACTCAGCAACAATACCCATCTCCTCAGGGAAGGGAGAAGGAAGGCAGTGGCTCCAGCGTCACCTCCCTTGTGCAGTCCGATATGACGCGCACGGCTGGGAGAGATTTCTTCTCTAATATGAGCAGTGAGCTGAATGGAATTGCAGCACAAACTTCAAACATGTTCAGTGAATTTTTTGGTAAGTTTTCAAACTCAGTAATTTCAGTTTCTGCCTGAGGAAAATATTTTTTTAAATATAAACATATTAAATAAATGTATTGAGAAAAACAGATAAAAATATTTTACTGGTATATGCAGTCACTTTGAAATAATATATCATGTAATCCCTAAGTATTTATACTACGCAGTACATATACATTTTTCTCCTTCAATTGAATGTTATTTCATGACATATTTAAACTGCTGATCACCCATTTGACATATATGTTAGTGATTCTCTCCCAAAGAAATATGTATCCCATTATGAACAACTCATTCTGTTATGTATATAATATTTATAGAACAGATGCTCATGGTTGGATTAGGTTGAATGTTTTAGGGCCTCTCTAATAGCTAACATTAATGGAGGTAAGTGAAACCAAACCTGTTTGAGCATTTAATTGAGTATGCTCTTTGTCTCTAGAAAAAAATTGTTTTACATCGTAGTTTATAAAAGTACCTGGGTAATAAGGGAACTCTCCCAGTTGACCATAGTTGATGCTCTTTCAAGGTCTTAATGGGTGTATTTACTTAACTAATATACAAGTGAATGGTTAAATAAGGCCATAAACTGGAATATTCCATAAGATATACTGTCACTGGCATAAGAAAGATGTGGTTTAATGTTTGCTCCTTCAGGTTTATCTGTTTTAATGGACTCCCAGAAGTAGCTACCGTGCAATTTCCATCATCCCGGTTTTTGCTAAAATTTTTAAAAGTGTTGCTCACACTCAAATTGTGAACCACCATGAATCCCTAAATTTAATTACATCAACTCAGTTTGGGTTCAGAGTCGGCAAAACCACAACTCAACCAGTTGATTGTATAATTAAGCAAATTATCAATGCATTTGAAGAAAAGCATAGTTTATCACTTACCCTATGTGATCTGTCATCTGCCTTTGACTGTGTGGATCACATAATGCTTCTACAGAAGCTACAGTACTATGGCTTCCAGGGTGCTGAATTTTAATTCATGTCCTCATATCTATGCAATCGCAAGCAGCTGGTACAGGTCAATCGTACCCAATCAGAATTCCTCAAGGCTAGGCATGGGGTGCCTCAAGGATATGTACTTGGTCGCCTCCTATTCCTACTGATGATCAATGACCTACCAGCAAATGTATCCACTTATTGTGTCCTGTATCCTGATAACACAACTTTCTTGCATCAGGGTATCAATCCCACTGAGACAACTAAGGTTATTATATTTGACATGCTAGCTCAAGCAAATGATTGGTTCTCTGCTAACAGATTCTTTATAAATCCAATGAAAACTCAATTTTTAACCTGTTCCCTTCAACATGTTACACTAGATAATGAAGCTGTTAAACTTCTTGGCTTTCACCTTGACCCCAAATTAACTTTGAGTTCTCACATTTTTAACATTAGGAAAAAACTTGCCAGAGCCCTGTTCTTAATCAGAAAACTGAAATGGTGTGTGACCAAAGACAATCTTCTTAATGCATACTATGCATCTTTTCAATCACACCTTACATATGGCATCAGACTTTGGGGGCGTGCCTCAGATAGAAAACTGATATTATTACTTCAGAAGAAGGTGGTTAGGGTAATCACTAACACAGGATTTAATGAACATTGTAAACCACTTTTTGTTAGATTAGGCATAATGACTGTATGTTGCCTTTATATATTTCATATTCTGTTTTGCATTAAAGTAAATCTGCACATGTACTCAATAAGGGCCACTAGAGCCAACCACAAACTAGACATACCTCACTGTAGACTGGCTAAATCATTTAAATATGAAAATTTGGCTATTAAGTGATTTAACATGCTGCTCAACTCAGCAAGAATGGTAGATGACAAAGTTTTCCACACGGCCCTAGAGAAATGGCTTTTAACAAAACCTTTATACTCTTTAGATGAACACTTGGAAATCGACTTCTTTACAATAAGGTTCTAATTTATACTTATGATGTGTTTTGTATTCTGTGCATTGTGTTGTTCCTCTATCCTCACATGAGGTGTATAATGACTGACGACATCTACCACAACGCCTGTTGTGCAACAGATGAATAAAGGTTATGATTATGATTAGCACACTCATATCATTTGCCTCTTCATCATTTTATGCTGTGCTGTCAGTGGATTTTCGCCGTGGGATTCAGTTTTGTGGTTCATCACAACCAGTTATAGTTTATGCATTATTTTTGTTTTCTCATAAAAAGCATTGCCATGGCACTCATCACTGCTCTTCTTGGAGGCTAAAATGTTTCTTGTCTCCTTGGGTTGAAGCCGGTTGAAGCCACCATGGCTTCAATCCACAGAAGGGTGAAGGTCATGTTCAGGTTTGTTCACTAATAGCTAAATAGTTATTGTGTTTGCTGGCATACCTCTACATCAAAACAGTATTTCTTTCATTAGACTATCTTGCACCAGATACCTCCGAATGAAAAAACTAAGTAATTATTGTGGGACATGTTAGTCATATTAGGTACATATGTCATTCTTTGTAAAAGGAAAAAATTGACATTTCCTATTCCTCTCGAATTATGGGATGCAATAGCTGGCATGCTTTTCATTATGATTCATAGATTTCAGATATGTATTACCTACTCAAGGAAGATAATTTGAAATTGTGATTTTAGTCATTCCTCTTAATGTTAAGGTGGATGGGTTGTTCTTTATGTTCATAAATTTACATTTCCTTGCTGTTAAAAAATGAGTACCTACATTTAAATAATCAGAGATGATTATGTCACAAAAGTATTTGATTGCTACTATACCCATGAATGGTGCTATGCAAGAACAAAACATTCACAAAAAATTGAGTCCTCACAAAATCACAATTGAAATAATTCATCATTTCAATCAGCATATTCCGACCTTGATCTTTGCCTAACACTCCATTCTTTCTCTCTGTGCTCTCCTCCTATCCTCTGTCCATAGTGTTTGGGTCCTTGCTTTCTTTATATCTTGGAAAACAAATGGTGGCTTCAATTCTGGAGTTGAAGGCTGTCCTTGCACACCTCTGTCTCCTACACTTCCATTTCCTGCATATCTCATTGTATCTCCTGAAACCAGTATGCCTTGGTTTTCCTATTCTTGAAGAATTTAAATATTTTATTGTATAATCTTCCCTGGTCCATTAGGTAGATGTGCCTAATAAACATTCTCTTTCTGATGCAATCTGATATGTTTTCTATCTGGTTGTATGGTTCCTGGTTCCTTTCCTTCTATACGAGCCATCGTCTGATTTTTGAGGTCCTAGTGTCTTTCTCAAAATTTTCACCATAATCAATCTAATCTTTGAAGACGTCTGACATATGGCCACATAAAGAGATTAAAGGTGGAACACTGTTTGGTAGTGTCTTAATTTCACAATGATATATAGGTTTTTCTTGTTGTGCAGAAATATATTACATACTTAGTTATTAGTTATATTTATTCCCATGAATGATGTTCTGTCTCTCCTCCCTTGCTTCTGATTGGTAATTGCAAAAAACTCCAACTCTGCAAGCCAATCCTAAAATCAGACTTGCAAAAAACTCATATGTGAAATATTGTGATTCCTATGTCTCACAATACAATATTGTCCACAGTTCATCTTGTCAGAGAAACTCTAAATGAAAATTGCACCGTGGGGCATAGGCAAAAAAATAATTTTAGTTTTTCTCTTTGGTTGGTATGTATGTGTGTGCATACTTTCATGGATAGCCGGTAGGTACAAACCAATATTCACTTGTGTATGATTGGTGCTAATGGTTATGATATTCCATCATACTTGTTCTACAATACGCACTTAGCCTTTAGTGTATGATGTGATACTCATTAGTTACAGTTACTCTACCAGAGATCTCTTATTGCACATAGGTATCCTGTCTCTGGTATTTTTTGAGCAACTTACACATGGTGGAGTTTCTGTAGCAGAAACATTATATTTAAATGATCTGTATTTCATGATGAAAGTGAACCATTTGTAGGCATTTAGATAAACCTTTAAAGGACTAGGGTACTTTTATATGTGTATCGGGATGTGGGGTCCTACGGCCATGCGTATAATATATTGTACGCTGGATGTGGTATTTTAAACCCATAGCAATTCTACTGAGTGTTCAAAATTAAACCTGGCCGCCAGTGTCCGATGTGGGAATTTTAATCCGTATGACAAAGGTTAAATATAGACAAGACATAGACAGTGGTTTTGTTGCAATATACAGATGTTTCAAAATAGTGGAATGTTATATTGAGTAATAGCAATTGGAATAGTAATAGTAAGTGGAATGTTATATTGAGCGATGTATATCTACATAATTTATGATCATTGTTGAGTGAAGTTTCCAATGCATGTAATATGCCAAAAAAATGGATTGGAATTATTTCATGGGTGCTTTTGTGATTTTTTTATTATTGTGTTGCCATTAATGTATCTGATAAAACAATATTGTTAACCTTAGTCTAAATGGGAGATCTCTTGCTCCTACTCATAATTCTATGTTCATTTATTCTACAACGCTTGATATTGACTTGTATTAACTATAACATTACTACTACAAATTGCAGTGGTGTGGGAGTCTCTTGAGTTGAGAATATGGATATTGACTGAGGTGATCGTCTTTCAATTTAGAGCAATGGCTCTTGGCTTCCACAACTTACTCTAACCAAAAAAATAGTTTTTTTTCTAAAACAAAAGGAAATATCATGTCCATTTTCTCTTCCTGACATATTTCATGTTTTGGAAAAAATTTAGATCAAGATAAGAAAATATTAAATCTGTAATTTTTTCCAAAATTTCTCACAACAACAGGTTGGAATACATATGTGTATGTATTTCTTACAACAACAGCGTGGAGTACCTTTCCATTCCAGATAGATATTTGTTTAGAAAAACCTCCCATTCCTCTCTCAACCCCTAATTTTAATTAGAAAATTAGCTTTTAGTGGAAATAAAAAGTTGAATAATGTAATTGTACAATATATAAATGGAAATTACCTAATTATTAATTGAACCACTATCAATGATGCCACCTCTTTAAAATCACTTTAAAAACTTTGGAATTAATTATGGCGGTTCCATTTCAATCATCCTAAGAGAGCAAGCACATGTTTTTTAATGAAAGTGCCATTGTCACAATTTAAATAAGGCTATATGTGGAGCCATTACATAGTATGCTTATTGTATATTTTTATTCTTTTACACTTCTCATTGGTTATGCAGAACCTTTGGGTGTTGGTGGTAAGAGGTGCTAGATTATGCATGATCTCTGTTGTTGAGCTTTAATATTTGACATTAAGTAATACACATAGGGTTAGATACGTGGTTCTCAAGCCATTCATGTTAAGCCCATCATAGTGGCCAATCTTCAGCGATTTTGCATTGGAAAGCTAACAGGTGTGAGCAACTGTGACACTTCTTTTAGCTTTGTAATGCATAACATGAAGTTGTACTATTGCTCTCTTTCAGTTATTTTATTGCCGCAGGCATAGTTTAGATAATTAGAGAGTTGTAGGGGAGTGCTTTTATGCTGTTTACGTTTGCCCAGATTTTATTTTACCTACTTATTATCAATGCCTCAAAAGTCATATGTATTCCTCTACTTAAGCTAAATCTTGAGAACTACTGACATAGTTAAAGCATGTAAAAGGGTTAGTTTTATTAGGCATAAAATGAAACCAATAAGTGCACATATAGGTAGTTGATAGTGATTGCTGGAAATGATTAACATGTATATTTCAGATTAGCAACAAGTTTTTTGGATGATGAAGTTATACCTTGTTACTAGAGTATGGTATGTTAGTTTCTCTTAGTCCATGTACACCTGAATATGAACTGGGCTCTTGGAACTCTGCAATAGCATGTACTTTACCCAATTCATATAATCTGTGATTGATCTATAAATTCTTCTGTGCATCACCAATATTTTCTGTCCAACCCAGGGCAACTGTTCTATTTACATCCCTGCCATATAGGTACTTACATGAGAATCAGCACCTTTAGATATGTGAATATTGAATTTTCAGGTTTGATTCTTTAACAAAATTTCTTTCACAGCATATCATTTTATGTGGGTTATTTCTAAGAGTCAGTTGATTCAAGGAAAAAATAGTTACCTTTGTATTTTATTCCATTACTTGCCTCAAATAAATTTAATCTCTCAACTTATCTTTTAATATTTTTGCAGCGCTCAAAATATATAGAGAAATCTTCCCTGGCAGAATCTTCTGAAATGTACTTGACAGGAAGCTTTTTCAGAATTACTCCATGGAAGCATTTGAGACATTGTATCTCTGTTATAGGACTTGATTAGGGGCACGAATTTTTCGTAAAATATGAGATAGAGTTAAAAAAAATATTTTATTTTATTTTGAGATATTTTAAAAACATTTAAATGTAACTTCAACCAAAAGATTGTGTGCTCTTTTTTGCTCAAAAGTTGAAGAAGTGCTTTGGTGCCCTTTCAAATTCTCTTGTCACCATGTTTGTAATGTGCCCCTTGTGAGGTGATATTCTTGAATGAAATACAGCTCAGCCCCTAGGTCATGGCAGTTCCAATGCTTCTATAGTAGGACAAAAAGAAACTAAGTGTCACCCTATTGTTGCTGGTGATTCAAAATATTCAAAGATAAAAATACCTATTTGGAACACACCCTATAAGCATTTTCACGTCTACCAGCATGGAAACATGTATGATGTTTGTTGAATGAAATCTAATTAGGACTGTTCAAGCCTTTCATAAATGTCTGAAGCCATAGAAATAATTCCATAGATATGCAGTTAGGCAGGTTAGGTTCTGCATTGTCATCTTTGGTGGCGACGTTTCACCTACTAACCTAACGTAGCCACCAAAGATGACAACGCAGACGAAACCCGGAAACCTGCCTAACTGCAAACCTGAACGCCGCAAAAACCTATGTCGTGCCATAGATATCTTTAATTAGCATATGCATTTGCTGTTTTGTAAGTGCCCTGTTCCCCAGAATACAGTTGTGAAGAAAAGATCTGAAAGCTGAAAATATTGACTGTATACTTAAAAATGAGATTTTCAGAGGATGACGCTGAGTGTAATGAGCAGAATACTCAATTAGTGATCACTAACATTGCCAAATTGCATAATCTCTTAACTCTCCATACTTTAAGACTGCTTAGGTGTGCATAGCTAGATATTTGATTTTTAAGTTCTTTTTAATTCATTGCAGTGGAAAACATATTTATTTGGCCAAAATTTGATGCCATTTAACCAAGTTATGTAGCAAAGCTAGCTGTATCAAATATAGTATGAGAATTATTTTTACCAATTATTCTTGCCCCTAGTCATGAACCTGTTATCTTTTTATTGTCAAGGCCTGTTTTCAGGCTTGGACATATGGCTGCAGTTTGTGTTGGATTTTTTCTTTGCAAAAATTCTGAAGAAATAATGTTTGGTATATCTCTATTGAGCTGAGGTATTTCAAAATTTAAAAATTATTAATTACACCTTTATTACTGCCTACTTTATGAGTCCTTAAAATTTAATAAAGAGTGTTGCTGATGCAAAGGGAGGAATAACACGTTAATAAATGTCTCACGGACTCACAGAGAGGTATCAATCCCTAGGGGATCTCAGGAAAGAAAGTAAATCACATTGCTTCTCAAAAAATGTTTGTAATATAACATAAAAGGTATTATACATCATACTGTTCAAATTTGTACTTGGTTTTAGGCATTAGGGTAATCTTTTTCAGATTGAAAAAAAAATTGTTATGTGGTCATTGTTGCGTAAAGCACCTACAAAAATATTTTCTTTGCTTCCTCCTTTGAAAGCCTCTGTCATAGTCCTATTGCCATAGTTAGTGAGCATCATTTTTGAAGGGAAAGAAAGCTTTTGCACGCTTTGCTTGCTATTGTCCGCCATAGGGGGCAAAAGCACCAGTGGTGGGGGTGCCAGTGGCCATGGCGCCAGCCCTGGTGTCGCCTCAACCTCCTCCTCCTCCTCTGTGATGGGATCCTTCCGAGTTAGAGAGAAGGTTCAACCGTTTGGCCCTTTTCCCAAAGGTGAGGCCATAGGCCGTCTCTATGGTGTACTAATCGCTAAAAAACATGCCTTGTAGGAAAGGTTATGTGGCGTTAGTGTGAAATTGACTTATATTCTTCTCGAATAAAATCACTCTGTAAAATTTCACTCTGGTTGATTAACTACTGAGCATGGTTTCAGCTCTTTGTCTCAACTTCAAGGTGACAGGAAATAAATTTATATATATTTATAAGACGCATAGTATATATAAGTGACTGAGAAGTTTTCTGCTACCGAGACAATGACTCAAAGTGCTGAAACCATGGTTGGTTGTTAATAAAACATGTCTTGACTGTAGGCCATATCACATCAGTACCACTTCATGTGAATCCATAAAATTTTAATTTTTGATAATTTATTGTGACTGTCCTTAGACGTGAGCGATAAGAATTTTTTATCATGCATTTGAAAACAAAATTTTAATGCCATGAGAATAGAGGTAATATGTGTGATAGATGTAATTCAGAACAATGAATTATTTAATAATGGGTTATCAGTTTTATTATTCTTTTTATTTCGCTGCTTTTACTTGAAGTTTGTCCCTGGACTAGATACAAGTTTTAAAATCCAGAGTTTATTGAAAGTGTGTGTCTTGCGAGTAAAATAATACTAGTTTTATTTCCAAAAGAGGCATGTTGAAGAACTTAATCTGCATAAAAACCATATGACACCACTGTTTGATTGAAATTTAAGTACAGTATCTAATGTTTCTCGTTGATTAGACTGATGAAATGAAATTAGCTTATATTAGGTTATTTTGCTGTATCAAAGAGTTGTTCAAATCAGTTTATTTTGGAGCCATGGATATATCACAGTAAATTATCAAAAATCCATATGGGTTTGCAGTTGGATCTCCAATTAGATTTATTAATGTTTTGTCCATATGGCACCTAAATTATTTTCTTGCATTTTTGAAAGCTCGGAAATGTTGCACTGCAGTAGGAAATAGAAAAGGTTCAAATGCTGGCAAAGTGACAGTATATTTTTCGTTGCCCTTTCAGCTATTGAAATCTTAATTTAAGCATATTAGTCCATTTATATGATGCAGTCTATTCTACGTAAACCTTTACTTAAACTTATTCATGCATAGAGATATTTTTCATCCTAGCTTAGCTTTTTATCTGTTCTATTAATTCTTATAACTACGTTACTTGAGTATTTAAGGTAGATAGCTTTTCACCTCTCTGTCTAGCTGAAAATGAAGACTTTTTCTTATTCTCATGGCTAAAAAAATCAAATATCTCCTTTATTAGTCCATGAAGTTGTCTCATTTTGGAAGTTCTGCTCATGTAGTTGAAGCTATTTTATTGATCTAGTTTTTATTTCCTCATTTTGATTAAAGATATTCATTATGTTTTGAAAAACATCATGAGATGTACATTTGATGCAAGAAATCTTATCAGATGGTTTTGTTAATATCCATTAGCTAATAAAGTATTTCATTAAAAATGCAATTGATTGTTCCATTTTCACCATAAATGTTGTGGAGATATTTGACTAATAGATAACCTTACTTCATGTTTTGAAATATTGAAATGATGTTACTATTGCAATGATTCATGAAATGCTGGAATAATAAATGACGTTTCTATTCTTTGAATCTTGTTAAAAATTCATCTCCGTATAGAGGACGATTCATTTTCCTTTGAAACACACCATTTTAGAGAGAATCGATCAAAAGCACATTTCCCATCTGTATTCATTTTTTGTTCTTAGGGGAGGGGGAGATACCATATTCATCCTGCATTTCCCTGAACCTTTTAGGTAGATAGTATAAGCCTAATCTCAAGTAAAATGCAGCATCATTTGTAGTTTGTAGAAGCTTTTGTTTTTTATTTAAATTGGATGTGGTTAGGTACTACTAGTAGAATTGTGAGTAGTCCCTTCTGCTCCTGACTACAGCAGATATAAATTTAATTGTTTTGTTTTAAAACCACAAGTGTTCTGTTTAAATTTCTAGACCCAAGTAGCTGCTAACAGCTGAATTTTGTATAGTGTATGTACTTGGTTTTATTTGCCTTGCTTATTTAGTTTAGCTTTGTTGCCTTGGAAAATTGTTTTTAGTGAAGAGGATGTTAAATGTGTTAGAAGTCCCTCACTCTGAGTTAAATTACAATCATGATTTTTCTGATACAAAGTTAGTCATATTAGTAACAAGTTATGAGATATTTTTTATAAATCTAACTTTAAGCATGTCTTTCAGTTTTTGCAAAATTATTTAATTTTTTTTGTTAATGCTTAAACTTTAAATCTCTATTAGTTCTACTATGAGTAGTCATTAGAAGTATTCAAATCAATAATAAGAGATGTGACCCATTAATGGTTATCAAGTTTTCACTTTTATTGGGTATAGGACGCAAAGGATTGGTTGAGAAGTCTTCGTTAATTCGCCACACTCCAACAAAATCTCGCCCAGAAGAAATCCAGAAGGTCCAAAGCTCAGAGAGATCTTCCTCCAACACGGAAAATCAAGCATTCCTGAAGGATGTAAGTTCTTGACTTCTTTATGACTCATAATCATTCGACAGTCTAACAAACAGTCATTGCATAAATTCTCGCTATTGAGATAGTAGTGCTACTAACGCTAAGCTATGAATTTGTGTGGTTCCACTGATTCAAAGGATGGTGGAGGTGGGAAGAAATGGAAGGAGGTGGAGTCATGCATCAGAGGATCAGGATGATATCATAATAATAGTTATTCTATGGGCTTCAGCCCTGTTTGAAGGCAATGAAAATCTGCTTTCACAAAGTTCAGCGGCAAAGTTAGCGAAGCCACCTAGCGATATTTTTCTCTTCGCACTTCCAATGAAATAATGAGGTTGGAGGACAGATGAATCCGCGGTGGGAATGCCCACTTCTCACTCAATTGCGCTTCATGTTCATGGAAATCGTGGATACAAAAATGAAATTGCTTGTAGTAAAATATAATGATTGCATGGAAAATGCTATATTTGTATTTACCATGATGAACATTTTCATGAACAAATATTATAGTATTATATTGTATAGATTATATAGATTGTCAGAACTCCATGAAAACATAAACAAATTGAGCTCCCTGCCCAAAAACATCGTTTTTCCCATGCGTAATGGCGTAAAATTGATTGCTTGTAGCAAAGCAAAAATGGAATCCTGCGTGTTCTCCACAAATATTGAAAACAAGAATACGTAATTTAATGGAAGTACGTATAAACTTAAAGGGGCTGGAAGAATCTGTCCAAGGTGCTTTGTTTTTTCATTTTGAGCCCTAATTCTTTGGAAGTACAGTCCATTTTTATTAAAGTATTCATCACACTTTCATCGAATTTGTGACTGGTGACAAACTGTCGCACTGTCTTCATCGCTTCCATTGCTTTTGTGAATGTTGGAGGAGATTCGGGATCTGCTTCGTCTTTCCCGGTGTCTTCTTCGTCTTCCTTTCTTTCCATGAATAGACCTCATCTATTGACGTCAATCTACTGATAAAAATACGCGATAATGAGATTCACCGACTTTTTCAATTACATTTAGGAAGATGAAAAATTATGCTTAGAATAGTTATTATTTATTTGTTGCATAATTATCTCTTTGAAAAGCTTCATTTTTAGTAGTCACAAGTTCAAATAACCAACCTGCAGACTTCAATGTCGGCATCACAGGTGATGTACTCGTTAAAGGTCATACCCTCCCCTTCTCCAAACAGCTGATCCCAGTCCTCAAGGGTGTGCTATTGTGCTGCCTTGTCACTCAGTGGCGGGGAATCAACCTCATTTGTGTTGCGATGAAATCCAGAGGTCCAAAAGCAATTTCCTATTCTTTTGGCTTTGACGGAGTTGCAGGCATACTTCACAAAATGCATTGCTTTCGGGATATTTACTTTTCTTCTTGACTTAAGAAGGCTGGGCAACCTCTCATTGACAAGTAGTTTCCTGTACTTATGCTTCATACATCGTATAATGCCTTGATGGAGGGGCTGAAGAACTCTTGTGCAATTTGGAGGAAAAAACACCACTTTAACAATTCTTAAAAATGCACTGTCTATTGGATGTGCTGTGCAGTTATCAATTAGCAACAAAATTTTACGATTTTGTCCACCCATCTTGGCATCCAGTGCTCACAGCAGCTTTTCAAAAGTTGTTGTAGTCATCCAGGCATTACGTTTATATTTCGCGATCACTAATGGAATCAGTTTTTCCATTCCAATTTCGTTGCAACATAGGAGAGTCAGTGTCTCCTTACTCATTTTACCTCCATGACACTTATTTCCTCTAAATGCCAGTGTTTTATCTGGGAGAAAATTAAATAATAAGCCCGTCTCATCGGCATTTAAAACGTTATTCAGACTGGATTTTTTGATGATGGCATAGATGAGGATCACATGCACTGTTGCTCTCGCAGTTTTGATTCCATAGGCGACAACCGCGACAACGATAAAACAAATGAATAGCGCAATAAAATGCTCTGCTTGTGGGGACCTTGCCAAGCATTGAATAGGTGATTCTAATGTTTGAGATTGCTTTTTCTTATTTCATAAACATATTTATTAAACAGTATTTACCTTTATGGAGTCACCTGCAAGTGCACATAAGTGCAAAGTTGGATTGCTTATTGACATCATACATCTAGTTGTCCTGAACACCTGGTTCCAATTAAACCACCCAAAAATCCACAGGGGAGAAGGATGCCTCAGTAGCTTAACTGGTTAAAGCACTCGGCACGAAATCGAGGGATCCGGGTTCAAATCCTGGTCATGGGTAATGATTTTTCCTCTTTGGAATATCACACATAGGGTATTACAATGATAAACTCGATTTTACGTAGTTTCTCGATTTTACGCAGTTACACTTTTTTACAGTCCCTACAGTCAAATTTTCCTAATTTTTATGTAGTTTTGCAATATGTACTTTGTACTAATGGCAAGCAAATCTATTGAATGAGAAAGGCAACCCCATCATGTTAACAATCATATGTGACTGTGTACTCCATTTTCTGCAACATGCACAGACAAAAAGACACTAAATAAAGGCCTTGCAAAATACATAACATTTTTTAGGCAGTTATTACAAGAATGTCATAACCCATGTCGGAATCATATGCCTTACCTTTGGAGACTTATATTAGTTTAGTCTGGTTTTACGAAAGGAAGGTTATGGTATTACAAAGTGTTATATGATGATGGTATGACGTTCATGCTCTTCAATATAGCAGAAGCAATCAAAATAATGTACCTTATATGTCCGACCATGTCCCTCATTTTTGGCCAAATATTGGTAGAGATGGGCCACTCTGAAAATTACCTCTGTAATTTTCGTAAATTACCACAGTATATTTCATAATTTACTACGCCCCTTGAAAATTACGGTTAATTTCTAGATAATTCATCTATGTTCCCAGACAACACAAATTTGGAAATATTACTCTATTACAGTCATTTTACAATCGTATTACAAAAATGGGGTATTCGTATTCCAATTGTATTATAATCGTAATACTGTGTCAAATGTCTGCTAATACAATTGCATTACAAGGTGTATTACAGAGCCAAATTACAATTGTTTTACAAATTGTATAATGATGGTATTACAGAGCCAAATTACAATAGTTTTACAAAATGACAAATTTCTTTCGTACTACCACCCACGTGGAAATTTCTTGCTCTGTAACTGGAATAGAACTATGTAACTGGTCTGTATGAAGACTTCTGTAACTGGGAATGAATTGAAACTAACTCCACGGCCGAATTGCACCCCAGCTACAGACCAGCAGGGATATGGAACTGGGGTATCTTGTCCTTGTTAAAATTTGGCCCTACTTCAAAACGTTGATCATCAATCTAGAAAATTCTTGTCTTTGGCAATGAAATTTTTATTTATGGAGGCAAAATTGTAACCATCGAAATAATTTTCTTTCTTGGATACCAAAATAAAAATATTGTATAGTTATACTATTATTTCCGCATGTTCAGAATTTCACTGACAATATACCATGTGCATTACTAGTGCCTACCTAACCAACTGATACACCTCCCCAAATGAAATATCATCACCAAAGGCCCTCTTTATCTTTGTAATCTGCTATATCTTTGCGAAGATCAACAGCAATCAAACCCATGTGGTTACCAACTTTACAAATTTAGCAAACGAATATGTTTCTCCTGGATTTGTGTGTGGGGTTAGCTAATCTTATTATAGCATCGTAAGCCTTGTTACTCACCCAAAATGACCCTCTGGTTTGATTCCCTACTCATACTTCTAAGATCTAGCAGTGAAATAATTTGCTATCCGCTAGCACAAATATTTTCACGTAGTATTTTTCTGACTTTGACAGAATAAATTGGCGGGAGCTGCATCGTCCTCAAAACGCGGCCAGTATCTCATCTACAGTGACATTATATCCCAAGGAGTAATGCTTCCTCCATTTATTGATGAAATTTCCCCAAAGTTCTGTGATTGCTGCAAATTTGTCTGTTTCTTTTCGCTGGAAACAGCTTTCCTTGACGTCATATTTCAGGTATCTTAGTAGAAACAGGGGACTTCTTCAATAGTATCTGTGTTGCGTGCGTTACGATCTCTGGTGAATTTTGCATGGATTGACTTGATGTGTTTATTTGTGTCAGTCACTATTTTTTCGACCATTTCTTCTGTAATTAAACATACTCAAGCCACAAGTGGTGTTCTGACATTTCTTACTTCCCCAATGACACCAGGCAGTCAAGTTATCACATTTTGGCCCGGTGTTTTTCAGCTGAAAATCAGGATTGATGTGTGACTCCACTTTGTTGTATCACAATTTTTCTCACAACATAATAAAACTGAGGATCACTGTGAATGTCCACATCACGGAGGTCTTCATCACTTTGTTCTATGTCCGAATCTCCCTCTCTGGCTCTCTCTCCTCAGCGTCCATATCACTATCTTCTCCAAAAGGCTCATTACTCACATCTTCATTGGACAGTAGCAAATGCTGTACCCTTTGCAGATCACGTTCAGAGTCCAAGTGGTGAGGCGATTTTGGTACTGAAGAAGACGGCACAGTTTGTGAAGAAAAAATTACAAAACTTCGGTATGATCAATTTTGCTCTAACAGGTTTCAGGAAGTACTAAACTTGAAAACACTAGAGGTCGCGAGTCATCTGGAAGATGATTACAACTAGACTAATGCCGTTAGTCGTGAGTCATCTAAAAGATTCTAAAGTCGAAATTAGAGCACAATGCATATTCAACACATCATTAAATACATTGTCGGTTAGAAGAGGAAAGGGCTGAAAGATAGCATGAGTCGCTCTCCTCCAGCTCAAGCGTTAGTAAAATGGCATGGTGTTGTGGGTAAAAGTCATTTCTCAGATGATGCACGATCGTTTCAGGGTTAAACACTGCATATGAATACTCTCCCAAAGTCATACTTATCATGGGAATAGTTATTATAACCTTTGGTGATCAATATATCGTCTTAATCTTAAAAGAAACCCCTAAGTGGTAGAGCTCATAAAATCATAAATACCCTCATTTTGGGTATTTACCCAGTCCATGTGTAAATACCCGGGTAAATACCAATTTATAAATACCCTACCCACTGGGTATTTACCCGACTCACATCACTAGGGATGAGTCATTGAGCCTGATCCTTACAATGTGTTAAAATGAAAAACAGTCGGCTGAGAGATAGGCAGTGCAAACTTTGCCACTTTTACTGTAAACTTGTGCGTAAGCCAACCTTGTGTGTAGTCCAACCCCTGATTTTTTAGCCAATAACTTGTACTTTTTCCTAGGATTGTATTTCCTAGGATGTGTATAGTTTGACCTTAGGTTTTTCTGAACTCGGGAACACAGATTGCTTGGAACCCTAGAAAATTGAGGATAGATACTTAACATCTTGATATCTTTAAGCTTACAATCAACCTACATTTACAGAGCAATCTTGCTTTTCACAATTGTTTAGTGTTACTGTAACTTATAATAAACTGTAGAAATTGTTATTTTTGACATCTGCATAATCTAGAGAAGAAAAGTTTTTAGATATTCCCTATAAACTGAAAGATGGTAGGTACAAGTTGTTGCAGATAAAAATTTAGCTTGCACCAGCGAAATAGAGGTAGGTATTAATTTTATAGGTCATTAATTAGTCATTTATACAGTTGTAAAACAATAATGCTGGTATTCCTATTTTTCGTAAAATACTATGGCATTCAGTCTTGATTCCATTTACACTCTACAACTTTCCAACAAACCCTCAACAAAAGGGCTCCAGTAATATACATTGAAATTCAAAATATCTTATATTGATAAAATTACACAGGACGTTACATTAACATGGCTGGTCAAGCTAATTCACTATCAAATTT
Organism: Pyrrhosoma nymphula; assembly: GCA_963573305.1. Lineage (NCBI taxonomy): Eukaryota > Metazoa > Arthropoda > Insecta > Odonata > Coenagrionidae > Pyrrhosoma > Pyrrhosoma nymphula. The sequence continues at coordinate 41,389,956 of OY754334.1, forward strand.
ATTCACTGCCATACCACTAGCAAACAACACAACATAAACATGAAAATGTAAGCCTACCTGGACATCCGATCCCCCTTTTAATTTGTTATGAACCTCAATTCTAAACATCGCCACCAGATGTCAACCTCTTTGATGCTATTTTCAAAAGCAATAAAGAGGCTCACATTATTCATAATTCGATCATTAAATAAAAGTAATGCAGGTCATGCATGTCAGCTGAAGACGATGCAATAAAACTCACATTTGCACTCTTCTTTTGTTCTGTATGTGATGTCGGCAGATCAGGAGATTTGTGTACTGCACTGTGAACTGAGATTTACCACATTTTTTTCATGCTTAGATTTAGGCCGTCAAATGTTTGACTCAAGTATAGCCCCTTCAATTTTTTGCCCAAAAAATTGGTCTCAAAAAGTGGGACTATACACAAGTACATATATACGTTATGTCTCTTACTTAGAGATGGGAAAATTACGGTAATTTTAATCTGAGGTAAATCACCATGGTAAATTATGATAATTTTTGAAAATTAGCGTAATTTTCCAGTATTTTTTAGTTTTAAGTATTTAACAGCAAATGTATGGTTAAATAAGAAAGCCAATATAGCACTAGGAAGGGAATAGCGATGTTTAAACCATACCTTATACAATATTAATCTACAGTGAAAACTGTCTATAACGGACCCTGTTTACAGCGGAAACTTGTCCATTACGGAAAATTTTCTTGGTCCCGACCTGCGATATAAGAATTCCCATATAATTGAACCTGCATTTAATGGAACCTGCTCAATGCGGCAACGGAACGATTTTTGATCTAAGACCTGAACTTTTCACCTGTGTATTACGGAATTGCAATTTTCACTCGAACACACTTACGGATTGCCACGCTTATCTTCCCGGATTTGAATTTTCAAGGATAACCTCAAGGAGGGGAATGTATGTGAGAGAGTTGAATAGAAGGGAATGCCACTATCTGTTGGTAGAGGAACACGGTAGGGGAGCTTGATGGTTGACGAAAATTTTTCCATCCTCCTGTCCTTCTCCTTCTCGCGCTTGTGCTATTTTTTGCTCAATTGCTACGTGCCGCGGGACGCCCAGGTTGGTGCAAGTTCCTGAGAATAGCTGCTCCTTGAACTGGGGGGTCTTTTTGTGCTGTTATTGTCTTGGTTGTTATGACTTATCTTGCTCACTACGCACCTGATTTTCCTGGACCTTTTTTCTTCTCCCACATTTCCTCCCTTCCCCCTTTTCTCTGCCATTACGCCTGTTCTTCATAGGCCAACTGTCATTCACACCCTCCCAGTAGACCAAGCCAATCAACGTGCCTACACAAGCCTTTCCTCTGACCCTCTCCCACATTTTTCCCTTTATTGAGTCGCATAAAGTCGCACTCATCGCGAAACAGTTCATGTCCTGGTGCCCGCAGTGAATACCTCTAGTGGTGTAAGTGGATCCATAACACGAGTAAAATGTCTAAAAGAAACGCATTGAGTTTGCAGGACAAAATTGCCATCATAGAACTCATCGAAATTTCGATTTTCTAAAGAAATCAGTGCAATGGAAAAGAGGTGCAAAAGAAATTCAAATGTGGAAAAACGCAGGTGTACAGCACGTTGAAGAATAAAGAAGTGCTACGCACTGAATAGCTAAAGGTTGGTGTTAGCGTGAATAAATTTATGATTTCTTTCATATCGTAATGATTCTTATGATGAACTTAATCATTGATATTGGAAAAGAAATCATCCCAAAAAATCATTGCAAAGAAATCATCATTGCAAAGATAGACGAAAACTTAGCGATCACTTCTGGTGGTTTTAATACTGATTTCCTAGTATGCGAAAAGGGGTGGATTGAGGATGATGGGGAGGACGTTATTGAAGAAAACAAAACAGAAGAAAATGATGTGACTACAAGACTAAACAATTATAATGAGGTTGTTCAGAGAATGGAAGAAATTAAAAAAATTTGTCTCGTTAACAACGACGTTGATCTACTAAGTTTGGTAAATTACTAAAAATTACACAGAGAAAAGACATGTGCAGCAAGAAAATTAAACAGTCCATTATAAGTTATTACTTTTTGTGTATGATCTAACGGCAATGTTGTCTATGTGTGTATTTTAATATGCGGATAAAATGCTGAAACAGTTGATTTCTCTTAAAGATAATGTTATCCCTATGCAGTGCTTCAAACCTGTGTATGACAGAATCTTGTCCACAACGGAAAATTTTTACGGCACCGTGCGATTCCGCTATAGGCAGTTTTCACTGTATTAGAGAATTTTAAAATTGTAAGAAGAACTACAGCAGCAACACGCAATCTGGCTTTCTTTTGTCAAAGTATGAAAAATTTGGCCCACCTCTACTCTTAGCCACTGGTGTTTACAATATCTAAGGTACTTACGGGAGGATACAGTGTGAGACACTCAGTTTCATTGCACCATAGTGCTCTTCATTTCAGTTGTTCTCTCCATCAAGAGGCTCCACTTCATACCTCCTTCCTCATATATTTCTCCCCCCCTCCTCCAGCCTTCATATCAGTGAAACTACTCAAATTTGTAGTTTTGTGTAATCGGCTCGACTATCACAGTAGTAAGAAGTTCTGCAGCAACTGTACTTCAGTTACTTATACTAGGTCAATCAGTCATCTGTGTCAGCTATTAATCATAAATTTTTTCCTGTTTTTTCAGATTGTAGCTCAAGTACTAGATGGTGAGGGTATAGGATGGCTGAAATTGAATCGGCTGAAGAAGTTAATGGAAGATGAGAGCTACAGGAACTTTATTGTCAGTAAACTTAACCGTACTTTAGATAAGAAAATCAGTCCAGATGACCACATAGATGATGTGGTGAGTTGATTATATCTTTATCATTGACTTCTTTCTATGACAATTTATGTACTTTGTTGGAAATCATTGCTTCACGTCAAAGAATTCTGTGAAGGAAATGATTATTTTTAATTGCTCCAAATGAATACGTTGACTGTTGCTGATGTTAATTGGGATCATATATGATGCTTAAATCATCACCGTTCATTTATTTCGTATTAAACAATGTACATTGATTTAAATTAAATTTTATGAATGTGATTGGCGATTATCATATAATAGCAGTCATATTTTGTGACCTATTTATTTTTGGTTGGAATGCTGCAAGTTGTGATCACGTTTTAACCATATCCATAATTTCCATTCCTAGGAAGTACAAAGCAAAATGGTTTGTTTTACATTTACTAAACATTACAGCCATGGGAACTTGGGAACTCTATGGTTGTATCATAATTTTCACAATTTTTTCTGGCTAATATGGAAATTAGTTGTGCCTTCGCTATGTGTTGGTGATAATTATTCCTTATGGGTATTTTCATTTCAGTGTGTCAGTCGGGCTGTGTGGAAAGGAATGTTAAAAGCTTTGATTGCTGTGGTTCATGGATTGGAGGTTACGTACACCAACTTTGGTCTTGGAGGGATGGCATCTGTGTTTCAAGTTCTTGAAATTGCTCACACCCATTACTGGAGTAAGGATTTGGCTGACCAGCCACAGGGTGGGCTTGATCCATCATCAGCTGGCGGAAGTGGTGGGAGCACCACCTTACTATCTCAGGTGATAAATTTTCATATGCTTATAGATTTGTTTTATTACCTTCTGGTACCCCAGTATGTGTAAGGTAGTTTGAATGGACCTTGAAAACTATTTCAATATGGCAGTCTTTAAAATTTCCTGTTATCTTCCACTTTTCTTCTATTAATTATATAGATTGTAGGTAAGTAATAGTTTTTCTTGATAATTTTAAAATGGTCAGTGAAAAACAGTAGAGAATATGGTTGGCAAATAAATGATTATGCTTTTATGACCTTGAGCATGGATAATCCACTAACAAGGAGACATCGCATGACTTATGTTCGGGATCCAAACGAGGCAATTATTTTCTGAAACTATAGAGAGAATGCAGGAAAAGAAAAGGCTTTCTTCCACATAGGCCCGGGTTTGAGAGAAAAACGCTATTAAAGAATCTTCCTCCGTATAAATCCTTTACATTCACGCCTCTCTCAACAGAGGTCATAGCCCAGTGGGTTGAGGCGCTGAGCTGGTTATCCTCATATGGTGGCTGGGGTTGGATCCCAGGCTGAGGCATTTTTTTTTCGTTCAAATATTTTACGGAATTACTGTAAATTGCCCACTCCCATACATTTACCGCAGTAGTAACAATTTTTTAAATTTTCCACCCACGACCAATCAAAGCCCATCCTATTCACGGAAGTATCCTTGTATTTTCAAAATCTAAACATACTAGGTCTGTCAGCATCTGAAGCCACTTTTCGGCTGAACAAGAATCCCGAAATTAACTTCGAAAGTCTCTCAAGGGGATTGATTGAAAATCCAGAAAATAGGCTGAAAATTTAAAAAATTTGTTTCTACTGCTGTAAATGTATGAGAGTGGGCAATTTACAGTAATTCAATAAAATATTCAAAAGAAAAAAAATTGCCGCATCCTGGGATCAAACCCCAGCCGCTATATGAGGATAACAGGCTCAGCACCTCAACCCACTGGGCTATAACCTTTGTTGAGAGAGGCGTGAACTGTAAAGGATTTATACGGAGGAAGATTCTTTAAAAGCGTTTTTCTGTCGAACCCGGGCCTATGTGGAAGAAAACCGTGACACTTTTCCCATATTCTCTCTATAGTTTCAGAAAATAATTGCCTTGTTTAAATCCCGAACATAAGTCACGCAATGTCTCCTTGTAAGGACGATTTAAAGTTTGCTACATTTCATTTTTTTATGTCAGGTCTCTATTTGCTCGTACAAAATTATCTTTTACCTATTTCACAGGCCTCAAGCCCATTTGGGAGCAAGGAAAATCTAAAGTCACCTCAAAGTCCTAGGGGCTCTCCTTTGCCCCAGGCTCACATGGAATTTTACCAGGAATCAGTGTCCAGGAAATCATCTCAAGGAGGTATGACAGGTAATAAGCCCTTCAAAAATTTACTTTCTATTGCTTGCTTACTGCTTAGTATGGCATTGTTTTGAGTTTTTTTGCTGGCAACTAAAGAAAAGTGTTCTTTTCCTCAGCTGAAGAAGATCCTAGTGCGGCAGATATGCTTAGAGATCTCCTCAACCAGAAGAGACAAATGTTTCTATCCAAACTCACATCAATTGAATCTGAGGTATTATTTGTTATATGCTGCTAAGCAATTATTTGTTATATGCTGATGTGTATTTGTGTATTCATGGTCCTGCATATTTATGGATTTGCTAAGCATGAGTAGTTGTCAAAAATATATTCTTGTTCACTTGAAACTTTGAAGTAATGTGTGGGAACGTTTCCATAGATTAAAATTGTTGCAAGTGTTTATATGTTTTTATTTAGATTTTTGAAGAAGAAAACTCTCCAGTGAATATTTTTCATGCCAAAATTTAATGTGCATGACTGCACAGCTATGTGTTGGAAAAGTGTTTCTTGACTTTGCCAGCTATTTTCTTTTTTTTTGTTCAGCCTCTGGTATAACAATGAAATTCTGTCATTCATTTGCAATTTTTGGGCTGTTTTTAAGGGAGGGGTTTCAGACAACACTTTGCAGGGCTCAGAGGGTGTACCCTCAGGCAATGCTTCTGACACTGGAAGCATCATCACAAACCCTGCTTTCCAACGACACAGGGTTGGTCAGCTGTCCTTTCGAAGTACAGTGTCCGACAGTGAGATCGAGCAAGGGAATGTGAGTTATTAAACTGTCTTATAGCTCCGCTTAATGGCAGAGATGATGGAGAATTTTGTATCCCAGATTAGCATGAAACCTAGAAAAAAGTAATAATGGTGATTTTTATAAGTTTAACTTGTTTTGAATGAATTTCACCATAAATTGTGCCTCCAATTTTTAGGCAAGTTAAATTCTCTATCAGCTGAGCCATCCGTTGCTACTCTAGTATGAATTGAGCTTTCCTGTTAAACAAGAACTTGTGATATTCTCCATTCTTTTTTTTCATATGAGGTCCTTCCAAAGCAGAAATATAACAATCATGACTTTTTAAAATCACTTTTGTGAGAAAGAATTTTTTTCTTACTATGGGTGAAATTTGTAAGGCTGGCAATTTTATTTAAATATTTAGCTGTTTCAAATCACTAGCAAGGATTTGCATCCCACTGTGAAAACTATTTGTATGAACTAAACTTCAAATTTGAATATGTTTTATATTATAATTTTATTATTGCATTACAATATATTTGAGATATTGCTAAATATGCATTTTGATGAAATCAACTTAAATTCATTGTTGTTATACAGTTGTGATCTCATATCTGCAGTTCCCATATCCGAGGTTATAGTTTTAAATTCAGAAAAAAACAATGTTTGAAGTCACTAAAATTTACAGTAAGGATGATTAACTGTCTTTCGGTGAAGAGGTGAAGAATGAAAAACTTATTCAAATTGAATTCAAAATTCAATTTTTCAATAAAAGAAGTGTAATAATGTGTATTTTAGGCAGTAATTGTGTTGGAAATATTTTTCATATACCTGTGGGTACTTGAGGACAACAGGAGTAAACACTTGAAATGAAAGAAAACATCTCACCTTGCATAAGGGAAGGTTGGGCTGGCAGTGCCTATCACAACGCAGGCTGCAATTTGGCTTGTAGTGCCTGCTTAGTGGACTTTCAGCCCTTGCCACAAAGGTTCCAAAAATAGAGAGGGGGATGTGGGTTTTATATGTCTGTGGAGCAGGTAAATAACCCTTTAACATACCTCTGTTGTCCCAGACCCAGCCTTAGACTAGACCTTGATGAGACTTTGAGGTTGAGACATCAGATTAACTGGATAAAAGTGCAAAGGGCTTTGGTGGGTCGATTGTACTTGTTTCAAGCAGCCAATGTTTACTCTTTGGGGTGAGGAAGTATGAGAAGGAATGGAGGGACATTGAAAAAAATGGAATACTTTGCCTCTGTGATATCACGTTGTTTAAGGAAAAGTTGGGTATGAAGTCCAGAATTTTGGGACAGTAATTCATATAAAAATTTTCTTTATTTGCCAAAAATGGCAAATACTAAAAAAAATCATCCCAAGATAACAATACTGAGAAGGTTATTTCTCTTTCATGGCAACCTGAAAGCATTTATGTAATGGAGAAATGAAGTATACACTGTGCAGTTTCCATTATCTGTGGAAGGTCTCGGAATGTATAAACTGCAGATATTAGGTTCCAACTGTACATGTTATTTTTTGTGTATAAATAGAATTTTGCCCTGAAACATTCATACAATATCTGAATCAAATATGTATTTGTATTTTATTCCTTAATGCTGTGTGTTTATTTTCATGTTGCATGTTCAACTGTTTCCTGAAATGTTTGTTCTTAACATGCATGTTTTGGTGGTAAGTCCTTTTATATCATTCTATTCATTATGTATGGTTTAGCTACTAAAACGAATTTGTAAAGCATGAATACCTATGTATTATTCTATTTAATCTCACCTCTGTTTAGCCACTTGCTCAATAATCACACTATAATTCATATTACATACCTACATTTATTTAAAATTAACCCTTTTGTTTCCATTGGACTGATTGATCGAGCTTTGTTGATTATGCAAAAACTGTCATCTGCCAATTCATTGGCAGGCATGTTTTTTAGACATAAATATAATTTTTGCTATCATCAAAATTTAGTCTGAATGAATTCCTATAGTAAATCCCCGTTAGTTCGAACCCTCTTCATTCGAAATATCAATTAATTCGAAGTTGTGAGCAGTCCCCGGGAAACAGAATAGGAAATTGCGTACCTGATGGTACGGATTATTCGATATATGCTTAATATGTAACTCGAATTTGAATTTCATCCCATGATGCCCCAACTTATCATTTATTTCAAAACGATACCCCGGGGCAGCGCACTTCGATAGTCAGTTACTATCGGCGCAAAGAAGGTAGAACACTGAACTTTAAGCATTTGTATGAAATTCCACCGGAGCTCCTAGAGTCATGTAATATATTGTTTTACTCCTTGTATATTTGACTACAAAATGCATTCATTGAAAAGTGTTTAAATGTAAACGTTTATGTTCTACGGTCGAAAGGGTGAAGAAAAACATGCAAAAAACTAGGAGAATGGCAAAATGGTCATCTTCTTCATCTTGTCACGGCTAATATAATTGATTGGTGCACTTCATTATTTTTTATAAAGAGAATGACATCTCTGTGTGGGTGGGTGCCTCAAATAAAGTTCAGCGTTCTACCTTTTTTGCACCAATAGTAGTGCTTATCTCAAAGTCATTATGATTTTGGTATCGCTTTCTTGAGCATAAGTTACTTTTAAGTGTGCCTAGCTATTTTGAACATTAGCTTATGCTTATGGTGCACTTTGAGCCAGCAGTTGTTCACCCCAATGAAATATCTCTCGAGTACGGCATACATCTTGGCCGCTCCGTCCCTAGCTTTTAATCGGGGCATTTGCACCATGGCTAATGCCTTCCCCTCTCTTCCTTCCAAACCTCCCCTCCTAGAGTGATGACTGTAGGATCGCCAGGAATGGTGGAGTAGTATTTTCCGGATGGTGTGATATCCTTTACCCATTTTCCCTGCGTGAGCACTTTCATCGTTTGGTAGCCGCTCCTACAATCTCGCTTCGGGTGCTTCCCCAGAATCTTTTGTTTGCCCCGAATCACTGACGAGTCATGGTTCTCAGTTTTGTTTATGCTTTTCCCGTCTACTATTGTCCCATCTCCCCAAACTTGAATGTGAATCACGAGGTAAGGAAGGCAGAAGATATAGGTACTATCCATTTTGGTACTATCCATTTCAAAATGGATATCTATTACTTCCACAAAGTCAAGCCTGAAACAATCAAATTCATATAGGGACTACTTCTGGGAGGTGTCTGTCCGACACTGCATCAGCGATTTTTTTCTTGGGTTCCCTTGAGCTTCTCTTCTTTCGGAATGTTAAGGGATTCCGAGTTTGTCACCGACCTTGATGTGATACTCCACCCCTATGCTTCTCTCCCCTCTTCAAAGCCCCTTTCCTATTGGAAGCCACCTGAGAAGTTAGGTCGTGGGGAAGCGATGAGTGAAATGTGATACTTTTGGTTCGCGGTCGTAAATGATAAGGGACTTCCGGTGGGCAAGGATCATGATGCAGCAGTTCTTCATCGTAGAAAAGTCTTGGGGGAAATGGGCTGAGAGCAGACCGGTAAATTTAAAGGTCTACAGGGAAAATTTTGGTGACCTGGAAAATACACCTTCTGGGATATTGCTGGACACATGCTGGAAATCATTCATTTTGTTTTTATTTCTGTGTGATCACGTTCATTTTGTTTTTATTTCCGCGTGATCGCGACTGATAGTGCATATTTCTCCAACATTACTTGAATCTGATTAAGGAAAAAATTCGTCCATTAACTCCTCATTTTAGTGCATATTTTTTGCCTTTTTATAAAATAATATAGCAGTACGGTGATTATCTCGGAAAATATGGGATCTTTTTCGTTAATTTTCTGAAAGTACGTTTAGTTCGAACCCGGATAATTCGTAGTTCAATTTTTTTGGTACCATGAATTTTGAATTAACGAGGTTTTACTGTATTCATAATTAAATTCCCTAATGTATTCCTAATTTTTTGAAAAATTAGTGTTGTTGTATGCCATTAAATTAAATGCCACTTAAATGAACAACATTTAATACTTAAAATGCTGTGCATGTGGGTATGGCTCCTGATATGCCTATTTACGACAACATCATGAAAACTGCATGAGAACCGCGAGAACCGCCCAGGAAGTTGGCTCAGTGGTGCACTCGAGTCAGTAGTATGAAAACAGAAGCATGAATATTGCTCAATAAAACTAGCACAGATGGCACCAGTATGTAACAAGTCTCAAAAGAAGAAATAAGTATCTGCAATGATTTTGTTAATTTGTTTGAACTAAAGACTGTGAAAAAAGTATGAATTTATTGACTGCCTACCTGGAATTTGAGGACTGTGAAAGGTTTAACTCATCCCTCTGGATGAAATTTTCTTTATAATAGTTTTTTATGTGCCTTATAATTTGAGAAGTGGGACTTAATTAACTTTATTTACCTTTTTCTCAGCCTCAATAGTTGTTCACATACCTTAACATGCTCTTCCTGATGGTGTATCTGGCATATCAGGTACCAAGTATCAAGCAATACATTCCCACAGGTGGTGATGGGTGTGGAGAAGAGGAGAAGGCATTGGTGGCCTGATGACTAAAGAGAAGGGTGAAGAAATCCCCTCTTACAGTTTCTGTCCAGGGGCTTTCTTCTTATTATCCTCATTGGCCCATTTAGTAACAAGAAATTAAGAAAAACTCCCCACCTAGAATATCTTGGGCTCATCTGACCAATACGTGGGCAGCCCAATGTATAGGTCTGACAACCGATATACCTATTGGGTGATACACTCCAAAGCAATAAGTTAAACCACAAGACATTGTCAGTTGAGGTACTCAAGTGGTACATATTTAGAAGCCAATATATATTTGGAAGCTTGATTACTCTTGATCTACAGATCAATATAAGAAATAAGCCACTTTAAGACATCAGGTCAAAACAATCTTTGAACTTCACAAAAAGGTTTTTGAGGGCCACTTGCAGTTTAAAAGCCACATGGAATAGGTATTTGGGAGCCCTGTTTTAATTTTAATTAACTCTATTTTTTTTTTCAACACTGTATTAAATATGTTATGGAGGCCCAGTATGTTTAACAATGTTTGACACACATTTGGGAGGATAGATTAAATTGATGGCCAACCACCTCTGCTTTTTGGCAGTAAGTTTGTCAATTAAAGTGCATACATATTAGGATAGCCATTTTTTGCAGCAATCTGTTTAATAATATCTACTTATTTGGTGAATTCTTGCTTCAATAATGAAACATTTAATAAATGATGAACCAGCAAGTGAAGTGACATTAATATGACAGTGACATGACAGCTTTTGAGTAAACCAGTGTCTTGAATCAACCAAGATAACATGATCAGTATAACTTGGTTTCTTATATATGCTAAAGGCATGTCTATCATAGCCCATTCATGATACATATCACCACCCACGCAGCACATTGCAATCACCCTCAAACATGAGCAATCATAAAATGTACAGCAGTTTTTACTACCTTCATATTTTATGGTTTTGTTTTTACGCTACCTCTTGTATATTATTCCCATTCTTCAATTATTGTGATCATGAGAAAAATTTTATTTATGTTTTTTTTATGTATGTAGCATGGAGCAGGAAAATAAATTTTCTATCAAATGATTTACCTTAAATTTTTGATGATTTTTAGTTAATCTTGGCATTTTATGTGCAAATGAATATGTTTCATGATTTCAATGCATTTAATTATTTCAAAGCTTTTTTAATGATCATCATCATCATGAACTTATTATGAAAAGTTCAAGGGGTTAAAGAGGACCAATTCAGTCAATGGTTATCTTCTTAAAATTCTTATTACCATTTATAAAACAACTACTTTTTTGTTTTGACTTTATTGGCTAATGTGGCGACATTCACCAGAGAATCTTCAATCAGTGTTGTGAGAATCAGTTTTAATGCAATCTGGTTGAATTTTTTTATTGCAATAGGTAACTAAAACCTAGACACATGTATCACTGCAGCTCTCTGCATCCTGAAATATGTAGTTTTTCTCATTAAACATGCCTAGTTTTGAAAGCTTTTATTGTTGCTTGCACATTATATTGTAGATGTTTTACGATCACTTCAATGAAGTATGTTATGCAATTATTTCTTAAGAATATTCTGGAATGAAGTTGTCTCTTTCTTGTGGCAGTTTCCACGACAGGCAAAACGAGCTCCTAGTGTTTGGTCAAGTAAATCATCTTTAAGTACTGGATTCCGTTATCATGGTGGAAATATGATCAATACTTCTACTACACCCAGTCCAGATACAGGGCGCACGTATTTGTTTGAAGGTAAGTTTGAAAATTTTAATAAGAGCACCACCATCTGTCATGATGATTGTGCATTTTGTGCCAAGGACTAATACTTCTAAGTTTCATGTAAAAATTTATTTACTCTAGGAAGTAACTATGCTATGATTATAAAAAGTAGTCTAATACTTTTAATGGGTAATGTAATTGTTCGAGTCCAGAAACCTGGGGTTTTTTTTGCTACTTTCATAACAACATTCACCAAAAATATAAATGTTCCATGGTGGCAGCATCATCCTGAAAAAGAAAAAAAGATGGCCTGAGCAAAAACTTGGGAGTGTTTGGGAGCTCAGGCATGAGAAAAATTAACTGTGGAATAAGTACTGCTTGGGGTGGAGAACTCTCTCCTGTCCTGACCAACTCTTTGTTTGGCCAAAATTCTATTTTACTCTCACATTCCATCCTTTGCCTTTACTACCTCCTTGTCAATTATTGTACTTTGTAGTGCACCCTTTTCCCATGTCCTACTGTAGGATTTCTAAATCATCACATTACCTATGAGTAAAAAATTGCATAAATTTGCATGTAATATCATTGAACATCAAGGTAGTTGCAAGCTTCTAAAAATCGGATATCGGGTTCACACCGGTTTTGGCCTTGACACATGGGGTACTGGATGTTGGGCAATACATTCCCACGTGGTATTGATTAACAAAAAATGAAGAAAAACTCCCCACCTAGAATACATATGGCTCAGCCGACCAATAAGTGGCAACCTGATATACAGGTCTGACATCTGATATATCAGGTGATAATTTAAACCACAATGCATAGTCGGTTGCGGTTCTCAAGCAGTATGGGTATACCAACCGGTATATTGGCTGAGATGGGCATTATGTATTTAGAAACTTGGGTAGTTTGTAATGAAAATATTGTGAGTGGCTCCTCTTCATAAAACATCTTGGTGAAGATAATTGTATTGGTCTTTGAAGGATTGATTGGAAAAGAGAGATCCACCCTTTGGGATCAAATGCAGTTCTGGGAGGATGCTTTCTTAGATGCTGTGTCACAAGAGAGGGACATGGTTGGCATGGACCAAGGACCTGGTGAAATGATGGAAAGGTGAGCTTGTTGGCAATTTTAACATTTATCAGAAATAAATAATGCAAAACTCAATGCAATGACTTTTATGATGTGGATGTGTAGGAAAGCTTTCTGTCATCAATATGTTCTATTTTACTAAATTTTGCTAAATTTCAGAAGAATTTTTTGTGCATATAATTTTTATTTATTAATTCACCGAGCTTATGACCCTGCACTTCACTCTGCCAGAATGAAGATGACCCTTTTTTGCCTAATAAGCCTAATTGTAAATAGTTTAATTTATTAATTTTTTCTCACCCTCATAATATGCATGTATAAGACAATCCAAGGATAATGCATGTGATGTCACTACGTGCCATTTTGGCCTGGTTTTATGATCTGTGGTTAAACATATTCTCAGCTGAATAACCAATAATATCTCCTATTGATGATGCTCATGTCAACTAACTGATAGATGTAACGTATGAAACTTGATTTCTCAGTTATCATCTCATAAATGTAAAGGTTATGTTAGCTGATGGTTAAAGCTAACTTATTATAAAACTGGGCCTTGGTGTGACTTCTGAATTTGACTTTTCATTGTAAGTTATTGCATGTACATATTTAGAATTGGTTTGCTCTGAATATCATGTGATTTGCTGATAATACAATAAAAAGTAGTCTGCTTTCATTCATCCCTTGTAGTTGACTCCTCAGAGCTTCATTTTACTTATACATATAACATAAGCAATATTTTAGCTTTGAATCAATTAAACCTTCATGATGATTACCTACTTATTGAGTAATTATGAGTAAACTTGTCTCTCTTTTATGGTTGTTTGCAATACACACAAATGATTTATTAATGAGAGTCAATGACCATTCATAGGTATAATTCTCTCAGTGAAACTGAAAGGAAACGTTTGGAACATGAAGAAGATCGTTTGCTGTCAACCATGCTCTATAACCTTGTTGCCATCCTTGTAATGATGAATGTTTCCAAGCAAGAAATAAAAAAGAAAGTGAGACGTCTCCTTGGAAAAAGTCATATTGGACTGGTTTATAGTCAAGAAGTTAACGAATTGCTTGATCAAATTAACAATTTGGTAAGTTCAAAGTACATTGCTTAATACTTGTGTTATTTTTTTTACAGGCAAGCAGGGTGCCAGTGTATATTGTTTGCTTATACTCATTGCATGAATGAATGCTATGAAAGGTTGAAATATACGACACTGGTTTTTTATTCTTCCATTTCAAGACCATAACATTGTCACATACTTTTTAAATATGCTCTCCATTCTTCAGTTTTGTGGCTTTTACCTCCTTTTTTTCTAGACAACTGTGAAGTTCCAGCAACATTTGTTCCACATTTCAATAAAAATTTTGCTCAAGCAGGTGAATTATAATAATTGTCTAACCACAATAACTAGCCTTTTCCAAATACAAATTACACTAACTTTATTACTATTGCAGATGTTTTGAGTCCATCAGGAATGTCAGTAACTGATAATGTTGAATAAGCACCTGAATAAACAATAAAACTCCACAAATTGCCGGTATCTGATTCACAAAGTTCAAAGGTTTTTATGCCAAATTTTGATGCCTTCAAAGAGATATATTGTATGAATGAGAGCCGTCCTTTCCATAATGTGAGGGATTCATCAACTGCAATATTTTCCTTAGGACAATATATACTCTGAAATTTATTCTTCAAATAATCTGTTGAATTTTGAAATTCTTTTTGTTTCCACTATTATGATGAAGCTCAGCGTTATCAACAAAATGCACAAATTTAGATATACTTTCAAACCTGTCCTGAGACATAGTTTTGGGGAAAATTTCTGTTTCCAGAAGTGGATTTCGTGAACAATACAAGTGAATACTTGGTTTTTGCACAACACCCATCAACATTATCAGTCCAAAATAAACATAAATATCTCCAACATCTACAGGTTTCCATTGATTCAGTCGTGATCCCGAAGTCAATGTATGACTTTCTAAGTACGTATCTATATATCTGTTGGTCTGGAGAACAATTTTTTCAATCAGATTTATATCAAAAATATTTGTAGAGGACTCAAGAATATTATTCACAAATACTTTTGGTCCACTTTCGCTACAAAATGGAATTTTTTTAGGAATGCTGTCCTCATCAAAATCAGCCCATACCCAAGAGGAATGACAATGGTCACTACTTTTTGGTACATATCTCACTTTTGCCTTCACTATCACTATCTTCGTGAATGTCCACAGAAAAATCAGCATCTTCCTCACTTGAACTTGCACTACCAGATTCAATGCTCCCTACACTTTCTTCATCCTCATTTTCCACTAAATTTTCTATTTCTATTTCACTCAAAAATAACTTACTCCCCTTCGATTCCATTGGGAGTTTTTCACAAGGCCTCTTATTTTTCTCCTTCTCACGAAAGAAAGCTAGCAACTGAGAGTGAAGGGCCTCGAGGTCTTTTGACCACTCATCTCACAAGACTAAACAAAAGGGGAAGGAGGATGAATGCATGGCTCCAGAAAAGTGAGATATAGGGGTCATCTCATTAAAGCAAGATGGACAGAAACCAGATGACGAAGGACATATAAGCGGACCATTCGAGTTGATTAGGACTGACTTATTAGGTTTCTTTTGCTTACAGAGGGCCTTTTTGTGTTGTCCAAAGCAGTGATTAGGAAGAATTATCTTCCAACAGGCCAAGGGCAGCCACAGATAAGCAGAAATCACGTTGACATTATCAATAAAAAAATAAACCCAGGGAGAGCAGCGCGACGTACGGCATACTGAGAACCCCACAGAGGGGTTAAAACTGGTGTGTAGACAAATGGGGAAGATTCATTGGGGATGGATTTTGGGATCTGGAGCAAAAGAGTTTGGTAGCCTACATTTAATGTGCCATTGGTTAAGTTTGAAAGAAGCCAAATTTAAAAAATATATATTTTGACAAACCCAGTCTTAATTTGGAATTATTATATGCTTAAAGTGAGCATTTTCTAAGTCCGTTTGAACCAAATAGGCTCACATAATTCATCATCTGCCATATTGTTCATGGAAAATATACAATAATCATTCTAACTGCCATGAAATCAATAAAAAAAGGGATTTGTGATTGTGATACACCTTTGGCATGAAAACTCAAAAAATGTACAAAAGCCAAAATTAACCTACATAAATGTGTGATTATTAGATAAAGAAAGCATGCAAGGTCAAACTACTTAGAATGGCTCTTAAGCCAAAAATAGGCATAGGGTCCACTAAGATGTTGTGCATTTTCTTACTTAACCACTTCCCTGATGGGTTTTTTTTACAAAAATGATCAAAAAAATTCATATTTTTTTATTTCACAATCAGAAGCATTTAGGGTGGCAAATCCGAAAATGTTTTCTTTCATTTTTTATTCCAAATAACTAATGATTTATTCAATAATTTCTGAATGTTGCCCCTTAACTTAAGAAAATTAGGCTACCTGCATATCAGAATAACTTTCCTTCCCGTAAACCTTAGTTAGACATCTAATGAGGAATATATTTAGTTTATATTACAAATGTATATACTTTGCCGACAACGTTAATGCTAACTATTAATTTTAGTCCATAGTACATCAAGAAACA
Organism: Pyrrhosoma nymphula; assembly: GCA_963573305.1. Classification (NCBI taxonomy): domain Eukaryota; kingdom Metazoa; phylum Arthropoda; class Insecta; order Odonata; family Coenagrionidae; genus Pyrrhosoma; species Pyrrhosoma nymphula. Next base: position 41,406,551 of record OY754334.1, read on the forward strand.
ACGTAAAAACATTAATGGGAGTTAGGCAACCTGCATTACGTCGAATTTCGCTCTGAAAATGTTATAACAAAATTCATTTTATGACAAAAACAAGAAACTTTAATTCTTTTACTTGATTCTCTTTGAAGAGTGCTGGAATACCTTTCCTCAGTGTTCCATACCAGTCAGTGGAGTGTGAAGCGAGCAAGTTGGCTAGATCTGGAGACATATAAAAGTTATCCGTCATCAGGCAATATCGTTGGCCAAATAATGCTTCATTAGAGTCATCATCACTTTTGAGGACATGTGTAAATGGGCAAAGTCTTTATCCAACACAGTCTCCGTTCCTGTGTAAATTGTTGTTGACCACACGTATCCAGTTCTCGATTCACAAAGAACAAATATTTGCCAAATGAAGCTCTTTTCATAGGCATGAACTGCCGCCACCCCAATCTTCCCTTGTACAAGAGCAGGATCTCATCGATGGTAACGTCCATCTCTGGTGTATGGAGTGCCTTGAACTTTTCCTCCACCTTCTGGTAAATCGGCCATATTTCATTTAATTTGGCGTTGGGGTGTGTTTGGGGATCAAAATCGTTGTTATAGGCAAAATGTAAATATTGCCTTATTTTTACAAATCATCATTAAGTTATTGCGTGTCCAAAAAAGGGAGAGGAGAGTATAGGTCTCGTCGACCAATAAAACTCAGTATCTGGCTTCCGCACTCTGCTCTGTAGCATTACAAGAGCAAAAAACACGAATTTCCGAGCTTGTCACAGCTCGCCACTGATTTACGCTAGCACTGCTCGGCCCCACTTTTTCACGGAAAGTGTTACTGGCGCAGTGATTAGTTTCCCAAGTTATAAAGTCAACAATTTCATCGTTGAAAAAAGTATTTTAGGAAACCTCATTCGGGAACCAGGTCGAAGTTCATCGAAGAATTACCTTCAAAAAGAAACCTAGGTGGTGCTGGAGGAGGATTCTTTGAAAGCATTTCCTCCCACTCTGCTTCCCGCAAATGTTCCACTGCGCCTTCTGATTCGGAGCTTGTTTCTCCGGAGAGAGTCGACTAGGAGCCAGGAACTTCAATGTCCATAACCTCGGAATCACTGCTAGTCAACACTGGTTCCTCTCCGGAATACATTGCTGATTGCCAAATGTTACCGAGCGAAAACAAAGAACTTGCCGTAGAATTCACTCCTACTACACCACTTGTATTAGAACGAGAATGTTCAAACTAAAAATGGAATGTTTGCATCGGGGGAATTTAGCGAAAAAGTGCATGCTCTCTGAAAATCAAGGATACGTATGCTCTGAAACTCAACGAAAGACTGTCACCATCGTCCTTCCGACAAAGTACTCGTGGAAACAATCATGATATGCAAAGGACCTTGCCCCTTGAGTGTGAATAGCCCATTCCATGCTCATCATAAAATTTTTCTTTTCCGTTCCTACCATTTCTTGGAAAATAAACACACGTGTGAATACCGCAACAGCATGGATTTTCCAACTGATGGTAAATTAATATCTGGAAAAGCCCATTAGTAAAGGGTTGGCTGGTGGGAAAGTAGCCTGGGGAGCACAGGGATTAGCACGACATGAAACCAGGCACCAGGTTGCTTAGCAGTCCATCGGCTCTTGAGCGGGTGTTTTCTGACCTCAGGAAAGCGTCAAACATGACAATAGAAGGCATTACACGTTTGGGATTTATCTCTATCTCTCCTTTTTTCTCGTACTCATGTGGGCTAGGGTAGCACATACACACGGCACTTGTGTTGGTTTCTATTGAGAACGTACGACCTTTAGACGTCTTCATCGTATAGCTGTTTTCGTAAATATGTTTCACCACTTCCAGCAGTATTCGAAGTTGAAAAATGAAAGGCGCTGATGAAATAACATTCGCAACATATCTAAACATCTACGCTTACGCCATTTTATCTAAAGAGAACGGTTCAATAGGCATTTCCAATATATATAAAAATTACCGGTAGAAAAATGTGCGGACGAACTAAGTATATAGAATTAGATTCGTAACAAATGTATATTGTAACAAATATATGTATAGTAACTAATATATGTAGTAACAAATATATATAGTAACAAACATGTATGGTAAAAAATATATATGGTAACAAATAAGGCAAGGAAAGATTCATGTTCTGTTGCTAGAGAAATATTTTATTTCAATTACTGTGGAACTCATTGCAGCAGTGAAAATTAGCGTAAAATTGAAATTGCAATTTTTATAATGACCGATAAACTGTTGAAGAAAAATGTAACTGAATGCTCATGAAGAGTGAATGAGGAAATGTAAATGAAAGTAACTAATTTAAAAATTATTTACTTGTATAGAAAGTTTTCGTCATGCGAAAACGGAAGTTTTACACCATAAATTTGCAAAAATTATCGATAAATGACAAAAACTGAAGTTGTAAATTTCGTAAAAAGATTGCAAAAGAAACACCATGCATGAAGTTAATAAATGGATGGTTACCAATGACAATAAAGGTGAATGCAATTCCATAAGAGGATAACTTTTCAGTGAGAAAAAAAATTATGACCCTCAAATTACTAGAATTATTACAAAAAATGACCATTGTTTTAACATCAGAAATCAACATTTGAAAAGAGTGCCGCTTGTCGCTTTACTGGCTCTATACCTTCATCAGTGCGGGAGGCGGCAGGAACGTAAACTACTAGCTTCGGCCGACTATATGCGGGCGTAAAGAAAAAGATACAGACATCGCGAACTTGCCCGGCTATATTCGGGCTTGTCAGAATTTGCACCACCTCGGAGCCCAAAATATGTGGGCTTGTCAGGGAAGTGGTTAATCAGTGTGGATTATTTTATTATAATTTGCATTTATGCCTATTTATTGTCATAATTTTCACAAGGAACACATTCTCAGCCAATCATAATTTTGCATCAGGATTCTCTCAGTAAGTTTGTAATTTCCAATCATTTTTGTGATGGGTCAAATGCTTTCCCATCGGAAATTAACAAATGTATGAGGTATTGAGGAATTGACTAATTTTCTATTGTGCTATGGTTTCAGAAGCTGTGGTATGTAGAGTGACTTACCTGTAGTTATTTTTTATGTTGCAAATTTAGCAGTATACTGTGCATCTACCTTATTTGATATATGTTGTTGCTTGATTTTTATCTATTGGCTGTTATACTTTTCTTTCATATTTTTCAGAATGGAAATGATATTGACCTTAAGCCCCTGGGTTCAAGACAAGTGCACCGACAAAGTTTCACTGTTCACTGTGGTACTGATTCTTCTGGAGCTTTGCTATTCATGGAAGTGAGAGAGGATGGGTTGGTGTTACGATCTGTCACAGGCACAATTGTAGAGCGTTGGTGGTTTGAACGCCTTGTTAACATGACTTATGGCCCAAAAAATAAAGTCCTGTGTTTGTGGAGGAGAAGTGGTGGCCAAACCCAACTTCATAAGTACTACACTAAAAAGGTGAGATTCATTTTGACATAATAGCTATAGCTATTCACATTTTCTGGTATTCAAATGGTGTATTTATCATTGAGCAGTGTTATACTAAACACTTCAAATTAATGAATTTATTAAAGTCTGTTCGAGTCAAAAATCTATAACATATGTAGTATGAAAATATGTATTATGGCTGCTAACCCTTTCCCTTGTTTGTTGGGGCAGCCCCAAAATCATTTTCTTCCTTTTTTTACTTCATCAATTTTGTGTGAGGCACAACAACCATTTTGTTATTATTGTTTATGATATTTGAAATGCATGTTATTATTTAGGATTTTCAAATTATTAATTTTAAATTTAAGAAGGAGGAGGCTTTAACTCAAGGTTCATGAGGCTGCATGGATTTTTCATTGCTTCTGGTTATCTTACTGGATGAAAGTGGTGATAGGCGAAGTAAAATTGTAGAATTTTAACATAGCTTGGGGAAGTTAAGGGTAATATTCCATACTGTATTTCTTTTTGCCAACCGGTTGCAGTGTTTTCAAATTACCCTAATGGTTAACAATCCCCATTAATCTCCTTGTTAACTCTGTGAGGATGATATAGAATATCAAAATAAGTTGGCAACAACTAACTGTGGTGTGGAATATTACCAAGTGTTTTTGTGTGCTATATAATTGGATCTTCCCCTCCTTCACCACGGATAATTACCGTATTTGATGGCAGATAAAGCGAACCTTTTCCCTAAAAAATTAGGCCCGGGTGTTATGTACGAAGGCGAGTTCTTATGCAGGCTAAAGTCTACCCCTGGAAGGAAAAATATTCAAGACACAATTGTATCGCGGGTTGCATACATGACAATTTTTGCACCGTTGCGTTGTGGGTCTATAGAAGCATCGTCATGATGGGAACTTAATGAGATGTTAAATATTGTTACCAAAATTTTAGAGTTATTTCTGAATACAGTGTAAAGTCGCTTGTCTTTTTATTCGGGTACCTCAGTTCGAGTAGAAAAATATTTAAGACAATGTTTCATTCCGGGTGGCATAATGTCTTTACCGAGTTGCCATACTGCTATAATAACATTGCCATGAAGGAAGGTAAATTAAATTATGAAAAAAATTTTTGTTAATTCATAAATAAAATATAGTTTGTTATTTACTAATATGAGTTATATTTGCACGTTACTACCTATTTTTCTTTGTTATTTTTTAAAATTAGCCACGGAATTTTGGAGTGGTTTTCTCTTTCCATGCTCGATATTTGCCCACCCTCATCCTTTTGACAACCCATATATGTATAGCTAAAAATTGGGGGCTTTCATTGGGACATATAAGGTACATCGGTTGATTGCTTCTACAATATCGAAGAGCAATATCAAACGTCATATTATTGCCATATAAGACTTTGAAACACCAGGCAAAACTAACAAAACAATCTCCAAATGTAAAGCACAATTCCAATACTGGTTATGACACACTTGTAATGACTTTGCCAAAAATATGTTATGTATTTCTATAATGTTACGGAAATGTTTCCCCTTTGAATTCAGTTTTTAATATAGACCCTTATAATCCCAAAATTATCTGCATACTTCCTTTTTACAGTGCCATGCTTTTGTGTGGACAATAAAAGTTTTTCTAGAGTATGTCATAATAAAATGGGGTGCATATTATATGCCATGAAATATGGTACCTCCCTGCTGTGATGCAACCTTCATATTTATACATTTTTTCTCACTTTGCAGTGTAAAGACCTTTACTACTGCATCAAAGATGCAATGGAAAGGGCAGTTGCAAGGGGAAGTGGTGCTTTGGCTGCAGGGGTGGAGCTTGGGGGTGAGTTTCCAGTGCAGGACATGAGGACTGGTGAAGGTGGTTTGCTGCAAGTGTGCATGGAAGGAGTTGGCCTCTTGTTTGCTAACAGCAAGGTAGGAGAGCACTAAAGACTGTTACCAATGCTATCAGTGCAGCATCACAGCTTATCATGCGGTGATATTATCTTCATTAAATCATAAGTACCATTCAGTATTTTTATGATTAGCCATTAATTGTTGCTTCAGTTTATGTAGCTTCCTTGCATTTAAAATTATGTGAACATTTTCTTTAACATCATGTGTCATCAATCAACTTATTTCTTTCTATGATGTGAGTGGTAAAACAATGTTACAAAATGGTAATTTTCTGTGATAAATGTTAGAATTTTTGTCTTAATTTCTATGAACTGCCCATGATGAGAATGAAATATGCTTAAATATCCTTGAGGAAGGATTTTTTCATTTTTCGTGTTTTTTTATAATAGCCTTCTTCATCTCAACTTGGTAGGTATTTCTTCCTTTTAAATTTTATTCACATTAAATGGAGGGACTTATAATGAAGCCCTGAGTGAATGTCAGGTACAAATGCTTTTATGAAACTGATTAGGTAATCAAACCATTAATCCATTAATTGCTTATCAATAAAGTTGAATAATTTCTACCAATTTAAGTTTGTTTTAAAAGATCTTATAAAATTTGGAATCATGTTAGATTTATCTCTTATTAACTATGGTCCCTTTACTCAGACATCATTTAGGTGAATTTTGTGAAGCTTTGTGGACAGACAATAATCTGTTGGATGTTTTTTGTGCCTTCTTTAATTACCTCCAGTTTAGCAATAGTATGCTGTATGAATGCAACAGTATTCTGGCAAAATTGAAGGGCTGTCCCCCTCCCAATTTTCATCTCATTCTCTATTTTCCTCTTTTTGTTATTAATTTATATTCTCTAGATTTTTTAAATTGGATATGCGGATGAGATTGTTTACATCAACATTATCCTATCTTTGGGGGAAAAATCACCATGCTGCCCCTTCCGTGATGGTGCTCCTGGCAGGGGCCAGCCCCACCACTGCCTTTATGCACGGCTCCTGGCTTTTAGCACTAGGAGGATGGGAGTTTCGCTCTACCTAGGAGAACGGGAAGGGGCCATTTTAACCCATTAAGTTTTCTTTGCATTGAAGGACCAATTTTTTCTCCTGGTACTTTATTTTTGTCAATAAATGCCATTAAAAAGGCTTTATCTACACATACTTAACAATTATCATTATTCTTCATTAATTGTTAATAATTTAAATAATTTCTGTTGATCCTCTTCAGCAGTCAAGCATGCTCATGCATCACAGGTTTGAAAATAAAAACACACCTGTCTGAAAATTGCTTATTATGTTTAGCTAAAGTTCCTTTTATTTGGCAAAAAAGATATGTATTACAAAAGTTTTTTCAAATAACAAATACATATCCATAAAAATCACATCCATACAAAGAAAATATGTATAGGTATATATTTTTTGTATGCTTGTGATTTTCATGGATATTTGTTATTCGAAAAAACCTTTGTAATATACATAGTTCTTTTACAATGAGGACATACATATGCTGATTTTTTTGCAATTTTAAAAAAATCTGGCAATGCTTCCTTTTATGATCCTATGGTGTAGTAATGCAGCTGGCGTGCATTTCATTGGAAGAAGAGGGCTTCATCTCAATTGGAATCCCCACCACTTATTCCACCAGTCTTTGAATATACTGCTTTCTATTTTCAAAAATAAACTTGGTTATATTCCACTCTGTTTTATTAAAACTCAAACGGTTTCAACCTTTACAGGTCATTCTCAAGAGTTAACTCTTGAGAATGACCTGTAAAGGTGGAAACCGGTTGAGTTTTAATAAAACAGAGTGGAATATAACCAAGTTTATTTTTGAAAATATAATGTCTTCATTCCACAAAGTTAACTTGCAAACCATTGATTTAATACTGCTTTCTACTCAATTTACTATTCATTAATTCTTTGAACAACACCCAGCTGTTTATGGATGGCAGATCCAAAATAATGAAAAAACTGGCCATCTTCTCGTCACTGAATGAGTAGAGTATTTTCTACGCATGCTAGCCAATATGTCAACTCCTATTTTATTTTTGTTTTAAAATAAGACTGTCTCCGGTTTTCTTTTATTTGTACCTGAAATAATTACATCAGAGTGCATCGTGCTTAGTGACAGAACATTTTTTTTGTTTGAAAATTGGTAAGAATTTGACCAAGTTGTTCTGGTACACTTTAGTTGTAAGGATCTCATTGTTAACACGGATCCTGGGCAGTAAATCTCGCCTATTTTTTCTTACTCTTCCAACAAGAGAAATCTTAGCCTTTTTAAATGTATCTTCTAGCTGAATAGATGAAAAGTAATTATGTATTGCAAGTGATGTTTATTCCTGAGATCTTGTAAGGCTCAAGAAAATACAATGCAATGTATTCCCCAATGGCTGATTTAAGGTCTTCATTTTTTCCACCTTACGGAAATTCATTCAACCAGTTTTGGTATCAGCCAATACCCAGAGATTTATGCTGAATTATTCGAGTTTATTAGGCATAAACTGAATAAATGAGCATCTGGATTTCATAGGATAAAGTTGCTCATTGGTCATTACTCTTTCGCTTGGATTATAGCATCCCTGGGAATTGGAAATAAATATATTCCAGAGCTCATAAGCCAAAGCAAATTAATCCTTCCATAGTCATTAACTGTAACTCTTGAATCAAATGGAAAATGTCTCATTATATCTAAAGAGCAATCTGTCGACATTGTTTTCAAGAGTATGTGGGATCCCCTGGTTTTATCCCATGACACTTGCTGCCAGCCACTACAGTAGGGAAATTTGCTCGAACCATGGCCAACTGCGGTAAAAGGAGTCGATGGCAGAAAGAAAGGTTCGACAAGTTTTTCGGAATTGTCTATCATTTTACCTACTTATCCGATGCCGAGGAGGGACAAAATCCATAGACTCTGCTCTCACACAAACTTCCTCCGAAGCTCTTTCCTCCTTTCTTCTGTATCCCATGTAGTGATTTCCCATTGCAGGGAAAGACTAGGGGATTTGGAAATCACTTTACAACTAGAGCATGGCATGTCCTCTAGAAGGCGGTGAGCTGTGATGGACCCGACACACTTGTGACAAGAATGGTCTGGGTGGATGTGTGTAATTCTGGTGATAGAGCAAAAACTTTGGCGAGTGATGATCAGGATTATTCTTTACCATTGTCACACCACTGGCTGCTGCAACCTCCCGGTCTGTGAATGCAAGCAGTACTGTTGCACATTCCTATGCATCAAGCTGTCATATTTTAAATCACATATTTTAGTCATAAATATGATATTAATGTATACAATGATAGAATGAAACTGGACAATTATTGATCCTATTCCACTTCTGAATATAATTTTCAGTTATCAAAGAAAATTTGATAGTTGAAAATTTTTCTGTAATTTTGATAAGCCATCGCTGTTTTTCCATAATTTTCCCTTAATCTGTTTGGTTGGTTTTGTGGTTTACATATAAAAAGGAAACGCTCTAGTGAAATTACGCCGAGCATTTATTGAAGTCCCTTATTGTTCGGGGGAAAAACGAATTCCCATGCCTATCCGTTCGGCAAAATATCTCTCTTAATTTATCGTTTCTGTCGGACCTGGAAATATAGTGGGGTTTTAATATGATGTTCTCTGTGTCGCTCTGAAAGATATCTATTCTCAATTGTTAAAGCAATTTAAGCCTATTGTGCAGCCTCCGAGTCTCTAGCGGCTCCCAGCCTAATTCGTTTAACATCTGTGTAATGCTGTCAGTACACCCGTAGCAGTTTTTGACGAATCGCGCAGCTTTCCTTTGTATTTTATTAAGTTCCCGGATTAAGTCTTTCTGCACCGGATCCCATATGCTCGCTGCATATTCAAGGTGTGGCCGGACGAGTGTGAAATAGCACCTCTCTTTTACTTTTTCATCCAAAAATCTTCCCACAATATGCTTGACGAATCCTAGCTTCTTCAGAGCTCTGCCACAGATATTTCTTATATGTGTTCCCCACGATAGGTCCGAAGTTATCGTAACTCCTAGATACTTCACTTCATCTGTCGCCTTTATGTTAACACCATCCACAGCATATACATGGGAATAGTTGGACGAACTCCGCAAGAAATGTACCGCCGTGCATTTGCTCAGATTAAGTTTGAGTCCCCACTCTTGGCTCCACACATGAACGTTGTTTAAATCCAATGATAAGAGTTTCAAAGTCAGAGTGATCACTAATTTCACGATAGATGACAGCATCATCAGCAAATAAACGTATTTTACTGCTAATTGGAGAGCGTAGATCATTTATGTATATAATGAACAAAAGGGGGCTGATTACGCTTCCTTGTGGGACACCTGATGTCACTTTAACTACATCAGAGCTAATTCCGTCAAGAACTACTTTTTGCTTACGATCACTCAGAAAGTTGCATATCCAGTTAACTACTGTTTTATTTAGCCCGCATGACTGTAATTTGTATAAAAGTTTGTTATAGGGCCATTCTTACATAATTCTTACGTAATTGAACTCGCAGGTTCTTCCTTCCATGAGTCAAGCGACTATGAACCATCGAGTTAGGAATGAACATAAATGGATATTTAACATGAGTGAAAAATGTATATGCTGGGTGAAGTTATGTTATTCAGTTGCCTAAACAAAGGCCTTCCAGGGGTCCTGATGGGTACACTCATCATGGCCTTCATAGACCTCTTTTGCATAGAAAATGCCTTCCTTGCTGCACTTGAGTTACCGCATAAGACATCTCCATAGGTCAAGTGAGCGTGAACTTTAGCATAGTATACTAGTTTCAAATTTTCCACGGAAGTACCTAGTAGAGACAAGTTTCCTAATCATAAATGTCCCAGTGGCCATTTTTTTAATTATATCATTAATGTGAGGATACCAATCAAGGTTTTCAGTCAAAGATATTCCCAAGAATTTTACAGAGCTAGACTTCTTTATAGGTTTAATCGCATCCACTCTAAGAAGAGGGGTCAATATTGGTGGATTAATTTTATTGTGAAACTGTAGAAAATTGGTTTTGTTCTCATTCATTTTCAAATTAAGCAACCTACACCAATTAAAAATTTTGATTTAAGTTTGATGAGCAGAATTACAAGCATCTACAAAATTGTCACCTACACTTAGTGTAGATGTGTCATCGGCATACAAAATCACTTCACAATTGGGTAAGTGGGTGGGAAGGTCATTAATGAATATGACGAATAGAAGTGGGCCCGTCATAGAACCCTGTGGGACTCCGCAATTGGTTTCAACCAAATTGGACTTAAATGTGTTAGTGCCCGATTTATGTTTAATGTTAATTTGAGCCATTTGCTTACGGTTTGACAGGTGTGACTTAAAGCAAGGCAAGGCAACACCATTAATTCCAAGACTATGCAATTTAGAATAAAGTAGATCATGATCAACTAAATCAAAAGCTTTCGACAAATCAAAAAAATTCCAATTAAGTCTTTCTGATTGGAAAGTCCCCAAATAACTTTATTTATAAGCTGAAAGGCTGCAGTTGTGGTAGACTTTCCCATGATGAATCCATGTTGAGAATGGTGTAGAAGGTCAAAATGACATAAGTAAGTACATAGGTAGTTAAATATTATGTTGAACTCAAAGAATGCCCTCCCATCCTTCTAGTTAAACATTAAACACATGAAGTTATTGATTATTAGAACTTAAATTAAGCCCTCACTTTACCTATACAAACCTTCAATGGTTAGGAGTGGTTCGAGTAATCTGATAAATAATATGTTACCTGCAGACTGATACTGTGAAATTTATTGGTAAAACTAAACTGAAACAGATAGAAAAAAGAGCATTTGTGGTGAGAGCATATATATTTTTAATGATTTTGAGAGCTACAAAATGATATCCTGTTTTGAAGGAACATATCTGCTGGTTTAGCTGAATAATTTTCTTGCCCAAAAAAAGACTTCCTTTTATGATGTTGGGGAAAAAAGACCTGTGAAAGGTTGATTTTGTAGTTTTATCTCTTCATCATACACCTTTTTAGGTCCTTTTCCTAAAAAAAATTACTTTGTGATCTCAATATAAAATCCCTGGAATTTATTGCCCAATTAACTGTTAAACAATAATAGTTGTTAACTTTTTGGTTAATGGATTAATGGTTATTAAAGTCAACTATTTAGTCTAATGTGCCTATCTCTGCTGTTAACTGGCAGATATTGATGACACTTTTAACACTCTATTGTTAACATAGATGTGCAGTCTGTGTGAAGAGGATATGTTGCATTTTGTTTTAATGCTTTGCAATTTGCCTATTAATATTAAACTTTTACCTTTGGAAACAAGGATAAAATGTTGACCATTTTGTATATGTATTTCACATTTTAATGCTTCTACAAAAATTCCATTCTTTTTTAAATACATATATCTTATTACTAGTATGCTAATGCATTGCTATTTGTCTTTAAAATGTTTTTTACCTAAAATTAGTGGTTAGCATATTCATATTACCTGGAAACTTTCAATCAGCATATAGTAATGGGATGCTTTTATGATTGTGTATGGCAACTTAATTAATTTTTTTCTGCATTAATTTTTATCAAAATTTTCTATGGTGTTTGCTATGCTCTGGTGGATTTTAAAAATCTTTCTTTGAGGGATTAGTTACCAAAATTTATCATCAATCAGTTTTTAAATGTAAACAAAAAATATTGACGGAGCTCATAAAAAATTAGTTGTAACATGGATTGTAAGGGAAGTGCAATGACAGTTAACCATCATTGGATGCTGAAGAATTATGTCTACCGGCCTGACAAGACTAAAATGTAATGGTACATAGTTTGTTTTCATCTGTTTACTGTATGCACTACAAAAAGCTTCTCTTTTTCTGACTACTACACTGTGCGATGACATGCTGGATGTATGTGTGTGTGTGTAATGCAAGGACCTCTCAAAACTTTCCTGCTGCTCGCTACATTTTGGTACATCCAAAAAAAACCCACTTTTTGTTTATTTCTCATTGATATAAAAGAAATAACTGCAGAAAAATCTACAAAAAAAGAGTTAAAAAACATGTTGCCATGTAATTTGGGGGCAACAGTGAAGATATGCAAAAAGTAATGGATCTCCCAAACATGAAAAGAAAAAAACAGTAGTTCAACAGTTTTACTAACCTAATAATTTTATTAATCAACCAAATTCTCCATCTTTATTTATTTCTTTAACTTTTCAATGTACTAACTCTCTCTGCATGGATATCTTGATTGATATCTGTTTTTTCTTCAGCTGGTTGTAATCTCTCAAGGCTGATTCTTTCAATCCTCATTGTCTTTTTACATCCTCCTTGTTCTATTTCTTATCGGTTTATTTTTTGTAGAGTTGTTCTCTCTTTTTTGTCTTTTGGTGGAACAAGCTTAGGAACTTTTGAGATGGTCCTTGACAATACTTTGAAGACGGATCCCTAATGCGGTGGGTAATATAATATATTTTTTCCCTTCTTCTCCTCCATGCATCCATATAAAAGGACTTTGAGGTATATTACAAACATCATCATTACACTGCTTCCTGCTAAGTAGTTATCAGTATTTAGAGTTGGTGGTATATAACTATCTATATATTTCTATATATATATATATAACACATTTTTTATTTAGAAGTAATAATGTGTCAAACTATTATCTAATAAGTTCACTCTCAAGAACTGCCGAAAAGACTTACTGAACAGCATGGCACTTTTGTGGTCCTGGATATGCTCTTATAGTTTTTACAACCCCAGGTGATTGACCATCTCTAAAGTTACCTATGCTGTATTTAAGTCCTGCTTTTTGAATGTGTGTTAGGTCCCAGCAAAGCTTATATTTGTCTTAAGTGCTTATGTGGCAATTCGTTACACATGATCATCTACTGGATGTGCATCTGCCACCTCTTTCTCTGATACACATGACAAACTGCCTCACCATTCTGTGCAAATTTCTATCAGATAATCTTGCATGTTGATGTAAATCTAATGCATGCACACATATTGCTAATTAGGATGGCTAGGTGTTGGCATGCTCAAGTATGTAGAAATTTACCCCATTGTTTACAGAGGAAGGAATTGCTCTCCAGGAATCATTGGCTAAGTAATGTTTACATTTCAATATGTATTGACATCCCTATACATATTTCCGAAGTCCTTGTGTGTTACAGATACCCCGTTGAGAACAAAAAGTGATGCTTGCAGTTCAACTCCTGCATTAATTTTGTAGCTTTTTTTATGGCTAGAAGTCGAGTTGTATTGCAGAATGTCCTGTTGAGGTTATGAGTAAAAATACGCATTCATTGATATTTTCATCATCCAATATATATATAATTTCTGTTGTGATTACTTTAGGCTTCTGTCTCTTTTGAGATTCAGTATTTCTGCGAGTTAATATCATTCAATACCTTCCACTGTAAGATGCAATCAAGGACTTCCCTTGCATGACATTGTTCATAGGCACTGTATATGCATGCGGTATTGTTTGCCTTGGGGGAAAATGCTTCATATCTTGGTTTAACCCAATGTTCTCAATGAACATTTATTGATCTCCGTATTGATTATACTAAATGTACTTGATGTAAGTCTTGGTAAAATTTTGATGAAGTACAATTGTGTGGTGCCATCTGCATTATGACAAAACTACTTTATCATGTTGAAATCCTGGTGAGTATGCCCAGTTTATGAAGCTTACCAGGCTAACTTACTTGAATCTTTATGTGTAGATGAATCTCAAGTGGAATAATTCAGAAATATGTTTCAAATGAATAAAATAAAACTCTCTGGAAGGTAGAGTCCCATTCAGCTACTGATAGCTATCAGAAAAGGTATTCACATTTGATCATTCGACTTTTCAGTTTTTTGTGAGGCTGGATCACATCCGCAAATGTTTCACGCAGAAAGGAGGGATATTTGTTCTAGAAGAATACAGTGAGTATTGATTCACCAGTATCACAAATGAAAATAAGTCATGCATGTATGATTTTATAAGTGTACAAATGGTATCATGTCAATGACTCTCATATTATTTTTTACAGATCCCAAGACAAGACAAGTGATTCAGAGAAAATACAAGTCTGCAATGGTAATTATGGGATGGCTTACTGATATAGCTGTAATTGATAGTCAACATCTATCTTTAAATCAGTCTGTATTAAGATTAGTTTTAAAATTGGCATGCTGTGAAAAATTAGATTAAAGGAGATAATTTAGCTGACCATGAAGTATATTATTGAATTCTTTGTTATATCTTGTTCATTGCATGGATGATGGAGACGTTTTTGATTTCTTCATCTGGTTCTTACCTGTGTATACACATTACTAAATGTTATAGTACATTTTCTAGCATTCATCCATGTAGCAAATATTTTGAGCATGTTATTTATCTTTAACTATTGCCAATCTTTGCTTGTTATCAATCATAACCTTTTTCCTTGGGCACCCGTTGTTATAGGTATTTCATTATTATTCCTGTTTTTGGGTTCCTAAATTTTTGAATTGGAGTAAAATATTTGTATTACCTTGAGATGAATCAGTATGAACATTTTTAACATGGTTTAAAGTATTAAAAGTAAGAAATAGATCCAACTCTTATAATTACTCTCAGATCACATTGTACAAGTTTAAGGTAATGCTCTACTTTAATACCTGTATAAATGAAATAGCACTACCTTCCTACCCTGATGGTCTAGGTTCAATTATCAGCTGTCGTGAAGAAATTTCAGTGAAATTCTGATCCATTCTTTGGTTCTATTCACACATCAATTCTAGTGCGTTTCTCCATCCGTCGAATGAGATGATAATCTGTAGACCCCGTGATGCCTTTCGTTAAGAGTAGGCTGATGATGATGCTGAGTTTCTCTCCTTCTTCCCTTCCCTCTCCATCCTCCCCTCTTCCATTCCCAAAATGATCCTACCCTTACCAACTACCTATCCTTTATGGCACAAACAACCTCAGTTGTTGGTAACCCCATAGCCAACCTATCTAGAGTAGGGATTTTTTCTTTGACATACCTTGAGCATTGATCATCTAAAGATAAGTTAATTATGGTGTATAAAGGAATTTCGTAGTGTGTATAATGGGGGAACTTTATTCAGGGATAGCTGCTTAGTTCCTTGAAGGAAAACACTTTTGAGCTATTGCAGTTTCTCATTTTCCCTATGATTGCTACCAGATACCATACATATGTATTTGTATGTATCTTGGAGTGTAGTTAAAATCTTCGTCTACATATCTTGCATAATATTTTATTGCTTTTGAAGTCCTGAAATATTTTGTAACAAAGTAGCTTGAATAAAACTCCTTTTCATCTTTTGATCATAAGTAAAAGATGTTTTTCCTTAAAACATCTTTTACATATATGCTACCTATTATAATTTCAATTTGTTTTTATCTTATTTTATATAATTTAAAAAACTTTGAATCATAAGTACATGTTGTATCAGAGCATTTCGATTCTTCCTAATTTATAACAAGTATATGTATTCATTAGCTACATATATTGAGCTATGAATTTAACAACTAACTCAATTTTCACTTTGACATTTTTAGTGTCTGAGCTTAGTAATCTTGCATTGTGAATGTGAGCAGGTTGAAGTTAATCCATATTTCCTTTGTAGATGCTTCATTGAGTCCATGTTATTTTCACCCCTCTGCAAATTTGGATGTCTCTTCCCCTTCTTATGTGTTATAGGCCAACGAAATCAGTCTTTCCATGCATCGTGTTATCTCTCTGGTGCTTGCCAAGCAACTGGAGAGTCCTCAACGTCACCCTCAAGGCCTATCTCCATGCACCTCCCCAAACTGATGTGATTCCATTTGCATGAAGTGGGCACACTTTGTGAATGTTGTAAGCTTTATTTGTTTTGTTTATCATTTATCCTTACAAACTGTGTCTTAATGTTTTACTGGAAAGGTATATAGTAGACTTCAGATTACCTGGGATTTAATGGGATTAAGAAATTATTTTGGCTGTAAAATGTGGTTAACTTCATCTCTGGTGATTAAGCATATCTTATTCCAAAACATATTGCATATTGCCTATGTGCTAAATCTTTGTAACTTTAGGTGCTTGAGTTTCTTTCTCATTGCAAAACAACTCATGTTTGTCCGAGATTTCTTCAGTATGCTTTGCACTATCAAATAACTTACCTAGAATATCAACCTCATATCGGTGGCTAAAGAAAATTTGACGGCACTGCCATGGGATCCCCTCTGTCACCTGTCATGGCCAATATCTTCATGGAGGACTTTGAAAGGAGAGCAATTGAGGCCTATGCTAAGAAACCACAACTATGGCCGAGATACGTGGATGATACTTTTGTCATCTGGCCTCATGGCAGGGATTCCCTTCAAGACTTTCTCCTGCACCTAAACTCTCAGCACCCAGCAATCAAACTTACGATGGAGATTGAGCAAGATGGACTCCTACCCTTCCTGGATGTAGAAGTATCAAGAAACAAGGACGGATCTCTAGGTCACTCTGTCCATCGAAAGGATACTCGCACAGATATTTGGACTCCTCATCCCATCACCACCCTCAAATTAAAAGATCCCTGGTGAAAACTCTCCTTCATCGAGCCGGAGTCATATCGGATGCAAAATCAAGGCGTAAGGAAGAGGAACATGTTGCATTGGCCCTCATGAAGAATGGCTACTCCAAGGCCCTTTTCAGTACCATAAAGAGGGCAATGCAAGAGAAGAAGGAAACCAAGGAGACTCCAAAGCCAAGGGGCTTTGCCACCTTACCCTTCATCGCGGGAACGACGGAAAGGATTGGGAGGATTCTAAAGAAACACAACATCACACCAAGATATCGCGCAGTGCAGAAAATAGGTGACCTTCTACCAAAATCTAGGGACAAAATCCCTGACCTGCAATACGAAGGAGTGTATGATTCCATGCAGCTGCGGCCAGAAGTATGTGGGCCAAACGAAGAGAGCAATCTCCGTTTGTTTGAGCGAGCACTGCAGGGCTCTCAAAAACAAGCACTGCGTGCAGTCAGCAGTCGCAGAGCATGCCTTCTCGAACCCGGGACATCAAGTTAACATCAATGATGCACGAGTCTTAGCCAAGGAAAAGTTTTATTTTCCTCGACTCATCAGGGAGGCTATTGAAATAGAGAAGTTAGAGGCTAATTTCAATAGGGATGATGGGCATAGACTCCACAACACCTGGAAGAGTCTCCTAAGAAGAAACACGCCAAAATAAGGGTGCTCAACGCTGATTGGCTGCGCTAACGGAAGGCCCCCTTGACGGTATAAATACAGGCCAACTGTCACCGTTTGGCATTTGGACTTGATCTGAAGATGTGGCCTGCATTGGCTACGAAACGTCATCGTAAAGATACACCGATGCAGCTTTGCCCGAAAAACATGGAGACACCAGCACAACAGCGCTGCAAAAGCCTCAAACAGAAATCTATTACTATGTGAATACATAATTTTAATGAGTGACCATGGACCCTCTATAACTAAGTATGCCACTGTGCTGTGTGGTGCTTTATACAGTAAAACTTCCCAATAACAAAGTCATTGGGACCAGAAAAATGGAGTTTGTTGTACTAAGGTTTGTAGTTCAGGCAGTTCCCGAGTTACGTAAGCCTCGTCTTACGTAAATCCATACTTACGTAAGTGGCAACCTTACCAAAAATACGAGAATTACGAAAGTTGCTGATTAAGAAGGATGGTTGCCTACTTTCAAGGAGCGAATGTGCTGTAATGTTAGTAAGAGATGGCCTTCCCCGTATTTCTCCGAATCGACCGTGCATCTATTATGTAACTCAGGGACTGCCTGTATGCACATTCTTCAGGGTTGCATTTTTTCCAGGGCACTGCACTGTTACGTCACGATCAGGGCCTAACTTCATGGTACTGGGTGAATGAACTAGGCGAGCAAGTTATATTCAGAAAATAATCAATGCATATATGATGATATTCATCTTGTCCATGAAGTCAGCCATGAAAATGAGTTGAAGTTATTTGCTGAACTTTCCATCCAATTCATTGAGAGTGTTAATTTTCGTCCCATTTCCCATTCCAATTTTAATCCAATTGTGAATATTTCAACCGAAATACAACATACGTATGTATTTAAGTGTGGAGTGCGGGAGTGCCTATGCACATGTTATTTTTTTATAATTTTGCTGCAAGTACTCACTTCAAATTGACAAAAATAGTCACACAAAGTCAAGGAGAATCAAGGAGAAAGGCAGAACTGAAGTTCTCAAGCTTTTTTCAAATTAATATGGGCGTACCTGAAGATTCAACAAAGACATTACTAATGCCAATTGCAATGCTGATAGCTTCTTGGGTCACCACAAACATTTGCAACTCTTTGTGAATACTTTAGAACTGCAGCACATAGCTAGGCTCTCTTGCTTAGTCGTGAGAGAATACTACCTCTCATTCACAATGCTTTCATTATTATGCATTATATGTGCATTGCAGATGTTTCCCTTTACCGTGTCAAAGTTCACAGGGAACTGCTTCCAATTGCAATAATTTTAGAGCCAACGACTCTGAAAATGAGGGAACACTCAGTTGCTGTAAAAATACCACCAATTATTGCGAAAAGGAAAATAATACACTAATGAAACTTTAAAAGCTGATATTTTACAAAAGCTTTCATTAAGAAGAGGTCCACTTCCGTGCTTGGGCCCATGTGTGGACTTTGTACTATGGATGGTTTTGAAATTACATATAGAGATTCATTGATGGGTGGTATTTTTTGCATTTACTGTATGTATATGCTAAGGTCCCAGGACCTGAACATATGACATGTTTTATAGAGGTTTTACTGTATGTGGTCACATACAAGGTGGATGAAAAAATTTATGCACCCAAAGTTGGTAGATTTTGAACATATGGGTTTTATGCACTATTTATACTGTGGTGCTTTTCCCTAATCCAAATTCACGACGATCCATTCGTGTGATGTTTGTTCTATGCCATGGGTTTAATGAGATGCATATGCATCATGCAGGGTAGGATGGCATGCTACTAGAATTTGAGTAGCATTTAGTCTTTGGCCGCCTCTTTTAATCCAAATCATTTTATGGATTATGTTAAGTACATCTCCTTTTAAATGGTGTTCTGTAAACCTTTATTATTCCATGTTAAATCCCAGTTAATTCAATCTTAATAATTCTAGAGTCTACTATATGCTGGTGGAATTCCTTTTTATATTTGAAATGCATACCATGTCTATAGTGTTAGTAGTTTTTTTGAGTCATTTATAATGTAGATATCATGGCATACTCACTTTTTAATTGCCTCTTTATTGCTTGGCAGTTTTGAATGAATAAACTTCTTTACATCCTACGTTCTGTGGTGATACCTTTTTCTTAGTTTTTCACTATGCATTAAAGCCAGATGTATTTTTTACATAATATATGTGCAGTTGTTGTGGTAAAGTTTTGGTAAACTGTGATAATACATAGAAATTTATTTTCTATTTCATGGCTTAAGTACCTATGCAATGAAGTTATGATTAAATGGAAATATTGTAAATTAAGTTCTTATCATTATACTTATCACACAATTCTTTCCCATAATATAATTGGCCCACTAATTATTTACTCTTTTAAAGTCTGCTAAAATTACTTCTCAGGGAGGAATTTTTAGCTTTGTTATTTAACTCGTCAATTAAGTAAATGAAATCTTTGAAGCTACATCTTCTATTTTTTATGGCTTGGAAACCATGTACAATAAATCATTGTTGAAATTCAGCTGGGCATAGACTCCATCGTACCTTTTCAGTTAACTTCTTATTGATGATTTTTGTATGTTTAAATATTAATTATACATACCTTTTTCTTTTTTAAAGCAAATAATAGGCTTTTCTATCATTACACTTTGTATTTATTTAATTAATTTGTGGCCCTAATTTACTTAGGAATATGCTCTAGAATTCAACTTATGTGGTTTGGAAGAAGCTAATTTTTTATAGAACTGCTGGGATGTTCTCCTGGTTATCAATGCTTTTCTTTTTTCACTGGAGTGCAAAATTGGTTATTTTTATTTAAGTTGTGGCACTCATATTTTTTTGTCATTGCATGCATATATTCATGTTGATAACCACAATACCTATTGATTGAAAAACATGTTTTCATTAGTAACTGAATGTTAGTCATAAACCCTAATGAAGTCATAATAATGGTAATGAGGCATGTATCTAATTATCTTGAAATGTTGCAGGGTTAATTAGTTGACCAATTTTTAAAATGAATTTTCACCAGTGCTTGGCAGTAGTCTGCCCTTTCTTGAAACATATGCTTATATATTTCAATAATATAACTACACAAGTGTAACCAAATTCTTGAATGTTAATACATATTTCCATAGCCTGGGTTGTAGTGAAACTTTTGATGTTAAAGCACTAATCTATAATTCAGGAATATGGTTTGAATCACATTTAATTGTTTGATATTTTCATATGCTTGTCAACATTTTTAGCTGGAAGGTGTAGGAAATGAGAAGCAGTGGACTGAGAATACATTCTGTAAAGAGTCAGTGGAGGAAATTGATTGGATTCTATGTTTATATTTCCACCCTGATAAAAATATTTCCTCCATGGTGGATAGGCTTACACTCCATGGAGTGTAGGCGGATGGTAGTGTTACCCTTCCCTTACAATCCATGGAGTGTAGTCTGAGCATAATTTAGAACATCAGAGGGTAAGGGCTACCCTCCGTGGAGTGTAGAGGAAGTGTAAGGCTACCCTCCATGGAGTGTAGTCATACCCTCCGTGGAGTGTATAGGAAGGGTAGAGCTTCTCTCCGCAGAGTGTAGAGGAAGTGTAAGGCTACCCTCCACGGAGTGTAGTCATACCCTCCGTGGAGTGTAGAGGAAGGGTAAGTCTACCCTCCACGGAGTGTAGCCATACCCTCTGTGGAGTGTATAGGAAGGGTAGAGCTTCTCTCTACAGAGTGTAGAGGAAGAGTAAGGTTACCCTCCACGGAGTGTAGTCATACCCTTCGTGGAGTGTAGAGGAAGGGTAAGGCTACCCTCCACTGAGTGTACAGGAAGGGTAGGGCTACACATCCTTTACACTCCACGGAGTGTAGTCAGAGTGTAATTTAGGACATTGGAGGGTAACGTCTATGCTCCGTGGAGTGTGTTGGAAAGGTAAGACTATCCTCCACGGAGTGTAGCCATACCTGCCGAGGTGTGTAAAGGAAGGGTAGGGCTATCCTCTGCAAAGGGATAGTTAATTAATGGCAGCTAAGTTCTGAAATTGGTACGTACAGTACATAATTCCATTTGCGTCCACTCTGTGGAGAATCCTCAGTCGTGAGCAATTACCGTATGTGGATAAACAGTCTGAGGCTGTTGATGTACTGCGCTGCCTCCCGTCTGTGTCCTTGCCCGATACACGAAAGAAACTTGTGAATACAAAAATGCAAGGAGTATCTATCAAAACTACTTTTGAATAAATTTTTTTTTCACATTTCGACTTTAAGGTATACATTGTGAAGATAAGTGGAAAAGATATGAACATAATGGAACTCCATAGTTAAATTAAAATGTGACACAGGCCTGAAACAAAGGAAAAAGAAATACTATACGTCAAGCCATACTTAATGAATATTGATAGCAGTAATAAAGTTGAATTTATTGTCCTTAAGGTTTTCTCCTACTGTAGGAAATTAGCATCCAATTACCTTGAAAATATAATAAAAATTGCTGACTGAAACTTCTCTGGAATAAAACTCACGAAACACTCACTCACAATGTTTTTGACGTGATAAATCTGATGAATGGAACTACTAATTACTTTCAATGGAATTTCAGACTCCAGCAAAGCACAAAGATGTTGGTTCTACGGTTCTCCGAACACGGCTCATCACATGAATATGCATCCCTTTCACAAAGAAAGCTTCAAAAAGTTTTTCCTCGAAACCCCGTGCGTGGGTCCTTCTCGCTTTGTTGGCAACATCTGGAAACCATTTGAGCCTTTCTTCCCACCCTTCCCGAACCTCCCTCTCCATCCCTCAAGATAAGAGAGCGGTCAAAAGTCGAGTGGTTTAGAGACATAGGATGATGAGGTGTCTGGAAAAAATACAACTCAACCCTCTTTGGGGAAAGAAAGGGGAAGGGCAACAGGGAGAGACTGACTGAGTTAACTTAACTGAAAATAAGAAAAAGGGTGCACTTCATCTGCATGACGCATGAAAATGCCTTGAGTATTATTCATACTTTTTTGCCAGTTAGTGCTTAATTGTGCATCTGCGAGTATGAGAAATTTATGCAAAATGCTTGTCATACTACAATGGCCGAGACCGTACGCTAATTTCTAGCGAAGAAGTATAGTGCTGGTTAAGTTGTTCTGAAAACGTCAGAGCCCCTGGTCAAAGTACAAAAGATATCTTTTCGACGGTAGTGACAGTGGGATCTTTTAGGTGATGATAGTATTGCAGATTGAATCCTAAATTACAGATTTAATCGTCAAAAACTAAATTATGCTGCTTTAGAGGATAATTTAGTTTGTTTATTAATAAAAATAAATATGTAATTATTCCTGAATGCAATGGAATCACTTCAATTTAATATTTTTCTGAGTTCATGGTCCTTTTCCAACTGCCATGAAAAGCTGAAGGCTGAGATTGGCATTGAAATGTGGAATAAAACATATCTTCCCTTACACTCCAGGGAGTGTAGGGCAAGGGTAAGCAGAATGTAAGCCGAGAAGTTTCCAGGAAGTGTAAGGGAAGGGTATTGCTATCCTTCCCTTACATTCTATGGAGTATAGGGCGAGGGTAGCACTACCCTTCCTATACACTCCATGGGGTATAGGGCAAGGGTAGTGTAACTCTTCGCTTACACTCCACGGAGTGTAGGGCAAGGGTACCAGTACCCTTCCCTTACCCCTCCATGGAGTGTAAGGCGAGGGTAAGCCGAGAAGTTTCCAGCAAGTGTAGGGGAAGGGTAGCGCTACCCTCTGCGGAGTGTAGGGCGAGGGTAGTGCTACTCTTCCCTTACATTACATGGAGTGTAGGGTGAGGGTAAGCCGAGGAGTTTTTAGCGAGAGTAAGTGAAGGGTAGTGCTACCCTTCCCTTACACTCCATGGAGTGTAGGGCGAGGGTAAGCAGAGGGTAAGCCAAGGAGTTTTTAGCAAGTGCAAGGGAAGGGTAACGCTACCCTTCCCTTACACTCCTTGGAATGTAGGGCGAGGGTAAGCGGTGGGTAAGCCGAAGAGATTTTAGCGAGTGTAAAGGAAGGGTAGTGCTAACATTCATGGAGTGTAGTCTCCTTCCTTTACACTCCGCTTACCCACTATGGAGGAAATATTTTTATCAGGGCATTATTGAGTCAGGCATAGACACACCTTACCTAAACCATATGTAGTTATTTGTGAGCACATATACAGCATCTAGGGTCATATTCTATAATTGGGGTGATGCCTATCATGGGTGATGAACATCACCAAAAATCTTTACCTATTATCACCGTTTATGATTCTGTATTCGGGGGCCGGGGGGGGGGGGGGGGGGGGGGGGCTGAAGTTTCACCACCCACAGTTGTAGAATTTCATCAAAGTTATGGCCTTAGTCGGTTTTGTAACCCGAGTTATAAAATACCATTGCTTGATTATCAATCTCTTCTCAGAATTTGAGTCTGTGTGGACATTCCTGTTGCCTTTTCATGAGAAATACCTCTTCAACACTTTGAAGTCTAAGTCTTTGTGTATCTCATGCTTCATGATCACACGTAATACTCAAGCTTGGGTGCAAGTCTAGCCTGAGCTGATGTGCCATGGTCAAAACTTTGGACAAAAAATTTGATGAAATGGGTTTCAGTATTGTGTGGCAAGCAGAACATCTGAAGAAAATGAAATTTATATTTTAAATATTATTGAGCAAGCATAATCTGCATAAACTGAATTGAGGCACTTATAAGTTTTGACCAAACAGTTAATTATAGAGAAAAAAAGGGCACTTTCTACTCTCTCTTTTGTAAACATTGAGGTTTTTAGCTCGGTACTTCCTACATATTTTGTGTTAGTATTAGCTATATATGAACATTAATAGTGAAAAGCTGACACCCAAAAATGGTGGCTTAGTTGTGGAGTAGAGTCAAAATGGTTATAGAGTTAAAGAAACTATGAATGTGCTTCAAAAGGATTTATATGTTGTAAAGCCCTGACATATCATAACAGGCATGCTAGTAGGGATGTGTTAAATAAAGTAATGGAGGAATTCAAAATCTTGTCACCATCAACCACAGACTAGTACTATAGAATTCAATGTTTATGCTTGAAATGTGCTATTTTTCACAGTGAATACATATTCACCTCAGCGAGGGTTGTTGGCAGATTTCTCTACTGTGTGTGATTCCCTCAAGTATTTGAGTGAATCACACAGTGTTCAGCGTATGACTTGTGTTCAAAGAGTTTATTTAGCATATTTGCATATTTTTACATATTTGCTCATTGTTTCTCCATGTTTCATGTTTTTGAGATAAAATTTTGACCATGGGACATCAGCTTAATGGAAGAGCTATTTGATGATTACCATTGACTTAAAACCTCTTCAGCATAAATGGTTCGTCTTATGACCAAACATTTCAAAGTGAGGAGATTGGTGCTGCTCAACTGGGTAGTGCTGGTATACTTACTATTATCAGTCTCCCATTAAAGCAGTTGCAATTACATACATTCCTTTTTTTTTTATTTTGAACACCCACCATTTTGGACCAAAATGATACATGTAGGAAGTATTTATTTCTAAATCTGTCAAGAAATTATGAATATCCGACTTACAACTGGTCTGCTGGAAGCCATTGTGGCCATAAATTGACGACTGACTGTGTACCAAAAGAAAAACTCCTGGGTTTATAATCTCAAAATGTTACTGAATCCATGGGCTTCAAAGTGTTGACAGATAATTCTGCCAAGAAGGCTCTGTCTCATTGAGCTGAAAGCAATGAGTGGTTGACTCTACACTGTTTATACTAATATCTCTTCTATGCAGGCTGACCAGATCTGCTATGCAGTGTTGTGTGTATTCTCCTACGTGGCTGCAGGACAGGAGCAGAGACGACTTCAGGGTCACGACGTTCCACAAAGTGTAACATTTGCTCACCCATCCTCACAAATACAGCAGCAACAGTTACAGAATCAGCAACAGCAGCAACAGCAACAGCATCAGCAGCAACAGCAACAGCAGCAACAACATCAGCAGCAACAGCATCAGCAACAACAACAACAGCAGCAGCAGCATCAGCCTCAAAGACAACCAGCGACGCAGGGTCAGCAGCGTTCCCTCCCTCAACAACCTCAACAACGTTCTCTTCCACAACAGCCTCTGCAACAGCAGACACCCCTGCACCAGCGTGCTCAGCCGCAGCACTACCCCACGCCTCCCCAAGTGCCCTTGCGAGCTGGTGTGCAACAGAGGATGCAGCAACCTCCGCATGGGCCGCAGGCTCATACACAGCAGCACAAACCATTCTACTCCAGCCATCCCAAATAGGAGGATCATCACTTTAGCTACCAGGAAGTTGCGAGAAGTGAACTCTTTAAGTTTTAGACAAAAACAATTTTGTCAATGAAGAACGGGTGAGTGAACCTTGAATTCACATTGTTGATTTTATGCATCAGTGGTATAGAATATTTTTCAGCAAGTGATCTGCATTAACTGTTGAAAGGTTATTTGATGTTATATTTTGGAAATTTCCACTTGTTAATACTTTCCTGTGTTTCCTGTTATATAAATGCATAATTTTTTCCATAAGAATTCAATATTAAATCAATGGCGATAAGGATATTCTAAATTAAATCTTAAGTGTCCATACTCACTTAATTATTGATTACTGTTTTTGAGGGGCTAGTCTTTTCACTGGTATTTTTATCTCACCAGAGAACCCTTTTGATCTGTCATTGATTGTAATTTTTGAATGGCTGCATCTGAATGTAGACATATTAACTTATTTTTATGACACCAAATAATTTCCTCGATCTATTTTTCACATTATTGACACTAAGAACTGTTAATATGGCTCAGTCTCCTTGTTGGTTGTGATTATTTTTTGATGTATTAATTCCTAGAGTTGTGATGACTCTAAATTTATTGAATTCAACTAACTGAGGTAATTTAGCTGGAAGATACTTTTGGTGATCCAAAGAGTGAAATAGAATGTTGTCAACATTGCTGGTATTTTTTATGGATAGTGTACAGAGTAACTGTAAAATATATCAGCTTTTGATGAACAAAAAGGGATATATTCTGGAGGACAGGTGATTGACAATATTCTAGGTAGGCCAGGGCACATGAATAAGGACTTGAATTCTCTGTAAAATGTCATGACATATTAGGATATTTATTATTATTTTAATTTGCCAAAGTAATTGTAAATAAATGTATAAATAATTACATACATAATTTACAGCACAGGCTGTTAACTGTTGCATGATTTTATCACACTGGACATAATTTCACTTTTATAAGTGAATTTAACCCATGGCTAGGATTAAAAGTTTATATTGTACATAACAGAAATGTAATATAATTGTTGATATATTACCAAGGTTGTGCCTCCACAAGTATTAAGTACAGATTTGATGATTTTGTTATTGTATAAAGCTGAAGTTTTGGTGTATCCAAGCCATGTAGTGGATATGGTCATAGCAATATTGAATCTACCACAACCTGTGGTTTCCCAGAGATGAAAATAAATATAATGTAAAATAAACAAGAAGCATGAACAGCATACATAGGAATTTAAAATTTTATTCAACTAAATTCAACCTATGCAATATATCGTCTTCCCTTTGAAAATTTTACTTTAAAATCTTTGGTTATTTTTAAATATAAAAATGTTCTAAGAGTTAACTTATAAGCTGAAAAGTTTTACTGAAGTTAAATGGTGACTTAAAAGCTTATTTTCAAAAGGGTAGGGGTTTTAGTATATTTCCTTTAATATTTAAAAAAGTTAAATGATTATATAAAAAGTTTTTCTGAAGTGTCTCTCTTAATTTTAAGTTGCAGTCAAGTTATTGAAAAAGGTACTGGTTATCCCTTCAAGCCCAGAGGAGATTTAAATGAATCCCATCTCTTAGTTTGGAGGAAATTTAAAAAGAATTGCTGTTTTTCCGCTGATTTAAATCGAATCACCGCGACATAGTCACTACGTCGCTCGATGGCATGTGAAGTTTGCGCCCAACGTAGTGACTAAGTTGCTTAAGCAACGTAGTCACTACGTTGTTGAAGGGTTAAAACAAATTTGGTCATAAAATGTTTTTTGTTGGTTTATTCTTCAAAGTATATTATTTAAGTACTAACATACCTATGGAGGTATTCCTGTAAAATATGATATCAAATGCTTAGAACAAGTTTACCTGAACCCTTTCAGTGCAGAATTATTTTCCCAAGGGTGTTTCAGTGGGTGGGATAACACAAATAAAAGACATTGTTGAAAGCATACATCCATGACTCACACATATGAATCTTCCACTATGAAAGGGTAAAAGAGTTTTTAAGAGGTATTGAAGTATTCTTTAACACAATAGAGAAATCCTTCCATAATGAGGGTGTATGTAAGCAACATGAAAGTTGTAAATTTCATAATATTCTTGAAGTATAAATTCTGAAAAGCAGGATTGTGTGTCTCATAGTGAGTCAGCTGGACAAACAATAAATCCCTGAAAATAAAAACAGATGATCTGGCAGTGGTCAGATCACATTTCTTTTATGTTTATTATTATATACTTAGGAATTTAGGATGTGATTAATCTTCATTGACTATTTGAAAAATGTTAAATCTTTTCATTTTATTAGGCTGAGGGTTATTTAGTATTTGGGACAGTTATTTGCTTGGTATTAAATGTAGCTTAAATTCCAACTTAACATCAGACTATTAAAACTACTACTCATGGTGACAATGGAACTGTTATGGCACCTAAAATATGTTTAACCTTCCTCACTCTTGTAGTAGATGTTGTAGAGTAGTGCCCATGCTTCTGTTTCGATACAAAAATGAATGCAATCATGATAGGTAGTTAAGAGAGAAGTAGGTGCTTACCTATCTCTAGGTACTTCTCTGTTACAGGTACTTATAGATACTGGGTAAGAGAGTTTGTGAGAGGAAGGAAGAAGGGATAGTCACAAGCAAGATTGGAAGCATAGAGAGAAATGTCCATTCATTGAAATTTTTATTTTTGTTTAAAAAAATTTAATTTACAGGCTTATGCCCAAACATACAGGACAATGTCCAATTACATCCTATTACAAAATGAAATGCCAACATGGTGTGGGAACCTCAAGCTAACAACTAAGGAAAAGCTACAGCAAAATATGAAGTTGGGGTAAAATTATTTTTAAGTCTTTAAATCAAATTGAAGTTAATTTTAATAGCCCAATTAAGTTTTTTTCAGCCAAACTTTAATAATATACTTTCATAATTTTATTTCATATTTTCTTCAGTAATCTTCATAAGGATTATATAGCTTCCTCAGTGTGTTCATAGATAATTTATATGCATAAAGTCGCATATATAGAATAGACCCTGAAAGATTTATGCATATATGCATTATTTCATCACTACCTGGAATAATTTTCTCAAAATTGTATTAGTATATGTAATTTATGAATTTTGATAAATGAGGAATGAAATGTGCATCGATGAATCATGAAGGTATCTTTACACTCTTTTTGAATTTAGGTTTAGTTCATATTTGTAGTTATTATTTTAATTTCATGCATGGTTTATTTACATAATGAAAATCTTGATTAAATAGATCTGGATTTTCACAAAAAAGGAGTTAATTTTAAGCTATGATAATTATTACACCACCCACATTATGTAATAGATATATGGCCAGAGTTGGTTTTTCTAAGATTAACCACTTTGAGATGATTCATATCATTTTCATTATTATTGTTTAAAATGTATTGTGAGTATCATTGTATGTTATTTGTTTCTCCTACTTTTGTCTAATATTGTATGGCAATTTTATTGACGATTAGGGGATCATCTTCAGCGACTCCAGCGATAGATAGTATCTGGGGGAGTCTCCAGATATATGTAGTTATATTTTCTGGGGACCTGAGGATCAGGAGAGTCTCCAAATATTGTTTTATTTCCCAAGTAACTTAAAAAATTTACGACGGAGCACAAATATCTGCTCGGCTAGCAGAATAATTTATTATCCCAATGATTCGCAAATGTGCCGCTGCGAACGTCTTTCAAACTACGCGGAAAATACATTAGTAAGTAGTGTCATCTACACGTTCAAACGAGAACGTCCGGAGCTTAAATTATGGTTGGACCTGTAGGCGTCGCGTCGGGCGCTCTCTGGCTCCGGCTCTCACGAGCTGGAATTAATTGGCTGGTGGTCGAAGTAGCGAGAGGTTGATCGGAGTCGCAAGAGGAAAACGAGAGAAGAACACGTGAGAAGACGAGTGAATTGTTGAAAAGTGAACTTTCTTTTTCAAGTGGTTAACATTTGATCGTGTGACAACTGGAGACGGCTTCTTACAAGTTCGCAACTTTATTGTGTTTGTTGTCTCCGGTCTCCACTCAGGTAAGTGTGTTTATCGAGATGAATGTAAACAACCACTTGCTAGATTCTTTCAACGTGAGTTTTGTCTGTGAATGAAGCGGGAAAAGGAATACATATATATTCATTAATACGAAATGAATCATAGGAGCTTAATTGTTGAAAATTTAGTGATTCTCCAGGATTGGAATACCTTAATGATAATACTATATAAAAATGCCAATATTGCACGGGTGGAAAAGTGACTGCAGTTGGATAGAATCCAGTGAATTACAATTTAAATGTGGTGCTACGATGTCCTTAATTTAGATTGTGCTTATTAACCTGATGTCATATCTTTTTGTGAAACCAGTAAGTCGAATACTTGGCCGCGAACCTTTTAGAGAAGTAAACATAGGTGTTGCTGTGCCGTTGGAAATTGCAATGTAGGTATCGCTTCATGATGCATTTGAATCGTCAGATTCTACCCTTCACTCTCATGAAAGCTTTGCAACCGCAGTTTGTCACTTACGAAGTTGATATGAAAAGATTCACTGGAATACTTTATCGTTTACCATTTTGTGGAACAAAGGGTCTTATTGTCTTATCTATTCTCAGATTGTGGAGAAAATGTTCCATTGACAGTAAAATCGTCTTGGGTCTGCGATAGGGGTTCATGGTTTATTAACGATACCTCGCTATTAAAATTGGTGCCTATTTCTCCCAAATCATTGTCTCTTGCACCTTTTGAAACACCTTTATTTCCCTTTATGACAGTTCTGATGGTTCCGATTTTATTTTTCCGTGACGTCCTGTTTAAATCATAATTGAGGTTGCCGAAGAGTTCAGTGTTTAATATCGTAGAAAATGAGTGTAGTTGCATGTTCAGGCATGTGCATTCGTCCGATGTGCCCAGCATTTCTTATTTCTCTATCATTTCCGGTGTTCGGTGTCCACTTTGCTCGGCTCATCATAGCTTCCAGGCATGGGAGGGGTTATGTCTAGGTATTCTCGGGGAACCGGTTTCGAAAAGGCGTTTGTGCCCCAGGTGTGTTCTCCATAAATGCACTTGGGGCTCGGGCGCCTATTGTACACTTACCTACCCACCACTTTTTTTTTCAAAGGCTGAAAGTAAGTTCCGTTCCGAAGGGCGTTTTTGCCTTCACAAGACCCGAACATGGGTTGGCCGCAACCGCTAGAGATCTTTCACCACGAGATAGATGTTGAGGACATCATCTTCTTCCTTCTTGGTTATGATATTCTTCGTTCCGCGGATGGGATGCGATTGTTGATAAACTAAAGTTCAGATCGTCATCAGCAGTCCGCAGATTGGCCTGCTGCTGTTCTCTACTTAATTCCCTTTTTGGCACTCCGTGCTCAATTCCCTCGGTCAGAGCATCTCACGAATTGCGTTATGATCCTCGGTATGCCACGGTGTATCTTCCCATTCATCTCTCTTACCATTGTTGTGTCCAGGAAGCTTTTGTCTTAAGGCCGTTTTACACGATGAAAGATTATGTGCAAACGAATGTACGTGAGATTGTACGTTTGTCTCAACGAAATTAGAACTGGTTCTATTTTCCGTTCAGGCATTGAGACATTCGCACAAGCGTTCATACAATTTGCCGCTTTACACTATACATTATGCCTCATGCAAGAGTTCACGGAAGAGTTTGTACAAACAAATGTACCGTGTAAAACGGCCTTTGGAACGCGCCCAATAAATTAGACGCGCTGAATCTTCAATTATTATCTTTGCTCCCTAATTCTTCGTGCAACTTCTAGACTGGTGATTTCCTCTGATTTGCGATTGCCCGTCCTGTTCTTTTTCATTCTTCTAACATTGAATAAGTGACTCCACTCCACAAGAAATTAGCGCCGAATGGAATCAACGGGCACCATTTAATAATCGCAGTTTGTTTTGGTCGCCCTTGGAGATCGTCTCCTAGAATTTTACGCTCTGCGGAGATGAGATCCTTATCGGTATTGTCGTATCCGATGAAGATTGGCAATTGAGGGATGAGTTCTGTTATCCCTACATTTTAAACTTTTTCCCTCAAAGTGGTTTGATGGCTGTTATGTTTTATAGGGAGACTGTCACTGTTTCATTGTGAAACGTTTATCCTTTCGATGTGTCCCAGAAAAGTTCTCCTGTCCTTGTATCCAATCACGCAAGCGCTATTTCAATGACTGAGTCTAGTAGAGGTTAACTATTGAGCTTTCTTTGGTCGATGTTCATGTTGCTCCAAGCTAGGGTTTGATAGGGTATTTTGTAGATGTAGGGTTGCCGTGCTTCCTGAAAAAGCGGGATTGTCCTGAATTCAAATTAAAATTGCGGGTACAAGTAAATAATGCGTGTTTTTCAGGAGGTATTTTGACTCAAAATGTTTTATTGTGTAGAATAACTAGTGTGCTGATTCTAGTTTACTCTGTATTTGAATATAATAATTATTAAAATCTAATAAAGTATATTTGTCATTTTTATGAAATTACGACTTAGTTGTGCCCTGACTGTTTACTTCACCTATATGGAAACACAATTCCACCCTTGTCTCCATACTGGTCGTTGTACTCTCTTATGTATCTTCGAACAGTTTGTGTTCCATTCACAATACTTATTTTGAGTAGTGGTACAAATATCTAAATTATTCCACCACTTTTTCCTGCTCCTGCGTTTCTCGTGTGCCGAGTTAATAATGCATTGTCACATCGTTTGACTTATGCCTATGGATTTACTGTTTGATCTCGAGTTCCTATGGAATCTCCGCTAAATTAATTAGTTTTTAAACAGTGATTCGCTTGGGTGCAATATACATTGCCAATGTGTTGAAATAAAAAAACATTTGACTGGCATGTGAACCGTTGGCGATAACATATTCCTCGCCTTAGCCCTTTGTGAAATTCGCCTTGTATTAAGAAGGTTTAGTGGTGCAGCTGGCTAAGCACTCCTGGGTTCGTATCCCTTTGCGGATTGCAACTCTTTGGTGGTTATCAGTTTCTAGTTTCGTTCATTTTCTGGTGCAATGCTGTATGTCTTTAAAAATTGTATGGTGTGTTTATGGAGACTTTTACCTTCTGGAGCCCTGCGGGTGTCATTGGTGCCAAAAGGAAGACTGTTGAAGGTCAGCACTGCGTGCGAGGTGGTACCGAGTCATCGATGGGTCTCGGAGTTTCTAAAAACAAGGGAATCTTTTGTATCGCACGCACCGTCCGGTTTGCGAGATGATTCATCACTGATTGGGGTAATATATATACATACTCGTCTAATCTCCCCTAAGACCTAAAAATCCATCCATCAAAAGCTCCATGAAACTGCTTTCCGCATGAGTTTTGCGCATCCTTCAGGATTGCGCGATCAATCTCATCGGTCGATGTGACAGACCTTGTGAGCTGACGTTCCCTTATTGTAACGGCTGCCCATAGGATTCGCTAATTGGTTTTTGGCATGTCCTTTAGGTCAGTTTCTGACTACTGTGATTGTTTTTCAGCCCTCTTCTGTCCTGCTGCTGTAATTTTCATCTGCGCCGTTCGACATTATCAGGGAATAGCAATAATTAACAGTGAACGTGACGGCATAGGTTTTGTGTGGACGCGAAGTGAAGTAAAGCCGTTGTCACAATATGGTGTAAATGTCTGGTAAACGTTAACTGCAGCATAACGTTGCTTTAATGTTAACTGTATTTTTACTGAGTCTTGAAAAGGTTTTTTTCATGACATGAGACTGTAGGTTAGTTGACGTGAGCGTTATTGATGGGAGAACATTTTTTTGTGTACAATTTGTTTTCATACCGAGAAAATATTTACCCAGAGATTATAAAACTGGTCTTATTAAGGTTGTATCTCGGTTATTACGGTTGTATCTATGTTGATATTCTCCTTGAAGTAATAATGAAGTCCTCATTAGTTTAAGTTAAATAAGATGATGATTATGTCTTCACCAACTATTTAGATGAATTTTCTTTCCTTCCAGATATAAGAGTTGTCATTTGATATTACTGTTTAATGTTACCTTGCGTTATAAACTTATGTGGTCTCCATTAAAGAGCATTTGAAAGGTTAAGAAAACTTCATATCTGAATTTGCCTCTGTGAACTGTTTTCCATTTCGGCAGTTATCTTCCTTTTTCCTGTAGTGCGGGGGTCGAATTTGAACTGGGACGAGTATTGCATGCCTACTTTGGAACCACCCCGTGCCACTTATCCTGAAGGTGGATAGCACGGTACTTCGTGGATGTAGTTGTTCTCACAAGTACCGAGCATGCTATTTCACGTACTCGAATTCGTACAATTGGCGTCTAAGTCAACGAAGTTGAAGCCTAATGGGTGTTTACTTTGGACGAATAAAAATGGACTGGGTTCGAAGCCCTGTCTAGGGTGATGATTATTTTTACGAAATTTTCTCACTCGTGTGGTATCACTTCTTTTTTGGAAGTCTCGATTATACTAATCTCCATGCAGGGCTCACTTTTCCTCATCTGGAGGAAGGGTTAGTTGTTTGTCGTTGCCATGCCCAGCTGGCGCTTCATTGTAATCTCTCCATTTGCTTGGTCCCTTATCTCGTACGCATTGGAGACTGCTTTGACAACGTGGAGTCGTGGGAGGAGCTTGGGAGATGATGATAACGCAAAACTGCTTGTGAGTACCTGGAAACGGGTCCCACAATGCGCCGAACATGGCCTAAAACCTAACCTGCACTCCCTTTCCTTCTCTTATTGTCTTTTCACCCTTATTTAGTGCTCTCTCGTAAAGAATGTCTGCCTCTATTTGTAGTGTTGGAGCTAGAGTTTGGAGGAAGTTAACGAATGTGAGTGGGTTCAGTGTTTTTTCCTTTCCAGTAAAATTACCAGTAAAGTAAATAATGCCCTTTTGACGTAACCTCATTAATCGCTTTGTAATTTTTCATTTCCTTCACCTTCATAATAGTCACCATTTTTGCTGTTGCTTTTGTGGCGCACTAAAAATGATAATAATTAATCGCTCGAGTGGTTTGCTCTTTGCGATGTTTGTTCGTTTTAATTTTTCGAGCTCATTGAGTATGTAAATATTAGTCGAGGCGACGGTTGTTCCGCCAGGCACCCTGACTCCAGGATTTAAGGATGATAAAGGAGTGCATCTGAGGCGTTGAGAAAAACAAAATATTTTGGCGACTCATGTCGCCTACCTTTTTGATTATCTCAAGTTCTGCCAGTGATGGATAAAACAATTAAGGTGCGTGGTTTGGTTGCGGCTTGTCGTCTCGATTTTTTTGTTATTGTGTGATGGTTTGTAACTGATTGGGGGCATGTTTTTTTATTAATGCGTGAGAGAATGTAGGCCGCCTGGTATGATCTTTTATAATTTTCTTATTTAATTTTTGGGAGCACGCGAGCTAGGGTTGATATTTATTAGTGGTGCGAGAACGTGAGATTTATAGAAAGAGCATGAGGTCTGAGTATCAATCGTTGGATGTTCAAGGCTGTTGCGTTTTTCCCTTCTTATCTTTTTTCTTAATGAGCTGCATGTGGCGTGTGTGTGCTTGTATGTCTTGGGGAGAGATCTGAATGAGAGTCTGCGCGAACTGTGATACGGTCAGCACTTGCCATTTTTTCCTTATGAGCTTTATTTTCTTTTTGCTATGACGATAAAACTAACGATTTAGGACGCGCGATTTTCACCTGTGTGGGTTAACCCCTTTTTTGTGAATGGCTCGGTTCTTTCTGCCTCTTCCTCACCTTTATACTGCCGCGCTCTTCCTTTCTTGAAAATGAGATCTTGGATTTCTTTCCCCCACATACATCTTTTCTTTTCCCTCTCTAATGGCCTTCGTTCGGTGCGCCCGGAGTTCCGAGTGGTTTGGTTTGCGCCGGGGTCCCCCTTGACGGGGGGAATGTCCTGGCCACCAGGTTGCAGTGACGGGCTCCGTGGGCAGTCAGTGTACTCTGATCCCATCCCGACGACATCTCGTCGTTCACATTGAACGGTGGGACCAAATCCACTTGTTCTCAGCAGAGCAATGTTTTGTATTTGTTTTGCGTATTTCGTTGTATGTTACAAAACCCTAATGTGAAAAGGCCTTCAGTGCTGTTTTCTGTGCTAGTTGAAAATAAATAAAATAAAAATGAAAAAATAAAATCCATTGAATTATTTTGCTTTTCATTGAGAATCATTGACTCCAGAAAGCGCTTTTAAATTATTAGTTCTTCTCTCAAATTATACCCATTAAAGCTTGTCGTAGCTTTTGTCGCCACAACGAAATGAGCTGATGTAATGCGGGGCTTTATATTTATTTCGAAGTTTCGAAGAAGTTTTAGGGATTATGAGTGTTACATCTACATCTATGAAGTACCGTGCAAGCCACCACTAGGGTGTGTGGTGCGGGGTGATTCCACACTAGACATGCAGCACTCGTCCCAGCACAAATCGTGACCTCGCACGTTCCCCCGGCCGCAAGTACAGACCAAAAAGCAGTCGGGAGAACAGTGCGCAGTCAAACCAGAAAATACGTAAATGAACATGCAAACATTCATTACAATGCTCAAGACATCTAGTGGTGAATATTGCTAATACTATTAATTTATGAATGCTACGGGATACTACTACATGTTAACGGGTAATGCAATTATAGTATTCGATCAATTGCTTTTGTGTGATTGAAGAAGTTTTTTCCCCTCCTTTTACACAATTATAAAGTCGGCTTTAGTAGCAGGTCTTCCTTTTATCCATCCAATAATTACATTTGCTAAGTGGAGAAGTAATTTTTGCGATATGGAAAGTGGTTCATGCTCCTCAAATGGGCATAAGGTAACGGTTCATACATTCAGCGGTATTAGCTATGGTCAATACACCGTGTCGATTATTATTTATGATTGATTTTCTGTTAGATCATTTTGATTTGACTGGCAGAGACATTTTGGCATTCTACTCTTTCTGTCGCTGACTTATCATGCTAGGATTTCTATTTCCGTCGTTTGGTGGTATAAAATCTTTATTATTCGCTGGAGGACAGTGAAAGGGAATCGGAAATCAATTTCCCTCTTCTAAATCTATGGCTTCTTTAGAGTTATGTAATTCCCCTTTTCAGCTCGCATTTGGGATCTTTGGTAGCTGACTTTTCCCGGGAACCCGGTAGGCTTCGTGTTCATTTGTATCAAGAATATATCTAAAGGCCGCTTTACACGATGAAAGATTTTGTACAAACGAATGTACGTGAGATTGTACGTTTGTCTCAACTAAATTAGAACAGGTTCTATTTCCCGTGCAGGCATTGAGACATTCGCGCAAGCGTTCATACAATTTGCCGCTTTACACGATACATTTTGCCTCTTGCAAGAGTTCACGGAAGAGTTTGTAGAAACAAATATACCGTGTAAAACGGCCTTAAGAGTTATCTCGGTTGAGGGTAACCTTGCGAGCGGTAATTTTCAAGATGTACTGACTTATGAATGATCCCTGCCTCGAAGTAATGATCTATTGCTTTGGGCGTGGCAGTCTAAAGCATGGTGGATAGGCTATGGGTTCAAT
Source organism: Pyrrhosoma nymphula (assembly GCA_963573305.1). Classification (NCBI taxonomy): domain Eukaryota; kingdom Metazoa; phylum Arthropoda; class Insecta; order Odonata; family Coenagrionidae; genus Pyrrhosoma; species Pyrrhosoma nymphula. The sequence continues at coordinate 41,443,835 of OY754334.1, forward strand.
GATAATAATAGTTTATTCTTCCAAGCACAGAAACTGGTATACGATATTTTTACACTTGGAACTTAGGTGCCCAAGAAAGTCCTTTACCTGTGTTTAGGCTACCTTCAATTAATTGACATGCATTGCAAGGATAAAATTTGATATATGAATAAATAACATGGTAAAGATATTATCTTGAAATAAAAAAGTGTTGCGTAAAGGAAAAAAACAATGTGGCTGGCAACAGGGACTGATTAATTTAACTATAGTGGCCAGGAGAAAGAAAAAAAATAAAAACATAGGAACCTGTGGAAAGATATTTCTTTGCCTGGCCAATAACCATTGTATAATTTATCTAAGAAAATCATTAGAATTACTTACTTCTTTAATATTATTTCAATGATAATTATATAATTTTGGCCCCATACATAGATATTTTATATAATGTTAAATTTTCTTTAGTTATAGGGGTACAGTGACATCTACGTGACTTCGTGCGAACCAAATGGCTCAGGGTTAAAACGGTGGTGATATTCTGGGGGGCTCCAAGCTGAGCCGTAATGGTGTGTGCGATTTTTATGGGTACCGTTCATCTACATCTACGAAGTACCGTTCAAGCCATCAATAGGGTGTGTGGCACGGGGTGATTCCACACCAGGCATGCAGCACTCGTCCCAGCAAAAATCAGAACTAAACCTCGCACGCTCCCCCGGCCGCTAGGCGCAGGCCAAAATGCAGTCAGGAGAACAGTGCGTAGTCCAACCAGAAACTGGGAGAGTGATACGTAAATGAACATGCAAGCATTCAGAACAATGCTATACGCACATCTAGTGGTTAATATTACTAATACTGTTAATTTATGAGTGCTACGAGGAGCTACTTCATGCAGAGAACACAATAAAATAATGTCGGACATATCAAGCGGTGTGAAGTGTTAGTAATGATGCCGCTTTAAGCACAAGTGAAAATTCTACTCTACCTATTGAGGGTGGGAGTTTCACATGATTGATCCATCGCAACTATTATGATCCCTTATTGTACGGGGGAAAAATGACATTTTAAATCTATCGGTTCTGCAGTCAATTTCCTTTATTTTATTCCTGTGATCGCTTCTACCGTAGTATGTTCGCTCTAGTAATATACGTTGAACAAACGGCAAAAAAACGTCTGCTCCGAACTTGCGCAAAATATTTAATCTGTATTTTTCCCTTCGATCAGTTAGAGATTCCCACCCTGATTCCTTCAACAATACGGTATCACTGCTAAGTTTATCGTAACTACTTTTCACAAATCTTGCTGCTCTCCGTTGTATTCGATCTATTTCAGAGATTAGTCCTACTTCGTAAGGATCCCTTATGCTAGCGGCAAACTCCAATTGAGGTCTAACGAGTGAAAAAAAAACATCGCTGTTTAACCTTCTCGTCGCATTTTCCTTGTATTCTTTTAATAAATCCCAATTTGCGACTAGCCTGTCCGCAGATTTCCCTGACGTGTTTCCCCCAAGACAGGTCCTGAGTAAGGGTCACACCTAAGTATTTAACTGACTCTACATTTGATAAGTTGGTTTGATTAATTGTGTACGTTTCGTTGACCGAGTTATTATTTTTCCAAAAATTCATGACAACGCACTTTTTAAAATTCAATTCTAACTACCAAGTATTGCACCATTCAGTTTATAGCATCAAGGTCTTTTTGTAACGCAATATTGTCCGACTCATTGCCTAGATCCCTGTACAACACTGCGTAGTCTGCGAAGAGACGAATTTTGCTCGTAACAACGGTAGTGATGTCATTAGTATACAAAAGGAACAAGAAGGGACCGATAACACTTCCCTGGGGTACACCTGATGTTGCTTTCACCACATCTGAACTAACGCCATCTACTATAGAACTACCATCTGTTCGCGGTCGGCTAAGAACTCTCTTATCCAACATATTACGCCGTGATGTATTCCGTAAGCTTCCAACTTAACGAGTGACTTCGAATGATGAACCTTGTCGAAAACTTTTTTGAAATCTAGAAATATTGCGTCTACTTGGACAAGCTTTTCTCCCGAGGAAAGAATATCGTGAAGGAAGAGGGCCAACTGGGTTTCGCAAGACCTGCCTTTCCGGAATCCGTGCTGATTTGGCGTTAACAAGTTTGGAATATCCTAATATCCCATAATCGAACTGACAATTATATGTTCCAACATCTTGCACGAGATAGACGTAAGGGAAATCGGTCTATAGTTCCTGGGCTCTTCCTTATCACCGCTTTCAAATATTGGCGTAACGTTCGCGATTTTCCTATTGTAAGGAACACGATGTTGTGTTAGAGATTTTCAAATATTATTTTCAGGGAATTTGATCGGGACCGGGTGATTTTTTGGAATTAATGGATTTCAGATGACTTTCTATTCCACGAATAGTGATATTAAGCATTGGGTGCTTGTATACCCTAGGCATTGTAGCGGTGTTATTTGGAGAGCATGTTGTATAGACGCTTTGAAAAAAGATGTTGCGGATGTTTGTTTTGTTTAATTTGTTGTTACTCTTTCTCCTAGATTGTTCTTTAGTGGCGTTACTGTTGATTTGCAGCCTTGAACTTCCCTCACACGCAGAGAAATAGGTGGTTTCATGAACTCACAAGCTGGTAACCACTACCAAGTCAGAAGGTTAATTTTAGTTTAACTAAGAAGATAGTAACGATTACCATCATACTTGGTTAACTTGCATGGGTTGCCGTCACCGTGTCGTACTGGTAACCAGAACCAAATGGCGGTTTAGGCTTTAACTAGACCCATAGTTGTGATAGACATCTCTCACTGTCTGAGACATTCAGTAAAATGGTCTCGTTACCAAGCTCTAGTGGAAGGATCTGTGTTGAAACCATCTTGAAATGGCTGCCTTGAATCTCTCTTGAAGTTGTGTTGAAAATTGAAACATGATTTCAACACAGTCTCTGTTGAGGCTCCCTTGTCCTCTCAAATAGAAAAATGAAAAACATATATCTACATCTACAAAATACCCTGCAAGCCACCTCAGGGGTGTGTGGCAGGGGGTGAAAATCACCAACATGCATTACACTATACCCTAGAGTTAGTGTTACTACGACTAATTATGCATTAGCATAATTCTTTTATAGCATAGAAAAATATACTTCATATACTTTGTATATGTAATAATAATACGGTGGCATACATTATATTATATCATCATCCTATTCTACCTTACGATATATAGTCTCTAACTCGCTGATCATCTTCCCTACGGCTTATCGCGCACTTTTAAACACCCGATGTTAACTTACAAGCGCCATGAAAGTCATATATATATATATATATATATATATATATATATATATATAGATTAATGTGACTTCGATAACTAATTTTTGGAAACTGCAATTCCGTGATAGTCTGAGAAAATACCATTACATCACGATGACAGTCATTTGGCATTAATTTATGGAAACCTATATTGTCACATAGTATGAATAATAATGCAATATTACTGAGAATAATCAAGATATTTTCCAATTCTTGCTCCAAGCGCATGCACACCATCTCTCCTACCACGTTGTTCCCCCTACTCTCCAGCGGTTTCCTCGAGCTTCCAGACTTGCAAGCTCATTTGTTAGTTGTGTGTGCCGGCAACTGGCTGCCTGTCGCACCAACTTTGAAAAGATGGTTCCCGTTACCAGTCGCATCAAGGTTGAACCTTACTGCCGAATAGCCATTGTGACCGAGGGCGAGTCGACCAGTGGTGCTGGTACTGATTACCAAGCTCGGATAGTTACAATGGCCAATAGATAATTAGGGTGACCAACTGCAATTGTTTCATCAACTTGTTACCACCAATTTTACAGGTTACCGAAACCAACTGTTTTTCTGCGTGCACGCACGACCAAAATGCCTTTGGGTTAACCTCTAAATATACGCCCAATAATTTATTTTTGTGTTCCGTAAATGCTTTTTTGAAAGGCCCCCTTTTCTGCTGTTTTCGCTTTCTTGTATTTTTCGCATTCCTTCTTATACTCCTCTTCGGGGAGACCCTGACGTGCGTTCTTCATTTTTGCGTGCCAGGTTCGTTGTCGCTTGAGAGATTTTCGGACGTCCGCATTACCGTTACTATCTTTCAAAGCGCTGGCATTTACTGAGGACACTTCATGACCTCCGGTAACCTCCCTATCATCAATGAGTTTCAACCCATGTAAGTAAAGAAGAAGTGAATGCAAGTAGAACTATTCGGCACGATGACATTTGGAATGGTAAAGTTATTTAAATGTTCAATCCGTCGTGTTGAATGAATCAGTAATGCAGTCAACCCGCCGAACACGGGGGTATTAGCTGTATTCTTGAGGTTCCCATTTGATATTTTAAATATATTGAACGATGCATGGTGAGAACAACAATATGAACTGAAATAATAAAAGGTTCTGCCCACTGAATAATTTATTGTACAACGTAGAAGGGCGTTTTACTATAAATTAATTATTCCGTGAACAGAACCAAGTTTTATTATTTGAGATTTTCTTGAACAAGTGTGAACCAAAAATGATTTGCAGAAAAAGATTAGAATATTACATTTCGTAAGAAATTTCGTGTGAATTTTACGTTGTTACACAAAAACAGACCTAACACTCGTGTGCCTAGACGCCATCTCTGTCTGTGTTTCGCGCTTTTCTGTGTTAGCACGCTCTTGGTCGTAGATCCAGGTGAGATCTGCATTCACTCAATGGAACAGCCTTTGCTTGATCTCTGAGGCTTTGTATAATTGCGTTCGCGCACTCACTACTCCGCCGAAAACGGATTCACCACTGAGTTATGGAGCAATTTCGACAAGGTTCCTGCGTTTCTCAAAAGGAATTATAAACGTGGATCGGCGGTTATCTCCGAGAATAGAATTCCGAGCTGTTTATTGAATTGCCATTCATTTCCAATCCCCTGTCATTATAAATGATTGTTGGGAGACTCGAGGTAGGTATCTAAATTTCCTCCGAACAAGTTTTTTTTATTTCATGAGTGCATTGCATCCTTCGTCAAAGAAGTATTCCCGCTGAAATTTCTTAAGATCGCCGGTTGTCCGATTCATGCAATTATTTCCCTTCGAATTGGTCATTAACGAAGAATGCAAGGTTAAACTGAGTTGAACCGCTGGGATCTAATAGCTGGCCTTCGATGTGATTTGTGTAGTGCGTTGTGAGGTTTTTATCGTGTTTTCGAACTTGCCATGGAACGCATTGAAGATTCGAATCACAGGCAAGTATCGGAAAATATCTGAAGATATGATACGCCTGAGGAATTCGTTGTTGGTGCTTAGTACTATTTCTACGCCGTTGGTTGATGCAATTATTCCGCTTTGTACTGCGGCTCAATATTTTATGATATGTTTTCCTTTCATCTTTTTGGATATTTTTTCATAAATGTTGCTACAGTTTGATCTCCCACGCATTGTATCCTCGCTTATGGTGATAAGCTAAATTGTACGCTTTCTTTGCTTTTTGTATGTAAAAATGTCTTTTTAGTTCGATGGATTTATTTTTTCTTTAAAAAACAATACAGTTTTATACTCGCTGTATTTTTCACTTCGCCGAACGACCGGATAATTCGTTATTATAACTTCATGGAAATTGCCCGTGCTCATTTATGTCGCTACAATAGCCGTAGGTATGTCGTTGATTGGGGATCATTGCATGCCAGGGGGAAATATGACAGGATCACCCTTCGCAAACATCCTATACTTGCATATCCGGTCTTGGTGTTTAAAACGAATCACTTTCTCGTCCTTTCACGTTTCTCCCGAAAACATGTTTTGCAGTGTTTGTGGCAGGGTGTGGTGATTTCGAAATCTGGTAGATTTTCATGCGTTCACGCGAGTTGCGAAAAAAAAATTCTTATTGGAATTTACGTTTAGAAATCGAAGAAAGTTCTCTGCCAAGTTGAAAAGGTATTTGCAGGAAAAATTGGTGTTCAGGTATTATGACCGATCCATTAGCGAATAAGTGTAGCTCCTTATGCCTCTTTCCGACTTATTATTTTGTTGTTGACGCCAGTCACGAGCTGATGCCTATGAAGTTTAGTAATCGCAGCGGAAAGCTTGGGGTAGATGAAGCTTGTTATAACAGGCATGAACAGGACTGTACCATCGAACGGAGAATTACCGACGATAGCCGATACAAACGATTATATACGCTTTCGCTTCTCTCGGCGATTGCCGACGGTAAAATTACCCTTTAGAGACGCTATGGCCATGTGTTGTTGCGAGAATAATACCGACTAAGGTCAGTGTGTGAATGCTAAGCTCCAGCGTAACACTTGCCTCTAGTTTTGTAGAAGATTTTCAGGTCTTGTTTTCAGGATCCCGAAACTAAAGGGTTACGAATCTGTGGACCGCCTAAATGATATTTTTTCTCAGGTCTCTGAACTGTGCATTATCGTTCCTTGTGGATATTTTCTGAGAATACTTCTTATGAGGAACGAGCGTAAATATCAACATCAGCAGTCATCAATCCGAAGACAAGTTTGTTGCAACTCTCCTCTCTATTCTCTTTTCAGAAAAAAACTCATAATTTTCTCATTTTTACATCCTTCATAATTTTCTTTATGCACTCAATACTTCTTTCTTAGGAAATTCTTCCCATTCGTTGCTCCTTAAGCTAATCAGAATTGTTCCGACAAATTGGATCTGAGGTTTCTTTAGACAAGACAACGCGGAGGAACACCCGAAAGCCATTACCAATATGTTGTGACAAATGTTTACGCTGTCTACATAACCTTACTTTACTAAATAAAAAGTGGGAGATATTGTAAAGAATATGAAATAAGTATACGTACCAAGATAGCTGATCTACGAAAAGTATTTCAGAGCTGTGATCATCGTTGGGCGTCGTAGACAGATAGCCGATGGGTGTACGTCGCAGGTATTTTGCGTCAAAATCGTTTTGCATCGTATCGTCCGAAACTCACTTCTGAATCTGGAGATATTCTTTTATGGAATGCCGATTTTTGCTTGAGTTCCAGGAGGTGTATACTTCAAGTGAAGCACGCATACTGTGGGATGGGACTTAAAGCTGTGGGCATCTTGGCGACTTTTTTCATGTAGGCAAATGATGTATTTCTCACCAATCCTCTTCAATTCCTCAACAAATAATGCTTCCCATTTACCTATATAGCCTCGATTGTCAAAATTTTCCTGAGTTTTCGGTCGTTTCCTCTAGTCACTCACTACTAAATTTTGACTATAATGGCCAACCCATGGTTACCGGTCCTCATAAAAATATTTTAAAATGTTGTCTTCTTTCTAGAAGCCAATGAAATATTCTTAGAGGCTGTCCCGGCCCAAGCTATTTTAGTGCGGGCCGGGACTAGTGCGGGCTAAATTTTGATTGTCCACCCTTAACAAAGAATTTATCTATCGATCGTGATTTACCGACAGCGCGTTAATTTTAGGGCAATTCTGAGGTTTCAGAACGATCCTCTTAGCATTCTAGGTTCTTTCCCTTTAGGAACTCAATTTTTAATCTACTTATTATTTGTCTCCAAGCTACGATTTTGAAGAGGACATGTGCATATAGGGAAACTAAGGGATACAAGAATGCTAATGATGGAAATTTTTAGGCATTAGGTTTCATTGTGGTCTTTGTTGAAGTTAGTTGTAAGTGTCGGGCACTTCTAAGATGCGCTAAAGAAGTTCATCTTGGATAGGAATACTTACTGGAAGTTAGTAGCATTTTCTAATTCCCACACTTTCTGTCCCCTTTTCACATTCAATGATAAGTCGCAGACTGGCCGCTCCTGCGACCGGCCGCTCCTGCGACCGGCCGCCTGTCGTTTTTGTCCACGCTCCATAGAGGGTATTTTCGTTTCACTCGATTTTCATTACATTATGGCAAGGGTTCTTTATCCGTGAATCGTAATCGTAACGGGCATCCTTTAATAATCGTAATTATTTTTGGTCAGGGTCGTTGTTTCGTTTCGTACTGTTCGGAACTCGCCTCTGAAACCGAAGGAAAGTAAAAGGCACGCGCATGCGCAGTGTTGCGGAATAGGGAGGGAGAGGTACCGTGTTTCTTCTCTCCCTGGGTCGTTCGAGAAGACGCCAATCGTTCCGTGTGACTTGATGCCAGTGCGATGGCGATCCAAAGGTCGGTAGAGCTGGAGAAGCTGGGACGTCCGCGTCGGCAGTCTTGGCAACTCGGGGGCAACTTTCTTGTGTGACTCCATTCATTTCCTGTAAAACGAATCCCGGCCTTGGATCGTGGGCGTGTTTAGCCTCCTCAGCTTGTCTGCCCCGTTTTAACAGTATTGCACCCTTCGCGGCCGACAAATGCCCCCGCCGGCCATCTCGCTGTCGAATTTTTCAGACAAGGTTGACTGGGAAAAATGTACTGGGGTGTGATCTACATGAGTGTGGGACAATAATAGGTGCTGATAAACCTTTTAAAATTTGTTTAACCAGGAAAGAAATGGAACTCTTTTTTTCTTGTAAATCGGAAATATTTCATTTTTTTAATAAGATTGAATGGAGAGGAAACTCCGATAAGTGACCTCCAAAGTTTTCTTTTTACGATCTTCATTTTTATGTATAATAATGAGGCCTTTTATTCTTAGCAATATGTTCATAAGTGATTAGTTTAAGATGTGCAAACATCACCCTCATTGGCTACGTATTCTTCTTTCTTCCAAAATTATGTCGTTTTCTCAATTTTAAACATTTATTAGATACATTTCTCAGTAGGTGCTTCTTGTACTTCGTTTTAATTCTCACCTGCGTTTCTGCAGATCATTTCATTTTCAAGATGTTCATTTTCCAACATAACCTGTTCAATGAAACATCCACCTAGTATATCTTTTGAAACCTTGATCAGTGTTTTAATAAAAATTGTAGGTATTACATGTTTTTGCTATTAAAAATTGGAGCGTCTCAGCAATGTCATGCCCGTAAAAGTGCAGTCTAATTATTTGTTAGCTCTTGCTCATTAATGCTTGGAGGTTAGAAAATAAAACATTTGATAAGGCACGCAGAAAATATAGAATCTTGAAATCCTTTATACATATCGACGCTTTGGATGACGCATTATTTTATTCGTCAGGGAAAATGGGTGATTATTGGTAAAAGATCTTAGGTTTTAATGGGTGATTATTGGCTTTGCTGTGCGAGGATAAGGATGTCAACGCCTGCCGAGAGATTTTTTTCGATTGAATGTTTGTTTAGTGGAAATGTTGCTAGGTGGCGAGTTCCGACTCTTAGTTGAGGGGAAGGAATAAAGCTTGGAATCAAAACGGACTGAAGAGGATTATTTGTTGAGCATGCCATCGAATGTCACACACAAATCTAACGGAAGCTCCAAAAGAGGGGGGCCAGTCTCCTCAAGTTTGTTTACCGCTGGGCGAGGGGAAAATCGATGTTCTTTTTTCCAGCTTGGACTTCGGACTGAGTGAAAGGTCTTAAACACAAGATCGTCTTGTCATGTTCAAAGGAAACGAATCCGTTTTCTGCCTGGTTTTATGCTCCTCATATAGTCCGCTTGAGGTGCGAGCATTGGGCTCGAGTTCTGTTTCTTTTATTTTTCGAGTGGGAGTAAATAACGACAAGTAAACAAAGAACTCGAACCTTAATTCTGCTGCGTGATTTAAAACAAATGAGGAATATATTCGTTTATGTCGTTAAAAAGCTACTACTATTAGTGATGACATGCCTTAACTACGGGGAAGCCAAGGTAAGATACCGAATGAGGAGATTAGTCTACGAATGTATTGTTTAAGTAATTCTATTTCCAATCCGAAGAGCTGACCGCTGCTCCATTTAAATTAAACTTGAGGATTTTGAATTAGATAATTGAAGTAATTTGCTAATAATTAGATATCTTAGTTCGATTGGTGCCTTCATTTCATTCCCACGTTATTTCTGGAAATAATTCGGATCTTACTTTAGTTTTTCGAAGACATGACATCTGTACACGGCATAAAAATGCTATATTTCTTCCGCTTCATTCATTTTTTTACCATGCCATTTCAAGTTTAATTGATACATAGCGTGGTAAGGTGATTTTGTAAGTTATCCGAAGGTTCGTTTTTAAAAAGTTGGTATTAATATGAAAATATACATTGGAATCGCTGTATTGAGAAAATTCATTGTTGAATGCCATTCGTAAGAAAAGGGAATGCGAGAACTTCTGGAAATCTTCTGGGGATTGGATTATTTTCTTTTTGGCCTGGCGCGGTAGTGTTATATCACATAAAACTCGTCAGAGGAACGACAGTCACCTTTTATCAATCAAGGATTCCGTTTTTGAAATCTCGGATCGGTGTCGTGTGTGCTTCGCTGCTTCTCAAAGTCGACGTCTCCGTGGTGTAACCACTCAATCCAGAGTTTTTCTTTCATTTTTTCTGGCTATTCCTTTATTTCCAGTCGTCGTACACTCCCTACCGTCTTTCCTTCTCGGTTACGACACGGTCACGCGTACGGTATCCGTTGCGCGAAAAAAGCATTTAGGGACGACTGACTTGTCGGTCTTTTTTTGTCTTTAAGGGAAATGGAATGGGATCGCCCGTTGTGGCCTACTCAACTGCCGGTGATATTCGTCCAGCCACCCAAACCTTTTACGATTTGCGGCTTATCGGTGTAGGGAAACGGCGTCTACCCGTTCTAGAGAGAATTGATATTAAATGCCAGTTCAGGGATATTGTTCCTAATTAAGTTCGCCGTATAGGGCAAGTTTGTCGAATTTCTCCATATTTGACCAACCCACGTTCCAATGATGAATACTTGTAACTTATAACACCAGACGCAATTTGTTGGAACCCGGATCGCATAGCAAGGGAGTTTTAATGCTATTTGAAATGTTTAAAAAGTTTTATTTTCCCCCCTATTGGTGATGTTTTTGTGGAATGTTCCTTTTCAGCGACTCCTGTCTTAAATTTATTGAATGGATATGTGGGCACAAGTTTTAATCATCCATGAATGAGGATGGTTTATCGTCTGTTTATTTAGCTTATCATCTATTTCTTTGGTTTATCATTAATGGATCTAATAGGCTGCTGACCTCTGTTAACTTCAATTTCTTCACTTTGAACAGATTTCATTCATTTCCTTCAATGTTGCGTGTAAATTAGATGGTGAGCTTAAATCATTTACTCGGACAAATACATTTTTGTAGGCTTTCTTTTAAATTAATTTGGGTGCGTGGTGACTGGTAGAGTTATTAAGGATTCGGCCATGTTTCGACTTTGAGGTTTGGGGGTTCTATTGTGGATGCAAATTTGTTCTGCGGGAAAGAGCTATTATTTCGGCCCGGGATGTTTTTGTAAAATTCCAAGGTCATCTCTTATTTACTCTGTCATAGTTTTTATTTTGATTGTATTACAGCTGTGTAGTAACTTGAAACTTGGCCAGAATTGCTGCTAACCTTTCTTTCTTGAACAGATTTTGCAACACTCACGGAGATGTGCTTCTTTAAAGGTTCACGTTGTCATCTGTTAGGCCATCTGTCTTCAGTTCCAATAAATGATTACATGAATGCTAGTTCCCGTGGAGCATATCTGACCTTGTGCGGGAGGTGAAGAGGTACTTAGCGATCCACCAACTCAAGAGTGCCTTTTTTAAAATTTGCATTTAGTTCGTTGACCGCGCAAGCTTTTGTCACTTTTCCCCGAGGCGTTTGGAGTGATTTCGTAGCAATTAATCTTCGTGAAAATATTCATATCCCCGGCTTGCGTCATGGGCGGTGCTCGCCCGGCCCAGGAGAGAGACTGTTATGGGGCAGGATGTGTAGAAACAGGACGTAGTTTACTGCGATGATGGGTCCCTACTTTCCTCCCGTTGTGATGAAAATATGCGGCTGGATTCTTTCCTCCACATCTTTTATCGTTTCTCTTTGTGCAATTTTTATCGTTGGCCTACCACATGCCGGCTTATTTGAAGTTTTCTAGACAAAAGATTAGTAAAAGTAGTCCATTATTTCCAAGATCGTCTTTTAACACTGTGCGACCGGAGTGATTACTATGATGTGTTTTACTTATTCCGTCGGCATCGTGTTAAATTGTCGAGGAAACTAATTGTTTTTTGTATAGTTCTTTTTGTCACTATTGTCGGGAAGCATGCAAACATTCAATTTTCATGCTATGCGAGTGTACACTTGATACTTATCAGTTTTAATCATTTATGTGTGAAATGATGAAAACTGATGATGAAAATGAAATTGAAGGATTTAATGAATATCTCGTGTTAAGTGCATAACAATGATCCGAAAATAATTGTTCAATTTTATGTATCGACCTCTTTTCATGGCTTATTTTTCATTTACCTTTTTCAGAGCGTAGCCAAGATATTTCCTATTAATATTTTAGTAAGGATAATCGATTCTGTATTACATGTACATTTTTAAAACTGATAATTCCCTTCTGCATCTGAATCACTTTTTTGATCGTCTATTGTCATAATATCAAGGTAAATAATCACAGATAATAATTGGCGAGCTATTTTCTATTTTCGTACGCCTTTGCTTTGGCACATGCGTCGTGAATATCTGCGTATAGCAGCGATGAAATTTCATCCGTCGTTAGTAGGCATGTCGGAAGCGTATGGAAGATATCTCTGGTGAAAAAGCCCATACTTTCTTCTTGTGAAGGACTTCATATTTGATTGTTATATTTTAATTGTTATCGTACGCTTTTTTCATCAGTAACTATTTAACTAATTTTTGTTGCCTTCCAGGAGCTTTGAAGGAAGTAGTACGGTAGGTATCGATTTCATAACGTTGATCCAGGGAAAATTTTATTTGACATATATTCAATTGGAGGCAATGAGTGGCCTTTAAAAGTTTATTAAAGGCATTTAATTTACTTTTTTTGTTAGGGTTATCTAAACGATGCTGCAAGTAGAATGGAATAACGTCTGCGTGACGTTGAGCCTTTTGCTTCCCTTCATCCGTTAATAGTCGTAAATAAAAATTAATCAAGCCCTTTTGTTCAAAACTTTAAACTTAACTAATTTCGTTTTTGTTCATTAACCCTATTTTTCGTTTTTTTAATGTTATTCCTGAAAATTTTGAAATGTATTTGTTTTGTATCACCTTTGGTGAAATCAGTGTTTTATTCATCTTTTGTGGAGGTTATTCATCTCTTAGGGAGCGAAGTGATAATTTTTAGGTTGGACTTGACAAATATTTTCTCGTCAGACATATTTAACCTTCTGCTTTTGCATTAATTTTCCCTCAAGCTTCGGTCTTGCCGAATTTTGCGTTTCGTAGGTCACACAGATTATACAATCCTGTCAGGTTGACTACTGTTTTTTGGCCGTGTTACACGAGGCACATTGCGTAGCTTAATGCGTATAATTGCGAGAGTGCTGTCTCGGAGTTTCACTGCACATTCAACGACACATCATTGTCTGGGCAATTAAATGCCTTGTGTAAAACGGCCTTTAAGGTTCAGTAGGTTTTCCAGAAAATGGTGACAAGGGCCAAGTCTTCTTTTGAGATGGCTATGACATTATTCATGGTTTTTGCGGTCTCCTCTTCGCTGATAATATTTTGTTGATGTTGCTCTTGCCTGAGCCTCGGAATTTCTCCACGTGCTCTTTTCATTTTTGAGTTTTACGAACTCGACCAAACTGAACGGCTCTGTAAAGCTTAGCTATTTCTTCCATGTCGATCGCATTATCTCACTAAGCCCAGATTACAGCTCACTTGAGTAGTCTTCCACTCTCTCTATGCGTCGGGTTCGCGGGGAAGTAGTCTCAAGGGTGCGGGAAATTGGATGCCACATCTACCGGCCCTGGACGCTCATTGGTGAAATTAAGATTGATGTGAGGTGAACCATGTCTTCTGCAATGAACATGGAGGTCGTGGTGGTCCTGTTTTGGTTTTTACCATTCCCTGCTTTGTACTTGCTCAATAATGCCTTTTTTTAGCTGGGTTCCAATGGAAGTTTTTTTCGAAATTAATTCATGAAAACTCTCAGAATCGTAGAGCGCATGCTCGTGCTAATATTTTGTTAATATCTCTCAATTAGGTAACTTTGTGAATTCTTGACGAAACGGGACCGTTAATTCGTTTTTTTGCCCGCTACGGTTCGATCATACCGTTGCCGAAGACTACTTCTACTACTTGAGAAGGAAACGTCGTTGAAGTACGCCATATTTACCAACAGGTGAAGTATGGTATAGAGGCGTGTATTATTCACATCGTATATTTGAGCGAATTTTTTATTATTTCTTTGTTGCAAGGCGGAAGCAGAATTATTTTTTGCAAACATCGGTTGTTAAATCACCTGTTGTAATTTTATTAATAGATCACGCATCATTATTAGGGAACACTTGCGTTGGTATTTTTGTGTGGAATATCGCGAGCCAGTATATTTGTTCGTGCAATTCATTCAGTTGCTACTTCGGGGTATAATTATTTTCTTGTAATTACTATGCTTAGGCTCATATACTCTGTCTAAAACTCTTCGCTCTTTGTTGTTTTCGTACCGATTGTGCACAATAGTTGTCTTCACAACAAAAACTTCTCGTTCAGACAGTCAACCGGTCAGCGCCATTTTCATGATTTTTCCTGCTCTTTGAGCGTGCACGAGGCATGCACGTTCATGAAACTTGTGTCATTGATATGGATTTCATGAAGTAATTTACGAAATAATTACCGTGGAACATTACATCCGCATACCGCATCGAGAGTCTGACGAATGTAGGTGTCCTCGTGATCCCCTCTTCCGTCATGAGGGTGCCCTGAGAATATTTTCTCGGTGGTCAGCGGCACGGGCCGTTCTAATTCTCAACGAAGATGAAAAATCTCTGGATGTGGCATATTAAAACAGGACCAATAGTTATTTAAGCTTGTTTGTATCACTTTTCTTTTTTTTTCCGAGCCATCATTTGGTGATTCGGTGGGCTTGTATATATGTCAGTAGTGTCAAACATTTCCTTTTGCTTAAGCCTGCTCTCTATGGATTTGATTGTAGCATAAATGTTGCATTTACTAGAATAACTTTATGGTGAACAGGAAACAACTCTTTGTGTCTCGATTACGTTTTTTTATTATTTTTTTCCCTGTTGGGTCATTTTTAAGATATCAGTCAATTAGACTCACGATTTGCAACTTTTAATTTTTGTTTTAAAAACGCACTTTGTGATACAATCGTCAATAATGGAAATCTGTGGAAGATTACCAAGTGTCTTTATTCATTATGAATATCGAGAACTTCCACCATATCCAGCCTGAAACAGTAGTATTTATTGTCAATAATGGTATCCAAAGGAAGCTGGAAATAATATTAATTTTTGGGACAACTGTTTATACTGTCTATAACTTTACTAATTTCTACGCGAGATCTAATATAAAGGACATAGCCTAGAAATCGAACTAAAAGGCTGATCTACCTCATGTATTTCACTGCTGTCATCATCGTCTGGCGTCGTAGACAGATAACCGATACGTACCTATCGCCGGTATTTTGCGTAACAACATCATTTCGAACATCTGAATCTGAAACTGGAAATAAAATATTGCTGAGATAATGTTTTGTTTCTTTCGTGAGGATTCCCCTCGGTCGTCCCGTTCTTAGTTAATCTATCTCCTAAGTTTTCTCTCCAGCTCTTTTATAGTGTGAATCTAGTTTAAAAGTTTATTTTAGCTGTATATCAGCATGGATAAAACCCGTGAATGGTGTGAAGCGAGCAATTAAAAATCTATTCACGCGCGTCTTCTAAGCACCTGGGCCGTGTTCACGTGGAACAACTGTTCTTGTCAGTCACTTGTAATCACTGCGTATTGCCGGAAGTGATTCCCTTCTATAGAGAGCGGTGGGGTGTGGTGGGAAGTCAATTCCTGAATGGCGAGGGCACCTTCGGTAAATCGATCAGTGATTCGCCCTACACAATGTCTCAAACACACCTTTAAAAAAACCTTTCGGGGACATCCAAAAGAAAGAGGTGGAAATTTAATGGGTCACCGGTCGACTGTTAAAAATATCCGGGTTGTCGTGCCGTTATGTCCCTTGCGAATGCCTCCTCTGCGGTGGGCGGCAGCGTGATCGGAATCTCCGCGTTATATCCTCTCAACTCGGAGGGATAAAACCCCTCCGTGAGGCCGTCATGCACGTAAAAAAAAGACAATTTGAGCCGAGTGGGTGCACATGTCAGAGTAAACCATTTAGTGCTTTCGAATTACGCATCTTCGTTTGATTGTGTCAAAAAGTTAAGCCCAATGAAAAGTTTTTGAACGAGAAACTTTTCAAATACCACTATAAAAAAAACTCACTATATACCCGGGTTTCGATGAGTGATATTTATCATTATGTGACTCGTCAAAACTCAGGTCGTGAGTTTTCTTTTAAGATGTTGGGTATTTTATATTTGTAAAAGTTTCTTGTTCAGCAACTTTTGTCGGCGGAGTTCCACAAAGTTATAGAGGATAGAATTTTTGACGTAGGTTTTTTCGGCGTTCAGGTTTGCAGTTAGGCAGGTTTCCGGGTTTCGTCCGCGTTGTCATCTTTGGTGGCGACGTTTCACCTATTGTGCTGTAGGCGTCCTCAGCCTGAGTCGCAGCATCAGCCTGGCCTGAGGACGCCTACAGCACAGTAGGTGAAACGCCGCCTCCAAAAATTGAATGAAAACGCGGACGAAACCCGGAAACCTGCCAACTATAGAGAATAGAGTTTTATTTTGTTTATCGCGTGTCGTATTCCAACCGCATATGGCATGTCATTACGATAAACGCATCGAAGCTATTGACTGCAGGGTTATCAGGTTCCTCCCTCGTTGGTACATCTTAGTAGACTACAGGTTCGTTCGCATGCCAGTCAGTATCTTTAGGTCCAAAGTGTCCTCCTTCCAGTCCTCGAGTGTCCAGTCCAAAATCTACGTGCCTGAAGATGCAGACTGGAATGCCAGCGAAACTGGTGTCTACCAAGATGTGCCAGCGAGAAAGGAACCTGGCAACCTTGTTGTGATATTCAAACCACCGGGAAACCCTTCGGAGCAACATTTAAGGAGATGTTTACTATTGCACTGCTGCATTAACATTTGCGCTAGCACTTTGTTGGCGGTGTTGGGCCTAACTTTGTAGAATTCCTCCGTTCATTTGGGAGAAATGTTAGAGATTTAAGTAAATTCGCTAATCTCCTTTAAAACCACACCACCAACCCTGTTAAATCTTCTCCAAAATTCACTGGATTTTAACGGGTAACTTAAGACTTAACTTTTCTCCCCCAGTGATAACAAATGCAGTTTCACGTGTACGTACTAAATAAAATTTAATATATTTCGGGCGGTGAATACCGGTGAGTGTAAGCTGGTTAGTAAAGGATACGGACGTGGAAGTGCTCGAAAAGGTGGGAGAGGAAAGGAAATTATTGGCGGAAATTTGGAGAAGGCAAAGTGGTAGGGGGACTTATTGAGAGGTGAAAGCATGTTGCAAAGGTGCTTCGGGGGGAATGCTGGGTAAGCGCGGAAGAGGATAGGAATCTTGGACGAAAAAAGGAGACGCTGAGGGCTATAAAACAGTAAAGAGAAACCGACGGCGGGCAATTTGAGTTATTGGTAGGGAAGTTTTTAGATGACCCAGAAAGTTGTATGTTAAGGTAGGGACGGTTGGAACTGTTCAGAAACCCTATCAGTCAGCTGTTCAAATACCCAATGATCATATAATCAAAATTAATTTTATCCAGTATATATTATTTATATTTAATTTCATAATTGAAATTTTAAATATTCAAAATTGCCTTTATCATTGCTCACGGGCCTTGATGAACTTGGATCCATTTACATTTTCATATTCTGCTGCCATCTATTCAGACCTTTCTTGAATGCACCTTAGAAATTATTCCATCAGCTGCAACGCGCGCCAATCTGCACGAGGTGTAAGGAAAGCACCCATTGTCTTCTTGCGGTTTGAGTGAGAGAATGGATAGTTAAAACTCTCCGTGTTGAGCGGGTAGTTATCTCAAACCCGAACTATAATTTAAATTACCTTATAGAATTTAATAGTATGAAATTTATCCATTCTTCTTTTGTCGGAATCTGAAGAACGATTTCCCTTAGGCTGCTTTTGCGAGCCAGGTGTTTTTCCCTGCACCTTTTTGGGATTGAGAATAGAATGACTGGGAAAGAGGTATGTATAAACCTCAGATTTAAAGGTGGCAACATAGATAAGATTGTTTTTCCTCGCCTCCTTTGTTGACTGTTACTTTTTACGAGGAAGCAACGGAGCTAAGCCGTGCGTCCTTTTGTAACCTTTTAAGTTTCAATTAGATATGAGGTTGTGGGAATATTCCACGGCATCTGCCTACAATATTTTTTCATTTACCGATGGAAAAATAGTGACTGAAAGATCTCGTTATGTGACTAAGTGACCAGCTGAATAGCCGAAGTATGGTCGTCTGTCTGCTATTACTCGCCAGCTTCTAAGCATGAATTGATCTAATACGTTTGATATTGATTTTTCTGTATTTTTGATGTCGTATATGAATTTAGTTAGTAGAAAAGTTTGTAGAGGAGTTATGGATTCCGAAGTAATCACCGATAGTATATACCGTTACGAGGTGTACAATTATAGTTTCGAGGTAAGGAATTCATATCGAAGAAAAAACACTGAGTGGCATTAATGACCTCACAACGGAAGGAAATTAATTAGATGGTCAGCAGTACAAGTTTTTTCACATGGGATTCCTATTTCTTACTCCTTTCGCGGTCTCTAGTATAAAAACAGATGCCCCAGTTGCCGCAGCTGTGCTGAAGCCTTAGACAAGCTGTCGAAACTCATATCATTCTTGAAGTATTGACTAATCGAAATGGATTTTGAATCTGATGCATTTGATTTTGAAAAGATACGCTGTAAAACATATTTACGTTGCGCTTTTCTAACGCAATAAGTGCTGAAGTTCAGCGACCACATTGCCAGAAAGCTAGCTATGTTATTACGGTGGAGTGTCGGTTATTACTGATCTATAATTTCCCTACTATTAGATAGAGGCTTCAAACGTCTTAGCATTTTTTAACAAGTCATTCCATTACAAAATTTTCACGGAAATTCCTTCAATTGCGTTGTTTTGTGGTAGGTATTCTGAGTGTAGGAAGAATAGGATGAGGAAGTTATTTCGATCGGCTATCGTAAAAGCATTGGCAGTTCGAGGCTTTCAAGTTGTATCTCGCTATCTCTCATGCTTCATTGTTCACGCGCCAATTTAATATCCATTATGAGCCATGCACAGTTATTTACCCTTTACCTTCCTGTTTCTCTGTATGCATTTGTTCATATCATTTTTCTCGAATTACTAAGGTGATATCATTGGGCGTATATATCAGTTTTATGTTGCTATGTACTAAGGTGTCGCTCACTCCCCGGTTAATTGAAACCGTTGCTTTTAGGAATAGTGTGGGCGTTTTTACGTTTCATCTTTGTATTTTGCAGGCTGCTAGTAATAGTTAATTTGTAAACCTAGCTTCTGTGGGCTTCAAACGTGATCTTCATGACATGTTATTTTGGAATGTATTCTACAAGGGTCATGGTTGGAAATACGTATTTCGATTGGCTTATAAACAACACAATGATCACTGTGTCCAAAATCGATATTAGGATTCCTCTTATGCATGATTCGGTTCTTCTTACCTTGTATTTTTGTCTTTCCAATACGATCTAAAATTTTCTGATCGTTTTTTTTTCGAAACTTGAGAACTGAATCTTCTTTTCCGCCCTATCGTGGCATATTTGTTCTATTCAGTTGCATTCAAAATGGTGTTTTATCTTTTTTTTTCGAGAAAACTCGTCAGAAATTCAATGCGATTAGAATGGTTTGAGGCATCAATGGAGGGGCGGGTTCCTCCGTCGGGTGCAGCTGCGTCTGTGGGAGCAAGTGATTTCCTGCTTTTTGTGACTCGCACAGATGTAGGCGCTGTTCATTTGTCTTCTCTTCGACTATCATCCGAGGGCAAATCATATCTGCGCGTTGGTGACCCGTCGAAGTGGTTTCCATCAAGGGGTCAGCGCACTTTAGTGGCGTTTGGTAACCGTCATGTTGTCGTCTGCTGACAGTCTGCTTCCTTGGCGACGTCTTCGAGTTGGATGATCTGCGCAGAGCTCGGAGTTTCTCTTATTTCTTTCCTCTCTCCCTCTCACTAACCCAAGGTCAAGTTTAATTTTCCGAGATCATTCTGTGGCGTTGGAGCTGTTCTCCTCTTGGAAACTTAAAAACAATCTCCTGGGTGTGTATGCCATCTGAAATCTGATTTCACGGTATGATTTCCTTTTTTTAGCTGAGAACCAATAATCCACATGAAATGGCAATTTGTTTAAATCCGCCATGAAAAATCATTTGACTTTACCAGTATTCGAACACGTATCCTCCAGTTGCCGGTCTAGTTTGTTAGCCAATAACACCGACAAGCGTGCAAAACCGTGGAGAATTCATGCAGAATTTGTCTTTATCTTATCTACCTAATTGTTATAGTTTATTAACAACTTTAATCCAAGTTGAAATAATTCAAGGCTTTATGGCGTAACTGGCCTGCGTATCTGACCGTCAGTTTGCTATATATTGCACCATAGAGTAATAATAGCACTCTGTGCTTACTCTGTTTGCACGCATGCAGGTGACAGCGTACAGTTTTCAGTTTTGCATCCGCAAATTAATTTTTCGGAAATACATGCCACCTAAAGTAGGCGTCCTTGGTACGGGATTAGTCGTACCTTTAGCCTTTTATGTAAGTCATCGAGCGCTTCGGAATGCAGCACAATGTGTGAAGGAATGAGATAGCAATTTTCCACTAAATACTATTTATTTAGCGACTAATTTCGGTGCTTTACATTATTTTCAAGTAGTAACTACAATATTACTTTATTTGTGGAGAGCTGGAATCTCGTTCATTTTCAATATGAAACATGAATATTCCAGTCGCGATGCCATTTCAAATTTCTCAACATGGTCGGATTTTTGTTTGGGATATTTCATTTTCAGCGTGGCCGCCGTGGATGAGACAAGTTCCGTGTGTGTGGATTTGAGTGTGTTCATCATGGGCTCGTAACGGAATATTTTATACGCTTAACGGTGCCTGATGTGATTTTAGATAGAAACGTTTACTTATTTAACCTTTATATTAGTAGTTTCGTATGCCTCCTCAGTAGCTGCTTGACAACCGTCAATTGTTGACTTATAGATATCATAAATTCAGCGGGAAAGTGATGGATGTGCATTTTGTGAGAAGCGCACGTTGCTCATCTGTTCTCCTTGGATGCCGTCGGCATCGAATTAATTAAAACCAGTCACGTTTCCGACATTTCTACCACGATCTCTGGTCACGAAGAAAGGAGCCTCGGTGTGTCATTAATTTACCAAGCACCAACATATCCATCGCTCCTTTTTTTACTTTATAATTCTCATAAACTTTGAAATATTTAAGGTACTGTCTTGTTTTCACCATGGACCCAAATATATACAGCTGTGACAATTTGTTGTCACGGAATATTTATCTAGTGTCAAAAGAATCATTTTACATATCGTTTCTCCTCCTTCAGCCTTCTGTTCATTTGGGTAATGTGATACGAACATATTCATGTTTGTGCGAGTTTCATACTAAGCGGAACCATGTGACGTGCGTTTAGGAGAACTCATAGACTAAATATTCGATACTTGAGGGGGATTATGCGATTGGGGTTAGCTAGAAAAATCGGCCGCTTATTATTGGTTTACTAGCCTCGGAAACGCTAGAATCACAAGAACACAAGTCTCATAAATTAAGAATTATATTCAATGTATGTACTGCTCTTGCGCAGGCAACAACCGTGAAGGTGAATGTTGGTACTGGTCGAGCTATGAAGTTTTGACTGTTGACTTTCACGTTTGACCGTATCACGCGAGCGTTAAGCCTCCAATGAATTGAACTTGCATTTGAAGTTGAAGTTCACGTTGGAACCTATTGTGAACTTGGTTGTACTAATATCGTCGAAGTTGAAGATTCATGTGCGTGAATTAGTACTTTAGGCTATAGTTAATCCCCGGAAAAGTGCTGTTCCGGTGGTTAAGTTTGTAAATCGGAATATCTATTAGCGAAAGTTTTGTGCTTAAGGAGTTTCCACCGTAAAATGATATGTCATTCTTATTCTGACATATTATAAAAAAAACGTGTCCTATGTCTGATATGAACAACGAAATATTACCTATCCATTCTATTTTTTATCGTAAATAGAACTTGAAATTAGATTGCGTTAAATGCGAGAATGGGAGAAACACGGGGAAAATAGTACTTTTTCTATTTTATATCAATGCCATTTTCACAAAAAAAATTTTATAACAAGCGAAAGCTCCGGAGAAATTTATTAAAAATAAAATATCCATCTTACCTACTATTTTTTTTGTTATTAGCTAATTACTGTGATAATTCAAGTCACAATGCGATTATTCCTTAGAAATGGCGCTGCAGTCGGCTCCCGTGGCTATGATAAAGTTTTAATTTAAAATATATTCGCTGAATTATCTGCATTTTTTACCTCCATTATGGTTGTCAATAGATAGCGCATGTCATCAGTCACGCAGGGTTTTTTAAACGAATCTAACAAAATTTTGGAATTTGGCATTTCTTTTGACTCACACAGTCGCGGTGGAACCTTTTTAACTTCGCGGAAATCTTATAACTTACTCAAATTATTTCTACTTAGTATTTTCCTCCCTTTTATTTCCGACTGGTTTTAGACAGTATTTTCATTATCATTACCTTTATTATGACAGTCAATACCGTTGAAACCATGCTTTGGAATAAAAGTTAGTGGGAAAAACAAGGAAGGGATTTATTGAATATGTAGCTTTGTCTGTCGTACGTATAACAGCAATATGGATACAGTGACATTTGTCTTTTTCTTATAGTTGTTAAATGCTTCTCATGAACGTTGAGGTTATAGTTTTGTAATGGAATCAGGTAATAGCAAGCGAACCTGTTATTTAAGAGGCCCCTATCCTTCCTTCAAAGGCAGAAAAATCATTTACGAGGGACTATTTCGTATTTTGAATGTGGCTCTGCATCTGATTCAATTTTGTTTAGTCAAGCTACTGCTTATGCTTTCTTGCGATGCTGTGAAGATGAGTTTCGTGCTGTCCATTCCGTTTCCGGTGAATTAGGCGAGGGGAATTTTTATCTCTGATGAATGAATGACATCTGAGGCCAAAATTAAGTTAGGTCTATTTGAAAAAATCTCCAAATATTTTGAGGTGTTTAGTTACATGGTCAGTGCTTCGTGAATTTACTCGTGATGTGATCGTTGGAAATCTTTCCTAACAGTTTTTGACTTGAAGACGGGTTAATCGCTCAAAAATTTAGAAAAGTTCTTGTCATAATCTTAGTCCCACTGAAGTTATCATAGTGTTTGCATATAGTTTTGATGCAATACCCCTGTGAGACCCTGCGAGTCGTAACTAGTCTCGATTTTTATGAAAAGTCCTTTGATATGGTCTTTAAAGAGTCATGACTCTGCAAAACTGGACTATCGCTATATTCGACTCGTCTCTCAAGTTTATAATGCAATGCAAGCCCACTGCCCTGATCGAAGATAGTGTGGCGTCCGTCGAGTCCAATCTCTCAAAAGATGCACGAGGCGATTCTGGTCAGATTTCGTGCAAATCCCTCGTGGTCGAGTCATTGTTCCGCGTCTCCCCATCCCCCCACCCCTCCCCCCTCGTTCCCCCAATGGAAAGAGGCTTCAGCTCTCTCTTTCCACAGTACGCCTCGATTTTGAAGGGTGAGATCTTTCTCTGCTGTGGCCATCGTGTCGCTGGGTCAGCAGAATATTCCGCTGAAAAAAATGTTTAAATCTCGCGCATGTATTACAGTAGAATATGCAATTTAGAATATTGTTGATTATTACGTGTTCTACATGTGATGAAGGTGAAATAAACCGAGAGAATCACCCTTGAATAAATCCTGCGACGAGTTATAGAGATAAGAGGTGTAATGAAAACTCTAACGAGAAGAAGAATAAACGAACTCATAGTGCACATTTTGCGACTCAATGCCCTACTGAAAACAATAATGGAAGGAGAAATGAATGTCAGAGGAAAACCAAGATTGGATACGTCAGAAAAATATTAAGGACATCAAAGTAAAGAATTATGTAGGAATGAAGCGATTAGCTGAGTGAAGAGCGGCTGCAATCCAATTTTCGGATTGATGACTGTTAACGATGATGGCATGTAGAACATTAAATTAGGATGTACAGATAAAGAAATGAATTTGGATAAATGGAAATTTTTATTGACGTTGTGAGATACGCATTTTATAAATTTAACTTTTACTAATTGTGTTTTAAAATTAATTTACATACATTCCTATCTATGGCTACCATTGCAATGCTTGTTAGAGATATCATTAATACCCTTGAAGTAACTGGCAAGTTGCTATGCCTCCAGTGCTACTCTAAATGGTGAACTAAACACCGCTGAGTTCTTTGTTAATTGGTAGATATTTAAGTGCACAGAGTGTCTACAATAACTGATAGTTATTTTATGACTAAGATTATATATAGTGATGTAATTAAAGTGTGTAATGCACTTTTGTACATATGTTAAGGTTTATTTTTATAAAATGGTGATGGTTGCATTTTCTTACTCGCAAACAAGTGTCAAACAAACAAAGAAATATATTTTAATTTGAAATATATCTACATATTCTATACATTCTACTCTAATATATGCGCCTAACAATAAATAGAAAAATAGTACTTAAACCTACATGCAATGACCCCGCCCCGCCCTGATCGTGGTAGAGGTGTCCTCCTTCGCCCATTGGGTTCTCGCCCGACCTCGATGCGTGCGCGACTTTCATCCACTGGACCCAACTTGATCCTCGCTTTCCTTTTCTCCCTGGGAAGAAAGAGTCATAGTTTATGAAGGGCCGGCCGTGCCGAGAGGAGGGGATGGGCTGTGAGTGCAACGGCCAAGCGAGAGAGCCCGGCCGGCTGCCTGTCCGTGCGTTATTGCTGCTCGGGTTGGAGGCGTCCGTCTCGAGTAAAATGGGGATTATATTTCCGCGGCCTGCTGTTGAGGGTGCGTGATTGTCTAGACGTGGTGCATTTTATTTGAGATTTTTTTCAAGACTATTTCGTAGTTAACTTGGGAGAGATTACTCACCAGAGTTAGGGGGATTTGCGGTTAGTGTGACACATCAGTGTGTGCCTTGGTACAAATTTCTCCTGGGTTGGTCTTGTTTAAGTCCTGTTTTCAACGGTATCCGAGTACATTTTTTTAAATTATCAGTCTGAACCTTAAGACCTTTCTGGCTTGATAAAAATCTCCGGGACATGCATACTTGTTATTTTCGTTCTTGTAGGCTCGTGATTGCCCGGCTCGGGGGTGGTTTATGAAATGTTTTCGAGACAATTTTCTTAGTTAATTTTCTGTTGTTAAGTTGGAGGCGATTGCTTAGTTGTTGACAAGGGTTTTTAGATTGTGGCACGTGAACTGGTGCCTCGATTCTAACTGCTCGAAACTTGGCTTTGTTTTACGCCCTTTTCCAGTGGAATGGGTAAAAATATTTTTTGAAGATCAGTCTAATGTTTCCTTTCTTCCTCCTGGGGGGCTATTTTGTATGTTCTCGGAATTTCCGAGCCTCGAAAGTGACGATATTTTGACGTCACAGCCTCTAAAATTTCAAAAACGGCCATTCTAAAGTTGAGATTTGTCGGGGGAAGTGACGTCACATTCACGAATTTTCCGAGGTTCGGCCGTGAAGTCAGAACTGAATAAGGCCCCTGGTCATGTATGAATTGGAAAAAATCTACGAGACACTTTTATTTGTCATTGTCGCGCGAGAAAGAGTTTTTCAACGTGGTCTTGGGCATATCATAATGGACGAGGTTTTAAAATCTTAACTTCCTGGGGTATCAAATTGCTGGAATGATTATAGACATTGTTTCGTTTGAAAACATTTTTAAGTAGTGAGTTTCTACAATTGAAAGTGGAATTCAATACTTATTTTTTATTCTTTTGAAACCTTTTCCCAATGGCAAGAGTAAATTTTTAAAACAAGCATTCATGTTTGTATTCTTATATTTGTTTCGAAATAAATGTGTTGAAACCAATTCGTATTGAATTTTGAAGGTGTTTGTTCTCGAGTAATATTTTCATGGATATTTATCTGCGGTCATTCCAAACGGGTGTTTGTCATCCGAACCCCAGTAAAGACGTCTTGAATTGATGAAAAAGCTGTATCAAGATTGCGGCAATGTCGGTCACTCCACGTTCAATGATATTCACGCACGTCGTAAATTTATCGAGTGAGATCCAATTTTTACCCGTCTTATTATTGGCCGAAGGTCAGTACCTACTGCGCGGAAGAATTTTAGTGCCGACTCTATAGTCTTAAAATAGCAATTTTTTTCAGTATTTACTTCTTTTGTTTTGCCTACAAATGTCCTTTAGGAATTGTTGGCATATCAGCGTAATTGTTGCAAATTAAGACACGTGTTTTTCTGTTGGTCTGAACTCGAGTTTTAAGATTCTGTGTTCGTTGTGACGCTAGCGACTCGACGTGAGAATGACGTCGCCTTCGCTTGCGCCATTAACACGACACGGTGACTATTTCCTCCTTGCGTGGATCCTGTCTGAACTGGGTGCTGTAAACATTTAAAAATTGAAATATCCTCGAGCATATGATATCGCATGAGCGCATCTTAGGGATAAAATAGGGCTGTAATTCTCTTGAGTAAGAGCAGTTCCTAATCGCCCTCTAAACGTTTGATGAACTCCACTTCCGTGGGATATGTGCTCACATCAATGGCCGTGAGTGCTCTTGCCTCTTCCAACAATGCTTTGGGAAGCCACTCCTTGGCCTAAAGTAAATGGTGAATCAGGTGGGTTTAGTGTTGAGCTACCAACTGAGCCTGTATACATTTTCCTACATTCAAAATTTTTCGTATTTTATATTTGGTTCTTGAGTATTTTCTTGTTATATGTTACCACCCGACTAAATGGTCGACTTGTAACAACTTATGCAATAATAATAATAATAAAAAATGATGTTACGGTTCTCCATTTATGAACGTAAGGTGTTAAAATGTCAGGGAAATAGCATATAACTTTGTGAATTGTTTGCTGAGTTTTTCTTTGAAGCTGTACCTTCACCTTTGAAGCATACCCCTGAAGAGAGGAGAATTATATCCTAAATGTTTAAAAAGATTGTTTTGTTTCTTACATGTTGGTCGTACTCTTTTCTTTGAGGAGTAATGAGACTTGAAGAAATTACTGCAATGTTACCTATTATTTTGCCTCTCATATTGTGTATGCGCTAAAATTAATAAGAGCGTAAAGTGGTAGCAAAAAATATTGATTCCTCTTCTTTTCCGCAGTGAAAAGTCACTGACTGTCAGGTCTGCCACCTCTCCTCACAGTCCCCTCTCCAGATAAACGTTGACCACTCTCGACAGCGTCTTCTCCTTCGCACAACTTCTCTATCAGTCGCACACCCTCTCACCCTTATGTCTTATGCGCAGCATATCTTTGCATGGTATTACTGCGTTTTTGAATCTTGTTTCCTTATTGCGTCTTTTTTAGTAGTACATACATTCATCAGCCAAATCCAATCCAGACTCTCAATGGTTGAGTAGTGGGGCATCGACCTCGTCTGCCAGTCTTGAAGATGCGGGTTTGAATCCTGCCTGGGTGGTTTTTCACCTTCCAGAGAATGGCGTTATAATAAAATGCATGGCCAAATTCTGACATTTGTTTGCATAAGCTGAACTGGCTTGGGTTATACAATAAATTGAAAATTATATCTGTTCCTCGGGTAATGTGAAAAATTGGTAAATTGGTTGTTTTTTCTCTTTTTTTACGTAACCCGTTGGAAAAATATGTGCGAATAATTCGATTTTCATGACCTTCTGGGCATACATATCAAAGATATGAATCACTCATAACTGTAGTTAAAGAACATTGAGAACTAAGAATTTCCTTCCATCTAAGAAATCCACCTAGTCAAATTTGTTTTTTTCATTCTTAGGTGGCACAAAAATTGCGGGTCGTTTAGGTATGCGTTAGTAATGATAGCTTTAAAAGTCATCTCTTTGACTTAAGCGAAGATTATTTTTGTGATGTGTACCAGTTCTGCGTGTTTACCCTTTGGAGTATTTAGTGGCGAGTAAAATATTTCCTGCACTATGAAGGAATCCATCTGATCAATTGGGAACGTTGCATTGAAAAGAGTTTCCATTCGCTGGTCCAAGTCTTCTGGCGTATGTAATCATCGTATAGATTTGGTGGCCAGTCAAGTAGGTGTTTATCAAAGTCTTTGGGTAAGAGAAAGCAATGTTCCCATTCCCATCAAATCTTCCAAGTGTCGTAATGTAACTTGGATTATCGACGCGAAGAACCTATTTGGTCATATTTTATTTTATTACACGACTTATGTTTTTGACTTATCGCTGCTTGGGTTCCAGTAATGACCCGAACTTTTGAAAGGTCACTTAAATGTGATTTTCCCTTTATATTATGAATGTATAGATGGCTATCTATATTTGTGTGGAATGGAAGCGCTGCATTTAGGCATTAATCGTACCGAGAATATATAATTCATTCCTGTGTTTTCGTGATAAAGGCTGGTTTTTGGAGTAAATAAATTTCACTTGCGTGACTAAATTTTATGCAGTGGGTGTCACTTAAGGTAAAATCCTTTAAATTTGATCCTAAGCTATCTTCTAAGAACGCCATAGTGCATGATTTATGTCAAGAGGAAAAAGGCCTATATCTCATCGCGCAAGAAGTTTGATTGAATTTTGCGTTGTTTTTTAAATTTCTCGATTACGATTTAAGTATGATTTGTCTCCGTTTCACGCATTTTTTCAATCTTTCTAATGTTCTCCATTTATTTCCTTTTTGTTACCATGTTCCAGCGAAGGCAATCATGCCATTTTGAATAACTACAGCCTTAAAAATTTGCCAAAGTGATACATATCTTAGAAAATACAACTTCGCTAGGATTTTGAGGAAGATATAAATCCAGATTCGTTTTCTCAGACGTTTAAGCTTTCCTTTTCCGAAATGTTATACCATTTATTCGCGTATTGAGTTGAACTTTCTATCTCGAAAACTACGTAAGCCTTTGTATTTATTATCTCTGCATTCAAGTAGCTCGAAAACTCGTGCCTCTTGAGCAATGAATATACTCTGCATCTCTCCCGATATTGGTAGCAATTTTCCCATTCTTGTCTAATAACTCTCCTTGTCCACTTCTATGTCACGATTTGTACTTTTTACCCGCACCCTGTAGAGTACGCAAATGTACTCCGTAGACATCTATTGATGCGAGCATTTTACTTGGTTAATTATTTCGTGTAATATGGGGTTGTGAATGTACCTTTAATGGTGAATTCATTTTGATGTACCTATGTATTTGAATCGACTATTTTACTTATAAAATGACTGTGAATACAATGGAAACCTCACCTAAAGTAAAGGGGTGTCGAGTCATTGCTTTGCACCCGCTTAGTCCGTGCCATGTTGTTGTAGAAGTTTAAGGCCTTTGACGAACTGTTACTTTACCTTCTATGATTCATTATTGGACTCTTAGTACCTATGTGATGGCATAACTTAGGGAAAAGTGAGTATGACATTTTCTTAAATTTAATTGAAAGTGAACGTAAAACCTAGCTCAGGGAAAATTGTTTCAGCGTTAGAATGGCGAAAATATTTCTCCTGTTTCCATCTCTTCAACTTTCTGAAATTCATTGGGATTTTAATCACTCTTTCGAAGAAATTAAAATAAAACGGGTGCTAGTTTAACTGCCACTAAGAAGTTCATAGAAATTTGTTTACCTAAAGTGTAATCAGCAGTTAAAGTTTTAGCACCTGGCTCACATCCAAGGGCGCCCAACGCTGTGTCTGGTCATTGAAGGATTATTTTAAATCAAAACACATGTTAGGCGTGCTATTTTGGCCGGCGCTGGAATAGGGAAGCGAGTGTCAAGGTTGATCACTGGCCGAATGGAAAGTGGACCACTTCCGCAGCGAAACTTTCGCTTCTTAGTTTAGAGATTTTGAGCCATGGAGCCTCTTCGCTGGGAGCTGATCCAGCCAATGCATCGATTTGAATGTAGGGTCTTGCGTTTTGGCCATCATGTTGCGTATACCATTTAGCTAGATAAAGTATCTTTTAGTCATCTTTCCTCTGATTATCATGGCACTCCAAAATGCTTCTCGTTGTTTTTGTTCTAGTTTTAACTTGAAAAATTCTAAAATTAAATATTTAGAATCTGGGAAACAGTGTTTTTCATCAGGCATAGGACAGGGTTTATAAATGTTGTAAGGCATGAAATCGGTAAGAGTGTTCATCTGGAAGTAGTAATGGGAAATACATCCACTTATGCGTATTATATGGGGTGGCGTCCTGTGATTTCAAATAGAGTGGTGAAAGAGTTCCCCGTTTGTAGGTGAGTGAAAATTGTGGGTCGTCATGTTATATTTATGATCGTCCCTTATAGAGCTGGTACTCAATGGTGAACATTGGGGAAACTAATCGGGCTGTGCTGTGCACTTGCAGGTAATCGAGTGACATCCATCCCTATTTGGAATTTTACTTAATCTCATTTAACAGGACTGGGCTGAACCGGAAAGTCAAGAGATATCTCAGACTTTTTCAGAACTCTGTATAGCTGAGGAAACTCTCATGTGCGTTTGCTCAACTTCAGCCGTTTTTATGAAGTCATACAGAAATGCGTTCAATAAAAACTAGAAGAAAAGGAAAATAAAGTACTGCATTGCCTGTGTTTAACAGGTCACCCAAATTTGGAGGTGTTTGTGGGGGAAACACTCAGGATGTCACCGAAGTATTCAAAGAAATTTCACTGTCAATTTTCTGTGGCCAACATGCTTTAGTTTGTGGTGCCGGATGTTACTGAGTAGCCCTTGTAAAATGAGAACTTCAGAAATTGTGTATAGATTTTGACTTTTTTGCTCGAAACTTGTTTTACTGTTTTTCGCAGTATATTCTCTTAGTCCCGCATATTTTGTCGTCGCAGTTCTCATCATATGTGTGTTTTATCGTTGTGTTATGTCTCCTGTCAGCGATTGCGAGCCAAATGTTAGCGATTGCGCGGGTTTCTTTTTTACCCGCGCTCTTTGTTAGTCAGAGGAGATGGGGGCTATAGGAAGCCCTCTATAAATATTTTTCCGGGCAAGGAATCTTAGTGTAAATGAGTTTTGTTCTGGTAGCATCCGTACATCATTGATGAGTAAGCTGCCAGAGATGCATATTATTCGATGTAAGTATATATATTTTTGTGTGTACTCATAAATAGCTTGAAAGTAACACTGAAGGACCATTTTTCTTGAAGTAACGAATTTATTCTTGTTTTGAAGCTATAATTTGCAAATATTTCGATTGGTGAAACTAGTCGGTGAACATCGTATCCCAACTTCTCGTTTGTTTGACACGTAGGCATTTTTAAAAATTGTTATCGCTACGGTCCAAGCTTAGTATAATTTTCTGTAATAATATACGATTCGTCTCCTTCCCAATCAGCTGCAGGTATGAGGTGTCATTTGTGGGAAAATAAAAACGCAGAATTAAAGTAATCTATTCACTTAGATGGATATTTGACTCTTAATTGCACTATCCCGCAAAATATTAAGTAGGTATTATACCAAACACAATTCGAACTTTTCCACAGGATTCTTATTTCTGCTATGCGTGTCAACTCACAAGAGTCATATTCAGGTGGTATTGATTTCTTCCACTGC
The DNA here is from genome assembly GCA_963573305.1 of Pyrrhosoma nymphula. Taxonomy (NCBI): domain Eukaryota; kingdom Metazoa; phylum Arthropoda; class Insecta; order Odonata; family Coenagrionidae; genus Pyrrhosoma; species Pyrrhosoma nymphula. The sequence goes on from OY754334.1 coordinate 41,475,508, forward strand.
ATCAAGTCTGAATCTATTGAAATATTAAGTAATTAAATGACTTTCATTTTTGCGATTCACGCCGCGGAGTGTCGCTGCTGTTCGCGGGTGTGTTAGAGAGATTCATTCTTCCGCGTTGCTCGTGACAATACACTTTGGTTGGCACGCCTTCACTCCGTGATGATGCTTCGGAATGAAAAAAATACCGTTTAGAATAGAACGCCTCCGTCGAAGGCTCGATTCCATTCGCGGCCACTTAACATAACACAAGCGTCTGCTCTCTTGCCACTTATCGAGGCAGTGGAATTACCCGCCCTGCCGAAGCTGCCAACCGCCTGGCAGCGTTCGACGGTGGCTTGTTAGCGCCGGAGAAGAAGATGATGATGGGAAAAATGTTTCTCTTCCCCTTCTGTTTGACTGCTTCGAGAAGCGAATTGCTCTGCTCTCTTGTTTGTCGTGCAAGGGTGAATGCGCTGACAGCGTCGTCGCGGCTTGAGGACTAGGGGTGGGAATTTTGGTTTATTTCGATGATTCGATTCATGCGATAGGGTTCATGTCAATTACCTACTCGGTATTTTATATAATTCAAAATGAACGAAGTGAACCACGAAGGGCCAAATGACTGCGATGTACCAAATAACTGCGATGAACGAATTAACTACGAAGAATCAAATAACTACCATGAACCATATCAATAACCAGGCAATGAATCAAATCCGGAAAATTCGTACAATTGGGAAGTCGGCATTGCCTACTAAGGGATTTTGGGTGATACGTAATTCAGGTTCTCAGGTTAATTCAGTTTTATCCTCGAGACATGCGATGACTCCTGTGGAAGCTACCTATCCGTGAAACAGCTTTAATCGTGTTGCCTGGTTTAATGAACCAAAAATAACTATTTATATTTCGCCAAAATTTGCTTGACAGTTGGTGACATTCAATTGTGAAACTTAACTGCTTGTGATGTTTACGGGGTAAATGATTACTATGACATAATATTGATTCACATCTATTGATCGTGTAGTTTGCGATTCCTAGGATTTTAACTATTCACCCGATTATGTTTACGGTGGTATAATTTCGCGATATCCCAAGATGGTAAATTGACCATCCTACTTGCTTCCTACTGAAACATTTTCACTTTCCCCCGACATGATCTGATTGCATATTTATACACTTTTCCATAATTACCCATCTGATTATTCACATGTAAATTGAATCAGATCTACTCCATAAAATGAGTCATTGAACGATTATTACGTAAAGTCTAATTTGTGAGCTGGCACAAGGTAGTAAAATTAGCAGTTTTACATGAGACATGTTTTACAGAAAGTTTGACCGCGAGCTACAGACATATCACGGACACAACATCCTTGCACGTGTCATTATTCGATCCCGCGTTGTTTAAGTTTTCGATTCATAGTATCATATCAGCAGTTAGGGAATCGAGGAAAAGGACATGAAAATTTAGATCTTTTCCACAGTTAACGTTTTCTCCGTTTTGGGGCTTCGGGGTTTTTTTGTTGGGGCAGAATTAGCCGTTACATAAATCGCTTCTATCATTCATAACTTCCAAATTTACGACAAAATTAATCGTATGCACAAGAGAAATTCGTCTGCAAGTCGACACTGTTAAAAAGCTCCTGTCAACATTATCAGCAGTCTCCTTTTCCTTGTGTAGCCCCGCCCGAGCCATCATTCTGAATTCAGAGTGATGTCGGATAATGTAAGATACTAACAATAAGAATACAGACAAAATATTACCGTATAATTTAGTTAATCTATTTCATACTATATATAATCTTTTCGTTGAGTAAAATTAGATAAAGGCGTGGGTTTATTGATTAATATAAAAACCAGCGATTCCATTTCTGGAATTGAACTGTACAACGCTGCTTCCTTCATTAGCTGGTTGTCGGGATTTTGTTTTAGCACACTGTTTACTCGGTGCGTGAGTTCGGTCACGTTTCTGACGCGCCCAGATAAGGCAGCCACGCGTAATCAATCTTTCCGTATGTTTTCGCACGTGATGTTTTTGACAGGCGCTTGAGGCAGAAGACTAGACGTACTTTTAAAGACCAACCATGTTTACAAATGTGCAGTTCCTTTTTGAAGGCCTGTTTCGCGAGTAGCATCTCCTTGCTTAGTCTGCTACTGCTTGGATCGGGAGTTCAGTCAAAATAGCGTCTTTGAAGGAGGTTCCATCTTGACTATATTCAGCTTTAACTGATCACGTGGCTACTGAAACGCAAAAATAAGTTACTAAATATGCGGATTATTTGACGAATACCTTTTATAAACAAATATTTTTCCAATAAATTTGATTTTTTCAGGCTTTACTTCGTGGAAGTGATAGGTATCCATTTTTAATAAAAAACTTTGTACTTTTCCACAATTTATTTCAAAACTGCGACCGGTTTCACCATAATATTTTTCCATTACGAGGAGTCGATTGTAGCGCCACTTTAATTACACTTACGCATTTTGGCTCTGGCAATTTTTAATTTGTTTATAGGTCGATAGGTGGATGATGGATTGTTACTTTAGTATCATTGGCATCAAAATTCGTGGAAGAATTCGGTCCCTCGCTCAGTTTTTCGGAGAAATGACATTTGTGTATGGCTGAAATACGTATAAGTTTTCCTACGTATTGCCGATTCTCACTTTAAAGCTTTAGTAATTTCAAGTTTAATTTGTGAAATAAAAATATGTGGAAAGGTATCATTCTGTTTTCGTAATCAAAGAGTGGACAAGTTGTTCTCTAAGTAGCCCGAATAGAACAAAATGGCATTGAATACAATTGATGGTGAAACCTCAATAAGCTGATAATCGTTTGGATGGCAGCTCGAGGGTGTGAATGTCTGCTGGGAAAATAGCATCGGCTCCAATTTTATGCAATTATTCTTGCAATTGCGGGTCATCTTAGTTCTTCTCTGCCTGCCTCTCATCACAATAAATTCAGCCACAATAGGCGTTGCAGCTATGGTTGCCTCAGTTATGATATCCGTTGCCTCATTTATATCCACCTCTCCTTTTTAATAGAATTGGTTGCTTTAAAAGTCAAACGCCATTGCGCTCTAATAGGTCACACCGTTTAAACGACTGAATCTCTCTGCGCAACCGTTCCACGTGTTAGACGCCAAAATAGGTACTTATTCACAAAAATATTTTTCATTTTGTTACATTCGCTTATTATTTCATTTCACCCATGACTGCGCGCCACACTCATGCTGCTTCTAAATACGCAGTGAAATGCCTGTTGAGAAACGATTTTAGTGGACCTATGCGGACGGGAGTTCTATTTAGAGGCTCTGAAATTTAAGTCCTTTTATTCACGTATTTACATCGACGGTTTTGATCAAGAACGTAGCCTACTCCGATAGTGGTCACACTAATTTTACTCATCACTAATTGTAAGTGTGCTGTCCCTGGAACGAAATTACTTATACTTTATAGAATTCATTGGTTTCAGGCTAAATTTTGTGGGAATCCATAGTTTACGCATGCAAAAACTACAGTGTATGTTTTCCTCCTGTATTGTTTGTAAAATGCTTGGTTTATAAACCTTTTACTCTCCTCTTTAAATGTAACCTAAAGCCCTATAAAATATATAAATAGACCAAAATAATAGACCAAAGCTCCAGAAAAAACATTCAATCATAATTAAGTGGTCAAGATTATATATATACACACACACACATATATATGCAACTTTAGTACAACTGCTTACCATAGTTTAAAGAGGAGAAAAAATTGTTGGTGAATGAAATTGATTCCTGTTTTTTCTGAAAAATGATCCTCCCGTCATGGCTATCACGTGGATTCTTTCCAGTAACGTTGAATAAAAAGCCCTATTTTTTTGTAAAGTGTATTCAGCTCAGATGTGTTTGTATAGCTCCTTCCGGTAGGTAGCGCAACAATTCTAGTCTCTTTTTTACTTATAATCTGCATATCTCATTCATTTTCAATATGGCTGCTTGCGCATTATAATGCATTCAATATTGCTTGTGTTATCTTACCGTATGATTTCCTCATTTATCTTCTTTGATCTGTGATTCCATTCCCATAAGGCTCATATTTATATCGTTCTCGTGTTTTTCGCGCAACGCTAGGAGAACGTGTATGAATTCAAGTCATTCTGCACATTCCATGGAGTTCGCTAGTTTGATTCCTCTCAAGGTCTTCAGAGAGCGAATGCTCTGTGGAGTGTATGGTAAGCACTTGAAAAAGGTGAAGTCCTTCGGAGATAAGGATGGAAACGGAGGGCTAGCTATTTATTCTTTTAGAGCCCTGCCTGCATCAGAGGCACGCGTTATGGCTTAGCCTGCGGTTTTCCCTTTCTCCCGTTTTCTCCGGTGAATTTTGAACTTACATATTTTTGTGTCTTTTTGGTTGGTTATTTAGGTAGATGGCAGACAGCTGGGGTCATTTGCGCCATGAAAAATAGGTGAATAGGTTTAGGAGGCCTGTATTATGTAGAGAATCAAGGAGGGGTGGAGAGAAACCTGGCGACGGTGTTTGCCTTCTCTTAACGAAAGTATCCGAGGATTCCCCTGCTTGAAGTCACATTAGAAGCTAAGAACAGACTCCATGAACTCACGGTTGCCATGAACTGCTCCCCAAAATACCACTCGGGTAGGGATCATGACTCCTGAATAAATCTCCGCCACTGTTGGAAATTGAACCAGGGCCAGCCAGTAATCGAGCCACCACACCAACCTGATCCCCTTGTTTCTTCTACCTCCATCGTGTTCGGATATACCGAATATTTTGTGAGTTAATGAACGCCGATGTTCTGTGGTAAAGCATGTATTTGCAGTAGTCCAGGCGGTGGAGATATTTGGAACTTTCTAGAAGCCTGAAAATTGTTGTAATCGTTCCTAAATGTCTAAAATAATGAAAAAATAATCTTGATGTGAATTGGAATGGGCTCCATTTTCACAAACTGATTTCCGAAAAAGCTCACACTTTCTAGAAAAGTTTATAAGAATGGCATCTGTTTTTCCTTTAATGATTGGAAAATTCACATTTGAAGGTTGTCACTGTTAAATGTACGATAATATGGATAACTTCATAAATATTGACACTCGTTAGTATATTCCTTAATAATGCCTTTCTCTTAGTTATTGATGGAGGTATTTCATTTTGTTTTTCCTGGCTACACCTTTTCATTCATCATTTCTTTCATTATTTTTTCTGGTAGATTCAATGCCTCAGAAGTGTTAAGTTTGTCTTTCCTTTACTTCTTCTGTACCGAGTGAGCAGCGGTTTCATTTCAGTTTGTTTAGTAGATTTAGTTCCTTGGTAATATACACAATCACCAATGATCTTCGCGGTAAATTTGATTCGTAAATTGCTATTTCGTGGGATGGATTGCATCGTCAATTTAAGTATTTGTGTTACTTTTAAAATTAAGTTTTCGAGTAAAGATTCCCAAGTATAGTAATGCATTCTTTCTGACTTCATACCATTTCCGCTCTGTCAGTGGTAAGGAATTCGGCGTGGTTAAAATCTCTTGTGAGATTGAAGGTCGTAGCCTGGACTTTTAGAGCTTTTATTTGAGTGGTCGGCGGCTTTTTGGTTCATCCATCTTTACTCATTGAAATGCTCATCTCGAATTATCAAACTGTTAAAATGACCTCTGTTTCTGAATATATATGCCTATTTTTTGTACTCAGACACATGACCGAGTTTTTATGTTCTTTTTTAGGCTTCGTTCCGATGTTGATTCTCAATCGGCATTTTACTATGCTTTTCTTCTCTTTGAAAACATGGAGACTTGTGTGATGACGCTTGAGTCATAAAGTTCTGAGCAGTTTTCTCTCCTTATCTTTACGTCTATTTGCTTTAACGACACCATTTATCGGGCGATTTTTTATTTCACCGAAACAATCACCTTCTTACCATTTCTGCCTTTATTATTTTGTCAATGTTATTTTTTTTGTTAAGAGCAGATACTTTCAGGTATTCTTTCAACTTGGTATTCAATCTGTCGTTGTGGGCATATTGACATAGAAATTTATGAACTGAGATCACTCTACATAATGCTAATCTTATAATATTAATAAGGCCTTCATTACTTTCATGACGTACTTTGCGTAGGCCTCTGATCTTTGATGTTTTTTAAAATTGTGTAAACATTAATTTTAAGCTGATTGTATTTCTTTTCCGCTATTAATATTTTTTCTGTAGTAATAAACATCCATCTAATAAATCCAAATAACACCGTCACATTATTGTGTTATTTATGCATATGTCATACATGACAGCGTATTAATGCGATCGTGGTGGTTGGAATGTGCTTTTTTCGTGTGTTCCTGTGTGTAAAGTGCACGCATATACCTTCTTGTCCACGTGTTGAATGTCGAGATGGCAAATAAGTTTTTACTATGCGCCGATGGTCCCAACTATGCCCTTAGGATTTCCCCCGTTGGAATCCCATGGGCACTTAACCTATGCAACGAATTTATTTAATGCACAGGTATGTCTAAGGTGAAAATTTTTACTACGTCGTAGTATGCCCCCTTCATATTAAGTGGTCACGCATAATTTATGTAAGTAATAAGTTAAATAGATCGGAAACACATTAATGAAATTTTCACTTCGTCTGCTCCCCCATGCTGTATGTATAGGGGTCATTCAAGTATTACGTAAGGCGATTTTAGGCTCTATTTTACTCCCCCCCTATGTAATGCAACGTAAGGTTTGATGAACCTTAGGTACCCTCCCTATCCAACGTAATTGGTCATACATATTTGGAACCATGCACATAATTAAAAATATATGGGCAATTCCATGTCCAAGTGTGCAAAAATGACCTCAGCTCCTCCGGTTTTGTAAGGCTTTACACGATCATAGGCCTTAGAAATATGAATGTTTACCCGGGTATCCATGATGGTTTTAGATATGTCGCAATTCATAGCTAACGCAATCGCAAAGGGTTTGTCATACGTTTTCCTATAGTTAGCGTAAATGCAGGCGTTCCGCCACGGCGCTAATCCAACATGGTAATATTTTTCATCCGACAATAATTTAAAAAATATAAAAATACGATCTCTAAGTGACTGAAATCTTACATAAGATAGTCTCCGACCACCTCACCCCTTATATAAGATAACGTAAGAAAAACTCAACCCAACTCCCCCTTAAAAAGTTTTCAATGAGCCTTGTAGAAAAGACTTTTTCTGTTGACAATTCCGCGGTGGAGTGAGTTTGAAATCTTTGGGAAATAATCTCCTAAATTACTTTATAATCTCATCTCAAATTATTTCATCATTTTCATATCTCGAGGGCCGTTGTATGATGCACGCAAGTCACGATTTATGGTTACCCACTTGTACAGTAATTAATACTTTGGTCCATGACGTGTTAATATCCTATACCCTATCCTGAATAATTGGAAGAATTTTGATATCTGTGAAGTAAGGTAGGCAAAGATGGAAGGAGCAAGGGAGATAAGAGCAAGCAGATTAGTCTAAGCAAAGAAGAAATTCTATTAGAAGTAGTCATAAAACATTTTATGAAACGATTTAAAGGATATAGTACAAGCTCAATTCCCTAGCGAGTTTTACATTGTTGGCTTAGAGAAATAACGAGATCGTAGGCTGGGTGGAGAGTAAGACGAACGAGGTTTTGAATATGCTGTAGGAGAGTAGGATTTGTAGGAGAGTAGGATTGGAGGTTGATGGAAGGGAATCGGAGGAGGCTAAATAAGTGGTAGGAGAGTATAATAAATGTTGATGGGCTATGAGAAAGGGCGATGGGGGGAAGAATGTTAGGCAGGAGGTGAAGAGGTAAAGTGGAGTGGGAACACCAGAAGATGCGAAGTAGGGACAGAGGTATACAGAGTCGTAACACTGGAATAATGTAGGATTTAAGCAGTGATTTGCGAAACAGTTTGATTTGAATGGCCAAAGAGATCTGTAGGTTTGGAGTTGGGAATGAACATTCCTCAAACCGATCAATTATCATTGGTTAGACGCCTTTTTGTTGTTTTATGAATTCAGGTTGCACGGAAAGGTGTACTCATAAAAAAAGGCAGAGTAATTGTTTTACGGAAAAGGTTAGTCACGAACGAAGGCAGACTATATTTTTTGCTTTATTGGCGTTTCTGTTGCCCCTGCGATTCCGATAAACCTCTCTTAGCATGTCATAAGGTTTCCCAGGGACCGAACCATCGGAACTTGGCTAAAATACCCATGGCCTCGGTGGAGAAGAACCATCCCAGGCGGGACTCGAACCTGCGGCCCCAGGATTAGCAGGTGACCACCGGGGCTGGCTACTTAGTAGTAAAAATATAATTATGTAGTACTTTAACGACTGATATTGTTAAATTTTCAGCGGAGCATTTTATCTTGAGCAACAGGCATTAGTCCTTCGCTTCATAGTCGCTTAAATGAACCATAGTCAAGAGAGACGTAGCATAAGATGTGAAATATTCCCCTTCACTTTCATGTACCTGCCTATTACAGAGGGGTGACGTTCGACCGACCTTTGTTGCATCACGCGCCGACGCAAAAGGACATGAACCTCAGGTGAAGGTAAAAGGGGCAAGAGGGGGAGAAGGGTCCATCTTAAGAGTTTTCTTCACCTTCCCTCGCGTCGTCGGCCTCTTTCAAAGGAGAGAGAGATGCATCCGACTGAAGTTTCCCCCGTCCCCTGCTTCTGAGCCCTTCCAATGCTCTCTCCCCTCCCTTCCCCTTCAACGCGGAAAGAGTTGTGGTCGTAAAAAAGTGAACTTTTTCATTACTCTCCGTTGCTGGATGGAGCTTGGTCTGTTTTTCTCTTTTCCTGCATCCTCGGGCTGAAGCGCAGCGAGTATGCGACTCAGCGCGTGCGTTTTGAATGCGCTTGTCTGCGCGACAGGGTTGCCAACTTCATCGATTCCTTAAATCTTCTGGGAGATAAGTCGTCGTCATTGCTTTGGGCTCAGTTTTTATGGATCAGTTTTGGACTCCTGGTAAACTAAATTTTGAATATTCCTTATTTTCCCATTGCGGAAACTTAAAGAGAAACTGGAAATTGAATTTGTCGTATAAGGACGTGGATAGCAGATTTTCTTTTTCTTTGGCATATGTACAGGTGAAAGTGATATGAACTAAGGTTTTATGAATAAAGATCTTCCATAGAAATTAATTAGGGCACAATATTATTTAATCTTAATCATTATTCAATTCGTAAATTTATTTGCGTGTCGAAACGTACATATGCATATTTTTTTTCTGCCTGGCTCGATTGCATCGATAACTTTGTGGGGAAAGAGAAACACTTGTCGAAAAATCGGATTAATGCTAATCAATATAGAGGATAATCTATCAGATGCAATACACGACTATAAATAGTAATCGTGATATTTTTGCATCCTGAAAACGGCTATCTTGGTGCGAAAGAGAGAAAATAAAAGAAATAAACAACAGGTCCACGGCCAATCCCCAACCCTGAAGGTCGGCATTTCGTCTTCCAAAAGGGACCGGGAAATATTTTCGTATTTGTTTCGAAAGAACTCCAGGTTGCACGTTTGCCTGGAATTATTGACTATCAAATTTTCTTTTAGTGTCGCTTTAAAGGTAAGTTTTTAGTCAAGATTTCCAAGTATAGAAATGTATTCCCCCCACCTTAACACAGCTTCCGCTATGTCAGTGGAATGGAATTCAGCGAGGGGGAAAAACTTCGGCTTGAAGGTCATAACCTGGACTTTTTAAAATTTCATTTGAGTGGTCGGCAGCTTATGATTCGTCCTTAGCTTTTATGAAAAGTAAGTCAAGCTGAGTCGATTGGTTTTGATGGCTTCTGCAAATGAAGAATTTTCTTATGATGGTGTCGCCACTCGATTCAATTATTCTTTTTTGTATTCTATGCTGAAAGCTGATGTAACTTCTTAAGCTCTCTGTTATCACGAATGCTTTCCCTCGAGAATTATTAGGGAGTCATGCAGTAGTTATTTTATCCCATCTTAGTTTTCTGTGTGTTGTAACGTCAGCGTTCGGAGATTGATATATATTTTCTGAAATAATCTTCTACCTCCCCATTTCATTATTAATAACTTCCCATGGTATTAATTTTTGATGAAAGGTAAATACTTTCGCGTAACAAAATCCCTTCACCTCAGCCGAAATAACGACCTCTGAAATACATGGAAAATACCCAGAGAAAACGTTTACCTGAGCTGGTAATCGAACCTCGGACGGGATCGGATTGTTGTGGTGGCCAGAGGACTGATCTACCATTCCGAGGGCCCGAGTTCGAATCCCGGCGATGACTAAGATTTTTCAGCGGTATCCTGATCCCTAATTGCTTACCATCTGGAGGGATCTCAAAGTACAAATAGGTAAAGACAGCGTAACTTAGTGGCACTCCTTAGGAAAGAGTTTGAGGTCAGTGACGGCGAATCAAGCGTTCACTGGCGGACAGATGTGCCGAATAATTCCCACTGGGACCTCTGGTTGGACCATCCTCCTCTTTTGTAAGTTCTAACCTCCCTGACATACGCTTCCCAGGTGAGTGCCATCAAGTTTTGCCACACTTTTGCCCGTCCTTCGGCTGGGAGGTTATATTGTGGAACCCTTGGTGCCAATCGTTAAGGATAACTCCGACGTGGGATTTCTCTCCACCCTTCCTACATTAATCAGATAATCCTTCCCTTATCAACCTATCCGCATGTCAGCAATGGTGCAAATGACCTCAGTTGTCGGGAACCTCCTTCAAATTAGCCAACCAACCAGCCTACGGATATTGTATTGAAGGGCTGGCAGCCCTGATTCGTTTCGGCGTTTGTTTGTGTGCATTGGAGACTTTTGTGTGGTTTTGTCCGGACGAGTGCTATGGAGCGTGTTTGAGTGAATCTCTACCCAGACGTGTGTCCCCGGCAGACTCCATTCCAGTCCGAAGACGGGCTTCTCCTTACCTCGCCCTTCCTTCCTTCCTCGAGTCAATAACTCTTTTCATCCGGCCCGCATCTCGACTTCTCTCCCTTCCCCTTTGATAGGCGCATTGAGGTGTACGTGATCGGGGTGTCGACGATTTTAATATCTCGCCGACCCCCTCTCTCCACTCATAGTGTCCTCATGCTTCTAGGAAACCATTCGTGGTGATGTTTACGCGGAACCTCTCGTCATATGATGGTTTGGATAGGAGAACATATTCCCTCGACGATTCGTTAGCATTGCTCAAAGTCGTGATATTGAAGATTATCAGTCTATTGTTTAGGCTGGGTGGAATGAATCAAACTTCTGGGTCGATTTTCTTGCATGGCTGTGCAGTGTCGGATCCGTCTAAATGGGGTCTAAATGACCGTTGCATCCCCTGAGGAATTCTCGAACTTAAATTCCCGTAGATTACATTCAAATGACAAGAACTGCTATAGGTACGAATAACAGCTTATTCCCGGTGAGGGGGGCTGGGAGATGCTGATGATGGGGAAGACGGCTGAGCCGATTTAGTTGGTTTTGGTGTTTATATGGAAATAGTGGAAAAATTCCAGTATTTCCATTTTCGACCCAGATAAATGGAAAAAATAAAGTCGCCTTAACTCAAACTTATAAGCACCATGTTAAATTTACATGGCAACCACGTAGCTACCTGTCATCATTTACAACATTACCGGTTCTTAGTCATCATTTACAACAAAAAGGGAGGAATCAGGCGAGATGTTGTGGAATATGAACCTAATAAGAACTAAGACGATGCAATTTTCCACTGATAATTTTTTTTAACACAACCTGATGATGATGAAGTGCATCGAAACCCGGGTCGATTAAAAAATTTATCAGTGGAAAATTGCATGGTCTTATTTCTTATCATTTACAACAACTACTGATATCATTATAGAGATAACTGAGTCCTGTTCTAAAAAATAATCTTAAATCACTGATGTTCCTAGATGCCGAGGTGTAGGCAAGTACTAAAAAAATTCTTGTATCATCGAAAAGTTAGTCTTTAATAAAACTATTGAACCAAATCAAACGTTTCGTCTGTATTTTGAGACATCTTCAAGTACGGGCAACTATTAAGTTTAAGGTAATTCGTGTTTCCGAGGCAATTCTTTTTAACCATAATCTGGTGTAATTTAACCTTTGTACTCGTTCTCTAATGTTCCTTAAAATTTATAAGTTGCCCTAAAGATGTCTGCAAATATAGGCGAAACGTTGTATTTGTTTTCATAATTTTATTTTTGACTAAGAAAAAGATTGATTAAAAGTGGGCGAGAAAATTCATTATCCGTAAAAGATTTTCCAGTCGCCCGCCCCTCCGAATTCCCCCTGACCTAACAGGTCTAATTAGTTTCTGCATACTCCCATGTGTTTGTGACGGTCTTCGTCCTTCTCCAATAGCTCCTCTAAAGGCCGTTGTACCCAGCGGGTAATGGAACGAACGATTATTCGAGCATTAATCCGCGAGTCAATTTTAATTTTGACCTGAAGAACTTCGGAAGAAGATTTTACAAGCTGAAATTGTTATGTGATTTTTCTGCGCTGAATTAATGAGCAGTTGTACGCCTATCAATAGTGCATAGGTATTGTAACGTGGGAGGTTTGCGAGAGACGCAGCTGTTTCGGCGGTCAGAATGGTATGTTTACATCAACCTGTGGAACTTTGGGAAAGATGCATTATCTTCCAAATTTTACCAATTCCGTAATACACTGATAACTAACTGATCTTTCTGATTTCTGATGTAAATGTGGTTTGAAAAGAGTGACAGATGTGGTGACTACTGCCTAACTAAACCATCTTACAGCTTTGGAATTAGACGCAATGTTTGATTAATTAAAACAACCTGGATGGACGTCGTGCGCTCGTATCATGTCATGATTCACGGTATTACGCGATCAAAAATTGAACATGTTCTAATTTTTTTTGGATTCACATGTTTTATCACGCGTGGAATTTTCCGTTTTAGACGAGGCATGGACGTCGTGCTCTTGATCATTCGCGAGATTATTCGCTATGTAAAACGGCCTGTATAATCAGTTCCATTCCTTCCCAAACCCAACCTCGTACGTGACACCCCATGCCACCCGCACGCACACATCCTTCGATCGTAAATATGAAGAGGATTTCTTCCCACGGTGAGTTTCCCGCCTTCATGATTCCCAGGTTCTCTCCTAGATAGTTCATCCGTTTCTTCTTCCCCCCCGCTCCCCCGCCACTCACCGTATCATCCGTCGCCTGGGGGGCTGTGCTCGCGGTGAAATCTGCGGGTGAAAGGGACAGGGAAGAAGATCTCACAAGTTATTGGACGGATAGCGGTTAAGGATGACGTCCCGGGATGCTCCTTCGAGGGAGACGGTGTGGCAGAAAGCGGGGGGCAGCAGCTGGGGAGGGGATACCGTTTGCAAAGTTTTGTCAACTCTCTCTTGCCGTGCGAAGTGAGGAATTGGCAGCTGCCCTCCCGTGAAGCGCTCCAAATCGTCGGCTGTCGGCACTTCAGTCAGGCCGAAAAGAATTACGCGAGTTTATGGGACAGTGGGACGACGGCGGAAAAAATATGGGAGCGTGGAATAGGGACCGGTTTTTTTATTGACATTGGAGATGGTCGTTAACTAAACGGCGAGGAATTGTGTATCAATCCCTGTGAATTTTCTCTACCATAATGTGAAGGGACCATCTTTGTTCGATGCGATGGTCTGCCATGGACCAGTGAGAACTCGTACTTAGATGTTCACAAATAGAGTTAGCGACAAACTTTTAGCACCACAGGGCAGGAATAAAACGCATTATCCGAACTTCGATGAGTAATCTTCATACCGGATATTTGTTTAGTCATTGAAACAGGTATTGAGAGCATTTGTTTTGATTTATTTGTTCATTTCATTTTACGTCAATGAATCTTTACTACTTTTCACCAATGTCACCTACGAGCCGCCACAATAATCGTATGCTGTGGCGGCATACCTAGGTGACTCTTCTTGGGTCCATATTTTTCTTCACAGGAATTTGTGCTGATTTTCGTGTCAAATATTTTTCTCTTACCGCTCATAATTTTTCCGTGGCAGATTTGTGCTTTTAATTCTCGCAGCTCTCATTTTTATGAATAAAACACTGTTTATGGCCTTAGTGGCAGGCAAGGGTTTGAGGGGCTCCTGTTTCTTGGATTATAGTGGGCCATTTAATCTGAGATCGCTTTTGAAGCGAGTCACGTTCACAACTTTGAAAGATAAAAAAAATCGAAGTGACTTCACCAAAATCTAGTATATACATTATTCCTTACAACCTCCTAAAACTTCATTAGAAGTAGTATTAATTGAAAATGTATGCATTTGATTGCCGAATTTAATAATTTAACCTCTGTAAAAAGACTTAGGTTACCTAAGATACGACAAACTCAGCATCCATTCCCGCGAAGGTATTCAAACGCGACTTAATAACCAATCACTTTCGCTTCATTATCGTGGTAACTGCGGTGGTGGCTTTATTGTTTTTTTTGCAACCGTGTTTCCATTTTCGCCTTGTGGACTCGGCAGTCCCAGGCTCCAAATTAACCTCATCGTGTATTGTGTTCCCTCCGCCCCGCACACTCTTCGTACCCCCACTCCCGTAATAGTTGGCCTCCCAGGGAGGGAATTGAGGAAAGGGTGGGAAGTGGGTGAGGGGAGGGGGAAAGGGTTCGGCCGTGGAGAGGAGTGGAAGGGGCATCGTCCCCTTCACTCGATTAAACCCCTGCCCCCTAGGGGTAAGGGGAGAGGAAGGGTAGCGTGAAAGGAGAGGGGGGGCAAGAGGAAGCCATCCTTCCCATCAAACAACGCTCACCAACTCTCACTGTCTCCCTCTGCTCTTCTCACGCCTATATAAACCAACTATCCCGGATGAAAGTCGGTGGGATCCCTCGTCCTAAACTCCTCCACTCTTTCCTCTCATCCCCACGACTAAACCCTCGTCTCTCTCCATCACTCTCTCCGTTTAGCATTAGCGGCCCAGCATTAAGGCGGTTGGAGCGATTTTTGTTTATGTAGTGGTTTTCATGAAACTTTGCATACGTGTCCTTATTAGTAATAACTATAGATATAAGTGCGTGTTACCTTTTTGGTTTCTTGGCAAAAATATGCTAGTTTAACATGTAGCCTTTTGGCACGACATATATTTCGAAATAATTCGATTACATAAGTACAGATTTTCTCTTAAACGCGAAATCATACGTTTTATATAATTATAATGGTTGCTAAGAATAATCAAGGTAACATGCCGAGTAAAAAAAGCGTAGGGTAAATCGGGGAGAGATGCCGCACATTTTGTAAAATAACTATATTTTGTCCTATTTTGTACTTTTGATTAAACTAAGTAGTAAATATGGTGACTAGTCTTGTTTCTGACGTACACACCAAAACGTATACTTATATCACTCTTCTCTTAGCTGTAAGAATTATTTTTGTAAAACATTACCTCGCGGCGTCTATCCCGTATGGTACGGGTGACACGCCGCACCTATAAGGGTGATACGCCGCATGTCATTAAAACAGACTAAAATCGATTTCTCTATTCTGCAGCTCCATTTTTTAAAAAACATTTTGTCGCATTAATGAAGTTATGAGGAAATTAATCTATTTTAATACTTTTTATATATTTTTACTATTTTTCTAATTAATAGTACATGCCTACAATTTTAATGTAACTGAAATGTAGGTTGGAAAACTGCAGCTATGTTAATGTCATTATATTTTAAACATACACATGTAAAAACAAAGAAATTCAATTAACATGGGCTATATTTATCCAATTTTTACTGAAAAATACATGTTGAACGGAAGAAAGTCAGTTAACAGAGACTTAATTTAGGAGTTTTTTTTAGAATTCCAAAATACAAATTGAAAATTAAATTAAGACAATTAACTTAAGTTATGCCTTGCTTAAGTTAAAACTTGCTGTAGCCTACAAAGTTAGCATAGTAATATTTATAAAAAACTCATTTAGGGTAATAGCCAAAGTGCAAAACTTATTTGGATTTATTTCTATCTTCGCGACCACAATCGACACAAAACATATCAAAAATTGTGCAATCATCGTGCAGCCATGATTTGCATGTAGCACAGCATAACCAATCACATCTTTTTTGGGTTTCCTGGTAAACTTCACCACACTCCTTGCAGCTATTATCGTTGCTACTTTTTTTTAGTTTACTGGGTTTACGTTTTGCATTTGAACTATCTTGTTCGCTATGAAAAGTAAAATTGTTGTCAGTTTCAGGGACAAGATCAAAATTTAAACTTTTCCTTTTAGGCCCAGTTTGGATAACTTTTCCCCTATTTTGTTCTCTTTTTAGTTCATTTTGATGTTTTTCATCCAACCGTTTTTTCAGGCACTTCCGGTTTTCAGTAGAGGTTAATACAACTGGACCATTTTTCCCACCAATCTTTGACTTTCCTTCTTTAAGTTTTGGGACAGGTGAAATTTTTGTTAGAAGTTTGGAGGGTGTTCCCTGTGGTTCAAGCTCAATGATGTCTTTGCTACTGCAAGGTTGCGGTTCCAGTTGAGAAGATTCTGTAGCACAAGGTCTAGTTTCTCGGTGAGGTTGGGTAGGTGTAATACATGGAACAGATTCCAAATTATCTGAAATAGAAAACAAGTAGTCTGGAAGAGCATTTCTGTTCAGGGGGAAAATTCCCGAGGATCTGAAGCCACTACTACCGTTTCCCACGGAGGCAGATTTTTCCCACGCCTCACAAATTAAGGGCCCGACTTGGTACCGCGTTAGCCTGCGGCCGACATGTTGTTCAACCCATTTGTTGCTGGCGGTTTTAAAGTAGCATTTAAAAGGACCAAAAAAAGATTTATCTAGTGGCTGTAAAGCATGGGTAGTGTGAGGAGGTAGACAGAGTAACGTGACCTCATTGTTTTCAGCTAGCTCAAGAAGGGAAATGGAAGAAACATGCGAACAATGCCCATCGAGAATCAGGATATTACGCCCAGGTGCTTTCCGGGGCAAAAACTGCTCACTAAACCACTTGTAAAATATGTCACTATTGACGTACGCTGACTTCTGGTTCATGTACACTTTGGATCCTGGAGGGAGTCCATCTTGGAACTCTGGTTTTGAGTTTTTTCCTTTGATGATTAATGCAGGGGGATGAAATCTGCCTTCTGCCGAACAACACGCTATCAAGCTCACTGTTTCACCTTTTTCTGCAGTTGTTATTTTATTCACTACTTTAACACCTTTTATTGCCACAACTTTGCCAACCTTGTTTATTAGCTGCACTCTGGTCTCATCTACATTGTGTATATTTTGTGGCTTGTCCTGAAGTTTATATTCTTTTACTACTTCCTCTAAAATATCGTAAAACTTTTCTGCTGCTTTTCTTGTCAAGCCCCTTCCTCTTGCTATTGACAAACCCTCTGCTTTCCGAATACTCAGCTCAGGATGTCTCCTCAGAAAAGACGAAAGCCAATCATAACCAGCTATTTTTTTCTCGCAGTTGAATTTATGGCTGATATTCAAAGCCACCGCAAATTCATACGCCATTCTCCTTACAGCTGGCTGATCTGGGCAAAATCCGGCATCGCCAAGTTTTTGGATGTGTCTTACGAGCCTTTCTTCATTTTCTGGTCCGAGACTGCCTGAAAACCCACACGATTATTAGTGCACATATTTTTAGACTAATAAGCACATCATTGGAGTGACTATCTAGGATAAGCTAGGCCTATTTTTATTTATGAAGTAAGAATTAGTAGTTCAATACTTCAAATCAAGAGTTATTTACAAAAACTTACTTGTTGGGCCATGGCCTGAGGCGTGCGTTTTTCCCGTGTCCATTCTCCTTTTAATAGTTCTCGCTGGTACCCCGTAAAATCTTTCTGCTTCTCGAAATGAAATATCTCCTGCCTCTATCCTAGAAATGGCTTCGATTAACCTCTGTGGGTCCCATTGTCCACGAGGTTTTACCCCCACTTTTCTTTTATAAACTGTCGGCATTTTTAAATTAGTCTAAAAGTAGATTTAAAAATATGTTTCTACTTATTTTTCACATTATTGTTCAAAATATCTGTACAAAAAAATTAAATAATACTAAACAACACAAAAACAATTGTCTTAAGTTTTAGTACACACACTAAAACATATAACGTTGCTGAAAACGTGTTATAATTCATCTGAAATCAGAATTCATTCCGTGCGGCGTATATCCCGCATGAGAGAAGTGCGGCATGTGTACCGAAGTTCATTGCGGCGTCTCTCCCGTTCTCTACGGGAGAGACGCCGCACCTCGTGGCTCTATGGCCTTGAAGGCCAAGATGGCGAAACTAGACTGAAAACATCCCGAGCAGAACTTACTGTTGCTGCAAACCACAAACAATCGTAATATAGCAGTAGTTCAACGTCTAATACAAATTTAGTGTAAGGCGAGGAAAATTTTGAAGGTAAAATACAAGACTCACCTCAGTATTTGCGCTTTAAAATCTGTAAAACCAAAG
The DNA here is from genome assembly GCA_963573305.1 of Pyrrhosoma nymphula. Lineage (NCBI taxonomy): Eukaryota > Metazoa > Arthropoda > Insecta > Odonata > Coenagrionidae > Pyrrhosoma > Pyrrhosoma nymphula. Next base: position 41,493,886 of record OY754334.1, read on the forward strand.
AAACAAAAACGGGACCACCTCACTTATTCCCTGGCATCTACTGCGCCTCTGCATTGCGCATCTGCCCGCTATCTGTTGGGAAACGCCGAAACTAGGGGGGGTGCGCAGTCTATCCCGTATGCGGCGACTCTCCCCGACTTACCCTATTCACGAGTGATTTTCGCTTGAATTTGGAATTGCGCGCTGAAAATCCAAGTCATAGCAATGCTTTAATTAAGGCGAAAATTTTAAAATATAATTATTGCATCATTTACATAACTACATGTATTGTGATTTCCATTGTATAAACAGATGCATTTTAGTGAAATGTGATCCAAGTATTGTTTTTCGACTTTCTTGAAAAGTTATTAAAATTTGCACACAATGACTAAAGATTACCGCTCCAGCCACCCTAAGGAAGTTTCAACGTAAAAAGATGGATAGGTAATGTTTAAATATTCCGCGTATGAACTTTTAATTATTTGATTTTATTATTGGATTATAATTCCACATTTTCTATACGTGGAATTGCTAAGTGTATCATTTTATCGTCGAGCTCAGTTGGTTCACCTGTGTGACCATCGTACGTCCCAGTGGTGACGGCATAAAGTCCTCGCCTGCTAATCCGAGGGTCGCGGGTTCGAGTCCTGCCTGAGTGGATTTTTCACTACTTACGACATGGGTGTTTGTGTTCGTCCTTTCGTATTTGTTGAAATACCCAATGTTAAAGGCCATTAGAGCTGTTATCGGGATTGTAGAAATAAATAAATAAGAAATGAATTGCTTCCACCTAGTGAAGCTGGACTACCTCGTATATTTGAATGTAATTTTTTCACGTTAATGTTACTCTTCGGCCTAGTTCTATAATTTATGGTCATGGCTGACCACAAGATATCGCAGCTTCTCCGTTTATTTGATGTTAACTGGGAGTTGGGGTTTTGTGCATTAAACCTAACTCTGTTACTTGACATTGGCGTTATCGATGGGAGAACGCATTAACTTCGGCTTTCATACCGAGAAAAATATTTAACTAGAGTCATATAAAACCTGGAAATAGGAAAAGTATTCTCTACTAGGGAACGTGGAAAAAATCTACCTTTCCAGGTCGTAATTTTTCGCATATTAAACCTTAAGTTAAATCGGCTTACTGTTTTTAAATTTAAATGGTTGAGTTTCCATTTGGAATACGATTCTATGATAAGTTTTCTCAGTGTGTGTGCTCCGTGCATGGCTAGAATAGGGCAAGGTTGTGGAGTTCCACTGATAACAGTATGAAATGATGTCACGGCTGATTTTTTTACTTAGTTTTTGCAGAGGAATTGGCACAAATGGGGCCACAAATTGCTAGAAATATGAATAAAAATGCCATTCCCTGTGATGAGGACATATCGATAAGAATTGTTTGAATTGTGGCCTTTGACCGAGAGAATTATTTACGCCACCGTATAAAATTTGCGACAAAAGTATTTCTCTTGCAACTCATATTTGGTAGAAACGTTCTTACGTTCAGTAGCACCAATAAAAACCAATTGAACAGTACGCATTTACACTATTCATGATTTTAATTATCTTATTGTGGCTTATTATCGTTACTGATCCAGGGCTGCTGGTTGGAGTGGTAATTACAACCCGACTACCTCTTAACTGATATCTGTCGCCCGCGGTTCCTCAACATTTGCGGTCCAGCATTATGGAATTTCCAGCGTGAAACGATTTAAATGTAATTTTTTTCATACTCTCGTTACGTATAGAAAAAAATATCTTTGTCCGCAAAATTCTTTATTTCTCAGCTATTTTGGCTACGAATAAAACCTGCTGTGATATGCGTGAAATGGGTGTCACTCTCGTATCATCAAGCATCTCGTCTGCTTGCTGATTATAAATTTTTCAAAGAATTTTCCATACAAAGGCAGTCCTACATGCCAGAGCAATATGTGCATTTGCTAAATCAAAGGTGTTTTCAAATTACTATCAATTTTTTAAAATGGAGTTTTACACAATACCTAATTGTTTTCTCTTGTTTAAATACATCGTCTCCGCATTCAATTGAATTATATCCTAATTGAACTCGATGTCATAGATCTTTCAAGGAGGAAGTTTAATAAATGAAGAAATAACTTAGAATCGCCTACAACCAACCCCAAAATGTATAACAACCTCCTTGAAAATGTGATTTTTCATCTTGGAATATCTGGAAATATCCTTTCTTATTATTTTAATTGTTATCTAATATAGTATTATAGTGTATTTTCGTCATTCTTTTTTTCAAATTTTATTTACTTATTATTTTTTCCGTTTTTGATTGTTTTTGATGTAGCAAAACATTAGCTCATTTATCAGTAGGTTTTTCTGGCCTCTCTTCTTGTGTGGGTGCTTCCCTGCAGTGGTTTTTTTTCCTACAAGGGTGTAAGCTTAATAATCCTTATTTTTTTCCTACATATATGGGTACTTGCATTTTTTTTACTATTTTTGTTGATATTGCGTCATCAAGAAAAATTTGTTATATTGTGAATTTGGTATCTATGCATTCATATTCCGTTCTTTTGAAAATCGAGTTCCAGAGGCCTCCCTGTTTAAGGGTCGCGCATGGAGTATGTGTAGTTGTATATGTAGCTATAAATCCATTCATAGTCCCTTTCCATCCTGCTCCACTTCGTTATATTCCGCTCCGAATCACTTTTACAACCGGCATGTGTGATGTTGACCGCGTGGTCATCGCAGGAGAGGGTCTGGGAAGGGACCGGTGTTGTTGTCCGTCCGTTATATAATGCGTTTAATATTCACTTCTATTTTCGCTGTTGCGATCCGCTAATGGCGTCGGGGGAGAGCTGATTGGGTGTGTCTCTCTTTCTCTCATTCTCTTTCACTCTTGCTCTCTCACTCTCTTGACTAGATTGGGAGAATACTTCAAGGTTATTAGTTTAACGACTTTCGATTCGTATGCTTGAGTTCTTTTAACTTTATATATGCTTGTTCTCGTCTGGCGTCCATCCTTCTTGGCTTCGGTCGCTTGGACGCTTAGGGTGCGGGTAAACTAGTGGCTGGCTGGCTGCTCGAGTCAAATGGCTACTGAATTATTCGATCACCTCGCTCGAGAATTTCCTTCTGTAGTGTATTCCCAAATTTGCCTTAAATATCGCCGGTATTGGTTTGTTTCATTTGGATGTGGACATTACTGTGAAATTAAAGTGGTTCTTAGGAAGTTTTATTATTCGGCAATGCCGTGAGAAGTTAGTGGAAGTTCATTTAATATCAGCGAACTACGAAAAAATGACGCGACCACCGGCGCGGCGCAAGCCTAGGTGTACCGCCGCGCCGCAGCGGTACACAGACAGGCTTGTATCGGCGCGCCGACCTGGTTATCATCATTTGTTGGTGTGGAATATCTTTTCATCCATGAAAGTTCAGAGCCCGTGTAATAATTGATGTTAAAGTCAATGGAAATAATATTGTGTTGTAATACTAAGGATAATAACGTTTCATAACCATAGTTTAAATACGATTGTAGTTATTGCTGTTGTTCTTTTACTTAGTGATCTATTTTCACCAGCGTTTTAAATCAAAAGCATATACATGTATCCCAAAAGTATGTAGGGCCAATTTTCAACCTTCGACTATTTAGTGTTAAAGGTCATTTTTGCTTCTGGAACTCTTTAGATTATCGAAATCAATCCCTTTTATAACTATGCGCGTGATTATCGTTGACCACCACGATATTATTTCTAACCCTGTAGTAGTGACCCTGTTCTTATGAGCCTCTTCGTCGTGATTGAGTTTCATCTGGAGGAGTTAATCATCCGGTTTTTCCATTTCCGGTGTATATTTTGGCTAATTTTTGTCTAGAAAATTATCCTCATTACCTGTTTTCTTATATCTGCTGTTAATATGATGTAAGTTCAGTAAGTACTAGAAAAACTAACCCTTTTTATCATGGGTAATTCGGCTCTGCATTGCTTCATATTGCAATATCTATCGCCAGACATTGTGCATTTCTATCATGAAATTATTTGCCTGAAGGATCTACGATAATGATATTTGTATAATACTTTATTAATGAGTAAATGTTTTAATTTCTCGGCAGCCATTATTATTACCTGCCCAGGTTTTAATTTAACGCCATTTTTCATAATGGCGTCGAGCCATAAAGTTCTCTTAAAGAGATAATGCAAGCAGTATGTTAAGGTTGAAGTGCGAGAGACTGTAAGGCGTTGAATATGTAACGGAATATCCAGGTGTGAATTTTTCTCATCGTAAAAGTTGTCCCTGTATGCTAGCGTTCCCTAACTAAACATGAAAACTCGAGCGGGTCACCTTTATATCACACATGCAGTACCGTTACTGAACATAAAAAAGATACCTCATCCGTCTTCGTGTTTGAAGTTGTGCTAATGGCTGGAAGGCAGTACATGTGCTGGTGGAGTGTGGGTATGTGATATCTTTGTAGTACATGTACCCATTTTATATGCTCTCCGCTTTACCGTCGAGGATTTTTCTGGAAAGTGAAGCAAGAGTTAACTGCCTTATGTTTGATATTTCCGGTAAGTTCCAAGACCTGATATTTTCTAAATGTTTTTAACAAAGTCCACGCTATCAGCTCCGAAGCGATCTAATGGGGAATTACTGAACCTGGAAAGTGGAACTGCCATTTTTTAAATTCGGCAAAAATAGCGCTCTACCTTTTCCCTCTTCGAAATTCTACTAGAGCGTAACCCCTCTGGAGCGAGCTGTTTCGCAATAACTGCTTATTAGTTTTTATTAGTTTTCTTTTCATATTAGTTTTCTTTGCCGACTTAAAGCTAGTAATTATAGGTGTCCGTGATGAAATTAAACCGCTTTTTTCTTTTACTTGGCTGTTATAAATTTAATTTAGAATACTGTGTGGAGAGGAACAATGTTGTTTTTATCTGAATTTCATCTGAATATTTTCTAGTTTATTTCGTTAAAGTTAACCTCGAGGGAATAGAATCTAGTGTATATTGACCTATATACGGACATTCACATTCCTAATTTCACGTCAAACCTGAATCCGTCCGCTCAAAATTGCAATACCTATCTCACGCCAAATATTTTTTCACTGATATATGCTCCTCAAGTGTGTAACATTTATGTTGAGAATTCCTTAAATTTTATACTCCTCGAATCATATGTAAAAATGCCATCCCGTAAAAAATTACGATTTAAAAAAATCTAAATACTCATCGAAATATGAGCTTGGTAACAAACTTGCTACATCTCCCAGAAAATACTCGCTAATGCTTCCAAGAATGATGGTTAGCTAAATAATAACCGGTCAGTGCCCCTATTTGTTCCGTTAATACTGCAGATACTTACTGTTTAATTTCGGTCATCCTCGTCAGTAATTCCAATATAATTTTTGGGGTATTTATCATTAAAGAAAATAAACATGCACTACCTTAATTTTCACGAGTAACACTGTACTGAATCATTTTCATTATTCTTGGCCATTTGTCACTTTTACTTGCAATAAAACATTGTTGATGAGAAATGCCCGTCGAGCGGGTGATGTCAATTATCTGTACATAATACTTGAAGAACTTTTTTCAACCACTTCGCCGGAGTATGTGACTGTGTGGAGTGTTCTGCGGCTAATTGTCAACCTAAGGTCACGAATTTCGAGCCCATTTCGCTCTAGGAATAATTGGTAGTAATGATTATCCGCCCGCAGGAGATAAGGAAGACAACCATGAATTCTACTTTGATTTTTGGGAGTTATCAGGCTGGAATTAGGTCTGTAATTTTATATAAACCTTGTCCCGCCTTCGATCGTGTGCTCTAATGGCCATTTGAATTCGATGGTCGGGCTTCTTTCCACCTTCCTCACAGATGATTCGCTTTGGGAAGGTTTTATCTTGCTGGTTAGTTAGTTGGCAATTTATGGAGCCAAATGACAGCAAAGACCATTAGTGCCATTAAGGACAGGTGGACAATGGGAGGGGTATTTGGGAAATGGAGGTGGGTGGAGAGGAACCCGACGTACTTTACTGAAAGGAGCCAAGGTTTCCACAGTATAACTCTGTCTTGCAGGCTGAGTAAAGTACTGTAAATGTTCTTTAAATGGCAACCGAGTAAGGATCTAGATTCCACTGAAAAAAATCTCGCCCTATTCTGGGACTCGAAACCAGACCCTAAAAATGGGAAGGTAGCACTCGAGCCATCACACCAATCCTATCCATGTTTGGTTATGTGCTGTTTCCATTGGTTCGTCCCACTGTTTTCGTGTATTACTGCCAGGTTTCAAAATAATGCCTTAGCCTTTTTGGTGAAAGTGAGATTGGACCTAATTGTTGTATTTTTTATTTTATTTTCAAGTCGGAAGCACTTGTTCTGCTTCAGCCGAAAACATCGATATGCCCTTCATCTCCTTTTCTCGCTGGTTATTCCCGAAGCAATTTCCGTAACTGTATCACGGAACTCGGGGATGGGCTGCCTGCCACCAACCACTTAATGGATCTTTCCTCATTGTGGCCTTCTTTCAATTTTTTTTCGCTCGATGCTCATCCCAGTTCCCTGGGGAAAGAATCGTCGTATTGAGGTCATTTGTATGCCGGAGTTTATGAATTAGACCGAGGACTAGAAAGGCTACAGTTTTATTATGCATGTGGTTTTACATACTAGCGCAATTTTGGGTTGCTTGAGAAAGTTTGCGTTCGACGAAACTATGAATGACAGTCAATTTTAGCAAAGAAATGATTCAACGTTACAAAGGCACGAAAGACTTCTTATCCTGTCGAATTGACAGGCACATCTCTAGAAACGAGAAAAAAATAAATTCTACCTAGAAATGAGTAAAATGTAACCTCTATACATAATATAGACACCTATAGTAATCTGTGCTCAAGAAGAAAGACAAAATAGAATAAAGCCTATGTATTTGAAATTCAGCATTTTTATATCAATTTAATTTTTAAAAAGCATAGCGAAGCTGGTTGAGGACATATAGTAACGTGAGACAAAGACACATGACTGATACATCTTACGAAAAGCAGAGGAGTAAATCTCGATGGTAGAATTCACGCCATGAGAAGTCCTATAGCATGGGAAAATGAAGGAAAACGAATATTTTCAAAAATGTTAATACAGGTTGGTAATTAATACCTACTTATATTATCGCTAGTGGAGGCTCGGTGGGATAATAATTAAAAAGTCAAATGAAGCAGTAAAAGCGGGCGTCTGCCGTCTGAAGTTTTGAGTGTGCATGTGAAATCAATGTAACAAGTTTTTATTTCCCTTTAATATCTTACTCTATTGGCTCTTTGCCGGTTTTTCTTATTTTTACCGTCACTTGTGTGAAGTTACATTAAAATATATTCCTCCAGGCCGCTCATATTTGCGTTAGATAGACCCTCATCTCTAACCATTGATTGAAACTACCAACATGAGAAGAATATACGGGCCCACTTCTTTGAAACATGGCTTCATTAGGTTCTTCGTTCGTGAACACAGTGTGTGTCAAATTAAATGTGTCGTCGCTATTCTAGCGTGCGATACAATGCTAGAGAAAAGAAAATGTTTCTGCTTTGGAATTCATCTACATCTACATCTACATACTACCCCGCAAGCCGCCTCAATAGGCGTGTGGCGGGGGATGTTAGGACACCAGCCGTTTACATATACAAAGGAAACGCTCTATGAGATTACGCCTTGCATTTATTAAAGTCCCTTATTGTTCGGGGGAAAAACGAATTCCCATACCTATCCGTTCGGCAAAATATCTCTCTTAATTTATCGTTTCTGTCGGACCTGGAAATATAGTGGGGTTCTAATATGATGTTCTCCGTGTCGCTCTGAAAGATATCTATTCTCAATTGCTCAAGTAATCTAAGCCTAGCGCGTAGTCTCCGAGTCTCTAGCGGCTCCCAGCCTAATTCGTTTAACATCTGTGTAACGCTGTCTGTACGCCCGTAGCAGTTTTTGACGAATCGCGCAGTTTGGTAGAGGAATTTGGTACAGGAATTTGGTACAGTTAATGAAAGATCTGGTTATGTTTTGGAAGAGGAAGCAAGTTCATGGTTTTTGAACAAATGGATGCTCCTCCAGTCGAGATGATGGCTAGCAAAACCATGAAAATAAGAATTTTTATTATGAGGATGGGAAATTACCACTTGAGTCGATAGAAGACCGACCTGGATAAAGTAAAAGGGATATAGTCCCACTTTCATAGATACCATAACTTGCTTTTCCCTCGCATAGTTTGCGATGAAATCAAGGTCAAACACCTAGCTTTTCTAAGATTAAAAATTTGTTGCCATCTGCTGTTTTATGTTACTCGTGGTTGATGAAATAATTTTGTTTTTTGCCCCTCTACCATAAAGGCAAAGGCTGGCGTCCTTCCCCAGGGTGGCGAAGGAACTTGAAAGTCGAGGAGTTTTAAAATTATGGAAAGCCAAGTGAAGTGGTAATTAATTTTAATGCTAAAAATTCACTGAACCCCTTTCGATTAGTTTCGATAGTTGTCGCAGTGTGCTAGTGTCTCGTAACTTGTTCATGATCGACATTTCGTGTGAAATTATTACATACGAAAATTGGCTAAATATTATGTAATGATGCTGATAAAATAAATTTAACAAAATATCGTATTTTAGGCTTTGGGATATTCTGGTTTGAGAAAAATCAATGGGAAACTTTTATGAAAAATTCACCCCTGGGATTTGTACTTTTTTGTCGTCATTGTGTCGCGCGCTTTCTTATTTGGCCGCTGTAATTATTGAATGTAGATGTGGTTCATGTACATTTAATTTTTTAGGAAAGAGTGTGTGGCGTAAGTTTTTGACCCTTTTTGTTACTGACATTCACCTTGAATATAATCACTTCATAAATTTCACACTATTTTACTTGTGACCGATCATGGTTTCAGTTCTTTGTGATATTTTTGATCGGTCGTTAATGAAATAGTGCAAAAACTAACCAGTCGTCTTGCGAAAGTTTCCAAAAAATAAAAGTGTTAATGGAATGATGAGCGAGGGAAGAGCATCTTACATTACAATAAAAATGCTTATTGCATTTATTAGTGGTGCCTTGTGACAGGACTCAATATTACAAAATTGCCATGCGTGTTGCAAAAGAAACAGTAGTATAATTTCCACCCTAATTTATCACACATCGGCCATGGTTTCAGCATATGTATAATTCCATTATAAAGAAAATGCATGGCATTATTATATAATTATTACCAGAACCTGCAGGGGGGATCGTCAAGAGGGATGCAGGCATAATCCAATGGAACATGGATATTTAGTATTTCGATCAAGTTAGGCCTGAAAATCTAGCCTATGAATTGTGCCATGATTTGTATATTGTGTTATTTTTGTGTATTGTGTTATTTCTGTATTGTATAGTTATCAGTATGAATATGTGCAATACAAAAAGTAGCACGAAGAAGTTAACGGACGGAACTTATTGAATAAGATGGGAAGTTCAGAAGATGGTTGTGTCGTGATGCTGTTTCGATCTGTGGCAAAGTATAGAACGAATAAGTAGTCAGATACGACAGTTGATCATTTTTCATATTAACGAATTGAAGGTATAAAGCCTGAGGCCAAAACTGTGTTAGCTGCTCGGGTTTTACGCCAATGTTGTCGATTGATGTAATTGTTGTGGCAACCGTTGTGTGCATTGAGCACTGACGGGCGCAAGCGAAATGGTATAAGGATTTAATACTTAGGAATTTTATTCGAAATTCTCTTTGTCGTGGAAAAATCTTTTAAATGGATACGTTACTTGCTGCAGAGTATTTAATTAATATCTTTTTGGCCAAAGTTTGCTGCATCATAACCTTTTTAATGCTTTTTGCAGTAGGTACTATTTCGTGCTGTTTTATTACTTTTGTTCATCGCGTTCGCAGTAGGTTGAAGAAAGCCCTTTGAGTCGGATTCGACCTCGTTTAGTGTACGCACAAATCCAATGCAGTTCGTGATCATTTTCCACCCCTTTCATGACTTTCACCGATCAGCGATAATTTATCTTGTTCTTCCGCAGCCTCCTCCTAAGAACCGTTTCTATTAGATTGATTTTCCCTCTTTTCCCACAAAGATACGTGGAGGAGCATCAGGACATTGTATTGAGCGGACGCGTTTTGTCGATCAGCGAAGATTTTACACCGCACGAAAACCTCGAATAGAAAGTCCGGCGATAGTAGGTATTATTATGGGCCAGCTATCGCGTTGGCCTTTCCAAGTGCATGTTTCATATCTCGAACAAGTGATTTGGAAATGATTAATAATTTGACGTCACGTTAAGTTTTATCCACATTCGGCCGCAGTTTAATTTATGAGGCTGGAAGGCCGATATTTTTAGCGATTTTCCGATCGCTGACGTAAAAATAACACATTAAATGAGATTTATTTCCAATTCGAGAGCTCTGAAAGAAGTCAAAACAGCTGAGACCTAACTCGTCGAAACTCGGGTGAAAGGTGGTCGAACGCTTATTATTTGTGTACCCTGGATTGGAGAATCATGTTCTTGAGGAAGCCATTTCTTTTACCATGGATATACAATACTGAGGTACTTGAACTATGATTTTTCTATTTGAGGAGTGGCAATAAAATCCTCGTAGCGAACAAGCCTTACCTTGGAAGCTAACGAAGGGAATTGGTAAATTTCCCCTTGCAATTGCAATAAAAAGATAAAAATAGCACATAAAAGATAAAAATAATAAAATTATAAAAAAATTAAAAAACACGACTGCAAAAAATCGCAATAAAAAGATAAAAAATAGAAAGTTATTAAATTAAAAAACTACTGCAAAAAATAGCACTAAAAAGATGAAATCAAGACTTTTTCTTTTCAAGAAAATTTCAATGCAGTCGGGAGATGTCTGTATATCTGTACATATTTGTTATGTTGCACTGTCTAATCAGCCCCTGACTGCATTGAAAATTTTAATCGAAGGTCAAAATTTCCCAATTGATAAAAGGCATACCAGGTGACAGATGTGGTTGCAGATTACCACCAACGCCTATTCGTAATAAGCATTATTAAGGGATATGAATGAATATTTATTCAACGAAGCGAAAACCAATCTTGTATCATTTTAGTGCTATTTTTTGCAGTCGTGTTTTTTAATTTTTTAATAATTTATAATTTTTATCTCTTTAGTGCTATTTTTTGCAGTCAATATTTTTAATTTTTTAAATAATTTTATTATTGTTTAAATTATTTTTAAAATTATTAGTAGCCGGTATTATGTAGCCAATGACACTCCCAGTAACGTAGCGGTTCAAAAAAGTGTTTGTGCATCAAAATCGGCACACTCGTTAAGCTGCTACGGTGGAACAAACATACATATGTACATACCTACATAAATACCTTCATACATAGCCAGCCGCTGATAACATAACATTCCGTTTTTCGGGCAGTCGTGTAAAAAGGGGCGTTGCCTGTGAATGAGGCGGGATTAGCCGTCGCGCATACAAGGACATCAAGCCTATTTTCTTCCTAAAAAAGAGTAAAAAGTTTGTTTTTTATTTGCATGGATGTAGAAAACATTTTGCTAACGTATATCTGATAAATTTGTCGGTATATTTTGTTTGTTTATTCTCAGTGCATGGGTAAGTGTAATCAATGGTAACCTCGCTATATATCCTTCGTTTTAAGCTACATAAATTTCCGTATTCTGTTATATTTTTCTTCTTTTCTTTCCGTGTATCATTTGAGAGTAATAAAACTTTATTATTACATTTATATTTAAAAGAAGACCAATAGTATATAGTATAGTACAGTATTGTTTTTATATATTAACGGGTCAAAGCCCTAATAACATGCACAGTTTTATCATCAGATACGTTGCTACAAATGTGTTTAAAAAAGCATTACAGTCACTACGTTCGACCATTCCAATCAGTATTAAGTCCGTATTTTTATCAGTATTTCAGCATTTTCTTAGATTTTACGATCACAAAAAAATAATTTATGAATTTCCACACTAACTTAATTAACCGACCTAGGTTTCGGAAACCATGTGCCATTATCAAGGTGATGCAGGTTAATTTGGCGAGCTTAATATATGGTTTTGGACAGGTTAGGCGGTAGGGTTTGTTTGGACGGAGGCTAACGGTTGTTGTCGCCTGACGCGTTAAAATTAAAAACAAGTTTCTTAGATTATTCATCGATGGATACTACTGAAGTTACATTAGCCAGCCACGTAAGCAAGGCCGAATATACACGCCAGTCAGGTTAACCAAAAGTCCCCGGTTCGGATCCCGCCTATGGCATGGCTGTTTTTCTGGTCTTAAAATAAAGTTCTTAAGCGTTACGGTACGATGTAGAAGGCTGTAGGTAGCTGTTGAAACGCCTTAATCCCATGTCTGATACTATTGAAGTTGCTATTATCTTATCTCGTATACTCCATCTTGAGTAAGCTCATCGTGTCTTTTGCCGTCCATGGCGATGATGTAAGACGTGCCAGGTTGATTCACTCGTGAAAGGAGACTGATAACTAGTTAGTCACTCTGTTGTTAATGGGAACGGTTAGGAGCTGATAAACAATCCATGGCATTTACTTCATAAGCATACGTGGAGGGTGGAGTGGTCAGTGGCTCCAAAGTCTAAATGCTTACCAATATTACCCACAATAATTCGTTATACTCTCTGTTGTAACGTGCATGGCGAGTTTTTGACGATGGCGTGTATAAATCATACGCATTTTTAGCTTATTAACTTGGGCCAAAAGCTTAGTAAATTCTGCTTGCATGTGTACCTATCCTCCATGGAAGGGATAGACTCTCCTCCTTTTTTGAGCGAGATAACAATAAATATACAATTCAACGAATTTGACCCCATTTCGAATTAAAATATCTTATCTATCTAATTACACAAAAACATCAATATATTGCGCTATTTTTCGAGATATTTGCCAGAAAATAGCTTTTTTCATGGGTATGACTGAGCGTTCCAAGGAGACATCATTTGATAAACTCCGTTGTCTCAGGCGTAACTTTGTGGAATTTGCTTAGCATATTGAATGAAAAGCCGTAACTTTGTGATTCCACATATATTTATTGTAAACGACCCGGGTTTCGACGTAGCACGTCATTTTACCTTATGATGACGTGCTACGTCGAAACCCGGGTCGTTTACAATAAATATATGTGGAATCACAAAGTTACGGCTTTTCATTCAATACGAGACATCATTTAACAAATGAGGAAGTTCTGACTCATAGATCGTGTCAGAAATGCAACGATTTGTAGTTCACACATTTTCTCATTCATTAAACAAGCTTAATTTATTCCCACAAAATAAAATTGAATAAAACATTTCTGTTGTGAAGGCTTTTTCTGAGTTCGGCGTGAAACAAATAAGTCAAGTTAAAGCCTCGAATATGTATATTTAGTGAGCTACTAAGAAGCTCAGTTATAAGAACAAAGTTGTTGCGTTATTAGTATTTATATATTTTTTTCTGCTACTCGCCTAAGCTACATTTGTTACTCACAAACTTAAAACTACTTATCCTGTTTCTAATCATTGCGTTTGCACAAATGATGTGGTCCAAGCACGGGTGCAAATTTATACACCAAATACGGTGAAATCTGCTATGAAAAAAATCATTTGTCTTGACCGGGATTCGAACCCGGATCTCCCAATTGCCGGAAGATGTGTTGGCCAGTTACACCTCCAAGCCATATTTGAAATTCGCCATGAATTAAGATGGCTTGGTGGTTTAACTGGCTAATACACCTGACCGGCAATTGGGAGATCCGGGTTCGAATCCCGGTCAAGTCAAATGATTTTTTCATGGCGAATTTCACCATATTAACTAATCCTGTATTTCCCTGGTTTCACACTTGGGCAGCTATGTGACGAGTATACCTTTCTTCCCTCCAGTCATTGCCCATTTAAAGTACTGAGAATTACCATGAACGGTGCCTGTGGAAATACTTCAAGTAATACCTGTAATATGGTAGCCCGAAACGGTTCCCTAGAGGAAAAATGTGCTATAAATTTAGATTGAAGCTTGAATTTCAATTGCACAGAAACTTAAATACAATTGATTTCTTGTGACGGGCTGAAAACGATTTCAGGATGAAAAATAACCTGATCTATGTGTAGTCCTGTCAACTATAGTTTACTTAGGTAATACTATGCTATCAGTCTTGTTTTTCAGTTGTGCCAGCTTTAAGCGCAGAAATACGGAACTTCCTACGTTCTATCGCATTCAAATGCCTCGCCAGCAAATCGACGGCTAAACATCGTGCTACTAGTTACATCGACTAAGCTTCGATTATATGTATATTTTTTTATAAATTTCATTTATAAAATATAAGTTTCATTATAAAAAATTACGCATACCTGTCTGCCTACTCCTTTCTCGAGTGCTTTGTTTTCCAGTTATTTTGGTGCGGTAAATCTGAATTGATGTTGAACGAAGACGACTCTATTTTCCAGTTGAAGTGGATATGTGGAATGAAAAATGTAGAATATTTCCTGCTGTTCTTTAGAATTTCCTCTGCACGTACAAGAGCAATGGGCATTTTTTTAGAGTTATAAATGTTAATTGTCTTAACGAATTTAGTTATGATATTTTGACCGTATATCGTTGATCTTGCACCCATTAGCGTGGACGATTTTTGACTTTCATCTCTCCCACGACTGATGCCCTTAAACCATTTCACCCAAAGAGATTAGTTATTCCTCAAACGTCCGTAAAAATGGAATGTAAGCCTTGCATTAGCCATTCAATACTAATGGTGTTAAAAGGGAGTAAAACTTATTATTCCAAGAGGAAAGATGTACACCGAATGAAGCAAGAACCCCGATAAGGGTATACATGGATATATGCTGCATCCCGGAATAAATCGGCTGTATATATTTCTCGCTCTCTTAGCCGCTGTGGCAGCTTAAGCTCTTATTATTCAAGTCGTTAGTAGAAATAAATAGCTGATTTGTTTTCGTATGAAAAAAATAGTCACTTGTATTTATCCGTATTTTTAATTTTACCGAGCCAGCTTTCGACGGGTTACTGTCTTTCTCAAGGTTACAAAATTAAGTGTCAAAATCTCAAAATACAAGTGACTTTTTTCTTTTCTTTAAAAAAAATAAAAATATTCCACAAAGTTAAGTCTGAGACTGTTTTAGCTTATTTGTGGTAGCATCTTTCGGAATTTAAATGCTGCGCCAACACCAGTTTTAACTATGTATTGCGATCATTTCGTCCACGGTTTACAGCGGTTCAAGCTTGTTAACAAAGTTCTATATTTGTAAGTTTATCTTTCAAAACGATGACACCCTTTCCTTAAAGGGTTAGGTAACGAGCAGATTTAGAAGTTAAGGGCCTAGAAGGACTTCAGGTGCAACGCTAGCACGAATTCGGAGGTCAGATGTGGTGACGACTTAATGGGTATTCTGCAGTCGCCGAAATGGCGACTAATGCGTTGGAATAAGTCTGTCCAAGTGCTCAACAATGGGACATCACGAATTAGAGGACAATGGTTAGAGACGAGGCAGTTGATAGTTGATTCCTCAGGGGTGAGGTCAAGTGAAAGGTCTCGAAATAATGGCCGAGCAGTTGTCTCCACCATTTTCTATTTCCTCTTCCGATATTATGGGACCTTGAGGAATGAAATTATTTTGAATGAAAATTTTAGCGAAGACCTGTTGAGCTGCTCTTTCAACGTGATTTAATTATGCCGAAGTTAAGATTTTTATGCAAGGACTTGCTAATTACGTTCATTAGGTTTAAAAGGTAAAATTCCGTGTACATAATTCTTATTTCAAGGGTATTTTTTGTTTTAACTTAATTCTGAACTACATATATCCTTTCTGCATCCGCGAATAAAGAATAAATTTTCCGATATTTTTGTCGCCGCCGAATGAAAGCTTCGTTCATGCGACCAAGACCATCTCCTTTCTTTGTAGTGTCTTTGTTATCGTATACTTCGGCTTGAAGTACCTAATGTTGCCCCATACGGCTGAGAAGATGTTTTCAGAGTTTCGGGCCCTACCAGTAGGCAGTGGCGTAACTACGAATTGGCTTTGGGGGGGGGGGGGGGGGGGAGGGAGGGATGGATCAGATTGAATAGCCCACCACACCGGGTAATAATACACGAAATTTCGCTTCAGAACATGAATTTATTTTAGAAAAAACATGGCTACATTTAATAATTGTTACAGAAAGTCTTTTAGTTTTTTTCACTAAAATGAAGGCGAACTATCATAATAGATGGGCGAGACGAGAGTTGAGGGATAATAGATTTAGTACATTACGGGTCAAACTCAAGTTTTCTTGTTTTTTTTGCCATGTCATCAATAACTTCGTCCGATGAAATGTCAACTTTTCGGTGAACGCTGAGTAAACGCTGAACGCGGGGCCCAGTGCAGCGGCACCTATCGCACTACCCTAGGGACGGCACTGAGGCTGCGTGTGCTTACAGCGAATGGGCGCAGTGTTAACTACCACTCTCGTTAAAGAAACCAAATTCACTCACCGCTGCGGGTTTGGTCAAAACACTACAAGGGTTTCCATTCTTTACCGTGAATATTAGTTAATTAGTTAATACACCCAGGCCTCGCTTTGCATCGTAGATACGTTCCAAGAAAACACGACGCAAAATGAAACGACGCAAAGTGAATCGCAGATTTCTATAGGAAACCATATAAAAATAAAAGATAGGTTCCAAGATTCTTTTTATTAACATTTTTTACCGATTATTATATGTATGTAAATATTTGTGACCAAAACTTTACAAGAAACTCATTTTTTCATTAAAAGAAAACAACTAAAATGCATACCAACTTACTACGTGACGGGGAATTAATAAAAAATTTGGCGATTCCCTGAAATTTAAATTTTCAATCAAATATTTTTCGGGGAATTTTTTTTATTTTTTCTCTTTTGAAATTAAAATTCTTTTTTTCTTAAGAATTCCAGAAAAAAAGAACGTAACTCGAAAAAATGGCGACGCAAAATGAAAATCAGCCGTAATTCAAGAACGACGCAACATCGAAAAAACGCAAAGTGAAACGGCGCAAATCGAGGGCTGGGTGTATTAATTAAAGGAATCTGTTAGAATTCGTTAATTGTGCAAATAAACTACTAATTTGAATAAATTAGATAGGCCAAATTAAAACTAAAACATTTGATTACTGTATTTCAAACAATTAGGATTGCTGTGATACGAATATTTTTTTTATTTTTAGGATTCTGGGGGGGGGGGGGTTCTATCCCCCTCATCCCCACCCATAGTTACGCCATTGCCAGTAGGTATACGCCTTATTGCCTTTCGTAAACTGCGAAATGGAACTTGCAGGCATTCAATTTGAAATATCTTTGTTGGCATAAAATTTACTAAAATATCCTATTTCATGCCGAGTGCTGCACTTGACCAAATTCAATTATAAGTGAATGATTTTAACAACGATTTGATAACTGGATCTATTTTTTTGTTTGAAACTTATTGTTAGTATGGGAGTGGTAGGTGAATACTATCCATATACCGCATCCATGTCGTAAAAAATGTCCCACTTCATTTTAGACTGTTAAGCTAAACATAGTTTTTACCTCTTCCGCGTGTGTTCAGCATTCCAGAGGCTTAGAATAATGTCGGATTTGAGGAAGATAAAACTCTGGGTTCGAACCCAGTTTTTCCTAAGTCGTTGGATGGTGTAGATCATATGTTATTATTTTGTGATTTACGCATTGCATTGCGGCATGGCTACTGAATCAAGCTTATAATAGCTGTGATTTCCCTACACGTGAAAATATTTTCTCTGGAACATTAGTATGATTAGATTAGAGCTTAAGATTGGCTTGTCTCCGGAAGTGCAATTATTGCATCAAACGCTATGTAATTCCAATGCATCTAGTGATACTCTGGTATAATAATTACTAGTCATTTGGATGTACACTAATTTACGGGATCTGCTGTTGATCCTGGCAAGATTCCCTCTTCAGATATGCTTCATACTACATCAAATTTTCATGTAGTGTTTGTTTTAATAAATCACTATTACAACAAACACTATATGAAAATTTGAAGTATGTAGGTATGTAGTATGAAGTACATCTGAAGAGGGAATCTTGCCAGGATCAACAGCAGATACCGTAAATTAGTGAACATCCGAATGACTTGTAATTATTATACCAGAGTATCATAGTAGTGTAGTGCCTCCTTTCTGCCGCTTAAAAATTGGGCTCAACAATTTATTCCCAAGCACTTTCTTGCCATCTTATCTTGGGTCCACTTGTACTTCCTCGACCTAGTAGCCTCATGCTCACCACTCTCTTATCCTAAGATGTCTGTCTGTGCCGTTCTACCCAACCTAACCTACGCATTCTACTCTCTTTAATGTGGTCCCCTTTCGGTACAATTTTCCAATATTGTCATTTCTAATGCTATCCCTCCTTGTAACGCTGCACATCCTAGCTTGGCGTTAACGATGATAATTTGTGCATAAGTGTCTTCTTAAACCGTTTCGAATGTTTAGATATATTGGTACGCGTTGCCAAATCTGAATGAGAGCTAATCTTGAGAGGAAACTTCCTCGACCGAGGAGGAAATAGCGTTCGACCTGTGGAATGCGACTATTGGCGCCAATGTCTTCGTAACCGTAAGTGCTCAAGCCAAAAACGGATCTGGTCGTCTGGTCAGTTTGAGACAGTGAGCTGGCGACTCGTGAATTTCCCCAGTAAATTGTAACACTGAAGTGTCGGATATTTATCAATTTTTTCAGTTTTTTTTTCTTGGAATTAGCTAGATCTGTATGTTTGCATTAACTTATGCATGCATTTTTATATAAAAGGTTTCACTTCGTTTTATATTCATTTTAATAAAGCAAATAAAGATCTAGGATTTTTCGTAGTTTCACCGTACATCAACAGTCCAAAAGAGCCAATTTGGATTTTATGGTGGTCCATCATTTGGTCGTCGAAAGAATTTCGGTCGAGATTACTTTCCTCTGTAATCTTTTTAATGGGAATGATTTTTATTGATTTATGATGACTATAATATCAGTTTCGAATCTGAAATCGAACCCAGTCTTTCCTGAAGTGGATTTTGGTTTTTCAAACGGGGTCAATTAAAATCATTAAGGCGCAATAAATTGAATCGCTTTTCTCTCTGGGGTAGCTGAATTTGAAAAAAATGCTCATTTTCCGTTGGTTATTGCTAATACAAACTATCATCAGCACTCATCAATCTGAACATTGGTTTGCTTAATGCTCTCCACTCCTCAGCCGGAAAACAGTCTTTTCCTTCATAAGTCTTCATTTTAACGTCCCTGATCAATTCCGTCTTCGGTTTTCCTCGATAATTGTTCCATAAATTTCTCCTTTCATTTTCTGGTTTACAGTAACGTAGGAAAATATATTTTGTGAGCTTCCATATCTATTCCTTTCTATAAACATTTACTTGTACCTTGCTTCTCATGGGTTTCGCTTATTAATATTTTGTCTCATCTAAAATGAAGTTTATTTCACCGTGTGCGAGTCCATTGCATTATTTGCCTTGATGAATCGTGTGTGTTGGACTTTAATATTAAAATCATAGCAATTTACGTAGATTGTTTGCATGGTATTTGCCTAGCTGTTAATTAAAACGCCTGTGGAATTTTTGTACACAAAAAAGGGAATAATGTTTTTTTTTAATTCCTCTTTAGCCTTTTAATGAGAATCATTACAGCTATAAAATGAGTGGCCATGCACGAGGTGATCAGGTCAATATTCTGGACACTTATGTGATCAGATTCCGCTAGAATGATCGGCACTAATCGTGTAGAACTATCAGAATTACAATACCCCTACTTCCCTGCATTCCCAGTCTTAGCCTGGAAATTACACGAAAAAATGCAATATTTGACAGGTGCCTAAGATTTCGTTGACGAAAAATAGCCTTTCTGTTACAAATTTTCCGTGTGACTTCTCAGTTTTATTTAATTCAATCCCCTCAAAAACGGCAGTATCAATTATCATATGATGCGATAAATAAAAACCCATTTAATAAGTACCAACATTTAGAAAACAATCGATTCTCTTAAATTTCAATTTTTCAGTTTCTCTTAAGGCATGGCAGACTTCTGCGTGTGAATCCTGCTGGTGACAAAATTGTTATTTAATGCTAAAATTTTCATTCAGTAATGACTCAGTAGTGCATTGATATTTGCCGTTATACGATTGGAATTTGAATTTTCATGCATTTCATCCAATTCACATCTTTTAAAACGTATATAGTTTTTATTTCGGTTGTGTCCTAAACGCTCTAATTATGTGGACGCTGCTAATATTGAAAGGAGTGAACTTTCATGTAGTCAGTATCACTCAAACAACAACAGTTGGGGATGTGCGTTCCAGATTGTCATGAAAATTTATTCATAAGTGTGTTTTTAAATATGTATCCACAAAAGTTGATTCCTCGATAGAAATATTATGCGAGGCTCAAATTTCTGGATTCATTGGAGATAAAAATTGTTCCATTACCAAATACCCTTACGGTGGAGGAGGGTGTCCGGGTAGCTTAATTTGTTAAAACGCTCGAAGGAACCGAGTTCGAATGCCGGTATAGGTGAATTTAATTGTGAATTCGCATATTCCTGTGCCTCCACGGGTTGGTTGGGTCTGTCAGGTCTTAAAAATTAGCTAGATATCTTGAAGGTTTGATTTGCTATTTTTAATGACACTGTTTATTTGTTATTAGTGGCAACAATTAGATATTGAATTGACGTTATATGCCTCAAGTGTTTGCTACAGCTCTTCAAATATTTTATTTTTTTTAAAGCAGGAATCCTCCGAAATCCTTGATTGTCAATTGTGGTGAATTCTTTGGTTGCGTAACTTGCCGGAAATGCTGTGGACTTCGATGGGACACGACGACCTTCGTGTGCGTCTAATGCAACAATTGCCCCAAATCCTGAGAGATTTCTCTGGGAGATTGACAACCTTCTGTTGCCAAACCCTTGCGTGAGTCTCTCTCCTTGCCTTACACCCCACGGCTTGCTATCC
The DNA here is from genome assembly GCA_963573305.1 of Pyrrhosoma nymphula. Lineage (NCBI taxonomy): Eukaryota > Metazoa > Arthropoda > Insecta > Odonata > Coenagrionidae > Pyrrhosoma > Pyrrhosoma nymphula. Next base: position 41,514,815 of record OY754334.1, read on the forward strand.
CACACCCAAGTCCTGGGGCGTTCAGATGGTTCAGACTTCGCCCTTCATTAACCACTTAATCTCTCACTGTCTCTCTTCTCTCTCTGTCACCCAAACATCACCTCCCCATCGGGTCAGAAGATCCCACTCCATCGCCTTAATAATAATAATAATAATGCAAGCGCCTCCCCTCTCCCACGTATTTTTCCACCCACCTTTACCCTTTTCTCCCGCTGGAGTTCCTCTCCATCGGCCTCTATTGGCCCCCTGACGGTGCTCGATGCGGTTAAATGGCACTCCCGCCTTAATTCCAGCCCATTCGACTCATTCTGTGTTTCCCGTCCCGTAGCAGAAGCCGCTATTACCGTTATCCGGCCGCCAAACTGACCTCCTTCTCCTCCTCGTGTAAATGTATGTGAGAGAGACTGTCGTTTGTGTGTGTTATGGCTCGCGTCCCATGTCGTGTTATTCTCTCCTATCACGGTCTCTCTCATACAAGGCCCCGGAGATCCACCTTTTCTCATACTCCTCTTTTTTGAACTCTAACCCCCTTTTCTTTTTCCCCTTCTATGTGGATATCTCCGTGTCAACATCTTGAATTCCTCTCTTCCACGTTATTCCCTTCTTGTGAAGCGTGTTTTGGAATCTCCTTTTGTCGTGAGCGTGATTGTTGCCTTACGAAGGGGAGGAAGGTGGATCTTATTGTTATTATCGCCTACTGTTACTTACTGTTAATATATCCCTCACATTTTTGAAACAGTAATACTTTTTTTTCTACGGGTTAGATTTTTTTGGTCGACTGCGGTTGTCTTGAAAATGACGCCATAGCGTCGAAACAGCGGTCGATGAATAAATCTATCGTGTGGAATTGCAAATATTCCTTTTTTAAAAATGCTGAAATTCCAAAAAAGTGAAGCCTGAAACTTTTGAATACATCCCCCACGTGTTTGGTAGCTGGGCACTAGGGACCTTCGCCGAAGCGGTTGATTTGAATTAAAACATAACGACATTCACGTGTACATGTGTGATTGTTTTTGCTGAATATTGGACGATTTTTTTAATGTTCAAAGAAATTTTTTATTTTCATTATTTACGAAAAACGCGTAATAAACTTTTTAAAAATTTAGATCCTTGTATTATCCACTGTACTCCACACCCACATTTCCACATTTCGAACGCTTGCAACCTCTTCTCGTCCTCTTTTTATCGGAGTCCAGGTATCATAACCATTCCACGCTACACTTCATTTTAAACTATTCGCCTACCATTTACTTACATTCTTACTCAAGGTCATCTGCTATCTTCCTTTTTGCTGAATGCCCACTTCGCTGAATCGGAAATTGTATCGGAAAATCTGAGTTACTGACAGGTCAAGGTGAATACCTATATGACTGCAAAATTCCAACTATAACCTTTCCGCAAATTACAATAAATGTTTCAAGTCTAGTAGCCATCCACGAGGAACTTGCTTCAAAGGAACATCATACTTGTGGGCCACGTAAATCAATCATTTTTTAGATCAATTGACGATACATCATTTTGACGCATAAAAATTTACTTTTAAGAGGCTGAAGGCGCTTAAATCGAATGGAGAGGAGGCAATATTCCTTATGAAGAATAATTGTGAGCATAAAGCTTTCAAAAAATCATGTGTGGTGTGAAATACGTTTATATTGTCTTTGTGATTTTAATTAACTAAATAAAAAGCCAGAACAAAATGTTAAGTAGCCGAGCCCAGATATCATGCCCAAAAAGCCGATGCACCAAAATATAGCTCTACCGTTTTCAAAGAGGGCATCATTCCCTGATTCACTAATAACCGATCTGAGTCGCCTATGTTTCACGTTATTATATCATTGTTATTTGCACCGTTGGAAACTCGAAATTAGTCACGAGCGTTGCGATTCGAAAGGGAAGGTTCCGAAAGGGAAGTTCCCCCTTACGTGAATCGCTGGTGGGCCCTTTGATGATGACAGGGTGGACATTTGGTGGAGTGGCGGTGCCCATTCATTCGTATTCAGAGGGGTAGTACATTCGCCAAAATAGAATGAGCGGCAGAAATTGCATGTGAGACGGTGGACGATGTTGGAGGAAGTACAGCTGGCTGTTGAGGAAGAGGGGGTAGCAGAAGAGCGGAAGAGGGAGCAGCATGAGCAGCAGGGAGCTGTTTCAAGTTGAGGAAAGCGGTGGAGAGGTCGGTCTCGTGGATTTTAAGATATCACACACCCTACCTTGATCCCATCCCTAAACATTATACCGCTTCCTATCGCAAAACATTTAACAGGTGTTTCTCTCTTTCCATACTAGAAGCCTTCCCCGAATCGGCAACCAAGATAGAATTAGATCTCGTGAGATAGCATTCATATAGTTGACGAGGGCATTTGAACCGCCCGGGATAAATCTGGCCCACTAACCAATAGCCACCTCTTGCTCCCCACCAATCCCCTTCCCCTCTCCTTTTCTACCCCCACCCCCGAGGTAATAGATATCTAGATAGTCTCTTGTTGCCGACGATGGTATGACCGCCGAAACGTCCATAGATGTTTTGTGAGTGTCCTTTCAGTTTATCTTCGTGTGTCTCTGTTTTTAAAACTATGTTTTTTTGTTTGTATTATATATAGACCTTACACGAAAACAATTGAAAGTAATTGAGCTCGCATGACTTCTTCGATTTTTCAGCGGTCATCTCCTTACCCTTAGGATCAGTAAAAGCATATTTTTAATTTTCCTCGTTATGTTGTTGACTGGCAGCGGAGAAAAAATGGAAACTCGGACGTAATAAAACATTTCTGGCGTCTGTGATGATGCGAACGGAAAAGAACATATTTGTACAAAATGGCACAGGAAGTTAGAGCGACGAGAGGAAAGCTTTGGTCGGATGGGAACGATAAATGATGGAATCCAACCTCGCTACACATACGAGTTACGCCATGGGCTCCATGGTTCGATGTTATTATTTCTTATCAGATGGATGTTGCTCATTTGGTTGTCAACGCATTTACTCAGTTGTCCAAAGGGTACCGGAAGAAGTCCAGTGACCCACAGGAAACGTATCTAGGCTCTCGGTATGAAGATTGCCATCATTTTTAAGGAAATTACTTTATTCCCATGTGAAAATCTAGGTCGCGGATTAGTACATGGCTGTTTCTCATGTGGTTTATTAGTGTCCTGTAAGTTATATTTGGCCAATGATCAGATATTTAATACATTATGACGATAATAGTGAAGAATAGCGCTTTTCATACATGCATTGGTGATGCATTCTCGTAAATTTTATTTGCACATTGAAGATGCACTCAAGGTTGCGTGCAGCGTTGGAGGTCCATCTTAGCTCCACCTCAGTTATGGTTGATTATTGGCTGTTTTTATTCAGAGCTCTAGATTCTGTTGTACCTCGCCTGTTATTTTATATTTACGGTTATCTTGACTTCCTCGCAGTTAGAGTGATTACCTTTCATTTCTTTTTCAGTAAGAGAGTGCGGGATGCCTTCCAGCGAAAGACATGCGAAAATGTGCTGGTCGCCATTGCAATATAACTAGGCTTCAACTAGGTCAATGTGCTTGTTATAAGTTTTTTGTCCGAGTCTCATAGGCCTCATTACCTCGTACTCGTACGAGGTTATATCATTACTCTGGTGATATCTGGTGACAAGTATCTGGAAATATTGTTAGTTTGGTTAGTCCAAATTACGCGTTGAAATGTGTCATTTATCTGGTTAGGTTTTCAATGATTAAAGGCTTTTGAATTTTAGGTAACACCATTCATCCAAGCATTGCAGGTGGTCTCTTTCTTTAGGCCTTGGCGTTTACTTTATTTGTCAGGGTGTTGTTGTCAGAATATTCAATTTGTGAATGAACTTTGGGGTTAAACAATGTATTTAATTTATAAATTAACTTCGGGGTCGAATAATTTGATTTTTAACTCTTAATCAAGAGCCAGCGAGTAGAAATAGTACTTATTAATCTAATTGACATTTTTAGATAAAGTTAGCCTAGTGTCTCATATTTACTCGTGGAAATTCGCTCCATGAACTGTAAGACCCAGAAGATAAAAGTTAGGAAGTCGAATTTCAGTGCCTAATTGGTTACCAGCTTTTGAAAAGGGAGTGCGGATTCTGTGAAATAGTATTTTCTCCGGGGTGGAATATCGTAGGAATACCATTTTAGAAAGTATGGCTGGAAGTATGTGCCAACCTATCACGACAAGTATTTAGCTTTGTTTAGTTTAACTGCTATATAGTACTAGATTTGTTGCTTACTCTTATGGGTTGGACGAGCCCACGCTTCCAGTTTCCATGGTACTTATTACAAAATAAAGGCGTTTTCTTATTTTAATGTTTGATGCTATTAAGTGAACTTAATTAAAGATTGTTTTTACTCTTGGACACGCGAGTAAAAAGTTGTGTTAATTGGCATTTGAAATTCACGGCCTGTAAGTCCCGTTAACATTTTCTATGAAACATTTTACAAAATAAATTTTTGAACTACTAATTTTAGAGTGCGTTTCTGACGGTTAAAGTTAACCGAAAAACTTGGTTTTATGAATCTTTTTAATGGAAATGTTGCTTTTACGACTAGTTTTGTAAATTGTTTTGAGGGGAAGTGTTATCTGGGTTGTTTCCTAGCTGATTTAGTTACTCCAATTGAGCATGCGTGACGCTATTGGACCGAGATTCTTCCTTATGATGATTTAAACGTCTCGATTGTCACCACACCCACGCTCACAAAATCCACACTCTCCAGTTAGGCAAAAAAATCCGGCGCGCAAACAGTCGAAAAAAATGTTTTCCTGCTCTCAGCCCTGAGTGTTGGCTCATTGTTGTCGGCTCTTTGACCTCTTCGAGGTTTTTGCCGTTGTAGTTGGCCAATATCAGTGGCATAAACATGCAGGGAGCCGCCGTCGCAGGAAGTCCCTCAGACCTTCAACTTGGCGTCCTGTCTATGTCAAAGCCAATTCGCGGGTCGCCTACAATAGCGAGATCCTCGCTGAATTGCTCAACTCGGCGATATTCGCGGCGACCATTATTCACTGCTTACCGTTACCCATGAGAGAGAATATGTCGGGCCAGGAAGGAAAGAAGTGTTTGGCCTATTTTTGAAACTCTCTAGGTACTCGACTCATCGGATCGACAGCAAAAGGTCGCTTCGCTCTTCCTTCGTGTCGGTGTCTAAGCCCTGTTCACTTTAAGCATAGAATCTGTGATAATAATGCATTTAAAAAATAGTGATCCATTGAGTAATGAATTTTTTGTTGACTATTTAGGCCAGTTGCAATAAGTTTTCATATTCGCAAAGATTTGGTATTGAGGCTTTTTGAGTGACGACACGAAAGTAAACCAATGTTTCGTGTTTTTAGGTCTTGGCTTGAATTTTATATGCTCATGATTCGTAAACAAAATGAGGTCTGCGATTTCCCGGTGTCGTTAAGAAATTCAATTCTCCATCATGTTTTTAGAGGCCTAAATATTTTATGGAATTTGATGACTTTATTCCTCTTCACGTACATATTTGATAGTTGCACACTTCTGTAATTTTCACTTTTTTCCGAGTCCTATATTCTGAGTTGAGATGATTTAATGTCCTTGTGATTGGTCTAATTAATTTGGTGAAGATGACTAATTTATAGAATATTCGAATGACTGACCTAAAGGAAAATATAAGGTGGAGTTTTTCTTTTTGGCAATTAATGGATATAAGCGAGCAATTTTATCGAGTATTAAGTGTTGATTTGTATTAATCTGTATGATAAGTAATATTAAATCGCTGGAAATCGCAATAATAAATTCCATTGGTCAAGGATGTGAATCAACCAAGGACAAATGCTTCTTGGAAAAGATTCCAGATGGCAAAAGAAACAATTGAAATGTAATCTATTCATTTACCAATTTTAGATAGTGCGGGGCCATTAAGTCCGTGGCAAATTCTACGAGTTGTCTTGAGGAGTGCGTTAATCTTCAATGAGATTCGAGTTGTCCTTGCTTATTATATTTCATTTGAAACTTTTCTCGCAGGACTTTCTAGCCTTTAATTTAAACATAGTTATCAATGCACCCTTTTCGAGGTTGGGTAGTGAGAAATCTTTTGGCATTTCCCTGTGCTGAGCTCCCCCATCAGATGATGTCATACTTAGCCACAGACTCAAATATACCATGGTAATTTAATTAAAACTATTTTGATTTCGGTTAGAATGAGCTATAAATTACCATCCTCCTCCTAAAAATCCGTTAATTAGGAGTAGAAAGCGAGATTCGAACCCTCCGTCCTCTTTGCCTCACGAGACCATACTGAGTTTCTTGCACCGCATGTTTATTTACTTTTCGTTTGTTTGCGTATGCCTCCTTTACCGCAGACTTGCGCTTAGTGGTTAATGGCATCGACGCAAGGGGTGGTGAGTATGATTTAATTTCACCGCTTTGTCTATGACGCACTGGTCTTGTGTTCACGCTACTCAATGGCCTTGTCGGTAGTAGTAAATAAGTTGGTCACACTTTGATTAATACAGTATTTTTTCCGAGATATCTTAGATCATTTTTTACTGATATCGAGGAAGGATAAACTGTGAAAAGCTCAAGAAGGAACTCTATTGAATCTAATATTTTTTTCCTTAAAATCAGGAAAACTTGCATAAGTAAGGAAAACTTGATCGCAATGATTCTTTAAGAAAACCTAAGAGTAAATTGGTCGCAAAGAGTTGGAACAGCAAAATATTTAGCCAGTCTTTTGTTTGTAATACGCTTGTTCCCCCTGAATTTCTCAGTTTTTGAAAATTTTAATGTATTTGCATGCCTATTTATTTAATTATTATAGAGTATATCTTCATAGGTCTCTATTGAATATAAACGAGAGAAATAAAAACACGGAAGAAGTTTGGCTAATTTTCATGCATTATTTCGATCCGTAAAAATTTATTTAATTCTTCTATGAAAATATAATATCTTCAGCGTGAGCTGACGGGAAGCTGCGGAAGAAAATAGGCATCAAGCTTGTGGGACATGACGATTTTGTATCAAATTCATGAGTTGCATATTTTTTTGGTGAACTTCGCATAGACTTTTTCTTATTTACAAATACGTTGTCAGGGAGTTTTCTTTGTTGTACCTTCGCTCCTCTCTCTCTAACTTATTTATAATATATTAATTAATTAATATATTTTCCTTAATTGGCTAAATCTTGATTGTTCGAATTGTATCGAGTCCCACAGATCTGCTTCACTGGTCTAGTTACGTTGATGACGCACCAGCCATTGCATTTGTGTTAACCATTCTTTCTTATTAGAATACCCGAATGAGTTGGTTGATTCTTTTCTAAGTTTGTGGTCATCGAAAAACGAAAAGCGATTTCTCGAAAGCGAAAGTCTTATACTTTAAATATAAATATTACAATGAAATAACAATATTACCCTAAATGTTTCTTCTAGCAATCCAAATCTGAGTGATGTGTCAGGCTCTAAATTTTCTACTTGGAAATCAGGCGATATTTTAGGGATGTTTGGTGGTCTTTCGAAGCTCGACCTCGGTAAAACTGTCTGAAAGGTTAATTCTTTGCTCATGGACTTTTTATGGAGCTGGGAAGTTATCGAGGTTCATTCCTATTTTTATATCATCAATATTTCATCAGCATCATCAGAAATCATCAATCCTACGATTGGTTTGCGGTAGCTCTCCCTTCAATTCTCCTTTCAGCTAACCTTTTGTATTCCTTCTCAAGTCTTCGTTTTAACGCCCCTCTCAATTAGCCTATTGTATTCCATGATGGTTGGATCTTCCAGTTTCTGGGTTTTCCACCGCGTCTTTCCATCTTGTGGACAATATGTCGTTGGCTACCCTGAAGGATTCTTTAGATCCAGTTGACCTTGGCAAATGTGGACAATATTTTGCCGGTGGGATAGCCGGCGAAACTTGGTCCACAAGAGGGAACGACGAGGCGGAAGCCCGGAAACAGAAAGATCCAACCTCAAAATATGCCCCACGGACAACTACATCACTACCGTTGTATTCCGTTTTCCCCGCCATTTTCCTATTTATCTCTCCATTTATCATTGTTTACAAGAGACTGATATGTCTCAGATTGTGTCGAATACGTTTATCTGGTCAACTTCGAATAATTTCATTGAACTTAGTTTTTTCTAAACCCTTCACAGAACCTCATGAGTCTCTATCATTATGATCATCAGAATTCTTCTGAAGTACCATTCTTGCTTCCAATTTGTGCTGTTCTGTTTCTGTTATCGTGTAAGCTTCACTCAATTAACTTCTCAGTCGTAATTGTCCACAAATTTAAATATCTAATTCGACGCGTTTCGACGTTTTCACATCTTCAGGTAGAGATTGTAAGCCTGGCTGTGATATAAGAGCATTCTCCACGCTTGTATTTTAATTTAGTGCGTCCTTGCTTCCAAGATTGTGTTGCTAGCTGTTAGTACACTCTTCTCCTGATAGAATGCTCTCTTTGCTTGTGTTACTCTGAGCTCAATTCGTCGAATGTTTATTGAAGTATAAGATTCATCACCGGTTTGAAGTTGTAATTGTCGCTTTTATTTATTCGAACGATTAGCTGTACGAATCGGTTTTAAATACCCGTCTTCTAGAAAATATGTCTATCTTGAAGTAATAACATTTTCCTGATTCCGAAATCAGAGAAACGCCAATAATTCAGGACAATAATTTCTCCTGATTCAAAATAACTTCTATCTATGTTTAGTCAATTAGTATGGATTCCGAGTCGTCTAGAAAACCTCGCTTTCCACCCTGTCTAACTGGTATGGGAAGGTTGCCATCGGTCTTGAAATCTCTTCCAAGGCTCCAGCTTGACTGTGTAGCCGTCAATCGTAGTTACCCGTGACCCTTTGAGACCTGCGTCACCGCTGGAATGGTAAGCATGACCTCTTCCAGGTGATTCCGTCGTAACTGGAAAAATCGATGACATCCCCGCCGACGGTATTACGCGTAGTGCTGGAAGGAATTTGCGTGAGGTCACACCCGCGATCTCTTTAGCGCCTCAAGGTATAAGATGGCGTCTTTTGCGTGGGCCAGCAAGTAAGGCGTGGTTGCATCATTACTGTCGGTAGTTCCTGGATTATTGTTGCTTTGAACATCCCTCAGAGATCATCGCATACATCTTCTACGTTAAGCCAGTTGCATCATTCTTCTGGATTTACTAAGCGCATTGGCAAGATGTTGCCCAGAGATCAAAGTAGAGAATAGTTGGTGTCTTGTTCCACAAAAGTTAGAAAAACCTGTTTTTAAGTGGGAAATGTAACACCCAACGTGGCCATCCCGCTAACTTTGTCCAGTAATATTATGTAAAATACTTTTATTTTTGTGAATTATCATTGGTTTAAATTTGTGATAATAAACCATCATGGCAATGCGCCAGTTCAACTTATACCTGTTGTTGGCGTAGTAACTGTTTTACTGATCCGTTCGATTTGACATTGCGCAATTTAACGGCTTCAGTATTCCCCTTGCATAATACATCCTTATATTTTTGTAGTCTATTATGCTGTCATTTCTCCCTTCACTATGTCTGTTAGACAGATGGGTGACCTAGCACAAAGGTCGCGTCTCAGATCTAATGTTTAGCGGTTAACATCAATCTTTCAATCCTACTTATGGTTCACTGCAACCTTCCATTCTTCCCTATCCTATGATAACACCTTTACTTCTCTGTGGTTGTGCTTTCCCAAATTCGTCTTCTTTTGTCCAAATTACAACATGCCCTTTCCTTTTACCTCTTAGGATTCTACCCTCATTTTACCCCCATACTAATGTAAGTTAATATACCTATGCCCTTATAATAAGAGCGAAGTAATAGTATTTTAGATTGTGCTCTATCCGCCGTGTTTCTCTTATATATTATCTACCTCTATCCTTTCCAAGTTTGAAATCGGTGCTAGTTAGGGTAGGTATATTAGGAAGAAGGTATACGAGGCGTTGTTTAGAAGAATAAGTGCCGTTCTAATATTAAAAAAACTAAACATTTGGAAAACATTGATTTCTTACGGATTCTGTATGGCTCTTTTTTTAGATTTGTTGTGGTGCAATTTAGTGCGCTTGACAGGAATTGATAGTTATTCTGGCAATCAAATTCTTCTGCCAATGCATTTTTAATGGAGCAACACCACGCAGGAACTCAAATGTGCAACGTTGTTTGTTTTCAAAATCGTCCGCTAAATTATTTTTCGGAGTTTTACCGTACCCCCTCTTATGCAATGATTATACTAATTGTGCGATTGTGAAATGAATTCCTTCTCCAAAATTCCTCTGGCGGTCCCGGAAAATGTTGTTAATGATCTTTCATGCTTGCATGACTGCCTACCGAACAGATGGGTAACACTTTATGCTCGAGTAAGCTTGATGTGGGCTTCCCCCCAAACAATTCAACGCCAAGCAACTGCCTGCAGCTTGTGGTATCAGTTGGTCTAATCAATGAGCTGTCTGTACCATTATCTTTTACTGAAGTATCAGCATTATGTTATCATCTGCTGTGATTTGCCTGAAAAATGAAAGCAGGGAGGAAAAGGGCTGTTGTCCTCTTCTGTTCCTCATTCATTTTCAGACCTTTCATACATTCCCAACCAATCATGCCGCCCATAATTTTTCTAAGTTATTTCCTTATCCCCCGCTTATCTCGCGTTTACTACTTGTCAGCAAAACCTTCTGCATATCGCTTCCTATTAGTCATTCCCTCGTGTCATCTTTTCCTCATTTTTCAAATTACTTTCTCCAACTTTAAATGTCTCGCTCCACCGTATTTAATCCTTCTTCGTTTGTCGAGTTTCCCTATTAGGAGGTCGAAATATTTCCTATAATTTACTAGCATATGCTATTTTTAGGTTTTTATTGGCAGCAACTCTGTGTTCTATATATAATACATGTCGACCCGACTATTTTAAATGGTTTATAAGTACCATTTCATCAAGCGTCAATATTTATGTTCGATATGAGTGATTTTTGAGAGAGTTATTATTTGTGAGTGATTATGGTGGATTTAGATGGACACCAAGTGTATTTCTCTGTATGCTCAACTACAACTCTTTACATCCCTCACATATGCTTCATATATTGTATTCACCTGGATACATAGAATTCATACCTCAAGAGATATGCACACTTATTGTCCATTTAACCGTGATCACGCGTTAATAATAGTATTCCTATCTAATTAAGCATAATATGAGGGACTTAATATTCACCTGGGCTTTCTCGATAATTCTTCCCACACGTCAGCCCTACGATTATTGTTTTCACGAGGTTGTTATATACAGAGTCTAATAGTTTCACCTATTTTTCTCCGCAGAATGTTTATCAAGCATTTTTTCTCCCCTGTTTTTCGTAGGTCTTCTTCATAGGTGGCTCTCGTCATTCATTTCATCTTCATCATTCTTCAATAAGATGCAGGAACTGTTCTCAGATTTCCTGCCGGGAGGCTCAAAGCTGGCGAGAACGTTTCGACGTCAGATTCGGACATCATCTTCAGGGCAGTTGTGTCTAGTTCGAGGTTTTGTCATCTTCTTTACTCTTCCTGTCTGGTCAGTTAGTTGTCGCGGAGGGGAGAGTTTTCGTTATCTCCCGACTTCTTGGAATATTGCCGTTTTTTGCGTATTGTGGCCAGGTTTCCTGGTATTGCTCAGAGAGAAGCCTGAATCTCTGTTGAGAGATTTTTTTTCTCTATTCGAATCTCGATGTGTTCCTTGGAGCCCTGAAGACGATGGCCAATCCTGAAACGTTGGCCAGCATGGAGCCTTCATCTCAGTGAACCCGAGAACAGTTCCTGCATCTAACTATAGCCTGGAGAGTAACTTTATGCCAGATCTTAATTCATTCTTCGATAACGGCAAATTTTTCTTCTGCACACATTGTCCTAGCCTATCGCCATCTTGATATTTATTTTCGTCCCAATCTGAATGTAATAATGGAATATGGTCTATAAATATCATGGGGTAGATTGAGAGGGCGCTTCCTATCGTGACCAATGCTTGAATCTGAAGCCGGTCCGCCATCTTTGTTCCCCCCACGAATTACCTTAGAGCTTACGGGCTGACGCACTAATTTTGAAATTGGGCGATTTTTTCCATCGATAACTCACTTGTTCCTTATTACCAGCGAAAACCATTGTGAAATCGAGTAGAATTATTAGGTGCAACTAACTAATATAAGTTTCAAGAGTTACCTTAAATCTTCAACAGAAGGTAGTTCTTGCTTTATATCCGCTCATGCGTCCACTCCTCCGTGTTGTCCAAAGGCAAGTAAGGAAAGAACAGGTGGAAGCAATATGGTGGATATTTAGGTTACATTTTAATGACGCTATGCCCTCTCCATCTATCTCAATGATATATATATATATATATATATTTTTTTATTTTTTTTTACGGGCTAATCTTGGGGGTGTTTGATTCATATAAACCCCCCGCCGATTCCAGTGTTTCTTTAGTAGTCTAGATAGCTTAGTGGTCAGAGCATCCGGCGCGAAATCGGAAGCTCCGTGGTTAAATTCGCGGTCTAAATGAATTTTTTTCACTTGGAATCGGCCATCATTCCATCTTCACATCACCATTGTGTTGTCCAATTTTATATGTTTCCTATCCTCTTTCTTTCACCACCTGTTTGAACGAAATATTAATTATTTACGCCTGTGAGCGGTTTGAGTGAATGAATGAATGGTTATATATATATATATATATATATATATATATATATATATATAAGAATTCTTTATCTTTTCCTATTTCTCCTACCTCCTGTAAGTTTGAATTTATATATTTGTGGCCAATTGGCGAAAACTTCCAAAGATTATATATATATATATATCACTATGGTCTTCTGGCGCTAGATTACTCACTCCCTCATGTGAATGCGGATGAGGAATCGGAAGATGGTTGTGCAATGAAAGGTGTACGGACCTCCCACCGCCCGACCGCCCGCCTACCGCAATAATCGATGCATTGCCTCCAATGAATGGGTCAGCTGTGATTGATATATCCTTCGACCTTAATGGGTCGTCATTCCTCCATCCCTCTCCCAACAACTTTGCACAGCATTCAGTTTGCTCGTGCTTTCGTTATTTTTCCTCGGATGCTCCGGGAAAACTCGGTCATATGTTTCTCTGCGATCGTCCTTGGCATTGGCCTGCTTCTGGATGCAGAAAGCGGCTTTTCCTTATTATTTTAATACTTCATCGTAGTCATCGATATGAAGTCCAAGTGTGCGAGTGTGCTTGATAGATGAACGTGTTCCTTGAAATGCTATTTAGGGGAATTGGCTAGTAAACGTTTTTTACATACCATGAAATTATTTTGTACGCCATGACATTGCTGAGATTTCATATAGTTTTGCATTTATTCTTTATATTACAAGTAGCTACATTGTTTTATTTGCACTTTGTAATAATATCTCTCTTCTGTGAAGTATTTACTAACTCACGTGTGGAACATACTTTTCAATATGACAGTGAAATTTGGGCGATTACAGCTGCAGAACAAAGAAGTTAGAAGCAGTGGAAATGAGATGTTATCGAAGATGGAAGAAGATTAATTCCACGAAGAGAATCACCATTGAAGAAGTGCTACAATTGGATGGGGAGAGGAGACCAATAATAACAACTCTGAGAAGAGAGAGACTTACTGGGCACATTCTGGTACATGTAAGCCTGTTCAAAACAATAGTAGAAGTGACAATGATTGGGAGGCATTGCCGTGGAAGGCCAGTGATACAACTCACTAAAAAATAACGAGGAATGTCAGAATAAGGAATTATAAATGATTCAAACGGATAAGTAATGTGAAACGTCGTAGATTGTTTGTGGAGTAGGTACGTCAAGAAAGGAATGGTTGTAAAAGGAAACAAAGATTGCAGTATACAAAAATGTAACTATACAAACTTAATTGTATGGTAGCGAAACTTGGGTATGCCAGGTTAAGCATTGGAGTTGGCTAAATGCAGTGGGTATAAGGTGCCTGAGAAGTGTTTGCGGTCAATGGAGGAAGGGTAGAGCTAGGAAAGAGAGGGTGGTGAAAGAAAGAGAAATGGATGCTCCGGTAACGGGCGTGTATGAAATAAGTGTGTTTCGATGGTTTGGCCAATGGCCATCTCTAGAGAAAGGAGAATGATTGAGAGGAGAATCAAATTAAGGAGCAGATTTATGATAGAGGAGTGAATGGTGTGAATTGTGTATGGTGGAATAAGAAGAATATTAGGAGAAGGAATATTATGAGTCTTAAGGACAGGAGGTGTGTATGAAGTTATGATAGAGTGTGACTGAAGCAAAAGAAGTATGCAAAGATAGAGCAGTAGGGGAACATTATTCAGATAGGGTCAGCTTTACAGGCCTATCATCGAGAATTAAACTTTTATGACTCCCTACTCCGAAGGGAACGGTATGTTTGGTGTTAGTGTACATCGATTAGCGGGGAACGAGAATGGAGTGGAATCTTTGGGCAGATGACTGCTGACGATGATATATCTGTTATTGCATCGTATATATTGGATTGGAATTTAGAACAGACGGCAGTGGAGTTGTTCTCTTACGTAACTGTATACGGTCACCAGTTTGTCCTTTTAAGATGCACTGATGGATGGGGAAACACGGAACCGTTATCACCTCTGTAAACAGTCGATTGCCGTCGGGACATCATAATATTCATGTTGAGGTGGAGTTAGCCCCGGCGATCTTCGAGTTTACCGCTTTTTGCGCTACCCGTCAAGAAGACCATCGGCGTTCGTTTACAATATTATTGGAACGTTGCCTGTCATTTACGTATCAGGAAGTGTATATTTTTCCATCCCTATCGTCAATAATTATTGCTGATATTGGTTTCCTGCTGCTCTCAGCCGTATTTTCGTCTTGGATAGCTACTTCATTCTCTCATAATTGATTGAATTTAGGTCACTCATATGTTGCTTCCGAAATTCCAATCTTACTCTGCAGCGGAGATTATTCAGTATTAGTCCTACAATCGTTCGCTTCAAAAATATATTATTGTTTTTGAATTGTGTCGAATGAGTTCGTGTCTTTTCCTTCGTAACATTTTGAAGTGGAACTTCTTTACTGTCGTTATGGGTTTTACGCCCGCTGTAAACACGTTCGCTTGATGTGGAGCATGATGACTGAGATCTCGAGGGTAATATGTATAATATACCCATATGCAACGAAAACGTGCTATCATTATTTTAAAACTGCTATCTCAATCTCTCTACGATATTTGTTCATAGAGTACCCTCTCATAGTTCCTGTGTGTTTAAATATGAAGTTCTTAGATTATGGTGATGTACTCACCGTCGTCTTAAATTTCAAAAGAGGATGTGGATAGATGTTGAATAAACTCGAGCATGTCATGAATTTTACTCTCATTTGGTGCTTGGTAATTTTGGAAGTACAGATGTAATACGACCGGCATCATTACTTAGTATGTGAACAGTGTCCACCAGTCGACATTACATTGGTTCTTTCAAGGGGTGCCTGGAAATTTGTGTGAAATTTTTAAGTTTATATCGTTTCAATATAGTATTGTTTAAGGAATTAAAATTTAGTGTCTATTTTTTTGATTATAATGAGATCCAAGGTTGACTTTGTTTTTCTGTGGTGATTAAGTTAAATCTAATTTAACGGGTGTTCATTAATTGATGATGTTATCCTTTCATTTTTATAGGTTAGTTTACCATCATCGGCCATAGCTGCCAATTTTGGACCCCTGGGTGAAGCAATCGACGAGTCTCAAGGCTTATGAAAAGGTATCGTTTGGCACCTGCTCTGAATCATAGAGAGGATTGTGCTCACTCCGTTTGCCTTGTTGAAACTTATTAGGCTGACGACAATTATTACTCGATTTTCAATGGTCTTCATCATTTACTTTCGCTTCGAAACATCAAGATAATTTATTCGTTGTAATTCCGCCTGGTGCCGTTCGTGGAAAAAGTGGGTGGGATGATTTATAGAGAGGGAAGGCATATTGCAAATGGTGGTGGGGGTGAATGTTCGGAAAATTCTGAAGAGGAAGGAAAAAAATGAGTGATTTAGTGGACATCGACGCAGTCAAAATGCATGAGGTGCTTAAGAGACCTTTAATGCTGGTGTAGTTGTCAGTTTAGTGAGGTCAAGGTTTAATATGATAGGCAAGTCTTTTTTCCTACGGGCTGGGTTTGTCCAGAAACTTGCGGAAAACGTTTTTGGATTGCAAATGTGAATGAAGGAAATGGGGTGTGATTTAGACCAGATGCGCAAACATCGATGATATGAAGATCTTTCAAATGTACTCAAATTTCGTTGGTGGGATGTGTCTTAGAAGTAGCAAATTATTATTGGGTCTGTTTATACATATATATTTATTTTTCGAAATGTCATTCAGTCGATAAAAGAAACACTGGAGCAAAGTAATTTTTCATCATCCTTTCGATTGTGTTTCCTTGTATGTGATAAACATTCATTGCTAGTGGTATTTCCTAGGGCTAAATATAATACAATGTGATTTAATCATGGAGGCTAAGGTGGGCGTTTCGAAAACAGTGTCATCTTTTTAGTTTGAGAGATCCGTCATGCCATTATCTCCGAATACATCTGGGAATAGGTTCTTTCATAATTCAAACGTAGAAGTACCAAGCCATCGCCGAAATGTCGTAAAATTCTAATGGTTTACGATCGTTCTGCGTTAGAGCCTCGCATGGTGGTAAATGTAAATGAAATGAAAATAAATAACACATTAAATTAATAATGTAATATCCTGAAATATGTATGGAAGCAAAAGGATTATTTTGATAACTGAAAAGACCGCAAAGCTATCAATCTTGTACAAATGGCTCTTCTACAAATGGCTCTAATGGCCTGAATTCTAACCCGCCTTTACGTTCAAATAAACAGTTCGGTATGGGATCATTATACTCGTATTTTCATTTTATGGACCCTTTTTTCCTATATTTTCCTCTATATTGAGTTTTTGATATTCATTGATTTGTTGGATCGTAAAATTTTCTATCATTTACCGTGGTAGATTTTAATGGCATCATAACATTTATAACGTCGCATCTATTTGCATATAGAAGAGGAAGATGCCTCTCTCTCTCTCGTGGGTGAATCCGGTAAACAACGCTATAAATGGCAGGGATACTGTTAATTCATACCGAATTTATTCTTTATAGTGTAAATATATCAATCGGGTGATAAATCATCATATTTTTGTGGAAAACAGTTCCGAACAAAATAATATATTTCGGAAATTTAATTTTTGATTAGGAATCTTACCTTGGTAAAATTCCTAATCACAAATAAAAATATCTTCTAGGTTACGCTTAATTTAATTTTTTCAGTTGATTAAAATAAATAAATGCTCAGATCATTTTACATTTTGAATTACTGTGGTGTGTGCGAGAAAGAATGCTAGTTGTGGAACAACAGAAGCCAGCAAATTAAGAAGCTCCTGTTATTTTTTTAAGATAAAATGCTATCTAATTATAATTTACTGTGTGTATGGAAGGTAATAAAAACAGAATTGTCTTGAAAGACTTATAGTTGATTTCTTCTTTTTGGAATATAAGGAACGTCTTCTTTTAGAAAGATGGCTAAAGTTCTGATTAGGACGGAAATAGTTTCATCGAGAGAATGGAAATTCCTTTAATACCCTTTCGATTGTGGACATTTGTGTGTGAATCATCATCGTTGGGCATTCTTCCAGCTGATTGGTAGGATTTAGGAAGTTCCCTACTACCCATTTTAGAATGCTACCAACTGCAATTTTCGGCGTCATATTTAATTTTCCTGCATATTTCTACTCGCCTGCCATCAATTCTCTCCAAATAATTTCCCGATACCTTCTGCCTTTTCATGAATCGCACATCATTTATCTCATCTACCGCGCTCTCCAAGCTTTCCCCTCTCTATTGCCCTCTGCGTCGTCCAACCTAGCAATAAAAAAATACAAAGATTTGAGATTTCAGTAAAATCAGGTAAAAGTTATTTTTAGAAAAGAAATTAAAATAAGTAAATTAATCAACTTGACTGTGGCAGGCTTCACTTCGAAGTAGTTTATTATATTAGTACTCATGTTTAATGATAATGCGTTATGCTTTTCTATAAAATATTTATTGTACGACGCGTTTCACCGATTTACGGTATCATCAGATGCAAAACTCCGATATCCGTAAATTGGTGAAACACTTCGTGCAGTAAAAATTTTGTAGAAAAGTACTAAGTATTATCATTAATAATGAGTACTAAGTAAATTAATATTTATTTTTAATCGGTTGGTCCTTCAGCGCCGTTAATGTGGTACCGTCGCCTGTTCCAATGCGTAACTTTTTTCTTATAGCTCAAGATGTTCCCCTTGTTGATGGTTTGTGCTACTTAACTACGTGACACATCTGCACGAAATCCCGAAGTTCACGTGCTCTTGATGGTGAACGGAGCGGCGAGCTTGACAAGGTGTGCCTCTAACCGAGACCTAGATTTCGCTCTTAAAGAAGTAAATTATGCTTTCAATCCATCCGACTTAACCGCTTCGCTTTCTCTGAAAGTTCTAAACTGGAAAACTACTTCGCATCTGATGAGTTTGAACTGCGATTGCGCCTGTATTAAAATAAAAAGGATTGCGGATAAGAGACGATCGTAGTTATTGTTGGCGAATCCTTAGGAAGGGTTGTGAGGGTCGGGGATTCCTTTGGAGAAATTCGTTTCCCTAATGGAAATAAATGTGCTTTAGTGAAATCTGTGTAGCTAAAGAATCTCTTCGCGCATCTTTTGATCTTGTTTGCGATCTCTCAGTAGAATCCAAGAATGTCTTTTACGATCCCTAACGCTTAAGTAGTTAACTTATTCACGGAGGTGACCGGTTTCACTTCGTATCTGATGGACGCGCTCTGGGTATTACCATGGAGTAAGTTATATGGTTCACTATAGTATTTCATGTATGACTGAGGCATACTTGAAAACGGTGACAAATGAAACAGTACAATTGGGTTCTATTTTTTCGTATTTGGCATAAAATTACATGAGATCAAATCCCTGATTAGTTAATATTTATTGCTTGATATACTTCAGAGACTTTTTCCCTGGAGAAGGCTGCTTCTTACTTTTCGCATTGCTTAATTCAAGGTCATGTTTATTCGTTTATAAAGTCATTTTAGATTTTTATTTATTGCGGTACCATTATGTAAACAGATGAAAAACCCTTCTGATTTAACGGAAAAATATTTTATATACAATTTTCTTTTTAAGTCTTTCTCTGTTTAATTAATTTCTTCGGCAACTTACCCTGGAATGCTACCGTTTAGTATTATTGCAATACATCTACTTATTCCTATAAAAGGCTTCTCCATACTATTAGAATGGTTTGATACAATTTAATGTTTATTTTGCGATAAAACAGTTTAAGATTTAGTTTATACTAGGAGTTTAAACCGGTTTTAATTGACTCCGTGTCTTTGGATTTCCCGGCGCAAAAATCTATTGGAAAATTTTATTATTTTTCTCTTTTATCTCGTCTTCTCTTTAAAAAAATCTCTTGACGACTTAAGCTGAAATGTTGCCGTTCAGTAGTTTTGCATGAAGTCCACTCTATGACGTAACACATACATTTTACCTGTACCGAGAGCAGAAATACTTGGGAGTTCTCGACTGATAACGTTATCTCGGCTGGTACAGCCATATCCGAGAGTGAGATTTGTAATATGTACTCGAAGAGAACCTGAACATGCACCAACTTTTCCCTTCGAAATCATCGCCGATTCCCACGTGTATACGGCGGCTGCCGGACTTTCCACTTACACGGAAAGAATTTATTGCTCGAAAAGCGTGAAGCTTCAATGCAAGTCGTTTTGCGTCCACTTTCTTTTCCGCCTACGCTAGTCTCCATTGCCTCAGAAAGACCTCATTTTCCTCGAAGAAAGGGTGAATGCAATGCTATTTTGCGCGTCAATACGTTGGTTAGGAATTAAAGGAGTTCCCTGGAAATCCTATATGGAAATTGTGGAAAACTGTGGAGTTGACTTCTAATTGATGCGGAGGAAACAAGGCCATCGGGTTTGAGCCGTGAGAAAATGGAAAATTCCCAGGGCCTACCCCAAGGCTGTCGGCGCTAAAAATAGGGAAACAGAGAAAATAGCCTTATAAAATAAATGAACCGATAAAATTACCGCCGTCTAATTCAATAATCGCCTTCGATAAAATTAATTTTAAAAACTATTAACTATAGCCTTTTGAAGTGAAGAATTTTCCCCTTATTGACGTCCCCTTAGTTTTTAGTGAAGATTTTTCCCATTAAGACCGGTCACCATACTAGTGGTGCTGTGACTTATTCCAGGCTTCCAAGTTACCCAATATTTTCTGATCTTTGATTACTTCTTGACAAACTGCAATCTACGTAGGAGTACTTTGACATATCACCCTACGTTTTGTTCCTCGGTGGCTTTATTTTCACATTTCGTTACTCTCGTGTTCTCTGATACGTTTTGTGCTATAGCTAGCTTTACATCCTCTATTTAGTAAGTTTAATTTAGCACACGTCATTGCATATAAGTTGTTGTCGCTATACTCTTTGTTTTATAGTATATTTTATCCAGTTCAATAGGAACATAGGATAGTAGTGTCTTACAGTTATTTATATCTGGAAAAATTAAAATCTATTTATCATTTCATCGTGGTTGGTAGTCGTTGTTCGTCGTATGAGACAGACTTTGTATTGAATTTCCATTCTCTTTTTGGACAGTTGCTCTATATTATTCTGTAGTTATTCAGCTATCGGGACTCCCGATATTTTTTAATTTAATTAATAATGATAATTTTTCCAGATATAAATTATGTGAAAATCGGGAGCGTTGAATGGAGAGTTTTGTTATTCGCAAATGACCAAGCGTTGATTTGCCAGACATCCAAGGAGTTTTTGACAATGACGAATACATTAGGGGAGCAGTGTGTAGGGCTTGGGATGAAGATAAACCATAAGAAGACGATGTCATGAGATTTATCGGATTGGAGAGTCAGGACTGAAAGTGAGGGTGGTACAAAATAGAGCGTGTGGGATAGTTTATTATCTAGGCAGTAATTATAAGGTGAATGGGCGCAGTGGTAGGGAGAACTGATGTACAGCTGCTCTAATCGATGAAGCATTTTCTAATAGAGAATTGATGGAGTTTGAGTAGTTACGTAAGGAATACATTGGTGAAATTTCATGTATGGATCGTGGCGTTGTATTGATCGGACACTTAAATAGGAGAAATTTGAGATATGGGAGTAAAGAATGATGGAAAGGCTGAGCTTGGTGGAGAAGAGAACAGTGGAGGTGTTTGGATTTGGTTGGAGAGGTAAGGAAGTTGATAGGAGAAATTAGCAGGAGATAGCTGAAGTGGATGAAGGGTACGTATCGAGGGGTTACGACATGTCCGATTGGAACTATAAGACGTGGAAGTGGGGCTACGGGTCGTCAAGTTTTCAGGCCCACATGGTTTTTTTGTCCAAGCGAAACGACCCAGTCGTGCTGTTAGAAAGTGAGAATAGATCGTGCTCATGAGTGACAACGAAATTGTTTGGATTCGCTTTTTCCGCTTTCGGAACTGTGAAATTGGAATTTCATAAGATATATCCGAAGCGAATTGCTATCGTTCCAACCTTTTTTCGGGGTTCACCAGCACGTGTTAGCTGCCTGTATTTTACTCTATTTTTCCACCATCACGTTTGATTGGCGTAATTTTTCACCTCCCGATGACGAGTCGTTGCATTTGGTGTTTACTTATGTGTTTCCTCGGAAAAACGGTGAGTTGAACCATGGACGTATAGCGTTTCCAGTGGATGGTCAGCGCGACTAATTATAAGCTATACAGCATTCTTGATGCTTCTTAATTAAGAGTTATTCGCCGGGATGAAGCTTAATTCTCGGGAATTAAGATAATAGAATGGGGTAGTCTTTCTCGGAGCTCTCTTTGAAAACCGAAGGTTCGGTTCCGCCGAGACGTCTTGTGTTTTTCCACCGCTCCTTATAGTGATTAGTTTAGGATATTTGTTAGCTATGTATATAAGTTCTAAGGGTAATAATTACTTCGTGATTATCCCATCAGGTGTTTTTTCTAGATTGATCCCGAAATTAATATTATTTTTAACGCCATTTTGCAAGTTTCAGTTAAGAGATTGTAGCTGTAGTTTGCTGTAATCGCTAAATTTTTAATTTTTTCTACAATTTTCCGATTCAATGGTGTGGGTACCCTCTTACCCTCTGTTTTCTCGGTTTGTATATTCTTTAATTATGTTTGAACTTGTTTTTGACGCAGGGATAGGTATTCATGGCATAGGCATCTTTCTTCTATTCATAGGCATATTTCTTCCATTCATATTCTGTGAGTTTTTCAAAAGAAATTCGCTTACTTTGAGGAAAAGCGGTATTTTGTTGAAGAATAATAATATAATTGATCGGTAAAGGTGAGTTATTTTAAAATGAGGAGTGCAAAAGTGCACATTTTTTTGGACTCATTTGTCAGCCATGAATTGCTTCCGCTAAGTCACGCCGGAAACTATCCCAAACACTTTCGGGTTTCATGGTTTTATCAAGAAGTTCGCACGAACGCTGCCATGACAGAACGCCACAAATTGCTGCGTTATATTTGACCCGCACTGTGCATGATTATGACGCCTGGGCATTGTAAAGCGTTGTATTTCATGAGGATAAGTGGGCAGGGCAGTCAGTCCGTGGATTATCCGTTAGTCGTTTATGTCGAGGCGTGATAGGCCGCGCATTAGGTCCAATATTTCGTTCGGAGCATTTCGTGAATCGTTCGGCGCCATCATGAACTCGCTAGGCTTCATCGGGGTCGAGAGCCCCACGCACCTTTCCCGGTGCAACTCTTTAAATGCAACGAAACGCTTTGATTTACGACATCGGCGGTGAATGTGTCTGGTGGGAATCCTTTGAAAAGAGCGTTCACTTATTCACGGAAGGAAAGACCGCTTCGTATCCTTGAGAAAGTTTTGTCTGTCAAGGGACCGCCGCGCCGCCTTGGCGAGCCGTGCTCTCGTGTAACCAGTCTCGTATTGGGATGGGAGCAATATCTTGACGTACGGGTACAGAGAGTACGGGTATTTTTTCTGATGTGCTGATTTTATTATTATAATTTTCCCCACTTCTATGCCTAAAGGTTAGAAACATTCACCTATCTCGGGCAGTAATTCCAATCATCGGGGCATCTATCGACTATGTATAATTGGTTTATATTTTAATTTGTTGATTGATTGTGAAATTTCCTTGCAATCTTACATGTGCTCAGTAAGACGGATTTTTGCAGTTGTGTAATGATAAATGGTTGTATGTTTATTAAATTTAGATTTTTGCAGAGTTTTCGAAGGATAATGACATAACCCTGTTGTCTCTTTTTTATTAGTTCTTCTGATAAATCCCATTATTTTTTTTTATTTTTCACTCTATGACTGTTGTTGGTTGTGTATATTTGGTACTGTTTCATCTATTCTCAGTGTTTTTTTCTTTAACATGCCTGTAATATCTGATCTGCTAGCAGATACAGTCCTACCAGTTATGACAGTTTTTCCAATACAGCCTTTATCATAATTAGATTTGATCTACTGATTTTGTTAGGGGTTAAAACTAGGGAACGTGTTTTTGACGAGTGGTGCCAATTTATACCTTGTAACTTGTTAGGGGTTGATGGAAAAAGGTTACTAATACTATTCTTGTACAGCCTCATACCGTTATCTCCCAACACGATGTCGTTTTTCAGGGGCCTTATTCAGAAGGACCCGGCCTCATAGGGGTCTTGGCCGTGGAATCTCAGCTTCGACTATTCTCTACTTTTAAATGACAGTATTTGGTGGCTATGACGTCAAAATTCCGTCATTGTCGAGGGTTGAAAATTCCGAGACCTTTATGGATAGGGTGCCATCTCGGTATACGTCCTACCTATCTTATTCCTATCCATAAGGTTTACTCTCTTTTGTCCCCTTCCCCGCTTATCCAATGTTGTCATCTCTGTCACGGCCCTGAGCATCATCCCCACGCCCCTCAATGCCCGTTCCCACCACCCACTCTCATCCAGCAGTTTCCTCTCCTCGCCCACAATACCTGTCCCTCAATCGTCTTCCTCTCCACCTATCGCATCTTCTCCGTTCTTCCTACCCACTTGTCAAACGCCCGTAACCTATGCTCACCCTTTTTCCTCGGAATCCAGGTTTTTGCTGCATAGAGCACCACATTCCATGCTGAACTCTTTGCCAGTCTTATCTTTACATTCTCAGGTGAGGTCCCTGTCATCAGTTCTCTCCTATTTATGAGCGCTTATTTCGCCATTCTACGTTTGATGTCCAAACTACTATTCCCGTATAATTATCGACACATACCGGTATATTTTGAAGGTGATATAACCGGTATAATTTTTTCTTACCACCCGTACCGATTTTTTCTTTTTTTTTTTCAAAATTATCTCTAATAGTTGAAAAACAGAACTAAATTATTTTTTTAAATCTTTTTGGAGCTCAGGTATGTGATTTAAAATCCGCTATCTACGATGGTGCTTTATTTGAAAATAAACCTTCATTCATCCTTTACTATATCCTTGCATGTTATGATTGCTGATGTAGATGGCAGCTCATTTTAAAATACAATTAACAATTTAATAATATATTGATCAAAATAGCCTGTATATTTTTGAACCTATCAAAACATAGCTATATTTTAGACACATCTTTTTCAGATATATTGATAAATTATACTATTAACTTTTTCATTACTTCTCTGGTCACCGTTAATCCTACCTACCACTAGGAATGAAGTTCCCTCGATTATGTATGTACTCCATACGAAATAAAAAACTCATCCGAGCATTTTCCTTCTTCCTGTGACTGTCCACATACGCCACTCCAACCTCAGTTCCCCTCTCTGTATTAAGTTTCCGTAAAGGTCGGGTGGGTGGGATCTGTAACTTTACGGACGTTCGCCCGCGAATAAACTAAACTTGTGAACACCTTCCGCGGTGGGAGAATATTTTTTTATGATAGCCTCTGAAGCATATTTCGAGGAACAGAAAAACGCGTAATTGGACTACCAAGGATTGGAGTACCACACTGAAGACAGCGTTCTCTTAAGTACCGTTTGCTCTTTTTATTTTGGAAATAAAACAGTTTTACGGTGTAACAAACCCTCATATTTTTTCCAGTGATCTGTTTTATGTACTTAGTGAACCTTATAAATATGACTTATTTAAAAATTGTACAGGTAGTCTTGAGTCGCCTTAGAATTGTGACTTAAAATCGCTCGATCATTTCCTAGTTCAATTTTAGGAACCTTTTTGATTTCATAGGTTTTCTGTTGGAATCTCTCATCATCCTTAACAATAAATCCTTGTCGTATAGAACCATTTTGTAATAAAAAAAGTATTGTAAAACATTTTTCACTATCATGTATCATTTATTTATTGCCCTGAAGATGGATCAATAAAGGTCCGAAACTTTGGCAGAAGTTTGAAAAAAAATATATTATATGACCTAAAATCTCCTTATATTTGCACCGAATAGTATAAGAGATCGAGAAATAAATACCAGTTGAATTTATGGATTAATAATGAGTAAATTATCACAAATAGAGTGATTGTACTGTTACATCTTTGGCTTTCTCATCTTTCTTTATTAACGCCAACCCAAAGTGAAACTCCATTTTCCTCTGGGAGTCGAAAACCTTGGTTTCGTCAAGGAACGACCGGAGGAATGTAAACAACCAAAGCAGGAATGAAAATACATGTCTTGGTAGAAATGCAGAATAGCTGTCTCTCTGTTGATCATTCGAAGTAATTACTTGTGTTGTAATCAACGGTCTTCCTGAAGTGGCGTTACGTGAAATTTGCGTCATGTGTTTTAAGAGAGTTCTATGCCTTTCATTTTCTATTTTGTATAAAAAAGGGAGTTAAGTAATGTTTATTATCCGTGTCTATGTAATTCCTATGGAATTCTATGTGATTATGGAATTCCTTCTGGCGTTTTCCTTATCTAATAAGTATTATGCTATAAGGTAATTTTCAAAAGTTACTCCCATAACTCTGTCTCGGCAACTGGTGAAGATGCCCATTTTGTATTTTATATAGTTGTAAACAGTATATCTGTTAGTTGTATACAACTATAAATACGCTTTAATATTTATTTTATATTAAATTCGTTATCTCACATTTTTTTCTCTCGGTGATGAGTTCTTGCAAAAATGTCCAACAATTCATGTTTTACCCTGAATAATTTCAGTTGTAGTCCAAATTGTACATATAATGTGACATTACGAAATGAGGTAATAATCGGCTTGCTCGATAATAATGAATTGATGACCCAAGATAAAGGGAACTCTTAACTACTCTTCTCCATGTTTTGTAGCCTTTGGATTTGGAGGAAGATTGGAAACGAAGAAGCAGCTCGTTTTTTGTCGTGGTGTTTCCTAAAATTTATCTTCGTTTTTCTTTCACTCAGGGCGTTGCTCCTCTTGGGAGAAAGTGCGTCTTGGATTAATAAGGCCTTGGGAAACCCGGACTTAATCTACATCCTCATGGGATGCGCCAGCCTGTTCGTCCTTTCCATCTTCGATTTCTATGGAGACGTGAATAATATCATTAAACAGGAATATATGGAGTGGCCGTCACGTGGTGTATTGTGCAAGAAGCGGAG
Organism: Pyrrhosoma nymphula; assembly: GCA_963573305.1. Taxonomy (NCBI): domain Eukaryota; kingdom Metazoa; phylum Arthropoda; class Insecta; order Odonata; family Coenagrionidae; genus Pyrrhosoma; species Pyrrhosoma nymphula. Next base: position 41,541,413 of record OY754334.1, read on the forward strand.
CTTCTTTTCTGGGTCCTCCCAAAAAAGCTGTTGTCTCTCTCGTCTTCGCCGCTTGTTTAGTCTCTTCCCTCCCTTTCTCTTATCCGAATCACTTGTCGGTCCCTCTTCCCTCAGCATAGTTGCTTTCACTTTATGCATGTACCCACTTCGCGCTGTAAGTTGTTACGTGATGTGTGGACAATATTTTTAACGTTTCTTTTCTAAATGAGAATTTACCAGTTTGCTTTCCTTCTCACCCCTTTCTGTTGCAAGGCCTTAATGCGTTTCTTTTAAGTTCGGTCCCAAAAAAGACCATATCCTCTTCCTTAGAAAGTGTCCCCAATCATTCACCGTTTGCTTTGGCATTTGTTTGCATTTTAGCGAAGCCTATCGATGTTATGCATTAATCGAACTGTTGAGTTCATGTTTTAAAAATACCCACAAGGCCGCGAGACAATGAATGAATATGTACTAATGTAATGTGTACCAATGTGCTAATGTATTAATATGCCTGTGCGTATAAAGTTGTAATACATTTATTCGCGTATTTTTGCTAATTATTACCGATAGTGATTAAGTTATTAGTCATAAGCAATTATTGCTGGCTAATTAAGTTAGAATAGACAAAATACAATGGGAAAGGTCCCGTAGTCAAGCCTTCTGCTCTTACCATTTTCCGGAAAACTTATACAACCCAAGTAATTTTTTGCCTTTAAGACGTAATTTTGTACTAATGATCCTCAATTATTTATGCTCCTAAGAAAAATTCGTTTTCTCTTTGATAGCTGCAGAAAGTTACATTACTTCCTTAACTGTTCAAGTAATTTCTCCTTTGTGTATGCGATCTCCAATTCTGTGTATTTTCCCAACGAATTCATTGTGTCCCGGGGACGTGCCGTTACTGTCTCGCTGTTTTCGTATCTATGCGGCGCCATTTGGCTAAATCTTCTTCCACTCCGCTGGAGTGCTTAAACGCTTCTCATTTTATCTGTGCATGAGATCTTAAGCATCCACCTCCTGCACCGGGTGTCTCGTAGGCTCCCTGGTCGGCATTTCCGAAGGTGTTTGCCTCTAATCCAGGAGGGGCCACACCCAACAGCGAATGTTTTCGCGTCATGGTTCCTCTTCATCCGTCATAGAGTTGTACTCGACGAGGATCGCTTAATTCGTGAGGGATGTGGTTCTATTATATATTTGAAGTGTGGACAATTGGAAAGGGGTCCAGGAAAGAATGGAAGACTTCGAATCTTCGTGTTTGAGATAAATGCTGGAGATCAAGTGGACGGGCAGAGTGAGAAACGAGGGCGTAATATACAAAAGACTCGGAGGAGAAACGACTCAATGGAGGAAGATACGCGAAATAAGAACACGATGGATGGCGCCCACACTCTTAGACAAGCTAAATACTTCAGAAACAGGGCAGGATCTATAACCTGCGAAACCAATGCGCGGGGTGGCTCACGGATTGGGAGTCGAAGGGGTCCCGCGTTAGGTTGGCATGAGGATGAAGTAAAAATTCAAGACATCACCAAATCGTAATTTCACTAAAGTAACCAAGATGGTTTTTTGATATTTATAAATTGCATATTCAAAAACAAAATGAATACAAGTTAGCAAACTTGTAACTCAGCGTAATGCAATATATTGAGTGTATTAATATCGGTCAGAGGGCTTTATTTGTGTGCCAACATTCAGTGCAATACTGATTATTCAGGACGTTTGGCAGCACTATTCCCGTGGCATTCTCATTAGTTTTTGTATTTTCCTTCACAAATTTTCTCAATGGGCTCTAAATTAATAGACCCTGGTCAGCATAATAGAAAATAGGAATAAGGTGGTTAAATTTCACGAGGAATGCATACATACCATCACGCCGTTCCCCTTCGGATAATGTCAAAAGAGCTTTATTCGTGATTTTAGGCGTGTAAAACCGGTTCTGTTTTTAATAACTTCCATACTTCCCTATACTTGCATTCCTCTTTTGCTTATCTTACACGCATGCAGTGCTTCATACACACTCTCCTGTTCTTAGGAGTTGTAGTATTCCTTCTCTTAATGAGTATCTTTGACGTAATTTACCCATAACTTTCTGAGTCCTCTTCCTCTCACACCATTCATTCCTCTCAGGGACGTATTTACGACCTCCGAGGCCCCCGGTAGAATCTACATAGAATGAAGCCCCAATGTTATAGTCTTGCAACCTGGCAGCTTGGCATAGACTTTTCCTTGCTTATAAAGACTACCTATACATAATGAGTACAAATATCTATCATTATTAATACTCTGCTAGTAGACACCAGGTTACTTACAACTAACTATATTTACATTTTTTCATTCAGTACACTGCAAATCCAAGTGTGCCATAACTCTCGTGAGGCCCTCGGCGCGGCGGCCGCTGGGTACGCCATATGGTAAATACGGCCCTGATTCCTCTATCATAAATCTGCTTCATTATTCGACTCTCATCCGTTCTCTTGACATAGTCAAACCAGCAAAGCACGCTCCTTTCATACACGTACATTACGGGAGCATCATGGGAGCATTCTCACGAGAAGGAAGTTGACTCCAGCGCATTAATTCCGCGGCCCCCTGATCTGTTTTGAAGTACGCTTCTAGTTCGCCGGGTTTCTGAGACGATTGGAAACAAAGTTAGCTGTTGTGTTCCGAATTACACAGCGTACTAAAGCGAATGGAAAGCACTCGATGTTTTCTATCAAAATTTTGTCTCTGAATTTGCTCCGGTGAGCTCAGCATTCCATTAACATTTCCCCCCGATGGCGTCCGTGGCAAGTGACTGCGTGAAGATTGTCTCCCGAAGGCCAAGGGCGTAACTAGAAAACAAAAAAATCCCTCCCACTGGTGGTTAGGGAAGGTGAGTGAGGTAACTGGGCGCGTGGGCGAATATTGTCTTCCTCTGGGGGAAGTAGACATGCGTGGGCGACATCTTTTCTTTGAGGTGTCGCGTCGTCAGTTGGAACCCTTCTGGAAGTTCCACCATGATACTGTGAGTCAAAACAAATAATTAATTCCACCTTTTTGTTTGTTTTTTGAAAAAAGACTGCTTTCGCTGATGGCATGCTTTTTCTATTAAAAATAAAATTAGGGTACAAAATGTACAAATAAGTCGACGAATATATTTTAAATTATCATTTGTCCAGCAATGGGAGCTGATTGCAGCGCCATTCCCATGTAATTAACACATTTTGACTTCAATCAATGCCGTGATTTGCTAGTGAAACCACACATATGATGGTAAATTGCCCGCATTTCATTACCATTAGATTCACAAGAGGTATTCGCCCCTTCAGAACAGTTATTCCCGAAAGTGACATTTAATTTGGGTATAAAAATACTATTCCACTCCATATGTCATCTCTTCTCGCGTTTAACAACATTAATTTCAAACTTAATATACGAACAAACTTACGTAGAAATGATGTATTGTGTTGTACGTATCAAACCGAAGACACGTTTTTCTGTAAGTCGTCAGAATATGAATCGAACTTTCCTGGCATTTTAAGGTGGTTACAGTTTTAAGACAGTAGCTTGCTCGTGACCAGATGATTCAAAACGTAGAAGTCACGCGAAAAAGTACTGCTGTCACCAGTGACGAGTATACGAGTTAGCAAACGTAAGATCCGATGCGCGCTGATTAGTCGACAGATATATATTTTTAAGGAATATTGTTTTGTTTGAGGAGCTTGCAGCAGCGCTATTTCTTCCAAACTAACATATTTTGGCTTCAGCAATTGCAATAATTTTACTATAACTCATTGTATAATACATGTAGTTTGATGCCTTAATTTTAGTTCCATTCAATTTCTGGGAAGAATTTGCTTTCTGAGTCAGTTTTTCGCAAAAATGACGTCAAGTGTGTTTCAGAAAGATTAATTTTTTTCATCCTACTTCACCCATTCTTGCTTCAAAGCCCAGGTGATTCAAGTTAAATTTCTGAAAGAAAAAATGGAGGTAACGTTTGTCTGTAGGAAAGTAGCCCTAATACGAAGAAGATAAGCGTTTGATTCTTTTTACTGTGGAACCGAACTGTAAGGGGTGGCCCTCGAGGGAGTTTTTTTTCATTTTAAAGGCCTGTCCGCCGCTCATGAAAAATTGACCAGAGTGCCAGGTAGTGAAACTGAAAGTGTGAAGCCTTAAAGATTCAAGAGGGTGGATGTTTAGTAATCTCTACGACGCGACGGTCGCCGCACGAACCAGTGATGTCTTTTTTCTCGGCGATACTCGTGGGCTTGAGGTGATTCTCTCACATGAGGCGTGTGCTTTGTCTTTGTTCTCTCGTTCTGGATGCGTACCGTTTACTTAGTGGGATTTTCGGTGACCCTTCTTAAAAGTTGAGTGAAGGTAATTTGATGTTGTTGAAAAAAAAAGTTAAAGAAGTTTAATTCTTTAACAGTGTATCAACCGTTTGTAACTCACAATGGTGTATTATAAACCTTGAATGACATTGTATAATGACAACCATATTCCAGTCTAGCGAGGCTAATCGCTTTCCATTTGCCATAGGATGTACCCATGAGAGATTTTTGGCGTCATGGCTTTTAAATAGCTAATTATTTGCTTGAGTCTTTTTTTTGTAAATACTTGGGAATCTCTCAGTTTTAGGACCAGGATCGTCTGTAGGGTATCCCCAAGTAAAGTTTGAAGATTACGGGACTAGCCATGGAGCCGGGACTATCCACCTTTACGGAGCCATCCGCAAGTTAACTTAAGTGCGGAATTCCACGGAGGAAAAATTACACCTTGACCGGGACACGAACCCGGGTCCCGGGGCCAGTTAAGCTACCGAGGCGTCCTTCTCCCCTGTGGATTTGGAACATGCATCGGGAATGGCAGATGATTTTTCCTATGTGGAATTTCGCACTTATACCGAAGCAGCTGTTTTTTTCTACAAAAATAACTTAAGTTGCAATCAACGTTGCATGTATGTACTCCGTCTGTAAGTTGGTACTCAAAATAAAAGCGTGTTTTTTGGGTTCAATAGAATGTTGATTACATTTCTCCACCTGTTATGTTTATGTACTATTGAAAATTGTGATTACAGAAGTATTAAAGCATATACGTCGAAGAATTATTTCATATGATCTATAGGCCTTAAAACAGTAATATAGGAGATTTATTATGGTTTGGCTTACATCCATATGCATGCAATGTTTATTGAGAATTTTTCGTTTTTAGTATTTTTTTCATTTTATTTCTCCCACTTGGTAGAGTAGGCTAGTGTCATCAAAAACGCATTATGGCTTTAAATGCAAAATGAATTGAAGTAGATGAGGCCATTAGATTAGGGCTCATTAGTTGTCGCTTGAAGTAAAGGAACGTGTTAAGGTTTCCTCTCACTATCATTTATCTTTAGCATCGACAGTTGGTAATTTAAGGATTGATGTGCCATTGTGCCTTCATTTCGTTCCGCCAGGGAAACTTGTTCATTTCATTTTTGATCCCAGCGCTTCGAGCTTTAACTTCGTTTCTCATCTCTAGGAATCCGTTAGTTAATTTCCGGTTGCATGTACATTTGTGGTTTCTTTGTATTGAAAATATAATGTCGATTCCGACGGACATAGATTCGCTACTCGCCATTATTCTTTATTTCTTCTACAGATCATTAGTGATGCAATGTTTTTTTGCTTTTAAAAATATACAACCCCTATCCCTATTTTGGAATATTTACGCATTTAAGGAAAAGGATTTTACTTTACTGACCTTTATGTGCCATTAAATATTGAACTTCTTATGAAGTTCAGTATTTATCTATCTATTCAAATATTTATTACATTTATGGGGTAATGATTATTGTGAAATTTGTAATTCGTGTTCTTGATTTTTACCTTGTGCAGTTTTTTTTTAAGTTTAGTATTCCATTGCTTTTAACCAAGAAGTGAATTTCCGGAAATGTGTGGGGCGTTGGTAAGAGAAAAAAAACGCGAGTGGAGGAAATATTGACATGTTGCGGTATTCTTTTGATCATAATGCATGATGGAATGTGGTAAGGTTGCGATGAAGGGATACTGAGAAAAAAGGTTCTATCTGATGACCAAAAGGGGTGGTAACTATGATGAATCCTCAGATGGAAAAAGGGTGGATTGTCTATCTATAAAATCTAATGACCTCTTGATGATTGAGCGAGGTGCTTCAGGAGCCCGCAATAATGATAGCTGTAAGGTAGGTGCTATGGAAAACTCATCTATTTACGGTTTATTTCCATACATAAAAATTTCTTTTACAATGTCAGTTCTATGTTATACACGTGCCTGGAAGTCTTTTGTAATGTTTTAATTTCTGTTTTCTCCTGCAGCTGGCATCCGAATCTGTTAGCGTAACTCTTACACAGGCCTCATGACATTCACTATCTCTGGCGTTGAACATTATTTTGTGATGCTCTCTCATTACGGTGCTGTCATCGTCATAGAATTATGTCTTATGTCATCGACACATTTAAACTGACGTCGAAACTGAGGTCCTTCGTTTGGGGTCATTTATTTGAACGCCCTCAGTTTGACATGTTTTATTCGGACAGCAGTTGCATTGGGAGGAAAGGATCCTAACCATCCATTCCTCAGCAGAGCATGTGTTACTAAAATATTTTAATTGACGTCTTCGCCAACCAGTAAAGCGTTCATCTTCTCCAAAAATGTTCTCAATTTTGGGCACAAGGCATTATTTATGTATTTTATAATTACTGATGCAATAATGATTAATAAATAAATACCAGCTGTGATAAAAATGAGCTAAATAATGACTTAAATGAAACAACAGTGGAGCATATATACCGTAGCGGCATTTTTGTGTTGGAAATTTGTGATTGCTAGAATGAAATACTTAAATGTTCATATATTTTGCAGATAAATTCGTCACAATGGGAATACAATGGAAAATTACTTTTGCACTTGTTTAATTCGTTGAGTTATTGGAATAGTCAGGTGAAATTGTTCCTTCAAAGGCAGTCAGTGGCGGAAATGTTCCGAGATTTGCACTTTGGTGTTTCTACGTTTGAGTTCACTTATTTATTGCATGCCTCTTTCAGCTTTTGAGACATGGAGTCACGATACAGAGCTATAATCCCTTGTACGAGGTAATGCGGAAATATAGCTACTCGGTGTCTACTGTCAAGAGTCTAAACAGCTAAACGCTCCGCGACTTTGAAGCCTTAGTAATTTGGAAGGGCATTCTAAATCGCCGGCTGGTGCCACATTTACAACCTAGCCTCGCTTCCTGTCACATGTGGGTTGTTGGAAATTGGAATTTCACAATAATGAAAATGGAATACTCGTGTACTTTATTTCCTTCACTACTCTAATTGACGAGAAATGAAATGATTACATTAATTCCATAGTAAACCTTAGTTTGAATCTCATATATGTTGTACTATTATCCGAATTTAAAGCTTAATTATACATTGCGTTTTTGAAGCACACGGCATAATCGCTTTTGTTTGTTTAGGTTGGTCCCTGAGAATATCAAGTTCAATTCATTACTCGACCTCCCTTGTATGCTTTTGAAATTTGTTTGGGGTATAGAGTTGTTAATTGTTAAATATTGTTAATTCGATGGCATTCAACCGTGGAAACTTGTTTTAGGAAATGGTTTTAGGTATTGTCTTTATGCATTAATTTTATGTTTCACAAAATATCCTCTGTGAAGTCGCTCTGCACGGCTGGAATCACTGGTTTTACATGCTTATGCGTGGTTTTACGGAATCCTCTCGCGACCGTGGATTATCGCTGATTAATAAACAATAAATGGAAATATTATGAAAATCAAAATCAGATCCGATCAATTTATTGCTGTAGAGGAGTGACAAGGTTAAATTGTTCGTCTATCTTCAGTCATGAAAATTATTCTATTATTTGAACTTCATTGTTTTTCTCCGAGTATTCATTCATTACTTCCCATCGCAGTTCCACAATTATGTGGCTTGAATCACTGTTGAGGATTGGTAGTGCTACAGGCTAACACATCCGTCTGAACCGAGTTCGAATCTCGGTCTAATCATGATATTCTTTTCTCGAAAAATTTCTCCATGTTGGTTTGTCATACGGAGAAAGATTTCTCCTCCATATCTACTGTCATGGGTCGGAACACCTAAACGCTACGTGGTTCTGAAGCCTTAATAATTGGGAATGGAGGGGGGGCAGGATGATTCCAAATCGCTGCCCGGCGCCATATTTACAGTATATCCTCTCTTCCTGTTATATGTGGGAAGTTATGAAGGGTATGGGTGAGAGAGTTTGTGGAGTGGGAGGGTACTGGGGCGTCTGGATTTATTGGGAGGTTATCCGAAACTCCGCTTAGCATTCTTTTATTTTGGGGGGAGGGGCTTATCCAGACTAATAAGGATGTTTCTCATCCATCACAATGTATACTCGACAAGCCGGTTAGGAGTGGGTTCCGAAGGTGGCGCGTGTTTGTGGTCGCGCCATTGCTGTGTGCGGGGACAGAGCTCTTCTTCACGACGCGTCATTTCGAAGGTCGAAGGAGGAGTTAACCACTTGAGGCCGCGGCGGCAGTTAATGTTTTACCCGCCGGAGGCGTGGTCTGACGATAGTTGCAAAAACCAAGAATTGTGGTAAAAACCCTTCCGCTCCGACTCTATCCAACTGCCTCAACTCCGAATTATAGGAAGCACTTACATACATAAATACGTACCCATCATGCCGTTCCCGGTAGGCAAAGTAAAAAAATTGTTGAAATGAGAAATATAACTTTTCAATCTACATAAACTATTTATTTAACACATGATCTAGGTCCCGCGACCCGTTGTGTTAGAAGTAAATTTATGGAATGTTGAAATGAGAAAAATAACTTTGTGGTTCCACATGAATTTCTTGAACATACGAACTAATTAGGTTGTGTATTCAGCATGTTCGGCCGATTTTTTTTCTAGTTACAATTTATACATATTTCATAGCCGAATTTTGGGCAGGTATTTAATTTTGGTATATTCATATATTGTTCTAGTTAGAAGTGAATCGATAATGCAAATAATGTCTTTCTATTTGATAGATATATAGCATTTGTGCTTTCATGTGCAGTTTCTAAATGATCTGAGAATAATGTATCTCGTACTTATTGAGGAAGAATCATGGATTTAGGTTGAACTAATGGTGGAACATAATGAGGGATCCTATACGGCAATAAGCGCCTCGAGTATGTTTTGGGATAGTGAGTGAAAATACTTTTCAGTTGAATTTCATGTGTAATCTATATTTATTTAGGTGGAGATAAAATATTCATCTGAGCCACTTATGTATTGCATTTTCAACTTCGATTATTGTTTGCATGCATTGACATTTACGCTACTATTCGCTCATAATCTTAAGAAAATTACTGGTGGTAATTATAATGGCGTTGGCGGGTAAGAAAGGCCTACGATATTTTTATCAGCGAAATAAGGAACGATGGACTGGAGCCTCGATCCCTATATAACCAATAATCGGATAATTTTTAGTGCCACCCTTCATCCATTACAATTGCAATCAAAAGTAAACTAAGTCAGCGGAGCTGCTGTTTTGTGTGTCACTGATAATTTTTTTTACAACGTATTAGAGTCTGTACATACATTTATAATCCCCTGGACCTTGCAATGGTTGCAATGCTCGACAAACGTCGAACTTAGTTCATTGAACTGCTTAGAATATTTAAAAGTCCTCAAATGATTTGGAAGGCCGTGCATGTTGGTGTGATGGAAGAATTTTCCTCTTGAATTGGCCATATTTCATCCGCATAATTTATCCTTTATCTTCATAAAGTATGGTTGGTGGAAGCTTGGACCTCTTCCCGCGTCTGGCAAATCGTTAGACCGAGAAAGGTTGAACCCGGCCGCATGTGGAGGCTGAGAACCAGATGTCCCGGTTATAAATTTAGATTTGGCAATACATTTTTCCTGGATGGTTTATACGACCGATTTCACGAACATGAAAGTTCGGCTTGCGGATTCGAAAATCCATCGCTATCGTTAGCTGTGCTTTTTGGGAAAATCAAAGTAAGTTAATATCTATCTTCGGCCTATAAAAGGTCTTTGAATGGTAACTTATCATGGATCTTTATAGTGTTTCGGTCGATCAGTGAATGAGAGAAATATCAGAGTAGTGCGTCAGATATTTGAAGGAGTATTGTATGAATAAAACAAACAAATATTAATGCTAGAGAACTGATGTCAGGGACCATGAGTAAAGATGTTAAGAAATTGTTGTTGTGGAGTGCCATATAGAAATGGGCCTTTTAAGGTTCAGCAATATGTACCTCGAGGAGAGTGGGTGATAATAGATTTAAGATGCAGGTTTAGAAATAGGGGAAGAGGCGATAGCTGGAGGGTTAGATGAAGTAGTTATGGTGATATGCTAAAGATCCGGTTGTGGGGCGTGGAAGTTGCTTGTGGTTATTTGATAAATGGAGGAAAGAAGAAGGGAGGGGTTAATAAGAGGTTTTAGCATCTTAATGATGGTGATGAGGCGTAATTGCTCGGGAAGCGGGTGAGAGGAAGATAAGGAATAAAAGCATAAAGGCAAGCCGAAAATGGATAAGCATGTTAGGGTGAATGGTGCTAAAGTATTTTCGCAAAATGAAGAATCAGTTGGGGAAGGAATTACTCAATTTCTAACCGGCGAGACAGATTTTAGAAATTACTCAGTCTATTCACTCCTACCTTTTATTTAAAATACTTGTGGTTGTTATTCTCATTTTGTATTCTTTTTAAATTTACTCAAGACGGCGTTCGTACGTTTGGACGTATCTGTTGACAGCATTTATCCATCTACCAGAAGAATTTTATGGAATTGAAGAGAATATCTGGAACAGAGGCAATGTCGATCTACGTAAAAATTTTGAAAGCTTATAAATATATTTAGGTCGATCCTTTCTGCTTCCGGATTAAGTGAGTTCCGTTAGAGGTTACTGTAAAACTGGTCAATGTTGTCCTCTTTGAGTTGACCAGTGTCACACGTGTTAAAGATCAAAAAGCAGGACAGTATTCAATTTTCGGCGTAGGCGTGTGGGAAGTTAGCTCTTAACCTGATATATCGTTTAATGTCATGAAAGATATTATCTCTGACATTGGTTTTGCCTTATCGTATCCAGTTTTTAAAGATACTTTCAGTTTCCATAGACCCATTCTCTCAAATGAGTAATAATCGTGTACATGTTTTTCAAATCTACCTTGAAAAGGGCTCCTACGATTTTGATTAGACACCGTATATTGAAGGTTTTAGGTACGAGAAATTCATTAGGCTAAGTCTGAACTTCTAAAAAATGGCTCAAGGGCAGAGTTAAAGCTCAGAATTGATTTCCGGACCAATCACGAAAAGCAATGGAATTATTGGGGACTTCAAAATATAGTATATTATTTTAAGTCTTTGAAATATGATAAAATACACTTCAGACAAAGAGATTTGGACTAAATTGAGGACCAGGAAGAGAGCGATTCGGTGGACTCGCGAAAACGTGATTGCGAAAGTGTGATTTTCAGCGTCGCTCCAAATATTAATTTGCTCAGCACTTGTAATTTCTTCATAAATACGCACGAAGGAATATCACAATTCGATGGCAGATCGATCTTCACATATTCTATCTGTAAGGGAATATCAATTTCATATTCTTGCACGGAATTTGTAATTACCCTCTTGATTTCTCGGCTTTTCCATCTTCCACGTCACCAGTGTCTTCGTCCAATTTTAATTATATGTTTACTATATCTTTCTTTCACCTTCTGTTCAAATTATTATATATTTATTCGCCTAAAGGTGGTGTGTGAGTGAGTGAACGAAATGTATGGCTGAACCGGCTCTTTTTCTCTTCAGTTCATGTTCCTATCTCTGTCCGACTATCTGTGTGAATGAACTCATCTTTGCTTTCTTCTTGTGTCCATGTCTAATTCTTCTCTCTTGGTGATGGAATAGCTGCCCTTGTGTGCCATCCAGAGGCCACGGCTACGGGCTCAAGCTTGAAGGGGCATTCTCTGTTATAAGCCCCAGCCGAAATCATGGTAAACCTAAGTGTCCTGGTAGCTCAACTGGTAGAGCACTCGGCGCGAAATCGGGAGGTTCAAGTCCCGGCCTCGGCACATTTTTACCCTCTGATTTCTTGGCTTTTCCATCTTCCACATCACCAGTGTCTTCGTCCAATTTTATCTCTTTTTTTCACCTTCTGTTCAAATTATATTACTATAATAGGAGTATATATATTTATTATGGTTTTACAATTGTGACAAGGGGTTCGGTGGAAGTGGAGATTATCAAAGTCTCAGTCTCTCTCGAAAAATAAAGACTTTTATCTCTATATTTTTAACTTTCGTCATATATTCCCATCTTGGTCATCCTCGATTATTCTTCTATTATTTTCGCCCCCCGGTACTGTAGTTAAAAGATTGTGGTTTCTCATAACGTATCGATTAAGTTTTTATCTTCTTCTACGGAGAGTTTTGCTGAACATATTTCCTCCACAAATCTCCGTAAGGCTTCTTCTTTCGTGATTCTTTCCGTCCATATGATTGTCATCACTCGACGATAACACCACATCTTAATTGCTTCCAACCTTCTTTGTTCTGCTGATTTTATCCTCCAAGTATGACTGCCTAATCAGCTCATGCTCTCTACTTACACATTTAATGAAGTTTTTCCTTAATTTTAAGCTCGTGTGGCTAGCGGTTTGAAAACTCCTCTGTGCATGCAGAATATGAATTTGAGAAATTATGTGACGCGTTAGTTTGACGTGTGCTGACGTCTTGTTAGTTTGCGGTAACTCTAGAAATAACTGTTTTCAGCGTAGGAGCAGTCGAGCGAGTGTACGTAGCTGTGGCAGACGGTAGAGGAGGTATGTGGCGATAATCGACTCATAGCCACCCTTCTTCCATGTCGTCTGCAATGACGAGCCGTCTATTCTTTCCACACACACCATCCACGGAGTGCATCAATCGGGAAACCCTATATAGGTGTGTGTGTGTGCACTCCGCCTACCGCATCTGCCTTTCCTATTTTCCCCTACCAGAATGCTGCAATCGGCACGGCAACAGTGGCGGGAAGAGACGTGAGGCTTCAGTGCTTACTAGGGAGGTGGGCATGTCTCGATGAATGAGAGATCGTCGCGTTCCCGAGAATTTATGCGTGTATGGCTGCATGGGAACTACTGGGTTTCAAGTTTCATGTTGAAATCGAAGGGTGCTTCATTATTGCACGCCAAGTTAACCGTGCATGCCGTCAACTTAATGTGCTATCAGAAAGACTGGGTTGGGAGTCGCTAGGGGCACTATATAGAAAAATTCGTTTATCACGAGTTTCAGATAAATTCGGCCGATATTCTTTTACCCTACATTTGTTAGTAGTACTGACAGAAACGACAAAATAAGAGAGATTCCCATTCGAACAGATATATCTAAGGAATTTCTTTTTTTTTTTACCGCGAACGTTCACGATCACAAGGGCAAATCGAGACACTGATTCTGCGAAAACACGCCTCACAAATCGTTGCTTACCTCCCCAAACTCCTTCCTTCCTATGGCTGGTGATCCAACATCCCCTGCCACTCGTCTTTGTGGCGTCTCGCAAGGTAATATGTAGATGAAGTTGTGTTTTCCGCTTTCAATCAACCACGATTGAATTGAATCCGGGGTGTTGTGATAAATTCTTTCATGAAGGCAATTCATGTGTTTTTCACTCTCTTATTTTATCTCTCTGTTTATCTCCGCGGAGAATTGCAAAGGTCGTTGATCACACGGACCTACCGTTGTCCGTTGATCCTAATGTTTTTATTCATAGAATACTCAAAGCCCATATCTTTGATTCAATTGATGGCTGCGGTTTCAATTATACGGCTCGGAAACTAATCATGAATCTTTTGGCTGTCTCGTGGGTAGTAACGTGAGTTACTGTCGGAATGAACAACGTAATGTGATGTGAATTTACGATAATTTGTGCGTTGCTGTTTAATAACTTCATTATTTCAGTATGAACCTCTTTTAAGTAACGCAACGTAGATGTTCGCTAATAATCCTTTGTGTGCAAGTAAACCTGGAAGGTTTTTACGTTTCCGAATACGCAATTGTAGATTATATGTGTTGTAGTTGGACAAGGGGGTGAATGCGATGAATTCCGAAAATATAATCTTAAAGTCAATGAATCATGTTACAATTGCGTGATTAACTCGGGCCATGATTGCTCGAATGTAACTTCGGATTGTGGAATGCGTCAGGTATTTCACCTCCTGTACCCTTTCGGAGCTGATTTTTCTTTTCGTGTTTGAAGTATCAAAAGCATATTTTCTGTGAATTTTGGTTCCCATACTGTGTGCATCAATCATTTATGACGAAGACATTCACTGGGATAAAGGTGTTCCGTTGGTATCAAAAGGGATAAAGGTTGTGTCGGTCGAAATTAAATGGCGAGCGGAATTCTGTCGAACCCATTGAGATCGAGTGAAATAAAACGTAAAATAATATAATTTATGTAGAACATTCCACGGTGGGATTACAGTCTTACGGTTTCTCAGTACTTATCTTCTCGGTCCCCTATTAATTGTATTTCATTTTTTTAAGAACGCGTTTTACCACCTATTTTATGCGGACTGATGGCATCTTGGAAATTCCTGAATTTGGTGACAATGCCGATTCTTGATGCGCGAGTGGAAGCCGGCCTCATTTGCCGCGAGAAACCTTAAAAGCTATGCGGTTATTAAGATTGACGAGGGTCGTGGGAGACCACGTTGGCACGGCGAAGGGCAGCCAGACGAATACACAAGCCTCATTTTCTGCTTAGATCGTCATATTTTGCCAAAAAAACCCTCAGATTTGGACGTGGAATCCATGCACCTGTACGTTCATACTTGGTCAAACAGCAACCATTGACCTTTATTACATTTATGCCGTAGATAAATTGAATGTTCCCCCCAAACATCACTTTGTGGAATTGCTCAAGTAAAGAAGTAACTTACGATAATCGGCGAAAATATTTCTATTGCATCGGAGGCCAAGGCTTGGACGATTTAGTCCCTTCACATTATAGAAGACTAAAATGATGGTACATACAATGAAAATATTGTAAGTAGATAAATAGTAGTATTTTAGTTGACGGGCTTCGACGGCTGAGGCCATTTCGCACATACTTTCTACCCCTTGCAGACGCGGGCAACAGCACTCGGACGAATAGGAGGATCGCCCCTCCAAATTCCAGCCAAGCTTAACGATGATTAACTTCGGTGACGGATCGGGAAAGTGTTTCCATAATGGCAGGCCGTTGCCTATGAAAATATTTCAGTGGCTTTTACGTGATGAGCTATTTCTTTGTTTGTGGATGATTCCATGCTTCCAATATCTGTATAGCCATTAGGTGGTAATCGACGTAGTAGACACTAATAACAGCGAAAAAAATATCTTACACTACACGATTCGGGCACAAAGGGTCTTTCTTGAGCCATCGTAATTATTTCTTTGTAACCTTGTGGACAAATTTAGCTTTAAAAGTTGTGAAATAAGACACTTCGTTCTGTTCCAAACCTTTAATTTACTTCAAACCGACCATGATTTCGGTTCTATGTACCATGTCCAAGGTCGGTTTTGAGTATGGAATTGAACAAAGTGTCTTATTTGATAATATTTGAAATGGGAAATAATTTTTAATTATTGGTATATGCTTTAATTTGTATAATACACAACAATTTTCGTTTATCCGACTGCGATATTTGCGATTCATCGATTTCGATGGTTGAGGTTTTTCTCTTGTAATGAATAATCGGAAATCCGAATGTAATCACTGCATTGTTATGCTCTGGGTGACTAGTATTCCCGGTTTTCACTAGTATTCCTGGTGACGCCATTGGTTCCAAGGAATTAATGATGATTCAAAACTGGTGTCGCATTTTCGCATTCGTTTTTCTGGTATTCTGGCAGCCATAAATGTAAACGTCATGGTGGCGTATGGTCGTGGTGAGTTTTCTCTCCGATTTCTTTACGTCGCGACGAGAAGTTGACTATATTTATACCAATGGAAATCATTCGAATGGAAAATTTTTTGTAATTCTGTTTTTTTTAAGTAAATGTGCCGAGAAGGGTAAGTAGTCAGTGTTACTATGAGTTTAATTAGCAGAAAGCTTTTAACTCTTCCTCTTTTCTTCCATGGTTAAAAGGTGATGTGTATTCTACTCTCCTTCACTGCGTCCAAAATCCCGAATCTTCGTCTACCTCTTCACTTAATTCCCATAATTCTGCTCTCCATCTCTCTCTTCAGCCTTGGACTGTTGACCTTCATTATGCCTCTCAACCAATCCTGCCTCCTTCGAAATTCCCTCACCAGCCTCCTTTCTCCTCCACCATATTCAACGCCACCTCAATGGTCCTTATCTCAACCTTAAACTTCTCTTAACCTTCTCTTCTAGGTCCTTTTCCAAATATAAATTCCGAAGGCCAACTATCTATGTCAATCCTGTTTCCTCGCAGACCAAGTTTCCGAACCATACAACGCTCCACTTCATAAAAGAGTGTTTTCTATTTTTTTCTTCAGGGTTCTGCCAGGGGAATCTCTCATCAATGCCCTTCTCTTATGGCCGGTTTGCACAAACATTTGGCAATGGGTTCGATAATTATGTGATCCACAAATTTCAAGACGTCACTGCTGAAATCGGGTTGCAGGAAGTATCGTTGTCGTAACTTGTCCCCGAGTAGTTATTCCTTCGAGCACTTGGTCGACTCTTCTGCTGCTGCATAAAATTTATGTACATTTATATTTTGTATAAGAGTAGGTACTAATGAACGTACTCAATGGTCAGCATGAGTAAATATACTCGTCATTTTTCGATAATAATTCTTTTAACAAGCAGTTAAGCCTCCCAGCGTTTCAATACACATCCAACATCTTAGTTACTTATGGAACTCGTAAGTATACGACTCCATTCCATCAGGCCAAATAATTGATAGACCATCTATGAATCCGATAAAGTTAGTCAATGTTTATGGAACACACATAAAAAATGCCTTGAATTATATGTTGCATTACCTACTCTTTTGGAGATGTTTTTGCTGCAATCGGCGATTAGTAAACGCTTTTTTGCCAGAGCTACTCTTCTACCAAACCCGTTTTACTCCAAAAGGCTCCCTGGGTACGTAAATGGCTTGACTTGTACTATTTTTTGTCCAATTACTATAATGTTTAATTTCGCTTTCTTTACTTCCGGGAGTCTTATTAATTTCGTTTTCCTGCGGTTGATATTCGTCCAATGCGTTGGTCTTTTGCAAGTTGACTTCTATGGGAGTGGCGAGTGTAGCGATTTCTCGTTGTGTTCCGCTACTTGGAGGGCATAGTTCTGCTTACACATCATTACTTCCGGTTGTATAAAAAAAAATAAATGTTGGATATAAACAATGAATATGGCTATTTCGAAAATAGCTTAATTTCGGCAATCATTCCTTTTGTACATCGCTCTCTTCTAGTTCCACTGCCATTTGTGGAATTAATAAATTTATATAAACTAAATTCAATCATCATCAATGAATCTATGAAGTGTGAAAATAATTTTAGTTCTTATTATTCTGCGGAAGGACAGAAACGAAGACCTTTAAGTAACATCTGACTACAAAAAACAGTCCCAGAGAAAATAATTTTTTACATATTCTACAACTAGTCCTCCCCTGGCAAAATAATCTCTTGTTCGTATTTTTGACCCCCGCTCAAAGTCGTGTAATAAGAATTTCGCCGGATGTACTCGGACACTATCGCGGACTTGAAATGCTACTTGTAGGCAATACAGAAGCCAGCCTATTATCCTTACTGTGCGAACCGTGGTCGATCGTGTACCGACTGATACTCCTATTGACCCCTACTGCTGTAGAATTCCGTGCTTACGCATTGAAGTACCCCGTGCAAGCGATATGTAAGAATACTGTTTTAGAAGTAAATTTCATGCGTAAAGCCGCCTTAACGCTTCATCATCTGCATATCTTATAGGATAGTTTCTCGGTTGTTCCGCCGGGTTAGGGATTTCATCTCTTCGAAGAACGACTTGCTCTTCATCATCAGGACTTCTGAATGGTGTTTCTCGAATTCGCTCGCTACTTAATGCCTTCGTCTTGACCTCCCTTGCTTCAAAAGCAAGGAAAACATCAGATCATTCAAATCTTATAGACTATATCAGTTCCACGCCTACTTCAATTCCAGCCTCGAACTCCTCCCTCTCCTCCCTAATCATTTCTTCCGCATATAGGTTTAATAACGCAGGCGAGTGGCCGAAAGATGCCCGACACTCCATCGGGAACTCGTCGAAGCTTGGTTCCGTTCGTCCAACGGTCTCCCCTTCGATTATTTCCCGGTAAGAAGAGTTCTTCTCCTCTCGGCCCTTCATCCTCTTCCTATCAGGGTGTGTGATGGAGTCTTACGTACTTTTTCCATCTTGTTCCTCGCCCGTAGACCCACCCTCCCTTCTTCTCCACTGGCCGTCGTCCTCCGTCCTAACCAAATGCGGAGTGGCCGTTCCCTCTCTCACTCTCGACTCAAACAGTCTTCAACTCCTTCCACGGGGGGAATTGTTGTCTTGTCGGATGTGAGGAGCTGGACGTGCGTAATTCTTCGAGAAGAGAGCGAGTGTGGCTGAGTGAGTGTGTGAGAGAAAGATTTTCGCTTCCGTGAGTAAGCTGTTCGTCGAAACCGGTGGGAATGAGGGAATAATAGATGGGGTGAGTGACGATGTGGGTGTGGGAGATGAGGTAGAGGTCGCGGCGGGGTCAGCATTACGCAGATGGCAAGCTACCACCCCTTTCTGAGAAAACACCTTCCCACTGGTAGAATTTTCCTGCAGATTTAGTCGATTTGGTTCAACCAACTCGGCGCAGGGGTCTATTTATTTTCTCTTTTAGAATCAAGAATAAATTTAATTGTACCAAATTTGTTACAAAATGAGGAACATATGTGTTAATGAAGCATTAGTTAGTACATGAGGTGTACCTTTTGTGAGACTACCATCGGTTTAGAATTACTGTGATAAAAATGGAGGAAAAAAACTTTCATTGAAACATTATAAACAGAACCAAAATATGTACTGAAAAATCATAACGAAGCTTGCTTTAATACTTGAGTTTTACCACTCGCATTGAGTGGAATATTATAGTTATATCGTACATATGCATATCGTACATATGCATGCATATATACACACAACTACATTATTATGTACACACACACACATATATGTATACGCAATAAATTGCACATACCTACACGCATATACTTCGTAGCTTGCATAGAATAATTACGACAAAATGTATTTAAGTGCATAAAAAAATGTCCATTGCGTCCAGTTTTCTTTGTTATCTGCTGTTATTTTACTGGTTTCACTGCCCTGTAAGAATTGTTTAAGGGTCAAAAAGAAATACCTAGGTTCAGCGTCTTGTTGGACGTGAATCTTGAAGAGTGCGATACTCAGAAATCCTCCTGCTGCCCTCCTTGGTGTTAACCAGCGTCACTTAACTCAGTTTTGTAGTTTAAATAATTAATAAATGCTTGTATAAATTTATTAAAGTAATTAATAAATAATTTTAAAAATCTAAAAGTTGTTAATAAATTACAAATACCAGGAATAGGATTTAAATAAATTGAATACATACATAATTTTCCTCATGCAACGCGTCAGAGATGTAATTTTAAAATACCACTGTTGGTTTTTTCCATTTTAGCACAATTTGCTTACCTCGGGTAATTCTACGTATTTTAGATAGTGAAAAAACATGAGTAGAATAATAGAGGGGCCACAATTAAGATTGTAATCTCCATTATTGTATTATTTTAGAAAAGTATAGTCGTGATATGGACTAAATACCATTTCTCGTGGGCCCCATCACGCTGTCACTTCGAGAACCAACTGTGAAATCATAAGCGGCCATAAAGTATTTGATAAAATAAATTTAAAAATGTAGGAAATTTTGCTTTTAAATATGATTTTATTACATTTTCTCTTGAACTTCCAAAAATATTTAAATGAATAAAAAGTAGGTGCTCAGATTTGTAGTTAAACTTCATTTAAATACATGATTTATTTCAATAATGGCGTGCATGGTCTCCCTCCCGCATCCACCCCCGTTGCGCCTCTCTCAGACTGGGCTGGAGTGGCCGTGCGTCCTCTTCGCCGATGGGGAGAGTCCAGTGGAGCGCGGCTGGAGGCAGACTGTTGTGTGTTGGAACGGAGAAAATCAAGGGGGAGGGGGAATATAAGGAGAGTCGAGCCAATTCCAATCCCACTCTTCCCTTCGCCCCCGGAAAAGAAGTAACGGTGGGAAGCACGGTTGTGGGAAGTTGGGAGCTCGGGGATAAGGGGATATATCTCGGTGGCGGAGGACGACAGACGAAGCGGAATGCGACTAGTCTGTCTCGAATGAATACGCGGAGGCGTGTTTATCCGTGACTTGGGGTCTCCGGCCAAGTGCGTCTACCTGTCGGCCAGTCGCGCTTGTTATATATAGGGTGTTTCAGCAGATCAGTAGGTACATGGGCGTCGTCAGTGGTGAGTTGTCTCGGCATAACATAGCTGGAGCTGCAGTAGTGGGTTATTGAGAGCACATTTTAATAATTCTTTAAGTAATCTTTTTAGTAAAGTAAAAAATCTTTTATCGCATTTCATTTAAGTGCATCTATTTATGTGCTGGAACCTGCCATATAGGCAGTAATGGAAATGATACAAGAATTATATTTATTTCATTGATTTAATTTAATTAATTTTTTTGTTTAGTTCCATGACCACCGAAAACTGCTCTTTAAAGTCTTCGCATCGGGGTATTTAACAATCAACAACGGACGAGCACACACACAATCATGCCATGGGATATGAAAAATCCACCCAGCTGGGACTCGAACCCGCGACCTTAGGGTTAGCAGGCGAGGATTTTACCTCGCTGCCACCGAACGCCGGCAAATTTAAGTTCCTTTCCTTAATTAAATTGTGTTGAGACTCGAGTTTCTGGCGCGGGATCCAAAATTTGGACGAAAATATATGGGAATATGTTTTTTTTATTCGAATATTGGACTCGGCGCGACACCTCATCATTTGTTGGCAAACATTATAATAATAAGAAATTTATTTTTTCGCATTTAGAAGAAAATCGGTTCATATGTAATCGAATCATTTCGAAATATATCTCATGTGCCAAATGACTACGTGGTAAAATAGCATTTCATTACCAAAACACTATCTGGAGATAGCACTAATGAGATCACTTATGCAAAGTTTCACGCAAATATTTACGTATGTACATAAAAATCTCTCCTACCACCTAAAGGGAGGGCATTGCGAAATTATCGAAAAACTCATTAGTAATGAGTTTTTCGATAATTTCTTGTCAACATCTAACCTCGATACAGAAAAATATTGATGTGACGATGATTAACAGGTATATTTCTAGTACTACTGGTTTTATCGAGTATTTCAATAAATTTCTATCGAGTTTTTGGTAATTATTGTCTTTATCGAGGTGTCAATAATTAACTTTCATGACGCCACATTACCGGAAATAGATATATTGGCTCTTTCAAAGTATGGTGGAGGTGACCCTGTGAATATTTAATGTTGATCTTCGATAAAAGAATTTCATTGTGGTGGTTCTTATCATACATACTGTCAAAATATTTATGAAGGATTCAATGATTACCGTTCATAGCGATAATTCAATTATTATATTACGCGTAGGAGTCGCTAATGTCCATGAAAGTTCTATGATAACATCGACTTTCGATACATCGGGTCATTCAGATTCATGCTGACCGTATTATTATGAAAAATAGAGGCATAACGCCCTTATATCGTCATTTCGTAAATCCCTAGGCAAGGATTACATACATAACGATGGGAATGAATGGATATTGACCCTCTTAAGCTCCGGGTTGAGGCCCGTACTCTCGACGGCCGCCAAGAGGTACCACTACGTGATGTACGTCTGGCACTTGCCGTGAATGCATGGCTTCATTAATGTGTAATTATCTCGTCTGGTGTTTCCTGTAGCCGTTGTCGCTTGAAAACTGTTTGAAGTGCCAGCACAATACGAGGAAATGAGGCGGAATGGAATTCTCCTTGTGGCCTAATGTAATTCATAGTCTTTAACTATGACAGAAGGGAGAATGTTAACTGTGGAATATAATACTTGGAGGGAGTGGACGAGTGGAA
This sequence comes from Pyrrhosoma nymphula, assembly GCA_963573305.1. NCBI lineage: Eukaryota > Metazoa > Arthropoda > Insecta > Odonata > Coenagrionidae > Pyrrhosoma > Pyrrhosoma nymphula. Next base: position 41,563,529 of record OY754334.1, read on the forward strand.
GAAGTGGCATAAGGCGTGAAGGGGCGTAGGGGACGATAGAGGAATCGGTTGGCTGTGTGAGAGGATAGGACTATCAATGCCCCTGAAATTGGAGAATATGTTAGGCACATACCAGTCTATTGTGGTTGAATATAAATTGCAGATGATTATATTTGGCCCCTGGACTTTTTGTACAAGACAAGAGACAAAAAAATGCTGTGGGAATTTACAGTGTCAAACCGAACGATTATGAATGCAATGCTGTTTCGCAAACATACCCACTCACCCTGGCCCAGACAGCTTATGTCGACGATCGTAGCAGAATGTTGTTAAGGGTAATTAGTTTGAAGCTTTTAAGCCATCAAAACTCAATTGTATATAGCATTGCTTAAACATTCACTCACTTCAATTACCAATACATATCATGATAAAAAATTATATTAGTACCTATTACTAAATAGTTATAAAAAATAAGGTCAAGTCTGCTTTCAATTAAGACAGTTAACATTCGTCGATTAATATATTAAACAATTTCTATTGTTCCCTTATCCTCCTCAAACTACTGTTTGAATAATAGTTTTTTGGAAGCACGCCGATTGGAGAAATGTAAAGAACAGTTTCTTATTGTAATTTCGTTGTAAAAATCAGTTAAACTTTTTTGTTGGACATAAAAAATCAATGGAGGTTGAAATGGAGGTTTATTATGTACGAAGGAAGAATTTTTATCGTGTTTAAACCCAATGTCCAATGCAAATCGTGCCGATGAAGTCGCTTGAAATTTTGTTGAGTCGGTTTTTTGTTTATAATCGTAGTACCTTGATGAATTTAATTGTTTTAAAAATACATTCACATTAGGCTTTCTTCCTTCAATGAGCCTCTTATTTTCTTATATAATTTAATAAGTGAAAAATGGGTATTCAATTTTTTCTACTCATTTCTCCCCATCCATCGAAAAATATCCTGTAGCGTTGGCATACTCGAAAACTTCATGGGAAAGAGAGAAAATTATATAAAAAATGTTGCGATTGATCGTAAAGAGGGCTGGAAACGTGCCCTTGGCGGAAAAACATTAAGCAGAGTTAATCGAATAATCTGCCACGGTATGTTATAAAGAAAGTTGAAGAGAATATTCATGTTTATAACTTCACACAAATCGGTAAAATGACGGATTAATTTCTAACCAAATCTATATCGAAACCAAGGATTTATCTGCGAATAATTTTAATTTAATCACCAGAAAATGACGTTTCTTTAGGGAGTTTGTCATAGTGATTGGTTTGGTTCTCGACACCCACTTACAATCGATGACTCGTATTAATTAGTTTGAGGTCTTGTTTGCCATGTAAGTAGTTCCGTCCTTAACGATGTAATTTTAATGTGACCGACCGCTTACAATCTTGAGGTGGGAATTATTTCTGTTGTCCGCTAAAACACGTCTGCTCAGTCAAAGAAATTCCCACGCTGAACAGGTTACCCTCTCTCGCCGACCGGACACCGTTCGTGTTTTTACATATGTACTTATTGCGCGATTGGCCGTGCTCCCTTGCCTTGCCCCCTCGGCCGTAACCGTGAACGAGGATATCGGCTGGTCGGCCGGCCGAGGGAAGGAATCCTCGTGGGCGGATTTTTAATGCTTTCGATTTCCGCCGTAGCGTGACGTCCTGCCCCTCACGGTTGTCAAACTTAAATAGGTTCAACAGAGCCGGTTTTTTTCTTTAATTTTTTGGAGGACCTTGCGTCATAGGTATTATTAATCTTTGAGATCTCATTTATTTAGCCATCGGGACGTCGTAACGTGGTATTTTCCCTAGGACTGCGAGCAGATTGCGTTGCTAAGTTAATCGGTGAATAATAATAAGATAATAACAGCGTTTATTATCGTCTAGGCCTTTTTAGCCAGTGAGACAATAATAGCTTAAAACATGCACAGATAATTATTACATAGCTACATGACCAAAAATAACAAGATTTAAAAGAGAATAAAAAATTACATTTTCAATGTAATATATTTAAGTGTAAATCGTGAAAATAATTTGCCAGATTTTTACAGCATGATTATAAATTATACTATTAACTGAACTACTGATTACATACTACTACATAATATACTGACGGAATGACTACACAGGTACAGTATTCCAACGATACAATAAATTACTTGTGATATTTGGGAACAATATATGAAGACTAGGGGAGTAAGGAAGTCCAACACCAAAAATATATTGAGCCTAATTTTGTATGAGAGTGAAGCACGAAGGAGTACAACAGCAGAACGAAGAAGATTAGAAAAATGCGTAAGTGTCGAAGAGTGTTGAAGATCAAATGAAGGGAGAGAATCACTATTAAAATAGTACAAACACCTGGGGTGAAATGATATTTAATAACATTTTTGAGAAGTAGAAAATGCAAAAAAATGCCAAATTTTCGTGAAAAAACATGAGAATATAAATCAGTTGAATTGAAATTAATTTAATTGAACATAATGTTGCATATTTTAAAATAATTTTTGCATTAAATCACAGAAAGACTTGATGTGAGAGCAGGTATTTCCGGGGGTGTCCCTTGCTTTGAGTCAGAGACTCTTTGACGACATTCCCGTGCATTGCAGCATCCGTCTTCAGGTCTGAAGTGGACTTCTTGAGGCCTGGAGCTAGGTGATACAATGTATCTGAAACCTCGTCAATTTGAAATCCCCAGAAAACTCTACAATCTCATTCGCGCAAATTCATCATCATGTGAAAATTCACTGAAAGGTATGTCTAAATTCGTCTCGGGTCTCTCCACCGGATTAGGAACTCCATGATCGAACGTATCCGAGTATCGAAGTAAGACTCCTGAAGCATCCTGTAATTTCCTAACCCTGCGGAGAGCTCGAGAGAAATTAATGAATGTGATACGCGGTGAAAGCACAAGATCTTTCACAGAAATATGTAATTTCGCCTAGCAAATTGGGTATGTGATGCCATCACTTTTTTCGAAACCTCATCTTTCTGGATAAACTTGGGAGGTCTAATTGTGTCCTCAGTCAGAATCTACTGCCTGCTCTGAGAAAGAATTATATGAAAAATAACTAAGATTTCTAATTTTGTATGCGAAATTCACTCGAAATATTATCTTAAATGTCAATTTTATTATTATGTATTCTCAAAGTAAGTTTATTTCGCGTGCATTTATCAACTTAAATTTGATGGAGAATATTTTTTTTGTTGATCTGGGATTTAATGGCATTTTGTCCTCGATTTTTTTGGAAAGGATCACTTTAACGTTAGGAGTCGTTTTTGTCGTTTCTAATACAGGTCATTGTTGAATTCATAAAGTTTTTAACTGAAAAATTTTGTAAAGAGAATACCCTTTTGGGATGTTGTTTTTGTTTGTAATTCTAATCAATGAAACTTCTGTTAAAGTGAAGTGGGTTTGAGCATGCCGGCGAAAGGCCAACTTTAATGTTAAAAGTCTTTTTTCGTCGTTTCTAATGCAGGTCATAGTAAAATTCGGAAACTTTTTAAATAGGACTTTTTCGTAAAGTGAATATACTTTTGGGTTGTTGTTTTTGTTTGTAATTCTAATCATTGAGAAAGAAATAAAGTTACTTATTAACTATTCACATATTGAGTAAATGGCGCCCCGCAGCTTGTCCTCCAGCGAACATCACTGCGAGGATGTGCAGAGCGGAAGCATTTTCGTTCTCGGGAGCGACCTACCCAATGTATTAGTACCATGTGCAAGGGCTTATCCAGGAAGGTGCCGTAGTACGCCAGGCTTAGCGGTGTCGAGGTTGTGAGGAAATGACCTTGACAAATCCCAACTCTTTTAAATGCCAAAAATCTGGATTTTTAAAAGTGTAGGTAGTGATTTCAGAAAGTCGTCACTTCCGAGGCTCGACTATTTACAGCCATCAATGAATAAGCCCCCCGGTATCTTGCTCCTCACCCCAGGGAGTACATTATAACTTATTAGTACGATTTTTACTTTGCCTGTGCACTTCAGCAGGTTTCACCTGAACTCCACGCCATCAAGTCGAAATAAATACTTGCATACATATTTTTTCTTCTTTGATTAAAAAGAATTGCTTATACTTGTGAAATTCCTTTGCTATTCCAAATCAAACCTAATGTTAATATTTGCTGAGTACTCGAAGAATTTATTTTTAATTAACCTTTTCTTCTAATCGTAGGAGCCGATTGCAGCGCCGTTTCCATTGTATTTCCGCATGTTGATTTTTATTATTGCAGATATTTGCTTATAACTGAAATAATACTATGGTAAGATGCGTACTTAATATTTTTATACAATTCCCTGCGAGTTTTCGCGTCTTATAAAGTTATATTTTGCGAAAATGACGTTTAAATTAGGTAGAGATATATTATTTTTATATTATAGATTTTCCCCCGTTTTTCACGGAACATGTCATTTCAAGTTCAATTTGAGAATAAAATAGAATATATACCAAGTAGAGGACACGTTTTTCTATGAGTGGCCAGAATATTAATTAAGTAATTTTACTGTGGGACCACCTACGGCCGCATTACTGTACTCAAGAGACGCTTCAAATGCCTTTGGCCCATAAATGATGGTGGCCAAGTGATAGGCTGACGCGCGAAGCGGTGCAGGTGTTCGGGCGAATGGCACGCGAGAGAGGGAATAAGAGATTCTGCGCTGCATTCGGATCGCAAGGTGCATACCTCTCGACTTTTCCCAGGCCGTCCCAGGGCATACGTGCGGCGTTGTGAGAGGGGAGCGAGGGTTGATGAGAAAAAGGATGAAAAACGAATCGATCCTGTGGGGGTGGCTCGTGGCCAAGATCACTACCCACACCTCCCTTGTTGCCTCGGATGTACAGCTCTCGCGAAAGGTTATGGCGTTCGGATGCGTGGCGTTTGTGTTGTCCGCGTCATACAAATTCCATTTTTTGAAATGCACTCATGCATGACATAAATGCCATGTCTTCCCCTACGTCCCTTTTCCCTACCCCTTCCACCAAACTTGACCCCTCCACGACATCTTCTTCTGCGCATCCGAACGCCATAAGCTTTCGCGAGAGCTGTATACGAAGCGATCTTTTTCACCTCTTCCTCACGTTCTCACACTGTTTCCTCCTGCTTCTCATTACCTCTCTCGGCGTTAAGTCCGGTTCAGGTCGAATGCGAGAACCAAGCTAAATCCCATAGTCCTTGGAAAATTTTTCCGCAAATGTTTGTGTGAATGTTTTTTCATAAGCCAATGTATCCTCGTAAAAGGTAGCCAAAAGTCTTTATAAATCCCGAAAGCTCTATACAGATTCGCCTCTTATGGCAGTTTTAGTTATGTATTTTTTAAAGAGATCACTGTATCCTCTATCACTCAACCCCTGATGATATACATGTTGTTACTTCATTGTAACGCACAATGCTGCATGTTTGTTTACATAATTACTGAATGATTTTGTGAATTAATTGTATTTTTTAAATTTCGTCCACCGAAGGACGATAATTTTGCAAGGGCTTCATTGGCTGCTGGCCATTTTATGAAAATAAAAGTACCTCTTCCGTAAAGAGTTTGGCTGTTGCATAAAATTATTTTAATTGGGATATAACCACCTCAATTCCAAAAAACGACTCTTGAAACCATGTTTTTTCCTGAAGGGTTGATGCCACAGTTGATGCATAGTATGCATCAACCCTTCAGGAAAAAACATGGTTTGCATTGCATACCTCACGTATATCGATACTGTTGATTTTTCAACAACCATCTGATATCTTCAAAGCCTCATGAGGACTTCTTTAGCATAAAACCTTAAAGCCGTGATCACTTTAGAAATCGGTGGTTTTTGAAATCACATTCATTCTCTTGTTACAGCCATAATATTACATACCTTCTATTGAATCCCACAAGTTGCTTCTTCGATGAAATGAAATCCACGCTTGAAATCTGATTCATAAAATGCCAGAAAATTATCAAAAAAGTTTTTAATGAATGTATTGCTTCTAAAGTCGTATCTTTTTAAGGCCTCTATATTGTCCGTGTTATTAAATTTCTCAGCAATGCGATCATCTGTTATCTCCATAACAGCCACGTTTGTTTACTTTTATAAATCATCCCCAGTTTAAACCTGCCTAGTTGCAGGTTCGTAAATTTGCGGCCTTCGAACCGCTGATCAGACCGCAGTATTCGCCAGACTCAGTCCAAACGGCGGTTTTCTTTCTCGCAATCCACCTAATTGGTCGTCTCTTGGATATGGCAAAAATACAATGACACCAAATCTGTCTCGGTTGATGTAATCGGTAATGAATACGAGTTTCCTTGTTGGCTGAAACTTGCTATCATTATTCCTTTGGTGTAAGTGATTGGAAACGGTGCGAGAAACTCTATTCGCGTCAAGTCTTAAGTTGATTTCTGCAGACAAGTCCTTCTATTCTAAGTGTGAACTGGGATTTAAAGACCCCCCCCCCCAATTCTCGCCCCGGGATTGCACCCTCCGATATCCGCCTCCATCGCCGCTCCCCTTACTTTCAATTTTCTTCTTCTCTTTTCACCTTTTTCTCACCCGACGCCGCCGATGTCTAAAATAGGGAGGGAAACACCTCCCCCACCCGTGGCGATCACGTGACCGTCAACAGGTGCAACCTTTTTATTTTATTTTTCTCATTCGTAGTACGGGCTGAGTGGTTGGCTCGCGGTGGTGGCGGCTTGTGGGTTGTCTCTTTCTCTCTCTCTCTCTCGGCTTCACTGATCTTTCTTGTGTGTATGTGAAAGAGAGAGAGAGAGCGCCTTGAAACCTGAATCGGCAACACTGCTGATCTTCAACCCCATCTCCGTGTAGACTTGGGCTCTCCAGAGCAAGGAACCCAATCTCCTCCCCTTTTATACCTTCTTCCCTTGGTCGCCAGAGTCTCGACCGCACGGCATCGGGTTTGTTGAAGTGCCATCCGTGGGCGGCGGCGGGCGCCCGGCATCGGCCGTGCACGCACGCGCGCTTGCGCAATTAGAATCTACTCGGACAAAGACATCTCAGCAGCCAACCCCCTTCCCTCCAAGCGTCCCTTTATTTTATTTTTAAGTGTCGCTAAGTGCCGTAACCGCGTTCAAATTGGAAAAGAGGAGTGAAACCTGGTTTCTCCCTCCCTTTTTTATGGTGTGCGAGGAAGGAAAAATATTAATGAATCCACCGATGTATTACTTTTCCTGTCCTTTTATATGAATTCTCACCTTTTTTACCGTCGTTTCGGTCACTTAGGACCACATCTTACACTTTGCACGTGGCAGCACTTTGCAGCCAAAATGAAGGAATATTGGATGATCAACATTCCTTCAACGCAGCTTTCCGTTCTACAGTCCATTTAGCAGAAGTTCTTTTTTTTCCTTTCCTGGGAGACTTTATCTGGTGTACCCAGGTTCTGAAATATTTTAAATCCTGAACCTGAATGATAAAATATATTCTCAATATTTAATTTTTAATGTAACTTAGGTGCTCCTGTCGTTTTTTGTCCTCTCGTTATCTACCGATGAAGTACTTTTTCAATCTCTGTCGAAGTGCTTGCCGTTTGATGTATGGTGACGCGTCGATTTTTTCGTCTTGTCTTGCAGTCGGAAAATAGTTCTGCTCGTAGTTCTGGTTTGTCTTTCTTGAAACAAAATGTCGCTTTTTCCTTTCCTATTTCCTGCTTGGCGTCTTGTTTAGAATTGAGCGTTGGATTCCTTTCCTTATGAAACGTGGGACAAACACTTCAGGTTTTTCCCTCTTGCTGCATATTGGTGGAGTTCTTTTCCTGTCCGTTTTGAGAGTTCTAGCATTGAAGTTTTTAATAATTTTTAAAGCATTTTTGCTGCAGTAATAATAAAATTTTTTCGAGCATAAAACAATGTTAAAGGCGCAAATTCAAGAACATCACAGTTTTAGTTTTTAAGTAAACCTTGTTTTCCACTGAGGAGAAATAATTCTGGCTTTTCGGTCTCGTTATCGGATGATGAAATACGCTCCCTGCTGTGTTCAAAGTTTATGCCATGCAGTTATTTTAAATAAAACTTCTGTTTTTCACTTTTTCTGCAATGGAAGAGAAAGTCCTGATTATTTTCTTTCGCCCACTATGAGTGAGGTAGTTTTCCAGCTCCTTTCAAAATTCTTGCTGTGTCATTTTTAATGTAAACGTTGGTCTTTCCATCCTTTTTATTGAATGTAGGAGACGTATTCCTGGTTTTCAATTTCGCAATCTATCGATTATGCACTTTTTTAGTGCCTCTCAAAATTCGTACTGTGTAATTTTAATTAAACTTAGGTTTTGCTGTCTTCTTTGTATGTAAGAAAAAGTATTTTTTTTACTCTCGGAGACAGATGTATTAAGTACGTGTTTCCTGTTTCTTTAAAAAAACTCTTGCCGTGCTTCTTTTTCCTAACGAATCTGAGGTAATTTTTCCGTTTTCCGTCGTCATTAAATTGCTCTCACTCTTTCCCCGGAAACCACTTATAAGTGTTTCATCGGGAAAAGCTAATGACTTCTTGCGGGGGCTCCAGCGCCCAACTCTGCTTGTCATGGCTTACTTGTTTTTGAAGTAAAGAGTCGTGAATGCCACAGTCATCCGGCTTGCGTCTGAAAGTGACTCCACCTCGTTATTTATAAAGTTGGTCTAAAAGTGTTTAATCGATATTCCAGAGCTACTATAGACTCAGTAGATCGCCTAGTAAGCGAAGCCCTACAAGCCTTGTGCTGGATACTGTTCTGATGTAAGGACTGAGCTTGAACCGTTGTATTTGGAAAATTCTCTTCCTTAAAGTAAATATTTTACATTTTAAATCCGTCCTCTCGAATAGCATACCTTTGTGCACTCCACCATGGTCACAATAGATTTTTTTACTCACAAAGATGTTTGGTCAGAAAATTCAACGAGCATTTTGAGGAGGAGCATTTCTTACTATAGTTCATCCCTTTCGGACCTGTAGTCATTGTTTCGGCTGTTAAGCCATCATCAAGTACGTTGTACCTGATGATGGCATAGGTACATGCCGAAAACGGCTGTCTTGTGATAAATAAAAGTGGAAAACACCATGTTTTGTTCATTTAACTCTGCAATCACTATTTGTTATTCATCATTTTAAATACCCTTCTCTCTCCGATGATATAAGCTTCAAAAACCTGCTTATGGAAATGCGATCTTCTTTCATTCATCTATCAGCTATTTAGTACGAAGTTCGCTGCCTGCAGATACTATTTGCATGCTTTCAAGTGGTCTCTTATGACATCAGTGCTCTCCCCCTTTGTACCCTTCTTCGTTTTATTGACATAGTTATCCCTTGACCTTCCTCGTGTAACTTTCCCCCCTAATATGTTACCAGCCAGTTAATTGCGTTTCAAGGTGCGTAAAATCTATCTTGTTTTTCTCCTCATAGGCTCTCAAGTTTTTTTGTGTTGTCTCGCCTAGCCCTCATCTATCGTCTTTTGAGTGTTCCTCCTTTGTCACATTATCTGTTGCCTCAATCTTCATCATCCGCCTCCTGCACCACGATTCGAAAGCTTCTGTTCTCCTCTCGTTTGCGTTTTCGACGGCTCGTGTAGCTGATTCATAGTGTGTCACTCCAAATGAATGTCTTCTCCTTGTACGTAACTCTATCCTTTTGGAGCGTAGTAATTGCCTCTCCATCATGTTGGCCTTCGTAGCCCTTAATCTAGCGTACGCTCAATGATCGTCAAACGCCTTTAATTCCATGTTCTTCTTCTTTCGATGTTAATGAACGAGTATTAACATTTCTTTTCATAGCGTGATATTTGTTTTAAGAATCATTACCTCACACAAATTGAGTATTTATGTTTTAAGGTGAATTTAATAAAATATAATTGTTATACATTAAAAAAAAACTAAAAATTTCGAGCCTGGGCACTATACCGTTTGCTTTTCTCGTTTTCATGGGCACATTTCTCCTCCAAAGGTCATGTTACTCTTAATTTTGTTCATTGTTTACCACAGATAGTAACGACATTAAAAGTAATTACATTATACTTATGCAATACCTATTGCAATGTTATTGTAAGGTAACATTAATGATACAATCCTTCGGACGAGTGGTATATATTTCCAGTGACTTCCGGCTCTTGAAATTCTCCGAATCGAGTCGGACAGATGTAAGGAATGGTAAGAATCATCATTTTGCTCGAAGTAAAAAAAAACCTAACCAAATATTGAATTGAGTGAAAGGTAGCTACTATTAAATGGCGTATCTGGGGCCAGATCACGGTTCTCCATAACTTGTGCGCTCGCGTTGTAATTTAGAATTTTTCAGTTTCGCCATTCTTCGAATTTGTTGTGGTGCTTTAAAACAGTTTTACTTTTAATTGATGGAGGGCGTTCTTAGGATAGTAACCATGATAATTACATTTCTAGAGGGGCTAGCATTTTGGATGACGATAACGACAACGCAGAAGATGGAACTGTAATCCTACCCATGAAACGAGATCTTGTCTGAATTTAGTCACAATTCAAATAACCCAGAGATCTATCTAAGGCTTGCAAATGAACTCGTTAACCACACCTATACAGCCATCTTCTGGATGGTGAAAAACCAACTCACCATGGCGGAATAGATCCCGCTGCCTCAGGAGGATTAAACCCCGCCGCCACCGAATCAACGTAGATATATATTAACTATAAATTTTATAATTACACCTTCATCAAGACTGGCTATAGCCAACAAAGAAAATATTTTTCAGTGAAGTATAACGCTTTGTCAAACAAAAATGTATTGAATTGCCCAGGTTCTCATCCCGGAAGCTGCCGCGATAGGTATCAATATATGTGAGAATAACGAGATGAGTAACCTGAACGTGTGAAGTTCACACGTTCAAGGTAAGAAACCATTTCCTTTCCCCCTGTTGTCTCTTGTTTCCCAGGAAGATCCGATATCAAGGAAATCACACGGCATGTGTTTAGCCGCGAGATTCCCAAGACTACTGCTTCAGATCAGGCGAGTTTTAGAATGATGCGGAGAAAATAATTTTAACCCCGCTCTACGATCCTAGAACTGATTACTAAGACAATTAGAGAGAGAAACTGCCGACATGAAGGTATGAAAATTCCTTCTTTCATCGCACTATTAGTGACTACAATAAGGACTGCGGGAAACTTAAGATACTCAATTTAAGTGCAATTCTCTTTCCTCCTCTCCCTCTTCCTATTCTCTTTCCATATTTCGTCCCCTTTTAATGACTGGCGTCCTAACACCCTCTGCCACACGCGCCTTTGGCGTAGCGTAGGTTATTATATAGATATGAGCCGTCGAGAGCTAAAGTGGTGCATGTCAGGTTTTTCCATATTTTAGTTAGGAGCAAAGAAGCATTCCTCTACCTATCTTCTGTTTTTTGCACTAGTTCTATGAGTGTAGTGCTTTTCCAATTGGTGGGAGCACTTAGGGTTTCATTTTTTTGTTTTGTAATTTAAGCCTCATTTTCCAAAACGTTACATTTACTTACCTACATAATTCTCTCTAGGACAAATATATAGATGGGGTGTAGATGGATTTGAACCCGGAATCCTCGACGTTAGAAGGTTATCCCTCCATCTTCTGAGGCACCTTGCCTCCCCGAATAATTATGAGTATTCATCAGTAAATATAAACCAGCAGGTCTGCGAAATTTCCTCATTCAATGCATCAACTAACTTAACGTTAAGTATATATATGTGAGGCTTGCGAGTATATCAGCCTATTTTGTGATATAATCATTGAAAGGGTGATTGAAATTAGTGATGAACGGGTTTCCAATTCTTCTTGTCTGCGTGATTCAATATTCACTCTCTAAGATCCTTATTTACTCCTCTCAACGAAATTCTCACCTACCAAATTTTCAAGAAGCAGTGTCTCCAATAATAGAACAAATAGTTTATTTTCATGATCATACAATAATATTTCTATTAATTATTACTGTAATGGTAGGATATGTAATAATTTCACTATGCTGAAATAAACAATTAAATCGAAACCTATTAGATGGTTGGACTCTTATCTCCATGATCTATTCCCATCGTTGCTATGCGGTTAAGTTCATCAACTTCTTCGACATCGCTCGTATTTATCATTTTTTCAATTTTTATACAAACTATACACTGATAATTTATGAAGAGAGATATGCGTTAGAAATTCCTCATTTTTAAAATAAAGTCTCCCTGGAGTGCATACCCGTAGCATTTCCCATGGAAAATGGCTTTAATTTTTTAGCAAATATCTCGAAAATTATAATGGTAAGTGGCTGATATTTTGGTGTCATTGGAAATATGAGAAATTTTTCTTTGTAACGAGGATATATTCATCGAATTTTATGTGAAGTGACATCTCGATGAAACTACCTTAACGCTAGGTAGATAATTGGATAAGGGAATGATAATTAAAGAGTGGAGGAAAGGTGTAGAGAATGGCACTCTACATCATGGCATACACAGAATGGCATCGACTTGAGGGTTCTTATAAGGATGTTCCACCGCGACGTTGTTAGTCAAAACAAATAACCAACTCAACTCTTTTGTTTGCTTTGTTTACAAAAAGTATGCTTTCGGCATGAAATTCGAAGATTCTCGCGAAATTGAGTGTAATTTATGCATGATAAAATGACAAAACGTGCAACTTTCCACAGTATAAAATTTACTCTCGGCGCTGGTTTCAATACAACGTGAAGATGATGTATTAACATTGAAACCCGGGTCTAAAGTAAATATCATACTGTGAAAAATTGCACGTTTTGTTATTCCAGTATGCTTTCGATTAAACAACAAAGTTAAGGTACAAAGTATGCAGATTATTAGGCGAATTATTTTTTATAAACAATTTTTTCCAACCATAGGAGTCGACTTCCAGCACCCTTTCTATTGAATTTTGCGTTTGTTCTTCAATTATTGCAGTTTTGCTAATAACAAACAAAAATAATATGGTATGGTTCCTAAATTTTATTTTTATTCGATTCTCTAAGAGTTCAAGCTTCTTATAAAAAGTTTCACTCGAAAATTGCATTTATATTAGAGGCAAAAATACTATTTTCCCCCTCACTTGTAACACATCGTAAGTTCAATTCGAAAATGAAATGGCGGGTATGATTTCGTTTTCCATGGAATTTAGAGGACACCTTTTTCTAAAGGTAGCCAGAATATGAAATAATTGACATTGAGGCTAGGACGCTTGGAGGTCCTCCGTTAAACATCCCTTGCGATGATCGTAGTACTGCTTGAGATCGTAGTACTGCTTGGTGCACTTTACACTGCTCTAAAATTGGAGACAAGATTCCGCAGAAATATCACCCCTTACGGAATTTTAACTCGAGCCCTCGAGATGGGAAGCTGGTGATTTAGTCTACATGCAGACTTAATCCCCCTTTAACGTTTTTCTCATTGAAAAGCCATTGCATTATCGCGTCGATATTTTTTCCTTTTTATTTTGCTGTAGCCCTTGTCGCTCGTGTGTGTTCCATGAGAGTGAACATAGTTGATTCCTTGCTGGAACGAATGCGAAGCAGCGAAATCATTCAACTTATCCGTCTAGTTTGACAGTTGGAAATTGCCTGGGCATAGCTGCATTTGTCAAGTGGCGCAATCATTACGCAACCTGTTCACCTGTGGACCTTTTGAATAAATAATTAATCAGCGCTCCTACTGCTCACGTGGCTGAGAGATGCATGAATTTGCATTCTCTCTCTTCACATTTAGCGGTTGGCATACAAAACAGCCGAACTCAATAAACGACCCGGTTTGTGAAGGAGACAAATGCATGACCGTGATTTTCATGCGATTCACTTACTAGTTTTTTCTGGATTTGTCTATTCGCAGTTATTAGAAGTAACTAGATAATCTTACCGACCCGTTAGTTTGAATGAGGCGATTTCTTTGCTTCTAGATTGTTTTTCACGTTTACTGATCAGTGATATATATTTTGGTTGATTTTTATGTTTTTTCCCATTTAAACACGATTTTTCTCCGCAAAATTCTATTCGCTAGTTTTGCCCAATACTTTGTTGTTGCTGTATATAAAATGTTTACTCATATCTCTCTCTTCTACTCTTCTTAAATCCTCTCTTATGGGATACTGCTTTAAAAAATCCTATTTCCTTTCATTACCTTCTTCATCCACTCATATTTTAAAATTACCATTCTCTATCGAATTCTCCCCCGTAGTGGCTTTTCTTCCGCTGCACATCTCGATTTTTTTTTGTTTCAGTCCTTCGTATTTCCTACGTTCTTCTCCCAAGCCACATCTCAAGTGCCTTCAGTTTATTGTCATTTTCTCTTCTCTCATCCGAGACTATGTGTTCAGGTCACTTCCTTCCGTCAATACGACACACCAGGGAAAATAATTCTTTGAATATATACCTACATTGAAATAATTTCACTTGAAGCTGAACGGTGTGAAACTTATTGAGAACATTTTTGGACGGTTCTCTGGTCATGGTGTTCATGAATCCCTAAATACTTGCAGTTTCATGTCCCCGTTACTATTCCATGTTTTTGTGCTATTCCTATTTGATGAATGGATAAAATACTTGCAATGCTCCACTAGTAAATAAATGAAATATTAGTTACGACTTATGCTTCAATGTTATTACATCATAAATCTGATGTGCCTCAATCTGAAGATCATGTAATCAAGAAGGATATTGAAACCTTGGTCGTAACTAAAGTGTTATGTACGAGTATTTGAATTCAATCTGTTCTGGCGTAACTTTTTGGAAGTCCATTTTCAAATAATGACAGGGCCAACTATGTTTAAATCCACAGAGTATTTTATTGATACAACTATTTTCAACGCTACGGCGTCATCATCAGGTACAGGTAGCAAACGCAAGTACCTGATGATGACGCCGTAGCGTTGAAACTAGCTGTACCAATAAAATACTCTGTGGATTTAAACATAGTTGGCCCTGTTATTATCTGTTATGTACTTATTTATTTATGGAAAATTGCAAATCTTTTATCCATTCATCATGTTTAAATTACACATATTTTCGCCTGAATCTTCTGAAACCTATTAAATGTTTTCATTCCTTTTTTCATGTAATTGTTCACCATCCATTCGCACAAAAATCATTCGTCTGGTCTAAGTGAGCACCCGGCGCAAATTCTCGGGACCTAGGTTCGTATCCCAGTCGAGGCGAATGATTTTTTTCCATTCGTGTGCCTCCATATCCCAGTAGAGGCGAAGGATTCATGTATTCGTGTGCTCCTTAGCAGATGACTCCCTCACAAGTTTAACAGTTTGTTAAAACTTCTAATTTTACTTAAATTTCCTCTGGTTCTTCGTTATTTTTCTCCCTGCGTTATTCAGATTTTTTCTCAACTACTTTTCATGTTTTCCTCTCAAAAGTATTCAGTAAGCATTATTTACCCTTCCTATGAGGGTAAGTAACCATGCAACGTTTCTTTCCATTTTTACACAAAACGTTTTGCGTCCCTGTTCTCGTTCCAATAACCTATTCCAACATTTGCTATGAATGCATATTGTGATGACGCAAATAGTTCTTCTAACGTTCTTAGAAACTCTTCCGATTTTCGTCTGCAGTGCAGTGAAGTCGTTCAGATGCATATGGATGATGGTTACTCAAGCGATGCGTTCTGCCAGGCGTTAAGATCAGTGTACGCGACATGATCTGCATCGTAAACCTACAAGATCAATCGTCATGTATGCCATTATGTTCGCTGTAAAACTGAGCAAACACTGAGTTTTTTATTTAGCAATGCGTGGAGAATCACCTCTTTGAAAAATAATTTTACGCGTTTGGGACTCGGACTCGAATATCTCAATTGGCATTCGGGTAGGAAGGCTGTAGTTTTCTGCGCATTGACCCTGCAAGCCAAACGTACGTGGTTTGTTTCCCGGTTCAGGCCGATTTTTCTCGTGGCAATTTCTACGTATTCCATCACCGTTCACCGCCACAAAATGAAAAATGATCCGAAATTCAGGTTTGTTAACCATTCAAAGACCCCTTACGCGCTACTATGCTGTATTGGTGAAAGTCAGCATTTTCTCCAGAAAGCACTGATGGCGCAGAACAAGATGATCGGTTCGGAATCAACTGCCAATCCTACGTGCGAAAGTTAACAGAAACGGCCACAGCACTGCGATGTGGAAGGCAACGGGAAACGAAAAATCTTTAGAAGATGAAGCCTTGCATTAATAGACTTGATGGCATTCCTCCCGGGAAAATATTCCGGCTTGATATAATAGTCCCCAATCGGATCTCCGAGTGGGTATTGCTGGGATGGAAACATCATTGAAGGTGGACAGCCAGTCAAAGCCATTATGACCGTAAGCTCAATTAGCGTTCTGTTGTAGGAAGAACTGCGAACACAGTTGACCACAATTTGGAGATCTGTGTTCGATTCCATTTTGTTCCATTCGCTAGTATTCAAGTAAAGGTATTTGTACTGTATACTTCCACAAATTGATGCTGTATCTATCAGCTCCTGCTCCTCGTCTGCGTACAATGCTGATCTGTGTCATTCCCCCCACGAAACATCGCTAGATACATGTTTGTTTGCCAACCGTTTGTTTGGCTACCGTGGTTACTTTTCGTTATTTTTATATTTTTTTCGACGCGCCGTTAAATTGCGTTCGGTATCCACGGACTTTTTTTTTAACTCACCGCTACGGAAATATCTGTCCATCCAGGGTTTGATGTTATTTATTTTTTCATTGACCCTCGTGGTTCTCTCGTGAAGTTCTCCTGGAATGAGGGATTCCTTCCAGAATTAGAGTGTGGAAGGGGTCCACAGAGGAGGAAAGCTTGTGAAAAAATATAATCGGCAGAACGAATAATAATAAAATTGAAAGAAGTGTGACTCTCTCACAAAACACGCAGTCGTCGGGGTCTGCCTCCGCTCTTGCGGCTGTGCGATATTCAAAGTTTGATCTCGCATTGCGATGCAAATTTTGCATCGTCAAAAACGTGGTGTGAGATAAATTCCCTATCCCTTTTAAAATCATATGATAACGTCCTTTTTTCCGTCCGTGGATTGAACTGCAGTCAGTCAGAGCACATGGGACAGAAAATCGGGAATGAGGCGCCAAATGAGAGTTTTAATCATTTTAGACAAATGAGGATTGTAAACATTGCGGAAATGATGCTTACAGTTACTTGAAAAATGACCGTGTGATAGGGAGAATGGTGGCTTAAAAAGCTATCTTTGAAAAGTTTCCTCAACTTTTCCTGCGATTGAACATTCGTAAATCCTGAAATTGTGAACGGAACACCTTGCTTATTTTGCAGTTATAAAATCATTACGTTTAAGTCACAGCATTCAAAACCACTCCAGGTTTTCACGGAACACCTATTAACTTTCCGCGGGATACCAATGTCCCGCGGAACGTAATTTAGGAAACCCTGACTTAAATGATCCCTGGATTTGTGCGTGAAAAATGACCCTGTGATTCTGTCTTTACATCGCAGTGCGTTGAATAAAATCGTATTGTGAAGGATTGCGTCGCATTTAAACGCTTTACTATTTTGTTGTATTATATTATGATATACCGTATTATACATTATATTATATTATTATAACAAACGCAGCGTGACACTAATGTGAGGCAAATCGTTCACATGCATTTCACTCCTGTCTTCTTCCCCCTCCTTTTCCTTGTAACCTCCCTCTCCATGGCTTTTGTCCTAACATCCCCTGCCACACGCCTCTGCGGCGGCTCGTAGGATAGTATGTAGATGTCGATGTACATTACATATCGCACTCTCGAAGCCTCGAAACATCGCACGGAGCTGTCTGCCGTCGTGAGGATAAACAGGAGGAAGGGGCGGGCGAGGATGGGAAAGTGGAATTAGTCGTCTCGACGGCGTCCGGGGGTTGTTAGGGGGGCAGGGTATGAGGGGGGGGGGAGTGAATTGTAATGTCGCTGGTCCCGGCATCCTGTGCTCGAAAATAAAAAAGTCTCAAATGGTGCCAAATGGAGCCAATGGACGACGGTGTCTGTCTGACGGAAGCCCATAATGAAGGGGAGACGGGAGCTAGTTTGTGCACGCCTTCCTTTCTCCCCCCTCTTGTGGCACGGCACCGTGACCAGGATCGCCAGCATTAAGGCCCCTGTATTATGATATCTTGTTTAAATATTTTCTCAGCATGAAAACTGAAGTTAACTCATTCTCCCATCCATAACTAGGCTTACCATACGTCCCGGTTTGCAGGGTCTGTCCCGGTGTCCCGCACTGTTGGCAAATTTATCCAAAACGCGCTGTGACAAACGTATGGCAGATAATGTCTGAATCGAAAATTGTATCACTCATTCACATGCGAAAAATGTATTAATTATATCACGCATCCGTTCGAGAGATTCAGGCTTAATGTTTTGGAAAGAATTCTTATTAAACAAAACACAATTCGCTCTTTTCTACAGGATTTCCACAGGGAAAATTTCCTGTGGAAAAGTACGAATTGTATTTGATTTTATATTTATCACGCATTTTCGAAGGCTCTCGGTTGACTATTGAGTGTTAATCCCTTGGCTGAAGGAAAGCCACGTGTGATAGAAGCCGAACTGAGCAACGTTATTTTACAACTTTTCCCGGGGGCACGGAAGAATTACCTGGCGGCGGCCGAGAAGGGTTCAGCCACCCAATTAGTAACGAAATTTGAACTATGATATTTCTAAGTTTGGTGCTCAAGCAAGCTGCTACAGGTTATTTTATTTTGTTTTTGCAATTAAAGAATAATAGGAATAATATGCCATTAGCTAACTTTTGTGAACTACGTCCCGATTTTATCCCGGTTTCAATCTATTCAAAACTAGATATGTCCCGGTTTTGGGATATCAGATTATGATAACTCTTAAGCCATAACGCCCACATCAACTAACCTACAGTCGGACGTAACTTACCCAACTCGAACGCAGTTAACTGAAAACCTTGAACCTTTTGTTCTTTAAGGTAGTTTGAGCGAGATATCATATCGCATAAAATTAAATGAATTTGGCCTCGTCATAAAGAAAAATATCTCAAATTTCCGTTGATAACAAAATATCAGCCGTAGTAGCTAGTAAGTACGGTAAGTACCTACTTGAGCTGAGTCGTCAGGTGTAGTACACCGTCCCTCGGATGGGACGTTTAACTCTGGTCCCCTTTGTGCCTTTTGTTAATGTGAATGGAGCGATTTTTCTTCATGCCCAGATTTGCATGAAACTTTGTGTACGTGTTTTCATTAGTGATATCTATAATTAAAGTGAAAACATTTGCATCGTACCGATTTTTGTTTGGGAATTCAATGCTATTTTAACACGTAGCCTTATGGTACATGACATATATTTCGTAATAATTAGTTTACATTTGTTCAGATTTTCTTCTAAACTTGAAATAATACATTTCTTATTTTTGTAATTGTTGCTAGCAAATATCAAGGTGTTGCGCAAAGTCCAATATTTGAAAAAAAACACTTCTGTATAATTTCGTCTAAATTTCGAATACCGTGTCGAAAACTCATCACAACTTGCTTACATTAAGGAAAAAATTTAGAACTTTATTCATGCATCATTTCCATTATTGCCTTCATGGCGAATTTCAACGCACAAAGAGATGCACTTCAGTGAAATGTGGCCCAAGTATTTGTTTTCCAGTTACTTAAAAAATTATTAAAATGTACCCTCAGTGACCCACGACTCCAGCCACCTTAAGGGTATGCCGATGTAGTGTTGTCCTCGCTACCCTTCCTTCAACCTCCAAACAATCCTATTACCCAACTGCCCTTGTATACTGAGGGCAAAGTCGTGGACGCGCATAAATTGTTGAAGCGATGTCTATAGAATACGTATCTGTTGAGCGTCGCTCTCAAACGTAGGGAAGGGAGACAATGGTTGAAGTCATAGAAAAGTACGAGGAATTGAGATTAGTTGCTTCTTTATGCCAGCTTTGAATTTTTTAATCGTTGCAGAATAAAACTTTTATCGCCTCATTCCTTCGCAAGATGAATGAATTTAAAATTTTTCGTTGAATTCTTGTCTTATGTCTTTCCTTGGCATAAATATTATTCTTAACCCTGGAGCGAAGTTTTTTCCTATCGGGCCCTAAAACCTTTTTGCGATGCTTCCTAATTTGGAGTCTCATCACTCACTTAAAATTACTGGCAAAATGTGTACATGTTGATTAATACTCTTTCGTAATCTTCATGTTATTGAATGCGATATTGAGTCAAATATACTCGATTTTGCACCGCATATTATAATAAAAATCAATGGTCTATGATAAGTTTTTGGGTCCGGATCGAACGGATCCAATGAATACTCGTTGAGATGGCCGCCTACAATCTACGATTGGTGAAAGACAGGTTTCGTATTCCGTAGGCGTCTTCAGGGAGGAACAGTAGTGGGAATAAATGGTGGTTAATATGGCATTGCGCATTTACCTATTCTTTTCTAATTGCTACACCACGGGAACCACCGCGTTGTAATGACTACCATTTCCTTCTCTCTAATAGACATGTCCTTACATAATGTGTGGGATACACGTCTCAGTATGAACATATTAAAAGGTTTTAGGATATACGTCATTAATAGGGACATGCAAAATTCGCAAATACGATAACGCGAATTTTTACGCGAATTCTGGGGTTTTTCCGCGAAAATGCGAATTTTGTATATTATCGCGAATTTCTACATTTCAATCGTGAATTTCCTCATTTTGGCGGTCTCTGTCATTTAAATTGCTACTGTAAACATTTAGTTTAGCAGTAAATATTTGGAACTGGCCTTTCCGGTACAACTTTATTTAGAAATGTTACTCGGATATAATATTCTTCAATCAAGCTTTGTGAACTTGACCAAAAGGAATGAATAATGCATGCAAAAATTTTGCTATAGGTCTGAGTTACGTAAGCCTCAACTTACGTTAATATGTACTTACCGAAGTGGGAACCTTACCCAAAACGACGAAAATTACAGAATTTACGGGATGCGAAGAGTAGTTGCCTACCTTCAAGGGGCGCTTGTCATAGCATCAGTATAGTTTCTTTTGTGACAGTTGTATCGCATTCACCAAAACTTATGCCAAAGGAAGGACAGCTGTACGAAACACATATTGAGTGAAAAACATAAGGCTAATGTTGAAAAACAATTCTGCCGGTGGGAGTGGAATAAGACGGCAAGAATCCATAATAATATTCAGAGTGGTATTTTTTTCAACTACTAATTCCTTGCAAGGTATGACAACTTCTCAAGTAGAAGCTGTAAAGTCGATAGTAATGCAGATGGCATCAAAGGTTTCAATAAAACTTTGTTCTCTTATAGTAGAAGACCCAAGCAGAGTAAGATTTGAAAACAGTTTTTGACCCTCAAGTAGTTCTCAAAACAGAGATGAGCCCTGATTTAATAACGAAATTGAAAAAAGTTCATAGCCTTGAGTCAAATAAGATGGAAAAGTTGATGTTGGGGTTTGGGGAATTACGTCAAATATTACAGCAACAAAATTTCCAGGGTCAATTGGATATAATGAAAGCAATTCAGGTACTAAAATTGTTTGAACCATCATTTGCATAAAAGTGCCTCGAAGCGATTTGGACCCCTTGTGCAAATGTGGACTTGGAGAGATTTCTTTCCTCCTACAACATTGTGCTAACAAATAGGAGAAAAAATGTAAAAGAAGACATGTTGGCCACACTGGCAATTTTTTCATTTGAAAATACGGACATTTAACTGTAATTTGGCTCTTTATGTAAATTGGTTAGGTACGTGAAATGTACAAAAATATAAAATATGAATACATCATGGCATTAATTGTTTAAATTTTCCCTAATCATTGGTATTCAACATTTATTGCCAACAGGTAGGCCTGCTGGGAGGAGGGCGCTTAATTCACGCCAAATATTTTGTCGTGAAAATAACACCGATTTCAGGATAAAATAACACCACTTTTGCAAAAAATAACACCACTTTTGGTTATAAAATAACCCCACCTTTTGAAGGTCTCTAGGCCGATACCTTATGGAATTTAAACATTTTAAAAAGAAAACGCTTTGTAACCGTGTGGAAATTCTAAACGTTTTATTTTGTATTCTTATTAAGTACAACATCCAAAGGGATATTATATGACATTTTAAAGAATAAGGCCAGGAGAAAATGCGTCTTATACGAGCTTTTTTCTTTCAATTTACTACGTAGTATTAAAAATATTTTGCATTAAATTTCCTCCTTGAACTTTATCGCAAAGGCTAATTTGGCAATTTTATTATAGCGGCTTTAACGGAACAAAATGGCCATAAGTTGTCGAAGGACTTTCATGAAGAGAACCAACTACGAACGAGATTGCAAACCAGTTGTGTGCTGTTTGTTGACGATGTTCAGTCTGCTGACTTCTGCGTTCCTGACAATGAGGAGGGTTCTAATGACGATGACAGAGTCAATCATCAGAACGTCGGCCAACCATAGTCGCACCAGGTTGAATTTGCTGTTGTTTGGCGTATTATATCGTCATGTACCTATGTTGCTCACGGTTAAGGTTTCCGTAAAATATTTTTTTTAACTCCGATGTAAAACTGCGTATGTTTCATGGCCGTGCTTGCTCTTGATTTATAATTTTCGGAAAGCCTGGCTTTGCAAAACTTTTTATGAAATAAAGCTGTTTTTTCACAAAATGTTTAGCTAAGATTGAAGTGAAAACCTTAAACGAAAATTGTACTGAGGGAAAATTTCTTATCGTAGTTGGTATGATAAGGTACACACTTGTTAACTAACATAAAATAAATATTCTTTTATCACATGTTGGATTTTCCCGATTTGATTTGACCGTGTCATTCCTGTCGGCGGTCTAGAAGAAACTGTTGGAATTCGGCGACTTGGATTTACATGTTTTCGAATTAATGCCACGTTTGACAGTCAATTGAAACAGTCAGGTGATGTCGCGTTTGTTTCCAAGTCATCCTAGCTTTTCGGCTAAGTTACGAGTAATTATTGTCAAAGATCAGTTGACTTTGGTTCATTAACATAAGTTTTTCTGGCTTTGATGTGGTGGGGAAATAATTAGCATGGGACCATTCCGTTAATTACCGGAAGGTGACTCAGCCAATCATCAGTATTAATCTCCAGCACTGAGAGCTTTTAAAGTCTTAGGCTCCTGCTGTGTCTTTTCAGCTAGTCATTTATATTTATTGCGTAGTCAATGTAGGAAGGGTATGGGACTGCAGCTTCCAAAAAAATCTGTAGGCAGAGTAGACGCGTCGAAGGAGTCCCGTGAAAACGTCGCAGCAATCCGTAGGAAAAGGGATGTGTTAGAATTGAGCTATATCGGCTCACTTGTATAGGGTTGAAGGTTGGCCAAGCGTCATTTTCAGGGTATAGGATCAGGGGCGACATCTATGGATAACTTGCCTGAGGTCAGGGGTCGGAAAACTGAGGCTCGCGAGCCATAAATATATTTTTACAAAAAAGGAATATTTAGATTTTAGTGATATTAGATATTTAGTAATATTAGATCAGGGATGGGATCACCGTTCCTACTTTCGCTTTGTCGTTATCGTTGTCCAAAGTGCTAACCGTTCTAGAAGGGAAATGCTCACGGTTACTGTTCTATGAACACACACAAACAGTTAAACTCGTAATTTACAGCACCTTACAAAATTTGAAGAATGACGATCTCATGAGCGCAATTTGAAAAATAGCGATAAGGCGAGAGAGAGGTAATGAGAACTGTGATCACGCTCTAGGTTATAGTATTAATTATGTCTTCAGAAAATGAAGAAAAAATCACCATTATGTGAATAAAACCCTCTTTGTACATGTGTACATGGGGCTCTGAAGTGAATTGGAAATAAACTGCCGTGGATTCATTTATAATATTTTTAAAGTATGGTATTTACGTAATGGTGATTTTTTCTTCATTTACAGAAAAGATAATTAATAACTCAACCAGATTAATATTGATTTTAAAATTGCCTTATTAGTAAAAATGTATTTATGGCTGTCAAATTATTTTTAAATTGTTGTGATGGACAGCTTTGCCTCTTCCATCTCAGAAGTTTTCTGACATCCTACCATCAGTCATGGTCAGCAGTCGTCAATCCGAAGAATGGTTTGCTACTGCTCTCCTCATCACTATTTTCTGGAGTCCACTTCGCTCCTTCATAATTCCGAACTTCAACGTCCCTCTTTATTTGGTTCATGAATTCCATATGTGTTCTCCATGAGAAATGTTTCCCATTCGTTTTCATTCCATTATTGTTTTCAGGATTCTGTTATGCCTCAAAGTGTGTCCAGTAAATTTCTCTTCCATTTCGTAGTTGTCTATGGAACCTCTATTCAGTAAAATTTTTATTGGTGACTTGGCTTCTGCTCTAATGTGCGGCTTTCTTATTTGCAGATAGAAGAAGGGGAGCTACTTCAGTTAGAGGAGGCAGACCCATAGAGCAATGGGTCGAAGCGGGTACACTTGTGTGAGGCACACCTTCTGTTCCATCAACGTACTTCTTTGGGTAAGTAATTTATATCCATCTTTGTGTACTGCAAATGAATAAACATATGCATTGAAAAAGAAATCTGTTTAAAGTATGTAGCTGATATACGCTTTCATCACTTGTTAATGTACTTTCACCGGCAATTAGAAACTTGAGCATCTTTTCATGGCTTTTCTGTGTCAAACTGATTATTTCGCAATTTGCCTGACTAATCTTCAGACTATATCAGAAATATGCTTTCCTTTGGAAATGCCTCAGTGATATTTATGTTTGTATATGCATGCGAGGCAGATTTAACCCTGCTGTTATACATCCATTTAAACTGAAATCTGTCATATTTTTTTTTATAAGTGAATTTTTTCATGTACGAGTAATGTAAACCACAGGGGTTTAGGCCTAAACATTTCAGATACGTTCACGCTCAAGAAGATTAAATTTGGAAACTAATATGCAATTTTCATAAAGCTGTACATTCCATACATCTGGTATCCATAAGCTTGATAATTTTTGGTAGGATTATTCACACCAAGAAAACATAAAGACACTTAAGAATGTATTACTATATCATTATATCCTATGGCATAATTGAACGTTGCAGATATTTTTTGTGTAGCTGGCGATTGTCTCGGGTTCAAAATCCCTCCTCAAAGAAAAATGGTTAATGGTGATTCCTTTAATACCTTATATATTCCAGTATAAGTCGATTCTAGCATAAGTCGAAGTCTTCTATTCGGACCGAAGATATCGACTAAAATCCGTTGCTCGAGAATAATAATAATAAATAATGGTCAAGTCGAGGTGAAATAATTGCTTAATTTCCTTGGCTTGCGATTCAATAAGCGGATCATTTAAGGCGCACGGATGAATACTAAATCAAAGAGCGACAAACAAGAAAAAGAAATATCAAATTTAATTAATTTTACCGATGATATCTTAAGCAGCTAAAGCTTCGGCTGCTTAGGTGTTTACGACGTTCATGGACGGGATTGTCAGCGTTATGAGGCAGTTATGTCACGTCTTCGTCTTGATTGAGGTATCATCATTTTCTGCCCAATACTTCATAGCTATAGCACCAGTTGTGTTGACAACGCGACAGTCGTTAACGCTGGTAGAAAAACGATTGGTCGGTGACGAGATGTGTGATAAACGCCTGCGCTGTGAAATGCTGCCATTGGCAAACGTACCCTTGGAGCAGATTGCTAATGTGAATATTTGCCGGAAGAGAAGGACATTTCCGAGTATTTGGGTCTCAGAAAGATAGATATAAATAGGGATTCATGAAGCTATAGCTAGCTATAGTTATAATGGCGAGTCTTTACTGACTCAATTTGCCGTCCGAGTATTTGGTTTATCGGGAGAGTCGACCTTTTGGTTTCAACTCATTTTTTAATTCAATAATCAGAATATTATTTGTAATTTTTCTCAGTTATTTTCACCGACGTAATGTTAAAAAATACGCAACTTTTCGATCAGTATATTTGCTGTAATTTACTTCCCCAGCGTCGCCCTTGGCTAATCGGGAAATCTTGATGTTTCGGATTTCTTTGGCGATATTTTTACAATGCAATTGACCTTGTGGGATGCTTAAATATTGTAGAGGGGGAGTACCAAGTGCATTTGTCAGTGGTAGGTTCTAATACATAACCTAGAACGTAATTCTAACCCATTTCTTAGTGAATAATCTCCATGGTTTATCAGTAATAGAGATACATATGGTTTAATGCAGCCGATGGGAAGAAATATTGACCCCGAAAATGTCACCTTATTCACTGACTCGACAACAAGTCGGAGATTTTCACTGGTCGAAAAAAGGGAGGAATTTATCGACTTACTCTCGAACATATACTTGTATACGGTATATTATTGATTGAAGAGGAGAGGAGATGTTTATAAAGTGCTAATTAGCCCTAGTCCAGGTTCATCAATGAATTAATTCATTGTGAGATATTCAGGCTTACCTTCATTAAATCATCCAAAATCTTTGAAACTATATGAAAATTGCTGTAGCGTAAGTTCATTTATAAATACAGTTTTTACTTAAGATGGGTACTGTCAAAATTGCTATGAAAATACATGGTAATATTTTTTAAATTTTTGCATTAAATATAGTGATAAAAAGTGGGGTAAACAGGGCAGGTCTCCAATCCTCTGTCAGGTGGTAGGATTACTTGAGTATGAGAGATAATCAGAAATAGTTCTTTGGATAAAATTTTCGATGCAAAAGGATGCTTTAGAAATATTTTTCTCACATTTTGAAATGCTATTTGTTACCTTTGCTGCAGTTAAATTAAAAAAAAAGTTTACGTAAGCCTCTTGGGCTCTCAATACCCAATTGTGTAACCCTTTTGCTGTCAGTGAGCTGATCTATTGGTCTTCAGTGAGTGCCTGCACGGAAGTGCCTCGATATACAATATACCGTGTTTGTCGGAGCATAGCATCCCTCCGAATATAAGCCTCCCCCATCCCCCCACTTTTCTTATATTTACTCACGGGGAGCGAATTTCCTTCGATTTAATCTTATTTAAATAAAATATAATGTTTATATATCAGTGTATCCGCAGATGTAGTGCGAGGAAAATATTCTTGAAGACGCAATTGTATCGCGGGTAGCATACATGGCCTTTTTCGCATCGTTGTAGGTCTATAAAAACCATCGTTGTAATGGACAGTTGATGATATTGTAAAAGTATTTCATAAATGCTTCGAATTATCGTTGAATATATAAGCAAAGTTGCTAGTCTAATTTGGACGGGTACTTCAGTTCGAGCGGCGATAATTTACGACGACGATGCATTGCGGGTTGCATAAAGTCTTTACAGAGTTGCCATACTGCTGTAATACCTTAACGACAATGACATGAAAATAAGTTAAATAATATGGAACTTTTGGTTGATTACTCAATATATGTTCATTTTTTATTTATATGAGTTATATTAGCGTAGTACTACCTATTTTTCTCCGTTATGTTAGACCATTAGTCACTGAATTTCTGAGGGGCTTTCTCTTTTCATGTTCTAAAATAGCTCCCTTCTGACTACTAATATTTGGCCAAAAATGAGGGGCATATGTGGAAATATACGGTATATCGTTTTCATTGCTTTGCAATATTGAAGAGCTATATATATCGAACGTCATATAGTCGCAATATAAGAAATTGTAATAACATGCCCCTAACTATGATAAAACCAGACAAAATTAATAAAACAGTGTCCAAATGTAAGACATATTATTCCGACACGGATTATGACATACCTACTTGTAATAACTATTATGTTATGTATTTCGGATGATGGAGCATTTTGTGCCGTGTTGCAGGAAAATGGAGTACTCCATTTTCCTAGATTATAATCACTTGTTAATATGATGGGGATGGCTTGATATTCAATAGTTTTGCTCGTAATTTGGAAAAAGTATTGCAAAACTATGTAAAAATGAAGAAAATTTGACCTCAGGAACCGGAGTATGACTGCGTAAAAACAAAAACTACTTAAAATCGATAAACTACGTAAAGTCAAGAGTTTATCATTGAAATACTATTTGTCCTGGCCGGAACTTGATTTAGCAAAATCGATGTTTTACTGTAATTAGAATTGAATGGTAGAGCAATAGTAAATATGCGGGCCATTATTACGTAAGTAAGTAAGTAAAAGTAAGTAAATCATAAGTATTACGTAAGACGATTTATGCCATTGATGACACCCCCCCCCCCCAAGATTGTCTATGTAAGACAATGTAAGATTTCCCCCCCACCTTCCTCTCAGTCTTACATAAGACATTAGATATTTGTATCTGCTTTTCATTAAATGCTTGCTTTCTGCAGTTTCATCTTTCCGTAGAAGCCATTGTACAGCTTTGAGCACTGAATATCGTATAATTATGCAGTGTTGGAGTACCACATTCATTGAACATGGAGGTAATATAGCTAGGCAGTCAGGTGACAGAATAAGAGCATTGGTGTAGCTATGAGATTGCCGAAAATACGCCATTAATGAGCAGGATGCTCCATGTCACTGCTAAATTTCATTCGGAAATGATACAACATTTTAAAATGGACAAAAATCTTTCGTAAATTGGTTCCAGACCCCCTGCCACCCCTACACAATACAATTTAAGATGATACCAATCCCCCCTCAAAACGTCTTACGTAATACTTGAATGGCCCCTATGTAATTAGAATAAATAGAATTGAACTAAACAATAATGGAGAAAATAAATTAGAACCTCTTGTTTTTTGTTCTTTAATGTCATTGGCAACGACTGCTTGTTGTTTTCTAAAAATATATCAATACTCCTTACTACCTCAAGAGTAAATAAATGTTCCCATTTGAAAAAATCAAAAATGTATACAACATTAAAAACTTAATTAACATGCTGTTGACAGTCTTATCTCACCCTACCAGGAATTTGCTGGTGGTTACATGGTTTCATTTATGCTTGCTTTCTTAGCACAAGTTGTGAGAAAATATTTCTGTACTGTTAATTGTGTAAAATTACATTTTAGGCAAATTCACGAATTGAGATTATGGGAATGAGTAAAAATGCATATCATCAGAATAGGAGTAAAGGAATGAGTGTGAAAGGTTTACCTTGCCCAGAGTTTGGTTCTATTTCTTCCTTTAGATGGAAGTACAGAAAACAGAAAGGATGCCTCTTGTGCATTGGATTGCTTTGTGACTGCGATGGGGTCTATTTGGATTGTTTTGTGTTTAATTTCATTTATTCTTTAATTTTCAGTTGATGGGATGTGGAGTTTTGGGTGTTGGTGTGTGGCTCCACTTGGCTCATGGAGGGTATGCCTCGTTAGCACCTCAGTTTGCAGTGGCTAGTGCGGATGCCATTCTTATAACAGCCGGAGTGGTGGCATTTGTTGTAGCATTTTTTGGATGCTGTGGGGCATGGTTCCAGAGCCGATGTATGCTCATTACTGTGAGTTGTCAACTTTTTTCTCGGATATATTGGCTGGAAACAAATATATATGCACTTTCCAACATTTTTAAAATGGAAGGATTGGAACTTTCCCCTGTTTTATATTGGTAATTTTATCAAGGTCCCCGTACCAATGTTAGTAGAGTACATAATTATTCCTATTGCTCATCTTTAAAAAGGAATATCCACTTTGGGGTAAAATTAGATCAGCAATATAGGTGTCAAAAAAGCTTGTGTTGCTGTGTATTACATGAATTTGAGACCTGGGCTATGATCATGGTTCTCTATAATTTGTGCTCTCGTTGTGTCACTATTTTTCATTTGCACTAATGAGAGCAAAGACATGGTCTTCATTCTTCAAATTTTGTGCGGTGCTTTAAATCAATAGTTTGCTTCTATGGAGTGCACTCTCAAGACAATACCTGTGATTATTGCCCTTCTGGAGAAGTTTGAATTTTGGTTAACGATAACGACAATGGAAAATAAGGAACTATGATCCCACCCCTGATTTTTTTTACTTTTAAAACCCTTTAGAGTTGTGGAGAAAAGTTGTTTAGTGTGGAGGTTCAGCTCAACATCCCTTTCTAATTTCTACCAATCTGAGCACATCTGGAGTGGATTAGTCACCACCATCTGGTGTCTAATTTGGAGTCCTCAAGAGTCCCCTAATGTCCTTTGAATATTTGAAAATTTGCCATTTTTCACAAAGTGGTTTAGTTCCCCTGTCTCAGGGGGCCAGTAGCCCCTCCCCTCTTCCATTCATTCGGTTGTGCTTATCCCTCTTCACCCTGCTGCCCAATTCTGCACTGGGTACTTTTGCTACAGCAATTACCAAATATTTTTCATTATCCTTAGTCTCCATTTTCCAAAATTTGTGACCTTTGTAAATATAAGAATGGCTAATATTTTATTTACTGCTTTTCAACCTTTAATATGTGACTATTAAGTTTTTTCAGGTACCCTTAAACCACCAAGTATGTACCTCTCAAGTTGGGTACTACAGGTTGGGTACTACTACAATGGATGTTCACTTAGGCTTTTAAACCTATGTTAAGGACTCACTCTGTACAAAACCATAGGTTTTATAGTTAGGTGTACCCACAAGTCAACTCCAGTAACTGCCAAGATTTTGCTATATAATGTCTAAGGGTGTGATAGATTTAATTTAGAATTAAGATGTAATTTAGAATCTCCATATTTTTAGTGTAAGGAAATATTTGAAAAAGTAGTTGGGAAACTTTTGTAAGCACTCACTTTTGTGAATATGGTGTATGCCACTTGTAAAAAAGCTGTGTACCCTGTGAGAATCTGCTTATATTGCATAATATCAACTCTGGAAATTTGAAAGAAAATCATGTACCAGGTAATTTTATCTTGTTAATTATATTGGTGATATTCTACACTCAAATGATTCACTTGAATATTCATTTAACCAATTAAATAGAAAAATGTTTTATATTTAGCCTCAGTGGGGAAGGGTAATGTCCTCATATGCCAATGTGAAGGTTGTGGATTCGAATGCCACCTGGGTGGTTTTTCATCATCCAGGGTATGGATGTGTGCATTTGTCCAAATATGTATATGTTAAATTAATTGTAGTTGGCGGAAGCTGTAACCATTAAATAAATTATTATTATATTCCATTTATTAGTAATAACTGTAACATACATATTATTATTTTTATTTTTTCAGAAAAGTAGATATTTCTGATGAAAAATATATTTTCCTGAATTTTTTGGAAATCTTAAAACAAGTCAATGAATTTATCACTCTTCTGAACAATTTGCATATTTAAGGACTAACTGGAAAAATAATCATGGCTCTTCTTTCTATCATCTTATCTATTGGAACTCAAGTGAAGGCTAATTTGTTTAGTTCCTATTCTTTTTTATGAATTTGAATAACTTTTTATTTTGAATTATTCATATTTTAGTAGAATTTGAACAATTTGGGTGGAGCATAAAGTGCTTATCAGTTATTTGTTCTTTCAATCTGAACTCAAAATTTGTTCCTCATGACCCTCTGGCCACCATAGCAACTAACCACTCAAAAGATTTCTAAGCTAAGGAAGGTGAATTTTTTAAAAAATTATTAACAATTTTGAATGTTCTATGATTATAGAGCATATGTAGTGGACTTCAGAAATACCACTTTTTACTTCAGAAATACCATACAGTTTTATCATAAAAATTTGGCATCCTTCGATTGCCACTTTTATTCATGTACTTACCTGACTGAAAATTTTATTCCTTATTTTTACAGTATTTCAGCTTGGTGGTGTTCATGTTTTTGGTGGAATTCCTTCTTGCGACTGTAGCTTTCGTTTTCCGTGAAAGCCTAGGAAGGACATTGAGGGAAGAGTTGAAGTATGGCATTGAGAACCATTATAATGATTCACAGTCATCTCCCAATGGCCTCCACCATATTTGGAACCACATACACAACGAGGTAAGTTTCCCCTGTCCTTATGCTCTTGCTTATTTTGCTGTGTACATTTACTCAGTTCACTAGGAAAATCAATCACTATTTATTATCCAATTGTTTACTTATCAAGAATCTGTTTTGCTTGTAGTTTTAACTCCTCTTGACATTTCAATCCTCTTCACCTCTTATACTATCCATTGGTTTAGGAAGCTCATTTTCTTATCTTTCTCATACAAGTATTACCTGTAATATTTCCCAGCTCCATTTTATGCTTCCCTCCTTTCAATTTTGGAGAACAAGAGGAGTAATTTCACTCCTTTCACTAGAAAGTTATCATATAAAAACAAATTCTATGAAATTCTCTCACCTCTATTATATGTCATCCAAAGCTTAGCCTATTTTATCGTATGTAAATATTTACTGGGAATTCTTGAACTGCACAAATGAATATTTTAAAAAGATATTTGAGATTCTGCCATGTCACAAATTCTCACTCTGAGTATGATGGTGTTGTAATACAAGCTACACTTTGTGCATTTTCATTCCTTTTTTGCCTGGCAATGGCAATTTCATTCCTTTTTCTCATTTTTTTCAGTTCACTATATCAGTTCTCATTTGTCTGAATATTCTGTTAGTGCATATAATTTGAGGCATAGATGTTTGCAATTTTTATGCAGTCTTAACTTTACATATTCTATCACCGATGGGATTGTAAAATAGTTTTATTTTCTTTTGACACCTATAAATTTGATTTCACATTGTCATCTTCTGCCTTCAATTTTCGTGTAATATTATGTACAGTCATTTTTGTAATTACCGCACTCTCATTTCACCATATTTCCTCGGGAGCTGTTACCGCGAATTGAACCTATATCCCTTGATATTGAGGGATCTGGGTTTGAGTCCCAGTCATGGCAAATGATTTTTTCTCTTAAATGTTTACACTTATGTGTTCTTGTGGGGGCTACGTAAAGGTAATACCATAGCGAGTCCCGGTATCCTCAAAATTAGTCAAATGAGCAAACAAATCATTGTGTTCCAAGTTAGGCTTTAACCTTGTGGATGGTGGCACCAAATGCATGGTTTGGACTGCTTCAGGCAGGTTTATATGTCTGACAGCGTCGTAGCTAGGGGCTGGCCAGGTGGGCAGCTGCTAGGGGCACAACCCTCAGGGGGGCGCACTTCGCAGACCTACTGCCTGCGGGCCGCTGGGGCACTGTTCCACAAAATTAAAACATAATGCTAACTCACATAAAAAACTTGCACTTTACAATAGGCACCCCCACAGATTAGGCACCCCTAAGTTAACACACAACATTTATACCGAATCCTAAATAAAAGATTTAAAAAAAAACTTAAAACGCAAACCAAAATTTTGTCACACTCGTTGGTATATTAATGACCGTTTTTCCCATAAATATAGATAATGGATGGAAATCCACCATCTTGCCCCGTGTAAATCCCCCGTAAACATTGTTGTCGGTAAATTCCGCACCCTATATAAGTTCCATTTTCTAACTGTGGGTAGTTGGTAGGTAGCGTTAGTGCCGATAAAGTTGTGCAAGGTCGCTATACCCTAGGTGATGACACACACTTAACTAATGTAATCCACCATCTTGAATCCAGATCGCAGTGGGAATTCCAATTTTCCATGTAAATGAATGGCTGACATAGGTTAAAAGAACCACGGATATCTCACAAAATACGTAAGATGAAACAATAATATTTGCAAGAACAATAGGAAATGACATGCTACTTGGGAGTATGTTTAACAACCGGGCTTAAGTCTTCCGTTCAACTCCATAAAAATTACCTCAGACTCTGATTATTGATAGGTAACACGGCAAACATAGACATAAAGAACATAGGTTTCCACTTGTCCAGCACTTTGCCTAGCATTGACGCTACCGGTGACTTCTGCCAGCTATGAAAGATCTTTCAGCAAATTAAAATGAATAAAAATTTATTTACGGTCAAAGATTGGTCAAGAACGTTTGAGTAATCTTGATGTACAATTGATTGAGTATGACAGTGCAAATAGTATTAATTTAGTAGTAATATTGACAAATTGGCCTCAGAAAAAGTCAGAAAAGTAAACTTTAAAGAGAATTTATAATGCCTAAATTAATGAACTCATATTGTATTATTTCCCTTTCTACACAATAGTATGTAAGAACTAATTTTATGCTTAAATGTATAACATAATATAAATTACACTTTCAAAGTTATTGTGTCATTTCTCTTCCTAGAAAATAAGTCTTGGGGGGTGCAAAATTCAAATCTTGCCTGGGGGACTCATGAGTCTAGCTACCATGCTGTCTGACTGTGTTGAACAGTTGGACATATATCGTTCTTTTAAGGGGACATCTAGGTGTAAACCCACATATTTCAAGGTAGTGTTTTGGATTTTTTTGTGGAAAAACGAATGCATGAATTAAAGAACCGTTTTTGTCCTTCATTAATGGTTCTTAACTCTGTCTGTGAGCTGCGTCATGTCTCGTTGCCGAACTGCCTGCATCCAATGCAGTACCCTGATGGTGGAAATGCCACAGCCAATACTAGGCATCTGAAAAATACCACCAAAAGAAATTTTACACTTAACCGACCTAGTTTTCGTATGAACCTCGAAAAAATCTGAGAAAAATGTTTTAAGGAGCCTACAGGGATTAAAACTTTACTTATCTCAAAAAACTGCTAAAATATTGCTGTTTTGATTTTTTTTACTTTGGAAGGAGATTTTTGATCACGGATTCTGAGGTTCACACGAAAATGACATGTGCACCAATAAAAAAATTTCAAATCATGGAGCCTCCATTCGGTCTCTAGTGTGTCGACCAGTTTGAAAAATATCGCTCCGGGAAAAACACATTTAAAGTTTTTTAAACGTTTTCAGTACTGTTTGTGCATACTCACCTAGGTATCATTGATTCCTGCGTCGTACAACACGTCTTCCTCGGCTGAATTTGAAGCCTCCATTTGGTCTCTAGCGTGTCCACCAGTTTGAAAAATGTCATTCTGGGATAAATGCATTAAAAGATTTGCAAAGCCCATAAAAATCTACTAGGGGGAAGGACTCCTTGTTAGCTTAACTGGCTAAAGCACTTGGTGCAATATTGAGGGATCCAGGTTTGAGTCATGGTCAAGATGAACAATGTTTCCTCTGTGGAATTTTTGCACAGAAAAAATCTGGTTTATTTATTAAGGTAGGGAAACAAATTTAATTGACGGGGAGTGGAAAGCCATGAGTTAAAAAGGAGACCTAGAAGAGATAGTGCAGTAGGTTTTGGATTCAGGTGTGGGATGCTAAGAGTATGATATTTCAAAGAGTTTTCAGAGTGGCTATGATTAATTAAGTCAAAAGAAAGTATGAAGCTATTTAAATGTATGGTAAATATGCTCAGTATGCTTATGGGGCTACATACTCTCGGAGATTGGTCTTCAATAAATGAATATGTAGTTATGTAACATTAATTTGATTCAATTTCTCTCTTGTGAGTATGCTTTGGCCTTGAATGATCTGCATATGGCACTCGTGGAAGTTGAAACTTAGAGCTATATGCTTTGATGTATTGATATCTTATTAAATAAATATTTGTAGAGCTATATGATTGGTCTTTTGATAAATTACTGTTGAAAAGAGGAGGGAGTATAGTGATTTGCATGTACCTATTTCCATCTAATTGAGTGTTGATTTCCAGCATGTTAAAAACTTCCAATTCTTTATCACTTGTCAAGACAAGCTTTATTTCTCTGACTGAGAAAAAGCGATACATATGAGCTTCAATACTTAGCATTTAAAATTTTCCTTCTTTATTTCACTGGCAGAAATATTTTCCCTTTTTTAATAAAATGAATAGATATTAATAATTATGAATTTTCATTTCAGTTTCACTGTTGTGGAGTCAACAACTATGAAGACTGGTATGATATCAATGCTTGGAGTGGTGAAAAATTTGTTCCAAATTCCTGCTGTCTTGAAATCTATAGGAATATAACTGGTGAGCCATATAATTTGTTTTCATGCTTATTAGAATCGTCTATCCCATTTTACTATTTGAATTAATTATTTGCTGCGGTTGAGCCTTGATGTATTTGTATTTTGTTACTGAGGATCAAATGCAGCCCTTTGTTCAAAACTTCATTGTTGCTTTATTTCGTAATTCATGAGAACAAGTTGCTGCTTCCCTTGAAATTTATTGTCAGTTTTAGTGTCTTCTTGTGAAACTGCACTTGAACTTATGATTTTTATAGTTGTATATTATTGATGATTTGTTCATATTGTTACGTGCGTGGGTGCAAAAACAACTCTTCTTATTTCCATCACTCTTTTAACACATTTATTTCCCTAAAAATGTACACACAGTAACATTAAAGTCGTTCCCAAACACACCATTTCCCGAATCCTCCTTGTTGATTCCTCGTCTCTCGTCAATAACCACCGTTGCCAAGGCTCTGGATCCTTCCTCCGCTACACTGCCCCCTCCTTAAGGCTGTTTCGTCCCAGAACAGTTCTTACCCTGGTCTTGGCCAAGTTATTCGGCCACCAAACGCGCGTTCACCTCTTGGTCTCCCTCGACTCTTGCGTTGCCACCTGCGTAAGGTGCCAGTCGATTAAAATAGACCACTTTCGGTTTTCCTCGAGGGGGTTTACGAATGCGATAAATAACATCGTTTATTCGCTTCAGGACTTCATACGGACCTTCCCACGCTCGTTGAAATTTAGGTGACAGGCCACGCCGCCTCTGGGGGTTATAGAACCATACTTGGTCTTTAGCCTGGAAACCTCCTTCTTGCGCTCGAGCATCGTAGTTCTGCTTCATTCTGTCACTGGCTTCCTCCATATTTCTACGGACTAGATCATGGATTTGGTCCATCTTCTCCCTCAAACGACTGACATAATCCTCTCCCGCTATAAGCTCTTCGCCGGGTTTGCTGCCAAACCTCAGGTCACATGGCAGGCGTAATTCTCTCCCGAAGAGGATGCAAGCTGGGGTCTGTCCTGTAGTTTCATGGACCGAAGATCTATATGCCAGAAGGAATAATGGCAGATATTCATCCCAATCGCGCTGGTTCTCCGAGACCACCTTGGAGAGGTGTCGACCGATCGACCTGTTCATACGCTCAACCATGCCATCCGATTGGGGGTGCAGAGGTGTAGTTCGTGTTTTTCTTATCCCCATGAGCAAACAGACTTGTTGGAATACGACAGACTCGAAGTTCCTGCCTTGGTTGGAGTGTAGTTCCAAAGGTGTACCGAAGCGTGAGAATAATTCCCTCACCAGGACAGTCGCAATAGTAGTAGCTTCCTGATTTTGTATTGGATACGCTTCAACCCATTTCGAGAAGCAATCTGCGGCTACCAGGATGTATTTATTCCCAGAGTCTGTTTCCGGATCAGGGCCCGCCACGTCGATGGCTAACCCTTCGAACGGGCTCACCAAGTTGTACCGACACATGGGCGCCGTTTTTCTTCCTCTCAGCCCGTTTGCGATGGCACATACCTCGCACCATCTGCACCAATTTTTGGCATTCTCCCTGCAGTTAACCCAGTAGAACCTCTCTCTGACCTTGGCTAGTGTTTTACTGATGCCGAAATGACCTCCAGAGCTCCCGTCGTGCAGATTCTGTAGGACTTCAGGTACCAACTTCTGGGGAACGACGATCTGCGTCCTCGAAGATGTCCCATCGAGGCTCTCGACCACTCGCTTCAAAACTCCGTCGTCCAACTTTAAGCCGTCCCATTGTGCCCAATACGACTCCACTTTTTGACTCGAAGGAGCGACTTCCTCCCACCCAGGTCGGCGTCCCGCTTCTTTCCAAGGGACCATCTTACCAATTTCCGAATCTTCAGATTGTTTGGAACGAAGCGCGGTGGGTACCCAACTGTCGTCGACCACAGTCACTCGTCTTGCTTGAACAATCATTCCTTCTTGTCGCAAGAAATGGCCACATTCCGCCGGACACGACCCTCCAGACAAGGCATCAGCATTCATGTGAATGACTCCAGCTCGATGTTCAATATCGAACTCATTTTCTTGATCGAGGGCCTTCAGACGATCTTCAATGCGCTTATCTACGTTGACTTCCACCTTTTTCAAGTCCTCCTTCACACTATTTACCCTCTCCTGCACGTCTTGTACCTCCGAAGTTGCGTATCTTAATTCTTTCTTCACTTCATTGACATCGGCTTTCAGCTCACTCTTCATTCCGCTGACGTTGCTTTTTAGCTCGCTTTTCAATTCACTGATGTCTTTCAGCTCACCTTTTATTTCGACTAGCTTCTCAAGCAATTCGTCTTTGATGGTTCGGAAATTTTCGACAAGCTCTTTCAATGCTCTGACATTTTCGTTACGCTCCTCTTTAAAGAGACCGAGGACCTGCGTGAATTCGTGCTCGCCGTCTTCCATCTCGAAGAGGAAATCCTCGGGGTCCACACCCTCGGACTGAAGCGCCTCACGAAGCCGCAACCGAAGTACCGATTTCGTCCCACCAGTCTCCATGTCACGCTCCTCCAACTCGCGCTTCAAATCCGCCACTTTCAGCTCACTTAACTTCGCTACTCTTGAAGCCATTCTCTTATCTCACATGGAAATAAGTCGTGGCGAACAAAAAAAAACACTTAAATTTACTAATTTATCCCACTTCTGACACCAGTTGTTACGTGCGTGGGTGCAAAAACAACTCTTCTTATTTCCGTCACTCTTTTAACACATTTATTTCCCTAAAAATGTACACACAGTAACATTAAAGTCGTTCCCAAACACACCATTTCCCAAATCCTCCTTGTTGATTCCTCGTCTCTCGTCAATAACCACCGTTGCCAAGGCTCTGGATCCTTCCTCCGCTACAATATTATAAAATTAAATGGCACTTTTCCTTGTAAAAAATGTATTGATGTGATGCACTTCAGCTTACTTAGCCATCATTTTAGAGAAAAGGGTATTCAGTCAGTAAAATGGATTGCAAGTTATTTTTACCAGATAGTAGAGTGTATTCATGAAAGATGACTTCTGCTCATGTCTGAACATTTCTCCCCCACCACTAGGCAGATTTATATTGAAGCATTCTGCTTCAGCATGTTCACTGGCATATCAATGGCATTTTACTTCTTTTTGTCCCTAAAGTCAATACGGATATGAGTTCCCAGATTCTAAGGTTTCATGTTCTGAGGGCTAAAATATCAGCTCTGTGTCTAACATTGAAAGTCTTTACTTATAATGCTTCCTAATTAATGGTTTTAGGAAGGAAAATTAAGAGTATAATTAGGAATTACTCAAAGTAATCCAGTAAAAGCAAACAGCTGGTTGATATATAAAATAATACTACCTATTGCTTTCAATCTTTACTAATGCTGCCAAAACCCAGCTGGCATATATCCCTAACGGCACGGATAACCTCCGTGCCATTAGGGATAAGTCCTCCTGGTTAGGGAGAGTCTCTCCCTAAAATGAGGGAGGGATCAGGGAGGGGATCATGAAGAAATGAGAGATGAGTGACCGCATAGATTGGAAGGAAATTGGGAGAGAGGAGAAATCAGGGAGTGATCGCGAGGAATCTATCCCTAAATCCCTTTCTTTGATTGGCTCTATGGTTAGCCAAGGGATTCAAAAGATTGATTGCAAGGCCGCGAACGGCAATGTACGGAGTTACGCGATGTGGGTTGGTCTTCAGTGCCACCTATTGGAAGTTCTAGGAACCTAGTTCATATTCTACCGCTCGCTATTTAATTATGCGCAGCTAATAGTAATTTTAATTTTAACCAGTCATTTCATGGCACTTTCGTGATCTGATACCAGCCACATCCA
The DNA here is from genome assembly GCA_963573305.1 of Pyrrhosoma nymphula. Taxonomy (NCBI): domain Eukaryota; kingdom Metazoa; phylum Arthropoda; class Insecta; order Odonata; family Coenagrionidae; genus Pyrrhosoma; species Pyrrhosoma nymphula. Next base: position 41,603,038 of record OY754334.1, read on the forward strand.
ACCATGATTCTGAAGGGCCCTCACACACCAATTTCCACTCTCGAACAGCATCCATCATTACCTAAACTTAAATCAGAGAACACCCAGAAAAAGGACAAAAAAGCACATTTGCACGACCATCGAAAATATAAATAAAACTTCCATAGGAAAGGATATCAAAGAATAAACCGGAAATAGCATCTTTCCATAAATTAGTTTATTGAAATAAGATTCACTTAAAACAATGAAAGTAGCAGTGTAACTAACAATTCAGCAATCATACTCGATCAACAATGATAAATCAAGCGTAATGGCTTCCATGATGCTCTCGAGTGGTTTCAAAATGGTCTGGAAATGATAAATAAGCAATAAATTCATTACCTTCCATCACTCTGATATTAAAAAAATACTTAGTACACTATACAAATATAAGTACGAAGGAGGATTCTTTATCATACAATCTGGACATTATATAATGGCGAATCATGTAAACTTCGACTGGGTTCACTTAGCCTGGGAAATTCATGCATACTTTTAAAGGATTGTTTCAACGTGGCATCCTCGTAAGCAGTTACATAAATATAATGTAAACGTTTACCGTGAGCACCTTAATATGTCAAGGGAGAGATAATTCTTCACTCAAAAATATGGTGCCTATGCCGCTCAACAATGTTCGACACAATGTCATAACTTTCATGCATTAGGCATTAACAAACATGTATAAATATTTGAATATCACGTTCATAGTGCAAATTGGAACCCTTTTCGAAATCAATTTGGGAATGTAAAATCTATCATGTGGTGAATGAAGTGTCTTCGTTGAAAATAATGGAAAATCAGAATTTCTTTATTCATAATAAGTAAATTTTAAGCTTACCTTAAATTGCACGCGCCAAGCCGAAAAATGGTGCAGTTTTCTGTAATTCCTCCTGAATTGCAGGAAAATTGAGTTCACCAACGGGCAATGTCCTTAAACCCTCCGTCCGCGTTCGTTCAATCTTTGAACTTGGCGCATCACGGTGGGGAAGACTACTGAAGTCACACACGTTGATCGCTCAATTTTCAAACTTATTTAGTTTTCGTTGGTAAATAAATTTATTTATACTACGTTATGTGTAATTAAGTTCCATCCGAGGTAATCTTAACTTGATCGGTACTTTGGGAGAGATTGTGGAAAATAATGGATGTTCTCTCCCTAAAAGTAACAATGAAGAAACAATGAAGAAACTCTCCATGATTTCTCCCTAAGTATAAGAATAATAAGTCGCTATATTGATACAGATATTTGTTAGCGGTCACATCAATTCAAAACAATTGCCTGGAAATTTTTGTCGTAATTTTTAAGTGATAAAAATAAAATATAATATGCTTTTTCATCAATATATTTCCATCTGAAATACTTTATGTTGTGTCACCTGATGGGGGGATTTAGGGATAGAATTGGGAGGGGAGCACTTCTCCCTCATCTCTCCCTGATTTCTTCCGAAGAACATATCCGTTGTGCTGGCTGGGAAATCAGTGTGATCAAAATCTTATAGGACTTGAACATATGCATTCTTATTTTTTACAGTTTTAAGTCCTCAGTAGGTAGAAAAGGTGGTAAAATATTGTTATAATAGATTAATTGTAGGTGTGAGTTTAATTAGATACTCAACTGTTTTTTTATTGGCTATGAAGATTCTAGAGTTCATGGTAGATCAAGTTTGTTTAAGATATTTATATTGTTTCCTCTCTCAGAAGTAACGATTTTTTTCCATTATCATTTACTATCTTCTCTGTCTTTTTTTGCAGACTGTGGACAGTCAGGTAATCCAGATGAATGGTACTCAAAAGGCTGTGCGGAGCAGGTGCAAATGTGGTTTGTTCAGCGTCTCCATGTCGTGGGGACCGTGGGATTAGTGGTGGCTTTTATACAGGTACATATTCAGATGTTATTGAGAGGAGTATTGTATTTCTGTGTCTATGCATGCACCCTCCCCCATCTTAAGGAAAGAAGGCAATGTTTAAAAAAGGGGGGCTGAGCTGCTAACACTGTATTTGGTCAACAATGTATTAAAATTCTCCTTAGGCAGGTACTGGCCACCTGTGTTTATGCTGATTGGAGAGGGCGGTGCATCATGTGAATTTCCCCTTCGCCCACCAAAGATAGGATAATGTTGAAGTAAACAATCTCATCTGCATATCCAATTAGAAACATTTAGAGGAATTAAAGCAAGGACAAAAAGAGGAAAATGGAGAATTAGATAAAAGTGGGAGTTTTCCATCCCTCCTGTTTTGCTGAGGGAGCTAGAAACCCTAGATACACTACTGATTGCAGATGCTGTGTTTATTCCCAAAAATCTTTTTTGTTATCACATACATATGACCTTTAATTTTACATGCAGTCATGGATTTACACATTCTGTGTAATAATCAAATTAATTTATACACTCAGTACTATCTCCTAAAATAGTATTTCCTGTAATTGATATTGAAAATATGATTTTTTTAAGTTCTTCCTTGCTTCATTTATGATTTCCTTAAAACATTAAACCATTAATTAATTCTGTTCTGAAGTTCTTAATGCAGAGGTACCCTGAAGTTTTTCAGTCTAAAATTTGGTCACTGCAGCAGCCATTCCTTATAATGCAATGCTTAATTCTGTTACATTCTGATAGTGTTCAATCTTCTTGTTTTGTCCCTTAGTCTTCCTGGCAGGACCTTCCCTTCTATTATACTCTCTCCTACATTTCTTACAAATTAATTATGCCTCAGCCTATGCCCCATCCATCTGATATTTCCCCCTTTTCAAAAGGTTTTCAGTATGATTCTCTCTTCTACTCTTCTATTTACTTCATTATTCATTATTTTATCCATTTGCTGGTTTTCAGCAGCCACCTTAAATGTTAACTTTCAATATCTTGATTTTCCTTCATGATTTTCCTTCCCTTGTAATTCTACCATGTAGGGATGTAAATTATGTCAATTGCTCCATTTTATTTCCTCCTACTGAATTTTCTCTTTCTCTTCCATTTGCAAGGACTTGAGTTTTCATATTATAAATTCTTGTGTCTTTCTCTTTGTGGAGTGAATAAATATTGGAATGAAAAGATAGTCACTCTTTTCAGCCAAGTTTCTGCCTAGCCATGGGATTCAACTCCTGGTACATCTTTCCAAATTATGAGAGTTATTACAAATATCTCTCACAATCAGTAATTGGCAGATATAATTTGCAGAAGATGTAAATTATGTCAATTGCTCCATTTTATTTCCTCCTACTGAATTATTTGTCTTCTTTCTCTTCCATTTGCAAGGACTTGAGTTTTCATATTATAAATTCTTGTGTCTTTCTCTTTGTGGAGTGAATAAATATTGGATTGAAAAGATAGTCACTCTTTTCAGCCAAGTTTCTGCCTAGCCATGGGATTCAACTCCTGGTACATCTTTCCAAATGATGAGAGTTATTACAAATATCTCTCACAATCAGTAATTAGCAGATATAATTTGCAGAAAAGTATTCACCACTGAGAATCTATGCATGAGGTGTTATGTCCTTAAATAAATCTTAGAAGGGATCCTAGGTAAGGACGCACTAGGGAATCAGACACACGACATTTTCAGGAAAAAGGCTGCCCGTCATGCCGAGGGAGAGAGAGAGGTCCCTTTTGGACGATGGGACAAGCGGGACTGTCGGGGACAAGAACACTATATACAGTGTTCTTGGTCGGGGACTGGTGTAGGAACACGTCCAAGGAGATGAGGGGAATGGAAAGGAGGGGTAGGCACGGAAAGGAGGGGAAGGCACGACAGAGTTTCGCCAATCTCATTTATTTGTGCATACGTAATATGAGGAGCTGCTCTGTACTTATTGTAGTGTATGTTCATAAAGTCCTTGCTACATTAATGTGCCTGATTGTGTTTATTTTCTTCTTATTATTGTTTTTACTTCTTGTTTTCTTGGAATAATTTAGTCATTATTCCAATTCCTGTCAAAGTGATAATTTTTATTGATAATTGAAATAAATTTTGACCCAGGGCTATATCGATTATCTTTAAGAAATGCAATTTTTTTATTTTCAGCTTTTTGGTCTAATATCATCTATGTTGCTGTTTTGCACTGTTCGCCACAGAAGATCTACTCCTACATATAAATCATATGACCATACACACTAAAAGTGCACAACATTCTTTAATTTAATTTGAACATTGATGAAGTGGGAATCAATCTCTGTGGAAATCATGATAGCACCTTCCTCTGTGCTCTGTGTAAGGGATGAAACTTATGCAGTCACCATCATGTTGTCCAGAAATATGTTGATCATCGCATTTCAAGGTTTCCATCAAATTTTTTATTTAAAATTTCAAAAATGTTGTTGATGTTATTTCTGTAGAATATATGAAGACAATGTAAATTTTTAAATTATATGACATGTATGAGAGCATCTTGTTATGTTGCACCAATATTTAATATTATATTAAAGTGTACATATTTGTATATATTTAAATTTAATAAATTTTATTGTACTGAACTTTGTCCATACACTGCCTCATTCAGTTCTGATTACATTTCCAGTTTTTTATGTTGTCAGTTAGAGTAATCAAGTGTATTTTGCTTGTTTAATTGTGTTATGCTATAATGTTTAAAAGATTATTAACTCCTGAAGTATTTTATTAATAGTCTATGATTCCAAATGTTATTTTTTAGCATCTGCATCATGCTCATGATCTGAAATGTTACTAATTGTATGTATATGTATATTAATGTCCTAGGAATAAAGTACATGATTTATACTAAAGGTTCAATTTGTAATTCATACTCATCAAAGAAGACCTACCTGATTTTTTTGTGAAATTGGAGATTAAATGCACATGAAATGATAATATTAATGGTGAATTTATCACTGGCAATAGCAAATGTTAAAATGAGTTATTAGAGTTAATCAAGTAACGTTGTGATAAAAGATGGCCCCCTGTCCTTACACAACTCCTTTCTCACTCTGCCATTTTCTTATATTTATTTTACACTTAATTTCTCTTCAGAGCCTTCGTACAAAAATACAATTCGTATTTCATGCAATAGAAGGTTACACGAAGAGGCAAATACAGATATGTCATCGTATTCTATAGCGTAATTATCCTTGCTGCTCATGTCACCCCGGAAAGATGTGCGTTTATAGTTTCTCATTTCAAATACGCGTCACTGTCACTCTTTCAGACTCACATTCCTCAAATGTAAACTCTCTGGGGAGATAATGAGTTCAAGAAATAAAAAAACTGTTGGTGCTTACTTCGTAAACGCTTGATATGCTCTTTCCACTATTTTCTGCCCGGTGACAATCAAAAGACACTTTTGCAGGCAGCACGTCAAATAAACATTTAGACACTCTTTGATCGTTTTCGCACACGATTATCACAGAAATACACATTAATTTATCAGTCTCATACATACTTAGCACCGTTTTAAAAACAAACCCTCTGCACATTGTGCAAACTCATTTTTCTGCAAATTAGCCGAAAGAATTCTCTTTATTTTTCGAGTGCACAAAGCATACACCCGGAACGGTTTTCTCGCTCTTTATTTCCACCAGTGTAACTCACAAAAGTAGCAATTACGTAACCATAAAGATAATTCAAAACTTCTTTCAGGAAATAATGACTGAAAAACATACTCAACCTTCATCTTTTTAATCAAGAATATTTATTTACATTCCTGGCGACGACCGTCACTAAATGATACTAATTTTTTTCATGTTTGTTTTTCATTGATATGACACAAGGTGATAGAATAATATACTATAATACATTCCTTTTAACACCTTTGATATGACATCCCATGTATTTGGTCCACTGTTCCACACAGGAATGTCAAGCATTTCATTGGTCGATACAAATTCCGAGAGTTGCATGGACTTGAACGAAGAATTTGTCATAACACTGTCTTTATGGGGATAACGACCCTGTTCAACACTTCTACCTTGAGTTCCGTAATCACTAGGGTAGATATAGACAGTCGGTATTTAACGCAGTCCTTATTTAACGACCAGAGTTCCTTAAAAACCCCCAGGAGATAATGGGCGCCCATACAAGGGGGCCGCGCCCCCTTCCCCCCCTAGCCTCCCAGGAAAAATAAGAAAGGGAAGGGAAAATTTAATTTATTTCTTGTTTTTGCAGGATTAAATTAATATTTTCGTAACAAATGTAGAAAATTGTCATTCACCTTAGATGTTCCAAAAATGTACTACTGTGACCTCAAATTTACTAAAATTTCTGGGCGAGGACTCCTCGGAACCCTTTATTATACCTTTTTCTTGCCCCCCACCCCCCTAGAAAATATTGTATGGGCGCCCATGTGTCCCTCGGGGTTGATCGAACGAAGACAGCGACGGACACCATAAAACCCTGTGTCTCATCATTTGATATATTTACGGTCATGAGATATGGCTAGGGGGTCTTCTGCAACCTCTCCAAATCCTCAAAAAAATTGGTGTGCCTAAGACCACACGGGAGAAATGTAAACTTCTCTGACTATATAGCCGAGCGTGACGCCCAGAATCCGATTTACCACTGGCAGAATTTTCTGTGCGTGGTGCGCCTATAGAAGTTTACACTTAAAAAACTCCAATCCCAAATTTCTTTGGATCGTACCCATCCTCTTCATGATGAATAGATCCTTCGAGACAAGGAGATGATAGGTAATAACTATTATCTGAGACACGAGATAAACTAGAATACCTACATTTAAGCTGAAATGTTTTCTCTGATGAAAACCACCACCAAATTACACATCACACTCCAAAATGATTAATCCATGCCTCGACCAAGCCATACTATGTAGGTAGCTAAATACGAGCAGGGCCCGCTCTACCATATAGGCGAACTAGGCGAAGTGATGGGGCGCCGCGATTTGAGGGGCGCCGAAATGACAAATGTAGAGAAAAAAAAGGGAAAAAATCGAAAAAAAAAATTGAGAATCTATTAAACAAGAAATTATTAATAAGCTCCCATTAAAAGATTTAGTTTCTAAGTTTGCTGAAATCAAAGCCAGAAGAGTGCAATTTTAATATCTAGTGATTAGTAAATATATGCAAATATGTATTAGTAATAAAATGTATCAACAATATAATTATATTAATACAAAATAATTGAAATATATGTTTATTGATATTTTTGGGAAAAAAGATTGTTTTTTGTTTAATGTAACCTATTGTGATATTATAAGGGATATAATGGATAAATACGAGATTTTAGAAATAAGAAATTTTTTTAGGGGTGCCTTTTTCATCATTCGCCTAGGGCTTCTGTATTGCTAGAGCGGTCCCTGAATACGAGCTAAATTAAACTCTACATACAACGATCATAAATCGCGGAATTCACTAAGTATCGTGAGCGAATTGCAAAGTGACGACGAAAATACAAAGACTACATAACATTATACTACACTCATAATATTCAATAATAAATAACACCTAAATTAGAAGAGTAAGTTTACATGAGGAATTTAAAATGTCACTCACCTTTCAGGTCCCTGGTAATTTCAGCCAAACTATCCCTCTTCTACATCACATCCTCAGGAGCTGAAAACACCTTTCTCTTCGTTTCAATAAAAACCCCGTAAACAAGGTGATCAGAAAAAACGTCCGTTAATATCCTTTTATATTTTTCTAATATCCGTCGTAGTAATCACGCGCCAACGACCCAACAACGAAAACAAGTTGAAATACGTTAATGCCTCCTACCCCCTCAGAGTAGGGGAGGTACGGGTTAAGTGGTAGGGGAAAAATCGGCACCGACGGGTCCTAAGTCCCAACTTGGGCAACGTTAGTAAACGACGTAAAACGGCCTCCCTTTAAACTCGACACTGGCTGGTACAGCTCTCGCGAAAGCTTATGGCGTTCGGATGCGCGGCGTTTGTGCTGTCCGCGTCATACAAATTCCATTTTTTTAAATTCACTCATGCATGACACAAATACCATGTCTTCGATTTCCCCTACGTCACTTTTCCCTACCCCCTCCACCAAACTTTACCCCTCCACGACGTCTTCTTCTACGCATCCGAATGCCATAAGCTTTCGCGAGAACTGTACGCATTGTGACGTTTTGAGTTCTCTTTGCTCTCCCTTCTCCTCCAGCGCCCCTCCTTCGAAGCAGTCCCCTCCCCCCTTTTCACTCTCGTCGCCCGCCTGCTTGCAGTCGCCAACGTCGTCAGGTGGAGATGTGACATCGAGGGGTGCGATGGCTTGACTGATGGAAATAGACGAAATGGACTTCCCACGGACGAAGTGTCCCGACAGCAGACTCTGTTGTTAATGAGTAAGTTGTGAGTGGCCATTATAACCTATAAATTACAATTAGGTACCTGCCTCACTATTAGTTTGCACTAATTTAATGCGTTAGCTGCATGCGATTTGACGTCAAATGCGATTTAGTTGACCGCGCTTACATCTATCCCCTGACCTGAAATCCCTCTGTATTTCAGTGATCAAACTCAATAATTGGGTTACAGTGATTACATGTATTGTGTCGTTCCTCGAAAACATTGGAATAAATTGTTTTGGAGCAGTTAACGAGGTTTGACGTGATGTTCAATGAGTGATTGACGCTTTGCCCTATTCTTTTGACTCGTGTTCTTCTCTCCTCTGCGAACAAATGATTGCATGATTGCGTTGTCTAAGTGGCGAGTGGAATATAATTCAAGTTATATCCATCAAAGAAACCCAGAAAAACAGGTTTTGAACGATATTTTTAGTTTATTTACTAGTGATTCGAGTGACATCGGTGGTTTTGCAGTTTCTGCGGAGAATTTCAGGCTCAACTTAAATAAACTAAACGGTCGTTGAGCTATTAGCGAGTTTAAAGTAAACCTACAGGTTTACTCTACATGTTGATTACCATAGCTACTTAAATAATAATAATTTGGGCATGTGGGTCGGTGGTGCCCACCCCTAGGCTCAATTTATATTTATATCCACGTATACAGTATTTTTTACCTCCCCCCTCCCCCAAATTTCCTGAAATCCCCCATTACACCAAATTATAATTATGACGCACTTTTCTTCATGGCCCCCTTATGCGACCATCTGTCCTGAAACCTTATTATAGTGGATGCATGAATGTTGTGGCAGATATTACTACTTATTTTTGAAAAGTTTTTTGTGCCGAAAACAAGTATAATGTGTAGAATAAATTTAATTTTTTCTAGCTGTTAATGTGGCATTTTGTTTTTTCATCTCATTTCTAAAACTTATAGTATCGGCAAACTGAACGCAGAGCAAAAGAGTAGCTTGTGCATATGTGAAAATGGATTCAATCGAAAGTTAGTGTTGGTGGAGTTCCCTCAGCTGGGTCCCAAGGCACAGGCCGGCTTAAGGCCCTGACGACTGCCCGGGGCGCCGCAAAGGAAATAGCGCCAAGATGGTGGAAAAATATTTTTACTACAACGTTTAACTGGTGAATGGGTTTGATAAGCGGGGAGGGGAGGCGCCGGAATACTCTCTCGCCCGGGTGAAAATTTTGTCTAAAGCCGGCCCTGCCAAGGCTCTTAGAACTTTTGGGCCATTGTGCCATCCATTTTGAGTTTTTACCTCTGGAGGCCTACAGATATGCTTGTGGCCTACCTATATGCTTTCTATGGGGAAATCCGTTATGTCCTTTGTTTTGCGTGGGAGATGCGTACCAAGGTATTTCCTTACCTGGGCGTTAAGGTGCTCAGACCTCTAGTTGGTCCATTGTGCCATCTACCTTATTGAGTTTTAACCATGGCGACCCTTAGCCTTCCCGAAGCCTAGAAAGTCTCCAATGGGTACTTACCATGTCGTTTGGTCCTGCAATGGGCATACTTCAGTACCGATTCTTGAGGTCGTGATTGATAGGCATCCACATAGTAGTAGTAAGGGGAGAGATCCTTCCGGAACCCTCCCAATTTATTTTCTCAAATAAAATTTTTGGGTTCCTTTAAATTTACCCCTCTTTTATACTCGTTTTAATATTTTTTTTTTCTTATTTTAATGTTTTGGTATAAAATTTTAAAGAAATTTTATTTCTTCTGCTTGTTTCTGCTTCTAGGCAGCTCCTCCTTGCTCCATTGTCCCTTCGGCTTAGCTGTTCTCCGACTACTCGAGCTCTTCCTTGCCCGCTGTTCCTTCATCCCCCTGCCTTGGCTGGGCTCCATCTACTTCATACTCCTAGACTGTGCTCCGGCTGCTCTTTACTCCTTGGCTGCCCGCTTCTCATCGGCTGCTCTTCGGCTGTCCACTGTTCCTCAGCTGTTCCTTTCGATTTCTCAGCTGGTCCTCTCCAGTGTCTTTATTGGATGGGGGTTCTTCATCCTCGTCGCACCATCTACTATCTTCAATTCCTTCTGTGTGAAGATAATTCTTTGCTCAGTATTGGCCGGTTAACAGTTCCACTATTGTTCTTAAGATTAATTAATTTGCTTTATTTAATTATTGGATGTTTTTGCATAACCAAATTTTGGTCCATCAATTAATCTCCTTGCCATGCATCAAGCCTTGAATTGAGTGCCATATCTTGCTAAAAAAAACTAGCAATACTAGTAAGTTGTTTGGCTGTAGCCCACCCCTTGATCTCAGACTGCATGATTAAAGGTATATTGTTCACCGTTGGCTCTGTACCAAAGGGATAACTGTGAGCTTCTCTTTTTCCTAGCTCATCTGTCTTTTCATTTTCAGTAATGCCTTCATGTCCAGGTACCTTAGGTTAGTGAAAAGTCTGCACCAGCACGCCCAGTTAAGTAACACTCTATTTTGTTTGTTTGTTGAAAGTTTTATCAATTTGTCTACGGACATATGGTCAATGTGATAATAGATCATTGACATTAAGTAACTTTATTTTGAAAGCCATTTGCAGAAGTTCCAGTTTGCATACAAAGAAGTAGAGATGGGAAAATTACCGTAATTTTCATCTGAGGTAAATTACCGTGGTAAATTACGGTAATTTTCAAAAATTACCGTAATTTTCCAGTAATTTTCAGTTTTAAGCATTAAACAGAAAATGTATGGTTAAATAAGAATGCCAATAGCAAAAGGGTGATTATACAATGTTTAAACCATACCTGATGCAACATTAATCTATTAAAAATTTTCAAAATTGTAAAAAGAAATACGGCAGCAACACGCAATCTGGCTTTCTTTTGTCAAAGTATGAAAAATTTTAAAGAAGAATATTCGACTAATAATTACTCAATAATGTTTTAATTTAAGTAAAATATGCCAAAAATGAGTTGAACATTCCTAAATTTATAATTAAACACGTCAGAAATGTGGACTTAGCTTTAAAGAACATCTTGGGAATTTATCTGTATGAAAAATTATCTCAAACATCTTGAAAATTACCGAAAATTACGGTAATTTTCAAGGGGCGCGGTAAATTACGAAAAATACCATGGTAATTTACGAAAATTACCGTGGTAATTTTCAAAGGTGCCCATCTCTACAAAGAAGTATGTTAGCTCTCTATAGTCCTATCATTTAAAGTTATGTTCTTGGGATAAATATGCAAGTATACTGTAGATCCACTTTCTAGAGCTTTTCCTGACACTGAGGTCATAGACTAAAAATATGTAATTGAAGTTCATATTCAATTGTCATTCACTAATTTTTCCATGTCTGAGGAGAGAAGCAAAAAGATTTCATTGACGGTAAAAATGTTATCATCTAGTATTCAGTTATAAAAAGTATGAATTTGAAGATGTTATGTTCAACTAATTAAGTGAAAGCATGTGCTTAATTTAATGGGAATATGCAGTCAGAAATACTCATTGGAGGGAGCTTGGGTTTTAGAATAATTGTTCCTGTTGCTTTGCATAAAGATATAAATGTTACCAAAGGCTGTCAAAGGTCATCAGGGGTTCATTGATTCAAAAGAATTTGTCCATAGTAAACAAAAATAAACTCTTGTGCAGAATTTGACTAGTCTATTTAAAGGTTCGTATTCATAATTTATTAAAAGACTTAGTACTTATCTACAATCTAATTTAGTAATCAATAATGCACCGTGCTATTAAGATATTGTAGAAAATTATGAAGTTGGTATTTCACATGAAAATAATACAAACATTCATAACTTCGACAAAGTGAAGCCTGCAAAATTAAAGTGTAGTCTATATAAATGTTGGGAAAGTCTCTATGCTATGCTATGATCTTCATGAACCAATAATTATCATACATCATCATCTCAAAGGGAATAAATTTCAGTTCCTATTTTTTAGTGGTTAGACAACATAATTAAAAATATTTTGTTTAATTTTTAAAGAGTAAACACTATCATCAAAACATTCTACTTTGGGTCAAGAAGAAAGTGCATATCCCCTTCTTGCTTCTCTCCATCATAAAGCCACTACTATACCTAACTAACCTGCCTTCATCATCGAAAATTATGGACTATCACTTAAGATTTAATTTTCAATTACTGTAAAAACCTTGCTACCAGTGTCAAGTCATTGTCAACATTTTTGGGCCATCCATTAACATTTTATCATACAATTTTTTGTAAAAAATTTGCAGCCATAAATTGTTAATTTAAAGATTACGAAGAGTTCAAAACATATGTGTATGAAGGCATGTATGCAAGTAGGAGAACAAAAGAATTGTTAGCATGAAAGGTTGGGGATAGAGATGGGAACATTACAGTAATTTTCATCTGAGATAAATTACCGTGGTAAATTACGGTCATTTTCGAAAATTACTGTAATTTTCCAGTATTTTTCAGTTTTAAGCATTAAACAGAAAATGTATGGTGAAATAAGAATGACTACAGCAAAAGGAAGGGGATACGATGTTTAAAACATACCTAAAGTAACATTAATCTATTATATATTTTTAAAATTGAAAAAAGAAATACGGCAGCAACACACAATCTGGCTTTCTTTTGTCGAAGTATGAGAAATTTTCAAGAAGAATATTCTACAAATAATTGCTCAATAATGTTATAATGTAAGTGAAATATGTCAAAAATGATTTGTACATGCCTCATTTTAAAATTAAACATGTTGGAAATGTTGACTTGGCTTAAATGAACATGTTGGGAATTTATCTGTATGAAAAATTATCTCAAACATAGGTGAATTATCTATAAAATTACCAAAAATTACGGTAATTTTCAAGGGGCACGGTAAATTACGAAAAATACCGCGGTAATTTACGAAAATTACCGCGGTAAATTTCAAAGTGGCCCATCTATAGTTTGGGATGATGTTCATTTAAAAAATCTCTGAATGATCAAGCAGCCGAAATAAAAGCTGCTATGGATATCCTAGTCATGTCGTCTTAAGACTGTGGCAGGAACAGTCCGTTGTAAAGATCGCAATCTTTGTGGGAGCATATGGTAATATTTTTCAAAATTCTCTTTGGATGCCTAATACTGCATATTTGGTTGAAACCCCAGTTCCTAAGGCACTGTGGTAAAGTAGCAATGATAGTATATGGGAAGGACAGAGTGTGGAACAAGATATAATTACCATACCCCAGACTGTTAGGCCCGAGTCTGGTAGTCTTGTTAACACGTTCAGGACCGAGGACGCACACGCTGCGTCCTGAAGTGTGTTAAAGAAGTGTGTTTAAATGCTGTATTAAATTTTTTCTTTTTTTTTGGCCCCTGGGGATAGGTATCAATATTCAGGGCGGCCCTGAAAGTGTTGAGCCCCCTCAGAGAAACTCTGATTTTCCTTGATGGTTTGCTCTCTATATATTTTGCCTTTTTTCATTGTCAACTAATTAGCCATTAGTAACAACAACACCAAACAATATTTAAAATGCTATAATTTGATGATTTATACTGATTTGGATAAGCCCTCAATTACCTCGATAGGTACCTATTTATCATTCACATGTTGCCCTAAGCGATTTCACTGTATCAAGGATCTCTTGGGGTAGTTAAAAGTAAGATCACTGGTATTCTACCAAACTAAGTCGTCTAGGCTTGCCATTTATTTCCATCGCCTCAGGGATCGTTCTGTAACATTTTCTATGTAAAGCTATTACTATGTAATCCCTATTTAAAACTTCATATCTTTTGTCCCCTTTGATACCATCGGAACTCAGATTCTTCTCATCCCTCTCCCAAGCTTACCCAACTTTATATGCTCTTTTGCCCTCTTCAGCATGTTGTTTTATCCCAGGTCCACACTTCCTCCAGCCACTTCTGAGCACTCCTTTGAATTTCTCCCTCAAGCCCCCTTTCCTCGGACTTTTTTGAAGTTTCCTCTCGTATACAATTTTTTGAAGCCTTAAAACAATTCTGCGAGAATTTTGCACTTTTTTTATATTTGCTTTTTTCTTCCAAACTATGCATTCCTTGGAGTAATTAGTCATTACAACTGGGGCTGATCAAATGTGACAAAGCAAGTCTTCTGTGATTGAGCTTTAGTTCTTTCACTGGCTTCCATAAGCGCTGTCAACACTGTGCCATAATCAGAGGGCGGAGAGCAAATGAATGGGAGGAAAATAACTTTTGAGCATGAAAAAGGAAGTTCACTAGTCACCTTTTGCATAAACCCATTCCAACGAGGTACGCCTGGGATGTCTGACCACTTTCCATACAAGCACATGAGGGTGGGACTGAGGGAAGTATTTCTTCAGGGGCACACCATTCGCTAATCGAGATCGCTGACAAGCCAGAATATTTTCTTATGCTACAACATTTAAGTTTGATGTCATTGCATGACCTTATTGTGTCAGCAGATACAGCGTTCTTCAAACGAGGAATACTTTTATCAGGCAAAACAGCTGAGTGTGGTGTTATGCACATGATGCCACCCATTTCATTAAATGTATCTTCGTCATCCAAGATACATGCATTCACATCAGCGTTATCAAAGACAAACTGCATGAAAGAATTTTTTTGAATGGGTGGGGACACCTGTTCCCACAGGACTGCTGAACATTCAAGTTGAGGTGCGACATCGTAACTGCATGATAATTCAAGAGATGAGCACCGGTTAACAAGGTGTCTTGATCCAAATTTTTGGCATAACTAAATACCAACTGATGTCATGACAGTGGAAATGAACGAATTTGGTCAGGCAGCTGATATAAGCGTGTGTAAGAAAGCAACTCATTTCTTTTTCCAGTTATCAAGAGAGGAAAGTTTGTCTTAGAACCATAGTTTTGAAAAACAATTTTACTGGCTCTGGAATGACAGATTCTGCATCGCTCAAGAAATTATCAGACTGAGGATACTCAATGGTCTCATACACTTGTGAGCAGATGTCTTGCAAAATTATCTCTGCTGCAGCCTTTACTATTCTCAACCTTTCTTGCTTGGGATCACCTTTTCTGTCCTCGTACCACTTCTCGTACAGAATTTATCGTCCAATGTTTTTGAAACAAGACTGGCGACCTCCCTCCCCCTACCAACATAATCACAATATTGTCCCCATAACGTTGCATGAGGTAATTTTTTAACACTTCTCACGTCCAGAACGTATACATCCTCAATCTGATCCATTAGCTGGTCAAATGAAAATTAACATTCCTCCTCCTTTTCTGCTAGGAATGAGTAAATGGACTCCATGGCGTCCTCTTGATTACTCCCTGTTGGTCGCCCTCTCTACTGCCTCCTGGTTGATGGCATGCTGTACAACTTCTTATGGTAGATGTGGAGGTACCTTGTATCAGCAGTGACAGTCATTTTCATCTTGGATTCTCTCTATAATCTGCCATCCCCATTCATCTCCTCTGCACTCTGTTGCTTCCAGAATTGTTGTCAACACAGAGAATTTCTCAACTGTGTGAACGTGATTTCGACGTGAATAGGGCAGTTTTTGCTGGGGTACTAGGAATTCTTCTTATATATCCTCTCCACAGAGAAAACACATTCTTGCAAGATTTATCCTACTACCTGATGATCTGAGTGATGGCTCTACTTTCGGGAGTGGATCCCCTCAGACGGCAGACAGAGGCTGCAACATTTCTTTCAGCGGTATACCTCTTCCTACATGCATCATGAATGTTGACTTCATTCATTCGCCGGAGAAGATCTCGATGCTGACGAAGGCCTCGTTTCACACTCGCGTCAATCAGTGAGGCAATGCCTCGTTTATAAACGACAACCCCTGAGCCTTCATCCAACGAAATGTTACATATAAAACAAACATCCCATGCTACAGACATTTTGACGCAAGTCACTGTGCCGATGCTCTAACTTTTTGCGTACACCCGGGAACGACTGTTTTCACTGAAAAACTGACGAAACAGCAACAACGGATTGGGGTATTAGGAGAGGAGAGAAAAGACATGAAGAAAGAGCCCCTCCCACGAGCCTGTCCCGCTTCCACAACACAACCTTTCCCGCTTCCACGACACAACCTTTCCCCTCTTCCCATTCAAAGAGTGTAACTGCAAACATTTTGGTCCCTTCCTCCTCCCCTGCCATACCTTCACCGTCTCCCCTCCCCCAAACCGCGACACCTCCACCTCCGATACGCAGCCAGGGCCGTCAAAAATTACAAAAATGTTATAATGTGGCAGAAATGTTTTCATTGACCAAAAATGTCATTAGTTTTGTTAAATTTGTCCATTTATACGTGTTTATATATGACATAAAATCGCATAATCATGCATGACGTTTACCTTAATTTCTACGAAAATCACATTTTCTGTTTTTAATAGTTTTCGAGAAAATTATTTAACCTACGGTTATAATTAAGCCCAAAAAGTAAAGATAATTAAATTTGTTACAATACAAGTTATTATAGTTTTTATGAAAGGACAAGTACTTTGGCCAATATTTGGCCCAAAACATGACTAAATCAAAAAAAAGTAACTTTTCCAAAAAATGGCCCATTTTTGAAGAGCTGTAAATCCAAAACTTTTACACGTACAGAACTGTTTTAGATCTCATTTTGTGGGAAATTTAGTCATCTTTAAAAGTTGTATTAACTAATTACTCCAAGGAACACATAGTTTGGAAAAAAAGCAAATATAAAAAAAAATGCTAAATATTTGCAGTTTTGCTTCCCCCCCCCCCCCCACCGGGGGTCGCACTGGTCTTTCGGAGTTGCAAATCTGGATATTATAATATAGACACTAGTCCTAACAACATCCAAAATTCAGAACTACATGAATTTATGCATTAGGTCCTCCTTTTTAGAGTAAGATTCAACTGGCCTACACTTCATGTTATATTATTTGATTGTCTTTTCTTCACATTTTAACACAAGGTACCAATTATTAATATTCTTCCATTGTTGAATGCCTTATTTGGTAGCTCAGTTCTTCTTCTACTGTCTCCTTCCAGTCTTCCTCCTAAAATCTTCAATACTATATATTTATTATAATTTCATGTTGCTACCCATTTTTAAATCTGGCTGGCAGTGCCTGCTGAAAGAATTTTAATCCATATGATAAAGATGAAAGCTACCTTGTCCCACTTCATTTTTACTTGGAATTTTGAATCTAACATCATATTTCATAAGTATGCCCTAGATTATGATCAGAATCTGCATCTTCTCTTAACAAGATGCATTAAGTTGTGAATCTGTTTCCTAACTTCTGCCTGAAAGTATTATAATTTATTTTATGTTTAACTTTCTCTCCCAGCCTTTTCCATGGTTGCCTTTGCCTCTGCTGATGTCATAACCATTTTTTTTCTATTTTTATTATATTATGCTTGCTATATATATGTATAAATTTATTTCTCCTGTAATATTCCGCTATCTTCTAACTACAGACATTTCCTGTGTATGGGCCATATTCTCCCCCTTCATTTCTGTCCTTACTCCTCCTGTGCCCAACTACCAAAGGCCAATGGCGCATCATTGTTGGTTTTTTCCTACCTGCATCTGACCTTATTGTTTCTTGTAGTTGCCATATTTTCCATCTTGTGGGTAGTTGTCTGTATGTAGGTATATAGATTCATTATCTTAGATTTATCATTGAATTTGTGCTAATTTTATTTGTCCTAAGGACTTAATTGAGGCATTTTGGAAGGGTGTAAAGCCCTGTTGAATGGCTGCTCAAAAGTTTTTATGTAAACTGTGTAGCAGCAGTGGTGGATTTTTGGTTGAACTTATCGGCCTGATCTGTCAGCAGCTGTTCATGAACTGTTTATACAAACTGTTCAGGAACTATGCTTGATATGTACTCAGAAGTGTTCTGTTCAGCAGCTGTTCATGAAGTTCATTATATTAACTGAGTGAAATTGGAAAGTAGCATTGTCATCCCATAAATTCCTAGTTAAGAGGATGTCAATTTCTTGACACACTAACAAATGCATTTTCATTTTATTTTTATATCAGATTGGAAGCCGGTGAAGACTGGAATCCAAACAAATTAGCACCCAAGGGAGATTCCTGTGATTGCTGGACAGCAGCTGCTCACTGATGCTTGAGGGCATCGCATTTGGGCAACTGGCTTACCCAAATCTTGGATATCTCAGAATATGAAGTAAAAATGTATTCAATTGTGAAGAACTAACCTGGATCCTTCTGGGATTACTTACTCAATGTATAAATGTTCTCTTCAACCATTAAAAATTAACTTAAAAGATATTATCTGTACATTTTCATTCACCCCTGGGTAAGATAGTTTTTCCTCATTGTGTTACGAATGGTGAGGAGGAAAAAGAATGCAGATATCTAAATGTTGGCAATTTCAACATTAGTATTATAATTTCCTTTAAATTTAAGATTCCTGTTTCAAAGGGTAATTGACCAATTTATATAATTAAATACATTCTTTAGTTGCACTGTGCATTCTCTTGAACTTGAAATTCATTCAAAGATTGATTTTGGAAAATTAACCACTCAAGTCCTCTTAAAAATTTCCAATAATGGCCTAAATATTTTTTTGAACAACCACCAATTGAAACTATTCTACGGATGGTCAGTATGAGTGGTAAAATTTGGCTTGTGCCACCAAGTTCTGCGATGGTGCCACTGGTTCCTTCAACAGTAGGGCCCCAGATCAGAGAGGAAATAAGAGGGCGGAGGAATAAGGGGACTACGGTCGAGTGCCACCAAGTTCTGCGATGGTGCCACTGGTTCCTTAAACAGTAGGGCCTCAGAGCAGTGAGGAAATTGAGGGCGGAGGAACAAGGGGACTACGGTCGAGTGCCACCAAGTTTTGCGATTACTTCCCTGAACCTTGGTCGGTGGCTGTATCTCGCCAAGGCTGGTTCAGAAATAAAAGAAATGATAATCAACCTTCACCGTGGTATGGCTCCTTCCTTAATGCTCCTTACATCTCGTGGTTAAATCAGTTAAATGGCTCTCCTTCGCGGCCAGTCCACCCGCCTTGGAAGCCACTGAACGATCTAAGCGTTCGGCTGGTCGAGACGGTGATCTGTGTCCCTTCAGAAAGAAGAGCCTCTCATCTGGCTGTCATTGCAAAGCAAACGATTCGCGAAATCACCGGAGCACAAAATTATTCTAAGTCCAGAGCCTCCCTCACAGAGAGAGAAGGATAGTCAAGAGGTTGCCATGCCTCGAGACCCGCTCGGACGGCACCTCGGCTCGCATCGACAAAAATTTTCAGAAAAATGATGAAGTCCCCAATTTTTGAAGTCAAGTATACGTTTTGAGTCGGCTTTTAATAAGAATCCCGGTAGCCCAGGGGATAAGAGGCGGGAGCAGTTGGTAAGAATATAGCGCTTGTTACATCGAATCCTTTTGCCGGCAATTTTTTTTTATTTCTCGATTTTTTTTAAAATTAGCAATTTGTAGAAAATATTCTCCTGGGATTTTTACAATGTGTTCAGTACGACGCGAGACGTCCAGAAAACCTTTAATTGTTGACCATTTTTTGTAAAAATGCCGAATTTTTTCCCGGCGGGCCGGCCGGGCGCCCGGAAAAAAAATCGGCATTTTTACAAAAAAATGGTCAACAATTAAAGGTTTTCTGGACTTCCCATGTTGTCCTCAACACAATATTAAAACCTGGAAATGCATTTATGATAAAAATGCAGGGGAGGACCCTAGTTCAAAATTTGATCAATAGATGGCGTCCGCATTTATTAATTCGCAAAATCACTTCCCGGAGACCGCTAGTTTTAGACTTGACGAACAGATGGCGAGTGCCTTTACTTTTCGCGAAGTCTGTATAAAAATTTGGCTCACCTGATGACGAACGCGGGAAATTCGACTTTCCGAAATTAATGACCCCTTTTTCCGAATCGCTTCCGACATTTAAAAGATTTAAACAAAACACTGTCATAATTCCATTCGATTTTGGCTGATTACGGAATTCCTTGCAGAATTGTGCTATTCTTATACCTCTGTGATTATCCAAATAACACCTTAGTGTTAATAAGTCTTTTTTTAAATGATTAGCTACCTACCGAGTGAATAGTTACATTACAACCAGCGAGACCTTGTTTCGATTCTCTTTCTTCGTGACACGGAGAGCGAAAGACAGCTGAAGATCATTCTCACATTACTGCGTTCTCCCTCGGAAACGCCAACCCAGCCGTGAATGAAGTAACACAACTTTCCTCAATATTTTTATTTAATCAGTTTGTACACAACGCGAAAATCAGTCATTTTTATGGATTATTATACATTGATGCACACCACGCTTTATTACATTTCACAACGTGAAATGAAGAAGTAGCAGGTAAGTATCTCTTTTCAGGACTAAGATGAAAGTTAGTCCCATAAATGAATACAAGATTTCCTCGTTTTAATTTCAAATTATGATTTACAACATTGACGGATCCTTATCGCCGAAAAAAATTTTTTTTATTAGTAATCATATTCGTCAAGTCTCCACGAATAAAAATTCGTCCACTGTCTGGTATCCGCCTAATTTTAATTCATTTATATTGTTAGTTTCCTGCAAGGGGAAATCATTTTGCAAGTCTACTTAAGTCCTTAATAAATAAGCTGCCGGAAGAAATTTCCCGAATAATAGAGAACACTGAAATGACCAAATATTATCATCGCACTGTTAACCCACAACTCGGATTACGAGTAGCAATGGGACACCCTTGAGTAATTCAGAGATCTAAAATGGTTCCTCGCATATCTCGATTGTCTAAGTTTTGAAAAGACTCAATGAGAATTTAAAATTAAATTTTTAAAATAATTTATTTGCCACTTCCGCTACTCCTGCACTATCACGCAGTGAACTAACTTTCATTTTATTTCCAACAAAATACGAATCACTGATGTAAGCTAGCATGACAATTTTAGAATTAAATGTCAACTAATTCCCAGAATGAGAGGTAACAACTGAAGAGTTTAAAACGAACTGATCAAGACTTACCTACACACCTCTGCACCTCAAAATATTTAAATGGATTACTAAATTATTACACTCTTCTGATAGCTTACCTTTCCATTTCTCTATCTTTTCTCTAGCCATGTACTGTGATGGGCAGTTCTAAGGCAGTTGAATGACTGGAGATATAAGCCCCAATGCAATTAACCAAAAATAACAGTCGAAAAATGGATAAGTTGGATGATAATATTTAATTTTTTTCAACTCGACATGAATCAAGTATGCATAGAAGGAAAATAGGGCTGATAAAACCTAAAAATAAGTAAATATAAAAAATAACGAATATTAAAACCCGCCCTCAAAGATTAAATGCAAACTGAAAAATCAGGAAATTAGTCACGTTCCAACAAAGAAACAAATAAATTACAGTAGACCTTGGTGACTTGAGAGAAAATAAAGACAACATCTTAAGTATGTTTACGGTACATTCATTTACTTCAGTCTCGAGTTGGACTTCGAATTCCCATGCCAGGGTCATAATTTTAAGCTTTTAGATATTTACGTAATGTATTACCATATTTTTTGTAAGATCAAACACAGTATTAAAGTAGAATTCCTGATATATCAACATAGGTTTTATCAAATTTGGACCAGGTAGATTTTACTGTGTGTAGGTGCTGAATATTTGATGGGAGAAGTATTACTCACGGTATAAATTAACTATTTCAAATGAGCCACCAGAGCATGAAGACTACATACCTCTGCAGTTCATAGGAAAAATATCCATTAATTGTGTTATCTGCTCAAAAAGTTTCAGATATGCAGGAAAGGAGCTTTATGATACAATAAAACTTGAGGGAATGCATTAATATATTGGCAGATCAGAAACGTGTAGTTCCCAATGACATGTAAATGTGTCTTCTCTTAAATGAATAAAAAATAATACGAAAAACACGTTATGAAGAAAAATAAATCAAATTTTCTAACTTTGAAATGTCAAAAACATCCTACTAAAAGATTTTAAAGCAATTATGTTTGTAATTTCCAACCAACGTAGCAATAACTGAACATGTGCAACTAATGGCATTTCAACCAAGTTCTCCCAAGAGACATATGTAAACGATAGCTATAATTCTTATGGGAGGCAAAAGTTATAATTTCCTGATGCACAGCCATTGAATTTACTGTGGTTTTAGGCTTGGGGTTTGGGGAGAAGCCATAAAAGTTACTTGGAGGAGAAATTTATCTCCTTGGCACTGTGCACACACGTCAAAATGAAATTCAGTTACAAACTTATTTAGTCAGGACATGAGCAAAATAACTCAAAAGAAAAAATCCAAACCCTGAGGTGATATTGAGTGCATGAAGACTTTGGTAAAAGAAACTAATTTCATGACCTCTCCTCTCAAAATTACACTGACGTTGCAAGGAATTTGGCATGACGTCCATGAAGGGCCATTAGCTTTCCTTGTGGATGCACATGGGCGTTATCTCAGGTGTGACTCAGGGTCAGGTTTCCCATTGCCGAAGTTTTGACAAGCTTCTCTCCCATTAGCCTCAGGCAGCCTGACCCAGTACAACAACTGTGAGAATTCCATATAAAGCACCTATTTCTCCCCGACCATGACAATCTAATCATAATACCACCAACTTATACAATTGTATCAACAGTGTAGCATCTTCAAGCCTTCGTTAAGAGGACACTGTACCTTCCTCTCCAAGGTTCTGATGTCTTAAAAAAGTTTACAACTAGAGGCTCCATCAGCAATCAAGCAGGGGGAAAATGGTAAATGACCGCAATGCTTGAGGAGGCATGCACTCCCGCTTGCACCATCCACTCTTTCCCAGAGCTATTTCAACGATGCCTCACAGCATATCACCACCAGTTGGCAACGGTTTGTCTTCCACCGATGAGTCTGCTGCTCCTCTCATCTCTGGACTAGGTCTAAAAGAATTGCCACCACATTACAGTCGATTACCATTTACTTTACAAAATCACTCGCTAACAAGCAAATTCAACAGTGTAGTAGGTAATTTTATTACCATTTCCGATATGTGGATCCCAAGGGAAAAGATATACAGCACATAGGGAGAATCGAAGCCTTTGACGCCTGCTTTTGATGGAAGATCTGAAAATAAAATGAAACGATAACATAAGAAAGGAGGAAAGGACAAAAGATTAGAAGACGACATTTTTGCATACTGCACCCAAAAAAACTAATCAAGAGGATTCTGGCACCATTGGAGACGCAGAGCTAGGCTAGGTGCATGTGGGAAATCGTGAAAAGGAAAAGTATGAGTATTCTCTCCACGGAGTTGCTACGAAGCTCCACATTCACTGCATCCGTCCTGAGCAGATAACTGTTCTTCATAAAGGCCTGTATACTACACGAGGTATTTCCCAAGGCGAGTAGATATATGAACATTTGAGAGAACATATTAAGAAAATTATAAGGGGCTTCTAAAACAGAAGCATGTATGTTTATGAATTCAAGAGGTGGAAAATATAGAAGAGGACCAGTGGTGCCCACAAAAGGGGGCAATGACACAAAATTCGTCATAAAAATAATTGGGGAGGGGGAACCAGTGATTTAATAAAATTTTGGGGGGTGGGGATGAAAAAATATTGTACATGGAGGAGATGATCCATTGAGCCTGGGGGGATGTGCACCACTGAATAAAACACTTATAAAAAGGAGCCTATAATATGTCCAAGATGTTAAAAATGATTCTTAGAGTATGAGCTGAAGAATAGTAGTAGATTTAAGAGACAGACGACTTATTAGGAATGTCTGCACGAACGTTAAGGGTAGCCGATGACGACTTGGAACAAGCCGCCGGTAAGAAGGGGAATGATGCAGGGATGCCCACTATCTTAGATCCTTTTTAATGCTTACTCAGAAAATATAGTTACAGAAGCATGGAAGGGGATGGAGATGGGAAAAAAGGTGGGAGGGGAGGCGATAAAGTCATTCTGACTCACAGGTAACCAATCATTAGTCACCCAGCCAGCCAAGGGATTACAGCCAATGATGAGCACTCTAGAGGTGCATTAGGAAATGTATGGGATGAAAATAAATAAAGTACTTTTGTAAGGGACCCCTGTAAACCATATATGTTGCCACAACGTAGCAGCAACGTCTCACTGCAACCTACTGGGAGTTGCTGCAACGTTATGATGTCTTAAAAGCATCCAAACGTCCTCCCTAGTACGTTTTGGCAAAGTCTTCACATCGTTTTTGCAACATGACACGTAACATTATTGCAACCATTATTGAATAATGCTCTCAATAGTTCCATTTCAAATGAAAATATTTATTTTACCTGAATTGTTACACACTTGTTTTTTAGTCTCTCCTCTTCCCTCTAATGCCTGCTACTTGCATGTCTAAACCAATATATTGCATTTTCTTTTATATCCTTATATCCATGCTTAGAACGGAAAGCATCTGAAATGAAATTAGATTACAGATTATATCTTCAAGCAGTCCCGAACCTACAGTTCTCATCTTAAAATAAATGAAGCACATTATACCAATAATGCAGGTTCATGTTCTAGTGGTGCTAAACTGGCACTTCTTAATACTGTTTTTGGATTGCCCAAAAAAAGAGAAGTTCCTCCCAAGGCCATCGTGTAACATTCCAAAAACACCTGATATAATACCATTGCCACCTCGTCTACATAGTTCTTTAGTCTGAAACATTATAAGATGTATTATCACTATGACATGAAATTTTTTTTATGAATTGCCGCTAGTTTTGATCCCAAAAATCATATAATGAAGGAAAGATTGTTACCGGTGATGTCTGGAATGCCTTGTCACTCAGTTCTATCTTCAATGTGCCAAACTTCTCCATTGATTCCAGTGGATATTACCGCTTCAGAGGCAAGTCACTATTGACCTCCCCTGAGGACATTAATCTTTTAATTGCCTGGATTCCTCGAAACATGTCCTGCTGTGTCCTCTCCATCCATTACGGATACTCCAAAACAGAGGCTTGAAGAAGACCTGCAAAATCAGAAGAAAAAAAATAAAAAAAACTGAAGTGTGCATAAAATGTACACTAAAATAGGAATAATAAAATGTTAAAAATTTTTGAATCACAAATAACGATGACTCAAATTCTAAAGCAATTAGTCTGTAATAAAATTACTTGGACCAGATCTTAATGGTTTACAAGCAAACAAAGCAAAGAACGCAGCTAACCAACTTTTGGATTAATGACAAGTAAGGATAATGTTCAAAATCCAAATGTATTTGATCACAAGTAGACAACAGATTATGTTTTCCAGGAACGACAGAATAAAGAACTCATCACCCATATTTACATTACTTATATGCAAACAACTTTTCCTCTGACAAAATCGTAGGACCCGTCAGTTTGCTTGATTCAAGCATCAAAATGGGCAAAAAGTCATAAGTAGAGTCCAAATACATCAACAAATGATAAAATTGTAATTGAAGTACATAGCTTTAGTGTTTCCCAAACTCTTTCGAACCATTACCCCCTTGGTTCCATGATCCTCATACCTATAATACACAGTGGCGTACGGGTCCATAAACCCTAAACCATAGTACCCCGGTACGGGCATACTACGGTTTAGGGTTTAAACCCCCCCAAAAACATGTTTACCTGAATTTGTTTTCGTTCATTTACCTGAACTAGCATTTAGAATTTTGCTTATTGGGCTGAAAAATATAGTTGAATTATCTTCACAAAAAGAGAATGTTAATTTAATTATTGTTTCAGTGAATAATAATCTAAATAACATTTTATGGTTATAACCATATATGCACATAAGTATTAATGAAACCCCCCCTGGAAGTCAAAACCCCCCAGAAGTCAATCCTGCATACGCCACTACCTATACATATATATCCAATGCCCCCAATCGTAAATTTAAATAAAAATGTGAATCACAGACAACATGCCCAATGAGGAACTTTATAAAAATAAAATTAAAAACAAATAATCTTAATTCTAATACAACAGATAAATAGGACATCAAATGTATGTACATGCATAGGTATCATTGACCCCTCCTTTTTTCTTTTCGCCCCCCCCTCCCCTCCCCCAGGATAAATGGATGCTTCCTGTGATATGGATCTTAATATTTCACCTGTTTATAGCAGGAGCTTTATTGCAAGTTCTTTCGTCATCGCTATCAATCGTAACAGCCCTCTTCTTCCGAAGGCCTCATTCCATAGAACGACAAGCATCCTGATGTAACTATTGCATCTGCCTCCAACTGGATAGCTGAATAGGATAGCCGAAATACATGAAGTTATCACTTTCATTTCCATTGCATGCCATTCAAGTACCGATATATATTAATTAAGATACAACTTACATTCATTATTGGAAGGAAGATCGAGTCCAAGAACGAGAAACTATGAACCTCTTCCCAGAAGAGTCTCACAGAGTACTCTAGTACTGGACACCCAGTCACTTGGCCAAATAAAACCAAAAGCGTAATCCACAGCGGCGTGGGTCAAAACGAAACTATAGATAGGGGCAATAAAAAGTCCAAAAATCGAAATACAAGCGGTCAGTGGTCAAATGATAAAGGTTGGAGAAAAATCGCACATATTTACACAAATAAGCTCAAAACACAGCACAAACGCCAGTAGATAGCACAATCGATACGTTCGTGCATCACTATCATCACTATCGATCCATCTGTCAGATGAAGCTCGTTCTGATGGTTCCGATTCGCGGGAATATTTTCTATGTCCGAAGGTGTTCCGAAGTCGTCCAAAGGGCATCCAAAATATATTCCACAGTTAATTGCTTATTCACTTCAGATGTTAGAGAAACGCGTTTAAAGCAACATTTTTAGAGATGTTTTCTGGCTCAACTGTTTTGAACTTTGAATTTTTCAGAGTGTGCGAGTGTATTGGAGACGTAATTATTACGTTGCAAAGAGACCTGAATGCGCCTGCAACCTCCCGTGACCTTTCTGCGACGTTGCTGCAACATTTTGTGTTTACTGGGACGTTTTTAGGTTCAGTGATAGGAACATCCGATGTAGAATTCCCCTGAGAAAGGAAGTCTTTTCTTAATATTACTTTACACGAGGCAATTAATTACGCAGTTTGATGCACAGAAATTGTGAGAACGCTGGCACGGAACTAGAGCAGGGGCTCTTTTCCTTTCTTTTATTCATGCATTCGCGCAGTCATTCTGCAAGTCCTTGCTTCACACGACGCAATTTTCACTGCACATCCACCCATTCATCAGACATTGGATTAAAGTGCCTCGTGAAACCCGGCTTTGAGAAATGGGAATTGGTGAGTGGGTCTGAGGAGAGACGAGATGGAAGGGCTAGTTGGTTAGGGGAAGCGAACAGAAACTGATGTCATTAGCGCCATTAAGATAGGTTGTGAAAGGAAGGCATTCAAGGGGATGTATTCATTTTGGTATTCCACCAGCTGATTGTTAGGTTTTTGGACAGTCCTTATCCTAACGCCCAGAAGTCTGGGGTACTACCGCACATTCCCCCTATAGATGGCTCGCCATCAGATCTCTCTTAAATTCCTACAAGGATGCGATCTGTCGCCCACGATCATCAATATCTACCTTCGTTGAAATGTCCACAAATGAAATTAAGGAAATATAAAAAACTGGTATTTAAATAAATGGAGAAAAATTCGCTGATGACTTAGCGATTCTGGCAGAGAAGGGACATTTTTATTTAATTTTTATTTCACGGCTTGAAAATTACTTATAGCCACACGTGATACAGATTAAAAAAAGAACGCATAGCGGCTGTAATACATAATATTTATAATAATAGTACAGGTCCTAGTGCGAGCGAGCAGCTAACTAGTACTTCTAACTCGCTTCGGTTATGAAATCAAGTTGTTTAGGCAGGATGATAGCGATAATGCTTGTTGGCCTAAATGCTGGTTCTATATCACACGATAGTGGAAAGCTATCGTGCTAGCGAGTACATATACCCTCAACCTTGTGCTTGATCAAGTATCGCGTGAAACTGACTTCACTTTACTTCGTAGGTAAAGAGTTCTCACAAGCAGGGCCGTAGCCAGGTCATGTCTTTAGGAGGGGCGACCAATTTCCTAGGAGGGGCAAACGTTTTATAAAGACTTAAAGCTAGATGGGGCAAAAGAAATTCCAGGAGGGGCGGCGCCCCCCCCCCCCCCCCCCTGACTACGGCCCTGCTCACAAAGCAACATAACTTAAGGTTACAAGACGGCACACACACGTAAACACTATGCAAATCTATATCCACATCCGGAATTCCAAATTTACTGTAATAATACCGACCAATCCTAACATACATTTCATTCGCGGGGAAGGAATTTCACCCAGCATTTTCCACATGATAAAAACGAAGGTAAGATACATATTTTAAGACACCGACATAAAAAGATAATTCACGACACTTTCACTTACCTCAACAAATTGATTTAAATTTCCCGAGGTTACCTTGTTACTCACTTTCAGAAATGAAATTTTCCCGAACACGTTTATGCTACACTTGATCCGCCATCTTAACTTCAAGGCTTATCGACAACAGTGCTCAATCGGCGGAGCGGAAGAACTTCAAAAACAAATGAAAAAAGAAAATGATACTGCGGTACTATGGGTACTATCGACGCCATCGGTACTTTAGAGTAGATTTTGGTAGATTTCGTCTTCGCTGCCGTAGCTTCCACTGTTTACAGGGTCTCGAAATGGCCTTTTTCATTTATAAATTACGTTTGTTTAATTTATATCGTCTAATTACCCATTAAAATTACAGATATACTTAAGAAAGAATATTTTTTAATCGGTTCCATATCCGTGCATAGGTATGACAAAACATTGAGTATGCATATAACTTATATACTTATAACTATGGATAAATAACTAGCGTAATAATTGGGACATCCTAAGCTAGACGGGACTCCTTGGAAGTACAAAATTGAACTCCTAAAATCAATAACATCACCATGGTGATGTTGTTGCAAAATCTAGCCTTGCCTAGCGACTTCATGTATATTTATTTAAAATAATTTAAGTTTGAACGCATTTCAAATGATGAGAGATGGAGAGGCGAACTAGAAATCAAATTTTTGTTGGCATGGGGTAACAAGACCAACCGGCCACCGTGATTCACCTGCAAGAAAATGGCGTTGAAAGGAATCTAATGAGTAGAAGAGAGGAGGAGAAATAAAGCCCACGCGGAGGTAGATGTGTGCAAGATAGAAGCCTTAATGTTTCATACGTCGGGAAAGGAAGTATTGGGCATGGTGAGACAGGTGGCGGAGATTCGGAGAAGGCAGAAAAAGAGGACGGCGAGTGTGCTGAGAAGTGACGGAAGGTAGAAAGCTATCTGATGCTTTACCGTCGTACGCTGTAGTTGTGAAGTCGATTCGGATACTCCGCCTGGTCAAATTCTGCATCTCTGCCGACGTTTCGACGTATTCGAGTCGTTCTCAGGGCAGAATGTCGTGACGGTCAATTCAAAAAGTAGTAACAACAGCAACCGACACTCCAGGACTCCCTCGACAATTCCTGGGAACCGTTCCGGAGGAGAATCCATGAGGCCAGAAAAAGACGGGGAGCAACCAATCGATCAAGGTACGTTTTCATGGATGCGTTTCAGGCGAAGAGACGCGAAAACGGGATCTTCAGCCAATCAGAAGCCCGGAATCCTCAGAAGTCACCTGATCCAAGCCTGTACCAGCCAGAAATCAGTTTTACCTTTCCAAAGTTGCATAACCAAAGAACATCTTAAATAAATTTATTTACGGTATTCAATTTATGTTTTAACGTTTCGTTTTATATTTCTTCTCTATTGTTTATTTCGTCATTTATTAATTGATAACCAGACAGCGGTTTTTACGGGTTTCCAGCCGTCCAAGGGTAAATGTCGGGCCTAAACCTTTCCTGGAGGAAGAGTAGTTTATAAATATTTTACTACCAAAAAAGACAATCCACACCCTGCCGCCTACAGCCGATGTTATCTCTTTTGTTATTGCTGTTGTTGTTTTGTTAAATTTATTCATTTATTATTCTCTGTACTGCAATTTGTGGCGAATAAACTTCTTTTGGATTGAACCGAATCGAAAGCCATGTAATGTTTTTTTTTACAAATTTTATCTTTTCTCATAATTTTTGTACACCGTTGTTATTGTAGGTTATTTACTTATTTAATGCGTGGGTTTTTACTGGTTTACCCCCGCTCTAGAGCGAATGGCGGACCGATACTGCTCCCGTGCGACCTAATGAAAACTTCAAGGCGAATGCTTGCAAGCCAAAGACAATGAACATCATGGACTCTTCAGATCCTGAAGAGGAAACTATTCCTAAAACGGGGGTCACATTTTGCAGTTTTTGTAAATATTTTTCCCTCTTTCGTTTGCAAGTACATTTTAGGTCTGCCGCAATGCAACATAAACACCTTTTCGACTTTGACAGTCACGAAGTTCAGCCTGAAAAAGATGACTGATGAGTGAATCGCCCGTCGAAACGTCGACAGATAAGCAGAATTTGACCCGGTGGGGATTCGGAACAGATTTCACAGCCAGGTGAGGTCATGTTGAAGAGGGTGACAGCGGGGAGAACGCTTGGAAAGCTCGGAAGAGGAAGGAA
The DNA here is from genome assembly GCA_963573305.1 of Pyrrhosoma nymphula. Classification (NCBI taxonomy): domain Eukaryota; kingdom Metazoa; phylum Arthropoda; class Insecta; order Odonata; family Coenagrionidae; genus Pyrrhosoma; species Pyrrhosoma nymphula. The sequence goes on from OY754334.1 coordinate 41,633,772, forward strand.
GAGGATAGGAATTCAGGAAAACCTTATGGAGAGGCAGAAGTTAAGATGGTTGGTCTGAGAGCAGGGAAGTTGTATACGGATCCAAATATGAGATTTTAAAGTAGGGACAGTTCAAAAATCAACTGATTGGCGGTGCGGAAATATGCCGAATAGTCACAGCAAAAGCAAAATTCTAGGGTGTTTTATTTGATCTTAGCAACAGTATTTCTTGGTGTATGCAGTAGGAGCTGAAACGTATCCTTGGGAAATGCTAGGAAAACACTTATTGCAAAATACATCATATGAACGCCGTTTATTAAATACTGAGGTAGTGAAAATGATCGTGGCGGATCAAGCTAAGACGTAATAACTAAGACGTAAAAACTAAGACGTAATAACTAAGATTTTTGGGGAAGAAATGCGTTGGGTAAAAATTTCGGTTTTTGAATTTGCAAACCAATTTAGAGAAATAATGTGCTAGGTGTTCATATATAAGATTAAACCTATATTTCCCATCAAAATCCATTCAATTATGAGTCACACTGCTGAATATATCACGAAAACGTTTTAGAAATTCAGCTGTTGTCCGCAACAGCCGATCTAATGTTAAAATAAATCCCTATGTGCAATGGTCACTGAACTGTATCGGGATACACTATGGGTAGTGAAAAGTAATAAGAGAAAGAAAGCTCTTCTACCTTTTCGTCATATTCTCTCCATATTATTTTGAAAAATCCCACTCTTCCAACATATTTTATTTACTATATGTATTTATTAAATGATTCAACTTTTCGGACCCCTATTTGTTTAAATGATTTTTGAATTTACGCACCCACTGTCCATTACATACGTCCAGTCTCTCGAGTATAGGAAGCTGTATCTGCGAGTGAGAACTATCTATCTATCTATTTCTACGAACTAATCCTGGATGGCCTTTCCATTCCTAGGTTGAAAATGGTCAGTGCCTAAGTAGTCATTCACTCCTGTCTCTTACCTGCTGTTTATGATTGTTAGTACAACCTTCGCCGTGTACGAAATCAAAGTTATTGTTTTATGGTCTTCGCATCATAACGCTTTCTCCTTGATCGGGATGCGGATGAAAATTATTTTCACGTAGTCGTCCCGCCATTCTCCCCACTCGTAGATCCTACAAATGACTACGAAATATCGTCACTCATTGATCCGAGAAGGGATACATTTGGGCACAAATAGAAAAAAAATATTAGACTCCCACGAAATTTGGTACCCAGGGTTTTTTTGGGTGGATAATTGAGAATATGAAGTCGAAATTCATCCTAAAGTATAATCAAAACGTTTTGCTTGTTTTGTGGATTTTTTCAGAGCAAATGGGGAAAATAAAAGAAGATCCTTTTTTGACAGGAGTGTATTGGAGAGTTAGGAGACTCATTCGAAACTCATTTATGGCCCAAACGGCACAGGTGAGAGTGGCTGACGGAAAATCAGGGTAGCAAGTTATAGGTCGCGGGGTAAGACAAGGTTGCCCGCGGTGGCCCTCTAATTAATGACATTTACGTCGAGAAAATTGTAAGAGAGGCATGGGAAAAGCTAGATAAGGTATAAAAGGCATAAGGTATAACAGGAATAAAGGTAGATACACAGCTGATAAAGACTGTTAGATTTGCAGAAGACCGAGTGACCGTTTTAAAGTGGCATTCAAAACTCCATTTAGCATGAAGAACCTTTTAGTGAACTGTAAGGAAAGCCACCTGAGGTAATTTAGAAATGCTATATTGATTTAAAATAATTCTTCCGTAATTATTATTCCCTGGACATTGTTTAATTATCTCAAATTAGTTAGACCAACGACGGAAGACGCATGTTTGATGAGTTTTGCTGCATTTGCGGCGAGCGGGCAGGAGACGCGAGCCGGCAGGAGGCGCGAGCGGCCTGCTGACCGTTGCGCTGCGACGCGTCGCGACGCTGCGTGGGCGTTGCATAATTACGCGCGGCCGCGAACTCAAAGAAGACAATTTGTGGCTTAACGGCTGCAGATACGTCCAAATGGACGACATTTTTCATTTGAAGAGATCGCAACTCGGCTAAATCCATGGGGAACCGCTTTAAAACATGACTTTTTCCAATTAAGCCCCCCCCTACCCATAAATGGCCACGGCGCGAGGGTCTAAGGTTAACCTAGAGGACCCAAATTTTTCTGGCCTTATTTTGAGTCACTTTGACAACTTTTTCCAGAGGGCCAAGTTTCTCCGAGAAAAATCGATTTTCCTGTTCCGCACTATTGTGCATTCCATTATCTGGCTGTATTATTATGGCGCTGAAACGTGGCCTCTGGGAAAAGGGGACGAGAATATACTGCAGGCGTTTAAAATGTCGGTTTGGAGGAGAATGGAGAACGAGAGGTTCGACGGAAAGGAAGACGAGCGAGGAAGTGCTTGATATGGTGGGCAAGAAGAGGAGACTTCTGGAGTTAGTTGGCAAAGCGAATAAGGGGAAGAAAGAGCTCTTTATAGAGCCGTCCCTAGGGTAGTGCGACAGGTGCCGCTGCACTGGGCCCCGCGTCTACGATGGGTTACAGCTTGTTTGAAAGCTCGTGGCCAGTGCGAAGAAACCCTTTTTTGACCTGAACGAGTCTATTTTCGTGAACGGCGCTCGCTGGGGGTTTTGGGAGAAAGTGAACATTCGCCCTCGGGACACCATTCAGAACGCTTGCGTTCGCTGCCAACCTACCGTAGTACGTTGGCTCTAGCGATATATGTTGAAAGTCCGGCAAAAAACTGTCTGCTCCGAGTTTGCGGAAAAGATTTAACCTGTATTTCTCCCTTCGTTCAGTCAGAGATTCCCACCCTAATTCCTTCAACAATTCGGTAACACTTATACGTTTATCGTAACAACTTTTCACAAATCTTGCTGCTCTCCGTTGTATTCGATCTATTTCAGAGATTAGTCCTACTTCGTAAGGGTCCCATATGCTAGCGGCAAACTCCAAGTGAGGTCTCACGAGTGAAAAATAACATCGCTCTTTAACCTTCTCGTCGCATTTTCCTAATATTCTTTTGATAAATCCCAATTTGCGACTAGCCTGTCCGCAGATTTCCCGGACGTGTTTTTTTCTTATACCCGCCCGGGGTTACCTTTTTCAGACGGTGCGGGGAAATCCGCCTATTACCCGAAATAAACTTCCACTTACTCCTCATTTATTAACTCAATTTGTACCTGCATATGTCAATTTCTTGAAATAATTGTCAATTTTTTTGGTTAATTTAGTATTTCTATGAAATACGCTGAAAAGATGCTACAATATTAAAAAGAGAATGCCAAGTTAGGGGTCCTGACTTTCGTTTTACAGAGACCCTTAATCCCTTGGGACGGCCCTGGCTCTATAGTCGGGATGAAGACAGGTAGGACGCTGAAATGATGAAAGAAATTGTGTAAGGGAAAATAGGCCTGCGACTGAAAAAATCTAGAATATCCTAATTTAAACCTACCCTAACCGATAGATTGTCCTAATAATAATAATGGCTGATACGATGTCAGCTCATTTATGCTAGGTGACTGGGAAGCACCCAGGTTCCTCCAGGCGAATGGACGACTGAACACAGTCAAATGGGTCTCTTCCGAGTAGACTTCCTCCTTCATTCGACGCTCCCTTTCGAGACTCCTAAATCTTCTGCGTCATTATTGTCAACTAGCGGAAGGTGCCCGTTGAAATTCAACGGGTGTGAAAAACATTGAACTTATGTTATAAGAAAATCACAAAGCTTGGAGAATACTGCTGGCGTGGTCATTTGAGGAGTTTGTATCCTATCTTGTACGTTGTGTTCGATGTAGTAGACATGCTGACCGTTTTTCAGGTGCACGGAGAGATGGTCCTCTTTCATGCACGGGAAACCCACAAATAAGTGAATGTAAGTTAACTGCACTTTAACACCTTTAAACATATATAAATAACTCGCAACGTTAATGATGTGGAAATTGGTCTAAAAACAATTCGCAATCGTAATGAGAGGCAGACCGTTCCACTACGTGTAATACATTTGAGTATTAAACGATAATAAACAACGATGTGTTTTTTGTAGCAACATAGGCATTATTACATAAAAATTCGCTGCACCAAGTAATCTTGCACATTTAATTAAGTGTGTAGTATATTGAATTCCTTTATGTGTATCGGTTACTACGTAAGTGTTCTCTCATATACATGCAGTGCCTCTATGAGAGCTAATATGAGAATATGCATAGAAGATTATACTTGTTGTAAATATGCATTGAATTTATCGATTACCCCCCGAAACAATCTATCATGGGGCCCGTGGGACACTGGGCCCTTCTCATACAGAATACCCTCGCTTTCCACACCTTCTCCTACCTGTCATCCTTCGGTTTTCCCTCTCATCGCCTCTCCTTTCTCCCTTCCTTCCCCTACCACCTCCAAAATATGTATACATCTATTGTCAGCGCTTAGCACCATTTCATATAGTGGAAAATTGCACATTGCTATTTCAGTGAGCATATACAGTGCCTGCAGTTCGCTACTAGGCATTCAGTGAAGTCGTGCTTTTCTCTACGAGTTCTCCACGTTGGTCAGTGCTGTGTTAGTCATTTTTGGTGAAAATTTGGAAATAAGTGCGCCGCTCTTCACGTCAAATCCCTTAGTGATTTGAATATTTTAACTGTGCCGTAATTTGGACTTGGAAAATGCCAAAAAAAAGGATGCGTAGTGAGAAAAAATGTCCCTTATTTAGTGTCTCGTCGACATTAAACGAATCGACGTTACCAACTTTTATAGAAGTGATAAAATATTTTTTTTTATGTTCGCGGCATATTGAGATCCGAAATCGCAGGCAGGGAGCCTACGGTTCATCAAGTAGCTAGTCTAGTGGCGAAAAAAAAGGTCCGAACTTTGGAGACGCGCCACTATACTAATCACTCCGGAACGTGGTGTGATTAAAATGATTTTACGGTACCATAAGACGTACTACGGCTTAAGAAAAAGTGAAAGCAAGCCTACGAAAGGTGTCAAATTGACAAAAAAAATTATTACATTTTTAAATGAATCTCTGAAACTATGTCATATTTATGCGTGTAAGTGAAAAATAAACAACGATTGTAAATCTAAGAAGGAGGATTAACTTTCCCTAAATGAAGTGGCATTTTTTTAGGGATCAAAGGACAAAAAGAAAGATGGTATCCGGTGGATTGGATGCCTCAGAAACTCGACGATTGAAGAAAAAACTCAGAAGAGGATCGTCGGAGAGCGTCGAGTCAAATTCATTCATTCTTGAAGAGGAAAAAAGTGAACATCAAGAATTTTCTTCCTCAACATCCCGAGAATATTCAACCGACGAGGATACAGCCGACTTGGACCTCAACGTTCCTCAGACGATTGGGGATGAAAATCAATCTGGACCTTCTTCGGGGCAAATGCGTCTTCAAATGTCAACTGTGGCGGAGGTATGTGCAAGAACCGGCATGTCCCTCAGAGCAGCAGCGCAACTTTATCCGACGCAAAGCTTATAACTCCGGAAGACACATCAAAGGTAGTGGACCGGAATTACTTACGGAGACAGAAAAAGAAAATGCTAGATTCAGTATAAGCAAAGAGAGAAAAATCATAAAGTGCAATTGAAGGGTTGTATTTTGATGGAAGAAAGGATGAAACAAATTAAACTGGAGAAAATAGGCAAGAGGACTTATCAATCTATGGTTAGGGAGGAACATGTTGTGTTAGTCGAAGAGCCAGGCTCCCAAATTTTGGGGTTTGTCTCCCCCACAGGAGGATCTGCAAGAAACATCGAATCTGCAATTCTTGATTTTTTGCGAAAGGAAATATTTGAACTTTCAAATTTAAAAGTGATTGGATGCAACGGCACCAAAGTGAATACAGGTCAGAAAGGAGGCATCATCCTTACACTAGAAGCACAGCTCCGACGTCCCTTACAGTGGTCTATTTGCCAATTACCCTCGATTGACTTAACGCTGCGGCATTTGGTAGAAAAATTAGACGGGGGTAAAGTCCTATTCCTACTAATCCGAGGGTCATGGGTTCGAATCGCACCTGAGTGGATTTTTCACCACTCAGGACGTGTTTTTGTGGTCATCCATTATTACTTGTTGAAACACCCGATGTAAAAGGCCAGTCGAGCTGTTTTCAGGGTTGTGGAAATAAATGTCTGGTAGTCTGCAGTGTTTTGATGATACACATTATTTAACTCTTTTTTTGGTTTAATTATCCTCTCACGCCTTGGAATTTGTTAAAGAATCAAAGACAGCTCCAAGATTATTTTATTTAATGTAATATTTTAATATGTCCAACTGGCACAATGCATTGTATTGAATAATACATTAAGTGTATAAGACAGGCCAAAAGAAAAAATAAACAAAAAATTAGATATGTCATTGAGGTAGTATGCTCTCAAGTTTCACATATATTCATATTCATTCACAGTACACACTCAGAGTAGCACTCTTCAATCAGATACAAAAATAGGACTTTCTCGAATACAAGCATTCTCACTTCATTAATTCAAGAACATAATCTTAAAGTTTTACAGTATTTTGTACACTGATTAGGATCCTTAGGCTACCTGAAGGGTGATGATTTCACAAGTAGGTATATCTTTTTGTGTTGTAGCTACTGCTAACAGTGAAGTCATTTTTTTTCTTTACATATGTATATTACAGTTTGATACATAATGTGTGGCTTGTGTAAGTATGTACTTACACAAGTCACAGTTAGTATTCCTTAGTACTTACTTAAAGAATGGTCAGAATTGTGCACAATAGTGTTGCTTACCTGTACGTTATTTATTTTTTCTGAATTTAAAGTATGTAGGTACCTTATTTAGTAAACAGTGAGATCCCATATAACAATTCCATCTGAGATTAATGAATAAAATAAACCATAATGGGACGTTTTATTTGCTCACAATCAGTTACTAGAGCCCTGAGAGACATGACATCAATCTCAAATAAAACTGATGATCTCAGGCCTGACCTCGTGGAAATTATGGATATCCATGATGAGAAAACCACCTTTGTTAATTCCACAAACTTTCTTACGCTGGCACGACGCGCGTTTCACCACACTGTGGCATACTCATGTGCACATGAGTATGCCACAGTGTGGTGAAACGCGCGTCGTGCCAGCGTAAGAAAGTTTGTGGAATTAACAAAGGTGGTTTTCTCATCATCAATCTCAAATGTCAGCCATTCTGGTGGGGAGACCAGAGTTTATAGTGCCCAATATTTTCATAGTCTAGAGACAAATATGAATGGCGAGTTTTCCAAAACTTAACTAGATCAAAGATAATTGCACATGGTTCAGGGAAACCATCAGATTGTCATGATTTATTGTTATAAGAACACTGGATAAGGTAGATTTAAATGGAAGGGAGTAATAATCCTCTATATTTTTCCAGGCACTGTCCCCTATCCCCTTACACAATTTCTTTCTTCATCTCTGCAACACCTACCTCTCTTCATCCGGTCCAAAGCCTATCCTCTCCCTTCCCCACTTACCCAACATCTTCTCCTCTATGACGGCCTTGAGCATACCTCCCATGTACCCCACCCCACATTACCTTTCCAATCACCTACTCTACCTCCTTCTTATCTCCTCCAGAAGCTTCCTCTCCTCACCCATCATACCCAGCACTTCCTCTTTCATCTTCATTTCCATCTACTGCCATTTTGGATGGAATGAAGATTGAAAGGTAGATAATATGAGGAAATGAGAAAGGTACTGTAAGCCTTTAAAACATGTTGCATTTTGGAATGATATCAGATTTGTATCGCATGTTTTTCCCTCAAACTAAAAAGAAAGATAATATAAGGCTCTATCATCGCTTTTGTGGCAAACTTTTTTCTCCAGATATTTTCCATTTCAGCTCATTCAGAAAAGCATCAATGCTCATTCCCAAGTTCTGGTAGTAAGCTAAGCAATATTTTAACATTTAGAAGGCAAACAGCTCTTTTGTGAGTGACAAATTTTCTATGTAGTACACTCCCTCTCTTGGACTCATACCCCTGGAACTAAAACAATTGAGCAACCTTCCTCTTCTCCCCTTCTACCATTCCTTCAAGAGCTGTAGTTATTATCCCCTTCCCTCTTAATACATCCCCGATCCAATTTTCTTTTATATTCCGAATGGTGTTTAGTTTTCTATCCTCTCTAGCCAGGGAGTAGGTACACGGGGAGCAAGCTAGGAGATAGGCAGAAGTTCCATTATATTGAGCAGTGAAACAAGTTATTAATCATTAAAATTAAATCACCGCCATACATATTTTTTAGAAGAAATTACCCATGGTTAGAATACTCTCTTTAATTCCCCATTTCATCGGTTTCACTTGGATATGCTGTTTTATGAAGCAACGCACATTGAAAGTAACCATTGCCTCGTCAACCGTAAACTCTCGAGCTGGATTATATTTTTCATTAATAGTACCCCTTGCATCTAGAACTGGTCTTACTCTCTGCAGGAAATCAACACTACCGGAAAATGTGATGAAAGTTTAACAGTCCCGCCGCTTAACACCGCGCAAAAGCCTTCCTCAATCAATCTCTGCAAGCTCTGGCTTTGTTGATTCTGTAAAACTGTTTTTACTGTCTGTGATTCTCTTACACTTAGTGCGTTCAGAGTTGAATTTTACGCAAACCTAATTGGCGTGCTGATTTCGAAACAGAATATTTTTTCTTTCGCAATACCATCTGCAAAATTTGCGTTTCTTCATTTTTTTTTCAATATCCTCAGCTCTTTCTATTGTATGTATTGGGACACAATCCCTATCTTTTCCCCCTCCCTCCCCAACTTTCACCCCCTGATCAACATTAGCCTTCTGCTTCACCAGCTTCACGCCACTGATATTGAGGTTATACACACTTTGAAGAATAGTGTTAAAAGTTGCATTCTTATCCGTAGGCTATAGCATTCTCTTATTATTAAACGTTTTAGTCATGAAATGCTTCGACCGATAAATTCAAGAAGATAAGGGGCATGAGTACCTATGCAAAAGTAGAATACAGAAGTATTAGCTGTGGCAATAAAGAAGAAATATTAGGAGCTAGCAGACAAAGTCTAGGGTGGGGTTATGTGACATAGCCTGGATTTTGCTCTGAGGGGGGGGGGATCCATAATGAGAGTGTAAGGAGGGGGTAGTAGGGGTGAAAAGTTTTTTAAATCAGGAGCAAAATTGTGTGTTTAGGCAATTAAGAGTGCAGTGCGACTGCAGTGTAACAGCCAATTAAAAAATATTTTTGCCATGCAAATTTCTAGAGGGAAAAAATAACCATAGTTCTACGTTTGAAAATAACAAACAAATTAAGTACCTAATCGAAAAATTTGTTCGGAATAAAATAATAAAATCAACATATTTTGTTGAGAAAAGAAATGTTAATTTTTCTTTTATTGCCCCTTATTTAAATAAATTCCAAATTTGTTGGTGGTGGTCTGGACCCCATGGAACTTCCTCCTGTCTACGTCACTGGTGGGTATCACGGAGTGAGATCAGTGGAAAAGAAGAATGAGGCGGGGTGTATGAAAAAAGGAATAGAGAGAGCGGCAGAATCAATGCACCGAAAGATTTAATTCGCGCAGTAAATAAAATACAAAGGAAAGCTGCACGCTTCGTTAAAAACTGCAAAAAGAAAGCGTTACACAGTTGATGGAAGGACTTTGTTGGGAACCGTTAGAGACTCGGAGGCTACATTTCCAGGTCCGACAGAAACGATAAATTAAGAGAGATATTTTGCCGAGCGGATAGATATGGGAATTCGTTTTTCCCCCGAACAATAAGGGACTTTAATAAATGCTAGGCGTAATTTCATTAGAGCGTTTCCTTTTTTATATGTAAACGGATGGTGTCCTAACACCCCCCGCAACACGCCTATTGAGGCGGCTTGCGGGGTAGTATGTAGATGTACACGCTGGACTTAGATTACTTTTCTGATCAGGTGAGTTTCAGTACGACACCGAGGATATATTTTAGACGCCACGATACATCTCCGGTGCTGTTAGAAGCGACAAAATAAGAGAGATACACTGCCGGACTGTTGTAAAATAAAATCCTTCAAAGCGAGTGTTTTCGCAAATGCCCTTACCTATTTGCTCGGGTGTTTGCACCGTGTAAACAGACGAATTTCCGGTCAAATACTGCGCCTCTTGTCCTTCCATGGGCGCCCATACACGGGGGCTGGGGGGGGGGGCGCAACTAACCTCCTCCTCCTTCCCCCTCTAACCACCCGGGAAAAATAAAAAAAGGTAGGAAAAATTAATTAATGTATTGTTTTTGCAGGATTAAATTAATATTTAGGAACAAATGTAGAAAATTGTCATTCACCTTAGATGTTCCAAAAATGTACTTCTGAGACCTCAAATTTATTAAAATTTCTGGGAGAGGGCTCCTCGGACCCCCCTTATTATACCTTTGTCTTGCCCCCCCCCCTTCTGGAAAATATTGTATGGGCGCCCATGCAGGAGACCGTCCGCCGCCTGCTCCACGAGGGTGACGTTTCCTACGGGAAGCGAAATCGCGTGGAGCTCTCACGCTCACCTCGCTCCCAGCCCGCTCAATGCCGCAGGTGTCACGGTTTCGACCATCAGACACATGAGTGCAAGAAGGGTTTCCTCTGCGTGTGATGCGGGTCTAGCCATAGGGCCGCGGAGTGCAAGGCGCCGGCCCACTGCGTCAGGGAGCACCACGCCGGCGACTTCCGGTGCACTCTGCGCCCTAAAGAATCGGCGGGGTTGGGCAGGGCGAAGCCGGTGACATCTTGCCCTGTTCATCTACCCACAGGTGTAGAGGCGGCTGCCCCGGAGGAGACTGTCATCCGAAAGGATCTCCTTCGTCTCCTGAGCCTGTTGCTGGCCAACCTACACCTGGCAAAGAGAGGGTAACGGCTTCGGAGACCCTTGACGCAGCGGCCCGCGAAATCCTGGGATACACCGTCCAGGCGGTGTATTCCTGGAATCAGCAGATCGCGGTTGTGGAGAGTGCCAGCCGCCTAGATATCAGGCTAAGAACTTTTGTATATTTAAATTTTGACAACACCCTACAGGCAATAACAAAATTGCTTAAATGTGCAGTTGTAAATAAGTGAAATATATAATCCTTCTAAGATATTGGCATTGCCCAGTAATAGATAATACCTAACAAGAGCTAACATAGCTATCAGTCCCCTTTGTATATAGACTTTGGGCGTAAACTGTATATATTGTTGTTAATACCAATATATTTTAGTAATACCCGATTGGCATTGTGATATAATATTGAAATATGTATAGTAATTCCACCTTATTCTCCAGAAACAACGGAACATCAGCTCCTGCTCAACAGAACCACCGGCCACAAGATCCAACCGACACATAACTACAGGAGCAATAAGCACCCAGGAGGCGACACCACAACAATACTGAAGTCCAGCACTCCTGCTAGCAACAGATATGCCGACATCTACCTGCGTGAGGATTTGCCGGTTTCTCTCACTTCTCGGGTGAACGCCGCGGCGCGCCGTCACTAAGCCATCCCGGAAGAAAAGGTTTCCAGCACCATTTAACTCCTCTCAATACTCAATCTGATACACGCCTATGTATAAATTTATATGCTAAATGAAAAACCCTAAAAGGATTATATCCTATAGCAGGTGCTATTGCTGTATATATGTTGATACCTAGTGAGAATATTTATGTAAATATTTGTATAAATATCTGCAATATCAATAGACCCTTTGAATTGAAAAACAATTGGGGGATTGGTGTTGGTGGGATTTCTTAGGGAAATTTCCACAAACATTTTTTTTTCTTCAGTCTACATTCTTAATTGTCTTAAAAATTGAGATATCATCATACTAATATATAAAAATTGAATGGTGTCTGTCTGTCTGTCCGTCTGTCTGTTGCTCAATCACGCAAAAACTGCTGAACCGATTGAGCTGAAATTTTGCATGAAGTGATAAAATATATATGGGTTGAACATAGGCTATATTAAAAAGCCCTCAGGGCCCCCAAAGGTCCCCCCTGGTGGTCCATGATAAGCATTGGGTTCGGTGCAGTGGTTTCATTTTTTGCTTTTTAAAATTATTTTCTATGAAGATAGAGGGCTGAAATTTTTTTTAACGGATGGATGAAAAATAAAGTTTCTAATTCCTACAATCGATTTTCTTTTACGCTCCGTAATTGTCTGAATATCATGTTTTCAGCTGAAAAATATCCCATTGTTCTCTGCAATCAGCAATAGCATATTTCCTTGACAAAAAGAGATTTTAATTTCAAAGGATATTCACGCATCTGGCATTTAAGTTTTCCTGCCGGTCCATGATAGCACGTAAAAAGAACATTTGTATAAGTAGGGCCCCAGAGTCCCAAGGGCCCCATGATAGATTGCTTCGGGGGTAATCGATAATTTCAATGCATATTTACAACAAGTATACTCTTCAATGTCTATTCTCAAAGTAGCTCTCATGAGGGAACTGCATACGAGAGAACACTTATGTAGAAAACGATACACATAAAGGAATTAAACGTGGAAGAATATTTACGTGCAGCGAATAATAATGTTAATAATATCTCTGTTGCTACAACAAACACGGCGTCATTTATTATAGTTTAATACTCAGGTGTATTACACGTAGTGGAACCATCTGCCTCTCATTACGATTGCGAACTGTTTTTTAAACCAATTCCCACATAAACTTTACGAGTTATTTATATATACTAAAATGTGTTAAAATGCAGTTTACTTACATTCACTAAATCATCGAGTTGCCTATTCGAGTCTCTCACTCACCGCTGTGTTTCCCCTCCTTGGACTTTAAATATATCCATAAACATGCCTAATAGAATAAAAAGTAACCTTTTGAAAAAATCTTCTAAAGCATGAGGAATGTCTTCTTTGAGAGAAAATGAGTCCTTGCATGAAAAACGACAAAGGTTAGCCTTGGATGCTCAAAGACATGCCTATCAGCAATCTCATGATAAACTCCCCGTGGTGTTTCTCGGATTACGCTAAGAACCGCACAAATTTCATCCTGACCAAACTTACGGACGGGTAACCAGCTATAAATCTGGTTCTAATATTGAGCCATTTGTTTCGAAACTTCAATCTGTTTTAAGATGGCGGAAATTATAATTGCGTCACTACATGCTTCTTACCCATAAGAAGAACGGATATTCTGCGCAATGGACGTCATCGTTGCATGAAAATTGGCAAGTGCACTAAGACTGATCACCATGGATTTTTAATTTTGTAACCAATGATTATGATTTATGTCACAATGAATATAGCCACCCTTTATGCCAAAGGCATAGTCCGGGTATTGGGGGATTCATAGGACAAATAAACATGGCTGCTATTGAAAATGCTCCTTTTGTCGTTGTCAACCGCTGGATTATACTCTACTCTCCTATCCTCATTAAGATACGCAACGCACATATCAACGTTGAATGGCGGAACTAAATTAAGTAATTGAATGCAAATATATTTATGTACACAAGAGAAGTGCTCAAGCTGTTACTCAGAAGACGGTTCAAGAGATTTTGAGGGACGAGGTCACCATCTATCAACCTAGGTGCTATTTATTAAGTAGTAATGAGTCTCCGTGACTCATTATTGGGTTTTCCCGTGTATTAAAGAGGACAAACAATCCTTCAACTCTCCGTGCACGAAATGGAAAACGAACGAATTACAACGATCACAACAAACAAGATAGGATACGAACACCTCAAATGATAACGCTGACAGTATTCTTCAGGTTTTGTGGTTTTCTTATAGAATAAGTTCAATGTTTTTCACATCCGTTGAAGTTCAACGAGTACCTTCAGCTAGTACTAATATATAAAAATTGAATGGTGTCTGTCTGCCTGTTGCTCAATCACGCAAAAACTACTGAACCGATCGAGCTGAAATTTGGCATGCAGTAAGAAAATGTATCTGGATGTAATATATGCTATATTAAAAATCCATCAGGGCCCCCATAGGCCCCCCATGGTGGTCCATGTTAAGCATTGGGCTCGGTGCAGTGGTTGCATTTTTTGCTTATTAAAATTACTTTCACTCAAGATAAAGGGCTGGAATTTTTTTTAACGGATGGCTGAATATATGAAGTTTCTAATTCTTTCAATCGATTTTCTTTTACGAATCGTAATTACCTGAATCTAATGTTTTTTGCTGAAAAATCTCACATTTTTCCCTCAAATCAACAATACCATATTTCCCTGACAACCAGAGATTTTATTTTCAAACGATATTCACGCCTCTGGCATTTACGTTTCCCTGCCGGCCCATGATAGCACGTAGAAAGATAATCTGTATAGGAAGGACCCCGAGTCCCATCGCCCCATGATAGATGGCTTCGGGGGGTAATAGATAAATTCAATGCATATTTACAACAAGTATACTCTTCAATGTCTATTCTCAAAGTAGCTCGCATAGGGGAACTGTATATATATGAGAGAACACGTAGTAAACGATACACATAAAGGAATTAAAGGTGCAAGAATATTTACGTTCAGTGAAGAGTAATGGTATTAATGCCTCTGTTGCTAAAACAAAAACATTGTTGTTTATTATCGTTTAATACTCAGATCTCATTACGATTGTCAGCTGCTTTTTAGACCAATTCTCACATCAAAAACGTTACGAGTTTTTTTATGCATATAGTATGTTTAAAAGAGTTAATTGAAGTTAACTTACTTTCACTCATTCATCGATTTCCAGGGCTTAAAAATATATACATCAACATGCCTAACAGAAAAAATAGTAACCTTTCGAATAAATCTTCTAAAGCTAGAGGAATGTCATCTTTTCGATAAAAATAGTCCTTGCATAAAAAAACGACAAAGGTTAGACTTGGATGCTCAAAGACATGCCCACCAGCTATAAATCTGGTTCAAATATAGGCTCATCGGTTCCGAAACTTCAATCTGTATTAAGAAGGCGGAAGTTATAATGACGTTACTACATGCTTCTTACCCGAAATAACGGAAATTCTGCGCAATGAACGACATCCGTGCATGAAAATCGGCAAGTGCACTAAGAATCACCATAGATGTTTTATTTAACAACTGAAACCAATAAAATCATAGACGTAACGAATTATTTGTATATATTTAAACGTGTTAAAGTGTAGTTGACTTACATTCACTAAAGAATTGAGTTGCCAATTCGAGTCACTCATTCGCCGCTATGTTTCCTTTCCTTGGACTTAAAAGTATATCCATCAACATCCCTAATAGAAAAAAGATTAACCTTTCCAAAACATTTTCTAAAGCAAGAGGAATGTCTTTGCGAGAAAATGAGTCATTGCATGAAAGACGACAAAAGTTAGACTTGGATGCTCAAAGACAAGCCCACCAGTGATCTCATGAGAATCTCTCCGTGGTGTTTCTCGGATTACGCTAAAAACAGCACAAATTTCATCCTAACCAAACCTACTGACGGGTAACCAGCTATAAATCTGGTTCTGATATGGACCCATCTGTTTCGAAACTTCAATCGGTTTTAAGATGGCGAAAATTATAATGACGTCACTACCTTCTTCTGACCCGAAAGAAGAACGGATATTCTGCGCATTGAACGACATCCGTGCATGAAAAGGTTCAGGTGCACTAAGAATCACCATAGATATTTTATTTAGAGACCGAAACCAATGATTATGGCTACCCTTCATCCCGAAGGCGCTGTCCGGGTGACGGAGGTTTCATAGGTCAAATAAACATGGCTGCTGTTGCAAATGTTTCTTTTGTTGTTGTCAACCGCTGGATTGTACCCTACTCTCCATTCCTGATGAAGATACTCAACGTACATATCACCGTTGAATAGCGCAAACCAATTAAGTTATTGAATGCAAATAAATGTTTGTACACAAGGGAAGCGATCAAGCTGTTAATCACTCAGAAGACGGCTCATGAGAATCGGAGGGACGAGGTGACCATCTATCAACCTGGGTGCTATTTAAGTAGAAATGAGTCTGCGTGGCCCATTTTTGGATTTCCCAATCATGAAAGAGGACCAATAGTTACTCATCTCTCCGTGCACCTGGAAAACGGTCAGCCTGTCTACTGCAACGAACACAACATACAAAATAGCTTTCTAACTCCTCAAATGACCACGCTGACAGTTTGCTTTAGGATTTGAGGTTTTTTATAAAATAAGTTCAATTTTTTCGCACCCGTTGAATTTCAACGGGTACCGTCCGCTAGTTGATGATAAAACAGAAAGAAAAGTGAGATAGTATTGAGATTTTGATGAATTATCACGAGCGAGATAGACTCCCTCCCCTTTTCAAAAATTCCCTCCCCAAGAGAAGGGATGAGGGAGCCGCCCCTCCGCGCAGTCACCCCATTCCTCCCCTGTTAGGCCATCCGCCATCACAACGGCGGTCGACCCCTCCTGTCACTTACTACCACCCAGCCCTCAATCCTCAAAACTAAACCCAAATATTTTTTTTTGTCCGAACGGTCTCTTTTGAAAGACTTTTCTCATTTCAACTCCTATTCTTTCCTAATAGAGTTATTTAATTGTTACAGTTGTACCACTCCCCTGCGAGTCCCCTTTAAGCCTCAGGTTTCATTGCCTTCATAATGGCCGGAGACTCAAGAGGGGTTGGGCAGTAATCGTTGCCACGTCCGACGCCCATCGGATGAGTGTCTACGCTGCTGTCGGGTCATGCGTACGCAGCAGACGGAGTGACCCCAGGATGACGGCCTTCTGCATGCGTGTAACTAGTGATTCCGCCTGTGCCACGCAGGACGGAATGCACTTGATGTTATTTAGCAGCGAGCCCTTGACTCCACCGAGCACACCTATGATGAGGACCACTAGTTTCACATAGTGTCCGGGGTACATCTGTCGAAGTTCGAAAAGCAGGTCTTGATATTTCGTCCGTTTTTCCACCTCCTTCGCATCCATGTTCGTTTCAGCCGGAGCCGAAAACTCGATCACGAACATGGAGCGTGTGAGGTGGTCGAGGAGAACGATATCAGGGGGGCTATTCGGGAATGTCGGCAATCTGAATTGACGTCATCAAATGTCGACAATTCTACGTCTTTCCAGCTCATGGCTGACTGAACGGCTCAAAATTCCGTCAAAACCAAGCTTCCATGTCGACCGCTATTGGGGCGTCGGAACGTCGCTAGCGTCGCGTCGGAAATTCCCCTCCCCCTGCTTTTTAGCGCATTCTAGCTAGTGTTGTGTCTAGTTATGTCAACATTTTCAAATTGCGGATAGATTTGCTACTTTTAGAACGTCATGAATTAGTTTTAATTTCCTATTTTCTTTGAATGTATACATACCCAGCCCTTCATATTTGATCAAGTTTCCGTAATCACATTTGTTTACCTCGCAAAGCCTGTTTTCTTCTAAACGGTGATTTATTTTGGTGTCCGTGGATTTGATTTACACATTTAACTTTTTTACTCTTATTCGCTATATTCCTACTTTTTTATTATAAGGTAATAATTTGCTTTGGTTTAAATGAAATACAAAAAATACGTTTCGTAATTGGCTAGGAAATAATTTAACCATAATGCAGTGCTACGCGTTATTACAACTCGTATATTATGATATTAAACCGGTTGACATATTTTTTTTGGATGAGGTATGCATTAATTTCAGTACCATGGATGATTGAAGAGTGGAGACGGGAATCGTCCGGAGGCTTCGAAATGTTGGAAGATGAAGAAAGACTGAGGGAAAATGCAATGAGGTACAACAACAAATATGATACACTTAGGGGACGTTCATTAATTATGTCAACAAAAAAGGGGGGAGGGGGTGTGAAGACGTTTTTGGCAAGTATTGACATGGGTGAGAGGGGAATTCAAGATAAAATTACGACAACGTCAATGTTACTTTATTACTTTTTACTGTAAGTAATTATTTTTTTTAATCTTAAACCGGTTGATTTCGTACCAAATAAGTAATTATAGTCTTGCATCATCATATGTATTTTGTTTTTATTCAATGTACTTGATAGTTGACTGTAGAAATATATGGTATGTACTTGATAGTTGACTGTAGACATATATGGTATTAATCCAAAGATTAATATAATTCATTTGACTGATTTTTAAGGGAAGCTGTTAGTAAATTCAAAGACTGCACTAAGCCATTGTCATCTAATAGTATACCTATAACCCATGAACTTCTATTAAATAGCATCTGAAGCTAGCAGTAGCGTAGTCAGGGGGCAGGGGGGGTGAATGCCCCCCCCCGCCCCGTTGTCTGGCGCCCCTAAGCCTGTGTATTTTTCCACTCTTAAGACCCAGATACGTATAAATAAATGTGTATAATACGTTGTTGCCAATAGTCATATTTTATACAAACCCATCTGCCTATTGCATCACCAAAATTTGCCAAGTTTAGTAAACTGGTCGGCGCCCCCTAAAAATTGTCTGCCCCCCCTAGACCCAAAACCTGCCTACGCCACTGGAAGCTAGCCTTATAAAATATTATTAGCCTGTGGGGGGTTAAAATTGTTTGACATAATTTTACTAGGGGGGTCACTGAACGTTTGAAAGCTGTTGACAAGGGAGGAGGTAAAAATTGACAAAAAATTGTTGACATAATTAATCGACGTTCCCTTAAGAGACAGTGTTGATCCATTTGCAATGCCGGATAAAGTTTTTCGGGGCATGTACCCGTCTGTCAGAAGACATGGTGAGAGCCCTCACCGAAGAAATTAGGTCATATTTTCCAGAGCCCTTTCGAGCTGTATTCATATCTATTGATATTGACGTACTAATAGTGTGTGGGATTACAAACGTGAAGAAATCACGCAAAATTAGCCGTAGTCATTCCATGTCAAATGTTCTATTTTTTAAGTCACGTGTGCCCTTCATTTTATGGGCCGCGTTCGTATGAAAAGTCGACTGGAAGCGATAGTAACCGGTTCTCAGTCAATCAAGTGTCAGTCGAGAAATTCAGGAGGTTACCAGTGACAAACTTCAAACAGTGATCATTTTGTTTCATAGTTACTGACTACAGCTGAGTCCGATTGGCAAAAAAATGAAATTCTATCATCGAACTGAATGAGAGCGATAATGCCAGAAATAGCAAGCATCGACGTTCATTCATAAATTTCAAGCATTCATATATTTGCTTACTTATTCACGTTTTACTTGACTCATGTTCTACAACATCATAATCTTAAGGTTCGACAACTCAACAAATGCCTGCAATTCATTTCCATCGAAATCTCGCGCTAATTTGCAGCAAAAACAAAGACGCTACTCGTAGCGATGCCCACAAAACTGAGCCAACGGCTCTCAAAATAGGATCATTAAGCCGTTCAATGAACGTCAGAATCAAGAACACTGTATAGTGTTCTTGGTCAGAATGGTGTTCATTGAACAGCTCAATGAATGAATGTCGACGATTCCGTCGTTCATATGAATGCCGACATTCCCGAATTCCCCCCAGGCTTGGTCGCCTCCAGGTGGAGTAATTCAACCAGATTAAGCATTTATCGTTCTCCACGATGGGCTCAATATCTCCAGGGGCAATGAGCAGCACAGGTGTTTCGTCGATGCCATAATGGTATCGAAGGTGAAAGTATAACACACGCAGGGCCGCGTTGTGCCGAGCGAGATACGCTGACCTGGCGTAATAACTACAGCCGGACAAAAGGTGACCCAAAGTCTCCGGCTGGGCTTGGCCACAGCCACCTAGATAGATTGAGAGAGAAAAACCCCATATTTCCATTCACGGCAGTTCATACAAACAAATATATAAGTTTCTGACGTGACTTGAATTTTTTTTAACATTAGGTAAATGCTTTCCATGCATTTGATCAAGTGCAAGTATCGTCAGTCATACGAAAGGATACATAAGCTGAAATTAATATCAAAGCAAGAATACCGACAAAAGTTACTGCTTCCCCCGTAATATATGGCACTAAGCCAAAAATTAATTGACTCTGGTAGTTTCATCGAAAATACCCGAGTATATAACTTATGACGTAAATAATTCAAATAAGTGTTCAACTCTGAGTTACCGGCATATATTTTAATAAGCATTTGCATCGTTTCCGAAGCATAACACGCTAAAGAGCACGCTAAGAAACAATATTCGATCCAATAAGCTTAAGAAAAACTTGACCTGCATATTCCCAGTAACTCCTTTAACCACACGTGTACTGAACAATAGAATACAGAATAGGTAATTAAAATACAAGAATTTTCAAATGAATTGCCGCTACAATATTGGAAATCACCACTTACAGTACTGGAGTCGTTCATCAACATTCCCAAGCCACATCTACCTAGAAATTACATCCAAATAATTATAGCGAGAAAGGGTACATACCTCACTGTTTTTCGTAGGGGTGAAATTGTCTCTTCTAATCGCCCGAATCCACTTGCTCGCCAACTCAGGATCTTTTGGAAAACTAAAAACTTAAACTTTCGGTACACTCCTGTCGTTACCTTGGCAGCCAGGCACTATAACACACGTGAAAGGCATTTTTAACAAAAATGTCTCACAAACACGTTTCTCAAGCCCAATGAATGAACTTCAAGAATAAAGGAAACTTCACCATCCTCAGAAACTCCAATCTTCACCAACTTAAATAAACGTGGTCGCAAACGGAAGCCGGCACGACTCATGGTCAGCACTACTCGTGATGACGTCAGAGTCAAGCCCGTCACTTGCGATCGGGCCTTCTATCTAGGTGGGCTTGGCCACGCCCTGCATCTCGTGTCCGCGACCTCTGCCTTGAATATAATGCGGCGGTACACGAGTGTGTTTATGACACCATCCTGGCACGCGAGGACAAAACCCTCGGTCTCGGATTTTAGACCAGCGAGCGTAGGAAGGCAAACGTCAGCTCCTTCGATAACCAATGCTTTTCCATGTTGCGATAGAAACATCCATGCATGGGCTTATCGGTATGCACCCCGAGCAAGGCCTTCTGCTCGGTTTTTTTTTATTTCGAGCTTGAGGACGTCTGCCTTCAATGAAGAGATGGTGTGTCCTTCCGTCGGGTGACGGTGCGATAATAGGATAATGAGTTGCTATAACTTATATCCAAATTCTAAATTGTGATACTTATGATATACGAAACGCGTAAAAAACCTATGATGTCCAACGAACGAAACGAACGTCTTCTTTGTGCTTCGCTGGAATCTTCCATTGAAAGTGCGATAGTTCCCTTTATAAGATTCACTTCGATAACATAGTTCAAGTGGGCTGTTTTCCGTTAATATTTTCCCAGAGGTTTCCGTCAACAATTTGCATTATATTTTCAAGGTAAGTGGACGCAAATTCTGCGACTTCTTGACGTGCAGTACATTTTTCCCCCGAGAGGACTTACGAGAGGTCACATAGTTTTTAAACGAAGTTTAGCAAATAATAAAACCACTTTCACGGATCTCTACTTTTCAGCCAAAGGGGAAAAGTTTTCGTCGGTCTTCGAATTATTTCTATCGAACGCATTAAACGAGAGGCTGTCTGCGCGCGCTTAACCTTGGCGCGAAATTCATCTGTCGCTTCTAAGTGGATCTCGGCATTTGAAGACAACATGTAAGTACAATATTACTGAATATGCTTTAGAAATTTTTTTACGCTCAATTATGTGTCGTTGTCCAATGGTGTTGGTGAACATTAACTGCAATCGATTAAACTCACCTGGTGTAATCGGGTTGCAATTATTACACAACGCATGGGGCTGATGATACTTATTAGACACTCTGTCACCAGCACATGCCATTACTCTGTGGCTAACTTTTTTTAACTACTATGATTGTTTTCTGCTGAGTCTTGCAATTATAACGGTGTAATTTATTTATTTCAGGCTTGTATCTTTTGAACGCATTGTTTATTGTAGTATTTACTTAAAGTATTCTTCAATATTTCCATAACTCTTGCCTGAAAAGAAAAGATAGTAACGTTATTATATAATACGTACAATGTACGTATTATATAATAACGTATATAATAATACGTACGTGTATATACAATTACTTCTAATTACAAATCGAAAATTGTCAGCACTAGAGCGATGTCTTTGGTCGAGGGCAGAAAATTGTGTCGTCAGTGCAAAGTGTTTCTGAATAAGGGAGTCGCGAAAGGCGACACACCAAGGTCTCCCATCAGTCATCAAGAAGACGTTCCTGAGCAGCTTGTGGCTGCAGAAGCAGTACTGTCACAACCGGGGCCTTCTGGTTTTCAATTTGCGGAGGCACATGTATCCCTACCTTCAAACAGCTCCAGCAAAGACAGTGACTCACAAGGAGAGAGTAATGGCGCTCCTTATTCACCTCGTCAAGCTGTGCTAGAAAAAATCAACCTGAGTTTTTCCGAAATCGGTACATCACCAGTAATTAGAAAAAAATTGAGAAGTAGAAAGTACTCTGAATAAAAAATTCATTAAAAAAATTACTTCTGTTTACCGAAGATGAATCGGGAAAGAAGGGGGAAAAGCAAAAACTTACTTCGGCCCATTACAGTTAGTTGGGCGTGAAATGCTAAGTCAACTCAAGGAAAAATTTGCTGAAGCTAATTCCTACTGTGAAAATATTTTAGTCCAGTCTACACTGCCTAAAAGCTGGAGCGTGGCAAAAATTAGTGTTGCCGCGAGACGAGACGAGACTTGAGCCAGTCTCGTCTCAGTCTCGTTTTCTGAACTCGGGTATCGTCTCGAGTCTCGTCTCGTGAACCCCAGTCTCGTCTCGGTCTCGAGTCTCGGACGAGACTCTCGTCTCGTCTCGTTTCCCCCAAAATAAATTTAGCACCATAAAAATCCGTTTCCTTTGCGCACTTAATCGCTGAATCGGTACACTCGAAATAGGAAAGCCATGATATAAATTTTAAATATATATTGATCTGGACACCAATTACATCAAACTTCTAGTTAAATCAATGATTTTATTGATACTCAATGAATAAACTAGTAACATAAAACAAAAAATTTCTAAAAAGGGAATGTAGACACAAATTTACTGCAGAGAAATCCACAGAAGGTTTAAGAAAATAATCGCAAAAATAATGTGAGTGGTATAAGAGATAATTTTCGCTTTAATAAAGTAGTTTAAATAATTTTCAGATTTCAAAAAGTTTAATTAACATAAGTTTTATATTTGACTGGCCAAATTGCACGTCACCCACGAGTTCACATAGAAAAAACTTTTTGCTGATTCGTGACCCAAGCGGTTTCTATGCTCCTTATTGTCAAGGCTGCTCTTGAGAACAACCTTTCCGCTTGAACAGATGTAGTGGGAATACTGAGGAAGACTCTCGCCATTTTTGATAGCACTGGAAAAGTTGCCTCATTTGCATTCCACCATGTCAATATGTTTACATCACTAGGGGATCTCGGCAGTTGAAGATAGTCTTCAAGTTCTTTTCGCCATTTTTCATGCTGGGATGATAGACTAGGAGCAATTATATGAAAATCATTAGGTCTTAACAGAAAAAAGGTTAAATTTCTATTTAAAAGTTAAAAAAAATAAAAGTTCTGAGACTAATTGAACTTCTCTCTTTGGTCAAAATAGTTAAGGTAAGTGAAATTAGTTGAAAAGGAGAAAATACCTGCCAGTACTGGGTCTTGACTGCTTATAGAGAGAATATACATCTAGAAGGTCTTCCTCGTCACTTTCTACCAAAACAGACCACTCAAGATTCTCTAGATCCATTGACTGAGCGGACTGAATTTAAGTGGGATACCTTTCGTAATAGACTTTGAACATTTCCTCAAATTTCAATAGGGACTTTTCCTGCATCTCTTTTCCCCATGACGTCATGGAGAAAGTTTCACATTTTTGACGTGGATCTAATATTAATACCGCGCAATAAATCCAGTTTGTCAGGCGGTAGTGCTTTAGCATCTTGTTCCGAGCAGCTTGATAGGCAAGCAACAGTTTTTCATCACCTTCATTCCTTCCAGGCTTGTTGTCTAGTATTTCCATCATTTTTTCTATCTATCCAACAGCAAGTTAAATGGAACGGTAACGAGTGAAAGGGTGACGTAATTTTCTCCTCCTAATTTATTCGTCAGAACTTTAAAGTTTTTTAAAACTTTGTGAACATTTTCAAGCAGTGTCGATGCTGATCCAGTGATTTTAAGGCGCTTCAGGTCACTTATACTATCGCATAGGATTGAAATACCTCTCTTCACATTAAGTGCTGTTCCAATCATATCGTCTGTTGAATTCCACCTAGTTGGGACGTCTATTACAAGGTTAAGTGATGGTTCCCCTGCAGCTTCGCAAGCGCTACGGAATTTATTTCGTAACTGCTCACTTTTTTAATTTTTTAAATTAGAGATCTTATTTTGGAAATTGAAGTTTTATTTTCTTCTTCGAAATCAAAATCCTCGTCGTCACTGTCAGTTAATAAAGCTGGTCTTCTGAAACCCCGTCCTCCAGAGACAACGTTCTTAATAGATCCTGTACTGCAAGGTTTAGTACATGGGCTATGCATCTAAAATGCTGATCAGTGCTATCAAAACTTAGTGCTTTAGCCATTTAAGCTAAAGAACTCGGCCGCAAATCGAGGGATCAGGGTTCGAATCCCGGTCAGGGCGAATGATTTTTCCTATCATGAATTTCCAATAAGTCTGCTAATAGATTTTTTCGACAGGTTTCTGGCCCCTTTTAGAATGGACTGCATGCTGCTGAAATAAGATTACCTGCTGCTAACAGGTGTTTCTGGGGAAAATATGATGAATGGAGTTAGAATGAGTGGCTGATGAATAAATGCCGGTCAGATGATCCAGTAATAGACTTTTTGATCAAATGGATTTTTGGTTAGCAAAATAAAGGCAAATGAAAGAAATTAAAGTCAAAGGAAAGCCAATTGTAGTTATCCTTTTTTATTGTAACATCCTCAACACAATTTAGCGACATTATGCTAAATATCCTCACTAACCTCGGAATATATATCACGCAGGAAGAGGTACATAGTTATTTCAATTATCATTCGTCTTTCTGCCGAGGTGATGTGCTCTGCGCAATTCGAAATGGCGACATCATTTTCTCCTAGCATGCAAACTATAAGCAGGATTGCAAGTGCCGCTGGGCGATACTTTACACATATGCAGGTATAATCCAAGATATTTTTGTCGTAGAAGTAAGCACTGAAAATTACCACTTTAGAAAATAGTCCAATTTTTGCTGGATAAATTTTCCAAGGTTATTATCGCAGGAAACAAGGAAAAGTAGTCAGTCATTAACACTCCCTTACTTGGCTCCAGAAGTCACGCTCATGCATTCAGAAATTGATTTTTCGGCAAAAATTCTTTTTTATAGTTAGATAAGTTATCGAAAAGTTATTATTGAATTATATTTCAAATTTAATACTTAAAAAAACGTAAAATTTACTTCGTCTTAACAGAAGGACATAGTTTTAGGGATAAAGCTATACCAAATATCAATTAAGGACATATATCTGTATTTCGAGACTTTCGAGAGTCTCGTGGAAGTGGTATCGTCTCGTCTCGTCAAAAAGTGGTCTCGTCTCGAATTCTACCCAACGGTCTCGTCTCGAGTCTCGCGGCAACACTAGCAAAAATTCAAGAGGAATTTCGATCAACTCAATATTTAGCTCGAAAAGTGAAAGAACTAGTAAAGGAACGGGGTATTTTATGCACTTGTAATCCTAAGCGAGGAAAACCACTACCTCAAGAGACAGTAAACAGAGTGATATCATTTTTCCATGACCCTGGTGTAAGCAGAGAAATGCCTGGAGTTAAAGATTACGTCAGCGTTAATGACAATGGAAAACGGACACATAAAAAGAAAAGACTAATTTTAGGAAATTTGAAAGAGATATTTTGTAATTTTAAGGAAAAATATCCCGAAGATACTGTTTCATTTTCAAAATTTGCAGAGCTAAGACCTATAAGGAGTGCGTTCTTACGGGAGCATCAGGAACTAATACCGTATGCGTGTATCTGGTGCATCAAAATGTTAAATTAATAATTTTAGGTGCAAGGTTGTCGCCGCTAAATCTAGGGGATAACACCGAACCGCTATTGTCATATAAAGACTATGGCCATATTCATATGTTACGTTAGACTACGCCTACGAACTCGTATTCATAGCGCCCTTTTAACGCGGATCGACTTTAACCCCGGCAGCTTTAGTCCGGAGGAAGTTAAACCTATGGAATAATAAACTCGATGGTTCCAGGCTTCACTTTGTGAAAATCCATTCTAAATAATTAAATGAAATGGTCATTTTTTCACAGTTTATTTCTATAAGTCGACCGGTTTCGTCGCATAGGCGACATCATCAGGTGATTACTATGGTATGGTGGTTGCTATTGTATGGTGGTTACTCATTACTATGGAATAATGGTTTAACGTTGAGTTTAAGCTCCGCGCGTCGCCATTTTTTCATCAGATGTTTTGGTGGGGTGATTGTCAAAGGTGTTAAGTGATTAATTGCGAGTAACCTCCTCGTTACTGCTAATATAAGGGTAATATTGTTTGTTAGCCTATCGTTAGGCTTAGTGATTTAGGTTTATACTCACGTAAGTAGCTATATAGGCAGTAGAGTACCAAATGTAGTAGTTTCGTTCTCGGGGCACCTAGTTAATTAATTTTGTTTTTATTAGTTTAACTTTATCGGAAAAAATGGGTTAATTAGTCAGCTATATAATTTAGTAAGTACAGTTTTTTATTAGGTACCTCCCTGGGGATTCTACGAGTTAAAACGAGATGGATTCAGCTAGCATGTTTTTACCTGTTTTCAACTCGGTTTAACTCGTTATCTCAACTCGTTTGAGGTCGGTTATGGCCGCTTTTTGCTTGCTTTAACTCGTACATTGACCTCGAATTACCTTGAGTGACGTCGTATCAACTAGTAGCTGTCGTTTCTGGGCAGCTCGATTCTTCTTGAATCACCTTGTTTTACCTAGAGATGTATAGGTTGTTTCATCTCGTATTAAATGGTTTCAGTTAGTAACACGCTACCACGTTTCACATTGTATGAACTCGTTTCATATGGGCAAGAATCAACTCGTCTTACCTAGCATTAGCCCGTTTTATCTAGAACAGGCTACCTCGATTCATATCGTATTACATCGTTCGACCTGTTCGAGAAGCAGCTCGTTCGATCTAGCATTAGCTTGTTTCAACTGGTTTCAGCCAGCATCACCTTACCTCGTTTTATATCGTATTAACTCGTTTCATATGGGCAAGAATCAACTCGTATTACCTAGCATTAGCTCGTTTTATCTAGTACAAGCTACCCCGATTCATATCGTATTACCTCGTTTGACCTGTACGAGAAGCAACTGGTTTGAACTAGTACTACCCCGTTTCAACTGGTTTCAGCTAGCATCACCTTACCTCGTTTCACATCGTATTAACTCGTTTCAGCATTATACCGTTTTATCTTGTACAAGCTACCTCGATTAATACCGTATTACCTCTCCACTGACTTTGCTGCTCTCTCAAAATAAAAAAAAATAATTTATCATTGATCATTTTGAATACGCTACTGTACAATGGCATGTTATAGTACTTCGTGTTATATTACCTCGTATCTACGTAACATTATAGTACCTACTATGAATTAACGACCTATTACGAATCCTACGACTTTACGCACCTATTCTCGCACTCATTATTAAAAGACAGGCGTTGAGAAAGATGTATATATCTAGTCACTTCCGTGGATAAATGTGACTTCGATTACTATAATTAATACATGATAATTCCGTGATAGTTTGAGAAAAAACCATTAAATATTGATAAAAGTTATTTGCCATTAATTAATGCCAGATAACTGTTATCCTATGTTGCACATGATATGAATATAAATGCAATATTACTTTGAATAAACAATATTTTTCCAATCCCCGAATGTTAGCTTCGGCGACGTAGCTAGGGGCTGTACAGGCGGGCGGCTGCCAGGGGCGCAACCCTCAGGGGGCGCACTTTGTAGACCCACAGCCTGCAGGCTATAAATCGAGGTAGGTAATATTACCTCGATTTATGTGGTATCAACCAGTAACTGACGTTTCTGGCAGCTTGATTCTTCTTGAACCACCTTGTCTTACCTAGAGAGGAATAGCTTGTTTAATCTCGTATTCTTTAGTTTCAGCTAGTAACACGCTAACTCGTTTCACATTGTATTAACTCGTTTCATATGGGGAAGAATCAACTCGTATTACCTAGAATTAACCCGTTTTATCTACAAAAGGCTACCTCGATTCAAATCGTATTACCTCGTTTGACCTGTACGAGAAGCAACTGGTTTGAACTAGGTAGTACATACTACCCCATTTCAACTGGTTTCAGCTAGCATCACCTTACCTCGTTTTACATCGTATTAACTTGTTTCAAATGTGCAATGATCAACTCGTCTTACCTAGCATTGCCCCGTTTTATCTAGAACAGACTACTTCGATTCATATCGTATTACCTCGTTTGACCTGTACGAGAAGCAACTGGTTTAAACTAGTACTACCCCGTTTCAACTAGTTTCAGCTAGCATCACCTTACCTCGTTTCACATCGTATTAACTCGTTTCATATTGGCAAGATCAACTCGTATTACCTAGAATTAACCCGTTTTATATAGTACAGGCTACCTCGATTCATATCGTATTACCTCGTTTGACCTGTACGAGAAGCCACTCGTTTCAACTAGTACTACCCCGTTTCAACTAGTTTCAGCTAGCATCACCTTACCTCGTTTCACATCGTATTAACTCGTTTCATATTGGCAAGAATCAACTCGTATTACCTAGAATTAACCCATTTTATATAGTACAGGCTACCTCGATTCATATCGTATTACCTCGTTTGACCTGTACGAGAAGCCACTCGTTTGAACTAGTACTACCCCGTTTCCACTAGTTTCAGCTATCTTACCTCGTTTCACATCGTATTAACTCGTTTCATATTGGCAAGTATCAACTCGCATTACCTAGAATTAACCCGTTTTATCTAGAACAGGCTACCTCGATTCGCATCGTATTACCTCTTTTGACCTGTAATACAGAACCCAAAAGAGTCGTGCATGGCCAAGGGGGTTACAGTGGATGGTAACAACGTGTTGTCGCCCAAAGGGATGCGTGGGATACGAGGTAAAACCAGTTGATACGATATCCACATAGGACGAGGTGAATCAAGTTAAAACGAGAAGCTTGGGATACGAGGTAAAAGCAGTTGATACGATATTTACATCGGACGAGGTGAATCTAGTAAAAACGAGAAGCGTGGGATACGAGGTAAAAGCAGTTGATACGATATTTACATCGGACGAGGTGAATCTAGTAAAAACGAGAAGCGTGGGATACGAGGTAAAACCAGCTGATACGAGATCCACATCGGACGAGGTGAATCAAGTAAAAACGAGAAGCGTGGGATACTAGGTAAAACCAGTTGATACGAGATCCACATCGGACGAGGTGAATCTAGTAAAAACGAGAAGCGTGGGATACGAGGTAAAACCAGTTGATACGATATTCACATCGGACGAGGTTAATCTAGTAAAAACATGAAGCTTGAGATACAAGGTAAAACCAGATGATACGAGATCCACATCGGACGAGGTGAATCAAGTAAAAACGAGAAGCGTGGGATACGAGGTAAAACCAGTTGATACGATATCCACATCGGACGAGGTGAATCTAGTAAAAACGAGAAGCGTGGGATACTAGGTAAAACCAGTTGATACGAGATCCACATCGGACGAGGTGAATCAAGTAAAAACGAGAAGCGCGGGATACTAGGTAAAACCAGTTGATACGAGATCCACATCGGACGAGGTGAATCTAGTAAAAACGTGAAGCGTGGGATGCGAGGTAAAACCAGTTGATACGAGATCCACATCGGTCGAGGTGAATCTAGTAAAAACGGGAAGCGTGGGATACTAGGTAAAACCAGTTGATACGAGATCCACATCGGACGAGGTGAATCTAGTTAAAACGAGAAGCGTGGGATACGAGGTAAAACCAGTTGATACGAGATCCACATCGGACGAGGTGAATCAAGTAAAAACGAGAAGCGTGGGATACGAGGTAAAACCAGTTGATACGATATCCACATCGGACGAGGTGAATCTAGTAAAAACGAGAAGCGTGGGATAATAGGTAAAACCAGTTGATACGAGATCCACATCGGACGAGGTGAATCAAGTAAAAACGAGAAGCGCGGGATACTAGGTAAAACCAGTTGATACGAGATCCACATCGGACGAGGTGAATCTAGTAAAAACGTGAAGCGTGGGATGCGAGGTAAAACCAGTTGATACGAGATCCACATCGGTCGAGGTGAATCTAGTAAAAACGGGAAGCGTGGGATACTAGGTAAAACCAGTTGATACGAGATCCACATCGGACGAGGTGAATCAAGTAAAAACGAGAAGCGTGGGATACGAGGTAAAACCAGTTGATACGAGATCCACCTCGAACGAGGTGAACCGAGTTTAGACAAGTTACCTCGTCTACAAGCTAAAACCACTTGAAACGAAATCCACATCGAACGAGTTGAAACTAGGTATTTCGATTTTTCACCGGGACTGCTTGTCATGCGTGTTGAATATGTTTGCGGGGCTTGAGAGTTAAAACCATGTCAAACGAGGTGACAGCTCGTACCTACGAGGTGATCCGAGTTCAAATTCACCTGGATTTACCTCGTTTTAACTCGGCTTTTTCCTCAGGGTATCATTGTTCGCATTGATTACATTTGTTTTCACTTCGCTTACTTGTGTTCTTTGTTTACATTTCGTGTGGCGATCGCCACAAGTTTTGTTCAATCACAATAATTTTTCATACCTTTTATAATTTGTAACAATCTTTTGTTTACATTTTACATAGTTTTTAACGTTCATTTCCATTAGCTGTACGTTTTAAGGAATAAGTTATTTTAGTGAATTGTAATTTTTGGGTAGCTATATGCGTTGATAGGTTTCAGGGGCCTAATTCTGTAACTCGTAGCTCCGGAGCTAAGAGCTTCGGCTAGCTCCAAGAATTAGCTCCTACTAGTATTCTGTAATTCACTGGAGCTAACTCTAGCTCCGATTCGGGGTGGAGATAAGTCCGCAGACGAAGTGCCAATCACAATCGTCGTTTCATTTTTCGTGACGTTTTTCCGGCTTGTGCTTCCGGAAAATAGCAGACAGCAGTTGAGAATACCAAAAGTAAATAATATTGAAGTATTATTGATTGTACGACTTTAACATATAAAAAAGTACCTTCTTAGCAATATACAGACTATTTTACAAGCTACAGAATTCTCAATTACGACTATCCAGGAATACCCTGCCGAGTTTAACGTGTTTACATATGGAAAGCTGTGAAAACGTCAGCTTAATGCATGCGCAATTATATGATTTTATGAGTTTGTTCGCATCGAGAAGAAGAACAAAGCAAAAATTAAACACCTTGATAACGAACATTATTACCTGAATCAGTTGATTTTTTCCTTAAGCTAGCAAAGTATTATAGTAATCTAGCATAACACTTGTCATCCTCAACAGCTGTTTCTGTGAACGGCAAGTTGAAAATAATAAGAAGATTTCCTCAATGTTTTTCTATATTTTCATATTCTTGATGGTTAATTTAAGTAAATCTAAGGTAAAATGCTTTATTTAACACTGTAGTAGGCGTTAATCTATAGGTTAGTTCATTGTTTTACCATTCCGTCATGTATACGAACGTCGGTGATGTAAGTACATACATGATGATAAATGCAATAGATGGGTCATTAACTGATGATATATTTGTTATTCTGTTATATTTTCTGCGAAAAACTACTATTAAATCTACAAAATGTACACAACACTTCGAAAGTTACCATTATTTAGGAATTCCCACTGAAGTGTGCAGCTATTACCAAATGCTCATATAGGAAGATTGGCGACATTTACTTGAAATTCTCCGTAGAACTTTTATTTTAAAAGTTCTACGGAATTACCGATGAATACTTATGCAACTTAAATTATTAAGGTACCTTAAGAACGTTCTACATTAGGCAGCTATAGCTGCCTAATGTAGTGCTGCCCATAGTACTCGAAGAATCTGTATAGGATGATACGCTCACTTTTCACTTAAGGAAACTAACTAAAGCTGCGAACTAATTAGCAATTGATTTACATCATTCAATTATAGTTATGCATATGAGCAATCATATTCTGCGAGTGCATGCGTATATGATCACTTTAACATATAGACATGCATTTATACATATAAATTTTTTCATCGATTGAACTTCCATGAACATACCTTACCTAAACATTCTATCGTGCATTTTCCTTCTCTTCACGCAGCAATGTCAATATTAAGAGTAACACCTCGAACTGCAGTTGAAATAATGTTATTAATAGATAAGCTAATTGATTGTACTCGGCCACACATTAAAGAACTTGCTTAACAATAATAAAAAAGTTGATCATTAGTTGATAAAAATGGAATTTACGATCATATCCTTGCGGGTTAACAACATCAAAATAAGAACACACGTGAAAACATAACAACATATGTTTTAAGACTAAAGGAAGTGCTCCTATCGACTTTGCTCAATACCTAGAGTTTTACTAATTTAAAAACGATTCTCAACAGTATGAATGACAAAGAAATTCAATGGAATAACGTAGTAATCATGCAAAACACGTTTTTATCGATGAATGTTCACGAATTGATCTCCGAAAGACTTAAGTAAGGCAGCAATATTGACATCGAAATAATTTTCCATGGTGTAAACAGGGATGGGATTTATTGGTTAAAAGAGGTTAAAAATAAATCCTTTGGGTATCTTGATTCTTCCGCCGCGGTAGATAAGAGTATCACTTCAAGAAAAACTACCAAGAAAGAGAAAATAATATCATCGGATTCACAACAACATGCACACATCACGAAAAATCAACAAAACACTGCGGGAATGCGCCTCCTAGCGCGGTCTCGAGGCTGGCGCTGGCCGGAGCTCCGATCTGAGGCATGCTGGGACTCCGAAAAGAGCTCCGGGACCGTTGCAGAATACCATGAGGAGCTAAATAAGCTCCGGAGCTTTCTCTAGCTCCTTCCGGCACCTTGAGATGCAATACAGAATACGAATTGGAGCTAGGAGCTTATTTTAGCTCTTTTAGCCAGTTAGCTCCGGAGCTACGAGTTACAGAATTAGGCCCCAGGTTTGTTATCATTAAATAACAATTGGGTTTTATTCTTGTATGCAACTATTTGTGTATTTTTTGGTCCAGGAGTGGGTATAACCTAAGTTTTTTGACGGTACATATATAGGTACCTAGGAACGGTTTTTTTCATAAAAAAATCAAGCGAATCACACGAAACAAAACCGGGTGATTATTTTATATATTCAATACGAATAATAGACCTGAAGAAAAATGAAATGTAACACATCTAACATAAGCCACGAATAATAACAAAAAAGTGAACTGGAAGATATCCAAAGCGCAGAGAGAAGGATTCCGGTCCGATTTCTGTGAGGAGGTCCCAGAAGCAAGGAAAGAGTGGCAAAGGGTTCGCAGATAACGCAACTCCTCACCAGTGATGCTACAGACTCCTAGATAGTACTAGAGATACTACAGACAGTATATAGACTCCTTGCTCCTCACGAGACGCCAAAAACCAGTTCCTAAATTCCAGGAAATACCCTGCTACTTGACGAATAGCGGTGTTGCCAAGCGTTCCATCCTCGCGCGGTAGTCTCGGACTCCGTTAGTCCCCGAGGCTATCTCTTTCGACCCAAGCTATGAATACCAACTTTTAGTACCGTTCTAAACCGCACTTAGACCGGACTAAGATAAACCGCATAACCCCAGGTTTAACTCGAAATCTATGAATACGGCCGATACCGATGAATCGGATTTATCGGTAAGGATTTTTCTTTCTCGTTAGTTTTCAATCGGTTGTGTCTGAGTAGTTAGGAAAATTTTTCGCGCGGAGAAAGTGGGGCTCAATGGTAAATTTCTCCGCAAACATCCATTTAACAGAACAAATAACAATTGTTAAGAACATTTATAGTTTATAATATATTTTTATCTCATGTAGCCACGACCTTGAGCAATTAGGTAATTTTTAGGCTTGCATCGCGTGTCTGCTGCATGTATTCCAAATGGGGGAGCCGACGCGACGTGTCGACGTGACGGGAGGCGACTATAGTGTCAATTCATAAATGCATTTTATAAATTTTATTTTTGGAATAGTTTGCTGGGTATGTTTAAATTACGGAAAAAAAGTTTCGGCCGATTCTGAGATGGAGTATTTGAGAAAAGTTTATTAAGAATTCTTTTAAAATTAGTAATAAACAACAATAGGGAAAAGAAGAAAATCATTTTTATTGATGTATATTTGCATTCAATAAATATTTATCTTTAATGAGAGCTAATAATCGTTGCTGTATGATAATTACAAGCGGAGATATACGTGATAATATGATTTAACCCATTACCGCCCAGCGAATTTTTTTTCCAAAAATGATTAGAAATGGTTAGAAATCATCCGTTATGATGGGAAAATTTAGTTTGATCATTGTGTCACGCTCCGTTACCTCGTGCGTGACTGGGTCGTAAACGACCCATTGGGCGGTTCCCCGAGAAAAGGTTTTAAATTGCAAAATATTATTCAAATTAGTTTTTTACTTCTTTTTGCAGTATTTAAAATACAAATCTTTTTGCATAACTCAATTCCAGCACTATTCTCACAAAATGTTTAATTTTGGTGAAATTATGAACATTGCGTGAAGAATGCAGCGCAATACGCTAACGTATTTCCCTTGCGTATGTGTGCCAACAGTAAAAATTGTGATATTTTGGATGAACTCTTTCACTATATATAACAGACGTTTTCTCTTCTATTCCCCTTCCTCTTCCTTCATTTTCGCACTCTGGTTCAGCTGCACTTGTCCACCCTCTCAATAATGAGATTTCCAGCCTCAATCCCACCTCCATGTCTTCATCTGCCCTAGTTAAAGCAGGATGTGCTTATCGGATCACAGCTAGAAATAAAAGTTTTAACAAGTCACCTTAAATTGACCAAAAATTGTAGCTGAGAATAATAAAATTGAATAAGTGAGGCAAAGTTTTAATCGAGGAAAACAATGAAACAATTAAGCACATTATACACGATTCAACCACATATTCAAAGAAAATTAAAAATTGTCATTCATTGCAGTCACTAATTTTTCACCTTCCACTAAAGCAGTTACCACTGTACTCTACCCTTAAATAAACTCACAAGAAAAAAGCGAATGACAAGTTCCCACACTGAAAACACATACAGAATTAACACCTAGATGAAAACATTTGACGCACGCCACCAATGCATGAGCCCAATGAGATCACGAGTTTTACAACGGCAACTTTCATTGAACAGTGTTGGAAGTGTAGGCAGGTGAAAATGGAACAAATCGTATCACGACAGTGATATCTTGAAATATTACTCTTAAACACAGGCAATAATAATCTTCCAATTGTAAACCAACGATTATCGTTTAAAACTTGTTTAACTACGACCTTATAACAAAATTCCGTATTATATTCTTCTTCCTCCAAAATCACTTCTCCCAACGGTTTAATTTTCTTACTCATATGAATAACTTCTTTTCGGAGAGAAATAATCTTGGAGGGTATAATAACTTTCAAAAACCTGATTACTAGACTAGGTTCCTAAATACAGAGTGAAATTAACAAATCAAGAGTCGTAAGATATCACTAACTGATGCACAAATATGTTACTAGCCTTCTCCTCAGATATCAATACACTACACAATACACTACGTGAAAATACACCGGTAAACTTAATTAAAAAAATAGGACAGAATATGCTACGCTAATAGCAAATAAGAAGTTAACTATTTTCAGAGAGGGGTACGGTTTCTTAAACCAATATTAATGTTATAACTATAGATAATAATGAAGAACAACAAGCAACTTACCTTGCTTCAGTGTCCAAACCATGAATATAGAAACATCCAAACATTAGGCGTCTTCCAGAAGACTTCAGTGATTGCATCCAACCTCACATAAACGGCAAAAGTTATGATAGATTTTAAAACAGTTGCACCAGGAATATATTACCAAAATACTTAGGGAATAATTGAATTCCCCCTTACGCATTTGTTTACAAACGCTTAACCAAGGTCCCTATAAAATATAAGGACGATAAGGACCATGCGCTTAACCACCAACATATCGATCTTCATTTTTTTGACGTATCGAACGCAGCGCCAACGCGCCAATTGCTAGTTGAAACCCGCATTTTTCAAAACCCCAAGTTCTGGGTCCAGGTTTTGAGTACCTTAAAATATTTCATTCGTCATTGAGATTTTGCCGGATTACGTGCTTTAAAGTGTCGGTCGATTCATATCTGATTACAATGCAATATGCTACAGTATTATGCGTGTACTATACTCTATTAAAGGTAA
This sequence comes from Pyrrhosoma nymphula, assembly GCA_963573305.1. Classification (NCBI taxonomy): domain Eukaryota; kingdom Metazoa; phylum Arthropoda; class Insecta; order Odonata; family Coenagrionidae; genus Pyrrhosoma; species Pyrrhosoma nymphula. Next base: position 41,670,054 of record OY754334.1, read on the forward strand.
ATGCGTATTGCTCACAGCGGAGAGGTAGCCTGAATACTTGGAGCCTTGGCTCCAAGTATCTTGTTATACACCAAGTATTTTGCGATATACCTTACAGTTGTTGTTGTAAATTTATTAATGTATTCAATAAGCTTTAGTAAGATGGATTAATTAATTTTAATAGTGACCATTAGTGGTCAAATTTTTAATAGGTTTATTGAATGTTGGCAACCTCTCTGATGTAACTTATAATTAATATATATTTGATAACACTATTGACTGATGTCGACATGAAAGTGAAATTAAGCCACAAGGAGAATGGATTTGAGGATAATAGCATCAAATACCAAAGTGGTAGTTTTCGAATGGCAGAGTGGTAAGAATGATCGTATGATGAGCCGGGTAAATGATGAAGTACCTAATTGAACCAGTAGACGATTTTGTGTATCTTAGATGAATGTTTGCAAAAGATGGAAGGATAGATGTAGATTTTAAGGTGTGCAAATGCCAGTAGAAATGTCTTAGGTAGCATATTGAGCATATCTATCTATCAAAAATAGAGGTGTACAAAGTTGATCTCCTCCTGGGGTTATTATATTGCAGCAAAACCTGGGTATGTCAGGATAAGGATAATAGAAACCTTAATGCAGAGGGAATGGGGTACCTGAGATTATTTTGCGGTAAAAGTAGGATGGATGTAGGGTTACAAATGAGTGAACGATGAAAAATTGTGGGTTGGATGCTCCAGTAATAGACATGTGAAAGAAGTGACCTCCCAATGGTTAGGCCTAGCCGAAAGAACGGAAGAGATTCAAATAACGAAAATATATATCAATGTATCATGGATCATCATATGGATATATGTGATAATAGAGTGAATGGTGTGAGAGGATGAGGTAGGGCGCAAAGGTCAAGGGTGAATTTGGTAGACGAGACTCTAAAGAGGAGGAATATTAAGAATAGGACAGCGTATGTGAAGCAAGTTATGAGTGTAAGAAAAACAGAAGAAGTCTTAGGTTTTCTCGGGATTCACTCCGGGCTAGGAAATTAGTTAGTGCCAATGAGGTTGGAAAAAATATTACTTTTATATCCTTTATTCGTCAGGTCCACTGACATCATTTTTACATCGGAGAACGATATCTATTAAATGTCACTTTAATATCAGTTCGACGATATCACTTTTACATCGGGGAAAGATATCATATTTATGTCAATTTTATATCGGCAAAATCACCCGATGTTAAAACGACATTGGTGCGATATAAAAAAGATATTGGGCCGATATATAACTGACAAACGATGCTGCTTGGGTAGTATGCAATATTTATCTATAACATTAAGTATAATAATTAGAATACAAATTAAACATTTCCAAAAGTTAACAATTAACGCATCTTAGCAAAATTAATAATTAACATCTTGGCAAAAAGTCAAACTGTGTGTGTAATATGTAGATATAAATAACAAACTATGGTATCGTGCTAAATAGTTGTCATGAAGAGGAACTTCACACCTTTCACAATACTTTGTTGTTTTACTCTGACAAATACGACACCTGCGCCTCGGTTGTTTCGTAATAAGGATAAGTCCGCCATGATATTTTCTCTGATCTTCCGCTACAGTATCAAGATAATTGCGAGCGACCTGCTTAGGAGCAGTGCCGTACTTCAACAATATTGCCCATGCCACTTCACGGCGGTAGTTTTGTGAAGACATCATGACTTTGGATCGGTGCAGGATCCAAGCATGCACACATTAAAAACCCAGAGCATAATCGAAATGTACCAATTTTTTTCCACGAATCTAAATTCGATAGAACGCAATATTATGATCCATAAGATCCCTTTTTTGCTATATTTTCCAGGAAATTGCCGCAGGTGAAGAAATTGTCGAAGTAAAAGTTAAACTTTACATTGGGGAATTTATTTTGCAGTGATTCCACAAACTTCAAAACTACTGATTCCCATGAGCTCATATTTGACGCTCTTACCTCTCCGGCTTTACGTCCCTGATAGATATCAACCTGCATGCGGTAACCGGTGCGCTCTGCAGCTACTCACGCCTTGAAGCCAAAGCGAATGGGCTAACAACGGATGAACTATTTGCATCCGTGATGCCACAATAAGGGATCTTTGATTCATAAATCGAGATATTGCATTCATTAGGAGAATTTATGATGAATGCATTATTCAACTCATCTAGAAAGCCTCTTAGTTTGTCCATTTGTCCTCTGGGGGCAGTTCCCTATTTTCACATGCATGTAAATAGCGAAATATTTCATCAAACGATTTCGTAGCATGCTATTGCTAAGAAGAATGTTATTTACATAAACACTCTCCAAATACTTTCTTTTGCTTGGTAAAAGCACGTAACCGCTAGCATAGAATATTCCAACAAATGTGTACATTTCCTCTTGGGATAAATTAAAGTTCACATTAATTTCCTTCACTGCATACCTAACGCTACACTTCACCAATCGTAAAACAGTTTCTCCTCCCAGGAAAGTCATCAAAAAATCTAGGGGTGTAGAATCTTGGTCAAGTTTTTCGCGGCGGTATGTTTTATGTACTAAATGGGATAATCACGTACTTTCAAATCACCCTTAACCCATTTTATCTCCCTAAGGGTACCTTGTTGTGTAGATTTTTGAGCAATATGGCATGTATCAATGTTCTGCAAAGTTGCTTCAGTAGAAACATATTTAACTTTCCTCCTTTTTCCTCCAGAATATGATGTCTCCTCCACTAGTGGTGTTCCGTCAGGATCTTCAATCACAATGACTGGATCCTTGGCCTCTATGTCTGTTGTCTGTATCACTATCTCTCCTTTCGCACAGAACTGACGACGGCTAAGGTAGTCCGGGTCATTGCAGTCTTCGTCTCCCGAGTCACAGTCGGTAATTCCACCTTCCTCGTCCGGAGAACTGATATAAATATGTATATATCGACCCCAGACCTAGTAACTTCTTCCGGAATATAAAATTCAAGCTTTTCAAGGAGCTCGACCACAGTCAGACCACCAGAACTTTGAATAAAATACATACAATTGAGTATGGGTTAAGTCCGTGCGTCACAAACTTAAGAATTTTCATCGTATTCTTATGAATAAATAAACAAATAAGACGCAAAATTGATTGTCAAAAGTAAATTGCATTCATTATTTTTCCTATATTAAAGTGAATTTAAGATGATCTCAATTATGGTCGCGAAGTTATCCAAAGTGGCGAATAAACAGATGAAATTATTATTTGAGCGTGTTATTCGCGATAAACACACTTTCTCGGGGAAGCGCCCAATGGGTCGTTTACGACCCATAATTCATTTTCAATCCAAAAATCCTAAAATGGTCTGCGGACGCGTCAAACAAATACTTTTATGATATTACTTGTAGTGTTAGGAACATAAAACTACAGATATATTCACATGCAATGTACTTTATACCAACATATACTTTCATTTTTTGTGAAGAGGCATGGGACTGAGATGCCACATTGGTTACAGAGCATGCCATTCCATAGTGAAACACTCAAATAAGCAGCAGCTGGTATCATCACGTAGCAAACATTCCCAGACACTAAAAGAAAACATTGTATCTGCGCTATCTAATTTGTTGCATTAACTACAGTGTATTGAGTCATGGGTCGCAAACGACCCGCTTGGGCGGTAATGGGTTAAAGCTGGAATTTTTGCTAAAAATGCGAAAAAATTAAAATATGCATAATTCGCTAAAAATTTTTTTTTCACAAAACGGTTTGAGGTTATTCAGTTTGAGTTGATATTGTACCCATACACCAATTTTTATAAAAATCTGAGACCTTAAGGGACAAACGTTTGTTGAATTGAGGTGGAATGAATATATGCAAATTTTCATTTTAATCACAAAATATTTTCTTGCCATGGCTACGTTTGGGGGATTCTGAACAACTGCACGGCAGAGCAAAAAATCCACTCTGCGGTGCGATACGGCCCTCTCGTTCGTAATAGCCACCCATAAACTCTGTTCTACAAATGTGAACATTTAGAATTCAGTACAAGTACATATTTTCTCATAAATGATCCCACAGAATTAGGGGTGTATAACCTGCAAAGGTGGAGAATGATGCCTCGAAGCAAACTGTTAAAACAAAATTTTCATGAGTCAGGAGTGCAGACAGATTTTTTTAAAGGGATCCATACATAGGTGGATTTAGGGGGGGGCACGTGCCCCCCCCCCCCCCCCAGAAGCTTAAATAATTAATGGACAAGAATTTTAATACGGTCCCGTTATAATTACGTTCGTTTTGTTTTGTGTATTACGGAGCCTCATTCATTTTAGCCTTAAGCACAAGTCAAGAAGACAGATTTGCCGGTCATTGGCCATTCGCTAGTCAGCGCTCGAAAAACATCGCCCAAGTGGGAAGGAAGACATTGTGTCAAAAATGAACGTTAATGAAGTACTGGCACTCTTCAGCAGGAAACATAATAGAAAACTGCCGTTATTATATATGTAACTAATTAATATTTGCATATTTGTAATCTCTATATTAAAATAAAAAGTATATTTCATACATTAATTGTTGTTTGTTGTTTTTTAATCCCAAATATGAGAAGACCGTTTCCCCATCAGACCCTTGTGCCCCCCCCAAAGAAAAATCCTGGATCCGCCCCTGGATCCATATTTACACTAGTGTTTGCAAATGATCTTGACCATTTACCTGTTAAATAAGAGCAGATGTTATTTTGCAGATCACGAATGCAAGCATAGAGAATAATTTTAAAGTGGGTTCCCCAAAGATCCCTGACATGCCAGGGCTCTTTGGGGAACCCGCCTTAAGTTCACCATACTCCCTTGTCATTACTACATCCGTTGTGTAAGACAAATACTGCTATGCACTAGGACAGACACATTGTCTCCATGAATGACAAGAGGGTCTCATGCAAGGGACAAAATTTTCCATTATGCAATCCCATCCTCTACTCCTGATTTTGCTATCCCTTAGTAACTTCCACCTGTCGAAGTACTTCATCATTATACTAACTTCTTTGAGCACTTGGCATGATTATTACTGAATCTAATACACTGAGACCCAGTTTTATCATGTTTGGTTACTATAAACTGCAAGATGACATAGCCTTGACTTTACTTAGACGTTAAATGGAAGTTCAAGTTTGGATAGTCTCCTCAGGTGCAGCACCAGGCTAGATTTTTCATTGTTGATGTTTCGATGAACAACTCACTCATCTTCCTCAGGGCAAAAACTGAGTCTCTCTCAGAAAAAATCTTAAAACTACCTCCCCTAAAAATCCATGAATTACCAGGGCCATTTCCAAACACTTATTCTTCTTCAGTCTACATTCTTAAATTTTGATTCTTAAACTCAGTGATTTTGATGGTGAGAGAATAAGAGAATTGAGAAAGGTTAGAGATATTGATGGTTTGTTTCCGTTGATAAAAAGATCGAAATAGCCTCCCCTCTGAAAAATTCCCTCCCCAAAAGGAGGGATGAGGAAGCCGCCCCTCTGGGCAACCACCCCATCCCTCCTTTGTTAGGCCGTCCGCCATTGCCACGGCAGTCGACCCCTCCTATCACTTACTCCCACCCAGTTCTCAACGCTACCCACCATGGCAGATTTTTTCACGTGCTGCCTCAGTCATGCTGGCTTGAGCACATGCAGGCCTCATGGATACAAAGCCCGACGGCATCTAATGAACGACCAGCTACAAGGATGTGCCCAAACTGGGGGGTTATTTTGTAATCCCACCTTTTTAATGTCTCTTTGCGGGAAGGCGGGAGATCCATTTCGCTCTCTTAATGGTCGGCCAAGGTCCGTTAGTGGCTCCATTTCACGTTCCTAATGACAGTTGAGATGGAACTAATGAAATGCGGAGCCAAATGAAACAGATCAAGAGTCGAAAGAGCGGATGAATCAAATAAATAAGACTGGCAGTTCACCACTTGAGAGTCGAAGATGGTCACGCCGCCTGAGTGGCGGAGTTGAACTACGAAAAATGAAGTAATTTTCCACATTCTATGACGTATTCTTACTTAAGTGAGATTAAAAAATAACCCCCCTGGTGCCAAAAAAGTAGGTACTACAATGCAGCGATGTAAAAGACACAGGTCAAGCAATGAACCAATCTTGCTCTGCCAGCATTAGCCATGCATAAGAACTTGAGGCAATTAAAAAAATTTTCAACTAAACTGCATATCAAGAACTTGACTTAAAAGCAGATTTATTTACAGCACCACCAACCAGGGCAGTCAAATTTACGTTGAAATAGTTCCCCATTATTTTCTTTCAAATGAGCTTATCTTTGTTCCCTAATATTGCTCCTTAAATTTTTATAATATTAAAAAATCCTATGCTGTCTTACCTTACTTCGATACGGCCACCTGTCAGTCTGCTTTCTAAACCTCTCCCACTGTAAAGTGCGCTTCAACCGCATCATTTCAGAGTTCAGATACAAATATGCACGAGATGACTATTTACAGAAAAGCAAGCGATGCTTGATGACGGAAAACCAGAAATTGATGGGAGCAGGTTGGCTTGTGAAGCATAAAAGGATCAAGAGAACCACTTGCTTCCCTAGGTCACTTCCGAGAAGGGCAGACAACTTGGTGGCTTGAACTCGTGTAAGACCAGCATCCTTTCTTTCGCCTGTGATCTGAGGGTAAAAGCATATGTATCTACACGGATTTTTACGTTTATAAGACTCTAAAGAGTAATTTTGTACTTGTTGACAACTGAGTAAGGCATATTCTCTGTATTAAAATGCCCAGGATTCGAAGAAACTAAACTTTTAGAGTTGATGAGAAACACTAGTCCAAGTGAAGTATTTGGTATATTATTTATCCAGCAACGTTAATTTATTTCAATACTCTACAAAACATACATGTAATAAAACACTGCAGCTTTTCGGTATCATTCTTAAAAACATTTCCTCGGTCACTTAGAGAACACAACAAATGTTCAAATATCGTAGCTTCGTGATATTGCAGACTGCTACCTGCATTTGTTCAGCACTGTTTTATTTGAAAAACTAAAATTTATAATTTCGAGCTTTGTACTTTCCAGATTCAAATGCACTTCGTAAGAAAGTGCTCATACCTTCAAAATACTAGATTCTACACAGGAGCAACGTAATGATTTCCGACCTGCAACTGTTGTAATTTACTGACTCATTTTGACATACTATCTTTTACAAGAAATCTTTTAACTATCTTACCATATATAATAAGCAAAAGGCAACTTTTGTAATTTTGTATCTTGATCGCCGGTAAATTGTGCAGTTGTCCTAATTTTTTTGTTTCATTGTGAAGCACAAACTACAGCGAAATTATCAAAATAGAATGAAAAGGATAACCACCTTGAATCCTCACTTGAATTTTTCATTGAACAAGATGTGAATTTGAAAAATAGTTAAATTTATTTTTTTTAGTCAAGAGAGTTTTGTAATTCAGTGTTATTGTTCAAAGTTATAAAATTTAAATATTGGCAGATTGCACAAAAAAGCTTAAAAAATGTTGCATTAGTGCAGTAGAGAAACTGAAATGTAACAAACGATTCGCTGATGCAAGTGTACAGTGTTTACATGGAAGATGAATGGATATTATTAGGGTTAAAAATTTACTTCTAGCAGAGGTATTTAAAGAGGAGTTATATACATTTGATGTAAGTATTTACTAATATCAGTTTACACTGTCATTGAATCAAGAGAAATAAGTTAAAATACATCTTGCAATAAGACAACACATATATTTTCTATAATGAAAATTTTGCATAAAACAGCATGGGTTGGCAACTTTACAAGCACTTTTCACCTCCCTGGTAATAAAATTATCAATAGTTAGGATCTCCCATTATGGCAATGGAAGCATTATAGCACTAATAAAACCATTATTTCCTCAAGATATGGACAGATACAAATTTGTTTAATAATAATTATAATAATATATATAATGTATTTTTGAATCTAATGAAGTCACAAACATATTAAGTACAATGTAAAAGTGAGCAAGTTTTATCAACAAAAACATGTCTTTTTGGAGTAAAAACAGTCAAATATTCACTAGTGTGGTTGGCATTTTTAACACTACAAATTTAGACATACACAAAGCCTAGTAGGGAATGTTACTCATTCTAAAGCAACATACGCACTATATGTTGTACTGAAGACAAAAATATCACAATTACTTAAAGAAATGAAACACAGGAAAACACTATTATTATTATCCAGAATCACACGGGCATCATGTGAGACTATAGACAGTGTTTTACATTGCCATTTTCCTCACAATCATTACATTTTAACTTTTATCATGTTATAAATCAATTACAGTGTACCTTTTAAGTAGCTTGATATATCATGGCCATGGAGACATTACACCACAGACATAATAATGCTCTCATTGAGGGTTTGAGTCAGCTTAACTCACCATTTGCACTACTGGATAAAACACACCACAGTGATACCAAGTCCTTCTTATTTACCATATCTATGCATGTACCAAGTGCACATTTTTTCCAGAAAACCTGCATAAAGAATCATGCACGCATCATGCTCATCGATATGTGTGAAAGAGTGCCCCTACTTGGTTAGGTGTCAGACTCCATGCCAGATGACTGGCATTCACCCTCCCCATCTCAATTAGGGGAGGCAATGTTCTGAGAAAAGGTTCTGAGCTTTTTATGGCCTAGCAAGTTAACTACGTATTAAAATTCTCTTATTTATTTGTATCTTTTCCTACTGGGCACAGGTCACCAATCTATGCTGATCATCCTGCTCTCAAATGGGTGCCTAGAAATTACAATAATCTGTATCAATGCAGAAAGAAAAAGACATGATCTCCTGCTTCTTACCCAATCACAATGCACAGGAAAAGGTTTTTGCGATTTTTTTCACAAGAATAATTTGTCTTTTTCATGAAGTCACGTGGTACATGCATAAACAAAGCAATTGCCAAGGAGCGTCTAAGCTCTATCTAGAGCTATCTTTAGCTGAAATCCAAGATAGAAATTAATCTCAAGAAATTAAACTAATCTGCTTTGAGTACACATATTCTCATACAAATTCCTTATATTATGGCAGTAGAATTAAGTTTTCACTCAGTCTAGACTTTATGTATTGGTATGGGTGACTGGATATTTTGTCCAAGAAAATCTATAAGACCAATAATTAGCCACACACATTATTCACAATCACCAGGCAATTGACTATTCAAATAGTTTCAAGACCAATGTATCTCCAGCCAAGAGATATTTCAATGAATGAAGGATTTGGCTCTTTAATTAAGACTGAAAAGGCTCCTGCATTCTATATAAATAAAATAAAGAGGAATGTTTCAATGGGATGGGTGGTTTTTAGCATGGTCAATCAAACCAAAGAAAGGTGGATAAAACGTAAAAGGTACGCATAGTCCTTGTGACATGTTTAACCCTTTCGCTGCTATGAACGTAGGAGCTATGTTCACCTTGACTGCTGTGAACGTAGCTCCTATGTTCCATTGGAAAGGTTATTCCTACACACCATTCACTTTTTCGCCACACAGGGGCTGAGAATTCTCCGCAGATTGACTGCAGCGAAAGGGTTAATTTGACCAAATGGACCTAGTGACAAATTATAAAAGTAAGACATTATCAGTCTGGTGAATTTTCTTGGATAAAAGTCCTCTGACCTAGGACTGGATATCAACATAAATTCATCAGCAAACACATTACACAACAAATTTTACAACTTCATGACGACATAACAAATATGGCAGCCAATAACCCATGTTAAATTTATCTTAGAATAGGGTCATGCAGGAAAAAGCAACATTTCATTGGCAAAAAATAAAATAATTCTGGTTGAAACCCCTCACAGCTGTGGCAGCCTCATTGTTTTGTCACTCCTCCGCGTGGGAGGAAAAAAAGAGTGGAAATTCTTTCCTCACTTTTCGAATATCTAAGCACTTCTTCCCTGCAGTTGATCCAGCAAATGTAGAAATACATTTTCCACTGCTGAAGGGTTAAAATTTCTAAAACACTGAGTTCGACTATGGTGCACTTCAAGAAAACATAACAAGAGGTAAAGTAAAATCCACAGCTTCAGGCTCTACTTTGTATAAACTTTTAATATTCATTGCAATAAAGTTTTGTACTTTTCTACACTTTTTATTTTTTAAACACACTACGCGTTTCATCAATTTTATTTTTAACCAATTTTATGGCATCGTCAGGTGTACTACACCTGACGATGCCATAAAATTGGTGAAACGCGTAGTGTTTAAAAAATAAAAAGTGTAGAAAAGTACAAAACTTTATTGTAATGAATAAAGAGGTAAAGTAATTCCATGAGGATGGGTATTAAACATGATCAAAAGAAATGTTAACAAAAAGAGCTCAACAATTCAACAAGTTGATGTGATCCAGACAAAAAATTCAAGAGATAATGAACAGAGTTCACCCATCAACAGCAAGCAATGATATTTTAAACATAGTTCTTCTATAAAACCTCAGCATTACCACAGAAAATTGATCTGCCTAAAAATAAATTAACAAGATTTTGCCACACAACAGAAAGTTAATTACTTTAACATGTCTTTTCATGCATCTCCTTAATAAATTCCAACATTCAGTCTCACATTTACATGTTAAAGTTTATTAATAACACACAAAGTTTACAGTTAATATAGAAGCATACCTCATTAGTCACACATAACAAGAGCTGCTCATGAGGACTCATACGAATGGCAGACAAAATCTGAAATCAAGCTAATTAAAAAACCTGTCTTTCAAAACCCTCATGATAACAGATTCATGTATGTATGCGTATTCATGCGTTATACCATGGTTAATCAAAGATACACTGTAGTTGCAAATTTTACATGCTTCAAAAAATTATTGTCCATCAGTGCTTGCATGAATTAGTGCAGTGACGGACACGTTTTATCACATAATTGAAAATTTAAACTAAAGTGCATGAACCATTCCAAGTATTCATTTTGTGAAAAATTGCATTTTAGATATGCCAATTTCTTCCTGCAACTGTCAACTTTCAACATTTTTAGTTGATACATTTAAATTAAGTCTTTTCTGAAAAATCACTTTTATTACTTCGTTGTAGTGAAGTACATGTTGATAAACCTATGTGATATATGCCTTTCTTACTAAGTTGTACATGTGCCAATGTTGGCTAGACAATATCTATTTAAATCCACTGAGAGTGTGCTCACTGAACAATATATCTGAGTAAAAGTGGCCCACTTTTTTCAACAAAATCACACGTATGCAGAAATAAATTACAAATGACTACCATGTGCTTTGTCTGGCATTTCTAACATCATTAAATAATAGGTATACAAAAAAGGCCAATACTTTTTTTCACTGCCAGACATTAAATTTTATCGAAATTATAGAAGTTAACACACAATTATTTTAATTAACATGATCTGGCACCTTCACTGCATTAAATAGCTTTTAACGATTGGGTATTTCCAAATAAATAAAATGGGCATGGAACACGACATCAAAACAAATATTTAAACTCTCACTTACATACCCCAGAATAGCACCAGTTAATATAACATAAATTGTACTATAATACTTGGAAATATATTCCATGGAGAGTATTTATCATACAAAGAAAAAGATTTTTCAAGATTTCCAAGAAGTTTTCCCATGGGAATAAAGATGATTTGTTCTCTTCCTCCATCAATGTTATGGATATAAAAAAGGAGAACTACCTGCTACACAACTGTGCATTTCTTATCTTTTGACTATTCACAAAAGTATCAAAAATGGAGTCATGTATAAGAATATTTAGTATCACAAAGACAGATCCATGAACAACTGATTTGTAAGCTTCTGAGATATATCCTTTGAGCCAAATAAGCCATCTGTACAATTGTTCATCAAACGACTAGAGAGTAGCCTTGAATATGTTACCTTCAAAACATTACAAAAATGAGCAAACATTTGAGTCATCTATAAAGATCTCAACTTGGAAAGGGGAAAAATAAAGCATATTTTAGAGTGGCTTACCACCATCGTTTTCAGAAATGAACCGGCCTCACTTTCAATCTCCAACAAAGTGACTAGAGAACGGAAGGCCATGACAAAGGCATGAATGAATCAAAAAATTTGTTCAATCAATCAATCTTACACAGAAATCATGAAAGGTCTTGTTTTGTCTTTATCTTCCTAAAACGATGATTCCTTCATGCAGCTATTCATCCTGAAAAAAATACCAAGAAAAACCTGGTCATTCAAAACAATTCATTGAAGTATAGAACGGTTTAAACGGAATGTTTAGGTCATACTTGTATCTTAACGGGTTTTGGAATCATGATAATGATTTAATTCACAAGCTTAATAGTAAGTAATATAATATTCCATCTTAAAAATACCACTGCTGTTATACACAATATAAACCTTGACAAGTCGTTACACACTTAGGCTCATAATGTCCAATCAGATGTGTGTGATTGAACTATATTTTGGCTGGGTTCACCAGCCGTTTACATCATGCAAGCAAAATACTAAGAAATGGCTCATCAAATGGTTTCTTGAATCTCTTCCTGAATACTTCAAGATTTTAACATAACTTCAGCTCAATTGATAGTAAATTGATGTATTGGGATCACTTGCTGCACTGTATTAAAGAGTTGGGATTCATCAAGCATTTAGTTGTAAGGGCCAAAGTAGGAAAAGTAATGGCGAGATGTTATCACGCAATCATTAAACCACAAGCATTCGGGACCCAGGACTGAAATATTTAAGCCATGAGCTCAATAATGTACGAAGAAAAGCAGCATATGTATTTGGTCTCAAAACTGCCAAGAGTAAACAGTAAGTGTGACAAAACTGTTAGGAAGACTGCCAACTAGCGAATCGAAGGTGCACACACTTGGCTTAGGCAAAAGAAATATTTATATTTAATGAGTTTGAGGATATGGTACAGCATTTCTTTATGAACACCCCCCCTCTTTCTCCTCCATTCCTTTCTTTGGATATGTTTCTCCTCTGCAGATTGTTTACCCTGCAGACTTCACCGAGAACTTGCCCTAAGCACGTTCGACGTGCATTATTGCCAACAATGCCTACAACCCAAAACTACACAAGCAATCTTCTTATGCCACCACTATTTCCTCCTCTCCAAGGCCAACCTATCGCCAAAATCCTAAGTTCATCCACTTCACCTCAACCTTGCCAAAAAACCCCTACTTACTATTGGTGCAAAAAAGGTAGAATGCTGAACTTTTAGCATTTGTATGAAATTCCGCCGGAGCTCCATAGAGTTGTGTAATAGTATATAGTTTGACTCCTTGTTTATTTGACTACAAAATGCACTCATTGAAAAATGTTTAAATGTAAACGTTTAGCTTCTACGATCGACATAGTGGAGAAAAACACGCGAAAAACTAGGAGAATGGCAAAATGGTCGTTTTCTTCATCTCGTCATGGCCAATATATATGATTGGTGCACTTCATTATTTTTTTATGATGAGAACAACATCTCCGCATCACAAATATTCTTTTAAAATTAAATTTTACCCATTCTTTGATTTTTAAAATAGCCAAAAGCTAGATTTCAATTTCCTAGATGTAGAAAGGTATATCCATATTGAATTAACGTATGCTTTATGGAAAAAATATTGCAAAACTCTTCATGTAAGGAAATGCTGATATTCTTCCTCTTACTTAAAATAAACATCATAGAAGAAAATCGCCCCTTGGCAATGTATGCTACCATTTTGTGCTGCTGGTAATGGTGAAACTCCAGGCCGCGTGTGCCTCAAATTTCTGGTAAGACGTCCATCAAAAGCTATGTACAAAAAAGCACATATACAAACTATCTAAACACTCAATACCTACAGTTACCTTTAATTTCATATCATTTATCCATTGAAAACATTTTCATATGTAATGAATATATGAATCAAAATAAATTAACACTGAATTCATATGAAAAACATCTACACAAAGAATGTCTGCATTTTTATCAATATCACACAAAAAATGTCTCAAGAGGAAACAATCGTCATGGATAATAAATAAATAGGTTATCACAAGAATGTTAATAAGATATACATCTACAAAGATTTACTCGTCCAGGAAGGCCGAAGTTCACATTTTATTGAATAAATAAATTAAATGCTTGTTCATATGTTTGAAATTTATTGATTCTATGAATTGTATTGTTGTCACAAGCTGAATTAACGTGTGTCATTTCTGACACTGAATTAAATAACTAATTGCAAATTATTCAAGATAAATTCATCCACATTAAGTTAAAAGAATATAAAATACCTAGGGCCTTTCCATCTCCAATCAGCACTGGACAGAGGTCTCACTAGATTAGGGCTATGAGATTTGAGTCGAACGCGGCCAGAAGTTTCACCATTACCAACTGCGCAAAATGGGAGCCTACATTGCCGTGGGGCGATTTTCTTCTTAGTGGTTTATTTTAAGTAAGGGGAAGAATATGAACATTTCCTTACATGAAAAGTTTTGCAATATTTTTTCCATAAAGCATACGTTACTTCGATATGGATATACCTTTCTACATCTAGGAAATTGAAATCTAGCTTTTGGCCATTTTAAACATCAAATAATTGGTAAAATTTAATTTTAAAAGAATATTTGTAATGCGGAGATGTCGTTCTCTTCAGGGGCGGTCTGGCTAGGTCGGCGATCGTCGAGGCCCCATGCCCGAGGCAGCTTAGGGGGGACAGGGAGTGTCAACTATATTAGCAAGGACAGAAGTTAGTCTAGCATCGCACCTCACAACAGCTGACTCACTTGACAGATAATTGACTTCCAACCAGACTATACCAAGCGTGAGTGGTTGAAAAGTAAAGTTTATTGTACTTGGATTGCAATGCTCCTGATAAAAATTTCACTGCAGGGCCCCAATATAGTAAAAATTACTAATTTAAAAAATAAAGAAATCTACTAGTGGTCAACGCTCTTGATTTTTAAATAACATTAACGGTTAAAGAAATTGCAGTTTCTGTTTTTATGGGAAAGTGATGACAAATTTTGAAATAGGTACTGAGCGCTAGGAAAATCAGTGAATATTCAAGATTTTGTTGTTTGAAATGAAGAGGTGTACTATTCAGTGGATTCCGAAATTAGGCGTCAAATTCCTATATCACCTCCGATTTTTCCACAAATCATGAAAACATGAAAATTAGAAAATACAATTATTTAATTTTATTGCGTAAGTGAAATCTTTATAGCAGGTAAAAACGTTCTCTTCGTGGACATTATTTGTTTAAAATTTTTTATATATTGGTAAAATTAAATAGTAAAAAACAAAACTATATTTCCAAAAAGGATGGCGTCAAGGTGTTCCATGTGTTCAAAAGTGGAGAATGAGTGCAAAGTATACTAGCAAAGCAAGAGAAATTTTATTTAATATGTTTTTTGTTAATAAAGTAGGTATGGATTAGAATACTTTTCAGCATATTTTGAAGAAAAAAAACATTCCTAACTCCGTATCACGTCAGGTTTTTCATAAATTGCAAAATGGGATACTTAAAAAATAACATAGTTTTTTCAGCAGCAATATATGGAAGTAGTAGTAATAAAAGAACGTTTCCCAGAGGGATGAAATCAATTTATAAGGAATAGACACACATAAATACGTAATCAATAATGAAAATGTAACTATTTTTATGTCAGACATCACGATTGAGGCACTGGAATTCCATACATTGCCTGGTGGCAATGGGAGCGTCTAGGCTCACTTTATTCATGATTATGTATACAGTAGAAGATCGATAATCTGGAATACTCGGGACCATACGCATTCCGGAATTACGATATTTCCTATACCCTTCCATTTTATGACTGGAGTCCTTATGTCCCCAGACAGATGCCTTTACAGTGGCTAGCAGAGTAATGTATAAGTAGTAGTAAATGAGGAAATCATAATTTTATCTGTCATTTTACTCTCCTCACAATGATCATAAAAATAGCACTTTTCGTTTGCCATATAATAATTTATTTCCACAAACTAAACATAATTCTTGGAAAGCTTATCTTAATTGAAAAATAAAAGAATAAAAATAGTGGAACTTGGATGTTTCAAACTTTTATAATTTGAAATAGTCTTTAATTCCAACATTTTGCTAGGCCAAGAGCATTTTGTATCAAAAAATGTTAAAAAATTGTGGTTAATTCGAATTTTGTTTTGGTTTATTCAAAGTTTTTATAACTAAGATAAACTACTTTCACAACACAATCTTCCCAAATACCGGCCAGGAAACGTTCGAATGCAATCTAAGCCCGGGTTTATGCTCCCATATCAACACACCTATCAACACCTAAGTTTTATAAATTCATTGTTTAGATGTAGATGTTTATTCACTGACACGCGTTCGGGTCAAACTCGTGTTGTCAAATCAAGGTGCCGGTCTTTCTGGACGTGCATCTCAAAAAACTCGTGCATTATGTCCAATTCCATTACTCAAATTCGTCTGTTTATGCACTCGCCCGAGTTGGAATGGGAACGCGAGTGTCCAGATGGTGAGGGTCGAGACGGCGGGATAGAGAGGGGGTATAATGATGAACGACTACAGTGGAACACTGGCCTATTTTCTCCTCCAAACTACCGACATGCAAGTAAAAACACTTGACAAAGTAATCAATTGCGCATTCCAAAATTCACACATCTGTGAACACTTCAACATTGTTGACATGGCATGACAAATTCTTCGAAGGCCGAGATTGTAAGTTGATTAGATTGTATATCTATTTTAATTCTTTGAATTGATATTTGTGACCTGTTCCATACATGATGAGACGTCTTTTGGGAACCAATACATATATTATTATTCAATTGAAAAATGCACATGCCGAAATGCAGTGCATTTTCCCGGCATAATAAATTGCAAGTTCCTTGTCCTTACCTCCCCCATCCCTTCAATTCACCCCTCCTGGCTAACTGCAAGTATATTTTGTGCACAATTTGTACATTTTGTGTGTGCCTGCTCATCCCTCTGCTGTTATGACAAGTGAGTCAAGTGCAACAGTTCAGTGAGAGCTTGCGAGCAGTCAAGAGTAACACAGTGATTTCCTTAGGTGAGACTGCATTGCTTTTGCTGCACCTTTTTGATTGTTCTGGTTAGTACATCCAGCGATCAGATTGTTGTCCAAGCCAAAAACTTATAAATCTTTAACCTTGGCTGAAAAGGTAGTGGATTGAGGAAGTGGAAAATGGACTGAAGAAGAAGCCAGTATTTGCTTAGGGTTTTCGAATCTCCTGACACATTATCAACTTATTTAAAAAATAAAGAAAACATTTGGAGCAGTGGAAGTGAGAGTGGAAAAGACCAGAAAAGATCAGGAGCCCCTGACCATCCAGATATGGACAACTGTGTTTTAAAAAGCTTCTAACAAGTGAGGGACAAGATAATTCCAGTGAGTGGTCCTCTTGTAAGAGAGAAAGTTGAAATATTTGCCTCTAAATTAGGGAAAAAGGATTTCAAAGCCAGCACAGGGTGGCTGGATGGTTTCAAACAGCGGAAAAGATTTCTTTTAAATCTATTTGTGGTGAAGGTGGTGTCGTAGATCAGCTTAAGGCCGAACAGTGGAAAAAAGACTTGGAAGAAATGATACGGATAGGGAGCCGAAAAATATTTTCAATGTTAATGAGACGGGGCTTTTTTTATAAGTGTACCCCAGACAAAACCCTTCCATTCAAAGATAAAAATGTAATGGGGACAAGCTTAGCAAAGAAAGAGTTACACTGCTGAATTACTCTGCATTTTCAGGTTTCCACCGCGTAGGTTGCTTTTTAGGACAACAGTTTCGCCCGACGAAAGACCTGAAGACGCCCGTTGGAACACGGGCGAAACTGTTGTTCTAAAAAGCAACCTATGCAGTGGAAACCCGAAAGTGCAGAGTAATTCATCTGAACGCCACGGAAACCTATGATGGAGTTACACTGCTGGTTGGAGCAAATATGGATGGGTCGGAAAGGCTGTCCTTGTTGATGGTTGGAAAATCGGCTAACCCCCGTTGTTTTAAAAACTTCAAATCAAGGCCAATAGAGTATGTATCCAGCTTGAGAGCTTGGATGAGAAGTGACCAGTTTGAAAAATCACTTGAAAATCGATAAAAAGTTTGGAAAACAAAACCGGCAGATTATTCTCTTTATTGACAACTGCACAGCCCACAATGGCATTCTGCCTATGAACAATGTAAAGGTAATTTTTTTTCCAGCCTACATGACATCAGTGGATCAGCCTATAGACCAGGGGATAATAAAAAATAGTAAACATTTCTACATGCGTTTATTGGTCGAGAACATTCCTTCTGGAGATTTTAGCGGTCTAAACATTAAACTTGACACTTTTCAAGCTTCGGGAATTTGCAAACAGGCACTGGATCAAGAGAAAGAAGCAACAATTAAGAACTTTTTTAAAAGAGCTAGTTTCGTCAAAAAAGAAACTGAGGGAGAAAGTGCCAATGAAGCTGAGACTGTCGCAGCACCTATCAATGACGGCTGGGAGTACGTTGTTCCTAATCCCACCATATCTTATGAAGATTTCATCAACGTAAATGAAAATTTGGCAGAGTGTGGTGAGCTTACTGACGTGGACATAATCACTGAAATACTCTGCAACAACAACCAAGCTGACAACGATGCATCTGGTGAGGACGATGATTCTTCAGTAGCCCAAGAAAGAGCTATCCCAAGTGCAGCAAAAGCGATTTATTTTGTTTTTTATGTAATCTTTTGGACGGGTCCTATATATGTATATGCATATCCTCTGTGGCCAATAAATTTATTTATTTATTTATCAAATCACTTCCAATAACTCAGGCAAGTTTTTGAAAGCCATAATGATGCAAGTGATTCCATTTTCCAGTCATTAAATCAACTTGAGTCATATGTTATTACAAAGATATTTCAATCAAGGAAGCAAGTGAAGATGTCAGACTTTTATGAGACATTGTAAATGTAATTTTGTTGAAATTGAATTGTACTTTACAATACTGGACCTTTTAATTTGTATTTTCGTGAAATTTATACCATTAACAATTTTTTTACTTTCAATAAGGCAATTAAACAAAACCAGTTATGTACTAATTAAAAAAAATATCTGCTTGCTATGTCACATGACGTGCGTGTTTTTAAACCATTTTTAAGAAACTTCTATAAATCGAAATTTTGGATAGTTAAAAAAAATCTACATTCCACAGTATTTCAAAAAGCAACCTATAATCTTTGATGAGGACAACACAAGACTCAAGACTAAATTTAATAAAAAAGTATTTATTTATCATGCAATTTTATCGGCTTTTTAAGCCAAATCACCAAAAAGCATGTGTTATAAAATCTAAAATATGAAGAAACTCAGCATGGTTGGATTGAAAATTATAAGGGTGCCCATTGACTTGAAAAGTTGAAGCTTAAGAATATTATCTCAAATCTGATGAATAAACTTTTACAGGCAAGTTTATTCAAAATATTTTTTTCTTACCCATTCATTCTCATCAACACCCTCCATTTCATCTTGTTCAAGCTTAAGGTTCACTTCCATACGACTGCTAACTGCACGCTGAATCTGGAGAATAATACAAAAATACATTAGGCAACTATTTACATCATAAACAAATGATAGGTCAGGATCTATTGGAATCATATAAAAAGGAAAGTAAGCAAGGAGAATTGAACCCATCCACACATAACTCTGTCATTTTAGTGTCACGTTCACACTTATTATGTATATCTTAAGTGTTTCTGAGAATGTTTGCATGTTTTTTTGCTATTACTTTTTTACTGAGTTTTGAAGGCCTTCCTGTAGAGCTACAACTTTGAAATTTCTCACAAATGCAGGAAGTGACCGAATGTGTCTCCTTGAATAGTCACTCATGTCTCGTTTAGCGCAACTTCGATTAGTGCAAATTCGCTGCAGCACAAATTAATTCCTCGGTGAAACATTCCCAATGCCACCCAGCCAAATCACTTAACCTAAACCCACCCTTGATCAAACTTGAACTAGCCGCAAGTACATACAAAATTGCTCTCATTTTACACGAATTAACATTATTTCTAGCCTTAGCTCTCATTTATTCATATTTTCATCGAAAGCCTTTACTGTACAATGGCCGTGAACAATGCTCTGGAGTCATTGTGCCATTAGGTTAGCCGACCTGCGAAAGTAATTTATCTCATCTCCAAAATTGTATGACAAGCCATGAACACAGATAAGTAAATGAGTCTAATTGTAAGTAGTGGTAGAATAAAGTTTTGTTGAAGCAAAACGGCTGGAGCAGCAACTGTTTCGGTCATGTGTGGCCGGAAGCAGTGACCACCTACACAGGATTCGACGATGAGTATTCTAGTAATGTTAATTCCATAGCAGCACTGGCTAGAAAGGCAGGAATGACATAAGTTGACAAAGTAGATGTGCAATAACTTCTCAATTGCCATGATTGTGACTTAACACATGATGAGTTGGAAGAAATTTCATTAAACGAAGATGTCTGTGAAAAGAAGGCACCGAGGAACCTGAAGAAGAAAAAGTGTTGACAAGAAGAGTTCTTGCTGAAGGGGTGACCAAATAACGGCAGATTTGGACAGATTTTGTAAGAATGACCCAAACTTCCAGCAAACGCCTAGTCTTGGAAGCAAAATGTCTAGTCTTGGGAAGTTAATCCTGCTACAAAGAACTAATTCCCCAGATGGAAGTTGCCTGCGCAGCCCTACTGATTGGTTAAAGCAGAAATGACCAACTACCAGCAAAAGAAAGGATTTCATGATTCAAAATAAATTGGCATGATGCCATTAAAAGAACTGTGGAGAAAGTTCATCATTTTGTAAAATCACCCAGGAAATATTCCCAGCCATATCAAAGAACCCAGTTGGGAGAAGACCTTAGGGAAAACCTAGAAAATGTTGGAAAGACCAAGTGAAGTTAGACATGGGACAAGATGAGAGTCACTGAGGAAGATGCTGAAGAAGAAATCGATGCCAAATACCACCTTGGGTATAAATGACCATGGGAGTAAATAAGTATGATAAAGAACCAAACCAAGGAGACAAGGGAGATGTGCCTGAATTATTCCAAAATCAAACAGATTAAACATGGATTATTGAAGGAGGAAGCTTTTTCAAGGAGGGATGTCAACCCAGAGTGCAATAACAATTGCATCTCTTATCACTTACTTGTTCCTGCTTCTCCTTAGTTTCCCCAGACACATCTGCATTCCATCCTAGACGGTTAAATGGCACATTAGCTATGCTCCCAGAACCTTTGGCACTACCTTTTTCAGTTCGTTCTGGAACAGCATTAGCTCCACCTTGCACATCGGATACTGAAAAGGATAATAATAATGATGAAAAATATATTTATGAATGCATATTTTCATATTATATTTTTTGAAGAGGACACACATGAAAGCCGTAGCAAAAGAAATCATTAAATTATATTTTTGCATACTTGGTAATCAGAGTAAATGTAAGTTAATTTTAGGATATCACTTTCTCTCCTAAAATAAAAATTTTTTGGGGGTAAAAATTTATACCACACATGATTACGTACAATTCTCCATCCCCTCAGGTTTTAGATTTATTCTTTTTGGCTGTCGGTTGAGGCCACGGAACCACTCCTCACTCGTTAACGTTGGACTCCACGTTACTTTGGTTGGAGGAAACAAATCATCTTGGAAAAAGTCAACCTATAAAAGTACAATGGAAATTTTACATTTATTATAAAATTTATTATACATTTATTATACATTTATTATGAAATTAGTGAAACTTAAAGATATAAATTTTTTCAACCAAGTACTTTGATGGCAAGGGACTAAAGCAAAGGCTTTGAAAGCAAAGACTGTGAGGAAATAAAGAAACAATGAAGATAGAAGAATATGCATATTAGCTATTTATACATTTAGACAGTTAACCCTGTTAATGTGGATTAATTTTCCCAAGGGTGTTTCTTTGGGTGGAATAACCAAAGGGGATTGTTTACCATAATGATGCTTGACTGTGGGTCATCCACCCCTGTAAAGCATGCATCCATGACTCACACATGTGAGTAGGTACTTTACTTGAAGGTTTAAGTCAATCACTCAAAGGTTTAAGTCAATTCTTGCATGACAAAATAACTGAATAAAAGGAAACCAATCTCCATGTTGCAATAAAAGCAATTGCTAAGATTGATTAATTACTTTTCATTAGGCTTTGATCTTTCCAGAAATAGAAAGCCAAGGACATTGAGGCCCATGAAAAAACAAGACTAACTCATTAGGGCATAAAATCCGAAGACAAATATACAACATAACTACAAACGAACAAAAATAATTCACTGATGATTATGTTAAGTTTTTAAAAAGTCAATTCCACTAACCTTTAGCCTTGGCACAGTGAAAGAAATGGGTTCAATGGTGTTGTTGGTGAGTCTTAAGGCCTTGGCAAATTCTACACCTTGGATGTCACAGGCACTCTTGGGTAGGAACGAAAGCCCTTGGTGCAAACCAGAGCAACGATGATGGCTTAAGGGGCAGAGATAAGGAGACTCCGCAGCAACTTCAAATGCATATATGGTCCAGTCTCCCTGTAATTGGAAATAAAAATTAACTAAAACACTATACATACATGCACACAATACTAAACACCTATAAAACACGAAAATTAAGTGTTGAACCATTTTTGAAGCTGTTGAGCATTTAGTGGTACTGAAGGATCCCAGGTTGTCCCAGTAAACACCAGGTAGTGTGCATTCTTGGACAGAATTATAGGCAATATTACTTTGTAGAATTTGCTTATAACAAGCATACTTTTAAACTTTATTTACTTAGATAATACTAATTCTCCATGCTTTTATTATTGGTATCAGACTGCTTGTGATATTTTACATCATTCTATCTTCGATGATGTGTAAATATTGAAACCGGTGAGGTACTAGTAACCAAATAATGTGAAAAATTACTAAGCATTCTTGGATTTCCCACAGGGTTGCAGGGTCGGCTAGAATCAATACTTCGAGGACTGAAAATGCCTAATTATTCAGGATTATACCCTCTTGAGTATCCTGAAAACTACGGCAGTCACAAGTTTTGAAACATCAGTGGTAACCAACTCTGCATCCTGGTGGGAAACCAGAGACTGCATCATCTAAAGCAGAAGTGGTATAATATAATAGCTTAAGACAGAAACATAGCCAGGTTAGAACCATACCATCCTTTTTTCATAAATAAATTTTGTGATATATCATTAAAATTCTGGTATTGTTCCGTGCATTCAAAACGTATATGAATATTAAAGGACTTCCATCTTTGAAAACCTCCTTGGGAGACCTCACGCCATAAACTTACATAGTAGTAACAAACAATGCTGGCTTTCTGATACAAATTTGGAGCCAAGAATACATAACTTCAATGGAAAAAAAAATTCCCAATTGTTTACAGAATATAAGCAGCCACCTGATATTTATCTTACCTTTCCTGTGAGAAAAAGTGTAGATGAATCTTCATCATAAAATGGAATAAGAATGGCAGGAGAAACATCCAAGCTGACAGTATTAAGTGGTGTTGCGAGGTCATTAGCTTTGAAAACTGTGATCTGTCGTTCAGAAACCCTAGAAACAAACAGACAACCATTAATTTGTTTTCAAAGAACACATCAAACTAATTAGTATAGTTATGATTAACATCATGATTAAAAATTCCAAATTATTGGAAAAATTGCATTAAAAATATTGGAGATCAATTATATTACACTCTTTTTCAGGGATGTATCATGGCTTTGATAATGGCATAATACGAATGAATGCCACATACCAGTAGCGTAGCCAGGGGGGACGAATGCCCCCTTCCCCCTGCCCCATGTTCTGGCGCCCCTAAGTCTGTGTATTTTCTCCCATATTTTACCCATCACCAATATTTTCTGCAATCTTAAGAAAATAATCTGACACAGGATTTTCATATTTTAATTCAAGTGGAGCTTAACCACTTCCCTGATGGTTTTTTTCACAAAAATGGTCAAAAAAAGTCTTATTTTTTTATTTCAGATTCAGAAGTATTTGGGAGGCACATCCGAAAATGTTTTCCTTAATTTTTTATTCTAAATAACTAATAATTTATTCAATAATTTCCGAATGTTGCCCCTTATCTTAAGAGAGTTAGGCCACCTGCATATCAGTATAACTTTCCTTCCCGTTAACCTTAGTTAGACATCTAATGAGGAATACACTTAGTTTATATGACATATGTATTTTCTTTGCCGACAACGTCAATGCTAACTATTAATTTTAGTCCATAGTAAATCAAGAAACAATACACAAACATTCATGGGACTTAGGCAACCCGCATGACGACGACTTTCGCTCTGAAAATGTTATAACAGAATTCATTCTATGACAAAAACAAGAAACTTCATTTCTTTTACTTGATTATCTTTGAAGAGTGCTGGAATCCCTTTCCTCAGTGTTCCATACGAGTCAGTGGAGTGTGAAACGAGCAAGTTGGCTAGATCTGGAGACTTATAAAAGTTATCCGTCGTCAGGCAATATCATAGGCCAAATAATGACTTCATTAGAGTCATCATCACTTTTGAGGACATGGGTAAATGGTCCAAGTCTTTATCCAATACAGTCCCCTTTCCCGTGTAAATTGTCGTTGACCACACGTATCCAGTTCTCGATTCACAAAGAACAAATATTTGCCAAATGAAGCTCTTTTCATAGGCATGAACTGTCGCCACCCCAATCTTCCCTTGTACAAGAGCTGGCTCTCATCGATGATAACCTCCGTCTCTGGTGTATGGAGTGCCTTGAACTTTTCCTCCAGCTTCTGGCAAATCGGCCATATTTTATTTAGTTTGGCATGTGTTTGGGGATCAAAATCGGGTCATTCCATATGAAATCAACCAAAATTAAATATTTTTTTTTGGTGACCTTCTCCGATTACTGTGAAATTTGACACAGTCATTCATACCATAGTAAGTAACAAATATGAGATATTTTATATTTTTAGGATGATCGGCTCAGGATTTATGAGGGGGTCAAAATTTGACCTTTCGGTGGCCTTTTCGCGCATGACTTTAGTTTACTGGCAATAAGTCAGCTCCTATCAGAGCCACAAAGTTGGGGTTAGGCTCATTGAAAAGGCAATTAAATTTCCTATTAAAAGGATTGTCTTTCAAATACTTATGATTTGAAATTGCATCACAGAGTGGGCCTAGATCTAGGTTTGGTCAAAGGTCAAAAGGTCAAATACACCATCTTCAATTTTTTTTAAACTTGGTGTTATCAATCTACAGATATGTAGGTATGAGCACACAAAATTTGGAGATGGCTTTTTTGTTAGTTTTTTAGATATGTAATTTTATATGCTAATTACTTCACAGTTAAACTAGCACTATTGTAGCATGCTATTTTAAATGGGCCCTCAGGAAGGAATGAATTCTGGAACTGAGAAACAAAATTGGTTATATTTTCTGTCTGTATATCTGGCCTACATACCCTTACACAGACTTGTCCTATTATGCTTAACTTTACCTATTTTAGCCGCTGAGACTTCCCCAATGAAAATTTGAAAAACTAGAAAAACAGGATTTCCAATATATACATTGTGTACAAATTGTATAAAAAAGGTGTACATTGTACCCAAATTTAGCTTTACACATTTGTGCACAATGTACACTTTGTATACAATGTACACAACTATACACTATAAAACGTGGACATTATATACAATGTACACAATGTATACATTTTTATAAACTGTATTAAAATTTATATAAAAAGTGTACATCCTGTATGGAAATTGTGTACATTGTATACATGTATATACAACTGTTTACAAATGTATATAAAATTTGTACTTTGTACACATTCTGTATAGAATTTTAATACAAATTGTTCATAGGGGTTGTTCAATCCTGTCTGGACATACAATGAATTGTGCTGTGCTGAGCCTGCTGCCATCATATAATTTCAGTTTCTTTCTAGCATCAGAGCTAGTAGGTGGCTAAGGTCTTAGGCCGATATATTCTTGAAATGTTCGTCAAGTTATTTTTTGCAATGCGTACAATTGGATTTTTCTTAAAAGATACGTGCTCTGAGGATGTTTCTTTTAAACCTTTCATTGACTTTGGCAAGGAAGAGTGCTACTAATTAACAATTCGTTCTTATTGTGATAAAATTGAGGATGTGTGTGTACGACATTTAAATACTTATTTGTATAAATTTTCTCTGTTTGAAAAAAAATGTTGTGATCTGCAAAATGAACATCCTAATGTATGTAAACGGAAAAATTTACGCGAAATCAACATTGATTATGTCAGTAAGTTTAAATCAATGGTCCAGTTGATACCAGGGAAGAAACTGTTTTGAGTGCCAAATTTCTTTTTCCTAGGCTCTCAAAGAGCATGAGGTAAATGTACGCATGTAAGTGAGAGTGCATCGACACCCTGTGAAACCAAAATTAGTGATGTTCAGTCAGAAGACGTACATGACCACTTCCTCCCATCATGTACCGACACCTTAAACAAATCGCTGTTTTTACTTGGTGAATCTCCCATCCACTGTAACAAGTTACGGTGAAAGAATTACCCAAAAAGGAAGTTACACAAAATTAAGGCCAACATAATAAAAAAAATGAAGATTATTTCTCCTGGAGAATCGGGAATTCTAGATTGTACATCTTCATCTGATGAAAGCAATGTGTGCAACGACGTGTCAAATAACTACCAGGCCATGATGACCCAGCTGAAAGAGAAGTACAACCACCCAGACTGTACGAGACGGGAAAAATTCATGATTTTGTCCATGCTGCCAAAAAAATGGAGCTCAAAAAGGGTGAGGGAGGAATTTCCTGGAATTTACAACTACAGAAATTAGAAATTACAACAAAGAAACAACAATTAGAAATGTTAAGAAGGCTTTTGAAGAGAATGGTATTCTTACTCCACCCAAACCTAAGCCTGGCCCATCATTGCCTGTAGAGACAGCTAAAATAGTCTTTGCTTTCTACGAAAATGATGATGTCAGTCTGTGTATGCTTGGAAAGAAAACTATGTGTCAGTCAGAAAAAATTGTAAGAAAATACATGAACAAAAGCGATTGGTGTTGTCAAACTTAAAAGAAATCTATGCACTCTTCAGGGAGAAGAACCCAGATATTAAAATTGGATTCTCTAAGTTCGCTGAAATGCGACCCAAACATTGAGTTCTTCCCAGTGCATCGGGTACCCATGGAGTTTGTGTATGCACGGTTCACCATAATTTCAAATTAATGATCGAAGGAGCTAAATAGGATTGGCGATGGCATTGGCGATGGCATTGGCGATGAACAGAATTCCATTGGCTACGTACTATGATGCTTTGAACATGATCATGTGCAATCCACCTCGTCCTGAATGCTCCTTAGGGATGTGTTCCGATTGACCAGGTATTTACAATATCAAAGTAGAATTGGAGACAGTTTTTGATGATCTGTTTATTGATGAAGTAGTCTATAAGCAATGGCAAACTACAGACCGATGCAGTTTAGAAACAGTTCCCCAGCCTTCCAAAGACTTCGTCAGCACCTTTACCAGTAAACTGCTCATGTTACATGATCATTATTTCATCGCCAGACAACAAGCCGCCTTCTTCCAGGAAGCGAAACGATCACTCCTTCCTGGTGAAGTTATAGTCAGCGGAGACTTCGCAGAAAACTACAGTTTCGTTCTTCAGGATGCCACCCAGGGCTATCATTGGAATAATAGTCAGGCTACACTCCATCCATTTGTCTGTTATTACTTAGAAGGTGGCAAGCTGGAACATTCAAGCTTTGTATTCATCTCTGACTGCCTCACACATGACACTGCTGCCGTCTACTCATTTCAGAAGCAGATAATACCCCTTCTACGGGAAAAAGTGCCAGAACTAAAGAAAATTATTTATTTTTCTGATGGTTGTGCTGCACAGTACAAAAATAAAAAAAACTTTAAAAAACCTGTGCTTGCATGAATCTGACTTATGGGTGCCTGCTACATGGCACTTTTTCGCCACCTCGCATGGGAAAGGGTGATGGTGTAGGTGGTTGTGTTAAGAGGTTGGCTGCGAGGGCTAGCTTACAGAGGCCTTACAATAGACAAATCAGAACCCCTTAGGACCTGTTTGATTGGGCTGAAGCTAATCTGAGCTCCTCAACATTTTGGTTCGTGTATGTAGAAGAGATGGAAGCAACGCATCAATCTCTTAGTGAAAGGTTTAAAATTCTTCAGCCAATTGCCGGAACGCGAAGTTTCCACTGCTTTGAACCGATATCCACAACAATCATACGAGTGAAACGATACTCTTCGTCTGCTGAAAGCAAAGAGGGGAAAACAAGAGCAAGAAAGCTGATCCCAGGGGAAGAAAACACAATCGACACAGCAGATGAGTCTGATGAGGATGATTTTGACCCAGATGTGAATGAAGATGGATCAGAACCTGTTTTAACTATTGAGGCCATTGGTGAATATGTCACCGTGCAATACGATGGACATTGGTGGCTTGCATTTGTTTTAGAGAAGATAATGCCTGAAGAACTTAGAGTTCGATTTCTTTAACCCCATGGGCCATCTCCATCCTTCGCATACCCCCTAAAAGACGATGACCTCATGCTCCCTTTAAGCCATGTGCTGACAAGAGTGAGTGTCCAGCTTGGAGGGATGTCTGGATGCACATATAAGATCACAGAAGAGGACAGCAAAGAAGCTATTAGATCGCTCATAATGAAATGAGATCAAGGTAAGATTACAGAGGAACCAGGTCTTACTTGTATGTGCGACTACAAGATGATGAACCAAGCAAAACTAATTGGTGGTATATTTATTTGAATTGCAGGCAAAAAGAGGTGGATTGCCGTTCACCAAGATGAAAATTCTTGTTCACTTATCACAACATATCTCGAAAACAAAATTTTTAGCCATCTCCAAATTTTGTGTGCTCGTACCTACATATATGTAGATTGATAACACCAAGTTTAAAAAAAATTGAAGATGGTGTATTTGACCTTTTGACCTTTGACCAAACCTAGATCTAGGCCCACTCTGTGATGCAATTTCAAATCATCAGTATTTGAAAGACAATCCTTTTAATAGGAAATTTAATTGCCTTTTCAATGAGCCTAACCCCAACTTTGTGGCTCTGATAGGAGCTGACTTATTGCCAGTAAACTAAAGTCATGCGCGAAAAGGCCACCGAAAGGTCAAATTTTGACCCCCTCATAAATCTTGAGCCGATCATCCAAAAAATACCAAAAAAATCACATTTGTTATTTACTATGATATAAACCACTGTACCAAATTTCATGAAAATCAAAGAAAGTCAAAAAAAATGTGTTGGTTGATTTCATATGGAATGACCCAATCGTTATTATAGGCAAAATGTAAATATTGCCTTATTTTTACGAATCATCGGTAAGACATCGTGTGTCCAAAAAAGAAAGAGGAGAGTATAGGTCTCGTTGACCAATAAAACTCAGTACCTGGCTTCTGCACTCTACTCTGCAGCACTACAAGGGCAAAAAACACGAATTTCTGAGCTTGTTACAGCTTGCCACTGATTTACGCTAGCACTGCTCAGACCCGCTTTTTCATGAAAAGTGTTACTGGCACAGTGATTAGTGTCCCGAGTTATAAAGTCAAAAATTTCATCAATAAAAAAAATATTTTAGGGAACCTCATTCGGGAACTTGGTCGAAGTTCATCGAAGAATTACCTTCAAAAAGAAACCTAGGTGGTGCCGGAGGAGGATTCGTGGAAAGAATCTCCTTCCACTTCGCTTCCCGCAAATGTTCTGCTGCGCCTTATGATTTGGAGTTTGTTTCTCCGGAGAGAGTCAACTAGGAGCCAGGAACTTCAATGTCCATAACCTCGGAATCACTGCTGGTCAACACTAATTCCTCTCCGGAATCCATTCCTGATTGCCAAATGTTACCGAGCGAAAACAAAGAATTTGCCGTAGAATTCTCTCCTACTACACCGCTCGTATTAGAACGAAAATGTTCAAACTGAAAATGGAATGTTTGCATCGGTGGATTTTCAGCGAAAAAGTGCATGCGCTCTGAAAATCAAGGATGCGTATGCTCTGAAACTCAACAAAAAACTGTGACCATCGTCCTTCCGACAAAGTACTCGTGGAAACAATCATGATATGCAAAGGACCTCGCCCCTAGTGTGAAAAGCCCATCCCATGCTCATCATAAAATTTTTCTTTTCCGTTCCTACCATTTTTTGGAAAATAAATACACGTGTGCGTACCGCAACAACATAGATTTTCCAACTAACGGTAAATTGATATCGGGAAAAGCCCATTAGTAAAGGGTTGGCTGGTGAGAAAGTATCCCAGGGAGCAAAGGGTGGCAGATTAGCACGACATGAAACCAGGTGCCAGGTTGCTTAGCGGGCCATCGACTCTAGACCGGGTGTTTTCTGACCTCAGGAAAGCGTCAAACATTACAATAGAAGGTATTACACATGTTTGGGATTTATCTCTTTCTCTCCTTTTTTCTCGTACTTATGTGGGCTAGGGTAGTACATACACAGGGCAATTTTGTTGGTTTCTAATGAGAACGTACAACCTCTAGACGTCTTCATCGTATAGCTGTTTTCGTAAATATGTTTCACCACTTCCGCCAGTATTCGAAGAAGAAAAATGAAAGGGGCTGATGAAATAACATTCGCAACATAAAGAGAACGGTTCAATAGGCATTTCCAACATGTATAAAAATTACCGGGAGAAAAATGTGCGGACGAATAATATAGAATTAGATAATATATATAGTAACAAATATCTATGGTAACAAATATATATATAGTAACAAAAATATATGTAGTAACAAATATATATAGTAACAAACATATATAGTAACAAATATATATATTAACAAAAAAGGCAAGGAAAAATTCATGGTCTGTTGCTAGAGAAATATTTTATTCCAATTACTGTGGAACTCATCGTAGCAGTGAAAATTAGCGTAAAATTGAAATTGCAATTTTTATAATGACCGCTAAACGGTTAAAAAAAAATGTAATTGAATGCTCATGAAGAGTGAATGAGGAAATATAAATGAAAGTAACTAATTTAAAAATTATTTACTTATATAGAAAGTTTTTCGTCATCCGAAAACGGAAGTTTTACATCATAAATTTGCAAAAATTATCGATAAATGACAAAAATTGAAGTTGTAAATTTCGTAAAAAGATTGCAAAAGAAACTTCATGCATGAAGTTAATAAATGGATGGTTACCAATGACAATAAAGGTGAATGCAATTCCATAAGAGGATAACTTGTCAGTGAGAAAGAAAAATTATGACCCTCGAATTGCTAGAATTATTACAAAAAAATGACCATTGTTTTAACATCAGAAATCAACATTTGAAGAGAGTGCCGATCGGCTGGAGTGAGCTACGGGCCCTAACCTGTCCCTCTGACGGCAGAAAAACGAACTGCTAGCAGCAGGCGAGAATATTTGGGCATGGGTAGAAAGGGACGAAATTTTTGGACTTGCCTGAGTATACTCGGGCGCATCAGAATTTGTGCATTTTCAGTGCCCTAGTATACTCAGGCACGTCAGGGAAGCGGTTAAATACCTGCCCCCCTTTAATGCCATTCAAATTCATCTCATAAAATGTAGTTCTTTTCCTTGCTTACTCAAAAGGAACATGTTACGTTTACATCGCCATCTCCTCTACTTTTGCACGAGACGATGAGCAATGGAATAAAATTCTAGATTGATTTTAAGTTTTATTTCAAATGATAACCAATCATAAAAAAATAAAATGTTACAAATGATCAGTGTACTGTATCGCATTCATGCATTTATTGCCGAGGCCTCATGTGGTTGCATTCAACCCAAAAGAACCGGAGGTTTTCTGTCCCCAAAGTCTGAAGCGGAAAAATTCTGAGATCGCAGCTTGTACCTTTAACTTTGCAACTTCGTGATTAATCTGCTGACACAGGAGAGTATACGTAGACAACAACGTATTAATTGTCACCCAGGTGTAGAGGGTCTCCCACAGTCTTGATGCGTGTGAAGACACAAAAAAAATGGCAAGAGAGAGAAGGTGAAATGGGCTTCCAGTATACGACGGATAAGGACATTGTTTACGCCTCAATTGGTCAAGGTCAAGGGAGGTAGGAAGGAAGTAGGGTAGGGGGATTGGTGGAGGCGATGGCGACCGGACTGGAAATGCATAAGTCAGCCACTCTAGATTAGATAGATTGTTGTTGGGGGGGCCTTCGTCAGGAGCCCGGGCACTTAGACCTTTCTTGGTCCATTGTGCCAACCCCATGCCTGTCTGCCACTTGCAGACAGGGGACAAGAGCACCTCGGTAGAGGTATGGAGGATTGGCCTCCCCCTGCCTCACCCCAGTACCAGGTATAGAGGATGTCCTCCCTCCAACGGTCTGGCCTGGCCCCTCCGGCCTGCTGGTATAGGTCTGGAGGGAGTATCATCTCTCCATCTATGCCTGGTTGAGGTATGGAGGAGGGTCACCCATCCAACCACTGTCCGGGCCCAACGTTGCTTAACTTCGGTGTTCTGATGGGAACTGGTGTTTCAACGTGGCTAGGCCCTTGCCCCGTCAGCCACTCTAAGTAACTGTTTTGTTGCGGAGTAGGTCGTAATGGAAATACGAATACAATGACATAGAAGTCACCGCTAAAAGGATTCGTGATCGGGTGAAGAGAGCCCTCGGTGAGTCCTTAGGGAAGTCTAATCTGACGTATTATGTGCTAAAATAATAATATATTATTTGTTTTCCGTAAATTAAGAGCACTATAAGAAATAAAAGTGAAATTAAACCGAATAATCAAGAGTTCACTGAACATCAATAAAACTCCTAACTATCGCTTCCAACCACCGACATGGGAGTTTTATTTAGTGTATGCACTAATCATTGACATTAATTTAAAGATTTCCAGCTTTGACGGAACATTCCTGCGTAATTCCCAAGAATAATAACTGTTTTTTTTTTCGTCCATCTCCGTGAAAAATGATAGATTGAGGTGCCACTGTAAATAAATTGTATAATACGTTGTCAATTGTGATATTTTGTACAAACCCATCTGCCTATAGCATTACTAAAATTGATAAAGTTTAGTAAACTGGTTAATTTATGATTCGGCGTCCCCTAAAAACTTTCTGCCCCCCCTAAAAATTTTGTCCTGCCCACCAGGCCCAAAACCTGGCTATGCCACTGCCACATAACCTAAGTTTTTGCAAATAGAGGACTAAGTAACCTCATTAAACATAGGAATATAGGCACTTGTTTCTTATAGTATCTCAAAATTTGCTAAAGTGACTTGGGGGCTGTTCACAAACTACGTTACTGCTTACGGTGATTTTTTTACCCCCTCCCCCCGACATGTAACGTTGTCTCTACAAATGAAACTTTCAATTAAAAAATATTTTCTCAATTATTGAGGGAGTTTATTTTTAGGGATAGGTTGAAATAAGGCAAATAAAGTACCCGAACTAGATATATATAATAGAATTATCTAATCTCAATAGGAAAAAATACTATTAATTTTTCCTTCTAAATATCAACCATGATTCATGGCGCAAGGTGCTGCGCTGCTCATCTACTTTGCTCTCTCCCCTACCCACATTTCTGACTGCTGCCTTGAAAAGTGTTGTCACGAGGTCGCTATTTTACCCACGAGAATAAAATAAAAAATCACTATGCGGCTGGTGCCGTCTTAAGACATCACCCACCATGACATCTTAAGATATCGTCCTCATTGAAAGTGTTAAGCTACTGTTTTCTTCATCACTCGAGGTCTAATTGATACGAGGACTTGTATGTGGAAAACGACAGGGTGACTCAGACATGTGAAAGAAGAATGCATTATCATTCACACATTTCACAAGCTTGATACATCATATTAGGCAACACTGATTTGTTAGTTGTCTACATCTGCTCAAAGAGTTTTTTTGGTGCAGTTTTTTACCATGGTTCATAAAAAAAATCATTTTTTCCTGGGGACTGGGCCCGAGGTTCGTGATTTCGTATTTTTGAATAGTGCCATGTATTTAATATAGGCTTTTGGTAGGGACTGACAGTTTTGCTTCGCATAAACTTGGTATTTTTGAGCTTCATATTTTTGAGTTTCTACTGCATAAATAAATGTTGTTATACAGTAAAAATTCAACATAATTAAATTCTAAAAACAGGTACTTCTTTACAGGAACAGGATCATGGAAAATACTGAGTAACAAGGGTCAACCTTCATTGTCCGTCTCTGAGTATAATATGAGCCTAAGACACAGAAGTAAATTCAGATGTAGACAAAAGCATTTTGAACAAACAAAGAGCATGCATACTTGTCAAAACCAGTTGTTACAATGAAAGACCCATCAAGTGCCCACACGACTCTGGCTCCTCTTGCTCCAACTGGTCCTTTACCCTCAGCTATTGGTGTGCAAGACTTCCGAGGCTCGTAAATGCGTAGGCAACCATCCTTACACAAAGTGGCACAGCGAGTTCCACAGGGACTCCAAGCAAAACTAAATATCTAAGGGAGGTAAATGCAAAAAATATAACCCTGCATTCAATGTAGAAGTTCATGTGAACAGTGCCACATAATTAAATTTAGTTTTCAAGCATGTCTCTAAATGTCAAAATGAAAAAGCCTTCCATATTGATGTAAAAGTAGCAGGATTAATTAACATTATATTTCATAGACTTCCATTAAACCCTCTGATTAGAGAAACACGATAAGCCTTTACTGTACAAATAGCACCTTAAATTACCCCCCACTTGCAATGGTCCATTTGCATGAATGATTACTTTCCAAACATCAGCAGTTTGAAAGTTTAGATATCTCAGAAACTATCTTTAATGCTGTAAAAATATTAATGAAAACATCAGGCTGCTAATGACTT
Organism: Pyrrhosoma nymphula; assembly: GCA_963573305.1. NCBI lineage: Eukaryota > Metazoa > Arthropoda > Insecta > Odonata > Coenagrionidae > Pyrrhosoma > Pyrrhosoma nymphula. The sequence goes on from OY754334.1 coordinate 41,704,878, forward strand.
CTTCCGTGACAGTTAAGTTTATGTGCATTCTCTTCTATGAAAGTGCCAAAAAACACTTCTATAAAAATGCCAAAAACATTTTTGTAAGCATTGAAATTGATAATCAAAACGTTCACAAACCTGGTCTGTATGACCTTCTAAAATAATGCGTTCTGTTCCACTGGCCAGATCCCAAATCCTTACAGTCATATCATATGACCCAGACACAAGAACATCAGAAGCCAGGGGATGGAATTTGATGAAATATATTTTTTCTGAATGCCCAGGTAATGTGCGTTCTGCTTCATTTGTGGGTTCTAATAATCCTCCTTCAGGAATTTTCCAAAGCCTTATCATTCCATCATCACAAGCTAGGTAACAAAAAAATGCATGGGTGAGAACAAAAATATTCAATACACATTAAAATTTAAATTGACAATATAAATTTTAAAAATATAGTTAATTACATTAAGAGCATCTAAAAAACAGGACAAATATAATATATTTAGAAGCAACGCACAAGGTTAAATTATTTTAAGAAGCACATACACTACAGGTAGTCCCCAAGTTACGTAATAGATGCATTCCGACACTAGCAGCGTAAGTCAAAATTTAGGGAAGTCAAAAAATACATTAGTCGAAAATTACTCCGTAACCGAGTCTGTGCTCTCAAAAATACTGTCGATTTGGAGAAATACGGGGAATAATTTTAGGCCAAACTTTATTCAGTTCACTGCAAAATTCTAGAACTCTTTATTGTCGGTTACCTACATTGTAAAATTCATAGGTTGGTATTCAACTTTCGCTTGCTAGTGATTCTTTTGTTTATGAAGTTCCCTTTGGTATCTACTGTCGACGCAGAAAGTATGCGACCTTAAGTTTGAGACTTTATATCTCTAAAATGGATCGGCCAACTTCTATGAAATTGACATCAACATTTAGCTTGCTTCATTCCACGTTAAGGGATTACAAAAACTTTTTTTAAACTTTAATAAGATATTGGTTCTTGGGATGAAAGGAAAAAAAGAGCCCATTTTTTGGCCCGCGAGAAGCTACAACCAACTTTCAGGGATTACTACGCAAATACTGTTGATTCGATGGCAGTCAAACTGAAACACATTATTTCTCAATCTTCTGTTAGTTAGTGCTTTTGTAAAATTTAAAAGCTCTTAACTTTATTTTTTTAATGTTGACTTTATTTTTGCGGAACAACTTTTTGTCCGTTCTCACAACATGTAGAGAGATTTGCGTAACACCATTGGCTTTGCCGCGAGTTCTGCATTACGATCCACATAAACATATATACAGTAAAGGTTTATTTTGCTGCGGTTTTCATTTATATTACGCTTTTGTCTGCCTTCAGCCTGCGTTGAGTGGCGGAGGGGGACTCTCGGAGCTTACTTTCCCTTCTGTTTACTCACGCAGGTTAAAGGCAGACAAAAATGTGATATAAATAAAATCTGCTATAAAGTAAACCTTTACTTTACTGTATTTATATTTATGTGGATCCTACTGCAGAACTCTCGGTAAAACCAATGGTGTTACGCAAATCTCTCTACATGCCGTGAGAACGGAGATAAAGTTCTGCAAAAATAAAGTCAACATTTAAAAAATAGAGTTAGAGTTTTTAAATTTTACAAAGGCACTAACAGAAGATTGAGAAATAAAGTGTTTAAGTTTGACTACCATCGAATCAACGGTATTTGCGTAGTAATCCCCGAAAGTTGGTTGTAGTTTCTCGCAGGCCAAAAAATGGGCTCTTTTTTTCCTTTTATCCCAAGAAACGAACTCTTATTATAGTTTAAAAAACGTTTTCTTGTAATCCCTTAATGTGGAATGAAACAAGCCGAATGTCAATGTCAATTTCATAAAAATCAGCCAAGCCGTGTTTGAGATATTAAATCTCAAACTCAAGGTCGCATACTTCCTGTGCCAATAGTAGTAAGCCTTTGTAGTTTGTGATTGCCATGCTTCAAGTTGAGAGTGATTTTGAGTTTCTCATCAATGCTTTTTTAAAATCATTTCATTACGAACTTCGTTCAATAATTTATCTCATGACAAATTATAACATTTCTAACATTTATACGCTTCCTTAATTTATTATTAACCAAAATGTGTAAATGGCCTGAAAGTCGTACCTCATAAATTTCTTATCAAAATGCACGCTATCATAACTACGAATTAAACAACTGCACCTGTGTGCAAAGGCACGGTATCTTACTACTACTTTATGACTGCTTACCAGGCCAATTTACCAGTCTCAACCCTCTCAGATTGGCCAGCTCTTACTAACATCCCAGCACATGCACTCCTTGAAAGTAGGCAACCATCCTTCCAAATTATCGTATCAACCATCCTTCCGTATCTTTCGTAATTCTGGTCTTTTTTGGGTAAGGTTGCCACTTGCGTAAGTATGGATACACAAAAGTCAAGGCCTATGTAACTCGGGGACTCCCTGTATATGATGATTAGTAGGAGACTTCAGAAAGTGGTGGATTCCTGAAGATCATTGAAAACCATTTTGCACCTCAGGGGACTAATCTGAGGAAGAAACTTATGGTTTCACTCTCACCTAGACTCAGTTTCACTATCATCTATGCAGCTTCTCTTTCCTACATATTGCTGTTAGTAGAAAAATGAAATGAGGGAAAAAATTCTTAATTTAAGTTGTGGAGAGAGAACAATTCTTAATGCTGTCTTCCTCTTCATATAAGTGTTTTCTTCATACCGACATGTCAATGGCCTCAAATATTAGCTTGTCTCTTTCTCTAGACCCTAATTTGAAGAATATTTAAAGACTATTGTAGTTTTACAGTTATAACCTAATATTTGATTTGCTTCTATTCTCAAGTCCTTCTCTTGATCTTTAACCTTAAACGCCTAGCGTGCCCGAAAAGTCCCTTTAAATGTTTTTGCTGTATGCTGCGAGTGCCCAAAACATCCTGGCTCCGGGCATGCTACGATTTAAATCTGGCAGCCAGGTGAAAACACCGGGATTTAAATCCGCCGGATAAAGTTTAAAATACCTTTTCTCCTCATACATTAGTAATTAATTTGCCCATTTTATTTTAAAATACTGCCCAAATATATTATATATTCCTTCCTCTTTAATTTAAGATCTCAACTCTATTTTTTGCCAGCTTTCCCACTATTTGTGAATTACAATAAAGAAGAACTTGGGTAAAATATATTTTACTTAAATTTTCCAGTGGTAATTAAAAAAATATATTTAACATACAATGATGTTTTCTTCATTTTGTACTCAGCAGAAGTACGCTTTCTCTAACTCCTAATTTTAACAACTAGAAACATCAGTTCCTAAGGTATTTCCACTTTCAAGTTCAATCATGTTTTAATTTCTAATGATTTATTCTCCATTGGTTTTCCATAACCTGGTGAATCTATAGAGTCAAAAACTGCAGCCATCACGATCATCATATTATGTAGACCAACTAATAATTTTAAATTAGTAAATTCATTGTTGTATTTCCACATTGAATATCCACCATAGTTAAAAGATAAGAATGAATGTAAAGGAACAATGACCATGGCAAGCATTAATTGAATGTCTCTTTAAAATGAAATAAAGGAGGTCTCTACCTGAAACAAAAATATTAATTAGGGGGGACTAAGAGACAGAAGGGGCATAAAAATTACATGGCATGTGATATCAGAGAAGAAAGAACAAGTCATTCATTATGAAAATCCATACTTAAAAAATTAATGAAAAAAATAAAATAAAAAGAAACACTTCCAGACAAATTGATTCATTCAATGTGGATTAAAAACAGCTCAAAGGAAATATGAGCATAATGCATAGTTCAGAATCTTTCAGCTATCCAAATAAGTCAAGACTGGTCACTCAAGTTAAAGAGGGAAACTTGAGCAGCAATGACTTAAAAACCTAAGATAATACAGTATACAGCCTTACCAACTGCTAATCTGCTATAGTCAAAAGGATCCCAACAGAAATCCATGACATTGGTCCCATGAACGAGGGTTGGTATCACACCATCGGGCAACTTTCCTGTCTTGCTCAATTCAAAAACAGCAATTTTCCCTCCAGGCCCACTAAGAGGAACAGCCACCCGATCAGGATTAGCTGAGTAGGTTAGAGAAAACAGAATTAAAACCCAGCCAGAGGAATTATCCCCAGATCTACTATACTTCAGAAGATGTACACCAAAGAGGGTGAAATTCGCCGGGAAAAAATCATTTGACTTGACTGAGATTGATTTGATCCCTGACAAGTCAAATGATTTTTTCATGACAAATTTCACCCTCTTTGGTGTACATCTTTGCACCCGTGTGCATGACTGCATACCACATCATTTGTACAATCACAATGATTGGGAAGTTATACTTCAGAAGTTCATGTGCTATGACTTCATAGTAAGAGGAACCATTAGCACTTTGAGTGGGGGGTCAGCCAAACTTTTGCATTCATTTGATACCACAAATTATGAATTGCATTGTCACACATGTGAACTTTCTAAAATAACAGCTTTCCTTTTTTTTTTAGCTCCACAGCTCTAAAAAAAACTCAAGCAATCAAAGCATCCATACATTTTAAAGTGTAGTGCGTAATTATAAGAAAGTGTATAACATAATAAAGCACAGCAATACTATTTCTATGAAGTCATGCATATATTGTTGACCTTCTTTTAGAATCTTGAGAGGATCATGTAGAGAAAAACTTTTGCTTAAAGAAATCTGAACATTGTTAATTTTTCTCCAATAAACTTAATAACAGAATTTAAAAATGTAAGCTCAGGCAAAATTCTGAAGAACTGCCAAGAACTCTAGACCAAAGCATCCCTTTATCTGTGGAAGATATGTGCATGCTGAGACTTTGCTAATGAAAACTGCAGAGAACTTAGTAAGCAATACATTTGTCATTTCTCCATACTCTAAACACCATCATATTACCATGGAAGGGAAATTCTACCTTATGGTGTTTTCTGAAAAAATAGCAATTTCTTTTAGCACATAATAAGATATTTTATGTAAATTAAAATCTCACAATTCTACACTACATGCTGAATTTTTCTTACATTATGCAATATTGCAGGGGTAAGAGATTGCATTTTCCTTTATCATTCTGTCCCTTCTTCCTTCCTCATACAACAGTAGGCCTGAGTAGAGGGATTGACTATACTATACATTTTTGAATCATTGCAATTCCCTAGGGTGTGAATATTTGGGATATCCTTCTAAAAGCTGACAGACCAGTAATTAAATTGTCTCCTATTCATTTCAACGAAACGCCACAGGAGTGGAGACTCAAGCCCTTCCATTATTCCATCCAAAAAGCAATTATCAGCTGCTTGAAAGCAGAACAATGCAGAGACATAGCACCTTCTCTCTGGATAATCTGACCAGGCTCAATGGTGCATTACTCAACATCTACTTGGCTGGGGATGGAAGAGGTTATTGAAGGGATTATTTATCTGCTCCATGTTCCACCACCAGCCCACATCACCCTCCCTTATGTCAGAAATCCTTGTAACATGAAGGGGTGAGAGCCACAAAAGCACTGTGCTCGGGACTTCTGACCATAACCTTCCCTATTGCTAGGCAAGATGTTCCCTGTCATTTTGAGAATTTTTTCTGGCACAAAGAGGAAAAAAATTCTGACACAAATACCGTTAAATACACTGTTGTTACCATTGAATTCAAACATTGAATTCAAACATTGAATTTAAATTAAATATTTTCTTCATCATCATCTCACCAATGGATGATTTGTTCTCATATAGTGACTTAGTTGATAAAATTCTGAATAAATCCCAGCAAAAATTAGCAAGTTCTATGACGCCTTCTTCAGTTCCCATAAAACCTACTAAAATTTGTGCACTACCCTATTTAGGCTATTTGTCACATTCAGTTGAGTCAAACTTCCAAAATGGCATGTACAATCTAGTTTGCTACTCTCCCTTCACTATAAAAAAGATTTTTAATGCGAAAGACTAAATTACATCAATATTATTAACATATAATATTAACATCAATAAAAAAAATTAGAGGTGGAGGAAATGATGGAAATTGTTCAACACCTGAATGACAAGATAATGCTAGTGAATGAGCAAGTTTTCCCATTCCACTCCACCTAGTTCTCCATGCCCTTAAAGATTCTTTCTGTGCAATCAAATGGAAGGCAACAAATGGTTGCCTTCCATTTGACCAGCCGGTGTGTTTTTTGTGGATCCCATTCACCTGTCCCTTACTAATGCCCTATCACCTGCAGATCCTATCTGTTGGAATTTTTCCTAGCTCTGCACCAACACCCGCAATGACTGCAATCGCAGCAGCTAGGACACTGCTAGTGAACAAGTGCTCCTTTTCCACTTGGGTTCACCTTGCCTTTCAGAAGAGACTGTACCCAAATGGTGCTGGACTTTTCAGCATGGACAGTGTGTTTTTGTGTAATACTCATTCCCTTCAGCTTCCCTCATTTGCTAACTCCTCAGTGGAGGTTTTCCTTTCCTTACCCTTTGATACTGGCCGATGCCCTAAATCCTCCCAAATGGGTCACTCTACCCCAACCCCTCTCCTCCCTCCCACCTGTAATTCCAAACCTCCACCCCCACTCCCACTTCCCTAACCCCCCCCCCCATTACCTGAATTGAATATGAAGTTAGGTTTGATCACTTCAAGAAGTTTTCACTTCTCATTCGCCAGCCTAATGAACCAGGGAATCCTGAAACTACAGGTACAACGGCTCCACTGCTCTGAGGCAGCCAGGTTATCCCTTGCTTTGCTAATCTGAAGTTTGTAAGTTAAAAACCCAACCTGGTGGGCCATTAAACACCATGGAATAATAACTTTTTGCCATCAGAGCATGAATTTATTCAATGGTGTGTGAGGAGGATTTTTGTAGTTCAAAATGAACATGTAGACATTTTACTGTGGTGGGAGTAAAGGATTTAACACTGCAGCTTCCACTTAGATATTTATTAAACACCACAGTGTTTAATAAATATCTAAGTGGAAGCTGCAGTGTTCAATCCTTTACTCCCAGTATGATTGACTTCCACAAAGTATTGCCTGAAACTGTGTCGTATTTTACTGTGGCATTGTTGATTGAACTTTTGCAGCATCAATAAGAGCCATACCAATTATTGATTTAAAAAATGGAGCATTTACATAAATTTTTTTTGAGTTAAGACGAAGAAACAATTTTCATAATGTCTATAAAATTGGCTGTCAATACAGAGCCAACACCAGGAATTATAAGTCTAACACCAAGAATTAAGCTCTTTTCACTGTGCCTACATAGAAAAGGGAAGGTGTGCTGGGTTCATGTATATATGTACTTCCATGGATACATCAATATATGCAAGTAACCTTACAGGGAGGACAAGTGATAAAGAAAAAAGAAATGGACAAACCATGGATTCCATCACATTCTCCGGAGATTTGTCGGCTTATATTCCGTACATTCTCAATGTGGGTTGACTTATGCAATGGTGTGCCTTTCAGGTGACGAAACTTAGAGACACGCCCTGAAATGTAAAATAATTAATATTTAATATGCAAGCAGAGGATTAAATAAAATTTCAGCAAAACCAGTATAAAAGTAAAGGAATTGAACCACCACTATAGGAGAAATCAGATATTATTACCTTATGAAAAAAATTATGAACTCTTTTATGCTAATTAGGTACTATGTAGTTAAAATCAGGTGATGGAACTTGAAAAAAAAGTTAATTCTATTGAATCTGATGTGAGATAAACTTAAAATTCATAATTAACATCAAAACTAAAATCTATTAATGTAAAATAACCAATATCTATGGCAATATGGCATGTCCCATATTATAATATGTATCTTCCATAGTAATAATCTTTGGACAAATAAATGTTCTATTTTCTGAAACTTTTAGCAGCAGTCAAGGTTAACTGTGTAAAAATATTCTATCAAGTCACTAATCTTAATAGAAACATATATTGTCAATGACATTAACTTGGTTAAGCTCAAGCTTGTTTTACTTAAGAAATAATACTAGTGATGTGGTCATGAGTCGAGGATTCAATTGAATCCTATCCAAGCCATGCAATCAAGATTTGATCGAATCCTTCCAAAAAAAATTTGAACGCTGGTTGTGTGGGTGGCTATGCCACGTTGAGGTACACTGAAAATCGCTGTAAAATCTCCGTGGAATTTTAGCATCTTGATGTTTTTTTGACTACAAAAGTGTAGATAATTTGCATCATATGTCATTACATCATATTTACGCAAATAAGTGGAGATTTTATGGCTATGACACAGAAAGTTTTGTTGAAAATTAGGCACACCTCTCATGCACACAACTCTCTCATAACCTCCCAAAGTGTCATTTTCAAAGCCGACCATTATGTCGGTTGTTTTTACTGTGTCGAATGATAGGCTGAAAATTATTCTTTTTGTCTTTGGAAAATGAAGTTTTGAGGTGAAGATATATATACACTTATTATTCTAGAACGCCTTGTCAAACATTGCTTTTTTAATACCGCAGGAGTTGCAAAATTTTCACCTATCCGTTTTTGTTACTCCATTGTTCCATGGTTTTGCACCGCAAATATAAGGCTCTGCATTTTAAGCGAAGTCCTGTGTCATAACTGTTCAGTGAAATTAAGCGGAGTCCTTTCTAGGCATTAATAAAGGGCAAAATTAAAACAAAATTAAAAATAAAAAAAAGTGCAAAGAGATGGGAATAGATGTAAATGTGACTAAATTTTAAAATAAAAGAGAGGTTATTGTCTCCTAATTACATCTTTACATTCAAAATCTGGCCTTTATGTTGACATTTATTGAGGTTTTAAACTGCATTGTGACATTTTCCACGAAATTCATGCATGTATTCAAATTAGTTTCTGATGAAGGTTTTCGCAGCATTCAGGTTTGCAGTAAGGCAGGTTTCTGGGATTCGTCCACGTTGTCATTTTGGTGGCGACCTTTCACCTACTATACTGTAGGCATCCTCAGGCCAGGCTGAAGTGGAGAATGCTTCGAAAGGGCCTGTATTTATGTTGTACAATGGGGGTGTCTTCCCGCCAGTTCTTCAATTGATTGTTCCCTGGCTCACATCCGCAAAACACGGGAAGTGGGAAGGGTCCTTTTTGGGGCCATGAAATACATGTTTCCAAGTGTTGGAAAGGGTGTATCCATCTTCCCTATTCGTGTTGTGCAGCCTCTTGATTATTTCCACAGCTTCTCTGATGATTCTTGGGAAATACCTCTTTTCTTTGGCCAGGATGTTTGGTTTTTTGAAGTTGATGCTGTGACCTGGCTCCGCCAAGACATGTTGAGCAATGGCTGATTTTTCTTCCTGCTTATTCTTGAGTGCCCGTGCATGTTCTTTCAGCCTACATTGTATGGCCCTATTGATTTGGCCAACGTAGGATTTTCCACAGCTGCATAGAACTTCGTACACCCCTTCGTGGATCCCAGGTCTTTCCCCAGGCTTGAGTGAGGAAACTGGCTATTTTGTTTCCGCATCCAAACCTAGTTTGGATGAGGTGCTTCGCGAGGACCCGTGATATCCTCTCTGTGGTACCACTGACGAAAGGGAAGAAAGCACGAGTGACTGAATCTGGGTTTTCGTCCTATGATGATTGGTGGCCTTGGTTCCTCATCCGAAAGGCCCTTTTCAGGACCATGGATCTCTTATATCCATTCTTCTCCAGGGCAGTAAGAACGTGTTTTTCTTCCATAGGCAGCGATTCTTTGTCGGAGATGGATCGAGCCCGATGGAGTAGGGTGCTTATCACAGAATTCTTCTGCTGCAGGTGGTGGTGGGAGTTAGCGTGGAGGTACATGTCCATGTGGGTTGACTTTCTGAAGACTGAGTGCTTTAGAGAACCTTCTTTCCTTGTCACTAGGATGTCCAGAAAGGAGATACAGCTATTGGTCTCCTTCTCCATGGTGAAGATAGCAATCATGGATGCTAAAAATACCTTGCTTTTCATTACAAATTCCATGTTAAGATGAAACATTTAAGTTTAAAAACAAATTGGAAGGGAACAATTGAATGAAAACACTCAATAACTACCTGACACTCATCTCAACAATCTCAACAAAAATAAAAATCTCAAAATATAATGAGTTAAGTTCCAAGATGCACGCCTCAATGGAATATTTTCCTAATTAACACCAATTCTGAGCCAACTCAACATCATAACAAACAGATTAGACAGATGAAAATCACAAAGAGAAGTCTGCATTTACCTTTTGTCTCAAAATTCCAGCTATTGCAAAAACCACACACTGACAACATATGAAGATTCTTACATCAATGGCTATTCTCCCTTTACCAGTCATTAAAGTTAATGTTATCCTTTACCCACTGCAACCCACAATGCTCATAAGCAAGCAATTTGCATACACCTGAATTACATCTCATCTCAACTTCAAGATGCAGTTCCACCTTAAGCAGACCAACCCTATTTACACTACCTTCAACAATGCATGTATTCAAAAAATACTTTATATTGTCATGCTTCCAACCTTAGACCACTTCAGGCTAGATGCCCTCTGTGGATAAAGTTGTCTCCACAGCACACAGCAACTCCAAGGCACGTGAGTGAGACACAGAACCTCAGTTAATTTAGTCTGCAAAATCCTACTTTTTGCATGTCATCTTTTTAGCTAAAAAAGCTTGTTTCCCTGAACTTTTTAAGCAATGAGTACAGGTCGTTGGCAGAAGAAAAAATAATATTAATTCAATCAACCAATCAAACCCCATTAGTATGTGGCAGTGAAATGAAAAATCACCTTCCCTCCCTTTCTGTAAGCAATGAAATGCTGAACAGTAAAGTGGCATTTTAAAATAGCTTCATCACCAAAAATCTGGAATCCTGGAGGATTTTTACAGGGTAATCAATGAAGGGACCAAGCTCTACCATGTTAAGGCCACAACTCTAACCATGTCCGATGTTTTGACACAACCGTAGATTCGTTATTTGATAAAGATGGCAAACTTGTCACCGATAATATTGACAAAGCTAACACGCTAAATTCCCACTTCGAAAGTGTATACACTACAGACGACACTGCATGTAATTTTGACATTTCATTCACTGAGGAACCGATGAAATAAATCACTATTCAATGCGATGGGATAACTAAACAGCTACAGTCGATAAAAAATAGTAAATCTCCGGGTCCGGAGGGAATACCCGCGCGTGTCCTCAAGGAATTAGTGCCACAGATCGCACCGTTCTTAGACATAATATTCAAGAAGTCATTGTCTGAAGGAAAGATACCAATAGACTGGAAAATTGCAAACGTTACACCGATATTCAAAAAGGGAAACAGACATGACCCAGAGAACTATCGACCAATTTCATGAACGTCGATTATAGGCAAGATACTCGAACATATCGTCGTTAGCAATATCATGACGTTCCTGGACAGTCGTAACTTCCGTCATGGCTGTCAGCACCGCTTTCGGAAAGGTAGATCATGTGAAACACAGCTCGCGCTCTTTCTTCATGAAGTTCTCAAATCTGGTGAATCGAAAACACAAGTGGACGCATTATTCCTAGATTTTAAGAAAGCTTTCGACACGGTACCTCACAACAAACTTTTATACAAATTACAGTCATGCGGGCTGAACGAAACAGTAGTAAACTGGATACGCGACTTTCTGAGTGATCGTAAGCAAAAAATAGTTCTTGACGGAATTAGCTCTGATGTAGTTAAAGTGACATCAGGTGTCCCACAAGGAAGCATAATCGGGCCCCCTTTTGTTCATTATATACATAAATGACCTATGCTCTCGAATTAGCAGTAAAATACGTTTATTTGCTGACGACGCTGTCATCTATCGCGAAATTAGTGATCACTCTGACTTTGAAATTCTATCATTGGATTTAAACAACGTTCATGTGTGGAGCCAAGAGTGGGGACGCGAACTTAATCTGAGCAAATGCACGGCGGTACATTTCTTGCAGAGGTCGTCCAACTATCCCCGTGTATATGCTGTGGATGGCGTTAAGATAAAGGCGACAGATGAAGTTAAGTATCTGGGAGTTACGATTACCTCGAACCTATCGTGGGGAACACATATAAGAAATATTTGTGGCAGAGCTCTGAAGAAGCTAGGATTCGTCAAGCGTATTGTGGGAAGATTTTCGGATGAAAAAGTAAAAGAGAGGTGCTATTTTGCACTCGTCCGGCCACACCTTGAATATGCAGCAAGCATATGGGATCCAGTGCAGAGACTTAATTCGGGAACTTAATAAAATACAAAGGAAAGCTGCGAGATTCATCAAAAACTGCTATGGGCGTACTGACAGCGTTACGCAGATGTTAAATGAATTAGGCTGGGAGCTGCTAGAGACTCGGAGACTGCGTGCTAGGCTTAGATTACTTGAGCAATTGAAAATAGATATCTTTCAGAGCGACACGGAGAACGTCATATTAGAACCCCACTATATTTCTAGGTCTGACAGGAACAATAAATTAAGAGAGATATTTTGCTGAATGGATAGGTATGGGAATTCATTTTTCCCCCGAACAATAAGGGGCTTTAATAAATGCAAGGCGTAATTTCATTAGAGCATTTCCTTTTTTATATGTAAACGGCTGGTGTCCTAACACCACACGCCTATTGAGGCGGCTTGCGGGGTAGTATGTAGATGTAGATAGATGTAGATGATGTTATAACAATTGCCTTGCTTTTGCCCCACAAACAATAGGTAATGAAGGATAGCATGCTAACCTTGACTGTATTCATGCTTGAAGCTTCCAACAGCTGTGAGGCAACAAATTCCATTTATATACATAAAATATTAATAACTCCTGATTTTTCTATTGTTTTGGCTTGTGTTATAGAATTAATACAAATTTATATATTCTAAATTCAATAATATGCTTGCTTCTAGTCCTCATATTCATTTTATTACACAAAATTAACCACTTCAAATATTTATTTCCTCAACACAAACCCAACCATTCAATGCATTTCGCCTTAACTAAGGACATACGGAGGCATTCAGCCTAACTCTACCTGCCCGACTAGTTATCACATCCTGTCACAAAGATTTTTGAACTTCGCCATCCATCCTATCTTCCCTTCGTACCTAGAGCGCATTTGGTGGAGATGACGTCAAATTCACGTCACCACTTACACCGGAAGTGTGAATATGTATTCTCTACATGCAGAGTGAGCAGACCAAGTGAATGAACAATCTGTCTTCTTACGCTCACTGAATATTAAGTTAGAAGGTTAGGGTGTGATATTTGGGCATTTATGGGGAATAGAAGCGAAGAAACTTAATAATATATACAGCTTTATTATTAATACATATATTTATTTGATATTTGCACATTTTTTGAAGGAAAAATGATGGACACACTTTATTTTAGAGGGTTTTCGAGAGTGAATCTACTGTTGAAGTCAAGGAGTATAGAAATTTTTCTAATATTTGAATGTTGAAGTGATTGTTGGCTAAGAGCTCTGAGAATAAGATAGATATCGTAGAAAGTCAGGTGCTTTATTCATCCCACGAAATTTATTTTTCTTGCACTGGAAGGAAAACACACCCTTGTTAAAAGAATTTTGGTGCAATAAAAAATACTCATAGGTCGGCATAATTTCATCGGCAGCATCAGTTGCAACTAATGAACATCAGATTTGCTTATACCTCTGAGCTTGGGAAAAGTTATTGGATAAACCAGACTGGAAAATTTAATCTCTAATGTAAAATATATTTCATTTTCATAATGATGATGCCAAGCATGTAATTGAACAGTCAACAGGTGAGAAATCGTAGGTTGTTCTTTCACAGAGTACCTAATAATATATCCAATACGTGTTTTTGCCAAATGCTTTTTTTTGTATAAAGACTTTGTTGGCTATAAATCCATGGTGGAAGACAGTGAGGATCTATATGTTTTTCACTTTAGCACTCCCTTGCAATGAAAAAAATCATTTACTCGTCATATTATGATATTGATGAATTACTTTATTCTTTTGTAGAATGGTTTTGTAAATAATATTGCCCTCAAAATTGTCTTATAAGAATGAGAAGGAATTTAGAGATGTAATTGACTTCAATTATCCACCAACGTTATGATTGTGGATGTTGCTTTTCGTATGTTTAATGAGATGATGGCCCCATGATGTCTCTTCTGTTGATGAACAGCTCTGAAAGCGCCAAGTTAAGACTCCACTCGGTCTACCTGGGGATCAAGATAACTTGAATGGCAGTGAACTATGCATTTGGCAAGTTCGAAAATGGCCTAATTTTCTCCAGCCAAGAAAAGTCTTACTATGTACTTCTATCAAATAACAAAGACATGAACAGAGTAGAAATAGAGCTAAATTCTCACAAAATTCCCTTTGTCCTATATACTTTCAAATTTCCTACTGATCAAAATGGATTTTTCGTAAATTAACTTAATTTAACAACTAAATTTTTTTTTTAACCCTTAAACATTTTCACTAACAACAACTAAGTTAAAATATATATAGCCAAGGACTGACTTTTTAAGGCTTATCTAGTAATATGTAAATAGAAAGGAGAAACTTATGTGACCTAAAATATGAACTAAGTGAGCCATTACTATGACTCATTCACTGACTATAAGATACACAGAATTCATAACCAGAGAGCCAATAAACCAGCACTAAATTAATGGGACCTCTAAAGAACCAAGATATTACAACACACTGACATGCTGTTAATCTCTCAATTTGGTGACTGAGGGCTGTAGCACCAACATTGGAACTATAACTGCTTACTTATCCACAGCTTCTCCTTTAACTTGCTTATATTATGTAACAGAAAACTTAAGGACAACCCTAACAAAAAAAATTTAAAAAATGACTAAAATCCTCACCAAATACTGTCGATGTCCTCTTGGTAGTTGGCACAGGTTCTGGGGCCTTCTTCTCCCTTCTAGCTCTACCGACTCCACCTCCCGTCCCACTCTCCAGCGAGCACTGCCTCTGAACCGATGCAGGCCCATCCCCTCCACCCCTCCTCCTTATGGGCAGGGGTGATGGTCCACCTACATTGCCCTGGGGAGCTCCAATCGTGCTCCCCTCTTGCACCGACACCGATCTGCTCTCGTACATCTTCCTCCTCTCCGCGATGCTCCTCCTCTGGAGAGACTCCCGGCTGCCAAAGCCGTCCACCTCCTCGTCGCCTGCCTCCTCCCCATCACACTCCCTCTCCTCCTCCATTCCCTTGCCCCCATCACCACCTGGCGAGACATCCTCTCCCACTTCCTCCTCCCCTTCCCCCTCCATCCTATCCTTCCCATCATCCTGTGGAGAAGCATCCTCCTCGGTTAAGCCGACTGCAATGCCACCACCACCCCCACCTTGCTCCTCTGCCCTTCTCTCAAAGAGCCTGCGTCTCTCGGCTGTCGTAGGCGTTCGTAGTGGGTCGTACTCCTGGTCGTCCACTTTTCCTTCACCTTCTGAGTCCTCGGCGGGAAACTTTCCCACTTGATCAGGCACGTCCCCATCCAGGGCCCCATCTTCACTCGGAGGGTCATCCATCACATTCTGTAAAGATTCCTCTGATTGTGCACCTGCAGTATTTGCAGTGTCCCTTTTTGAACCGTTCGTCTCGGGAACAGAGGGCACCGAGAAAACCTTATCAAAAGAAAATGATGAGGATCCCATCCTATCACCGACAGCACCATTCAACTTTGGAGGGGTGAATGGCTTAGGACCAAGAAGAGGCTGAAAATGGATGCATAGCATTGAATTCATATGTCACTTGAAAGATGATAGACACATAAAAGAGCACTAAAAAGATTAGTTAGCTGATATTGCCTTGAGTTAATTAGATTTAAATATAGGAAATTTTGTTAAGACAGTAGATTAGAAGCAGGCAGTAAACAAAAAAGCTGTTAAACCAAGTTCCCATGGGAAATGTTTAGTATTATAAAAGCTATAAAAAAGCCCGAGTTAATCTTTTGGTTATTTGGGTAGTAAAGGTAAGGTATTTCCAATATGACCACAAACATGTTAAGGCCAGTGGGCCCAGTAACTAACATGATAAATACCTAGTACATGTGTGTAAATTATAGCCTAGCCTAAACTACCAACTAACCAACCAGCTCGGATTAAGTTCAAGGTATTACATCAAAGAGGCATGGTAAATAAAAAAAAAGGGAAAAATACAACACTTAAATTTACTTCCATATGGAAAATTTTAAAACCACAGATTTACTTCAGGTTAACTATGGAACTAATAGATTCTCAATTTAATGGACCATGCCACATTAACCAGTTAGCGGTGGATAATGATGGGGCTCTGAGCTGAGAGCAACCAAATTTCAAATATAAAATTAAAATCTCTGTGGTTTCTAAAAGTTTCCACATGCAAATAAATTTAGAGATGGAATAAAACTAAGTTTCTGAAGAATGTGTTTCATACACAGTACCATACATTAGGCAAAGTTTTGGCTCCTACAAGTTAGGTGAAAAATTATCTGTAACTAGAGGGTGACAGAGGAGAATGGGGAATATAACCAGCTGACCTTAAATATGGGAGCTGGGGCTGCCATAGTTGCAGGAGGGACTGCTGTAGGAGCAGTCCGTGGTCGTGCCACAGGGCGAGGGGTAGCTGCCAGAGATGGAATGCTCTCCTCCACTGCAGCTGTTGCTTCAGATGGAACGGAGCCTCTCGAGCGAGGCAAAGGTTTTGGAGGTTGCTGGACTGCCCGGTCATCGCATGTACTACCATTGTGAGCAGGGGAGTGAGCGCCAGACACCCGCCGGCTTTCAAACTCGGACATGGGCAAACTGCTCACCACCTTGCCAACATTCGTTTCAACCTTTCTCTTCTTTTTCCCATTGTCTTCCTCTTCCCTCTTCTTTGAGATAGTTCCCTTTTTCAACTCGGACAAGGGTCCACGATGCACCTGGGATCCAATCATTACAACATATATTCGTGGTCACAGGGGCAGAGGGCTGTCAGGGAATGGAATACATGTTCTACAGGCCTGAATAATGTGTCTTACCATCTTATGATAAAGAATTAAAGCCCATTTCATTACAATAATCCCAAAATTTTGGTGATCTGAATATTTATTTCAATCCATAAATTAAAAAAATACATAAAAAGCATGATATCATACACTTTAACCAATTCAGAGTGATACATAATTAAGAGCTCCATGCAATACTAAACAAAGAGATATGACAAGAAGTTTCTATGCGGTCAAGGGAAATTTCTTTAGAAGTATTTAATAATTTTAAAATGACAAGGAATATCTGAGCATCAATGGTTTCTCTAAAATATTTACTTAAGTCGAGTAAACCACAAAATTGCCATAGTAAATGAGTCTATGAATTGAATACAACAACATAAGATAAACGTTAAAAAGGAATAGAAAAACAAATAAAAATACATGACTACATTATATTATGGGACACTTATGTCCATAAAATCATGGCTAAAACCAAGTCAACAATAAGACAAAAGTCTAGTTAAAAAGTGATACAGCTTTCTGAGAGCACACAAAGGAAGTACATCCTCTGTGACTTTGACCATGATAACTGGGGGGCTATTCTCTATCTCAAAACTATCGAAGCGGTAGCTTCGAATACGCCACCAGAATTGGCTACCAACCGTATTCTCTAACTCAAAGGAACTTTCTCAAGAACGTAATAGGACGTGGAGAGAAGTTTGACGAAAGGCGGGTATGAGAATATTTTTAAACCAAATCCACGGAAACTTCATTTCTGGTGACATCATTCTTAGAACCAATAGGAAAGCTCGTCTCAATGTTTTTCCGTGGATAAAAACTGGTGAAACCTGTTTTTAGGCCGTTTTAAATGATGAAGATGTTCGTGCATCGTGTTTAGTGAAAAATTCCACGCATTAAAAATCATGCGAGCAAAATTCTAAAATGTTTTATTTTTGCTCACATAATCTCGAGAACAATCTTGTGAATACGAAGGCACGACGTCCATCTTGGCTGTTTTGGTCAATAGAAATAAGATTGTTCATAAATATATTCGGGAATTAGGGTTCATGCCAATGATATGATTCGTGCTATTTGCTTTCGTCAATTACTCGTTGCTTCAAATCATTTAAATAATATACGAAGATGAAGCTTTCAAAAGAAATGTGAAGGTGATACACCTTACCACGCCCACTAAGTATCCCATTATGGGCTGGAATCACGTTACTTACCGAGGGTAAATCTGGCTCTCCATCTCTCCTGTTAATACCTTTTTTGTGAAAAATCCCACAAATGGCAAAAATGACAAAGTAACCAAAGTAAAAATGACAAAGCAAAGACAAAGTGAAAGTACAAGGAATGCGCATTTAATAAATCTAAGAAACATACCCGTGCATTGGATAACTATAGATAGATAAGCGTTATAAAATGACCAATATTTAAGCACTGTATTCGGAGGCCGTGCTTCGTGAGGCTACCGTGGGAGCTTATCGGGGCAACGGAAGTAGCTTCGTGACATTTACAGAATACGGGTGGGAGCCTAATAAGCTACTGGTAGCTTCCACGATAGAGAATACCGATGGGAGCAAGTAGCTTATTGAAACATCTTTACGCCAGAGAGCTCCGATGCTTCGAGTTAGAGAATAGGCCCCCTGAAGTAATGAGGAGCCACTGTTAACAATGAATTTTCAGCAAATATATAAATACATGAAAAATAAGATTAATTACTAGTAAAAGAAAAAAACATTGTAAAAATGGTAAGTCCAAATAATAATACTGTAAAATCCTTAATTTTTGGCGAGTTAAACATTTTCAGCAAATTAGACACACAAAAACTTTCAATTTATCTGATTAGCCTCCATTGTATCAGTCAAAATTGTTAAAATAAAATAAAATGGCAATACCATACTATGGCACAACTGGCCATGAAGTAAATTTAAAAAAATATGTATTCCCTTTAATTTTATATCTTAACATTAGTAGTCATGCATAAAAAGATATTTATGTGAGAATGGACACCACATGTGTATGTTGAAAGCTAAGAAGAATGCCAATTTCAACAGTGGGGAAAAAAATAATACAAAAATTGAACTAAACATGATAAATAAAATAAGGATTAACAAAAATCAGGTAGCATTAATAAAAAATAAACAATAAACAAATTCAACAAAATGTGAAACAGTATTTACAAGCCTCTAGTCCCTTCTCTCAGCTAAAACTACATAACAACCAAAGTTTCAAACAAAGGTGTTCTAACATGTGCAGTACACTGTCAAAATAAAGATGGATAGTAAGGATTTCTCAAAACTAACATTAAATACATTCACTCACAAGATGCGCATTGATTTTGATTAATTATGCTCAATGAGCACAGCAAACAACAATTTTTTACATTATCCAATATGTTTGAAGACATGCTTGAATGCATCTTAGTAACATAAATAGGAGTGATAAAAAACTTCTAATGAATGTGAAAAGCAATGCAACAATATCTTTAGCATAACATTAGTTTGGCAAATAACTTTTCAAGGTTTTACAAATTAACATCTGGCGATTACACAAAAAAAAATGTCCATTCAAAATGGTAATACATAAAATTTTGTGAAATTTCTGGACATAGCAATTCTCAATTTCAGCATTCAAGCTGGCATTACACATGCAAAGTTTTTTGCACTGATGGGGAATGCCATCGACACCAAATGCACAGAAACAGGTTACATTTTGAGAAATAACAATAACCTGACTACCAAGAGCATTCTTCAAACATAAGAACCAACAAATAATGTTGGATACCTGCTAATTTAATGAAATATTTTTAAATATGTGAATATATTTAGAAATGACAATTTATTAGCAAAATATTCACATAAATATTAACTCTTTTAAAAATATCAGTTTTTTTAGCTGAAAACTCATTCAGTTGTGACAAGATTTACTTAATTGTAAAAATCACAAGGGCACCAGAGACGTTGTAATCCATATTTAAGTTTATGATACACATGGAAAAAATTTTTTACAAGTAAACTTTATAATATAGGAGGAAAATATTTGATTGGGGACCATAATTATGAAATGATTCACAAAATATATTTTATTTGGATCATTGTTCAATTGGAATAAATTTTTAACCAAATAGTCATAGCAATATGCCATCGACAAGAGTTGGATTGATTTTCAGAGGCTTATGATGAAAACAATTCTGAAAAAATTTTCCTCATCAAACATCTGCACTGATTTGTTTCATCTTTGGGGATGATATATTGAAATGTGTATTTAGTAAACTCACAGATGATAATTAACCCATGATGCCAAAAGGAACACAAAAATCTGCACTGATGAACACACAACTGAGTTGTCTATGCTGCTATGATTTTTGTTTTTATAAAAAAAATAATTTAAACTGCACATTCAAGGAAACAAAATTATCACAACAAAATATAAGTCTAACTTGGATTCTTCAGAATAACAAATCCACAAAAGGCAGATGAGACATTACTTCTACAAGCTGGCACACACTCACTAAGTTTTGCAAAGAAACTAATTTTGGCAACAAAAAACATAGCATTAAAGCATACATCATTTATGAAAACAGCCATGAACCATGATTTCCACTAGTACTTTTGGTATGTAAGAGCCAAGACATAGTACGCATCGATCAATACTAATATTGTGATCGAGATCTGTTGCGTGTTGGAATGGGTCACAAACTCTCTCTCTCTACCGAGTAATTTTCATGTATTTTGATAGATAATAAACTAGTATACTGAATTATAAAACAAATTTAGCATTCAGAGAACAAGCTAGAGAATATTAAATTGACAACTGAACCCAATTAGATTGACTCCAACATCTTTGAGATAGACAAGACAAATCATCTTAGAAGGAGCTTGCATAGTACACAAAGAAAAGAGTTCAAATCTGGAATATAACCCAAGGCCTAACAGTCTTGTAATACTGACAAAAAATATCTCATCCCTTTTTTTTAAATCAGTAAGTTACTTCATAAAATTATATTTCGCCGCTAAATTAGAACTTGATAAGAAAATGTTAATTTTCTTTAAAACAATAATTATAGGTACTTACCTCTATAGAGTATCAAAGTGTAAATATGATAAATGGCTGTATAAAAGTTAATATATGTATATTTTAAACAATGAATGTGATATAAACAATAGCTATGCCAATGCTAGTCATAATATCTCTCCTTTACTTATAATATGGACTTTTCAGAAAAAAAAGCTTTTAAATTGTCTAAATTAAGTTATGATCATGAATCAATAAAATTAATTCAACCAACTGATACAGGCCATTCCAAAAACTTGACATTTTCTATAAAATGAGACACAAAAAACTTCATTTTGGCTATATATTTTACAACTGGATCTGGGATGACAGGATATGGGTTGGCATGCCACACAAGCAGTAAATAATATAGTAAAATATAAGTGACATAAATAAATTGCACACAAATTTAACAGTGAAAAAGGTGGTAGCAATGACAACTTAACAGTCATAACATACATGCATCCCTCATGCATTACTGCCAAGTTATCAAGAGAAGTAAACTGGAAAGGAGAGTCAGTTTTACAAAAGTCGAGGTTTTCCCTATGTAATCTATGTAACAGTTCTTGATGCATTCCTGAGCCTGCTTTTTAGTGCCAAAACTGAATAACTGGCCCAATATTGACCAGTAAGTGGTCAATAGCATTATCACTTTTTTCTCCCAGTTAAGAAAACAATTTTTTTTCCAATGAGACACCACCCAACAGTTGGTGCACCAAGATATTCCTGATTTATTATCTTAATTATTTTATTCCTTGAATAACGAAATTCTATTGATTTAGTTGGCCAATACACAAATGATATTCAAGCTTAAGAGCTTTTAGCAAATGCAGATGTGTACTTTGTTTAGTTAAGACAACAAAATTACTCCAGTATACAGTAATAACTAACACTGAAAGTGATGATTCATGCTGGGTCATTTGATTACTACAATCTACAATGCAGATATGCACTTTAAAAAATGCACGTTCAATAATTAACAACATAAGACCATTGGGTACTTCTAAGTAATTCAACTCTTCAGCTGCCGCAGCCTCACTATTTTGCTATCATTGGATGCCAGAGAAAAGTAAGGAGAGTATTCTCCTCTTCTAGTGAGAGCAAGGAAGTGGCAAGTTATGTACACTCATGATCCTGGTCCACCTTTTTCTTCAGGTTGGTGAAGCAGTCATTATGAAGCACAAGTGATACAATTGCTGAGAAGTGATTTCTTCCATAAGCTTTCAATGAATATGCACTCCACATTTACTTTTCTTGCTGTTTACTGAGTAAAATGACACTAAAGAGTTGGTGAATTCCTTGATATTAGGCCATGATGACCCTGAATGCTCCATAGAAATTTTAGTAACTTCCCTGCTTACACCTTCATGAAGCTCGTCCTGGGATTTGCGAATATATAACTTCCTATTAAACTAACTTACTAAAATTGCCTTTCCCTCTGCACATGAAAGGTACATGCACATTTATGGAAACTGGATATTTAACGTCAGCGATCTTTCGGGGTTTACACTGGGTAGTTAGGTCCATGGCGGCCAACATTTCGATGCTCGAGTCGAGCATCAAAACGTTGGCCGCCATGGACCTAACTACCCGGTGTAAACCCCGAAAGATTGCTGACATAAATCATCGCCGGGAAAACCTAATATCCTGGATATTTTACTTTTCCTCCAATCTATTTAGCAACAAGAATTCATCAGGATTTAATTATTGACACTTCTGAGATCGGTCAATGAGTACATGAAGTAAAAAATTGAATACTACACAATTCTACACATTAGCTGAGTCTTTTAAATTTAATTGCAAATTATGAGAATATTTCTTAGGTTTTATTAAATTTTAACTTTGACATATAATCAACATACCTTAGCAACTGTTCGCCTTTATTTAATACATATGTCATTTCTTTAAGGAGGTTCCACCACCACTGTGCGAGTCAAAAAAAATACTAAATTGAAACTTTGTTTATTTGGTTCAAAAAATGCTACTTTCACTGATGACTTGCGTTAGGTATTGAAAACCAAAATAAAGGCACAAAATTTGCAGATTATTCCAAGAATATATTTTTTATGAACAATATTTTACTGCCGTAGATGCTGACTGCAGTGCCATTTCTATGGAATTACCACATTTTGACTTCAATTATCATAGTAATAAGCTAATAACTAAAAAAATAAGGCAGAAAAGATGCATCTCTTTTATTTTTCATCAACTTCCTAGGATATAAAGGATTTAAGGTTTTCCCGGTGAATTATATAAGTGAAAGTTTCTCGGGTTTCACACCGGGTTAGATTATTTAAATGGATCAACGTTTCGATGGTTGACCCAGCCATCGTCATCAGGATAATGAGTCGAGCGAGGATGCTGGCGGTTATATATAGCCACACTACTTTCCCAGGCTTCCAAATATTGGGAAAGAATAACGAAAGACGTGATATTGATTCAGATGGAGCAAAATAACATCAATAGAGACAACGGCTTCAACTTAAGTAGGACTTGGCGCCCAGTAATTGACGAAATTCAAAGAACGTGTAACGGCTCCCACAAAAATGGGGCATCTGCGGCTATATATAACCGCCAGCATCCTCGCTCGACTCATTATCCTGATGACGATGGCTGAGTCAACCATCGAAACGTTGATCCATTTAAATAATCTTACCAGGTGTGAAACCCGAGAAACTTTTACTTAATTTCCTGGGAGTTTTTGCCTCTGATTAACAGCTTTCCATGAAAATGACATTTATATTAGATATAAAAATACTAGGCATATTTCCCTTCTTTGTTTCTCCCAGATAATATCATGTAATTTCAAGTTCAATTCACGAGAAAAATAGGGGGAAAGGTAACATTTTGCTGTTTATATCAGATAAAGGACTATTTTCCTATTAGTATCCAGAATACGAATGAAATTACATGTACATAAGTCTTTTTTTGGTGGAACCACCAGGAAGTAAGGCCCTCAAAAGACAGCTACACGACATGGAATCAGATAAATAGGCAGCAATGATCTATGGGTATACAACTACTATTAAATAAATGCTACTATGTATGCATCATGTAGATTAAGTCCATTTCAATGAGTCAATTTTTACCTAATTCCATAATAATTACAATAACAATTAACGCTGCAACTTATTAATATACTCGGACCATATAAAACAAGCACTAATATTTACCCTATAACCATAAAATCCTATACTCAAACAATTGTATGATTTTGTAAGGATTAAGCAAATACATTTGTGACATACGAGAGCAATATTTACTGTAACTTCGACTATCCACTTTTGTCACAAAAAAACTTAAGAATGCTAGTTTTGCCTGCCTTAAAGAGCCATGTTTCGAGCAGTAAGGAAAGAAACTGAATTTTTCCCATGCCTCAATCTTTCTTCGACACATAACTAACTTCAATGAGCTATGCCACACAAATATCCACCCTACATAAGCAGAAATCACTTCAAGAATCCATAAAAGACACAATAACATTTTAATACTTGAAAATTATACAGAATATGTAGCAGTCAGAGAAAATACACCCACCACCCACATATTTACATGGCTCATTCCATATTTAAGGCTTGATTAATGCATAGTAAATGGAAAGGAAGATGAACAAGGAAGTGCTCAACACGGTGGGTGAGGAGAGGAAACTGCAAGAAGAGATAAGGATGAGGCAGCATAGGTGGTAAGAAAAGGTGATGA
Organism: Pyrrhosoma nymphula; assembly: GCA_963573305.1. Taxonomy (NCBI): domain Eukaryota; kingdom Metazoa; phylum Arthropoda; class Insecta; order Odonata; family Coenagrionidae; genus Pyrrhosoma; species Pyrrhosoma nymphula. Next base: position 41,729,533 of record OY754334.1, read on the forward strand.
GTGAAGGGATGCTGTTGGCTGTGATCAGGAGAGGATGTTGGGTTTATGGACAGGATGATGAGAGGTAGGGCGTAAACTGGACTGAAGGAAGAAATCATGTAGTGAGATAGGGGCCTGCACCTGTAAAAGTCCAGGGGACATATATTCTCTTCTGTATAGATCTACCCTATCTGGTAGATCACCCATATATGTAACAGCGTAAAGTTAGCATCAAATTACCTTGAATTCCCATTTTTCGGTCTACCACCCACACTGAACTTAATATAAACTTTCTGATCATATCATGGAAGTTTAATGCAAGTCTTTTCATCTCACAGTCGAAATTATGACAAAAAGAGCCAGAATGCATTCTAAAAAAGAATGTATTCTCAACACCAATTACCAATGCCAACATATGGGTATTTTACATAGCATTCTTTTTACCATGAAAATAAAAAAGCCCTAGACAAAAAAGTCTTGATGAGTAGTGCTGAAAATGCTAGAAAATATTTTCCCAAAAAAATGATCAAGAGTGACAGTTTCCCAAACTATGTTCGAAATGGTGAAAAGAAGATTGATATATATCATTCAAAGATGTGAGGGACGGTGAAATACACACAAAAGAAACATCACAAAAAGCATCATGCTGAAAGCCACATAACATAAGCACAATAACATTCATTCAGGGTTGTATAGTGTTCACAAAAAAGCAATCTGTAACAATGATTAGTTACAACAGAAAGAAAAGGCCAAGACATCAATGACAAAAACACTCACTGCTATGCATCACATTAACTTACCAATAGCAGAACAGATAAAGAGCTATCGGAGGCCAAAACTGAATAGAACATCCATTAAGGTTTTCTACAAAAATAATCCAAATCATGAAACAGACAAATGAATTGAAATAAAAAATCCAAATAGAATTCATGAAAATTATACCATGCACAGTAAATGAATGAATAATAAAGACATTTTAAAAACTTGCAAAAACAAAATGATATCCAATAAAAACTGATACAGAATTTTGAAGTTTTCACTTAAATACAATCTATCTAGTCCTTAAAAATTAAACAAAAAAATCTTTGAAACTTCCAGTGAATATAAACACATAGTGTTAATTATACATAAAGTAATAGTTTCCTAAATATATTTTTCTTAGCCTATGTAAATCCCTAGTTAAGAAAGCATGAAATAAAAATTCTTAGGTTATATGTCATGATTCCTTTTTTTATCAGAATATAGATAACTGGGGTTCAAACAGCATTTTCAATACCAACAGACAACTGGCACTACCAATATTGGTTTAATCAGGGTGGGTAGGGATTACAAGTTTTCTCATATCAGGTTTTTTCTATGTTCCCAATGATTAAAAAATATTATTCAAGGTTTTTGAAAAGAAATTTTTTAAACAGATAATACTAAAGCACAGCTACTTATGCAAAAACAATAAGATGTAAACAAAAAACAAAAGTTAAAAATAAACTCCACAGCAAGCTTCATTAGTGCCACTCTCTACTTGGGGCACAACACCAAAGCTAACACGAAAAAGATTCAATTTTCAACCAAAAGGCACAGTTGGCTGGCTACTATAATCATATGGTAATTGAAAGGCACATTAAGGGGATATTTGCCAAAGGATGTGCTGTTCATAGGCACAAAATAAAAAGGGTAGAAACAAATTAAAATAAATTAGAAATTGAAATTTAAAAAAAGAAATGGACTTGTCTTAATCTTACTAGGGTTTAGGATGGAATAAACTTATCACTAGGGACTCAACAGTGAAACAAGGAAAACAAATGCTTGAAAATTATAAAGAGAACATGAACTAACTTACTGTAATTAGCAAATAAAAATGAGAGAGAGTGCAAGCCCATCTTTTGCACCTGCCAAAGTAGGGCCTTGGGAAAAATTACATAACTCTTAGGTACAGTCGAAATCCATCATTACAAGTGTGGTATATAGCAAGAATCTGGCTGTAGCGAGTGATTTTATAGCAATGGCTGTTCTCTTGGTGAATAACATATGAAGTTAGACGGTGGTAGTGAGAGGTTATTTCTCTCGTATCGCCATAATGAGTATGGTTTTGTCAATTACGTCATCAAGGTTGCATAATTTACAGGCACCTTCTGCTATGAGCGACAAAGTTATTCAAATAGAAATTACTTTGCAGCAATGCATAACCTTGAAAAGAAAATGTACCTAATTTGAATATGCACATTTAAGGCTTCAAATGATTGTCACCTGACTCATGCTACATTGCAGTGTCAATCATCTAAGAGCGTCATAAAACTGACACGTAATGGCTCTGAAGAGGATGAACGAGACATTTGTCAAAAAGTCGGAGAAGATGGAGAATTAAACCTGGCTAAAGACCCATGAGAACATCACCCATTGACAAAAGATACTTGCAGTGTACGGAGAGCATTGTTGACTAATCCACAAAACTCTTGGTGACGAATTAATTTACTTTTTGAACTCACTACGTTATTTTCTGTGCATTACGATGTGTTAATGAAATATTTCATTTTTAATTGCCCCTATGGTTATTTCTAATGTAGCCATTGCGCAAGAACTAATGATGATTGAGACCTATTAAAATTAGGCAACGGAATTAATGAGTGTGCCTTGTAGAGAGTACTTTTTTAAATTTTGTCAGGACCTGTAATAACGGACTTCTACTGTACTTATGGCTATAAATATGATCTCTCTTTCTTCAAGTTGTCATTCACATATCTATGGTTGCATAAAAAGATGAAACTCTCAGTGGAATAGCAGAAGAATTTAACCACCAGGCAGGTCAATACTAACAAGAAGAGAATACCAGCAAATGTATACATTTTTCCCTTTAAAGAATTTTGACAATATCTTCAACCTCATACAAATTCCTACATAAGTTTCCCAGCATGTCTTGACTATTTTAGAAATCTTAATATGTAGCACCTCAGGACATGGCAAGATGAAAGTGGAAAACTTTAACTTGGATATTTGTTGGGCTTTTGGTGAGGGATATAAGGAAGAAGTGTCTTGGTTCCAATAAAAAAATAGGTGACAATGGTGAAGCCACCTTAGACACTTAGCACATTAAAACACAAATTTTTAATGTGCAGAACATACCTGGACAGTATCATTTCCCCTTTTGGATGGATCCAAACTAATTTTTGGAATTGGAAGATTGCTACCCTCCATCCACTGCTCTGCAGTCAATTGAGTTTTGCAGCCAGCAGTGTCAGGAAATAGGTCTGCATGGAAGTCTCTGTAAGACTACAAAACACAGTTTCAGATAGTTTACACCTGTACTCATAGTCCAATCATTTATGAAATATCATATAAACATGTAGCACAGTCTATGCTCTTGATATTGACAGTTTTGAGGGCGATAATAATGCCGCATAATTCTACTCACCTTTCTTGGAACCTGGTATGTAATGGGAATGACAGCAGTGGACGTCAGTTGCAGGACACGATTCACCTCCCCCTCCATGACTTTAAGTGCTCTCTTAGGTGCAAGGCATGCTCCTTTTGTCTGCTCACCTGAATGACGAATGCCTTCAGCCAAGAAGGGTTCTCGATCCATCACCTCCATATAAGCTATTGTAGTGTCTCCTTTGCCAGCAAGAAACAACATATTTGTGTCCGGATCAAATAGGGGTATTAATATACTGAAACAAATAAGAAATATTAAATTATCAACATGCAATGAATAGTGGTATGTCTTGAAGATGTGACTGTGTATGTCACATTTTAAATGCTGCCTAAGGTTTCTTTTTTGGATTTTCTCCATTTCTTTCATTTCATTTCTGATCTACATTTTATTGCAATGCAAAAACACCAGCATTTTTTTTGATATTGAGAACCTTTCAAAACTCTGCTCCCGACATGTCTATTGGCATTTTATTATTTATTATGTAAGAAAATACACCTGCTTCATGTAACAAAAAATGTTCCCAAATGTGTGACAGTGGAGATGGAAATGTCTTTGCAAATCATTAATATGAATATTGGTGCAGATGGCTGATTTGTGGATCAAGGCATGGATTTAAATAATGCTAATCTGATATGCTAAAACATATTTTCAAAAGGTATCATTGATTAAATGAACGATTGGTGAGAACGGAAGATATAGTAATGTTCTCATAAGCTTGAATGCACTGAGCATATCAGAAAGAGGTCACAAAATGTGACAAAGAAGTCACCCAAGTGCTGACCCCACATTTTAAGAACAAACATTTGAGAGTACAGAGTATTAGTATTCCTCACCCAGTAGAGCTATCCAGAACTAAAGCTTTTTCAGTTTCCTCGAAGTTCCTAAGGTCTCTGATATAAACTTGCCGTAGACGATTCTGGAATAAAAAAAGAGCACATGCTCAAATTATGAGTAAATTACACTGTGATGGCAAAAGAGTGATTTTCATAACATACTCGGATTTACTACACCCACTCCCCGATTAACTCTATAAATATAAGAAATTTACTCAGGCCTTACTTTATGGAACCACTGTTGTTATATTGGATTAAACTGATTCTTTGTTAATCTCTTTTGTTTCTGAACTTAAGCTGAGATTTCATCATGACCAAATTATCGTCACTGTCAACTTGCTCACCAGGGTAAGCTCTTGCTTTCTTTAACTTGATTTAAGAATCGCTCTTCACAAATATATTATCATTTTGGAATATTCTTCTATCTCCTAGTTCTTGTCTCCATGTGCTTCTTCTTCGCAGGTGGTTGCCAAACAAGTGAGCTTGTGAGGACTAGGCCATATTGTACGCAGAACTCTCTCAATCAGTCTCTCTCCCCTATCGTTCTGTTTTCCCAAACCATACTTCCCCACTGTCTTACTTTCTTGGCCTTCCCCTACTTTAAAAACTTTATGGCTCCAATCTTCAAGAATAATTAAGTTTTCATACCCTTTCACATTCCTTAATACTTCTTCTATTCTGCCATACATATCCTCCATGTTGTCATCTTCATAACCTTACGTGGACATTTATAATTGTGCCACCTCCGTGTCCATTGGTTTTGTTTCTACTCTAACCATAATTATCCTTTCACTGTACTATTCAGTTGCATACCACTACTTTTCCTGAGTATAATACCAACTCTTGTGTTTCCATTCATAGATCCAGAGTGGATAATTCTGTAGCTGCAGCTCCAGAAGTCCACTTCCTCGGGTCATTTCATTTTGCTGAAACCTAAAACTTCCAGATCCATTTTTCTCATTTCAATTTTCCCCTTTTCAAGACTTCCACAGCCTCGAAGCAATCTAATGTTATCCCCGTGTATCTGCTGTGGATGGCGTTAAGATAAAGGCGACAGATGAAGTTAAGTATCTGGGAGTTACGATTACCTCAAACCTATCGTGGGGAACACATATAAGAAATATTAGTGGCAGAGCTCTGAAGAAGCTAGGATTCGTCAAGCGTATTGTGGGAAGATTCTCAGATGAAAAAGTAAAAGAGAGGTGCTATTTCGCACTCGTCCGGCCACACCTTGAATATGCAGCAAGCATATGGGATCCGGTGCAGAAAGACTTAATTCGGGAACTTAATAAAATACAAAGGAAAGCTGCGCATTTTGTCAAAAACTGCTACGGGCGTACAGACAGCGTTACGCAGATGTTAAATGAATTAGGCTGGGAGCCGCTAGAGACTCGGAGACTACGCGCTAGGCTTAGATTACTTGAGCAATTGAGAATAGATATCTTTCAGAGCGACACGGAGAACATCATATTAGAACCCCACTATATTTCCAGGTCCGACAGAAACGATAAATTAAGAGAGATATTTTGCCGAACGGATAGGTATGGGAATTCGTTTTTCCCCCGAACAATAAGGGACTTTAATAAATGCAAGGCGTAATCTCATAGAGCGTTTCCTTTTTATATGTAAACGGCTGGTGTCCTAACACCCCCCGCCACTTGCTATTGAGGCGGCTTGCGGGGTAGTATGTAGATGTAGATGTAATGTTCCAGGTATCAATTCTGAAATGCTGCTTATCGTTCTTGACTGATGTGCTCTCTGGAGTAGTCTCTATCCAGAGATCCGAATGGGAGACTAGTTTACCTCTGGAATATTTTACTCGAGATACTTCCATCACATCTTTCATAATAAAACATATAAGAGAAATAGTTGAAGATCCTTGTGATAGTAAGCTGGTGGTTTCCCATAGTCTTCCACCTCACAGTACTACAGCCGTTTAATTAAATACCTTACCAAACCCAGAGTGTAATAAGTGTCACTGTACTGACCCAAACGGTCTCCACCTTCACTCATATGAAGGAGGGCTGCTGCCCCCTCCTACAGGTTACTGGCTTCCTAGTAGTTGGCAGCAATTTGCCTATTCATGGCATCTTCACGGGTTTTCATAGAATCTTTGAGCAGTCTTACCCAAAGATGGCCCCCTACACCCAGAGCTGGATTACCAATAAGGTGAAGTAGGCAGTTGCCTATGGCCCCCGAGGCTTTGGGGGCCCCACAGGGCACTGAGAATTTTTTCCCTTTTCTTCTCTTGAAACTTGTTTATTAATGAGAGCCCCGTTGCTTGTACTGCCAACAGGCCTCCAAGTGTGTTAATTCTTCACTGCCTACACCCTCTAGATAAGGCTACTATTTGCCCACGACTGCTTATTTGTCAAGTGAGCTTGCTTATTTTGCAGCTAATCTGTATACAGTGTGTCCTCGTTTAACTTTAATCGTTGTTTCGCGATGACGTTGTCCAACAATTTAAACCCTTAATGGTACAATGTTATCAGTGTTTCACGATAACGTTGTTCAAATTTTGCACAACCAAAAAAAATGAATAACGAATAGGACTTTGGGGCATCTGATGTGTAATTTCCATTCAGCGGAAAAGTTTGGCATTAACTCCCCATAGCGTGTGTAAAAGGTTCACCTGAGCGAATAATTATTGCGTTATTTGTTTCATAACTTTTATATTTGCTTATTACATATTTACTACGCTGTTATTGGGGGTGCATTGGGTGATTTAAAACTCAAACCAATGTTAGTGTACCATCTTGAATGGCATGGTATTAATAATACCATGTCTGAATGGTAGATCCAGGGGCAGATATCTACGGGAAAAAATACCTGAAAATCCCATGCCGCTATAAGGTAGAATTGGTGGTAGAAAAAGTTGATTCACTGCTGTTTGAGGTGAATCGAAAACGTGTTTTTAGTTTTGAATTAGTGTGTAAGAGGAAGGTTTTTAAATCCTCCATGATGCTGTTAATCGTCGAGGGTGATACTGTTCCTAAAAAATTGTTACGAAATGACGAAAATTTTGTACACAGCACCGAGCTTCTCTACTTCACTCACTATTTTAATTGACTTCCTACGTCTTCGTGATAGCGAGCGAAATGTTTGCTCTTCACTGCATTCACATGCGCATGCTCCCGCAGTGAAGGACAAAAATTTCTATTTACACAGAGGGAATCCAGTGCTAACAGCACTAAATATCAGAAATATAGGAGGGAAACCTGGTGCTTACTGTTTTAAAAATGCCTTTTCAGTTTGTTTCATCTAAGATACGAGGCTCTCTGACTAGTGGTGCCATCTGTTTGACTGCCCGCATATTTAAAATATGCCGTAAATCGGCAGAGGATGACGCAAAGTAGTCCATAAAAGCACATACATTTTTAAGGAACTTGGCAATTTTTGTGCATTAATCCATTGATAACGCCTTTTAACCAGGTCCCCTGTATTTTTAAATATCAACAGGAAGTTCCTATCACCTGTAGTTGTCGTGCCGCCAGGATAGAGAATAATTCCAAAATTTCTTTTGTGAGTGAAAATATCAAAGTTTCATTAAAATGTTTCAGAAAATTAGTTTGAACGCTTCATTAAATAATGCCATATATCCAACCTTTTATCGCTGTGCGGTAATCATTATTGTTATGAAATGAAGAATTGTTAAGTTTGGAACCGATATTAATTTTTTACATCTTTTCTTATGGAAAATACTGCATCGTTTAACGTTGTTTTGTTTAACGTCTACTTTTTTCAGGAACGAGTTAACAACGTTAAACGAGGACACACTGTATCTAAAAGCCAACCCACCATGTGCAGTGGCCACACTCGGTAGTGGTAAGCTAGCCACGAGGCTATTTTAACATTTCATAGAAATTTCAGTATTAGCTACCAACATTATGAAAACTTAATCTCACCAATAGGGGACATACTTACAGCATCAAAACCAGTAGTCAGTATTCTGTTTGATGATCCCAGCCAAACAACTCTGGAATCCTTTATGCTCTGATGGCTGTTGGCTACATGCGTAAAGCTACCAGCTCTAGGGTCAAGCACTCGAACCTGCTTGTCCTTACATGATGTTGCTAGCAATGATCCATCTGATTTCCACCCAACAGCTTGTATTACCTCACTGTGTTCGCTATTAGCTAAAGTGGAGAATCCAAATAAATATTCAGATCTGAGATCAACTCAGGAAAGGCTTAAAAATAAACACATTTATAATAATTTATATAATATTTAATTTATAAAAATAATTTATTTGCAAAATTAAAGGCTACTATGTTAAACTCCAACAACATTATATTAATGAGCAACATTAACAAAAAATTAATGTTACAGTGACTTAAAAATGCAGTCAATAAGCAACTAGTTGCATATGAGCTAATTAAATCTAGATATTCAGTTAAGAGGCAAAAAAGAAAAAAATATCTTACAATAAATCTCTTTCTCAGTCAAAATATCCCATAAAGTCAAAGTAGTAAAAGATGTTGATGTGAGCAAATTCTCTGCAGTAGGATGAAACACTACTGTCTCCACCCTCCGTTGCCGATGAGAAAAAGTACACTCAGGAGTAGTAATGCTCTCTGTCAGCCCATCTTTGGGGATATGCCAAATTTTAACCTGGAAATAATTAGATGGATGAAATAGTTCAATATTTTCATCAAGTCTAAGTATTTTCACTTTGAAAAGAACAGAAGAACTGATTAGGACGAACACAAAATAATTCCCTATACTTAACCACACCCCCTTAAATGATTTCTAGGCACATGACAACATAATGAAATTTGAAATGAATACTGGTCATGAAGTAAAACAGTTAGAAAGAATACCAAAAGGTACCATGAATGTTTTAAGGCAGTTTTTCTGCTCAGTTACACATGTCACCATTAGGCCTATACAGCCAGTCCCCGAGTTACGTAGGCCTTGACTTAAGTAAATCCGTACTTAATCCATGTAAGTGGCAACCTAACCCAAAAAAGACGAGAATTACGAAAGATACAGACTTGGAAGGATGTTCTTTACTTTGCTCCTACTTTCAAGGAGTGCATGTGCTGGGATGTTAGTAAGAGCTGGCCAATCTGAGAGGGTTGAGACCGGTACATTGGCCTGGTAAGCAGTCGTAAAGTAGTAGTAAGATACCGTGCCTTTGCACACAGGTGCAGTTGTTTAATTCGTAGTTATGATATCATGCACTTTTATAAAGCCAGTGTCCCACGGTAAATTCTTTCGTCAATTTATTCATGAATAATTCATGACTACTCTCAGACTTACACTGAGCATGTGCTAGCCAATATTCAGTAAATTTCTGTAAATAAGAAAACTCTGTAAATTCTTCATGAAACTCTGTCACTGATCGGCTTTTCTTACACGATTTTCCGGCGCGACATCAAGATAGTTCATCGGGCGCCATTACGAGATATATTATCGAGCACAATATCATGATATTTTATCGTGATATTTTATCAGTCGCAATTATTTTATCGAGCGCAATATTTTATTGAGATATTCATCATGATGTTTTATCGGGGCGCGATATCGTGATATTTTATTGGGGCTCGATATCGGGATATTTTATCGTGATATTTATTGTAATATTTTATCGGACGCAATTATTTTATGGAGCGCAATATCACGATATTTTATCGTTATATTTTTCATGATATTTTATCGGGGCTCGATATCGTGATATTTTATCGGGGCGTGATATTGTGATATTTTATCGGGATGCGATATTGCGATTTTTTTATCACGTGATATATCACGATAATATATTGAGGCGTGATAAGACGATATTTATCGTCACAATATGAGTTATCGTTTGAGGCGCGATAATACGATATTTATCATCACGTATGAGTTTTTGCTATCGCCAATATACGATATTCTAAAATTATCGCATCATGTAATTGAATTACCAATATCGCCCAGGCCTAGTTTCGGTGACTCTGAGCTGGCGAACTGCTACATAGGGATTCTGACGTGCTCCATCGTGAGCAAGCATGCTTGTTTTAGCAATTCCTTCAGTTTATACGTATGGCTAAAGTTATTCCCGGGTAATGATAGACATAGGTACGTGCTATTCCATATCATGACTCGTAGGTCCTGCAAAAATATCTTCTCTGCTTGTTCTTTTCGTACAGAGAATACATTATTGATGGCAGCACAAAAAGTTCTCTTCTATCCAGTCAGCCGATTAGCGCCCAATTTATGAATTTTTCCTGCTCGTGTGACATGGGGTCTAACAGTTCACGAATCTCTATTCATGAATATGGAATTCATGAATAAATTTACGAAAACATTTACCGTGGGACACCGGCTTAAGAAATTTATGAGGTACGACTTTCAGGCTATTTACACATTTTGGTTAATAATAAATTAAAGAAACTTATAAATGTTATTAAATGTTATAATTTGTCATGAGATAAATATTTAAACGAAGTTTGTAATGAAATAATTTAAAAAAAGCATTGATGAGAAACTCAAAATCACTCTCAACTTGAAGCATGGCAATCACCCAAAACAAAGGCTTCATACTACTGCTGGCGCAAGAAGTATGCGACCCTGAGTTTGAGACTTAATACAGTGAAACCTCTACCTAACGAACTCCCGATAAACGAAGAACTCCGATGAACGAACAAATGCTATAGGTCCCGTCAAATTCCTATTTAAATGCATTGGTAAATACCTCTAATGAACGAACTCCTGCTCTACGAAAACTCCCGATAAACGAAATGAAAGATTAGCCCTGTATTATAATATTTACCTCTTCATAACGTATTTAAAAAAAAAGGCTAATTTTGAATATGTTGCGAGGTTTTTGCCGTTTTTGCTGATTTGAAAGTGACTAGGACCAATCAGAGACTCCGTACAAACAAGCCAATCAGAAAGGTCCTTGTTGTTTATCCAGTTAATTGCATTTCCGGTATTTTGCGTGTGTTAGTGGCGTGGTTAGTGATTTGGTCAGCGTTCTTGAGTTTTACTGCGGTTCAATTTCGTGAGATTGGGATGCAGAATTTGGACTGTCCAAGAGTTAAAAATATTTTTGGTTGGTAATGAAAAGAATGGAAATTATAGGTTAGCAGCGCAAGTTACGCGAAGTGATTTTCATTTCTTTTTTTTGTGAACTGGATTGTAATTTGAATTTGTGACAGAAGTGTTGTACCAAAATGACCTGGTCATGTGTATAAAACCTAGTTAAAGTTAAACGGACGTTCCTTTTCTTTCGCTAAAACTACGGACCTCAACACCAAGAACATACCAATCAGCTGGTAGAATACTTAAATGAATAATTACAATCTTTGCTAGTGAAGCATGGTTTTGCCTTAAGTGGCAATTATTACGTCTGGTAATTTATCTACTTATTTGCAAGGTAAGTTCGAAATTTATTCTCCACGCTTTTGCAAAAATTGTTATCTATGCTTGATTTATAAAATGTCAAATGTTGACTTTCATATCGCGGGCTCGAAAATTTCTTTAGCATACTTTAAACACATCTAATGCAATGAAATCCCGTTCAGTGGTCATTTACGTTGTGCGCATTCCTAAATATTTTTATTGCTGTAATAACATTATTTTTTTTTAATTCGAACGTTTCAAATGTGATAATTGTTTTTTTCGCTCGCCGCCATCTTGAAAATAATTCTCGAAAAAAAGTAGCTGGCGGAACGAAAACCAAAATATATATCGTGCTGTATTTATGGAGCAGTTCTCAAAAACCTTGAATGCACCGCGGATGTGACCGTGTTAAGTTAGAGTTCTTGAAAGTGGCGGCATAAGAAACTACTATCATTAACTCTAGTGTGTTTGTAATGTATTGGGCAGGAAGATAAGGCCAGTTTACGATTGGCGTGAATGCGTACTTCACCCTTGAGCTGAGTACACAGGTTCCAACCCACTACTACAATTATCACAGCAATTACGAGTTGATAATACTCGTACTCATCCATGTTCTCGCTCTTTTGTAGATAGTAAACAATTCAACACATGTTGGCGAACGGCTGCATGTAAACATCTGCATCCAAGCAAAGATGAATGAAGGCGACCAATGGTTACTGACGCACATTCTAGTTGACGGCGATCGTAACAGGATGGCGTCAACGCGAAAACAATTCATGGTTAAAGTTTGAGGTGCCAACTATAAATCGGCCTTTAGAAATCGCAGTAAATGGTATAATTAGCAGTACTTGCTGAAATACCTGCTCGTTGTTATTCCACGGTTTTTTATGAGGCAAGGGAGCAGTAAGGATAAAAGTATGCTATCCTCTGTGGAAATTTTACCTTTAATTGAGTTCTTCATACCATATTCCCTGAAATTCAAGGTACAAGAAGTGGATTATTTACATTTCCCCTGGAGTGATGCAACGTGAAAAGCACCTCCGACAAACGAACTCTCGATTAACGAACTGGAAAATTATCGGTCCCTTGAATTTCGTAAACTAGAGGTTTTACTGTATCTCTAAAACGGCTCGGCCGATTTTTATGAAATTAACATTGACATTTAGCTTGTTTCAATCCACGTTAAGGGATTACAAGAAAACTTTTTTCAAAATTTAATAAGATTTCGTTTTTTGGGATAAAAGGAAAAGAAGAGCCAATTTTTTGGCCCGCGAGGAGCTACAACTAACTTTCGGGGATTACTACGCAAATACCGTTGATTCGATGGCAGTCAAACTTAAACACCTTATTTCTCAATCCTCTGTTACTTAGTGCTTTTGTAAAATTTAAAAGCTCTAACTTTATTTTTTAAATGTTGACTTTATTTTTGTGGAACAACTTTATCTCCGTTCGAGTGTAGAGAGATTTGGGTAACACCGTTGGCTTTGCCGCAAGTTCTGCATTACCATAAACATAAATATAAATACAGTGAAGTAAAGGTTTACTTTATAACTGTTTTTACTTATATCACACTTTTGTCTGCCTTTAGCCTAGATGGCGAAGGAATAAATGCTGACAAATAATGAATTTGCTTGTTCCACAAGCCTGAAAATACATCCTGAAACAGAAAGGGTCGCTAAGTTTAGTGGTGACAATAGTTAGTCGATTTTGTTCATAAGAATAGTTACAAAAAATATTTCCTTGAATTTTGGCTAGTAACTTGGCTCTTCCGAGTTTATATTCCTAATCCAGTTGCAGGCAGACTGTTCTTAGTATTAAGTTGAAACTATCAGGAAACGTTAATTGTACATTTTTTACATACTGGTGAACTTTAATTTGTGCTCAACTCAGTTTCAACATTATGTTTGTTTACATATCTTTTGGACGAAAAATCTGGAATTTTGCAAGGTAAAAAGCGATCGCCTGCTTACTTTTGTATCTTACTATATAGGTCCATATATGCTGTGTATGAAATTTGGTGAAAACTATAAAAGTATTTTTGGTGAAAAAATTTTGACTTATCTCGAATACGAAAGGAGTTACGAATTTTTGATTTTGTCAAATATTTTTACCAAGCCATTATTTCAGCCGCTTGCTTTTTTGAGGCAGTTTTCCGTGGCTATCTTCTTCATTCAACTGTCGGCTAACAGTTCTCAACAACAGCCTAAAACTTGCAGGGAAGGTTTTTAATGCCTCACTTCCCATATCGGTAATCTTTTAAATGTTTTTAGCATAGTTTCGACATTTTTATATTTAGTTAAGTATCTTTGGGCCTAAACTTCCGATTTTTGGAAGGGGGGAAGCAGTCGCCTACTAACTGTAGTATCATACGATATAGGTCCATATATGCTGCGTATGAAATTTGGATAAAACTATAAATTATTTTTGGTGTAAGAATTGTAACTTTATCTCGATTACAAAGGGAGTTATAAATTTTTTCCTGAGTTCTGCGCTGAAGGCTCCCACCTCCCAAGGAGGCCATTTTGCCATTAGATAAGGTGGCGAGGTGAGGCTATTGTTTTGACGAGGAACATTTTCCGTGAGGGAAGATTTTTTCGCTTCAAGAAACAATATAAATCCTACTGAAGTTCAACACTTTGACTAATGATCAACATATGGAATGAAATAGATTTCGCGTAGTGTGCTTCAGACAATTAAACTTTAGTTAGGAATTACTTCACGTTGATGAAGTGCAAATGTTATTTACAACGTTAAGTTTTAATACGAAGTTGTTGACTTAGTGATAAGTTATCACTGTGCTGGAAAAATACATTAAAATAGGAATGCCCGATTGTACCTCTAAACTGAAAAACAATGCATTGTTTGCCTTTCGCTAACGGTCACAGCCACTTTACCACAGTTGGTAACAGAAGCTGTTAAAGTATTTGGTAATCAATTCTTAAGTGCGCCGCTGCAAACGAACACAAGAGGTAAGTATCAACACTGTAGCATCATATTTTTGGGAATAGCGGTGTTCGGTGACCTTGATTTGTTTGCTTGATAGTGGGATGAGTAATGGCCCATTCTATTATTACGTTGAATATAAATAGGGGGAGGGAGTAGGGTTTTTTCCGGCTCATCTTAAATTGTCTTACGTATGGGGGCCGAGATCATCTAATGTATGATTTTGTCTTCTCTTGAGACCTTATTTTGTATCACAATTGTGATAATTATCGTCTCGTCAATGACAACACACATTGTCGTTTGAGGAAAGTTTTTTGTAAGCGTGAGTGGGTTTATATTTAGTTGAGGTTCTGAAAAGTAAAACAATTAGTGGCTGCAACTGGGCCCGGGTTCACTCATTGCTTAAACTCTTGCCGTCGGGAGATGAGTCCCTTCTGCCAGGGGCCGAAAAACAAAAATTCCAAAGATATATTTCACGCGGTGAGCATTTATACAACAATATCACATGGTGTATTCTTAGCATGTTCCGATTGTAAGTTGTTTCGGCACTAGAAAAAATATGGCAATAAATAGCTTTTGATAGTTTAAAACGTTTTCAAGGACCAAATTCTGCAATCACCAGTGGCATGAGTTTATCTGCGCTCTCGTCCGGCCTGTCGGATGAATCGTACTCCGACGAGCTGTTGGCATGCAAGTGTGTGTCAGCTACCATCTGAATCTCAGGCGTTAAAAACACACAAGGCCAATATTTCCGATGTAAACTGCCCTGGCTTCCTCAGGATGACCGTAATGCGCCACGATCATAAATGTTAATCACTAACTGCTAGGCTAAAACACAAGTAGGTGTATACAAAACCGACGCAATGCGCGTCTGGGAATAAGATAACACTCATTAGCATTATATGCGATATAATGCTAACTAGTGGAAAAGGTCAGTTGTCGGTTTCAAAATCAGAAATCCAGGAGCCTTCAATTAAATAACTGTTGTCTAAAAATTGCTGTAAGAAATTAACTTTTAAGAGATATTAATCCTTAATGCATTTCATCATTAACGGTGAGCAGACTTTCAGATCTTCCAAACTCAAACCATTAGTGAATGAATATACGAGGAAACATTACATTAAGATCATGTTCATTGAAATTACTTCTTTGGACTTTAGGGAAAATTTCACCATAACGGCAAACAATCGCGTATAGATATAGCAATGTAGGCCATGAACAGCAGAAATAAGACACACCTAAGATTAACATAATTAATCCTTTGATTCATAGATTACCATGAACTCCTCATACTTACTCCTGTGCTATGGCATCCAGTAGCTGAGATTCTCTGCCTTTTGTTGTCATAAATTAATTATTGAGTAAATGCTGGAGTCAGGGCTTGTTTATATCAAAATTCAGAAACAAATGTAAAATTAAAATGATTATTTTACTCTGCTTTAGTTACATAGTCACATTGCGTTGTGATAGTTTTTATGAATGAAAAATAGTTCAGCAGTGATTTATTTTTTTATTCATAATTGTTTTTTGTTACTAAGATTTTACACATATCATTCCTGGGCATTCAAGAGACTAATTTTATCATGGTTTGGAGCTGCTTTCATTGGATTTCCTTTTCCTGCTGCTTACATTCCCAGCTTGAAGACAATTTTTTTAAACATCATATACTTCGTATTTATTCTGATTCTTCCATCCAACATTTCTTTATTTCCCAAATTTTTTAAAAACTAAATTAGATTCCTTTTTTTCATGCTTAATAATTTCATAATGTATATCAATATTTTCACATGTGTGCTTTTTACATATCTTACAATAAAAAAAATTCTAGTTTTTTTATTTTTTGATCCCTGTCTCTAGGAATTTATTTGCATATTTATCAAAATGAGAAGAAGACAAGCCTTGACTACTTCCAAAAGAGGAAAGGGAGGGACTCAGTCAAGTATTTAAAAATATGGTGTGCATGACGTCTTTATGATATTCACAAAACAACATCAAATTCCATCATCTCCTCTTTGTTTACGTTAATATTTCTGACTTCTTTGTGTTCCCACCCACCCCTCCCTTGCATTTCACCACCATGACCTTTTCTCCCACTCCATCTCCCTTGTAACTATGTCTCCTCCCCGACCTGTACTCCTTTCTACCAACCGTCAACTGACTCCCCCCGTTTTTTTCACCTGAGTGTACTATTTCAGATGTCTTGATGGATTTTAAATGTTCCTATCCTGTTTGTCTACTGATGATAAATGTGATCGCTTTGTTACAACTCACCCCTCCCTTGCATCTTAACACCACCCGACCTTACTCCCGCCCCACGTAACTTACAAGGAGACATCGCAAGAAGGATGTTCGGGATCCAAACGACACAATTATTTTCTGAAACTATAGAGAGAATGCAGGAAAAGTGTCACGGCTTTCTTCCACATAGGCCCGGGTTCACAAGAAAAACTCTATCAAAGAGTCTTCATCCGTATAAATACTTTGCAGTGCACGCCTCTTTCAACATAGGTCGTAGCCCAGTGGGTTGAGGCGCTGAGCCGGTTATCTTCATATGGTGACTAAGGTTTGATCCCAGGTTGTGGCAATTTTTTTTCTCTTAAATATTTAACGTTATCACTGTAAATAGCCCAATCCCATACATTTACAGCAGTAGCAACATTTTAAAAAATTTTCATCCTATTTGCTGGACTTTCAATCAACCCCCTTGGGAGAAGCTAATTTCGGGATTCTTGTTTAGCCGATAAGAGGCTTCACATGCTGACAGACCTAATATGTTTAGATTTTGAAAATACAAGGATACTTCCGTGAATAGGATGGGCTTCGATTGGTCGTGGGTCTTTCTCAAGGCCATACACAATGAACGGATTATTAATTTTTAATGTGCTTTGATGTACTCACTTAATATTTCCCAGATATGTATTTATGTCAGCATGTGAAGCCTCTTTTCGGCTAAACAAGAATCCCGAAATTAGCTTTGAAAGTCTCCTAAGGGGGTTGATTGAAAATCCAGCAAAAAGGATGAAAATTTAAAAAAAATTGTTGCTCCTGCCGTTAATATATGGAATTGGGCAATTTACAGTGATTCCGTAAAATATTCAAAAGAAAAAAAAATTGCCGCAACTTGTGATCAAATCCCAGTCACCATATGAGGATAACTGGCTTCGCGCCTCAACCCACTGGGCTACAACCTATGTTGAAAGAGGCGTGCATAGCAAAGTATTTATACGGAGGAAGATTCTTTGATAGTTTTTCTCGCGAACCCAGGCCTTTGTGGAAGAAAGCCGTGACACTTTTCCCGCACTCTCTCTATAGTTTCAGAAAATAATTGTGCCGTTTGGATCCCAAACATCAGTCTCGCTATGTCTCCTTGTTAGTCTTCTCCCCGACCCATCCTCCTTCCAAACAAACCGTCAATTCCTGACCTCCCCTCATTTCTCCATGTTCCCTCTCCCCCCCTCCCTTACTATATAAGGCTAGCAGTAGCAATATTTCCTTCTGTTTGTCTTGTAAATGAAGCTTTAGACATCAAAACCGGTCGATAGCATTAAAATAAAGTGGAATTTTGTACTTTGTTTTTGTCGTCATGAACATAATCTTTGTTTTAGCGGTTCATTTATGAGAGCTTAGTTTTGAATGCAGAGAATATATGTAGTAAGATTCTGGGATCGGGACATGACTTTTAATTCAGAGGTATCCATTACATGGAGGGTCTTTGAAGAGAGCTTTCACTGTAGCGTGAGACTGCACCACAGGAATTAGAGATGCCGGTGGAGAAGTGGAAGGGTGGAGAAGATTAAATGCAGAGCAGGAGAACATTTATGGCAGATAGTGGTGTGCCTTTGATAATAATAATATGTAATAATACAATTATATTTATTTTCATTCCATTGGCCAAAAGGCATAGAATACAGTCATAGTCATTGTATATGTATGCTAGATTTAAAAAATACATATAAAGTTACAAAATGAACTTAGGCATTGCTCTCATTTAGAAAGTCATTCACTGAATAAAAACAATTTGAAGTAGATAATTTTTCAGGTCTCATTTAAATGTATTAATTGAAGAGATGGTTTTCATTTTTACAGGCAACTTATTGAAAATAACAGATGCTGCATTAAAAGGACCTTTTTGGCAGACAGACAATCTGCACCCCAGTTTGTGGATGTCATTTTTAAATCGGTTTGATAGTAGCTAGAATTGGCGGGAAATAGGTGGGGGTAATGGCACATTGAAATTCACAAACATATAAAATATATGAACAGGGTAAGGGAAGAATTTATAAGTTTTGAAAGTAGGGTTTGTCATGAGTTAGTAAAGGTACCCTTCACATAACCATAATAGCCTTTTTCTGAAGGGAGAATGCTCTAGAAGAGAAATAATCGTTTCCCCAGAATAAAAATGCATAAGTTACATGAGAATTTATTTTGGCAAAGTATATTAGTTTTAGAGTATCCGCAGAGACCACATTTAGTAGTTTTCGCAAGATGAAGATACCAGTAGCAATTTTACCTATAATGGAGTCAATATGTAGTAACCAATCAAGATTTTCATTAAGATGAAGGCCTAGGAATTTTATGTGAGTAGAGCGTCTTATTGTATTATTGTTCAGTTTAATTAATGGGCCGGAGGAAGGAAGAGCTTTTTTGTTTTGAAATTGTAGGTAAATTGTTTTTTCCATGTTTAGTGATAGATAATATGTGGAACACCAAAAAGACATATCACTAATGGAATAATTGACATGGTTTATTAATCCCTCCAAATTCTCTGATTTCCAAAGGCATGAGGTATCATCTGCATACAGTATAGATTTACTGGTAGAACTGTAGTTTGGTAGATCATTAATATACATCATGAATAGTAAGGGACCGAGAATGGTCCCTTGAGGGACACCTCATAAAATATCTAGTGGTGGTGATAAACTATGAGTTAGTATGTTATTGCAGATTTGAGAATATTTAACACATTCCTGCCTATCGGAGAGAAAAGAGATGATCCAGTTTAATGATTTTCCCTCAATGCCCATAATTTGGAGCTTATAAAATAATATGCCATGGTCAATGCTATCAAAAGCTTTCAAAAGGTCGTAGAAAATGCCCAAAGGGATCATGTTGTCCATCAAGGCTTGATACAGATTATTCAAAAATTCAAAAGAAGCAAATGTCGTAGACCTAGCTTTCCTGAACCAATGTTGGGCTGTATGTCATCATTCATGAGTGTCAAGGAAATTGATAATTCTATCATGAAAAACTTTGAAAATACAGAAACTACTGAAATGGGTCTGTAATTATTTGAGTCAGATGAAGACCCTTTTTTAGGAACAGGAGTAACAGATGCAAAATTTAAGTAACTTGGAAATAGCCTTCAAACAGGATTACAAACAGGAGAACAAACATTGATTATATTAGCTAGGGGTGGGGCAACGTATTGAATACAATTTTTAATGACACACATTGGGATTTCATGAGGTCCACAGGATAGGGAATCTTTAAATGAACCCACTATTTTTATGATTTCAGGACTATTGCTAGGGTAAAGAAAAACAGATTGAGGGAAAGAACAAGGCATAGGGGATGGTGGCCTGTTGTGTTTGGTAACAGGCAAAGATAAATTACAAAATTGTTCATTGAATTTACTAGCTATTTCAAGGGGATCAGAGGTGGTGTAGTCGAAAGTACCGTGATCTGTACAAGAACTTATTCAAGTGGATCCTAGGGGACACAATTAGTCTTAAATGAGGTTCCCTCTGTAGGGATAATAAATAATGCCGTCACATGCCTGTGGGATGGTTTCTGGGGCGGTTGGCACCATAGGGAGGGTAAAAGAAGTTAAATGTTTGGAATGAAAGGCAAGTGAATAAGAAGTTATCACCATAGGGGAGGAAAGGGAGTGGCTAGAGGAGATTTGGAGGCTGAGCAGATGGTGCAAACAAGTAATCAGAGGTCAAGGGATGTCAAAGACTGTTCAAATTAATGACAACATATTTAAAAACTGGTATGTGATCAACAAGCTTACTGGCTGCATGCAATTTTGTGGAAAATTTTAATTGTCCCTCAATGGGCACAGAGAAACCTCCATTCACAAAAGTTTTTCTAGGTTTATCCAATTTAATGACAGAGAGTATAGCACTTAAGAGAAACACATTGAAAATGGAGAATAATAAATTTCTTGGGACTCAACAAAACAAATTACTTGATCCCAAGTATGAGGCAACAATGTCCTGATTATCATTCCATGTAAGACCTCAATAGAAGGGGCAAATCAACAAGCTAAATCATTTTTGTCATACCCAGAGATCGAACTGCACAAGTCACTAACATTGCTCATTTTAAGAGACAAATTAAAGTCAGTCAGACTTGACAAATAGATATTTCAATGTTACGATGGCGTAGCAGATTATCGGTGGCCAAAAAAGTTGGCACTAGTGCTTAAGTCAAATCCACGTAAAAAATGCTAAATTCACACACTTTGACACTCCCGAATTTAGGAATTTATTTACTTGGAACCAAAATTGCTATTTTATTCACGACATCGTAAGATGGAAACAAACAATGAATTTTAGTGAATAACTCAATCTTCTAACTGTAGCCATTCACTCATAAATTGAAAATTTAAGTATGCAAAAGGTGTCACCCATCAAATGAGCTGCACTGGGAACTTCTACGTCATCCACCTCCTCTGAGTGGCTGTTTTGGGGAGTGGAGTGGGGGTGGAGTTGGGGAGGGGAGGTCTGCCTACACAGCTACTGTCGCAGCAGATTTGTATTCAATGGATAACGTAAGAAGTCTCAACACGCCCATTACAGCAAAAGGGTAAACAACATCATTTTTTCGTCGCTTGTAGCTCAAGAACTAAGAGACAGCTTGAAAAACTAGAAAATATGGGTCTTTTAATTTTACAAACTTTTTCAGATTCGGCAATAATAAAAAAAATGGTAAACCGCCCCATTAAGTGTGAATGCTACAAATATAGTCATCTTGATGTATGAACGAAGAGATTAGTTTGTAAATGAAATGTGCAATGATCCACAAAAATAAAATTTACCTCCTACGTGGGTCTCAATGTTGATACATCATCTTCAGGAAAATTGCACGTGTTATTTCTTTATTATGTACAAATTCCACTCAATTTTGCAAGAATCTTCGGATTTTATAGATAGGTTTGTTGTCAATAAGAGAGTTAAGAAAACGTATTAAACACAAGAGCTTTGGATGACTGAAAGCTAGCATGTGAACACATGAGCTGAATTATAGGAGTATATTGAGACAAATAGCATGAAAAAAAATGAAATCACAGCAGGAAGCTTAAGGAAATACTGCATGGTATGTAATCTGTTTTCTGGAATAAATCACACAAAACGATCCAGGTACCAGTAAGCTCGATGATACCACTGGTTTCAGCATTTCTTACATTCACAGAGTGCAGTTAATAAGATGTCACAATGGAGATTTTAGTGCATGTTATGACTGATTTCTGAACATGGGTTCAAAACAAATTGCTTCAATATATATTCTTACAATGAGGAATGTCCGGAAAAAGCAGACATGCTAGAACTGTCGTAAGTTACAGAAGCGCGACAAATAAACAAATGCAAATGTAAAAATGGGACCCTTAAATAACGTCAAAATAGTATTTCACCTCGCGCATCTCGATGGCTTGGATTATATGTCACAGGAACATTAGAAGCCCTTCAAATGCAAAATCTGCGCATAGTTATCTAAGAAATTAGACATGAAATTCCTCAAATAGACTCATACGAGCATTAATTTCTCAATTAGGAGAGTATCATCGCCTTCAAAATATTGTGCTATTACATATTTCCCTCTCCCTATGTTGTTAATCAAAACGAGTTTTAGTACTCACCAAGCAATCTTGAGATCCAGTGGCCAAGAGACCATCGTGAAAAGGCGAAAAGCCCATGTCTGTCACAGTATCAGTATGCGCGTGCACTAAAGGCATGGTTTTGCTCTTCCTACCACAGTCGTCTATGGGCAAAACTGCTATGCTAGACCCTGAAGGAAACATTAGGTATCATCAATGTAATTTATGAAGATAATTTACAACAGTATACACTAATGACATTATAGGAACTTACCATTATGATCAACATTAAAAGCCATGAAGGCAGCAGAAGCAGTAATGTTATTTCCATAGGTTTGATAAGAACCTACAGTAATATCCCGAACGCAGGCTTCTGGTTTTGGTACTATTGGAGCAGCATTTTTGTACTTCGATGCTTTAAATCTCCACGCCATGATTAATGGTTGATTATATAAATTCGCATAGAATGGAACTAGGAGAAAAATATAATGAAAAGACGATAATTATGAAAAATGGACTGACGAGTAACTATACACAACCATATAAAAACATAAACTGAAAACTACAGGTAAACAATGTTTTTAGTTGTTTTCATAGCGTAGCATATACCATTCCCCCAAGTTCATAATTGAATAACTAGCTCCATTCAAGTACAGAGGACGCATAAGGCACAATTTAAATTTTCTGAAATCACCGCTAGCAAGCTTTAAAGATGACAATAACGAGACTTTTTTTAAACAATTCACCGGCTTACCTTGTTAGGGCAATACGGTACGTCAACCAACCAAACCCTTTTACGGAGCAGCGTCGGGTCTGACAGCCGGATGCGGAAGGTTGGCTATTTCCGGTGTAAATAAACTATTTAAAGACCGCAGAATAGTGATAAATTTGTTTTTTTAAATCTTAAAATTTGAGCCGGAAATGAATTATATGAGATGAATTTTACAGTGATGCTGTTGCTTAATTCAAATAACGATGACGTTTCCGGAATTTTCAGATGACATATGAGTCAGCCATGTAATCACAATGACTGCTAGGAGCCGCCTACGTACCTACTGTATTAGTAGCCACTATTGAACGCATTTCACTCTCTCAGAGAAAAACATTTCACGAGCATATCTTACCAATTTTTACTTCATTAATTAATACTCTAAGGTTTTAACCCGAATGTTATGAGCTCATTCACTGTGAAGAGTAGGTTAACTGGAAACGTCAATATATTAGATAAAATTACTTTGAATACTGCACTTAACAATGGGTATATATATTTTATTGAAACTTACATTTACAGTTATCTTTGTATTTAGGCACAGACATCATAATAGGGAACAATATTGCTCTCACTTAAAGATTTTTCGCAGCAAATCACCGGTTTCAAGTCATTATTTCAAGCATTATAATCACTGACACTT
The DNA here is from genome assembly GCA_963573305.1 of Pyrrhosoma nymphula. Classification (NCBI taxonomy): domain Eukaryota; kingdom Metazoa; phylum Arthropoda; class Insecta; order Odonata; family Coenagrionidae; genus Pyrrhosoma; species Pyrrhosoma nymphula. Next base: position 41,753,272 of record OY754334.1, read on the forward strand.
GTATTTTCGTGCTATCTGCCGTCACATAAAAATAAATTAGGATAAAATCTCAACCCTTCGATGCTGTCATCTCTGCAGGCTTTGCCATACTTTTCTGTTATGACCAGGCGCTCTTTGGCTAATAACACTGATATTCCAATTTCTTGAGCTAGTTCTTCTGGTGTCAAGGAATTCCTGGCCTCCAACTAAAAGAAAATCAAACATTTAATCCCACTCCCAAAAAGCAATAAAATTCCAATTTAAGCCATGAATGAGGTGTCAACTCACCATTGACAAAGTTTTTTCAACAATTTTTTCATCACTGTGTGATTCAAGTTGCAGCACAATAACTCCACTGTCAAATTGCCTCAATATTATTGGTAACTTAAGCCTTTCCAGCTGAGTACATGCATTCAAGAGATCCTCTGGAGGTATTAATTCTAAACCTCTGGCTCGATTCACTCGACAGTAAGCATCAACCAACCCCATCATACCGCCAACTTCCTAGAATGTTAAAATTCAGTTTGCAAAATTAAAATAGCTTTCAATGACTAATTTTTGATAAGCTAAACGAAAATAATTATCATGCCAAGGAAGCTTAATGTAAATGCCTAGGACCTGCAGCGGTCACCATCCTTGCAACCAGATTGAAATGATCCTATATAAAATAACATATGAAGTGATATAAATGTTAATTATAATTAATCTTAGATGTGTTCATTTTGGACTAAGGGGCTACAAAAACTAGGAGAAGCATGATAAACAATGTTTGCAAAACCTTTTGGTAACAAGAGGATGGCAATATGTTTTTCATGAGCATACATATCCACCTTTTTAATCAGTCTAAATTACAATATTTAACCCATTTCCATCCAATGATGTGTTTAAATTAATGTAAAAATCAAGATAATTGATATTTACATTAATATCAACACACCATTGCAAGCTATTTTCTAGTGACTGAAATCTATCAATAAAACAGTTTTTTTTACCTTGATGCATGAAAAAATATCTTTTGTTTCACAAGAGGACAGCAGCATATAGACACATATGTAACTGACTAAATGGTTAAACCGAAAGTTGATTAGATAGAAGCAGAATCGATTGGCAAGTCATAGTATGACATCTGTGCACCAGTAAGATCATGAGGCTAGTGGTCAGTTTCAGCATGTATACCACTGTGCTTACACATGTGAATGGGTAAGATGTACACAGGGAATAAAAGATAAAGTCATCTACGATTCATCATTGGGTCAGGGCTCTACTGCGGTGAGCATTTCATGGTCTAACTCATTCCTCATCATCAGGGCTGCCTAAGACAAGGAGCATATGCTGCCGTGGTTTCTTCTCATCAACAGTCCTGAAGACCAAGAACAAGTCAGCCCTAAAAACATTGTCAACAATGAAGCCCTTCACCCGATGGAGATCCAGAGAAAACTTCATCCAACTCACATGCCAGGATAATACCAGATACTTCTTAAACTCTCAAGAAGCAGGAAACAAAATTCAACCTTTGCCAGGTCAACTGTGGGGAAAAAGTTCTTGTGGGTTTAGCCCTCACCTCCAGCCCCATTCTCTTCTTTTACACCAAAAAGTGCCTCTCATAACTGTTTGAATCCAGTGACTTCATAACATCTGGCATCAATAGGTTGTAAATGATAGCCTCCATTTATTGTGAGATTAATAGTATCTACCAAGTTATCACCAGATCATATGACCCATTATTTTTCCCCCCACCCTTCCAATGATGATAAAGTTGCTCTAATAATGGAAAATGAACAGCAAAGACTCAAAGCAAGGGAATATTTTTCAGCTACTACCACCAACAAATTGAACGAATAAAGGTAACAGATGAAGAATTAATCATCAGCTGTACATGCTCTTGAGAGAGTGAGGAGGATAGCAAGGAAGATGACCGAGGAAATGTTGGATATGGCGGGAGAGGAGATTGGGGGCAGAGATTTGGTGAAGGCAGAACAGGTGGATGGAGGACATGCTGAAGGGGGCAGGCACATTAAGGTGACTGAGGAGAGAATGCATGGAAAGAGCGTAGGAAAAAGCATGAGGATAGAAAATTTGGATGACTCAAGGAGAGCCAGAGGGTATACCAGGGATTGTACAAAAAACCTACCAATCGGAAGGTAGGAAACCTATGTAAGAAGATCATGTTCTCACCGTTACAGGCTCGACTAGCATCTCGGCAATCTGCTTGGCCAATTCTTGATGAAATTGACTATCATTCTTGAAAGATGTCCGAGTGACTGGATCATCAATGCCAAGACTTAATAAATATGATTTGAATTTAACCGTTTCATCTTCTGAGATATCCCCTTGTTTTTCCTGCAACAAACAAAATAATTTTAATGGAAAAAGCAGACATACAACTTCCTTCATTAACCCTTTAACTGCCAGCGGGCCGATATATCTGCCCACGTTGGATGTGCGAAAACTGCCACTGGCCGATTTATCGGCCCAACTTAAAATACCTGAATTTAATGGCCCACCTTTAAAAACCAGAATAGCCTTGGCAGTCTTCGCACATCCCACCCGAAATGGGCTGGCAGTAAAAGGGTTAAGCATGTGATAGTAAAGTTGCTTACTTACAACACTTCATTTTGGATATTGAAATGAACATCCAACTTTGTACATGTCCAACATGGACATGTACAAAGGACATGCACTAAGTATTACCAGATACTCTTCAATTGTCTTTTATGCCAAGAATTTTAATACTTCACTAAGACCTCTACACAAAGGAGGAGTGCTAATTTGAAGAAGAAATAAATTTAGTTTGAATTAATTCAACTTAGATTGTCAGATTTCACAAGTCCACATATGCTACGGATATATGAGACATCGGGAGCAAAAGTGGTTTAAGTCAGTTTTTTTTACTTATATTAGTTAGTTGAGGAGAAGAATTTATGTACCTGCATTCTGTTTCGTGAATGAGTGGTATAATTCAAGCTACAGGCAGTCCCTGAGTTACGTATTAGATGCATTCCGACACTAGCAACATGAGTCAAAATTTACGTACTTAAGTCGAAATTTACGGAAGTCAAAAAAAAAGGAGTCGAAAATTACTCCGTAACTGAGTCCTTCCTCTCAAGATTACGGTCGATTCAGAGAAATATGGGGAAGGCCAGCTCTTACTAACATTACGGCACATGCGCTCCCTGAAAGTAGGCAACCATCCTTCCAAATCCGTAACTTTCTTAATTCTCGTCTTTTTTTGGTAAGGTTGCCACTTACGTAAGTATGGATTTACGTAAGTCAAGGCTTACGTAACTCAGGGACTGCCTGTACTCTGTTTTTCCATTAGAAAGCAACATATAGGTTTACTATTTTTATTTATTTCACTTTTAGCCTTACTTTCACCCCCTGAAGGAAGCTTGCTGGGTAATATCTAGATGTTGAATGTGTTAAAGAAAATTTGAATGAAAATTCAATAAATGAATGGTTCCCATCATATGAACACAATGGTAGTCAAGACAAAGTCAAGAAAAGCTGAATACTTGCTGTTCCAACCTAAAATCCATGGAATGCGTCAATACTAATTCAACTATCTTTGCAACTGATTGTGAGCTTTGAGTGCTTTCCTGATGGTCCGAGCATCTTTGCTTGTTGGGTACAGGGAGATCCTTATGTTGGAGGGGGCTTCAAGTAGAGGTAGCCAAATGTACTGCCACACTCCCTAAACAACACCCCTCTAGCTAACGAACAAGTGCTCCCCTCCCACTCTCCCATATTCTCTATCTCCTTGAAAACACTAATGTAGTGGAAAGACTCAAGGACACTTGAACTGACAAACATCATGCATTATGCTAGTGCACTAGCCCTTCAACTTCTCCTCACCCAAAATTACCCTGACCCAAGCCGAACCTCCCACGGTGAAGGCAACAGCAAGGACTATGACTAACCACCCCCTCCCTACCCTTCCCGCCCCACAACCCCCACCTTCCCCCCCCGACCTTGACAAACTCTCACCCCACCCTTCCTCATTCGATCCTTTCCCTCCCCTACCATATTGTTGTATATATACTGTAACCTAAAACGTATTTTCACCTGAAGATGACAAAAAGTGTCGATCCCCGGGTTGTGATAATAAATATTACAAGTGGAGTTAACTAAGTTATTTTAATTCTTCCGCAATGGATAACTTCCACAAAGTCAAGTCTACAACTGTTTCCTTTATCACAGAAGAATGTGGAGGATGGACATTATTGTTGTCAAATGTTTTGCAGGTGCCTGGGTTTTCGTTCAACCAGCTATCATGTTCTAAGTTAGGTAAGAAGTGTGTAGTTTGTGAATTTTATGAGGAGTGTGACACTATAGATACTAAAAGATAATAACAATGAAAGGTGATTTCAAGCACATGAGAGAAATAGTTTACTATGTATTAATTTGCAAGCTAAAAAGGTTATTGCAATAAGCGTAGAGGTCAAGACTGAACTTGATTTAAGTTTAACAAATGCTGGAGCTGGAAATGTTAAATTTGCGAGAAAAATAGCATAGTAAGGGAACATGTTGTTGTTCATATCAGACATAGGATAAGTTTTTCTACAAGTGTCCAAAATATTAATGAAGTGACATTTAAGTGATTTTATGGTGGAACCACCATAAAAGAGGAGATGACTCTTCCAACAGCATTTGAGTACATATTAGCATTGATGCAACATTAGAACACTAACCTCGCAGCAACATTTAAGTATTAACCTTACAATGACATTAAAGAATAGCTATTGCAAAAATATTTGTTTTAACCTTGCAATAAGATTGCAGTATTAACCTTGCTGCAATGCTACAAAATGTGCATTAGCAGCCTTGCTACAACACTGCCACAATGTTGTAACTGTATTCTCAATGTCAATGTAGGATTACGAAAAAGGTCAAGTTCGAGAGCCGTCATTAGGGACGCGCAGTTGAAATAAACAGAGTTAACAAAAGCGAGAGGAGTCGTAATTTGCATCCTGTTGGGAGTGGATGAATAGTCGGGTGAAAAGTCAAATTTCATTGGCCGTCTTAAGCGGACCAGCACCAAGTGGACGTGAGAAAAAGGTTGTAGCAGGGTGGTTCTTGGGAGTAGATTGGAGATTGCACGAAGGAGGAGGCAGGAGTGAAAAGGAAAAGATACTTGCCGGAAATTTAGCCACTGCAAAGAGAAGTGAGAAGGAAAAAACGGCCAGCCACAAATTGATTGAGATAGAAATGAGAGGAGACTGATAAGTAGACAAAATTTCTTTGCTCGGGGTTACATGAAATTGAAATTAATGTTATGTGAATTGTTTAATCTGACTAAGGGTGATTATATGTAAATTGGGCCCAATATTTTTTGTGTTGAATATAAATTTTTAATCGAGACAAAATTTTAGTGCATGGCTTTCTCCTTGCTTAAGTGTGTTTTGAATGAATAATTGCTATTTTTTGTGTGCATGAAAAGAGGTTACAAGGTTAAACCTTACAAGTGTAACATTGCTGCAAGTTTACATCCTTGCAGCTGCAATGCTGCTGCAAGCATAATGAGCAGTCTGGGTAATACGTTAGCATTACTAACAAAAATCACCACCACATCTCATACACTAATACTAAGGAAAACAAAATGAAGACAATTAATTTAGTTGCAATATTTACCCTTATTTTTTGCGATATATTTTTGGATATGTTGACCATATCTTTAGCCATAACCATTAACTTGCTCAAATCTTGAAAAGCTTTTGAAATATTCTTATCTGTTTCTTTGTGTCTCTCGTGAATTTGTCTCTCAATGCCCACAATACCAGTCCTTATTTTGATAGGTTGTACCTGTAATGTTAGGTAGAATCCATTTTAATCAAGGAATAATATAAAAAATCACTTGAAGCCAATTTATAAAAGTAGGTAGTGGATGTCATTGTTTGGCATTACCTTGGTCGAGTTTTGGATGGCTCCGACAGGTTGGACCTCCCATTTTCGAATTTCTAAAGTATCTCTCAATAAAGCAATGAAGTCAGATTCTATTTTTTCTTTGAAGCCAATTTTAATATGGTTGAAAATACTTCTGCTGATAGGACCTGGAGGCTTGCCTGAATTTCATCATGACTTTAATAATCAATTCACTGTATAATATTAGGTGTATCAAAGAGAAATTATTCTTCACTAACCTGGTGAAGCTTCGGTCAAATGTAAAACAAATTTGGTCGACTTTGAAAATCCAAACCCTGATCGCTCCTCTTCCACAAAGATAACGTAAACAAGCCCAAGTATGAGTCGGGTATTGGGAGGTCTACTCCAAATGATTCTGTGAGAGGTAAGCTCCAAGATTCCACCTTCAAAAGAAGTCTGCACTTTCCATTAGTGAAATGATTTACCCATCAAGTTCAGTATGTATATAGACGATGACTAATAAATCAACACAAACCTTGTTGTCACCATCATAAAGTTTTGCACCAGTCTCACGAACTATCACGCTTTCTTCCGGAGAAAAGACAACTTCGCCGTATTCAAATCGATCCATATCTTTGTACACCAACTCCGTCTACAACCTTTTTTCACCTTTGTTGTTCATCCTTCACGATAAACACTCCTGACAATGCGCCTTATTTTCAATTCACTTCTTTTGTTTACATCGAACGTTCCGTGCTGCCGTTTTGCAACCAAATATCGTAGAATACGAAGAGCTTCGCAATCGTATCGTAGAATACGAAGAAGTCAGCGATGCAAATAATGTGTTTTAATATATTTTGAAAACATGAATTAAAGAAGTAATACCATGCTCACGAGCAAATTTGTTGTAGTCAATCATGTATCGTCTGCTAAAAACAATCGTTATCGCAGAAACATGAGTATTTCTTAATTAACCTGGGACATAGTAGTTTTGTTCGCATTATAAATCCATTTCATTACAAAAATAAAATTTTTATAGGATTTTAAGAAGTAGAACGACGGCGAAATTAGGAATTTCTGGTAATACCTGTAACTACTGTTTTAGGAGCGATTTGGCAACGGATCCGCAAGGTAGGGTGCCTGTTATCCCTGTTATTTTAAATTTGTTCGATTGGGCGGGAAGATTACGAATGGAATAAATCAATTTAGTCAATCTTAAGGGAATTCAACGTTACTTTTGTCCTTGGTAGGAATTACGTAAATTTAGACTCTCGCACTTGTTGCAGTAGGTAAAATTTATCGTTGCGTGCATTATTATTTCATTGAATTCTGGTATGTTGTTATGTTGGTCAGTCACCTGTTATGCATTGTAGATGAATAATATGTAAAACTTTGAACTTAGCCTTCACCTAAGGTGTCTTTAATCTAACCAAGTCTAACATTTTCAATTTTCCTTGCCAAAAATTATCCTTCGCTTAAAATCTCATTAGTTAACTACGCCTGTTGCCTAGTTATGTAGTGTTTTTCTTCGTATTTTAGCAATTATGGCCAGAATAAGTGTTATTGGTTCTCTAATCATATTTATTTGTTTCAGAGATTCATTGGTGGTTACATTCTCTCCATAAGCACGTACAATGCAAACCGAAGACCCAAGTTTAGAGCGCCACTTTCGAGGGCATCGTGGTCCAGTTACCTGTCTTGCTTTTAATCCTGCGTTGAAACAACTGGCGTCTGGTGGCAAAGACTCGACCATTATGTTATGGAACTTTAAGCAGACAACGCGAGCATTCCGGTAAATTATACAATTTAGATTTCCATAGCTTGGGCTTAATTATTGCGGGGACGTTGGTGGTGGTTGGTTGCTGAGGTTCCTTGTCGCTGATGTTGGAATAATATTTTAAACTAGGGTCTGATATTATTGCATCAATGTGTTCGGTATTTATTATTCATATGAACGTGCAAGAGTAATCTTTATCGGCGATCAAAACTTTTTAGAACTGAACACCAACACACGCGACCGATAAATTTGCATTGATAAATATACTTAAACAAATCAGACAGTAAATGGGCGGACAGCAAGTGTAGATAAATTTTTATCACTGCCCTTACCTTATGCACCATAGTATGGCGTGTAGTCTTATGCCTCTCGATTCGCCACAGCCGAGTTTATTGGTATAGAAGCATGAATGGGTAGAGAGCTCATTAATGTTAGAGCTCATTAAGTAATTAATGGGTAGAGAACTCATAACACTTGAAATCACTCTTTGGTTGTTAAAAAAGAAAATTAGTTGCTAAATTCTATGAATATGTTCATTTGGAAGTCACTTTGAAAAATTCCTTAAGCTGTCCATGATAATAATTTGCTAGTAAATTGGTTTAACAGCAACAAGTAACAAATGAAGAAGCATTTAGTTAAGTATATAATGTACTAAAAAAACGATTTTTTGTAAATATTGCAGATTTTTGGGTCATAAAGATTCCGTTCTGGATATTTGCTACTCTTCATCGGGCCATCTTCTGGCATCAGCTTCTGCAGACCGAACTGTCAGGCTGTGGACCCCAACTTTGTGTGGAAACTCCTCAGACTTTCATGCCCACACATCTGCTGTTCGCTCTGTACATTTTTCCCCAAGTGGGCAATATTTTGTGACATCATCAAATGATAAAAGTGTTAAGGTAAGTTTGTTAGCAAGTTTCACTGAAAGTATTGACACTCTTTTTAAATTGCATATCTTTAGCAACTTTATTCATGAACTTATTCCCTCAATTGCTTCTTAGAGCTTTTTATTGGCACTACTATCAACTTGAAAATGATTTTCACTCGCAATCCTCACTCCCCTCAGAATGCATTGCCCAAGTGACACCTGGGAATTAATTTGGTTTAGTGGCCATAGTTATAGTTGCAGTCCTATTATTATGGTATGGATTCAGTTCTTAACTATGGCAAGTTTTTTGTCACTTGCATTCCAAACCCAGTGGGTCACTTTTATTCCGTTCACTGCAAACTACATTAATTAACACCTACATTCTACCGAGCGAGTCGCCACAGAGGCATGCGTGGCAGGTGGTGTTAGGACACCAGCCATGAAAGAGTTCATGAGATCAATCAGTTCTAGAGATATAGCATGGGGTCAAAATAATATCATCCATGCCGTATTGAAACTTGCCTGATCTGGTTTTTCCAGTAATCCAAGCCTAACATGTTGACTCTGAGTCTCTAATAGCTCCCAGCCTATTCCATCCATTAGCTGTGTAACACTTTCGGTTCCCTAGTAGCAGTTTTAATGAAGCGTGTTGCTTTCTTTTGTATTTTATTTATTTCATGAATTACATCTTTCCGTGCAAGGTCCTTATAATACTCACACCATATCCAAGATGTGGCCTCAAAGTAGCACATATCTTTCACTTTTTCATCAGAGAACCTTCCGACTACTCCTGTGATAAATCCTATTTTCTTAACAGAGACAAGCCAAGGCCTTACTTCCAAATGCATTCCATCATGAGGGAGTGAGGGTGGCTTCTCACCCACAGGAGGCCTGTTTCAAGAGTAAGCACCCATACAGCACACAACGTCCCTGGGATATCCCATTTTAGTCTTAAATATCCCATTGATGTCCCGGATATCTCTAAAGGCTGTTCTACACAGTACATTTGTTTGTACTAACTCTTCCGTGAACTCTTGCATGAGGCAAGATGTATCATGTAAAGTGGCAAATTGTATAAACGCGTGTGCGAATGTCTCATTGCTTGAACAGAAAATTGAACCTGTTCTAATTTAGATGAGCCAAACATACAATCTCACGTACATTCGTTTGTACAAAATCTTTCATCGTGTAAAATGTCCTTAAGACATCCCATGGGAATTTTCGTATTTTAGATATTTTTTTACGTTCTAATGTATGTTTATCCATTTCATAAGTGGAATGCTTCAGAAATTAACTTATAGTTGACATTTACTGAAAATTTGCATCATACTCCTTATATCCTAAGTACGTCCCATGGACGTCTCTGAGATATTTCATCACCACAAGCACATAAATGATTTTTGCTGTGTCTGTATTTCTGCCGAGGTCTGTAATCATTGCTTTAAATGTGCTACGTACATAATTCCATACTTAATTCAAATTTTTTATTACGTAAATGTATATCTCCACGCACAAAGTATAGGAATATTTTTGATAGTTGTAGACCTAACACGCTAAATTTTCGTAAGCAAACGTGAGGGAATTGGAAAAATCTTGTTTATTCTCTGTAATATTGTATTTGCATTCGTCCTATGTGGCAATGTAGGTTTTAATTAATTAATGCCAAATAACTGTTATCGTAATGTGATCATATTTCCTCAAACTATCACAGAATCGCCATTTAATAATTAGTTCTTGAAGTTACATTAACCCACGGAAGTGGCCAGGTATATAAGACTTTCTCAATGCTGGCATATGAATGTCGGGTGCGAGAATATACACGTTGAGCCGTAGGGTAGCAGGATAGATACAATGCAAGATAGATACAATGTCATTAGGTAGGTACAAGGTAGGATTATAATTTAATATACTGCAGCATACCATTGCGTTATAATACATTAATAGTATTTAAATATGAATTATCATTTTTTATTTGAGAGAGCAGGGAAGAGTCAATGTAGAGGACAAGGAAATGCCAGCTTATTAGGCAGCAAGGATGTGCCAACTCATTATATATTTACAAGGGTTTGTGGATTATGTGCCAGTGCAGTTGAAAGGCATTTTATTGCACTTCTTTTCTGCTGCCACCTCACTTCCAAACTCCCTTGATTTTATTTCAATTTTCTGACGGGACGTCCGTCAGATGTCCATGAGACAAACTGGGATATCCTGTGGACATCTCATGAAGACATCTCAGGGACATCATATGCGTGGACATTTGAATATCCTATGGACGTCCCATTGTGGTCGTCGGACATTGTGGATATCCCAGGGATATCGCTATGTCCTGGCAAGATATCCCACAGATGTCTGAGAGATGTCAGTGTGCCATGTGGGCAGTACTTATTGCTCAAAGTGTACCGTATGGTGTATCAGTCTGCTCCAATATGCAGGCAAGGAGTGTATTATAGTATTTATTAGCCAGAGACTGTACATTAGGGTGGGTCGAAAAACACGAAAGTGTCCGAATCGAATCGTAATAATGCGGAAAAGTTGCTACTCGTCCCCCTGATCACAAAGAAAGAAAAAACTTTGAAATGGGATCACATCTTGCGGTCGCACATTTCGTTCGAAGTTTCGAAAAATCGTAAAAAATATGACCTTTTTCGAGACTTTTTAAAATGAGTTACAGTGATTGAATTGCGTTCAAATCGGTATGTGGCCTCTTCTCAAGGTCCTTTGTCTTAAAAAAATATAATACTCCTTTTTGGAGGAGGGGGAGTCGCTCATCTCGTTCAAATTATCGACAAATCGTAAAAAACATGACTTTTTTCGGGATTTTCTCTTTATGAATTACAGTGATCGGATTGCGTTCAAATCGGTATGTGGCTTCTTCTAAAGGTCCTTTGTATTTTTAAAAAGATATAATTCCCGTTCCCCCCTTATTTTATGGAGGAGGGGAGGGGCATGTATCGTAAAAATGAGTGACCTTATGGTTGTTGTTTTCCACGTGCGAAGTGTGCAGTTCTTCGCCCTAGAAGCATGGGTACTTTCAGCTGCACCCCTGAGTTCTACCTTTTATTTCTATTACTTTGCAAATGCCGACAGAAAGGATAAAATGTTTTTCTACAAACCAATGATAAATTCACATTGTTTCGGAAGAAGGATTTGTATTCCGGTCGTTGTTTTCCTCGTGTGAGGAGTGCCATTGGGTAGGCTAAGCATTCAAAGAGTTAAAATATATCCTGCTTAGATCATTCTTACGTAAATGTAGCTTACGTACAAAATGGGAGGGGAGCCTCAGCGAGGGCGGGCCTAGCCGCTAGCCAGGCTGGCGGCAGCCGGTGCAAGGACTTCGTTGTGCTGCTGCGCGCAACGTGCCAGAGAAGTCGAGTCACTCCGAGAGCAACCAAGGCTGTTTTGTCTTGGGGAGACGAGTCGCATTCTACTGCTGCTTAGAGTTGGAGCACGGTCGTATCTTCGAGTTGAAGGGAGCTGGACAATGACGTTGAGGACGTATGGTGAGAAATTTCACTGTCCTTTATTTGGATCGCCTCAAGGTCTGAGCTATCAGGTTCCTCCATCGCATGCTGATGTTTTACTGCACTGTCAGTTTGTTAGATATTCTTTAGCTCTGGCTTCGGCCAGTCCAAAATAGGATGTCAGCTTCTCTGCAGTAGCTTATGTTGTTGCTGATGATATAGAGACCATTTTCATTAAGGCATCTTTGCCAACGGTCTCTCGCCCTAGAATCAAAACTCTTCACGATAAGTATTACTACATACCTACGAAAAAAGTTTTACGGGGACAAAAAATATGAGGAGTAACAAAAGGAGTATACACAATACATTTCTGACAGTACAAAAACTTTATTTGACGTATGTTCCTGCAAGTGGAAAATGCACCTGCTATGCGATTCCAACAAAACAATAGATAAATGTACCTGTGATGAGCCGGTTAAAATCGATTGTTCATGCCCTGTCGACAGAAAGTTCCTGTAGTGGAGATAAAATTTCTTAATGCACAGCGGCATCACAGAATTGGCAAGATAGGAACAGTTGACCAAAAGGCGAGTGAAATGATTAAGCAGAGGCTGGCAAGAAAAGCAAAACAAGTAAAAAATGAGGGTGGTAATTCTTCTGAAACTACGGCCAAAATTAACTCAGATCCTGAAACAGAAGAGACAGATACGGTTGCAAGATATACGGACACAGATTTTCATATTAGGTTCGGATCACCCTCTGGGACTCAAATGAGAACAGAACTTGCTAATACTGCTCTTTACGATACATGCCCCTCCCTTCCCCCATAAAATAAGGGGGGAACGGGAATTATATCTGTTTAAAAAACAAAGGATCTTTAGAAGAAGCCGCATACCAATTTTGATCGCGATCACTGTAACTCATAAAGAGAAAATCCCGAAAAAACTCATGTTTTTTACGATTTTTCGATAATTTGAACGCGATGAGCGACTCCCCCTCCCCCAAAAAAGAAGGGGCATTATATTTTTTTAAGACAAACGACCTTGAGAAAAGGCCACATACCAATTTGAACGCAATTCAATCACTGTAACTCATTTTAAAAAATCTCGAAAAAAGTCATATTTTTTACGATTTTTCGAAACTTCGAACGAGATGTGCGACCGGAAGATGTGATTCGATTTCAAAATTTTTTCTTTCTTTATGATCAGGGGGACGAGTATCAACTTTTCCGTGCTATTACGATTCGATTCGGACACTTTCGTGTTTTTCGGCCCACCCTACTGTGCATAGCAAAATGTAAGTTAAGGTTTTGTCATTACAACTGATCATCTTACAGAAATACGGTTTACAAAGGGCATGTTACAAATACGAGGTGTGATAAAATAATAACGGGAATTTTTAAATTTCGTGGGCTTCATAATTCTGATTTTCAATAATTCCGAGTTCCTGCCACATGGTCATACGGTCAATAAGGAATACTAACTGGAAGTTATGTGCTGTGTTCGTGATGCAATCCGATGAAAATGCCCGGAATTGTGGCAAAACAACTCGTGGAAATTGCACCACGATAATGCTCCTGCTCACACCTCACTGCTTATTCGTGATTTTTTTGTAAAAAAACAAAGCATTATTTTGCCTTAGCCACCGTATTCGCCGGACATGCCCCCCTGTGACTTCTTTCTATTCCTGAGGCTGAAGAGAACCATGAAAGAACGACATTTTGCCACCATTGATGAGATAAAAACAGATTCTCTGAAGGAGCTGAACTCTGTACCGAAAAGTGAGTTCCAGAAGTGCTTACAAGATTGGAAAAACCACTGGCACAAGTGTATTATATCTAAGGGTGATTACTTTGAAAGGAACAAATTGATATTGATTAATAAATAAATATTCGTCAAGAAAAATGAAAATTTCCGTTATTTTTTTATCACACCTCGTATTACTAGAGGAAAGGTACAACTACATATACACCGCACCATCTTGTTAGTGTTGTTAAGCACATACCTGGTCAAGAAACCTTGTAAAATGCAGGTATATGATTTGTCATGAAAACATGGTAATTCATACATATTTACAAAATGAAAAAACCATCTGCATGTATGAAATACATTTTTGTTATCCCAAAAATCCCTCCTCCAGAAAAATGGCAATTCATAAGTCAAATTTTTAAACTTTGTTTTTGACCATGGCTATGGATTTATGAGATGCTATGAATTTGAGAGAGAGAATTATATACAGTCAAACCTCTATATATCTAGCATCTATGTTATGAAAACTTCCATATTACTAAGTCATGTCTCACAGGGTGGCCACTCAGTCTGGAAAACCGGGAAAAAGCCGGGAATTTGAAGTTATCGGGAAAAATCTGGGAAAAACCTGGGAATTTCCTCTAGTCACCGGTAAAAGTTTTCTCTCCATTATCTTTAAAGGAATCGAAACATTCATGCTGAATTTTTCTAATTTCTCAGTTCAGAACTATATCCAGAAACCTTGCTGTAATTATTACTATGTCCCTCTTGGGGATTGCATCGTTTTACTGAAGGCTGCCGGTGGGCTTTGATATATTTTAAATCAAAAGTGAATGATGAAATCTGATGTTTTTTTAAAATGTCATTTGTACAGTGTCTCACGTATATTTTAAGTCCCGAAAGAAAATAATCGTTAGAGGGATTCGCTAGAAAACTCAATTTCTGTGTATTTGATACAGATTATCATACACACATTTTCATTAAACGCCTTTTATTCGAATGTTTTAAACTTTTATCGATTTAATACCACTTTTTATAGCTATAAGAGCTATATTTTTCTATATTGTTATCATGGATACATATATAAATTGTTTATATATATTGATCTTGAGTCAAAATGCCGAATGCAAGGAGGCACGAGAAAAATCGCTCAAAGGTATGCTTATTCTCTTTTGGTAAAACCAAAACAACGATCCCCATAACGGTAGGATTGAAAAAACTTGTTCGGAAACAGTTTGAATATAATGACGCAGACGATCGGCTTCCCCTTGTTTTGTGCCGTAGTTGCAAACAAGATCTGCACCGTGTTACAACATCGAAGAAAAGACTGAGATTGCCAAAATTTACCAAGCTGAAGCCTATCAAGAAATACACTAGATCAAATAGCAATTCTGTGTGTGACTGTTACATTACTTCCATATGTGACCTTGCCAGGAAACCAGTATTTGGAAACTTTGCAAAGGGTAAAATTTTGCCTAAACAAAAGAGTATTGAATAAAATATAAAATATTCCTCCTAACTCCCTTCCTCATAACTGCCTATATGATTACGTGCATTCCGTCTCCTAATATACCTCTGACATTATTTCAGATAAAATACAATCATGTTCCATCGAAAGTCATTGCAGTTATTTCTTCTCATTAGTTGGGAAAGGGCTATCTCATAAATGCAGCTTGAATATGCGATTTGAGAACTTGACTGAAGTTATTACTAGTGCAGTGTCGAAAACTGCGTAGAAAGTTGTGTCATCTCTACTGAAACGAAATCTAAATGAAAAATTAAAGCAATATCCAACAATATCGTTATCTCAACCACACGTTAAACATTTGAAAATATCAATTAATTAAGGGTGAATGAAAAATCCTATTAAAACATTGTTTTCTGCAGATGATTTAAAAAAATACAAACCAGTTTACATTTTAGTCAAAGAAAGACGTTGGCAATTGCTGCAGCTATACTCGTAGCCACAAAAATGCAAAAGTTGTTTGGCCAAACTAAAAATATAAACTATCAATTATGAGCCGCTGTGTAGATAAATAA
The DNA here is from genome assembly GCA_963573305.1 of Pyrrhosoma nymphula. Lineage (NCBI taxonomy): Eukaryota > Metazoa > Arthropoda > Insecta > Odonata > Coenagrionidae > Pyrrhosoma > Pyrrhosoma nymphula. The sequence goes on from OY754334.1 coordinate 41,769,004, forward strand.
TTTACCACAAAGATGTTTGATTTCACATATGCAAAAGCTGACAAAGTTTCAGCTGTGCCTGAAACAGTCGCTTACTGCACCGATCTTGAGGGTTGAATACAGTACATCAAAGAAAGATGAAAGATAGTAAATGGAAAGGAAGATGAACAAGGAAGTGCTCAGCACGGTGGGTGAGGAGAGGAAACTGCAAGAAGAGATAAGGATGAGGCAGCATAGGTGGTAAGAAAAGGTGATGAGTGAAGGGATGCTGTTGGCTGTGATCAGGAGAGGATGTTGGGTTTATGGACAGGATGATGAGAGGTAGGGCGTAAACTGGACTGAAGGAAGAAATCATGTAGTGAGATAGGGACCTGCACCTGTAAAAGTCCAGGAGACATATATTCTCTTCTGTATAGATCTACCCTATCTGGTAGATCACCCATATATGTAACAGCGTAAAGTTAGCAACAAATTACCTTGAATTCCCATTTTTCGGTCTACCACCCACACTGAACTTAATATAAACTTTCTGATCATATCATGGAAGTTTAATGAAAGTCTTTTCATCTCACAGTCGAAATTATGACAAAAAGAGCCAGAATGCATTCTAAAAAAGAATGTATTCTCAACACCAATTACCAATGCCAACATATGGGTATTTTACATAGCATTGTTTTTACCATGAAAATAAAAAAGCCCTCGACAAAAAAGTCTTGATGAGTAGTGCTGAAAATACTGTAAAATATTTTCCCAAAAAAATGATCAAGAGTGACAGTTTCCCAAACTATGTTCGACATGGTGAAAAGAAGATTGATATATATCATTCAAAGATGTCAATCTAAAGTTGGAACTATTGGAAAAATATAATATCTTGTATCAATGTAAAGTTGATTGTTAAATAGCCTACTTTCGCCTTGGCATTTCTTGCTCATTTCACAGGCTTGTTAGCCTGCGTGTACATTAGGGTGTCCCTTTAAAATGAACTTTAATATTTTTATTCGCACCACTTTTTATACTTTTCCTTTTGTTAAAAGTAGCTACTACGCAAAATTTAAACATGATCAGAGAAATTTTTCCCGTGCCACAAGGTGTTTGATGGTTTGCAATTTTAATTGAAAAATACCAGAATTATCATAAGAGAGGAATGAAGCCGTCAAATCAATGTTATACACAGTAGTGTCACTTTCTACCTGCCCTACCTCCCCGATCCACACTGCCACTACGACTTTCGGAACAAAATAACGCATTCTGTTAATACAAGCGAAGGGCAGCCGCTGCTGATAGGCGGCGGGAGTCCGTTGCTTGTAATAGCAGGAAAAATTAACAAGGTATGTATGTTTTTTCTATAAATATCGGTCCGTGAGGGAAAAATTGGCTATGAATAGGAGGACCAGTGACAGTATTGCGTCGCTTGCGTTGAACAACAGAACGTGGACTGAAAGCTACAGGACTCTTAGTTTATATTGTTGCGTGTTAGTACCAACCCCAAGAAGGCTCTTCGGAAGCATGTATTTCTTATAGGAAATTCTTCAGATGAGATAACGGGTGCCAAGTTACCTTCGCGCATACAGGTATTAAGTTTCTTTTTCGGATGCATTCACAAATCTTCCCTTTCAAAAGCGTGCAATAGCACCGCAATGGAAGTGATATGCTTTTGGGAAAAAGTTAACATACCCACTAAACATCTGCCCCGCGTTGTGAAACTAATGAAGTTTTTATACATGGAATGGAGATCACTCCAGAAAACCCGCACTCACTGCGACAAGACCCAAATTGCGAGAGAGACCTCCTTCAAGAATTCTTTTGAAGATCTTTTTGACATCGCCACGGTTGATGCACTGCAGGTGATGACGAATGAGGAAGATAAAGCTTTCTTGATGAACCAGCGAAAGAAAGGGCGAAGGCTTTAATTTTTCTGCTCAGGAAGGACACAGCCGTGATGATTACCGGTAATGTTTGGAGCTCGTCTGCATATGCCTAGGAGGCACACCTCCACGTGGAATTAAGTTCGCGAAGCCGGGTGCCATACATGAAGCTAGATTTATGGCAAATGCAATTTACTCGTTGAAAATCATGCTGTTCAAAGGCCAGTTCCAGATGAGGAAAAGAGAAGAAAATGGTTTAAGAGACGTTTCTTAGTTCATTGTGCTTCTATATGTTAAGTATTGGTTATCTGCTCCCAATGCTATTTCTGCCCCACAAAATGATTTAAATTTCCTAAAAAATTTGATTATGTATGAAAATGTAAACAAACGAGTGTCCCAAACAGCTGCAAAAACATTCTCCAGGCATTTGTGGTATCATATGTAGCAACTTACTGGCCTGGCTTTACTAGATCCAGCTGTAACGTTAGTCTGTAAAGAAAATATGTTAGAAAAGGTAAAGTCTTGTAAATGCTCTGTTCCTATGCAAGAGTACTGATATACTCTGATGAAATTATTTAAATGAGCTGAATATGTTGGTTAATAGCAATTTGTATGATTTTGTTGGCCCTTATACTCTATATTTATTCAAAATATTTGGGTTATCCCATCAATTTGTTGTTGAGCATCCAAGTAAATGGGATCAATGTCAGGATTTTCAAGAAGCCTGCATGTTTTTCTCTGATATGTGTGTGACTAATGATACAGCAGAGAGAGGTGTTGCAATTACTCAAGACTACCTCCATAGTGTAAGAAGTGAAGATGATTTGCAAAATATGCTTATTGTGACACAAGCAACACGTCGAAAGTATAGAGAATGTACCATGGACAATTTGTCTCAAATCATGTTTTAGCCAGTATTTCAGGCTATCCCTCATTTTCCCTCTTTGTATTTAGGATTTTTCAAAATATTATTTAGAGTAGATATGTATTCATAGCTTCACAGTGACTTATCATTTCGTAAAAATAAATAAAAAAATTCCAGCAACACTTAAGTTTGTTTCCCTGTTTTTTTCACTAAATTTCAAAATTTCTCCGGTCTTGTGGCACGTGAAAAACTAATGCGATCGAGCTGAAATTTTGCACTGTTTATTTACTCTAACAAAGGAAAAAAACCAAAAGTGGTGCAAAATGAAATTCCAAAAAAAAAATTTTTCGGCCATATAAGGGACACCCTAATGTACATATATATGCAGCACTAGTGTTTAATAGATATGTATACTCAATGTTTCAAAACTTTCCACGTGTAGAATTTACGTACATCCAAGCATAGTTAAATATGTTACCTTTTCCCTGCGTCTGATTTGCTGAAGTATCTATTATTACGGCTTTGGAATTTCTCTCGTGAACATTGCCTTTTATTATAAATTAACTTTTTACATTCAGATCTGGGCAGTGTCTAGGCGTAACAGATTTGTGTCCTCCATGAGTGGTCATGGGAACTGGGTGACCTGTGCTAGATTTTCGCCTGATGGACGATTGGTGGCTTCCTGTTCTGATGATCGCACTACAAGGTTTGTTTGCATTGTCCTTTGAGTGATGTGTATATATGGTCTTTAGTTTGTGTGGATCAATCATAATTTACTGACTCAGCTGTCCACCCTTCAAGTTCAAATTCTGAAGCAGATAGCTAATCTGAAAAATCTTGGACCTGATGCATTCTTAATCAACTATATTACATGTTTTTGCCCACCTTAATTTACTTAATTTGAAAACAATCTGTTGTTTGTATTATTCTATTGTGTATATTTGTAGATAAGCAATCTTCTACTGTTTTGCTATTCATATGAAACAGATTTCTACTCATTCTGATCATTTCTGCTGAGCTGCCCAAGTATTTTCACTACTGAGGGATGCCATGCATCAGTCTTCGCTAGAGCCAGTTTGAGTGAAATTTGAAGTAGTAGGGTTGCATTCCTGTTAGTAAATTGCTGAAATTTAGCATGTTAATATTCAGTTTAGATTAATTTAAAATAATATAAGAGACACAATTGCACTTTTCCACAAATTGCTTTAATGCGTACAATGCGTTAAAGCAATTTGTGGAAATTTGTGGAAAAGTGCAATTGTGTCTCTTATATTATGAAGAACTTCCATGATATCTCGCCTGAATCTGTTGAATTTATTTATTTAAAATGTGAGAAATATTTTGTATGCCAGAAAAAATAGCAGAACTTCTGGAAAATGTCAAGCCCATAAAAGGGGTGTTATGTAGCTAGGCAGTATTGTATCTCTGTTTGCATTATTAACAATGGAGCTGCCCCAACTTGCCAATCCATTCAAAAGACATAATTGCATGAGAATTTAAAATAATGGTGTCAAGAAACAAGAACTGTGTTTAGGAAAATGCCACTTCTGATAATTTTCCCAAAAAAATGATACATTTTATCTGAGATTCTAAAATAATTTGAAAAATTTCTAAAAGAAAGAAAGGTCAAGAAGGTGGGAACAAATGCATTCGTAGACATTCAGCAAGGATGAGTGAGGATTCAGTTAGGATGCACAGTTTAGTACAATACACCCAATTGTCCAAAATAGTTCACTGTGATCTCTACTGCCAAGTGACCTCATTATCATAGCCAACATGGTTACATCCTTTCTTTAGCAATGGGTCCAAATCGTATACTACTGAAGAGATTTATAGCTAACTTAACAGTTTAAATATTGCCAATGTTGATTTTCATTATGTATTTATTTTCCGATGTGCAACTTTTGAATATTAAGAAAAATCAATACAAAATACTATTAATTGACTCATAATTTTGTTTCAGCCTTGACAATTTATCATAAATAAAGGGTGATTGTCTCTTCCTTTTAGGCTGCATGATATTCGTGAGAATGGAACCATTGGCTCCCCTCCAGTTCATGTTTTCTCAGAGTCACGTGGCAGCCCTAAGAAGATAGCTTTTCTACCCAGTGGAACCTGCATTGCTGTGGCTATGTCATTAGATGCAGGGCCTGATCAGATTGTTGGTGGAGCCATTAAAATATATGACATAAGGTCACGCAAGCTTATTCAGTACTATGCTTGTGAGGCGCAAGGCCAAGCCAATGATGCAGCATTTCACCCGAGTGGGAGTTACTTGGCTGCTGGTTTTAATGCTGCTACTGTTAAGGTACAATTTATTTTTAGCCTATTCATTGTTTCAATATTTGGAAAAGGAAGAATCCCAAAGGCCGTAATCACAAAAAGGGCATGGGAAATGAGGAAGACAGCTAAAAAATAAGGTGCAAAAATAGGATAGGCAATGATACTTGGATGAGAAAATTAAGGAAAGTGGAATCACACAAATTTTAAAAGAAGTAAAACACATATTGAGAAACTGACCCTCATTAACCTCACTGATGCTCACACAAAGGGTTTTGAAGAATTTCTCTTATTCCAAGGACCCACCAACAGTGCTGTCCCTGGGGTAGTGCGATAGGTGCCACTGCACTGGGCCCCGCGTCTAGGACCCCGCCCACGCTTGCCTATTTTAGACGGTGCGGGGAAACCCACCTATTACCCGAAATAACTTACTACATACTTAGTGCATATGTAAATTTCTTGAAATCATTAGCCATTTTGTAGTTTAATTTCCTTCTTTCTATGCTTAAAAGATGCTACAATTTCAAAAAGGGAATGCAAAGTTAGGAGGGCCCCGATTTTTCTTGGCTCGAGGCCCCTCAATCCCTTGGGACGGCCCTGCCAAACAATTACGCTAAACAAAATTTAAAAAGTGGGCTATGAAATATTCACTCACAATCACTCTGGTGTGTCGTAAAACAATGACGCTCGTGAATCTCACTAATGTGCACACTCAGGGCTTAGAAGGATTTCTCCTATGCCAGGGACCCACCAATTTCACAAAACAAAAGTGAACAATGAAATATAATTTTTTCCTACCATAATAAGGTAAAAAGCCTGACACCAGGTGTTTCGCCTGCCATGCAGGCCTCTTCAGAAAAGAACAGGCAAAACACATGGTGTCAGGTTTTTTACCTTGGTCACTTTCCCACTTCACCCAACTTCCCAGACAGCACATTAACCTTGCAGCAGCATTGTAGTAACGTTGCAGCCGCAAGGTCTTAACCTTGCAGCAATGTTACATTTTTAAGGTTAAACCTTGAGGCAGCATTGATGTAAGGTTACTAATGCATGTTTTTAACATTGCTGCAAGGTTAACATCTCAATGTTGTGGTAAGGTTAAAATCGCAACCTTGCTGCAAGGTTTATACTGCAGTGTTATTGCAAGGTTAATTCTTCAATGTCTTTGAAAGGTTAAAGTTGTAATGTTGTTGCAACATTATTTCTACAAATTTGCTTTTTGTAGGTACATGCACACCTAAATGCCATTTACTGTTTACAGTAGGGCTGCTGTACATGCACTTTTCCGCTGTTTTCATTATGGCTGCTGTACACAAATGATTTTCAATAATTAACACTGAACCTGATGCAATATTCGGCACTTTTTGTCAAGAGTGGGCTAATACCAATGCCAGGTTTCTTTCCCCACTTCCTTCATTTAAATGACCTCAATGTTGGTCTCCTCCCCCAAGTAACTAACCAATTAAGCTGAAGGAGGAGAGAAAGGGAGTCAAGGACTTTGAAAAAATTGGGTCATTTGGGTGTATTGCTCACACCATTGAAGTACTATTTTGTGGCCACATTAGTTGAAACTATGATTAGGTGTATTGCTATACAAATCAGGAATTTGTATGCTTTTATATGTTTTATGGGTTGGAGAAATTATAACTACTTACGTATTTCCAGGCCCATGGGAAACTGGTTTTACGGGTCCTGTGTTTTTCTCTTTCTTCAAGATGGACATTGATTTAACCTTGCCCAAGGTTCAACTGGCATATTTTAGAATGGATTTTTGAGATAAAAAAGGGCATCTCATGGGCCAGGAAGTACAGTACGATCATGCCATAAACATAATACAGCCCTTTGCATATTATGCCTTAACTCCCATTATTATTTAGTGCTACTTAAACTCTGACACATATTTAATCTTTGGCTCAAATTTAATTCTTTATAATTAATTTTTTAAACTTATTCTATTTTATTGATATTATAATGATTATTTTTCCTCTAAAAACAATAGATAATGGATCTCTTGAATGGAGTCCTGGTGTACACTCTAGAAGGTCATACAAGTGCTGTGACATCAGTTGCTTTTTCTGGCAATGGAGACTATCTTGCCTCTGGTGGAGCTGATAATCATGTTCTTGTTTGGAGGACAAAATTTGATCAGGTGGTTGAGTCCTTATGTGGCAAGGTCACAGTTCGTGAGCCCAAGGAAACAAGAATTCAGAAAAGTCCTAATTTATCTGTTTCAAGTTATGCTCAAGAGAAGGGCAGTGGAAAGCCAGGATCATCACGAAATATTGATGCTCGGGAAAGTGTATTGAATCCGACAGAGTCAGAAGTGCAGGTGAATTTCAGTTTTTGCTTTCTCTGTGAGCATGCATTTGTAACTCCAATATTGGTGTGCATGGGCTTTTCTTTGACCAATTGTTAGTGTGTCAGCATGCAGTAAATGTGGTGACATTCAGTATTGGTTGTTGGTAACCTGCTACACACATTTTTGTTGTCTAGTACCACCAAGTTTTGTTTGTGAAATTTTTGTCTAGTTCTTTTGTCTGGTGGTTGGTGTTGATGTAATGCCTCGTTTACATTACTAGCTTTCTACCCCAGTAACTTTAAAGCCAGTAAAAAGTTCCTTGTGTGAACGCTAGTTAGCGCCAACCCTAGTTAACTTGTTAACGTTGTTATTTACCACACCAGAGTTACTAGGGTTGAATGATGGTTACTAGCATTTGAGTTATTAGCGTAGAATGATAGTAATGTAAACAGAGCATTATAAGGTTTTGTGATCGATCATAATATAAGAGAGATAGAAAAATAAGGAAATAAAAGTAGTGAGTAACATTGACTTTGAATTTTAGTTGCTACTCTACGATTGGTGGAGGCCCGGGTCTTGAAAAAATTGAAATTTTAAATACATGTGTCTAAGCTTTACTACGTCATATCATCAGGTGTAAAGTCAAAAACTTTTTAAATTTGGATGTACTATAGGTACACATTGGAATGAGTTTAGAAGAAGGGGAAAGGAGAGGAGGGGTTGTTAAGTTACACCAGGAGGTTATTGGTTAAGCCTTGTGAAGTTATAACTTGTGATGATGACTTTAAATCTGAAACACTTGTGTTTTAAAGTTATATTATTTCAGTGTAATGCTACTATTTAATCACTCCCCTGCATAGCCAGCGTTCACTAAGTAATGTCTGAAACAATGGTATGCAAAATATGGTTCCCCTGTTGCTGGCTGTGTTTGAGTAGGAACACCCTGAATAGGTCCCTGGTGATTATTAACCCTCTTGTTTTCAATCAAGAACCCTAGATGTAATGATATAATGTCTAGTGTATGAATATTAATTTTTTCTTAAGATTCAGATGATCACCAAAGTCATAATTACTTTCTAGTTTCAAACCCAAATTTCCTAAAATTATTCTATGTTCAAAATTGGTGTATGTTCGTGAAACAGGAGCCACTGATAAACATTTTTTTCAGCCACTCATAACCACTATATCCATGAAATTTGGAAAAAAAATTGCAGATTTTGTAAAAGGTTAACATTAAATTAATTTTATTTCACCTCGTAATGGTAGGACATAAAATATTATGCTGGAGGCATCGTTGTGAAATGTGGCTGTGTATTAACTTCAGAGGTATTTGAAGTGGAAAGACAACAGATGGTGTTGGGGAGGAGTAATTTCAGATCTGACGGCAAGTGATACCTTAATTAAGAATAAAATCCATTGAGAAAGTTGGTGATTGTAAGGGTAAAACTTGTGTCCGGGACATTGTAGTAGTGATACTTTTTCAAGAATTAAATCCCTCAAGAAAGTTGTTGATAAGGAGTGAAATTCTGGGGTATCCCTCGGGTGGAGAGTTGGAAATCACGTTGATATGGTGGCAAAATCCTGGGATAAAGCATGAAAATTTGTCATTTTCCTCCGGAAAAATTAGCAAAAAACTTATAGCAAAAAAGAAATGCTTAATTTAAAGTTTAAAACAAGGTATGTATGTATAAATGTTTGCTGTGGCCCAGTTTATAAGAGAGTAATTGATGGAAATTGGTGGATCCTGCTTCACGAACAATTACCATCAAATCATTTGGCTTTCACAGGTCCACAATACATTATTTTTTACTTTAAAATCTCCACTTTTATTTCAATGCATTCTGAATCATACTAAAAAATGAAGAATGAAGTACTTCTTGATTTTGCTGTAGATAAAGCCTCATTCTGTCCATAGGGCTTCAAAATCAAATCTGAAATGATGCATTTGATGTAAACCTGTATCTTGCCCACATATGTATTATGAAAGCCTACAAATGCCAAATGAGGGACATCCTCGCCCATCATTAATAATAAAATAATAATAATAATAATGATTTTATTGCCATTCAGCCTTTACAGCAATAGACAGCGTCAAGCTTACATCTACAGAGATTATAAAAAGTATGTGTTGTAGCTATATACAAGTTGAAACCAAGAACATTACACAAATTCAAATACGATTTCCTTTCCACATTGACAGCACTTATAAAAAAACAAGCAGTCCCATCATCAACACAGTATGTAATTTAGGTATAGTGAATTCATGGTTTAAAATTTGGTTTACATATACCAACCTCATACCAACCTCTGTGTTGACTATTATTTTGATGGCTTAATTTATTTTCCTCACTTTGAATTGAAATTTCTTGCCAAAAATTGATTGGACCCCATTGAAAAACCATTTTGCTCCCTAATCTTAACTATATGCTCCTATTCCTACAGATAACAGACGTTTCTGCAACCAGATCTAGCAGTGATAACAGTGAAATTGAAATTTTGGGGGAGGAGAAAGTTTGTCAGCCAGTGACTGAATCGGAGAAGAGAACATCCAGCCAAGCAGTCACAAATGGTGGTGGCGACCATGATGTTGTTATTGGTAGTAGAACAGAGGCTCTGGGATGTTCTGAAAATTGTTTTCACATGCAGAAAGTTATGACAACATTAATTAACAACATGAATGAACAAATAGAAGCAATGAGGCAGACTCTGGTTTTATTAGAGCAGAGATTGACAATTGTTGAAGACCAACTCCAGGGTAGGGACTCAATTTCCTCTACGTAATATGGCTTGCTTTTAGCTGGCTCTACTCCAGGGATTTATTCCCATTTTTAATACATTCCAAATGTTATGAGGCTGTGCTTTAATACCCTAGATAGTTAGGTTGTTCTCTCTCTAACCTAACCTTTTTTCTGATTGTTTTTATTATCCTTATGTGTTTAGATGAGTGTTCATTATTCTGCCCAACTGTGTGACCATTAACCATTTTTGTTAAAGATAAGTATTTCAACATTATTGGGTTGACACTTGGTGGAACAATTTGCTTTTAACAAGCAAACACTTTCATTTTTATTTTGATATTTTTATATAATAAAAATCAAATAATTATAAAAATAACAGTAAATATTATCACAGGACCCTTTAAAAACCATTGCATTAAATACTCAACAATCAAGTTTTAATAACATTAGATGGACATGCTAATTTAAATGGACATAGTTAAACAGACAATGTTACATGATCAGATTCAGATATCTGTGTTAAAATGTCTTTAAAGTGTGCACAAAATGAGATTTTTAATGAATTTATGAAAATAATGACGATTTTATGCACTCATTAAATAATGATACCTATAATATATACTTCTCCCTTTTGATAGTGGTATTCAATTTGCTCAATATTTCCTCAGAACCATTATCAGAAAAATGCTTTGGTACTTTCTTATGCAGGTACATATTCTAAAAAATTTTCAATTAGCAAATATCTGTTTCAGAAAAAGTAGCGGAATATCTCCTAGCGAGTAAAAAACATTTTTCTGAAAATAAGGAACTAATTTTAACATCCCAAGCAAAAGAATCCACTCATAGCAAATGTATGCCAAATAAACTGCAGTATATGCATGTTGAAAACTGCTGCTTGTTTGTTTGGAGTTATTTTACAACTTTACATTTTGTACCTTTGACTCTGCTATTATTAGTAGCTTTGAGCTTGGTTAATTTTTATTTCTTGAATTTTCTCAGGCACGATGTATCTACGCTTTGCTTAATTACTCTTCTTTTGAATAAAAAATACTGTATTGCATGGGTTAATGCATGCAGAAGATAGAATTTCACAAATTGACAGTTGAGCTGTCACAAATGTGAACTATACTTCTGTTAGAATATGATGGAGCATAGTTGTTGTTGTTACAAGGCTCAGAGTTGTGAGGCATTGGGGTGTGACATATCCTGGCCAGTGGCATGGGCTGTATGCATTCTATTCTTTCTTCCATCCAGTCTTTTTCAGGGTGTATCATGAGGTGACAGCTCTAGAATTAGCAGTGATGCTTGTATTAGATGAAGGTTTTAATAAAATATATGGAATAAAAATTTTTATTTGCCATAATAAAATGACCGTCCATAGAAGTGCCTTGGAATTGAAGTGGCATATTGTTCTCGACACTAAATGTATGAACTTTAAATTGAAAAACTGATATGCAAGTATTATTAGTCAAAAAATTTACATTTACCAATCAGCCTCTTAAATGTCTCAGGAGATGAGTTATTGCAAGATAGATAAACCTGTCAAGTTTTAGAAAAAGTGATCAGCATATATTTGTAATGAAAGCTGTGGTAATCTTTAACACTTGAGAGGACATTTATCACTTGAATCTGGAGAACTCAAGGATATTATGACATTAAAAATAATTGAAAATGAAGAAAAGCATTGTGCATTTCATAAGTACTTGGACTAAGTGACTTTTTTACTGGCAAACCCAGGGCTACTGAGGTTTCAACATAAGCAAAAATTATGTATGTTAGTGAATTACTCGAGACAGTGATTTCTTTCCTGTTGCCAGTGAGTGCATTATACTGTACCTGTTTGAAAGTATGTCTCCTGCTGTTCTGTAGCAGTTTGCATATTGCACCTACTGGCAAAAGAACTAATGGCACTGCAGCTATCATCCATCCAATGATTCGTAACCACAGTGGTGGGGAAAAGATTTCATGTGCAGTTGTATCCAGGCAGCAGAGGCGTTGCACCAATAACACCTGTGATTTTAATATTGTAATTGTTAAAAAGTGTTGACATTTGAATTTCAGTTATCAAACTTTATGAAGTCTAGAAAAAATAAATAATGTTTCTATGTATTTGATCTTGTTTTTTAACCCCCATTTGTCTTATAATATTTCTATTTTGTCCATGTTTTTTTCACTCCATGAACTGCTATTTGTTTATTTTTTAACCATGTACATATAGGGCCTGTTCCATAATTCACTGCCTGTGCTGCCGTAAACAGAAGGTGAAACAATACTGCCGCTGCTGCAGTAGCTTTAATTTCGGAACAGTCAGCAGTAGCTTACTGCCTGCATGAAATTCAATAATAGTAATATGTAATATATTTTATTTGTCCAGCGATTTGTTGTTACAAATATAGGACACATCAAGGCAAATACAATTCAATTGCAAATAAGTTAAAAATGAAATTCATCTATAGAGTAAAATAAATTACTCAATAGAAATTCACGAAGCTTATATTTGAAGAGGACCATAGTCTTTGCACTCTTAACTTAACGAGGAAGCTTATTGTATAGCCAAAAGCCTGTATGCCAGAGGGCATAGCCAGAGTTTTTAGTTCTTTCATGTGTTTGATGGAGATCTGTAGAGCTTTAATAATATGATAATGTTATAACAATGATATAGTTATTATTAGTGGCATAATTTGAAAAAAAAATTAGCACAAACAAATGCAGCAAACATGTACACAGGGAAGAGGTAAAATACAGAATTTTTTAAAGAGAGGTCAACATGGGGCATAATGAGATGCTTTACCTATCAGCTTCATAATCCTCTTGAATTTTGAATATTATTTTAGAATTGGGTGTAGGGCCCCAGAAGAGGATACTGATCATGAACTAGGAATAGAATTCGCCATTATAAATTGACATTAGTACCTACATCATGATTTACAGTTCCTCTAATAGACCGAATCAAAAAACAACTCAGTTTACTGCGGTATATCTGAATATGACCCACCCAAGAGACTTGACTGTTTAAATGACACCCAAGAAAGAACTATTATTTTGTGGAATAGGTTTACCATCAATATTAACAGAGATGAGCGGTTGATGTTTATTCTTATTAGAGAAATAAATTAAATTTCATTCTCCACATTTAGAAGGAGAGTGTTTTGGTTACACCACTCTTGTAGGATAAGCGTGGCATTATTAGATCTCAATCATTATAAATCACCACACAATATGGCTTAATTGTGTAGTAATTTATTAAGATAATGATTTTCTATATGTCAGTTCTTAATGCTAATCCAAATGACATTGATAAAGAGCATTATAACTAAATGTTAATTTTCATTGCCTTGCTTTCATGCTACTTAATAGGTACTGATTCATTAAATACAATAAATTCGCATCGGCTATGTGAACATGGAGAAAAAACCCTGTTTTAGCAAAACAAATCTCTATTATAAGTATCTATATTATCGAATTGAAAATAAGCATTTTTAATCTTTTGCTTATAAACAAGCCTTCAACTATATTTGTCCAGTTCTGATTCATGGCCATTTGAATAAAGCATATTTCCAAGAGTGATATATAAAGCTGGGTAAGATATGAGTTGTAGAGAGTTACAGCACCGAATATTTTCAATAGCAATTTGGTATATGCAGCAAATCATGTTTCCTGACAATTATATAGATGCCGGTATGCTAATTTACATTATACTAGTGAGAGGCTGTAAAATTAAATGTAGGGGAGAGGTGGGATGGTTGAACCTGGTGGGATACTTGATCCCCATTCAAATTTGGTGCCCATTTATATTTTATCACTGTTTTGTTGGCACACTTGGGTAGCGGCCTTATAGTTTACTTTGTTTTGACAAATGGCCACTATTCCAGAAAACACTTAACATTTTTATCAAGATTATTCTATTTTGTGACATTGAAACTTTATTTTACGCGTACAAGGTAAGTTATAGCAACTTCAATTCGTTTAGTTTATGATTATACTTCTCAAACAGGTGAAACGTGTACTTTAACCCACTAAACACCCTAACATTGATATTAAAATGGTAACTTTTAGCCTAAAACTTGCACTTTTCCAAAAAATTTCAACATAAGGATAGTTGATCCTTTGAAATGGGGGATACTTGATCCCAGGATCATGTATCACACTTTGTGTTCCTTTTAAACTCATGTTTAATGTAATTAATTTTATTCATGTTTATTCTTTCAGATGCCGCGTAAGTACTCAGCTAAAATAGGAGCAACGAAGAGAGTTCCACCCTATGCTGAAAAAATTAAAGGGGCTGTAAATGCGGTAAAAAATGGTGGAAGCTATAAAGCGTCCGCTAGGCAGTTTGGAATAAATGTCATGACATTGACGAGGTTATGCAGAAAAAACATGACATCTCTTCCAGGCTACAAGGTGTGCCAGGTTTTTTCAACTGATCAGGAAAAAGAACTTGGTATGTTTTTGGAAGACATGTCCAAGATGTATTACGGTCTTACTGTAGTGCAAATGCACAAAATGGCATATTCCTATGCTGCTACAAATAAGATACCATATCCCCCCACCTGGGATAAAACCAAGCAAGCTGACCACAACTGGTACTAAGGTTTTCTCGATAGAAACCCTACACTGGCATTGAGGACACCAGAAGCCACCAGCTTGGCACTAAGCACAGCTTTTATTCGTCACACAGTTGGTGAATTCTTCACTAAATTAACAAATGTTGATACGCGGTACGAGTTTCCTCCCAAACATATATGGAATATTGACAAAACTGGCCTCACTACAGTACACAAACCTGCTAAAATTATTGCTGTAAAACGGTCGAAGCAGGTGGGCAAAATTACGTCTGCGGAACGAGGCGAACTGGTTACGGTGTGTGCTTGCATCAGTTCTGCCGCTGGTCACATGCCTCCTTTCATGATATTTCCCAGAAAATACTATCAGGACCGGTTTCTAAGCCATGCACCTCCTGGCAGCAATGCAATAACATATCCCAGTGGATGGATGACTTGCCCTGGTTTTCTGAATTTTTTGGAACACTTTGTTCATTTCACTCAGCCAAGCCTAGATCGGAAGCATTTAATTATTATGGACAACCATGAGAGCCACTGCTCAGTGGAGGCTTTAAGTTACGGGAGAGACAACAGCATCATTTTTCTTGCAATTCTGCCGCACACCTCTCATAACTTGCAGCCTCTGGACTGTGCGGTTTTTGGTCCACTGAAGACTTACTACTCCGAAGCAGCTTCCAATTTTATTCTCAAATTCCCTGGGAGAACTATTACAATTTACGATGTTGCCGAACTGCTTGGAGATGCGTTCCCTTGAGCCATGGCTCCTTCAAACAACATAAGTGGGTTCAAAGTATCTGGAATATGGCCGATAAATCCGAGCATATTTACTGACGACGAATTTATATGACCATAGCACTGTCACGAACCGTCCAGACCCAACTTTAATTCAGGATCCAATGCAGCCAACGCCTAGTACTAGTACATCAGTTTCTATAGAACCAACGTCGTCTGGGGCCCTGCACTCCAACATCGGATATAATGTCTGTGAAACATTTTTCTCCACAAGACATCATGCCCTATCCCAAGGCAGCACCTCATGTCCAATCTTCTCGAGGTAGAAAACGGGGGGCACTCTCACATCTTAACTGATACCCCTGAAAAAGCGGAAATTGAAGAACTTGCTCTTAAGAAGATAGCTAAAAAAGCCGCAATCAATAAGAAAAGAGAAGAAAAGCTTCAAAAACTTAGAAACACAGAACTTTTCAATTCAACTGATATAAAGAGGAGGATGATCTTCCCAGCCTTCCGGATATCAGCGGTGGCTCTGATTTCTTTTCACATGATGAACTTATTGATGACACCGATCCTGAGCCTGACGACTACGTTTTAGTCAAGTTTCCTACCAAAAAAACAGTCAGGTTTTATGTTGGGAAAGTTTTGTGTCTTGAAGTAAATACCTTGAAAGTTAAATTCTTGAGGCGGAAGGGACTAGTGGGAAGCTGTTTCACTTTTCCAACAGTAGAGGACGTCAACGAAGTGGACTGAATAGACGTACAAAAGCTGCGGCAGCCATCCGTCAGTGGAACGGCCAGGACTGCTGGCATTATAAAATTTAAACATAGATTTGATGCTAATGTTTTATAAATTATTGTTCTTTTTTGGCTGTTTATTTCTAAATTTAATTTTTTTTATTTAATAAAGTAGGTAGTTCAGTTTGTATCATTGTTTGATTTAATTACCTGCGATAATTAGTTATGTTATTTTCATGGGTGGGATACTTTATAGCGGGGAACAAGTAGCCCACTCGCTAGGATCAAGTATCCCTCATGGACAGGGATACTTGATCCCCGCAAATGGGCTACAAGAACTGATCTACTTTTTTTGTTTACAATAAATGTATACAAGAAAGAGGTTTTATGTGAACAGCCAGTGGAAGCCCAGGCAGAACTCACAAGTGCCAGAGACGTCTAAATGACGCCTCGAAGATGGTCTGGAAACGGTCTCAAGACCATGGTCGAAAAATCCGATACATAACATGTACTTGGCCATGACCAATCCAAGACGTCATTTCATTGGTCTAGAAGACATCTAAATGACATCTTGAAGATAATTAAAATATTTTAAGAGCAATTAATCACTTTGATTGTGGTATTGCACGATGGTACATTATATAATACTACCTCTTATCTACCTAACGTTTTAATAACTACATACATCACATTATCAGCAACCCTTACGACTGTATGCACCTATTCTCGCACCCATTTTTGAAGTATCGGAGTAGAGAAAGTCGTATACATATATGTAGTCACTTACATGAATAAATGTGACTTCGAGAACTATAATTATTAAATGATAATTCCGTGATAGTTTGAGGAAATACCATAACATTAACAGTTATTTGGCATTAATTAATTCCAAATAACTGTTAACCTATAAATTGCCACATACAGTAAAACTTTGATTTTACGCAGTTGGAGGGACCAAAATATGGGCACTGTAAAATCAAGAGTTGGTGTTGAGGAAGAGTATAATTGTTAGGATAAAACTTGCACTTCATTTAAAACTTAGTCATATACTTTATTTAAGCTCTGATTTACGGGGATTTATAAAAAAACAATTTCTTTTATGAAAAACTCATTTTGGGTGAAAAAAATCTTTGATTTTACTTTGTTGCAAACCCTTCTCAAATATTTTATTCACAACTGCCTATAATGCATGAATGTTTTCAGTATGGCCTTCACTAATCTCTGAATGTGCATAACAACAATTGTGCAAATGCCTAAAGGCTTCTTTAACCCTTTTACTGCCAGCCCATTTAGGGTGGGATGTGCGAAGACTGCCAAGGCTTTTTACAGGTTTTTAAAGTTGGGTCATTGAATTCAGGTATTTAAAGTTGGGCCGATAAATCGGCCCGTGGCAGTTTTCGCACATCCAATGTGGGCCGATATATCGGCCCGCTGGCAGTAAAAGGATTAATATCACTACGGGAAGGATGAACAGGCACTGCATCATTGTCATCCATTAAATCACTCTTCCTCGAGCTCCAAAGCTGGTGTGTTGTTCAACTCTGCACTCACTGTTTCTTCATTGTAGCCAAGTCTTCATCTATCCCATTGTAGGTAAGTGATGAAACAGCAGGGTTTATTGGACAAACTTGATTGAACTGTTCAAGTTCATTAGCAAGTAGATCCTGCAATGATGGTGGACTAGATATGGTCCCCTCAGCCATATTGTCTTCTACCTCCCCATAACCTGCTGATCTCCAGCAGTTTTTAATAGTTTCCTTTGAAAAATTGTTCCATGCTCGAGCTATGCTTCTGACAGCATACAGTAGAGTCCAAGGAGCCACCTCTGAGATGCTTGTGCCGTTATCTAAATGAAATTATATAAAAACGTTTGCATGATCTACGTATTTGAAAGAAAATAATTTGCCTTTGTATTTTATCTAACCTATGTTGCGTATATAATGCTGGAGAAGGTAGCTGCGATACATAATCTTAAAATTTTGTATGATTCCCTTGTCCAAAGGCTGTGTCTTACTCGTGGTGTTTGGTTCCAAAAATAATAATTTAACATTCTTCAGCTCAAGGCCATCCAATTTATGAACAGGAGGATTGTCAATAATTAGCAGGACATTTCTATTTTCTCCGGCACATTTCCGCTCGAGATATAGAACTTGTTGCCGAAAAAGTTCCACAGACATCCATGCATGTTTATTTGCATGATACTTTCCTGGCAATGTAAAATTTCCGATATTTTTAAAGCATCTCGGCTTAAGAGCTTTTCCAATGACAACAGGTTTCAATTTGTTGCTACCATCTTGGTTTGCGGTGAGAAGCACTGTCAGGCGCGCCTTGCTTCTTTGAGCTCCATGACATTTCTTTCCTTTGTGATGCATTGTTCTGTCAGGAAGAGTTTTCCAGAAGAGACCTGTTTCATCCATGTTATATCGATCTCGTGGAGCAAATGATTTAATGATTGAGTCAATAATTTGATGCCACTTGCTAACCAAGTTATCATCTACTTTCCCTTCTTCTCCACATTCACGCTGGTATCTAATGTTGTACCTCTTTTTGAAATTGTCCAACCATCCTGTAGAGCACTTGAAATCTTGATGCCCTAGTGTGAGGGCCAAATTTCTTGCCTTCTCTTGCACAATAGGACCATCAACAGGGAGTTTATTTCCGCGGCAATCACTAAAAAAGGCAAACAATGTCTCTCCAAATTCTGCATACTTTCCCGAGGACACATATGATGACTTCGTATGACACGATGAGGAAAATATCTTCTCTTTTGATGCCAAAATTGTTTTTAACGTCGACAATGAAATCCCATTCAACTTGGCAATTTCTGTTTTGGATAGGGACTTATTGTGCTCCACATCATTAATTATTTTAATTTTCTGTTCAATAGAAAGAGTTTTCCGCATTCTTTTTACTTTAGAAGGTTCCATTTTTCTGCCTTAGCATTACCAAAAATTAATATTGTCCTTCACCAAATCTACCTCCTCCTTTTGCTTATCAATCAAGAAGATTTGCCAGCAACACAGGTGTATGAATCTGAGGGCTACCAACTGTTTCGATTATAATTGTTGATATGGGTTTTCAGGCTATAAACTCGAGGCACAAATCAAAAATAATGCAAGACAATGAAAATACTAATCAGTTCAGGCACAAAACTAAAGTTTTCTCCTCTGTATGCTTTCGATTTGCGACAATAATTAGTGATCGATAAGTCGCGTCGTGGCTGCGTCTTCGATCTAGAATAGTCGTCTATCGGTAGATCTGAGCTCTGAGGAGAGTAAAACAAACAAAGAGCAATGAGTGCTATCACTGTTTATACGGGCCTTTCGTGATTACATCCCCGGCGATCGTCTGTCTTAATCAAAAGTAGGTACACATGGACAGCGATTGCCATATCTTGGTGGTTTAGATATCCTGCTACTGCTAATTTGAACCAAGAGGGATATTCCCGTATGTAAAGGAAGCTAAATAAATACTGAGAGGCCGCAGGGGGAATAATTAGATTCGCGATGTTTTCAGTTTCACACTCAATAGCACGACGTCGTGTCAACCATTTCTGTATTCATTTTTGCAACTCAGTGAGATGAATGAAGAGCATAACTTCATAATACTCCTGTCGAAATTTTCCAACCCTGAACATGAACACGATATAGAGCATCATTCCCTAGGCACTCCAGGCAAAGGACAAAAGTCGAGCTTGGATTGCCTCGAAAGGTTCTTATGTCATTACCATCTAGTGGAGACGATATGAACTGTTGCCGGGCTCCGATGACTCTGGAGGCCCGACTACCCCAGACTACTCAATCATACGCGATTACTACAACTCAACTGTACACGGAGCATGTGAAGTAATTACGTGGGAACATGATTTGGAGGTTTATGAATGGATAGCACCGACGCTGTTATCAATTTAGCTTTGTTCGATACCACGCATTGTAATACTATACCTATATTTTGATTCGATCGATTAAACACGACTGTAGTCATGCGTAATTCCTTGAAAAACTGACGATATGTAGATGAAATTGAGATCAGAATTGTCTTCAATACTGAGGTTATTCTGCGCTAAGTCAAAAGATAACTGCGTAAAATCAAAATTAGCTGTCTCTTTGGGGCTGAGGTTATGCTGCACAAAATCAAAAAACTGCGTAAATCAAGAAAAGATGTAAAATCGAAGTTTCACAATTGCAATTCCCAATGCTTTCCGGCCAGACTTGAGTGCCACTGAGTAAAAACAAGACTTGATGTAAAATCAAAGTGCGCAAAATCGAAGTTTTACTGTAGTTTGAATATAAATGCAATATTACTGTGAATTACTGATCTGAAAAGTCTGCTATTAACAAGATGTGGCCGACCTCGAGAATTTGAAATTCAAAGTGAATGTTTTGAAGCAGAAAACTTCCAATCCTTCTGGTAAAAAATCTGTGGAGTTGTCAGAAATTGCTGACTTGCGTAACAGTGCACCTGCATACACCTTAAATAGAGAAAAATCTCATGCGGTTGGTTTGTCTTCCGTTCCTCCAAACTACGCTACGGCGGATGCAAAATTTCACCGCAATCATTCGACCACTGAAGAGTTAACTCGCTCAACCAGTCTTGCTGATCCCGATCATACTGAAATTGATTCTGACGCCGGGGAAACAGCTCTGACCCCAGCATCCGCTGTTGATGGGCATGAGAATGTGGGTGAACTCAAGACTGTATCGTCGTGTAAACATCGTAGACGGCTTTCCAACGTGGATTCATCAGCTTCACATCAGCCAAATGAAGATAAGGAAGTCACCCAACAACGATCTCGTCATCCTGTTATCTACGGAAGCGACAATAGCCGTGGCAACAATTTTGGTATGCCCGAAGATTTCAACTTTGTGTAGGTCGCGTTAACCCGAACATGACATCTGCAGAATTTACAAATTTCGTGGTTGGCAAATTAAACTATCCTAGTGTAAAATGTGAGATTTTTCAGTGCAATGAGAAGTGTAAGTGTTTTAAAGTTGATGCCCCCTTTTCTCTTAAAGATAATGCACTTGATGGTGAGCAATGGCCGTCGATGTTTGTGTGGGAAAATTTTATCCTCCAAAAAGAAAAGTGCTCAATAATGACAGTGTAACCTCCCCAACCCTCCAGAACACAAGCCAGAGCAGGAACCCAGGGCCTATGACAACATCTACTTCAGTCGTTCCTAGTGTCAGTAGTAGCCCAGTTATCCTTAACCCTTTCAATGCAGATGACAGCCCAGGGCTGTTATCTGCTCCCAGACACTGGCGCAGATGGCAGCCAGGGGCTGTCATGTCCTTGGGCCTCACATGAATGGACTTAACGGGACTACGCACTTCCCTTTCAACTTGTATCCTTTTCTTTGCTCTGCAGTTGGTTTCTAACCGTTGTGTCATGTGCTTCATTTCAGCTTTCGTCGAAAAAAAAATTTCTGTAGTTTTCGGAGTTTCAGTATTTTTTTTGCAGATTTTCAAGTGATATTCACTTTGGATCGTTGTTGTGGTGTTTTCTTGCTATTAGGACTCATTAAAATCGGATTTTATTTTTTGAAAGTCATTTTAAAGTTTATGCTCGCCAAAATTTTGCTGTAATACTTCTGGATATTTTTACTGTGGTTCGTCATTGCTTCCTGAAGTGCTGAAGACAATATTTTTCTCAACGGATTTGCCTATTTACTTAAAAGATAAGCACTAGTTTACTTTTTTTGCATGTTTTTCTCTCATTAGAACAAAAAATTTACACATTTTAGTTTTGTGTAACACTAATTTTTTTGTGAGCTACCAAAATTAGTTCTCATAATAGTTGTAATTTATTTGACCCCCAAAAGTAATTTTCTTCTAAAATTACAAATTTTTATGCTTTCTAATATTTTAGTTTTTATTTATATATAATGCATTATTATTAGTTTTTTGCTTTGATTTCATCTGTTCACTCCTACTTGCATTGGGAACCGACATATGATTTTATTTCATTATTCTTCAAGGTATTTCCCTCCTATTTGAAGATGAAGAGAAGAGTCTCACATGCCACAAGCCAAAGAGAAAAAAACCTAGCGACGAACCCGGATGACGATGAAATACCCGGTCCTTCTGGTCTTTCTGGAAAGTAGTATTAATCTAAATATTCTTGCATAATAAAAATGAGTAAATTATATTGCATAATAAAAAAGAGTAAAAAAATTTATTTTTACATTTTATAGCCTCGCAGAAAAAGCAAACGAGGAAAACGCTCAGGTAAGATGAAATACATGCTCTAGCAATGGATTTGTCAGATGACAATTTTTCGAGCGGGTCTTCATTCCTTTTTGGTGCCGACACGGAGGGAAGTGACTCGGAAAGTGGCAATGAACCCTGCACTGCAGAGGCGGGAGGGGGTACCATTACATCTGAGGCGGCTTGGGCCCCTAATCCCCCAGTGAATAGGAATGCCCTTGCCTTTGTAGGATCCCCTGGTCTCAAGAAAATTCCATGTGGCTTGACCGCCAAAGACTACTTTTTCCTTGCGTTTACCGACGAGTTCTATGACCTTATTCTAAGTGAGACAGAGAGGAATGCGAAGTGCATTTTTCTGGAAAACCCATCACCCCGTGCAAGGATTACCGACTGGAGGTCACTAAAAAGAGAAGAGTTTGTGGTTTGATTGGGCCTGCTCTTCCATATGGGGACAGTTCGTACCAATAGAATCTCTGACTATTGGAAAAAGTCTATATTTTTTAGTTTCAAGTTATTTCGTCAATCAATGCCGAGGGATCGATTTCTTGGGATATTGCAAGCCCTCCATTTTGCAAAAAAACCCCGACGAAAATGACCCTGCTCCAAGTGATCGCCTATATAAAGTCAGACCACTTTTAAATTGTTTTGAGAAGTCAATGGCCACTTGTGTTTCCCCCAGAAAGGCATTATGCATTGACGAATCAATGCTGCTTTGGTGAGGGCGATTAAATTTTCGGCAGTATATGCAGGGGAAAAAACATAAACATGGGATAAATATGTATATGCTCTGTGAACCAGCAGGGTTAGTGCATCGCATGATTGTTTATGCCGGCTCTGGGGACAGCGATGTGGGTGGACGTGGTCATGGAGACAAAGTGATCCATAAACTTTTACAGGATTTTAAAAATAAAGGGCATAGCGATTTTTTTAATAGCTATTAAAATAATGTTCCCCTAGCTAGGGATCTGTTGAGATGCAGTACATACTGCACGGGCACCCTCCGTGCGAAGACGAAAGAAAATCCAAAAGAGGTTTTTGGGCACAAGCCTCCAAAAGACCAAGTTGTTGCTCATTGGAGTGAGGAGGGGATTTGTGTCTTCCACTGGAGAGATAAGAGAGATGTGGCTCTTATTTCCTCCGAGTTTGGATGCAAACTCGTACCCACTGAAAGGTTGGGCAGAGGTAAACCAGAGGCTGTAGTAGAATATAATAAGTTTATAGGAGGTGTTGATCACTGCGACCAGTTGCTGTTGTACTATACTTGCCAGCTTAAGTCCCTCAAATGGTATAAATAGCTTGCAATTCATATTTTCCAAGTTATGCTGGTAAACAGTTATAATTTGTATAACACATACAGTGGCAACAAGAAAAACTTATATGATCTTAGAATGGAACTCATTGAGTCCTTACTCTGTAGAAAAATAAGTGCCTTGCCCCCATCGCCCCAACCAAAAAAAGGGCCTCTCCCACTTTCCGGCAATAGCTGGTGCGGGGGAGAAGGGAAAAAAAACAGCAAAAAAGATTCAGAGTATGCTACTCCAAGGGAATGCGGAAAGCTGTGGCATACATCTGCCCTGATTGTGAGGGTGAGCCCCGACTTTGCTTGCATCCTTGTTTCCAAGAATTTCATGAAAATAATTAAAAATGTTTTCTTTTTGCACAAAAAAATATTTCGATGTAATTTTTTATGGGTATATTGTGTATTTTAATGGAATAATTTTTTGTGTTGTAAATAATTTTCCAGAAGTTAAATACCAGATATTTGCAGGATGTTTACTGCTGCTAATTTTGCTAAAATAAATTACTTTTTCAAACAGAATATCTTAAATTTTAAAATTACATGTACCAACCCATTGTTTATATCCACCAAGTCAAAAAAAGTTTTGTAAGTTATCAAAATTTTCCATAATGAAGACTTACTGCATTTTTAACTCCTTGTGCATGCTTATTAAACATTTAAATAGCTCGATTATTACAGAAAGTACATTTATCAATTTTTAGATTTAAAAAGTGACAATACAACTTGCCAACATAAACCATTGCAATGGTATAAAAAGCTAGAAATTCCTCCCCATATGGGTACCCTGACTCTGAAAGAGTAAAAAAGAGGCAACAAGTACAGTTGAATAGAGAAAAGTAGGAAGCCAAATTATGTTGATAAGGCATGCTAAGCGCTCATTACTGTAGAAAAAAAGAGAGTGGTGGGAAGAAGAGGGGTCATGAAACACAGGAAGAGAGGATGCAGAGGAAAAATGAAATTAGAAATGGATAACCAGGGGTATTCATTGTTGCAGAGCATTGCGGCTATCCAAGTGGACTTCAAAATACAACAGCTAGAAATACATCATTCTTACGGATAACCCAGGTTTGTTGCATGTGGTAGAGATTCAGATAGGATGTCTGAGTGAAAATGAATGGTTTTCTAAATATTATGTACCATGGCTGCTGCTATTTCATGGTAAATAGCTATCTGAACAAACGTGCAGGATAGAGTGGCTGCTTTTACAACAGATGGTAATTACAATTTCTGATCAGAGACCTTCGATTCATAAATTAATTTTTGTTTTCTTGAAATAAAAATAAATTTTCTGAACATGGATATGTGAGATTTTTCATGCAACTTGGTTGAAAGAAGATGGCTAAAATTTTATTTTACATGGTGAAATGTAGGTAATCATTTGAATAAGGCAAATGCCATCGAAGTAGCTATGTCATAACGAGAATCCAAAACGTGTATGTCCATAATAGTCAGCATTGTCAATAATATTCAAATTATTAGCGTTCCAATGGAAAATCACTCAAATTATAGATGTAAGTGGATCAAACACAACAAATGTATTTTGATTCAAATGTCTTGGAATAAATTGACCCAATATCTTTTACCGTCGAGAACTGAATTGAGATAAATGTATCTAATGACAAGATTTTCCCAAAAATTTCAGCAGGGGAATGGTTCGCAGGCTTCGCAATGCGGGTTGCATATCATACAAAACCCTCGTACGGCGCGGGTGACATTCATATATGTAATAAAAAAATTTATTTATTTTTATGGAAAAAAAGCAATAATGATGATTAAATTATAATAATATGCCTAAATTATGCAGAAATAATTGTGTTGTGCAAAAAAAAGTTTCCAATTCCGGCGAAGTTGCCATCTCACAGTGCGGCATTGAAAAGGTAAACCCCAGCAATGGCTCATCATTGCAGTTGCCAAATGCCACCACCTCAGTTAGTACTCCAAACACCCCTCCAGCTGAAAGTGCCCCTAGTGATACTACACAGTAACTTGTTCTCTCCTCTTCTGTCACCAATAGTGAAAGCAGTGGAAGTGTGTCAGTACAAAATCAAATGTGTGACCCGACAAATCGTCAAACCTGTCTACAGTCAGGTATATCAATATTAAAACCAAATAAATTCTGACTAACAAGCTCCAGCTCAAAAATATTGAATTTTCTTTTTCTTTATTGAATGTACAATCCATAAGAAACAAAGTTTTACTACTTGAGATTCTACTTCAAAAGTTTAAGTATGATATCTTGATGTTCTGTGATCACAGTACATCAAGATATCATACTTAAACATACTGTTCGAACACTGGTTAACTCAAAAAGAGCTCCTAGTACTAAGAGTAAATGGCTTTAACTTAATGTCTCACTTTTGCAGACATTACGCCAAGGGAGGGGGTGTGTCTATTTATGTAAGGGAACATTTTGGTACGAGGTGTTTTTGAGGTTATTACCAGTGTGAAGAAAGATCTTGAATGTTATGGCATAACTCTAAAATCTAACCATATAAAATATGGTATTTTTTGCATGTACCGGTCCCCAAGTGGGAATTTTGAATCTTACATTTCCAATTTCAGTGATATCTTGTCATCATCTTTTGCTAAAAATTTAGACGACATTGTTCTCTGTGGTGATCTGAATGTAAACGTTTTGGGGAATTCCTCCGAGAAACTTCAAATAATAAATCTGCTAAAAGTTATGGGCTTAACATCATCAATAAGGACGCAACGCAAGTTACACCTTCTTCTTCATCTCTCATCGATATATTAATATCCGATGCACCAATTACTGATCTCTCCTGTACCATTTTTGATACAGGTTTCTCTGACCACCTGGCATTGAGTTTCAGTCTAATTGTAAATAATCCATCTGACACTAAGCCAAATTCCCATATATCCAAGAGGTTTTTTACTTCAAATGCTCTAGAGGACTTTTGTCTTTCTATATCCCATGAATCATGGGAAGATATCTCCCATGCCCAAGGTGTTGACTTAAAATTTCATTTTTTTCTGAATACTAGGTATATTGCATTTTAACTCCAATTTTCCTCTGAGAAAGTTAAAACAAAAATACTAGGAATCTGAAAAGCAATCTGTATTCAAAAGGTCTGGTAGTCAAGATTCAAGCTCTACGTGACCTTCACAAAAAAAGTAAGCTTGATCCAAGTCTTTGTGAACTCTATTGCACCCAGCTTAAAAAATTCCAGAAATTAGTTATAAACCGCAAGAAAGCCTCCATTGGTAGGTATATATCCTCCTCCAGTAACATAATGAAATCCACTTTGGATATAATAAGAAACAACACCATAAGTGGAACAAATTCACCAAACCCAGAATACATTGTTTTTGATGGACAAAGTACAGCAAACCCCTCAGATACCTTCACAATGAGCAAATGAGTTATGCATTGTCTTTCGGTTTCCTTTATTTTATTCCAAAAACAAAACTTCAAGTTGTAGAGGGGACAGGAAATTAACTTCTCAAGGTGTAGGTAATGGGGAATCAGGACTAATTGTGTGTGTGTAAAGCTGGCTTCACATGGGAGCACAATAAACTGAACGGGCAGAAATCAGAAAAGCATCTAGCCAATCACAAGACAGTGGAAAGCGGTAGGTGGGTAAGGAGTGGATTGTGATTGGCTAGATGATTTCCTGCGTGACGCACGTTCCTTTGATTCTGCCTCCATGTGAACCCAGCTTTACATGTGAAAGCTGGGCGTCTTTTAATTACAACTTATTCACATTTCCACTTTGTAGTGAATATAAATATTTCTTTTCCTTTACAGATTGATGCGGATTCAGTATAGCCTAAAAGGAATTTTATAGGATCCATCCTCGTGGACAATGGCTTCCTTGAAGCACCACTTTGCCTTGGAATGGATTGGATTAGCATGATTTTTTAATGGAAGCACAAATCACATTTACTTACCACTAGAATGATGGGAATAACTGATGTGAGCAGAACTGTCAAGTAACTGGAGGAGTAATGCTTGATGACATTGTTGCTCTGATTGTACAAATCCGTCAGGAATCTTTTTTGGCCATATCCAAAACTTATTGCCATAGCCATACAAACTGTGTGGACTATTATTGGGAGGCACATGGCATACTGCATCAAAAGGTAATACCCCTTCAAGCCAGCCTGAAATATTTAAATTGACATTTTAAAGGAAAAGAATGGGTCGTCACTGAACTGGAAAAAAGTGTGCCTATGAATAACAGCGGATTTATTGAGGAAAAACCTGGAACAGTTAAGGGATTACTTAAAATTCAATTAAAAAAATCAATCAATTTCTCTTAGCTTTCATTCAAACCAGGAGGATATTTCTGATGTTCTATAAGAGTAGGCTGTGTTAATATTTGATCTCTTATTATTCTTTACAAAAATGAACATATTTAGCCAGTTGCATTATCCTTGATTACCATGAAGATTAAAGGTTTTTATGTGTCCTATATAGATACTTATTACAAAAGTAGTAGATTGTAGAGATAGAAGACTCATTTGAAACTATCATATATATGGCCCAGACTGCACTAGCTAGAGTGGCTGATATAAAATCAGGGTGGGGGTAACACAAGGTTGCCATCTGTTGCCTTTGCTTTTTAAGGTTTATGCTGACAGAGAGTTAAGAGATCTCTACCTCAACAATTTTCAAGAAGCGCCAATAAGTATTGGCAATGGCGATCTTGGTGCGGCTAGCTATTGGCAACCGGCTGTAGTTAAGGTATCCACACGTGCACCGAGCAACTCTTGCAGTGGCCATGCGGCCTTATTTTGGGGGTGTGGGGGCCCGGGCCCCCCCCATATATTTGCCACTGATTGCAACATTCAAATCCTCCCCACACTTCCCCTGTCTGCCACCACTCAGGGATGAGTGGTTAGGCTCAATCAGCAGCCCGACTGCCCTGCACAATATCAAATAGAATTAATACAGAGCACCATGCCTAGGATGTTTGAGCCAGGCCATGAAAAAAGTAAGATATAGTAATTTAAATAAGTCAACAACTAACTCTTAAATTCATTGTGACCTCCTTGAAAAATGAGAATTTATTTACTCTGGGAAAACTCACTTTGATTTTAGCCACTGGATTTCTAGATTTCCCTTCATGTACACTTGTGCTTGGATGATAAAAGTTCCTATAGCCATCCTACTAGCTGGAGAAACTATCCTTGCCCAGGCACATAGTGTACATGGAGGAAAACCCTCATGTTTAGCAGCTACATTCTAAGTGCCTGAAAAGCAACTTCTTCATTTTAAATATAAAAATTCCTCTGACCACGATAAGTACCTGTCTTCTAATTCCTTCAAGCATGAATGAATATGTATGTACCATGAGAACCATGATTGAGCAACTCCTCTCCAACTAATCTTTAATTGCTTTGATTGTAGCAATGATCGTGCTCACCTGAGATGTTAGAGGGATACCAACAAAAAACAGCATGATTGCCACAATGATGATAATGCTTCTCCTGAACTTCTTAATTCTTGGAAGGACATCCAACAAGCATGTTACTTGCGTGAGTACAGATCCAAGTAGGGTGTTCAAGCCTAGAGGTATAGAATAATTTATGAATACATTTTTAAAAAATAATAATTTTATAGTAGTAATGAGTGCTTTGTGTTTTGTGAGCAGAAAGGGCCCTCTTAGAAGGCCCTCTGCCCACTGAGAAGAAAGGGCCCACATGCAGATAATTCATTTTATTAATGTTGATCATATAGAAGGAATCTGGGTATTATATTTTTACGCAGATTAATTATGAGTTCCATAGATGTACCTGAATTACTACGGGCCATAAATTTCAAGGTTCCACCAAGAGGTGTCAGAAACCCTGCTGTATTTAGTGTTCCACATCACACTACTAACTATTCCTTATTTTCACCATTATCAAGATTAATGTGTGACTCAAATTCCACCTGTTGCGATATTGACATATTCAAACATTCGAGTGTGCAGGTCAAGAATTTTTTCAATATAGTTGCATAGTGTTTATCAACAAGCTATTTCAGTTTATATAAACACAATTTAATTAAGGTTTTTATCACTGTGATTGATAATGTTGTCTACTTTTGGAGTCTGATGTCTTTTGTGCAATCTGAGTGTTATTATGAATCTTTTATTTTTGAAGAATATCTTTGTGTGGTAATTATTTCTTTTACTCTGTGATTATCCATTAACATTTTTGTGCAATCCTATAAATGTTACCATGAATCTCTATTATTATGAAGAATCTCTCTGTGAGATAATTATTTTGTATACATATTTAATTTTTTTACACTGTGACCATCCTTAATATTATTCTTATGGTTAATATTGTGTTAACAATGTAAACTTTGAAATGGGTTAACTACCCCATAAATAAATATTATTATTATTATTATTATTATCATTCCCAAAGTAATATCACTCAGTTCTATACGACATGTTACTGGGACAACAGTTTCATGAGTGGTTGTATTTGGTGTCTTCAGGTCAGAACTTCTTCAAGAACTGTTGTACCATCAACATGGAGAGCATAAAAATACATCGGGAAAGTCTAGGATTTTCCTCATCATTCTATGAAAGCCTTCAAAAGTGACTGATCATTTTTTTGTTCTTTTATATGTTTTTTTCATAACAATTGGATACCTAAAACCACTAGGCCACCACATCAGGTACCTTCAAGTTAAACGAAAGTGAAAATTGCTAAATTTATCTGAGTTTCACTAAATATTCCACAAAGTTGAATCTATCTAATTAAGTTCTCATCATGTCCTTTTTAGTACACATACCCTTACATCATAAAACCAATCTAAATGCTTACTTTCAAATTCACAGGCCACTTATCTGGAGGACTCATTTATTTCAGCTGCAAGAAATGAATTGGCTGAAAAATACAATTAAAGTTGACTTACAGATGTATGCAGAGTGATGCTGAGCACCATTGTTGAGCACCATTTTTTAGAGCGTTTTTTGGAAACTGTTGTTAGCAGTGGAGTCAAAGCCATTTAGAATATCCAAACTCAGTGCATATACTGTTAATGATTTTGAAACATACTCAGAATAATCTCACCTGATAATGCAACCATTCCATAAAACACAATAGCTATGGCTATGCCGTGAGGAGCTGAGGAGAGTCCTTTGGCAAGGAGAACAAACAAAATCCATGGTGCTCCACTGTTATATCTGCTATCTTCCCATTTCCAGGTCACATTTTGCATTAGGCTCTCAAATGCAACCCACATCATCACGCCTAACAAGAAATGCAGTCCACAGAGAAGGATAGTATTCCTGTAAAGTATGGTATTTTTTAACATTAAATTAATCAAAAAAGAATTTAGTAATGCATTTCGTTTCTCAAAACAAATGCTAACTATGTTTATAACATAGTGCACATGCTGTTAATGTATTATGCTCAAAGATGCTCCTCAAGCAGGTAACAAGGCGAGTAAAAAGATGGTAGAGTAAATATTATAGTATCACAGGACATAAATTAGAGTGATGGAATAGTTGACTTACATGGGAAGTATTTTGAATGAGAATGGATTTATTTTTCAAGGAATAAGGTCTTGCTTCAGCAAAGTAAGGAATGATTTTTCATGAAAAGATATAATTTTATATATTTCTTTGCATGGCAAGATGTATTCATTTCCTTAACACCAATTTTTGTGTCATTATGTCCATATTTAATTCTAGAAATTTTCTATGTCTACCATGACTTTTGAATTAATAAAATGTATTATTATTATTATTATATATGAAAGTAGGAGGGAATTAATGTGGGTAAAATTGGACCAAGGTATGAACAATTTACATTCATTGGACCAAATGTCACACACTAATAATAAAAATTGCTCCTATTAGCCTCTAAATAGCAGTCCCACTTACAAAGAAATGTTAGAACAATGGTAGATGGCCTAGGCTAGCAATCGGCAACCTCTATATATATATATAAATATATATGGGTTATATGTAGGCCATATAGCATGCGTTCCACCAGGTGGCACGCGAGAGGTTTGTTGATGGCATGCCAAGAGAACGACAATTAAATAAACTTCCCAAACTTTTTGCTCAAACTTAGGGGTGGCTTGTAATTAAATTTTATGTTGAATTTGGCATGCATGCACATATTGGATGCCAACCACTGGTGTAGGCAACAGCTTTGGGAGCAAGAGATAAGCTTGAAATTACATAAGGGTACAAACTAGCGTTTGTCCCCTTATGTAATTTCAAGAGTTCAAGTTACACTCAGGCTTTGGATATCAATTGTAACCAAGACGTATGCTCGGGCATGAGCTTCAATGTTTTAATAGAAGATTAATTGAAATCGTAATATGGAGTGTTGTGTTATTTAGCTCAGAAACTTGGTCATAGCAACAGGAGGATGAGCTTAGACTGGAAGCTTTTGAGATATAGGTGTGGAGAAGAATGAAGATGGTAATCTGAATTGTGAGGAAGA
The DNA here is from genome assembly GCA_963573305.1 of Pyrrhosoma nymphula. Classification (NCBI taxonomy): domain Eukaryota; kingdom Metazoa; phylum Arthropoda; class Insecta; order Odonata; family Coenagrionidae; genus Pyrrhosoma; species Pyrrhosoma nymphula. The sequence goes on from OY754334.1 coordinate 41,800,988, forward strand.
CTAACCAAGACATGATAGAGATGGTGGAGGGCTGAGGCAGAAACATGAGGAGGGAGCAAAAGTAGATGGAGGACATTATAGTGAGTGGGCATACAAAAGTTTGAAAGGAGCAATAGAGGGAAGAATGTTCGGTAAATGCAAAAGAGGAAGAATGGGAAGTGGAATCAATTTAAGCAATGTGGGAAGGCAGGAATAATTAAGAGCTTAGGGGAAAATTAACAGGGAGCAAATATTTAATCATGAGTAAGGAGTAGAGATGGGCCACTCTGAAAATTACCTTGGTAATTTTTGTAAATTACCGCGGTATTTTTCGTAATTTACCGCGTTCCTTGTAAATTACCGTAATTTTCTAGATAATTCACCTATGTTTGAGATAATTTTTCATACAGATAAATTCCCAACATGTTCTTTAAAGCCAAAATCACATTTCCTACGTATTTAATAATAAATTGAGGCATGTACAACTCATTTTTGTAATATTTTACTTAAATTATAACATTACATATAAGAATATAAGCTTTAGAATATTCTTCTTGAAAATTTCTCATACTTTGACAAAAGAAAGCCAGATTGCGTGTTGCTGCCGTAGTTCTTTTTACAATTTTAAATATTACTAATACATAAATGTTGTATAAGGTATGGTTTAAACATGGCTATTCCCTTCCTATTGCTGTTGGCTTTCTTAGTTAACCATACATTTGCCGTTTAATACTTAAAACTAAAAAATACAGGAAAATTACGGTAATTTTCGAAAATTACCGTAATTTACCGTGGTAATTTACCTCAGATGAAAATTTCGGTAATTTTCCCATCTCTAGAAAGGAGGTTTACAGATTACAGTAGTCTTGATTATTTGAGTCCTTATTTACCAGGATTCTGTGTCAGAGTTACAGATCCTAATGTTGTGGCTGCACCAAACCTTGTTAACTCATGCAAACAAACATTAGAATTTGATAATCAGTCCGATCTCCAAATAAGAGGCAATTGACAAAAAAATTCAATCCCAACCATGTCAAAAAAATGAAGTATGGCAAAGCTTATAAATATCCTACTTTTGTTACTTAACGTAGTTACTTATGCCTGCTGATTAGCCTTCAGTATTATTCAAGTTTTTATTATACAAGGTGGCATCAGTCCACATTACCTTGGATAATCAAGAATTCACCGTACCTCAAAAATGGGTAGATATAGAGGAGAATGTCAAGGAGTATCCAATCAATTGGCAGCATGACAGCAAAATGATTACCTGATAGGATGTTGAGTTAGGGAATTGGAGCGATGGCTGCCAATGGAGGTCAGTCCTCCAGTTCCTATTCTCAAGGAGTAGACCAAGTAAGCTGCAGCAATCAGCCACGTATGGGGCTCACTCAGTTTGTGCCATTTTGGTGCAGCAACTTCAGTCGCTATGTCACTCCAAACAGCCGCTCCTCTAGCCACCATAAGTATTGCTCCAAAAAACATCAGGGGTGTGGTGACGCATGAGATCTGAAATCAAAGGGGAGAGTATATTTTTACCCGTAAGTTGAAAACTCCTTCTCCCTCCCCATGAACTGCAGCCTAAATTTGGTGGATGGGCTTACATGTTCCAATGATCACTAGGGGCTGGACTGGCAGGAGCAATAACAATTACACCTGGTAGGGACACCCCTGCCATATGGATCGAAGGATCAGAGCCAGAGCAAAGCCAATCCACATGATGAAATTACATTAAAAATACTTTGGGGAAAGGCAATTAGAAGCTCACCCAATCAACGAGAGAAGAGCTCTCAATATACAGAAGGGAAAAAGTGTTAAATCCATGAAAATAGGCAGTATAAGGAATAAAATAATGAATGTAATTGAGAAATCAATAAGGAAACTGGAATTTGGTGGAAAGAACAATGTGACATAATGGAAAACCTAAGGAATGAAAGGGAAGTGGGTGAGATAAATATATGCAAAGGTGAAAATATTATCTATATATAAGATGCAGCAAACAATGCCAAAAATAAAGGACAAGACAGGGTGGATACTAATAAAACCAGTAGAGATTCAGTTTAGGTAGAGGTAATACGTGGACAAACAATAAGACAGAGATAGTAGGCCTGTGAGCTTAGATCGTGGAACACACTTGGTCAGAACCAGGCCACGGAATTTGTTTTAAAGAAGTTGAAGTGTTGGCAAAAGAGAAGTGCTATTTCCCTAGACTGATAAGGGAAGCTATCAAAATCATGAAGAACCCTAAAAAATTCAACAGGGAAGATGGATACAACCTGCCCTCAACATGGAAAAGAGCACTAAGCCTCCAGGACAGGGGGCGAAACCCTTGTCACTTCAAGTCAACCTATGCAATGGGATACCCGGAAGATGGACTCTGACACCAGACGTCGCCAAAACTTGCAGTATAATATTATTAGTCTGATTTAAAAGATATGAAACAATGATGTGATAAATACCTTTCCAATATAATTAAGTCCGCCTGAAACAGTAACCATGACAATGGTCCAAGTGATTGCCAGGCTAATCACAGCGTTTGCCTGCAAATTCCCAAAATCCACAACTATGTGAGATTCTTTCACTACATCACTTGGAAAGATTTCTGATGTTCCATGAGCTGAAATAAATTAAAAAGATTCCTCATTGTGGGTTCATGATATTCCAAAAATAAAGGAATCTATGAGCATTGTAATGTGCTAACTGAATGTAACTCATACCTCCTGTAAAGTTTTCATAGAGAGACCAAGGCAACTCACAGTCTGCAGACTTGTACATGTACACAATGGACCAGGAGAGAATACAAGCCTCCACTAAGGACATCATTGCAGAAGTCACCATCATTGAGAATCCAATGCCTGAAAAGTTTTACAAACACATTTAGTGATTCCCATTACTGTGAAGTTAACAGCCATGGTAGTGACCTGTCCTTTCAACCCCCAAGGTTAGTTGGTTATGATATTTGTATGCACTGTGTTCGCTATAGTTGGAGAGAATGATTCACCAGAAATATTGAAAGGATTGTGAATTTAAAATTTTTTAAATGACAAATAAAAAACTTTCTATCCATGCAATTTTATCTATGATAAAACTGTGCATCCTGTCGAGCTGGCCTCCTATTGATACCAGATATGTACATATTTTTGCAAATATTTGAACATTTAGTTCAACTCCATGTTTAAATAAGATGCATAATATGGGTGGGCGAGAGCCTTCGGGAGCCCTCCTGGCACTCAGACCTCTTTGAGTCCATTGTGCCGTTCCACATTTTACCTGACTGCCACTTGGAGACAGGGGACAAGAGCACCATGGCAGACGAATGGAGGAGGGTCACCCATCCAACCCCCGTCCGGGCCCAACGTTGCTTACCTTCAGTGATCTGACGGGAACCGGAGTTTCAACATGGCTAGGCCCTTGCCCTTCAACTTCAAGTATAGAATATTAACTCTAAATATTATTCTTTTGAGATAAAACTTCACCATTAAGTATTATCTCCATGTAGTCACCCACAAATGCACATAAGTATGAAAATTCCACAGAGGAAAATCATTCACCTTGACCGTGTCTAGCAGATCCCTTGATATCATGCTGAGTGCTATAACCAGTTAAGCTACTGAGGCACCCTTCTCCCCTATGGATTTTTTCACAATTACAGTTTAGAAACTTTTTAGAAGGTTTATTCTTAAAGATTCACCAATAAATAAATAAGCAACACCCTTGCACAGATGTATTTATGCACCACTGATCTTAGAGAGAAATTACTAAAATCATGAAATACGTCCTTAATGTCATATAGGTTCTTCAAATTACTTGAAATCACACAGTTTATTTCCATATACCTTTTCTAAATTGATTAAAGTATATTTATGTTAATCTTTGTACACACCTGAGAAGAGGGGACACAACCTTGGATAAAGTGCTGTAGGTGACAACCTGGAGAGCTGTCCTAGGACCATTTCCATGAGAACCAATGGACCACCAAGAACCAGGTAGAGTATGAACGTAGCTATAACAAATGCCAACCCTCCATTTTGTGAACAGAGAACAGGGAACAGGCATATGGCGTGGAGTCCTGCAAAGTTAATGTTAATGAGATCACAAATGATAAAAAGTTTTGATACTCCTCATAAAGTGGAGGAAATAAGACAATGAAAACTAATATCACAGATTATTGAACAAGACCATGTCACACTTCTTCACTTAAACTTCAATCTTCACTTTACCTCATATACATACTTCACTTGAAAGGCTCAATGAAAAACTTGAAGTCTAAAATACGTACAACCATACTTCTGTAGCTTAGGAAGTGCAAGTGAATTAAATGCAATGTGATAATCTCCTTACAAACGTCCATTAATCCAACCCCCCTTGAATGTATGATATAAAAAAAAATGACCAGACAGGTTACAACAGGCCAACTCTTCCCATACCTATATGTTTTGGATAAAAATTGACACAATCTCCTCAGAATACTGGAAGGAGAATAGCGCAGGTAAATGAAGGAGGAAGGTATCTTGGGTGTTCCCCTGGTTCAGGTGCTTCATATCTGCTGAGGTTTCATAGAACAACTAGCTGTTCATCCACAGGGCTTCTGAGTGCCAATTCTCAAATGTTGCCACTTCTAGCCATTGGTGTATGGTAATGCCATTCTTTTTCGTAGGATCAGGTGTCTGTCTCTTGATTGGCTGTGACCTTGCCTTGCATTTTCCCCCTCCCATAAATTCCAAGTGTATTTTAAGACAGGTTACCAGGTGCTCCTAAAGTGGAAGCCAGTGTCTTGGTTTAAGTTATTGGTTTTGAGGTGGATCTCAATGGATTCCTTAGCTAACTAGTCCCAATAGCCTAGCATGTGGCAAAGTAATTCAACTGCCGCTACTAACTAACTGCTTCAGTCGTGGAGATGATAGATTGTATGATTCAATTGGAAAAGGCAAAATTATTCCACTGATATGCTGGGAAAACATCAGATCAATCAGGTAAGTGAATCATTAATGAAGAGGATAGTATGTACCTCCTGATGATGGGGACACTGACTGAAGACATTGAGAAGAGTTTAGTTAAAACTTTGAAATGGAGCATCACATTTTCTTGTAGCTAATCTTGGGCTCAAGAGAAGAGATGAGAGCATAGTGGATACCTTATGGATGTAGATTAGGAGTGGGATGGAAGAGATAAGGTAACATGTAAAGCAATGAAGAGGTGTCAGATATCAGAGAGGAATAAATATTTACTGACAGAAATTTGAATGCCAATAAAATAACTTACAAATGTAAATAAGAGGCAGTGGGGTGCCGAATGCCACAATGCAAGGTAAAATGTTGAATTAATAAGGAAAGTGGAAAAAAAATGCATTTTCAATGTTATGTAAGGAGGTAGGGTCTATGCTTAGCTGTTGAGTGAAATAGCCTTTGACAATTAATTTTCTTGGCAAATTCTCATAATAATTAAATAAATCATTCTCATTTTTCCAGCTGCCTTTACGCAAAAACTACCATTGAGGAATTCAAGTTTTAACCTTTACCATATATACATAGATCAAAACACCCACTGCAGACATTGCCAGCTGGGTTTTTAACTTTGGTAATGCAGTTGAAACTGTATGGGTTTTAATACAAAATCCGTTCATTACGCATGGCCGGTGGTCTTCTCATTCTAGTGAACATTTAATTGCATGTTAGTCCTTCAAAGATTAATACCAGAACTACAAGTGCCATTATGCACTGATATTACAACATACCAGAGACATATCCTAAAGTGGCAATGAACTGGATTGCATTGCCTTGCCAAGTTGATCTGTAGCCCTCCTCATGTTTCCATCGGCAGTTGGACTCACAAAAAGGTATTGTAGCAAATGCATCCTGAAATGACAAGAGAGAAATGGTATAATTCGTGGGTGGTGAAAATTATTCTTTAGAGAGACGAATAAGTCATAATGAAAAATGTTTACCCTCGTAATATATTTTTCATCTCCAATTGAAGTTCTTTGCTATAAGATGTTAGTATTTGGCCTTTGCTAAATGATGTTAGTATGTATTTATTTCTATGGCATGGGTAAGGATGAAAATTATTTTTATCCATGTGGGTGGTGGTTTCCGACCGGGTCAAATGTCGGTCATTTCTGCTGACGTTTTGATGAATGAGTCATTCATCATCCTCAGGGCAGTTACCCTGAGGATGATGAACATAGAGGGCAATTTTTTTTCCTGTGGCAATTTCTCCGCTATTTCATCCCCGTATTTGGGGCAGGCATGAATATCTTAATTTGTGGCCTAGCATGGTATAAGTGCTGGTATAGGATTCAACCACATGGGTTGTGGCTTCCTTAAAAGTCCTCTGCTCCCTTGCGTTGCCATCTTTAATGGACCGCAAGGGCTTAACATCCAGTCCCCTCCAAAATTGCCACCGGAATTAGGCCTGGGTAGCATAGTGGTCTTCGCATTGGCACGGCAAGCTGAAGGTCCGTGGTTCGATTCCCGGTCCAGGCCGATTTTTTCCTGAGGCAATTTCTCCGCTAAGGGGAGGATTATTTAGGGATTTGTTTAACTTTGGCTTTATGTCAAGTAACGGTACCAGTGGGTCCAAAGTTTAACGCCCCCTCCTATTGACAAAGTACTGCACTAGAATTACCAGTGCCCGCATAGTATCCGAGTGGATGGGACCTGGGAGTGCCACAACATATAGCATTAGTTTTAGCCAGGGCTGTACAGGGCGAGCTATTCCCTCACATAACCAGCCAAACTCCTAGTTGATCATCGAACAATTGGGTAACAGTCCGTCCAGACACCCTTACCCACTTACTGTTACATTTAGTACAGCACTGTCTCAATTATCCGAGTTTCGGTTTACCGATATTCCGTATTATGCGAGGTGCAAATACTTAGGCTGTGCCAAGCCAGTTCAGCTCATATAAACGAGCATCGAAATACGGCAATGGATTCGATATTCATGAAAAGGGAGATTCACACCCCTATTTTCTCATTACAACGTGTCACAGACTTAAATACAAAAAATATGAAAATAACTTATTTTTGTCATAATTCATGCTCGAACATTATCTTTCCGCACTATCCCAGTTCGCTTCAGCTTACATTACCTACCTCGGATGATCGAGACTTCACTGTACATCGCTGTGATGAAAATGACTTTTCTCTCACCGTGAAACACATCCTTACCGAGAGTGACAAATATCGGGAATTAAACGACTCGACAGATATCAGTGGAGGTCTAAAATACGTACCAGTAGGCAATGACCGTGACCGCGTAAGCTGAATCATTTTTCAGCTGAAAAATTTTGATCTTTTAAATTTAATTTAGCTCTGAGCTGCTAATGTGATGATAACATCGTTTTTTAAATGCTACATAAATTCAATAGTATTTATTTATTTCCTTTTCTTGGGTTGAGAGTGGGGCAAAATTACTTTTAGCCGTCGACGCATATAGTAAATCTAATCCTACCTACTGGAGAAGAAAAAGTCTCCACCCGAGCGCGACCGACGCGCGAAACCTACCGATCCACGTGGTGGCTTATTTCCGGGCATGCAGCGCTCTTCTATATCATCGCGTAAAATATGTTATACAGAGTTTATAAGGCTTTTCCCCAAAATGTTTTTCAAATGAAAAAAACAGGGCTCGATAGTGAAATGAACCTGATGTACCTAATCTAATAAAAGAAGCTGTGATTTGAATTTAAGATACGTTAAGCATAAAAAATAAGTAATGTACACGGAGAGTGAGAAAATATCGATAAAACGTAAAATGTGACCAAATAAAATCAAAGTCAAAAATAATTTTTGAAAAAATATTTTTCAAAGGTATATTATGTCAAAAATGAAAATCACACTTGGAATTCTTTAACAGCACTGAAATTATTTACTTACATTCACTTATTATCCGACATTTGATAAAGTTATTTAGAAAGCGTGCATCGTAGTAAAGGTTCAAAGGTAGGTAGTCAAAATTTCCGATTTTCGAGGCGATTCCCCATCGAGACATGCTGGCAACATCAATCCTTTCGTTATCCGTCCAAAATCATTGCTATCATATTTCGGTAAGCTATACTCAATGATCTAATTGTTTGGCGAAAGTATTGGTGAGAAACGAATAGGATATCGGGTAAGTGTGGTGGATAGAGCACTGGCCCGGGTTCGGATCGTGGCAGTGGCGGAGATTTTTCAGAGGAAATACCGATCCCAATTTGATTGTCATATGGAGGGTTCTTCAACTGTTGTTCTCCGTCCGTCGGATGAGACGTTAAACTGTCCACCCCTTGGGGCCTTTCGTTATGAGTAGATAAGGCTAATGCCGACGCCGAGTTCCTCTCTACCCTTCCTTCATTCTCTTACCAACCTATCCCCTATCCTCAATAGCGCAAATAACCTCTATAGTGACCTTTGAGAAGTTGACCAAAAATGGGTCGATCGTTCCTCGACACAGAAGAGAAAACACTTCCTCGCTGTGGTGAATGCGACTTTCGTTTCTTCTCAATGGGACGGCGACCCGAACGGTGGTACACACATCCCCACAGACTCAATGATGCATCCCCCCATTATATACAATGCTTTTACCCCCTCTCCCAAACTTTCCTGAAATCCCGGTATTCCCCCAAAAAATTATATTTATTATGCAATTTGCGTCACACTCCCTATTGCACTACAGGACCCAAAATTGTCGCAGATAAACAATTCCCCAGTAACCAACTCCTTCAAACGATGGTCAAATCCCCTTGGTCACCTTCCCATGTAACCAATGAACAAGGAAAAGACTACTTTCGTAAAGAGCTTGGCATTAAAACATACATACATAGGTGCCCATCAAGCCATTCTCTTTCGGGGTAGACACGGTCAAATTACTTAGTTAACTGTAATGCCTAGGAGACTGACAATCTTGAAATAATTTCCTCCATAATGCCATATTCTTGCAAATCTCATACCGGGACTAGCCACGGTAGTTACCTGTTTTTAATTAAAATAGTTAAATAGATAGATAGTTAAAATTAGTCAAAGAGCGAACACCTCAATGTGTTCTATGTATGGCTTTATCCTCGCGGACTGTGGCGCTTAGCGCACGATTTGGACTGCTAATGGCATCGTATGTCTAGCAGTTCTGACCACCATGCTCCTATAAAGCCACCAAATAATCCACAGGGGATAAGGACGCCTCGTTAGCTTAACTGGTTAAAACACTCGGCGCGAAATCGAGGGATCCGGGTTCGAATTCCGGTCAAGGCGAATGATTTTTCCTCTGTGGAATATCGCACTTAAAAGCAATATAAGTGTGTTTCGTATTTTTTGTGTTTCTGTGGGCTCCTCTCCTATTCACATCGTATGTGCATCGCCGAATGGCTGTCTTCAACCGTCATCGTCGGCGGTGGAATAAAACATATGCGTGTTTAGTTCATATGCGTACATTCTCTTACCATGGCCAAACCAACGAAGCACGCTCTTTTTATATGTGTCCATTACTGGAGCATCCATTCCACATTCTTCCATCGCCCAGTTTTTCATAACCCTATACCCCTCCTATCTGTCAATAAAAAATAGTGGAATTTGTACTGTGTTTTTTCTCATCATGAATTCTATCTATAATTTCCACCAAGTATCGCCAAAATCGATTAATTTGACAACCCCTCCTACTTTCATTGCAAAAAGTTCTCAGATAACTCATACCCCATGCGCACCATCTACTCCTTCCTCTTGCATCAATCACTCATCTATTTGCCCATTCGACTCTCGTCCATTCTCTCAACACCGCTCCTTTCTGCCCCTTTCACATATTATGTCCATACCTAAATTTCACATCCTATCCAAGTTCCCTCATGACCCACTCATAGGGGATGTCCATTAATTATTTCAAACTTTTTGGCAATTTTTACCTCCCCCCTCCCCTCTTGTCAACAATTGCCAAACTTTCAGGACCTCCTTAATAAAATTATGTCAAACAATTTTCATCACCCCACCCCCCGCCCACAGACTATTTTATTCAGCTGGATTTATATGCTATTTAATAGAAGTCAATTGATAGTTATACTATTAGATGACAATGTCTTATGCAGTATTTGAATTTACCTACAGCTTCCCTTAAAATCTGTCAAATGAATCATATTAATCTTTAGATTAATACCATATGTGTCGATAGTCTACTTAAAAACATTACTGTAAAAAGTAAAAAAGTAACATTGTTGACGTCAATTCATCTAGAAATCCCTCCCTCCCCATGCCAACAATTGTCAAATTTCTTCAAACCCCCTCCCCTCCTATTTTGATGACATAATTAATGAACGCCCCTAAAAGGTCCCTTTTAATCAGTCATGCAAATGTTTCTGGAGACAGAAAGTGGCGCGACTGAAGAGGGTAAATAGTGGGCATGATCTGAAATAAAAATAAATTTGTCAACAACATTTAAACATTGTTAACCAGATAGTGTTCACAATTTATAAATTTGAACGAACTTTTCACTTTAGCACTCTTGTGATGACGAGCTTACAAAATTAACCTGCATCTTTTGACCGTACGAAAAATTCATTCGACCGTGCATTTAAATTTTTAATTTAAATTTAAATACAAATTACAAAGGTTTACTTGAAAAGAGCTTTTATCAGTACCATATATTTTAGGTCGTATTATATGTTAGTATTATGTTAAATTACTACCTGTAGGGCATCTACACCTAAAGATAGCACAGGGACATCTCTCCTGAGAAGAGGTGGTCTATCCTTTCAGTACGGGAGAGATGCCCCCGCAGCCCGTGGGGCTACACCTTGTCCAAGGTGACCGGTCACTGAACGTGGACATTAGATGAACCTATTACTACAAGTTTTTACCCTTTAATACAAAATATTCACGCATGTTAACTAATGCCAATTAGAAAAATTATACTCTACCTTATAATAGAGTGGATAAAACACAATGCTTACATGAAATGATGTTTTAAATCAGCGTAAAAACAATAAATCGCCGTGAAACTCTTGCAAATAGAAAAATGCCTTCTAACTGACTGATGCACGCCGAAAGTAAACCAATCTTGTGGCCTTCCTTGAAAATACTACGATCGAGGCATCTCTACCGGTGCGACGTTTCACCCGGACTTACCTTATGCCTAATCCTATCCCCCTCCCACGCGCTTCTCAAGTAAGCACTCCATTACGACTGCATTTGGCCTAATAGTGCGCTTATCCTGGCATACCCTAGTTTCACTGCCATACAATTAAGTTGGGAGGAGAAAGTTATTGTACACTGTAATAATCGCTTTCTTAGACAAACACTGTGGGTGTGGAGGAGAATGGAGAAGTGAGGTGGACGGAAAGGAAGGCAAACGAGGAAGTGCTTGGTACGGTGGGAGAGGAGAGGCAACTTCTGGAGGAGATATGGAGGAGGCAAAGTATGTGGTTGGAAGGGATAAAGAGGGGCGACGGGTTGCTGAAGGCCGTGATAAGGGGGAGGATGTTGGGTAAGCGAGGAAGGGGAATATGGAGAATAGGTTTTATGGATGGGATGATGAGAGGCAGGACGTATGTTGAGGCGAAGAAAGAAATTGAAATTGAGGATTTTTACTAAACATTTACTTTGCTAAATTTACTCATTACCTAATATTTAAACATTGTTAACCAGATAGTGTTCACAATTTAAAAATTTGAACGAACTTTTCACTTTAGCACTCTTGTGATGACGAGCTTACAAAATTAACCTGCATCTTTTGACCTTACGAAAAATTCATTCGACCGTGCATTTAAATTTGAATTTAAATTTAAATACAAATTACAAAGGTTTACTTGAAAAAAAACCTTTTATCAGCACCACATATTTTAGGTCGTATTATATGTTAGTATTATGTTAAATTACTACCTGTAGGGCATCTACACCTAAAGATAGCACTGGGACATCTCTCCTGAGAAGAGGTGGGGCGTGGGGGTAAACATTTTACTAAATATTTACTTTTGGCTGGAAACCCGAGAATTATTTATTTTTATCATTCGCCGAGAAAGAACCAAATCCTTTATTTTTTACTCTTGTCCGTTTAAACGTACCGTAAGGTGGGGTTGCACTATTGTGGGGTGGTACCTACTTTGCACTATTTTATCTTTCCTTCGTGATAGAAACATCCAATAGTTTGAATTCTTTGCACTATGATCACAGATTAATTAATATTTTAATTTTCAAGTCTTCTTAAACGCATGTCAAAATCCAATCGGTATACCAGAAGAACATGGATATTTAAAATTATATTTTGTATGTGGTGCAACGTATTCTCATTGGGGGAGTGTACTCTGCACCACCCAACACATTCACATGATACTGAGTTGAGACTTGGGTAGGTGTGCAATATTAGATGCCCTGTGGTGTTACTTTGCATTGCTCTAAAAAATATTGTGAAATTACTTGTTGATCTTTTTATTACTAATTTATTACTAGTTGAAAATTCACCGTGCAGCAATAAAATTATGGAGCAGTTATTTTCGACATTTTTCACAGTTCCACAACTCTGCCTGCCTATAAGAAGCCTGTAGCATTGTAAGGAAACGATTGTTATGCCAAATTTGCCGTACAGTATCATCTGCTGAAATAGTTGACAACTTTTCGCTAATGCGCCATAATTCGGCCAATATTTGCAGTTAAACAAAAAATAATTGACGAATGAATTTTTACTTTGTATCTTCTACAATTTTTCATTTCCGAACATGGTTTCGACATTCATTGTCATTATCGAGGTATAATAGCTAGCGTTCGCAGGTATTATTTAAACAACTCAAAGGACTAGGAGGCGGGAGGTTTGTTGTAAGATAGGGTTGGGGGGGGGGGGGGGGGGCGAGAGGAATGATAGAAAAAGCAAAGTAAAAAAGCAGCCCACCTTGTAACAAAACTTACCCCCTCCCAGTCCTCTGGGTTGTTCAAAGAAGAACTGCTAATGTACCTTAATAATGACAATGATTGTCAAAACTATGGTCGGACATAAAAATAAGTGTGGGATGTAAAAAATAAAAATCCATTTAGTGACATGTTAGTACCAATTCCATTAAGTTATGCCGGAAGCCTTAGCTTTTAAACGGTAAATCGTTGATTTAAGCTTTTTTTGAATAAAGCATCAACATATCATGGTAAATGACGTTTCACTGACTAGAGTTGATATATGACAGAGGTCGATATTAGCATGTCTTAACGAGGTACACGCCGACAACTTCCGTAGCTTTCCGGCGATACTCACGACTCGATTGTTCCCGGACCTAGGTCCGACGATCCTCCGGGGCTGGCTCAAAATCAGTGTCTCCCGACGCCCGCGTATGAAAGACCATCCTTCCATGGCCGTCTCGCCTCCCATCTTACTCGTTCTCCTCCATACAATTCCGAGCAAATCCATCTCCACGCCTCGCTATGAGGGAGAGAGTCGAGAGTGGAATCTGCTGCGCCGCTCATGAGAATGCATCCGACAATGCTGAATCAGTTATCCGTTCGCGCACCTGATCCCAGCCGAGGAGTGTGTCACACTACGACTGTGAGCGTTTTTGTCGGTGCGGCAATTATATAGTACAACTCCCACGTCTGCAGTCATGTCATTCCTCATTCATTTCGTATTCAAACCATTGATCGGCATCTAGTTTATTTTGGAGAGTTCCAACCTTGACTTCCCCAAGTACAGATTAGCTTTCGACGTCCCTAAGGATGACCATCCGATTTCACCGGCTTTAAGTCTCTCTAGCTTAAGGCAGTCAGAGCAAGATACCATTACACAAAATTCAACTAATTTGACCTCACCGTAAACTTCTCATCTTTATACTTATTCTGACACTTTGACATTTTGCGTTGACTTGACCCTCGAATATATCCAAGGTTGCCGAAAATCCGGGCATCAAGTCGTGTTCATGTTAATTTATCCCTTTGCATCCATTACAGAGTAATTATTTACGCCTCTCATTTTAGCGCGGTAAAGTGCCTACTAAGTAAAATTTCCACGCATTAAATGACGGCTCAACTTGCTCCGCACCCTCGACTCGCTTCCCGAGAAAGGAACTGACGAGGAAAACAGGCGAGGCTGCCGTGGGATGCCGCCTCACAGGGCAGCCTCGCTATGTAAAATACAGCCTGCATCAGGCGCGGTTCACAAAAACGCGGGCGAGCTAACTTTTTTTCGTGCGTTACTGCCTTTGTGCTGGAGCAGGTCGGGTGGTCGCCCATAAAGCGAGTGGACAAATACCTACTTTTTGGCCAATGACATCCATTTCTCCCCGTGGTGACTATACGAGACGCTGATAAAAGTTCCCTTTCGTTTCCTTTCCTTCCCCTCATTTCTCCTTCGCGTAATACGGGACTTTTTCTTGTCTGTGGCGTAAGCTCCGCAAGAAAAGAATGAACCTACTAGATGCAAGCTCAGCATCAAAATTTGCGCTTCCATGCCATTACTCTCGGCTCCTCAGTGAATTATGAATCACTTTAGTGATGACATCTTATCGCATGGCAATTCTTTCAATCAAGGTTTGGGGTACATGCACGAAAACATTATTATCATTCCACATTTTTACCCATTGTCGCACAAAATATATTTTTCGAGATAAGTCCACTTATCTCCATTCTAGCTACTGAATAACTGTCTTACGCGACTTAAATTTATCTCGAACTAACTAATCAAGCCTCTATCTTGAATTTCCACAGCCTCACGTCCATATTTAAACTTGAGCGCATATGCTACGGTAGCAGGCTCTTATTTGTGCGATATTATTATAAAAAGTATGTAATATTTGTGATAGTCATTGAAACGCTTCACACAATTAAATTATTCCATGGAAAATTAGGAAGTTTCATAATATTTTTAATATTATTTAATATATAGTTAAAATAAGATGGATTCATAAATTACAGCCCTCATGCATACAGACATTTAAATCGGAACAAAGGTGACATGACGGATGAACTGACCCCTTGCTTCCCCTCCGCTATGCTATTCAGGGTCACTTTCATTAACCATTTTTCCATTTGTAGCCAGATTAGCATGGTTATAGTGACTGACCCTAAATTGCTGCTTCTGAGCGAGGACGCTGTGTCATTCAGGAATGAGGAATCAATTAGCAAGGGCAGAAGTGGAACCTATCCCTCCTCCTTTGAGTTTGAGGTAAATCTAAAAGATTAACTTATTGACTACTAGTTAAAACCTGTGAGAATGGTCATTTGGTCGTTAAGTATTTCATTTGAGGACTTAAATGTTGCCAGTAGCAGAATTTTCTACCTGCCAAGCAACTATGACGCGCCAAAAACAAAATAGTTGGCACAATAGCGGGGATAAAATTTATTATTGCATATTTGTATTTATAGCATTAAAATTTATAAATAATCCAACACAATACTCCTTCGAAGTTCTCCCGTTAGCATCATCTCCAACCTTACCGTATCTAACACATCATTTTTTTCCTCTCCACCCACCTTACCAATGCATGCTTCTCTCTCTACCCATATCTCGAAAGCCTTTGGTTTTCGATCATTCTCTTCTTTACAGCTAACAAGTATTTGAACCACACGAATGAAAGCCAAATATCTTTTTCCACTGCAATTGTCGATGGCTTTCTGTCGACGGTTATACTTTTTGTTGTGTCCACCTTCTTGTCAGATAGAGGCCGCACCGACTCAGAAAATATACCGAGAGGCCAAATTGATTGCTGAGTATGCTATTATATGCAACACTTGTTGCGCGCATCCATCATATTTTCAATAAATTTCTTCGGCGCTCAGGTTAAAATCCACGATTGTAGAAATGTAGATAAAGTCATTGCCGTTCGCTCAGTGATAATAATGAATCGTATCCTTGGGAATGGGAAAAAGGAAAACTGTGTGAATTATTCATTAAACCTAGCCAAACCTAAAGAAATGTTCTAGGGGCAAGATAGGGAGGTAAGTCCGATTGAAAAAGAATTCTATAAAATCTGAGGACAAGATAATTTTCAAGGGCGAGCATAATTTTCTTGTTTATGCCTTGTTCACGCGAGTGAGATTTGAAGAAAATATCGCAAAACTATTTCATGAGGTCATACCAAAGTTCCTATTCAGACATCAAGTACCGTCGCTTTTTCCTTCGTTAAAATTGGGTTGGAGTCAAAACATTTTGGATTAGGCTCAAAAACATCAAAATTAGACGTGATGTTGGGCATAATATCCGAGTAATTTTTCTCTTTAAAATGCTATTTGCTCTCACTGTTCGCCTCGACTTAATTAGAGAATGGCCGGAATGAAAATGGATAAGAACATGGCAGATTGCGCAAAAATTATTACAGCCACTGTCGCTTTTGGCACCTCTGTATGTATTATGTGGTTCTGTAACGGAGAAGAGGTTCAATTCACGAGACGCCTTGTGCATCCACGGTTGGTGGAAAATTTTCACCCCACCCGAGGTTTTCTTGGGACCTCGTATCATTTAGTTTATAGCCGCTTGTCTCCACACGTGAGAGCATTCGCGATACACTTTCAAGTGCTTAAATCCTGTCAAGTACAGTTTCACAAAACTCCTTATTTAAAACGAGGAAAGATAAAAAAAATTTCACGCCCGTCTACGAAAAATAACAGAGAGCGGACCCAAAAGGACTATAATTTCGTAGAGGGGAGTTTGTATCAGCTAAGACGAACAATGTAGGTTAGGAAAGTGTTTGTGGGGTGACTCATCAGGTATGGCAGGAAGGTAAAAGTGAATCTGCTCCCACATGAAAAAAATGAACGAACGGATGCGCCGTGCCCCTTCCTTGTCGGCTCTTGTCGGCATAGGTATGGAAAACAATGGAGGAATGAAAAAAGATACTTTCCCGCGCGCGCCAAACAATCGCCCGCTTCGGTTCCGGATCGCTCCACTTTCCCACCACCGTTTCAAGTTTATTAAAGCGCAAGAAACCGCTCTTTCGCGCGATACTAGAACGGAGCCAATGCGTCCGCTCAACTCTTTGTGCCGTCGATAGCCTCCCGAGTTCTGCAGAAGGATGTAATTGCCCGGTGGCCAGGGTACTGGCTTCCCACGTGGAGTACCCGAGTTCTAGCTTCAGCGTGCATTGAGAGAAACAGTGAGGTGCCATTCATGTGGTCGGAGTGATTTTTTATTTATGTACAGACTTGCGTGAAAATAGGCATTCGTGTTCTTTTGAGTTATCTATAGATAAAAGTGAAAGAAATCCATTTTACTGATTTGGATTTTTGGCAATTGTGCTATTTTAACACGTAGCCTTATGGCACATGGGATATATTTCGTAAGAATTCGATTATATATGTACATATTTTCTTCTAAAAGCTAAATAATACATTTCAAGTTATAATAATGTTAGCGAGCAAATATCAAGGTATCACGCCCAATCAAAGATTCGAAAAAATCGTATTTAAATGAAATTTTCGCCAACATTTCTAATACTGCGCCGAAAACCCAAGTCATAACATGCTATAATTAAGGCAAAAAATATTATTCTTGTATCATTTCTACTACTGCACCTATGGTGAGGTCCACCGCATAAAGATATGTACTTAAATGAAAAGTGGTCCTAACACTCTTTTCGACTTGAAAGATTATTAAAATTTGCACTCAATGACCCACGATTACTGCTCCAGCCACCTTATATGAGTACTTGAAGGCCCCGTTTTTCTAATGCCTGGTTAACGTTAATCGCAAGATGACTGAGCCTTTTCTCTTACTTGATGTTCATGGGAGTTCGGGTTTTGTATATTAATCAGACTGTCGGCTAGTTGGTGTTAGTGTTATCGTTGGGAAAAATAATGAGCGTCGGTTTTCAAACCAAGAAAATGTATAACCAAAGATTAAATAACTAGGCCTGAGTGTAGCACTCCTTTCATCGAATGGGACGTTAAATCGTCATCCCTTCCACAACTTGGTATGGCTTATGGCGGCCACAAATATCGCCGAATTTCTCCCTTCCACCCTACCTCCACTCCACCCTAATACCTTTCATCCCAATTTGTAGCGCCGATTCGTGTAGAACATATTGGAATTACGTAATGCATGACCCCTCGAGATTGGCAATCATACCAAGGGAGGCTAGACTGTCGTTCGGATTGAATAGTGTGTCGCCATGTGAATAAAACTTTTCTGATGTCGCAACTAATCTGCTATTGGTGTATTATGTGTTCATCTTATTGCAGTACATTGATTATTAAATTTAAGAATATGTATATACATAATGAACGAATGAGTACAGAAAGGGATTATTTACGCGATTATATCAGCTTGAGAATTATTGTTGTTGCTTACGGAAAAATACCTTTTAAAAATTTGACAAAATATCTTTAGGAACTACTTTTTTATAACACTATGCTTACTCATGAGTAAGCTTTTTCATAAAACATGTTTTCATTAATTCTTTTTCAATTGTAATGGTTCTATTTCCATAAAACCGTACCATAAAATATTTACAAAATATGTTATAAAACATCCACAGAATATTTAACTGTGGTCAACGGATGTCACTGCATTGAAGAATTCAGTTGAATGGTAAGCCGGGAAAAAAACTAAATCATTTAGGTGTTACTGCAGTTTTTGTACTCCTTGTTGTACATTCAATATTTTTATTAGGTATCTTTATTTACTCCCTTAAACTTTTATTGTAAAAGCATTGTTTCTTGAGCCATTTATAGAGAAATTGATATTGAACTGAAATCTATCACGAGTGTCACTGCACCGACATCATGATTGTCGTGAATATAATAGTCAATGCCCTTGGCGGTGTGGTCACGTTATAATCTGCAATTACGGAGGTCGAAAGTTCAAATCCAGAAGAGATGGGTTTAGATTTGCATAGCGTTGGGGTTACCAATTTTTCTGACTGTCGACACATTCAAAAATATCTCTAAATTTCATCAAAATCCTTTCCTATTATGCAAGTATATTAGGAAAAGTACCAAAGACGCTTATGTAATTTTTGGGGTGATTGTAATTATAATGAGTTCTTCTTCCTTTTCCATATTAGGCCAGGAGTTCTTCTTCGCTAATGCCTAGGTTGTCCTTCCATCGTCTTCTGCGTCTTCCTATACTTCGTCTACCAGTTGGTACGTTCTCGATCAATCTTTACGGTTGTATTGCTATCCATCTTGTTTACATGGTAGTTCCATTAATTTTTTCTTTTGTTCACCCAGTCAACAATAATTTAGATACGGCATGTTCTTCGTACACCGTCGTTTCTTTCATGGTCTAGTAAGGTCCTTCCTGCGACTCTACGGAGTACTCTCATCTCTATTGTCTCTATTATCCGTTTTGTTTCAGAGGTTTCTGGTCTTGTTTCGGCTGTGTATGCGATGATATGTCTGATGGCAGCTTCATGTATTCCGGTTTTTGTATCTTTTATAATGTTTGTTTTTCCAGATAAGACTATTTAACAAATACTTAAATAAGTCTGAATACACCGTATGCGATGAATTACGATTAGACTTGCAATATACCGTTTTGATAAGTCACATATAATTGTAAAAAGATAGCTATAGACAAATGGGCCTTCTTCATTACTTTATTGGTCAATATATTGCGGTCGAGATAAAAAGAAGAGGTTTCTAAATATTGCAACCAGCTTTAATGCATCGCAAGAAATTATTGAGTTTTCTGCTCACAGGAAGTAAATCGATATTGCATCTACATTTTCTCAATCCCTTATTTCAATTTAGCAGACAATTGGTTCAAACAAATTGCTTTTACCTTTGCCAAGCTATTTGCAAATAGCTTTATAAAACACTGTAATGGTCTTGCTTGAGGATCCTTGTTTTCCACGTTATCGCTACGCCGCATGCACATCGCAATGCGGCGCAGTTTCTCAGCTCGGAATCACTGGGAAAATCTGGTTTTAACATCGATTTTGTTATCGATGCTCGTCAATCTACTAACTGATGTTATCTTCTACAGATTTTACCGGGAATGACGAGTGTCGCGTCAT
The DNA here is from genome assembly GCA_963573305.1 of Pyrrhosoma nymphula. Classification (NCBI taxonomy): domain Eukaryota; kingdom Metazoa; phylum Arthropoda; class Insecta; order Odonata; family Coenagrionidae; genus Pyrrhosoma; species Pyrrhosoma nymphula. Next base: position 41,820,846 of record OY754334.1, read on the forward strand.
CATTAATCGCCCAAGAGGATTCATTTAGTTCGAATATGGGAAGTAGATGAAGGAAAGAAAAATGTTTAATTTTCGTTAACATGTAACGTTAGATCAGTTTTGTTCCAGAGAAATCTTTACTACATTTGAAAGAAAGATATCACCGTTTCCAAGCTCCACCAAAACTCGCTTAAATACCTACCCAGAGTCATAAATTCAATTTGGTTCCGCTTCCTTCCATTATACGTTCAGCAAAGGAATTGGAGTTTAAACATTTACTATGTTATTATACCGGCTAAGGTAGATTGAAATAGAAGAAAGTGATATTCACTGGTTTTACATCCCGCCCATAAAACCTATTTTATTCCTTCCCCTTCCTCACCTCCGACTACTCGACCTCCAACCTTAGGTAACCCTTCGCTCCACGTTACCTCCTCCAACCACCTTCTCTGCCTACTTCTAATCTCCTGCAGCAGTTTCCTCTCCTCACCCACTCTACCAAGAACTTCCTCATCCTTCTTCCTTTCCGTACGACTTTCTCCATTCTCCACCACAACATCTCGAACACCTGCAGCCTCTTCTCGTCTTCTTTTCTCAGAGTCCACGTCTCGGAACCACATAACGTTACACTCCATATAAAACTCTTCGCCAGCCTCTTCTTTATATCCTTACCCAAAGTCCCCTTCATCAGCTCCCTCCTATTGCTAAAAGCTTTTTTCGCTATCGCTATTTTCCTTCCAATGCCTTTGCGACTATGCTCATCTTCTTTCAACGTACTACCCAAGTAATTAGATTGCTCTAGTTGATCCAGTATGTCTGGGATCATATGGCCATTATATAAAACCACATTAGACGGGCAGTCGGCAGTAAATTATTTCTGTGTAAAGTCCCATTTCGGCCCTTCATTCGTACAACGTCAAAATTGAGGATTAACATTTCTTAAATGATTAAAAACAAAAATGTTAAGTAAAATTTGCTTTGCAGTACCTTTAATAAAACACCCTTCATTTTCATTGACTCTTTCCATAAATTTGCGGCCAGTTAGTGCTATGTATTTTATCCCACAATCGACGCTTCGCTTTACTCTGTACACATCACTTCTATCCGTCTCCTCATACTTATCCTTCGCGTAGAAAATAATTTCACCCAGAATAAAGGGGCTATACAATGACACAGCATTTATGTTGAAATAAGTTTTTTTATTATCCAACATATCCATCATAAATGGTATTGAGCTAGTTTTTGTGTTCTTCTTTTTACGGAGGGGATAGCGGTAGGGAATTGAATTTCTTTCTTTCTTCTCGAAAGTTCCATCAGCTTTTAAATGAATTGCTTGTTATAGACGTTTCTGAAGAAAATAGTATTATTATTAGTGGTCAGTTCTCTCCTGAAGTTACTCGATAAAATCGGTGTATTAATTAATCTATCAACCACTCCTCTAAAAGGGACTAGCTTATACAAATGATGGTGATGAGAATCACTTGGAATGACTGCGTCAGTAAATGCGAACTTCCTTTAATCACAAAGTCATGGTCACCACTTATAAAAGTAATACTCTAAGCAGATAATATGTACAGATACAGATATAAACATATAAGCAGTAATAATCTAAGAAGTTAATAGTGCTCCCACAATATTATATTATAAAATTATTTGTAGTATGTAAAGAATGTGACCATGTTAAAAAAGGGGACAGCTTTATCACAGAGTGACGTCTGATACTTTTTCCTATAGGTATAAAGCGGTTATCTGATTGTGAGATGAGAATGGGTGGAGGGCGGCGGAAAACCAATCTTCGGCTCGATGATTGCTAATGATGATGGATTTTGGAAATTATTTTCGGTTCACGTGTGCTTAGATTAATAAACGTAGTGCCGTGACAATTCTCCTGGAAATACCTCTTGTTTTTAGCACATTGCCACCATGATCCATCCGATACAACCAATTGCACATTTTTACGGATTCAATGCTTCCTTACACCACAGAACCATATGGCCGTATCTATTCTCTTCTCTATTCTGCCACAGGAAAACTACGAGTTTCCTTTGTTTGATCTCAGCCCATTAGTACGGCTACACCCACTCATTCCGAAATGTAGCTTCAGTGAGAGAAGACCAGTGGTTTTCCCTCACACTTCACTTTACTGAGAGCACATCCTCGGATCCCTAATGATGGCATACGGTCTCTTTCTCATCGGAAACCCGCGATTAAGCTTTTGTTTGTTTCTTACTTTTTTTACGAGCCCACTGGATTTGTACCCAACTCTGCCTCTTGGCCACTCTCTCCTTTCACTCTCCTTTCCGCTGCTATGAGACGGTACGGGATGCGCTCCAAAACTCACACCGTAATATCCCGATTCTAGGTCAAGTTTGAGTTGCCGCTTGGTTGATCCAACAGGTTTCAGAAGCGGACTCGCTCCGCACCTTCTTCAGAGGGGATAATTGGATTCAATTGTTTCGCATCCTCTGTGTGTGTGTTTTTTTCAATTAAGGTGACTATTTTCCTCACAAAACATCAACTGGCCAATGAGCTGCCGAGGAATTTGGTGAACCTTCCCGGGTCTGTGCTCGGTATACTTCTTGAACATTACAATAAAAGACAAGTGCGTTTCATAGTTTCTGGTTCACATTTGGAAGTATATACCTAACAATCGTATATTTTACGGAATACATGTTAATCACTTTGTGATGTACTGTGAAGTTTCAAGGGATGCTGCTCCCCACATATTTGTTATTTAAACCAGGGGCGGATAAAGAGGGGGTGCAGATGGGGCAGCCGCCCCCCGTAATTCCAAGGAGAAGTAGAAAAAATGGTAATCGTGAGGTATTCCGAAACCCCTAGTCCCACGGAAAGTTGCATGCCGCCCCAAAACAACGACAATAATCCACCCCTGATTAAAACCTTGCTATTTAAGATTTTTGCCACGAAGTTGCTCTATAATTGGGACATATGGATTTCAATTTATATTAAAGCAATAATTTCATGCAACAAATAATAGCATCTTCTTAATAGAAGACTGGACTTCATTAAAATAAATTCTGTGGTTAATTTTAATAAAAACGTGTCCCTAATTTATCGTAAGCTAGGTATAGAATTGGTAATCCATTTCTATTCCTAGCTTTTCTTTAAACCTTATATAATTCGATACGTAGATAATGTGTTTATTACCATCACCTAGTATATTTCGAAATTAGTGCAAAGGAGAGAACGTATTTCTCCTCAACTGTCTTTTTATACTGGAACATACCAATATTATATAGGATATTCCGCGTAACAATCATTACGCATTGTTTTTACTATGTCCTATCAATCCCCACAGTCAGTTGGATAGGATATCGATGTATTTTGTAGTTGGCGACATATTCACTCCATTTTTGATCAAATATGAATTAACACTGAATAACTACAGGTAAAAAAGATATTACCGAAAATTCTCGTTAATAATAATCCCTTAGGTCCCCCAGAACTGAGTTAATTTATTATACATGTCATTTGTACTTTAAAACAGGTAGTTCGACCTTGGATGAAAATATTCAGATGGAATAGCTTCAAGATGGTGCAGAAGTAATTATTTCAATCAACAACTAAGTCTGCAGGAAAATCATTTAAAAATGAATAGGATTCGGATGGGTAGGCGTAAGAATACTCTCTTCTGATACACCATTACTGACTACACCGGAAACATTGCAAAAAACCAATCCTTCAAAAAATCTCCTATTTCGCTCCTTCCCATTCCTAATTATTTTTTCCTATTCTCCCCGTTTTTCATGGGTATTTTCCTAGCACCTCTGCCACATGCCCTGGCGTAGGACCCTTAGGGAAGTATGTTACGAAATGAAATGATTTCACATTATTCTCGTCGTGCTGGAAAAATCAAATGAAGGTCAACGCATTCTTCCACTTAAAAGTCTTATTTTTTTACATACCAGGAGGAGGGAATAATTGGAGCAAGACTTCCAACTGGCAGTAGGGCAGAAAGGAATGAGAAAATACGTTTTCATTCGACTTTTTATCTTAAAAGTAAGTTATTTATTGTTTCTTTGATTGCTATTGAGGAATTACAAGTTCCAGCATATACTGAGAATCCATTTTTGAACTTTATTGCTTGCACAAAATGACATAATTCACTTCCGTTCGCCACGGACTAATTTTTAAAAACAATAACTAATTATTTCTGTTGCATGATCTCCAGGGGCAACAGTTCCACTCAATTCACGAAGGAAATTAAGCGTAAAAGATTGTAGACGAGTTAAAAAAAGGCTTTGTTCTCATAGGTTCAGGAAAAATAGCTCTTGCCATGTTAAAGTCGGCCAAATTTAACAAATATTAAGTCAAAGATTTTTTTTTCATTCCTGCCAATGCCCATATTTTGTTCGTCAGTAGGTTTTCAGGCTATCGTATTTTGAGAGTGCATTTATTTGTATCTTTTTTTAGAATTTGTTAACTAACGGTGCAGATATTTTCGAATAATTTTATATTTTTATCATCTTAAAGATCCCGAAAAATGCAGATTTACTTCATATATTTTATGTATACCCATTTCATCACCACCCACGAAAATATTTCATGTCATATCTGCTGGACCAGTGTTTTTATTTAACTAAGCTACTTGTGATTCTGCTCCTAATTTACCGTAATTTTTATGAATTTTCCGAGTATTTGCGTCATGGCTAAGCGCGGAAGTTCTTACGAACGGATGTACTTTTTCTTCTTCCTTGGGCGCTACAACCCCCCTGGGTTTTGGCCTTTTCAACAGTTAACGCCCATTTTCTACCTTTTGTTACCTCTTGGAAATATTTTGTATTCGTAAATCCTCTGTGATATCGTCTCTCCAAGGTTTTTCCATTTTTCTTTGGTCCTATATCTATCTGGTATCCATAAATTTTCTTTGTCGATCTTGTCTCCGTCATGCGTATCAGGCCCACCGCCCTAGTGGCGGATTGTGGGAAACAGCGTAGATGCGATTATTGTAATGGAGCTATACAAAAAAAAACTTGCTATTCGAAGAGCGTCGGCGATCAGTTGCGGGCGGGGAATACCCGATTAAAATTAAAATCTTATTTTCTCCTCTTGACTCAGACGGACACCATGTTTATCCAACGTAATCGTATGCACGCTCCTCTGCTATGAATGTTATTTTCCATAGATCTTACTCTTCCTCTTCCACATGGCCAACCAGATGCTCTTGAATGCTCGGGCCGCCATCCGGTAGACGTACCGCATGAATCACAATGCGCTGCTTCGCCCCCAATAAGACCGGCAATTGAATGCAGCGAAGGGGGAGCGTAGCCTCCGAGATATACAGGCCGTAACACTACCCCCTCCACTTGTATTTAGTAGGCCTACGAAAAGCGTAGGAAATGCGCTTCCTGTGTAATTCTTATGGCAAGGTTCAACAAAGTTAGGCAATTATTTCATGCCATATGCCACATTTCAAGGACCACGTTAGTTTCATAAAAAAATATTTATGCACTTGGAAAAGCATTCTCCTTATTTAAGTAAGACTTTTTAAGACAAATATTATTCGAAAACGAAAAATTGTCGATGCAATTGCTGCGATTGCGGCAAATATATTTCTCTCACATTCAATTGATAGACAAACACGACCTGAAATCAAATTTGGTAGATTAAGGAGACAATTTGATTCAATGATATGCAGATAATAAAAGCACAAACGGATACTGATAACTTACATTTGGTTCCGAGTGTCATGCGATGCAAATTCTCAATGGAGGATGAGGACGTCCTATACTTCAAATAGTCTTTTAACGCTCCCCTTAATTACATAACCAACTTCTGTTCTCATGGTATGTAAAGTACTATTTGTTTATGGACATAAAATCATTTAAATGGCAAATAAAAATCTGTTTACTTTCAGTAGGCCTACTTACATTTCGTGTACTTATATTGTGATAAAATCACATTGCAAGGATTTTTGAACTTCTGCAGCTATCAGTCATGATGCATTATCTCATTTAACAAAAAACTTACGGTAATAACCAAGTCTTATCTGCCATAATAACCTTTTATTGTATTTTTTCAATCATCTCCGTAAGAACACTCACGATTTTCGGCCTACAATTTGAAAACAGATGATGATCAAAATTCGAGTGTTCAGGCCTGTACCACAGTTTTAGACTGTGCCTGTACATCTCGGAGGCTACGGGGGGAGTGAGATGTTCATTGTCGATGGAATCGAGGGAAATTACTCATGTAAATGGTAGTGAATAATAAACGATGGCTTATTTATACCGCACTGTAGGTACATTTGAAAAAATAACAGGTAGTGTCTACGACACAAAAGATTTTTATTTACATACATGTACTTATACTATTTTTATACTTATATACATTCCCATCACGCCATTCCCTTTCGGGATAGGAAAAACCAAATAACTTGGTTATTCCTGTAAGGATTATGGAACTGGCTCGCTTTTAATAATTTCCCCATAATGTCCTATCGTTGCATACCTGTGTCTCGTTTCTATTACACTCATACAATGTATGAGTCATACATTGCTCCATACACGCTTTCCTATTATTAAGACTCATAATAACCCTCCTCTGAAGAGTATATGCCACTATATTCACATTATGCTCTGTTTTTGCAGTAGTTATAAATGGTGCGCACGAAGAAGGAATTTTGATAACTGTTGGTTCGGCAGGGTATTTCTCTTGTTTTGCAGCCTTTGTCAGTTCTAGAGAAAGAGTGCGGAGTTAAAATAATATTCTCCGTGCCACCCTGAAACTCGCTTGATCTGAATTTTTACAATAATCTCAGCCTAGCCTGTAGCTTCCGACGTCATTAAGAGATAACCCAGATATACGAGTGGCTAAAAAACATTAGAGATGAAAGTTATAGGGTTTTTCTTAGGCTAAAACTAAAATGACCTGATAAGCGCCAATATAATTCGAGATGATAACGGTAATTCGGCAGTGGCCGAGGACCGTAGCAGGCAGAATAGTGTCGGAGATATGCCTTTCACGTCATACCCAATTACATACATAAATGCATACCTATCACGCAGTTCCCTTTCGGGGAAGGCCTAGTCAAGAGAGCTTATAACTCGGTGTTAGACCTAGAAAAATGGCTTTGATTTCAATAATTTTCGCCTTACTGCCCCATCCTTGCAAACCTCTTTTACTTCTGCCATAATCACGTATTGCTTCATATATGCTTCCTTGTTCTCAGGACTCCTAACATTCCTCATCCTAAGAGTCTCTTCCACCACGTTCACCCATGACTTTTGCGGTCTACTCCTTCCTCTCATGTCATTATCTCCTCTTATCATGTGCTTAGTTGTTCGACTCTCATCCATTCTCTTAACATGGACAAACCAACGAAGCACTCTCTTTTTATATACCTACCTCCATTACTGGAGCATCCAATCCTCATTCTTTCATCACCCACTCATTCCTAAGCCTAAACTTCCTACTTTTATCACAGGCTAACTATCAGATAACTCATACCCACAGCATTAAGTTCACACTTCTGTTCATCCTGGGATACCTAACTTTCACAAATATTAAATAAAGTTGGGAGGATTAGACTTTTTTACACTGCGATTTTCGCTTCCTAAGAATAAAACTCATTCCTTGATATGATCAGTGGCGGATCCACAGGGGGGGGGGGGATTTCCCCTCCCAAGAGGTCAGGCGAGCAAAAGAAAAATCATAGGATTTGATAGTAAACTTCAAAATACCAAAAGCTTAATGGCACTTATAAAAAACATCTTTCTCTTTCCAACGAGCATAAACTGTGTGCTTCGGTGCACAATGATATTTTCTGCCCAGCTTGTCTGTTAGAAATTGTAATTACAAGATGTAGAGAGTAATACATACGCACCTAGTGTGCATACCTGAGGTGCCGACTTCTATTTAAGAATTCCGGAAACGGAACTTTGTGACACGTGCCATTTTGCTTGGACGTCTCTCATTTAAATTGGTATGAGTTACCAGTAAGTTTGAAAAGCAAGTCTCTTTCACTTGATAATTATTTTCCCTCCCCCACACACTTTTGAAACCTAGACTTGGTGTTTTTCAAACAAAAACAGAATTTTATTTTTAAAAGAACTTATTTTGACAAGTAGATACGTAATCGGAAAGTATTTTGCCTTGTTTTTCATGCTAAGTGCAAAACATTCCTTGTTAAGGTAAAAAGTTCTTGGTTTCCATAGCAAAATAGGGAGAGATAACAATTTTTGGGTTTTAGCAGTACAACATGATTTTCAAAGAACATTTCTGTACTTTTTAACTACATCGTAAAACGGAATTATCTTTTCCAAAAAACTGGTGTAACATCTCTCAAGTTTCATCTTCATATACTTAGCCTCTATTGAATCAGTGGTCATGAACTCGGGTGTGTTAAGCTAACTTTTCCACAATTTCCGAGGTCTGATGTAAAAGTAACGTAGCCCGTAACAATTCTATTGTCCGTTACAATTCTATGAAAGTGGGATGCAGGCAAAGATGGCTATGGAGTAGTGACCGTAGTAATTGGCTTGAGCATCATTGGGTGACGGGTATGGAAGAATGAAGAAAGGCGTACGCAGACAGATAATTCGTTGAATGTTGCTTCCTTTCCATTCTGGCGCTCCCTGTGCCATTATCAGGCTACGCCAGATCGCGGATGGAATTGGAAGGGAGGAGTTAACAAACCCATAGTCAATTATGTTAAATAAATCGCCAATAGATATAGGAAAAATATACAGGCATAGTTATCAGTAAATATAAGATGTGTGACATGAGATTCACATAAGCAAGCAGGCGCAAGAACGCTCGTGCACGCATAGACCCCCATACCTTTAAAAAAATTTCCAAAGTCCCACCCCAAGATTGCTCCCTGGATCCGCCCTTGGATAAGATCCACGTGCTAACCACGACTTTCCTTCCAGCATTCGCTCACCACCTTATAACCGCCTCTATTCTTTCATCTTTCGCAAACATTCTGCCTAAGTACACAAATTTAGGCATTGGAATACTGCTGAAAAGTCCGAACTATAGAATTAGAACTCAAGCTTTCACGACGTTAGCCATCACAACAGTCAACGCAAAAAAACGATCCCCCAAAGTTAGCAAAATTAATAAATGCTATGTTATCGACGTTTTGGATGATGGAATATTTTCTGGCTCATCTAATGATATTTAAATGCTACTTTCAGGGGAATCGCTTAAAATCCAACATCCTTTGTTTTGACTAAAAGCCTCAGTGGCCGGTAGACAAAAATAAAGCTTCCTACTCATTAATGATCGACGTGTAAAAAGTAGTTTTCACTAGATCATAATTTACTGTTCACTTAATTCAGATCGAAAGTATGTAAAATATATGATAAATTTTAGCAATCGGTCTCCTATAGATGAGAACATTGTTATTAAATTCAATTTAAGGAGAGAGAATCAGCGTACTACCCTTTGCTGATGACATTGCAATTCTGGTAGGGAAAAAAGAATGTTTGACGAAAATGGTGGCTGCCGAAATAAACTAAAAAGAAATAAGAATTATAGATTAACGTCAATATAGAAACAAGTATGGCGCATAAAAGATATCCAGAAGACCAAATCCCTGGAGGACTTGGACAACAAATGTTTTAGCAAATGGAAGAATTTTTGCTACCTGGGAAGTAGAATCACCAGGGATGGAAACTAGAAATATATAGTGGTCAGAACAGCGCAAGCCACGAAGGCCAGTAGAAGAGTTAAACTAGCCAGCAGCACAAACTACGAAGTGAGGAAGCACTCTATTAAAACATATACTTGGAGCAAGCTCTTACATGGCAGCGCAGCATGGATGAATGCTGCATCCGAGCAAAGAAGGTCTGAATTGATGAAAATACGATGTTATCGAAGAATGGTGAAATTAAAATGGACCGAGATAACCTTAGAATAAGAGTTAGTACGAGGAGTTGGAGAAAACTTGTTCAATGAAAACTCAGCGAATAAGGAGAGAAAAAATTATTGGACACATTCTAAGATGCAACAGCCTCGAGAAAACAGCACTGGAAGGAGAAATGAATGGGAAGTATTATCGAGGAAGACCAAAGATGTACTAAATTAGGCAAACTATGAGGGACGTTGAAATGAAGACTTACGAAGGAATCAAACGTTTAGCTGATTGGAAAGGGAAAGGAGACCTGCAGCAAATAAATATTCGGAGCCTTGATTGATGATGATAATATTTTCAAGTGCATCGATGCCAACGCGTTGTTTATGACGATTATGTTGTGCCATATGTTATTAAACTTATATGTAGATTTTAGGTATCACACCGGCCGCAGATATTATTATCAGAATAATTTTCTCGGAGAGTTGGAGCCAGATTTCTCAGATCTTCCTCAGCAAGTGGCTGATATTTATGCATTTTTTATTCGTACTTTTCCTCTTAAGTTACTCGTGTTTGAAACGGAAAAATCTATCAGGTATGTTTGCTCTGCTTTAAGTTAAGGGTTAAATCAGGTATATTACATGGGCGTACACGGTCTGTTATAATATTTACATTGTTATAAATTTTGAAAAAACATTTTGTACTACAGAGAGTGGTGTCAATTTGAAACTTGCAGATAATAATATTTATTATTATTTTTCTGTTAGATTTTGACACACGGCTTTTCTAACAATTATCGTCAATCGTTAAAAACTCTAAATGAAGTTAATGGTTCTGATTGAGAGTGAAATTATCCTGTGAATACGTTTATGAACATGTTCACGGCGCTCCTACTTTCCATGTTGTAGTGCTGCTCTTCCCGCATATACTGTGATAAACAGATCATCATGGGCAGTGAGTTGGCATAGGCAGAGAGAACTCTCGAGTATGCCAACCCATTGCTCTTCTGAGGTGTTTATAATTCTAAAGGTTTCGGTAAAACGCACGCTAAACACAGAGCGGACGTGAGTTGGATGCAGTTGAATAAGCAATTTCATCAACGCGCACGCCCGCCGACCGACTGGAATGTAAACTACATAACTGCCTTTTCTCCAAAGATCAATACCTCAAACTATTCGGAGCGTGACAACCCGGACTGTCTCCGAAGAAATTACTATAGTAGTTCCGCGATTATATACAATTTTCTCCGTCCCAGTGAAGTGGATCACACAGGCCACAGATATTCGTCGAAATATGATTCCAACAATTACTAACTCAGACAACAACAGAAAATGGAACAAGGAGATCTCTCACTATTGCTTTTCATTTAGACTCTTGAAAAAGTTATGAGAATGGAAAAATCAATGAAGGAAAACAAATTTCCAGAGCTAGGTTACCGAAAAAAAATCTGCCAATAGATTTCCTAGCTTATGCAGACGACTAACCCATCCTCTTAGATTCAGTGGAATCAGCCACATAACTTCTAGCATTCCTAATAGAATTGGTCTGCAGATCTCCTTTCAGAAAAACATGCGAGACCAACATCAAAACAGCTCCTAAGAAAATGAAAACAAAATATCGTCAAATCTACATGACTCTTAAATTCAAGTAACTTTGGAGAAGTAATTGAGCATAACGTCTCAGAAAAAACAGCCATAGAGTTTACAAAAGGAAAATGGCCTATCACCAAACCAAGAATGTGTAACACAAGAAATCCATATCCATAAATGCTAAACTAGGCACAATTCAACGGTAATTAGTCCAGAAGCACGCTATGTAGCAGAATGTCAGACTCTAAACCAGAAAATAATAATGGAAGACCTGGAAGTCACTGAAAGAAGAATGATAAGAATGGGGCCAGTTAAAAGGGAGGGAACAATTAAGAAAACGCCGGAGCACATTACTCTTGTGCATATATTGAAAAAAATCATAGATAGGATTAGAAAAAGAAGAGTTGCTTTCGACGGACACCTTCAAAGGTAGAATCGCGATGGGGTAATTACGTTATATTTAAAGTACTAAGTTCCTAGTTGTACAGGTGATACATGCATGCGTGGTCCAGGAGTTAGCCTCACACCTCAAAACATTTCTGGAAATCACATTTAACACATCATTATACAAAGTTAAAGTACCACAAGGCTGGAAAATATCCAATGTTCGCCAATATATAAAGAAGGAAACAAAACAGATCCAGGACATCACCGGCATATAGCTTAAAAACTATATTAGGCAATATTATCGAACTCGTAATTTCTACTAACATTGTGAATTTGCAGAACAATCGACATTTATTTTACGGCAGTCAGCACGGCTTCCGGAAAACTAAATCTTGTGAAACCCAGTTTGGACTCTTCTTCTATGCTATCCTAAGAACAGGACAAGTGAAAAACAGGCAGACTACGAAGTCACGTTTTTAAAATGTAGACTCCTTTGTGTACGTGGCAACAACCTTGATTTTTTGGAGAACAAAAAATATCGGAATTCACGACTACCATCTCCGAGGAGCATGAATATTTACGCTTTTAAGAGAAAGTTGAGCGTAGGGTTTGACATAGGCTCCCAGGAGCACGTGTCGGGGGAAAGAGGGAATACACCGCTAATATATTATAAAAGAACAAGACTTAGCAACTTTCACCGACTATATTTTATATCCTTGACTTTTTCTCACGTATTTTCAGCAACTTAGCTATCGCAAGTATATTGTTAGTTGACTGAAAAGGGAATAAGTAGACATTCCCCCACATTATCAATCTGTCCTCAAGCTGATTTCTCTTTGAGGTTGTCTTATTTTTAAAACAAGTACTTGACTATCTATTTTGTAGATTTTTAACAATTTACTACACATTTTTCCGAGACGAAGTTCGTGATGATGGTTTTTGCCACGACGTTGGCATGAAAAATTTTCTTAGTAGGTAGTCCAGAAAGTAACTCCAGTAACTTGGAGAACGTGTTAAGCATTGGAGGATGAAATAACGTTCCACGTTTATCGCTCGAGGAAGGATGAACGATAAAAAGAACTTTCAAAGGAGCTAGCAGTGACAAGGAAAGTATTTCAACGGATAATTATGGGCAATAGCTTTGCTGATGCGAAATTTTCACTCAAACAAAAGCCTGGCGACGTCCACAACATGACAATTCAAAGGCATCTATACTTCTTTGATCATGGTCCAAATGAGTTTCCTTGATGCTCTTTGTTTAATAGCGCTAGGATAGTAAACCTCCGGAAGGTAATTTTAGCTTCCGAGAAGGGTAATTATGGTATTGAGTGATGAAGGTTTATTCTCAATAAGTGACTCTTCTTACCCTCCAACATTTGCGATTGCTTCCCAAGGTTTCAAACGATGCATTTCCGCTATCTTCCCGTCAAAGAGTACCAACTCTCGCCCCGAACGAGGACATCTTCATTGAGCTATTGTTCAGACTGCGGCTGTCTCTCCAAGGTGTGAGTCAACAATGAGATTGCCTGAGGTTTAAAGGCAGGATAAATCAGCACGGATGAGATTTTTTTTACAGAAGTAGCAGGTTAACGGTAAAGAAAGTGCGCCCAGAATCAAGGAGCCAGGCTAATGGATAGATCGTCAGGCTACCTACTGACAGGGCCCTTTGTCATTTATCATATTCTTGCTTTGGTGAAATATACCGGGACTTTAGGGAGTGGATAAACAAATGGCTGAAGTTTTCATTGGGGGTGAGAAAAAATACTATAAAGCCCTCGATTTCAAGTTATTTGTAGCTCTCAGATTGCTATCAATAAGAAATTTACATGTGTATAAGGATCTAAGACTATTTAGACAAAAGTTCCGAGGGTTATAGATATACGTAAACATAATTTCTGGAGTGAATTGAAATTCTTCATGCCTACATCAAGAAATTTGTGCGAAAGATCTTGTTTTACACTTTTATTTTTAATTATAATTTACCCGAAATGATACAAAAGTGCAACTGTTGTCAAGTTTTCATAAATAGCCAAAAATGGCATTTTTAAATAAAAATATTCAATGGTTCTTTCGATTATGTACCAACATAATTTAGGCAATAATATTTTCACTGCTGGAACCACATCACATGGCATGACTTTTATTGTGATGATGGCAGCTAAATTCAGGAAATGGACTTTGAGGACCACCCAAAGCTTTCAATGCTTATATTAACAACTATTAAAACTGTAACGTACCAAAGGATTGGATTTGTGTGCTGGTTCGAGTATAGGATAACCATTCCGAGTACCCTATAACATTCGGGGTTTGAATCCCGGCAAAGACAGGGACATTTCAGTGGTATACCGATCCCTACTTTGGTGCCATATGAGGAGCACTTCAATAGTTATACTCCGTCCGTTGGATGCAACGTTTGACCATTTGGCGTCTTTCGTTAAGAACAGGGTAGTGTCGACGTCGCTTCAACGCTTCTTCATTCCCCAAGTGATCCTTTCTTTACCAAACTACCGACCCCTCCTTAACGACGTAAATTACCTCAGCTATTCCTCGCCTCTCCGAATGAGCGCCAACCCATGTTATGAATTGTACGAGTACGTAAATATATTGTTATTAATACTATAAAATGGTGTTATTTTTCATAGAGGCCAAATCCGTAGGATCCCATTTAGCTTCTTCATCGCATTAACATCGTCTTAAAGTTAGAGGTGTTTGTAACAAGGGTTAATTTTAATTTAATTTCTAACAGAGGGGAAATAGTTATTATTAATTGGTAAATTGGTGGAGCTATATCATATTGATCGCGTATCAGTCCTTTTACTTTTCTGGTTTCGGTGTATTTCAGTGTTTTTATCCTCATTACTGGTCAATGTGGGGAAGTTATGCATATAAAGGCAAATTAAGGTCAATATGTATTTAAGTGTGGTGCATTAGCGTTGGGAAACATCCGTGTATATAGTCTTTCACCTCATGTATATTTTTTATTTGGCCACAAAATGCTCCGAGTTTACTCTCTTGAATGTAGGAGCAACTAGTGCGAGTAAATGGCCTCACATTACTGGATTCGCATGATATTTTTTTGAGTTGGTGATGGAAGGACGACCCTTGAATCGTTTTTAGTTAATTTTTTCCCAAAACTGCAAAAAAAACTTCAGGACTGACCAAGGGTTTTGAGCTGGTGGATTGAAATAACGTAGGCAAACCTGCAGGCTAAGCGGAAGTTCTGCTTCCTGAGGTCACTCAATTTAGTGAGTCTCGTCTTGAGCGAATGAGTCCACGTAAAACGAGATCATTCTGCTTCTGAAAGCGCAAAAATTGACGTAGCCACCAGCCTGAGAGAAAGCGTTCCGTTTTTGGGTCCAGATGCCTTTTACTCTCTTGGAACTCTGGGCGTTGCTGAACACAATGATGCAGGAATGGTGTATCCCTATATAAGCTGAAATTCGTAATTTCCCACACCACCGCATTTCATTAGAACTACACCATATTATAGAGAATATACATTTTTACCCTATGGAATACATGTAAAACACTCCACGCTAATTGGCATTCTGCGGTAAAGCATGCCACGTTAAAATAATCCACGAAACCAGTGAGGATTGCGTATTGCCACGCACCTTAATTAAGGCAATCGTAGATGGAAAAATAACATTAAAAGATTTATTGTACAAACTCCAAACAAATTCATCGTTGTCAATATTGGAAACAGTAGGTATCATATATGACCTCCATAATCATACCGCATGCAAGGTACCATTGAAGGGCAGATAGAAGATAAAGAGGCCATATGGCATCTTTATCTTGTATTTATGGATTGTAGCCCATTTAATAGACTTTCTTTTTGGGTAATGCAATGGTATAATAACAATTTACAAAATCTCTCGAGCTTCATTCAAGCGGAACAAAAATGTCAGATAACCATTAGCAATGAAGATACATGATTAATTTAAATAATCTAAATGTTTTCGCACAGCTATGAAACTGCATTTATCTGGATAAAAATATTTCGTGCCTTTAATAGAAATTCAGCGCATAAAATCCACAATTGCTTCTACTACTTTTTGAAGATGCAAGGATTAAAATAGTTCCGTTAAATAGTTTTGTTTACACCCTACTTGTCATATTATCAGACCGGGATTCACTTCATTTTATAGAATGCAGACGATAAACTACAGCGACAACCAGTTTATCTGTAAAAGTAAACTTATCGAGCAAAATGGATTTTTTTAATGTTCTACATACACACCCTTCTCATTTCGGGGAAGGCATAGTCAAAAAGTATAATTCTCGGTGATAGGCCTGTGAAACTAAAACAAGTCAATAATTTCCTTCATATAAATACTGCAATATTTTCATGAATCTTGAGAAAAATAACAAGATCCTCTCAGGGATAGATTTATGCATTAACCATTTATTTTTTAAGGGGTGGAGATTCTTCTGTTAGCCAATCGAAAGAATAAAGGAATGATAGCTGGTAGTTATCATAAAGAGTTTTTTAAACTGCTTCTCTACCTTCGTGGATAGGTACTTAAGTTCTTTCTTATAAACACTGCTTAAGCTCATTTTCTGCCGTGGTCCAGGGGAGAGCCATGACCTTAACAGAGCGAAAATCGTCTGAAAATCACCCTTTCCAGTCTTTTCTCGGCGTACCCATTCCACCAATGAGTGACCGTGATTCCGAGGTGGATGAGCGTGCTAATGCGGAAAAACTTCCGCAGATAAAGTCACCGGGCGTGAAGACGAATAATTTTTCTCTTAATATTTTTTTGCTCCGCCAGTTAAAAAAGTCACCATTGAAAATCGAGGTCACTTTCAGTCGCGTTGATTTCACTGAGCATTCCAGCCGTATCGACTCAGTTTTTAAATTGTAAGCACGAACCTTAATCTTCCAGGGCATTCTAAAGTAGCTTCTCAAATATACGATTAGTCGTTATGCAATGATGTTTTGTTCATTTCAGATTAACTCCAAATCACTCTTATTTCAGTAATTTCTCAAATAATTTCGTTAATTTGTTTTGATTTAACGAGTCGAAATTGTTTATTTAACGTTGTACTTTAACTTCACTTGAAATTTACACAACTGAAAGTTTTGTACTTATATCCGACACTTGAGGAGAGGCTTTAAAATTTCTACACAACTAAAAATAATAGCGCACTCAGTTAAGATATGAAATTTTATTATTATAAAGGAGTTGAAATGATACATGTAATCGACAATAGCCAGTTATGAGGCAAATAGATTATCGACAATAGACTATTAGTTATCAAAACTGAAGACATGATTATGATCCAATAGACTTTATGAATAACTGAAAGGGCAGGTAAATTAAATTCTATCGGAACCATTTAATAGGAATGGAATTAAACTCTAAGCGCTATGGCAAACTAAAATGATTGTGGGAGCTCACGGGAAGATCTACTTAGTAGGGACCAAGAGAAAATTTATTAATAACATTCACAGTAGTGGTCATGGCATGGTGTAATCTCTCCATATTAAGATGAAGTAATCAAAACAGTAGAATACCATTTGGTTAATAATTAATGATTAAATCGCGTTTACATGCTTAGCGTTATTCATAAGATATAAAGTCATAAACATGTATAAATTACATCAAACCAAACTTATGGCGTTAAAATATGTGGGTACGAAAAGCATATTGGAAAAGGTAGTAAAAAATATAATTAAAAGGACTCTAAGAGTTCATAATTACTTATAATGAATTAATCAAAGTATTAAAGATGCACTTGAGTTTTGAAGTATTAGCTCTTAATCTAAGACGAAGGGAAAGACAGACTATTAATAAGTTTCTTTCACGACTATTTTCGACGTATTACGTAATTATCAAGAGGAGTCTAAACTCGCAACATCTGTTTTTTTACCTCCATCATAGAACAGTTCCACCACTTCAGCTCTGAAATGTTACTTTATGCACGTAATTTTAGGCCTAGAATTTGAGCAAACTTGTTTTAAATAAAATGAAATAACTTCAGGAATGACTAAATTTTAACCTTTAGCCCAACTGAAATGAAGGATTCTACACTTTAAAGAGTAAATCGCGTGTGCTTTTCTTTTTCGGGTGGGTTCGGTATATTGCATTCCACTTTAAGTCCCTCTCTCATGCTGCGACTTTTTTGTAATCCCTGTAATTAACTACCTGCTTCTAAAGATCCACTCATAATAGTAATTGTACGTAAAATCAAAGGGAAGCATAATCAAGTGAGCGATGTAAGGTTGTGTTTTAAATAGATGTATTACAATAGAAAATCTCATTCAGGAGAATCACTTAAGAGAATACGATGTAAAGTTTGAATACTATGCTCAGATAATATTCAATGGCACGGTGGTCTGAGAAAATATCGCGAGACATCAATAATCAGTGCAAGAGGAGAACAGTGTACGAATAATCCACCGATTATCGGAACGAAAGAAAGGTAGAGCCAAAATCAGAGAAAAGAGAACCTGGACTGTCTACACAATGATGGAGCTTGGGCAATTAAAAAGGAAACATTTCTAAACAAATGAAGTAAATAGAATTATCGGAAGAAAGACGATGAAAGGAAAAATAAATAGCTGGAATACCTAATTCTTTAGTACAAAATTACGGCTTATGTAGACACAGATAATATAATTTTCAACCTTTGACGAATAGGCAACTGAAATTATTTTTTTACCCCGCGAAAGTAGTCCATCCGTAAAATAACCGACACATATTGTTTGAAAATATTCAGCAACCAATTTGAGAAAAACAATTTCAGCCAGAAAAATTATCAAACTTCAGATGCAAAATCATAGTCGTTACCTGGGGTTGACAGATAATTTTCACTACCTAAAAGCCTCGTTGAAGTAAAAAATAAGTTAAAACTACTAATGTTGTTAAACTTTTTCCATAAAATTTTTCAGCACTTAGAGTCAAGTTTAAGTCAGCCAAGAGAATTGAAGCATAAGCGTTGAAACTCTCAGTTGAGAAAAAGTATGAGAACAAATGGTGAAGTATTTTTTAATTTTTACATGATAAAACTTTATCACCATATCATTCCATAAACAGTTAATTTTATTCAGACTTAACATTCGTGTCCGTATTTTACTATACTGGGCTTTATACACTAGTACCTAGTGAACCTGAATGAAACGTGACTATCATTATTTTAGGATTTAACCCCTCGAGTACCAAAAAATATATCTTAGTTTGTAGTTGCCTTAGTTGGCTCCTTGTGCCGTGAGTGTCAGCGAAGATATAGCGTTGTTAATTAATAGCCGTATTTAATAACTCTTTGTAAAAAATTGTAAAAATATGAAATATATTTACATGGATTGATCAATACCAAATATATATTCATCTTTCCTAAAACAAAGCACTTTGCACTTCATTGAAATGACCCGCGGTCCACCCGAAAGACTCATGGTGCTGAAAGGGATATACCCGCTTTAATTTGCCATTGAGACATGTGTTAATATCTACACAAAAAACGCCCTCAAGCAGATTCCCCGGTACCGCAAGCTCTAAGCGGAGAGGGCCCATTTCGCGAATCACAGAGAATCGGGTTCCCCTCACGCTGCATACAAACCAACTGAGTTGTTCCGCCTTTTGTTTTCCAACAACACTCCGCTCGCCCGCATTTGTTCCAAACATATTTCCGCAGGGAGGATTAGTAGATGCAAGGACGTTAGTGAGTGCGCGCGCGAGAGAACATGCATCGTCATGCATAATGCGAGCGGAGATGCGCGCTTGGTTGTCTTTTGAAGAGACGGAAAGCCAAACCGACGCTCTGGAGCGCTCTCTTGCGGGGAGCTGTTATCCGCATGACGTTGGAAGCATCATCTCTTCCGCAACTCCCCCACTACCCGTCCTCTCCGCAGGAACTCGGAACTCCAAGAGCGTTGTCATTGATCCCGAAAACCGACGAGAGCCAAGCAGTGTGAAACATTTAGTTTCCGCTCTCTCGAGTTACCAATTGGACGTTAACGTCTTTTTCCCGCTCCGGCTTGGCTTTGGGTTACGACGGAAGATGGCGTAACGGTTTCGTACCAACACTGCGGCTAAAATTAGTACACCGAGTTTTGGCGATGTTCTGTCTGCTTCTCCTGAGGGAAACTTAAACGTACTAACTATGACGTTGCGACGGTATATTGGCGCCTTTCGCGCGAGGCGTGGTGTTTTTTTTCTAATGAAGCCCAGTTCAAGCCCAAAACGTTGTATGATAAACCGCAAAAGATCTCCTTCGAGTGCCTCTAGTAGGTCTGTGGTGCTTGCAACGATAAATTTGACTATATTCCGCAAAACTCTGGAGCAAGGGTCGACGACCTGTATTATCCACGAGCCGGACCAAAACTAAAAAAAATATATGAAGAACCAAATATCCTGCGATAGCCGAATACGGTTAAGATCTTCATAGTTTGACGATGAGTGCCACTTTTATGAAAAATGCAATGAGTTTTTTATCAAATAAATATAAACAATAGTTGTAAAATTGAAATAGTTAAACATATTCAGGCTCAAGTAATTAAATATCAAGTGGAATCAGTAATTTGCAGTTCAACATAAATTATATAAAGATTTGATACCGTGCAAGTGATTAGGTTCTACTTTCTTGTTCAACCCACATATTCGATCTACTGAGACCCCATTGGCTTCGGCTTGCACTTTCGGCTACATGAAGGAGGTAAAAATGCGCATTGTTCCAACATATTTTTAACCTTTTTTAAACTAACCTCTGAATTCACCATCATTTTGATCAATGCCGCCTATTCACTGCAATAATATATCTTATATAAAATTCACTATATAAATATCTTTTTGCCACTACCACTGACAGGAATAAATTATGTAAATTTGTTACTTAGCGTTAGTTACAAATGGCTTAACGGTTTGTTTGCTGTGACATTAGAACAGTACAACGGAGTTATTTAAAATAAATTTGCATACTTAACCTCCAACACACTTCTCATTTCCTCACTTGATCTGTTCCGCAAGCTTCAAGTTATTTTCTAGTTCAGCATTTCAATTAGTGTATTTTTTATCCAAATCGTTCCTCGGTAAAGTATCTGTATAATTATTTTATTATTTCCACTTCAGTTTTCTAGGTTAAGAAGAACATTATTCGTTTTCACAAAAACTATCTTAGTTCTACGGCGTAAAAATAGAATTTTCCTTAATGACGGGATTTATCGACTGTAAAACTATTAAATTTCCCGTGTGAATTTAGGAATGGTCGTTAAGAAATGAGGTCGAAAATAGTCATTTCGTGAACGTTAACAGAAAGAAGATTTTTGTTTCAAGTACCAACCACAAATACAAAAAATTCATATCTTTCCCATCATGATCGAAATTACTAATTTATTATAGTTCACATTTCGCTTCGGAATTACGAATGGAGACCGCGATCACCTGGTTTCAAAGGTTAAGGGTCATCTGCTATGGAGAGAATTTCTTCTCGTCCATGCAGTTTGACGTCGCTAGTTGCTGTTGTTCAACGAACCATTCTCTGACGAAAATACACACATTTGGTGCATATTTCCCCACGGAATGATAGCAGCAGCACAGTAGAGACGCGTCACTAGATTACGAAGCGGGGAGGACATCCGGTCTTCACGGTGCAGAGGGAAGGATGCTGATTAGGCGCCTTGCTTTCGCTGCTGAATTACTAGGCTCAAAATGCGTCAACCATTTGCTGGCTGAGTGAAACATCTCAATGTTCAAGAGTGATTTTTTTCTTCAAAGGACTGATTATTTAAAAAATCATTTTGCATCAAAACAAACACTGTGAAATACTACATGATATAGTGATTTCCAGGCGTGAGCTTCTCAAAGCTTTCTCGGGTTTCCAACGGGTCAGAGTGTCCATGAAAGAGTGTTGAACTAATTCACAAGGATCTCTTCCGTATACACTCCGTAAAAAGTCTTAATTTGCATTTAGAAAAAACGTATCCTCTAATTGATATGAACAACAAAATCACACGTATTCGTTTTATTTTATTCTCAATTTGAACAATAAATTACACGATGTAAAATGCGAGAATGGGGAGACATGGGGAAAAATTATTTTTGAATGTAATATAAATGCCATTTTCACGTCAAACTGCGGGTAAGAACCAAAAACTGTTAGGAGATCTTATTAAAATAAATCGTTGGCTCCTAAACATGTAATTAATTTTTGTTGCAAATTATTGCAATAATTAAAGTGAAAAAATGCGACAATTTAATAGAAATGGCGCTGCAGTTGGATCCTATCACTATAAAAAAGTATTCATTACACATATAGGCCAAAGAACGAAATGTTTCGATGTTTATATCCATACTTGGGGACAAAGTAATTTATTTTGTAACTAAATGACGTGTCCACGACAGAAACAAATAAAATTTAATAAAGCAGTTGAAAATGGCTTAAGTGTCATAATTAAGTTGAATTTTTACTTAAAAATGTTCCGCAAAAATGTATATCTCTATTTCTGTATAATATACAAAGCAGACACATTTACATGTTCAAAATAAATGTAAGAAATTGATTTTTTTGTGTATTAAAATAGAGTTGAAAATATCATTCGAGTGCTTTCGGATATACAATGATTTTTGTCTTACCGCCCTCTGCAAAATCAAATAAATTTTTCGGCTGTCCCACTCGTGAGCATGCAACATATAATTAATTGACCGTGTGAAAAGCATGGATTTTCCAGATTAAACCCTCACGCTTGAAGCGATTGAACTAGTGCCTTGTTGATTGTCATTAAGAATGCAAGGTGAAGGGGAACTGTAGTCGTTTGAAATCAAATGCACGTTGGTGGTAACGATGGGCATATGCGGAATAAGCACATCTTCACTTTTTGACTTGCCATTCTGAATCGTCGCTTAGATGACGTTTGGAATCAGCTGTTTGTCAGTGAGCCTGGTTCCATTGCACAATCGTTGTGCATTAATGCTGCGCAAAAGAATTATTGATGTGCCGAGATTGAGAGACAATTTGTGCGGTGATACACCACAAAGATCCAAGGAATTTAAAAACTAAATTGGATAATTAAAAACCTCGTCCGCATTCATGACGCTGTCAATCGATTTTTAGGTGACAGACTCGCCCGAAATCTGTTCGTGGATGGCATAGTTGATTGCATTGACGTCGGTGTGTTTTTGCTGCCAAAATAGCACGTTCGCAAAGCCATTGGTGATTTTTGTAATTGGTGACAATTTGTGGGAAAACTTTCTGCATCAATTGTTCGATCGATGGAACAATGACACAAACGTTCAATGGAATTGATAAATATTTTGTGTCGGCATCAACTGGTAATTTTCTATTACCAATGTCCAATAGCTGTTTAGTAAATATGGGTGACACATTGCGCTGCAGATTTACGCGCATATTGGTCGTTAGCGTGAGTTTCTTCACGTCTCCAAAGATGCGACGACGCTCTGAGGCAAGCGTTGCGTTCATCAACTGGTGTTGAATTTGGTATTACTGGTCTGTCCCACACCTGAGCATGCAACGTATAGTTGACCACTTGAAAAGCATGGATTTTCCTGATTGAATCCGCACACTTGAAGCGATTGACTTTGTGCCTTGTTGATGATCATTGAGAAGGCAAGGCGAACGAGGAACTGTAGTCGTTTGACTACAAATATCAAATTAGTCACCGTGAGCCTGGGCCTTGTACATTCGTGACCGGAAGGACGTCTTGTCATGCCCAAGGTAACTCGTCATAAGCGCCCTGGGAGGAACTGGAAACTGGGGTCGTCATACTGCAATGCCGAAACCACAACTCCAAAGAGCTTTGATATCCGTTTTAATCGCGTAGATAAGATAGCGTCCAGGGAAAGATAACTCAGGTTAGTGAACTCCTCGAGATAGAGAATAACGCCTGAATTCACTAATAGACCGTACGTACAACTTGAAAGTGAATCTGAAGCCATTTGTTGGTATACGTTACATGAACGTAGTGCTGCCATAGGATAAGGATGCTTTGAAAAATATTAGCAGTTTTCAAAGAAAAATATATAACAAATGTAAGGGCCATAATTTGAGAATAAAATATATGCGTAGTCAAGGTTGAATGCTATAAAAACATTGTTTTCACTATTTTTTGTTTGAAATATCTTCATAAAGTTTAAAACAACTATTTTAGCGGTGATGGCACAGGGGCGGATTCAGCATCAAATTTGGGGGGGGGGGGTCATGACCTGGTTCCGGGGAGTATGGAATACACCCCGGGAGAGAGGGGCGTTCTCCCGGGGGGTATTCCATACTCAAACTTCTCTCACGTTTGGGACTTGTAGCCATGCATTTGCATATTCACTCCCTTTACTCCTTTAAAAGGATACAAGCTATTAAACTAATAAAAATTAAAAATATTTTATAAAATTTGGGGGGGGGGGTCATGACCCCTGTGCCCCCCCCCCCCCCTAAATCCGCCACTGGCGTGATGCAATGTATTCCTTGCAGCGAATAACTTCACGTGACATGTAATGGAAAAGATATGGTGATGGAAAGATAGCCCAAGACAAGTTTTCGTGAAGGTGATAGTCTGCCGCACCCAGGTGGAAAACTATCTTCGGCGGGTTTCATATAAAGATGTGATTTCTATTGGCAGCGTCACCATGTAATCATTGCGAAGTAAATGAAGGATGGGGTTAGGGTGTTAGAGGGTAGGGATGTGGGTAGGGATTAGGGCAGTTTTTGGGGTTTTATGGATAATTTCATTCTATGGCACCCATGGAGTAGTTAAGTGGAGAAAATCGGACAGATAGTGGTTAGGTTCTCTAAACACACAGTATTTACGGTATTCTACTTCATCGATTAAAACATGGGAAAATCCTATGCATGCAGTTCCCCAAATGACACACAATAGGTCATCAGAATGTCTAACATTTTTTTTATTTGATGAGGAGTATCCTCTTTATCTACTTCCACTTGCCGCACATAGTAATCTATCTTACAATATTAGTTAGATACTGGATTCTTGCGCTCAGACCGGCAGTGGGGGACAGGACTCGACTTCTTCAGTAGCAGCATCGAAGGCAGTATAAAAGTTAAAGACGTTCAAGGTAGTTCTCTCCCTACCACCACCCTTGAATCGCTGGGATCTTGAATGTGTTTCACATTTTGAAGTTACGGTGGAAGAGGTTTAAACAAATAAATAATCGTGTTAACGTTTTGTCTTTCAACACACCCACCTAAGGGTTTTACATTTCTGTTAACACTTGCTTGAAAATATAAGAGTGAAAACTATTAATTTATCCCATCAACATCATTTAAATCTCTTAAATTTAAAATACAAATGTAATCTAAATGAAATTGGAAAGGTTTTGAATGCACTACAGATTATAAAAAATTGTTTGCGTTCACTTCGAAATTTTTCTCTTAAAATGAAAGTGAACTAGGAGAGCAATCACCTTTCGGCACCATTGTTCGAGACACTGAAATTCAATCCAATGGAAATAAATGATGAAAAACAAGTCTTTCAACTTGTGTCTAGATGTATACATATATAAATCAGTCCTTTCAAAGTTGTCGAGCCAGTTAATTGCAACCGGTTGAAATTCTCTTTGCACGACATCGGAGGAGAAATTTCCCGCATGAATAATGCATATGGAAGAATCTAATAGAACCGCAGGAGCTCGTCTCCATATCTTCTGTCAATCGATGCTGCCGCCACCGCTTGGCAGAAAGACATCTCAACTCGACTTGTACTAACGCTACTCTGACTTTGAAATTCTATCATCGGATTTAAACAACGTTCATGTGTGGAGCCAAGAGTGGGGACTCGAACTTAATCTGAGCAAATGTACGGCGGTACATTTCTTGCGGAGGTCGTCCAACTATCCCCGTGTATATGCTGTGGATGGCGTTAAGATAAAGGCGACAGATGAAGTTAAGTATCTGGGAGTTACGATAACCTCAAACCTATCGTGGGGAACACATATAAGAAATATTTGTGGCAGAGCTCTGAAGAAGCTAGGATTCGTCAAGCGTATTGTGGGAAGATTCTCAGATGAAAAAGTAAAAGAGAGGTGCTATTTCGCACTCGTCCGGCCACACCTTGAATATGCAGCAAGCATATGGGATCCGGTGCAGAAAGACGTAATTCGGGAACTTAATAAAATACAAAGGAAAGCTGCGCGATTCGTCAAAAACTGTTACGGGCGTACAGACAGCGTTACGCAGATGTTAAACGAATTAGGCTGGGAGCCACTAGAGACTCGGAGGCTGCGCGCTAGGCTTAGATTACTTGAGCAATTGAGAATAGATATCTTTCAGAGCGACACGGAGAACATCATATTAGAACCCCACTATATTTCCAGGTCCGACAGAAACGATAAATTAAGAGAGATATTTTGCCGAACGGATAGGTATGGGAATTCGTTTTTCCCCCGAACAATAAGGGACTTTAATAAATGCAAGGCGTAATTTCATAGAGCGTTTCCTTTTTATATGTAAACGGCTGGTGTCCTAACACCCCCCGCCACACGCCTATTGAGGCGGCTTGCGGGGTAGTATGTAGATATAGATGTAGAAACGCTAACATACGCCGGCTTCCGGTACACATACTCCGACCTCACTATTAGACGAGCCATTGTGATACCTTTCCAAGAAACTAAAAGCGTCTTTAGTTAAAAATAATATCTCAACATCAGGTCCGGATAGTGAAATGCGATTTGAGAGCAAGATGTGATTTTTTTTCCTCCTTAACGGACAAAATAATTTTAAAAAATTAGAGATCATCCTCGTTTACATGCGATTTTCAGTTTATGCTACTGGTCTAATTGCACACACTCCCCTTGGGTGATTTCAATAAAACTAATTATCTCTACAGGAGATCAGCTCGGTGGGATGATTGCAATCAGACGTTCTCATAGCTACCCTTCGGGGTTTTGAATTAGCAATTACCCAATGGTTGATGAAGAACCAGCCATCGAAACGTTTTCCAGCAGGGATCACTCTTGGTAGAAATTTCGTGAAGACGAAATCAGTTTTAAAAAATTCACGAAAGATGAAGCGAGTAGAAATAGTTATTATCCATTCCACACCGAGTTTTTTTAAAATTCTTTCACAGGTAATATAAAACAAATTACATTTTGTGTCCTACTAATAACGTTCTGGCCAGTTGTCTTCCTTCATGTCTCAAAAAATTCCCATCTTTCATCTTCCGCCCTTACCGAAAATATTACTTACCCTCTATCATACAGTTCCAGTCCACTCACCTTTCAATACACTCTACATTCACTTATGCTGTCTGCTAGGAATTTCCCTGAACTGTCTCCTTCGAACAAAGCAAAGATAAAAAGGTCAAACTGCCGTAAAAGATTTTAGCACCACACGTCAGAATAGGCACATGCCAGAAACTAAAATTATACCCAATTTGGCGTCTTTTCCTAAATTTGTGTCGTCCCTCTTGGGTATTGATGATGGGAGTATTGTCTCCAGGACTTTGGAACTGGAGCCGGAGCTGGAGCTACCTGGAGCTCCAAATTTTTGACGGAGCCGGAGCTCAAAATTGTAAATTTTCCCGCTCCGGCTAAGACCACTGGTTTTTAATTAACCTAGTCTAAAATTGGGGTATCTGTGCCACACTACAATAAAGTAAATTTCATTCCTGTTAACATTACGTATTCTGAGGATTTTTAAATTACCCAAGAGTACTTTTGATAACGCCATAATGTTGTCCTCACCTTTGTATGAAAAACCAAAACGCCAGAGTGACTCCCGTAACTTCTTCCTTTCCTTGATGTTTTTCAAGTGACTTTACCTCATCATCTACCAAGCCCAAAGAATAAATTTCAATTCTCTTGAAAGCATCAGGATTACAACCTTATATTCAAATTAATAAACGAATCGAGTCTGAGAATACCACTGTATATCTATCTCACGTTTAAATATTCGGTTGTTGTGCTCTTCATGACGATCTTGTCTTAATTTATTAAAATGGCTTCGTCAGCAGTCGTCTCCTGCACTGCGTTATTCACTCATTGATTATAACTAACTAATTGTGATGATTGAATTCTAGCCAAGCTACGCAAAAAAATTATTGAAGAAAATTCGAGCTATTGCGAAAATCTGTTGACCATGGAGCCAAGTACGGTTTCTTTAGCAAAGAAGCGGAACAAAATTGTTCCAGTATTGGATTTATATACCATACGTCACCAACAGAATTCAAAGCAGGACATATTATTTATACAACTTGGAGAATTTTTAAAAACAGTTGCAAATGTTAAAACAAAAATTAGAGAAAAAACAAGGAACAATTGTGGATTCTCTTGTGGCAGTGATTTTATATTTGCAGTTGCACTTTCTCACTGCGAATTTTAGCAGATAGGTTTATACACGTGTTTACACTTGACCTGATGCATACTATGTATTGCTTTTGTAAAAGATTGAGATTATTTTCAAAGAAATTAATTCAAGCTGATAAACACAGGGTACAAAGTTAGTAATATGTATCTTATATGGAAACACAGGAAAATATTTTAATATGCAAATATTAAAATAACAACTTACGACCGGAGGGGAAATGAAGCGAAGGGTAGGGCAGGAAACGGTTAATGAGATTTGTTTAGCCCTGGTGGACTAAAGGCCTGCAAAACCCAGATACGAGCCATCTCGAGATTCTTCAGTTGGAGATGTGAGGGGAAGGCGAGTACATCTACATAATGCCCTGCGCGCCGTCGCAGAGGCGTACGGCAAGGGGTGTTAGGACACCAGCCATAGAAGGCGAGGGATTAGGGAAAAGGAGGGGGGAGAGGATAGAGTTGTATTGTATTTTAACGATGTGTCTTATGTTAGTGTCACGCTGTTTTTGTTATAATCACAAATGGTACGTGGAAAGAAGGAATTTTTATACCAATCAGTTCGGCTGTGTGTCTCTCTAATTTCGTCGCTTTTATCAGTTCAAGAGATATAGCGCGGGGACAAAATAACCCGTAAAATAAACCGATCTCAAAAGTATTGCTGAAACTAGAGTAGTGAGAGGAAACTTCAGTGGTGTTTATAGACTAACACAGTCGCAATGGAACGTCTACTTAACTGTTGGAACACCCAAAATACCCAGGTATAGAATTGCGACGTGCAATGAATTCGTAATTGCGCTCAAAGAATAAAGGTTGTTGCTGCAAAGAGTGTGTGCCGAAACTCTCTGCGAATTTCAATTTGGGATTCAAGGCAAGCGCGCGCCTTCCGGGGTCTGGGTAAGTCCGGCTCCCACACTCCGAGGCGGGTGTACGTGTGCATCGGCGAGATACAGACGACATTCACGGCGGCCGTCAAACTCGTAGTATCCCTTTTTTATAAATTTTTCTCGGGTTTCACACCAGGTTATAGGCTTCATTTCTGCCAACCTTAAAATCTTAAATCATTTATCGTAGTATCCCTTTTTTTATAAATTTTTCTCGGGTTTCACACCAGGTTATAGGCTTCATTTCTGCCAACCTTAAAATCTTAAATCATTTATCGTAGTATCCCTTTTTTTATAAATTTTTCTCGGGTTTCACACCAGGTTATAGGCTTCATTTCTGCCAACCTTAAAATCTTAAATCATTTATCGTAGTATCCCTTTTTTATAAATTTTTCTCGGGTTTCACACCAGGTTATAGGCTTCATTTCTGCCAACCTTAAAATCTTAAATCATTTATCGTAGTATCCCTTTTTTTATAAATTTTTCTCGGGTTTCACACCAGGTTATAGGCTTCATTTCTGCCAACGTTAAAGTCTCAAATCATTTATCGTAGTATTGCTTTTTATTCCCGTTCTCCGATGGGGGTAATGGGGTTCCACGATTGGTAAGCTCGCGATGAAGTTCCAACGGCTAAAGAATCTGAGCGCCCCGGAGTTGTTCCGCCAAGAGATTCGCGTACGTGTCTCCCAGAAAGAGTGTATTGGGTGGGTGGGCGGCTGTGTAGGAATCTAGTCGCCGGTTACGATTCTTCCATGACTTGTGCGCTGAAATAGGTCACCTTCTTCTTATAGGGACACGAAGCAAGCGCGTTGTCATGGTTAATTCCTTTGCCGTTTTCGAAAAAAGCTGGGTATCCGCACGAGTGAAATTGAAGCGTTTCGGGCGAAACTTAGTGGAAATTGTTCATAGTACATACCAAAATACATGCATATATAGCCATTAAGCCATTCGGGGTAGGCATACAGTCAAATAACTCTGTCATTGCTTTTAGGCCTAGGAAGCTGCTATTTAACGATTTAACGTCAAACGGCTTAGCAACACCCGTTTCCCACGTCAAAGTTCAAGTCACTGAATGCTTTTCTCATCGTCTTATATCAGAGTGGTGTACTTCAAGTTTGGGTTTTGATTTGAAGATCACAAAGCACCGTGTTAAGCGGCAGAAAGTTTTTTATTATTATTTGTTAGTAGTACTTAATGCCGGCTTTTGAAAAACGTGGACATAAACACCTATCAAAAGGTTCAATGAACTTGATAAGCAGAAGAAAGATATAACAAGATACAGCAGTGTATCACTAAATGGTAAAAGAAAGCAAAAGTAAAACAATGCATACAAAATAGAAGATATGCAAACATTTCAGTATACGATATTTGTATCAATAACGTTGAAACATATTCAGCAAATAATTCTATAACATTGTAAAATATTCAATAAAACAAATAAGCTATATTTTTCAGAATATTTTAGGGCAATTTTACGGATAAATATGATCAGCATGGGTTCAACAATTAGTCGCAGGTCACAACCAAGATTTCTCGTAGGAGACGTTCTAAATAAAATATGATAATGGGAAATATATTATTCTTTATATTCTGCAGATATTGCCAAATAATGTTGTAGATTAACAAAAAGTTTATATACAAGTACATAAAAATAAAACGAAAACGAATATTATAGTAAAATAATGGAATTTTGCGTGTGTCGAGTGACACTCAACACGTGAGTTGGTAGTGAGCTAGGCTGTGTCGAGCGTCACCCGACACCCGAGTGTAAAAGGTTGAAGACAAGTGTTACTTTTCAAGTTTCATTCTTTTATAACTTAAAGGTTTTTACCGTCTATCACGAACAGGCAGATGAACTCATTTTATTTTTTATATTTCAGCACGACAAACAAGTATTTAAGTTATTTAATTAGGCCCAGAAAAGAAGCATTTATGCCCCTTGTGTTTCCATGAATTTTCAATGAAGATATCTGACGAAGAGTTGGTGAGAAAATAAGTTTGAAAGAAAATATCTGAAAGTACAAGAGCAAACTTGTAGGACACATTCTGGGACACAACAGCTACTTAGAAACAGTACTGTGAGGAGAAATGAATGGAAAGAATGTAGAGGTATACCAAGGACGGAATGCAATAGGCAACGAATGAGAGACGTTGGAGGGAAGAGTTGCGTTGGAATTAAATGATTAGCTGATGGGAGAGTGGGAGTGGAGCAAACCAATCTTCGGATTGATGACTTCTGACTTTTCATGGCTGGTGTTCAAGCACCCCCTGCCACAAGCCCTTGCGGCGGCTCGGAGGGTATTTTGAAGATGTATCGTGGAGTAGTCTCTAGAAGGAGAAACCTAAACCGACTAGAGATTGGTAAAATTCACATTTTTTATCTCTGATAACGTGACCGTTCACTGAGTTTTGCACCAAAATGCACGTTTTT
This sequence comes from Pyrrhosoma nymphula, assembly GCA_963573305.1. Taxonomy (NCBI): domain Eukaryota; kingdom Metazoa; phylum Arthropoda; class Insecta; order Odonata; family Coenagrionidae; genus Pyrrhosoma; species Pyrrhosoma nymphula. Next base: position 41,852,201 of record OY754334.1, read on the forward strand.
TTTCGATTCACCTTGACTACAAGACTCACTCATTTCGCGATCGTCTTTCGGACGTCTTTGCTGTACCGGTTGGTGCAGAATGTGAACAAACCGGTTGCATTCAGTAAAGATTTATTTACATCGAAGCCCATCCGGTGTGCGCTGATGATTCGGTTCTGGCTCCACTTACAGGCAATGCGCTTTCAATATCCTTCCCTTCTCCAGAAATCACGTCAAAATATTCCTAACTTGCGTTTGTCTTATGATAAATTGATATAGCCTTAATCCCAATTTGGTTATTGATTCAAATTCAGAGAAAGTGGTTTTATTACGCAGAGGAAGTGGTTAGGGAATAATGTTACGGAACAGTGATGGTCCAATCTGTTTTCTAAGTTTGGGAAAAACTATTGTTGGCCACTACTAACAATGAAAAAGATTGTTGCTTCTTAAACCACACGATAATTTGAGGGAAACTCCGGGGATTCAGACCGATACTCTTGACACAGTAGTTTTTTTACCACCAGGAACTCAGTTTTTAATCTTTACATGTATCTAAGGTACGAGTTTTAAAACTAAAAAGTTTTATTAGAAAATAGAAAATTTTCATATTCAGTTTCATTATAAAAAAATTTCGTTTCATTCATCATATCCGGTACAGTGCCATAAAATACATTCATCTAACATCCCTGTGGACGACCGTAATTCAGTCTCGCCACTTCCTCCTCTTGAGAAATGAAAACAAACAAACTTGACCAATCCTTCATTTCGAATTTTTCGCTTTCATCTTGACTCATGAGAGCTTGGGAGAAATTCCTTATCTGCGTGTCGGAAGATATTCAAGGCGATGGCTCTTGAGGGTCAACAGTCTTGCTGTTGATGTTGGTCGGGAGAGCTCACTAGTCAACAGGCATCACAATAGAGTATTTGCGTAAGTGAGGTATTTTGTTGAAATTTATTATAGCGAGTAGTGTTTGGTTTCGAAATGCCACGTACAAAATACCAAGGTATAATTCCAACTAATTAATTTAATAAATAGCTTTTAATATGCATTGTTTTAGCATCAAAATTACCTAGGTCTAAACGCCCAACTATTGCTTCTTCGTAGTGTGACGTCATCTCCCATATTAGCAGAAGCGAAATAGCCTAGCTGTGCGTTGAGAGTGAAATAGTATTTGCCTTTTCGAAGTTATTTTGATATTTGCTAAATAATAGCTAAAGTTTCGTCCGCACGCTAAGACTACACAGTCACACAATCTCCAAATAAACAAATGGTCGAATATGGGAGATGACGTCACAGCCTGCAAAACATGGCGGACCAGTGTTTCAGCGCAATAATAATTTATTAGATTTCATTAGCTAATAAAAAATGAACGAAAAGACTCTCGAGCGTCAGAATGAAAATTTAGTATCTGACGTATAGATAGATTTTTTAGATGTCACTTCCCAAAAGTGTGCAAATACTCTATTAGTCAAATAATTATTAAATAAACTCAAATGATGTCAAGAGTGGTTGCTTGTGGATAGCATCGGTCATCAAGTAAAAAAACCGACGATTTTTAGTTTTCCTGTACCATGCCTCTATTTGAAAATCGGCATGAGAGTAAGGGAATTTCACAAAGCTAAAATGCATCCTCAAAACAAGTGTCATGTAAATGGGCTGTTTTACTTCCCCTTGACTCCGATTCTAATGGATCAAGTGTTCATTAAGTTTGCTTGCATCAACTCTCTAACGAGGTTTAAACTACACATATAAATTATCTTAGAATTGGAAGATGAGCCCGTGAATACTATTTTTATTTACATATAGTTAGATCATTAATTGTGATGACTTATTTACTTATACGAACTTAAACGTTGATGTTAATCGAGGGAATGCAGTCATACGAGACGCTATATTATTTTACTTTAGGAGCATTATTTTTGACCAAGATATAGCCACATTTAACTCGTAGTGAACGTTGTCTCTTCCTTTAATTCAAAATATAGAGCTATTAACACTATTTTCAAATAAGCATTTGTCGTCTTATAATAATAAAATGTTCTTTATAATACAATACATTAAAGAAAAAAATATAATGTACAAAAATATAATGAGTACAGACATGACTAAGAATCAATATTCCAGTTTTGAGGTTGCTGACTCTTTTAAAGTGCAATTAATAACGAAAAAATATGAAAGTGGCGCAAGTCTTAAACCAACAGATGTTATATACCACAGATGTGTTATGACGGATTAGTGCCTTCCTCTGTTTTTGTGTTAGTCATCGTAGTAATTAATGTTGCGAGGAAAGAAAGAACTTTTGCTCCTGTTCGAATCTTATTATTTGGTCGCTTCTGCAGAGATATAGAGAATAGCGAGCTACGGAAACCTAGAATAACACCCATAGTGTTATTTGCAAACATAACCCATACTATTCTAAAAGCAATTGCCATAACAGAGATCTACGAAAATGAATTCCGTAGGTCTCTTTCCTGTGGAGCTAACAATCTGGGTTCCGCGGTCGGCTGCTTAAAATCAAATCAAAATGAGTGTCTTTTTCAGCTTTATGAAGCGGTTCTGATTAACACGACACTATTTCCCACGCGATGACAACCATGCTTGTTAGTTTGTTGCCACCTCTATATTAGCTTCTCATTGTGATGCCGCAGTAATTATAAGGTGCGGCCGATTCGGTCGGGCGCTTTTAACAGGACGTCCCCGATGACCACGCTCCACCAACACCTGATGACCCACTTTCGGAACACATCTCGGAAGCCACTAAAAAAAAGCTGCTGAGTATATATAAAAATACCCGTTGACACGTTGAAAAATACCCGGGTCATTTCCGAAATCATCTCCGAAAGGTATCCTGTTTTGCCAGAGATTAATAATTTGTGCCCTTTTCTTTCAAGCTTAAACTGCAGGCGGGTAAGAGAAAGAACCGATCAATTAATTTTATTTTTAAGTGGATACATGCGTGAACATTTGTAATTAAATGATATTACTTGATGTACTCAGGATTATGTCAGAACGCCATCCTCGTTAGCCAAGTTGACAACGTGTCGGCCTGGCAATTCTAAGGCCGCGAGTTCGAATCCCACCACGGGTATTGATATTGGGTCTAAGTAGGGGTAAGATCTTAAGTTAGGCGGTTGGAGCACCTAAAACAAGAATATAAAACTGTACTACAAACTCGGAAATTGAATATTTAACTATAAGATGAGCAATAATTCATCTCGAAGTTCGATAACTTTTTATCAATTATGTATGCATACCACAAAACTTAAAACTTGATCTAAGGCACTATTGGTGAAAGTGGAGGGAAATTAAGAATAGAGAACTTAGGCGCCTGTGGATAGTGAAGAGAATAAAAAGCAAGGAATAAGCTAGTTATTAAGACATATTTCATAACACCTGGGGTGGGATCACGGCTTCTTCCTTTACGTCGTCATCGTTATCCAAAACGCAAACCTCTCTCTAGAAGGGAGATGCTTACAGTTGCTGTCCTAAGAACGCACTTCATTACCTAATTAAAAATAATGAATTAAAACACCCGGTAACATTTTAAGAATGACTACCACGTTTTCCCTCTCACGAGCGCGATTGTAGAAAATTACAATAACGCGAGCGCACGCGTTATGGAGAACCGCGATTGCGCCCCTGACTCCTCCAGTGCCGTTCTAGCAGTATTGCTGTTATTCCCGAGAGTGGAGAGACATCCACATCAGTTAATGGCCCAATCACACTGTACTCGCACACAGTGACTTTTACTAATCTCTTGCCACGATGACGTACCTTAGATTATCAATAGGGCAACTGCCTACCACGATGGAACACCGGTTAACACTCAATCATCGAAGTTAAGCGTCATAAGGCTAGTCTCGGATTCTGAGTTAGGTCCTATAAAGTGTTCCGCATTTCATTGACAGTGTGTGCCTAATGGAGAACAGTGTTGCTAAATTTATCACTCAGTGTTCACACCTCTAGGTCACCATTGCCAGCACCACGATAATTCAAGTAAGTTATCGTCGGGAATAATACTTGCATATTGGAAGACTTAGATGTGCAGTTAGTACACTACTTGGAACGATTTTTATTTTCCTGCTGGTTTAGGCAACATCGCATCTCCGGTCTTATGGGGATTTACAAAAGAAACAAATCTCTATAAGAGCCCAAACTGCCAGCTGAATGCGGAACGCCCTCAAAGTGCTGTTGTCCCTGTCTGCGAGGGGCAGTAGGTATAGAAGTGCGAAGTGACCTTAGTCGTCGCAGCACGTTACACTGAAGTACGATTACTCATAAGGTTATAAATGCCTTTTGGCGTAGTCCACGACTTTCGATTCGACATTTGCTGTAAACGAGCCCAGCGACGCTTGACCACTTTCCCAAGGAGGGCAAAGAATTCACCCGAGTACTTCGCCCGGTGTAAACGGCATACTCTTTAAAGTCACGATTCCCGCGTCCGTGGGCGCTTTCACACTTTTCACCCTCAAACGATACGGGTTCCCAGCTGCGCGTGCGGCGGTGCAGTGCCAGCGGGAACGCTCTCAAGGTTAAGGAGAATGCAGACGAAAGTATGAAAGTAAGTTCTGAGACCTAAGTAGGATCTCGCTGAATACAAAATAGAATATCTTTGGTCAATACGCGGGTTTTCGTGAGGGTCAGCGTCACCGTCCCTTTGTCGCTGCTGTTCATTTTGAGTTAAGATACATGCACAGGGTCATGGGCGATTTAGGGGGGGGACCGGACCCCTCCCAGACGCAACTCTTCTAAGGGTGCCAACATTAACATTTTCAAACATTAATAAATTAAACATCTTTAAATACTTCAAAAGAGGGCTAGAAAATGCAGTTCGGTTGTTAAAATTTTCAACATTTTCCCGGACAGGGCCCCCGTTAGGCTGGCCCAGACCCCCAGTACTTCATCTTTAAAATATATTCTGGGACCCCCCCCCCCCCCCCAATCCTCAGAGCCACATTATAGATACGCCACTGCACAGGGGGGATTCGAAGAATTGATTTGAGTATTACTGTACATCACGATGACTACTAGAGAAAGTAGCATGTGAAAATATTTAAGTGGGATCTATGAATGAGATTGGTAGACCAATGGAAAGAAGGGAGTAGTTGTACCATACGGTACGGTAGCAAAGGTTCAGTTATCAAAAAGCGCAATCGGCCATATGGAATGGATCACTTGTGCAGTTTATACGCCGAAAACATTGTCATTTATGGCGGAGTTTCCGCTGTAGCGTAATAATTTATCCATAGAAATGAAAATGAAAACTGTTTCCAAAAAAAGCACTGCGTTATTCATAAAATTGAAGTGGAAACTTCGCGCGATAGCCATATTAGGCGGATCATTTTTCACGAAAAACAGGAGTCTCTTCCGTGCATCAAGACGCTATCTACTCTCTTCATTAATCTACGGGAAAAGTGGGTCTGGGAAGAATGGAAGTCTTCGGGACCATAGGGTGTTGGAGAAGAATGCAAAGTTCAAATTGACGGGCAAAGTGAGAGAAGAAGAGGTATACAAAAGATCCGAGGAAGAAAGCACTCGATCGGAAAAAAAAAAAAAAAAGAGTAAGATGGATTTGGTGTACCTTAAGGTACAGCGGCGTTGTAAGAAACATACTTGAGAGGAAAGCAAGGTAAAGTTCCAAGAGGAAGACGTAGGGATAAATGCGTAGAACAAACTATGAGGAATGCATTAAAAAATAACTACTGGACAGTATTTATGAAAAAACCTGACACTTAATGCGACAATGTGTTAAACAAAATAGGTAGAAAATAGTAATTTTTTACCTGTTAACTACATTTAAATGCCACTGTCCCGAAAAACTGTACAACAAGTGAAACCTCGCAGGAAATTTCACAAAATAAAATGTAGGCACCTTACCATATTATCTATTGAGTTATTAGCTTATTACTGTAGTAATTCAAATCAAAATACGGCAATTCAATGGAAATGGCGCTACTGTCGGGTCTTATGACTGGAAAAAGTGTTCAATAAAATATATTCGTCGAATACCTTGCATATTTTGTAACATATTTTGTTTTTTATTAGATAAGGCATGTCACTAATGAAAGGTGACGTGATTAGTCAATTGTTGCTAAATCCTACTGAGAGCGAGTAGCAAACCAGTACCGCATTAATTATAATATCAAGTAGCTCTGCGGGAATGATAGCGATCATTCTTGAAAGCCAGTTTCAGTATTATATGCTACTGGAAAGTTGTCATGCTTGCGAGCGTCCTCGAACTTGAGCTGGTTCAAATATCGCGTGAAAAAGGCATAAAAAGATATAGACAATACATTTATTTTGGCGTAAAAATGAGCGCGCTATGGCATCTGAGTCGCGAGATAAACTGCACGATTATTTTTCGCCCGCACCCTAAATGGACGCCATTCGCCGTGTGCCCCTGCCCGTGCCTCGTCTATACGCAGCGAAATCTCAAGGTCGTGATCGCATATTACTTGTATACCCGATCGAATGAGACCACAACTATTTCTATGTTGAGATTAGTCATGAAGTTATAGAGTCAGGATGGATTACCCTGCAAACGTTACAAAACCAGTTTCCGTCCAGTTACCTCATTTTCGGTCTGATTTGAAAAACGTACGCACGTAAAAAAATGCTGATGATTAAATTTCAGAAGTCCTCCATCTTACATTACTTATTAATCACTTACTCTACATATTACACCACCTTATACTACATAGGGGCTATACACTACGGGCAGGATCTGGGACAGTTTCTGCCTAGCATTCCACCTTCCCCGAAAACGCGGCTTATGCGCAATCAACTCGCGCTCATGTCCCTTAGCCTCCCTCTTCACCCTACCTACCTTCTAATCTCCTTCTCTTTCCTTTAGATACCATGACCCGGAACATTCAACGCTACCTTTCATATTAGTGTGTAAACCAGTGCTTCTCAATATTTTTCTCATTTTCCCCCTTTCAGCATAATTCAGAGTATCATTCCTCCTTCCCAAGATAGTATTACTCATCATGGTATTATTCTTAAGATTCATCCTAAAGAATGCGCATGTTTAAGAATCGATTTTAATCTGTGGCATTTTACATACGTTTTTGAATGCCACAGAAAAAATTAAGACCAACTACAATTTTACATAATCTGAAGAACATCACATTTTGGCAAATAGTAGACCAAAATCCTCCTATTCCCTCTCTCTTTGTTACTCACCAAAACTTGACAAATCATTGAAGGAAAAATCTTTCTGACCGTCCACTTCGGTGATTTGATCTAAGTTTCCACGGAAGGAAATTGAAATACCACATTGAAGTAGGCCAATCAGCGAGTAATTTACTCATATGCAATTCTATGTTGAAGGTTTAAAATAATAGGAAGATGTCCCTCGCTGTCACTAAATCCACCTATTCACTCAATCAGCCAAGGTAACAAACTATCGGAGATATACAGGTAAATCTGGCAAAGAGTTAAACCTCTTCTCGGCAAGAAGTTATTTCTTTGCACCTCAAGTTACTTTCAACTCTATAGTGTTGGTCAGTGAATTTCAATCACGTAATGAGTGTTTTGTAAATAAAAAAGTAAAACACTCTCTATGAGATCAGATACAAATTTTGGATTAATATATATTCAATTAAATATCAACAGATGGGAGTGGTAGTATCAAGAATGCACATAGCTATATTTCGACATACTTTCATCGAGTATGTCCGATTTAGCAGGAATTTAAGGTGTGAGTTCCCGGAAATGAGATAACAGCGGCGATAAATAAATTACATTACGACAACAAGCAATTGACAAAGTGCTCACGGAAATCTCTTAAAACGGTGGAAGTGAAAAATTATGTGGCTAACATAACTGCTAAGTATGAGGGGTGAGGTTTAATAATATATCTAGTGGCGACAAACGATACAAACGGAAATGCAAAAAAAAGTTGGTGTATATTATAATTGTGGAAACCAAATTAGTGGAGATGATCACTAATGCATTCATACGAAGAGCTGGGAAGAAAAAATGATTCAGTTAAACTCAGCGATGTAGCAGAGATAAACATGTTGAACAAATCCTATGACGTAAGAGCCTCCTGAAAACTATTGAGAATGGGAAAATATATAGAGGGTGACCAAGAATGAAATACGTCAGAAAAATCATGGGAAATCTTAAAACGAAGAGTATAAGAATTAAAGTGGTTAGCTGAATATCGAATGCAGTGGAGAGCTGCAGAAAATCAATATTTGGATACTAATTAAATAAACACATTATAATTTCCCTGGTTAATTTAATATAAGACACAGTCACACATAGGCGGCATCTTTTACATTATAATGTCACCTATGTGACGAACGCTGCCGCACATTAATCAGTGAAATTGTGCATAATGTTTTTATTTAGTGGCCATGAGTTTTCACAAAGCTGAACCAGAAACGTCAAATCTCATCAATTTTTTGATTGTTATGGTTGGTGAGGACGATAAAAGTTTTTCTTATACTGGAACAGTTTTTAAAGTCCTAATATAGTTTTAGATAAAAAAATTTCCAATATGGGCGATGAAAGGAATAACAAGCATCTTCCAAATATCTCTTTTTTTACTATTCCCACAAATTTTCTGACCACAAATTTAAACTCTGGTGGTATACACAGTCACACAGAGTGGAAAGAATCAAACGTTCGCGATTTGGGTGAATAACCGACTCATCCAAAAGCAACCGATCGATGTGGGGTGTGGAATATTTCTTTCCTCCCGAACAAATCCCGTCCCAGATCATGCCCGTTATTCCACTCATTCACGTTGTGGCACGCGGAGGTTCGCGTTCCACATCGCACCCTCGCGAACACAATGTCCGAGCGAATCAAAACGCCCAAATCGTGTTATACGTGATCTGGGAGTTATATCAATCTTTAACACTCATTGAGGGAATTGAGGGAGACTCAACGAGACGGATGTCTGAGTAGCAAACAGATTGAAGTGGCTGGTTTTGGCCGCGTCTAAAAGCTCAGGGCACCTTCTGAAAAGTGGAGAGGACATAGTAGTAGAATTAGGTTGCTAGGTGCTCCAACTGATAAGGCTATATCTCACCATCGACTGAAAATCTTAATCCAAGGTTAAACAAGACAAACATGTCTGAGGATGGATTCGAACATATGCTCTCTGGGTCGCCAGCCCGGGGTGTTAGCAAACTGGCTGGCTGGTGGGACAATCATTTGGGGAGACAACCGAAAACTAACGATATTTGCGACATTATGGGTTGGTTGGTAAGGAAATGATAACTTGGAGACTGCAGGTGGGGTAGAGAGACACCCGGCGTTGGCAGTACGTACATACAAAAGTTTGCTTTCAAATCCATAATTCCACGATTCGATGTCTTACTAACAAAAGCGATCAAAAATTAGTCAACAAATAGACTTCACAGCAGATATTGTAAGTATTTTTCGCCAAATTGTGAACGGTTGTTAATACTGCTAGGTGTATTTACTTACGTAATGTCGTCAACTTTTTTTGAATTTTCACTTATCTATCAATATGTTTAAAGTGTTTTTATACGGTGGTTTTTTAATTTTTAGTTGGTCATTTGCTATTCCAAAACGTTCTTGAAACACTAAAAATATTTGACATTTATCAAAACAAATTACACATATTTCTTGTATTTCTATCTAAACTTTCAAACGGGAGATATTACGAAACACAAGAAATTTTTTTAAATTGGTAAATGAAAACGCACCAGTCGAAATTTTGTTAAACCTCAGTGTGTGTTCCTGAATTATTAAAGAGTATACTTTATTACAAAAGTTGGACCTTGAATCATCCTTTCATTCAAAATTATATTGTCCCCATGATAACCCACTCCTAACGAAAGGCGCCGAGAAGTCAACATTTAAAATCCTATTCAAGTGCCCTCCTCCTGGCACCCTAATAGAAATCTGTATTCCTCAGTGAGATCTCCGCCTCTGCCATGATTCAAACCCGGGTTCCTGGAATGGGAGTCCAGTAATCAACGCACCACTTCAATCCGATTACCATAGAACTGGCTACTATGAAGAAATGTCAAAGAGAAAAGCTTCCGCAATTGCTTTCCCAACCATTACTTACTGTCATCAATAAGTTCACTCAGCCGAACTCAGCCACATATTTAATGGTGGGGATATTCTGCCGTGAGAGCATTTCAATTACGGAGAGTTATAGCACTTGGACTAGTAATTAATTTTAACGTGACCTAATGTTAACAACACAGTAAATATTTGAATGGCAACATAGGTTATTTATCAATAAGCACGATGAAAAGAAACTAATGTATGGGCTTTTCTTCTTCAACGATTGGCCGCGAGGGACAAACAAAACAATCGGATTTAGTGGGCAGCATTTTTGGAATACGTCTTCAGTTCTACATGAACTCATGAGGTAGCAACATTGCGCTCAGGAGTCAATCGTCTCTCGTCCAGATGGTTACTCTAACTGTAATCGGTAAATCATCACACCCTTCAAGTGTAATAGCCTGTAGCAGCCTGCAGGGAAATAGAAAGAGAATTTTGTGAAATCGGCAGAAAATGAGTGTCGCAGATGTTTGCTCTGATTCTAAATATATTGATGAAACCTTCCCTTGTGGAGTTACTCCGTTATTTTCCGGCGTTCATGCCGCAATGAGATAGCCTTCAGTTTACTCCCAAGGTCACTGTCGAATGCCCATGCCTCGCAAACATCATCTGCAAGTGGTTTCTGGTTCCTAAACCCCGTCCAATTAGTTGAAAAAGTGACTTAGGGTTAGAACGCGGATTACTGCAAATCTCGAGTTTCCTTCTCCATTTTATTTGACCGATTCTTCGATACCTTTACTGCATCTTTACCATCTTAGGCCGAATGCATTAATGAGGGAGAAGGCGCTGTAATTACGCGGAATGGAAATAAAAGAGTTTGATTTTAATTTCATACTATGAATCACTAGATATTTTATTCATTTAAACTGCGCGTTTAAATGTACAGGTGTCGCATAACGTATATTTTGTATTGATAATGCGCAAAAATATTTGCTGATGGAAACACATGACAGGAGTTAAAACAAGGGCAAATCAGACTTTTTTTTGCCTCTTGCCTCGCCGGGGCTGAGTTTTTTCTCTTCCAATCCACGGACGCAGTTTGAAGTTTTGACTGAACGATAAAATTCGTCAGACAGGGCCAAAAGTTTTTCAAACGCCTCTTAAATGATTTTTCAAAATGTCCTGGTATTCATTCCTTAAATGCATACACAAGTAGATTTTTTAAGCATGAAAATAACGGTTATCTTTTTTATTTCTTATTATTACTCAGATATTAATGTTTCTCTTTCTAGCGCGTTGTCAGTGCTATTGAAAATATTTATGATAGTTCAGCATTCTGTTTGGAAATTTATTTTGGGTGGGGAGAAGTAATTGAGGTCATTTTCACCATTATTTGTCGGCCTCGGTGGCGGCGGGGTAGCGTCCTCGCCTGCTAACCCAAAGGTCGCGGGTTCGAATCCCGCCTGAGGAGGATTTTTCACTTCCCAGGACATGGTTGTTTGTGCTTGTCCGTTGTTAATTGTTAAAATACCCCGATGTAAAGGCCAATATGTGCTGTTTTCGGTGGTAATGAAATAAATAAATAAATTATAGTGAGAGAAGATTTGTGGATTAAATAAAGTTTGTAGATAATGAGTGCGGTCCAGTTGACGCTCCAAACGCTCCAAAGAGTTTGTAGCGAGCTCCCGAAAGGTCCACTTGTTCTGGAGTGCTCCCGTAGCAGTGAAGACGTCACTGACGACGTCATCGCCTTCGTTCCCGCCAAGCTCCAGACGCTCCCTTGAAAACTAGGGGCAGCTGGAGTGAGCCGTAGTTACAAGTTGTGTAGCGGAATTTCGTCGACAGTTTGGAACGTTGTTTGTGGATGTATACAAGGGTTAGATCCAATCAATGTAATTAGTATTTTGACTATTTCAAATTGTGATCTGCCATCCAGAATCTTAGAAATTTCTGAATTCATTGGATAATCCTGTTTATTGGGCAAAATTACATGTTAATATGAGGTTGACGTGATCTACGTCCTCAAATATTAGCTCACTGCTATTCTCCATTGCCCGTTGACAGTATACGGCCATTGGAGATCAATATTTCTCGTGTTCTTTAATTATTAACGTAAATTACTATTTCCTTATTTTAATATTTCTTTATTTGGGATATTTTTCGTGTTAATAGTTTATTAACGAAAGTTAACTTGCAATAATAATTTATTTTTCTTTAAACGCACCCTGGAGTAAAACATTCCTCGTGTTATCAAATTTCACTTGTGTACAATGAAACGAATGAGTGATCAATGGGGAATCAGAATTGAAATAATTTATTTGATTTTTGAAGTGATGGTGAAGCAGTTTAATCAGAAAGTTAGTCCTTCGGTCTGTTTTAGAGAAGCACTACACGAGTAAAGGTTTTCGTGAGTATTCATATCGTTAATTGATAAACAGGCTGAGTGAAAATCGGATTATTCCAGACCAATAATATTCCCAGAATGTTTTGACTTGAATATAAATCTGAGTATTTTCTTAACTATTATGAGTCAATATTTCTGGTCGAACCCTACCATGGGGTAAGGTTATCAAAATTTCCTTCAGAAAATCGCATTCAGAAAATGTTCACATTACCAGCATGACTTCGTTAAATTCAATTAAGAGTGCATTTTTTTACGTAATTTATAATTAATTTAAAATAAATGTAGACATAAGTTGTACATAGGAGATAATGTAAGACTTCCATTTCAAAAACTTGCGTGTCTTGCGTGCCAGACTGAATACAGTGCTTCCCCGATTTTCTCTCCTTGTTATCATAAAAATATCTGCTATTGTGTCCGTGATAGCCCTCAAAATTGGCAGCAATACAACCTGATCGTTAACAGAGTAATCAGTTACTCTGTTAACGATCAGGTTGTATCAGTAGTGCTGGTATATGAAAATTTGTCACAAACTTAATACATTCCGATGTGTATTACGATTCCTGCTTTCCGAACAACAATAACAGACGTCGGCCATGACTCTTTGGTAGAAACGCTCTAAAACAGGTCCATTTGCGTAACATTGCGTAGCGTAAGGTTAGTGGACCGCTCTTTCGTAGCGTTTGAAACGAGAGCAGTTGTAGCGACCTATAGCGTCAACTGGACCGCACCCAATATCGGCGTCACAATTGGCCTACTGTAAACGAAAGGCAGCAAGGGGTCCATAGTTTAATGTCTCATCCGAGTGAAAGGAGTACTATATTTGAAATGTTATCCACATGACACTCAAGTAGTGATTGAAATTTCACTGCAAAATCTTCACCGAGCCAACTCTGCAATTCGAACCAAAACCCTTTGTGTGAATATCCAGTACACTATATCTCATAATAATCCCCAATATATATTTTTTTAGGGGAACTGGAAAGGAGGGGGGGGGAGTAGCGTGTTACAGGGTCACGAGGGTCGCAGGTTCGAGACCAAGTAATAGCAAATATTTTCCTCTTTTTGGAATAATATGTATTCATGGGAAAAAAATCTAAACCCTAAATGCTTTCCCGAACTACCAGGCTCCACTGCTGAGAGGTAGCAGTCTTCGTAGACGGCAATGATGGCACAGATCAAGAAGATCGTCGATTATCAATAAAAAATCAAAGCTTCGGACGAGAGTGAAATTTGCGGAATCGATCGGAGTACAGTGGTGTGGGAGGAAACGGAAAACCACCCCATTAGTTTCTCAAGAATATGCATCCTCGTATTCACTAATAAGTATATGATGTTATGGCATTTCTCCTGGTACAATATTCCGAAGGTGAAATAGTCCCCAAATCAGATTTCCGGGTGGAGACTACTAGGAGGGGAAAATCAGGCAGTGTGGTCAAATACATATATTTTAGGAACTTGAAAATAGGAAGGAGAATTCAATTTTTAGCTCTGGCACTTTCTTCCAGAGGAGTTCAATGGGATAACTCACTTATACTTCCAATTCGGCGGACGCGCTTCTGCTCTTGAAGTCCTCTCTCAGAAATAATGTAGTAGGGATCAGGATTTCATTAAAAATCTCCGTCACTACCAGAATACAAACCAGGGCCCTCAGGATGAGAAGCCTACACTCTAGCCATCTCAACATTGTGGTCTGATTAGTAGATGCCTAAGGTCGTTTTAACAGCAAAATACCCTCACGGAAATAAAAAAAACAACTGCTGCGCACTTCTCGATCCCACCTACTGTAGCAACTTTAGGATGAGTGTATTATCGATATTATTTGCCGTAAAATTCATTATTTCCTCTTATTTTAGCTGTCTAAATCCCTACATGGTCTAAATGGACTAAATAACAGCCAACTAAAGAAATTGACAAGGCAGTTGATTCCAGCTCCTGCCCATGGAAATATGATCTTCGGACTCGTGAACGATGACTACTGCTCGCGACGAAGTCAAGTTTGTTCTTCCTATTTAGTCTTAACTGTGAAAATGTCATCATGAAAATTATAAATACAACTGACCAATGATTAAATGATCGTTTGTGGCGTAACTTTGTAGAACTGTTTCGTGTCACCAACAAAATAGCTTCTTATTTCTACATAAAATGTAGGTATTATCTACGACCTGGGTTTCGTTGTTGCACACTCTCTGCGTGGTATTCGATCCCGGAAAAGGACCTGGAACCTACACGTGGTGAATATAGTCCAGCACTAAATCGATTTCACTTAATATTTTTAGTATTAACTGCTAAATGAACCTGAATGGGAAAAAAATAAACAACTAACCTCTGCATGGTAGTCGATTCCTGCTCCCGGCTTGGGCGGCAGCGTGCTGATAATCCTCGGGGACGTACTATAGTTGCCACTGCATCCTCCTCCGACTGTGCCGGTGTTATTGTTGTTGTTGACGGCTCCTGCTGAGGCGACCTGTGGCCGGGCTGTCCGATCCATCGTGCAGCACGGCGGAGGCGGCATCGTTCCTTCCGCGTTCACCCTCACCGACTGTCTAGCCGACGCGTCCTTAGCCATTGTCGTCTTGCCTTCGCTCCGAGCACCTAAGTAACCCAACACTCGACTACTCTTCACGACACCAGCGACTGGACTCTCTGGTGTGTGGCTCTCCGTTCGTCATGTGGCTCATTGACCCCGAATCGGAGATCTAGTGAGCGTGAGAGGTTGGGTGAAGGGAGAGGAAGGAAAGGGGTGAAGTTCTGTTGTGCGTCTTCTCTCCCCCTCTCAAAAACACTAGCCGATCCACTCCCCCTCTCCTCACAAGCTGCACAACGTTTCCCTTCTGCAAGGCGTTCCCCCACCACCACCATCGCCGCAGATGACTGACTGACTGACTGACTTACTCCGGCATCTCGAAGACCCAGAGAGCGAATAGGAGTCGTCAACCGACTTTCCCTTCGCGAAGTCCTGAGGAAAAAGGTAGTCGACTGTACTTTCTTCTTCGTCGGCCAGTCTGCGAAGGTCGTAGGAGGAGGGTTTGGAAAGGCACGGGCGGGGAAGTATGGGAGGAAGGATGAGGAGGCATCCCAGTCCTTTTTTTTTAACGGGGAAAGACGCCGAAGAGCCAGCTGACGGTGGATTTGTAGGAACGGGGCCAAACTGTTTAGTCAGTGCGTTGCCGGTAGGGGAAGGAGGAGGGGCCGTGAAGTTCTTTCACCCTTATTTACACCTTCTCCTCCACCTCCCAAGAGATCTTCCGCGCCATCCGAATGGTTTTCTACTTCCCTCAAGTGAGGGCTCCCGGTATCGTATGCATTTGCCTATTATGGATTTAAGGTTTTCCCGGCGAATTAATTTAGATTATTACTAATTTTTACTAAATTTGCCTATTATTATTATGAGGGCAATGTACGGGTTAAGGTAGGTTTACTGGAAAAGTATTATATTCACAAGATTTTTACAGGCGAAAGCCCCCATCTCCTTACACAATTTCTTTCTTCATCTCAGCATACGTCTTACCACAGAGTAAGCATGTGCTTACTCTATGCTTAAGTGTACGGATACTCTATGGTCCTCTTCATCTTCCCCGCCAATCCAACAGCCTCCTCTCTATCACGGCCTTCAGCAACCCTTCTTCCCACGTTACTTCTTCTAACCACATACTCTGTCTCCTCCTTATCTCCCCCAGAAGTTTTTTCTCCTCTCCCACCACTCCAAGCACTTTCCTCGTTTTTATTCCTTTCCATTCTCCACCACACCAACATCTCATATGCCAGCAGCCTCTTCTCGACACCTCTTTTCTCTGAGACCACGTTTCTACACCACAAAACGGCGTCACTCCGCATTATACTCTTCGCCAACCTTTTCTTTTCACCAGGAGAGAGGTCCCCGTCATCAGCTCCCTCCTATTACTGAACGTTTATTTGACTAGCACAATTACCCTTTTGCCTGTTACAGCGTAAATCGCTAAATAGGCCGTGCATTTGATTTCGTTTTTTAATTTAAAAAAACTAGCTACGCTCCGGTGCATCGTTGCGTGAATTACGTATAGTTCCTAGAGGTACCTCGTGGTGAAGGTATACCGGCGGTGCATGAACTAAAAAAAATCATGTATCATGAGGGAAGATCCATACTTGAGCACTATAGATACCAAAGCCACACTCCATATCTAACAATTTTATATCTTTCTTCTAATATTTAAGTGTAGTACATTAAAATAATTAATTAACTTATGCGCTTATCACTATCCCGACAACAAACCCTGAGGCCTTATACGGGGGTGTATCTGCAAGTATAAAATGTGTTCAGAATAAAACGTTGCTTGGGAAGCGAAAAAAACACCCTAATCAGGACTAACAGTTGCAGGCGACGACCACCAACGCCTCCCACTCAGTGACGTAGCTAGAGTTTGAGCTGACCGTGGCAATGTCAGTTGCCACCCCTTTCTTTGAAACAAATGATGCACACAAAACCTGTATAGACACAATTTGAAAATTAGTTTCGGAAAAAATAATATCTTTTATTGATAAATTGAAATACAAAGATGAATTCTTTTTCCTTTTTTATAATAAAATCTATTATGATGACTGCGGGGTATACCAAGACCCCGCAGTCATC
The DNA here is from genome assembly GCA_963573305.1 of Pyrrhosoma nymphula. Taxonomy (NCBI): domain Eukaryota; kingdom Metazoa; phylum Arthropoda; class Insecta; order Odonata; family Coenagrionidae; genus Pyrrhosoma; species Pyrrhosoma nymphula. Next base: position 41,869,190 of record OY754334.1, read on the forward strand.
GTAATTTGACTTTATGACTCCACCGGGACCGGCTTTGTGCCGGCCCCGGCGGCGGCGGGGCCGGCCACGACCCCCGAGATGTATCTCGGGGGTCGTGGGCCGGTAAAAAGCCTCGCCTGCCAATCCTAGGGTCGCGCGGGTTCGAGTGCCGCCTGGGTCGGTGTTTCTGTCAAGCTCTGGTGCTTCTGCCCCTGCGAAACTTGACAAGCCAATGAAGATACATTTCTTCCGGGTATTACACCGCGTAGATCCATTGTTCATTTGTTAGTTGATGTTCTATGGGCTATGGGTAATTTTGGGTGAAATGGGTAAAAACATTTTAATGCCAAATATTTCGCTCTGCAGAAACTGTCGCTCAGAGCGGACCACTCCTCCCCACCCCTAGCTACGCCACTACTGCCACTGTTGTCTCTCACGGGTATCCACTTATATTGGTTGATTCTTGGAAAGTCTCTTCCTTCCATTCTTCACATTATTGAGTTATCTCTGACTATATGCATGTTTCTCACAGAAAAAGTTTCAACATTATGTTTCATAAAGTTAGTCGTAAAGTTGTCATTTTTACATGGTATTGAAATTGATTTCTCACGGTTATACCTTTTGAAAAACCTGTTTATTTAGGATATTTTATCGAACTGAGTTTGCCTAATTTTGATTAAATCGTGTCATTAATTTTTAACAAAATATTTCAAACAAGTTTAATCTCAAATTTTACCACGGGAAACAGACGTTTCGTTAACAAAATTCGCCATTTGCACTGTGTTATATCCCTCTCACACCCACCGTAATGACCGAGTAAGAAGAACTATGCCAGGATGAGGCATTGTGGTGAAAAGTCAGAGAAATAGAGCCAGTTCCTTCATCCACTAATTAGGCTTACCTTTGACTATGCCCACTCAGTAAGGGAACAGCGTGAAGATAATATATGTAAGTAAAAAAACAAGCTCCCTTCTTTTTATATGGTGCTTTAGAAAGCAAGAGCTGAGATCGTTCCCATAATGTTGAATGTTTGCACGTACGCGTGCCCTTCACCCTTTGGATAAATAAATTGGACCGCGTCCATTCTCATCTTTTTTCTGGAGGAGAGAACAATGCAGGGAATCTCTTCCGTACGCGGGGGGATATTTATTGAGCTATTATAATTTCGCCCGGGAAAACCAACGTGTCGGCATCGAAGGAAAGTAACTCGGAGAGTTCTGGACGAAAGCTAATGAGGTCCAACACTGACTGAATGGTCCAATTTTTTTCAAACCCATTCATCGTCGCAACTTATATTTCGATTTATTTTTATTTCAAGCTATATGTATATGTCGTTGAGGAAGACACTGATATCACGGATATGAAGTTATTATTTATCAACTTGGCCGTTTTCAAGAAAATTGGTGGGTATCAAAGTTCTATTAGGATATCAATTTTGGTAGTGGCACACTAAGATTATAGGCGTAGCAAAACTTGGTTGCTGTCGCTTGTAAAGAATACAAGGCAAAAGAGAGAAGAGCATACAAGAGATGTGGGATGAAGTGGCCGATGTTTCCTCTTGTGGTCCCACCAGGACTTCTTCGGTAACTTTTCCCGCTCGTCAACTGTTGATTCACCCACAGTGACCACCAGTTCTCCGCTGGTGACTGCCATCAAGTTTCACTATGCCTATACCGATATACGTTACCTACAGAAGTATAATTGTAAAGCTCACGAGCACACTACTTAAAGTTTAATTATGCCTTTTGTTCCTTGCTTATACCTGTATTTTAGGTACACCATGCAACTATTTATACTGTGCCTACTCGGATTACGTTGCTGTAAAAAAGAAAGATTGAAGGAAAAGAAATTCGGCAAGTCACATGTTGAAAGTTTACGAACTACTGTGGTCGATGGGGCACTCTGTAGGAACGTTTGAACATAAAGATGGAAAAGTATCATTCGGACATGAATGGGATTAACTCGAGCTTGGATCTTGCATCAGTAGTGATGAATTGTGAGGTACGAAACCTCATAATTCAGATGCAGACACTACTATAACACACTTTAAGATATTTTATTGAAAGATGGTTGGTTATTTGGAGAGGCGACCGACAACTGAGGTCATTTGCGCCGGCTACACACAATCCTCGGTCGAGGATTGTGTGTAGTTTGGTAAAGGAAGCATTGCGTGAAAAATGATGGATACCCAGCGTCGGCATTAACCTGCTCGAAACGAAAGGTGCCAAAGGGAACACGATTTATCGTTCATTATAAATTGTGGCTACCTTACTCCTTCATGCGGAGCCTGTTCGTAGACAATGGACTTTTCCACTGAAAATGACCTACTCCGCAACTTCCACCATGTTTCACTACCACTATAGTACAGGAGGCTTGGTCGAGCTTGATAGATCACGGGCGCCGGAGGGTGATCCCTACTACTAGTAGATTTGGATATGACGGAAGACATGGCTTTAGGTGCTCCAGCTACAAATGTAATATCGCACCGTCTGACCAATGGCTTTCATTCGGAGACGAACACGACATCCATTCACTAGGTGGCATTCGAATCCGCGGTCTTTGGTTTGCCAGACCTGCACAGTACCCACCGAAATGAGAAAACATTGGCATTCTTGGCATGCCTTATCTTTACGTACATAAAGGTAATCTACCGGTTAAACGTAGGTTTTATTGAAAGTCAGAGAAAATCCTCCAAATTTTTACATGTGCTGGTCCCTATCTTCCTGTAGTATTTCCTTCTTCATCTCTGCACTCATCCTGTCCTTCTTCATCCCACCCATAAAACCTATTCTCTTTATTCCCTTTCCCCATTTGCCCAACATCCCTCTATCACGGCCTTGAGCAACCCATCGCCCCTCATCACTGCTTCCAGCCACCTACCATGCCTCACCATTATATCATCCAGAAGTTTCCTCCTCACTATCCACCATATCCATCACCACCCTCACCATCCATGTCAAGCACTTCCTCATTTGTCATCCTTCCTGTCCATCGCACCTTCTTCATCCTCCTCCATACTCACATCTCGAACGCCTGCAGCCTTTTCTCGTCCTCTTTTCTCAGAGTCCACGTTTCTGCTCCATGCAACGCTACACTCTATACCAAGCTCTTCACGAGCCTCTTGTTTACATCCTGACCCAAGGTCACCGTCATCAGCTCCCCTCTATTACTAAACGCTTCCTTCCCTAATGGTATTCTCCATCCAAATGTCCTTGATACTATGCCCATTTTCTGCAAGGGCCTAGCCACGTTGAAACACCGGTTCCCATCAGAACACCGAAGTTAAGCAACGTTGGGCCCGGACAGTGGTTGGATGGGTGACCCTCCTCCATACCTCAACCAGGCATGGATGGAGAGATGATACTCCCTCCATACCTATACCGGCAGGCCTGAGAGGCCAGGCCAGGCCAAACCGGGCCGGTTGGAGGGAGGACATCCTCTATACCTGGTACTGGGGTGAGGCAGGGGGAGGCCAATCCTCCATATCTCTACCGAGGTGCTCTTGTCCCCTGTCTGCAAGTGGCAGACAGGCATGGGGTTGGCACAATGGACCAAGAAAGGTCTAAGTGCCCGGGCTCCTGACGAAGGCCCCCCCAACAACAATCTATCTATCTATGCCCATTTTCTTCTAGCGTACTACCGAAGTAATTTAAAAAAAAACTCTACTCGCTCCTTTTTGTGCCCTCCCACTTTAATGACCAGTCTCGCTTTCTTTGTCCTAGAGATTCTCATTAAATTTGTTTTCTTATGATTTATCTTCATTCCGTATTCCCGCACTGAAATTCTAAGTCACTACTTATGCTTATAATAACTTCGAAGAAAAATTGGGTTATTCAAGGACAGATCAAGAAGAGTGGCGAGGGAAAGGATAATAATAGGCATTTGTACGTGAAATATGAATTAAATTTTAAGAAGTTTGCTGTTAGTAGTTTTCCTTGTCACCCAGCTCACCCAATCCATTATTTTCCACAACCAAAATCCGCTAGACTGAGCAAATTCTCTTTCCGCAATGACAAAGTCTCCGTACCACACAACGCGACGCTCCAGGTGAAATATTTAACAAATAATTTCTCAAACCCCATTGTTATTTTTTCGTAAATTTATTCATAAAATTCATATTCATGAAAAAATTTCATGAATGTAAATACCTCGATGTCGCACGAGAAGAAAAAAATCATGAATTTGGCGCTGATCGGCTGACGGCCTGAAAGAGAATTTTTGTTGCGATGACATCTAGAGAGTAAAATCGGCACGAAATGAACAAATAGTGTAGACATGCATAATAATTGCTAGGAAATACTTATGGGTCATTCCATGTCAACTCAACCAAGGCCACTCCCTTATCGCCCACCATCTCAGATTTCCATAATGTTTTCCCTGTTGCTAGTTTCCTACTTAGTCAAGAAAAATCCAAAATATTTTAGCCCCAATGCCAGTACTTTCTGAGACATGAGTTTTTGTACACACCGAGGTACAGAGGAAAAATCTGCCCGTGAGTCAAATTGTGCATATCAACCATTTTTGTACCCCTGTAAAAACTAAAAGAAGTTAGCTAAGCCAGTAAACACTACAGATGACGTAAATATGTGACTATAGTTTTCAAAAATGCTATGTGTTTAAAATATTTTGGATTTTTCTTAACTAAGGATGAAACTAGCAACAGGGAAAAAATATGAAAATCTGAGACGGTGGGCGTGGGAACCTCCAAAAATTGGTTTAGTTGACATGGAATGACCCTTATAGCCTGACATTTTTTACGGAATGAATTGTATGAAAAACGTACCTACTAGCTTATGATATATCACATAGGAATACCAACAAATCCCATCCCTAATGAGAATTCGTGATTTATTGACCTAATGACAACAGGTGATTTAACAGCAGATGTTTGCAATAAATAATTCTGCTTCTGCCCTACAGTGAAATTATATGAACAATTCGTTCAAACATACGATCTGTACTTTTAATACTAACCTTTTCACCTTATTTCAACTATTAGTGAAGACAGTGTATTTAGATCACGTTTTCTTCTCGGGTAGTCGAAGTAGTTTCTGGCAAGGGAATGGTCGAAGTGATCAAGCGACGAAAAACAATGGCGTTCAGTCTATCCTGAGAGCATCCCTTAATACCCTCCTCTTCGCACATTGGTAGCGAAATATGGCGGCAGTTGCGTAGAGCGTCCTTTTCAGTGAAAGAGTCCTTTCCCTACGAACTGTCTCACCACGGAGGAGTAACGTAGTCTCCGCATTCGTCTACCAGGATTCCTAAGGTCGCAAGTCCTTCAATATCAACTTTAAAAAGATAAATTTGTAATTCGTATTTACTTTCTAGATTTCTATGGGTGATTTTCAATCACTTGGCGTAGGTAAGCGCACATTGTAGCAGATAGGAACACAAGAGCTCGCATTCAAGTTGACGATTGTAACGATCTACGCTGAAGTGTTCATAAAATGCGGGACGATATTCAACTTCTATAAAGTCATCTCTAGAGAGATTAAACTCAGAATAAATATTTTTTTCAAGTAATCATAACAATTAGCTTAGATAATGAGATATTCCTGTTTCTATTTCTACATATTTCCTCGCCATCACAAGTTTCGTTTGCTAGCGCACACGCTTAACACCTGCAAACTACAGTGCATATATGTTTCAAACTGCTTAGCGCAGGTTACGTCAAAAATGTCAGAGTAACGCGCTATCCGCAAAACAGTTTAGCATAGATAAGTGATTGGAAAGAACCCAATGGCTCTTAATCCTTTGAGTGCCAGCCGAAATTCCGTAAAGGTGTCTTAAAAGTGCCAAGGGATTTTCATGAAAATTGCAGACTTTCAATAAAATGTCATTTAAAAGAATAGTTTTTATGATAAATTAGTCAAATTTGGACAGTGTATAGATAACATATCCCTGTATGATATTACTGACAGTTTTTGAAATTTATTAGCCATGGAAACAAAATTCAATTAGTTAAACATTGTAATTGTTATCGCAAATTTTATTGCCATTATTTAAAAGCAATATCAATTATTCAGAAAGGTATCTCCGATGGGTTGCGAACAATACCAGCATAGAGTGAAGAAGCTTTGTTTGTATCGTAAACACTGTCGTTAAACGCGCTCCTGACACTTTTCCGCCCACTGCAGTTTTAATGGCAGTAATGGCAACTGTGTGCTGGTTCCTCCTCTCCGTTCCTTTGCCGGCCCCTTCCACAAGAACTTTCCCATACTTAAAGTTACGTTTCGCGCACGCGACTACCACCAAGTTTCACTACCACTATACATTAGCACCTTCGAGTTTCTGAATTATTCAATTGCCACGCTCCATATAAAACTCTCTTCGAGCACACTCTCATTCTATCTTGTTGAGGAGGAGTATAAAATGGAAGTCAAGGACATGTGACGGAAACTGCAAAAAATCGAAGGCCTCTTCATTATTTTCCCCAAAAAACTGTATCAAAATCCGCGCCCCGTTATGGATGCAAATTCCCGGATAAACTCGTTCCGATATATGCTCATTTTATGCATCAACTGTTACACCGTGGGACCGGTATACAAAACAATTCGTCCGTGCGCTAGACTTAAACTAGGTGCATCGAAAACCGGACTCTCAACGATCGATCCGTTCTTTCAGTCGCAAAGTTTGACGGTTGAGATTACCAGAAGTATGAGTACTTCTCGGGTTATCCACCGGATTAGGCTCTTCATACTAGCCAATGTATCGATGCACGAGTCGGGCATCAAAACGTCGGCCAGTATGGAACGCCTAATCCAGGGGAGAACCAGAGAAGAATTCATGCATCAATTATGCCGGGAAAGCACTAGATCTTACATCGAGATTACCTAAAGCTGGTGGTATGGTACGCCAAAAATTAATGTAAATAAAAATCAACACTGGCAATACTGATAATATTTAACAATTTTCGTCTAAGTATCTATAATGATGGCATTCTGGAGCACACAGCGGTCCCCCTCAAGTTTCAACCAAGCCATTCGCTTCAAAGTTAGCAGAGTTGTACATAATTTACAACAACTTAAGCAGTTTTTATAGTAGAAAAAAATCGTTTCATGAAAAATATGAAGAATGAACCTGAGCTTTTTGCATCAAAATTACAAGTTAATCGAGTGAAAAGTAACAGAAAATAAAGCGCTCTAACATGGAGGATCAATTTTTACTTGTATAAAACCGTAAATTTTTTAAAACAAAATTTCGTACAAGTGCAGCTAAGCTTTAAAAAAAATTTAATATGCAACAAGAAACGTAGAAATAAGGAAAACTGTCAGGTGCATTTTACAGCAATGAATTCCGTTTCCTTATCTAGAAGATAGAGCATCTCTAACTCAGGTATCTCGACTTTTTTTTACAGGCAGCTTTTTAACCTCGAGTCGACCGACTACCGCGTCATCCTGGTTTATGTCAAATCGTGTTTCGTACTGACGAAACTGAATTTTTTAAACTTTGCTACTGTGGATGAAGTAGAGTGTTGGGTATGACTCACGAATTCAGGATGGGCAACTCAGTCAATTTAATAAGGAGTTAAGGCTATGTTCCACGGTCGGAATTCTTGAAAAAAAAGTCTTACCGAACGAGTTTTTAGTATCATAAGAAAGACGGAATCCGAATAAAATATAATTTGATTCCACTTCATCAATCGATTAGCCAATCAAATTCTTGGAATTGAATAAGGTTTTCTTCGAATTCTGCCTTTCATACAATACTCAAGAGTTTGATGACAATTTTTGTCAAAAAGTTTGACCTTAAGACATCGGATTAAGAGTAGATTTGATGCGTTTGAGAGGTGGGTGGGGAGGAGAATAGAGAAAGCGCGGTGGACCGTCAGTAAGACGAACGAGGAAGTACTTGGTATGGTTGGTGAGGAGAGGAAACTTCTGGAGGAGATTAGGCCGGTGTCCCACGGTAAAGTTCTCCGTAAATTCATTCATGAATAAATCATGCAAACTCTCAGAATCGGACTGCGCGAGCCAATATACTGTGGATTTCGGCAAATAAGGTAGCTCGGTAGGTAAATTCTTGAAGAAACACATCCAATGATTGGTTTTTCTCGCTTGATCCGTACGACCATTCACTTCCCAGAGACTACTTCGAATACTCGTGAAGAAAACGATTGGAAATCGCCATCTTTACCACGAGTTCGAATAAGGTAAAGAGGTTAATATTATAAGTACGCATCGTATATTTAAGTGAATTGTTGATATAATTTCACTACATGGAAGAAGTAGAATTATTTATTGCAAACGTCTGTTGTTGAATCACCTGCCGTAATTTGATACATCATTCATTCATCACGCATTATTATTGGGGAACTGCAACGTAAGTATTTCTATGTGCATCATCGTGACCGAATATGTTTGTTCATTCAATTCATTTAGTTGATACTTCAGGATATAATTATATCCTTGTAATGGCTATGCATACTTAGGCTCGTAGACTCTGTTCAAAACTCTACTACTCGTTACTTTTGTACCGATTATGCACTATAGATGTCTTCACAACAATAAAATCTCATTCAGACCGTCATGAACACACATAATTCTTGAACACTGTTTTTTCAAAATTATTTACTCTTATTTAACACATTCTGATGATATATCTCTTACGTAAATAATTAACTTTTCATTTCTGAATGTATTATAAATACATATGTATTATCTCTTAAGCATATTACAATCGCTTATCCCGTTCAAAAACATTACATATATTTTATCATTTCCAAAGATACTTGAGTGCCTGATTATTCCATTTATTTTGCGTAACTTTAACGGATTTATTAAGTTGTATAGTAAACTATAATCATTTTTCTCAAAAGAAGTAAATTACGATCCTTAAGAAAGTTCAAAATCATGAGTAAAAGCATAAAATATTTTTTTCCCACTTTTTTTAAAATGGCCCACTGTGCGTCAGCCGGTCAACGCCAGGTTCATGACTTTTTCCTGCTCGAGTGACATCGAGATATGCACGTTCATGAAACTTGCTTCATGGATATGGCGTTAGGTCATTGGAACAGGTCAGGGAGGGGCGAAGGGATGCTAGGGCCGTGATAGAGGATAGGATGCCGGATAAGCGGGGAAGGGGGAGAATTAGAGTAAGCCTTATGGATGGATTGAAGAGAGTATGTCGAACTGAATAAAGAAATCAGCTTCTGCGGTTGGGGAAGAGCATTATCAGCAAGTAGAGAAAACTTTATCCTCATTTAACTAAAGCATCTCGGGAGACTACTTCCGAGGTAGTAATAGTAGATTTTGACGAAGAAAAATGAAGATGATGTGAAATGATTATTTAAAACTTACAGATACTCTGTATTATTACAAATTGACCAAAACTCCAGAACAGGAATTACTATTAAAAACTTAAATATGGAGAGTAGCATCCTATGGTTCCGAAATCTGGACTCGAATGATAATCAATTGGAGTATATTAGAGGCTCTTGATTTGCGTTTGAAGCAGAGTGAATAAAACAAGACGCACATTAAGACAATCGTTGGAGAACAAGGAATGGTCGGGAATGAAAGGAAAAAATTGGAGGAAATCAGAAGAGGGCTGAAAAAGTGGCGTGTGAATGTATTGACAGGTGTAGGTATACCACAAGCCTAAATAGAAATGTTAGGGATAGGGGAAAATAAAGAGACATGATGCGTATTTAACCCTTTTTCTGCGAAGTTCGTATATATACGAATGAATATTCTTCTTATCCGCTGACTGCGGAGTTCTACTTTAAACACAAGCTCAAAAATATATTCCGCCTACGGTGGAGATTGAGTAAATACTCAGAGGTATGGTATCTTAAGTGGTAAATTTAATACCATGAAACAATGATTAAAAAGTAAATTAGCAATTGCTGCGAAAAAATAAAGGTTTTTATTTCTATAACACAAGAATGGTGAAAATCTACTAGTGGATATTTGAAATAATTTATGGTGGAAACTAATAAGCATTTAACGCAGTGAAAGGCTTGACAAACGGCCTCAGACGTTAATTTCTGGAAATACTTAACTCTACAAACATAGTCTTATAAAAGATTTAAACTGGTATATAGGGTTTGATTTTCTCCCGGGAAATAGCTGAGGTAAATTCTTTACGGGTTTCCGTCCGGGTTAGTGGCTCCATCTTCTCCTCTGCCAACGTTTCGAAGAAAGACTTATCCTTCATCATCAGGGCCGTTGATGATGAAGGATAAGTCTTCCTTCTAAACGTCAGCAGAGGAGAATATGGAGCCACTAACCCGGACGGACACCCGTGAAGAACTTACCTCATTTAAACTGGTGTTATTCTATCCGAAAAGTCCTATAGTGATCTTGGCATGAAGAGAAGCAGAAAGCATGCTGCACTGAATAGTGGCATAGCCTTCTGCATTCGTGCGTAAACCGTGACAGTTTTGGCCATAAATTTCATATCCCATCAAAGTCAACGTCTAGAGAGTTCGGTCACGGACTGGACGGTCTAAGTTTCAAATCCGGTGGATGACTTTGAACACTCTCAGCCGTAAATATTCAAGTGGAGCGAATTCCTGAATGCCAGAACTACTAGTACGTGAGAATCTTTGGGTGGCTCAGTGAAAGGCACCTGCTCCTCCATCCCTGATTGTGTGAACTTCGCACGCTGTAAAGGCTGAGTGTGAGGTGAGCTCCTCACACATTAAAGTCACCCTTAAATGTTGAAAACCGTGTATATATAAAGCTATGGGACATGAAAAACGCTAAGAATAAATAAAAGTCTCTCCGAAACTAACTTGAATGACTGTGGCGCGAGAATAAAACAAAATTTTCAGAGACGCTAGTCAAATCAAATAGTATATTAACAAAGGGTTTGCATTCACTTCCTTGCGTTGTTGTGGAGTGGCGTACCCTTGCTGTGCAACTCCGCTACCGCAAATTAAGGCACTGAGCTGTGTAACTCGGAAACAAATAGTAATCAATGCTTATTACTTCAAAAAAATGCAAATTATAAATATATTTGCCCGTATATATTTGTACAAAGCACTATATACTATCTTTGGAAGTTTTAGGAGGATTCCAAGGTACGCGTACTGCTACCCGAGTTGATCCACCACCAAAGGATTAAAAAAAAGCATTACCATAACAATCAGCATAATGCAGAGTAATAAACAGTTCTTAAACAATACGTACATAAATTCAAAATACAAATTTCAAAGCAACAGTTCAATATTTATCTGAGAAAACAATCATTGTTTGACTATTTTTAAAAGTTACCATCATATAAAGCCGAGAACTAAACTTTTACACATCAAGTAATAGAGGTATTGGTTTTGTTTTCCTTTGAAGAAATCGAGTAGTACTAGGCGAGAGGATGTAAGTATTTGAACAACCGAGATGATGGCACAATTTGGTTATGTTGACTGAATAAGGATTGGAAGGATTTTAAACGGTGGAGGTCAACCGTAATCTACTCGTATCAAAACCTGCCATTTGATCTTCACCGTTGAAAATCCCGATCCATAGCTCAGCCAATAGACGCGAATTGCACCATCATCTCGGTTGTTCTAGTATTTACGTCCTATCGGCTGTAATACTTGATTTCTTCAAAAGAAAAACCAATTCATAATCTTTATTTCAAGAAGTGTAATATTTTAGTTATAGGATTTGGATGGTGGTACTTTAAAAAATGATACAGCAATGGCTGTTTAGTCATTGTTGGACCATCGTTTTAGTCATTGCTGTCAGACAAGTATTGAAATTTTGTTTTGAAACTTGTAGATATTTTGAATGGAAGTATTGCTTTGAACTGTTAATTACTCTGCATTATACTGATTTTTATCGCATTCCTATTTTATATCCTATGTTGGTGACTCAACTCAGGTAGCAGGTATGCGTATCTCGGGAGTCCTCCAAAAACTTTTTAATTTTCCATTTTTCCAACTTAGTCCTTCGGTGTTCGGGGACATCGGGACACCAACGGTTGTCCTCAGGGGTGACCGAGGTGATGAGAGAGATACTACATTGACCATCGCTAGCACTCGCAAGCTGGTGAATTCTTTTGAGCACAGTGACCTCTCTGGCTCTTTTATCCATGAGCTTGACCTCTTGTATTCTTCATAATTGTCTCCATAATTTGAGTTTCATGATAGTCAATGGTGTAATATTTTCTCAAATCAGCGGACGAATATTAAGAGCAGGGCCACACCGAAGGCCCACCCTCACCGAATTCATCGAAGCTGATCGATAGAATACATTGTACGTATTTTATTCAATGAAAGCTCATGTGAGTGTAAATATGTCTCGTGGAGTTATCTGGTGAGTAAAGAGAGTAAAAACATTTCTTGGAGACATTTTTAATATGCTGAATTCGGTCGCGGCGTTTGGATTTGGCGGTCCAGAATGAAATACACTGTGTGTTATACATCGGCTTTATACAAGCTATAATGTAACTAATTATGCAGCCATGGTAGACCTTGTGAGTAGAATTGCATAGCTTTATTATACATATTCAAACATGCTGGTCCATACTTATAATTTTGACGGTTGATTTGCCGTTTCTTGCAATTTTTGCGAAAGCTCGACCAAACTTAAATTTAAATTTTGACCGCGGAAGCCAACCACTGTGACTTGTTCGCTCTATTTAAAATGTATGTTTTTCAACTTTGAGCGCATATGTTTCGTAAGAGAGGAACCAACCTTTCGATTAAGTTTATAAGGTTACCAGTGGCGGCAAAGATGAAACCCAAAGTGACATTAAGTGAATGAACTAAGGGTTAAAAAACAGTCGAAATTTCACCATTGCTACATTGAGCACCACATATTCTGTTAAAAGAAAACTTCCCATAGGTTCACCCATAGGGTAAAATAGCTGAGCATTAGTAACGGTTTTCCTCCTGTTATCTCCTTTTGGGGAGCGTTTTTAAAATCATAGACTGAATCGTCAATACATGCTCAAATTTCGTCCTACTTTTCTCTTACACCAATTCGTAACAGTGCCACCGTTTTATCCGAAGTTCCAACCTCCCATTCAATATTCCCACCATTAATATTGCCTATTTCACTATGTTTTGCTGTTCCCCAAACTCATGCCACGCATTGACTTGGGAAAATATTTTATTCTCAGTTTTTGTCGTTTTTAATTCCCAAAAATTCAGCCATTTTTTGGGTGATCAACCTAATTTATTTGAAGCGTACAAAATACTCCGAAATACATCGAAAAATATCCTAGAATCACACGATATCCTAGATATGACCTTAATGCCTGGCGAAGTGGACTAGAATTGAAAGTTTTTCAGCTGTACCCTTTTTATTATCCTATGAAAGAATTGAACAGTCCGTTAAACTTTGCTGGAAATCTATTTCACGCCTATTTATTTACTGTACCCATTTCTTTGTTTTTCATATGATCCCCATTTCGTCCACATTGCTTCTCCAGAAGCCAAGGAGCTTTTTCTCGACACGACCAAGAATTGAGTGTTCCACTTTTCTCGGCTTCTTGCCTTCTTGATAAAATCAATCTCACTACTCCTCACACCATTGTGAAAAACACTCAATTTCTTATTATTGCCCTTGCAGTGGGTCATTTTTTGGTATGCCCGGATAAACTGCCCTCGACTAGCAGTTTTCTCCTGTTGTCTTTATCCCAATCCTCAAACTGGATCTACATTAGTGTCTATCCAATCAATTGCATATGTTGATCGTGTTTCACTCATTCAATCACGAATTTCTGTGAGCATCATGAACTCGTTAGCCTCAAATCTACTCTCATCCTATCTTCTCATAGCCCACGTTTCGTTTAGTACTTCGGATCTCTCGGTACTAAAAAGAGCGTCGAAAGTCGCAGTCATTTGCACCGTACAAAATACCTTTTTATCAAATTATTGTACAGTATTACTCACACACTTATTTACTTATGTTCTAAGGTACAATAAAATTAAATATCAGAACATTAATGAAAGAGTTATGGGAAAAATGAAATAAAAACCAACAGTAAAATTGCGGAAAAATCAATTGTAATGGGCTACAATCGTGGTTTCATTACAATAGTGGCGTTTTAGAAATTCATGGAATTCAAAAAAATAAAATTGAAAACAAATTAATTCATGGTGAGGAGAAGAAGTCTGGGGAAGGATATTTTTTTAGGACAATGAGTTAAATTCCGAGGAGAGACGGTAAAATGGGGAACACTGATTATAATCAGCTGATAATAATTATGAGACAAGGAAAGACAGAATTTCGGGATGGGTGGGAGATAACAGTTTCGTGTGGTGCGAGGAGCGACACGAAATGAAAAGACAAAGAGAGAAGGTCGTAGGTGCGAAGTTGCCCATTAATGATGCTAACAGCATGATTCATGATTGAAAAATAAAAAAATTGATAACTGTTCCTTTATGGAACTACTTCCCTGTTATAAAACTCTAACTTCATCATTTCATTCGTATACATTGAAAAGTTCCTGCTTCCATTATAAAAGTCACTACGCCAACCTATCAGGATAATAATACTCCTTTTACTGGATGTCTATAAGATTTTGTCCGATATCTTAACATATATTTATTCTTCTCCGTATATTACCCTTAATTTGACATTTTTATATACAGTGTGAGTTAATATCTTTAGCACTGCACGTTAGGAGCTCTTAATTTTACGTTGAAATCAAGAGGAAATAGTGAGGCTTCAACAAAGAAGCTAGGTTCGTAAAACAAGTCTTCATTTATATATCCTAGTAGCTCTTACAAGAATACATTCGATTCTCTGCTCATCTTAACGGCATCTTTCGTTTGATCTGAGATATTAAAGGGCGATCACCATCGGTGCGTGTAATGGCTGTTTTTTCAATTGACGGAGGAGGCTCAGTCACTCGCATGGATTGGTAATTAGAGCAAGGCTTGGGGATCTGAGAGAAGGGAGAGATTGGATAGAATCATGATGTTTGCATTAGCCTGCTGCTCGTAAAAAGCGATAATGGGAATCACGGTACAGCGCCTCATCTTGCGGATGATGTACTTCGATTTGAGTGCCTTTCACACGAGCCACTGGGAACAGGATACCTTGGAGAATGACTTCTTATCACTCTTGGGTCTCTCTTGAGTGGGCTGGCAGCGCTCAACGCCAGATTAATACAAGTGCATCGGTCGAAGAAGCTTCGATAGGAAGTAACTGAGGAAGGAACATGATTTAAACCTGGCATTACTGTCAGCATGTTACACAACACGGAGAATAAACCCTATTGACCCTGCTACTCATGGCAAAATGTTTCCTTAATTTTGCTGATTCATCTCGAAAAAATCACTTGAATTGCCTTTTCGAAGAAAAATTTCCAATCTTTGTTGGACATAAAACTAGAAAATACACATGGCCGGCAATTGGGAGATTCGGGTTCGAATCACAGTCAATTCAAATGATTTATTCATGGCGATTTTCACCCTCTTGGGTGTATTCTTTCCCGATGCTAATTTTACTATCTGTGTTTAGTATCTTTGCATCCGTGCGAGGAACTGCGTACCGCATCATTTGCGTTTTTCTCAGTCAACATGATGATATTTTCCGGAGGAGACTTTTAAAAAAATTCATCCATTCATTCATTCAAACCCATCACGCCGTTTCCTTAGGGAATAGGCACAGTGAAAATCCAAGACATCTATAACAATAAAAAGAACAATGTACCTAAGCTTACTCAGAAATTTTATCGATAAGACATTTCATCGTGGTACAGTATCCTCAGTTAAAATTTCTGTGGAAAAGTACGTTGTACCTGGGTGTATGCAACGTCCACGAAGTGGAGCCTACGGAACATTTTATGCGAAGAATAAGCGTATTAACTCACCTATTCACTTAACCTATACCTAATATCACCTAACTAACTATTTCTAATATTTGTGCATCTTTTATCGCCAAAGGATGGGGTTGCCATCTACCAAAAAATATGACTGCTTGAAATGGTTGAGTCAAAAGTATCATTGAAGACGGACGTGTACAAAAGCATCAGATTTGAACTCATGGGGATTAAAATACAGCAATTATTCTGTTCTTCAAGCCAAGTTATGAACTGAAACGATTGCGGAAGCCTCAAAGTAGAATTAAGAAGCACGTCGCTTCAACCCAAATTATCAAATTCATTCGTAAGAGATGTAAAGATTGCCATGAAAGGGATCTCTCTCAATTTACGCAACCGGTTTGAGGGAATATAAGCATTAATCAAACGATTCAGTGTCAAGAAAATCTGCGGAAGCAAGTCTGAAACGGATATGGACGTAAACTAAAACTCAGGTCGTGAGTTGAGTGAAATACTTACTCACTGTGGGGTAACTGATTATGCTCAACAAGGTCCATAAATAAGATGTAGAGGTTGCAGGCAAAATAAAGCTGAGAATACTTAAGCGTCAATCGACAAGCAGCAAAATTAATTTGAAAAATATAATTCTTCTCATGAGTTGCATTTGCACTCTCACTCCCAATGGCTTCATCTGATTGAATAGCAATACAACGAAAGAGCTAGGCTTAATGAGATAAGTAACTAGCTTACAGATTAAATTGCTTTAATCCCAGTTATAACACCTTAACGTAATATTAGTAAGTAAGAGACCGTTGCAAATAAGTAAAATCTTTGAAAATGCAGCTGGGACTGCTAAATTCAGTGTATTATTACTATGCTAGGGTATTTTTGATACAAGTTACATGTTGCTAAAATGTGCATTTTGATTATGACACACAGAGTAGAGATGGCTAAGCTTCTCAAAATCAAGATCACTGATTACATAATTCTCTTCTGCAATTATTCTCAAGCCAGAATGAATAACAAGACAACGTTGATGCGTAAATAAAAAAATCTGAGTATGGCTGTGTCCCAAAATATGGATTTTTTTAAGAATAGCGAGTCATTTACGAGTGAAAAAATGTTTTTACACAGTGAAATTACATACTTTTCATAGGACTTAGGCATACAAATTAAGTCTGGAAGTTAGTTTCCTTGAAGGCCCCAAAAATTATTAATTATATTTTTATTGGTGCAGGACTAAAACTTGAGTATCCCACGAATATTCTTATCAATTTAATAAAGAAGATGGTAAAAACTCTAGACTAAATCAATCACAACCACGGAGTGGAGTAGCAGGTTTGGCTGTATGGTAGGCTATGTCTTTTTGTTTTGTCTTTGTAGAAAGATATTTTCGTGGCATAGGTAGTGATTTAAGACAACTGGAGCGGTAATTTTTGGTCATTGTTTGTGCATATTGATTATTTTTCGAGCGAGTTGGAAGAAATTCTAGGACCACATTTCATTTAAGTACATCTATTTATGCGGTGGAACTCACCATTCATGCAGTAATGGAAAGAATACAAGAATTATATTTTTAAAGTTACCTTACATGAAGTATGTCATGACGAGTTTTCGGCGCAGCATTCGAAAATTTGACGATAAATATATATAAATATGTATTTTCGAATCTCTGACTCAGCGTGACACCTTGATAATTGTGAACGACCATTATAATAACATGAAATGTATTATTTCGCGATTGGAAGAAAATCTGATACATCTCTTTTACCATAAGGCTACGTGTTAAAATAGCATTAAATTTCCAAAAAACATCGGCAAAATGCATTTTTTTTTTCATTTATATCAATAGATATTACTAATAATGCAATAACACGTTTGCAAAGTTTCACGCAAATCTGTGCACAAGAAATAGCTCCAACGACCTTAAGTTGGTATGTAGTCTTTCGACTACCCAAGCTTCGTGATTTTCTGGTTATTGTATCTCTCTGGGAAATCACAAGCAGCTCAGGAAAAGAAGTTTGGCCCTCTGCCTTTAAGCGCAAGTTTCACCCGGCGCAGAGCTTAATTTCAGTTGAGCTCCACCCTCATGTATCAATCAGACCTTAAGCGATGAATCGTCTGGTTTAAGGCAAAAAACGAATCTCCATATAACAATTAGACCCAAAGGTCGGTTTGGTTGGTGAGAGTGAGATCAACTAGAGCTAAGCTCAACGGCGTGTGAAATGCACACATTCTTTTTAGAGAGGTCAATTACTTTCACTGAGACGACCGAAATCCCTTAGAAGATCTGGTATAGCCACAAAAACGCACAGCTTCAGTTAGATGAGCGGGTCCATTTACGCCACGTTTTCGCGCTGCGTTTCGTTTTTGCACTGTTTTGCCGCAACGTTGTGCGACACTCACGGTCCCACCCATGGCCCCCTCTAATACAGGCCGGAACATGGAATTTTGGCAACGCTGTGTGTTAGTCCTATCGTTGTTGTTTGGAAGCATGGCGTCTTACGGGAGATGTGTATCCCTGTGATTAAAAACGTATGAATTCACTAGTTGAAAAGGCCGAACTGGACTAATTTTTTGTATATTGTGTTGGCTAAAGGTACGTAAATTCGTTTAAAGATATTTCTGTGAGTTTAAGGCGGAAAATCACGATTATTTCATCAAAAGCATTTTGCGATCGCTTGCCGGCCGGCCATTATTGGAATGATATTGAGAGTACAATAATGCTGGATTAAAAGGCAGAGCAGGGCTTATTTTGTTGTATATTGTTTTGGCTAAAGGTAAGTATAATAGTGTTAAGATATTCTCTGTGAGTTGAGGGTGGAAAATTACGGTTATTTCTTCTAAAGCATTGCGACTACTTGCCGGCCGGCCATTACGGAGGGAAATTGAGAGTACACAAATGCAACGTACATTATATGTTAGGAATTTAGCAGCTATTCTGTTTTTATCTAATGTGTTTCTGTCTAATATTATTATTATTGGGTTAACAGTGATTGTTATTTTTGGTGGGTATTATGAATTACCATGGTGTAGTTGTGTCTACATGAATGTCGTTTATTATTGAAGAAACAACGGCTACTTCATGAGTCTATTGATGTGTCTAAGAATTGATGTTACTCAGGTTTTCTAAAAACAATCATAAATGTACTACAATTCGCTGTGATTAGCAAAACGATGTTTATTCCTACAACTTCTCTTTTTTAAATTAAAGATGTCCCGGCGTTGTTGTGTGCCAGGTTGCAGAAGCAACTACCTCTCCACCAAGAATGAGGGGTATGTGACTGTGACTCCGATTCCCCAAAGACGAACGCAGTAGAAAGCAGTGACTGAAGAATATTCCTAGGAAGGACTGGAATCCTTCTTCAAACGCAGTAGTTCGCATCAAGCATTTTGCTGAGCGGGATATCCTCCACTGTTCAACTTCCACGGATAAGAGCGGTGAAGTGCAAAGTTACCAGTTAGATCGTCCAAAGTTGTCCCCTGGTGCTGCTCTTACTTAGTTCAATGTTACTACTCCGTGTTCACCTCCCTCAGTACTCATGACCCCATATCCCATGTTTGTGAAAATGAAGTGAAATATAATTAAGTGAAGTGCTGTTCTTTGCTTTGTGAAGTGCAACATGCGATGTAAGTTGTGAGTAGCTTCTAAGTGTGTGATAGTGAATGACAGTGAATTGGTAAAATAGTTTCATTGTGTATTTTTAATTGTCCAACCCTACTGGAAATCTCTACTGAATTCAGTAGACAAAATCTACTGAAATGAACTGAACTCTAATGAACTTAGGGCAATAGGCTA
This sequence comes from Pyrrhosoma nymphula, assembly GCA_963573305.1. Lineage (NCBI taxonomy): Eukaryota > Metazoa > Arthropoda > Insecta > Odonata > Coenagrionidae > Pyrrhosoma > Pyrrhosoma nymphula. The sequence goes on from OY754334.1 coordinate 41,888,691, forward strand.
CTGAACTCAACTGAACGGGGTCCAGTTGCCTACTGAAATGAACTGAACTCCAACTGAAGAGTGTTCAGTTGCCTACTGAAATGAACTGCACTCTACTGAACTCCAACTGAAGAATGTTTAGTTGCCTACTGAAATGAACTGAACTCTACTGAATTCTATTTTTTCAACTGAAGAACATTCAGCTGCATCCTGAAATGAACTGAACTCAACTGAAATGCAAGGAAATCTTGTTTTTGGTTCCTGCAAGTAAAAATACTAGCAGGAACTGAGAGCCTACTGAAATAAATGGTTTTCCTTGTGACAATTCAAAGATAACATCTATTAATTTATATCTATATCACAGTCTAAACAAAGACAGTAGTAGTAATGACATGAGAACCAGCGAATGGCCAACAAGCCTATCAAGCAGCCAATTTTGGACCCATATAGGCAACCTCTTGAAACCCAGCATTGGCAACCCTACATACACTACCACATAAGGGTTTCATATGAAACCCTTAATATTGCCAAGATTACAGGATTCAATTATAGACTAGCAGATATAAATTTTATATTTCAACAAATCCAATTAATATGCGTTTTCGTGATGCTTGTGAAGTTATAGCAGTGTAGTTGCGATCAAACAATTAACTTATGAAAAATTAACCCTTAATTATTAGTCCAGCTTATTTAGGCTTTTTGAATGCATTACAACATAGTCAGTTATAAATATATGCATTTTTTAAATTTTTTTCTGACTTGGAATTGGCCATCATTCCATCTTCACATCACCATTGTGGTGTCAAATTCTATGCTTTTCCTGTTTCCTATCCTCTATCTAATCTCCCTAACTAATTGTTTTTTTTAGTTCCATATAGGTGTAGGTACAGAGTACGTCTCATTATGAGTTTCCACTAGAATATTCCTCAGGAATATTCCAAGAATCTCACTAGTCTGTTCTGCAAGGGATGCAGCTGAATTTAGAAGAAGTTCAGGAGAATGTTCAGTAGGCTATGGAATACAGTAGAATGTTCAGTAAGCTACAGAGTACAATATAATGTACAGCAGGCTTATGAATTCCCTATTGAAAATGCCCCATTGGTTTCCTATACTGTTTTCAGAAAATACTATAGGAATTATGTACATTCCTATAGGAATTAAAATTTCCTATAGGAACAATAAAGGTTCCTATAGGAACAATACATTTCCTATGGGAACAATAACTTTCCTATAGGAACAATACATTTCTTATAGGTACAAGAAATTTTCCTATACGAGTGGGAAATTTTCCTGCAGGAACAAGAAAAATTTCCTATAGGAAAATTTTTCATTCCTATAGGAAAATTTCTCGTTCCTATAGGAAATTTATTGTTCCTATAGGAAATTTATTGTTCCTATAGGAAAGTTGTTGTTCCCATAGGAAATTTTAATTCCTATAGGAATGTACATAATTCCTATAGTATTTTCTGAAAACACTAGGAAACCAATGGGGCATTTTCAATAGGGTTCAGTAGAATCCCAGTGAACACACATGGCTGCAGCAGAGCTTCACAAGGATGTCAGCGCTGCAAGTGCAGCACATGTCAAATGAAGCGCGTCAGCAGCGCTCTAAGAGAGTGATTTATCGAGAAACGGATTTGATGCGCATTCGCAATTCGTGTTTGAATCCGCAAGTTGCGGACGCGCTGCCACAGCGCTGAAGGGAGTCATTTGAATAAGTAGAGATGGTGAAAGTCTCAATCGAAAGAGGAAGATATAAATACTCATTCTTTAAATATTTAGTATTTGTATCCTTTGTTTTTTTATTTCATGAAATATATATCCTTGATACATATTAACATGTTTAGCCTGAAGTTCATTCTTCGACCGAAAATTTGGCTTAAATGGGAAGCTTTGAAACGATTCGGAGAGACTTGGGTTCTGCCAGTAACAACAATTCATTCATAGCTTTGTGTAATTAATTTCCGTTATACACTAAAATATTGTTACAATTTTATTGGTACATTCATCAGTTTTCTCATTTCCACGTTCGTAACATTGATAATACATGCATATTCACGTTCGTAGCATTTCCGCGAGTAAGTTTACGTCTTCATTGAAATGTAAACAAACGTGTGACAATTGGAAAATATCTTGTTTATTCTCATTAATGTTGACTTTATATTAATTTAATGTGGCAACATTGGCTTCAATTAATTATTGCCTGAAAACTGTTATCGTGATTGGTTGGTACGTTTTCATAAACTATCACGGCATTTACATTTAAAAGTTAGTTCTCGCAAACACATTTACGCACGGGAATGGCCGTATATATACATGAACTTTCTACCCAAGCAGCAGATAATGTCCATAAAATATCCATAGAATGTTACAAAATAACTTCCTTAATATCCATAAGATATCCAGCATATCCGTATAACCTTTTATGGATATCCATAAAATATCCAAAGTTCCCACTTTGAAATATCCAATGAATATCCAGTGCTAACATCCATACAACATTATCGCACAGTTGCGTGGATATCTATACAATATTCATGGAGCACCAAAGACCACCCCTCCTAATTGTTTATTCTATTGAAATTCAAATTTTCTTACACTGTATCATCCCCTAATGTACCAACAAATATTGCCAGAAACAGAATCTTATCATCTCATTTAAAAATCATAAGCCATCCAAAGTGACATTTGATCTGCTAAAATACTTCAGAGGCAGAACATTTTAAACCCAACTTCAAGCTCCTGTCATTTTAACATACATGGTTATTGTGCTTAACGTTCACGAGCCGGAATATCGTATATACCTCTCCACTGCCTTCGCTGCTCTCTCAAAATAAAAAAGGATATTCTGCCATTACTCATTTTGAATGTGCTATTGAGCAATGGCATGATGGATGTTCTACATTGCATTAGTTCACCAATTTATAATACCACGTACCTACCTATCGATTTGCTACTTATATCGCCTGATTATCATCTATTTCGACTCATCGCACCCAATCTCTCATTTTACGCTGAATGAACATCGTTGAGAAATACGTATATATGCAGTCACTTCCGTGGATAAATGTGACTTCGAGAACTATAACCATTAAATGATAATTCCGTGATAGTTTGAGGAAATGCCATCAAACCTTGATAAAAGTTATTTGCCATTAATTAATGCCAGATAACTGTTATCCTATATTGCCACATAGTATGCATATAAATGCAATATTACTGCAAATAAACAAGATTTTTCCAATTCCTGCACGTTAGCTTCAGCGTTGTAGCTAGGGGCTGGCCAGGCGGGCGGCTGCCAGGGGCGCACTTTGCAGACCCACAGCCTACGGGCCATAAATCGAGGTAATATTACCTCGATTTATGTGGTATCAACCAGTAACTGTCGTTTTTGAGCAGCTTGATTCTTATTGAATCTCCTTATCGGAAAGTGGAAAGCACCGCTTCCGTACATTTCGTGCACACTACTGTGACCGGTCGAGGAAGTGGAACATTTTCGCCAGGGATACTGTTTGGAATAACAATTTTTTAAGGAAATAAGTGCCACTTCTTGAATTGATGGTAAAGGTGATAAAGAGGAAGGAAGATATGCTGATTGTTTGCAACGTGATATAAATGAATCATTTTATTGATAATATCATATTTTTGAAAATTATAACATGTTTAAATTTTAAAATAATAATTATATTTTATTTATCTTTATCAGTTTCATACATATGGACTATCTATTTAATGTCAATTAAGTATATCACGGATATTACAACTTGGATATCGTATTTAACGTTATTTTTACAACTCATCGTGGATGTTACAAATAGAATATCTATGTAACGTTGTCAAAATATCCATCGTGTAATAGCAACGTCTTTTGGATAAATCAACCTTATTTAGATATCCGATGGATATCCTCTGCTGCTTGGGTATGGATATTTCGATGTAATATCCATAGAATGTCCACATAATGTTACAGGTTGGACCTAACGTCTTTTGGATATTGGTAACCATTTATGGATATCCATACAACATTGTCTGCTACTTGGGTAGCAACGCATGTATCAGTTACAAGTTGAATATGACGTAGAGATTAGCACGATAGGCATGCGATGTACCGTAGACACCGTAGGAAGATGCGAGATTCAAGATGAGTCAATATAATCTGGAGATAGATAGGGATTAATAATTCCCATTAATAAACTTTTTTTCAGGGATGTTTAGTAGGCTAATGAATTCAGTAGAAGTTCAGTAGGCTAATGAATTCAGTAGAATGTTCAGTAGGCTTATGAATTCAGTAGAAGTTCAGTAGACTGTTTCAAAAAGCAGGTTGGCTACTGAATTCAGTAGGAAAAATTTCCAGTAGGGAACCTCACATACATTACAAACAACTGATACATTAGTATTACGGCTAGCAATCATCTTCAGCTTACACCATTTTCACGGGTGAATATCCATGCGATTACAACTATCTACCTCAAGTAAACACTCGTAACGTAAATGTTTGCATTTTTAGTAGTTTATCATTTTCCAAAAAAAATCCTTTTTTTCAACTCTCCCACCCACAGCGAATTTCAACCGTTACATGTATAGCCCACAAACGCGTGACACTGCATTATCCACTAGACTGAGAAATTTCATTGGCCTGTATGTAATATTCTTGTGGTTATTTGGAATAATTCCTCCTGAAAATCACAAAAATTCCACATTCTCGTTTTCTTGTATTACTTACATACATTGTTTTCAAACCGGTGAACACTGCTTCCAATTCCAATTGCTTCCAATGTTGCTTTCTACTTCGTCTGCACATTCTGTTAGTTTTTAATGTGAAAAACAAATTTTGTTGAGCTTACATATTCACACTTTCCTCTAAAACTTGATATTTTTCAAAATGGTGAACACTACACCACAGGTATCTGTGCTGTTACTTCTGTCTACCTCAGATACACACCCTCAACGTGAAATATTTTACATTCTTAGCAGTTTATTATTTACAAAAAAAGACTAATTTTTAACTCTCCCACCCACACTTTTACAGCTATGGAATTTCAATCGTTTGACGTATGGCTTTCAAATTACACACAAACGTGTAACACTGCATTTTCCACTTAAATGAGAAATTTTATCGGCCTGCATGTAATGTCCTCGAGAATTATTAGCCATCACACCCCCTGATTCTCACAGATAACTACACATTCTAAGTTCCTTGTAAAACATTCATTGTTTTGAAACCGGTGAACGCTGTACAGCTGATACCTATTTCACAGTATACAATTGTTTACACTGTGGCTGTTCCAATACTACTTTCTACTTCCCCTACATATCTTAGTGTTAAACTTTATTAATTCAAAACAATTTACTTCTAAGCTTACATTTGGATATATGTTCCTTTTACACTTGATTTGTGTCAAAATGGTGAACGCTACCCCACAGATATTTTTTCATTTGGTAGTCTTGTAAAACTCGTTGAAAACGATTTCTGGAAATCATTCATCAGTGAATTTAATTGCTCAAGGATGTGTCGTGACTGTTTCTTTGCGAGCCTGATGATGATGCGGTGCATCGAAACCCGTGTCGATTAAACATTTATATCTGTGGAAAATTGTATCGTCTTAGTTCTTATTGTGACTGTTTCTGATTGGAATTCAAGTGTATTACTTACAGCAGCTTTTAGTTATTCCATATTCAGAAGTTTAATTTACACTTTTGATGGTCGTTTGCACTGAGAAATTTGAGAGTGATGTTATTTGATCTACGAAGTTGCTTCTTTTAAGTTTATTTACTCAAGATGGATTGATTACGTGAGATTATGTATTTTATGCCATTTTCCTTTGAAATAAATGTTGTAAAGTTTTGAAATGTTGAATTGTTTCATTCCTGAAATAATCCTGGTGATAGCTGCAAGAAGATAACCGAAAACCTTAAAAATATTTTGTTCGCTTTCTCACTATCCGGGACGGATGTGAATCCAGATAGGTGTTAACACGGTCCTGTCTTTTCGCAGCTGTTTAATGAGATATCTTTGTGATGATTGTAATATTTAAGTTTAGCTTCCCCTTTGAAGTTAAAGCCTAATGCATATGTCAACAACGTATCTTGGAGAAGCCCTGTCAGCTGTCGCAACTATATATTTCTAAATTAATACTTCTGGACAGCCATTCATTTGCATAACTTTTGTTACTTAACTAACCTAAAATTCCTTCCTGGGCTGCAAAACATGTTTTTAATCGAAAATGCTGTGAGATTAAATTGCCCAAGTTCATCACTCGTCTCACTTGCCATTACCAATTCTAATTTATGCCTACAACAAAATGGTATAAAAATACGAAAAAAATACTCAAATGATGCAACCCTATGATATACATTAGCATACCTGATGTCCGTTGTGGTATTCACATCAGTTCTATCCCTACTCGCAACGATGATAGCCGGCAGAATAACAACAGGACCACGGGCGATGCAGTAGGACCAATGACGTCATGCAAAGCGCTGTTGACAAATTGCATGTTCCGGCCTGTATTAGAGGGGGCCATGTCCCACCCCTTTTTTATAGCAGCGGCAGCATCGGATGAAAACAGAAGACGGTAGAAAAACTTGATACCTTCACTCTTCATAATTATTTCCGTTTATCGGGGAGATTTAATATTTGTTTTGGAGTTTTTGAAGAAAAATGGATGTTCACGTGGAGTTCCAGCGATGGGCTGCACTACATAAGTTCAACTTTTGTCAACAATTTGAAGAAGACCCACAATTCCTCGGGAAAGAGCCAACAAATGACGGGCAGAAAGCGTCGGTTCTCACTCCCTGCAGCTCCGGCGACGCAGGCTGCGTCAGAAGTTGAACGATCGGTAATGCAGATTGCAGACCAGGGGCAGACTGGGTACCCAAGGGCCCCGGGGGATACGTGGTCAAAGGGCCCCAACAGACATACAACCCCCTCCCCCCCCAAAAAAAAAGAATGAGACAACACATTTAGGTTAGCATGTTTATTGATTTAAACAGAGCAGCTCCATTTACAACAACATTCTTTTCAGGTCTTCTGATGTTTGAGCAAACATATCTACAATTTTATTGTCGCTGAAGGGGCCCCGCGCCAACCGAAGCCGTTAGGGGGCTTCGGTCCCGGCGGGGATTCCCGCCCACCGGCCCTGGCCAGTCCGCCCCTGATGCGGACCACATTGAAGCAGACCACTTCTAATTTGCTACGTAGAGTCCGGCAACGCAAAAACAGCTGCATATAAACGTAGCTAAAAGCTACGTTTGTGTTGCGCATAAAAGCTACATTGTGCATTCGTTTTTGCGTCGCTTTGCCGCGGCGTTGTGCGCCACTAACAGACCTCTTGTTTCATAGCAGCAGCCAAGGACCTTGAATATAGGGGTCATATTAGGGGCTATATTCAAGGTCTATGGTAGCGAGAGCATCGGATGAAAACAGAAGGCGGTGAAAAAACGTGACGCGTTAACCCTTCCTAATCATTCCCGTTCATTGTGGAGATATTATCTTTGCTGGTGAGTTTATAAAGAAAAATGGATATTCTCGAGGTGCATTGGCGATGGGCTAAAGTTCAACTTTAGCCAACAACCTGAAAATGACCCACAACTCCTCGTGAGAAAAGTCACTCGACCAACAAATGACATACTGAAAGCGTTGGCCTTAACTCCCTGCCGTTGCTACGTCGACGCAGGCTGCGTAAAAGTTGAAAAATGGGCAACTATGACGGCAACACTGTCAGCGTTGAATATCTTGCTTCTGATTGGCTGCGGAATGTCCGGCATCGCAAATACGGTTAAATAAAACCGTAGCATCATACTTGAATACTTCCGATGAAAGGTTAATTTTGAGAGATTGTTCCTCATATTCGTTTTAAATCCCAAATTTCCTTCTTTCGATCTTGAGTTGTCAGTTAATATTACCTACAAGCTCTAGGTATTCAGTTCTCCTAAAACGTAATAAGAGCTCAAACTCCTCTTTTTACTCTCTTTTCTGCGCTTTGCTAGCATTCTCCACAACATCACTAATTATTAGTAACTCCTACAACCACCAATTCCAACTCTATAAAATTTCTTGCGTCAGCTTCCTTTCTTCTACGCATTAAATCCAATTTATGGCCAATGAAATGGAGCTATTTAACCTAACACCTCAATCCTTTTATTCATCAGCTCGGCACATTTCCTACCCTCTTTTTATACGAAAATGCCTCTCCTTTCCTCTTTTTTTCTCATTTACCACACATTCTGCCTTCAATAATGCCTCTCAAAATCCTATTATAATCATGGCTACCGGCATCCCATTGTATGAGATGTCATGGAATATAAAATTTTCGTTTGCTGTAGCTCTCATGGGGGTGAATTTTAGAACGTCGTGATAATCATAGCAAGCGAAAATAACAAGATTATCGCCTGGTTTTGCCAGTCCAGTATCGTTATGTTGCCATAACATGCCCGCATGTGATCATTATTGCATGAAAATATCAAATGGTGATGTATATACCAACGAAACCGTTCGATAATCCATAGTTTTCACGTGCGATATTTATCAAGATGTTTCAATCATTGACCCCCAGCTCTCCAGTCCGTCCTCTTTTCGGTTGAACGATCAGCTATTGTATTATTTCCTTCCTTACCATCTCTCGTGTTTTTCTCGAATATTTTATTTTTGGTCTCATGTGGAAACTCTTCGCATAGGCGTTTCTTTACAAGATTTTTACAACAGAGACTTCTGTGTCTCGAAGTATGCTTGACTAGTTATATATTTTTTCTTCGGAGTTTCTTTGGTTAAATTTCTTCCCTTTCCTACTCTTCGTTAGACTTCTTCGTTGATGATTCTCTCCGATCATTCAGCATTCACAGCTCACCCAAAACATCACTTATTGATTATCTCTAGTCTTCTCTGGTTTACTATCATCATCATCATCATTAAAACTGCACTAACACAGAATAGCAAGATTTATGCTTATGTTTTAATGTAGTGCTCTCTTTCCTCAAAGCCTATACTGGTTAATGTAAATTGACAGAATGCCGTCTTGTCCTGGGCTATTCCGGTCACTACATCTTTCTTGTTTCCTTCATCAATTGGTAATCCTACTTTCCAGCAGAATTCCATAGCTTCCAGTCACTTCCTTCATCAATCTTTTCTGTTGCTTTCGCCATTTCTCCAATAACTTTCTTCCTCTTCAATGCTTACTTCCTCGCAGTTTAGCTTCTTCATCCTACTTTAAATCCACAATCTGACCATAAATATCACTTTTAAAAGTTACCTAGGTGATTATCTAGGATTATCTATCATTCCTAAATAAAAGCACGGCTATCTCAAATGGGTGGCATATTTCCCAACAGGCTCCGCGCCACAATTTTCCCCATCGTCTTGAGAGTCACGACTCCCCCTCAGGTTGGTCGAAAGTGGAATCCCATCATCTCCTTCGTTACCCGAATAGAATATAATTCGCAATACCTCGTGCTCGACGAACTATTCAGACCCAGTAAAACGCTTTCGAAGTAGAAAGCCGCCGGGGATGGATCGCTAGGGGGGACTGGATGTTTACAAGCCTGTCGCCCACGCGACAGCGGTGTGGCCATCAGTCGCAGAGCATCGCTGGCACCCATTTCCCTCCTGCTTTTCCGTCGGCTTTTCTCCGACAAAGCCGGGTTCACACATAGGAATTTCACGAGAGCGGTTCGAAGAGTACAAATTGCAGCCATTCAGGTAGGCGCTGGAGAAATTTGAACGACCCTCTCTCGTTTGGCCACTCCCTGTTAAAGTCAGTAAATTCCCAACTTTGAACGCATGAAACTCAAAATATAATCCATGACCAAGTAAAGATCCTTTGCGTTGTAAACGAAATATAGACAACACTCCAATAAAACCAGTAATGCAATTGGACTATCCGAGAAGCAAAATAAAAAAAACATATTTCAATATAATATCATCTAAATTTCGAATACCGCGACGAAGACTCTAGTCATAAAATGCTTTCATTATAGGAAAAAAATTAAAAATATGATTCCGGTATTATTTCCATAACTGCATGTCTGGTGAGTTCCAATGTAAAAACAGATGCATTGAAATTAAATGTGGTCCAAGAGTGCTCTTCAACTCACTTGGAAAACCAACCAAATGTGCACTCAATGACCCACGATTACCGCTCCAGCCACCTTAAGGCAGCAGACAAACATAACGACGTTGACAGCTGGGTAAGAGAGCGAAGATACTAGGACGCGCAGGACGGTAGAATGACGGAAGACAGACTGCCCTGCATTGCAAGAGATAAAATCCTCCAAGGCTGGAGACCCATAGGAAGACCACCAAAAAGATGTCAAAGATAGCTGGCAATCCATTTCCCAAGATCAGGAATAATTTTCAGTTGAAAACAAGTAACTCCTCTGTTTCAAGAAGAAGAAGAAACTTATAATGCACGCATACATATAAACCCATCACGCCAATCCATTTCGAGGCAGGCACATTCAAAAGAGCTTAATTTTCGGTCTTAGGCCCTGATAATTGGCTCTTTCATATTAATATCTTCCATAATGCCCAATCCTTCCAAATCTCTTTTGCTTGTATTACGTTCATGCAATGCTTCAAACCCGCTCTCTTGCTCTAAATACTTCTTGTTTCCTTTTCCACATTTTGAGGATACCAAATCACCAATACGCCAATGAAATGATGACGATGGAAAGAATAACTTGACACGTTACAGCAAGAAAGGAGATTATTTCACCGAGTATTGACTTGTGAGAGGAAGCAATACACATCACAAAATATTGCCATGATTGGTAAGGCACGTTACAATAGCGATCATGCTTGTTTGCCAGCATGCTGGCTCAGTATCTCAAGATACCAGAAAGCTATCACACAAGCGAGCATCTCCGAACTGGCGCTACTGGTTGAAGTATCAAGTGTCACGGGCCTTACGCCTTCCTTTCGAGGACGCTATGAGCCCAACAACTCCCCTTAGCGTCTATCCCTCGAGGAGAAAGTCAGTCGCAAGGGAAGAATGGAGTGTCCTCTCGGCCGTGGCATTGACACTGGAAATCCAGTCGGGAGATTCCCTCCTTCCGATCGCTCCACACCCCCTACCCTCCTCCTCCTCCCAAACGATTGATGATTCTCTCATCTCGACGACCCCGTTATAGTCGTTCCGTGAATGCCCTCCCCTCTGCCGTATTTCCACTTCGAAGGGCGTGTGCCTCTCCCCACGTCTCCCCAGCGACCGACCAAAGCTCCCTCCGCCGTTTCTGGCGCGTTTGTGTCACCGATCGCTCGCAGTGTTGGGCGTCCTCGGTGGGTACGAGAAAGTGTCGCCCGTCACGTCCAACTCTTCAACTGCCCCTCCTCCCCGAGAGCCAAGGGGAATGTTGGAAAAGGGGAAAATCTGCGGAAAGTGAAAACAAAGAGCCCTTGTCTCAGCGCCCGTCGTGTTTCTGATGGTGATTCCCTGTTGCAACGTTAGGGTGTAACCCGGTTGTTGGGCGATATCCATCGAGGGATTTACGACCTTTCACTCAACGACCGGATTGGTTGGTTGGTAATTTGGGTAGGCAAAATGCAATAGAGGTGATTTGCAAGGTAGAGGATAAGATAGATATGTGAGTTTTACTTTCAGGATAAGATTGAGACTTGAGTCTCTCCTCTTCTACCCGAAACCTTTGTCACAATTACATAGCCATATATATAAATAACAGAACCTAATATTATACTATATATATACTTAAAATGTGATTAAAATGAGCTATCGTCTTATCTATGAAAAAACATTTACGCTGCTGCTATGAGTGAAAGTACGCTGCTACTATGCTATGAGTGAAAGAAAATGGTAAGTCTCTCTCACTATTTTCAGAACTGCGGAAATGCTCAGCCTTTTTAACCAGCGTCTTTTTTTGATACGTTTTTATCAGAGTGAGCTGAAGAATTAGGATTTCCAATGCTTCGTATATCAGCCATTTTTGGTGGTGTGCATTGCTCGACACTTCTTGGATAAATTCGATCCGAGTGATGTACGTACTAAATAATTGTTCCTGATCCTGCTCATTTGCTGCAGGTGTACGATGATTAGAACTTCCCTGCTAGGAAATTCTGTACACTTCCTTTAAGAAATATATCTACAGAATTCCCAGAGCACACATGTAGACATTACCTACTTAAAATATGGAAAAGATTTTTTATGGAATTTGTACAGAATTTCCAGGAACTTTCTGTAGAAATTCCTTAGCATTTTGTTAAATTTTCTAGCCCTTTTTGTAGACATTTCTTAGAGTTCTGAAGAATTCCTTACAGATTTCTGTAGAAATTCCTTATCAAATCCTGTATAAATTCCTTGACCTCTGTGAATTTTATTTGAAATTCTTAATTTGAAATAAAAAATTGAAAATACATATTTACAAAATAAGTTCTGCAATTCCAGAATCTTTATAACGAAAGGTGCCAAGGGGTCCACATTATAACGTCCCCTGCGACGGACGGAGTAGAGCAGTGGAAGTATTTTACTCAAAGCACCAGAGTAGGTACTGGATACCACTGAAAAATCTCCGCCTGTGCCAAGAATTGAACCTGGGCTGTCGGGACGGGAAGCCAGTACCCACAACATTACACAAACCTGATCCCACCGGAATGTTGAATACTGTGACCATTATAATTAGTTTTAGAGATTAAGGTAGTTTGAGGGAGATTTTACACTGGTCATAATTAAGACCATATTAAAATTTAGTTTTTTAATTGAAATTACTCTAAGAAGCATGACGTAAATATTTCAACATTAAAGAAGCAAAACCTTGGTTTAAAATTACAGATATTCTCAGTAATTAACTAAATATACATGTACGAGGTGTTACTTTGACTCATTTTTTCACGCCGTACGGTAAAAATGCCTTTACAACCGAAGATCTGTTTGCAATTCTGTAAAACTTACTGCGGTGAGTAGCTAATTTATTGTAAAAGTATTTTAGAAAGCATACCAACTACGCACTGTTAAATTTCTGACGATATCTATGCGTAAGAAAGTCCTCGTTTTAAAAATGTTTCTCTGGAGTGCAAAGCCGTACTACTTCCCATGGACAATGGCTGGTATCTCTTGGCATAATATCATGAAAATTATAATACTAAGTGGCTGATATTTTGTTATCACTGGAAATATGAGATATGTTCTTAATAATCAGGTCATATTCATCAAACATTATGTAAAGTGATATCTCGCTCAATCTCCAATTATATACGTTTAGTGTAAGAATGGATATCTATACCATCTTCAACAGCCGCAGACCCTTGTCTCTCCGCATGATTTCAGTCTTTATCTCTGCATACGTATTACCCCTCTTCATCCCATCCATAAAGCGGAGATCTTGATATTGGGGAGAATGATGGGTAAGCGTGCGAGAGGAACATTGGCCGGTATCAAGAAACTGATTCGAGTAGGGCTTTTATGTTGTAAAATCGATATTTTTATGGAGTAAAAGCTAGAGAAAATTCCCCGTCGTCGGGATGAAATCGTGGATTGTTTTTGGACCACCCACTTGTTTCGTAGAATACCTGATTGCCTGTTATCCATTTCATATATTAATGAATCCATTTCTAGTAGTCGAACTTGCCTCAGAGAAAGGTCTTTGTTACTCAGACCACTCAGAACTAAAACGAGTCTCAAGAGAATCACTTTCCATCAACGTCCTATTTCCTGGACGTCAATTTATGCGCATTATAATGTTCTCGATTTCAATAAAATTAATTTAGAACACAACTTTTCTACCTTTTTCCACTCGAAAGAAGAATTCTATTGGTGACATAGTGGCGTTACAGGCTTTCTAACCGCGGGGCCGGAATCCCGATTTCTCGTCGAGGCTCAAGGTCTCATCAATCGCCTTTAAAGACCTGCCTTGCTCCTCTAATGTTAGCCAAGGGCAGGTACGGCAAAGGCTCGGGATATCCAGCAAAGGTCACATGACCCCCGCGTCGTCAGTTTGTTACGAGGGCTGGCCGTAACCCTTCGTCGGCTTTCCATCGTTTTTACACGTCCACGAGGATTCACGCTGTCCGGTAAACGCAATGGTGAAATTTTCCCCGTGTACGGTTGGCTTCAAGTGAAAGAAGTTAGCTACTGTGAGAGTCGAGAGACAATCTGTTTTCATTTATTGCATGCAGACGTTGTTTCGAAAGGTAATAAACTAAAGGAAATTGACCATGGGATACGGGGGATAAAATAGTAGTTTGTGCTTTTCATGTTAAGGGTTCTGCGAATATTATATGCCATAAGTGGAAATATGCCGAAGTGCTGCAGGAGACAAATGTCAACAAAAATTTAGAAATGAACTGATTTATATGATTCCCAAACCAAGAAAATTATTGCACATAGCAACATGCCTAAAATGTCCAATTGTGGCCTAAAATATTCATCTAATTCATATGTGGTCCAATCCAGTGTGGCCTAAAATATTAAATTTTTTGCCTCAAATGATAAAAAGGTGCAAAAGTGATATAAAATATTTGAAAATGGTTAAGAATGGCTTCTTTCTTAAGAAAATGTTGAATGTTTCTTTCCGATTTTGTATACTTATTTAATTCATAAGTCTTGAACTGTACTGCATAAAAAATGTAAATGCATATATTAAACGTCGATGGTGGCTCAATTCAGGTCATGGACCTTGGAGCCCACCTAAAGCTTCCATGGCTAAATACTTTAACTATAGATATGTGATGTGCTTTATGTGGAAGTATATAAATTATTATTACTACACGGTACGCAAACAAAAACCGTACACTATTAAATGTTATGGCCTCCATGGTATCACCTCAGTTTTCAATTTGGTGGTGGGCACAAGAAATCTATGTGAGCCGGTCGTTAATAACGGATAACCATCTCATACACCTTATGTGGAATTAACCAATGAAAAATGGAGACGAAACAGGAATAAAGGAAGAGCATTATGCATTTAATATTCTCTGCACAAAGTCGCTTGCTCGGCGATAGACGGCATAGGATTTTTTTTTAAGTCCAATTTCTGAATTTATAAGCGTCTCCTTTGTTATTATTATTATAAGCTCTGGAATTAAATCGTACACTGAATGTGTACGACATTAAGTCAACGTACAATTTACAGAAGAGGTGAGTGTGAGAAAGAGATGTCCGTAAAAAACGTTTGGTCATTTTCATAGAGAAGTCAAAGATTCGTAAGTCTTATTTATTCGTAAGTCATTATCTGAGGTACTACCAATTTGAGCTGGCGTCCTTGAAAGAAAGAAGCTAAGAAAACAGAAAATGAAGGTCAAGGACGAAATTAATGGACCTACCGCGCAACTTTGGGCTAGATTTCGAGAGGCTATGAGCAGATCGTCATCGGGAAAAAATTAATCGCGGCAGCGTGGGCGTTAACATTTCTCTCATAAATAATTTTGTGGATTAATAGTAACTTATGCACAAGAATAAAATATTCCTGTTGAACTGCAATAAATTTCCGAAATTTCCGTTCAGTTTCAAATTTTCGAAACCGTTCAACTTTACACCTAAATATAACAAAATTTTACGACATATTCTTTGCGATCAGTTGTTTCCACGATGTGCATTATCGCTATAGCTATGCAGAATAACGATCTTTAAAAGCGAATAAAAATATAATGTAACATCTGTAGGCACGTCATTACGTCAATCTTTTACAGAAGACTCTCATGACGACTTTTGATCATGTATTAATTAACGGTGGTAACTGTCCTTTTGGAGAAAATAAAAGCAATAAAATAACTTAAATATAGAAGTAAATTAATTAGCTAACGAAATACGTTTAAAATTTTCAATTTGAACGGTAAAGATATATTTCTCCAGAGAAGCGTATTTTCGTAGAAACATTTGGTGAGAATATGGATTAGTCTATTTCATAGTTATGTGCATGCGTACATTTTTCAGTTCCAACAAAAGAAGCCTACTGTTTAAGGCCAGGAGTAAGAACGCAACAAAAATCCCTCAAGGAAATTGAAAAAGTGGGGTGAATACATTAAGCTGACCAATTCATTAATTAAGAAGGTTTTTAGAGGTACTTCCTGAGCGGTTATTCGCTCGAAGAGCTCCTTGAGTATGGATATTAAAGCGCTTGGTAGAATAATTATTGAAGCGTTAAAGGGAACATTTTTAATCGATTTCAATGGGTAGAAAGTCATCCGGTTATTTTCTCAACTGGTAGGAGCTACACAAAAGCCCTCAGCTAAACTTAAAACAGTGATAAAAATGAATAAGCTAGCACTAGGATTTTTATCATTGAACATAGTATAAAAGAATGCAGCATTTAATTCTTTCATTCAACTTTTCGTTTTTGTCCAAGTATTGCGTTTTTATCTCTAAATTCATCAATTTTTCTTCCTTTTCAACAATAGAAATTTCCTTGGCAACCAGGCGTGAATATCCATTTGATATCGATTCCATGAATGTCAATTCACGCCTGCAGCATTTAAAGGTCAATTTCAGTGGCTAATTTCATAGTTGTAGTCAAACGACTAGAGCTCCCCGTTAGGCTTGCTTTCTCAAACAAGGTCAATCACTTCAAGTGTGTGGATTAAATCTGGAAAATCCATGCTTTTTACATGGTTTGCATGGCTTGGATTTCACAGAAAAAATATAAAATTAAGTGCTAATCTTCATTGAAGATCGTTGTCTTGCTATGTGTGGCAAGTGGTTGGCACAATTGGGAATGACATCACCAAATCGGTCCATCAATGCAACATTCGACAAAGAACTGCTCAGAGAGCAATCATACAACAGAAATGACTTACAGCTGTTCGTCCAAGAAAATACACCGAAATTCCTTCCAGAACAAAATATAGCATTTGATCCCATCATACAAGCTGTGGCCAATCAATCCGGGAGATTGTACTTTTTTGACGCTCAACGTGGAACTGGAAAAACGTTCTTAATTTCCTTGATCCAGCTAAAATTCGTTCAAACGGCCATATTGCGTTAGCTCTTGCTTCTTCAGGCATTGCTGTCACGTTAATTGAAGAAGGGAGAACAGCGCATTCAGCTCTTAAACTGTCACTATACATGCAATCAACAGAAAACCAACATGTTACATCTCAAAAACATCAGGAATGAGAAAGGTTCTTCAGGCGTTCAAAACAATTGTATGGGATGAGTGTATGTACGATTGGCTAACAAGAAGTCATTGGAAACATTCGACCATACATTGAAAGACTTGGAATAATCAGGTTCCATTTGGTGGAGCATTGGTGTTACTATCCGGTGACTTCAGGCAAACCAGTTATACCTTCCAGTTATACCTCGCTCAACACCAGCTGATGAATTACATGCCTGCTTGAAATATTCAATTTTTTTAGCAAAGTCAAAAATCTTGAGTAAATGTATTTAACAACAAATATGAGAGTTTAGCTTCAAACCGATCCAACAGCTGACATATTTTCAAGTCAATTACTCAAGGCTGGTATCGGCACTGTACATACAAATTTAGAAACAGGAAATATCACCTTCCCATCTAATTTCGTGAATTGAAAAGGAAAATTACTAGGCAAAGTTTTCCAAAGCATCGAAACAAATTATCGAAATCACGCATGGTCGAGTGGAAGAGCCATTCTAGAGTCTAAAAATGTCGACCTATACGATGTGAACAACATCATTCTAAACAGAATCGTAGGTGAAACAGTGACATACAAATACATTGACTCCGTGATGAATCAAAATAAAGTAGTGAATTTTCCAACGGAATTTCTTTTTTCACTCGTTGTTCCCGGATTATCGTCACACAGTCTGAATTTGAAAAGCGAAGGGCCAATTATATTACTCCGAAACATCAATAAGCCAGAATTATGCAATGGCACACGATTAGTAATAGAAAAATTTATGAACAATCTAATTGAAGGAACAATTCTGATTGGACTTCATGAAGGTGAAGACGCACTACTTCCACGAATACCACTTATTCCGACCGACATGGCGCTCGAGTTTAAACGACTCCCATTTCCAAAACGCCTTGCGTTCCCTATGACTATCAATTGTTTTGCAAGGGCAATCTTTGCAAGTGTGCGGTTTGAATTTCGAAAAAAATTCTTCTTTCATGGGCAATTATACGTCACATGCTCCAGAGTCGGTAGGTCATCTGATCTTCATGTTTATGCAGAAAACGGACAAACAAAAAATGTAGTCAATCCACTAGCTTTACAACAAAAAATTATTTTCTGTGAAAAGCATCTTTTTTCTTCGTTTCCTTTCATTCCACAGCTTAGCTACAGCAACGCAATGCAGGGTATTGAATTGAATGATATGTCTTCTGGGTGAATCTATGTTCGCTAAAATACTTTTATTTACTTTCCCATTCATTCAGACTGAGTCACAGCGAAGTATGGCCGGGATTAGCTAGTCTATCCATCTATATAAATAAAAATGTAAATGTCCGTTTGTTCGAAATCTTAAATCTCCGAAAGTTCTTCACTGATTGCTTTGAAATTCTGAAACAACGTTGCATTCGAGTATACGCGTGTATTTAAAGTAAAATTTTAGAAATAAACAAATTTTAAGGCTTGTTTCTACCCTATTATATTAACTTTTATATTTCCATATAAAAAGCATAGAATTAGGTGCAGGTGTTTCTTTATTTTATTTTTTTAAACACTTGAACTCAAGATATTGGATTGAAATGTTTATCATAGGATACATAAAGTAATGCAGTATTTAATTATTTCCTTCAATTTTCTTCTACGATTCGTTTTTGTCCAAGTATTGCGTTTTTATCCCTAAATTCATCAAGTTTTATACCATTTCGACAATAGAAATTTCCTAGGCAACCAGGCGTGAATATCCATTTGATAGCAATTTAATGAATGGCTATTCACGCATGCAGCATTTTAAGGCCAGGTTCAGTGACTAATTTGATAGCTGTAGTCAAACGACTTCAGTTCCCCGTTCGCCTTGCCTTTTCAATGACCATCAACAAGGCACAAGGTCAATCGCTTCAATTGTGTGGATTGAATCTGGAAAATCCATGCTTTTAACATGGTCAATTATATCTATGTTGCATGCGCACAAGTGGGACAGCCGAAAAATTTATTTGTTTTCGCAGAGGGCGGTAAGACCAAAAATATTGTATATCCCAAAGCACATAAATAAAGTTTTTCAACTTTAATTTAATACACAAAAAATCATTGTCTCTCATTTATTTTGTACATGTAAATTTGTCTGCTTTGTATATCTATGTGTGCCTACTAAAAAAGAAGAAGAGGCATTGCAACGCATGTCGGGCACATATAGTAGAGAATAAATGTTTTCTCAGTTTGGTCAATCCTGATACCGAGAAAAATCTTTTGTGTCCTGTTTCCATAATACCGTTAGAAAGGTTAATTATTATGGGTAGGTAAGCGACTTACTAAGAGTTTTCGTTATTAATGCCTCAATGAAATGATTTAATTAAGACTAAGCAGACCGTCATTGGCGATGGTAGGAATATTAAAATCGGTTTTCTGCTGGCTTCAATTTCGCACAGGTTGCACAAAAAGGGAAATGAAACAAAAGCATGAAATGCAGCACAAGCTCACACCTCTTCTGGTAATACGTAATAAAAAATATACGGTTTGGGATACTGACGCGCTATTTCAGGGATATCTTATAATTTCGGCAACGCATCGATTGATTTTTTTTCGTCGTACAAACTTGAAGAAGATCCGCAGCCAACCATTCATCTGGCTCCTCGCTGCAGCAAGAACAGCGTCATCATCACCAGTTGTTCATTACGAAGATTAGCTCTCCATTCCTTCCGATTCAATGCAAACTCTCTTACACCCTGATGGAGTTCCTTTCTCTCTCTCTTTCTCATCTCTCCCTTGGCGTTCCTCGCGGGGCTCACCCTTCTAATTTGTCCTGTATTATATTTCTTACTCTTCGTTACGTTCCATGGTGCACTTCATCAACCAGTGTCTCCTGATTGTTTTCTTTGAGGAAGCGACCGACAACTAAGGTAAAAGGCACCATTGTGGAAAGGATGGATTGGCTAACCATCATTGAGTACTCTACAAGCTTATGTGAAGGTTTTTGGAGAGATCTTTCTCTGAAATTCCTCTCTCTGAGACATACCTTCATACTCCTACACATTACCTGCCCGCTATCAAGTCTCTCTTAGGTTCCTCAAACCATATTCCCCTCGTTAAGTCGTCCAAAATTCCTATCCTCTTCTTTCCTCTTCCGCGCCTGCCAAGCATTTTCTCCTCTAATGACTCTCTTCAACATGTCCTCATCTCTCAGCAATTCCTCCATCTATATCGTCCACCTTCTCTGAATCTCCACCACTAATTTCCTTTCCCAACCCACCTTATTCAACGCTTCCTCGTTCGATTTCCTCGCTACTTAGCTCAATTCTTCCCCAAACGCACATCTCTGAAGCCTCAGGTTTTACGCATACCCTTTTTCCGCAATGACCAAGTTTCCGATCCATACTGTCCTGCGCTCCATATTAGAGTTTATACAAATGTCTATACTCAGGTCCCCTATTCAGGAAGGTCTCGGAATTTTCTAGCCACGACAACGACGGAATTTTGACGCCTCAACCTCGAAGCATTCCTATACCTAATGCCATTTAAAAGTTGAGAATCGTCAAGACTGTGACGTCAAGTCCACAACTTTGCCGAGCTCGTGTCTTTCTTGAATAAGGCCCCCTCATCAATTCTCTACTCACCGAAAATGCTTCCTTGGCTAGAGCGATTCTACATCTTGTGCCCCTACCACCGGACCCATTCTCCTCTAAACTACTCCATAGGTAAGTACGTAAAATGTTCTACCTGCTCCATTGTGTACTCTCCCACCCTCATGTTCAGCCCCTTCTTAAGGAAGAAGTACGGGGAATGAAGGAAGGGTAGAGAAACCCACTGTCGTCATTTACTTAATCCTTACGAAAGGTGCCAAAAAGTCCGCAGTTCTTGATCAACATATCGGATTCTTTGAGATCATGCATATTTTATTTCATATGGTTCTTTTTCATCAAACTATTGTCAATTGTAAGACTCATGTACACATGCGTTTCTAGGTGTCTTAAATAGGTACGATGTTAAGTACCGTAAAAGACTTAGCTTACCAGATGGTTAATGGTACAAACTCGTACCACGAAGGCAAATAAAAAAATACTCGTAGTTGCATCTTTCTCTCAAGGTCACAGGTTGCGTGTTTCGGAATCCTTTCCTTTCCGAGACCCACATTCCACTTGGCCCGAGCTTCCGACCCCGATCGCTTCTACACGGAACGATACCCTTGAATACGCATCCCCGCGTGCCAAAATTGCGCGGGGACACTTGATTGATTGGACAATAGGCTGGATTAGGAAAAAAAACTTCCTTCCTCCCGGAATTCTAGCCCGCTCGGAAGTTTCTATGGAAGCTTATAAAAAAATACGAATGCCGGAGTCCAAATAATGCTGTTACGTAAACTGTGCTTTATCCAGGAGCCTTGAGGAAATTCACTCGCGACTGCGTAAGTCAAATCCAAATGAAAAATCCCACCTTTTCGTTCGCGTGGTTTACAAAATACTGATGACATGTCTATACCACTGGAAAACAGAGCTGAGACACGAAGTTTTCATCGACTATGTATATGTATGAAATGCAAATTGCGCATATATAAAGCATGAGCCAGACCCATCATGACGTACGGTGCAAAACGAGAGCTGAAACGATGCACGCAAACAACGCGAAAACTATTGAGAACAGAAATAATGACGATAAGAATGTCGACGGGCAACACACTTTTGGATAGAAAAAGAACAATCGAGTAAAGGCTGCAGACAAACATAAACGACGTCTCCAGTTGGACAAGAGAGCGGAGCTATTTTCCGACGTCACTCATGCATTTACTCAGTCATCCTAGCAATTCCTTGCTTTATCACACGCAATTTTGACTACATATCTTTATTTGAGCCGGAATGCGCAAGGAAATTCCTACAATAGAAAGACAAGGTAAGGCTTTTTGAAGACAAATGGTAATCGTGGGGGTGTTATGCTTGACATTTACCTCTGCATATGACACAGGTAAGCAAATGAAGTGAAAAATTCGTCGATATAGCCAATTTTCACGTATCCGTAATGTATTTGGACGTGGCAGGAATGTTGACCCAACGAGGGCAGAAGACAAGGTGTTGGAACCTAATTGAGCACAAAGACCCCATTTTTTGCTAAGTTCTAAGCTGGTGGTCAAATAAAATCGACCCAATATAATAAGTTGGAGACCAATGCTGGGCAGTATTTCAAATACATGTATTTGAAATACGCATTTGGAATTCTTTTAAGTATTTTGTATTTAAAATAAACTCAAAAAAAATATTTTGTATTTCAAAAACATATTTAAGGTATTTTCAGTATTTAAAAATACCCAAAATACTTATGAGAAATATACACTTGAGCCCAAATTTCACTTTGTGAATTTTGCACCCAGTTCTACCAAATTGCATTGATATTAACTTCGAATTATGGCATATCATCATTATAGTCTATTTGCATATAGTAGAAGAAAATTATGATACAAATGGGCAAACACGGTCTCCTCCATATTGTTTCAGTCTGTGTTGGGGCAGAGCTCTAGGTGAAGAGCAGTGCAGAATTGAAGCAAGCATCTCCAAAAAGGGTACCTTTGGTATTCTGCATTGCGCCCGTTGAGTTAAAGCCTCCAGCCAATAGAATTGCGAATTAAAAATATGCGATAATCGCTACGCAGAATAGCCATCGTCACTGAATACTGAAGGAGAACTCGCCGAATCTCTTTTATGCTCACGAGGGAAATTCAGATATCTCTTAACAAAATTATTTTACACGTGTAAATTTCTGCCTTATAGTTACCGTAACTTAAAACATTATGGTTGCCCCTCCTAGCACAGAACTTGAAATCGCCGTTTCTTGAGAAATCGCACTGTTCACAAAATATGTGAGACAATAACTGCGTATTGTGTATGATTCCCAAAATCTAGGATTGAATTCCACCTCATAGTCTTCTGAAATGCATTTTCTCTAAACCCCTAATAATTTGTGGGTTGATTGCGCTCTAAGCGTACATATTGTACATGCATGGTTTTTATTCCGTTTATATTTTTTCAATTTTTAATCCTTAAAAACGCTTCATCCAAATCCATACAAAAATCATTACATTTTCCTACTCAGTGGTGCATACAAAGTGGGGTCATGACGCTAAGTGGGTTACAAAATTAATTTGGAGATGGAAGTGGATATTAAAAAAAAATATTTTATAAGGGGAGGGGGATAAGTCATTGAGCCAGGGAGTTGTGAACCATTGATCCTTCTCATGTTTGTGATAGCGCTTGTGACCAAATATTCATATTAAAAATAGCAAAAAAATTGATTCTTTTAAACTGGAAAAATATATAATGCCTGATCTACATTCTAAAATGCATGGAGCATAATTTTACGAGCTTCAAGTTCAGGCAGATGTCCTGGCAGCGATTTACATTGATCGCACATGGAGGCAGAGGGGAAATCATGAATGGAGAGGATTGATGTACGTATTTTGAAAAAAACAAAGCAAATTATGCTACCTATTATCTTTTAGAAGAAAAGGTTTTAGTGATATCCCGATGAGATCAAAAGAGTAGGAGCTAGGGGCAGTAAAGTCTGAAGTGGCATTAAGAGAGTGTATGGGGTGAGAGTAGGTTGTGTGTTCTTTTGAACTCCGGCAAAATCTTACATTTTGTGAGAGAGGACACGAGAATAAATATTTCTGTTGTTAGGTTACTGCTGATATTTTGAAGCTTAGCCCTTTCTAGTTGTAATTTATTGATACATACCTAAATTTACTGAGTGAGTTTACGTAGTAATGACATACTTTTTCTCTCGCACTTAAGCTTCATTCTCATTTGTCACCAGTATGGTTTCAAACTCGGTTAATAACGGGTTTCATAGGCAGGTTCTCGAAGTAGTTCCTATTAAGACTCTACAGGACGCACCCTAGTAAAAGGTTTCATAGTATAAGAATTCGATTATCATATTCAATCATGTGATTTAAGCTACTTACTACTTACTTCAAATTATATGTTTAGATCGGGATGGCTCTATAAACACATCTTATTTTACTCAAACACCCATTTTTTATGTTAAACATACATTGTAGTGTTTTTATTTCTATTGTATTCACAGGTGTAAACATTAGTGTAATTCACAGCTGTAAACCCTTTGGGATTTTTATTCTGACTGGAATGTATTTTAGTATTTTGATGATTTTAAAATACATGTTTGTAATTGAAATACACCCCGCAAAAGTATTTCGTACTTAAAATACAATTTTAGAGTATTTTTCCCAGCCATGTTGGCAACGTATTGAGCTCTGAAAACAAGCTAATGCTGCCAATGCCGGCATTCTCACGAAGCCACAATGCGACTATTCTCCAGATGGTGTTCGAATTTTCGGAGCAATTATAATGCAGTGGGTGTATATTTTTATCAACTTCTTCACTAGATAAAATCGCTTAATTTAAGTTATAAAAATTGCATGTTCAAGGTAGAGCTGCACATAGTTCTAATGTACATATTTTGCTTTTGTCTCGAACCTGTCAATTTGTGTCACTTAACAAGTGTTAAGTGTTTTGGGCGGAATCAATAATCCACTTTAATCATACATTCCCTGGAGGAAATATTTTTGAAAACATATAATTTCATTCCCTTTTCATAATCAATCATAATATACACAAGGAATATAATTTCATTCCCATTTGATTGAATGACAATTTCCTAGTCTTTCTTGGTGAAGGGCAGACAAGTAAGTATTTTAGTCTGATGAGTAGTACATGTAAGTGGCCATTTAATAAAAAAATATGACTCGTGTACATGATTATAATTCAAATTTATAGTTACTATTCTGTAGAAAATTGATACGTGATTTTCATCTGTCAATTCTCAATTGTAATGCAAATTAATCCTGAAATCGCAATTAATTGAGGTATTTTTGCTAGAAGGCTTCTTTGCCTTGTCCTCAGGGAAGGTTCATAAATAATTTTGCAACCATTTTTCGAGTTATAAACTGAATTTTATGGCGGAATTATAATACACAATGGAGACCTACGTTGTGGACTTACATCCGGCGAATACAGATAAACACTAGCACCCATGAACAATTTTCAATGCCCATGATATTATAATCAAAGAGAGATCAGCTTATACCATAACTGCCAAGCTTAAAGCTCAGGCGCTTACCAAAATTATCATAATTGGATATAAAAGTGTCATGATATGCAAACTGCATTAATGAAATGCTAAAAGAAGAATATGATATTCAGGTCGTGGAGTCTAGTTTTGAGGTCAATTTAGGATGGAAAACGCAATAAGGTTTAAGTGCACCTCACGGAAACGAGGTTAACCTTGTGCAATATCACAACGCGGAATACACGGCGCAAATTAAAAAGCAATGATTTGGTCAAACCATGACGGGGATAATTGGTAAGAGAGTTAGTGATGCCTCGTTTGCTTTACTATCGTCCTACCATGGCATTATATTACAAGGGAAAGTGTTTGTAATGCCCGGTTGGCGCCTATCATGCATGGTAACTTTTTCTACCCAGGTAAACTTAGCAGGGCTGTCTACCCATAGTTATTTTCTGCAATCCTAGGGCATGTAAGCAGCAATGGTCATTTGATTAATCGTCTTCTGTTCCGTTGTTCAGTTGATCAATTATTGTTTTGGGGTAGCTGACTCCTTAAAATTTAATGACTGGAATAAATTTAGAATTACAAATAAGTTTTTTTTAAAGAGGTCAACGTGTTAAAGTAAATTTGGTTAATACCATTTGAATGCTGGAACATATGCATAAGAAATTGCAGGAAAAAAGAAAAGGTGGCGAATTAGCTGAAGCGAAGTATAATTTTATAATAATTTATTCAAAATTTTGTATCGATTGTGAAGTGTTCATGGCAAATATTTATTTAAAATTCATAATGATAAAATTTCTATTTCCTTATTTTCCAACAACCAAGTTTTGATTAGTGATGGGTCGGTCGTTATTGATCGAATCCCGATATCAAGTCCTCTTAAAAGATTGATCGATTAACTGTATCTCTCCAATGACCGAGGAGTTCATCTTTACCGATCACGATAAGAATGATTGTATGACATCAAGTATCGATCATGAGATGTGAGACTGGCCAAACAATAATGAGATAAAATAAAGAGATGACTGTGAGGTGGCAAAATTTATTGAAAGAAGTTTAATAAGAAACTGTACACTAATATCTATCTATGAAGGCCGTTTTACACGATGAATGATTTTTTACAAACGAATGTACGTAAGATTGTACATTTGTCTCAACGAAATTAGAACAGGTTCTATTTTTCGTTCAGGCATTGAGACATTCGCACAAGCGTTCATCCAATTTGCAGCTTTACACGATACATTTTGCCTCATGCAAGAGTTCACGGAAGAGATTGTACAAACGAATGTACCATATAAAACGGCCTTAATACCTACATTTCTGAAGTACAAAAATCAATCACTATCCTTTCACTGAAGATGTAAACGGCCAAACTTAAAATTCAAGAGCATCCATGTAGTCAATAGCGTTATTTCAATTCGCATTGATTCCAAATGCTATATAATAGTTGAAAAAACGAACTAAGTCATCAGTCTTATCCGACTCTTACGAAGATTATGCAACACTTTAAACTCATCTCCTGTCATAACACATTCATTAGGAGCGTAAGTCTACCGAATAAAAATTACCTTTAAATGTAAAAATATCACCACAAGAACACACGATATATATCGCAGCACATATAGTGCATATAACATTTGTAATCACTGAATTTCCACAATTGCATTGTCACTTTAACACACGATAAACCTTCGTTTCAATATTCTCGACAAATATTCCCAGGTGAAAATTTCTATAAGTGACTATAGGAAACTATTGAAATTTGGCCCAAATTTTCCATAAGTAACTATAAGAAAACCTATAAGTAACTATAAGAAAACCTATAAGTAACTATAAGAAAACATATAAGTAACTATAAGAAACCCTGTAAGTAACTATGAAAAACTATTAGTAACTATAGGAAAACCTATAAGAACCATAAGAAAACCTATAAGTAACTATAAAAAAGCTATTAGTAATTATAGGAAAACCTATAACTCTATATATAACTGTATATAAGTAACTACACCCTGGTCAAAATTTAGAAGAAAATTGCCGAAGTTTAGCAGGATTTAGCAATTGATACGAAATCGGTTTACCAATTACCTACCCGACCTCGTACTTCGACTGATATCTCACGTCTACTTGATTCATGTCTAACTCGCAATGGAAAGTCACGCCTGAGTCTACCGAGCAAGAAAGTCCTGCAAACCTGGTCATTCCCGTGCGTAAAAGTAACTGCGAGAACTAATTTTTAAATGCCAATGCCGTGATTATAGTTTGAGGAAATACCATCCAATCACGATAACAGTTATCAGGGATTAATTAATTGAAACCTATGATGCCACATGAGATGAAAATAAAGTCAATATTAATGAGGAAAAAAACAAGCTTTTTTCCAATAACCACACGTTTGTTCACATTTCAATGAAGACGTAACTTACTTGCGGAAATGTTACGAACTTGAATATACTTGCATATTTATAGTTGCGAATGTGGAAAGGAGTAAACTGATGAATGTATCTATAAAAGCATAACAATAATCTAATATACAACAGAAATGGAAATCAAACCATCATATCCAAAGAAATATGAATGTATCTCTAAAAATCTATACGTAGATATCTATATAAAAATAACTATACGTACGTATAGAATTTTCACCTTTCTATAGGTTTTATACGCACGTATAGACTCACTCTCATGATCTATAGAAATCACTATAGATATCTATAGAAATCTATACGTACCTATAAAACTCTATACATATCTCTAGAATTCTATACGTATCTATAAAAAAACTATACGTACGCATAAATATTTTAACCTGGGTTACGTCTCTTGCACAAGTGAAACTTAGTGATACCGTCTGTAATTGAAAATTGAATTTAAGTGCTGCAGACGGATAATTTGCTTTAAATTCTTACAGCCAAAAGAAAACGTTGATCGGTTCAAACCAAGGTTCTTAAAGTATCTCTAGTTAAAGTTACTCTAAGAACCTTGGGTTCAAACTACATTACAAAATATACTTTCACAGCGTTCTATGATACTACGAGGGCAGACTTAAAAGTAAGGTCTCCAATTTTTTTTGTCATAGAAAATGACATTTATTTACATTGTTGGATACATCGTTGGAAAGGTCATGGCTTCGGCTATTTTCCGATGTAGTCACCCTGGCGCTCGATGATTTTCCTCATCCGCATGATGAACCTTTGAATACCGTCGTCATACCAGCTTCCGTCCGCGTTGCGAAGGCGTTGACCTCATCTTGCACCTCGTCGTCCGTCGCGATCTTCATCCCTCCTAGGTGTTTCTTCAGAGTGAGGATTATTGCTGGTGGATTTCATGCCCCGGGAAACCACTATCAATAAGGAAAGATGCTGCCACACATTACAAAAGCTTCGACGCCCCATCAAGAACAAACGTTCAGGAATGCTGACGAAGGGGGTCTCATTTCATCACGACAACGCGCGACCGCATACGGCTAGTCAGACGCAGGAACTGATCTCGAAGTTTGGGTAGAAAGTGATCGGGCATCCTCCGTACAGCCTCGACGTCGCACCAAGTGATTTCCACATGTTCCTCACCCTGAAGAAACACCCTGGGGCGTTTTGTTGCCAGGTGTGGAGATTTATTGCCAATTCGATTACTCTCTCTTGATGCTGGATTTAGTGATTAACTAATCAGTTAATTTTTTCACTTTTTAAGTAAACCGTGCGACAGCTTTTTCCGTGTTAACTGATTGACATTGACATTGGAGGGACAGCAGTTATCATTGGAGTAAGATATGTGAAATTAATGGAAGTAAATAAACCAATTGTCCATGAAGAATTTCTTGGGAACGAAAAATTGAAATAACTGAACGCTAAATCAATATCAGAAACAATAATTCAGCGCTTGATCAGAAGTAATGTCGATGTGAACTAGCTTGTTGGCCAAGGGTATGATGGCTGCTCCACTATATGGCTGGCCATCATGGCGGAGTCGAAAAATTAATTAATGACAAATGCCCGATCGCATTATTCTTCCATTGTGCAAGTCATGAATGATTTGAATAATGTTAGTGGAGTCAGAAATACTGCGGGTACAACCAGGGATGTGATCCGGTATGAAAAGGCACTTTAAAGTTCGTAATTCAAAGGTTTCGGACCGCATGCACTAAAAGGTACGTAACCGGAAAGGCACGAAATGGCAGACGATCCGAAAAGGCACTATTATCGGCACTTAATTGTGTATCTGGTTTCGGACCTTTCCCATCGAAGCCGAGAAACTGGGGGGCCGGGGAAATCCAGAAGGGTGGACAATGGTCGCAAGTGGGGAGGGTGGGCAAGAAAGGGAATTATTGGCGTTCATTTTCTTGAAGAAGGAAAATCCCGAACGATCCACCCTATCCATGCTCTCGAACCCTTTGGATTCTTTTCTTCCGGAAAAATACCATGCAAATGACCAAAGTCGGGTCGACATTATCTGACCCGGCGAGGACGGGTGGATGCTGGTACAAAAAAGGAATGTAAAAGGATCATTCGAAGGGCGTCGGTATACAAGCACACGTGCCACTTAAAAATGTTGCGAGGAAAGGGATGGGGAGGCAATAGTTGAGACGAGCCGAAAGACATCGGGAACTTCTGGGAATGTGCATCGCGGAGGGCGTCGTGAGAGAAACCTCAGAAAGAAATGCTAGCTCCCTACCTCTGGCCGGATCACATCCCTGGGTACAACAAAGGAAATAATAAATTTTTTTAGAGGAAGCACTTCACGACGGCACGAGATTCCAAAAATCTCCCTTTTGTGCGAAACACGATGGTCCTCAAAATATAAGAGTATTAGAATATTTTTTGAAAACTTTCTGATGATCGTGCAAGCTTTAAAGGATATCGCACAAAGTGCAACCAATCAACAAACTATAGTTATAACAACCTATAGGACCACAGCTTATCAACTTCGCGTAGCAGCAACTACCCCAAACTATGTAGTAACACTATAGTAGTGATTGCTACGTATTTCATGAAGCTAGAACCTGTTTGTAAACAACTTCAGGGAGTTAATATGAATATAAAAGCCGTGCTTGAGCACATTAATAAGTTAACAAATGTGTTTCAAACTCACCGGGAAGATACTTCTACAGAATTTGCCACAATTTTTAAGATGGCAGAAGATATTTGCAATGAGCTAGATATTGAAATGAAGCGGCCTCGAGTTTTCGCTAGACAATTTCGCAAGGCTGATCACATATGTGAGAATTTAGAAGATTTCTTCAGGATAACTATCTTCATACCCTACTTAGATTCACTCATCTCGTCCTTAAGAGATCGCTTCTCTCAATTACAAGAAAAGGCTTTCTTACTTATGCAGCTTCACCCAAAGGAAATGAAAAAGCTAGAAAAGCAATCCTTTTTACGTGACACAGAAAACATCGTAAGTGTATACGGCAATCTCTTAGCGAATTTTCAGCTGAAGCCGTAACATGGTTTGAAATGTGGAAAAATTAATTAGAAGCAGATGCCAACCAGGTTGATGATGGTGACTTGATTATACATGCCACCCCATTCCTCCCAGCTATAGTGTATGTAATAAAGATTGGCCTGATCCTGCCAGCAACGACCTGCAAAATTGAACGTTCGTTTAGCACCCTAGGCGGGTCAAGACTTGGACCCGAAGTACAATGGGAGACAGCAGATTAAGCGGCCTTTGTATGCTCAGTGTTCACAGGAAGAGAATAGATTCAAACAAAAACTTAGTGACTCAGTTATAGACAAATTTGGTGCAGAATCAAGAAGGTTGAAGCTTTTGTTTGAACAGTAAAACAATAGTAGGTAGTTTTGTTAAAAAGGACTTTTTTTAGTTGTTCTTATTTGTAATATTTTCCTTTTCTAAATACACTGTTTCTATTCAAATTACAAAAGTAGTCGGTACAATCATTTCCCAAAATTTTTCATGAGCGCCCATGTGTGGGGAAGAGAGTAATGCAACTGTAGGTGAGGGGGAAAGGAAGAGGGGAAGACCAAAGATGAGATGGAAGGACAAGGTGGGAGAGGGCCTGAGGGAGAGAGGATGGGAAGAGGAGGAGGCCTTGGACAGGGCGCTGTGGAGGAAAAGAATCAAAGAAGGGAACTCCGACCCCACATGAGTGGGAGAAGGCGAAGAAAAACAAAAAAGTAGAAGTGGTGGCTGTAAGGTGTATTGAGAGGAAACGAGTGGTCGACGAGGGTGATGGAGGGGAGATCGTTGGGTAGGAGGGAAGAGGTTGGGAATGGATAGGAATTCAGAGTGGTGATAGATTATGTAAGAGATATGAAGAATTTCAGAAGGTGATAACAAAAAGGATATGGGGCGTATGCAATGCATAAATGCAATGCATAAATGCAATGCATACTATGCATAAATTCGTGACAGGATTGACTAAGGTTTTACAGATGATTTGTGACAGGATTGGCTAAGGTTTTACAGATGATTCGTGACAGGATTCACTAGGGTTTTACAGATAATTCGTGACAGGATTGGCTAAGGTTTTACAGGTGATTCAGGGGAGGTAACCTGGGCAGGAACTACCACAGAACCTACACATATTGTCAGAGCATGCATGATGGTCCTACAAATTACAATTGTAATCTGTAGGAACAAAAGGGAGAAGGGGTGTGAATACTTAATACTTATCGAAAACGCCAATGGAAATAAATGCTTAAGCTATTTCGCAAATGAGCAATGGAGATATTGCAGGAGAGACAATTCGGGCAGACTGCGGGGTCGTGGGTAGAAAACAGCGCTGCATGCCGATGCCGATCAAGGCGTATCACATCCTCTTCGATAAACGCGAATCAAAATTTTGTGATACAAACATTCCCAAAAAATGATGCAGTTCAAAGTTGAAGGAACATTGCATGGCGCATACAATAGTTGATTTTCGTATCACTCCCCATTACCGAGTACTATGATAGATTGAAAATGGTCCATTTTAACGAAGTTCGAACGAGATATCACTTCAAATAAAATTGGATCACTTCAAATAAAATTTGGCCCAGTGGCGGATACAGAAAAAACTCAAGGGGGGGGGGGCGCAAGTTATCGCGACGATTGTAGCTTTCAAACTGACTGCCTGGGAGCGACTCTGCTTCCCTCATATATGTAGGTCGGTTGTTTCGAGAACATTCGGTGTCAGAATGTTCGCTTCCAGACTTTTAATGAGTGTGAACAAATACAAACAGTAGAATATTCGCGACTTTTATCGAACAAATGCCAGATAGAATACCATATCGAGATCACTAGAATGGCCGCGACTTTTCTCGTAGGTTAGCTATCTATGTGCCAGACAGAAACGTATAAAATACGATGACGCGGACGCGCGTGCTACATAAGAAAGTACAGCTCAAGTACAGCTACTCGATAACTCGACTCGGAGTCGACTGACGAAAGACACGAACGAATAGCGTGCGGGCTGACTGGCGGGGACGGTGCGGGCGGCCCCGCAAGGGGGGGGGGGCGCCCCCCGCGCCCTCCATA
Organism: Pyrrhosoma nymphula; assembly: GCA_963573305.1. Taxonomy (NCBI): domain Eukaryota; kingdom Metazoa; phylum Arthropoda; class Insecta; order Odonata; family Coenagrionidae; genus Pyrrhosoma; species Pyrrhosoma nymphula. Next base: position 41,921,242 of record OY754334.1, read on the forward strand.
TGTATCCGCCACTGATTTGGCCTCATTATAATGAAAGGGAATACACCTCTCCAATGATTTCAAAATATCAGGCACTTATCATTATACTTTTCGGGATATTTGGCAAAAAAATACCAGCCAATTTACATGCGGTACGGGTATATGCACTACCAAGGCTCTTTATTAAAAAATAAAGGAATTTCTAACGCATAGATATCGTCAGAATACAACAGTGCGTAGTTTGTATGCTTTCTCATCTATTTTAGAAAATAAATCAATTAATCATCGTGGTAAGTTTTACAGAATTCCAAACAAAATCCGGTTGTGAAATGAAATAGTCAAATATTAGCACATTATACATGTACATTTAGTTAATTACTGAAAATTTCCAGTAATTTAAAACCAAGTTTTTTCGTCATTTATGTCACAATTTATACTTCATGCTTCTTACAGTTACTTAAATTTAAAAAATAAAATTTGAATTTAGTTTCTATGATGACCAGGGAAATATCTCGCTCAAAAGCGAAGTTCACTATTTTTTCTTTCCGTAACGAAATTAGTATTAAATTTAAAAACAAACATTTGCCCCACTGCTCCATCTTTTACGTGCCATATGGTGAAAAGAGGATTTTTTCTCTACTGGTTTTCAACCATGGCGATGAAAATCCCAAGGGCAGGGAAACACCTCAGGTGTAATAAACACCTCAGCACTTACTCTGTTTGACGGTGTAGACTGGATTACAGGATGCGATAATAACCATCAATACCTCAAAAGACAATATAGAAGCACGCTCAAGCATATTCGTTGCCTAAATAAACATTTAGTTAATTTTTATGTATATTTTGATTTGTGGTGTAATACAAAATGTGTGGTGCAAATGAAGTTTTGTATTAAAAAGGTAAAGTTTCCATGAAATAAATAAATAAAAATGCTACCAGATATATCATTGTTGTCAAGAGATAATGGTTAAATTCATTTAATGTGACCAGCCAAAATTCCTGATACAATAAAAAATGGTGGTCATAAGGTATTCCTTACCCTCCAGGCCCTCGGAAAGTAGTGGATTAATCCACCCCCAAAAACAACGACCTTAATCCACCACTGCGCTGCCTACTCCTATCCATAAGACATTCCAATTCTAAGTAAAAGCTAAATGACTATCTTTTTTCCATCGATTTCATTCATGCTTCCTAACACATTGTCAGGATTTTTTTCTGATTCCACCAAAACTTTCCGGTCTTATCTATGATACATTGCAATCCTTATCCTTTTGATGCATCAATGTTTAACTTTCTGAAATTCTTTTGCATCATCACACATATTTCTATCTCTATCTATATCTAAAAGTATATGGTGCACTTTTAAAAAAGATCCAAGAAGATAGGTTTTTACCTACCTCTGGTCACATTTATCTTTCTCATTGCAATAAAATTCACAAAACCTTTGCTATTACACAAAACGCATAAATAAAAACACTTTGTTCAACCATTGAAATAGCATTACAATTTTTATATGGGAAATTAATCCTTTGTATAAGGCAACAACAATATTCAGAACTTTGTAAGTGATATATTGGGCCCAATTTACAATATTAATCTTTCTGCTCCAATCTTGTTACATTTAAATTACTTTTCAGATAAAACAATTTTAGTCATGGAGGCTATTATATTTCTTTCCTTTACTGTCCTTAAAGACTACACTTATAGTTGTCTGAAATTCTTCTCCTCACTCCTATGGCTACGGGTAGGGGCTAGCATTATCTCTCCTTCCTTATCGTCAGAATTATGGGCCGTTTTGGTTTATCACTTGGGTCTCCTGCCTGATTCCTTCCTGGCATCTCAATAAAGTTTGCTGATCCTCTTTCGTCACCTTGATACCACCTAGTCTCCGCTTCCTGCAGCCTTTATCCCCAGACTTGAACTTCTTCCCTTCAAGTGCCTTTCCGATCTTAGCTCCTCTACTTATCTCTCCTTATTGTTATCTGTTTTCCTTCTAAGCGTCCCCCATTACTGATTGTTACTTATTAATGTATTTTCATCATCCTGAACTACTCCAGTGTCAATATTTATTTATTTAGGCATCCTTGGTTATCTATTGTTATATTGTACATACTTCATTATGATTTTTCTACTATTTATTTGAATTGTCATTTATTTCCAGACTTGGGTATGATAGTTTGGTTACAAGGTCATGAGACAATGAACTTGTAAGGAGCATGCTAGAATGGAAAGTTTAATGAGGCAAACCATAGGTTACACATGACAGTCAGATAAAATGAGACCTGAATTATTAAGACAAAGGATTTAGGTATCAGGGATAACTGGAGGGTTTCAGTCAACCAATCGAATTGAAATACTTTTAGGTGATGATGCCTTCAGAAGCCCCCTCAGAAATTTACTACCCATCTCCAACAGCTACCATTTCCTCATCCAAAATTCCAATCATTCAATTACTTCACAAGTCTTAAAATGATTCAATCTACCTTTTTCTCTGTTCTAATCATAGATTCAATATTTCATTTCTATAAACCCCTTCAGCTTTTGACTCTCATGAATTTCAAATTACATTTCAGTGTCTAGCTCCCCCACTTGTGGATTATATAAGCAGAAATATCCAAGGACCTACCATTCACTTTCAAGAATACCTACCAAAGATTGTGGTTGTAATGCCTACAAATTAGGAACAAACCCACCAAATTTACCCACACTCAAGAAACTGAGACACAATTACATTCCTATGCCTCACCATAGCATTATCAGTATATCCCAGCATATTTTAATTGTAGTATTTAACACATTCTCAAATAGCTCTAACATGTGGAATTCAATAATAATGCTAAAAGAAATTCATAATTTTCCAAATAATTTCTTCTCACAGTGTGTTCTCATGTGTATCACTTCAGAGACAACACAAAACTACTGTTTTCCAAGCCCTAGATTGAGTTATTCGAGAGCCATATTAAGTACATATCCTGTCACTCTTAATCACTCATCAAGTGCAACTCAGATATGGGAAAGATATTTGCACATACAAAAATTTTTTCAATTAGAACTTTTCCAAGCTCAAATGAAGAATGAAATAGGTTTAATGTCATGGTTACATCACCAATTGATACCAAAACACAACCACCTGTCTATATGGTGAGATAACCCTTTCCTTTAACTCTTGCTTACAATGAACTGTGTAACCATATACCTATTATTACTAGAACCCTGCATTATTTACGGGAGTGTAACCTGAATCCTTCAGGGACATGGATAACTTCTAACCTTCACCAAAGATCTCATCTCTTTAATCTTGCCCAAGTAGCAGTAGTATTTCAGTTTAATATGCTTTGACGGCTAAGGTCCTTTCACACATATTGTCTACCATTTGCAGAGGGGGGCAATAGAACTCTGAAGATAGGAAGATCACCCCTCCGAATTTGAGCCAGGACCAACCATTCTTAAATTTGGAGACTGATCGGGAGCCAGTGCCTCCATTATGGCAGGCTGTTGACCAATGACATACCATTCAAGCTAAACGCAAGGCACATCAAGAGCCAAACTCTTAAAAGGAGTCCCTTTGGAGTAAAGAATATTCATTCTCCAGGCAGCTAGTTCCATTTACCAATCACCCATCTACAAATCTTACACCATGACAAACTAGCTTCTCTTTACATCAGACACACTTTTTTGGCATCCATGAGAACATTTAGTTCATTTCAAGCCTAATGAAATTCACAATGGAAGAGGATACCCATATGGCTTAACTGGATAAATCACTAGGAAAAATTGTGGGGATCTACCTTTGTAACCATCCACGCAAATGATTTATTTCAGCATGAATTTTGCCCAATCATTTATCTCCTGTAAGCATTTGACTCCTGTTGAATTGATAATTCCTGGAATTCCCTGCCTTGCTTGTGACTGAATTGCTTCATATGATGTGAATAAATGTTGTGATTAATGAGTGAGTGGATCTCAGATCCGCAAGTGCTAACCAATTATTTAGCCTCAGAATCATTGAACTAATTAACTAGGTTCCCTTTGGCCATTTCCTAACAAGGTTATACATTGACAGAAGAAAAATGCAGAAGGCTTGATTTTAATCCTCTATATACTTTATTGGCATAACATCAATGGAAAACACCAGGATTGTCATTTTAAATTTCTTAACAGGGGATTTCCTCTAAAATACCTGCATAGCACCCCTCTGGAAATGGTTAAAAAGTTCATTTCCTTTGCTTTTCCTTATTTGAAGGCGATAACAGGGTGTTTTCCCCCACCATAATCTTATCAAAATGCATGACAGAAAAATTAAATTCCCAGGATCCATCGATGACATTTCCCGTCCTAATGCATAAAACATGATCCTTTTGTTTGATAAACAAAAACATTTTGGTTAATAGTGTACCTCTGAGTAGTACAAACATAATAGGGCTATAAAATATGCATTACATAAAAAACGCAAATTTCAATACACATATAATGGTATGCACACAGACAAAACATGTAATGATCACATATAGTATGGTCTGAATGAGGATCAAGGAGTCAATGAATCAGTCTTTCAATTATAATTACTCCTAAAAATTACAATATCACTTGATGTATTTCCAAGTATATCCTTTTGATTAATAGCCATCACCATAAAAGATCTATGGAAGCATTGCAAATGCGATGTCATAAACTCATACCTTAAATTTCATCACATTTGCCCTTAATTATTGTGCATAGACATGGCCACTCTCATCACTAAAAAAATGACCAAAAGTTGATTCAAATTCAATGTTAAAAAATGTAGATTTACAACATTCACTGACGAAAAAATATAGGAACATAGGTCAAAAGGTACTGAGTAAATACTTGGAATAACTCAGCATTGGTTAATATAGGTAACTTTTACTTTACGCAAGAAAATTGCCTCCCCATTCACGCATCCTTAGATCCCACATAGGTCACAGCCTTCCCCGTCTTTTTTATGCTTTCTAGTATAACATCATGAGTCAAATCAGAGTGAACAAGTACTTGCTGACTAGGTAGGTCTATTTCCACTTTTTCTACCCCTTGACCTAAAAGTACACAAAGAATGTCACATTTCAGTCATAATTGCCATTTAAGTTGTAAAGAAACTCATTAGGTCTCATGTAAGCAAGCTTGCAAACCTTTTAATTTTCCTAGAACTCTTTCAACCGCTCCGGAACATCCCTCACATGTCATAGCAACGTTAAACTCATGAACCTGAAAAAAACACCTCTTGATTGAGAAGAGCAGAGCATAACATTCACACTGAAGTTCTTAGACCATTAGATAATGTTGAAAAATGGTTCATTCTCAATTTTTTTAAACCCTGAATTATTCTTATGGTCATTACTCATCCATCATCTTCATTCTGACGCATCGATGAACTTACGTACCTGACGTGGCATCCTGGCTACTAACACAGTAACGTAGCAAATTCAGTTGGAATTCTATTACAAGGAACAGAAATAACAAAGAAAATTGCTCTCTTCGTTAAATACAAACGGCACACGCGCTATTATCACCAATAGAACCACTTAACTAGTTGTCGGCGTCTGCGTCTGTTATTCGTACCGAAGTTAGCTCTCAAAATGCTGAAGCGATTAATCAAATATTATCGAACTGTAATCGAGTTACGGCGATTCGATTATATCGACTATCAGATTTGGCCAGTGGATTTGGCACGGATTTGAAATGACTAAATATGTATTGAAGCGCGCGCCCGAGAATTTTTCAATATGATCTATAAAGCATACGCATATGGACTCCAGAGGAGACTGCTGTGTGCATGTGGTTTCAGTTACATTTTCAATTAAAACCTTTTTGAAGTGATTTTATTTCCAATCAGCTCAAAATTTGTGAATAGTTATTCTAAAGGAACTATTTAATTGTCTCATGCAATTCTAAAATTTAATATTTATCAGTAGTTACTCGCATTAAGCGTTTAGAAGTTTGTAGAACTGAGGAGAAGTCACAAAATTTGATTTGTGAATTCACCCTTTATAAAATGAATCCTCTGATCAAGATCACCTGATCATAGTAACTCACATTGGCTTATTTTTGGGGAATACCTTTACAGAAATAAATTACAGGTTTATAAGTTATTAATTACGGAACTTCAGTACCTACTTGTAATACCCATCAGTGGTTTACAGTATTCAACCCTTTCATTCCGGAGCCTTGCAACGGGAAATGCTTTCTCCATTACAAGTACCTATAAACCGTATTTCACATTACCCTTCTGTGTGGAATTCTCTTGTGGTTAGAAATCGCACAAATATGCCTTTCGTCAATTTAGGGACCCAATTTCTCAGGACATCAGACCCTTTCCTCGGTCGGTGGGTGAATTAATCTCAAGATTACTCAGAGAGTCAATTGACCTTCCGCCACACTGCCAGTCCCACCCATGGAATTCACCCACCGCCAACTATTTTTTTTTTAGCAGTACTGGATTGACTAAAAAAACAGTTGTTCCATATTAAGAAAGTATACTCAGAAGAGAATTCTTTATGTTTTTGTGTGCATTTAAAAGTCATAAATGGAACTTTGAGGTACCTAATTATTTGCAAAGCTCTTTGCTAAAGGGTGCTCGCAGCAACTTGGCTAAAAATAGTGCTCGAGTTCTGTTTAGAATTTGTAAATGGTCAGTGAATCATAAGGAAAGGATAAATAAAGAAGTTGTACTGTCCACAATCTTACTTTTTTATTTCGACGCATTTCAAGGCCTTGAAATTTAAACAACGAACCGACCAAATTTTCCTCCCCCACCTCCATTTCTCACACTTTACTCACCACTCGTTAACCCCCCTCATATTTCTTCCTCACACCTACCTCAACTGACAACGTCACCTTTGAATGCACAACCTTAAACTCAACTTTGAAACACCCCCCTATTCCTTTCCTACCGACTATATAAAAAGACCTGTTGTTTGTTCATTCAGTTGTCCTGATAATGATGCCGAGGCATTGAAATGCGTTGAAATAAAAAAGGTAGATTGTGGACTGTACAACAGCTTCTTTATTAATTATAATATGCTGTTCCACCATATCTCGACTTATACAGTTGATTTCCTAAGGAAAGCCATTTGGACCCTATATTTTGCGAGTACTCAACAAAGAGTTTTTTTTAGCTACATATACAATGAGTTGACCATGGATGTATGCTGAGAGTAGGGCTGTCATCGAGAGAAAGAGTGTGGATAACTCCTACGGACTGAGGAAAGGGTCCCATGTCCAGCAGCATGGTGTCCCTAAATGACACCTGATATTACATTTCTTGCTTGCATTTTTCTTAGCCATAGACCCGTGTTAACAGAGCATTAGTTCTCTTATGTAGACTAATTTACGCCATTTATAAATGGCACTCATTCACAAGGTGATGGGATGAAAAATCTGTGTAATGTGCATTTGTAGCAAAAGTGTAGCACTGAGAGTCGGTCATTGGGAATCGCTGGTAAATTGCATACATTACTGGTCATAAATAGAAAGTCATGGCTGATGAGTGATTTTTATGTTATTATGCTCAAGTAGGTGATAGTGAGGTGGCCAAACTAAGTCTAGATTATTGTATGCTTTCCCTTTGCATGACTTAAGGTGTTTTTGCCACAATTCCATACCATATTATTTTTAGACCTTGGGAAAACCACATCCATGTCCTCAGTAGAGTTCTCCAAGCTACAAAAGAATTTAACCCTCTTGAGGCACCTCTGAAACCAGCAGCTCAAGTGCAATCATCAATGACAAAATCAGAAAATCAGTAGCAAATAGAAGTGCAAGCAGCAGCACCCACTGTACAAAAAAACTGGTGATATTGGCAATTTTCCATCCACCTCTTTCAGCGGACTGGAGATGACATGTGGAATCTCCTTCTTCATGAATTACATCATGAGCATCGTGCTTATGAAGCATGAGGAGGCAACATGCAGTATAACAGTAAAAAATTCCAATTTGAATTGAAAGAAGGGTGAAATAAGGCAGGAGAATGTGGGGAGACAGAAAAGCAGAAATTTCTATAAACATCGCTCGAAAAAATGCCACATCCTCCATGATGGCACCCCTGGCAGAGGCCAGCCCCACCTCTAGTTTGGTACACCACCACATATATGCCATTATGGGGCTGAAGTAAAAATTATAACACCTTCAGAGCCACATTGGTCGAGCTGTATACTTTTTTTTAGCATAAAAGTTGCAACTGGAAGGAAGGTGACTTGAAGTCTCTGGTCAGGCTTGGCACACACTGCATCTAGTGTCTATTTCTTCTGCCTTAAATATGCCATGGCAGTGCATGAGAATGTTTATGAAACTATCCTGGCTATAAATACAAAACTCTCAGTCTCAGACTTAAGACCAGTAGAGCATAAGAAGGCAAATGTCAGCTCCTTCAATAGCCCATACTTTTCCATGTTTTTAAATGGAAGCAATCATGCATGAGCTCATCATTTTGCACCTTGAGCAAGGTCTTCTGCTCAGCTTTCAAGGAACCAGGTAATTAGATACTAACAGTGCTTAAATCAGTACCCTGTACAGAAATAATTATCCCATACTGAAATCACTACCCAGTGCTGAAATCACTGCCCAGAGCATAAATCACTACCCAACGATTACCTGCTATGGTTCTACCCCCTTTTCTATTCTTAAGGTTCTACACTTCATCACAGCAGTACAGTAAACCCTATCAATGTGGGGTTAGTTTCCCAAGGGTGTTTCTCTGGGAGAATAATTAAAAAAATAAACATGGAGAAATTTTACTGAAAAAAATTAGAATGCATCCACCAGCAAACAACGTGAACCCTCTGTTAGCTAAGTCGAAACTGATGGTGGAGATGCCAAAAGTGCTATAGGGGATGATAGTAGCGTTTCAAGAGTCCATGATTATGCCACTATGATTATATTATTATTCTCTTTTGTTGTATTTTCTCCAGCTCTATGAAGGACTTCCTCATTGCATGGCGATTCTCAACTTGGTCCATTTTGGTATTCTTCATTCTTTGATTACATCACATTTCCATTGCTTCCAATATTTTTTGTTCTGCTGTTGTTAATGCCCAAGCTACAATACCATGTACGAGCTTACTCCATATGGAATATGTTCTGATGAAGTGCTTCCTCATTTCCAAGCTTGAGCTGCAGGCTCTGAATAGACTTGTCTTCAGATTGAATGCCTTCTGTAGGTGCACTTGCACCTCATTGCACATGCCCCTCTAAAACTCTAGGAAAAAGCAAATTTTTGGGCCCCTGATCTTCCTGGGAAATCACAACAGTTGAGGGAAAGGAACTATTTCCTATCCTGAGTAATGGATTTCACATGCCATTGGGTTTAGTCCTAGATTAAACTTAGTCCTCTGTGATTTAACTTTCAGATTGATAATTGTGGTTTTGATCACCGATATAGTTGAATATAAGTTTTTACTGCATCACACAAATATATATATCATTACTCATTTAAGTGTCAAAATGATTTCCAATGCTGATCATATAGTAACCATCAGTCCTAGACCTGAGCAAATATTGGGCTGCCATATCTCTTTAAATAGCCATAAACAGAGAAAACCTTGGATTTACATTCTCTCTTTTTCTAGAAAAATCAGGTTGAAAGACTTACAACAGAAAACAAAATACATGCCAATAAAATGCCAATGCCTGGTATCAGGGAAAGAGTATGTGAAAAGGGCTGGATCTGAGGATGTAAAATAAATAAGTAATCTAGAAAAATTAATTTTTATGAAATTTTGAGGATATATGGCTTAAAATTATAAATGCAAATTAGAATAGTTTCATATCACTTGTAAGAATTACTTCACCACCTCCATTTTTTTTTAAAATATGTATGGTCAAAAAACCAATGGGAAGTATGTTGCACACTTATTAGTACTGGCATTTTAAAATATAGCACAGGACACAGAAGTGTCGTAAAATTGTTGCATGAGGTTGTAACATGACTCAGGTCGCTTAAAGTAAATATATTCCAACATCTTCACTATGTCGCCAATACCCCTGCAAGCACAGGATAATTGAAATCGAAGAAGAAAAATACCTTTGACGGTGCAGTTTTAGATGTTTTTGATCTGCTGAAGTGGTTGAGCTCTAGCCAAAGGGGTATATTTCTTAGACCCTAAGAGCAATTAAGGACTTAGAAATCATTCTGCCCAACATGTTGGGTAATGGAGAGAGACATGAGAACTAGACAGGATGAGATGCATTGATTGATTAGTGATTGACTTTGACAAATGATTTATGTTCTTTAACAATGTGAAGGTATAAGGCAAAATTGGTGTCTTCTTATAATCAATCAATGTCAAATTGAAGTGCAAAAAAAGTTTCACATAATATGGAAAATCCTGCTCACAATTTCTGCTAGGCCATAATCGGGATTAGCGTTGCAACGCTTGCCAGAAATTCCTACTGTAAAGAATATTGAAAGGGATTGGGTAGTATTGGGTTAAAGGTTGCAAATATAAAATGTCAAACTCCATTTCAAACTCTTCTGTGATTCTTTTCTCAACATCCTCACTCAGGAGTCAAGGAGGATATCCCACAAATAGACAAATTTGAAAAGTTTCTCATATTTTTCAAATTCATTACACAAAAGCAATAACTATTTTATTATTACTCGAGGTAGTCTATCTTCTGTGATGAATTAACGTCATTGGGGGATTCGTTTTTAGGGGGAGGGGGGATATTACTACTTTCTGCGGGACTGTGGGGTTTGGAATACCTTATGACCACCATTTTTCTATTGGACCAGGAATTATGGGGGGTGGGGTGCACCCCCCATAATCTGCCACTGTCTATCTTTTAGGTAAGTTTGAATGGATTTGTAAGCACTGCTATTTGCTCACCTGCTTCTTTTAAACAAGTCAACTACTTTCATGTCCAAGGCAACTACACATCCCATCCATAAAGCCTCTTATTCTATTTCTTAACCCTTCAAGCCCAGAGGAGATTTAAATGAACCCCATCTTGTAGGTTGGAGGAGATTTAAATCGAATTGCTGGTTTTCCCGAGATTTAAATGGAATCACCACAACATAGTCACTATGTTGCTTGATGGCATGTGAAGTTTGTGCCCAACGTAGTGACTACGTCACTCGCCATTGAAGGGTTAAGCTTATAATCTCTTTCTTCCCCTTGCTTCTTACTCTACCATTACCTTCAACATCACTGCATCCCTCATGACCCATTCCAACCCCCTATTATGCCTCTCCCAAATCTCCTCCAGCCATTACCTTTCTTTACCCATCATGTCAAGCACTTTTTCATTTGTCTTCCTTTCCATCTGTTGTATTTTCTCCATTCTCCTACTTGCCCACATCTTAAACGCCTCAAACCTACTCTCATCTTATTTCCTTGGTGCCAACATTTCTCTACAATTTGCGTCATTACGCTACACTCCATATTTATGAGCCTTTTTCAAACATTACTTTTACAAGATTTCTTTCATTAGTTCTCTCCTATTAGCTGAACATCACATGGCCTTTAAAATAAGGGAATGCCTTATTTTTATGGTCTAGCAAGTGCAATTATCAGGAATTCATTGCAAATGGAGCACTTTCTAAGAGGAGTGGGTTTACTATGAGGCTAGAACACTGCCTTCCAACATATGGAGCCTTGGGTCATGGATTAGGTGTTTGCTATGCAGAGGAATTTTGATCTTTACTTGGGTGCCTTGAGAAGGGCACTTCAAGTGCAAAACCTTGTCCCTCAGATGAAACATTAAAGGTCTTGCCATTTTCATCAAAAGCAAGCTGATAATGGGGTGAGGCTCTCCTCCCTTTTACTCAAACTTCTCTTCAAAGGTTTGTATTTGTTGAGGCAACTGACTACAAGATCAGTACCAGGTCTCTTATGAAGTTAGTAGCATTTCTTGTTTCTAAGGCCTCCCAAAACATTCAAATCATATCCCAAGGCGTTCCTCGCAAGAGATGAAGATCAGTGAGACATGGCTACCAGTACTTCCTAGAAAGAATAAGCAACACCAACAAAATTCTTTAGCTGCTCCCTCCTCCTTGAGAATATAAATTATGATGCACGATTAGGAAGCATTCATTAGTCCCGATGTGGTGAAACAGAGGAGGCGAAACAGCATTTTTAAATCCAGATGTGGGTAATCCCTAATGAAGAAAGAGTCCATACAAATATGGACCACGTAAGTTTTACTAATTTGGCTTATAAAACTAATGACTGTATTTGGATGGATGGATAATAGGATTTCTCTGAGTCGGCATCAGCTGATGCTACAAATCATTCACTAAACACAAACTCGGCAAGAACTGAGCATTATTTATGTCTGAGAAGATAAGTCAACTCTATTATAGCCTATGAACATAAAAAATTACAGCTTACCTTGTTACCAAGTATAAGCAGAATGTAAGCCAGAACTATTGTGAGACTATCGAGAGTGGATAAGTTTCAGCGACAACGTTGAATGCACGTTGCACAGTGTTACACTATGGCTACAATGACAACAACCTTTGCTACATGGGTACTGTAGGTGCATATTGCGTGAAGTCTTCTGATGAGTTTGAGGACATGGATGAGTTGAAAGGAATAAATGAAATTAAAGAAATAAACTAAACTCTTCTCATAATTTCACCTACTATTGTCAGTAGCATATATACTAACACATTATACCATTTTCAGTACTGCTATGTAGCAAATCAAATGTTACAATACTTCTCACCTATATCTTAGATCGAATTATCTTCAGAGATCACACTTCACCTTAAAATGTACATACCTAAAAAACAGTTTGGCACTGATGATACATTCTAACCAAGGAGTTCTGTGCAGCATATTCATATTTAAGTGGAAAACAGTAAAATTCAGAAGGCTATTGAATCCAAAACAGAAGTAAACAGCTGTGATTCAGTATAGTTCATTAGAGTGCAGTAGAGTTCAGCAGGAGTCAGCAGAAAAATCCTCCTGAGACCAATAGACACTTTGGAAATTAACATAGCTGATAGTCCCAATGGAGGCATGGAAAGCAATGCACCACTTAGTGATTTTATATCCATACTTTGCGACCACATTCTTTTGTATTATTCTGTCATAAAGTCCCAAAATTGAATTACATGTAATTAACTTTTTCAACCTTCCTCTTTCAAGTGACACATGACTGGTTCGGATATCTCTCATACTTTCTGAGTTATAAAGAAATGTTTGGCACTCGAAATTTTGTTACATCGCCACCAGCTACACACATACGTACCAATCTGTTAGACTTTTTGGGATTCCACTTTGCCAGTGTCGGGATTCAAAACCCTTAACTTTGGGATGGGCATCCAGTATAGGCATAGCAAAACTTGGCAGCACTCATCGTTGGAGATTTTGAGGTCAGAGAGGGTGAATCCAATGATGATGAGCCGGCAGAGGTTTCATACATAGGACTCCCACAGGAAAGGATACTTTTAAGAACCCATTATCAGCTTGCTTTTGATGAAAATGGCAAGAACCCTGCATGAACCTCTGGTGGGACCTCTGGTGGGACCTTTGGCTTGGTAGTGTTGCTGGGGAGGCTGGAGAGAGAGGGGAGGAGGAAGGGGGTGGTTCGATATTTCTGGCATAAACTTTTTTGAGTAATTTTTTTATAGCAAGAAGAGTAAGGCTTTCCTGAATTTTAAAAACTTAAATCAACTTAAAATAACCATAATACCTTAAGAAAAAATTACTTGCTATAAAATTAGCAACACAAAAGAATTAGATCTAAAAAAATATCATCACTGATTTTGCCATAGAAAAGCAAGAAAAATGGATATTAAATTTTGTACTTCAATTTGTAAATAAAATTTATAAAACATGTTTTCTTAAACTTTTTTTCAAATTGTGACTGAATTGCTATAAGGCACATTGAGTATTAAATGTTCCCAAAGGGTAAAGGGCGGCAATGGAGAAACCGTGACGGGTGGTTCAAACTGTAGCTACCTGCTTTGCCCCCCTTGCTTTGCCCCCCTTGCTTTGCCCCCCTTGCTTTGCCCCCCTTGTCCCATCTCTTTTGCTTGATTACCTCTGCATTAAGCCCTTGTCATACGGTCAATTTTTTCGAAAATTTATTCATGAAATCCATATCCATGAAACAAATTACAAGAACTTGTATGCTTTGATGTCACGTGAACAAAAAAATTAATGAAAATGTCTCTGACCGGCTGACGACCTGAGCTAGAAGTTTTTGTTGTGAAGACATATAATAGCGCATAATCGGCACGATAAAAACAAATGCCGAAGCGTTTTTCACATTCTACGAGCCTAAGTATAGTAATTACTAGGAAATAATTATTTCTTGATGTATATCAACTGAATGGATTGCATGAACAAACATATATACTAGCTTTTCGTGAAGGCTTCCGCGGAGTTTCGTTGATGAAGAGAATGGTCTTTCGGGTTTCCATCCGCGTTTATCCATTTTTGGTGGACCTGTCCACCAAAAATGGATAAACGCGGATGGAAACCCGAAAGAATATATACTAGCTCACGATAATTCACATAGAAATACCAACGCAACAATTCCCCAATAATAATGCGTGATTTACTGATCAAATTACAACAGGTGAATTAACAGCAGATTTTTGCTCAAAATAATTCTGCCCTGCCCTACAGTGAAATGAAACCAACAATTCGCTCAAATATACTTTGTGAGTAACACTAACCTCTTTTCGTTAATTTTACAATCATTGCGATTGCACAAATGATAATGGTACGCAGTCACGCGCACGGGTGCGAAGTTATACACCGAAGACGGTGAAATTCACCATGAAAAAATCATTTGACTTGATCGGGATTCGAACCCGGATCTCCCAATTGCCGGTCAGGTGTATTATCAGCCCCCGCTGAAATTCGCCTCGAATTAAGCTTGGTAGTGTAACTGGTTAACACACCTGACCGGCACTTGGGAGCTCCGGGTTCGTATCCCGATCAAGTCAAATGATTTTTTCATGGCGAATTTCACCGTCTTTGGTGTATATCTCTTTTCGTTATTTTAACTGTTGGTAAAGATGGTTTACTTCAATGACATTTTCTTCTCAGTTAGTCGAAGTAGTCTCTGGCAAGGGTATGGCTAGCGCTAGCGCGCGCAGAAAAACCAATCAGTCAAGCATTTACAGCAAGCAAGCTTTTTGTCAAGCATTTACAGATATACCTATTTCACGGGAATTCAAGAAATTCTGGCACGCGCATGCGCAGCCCGATTCCGAGTTTTAATCAACTGTTCGTGAATTAATTAAAGAAAAAATTGTGACCGTGGGACACCGGCTTCACGTCATGTTCTTCCTCTCAAGCGAATGCCACCAATTTTGTCTACCCCCATTCTGTAGCCACCACAACAGCTCGATACACTTCCTTCTCCTCCAATAATCCTAATACCTATCCTCCCGGTCTGAGAAGCCGATTGTCGTGAACAACATACTTGAATTTCATGATGTAGGTACGCTCCTAATTGCTGGAGGATATATCCGCCCCATCCCGCGCTATTCGGTTTGTTGTTTTTCGAGGGACGTTTGTGTTTATTTTCGATTAGACCCCCCTCGAAACAAATATTTTGGAAACGCGGGGAAAGCGCAGATGCGACGGCTACGAGCACACCCACTCTCCATCACTCACTCCATCTCCTCTTCTGCGATTAACTCTTCTCTTGTCCGTGCCAAACGGTTAATGGGCGACCTCTCCTCACATGGGCCAATTCATTACCGGTGCCTTACACTTGTGTAGGGTTACCATACTTCCTCTTTTTTCCGGGCATGTCCTCTTTTTCTGGTAAAAAAAATGTCCGGGAGGATTTTATAAAAAAATTACAAAATGTCCTCTCTTTTGGCTCTGAGAAAAAATGCTCGTTTGAAATACTATGTTAAGCCTTTGCGGTCTATCAAAGATGACAACACAAGAGAGCAGAGGACTTCAAAGAAGTCACTTTGGCGAACAGCATCTAGTTCCCTTGCATCCTCCTAAATTGCCAGGGAAAATTAGGAAACCTAAGTAGCGTAGTGCTCTGCAAATTGCCCTGGCAAGCCAAAGGCCCGCGGTTCGATTCCTATTTTTTTATCGCAGCAATATCAACGTATTTTCGGTAGGCATAAATAAATTCAAGATTATTGAGTATTCACTCGTTGATGTCAGTTTTCTTAACTTAGATATACTTAACTTAGATATACTTAACTTAGAAAAATAATCAAATTCTGTCGCTGAAACTGTTTTTATTTTGGAATCCCCTTCAGGTACTCTTGAGGGAAGATACAAGATTAATTTCAAGTCCTTAAAATAAAGGAAATAACTACACAAAGAAGAGAGGAAGGTTACTTATAGGAGTGTGATAGTTTTGGTGAGGAGATGACAGCTGTGTATAGAACTGCTATTGCGTAGGTATCTTAAGAAGTGGTACGGAGGCTTCCGCTGTTATTTGATGAGTCGTTTTTATTCGAGTTTTTCCGCGTTGATTCATTTTTATGGACAACAGTTTCGCTCGCGTTACAGCTAGCGTCATACAGGATTTAGGAACTGACGACGCGACCTGTAACGCGAGGTAACTGTTCTCCATAAAAATGAATCAACGCGGGGAAGACCCGAATAAAAACAACTCATCTTAAAAAGTGGTTGGCCCAATATCAACAGTTTAACTTTCAAAAACTCCTAAATGGGAGGATGTTGAAAACTGCATCACATATCTTAATGAAAAAGTAAATTTTTTTTCGGGAATTGCTAATGAGATACTTCTAGACCAATAGAGATTTTAATTTCCATTCATATCATATTAAAAAACGCATGCTTAGCTTTATTGCCCTCAAATGATGCATAATTATGACTCGTGGGGTCCATATTCGGTGAAAAGAACTTCTTGAAAAGCATGGGCATATCCGCATAAAATATGGATTGTTTGGATCAAATTTTGAATGCAAAAAGATCACAGTGCTCAGTCATTATAACTATTACATCATTATTATCACCTGTAATAAAGGCATTTAGCGAGAAAATTAATGACATAACTGAAATTCATCGACAGAAAAATGTATAATGGATGAATATATATATATATATATCCCTATATGCTTTATAGAAAGAGCAGTGAATACGAAGAACGATGAATAATTGCAGCGATAGGTACCTACTTCGGTGAAATACCATTCATTCGGACTGCAGTTCAGAAAAATAAAACAGAAAAAAAGAAGAGCAGACATTTGAAATTTACCGCAGCGCGACTAATTAATTGAAGGTATTAAAGGGTATAACCTAAATTTCTTCATGACGAGGCTGACCCAGTTAAAATATCACTGCGAATTTTCAATCTCCACTTGGTAGGCGTGCATGACATAGAGAAATCCTCTTTGGGAGCAAAAAAAATCCCACTTAGAGCACGAAATAAATACAAAAAATCAAATTTTCATCCATTCCAAACAGATTACGTAAAGAAACATTTTGAACCATTGAGAGTTATTTTCTACTCCAGAGTTGATGCACTGGCTCTCTATAAAATAATTCACAAAAATTATAACAATGAATGATCCATCGTGTAAATTTACTCGTATTAATCGTTATTTGGCAATGCGTTTGAAGACTGCAGTTTATTTTGATGAGTGCAAACTTGATATGAAATGCGATCCAAGCGTCGAAAAGAACATTTTGTTTATCTGACGAGGTGTGTGGTCCGTGACTTTTCCCGTTTTACTTTATATGTAATCGTTCTATCGCGAAGTGTCATACAATAATTGAGGACTGATTTTAAATTTTAAAAAGAGAGGGGAGATCACCAGGATATGTATACCGTAAGAGATGGGTGTGGTGTTGAGGCCGAAAATTAGTAATTTTGCATATGGCTATAGACCTATTGTTAACGTAAATTGCTGGATACTAGGAGACTGAACGTTAACAGACTCCCCTTGTATCCTCCTAAAATTGCCACTGGAGCGTAGTGGCTTCCGCATTAGCCCTGCAAGCCAAAGCTCCATGGTTCGATTCCCGTTCCAGGCCAATGTTTTCCTTTGACAATTTATCCGTTAAATCTGAATGATTTGAAGAATCGTCTCACACAGTGTGAATGTCGGAATGATATTCGCATCAAGAATATGACTTTAGGATATTTCATGATAACATTTTAATGGCACTGGCCAACAAAATTAACCTTTTTCTGTCAAGAGAGCAAAATATATTTCCTGGCCGAATTAGAATAGGCTTTCCGATTTTTCCTACCGCGCAAGAATCTCTGGTGACGAGCATTACATCAGAACTTACTCATCAAGGCAATAAAATTAGCACATTTTTAAGTCTGAATGGTTTAAAAATCATTTATTTAAAAGAGATTTTACTAAGATCCACGGATACATTATGCTTCTGCTATGTCTCTCTTCATGGTCCAGCATTGATCGGTCAACTTCCCTTCCCTCAAAAATGATTACATCTTCGTCGATACTTGAGATGCAGCATACTCAAAGTAATCACGGTCTAGTGCTATGTCTGAATATTAACAAGCTGTCATAATCTTACCAGCTCGTCTTTCAAAGTACTTACATATATCTTGAAGGGAACACCAAATACCATAAGTTCCCGTTACAAACCATAATAACGTTACTCATAAAAAAATAGAGGTCTCACTTATGTTATATAAATGATGGAAAAATACTATTTACGCGTCTGGAATCAGAGGTCAAAACTGAACTGCATTCACTATCCTCTAGTGAAAAAAATGTTAATTGAATGACCAGAGACATTTGTGTAAAACGTGGAAAATAGGTATTCATGGAGGCTATATTGTACCTGAAAAAAGCCGTTACAATAACTGTGCAAAAATGAGCAGAACTCTCATTTTGATAGAAAATACATTTTTGGCGTTTTTTTTCCAGATGGGCAAAAAATGTTTGATATAAAGGTCTCAAACGTTAAAAAATGTTCGGATTTTTCAAGATGTCCATTTCAAATGACACTCTATTTATTGGGTTTCGTGGGTTTTAAATATGGTATGGTTGAAGCGCTGGGTTCCCATAGAATCAAAATAACGATTGAGTATTGACTATTGGTTAAAAACGTAAATCTCTATTTCTGGATAAATCAATTGCGATGCGACCAGACTATTTAAAATGAGTGCGTAGCGCTGTAATACACGATTCATAGAGGTGCGGAGGTCAAATTAAAGAACTGATCTAAGACCAATTAACACATAATGCAGTTGTAATGATTCCTTCTAAAAATTATGATTTTGGCTTTCCAATAATCAAAGAAATCGTACTTAACAGAAGTTTAATTTGCTGAATTTAATCGGAACAATCTAATTTGTAAAATATTCTGCCAATTGGGGTCTGAACTGTTCTAAAAGTTTTATATTTATTTTATGTGCCTGAGAAGACAGCGATTTTTGATGTACAAGCTCCATAAATGCTAATCCTAAAATTGATTCCGACTATTTACTTGATCATTAAACATTTGATCAGAATCAATCTAATTCCTACCTTATATGATATTTTTACATCACATTATATCACATACATGTGGATCCTTAGTTCACTGTTTTGGGAAAAATATTATTTTTCATAGCAAATGTTGTGAAATTAATCTAGCAAACAGTTTATACTAAACAATTACCTTGCCAATTTACATTTCTCTCTGAGGTTAATATTTAACAATCGGTCAATTTTCTAGACAAGTTGGTTCAAAAAATGACCCCACAAAAATTGAAAACTTTTAATGTAAATGAAAATAGAATAAATCATTTACTTTACGCTAAAAAGTTAACTATCCAAGTACAAGGAAAGGAAAGTGATACCTACATAAAGAATTGGGCATGCAAAAAATGAGAGTGGGGTCAAATATGTCCTCTATTGCCAGTTGAAAGGTTAAGGAATCTACATACCAAACTCTTAAGCCCTCCGGAGCAGAGAAAGTTTAGTCATATTCATATAATCATTCATAATTCATAATATATAGTTAGATTAATATAATCAATAAAATAATGCTAATGAATGAGCGAACTGTGTAAACGATAGCAACATTTAATAAAGGAAAAGTAATAACTGGAAGGAGCTAGCAAAAGATAGAAGAAGATGATCATTGACTGTTGGAGAGGCCAAATCTCTGGGAGGGTGGTAGCGCCAAGGAAGAAGAATAAAAATAAGTGAATTAGCCAAAATCGAAGAAAAAACAGTTCCACAGACTGAATCCACCAGGACACGTGTAAGTATTCGTTCGTTTCCTCGCCAAATTCACTTTTTCTATGTTTATTACTGCAACTGGCGTATTCAGGGAGGAAGGGACGTCAACAATAGCCGGAAAACAGACGAAAAGACTCAATACACCGGAAAGTTGTCCGAGAGAGATATTTTCACTTTCGAACAGGGATCCTTCCTATTTAGTTATATTTCCAGGAAGACGCTCCCGGCATTGCCAAGTATTTCTCCCATCCACTTGAAAAAATGATCAATCCTTCATTTAGCTCGGCCTTGTTATTCGGAAAAGACACGGTCGATCCTATGTTCGAAGCAATTAACTAATGCCTCCAGCGTTATGTTCCCAGGCCCTGAAAAATAAGGATGAGCCGCGAAAAGTTTCCCCGGTTAATTCGGTTAACAGACGATGTTGTTTCTCGTTCCTTCTTAGTTGATTCATCCTGCTTATTCCCATCTCCCTCAGTTCTCGTCAAATAGCCAAGGGAGAACATGTATGGAATTTAAATCGCTCATATTTGAGTAGTGCACGTGACAGCATGTTTTCCTACGAACTCAAATATGTAATCCATGCGTGCATGAGTCCACATAGGGCATCAATAACATTTTAAAACGGCATTAAATATTTGAAAAGGTCACGTGATTAAAACCATAATCTCTTTGGTATGACCACAGAGTAAAGATATCCCTATTCTGTGGTGTGACTTTACGGCACGATATCGCTTCTCTGCTCTCCGTGTGTATTTCAACGGAGAGAGTTAGTCAGAGAAAATATATTTATTTTATGTACTTGCTTTTTCTCGGCTAAATGCAACTTGAGAATGATTTCAAAAGCAGAAGGCAACAACAAATTTTATTGTTAAAAGTATTTCAACTTGATATTTATCCTATTCTCTTATGGTGGGTGCCATTTAAGATAAAAATGATTGTTTCGCTGCAACTGATTCCTGGATTGAGAGCCAACAGGTGAGTACATTTTTGCATTAAATAAATAAATAAATGATTTTACACCAGTATTTCCACAAGTCCAATTATTAGGCTTATGAATATTTCTGATGTAAGATTTAAATGCACCAAATGTTGAAAAAATTCCTACGTAAATTAGGTAAAACTTTGGCCTTTACCTTAGGTATTCCAGGCATGATGAACGATTAAATATTATCGTTAATTATTTAACTGAAACTACAGCTCGCTTGAAGCAAAGTGAGAGTATAACGGTATCTCTTCCTCTCCAACCCTCGGAAAATTAATTCACGAGCTAAATATTCTCTACAGGATAATTTCAGAAATACCGAAATTATATGAATGGAATATTTCCTAAACTAGAGTACTGTCTTTGGCTGAAGGGCACCAGTCTTAGCCAAAACACATTGCTCATAATAAACAGACCAATACTACTAATACTGACCAAATATCAACTTATATGCAGTGCCTAACAACACATAAATGTTTACGTACAACAGCTCAAAGTATGAGATGACGCTTTGTTGCAGAGTTTTCCTACGTAATCAGTGATTCATATCTGAGCCACATTATTTTTTTTGAGTGACGTTTCAAAAGTGCATATAAAGAATCTTCATAATTATCAATAATTGCTACATAATCCTATTTCTGTCTAAGTCCTCGTCTTCAGATACAAGATCTGAGGATTATTGTCCAGGAACCAATTAAAATGAATCTCTTGTAAATATTTTTCAAAATTAATACCTAGTTATAAATTAAGTTTTAGCTTGCAGGCATCGGGATGTCTTCCGGGTTCCGCTGGGTCCGGCTATCTTTAATCGCAGCGGACGCAGGGAACCTGGTAAACATCCAGATGCCATTGCAGCGCTGCGAATGCCTCCAAAATAAATTAAAGTTTTAGCTTCTTTGAGGTTTTTGAGTCAACAGGATACTCATATTTGTTTTCAGATGTGTTTATCTCTTAATTTTTCCTTCTACCTCAATAAAACTTTTTTTTATTTACTTTCTGGTTTGAACTAGATGTCATAATTCAACAGAGTACTACTGTGGTACTACTCAGGCATAGTGCATTTTATAATATACGTATATTTTCCCAAGTACGTTTTCATGACGAAATAGTTATAAAGGCCGAAGAGGCCCAAAGGTGGTAGGAATAAAAATGTTTCAAATCCGAGCAAAGCCCTAAAATGGTCGGGTAACACGGTAAGTTAGCTGACTAGTAAGATAAAAATACGATAACAGTAGTTCAAGTTAGCAGTATAATGAGAAAAATTTAGAAAAATCATAGCATACATCAGATATATCGCTGCACAGTAACTGGCTATAAAATGGCTCTCAGTATCCCTTTGATTGAAAATAGATAATGATGATGAAAATGGAATGGTTCTTGAATAAACCATGCTGTGAATGGTTGCTTTCCCTACTACGATGCATGTAAATATGGGAAAGGAAATAAAAAAATACTAGTTCGTTGTCTTCTACAAAGGAGATTAAGTCTATAATTTTCGTTATTTAGATCGTGAAATTTCGTTAAACAGCTCACCTTCTTATAGTAACGTATCGTATTACCGGTTGTTACCGACACCAAACACGACTTCCACCATGTTTCGCTATTACAATGAATACTTTCATTTTTTATTCGGTCATCATCAACATTCATCAATCCAACGATCGTTTTGTTGCAGGTCTCCACTCCTTTCTCTTGCGAGCTTGGTTCCTTCAAGATTCGTCCTTATGAAATCCTTCAAAATTTGCTTATTGCATTACATCCTTTATCTTCATCGGTAATCCCATTAAAATCGCCAGAGGTGGCACTGCATATACTCGGCCGTAAGCTAAGGTGAAGCTGCTTCCGCCTATTTGAGTGTCTGTGATTTACCATTAGCGTAATATGCCTAAACATCTGCATGTTTGCTGTATATAAAATGTTGAATTGCTGAAAGGAGAAATTGACAAGTGGGAGCGATGAATAGTATGCCGTCTGCTCCTGCACGGAGAAAAAAGTGCCTGTGCATTATGTAGCGTATTTCAAATAAAAAAGAATGAAATAAAGGAAGTAATCAGGAAATTCAATTAACATTACCATTTCAGTAGATATTATTTATACTAGGTAACCCGTGCGAAAATTTCGCACTTTCACGCTATCAGGGAATAAGTATGTTAAGGAAACGGTGTAATTGGGTTTTAAATAGAGAAGAAGGTATATCATAAAGTACTTTCTTTATACTTGTTTTCTTGAAAAAATATACGAAACAGATGAATAAGATACAGGCAAGAGAGTTTATCGAAACTTTTAAGTCAAATTAATGGGTAAATAGTGAAATTTGAGATTGAGATTGTATTTTTCGTCAGAAGCCGGTGATTCAACGTATAAAATGATACCTCATTTATCACTGTAGGTGCAGTATTAACGGAGCATATAAGGAATGACAGAAAAATACCTTTCTGTAAAAATATATAAAAAAAACGGCGCAGGAAACCATGTATGAAAAAAGCATTTTTTTCCCAATTATTGTACGCATCACCAATTACAATACACTGTACCATTAATCGAAAAAGAAACGAAGTTTTTACGCGTCTCAAATGCTTCATTTTAAAGCAGGAAACACAAGAACTCGTCGTTAGAATATCTGCCCCGTCTCACGTTCTCATAGGGCAATCACAGTATCCTAGGGATTCGCAATATGCTGGAAATGGCTTCAGCTGAAGTTCGTCACGCCACCTCTGTTGAACTACATACTCTGAGGGTAATCCTGGTAATCCCCCCTACGCATTGCTCTTTCCACTTTAGTTTTCAATGGACCCATTCAAGCCTGAGAATGTGTCCTATTAGTTCGTCTTTTCCAAGTTCTCGTGTGTTTTTTCAACGTGTGTCTATAAATTACCGTATTCGCAAAATGATATAAATCTTTACCACCGAAATTGTTAATAGTTCATTGGCCATACTAGTTCTAACACCTTTCTCGGGAACTTTAACCTAAACCATGGACCAAGCTTCGACCTATTTCCACCTTCATTTGTCGATTAAAAATATTAATGGATAATGTCTTCAGGAAATGACGTCATCAAAAAGTATCGATATTATACATGAAGTGTTTCACTCGGTACCGAGTCTGGTCATGAGGAAGAGATTAATTAATTTTAACCTTCAAATGATTTAGCTATGATTCAATTTTAAAGTGAATAGCGACAGATGTCACGACGTACCACGTATCCAAAATCGGAAATTATTTCATGCGGTAACACCTCGGCGGATTAATTCCAGCAAGATAAAATGTAGATTGTGTCCTAAGCGATTATATGAAACGCATTTATTTTCATATATCCGCATGGGATGGGATGAAATGTAATGGTTTCAATCTCATTATCACAGCATATTCACTTTGTGTTTCGCAGTAAATTAACTTCAAGTTTTGACGGAAGAGTTGCTAATGGAGGTTGTTTCGATTACGGCCAGACTGCATTATATCCCATTGATGTGCACATTTTACACTCCCCTGAGGCCATATAATTTACCAGGAACAAAAGCCGAATTAGACGAAAGGTAATGGGATTATGAGTGTATTTTGCTGTTTATATTATACTCTGTAGTCGATAGTTCAGTATTTAATTATTGAAGGAGGTTCCATCGTAACTCTGTAAGTCAAAACAAACACTATACTTCACCTTACCGTTTAAAAAATTCTGTTTATACTTTTGACATGCCTTAACTATGTGAAATAAAACCAAAGTATATAACATCAAGATTATGTGACGTGTATATCCTTAATGAACACTTTTTCCAGCATTTTGGCTTCAATATATGCAGTTATTTGCTAATAAAAAAATAGACGGTAAGGTTCCCATATTTTATTTTTTTTCATTGAAACTCTTCTCTTGGACTACAACCTTGTGGTGGAAGGGCTTGTGTGCTCCGATGACCCCTAGAGCTGCACTGGTGGGTGCAATGCTCCTGGTAGGGTCACCCATGCCAGATTGGTCGAAGGCTAGGAGACAGACGAATGGTAGTCCGCGCAGCGTCTGTACCTCAGTGAGGCGGCTGCAAAAGGCGTCTGACCCCAGTGGGGCGGCCTCTGAAGTGATGGTGTCACGTAAAAAATACTATTGAGTAAGGCCACGGAAAACTATCTCAATTAAAACAAAAACCTTGAAATTATGGACAGTTCACAAATGATAATGGATCCTGGCAACTACGGGACTCGGCCCTGAGGGCCGGGTGTCGTGCCCGGCAGCGGTGGGAGCAAGGCCCCTGCGGTCGTCATCACACGAAATCCTTGCTCAGACGTAGTAGCAGCAGAGGAAAAGAAGATAAAGAAGAGATACGAAACAATCAGAATAGACACGTGGAATGTTAGGACTATGCTGAGGGCGGGGAAGCTAGAGAATATAAAGCAAGAAATGGAGAGGATGGGTGTAGACATAATGGGTCTGGGTGAAGTAAGATGGAAGGATGACGGGGACTACTGGAGCGATGGCTATAGAGTAATTTATAGTGGAAGGAATGAAAGTCAGCGCGGGGTTGCATTCGTAACGAATAGGAAACTAGGTAGAAAAGTAATGTATGCAGAACAGGTGAGTGATAGGATAATAGTCGTGGAACTAAAGGCAGATCCGACGAATTTAGTTATAATAAAGGTTTATATGCCTACCTCTAATCATAAAGATGAGGAGGTAGATGGTATATACGATCAGCTAGAGGAAATAATTGATAGGATACCGGGGAGTAAGCACTTGATAGTAATGGGGGATTGGAACGCGGTGGTTGGTGAAGGAAGAGATGGGCGGGAGGTGGGCAATTACGGGCTAGGAAGGAGAAACGACCGGGGCGAGAAAGCTGTGGAGTTTTTCCGTAGAAATAACCTAGTAATTACAAATAAATGGTTCAGACATCATCCTCGACGTATGTACACTTGGAAGAAGCCGGGAGACACAAACAGATTCCAGATAGATTATATAATGGTTCGTCACAGATACAGGAATAGTGTTAAAAACTCGCATACTTACCCAGGAGCTGATACAGACACAGACCACAACTTATTAGTCATGAAATGTCGGGTAAAACTGAAAAAGATAAGAATGGGAAGGAGGGTACGAAAGTGGAATACGGAGGCATTAACTGGGGCAATAAAGAAGTATCGAGAAAAGGTGGATGAGATAATGGGTGAGGATCATGGAGTTAGATCAGTGGATGATGAATGGGGAAGTCTGAAAAATGGAATTGTTGAAGCGGCGAAAGCAACGGTAGGCGTAGTGGGTGCAACTAAAATTAGAAAACCTTGAATCACGATGGAGATGATAAGGGAGATGCAGGAGATAAGGAAATGGAAGAGCGTAAACTTAGAGCTAGGTAAGAAAAATACCGAGAATTAAATAACAGGCAAAGAAAAGAAACAAAGAAAGCAAGAGAGGCGTGGTGGAGAGAACAGATCGACTCGTAAGAGAATAACCAAAAAGAGGGAAGAGCAGATGCATTATATGGGAAAGTAAAGGAACTGACGGGTGGTAATAAGGGAAGGGGAATTACAACGATAACAGACAAGACGGGAAAGGTGATCGCAGAACCGAAAGAGATCCAGAAGAGGTGGAAGGAGTATATTGAAGAGCTGGATGGTAAAGAAATAAGGCCCAATATGTTAGATATAGAAAGGGAAGACGATATCGACAGATATGGCATCGTACCAGTTATCCTAGATAGCGAAATCGAAAGAGCTCTACGAGACATGAAAAGAAATAAGGCGGTGGGAATAGATGACATACCTGCAGAGTTTTTAAAAAGTATGGGGAAGAATAGAAGGGGAAAACGTTTTGCGCTTATTCGCAGGATTTATGAGGATGGAGTGTGGCCGGAAGACTTCGCGAAGACTGTACTAATTCCTATACCAAAGAAGAGTAAGGCAAAAACGTGCGAAGATTATAGGACAATAAGCTTAATATCCCACGCGGCCAAAGTAGTTCTGAGAATTATAAACAGAAGGCTAGAGAATAAGGCAAATGAATACCTGGGTGACGACCAGTTCGGGTTTAGGAGAGGATCGGGAACGCGAGACGCTATAGCGGTGATGAGGACGCTAGTAGAAAGAAACCTATAGTATGGGCAGGATGTTTTTGCATGCTTCGTAGATTTCGAGAAGGCGTTTGATCGGGTGGAATGGACGAAATTAATGGAAGTGTTAAAGAAATTAGGGGTCGATTGGAGGGACATGCGTCTGATTCGGAATTTTTATATGAACCAGAAGGCGCAGGTTAGAGTAGCCAATGGAGAATCGGGATGGACCACGATAGGACGGGGAGTGCGGAAGGGATGCCCAGTATCGCCGTTGCTTTTTAACGTGTATTCAGAAGAAATGGTAAGGGAGGCATGGGGGAGGAGGAGGTAGGAATAAAGGTAGGAGGAGAGCTGATAAAATCGGTGAGATTTGAAGATGATCAAGCATTAGTTAGTCAGTCTGCCAAGGGGTTACAGTCAATGGTGAATTCGTTAGAGGTGCAGTGCGAAAAGTGTGGGATGAAGATCAACCACAAGAAACGAAAGTGATGAGATTTTGTAGAAGTAAGAAGGCGAGGCTGAATATAAGGGTGGGAGGGAAGAAGATAGAGCAGGTCGAGCAGTTTACGTATCTTGGTAGTATTTTGGAGGAGAACGGGTTTTGTGGTAAGGAAATCAGATGCAGAAATTCGCTCGCTGAAGAAGGATTTTCGAAGAGAAGGGAATTGATGAGGGGGGTCTGAGAAGAGACGTCAAGAAGAGGCTGGTTAAAGCTTTACTAGGGAGCGTGGCGCTATATGGGTCGGAAACTTGGTCATTGCGAAGGGAGGATGTGCGTAGACTTGAGGCGTTTGAGATGTGGGTTTGGAGAAGGATAGAGAAGGTGAGCGGGATGGCGAGGAAGACAAACGAGGAGGTATTGGATATGGTTGGAGAGGAGAGGAAGCTTGTGGCAGAGGTTCGGAGAAGGCAGACGAGATGGATGGAAGAGGTTTTGAGAGGAGAGGGCATGATGAAGAGAGTGATACAGGGGAGAATACTGGGGAAGCGTGGAAGAGGAAGGAAGAGGATAGGAATTCTGAACGAAATAAGAAGACATTTTTGAGATGGACATTTTTGTAGAAGAGAAGGTAGAAGAAATGAAGAATTGAAGAGGGATCTAATAGCGGGACATCCTTAGGAGGGAAAGCGAGACGATGTCTATGAGGTTGGGATGCAGAATGGGGACTGTCCAAGAACCTACCAATCAGCTGGTAGAATAATTAAATAAAAAAATTCAATGATACCCAAGCTTTATCTTTTTAGAAACAAGTGTTTCGCGTAAATGGCAGTTATATTTGATGAGAAAATACTATTTTCCACCATGTTTAATCCATTCTGGCATAAAACACCACGTAATTAAAATTCCAATTTGCGAAAGAAATGCCATAGAAACATGATAAAAACAATGAAATAGACGAAACGTTTTACTATAAATAGCCATTAAATGCATGAATTAAATAACATGCACGCTGTTTTACGGTGGAACCACCAGGAATGTTATTTTTGCGTAAAAAGTATGAACTTCGAATCACTACTGACAGAAGGTATTTGAGCTCTAAATGTAAAATTGAATTGATAACTCGGTGTTGTAACGAATATAATACTACAAGTTACTGCGAGGCATGTAGAAATTAGATATGAGTTTAATAAATAATAGAATGTATTAAACGTTAGGAAAGAAGACGACTGAGAACTGTACATAAATGAGTCGTTATCAATACCCGGAGTAAATGTATAATATTAAACTCGATTACGAGTTTAAGCATTAAAGATTTTCCCGTTACCTTAAGGAATTAGCTCACAAAAGGATTTTTTCTTCAATTAATAGCCAATCATTGAATTTTTTTTTTTGCATTTCAAGCATCGCTGAACTCATTTTCCTGCTAACAATTCTCCTGTCAGCTAGCCAAAAAAACACTGAATTAGACCTAGAATCGCATAATAAAAAATTAGTTTTATGGTAGAAAGGCTGTATGCTAGATCATTTAAAATAGGTGTATAGGGTAAAAGATGTTTTTCTCTTAGGTGATCTGATTGTGAGTGCTCCTCTGCTACCTTGGATCGCCTGACTATCAACGCCGTTGAGACTGAATAAATAATTCTTACGAAAGAATGGTAGAAGAGGTAATTAATTGCATGCCTTTTGACGTGAGCATACTTTTTGGGACGCATTATTTTGCCGGCCTCGGTGGCGGCGGGGTAACGTCCTTGCCTGTTAACCCAAAGGTCGCGGGTTCGAATCCCGCCTGGGGAGGATATTTCACTTCCCAGGGCTTGGTTATGTGTGCTCGTCCATTGTTAAAATTGTTAATACCCAGATATAAGCCCAATGAGTGCTGTTTTCGGTGGTTATTGAAAATAAATAAAATAAATAAATAATGTATTTTAACCCGTTTAAATTCGTTCAGCGTTTCCGAACGCGTTCTCATAATACTAAAAAGTAGAGGCAGGTGCCGATGACAATCATAACGGCCGCGTCGGCGTATTCGGCGCAGTAAGGTTATATCTAAACTAGTCCCTTACGCGTTTTTAAATTCAATTACATGCCGAGCCGGTGTCATTGAACTTTCTTGAGGAAAAAAATGCATTAAGTTTAATGTAATATTATTATGATATAATGTAATGAAAATTATCTTTATTCGGATAAGTATCAATGGTAGATGTATAGCTTAGGTAACAATGTTACAAACAACTTTGGTTTGGTAATCAAATAACCAAAATGAATAATTTAAGCCAATATTTATTTCTTTAAAAATATCAAATCAGGGATAAACGATAAGAAATGTATATTGTTAAAAACTTCAAGCAATAAACCGACTGGAGGTTTAATTAATTTATTTCATCCATAGATATGTATGTCTGTAATTCATTTTGATTCTCATAAATGAGAAGGGCATATAATAAAGGAAAGTTTAGTTTAACTGCCGATTTATTAGCGTGCAAACAAACAAACCTTACGCGTGCCACCCGGTGGCACGCGTGCCATGGGTTGCCGATCGCCGCACTAGCAAATTCGTTAAAAAAAGCTACCACCAAAATTACGTTTCCCGACCGAAGAATTACGCGATACGTCCGATATGGGTAGACATCCAGGTAGTTTTTGCCTCTCTCATTGCCTGCTATCGTTATGAAAATATACGTCCGCGCAGTTTTTTTTTCATTCGAGCGTATTTTCTATTTTTTTTTAATGCGACGCGAAAACTGCAGCACGCGGTGCTGTATCCGCGTTCATTTACATATTCGAGCGCTTTCGAAAGCGGAGATCCCCTGGTGAACGGACGTCGTGCGCGTTTGCTTTGGCTTCGATTTGTCCTGCATCGTTTTCCGCCTCCCTCTCTCTGCTTTTAATGCTTGCGCGTTCCCTACTCTCCTCTTTCTGGTAATTTGCGTCGTCTGGAGCGGTAATGTGGGTCGTCCCCGCTTCGAAATGATACCAAAGAGGACCATGCGTCCTTATGTGCTGTGTTGGGGGTGCTCCACTCCAGACTCAGTGCATATAGCACCGGGAATGATTCATTTCGATATTTTTTTTAAAAACCGATTGGTGGACCCAAAAGTTTTCGAACGATAATTCTAAATTCATTGCAATTTTTGACTGCTCCCTTGGTTTAACAAATACTATTTATCATTCCAATAACATAAGAGAACGATTGTCGCACGCAATGAAGCGTATATATTAACATTCAAAAATGAAAAAAACAAGGTATATTCTCAAAATCGAAGTGATCCATTTGTCCTATAACTCTTACAATTCCTTGTTTTAAAATATCCGGCGTAAGCTGAATTATATCACACCATGTTGCTAGCAGATAGCGGCTCATTTTAAGATAGATGTGTAACAGGAATTATCTGGATTACATCGCAGTTTTTGGCTATATTTCTCGAATAAGCTCATAAACGATTTATTTCATAATATTATATACTTGTATGAGGAAAATTTAAACCTTAACAAAATATCTTTTGACTTCAAAAGGTTATAATGACTTCCACGCAACCTTTCTTTCCCGGTTGACAGTAGGAGAGAATATATACGTTGACTAAACATTTACCAAAGGTATTTGACGATGATTATGGAATAGTAATACGTAATGCACATTTCTTTTCTAAATCCGTGTGGCGTACGTTATTCTTTCTAGAACCTCTAGGTTTCAAAATTACTGTCCTCACAAGCTAGACCAATCTTCGGGTTATTCTATGAATGAGCTTATCTGAATATATTTTTAGCCAAGAAGGCAGATTTGACCAAGAGACCACTTCTGTTTTCAGAGATGATACCGCTAGAAACAATAAATCAATAGGTCAAAACCTATGACTGGAGCGTAGCAGTCTATGAGTCAGAAAATAACAATTCGTCAATAAGATAAGCTAACCAGAAAAGAATAGAGGTCATAGAGATATGATATCGGAGAGAGAAGCTGAAGATAAATGTGATAGATTAAATGGGAGATGAATAGATATAAGAGTTTCTCAGCTGCCGCGATGAACGTTGCGTCAGGAAAGGAATTTTCATAAATTTTTATGTTTGAAGAAAAGAAAGTTTTTGATGAAAAAATGGTTGTTTTGATCGGTCAGAAATTGAACCTTTTTCTGTAAAACTCATGTAAAAATCATTTAAAATGAACTAATGTGTAAGGAGACTTTTTTTCATAGTTAATAATTTTTTTAAATGCTGACAGCGCAGTGTTCTTAATTAAGAAGCTAGCCATTTCACAGGTACTTCTTCTAAGACTACCTATAACTTCCTATTATTATTTTTTAATAGGAAGTAGTAAACATTATCTTATCAATATCTTCCGTAGTTAGTGTCGGAGGAAAAAGAATTTTCGGTACCAGGAATCGAATCCGGTGAAACGGGTGACACACCGGGTAATATGCTCCATATCTGCCAGATATGTAGCCTATTACCCGGTGGAACACCTGAGAAACCTTCCTGCATCAGATTCAGCGGGGAAATTTTGGATCTTTCAATCTTTGGATCAAAGCTATGTTTATCATTGATTATTATCCTAATAAAGGCGATGTACCTCATTATCCTAGTGTAGGTACAGAATTTTCCTCCCGACGTAATTGTATGGCAACGAAACCTGGGTATGTCAGAATAGGCATAAGAGTAGGCTAAATGAAGTGGGAATTGAGTACCTGAGAAGTATTTTCGGTAAAAAGTAGGATGAATACGGTTAGAAATGAATGGGGCATGAAAGAATAAGAATTGGACGCGGAAGTCAAGGTGGTTTCCAGGTATTAAAATTCATCTAACTCCTTTATATGAACCCCTACCACTTTATACGTTGGTGTGAATCCTTTCGTAAGAAGTGAACCGTTGTGCATTTACTAAGGTTAAGTTCGAACCCCCACTCAAGATACCACGAGTTTACGTTGTACGTAGATGTTCGATGAGAGAATTTATAAGTCGGCACTAGTGGCCATTTCTCGGTAGATGTGTACAGAAGCGGAATACGGAGGTAGGGAAAGGGATGGACGGGGATGATTTTGGAAAGTATGAGTTAGGGAAACGAAATGACTGCGGTGAGAGTGCAGTTGAATTTTTCATGAGACATAAATAAGTTTTTACAAACACATTGGTTTAAAATATCACAGTCGCTACGGCCCTCACTTTCTGAAATTAGTGCCATCCATACCCTCTGGGGCTCATAGTTATTTCCAGGCCATGAAATGTATATCCATAAAACTGAAATTCTGTTTTTTTGAACACTAACATGTTCCTTGGGACCTAGACGGATTAAGATGTTTCATTTGAAAGGCCCAAGGTCCCCAGGGGCCCCTATTTAGGTCCTTTTTCTAACCAGCTTTTACTTCCATAATAAAAGCAGTTGATTCGGTGTAGAGATTTATTTTACCCTATTACTTTCACCCATGATATAGGATTGAAATTTTTAATTCCTATCGTATGGATAAAAGAGCAACGTTTTTAATTCTTGCATTTGACCCTCATATAATCTTCGTTTTTCCTAAACTCCGAGTTCTTGATTCAAAAATCGTAAATATTTGCACGATTTCAACTAAATAACTTTTAATTTACTTTTAAACTGCAGCATAGGTTTGGAATGGGAAATTATGCCAGAAGCAGTTATGGCTTGGGTTAAATTATCAATATAACAGAATTACAGCAAGATTTTGGTTGGGACATTTATATCCCAACCTCTCCGTGTATGGCTAAGGATTGCTACATAGTAGGTATATGCAATTCATGGTAAATTCTCATCATTTGGGGGATTCTTTTATTTCTAACCAAGAATTTTATTTTCCTCTTCTTCCCGTTGAAATTAAACGGGGACAATAATCTAGTCAACGACAAATAAATATATGCTATATGACGTAGAAGAACGTTGTCACTAGGGATCCTGGCATTGAGGGCTCACTCTAGGGTGGGGCTATTATACATTTCATCTTATTTTTTTAGTTTAACACAGCTCAAGCTTCCCCACATGCAGTACAAAAACGATGCATGTGAATATTTCTAGCTGGTGTTCCCCCACTTAGAAGTTTGATTGGAGGTAGCAGCAAGTAACAACATATAATCCTTGCCGCGGGATGAGAGCAAAGAATGGAGTCCTTTTTCGCCCAGAGAATTATGATTCCTGAAAACAAAATTGGAAAGTAACCGAAAAACTAATGAATAAAAATCAACCGAAGGCAAATCTGAATATGCCAACGCTGGAAGTATAACACCAAAAGTTTTAGCGTCGATTTCAGACATTTTTCTCACGGAGAAAAATTTTTTAAATCCCTTGAGGGGCGAGGCGAATTTACATATACACGTGGAGAAGACTTCAATAAGACTTAGAAATTTTCCCCAGGGAGAAATACATTTTAACGCGGGTGAGAGAGGGATTGGAATTTCCCTGCGGTCCGATCCTTGAATTCATCTCCCTAGCTATACTAGCTAGTAAGGAAAGGGCTGAAGAAAATGGTAAAATTAAACAAATGATTAAAAGGGGTGGGAAGATTAATCATCAGCAGAGCTGGAAGTCGAAAAAATATATATACATATAGTATTCCATCTGACAGGTGACACGCGTGAAAAAAACTTCTTCAACTGAATCTCCCGGGTGAAGTGATGTTTGAAGCAAAAAAGTGACAGCCGGGCCATTAACAATGACTTGAAATATTGGACTGACGTATACATCTCGCCGCTTTTTCTGTACCAGGGAGAAGTTCCCAAATAAATCCCTTCAATTTTTTTTGCGTGGAAAAAATAAGAAATGGTTTTAATAATGGTCGCAGAAACTAGGGATAAAAAAGGAACAATATCGGTTGTCTAAAGTCAGTATTCAGTTATCAGTTTCGAATCCTCAATTCTCCTTTCGGGAGGGATTACGATTGACGTCTCCTGACGTGACGGAAACGGAAGCGTTCAGTATTCTGTCGTATTTCCATAAAGGATGAGTGTATTTTGAGTACCAGAGCGTATTGTCTTTGCAGACGGAATTTCACACGGTTGCAGAGAAGCTATTTATTTTTATTCTAGCTGATATTAGTTCAAAAATGATGGAAAAAATACCCATTCATGCAAATATTATAAACACATATTTTATTTATAAGTACATTTTTTGAGTAGGCTATTTCACAGTTCATGACCTACAATATGAAGGCCGTTACTCATGCTTACCAACTATATACATCTGTGCTGTAGTTCAACATTTTTGAGGGCAGATACGTGGTTGTTATGCATATTTAACATGGGGCTTAAGAGTTTGAATTGACGCGTGTTTATTTTTCACTTTATAATTTATCTGGGTCGGAAATGGCAATTCGGGTATTTTTCACTCATTGCTCATTTTTTTGTCATTGTTACATAATGCGAACTCTTGTGTGGCGAATGGTTGTACCTGCCGGTATGGCAAATGATCAGGAATTTCATTTTCCAAGTTAGAATGTTTTCATAAGTTTTTAGAGCAAATATCTCAAGGGGAACAGCGGAAAAAAGCACCTTCTACATAGTACAGAACGTTTCAGAAGTTCATGTTCGGGGGAATAGGATTTAGTTAACTGTGTGTTATCAATGGAAAAGTTTTTGAATTAAGGATTTATTTATTTTCAAAGGCCATGTTATACCGCAGAAAACAATCCTTTTAAGTTTTATTAAACTATTATAAAGAAAATTTTCTATAGAGCTAGTAGACACTAATTTCATTATTATGTTGAAAATGGCTAATTCTTTGTCAGGTAAGAAGAAAATGTCGGGATAAGATTCGGCTTTCAGCCACCGATTAAAGGCCTGATAATATTTTCATCATAAAGGCCTGATATTTAAATGAAACAGTCGCGATCAGTGTGTAAATGCTGTATTGTCCCATTCACAGAAATGTACGTGTTTACTTTATATGTTTGGATGTAAGACGGCCAAGTTCAAATACCGAGGCTGTTTCGATTATTTATGTATTGGGTTCATCCTGACCAAACGGCATCAAATATGGCGGGTGGTTTGCTCCTCTAGGTTTGTTCAACGCTCGTTGGCATAGAGATTCTGAGACAATAAATCTGCTAAAAGAATCAATAATGAGACTTTTATTGGCACATGTTTTCTGGAATGCCAGCTTTTATAGCATCTTGTTGGCATAAACCGCCTTGGGAATCCGTCTCCCTCGTACCTTCCTCTGTGTGGTACACAATAGATTTTGTTTATTTTGGTGACCACCAAGAAAGTATTAATAAAATTGCTATTCATGACAAGTTCTATTAGGAAATTATAAACTGCAAGTGCAAGTAAACGCAAATGTTTGTTTGTAATAGTAAATAACGGAACGGATAGGTGCGTAACATGAACTTAGCAAAAGTAAATTATTATTAACTACATTATTATCTATAGGTAAATAAAAATGAAATGTAAATGAGTAGGTATATTCGTAATAATTATATTTTTGATGAGCGGACTATGCACCGGTTTTCATTTGAACTTTAGAGTATTAATATGAAGATTCTTCGATTAGGGGATATCTAAAGAAACAGTTCTTTCTTTTTTTCGAGGTAAGATTGTGACTCAGGCAGCGCCGTAGTCATGGGGTGTTAAAATTCTCTTGGCCAAAAATTAATTTTCGTAAAAATAGGTGGTTTTGGTAGGTATCAAAAAGGAAAAGGGTGTTCAGAAGCAGTATCTTCCAGAAAGAGCCCAAAGTTCATACAGTATTCATAGTGTACCTATCCGCTTTACCATGACCTCACGTAACATGGATTTACTGGGACACTCCCGACAAATCCATCTCCAGAATACTTTTAGGGGTACTCACGAAAATGACCTCACTTCTGCTACTTAATTCGAGGTAGTAACTGAGTGGCAAAAAACTAGGTTAAAAACTTGCCAAATTTTAAAGTAAATTTGCATAGGTAAAGGCACACCGTATATGCCGAGAGTTGATACGTACCTGCATGTGTAGTAATGCACCCAAGTGGAATGCACTGGCCAGCAATGAAATAGCAATGCAAATAAAGACATTATTCATTCATCATCATCAGTAGTCATCAATCCGAAGATTGGTTTGCTGCTGCTCTCCACTACATTAACCTCCCCAATAACCGCTTCATTCCTGCATAACGTTTTAATTTGACATCCTTCATAATTTACCTGATGAATAATCTTTCTTGGTATTCCTCTGTAATTTTTCCCATTTATTTCTCCTTCTATAAGATAGTTTAAAGGTACCATTGAGAAAAGAAATAAACCTCTGTCAAACGAAATGGACTTCTTGAGACGAAGTTGTAGAAGATCAGAAGTGAAGCAATCCAAAGAATGCTGAATATGACCACCGTCATAATAGAGGAGATGGAGAAGAAACAAATATTCTGATTTGGGAACTTGAGAAAGATGAACGACACAAGTTGGCCTAAGAACATTTGCTAGGAAACCCAACGGGAGAAGAAAGAGAGAGAGACCTATAAGAAGTTGGAGGAATGATAATAATGAGACAATGGCTTCAAAAGTATTCACGCTCTTTCTCTTTTTTTAATCAGATGGCATCGCATCTGCAATAACTCGGATTCCTTTGATAAATGCCTATTCAACTTAAACCTATCCCTTCTCCGATGAGGCAATCCAGAAGCTCGCCTCAACAAGAATTTCCTAAAACATTCATATTCCCCAAAATCTCTATAACCTTCCTCATGTATGTACTACCAGCTTCCCAGGCGTCCATTTCCTCAAGCGAGCCCTCAAAAGCCTTTTTCCTCTCCTTTATGACAACCTTACTAGTACCAAAATCTTCCCTAAATGTCCCTCATCTTCAGACGCCCGCAAAACATCTCCAGTATCCTTATAACCACTAACTTTCTTTCGAAACCCAAATACACTACTAATATTATATCCCCACACAACCCATGCCATCGCCTTAGATGAAAAAGGTGTCTTATTCTCATTTCTAAACCTCTCTCCCAAAAGTTCCTCACTTTTTATTTACTCCTCGCCTCATCTTAGTCCTGCATCACTAATAATGCTGTGTACATCCTTCTTTGCAATCTCTGCGATGCGTTCTATTTTGGGCTCATCACGGTTCTCCTTAGCCACGGAATGAACGACCACAGAGCCTCGTGTAACCCTTCCTTCCAGAATGCCCTCTCTCTTTCACCACCCATACCTCCTCCCTCAACCTTAAGTTCGAAAATTGCTTTAACATAGGTGTCCTTGCCGTCCTCCCTTCTTTGATCTCCCAACTTGAACAGAAGACGCATGAACAGGAATATAATAATAATAAACTCTTTATACGGGCACTCACCATGGCACGAAAAAAGCGCCTCAAGAGGAGTAGGGCCGTGAGGGAGAACTCCACCTTTCACCTTCAATCGTCCCGTCTCTTTCGACCACCGCCGCATGTCGTTAAATGTCCAACACCCGTCCAAGAGGCTGAACGTTTCTGGAAGGATATCTACGTAACGTCGAAGCCATTCAACCTTAGAGTATATAATTAATAACTCTATGCATTCAACGGAGACACTTCGGCCATAGGCCTCTTAAAAGAGGTATGTGACCGCCACCTACAAGATGTGGATGGGCTTCTTTCAGTCACGGAGAGTGACGTGAAGAAGTCTTCTCTGGCAAGAAGAACTTCTCGGCTCCAGGAATGGATTCCGTGAACAACTTCTGGTGGAAGAAGTTTACTTCCACCCACCAACACCTCGCCAGAATCTTCACGTCCTTTCTGAATGTTAGAGAACCAATGCCACATTAGCTGACTGAGGGACGCACGGCTTTGATACCTAAGAAGGGACACTTATCCGATCCAAAAAACTACCGCCCTATAACCTGCCTCAACACCGTATACAAGGCGTTCACCTCTATCTTGAGCGGCCTTATCCACCACCACGTCCAGCCTGTGTGGGAGGAGGTGTACGAGCAGAGGGGCTCAAAGCGGGGAATCGCGGGATGCAAGGACAACCTGCTCATTGATAGGTGCATATGCCAGGATGCCATCCGGCATAAACGAAACCTATCAATGGCCTGGGTGGACTACAAGAAGGCATTTTACACCACTTCGCATGATCTTATCATCGCCATGCTGAAGTTGATGAAAGTCCAACCAGAGGTTGTGTCCTGCATCTATTGCCTGTTACCACTCTGGAAAACGCGCTTCGTTCTGACTTCTGGCAAGCGGTCAGTTTCTACAGAGTTGGTAACATACCACCGTGGCGTTATTCAAGGCGACAGCTTGAGCACCTTACTGTTCTGTATTTCCCTCCCACCCCTGTCCCATAGGCTGCGACGAGGTAGAGGATACATGTGCGGTGTTCCAGGTGACAGGAAGCATAAGGTTACCCATTTGTTCTATATGGATGACCTGAAGCTTTATATTCTAATGCGAAAGACCTTTGCACGTCCCTGGACACCGTACTTGAATACAGTGAGGCTATAGGGATGGAGTTCGGCTTGGACAAGTGTGCATCCATCCACCTGGCGAGAGGAAGATTTTCTATGATCATGGAAAACGTGCAACTTGTTGACGGGAGCGTCATTCGTCACCTCGAGGAGGATGATAGCTATAAATATATCGGCGTCTCCCAGCGCCGAGTGCAGGAGGTAGCAGCAGTGAAGGAAAGGCTCACCGCCAAGTGCAGACAGACTCTCAGGAACATCTGGAGTTCTGAGCTGTCTGGCGAGAACAAGGTCCTTGCCACGAACATTCTCGCGATTCCCACACTGCTATATTACTTCGGATGCATGAAGTGGAACGTCAACGAGTTTCAGAACCTCGATAGGGGAACGAGGAAGATGATCACCATTTATAGAAGTCTTCATCCGAAATCTTCCGTCGCCAGATTGTATCTCCCTCGCAATGTAGGTGGTAGAGGACTATTGAGCCTGGAGTGTCTCCACAACAGAGTTGTCCTGGGTACAGCTTGCCGAGTGTTGAAAAGCAGGGACCCCCTGCTAAATCTCGTGAGATACCACAAGAGTGCGGGAGGGGCGTTTCTCTTCCAGGCGGCAAAGAGGGCAGCGGACGAAACCGGTATCGACTTTGACCCGTCATCCGACGGAAGTAGCAATGACACGACCATCTCGTCATTGAAGGCAGACGTCCTCAAGCTCGAAATAAAAAAA
Source organism: Pyrrhosoma nymphula (assembly GCA_963573305.1). Classification (NCBI taxonomy): domain Eukaryota; kingdom Metazoa; phylum Arthropoda; class Insecta; order Odonata; family Coenagrionidae; genus Pyrrhosoma; species Pyrrhosoma nymphula. Next base: position 41,960,893 of record OY754334.1, read on the forward strand.
GCCGAGCAGAAGATCAAGGTGCATACCGATATACCCATGCATGGATATTTCTATCGAAACATGGAAAAGCATGGGTTATCGAAGGAGCTGACGTTTGCCTTCCTACGCTCCGCCGGTCTGAAGTCTGAGACCGAGGGTTTTGTCCTCGCGTGCCAGGATGGTGTCATAAACACACTCGTGTACCGCCGCATTATATGCAAGGCGGAGGTCGCGGACACTAGATGCAGGGCATGCCGAGCCCAGCCAGAGACTTTGGGTCACCTTCTCTCCGGCTGTAGTTATTACGCAAGGTCAGCGTATGTATCTCGGCACAACGCGGCCCTGCGGGTGTTATACGTTCACCTTCGACACCATCATGGCATCGACAAAACACCTGTACTGCCCTATGCCCCTGGAGATATTGAGTCCGTCGTGGAGAACGATAATAACACGATCTGGTGGAATTACTCCTTGTCCACCACCAGGCAGTTGGAGGCGACCAAGACTGATATCGTTACCCTCGACCACCTCACACGCTCTATGTTTGCGATCAAGTTTTCGGCTCCGGCTGAAACGAACATGGATGCGAAGGAGGTGGAAAAACGAACGAAATATCAAGACCTGCTTTTCGAACTTCGACAGATTTACTCCGGACACTCTGTGAAACTAGTGGTTCTCATCATAGGAGTGCTCGGTGGAGTCAAGGGCTCGCTGCTAAATAACATCAAGTGCATTCCGTCCTGCGTGGCACAGACGGAATCACTAGTTGCACGTATACAGAAAGCCGTCATCCTGGGGTCACTCCGTCTACTGCGTACGCATGACCCGACAGCAGCATAGCCACTCATCCGATAGGCGTCCAACTCCTCTCGAGTCTCCGGCCATTATGACCGCAATGAAACGTGATACTTGCTGGGGACTCGGAGGGAAGTGTTACAACTGTAACAATTAAATAATTCTATGTACCTAACAGCCGAAGCCAATTACTACTAAGCCATGTACATGAGTAGGTATTCATTATACGGATGAGCACACACAACCATGCCCTGGGAGGTGTAAACTTCCTAACCAGGCGGGATTCGAACCTGCGACCTTCGGTTTGGCATACGAGGACTTTACCCATACTAACTACTACTACTAAGCCATGTACGTGAGTAGGTATTCATTATACGGATGAGCACACACAACCATGCCTGGGAGGTGTAAACTTCCTAACCAGGCGGGATTCGAACCTGCGACCTTCGGTTTGGCATACGAGGACTTTACCCCGCCGCCACCGAGGCCGGCCAAATATTTGGGTTCAAGCTTTCTATTTTCCTGGAATCAATCGAGCTCACAAACTCCTTCTCTCCCCATTTTTCCACGACTAAATTCCCCCATCCCCTCCCTCTCCTTCCTTGTCCTTTCTCAGTTCTTCCTGAAGAAGACCAGGCCTTTGTCGGTCAAAATGTTTAAATTTTATACGTGTAAGGGTCCATTTTTGTGTTTCATTATTTCTACACGTCATACCTAGTGGCTCTATATAATATCGATCGCGACTTTTGATACTTCCACAAACAAGACGAAAATCCTCGAAAGCCGAAAGTGATCCTAGAATACATTTGAGCACACACTCGACGACAAAACGATACCCAAAAACCGAATAGCTAAAGAATTATTTATTCTTGATCAAGAGAGCCATCGCTACTTACAATTTTTTCCACCAATGATGTTTCGATTTGTACGTGGGAATGTTAAATGCAATAAATAGCTCGAAAAAGTAAAAAGTAAATACATCGCAGTTGGATGCAAACGGCAGCTAGCTTTGCATCAAACAGCGAGCACATGGCTTTTTTCAATTTCACATGAAATTGATTAGATGAGCTGCCAGTGTGCTGTTTCCCGTACGACTTTCTGTCAGATGATATCTTTCGCAATTATTAGGAAAATCTTTTAGAATCAAACGGCATTTAAATTAGGTATTTATGTGTTCATGTAGAATAACATTTTTAAAACATAAAATTCCAAGATTCAAATCGGATTATATAATATCATTGGATTATTTGCGTGTAATTAATTACGCGAATTGTAAAGACTAACATTTTATAATGATTTTTTTCAGTAAATATATATTGATTTTTAAAGTTTTATTCATACTCACGGTTTTTTCACAAGTATTTTAGTAAATGTTGTTATTTAATACGTGACGGTACTTGCATAGTGAACCATGCGTATTCACGCCTGACGACATCTATGTTTTTACCACCAACACTTTTTTCTACGTATCTCTTGAACAATTCCACCGAGCAACCCGAACGGATAAACGACAGCCTTATGACGCTTTGACACATCAGCAAATGATACGGACTTAACGTGGCATGCTCGCGTGGAGAAAAAACGTGAGCAATATATATACATGGCCTCCGTTTTTCTTAATCCTTATTTTGTCCTCTTACGTGCCAAATACCAAGGGCATATTGCTTGCCTCGCTACAATGTTGGACTTAGGAGGGATCATCATCTACGTAGTTCACATGAACCTCGTAGGAAATCGTATATGATCGGGTGTGCATGTTGCAGTTTTCTCCTTAATTGTCTAGAAAAAGACGGAGTATTAGTGAAGAGGGTAAAGCTCTCGGATTTTTAGCAGAATACCTGGGTTTAAATTAGTTGGTGCAATAGGTGACCTTTGATAGATCGTGGAGCACCAGAAGGAGTTAATCTTTTTATCCACCGGAAGGGATTATATATTATTTACCCCGAAGCAGTCTATTTTTTCCATCAAACAATTGTCACATGCATACGTACGGTAATATTTGGGGAGCACCAAACTCTTTATTTGTAGAATACTAGAGCACCGGGGATAGTAGGTGGAGAAACGTAGACAGCACCCAGTTTAACAAGAAGGCCGTTTTATCATTCTCTTTATACTGATAAGCATTGAGAATCAGGCCAAATGGTGATTTACGGCTAAAAAAGTTGATTCAAATGAGGAGTCACTGAAAATTCCGTTGTTTTTTTCGGAAAAAGTCCTGAATGCCAATTATCAAAAAAGACTCAATCAAAATAATTAATATGTTCTATTTAGTGAAATTGGTGCAGGTTTTTCAAAAAGTACAAAAACTTTCCGCGCTCTGACTATAACATTCTTGGGTTTCCTCATACTTTTCTCCTTCCATTACTGCTATCAAGAGGCTGTCTTGTCGCAAAATGTCAGTAAGTTTGTATTTTCTTCAGGAATGAGTTTAAGTTCAACATATTTTCTCTTCAACTCTTCTTAGGACTTATTTATTAACGATTCTCTCCATCCATTTTGTCTTTGAAAGCTGCATATTTCCTTTGCTTTCATTCTACTTTACTTCGTAGTTGTTATTGTGCAATCTCCACTTCCGTGCGGAATCATGCTCCAAAAGAGATGTTAACGCATATATCGTGGTGTCCCCCCTTGGCTTCGTAGCAAGTTTTTGACCAAGTCAAATATCGTTATTAACAATTCATGTATCAACAATGTAAACAAACATTACAGCTTCTACGCATGCGCCGTGCCGGTCAGAAATTGAAGCGGAGAGTTGGATCGTCTGAGAGGGTTCATTCGAGATTGTCAGTGTCTAATTTGGAAAATGCAGATTTGAGTTCGATTTTCAGGACTGAATTAAGAGTCGTGTAAAACGACTCTTAGCCTTCATCCAAGGTTTTAGATCTGAATAGAGAAATTGAGTTTGCAATAATGGATATTCTAAATTGGAAAGGGAGAGCTGCAATGGTCCTACTAAACTTGGGACTGACCGGAAAACCCCGAAATTAGTAATATATGCACGGTAAACACTCACCTGTGGGCATTTTTGTGATTTGAATACCCTTGGACGTGAGTTCCTCTGGGGGATAACCTACCTCACCCGAACTGCCCGTGCTGCCTCCGAATGGACTATGGGAGGCATGCACTTCTCACAGCACTAACAGGCCCCGTTCCACCTCTTCAACGTGATTAAGCGTTAAGAATGCATTGGCGAGCATTCGGGGACGCTTTCTGGGGATTGCTTCAGTCCAAAGGGCTTCATAAATAAGCAACCAGTCTGCAACAACCAGAAACAAAAAATTGGAAGTGCTTCCGTGCTCAGTTAATGCCTCACATATACGCCCCGTACTATAATTCGAGGTGGAGAAAGTAAACACTCATATGATGAAACTGACAACAGCTCGTAACATGTATATTAGGAAAAGTGAAAAAAAAATCTTTCATCCTATCTGAAGAAATATTCATTCGGCTAAATCAACGTAAAATCAAATGTATTCGTTCTTGAGGACATTATATATTACACCTATGAGAATTATTTTTATTCCATCACTGGATGGAATGCATGGTATAGGGCGGGGTTTCCCAAGTTTTTCCTGCGATGGAACACACGGGTTTCGTAACAGAGGTACATCTTTTTTTTTATAATTAAACTGCGGAATTGAAAAATTATTTTTCGTCATTATCTTAGATCTCAATCCTGAAGGCAAACGCCAAATTAGTGCCCAAGATGGTATTCGAACTGGTGACTTTAGGGTCACCAGACAGGCAACCGCAGTCAGCGAAACGAAACGTTCCGAGTGCTGGGTAATACAAGTCCGGATCGATGTCTGAACGACTCCATCACTCCTGCTGGAGTATTTTTTCTTAGCGAAAAAGAAAACGCCATTGAGCAATGTTGAAACAGCTGGAGAAATATGGACCTCCGAAACGCGTTGGTTCTGCCGGGGAAAACATATCGGGTTAGTCGACATTTACCTGACGCGGTCGCTCCGGTTCGGGATTTCAATCGCTCCGGTCAATAACGTGTGCGCTGCGGCCATCATTCTTCTCCTTCGGCCGTGGCGTTACTCGGTCATCGCTCATTGCCGGTTACTCCTCCACACCAAAGTAGAGAATTCATAGTGTCTTGACACACGAAAATAAAGCCTGTTGAAGAAAACGCCGTTAATTATTTATCATGCAATTCTAATTCGAATAATTATAATAATATCGTACGATATTTATAATACACTAGCTGTGCCCGGCATGCGCTGCAATGCCTTTTTATTTCTAATTAGGCACACACACAAAAAAGATACATTTATATGTAAAAATAAATGAAAGACAATGATGTTTTGTTCATTAAATTAAAGTTGAAAAAATGTATTCAAGTGCTTTGGGATATACAATATTTTTGGTCTTACCGCTCTCCACAAAAACAAATAAATTTTTCGGCTGTCCCACTCGTGAGCATGCAGCATACCTATAATTGACCATGTGAAAGGCATGGATTTTCCAGATTTAATCCACAAACTTGAAGCGATTGATCTTGTTTGAGAAGGCATGGCGAAAGGGGAACTCTAGTCGTTTGACTACAACTATTACGTTAGGTTCACGGTGAATAAAACCATTTGTCTGGGATAGGATTTGAACCTTTAGAATGCCCGGATTGCTAAAGGGGGGTTAACGATATTGTGCCAGAAATGACATTTTTTGACTCCTGGGGTTTTCATCACCACGGTTGCATGATAGAAAATAAAAGCATCCTGTTTCCACCATAATCATCATCATTGGTAGTTCAACACCAAGTTTGATTGACTGCAACCCTCCATCCTTCCATATCTAATGTTAGTTCCCTTACTACCCGGTACGTATTCTCCTCTGTATTTGGTCTTTGTATTTATCTATTGGCCTTCCTCTAGGGACTTTACCATCTATTTTTCCTTCAATTATACTCCTCACTAATCCATTGCGCCTAAGAGTGTGTCCAATCCATCTGGTTCATCTTCTTCTTATGTATAGTGTTGTTTATTCCATCATCCTGCCCCACGGTACATTTTTTTGACAGTTAATTCATGAATGTTTCACGAAAACTCTCAGAATCGGGTGTGTGCATGCCAATATTTTGTGAATTCTGTAAATTGGGGAAATAATTAAATTCTTGACGAATCACGACCAATGATTAGTTTTTCTGCGCGCATGCGCCTCAACCATACCCTTGCCAGACACTAGTTCGACTACTACGAGAAGATAACGTCATTGAAATATGTCATCTTTATCACCACTTGAACTAAGGTAAAGAGGTTGGTATCATAAGCACAGATCGTATATTTGAGCGAATTGTTGATATTATATCATTGTATGACAGAAAAAGTATAATGTTGTCCAAAAATCTGCTGTTAAACCAACGGTTGTCATGAGATCAATAAATCAGGCAATTTTGTTACGAACTGTTACGTTGGTATTTCTGCGTGCATTATCGTGAGCCTCAATGCTTGTTCACGCAATTTATTCGGTTAATGCTTCAGGCTATAATTATTTCCTAAAAATTACCATACACAGGCTCGTAGAATCTGTGGAAAACTCTTCACTATTTTTTCTTTTCAACCGATTATACAATATAGGTGTCATCACAACAAAAAATTCTCGTTCATGCCGACAGCTGGTCATTTTCGGTGCCGCCATTTTCCCTCCACGATTCCGCAGTCCCGTATTGCCTTTCTTCCAAATCCTCCGTAACAAGTTATCTACAGATCAGAGTTTATGGTATTCCAGGACTTTTTCAGGTTTTCCAGACCGAAAATTTCATTTTTCCATGGTAAAGTATCCGTTCCTAAGTGTGCATTTTAAAGAAGGCACAATAATAGGAGCAAATTAATGCATGTTCTATCGAGGAATAAAGCTTTTCAACAAACTGAACGCTACCACTATCGCTAAGGGGGAAAATCGGCTTCCTTACCTACGGCAAAGTATTATTGGGTCCCAGCCACGATAAAGGCCACACATTACTTGAACAAAATCTGTGGAGAAACAAATACTCACTATCTTCCTCAACATGAGTGCAAGGACCTGAAAGTTTATTTAAGGTGCATTATTAATTGATAAACACAAAAAAGCTCCACTGCCTCATTCAGGAAAGCTATTAAAAGTGGTCAAGATTGTACTCCTGAATTATTGAAAACAATTATATATTGACTGGTAAAAGCGAATTTCTAGGCCAATTTCTCACTTCCCATAACTTTACCAGGTTTACAGGTTTTCCGGGCCCATATTCAATTTACACGACTTCTCCTGTAATTACAGATATTCTAGGCTTCTAGCACCCTGATATAAGCTCCTTTGCAAAATTCTGTTGAATTTTTGCGATTATTGATTTGTATTTTCGAAAAGTAAAACTCCCATGTAAGGACTTTCCATAACTCGATAGCGGGTCTTAAGTTAAACTGGTTAAAAGCACTCGTGGCGAATCCGGTGGACTTCGTTTGGAATTTAATTCCAGGCAATTGAAGTATGTAACTCATTATATACTTCTTAAACTAATGCGTTGGTACATAAGTTGTTCCCAACCAACCACATGGGTTGACTTGTAACCGACTCCGTAAATGATGATAATTGTTAAAATCCCAAAATGATAATTCCATTCTCGGGTCGAAGTGTGGTGACTCCATGCACGACGGACTCACGAATTTTCGGCCGTGCCGAAAGCAGCGCGGAGTGCAGCGATGAAAATATGTGCGCACGTCGCGTCGGCGGGTCCCCTCCCGAGGGAAACCGTGATGAATACGACGGGGAGGCTTGTCACTTTTCGGGGCGAATGAAAATTTATGTGCCGGCCGTTCAGCCGGCGCGGCGCAGTGTGGGATGGAGCTTAGTCGGCGACTGGGGAGATGGATGCCCTGGCCCCTCATCCTGGTGCTGATTGCCGCGCTTTCAAATGTTAATGCGGCGAGTGGGTGGACTGCTGGGGGGGGGGGGGGGGGGTTCTCGACGGGAATAAGGGGAATACAGGGAAGGGGGAGTGGTAAAGTGTGACCGGTTTCACGATGCGGCGGTCCCGTCTGCTGCTAGTCAATTTCGCAGTAATTTCCGAGTTTGGTGCGCATGAATTTCGGGGCTGCAAGGGAAAAAATAACCCAAAAAATTCGCTTTTTCGCACTAAGGGCCAACTTCTGTAATGTATAGATAACGTTAAAGCTCAGCTTTCGTTACTCAGGTGAAAATGTATCTATTGCAAATTATTTTAGCAACCCGTATTAAGATAGTTTGAGCGAGATATCACTTGCCATAAAATTCGATGAATTTGGTTTCACTATCATGAATAAGATCATATCTATGCAACGATAACAAAATATCAGAAACTAACCACTACCCTTTTCGAGATAGGTATTTACAAAAACAAATTCCAGCCATTTTACACAGGAAATGGTAATGGTATGCACCTCAGAGGGACTGAATTAAATTATGAGGAATTTCTAACGCATATATGTCGTTAGAAATTTAACAGGATGTGCTTTGTATGTATTATGTACTACTTTAAAAATAAATCAATCACCGCAGTAATTTACGGAAACGCAAAATACACTTCGGTTGTGAAGGCGTTTTCAGCGTATAGTGTGAAAAATATTAGTCAAGTTAACACCTTATACATGTATCTATATATATAAATCCATTCAAATAGCGAGTATAGGTCCGTTTAGGTAGTCAAAATATCATCCTTTTCCAACGTTTCGGAATTTAATGAATTCCATCATCATGGGTACATAAGAAGAAATATATGAGGGTACAACAATCACATTTTATAGATTATTTAACCAATCAACATCAATAAAATTTACAAAGGGATAATTACCTTAGAATTTATCTTTACTAATATATATATTGAGATAAAACCTGCAATACTCATAGCACTTTGCATTAAAATAATAATAGAACATGAAAAACATACCCTTATATAAAAACTCTAAGGTTTCCCTTTGTAAATTGTATTGATGTTGATACGTTAAATAATCTATGAAATATGATTGATGTACCCTCATATATTTTTCATATATAGTCCTGATGATGGCATTCATTAAATTCCGAAACGTTGGAAAAGGATGATTTTTTTTTTACTACCTAAACGGACCTATACTCGCTATTTGAATGGATTTATAAATCAAGAGGTCGATAAGAAGAATACTGTATCTCTATTTAGTTATTTACTTTTTTATTTAATTAATTACTTACCAACGAGATGTAGTAAACAAAACACCATCATATGCAAGGTGTTACGAAGCTTAGTTTTAGTGAGTGTCGAAAAATTGGTGCCTAGTGAGAAATCAACCAGGTTGGTTTTCTAAATCCCTGATTTACATACCCACAATCTGCAGCAGCGGATTGAACGAACCGTATTAGCTATAAAAAAACTACTACGGAAAGAAGCAGAGATATCACCGCTCAGTAAGAAAGATTGAAAAAATATGGAAGTGATGAAATACACAGTTATTTTACTTAACTAATTAATCGGGATTCTTATTGATTTCGCCGTATGACGGGTCAAAAGGAGAACAAAGTTTTTGCTTGAAAATTTTAAGGCCAGTCAATCCAGCAGATGAGTTGCTCCAAGATCTGCGGAGGACCCGAGGGCTCGCTTGAGGACTTGGTCATTCCAATCAATGTATTGCGACATCGGATTCATCTTTACGGCGAGATTTTGACGTGCCTCTCAAATCGGGTCAAGTGTTCTGCAGTTGTTGTCGGAAAGGTCAAATATTCTCAGTCTCCGTCGCATAGGAATTTTTTTGGTCCTCTCTTTGCAACAATCATAATTTTTTAAAGAGAAACTGCGTATAAAGCCTTTGCGATTCCACAGATTATATCTTATCTTATACTTTGAAACTAGTAATAATGGTACGTTTGCATATACGCATGTAAATTTTATCTCAAAAACGGGTCTAATTATTTTTATGAGACACCATATCTTTAAGGTTTTAGGTACAATAAAATCATTTGGCCAGCCCTGATCTTCAGGAAAAGTTGTTAAGAGACCGACTTTGAGTCCAGAATAGATTTTCAGGCCAATTCAAGAAAAGCATGGGAACCAATGTACCTAAGCTCTAAGGTTGGGTATTTAATTTTACGACTAGTAAATATGATACAATACAATGAACTCAGTGAAAATTGGACTAAAATACGCGAGAAAAATGAAATTTTATTTTATTCTAGCGTTAGGATTGGACTTACTAGTTAATAGCTTCAGGTAATTAATATAAAACACCATTTTTTATTGTTTTATCACAATTTCCAAGATTTGGATTCATGATTATAGCCGTGGTTGGTTAATTATTTACGTAAAACGATGAAACATGCAGTAGTCGGAGAAGTAATCAATTGGTGGATTTTGTACATCGAGATGAAGATATTTTCTAAAATTTAATAATCTCAGCAGTGTGAGTCCTTCATGAAATCACTGAAAGAAAAATTTCAATCCAAACGAAGATGGGATATTTTTTTATGATTTCAACAAGTTTCATGAAACTGACTCATTGGCCTCCATTGCGCAATCGGCTAGCGTTCGGTTGTTAATCGCAATGTTGGTGGTTCGAGCCCAACCGGAGTCTTGATTGTATCTTTGACGTAGACATTGTGCCAAATCTTTGTCCTCGTCGCACGTCACGTGGACAATGTCCACTGGTCATGCATGATCGTACTACCTTTCATTGCTTTAGCCCAAAACATTTTGCGAAATCCTTTACACTAAAGAAGATTATATGACGGAAATAAAATTAGGGAAATAAGCTGCAGAACGGATAGGTTTAGAATGTAATTTTGCCAGTTGTAGCTATTATCATTATCTGATAATAACGGTAATTTGACATGTACACATTCAATACAGTTAACAACATCGATGCAAATCGGATACGAAATCACAAATCAAATTCAATGAGACGTTGGAAAATACTTCAGAAATTCTAATCAATTCGAAGGAAACAAGATACTATCCGCACATCTCCACTCATCATTAGTGTACTATCCTTCTATTACTCATATAAGATTTGCTGAGTGCAGCCTTTCATTCAACAGATTTTCGGAATGCATTTGTAGCTCTTCTGTCTCATATACCGTTTACCTAGCCTATTTTTCGATCTTCCTCGTGAGGCTTACCCTTCTATTTTTCTTTTTATTATGTCCCTTACAAGTATTGCTGTGTCTCATTTTGGCATCTCAAATTAAATCTTGTCCTCCTGATAAAGCACTTTATAATTTTCTCGTCTTCTCATCGCTTGTCCACTTCCTCGTTTCTGAGGCCATCAGCTCATTTGATCTACAGCATTCCCTCCAACACTTAGTTCCGAAAGCCTCTAAAGCTTTCTGTTTGACTTTTACAATGTTCCAAAGTAGCGGTGGAATAAAGTGTTGTCGGAGCGAAACGGCTGCAGCCGCAACTGTTTCGGTCAGACAACTGTTTCAATTAACTGTTGCAAACAACAGGTTAGCTTCGTAGTCGTTCCGCAGCCACGCCGTTGCGCTCTGTTCTGTGCAGCGGCAACTGATAGCTGAAGCTGACTGTTTCGTCTTCTATTCTGTTCCAGTTGCACTGCACGTGTGGCTGCGTCGTGGTTATGAGCAACAATTCGTTGGATTTGAGTCTGTTGCAGGCGGTTGCCGGTTTATTTAGCCAACACTTAGCAGTCCGACCATCACTGCCGATAGAATTAAAACTACAGACTAAAATGAAAACTAAGAAGTGGCTTTCACAAATCAAAACGAAACAGTTATTTCATATTAAGTAAAAAAGGCAGTTAAGTATTTAATTCAAAACATCTATTATCTGTAAATATAAATTCCAGGAAATAATGTTTTTTATAACTTAAAACTATCCTTTTGGACACAACAGGTTATACCTACATCAAATTTATTGAGTGAAGGAAAAAAACAACTGCAAGCTCAATAAACAAACGAACCTTATTTTGAAAATAGGTTAAAAAACATGCAGCATGATGCAAAAAAATAAGTAAAAACTATAAATAAATTAAACAGTCTTCCTGTGAAAAAATTACATAAAATAAACTTATCAGAAAAAAATAAAAATTATTTCTTTTTATTTATACATGAAATGTAAAACATAACTTTTAACTTGAGGAACTACAATTACATTGGTCGATTAATATCAAAATGTTCATAGGCCCGTAACAAGCGTATTTAACACATAGTAACCAAATTAGTATATACTATGAATAAAAAAGTCTTCCAGGGAAAAAAATCATAAAATAAACTTCTCCGAAAAATAAATACTAAAAAGAAACTGAAAATTACTTCCTTTTATTTAATAATAAAATCTGAAATATACTATTTTTTTTGAGGAACTGCTATTACATAGGATCTATCAAAATGTTCATGGTCGCGGAAAACTCAAAAACGTTTTGTACAATCTTACATTGGCATTCAAGAAAACCAACTGTCGAACTTTGTTGCTCGTAAGCTTCGTGCGCCGTTCATTGATTATTAGTCCTGTTCTTGAAAAAATTCTCTCACATGGCACAGACGTTGCCACCATGTGACATCGTTCTTTCAAAATTTTACACAAAATTGGATATGCATGATTCCGGTTGGCCCACCATTGAAGAGGGTCCTCGTTCCTTGGAATTACTGCCTCCTCCAGAAACCTCTGTATTTCCATTATAGCAGTAGGGGTCTTAGTTCCAGGTGGCTGGGCCTTTTCCAGGACATCATCCAAAAAGGCGTATATTGACAAATCGGCATCCTCTCTATCTCTGATCTCTGGGATGTCCTCAGGGATTGGTGTCTGTAGCTCAACATTTACCACCATTTGCCGGTCGTACTCAGCGGTTGCAAGCCTTGTTGAATGATCCTCTGCTTCCTGCTTAGCTACCTGGGAGAGCACATGCAACTTAAACCTAGGGTCGAGGAATGTACAAATACTTATGAGATTATTGTGCTCCGGCCTAGGAAATCTAGACGAAAGACCATCTAGAAGTGAGCGAGCTACCAGTAACACTGTCTTATGAAAGGTTTTCTGTAGAAGTTTCACGCATGCATCTGTCAAACCTTTTACAAATACGATTTCCGTGCTCCTAGTCACATAGTTTTCACCGCTAATTTTCTTTGTGACTTCCTCGAAAGGCTTGAGAACTTTACAGAACTCACAACAAATACGCCATTCTTCGCGGGTTAAGATCGGAATTTCTTTGTCCAGTAATAGAGCAACAGTGCTTCTTACAGCTTCTTGCAAAAGAGTGATTCTTTCTAGCATATAATACATAGAGTTCCAACGCGTTGGGACTTCCTGTTTCAGTTTTTTAGGAAACTTTACTCCCGAATCTTTCTGAAATTTTAGAAGTTTCTCTGTGTCCAAAGTCTTCGTCTGAAGTGAGATACTATGTGTTTGATTTTTTCGTGTAGTGTTATTATCAACTTAAGTGCATAATCCACAACTAAATTTAGTGAATGAGCAAGGCAGAAAAAGTGCTGCAGTTGTAGGTGGTCTATTATGGCTTTTTTAAAAATATTTTTAAAGTTGTCAGAAACAACACAAAGTACTTTTTTTGAAAGGCCATAATAGGTAACTATATGTTTTATTTCGTCGGCTAAATTTACGCTGGTGTGTGACCCTAACATTTGGACACAAACAAGGAGAACTGATTGTACTTTTAAATCATCAGTTATATAGTGTGCTGTCACTGCCAGGTAATTTTCGCTAGCGCTGGAAGTCCAGCAGTCTGTCGTTAAACATACACTGCTGACATTTTTTATGTTCTCTAATACAACTAGCTTACACTCTTCGTAAGCTTTTAGGATCAAACTACTAGAAATATTTTATTTTCTGCTAGGTTATTCATATGAAGGGTTTAGGGCATTCACAAAATTTGTGAAGCCAGTGTTTTCAACAACGGAGAAGGAGTGAAAATCGCGTGTAAATAGCAAAAGTAGTGCTTTATCGATTTTCTTCTTCCGGCGGTAATCTATTTTCTTCGTCACAAAACTACCAACGGTTGTTTGTTTCACACATAAACCATCACTGGTGAGGTGTAGACCAGTACTGGAACAATGTAGGAGGCCCTGCACATGAACTGTTTCATTGTCATTATTTATAGATTGCTTACTTGTACCTTCGTTTCTTGGATGGCTGGTTACTAGCTCCTCTTCAATTCGATTCCTAATCTCACCAACATTGTTCACTTACATGTTAACAGTTGGATGCCCTCTTGACATATGGTTTTTTAAGTTCGTTATGTAGATCTGTAGGACATAGTTAACCCGCACAAATCACACTTGACTATTTTTAAATTGGCATCAAACACTGAAAAATAGCTCCACAAAGAGCTTTTTTTTCTTCGTTTATACACAATCACCGTATTTTTCACCAACACAGGAAAACTAACTTGAACGTAAGTATTTGATGAACTTAACAGTAGACAGTGTCTTTGACAGCTAGTACGGGAGCAGTCTCTGGTTGTTTCCAGAACCCTCTGGATTGCCATATGACAATTAGGTGAGGGAGTAGTGTTGAGAATGCCATACAGGAGACTCTGTTTGTGACTGCATGATGCTGCGTACAGTGTCGGTGTCAGACTTCAGAACTACCAGAATTAATTCTACGCCGGCCGACCGATTGCCCAATTAGAGGTCAATCTGTTGCAGGCGGTGGTGGTTTATTTAGCCATAAAATGTCCACTCATCGTAGGAGATAGAATTAAAACTGTGAAGTGTAATCCATGAATCCAATTGAAATAGTTACTTTGTCTAAGGGAAAGATATCTTATTACTAAGCTGAGGACATTGCCTAAAATGCATATTTTTTCTTTTACTCAGGAAATCAATTGCAGGAAGTTATAAGTTTATTTAGGATCATTTATGGCGAAATTAAAGTGATTTGTTACTGCCTAAAAATGCCTATTTTACCTGTACACGCCTTTTTCTGGTAGTATCTCCTATTTAAGGGCCTAAAAAAGCAATATTCTTTTCAACGTCGCCAAACTTCTCTTTAGTGCAGAGCTTGTCTGTTATTTCAGTTTCTTTTACAATCTATCAAGGTTGAAATAATGTCATTAAACATGCATAAAGAAAAATCATCCAAAGAATCATTATATAAAGAGTAGAAAAACAACCATGGTAGTTTTACGTGATGCGTACATTCGATGGTTTCAATTGCCAAAAACTTGTTTTTGAAAGTACCACTCAGGATTGCTGAGTGTTAAGGCAGATCAACTTCAGGCATACTGCCTGAAGTTCATCTGCCTTCACAGCCAGTACTGATATTATGGGGAACATGGGTAAATACTGCATTATACTCTGCAGATAAATTCATTGAAATACGTGAGGTATGTGACAGGAATAATGTGAAAGAAACACTAATAATTTAAGGCGTGCCAAATTTTCTCGTTTACCAAAATTGCATATACATCTTTTATTTTTTTGGACCTGGAAGATATGCTATGTATTTTTGTTTAATTTTTTAAAAAACTATTTTTTCTGTACCAGCGTTAGGTTATTCTGTACCAGCGTCACCAAATTTTCGTGGCCAAAGATTTATAGCCAAGAATGATTTCAGGAACTTGGCTAGGTGACCGCAAGGCATTCAATTTTTCATCGAAATGCTGCAGTAATTTTTCTGTGTAGATTTTTATTGGGGATACATTTTACGATTGATACGACAAAATCTTTTTTTTTAATCTTCATTTTTAAGAGATCTATATTTTAGGTAATAAAAAACACAGATTAACGCGGAAGTTAATGGGACCATCTCTGCCATCGAAATTACGGAAGCCTACATTTTTAGACCTTCGCGATTCATTTGAATTCCATTTTTCTTAGAATAACTTAGCCGCAAAGAAATATTCATGCACAATATCCGTATTTATTTTCCAATCCGTCTGATGAGTATTGGAACTTTTCGAGTCGTAAAATAGTTTCGCCAGATGATAATAGAGGGAATTAATGTTAGAGAAGTGGAATCCGAAATATTCCCTCGGCTTCATTAATCAAATCGTATTTTTGCAATAAGCTAGTTGGTTCAAGATTATCTGATGAGATCTGGAAAGTGAATGAAAAATTGTGGAATAATATAATTCTCACGTTAAGCGTGCAGTGTGCTATCATTTCACGAGCAAAGTCATCTTATCAGAATGATTTCTTTGAAGATTTTATAAATTTAACGGTATCTGGTTAGAGTAAGTGGAAATTTTACATGCTACATTCAAGTGAAAATTAATTTTTTTTTGTTATTTGCATCTTAGTTTTCGTTAGCTATGGGGATCGAAATGACAGTAATAGTTCACTTTCCCTTCAATTGTGAAGCGAAATCATTTTATTAGTTGTGTTTCACCTTTTGCCGAAACGATGAGTTATTCACAGCACGTAAGAAAGGAGAGGTTAGATTAAAAATTCCGTGTAAACATTATTGCGTGTCTACATGCATTAACATACATGTTGTATGTGGGTAACCCATCTCGGAAAAATGCTATCGCCTGCATTGCTTTGGAATAACGCTGGTACTAGGGTGAAAATGGCAACTGAAATTAGCGAAGGCAACAATGTCGCTCTCCTTGGTAACCAAGAACCGATAGGATGGAAATCGCCATGAAAATACAAATTCATTTAAAAATTATAATTCTTTAAAAGGGGATTTTTAAGAAAATTGATACATTTCAGCGTAATTGTTTTATTTCAATGAAAATATCGGACGAAATGCGAGTGGAAATTTGGCAAAGTGAACTATGCCACCATGATTGAATCCAACATTTTTGCAGTCACCTGAATTACAATTTGGTGATAATAAGTGTTATTAACCTCCTTATGTTCAACCACCAGATCGTTGCCAGTGTTACTTGGTGCTAAATAGTGCTAATATATTTTACCTTATTAAAGGTGAACAAGCTGCGGTGCGAATTAAAACCTTAAAAATCAGGACTCATTGTCGGCAGCAGCCTGGCCGCGCGGTTATAGCGTCTAGAGCTAAAATTGAAAATGAGGGAATCAAGACCCTGTCTAACTTAATGGTAAGTATCTGAAAAAAAAGAAAAAAGGTCGAACGCGCGCGGTGAACGGGCTGCTGCATTTTTATTTCATTTTCTCATCTTATACACGGAATTTTATTAACACTTCATCAAGTATGGACAGTTGGAATTGTTGATGAAGCAACAACTTGAGGGTCGCCGGTTCGAGTCCCGGTGAGGGTAAGTCTTTTCTGTGCATAGGGGAAAATATTTTTTCGGCCTAATTTTCATTTGCAGCCTCTTCGTACCAATAAGTATTTTTTCAAACATCTTCTTTCGTGGCAAATGAGGCTCATTTTTCTTGCTTTTACGAAGGCATGCTCGTTACATTCAGGTAATACAATACTATTGAGGTGCTGTTCCCCGGAGCTTCTTTTCTCATTTACTCCGGATTGGAGGTCGGAATTTCGGTTCATTTACAAGATTGGATTTATTCGATTTGGTTTATGCGAATGAGTCGACATTTCCAATCGTTTAAAATGAACCTAATGACTAGAATGAACTAAAGGAAAATAAAGAACCACGTAGAGTAGACATTAATTTTCTCTTATTGCTAGATAACAAGCCATAAGTACCGTGATTAAATACTACACATTTTCGTCACTATAAGGAAGTTTTAATAATATTTTTAATATTATAAACACATAGCATATTACTATAGTAGTAATAGTATTAAAATATTGTAGTAGTAATAGTACTAAATAGTAGCATGTTTGTTCTTAGTTTCACAGTTTCCTCTGAATATCCTTTTTTAGATCTTAATGATGCATTTGAAGATGGTTTACGATGTCAAGAATTTGAATTAATAAGAATTTTAAAAACCCAACTCGTGTTAATCAAGCCCTCTCAAAGAGGTTAGAATAATACATTTTGACTTAAGAAATATCTATACTTTAAACCTCCCTGCTTCCGGTGTTCCTAGTATTTTCTTCACAGTACACCTACATTTCATTCGGAAATAACGCTGAGAAATCTACCGTCGTGGAGACCAAAAGCTTCCTCACTCATAACTAAGCTGAGGACATTGCCTAAAATGCCTATTTTTTCTTTTACTCATGAAACCCAATTTTATGAAGTTATAAGTTATTTGGGATCATTTATGGCGAAATTAAAGCGATTCGTTACTGCCTAAAAATGACTATTTTACCTGTACATGCCTTTTTCTGCTGGTATCGCCTATTTAAGGGATTAAAAAAGCGATATTCTATCTAATCTATCTATCTAATCTATCTAATCTTCAATCTATCAAGGTTGAAATAATGTCATTAAACATGCATAAAGAAAAATCATCCAAAGTATCATTATATAAAGAGTAGAAAAACAACCATGGTAGTTTTACGTGATGCGTACATGCGATGGTTTCAATTGCCAAAAACTTGTTTTTGAAATTACCACTCAGGATTGCTGAGTGTTAAGGCAGATCAACTTTAGGCATACTGCCTGAAGTTCATCTGCCTTCACAACCAGTATTGATATTATGGGGAACATGACTAAATACTGCATTATACTCTGCAGATAAAATCATTGAAATACGTGAGGTACCTATGTGACAGGAATAATGTGCGCCTCCGATACATCAGTTCGAACGTCTTTTTCACCCACTTAAAGGTACACTATTGGGTCATTCCATGCCAAGTGGTCTGGTGGTTCCCGCTCCACCATCACTGATTTCAATGAAATTTTGTATGGACGTTCACACATATCCCCAATAAATATTTGTAAAGTTTGACGTTCGCCGACTTGTGGATACATAGTAATTTGTTTGGCCCCGTGCCGCAACCTTCTTCAGTATGGTAATGAGATTTCGGTAAATTTGAGGCATAGTATCTCAGGAGATATTTTGATAAGAGAAACAAAAATTGGCTATCTTGTACAAAGTTTTGAGCTCTATTAAACAACATAACAAAAATAACTGTAAAAGCGACCTCCTTGTAGAAAATTCAGGGCGAAACTGGCCCAAAAAATTGCGGATCGAAAAAAATTTAAATTTTTGGCTTTTTATATTTCTGGAAGTAAAGGTATAATCAACGTGAAACTTTGAGCATGATATCATATCAGAAATGGTTAATGAATATTTTATTTCATCTTCCTAGTGAGTTCCATTATTTTAAAAATCGAGTCAAAATGTGACACTTTTTGTAAAAACGCCAAAAATAGGGTATTTTCTCCCCGCTTTTACAAGAAAAGACCCTCTGGAATTTCTTTTGGATCATTTTCATTATAAAGAGAATGATTTAAACCCTATAAAAAAGAGTATTTAGTTTTTCATCGCGGGCATATAAGGCTCTAAAAATAGGGACAACGTTGAGGATGGCATTTGAAATACGACCAAAATAGGATATTTTCTGCCCGCTATTACAAAAGAAAGACTATCTGGATACTTTTTTGAATCATTTTCATTTGAAAGACCATGTTTCAAACCTCTTAAAAAAGTCGACTTGGTTTTCCATCGCGAGCACATACGGCCCTAAAAATATGAAAAACGTTGAGAACGTTGTTTTGGTGGCCCCAAATGCATTCTGTTGTTTGTCGTCCTGTTTGTTTTATGTAGACATTTTTAGTATATTGCGTTGGTCCATGGTGACATTGTCACTACCAGTTCAGGCATTTGAACCCGTAACCCCATCGCCGTAGGGGTGGCGCCCAAATACCGTGCATTACCAGCCTCGGGTGGGTTTCTTGGTTGAGGATCTCAAGCCTACAATTTGGTTTCTTCGACAAGGTTCCAAATCCTTGTGTCTGTTCTGTCTGGTTCTGGTTCCTAAGCCAAAGGTTAGGCAGCTTATCCAAGGTTCCCAAGCCTAAAGTTTCCAAGCCGAAGCTCGTGTGGTTTTTTTAGACTTGGGTAAGGAGACTATACTAGAGCCTTGGGTTAAGTCGTGGCCGTGTGGTCGTTCTATATTGAGTGACTTCGAGTTTTTTAACTTGTGAGTGATGCCATGTATTCATTTCTTGGATTCTTCAAATTTCATCTCAATGAATCCGTTATTCTGCTAGAGGTTCTTCTAGAATAGTGACTACTGTTATTGGTATCGACCAACTCTTTGGGGCCAAAGTTAATAATTGAACTTTCGTCGATTTATCGGTTTCTTTAATTTTGGTTTTATGATCTTCGATTGAAAAATATTTTAAGCGCCTATTTTAAGTGCCTATTTTGAAATTTTCAGTGCATATTTAGGCTGCCTATTTCTTCATTTTTAGTGCCTAAATGTCCTCAGCTTACTTATTACATAGAATACAGAACTACCAGCAAAGTTCGATCACCGTTCGGCCGCTGCAACAGACAACAGCGGACAACAGCTAAACACCAAACAGCACCGATCGATCGCCCGCTGTTTGGCGTTTAGCTGTTATCCGCTGTTGTCTGCTGTTGTCCGCAACAAGGTGTTTCACGGAACTATTTCGTTTCGAAACTGTTTCGGTTGCGAAACAGTTGGAATGAAACTGTTGCGTTCTTTTAGTGCCACCACTATTCCAAAGTTCAGAGCCATATAGCGCAAAACTCGACCGGAATGCTTCCTTTACAACCTTTCTTTCGGCAATTTGAGTCAAGAGTGCCAAGGGTCGATGCACGCCTTGCAGACGCCAGTCTATCCCTAAAAACCTGGTGCAAGTGTTCATTCCTAGTTTCTGTGGTGTCTGCATAATTCGAAGAGAGAATATATATGGAGAAGATTTTATTTCTTGTGGGCTAAGGCCTATCATTGTGTTTCTTAGTGAAGATTTCAGCGTTTACAGGAGATAACATCCATCAAGTATCCAAAATCCTTCCATGACTGTAAATATTTTCGTATTTTTTAAGTGTTTTAGTATTTTCGTCTATTTTCAGCCGTTAGCACTTTGAGCTATTCATTGCAATAGTTCCAGATATGTATTTAATAATGTTAAATGCTTTAGGTATTTCAATTAAAGTAAATAAAACTTTTGACTAAATCGCATAAAATGTGAAGCATGCGAAAACTGCTTACTTCTATGCATTGAAGGGCGACATTTTGACATTAAATAGCATTTGACTCGACAATTCGAACCCAGATCTCCCATTTCCCGGTTGGCTAGGTTAATTAAATTAAATCAGTTAAAATTGTATTATAATTATAAAAAATGTAATATTAGTTAAAAACGAAAATTTTAATTTATAAGTAAGTAATACCCGTCACCAGGTACCAGGCACGTAAACCTTAAGGGCATTCAATGAGATTAGCGCTGTGGATGCGCCCGGCTCTGCTTTCGTGAGATATACGGTTTCTTCGCCGGCGGGATGTTACGCGAGTCCCGTCGCGGCGGCTAATGCAAGCGGTTAGCTTCTGGAGCGAGGTACCGAGCGATCGTATCCTCCGAATTAGCACTCGGAATCACCTAGTCTTCAGACCTAGAGCGGGGAAAACACACACGATGCATTGGTGGTGCTTCGTTAAGGAAACTAGGATTAAATGGCGAATGGTAGGAAGGTTCTCCGATGAAAAAATGTGAAAGAGAGATGCTACTATGCTCTGATTAGGCCACATTTCGAGAATTTGGGACCCAGCACAGAAAGATTTAATCATCTAAGTAAATAAAACACAAAGGGAAGCCGCACACTTCGTTAAAAACTGCTACAGGTGAAAGAATAGTGTCACACAGCTGATAGAAGGACTAAGTTAGAGATTTGGAGGCTACTCACTAGACTCGGATTACTTGGAAAATTCAGATCAGGTGAGCTTCAGTACGATACGGATGATATTATTGTGACTACGCACTATATGCCTAGAACTGACAGAAACGGCAAAATAAGTGAGAAACGCTGATAAACTGATAGAAAACAATAATTCTGCTTTCCACGCATCATTATAGATTATAACAAAAACAGCATGACTCTAACGTGTGATACATTCAAATCTGTCCTCTCTCCCTCCTTTTCCCCATTCCCTCCCATTTTATGTCTGTCTCCTCCTACTCTCCTCCCCTAACACCCCCTGCCACACGGCTCTGCGGCGGCTCGTGTGTATGTGAATGTGAAAAAAATTACTGTAAATGTAAAATTACTTGATCTCTCAAATTTCAATTGTCATCTGTTTGTAAATAGTAGGCTTCACATTTTCAATTCCCTTGCGGAGTTCGAGAAAAATTGTTCGAAAATAAGTGTTTTATGACAGATTATTACGAAAATTTCCCTATTATAAGATTAAGAATGCCTTTATGCCTTAATCATTTCATCTATCACATTTGTGTCACATCGTCTTTTTATACCATCCAATTTGGTGTCAGGATGTGTTTATCGATCAAGAATGTGATGGCCATACATTTAATAACAAATCAAAAGTTTTTCCCAGTAATTGCTTAAAATGCCTCACTAAAATAATGCTAATGCTTTCCCAAGAGCATATAAAGTTTAAATAAAAGCAAGGTGCCCTTTAAAATGCGGTATATGATTAGAAATTGCCTCGCAATTACAAGATCTTAGCGAGCGCATTTACCGCGGTTTTTGTAGTACTACTAAATAAAAATGGGAGCGGTAGTGTTACTGCCTGTACATCTGGGAGGCTACGGATAATGATAAGCACTTCATAACTCTGTGGTAAAAAGCTTTGCTTTTAAATCAAGTTTTTGAATGAGTTCGTTGATATTTTAAAAATAATTCGGCCGTGACTATTGTGAACCTACCGAATGCTCCCTACCTATCCAAATATATTTTTAAGAAAGGTGAAGTGCCCCTTAAAATGCGGCATATGACTTTAAATAATTGCCTAACTTATTTGAACCTCGCCATTAGAAGATCACCACAAGCACATTTCCTGCGCTTTTCGCAGGACTATTATATTGAATGGACTATTAAATGGGAGCGGTATTGCTACGGCCTGCACATCTCGGAGGCTATGGTGCGGCCAACGGATCGGCGCGAGGTGGGCATGCCGATATGGGCTCTTGCCCTTGGGAGGTCGGGCTCCGGAAGGTGAGGTCGTCTTGCGTGCTAAGAAGCACGACGCACTACGAGGCTCCCGATTACGGCGCGGTGACGGATCAAGCGATCGGCTACGACCGAAAGTGGAAGGTCGGCGGACGCGTGAGTTCCCGAGAGGGAAAGTTGCCACCGGCTATTATTACGGATTTACTGCTTCGGCGAAGTGGTAATCTACATTAATAAAACAGAAATTCAGTTTGTTCGAACGCTATAGACGCCCAAACCCCTCGACGGATTCGCACAAAATTTTTCACTCATGCTCCTCATAACCTAGAGGGAATAATAGACTAAAGGCTCAAGGGCCCCAGGGGCCCTTATACATGGTACCTTTTTTTAACGAACTTTTACTTCCATTAGAAAATAATTGAATTTTGTGCAGTGGCTTCTTTTCCTGCTTTTTAAAATTACTTGCACTCATTTTATTTTCGTATACAATTCGTTTTTTTTCCTTTTGGGTCAATCCATTTGAAGTGGTCCAAGGGTGGTTGCTTGACCAATTTAAAAAAATTGAAATTTTCCTTGTTAATTTCCTCATATCTTAAGACTTTAAATCTATTTTTTCTTTTCAAATTTTTATCTCAAGCTGTTTACCTTGGGCGGCCATTTTTATAATGTTGCGCGAGCCCATTTTAGCGTTTGTAAAGGTTTACGTAAAAGTCTATAACTATAAAAGCATTTATCGTAGAAGGATGAAATAAAAAAAACATTTTGTTTGCAATTTCTCAAGATACAAAATAAGCCTAGTAGTTTGTTTACCTATCACTATTCTTTCTAAGGCAAAACTATAAGCAAAGTTTAAAAGTTTAAAAACTAAAACTGAAGTTAGTTTTCGTTTTTGTCTCCACAATCGTAAATAATTGCACTATATCAATATAAATTGGAAACCGCATCATAGGCTTGCAATGGGAATTCATGCACGAAACACTTACTCCTCACGTTAAATAATTAATATAAAATAATTAAGACGAGATTTTAGTTGGGATATTAATTATCCCAACCTCTCCATATGTGGTTAGCGATCGCAATATAATAAATACATTTTGTGCATCATTTTGGAAGAATTCACCCTGTGCACCAGTTTCATTTTTTTCATCCTCCCGTTGAGATTCGACGGGCACCATCATCTCATCATCATCATTATTGGCGCTACAGCCCATGTAGGGCTCTGGCCTTCAGAATTATCTGCCCCCATTCTTCTTTATCTTCTGCAACACGCCTCCATCTCCTGACTCCCAGTTTTCTCAAGTCTGTCTCCACATCATTAAGCCACCACTTTCTTGGTCTTCCTCTTCTTCTCCTCCCTCCTGGAGTGCCATTGAAGACCTTTTTGGCTGCCCTGCTTTCCTCCATGCGTTGCACATGGCCAGCCCAACGAAGTCTTCCTTGCTTTATAACTGATATGATGTCTGGTTCACCATCACCATCATCTAGTAGGTAATAATATATCGCGGCGAGGATTGAAGCTACTATCTATAAAAAAAGTGAAAGTATCTATGAAAAAATTATGTATCCTCAAATTCAATGCAGTAAAATGCACCTCAAAGCTTGTTAATTTTTACCTTTACTGGTGTGCATTACAACTTTTTTGGACGAACTTCAACTTAATTTTATTTGAAGAAAGTCATGCTTTTCCGCACGTTAAATCTAATCGCTCATATAAATGAAAAGGAAAACTTTGTCTGTTTCCACCAATTTATTTTCCGGTACTACTAGGAAAACTAAAGGCGTCGAAACTAGTAGTACCGGAAAATAAATTGGTGGAATAAGACAAAGTTTTCCTTTTCATTTGTAAAATTTCCTTTTCCACAAAGTTGAGCCTGAGACGATTGAGCTAATCGCTCATGTTTGAGCACTTGGTTTACTATTAATTTTAATCCTAATTTTTCTGCAATTTTGAAGACAAAAAGAAAGCTGAATTACAAACAATTAGCATCAATCGATTTTTTACGAAAATTGCACAAATTGTTGTTAAAAGTGTGTAGAGTCTCCGATTTTCGAAGCAAATATCTAAGTTGAAACTTGAGTGAGATTGATGTGCCTAGGATGTTAGCCTTACGGATATTGAGAGGAAAATAATTATAACTAGAATAACAATATTGATTTCTATGTATCTTAATTATAAGCACAGGCATAGGCATCTGTCTAGCATTAAAAGCACGACAGTAAATCAGTGGTAGTGGAGCATGGTGGCTGTTGCCTGCACGAAGCGTGTTATCAAGGAGAGGAAGGCACAGATAGAATGTTGAAGTAGATGAGGGAGAGCACATTTAGCGTACAGAAGTACGGCCAAAATATTTGGTGACCAAACAAAGACGAGGATAACCAATAAGGGATGAATATTTGCAAAAGTAAACTCCGCACTAAATTGCAATATCTTATAACATGAAAATATTAGGTATGTATAGGAACAGGAAATCGCAGGAATCCTTGAATTTATAATGTTGTACTTACTTATTCATTGACGTCGTGTATTGGCCAAATGTATTTGAAAAATCCGGGTTTTAAAGCGTCGAAGAAGGTATTCAGATGGCTATATATAAAACGGGAAAATGGATCAACTTAAGTATGGATATTCTACGCTTCGAATCATGAATATTCCAAATAATATACTAAGCTAGCAACTCATGTAAAAAGTAAGAAAGAAAATGCACTCTCAATTCTTGTTAGTCACCAATGAGCGATGGTATTATTCGCTATGAGGCTAAAGAGCAGTGTATAAGTGCCTATATCATGAGAATTGTAAAAGGTAATAGTGAATACACTCACATTAATTAACAAAGTTAGCTCCTAATCATTGGTTACCTGATCAGAAATAGTTTACCCATCGATTATATATTTGAAAATTAGAAAATAAGTTCGGGAAATACGGAATGAAAAATATTAATTGATAACTTAATATTTTATTTATTTATTATTTTAAAGAAAATGGTACACATACAGCAATGTTGCCAATTTAAAGTGCACTTATAAAAATCACAAAGAGACACACGTTAACAACTAAAAATCAAACAATAACAAAAACAACAAAGCCAAGGTGAAAATAATTTGCAGATTTTTGACTATATTTTATAGTTTTTTCCGAAAATATGAGTTGAGACCAAGTCAGTGAAATTTTTAGGGGATAGAGAAAAGGGGTCAATGTCAGTAGGGAGAGAATTTATTAGGGCGGGGAGACGGAAGAAAAGAGAACGTTTAATTAATGATAATCTGGGTGTGGGCATGTGGAGTAGTGAGTTAGTTCGGGTAGGACGAGAAGGTACTCCGATATTGATGTAAGAAATAAGATCGGGACTGTCTACGTAGGAATTAATGATGCTGTAAATTAGTTTTATGTCTGATTGAAGTCTATGATGGGAGTGACTGCTGATAGACAGTGGAGATAATATAGCGTCCGTGGACGCATTGCGGAGACTTGGGTTTCTATATTTCACAATTTTTGCGAAGAAAGTCGTAACACTGTTTAGGGTGGCAAGATTTGTGGTAGCTGACATTGACCATATAGGGGAGCAAAAAGTATGGAGTACCGGAAGAACAATGGATGTGAAGTAGGACTGCAGTGCTTGTATACTAGTGATATCTGTGAAGCGGTAGAGAAGACCTTTAAGAGACATGGCTTTCGATTTAATTGTTTGAATATGCTCACCGAAATGAAGTTTATGGTCCACGATAATTCCCAGATCTTTGATGGAGGACAAGCGATTCAGAGATGTTGAAT
The DNA here is from genome assembly GCA_963573305.1 of Pyrrhosoma nymphula. Lineage (NCBI taxonomy): Eukaryota > Metazoa > Arthropoda > Insecta > Odonata > Coenagrionidae > Pyrrhosoma > Pyrrhosoma nymphula. The sequence goes on from OY754334.1 coordinate 41,987,273, forward strand.
TTGTAGTGTAGTCGAAATTAATAGGGCTTTTCTTAACAGATATTGTCATGGTGCTGCAGTTTTTATAATTTAACTTAAGCTGCCAGAGACTGCACCATTCTGAGGTCTTAGATAAGGCATCCTGAAGGAGATAGGAATCGGAGACATTGTTTATCTGTCTAAATATTTTGCAGTCATCTGCATAGAGTAGGGTATAGGCTTGGGAAGACAGGACAAGCGCGGCGAGATCATCAATGTAGATATTTAAGATATATGGTCCAAGCACGCTACCCTGGGGCCTTTCATCTTCATATTCATCTTCATAATACATTATGTAAGAAAAGTAATGAGATTTTGCTAAGATAAAGAAAAAAAAGAAAAAGAAAAACTTGGTCATAATAGTAGGAGGAGCAACTGAAGCAAGTAGAGCAATTTAATTGATTAGGTAGTACGTTAGAAGAACATGGGTATAGTAGCAAAGAAATTAGAAGGAGAATAGTGCTAGGAAAAGAAGCGTTTGGCAATCGGAGGCAGATGATGATGGGGACCTTGAGCGAGGATGTAAAGTTAAGTAAGGTAAAGTAAAAAGGTAAGTGAGTAAGAGGCTGGCGAAGAGCTTAATATGGAGTGTAGCGTTGTATGGCGCAGAAACGTGGACTCCGAGAAAGGGATACGAGAATCGGCTGCAGGCGTTCGAGATGAGAGTGTGGAGGAGGATGGCGAAGGTGAGGTGGACGAAAAGGAAGACGAACGAGGAAATGCTTGGTATGTTTGGTGAGGAGAAGAAGGAGGAGATTAGGAGGAGGCTGAGTAGGTTGCTGGAGGGGGAGATGAGGGGCGAAGGGTTGCTGAAGGCCGTGATAAAAGGGGAGGATGTTTTTTATTTTTTATTTATTTATTTATCAAAAACTCCAAAAACAGCAACTAAGGCCTTTAAATTGGGTTCAATAAACCCAATGTAAAATAATGTTGGGTAAGAGGGGCAGGTTAAAGACGAGAATAGATTAATAAACGGGATAAAGTGAGGGAGGACGTATGTTAAGATGAAGAAAGAAATATTATTAGTGGATCAGGCCCTATACTTGGGCCTTTTGGGGATTTTACTCTCTTTACTTTTTTACTTTTGGGGATAATTTTGGGGATTTTACTCTCTTCCGTTAAAAAAAATCTTAACTCGTAGATTCCCACAATGATAATGCAAACTTTTAATTGATTGACAAACGAAAATTCATGACATGCTGGATGAAACGTTTTGCCGTACCGGTGGTAAGGGAGAAAGCGCACGCTTCGAGATAATAGCTATTTATTCGGGTACACTGCAGCCTTACATTAAATCAAGTGGACACCTACGGGAGGGGGAGGGTATGTAAGAGATAAGGTGGTGGAGGAGATGGGGATAAGTGAAGAGTTATCGTGAGTGCAGAAGAGGCGTCCTATGGGCAGGGCGGAACCGGAGGCAGCAACAGGCGCGGCGTAAAAACGTGACGTAACAGAGGGTAACAATCCGGGGAAAAACTGTAGATGTCGTCCTATCTCGAAATAGATACAGAAAATAAAAAGAGGATGTTGGCTGCACATACTATACGGGAACGGTACGACCTGCGGAGGATAAAAATCTGTGGAAGAATGAGAATACTGGCAAGAGGTCTGAGGACTCAAGACCAAAGAAGAAGATTATACACAGAGAAAGGCCGTGGGGTTGTTTTGGTGCAATTAGAAACAGATAAAAATGATGTGACTACGTACACTAAACGTAAGCACAACATCAAAAAACTCATTAGTGTTACTCATGTTTTGAATAGACTAGGAAACGATCTTTGCTGATCATTATTCTGATGAGCCGCAATGGCACTTATTCACCTATGGCACGAAGCCATTCATATAAGTTCAAAGGCCTATTTATTTATTTTGTTCAACATATTTTTGTGGTTTCGATTATTGGGTGCGTCGTTTTAAAGGGATCTGTGGTGGGATGGTAGTTTCTATAACTGAGGAAAGGAGGAGAAACGGTTACAAAAAGGTTGACCGAAAGAAAAATAAATCTGAATAATGAGTTGAAACTCGAGTTTTTGGGGGTCCTTATACAGGCTGCAGGCGGTTGAGATGCGGTTTTGGAGGACAACGTAGAAAGTGCGGTGGGCACAACGGAACAGAAAGGAGAAGGTGCTTGGGATGTTGGGTAAGGAACCTTTGAAGGATAGTAGGAGGAGGCTGACTTGGTGGTTGGAATATGTAGGAATGAGGGGCGAAGAGGTGCTGATAGAGGGGAGGATGTTGGGTAAGTTAGGTAGGGGAAGAAAGAAATTTTGTTTTAGGTATCTACCGAATGAAGAGAGATAGGACGTATGCTGAGATGAAGAAAGACTTTTTGTGGGTAGATATAGGTCTGTGTCTGTAAAAATATTCTAGATTTTTAAAGGCGCGGACCTCTATTTAGACCTTTATCTACCTTTACTCTCGCCCATTTCAACCCACCTTAACCGGAAGATTACCTTAATAACAATAGATGATATTTTGAGCAGAATAGTCCAAGCAAAGAATACGTTATATAAGAAGAGCACTCAGCTGACAGCTAGTAACACAAGCCTGGAAGTAAGGAAGTACTTATCTCCATCGTCTCAGGCTCAACCTTATGTAAGTTCATTTTATCGTAAATGAAAGGAAAACTTTGTTATATTCCACCAATTTATTTTCAGGTACAACTAGTTTCAACGCAGCGGCGTCATCTTCAGGTACAAAGAGTAAAATCAAAAATATGATCCTTATATACCATCCAGGGAAGGCGTTGGGGTGGGGGAGGGCTCCCCCACCCCAAAGTATATTAACTTATCATAACAATATCGGGGTAATGTACCACGAGCCCAAATGAAACAAAAATAAACAAAAGTTAACTCAATAAAAAAGTTAAGGAATTCAAATAACAACCTAAAAATATAACAACAAATAACATTCTTATAAATAAGATTCTCGCATATTCTGACATAAAAATTAATCCAAATCCTCCTCTTCTTTTTTCAACATTAAATCCTGAAGAAGGTAGGTGGAAGGGGGTGGAAAACCTCAAGGTTGCAATGTAGTGTTGTGAGCGGGTGGTGGGGGTGGGAGAGGGGGACTCTTTGTACCTGAAGAAGACGCCGCTGCGTCGAAACTAGTTGTACCTGAAAACAATTGGTAGAATATAACAAAGTTTTCCTTTCATTAACGATGAAGGAAGTACTTTATAAAAACATGAATCAGAAGAATGCTCTAATATAGCAGTTAAACCTAGACAAAACAACAGCAGAGCAAAGGAGATTGGAAGCAATGGAAATGTGGTGTTACCGAATAATGATGAAGATTAAATGGATGGAGTGAATCACAAGCGAAGAAGTCCTACGAAGAGTAGGAAGGAAAAGAAATATAAGAAAAACTCTGAGAAGAAGGTGAATCATGAAGTGAGAAGAAATCATGAAGTGTGTTTCTAGGTGAAAAATTATGTATGAACGAAGGGTAGAGAGGAAGTTGAAGTGGAGAGCTGTGGCAAACCAACCTTCGAATTAATTACTTTTGATTATATATTTTACCCAGTTTTTCTTCATTGGAATGTCAATGTTATCCTCTAGTGGCATGAAAAGTGACGGATGAAAGGGCAAGCGAAGGGTTCGTCCGCTCTATGTTATGGAAACTTTTCGAGTGATTTTGATTATGCACGTCGGCCTGCGAAATCACGAGAGGTGGAAACGGAAGATTGGAAGATAGAGGGGAACGCGAGATACCCAACGACCTCGCGCGAGTTTATGCGATTGCGGATCTCTAAACACAACCGTCTCTCCTTCCTCCACTTTCTTCCGAACGCCTCCCACTCCCGAGTCACCTAATGCGCTCGCAGTGACATTCGTCACGGACCGCTTTCATTAAATACACCCCGAGACGGCTCGCTGGTGACCAGTTGGTGACCGCTTGCCGTCAGGCGAAGTTGGGGTTCTTTTCCAGGGCTCCGCTCGAAAAGCACCACGGTGTGAATGTGATTCTCAAAGAAAGACGGGACACTTTGCCCTAGAGAACGGTGTGTCGGACTACCATCACGCCGCTGCTTGGCAGACACTTGTGGGGTTGCAGCCTCTGTTTAGTTTTCCCCTCTTAATAATCGCCGCGGGTCAACAAGAAAACACGGAAGCCGAACAAAACAAAACAACGACGTCATGGCTCCCAAGTTTTGGGCTCTCGCGACCCTGTTGGCTGCAGTCACCTTGTTTTGGACACCCGGTTCCTTTGGTGAGATGGAATCAGAGGTCACCACCAGTTGGTCATCCCCTACAGAACGGGAGATGACCACGACGGATGGGCCAATTTCGCAGTCCGCGGAACAGCAAGTGGTCGACGACGATAGCGCCGCGGTGGACGACGTAGGCGGAGATACCGCCGTGGGATATGGTGGAACAATGTTCTCGACGCTTCCGGAAGTCCTCACTGCCGCTCCGAAGTCCCTGGACTACCAGCATCTCCTAGAACTCGCCGGGGTAAACCTGACCTCGTTCTTGGCCCTTTACGCGCCCATATCAGCGAGCATCAAGAACGAAGAGTGCAGGAAGCAAGGGCAGCTCTACTTGCGGGAACTGCAGAAGTTCACCTTGTGGGCCTCGCAGAGTAAGTTTCTCCGGGATAGTTTTAGTTTCCTGAGCCGAGGCGGCAAAAGGCTCGCGTCAACATTGACCGCATGCACATATAGAGTCATAACACTCCCCTAATGGAGTGGCGCGAAGGGAAAACACAAACAGCCTCTGAAATAAAGTCGGTGTTATTACGCTAGCGTATAATTCTCTCATTACGGAGAGGATTCTCGGCGTGTGCTGCGGCTCTAAAGAAAATAAACGATTCTTCGCCATACATTAGCTCTTAAAGGCGAAGGATTTCATGGTTCAGTTACGTTATATTCTCACCAATTCAAGTTTTGAGCAGAGATTTTTAGGATTATTAAAAATTATGCTAATTTAAAAACATTGATGTACATACATGCATATATACCCATCACAGTTCCATTTCGGCCATAGTTAAAGCGCATTAATTGCCGACGTTAGACCTAAAAAAACTGGTTTCAATTTCAGTTACTTTCTCAATACTGCCCGATCCTTGCAAATCTCATCTGCTTCTTCCACATTCATGCTTTGCTTCATACACGCTCTCTCGTTCTTATGACTCCCAATATTCCTCCTCTTAACCATTTCTGTCCTAAATGTTTTTGTTGAAAATTACCTAGTTTTTTATTCCTTTTTATTAGTCTTTGGACGCAAATATTAGGTTAAAATATTTGCAGAAATATGCACTTTGTCCCAAGCGAAGAAGCACGATGAGAATTAGAGAATGAATAATTAATGAAACTAGTCGACCCGTGCGAAGCATTTGCACTGTATCCTCCTCAAATCCCACTTACTTGAAGTGCACACCGTATAGTTAGTACCATGTAGTTAGTGCGTCATTGATGTAGGTGTGGGATGAAGTAAGGAATAGATGTGTGTTTAAATTTTAGATTATATATTTTTTTAAACATAAGGTTAAAGTATTTACATATTTACAGCATATTTACATGTTTACAGGACCTCTTTGGGCACTATGTTTGAAGTGATGATATGGTCATCTGTGATTGTTTGTTGTTGGGTCTGTTTTACACAGACATAGATGTCACTGAAAGAGCGCACCCTGGAAAACGCCACATACAACTGACCGTGTGAAAAAACAGGGTCAGGCAAGTACAATCCTGCCTTTGTTAGCGTCTGTCCCTGTGCCTTATTTATAGCCATGGCAAAGGCAACTTTTATGGGAAATTGCTTCCTAGTCAGTTTGAAAGTCACGGTATGGGGTGAGGTTAATGCGTGGTATGACGACAGTTTGACCGGAGTCAATCAATTTCGCTGTGATAGTGTAGTTGCCTTAGTGAGTTACAACTAATCTGGCGCCATTAATTAAGCCCTGCTTAGCGTTTAGGTTTCTAAACAAAATGCTAATAGCGTTCTTTTTTAGTATGAGTTTATGAGGTGGCAAACCTGAAGGGCTTAATGAGTTCAGCAATTCTAATCAAGCGGTTTGGGGAAGTAAATATAAATTCAAGTTTTGATTAATTTAATTCATTTTATAAAGAGATCAGGAGATCGAATACCTTAAATCAATATTTTAAGATGAAATTAAATTCGGAATGAGATAATAGATGCATCAAATCGAAATCGGTTTCATTTCGATATATCTCGATATTCTCGATAGAGGATCAATAGGTCGAGGGCGGGATTTCAAAAAGCCGTTTTTTTTTAAAATTGTAATTTTACGAAAAACAACTGAAATGTGAGTAATTTGTATATTTTTCCGGTGTAGCGGTTAAGAAATGCTTTAAAATGATGCCTCATTTATGAAAATTGATGAAGTATTAAGGAAGTTATGGCGTACCGACAAAAAAAAAGCCCTTGAGAAATAATATATATGATGATAGTATGGGCTGTAAGATCCAATGAAGTTGATAATTCCAACTGGAATCGTTCAGGCAGAAAGGGTCTCTTCCCATCACATAAACCCATCATTTTCTTCGTTTGCCCCTAAATTTCACTCCACTATAACAAATATTTGTATATATCTCTCTCTAAGGTTTCCGCGACGACTAGGTAGAAGAAATGGAGCATCTACTTGTGTATCTGTTTAGTTAAACAACTCTCATCCATTTTCTCAGCAGGACCAAATTGACGAAGTGCTTCGTGTATGAAAAGAACGTGAGCTCCCTCTTTTCATACGCGTCCAATAAAAATAGTTAGAATATAAAAATTTGCCTCCGCTTCACACCCATTTACAATATTTGCTAATTTTTTCGTAGCAAGAAAACACGATAGCCTGTCTCTTGATTCCTGTTCTGCCTTCGAGGCAGAGATTTAATTCTATGGTTTATATTCGTCGCAGGGAAATAAAGGAGAGTTTTATTTTTGCAAATTATCACAATAAGAGAGATGGCTACTCATTACCTCTTTACTTTAAACCCACAATTGCGCGTGTATTTTAAGCATAGTATTTTAAGTTATAGGTTAGTGTTTATTTTAAAAATTCGAGCGTATATTTGAAGCTTCCAATGAAATTGGAAAAAGTTTATTCCTTCCGAAAAACCAATTGATTGATTAAATGTACTTTTCTCAGAATGAAAATGCCTTTTCTAGGAATATAAAGTGCATGGCTGAGAGGATATCTGCTTTTAACCTTCACTATCCAATGGAGTCTTGAACACCCATCCATTGGAAATAATTCTAAAACCTGTATTCAACGCATCGATTCACGACCTTGGTTGTTATAGATCGATAGCAGGTAATCATTATTTTTAAATTTATATTTAAGAGTCATGTTATTCTTCTCGTTCTCCAATACTGACGAAAAATTCACTACTCCGCAAGTATTTCCTGGCACAGCGCCTACCTAACAATCAATGCCGTCTTTACTCAATTAGAGTTTATAGACGATAACTGCCTTTGCTTTCAAGGACGCAGGTTTAAATTGAATTATATAACAATTGAATGTTTTCGAAATGGGAACTTAAGTCTCAATCCCTTACATATTATATAAAATTAAATCATATAGTTAAAATAGGCTGGATTCGAAAACTGGAGGCGTTTAAAATTTTTGAAATAAGATCTAGTTTTCGTGTGCGAATTAATGCGATGATCTTCAACTCTGGAAAGTTTATTTTGCTTTGATATGCTGAGTCAAACAATATTAATTGCTTCATTAGTCATTAATAATAGTAATAGATTATGAAAAGAAGCCATCATTGCGATGATTTTTACAATTCGAATTGAAAGGCAGATCTACATTTTCACAGATGGAGTACTAAGTGCCAATGATGAATTTCTCGATAGGAATTATGCTAATAACTTTTTAAAGTGAGAAGAGAATGTCACGGGGACTCATATCTCGGGTATTAATTCAATGACGCACCTAATTGGTTCATAATTCATTTTATTTAAATTGACTGGAAAGCAATATTGATAGCTGTTTTTAAACACCAAAGATATGAAAAATTAAGATCGTTTAAAACATTCGCTTGGTTGCTTTAAGCTCCTTGCAAGGAATATCACTTTCTTCTATCTAGAAATACCGGTTACGCTTGCAAATATAACTATAAAATATATTTATGACAATTTATTTTATTCCTTGGAAATTGGAGATTAAAATTAAACAAAAATTTTACCATACAAATTCGGGGAGTTTACTCTAATTTTGTAACCTTGCGCTCTCGAGACCACCAGCCATTATTCCGGGTTCATCAGGGTCGCAACCATTTCTCAAGTGATTGATGAAATCAAGTTCAGGAACTCATGTTTAAAAATTACTTTGTTTAAATCAACACTTTTTTATTCTAATAGATTCTGGTTTCAGCTGCTATGTACCATTATGAAGGCCTTGATAATATAATAAATCCTTGATAATGGCACATAGCTGCTAAAACCTGGGTTAGTTAGAATAAAAAAGTGTGGATTTAAACAAAGTAATTTTTAATCATGAATGCTTGTGACTTCCACAAAGTTAAGCCTAATACAATTTCATTTCACAAGTTCAAGAAGTTTGCTGAGAAAACGCCGTGTTTTATTTTTTGTTCTAAAGGCATATTGAGGCAGTTTAACTCTCAGGCAAGGTTAGTAGGAAAAGTAGGTTCATAAACGAGTTAGTTTCTCCAGGGATTCGTCGGTAATGTGAATACCAAATTCATTGACAACGTCGATTAAATCGATACCTCTGCAAGAGTGATCAGAAATTTGGGTATTTATATTTAACGGGCATTGCCCGCTGTGGGGGAATAAGTGAAAAAATAATTCGCCTGGAATGGGATCCGAAACCAGATACCCCAGGCGTTCTCTTCTGTATTAAAAATTATTGGAAAAACTAAATTTCACAGAGGATAAGATGCCCTAGTGGCTGAATTGGTTAAATCACCCGGCCTGGAATCGGGGGATCTGGGTTTGGATCCCAGCCAAGTCGAAAGATTTCTTTCACTGAGAATCTCACACATTCCTCCTCGGCGGGTAACGCAAGTTAAAGTATGCTGTATAACATTTTAATGAGGTTTTAAAAGGGAGGTAGGAGGTTTATGAGGTAAAAAACTCTCATGAAGGGGCTGTAGCCTCTTGGTGTGTCTCACCATGCGCGCGAACATAGGCACTTCATCGTATAATTTGCTCGGTGCCTCGTAAGGACGCCTTTTTTTTAAAGCCTCGACAATATTCACAGCTATTAAGATATATTTAAAGGAATCCATGTGATTTTTTAGTTTTGAAGATGTGATAAGCGATGAACACGAACGATGAACATGAACGATGAACGTTTTGAAGGAAACACTTTTACGACGATCGCCTTTAACTATGTTAAATGACGGAATTAATTTTGATTAATGTCATAATAATTTGAAGACATGTAGTCTAATCCCGGTCTGTTTTATTTGTCATGTGAAAATATTATTTCACAGCGCTGGTCCTGCCTTATTGGTGCGTGGAAAGGAGGAATGTTCGTGCTTAGGTATCAGTTCGGCAGAGTATCTCACTTATTTTGTCACTTTTTTCAGCTCTGAAGATATAGTGTGGGTTTAAAATTATATCCATTGTGTCACTCTGAAACTCAGCTGAACGGAAATTTTCAAGTAATCTAAGGCTTAACCTCTGACCTCCGAGTCTACCTAACTAACCCTTTCAGCAGCAGTGTAACTCTCTCTGCTCACTCGTAGCAGTTTTTTAATGGTGGAAAAGTGAAGGAGAGGTGCTACTTCGTTCTGGTTAGGCCAAAACTCGAATACGCTACGAGCATTTTGGACCCTGGACAGAAGATTTAATTCGAAAAATAAATAAATTACAAAGTACGCTTCGTTGAAAACTGCTTTGAGTGAACAAAGAGTGTTTCACTGCTTTTAGAGGGATTAGGCTGGGAACCACTAGAGACTCAGAGGCTACACGCTAGGTTTAGATTGCTTGATAAATTACGAACAGATAGGTTTCAGTGTGACACAGGGAATTAATTTTGACGCCACACTACATCTATAGGTCGGTCAGGAAAGATAAAATAAGAGAAATACATTGCCGAGAGATAGGTACAAAAATTCTTGCTTCCCGCGCACAATAAGTGGCCATAGTAAAAACTGAGATCCACTGATAAGACTGTCAAAATACACTTCACCTTTTCACTTACCTATTACATTCTCCTTTACACGAATGGTGTCCTAACAGCCCCTGCCACACGTCCACTAGGCGGCTCGCGGGATATTATGTAGATGCAGGAGCGTTCGGCTCCCCTTTGTATTTTGTCTATTTCGCGTAATATGTAAGTCTTCCCGCACAGTGTCCCTAACACTCGTGGCTTATTTGTATAGAGTGATTGATGTAAGTTGAGTGACGTGTCTAAAAAATATCACATAGCGATTTTGTGTATCACTTCCTGTGTCACTTTTCCATAAAAAAAGATATGCAATATACGTTGCAATCCAATGTAATTCGAATCTGCGATATAGCATTGCGATCAATCATGCGTAACATAATATCTGATACACGCCGATAGTGTGAACATTTAGAGTATGTATCACAATTGTTAAGTTTAGTTTGTAGCAGTACTTCACCGCATTCCCTTTTTAGCTAACTGCTTACTTACCACATGTTTCCTTCTTTAACATTCCCAGTGATATGCTTCACATTTTACATAATCAGTTTTCCTCACTTTTTCTACTCATTGTTTTTCGTCTATTCGTTATTTTACAAAGGCTGTCATGTTTTAGAATGTGTCCAACATTCTTTTCTCGTTTACTTGGCTCAGTTTTCGTTTGGAAGTTTTCCCCTGTCTTTGTAGCACTTCTACATTGACGATTCTCTCCGTCCATTTGATCTTCATCATTCTTCGATAACATCACACTTGACACTGCTTCCAATCTTATTGAAACTGTAATCGTTCAACTCTTCACTCCAGTACGTAAGGGCAGGCACCAAGCATATGTTTTAACTCTTTTAACGCGGCTGTGTTTTAAATTTTCGCCAGTGCCAAACTTTTTTTATTCGTCTCAGATTGTTTGGTAATTACTGTCCAATAATTACACGTAAAAAAGAAAAATACATGTTTTCGATGTTAATACCTGTACTTTAAAATAGGCGACAATAGCAATCGCTGAGTTCCGCCACCGCAAGACATGCGTAGTTGCACACCCACATCCAACTCAAGAGTTAGCAATAATTCTGAGGACTTCTTTTTGACTAACCCCAGCTAATTTTTTATAGATAGTCTTTTAACAGTCCTTTTAATGCGAGTTGAGACGCTCAATAAATATAAATCAGCAACAACGTTGATACCCTTTAAAAAACATGAATTATTTCTGTTTTTGTTTATCGTGATAATGACATTGCATAACTCATTTGCTATCACTTTTCAAGAATTTGCAATTTCATTTTGAGAGAACCAATGAGAAAGAGCGAGGTCGACCCTAGATATTGGAGGAAAAATATCACCCATACATTATGAAAAGTTAACCAAAGTTGGATGAAACACTGGCGTTTTAAAAGATTATTTGTGTTAGAGCAGATAATCGTAGGTATATCAGTTGCAGTTTAGAAAAAACATTTTCTCACGGTCTTTAGTTAAGTGCTCTCTCAATTTAAAACTTTTATTCCTGGCGGTTAGAGGATTATTTTATGCATAGAATGCTTTTTCGCTTGGTCTCTCAAGTTTTAACTATATTCCTTATTTTATCACACGAGTATGAGGAAATAATTTGACATCTACCGATATCGCGCAAACACGATAAATATGTATCACCCCTTTTGCGATGCGAAGTTCGTATCGTTCTGCGATGCTGGAATACGAATGCATAATATCTCGCTGACCTAACAGCGTGGTGGTGATAGCTCTTCGGCCCTTTTTCGTTATTGTATTTAATTTCCTGTTCTCTGTCCGCCCCTCCCAAACACTCCCCCATCAACCAGAAAGGTCCCGAAAAAGGGTCACAAATCGACACCTTTTAAAATTGCATTAAGCTCGAGTCTCCATGACGACGTGCCGGCGAGACTTTTCCGAAAAAATAAGGAGAGAAAAAAATCTTCCTTTTTTAATTTTTTATAAACGCTTTTTGGCATTTATTCCGAACCCCTCCCTACTCCGCCCTGTTTTCAACACCAATATCTCGTTTTCTTCAAACCTCTTTCTTCTCTCCCCTAGCGGAACAGACCTTCCAATTCTACATGTGCCTTATTCAGGAGAGACTCGGAATTTTCGATCCTTTACGATGAAGAAATGTGGACGTCACGACTTGCAATTTGCAACATGATGCAATTTAAAAGTTAAGATTTGTCTAGGCTGTGACGTCACTCCCACGAAATTGTTGAGAGTTAGTCCTTCCTAAATACGGCTCCAGGGTAATAGTTATAGAACTGTGTGAACAATAAGTAACTAGCGATAATGCACATGATGTTGTCACATTTGTACCGTTCCCACCTGATCAAAATAAGGTTCTCAAGCCGAATTGGATAGCGTGAAATGCGAAAAAAATGGAATTCAAATCACTTGATAGCTGTAGTATTTAAGTTTTTAAAAAGGTTCAATTTCATAGCTTACGACTGAAAAAAACCGTAGTGATTGAGCAAAATTAGTGTTAAATCTTCTTATAACCCGTTAAAACAGCATTCAAAGTTGTTTGAGTAGCTAATTAATGCGTTTTATAGCCGAATTCAATATTCTAAACTCTACTATCATCATTCTTTCGACGATTTTTTCAGTTCCTGGAAACACAAAAATTAATAGGGTATAACTGACTGGTATTGCAAGTCCCAAAGTATGCTTACCCCAAAGACGCCATCAGTGGAGAAACTTTTCCCCATAAAAATATGCAAAATTAACAATGCAAAGGATCAAACTTGTACTTTCTTCATTATGAATTGTTTTCATACTTGAATGTATGTGTCATTCCTCAGCGTGCGTCGTTGAAGTTTCAATGCTTGAAATATGACCCAGAGGAACTCCAAAACTCATTTTATTCAGACGCGGTATCGCTGTCAATAATGCCCAGAAATATTATAACTATGTTTCGTCTTTATTTGAAAATATTATTTGTTAAAGTAAATGTTTAAAAAAGTGTTTTTTGTATATTTGAAGAAGTCTTTGGGCTCCATCACTTAAAGATCCTAATTTCTTTCCGTTTGTGACTCCACATATAGGGCTTTCTCGCGCTCCCCCGGCAGTATATGCATACACACATCGCGCCAACTCAAGTGTGCATGTACTCGAAAGGTAGAAGCTTAGATAGACGGATAGAAGCTATACGGATATCGTGGCATAACCAACATAAATATTGCCCGTGAAACCAAAAGATAACCCTTGGCCATGCACGGTAAGATTTCGCGACTTACCTGTCGGATTCCGTAGACCTACCCAGGCGAATGTACGAAAAATATTAGATAAATTCAAACCAGGGACTTCAATCAAAGTTAAAAACGAAGACAAACTATAACACGGGCTTTTTGGGCTTTATCGCAGATTTGAAGGGGATTTAGATCGACATTTTCTGACGTGATGAAAACGGACGCTAGCATTCACGAAGCTTGGTGATTGTGATGTAGTGGAACCTATTTCGGCGGAAGGACTTCGGCGGCGCTTTCAACGGTCGATGATCGTACCGTGTTAAAGTCTTAACTATTACGCCACGCTACGTCCACGTCAACTTTGTCAACGTTGATTCAACCTTGAGGATGACAGTGTCACCGGAATTCCAGTGGCCTCGAAGTTTTTCTGCAGAGTTTAAAAACAAATTCTGCAGAATTACATTGGACCTGAAGATGACAACTGAAATACCGTGGAACTGCTGTCGACAAGGATGAATCAACGCGGAAAAAACCCGAAAACCCAAGTCATCTTATTATCACCGCGGAATTTTTCGTAGCAATATTGTTCGTTTTTTTTGTGCTTGGATTATTTATGTTTTTATTATAAATATATGAATATAAACATCTACTTCGCCACAGTTTAGAACTCAGTTAGCAAAAACGGCCAGCAATTGGCACTGAAACTCCCGTCATTCGCAATAAACTCCTCCTTGACTGGAAGACGACGGAAAATTGAACGTAAAAGGCCGTTTCCGTCACGTCAGAAAACGTAAATCGTAATCTCGCCCTTATCATGTTGCACGTCGCCTCAGAAAAGATGATATGGGGACAAATTTCTCGATTAAAGGAGTTATAGTCTGTATATACTCGAAAGGGTTGAGGGATAAGGGAAAAGGAAATAGGAATACAGAGAGGTGGCGATAGAACGATAGGGGAAGCAGAGGAAGTTTAAACCCCTAGCGTTTCAGCCTCTCATACGCCCTTATCTACATTTGTCTCATGGGAACCAGTTTGACTCATTTTTTTCAAAAGAGTGGTCGTGAGTTGAAAAGGGAAGGAAATAAAATGAGTGAGACAGGGAGAAGAGGTGTATAGTGAATAGAAAAGGATACAAGTGAAAAAACGGAAAAAATTAAGCTGGCGACCCGAATGTATAATTGGGACATTGAGTTAAGGGGTTGGAGGGGAAGGAAGAGGAGGTGGAGGAGGACGTAGTAGGGGGAGGCTAGGGCAGAATAGGGTGAGGTTGGAAGCTTCCACATCCCCCACCTACCTCTCCCTCTCTCCACCATATCGTTCGAGACTCGCAGAACGCTAAGTTACGTGTTTTCTTTTCCGAAATGGCTTCCTTCTCCCCCCATCTCATGCATTTCTCTTCCTTTTAAAAAAATACTCGACACTGACTTCGAATTAACGCCACTGAGGCAATGGACTGAACGTGGAACCAGGTCATCGCCTTCGGCTTCGGTTCGCTTCATCGGATTCTGCAATAGCTTTGTACCGCGGAGACCTAGATTCGATCCACCGAAAGAGAGCGAATAAACTTCCTTCTATTCGTCTCTCAATCAGTTCCACATGGATACACTGTGGGGTTTAACACATTGACTGTCACCCAAATCATTATAATAGGAACTCTCTCAAAAATTTAGGAATTCCTTCTTCCCACGCACAATTAATGTGGTGGCAGCGATTTTCATTTGTGTACAGATTTTCGTGAAACTTTGCATACGTTTTTTGTAGCTATATATATATATATAAACAAATTGAAAAAAAAATGCATTTTACCGACTTAAATTTTTGGTAATTCAATGCTTTTTTTTGACACGTATTCTCATGGCAAATGAGAGATATTTCGTTGTAGTTCGATTGCATACATATATAAATTTTCTTCTTAGTGCGAAATAACACATTTCATATGGTTGCTAACAAATATCAAGGCATCACGTCGAGTCAAAGATTCATATCTTAAAATATACCAAAAATTATGTATTGAAATACCTACGTCATTTTCGCCTAGATTTAGAATACCGCGCCGAAAGCCAAAGTCAAAACATGCTTTAGATAGGGCAAAAAATGTAATGTATGATTCTTGAATAATTTCCATTACTGCATGTATGGTGTGTTCCGCATATACGAATGTACTTAAATGAAATGTGGTCCTAGAATTTTTTCAACTTGAAAAATTATTAAAATGAGCACCAACTGACCCACGAGTACCACTCCAGCCACGTTAAGGGGGGTGGATACCGCGCCAGACAGGGAGTTTTCAGATCGCTAAGTTTGATAACGCAACGGTTGCATGCTAGTTGTTCAAATAATCCTGTTTACCCCATGAAACGCTAAAAAGGCGAAACAACGAGGCAAAAGTTTGTTTATAAAGCGAAATTAACGATGAAATTTGTTGTCTTTGGCTCCACTATGTTAAAATCCATGGTCACCTTAGAAATAAACTAAATATATTTTCACTGATAAATGTAATGTACGACTGGTTTGGTCACATAGGCGACATCATTTCGTCACATAGGAACTTGGATGGTACAAGCTTGTCTTAGATTAAAGGATTTGGTTCTTTCTCGGCGAATTATATTAATAAATAATTCTCGGGTTTCCAGCCGAGTAGGGTTTTGGTTTGCTAACGTTTCAATGGAATACTCCTCCATCGTCCTCAGAGCAATAAAGCTTGCAGGGCCTTTCGCGTGCGCTTATATAGCCGTCTCATCCGGGGGGCATTGTTGTCTCCTGTTTTCCGTTATTTTTTGAATTAACGGTTTCCATTCTCTGCTAAGGATGTACCCAGAGTCTCGATTTAATATTTTTTCTTCCAGCCTGATTTCAACGGCCTCTTTAAGGAGACGATCCCAATATCCATTAGCTTTGGAGACCAAGCGAGCCTCATCGAAGGAGATGATGTGATCTTCCGATAAGCTGTGTTCAGCCAAGGCAGACTTTTTCGGGTGGAACAACCTAATACATCTCCTGTGCTCTTTTATTCGGGTCTCTATCGTGCGCCCTGTCTCTCCAATGTATATTTTTCCACACTGACATGGGATACTATAAACACCAGGTGTTTTGAGTCCCAATTCATCCTTGACGATGGAGGAGTATTCCATTGAAACGTTAGCAAACCAAAACCTTACTCGGCTGGAAACCCGAGAATTATTTATTGTCTTAGATTACTCGAAAAGTTTCAGTACGACACGGAGGATATTATCTTGACCCCGCAACAATTCTCTAGAACGGACAGATGCGACAAAATTTGAGAGATAATGCCGAGCTGATAGGAATGCACGAAAATTCCTTCTTTCCACGCACCATTAGTGATTTTGACAAAAAAAGCGTGACACTAACATAAGACACATCGGTAAAATACAAGTCACCTATGACCTATGCCCCCTCCTTTTCCCTATTTTTTCCCCTTCCATGGCTGGTGTCCGTACACTCCCTGCCGCACGCCTATGCGGCGGCTCGCAGGGTAGTATGTAGACCTTCAGTTTTGTTCCATAGGAGACACCTAATGATGTCACCTTTGTGACGAAATCGGTCGTACATTACATTATTACGTATTATTTTATTATTTGATATCTACCGGTTAAGGCAGGATTTAATGGAAGTAAGTAAAATGTTCTAGATTTTTACAAGTACAGGGTCCTTTCTGCCTATAATGTTTCTTTCTTCATCTCAGCATACGTTCAACCCTTTTTCATCCCCTTCAAAGAACTGCGGTACTGGCCGCACAGTAACTATAAGGGAGTAACCCGCTGATTGTCACACCATTGTGTGAAATTCACAATTATTAAACAATTCGCCTAGACTGGGATTCGATCCCAGACCCGTCGATTTCGCGCCAAGTGCTCTAACCAGTTAAGCTGCCCAGGCGTCCCTTTCCACAGTGAGTTTCAGTTCAATTGAATCGTGCGACTTGTTCCAGTTTGTGCCCTCCTACGTTTATGACCAGCATCGCTTTCTCTGCCCAAGAGAATCTCGTAACTTTTGTTTTATCACCATTCACCTTCATTCCGTATAAACCGCACTGGTTTTTTTATTCACTTACTAAAGCTGGAAATCATTTTCCTGTGAAAGTATACATAGGGTAACAACTTATTGACGAAATATAACGTTTGGTCTCCGACAAAAATAAGATGGCTCAGTCTTAAGATCCCGATTGAATCGTCTCCTCCAGTTTTTCATGGGAAAACTGACTCCCAGCCTTGCCTTCAAATTTCCATCATCTCCCTTTTTCCTCTTAACCGTTCTTATGCCTATCCCTCCTCTCTTTTCTCCTCATCCATCACCAACCAACCGTACTAATTTCATCCGCTTTCAATGTCAATGATACGGAACCATCTACCCCACCTGTCTTTTCGACCCCAGTGTTCCTTGTTCGTACGGAAGACACCTTCAGTCCTTCAGCCAGCACTTTCATCCTCTTTCTATTGCCCCCCATGGCTATCAAAGGAATTCCTTTTTGCTCGACAAAACTAAAGGGTTTTAACGCCTCGAGTTTGCGAGTCTTAAAGACGGGGGTGGATAATTTTATCTCTGCGAATCCCATGTTCCATAGGAAGAGGGCGACGATACTGCTTCCGTGCCTAAAAGCGAAATTATTTGAGGATATCTGGCACTTTTCTCTGGATTAAATTAAAATTTTATAGATTCATGAAATCATGCATTACTTGACAAAATGAACTTAATGTACAAATGCAAAGATTCACTAAGGCAGAACGTACACCGCTCTAAGGCAGATCAAAAACATTTAAAATTAATTTCTTATGTAAAAGCTATTTTTTTCTTGTGATCTAGCTTTACCATTCCTTTTAGCCTAAGACTAAGGTAGTTAGCTTGTGGAGCACATGTTCGCGGTGACACGTACATTTTATTTAAAAGTTGTGCAGGAAATAAGTTCAATGGTCATTGCCATCAACGGTGCTTTGTCAACCTCTCCTCTCCTAAAAGTTTCCCATTATTAACGATTAGGCTTTAGAGATGACGATAATTTTGCTATCATATAAAAATAAAAAAATGCTTGGATAACACATGGAAAATCAAGTTTTGCCAATGGTGGAAAAAATCAAGTTTTCGAACTTTAACCGAAACTAGATCGGCGATGCTGTTCCTAGCTACAATTCCTAGATTTAAGTTCTCAACCATATATTTACGAAAAATTCACGGATATTTGAATCAAATAATGCAATGTGAAAATGAAATATATCAGCAACGGATTAATATCGGAGAGTGCGAGTCTTTAAGTGATAAGATACCACAAACCACATCAATAATTTGGGAAGAATTTCCTTTTCGTACAGTTTTCTATATATTTTATTTATTTCAATGGGGCTTACGCGGTATACATCACATTTATTTCATCATTCAAAATCGGACTTCTCTGATCTTTTGGTGGAAACGAGGAAAAACTTTAGTTTGATTAAAAATTCACTTCTTGACGTTTGCAGCAGCAAAAAACCACATTAATTTATCTTGCTCCAGTAAAGTCGCTTACTATTAGTGCGGTTTAGGTGCCCATTCATGTCCTCAAGCTTTTCTATGCTCTGATCTATCGGATTTTTCAATCCTAGGAATGTTTTGGTCGTTATTTGACTATTACGACCTGATAAAATCTCTTCATTCCTTCAGTTACTAGCTACTATATCTCGTTGATATCCTTAATGAGCTGATGAGTATCGATATGCGCTAACTTCAACATCTCAAATGGATAGAGGATATGAATTCCGGCGAGATTTGACCTGAAGATGACACAACGTGTCGAAACCTAGGTCGTCTTAATAAAATTAATTGTGGAGTTCACTACGTTTTTTCATTTGTCCATCTCAAATGGAACTCTCCCAACAATAAATATTGGACCCCTATTCTGCATTTGTTTGCATATATGAATGTTCTTGTACGTCAAAAATTGAAGGAATAAAATCTTCCCTTTATCTTACGCGCTTAATCTTGCTATTCACGGCCATGAATTTATGTATCACTCTACAACGCTTCTCTTTTTAGTGTTCGACGCAACTACCAAGTTCCCTTTCGGGATCCTGTACGGGTCAACGGCCGACATGGGCAACTTTGATGAGTGCATAGAGGTTGACGTGCAAGTCGGTTCGCCCGGGAATGGTGCTCTTTCAAAGGCGGAGGACAGTGCCGTGCATATGAGAGGACAGTACTGTCTGAGCACCATCACCTTCGACCAGATAATAAAGGGAGCTCCAAGGTCTAAGATCGACCTCAGGAACCAGGAACACCTCTTGCACGCTAACACTTCATCGTGGGCAAAGATCGAGGTAAGTACTAAGGAATGTAGAGCAATAATTTATGTTAAAATTCCCATATATATGCTGTTCATCTTTCCCTGGCTGTATCAACATCCTAACCCAACAAAATGTGGACACCCCATACTTAAGAATAAAATTGAAGTGGAGGATTAATTGTCTAGTTTGCGTAACATCTTGCAATAGTGCTGCAAGGAAATCAGATGAAAACTGTGCGGTTCAGTTGGTGAAGCCTATATTGTGAGGATGTTTTTTCTTATGTGTGGATATGCAATAACAAACTCAAGTTGAGGAAGCTATTTTGAGTGAAGGTCCAAAATAATCGCCTTCAAATTCATCGAAATTATTAAAAGGATAATTAAGTATTTACCAGGTAAACGCTTCTGGAACATGTTAGGTGAGTGCTTCGCGGAAAATTTACGTTATGTCAGAGAATATCCGTCATTGAAGCAAATCGCATTTGTAAAGAGTAAGATAAATTCTTTCTTTCTTATATTTCTCGCAATATAATCAACAGTATATTCAGTATAGTAACACTATCAAAAGTATATTTTACATTATAAGGAGTTGTCATAATGGATTGTCCAAGCTATTTTCTTATTTTAACCATTGCATAGCTATGCTGTTCTACGGAAAGACGGTAAATAAGTAAATAAATGAGACAGTGATTGTGAGTGGTTGTTACTTTGCTACTATAACTTTACTACTGTTGCTACTATAATTTGCTTAAGCTCAAGCTTCAGAAAAATTGCTTTGCTGAAATAGGCATATCTTCTTCAAGACCAAAATGTAATTTTGTGACTATGAAACCGCGACTCAATTAATATCATCGGCAATGAGGTAGTTTCATCAAGGTGGTCTCGAATATAAATACGAGCCTTAGTGTCACGCTCCGTTTTTGTCATAGTCAATTATAGCACGTGAAAAGATCGAATTTTTGTATCTGTCATTTTGGCAGTGTATCTCTCTCATTTTGTCGGTTCTATTAGTTCCAGAGATATGGAGCGGGGTCAAAATAATATCCTCCGCATCATACTGAAACTCGCGTCTACATATCGTGGAACAATCGAAACTCTGTGTCAAACTGAAACTCAAACTGCTTATTAATTATTTCCTGAAGATTAACCAGATAAGATATTTCTCCAATGGCCGTAAAATATATGCACCACTCGCCAAAAATCAAACACTTACTGTGTTGGTTTTCGGGAATGGTAATTCTAGGATTTTCCTCCTCTTCATTCACTTTCAACCTCGTATTGCTAGTGTTTTTCCCTTCATCTCTCTGAAGAGGACCACTTTGTGGTCGAAATACGCGTATCCGAATTTCACCCTCGTTCCCTGTTTGTTGTTTTTGTTCTATTTGACCACGCTCTTTTTGAGCTGTTCTCCCAGAAATTTGGGGCCCTATTGTGTGTGTGAGTGAGTGTTTTGTGTGATTGCGTGTGCGTTTGTGTTAATAACTTGGCAGCCTTAGTAGTCACTACAGCTCAGCGAAGGATCCCAGGTTATAACCCAGGAATCCTTAGCTGGGTCTCATTAGCCTACAAAGGATTCCAATTGGGTTGTGTGTGTGTCTGTGGTGGTCCCTGGCGAGAAAATAACTTTCCCGTAAACCACCACAGGAGGGTATTCTGATGGAGAGGCTGTGGTTGGTCCCTGTTGCGGAGTCCCCATTCCCGCAAACCAACACAGTAAGTGTTTGATTTTTGGCGAGTGGTGCATATATTTTACGGCCATTGGAGAAATATCTTATCTGGTTAATCTATAGAGGCCGTAGAGCTCAAATACCTTGATTTATTTCCTGAAGGGATATGGCGATACGATCCTTAAATTAATAAAAATAACTCCAAACTCTTCATTTGGAGCAACTCCCTATAACTATACCCCCAACAATACACTTCGCTTTGTTTGGAAAACAAAATACAAGCGAAATAAAATTAAAGCTTATTATGCTAATTAAATGTTTTCATCGTCTGACATTCATCAATGTACCGACATAAATCAGACAATGCCGAGATCAAATATCAATTCACGATATTAATTCTTGTATAAAGAGCCGTGCATCTAAAGGATGTGATCGAACTCAATCGTTATTTACAAATGCATTCAACGAGGTGATGGAGCAGGGCATCTCGTTGCTGTTGGGGGGGGGGGAGGGAGAGGTAGAAACCGTGGGAATGTTTTGAGGTCGGAGTTCGTGTCCACGGTCAGGGGAAAACATTCGAGCTATGCAGAGGGATGCAAATTTCGCGCAGGCTCACACTGTTCCACTGCGTCTCCAAACTCGCTAGCAGCTTGCGAGCGAAAATTATGCGTTCGCAAAACAACACACACACACACAAGCACCCACTCAGGTGGTCTAAGTTTTTACTCCGATCCGAAATGGCCACAATTTCAGCTCATCGTACTCTCCCATGCTTTCGATTGGCTATATGAGGAGCCTAGAAGCCAAGAGGTACAAGTGACAAAAAGTATGTTTTGAGTTATTCATGTTTATAGTTCAAATTGTGGTTGTTCAATGTTTTTCTTGAAGTAGATGAAATTTACTAAATCTCAGCACCCATTCACATCTTGCACTCAGCACACTTACACATCTTGGCCACAACAATTTCGTATAGGTACTTTAGGAACACATTTCTGCACTTAGCTCGAATAAACTAAAGATGTCACTTGTATCCGATTGCTTCTAGGCTCCTCATATCAGAACGGCTAAACAGTAGTAACTTTCTAATAATAGCTATAATAGAATACGGCATTATTAGGTAACTGTAACATACGATCATTTTTAAGTAAAAACAGTAATATTTCGTTGTTTGAAGCGTAACTTTGAATGCATATTCACGATCATTAAAATCAAATTGTTTTTTTAAGGAATGACCAACTTTATTTTAATTAACATAAGTCATTTATCCTTGTTGAAATGTTGAAGCATGGTTAGTAATGAATTTTATTAGGAACATAGGTGGGAATAGAACAGATCAGCGAGATATTGCAACGGCGCACTCATTCAGATAGGGAAATTCTTCCTTATGACTTGTTAATCCGAGCTATGCATTCGTTAAACCCATGTTTAGTAATACAATTATTTTTGTCGAAGAATATTGGCAGATAAAATTTCCAGAAAAAGTGTTTAAACTAACCTAAGCCTCGCAATAGCTTTAATGCATGAGCGAAGAATGCAATGTTGACGAAAAATTTCAACCCTTTAGGCTAACCTATACCGGCTCGGGAGCAGGCAGGCTTTCGATTTTCAACGCAGGTCGAAAAAATATTTATCGATTATGATAACAGCAATGCAGGAGGATGTCCATGCTGATTTAATGCTTCGCTGAATTGTTGATAAGGGACAGTTTTTATTTTTTTCATTCTCCGCTCTGGTGATTAAAGTGAGCATCACACGCCTCCAGAACCGTGAGGCGAACGTTTAATACCGTGGCATCCGGGCAGAGATATCCTTAAAATGGAATACACGGGAAAAAATAATCCCTGGATGGTGGAAACGCATGAACAAAATGGCACATACGTCGTACTTGCGATTTAAAAAAAAAATATTTTCAAGAATCAAAGTGTTAATATATCGACGATGATGGGTGGAAGAACAGTGCACGTTAAGAAGGCATATTATTTTTTAAAGCGGGCAGAAAATCATATCCATTACTCCCTAGCTGCTCTACTTGAGTTCTGTTTTTTTTGCTCCATGTATGTATCCCTTCGCCTTCCTCTTGGAACTTTCGCCCTATTTTTCCTTCAGTTACATTCCTCACAGACCCATTGAGCCTCAGAACGTGCCCAATCCATCTGGTTCTTTTTTTCTGCATTGTATTTGATATGGTCTTTCCCTCTCCTACACTTCATCATAATTCTTCATTGCCCAATTTATCTGTCCTTTTCATCTTCAGCATTCATATCACTTGCCGAATTACAAATTTACAAAAACAAAAAAATCACAGAGCACTACACAAATGTAAGTAAGAAACAAAATGGCGAAAAAATCACACAACGGCACCTGTGGAAACTCCCTAATGTTTTATACCAAATAAACATTTCAGCAGAGTGAAAAAGGTGTCACCATAAGCTAACTGCAAATGTGAATCATATACGTATATTATTATAAAAGATAAGACTGTTCAACTGTATTTTGAACTCACTTTTGGAATTAAAAAAAACTCTAATGACGGATAAGAGTCAGGAAACCTCATGATTCGATACATTGGGATATTTTACCACAGTTGGAAGGGACCATGTGTACGTATTTATATAATAGGAACATTAGATAAATCTGTTCTAAAATGACAGGAAATTTTAGAATTTATTTTTACACGATGACGATAGCATTATAGAAATATAATTATTGCACTATTTGCGTGGCTAGTATAATACATTATTAACGTTACAAGCTACAGCATGAATGTTTGCTATACTAAGGCCCGGTTTTTTAATGTCTGGTTTACGCAAACCGCAATATTACGAGGCATGGCATAATGTTAACTGAGAGTCCTGGATTTGTATATTACATATGCCTGCCGGTTAGATGACGTGAGCTTCATCGATGGAAGAGAGTATCAAATTTGGTTTTTGAACGGACAAAAAGATATTTAGCCAGAGTTTAAACAAACCTAATTACAGGTATAATATGAACAGGTTCAGTATGAGTAAAATTGATGAGGAGGGAAATGCAGAGCAAATTTAAGTCGAGTTAGAAGTGTGGCTGTCAGGTAATGATGTACACCAAAGCCTGTAATTTGCTGTATTTATATTCCTTATTGCCAGTGCAAATATTCCCCGTGCCAGAAACTACCTGTACCTTAAACCAGGATTTCGGTGTTCATCTGGAAAATGCAGTGAACACTGAACGGCTACCTTGGGTAAAAGCAGGACCTAGCTAATAAACTCAGGCGTTTGTCCTTGCAATGCGGTAATGTTCGTACAACATGTAAAACAAACAGAGATAGCCAATGCCGTAATATTAAGGGAATGATCAGTGTCATGGGCAATCAATGTCAGTCTTGTTCACTCGAAATCCAGTCAGGATTTCAAAATCCAAAATGTTCTGAAGTATTTTTTCCACCACGATTATCTGACTCAAAATAAATAGGTTCTGTATTCTACCTTTTCCTTTTTTTTATTTAAAACGCTACTTTCACTGATGATAAGATTTAGTTATTAGAAAACCAAAATTAAGATACATGATATGCAGATTAATCGGCGAATGTATTTGTAATGAATACTTCTTCCGGCCACAGGAGCCAATTCTATAGAACTACCACATTTTGACCTCAGTTTCTGTGGTTATTTGATGATAACTTATAAACTAAGATAGAATTTGCGTTAATTTCATAAAAAATCTATTCCCTGAGAGGATTTGCTTCTTATGATCCGATTTTAAAGCGAGTTCAGAAAGTGATTTTCATATTGGGCAGAAAAATACTAACTTTACTCATGTTTTAAAAATTCTTGGATTAATTTTTACATTTTAATTCCAAGTAAAATTTTCGAAAAAAGTAACGAGGAAAGGTAACATATTATAGTTGAAATCTAACAGACAGTACGTTTTTCAATTAAAAGCCAGAATATGAATTCGATGAACTTGAAGTCATTATGCGGTAGAGCCACCTTAGCAATGAGCCTTGTACCATTTCAGAACTATTATTTTGGAATGGGGTATCGTGGGAGAATGTCACAGCATTCGGGATTCCCATATAAGCGTTGAGGTGGAAAACTCATTGCCGTTGAGTGGTTGTAGTAATGTGTTGTTAATATAATGCAGTTGAGTAATCGAAGGCTTTAAGATAAGTCTGAGATGAAAACTATGGCTGGAGCACGTACACCTAACTATTCCTGTCGACGGATATGACTGGTAGTTTCAACAACTGATGTTTACATCGAGCATGGACGAACAAGTGCAAAGCAACATAAGGATTGGAGTAGAGGGATTGAGAGAATGGATCGGACCAAGTTCGTGGAAAGGAACGGAGAGATGGGAAAGGAGGAACGTATCCTCGAAATCAAAACATATTTTGTGAGTGAAATCTACCAAAAAGAACACGTCGATTATGATTAGTTCCCCCCCTCGTCCCGAGAGATGGTCGCGTATGTGCGCTGAAGAGAAGAAAATAAAAAAAATGAGAAGCGACGGTGCTCTGTTTGCCCTCGCCGTATCGGGATGAAAATTTATCTTGATTGAGTAAAAGCAGTTTTGAAAGATATAAAATAAAATGTTGCAAGAAGGAAAACATCCCTACACGTTAATTGAATCGACGGCCTTCGCCTTTAAACAACTAGTTTTGCGACGCTCAGTCCCACACGTACGAATAACTCGCCGGCTCGGTATGCAGGTGGGTATATTCAATCTCCTCTCCTCACCAAACGCTTCACCCACGCTAATGCCTCGACGTTTCCAAGAATGCTCTTACTTTCCTCCCTCGATGGACTTCCATTACAGCACGTTAAGCATACATCATGTTTTCCGCGTACCAACCTATCTATCTCACTCGTAATTGCTCTCCCTTGACAATCTAGCCCAAACCAACAAGACCTGCATCAACCCCTTGGACAGAAATAGTGCAGGGTTCGGTAATAGAGGGAGGCCCGTGAACTGATATGTTTTGGGGCTAACCTAGGCGGAGAAGCTAGGGCAATCATCAATAAACATGAGACACGGAATAGTTTTTATTTTATTATTTGCATCTATGTCAATATACAATTTTAACTCATCAAGAGTTCTCTTAGTGGTACTTAATATATTACTATTAAATAAATGTTTTGACAAAACGATATTTTTTATAAAGCATAGAAAAGGTGTCTATTTAGCCTATAAAATCATCATGATATTTTATTAGTAACTTCAAAATATTGTTCTACCTTTAATTGAATTTAAGAACATTTCCAAAGCAGATAGTACTTATCAAAAATAAAACGTATTATTATTCGTCAGGAAAGCTATTTAAAAAGTATTCCTCCGATGAGATTAAAGGGCAACAAAATTTGACTAAATGTTTCAAACATTTGAAATGACACTTAACTATTGTAAGTTATTTGACGCTAAATTTCAATTCAGTCTTTATTTCCGGAGACTCAATTAAATGTTTAAAACCCTTGTATTTGATTTATCTTGTACTTAAACATATGATAGATTTTTCGCGTACTGTTGAGATAACAAATTGTCTGAGAGAAAAATGCATGCAAAAAGTGGCTCTACCACAAACAACTGAATACTATTTTTCTGTAAATTACAGATATTGTGTTCGCTGATGTTGTGTATAAAAGTATTTTTTAAACAGATTATACTTTCAGTTAAAAAATTACTCATTTTATTTGCTGTTGCTATTTTTCTAAATGTGATCCGATTTTCAGGCAAATGCCTAAGAAGTCATCTAAAGCTCCTATTTTGATCTGATTTGTTTTTTAATTGAATTTAAGTGTTTTAGGGGAAATATAGATTATGTTATAAAAGCAGTGCCAAAGCCAATGGTCGAATTCACCGAATAATGCAGGAAGATGAATTAAAACAATAAAATGATGGCGTCCCGTGGTAAAATTATCAATAAAGGGTACATTCAAAGCTCAGTCCGTCCACTTATAAGCGAAAAATGTTTTCATAACGAAGACAGTGAAAGCTCAAGATCACTTCTGTTGGTCAACCCTGAAATCTGACCGAGGGGTGAAAAGGGAGAATTCCTTCGATAAACTGAACTTCCTCCACCTTATCCCCGTGGAAATCAAATGTTCTTCACTCATGGCCAATCGAAGACGAGAGTACACCGTTCTCCTTGTAAGATTGATTGCGACGGAAAACATCAATACGGAGACGTCAAACACTCGATGATGTGAGACTTCGACTCGGATTGCCGAGAGCTGGGGAGGATCCTCCGGGACTTGTAATCCGGAGGGAAATGTGATTCCGTGGATTTGATGATGCTAAAGCAACTGAAATCCAGGCGTGACAAGGCAGTTAAAGTAATTCTTTGGGAAGATAATTGTGAGGATTAATCAAAGAAGGCATCCTTTCTCACTTAAAAAGTTTGATCACAAATTTATGATCTGAGGGATACTTGACAGATCGCGTTGCAGTAATGACAAAATATAATCATGCAAAGATCCCAAGACTTAAGATAGTTAAATGCTAAGGGAATCGGAGACACAGATTTCACCTTAAAAAATATCCGTGAAACCCGGTTGAATGTGATATCAAATCCTGGATGTAAAATAGCAATGCTTTTTTAGTCTGGGAATAAAAATTTACTTCACTTATTTATTTGCTTATCACCGAAAACAGCATGAAGGCCTTTTTCGTTGGCGGGCATGATAGATAGTAAAATTAAAAACATCATAAATAAAAAATAACTGAAGTCACAAGCATACACATTATCACACAGTCCCAAAAATAAAAGGATAATGATCTTATAAAATCTAGTTAAAGGAGGTTGTAGAAAAAGAATAAGAGAAGGATACTTATCAGCATATATATCATATATAAAGTATTAAATGCAATAGGAATTCTGTAAAGGAGGGAGCTGTGAGAAATGGAAAGCCGGAATTTAGGAGCATGTACAGAGTGACGTTACGGAGATATCGAGGAGGAACACGCATTGACTAAAGAATCATTGTAGATCATCGTTTTCGAATGCCCCATTAGAATTTAATTAATGATAAATTTGGCGCAAATAACAAAATGTAAATGATAGCGGAAAAAAGGTAAACTAAATCAATTATTCATGATTGAGGAAGTGAACTGCATAAGTTGAGTCCTGTCATGAATATCTACTCTTACCCTTATGGAGGTGATTATCAATTATTTAATTAATTAAAAATTGATTATAATTCGTATGATTTTGCTAAAAATGCGTACTCAAAAATTCAAATTTTCAAATAAACTTACCATTTATTGATGCAAACGAAGCGTACGTCGTTATAAAAAACTAAAGAAATGCAAAAACGTTTCAAATATTAAAAATCGGAATTAATGGATTTCAGCGCAATGGTTGATTAAAATATAATATGCATGGAATAATTTACGTATTTTGATAGTAATGACTGATTTGGACAAGCGTGAATTGCGAAAGCTTAAATTTATCACTTCAACGACTTTTCATAAACGTAAGGCTAAGAGATTCCATGTGCGATTTTTGAAGCACATGGAAATGTAGCCGGTTTGAGAAATAGGCAAAGAAGCGTTCAAAAATATAGGGGGAAGGATAATTTTCATAGGACATTGAATAAAAGGATTAATTAATGAAAGAAATAAAGCATATCTAAACTCTGCTAAAGACTCAACGATCACTCGGGTTTCAGGTTTACACGGAAGATATTAGTTTAACTCCGCTATATATCTCTAGAACTGATAGAAGCGACAAATTGAGAGAGATACACCGCCGAACTGATAGGTACAAAAATTGATTCTTTTCACGCACTATTAGTTATTATAACAAAAAAAGAGTGAGACAAAAAGACACTCCGTTAACATAACATTCACCTCTGTCCTCTCTCTCCTCTTACTTATTTTCCCTATTCCCTCCCATTTTCAAGCCTGGTGTCCTACCACACATGTGGCCCAGATTGCTCCTTTCATACATATCCATTAATATAGCATCTATTCATTCATTACTCCTTCTTTCCTAACTCTTAACCCTCCTATTTTACGGCCATAACTTCTCAGAAACCCCATTTCTTCTGTGTTTAACCTACACCAATGGTTATCGTGGTATAAACCAATTTTGCGGTCTTACAATGAAGCGCGAGACAAATGATGACGAAATAGGTAGTGAGATTTTGATGACGAGAAATAAATGGGAGGTTGGTGGATGAGCCCCGATGAGCTTTTAGAGAGCAATGTGTTAAGTATTTTACAGAACAGGAAGGGGGTAAAAGTTTTAGGCGCCCAAATTGTTATATTTTTATTTTGTGCCTTAGTAGAATAATAATAGATTTCGCGGTTGCTATGTTTATGTTGCATTGATCACGAGACCTATTTCAAGAACCGGTAGAGTGCAAGATAATTTAGTACAACACTTACAGGTACTCAAGCTTTTGAAGTAAAATGTTAGACATATAAGCATGTATAGTATTTCTCTGAAGCTTAGACTACGGATTATACATTAAGAAAGTATCTTCAATACGGTATACGTACAATCGCATTTAGGCGTGCATTACGCTTTAGAGGTCCAAGATTTACGTGTACCAGGTGCGTCAATTACTTGAAATGTAAATAATAGTCATTTTTTCAACGGACGAACCAAATGTTTTACTTTCATGGAGAAAAAGAATGAAGCAAAGCATATTGAGGATTTACCCTGAAATTGATTGATATTTTCAGGTGGTAGTGCGTCTACGGTAATTAACTAAAAAATTAAAAATTCGTCCAATAACTTTGGGTTACTTAACTCTTACAATACCAGTGGCTTACATGCTTACTCCTGCCTTCTTCGTTCTTTCTTACGGGACTAAAATTATTCTTTGCCAAGACTTGTAGGGTATTCTTCCATCTTCACCTCTGACTTCCCACTGTTCTTTTCCTTTCAGTCCCTCGTCTTTTGCTATTCTCACAACTCTTTCTTCCTGCTTTATATTGATATGTTAACTTCATTCTCTCTTTCGTGAAGCTATCCATTCGGTGACTGGCTTAATTTGGCAAGAATCACACTCTAACACTCTCATTCCTTTCTTTATTCAATAATGTCGAGTTTGTAATTTTTCTCAATACCTTTCATTCCTAAACCTCCTTCTTCTATCTGTTTACTGGTAACATAGAGCTTATTTCAAGCTCCTCGAGTTAAAATTTCAAAATCTTTTCTCCCTGCTTCTCAGTGAGACAAGATCTCAAAGGCTTAAAACCATGTTCACTGTATCATTCTACTTATCAGTGTTGTCTTATCTCAGACATACAATTACCTGAACATCCCCGGTTTTCGGTCAATTCTTTTTCTGCTACTGACCATCTTTGACCGATGTCCTTCCAGTTATTCTAATTATCGCCCCAATCAGAGCAAATATGAGCGCACTTCATCATAGATGCTGTAATTGAATACTCCCCTACTTAAAAAAAACAGCTTTCCTAACCCTCGCAAAGTTTAACCACTCAAGGTTCCATTTGTTTCACAAATGTATCCAGCCAAACATCATGATTCAAACACCATCCAAGCGGACTCTGCTACAACCAGTTGCTCTTGCCCGAGCTCGTTTGCCATTTCCCACGAGCGATTAACGGTGCAACCATTCGCCAAAGTTCTATGGAGTCATCCAAATCGTAGGGGTGAGGGTGAGTAATCAGAAAATAGAGTTTGTTAAGAAAAAGTAAATATAAATGGAACACTCTTCTGCTAATATACAACGGCAGCAGCTGCCACAATATTTTGCACTGGGGGCATGATGTTCCTCCAATATACTTCCCATAGTGCCATTCTCTTAAAAAGTGAAAACAGGGTGGCCAAATATCTTTTTTTATTCTTCTTCATGATATATCCGCGAAATTCGCTATTTAGTAAGTGATATTCAACGATTTTCATTGGTGAAATTTCTGAATATGAATAAAATCGTAGAATAAAATTGACTATCTTTGTTAGGTTGCCGCTTCAATAAGGGAAATGAAATTCAGAAATTAATTGATTTCATTAAATGATTACTAAAATTTCCATATTTCTTTATGTAATTAACAACTCTCCGCGAATATCTTGCTATTATACAAAAAATAACCTGTTATTACCAAAAAGATTCCGGTCTATCTTCAAAAATCCTCTATTTTAAATTAGTATAAATAGATTTAATAAAAATAGTATTTTTCACGGATTCACTACCAAAATTACTAATATTCAACCACATAACGGAAAAATGCGCAAAAATTCAGGGAGATGATATAAATTGAAGTTGTACGTTTATTATATAAGCATGTTCCAACGCTAAACGAAATTCGGCTCTAATATATTAAATCAGTCGGTAGAAAGATTGTGCCCACCGCTGCGGCGACCCGGAATAAAACCATTCATTTTTAATAATATGGATACTGAAGATAATACCAATTAATAAGACATACCTCAACAATTCTGCATAATGTGGTAGATCTTGAAGCAGTCAAAGCAGTGTCCCACGTTGCGTTTTTCACAGCAATAAACAGTACCTCTTCTCTGTTAATGCTTAGCGGCGCAAACAACGCACTCCCATTGCGGATGTTTTTCCTTACCTGACAGAGGGATTTTTCTGACGAAAAGCGATAATGGGATCCCAGTTTTGGTGGCTGGAGCGGTAATCGTGAGTCATTGAGTTCACATTTTAATAAATTTTCAAGTAAGCCGAAAAAAAATCCTTGCCCCACATTTCACTTACATCTGTTTGTACGGTACTTGATACGGTGGATATCACCGTGCATGCAGTAATGGAAATAATGCAAGAATTACACTTGAAATATTTCGCCTCTTTTAAAGCAGTGGTATGACTTGGATTTTCGGCGCGGAAGTTATCTCAATACGATTTTTTTACTTGTCATGATACCTTGATATTTG
This sequence comes from Pyrrhosoma nymphula, assembly GCA_963573305.1. NCBI lineage: Eukaryota > Metazoa > Arthropoda > Insecta > Odonata > Coenagrionidae > Pyrrhosoma > Pyrrhosoma nymphula. The sequence goes on from OY754334.1 coordinate 42,019,358, forward strand.
TTAGCAACCATTATAATAATATGAAACGTAGTTTCCGCGTTTAGGAGAAAATCTGTTAATATGTAATCGAATTATTACGAAATAACTATTTTTCATGTGCAACTACGTGTTCAAATAACATTGAATTGCCAAGAAACCAATTCCGTAACATACAGTTTTTACACCTTTATCTGTAGCTATCACAAATAAGAACACGTGTGCTTAGTTTCACGAAAATTAGTTAATTTACAATGATCGCTCCAACCACCTTAAACGACCTAGCCAAAGGACGGAGGACTGCATTTTATGTGTCCTCCAAGTAGTACCCATGGAGGAATCGTTTTCGCGTAAATTTCAGATGGTTTAAGTATATATGGATAAAAGCAATCGTTTTTAGCTCCTTGGTGGATGGGAAAGAGCTGGTATGCTTTGATCCTACCTGTCGAAATGTACGTAGAGAAGAGATGTGATACCGTGTGCTGACGTCAGACAGAAAAACGGTTTAGATCCCGTGTTTTTAAAAATAATTTTTAATGCCCTTTTTAAAGGCTAATATAACGTTGAGATTATATATATATATATATATATATATATATATATATATATATATATATATATATATATATATATATATATATATATAAGGTTGACGCACGTAAATGTGGATTATATATTTGAGTTTCAGGAAATTTTTCCGCCATGAAAACTACACAAATGTGAGGAATAATTTTATGCACGTACCCCATACATTTCCATTATAATCACCGCACAATAATGGCGTTGTGAGTTTAAAATGTTATTCACAAGCAACGATATTTTGATAAGCATGCCACGACAAAAGATTTCTCTGTGAGTTAGCCGAAAGCAAAAATTTCAGGTGCGAATCTCCGGAACATATCATTCCGATATATTTGAGTTTGCAGGAAAATTTTCCACCATGTGTATTATTAAAAAATATGAGGAATAAACTTGATTCATCTTCCCCATTGTTTGCCGTTAAAATCGCCGATGAAGAATAGCGTTGTGAGTCAAACATTTTCGTCAAAAGTGACGATTTAAAAAATAAAGAACCCCTGACAAACGACTTCTTAGCGAGTTACTAGCCAGCAAGCACTTCAGGTGCGAATCCCCGGAAGATATCATTCCAAATTCCCACGGGATGATGAAGCCTTGCCAATCGATATCGTTTGGTCTTCCCCTCTCTTTCTCTCAGAGCGGCCGTCTCTCCCGGATCTGGCTTCGCGGCCTACATCCCGCACCCTCGCCCACCGCCTGCCCTACTTAGGCGAATACATCGAGCGTGCTCCAGTAGCAAGTGCTAAACTTCTGTGCCCTGTGGGAAGTGATTACTGCATCCGGTATTATTTCTTACCTCCTACTCGTAAAGATATTCATTCACTCTTCTCACTGTGAATATATTTTCATCAAAATTTCCCAGAAATACATCGTTGCTACTATGTATTTTCATATCTATCCCCCACATAACAGTGCTTTAGACTTGGAGTAAAGGTAGTAGGATATAGGAGTAATAGGTAAGTTAGAGGAGAGATGGAAAACCCGGAGCGGAAATTATCAACACTTACATACGAACCCTTAGAGCCCCAATTGGGGCATATGGTAGGGAGTGTTAGGATGAACCAGTCTTGAAAAATGGAGTAATAAGAAAAGGAAGTGGATGAGGCATATAACTGTTTATTAACGCAAAGTATCTGCTTTGTTGTAGTCAGAAATTGTGAGAGGGAAGACGGACGTTTTGCACCTAACATTTCGGCAGTGCATCTATCTTATTTCGTCTCTACTATCAGCTATAGAGATATATCTTTTTTTATTTATTTGGGGATTTTCCACTCTACAGCAGTTTCCCTCACCAAACTCCACACATCCATCTTTCATAAGTAAAAGTCCTTATACCCTTGAGTTCATCACCCCATCCCCTCTCTCCACTCGTCCCTATCAAATGCATCTCCCACATCTAACCCCATCCTATCCATTTCCTTCCTCACCCCATCACACCATGACTTCTTGGGTCTTCCTCTTTTCCTTTTGCCTTCCGGTATCCATTTTTGAGCAGCTTTCGGTATTCTCTCATCCCCCATTCTTTGGACGTGTGAAAACCATCCTAATCTTCTTTCTTCCAAAATCTCCACTGCATCCTTCTTTACCTCAACGATTTCTATTATCTCCTCATTTCTGACTCTTTTTTTTCTTGACTTTCTGGCCGATCTCCACCAAAAGTCTATTTCTGTGGCTCGTAATTTGCTTTTTTCTCTTTCGTTTGTAGTCTATGTTTCGGATCCATAAAGCGTTATACTTTCTACTATTGCTTTATATATATATATTTATATATATTTATATATATTTAGCATTTTGTATCCATCTATCTTTGAGAAAGGTTCTAGAGCAACCGAAATATCAACTTATAGTGTGAGTGTTCTTTTTTATGTGTTTATATTTAATTCCGCCCCACCTGTGGCATAGTTTATTTATATTATCGCGTGTGTGATTTTCCACGAACTCGTATATATATATATATATATATATATATATATATATATATATATATATATATATATATATATATGTTATTGTTCTTTTTAATGATACTGCTGTACCATAGTAAGGGGTTCAATATTCCAATTGCTCTTCTACTCTGGCATTTACGATTCTCTATTTCTAATTTCGAGGATCCATAAATTTGTACTACTGATCCTAAATACTTGAAATGCGAGACGTTTATGATCTTACTCCCGTCAATTTCTACATCTTCATGATGAGATGTATTTATTGGTTGAATAACATCCTCCCTGTCATCATTAAAGTCGAGTCATCTGAAATTCTCAAATAATCCTACCTTGTTTCTGCTTGTGCGAATCAAGACAAAGAAAAGTCCGTTTGCGGGGAAAGCAATAAAGTGGGATGGAATATTGAAGGTCATTTTCGAATGGAGAGTACTGAGAAAGAGAATATAGGAGAGAAATTTTGGATGTTTTGAAGACAGGTGGCAGCAAAAAGGCGGATGGCCGTAGTGGCCAAGCGGGAAGAGAAAGATGGGCCTTCTAAATTAAGATGATAGTTTTATTAAGTTCAGAGCATATTATTACCTTTTTAACATAATGGAGGAGATTGTTTTTGAGAAGAAAGGAAGAGGAAGGCCAAGACTGCAGAACTTGAACAAGAATCTGGAAGAGATGAAGACTAGGATATATGTACAATCCAAATAAGCAGCAGGGAACACAACCATGTAGTTGAAGTGACTGCGTTAATCATTTAGTCAATATTGTGATAATAAACAAGAACTATTGGTGCAAAGAGGAAGTCGATGTGTTGGGTTATGTGATAAATGATGAATCAAGTATTATTTAAGTACATTATGTTGCAATAATATTGCACGGGGGAGAAATGCTAGTTGTATTTCGACAGCAGCGACTTCTCTTGAGCAAACTGTGGTACTATCTCGTCAAGGTGGATGAACGGCGACCCCTTTGGCTTTCAGCTACACTACGTATTAGAAGTTTCCTGGGAACATAGGCAAGCCCACTAACACAGAAGTCTTCTTCAGTTGTTTAGACCACGATCTAAGAATAGACAGATAATAGTATTCTAAGATCGTGATTTACACTAAAGGAAGGAATATTTATTGTTCAGAAATAATTATAGATGGAAAGCAAACATTTCACATTAGAAAATATTTCTCCCAACTTCACGATATCATGATAGAATTTTTCTGAGACTGTCCTTCAATGTATCCTACTTCCTGAGTTTCTATTTCTTGATGGGTCATTGCACTAGTTTGCATCCATTGCATCATTAAGATATATCGTAAAGAAACTCTGTTTTTTAGGAATGACAATGCTGCCTAACTCTTATTCACAGCTGAGGCCCTTATGTACATCATTCTTTTCGCTGAATCGCCTGAATGTATGAGCATTGTATTTAATTCTTTCCATTTACAATCGCACCTTTGTCGGAGATATTTCTGTTTTCACCTAATATGAAGCCTTAGAAATCGTCAGTTTGCAATGGTGCATTCACTCCAATTAACGGATAAGAAAAAGCCACCTTAATGATCTCAATGCAACGAACACAGCTAGCCAGTTGGTATGTGAGGTACTTAATCACCCTATCCGTCAAGATTTTATCACACCATCTACCTAAGACATTATTACTGAGACGGAGCATCATTTCAGCAGGATTCGAGCAAAGGAATGTGAAATGTAATGGAGAGGGTGAAGCTGAAGCCCATGCTTGAAGCGGGAGCGACTACTCTGACGCAAAAATTTATACCGTAATGGTTTCAAGGATAATTTCATCTAATAATTTTGGGTAAAATATTAGCTGTCATTGAATTACGAGTGTGTAAAAGTACATTAAAACTTATTCTATTGTTGCTTTGTAATTCACGAATCTTCACAAGGTGTTGGATTCTCTGGTAAAACGAGGAGAAAAACCGTTGACACAGCGTTTTAAAGATGTTCTCTGCATTGCAACGCATATGGAGGACATTTAGCTGTGGATTTATGGATGAAAGTTAATCTAACTGTAGTTAGATGTGAGTGTGGAGGATAATGGAGACAGTATGGAGAAGGGATATGAAGACAAACGAGGAAGAACTTCGCATGGTGAGTAAGGAGAGCAAATAACGTTAGAGAATTAGGAATAAGCATAGTAGGTGATTGGGACAGTTGATGTGAGGGGAGGGGATGAGGTCCGTGATATAGGGGAGGACATGGAATAAGTAAGCGGGAAAGGTTAAGAAAGAGTCTCACAGAGGTGAAAACCAGCCAATCTCCATTTTAATATTCAGTTACCGGTCTCCAAAGTTTGCTGACGAGCGAGGTTTTGGGGCTAGTAATTTGAAAAATTAAAAGCACGCGAAAAACCCATGCAAAAGCCAACCAATTAGAAGTCACCTGAATGAGCAAATTAGAGTGTAAAAATCCGTAAAATACTCAACTCGGCACTCAGCGTCACCCTCAGGAGGATGAGAGAGTGGGTCCAATCAAGGGAACAAGTTGGGCATGCCTTTGCCTTACACAGAGCCGCACCCGAGAAGACTTCTTTCTTTCTTGCAGTTATCAATGCTTAGATTGGTTTGAAAATAGACCTCCATTCATCTCTTTTCTGAGCTTTCATTTTCATTTCTTCATAGGATGTTGCCCCAGTATCCTTCCTCACTTGCGCCAGATATTGTTCCCTTGGCCTCCCTCTGTATCGTACCCTCTCCACATTTCCGTCTAACACACTCTTAACTAGACTCTCGTGTCTCAATATATGCCCCACCAATTCTGCTCTCTTCTTTTCACAATACTCTTCCTTAGTTCATTCCCCTTCTCCCTCACTCTATTAAACACCTCTTCATTTTTAACTCTGTCCATCCAACTGATTCCCAGCATTCGTCGATAACACCACACTTCTAAAGCATCCAGTCTTCTTCTTTCTTCCTTTGCAATGGTCCAGGTTTCACATCCGTATAGAGCAATGCTCCACAGGAAAACTTATGTCTAGGCTGATGTTTCTTGCGGTAAAAAGTTTTTTCTTCTTGTTGAAGGGTATTTTAGTCATGGATATTCTATTTCTAATTTCTCTTTGGCGGTCAATTGATCTAGGGATTCATTTATGCAGGGTTCTTGTTGAAGGGTATTTTAGCCATGGATATTCTATTTCTAATTTCTCTTTGGCGGTCAATTGATCTAGGGATTCATTTATGCAATGGTTTCCCATTACCTTTTGGATCCTATGCCGTTGATCCATCTGGATTCATCCGCCTTTAGAGGTGATTTCTCACCTCAAGAACATAAGGGTACCCAGTATCTCTACCCGCTCGTCTGCCCTCATGTGAGGCCACTGGCACTTTGTAAGGGGGGTCTCCTTATCCCGGGAGACACTCGGTCCCTACATTCGTTCGCCACTTGCTACGCAAGCGTTGCCCACTCACCACCACGGGGAGGTATATGTTCGGGTTTTCCCTTCACCAGGAATAGGACCTTGCTGGCTTTTCCAAGTCCCTCCGGTACTTTTGGAGAGGGAGAAGACTTCATCCAGAGAGGAATAAATGCTTCGACGAAGAGTGCTAAGGCATTTAATTACGTATTATATAATCGATCTAATACCCGTAATATTTTATAAATTCACCACATCCAGCTAGAAACCTTCAGCTAAATCATGATCATATTTAATCAACGCGAGAAACTTTGAGTTATTATCCGATGCCACTACATTGAAAGAAAGACAGGTGGGGCACCATTGCACGAATCAAAAGGACCATTCTCGCAATACGGCCCGCCATTTACAACCATTTTTAGTCGCATGCTTCCGTAGAACATTTTCATCAGCGCGAACACCACCGGCAAAATCGATGGCCATGGCATTAATCGGGGAGGATATTTCCAGATCGGGACATATCCGTTAAGCGCTACGCTTAAAAAAAATGATAAAAATGAACCAGGAACGTGTCACGGGTAATTCGTTTTATTGTGTCGTATCTCCTACGCCACCGTTGGCAAGCCTGCTACTCACGCTCGATGTCGCGAAATCCCTTGGTGTTGTTTTTTCTTCCTCTTTTGTTTTTACGTTCGAAAAGAGCACATAATCGTGTCGCGCGGCAGTAAATCGAAAGGATGCAAATCGCTGCCGCCTCCTCACTATGTTAAAACTCTTTTGTCTTCTTTTCCTCTCGTCGTCGCTCATTTGTTTGCATTACTTTGTTTCCGTGTCCGCCGTTGTTTTCCACCGCGTGTGGAGGAAATTAGCCCGTGGGAACTCAGTCGCGAAACAAAGCCGTATGCGATCGACTATCGATTTATTTCTCGCGCTTGAAATGCGATCGCGGGAGTACTTGTCCCATAATTTGGACTCTCTACGCGTTCGGCTATCGGACGCTGCGAGGGAGGGGGATGGTATGGGGGGAGGGGGGTAGGGAGGGAAAAGACCGTTCTTTCATCAGGACCAAAATGTTGCGAGGCACTAAAATCTCTCCCCGGGTGATGTGAATGACTATTTTCCTCACTGTGCTTAAGTTTTACGACTGCCGACTATGTTTAGCGACTATCTCTGGGTAAAACGTGATGAGAGTAAATAGTTTGAGTAGGGAAGTTAAATTTGCTGGAGTGGATAGAAATTTATAATTAATTCTTAATTAATAAACTAATCATAGTTAAATTTAAACAACAATGAGTATCGTTAACTAATATAACGGGAAAGATTGAATTTCTTTTTTAACCCTCAATGTTAGGTTTTATTTTTAACTTCTCAGGGAATATTAACCTACTAATTGGCCCCTTTATATCCTAATGTTCTACAGAGCTCCCAAGACACCCTCTCGATTTTATAATTTATTATTACGATTATCGACTTTTAATTGTGAGTTCCAAGGGGAAAGGAAGCATTTTTGTTATTAGTAAAATAGCAGTTATTAAACTACAGTACATATATTTGAAAAGGGTACCTAAAACATAAAAATTGAAATAAAATATAATAACACTTAAAAAGGTTAGCTAAACAACTTTAAAATTATACTTCCGTAGATACCGTATGGTTATAATGTTTAGTGCGCCCCTACCAGAACTCGTGCATAAATGGCACTATGATTTTTTTTTAAATGACTCAGTGAATCGAAAGACGGACTCCACATCTGTAATATAAGGGATACACACCAATACATGTGACAAAACAAAAAAAACTCAGTAAAAATAATTATGGGATGCATAGGTTAATACGGGAGTAGTTATTTAAAAACCAGAAATTGATACTGACGACTTATGGCTCAGAAACCTGGTCGCTCCGAAAGGAGGATAAGCGTAGACTGGAGGCTTGTGATTAGTAGATGTGGTGTTGGATGGTACGAATGAACTGGGTTGATAGGAAGACAACGGAAAAGAGCTGAATGAGGTCCAGAAAGTAGGGAGGGTGAAGGGAGGAATGTGGATATAGAAATGGTGTATGGAGGACGTGCCAATGGGTTAAGAAATATTTTTAGATGCCGACATAAGGCAATATATAAGGAAAACGAGAGGAAAAAGAGGAGAAGAAAAGGAATTATGGACGATGTGAATGACGGCAAAGCTGAAAAGAGTAACATAATACTTATTTTTATTTTTGAAATTAGGTAATTTACGGAGGAAAACTTTGTTATGACCCCGCGGTCGGGGAAATAATAGACAAGACTGTCCAAGGACCTTAACTTTTACTTCGAAGAACACCTCGTCAATTTTCCCTTGGGTACTGCACCAGCTGATTGGTAGGTTTTAAAACAGTCCTCATCCTACCATCCAAATTTCTAGGGCATCTTCTCACTTTCCCTCACATAAATGGCTCGCCATCTAATCTCGCTCTGACCTCTAATACTTTTCCTAATCCCTATCATTATTTTTCATGAAGGAAAACATCAACTCATCTGTCAATAGGTTTTCGCTGGTTTTTTTCACTCCCCACTCATGTGTGTTTCCAATTTTAGTATTTAGGATCGAGGGTGCGCCGACGCGACGGCAGAGGCCATTTTTCTCCAATTTTATTTAAATTTTTTTACCACAAATACATTCATTTTTAAACTCTGTTTGGTGATACTGGACCATGTGTACAATTTAATGTTATATAGTGAATAAAGAACTATTTATATGAATCTAATAGCTTTGTTCACGCCAATAATTCTTTTCCAATTTTCATGAGTACATTGGCATGTGGTTAGATGGCGCAGGGAACTTGATAGTCTCAATCTCGCCCCAATAAAGCCGTCATATCATTTTATAATTATTTCAGCTCCTATTTAACCAATCTCCAATTCACCACCCTTTTCCCATTCACTTTATGAATTTTTACATGAACAGGGCTGAGTTGTACCTTTTATCTTGCCAGTCGTATTTACATTACGAAATGCAGCCCTGGAGGTTGCTGTAGTTTGGATTTTTTTTATCAATGTCGATTTTTTATCCTGAAAAAAAAATAGTTCATCGACGAATAGCGTAAATGTTGTTTTCAGCTTCTTTCTTTTTTCCCATTTGTTACTGTCGATTGATTTGAAGTGATTAAAGTTCAAGGAATGACAGCATGCACTTACTTAGGCAGGAGGAGAACATTTTAATCCACCGATCCATAACGTGCGTCATTGAATATTACCGATAAAAGCCTATGTCTGTATTTCCCGTTAGTTTCCCGTTATCACCACGGCCCGCGAGGATAAAATACCTTGATCAAGGATTGTGGACCCCTGAGCTGGGTCAAGCATTCATCTGGTGGTCCGTAAAACTAGTTTTCAGTCCAGCATTGCGGGCCGCAAGGATCGTAGAGGGAATAGGGCTTTCAAATTTCCCGAGAGTAATCATTTAGCATTAGTGAGCTCAAAAGAGGCTCAGGGGTCAAATAGACTATCCTAACGACGCAGTTATCCGCCCTTTCCTGTACCACGTTGCTCCACTTGGGGCCAGCAATTTGTACCAACCTTCACTTATCTCACTTAATTTCCAAACGAGGGAACGTATTAGTAAAAATCGCCGATTAAACAAAATAATCATCGACACAACATGGGTTAAATTAGGGCCTTAAGCATTTAAACTTTCCTCACATTCTTGACCGATGAAAAAGAAGTATTTATATCAATCAAAGGCCGTAATTTATCTTATTTTTCGTTGGACGTCAATTGGAGTTGCGGAGGTCCTTAATTTTAAGAGGAAAGAAATTAAAGACCTGGTCGAAGGTATAAAGGGAAAGATATTGAAATAAGTCGTGATTACATGACTGGTTCACAACGAAAATATTCAACTTTTGAATATTTTCTTTTTGGTTCAACTTTTCCAGCACATTAGGTTAAATGGAGCGATATTGTCAGAAAAGTTGCCTACTCAATCACCTTAAGGTTCTTCCACTGTTAAAAGACTTAAATGTCATTTAATTCATATTCTGTCTACTTATAGAAAACCCTCTCCTCCACATCGTATAGTCAAGAAAATCATACCTTTCCATGCTATTTCATTCTCAAAATGAACTTTTAGTAACATAATGTAAAATGCGATGATGGGTGAAACACGCTGTAAATAGTCCTTTTTCTATCTTAAATAATTCCATTTTCTCGAAAATATTTTTAAAAAGCGAAAAATACCCGGAAATCGCATAAAGTACCTTACTTACTAAAGTACACACCTTACTTTTAAGTATTGTACTGCAAACACTGAAGTATAAATGCGGCAATTGAATTTAAATGGCGCTGCGGTCGACTCCTATGGCTGGAAATGTAAAAGTCCATTAAGAGTATATCCACCGAGGAATGAGCATTATTACTTCATTTATATTTTTTAATAGCTAAATCATGTCCTCCAATTCCGTCTTAAACATTATGAGAATAAACTGTGTTCAACCTGAACTATTTGACCCCTGCCTTGATTTTTGGCAACTAAAAACACATGGTTTCTTGAATGTATGAGCCTCATCTGTAGTAATACTTTATTTTAAAATCTGAATGGAATTTTCCTTTGAGGATAAAAATATAGACGAACAATTTAGATGCTTTTCCAATATCTTTAAATATTTCTTCCTGAGATTTTCCTAATGCAATGAAACGAAGTGAATTCTTATGTTCTCGTGCTACTGAGGTGAGAGAAAAAATTGAAAGAATAAGTCGTTCAATCGCTTTTATTCATCTTTACTAGAATTATTTTTTGATAGGTACTTGGGACTATAGAGTTTTTTACATTTAGTTGACAGCATGCGCTTTTAAGGAGAGCGCTATTGCCAAGCTTACGTTCCGTGTGCTCACCTATGGGAAACCATACCCAACACTGTCACCCCATACTGTTAGCTAAATGTGGACGTGGGTAGCGTAACTATTTGCAGTGGGCTGCGGTAGCTTGACCAATCACTGAGCGTGTATTGGGGATCGAGGTTACTGAGTTCGAATCTCGCTCTAGGCAGGAAACAATCCACATATCCCCACCGGTATTCGTGTAAGTTCAACCTAGCGTTTAATGACCGCTGTTTCCTCCCTTCAGCTGGCAGCGCAAGACCCTTCCCGCAACGCCAGGAACGAGGTCCACTGGGGATTCTGTATTCCATCCGCCTGTTCCGCGTCCGATTGGGAGGCTCATCTCAACTACATCCTCAGCCACATCTCCTCCAAGTTACAAGTTCACGCCGTGGCCACGGTGGAGGATAAGATGTGCCAAGTTATGGAGCCCTTCGAGTTAACTGTAGGAGGAATTACTCTCGGGTAAGGAAAGATTCAGCATTTCGAATTAAACTTGTCGTTCAGCTGGTTTTTCGCAAATCCAAAACGTCAATGTATGTACTTTGAGTGAGATAACACTACACGTAAACTTAAACGGCTTTTCTCTCAATCTTTGAAAACATCTTTTTGATAATATAACAAAGTAACAACTCACTTATTGTTAACTTATTAACATATATTATATTTAATAAGAGGAAATTTTACCAACCACAGATTAAAATAAAACACTACCCGGGTTTTGATTGATGAAAAAATTTCTATTCCAACATTAGTTTGGGCATTAAATGTTATTACTAAAGTACGGTAAATGGCGGCCACCGCCTTAATATTCCGAAAAATTGTACTGAATAAGGAGGCAATGTTCGGAAGTGATTGGAAATACAAAATATACAAATTTGTTCGTGGATCAAATATAACCTACTTTTTGATAAACATAACATTTGAACAACCATTTGAACAGTTGCACGGGGAAATGCTTCTCCTTTAGCCAACTATTCCTCAGTAAGAGATCTGGAAAAGTAATATTTCGATTTGAAGTTGATCAAGGACATAGCTTCACTTATATTTTTTCAACATGTATCGATGATCTGAAAATGAAATTGGACAGTAGTAAAACTGAAAGATTGAAATTGACTATTGAGAATAATTATGGCCGCGAAAGAATGAAATTTCCAAACCTCACCCGAGGGTTTTCGGATCCCTTTGCTTCTAGTATATGAATAATTATAAAAAGGAACTTTCCCAATGCCTAGTGTACAAATTTCATTCTTAATTAGTGAGTCTCTCTGGCGGAGCATAATTCGTTTTAGACCTCAGTTCAAGGGAGACAAAAAAATAAATAAACCTCTAATTCTCAATTAATTGCCTTAGCATTTGTACTTACAGCTTAGGCAACTTCGTGTGTAAGCCGATCCTTTAACTGATATCTATGTATTTCCTCTTTTCCCTACAGCATCGTTTTTGTACTATTCACTATGATTGTGTCAGCATGCACCTTCTACGACGTGTATCCGTATCTGACAGGACTTCCCAGGAACTTTAAAACACCCAGTAAGTAATGCCATATTTTTGTTTGCAATTCCCATACCTCCATTGTTATGATGATTACATGTGCACACTACTTCACGCGACCTCTCCAGAATTCTATAGATCAGATGTAGCGTGGAGTTAATTTTAAATGACTTGCAACCTGAGCTATGCCAGTAACTACAGCCTCGTGTTAGACCTACGAGTCTTTAGAGGTTTCCATTCCAGTCCCTTCAATTGCAGGGGATTTCTTCTCCTCTGTCGTAGCTGTTTTTTGCAAAATGCGCGTCTTCAGTTTGTATTTATTCATAGTGAATCCAATCTTTCTGTTCTGGTCCCAATTGCTTGCACTGTACTCTGAATGACGAAGTAAATGCAATACAAAACTGAATACGTTTAGCATACGTATGCCAATCAGAACACATAGGCCTACTTTTAAAGACAATGGCGAAATACTTGCATCAATAAAAACAAAATAGGGTGAATATCATCGGAGAATGTAAAAAATGCTTTAACAAAAACTCAGGTCAATAATCCATCCTTCTCGTAGGACTGGTGCACCAGCTAATCATGTGCTTCTCAGCGAAGGCGAACATCGATAAGCTACTGACCTACAAGGAATCTAACGACGGACTTGAGTGCATCCACGGGCTGAAGATGATGTCGCTCTGCCTCATCATAATGGGCCACCGTCTAATGTTCAACCTGGGATCACCGCTCACGAACCCAGAGTTCATCGAAGGGGTGAGTATAGTAGTAGTACATTATTGCGAACGATAAGGGTAATGAAGATCTATATATCTATCTATACTAGCAAAGAGACCCGGCATCGTACGGGATGCTGCGAATGAAATTCACTAATCAATGCATTTAAGAACCAGAAGAATGTGAAATTTGGAGTCCCATTTTAAGGACCCGTTATCGATCTCTAGAAATGGGGAAATAAAATCTCCCCCATTAAGGTCGTTAAAACGCTCTCACATTAGTAGAGAGTCTAAATTTTATTATAAGTTTCCAAAAATATGACTCTTTTAGTCAAGCATTAATTTCTTCCGATGGAGTTCCTTTAGCAATGATCTAGTGTTTTTCTTAAATCTCCAGCCAGTAAGACAACCAAGTTTATCGTCGTCCCGTAAATCTTAACACCTGAACCGATTACAATGCTTTTCTAATGGAAGTAAAAGGTAATCGATTTGAGGTGAAAGTACCCAATTGAATTTTATTTTGTCAACAATCTTAAAGGTCACAATTTTCGGTCCTTGAGGCCCTAGGTCTTTTGTCAAAAATTTCAAAATTAAAGGCTCATTACTTAATTCATTCCGGGGCTACATAGAAAGCAGTAATTATGGGACCTAGAGCCCATTGGGACCCCCAACTATTCCTCATGAACTCTAAGACTGTATTAAGGTTACATAGGTGTAGTACGTAGGTATCTAGCAGTTTGAAAAATTCTGCATAATTGGTATGTATGTACCACGCATACCGATGGACCCTAATTATAGGAAAAGTATGACGTGGTAAATGCAGATACTATGTATAAGCCGTTAAGCGCAAATGGAGAGGATGGGGTACAAAATACGCCTGGTGAAATCTCATTGAAATTTGGTATTATTGATCATCTATAATAATGTAAGCCATAAAAGGCCCGGGCGAAATTTCCCGTTTATAGCCATTGATCTGGTTGCCAAGGAGATATGCTATTGCTGAAATCGGAGAAAAAAGTTATAATTTTGGAATTGAAAACGTAATTATTAAGCAAAAACGACGCGTGTAATAAAATCGGTTACAATGATTACACACTTCATTCTTTAAGTCATCCGATAGTGGAAATTACTACCCTATATCTTGACTGCATGTAATTTAAAAAAAGCAAAAAAGGAAACCTCTACACTGATTCCAAAGCTTTTCTTATAGGATAAAAATATAAAGTCCCGTTTTGGGGCCCTGAGGCCTTTTAAGCAATTATTTATAGCCTATGTAACTCTGTTATTTTTTCTCAGCAAAAAATTAAGTCTCGAATCCTTTTTTCTCTTGAGTGTACAACAAATATATTTTCACATTTATATATTAGTAAAATATACAAAAATGGATCTGGGTATGTATGCATACGTGTTTCAGCATAACTCAAAAACGCCTGAACCAATTACTTACAAATTTTGTAATTGGGTAATGGAACAAACATAGGCAATATAAAAAATTTTCAGGGCCCTGAAGGCCCCTGAAAGGCCTTTAGACTTTACTGCCATAAGAAAACATTGGAACTAGTGCCGAGGTTGATTATTTTACTTTTTAAAATCACTAGCACGCATGATATTGGACTAAAATTTTCACTATTGGAGGGCTGAAAGAAGGAAGTATTTAATTTTTTAATTCAATCATGTTTTAAGTTTCGTTTTTACTTAAAAATTAGGTTTTCAATTCCAAAATTATCAATTTTTCTCCCATTTCAACAATGGCATATCTCCTTGGCAACCTGAGCAATCCAAATTTTCAGCAATATTTTACCTGGGGTATTTTGTCCCCCAATCTCACGGCTTTAAAAGTATCTGGAATCAGAACGTCACATTTTTTCTTATGATTGGGGCATCGGTATGCGTAGAACCTTGCTTACTAAGTAGAATTTTGCACACTGATAGAGACCTACGTACTACACCTATGTAACCTTAATACAGGGTTTAGTCTTCAGGGTAAGTCTTATACCACGAGAGGAATGGTTGGGGTTCCAATGGGCTCTAAGTCCCCAAATCACTGCTTTCTATTTAGCCTCGGAATGAATGAAGTAATGAGCCAATTATCTTGGAATTTAGCGCGTACGTACATAATGCCTACTTATCTTTTCAAATAAAAATTAGAATATGGTCTCTATTTGAGATGTAGAAACCTCTCGCTCAAACTGACTTAAGGGAAAATATGCTCGAATTTCATAACAATCTTACCAACTAAATTGGAATATGTTTTTGGTATTACTGTTAAAAAAATAAATAAAATAGCTTAATATCATGCATTTATAGCAACAAAACGGGAAATTTCCACTTAGTAAAAACCAAGATGAAAAAATGAGAAGTCAGATTATCTTCTGTGTGAATATAAATATTACATTATTCCTTACTTTTCTTTTCTTCTCTTGATAATGAAATGGGTATTTCTGTTAGTATATATAAATATATAAAGAAGAATGTTTCTGTGTTTATTTGTCTTAAATGCAGATTTAAAGTTTTATTACGATCGTGTTAAAATTTTTCACACTCACAGTTCACAACAAGAGAAGCATTATTATTTGCATTTTTCTTTGAAAACACTACCTCACCACCCTTTTCCACTCCCTAAAGAAAAATGTTAACATGCAGATTTGCTGTTTTTCACAAATATGCCGGTAAAGAAATAGACCAAAGTGAAGGGTAACATTTTGAAAGTCCGTTAGATTTCCAGCTAAATGAATTTGGACCGTTCCAATGGCGTAATTAGGCTCCGAGTGCTTAAATATTAATTTTTTAAATTGTTTCCAACACACCGAGAGGTGATTTCGACACTTTTTGGACATGCGCGGCATCTTTCAGACATCTTTCAGAACGTATTAACTTCACCTTTCGAACCGGGAAAATATTCAACCAAATGTCATAAAAACGGCCCACAATGTCATTATCAAGTTTATCTTGATACGATTAGTATATCTTACATAAAGTATTTTCTGGATAATGGCATTTTATGTAGACTAAGTTTGCTGAGAAATAAAGAGCAGGTACGGCATTTACAAAGTTATGTACCATTTTAAGTGTGTTCTGCGAGTGTCGATTCTTATAATTATTTTTTTTCGCGAAAATGGCATTTGTGTTTTACAGAGAAAAATTATCTTCACCTATGTTTAAACCACTCGTGTACAATGTAATTTTAAGTTATTTCACACAATGCAATATTAAGTTCAATTTGCGTAAAAAAGGAGCATGGAAAGGTTTAATTTTGTTGTTCACATCAAACAGAGGTCAATTTTTTCTGTTAGTAGTCCGAAAATGAATTGAATTATATTTCAGTCATTTTTACGGACCACCTTCTAGGTATAAGTTACGGGATTTTGACCGAAAATACCGTTTCCTTCAGACAACTGTGCGTCGCTCTCTCTCTCTCTGTATTCCTCCACATTATGGATAATCGCAAAACATCACTCATGATGCGGAGTGGTACTCCTCGTCATTAATTCCACGCAACTTCCCTTTAAGTGCTACCGCGGCTTAAGTTCTTCCCCTGCGACTCGGCATCCATCAAGCCGGTGTCTGGTTTACGACGGGAGACGGGGTTAGGTAGGTCTACCTTCTTGCTCCGTCAAATTTGTGTTCTCTCACGAGCACCCCCGAAAACCCCGGTTCATTGGTATAACGCCTGCAAATTAAAGGGCTCCACCTTCGCCTAAAACCTCGCGAGCGATTTATCACACGGCACTCGAGTGCGAAATCAGAATTGCGGTTAAAAGAGCAGGTAGGTGCGTAGGTACCTACGCAGCGATGCTCAAGCTTAAGTTTTCGGTTTGGTTTGAAGGTGACATACGCCTCAATGCGCTCCTGTGACCTCATGGATCCCTATCAAGGGGAACCTAGGCGAGGGGAGTGTGCTATATGAGGAGGTTGATGGCAATGAGATAAAGTTCAATGTTACAGAATGACAATTGAATGCAGCATAGACTAAGCTCGGCAGCACCGAGATATCTGTCGTGACTCCGAGGTGAGGAGAGAGAATTTACGTCACATGAGACTTGAATATACCTCCTGAATGACTTGGTAACCTGCATATCAGTGACAAGTTTTGGATGGAGCCTTAAGCCCTGGTTACACGATACATTAACACGTACGAGTTCATGTACATTCGCGTGAATGATTTTATGTACGTTTGCCTGAACGGATTCATGTACATTTGCGTGAATAAATGGATGAATCAGTGGTTACACGGTACATGAAACCGCTCATGCATTCGTACAATTTTCAGGTTTGCGATTGTTGTTGTTTTTCTCTTGACTAAGCGCAACATTCAAACCATTCAAGCGTTCATAGAGTCAACCTACCTATAGACTACCTACTATAAAGCAGACTTTACTAAATTATACTTAATAATTCAAATTAATATTCCGATTTTCTGCGGTAATTATCTCAAATTCCTCATTTGTTTTCCCGAGTGGTAGCTCCTCAGATGAAAGATACTCGAATGGACTTGCTAAGTCCCTTTTTATACGTTTCGGGAGTTATATTACAGTTATGGTGAGGTATATTTGTTAACTCGAAAATCAAATAATTGTAGTAGAACAAATACTTTGGATGAAATTCTTATTGAAATGTTAGCTGTATGGTACGTGAGACATTCCCCGTTGAGAAAAAGTGCGTAAAAAAACCCTTTTACAGAGGATGGATAAGAATGTCTGTGAATGTAATATAGTGAATGCAATTTATGAATCAACTCAAATATTATTGGTAGTAACATAATGGATCGTAAAAACATGGATTAAGTAATTCTCGGCACGTTTGGGGAAGGAATTCGGTAGTAGTATTGGAAAAAAGTGTAAAAACTTACTCTTAAATGGATATCGTGGCCTCATGTACACTACGATAATCTTTAATAATCTCTCCGGTTCCTACTTAAGTTTTTAAAAGTAGAATTGGACGTATATAATAACAGCTGATCTACCCAAGAAAATATAACAATGTGAGAGTCGTACAAGCATAAATTTCTGTTAAAGTAATAAAGTAAGTATTTAACGGCCAATCACACATACGTGGCGCGAGCTTCTCAAATATTTAACGCACAAGCAAGGCATTTTGTATGAAATTCACTGTCCTACTGGACTAGCCCTCCCGGCATTCATGACCTTGCTGAGAATGCGTTTAGCTCTGAAAAGAAATAGATAAGTACGCAAAATACAAGGAATGTTGTTCTAATTAATGCATTTGAACCTTTATTTTACTAATGCCGACGGAATGTGTAGGAGGGTAGTCCAAGCGAGTGGCAATGGTCTATAACAGGAGAGGTCCAACGATAGCGAGAGATCAATAAACGTAGCGTACAGGTCGTACAGGTAGTCCAGGAAGTGCCAACAGTGCTTAGTTCAAATAGTACATCTACATACTACCCCGCAAGCCGCATCAATAGGCGTGTGGCGGGGGGTGTTAGGACACCAGCCGTTTACATATAAAAAGGAAACGCTCTAATGAAAGTACGCCTAGCATTTATTGAAGTCCCTTACTGTTCGGGGGAAAAACGAATTCCCATACCTATCCGTTCGGCAAAATATCTCTCTTAATTTATCGTTTCTGTCGGACCTGGAAATATAGTGGGGTTCTAACATGATGTTCTCCGTGTCACTCTGAAAGATATCTATTCTCAATTGTTCAAGCAATCTAAGCCTAGCGCGCAGCCTCCGAATCTCTAGCGGCTCCCAGCCTAATTCTTTTAACATCTGTGTAACGCTGTCTGTACGCCCGTAGCAGTTTTTGACGAATCGCGCAGCTTTCCTTTGTATTTTATTAAGTTCCCGAATTAAGTCTTTCTGCACCGGATCCCATATGCTCGCTGCATATTCAAGGTGTGGCCGGACGAGTGCGAAATAGCACCTCTCTTTTACTTTTTCATCCGAAAATCTTCCCACTATACGCTTGACGAATCCTAGCTTCTTCAGAGCTCTGCCACAAATATTTCTTACATGTGTTACCCACGATAGATCCGAAGTTATCGTAACTCCTAGATACTTCACTTCATCTGTCGCCTTTATGTTAACACCATCCACAGCATATACATGGGAATAGTTGTACGACTTCCACAAGAAATGTACCGCCGTGCATTTGCTCAGATTAAGTTCGAGTCCCCACTCTTGGCTCCACCCATGAACGTTGTTTAAATCCGATGATAGAGTTTCAAAGTCAGAGTGATCACTAATTTCACGATAGATGATAGCGTCGTCGGCAAATAAACGTATTTTACTGCAAATTCGAGAGCATAGATCATTTATGTATATAATGAACAAAAGGGGGCCGATTACGCTTCCTTGCGGGACACCTGATGTCACTTTAACTACATCAGAGCTAATTCTGTCAAGAACTACTTTTTGCTTACGATCACTCAGAAAGTTGCGTATCCAGTTTACTACTGTTTCGTTTAGCCCGGATGACTGTAATTTGTATAAAAGTTTGTTGTGAGAAGTAATCGTAGTAGTAGTAGAGCGTAGTCCTAATGAAGCAGACGTCAAAATAAATACTAATAGCTGAATCAAACGCAAACATACCGGAATTTCGAAGTATGCAAACACCATGCGAGTAGAAAACATTATTTCCGTTATCTGCCACCGGGTGTCACTGAAGCACGAGTGCGACTTGTACGAATGCATGAACCAAATTAGAACATGTTCTATTTTACGTTCACCCATTCAAAAAAACTACAAAAAAACATAATTCTGTGATTCAGTCTACACCAAAAATGAACTTGTGAAACTGTTGCTCAGTATTAGTTTTTCGTTTGATTTTATACCAAAAAGAAGCTGCAACGACTTTCTTTACTGTTTTATCATTGGTTTATTATTCACTAAATGTCTTTGATTGTAAATTCTGATTTAGAAATGTGTTAAAAAATTATTCTTCAGTTATCCAGTTCAGATTCTGTTTTTGCTTATGTTTACATTAAAAGGATTATGTCACTTTTTTCTTAATTGTATTCTTCGTTTAGGTTTATTTTATTTTTATATGATGCATTTTTGATTGTATGTCTTTTCTGTGATTAGAGATATAAAACTGGCATGTAATGTATATATTTATATATGTTCAATAGCAGGTTAAGTACCTTAAGCTCACCACCATTGTAAAATTGGTGCTCTTAGGGGTATTGTACCCAGAGCAAATAAATATTATTATTATTATTCATGCATTCGTACATTTTGGTGTGTTTACACGGTGAATTTTCGCGTTCATTCACACATTAACTTGCACATGTTAATGTATCGTGTAACCAGGGCTTTAAACCTGTTACTCTACGCTTCGGCTATTCCAGGAACTCTAAGCGCAAGCACATCTGAAGCCAAAATACACTTATCGACCCGATACCTTTCGCGTGACAACATAACATTCCTCTGTTATACTTAGCATTTATTTCCCTTCAATTAATCTGAAATGGCTTTTGCTCCCCTAACTCTTCTATGTTTATGTAAAATTGTTTAATACTAGATAGGCATCGCTGTATTTCCGTAAATCAATGACATCGTCAGGTAATATTTTATCGGTTCTGAAAATATAAAAAAAACATGCCATTTTAATTTAAAAATATGACATCATTTAAAAAAAATCACACCCTTATATTGAAAATATTGACATTTTAAATTCGAAAAACGTTGACGCTAAAGTTTAATAAATTTGTTTAAAATATTAATGTAAAAAGTGAACTTAAAAAAATTTGGTATTACTAATAGCACCTCTGTAGTCCTATTAGTATAACACTCCAATGTTAGAAAAAAGTGTTACACAAAGTGTATATTCCATTATGGAAGATTTAAAACAAATGGTCACAAGTTAACGTCGGCACGTGAAAACTTTTCTCTAAAAATCACAGAAGTAGCATCGCCGGATAAGTTACTCCCGAGTAATCAAACATTACAATCAAGGAGATAAGAGTAGTCCGTACATGGCCTGCTAGCCACTTAGTCTAGATACGCGATTCTGCTCTCCAAAGAGGGAGGATTCTAAAATGTTATGTGGGTCAATATTTATTGGGAAATTTCACTTTGCGGTTTCTTTCAAGGACTAATGCTTACTTACAGGACTAGGCTTACCATATGATGTTCACCCAATCTTTCAACATACGATCACCTCTCCTGTTTCGACTATTTTACCTAATTAATGTTTCTCGTAAGAGACCCACATTCCCCCTTCTTATCTTTGTATTTTTTTCACCTACTTCTGGCATTCTTCCTCATACCAACTCAAGCCTACCTTCTCAAGTCTTCTTCAATATATGAAAAGAATAGGAACTATGAAACGCCATGACACAGTCACAGTTTCCCAAAATAGAAATTACTGATTTAATAAAAAAAGGCAACTGAAAACTAAATAATGGCTGATTTAAAGAATAACCTAATAATTAATTGGTAATGTGCGCCTTATTGAGGATTGGATAAATGAAAAAAAGCCTTCTCATTAATATACACTCGTTCGAAGTATGTTCTCGACAATGCCACCATGTATACGATATGACATTTTTGGACAGGATAATTCAAAAAATTATTCAACATTCATTTTCATTCATTTGAGTATTATATCAGCTGATTGGCAGGTTTTTTGACAGTCCCTTTCCTAAATCCCAATTTCTGAAAAATAGTCTTGTTTTCCCTCCCATTCGATATATTCAATAAAAGATTCAGCTATAATTAATGTAAGACATAAAAATCAACACTGAAGAATGAAGCTGAGATTCTGTTGTCACTTTCCTCGACGTTTTCATGTAAATCCTCGCTTTGAATTACACACAAACTAAGTACATCTCAAACTAAAAATTTACAAATGTTTCCACCAAAAGCTCTCTTGGAGACATTATGATTCATAGAAAATTTTCTTAAACATTATTTCCAATATTGTGGCGTTTGTAGATATCATGGTTGCAGGATGTTCATAAAAAAGTCTCTATTTCCCCACATTCTGAACGCATTTCCTTGGAGTTAAAATTCCAAAAGTGTTTAAAACTCATTGCGACCTATCTCTAAGAAAACGTTATCTCTTGACGAATTCACGAAGTAAGAAATGATCGCAAATGACTCAGAACCGTGAAAGAAGTGTGAGTAAGTCGTCCTCAACTTAGCGTAAATAAGAAGAGATTCGAGCACGGATGGCATTTCGTTTTCCTAGACTCTTGTCATGGAATGAGAAAACTTTTCGGGGAGAATTGCGAAGGTAATTAGCCACCAAGGTAGGAATACATTAATGACGTAATGATTACCGAGTGCAAGGTTCGAGGGGAAACTACGTGGTCCACTTGTAACGCCGTAGTCCTAACGCTAGTCTTGATTAGCGAAAATGCATATACGTTCTTGATGAATGCTAATTTAATGCCATATGCTATTTGTGCTGGCAACCAGCATTGTTCTTACACGGGTAATGAGAAAGTAATGCACGTCACGGGGTCCAACCATAATCATCTAATACTGAGGTTCTAAGGTGTGAGTCCCGCGGCAGTAGATTTCTCCAGTCTGCGCATGAGAATTTTTAGCGTTTATAAATTAATGAATAAGAAATATGAATTCTGTGTCCAGTATTTTGTAGCATTTACAAATTATGCGTTGTCTTTATAATGTTGGTGGATTCCGAATATAAAAGTATGTATAATACAAATTATTTTTATTTAAAGAAGAATGCTTGTCTTTTATGCATGTCTACAGATCTATTCCGATCCTGATGAACTTTGTTACATTTAAAGTTGAAAACATTAGAAAAAATTGTATTTACATTTAATTTAAAAAAAACTACTCCCACCCACATTTTCCATCCCCTTAAGTAATATTTTAATGTGAAGCATAGCGATTTATCACGACTATCTCGAAAACGGTGTGAAATTCGACTAAAGTGATAAGTAATATTCTGGAAGCCCATAGAATTAATAACAAAATTAATTTCAACCCGTTTCAATAACGCTATTAGGATCCGAATAATTCAATGTCAAATTTGAAAAGAACCCACCGAAACGAGATATTTTACCCTTTCTGCGAATGCACGGTTTCATTCATTCGTTCCCTCGGTTGCTTATGGGAAGAGTTCACATTATCGACAAGGTTTTTATGCCCGTCAATCACGGGCACGAACAGATAGAACAACAACAATGTAGACCATATAAAAATAATAAAATATATTATGATGTGGACGCGTGTGAAGCCGGGTTTTATGTCTAGTAATTAATTAATATGGCAAAAAGCATATGATTAATTAAAGCTAAATGAAGTTTAATTGTAAATGCGGTGGTTTCTGTGTTTTAACCTACATAGGGTGATTTGTGAACAAAGATTTGCAAAAAGTTAACCAAGCACAAGTCAATGGCATGAATATTCAGAAATCTATTTAACTGCCCCTTTTAAAATCTATAAGTGATGTCGTTGTTGACGCATCGATCTGTCTCCTGTTGCTGTGTGATATAGCACGTGCCAATGCATGTCCATAACTCCGCGTGCTGTAGCGTAATATAGGTTTATCAGCTACAGCGAAAAAAATGCTCTCTGATTACGCCCATTTGACTGAAATAAATTGTGACGTGATCAAGACAATCTATTTCACAAGAGAAAATAGATACAGAGCGGTACGACCAAAGAAGTGTGGAATTGGAGTGCTTTGCATGAATGCAGCCAAACTTAGGTTCAAGTAGCATTGGTTTTCTCAGTTGGTGAAAGTAGACTTTTTTAAACAAAATCAGATGTATTTCGCAAGAATCAACAATATCGCATTTCTTTCGGTTTATCGCAAATACTACAAGTCAACATATCTATTGATAAGTTAAATGGAAGGAAGGAAACATGTTTAGCCCTAATTTCTCTAAAGTAGAGTATCTATTAGGATTAGCTATTATCGAATCAAGCTATCATCAAATAGGTACCTTAATTTTTCAGCGTTTTAATTATGGTGCTTAAGACTTAGCTATCAGTAAGAAATTTCAAAAAAACATTCAAATTAAAGAAATATATTAAATCCGAGACTTTGTTCTCTCAGTGTCTTGAACTCTTATCAACAAAAGAACCATTGATTTAGGATCAATTTTATATTATGTTATTTTTAGGTAATATCTAATTTTATCCTATCACTTTCCTATAGTTCTACACGAAAATGGCGGCCATGATTCTCCTCAATGGACCAATTGTCGTGGACACATTCTTCTCCATCAGTGGATTTTTGGTGTGCTACTTGATGCTTAATGAATACGAGAAGAGGAAGCGAATCAACGTTATCATGCTGTACATTCACCGATATGTCAGGTGAGAGGAACATACTCTTTCAATTCTGTGTACCACATAAATATGATTTCACATGAGGAAATTCAGCAACACCTTGGAATTTATCTCAGATTCACCATGGGTAATCTTGAAGAAATTATTAAAAACTCAGGAATGAAAGGTGAAACAGAAAAACTGCAATTTACACACTGTATTTTAATGTTTAAGGACATATTTTCGTTGCAAAGTAACATTATCTCGTGATTAAAGAGGATATGTAAGCAGCTAATATATCCAAGTGATGTGAATGGAAGGAGGGAAATTAACAATAAACAGTGCGGAAATATAAAATACAGTGCGGAAATTGCGCCGTTTCTGTTTCACCTTTCATTCCTACCATGAAAGGTTTCCATCTTGAGACTGTGAAGAACTATTATACAATTCATGTTAGTTGCCATTTGGAGCAACGCCCTCGAATGTATTACCCTAATGTATGATCCTCAGGGAAGATGAGGGTAAAGGATATTTACTTTGTTGCTCATAAGACAAAAAAATCCAAGAACTGAAATTATAGGGCATAGCCTGACAAAGCATGATAAATAAAGGTAGTTTAGCTTAGGTTCAAGGTGTTTGGCCAAGAACTCTTGGGGTAAATGAAGGCAAAAAAGTACAGATGTAAATGTCTAACTTGAATTCCCAGTATTTCATATTGCTAAACTTAAAAGTATTTTTCCACTGCTACCAATATACAAAGGATGAATTCCAGAGGTAAAAAAAGTGATAAAAATACATGGAAATAATTTTTAATGACTGTTTAAGGGTTTTTACTTGGAAACTATGAGAGATTTCTGTGGAATTTCCAAAAAGAGTAATGATTGAAAGTTTTTCATTATCTCCATTTGAATGATGAATTGAAAATTTGAAAGAAAAATGAAATCTGCATTAGACAATCCACTAATTTTTCAACGTAATTCATCATACAAGCGTTATGAAAAAAATCAAAATGGAGTTTGCAATCTGTACAAAATTAGGGATAATTATGACCTAATCAATCATTTTTGGACAAATAATTCGCAAGCTTGAACACGTTTGACAATTTTGATGCAAGTGACTGTTATTATTTTCTTCGAATTTGCCTGAATATTTCTTGCAAGTGATCAGGTGTTTTCATTCAATTTTGGCTTTAGGTACAAGAAAAAAAAGAAATATTTTTGGAAAAAAATACATTTAACCTAGAACGTAATTTAAGCGAGAACATAACGAAGAATGTTCGAATTACTACTCAGGTGACGAATTATGGCATCTAAGAGCTCAAATAAGTTCAATATGAATCACATACATCAGAAAGGGTCATTAAATCCTTGCCTTTCCGCAGGTTGACTCCTGTGTACATGGTTGTGCTGGCATTCTACACGACCATGCTGGTTAAGTTCGGATCCGGGCCGCTGTGGCAGCAGAAAGTGGGCTTAGAAGCTGAGAGGTGTGCCGAGAGCTGGTGGACGAACGTGCTGTATATCAACAATTACGTGAACCCTGAGAAGCTGGTGAGTGAAGCCAAATGGTCCAGGAAATACAATGCGCAGTTAAACATCCCTGCATCTTCATTTCCTTAAACATCACGATGGCTCATGAACTAGCTGTTCCAAATTTTTGTTGTTTGTAAGAATACCTGTTTTCCTCAATCGGAGTGGAATTTTGGCATGGTAAATATTTACTTTACATAAATATTGCCTAGCATCAACATGCCGAAATGACTTCGAGGCCGATAAAAACTTCATGTTTTATAACTTTCGCGATACAGACAATGAATTTATCTTGTGCGCACATGCTTAAGAAGACAAGCAAAAATGAAATGCCTTTCTAATGATATAAAATTTGGCCTGAATAAGGCTGAGTTATGGAAAAGTGAGTGAACATTGATTTTATGTCTACTAGAGGAAGTTTACAATGTAACTGTACCAAAATAGTGATCAGTTTTTCCCACGAAATGAGAAAATGCACCTAAACATTTACAGGGGCCCCACCGTCTTTTTATGACGCACTGAAGTTTTTTCTTGGTGGCAGAACCAAATAGTAATATAAGTTTTACAATATGGCACTGAAGCTTATTTTTTGCAGTCCAATACGGTGAAGCTTCGTTCATAATCATGCATTATAAATGTTGTTCAATGAGGATTTCACCATTTTCTAACCAGGGCAAACGGGAAATAAATACTTTGGAGCCGCAATTCGGAGCCCAAGAGAATTTCGAACACCAAGTGGACGTAGGAGATTCCCGCAGAGCTAAAAAGAGCATTTAGATAAACTATAAAATATTAACGCTGAATGATAACCGAGGATATGGAAATTTCCGAAAAATTACACTTTAAATTTTTGTTTTCTCTCGGCATTCGAAGCAAATTTTATACGCCCACTACTTAAACAATATTTTCATTTTCTCATCTACTCGAGGCGTGGGTGGTACGTCCACGTGAAAACAGTCCAAGCACTCGCCAAAGATGCTCACTAAACAAGATCTCTCTTTTCCAAGGTTACCATACTATCAAAGATGATCCAGATTTTTTAGGTAGCGATAGCTTTAAATATTACTAATAAATAATAAATAACTCAGCTATTTGTTGAAAACCATGAAGTGAAGTTGTATACAGTTCCGTAAGAACAAGAGCACTCCTACTTCGAAGAAAGGTGACCTCTTCCTAAATTTAAATATGTCAAATATTGAAAGTGCTTCAAGTGTAGTACCTCTTCCACCAGAATGGACGTTTATCCTTAGTCTCCTAGGCACCTTTCGTAAAGAGAGGCTAATGCCGACGCCAGGTCTCGTCCAACCCCTTTTTCATTCCCCACAGGATCCTTCGTATTCCAACCTACGCAACTTTCCTCAATGGCGCAAGTGGCCTAGTTTGCTGGTCGCCTCCCCCGAACAACCATCAAAATGAGAAATGTATCAAACTAAAACTAATGAGGTAAAAAGTACCGGATTGGCTTTAGTCGTACATTCATACCCATAACGCTATTCCCTTTTGGGGTAGGCATGGGCTAAAAAGTTTAATTCTCGGTGGTATGCCAGTAAAGCTAACTCTGCCTCAATAATTAATTTCCTTCGGGTATATCGTCCTTTAATACCAATCACTGCATACCCCTTTTTCTACAGTTTCACTCATACGTTAGGATACTTCGTGAACGCTCACCTGCTCTTGAGATTCCTAATACTCCACATCTCACATCCACCCATGATTTTAGCGGTCTACCCCTCCCTCTCACACCATTCACTCCTCTATCATGAATCTGCTTCGTTATTTTATTCTCATCTATTCTCTCGACATGTTCAAATCAATGAAGCACGCTCTTTTCATGCTTATTCACTATCGGAAAATTGATTCCAAATTATTTCATTACCCATCTTTCCTAGCTCTATCCCTCCTTCTATTACTGCAAACACTTCTCAGATGCCTCATACCTACTGCATTTAACCTACTATTATGCTTATCCTAGCACATCCAGTGCAAACAATGATATATCCATATGCATATCCTGGCTTTAAGCCCAACTAAAAATCCTCTGCTGGGTAAGTCGTGAGAAGAAAAAGGAGAAGAGGAAGATTCTATTCCATCGCAATTTTTCCATCTCGTTCTATACACGTTTATAGTTTTTTTCAACATTCTTTTCTTTTCAATTTTCAGTCAGTCGACGAAGCAAGCATTCCCCCTACCGTTTTTTTCACCATTCTCTTTTTTATGCCCTCACCCATTCAATCAGGAAATGACCTCGCACAGTTGCTTCTGCATTACGGATTTCGGGGTAAAAAAATCTTTTTCGCGATAACGAGAATCAAGACATCTCCCCAGCTTTGGGAGTCCGGAAGGGGTTATAGTCGGGGGTGAAGCAAAGGAGCATTACGGGAGGCAGGAGGGAGGAAGATTGTCGAAGAAGAAGTCGTCGGGATGCCTGCAAGGAAGTTTTAACCTCGTTCACATCTTTTCGTTGCCTCTTCATTTCCCCTTGCCTTTTTTTTCACATGTCGAATTTTCTTCATGGGCGTGAGCTGACCTTTCTCACAGACGTGCGTGCAAATGGAACGATAAGATTTTACGAGAACTAGAATACAAATTGGGATGCCTTCGGGAAGTTTTTGTCGCTTTTTCGTTTCCCAGTCTATTCCAAAATTTCTTCAAGCCGCTGATATTTCAAACTTACTTTCATGTAGATTGAACTGCGTTATTTTACAATTACTCGCCTAGGAATTGGGAATGAAGCGGAAAGCTTTAACCCTCTTCAATATTTTAGTCGTATCTAATTTCACCAGTCGTTTTCAAAGTATTACTACATAAAATGTTTATTCGTCCAGTACTGATATATAGTTCCGAAATATAGACCTTAGCAATGGAAACATAAGAAATATAACAGATATTCTAAAAAAATGCCTTAAGGAGAATAAATAGCCTCGTTAAGGAAGTTATTGTATAATTAAGGCGTATGAATTCTTTTCTGGTTCTCCACCGGGTTAGGCTCTCCATACCTACTGGCCGTCGGTTCGATGTCCGACTCGTACGTTGGGCTGCTGAGTCTTATACTGTCTGTCTAGTCTGGTCTGAGACTCAGTAGCCCGCACGACGATGCACGAGTTGGGTATAGAAACGTTGGCCAGTTAGGAGAGCCTAACCTGGAGGAGAACCAGGAAAGAATTAATACATCAAGTGCGCCGGGAAAGCACCAGATATATGGTGAAGGCGTTACAATCATGAGCTGGTTTTGGTGTTTAAAGAACTTGTAGTGACTCACATAAAGTTAGCCACATTACGTTGGGCTGGGCATGTTTTTAGAATGGATGATGTCGACTTCCCCAAGAGAGAGTTAGCGGTACTGCCATAGGGAAGGTAAAGAAAGGCCTGGACTTCGACGAATTGGTGGAGTCGACACCAGGCTTTAGAGTATCCGGAATTAGTGGGTTGCTGTAAAGGATAGAAGAATCAATGATAGAAGATTTTAGAGGAGGCCCCCAAATGGAGTCACCGACAAAGAAGAAAATTTCTTCGGGCGCATGCTGATCTTCCAAACTGACATTCATGTAGTACATGGAACCATGTGATTTTACAATTACTGGTCTGATAATTGGGATTCTTGCAGAAAGCTTTAACTAGCTACAGTCTTTTCGTTCTCTCTTTGTTTGCCCGTCATTTGTCCGGTCAAAGTTTTCCTACAGGCATTGGGTGGCCTCATATACTGGCCATATGGAAATTAAGATGGAAGTTAGCGATTTTACAATTGCTCGCTGTGCTCTAAAAACTAAGTCCTAAAGCTAAGTCGAAAAGTAGTTCAGCGTGAGTTTCATTGAGATAATTGTGAGAAAAATTCTAAAGGAATATTATTAAGAAAATATCGGTGTAAAAAAGGTTATTTTAAAACATTTGATTGGTCCCGGTAAATACCAATGACATGGTGCTGGCACTAATTAATTTTTTTTATCAGGAACACCTTCAGGGTTATTTCATTAGTCTGGGTAATTGAACGCAATTATTTATATTTTCCAAGTATCTCATTTGCTCCTTTCACAATCCGTCCCAGCAAAGCCCTAGTAATTGTTGTAAAAATAAAGTAGTACCCAATCGCTCCCAGTTTCGCTAAGCGCAGTGTAGATTACACTTTACGCTATTTTTTTAAAGATCAAATCTGTAATCTAATTCCTATTTAAGCAAATGTGGTCATGTCAGTCAGTGTTTCAACGGCATCAAAGAGAAGTTTCTAAATTTATCATGTCAAAAAAATTTGGGTGACATTAATTATTTCCCCGAGTTCTAAATCTAACCCCACTAATTCCTCTCTGAGCCCCAATTCTGCTAAGTGCACTCCTCAAAGCTCTTCTTATGTTAGTGATAAGTGGAAAGCATTATACAACTTCACCAACTCTTGAGAGACAAGGACGATGGTCTCGGCCTGTGACAAGCTCATCTGCAATCGAATTAGAGTTTTACTTCGGCTTGAACTCATCTGCGATTAAAGATTCTCTTGTACCAGATGATCCAAGGCCGCCATTTTCTGATGGAACCAGTTCATAATGCATGCTCATGTTTGTTTGCTAATGTAGAATGAAAAGGAGAACGAACGGTGTTTTTGTTTTCCTAAGAAGTAATGATGTTAGGTAATGACTTCAAGTTAGCAAATGAAATCCAAACACACAATAACTGGATATACTTAAATAACTATTAAAAACGATGAGACACAATGTGTACTCAGATTACTTCAATTGTCGACTGATAGTGATGGAGTCAACTAGAAAACGGCATCGTCGTTATTAAAAAGTCTTCTTTGGTAAAGAGTTTGACAGGGCGGTCTATCAAAATAAAAATATATTAAGGATGAAAATAATTCACTGCAAGAGAGTTGCAACCAAGCGAAACTAAAAAAACGAAAATTGATAGTAATTCACCCTTAAATGATCTCCAACACTAGGTAATGCTCACTCCTTGCTACACTGCGTTGGATCGATTACGTGATCAGATAATGAATTCACGAGGGTTAAGTTAAAAATGCATCTTTTTCACGTGTAAAAGTGAGAGACGAGAGGCCCGTAAGGGCACTTCCCGCGCTTCATGCCACTATTTCTGACTGTTGAAGCACTCGTAATAGAGAATTGACGTTTTAGAGGACCGGATAAGTGAAATATGGGATGAGAAAGGCCCAGAAAACTTTGTAAACGTGAAAATAACTACACGTTGGTACTTGAAAGTTAACTTCCCCCTTGAAATAATTGGGCATAATTATTTATTGACTATGTCACCTTGTCATAATTTGGTTGATTCAGCAGCTGATATTGTACCCACATTTATCAAACAATTCTTGCATTAGAAGTACATAAAACAAGTAGCTATCGTCAAACAATTTTTCCACTAATTAGATGATAAATACACCAGCGACAACAATCAATCTGGAGTTTAAAAGTTGGCTAATGGGTAAGAAAATATGACATTTTTACCGCTGGGTTTTGCGGCAGCTAAAATGTTCTCTACAGTCTAAATTATTAGGCGTTCACTGCCCACATCTATTCCTGATGTGGAAAAAAACCTTTTGACACACCCTAGAAATGATTTGGAGGTCACGTATAAATACTTCACCAACGATTTGCGCACCGTGGCGCAGACATCGACGAACCATCGCAAAATATTTCTCCCTGGAAATGCGATACTTAATTATCTGGAGCTAGATGATCTTCAGTGGCGTAATTCGGGGGTGGCAAGGGGTGGCAGTTACCACCCCAGAATCGTCCAACCCAAAATTTTGCCACCCCTGAATTTGTAAGTAAAAATCTAAATAAGTTACAAACAATTGGAAAATACAATTCTTCAGCTTCAGTATACATCTCCAAAAACTAACAATTCAAGGCTAGTTTTTTTTTTTTTTCCGGGGGAGGACCCCCGAACCCCCCTTCTACCTGGGGGGTATTCCTAACCCCCCGGTAGGCCTTGCCACCCCAGTTAAAAAATTGAAATTACGCCCATGATGATCTTCAACAGTTGGATTGGGGTGACACTTGAATTAGACCATAGCTATCAATTAATAGGCTCTAGCTGCCATAGTCCATGCCTGATGCATAACTAACTCCTAGGCGTTCTCATGAAATGTGCGCATATATACTTTAACCCATGATGCGTAAGCATTTATCAGCGTTTCATCGCATTTTATTCCTCCCTTCCTCGTCCAATACCCCATCAATCACTTCCCTTCTTCCGTACTCCCATTCCGTCTTCTCGACAACGGAGTTAAAACGAACGAGGAATCCAGGTTCGGGGAAAGAGGAAGGAGAGACTGTCGCTCTCGCAATTATCCAAAGAGTATGGCGCGCCCGTCGTTAACCGCGCGCGCGCGCCAAACTTTCTTTTCAAAACGCGCCAAAACCTCATGATTGCTTCCCGCTCGTGCCTCGCCACAAAATCCCCTGTGCCCCCACCCCCAAACGCACTTCTCCCCCCCTCCCCCAACCGCTCTCCCAATCAGAGTTTGCCACGGAAGTTGGAAGGGTTTGACGTCCGCACTTCAACTGCATACACGTGTGTCGCAGAGACACACACACACACTTAACGGGTTGATTTTAAGGAGTAGAGGGGGGAGCGAGGAGGTTGCTGATGGAAACACGTAAAATTATCAGAGCGTGAGGAGGAGCGTAAAGGCTGTTGCTCTATCTTCGATATTGCGTAATTTTTATGACGATTTTTCAGAAAAATGTAAAAATTCGGATAGCATGGAAAATTATAGCTGTGAAGTATGGCCGCTAGAAGAAAACTTCGAAAGACTTTGGGAACTTTTCATCTGCTCTAGTACGCTCCTCGTTCCGCTACACAGCAGCGCACATTCTTTACATTCGTTTCAGACCGTGCACCCTCTGCGGCGCACTTTCAAACAAATA
Source organism: Pyrrhosoma nymphula (assembly GCA_963573305.1). Lineage (NCBI taxonomy): Eukaryota > Metazoa > Arthropoda > Insecta > Odonata > Coenagrionidae > Pyrrhosoma > Pyrrhosoma nymphula. Next base: position 42,051,902 of record OY754334.1, read on the forward strand.
GGAGTGCGGGTGGAACTCAAAGCGCTCAACAATAAAAGTGCATCGATATCCACATCCGCGATTGTTGTTTACGCCAGGGGCGGATTTAAGGAGGTTTCACTCAACTTACGAGAATTCGACGAAACTTGCTGGAAGCATTACTTATGTTGTCTTAAATCAACCTGATTTTTTTCAGAATTATTTACCGCAGATTACTTAAGATATTTGATCGAGAAGTGGAAAAAAAATTACATGGGTTCTTATGGGAACACAAGGTACGAGTAGCTTAATTCATCAAAAAGAACCTTTTTCTAGTTAAGAATAAGAAAAACAAAAATATTAAAAACAAAGTATATCAAATGATTTTCATACATTAATCTATTGATGATTTAAATTATTTTTGTTTTTCTTATTCTTAACTAGAAAACGTTCTTTTCGATGAATAAACCTAGTCGCACCTCGCGTTCCCATAAGAACCTGTGTAATTTCATGCCCACTTCCACATCAAGTATCCTAAGAAATCTGCGGTATATAATTTTGAAAAAATTCAGGTGGCTATAGGAAAACATAATTAATGCTTCTAGCAAGTTTCATTGAATTCCCTTAAGTTGAGTGAAACCACCGAACGTCCTTAAGCACAGGCTAGATAGGCGCGCGCCTAGGAGCCCGCACCACAAGGGGGCCCGCACCACATGGGGGCCCGACACGACATTGGCAGTGAAGACGACCGAAGACCGGTATCGTTTCATGAATTTACGAAATTTCATTAGCCATTTAAATGTCTCATTACGAGGAGGTACTAGAGTGTATTGTATTGAAAATAAATTAAAAATAAACAGACGGATGTTGCAGTTGTTTTGTTCCATTTTTGTCTTCTTTTTTAAATGTTAATGTTAATTTAATGTTAATGGAAATTAAAAGGTTAATGTTTCAAAAACTTTCCGCCCCCCCCCCCCCCTCCGGGACCCCCGTTGATCTGTGCGGTATTCCATACCCCTTCACCCGTAGGGCCCGCACCACAGATTGAGCCTAGGGGCCTACAGATCCTAAATCCGGCCCTGGTTCACGAGTCGATTTTCAGTAAAGGCCTAAGACATGGATGATGTAAAATTTTCAACCCCTGTGAGGTAAAAAGCTATGATTTTTAAATAAATGTTTTGAACGAATTCTATTGCAATGCATAAAATATTCGCCGTCGAGTATTGTGCTACAAAATGCTACCTACTTCCCGTTCACCAAACGTTTCGCCGGTAGACAACGTTCCTTATCGTTGTTCTTGTGCGCTGAAGTGTTCGGATATGGACTAACTTCAACAACTTGATGGAAAACTCCCTATTATTGACCACCAAGATGAAATTTGGAGACGGGCATCGGGAAAATAAAAAATCCAAGTAATGAGGAACGAAAGGATTAGAGAAATTATGAATGTAAAGAACACCATTGTAGATTATATAAATCACTGAAATTAAGATGATATGTCCACGTAAAACGGATAGGAAATGAGAGGATCCCAAAACAAATTTTCGTTTTGTATCCATAGTGAAGGCGAAGGATAGGTAGGCCTAGGAAAAGTTGGATAGAAGGAGTACAGAAGGAAATAAGAGAAAGGGGATTAGAGGAAGCACTCTGAAATGACTGTCAAGCATGGATATTGTGAATTGGAGGACGCCGTAGAAGTCGCTAACTGACTCGATATATAAAAACACATATATACGATATAAGCGCACTTCGTAATTCACTGCCATGACTACCCGTATCACTCAGCGTTGTCTCAGACCAACGGCAAGACGACATTTGGATAATGATTTTAAAGCCACACGACGATTTAATATAAACGACGATATTCGACCGATGTAAATTTTTATTCCCATTGGAATGTCTGCATAGAATTCTCACGACCCCTATCTATATTTTTGCACCTAAAATCTCCTTTGCTAAAAGATATATTTGCTACCTAATATGGCATACAATAATGTGTAGTCATGATTGAATTACATTGATATTCGACAACTAAGACATACACTAACGTGCCGGGGCCCTGGACTTCAATTCAATGTCCCATAAACTGTTCAGCATTAGATATGAGGATGATTTTAGTCAAATGCCAATTTTAATGAAAGACAATTGTGTGATGTCACAAATGCTCGACTAAAATACGATAATTATCTTTAAAGGCTTCAAATGCTCACCAATTTATTGTGATTTAAAACAAATCTAAGCGTCTTGAGGTACAATTGAGAGAGAGAGAAAGATAATGTGTCGGATCCTCTCATGTGGTTAATTTGCTTTGGTTTTTTCTTTGATTTTAGCAATATGAATTATTACTATACCTATTACGAAAACTTGAAAAATGATGAATTTAAAAACATTGAAACAGTTTTCAATAATGTTTTATGATTGAGATGCTTGTTTTCTTCACGGCAACAGATGAACTCAGGTAAAATAACGTATTATTGTTGTTCGGCTAAAGGCAAGTAAAATACAAATTAATCGGCTGAGTATAAAGTAAAAGGAAAAGAAATATCTCCCTACTCCCTCAAAAGTTGGAAAAGTTTTCTTCTCCTGCGCGTTCTCTTATGTTGCTTTTAAGTGACATATGATAATAGACTTGTTTCAAGAATATCACCTCTCGATTTACACTATTCGTATCGGCAAACCTTTGCGTGTTCGAAAACAGTAGCTACTGTAAAAGAAAATGAGTTCTTAAGTTAGTTAACTCACCGGAATTATATTAATTTGCGTAATAGGCCATTGGCACGAGGCTAACTAGGTAACGCTAGCATCAAGAGCACGAGCTAAACCGCTATTAAACACCATATACGATGAGGAATAAAAGATTAGTTTCGTAAGTTATGGAGGGAGCTATAATCGAGTAAAAAAAACGCACTCTCAATTTGCTTAATAAACCTGCGTAACATTGTTAGGCGCAGCTATATATGGAGTGGGTTTAAACTGGAAAGCTACTTCTTCAAGTTTATTCTACAAGATATTGCAGAGAATATTTATCTGCAGAAAAATATTTCACAAGTTACTCCAGACAGATTGGTTGCTATTGACATTGGCAGCAATAGCAATTGCCAAAACTTTTAAAAGTTCTGCAAGCGGATTTACAGTGCCGATTACACGTGGAATCTACGTCAAAAGTCGCTGGCTACAAGTAACTTGCGCAATAAACTTGCCAGTGTAAACCCACCTTAACAATTGTAAGGTAAATGGCTGATATTTTGGCAACACTAGAAATACGGTAACATTTTCTTAACAACAAGGCCGAATTCGTTGGATTTTATCTGCATTGATATTTCACTAAAACTTACTTTAAAAGCCATATCTAACCTTCACATTTCTCTCACCCTATCTCACAAGCCTCTTTGTCCCTTCCATTCGCAGTGTATGTTCCAGTCCTGGTACATCACATGCGACATGCACCTGTTCATCATCTCGCCGCCGATCGTCTATTTGCTCTGGAAGAAACCCCTGTTCGGCAAGATCCTACTGTTGACAGTCACCGTCGCCTCCATTGTGACCTCCTTCCTGGTCACGTATGTCAAGCGCCTGGACGCCCTCCTCCTGCTCTACATGAAGTAAGTGAAACTGCGGAAGCGTTAACTCCCTGCTACACGTGATTCCCTGAATCCCTTTAACGTGCTCGTATCCCCTGTCGTACTTCCTCATAGGGAACAGGGGAATAAACAGATGCAGCGGCGTTGGTTTTTCCGTGGAAAGGAATTACAGCCCCTCGTCCCGGAAGGATTACCGCGTGTCCTGTCTTGCGTGAGGGTTTCGCAATATTGAACGAGGCTTCATTGTGTCTTCGTCACCACCTTTGAAGCTTCATTGGTAGCGAAACGAAGCGATCTCCGACGAGTGAATTTCCTTTGGATTACAAGTCTCAATTATGCTTACCTACTAGCACTAACACATACTCTGCTGTTTGATCATACAGACTTAATCATACCTGGGTTAGTATGCTTACTGACGTGATTCTAACAGCAAAGTTACTAATGCAAATATATATATATATATATATATATGTGTATATATATATATATATAATTATATAAAAACTTCGTCACTAGGGTGACTAAAAGGAAGTTTTTATATATTTTTGTGTTCACGCTCGTGAAAGCTTCCAATTAATATATATATATATATATATATATATATATATATACGACTAACGTAGGTGTACACCTACATTAATGTTTGCCATTAATGGCAGTATGATAATAAAATCAATGGAAATATATTATTAACCTCAATATACTACTACTGCAAGTACACGACTAACGCAATTAAGTTACTAGCGTAAGTATACTGATAACAAAGTATTATGAAACCGGAAATGTACTACTAACGTAAGTCTACCTCGGACGTAAATATATCAATAATATTAGCATATCGCAAACGTAAAGAGTATTACCAAGGGTGGGATATTAATGAAGAGGATATGCTACTACCTGTAAATACAATGACAACCTAAGTGTAGTAATTGCCTTATGTTTCGTTATTTTATCACATAGTTTTAATCGAACCTGAACGGAAATACTGTACTGCACACTTTAGGCTGCTTTTTACGAGTTTCTCAATTCTATTTTTTATTTATAGATGTTACATTTTATTTTCATGGTTTACTGATGTGTAGGTTTAAATTACATTACTTTCATTAATTTTTTTAGCATGCACGCGTCTATACTAATATCCCTTGAGATAACGACCCAGGTTTATACGTTCTCAAAGAATCTGTTTAACCTCACGCAGAGCTGAGTCATCACGTAACTCACAAATCTAAATATAGTGATGGACAAAAATGAGTAACGTTTTAAACCATGGAGAAAAAGTACAGAGAAAAACAATGTAAATTTGTATATGTTTTAAACTTATAAGTATGTAAATAACACACCCTAATCATTGTATGGTACGTTGGGTAGGGCGTGGGTTGAACTCGAAATGCAGCCACCTCCCCATGATAAGTTCTAGGTCGTTTTTTAAAGCAAAATGAGCGAAGAACTGCACACGCAATGTGATTTGAAAAATACCGCCAAATTTATGATTGGAACTATATTTCATAGCTGCGCGGCCAAAAAGAATTAAAATAATAGTGTTTCTGAAGTAGGATTAAGCTCGTATTCAAATATAACAGTTTTATCTTATTGTAAAATCATATAGAAAGTTCGCGCGAAAGAACGCGACAATAACTAAGGCCAATGCAGCATAAATCACTTTTTTATGCGGCCTGCGTGACCAGTTAGTATTAAAATATGAGAATTAATTTACTCTACTTTTTTTATAAGCACCTCTAGGTACAGGAATGTAACTATAGCATAGCGTCTCAACCAGTGGCGGATACAGAAAAAACTCAAGGGGGGGGGGGCGCAAGTTATCGCGACGATTGTAGCTTTCAAACTGACTGCCTGGCAGCGACTCTGCTTCCCTTATATATGTAGCTCGGTTGTTTCGAGAACATTCGGTGCCAGAATGTTCGCTTCCATACTTTTAAGGAGTGTGAACAATACGAACAGTAGAATATTCGCGACTTTTCTCGAACAAATGCCAGAAAGAAGAACGTATCGAGATCACTAGAATGGCCGTGACTTTCCTCGTAGGTTAGCTATCTATGTGCCGGACAGAAACGTATAAAATACCGCGGACGCGCGCGCGTGCAACATAAGAAAGTACAACTACTCGATAACTCGACTCGACTCGAAAGACACGAACGAATAGCGTGCGGGCTGACTGGCGGGGGCGGCAATGCGTGCGGCCCCGCAAGGGGGGGGGGGGGGCGCGCCCCCCATATGTATCCGCTACTGGTCTCAACTAGATTTGTTATAAAATCGTTATAAAATTTCAAATTTTGAAATTTTACTAAAATCGCAAATTTATCACATATTCCATAGCGATGCGCGACCAAAATATATGATCTAGATATAATATATATAATTTTACGTCATTTTGAAATACTTGTAAAATCGTTTACGCGATATAGGACTGTAGTCTTACCACCCTTACATACTTACAAAAAATATTGTAAGTTTATGATTTTGAACGATTTTTATCGAACTTTAACGGCAATGCGCGCCCGGAAGATGTATAAATAATTTGTTTTAATAATATTTTTTCTTGCCTATACCAATAGCAACCTTTGTGCGCTATAGTATTCCGAAATAAAATAATTTATTTTTTTCGAACCACCCTAATCGACATATCAGACGCGTGAGTTGTTCATGCGAATGTTTCATGCATGCATGGTTACCTTTCGGTCAGAACCCTGCCTCCAGCACCCCCCTTGTTTCTTCCCCCCCCCAGGTTGAATCACCGCCCCCCAGGGTGCGGTAACGCCCACTTTGGGAACCTCTGTGCTAGCTAGACCCTGAAGGAATAGGTGGATATAATAAGAAATGTAGAATAAGTCCGGCATATTTTACAAATTACTTAGACTATCATTGTGCAATAAACTCGAATAGCACTAGGCCATTATTATAACTTAAAAAATGCGTTTCCTGAGCGTGCGTTTACTGCAATGTAGTAGGTACGTTCTTTCATACTCTTCAATTTAGTGCAGACAGAGGGGACAAAAGGGTAAAAGTGCCTTCCAAATTACGGAAAACAAACAGGCAGGCAATAAAGGAGGGCTTTTCACAAATGGGATTAGGATTTATTCATTGGCAAAGTGTCCTTTTGAATTTGGAGTGCACGCGATCTTCTTAATGAAAACACAAAGCATTTGCATTTATGTCTTTAATTTGGATTGCGTGACCAAATTATTTTTCGACTCGGAAACATCAGTCTCCCGAAAAACATGCAGAAAAGGGATCTCTGAAAATTCCAGGATTAACATAAAAAATCCAGCTGACCGTTTCGTCGCAGGGCAAAGCCGTAGATTTATTTAGCTAAACTAGTCGATTCCCAATTAGAATTCGACAGCAATGTAGCGAATAAACAACTATACGAAAATCCACAAAAATAGTCATTGCGATCAACTTTTAAGCACCAAGGCCTGGTTTATAATATCTGAAAATGGAAAAAATGAGTAACTTTAGAGAATAGTCACATTCGATTAGTGCTTTACCATTTATTCGGTCGGCTATTTAGACGATTTCTAATTTTATTCAATTTTATACAGGGTTATCTCTGGATGAGAAATATGAGTGTTCAGAAGAGAAAAAATGAGAGTATTACTGACTTGAAAATTATGATTTAAGAATGGATAATAGGTCCTTTCCAATCGCGCCAATCACTTCGCAACACAACAGCGCACTTGCCTTCCCCAATCGTTACAAACCCTGCGTATTAGGTTGCGCACTTCAAAACAGATCGGGAGCATGGCTAAATTACGCTTAACAACGAACGAACGTCGATTATGGCATCCGTGTTTGTTTTCAAGTTTGTTAATTTTTAGTAAAGGCGTCAAAAATATATATGATGAGGTTTTTAATTACTCTGACAATGAGATAAAAATCTTACGTTTTTAAATACTTATTTTTGAACGAATTCAACAACTTTAAACTAAAAATTCGGCCGTGACTGTTGTTCACTTACAAAATGCTACCTACCGGCAAGTTACAAAACATTTCGCCAGCGCACATCGTTCCATCCAGAGTCGTTCATGTGCGCTGAAGTGCACTGATGGGTTCCGATGTGCGCTAACTTCAAATCTTGAATGGAAAGCTCTCAATAATTGGTGCAGATACGCGCTTACATTAATATAGTTATTTATTCGCACTCTAGTTTCAGCTTTTGAACAGTAATTTTCAAGGTATAACAGTTGAAACCTATGGAACTAGTTAAACCAATGAGTAGAAATTGAATTGGGCACTTTGAATTTGCTTGAGTGCGCTGTTCACTTAACTATAAAGACTGCTAACAATAGCACAGCTGCTTTACAATCGAAACAGCGAATTAGGCAGCGAATTTCAAAACTGTTTGGCAAAATTGTGGGTTGGAGTGTGTCTAAGAAGATATCAACTACAATAATCGCATCTGCGATTGTTGTTTATGTTTTGATGTTCGGTAAAGGTGAGAAACGAGTAGTAAAAGGTATTTAGTAAATTTGTGGTAAAATGTTTTCATTATTCAGCACCTAGTTTGAACGAATTTAGTAGTATTTACGAACTACTTACAGAAAAATTTCCCCCATGACTAATGTGTACCTACCTACAGAATGCTACATACCGGAAGATTACCGAGCATTTCGCTGGCGCAAATCCACCCATTTATGCGAGTCCATGCACGCAGAAGTGCGTTTACTGTTCTGTGCTCACATCAACATCTCGAATGGAAACCTCTCATTATTGTTTGAGGACTACGCGTACATGCTATCTATTTTCGGGAGCCTTTCAGTCAAGATGGTTAAGTCAGTTCAGATCGTAACACGTGCACTTCAGGTTACGCGAACGAAGAGCAATAAAAAGATATGCGCAAGCAAAATGTTCGGTAACTTACCGATTGGTAGCATTCCTTGGGTAAACATTAGTTGAAACTGAGTTTTTCACGTACTCGTTCAAAAAACTAACTTAAAAAGCCAAGTTTTTTTTAGCACATAGTGATTAAATACTTTTAATTTTCCATGCTTGACGCCTTCACTAAAAATCTACATTCAAAAAATACTTGAAGATACGACTATCGACGTTCTTTTCTTCTCTATCGCACTGCAGCTCACGTAGAAACCGATTTAAATGTGTTTTGAAGAGCTTTGCCTAGGGCGCAGGGTCTTAAACGAATGGAAATCTTTCTTCATTACCTTTTTTAATTTATTTTCACTAATTAGCAACTCAAAACATCAATTTTATACGAAAAAAATGACTGCAGCAACATAAAGAAAAATGATATAAAAATTCCATCATGTACTTACAATGCGTCTGCCCTCGGGATGGGAATAGAGGAGCAGAGGATCCTTTCAATCAATAGCCTTGCACGTTTTCCTCCGAGATCATTCGGGTGACATCTGATGTTTTTTACGTCACGCGCGAGGATAAGAGGGACAAGCACTTTTTCTCTCCTTTTATCGAAAAAAAAAGAAAAGCGAATCTCGCCCTGTCAAATTATCTGAGAACGCTGTGCCTCTCACCTTCTTTTCAACACGATTTCGTGATAACTGCTGAAAAGGGAGGAAAATATGAGAAGCCATAAATCATCCTGCGGTTCTGAATGCATTGAAATGATCCACGTGGGACGAAGTGAAAGAAAGAGTAGTTTTTCTTTTATTTTCCAGTACGTGAGAAAAGAGAAGCCGGAAGCGCGTTTAGATCAACACTGCGTTAATTCTCTTGAGACTCCTTTATATGTTACTATCACGAAGAAAAGAGAATATAGTTCTCTGTAATTCGTGATTACTACAGTCCGTTCCACAATAATTTTACAGAATGGAGAATACCGTTGCCAAACATATGCTACGCCCACTCACCTGCTGGGCACGCAGGAAACCATCTCCAACACAGCGCCAAATTTAATATAAATACTTGAAGAGAATAGTGTGTGTACATTTTAAGACTGGTGCAGGATTCTGAAATTTAGATTCATTAATGCAGCAAACTGAAAGATGAGCAGTTTTGTGAACCCAATCTTTCCTCTTAAGTTTTTAAAGTAGAATATCATTGTCATAAAATTGTGCACTGTTACTACGGCTACTGCGTTAGTCAGCCAACGAGAATTTCACCTTCTTCATTGATGACGTTTAAAAGTACCAGTTTAATCAATGCCCCGTTTACATTGCTGGCATTATATGTTAGTTACTTGAATGCTAGTGAGAATTTCGCCTTGTGAACGCAAATTAGTGCTAACGCAAGTGAAATTGTTTACCATGCTCGTAGCCACGCACGTAGCCTCCGAGATATACAGACCCGAATACCCGAATTTCATCGTCATCTGTTTTCAAATAGTAGGCCTAAAATCGTAAACGTTCTTACGGAGATAATTGAAAAAATTATAACAAAAGGTTTTTATGGCAGGTAAGACTTGATTAATACCGTAAATGTTTGTTAAATGAGATAATGCATCATGACTGATAGCAGCAGAAATTCATAAATCGTTGCAATGAGATTTTATCACATTATAAGTACACGAAATTTAAGGAGGTCTATAGAAAGTGAACAGATTTTTATTTGCCATTGATTGGATTTTATGTATCTAAACAAATAGTACTTTGCGTACCATGAGAACAGAAGTTGGTTATGTAACGAAGGGGACCGTTGAAAGACTATTTTAAGTATATGACGTCTTCACCCTCCATTGAGAATTAGCATCGCATGACACTCAGAATCAAATGTAAGTCATCAGTATCTGTTTGTGCTTTTATTATCTGCATAACATTGAATCAAATTATCCCCTTAATCTACCCAATTTGGTTTCAGCTCGTGTTTGTCGATCAAGAATATGAGGGAAATATGTTTATCGCAATCGCAGTAAAATTAAAATTCGTGCCGATATTTTTTCTTTGCGTTTTCGAATAAATTGTCTTAAAAAGCCCTGCAAAAATAAGACGAATGCTTTTTCAAGTGCATAAGTATTTTTTATGAAACTAACGTGGCCTTTGGAATGCGGCATGTGACAAGAAATAATTGTCTAACTTTGTTGAGCCTTCCATAAGAAATACACAGGAAACGCATTTCCCTCGCTTTTCATATGCCTACTAAATAAAAGTGGAACGGGGGGGGGGGGGGAATAGGGTAGATTTACTGCCTGTATATCTCGGAGGCTACGCCATGCTAGAGTTACTAGGTTTGACGCTGGTTACCGGCATTTGAAATGCGTTTGAACGGAAGTTAGTTGAAATCGTTAAGGAGAAAGGCGGCAGCACTACACTGAAAGAGAAATTGAAGTTCTCAGACTGATACACCCAGCAAGTCCATAATAAGGAGGATGCACTGATCTAATTAATATTCTAGACGGATATGAAATCTGATTATTGCTCTAGGGGGTTATTTTGTAACTACGGAAAATTACGTTAGTAAATTTTTTGTAGTTACACCCCGACACCCTAGCGGCGTGACCGTCTTCGGCTCTCAAGTCTTTTCCTTGCCTCACCAGCTCTTTTCCTTAGCTCACTGACTCTTTTGACTCTTGATCCGTATCTTTCGATACTTTATCCGTCTCAATTGCCTTCGCCTTTCAATAGTTCAAATTCACGTGTTGTAAGGGACGCGAAACTGATACAGGCACATAGGTTGCTTCAGTTGTTTTTTTTGTGATTCCTTGCCCTTCATCAGAGGTCACTATTGTTTCTCCTACGGTAAACTGGAAATCGTATGAAGGCAAGTAAGTAAGAGCCGCCATGTTATCATCATTCAACCCTTGTAATTTAAACGGGGCATAACGGGAGGTTTCAATTTATGCTCTTGAAATTAGCGCAAATTGGATCACATAATCTTCTCTTCAACGCACACGAACGAGGTGCGTAGGCGAAAAATTCGGTAATCAGCCGGTAGGTTTGCAAAAGTAACCACCCAATGTTTTTAAAAAATAGAATAAGAACTCGATAATACTACTTAGGGGAAGGTAGGTCGAAGTGGAATAGATAAGCTTCACTAATTGTAAGTGCGTGTAAACATGCTATTATCAAGATTATTTTTAGATACGGTAGGAGTCTTCGATTATCTATTACCATATAAAATTTGAAGCATCATGTGCCATTTCGAATAGCCTTCTGCTCTGGAGTCGACGCAATCCCGAGTCATATGCAGATGATCAGGCAAAATCATGTGTGTGGTATCTGTGTAATGTCTCAGGGCTTCACTGAGCTTCAGTTCTGTCATAGATCTTCATGAACTATCGCATCAACTGTATGGATATTGACTTCTGTTACTGCAGTTGATGACACCTTGCTAAAATTTTGAAAATCTACCTTCTTTGAAGGCTTTAAACTATCTGAAGACTGTAGGACGAGGCAGAGTATGTTAACTATAGGCTTGTGTAAGCCTTATATCAGTTTCTGCGGCTGTTTGCTTCAAATGGAAATAATATTTTTTGGTGTGTGGGTACTGCTCGTCTCGAATCACCTACATTCTTGTCAGGCGAAACACAAACAACACTTAAACAAATGAGCAGCACTGATGAATTAATAACTGCACGTTGCTGCCGCCTACAGGTTGTATGCGCGAAATACCGTTATTTTCAAATATTCTAATTGCAACAATGTGGTATACAAAGAAACTTGATAAAAAAATCAGTCTCTCCCTTTCTTGATTATCCTTCGTATAAGTAATCCGTTATCGCACGATCATTACGCTCACTTTTTCATAATTCAGTTACAACACTCTTTCACGCGAAAGAAGGAAATGTTAATACAATCAAGAGTTGTTTTCTTTGCCCTATTGACCTCCTCCCTTAATGATATAAGAGAACAAACCGATAAAAGTCGGTGGGAGTCCCGTCCTCACAAATCATATAGTTCGGCCACGCCTAAATGCCACGTGTGCTAAAAAAACTCATGGCTCCAAAGGGAGTCGTTGCTTGTCTTTTTTTAACCTTCAAGGCGTGGCCAAAATGAGAGAGAGGATAGGGACAGTCGGGAAAGGAAGACCGTGTAACCTTTGGGTTTAAAAGGCCAATAGAGGCAATCCTCTTCCCTCCTTTACAAAGCAGCTGTCCTTAAAACAAAAAATGTGACGGATGCCACAGGAAAACCGCACAAGAGCAGACATAAACAAGCAAACTTATCATAAAAAAATTCGCAACCATTTTCAGCAATTTAAATTTCATGGCACTAATTTACCCATAGCTTAAAACCGGAAGCCGCCAAATTGTGCGATACAGATCCTTGGAGTCGATACGACACAGAGTGCTCGATGCAGGCTCTAGATGTTCGATAAAAAAGTTATAAGAATCACTGTTATAATAAATAGTTTTACGATATTGCATTATGTCCTATATTTCGACGATGTCAACGTGCCGATCGTTTCAATAATAAATATAGTATTGTCGTCATTATTTTCAATAAAGGATAGATCGACAACGTACTCCTATTGTTTTTGTTTGAAAATACGACATACAAGACACATTAAAAAACAATGAACGCTGTAAATAAAAAATCTAAAAATCACATATACATAATTTTTGCTTCTCCTAATTACGCATTACAGTTGCATTTTACGAGTTTGAGATGAAATGTTTGCATGGACTTTTGTTTTGGGAGTCCACGACAGCACAGTCATGTGTAAGTAGGCCTGTGCAGTTATTCGATTAATTGAATCGTCGATTCAATTATTTTAACAATTGATCGATTATTTCAGCACATCGATGTCGATTGCGGTAATTGACTCGATTGTCAATTTTTTCAAGTGTCAATTGTTTTTCAATTGTCAATTGCTATTCACTTCACAATTATTGTTCGGTAATCGATTAATTGACGATTATTGATTCGCTATGGATTGCAAATTGCACGTTTCAACTTTTTCGCTTTTTGCGAAGTAGAAAAACTTCACTTCTTCCTGCTACCGCACAGGAGATCTTCAGAGAGGAAACGACTAGGTTCAGGGACATTCCAAACGTGAGGATGGAGGTCGCCGTGGTGGCGGGAGAGGGCCACAACCTACCCCTCCCTACAGAAGTTAGCAAGAAGCTATCTAGCTATCCAGGCAACTAGCACTGCGTCTGAGAGGTTGTTCAGTCTCGGTGGGAACATTGTCATCGACACACGCCAGTGTCCGTCGGATGAACACGCTGAAGATCTCATCTGCCTGTCTTCAAATAGCGATCTTTTCCTTTAAATAATTAATAAAAGCTAACTGATTGAATTATTGTGTTGTTTTTCAAATTATATCTTTCATTATTCTTATTGCAAAGGAAAGACTTTGAAAAGCACGATATTATCAAGCATAATTTTGATTTTGCAATAAATTTCATTAGAATTTCACTAAAGAATTGTAGATATGTATTAAAATATACAAACACATTGTTCCACTACACCGACACAAGAATGAATTGAAGCAATTAGCACAAATATATATTCTTTCTAACATGAAATTATACCGTGCAAAGTAGTAACCCATAAAAACCGTGTTTCTGAATTATATTTTAGCAGTAGGTAAATGTATCAAAATTAACCTTTCAATATTAGGTAATGACCTTTTACTGGGTGACCTACTACACTCGATATAAAGTTATATATGGTAATATGGAGGTGAATAAAATAACATTTTCGAAAAAGTTGTAGGTAGTCATCTCAAGCAGAAAACTCTGAAATTTAGATAAGAGATTATGACCAATAAACCATGAATATATTTACTTTTTCATCAATATTGTTCAATGGTAGGATAATATCAAGAAAAATCTACCTCACAAAAAGCACATGCCGAGGAGTCCACGGCGCGGAGACAACTGGGGTGTTCAGGACACCCCGCGCGAGAACGCCGGGAGCGAGAACATAGCGAATGGTTTGAGAGGCGTTCACCAGCAGATAAAAGTAAAATACGATAATGCATGTTATATTGTAACAAAAATTTCACATTTACACAGTTGCAACAAAAAACAGTGAAGTTTGGAGTAATCATTGGCCGTAGGAAATTGAGTAAAACGAACACTGTCCCCTTTTGAGGCTACTACGCAGGTTGTTTACAATGTATGCCTGAAAATGCTGGTGTCATTAGAAAGAAAACATATCACATTCCAGCTACAGAAGAAGAGAGGTCCATGAAATAAAGACTAAAAAAAAATGATACAATGAACAAAAGGGTGGGTTGTTCAGGGCACCCCGCGCGAGTAACGCCGGGTTAAAGACAAGTTTTACCGTAGTAATGATGAGGAGATTGATTAAATGTTGAGAAAATGTTGAGAAAGGGGTCGAAGGTCAAAAATACTTGGGGTGCCCTGGTTTAAAGTAAGTAGGCATTTCAATCAGGGGATCGAATTGGTGAAATGGCTAGGGAACTGATTTCCCCTTCCGAGAGACCGGGTTCGTATTCCGGCGCGGCGGTGGCGAACAGTTTTCAGTAAAATCCCTATCCTGTTGGTGTCTATTGGAGGGAACTACAATACTCGGGCGGTCGGATGTGAAACTATGGACCCCCGTGACAACTTTCGTTAAGAACAGGCTAACGCTTAAATGTAGCCGCGAAGCGAGACTTGGGTTAGTCTCGTGTCAGTCTCGTTTTTCGAAGTGGATTCTCGTATCGTGAGGGTGGAGTCTCGCCTTGTTTTCAAAATAATAAAAAAATAGCTAGCTGACAATGGAAGGATAGTTATTTCTAGCATATGCAACCTTAAAATAAACAGATAATAAAAAAATGCAATATTGGACAAGCCAGAGATATTAGATAACGTAAAAACGCTTATAATGATTAGAAAGCGTTCATCAATATTTATTTTTTCGATTCAGTTTAAATATGAAAGTAAATATGAATAGCAGTTATGCAAAAAGCATAAAAATTAACGTAGAAAAATGACTATCATGATATTATTATTCAACGAGAGAAACAAGAGGAGTGTCGAGACGAGACGAAAAAGTTTCGAGTCTTTCAGGAACACAATTAATATCGACGCCGGTTTTCGTTCTCCGTTCCCTGAATTATCATTCCCTTTACCAATCCTTCCATATAATGGTACAAAATGACCTCTAATCTCGGTCGCCTCCTTCAAATACCAAACAACCAACTTTTCCGTAAAATCTAGAGGACATTTAAATCAAAAATTCTAGTTTATTTTGCTTCATGTACCATAATGGGAATATTTTCCAACAAATGAGTCGACTCTTGGGTTCGAAGGTAGAAAAGATGCTCCAGATCCTTATAGCCTCAAATAACAGATACCTACTTATTGGTCCTATGTAGTCATCAGGATGATTTCTCACTGAGAAGCAATGAATCAATATGAAATTAAAATATTGGCTGGAACTTTCTCGGCAGTTTAAAGCAAACTATTTTCCGGAAGACGTTCAACATATTTTGCCAAAGCTGCTGTATTACAGTAGATAAAATCACGAGAATGCGATAAAGGCAAGAGGTTGTAGAACCGATATATTTATATTGTCATCTTTCCCGCAGACTATAAGGAACCATCATAGTTGAAATAGGTCTTCCATATGAAATTTGCACCCTCGCTAAGCAGGCTAAACTTAGTGTTTGTGCTTAATAACTTATTATTATTATGGAAAAAAGAAGAATTAACGTGCCTCCCTCACTTCCCGTGCCCCATTAAGATTACGCCTTGGAGGTTCTTCTTTTTTCTAGTACTTATTCGGCCGTAGGTACGTCCTTATCACAAATTTATCACTAACACGTCATCATGCGTGAAATTTCACGCATGATTTTGTTTTCTGCATGAATTAGTATCTAGTTGTATCCATTAATAAGAAATAGGTATAATTAAAACTAATCAGCATTATTATCAACCATACATTCAGTGTAGACCTGATTTCAACGTAGCCCACTAATACTTCTTGGTATAGCAGTGCATAGTTCTCCTGACCACTTTTTGGTCCGCGACTAGCAGCCAGGGGATCATGCAGTGTTCGACCTTGAACTGGGGCTATTTCATACATAATATGGAATCATTCTGTGCCACACACCATAAAGGTGGCTTGTGATGTACTTCGTGGATGCAGATGTATACGCGGAGATAAATAAATAATATATGTTAAAAATGCTTTACGCAGACAAATTTAAAGCAGTTCGCAATTTAATGCTCAATAAGATGTCATTCTCTAACATGAATAACTAAAATTCAGGAAATTCACGGTGAAAAAATAACTCGGATGGACTGGGATCACGCTGCGAATTTTGTACAGTGCCTTCAAATTGGAATTTTTCCTTGTAATTCGGGGTATTCCAACGGGAAAACAAGTTTTTCAACGGAAATGAAATAAATTATATACTTTGCGAGGGATAATTCTCATAGGGAAGCATCCAAAACAGATGAGGTAAACAGCCAAAACTTTCTATCAAACGATATTTTCCTGTTTCAATATCAATTATCGACATATATAAAATGTAACAAAAATATATAAAATGAATACAAAAACACGTATAAAATTTATCTTATTTTTTTGGCAGGGCGGCCCTTTTATATCGAATGTTCGCAAAATAACACTTTTTTCCTTATCACTTCAAATTGACAGAGAAACATTTTGTGGAACATCTCTTGGCATTTAGAGGTGAGGAAATTATGTTGACATATCAAAATGTAGGAAAATATTCGTCCAAACGATTAAATGCCATATTTGTGTACCTCGTGCACCTCCAATTCATTATTTTACTGATTGATGAATTAATTATTTCGTTATGACGTCCGATTAATAATTAAATTTGTAAAAACATTTTTAATGGTGGGCTGTAAAACATTTCAGATAATTTATTCCTGTCTTCTCGAAATCCTGTACAACTTGGCCGCAGACCTGACGTACCATTCAAAGCTTATGTTATATTGCAATGGGATACTCATACATTGTTGCTGTTTTCATTATTACCAAGACGTATTCAAATATATTTTCTGGTAAATAGCTATAGTTGAAATATTCCAAAGAAATAAGACTGATAATGGCAAGGAAAACAAAAAAATTAAATTGGTTCTATCATTTGTTTAGTACAGCCAAGTAAATCGGCCAACAAAATTGGCTAATGTGTAGCGATAAAAAATAACGCAATGTTAGCGATTACTTCATAATAATATTACTGGCATAGCCATATCGTGACCTGTATTAGATGCTAGCAGAACTTTGCGCATTGGTTGTGCTTCGGGTGTAGCTGCCTTTGTTAGTTACATCAATGCAATTGGAGTCTTTTATTTAATTATTATTTCAATTTAATCACGTTGGGTTTTCGTATTTAAAAACATTTCTAGTTTATCTTTGAAAATAATAAATTATTTGCGCGATGAAGCTCTCCAAATATACTTCGAGTTTAAATATTCAAAATGGCTGAGAAAAAAATATTTCAATATTATTTTTAGGTTGCAAGCTTTACTTTGCATTTGTGTCCCAACATATGTAAACAAATTCCTGTCATTAATTTTTCCGAGGGATCTGATACACCTGTAAAAAAGCGTGAGCGATAAGTTCTGCTGACTACGACGACGATCAATACTCGTACTTTTTCATTTTAATTTTATCTTTCTCCATGCTGAATGTTTCCTACAATTTTTTCTTTTCTCTGACTCTCGTTTTGTTCTCTCCCTTGAAACAAAAAACAAACGCAGGACGCTGAGCGACCCCATCTCCAACGACACTTTCCGCTCCATGTACATCCCGACGCACACCAGAGCCAGCCCCTATTTCATCGGAATGGCCGCCGGCTACGCCAAATACCTTATCCAGTCCAAGCAGATGAAAATCCCCAAGGTTGGTACCAGTCTCTATTTCATTAATCACGCTAGTAACTTTGGCTCATCTCGCATGAAGTTGGCGGAGCCACCACTCCCACGCTTCCTTTCCATTAATAACCTTTGCTCTTGGCATTTCAACCTTCA
Source organism: Pyrrhosoma nymphula (assembly GCA_963573305.1). NCBI lineage: Eukaryota > Metazoa > Arthropoda > Insecta > Odonata > Coenagrionidae > Pyrrhosoma > Pyrrhosoma nymphula. The sequence goes on from OY754334.1 coordinate 42,070,271, forward strand.
ACCTTCTTTCATATATATGTGCATCTATTTATGATTTAGCAATTAGATATAGAAATTGGTATTCAGGATGTAATGGCATCTTTTTAAAATGACACCGAAGTTCCTTTTTACTGCCCTGCCATTTTGCTTAGTGTTACTGCTTTTGTGCCCGCCTTTTTACCCGTAATAATCTATTTATAATTAAAATAACTTGAGGTTGAATGCATAATCACCCGCAGTAATGTAAAATAGAAGTTTTTTAAATGCAAGCATCTGTTTTTGGGTCATCAGGCGTCGGTACTTATTGCAAGGAAATATTTGATAAAATAAACAGTTTCTGACTCGAGAGCTGGTAACTCCTTTACAAAAACATGAAAAAATGAAATAGTAATAATAAATTAGCGTTTCCTCGAAAAAATATTGATTTCAAGACCAGCTTTCGTGAAGGAGTAACATATTCATCTAGTCACCATGCCTAGTCATTTTGACGATGGTTTTGCTACTATTCTCACCCTCGTTACTCTATTCTATTCATAGTGGACAAACCTGTGCATGAATACGTAAAAATATTTATAAGCATAAATATTTGGATTTTAATGTACATACTGGTATGTAATGAAGTGTTCCCATCCGTACTTAGCGCATAAATGCCATGCTAAAAAAAACTTTCTGACTCGATCTCTTGTAACGCTTTGACACTAACATGATGCGAATAAAGTAATTGCAATAACCTTGCGTTTTTCTGAATGCAGAATTGATATTGATCTCACGGCCAGCTTACTCCACCGAGTAACATTTTCAGGTCTTACTGTGGAACAAAACTTGCACGAGAAATAAAATTTTACGCTGGGAAATGTGAAGGCATAAGTATTACTAGGTATTTTATTACACGCCAAGTCAAATGTTTTTTTTACAACTCTTTGATGCACGTTTTTTGCGATGTTAACCTCAGCGCACTAGTGTCATTAAAAACGGCCAAATTATGATAACTGGGTTATACAGACATGACCTCCCGCACAATACACAAATGTTTCGAATCCGCTATCGACGGAGGAAAGCAAATACACACACATCTTCACGCAAGCAAACACAAAGTTAAAAACTTTTTTTTTTTAATCCGCAATGCGGGTGGCGCTTTTTACGTCACCCATGCGTGCAATAAGGTCAAAATCGTCAAAATGGAGTTGCATATTTTTGTTTATATATTTCTCTCTGGCTACGAAATAATTACTGTTCTCTAGCCAGTCTTAACTTCTATAAGCTGCTTTTTCGAATCTCTCCCGCACATCTCCGTCATTTCTATGGGGTTGTGACAAAATCCAGCTCTGTTATTACTCGTAAAAATATCAGTTTTGTTCATCTGGTAGTGAAATTGAAGTAAAATAAAATTTCACTCGTTGGAATTGGGACAAAAACTGGCTAATTTTCCCCAATTTATTCATTCTGCGAAAAAAATGAAATCTATACAAATTATGTGTATGGGTAGCAAACCTTTGTGTCATATTATAATGCATTAACAAGCAGAAATATAACTTAATTTGAGGACGTTTCACTCAAGACAGCCTTAATTAGGACCGAAATAAAATTATTGAGTAGGTGGTACACATCGCATGTAGTAAATATTACTTGTGGCCTCTTTGTGTTTCAGTTTTCAAAATTTTCGATCCATTATCGCATTTAGGGAAGGGATATTTCATGAGAAAAAAGATAAGCAAAAACTCCAACATAGACCCCGCTACTCTGCACGGTTCAGAATGTTGGTCGCTTCGGAGAGAACAAGAGCGTAGACTGGTGGCTTTTGAGCGTGGGTGTGGAGAGGGATGGAAGGTCAAGGGAGAAGGAACGATGGAAAGAATGAACTGCTGGGAAAACGGAGAAGCGGAAGAAAGAGAATAGGCTTTGTGGGAGGGATGAATAAAGGTAGGGCGAATACTGAAATGAAGGAAGAAATCATGTTACGGAGATGAAGGCCTGAGTCTGTAAACGTCTAGAAGATTTTTTCTCTCTGCTATGCAAACATGTCCTCACTGGTGGATTCTAGGATTCCGAATGCGGCGCCAACTCCATTAAATTAACGCAGTGGTTCCCAAACTTTTTCTTTCCGCGACCCATTTTAGCCCATGCATTTTAGCCGCGACCCCCTACAAATAACAAACAATGTGTACATTCAAATGGTATTGTTTTTAAAGTAATTACAATCTTCATCTCGCGACCCCTTTCCGAACGGCCCGCGACCCCCAGTTTGGGAACCGCTGAATTAACGTATTATTACATCAATGAGTACCTAAAGTAATTTCTATTAAAAAAAATAAAATACGACGGGCAGGTGACAACATTTTGTTGTCATTAGAAACTCTGATAAAATGTATTTCTTTTAAATAGCTTTTCGCAGAAGTTGTGATTTTCTAACAAAAAAAAACTTTTTTCCCATATTTCACTCTTTCCCGCAATTATAGCATCGCTTTGTGGAAATTTGCAGAAAGAAACAGCGTGGGAAGGTAGAATGTCGTTTTTCACGTCAAACATAGGTCACGCTTTTCTAAAAGCGACCAGAATGTGAATTGAACGAAATTTAATTCATTCAACTGTTTTACATAATCTTAAATTCCACCTCCCACATTCTTGCTTATCCCAATTTATCCCTTTTCTCAACCCCGCGCTGGAAAAATCATTCTCTTTTCATTTCCTCTAAACATCTCAGCTCTGCAAAAAACTTCTTCACTGACTTTCCTGCTTTCACCACTATCTCATTTGTTTCTTTTTTGTGATCCATCGTTCTCTTTTTTGTTGCTCGTTTTCGTCCTCACGTCATGGGGCCCGCGTCATTTCTTAATTCCGCGTAATACGAGGAAGTATAAACATGCATAAATTAAGTAATATACCCACGCTCACAAGCGACGACACTCGATGATTAGCGTATGTGCCATAGAAGTGGCATATATTCTTAGCATCATGAGGATTGAAAACAGATCTGATCCCATGGAAATATAAAATATATATATATAAAACACGGTGGCTTGCTTATCACATATATTCAATAGTTTGCGAGTTAACTCAAGTGAGGAAATAAAGAGTTCATTGTGAACTCAAATAAACTTGTAACATCCACACTGGCTCATTCGTAACAACCCTCGACCAGTTTCAATACTTAAGAGTCATTATCAAGAGGATAGTAGGTACCATTCTTTCCTGAGGTGACTTCGTATGCATATTGTTTCGGAAAAGAGTGGTGAGGGGATAGTTTTAGGAAGTTACGGTTAGCATGACTAAAGTAAGGAAGACTAAGAATGGGCTGAAGGTAAGTAGAGAAGTGAGCTATTCAATGGTACTAGATGGTTTACCTAGTACCTATCTCCCTCCCTAAAATGTTCCGTTAAGTAGACCTTCAGCCCGATATTTTATCCTCAGCCTTCCTAACTTTAGTCATCCTAACCGTTATTTCCTAATGCTCCTAATCCTCTCACTTTTCCGTAACATGACATAAATAAGAACTCACTGCAGGAAAGAATTGTATTAGCCTTTTTATAATGACACGAAAGTGTTGAAAGTGAAACCGGTCGGGGGAGGTTGCCAATAAACCAGTGTGGAAGTTGCAAAGTTGTTTTAATTTCATAATTGCCTTTCACAGTTTTAACACTTCCCCTTTATATATTGAATATTTGACGATACTTTCCAACTCGAAAATGTATTCCTTTTTTGATATGTAGTGTTACGATATTATCAATTTACAAAATTCACATTTGCCAAATTCTAGAATATACAATTGCCTATATCACGCTCATAATCGTCTTAGTTTTTAAGCAGCCGAGTATTCCACAAAAGATGCGCACAGAGAAAAAGGTTGCATTGTACCTTAATACATACGATGTTAAGAATGTGTTACATAACGCCTTAAATAAATATTGTTGATGGTAACAATCTGAAGCTAATCTAAGTTGCATGCTGTGCCTGATGATGGTGACGACCGTTTTCCTCACTGCATTTTCTTTTGTTGATTTGATCCAATCTACATGCCAAATTAAAACTTCAATCTATCGTACAGACAATCTATGAGTATCATTTAATACATACGTTTATTAATGTTTATTGTATTACATGTAAAGATCTGTAGATTTATAGATAATTTAATTATTTTAGTAAATATATCGAGAAAACTCACGATTCCCAGTATTTACCATAATATCATACCATACCATTATCATCATAATTTCATCATCCATAATCATTACCATAATCATCATAATTCTATCCTGAGCGTGTGGTGACGGCACATGAATTGCTGTTGATAAGGTATGACGCACGGCACAACATGTGAGATGACGAGCCCTTAATTCAAATTCCGGAACCTTAATTCCTCGTTCTTCTTCCTCGCTTTGCTGTCGACCGATTTATAACGCCAGTCCTATCATCGTAATGTGCTTTCTGCTGTTTTTCCTAATTCCCTGTCACATTTTTTTTTGCCCATCGGGAAATTTCTAAATACTATCTTGACAACCAACTCAAATTTCTTTCATCGCATCGAGTATGTTAATTCGGAGGATTAACTTTTTTTATATTTTTTCTAAATTTCGACTTTCTCCAGTCATTGAGGCTTTATCGCTCCACAGATTTGATTAAATAGCTCCAAAATAGGGTTCAGTCCCATTTTGGTTAGATTATACAAAATAAAGGAATTCAATAGAAAAGACGGCTAGTGCCAAACAAGCCCATGGAAGAGGATTTGGCGGGGAGACGAAGGTCATCCGAGAATACGGAAAAAAGTAGAAAGCCTACATTAATGCGGCCAAAATGTACTCACGTTACTTCAACCTGTAGAAGTCTGTTGGCACATGGGCGAAACTATTGCTTTGGAAAGCAACCTACGCTGTGAAATTCACGCAAGCAGGCATGAGCAAATTAACTTTTGGAACGTCGTTGAAAACCAAATTGACGCAAGTCCACCATTCGCTCACTTCTCCGGCTACGGGATGCGTAATCCTTCTTATTAAATAAACAAACTACTGCAAACGGCTGTAACCATCGTACGTTACTAGAAAAGGGCGATAACAACACCAAAATAATGGATTTGATCTTAATTATTTGAATTTATAGTCCAGCAAGCCAAAATCCAACAGAAAATAACATTTCAACATTCATGCGCCATTTACTTCAGGACTCACTGTCTTAAATTTATTTTATCATACTTTATAGTCGTAAACTTAAAAAAACTCTACCTTGAAATCCCCTAAAAAATTTCCCGAAGACCTAGTCCAATAAAGTTATCGTGCCTAACACTCTCAAGATGGAAGTCTCGTAAAATTCGTACAAACAATTTTTGAAATAAATGAAACATACATACATTAAGAGTATAAGAAAGATTAAAAGACGACACAAAATAATGCCCTGGATGGTAAAACACCGAGGTGGGAATCAAACCCACGGCCTTAGGATTGGAAGGCGAGGATGTTACTCCGCAAAAACTGTGGCCGATTTTATGCAAATCGCTATTTCTATACCGTGATGCGGGTGTTAAAGTTTCTCTGAAGACATTGAATGGAGAAAGAGTCGAACTGAAGGAGGAAGGCAAACTTTGCATCCTATTTAAAATCTTCCGCAGTGACTAACGCAAGGACAACCACCGTTGGATCGTGACCTCGGTCGTGTCTTCCTTTACGATAAAAAATTACGCTTCCCTGCTGGATATTTTCCCGCGTGGAATTTTTCCAGAGCTTCCCCAAAACCTTTCCAAAGTTTTGCATATTTTCACCATCAATCGAAAAGCTTTTTCTTTCCAGCTTTTCACAACATCTCTCTCCCCCATTTCTCCACGAATTTCTCTGATTAATTGTCTCCTCGTTTTAATCACCAAGGAGGATTATATTCGAGATGGTGGGGCCCCACATTCCACCGACGATGTCGACCGTTCTCGACCTTTGCTCACAGAAATTTCTCCTCGTCAATCTCTCTACCAAAGTTCCACTCTATCCCTCCCTTCACTTACGTCTTTCTTCGCAAGACTCTCGCCACACAATGCGAAGTCATTAAACAAGCAAGCTCTGTAACTTTGGACGTGGAAATTTGCGCCCAGAGAGGAAGATTCGGAATGCTAGATCATTACATGAAGGGAGGGGGACCAAAAAGTAAACACTTCAGGCATATTCGGTGAAGTTGTAGGAGTGGTTGAAATGCATTGGAATTATCTTAATACACTATAACGATAGGTTAATAAAAATACAAATGAACTCCTCGAGAATTCAGAAAATTAGAGGGTGATAAAAAAATATCTTCCTAAATAAACTAAAATAATAGTGTGTGCTTCCAGTGGTAAAAAAGAAGAAGAATTCGGGAGGCTGTAGTTCCGCTGACACAAATAAGATCATTTAGACGGCGGTCTATTGGTTTTCTCTAAATAATAATGTTATTTAGAGAAAACCAATTTTCTCTAAATAACATTATTTGAACATGAAAACATGAAAATTTTCTCCTGAGCGAGGCCAAAATTTACTATTAAGTTTATGATGCGATAAATGCCTATTTGGACCCCTCAAAGACGCATTATTTCTTCCATGTTTGAAGTGAGCAGTTTCATTTTTGTCTTCCGTTCCATCATATTTATATATGCTACCACATCCTAGCCATTTTATCCCATACATTCTTCATTTAATTACATGTCGCATAAGTGCTGTCACATAATGCTGATGCGATGAAAAATTGATGGCAGCATTCTAAGGATATGCGTAAAATAGTGATTAAATACATAATTGGAGCAAAATATGCCTCTTATTTGATCAATTTCATTTATTACTTTAGTAATTTTGAGGTGATCGATTATTATTCATAAGTTTAGAGTTATGATTCCATGAATTTACCATTGGAAGAAATTAACACATTAAAAATTGTTCAAGCTTTTTTCCTCATGGCAGAGTAAATTCATGCTGGAGATGATTGTAGTTTTACATGTTTATGAGATTAACGTCATAATTTATTATATATTATTAGGAAATAGTTTTTCTAATATTTATACTCGGAGGACGGAAATTGGGTTTCCGGGGACCCAAAAACTACCCCATCAAAAATATATTTTCTAAATTGATGATAATGTCATCAAATCCAAGATGACCGATTATTTTACTCTTTCAACCTTCCCCTTTTCAATGGCTCATGGCAGGTTCGGATATTTCATATACTTTCCATGTTATACAGAGCTGTTTGGTAAATACAATTTCGTTGCGTCGCCGCCAGTAATTTCCCGTTTTCCAATCCTAGTTAGGGTGTACTAGCCAAACTTATTTTCTGCAAATGCAGCAAATTACGTCACAACCTCATCCTTTGGGCCAACATCACGACCGTGAAACGGCTAGTATGAGAAATACTATGCGGCAGGCTCACATATAGATATATATTACTATAATATGTAGTAATTCATCATGGCGCCTTATATGGCAATGGGCTTGAACTAAGAGAGAAATTGTGAGGGAACATTCGACTGTATGTGTTGATTATAATGCCAATTTTAAATGTAAGCACGATTATAATGCCCTTACTTGACCTTATCAACTTTCCTTTGGCTAGTAAAATGTCAGTTCAACGAATTTTCACAATTGATGCTAGGTGACGACTCCAGTCATTCATTTTTAGTTAGTCCCAGTGGCGATGGGGTATAGTCCTCGCCTGGCAATCCGAGGATCGCGGGTTTGAGTAGCGCCTGAGTGGATTTTTCACCACTCAGTATGTGGGTGTTTGTGTTCGTTCGTTGTTCATTTTGAAGTTGACTCGATTTAAAAGGCCAGGAGAGGTGTTTTCGGGATTGTGGAAAAAATTGTTTGACGTATATTTACGACCCTTGTACGTACGTACTTACAAGCTCTAGTTGTCCGATCCAGTTCGCAAGCATGTTCCAGACTCATAATGAATGTAGTGCATGGTAAATACTGAGGTAGTATATTTACCTGTATAGGAACATGGCCTCTGGTACTCCTCAACCATACCGATTAATAGGGCATTTCAACTGAACTTTATTGTGTGACGCTTAACTTCGTTTAAGTTAATAATTATGTTTATAACTATAATTGAAACAATCCTTCCATAAATATTGAACAATTTGCGAGTAACTATAAGTAGCCTTGAATAAGTACATGTGTAAAGGTTTATAAGTTATCAGCACGTACATTAAGGAGTCACATTATAAAATTATATTTCACACATATATACTAAGATATCCTCCAGACTTTCTTTAGTAAGAAGTCAAGACTGCATTGTTTATATTATAGTATGTAATAAAAAGTTCTTAGTAACCATAATTGAAGTCAATAACCTTTCATCATTCTATATGTTGTGAATGTCGGCGAAACGCCTCATACAAATGAGAAGTATTTTGACTTAAATCAAGAATTAGAGGTTTCAGATCAAAAAACAATTCAGTGGATTTATAGTCTAGAGAGGTAGTAAGTGGCAGTCATCTCAGTTGCGACAGCACAACCCAGGAAGATGATTGGTTAGATAGAATAATATCGAGTTAGAAAAAATGCCATTGCTACATTTTCACTCTATTCCTATCAAATATTCCACCACGCGCACTCACTCAGCTGTTTTAATGCCTTTAAGTGTCGTCCATGGAATTTTATCGGTCACTTCACCACACTAGAAACTTTCCGATCGCAATTTTCGGAAGAAAAATATTTCCGATCGCAACTCACATTCGGAACTGAAACTCTTTAGAAAAAAAATATCAATCGAGAAAGCGCCGCGGAGATACACAAAAAAATTATATACAAATACGCGTATATATCTAAAGGAGAATCATTTCGCAAAATCATTTGGACGCAAACTTTTGACAGAGCAGAGTATGGGGAAATGGAAAATTGCAAGAAGAGTTTGAAGGGGGGACCAAAATGCGGAGTGAATCGTGACAGCGAAGGAAGAGGAAAAACCGAAAAGGATAACGAAAAAGGGTTGAGAAAGGGAATGAGATACAATGGGAGTAGAGATGCGAAGAGACTAAAGTTGAGAGCGAATTCTTGGATAGGATCAACTTATAAACGAGAAAACGGAATTTATGAAGGGAATGGGGAGGAATATTAAAAATATGAATCTCGGGAGATGGGAAGATGTGAAGGGATGGTAGGTATGGTAGATTTGATTGATAGTGACGGACCAGGAAAAGGAAGTACCTAAATCTATTAACGCATAGGTACATCTAATAGGATTGGTAGCTTATTATGCACATTTAATATGATTGGTGAATTATTTCCAATAAGTATTAAATATCACCGGAAAAAGAAGAGCTATGTTTTTCGGACAGATCTACCGAATAGAAAAGGGAAGATTAACCAATAATACATTGAAATTATTGGAGAATAGAAAAGCCAACGTACGCTGGTAAGGAGGTACAATGAGACATGCAGGCAAAATGAGTTCAAGAAACAGAGTTGTGCAATAGGAAAGCCTTCAAATCCAGAATTGAGGCCACCAAGGGTTTTACGACATAGAACGAAAGCTAGGACCCAAATACCATGGAAAGAGGAAATGAAGAGAGCGAAGATTGAGAGAACGAAGGAGTATTGGGCGGAGATCAAGTTTGGAAAATGCTGATCCGAATTAACGTGGTATAAAGTTGGCCGGAACGAATAAGAAGAAACGGGTTGATTGGGGTGACGGGTGTCTTTATGAGCCTTCAAGGGAGTTTAAGAATACAGTTACAGTGTGAGCATACTACACGACAGTCCCCAGAGGCACAATCTCCTAAGTTCACAGTCTAACTAAACGGGATGCATTAAACAACTTTAGTTTCCTATTGTCTTCTTCAAGAAAATTACAGTGTGGCTATCGCATAACAATGTGGATGACCATGAAATATATAGAACTCGGGAGATTCGCTGAGAGGGTTAAGTTGATGCAAGTCATAGAGATGGACCAGCGATTGAAAATAAATATATGTATGCATATTGGCCAACATTGGTGACCAACCTGTGCTCAAGAATCTCTTCAAGGGAGTGTGATTGAACGAAAATTAAGTTAAGTGTGCGTAAGAAGAGAGGCACAATGAACTAAATGTAGTGTTGCCAAAGAAAACCCTATTAATGATTACCTGCACTGTAATTTTCCACGCTAATAAACCGTCCTATGGAACAAGCGTGGGAAAATACAATACATTTTCGAAACACTCAAAGTTTGCACTTGATATGGTAACTAAGTCCCGCCTGGAAATGTTACAAAGAATTTTACATATTAAGAGGGACATCATTTGGCAAATCTTCCCATCTGGCAAAAATTAAAAACCTCAAAAGCATGCAAGAAGGTCTTTGTCTTGTGAGAAGGTGCATGTGCAAAACATACCCGTGTATTCCACACACTTATTTAATTCCACCACGGAGTAAGGGTTGAAATTACTTTTTTATTATACCAGGTTCCTCATATCATGAGCAGTAATATTACTGGAAACATATCATCAAATGAATTATTTTTTGGATCTAAATACTTATGGAAACACTTTTTCTATGATTTGCTATAATTACTCACCCTGGGAATTTCATTACTCTCCCACCTGCAACGCTCTGTTGAAATTTATCTCGTAAAATTTAATAGATAATTTATTATGTGGTATTTATGCGTACATGTTTTACGCATGCATTTAATATATCTTCGCAGTATCCCGACTATACGATGAAGCCAATAACCTTATGAGTTTAATTTATCTATGTTGAGGCTTAATGATTTAATCAAGGAATAGTTTTCATTTTCAGAAGTACTTAATGATGAACACGATGCATTTTTCGAAAAGAGCATCCATACTCCGCACTTGATTCTAAATTAAAAATTACAAATACCACCAATTAATGTATTGCACGTGTTTCCGAGAGGAGTTAAGTTTTTAAGTAGCTTTTAAATCCTCTCAAATTTCAGTAGCTCGTCATTTTTTAATTGTATTTTTGGCCAATTATACTCACATCTCTTAAAATAATGATCAATAGCTGGACCTACAGGATATCGATAAAAAACTGTTTAAAAAGATGTGTTTTTATGTGATATGGATTTGATGAACAAAAAGTGATGCAGAAAATATTCTACGTGAGTAGGTATTACATGGGTTGATCAGTTATAGATCGAACAAAACTGCTTAAAGTGAATGCTGGCGGCGATCCAAAAGTTGCCGAACGGAATGAAAATTTGTAGCTTACGAAATAAGGGAATACCGAGGGCGAGGAATCGAAGAAAATAATGCCGTGCATTTAAAACGTTCGAGAACGAAGTATAATTAGTGGGGAACGCAAAACTTGCTATTATTCATTTTGTACCATGAACATACTCCACCAAGAGAGATCAAAATTACCATAGCTCACGACATTAGTCCCTTTAATTTTTGCCAATCGGACATTGAAAACTAATCACCCTTTTTGGGGGATACTTCCCCATTAACTGCATATACGGATATTGGATCTATAAATAAATAGACATTTGAAGCTATATCAGGGAGACCCTTGAGTCATTACTGAGCTCACTGCTTCGTAAACAGACTATAGAGTGGGTAAAACGAACAACGCACGCTCTATATATCGATGCAAAAGAACGCAAACGCTCACCATGTAACCATGGAATTGCTTGTTTTAACGAAAATTAGATCACCATTGAAGGGAAATTATTCGGAGAAGGATCCAGGCCTGCCTTTCACTTCCCGGAATAATTCGACAACTATGTCGCTGTTAAATAGAAAGGACTTCTAGAGCATGTCTGGATAAAATGAAAGAATGGTGAAATAAAGAGGATATAACCAATGTAAAGAGGATATGTACTCACCAAAACTTAAGGGCGGGAAAATATTTCCTTTGAAGTTCATTCCAACCGAAGGTTTTTATTACTCATAGGGTCACCGCATAGTTACGAGGAGCATCCAGAAAATACCAATCGAGAGATATGGCCGAAGTTGAGGAGGTAGGATGATGCTGTGATGTGAGCTACCATAACACTCGTTCAACTGAAACGAATAAGTAGTCATGAAGAAAACATTAGATGTACCAGGCAGGTTCATTATCTTGAAGGCAGGATTGCATATGAAATTGTCCTAATATGAGGGATTTTTCAATTCTGGAAGCGGCGACTAGGAGAAGAATACAAGGTAATTAAAGGTCAGATCTTGGAAGTACATAATGAAATATACAACAAATTATTTCATTAAAATCCATTTGGCTCTCACTTAGTACAACTATTAACTTGTGTGACTATATGCTTTCCCGGAGAATGATGCGAATGAAGAGCTCTCGGGTTTCACACCGGGTCAGGTTCTCCATAGCTCCCAACGTTTCGACGAGGTCTGTTCGTCTTCCCATCGTCTTCAGGGATCCAAGAATCCAAAAATTGGCATTGGATTCTTGGATCCCTGAAGGCGATGAGCGAGTGGCTTGTCGAAACGTAGGGGGCTACGGCGACCCTGACCCGGTGTGAAAGCCGAGGGCTCTTCATTCAAACTATTAACTTTTTTCTACCTTCATTAATTTAATTCCACACAGTGCATTACCTTGCCACTTGAAAAGTCAAAACATTAACAATGATCAAGCATTTTCTATTTTGTTCGAAATAATTGATATAATTTACCGTGTTCTGGGTCCTAAATGTGTTCTATTTCGTTCCCAATCTCCGACGCTCGGGCTCCAAGGCAGCTGCCTGGCTTTCTTAGGTAGAAGTTCGCTGTTTTGTTGCGTTATCTCATAATATATTTATGGGAAAACTGTTGACGGAATTCCAAATTCGAAACTTTATCTTTTCAACTCCATTTTAATCGCGTCTTCTCGTAGAACAAGGTCCGACCGTACTCCCATCGATCAAACTGTCAAAGTTTGGTGAAATAAGCGAGGAATAAGACAAAATTCAACTCAATGGAGTTGAGAAATCAGGATTTTAGAGGGTATTTAGCTACAAGTCAAGGAAGAGATGAAGTAGCACATTAAGAAGAAACAGAGAGGGATATTAACTCATTTTCAGTAGTAGACAAGCACGGAAACCTAATTATATTGAGTTTCCTTAAAGAGTTCCCAAGAGCACATAGTTTCCATTTAATTATCTTTAAAGTGTTTATTGTAGTTGAACGGAATTTTGAATAGGGTAATAAATAGCACAATTTTGGGTAAGCGTGATGGAGGAGGAATAATCGGCAATTTGTTAGAAATTAGGGTAATCAGGAAGAAAAATAATAAGCACGATAGAGACTCAACACACTGTGGATGCATAGCTTTCATGGAAAAGTTTAGATAATGCATAGACCTTGATGCACATGGGCAAAGGCCTTTGACGAAGGAAGCACCGGTCACCACTCGATCACCAAAGTTAAGGATTTTAGGGCCTCGGCTTAAGTGTTGATCCTCCTATTCGTCTGAGTCCAGTTGCTCCTGTTTTCTAGTGGCAGATAGAACAGTGCGAAATAGCGTTTTCCGTCACAGCACGTTAAACTAAAGAACTACCACTATCTTATATACACCTTGTCCACAAATTAAAATGGCAGTCTAATGTCAGTAAATTTTAAGGAGAGGATTTTACCATCTATACAGAAGGCATTTATAAAGTCATTGAATTGTTCTATTTGTTTATCTAGGAACAAAAAAATAATTCCTTTACTCATTTAACTAATTTATTCAATCTTATGATGAACCAGGCTTCTACTTGCAACAAAGAGGAACACTTCTACTTCATTATATGCAGATACTACATTAAAAAGGGTAGAAAATATGTAACTAACTTATTTTTGGACCGTCGCAAAAGTAAGCACATAGACCACATGCAATATTTTCCCCTGATAAGTTATTTGCATCAAATGTTTACTCCGACAGGTGACGGCATTCACAGATCCCATCCTCTGCCCATATGAAAAAAAAACATTAAGCTCGCTCATAAAATAATTAATTATGCGACAATTTATGGCTACCACGGTGAAAAGTATCATGCTCACATGCAAAAGTCATCTATTTTAACAGGCGACATCGGCGGTTAATGTCAAACTAATGCGTGCTTGCAACCCACGCATCAATTCATGCGGACTTGTAAAGGAGCCAGGAATCGATTTTAGAAAGAGAGAAAAAACTTTGCTGAATTCACCGCCACTCACTCACTTCTATCCAATCTCCAATCGACACCCTCCCCTCTGTCCTTCCCCCAACCCGAACATAACCGAGCGCGAATCACGAAAGGCAAAATGATTCGCGATCGCACCCTTACACACACAGGGAACGAAGGTGGCCAGACAAAACGGGGGAAAAGTCGTTTTTCCAGTGCAGTGAACTCGTATATTTTCTCTCGATCTTTCAGTGATGAAAAGTAGATGGGGTGTCTGGGATAGGGGCGCGGCGCAGGAAACGGAAGATACGGCAGGAGGAGAAGGGTTAGAAGAGCAGGGGAGGGAAAAACCTGCGACTGGGTGGAGAGTCGAGATGAAAGACATTACTCCATCGGAATTGAGAATACAAGTTATCTCATTCTCCTGTACCCTTGGGATTGGAAATAACATGGTAACCCTCTCGTTTTACACGCTATCGAAGATAGAGGTGGCGAGGGGAGAAGGTTTATTTTACCACATCAGAAGTCTATGTTTCACCCAGAGCACTAAGGTGACAATGGGCTCTTTTTATTTGCTCTATTGCGCTGCTCACTTCGCAACACAACAGCGCACTTGCTTTCTATTCGTTTAAGACCCTCCGCACTAGGCAGAGAACTCCAAAGCAGATCGGGAGCAGAGTTGATGTGCGCCAAATAATAAACGAAATTAGATGATGGCATTCACGAGTGTTGTTTCCGCGTTTATTTTCAGTAAAGACGTCAAAAATGGATAATGTGACGATATACACCAAAACTTCGGCCGTGACTATTGTGAAAGTACATGACAGATTACCGGATATTTCACCTGCTCATATCGTTCCATTATTCGTCGTTCGTGTGCACTTTAATACGCTGATATGTTCCAGTCTACACTAAATTTAACACATTGAATGGTACGCTCCCAATATTTGTGTAGCCTAAGCGCGTTGGGGTATGAACTGAGCGTTGACTGGAAGCTTTTTCAACAAGGCTTGAAAACCGACATCCAAAAGAGAGGAAAACGAGGGTGGGATTGTTAGATGGAGGAAAATGATTGAAGAAAACTAGATAAGGTAAAATGGGTACCCTGTAAATTTCTAGACTTAGGGCACACCAACTAGAACAGATCTATGACTTAAAATCTATGATGAGTATATACTTTTGGACCAAGAGATCGAGATATGGAGGCAAATAGGAAAACTTAGAAGGAAAAAGTAAGACAAGGTGGATGACAAAATTATTGGTAACGGCATGCTTAAGAGATTATGAAGAGCTCGAAAGGGACTTGGTAATTTAATTGATATGTACTTATTGAAAGAAACCAAGTGAAGACTCCCACGGATGACAGTCCACTGACCGAACATTTACCTTATAAAATACCTGGGATGACGTTTTAGTAATTTCGCAGAAAGTTAAAATAAAGTATGCAATGTTACCAGCCTTTGCAGTGTCCCCACCATATACAGCTTTGCCTGCTAACGGCTACGGCATTCTACTGGACAGTGTTCGAAAATTGTCTCCAGTATGCCACAAGAGAAACCAAAGCTTGGTATCACCCTAGGCCCCCTTTCTCTATTCTACTTGAACTGGAATCCTTTCTGAAAGGACTACCTTGAGAGCCAGCCTACCGTTGCCCGTGACCCACCACAAGGATGTATACCAATATGCAGAGCCGGATTACCAATAAGGCAAAGTAGGCAGTTGCCTATGGGCCCCGAGGCTTTGGGGACCCTGAAGGGGCCTTGAACTTTTACCTTTACTTCTCTAGTGACTTTTTATTTACGTGGGCCCCGTTGCTTTTACTGCCTATAGGCCCCCAAGTGGTTTAATTCGTCACTGCCTATATGGAGTGCTGACGCATCAGGATGCAAGGGAGGAAATTTGTTTGGAGGAAACAATGAAACCAGAGTCAGCTATAGATGCCTATCACCGAAAACTAAATGATTTTTTACTGTATCCACCCCGTAAGGAAACGACTTTATGGATATGTATGTATCTAATGTGATTAAATCGAGAAAATTGATGGCACGATATATTCGCTGGCACTGGATAGAACTCGGGGAGGCATTTAAGACGCATAAACTAAACATATTTAAACGACAGAAATGGAGAGCCTTGAATGAATTCGTTTAAAGGAGTTTTGGTCCCACGTGCAAGAATTACAGCAAAAATAAATATTTTAAGCAATCACGTGTCCTCTCCCCACTCAAAACGTCGAAACCGCAGCTTTTCCCAGTTTTATTTTTCATCTGCTAACGTGAGCGAGGCAAACAGAGCAGCTTAGTTCAGAAGATAGGGGAGATTTGCATACGGACCCTTTCTTTGGGCGTGAGGCATTTCTTTGGATTGGATACGCTGAAGCTTAGGGAACTTCGCGAATTCTCTCGGCTTCCTGAAAAGACGAAAAATAAAACACAAACGCAGGAATGATTTCACTCGCGGACTGGACGAACGAACGTGGGCGTGGGTCTAGCAAAGAGACATAAAAAGCGATGAAAAATCGGGAAAAAATAAGTTTGGCGCCGAAAAAAACCTACACATGTTGAGAACCTGCGGCGCAAAATAGGGCTCCCCGTTGAAATGATAAATCAATTTGAAAATTCCAATTTTTAAAAATTTTCATCGACCATGGTTTCGACACACATAACGTCATCATCAAGGTCCCTTTCATCATCCTTACATGCAATTTTATGAACAAAGGACCTTGAGATTGATATCAGTGATGATAAATCGTGAAGAACTTACAAAGTAATTACGTGATCATTTCAGGTGTTCCACAAAGTAAAGCCTGAAACAATCACTGGTATATCGCTTCACGTTGTTGCGATGCACCGACCGATACATAAGATGTACCGGAGATATCGCATATTTAAATTCAACATCCCGGCTGCGAGATATGAAATGCATCGAGATGTAATACGATGCATGAGATGCAATGTGCAATGAAATGCATGCATTAAACTGCGACGATTGCAACTTTCACAATAGAACGCGATAGTGAAACGTGGTCATCGTGGAAACATAACGCGGTAACTAAAAAGGTAGTGGAAATTATCGCAGCTGTAAAAAGTCCTCACGTGGAGGAGGGAATTCGCTGCCACCGAGTTGCATGAATTATTTTTCCTTTTAGCACCTTTTGAGCGAAAAGAACACTCATCATTGTGATCAAGTACGATATGCAGATTATAGGATATGCTGGAGCGTGGTGCGATGACGGGAAACTATCCGATAATGGGGCAATAATGGAAAGTAAACGGGGAGCGATTAAAAGCTGCATCGATGTAACCTCAAAGGGTTGTCAGCAAATAGACTTGATTGATCGTAGAGATAGGAGCTAAGGGTAATCGAAGAAGGAACCATGGTAAATATTAGAAAGAGATCACTCGGCATTGGCTGGTCCATAACTCACCGTAGGGGAGGATTATTTTCAATATAATTTCATCTTCTCTCTTCAATTCTGGCAAAATATGGCCCACGTAAAATAGCGTTTTCATGGTTCCCGATCTTTCTCCCTTCAATCCTTCCAATATTATTTAATTATTTCTCTCTGTCGTCCTTTTCTTTCTTCTGTTCATATCACTCTTATGCTTTTTTTAACATTCCGCTGGAAAACGTGGAGGCTGTGATTTTTATCTGAATTAATGTGATTGATTTGTATGTGAATGTAGTGGCTTTGTCTCTAACGCTTTTTTTGTTACAATCACTAAATGTGTGTGGGATATTTTAACCTATTTTGAATCAGTTCGCCAGTGTATTCTCATATTTTGTCGCTTCTTTTAGTTCTAGAAATATAGTGCAAGGGTTAAAATAATATCCTCCATATCACTCAGGAACTTTCGTGATTTGAAAGTTTCAAATAATCTCGGCCTAGCTTGTAGTCTCCGAGTTTGCAGCGTCTCCAGTCTATCCCTTACAATTTCTGCATTAAACTCTCTTTGCCCGCAGCACGTAAGTTTTTTTAAATAAAGCGAGCGGCTTTCCTTAGTATTTTACCTTGTGCATTAAGTCTAAAGTTTACAGAGTCTCAAATGCTCACGGCGCGCTCGGCCTGACTGGGGTGATGAAGCATCTCTCTTCCATTTTAATTTAATCCGAAACACCCTTCCTACTATTCGCTTGATAACTCGTGTTCTCATTAATTCGCACTGGAAATGTTTCGTGTGTGTTTTATCCATATTACTTCTGAAGAATCAAAGTCACTGCAACTCTACCCTGCCACTCACCTATTTTAAATGGCGTAAATGGCTATACATGCCGGTCATCGTCCTTATTATCTACAGGAGGAGTGCACTAATACCACTAATACGTTCTTCCATTTTCGTTCTGCCGAGAAAAATATCACTCATTCCACCTAGTGAGGTTGATGATACATCTAGCATCTTAAAGCCTTAAAGTTAGCCTTAAAACTTAAAGTTAGAATAAACATAAATTTGAGGAGTGTTATAAATGATGCTTACGGATCTTCACAAGCACCAGGAGCGTTTTTTTCCATCAAAGATTTAGCTGCTTACCTACACAAGTTCCAATAATTCACACCCACCTCACCCACGCCTCTCGTGATGAACTCACGAAATGATTCGATCCTAATTTACTTATCTATCTTGATATAAATATTGATAACAATAAAGAACCCAACTGCCAATTTTATCTGCATGTAAAATCTTATAACGAAGATTACGCCAAAAAAGAACTTCAACTTTTTTCAAGACCATAAATTGTCAATTAAGGGGAAAAAATGATATAACAACGCTCATTTAAACAGATTGCGCCCGAAGATATGGAAAAAAGATTATGTATCACATAAAAAATGATGTATTTTTAATGCTTAAGAAAATGCATTCCGATTTTCCAAAATATATTCTAACAGGATATTTGCAAGGCATCAACAATTGATTTCAAGACATTATTTGTTAAACCAATACAGAAATGCATTTCCTGTAATACATTTCCTGTGATACATTTGGAGAAGGGATTCGAAAATGTAGGTAATGGAAAACAAATGCGGCCGCTAGGACCCTTCGTGGGTTCTCAGTAATCGTAGTTCGATACGTTTCCGCAACTCTATAACGGCTTCTTATATAAGACGACGGACTCTTGTCCTTGAAAATTGAAGTTAGCGGGCATGTGAGCACATCATCGCTCTTTTGCGCTCACGGACGACTAATAATGGAATGACGTGCACACACGAAACGTTCAATAATCTACTGATAGCATTCTGTAGGTATTCAATGGTCACAGCCGAATGTCTGTCAATATTTTACAAAATGTGTTCAAACTATGCCTAGTAATGAAAGAATTGTACCACAAAGTAATTTAAATCTTCATATTATCCACATTTGACGCCTTAAGGTGGTTCCACTGTAAAGTTGAATGGAAGTCATTTCATGTACTCTCTCTGATATGAACAACAAAATGCCACTTTTCTACTCAATTTTTCTCGCAAAATGAACTTGAAATTTTATAGTGTGAAATTCGACAGTGGGAGAAACACGGGGAAAACAGTATTTTTCTATATAATATAAATGCTATTTTCACGAGACACTTTGTTGAAGCAAAATATCCCGGGGAAATGATTAAATATAATATAACTGCATATTATCCCTTTATATTTTGAGTTATTAGCTAATTACTGCGATAATAGAAGTAAAAATGTGGTAACTCCATAGAAATGGCGCTGCAATTGGCTTCTATGACTATTAAGTTTTCATTAGAAATATATTCGTAGAATGATCTGCAAATTTGTACCTTAATTTTTGTTTTCAATAGGTAACGAATGTCATCATTGTAAGAAAGATTTTCTAAAGCAATTAAAGAAAAAGTTGGAATTTAGTATTTGTTTTGACTCGCACAGTCGCGGTTCTGTGTAACCTGCTTTATTGGAAATTCTCACATAAACAAGAATTGGGAATGCAATTATCGAAGTCCTTTTCTTCTCAAACACATTAAAAATTCCTGCGATCTTTTTTGACCTGTCCTGCTTAGTGCAGAGTCTGAAGCAAAGCAAATTCGCTGTGGCATTACGTTGTGAGCAGCGTATTAAAGCGAAAGTTTTAAAATGGGAAATGAGAGCAGCAGAGAAAGCAGAGCCTTCGAGACATAAAGGATTCAGCGTAGGATTTGGGAGAGGTATGGTTGAAGTCAACCCCATCTTAGGATTGAATAGCTTGCGATGATGATAGAATATATTTGACACATTTTAAGTGTGGTGAATCGTAAATCACATTGCAAATACCAATTCTCTGCCTTACCTCCATGTGCATTTGCGGAGGGTGTTGTCAATTACTCATAAATTCTAATTTTATTTTTTTTTTAGTTGGCATTGGTTACAAAATATGCTGACTTTGAAAAAAAATAACCATGAGCCTTGGCCTGGCAAGACGCAGGCCCGAGATTCGATTCCCTGTTTCTTGGTACGAGATCTGTTACGTGTATATTTTTCTCATGGTAATTGCTAAGAATTCACCGCATTTTCGACAGGGATAATAATGATAATGAATCTTCTCACTGATATCAGAAAGCATTCCTAATAAATAAGTTTTCGTTGTAAGCAAATCATGGGTGTCCTATCAATCCTATCAAACTCAGTGTGCATAGCATCTACCTGAAGCCCACACCTCATAACGTTCAACATTCCTTTAAAGGTGGATTTGATTCATTTATGATCGCAGTTATCATCATTGCATTATTGAAATAGAGAGGAAATCGGATATTTTTAAGCGTATAATATAGGCTGCTCGGGAAAGTAAATTTCGCTTATTTTATCAATATTTTCCCTTTATTAAGATAAAATGATCCTTTTAATAGTTTAAAATTTTCGTGAAAAATATCGTCCATATGGACGCTTCTCTCCAAGAAAAACAGACAGGATTTCACTCATTTTGCTCCCCGTGAATTTTAATTCACTAGGAGATGATAGGATACTAGACGCCTTTCAATTATTTCACATGATATCGAAGAGGGAACAAGCTCAGAAACATAAAGTAGCTTCACAGAGGATTTAAACCTATTCAGAGATTCGGCGAAGACTTAGTGAAGGCTTGTTTCAGCCCTATAAGGGGCAGTGGTTACATGCCTTAACATTCCCATCCATCTCCACGCTCATGCACCCACATTTCCTCTTGCTATCGCCCATCCTATCAACGTGTTTATCTGAAAAAAAGTCGTTTCGCCAACGCGTATTTCTCTTGTTTTTTTTGTTCTTTCTTTCGATCCCACGGGATCCCGCGGCGCTCCGTGTATTTGAGAACAGGGATCTTGACTTCTCCTCTTATCATTTTTCATCGCCCATGGCATTGCTGGTGAAATTGAGAATTTATCGTTAATTTTTGCGAGACTTGTGACTTTGGACCTCCCAATGTATTTTTTATTATCTTTCCCTTTTCCCATTGGGTCTTCCCATATGTGTGGGGTAAAGGGACAAAAAATTGTTATTTTGCCCGGTAGGAATTGCCCTTTAACCCACGTCGGAGCTGGAACACACGAGAAACATTATTGTCTCAGGAAAAAAAGAATACGCACGCACTTTGTATATAGTATCATATAAAAAGAATGGGAATTTATTAAAAAGTTTAGGAAATAGCCATTACTAAGAAAACTGGTCTTTAGCGCTATAAAACGTAAGGGGAATAGATTAATTTAATTAAAAACATGAGTGTAGCAGGGATGGTAAAACGTAATCCCTTAAAGTAAACCAACAAGAATTGCCAACGAGGCGCAAAAGCTATTACCACAATGATCTTGAAATATGCTATAATATAAATATGTCGTGCAATAGTAGGATAAGGGTATAGGATCTGCGAGTAAGATATGCCACCGTAGAGTCCACCAGGACGATATTAGCATTCTAAGGGTGGTAGAAATTTTAATTGGCTACTGCCATACTACCAGTTAAAGGTAGGCTTTGTAAGATTTCAAAAGGCAAAGGTTAACAGAGAAATATTGCTTGTGAATATTTGGATTAAGAAATATAGCGAAATTTGCAAGATATTAATTTGACTCCAGGATATAGATAAGAAAAAGAAAAACCGAGAAATTCATGCCCCACTCATCGAGGTAAATAGATTCCCGCGATTGGGAGGACTCAAGAGCTAAGGGGAATCAAAGGGGAAGAGAAAGGTTTTATTCGGTGTAGATTTTTATCATCCCCTATTCCCATGAGCAAGAGCTCTCGATAAGACTGGATATAAAGATCAGAATAAAGATACAACAATAGGGAATATCAATATGAGGACAACGCAAATCATTTAGACCAGGGGTCGGCAACATTTTGAGGGGGAAGAGTAAAACTTGTGCCTCATAACAATTTTAACATTAAAAGGGAGCCATAAATATGTTCTTTTAATAAGAAAAACTTAAATTAATGTAAATAGTAGACACAGTTATTATTAAATAAAAAATTACAAAACTATGCGAATGAATTCCATTTATTTTATTTTAATTTACAATCTAACTTCTTATCCACGTGTAATGGGAACCATTAACCGTAGTTGGCCGACCCCTTAGTTGTGGCGTCTGAGATATGTGCAAACACATACCATTATAGCAATGTATAGCAATGACAATGAAATTCCTTCAATGCAGTGATTAATATACCTAGCCACTCACATCATACACGTGTATTACGGAAACAAGCAGAATATAAATTACTGATAAAATGATAAAAATAATTCACTTAGAGTTTCCAAATAATTGATGGGTTTTTAGACTAGTTCTTTTTTAAATATACTCCATTGAATGAGCCTCTAAGCCTTCATAAGAAAACTACGCCAGTACAGCGAATTGAGTCTCTCTCGAGCTAATTGTACTTCCTGATTACCCTCAATTCGTACAAAATTTCGATCATTCTTGCTTTTCCAAAATTACCCAACATTCTGCTCCTTAAAAATCACCCCATTAAAATGCCGTTCTATGACAACAAACATTAGAAAATAATCGCATGGAGACTATTTTAAGAAATTTGTGATAAAAAGAGAAACTAGGATTATATCACTGTACCTGAAGCAATATATATCGCTCGTGTGTAACCCCAATGAAAAAGGGTTGATCTCGTGACTAGATCAAGAACAGCGGATAGACTCAGCGGTGTGACAAACATTTTAGATGAATTACGGCCGGATATATGATGTATGGTAAACGTTAACTGCAAAATGACGCAAGCTTTTCCGTAACCGAAAGTTATATGAGAGTTTGGGTTTTGTATAGAACATCAGACGTTATTTGACGTGAGCGTTATCGATGTGAGAATTTCTTAACTTTGATTGTCATACCGAGAAAATATTTAACCGAGAAAGATTATGAAGCCGTGCCTAAAGAAAGGGAATATCTCCCAGATTAAAGGGCGGAGTGCAGGTTAAATATTTCAGATTTGGTCGAAGAAAACTATTTATCAGAAGACGTAAAAAACATTTTCCTAAGAGACCGGAGGAGTTGTGTGGGGTTCAGGGGTGGATTAAGGGGAGTGTGTAGATGGGAGGGAGGGTGGCGCTCCCTGTGATTCCTCGTAAAATAGGAAAAATGGAAGTCATAAGGTATTCCATACCCCCCAGACCCCTGGGAAGTAGCAATCCCTCCCCAAAACAACGACCTTAATCCGCCCCTTGTGGGGTTTGACCGTGAACTGGGACGAATATTGCAGGTCTAGTGTGGATTCATCCCGTGCCACACACCCTGATGGTGGCTTGTACGGTAGTGCTTTGTGGATGTGGAAGAAAAAAAGGGTTTGAGATTGATATCCATCGATTCGTAGCCTCCAGGATCTGTGCATTTCTTTTGAATTTTCTTTTTAAATCTGGGAGAGAGAATTATCGAACGAATATCTCCTTCGTGAATATCTTCCCAGGGGGTAGTGGGAGATGAGAGGCCTGAGCAAAAGAGACCTCGTTGTATCCCTCCTGTATACGTACGCTCCCTGTGTCACGCCTGCAAAATTAAGAAAGGAACAAAAAAACGCGGACAACTCAGTAGGGAAGCGGAAATTATTTCCATGCCGGATATTCCAAAGGGGGGACAGAGGCGACACCTACTATTTCTCTCCCAAATTTATTTTTTCGCTCGCACACGAAAAGAAACAAAATAGCAAAGAAATGCGAAGCGTGTTTCGAAGTAATCTGGGTCTTCGGGTGGGCGTGCGTGAAATAGTAGCGCGAGTGTGGAGGCGATATCGCTTGGACATTGTCGACGACACCTTTGCTGCAAATGTGAGAACGCAGGTTGCTGAGGCGGACGGCACGACAGAAGGTGGTGACAACAGTGGGGATCCCGCTAGACAGCCCTGCTGCGCACAAGGGGTCTCCCGATCCATCATTGGTAAGAGTATAGCATTCCCTCCTCCACAAGTACAAACGAAGAAATGTAGGAACACATTTTTTTTAAATCTCCTCTTCCCGTGGAACAGAAAAAAGGGACTACGTTCTTTATCCCTTCGCTCCACGGGAGAGACAGTATTCCTTGAAACACTGTTTGTTGCTGTACGTACAGAACCACGTCTTCTTTTCCCAGTCATAGGAGAACCTTGCCGCCAAAAAACGGCTGCATGGCAGGAGTTAAACTTTCGTGGATGACCACCAACTGCACCCTAGATTCGCTATAAATTTTAGTTATTATTTCAGTTTTTTTCTTCTCCCTTCTGAGTTATGTTTAAACAATTCATATTTCACGTAACCGTATAAAATGAGCGTTTTATGAGTCATTTTTATATTAAACTCAAGCCAAAAAACGAACTCTCTCTAGTTACGTATGTTCCCCAAGATAGCTTATTTTGAAGGTAACATGTCTTGATCAATTTCTTTCATTGGCCGAAAGGGTGGCTAAATTGAACGATTCTTAGGTATAGTAAGCAGCATGAGTTGCTGAAGGCAACTCCTTTTACTTCTGATCGAGAAAGCTTTTAAATTATTGATGAGAAATTGTATTGCTCCCGAATTTATTATTTAAAAATGGGCAAAAAGGTTTTACGAATACATCTGCTTTGTCATGATCAATTGTTGACTATGATAAACTTTAGAGGCTAGAGCTTTAATTTAAACGTAGCTTGGAATTTATAATAATTGCTTTCAAAATAAATGTAAGTATACGGAGACACAATAGCTTAAATAACATTTGCAACTGGTTTTCTTTGATATAGAACTGAAATAATATTTGGGCAGAATGAGGGAAAATAGGCAGTGATCATTAGTTCCGAAAATCTTCAACTATTGCGATGCTGGTGTAAGATTTCAATGACAATTTTAATGGTCAGCGATTTAAGGTCTATGATTTAGCTGGAAATTTAGGACAGCCAATTGAAAACTGTTAAGGTATTGGCCAAAGGTTTTTTAAATTGCGCTTGAATTGAGCCAGTATGTTAAAGAACAAAAAACTTTTTTCTCAAGGTTTGTTCAGGTTTATACTTTTTATCTGCATCAATCCAAAACGTCTGAGCACTGCTCAAAATTTGGCGAAGAAAATCTGCTTTCTTGAAAATATGTGTCCTCTGGGTACAGGAATAATATATATACAAATAGCCACTCGCGCACGAATACGCACCAACAGATTACAAGAGCGTGCAAAATTTGGGTTGTGACATGTTATTTGACTTCTAATAATTGATTCTTATGCATTTTTTAGCGCTGAATCAGAAAATGACCTTCATTTTTTTCCATCACGTCAGGATTTTTCGCAAATCGAAATTTAAAAATTTGTAAAAAATCGAGAAATTGCGAAAATATCAGACTTCAAAATGTAATTACAACGTTTTTTCTTTTAATAATTTATGCATTATTTGTCTATGTATACATTCTTATAGCTAAACAGTAGAGGGGTCTGAGGAGGACGGCGGGGGTATTGGTATCGATCCCTTAATTTCTAATAAAATTGCCACAAAATTAGCCTAAATTTCAATTTTAGTGCATTTTAAAAGTAGTTTATTTTTATTTTTTTATTATTTTTTATGAGGTACGTCATGTCTTTGGAAACCACTCCCTTTCTTCACCCACCCTTTATGACGAAGTATGTAAAATACTTACAATTTTATTCCATGTATCGAAGTTTATTTGGACCGCTCATGCTCTGCTTCACACTTTCCCTTTTATGTTCTGTATGGGGTTCATCTTGGTGTAACGTCCACCAAAAGTCAGCCATAACCGTATTAGTCCATTTTCCTTGATACCTACTTTCCATTTCTTTGATGTCCTGATTAATTCTCTCACCCATTTCTCCGGTAACTAAACCCAGGTTTTCAAGTAAATGGTCCAAATTTGAATTTAGGAAGTCAACCTTCAAGCTAATGGAACAGCCTAAATCTTTGTATTTCTGAAGCGTGTTTTCGACGATTAATTTGAAGTTCAGATCCTTCTTATTGTCCAGAAACTTGTTTACTACGTCTCTAAAGGATTCCCAGGCTTCTTTTTCTGCAACTTCCATTTGTTTATCAAAATAACCATCTTTGAGACGTTTTCTAATGTCAGTGCAGTTTAAAGTTCTTTGGTAAAGCCAGCTTTCACCTGGGACGGCAGGGAGCGATCGCCGTCGGTCCTCATTAAGAAGACGAATTTCATTTGAGCTATTCACTTTGTATAAATCTTTGTTTTTAGTATCAAATACTCCTTTAATAGCAAAGTAAGCCAGGGAATTCTTTTAATTTATTCTTGCACGTAACAGCCAGAAAATAAATTTTCCACCGACAAAAACGCGTTTAGTCACGAAGGAGGGAAAAAACTCGATTTACGTACAATAGAGCTGATGGTAGAAACCACGATCTTATTCTAAGATCGTGGTTGAAACAGTACTGAAAGTTGCACGGTGCATGAGCAGCGGGGATAGCTGCCTATAAACATGTTACATCATGTTAGGTCTTGTCACAATTTATCAATTCTGTTACTCATACGTTCGGCCAACTGTCGACTCCACACATTCACTGAGCAATGGAGAGCCAACTCTCCCACTGTCTCGTCAACTTTGACCTAAAATATTTTGCAGATTCCCTAAGGGACTTTCACGGGGAAAAAGGGGAAGTGTTTCAAGGGCCCAAAGTACGTCTAAAATTTTAAAAATAATAAAATGAATAAATGAAAATTGCAATAAAATAGAAAATTAAGCTCATTAATTGAACTTCCCATTAGAAAATAAGGGGTCAATGATCCACCCCCTGCCCTCCTCTTCAGATACCTCAACTGTTTAGCTATAATAATGCAAACATAGTCCAAAAATTAATAAATGATTATAAGAATAAACGTTTTAAGTCTCATTTTTTGCAATTTTTCGACTTTTCACAAATTTTAAAATTTTGATTTGCGAAAAATCCTGACGTGATGGAAAAAAATGGTCATTTTCTGATTCAGCGCTAAGATATACATAGGAATCCATTATAACAAACTAAAAAACACATTATCTGCTGCATTATCCAGCGTCACATCTAAAACTGGCTAAATCCGGCTCGTCATATCTGCTGGCCATCTGAGATTCCTCCAGAATATTTCTTTAGCATATTAGCTTATGAGATCCAATTTATATTCTCTCTGCGTACGTTATCGTTGCATAAATTTCCCTCCTGAACATTTCCTATAAATTCTAGCATCACCCACTCCTCTTCATTTTCACCTTTCAATTCCACTTATATCTATTGAACCTCCGTAGCTTTGTATTTGGGATATTTATACTCCTGTTCTTATGAAATAAAAACGCTCCAATTTCAGGGGAGAGAGCACAATTTGATTCTACTGTTTGTAAACTCAGAGCACTGATATCTAAGAATGAAGTATAGAAATTTTTTATCATCAAAAGGTCTCGTAAATATCTGAAATAAAAGTAAACTCGAACTGCAGGAAAATATTTGTTTATAGTTTTATAAAATTTTCTGGTGGAAATGTTAAAAGAGAATTCCTCTATTACAAAATTCTTTTCAATAGGATATCAAGAAAATCGTTTTAAGCTATTTTTCACTGATGTGAACGACGAAATTATTCTTGTAATTGCACTCCATAATATCCGTCATAATACTAGTGTTTTTTTTCTCGAAACCAGAAGTTGAGGAAAAGATATGGCACTGAAATAGGAGATTGAGATATCTTTATGAAAATTTATGTGAAGACTCACTCGGTGTCGCGAGAAAAAAACAATGAAGGGTCTAAGCACAGTGGGGGCAGAAAGAAAGTAGTAAGAGAAATTTCAAGGGGGCAGTTAGTAGTGGATCGAGGAAGAATAGGTAAGAGAAAATTTGGTGCTGAAGGTGAGAAAGTTCAACTAAACAAGAAGTGAAGAGAAGTGAGGAAGTTTAACTAAACAAGGAAGAGAAAAGGGAGGGACTGAAGAATTAGATAGTTTGAGGAAATAAAATGCTGATATGAATAATTAACGAATACAAGGCAATGCGTGTAGCAAAACGGTTTTGTACCTAAAGTATTTCCACGATGGAATCGGCTTCCCATTCCCGGGGGCCTGGGAACAGAGTACGTACAGACTGGCTAAAAGAAAAAATGCTACTAGAAACGTTTTTTGCAAGTCGCCATGTTCTTATCCAGGCAATAGTTGAATAATGGCGTATGGTGTCAAAACAATTGATTTTAAAAATAAAAGAATTCTCGGAAGTAATATCCAAAATGAGCACGTCTCATTTTGGTGTTTCTGAGTCTAATAAAAAAATGTTTTGCCTCCAATGCAAGTTGAGCGAAGGAAAAGTATTTTTGATGTTTGATTAAGATTTTTGGTATAAACAGTAACATATTTTTGGAATATTTACTTTGTATTTCTCTCACATAAACAAGGTTAAGCAAAAATATATGCATCTCCTTCAAACATTGTCGGATCTACAGGTTTTCTAATATTGTCCTTAAATTGGAATTGCCACCTTTTCTTGCCCAAAGATCATTGCTTGTAGTTAGATCTGAATGAAAAATTTATACAATTATCCTTTCGTACTCCTTCCAAATATAGAATTCGTTTAAAGTCGCAGAGCGTGCGGCAATTATTTTATGTGCTTTGCGCCTAAGGAACTGAAGGGATTTTTTTAGTGAAATCCTGAGCCGTAATTGGTTACCATGCCGAGATCAATTTTAGTTTATTACTCCGTCCATCAGATGGGAGGTCAGCCGTATCCGGCGAGATGTGGTGAAATAGCATTGTCGAAATTGAAAATTAACAGATGTAATACTTAACCACTCTATTTCACAATTACAAAACGTGTTTCGGTGGATTGCATCGCTATCATCAGGTAAAATATCCCCATTGTCCCTTTATCAATGGGGGAGATTGTACCTAATGATGGCTTTGTAATACACCGAAACAATTTGTTTCAATTGTAAAATTAAGTGTTCAGTACTAAATCTGTTAATTTTATTTTATCAAATTGGATATTAAACTGTGGTTACCATGCCACCTTCCGTGAAGATTAAATTAATGCCGATGGCGGGTCTCTCAACACCCTTCCTCCCATTACCCAGATGATGTTTCCCATGCCGACTAAGGGCGAGCTTACGATCAACGTCTCCTGACGCGACGGATATGAACGGTGGCGTTCGCGGCTCATGGTGATAGTAATATAGTGGTACCAGGTACCACTGGTACCTATTACGATGACTGCACGTTGACGGTGACGGTAACGGATAATGGGCGAATCTTGTCAAATTCTGAATTTCCGTCATGCTACTTTACTGGCAGCCAAACAGAGGAGAAGGTTTTTCAATATTTACTCAATTTCATTTCCAGATTGTGTATATTTATTCTTAACTTTATAATAAAACATAATTAACCTTCTCAAAGTAATGACTTGTCAGTATTATGAGCGGATTCTTTCTATTTTGTTTTTAAAATATAAAAATACACAGCCATTACACAACCGTTAACATCTCCGTTTGCAAAAACGGTAAACAATAATTGGCACCCAACCCCCGTCAGTCGTAAAACACACCTCGTTGACGGGAAGACGACGGAAAATTGAACGCCAGCGTCCGTTAACGTCATGTCAGAAAAAGGCGATCGTAATCCCTCCCTAACACCCTTGTCACTATTGGGCAAATTACGGGTACCTTAGTTATTGTTCGCCTCCCCAAAATAACAAACCAACCAATCCACCAAGTTGTTATTGAAACCTACAAAAACCTCCATGCAGTTCATAAAACATCAATTTGAATTTAATTATTATCAAATAAGTGATTTTTTGTTTGAAGTATTAGGCAACCTTCTTGTCTTCAACTATGTGGGTGGATATTCATCATAATTCACATTACTCTCCCTATCTTTCCACCCAGAATGAAATTAAACAGGTATGTTCTCTTTCGCTAGAAATTATTTTTTTCCAAAACAATTTTTTCGGTCGGTTCACTCTGTAACCGTATTTATAAAATATTGTCAACTTCTAAAAAAAATGAAACGCTTCTTTACACTCCGGTTAGATGTAATCGGCATATGCACACATATTTTGAGAAATAGAGGATACTGTTTTCTTTTTTAGCCCATTGCAAGCAATAGGAGACGAGAAGGACATTTATGTATTAGGAAATACGTATGATTCCCTATGAATAGATGAGTCTTCAAGCAAACAGATTGAAATAAGTGGAACGAAGCTTATTCCCTATTGGGGCTCCAATACAAGCGATGTTAATAACTCGTTCAGGCATTCGTGCACTTTATGGACGTTGAATAGTTAACTATTTACCTTCCGTCCATTATTTTTATTCCGCTGCTGCTGTTAATCCTTTCATTCGTAGGCTCTGCAGTATTGATACACATTCCGTATAAATTCCGACTGCGAGTTTTACTATAAAAGCAGAAATAGTATATTTCAAAACAAACAAGGTGACGTTCTTAAATGGGTGACAGGAAGAGTATCAAGCATGCTCTCTGTTAAGCAGACGTATCGCTTAGTTCCTCATCAATAATTCTGTTTTAACCCAGCCAAAAAGATACATATGTATACTTGTTTTCAAATATTGATCCGTCACAGGTATTTTTACGCCTTAGACACTCAAATATTTTTTCCAACGATTTATTCCCACAACATTAAGGACAGGCGAATTGTAATCAATCTTTTTGTGCTAAATATTAACTCCACTCCCTTTATATCACCTGAAAAAAAAATGGTTTCAGCATAATTTGGAAATACTTTTGTGAATCATTTATTGCAGCTATTCAAGCGTGAGATTCAATTTAAACACACCCAGTCTCATGTCGGAAAACATTTCGATTCTTTCAGCAGTCTTTTTTTAAATCAACTACTCTTGGCTGTTTTTTTACGCAATTAGTATTCCGTTTCTCAGAACTCGTCAACGAACACGGTAAATGAGTGCAATCCACGAATGCTTGAAAGGATGAATAGAGAGTACGGGCTTCATTTTAATCCTTTATTTTCAATTTCAATCAACCCTCGAGTCTTACATTCATATCAGGTATTTTCGGCGTTTGGCTATAATATCTTTATCGTCGCACATCCAAAGAATCACTGAGTTCAATTATCTGTAATTTAGGTTAAGCTCCATGAGTTATAGCGTCAGACACCGATAGTATATCGAGCGTCAATCAATACTAATGGATGGCAATTGAACTAGAAATGAATCGGCTGAAATAGAAGATGGAGGGAACGAGAAAAATTTGTAAAAATAATCTGAAAAGAAGTAAATAAAATTCTAAAAACTCCTTGAGTCCATTAGAACATGAGAAAATGCCATTTAACAACTTCAAAGCTTATGGAACCTTTTCCATCACATTTTAGATTTCAGTAAAAAAATCAAAATTCCAACCTTGCTGAATCACGGGGTTTATCTTTTAATGGAAAATACTAACACGAAAACAGCAAGAAAGGGACATGAATGTGAGCATTCTTTCTACATGAATATGAAGAGTGACTCGTCACCACATATAAACACCGACATGGTACATTTGCTACAGTAAAAATCTTTTCCCAAAGACGAGATGTTTTTCATCGGGTATCACCGAATAGTTAGAGGAACAAAAAACATATTTATGGAATTTAATGGATGAAATTCGTGGAAATTAGGATGAGAAGTTGAACATAATAACTGACAGCTGTTCATTTTTTTCTTTCCGTGTTAACTAAGGCATGCACTCACTGAATGGACTTTAGTATAACCTTCACAAGCATGACAATTAAAGTATTTTTCCCATTTTAAAATAAAATATTTTTATGCAGACCTGTTACTTATCTCTGCTTGACAGAATGGAAAAGAGGTAAACGTCATGCGCATTGAGAGCTCGAAAAACTTTTACTATTATCTGTATCATTCGTCCCCAATGACTGAATAGGGTGATAAAATGCGATGGAAGTTACGTTATTTGAATGAAACTGCAATCTTGTCTTCAATCGTGGCTCTTACATTTAAAACAAATGGCTAAGTCTGCCAGGCTGGCGCAAGAGTGTATGGAGTCAGTGGAAGCTAAAATTGACTTTTATAACCAAGAAAAACATGAACCCAGTCATGAAACATGGGAATAATGCATTCACCCATAAATTGTCTGCAGTAAATGTATTCTTCCACGAATATATATTATATTAATATAGTAGCAATACTGGAAACCATGTGTTGGCTATATGTTCGGCAAAGTAGCTAAAAGATTAGTAGATGTGATCAAGCCAATATTATTCAAGGATACGTCAAGTAAAAGAGAAAAATGACTGGCGAATATTATCGGTGTGTGAATCCTTAAAATAAAAATCCTTAAATCCTTAAAATATGACAACTCTACAGTGCATCGAAGTTTTACAGAGCTAAGGTAAGACAATTTATACGGGAAATTCTTCAATTAAAAACGTATTTCCTCTTAAACTTGTCAAATTGGATGTCATCAGTGATGCACGCTTTCGGTTCAACAGCAGACTTTTCGCGGAAAAAAAACAAACCATACGGAAATTAGCTCCGAGGATAGCAGTAGACGCAGCAGGAAAAAAATATAA
Source organism: Pyrrhosoma nymphula (assembly GCA_963573305.1). Lineage (NCBI taxonomy): Eukaryota > Metazoa > Arthropoda > Insecta > Odonata > Coenagrionidae > Pyrrhosoma > Pyrrhosoma nymphula. The sequence goes on from OY754334.1 coordinate 42,103,167, forward strand.
TCCAAGGCACTCACGGCCAAGGTCGTGTGTTTCTTTTTGCCCCACTCGTTCGGATGTGAACTTTATCTTCTGAATATGAAGCATATTACTCATTGAACGCTGAAATTCAATTTTGCCCTGGAATTTGTCGCAATATCTCAAAATGACCCCTCCGGCATTTTACTTATTTTTTATTTCAACGTCTATCCCTTCAGAGATAAAATTGACTTCACGACGTTTCCTCTCTATTCTTTCTTTCCCATTCCTATCTTTCCTCTTTGTTCTTTGCTCTCATTTCTTCCTCTGTTCCTCCGTAGGTGGTCGTGTGGCTGGGGTGGCTGATAGCCTTGGTGTGCATCGAGGGCACGGTGTTCTCCGCATATGTGTTCTACTCTCCAGGAAGGCCTTACGATGCCCTTCAATCGGCCCTCTACGGAGCCTTCCACCGCATCACGTGGAGCATCGGGACCAGTTGGATCATCATCGCCGTATCAACAGGCAACGGAAGTGAGTAGGTGGAAGAGGTTGGAATATACTGGAGAGGGTGCTGCTGGCATAGTGGTGGCGAAAAATGCACCTCGTCACATGCATGCAACGCCCTCCCCCCTCCAGAGCTGACCTCTTCCCCATGAGTCTTCCCCTCCTTAACGTCACAGTTTGTGCTATTGGCTGCTACCATGTTTCGCTACTACTGAAACATAACATGTATAGAACTAGAAAATGGCAGGAACAGGGGTGCTTTGGATAGGAATGCCACGCCCACTTCAGCCAAAACATTGTAATTTGAATGAGCAGAAAGTATGCTTTTACTACTGGATTCCGAGTGGCTGGAACTTAAATGGAATAGCTTAAAATGATTGACGTTATTTTTTTATTGCTTGGTAAATAACAACATTCTATTGGTTGTTGTACTCTGTTACAAAATCATGAGGAAAACTGTAGATATACGCGATATTGTCACCAAATGTTCGGCGTGTCTAAGGGACAGTAGAATATGGGCGATATATTTTTTCGGAATTATAGTTAAAACTTTATTGAGTGGTTTTTATTAAACCTTGAGAGCTTTGCATTCAAGGAGTTGCAGTTAGCACAGATCGGAACACATTTTTCTCAATTTAGCGCACACGAACAACGTAGAATGGGACGACTTACGCTCGGTAACCTGCCGATAGGTAGCGTTATTTATGTTCACAGAAGTTTCGGCCGAATTATTTGTTAATAGCTATCAAATTCTTTAAATGTACACGCTTAAATATCCAAAAACATTTACCACAGAGTAAATTATGATAATACTTGTTTATTAATGCTTGACGCCCTTATTGAAAATAAGCGTGTAAAGTGTGCTTTCGACTTGGTTTGCGATATTAGGCAACGATTAGCAATCGCCAGGCAACACACAGTGCAAGGCGGCTATTCAAGCATGCGCACTCCGTCTCGCGTGCACATAACTTGTAGCGGATAGCTGTGAAGAAATGAGCATGCTGTTTGTTCTTCATTGTTTCGGCTCACCTCGGAGAAGAGAGCCACCGACAGCCGGCTATTCCAGTAAATCGAAAGAACCACGCTGCGTGATGATCACCGTCTATCGCCGCACATCGAAAGCACTCGAGCAACCATTACTGATACGAATATTGAAGTTATTTTCTTTTCTCGTGCGTGACGACAGCGGGCGCTTACCATTTGCTCTGGTGCACTGCTCTTTTTGAAACAAAACAGTGCAGTTGCATTTCATTTGTTTCAAGACTTGCGAAATTCAAAATGAATCGGGAGCATCGCTGATGTACGCCGGAGTGTGCTAGTTAAAAAAAGAGCATCGATGATCATTGATAATATCCACCATTTTTGTGAGGTTGTTGATTTTCAGTTCAGACGTCAAATATGTTTGCCCTTTCAGGTAAAAATTTGCTCCCTCGCGCGCTGAAGTGCGCTGTTGTGTTCCGATCCGCACTAAATTCAACGCCTTGAATGTAAAGCACCCAATACTTATGATCTGTTATGAAGTGCACCACCTGGTACACTGAGTCCGAGATGAATGGAAATCAATGGTACTGTTGTGTTCCCAAGCGCACTAGAGCGTATGGAATGCCCCCTATACTTAAAGCTTGGAATTATATTTGCAGAAGGGACGCCCACTGCAATGTGACAAAAGTTTAAAAACCAAGATGGCGCACTTCTTGAATCTCCTAATTAGCGCCTCCAGTACATTCCGACTAGAATTCTATTCATTGTGGCTACCCAACTACAAAGTAGTATTTGAGTAGTCGCTACTAATACTACTTTGTAGTTGAGCATTCGCTTTGTAGAGGACTCTGATTCCAACATTCTTGTGAATGGCGGGCATATATGTATACTCGTCCTTCTGTTATATAGTTTCATCGCCAACAGTCATCAATCCGAAGATTGATTTTATGCATATCTCTGCTCCTTGTCATTTCAGTTAACCTCTTCATTCCAAAATTTATCCTAGCGTCCTTCCTCATTCGATTGAAGATGTTCTTCCTCTCAATATATTATATTTGTTTTACATCTATACACAGTGAGAGATTCTGAAATATTATTAATTATTATACTCCATTTAAACAAAAAATTGAAACTCCATCTCTAATAATATCAGTAGTGGGCTTGTTCATATTTTACGAATGACGAGATATTGCAAAATAAAAGAGAAATAAAGCAATACTGAAATAGGGAAAATTAGAAATTGAAAAGAGGCAGCATAAATATACAAGGATATCACGTAAGAAGACGAAAAAAATGTAATTTTAGGTGACGTGAATGATAAAAAGAGCTAAATAGAGACTTCATGAGGAGAATATATATAGTCAACTGGAGTGGAGTTCATAGACGACCCTTGGACGGGAAAACTATTTTAAGGTGCCATTTAAAAGACAAACATCTAATTGATAGAATACCAAATGAATAAAAAATATAATCTTATGAGACGCATAAAACCACAAGCAATATCTGATGAATAGTAGCGGCACACATTTCGAGGAAAAAGAATCAAGTTGAGCCCACGCCTTTAGACTTGAAGGCATAAGCTATGAGTACTAAGTATTTTGAGAACATCCTGAGTAGTAGGACCAAGTAGTATACTTGGGTGTCAACATAGCGTAAGAAATGTCTTGAAAATAGAGGGAGAAATACTTGGAGGGCTCAATTAAAGTAATTAGGTCTTATTAAACGAGATACGGCGATGTATTCCAATAAAAAATGTAAGGAATAGCATTGCATTAGTTCAAGCGAAGTTTTGAATATGCCCCAAGCTTCTGAGTTCCAGCCCAGAGAGGCTAAATATCCTCACTGAGCGACGAAAAGATGAAAAAAACTAATTTTCCGAAAAACTCTTCAAACGAATAAAAATAGTACATTTTTGTTATTGGAATACCTTAGATAGGAGCCGGTCGAGGCACGATAAATGGACGGAATGGAAAAATCCGCGCGTAAAAAAATAAAAACATTCGTTTGATACGCTGATGGTGTACTGAGGGATGTCTGATTTCGAAATATGAAAAAAAGAATATAATGTAATTCTCGCGAAGATAGGTAGTCAAATAGGAAAAATGGCGAAATTTTCCCACGTACCATTAGAAAGCATATCAGTTAAAAACAATACACGTAATTATTCAATCTGATAGCATGTAAGACGTCATCCAATTTTTTCGAATTTCCTGAATTAAAAATTTCCTGGAATTTCCTGCAAATTTTTATTAACAATGGCACACATGACCATTTACCCCTGTGGTAATTTTCAGAGCATTTTGATCATTTTCTTGCAACATGAGTGTTTCTTTTCGTAATATAGATATCTGAATGTACATGGAAAGTACTACTGCTTTTTAAAGTGACACCACGTGGGAAAAACGCATACTATCGATTCTCCTGACATATTTTCCATTTTCTTAAATTTTTGTAGCATGACGATCAAAATGTTGCCCTTGACAACGTAGGTATGGGAACATAATACTACTCTGGTCATAGGAAATAGAGCTAGCAAAATGCCAAAGTTTTCATTTTCATCATAATTGTATTGATAGTGTCTCATTTCATGCTTTCAAGGAAATAAGAGAGAATCTCATTTTACCATTGAAGTCTTTTAAAAAACTTAAGACATACTCTTTGAAAAATTTTTGGCAGATAACGAATTATTTATTAGTTTAGCAGCTAAAGAATTATTCTTTCTGTGCCAAAATTTGGTGATTTTTGTGGTGCTGGAACGGGAGAATAATAACCTAAGAAAACATTTATGGGCCATATAGGCGTGGATCTTTGTGAAGTATCTCATCACCATTCACCTGTAAGCTGTTGATAACCATAGAGTGCAAATATCAAAATGAAGGTCGCCAGGTAGAGAGCAAGTGCAAGTGAGGAGTATTTTACGAAAGAAAACGAAAAATAAAGGATATACTCTGTAATATTTTATTAAATTTCGCGGTTATGCCAATAAAAAAATATGGTCTTAGGAATCTTTGGGCATGGAATACAAGTATATTGACACCAAATGGCTATAGAAGAAACGATAAAAATCCAGATAACTGAAGGTTTCTTTTATAAAGTGATAATACTGAGCCAAAATATTTGGAAAACACTGTAGGTCACTCGTAAAATTCCAGCTTGTTACTATTATTTTACCATAATACTATTCGCAAATAACCCTAAAGTGACATCGCGGTAAGAAAAAATCACCTGTTGCGTTCATAATAAAATTAATCAATAAATTCCGTACCTGAATGTACAAATTAATTTTTCTATTAATCAATTAATTTTTCTCGACCTAATCTGGCAAAATAAATTAATGAATAACAGAGCCATACTTCATATAATATTATAATGATTAAGACAAAAATATAACAGAATACATTCCCGATTACTCATTACAAGAAAGTGAAGATGTATGGCATTTACTGTAAAAAAATATTTCCTCAATATATCTATTGACACTGAGAACTCAATTCCTTTTGGCTTATTGCGTGCACGTTATCGCAAGTAAAAATAAAGCGATAACCCCTTTAGTATGTCACAACAGCAATTTCACTTTTGTCGTATTTTAATTTTAAGGCAGCTTTAAAAAACTCGAATTTTGGGATATCTCCCACATTTCCGGCATAAGCTTTTCCGTTAGCACTACTGGAGAATAGGTACTTTCTTTCTTCTTCCCTGGGGCCCCAACAGTTGTTGCGCATTCAAATCGGTTGGGCTAATTTGAACTCTGAGTAAGTGCGTCGGCTCGAGCTAATTCGGAGGGAAAAGTTAATTAGCCCTTACAAGCGTTGGAGGGGGTCACAGCTTAGCTCTCGCGTTAACCCTCTCTTTGAGCATGGAAAAAGAAAATTCCCAATCACGCAGTGGTTCCGAGGTCATTATTACAATTTCATCCGCCAACTACAGAGGGGGCTGGCAGTTAAATTTTCGTTTTACCCCCAGTACAGGAATGAGTTCATAACCAGTCAAATTGCCATATTGCATTGGGGGAACCAATTCAGACTTTCTTCACAACTTTGTGGCCACTTTCCTCCTTCCCCGTACTTTTGCTCGAAATTTACTTTTTTCCTCTCCTTTCTTCCTGTAAGACTGCCATACCATCTTGTTTATGGCCTGAATAAATTACTGTCGCAATTTTACATCCTAATCGTGTCATCCATATTTTTTTAATCTCCATTTCAAAACAGCATTAGGTTTTGCCTGTACGTCGTCCATATTAGAAGCCCACTCATCTTCGACCTTTCCTCTCATCTCCATTTCTCTTGCCCCCCCTTTCCTTCCTCTTCCCTCTCCAAGCAACCTTATTACCCCGCCCTCTTCCCATTACAGTATTTCATCCCTTGGGTTCATTCTCTTTCTTACCGTCTCGATCCATCTTCATGACTTATTTTTGCAAAAATTCCGTATTATTTCCTCCCTAAAATTTTCCATGCATGATATACTCTAACACTTGAGGTGAGAATATAACTCTTTCATTCCAAATCTACAATTCCGATTCATCTTATTTTCAGTCCCTACAGCGCAGAGTACCAAACCCATCATTATTTTATCTGACCATGCATAACCACCATCTTGGCCTTTTTCTTAAAAATAATGCCGTCATATACGAAAGATATGCAGCTTAACTTAGAGTAGTATTTCTAAACCTGTTTTGCCCAATTCCCTCATTTCCACCCTGACTCAGAAAATAACTCTTCCTTCCCAATTTAAATTATTAAATAGTATTTTGATTCCGCAAATGAAAATAATGCTCATGTCCGAGATTTTAAGCTATGCCATCGGAAAAACTTTACAGAATACGTTAAAACCAACTACACTTTTACAGATTTTACATTATCCTCAGAACATCACATTTTTATGCATAGTGGTCCCGATTCCTCCATAAATTCCTCCCAGCGGGGTAACTCCCCTATGGTTGAGAGCTACTAACAAAAGAGGATTCCACAATTCAGGGCGATTGTTGATATACGGTGGTTTACCTTCTCAGCTAGCCACCTTGAGTAAAGCACATTTTCGACGGACTGTGATCTTATTAAGTATGACGATGGACTGTGAGGAGAAATATGTTTTTTTTTTATTTGTGTTGACAAAAGGGGACTGCATCTTACAGGGATAAAAGAGGACACTCAGATGCTCAACCCTTCACGTATCGTTTTGGGCCCCATGATAAAACTCAAACTTTCTTTCTCATTTTTTAGCATTGAGCAAAATCCAGTTTCCGCGAATGTGTTCTTGTTTCTATAAGAGTTTTCTTTATGTACGTAGAACTTTCCACGAGAAAAAATCGGCCTGGACCGGGAATCGAACCACGCACCTTTGGTTTTCCGGGCCAATGTTTCGAAGCAGAATAGTAACGAAGGTATGAAGGAGATATCAGAGATCAGGGTATGATGGAGGGCTGCAGTCAACAAACATTAGGATTGAATAACTAATACAGATTATAGTTTCGAAACAAGTACCATCCTCCCGAAAAATTTAAACAACTTTTTAGAATTTTAGTTTGAAAATTCTCCCTCGTTTCTAAGTGATCCAATAATGATCCGATGAAATCCAACATACTACGGTAGATCAGATCATAAGAATAAAATTAGGAAACTAGACTGCAGAACGGACAGATTTAAAATGTCATTTTCCCCATGAACGATAAGGGACCATAACAGCTGCTAGTGAGACTTTGAACTAGGTTTGTCGATAGGTAGTGTAGCTTTTAGTAGTAGTAGTACTCCTTTATACTTGAATCCTTATCTGCTACCTAGTACTAACAGCACGCCGTGCATGTTTTCAGCATAACTCTTGAGTCTCTGTCCATTTGCGTAGTTGCAAAATACATATATACTAACTCTCTCCATTAGTAGAATATCCAAGGTGCCTCTCCATTGGTAGAATATCTGTAGTGTAGTGCATGCTTGTGAGGATTCGCTTCATGACAAGCATTTGCGATTTATGCTAATGCATAATTAGTCGTAGTTACACTAACTTTAGGGTATAGTGTAATGCATGTTGGTGACTACTCACCCCCTGCCACACACCCTTGAGGTGGCTTGCAGGATATTTTGTAGATGTAGATGATTATAGTATCATATGTAACCAGTTAAATGGCGGTTATGTTTAGTTTATGTCTCCCCAGAAGTAAACGAACTTCTTTCGTTATGACAATCCACAATAATCCTCTATATACCATACGCGGGAAATATATTGTGAGTTGCTATTGTGTTAGCAAAATCGCAAGTAACAGGTTGGAGTCCACATTCAGGCATCGGTATGTAATAATAACATATTGATATTTACTGATTTACGCAAAGAAAGAGTTAAACTTGGTTTAACTGAATCCGATTGGCCACCAGAAATTTTGGTAAGATAAAGATTTAAGATGAGAACTCACAGAGTCTTTCCAATTTCTCCCAGAATATTTTATGCCTTCCTTATTGCTTGCTCATAATGGTGACATTCATGGACAACAAAAAAGGATAGGTAGGATGTCAAGAGTTAGTGCGGGAGATTACGCTCAACAAAATGGAATATAATTTAACTTCTTATGGTATACAACGCGAACGTCGATAATACCTTAAAAGCGTCTTTGACCGCCCACTTCCTTCCCGGAATGTCTCTTTCCGATATTCTTGGAAAGTTGCATGCGGAAATTTATAAGAACCAGCGGAAATGTTAAGACGTTGCAGTTGGGCAGGTTTCCGGGTTTCGTCCGCGTAGTCATTCTTCTTGGTGGCGGCGTGTCACCTACTATGCCGTAGGCGTCCTCAGCCTACCAAGAAGGATGACTACGCTTATGAAACCCGGAAACCTGCCTAACTGCAAACCTGAACGCCGCAAAAACCTAAGTTGGATGTTTAGGCGTTATTTGAGATCGCTCCTCAATAATCATGACCACCGATCAAAAGAAAAATCAATTAGAAGAATGCTGCCACTTATAGTCATACAGATGTATGATGCATTCGTAAATACTATAAAAAAGAGAAAAAAGCTTTGGCAATTAAAGGAAGGTTTTAAATAAATTGGTTTCATGCCTTCGAATTTGGATACTGCTCAAAATGCGAAGCATTTAGTAAAACGCATTCATCTTAAATCTAGTAAAATATTAACTGGTCTGGGAAATTATCTATTTATTTGTTAGCATAAATAACCATTCACCCTTTCGTATCACAAATATTCACATTTATACGAAGTACTGACTTGACTAGAATTTTTTGAGGGTTTTGTATGGTTAATCATAAGATATTATCTAAGTAAACATCATGAAATATTCAATGCTGAAAATACAGGCATTTTATGGATTCAGCGACGGTGTCCCTTGTTTAAAAAAATAAAATCACTTTCGTGGACGACTTAGCTATTTGTTTCACGCTTTAAGATGTGATTGTTGTGAATAAAACTTGTAGTAGGACTGATGTTTCATATTCATAATGCACTCATTTCTCTATTCTCTTTATTGACCGAATAGACTTCCTTAAGCCGTTCTTGGTGTGGCCTCCGATCATTACTCTCAGCAGAATGACCTACTGCGCATTCCTCACCCATGGCGCACTCCAGCTGTACACAGTGGCATCAGCTCGAAGCCCATACTATGGCTCCATATATCACCTAGTAAGTACCTATCAGCTTTTTTAATAAATGAAATATTGGTAACATAACTTTTGAATATGACCTATCTATCTTTCCTAATGTATGGAATCGATAGTTGTTTTATATTATAAAGCATCCAAGTACTTAACGTACATGAAACTTACTCGATTCCAAGGTATCAATACGTTCCTAAACAATTGCCTATATTTCTGTTAAAGACAATCTTTACTTGATATACAGTGATAATTTTAAATTACCAGAGATAATTATAATTACCAGAGGTAATTTTAAATTACCAAAGATAATTTGGCTGAGTTAATTGGACGGGTTTATCATCATAAATTTATTTAATGAAAAACGAACCTTATTAATTCTGAGCACGATAACCTTACTTCTCCAAACCCCAATAATTATAACCAAGAATCAAATTTGAAAAAAGAAAGCTAACAATATTACTTTCAAAATCTGGTCACGTACTTTTAAAGTGAGTGAAAAACAAGACCCTAACGTTGTGAACGAGGAACCATATAATTTTATATAATTTCTGAGTAACTTCGCGAATGAATTCAAAGCACGATCGATCATTTCATTTTCTGAAGTTACAATTACGAGAAACCCCTAGGATTCGGATCTACAACGTCCCATTTCGTTCATATTTTTTCTTTGCAATTTATTTTAAAGCCTAAGAGGATTTCAGTTCTAATTTGACGAGAGGTCAAGGACTAGGTTCAGAACTAGCACTCTTCACTCTTTTGTCCTATCCCCACTAGTAACGTATCTATTACAACTTTACATTGGCCACAGTTGGAATGAAGATTACTTCGGTGTCCTTGAATACTCAATAGAATGCTCCAAGCTAGAAATTACATTATGCAAGGGCGTAATTGCAATCATCCCTAGGTTTGTGATTTCGAGGAAAAACCTGATTAGGGTACTGAGGGATAGAGTAGTATATTGTAATTGAAATGGAGGGAATTAAAACCTTCATGAATGAAGATCATCGGCAATGCGTTGAGTAATGAACGAGGTTTGGCAAATAACATTGATATGTTGTGGATCCATTGGTTTATTTTTAAATGTAAGAGCAAATCATAACCAACTAACAGTAAATAATGATTTACATTAACCTTTGATTAAACCAAATATATATCCATTTAAAATCAAACGCTGAAACCTTAGCTATTAATATGAAAGGTCGATTTGAAAATGAACAAGACAGAATGAGAAAATTGGTCCCAAGGACATTTTACAGTTACGTAGTTACGTTTACTTATTAATAAGGGGAAACGTCCGTGGTTATTCAACTGAAACACACTCTCCGTATTCATCATATTTTTCCAACCATTTTTCCAACCAAAATGTTTTCTCAAGGACAAAACCACTAGATAAGAAAGCGATAAAACCCAAATCCAGACCGTAATGATGCATAGATCCTCATGATTCCCAAAATCCTCCGACTCGCCCTGTAAGCCGTATATTTACGAGTTACGCATAGTTACTGCCAATTGATTAAGGAACTTATCAGGATTATTGGTATGTTATTACAAGTGGGGGAATGGCTTAAGCTTGGGTAACAAAAATAAAATGATGGATACGACCCGATGTTAAAAGGGTTAAAAGCGATCATTCTTCCTTAAGCGTGGTGTTTCATGAATTTTTGCTCCTTGAACTTATCGATTTTCGTTTCTTCTTTCCCCCAGATCTGGCTCTCCTCCGGCGACATAGTTCTATCCTTCGGAACATCCTTCGTGCTGACTTTGCTCTTCGAATCTCCGATTATTGGACTTGAGAAGATTATCCTTGGGGGAGGTAAGTACCCAATATATATCCTTGTTGCCGACCATTTTTTTATTCTTCTTCTCCATTTTTCAACCTCGGGTCGTTCGGAGAGAATTAGGCCTTCTTTACCCTCCTCACCCTCCCTCCACACACACACACAGCATTCGCCGCTTGACTACGTAAATATTTTTTTCGCGGCAAGATATCACCTCAAAAATTCAATTACCGGAGAAATTTTCGCCCTCTCTGGCAATGCTTAACTTGCAACTTTCCGCAAGAAAGTGTGTGTATGTGTGTGTGTGTGCTCTCTCGGCTTAAAAATTCTGTTCGAGTAGGCGAGCATGCCGAGGCGCGGAGTGCAGTCATGTCTTAATGCTATTCCTCCTGCAGTTTATGGCCGCTCCGCAGTTCCCTTGGAGTGAATTTATGTCATATAAATTCACTCCAAGTAAAATATAACAGGACTTTCTACCAAGATTTATTTTGAAAAAAAAGGTTAACTTTTTTTTTCCACATTATATTTTAATTTTCACGACCATGGTTTCGACAGTTAATGTCACCATCATCACCCGATGACGTTAATCATCGAAACCATAGCCGTGAAAATTAAAATCTAATGTGGAAAAAACAACGTTTAATCTTTTTATTCAAAATGAATAGCAAGTTCCATTAAGTTACGGCAGAAACCACCAAGTTCTACCAAGATGTAGTAAAACGGTTCAATTGAATCAAAAAGAATCAATGAAGACAAATTAAAACTTACGTTAAGTAACGATACGTGTTGAAGAGATTTAAAAATTTCTGGGAAAAACGATTAAAGTTGAGTTACATTTACATGTTACTGTTATTGCATACTACTGTAAATTACCAGTGGTGATAGTATTGGTAACATCCTGGCCTTTCAACAAAAAGTTCGGGGGTTCGAAGCCCACCAGGGATCCGTTTGAATTCCCATGCAGGGCATAATATTGTGTGTTCGTCAATATATAGAATTAAAAGGCAGTAACTGTTTCAAGCTGTTACTTCTGAAAAATTATTATCATCATGAATACCCTACGAGTAGTTGCAAGAGGCAGGATATGTTAAATTATGAGTCACGAAGGAAAAGAAAAAGGAATGAGGGAAATGGGAAAAAGTCATCGATTTCGTGGGTTTTGCCGCACGTGGGTATTTTTAGTAGTGGTAAATAGTGGCCGGGAAGTAATAATTAGTTCACTTATCTTTTCGACAGTTTATCACTCTTGTCTTGTCACTTTTTCCTGTTCGGAAGTCGTAGTTAAGGGGTATAATAAAAACCTCCTGAAACTCGTTCCCATTGCCATTTCTACAAAAAGGTCATCTCTGTCCTCGCCAATGCACTGCCTCAATTTATTTTGCCTTCCGCGTCCTTCTTGGACATTGTCATCTTAGACCAATACCACAGCAAAATTCACAAGTGACTTGGTACGCAGTCATACGTAATGGTGCAAAAATCGCCATCAAAATGATTTGATTCGCTGTGAAAAATAATTTCTGACTAGACCGAGATTCGAAACTGGATCTCTCCACTGCCGGAATACTCAGTCAAGACAAACTTTTTTCATGGCAAATTTTACCCCTCAGGTGCAAGTCCTCATCTTGCTCATGTCCTTCTTAACCTAGAATTTCCATCGTTTTTTTTTGCCTTTTCTGGGGATCTCCTACCTTATAGGTTTCGTTTACAGATTTCTTTTATCAAGTTACCTTATCTGGATTTATCATGACATAGCCTTCCCACATCTATCTCCTAGCTTGCCCTCTCTTGTTGGACCGAATATATTTTTCAATACTTTTTTCATTAACACCTCCAACCTATTCTCGGTATTGTTTCTAGTAGAACGTTTCTAGGAATGTTAGCATTGCAAATAACCTCAAGTCTTCAGCAGATCTCATCCCGGTTCATAAAATAACTCAATGGTGAGGGAAATATCTTGATATCATCACTCGAATTTAATAATGGAGAGATAAGAAATATGCATATGCAACGGATTGATCGTAAATATTTGATATCTCTCGAATGAGAGACCATCTGCAAAAGTAATTGGAAATGATCTACGGATAGAAATGTTGAAACTTATTATATCTCTGTCACACAGCCTCCTTTCATTCCATTTCAACTTTTAAGAGCGGTAGCAGCGGACGCGTAGAGATTCCATATGCTAAGATGATGCAAGGTTTTCTTTTACTTTTCACGCCGCGTTGCAAATCATGTAGACAGATGAGATCTTGAGATCTCAGGCCTTTCATATCCTCTGGAAAGTGGATTCGATTACCTCCGTGTAGTAAATACGCACGGGTTGCACAAAACTTTTAAATTCAGGAATTTCGGGAGGCAATGTAGCTCCGAACGCCCTATGTTAAATTTTGTTCTTTCATCTTGAATGAGATTACGTCTCCACCCCAAGGGTGCAGGTAAGGAAGTTTTTATTTATTTAATTAAAAAAATAAATCTTGGTTACAATTATGTTATTAGCCTGGTAGCAGCTTTAGAGTGAAATTCAAAATAGAGGAAAGACACCTAACTAATTTTAAATTTTATAAATATAGTAAAATAAATAGCCAATTAATTAAAAAAATGATGTACACTTAGTTCTAAATGTTTTCAAATTCTCAGGAAAAATCTTATAAATGTAATAATTGTCATATAGAATAGACATAGAATAGACATAGAAATGTCATAATTAATATATAATGAATAAAATTAAATTAAAATTAATTAAAAAAGTAAGTAATTTATTTAATTATCTAATTCCTGAATTCAAGTTTATAATGTATAGTTGTTGTTGCCTACATTTTTTTATAGCTGTGGGAAGTCTCTCCTTCCTAAGTAAGTATCATGGAAATGAATCCCCCAATTTGGCGGATGTTTTTGTATCATAAAAGTGTATAGAAGAACCGGTAATCGAATCACGGACCTTTGGCTTACTGGGCGGGCCAACTTTTGTCAGGTTAATATAGTCGTGATAAAGGGAACGTAATTAAAAAATAAATAATTATATGCTGTTGTGATGCATGATTTTTTGATTTCTTTTAATGGCAGAGTAATTTCAAAATTGAATATATGTATTTACCTTGCCTATAATATTAAATTACGCCATTTCCGCTTGATGTATCGTTTTTTCTGGTCCAATTACGCTTTTGAGCATTGAATTTTATTGAACATTGGGCTGGGAATGCATGGATGGGCATGTAGTCTGCTCTGTGCATCATACACTACCTCCTGCATGAAACTTAACACACCGAACGTTGACTCTAAAATAATTATGCAGCGATAAAAATATTTTATGATCGACCTTTAATCAAACATTAAAACGTTCACGTACTTTCAACTGCTTAATAAATTTATGACGATGATTTTCGAAATAATTCATTCCGTGGTTATGTAAGTTGGATGGAAAAATACAATTAGAAGCAAATATAGTTTTACTTTTATCATGATGATATTTTTTGGTTAAATCCAAGCCACCAAAGTTGGATTAATTTGCAGAAAGCATACTTAATTTTATTCCTTAAAGTGTAAAAAATGTTAATGATTTCAGTCAGGGCTGCACATCCATAGGATTTACAGCTTAAAATACAAAATACTTATTTATTCACAATATATCTACTTAAAACGAGATCCGCCTCGAGCTCCAAGTTTATTCTCTGTACTTGTACATGAACCCAATACTTGCAAATCTGAGCATATTTGTGAAAGACTTAGCGTCAATCTCACCATAGCAACTCATTTAATCTATGTGGTCGTAACCGATAGACAGAAAAATTCTTTCCGGGGATAAAGAAAAAGTGATAGTACAGAGGATTGAAAGTGGTATTTTATTATGTGATGAAAGCAGTAGCATTCCGCCTAAATAATTTTAATTAATTAGGCGGATTTAATTAAAAACCTTTAATTTGTAAAATAATCTTTTGGAGACATACGCTTAAATGGGGAGCTTAAAATTTTTATTTCTTAGTTTCATACAAACATTACTTTTTATACCACTGTAAGTCTGTGTGCTAGATTTTCAATGGAATCTCCAACGCTAACTGGAGGTATGTGGACATAACTTGAACAGAAGTACTTGGTCTGTCAGATAGGACGTAGAACTATGGGCCCATAAGGAACATTTCACAAGGAGTATAGGCATAGCAAACATCAGGTTTTCCTTCACACTTAATAATTCCCTCCATTACAAAACCTATCCGCCTCTACAAGTCAATGCGTTTATTCGAGATCAAAACTTTTATATTAACTCAATCACGTCAATTGCAAGTATAAATAGAACTCACCTTTAAACATAATTTGAGCTATGTTCAATTAGTATCGAAGTGTACTTGACAAGTTTCAAGGTAGACCCAATTTTTTCAAATCTGTATGTAATATGATTGTTAGCTATAACTGTAGATCAATTTATTTATGTAATCTATGTCATATATGGTTTGCCATATGACTATATGGTTGGGTAAACATTAAACCTAATAGAGAAAAAAAGTAAAAAAAGCCTCGAATACGTACGAATAGTCAATTATTGAGAAGTTAAGTAAAACATATCAAAGTTTATTTTTGTAATTAATATTACTATATCTCCTTCATGTTTCTTAAAGCAATATATAAACTGAAAAATTAAATCCGAATATATTCTCAAATATGACTAGAGAAAAATGTCACCCGAAATGCATTAAAAGGTTAAGCGTTCTCCTCTAAAACTGCTTCACTTTTTTCATCCACCCAAGGTTCGAGGAGTAGTGACGGGATGGATGGGAAGCAGGAAGCAGACCCTGCCAACGGAGGACCGCGAGGATATCTCAACAACCAAATCCAGGAGCTTGAAGGAGGTTCTAGCCAGAGGCAGAGGAAGAACATCGCAGTGGCCGTGGTGGAGCCTAGCAACCCCGGAGATGGAATGTAGTGACCTACATCAGGCTGAAGAAGGACGGATAAGGAACGAGGATAAAACTCGGAAAGGGAAACTGTGTTTGAATTCCCTTTTCCAGAAACAGTGACGACGACCTTGATCCGAACGAGTCAAGGAAGTCCTCGGCAAGACCGTCCCGCCGATTAAAGAAAAAGGAACTCGGACCGATACGGAAGGCGTGCTTGGAGCAGCGACGCATGCGTAGAAGCCCGCAGTTCCGTAAGACGAGTGGAGTGTTCACGTGCGGCAAGAAGTTTATCCTTCACCTCATCGGAGGATGCACGTGTTGAAAGTTCATCCGAGTCATTTACATGCCACAACAGCAATTATTGACAATTATTTTGGCGGTATGTTTTTGATAAAGAGATCTGTACATAAACAATCAGACAAATCCAAAGTTTTGGATCCCAAATGAGCGTGGAAATATGAATTAAGAAGTGGATATTATGAGTGGTGCTTAGGTTGACTCGCTGAAACTTAAATATGTGAAATGAGTTTGGCAAAATTACGAAACCATGTTGTCTCAATATTTTTTGGTGAAATCTTGATGATAGGGAGTATCGCTAAAGATTTATTATACTTATAATAATTGAAAGTAGTGTATGATTTTACAGAAATTGTTTTTTGGCACAACCGGTTTAAACGCATATACGTCATCCTCAGGTGCCTGTGCATTGAAACTGGTTTTACCGAATAAAGATTTCTGTAAATATAAACAATGTTGTATTCAAGAGAAATTTTCACTTTGATGAAGACGATTCATTCAATTTCATTATGTCTCCCCTCATCATGGTTGTCAATCACAGCATATTTGAATAGTTCACTACGGTAAAATCAACTGACAACGGCACGTTAAGTTCTCGGAATTCATAAGCAAAAAGGAAATTTTGAAGGGAAAAATATCAATTTTCACTTCACTGTGGTTCTCTTCCATGCTTTAGATTCAAAATGGCGGCTGATAAGTACGCATGTTTCGATAAAGGGCCTTAGTTAATGACTGAGTTCGAAAAATGTTAACTAGTCATGGACGCGTGTTACAGCGTGATATGGACGCCGGTGGAGTCTGAACTCTTTGAAAGTAAGGTTTATCACGTTGAATTAGTCATTTTTGAGAATGGCCTTTTATGAGAATTATTCTCGTTCTATCTCAATGTCAAAACGAGATTAGATGTATTTTTAGTGCAAAACCGGACAGTGTGGAAATTTTCGCTTGATCGCGATGGACTTAACCACGAAACCGGAAGTTACTTTGTGTGAATAATTTTACAAATGTGAAATAGAGTTGCATTTTTTTTTCCTCAGAAGAGTTTTTCATTTACCCCAAGAAAAATGTGAATATCACAGATTTGCCAATGAATATTCGTAAAAAAGAAAAATGGCATAATTCGTGCAAATCCTTCAAGGTCATACATGATTTTCATTAATTTATGTACCTATTCTATTCAGATGAGCGGAAAATGAGATAATGAAAATGGTCGCAAGTAAGAGATCATATTAACTGGATATCAAACCAATTATTTTTGTCTCTCCGGCCGCATTTGTAGCAATAACCTCCTTTCTGCATTCATCTATCACTGAAACCATCAATATCTACAATCTACATGTAAGTTGTGGCTCACAACCTGCCAAAAGGCTGTGAGGCAAGGGGTGTCAGGGCCTCACACAGGTTTTGAATTTTAAAGGATTAATGATGGTTAAATATATTGTACATGCATTTTTCTGAACTTAGGTTTATGAGTTTATGAACGTTGATTGTAGACTTTCGCAACGATTCATGAATGTTAGGGAGGCATCCAAGTTTAGCTGTAAGGTGATCCTTTGTAGCTCAGCGTATGGTTCCCCATTGTAGCCGGATCATTCAGGAGCTAAGTGGGGAAAATTCGCTCCTAAAGACTCCCGCCACGACGTGGGACGAAACGTTGAACCACCAAACGGTTGTGCACTCGTATCATGCGATCATTCACGGAATAATGTGATCAAAAATAGAATAGGCATGTTCTAATTTTTCTCAAATGATCATGCGCATGAATTTTCCGTTTCATTCGAGGCTTGATCGTCAAGCGCAAGGTCATTCGTAAGATAATTCGGCGATTTAAACGGCCTTGAGACCAAACGTTTGCATCTGCTTGTAACGTGAGATGATCAGCTCACACTCGGCCGCCGATTTGTTTCGTGACATCAGGCGGCAAACACTTGATCATTCACGGTTTAACTGAAAAAAACTTCATCACTTTGCTCCTGAATAAGCCCGCTACAATGCGGGACGAAGCATTGAACCACAAATGGCCACCACTCAGCGTAATTCGAAAGGCTCCTTAACCGCCATGGGCGTTTGGTTAAAGATGAAATTTTGAATAACTCGGTGAAACTAAATTGTGTGTCACTCCAGAATTTGGGCTCAACTTTAATAAATTATGAGCCGTAAAAAGCTATCTCCCGTGATAACTTAAACAATGGGGAGCATGCATAATTTTTAAAGGAATATTTGTATGCGTAATTTATATTACGAAAAATATAAAACCAACATGGCGTCGGCCAACAACGCCATTTTGTGAAACTATTTCTTGATAAAAACTTCTTGGCTTCTTCAAAGGACTACGTCGTCGGAAACCCGATGGGTGACGTCATGGAACGGTATCACTCTACGGCGTATTTCCTCGTGAACTTCAGCTGGTTAACCAAATTAGCCAAAAACATCACTTCTATATCCTTAATAGAAGACAGTAAGCTAGTTTGAATACATCCTACCTGTTGAAATGCGAGTAAAAGACGTAGGTGACGTTCCGTGGGAGGGAAAAGTTGACGTCAGACAAACGAGATGCCGGGGGTCACGTGACTTTTTGAAAATTTTATACCCATATCAGATGTAATATTGAGGTTGACATATGTAGCATGTTGGTCATATATTTAAGTTAGTTGAAAAATCATCTATTGTGTGCGCCACCACAAGCACTTTTTTCAATCAATCGTTAGCCAGAATTGGTGTAAAAAATTGCAGGAAAAATGGAGTTCCAAAAGAAAAGTCATCGGTTTTTGGCAATCATGCATTTGAACCACCTCTTCGAAAAATGTAAGAAAATCATGCCTACAGACAATACTTAAATACGTTAATGACAGAAAAGTAATAGTGTCAACTCTTTGGGCCTAGAATAGATAGCAAAACAAAATTTAAAGACTTAGCAACTCCAAAGTTTTCTACTGCAGTGTATGTAAAAATACGGTACTCTGGAAGAATATGATAACTCCTAAATACCAAAATTTCACAATATTATGTTGGAGATGTTCCAAGGAAAATAATAAAACTTAGAAACTCTTTAATGGAGTTTAAGGTCATAAGGTGTTATCATGGCAACACAAAATTTGGATACACGGTATTCTTGAATGCCTAACGTAGAAAACAATTCCCTCGTCTCAAAGGTTCTGGGTCTTATTCGGCTAAAATTTTGTTACACATCCCCACTGCCTTTGGGTCAGGAATCCTGGACTTCGTTGCGGTCTTCGCATTGGTTATTTGGGTAAAAACTAACGAGACAGTACATCGATTTCCAGAGCAGGATATTTTTTTAATCGGCTTTACTCGATGAGACGAATAGACTTCAAATATCTTTGTCACACTTTCATGGACGAGATCGTAGTGATTTTGGTGGACCTTCCAGAGCAGTCTTCACGTCCGCCCGTGCAAAGCATGCGCCCGAAAGGTTTCTGGCATCAGGGAGAGAAGGGCCTTCATACGCCCACTCCCTCCCCATTCAAGGGTAGTGGAGTGATGGACATATTCCCTGCCCCGAGCGAAATCTTCCACGAGCTCCGCTAAACATACGGTCCGGTACATTCCGAATTTTTTCCTCCTTCTTCCCCTGGCCGAATTTCGAGCACTAGATGGAGACTGCCACGCCCCTTTTGCAAAAGGGCACTCCCCTCCTTCTGGACAGCTGCCCTGCCTCTTCCTCACCCGGCCCTGAGCGCCTGGTTTTGAAGTATTGCCCCCAAGGGATTATTTTTTCCTCGTATATATTCAATCTCAAGAATGGGGCCTGACCATCTATTTCCGAGTTGAAGACACTGAAGAATCAGGTCAGCCAGGTTTTTTAACAGAAGCGGTATATCCCCCGCTTTGGAATACTGAGTTTTTTTTTGGGAATGAGGTAGCATCTGTGGATGTCTATTAGAGGGTGACCACATCTCCTGGTGAAGCCTAATGATCAATTCCGATTATGGACCTTACGTTAATTATAATTTCGTACCACCGGCGTATCACCGACGCTTCTTAATGATTTCAATTTCGTATTTATTTTATAAAATCGCTAAAAATTATTTGTTAAAATGATATAAAATGTATTAACAACATTGACATTTCATGTATCAAAAACACAAATCCCCGTTTGGCAAGCCAGTATTTACGATTTTGCTTAACACTTACATGAACCCTAACCCAGCATAAACTGCGGTTAATTTTACTTTTTAGTACTATTACCGAGTACATCCTTAAGCTTTTACGAACGTTTTCCTTAAGTGAAAACACGCGCTGTTTCGCAGTTCTATTAACTAAGATGAACTAAGTTGTTCTTTGAACGAAATGTCTGACCCAAATTCAAAAATTGATACAGATATGATAACTTGAGCACTAAGAAAATCTTTCGTAACAATATATTGAACACACAAACCCTTCAACGTAGGGATATGTAAGAAGGGCCCACCACCCCTGTCCCACAACGTTTTACTTGATACTTGAAAGGCCCTTTCAGCACTACAACCTGACGCGCTCACGCAGAATCCATCGTAATAACTACTGTGAATAAAAACGATAGTAACATTGCACCAATCAACTAAAAATACAATGAATGTAACTCTATTGCAGCTTCAAACCATCATCATCATTTAATTCAACCAGCAGAAAGGCACAATTATCCTCTCATTTTACGAACTCAACTTACACGATGTGAAGCACGAGGAAGTTGCATACATTTGAAATAATTGAAAATGACGCAGTAAGAACTGAATGAAGAGGATATTAATACTCCTGAGTAAAAACGGTGAGCTATCTTTCAGCGGCTACTTTTGCGCGTTAACTATATTTTCTTGACTAATGTTTGAAAATATTACTGAAAATATAAGTCCTGCATAGAAGCACACTACGAAGCACTTATTAGGCGATCCGGAAGTGTATCAAAGAGAACATCGATCAAATAATTCGTCGAGCCCCTAAGACTATATGACGTTCCACGTTTAGTTGACAGTTCTTCTCATGTATCTTCATAAGGCCATATTATTTTGCAGGTAACACCGGGATAATAAACATAGTGCCTTGAATTATACTAAATACACACACCTAGGAGTATGAAGCTGATCATTAGTCATTAGTAAAGGTTTTACAGCAGTGCGTTCCAATAAGTGACCGATTTTGAAACAACTTTTACAAATTTAACTATAAAATACTGAAAGAAAATTGACAAATGTAACTTTGAATATATTTTTTCTTAACCTTATACTTTTTTATGAAAGAAATTCGACAAGTGACAAATTTTGAAATAACTTTTAAAAATTAACTATAAAATACTAAAGGAAAATCGACAAATGCAATTCTGAAACTATTTTTTCTAAATCTTTTAATAATATGTAAAATCATAGCGCCTCAACATTTTGAAACAATTGATATTCTAAACTTAAACTACTATTTTTCAGAAATAACCCGAATTAGGGAACTACGATCAGATTCGTGATCAGCTATTCGAGTGCATTTTGATGGGAACTTCTTTATTTGAATATTTATATCAAAATATTTTCCGTTGTTAGTTCTGACTTAGTGGGCTTACAGAAGACCTGAAAAAATAACTCCCAAATGACACTGCACACTGAAATCCTAAATAGTTGGTAATATTCCGCCATTCTTATTTCTTATATTTTCAACTTGAACGTTTACTTATCATGTTTTGCTTACTTAAGGCAGCGATCTGATACACAGACCTACCATTGAAGATGGATATGGACCAGTTATTTGATGGGAGGTAATGGAGTTTATTGAAATAGAACGACTATTACTCATATTACTAATTTCACGCCTGATAAATCGGGTGGCCATGTTTGATGAAGACACCACGCAGCATGCGATTTGCGTTTATACGTTCGTGAAGTATATCATCATGGGAAACCAATACATATCTGTTACTAGTTCCATGTACAACAATAACAATAGACCCGCCAGAACTTGCACACGCGAGAATAATGCAAGTAAATTCACTAAGGTTTTCGCTTCAAGAAAAGTCAACCTTAATTTAAAAATGGCCAATTCTGATTATATCTGAAAATTAGATATACTACAACGGAGTTTGTAAAACATGGTGAGATTGAATGTAGCTAAGAAAAGGGGAGTGAAGGAAAAATCGTAAGTAATAAATAATTAATACAGATCGATGAACAGACAAAAATATGTAAAAATTCGACATTTCAAGTGATGCGGTACGGTTTTCACCGCCCAATGACGTCAAAATCAAAGCCAGCATAGCAGTGGAACTTTATCAGTGAAGTGTTAAAATATATTCCTCTGAAGCGCTTTACAGAAAATATTACCACTGAGCTTCACCAGTGTTTTTTTTACGATATGAAATTTCGACTGCACACACAACGTGCACACAGAACACACTATTGTAGAGTTACAATGTTCATATTGCATATCCGTCTTTTTATCGCAGGTTACCAATTAGTACTAAGATGGTATAATAGCAAAAGATGATGAACTACGTGGGAGTAAGTGTGAAAAATATAAACTAAGATCCAAAATGACCAGCTATAGCCTGGGAAACAACAGAATTATCGAGATAAAGGCGAGGAACTAAAATTATTACCATGGTTGGAATAGTAAAAATAAGATACGGGTAACAAGGAATGAGAAAATTTCTGAAAAACTTACGATATAAATTACGATAGATGATAGAAGAATACTTATTATGCATGAATGATGTAGTCACCTTTTACTATGTACTCTCAGCATTAAGTTTTAAATTTTGAAAACTTGAAATTTTAAACACTATCCAAAGAGAAAGTATTTAAACGGTCAACGCGTTATTTTCTTCCATTTAATACTAAACGACAAGAATTTTTCGAAAGACAGACGAGAAAGGATGAAACTTGGAAACAGGAAAGCTCATAAATATACATGGTAATACATCACTTTGGATTTAGCAACGTAATCCTGTGAGGAAGGTCGGAGTAATTTCACGACCAATGTTCACGTAAATAAGAGGGAACTTTCATGTAAATTAATTTAAATATAACCAAGCCTTTATAAAAACTAAAGAGCATGAATTTTTTCGAAGCATTCGATCTTATTATCTAAATAGGGAACACTAAAGATTATGCATGCCCATCCGACTTTTAGAGTTAACAGGCTGAGCCTAAAAGATAGAACAGAATGTGATAGGGAAGAGGGTGAGAGAGGCAGGAGAGTACAGGATGAAAGGGGAGAGTACATCGTTGATTATTCAGGAGTGAAACGATCAATTAACAAGGGATATATGCAGAACAAAACTTCAAGCCGTCAACGGTGACAGTGTCTACACGACTCTTTGCGTGCCCATTTAAAAACTTTGTCTTCCAATGACCACAAGAAGAGGCAGATGAAGTGCTTTTTAAGGATTTCCACAACGTGAGATGATGAACGGGACTTTTAAATGGCTTACAATGACAATGACATCATAGCGTCGAATCCAACAGCAACATTCAACGGGAGAGAAATAAAAAGGTTCTTACTAAGAGGCGGGTAGTCACTGTCGCCGGAATACTCGAAAGCATAAAAAACATTTACAATAATCTCTTGAAAGTTTGACTTCTCATTAGTTGGACGCTTTTGGGCTTGTTCGGAGTGCGGCGTTATTTTTTATACTTTGAATGTTTTAAAGCTTCCTTTTCCAATAATTCGTCAGACAGAATAAAATGCGAGAGTTTAAAGCGTCTGCAAGTTTATAAACGCAATTTAAAAAAGCAAAATAGCAAAAGAAAAATAAACAACTTATTTTCCAAACATTTTTTAAATAATTCATTCAAAAGAGTAGATAGAAAAATAAGAAGAGAATAAGAGGCTTTCGAAAATTGAGGGTCCTGGGAGCGGATGCTGAAGATCAAATCGAATAATAGGATTAGAAACGAGTTGATGTACCTACATACGAACAAGAGAGGAAAAAACCACAGGGATCACTATCAAGAAGAATAGGTTCTGATTGATAGCCCCCACTTTGAGACATAACAAATTTGTGAGGAGCTTAAAAGAAGGGGAAGCTCCATGAGGAAGACGGTCTAATACGTAGGCCAGTTAAAAGAGAACACGAAACGAAAGAACTAAGAGGACATTAAGGGATGAGTAAAGGAAATGATAGAATCAAAGGCTGCTGTAAAATAACCTTAGACTGACTAATAATGACGGAACTCAAACCCACGACCTTGCGCTAAAGAGGCGAGGACATTACCCCACCTCCACGGAGGCCAGCAAAACAGAATCAGATAGTTGAATGAGAAGCAGTAACGTTGTAATTCCACATGTATTTATTGGAAACGACCTAGGTTTCGACGTAGCACGTCATCATCAGGTAAAAATATCACTGAACACTCAGCATATATATAGTCACAAACATTAGGGGGGAGGGCGAGAGGGAGGGTGACGTAGATTGGGGAGGATGAGTTGTGGAGAGTTAGGTGTGGGAGAGGTACCTACTGTCTTCCCTGGGTGGTTGGGGTTCAGGTGGGAATGGAAAGTTTGGGTTACTCAGTGCACTCGTGACTTACTGACCTGGGGTTGGGGGTGGGAAAAGGAGCTTAAGGACGGGTCGGTGGAAAATTCCATGTGTGCGTGACTACCTAGGATGTCCCAGGCTGGTTGGGGGGGGGGGGGGTTAGTGGGTTAAAAAGGGAGTTGTTAAGGTGAGGCTGGGAGGAAGGTCCAAAAGTAAGAGTAAGAGTAAGAAAAATATTTATTGTTCAGGACAAAAAATCCAAAAGAACAAAGATAATAATAAAACACTTTGCCGGCACAATCTTTTACTAGTACAGAAGGACAAACTTTTCATCATTTCAAACTTTTCAAGTACAAAAGGAAAAACTTTTTATCATTTTATAAATGTAAATTAACACAAAAAACTCATGTATTAATAACTAACAATAGAAAAATGATACAATGAATAAGGAACCATAATAACATGAACACAAATTTGAAGAAAACAGAATAATAATAAGAGTAACTTATGTTATACCCGGGAAAGTAAATAATCATGGTATTTCATTTTAAATGTTTTAACAGATCTACAATTTTTAATATCAGTTGGCATCTTATTCCATATGTGACAAGCTGTTACAAGAAATGATTTATTATATGCTGTGGTGCGATGCCCTGGAAAATACAATTGATTAGGATCAGACCTAGTGGACATTGTGGAGACAGAGACAAAAGGGGGGAATGGCAAGAGAACAAAAATTCTTTAACAATTTTTTCTTTGCACTTAACACTTTTTAAAATTTCCAGTTGCTCTAATGCATCCAGTCTATGTCCTTTCTTTTCCCGGGGTAGTATCTCTGGTTTGAAATCAATTTTGTGGTTTTCTTCGATTAGGTGTTTAGAAAATAGCGACGTCGAGTCCTTGTTTTTGGCACACGTTTCATGTTCCTTGATTCTTTCTTTAAATTTTCGTCCTGTTTGGCCAACATAGGCAGCACCAGCTATATATTCTGAATGTTCTGTGATATTTGTACCTGATGATGACGTGCTACGTCGAAACCTAGGTCGTTTCCAATAAATACATGTGGAATTACAAAGTTACTGTTTCTCATTCAATATGCTAATCAAATTCCATCAAGTTACGCCTCAGAAAACGGAGAATCAGATAGATTGGTAGACAGATAACGAACCCTATTAGACGGGGCAAGATTGAGATTAAAACTATGCAATACAGGCATATAATGTAAACGCAAAAGAAAAGAACGTTATCCAGTTCACTGAGAACGAAGATCAGCAACTCAAATTTGGTCTGTAGAAATATTTATCAGGAAAGGCAAAAATGTTATAAAACCTACTTGCTTGCTTGTTATAATGCACTACTCGTCATACAGTATACTTACTATAAATTAACAGTCAAAAGTGTCAAATCCAATAAACAGAACGCTATGTGTCGGAGGAGAGGAATTTAGGGAAAGAGAGGGCGAGGGTTAAAAATGAAAGGAATAGAGAGAATGAGGAGCCTAGAAGTAGGAGGGTGGGAATCGGGTATCTCTAACAGTTAATCCCTAGCCGAAGAAACCTGAATACAATTAGAGGGGGAACGGGGATGCCCTCCTACCTCGGGGCTGGATTGAAATTGATCGAAATAGTAGATTGTAACGAAAGAGCTACGAAGGCATTAACCCTTTGCGGTCCAATTTTTTTTTTTAAGTCAAGTAGTCTGGTCCAAAATAATTTTTAGGACAAAAGAAATAATTGACAGGATTGATTGTTGTCCTTTAAAAAATTCTTATTTTATTGTTTAAAGCAAAACACTTGACTATAATATTATGCATGTTCAATCAAAGAGGTTTCTTTTGTTTTTTTTTCTTTCAACATTTTTCTTAGTGATGTCGAGCTCTACTCGACGTTGGACCTGATGCTAGCGCTAGGCCTGTCGAGCCAGCCTCGACGTTGGACCGCAAAGGGTTAAGGAACAAGCAAAGGAAATAATAGAATGGAAGGCTGCAGTAAACCAATCTCAGGATTGAATGACCGTTGATTGATGACGATGACGATTGATGACGAGGTGGATGATGAGGCTCAACTCAAAAAGACGAAAAGAACTGTGATGAAGAAGAGGAAATGGGGTAAAGATTGGGAGAGGGTTTTGGAAATGAAAGGAATAGAGGGGAAGGGGATCCTAGAAATTTGAGGTTTGGGAATCGGGGAGATAGCTGGTATCTGTATTACTTCATCCCAAGCCAAAAAGACCGGAACACAATATGAAGGGGGAGAAGGAATGGGTAGTACCCACATACCCCGCGGCTCGATCCAAGCAGCGTAGAAGGCCCAACTGCATCTTTTTTATCGGTTACACAGTGTTGACGGGACAGGAGAGGGAAAACAAGGATGAGTGCCTGCAGCAGGCGGAGCAGGAATGGCGAAGAGAGATGGAAATTCGCGAAACCTTAAACGTCCACTTAATCACCGGCACTCTCTCTCTAGCCACTCAATCCGTGCTATCGCCAGCCCCCTAGTGGACCCGGTCGGAATGAGATCGCGTGGGCACGTAGGTGAGGGGTACGTATATGCCATTCTCATTTGTCGATTTCCGCCAGACCGGCGATGGCCTAGTTCCCCACCGAATTTGACACCAGACCCCGCTTTAGTGAGGTGGGCGTTTAAAATGCCGCATTGGGGATGGTGTGGGCGAATACCTCATTTAGCAGTGGGAAACGGCTCCTCTGCGGTTATATTGCGCGCGGACACCTACCTCGAAATGGCGAATTTTCCACGCTTGAGGAGTTAATCTGGACAAAAAATATTTTTTTCGTAAACGCCGCGGAGGTGATAGCTTCTTAATGAAAAGGATTACGATATGATGATTGATGATCGATCGTCAGGAAGTAAAAAGAAAGTTCAAATGACGGAGGAAACGGTATCAGGTTTCCTTTTTGTGATAGTTATCCAACACGGAGAATAAGAAAATATCTTGGGAAATCCACCTGATGACTTTTTTGAAAACAAGCCGGGTTTAGAGACTTAACGTCATATTCAGGTCATCATCAGTGATTATTCAATCATAAGATTGATTGACTGCAGCCCTCCAGCTCTATCTAATACTAGTTCTCCCACTCCTTGGTAACTCTTCTTAAGCACATTCCTTTTTGTTCTTTTTATATATCCCTTGGCCTTCCTCTTGGAACTTTTCCCTTTATTTTTCCTTCAACTATATTCTTCACAAACCCACTGCGTCTCAGGGTGTGTCCAATTTATCTGGTTCTTCTTTCCTGCTTAGTATTCCATATACTCCTTTCCTCTTCTACACTTGTGTAAACTTCTTCATCTCTTATTTCATCCGTCCATTTAATTTTCAGCAACTTCCTCCAACACGAGGTTTCGAAAGCTTCCAATCTTTTCTGGTCTGCTTTTCCAGTAGTTCATGCCTCCGATCCATAGAATGCCATGTTCTATACGAATGTTTACACATACCGTTTCCTCATTCGTAGTCCTATCTTCAGTGAACATGGTAGTTGCCTTTTCATCATCTACATCTACAAAGTACGGTGCAAGCCACCTCTGGGGTGTGTGGCAGGGGGATCATGAACGCATATCAATATTCTGGTAAGGAACACAAAATTATTTAGAAATATATACAAATATTCATGGATTTGGTGAGGTGAGGGGGGGGGAAGAGTTGGATATAAGATGAGTCCCTCCCCCCGCAATCCCATAAATTTGCATAATTAAATATATACCAAGTCCTCTATATATGCTTAAGTTTCTTTGACCATAAATTTACATAATTGCCTCCATTTACCCTAATAATAATCTACAATGCATAATAACACTCTCCGTAGAAATTCCCTATTGGTGATTCTCTCGATCCTACTCATCATCACAGTTTTCCTATTATACCAAATGAGGACCCATATGTCTCGGGTTCCATTCTCGATTGATGAAAGTAAATGGTGCTTCTACAGGGAACATGTCTTTTACCAACAGAGAGGATATTATTTCATAAATTAGAGCGTCTTAGTTTGTTACATAATATCAGTGACAAAAGGTAAAAATCACGCTTTTTTTCAAAAAGTCACGTTCTTAGGAAAACATAGCATTACGGGTTTCTTAAAAAACGCATTATTATCTTAAAAATTAGTAATGACTTAATTCCCGATCAATTAGCCAATTAAATCGCAAAGGTGGCGGGTTTGAATTCCATCTTGGGCATGGATGTAGAGTTTTTTTTGGAATTTAGACTTTACACAATAAGCTGCGATATAGCCCTAGCAGATGGGAGCTCAAGTCCAAGTCTTATAATTTTTAAAAGGTCAAATTATAAAAATGCTCAATTTTACTTGAAACTAGTTCAGTTCCACATAAAATAATGTTAATGACGACCTAGGTTTCGTCGCTGAGCGACACCATCAGGTAGTTTATAGAACATTAGTAATGTTTTGTAAACTACCTGATGATGTCGCTCAGCGACGAAACCTAGGTCGTCATTAACATTATTTTATGTGGAACTGAACAAAGTTTTTTCTTTTCAATCATGAAGGAGTTCCATAAAGTTAAGCCTCAAACCATTAACTTGAAACTAGTGTTTCAGTAAAAATGGTCTCAAACGCAGCTTCAACAACACTATCTCTTCACGTTACAGTGGCATGAAATTCCGATCAGTTAAGGTTATCACGTTCACTCCATTCAAAGGCATGCTTTACCCGCATGCTTTAACTGTAGTACGGAATTGGGAATATCTCTGTGACATCACAGGATCACCTTAAATGTCTAAGGGCATTAGGCAATATTAGTCGTGAGTTCGTGGATTAGGCCTATGGGTGGAGATTGCGGGAAACACCGAAATACATGCAAGAGCTCCACATCAATATCTTGTCAATTTTTCATTTGTAACATTCGATGGTAAACAACGATAGTGGAGAGATGGAGTTAATCCCTTTAAGTTCAGTGGATACTGCGGTAAAATTAATGGCTTCGAACGGAACTCTGTGAACTCATCCAGTCGGATTAAGTATTTTGTAATAGCCACGCTCAAACTTCATGTACCTATTACAGTTAGTACGACGTAGCCACGGAAATAGTTGTCGCTATTTAAGAACAAAAACAATTCGCCGCGTTTGGCCTACGTTTAGCATTTGAATACAAATTTATGAATGAGGACCTGATTATAGCAAAGCAAGTCGCATGAATCTATACAATTGTATGAAAACCGCCCCATGGGGAAATCGGCTCTTGAGCTCTTAGGATACTTGTGCTCATATGCTTGAGTGAGGATAAAAACACTGAACCAGGGAATTCATAAATTTATAAAAGGCTACGCAGAAATGCAATTTCAAACGAACGCGACCCGTTGACAGAAATAAGTGGTTACTTTCATAATACAATGGCATAGTATAAAATAATCAAAATGCAGCTTCAAAATTATTTCCGGCAACTTGAGCGTCGTTCTGAGTGATAATCTGGTGTTTACTCTCCTACATTGTTAATGAAGCTATTCAAATATTTCTACGGGAATTTGCGCGAATATTGCTCTTTCTATCTAATCTCTTTCTATTTTCGACTACAATGATTCACTATTTCCATTCCGACAACTCATTTCCTCCGGGCATTTTGATCCTTCATTATCATCACTGATTGAAGCACGTTTTGTTGCCCAGTCGAAACACACTGCGGTAAAGGCTTCATCCGAGTGTTTTGCGAGTGATGAATTTTGGAGATTGCGTGGATCGGCACTGTTTGCTTTTTAAAAATAAAGTTAAAGAAATTGTCACCATTTAAAATAAAAAAAAACGGCTTTATGCATTAAAATTTTTAAATTAAAATCACATTTTAGTAAAAAAATACTCTTAAAATATGAGTTCGAATCGAAATTGTAATTCAGTAATTTTTTCGAAGCGAATCAATTGGTGGGATAAATCTATGGGAGAGTGAATATCTACTGCATCTTGCTCAATTAAAATGGAACGCAGGCATAAAGTATGTATGCAAAATGTTTACTGAAAAAATAATTTTTTTGTTTTAAATGAAGTTGAGGGGTTCAATAATAATATTTTCCACTCAAAACAATTTGTAGGGCTAGTTAATGGTAGAGGCAATGCTGCGATGACATCAATAAAGAATAAAACTGCTAATACTCTTTTGGTCGACGGTTTTTTTCTGCATTATTTAGCTTAGCCATGCAATGGCAATGAATGTCCGCAGATTCGTAGGCATGGGCGCTGATGGTCATTGGATTAGCGAAAATTGCGAGTTCGTGTCCCCTCTTCGGATAAAGGTTCAAAATGCATAAAGACGAAAAATAGGAATTACTAACCAAAACCCTTTTCCCTCCCCTCTACGCCATTGAATTCATCCAAAACGAAAACAAAATTAGCACACGGAAAACTTCGTGACCGAATACATATTTGCATGGGGGACCTAACAAAGAAAGAAAATAAAATGGACGATTCTCCCTAAAATGACCTCATTAATTCCTTTCATGGCGATCCTTCGTCGCTGAATTTTAAAAACTTGGGACTGACGGACACTCTCTCACACACACACGTACACACACAAGCACTGACGTCATTTGTGGAGAGAGGAATGGGGGGTGGGAGTAGGGGCGACGTCACCAATAGATCACGTGACCTGGGGCAGTCGGTCACTTAATATTCGCGTCTCGTTGTGTGTGGAGGACACAGGGGGGTGGGATGTCCACATTGAATGGACCAATTGCACGGGGATAACAGCCGACGCCCACACAAAAGGGAGGCAGAGAATGAGACACATATATATAGTGGGAATGAAAACCAGAAGAGTCGGGTGTAGGGCAAGTTAAACGGCTGTTTGAAACGAATTGCGATCATCATTTGCGGAGCAATTGTTGTGTGCCAAAAATATGACAGTTGAAAAAAATAGATAATTCGGGTGGACATTATCCACCGTGAGGATATTAAGTCCTTCGTTCGGGATTTTATCCTGCAATCCTCATTCATGAATTATTTCAAGCTCTATTATTTTCGTCGAACATCCTTATTCGTTCGACCTTATAGGGGCGTTACCCTACATTTATTTTTCCGATAGTTTTTTTTTTTAGTTTTCCGCTTGCGTTTCGTATAAAAATGGTAAAAAATTTATATTTATGAGGTCAAAATAAAAAAATGCATTCGGAAAAGAGCATTGAAAATATCTTTTATTCTAAAATGCCTCATACAGTTTTAAATAGACACAAACAGGAAGCCGCAAACAACACATTGTCTGTAAAGGTTGGAATGAGGATGTTGAACGAATATTTGTGAATCCATGAACTTTCGTAAAACTACTCTCTCGTCCCTAGTTTTCCTCAATATGTCGTTAACCCTCAACCATTTTGGTCAAGGTACAAGTGGATGGAGAAGTAGATCATAAATAATTAGATTAATAAAAGGCCTGTGAGACTGTCGCCTTGAGAATATTTCAGAGGAACTTTATTTGGTTTCGCCCATGGCAATGTTCTTATTCATTGCATTGTAAAAGCCTCGTTCTGTTTTAGTGTATAAAGTTTAAAAATAAGTTTCAATCACCGATACATTCATGCATGAATAATCATGACAAGGTACGAGAAATCGTCTAAAATGCTTTTGGTCATGCACGTGGCTCTTAACCTATTACGCCTCTCAAATATGTTAAATGACTTTAATGTCAATATTATTGTGACTCATTAAGAGATGATCATTAAATTCAGTGCTATAATTAATATACCAATTTCTCCAATTTAAGGCAACCAGGTAACGCAATAATTCACTTTTCTTTGTTACACTCATAATTTTTAATGTTCCTAACAAAGAAATCTGAGAATAAGTTGCTATGAGAAGGAATAGGCTAATTATTCCATTTAAATTTGAGACACTATCTTTATAGTACACGGCTCTCTTTTGGCTCAAGTAATAAATCTAGAAGTAGAAATCACATAATTCCAAAAGTATGAAAGTCGGGCTGTTCTGTATATGATCAAATTCTCCAATGTATTTAGCGATGGTTGAAAAACTATGCTTAGTAACATTTGAGTTTTCTAATGACGCGTAATTAGCATTGACGATCTTGAACGACTTGGAGCAGTCAGTGCCTGCCTGCTTATAAAAGGTAAAGGTAAGCATGCATTGCGGGAGAAAAACAGCTTATAGAATGAAATTACGGTTCATGTAAAGAAAAATGATAGTGCTACATCACGCTTTATTGGAAAAACCCTTTATTTGGCGCAAATTCAGTTTGGGTAAAGATTTAAGTTGATTTGGCGATACTGTATTTAAAAACGGGGATTCACGAATGCATGGATTAACATGAGATTCACCAGAGACAAAAATCAACCTTTTCAACAATTTTTGAGTATACGTAGCAGCTAAGGAGAGCTATTCAAATGCTCCATTTCTCCTGGGAGAACCACCGTGAGACGTTTGACGTAAAGGAACCATTATGATTTATTTTCAAGAAATCAACAGAGGTTTGATTCCAGCGTGTACTGATGTATTGTACATGAAATTCGAGGCCATGGAATCTAAAACGACCTTATTATATCAGACATATATTTTCAGGATAAAATACGAATAATAATATGAGTAGAGCATATTTATTTTCTCTTTCATTACAAAGCCATTTTGAAGGGGGATTAAACTGTACGATGGAATGCTCAATGTTTGAGTAACCTCTAAAATACTTAAAGCGATGTTTTAGATAAAAAATAGCCCAGGACTTATTTGAGTCTAAAAGTAACGTGTAATATGCGTTTAATAATCATGAGCACCTTACAGTAGTCAGTTGTTTATTAAAGGTTCCATAAGCGTATTGTTTCTGCTCACGGATGAAGGAAAACATTATTTGAATGAAATCCCAGCTAAGCGCCGATATCGGGAAAGTAATTTTATGACGTCCGCTAGAATGAAAATCCCGTAGTTTTTACCTCTACAAACTTTGCTAGACGACTTCTTCAACTCCAAAACAGCAGATTTCTTCAAAAGCAGAATCGAGAAGCAACCTTAGCGTTGGGAAAGAGTTATAGATAATGGAAGAGAATATAATATGTCCTGATTAATTTCTGAACGCTTTTCATCTCAAATCAAAACCTTTGTTAGAACCTGAGCTAGATGCAAACTACTTAATACAACATGATTTCTTAAAGTTTACTAGAGATCAAAAGGCATTAAACCTATTCAGCCAAATTTTGAGTATATTCAGGTGGTGAATAGTACTGATCTCATGTTCCATTTCTCATGCAGAAACCAACGGCGGAAGGTTTTGACGTTAAGGAAACCACTGCGATTGCTTTCCCTGGAACCGTCAGTGCCTTGATTCCATCCAGGGCTTCTCCCTCCGCTAAGTGAAATACGAAGCCACCCCCAAATCCGACAAGACTCCTAAAACGGCTTGGGAAGTGGAGAGGTAGAGGGGGAGGGAAGTCGGGAGAGCCCGACGACCATATTAAGGAATTTAGAACCACCTAGTCCCCGGAGGCGATGTCGCCTGAGCGGGTGGGTGGAGTAAAGGCTTAGCAACTAAGTTTCCCTTTAAGCAGCTTTGAGATTTATTCGTTTCGCAAACGGTGTCTTTCTCTGTGAGTTCTCACCATTCTTCCCACAGTCCCACTCGCACCCCCCTTTTAAATCTTTGTATCTCCCTGTATCTCTCTCACCCTCCATCTCCCCGTCGCTCCCAGCCCTACCATACAGTACGTATACCGCCTAATCTTTTTCGATGCAAATGCTCCGCGGCATAATGAGCTCAGTGCTGAGACTCAAGGGGGAGGGTTGGTCGGAGACGGAGAGCGGAGAGGCGAAAGGTGTTGGGGGGAGTCAGACGAAGTCGAAGACGGGGAACCTCCACCGTGGGGACTGTCGAATGCAGAGGTTCAAAGAGGCGAACCTTGGAACCGGAGGTGAGTGTTAATTAGCCACCCCCCGGAATAGTTTCCTCCTTCCGAGATTCCTGATGTTTGCACGGCTCAAGGATCCCGGGGCGCGCGCACACTTTCACTCCCCCGAGTTGAAAAATGATTTAATCAAGATTAAACCCCTTCCGGGTGGGCATAAAAAATGCATGCGGGTGAAAGGCCGCGGGAGCAAGTGCGTAACATTTGCGGAAACATTCCCTTGAAGAAAATCAGCACGGGTCCCTTACCGCCACCACCATTCACGATTCTAAGACTCGGGAGCCGGTCCCAATATTGACGACTTTAAATAATTCATATCTTTAAATTGAACCCGCAATTTTTCCAAGATGAATTGTCGATACTAGTGATGGGCAGTTTCGTTCCTTTCTCGGACTCGTTCCTTTCCTTCTCGTTCACTGAAAGGAACGAGTATAAAGATTCGTTCCTTTCGTTCCTTTTAAGTTGCGCCTGGAAATTCGGGCATTAGGGTAATGTCAATGTTATGATTCAATATGATTCGTGCAATTTGCTCTCATAAATTACTCGTTGCTTCAAATAGTTTAAATAATATACGAATATGACACTTTCAAAAGAAATGCAGAGGTGATACTTACATAACCACGACGACCACGGCCCACGAAGTATCCCATTATGGGCTAGAATCACGCTACCTAACGAAGATAATGAAGGTAAATCTGGCTTTCCGTCATTCCAGCTAATATCTATTTTTGTGAAAAACTCCCGTTCGTGGTGAAAATGACAATGTAACCCAGTTAAAGTGCAAGGAATGCGCATTTAAGAAATATAAGAAACATACCCGTTTGTTGGATAGTTATAGAGAGACTCGCGTTGCTCGCTAGGGGTCTGCGCCCACAACGTCTAAGTCAGTGGAGGCGTGAGAGAAAGAAACATACGAGATTTTTACTTTGGAACCATGTTGCCAGAGAACTACGCGGAGGTACGAGTTTTTGCTACTTATCCGTAAAGTTCATGTTATGGCGCATGCGCCTGTCGATTTTCAAGGTAGTATCTTCACTGGTGAAGGCGTGAGGGAAAGATACATTCGAAAGATTCACGAAAAGCAGACTTTGCCAGAGAACTCCGAGAAATGAAGAAAACGAATTACAGAAAGTTGTAGGCCTGAATGAGATCTAGAAAAAACCGCCCAACAGATTCGAGATCCGAAATCTAGTTTAGAGGTTACAGTCGAAAAACAACGAGCTTCATGAAAAGCCGACTTTGAAAAAATGTTACCAGAGAACTAAAAGAAATGGAAAAAAACGAATAGAATAAAGTTGTAGGCCTGAATGAGATTTTAAAAACCACCAAACAGATTCGAGATCCGACTTCTAGTTTAGAAGTTACAGTCGAAAAAACGCAAGTTTCACAAAAGTTCCGAATTTGGCGCCATGTTACTAGCCAACTATTAGTGTTCGAGAAAAAGTAATGACATACAGTGTTAAACCTCGATGACATCTAAAAATCCGTCAACACATTTGAGATCGACTTCAAGTTTGGAAGGTATAGTGGAAAACTGGGAAATTGGTTACTAAATTTCGTGTTTGAGGACCTCTGGTGGGAAAATTAAGCAGAACAGAATAACAGGGTTGGCCAAATCTTGTAGAATATTTAATCTTCCAATATAATATGTCGTCAGATTCCAGATCCGACTTACCGTTCAAAAGATATGAAGCATGAACAGAAAGTCTCGTTTTAGAAATGACAACAAAGCCGCAATTTTTAATTTTATAGTCGGTTTAACGATTAATAATCTTGGTTTTTACTTATTATTGGTGAAAAGAATGTCAAGGCGCATGTTCCTGTCAAGTTTCAAGGTCCAATCCCCACCAGTAGAGGCGTGAAAAAAATAAACATTTGACAGTTTTACCAAAATTCGACTTTGGCACCATGCTACCAGAATACTATAAGAAATAGAAAAAAAAACAAAAAGCACCAAGTCGTAGGTAACGATGAGATCTAAATGCCTAGAAAAATTAGTTTACAGATCAGAATCCTAGTTTAGGAGCTATAGTAAAAAAAACAGCAAAAAAATGGAAACTCTTCACTAAATGTTTTATTTGAGAACCTCCGATATATTTATTCTGTAAGCCAACGTTTATTTTATAATATTTTGCCGTTAAATGTATAACATATTAACATACGTCATTCCATCCTCGTCTTCAAAGTACCTGGCCTGTCATCTCTGCGAATTGGTTGAGTCCTCTCTTTCCTTTGATAATTTTTTCCACATTGCATTCCCTTCAATCAATTGATTCCCTTCGTTCCTATGAATCCTTTCCTTGATTTGATTCCTTTTAGTCCTTCGAATCCTTTCGGTCCTTCATTCCTATGAATCCTTTCCTTTATTTGATTTCTTTCGGTCCTTCGAATCCTTTCGGTCCATTCGTTCCTTTCGGTCCTTTGGAACGAGAATATTTTCACAACCGGATTCGTTCATTCTCGTTCCATCAGTGGATTCGTTCCAAAGGAACGAATCGTACCGAAATGGCCCATCACTAGTCGATACTACTTTGAGAAAATTTAGCTCGAACAGCATGACCCCTAAATTCCTAGAGTGGCATTTTTTCAAAATCGTAAAAATGAACAACAAGCATCGTTACCGAAAATCAAGGAGGTCAAGTGAAAATAATTCTTATTTTATCAAACTTAAGAAATGTCTTGAATCCTGAAGAGTTTAGGCCATTTCAGAGGTCACAACATTGATTCCGTAGTTTTTTTCTGGAAACAAGACAGATTATACGGAGCGATGTAACAATATTCGCTGTAGTACATAAAAACAATGAACGGTTTATATATCTTCAATGCCGAAACGTGAAAATTACGTATTATCGTATATAGGCCAGAAGATAAAGTAAAAATAATCTTACACGTAGCTTTAAAAACTACGTCCCTTCACATACCTACACCTTGGCATGAAATCCTACGAAATTTAGTTCATAAAGTTCACTTCATTCAAATGAATACCTAGCTCATAGTTCTAATTGCAACGGAGAATTTCAACATGCTTGGTGACATCTTAGCCCCACCTATAGTGTTTGAGGGTATTAAATAATATTGGACGTGAGTTCGAGGATTAGTCTTCTGGGGATTGTGAAAACAACGTGATTGAAGCTAGTAGATCCAACTGGAAGGGGAATTTAAGTAATTTCGTTTGATGTTAATATCCATGATATCCCAACACTCCTTTATGGTATTATTTATATCATCTTGGGACAAAATTGAGAACGCTCGGACCGCAAAAGAGTTCTCCTAGTTACTTTAGTATTTGTTATTTTTTAGCACTAGCTATTTTTGGCCAAAATAACCAGAATAATGGTCACTAGAGTGATTTTACATTTTCTAGATTTTATGGATATATAGCAGGAAAATATAGGGGAAAATTTAAATTTACAAAAATCTCAGATACAGAATATTTACAAGATTCGTCCATATTTCCTTCGGAATTCCACATAATGCTTCTTATAACTTCACATGGACGACTGAAGGAAGCAATATAATGCGTAAAGTAACAGGAATGCATTTTAGTTATATAATTTGAGGACATTTTAAAAAACTCTTCTAGGAAATATAAACGTCCTTCGACAGATTTTAGGAACGAATGCGAATTTAGAAACGAAAGAAAGAAAGGTAGTAGACGCACACCGATATTATAACTCTTGGTATTTAAAATTTAATCCATCGGTACTAGAATATTGGATGACCCGCGAAAATTCCTTTGAAAAGCTTTAATAAATTAAATATCTAGGTCAACCAATGCATATATGCATGCATTTGGGATGGAATCGTATTTGTTGGCTTCAAAAAGCGGGTTGGTATATTTCATAAAAGTACATTGAAATGAATAATTTTATATAGATAAATTAGATTCGATTCATAAAATGAACATTTCACGCCATTTGGATTAAGCTTTTCATGGACAGATTTCTCATAATATTTGCCGATCAGATGCGAAGAGAAAAAAACCGTCTACTGCGCGCATGTTCCTTTGAGAATTAGTTCAGCTAGACGAGAAATACTCATAATCTGCTGAAGTGGAAACCAATTTCACCGCCGACCATGTTAATAGGGTACTCAACATTTTAAAATGGTTTTTTTCATCCATCCCCTGTCAGACGCAGCAATTCCAGTGAAGCTTTCACGGATGTAACCAGAAAAAAGGAATTCAAATATACTGAGAGCGTTTCGGTTAGTTTCCGCAGCCATGAATTATATCCTCTATAAAAAATTTAACACCAATCTCCATTTTGACTAAGAAAGTGACGGTTTCAGACTTCTTACATTTGAAATTAAACATTGGATTATTTGCTCACTTGCTCGACTTAACTATTTTATTATAAGCCAAATGAATGGTTATACACGTTTCTCACTCCCTCTAACCAGCTTATTAATTCAAATAAGTGATATGAATAAAATAAAGCATACATTGTGCACTATAGTTGATGAAGACCGGATAAGATTGAAAACCATATAAGAGCGGTGTAATCGAAGAATGAAGAAGATCAAATGGGTGGGTAAAATCATTAATGAAGTCCGAAGATGAGAATGGGAGAAATGTTGCTTATTGGGAACATTTAGATGCCGGCGAGACTTAACAGGCTCCGCAAAATTGCATTAGATGGAAAAACAAATGGGAGGAATAACCAAGGAAGAGTAATAATGAGATGCTAGAAACGAATTATGAAGGGTGTCAAAATAAAGAAAGATGGAGGCAACAACCTCGTGCAAGCTGAAAAGAGAATAGAGTGGATAACAGTAGCAATCCAATTTTTTGATCGATGATTGCTGATTATGATTTCTTAGTTCTGCTCAATTTAATGGCGTCATGGGCAATAAAAGTAGGGCCGATCCGAAATAATTATAGGCCGATATTCTATCATAGGGGTTGGAGCAGCAGAATCACATATTTGTTTTTGCATTCAAGACGTCCTAAACATTAAGAGTATATTTCCGAATTGAATATTTTGTATTCTCTGATTTACTGGAAATATTTTTTTAAATTATGTGCACCTTTAACAAATTGCCAAAAAAGCTTTTTATGATTTCCGGAATCCATAGCGTTCGGTTGTTTTTTGACATGACTTCGCCTCTCTTCCTGGAGGTATCGTCAGGTAAATAATTTTCACTGAAACTTCGGCCGCTAAACACACAGTAGCTGCTTGCTTGGGCGTATCATCAACTGGTGTTGCATTTTGAATTGTAATCTGAATGCCCTGATTGACCGGAGTAATTAGTCTCTTCTACGTAATCGTGAGGGTGTAACCAACTTTTCGGTTGACGTTTTCCGGGTTCTTTATTACCACGGCTACTCCAGCCAATCAGGGCGCTCACATTAAAATTAAAAATACAGAAGCCGTTGAAAATACGCCTTAGAAACCAGCTACTATGTATATATAGTGGCCGAAATTTCAACTAAAATTCTTTTCATGACAATTCCTCCAAGAAGAGAAATTAAACGTCATGAAAAAAGCAACCAAACGCGATGGATTCCGGAAATAATAAAAAGCAAATTATTAAAAATCGCGGAACTTTGAAGAATTATTAGCCAAAATATATTTAGCTGCACCATCAGAATCCACTGTATCAGAAAGATTTTTCACCTCAGCGAGTTTAGTGTCTTCTAAGAAAAGGGGAGCGTTGAACCCAAGCATGTTTAAGCAACATTATTTTTGCACGAGAATTTGCATCGACACAATAATTTCGAAGAAGTTATTAGTTTTTTTCCTTGTATACATTGAACAATCAAATGATTAAAAAAAAAAGTTTTGTGGAGACATTTTTAGGCCTATCTACAGTCGATCAAAAATAGTAAATCTCCGGGTCCGGAGGGAATACCCGCGCGTGTCCTCAAGGAATTAGCGCCACAGATCGCACCGTTCTTAGACATAATATTCAAGAAGTCATTGTCTGAAGGAAAGATACCAATAGACTGGAAAATTGCAAACGTTACACCGATATTCAAAAAGGGAAACAGACATGACCCAGGGAACTATCGACCAATTTCATTAACGTCTATTATAGGCAAGATACTCGAACATATCGTCGTTAGCAATATCATGACGTTCCTGGACAGTCGTAACTTCCTTCATGGCTGTCAGCACGGCTTTCGGAAAGGTAGATCATGTGAAACACAGCTCGCGCTCTTTCTTCATGACGTTCTCAAATCTGGTGAATCGAAAATACAAGTGGACGCATTATTCTTAGATTTTAAGAAAGCTTTCGACACGGTACCTCACAACAAACTTTTATACAAATTACAGTCATGCGGCCTAAACGAAACAGTAGTAAACTGGATACGCGACTTTCTGAGTGATC
Source organism: Pyrrhosoma nymphula (assembly GCA_963573305.1). Classification (NCBI taxonomy): domain Eukaryota; kingdom Metazoa; phylum Arthropoda; class Insecta; order Odonata; family Coenagrionidae; genus Pyrrhosoma; species Pyrrhosoma nymphula. The sequence goes on from OY754334.1 coordinate 42,143,815, forward strand.
GTAAGCAAAAAGTAGTTCTTGACGGAGTTAGCTCTGATGCAGTTAAAGTGACATCAGGTGTCCCACAAGGAAGCGTAATCGGCCCCCTTTTGTTCATTATATACATAAATGACCTATGCTCTCGAATTAGCAGTAAAATACGTTTATTTGCTGATGACGCTGTCATCTATCGCGAAATTAATGATCACTCTGACTTTGAAATTCTATCATCGGATTTAAACAACGTTCATGTGTGGAGCCAAGAGTGGGGACTCGAACTTAATCTGAGCAAATGTGCGGCGGTACATTTCTTGCGGAGGTCGTCCAACTATCCCCGTGTATATGCTGTGGATGGCGTTAAGATAAAGGCGACAGATGAAGTTAAGTATCTGGGAGTTACGATAACCTCAAACCTATCGTGGGGAACACATATAAGAAATATTTGTGGCAGAGCTCTGAAGAAGCTAGGATTCGTCAAGCGTATTGTGGGAAGATTCTCAGATGAAAAAGTAAAAGAGAGGTGCTATTTCGCACTCGTCCGGCCACACCTTGAATATGCAGCAAGCATATGGGATCCGGTGCAGAAAGAATTAATTCGGGAACTTAATAAAATACAAAGGAAAGCTGCGCGATTCGTCAAAAACTGTTACGGGCGTACAGACAGCGTTACGCAGATGTTAAACGAATTAGGCTGGGAGCCGCTAGAGACTCGGAGGCTGCGCGCTAGGCTTAGATTACTTGAGCAATTGAGAATAGATATCTTTCAGAGCGACACGGAGAACATCATATTAGAACCCCACTATATTTCCAGGTCCGACAGAAACGATAAATTAAGAGAGATATTTTGCCGAACGGATAGGTATGGGAATTCGTTTTTCCCCCGAACAATAAGGGACTTTAATAAATGCAAGGCGTAATTTCATAGAGCGTTTCCTTTTTATATGTAAACGGCTGGTGTCCTAACACCCCCCGCCACACGCCTATTGAGGCGGCTTGCGGGGTAGTATGTAGATGTAGATGTAGATGTAGATGAGTCTAATACTTTATTAGGTATGCAATATTTAACGGGTTACAGGGGCCAAAAATCGGTTATCGAAAAAATAGAGATAAAAATTCAATTGGTAGAAAAGGAGATCGCTTCACCCCTAATTAAAAGGTACAATGCATTAGCCATGTGAGTCTTTTTTTTCTAGCAAAGCAACCAAAACCATTAAAACCAAAATCATCACGTTGTTCCCTTTCGGAGGATGCACCATCAAACGAGCTTAATTATCGATGTGAAACCAGTCAAACTGGATCTGTTCTTATAACATATGTAATACTACAATTGCATTGGAGTATTTTACTTCAGTTCACAACCCGCTATCCTGCTCTTAAGACTCCTAACGTTCCTTCTCTTAAGATAACAGTATTTCACCAAACTTACCCATGTCATTCGCGGTCTAACCCTTTCTCTCACACCTATCACAAATCTGCTTCACTATTCGGCTCTCATCCATTATCTGGACGCAAACAACGAAGCACGCTCCTTTCATAGAAATTAAATACAAATAAATCATTAGGTTAACACAACCATCTGAAAAAAACTAATTAAATACCAAGTCCATACTTTGGAGGGTTATTCCAAACATTATAAACCTTTTAATTTTTGGGTAAAATAAAACGAACGACCTGACCAATCCAATCTTTTATACGTCAAGGCCTTTCAGAACATATCTCCTCAAAACACTCGAATGAATTATCATGGGATTTCAGCCAGCTGAGTGGCTTTGAAAAATTAACCACGAGCCGTGAGACGCTCATGTCGAACGAAATCGTGAATCAATATATCAATGCAGCCTTTTCATTAAGTTGTCGTTTCGCCTCTTGAGCGATTTTCCTTGACGCAATATTTTTCTCATTCATTCGCGTCATTATCTTTGATATTTTTCAGGTCGTTGGAGAAATGATGGACTTTCATGAGAACAAAAATAGCTGTCTGCTACACACAGACGTATGGATTTTTACGGAGCGGATGACGGAGGAATATCAAACTGGTGGGGCTTGACCATTATTAATGCCTGTTGCCATTTACCTCGTTGCTCTTTTCTTTAGATTACTTTAGAGCTTTCATGTGCATGAATAATTTTCACCATCTTATTTCGCATCGGAAATTGTTGGAGAAGCATGGGAACAGTTGGAGAAGGGAATAAAAAAGTGTGGGAGGCGATTAAGACAGAAGTTTAATTTTGGGGCGATCAAACAGTGTCAGAAATGATCGATGGGCTGCAGTCGATGAGAGCGTGAGAGAAATTTTTGGTTTCAGGGTTAACTATGAAGCGACAAAGGTCAATCCTTTCTAAGAAACGATTATCCTAAAGTAGGAGAGCTAGAATAAATGTAAAAATATTAGGTCATAAAATAGAGCAAGTGAAATAGTCTACTTAGAGTGATCGATAGACTTGGCAGCAGTCGCTTCCGCGTATCGTGACGTCAAGGAGGGGAAGACACGTGTGGAAGGTGTCGGCTAAGAAGCAGTGAGGAGAGGACCTCACATCCTAGGCAACACTGTCAGGATAATTATATTTAACCTGAGAGGGAGGAAAAGTGTACAGCATACACTGATAAAAGCGTGACCAGCATACACTGATGGTATTCAAAGCCTATCGGAGAAGCACATGCAAAAAAATTGGACTATGATTTAACGAGAGCTAGAATTTTGATGTAAATGACCGAATAAGCATTTCAAAAACGGCAATGAAGGTTTGCTACCTCGGAAGCACTGGTAGAAAAACGCGGAAAAACCTTACTCCCCCGTGGGTAGCAACTGAAACTGAAAATAGCCTTCAATGAAACTGCCACCGTGTTTTGATACCGCTATGCCTGCTATGTGAATAGTTTAGGTACAAGGGTAAACTATACGAAGACAAAGGTCTATTGTTCCGAGAGAAGATTCTTCTGAAGTAGAAGGGTGAGAGTAAATGAAAAGGCAGGAGATCATAAATTAGAACAGAAGAAATAGTTTTCTAACTTAGAGGTTATCTTGAGGGAGAAAGGTTTCGGTAGTAAGGGTGGAAAAGGAAAAATTGATTTAGCTACGGAATATTTGAAGGAGAGTTGATGATAAGTAATTTGAGATAAGAGAATGTCGTCTTTGTCTCTTCTTATATTAAAATAAGTGTGTATATTCCATGGTTCGCGCGTGAAATTTGTGGAACTTCGAATTAATAGTGAAATAAATAAACTTTTCAATAAACTTCAATTATCAAGGGATACATCCCTTGATAATGACACGAAAGTGTTGAAACCGGTCGGGGTTTATACCATTAAAAATATGTGTGGAATATACAAAGTTTATTTATTTCACTATGAATAAGTGTGGCTGAAGAAAAGTAGATATTATTTGAATGTAATGTTTGACTATTTTCGCCAATTCTGTGATGGAATGAAAAAATAAGAGACAAAATGTGATGCCAATAGGGAAAATTAATGTTTGACCACCCACATGAACTCATTGAGCATTAATTTGAAAATATCATAAATTAGTAGTTACATTGGGTAAAAGTTGGGTATTTATACATTTTGGGTTGGGTATTTATACATTTTCTTTCACATAGGGTAAAAGCATTCAATTTTCACGGTTTAATTATGGATCAACTTTGCTCTCACTCAGATTTAGTTTCTGATTGCGTTTTAAACAGGCACTTATATTCACTCCAAGGCTAAATTACATAACTCAGTGAGACCGATTTAGAAGTAATAAAAACTATTTATGCGTAATATCAAAAGTAAAAAAAAAGATGAATTCATTCGAATGCTAAGCTTTTTGGCTAAATTAGGTACATTCTTGATGCATTAAAAAGGGAGAACTTGGATCATAGTCTTGGTAAGTTTATTGTAACATTAAAAGGTTAGCATGATTTGTTAAATGATGAATTTTCTGTTTGGTCATTGCATTTGCTCTAATATCTTAACATTACGTTATTCCATTACAAGTATTACGACTTAGGTCAAACAATACTTTCTAAAATGTGAGAAGAAAATAAAAAATAAGATGAAGGCAAAAATTGTCCCTGAAGGCTAAGATAGATTTAAAAAACTGTCGATCAAAATGTACAGACAGTTTTAGAAATTATTCAAGGCAGATTTTCGACGTCAATGGCTCTCAACCTAAGGGTTCAGGACCTCTCTGGTCATCCATCTTCAGTAAACTGGATTTTTACTCGAACAAAATGAGCTATTACCCAATAGGACTGAGTATCACTATCTCCCAGAAAGGCTATCTTCGCTGAACCAGCTTCAATACCAATTTCACACAAATAATGGGTGCGAACAATTTACCTTGCGGACACTTAAGAGTGGATACTCGCAAAGACACTCAGGAAAAAATACTTTGCTCTTACTCTTGTGCGGGCTCGGAATGTGTTCCTGGGAATAATGGATCACAGCGGAAATGGAACACTGAAAGAGAAATAGACACGGCTTCAATACTGTCGAAGTAAGGCATATCACTTCGTCCTTCCTGCGCATTATCGGAGACGAGTTCCTTCCGCTATACACATCCGAACGCCTTTTAATCTGGTATTTCTTCCATTCGAACGGAAACGCGCTCTTTTAAGGTGCGCCAAAATGACAGTTATTCGAAATTGGGGACATTTACCATTTTAGGAACCTAAAATCCAAGAGGGACCAATAATTATATCGTGACAATTGGTGTGGTGAACGTAAAACTTCATAAAACAACAAATAAAAAAAATCCTAATATGAGGAGCCTAGAAGCCAAGAGGTACAAATGACAAAAAGTAAGTTTTGAGATATTCATGTTTAAAGTTCAACTTGTGGTTGTTCAATGTGTCGCTTGAAGTAGATGAAATTTACTCTACTAGATCTCAGCACCCATCAGCCATTAACTTATACATCTTGGCCACAACGATTTCATATAGGTACCTTAGGAACACATTTCTGCACTTAGCTCGAAAAAACTAAAGATGTCACTTGTACCCCTTGGCTTCTAGGCTCCTCATTTGGCGATCGGATTTCGTAATCTGAGCTGTTTACCACTTTCGTCGTTTCATTGTACTTGCTTGGCCTTAAAACACTCGGTGAAGTGATTTTTACCCTTAAAAATAAGAAAAAGTCGATCTTTTATAAAATCATAGCAACATATTTCGAGATGGCGTCGCAAAAGGACACATGCTGTGACTGATGCCAGAAATGGTTTCGCCTTCAAAAGCAGGCATTTTATGACTTTTCTCCGTTGGGGGCACTACTGAAAATAAGTGGATTACACATTGTAAAAGTAGGCAAAAGTAAGTGAAACATGTGTTCTGTGATGTGGAGTCTTAGATTCCACAATTAAGAGAAATACATATGGTAGTTGTAAACTAGCGAGAAGTTCAATACATTTTGAATGGTAGCTTACCCCTTTGTAAGGGTTAGCTAAACAATAAGACCTCCGTAACGTCACGAGATATATGTAGTCTTAATTTTTATTAACATTTACATGTAACTTTACGTGGCCCAAACCGCTCCCGGGCAATTATTTTTTTAAAGTGACAGAAGCAACACACTTGCAGCTTTTGACTAATAAAAGATTTAATACCGACTAGTAGCGATGTTATTACATCATCTTTAGGTTCTTGAGGACAGAATTGGAGGTGTAGCAACATGTAGAAACAACGAAACTAGTCGGTTTTTAATATTCTTTCAGTGAAAAACTTCAAGGGTTTTGTTTCTGACATTTTGGAACGGTTACAATACATCACGCCTGAATCAGTATGTTACTTTTTTTTTAAAGCTTTTTGAAATGATTAATGCAATAAATTGGTCCCGATGGGACTAGGACATGATTCGCGGGATTACTTCAGCAGAGAATTTAATCGGGCACGTCGTAAAATGAAGAAACAATAGTTTCCAAACGTCGTACTACGGACGTGCGGACTGCCCTAGAGGTCAACGAAGTTGTTTCCGGCCGAGGTGAAGGTCAGATACATTGGGTCAACTAACCCAAGTTAGTGACTTAGCCGGGATCACATATATATTTCCGAGGGCCACGAAAATACATCACGAATTTATTAGAAAAATAAAGTATCCTTAAAGACTTTTGTTTTGAATTTATGAGTGTTTACATCGTGCAATGTAGACATGAGTAAGATAGATTCACGTTCATATTGATAAATAGTATTTTTTTCTCCGAGTTCGAGTCCCGGTCAAAGCGAATGATGTCACCTTTGTGGAAGTTTGGAACTTAAGTTTTATCTAGCGGGTGACTCCGCGGGTTAAAGTTAATAAGGCATCTAATTCGCAGTGTACTCAAAATCTGCCAAAAGTATTCTTGCTGACATTTCAGGTTCATCATCACCAGCCATTAATCCGTACATTGATTTGCAGCGGCTTTCTACTCCACTATCTTTTCAGCTAATACATTACTTTAAGACACCTGATTTGCTTGAGATATACGATCCTTAGTTTTCCTCTGCAGCCCTTCCCGATTATGTTTCCATGGAATGTTATGCTCCAGAATATGCTCAAGAATCTTGCCTCTCTAGCAGCAAGCATTCATAAAACATCTTTTCTTCCCGGCTCTAGATGGAACATAGTTTTCTCTATGGAGTCCATTCATTTGATCCTCAAATTTAATCGAGAAAAACAAACGTCCATTGATTCTTATCTGCCCAGCCAAATCTGTTATACAAAAACAAACTCCAAATATACGTTTAAACGAAAAGAATCCTTATATCTAAACTTGAATACAGAGTAACCTGTTAACAGACACTAATTACGACCGACTGCTTTATTTGCTTGGGTTATTCTATTTCAACCTTACCTATTGGTCATCTATCCAAAGAATAGTGGCAGAAGTCGCAATCCTTCATAGATTTATATCACTTGATAATCCATTCGTTGCGACTGTCTTGCCATCATCTTTCACCACCGTTGAACCTACTTCCCTGAAGAAATAATTCTTTTAATTGTTCTATGGTTTCTTCGTTTTTCTCATTCTTACATTTTTGGAGGCGATGGAGTCAAGTTAACAGTTGATAACCCGTACGTTTTGAGTTCCTATCCTGCCTGGGTGGTTATGCCTTACTCAGGACACGGGCGTTTGAGATTGTGTATACTTTCAAAATTCGATAACATTCATAATTAAAAGGTAAAAGAATAATTTTCATCGCGATTACAACTAGAGAGGTATCATTTCATGTGAGACGCAAGTAAAATAGTATTTTATACAATCCTGATTTATCAGATATTTTTACTTTGTTTGAGCTTTATAAAGAAGGAGATACTTATTAGAAATATTTAAACATAAAATAGGACACAAATGTCTTTGCAGGAAGACTTAGGAAACGATCTGTATATACTTTTCCCTTGATAGGTAATGGTATTAAGGGATTTTATGAATCTCATAGCTCTCAATTGAATGAAATGCGATGCTCTGCGGCAGTTATTCTACTCTTTGAGTATGCAGGAAAAAATAAACTCATGTAAACTAAAAAAAATGCAATGTATTATAACAAACAAATGCCGGGTCAACCATCGCTTCGATTTCATATCTTTTCATCTTACGTTTTTAATAAACGCGAGTAGTTATTCCCATTTCTAAAACTACCATGGACTATCACTATCGCGGTATCAAGAACAGCTATCGACTTTCTCCATAATCCTCAAACAACATATTTTTTTTACTATTTACTATATCGTCTGACACATGCTGCAACGTGGGAAGCACCATATCGTTTAGTAAAAAATTGGAAGAAATGAGTTTGAATGAAAAATAAATACGGAAATTGAATCAAAAGTTCACCGTGGGGAACAGCTTTAGGTAAATATGTGTTATGTGGATTGCGGAGTCACCAGGGGCACATATGTCAAATCGAACCACTTCATTGCTGCGTACTGTTCTCACCTACTTCCAACTATTTCACCAATTTTGACTTTTACCAATAAGCTAATTCTTGAAAGAAAATTCTGCCATTCATCGGAATAATTTTAATCTCCAAGGAATATTTCTATCATTCATTTTTCTGCTTACGTAGTGCGTATTGTAACCAATTTCGTATAGTTTTATTAGTTCTAATAGATATCGCCTCTTATATTAAAGCTATCCTACCCCTAAAATCTCTACCAATACATTAATACTCCTCCAAGATGCTACGATGATGCCGACATTCGGAAGACACAATAAGTATCTAAGTACCTATGACAGTAAGTAAGTACGACATATGAAAGACTACTAGCAAAAAAAATCGTTTAGGACTTGGTTTGAGTACATAGATCGGAAGGAGCTGATTAATCACCAAACAGCTGAAATAGGGCACATGTACTCCGCCGCTGAAAATCCTTGACGGTTTACTTTGACGAAAATACGTGAATTCCCCTACCTTTTTTCTCTCTCTCTCCGCTGGGGACTCAAGGGCACTCAACCGCAACGGACGCACATCTCGATATTGTTTTTGGAGAAAAAAAATTGTACGGCAACTCCTAAGTGCGATATTAAGTACATACTCCACCACATCACTCAGTTACCGACGCACAGTCTTTTAGACGTATCGCGAAGGCAGAAAGGTCAAGACCGGGCTATAAACTGAACCAACTTCGCAGATCTTATACAACTTGTAAACCTATACCTACGCTTCTTTGTCCCCAGCGATGCCACGAGTTATGGTTCAGATAGATTGCAAAGGTTTTATTTGTTTAAATATCAAATATAGGCAGGAATTTGTCCCATCAACACCCGAATAATGCATCAAGATAGCAGATTTATGACTTATAAATGCCAAAAGGAAATAAGGAAATTGATTCAAAACTGATCTGGTTCTAAAGAATTCTTTCTGAAGTCTCCTTTTTATTTTGAATATTGAGAAAGCGATGTAAGCAGATAAAGTCTCGTGATAATTGCATCCAGATAAGTTTTTCATAGTCTTATCATTTTATCAAGCTTATTTGGGCATGTATTCAATTTTTTATCCGTTTTGAATGCTAATTTTTAACTATATTATCAATAAATTTGTCCCAAAATTAATTATTTTTTCAGTATAAAAAAGTGCATGGTTGAAAATGTAAATTAGCGACATATGTTTGATTATTTTAAGGGATTTCAAACTTTTTTTTACCCGAGAATTTCGTGCCATGTTTGTCGTTATATACTGCACCAAAAATGATCTAATTCTCTCAATGACAAAACATTTGAATGAATTCACGGTTACAACCCGTTTATACAAAATAAGCGCGCGAAACATCTGAGTCAGCACGGCAATTTGCTAAACTAATATCCTGTTCTAAATATAAACAGCATTATCAATAGCTTGAGACCTGCCCACCACCTTTAGTGGCTTAGCTAATGTGCTACCCGACTAACTCCGAGATTATGGCTTTGGATTGGCCGAAGGCGCTGTTGCTGCGGTGTAACGTAATGGATTTTCTATGTATGAGTTACCGGTGTGGTATGCGTCTGCACTCGAAACATGATCGTATGGCCAAAATAGGTCATCAATACTCAAGGTATTAATGCGCGTCCGGGAACTTCACCCCACATCCACCACTCGACAAGAGAGATGGATAACTATCTGGTAGATCATATGGAACGTTATTGAGCCATGTGATGTTCATTAAACATCATTGATTACTTGATGATATGAAAAATCCACCTTCAAAGCTCATTTCAGATCGCGGGGAGTACGGAAATATTAATACGGCCAAGGCTACGATTATACAAATTAAAAACAATTATCTTTTTTCCCTGAAGCCTGAGTAGTCTCAGGTTTCATGGAAAAGTAAATGAAAATTAAGTTAACCCGTTTACTCAAAAACCGAAGGGATATAAAATTTTGCTATAGATAAAATGTTTAAATAAATCTTGTAAAAATACGGACGGAATAGAATAAGAAAAATAAAATCTACTTTCGCAAGTGGGAGTTTTACGTGTTACTTTAATTTAGTGCAAACTGAGTTTTGCTAAAATAAATCATCATTCATATAATTAAACACAATACGGATTGAATGACAGAAAAGTCTTGCAAAAACACGTAAAACACCACATAAATGCATTTAAAGCTAATCTAGAGTGTCTTGCATGGTGTGAAGCAAATGATAAAATGAATCGCGTCGTGGGAAATTGATTTAGAGAATGCCACAATTGATATGGACCTTTGAACTGATTCCGTATTACCGGCGACTGATGACGTTTTACAACTGTACTCGTAAAACTCTTTATGAAAATTATATTCTCAATGATCTATCACCCCGGACTAAATTTTACATAACACCAAAGTTTTCCTTACTAGGCCCGGGAAAAGCCTTAAGCACCATTCCCCTAAATGCTTATTTGGCCAAATTTGACTTAACGGCAGCCTTTTACCAGCTCTCAATTTTTTGTTTTGAATGGGAATTTTATGGCCTCAAGTATGGAACCAAGACGTCCGCATTCACTAGACTCCCGATGGGACATTCACTTAGCCTTGCAATATTACAGAGATGGGCGGAAAATGTTAAGTTATTCATTCAGGAACAATTTCATGTATCTGTCATATGTTATCTTGATGACTGGCTCATCTTTTCAGAAAATTTATTTTGTATGTATTCTATAAAGCGGTATTTAAGAAATACTCTTGGCATATGTGTGAACATTGCCAAATATTCTATGATATCCACCAAATAAGCATTTAGGGGAATGGTGCTTCAGGCTTTTCCCGGGCCTAATAAGGAAAACTTTGGTGTTATGTAAAATTTAGTCCAGGGTGATAGATCATAGATTAACCACCACTTTCCGTTAGTTTTGGGGATCAAAAACACGCGAAAATTGCATTTTGTTTGCCATTGCACTAAATTCCAGATTTAACAAGTTCTTGCAAGTATAGAATTGAGGGAATTCTTTTGTTGTGAAAGACAAATAAGGAGCATGTATTGGCTTTGGGAGATAGGCGCCCGTTCTTGAAATATGAGTATTAATTGGAAGGTGGTATTGGAAAGGGTTGATTGGGTTCACCTGCGGGACGTCTTGGGGGAGGAGCTCCTAGAGGTCGTCTTGGTCTGCGTTTGGGATGTCTTGCGGCAGGTCGGTGAGGCTGATCTTGAGGTCATCCTCCGTGATCTGGATAGAGGGTTGTTCTGGGATGACTCTCCAGCGCATAGCGTCGCTCTCTCCGTCGTCTTCTTCCTAATCTGCATGGTCAGTTTCGCTGTAGTCTCCGCCGTTGTCTGGGTCTTCCTCTTCTTCTTCGGTGAGGGTTTCGGAACTGGTGTCATTGAACTGCTCGGTTTGGTCAGGTTCCGTTGAGTCGACCCAGTGCAACACGGCATCTTCAGCCATGGTGAGGTTTCTTTCTGGAAGCTGAAGCTGGGGGCAGTCAATATTGCATTCTGCCTCTGCCTGAGCCTCACTCAGGGCGGGGCAGCTCCTGAAAGGGTTGTGGATTTTGTTGTGATGGTCCGCTTTTCCATGGCCCCGTGTTGCCCTTACATGGTCCTCTGCTGCCATTCCATGGTCCTTGGGTCTGAGGTTGAGACTGCATTGGGACGAATCCTTGGGGAAGGCGTAGAATCTCGTCCGGTACTACCGGGGCGATACGTATGGCGCCCGGCCAGCCCATCGTGGCGACAGCTAGAAGTAGTCTCGCCCTGTTGTACATGACACGTTTAGATTCCGCTGTGCTCTCCTCCCAGTCGGCCGCCAGGCCGAGCAGGAAATCCAGCTCATGAAGATCTCTAGGCTTTAATTTTGGAGAAGGACGATTTGTTTTTAAAAGACAAAATAATTTCAATACCTCGTCGTCACTGGGTGTGTCCAGGTTCTGAGGCAGGGGGTACGGCTGCAAGGAGGCCCAAGTTGCAGGGGCCGGAGCTACAGGTCGCTGCTGCATCGTCTGGAGTTAGGTGGTTTATTTGTTCGGACATTACTTGCAGTTGTTCCTCCATGTCTGGGGTGGAATCTGAGCTGCTTTCTCAGAGAATGGAGAGGTCAGCCTCTATAGTGATGACTTCGTCTCTATCTAAGAAAAGGTCTTCTGATTGGGGCGGGCAGCCTCGTAAGTTGTACGACATCTGCGTATGTTGTTTAGGGTCACAACAGTTTCGCCAGCTATTCTGCTGGCGTTCTCAGGTGAAGGATAGCGAGACTTTTTTCGTTCAGAGTTTCGTTTCGTTCCTACTTTACATAAATGTTTTACCATGAGTACATAAACAATTTAAAATTTGTAAAGACTTTTGCTGCCTTAGAATGAACCTTAGTGATTCCACGAATGCAATACTTTTCCTCGGGATCAGATGCGAATAACTTCTTTTTCTATTTGGTGGAGTAAGTCGATAAGATTCGCCATTTCTAGCGGAAAAGTTGAGGATTATATCTTAAAGTGCCATCTGCTGTTTCAAAGTACCAAAAATGTCGATATGTTGTCATTCCTCCGAATAAATTGTTTATTAAGACAACAACACAAAATTAATTCACGGGAATTATTGAAATAGAAAGCATGTAGTACTCTCTTCTTATTAGTAGTCAGTGTGGAAGGAAAGTGCGCAGTATACTTTGTGAGTTCCACAAAACAATAAATTAGGAACTGTACAACCAGTTGTGCCGAAAATGGCATTCTTAAACAAATATAATTAATGGTAAGAATGTACCTGAACATACCATAGTCGGCGAAACCGGTTTTACAGATTTTAATGAATTGCTTTGTGGAACTCAGCAAAGTCTAATGCGTATCTGTTTCTTCGATAATGCAATGGATTTACCAAGTACTGCCTGACAGCCTTAATTTCAATAAATATTTTTCATTATGCTCCGGTAGAAAAAAATTAAACATAGCCAGAAAATTTACTTACCCTAAACTGTTTCATATCATCCTGGAAAACTTCCATGAGACTTCAGACATGTCTCAATATTGTAAATTGCGTTAGCAGCAAACCGTTTTCTCATGCATTAATCCACATATATCGTTGAGTAAAATACAAGGAAGTGCTGTTTTTAGGGTATATATATATGTAAGAGGAGCAAGTAAACAAGAGAGAACCGTGGTTAAGTCGAGTTTAAATTAAACCAACCTCCACTTCCAAATTTAGCGGACATAACTAGAAATATCATCTGGGGAGGATACCGAGAAGCCTGGGTCCGGTCTTATTAACCCTTTGCGGACCAATTTTTTTTTTTAAGTCAAGTAGTCTGGTCCAAAATAATTTTTAGGAAAAAAGAAATAATTGACAGGATTGATTGTTGTCCTTTTAAATATTCTTATTTTATTGTTTAAAGCAAAAATCCACTGGACTATAATATTATGCATGTTCAATCAAAGAGGTTTCTTTTGTTTTTTTGTTTTTTTTTTCTTTCAACATTTTTCTTAGTGATGTCGAGCTCTACTCGACGTTGGACCTGATGCTAGCGCTAGGCCTGTCGAGCCAGCCTCGACGTTGGACCGCAAAGGGTTAAAACTACCCCGGGAGACCTCGGGTTCCTTATTTTTGTTCCATATTAGACAAATAAAAGTTATTAAATGAGGCCTTCGCGGAGGATATGAAAACTGCCCATATTGGTCAGGTTTTCTCTCCCATCTCATCCCCAGTTCCCCCCATAATCCCACTCCCAACGTTTCGCGGAAGGCGATTTGAAGAAAAATGCATTAAAAGAGAAGGGGACAACGGGACGAAAAAGTGAATTTCAGGTAAGTACTCATACCCGTAAAGCCAGCCAGTGGGAACGGGGGGAGGCGGATTCTGGACTGCAGGCAATGTAGTACAAAAACGATTCGAAGAGGATAAATTGATTGGAAATGGAGATTAGTGAGTATGAGAAGGTAGTGGTTTCTTGAGTGTAATATTGAGAGACCGATAGGCTTAAGAATGAATTTATGTGCATAAACCAATGTGAACCTTCTCTTCGCAAACACTCAGCACGATCGTATTGAGTTAACGGTGACCGTATTTCACCAATGAAATGATATAACTCCGCAGCTGATTTCAATTCACAATGCTCCTGTAAAATATCCTCTAAGCGCATTAGGATTTTTGCTGCCTAGCATTATTAAAAAATAAAAGATAAATAACTTTCTTTATCATGGATTTGATCATAATAACAAATACCCGATGATACCATGATACAGCAGAATAGGAGTATGGAAATCTGTTAGCTATTTTTAAAAATGTGAGTCGCAGGATTAGCATACTCTTAACGAAAGGCGCACAGGGGTCAGCATTATAATGTCCCATTCGACGGACGGAGTACTACATTTAAGTGCTCCCCTCATAGTGCGTAGGCACAGAGTACGTACAAAGAGGCCGTTACTTCGTATACTACGAGACAAATTCAAAACGTTAGTTCCACTTCGCGTTAGTTCCACTTCGCGTTAGTTTCCCCGTGGCACTGTGATTATTCTCCTTTGTATGCGTAGCAGTCATTGTAAAATCTTGGCTTTTCATTATTTGAATGTCAGACAAAATGGAGTGTGTTTAAGTTTTTTTGACTGTTTGCAATACTTAAGTCAATAGAAGATTCCGCCGACTTTGACACAGCCTATCATCCAATTTCCGAATAGGAGAAACCCCAAAACCACTGAAATTCATCGGTAGATCTTTGATATTTATTGTGACAATGCAAACAGCGAAGGAATGGTTAGGCATAGGGTAAGATTATTCAACGAAGGCCAAATGGATGAGCATGGAGTGTGCGGTATTCTGCTGCCTATGAAGATATGATAAGGAATAATGATGAGAAAGCACTATCACCAATTTTGGCAGGAACAAACCAATCCTACCACCTGGACCTCGCTCCGAATGACTTCCGCCTGTTTCTGATCCTGAAAGGCTCTCAGGCTGACTAACAGTATGACAAAGACCGTGAAGTTATAAACGCCGTGCAGCCGCGATTGTCGTTACTTGTGGCGTTGATCTTTGATGAGGGAATTAAAAAAACTGGCCTCCAGATACGACGAATTCTTCAAAAAAGACGGAAATTATGTTGGAAAATAGTTTAAGATTGGCTCTTGCATGTTCATGCTCTTTAATTCCAAAAATACATCAATACAAAAATATATGTTTACGTGAAGAATGTTTAGATAAAAACGGTCCTTACATTTATAACTTACCTCGCATTTTATATGCAATTATTGCTTCGAGTATACATCGTATTCTTAGCAAGTTCCTTTAGTGAATAGCTTTAAAGGGGACAGTGATATTTGGGGAACTAAATATGCTTGGAATCGGTGCGAAACGAAAAATTGAGGAAATTGTTCATCTATGTAGAGCATTGATTTATGTGTACAAAGAGAAGGTGACTCCAATACAAAGCGAATCTCCAAGTAAATTTGCTTACCCGGAAATTTTTAAGAACAACGCATGATCCCGTCCTTCCTAGAGTCAAGTAAATCAGAAATATAAATTATATTCGCCATGATAATTTTCTTTTTTTCAAAAGAAAATCCATTTTATCTCATCATTAATACAAGGGACCGGTAAATCGCCGCCTTTGTTGGCCATTGGGCTACCAACTGCTTAATATTTACTGAGCGGAACGGGACTTCATTCATTCCATCGAGGAAAACCTACGGTAGTTTGTATGCTTTCATCTTCTGGCCTAGGGAACACTTATTTTAAATTAATTATACAATGAATCTACCATTTAATAGCATTACTAGGCAGCGTGATAACCTCCTCACCGGCCAAAACGAAGGTTACCAGTTCGAATCCAAAGTGATTTATTTTTTACCACCTGGGGGCGATTTTTGTGTTCGTCATAAAAGGTAATAAATTGGTTTTAATTGGCGAAAGCTGGAACCAATGAAGAAATTATAACTATAATTATAGCCGGACACGGACGCCGGGTCCATAACGGGCCTACTAGGTAACCCAAAGGTTTTTGGTTCGTATCCCACCTCGGGTATATTCTGAGCTAGACCGCAGCCCATAGAGTCAGCTGTTAGGCTAGACGTTACGATTTAACCTCATCTACTGGACCACACTAAAATCTACAACTTAGTAACAATACCAATTACCATTTAATACGTAGAAATTCGTTTATGTTACTTCACAATTGGCCCTGGCAGTGGTATTTCAATTCACTTCCTGCAGCTCAGTCTCCACTGTTTAAGGGTGAATACGGGAATCATTTGGACTTTTTGCTGTCGATCTGGCAGTCACATGATTCGGAAATATGACCTAGATACTTTTAAGACACATGATTGATAGCGTGATGGCTCCGATATTTTTACAAAAATATTTAAAAAAATAAGATACTGGACTTAATTGACTTTCGATCGGATTTTCATTTATGTTGTTGACAGGGGATTGCGCAAGAATTGATTTATATATAATGAAATTGGCGCTAACATTTGAGCGATGGAATGGAAAATTGGCAATTTTCGCGAACATGTTGATTCCGGAGGGATGATATTGGGTAGGAATGCATGATTGTCATTTGCATTTTAGGCATAATTTTATTTAAAATTTATAAATTTATAAGGGCTAAGGAAATAAAGAGCTTATGTCATTTTTAGATTATTTATTTTCCAGTGCGTATTATTTATCAAAGAGTGTCTTGTGTGCTGTATCTTAAAATTATAAAAAGTAGAGTATTGGCGATCTGACCTTAAATGACAATATTAGCGAAATTATGTTAATTAGTCAAACGATCTCGTTAACTGTAACATGAAGCCTCGAAATTTATGAATAATGAAATAATATTTAGTTATTTATTATTTCTGTTATTTTCCATAACATTTTCTTTCATCGATCCTCAGTCGACTATGGAGCCTGAATTGACCCCTTTTAATGCCACATCGATCCCTGGACGGTGCAAATGACCCCAGCCGTCGTCGCACCTTATAACCCCCCTAAATCTACTAAATCGATCCCTGACGGTCGAATACAGCACTTGAAATTATTTCCATGAGACTAGAGATCGAGATTTCACTGAAAAATCTTCGTTCCTATTGCGATTGTCCCACATGATCGATCTTTATACGTATTGCATACGATCTCAATACGATCTCAATACGATCTCAATCATATTGCACTTTCAAACAATTTTATATACCGAATATGATTGTGACAATTAATTCCATTAGATTGATAAAGAGATCGTTTGTTGAAACCATGGTCTAATTAATTGAAGTATTTGATAACTACAAAGTTACTTTAATTGAAAGTAGATTGTACGAATTTTCACAAAGAAAACGACCGACGAGAATGTTTAGTCGACGAAAATTTTGAACCTGCTAGGCAAAAATTATAAATCGTAACCCGTAGATTTGTTCTTGTAAGATTTGATATTTGTGGAACTTCAACGATGCAATGGGCTGTTTCGGTCTTGCTAAGCTTGTACACACGCTAACTGAATGGTGAAGGCGATCTCAGGATAGTTGAAGGAGTTTGATGCTGCACCCCTTTCTCTCAATCGTCACTCATTTCCGGCGGCAAAACTGCACAAACAATCCTCAGAGTAGGGATGTGCATGCGTTACGCGGTCGGAATATGCGATGGAGGGAGGGAGCGATGATAAGACCGCCAGAAGCGGAACGGGGCTTGTATGCTGGTGCTATCTGACGGCCCCTCCCGGAAGCTCTCACACGTCGAGGGGACATGGAACGTTTGGGGAGGTCGCGCGGGGGAGGAGGAATCGACGGCGAGTGCCCCGCCATCTGGCGCCGGACCACGGAAGCGCTCACGAGCAGGAGAGTGTCAGTCGGCCGGCGTAGTTCGCAGAGCTGACGTCGGAGGGAGTTGATGCGGTCCATGTTAAGGCGCGACCGCTGCTGGTGGGATGTGTAAGGCTTATGTGTGATGGCTGCGTTCGTGTTTTCCGGGGGTGCGGCAGGCAAGGGCGCGGAGGGGAGGGAAGATGTGGCGCAGGAGGAGGATTCCACCCACTCCCCCGGAGTTTCGGGTGGGCCCGGAGGAGAGGGGTACGTCCCTTCAGGAAATCAGGGAAGGGGGGAGAGTGGAGTGTCCCTTCGCATTCACTGCAGCCGCTTCTTCTTTCTCCTCGAACTCCAGGGGTTGACTCTTTTAATGGGGTCTCACACATCAACTGTGGCGACCAGTTTTTGACGAAGTCGGTGAAGATTTCACGAGTCTGCAGACAAAGATAGCAGCTGATCGCCAGGGACCTGAGGCCAGTTCGTTTACTGTCTAGTATAAGGAGCCGACTATAACAACAAGAAAATAATTATTCATCTCTCAACTACCATCAGCATGCCCTTCATGAATGTGCTGATCGCGTTGATGGTAATACACGACGGTAGTAGGTGATCACCAGAGACATAAGGCCAGCTCATATATTGCTTAGTTTAAGGCATGGATCCGGCATTAAGAAAGCTAAGATAATTGTCATTGAATTCAAACTTCCATAGAATTGCAGTTTTATGAAAGTGTTAATAATTAAACCGCGAAAAAACATGGTGTGCTATGGCACGGAATGGTACTTGAAAGACCATTATATATGCCACTCAGGCTTGGTGTATTCAATATCCATCAATGTTCAACCACAAATTAATTCGAGAACTGTGTTTTTTTGGGTTCCGCCTCCGAAAAGCAACATTTATCCAAGAGAAAATCATCCTATTTAAGGCCAGGAAGATACAAACCGTACGGAATATCCATGAATACGGATTATTCAAATTAATGATAAATAATAATGATCAAGGAAAGGGTATTATTGCCATCCAAGTAGCTATAGATCAGAAAAGGATCCACTTCAATGTTACTGATAGCTTCGCCAACGAATTATAAAGCGTAGTATAAAGCTGTTACGAAGGTAAAAAAATAAAGTAAGAAAATTATGAGTTTCAATAGTTTTCCTTTTGAACTTATGCGATGGATATTCATCTCAAAATAACTTGTTACCAACATTACTGAAACCCCCCAACCTTTCATTTTTATTCCAGGAAAAAGAATTGCTGAATTTTAAAATATTCCGAATCCTTAAGTATGCACTTAATTCAACTTAAAAACGTTCTCTCATCTTGGCAAAGCTTCTGTCTCAATTTATTAGTTATTGCTGTATGTGAGTCATCCCAGAAATAGGTAAACATTGACCGTATCTGAAAATACTTAATTCAATTTCTCACAATTTCTATTTTTTTCGTTAATAATATCTAAGAGCCACCTATCAGAGTAAAGCAATGGAAAATGTAAATTATTCTGCTCATTACCCATTTATTTGTTTAATAACAGACGATAATAAGGAACCCGAGAGGAATAAATGTAGAATTCATCAAAAATACATTTGGCTCGTCAGACAGGTCAAGAGCCTTCGACATAATCTCATATGCCCTGGAACACACTCGGGCCAAGTTTCATGCTTAAAATATGATGGTTTATTTGCTTTCAAGGCTAAAAATCAGCCAAACGTGCCTTACAATGTTACCGGGAGGGTCAAATGTTACCAAAAGAGCGTAGTAATAACTATTGATTCACAGAAGACATGATGGTCTTCAGATTGTTTCGCAGAATTGTAAGTAGTAAGGTACCCACGCCTTGACGGAACTATAACGGAACAGGATACTTTTGCCACGACGGGATAGTAGAATAGAGTCAGATCTTACATACGCATGACGGTATAACACATGGTGCATAAGAAAGGAACATGTTGAAACGTAGTTCAGGATCACATAAGACATCAAGCAAAATAAAAATACATATGGGTAGCATTACCGTTAGAACAACATTCGTACAGTGTATAGGTCACCTGGAAATAGAAACTATTCTTGATAATATTGAAAGATAAAACGTTTTCTTCTACCTGAAAGCTGCTGGTTGCAGAAAAACCACACGGCTGTCAATATCTTCATGATCGGTGGCGACGACATCCCACAGCTACTGCTGTGTGCCTACGATAGCGCGGGCTACAGAATATCCGTATATTTCTCTTGAAAAAGCAGATCCCAGTCCCAATAAACCTATCTTAGCATACTTCCACCACATTTGTCCATCTCTCAAGTGTTGCAGAAGTATAGAATCACGGGGGTTGTTGCAAATATAATCCAGTAAATCATCGAGGTGGTCGTAGTATAATTTCAATCTTCCGCCATTTTGGAGGAGACCTCGCTTGAAAGCTGGCCCATGCTAACCTTCACTTTAATGATATCCTCCACTGCCATTTTGGAGGTGAGAAGCTCGTCTCTCGAACAGAAATCTCTCCTCTAGGAGCCTAACGTGGAGAATACGCCTTGAAGGAGCGACTGACGATACGGCCCTAAGTCATCGTTGGGCTTGGCTCCTAAGAGAAGGGCAATTCTCCTATCCGTCCGAGTTATGTTTTCCATGTGAGGAAATTCCAGGAAGTACTTGCGAAATAGTCTTAGCCACATTAGCACTTTAAATGTTAAGCACTGCGACGATCATGAGGAATTTTATGATTTTCACCCAGGCGAGAGTTGTGTACACGGAAGTGAGGACATACAAAATGAGGAAGGAAAAAGCTGAAGAGAGCCACTCTCTTCAACAAGAGGTAAGCTAGGGGAATCGAAAGTGCTTTCAACTCTGCTTTCCTCAAAACAAATGCAGACATTTATTTTCTTGCCAGGAAAA
This sequence comes from Pyrrhosoma nymphula, assembly GCA_963573305.1. Classification (NCBI taxonomy): domain Eukaryota; kingdom Metazoa; phylum Arthropoda; class Insecta; order Odonata; family Coenagrionidae; genus Pyrrhosoma; species Pyrrhosoma nymphula. Next base: position 42,164,284 of record OY754334.1, read on the forward strand.
CTTAATCAGACTGGGATAGTTACGCTTGGGAAAGAGATACGATCAAGATGTTTATTAGGGTCTTACCTGGGATTTTGTATAAAGGGATTCCGAAAACAGTTGAGAAAGCTTATTTATGTAGTGCACGGAAAGATAAACCTTAAGAAAGCAATAAATATGAGGCACAGTTCGCGGAAATAAATGGAAATAAAGAGAGGAAAGGCGATTTCCACATAGGAGAAAAGGAAAATAAAGACATAAGAAAGATAAGGCTTTTGGATAAACCAAATACAAAATAGATTTATAGAAAAGCTCTTGGGAGGTATGGTTAACTCACGATAATAATATTAATTAAGACGTCATTTTTTAAGAGCATATAAACATAATATATTTTCCAATATTTACCCAGAAATTATAAAAGTGCTGACAACCATGCACTTGAGAATATCGAGGGCATAGGGAACATGAAAACTGATGACTGGTGAGGATTAGAGAAGTCATAGCAAATATATATGTAATTTAAAAAAATTAAATACTAAGTACTGATGAGGAGTAGAAAAGTTATAGAATCAAAATATATATTTACAAAAATATGCAAAGCAAAATATTTAAAGGGATTCGAGCCCGTATATGACCAACATAACTGGCCGCCATTTGTAAGGAACCAGACTCTAGTGAATTCAAATTATTTTTTCCTTGAACAGTTAGTTGTTATGTCTTGTACAGTGTCTGTAATCACGTTCAAAATTACTTGTGCAATTTCCGCAGGGAGTATGAGGTAGAAAAGTCGTTAAAAAGAAGTAATACAGTCATTGTTAAAGAGGATAAACATGAAATAATATCGGAAATGACACTCAAAGTGTCACGAAGTCCACTTCATCTGAAATAATCCATTTAACTCTTGAGGCCTGATTCAGTAAGGACTTGACATGGCCGAGTCTTGGAAAATCCGTAGATGTGACGTCAAAGTCCCCGACAAAAATAAATTTTTTAATGACCCTATTTTGAAATTTTAGAGGCTGTGACGTCAACATATCGCCACTTTCGAGGTTTAGACATTCCGAGAACATACGGAATAGCCCTACTTGGCGCCTTTCCATAATAGCAGGCTAATGCCGGCGCAAGGTTGCTCCACTCTCTCTCCATCCCCATTTACAACCAACCCACTAGTGATGAGTTTCGAACGAAACAAAACGCAAATATTATGGCGTAAAATATCGGTGATACCGATCGCTTACCGGTCCACTATGCCTATTTAGACTTGGCACGAAGTGATTGCTAGGATCCCTGGTACTAAACCATTTACGTGCAAAACTCCACAGAGGAAAAATATTTCACCTTGACCGGTACTTGAACCTGGATCCCTCGATATTGCGCCGAACGCTTAAGCCCGTTAGTTCAATATGGCGTTCAAGTTCAAGTTAGTTCAAGGCGTCCTCCTCTCCTGTGGACTCTGTAAAGGTCATACCGTAGCTAGTCCCTGTATCCTAAATCCGGCGGACTTTGGCGCCAAGCGCACGCTTTGGATTGCTTCGTAAAATTGTATGTCCGGCAGTCTTTAACGTTGTGTTCCTTTAAAGTCAACAAAAAAATCCACAGTGAAGGAGGATGCCTCAGTAGCTTAACTAGTTAAAGCACTCAAGGGATCCGGTTTCGTGTCCGGGTCAAGGCGAAAGATTTTTCCTCTGTGGAATTACGCACTTGCCTCTGTAAAAGTTATACCCTGGCTGGTCCCGGTATCTTCTAAATTAGGCCATTTACTCTTATTCCCCTTTATAAGTTAATTATTCGAGAGACATTTGATTAGCTCGAAAATTGTGTTTTTCTCAAATTCATCATTCATTAATATTCATTCCATAATACACTTCAAACCTATTTAGACAATTAGACAACTTATTTTAAGAAACAATAATTCTTCCTTTATTTGTAAATTAAAATACAAAATTTAAAGTAAAATTTACATTTTTTATTTCAAAATCATTAAATAAAGTATCAAAATCCTTGTTTCTAATTAGTCAGTGTTCTACAGATAACATAAAAGGGTTCCTAAGCTGGGATATTTGGTATTTTATTCTTACTTCTCTTAAAAGTTGTTTGAAAATAATTTCTTGCTGCCTCATAAGCAGCTCTGAAAAAAGAGTCACATAGACACATCACATCTCAGATACGCCACTGAGGAAAATACACAATAATTTTTGTCTTTATCTTATATTATAATCCCAGTAGTATATACATATTTTATCCAACAAAATGCTAAATGTGTACGCTGGCGTTGACGCAAAAGCATTGACCGCCATAAAACACCACAACGCAAGACCCCAGCAGCCGCGTCTGGTACTCCTAACGTCGATAATCCTCGAGAGAACAGAAAACGCGATATTATCGTTACCAGCAATCCTTAATGGTGGAAATGATATCGGTTATCAGTTGTCCTCCCTTATTACCTACCGATTAAGTATTTGAAAAATCTAACCATATTTCCGCAGTAGAGATTACATGTTGATATCAGTTTAAAAAAATATTTTTCCATTACACCAAGCTCAGCCAGACCCTGTTTCCAAGATGACACCCAGCATACATATATCGCCACATTGGGGCGTTTTACATAGCGCCCAGAGTGAGAATACTCTCCCACAATGAAAGCTGGCACCCATGCCAGAATCCAAATGGCTGGTGTGGCACTCGAAAAATTTAATCCGTGCCAACGGCCATAAATATGGCCAGAGGGGGGAAAAATTCGAATCATCCCTAATTGCCCGAACAGGGTTCAGAAGTTTTGCTGGTGTCCTCCGGACGACTTTGTCCGGGGAATATGACGTCCCGGCATATGCCATATTTCGCCCCAACATCCCTCCCTCTCTCTCCCTCTTTCTCTCTCCAGAGTCGGATGAGCTAATTACTTTGCGTGTCTGGTCCCGTGCCAATGCGGGATCTCTCGGATCGTGCCAACGAGGGCTAGCGCGTGTGACCCCACGATGGGGTGACATGCGGCGATAGGATCCTTCGCCTGGGAGTCACCAGATCTGAGGAAAGGAGTACATAGACTGCTCGGAATAAAAAATCGTTCCTGAAGAAAGTATCTTTGGAGCAGCTGACAAAAATGTCAAACAGGTCCTGTCACTTTATACGGATCAACAAGCGTTAGATAAAGTGCAGAAAGCGAAAATCAGAAAAGAAATATATAATTTTTAACAATCCTTCGATAAATACATATTAACGCTAAATTCAGTGGGTATGAATTATCTGAGAAATGTTTGTGGTACAGTGGGAGGGATAGGGTTAGGAAAGAGTAGGCGATATTAGAATGTGAAATTGATGTATACGAAAATAGCGCGCTTTGATAGATTGACACTTCTTAGGTAATGGATGAGAGTTGAATAGTAAAGAGATATATGGTAATGAATTGAATGGATATTAAGGAAGTCTTCTCGGATCTTTCTTAATGTAACTCGCCGGAAAAAAACTAAATATTACCTGAAATGAATGGAGTTAGAGAATGGTGTAGTCCGAGGAACTCGTATTTGAATGTGGTGGAAGTGACTCTTATGAGGAGGAGTATTAGGAGTCTTAAGGAGTACAGATCGTGTATGAAGCAATGCTTGAATGTGGCAGAGGCAATTGAGGTTTGCAAGGATAGGGCAATATAGAGGGAATTATTAAAAACCGAAGCCAGGTTTCTAGGTCTAGCGCAGAGAATAAGGGTCTTTTGACTATGCATCCCCTGAAAGAGAACTGCGTGATGGGTATGTACGTATGTATTCTTATTACTCGACGGATATAAGAATGGTGCCAATTGCCTGATGAGATTTTCAGAGTCTTCCCTGACTCATGTCAGTTCACGCTGCTAGGGCATCTCGGCGGTAAACATGATAGTATGGAAATGGATAGAGAAAGCGAGTATCGCTTCGGATATAGGACACGCATCATCAACAAATTAATTGACCGCGGCGGAATATTTTTGAAGTAACAATGCGAAATTCATCTGATGAGACTCCTATGTAGCAATCATTGGAAAGCACTCAGGAATATTTATGGAACCCATTATCGCTGCGCCGCATTTGACGGCCGCTGACGTCATAAAAGATTAATTAAGTGGGGTCGAATATTTTTTTAAAGGTTCAATAATAGGATTCTCTCAATTTATCACGAGGAATTTTTTAAAATCGTTGCATTAAAATGCTAAATGTGACGTTTAATAGGTCTTTATCATTAATGTACCCTTTTGAAATCGTATTTAATACTCCTGCTCGAACTTTGTTAGGGTATGCCCTGCTTGAAGATAATTTTTATCAGTCTGAGAAGCACATCGTGTAAAATCAACGGCGATATCCTTAAGGAAATAGTTGTGGATTCTATATAAGCCTAAACTAATACTACAATGAATACGAAATACGGCCAGGTACTTTTCGTTTTAAGATGATCGATTAATTGCTCTAATCTAAAGTTCGACGTGGCCGGGAATCAAACTTGGAAATTCCAATTCCTGGATATTTTCCCTGGAATCGGACATTGCTCTACCTTCACACCACCATTGTCTTTGTCTAATTTGTGTTCTTTCTCTATCTGTTTGAAAGGTTTATTTACTTTACAATGTTGTTTTTACACTTTTCAATTAGGGAATGAACGGGCATATTGTTTTCAGTTTTCTATCTCTGTAGTGCTGCACGGGTGAATAGAGCAGATTTTTCGAATGCAGAATCGATTTTATGTGTGCCCTCTTCATAAGGGACCAACCATTCTCCCCTCCTCTATTGTGTACGTAGCCGAATGATCGATTAGGCAGTTTACGCTGAGCCAACGATGGCCAGGAAAACTTTTATTTTTTATCAAAGACCGCTGAGGGGGTAGGAGGTATCCCCTATCGACCAATCCGTTACTTAAGTGACAGGAACAAGAATGATGCGCTAGAAGCAAGAGAAAAATATGGCTGAAAGAGAGCGTGAATGGGAAGCAACAAATTAATACGAAAAAGAGAGGAAATGATACATGCCGTGTATTTAGTTGCGACATTTCTCTTTCCAATGGATGTAACAACATCGGTATATAATCCAGCGCCTCTGTTACCTTTTCACTGTTATCCAAGGGTTATTTAATGAGAAACACCCAGAATTGGTTCATGAGGAGTAAGAATTAATAATTCCTGAACCCCAAGTTTTCAAGGGTTGAAACCATCGGACCTCAATTCAATCATTGATGGTCATATTGATTGTAATTGATAAAGTTGCGTAATATATACAAGACAACGGCAGCTAACGAGAAATATGGCCGGCTCCTTTCATGACGAGACGATTATTGAGGAAATCTTAGGCATAATAATAAGTGAGATGAAAGACCCTGCACATTGAGGAAATGCGGTATATTGAGGGATATACGAAATACAATCGTAAAATTACTACGTGAGATTAAATCGAGGATATTAAATATAATGAAATCATATAAAATTATTTTATAGGTAAGTACAGATTATGCACAATTTTCCTGAAAACATGAAGGCAGTTGAGAAGAACAGCTGCACGCATTAAGCACTAGGAAAAGTAGTATACTGAGGGGTTCTTGAAATAATTAAGATGAGATCAAAAACTTCAGCTCAGGGAACAAAATAGGTTAATGGACTTCTACAAACACCAAAGCGTAGAAGTTGATCAGGATAAAAGCAATTTGATCTCAATATAGTTTGAACCCTGATCTCCCGCGTTTGTGCGACTGCGTAACATACAATAAAATTGTGAGATTCTCGCAATGCATTGTCACCAACAATTCCTGAAAATAACAAATGAGGCCAATATCTGTTCTATCAACATTATTCCTATGTTGTTGGAAGCTTTTGTGGAACCACTTACCACTCACAGTTACCACTCCGCTGAACCATTTGATAACGTCTCTTCATCTATTTCCTAGCACTATTTCTTTCACCTACTCAGCATGCTTCCCGGATCCACCATCACATCTACTCTTTGACTCCCCATTTTCTATTTCACTTTATTAATATCACCATGGGATCTTCATTGGTGCGTGCACATTGAATATTTTATTTGTAACGTGAAAGTGTTGTAAAATCACGCCAAAAAAAGATTACCAGGACGGCAATGGTGATGTAACGTCTGCAGTGTGATCAATTGCGACTTTATATCTTCGTGACTAGTATCAGAATTCAAAATACAATTAATACGAAAAATTATCTATGAATTTAACGCTGTGCATTCACGAGGCTCAGCCGGGGACTGCGGCGGTTAGTGGCTATTATGGACGTGGGGAAAATTACCGCGTATTGTATATAATGACTTCGATGTGCTAGCGCGTTAAGTTTGAAGCCAAAAGTAAGACCTTGTGTATGTCTGATCCTTAGACCAAAAACATGAGTTTTGTTCAATATTTATTAGCGAAAAAACAAAAACAAGTATTAAATTAATGTAAAAATTCAAATGCTTGCACATATGCACCAAAAACGCCATGAAGAAAAAAAACACGTCTCAATTAAGTGCGTCGTCTAATAGGCCAGTACCTCAGAGGATAAACGGGTAAGATGGATTTGGGAACAATCAGAAATCGACGACGTGCGCACAAGCGCACGTTATCTGCTTGATGGATGCTGGCTATTATCTGAAAACGCAGAAGTATTCATGCTGAAACTTTGGGCGTGTCCCCATATAAACTGCACCCGCCTTTTTTATCAAGTTTTCTAATGTTATTATGTTTTATAGTTTAAGGACACATTTCAATATTCACTCCCTAGTGAATCCGAGCAAAACTCTGCTTGTATCTAGGACAGCGTCATCTACATGTAGGCAATTTCCAGTGGATTGGCCTAACCGGCGCGGCGTCGAGGCTCCTCGATGTCACGAGTGCAACTCGCGCTCGAAGAGGCTCTAACACATACACACCACCACTACCCTCCTGCCAATCCCCAACACGACACCCATCCCCCCTCGGCTGCCTATTAATCCCCACCACAGGAGTGGCAAGTCCTTTAACTCCTTCGGAGCATGATCCTTCCCCTGTCCTCCGAGGGGCCGACCGAAGGGATACACTAGAAGGCTAAATACATTCCCTGCTGGTTTACTAGCTAATGACGCTTCCGGGATGACACCCTCGATCCTGGGAGGAGTTTGGAAATTGCTGAAGCCAGGGCCACACGGTCGCGCCTCCATCAAGCAGAGGATAGGTAACTCGAAAGTCGACCTCACGTTTTCCAACGTCACTCATCGTAACTAAATTTTGCATTGTATCGCAATTAACACAAAAAAAATAATTTTGTCTCATATACATCTATATGATACTCCACAAGCCACTGATTCGGCGTACTCCCCATAGGGTAACAGGAAACTACCCATAAAGAGGAAGGGTACATGGATTGGAATTGGAATTGGTAGCAAATTAAATGCATTAAAATACTATTCTGGCAAATGGCCTATCTCTGTTTTTGTCACCATCATTATTAGTTCGTGGAAAAAATAATTATAATTGGCAAGTTACTTTTTGAAGTTACGAATAAACATTTTTTACCATCTGTATCATTGGTGGTCGGTTATTTGTAAAGGTGACAATAACTGATGTCATTTGCACGTTAGAAATGCTATAAGGCAAATCAAATTCCGTACAAACGGCTGTGCGACCAATGGAGTTTAATTTTTGCATACTTCTAGTTATCTAGGCATTAAACCTTTTTTACTTGTTTATGGATAATAGGATAGTACGGTGAGGGGAGGATAATTTTAAGAATGTTGTAAAAATGGAGATAAATCAGCATAAAAATCACTCTACTCGTAACGAAATCAACCTAAGAAACTGAAACAATATATCCCAACCAACAAACGAAGTACACTACTGCTAAAGTAGAGTTTTTCGTTGTTGTAGAGAATATGCTCTCCAAGAAACGCACATGCAGAGATCGGGGATCCGGTGGGAAAATGTCAAAATTTCCAGGATTCAAACAGCGACCTATGGGACGGGAAGCATGTACTATTTAACATCCTAACTCTTCGCTTTAGAACCATGGGAAAAAACTAAATGGAGTTCAAATTTACCACTGCCGACCTAAATAGAGCAACTAACCTGTAACTACACAGCAATGAATTGGTCTAGAGGTGACGCTTTTCATGCAGCGATCTTAGGTTTTTTAAAGATGGTTTCAGAATGATTTTCATTGGGCAGTTGGTTGAAAAATGGCTGCGCTAACATTATAAATACAACGGACTAATTTTTTAGGGAAAAATGCCTAAAATTGTAATTTTCAAAGGTTTTAGATTTGAGGAAAATGCGAGACAGGTCATTTTCACTTCCACAAAAGACGACAAAACTTCTTGGAACAGTTTAAAATTTTATGGCCCTCTAATTCTTCCGGCAAGGATTCGTTAAACGAGATTATTCCTGATAAATATTTCCCCCTTATAGCAGTTATGGCACCTTTTTTGTAATCCCTTCTCAAATCCCCAACTCCAGTTCCTCACTCATTTGACTTCAGTCTTCGTTAAACCGCGTGATTCTCAAGGAACTATAACCATGACCATTGCCTTTCTCCACACGTATGGTGCCCTATTCCCAGGGTTTCACTTCGAAAACTGTAGTAATAAGTGCAGTGTGCTTCAAAATGTCCATCGCAGCAGCATACTTGCTTAGTTAATTAATACTTGAGAAGATAAGCAAATGAATCTTGTTGATATTTTCGGATTATTTTTTCCAACGTTGCTATTAAGCAGAACCCAAGTCATTAAATAAAAATTCCAATTTGGCTCAATAATCTGCGTCATTATATTTCTCCTCAAAGAGCTTCTCACAACAGTCAGGAGGTCTTGATAACCCGGGAGATATTTATAAGTTAACTTTTCTTCCATTTTTTCGGTGTGCTATATTTTTATACTTGATATTTATTACTTATTATTTTTAATTCATCATGAAAGCTATTACTAGTGTGCACCATGTATATTTAAAAAATTAATAGTGTTGGTGGAGTAGAGTTTCATGGAGACTCTGTTAATAATTTGGTATTTCTTTAATTTCATAGACCAGTTACAAGCGAGAAAAAATTCGCATTCTCTGGAGGGCATCCTTTGTATCCAATATTTCATGGCTAGCAATGCTTATTAAAAAAAGAAAAACTCTCCACGATATCATTAGAGTTTCATTACTTAAACGCTTCCGCTATCCTCTTCTAACAAGAGTACCGATTTCATGAAAAAGATTTTAGGTCTTAAGAGCTATAATTGTTCGGCATCTGCAGTACTTGGTGATTCGTCTCCCACTGGAAGCAATCAAAACACATTTCAATAAAAAACACGAATCTTACGCTTTGATTGCAAGTAAAAGGCAGATGAATCATTAAACTCTTAATTGCTAAATAGTCATCTGGAATAATGCAAGTACCAAACTCTCGCTGTTTCGGGCTGTCAAACAGCAGCATCCACTTAATGAATCGTTATTCACATTCTAAATACGCATTTCATCTGCAGTCGCAATCAAGGTTTTTCAGGACAAGTGCCAAAAATAAATTGCACTCATTTAGAAGTCTACTGCAGTGGCATGCCGGAGGATGAATAAATAAATAAGAAGCTCTCTCTTCCATAGAATTTCCCAATCAGCATCCTCCGCCTATTTTAATAATCTTTTTTCTCCGTTCTATTGTCCTCTTAATGATATAGTAATGCCTCCTCCAGGGGATTGGATTGCTGCTGCAGAGTTATTCGTACTGGGATTTCACTTTGAGATACACTGGCTCTTGGGTGTAATCTGTTGCATGAAAAAAAAGATTCAGAATATCACAAAACTTGAACGTGGGGTCTACCGAGTCTTCATTATGAAGATAATATGCCAGAAACTTAATTAAATTTCAATTACATATAGAATTTGTTCCCTGTCTGTTTCGGCGATTAAGAGAGATCGCCTTAGGCTGTGAGTTTCGGCCAATATCCTGTTGTATCTGATTTGTTATTCTTCTCAAAATTAGCTTAAATTGAACGATATTTCATGAAATAAAAAAGGAAGTATGCATTTTAGCTGAATAATTACGATGAAATAAATATCTCCTGAGTTACGGGTCTTAAAACGGTCTATCAGCCTCAAAACTTACAATTTTCGGAAAATGTGTTTACCACAAATATCCTCTCTACACAAACCATTTCGTTGAAGCAAGGGTAAGATACGCATAGGAAGTCGATAAAATAAAAATATATTTAATATTTAATCTATGACCTTTATGTAAAATTCGCGACGCTAGGTTTGTAAAAGTTATTTAAAAAGTGATTATTTCATGTACAGTTATAACATATTTCGCGTCGGATTAATGTAGAAAATTGCAAGTATGAGAATCATATTTCGTAATAGATTTTTTTTAGTACTATTATTTCTCTGTTTTTAATATTCTCTAAGCCTATTTTTCCATTATCGACCATGGGTGATTGCCATTGGAACTCCTGTAGACTTTCTCAGAAATTGTCTAATATATAGTAATAGCAATGTAAGGTTATTTAACTTTTTACAGGATTTTTTGATTTTCATGACTAACCATTTACGAGGGTGAGGTGAAAAGTTCTCGGCCTGGCAATGAAAGACTTATTTTTAGATAAAAAATGCATTTATTTTTCTACGTGGTCCCCCTTTAGGTCGATGCACTTTGTCCAACGTTTTTCCAATGACTTAATTTCGTGACGGAAGTGAGATTCAGGAAGGTCTGCTAAATAACCATCTACGGCTGCCATAAAATCTTCATTGGACTCAAAACGTTTACCAGCCACAAATGTCTTTAGATGTGGGAATAGATGGAAGTCAGAAGGTGCTAAATCTGGTGAAGAGGGTGGATGTTCCAACAGTTCATACTTCAAATCCCTCAGTTTTCCCATTACCAAAGCACCTTTGTGGGCAGGTGCATTGTCCTGGTGAAAGATGATTTTCTTCTTTTGCAATCCTGGCCTCTTCTCACGTATTTTCTCATCAAATTGGTCCAAAAGATTTGCGTAGAATTCGCCATTTACTGTTTTACCCTTTGCAAGGAAATCAATAAGAAGAATCCCATTTGCATTCCAGAAAACACTGGCCATAACCATTCCAGCAGATGAAATCGCATTTTTTGGGGCAGGTCCGACGGCTTCCACTCATTGCTTCGATTGCTGTTTAGTTTCAGGCGTGCAGTGGTGGATCCAGGTCTCAATGAGAGTTACACATCGGCGCAAAAAATCAGTTCCATTCTTTTGAAAACGGTCCAAACATTTCTGAGAAATTTTTTTCGCACCTGTTTTTGGTCAGCATTCAGCAAATGCGGAACCCATCTCGCACAAAGCTTTTTCATATTTAATTCTTCGTGTAAAATGTATCGCACTCTCTCCTCTGATATGCCTACAGCATCAGCTATTTCATGAACCTTTAATAGCCGATCTTCCAACACCATATTGCTCACTATCTCGATGTATTCATTTGTGGTTACAGTTTTGGGACGTCCTTCACGTAGATCATCTTCAAGAGACGTTCGGCCACGTATAAATTCAGCCGCCCATTTTTTAACTGTTTAAAATGAAGGAGCAGATTTCTTATAAATCTTCACCAACTTTAGATGAATTTTCGTCGGCAATAAACGGTCCAAAACGAAGAATTTTATGACAGTACGATACTCCAGTTTATCCATTTGAGCAAAATACACACAACACGTCTATTTCGAAAAGCCGTGTAAACAAGACTATCTGGAAGATAAAGTCGAAACTTGACTTATATTGCTGAAAAACGTGTACAAACATAACAAAACAAAAATTTCATCGATATTAACGCCATCTCTGTTCAAGGCCGAGAACTTTTCAACTCACCCTCGTATATGATTTGAATAACATAAAAAATGTACATATGAACTTTGAAAGTACAATGAGGTGCCTATAATTCATATATCTCTGCGCAGGAGCGAGATATGAGACCATCTGCCGGCAGTGATCCCATTGGACCCAGGGAGTAATTAATTTTACCAGTAGATCGAAGTATATCACAGCTCAAATACATATTGTATGCGATTGGTTTTCGGGTAAGCATTTTAAGCACATGCATAAATGTATAAAAAAATACGGAGTCCAGATGGCCGTCGAAAAAGCGAACGCAAACATTTGTAGCTCCATTTTCGGGAAACGAAGAAAAATCCTAGCCTCTAGAGGGAGCAGGATAGAGATGTCGGCCAAATTCGCGGGGTACTACAATGGAGGTGCTACTTGTGTGAGAAGCATGTATCTCCCTTTGTAAATCCGTGGAGTAGGAAGGAACGCAGTGTGTGCTGAATCTAAAACAGGGAGCCAGATTCGGTCGAAAAGCGCACGGCCAAAAAATTCATCAATTTAAGTAATTTTTAAATCCACGTACATTGATTGATTGATTGATGACGGGGAAATCTAATGTTATAAAAATCGATGAATAATCTCTAAAAATGTTTGGAGAGAAATATTACTAAGCAAAATTGAAAAACAGAAGAGACCAACTCGTTGGACACATTCTTCTACACAACCGGCATTTTAAATCAGCATAGAGGGAGAAATAAATCGGAAGAATTATCGAGGAGGACCAGGATGAAATACACTGGGGAAATTATGAATGATACTAAATTGAAGAGTTTGAAGATATAACACGGTAGCTCAGGAAAGAGGGGAGTTTAAGCCCATGTGCAACCAATTATCTGATTGATGACTACTAATGGTAAGAGGTAATCTACCGATTAAGGAAGTTTTTAGATAGAGATAAGATTACTTTAGTACTCTTTTACAACAGCGGGCACCATTCGTCAGCTCGGTATACGTCCTACACCTCGCTATCACACCCATGAAGACTATTTTCTTTCTTCTCTTCTCCTTTTACGCAGCATCCTCATCATTATCACGGCCTTCGACATCACCCCTATCTGCCCCTTAATATCGCTAATCAGATCTCATTCTCCTTTCCTTAGTGTCCATGTTTCTATATTAAGTTCCTTTTGGTAGAAATACGTCATTAGTTCAGGGAATGGCGGGTGAGAAGAGGACAAGAGGGGATCGAGTACGCGTTGGGAACAGGTGATGAGGCTAGTCACGTAGAATAGAACTTTTTTGACTGAGCCAACCCCGAAAGGGAACGGCGTGATGGGTGTGCATGAATATTTATCCATGTTAATCAATATATGTATATGTTGTGCGAAATTATTATTATCCATCGACGGACCACATAGAAGTATTGCTACTACGAGAATTGGTCATGTGGACTGGGATGCGCACTGTGTCCTAAGGGCGAGCGGCCAGCCGTTTGGAATTGGAGCTCGTGACGGATAAGATTTCCTTCGGAACTCCACATAAATAATACATCCGGGTGGACTTAGATATCTTTCAGAGCGACACGGAGAACATCATATTAGAACCCCACTATATTTCCAGGTCCGACAGAAACGATAAATTAAGAGAGATATTTTGCCGAACGGATAGGTATGGGAATTCGTTTTTCCCCCGAACAATAAGGGACTTTAATAAATGCAAGGCGTAATTTCATAGAGCGTTTCCTTTTTATATGTAAACGGCTGGTGTCCTAACACCCCCCGCCACACGCCTATTGAGGCGGCTTGCGGGGTAGTATGTAGATGTAGATGTAGACTTCAACCGGCAAGTTGGCTGTATTCACTGGGTGCGGAAATAGGGCGACGGATTTTGTCCCTGCAATTTGGGTGTGCGCTATGCATTTCGAAAATTGACTGAGGTGACCTCTCAACAATCCACTAATGAGGTTTTTAAGGTTGATAAATTAATAACTATTCTGCAGAATCATTTAGAACAAATATTGGCTTGTGTTTTTACTGAACTTTTGAGACCACTCAGAGAGAAGGGCTCTTAGGAAGGAGCATTTCTTGGGCGCTAGTCAGTGCATTACATTTTTTGATGAGAACCCTTGGAAGGAGCTGCAGGAAAACTAAAGAATTCGCGTATAAAACGTTTGTTAGGCCTATCCTAGTATATGGGGCGTCAGTTTGGGATCCTCATCTGAATGGGGAAATCAAGCAACTGACAAAAGTTCAGCGTTTAGCAGCAAGATTTGTAATGGGAAATTTTAAAAGGAAGGCAAGCGTTACGGAGATGTTAAATACGCTGGGCTGGAAATCATTAGAGTCGAGGAGGAAGGAAGCACGCATTAAGTGTATCTATAAGGCATTTATCGGTGATCCTGCGTGGAGGGACCTATCAAACCGGTTAAAAGGACCAAGTTATCTGGCGAGGAAGGATCATTATTGTAAGATTGAGCCTCCGAGGCAGCTCTCAAATACTTTAAAATTTTCCTTCCTACATCGGGGGATAGGGGATTGGAATGGTTAACCGGAGGAAATTTTGGAGCCCTTCCCTACTAATGCTAGGATATTTATGACGAGGGTGAAAAAAATTGAATTTTGAGGGATTTTCCTATTTTTTTTTGTATTTAGTATTTTATATTTTGTATTTTGGTCTTCATATATTTTGTGTCTTATGTAACCACCCGACCAAATGGATAATTTGTATTTCGTATTTTATATTTGGTTCTTTGAGTATTTTCTTGTTATATGTTACTACCCGACTAAATGGTCGACTTGTAACAACTTATGCAATAATAATAATAATAATTACAATTTCTGTTTACGTCGACTTCACGCAACCAGATCAAGCAAATTCTGCGATTAAGCACTCACCCTTTTGCATACAATGGCCGACTTATCGATCTTGATGGGTTTGTGAAAACAGTCTGTAGCGATATGTGCACGGTCGAAATTTGAAAAAATAAATACGAATCTGTTAAACTTTGATTGCCTTCAAAATACAATATATGCGTTCATTATACGTCACCATCCAATGATGAAAGATAAACAAAATCTTAAAATAACTTTAAAATAAAGTCATAATAATTGTGAAAATATGTAAAGATTAAGAGATAAAAACTCAGCAAATGTATTTGGAAGTCTTAGAATAATCTGCATGGAATGAAATACCTTTGAAAATTTTAAAGTAATACGCAGAATGACTGAGGGAACATGTAAAGACAGACGTCGACAATGTCTCACTCAAGCATCAATTAACAATGATAAATAAATTATTGAAATGAGGAAAGCCGTTTATAAAATTTTACAAAGAGTTTGTGTGGTTGATTGGAGAAGTGACAACAAGGACGCAGATTTTACAACAGTGGTTTTGGGGTTTTGTTATGAAAGAAAATGGGCATATGAGGATGTGTAAAAAGGAGTAAAGAGTAATTTTTTTCCTCTTCTTTCATTTGGGCAAATTTAATTTCAGCAGAAAAAAAGTATTAACTCAAGCTGATTAGGAAAAGGAATTCCGCAATGAATTAGATGATGGATATAAAAATACGACGGAAAAGAATTCACACCTTAGAAGGCTGGGAGGCACGTGGTTCGTAGGCTTGCTATGTAAAACAGCAAAGAAAAATATCGCTATCGGAAGCGATAGAGAAAAAATTACATCTCATGTATCAGAACGAATGTATAAAAATCAACATAAGTACCGTGAACATTACATAATAACAAAGAGACAATACGTACCGGCTAAATGTTACTGCTCCATCAAACATCCCAGTTCTATTGAAGAGTGTATCCATGTTTGTGTGCTGACATACGATGCTCGTATCTTCGTTGGGTGAGGAAAGTCTAGGTGGAATCTGAAAAAAATTAATAATATGTATTATAAGATACTTAAAAACTATTGAGAAAGAAAATCACGAATCAGTGACTCCTACAGTTGCTCTGCTTAAGAATTTACGTTTATTTAACAGTTACTCTCATTTCACGTAGCTTACTAATCTTCGTAAAAACCTATACAGGACGCATTTACGCCATTAATCAGACAAGAAAAAGAACCGGTGACCTATCGGCAAAATCTCTTAGTGCCGATATGGATTCGAACCCGGACCCTGGAATAATATTTACGGCATTATTTTGTATGCACCGAACCAATCTTTAGTTTATGTACGTTTAAATACACTTATTTTCAATTCCGCAATATTTTTAAGTGCTCAAAAAATGATGGTGAAAATATGACGAGTAGAGGGGTATAAAACATGCATTGAGTTCTATGCATCGCAAGGGAAAAAATAGAGTTGGTGGAGGTAAGTGAGGATGGCAGAATAGGTGAGGATAGCAAGTAACTAGAGGCCATTGCATAATGAAGCAATGTTCGAAGAATATAGTAAAAACGCGGGAATGAGTGATAAGAAAAATACGAATTCAAAAGAAATGAGGACTCGTAGAAAGGATACTAGTCGAGGAGGGAGACTGGATGAGAAAATACAATTTTAAGAGAGAAACTCAGCATCCACAAGTTCTTTAATCAGTCAAATCCAACCTTTAACTGGCAGCGTGGTGACGGCAAAAAATTCCAACACACATCAGTATCGGTGAGCATGTGTGCATGCATACATGTTTGCTTAGCTCCTGCACTGCATGCCTACAGGTACATACATTCATCTCAGAAGCAGCAGCCTCATCTCAGCTCGCGCCACTGGTTTATTGAGATCCAAAATCCTCAGCTCAGGGAGGGATGGATACCTCACCCCTACATCCCTGCTTCCGTTACCAATGCTAAGATATGATGGTGAGCTTTCCGCAACGCCAATAAAAGTCGGAGGAACGAAGTAGACTCTTCTTTCCATCCCTGACTCTAATCTGAAATTCGAGCGCCTGCCGCCGCATGGCCGACGAGATCCTCCGCTAAGGGAGAGAGATTATTTCCGAGGACTCGATGATGGGGAACTCGTCCGCATTCAGTTATAAAACCAGGGGTGTGAAAAGAAATAAAAAAGCGATTCACGGAAGGTTTTGGAACTCTTTCCTTACAACCATCATCGAAGGGGATCTTAAAGAAGTTTGAGTTAGATTTTGATCAAATCATAATAAAGATTAAATTCGAGTTTTAAAATTTAAAAATGAAGCAGTGGCAATAAATATGAAGTAAATATAGTAATATTAATGACGCAGGACGTAGTTTTGTAAGACTATCATTCTCCGTCATTAGCTTAAATATATTACAATTATTAAAACATATGCTTTAACTTGACTTAATTGTTTCACATCGTGGGCTGAAAACGCCTTGACAACCGAAGGTTATTTTTGCGATTTTATCAAAAAATCACTGCGGTGAGTAATGCAGTTAATTAAAAATCATAGTTAAGAAGGTATATGGACTGCTTGCATCTACATTTTTGACGCGATTAATGCGTCAGAACTTAGAATTTTTTAATAAAATCATGGCAATAAACAACTAGAAAAGTAGTGCTTTATGTAGCTGATACTTCGGTATCATTCGAAAGATGAGATCATTTTCTTCATAAAGTGGCCAATTTCATTGAATTTAATGCAAAAAGTGAGGTCTTGCTTAATATACTTACCTTACTTAAAGAGAATGTAGTGTGGAGACTAGTGTACTTGACTCCCATCCCGAGGAACGGGATTTGAATCACGGCAGTATCAGGGACTTTCCAAAGATTTCACGATCGGGTGAGCACTTAAAGGATAGTTCTCTCTGTTTTATACGAACAGAAAAATCCTACCTTTCTTAACTTCATTTTTCGCAACTTAAACTTGAAATAAAAGGCGTTAATTGCGAGTACGGGTAAAAAATGTGTAAAAATATATTTCTATATCTTATCATATCTAAGAAACACTTTATAGAAAAGCAATTACCGTCTGTGAATTGAAAGGCAGATACGAATAGGCATGCATGAATCTATCTTAGTTTTTAAGTCATTTGTAACATAGCTACGGGAACTGAATTCAAATTGCGTTAGTTAAACAGAAATGACAAAGCAGTTGGCTCATATGGCTATGGCTAGTGTATTAATATTATGGAACTTAAATGCCCTTAGAATGTGGAATACATAAATGAAATATAAATGCCGTTAGCAACACAGGTTCTCTGTAGCAAGGCATACATTAGATGGACATTATATCTAATGACAAGAATGTGGCATAAACAACTGAGATCCAGGCTCATGAAGTTAACTCTGCAATAGAAATTAAACTTAACAGATATACCTATAGAGATACAGAACAGTATAATCGAATAAAATCAAGTCAAATCAAATCAAATAAAACCAGAACAGAGTTTTTTCACTAGAATGTGAAATACAGGTACAATGATTTTTTTAAGAATGTGAAATATACAAACATTTATTTTAAACAAATTTTCTTGCTCTCTCAGGTATTTATGTACTTTATTTTTGAATCCAGTTATGGAAGGGGTGTTTTTTATATTAGTAAATTTTATATTAGTAAATTTTTTACATTAATAGGCTAGTAATGAGTACATTAAAAATAATATCATCAAGAATCTGCGTATTTTGTATCTTACTCTTATATCCTAATAGCTGAGGGCTGCCATCCGTGAAAGCAATGTTTTTTTCCAACAGTAACAGCGAAAACATTGGAAATCATAAATTATTTTGACACAGCGGTTCGCGGTGGAAACTAGCTGATGGTGGAAATCACGTACTTCTGTCGGCCACTTCCCCAAATAACTAACCAACTCTACAATTGATTTCTTTTCATTCAAATGAAAGTGTTTTGCTTCTAGATTGCAACGAAACTGTTGAACGGCAAAATTGTTGGCCGCCAATGCACGCTAAGCGCTTTCGGCAAATGAAATAGTTTCGCCCGGAGTATAAACCAAAGTTAATATT
This sequence comes from Pyrrhosoma nymphula, assembly GCA_963573305.1. NCBI lineage: Eukaryota > Metazoa > Arthropoda > Insecta > Odonata > Coenagrionidae > Pyrrhosoma > Pyrrhosoma nymphula. The sequence continues at coordinate 42,182,893 of OY754334.1, forward strand.
TAGTTTAGTTTTGTTTCAAAACCTTGGTGCATCCGACCGCAAGGCGAGTTGGGCAAAATTCGCTGAGTACGCTGAAGCCGAACGTGGACCTTTATATTTTTCCCCGGGGTTCATTTCCAAAAGCACGAGAACTTGGTGGATACGCTGCGATTCGAACACTCAGACATTTTATCATTTCATTTTTTTTTTATTATTTCCGAAGCCGGAAAAATTCCGGCTTATGTGTCATTTCGCCGTTGGAATGGACGCGAAAAAATGTACGCGAGTTGTTATTCACGCATCCAGATGCTTCCGAAAAGTCATTCACTTGCGGTTGTCCCTGTTTCGCCCGAAATGAACGAACTCGTAAGAGAGATGAAAGATTAAAAAAAAACAGAACTCTCCGCTGAACAGAGCTATCTGGAATTTAAACGATAACTACAACCCTCCTCCCTCGATCTGTCTCCTACTCTTCTCTCCTTCTCCCTTCGTCCAGGCAATCAAAGACGAGTCTACACGTAGCCGGGATATCTTTTGGCCTATCCTCGCCCCTCCCATCATTAATTACCCCTTCAAGCCGGGAGAAAATTGACGCACTTGATTCGTTTTGTTGCTCGCTTCCAGTCTAATCTGAGCTTGACGAATCACTCCTCCTCGGGCTAGGAACTTTGTTGTGATTTAATATTCCCCACTGCCGCCCCCGGAGGACGAAGACTCAAACATTTTCACATTTTAATAATAATAATAGTGTTCACAACGCAATTATTCAGACAGATTAAGACTTTAATGCCTCCCAAAATCGCTAATACTACCTTCTCCTACACCTATATTTTTCGTTGCCTAATCAGACATGCCATCCCTCCAACACTTGTTTAATGGCTTGATGCAGTTTTGAAGTAATTTACTCAGGCAGAATTCTCAGGAGTATCGTCGTACTTGCTGTTAAAAACAAGAAATGCGATTTAAAAATGCGTAAATAAAATTGTAGATTGTAAAAATGTTGCAAAATATAACTTAATCTTGAGGTTAAAAATTTCATAACTTTTGTCAAACTCATGTATCAGTCCAGGGTTAAGCGATGTGATTTAATACTTAACAAAAAAACTTAGCTTCCGGAAGACTGGTTTCTCTTAAATGTCAAAGGTCAAAACCCTTATTCTTCAATTTCTATTAATAAACATACACTCGCACCCCTTCAGCCTATTTGATCCCCTCTGAATCTTTCATTATAAACATTGTCCTCTTCTGTATCATGACTATTTCCTTGTTGCAGTAAGAATAATATATATTTTTTTATTCAGTCGTTTGAATAATAACCGAGTAGTCTTAGTTTCTAACCATAGAACTGCATGAATATTTCTCTTTTTAGATGAGGAAACTCTCACAAATACCCAAATTCAAAATTAAAACATGAAATTCACGATGTGAATTAAAAAGGAGGGCAAAAGATGGAAAATAGAAATCCCCTAATCAGCCCATGAGTAAGCTTTGTGACTTAGTTTCTTACCCATAGGAGTCGAAAGTGCGAATTTTCCTCAACTTTTGAGAGCCAAAATCTCCAACATCTTTACGTTTTAAAAAATTAGGTCCTTTCAGGAAGACCCATTGCTCATAAAAATAACCGACTTTCTTCTCTAAACTTGCCTTAAACATCTGAGGTTAATATTAGGTTTATATATCAGTTAAATATTCTGTGCAGTAATTAGGAACTTGATTATGAATAGGTTGTTGCATAGAACTACAAGGTTATTAATGAAGTTAAAATATCAGAAATATGTTCATATTAAGGCAATTCAAGCAAAATGACGGTAAAGGGAATATGCATACGACAGGTATAAATATTTAGTCTAATGTAACAGTTAAGCACCGCAGTTTAATTCATGCATCATACCAGGAAGAAGCATTAGATGATGCTAAAATGTAATACATGGACCAAAAAAGTCATAGCTGCCTATGGATCCCTTTAAAAAAACAAATTTTCACCCTGTATCTGAGAAAATAAAAACATATTTGACAAGTGGATGTTAAGAATGGAAAATCTTCTGCCCTTAATTATCAAAGAAAATTGGGTTTGACAATTATTTTAGCAAATATAGGACTTTCTAATTTCTTGTAAATCAATCCAGACAATCTTACTTTCTTCAAGCAAGCAATGGCTAAGTTGACTGCCTCTTTGCAAATAGGTTTATGAGCGAGTATTTTACTTATTCCATTAAAAAAATTAACGCTTCTGTGACCAACGAAGGATTTAGCATTACGCAACAGTCTTTTTTCAAAATGGATAGCAGGAAGCAACGTCACTCATGAAAAAAAGAATAACTAAAATGATCGGGCCGTAACTTTAATGTGATGATAAAGGGACTAAAGAGTTTACACAGAATTGAATTGCATAACCAGGTCCGGAACGCTCAACTCCAACAGCTGCGCAAAAAGGATTAATACGACCCGACAATTTTGAATTTCAACGGGACTGGTCGTTATTAATTATTCTTCGCTGTGACACTGCAGCTGCTCCATCATCGTGACGGGACTTTTTTCGTCGTGCGTTTCGAAATTCCTGTTTCGGAAGGGGCAGGGGCAACATCAGAAGCGAAAAGAAAATCTATCTTGATTGAGACGAACCAGAAACATTAGCGTTTATTATCACGTGACCTCCTCCATGAGGGTGGATGTTTTCTTGACTTAATATGAAAATCAATCGCTAGTAGTTCTAGCCTACTACTCCAAATTCCTATAACCAATATTCCACCATGTTGAATGTTGGTTTCACCATGGTTAGTTGGTTGCACCATCCATTCCATGTTGGTTTTTGGAGAGTCTCTGTCAAAAATTCCAGATTTTAGTAGTCCTCTCATAATTGTCCTGATCGTACTCGCCCACCATCAACTCTCTCTCTACATTAATTTCAAAATAAAATATCGAGGCCGATATTCGCTCGGATTGTAATTTTTCTTAAGGCAAAATCTTGAAGACGTCACACGAGCTGAGCAAGTTCATTTTTGAATTGTCGTTGAAAACACGTTGCAAGTTCGACAATCGGTCACTCCTCTAACTACGGTATGTGACATTCTGTTTCGTAAAAATAAATAACAATGGTGAGAGCATGGAAATAAACTTGAAAAGGACGATAAAATCACCAACATAGTGTGTTTTATCTTAACTTTTTAAATGCATAGTCCCGTAAGTAAAAACAAAACGCTAGAAAAATAAATATTCAACTTTATCGCGCGATGTAGTCCAATTTTTATAATATTAATCGTATTGTATCATATTTAAAAGACCTTTAATAAAATACTCTGCCTTAAAGGGCGCATTGATTTCCATTCTTTTTATGAATGTACCTGGAAATATTTCTGGACTCAAATTGAGTCCCTTGACGAAGTTTCTCGAATATCAGACCTAATTTCTCGTACCTTAAACCTTTAAGATATGGTGCCTAATCAAATTCATTTGAGTCGTTTTAGAGATTAATTTCGCAAACATAAAATTATTACCCGTTCAAAAGTATAAAATATAACTTCTTCAGACTGGACCTGGTGGAAGCTCTCGATATACATGATGAATAAAACACCTAGTACTCTTCTTTATTTAGATTACTCGAAGCGTTTCATCACACTTGGGCATAATTATGTTCAAGGCTTGCGGGTTTAGGTCATAGATATATGGCCCTAGACCAAATAAGAAAGAGGGCGGGGAGTAATGAAAGGTAATAATGTTTCGTCTTCCTTGTCAACCAGCTTATCCCATCCTTTTCTAAGCAAACATCTCAAAATTCTTCAGTCTATTCTCGTCCTCATTCCTCATAGACAGATTTATGGAACAATACATCGCTGCTCTGTATGTACGTAACAGCGTTCAAGTCACCTGAATGATATTTGGCAGGGGATGTCTCCACACCAGGCATAAACCAACCGTCAAACACTCTCTCTTGCTGTTATTGATTATTTTACAAAATATACCTACTGATAGGTGACGTAGGTGTAAGGAGATTTCTCAGAAAATACATCTTATAATCATCAGTTCACTCATTTGGAAACGGCACTGCACTCATATATCATTAGGAACATATATGTGGGAGTTCAGTCAGGCTCACATTCAAAATGGTTACATAAATTAAGATACCAGACGCATAGATCGCTATAATAACACCAAATTCAGAAATGACAAAAGAAAATAAAAATAAATAAAGATAGTAGCGCTATCTATTGTTAATGATTTAATTTTAAGCGGCTTCCGTCACAGCAATTATTGTTCCTATTGATATGAGAAGAAATATCGACAACTCCATCGTTCCGTCCTAAGATAAATGAAGAGAGTGGATAGCCATCTTGAACCATGAAAATGCAGTCTTTCATTTTTGGAGAGAAGTGCTCAACTTAAAATGGCCATTGAAAGAAATACTTCCATAAATTCCATCAATAACGCATAGCCTTATTAGAAATTATTTTCATTTTCAGTTTTCTAGCTAAATTATTAATTAAGTTATTTGGCAATGCCATAACTAATAGATCACTATACGTACTAAGTTCATATTTTAGGTGTATTGACTGCACAACTATTCCATTCAATATGACCGATGGCGCATTTAAATAGCTTCAGTATTATCATATATAGCATATATTACTCTGAGCTATCATATCGTATGGTCCCTTTCAGTGGCGTATCTGGAATTTGGCTCTGGTTAGGAGGTCCAGGAGGTGCTTTGGTAGGTAAAGTACGAGGGGCCCAGCCTAATGGGGGCCGGGAAAGTTTTGGCAAACAACAAAACTGCATTTTCTAGTTTCTTTTTTAAGTATTTAAAGATAGTAGAGAGTTGCCTAACTTTTTATATATTAATCTTGGTTTCCATGACAAAGTTTCGTCAACGAGGGTCTGGTAATGTCTTCTTTTATCCATGCAGTCCATTTCATTGCGGTATTATGATCCCTATCCACCTAAGTAGGAGTCAATATTTCCCGCTCCCACCCAAACCCGCGCCCAATTCAATACTAAACGCATATAACTCGAAATTGAATTTCCACCATATGCATCTTCATTTTCATCCCTCCTAACTCGAGTGATCGAGTGGTTTTGGTGGCTCCAATACTTGCTTTCTGACCCGAGGGCTCGGGTTCAAATCCAGGCAGGGGTGGACTTTTTTACATGAGAATTCCGATCCCTCCTTGAGTATGGTGTGGATAAGGCAAGGGCCCAGTCACATTGACACACCGGTTCCCGTAAGATCACCGAAGTTAAGCAATGTTCGGTCCGGACGGCGGTTTGAAGGGTGACCATACATACCTTCACCTTGGCGGTCTTGTCCCCTGTCTGCGTGTGGCAGACAGGTAAGGGTTTGGCACAATGGACCAAGAAAGTCTAAGTGCCCGGGCTCCTGTCGAAGGCCCCCCTACACACAATCTATGATGTGGATAGCTTTCCTAGTGTTGTGCTCCGTACATCGGATGGGGCGTGTAATCATTGCCACCTAAAGTTAAGAGTAGACTAAGGCCGATACTGAGTTTCTCTCGACCTTTCCGCCATTTCCGAGTCAATTCTTCCCTTTCCAATCCACCTATACTCTTTTAGCACTATCAGGTAGTAAGTTGTAAAAATTTGAGACAGCTATATCCAGGAGCCTTCTTTACTCCTCCACTCCTGTCCAAAAAAACTGTAAATCTCGCGATCCAAGTTTATTTACCATGATGATGGAACTTGTTGCCGAAACCTGTGTTGGCGTAATACAATTTGTGTGCAAATTGACATTCGTCACATAATAGCGATTTATTTATGATGATAGCCACCCATACTAGCTTGACTCACATGCAATGGCACAAATGAGAGTTGTCGAATGCCTCCCTCAAATGACCATCCAACTTAGCCATTTGATTTTCTTGTTTCTTTATTTTCAAGTTCGCCCAACACGATAATCCACACACCTCGCAGCGACGTTTGGGGTAGTGTATGAAAATTTATCCACATTCCTTCATTCCTGGTCCCACCTCCCTTCGCAGACTTCAAAGCTCCTCTTGTTTTCCGGCGAAGGCACCCACCGTACTTTTCCCTCCCTTCCCTCTTGCCACACGCGAGCAGTTAAAACGACCGAGGGGGGTGAGAGAGATGCCAATTGCCGCATTCCAGACCACCACCCGCTTCGTCCCCCCTTCCACTCCGAATATTCCCACCCATATCGATTCGATATATCGACCCCCTCGAACGGCTTTTGAAAGCGGGAGTGGATGACCGGGTTTGTCGGGAGAGGCGGTCAATGGTGGGTGGGGGTGTTTTCTGCGTGGGTGGTGGTCGGGACCCAACCCGGTAACCGACCGAAATACTCTCCCCGCCTGCACGTAAACACGCCGTTCAACGGCTTTCGACCGGGGAACGGGCGATTCCGGTCGGATTGGCGGAAACGATAAGGGCGGACGGATATACCCTGCGTTTCCCCGTTCCAACGTGACTAGATTGAGACGTTTCATCCGATTAATCCGATCCCTGCTTGCGCGCTGTGAGGAGAGCACTTGAGGTGCAGTATAGTCGTAGCCTAAGTTGGTGGCAGTCACCTTCACGGAGCGTGACGTCAAGGAGGGGTAGGCTCGTGTGGAAAAAGTCGTCTAATGAGCGGAGGAGAGAGGATAGCACATGGTTGGTAACTCAGCCAGAATAAGTGAGTTTAACCTGAGAGGACGAGAATGTCATTAGCGCGTTCCGTGAAATTGTTTAACCCATTTAAGCCCACAACTGTGCAATCGGTAATACCTCCGAATGCCCAGAATTCCAAAATTGTTTTTTTGGCATACAGGAAGTTAATTATGTATTTAAATGTTGTACAAGGGACACATAAACTCTGAACATTTTAAATTTTAACCGTAAATTTATTTTATCTGATGAGGTCGAAAACGACCACTTGGGATAATGGGGCATAAAATGACACGTCAACTGCCACTTTTCCCAAATATCTTTTTCTGTCATATAAATAAGAAAACTCATTATAAAATTACCTGTGCTAACTTAGGGCTTTATTTATTTCATCCAATGTTTAAATAAAAATACATATTTACTCTACTTTATACTTTACTTAATAATACTCTACTTTTTGTCTGGACCAGTGACTTTTTGCTTTGTACCATAGGTTTTGCAGAGTGAATAAAAAACCTGACGTAAAAACTCTAGCTTATCCCACCTACTCAAATACGACCTACTGACGAGCTATGCATTGTTTACACAAACATCTATGGTCCAAAAGAAAATAGGCATATAGCATTTTTTACCACGTATACCTATCTGATTATTGGAAATATGATATCCATTTGATCCACTCCACCCATATATCTGTTGTACATTTTAATTATTTTCGTTTTTCTTTCAAGGGATATCACGTTGCTCTTGATAAAGGCTCTATGCTAAATTGGTCTGAGAGAAGTAAAACTGTATTGCTATCTTTCCATTCCACTGCGATAATATTTCTTTCTTTTTCAACGCATTTGTCAAACACTCCTCTTTCCATTTTCTTCATGTCCTTTTCTGATATGATGGCACATTTTTCCGTTCGATTTTCACGAACAGTACCAGGAGCACCTACTCCTCTTTCTGAGAGTTGTGGTACTACTTAAGAGCTGGTAAAAATTGTGAAAAAACCAGGAAAATTAAAATCCTGGGTATGATTTCTTTAGTAAATCTACAAAACTGAAAAGAACACAACCTCCAAAGCCAAATCATTCTTATTCTTGTCATTGGAAGACTCTTTTCCCTGATATTACATAAATGTCAGACAGTACCCTGATTTGAATGCCAACAACCAAGCTTTACAACCAAAACGTACCGGCTTTTTCTTCAAAAACTGCTTGCACGAATGCTTTCCGAAATAGTTTATCATTATGGATTCATCAATTGATGCAAAACGCTCTAATGGAGCTAATCGTAGGAAAAATTCACAAACATCTCATTTGAAATTATGACAAGCGTGAAATTTGCGAAATACATAGTTCATGAAACTGATTCCGTCTCATGGTGTATTTCACAAGCATATTTTCGGTGTCAGCTCTATTTTCCCAATGCATTCTTCGGCGAGGGCATGAATTGTAGCCCGATAGAAGTAAAATCCCTCTGAACGCATACATATCATCACTAGTCACATGGAGGATATTGTTTTTTAGAGGAATACATTGATGTGTATTACATCAAATCCTCGAATACTTCTCGATTGAGAAATAATTTCACGAAGTTGATTGTCTCGGAATATTCCGAAATTGTTAGAGAAGGAAGGAAATATTGATCTCCAGGCACTGGTATAGGATGCAAATCACAGATATCTCCCTTGACCCATTCACTTACTTTCAGCTTCTTAAGAAGTTTTGCACTTTCTACATAAGGAATGTCTTCACACTTGTCATCACGCTCACCAAAAGACACTTCCGCCGGAGTCAACTGATTACGGTTCAATCTATACGGATCGAAATCGTCCTCCTCTCCCGAGTCTTCATCAGTCTTAGCTGAAGTTTCGATTTGAGGCAATGCATAAATGGAATCGGGAATATCATCGTCACTCAAGCGTTCACATTCCTCTATTTTCGAAGTTTTATCATTGCTTCGCGGTGGTGAGACATTTCCCTCTAAACAAAATAGAAAACACGTGCATAGTTGTGGGTATATGAGCATAAGAACATAAAAATAATAGGCTGTATCAATCAATCTATGTAACAAAGGATTTAGAGAATTTTAACCTTTCAGAGCGGTGGGTAGTCTCAAACCCACGGCCAAAACAATGGGCCGAAAAATCTTTCACCTCGCGATTCGCTACGATACATTAGCAAGTATAGCATGTATTATCCCAAGTGGTCGAAAACGACCACTTAGCAGTAATTAAGCTCTAGGCTCGATAGGACTCCAGATAAATACGCAATTCAAGCTTGTACAGTAAAACAGACCATTTTTATTGTAAAAATAAGTTATTTGATATTGAACAAATGAAATAAACAAGACTTACCGAGCCGTTTTTCCTGACATGTCAATGAAGAAAACGCTTCCCGAAGTTCACGAGTCAGAAATCTCTACTACACTGACTTATTTGCGGGATCTCAATCCCACATCGTTCCCAGACATCTACAGTTACATGTAAGTTGTGTTATAGGTACATTGGGAGATTGCCGGCGTGTGGAGCAAAGAAATTCCACCAAGGTCGTTTTCGACCACTTGGGATAAAATGGCACCCTGGTCGTTTTCGACCGCTTGGGTTTAAATGGGTTAAGATTCGAAAGAAGCTGGATGAAAATGCGCTGATATTGTTCTTGACACACCTAAAACTCCCATATATACCATTTGATTATTTGCCATAGAGAACTAGGAAGTTGATGTGAATAACAGATTGAGCATTTTGAAGTTGGCAACAAAGGTTTGCGAACTTGGAAACCCTGGGAGTCAAGGGTGAAGACTACCTTACTCCCCCGTGCGGAGCCAGTTCAGAGGGATTGGAATCTCCCACTGAAAATGGTATCGTAGGCAAATTCCACCATGTATCACAACCACTATACACTGTCCGCCGGTAGTCGCGTAAAACTCTTGAATAACTTAAGCGCCTTCCGTTAAAATCAGGCTGCCATTCGCCGTATTTATCTCCAACGTTTATCCATTTACCATAAAATCCATCCCTTACCAGCCAACCAACCTGTTCTTAACGGCGAAAATGAGCATCAACGTCGGAATCTCCAAATCTTCACGAATAACCAACAGACTAACCAACTTGAGACATTTGAGACAACCCCTCACGATAGCTTAGGTTAAACTTTCCGCAGTAATACTTTTATGCTCCTACTATAAACAAGAAATATACACTAACGTGGCTGCACGTCACGGCGCTGAATTAAACGGAGCGGGACGGATCAAGGAACGTGACTTTCGGGATATCTTCCACATCGGTCCATTTTCCATTAGGGAGACAGGGCGCTTTCACCGTAATTCCTATTGCATTAGCGGTTTCAGAAAAGATCGGTAGAGCTCTCACTGAAGGCGAAATAGTGGCAAGGTTCCGGAGTGTCATGAGGACATCGTATAATATATAAACGTCGTACATATAAGACCGAGGCTAGTGGAGATTCTAAGAGGTATAAGTAGATGAAAAGACATGCAGCTGCGGAAGCTCTTACTTGAGGCACAAATGAGATGAGCTAACACTCCGATAACAAGAGCACTAGAGAACGATGAGAAACAAAGGATTATACCGAACGGTTATTGGGGAAATCTAGGCCAGATACTCTAAAGTATCAATTTCTAAGAAGTCAAACTTAAAGCTAACAAAAGTAAACTTGGCAGTGGCAGGCTTAATTTTGAAGAAATTTATTATATTAGTACTCATGATTAATGATAATACTTAGTAATTTTCTACAAAATGTATTATTATTATTTGAATTATTACTAAGTATTATCATAATTCATGAGTACTAATCTAACAAAAGTAGTTACCTCCCACGTATCATAAATTAAGTACTAGAAATTTAAAAAAATCATAAGTGTCAATTAATAAGATAGCTTTCTAGTGCTTGGCTACGAGTATCCGATGCCAACCTCTGGGATTTATTTGTAACTTTACGACTCCGAGTCGAAAAATCGACTCGGTCGCTAGCCGATAGGACTTCAAAAAATCGGACACCAAGGTTAATAACAGGGAAATGTTACATGACACATAAGAGTTTATCTTCTAAGATTGCAACCAAAGCCGCTTGTATAATAAGGCGCATCATTTGTCTGCTTCCTAAATTTAAATATTTTATTAGAGGAAGGTATTTTCTTTTGGACCCAAAGAAATGTTAAAAATTCAAATATATCACTCGATTATTACAAAAATCTTCCGAGTGTATTTTTCCAAAGCTTCCATTTTCTTTATTAACTGACCGGATTTCGTAAATTGGTATTCGACCAGTATTTTATTCCACCGCTGCATATTTGATTGCCCAGGCAATTTAAAAATAAATAGTATTGTTGGAGAGTATGAATTGCTTGTGGAGAAATTAAAGACCTAATAGAGTAGAGGTTCGAGCTTACTATTTGTCACAAGGTCAGTTGTTGACATTTTTGCAATAAAATAATGAAAGAATCAATGCCATAAAATGTGCTGACAAGAAATAAAATATTCGAAACTCACAGAACAAACGATGCAATATATCAATCTGGTATGAAGAGGAATACCAGGAATGAAGTTGCACAAAAAATTCATTTGAAATAACCAATATTTTTGGACCTACTTCATGGAATTACAGTGAATTGAAAATAATTAAAACTCTTTATTTTTATACTTGGGATAAATGGAAGGACTTCCCTACTTCAGATTTCATTCTGAAGGAAAATATTCGGACATAGATTCCTAGAATACCCCATCGGTGTATGAAATCACTCAGTGATCGCTTCTCGATTGCATATTTTAATTAATAAGAGCACCCAGTCTTGTAGTTTGGTTACTTGATGTTGTTAATTGGATCTCAATCAATATTGTCCTGATCGTTGCAAGTTTTATTGGGTAAAAATAAATATTCTGGCTCTCTTGTGGATTAATTTAACATCTGAATACCCATTTATTTGTACGATTCCTCAATGAAGTTCTTCTAATTAAATATTTACGACTACATGAGCCGTTATAATAATGAGTTTTACAAAAAAAGATGTCTGTAATGCTTTCATTTTAACCTAATTTCGTGAATTGGTTTTGACCACTGTTCTTTATATTTTATTGACCAGACAATTAAAAAACAAATAGCCTGGCTAGCAAGTTGGATATTTAAGTATCACTAGGAGTAGAAATTCATGAAGTGGGAGGAGGGGGATATTGAGATAGTGGAATGGAGAAGAGCTGGCAGGTGGAAGTGTGGTACGGGAAACGGCGTTGATTATATCTTCCCACTACTCCCATCCTTGCGGCCGTGGACCGGGGTTCGACCCAGAGAGAGTGGGAGGAGATCCCCAGATCGGCAAACGGGGGAAAGGTCGACCTGAATCCGCGACGCTAAACTAGGGGCGTTGATTGGCGATATGTCAGCGGCCGGGATTGATGACAAGGAGACTCCCACACACTCGGTGATGTGCCCTGGGGGGCCTCGGAGGGCAACTAATCCCCGGTCCTCCCTCCGTGCAATGCACCCCATCCATTGCAGTATCCTGCACTCTCCTCCGCCCTGTACCCCTTACCCTCGTCCGTGGCGCGACCCTGTTTCCTCCCCCCCAACGTGTTGGCCTCCAGCCTCCTCCACCTACTCATCTTTTGGCCGTGGGAGGCATTATCACTTCGTTGTAATTGAATCCTCAATATCGAAGGGCGACATTTTTAAATATTCCTCCGCGCCCGCACCTTTTATCTTGGTTGTCACCGTCCACGAGTGAGTGCGAAGGATGTTTGATGATTTATCTTAATAACTTGCGACCCGCGACTTGATGGAGACAGTTTTAGTGAAACTAGTGGCGACATTACAATGCAGTGCATCACAAAAACGGGAGAGTAGCTCACGTTTTCATATGTATTCATCATTACCTTTCGGGATAAGCAAAATCAAAGAAATTGCTTAAAAAGAAAGAAAACTGGCTCACCTTTTAATAATTTCCTCCATAATGCCCTTTCCTTGCATACCTCTTTCGCTTCTCTTACACCCTTGAACTGCTTCATGTGCCCTCCTAATATTTCTTCTATTTAGAGTCCCTTCTACCACATTCATCCATGGCTTTCGCATTCTACCTCATCCTCTTACCCCTTTTGTTTCGTTATTCGCTTCTCATCTACACTTTCAGCATGACCAAACCAATGAATCACACTCCTTTCATATATAATTTGTATGGCCATTACTGAAGCATCTGATCCACATTTTTTCAAGAACCAATATTTTATAACAGTCAGATTCCTATTCATCCATACAATCAGCTTAATAGACAGCGCTATCACGTTGCCTTAGTTGGCATCGCGTCAAAGGACGTGAATTCTAATCCAAAGCAGCGAAATAGAATGCATCGATGTTATATTAGATAATAATCCTTAGAATATAGATTTTAGGCTAAATACTGCGATATAATACTAGCAGTTGGAACACCTAAAAGCCAATAAATATAAAGGTCAAGGAAAAATCAATTAGGAAGATCAAGTGTGAAACGAATAAAGTTAATAACGAGAGGCGCTATTTTTAGACATCATGTAAATTTTACTTAAATTTCATTAATTCACTGTGAAAATAATTCGTGTGTTGCGGTTAGTTTATGTTACGATTCCACTTCTTTATTATTATGGAAGAACTGCATATTTTTTAAAAGCCGCTTCTTTCCATTTATTCAATAATAACAGCCATAAGAGGATTTTTGAAAGCTAACTACGATTTGTAAAAGTGTTTTTGGCTCTTAAATGGCATAGTTAACGGGAAGAATCATTTAAATCCTAGGCAAGAAGGGCTTTAGATGGGGGCATTCATAATTACTTAAGTATACTTCAGAGTAGGGGATACTATGGAGTGCACTGGAATATGCGGTAGGGCTTTTACATTTAGATGAGCGCGCTAGACTGTGTTGACGTTGCCTTCGGAACAAGGCTCTGGTCCAGCATACCTTTAGGCCGGCAACGCCAGAGCAATCCTGGATATCTTTCATATGATATCCTTTGATCGAGCCATGCCCGCAAGACCCTCACGCGCTCCTCCATTATAACTCTCGCAAAAGTTCTTGGCGCTGCGCAGTGGACGATTTTGGGACATGGGCTGCGGATATTTCAAAATTCTGCAAAACGGGGGAGGAAGGTTGTTTAGTGTGGAGTGTCGGTCAGAAAACCTTCCCAATTGCCGCCAAAACAAGCGCTTCGAGAAGTGGAATGACTCACCACTGCCTGGCGTCTCGTTTCGACTCGTCTCATTATGAAACCTTAAGATGAGGGCCCTTGGTAAAATCATAGCGATGGATGATTTCAACCACTTATCTTGAGTGTGTGTGCCTCTTGCCTTTTTCGTGAAGTACATAGTTGGGATGCCTCCCTGCCTCACTCTCTCTCGTTGCCTCAATCCCTTCCCCTCCACCTTTTCCCTTCACACCCTCCACTTCTACCCAAAATAATTGCTGCACAGAAACTTTTCTTGAGAGAGGTAAACAAACCCAAAAAATGTACCAGCAAAGATATCTAGTCATTCGACGTATTGTCGAGCCAGTTGAACCGGGATATAAACTTTCGCCACGAGAATCTGTTTTTTAACTTGCTCAATCCAGAGTCCCTTGGCAATTAGGACAGCGAGGTGAGATTCCTCTCTCCGCAGCTGAAATAAGAGCTAAGCAACGCATACACAGGTTGTCACGACTACCAATAACCAGCCAGTTATCAAAAATGCAAGGGGAAACTAGTAATTCTCCAGTGGAAAAAAGGAGGAGGAATGCAGTTCACTAAAATGATGTAAAAAAGTGATAAATTACTCGTACATTGAGAATACGCAGATAGGGTAGTTGATATAATTCCTGCGGAGATGTGACTTCAAATACGTATTATATTTCCTAATGAATTGAAAGCTGTAGCAACCGCGCGACTTATCTTTAAACTCAAGTCCATTAGATGAGATATCATAAGGCAAAAGAGCGATAAGGATTTCATTATGGTGGGAGGGATAAATTTTAATGGCCGTATAAAAGCAAATAAAAATGCCGCTGAAAACGGAGGTCAGCAAGAAACAGTAGATTTCTCTTTCTTTTATTAACCTTTAAATCGTGAGGATGTTTCATTCCCCATAAAAGGATGGCCGTTAATTATTTTCGGTTTTAAATACCTATTTCCCCTATCGTTGCTTTTTACGGGTTTTGTTACACCCCACCATTCCATACAGCCTTAAGCCAAGATGCCTAGGAAGACATTAAAATTTCAATGATTGACGAATAAAGCGTCGGAGAAGGGTACGGTCGTTTTTGGCGCCGGAAATGGTTCTTCAGATGGCCGCTATTACTAAATCCAACATTTTATTAGGGCCTAGAAACGGATTTTTGAAGAAAGTTTTCTGGCTAATGGTTACAAAGATTATGGCAGTAGTCTACAAAGAGGAAGGCAAGAGTAAAATCCATAAATCTGGACTTAATATTCGTATTTTGAGATTGTGCAAAAGAGAAATAAAACTGGATATCTAGCAGAATGGCGTTACTAAACTGACCTTAGAGAAAACAGCTGATTTTACAAAAACTTCATATCGTGAATCATGACGATGGTGAAAGAAGCTAGCGCAGCAATTGCTGTAGTTGATATATCACTGCTTTCATTGTGTGTCCAAAAATAGAATATCTGATTTACGAGTTGGCATGATTGAAATAGTTTAAAACAAATACATTTTTATTCTAGTTAAACTAATTGAAAAATTGATTTTAACTGATATGTTGTAAATTTTTTTCTATAGTCCTTGAAACAAGTATAATGTGGAGTAGTTTAGGGGTATTTATTTCCAATTTCACTTTCCATATGGGTTCTCCTTTTCTATATTGCTTCAGCTACTATTTACCCAGTCGTAACTTTTTCGCAGCATTATTTTACAGTAGAACAAAATTAGCACAAATTAGAGTAGTATCAAGGGTGTTCTATGTGAGATCTGAGAAGTCGAGGATAGGATATGCCTTGGATGAAAAATAATATTAAATTTTTCAAAGTCCGAGTGCTTCTTCAGCCGTTATTTCAATCACTATTTATGAAACACATTAGAAGATCATACGTTTGCTTGCTATCTTGGACAACAAATAATTACACTTGAGCTGGCTTGTAATCTTCTTTAAAACAGCTTAAACAGCATATAAATAATAAATCCAACATTATAACATTATAATCTTGATGTATTCGCACAGAAATAATTGAAATATAAGTCTAGCACGCAACGTAATTGCATCTAAAATTTAACCATAGCCGGTATTCACGCTTCTAAAAGTTTCGAAATAATTAAAACATGTCAACAAAAGTGTTAACTCGATTTTTTTACTTAAACTTGAGAAAAAAAACGAATACGACCAAAAAACTGCAAAGGTGTCACTTTGACTCGGAAATTCCATTGGATGAAGCACTTGTGGTGTAAAAAGTACATGAATACAGCGTTAACTCGAGCCACTAATGAAGAAAAAATGATAACACGATTGTTTTCATGAATGTTCAAGCGTTTTATGGATTAAAAAATAAATTTGAGTGTGGGAGGATGCCAAAATTGAATCGCCTGCATTTAAGGATCGTTATCCCCACAGCATACTGAACTATGTTGCGGAGATGTGCCATTCTCAGGCTTAGTATTTACATAGGTATTCCACCAAATCAATTAGCTGTACGTAATTTTGTCTGTTTTTCTTTAGGTGTTAAATTGATGATTCACAGAACATTTTTAATGATATCTCTTCAATTTTAATCGTTTTACTCCCAAGCTTTTCGCGTTTTTGACTCCCCTTCACGACGCCAAAGAGATCTATCCATTTTCTCCTTCTAAATACTCCCTTTACTAAATCACTCCTCATTTCATTTTTTCTTAGTTACTACTACCTCCACGTTTCACTAATTCCATGTTATGTTTATGCTTTCATTCTAATTTAATTTATTCTACAAATATGTTGAACATTAATAGTAAGTCTCATGCTATCCTTTCACAGCTCCTATCTCTAAAGTCTTTATAGTACGCTAATACATCTTTTTGGCAAAATATTTCATGGAAACATTCTTTGGAAAGGATGATAACTTTACTGGTAAATTTGTTTATCAAATTGTATTCAAATTTTAAATTTCATCATACTTAAATTGGGTAGTGAGGAAATGAGGTGTCAATCGATAAGCACAACCAGAATGCCAATTTTACCTTAGCCTAGTAGATAAACGAATCAAACTAATTGCTGGGATAACCTAGTCGGAGTACCGTTGATTGAAATAATTTCACCACAGTAAACTCCAATGCACTGATCAAATCGTGAAAGCAGGATATGCAATGTATCTCTAAATACGCAGCATTTCGCTAATGGAAAAGGGGTGAGATTAAAGTACACAAATGTCAGGCTTGTGTACGTAGCGTGGAAATACAACGGGAACTGGTCTACAAAGAGAAATGTTAAAAGAAAGACGGTCGTTTAGCTATAAATATGGCGGCAGAGATGCATAATGAAGGGCAGAATTTGGTCACTTTGAAGGTCACAGGTCAATCTGAATGCATAATCAAGATTAGCAAACTGAATTGAAGAGCCTCAGGATAAAATTATCCGATAAATGGAAAAATATTTTCTTTCAGTTTTTTTTCTGTATCAATAAGAAAGGCTGGTTCTGGACTTTGATCTATCCCAAACATCAAAAATGTCAATTTGTAGAGCGCTAACGTACTTATGAAGCAAAAATTCTAGTTCTGGTTCGGAAATTCTGACAATAGAATGAATGAACATGAAGACGTGTCACGCCTTTCTCATACATTTTCCACTGCGTTACAATGCACGCCTAGTGGTAGGTGATATGTAGTAATGCAGAAGCGATAAAGGCAATGAAGCACACACACGTCGCGTTCTACCAATAAGGATTTGTCCCCTTCAAACGATGGAGTTTACTAAATTGAAGTTGGACTTTACCTAAGCCTTAGAATCACTATGTGGAAACTCTCATTTCCGCACCCCAGGTAACAACCTTATTTTATCAGCAATGGTTTCCGGATAGATCAATATGAGTTCAGACAAAGAAGCCACCCTTAATCATCCTTCAAATTAACGTGATAATTCTATCCCTATAAATTATACATTTCATCTGCATAATAATACCTGTATTTTGGTAAGAGACGAGGATGTATTCGGGGATTGCTCGGCGTTGAGCCATAATGATGACGACAGTTTCGCGAGCGTGAACTGTCGTCATCAGTATGACCCAACGCGGAAGGATTCCCGAAAACATCCTCGTCTCAAGACCACTCCGCGGAGGCTTTCTATCTAATGTATTTTGGTAATACAATTCATTGGCAATTATTCATTCCACTGCACAATAATTTAATGTCTAGCAAGTTTCTGGAAACATCTTTCAGGATCATCTTTAGGCAATCACCTCACAACCTTGGACCTCTTCTCTAATATAATTTCCTCCACCAAGGAACAAAAGCATTTCAGCTCTTAGAGTGTACCTCGCCAAGTAATCCTTGAGAGGAATGAAGACGACCATAACCCATAATGGGACACTTAAGCCGCGAGGAAGATGATAGAAGGATATATTAGATTCTTGATGCTACGGAGTTAATTCACGCAGGCAAACGGCACAATGGCGTTTGAATTCAAGACCCTTTATTTACGCACCGTAAACTCCTATCACCATGACTATGTTCCAGTAGCCTATGGGCAATAGGAGTTGTGTAGCAGGATGGACGACAAAAAGGAACATATGCGTCACTAAGACGCCCTATTACAAGAATATAATCCTTATTATCTCCCGTGCTAAAGGCAATACCAGGTCGATAAACGAGATAAGCTACACGTGGAAACAATAATTTTTCAACAGAAACACCAACTGTATCGGGCGAATGGTGGAATAGAATATTATAATAAATAAAAAAGCTGTTGTACTGTCAACAATTTTATTTTTTTATTATTTCAACGCGTTTCAACTCCTCGGCGTCATCACCCTTAAGAAAATTTTGGAAAAAACAAAAGACCCTTGTGAAAAAACTAGAAAGTCAGGATTATATGATGTGAAGTGCGACACCTGCAACGTAGTGTATGTCGGCCAGATGGGACGTAACTTTGAAACGAGGATCAGGGAACATCGAAAGTGCTTCTTGAACCACAAACCAAAATCTTTTTTTAGCTAAGCATTTCATGGAACAATCTTACCATTGCAACATCGAATTAAGAGTACCCAGTGCGGAATCCAAGGGTCGGCGCATGGACGCATTAGAACGGTGGGAGATTATCCAGCGAAGGAAGAAAAAGACAGTACTTTTTAATTATATTGACTTTAAATGTCCTACACCCATCCTATCCCTTGAAATTTAAACAACGAACCGACTAAATTTTCCTCCCCGCCTCCATTTCTCAACACGTTACTCACCAACCGTTTAACCCCCCCCCCCCCCATCCTCATATTCCTTCCTCACACACTGCCTATTCCTTTCCTACCGACTATATAAAAAGGTCTGTTGTTTCTTAAATATTCAGTTGTCCTGACGTTGACGCCGAGGCGTTGTAACGCGTCGAAATTATAAAAAGTAAAATTGCGGACAGTGCAACAGCTTCTTTATTTATCATAGAAACACCAAGGACCTAAAAAAATACCCATCATCATTATCGAACACAATTAAAAAAATGCCAGTTTCACAATTTTTAAAGTATCGACAAAAATAAATGATCTCCTGATTCTATGGAATAATGGTTCTTTTCTGAGAGCAACGATAACAGAAACATTTAAGAATTTGAATAGGGCAGACACAGAGAAATTCATATGCAATATAATCCATATCATTTAAAGGCACAAGATACTTTTCCCAAGATGTTTTATCAGAACGACTAATATAATCCCGATTAATGATAAGAGAAGTTTCTCGCATGGCGAAAATGCCTGTTTAACTTATTTTACTAAAATACATAACACTGAATATTAAGCCCCATGGAATCAAAACAGGAGCCTAATGCGAGTTCGAATAGTTTATTTATTTATTTATTTATTTTCAACTACCACCGAAAACAGCACTCATTGGCCTTTACATCGGGGTATTAACAATATTAACTATGGACGAGCACACACAACCGACCGACTAATCCGACTATCAAGTACCGACTAATATATTATTAATAACAACGTTAGACGAGAACTTGAGAATTACGTCGAGGACTGAAGCGCGCTATGCCATAAATGTAATCAATTCTGATAGCAAAAGGGAAATTTCATATAAAAATCGATATTTTGATTAAAATGTAGGGAAAGTGGGGAAGGAGGAAAGGGAATAGGTACGGGAGGCAGGGTGAAGTTGGAAAGAAAATGAACTAAAGAGAGCAATGGTTTGGGAAAGGGTAAGTACTAAAATGTAATAGTAGGAACAAGAAGAACTACTCTAACAGGTATAACACAATAATTTATGACTAGCAATGAAATACAAAAATTATAGTTTGAATAAGAAAGAAACGTGAAGAGTTTACCATTGGACTTGGAAAACAAAAATTGACGCAGTGGAAAAAGTTTGCTCACTGGGAAGTTTTAATATCAGTGATGGCAGAAAAAAGAAAGATAGAGGGAGGCATGCTGCTCAAGTAAAGATAGAATTTCTTAGGAAGTCAGTCAAGAGCTTGAAACACAAGCTTGGAAGTAAATGAATTACCAGAAGAACTCACAAAACCTTTACCAAGAAATGTAAATATTAAAAAAAAAATGTTATTCATAAAAAACGAGAGGAGTGTTTGATGTTGTATGTAGGTATCTGTATTTTTTAAACCTTGTTACTAATTTTATTTCAACCGAAACTAATGATATATTGCCACCAGACAATGTCTAATTTCAGTATCAGTGTAATAAATAAATAAATAAATACTTCATTTAAAACCTTTAAAGGAGCAAGATCCTCTGTCATATGCGCTCATATAAACTACAATGATGACTACAGCCGAAGAAAGATGATTGGAAGCGAAGGAAATGTGATGCTACTGAAGAAATATTAAGATGAAATGAACGAAGCGACTCGCCAATGGTAAAGTAAGATTGAAACGGGAGAAAATGCTTAGTGAAATGGAAAGGAAAAAATTTTGGTCATAACAGCCTTCTAACTACGTAAGGAACAACGAATGGGAAACATCACCATGAAGACCTACGATGGTATATGCCTCACTCAAATTATAAGGGTCAAAAGAGCGGAGGGTATTGAAGGAATGAGTCAGTTAGCTAAAAACAGAAAGGGGGGGTGATCAAATCATTTTCGAAGTCTTGGTGGCTTGTGACGATAAGGATGGAAAAAACTTTCAAGTTCTCTATTTTTTTATAAAGTTCACAAATTTTATCTATAACTTTCATCAAGGTGGTTCTTTTGCGTCTGTGTAAGTCAAAACAAGCACTGCATTAAATATTTTCGCTTCTACTGTTAGAAAAATATTTGTTTTTCTTAATTAAAGTCCTTCGCAAGTAGAAACCAAAATTAATATATGAAGATTATTCGAAGATTATATTTTAACACTCTGAGTGATGGCCATTTTAATTTTTTCTGCTTTTCGTATTTTTTACTTGTTCTGGTAATTATTTGCCAATAATGAAAAAAATAGAGGGATTAATATCTATATTTCAATAACAATAAATTATCTGGGAGTATTTCCTCCTTGTAAACCAGTTTTTCGCGAAAATGGCATTTAAAATAGGAAGAGAAATGTTTTTTATTCATTGTACACCTTTTATCACATTAAATGCAATGCAATGATCAATAAGTGAAAAATGTAGCGTGGAAAGTTGAATTTTTTTAATTAAAATAAAAAGAAATTTTTATATAGAAAATCAGATTAAGAATTAAATGACAATTAAGTCGTTATCGGATGGAACCACCATCGCTTCGAAAGTACGCAAATCCTTGCCAAGGTCTCCAGCTTCAAACCGAGGCGTATCCGCCAAATTTTTCTATTTTGATCACTCCCACCCATTTCCCCTGTCCTTCCAGTGTATCCACATGAAAAAAGTAAAGATTTAAAAGACGCTTAGACATCGGCAGTCACCTTCTTCTATAAGGTCATACTTCCACTAAAAAGTGACCAGCAACGGGCAAGAAAGAAAGGGCGATGTGAGGATGCTGGGTAGGCGGTGAGGGGGAATAAAGAGATTAAGCTTTATGGATGGGATGAAGTGAGGCAGGACGTATGCTGACATGAATAAGGAAATTGTGTGAGATAGGGTTCTTAAATTTTAACCCTTTCTGGCCCAAATTTTTCGCCATTTTTGACACTCCTTCATGACGTCAAATAGATCTATCCTTTTTCTACTTCAAAATTTTACTTTTACCTTTAAAAAACTTTCACCACAGAACTCCTCATTCATTTCTCCTTCGCTACTGTTACCTCCACCTTTCACTTATTTCACGTTTTGTTTATGCTTCCTTTCTAATTTATGAAAGTTATATGCTAAGAGATAGGGGTCTGGGTCCGTAAAAATCGTAGTATGCGAACTAAAGCGGCACTAAGTCCTGGATCCTTGGTCATTGGAAGGGATATAAACGTAAGGGCGTGACGGAGAGACATCCTCGGGGCTTTCCCAGTCCGGGCGCTTTATAAAAAGTGAGTACGCTCACACGCAGCACGTTCACGTGCCTGTTTGCGGGGAACGGCCATCGTGCGGATGCGCAGTCGCCCTTTTTTGCGGATACGTCGTCCGAACACGAGCAATGAGAGAGAGCCACGGGGAATTTCCGTCTTTTGTTTTCCGCTTTTGCAACGACTTCCGCTTCCCTCTTTTTCTCCCCTGAGGAGTTTGAAATATACCGTGGAGGGCGCTACTGATCCCGCGCAGAGAGAGCAAGGCAGGGATAGGATGGGTACTTGGGACAGGAAGACCACGACTACATTCACTAAAGCAATGAAATCGCCATAGGCTATTCAGTTAAACCAAACTATTTAACTGGCCATCATCTTCCTTTCATGGGTTAGGTTACGTTGCCATTTTCTGAAACCATTAGCCTTGGTCGACCAACACTGGGATGATCATTAGGATTAAGCCGATGTCCCACGCCCAACGTTTTTTGTAAATAAATATGACCTAACGGGTATGAGTGTCTTGTGAAGGGTAGAAAGTTCGGAAAATATAATTTTATACCAATTAAAAAATCAGGAAATTAAACTATTTCTTGAAAAATTTTTCCCATAGGTTCCTCAAATTCTGCGCGTCACGGTATTCAAACCCGTTTGATCACATTTTGTCAAAAATGCTGACTTGAAATGTTCTAAGATAGGTGATTCTGGGTACACTGCCTGGCTGCATTCTTCCAAAATGATCTAATCCTTTGCCTTAAATTGTGCTTTTTTTCTTCTAAATTGAAACGTTTAAATTTTGTTGAATATTTCATTTATTTAACTATCTTGTAATTAGCAGCCTTCCACTGTGCTTTGGAATTTGATTTCAGCTGGCACCCCTGCTGGCTCTCTTTGAGAGAACCCACGTCTCGCTACCGTACAGTACCTACTACCGGAACTGCAATTGTTTCGTTAAACGTCAATTCAGTTTCGTTTCTTACTGTATTTTTTCAGTTATGAATTGTCTCTCATATGTGTCAGAATATACGTTTTCAACGTCTTTGTCTATCATGGGAATATGTAACATCCGACTAAATAAAAAACTGACCCTTGCTCTAGAAGTTCGTCATTTATCGGAATGGGTATTTTCCAATAATTTAACTTTTGTTTTATGCCACATTAGAAGTCCATATTCCGCTGCCATAGTTATCAGGAAAAAATTCAATTCCTCCCTTTACAAACTGTCTTCTGTTTGTTATAATATAATGATATCGTCTTCATAGGGGAGTGATGCTAATTATGGTGAAAACGGCTTAAAAGATTCCTTTGGTTTTGGTGCGTATTTTGTATAGCTTTGCATATTTCAGGAAAATCCCCGAATTTCCATTTTTGGCCCAAATAAATTAAAAAAATAAACACATATCAGCTCTAACTCATTAGCCCCACGCTAACTTTGCATAGCAAACTCGTAGATATCGTCAACAACGCTGAACTTTATTACATATATTTATATTTTGTAAATATTAGTAATGGCCTCCAGTTATTAGAGTATTAATAATGGAATAACCTATACAAAACATGAATAAATAAATACTATACTAATAACATTTCCATAACTGGGTATTTTGCCTACCATTTTTCACGGATTATCAGCTGCTGAGACAATATTTAGCCTAAAGTTTGGCTCTTTGCCACACTTAAAACTTTTGCTTCCCAAGTTTTAGTAATGTCCCTCCCATGCCGATCCTGCGCGTATTCCTCTTACGCTCGTCCGCAACTCAATCTATGGAGTGGGAGAGAGTCGGAGTGGGAGGAAGGAGGGGGTGGAAGTGGAGACGCCGACCGACGACGCCACAGACGCCGAGCGACGAGGACTTGGCCGCACACACACATACACACAACGGGGACAATCGCCGCCACTTATGCGCGCGCTAACCGTTCGGAGGGGGTAAGGGTGTGGGGACGAGAGGGCAGGGAGTAAAGGAAGGCTTGATGTGGGGAGGGAAAGGAGGAGAAAATGCCTGAGAGATGCTCGAATACCAGTATAGCAGCGAGACAAAATTTACTTAGTACATAACATGGTAACGCGATCAGTTCATCGATCAGTGTCATCGATTCCTTTCCTCTCTACATACTATGTATGTACTCTATAAATTAAAAAAAAACTTGGCAATACCTCTACTTTCCGCAAGTTATTAGCAATGCATCTCTTATTCTCGTTACTTGTATTTTTATCTTTCTTGTAAAGGTTTCATGTGGTACGTCTTATATCTATTTTTTGTTACGAGTGCACTGTAAATGAGCAGTATCGTCGCATGTGGAGTACATGCTTTAAATAAATATATACAAAAAGTAGAAAAGTCCTCGGTTGAAAAAGTAAAAATAATGATGTTACTTTTCTCTCGTTAGGTCACATCCTGAATGCTCTGCGGGTATTTGAAAACCTGCTCAGAAATATAAAACACACGAAATAAACAAAATGCATAGGTATGCTGTGCGCTTCGTGTAAATCAGTTACCGGCGAACAGGGAGTGTACCACAGGTGCTGGACGTACTTGGTCGGGAGCCGCAAGAGACTCCTCGGTAATACGTTAGGGTAAAAATACTTGAAAAATTCAGATCACGCGTGGTTCAGGGTGACATTGATGATATTATTTAGACCTCGCACTACAGGTGCCTGTAGATTTGATAGAAGCAGCAAAACAAGAGATATACACCACCAAACTAAGAGATAGAAAAATTCCTTCTTTCCTTGCAACATTAGTTACTGTAGCAAAAACCGAGCGAGACACTAATATATTCCGTTAGCATACAATCCACTTCCATAATTTCCCTCTTCCTATTACTTTTCCTAATTGCTTCTCATTTACGTGACTGGTGTCCTAACCAATCCCTACAATATGCCCCTGCGGGACTCTCAGGATAGTGTGTAGATATCCATCATAAATACCATACCGCCACTGAAAAAGTAAAGTTTTGAATCTTCAGACATAACTAATCTACGTTTAGTTAATCATATTTCTCTATTTTAATAAATCTATACTCCAGTATAATTACATTCTGAAGTTTCTTAACGTTCACTTAAGCCGGTCCCGGTGGCAGCGGGGTAAAGTCCACGCCTGCAAATCCGAGGGTCGCGGGTTCGTGTCCCGCCTGGGTCGGTTTTTCGCATGGGTGTTTCTGTCAAGTTCTGGTGGTTTGGCTCCTGAGGAACCTAAAGACAAGCCAACAGCTTATCGGGATCGCAAGGGCATACGGACCATTAGAATCGTCCGAGAGCAAAAAAAAATAAATATCCAGCATCGCCATTCGATATAACTGAATTTGTGATGCTTATGATGCGACGTATCGCTCACTGCAGCCATCATAATTTTTATTCAATCTACTGAATATAGAACTATACCAGCAGACCTTGGTATTCCTTACTCCGACGGCAGGAAGTCTACTAAAACGTTCACTAAACGAAACCATTCTGTTTTTAATTTTTTTGCTTAAACCCTATTTAACTCATTCTGTTTTTTAACCTCCAACTTATGGACTAATTGTTCCATGCGTAAATTAATTTGTGATTCTTGTTCATAAGATTGCTCCTACAAGCACTTCTAAGGTGGAACTTTTAACAAAGTAAGGTCAATTGATCTTTTGCTTCCATTATTTGAGAAGGTATATTATGAAAGTTAAGCTTTGCATCCGTATTCTATACATCCGTTCGATCCGATTCGAGTAGAAAAGACCACTACTATTATTAGATGTTTTAGTGCAATACCTTCATGAATCCATCGAAATATCACAACGCGTTAGGAAGTAAAATAATGTGGAAAGAAGATATGGGGAAGGGGATAGAGAGATAGAGGGGGAGAGAAGGGATGAAGAGCGGGAAGAGAGGTAATGACCGTATTAAAAAGAGTGGACGGAGTGAAAAAAAGACACACGCATCTCCCGCACTGACGGACGTTTTTTTAAGCCTTGGGCGCAGTGAAAGCGGAGGGATGGACTGGTTAGTCGGGCTCTGCAAGGGCGGGAGGGCGAGGGAAGGAAAGGGTAGGTGGAGGAGGCTGGGGAACGTCGCGCGAAAAACTAAACATTCGCGGAAATAAAGATACAGTGGTATATATAAAAAAGAGACGAACAAACAAAAACCAGTCAGAAACGAGCGTGGGAGAGGTTTCACAACATAATGCACAGTTTGAAAGAAGAAAAAGTCTCATAGAATATATTTATATGTAGTTTGTACTGTTTTTGCATTCTCTTATTTGTATAATTATTTTATATTACTATATCTAGGTTTATACTTATGGTCTATTCTAATAATTTTAATTGCGGTTTCATACAATCGATATAGAATTCAATATATTTACTGAAGATACGAAAATGTGAGCGTTTTCTGGCTAGCCATATATATCAAATCCTACGTACGAAAAACTGAACAAAGACGAAAAGAAACGTAAAGCGGTACATAAAAAGAAAATAAAAATTGTAAGAGAAACGGAAAGTCGCATGGGAGAAGTTAAACAATATAATACACAGAAAGAAGAGGAAGGTACATATACTTAGTGTATTATTTCCATTCTCTTTTTATAAAACTATTTTTCGAAAACTATATTAATATTTACGAGTTCTGTCTATAATTTATATTGAAATTTCATAAAATGCTATAGAGTAAAATATACTTAAGATAAGAAAAATCGGAGCGTTTCTCGGTTAGCCCGGCAGATCAAATCCTACGTACAAAAAAATGAACAATGAAGGAAGTATGCGTACAAAAATAGGTTTATAAAAGGAGAAAACAGATGAGAGGAGAAACAGTAACGCGCATGGAAAAAGGTACGCTACATAATACACAGGTTGAAATAAGACGGCACACATGAATCCATAGATTTAGTACATAATTTCCATTTTCTTATTTATATACTTACTTGTCAATAACTATATTTATAATTATGAGCTACATCTATAATGTATGCTGCAATTTTACGTACATAATTGCTATAGCATTCAATTCACTGAGCATAAGGAAAATAGAAGCTCTTTCCAGTTAGCCCAGGATATCAAGTCCCACGTAAAATAAAACTGAACAACGATGGAGATAAACACACAAAATTATTTGAAAAGAGAATAAGAAAAATGTCAGTTAGCAAGCAAAAAACAGTCAAAAAATTCAACAAGCGCGTGGTAGAAGTTACACAACGTAATACGCAGGGTGAAAAAAGAGGGAGGAATTATTAAAAACTTCTAAAATATCTATGTCATATTTTCTCATATGTATAAAATAACATTCATGTAATTAGAACAAGCATAAGAAATTTGAACAAAAGGACGGGATTCTAAAGAGACAAACAGTTCTTAACGGATTCAATTCTGGAAAGTAGATTATTTTTATGAAAGAAGCGTGAGAAAATACTCCATATAGATAAGGAAATTGTGTGCAGGACATAGAACTTCCATTATTTTGATAGAAGAATAGTGGTATTTAAATTATTATGTTAATAGTATTGCCCCTACAACAATAGGAGAATTGGACGCATACTAGGACGTAGCAGCCTGTAGAAAACGCTTAAGCAAGAAGAATTGAATGGGAATAATTACCGAGGAACACCATTAATGGAACTTAAGTTTGGAACATTTAACATTAACATTAATTGAATTAAGCTGATCACAATCAAGGATTGAAAAAAATGTGAAATGAGAATGTTAAAATAAGGGGATGCATAAATGTATAAAGCGGTTAGTTGAAAGGAGAATGGAGCGAAGTTGGCGACAAACCAATCCTTGAAAAGCCAACATATGTGCATAGTGTAATAAAGCAAAGAGTTCAGGTGGAACTACAATGGATAAGAGAACAGGAATTAACAAACCTATATTTGGAACAATCACAACTGATGATGAATGTTTAATAGTATTTATTTGATGTTTGGGTTTGCTAACCCGACAAGTCCCACGGTTTGACATCAGCCCTGAAAACGATGGCAAGGAACAACCGCCGAAACGTTGGCAACAACAGCCTTCTTGACCCGGTGGGAAGACCGAGAAAACCCCATCAGGATTTTCTTTTCAATAAATGATATTTAAATCATTCTCGGAAAATGGATAGAAATTTCAATACACCCATTAGATGTTCTTCGAGCTATAGGGCAGAGGAAATGCTAAATGACACTATCCGAAAATGAAAATACAAACTTACAGACACGTTAAAAGGAATAACAGCCCTTTGACCTGATTACAACCGCAAGAACGCATGATCTCGCTTCTTGAATTAAAAGCATTAAAATTATAAATATTCTAAGATGAGAAATAAATGAAAATATTTACCAAGGATGACCAAGAATAGAATGCATCAAGAAATATGAAAAAGCAGTTGTAAATATTTAAGCACGGATGCCAAAATAAGAAGTTTTAAAGGAAAAGCGCTGAGTTGACACAAATTGGAGTGGAGAGGAGTATCAAACCAATCTTCCGATTGATGACCGCTGTTGATGGTTATTTAGTAGGATTTTTATTTTCAACAACCTTGCCAACAACAAGTATGTTAACCTTTTAATCGGGAAGGAGTAAGAACGCTTGATACAACCATTCTCCCCACCTCTCTTTTTAAGCCACACTCTTTCAACATTCTTACCGATTTCGTACTACAACGACACCTTCTCCTTTTCCCAACTCCATACTCTCCCCTCCACAGTAGTTCTACCCCCCCCCCCTATTGCCCCTCCCCCCTTTAGTGAATACTGCGCATGCGTACCGTCGCATAAAACCCCCACCTCACTCCACGACTCGGTCCCTCCCACGTTATGCATCCCCACCCTTGCCCCAGTATCCCCCCACCCCAACGGTACCCCTCCCACCAACGCTCCCTTTTAAAGGGCCGTACTCTCACACTCTCCTCTTCTTACTCCGCTCCCCCCCTTCCACCCCTCCCCAAAGCCAGTGGCCTCTTCAGCATCCCCCTACGCCGGCCTCAAAGTACGGTCGGAGGTCCTGTGCGACGCAACTGCCTGTGGAAGTGCAGCCCCGACGAAGTTCGTTGAGACCGAAGGATACAGAGAGGACAGGAACACCCCGGGGGTGAGACCGGGGTAACTCCCCGGCGTTCGAGTCAACCCACGCCCGCCAGGACTCGTCTCTCATCGCCCTACTAATCGGGCTACGTTAGAGAAAAAAGCAAGGTGTTTCGGACGTGGTGAAGAGTGTGTGTGTTACCCTGAACCCTTTGCCGACTTTTTTGCTTCGTTTCTTCGCAAAAAGGAGTCTCGGTGGGGTTTATGTGATGTGCGTGGGGACTGGGGGAAACCAACCTGGGAAGAAGTGATCCTGGAGAAAAAGGAAAAACCTATATTTATTTTCTAATTTCCAAAAAACGTGTTGTTCCTGGATCATCCCCCTATCCCTCTTTAAAAATATTTACCCCCCCCCCCAAACCACCCCCGCAGTCTGACCTCCCCCACCCTCGGCACGATATACAAGGCCCTTGTTACACCAGCCTTTAGTATCCACGCAACTCCCACCACAGTTTTCCTATAGATTCGCGTTTAAAAAAGATATTACAGCTCCTATATTTCTCCCACACTTTCACCACCCTGTCTCTTCCCAAAAGCCTGCCGACGACATATCGTGTGTGAGACAGCCAGTAGGAAAGAAGAGGACAACGACTTTATTTGTTCCACCGTGTAGCCCTGGTGCCCGATCTGTCTTCGTCCACTTCTCCACCGAATGGATGGCTTAACCGAAACTTTTCCCTTCCCTTCAGATACTTAAAAAATAAAAAGAAAGGAACGCCCCTTCTTCCCTGGATACTTCAACAGTTTTATTCTTTCCTCTCATTTTTCTCTCTCTACGAGGTGTGGAGGAGGTGAGGAGAAGGCAAGAGGAAATAATTTTTTCTCCCCTCTCTATGTTCTCCGGGATCTTCTGCTTCCTTTCTCCGTTGGCGTAACGGGGTAAGGGAATAGGGAGAGCCTTCAAGGCTCTACTCTTCTCCTTTTCTCAAGAGAGAGAGAGTTGGAGGGTGTCCCATTGAATGGGAAGCAATGAATGGATCGGAGAGGTGTTAGGATGAGAACGGGAAAGTGATCCGTTCCCTATATCCTGTGAAGTGAAAACTTTTTCTTTCTCGAATCTTCCCCCTTATCCCTCCCCAAGCATCATCTCCTCCTCCCCATCTTCCCGAACGGAGCGTGTGTGGACGGGCCCCTGGATATTCGGCCTCGACGTGGAGTGACCTCAAGACCACTTCTCACAGTGTTGTCCCCCTTATCCTGTACTTCCCCTAGAGATAATATTTCCCTCCTTAGAAGTTTCGAAAAGGTTCGTTGTGGACTTCTGAAATGTGACCCTTTTCACCCGGAATTTTACGTGTGACGTCGACTCTATCAAACGTTCCCCATTCGGGTTCCTAAAACAAATAGACGCTAATTTTTCGGCAGACGTTACGACAGGATTCACCTAGACACCCTTTCACCGGATTGTACTGATGAACTTCGACCTAACCAGGAGTTTCCGAGGTCGGTTTTCGTCTCTAAAAAAACCACATTTACTTAGCCGACGTTTCGGTAAGATTCATCGGGCTTCTTCGAGGTGGCCCTCTTCCATAGGATTGCTCGTGTGACGTCTACTTGTTTCACCAACCGTTTCCCATTCCAGTTCTCATCGCTTAAAAAAATTATTCTTCGTCCGCCATTCCTTTCTTCATCTTGGTGCCGGTATTACTCTTTTAAGTTCGTCTCTCTCCCAAATTTCCTCGAGAAGAACGCTGGCCAGTGTCGTAGCGGTGTGCTCGTTGGATGGACCTTGTGCTAGCCATAGGAGAAGGTTTTGCTTCGTACCAGAGAGGCCCTGGATTCTTCCCCGTTGTGGTTGACGAGGATAGTGCGAAGGAAAGTTTTGTCGTTCCCGGCTGCGTCGCCCCAGGTCCTTCGGGGGAGCCTCTCCGTGTCTCTAGGTAAGCCGAACACACTTGTCCGATCGCCGGCGGGGGGAGAAAACGTTTTCCCCCGCTCTTTCCCTTTCGCAAATAGGGACCCTTGCTGGACGGTTTTTCGGGTGACGCGACGCTGGAAAGTTCCGCGGCGCCCTGTGTAGAGTGGGGGGAGACCCCACGGTGATCCCGGGGATTAGCCAGTGCTCCCGTGAACATCAGTTTTCTTAGGCCTCTTCGATAGAGGACTCCTGGTCGTGTGCGGTAAAGTGAGTTGATGCGTCTTCAGCACACAGTGGTGTCAAGTGTTCGCGGTTCACTCAAACTTATTCAAATTATCTCTCTCTTTCCCTGCACATTTCGGTTTAGAAATTGTATTTCCGTTAAAAACGTTAAGCTATAAGCTTAGCGGGTCATTGTATGTAAATTATGACACAAAATGTTTTGCTAATCATATTTTTGATAGCTAATTACTATTATTACTAGCTTATTCCAGAGAAAACAATGATTGGTCAAGATATAGTTTCTTCGCTGAACTTTTTGCATAAGAGATTGTCTTTCTCCTTCGAAAAATGAAATGGTGTCAGTCCCCATTTGAGTACAACATTATCTTAATGAGTTTTATAATTTTTTTTCTCTTCACATTCACACTTTCGCAATCGCACACTTCATTACAATATTATAACCAGCCTATAACATTTAGTTCTGCTAATAAAGTTGCGCTAAAGACCTCGATTAACCAATTAAAACTAATACGTGGACAATGTCAGTTAGCAAATCGTCATGAATGTGGTTTACACCGCCTTTGAACAAATTTTGGGCCATTTATTCCGCAGCAATAATGGTAAGGAATAGTGATTTTCGCATTTTCGAGGAAATACGCTGCACTGCGTCGCTAAGCGGATCTCTCGCAGACCGTTTGTTCATCGGGAACCAAGTTCTCGCAGTCTTTGCGCTCAGTCTTTGCTCATGGAGACTTCACTCGGCATTTCCATCGGATTTTATAAGTCACTAAGTGAATTAAGTAATTATTTTTCTCCCTGAAAATCGGAATGCATTGCGCTTTCAACCAAGTGAGTGGAGGCAACGTTGAGGTGACTGATTGCTCAAAAGGGTGGAAGCGACACACGAATGTCAGGCCATGCCTGCAGATGAATTAAAGTAGGGAGACCAGAAAAATTTCTCTTTATTTATGTTTGTTTGTATTTTTGTGGTTGTTCAACTATCCAAAAAAATGCAAAGAAAAAATTAAGGCCGCTCTTGCGAATGCACTTCGATGAGGAGCACCGCAAAGAATTTTTGGAATGATAGTCCGAACCTGAAGTTTTTTATATAATCAAAAGTATGGTTATTAATTTATATAGACATGCCACTCTTACATGAAGCGTGTTTAACGTGGCATTTTCATGGTTACGCAAATATTTTACTAGTGGCTTTGAAGGAGGACGATGGAATTAGCGGAAAGAGCAGAGCACATAATGACCCTATTTTTTGATAGGCTAACTCTAGAAATATACTTTTCAATTTAAAAAAAATACGCTTCGGTATCGCGATTGGTTCATATTCCGTAGTTTCATCGTAATTATGCACATTTTAGGTGTTCTTTTAGAGTTCAAAACTGTGACCACCGTCAAACAGTAGCGCAGATAATGGCCTGATTTATCATTTGAAACAAAATGCTAATAACTTTAAATGGACATTCGGGAAACTAATTATGTCTCCCAGGTAGTTTCACACGATTATAATTATTTAAGTTCGTCAGGAGTCGGAAACTTGGATCGCATACAAACAACAAGATTAATAATGGTTACATTTTTATTTTAAAAATATTAATCATAAATGTAAATAGAAATCCGGGACTTACATGCAGAGACTCTTGGGTAGTTTTTGTACGATTAGAATCATTTTTAGAAGAAATTCGTCCGGAGTCGGAAACTTGGATCGCATACAAACAACAAGATTAATAATGGTTACATTTTTATTTTAAAAATATTAATCATAAATGTAAATAGAAATCCGGGAAATACATGCAGTGTATCTTGGGTAGTTTTTGTACGATTAGAATCATTTTTAGAAGAAATTCGTCCGGAGTCGGAAACTTGGATCGCATACAAACAACAAGATTTATAATGGTTACATTTTTATTTTAAAAATATTAATCATAAATGTAAATAGAAATCCGGGAAATACATGCAGTGTATCTTGGGTAGTTTTTGTACGATTAGAATCATTTTTAGAAGAAATTCGTCCGGAGTCGGAAATTTGGATCAAATTCAAACAGCAGGGCGAATAATAACGCCCCGAATCTCCGAGAGTATAGAGATCTTTATTTTAACATATGAGAGAGAAGCCATCTATTCGATCTCTCTCAAGTTCCTCCTTACGTATGAAACAAAACCCGCAGTGGAGAGATAGAGAAAGGTTGCGGATGGAGTAGTCGGGGCTCGCCGCAAAGCTCACGGTTAGGTTTCCCCAAACTCAGGGAAGAGGAAAGTTACGAGTGGCAAGAGGAGAGTAATCCGAGACTTTGGGGCAAATATCGCCATTAATGCCCCCGGCCTCGTCCCGTGGCTGCCCCGCCGCCCTGCCGAAAATCTCATTTTCGGCGGGGAAAGGATAAGGGGGGAGGGCAGCGCAGAGCGTCCTCAGTCCGAGGTCTTTCGGAGCGGAAAAAAAACTCGCTTCCCCGCTAGATTACGCGCAAAAACGTCCATATAACGCTCCGACGCATTTACCGTGATTAACATTTTTCGGAGTGTAACAGAGAAACGGGAAAAAAACGAGAATAACGCGAGTGAGGCGCGGATAAGAGCTTTTGAGAGGTCAGGAGTCGGGGTCATCTACGTGGCCCCCCATCATCATTGCAGTGAACGATAAATACTTTTCCCGTTAAGTGACCCTTTCTCTACGATCAGATTAGTGTGGTTGCTAGAGAGTACTGGTCTTCCATGCTGGAGGGCGCGGGTTGAATACAGGTTCTGACGAACATTTCTTTACACTGGTAGGCCGAACCTTTCTTGGGTTCCATTAGGAGACTCCTTCTGCCGCATGCGACCGTAACCATCGCGAATCTTTAGTTTGGAATAGAATAAAACAAAATACCGGTGGCCCGGGTTCGAGTCATGAATAGCGGTGTTGGCGGAAATGTTTCAATGTTAATCCGATCCTTATTTGAGTTCCATGAGGAGAGAACTAAACCGTGGTTTCCTTGGAGTCATTCGTTTTGAGGATGATTTTTCCTACGGCGGGCATCTCTCCTGCCTTCCATTCCTGTGTAAGGCACCAATCAGTTAGGAGATCAGCACTTCGAATGTCGTACACCGCCCGTCGCATGCGACGTTATATTGAGATCTCCTTGGCGTCCCAAGTTCGGAGTAGGCTACGGACGGCGGCGGCCTTCTCTTCTCCCATCGGCTCCCATCTTAAGATCACTCTACCGGTCTGGGGGGTATTCGTGACGACAGCACTTCCAGTGCAGTACTCCGCCCGTCGTTAAATGGGACGCTAAATTGAAGCCCCCTTGATGCGAATACGTTCAGAGTAGGCTATACCCGGCGGCGGGTTCTCCCGCACCTACCCTAATACCGCTCCTTGCGCCGATTTATGAGGAGAGCACTTAGAATCCAGCACTCCATCCGTCACATTGGAAGTTTAACTGTGATTCCCATACAGTAAGCCTTTAGGTCTTTTCTCATCCCTTCAACATCATAAATGCATGCATACGCCACTCCCTTTCAGGATATACATTTCCAAACGGGCTTAACTCTCGGCGTTAGACATGTTAAACTAAATTCGAATTAAGAAAATTCCTCCATCCTGCCTTACCTTGCAAGCCTTCTTTGCTCTTGCCACATTCATGTATTTCGCCTCACACGCTCTCCAATTCTCAAGACTCCTTATATTCCTCCTCTTAAGAGTGTAACTCACCGCATTCATCCATGACTTTCTCCGTCTTCTCCTTCCTTTCACGCCATCGATTCTCCTTTCATATATCGGTTTCGTAATTCGACTTCATCCCCTTCACAATTATCCTAAGGAACCAATTCCGGCGAGGCAAACTTGGAAACATGATTTGTCCGTCGATTCTCATCGGACGCACTCGAAATACATGATGCGAGCGTCCCTTCCTTAACCCGCCATTGGTCGCGCTATGAGATTTTCTCTCACACAAAATTTAAACTTGTGCTCACCTTGTTATCATGAGTTAGAATAAGTTCCCTTTCCTTCTAGCTGACTTTTTTTCTCTTCCTATTGACCGACCGTCTCAAAAAGTATAAATGAAGCGTCCGCAGCTGTGTAATGATATGTCTGATACCGTCGGCTACTAGGTGTGAGACTTTACCTCATCGCGCGACCACTGACGTTAGTGTTTTTATATCACTCACAATCAGTTACGTTACACTTTCGTAACATGCGGGCAAAGTTGATTCATTTCGGGGAGAGCAGATACGTTAATGCAAATTATTGAGTCATGAGAAAGTATGTCTTCATAAATAAATATTTCTTCTTGAGGATAGTAATTTTCTTCATTAATACCCAATAGTATCATCGCCAGTAAAATTAGCAATGATTACGTAACTGTATTAGTAATTGTGTATATGTGGAAACCATTGTTTCAAATGAACACTAAGAGAAATAAATTAAATCTAAATATTGTGTAATATATTGCCAATAAACGCTCTATGATAACGATAACGATAGATAATCAATGTAATAATAATAATCTGAGTGTGAGAAAACGTCTCACACGCGACCGCTCGCGTGATAAGTAGCTTAGCGACCACTCCCGGGTTAAGCGGCCGGGGCGAGAGAGGTTGCGCGGAGACCGCATCTCCCGTTCCCTGAACCTCTCTCACCCTTCCTCACCGATTTTTAGTAGAGAACCTCAACCCCAGGCGATCCTTGGGGCCGAGTGAAAAATTTCGCCGCTGCAGGGACTCGTAGCAGCATCTACCATCGCTGCTCGTTAAAGGGGAAAAGCTTAGGCCTGGGCCTCGCGGAGATAAGGCGAGGGAGCGGTTAGAAAGATCGGTTTTAAAGTACCTACCTCCGAAGAGTCGCTCCTCCTCCGATGTGCGAAACGAGAGAAAATTTCCACTCACATAGATAGGATGACCTGGGAGTGGTATCCGGCCTCAGATTCGAACCGACCGAAGGGCAAAGTAATTTACGTTGTAGTGGACCGCGGAGGAAGCGGGATGACGCCCCCCGTTCACTTGGCGGGTAGAATTTAAATCACACATGTAATAAGTGCATACATACTGAGGAGGAAACTGTTTGACTTCTGGAGCCGATAGGAGATCTCGCTTCGAGCTCAATTTGACCAACGGGCATGGGACCGTATTTATGGAATAATAGCAAAGTAAACATTATGTGCAGCATACCGTGTATTTTCCATGAAAGCGTGAAATAATGGTGATCTTTACCGACTGAAGAGATCTGAAACATCCCTTTATTCAATATATTATATCATTCATTCCTATGGTAGCTTAATTTCAACATGGCACCTGAATATTTGGCGTTTTCTTGACAACAGCATAATGTGATGAGTATGTGTTGCAACGTAACAAGAGTTGTGACCCCATGTCCATTAGAAAAAAGTGCTAGAAATCATATCCCTTGCCACCTCCAGAAGTTAAGCAGATTTCTCCCAAAATACCCTGTATACATACCCATCACACCGTTCCCTCTAGGGGTAGGCCCAGTAAAAGAGCTTAATTATTGGTTTTTGATCCGGAAAACTGGCTCCATTTAAATATTTTGTCCATGCCCACATACTTATATACATCCATATATCTTTGAGCAGTTCACGTTCTTGACATTACCAATTAGTGCATGCTCAAATGTATGTATGTATGGGATGGCATCCTAGTGGATATTACAACCTAAAGACAACCCTGATGAAAGTACTATAATTTGAAGTGGATTGGGTTTATCCCCTCGTCCACTTAGTGAAAATTATATTACACCAATAGTTACTTAATGTTACACAATAAAATATATTTTCGACTACCGGGCTTCGTTGCCTAGCGGTAATCTTATTATGTGCATAATGTAATGGTATGAAGGTGTAGTGACGTGCCCAGCTTACGTCGAAGGTAAAATTTACATAACGTCAGCAGGTACTTAGCGTTTATTCGAAAAATTCATTTTCCCTGGCCAAACTTACTCGTTTGTCGCTTAGCGGCGTGGTAGTGGTAGACTCTATTAACACGGATGCACAGTATTTAAGTAGTACTTAAAATATTTAGCTACTCCAACTGATCATTATATATAACACCGTTTATCCTAAGATATCAATCTCACGACATGGTGTGAGTTGACTCATGTCCCAGGCAGGATACGTACCCGCAACCTTCGGGTTTTGAGGCCCGCGCGTAACTGGCCACCGTGGTCCGCGATACATTTCCTCCATCTCATGTATAGCTTCTCGGTATGTTTATACGATGTAGTAAGAAGCCTTACATTACTAGTATTATTTTAATTAGAAACCATTTCTCAGAATTTTTCGACGAAAACTCCTCTTTGCTGTGGTTCAGAGATGCTATCGGTATTAAGGACGTCGCCTTAGAGAAGTAAGTATAAATTTCGAAGTGCAAATAAATAGATTAGCTGAAGTAGTCACCTTATTATGAAATATACTAGCGGTAGACGAGACTCAAAACCCACACCTTAGGGTTTGCAGTGTCACCTACACGGATAACCGTGCCATCAGGCAGTGCACAATTATTGGCTAGCTTTTCTGGATTTATTGGTATTTATGTAGGAGAGGATGACTGTTTCAGTTATTATGTTGAATTTAAATTTCTCGCTCGGAATTGGTTGTATTTTGAGTAGTGTAGCGCGGATCTATATCGTTGGAATCAGTGGAACATAGGCAAGAGGAGCCAAAGGGTCCGGTGCTGAGCTTTCAAGCGAACAAAAAGTACAATTCAGGACGTACGACACTCGGATCTCTTCAAGAAATTGAAAGTACGTACAGTAATATCACTCATTAAAACATTTACCAGGTCCTGCAATCAAACTCTCTTTAGTCTCTTGGCTCTTGGAGCTAGTACATGCTCTGGATCGTCATTTCAGACACACTGTTCTTACAAACCAAACGTGATTTCTTGTACAACGTTCTTGATAAGGTACTAAAAACTATATCCCGCGATGATCTCGCGCTATACGTCCTTGATCCTTAGTGAATTCAGTGTTTCTTTCTCCCTCTGATTGTGAAATGCACGAAGAAATCTTCTTTCATCTACATTCCTCATATATATGAAACAACCTCCACGCAGCTATGTGGATATTCCAAATTTGAGTAGCTAAAAATGTTCATCATCTGCCTTAGACTCTGCTGTCTTTAACTTTCTACTTGACTACTGGCTTTTCTTTACACGCAACAATACACGGATGGATAAACAGGTGGTCCTTTTGTTGTAGCTATATCTCCCTCTTTTGAAACTGTCTTCTGTCAGGTTTCAACTGGACGTCATCCAATACTCCTTTTCTAAGCATTTCCACTCATCTGTTTATATTTTCCTCCATTTTTATCTCATCAGGCATCTCAATTCGTCTTCTTCCCCTTCCTCGCTTTCATTTACTTTTTCCTTCCCGAACCTTCATTTCGAGCAGCTTCGGCGCCATACACTTATGCACCGACGAAGACGTCTTTCTCTTTCCAGTTTTCCTAATAATATTTTTTCTCTTGCTTTGTTATTGGCACTTCTTCATTTCTCAGTTAGTCTAGTTTACTTGGATCATTCATCGTTAAACCACATTTCAAAAATTGTTATGTAGGATTTTCCAGCCGTCGTCGGAATGTGGAGCAACTTCTTTTGCTCTGCCATTTCAAAAGCCACGATAAGGCGCTTATCCGATGCTCATGAGAGTCCACCATTTCACACA
Organism: Pyrrhosoma nymphula; assembly: GCA_963573305.1. Classification (NCBI taxonomy): domain Eukaryota; kingdom Metazoa; phylum Arthropoda; class Insecta; order Odonata; family Coenagrionidae; genus Pyrrhosoma; species Pyrrhosoma nymphula. Next base: position 42,221,807 of record OY754334.1, read on the forward strand.
ATCCATTGTAAATCTTTCACCACAATAAGGTCATATTCGTAATGCAAACGTTATCTAGATCTAGGATAAGATTTGTCGACTTCTCTCGAGGGAGACTGACATCACAGTTCGTTCCAAACTGAGGATAACAACTGTCAAAGAAAATGCCCAGGGGGACGACCGCTAGGTTCTACTACGAGGTTCCAAAAAGGTTAAGACCTTTTCCTGGATGACTGACTATTGCATCATTGCCGAGGACAGCGAATGCAATGGTGATCCTGTTGAATCACAAGTTCAACGCGATTTTCTTACTCTTGAAATAGGCCAGTCACCTGTTTTTGACTGTAAATTAGTCCTAGCCTAGAGAGATGGATATCCAGCTTTCTTTTCATCATTTTGGTGGTCTCTTGACTTGGAGGATGTTATCTCTAACAATGCCTGGGAGTCTGTCTTCCGACATTACACCTACGTGAGCATCCCAGTATCTTTTCCGCTCTCTTGATCATCTGACGATGTCGTTAATGTTTGTATGCAGCCTTAACTCCATGTTTATTTTTAAATCAAAAAGTGTGTTTCCCGCCATCATTCTCATCATCCGTATTTCAGTTGTACTCAATAGTCTATCAGTATGCGTTGTATTAGCGACTTGATTTTCACTATGATATATATTTGAGCTCACTAACTTAAATAACTTGATAATTTTAACGTTATCCATTTTTGTGACCCTTTGAATAAATTATACGATTATGAGTACGATACATGATCCTCGGAACAAAATCAAAAACATAGACAAAGCTCATATTACTCCATCACAACTCTTCGCGGCTTCCAATATTCGTAAGACAGGATCGGGCTTGCGGATATTAGGTCAGTCATCTTCGTTAGGAGGCCGGATCATGGCTCTACCAACGCTTCCACAATAAGTATTTATATAATCATAGAAAAAAGTCGTAATTTTTATGTAACAGCATTAAAATAACTTCTTAATATTCTTAATCATATTATATTTAATACGCATGCCTATCCTACTTAAGGCGGCTGGAGCGGAAATTGAGTAATTGAGTGCATATTTCAATAATTTTTCAAGTTATTCGAAAAAGAATTCTTGAACCATAATTCATTTAGTGAATATTTTTGTGCATTTAAACACACTATTCAGGCAGTAACAAAAATTATACAAGAATTATATTTAAAATGTTGCCTTAATTAAAGAATGTTGAGACTCGAGTTTTCGGCGCGGTATTCGAATTTTAGACAACATTATATTGAAGCGTGTTGTTTTAGGATATTGGAATCGGCGTGATACCTCAAATTAACGTAAGTAACAACCATTATAAATAATAAGAAATGTATTATTTCGCGTTTATAAGAAAATCTGTACACATATAATCAAGTTTTTTACGAAATATATGTCATGTGCCATAAGTGTACGAGTTAAAATAGCATTATATTGCCAAAAACCCCAAATCAGTGTGATGAAATGTAGTTCACATTCATCTATTGATATCACTAATGGGAACACGAACGCATGGAAATATGTACATAAACAAAAATTGCTCCAACCACCTTAAGTGTCCTCAGACAGCGTTTAGCGGCTCCGGATGAGAATATTAAGGAAAAGAACCGGCACACTGGCCATTGGCTGACCACCGCCCTAAAAAAGCCCCCGAATCGAAATTAATCTAAGCATCTTTAGCATTTTCAGGGTGAGTTGGCGAACGATTGACATTTAAGATCAGTCATCGACACAGTAACTTAGAACAGCAACAGCATAGGATAGGAAAAACTTCTATATCTTGGGATTTCATGAGTGTTAGAAAACTGATAGTAATGTCACCAACCTGGCAACTGTCGAAAAGTATGTGCTTTCAAGAACAGGAGGTCAAAGATAGGGAGAATGAATTTTAAGGTGTTGAAATAGCAACTTATCCGAGAAATAAAAAAATCAACATGCCGTGACTAATTTGGTGTTAGGTATGAACGCTACCAACCTAATAATGGCTATCGGGAAGCGTATATTTTCAATCAGGTATTAAATAAATGTGAATGACGGCAGGGAGATATAGGAATGTTATCTGTACTTATCCAGGAAAAACCTCTTCATCTGGGTCTCCGCGACTAGGTAGCAGCTAGGTGGGAAAGGGAACCTTCTGGCTAGTTCTATCGGCAGGCATAGGGTTCAAAGCAGGACGATAAAAATATAGAATCGGAATAGTTTGAAGGGAGGTGTTGATCATCGGTGTTGCTGCACTTGAGCTTCCTAGGGAGGCTTCGTCGGCGGTATATCTTCGAACCTTTCATAACCGTTGGCCGCCTGAGTGCGGAGGATCGGCACGGTGGTCCCCAGGCGGAGGGGTAGGCGTCAGGGAATGTTTTATTTTTCCCAAGGGAGGCGCGAGAGAGGAGAGAGAAAATAAAACGGTTTCGACGAAGGACGAGGAACAGAGCATACGGCAGGAGGGACGTGAGAGAGAGAGAGAGAGATAGAGAGAGATGGAGTTCTGCGAGTTTGCCTCGTCCACGCTTGAAATTTTTCCTTTGCTTTTTATGAAAAAAAAATACATAGAATGGAATGATAATTTTTTCTTCCTGGTGTGGGAACGCCATGAGAGTTATCTCGAGGAAAAGTTTTTAACCCACCCCCGTACTCCATGGAGAGATAGAGGGAAGGAGAGTGAGAGAAAGAGAGAGAGAGTAGGGAATGGTCCCCTTTTTTGAAATATTGCCCTCCGGCCACTTGCTTAACGAAGCGCCTCACGGTGGGAAAAAAATGAACGAGAAGAAAACGACGGTTGCTTCTCAAAAAAATGATACATATATGTATATACTATCTATGTATATACATGAAAGGTCCAGTCCCCGGGGTTGTAATCGAGGGAAACTTAAAGGAATAGGGAATGTGAGGTGCTCGCTAAGTAAAGAGATTTTTAATTAAATACACGCCGGCACATAATTTAATTTACGCTCCGTTGGCAGGCTTCGAACGATTCCCTTCCGATGGGGCCGCGTGGAGACGCTCTGTGTCTTTCGTGGGCGCCGTGATTTTCACAGGCGAGCGCGCAAACGAATTGAGGTGGATTGGATGGTTGGTTTTACGATGGAGAAAATCAAACAAAACGCTTTGTGCTGCGGGAGGGAAACACTGAAATAACTGCCTGAAAGCATCCGATCTAAATGGCGCTAAGAATTGTCGCGAGCCATGAGATTGTAAAAAATATAAAAACAAAAGAGAACTTTGGTTATTATGATGGCACATTCCATAGGAAACAAATAACTCTGAGAATATTTAAATGTAAAAGTCCATTTTGCTGTACAAATAAAATCACTTGAATTGGGTGACAAGATTCGTCTCCTAAAATATTTTCTTGGTCACTCCTAGTGATTATTGTCTTCATATCCTAATTTAAAAAAACAACTGGGACTAGCGCAATCATACAGGATTACTCCAAGTGAAGTGGAATTTAAATTATTAGTCATTGACATTGCAAATAGGAAAAAGATATTACATATTGTATTGAAATCTTCGCAGTTTACTCATATTCTTGTTCCTAATTGGAAAAAAAGGGTGCACTAATTATGAAGAAAAACCAACCTACTCGCATTACTTTTCTGCAAATTGAAATTAGATGAGGTTAAAGTCAAGAGTCGGTTGTAATCCACGACTAAACTAGTCTAAATCTGTGAAACACAAGAGTCATTTAGGCGAAAAACTGATATAAGAGGAAACTTATACCAGGATGTGCCAAAATCAGCAAAAAATCGATTGAATCGCACGAGTTATCAGCAAATTACTGCATTGAACGTACCCAAAATGCATTAGCTCAGTAGATGTGGCGCGAATGTCCAAACCTCTGTCCGAAAAGTTTGTTAGATATTGCATAATGGGAGACTTACCTTTGCCTTCTTGTAGCTGAGGCATGACACCAATGAAAACAGCATTTTTTACTAGAGAGATAGACTAAAAAGAGAATTTCTTACTGGTTGCAACTAACCTAGGCGTAGGCAAACCAACTTGAAACCTCTCCTGACGAAAATTAAGAATTTAATCGATCTCCCCGTTTCACCCCCCTCGATACGGTTTGACCTATATGGAGTTTGCGCTCCGTAATAGGGGTATTAATTTTAAGAGATACCTGAATCGCGCTCAGGACTCGGTAATATGCCGCCTCGTAATCTATTGGAGCTCTTTCAGGGCTTCCGACCGGCTCTTTGGGTGATTAATATACCCGCAAGCACGGCCGGTGGAGCATCGAGGTTATATACAACGGCCTCTTTTTCGCGAAATGATTTACCTACGTACCGAGTTTTGTCTCGATTCTTTCAAGTTAAATGGAAATCCCTTAACAAGCAAACTCAGCGTGAAATGCGTTTGGGGTTCTTACATAGGTACAGAATAAGTAAATTCCGTCCTTTTATTCTTTTAATCCGTGAATTTTCGCGATTTTTCATTCCCGAATCCCGGTAAATGGGGGCCGGAAAACCTGGAAAATTAATCAATGTTGAATGTAGGCTCGACAGGTTTGACACGCGTTATATCATAGTTTTAATAGCTAACTCAGTCTTTATTATTAGATATATGTCAATTGGATGAATTTCGCCATGGAAAAATGTTTGACTTGACAGAGATTCGAACCCGGATCTCTCAATTGCCGGTCAAGTGGCTTAAACCTTTATACGCATGGCGTAACTGGCTAACATGTCTTTTTACATGGAGTGAAACTAACAAGGACACCCGATTGGAATAGGAAAATCCTGGTTTGAATCCTGTTCAAGTCGAATTATGTTTTCATGGCAAATTTCATCCCTTCAGTGTATGTCCTTTCTTTCGTGCTCGTGACCTTGCACCATATCATTTTGTACAATTCGAAGTTATTTGGAAACTATCGTCATTAGAGTTAAATCATGAAATCTTCGTTCAATCTATTCAAATGGGAAAGCCTAAAATCCTTCCATGGCTGATTATTTGGGGAGGCGATAGACAACTGAAGTTTTGGCCATTGAGTATAGCTGGATGGGTTGGTAAGGGAAGAATTAGTAGAGGAATGGAGAAGGGGTGGAGAAAAATTGGGAGTCGGAATTAGCCTGCTCTTAACGAAAAACGTCAAGAGGTCCTCGGTGTAAAATGTCCCATCCGACGGATGAAGAGCTACACTTGAAATGCTGTCCACAAAGCACTCCAGTAGAGATTGGAATTCCTCCGGGACTTTACCGTCGCTTCTGGGAATGGAACCTGGGGATGGTAGACCGGTACACATCAACCACACCAACCCGATCCCCCTTTAAAATCCTTGCTTATTTCTTCCTCTTTTTCGTTTCGGCCGACTGTGGAGCAAGTTTTTTGGAATGAGAATAGTTTCGGCCTTGATCTTCGCCAAAGGACCCTTCATTGTCTCACACTAAGCTCTCCTCTTTTCTTCTGTCCATGGTGATAGAATCCCAGCTTTTATTCTGTTTCGGAAACCTATGGTGGGCTCAATTCTGAATTTGTGTACCTCATGAAACCAGTGTTCCTTATAGTTACCCATTTACGAAGATTTTCTATCTTCCCTGGTCCATTCGGTAGCCGTGTTCGAAAAACACAGTTCCTCTTTTTCTGATGGTGTCTGATATAATTTCCATCTGATTGTATAATTTCTGGCTTTCTCATCTTATATCTGAACCATATTGTGATCTTCGAGATCGTATTATCTTTCACAGAATTTCACTGTACTAATTCAAACCGCTTGATCAATCCTGGCTCTGCTAAGATAAGATATTCAACTGCATACAGGGCTTCAGGCCGGATCAATGTAAAGGTAGACACTTAATGCCGCATTGATAGATGGATTCTTCATGTTGTACAGTACATGCCAATACTTGCTTATACTTTACAAAGTATTATTTACAATTTAAGAAAACCGCAAATGTAACAGAAAACACGACAATATGACACGGTTTATCAGAGCCGAAATCCAGTGACCCTGTTCCGCATCATGAGCAAGAGACTCACTAATAATTAGGCATGAATTCCGGTAAATCTCCATTTAGGAACTACGGTTGCAGGCTTACACAGCGTTGCTCTGATTATAGTGCAAGATTTTGTGGATGATTCCCGTGTATTGATTAAGGGTCTTTTCGACGACACCTCTCGAATGGATTACAGCGTTAATCTTCAGTTTTCTTCAGCGAAGTAGCTTCAGCATTGACGAGAAGATGAATGCTGCAATGCATTGGAAGCATCATCGAGAAAATCTTGAATTAACGCACGGAAATACCTGGAATATCTTTTTCTATCATCGCGAACTTTAGCCTCAAATTACTCCATTTTATTTCGATATTTTACGGGACAGTCTGAAAGATCTCCTCTGAAAGACGCGTTCTGGCCTCGTATCCAGGTCCTTCCGTCTACACTACGGCTTGGCAGTGAAGAAACATTAACAGTTATGGTAATCAATGCTGATTACCAATAAATACTACACGCATACACACATACCCATCACGTCATTTCCTTTCGGGGTAGGCATAGCAACGAAAGTTCAATTCTCGGCGATAGGCTTATAAAGCTGATTCTACTTTACTAATTTTCTCGATACTGCCCAACCCTTGCATACCTCTTTTGATTCAGTTGCCTCATACATGCTTCTTACATGCCCTCCAGGCCTTAAAACTCCTAATATTCCTTCTCTACCACACTTAATCCATGACCTCTTCGGTCTACTCCGTCCGTTCACTATATCTGTATCGTAGTTCGATATTCTTCCATTCTATACGTCCAAAACAATGAAGCACACTCCTTCCAAATATAACCGTTACTAGAGAATCTAACCTTTATTCGTTTATCACCTACTCATTCGTAACCCTATCCATCATAATTGTACCATAAATACTTCTCAGATAACCCACGGCATTTAGCTGCATACGCTGATCCTGAGATACCTAGATTTCGCTGACATGTAATAACGTCGGGAAAATAACACTTTTGCACACATCTATGCCCGCTTCCCCAGAATATTTATATTAATGATATATGCATATGAAATAAAAAGATGATTTCAGGAATTTTCGAGAATTATGGGGAAATGCTGTTTCCCGATTGTGATTCCCGATGGTTCCATTATACCGGGAAATTGGATATACTGGGTGAATGTATACGCAAACGTCCCGGCGCTCTTGCCCGGGAGGTTAATTTATGCGCAAGGGGAGCAACGAGTTGCTGTATCCGAGGGCCTTACCGAAGGCCTATTTTCGGCGATTGCCAATGGTGGATTTACATGCCGCATGTTACCTACCTCAAACTAATCCCCGTGCCACGATCGGTGAAATCCTCCATCCGACAGCTCCCCTTAAACCATGCATATAAATGTTGTTGGTTGCGTAATGCGCGGAAAGCACATTCTTTCAAACGTGTTATCGTTCGCAAATTTTATTCCGGATTTAATTCATGGACAGCTGCGCGCTTATGATGTTTACCCTCGTGAGGTCCACATAACCGGCATTCAACAGATTACAAAAGTGATATTCTGCTCACATGAGCGTATCCAACTGCAAATTTCAATCAATATTCCGCGTCTTCGATTGCTCCAAAATTTCAATTGGCTTGAGCCATTATACTAATTAATATTGCTCACCTCAAACAGCTCTAATGAATTTAATTCATGAGAGGTAAACCATAAAGCTCATTTGCTTCGAGCATTACAATATCAAGCGACGTCGTTCGGGCTTAATCGTCGTGCTATTAATGCAAATTCAGGCAATTTTTTCGTTCAAATTTCTAATGCGTTTCTGAAGAAATTTTAACACCAAATATTTGTCTCAAATCTAAAGTTTTGTTATTATAACTGATCACATACATCTCAAATTGCAAATATGAGGATGAAAGCGAGAGAAAAAGTGATTTAGAAATTTCTGTGACAGAAATGTGCAAATAATAGAAGAGATTTCTTTCTTTAACGAGTGTGTCCCGGCAGGAATAAATAACAAAGAAATTTGACTGGTGGATTGACCAAAAGAAGTATATCTAGAGCTAGCTGTCCCTCCTGTGCGACGCTCATCCGTGATATTTAAGACCCTTCCCAAAGACTGAGTTGAAAATAATCCATATATTCTGATGGAATGTGCTTAAATTAGGCATTTTGGAAGCTACTTTTGAGTGACCACTACCGGATTGACACTTTATTTGCTAAGAATATTGCTTAATGCGGAGGTAAATGAGAATGGCTACGCTATGAGAAAGCTGGCCACGGCCTGCTAGGAAAAACATCGGTTTCCCTTCGATCACTGAGGTGGTGAACCGTTGTGATCGGCTCAAATTTCGACGTCCAATCGGTCCGAGGTGCAATGGCCCCAGAATACAAGTGACATACAGCTTGTGCGAAATGATCTCAACAATGGAAAATCGCTGAAACTAAATTACTAGAGACTAAAGCTAGAGTAGCTGGTCTTCGGATAGCAGTGACATAATTAGAAGGCAGTAAGTCAAGGATTTTCATGAATTAAACTTAAATTATTATTCTGTCAAAAAACCCAATTCAAAATATAACCTCAATTGTCCAAGGGATTCCAGCAGATGTCTAAAAAGAACGAGCAATGCTCCAGAGAAAAATCGCGGTCGCGAGCTTTCTTTAATTGAGATGAAGTGTTTTCAAGATGTTCCTGTAAAAAAAAGAGAGCAGTTTTGAGAGATATTAATTTTGCCTCATGATATGACAATGCTTGAAAATGAGGTTTTGCTTTTATCCACTCCGGGTGAACGAGATCCTCACGGTATATTTTCGGTTGCTAGAATTACCCTAGTTTGGACTCCTTAAAGCCTATAGTAAAAATGTCTTTCAAGGAATTCCAGCGACTTTTCTTTTGTGAGCATCTTTCGCAATCTGCTTTTTCCGTTGATGGCTCGTCACACGCCAAGACCCTCTCTCGTACCCTGAAAGAGTAATCTACAAGCTTATCACTAGGAATTCTTTCGTCCCTTAAGCTTTTTTGTGCCCCTTTACGAGATGGGTACTCAAGACGGGTTGGAGTCCGCAGAGACGTTGAGCCTTCCTCGGATTTTCTTTCCGCTAGGAAATGCTGGAGAACGGAGCTGAAGTGTTACTCTGACACTTCTTAAGGAATGCTAGCAAAATCTGTCACTTAGTTATATTTCGCAACGACTCGCCAGCTAAAATTGCAACTCTGAAAATCAAATTTAACGATTTTCATTGGTAAAGTCACCGGTAGGAATGAAACACACCTTCGTTTAAATGCCGTCTTTGGGCTAGATTTTACGATACCATGGAAAATGTTTATATACTCGTATAAACCGCATACAATTTGATTAAAATAGAAGTTTAAAGTCATTTCAAAACAGAAGTATTGCTTTGATTTTTATTACGCCCAGTTATGGATGAATTTGTTGGTAAAAAAATCGATTTATTCAAGTGGTTTTGCTGATAAAAATTTTGTGCATCATTACGAAGAATTTATAATAATTTGAATGGTTAATCAACCGACTTCCAGTAACACAACTCACAAGAAGTTTTTAAAATCTCTTTTACCATATGAGTCTTTTATGAATTTATTTAGTTTTTTATTTTTAATTTATGGTACATGCTATTTACATTTCCCCATAAAGTGAGACTATATCTTATTGTTCTCAACTAATCCATAGTATATTAATTTCAGTGCATAAAATGGAATTAATTCATTAATGTACTGCATTTGATATAATATTCTTCTTAATCTTGTATTCAATGCAATGACATGGTTCTTCAATTTGAAGTCATCATCAATTATTATACCCAAATATTTATACCTTATTACTTGTTCTAATATTGGGCATTTACAATTTATTGAGCTTACATGTAAGCAGTCATGTGAATGTTTGGCAATTTTTAGTATTTTTCTGTGAGCTCTTTGTTACAACATGCATAAATTTTGATTTTTATTCATTTACGATTAAGTTATTATCATGTGTCCAGCAGAAAAATATTTTAAAATCTTTTTCCAACATCGCTATTGTATCTACAAAATTAGTATGAGTAGAAATTAGTAAAGCATCATCTGCGTATAGCAGTAAAGTACAATGGTTAATAATCTTAAATACATCATTTATGTAAATTGTAAATAACAATGGGCCCAGGATAGAGCCTTGAGGAACACCCTTACTTGTGGAAGCAGGTTAACTTATATAATAACTCTTATTTTTATCCTAATTCTCCTGTCCTAAAAGTAACTAACGAACCATTCAAACAATGTTCCTCTTATACACATATTATTTAGTTTATGCAAGAGTATTTCATGATCAACTGCATCAAACACTTTCTTAAGATCAATAAATAATAATATTACACTCATTCTCTTTTCTAATGCATTTCTTACAGTTTCTTAAAATTTCTCCAGTGCAAATTTAGTACCTTTAGATTCTTGAGATCCATACTCGTGCTTTGCAATAATATTATTATTATCCATGAATTTAAGCAACAAGTTGTCAATATATCTTTCAATAACCTTATGTAAAGAAGGCAGTATGGATATATGTCTATAATTATTGGCATCCCCACGAGCACCACCTTTGTATATTGGCCTAACAATGGCGGTTTTCATTTTCTCAGATACTTTTCCCTTCCCTATACTCAAATTTATGAATTTAGCCAAGATATAAAGGTATATTTCATAATTTTTTATATCAATCATTCTAATATCATCTATTCCAGGACCTTTGTTTTTATGGAAGTTAATATTTTGCTCAAATCTAGTGCCGATATCTCTGGTACAAAAAAACTGCTTTGGATGATACTATCTGGGATGCAAAGAATTTTATGGTTACAGTTTACCTTAATTTTTTCTATTTATCAGTAAACTCCTTCAAAAATATTTTTCCTAATTCATTATCAGTTATTCCTTTATTTATTTATCAGTTAATCCTAGTAAATTCTTATCGCCACCTGCATTACTTCTTCTACCAGTTAATTTATCTCTAACCATATTTTTCTTGGGTCATTTACCATAGCAGATAACCTGTTCATATAAAAATTCCTTTTGCTAAATCTTATTGATGTTACTATTTTCTATTTTATCAGTAAACTGATTCACAAATATTTTTCCTAATTCATTATCAGTTATTCCTTTTATTTATTTATCATTTATCCTTGTAAATTCTTATCGCCACCTACATTACTTCTTCTACCAGTTAATTTATCTCTAACCATATCTTACTTGGGTCATTTACCATAGCAGATAACCTGTGCATATAAAAATTCCTTTTGCTAAATCTTATTGATCTTACTACTTTTTTTCTTTGATTTTGGTAGTTACTTTTATAATGAACATTTGTGGGATTTTTCTTCCATTTTATAATCATCAAATCCCAAAATTTAATTTTCTACAATAATTCATCTGATATCCATTCTTTTTTCTTTTTTGGTTTCCTATGAACATTTTTAGTAAACGTGGCTTTCTCATAGATATTATTCATAGTCACACACATTTTATCATATAACACATCAGGCTCGTTGCATTCCACCACATTGCACCAGTTATTGTTATTCATGAGATACCTAATTCATTTTATTTTGGCAAATATATCTAATTTTACAAATAATTCCCGGTCTGTTCCCTAGCATTTAATGATTAGACCATGAATAACCAGCAGCAGTAACATAATGATCAGATATTTTAGTTTTTAGGATTATACCATCCGTTCGAAACAATTTCCCTTTATAATTGATATGGTCAATGCATGTCCTAGATATTCTGTTAATATCTACTTTTTCTCGAGTATAGTCAGTAGTTAGATTCACAAAACTATTTGCTACAAGAAAATCTTTATATCAAATTGTATTTATACTACTGCTGTCCTTCATATCAATATTTATGTCTCCAAGTAGTACATCCTCTTATTTACAAAATACATCTATAATTTTCTTCAATTTCTTAATAAAATCAGTAACTTTGTAATGAGGTGGACGGTAAACACAGAGCATAGTCATTTCTACACCACCTAAGGTCATGATGCCTAATATTGCTTCAAAATATTTAGTAGAAATATTTTGCTCCTGGAAATGTATATAGTTCTTTACATATATAACAATTGCTCCTCCTATTCTTCCCTTCCTTAATTTAGAGAATATTTTGTTATTATCTATATTATATAACATAAGCTCAGACTCATTCAAGTTAACTCCAGAAAATACTAATGCAACAAAAGTTAGTTTTTGTGATAAATTATGTAAAATAATATCGTAAATGAAAAGGAAAACTTTGTTATATTCCACCAATTTATTTTCAGTTACAACTAGTTTCGACGCAGCGGCATCATCTTCAGGTACAAAGAGTAAAACCAAAAACATGATCCTTATATACCCTAGATGGTTTATAAGGATCATGGTTTTGTTTTTACTCTTTGTACCTGAAGATGATGCCGCTGCGTCGAAACTAGATGTACCTGAAAATAAATTGGTGGAATATAACAAAGTTTTCCTTTTCATTTACGATAAAATGAACTTCCACAAGGTTGATCCTGAGATGATGGAGATAATATGTAAAATAATGCTTATTTCATCCCAGTTACTTTTCATTGATCTATTATTTAAATTTAAAACATTAAGATTATAATTAGCTTTAACAATATTCAAAATTGTGATAACAATAGCAACTTATCTCCTCGGTTTTGCTTATAATATCTATATCATCCATTATGTATCTATATATATACTATGATTTTCTACAATCAATAAAAGATGATCAATTAATTCTATTAAAATCTTTATCATCACAAATTCTAATTGTTAAAGCATAAGGATCTTTTTTACAAGAATTTAACCAAATTTTACCCAAACATATTTTTATTGTTTCTCCTCACATTTCATTTATGCTTTCCAAAATAATTCATTGAAGTAACTCGTAAGGGATTGATTTACATATATACCTTTACAACTGTTCTCATTTTTTAGGATTTTTCTTTTTACATTCCACTCTTCCCACATAATTCTAATTAATAAGCTTGTTGTTAGTTTTTGCACAATAAATTGTCCTTGTATAGTTGAAAATTCAATGTGCTCAAATGAGCTAATTTTGGCTTAATAACTACATTACTACATAAATATAGAATTTGACGTTCAGAAGAACATTTTTCCCGATTGCTTTCATTTTAGCCCTGATACCGAATGGTGTTTGTATGGAAGTTTCGCATTAAATTATGTCTGTATGGAAGTTTCGCAGCATGCGAAGATTTTCAGTGCCAATGTCTTGAATGCAAGTTATTAACGAGTTGAGAGTAGGTATAGCGCAACTGCTCCGTGGTTTCTTTACGCCTTAGGGAAAATTATCTCGCGGTGGACGAGAAACTCGCGCACGGAAGTCTGAGGCCCTCACTTCTGAGCTTTCCTCCTTCGTCCGGGAATTCGAAGCGTGCTCTCCTGCGAGTGGAAGTCCTGGAGAGGGCACCTTCTCTTCATCCATGTCATTTATTATTTAGTATCAATTAAAAGTAGTTTGACGCTTCCCGGGCAAGGGGCAATCTCCCTTCGCTGACGACGGCCTCCCGGGGCCTCCTAAAGACCTGTTTCTCCCTTCGCTCCCGTACTTCCCGTGCTTCGCACATCTCATCACTCCCGTACCACGCTAAGAAGCCCTACGCCATACCGGAGTGCCCTCCGACTTCTTGATAACATCACTCGAGGATCGTAACCCACTTTGTCTAGCAATTTCACTGCAATACATTTTTGAAGTTGATTGAATACGTTTGAACTATTTTAAAATGTCATCTTGAATACCAATATCACCAATGCATACCAATTTTCAAGTAGCTCAATTAGAGTTCTGTGATAATTTACTGATATAATTATAATTTCATTAATTCATCAGTTCAATTTTTTTATTCTAGCTGTCATATAATCAAGGAAACATATTTGCAGCTCATTTTCTTTTTCACCACCTGATTTCCAATTTACATGCAAAGTTACTAGTACATCTAAGAGCTGAAAGATATACCATAAATGTAACGCCTATCCACTGCTCTTTCGTGTGAGATAGTTGGTAGTTATATACTAAAATATACGCCAATGGGATGAAATTTGCCAAGAAAAAAATCATTCGACTTGACTGGAATCCGAACCCGGTCAAATTGCCGGTCAGTTGTATCAGCCAATTATCACACCAATCGTGCTTCATATATTTTTTTATATTTATTTATATAATGTTTGAGTGCTTTGCTACATTGAGATTAGGTACCACTGCGATGCGGTCACCATGCACCATCTAGGAGGAGAATCAGGAGTTACAATCTGGCATAGAAAGAGGTATCATCAATTTGTAATCGTGTCACCTAGACATTAATCCCAAGGGGAAATTACAGCAGAAAATTCGAACAGGCCCCGTGCTCATCTAACATTTTTAATCCTTAGAAAGCAGCTCGAGGAACTAGATCCCGCGGCAGCAGAAAATTAGAACAGGCCCCGTACTCATATAACATTTTTTTAATGCTTAGAAAGCTGCTCGAGGAACTAGATCCCGCGGGATACAGCATCCGTATCTCGGAGCACTGACACGGGGACGGACTCGACCCGGAAAACTCCCGGGACTTGTGCGGATGTTTTTGTGCCTGGGAGATATCGTCGACGGCGGCAGCTTGAACGCTTTTAGCGGTGGAAGACTTAAGACACAAACAGGGACGGGTACTTCACTGTCGGGCTTAAAAGGGAGGGCGGGGGGCCAGGAGTACGAACTTCCGCCCAGAACCAATTTTGTGACGGCCCTCGGAAGAAGTATATAGTAGTGTGACGTCTGACGAAAGAGAACTGCAGTGTGGCCACTAGTAGATTATATTTTGTATTTTTTTTCAATTAGGGAGGTTTGTCGTAAGGCTGAAGTTAAGGGATCTTAGAAAATAGTTTCAAATTTCTTCATTGAAGCTTCCGCTAACGAATTACGACTAAATGTACCCTATATATAATACTGAATATCATAATAACTTTTAATTATATGATAATAATGCATTGATCGGATGCAATTCGTGTAAGTTTGGGTGGCTGCTGCTCAATGTTTTGTGGCCATTGCTGGTGATATAATGAGGGAATAAGTCATCTGCCGGACTATGAGAATTATACATTATTATTTACTCTAAAATATTCATTTGGGCGCTGGGGTAAAAAATAATTCGCACTAATCAAGATAAAAATTAAACATAAATCGAGAAAAATATCATTTTATCCCAAAAAGAAACCTCTCGTGCCTCGAAGTCATAAATGTATGCAGCAACCGTTTGATTAACAAAACCATTTATATGTATCGTAATTAATACAAAACAAGGGAAAATATTGGAAAGTATATCCAACAATTTCTTGGTTTTGCCAGATCCATTTAATCCTTCGATTCAGTTTGGTATTTTTGATGATATTCTCTTCTTCCATCCTTCTGTGCGCTTCCTTATTGCTTACTGAAACACAAATAAATTAAGGCCTGTGGCTAGTCAACAAATTACTTAGAGTCCGGAGAATAAAGATATGAACAAGGATAAGAAATTCCTCACGCTACTCGACCTAATCAAGTAAACCAAAAAGCATTTTTTAAAGTATACGAAGCAGGACTTGGGTTTAGCATTGCAGTAGTGCTCTCCCAATTCTCTCAAGTAGGGTTGAGATTACCGGAACAAAATTCGAAACACTGACGGGGTTCAAACTCAACCTATCATGCGGTTTCCAGAAAATTCCGTGCGAATCCCAAACCAGCTCTCAGCAAAACTAATATCAAGAGGTTTTCTAGGAAAAGCGAAGAGTTTTCTGAGAATCAATTAGGTCAAAGAGGTTCGAAATATTCATTAAAAATACCTTGTTGACATTGGGAGAGTTTAAACTTTTACCAAAGTAGACGTCACTTAGTAATTATGACGTGAGATAAAATCGTAGGATATAATAATTGAACTTTTCCTTGGTTAGAATTTTATGATACTCTCCCTTCATAAATTTCCAATGTTAATATACGTATGAAGGCTCAAAAATACTATGGTTGCATCTCACAATCTGTGAAGAAATTAAAGAACAGGGCTATTATGTAGGAATTGGGAATGATGCAATGATGCACGGTGGTACATTCATCTCACTGCCCGGGCTTTTTCCTGCGAAGCCTGGGTGGCGGAGCAGATTTTTCATGTTTGCCTGGCCATTGTGAGAGTGTACCACCCGAAAATTAACTCAATCAAATTTTTATATTTTAATTTGCAAAGAGTTATGAGGCGGAAAATAAGGCAGCGCTGACCGTGGAGGGTAGAGTAACGCCAGAAGAGCATTTACACTCCACTTTCGCCACTCCGCGGGTCTCTAGGCGTGTAACGCCACGTTCCTCGCGCCGGCGTTCCTGCGAAGGCGATAATGGCCTTGCATAAAAATGAAACTTACGTTGCTAGTTCAAAATTTTCTACTCTTGCAACCTTCAATCCTCAAAATGGAATACGACTGAGAGGGTATACACAGATGGAGAGGCGTTGGTAAAATTGGGCGCGTGAGTTTATTTTTCTTTGTGCCTATATTTTAACTTGTCACGCCTTATTTTTTATACCTATATTTACATATATATATATATGGGTCATTCCACCCAAGTTCGACCAGGTGATTGCCCTTGGGGTAATCGATTTCGACCAAATTTGGCAGATCGTCTTCATTTGATTACAAAACAAAAACCCCAAAGCCATTTTCTAATACATGCAACGGTTTACGAGATATTGCAATGTTGTAAAACTAGAATTTTACAAAAGCGTCTTCGCGTTTGACGGCATATCTCCGGAAATAAGGAAGATAAAAATACATGCAATGACTCATTTTGAAGGTCTTAAATTGAGAAAGATAATAATTTGATTCTTTTATAAAATTTAAACAATTAAATATAGTTTATAACAAATTCAATTTTTAAAATCGATTTTTGACGATGTAGCTATGCCTTCGATTTTCCTCATTTTTTTATATGTTGTAGATACAACCCTCCTCTACAAGCTAAAAAAATTTGGTACGGGTAATATTTCATTTAAGAAAGAAAAAAAAAATTGAGTGAAGGCGTAACGCTGGCCTCCCGCCGCGGCGGCGTCCGGCTCTCGCGCCGAACGTTCAGTAGTCGGTTCTCCAGATCTCATCAGCGCGCTTCCTTTGCTATCTTCTTTTCGCCAATTTTAACTGCATACCGACCCTTTGATTCTATTTACCCTTGTCATTCGCCATTTGCTTCCCACTGAAGTGACCGCCGCTTTAGAATCCAGGATTAGCGACAACATGCTTAACAGCGGGGGCGACCATGGGCCCACCAGCGGCCGTGCTCGGAGGACAATAGACAAACCTCGCTCCGTCTTAGACCTCCAATGCTACTTTCCTCTCTTCCCCTATCCCATTTTCCTCGCATACCCTTTATTATGTTCTGAGAAACATCTTTGTAAGTATTGCGCCCAGTAGCCGTCGCCCACCCTCACACATTCACATATTAACCCCTGGTAAAAAACAACGGTAAATGGCGGTAGCCACTCATGCTTGCCATTCAACGGAATATTTGTTTCCTTTAAGAAACGATTGCCTTTCTGGACTCTTTTGGCCTCAGTCATCACCACGTTTTCCCCTCTTACCTGAAATATTGAACTGTAAACTCTATTACTATAATGCATGAAAAACGTTTCCTCACGTGAGTGGGAACAAACGTGTATTTTCGGAATTTTCTGAAACAATAGTTTATGGTTGGCATGGAAGTTGAACTTTTTCAAATCAACATTTCTTTATTTCAAAATTCATTTTATAAAACTCTATATTTTTTGAAAAATGTCACATTCAAAATAAATTTTGCATCCCCATAACCATAGTTACTGATTTTTCCTTTAAATTAAATTAAATTTTAATTGCAATTGAAAGTAAGCATAAATTATTTAAGTTCGAGTATTTAGCTCGTATGCATATCGATCCATTATTTTTCCCTTTAGTTATTTAAAGCGTGTGCTTAGAAAACAATTGCAGGATTAATTAGAGCTGCTTAAATGGCCGGAAACTCATGTATCCTTTTGTTTTCTCTGATGAAACATTGCTGTGCTGACTGTTTAAATCACCGAGGGTGATTTCTTCTTAGCTGCAGACCTAAAAGATGAAAGTTAGATTTAGCCGTGGAATTAATATTGCCTAGTCAATTCCGGGTGCGAAATTTACTCACCTTCTCACTGGACCTTGAAAAACATCTGTACTCTCCTCCAAACACACCAAATCAGCATCAGAGAAGTGGAAAGTAATTCCCTCGGATGCTTGGGAAAGACTTTTCAATAATAAGTCTTTTCTGGATTGTGGAATAGCCGCATGGAAAGATCGTATACCTTCCACAGCAGGTGCCTCCCGGAATCTTCTCACCAGCTTCTTCTTTTCCTCGTTCACTTGCTCGTTGGTTACAAACTCAAAGTTCATCCCTTTCACGTTTGATTTTGCCCATTTGTATAGCTCCTCAGGAGTCTGTATGTGTTCACCATACGGGCGCTGCAGACTGGCACGTGTTGCTAATCGTTTCAGCGTCCCTCCTAGTCCGTCACTCGGGCCCTTTCCGTGCGATGTTGCATAGAAATGCCATTCAGCATCAACTCCGAAATCCTCTTGGTGATGCAATAGATTCAGCATGCTGTAGCGGTTCTTATATTGAGCCACATCACCGTCGGAAAAGTAAATTATTTTACTTAGATATTGATCCCTTCTTCGAAGAAAAGTTATCAATTTCCCTTGAAATGTATAGAATGCACTCACGTTATGTTCCATACAGTCTGAAATAATAACCAAACTGAAAGGTGTGACTTCATCGCTGGTATTTCTACTGTAACATGCAAATGGATGTACTGTAGCCTGATCGTTACACCAATGGACCCCTTGCACTGCATCTTGGTGAAGAAATGAAAAATTCTCGGAAAAATCGGCCACAACGACAACTTCTCGCAATTTCAGATTGTCTCTGACTTTCAAATAAAATGCAGTTTGCATGCGAGCGATGTAGTCATGCCTTCTTACTTTGGTGGTATTCTCAGCGAAAGCCTCACAAAAACTATCTACGTCCTTGACCTGTGTAGTTAATGTAAAACGATTTTCATGAGTCCATTGCTTGAAACGAACTTCATCCGTACAGTTTTCCCTGAAGTACTCTGAAATAATTGTTGTCATTCTGTCTGTACTCCCACATTTTCTGACGACGTCATCACCGTTTTCGTCCTCTTCTCGCGGTAGTGTATCTGAGCACTCACCCATGACGCACATTTCTGACGGAAGGCGACAGAGTGAGAATTTCAGGCAATCCCGATAGGTTTTGAACAATTTTTCTCCGTTATCCGACTTTATTTGCTCTAATCCAGCCCCGAGGTATTTCAGCTTGTAATTCTGGTGGATCATGCAGACGCATGTGGTGTGAGTGCCAGGTTCACCAGCCAACACGCAGTCAGGAGGCCTCAAATCCGCAAATTTGGAGAAACCAATCTTTAAATAAGGATTTTTCTCTTTAAAAGCTTCATAGGCTTCCCTCAAATTACAAAGAATTAACCTTTTCTGCTTAACTACACGCAAATTTCCCTCCTTCACACTCTTACACTCTTTTTTACCCGCCATTTCTCTACTAATATCTGGTTCACGGTAGAACTCTATCACCTTCAGTTTAGTGTCATTTGAGAGGTATTTGCTTCGTCTCGCGTTCGCAGAGCACAGAATTCCTTGCTCAGATACGTATTTTTTCATCTTTTTGACCAAATACGTCGATGTGTGAAACTCCTGCTTTATCTTTGAAACACTCCAAGATTTAGGTAGGACAGATAAGATTAAAATTTTGTCACTCATTTTCGTAGCGTTGAGGAACTTATTCTTCAGCTGCATAATCATTTCCTTGCCAGCTTGGTGGAAGTGATCCTCTTGTTCAGGGATATCTTCTTGAATGTCCACCTCCCCACCAGTAACCCTTTGAAGAGATAATCTCAAAGCAGAGGTGGCTACTTTTAATTTATTCGCCGGATATTTTCTTGATCTGTGCAATTTTTTCGTTGTTATAGGTGTTTGATCCAGGGATTTTAAGGTCTCGTTCAGTTTTCCCAAGCGAATTTCTTTTCCTGGAGTGTACTGACTTCCATTCGTTTCATCAGTTCCGCTATCTTTCATGGAACTAACCGATGACTCTGACTGAGAACCTTGAATGGTGAATGTAGCACTGGTTGAAGGTCCTGCTGCACCATAAACCCTACTCAGATAATCGTCATTTGTCGCTTGCTCAGACTGACTTTCTGGCTCATGTTGAGAGCAACCTGAACTGTTCTTTTCGGCTACATTTTCTGGCTTGATGAATTTTTTCACACCCACTTTACATTGAACACAGAGTTTTCTACCCTCTATTACAACAGGCACTAAGTCATGATAGGAATTTTGGAACTCCCTTGTAATTGTCCACAATTTAATCGAGCGAATGTTTCTGTGCAAATTCAAGGGATTGCAGCACTGCTTTTGACGAACCTCGTAGAACAGTAAATAATCCTTACAATGACGGTTGCACACACTGAGGACAGCATCCACACCACTTCTCAATTTGATTAACTCAATTTCACGAGTAGAATAGCTGCGAAAACTTCTCAATACTGTATCACTCGAACATTTCTCGTTTAACGCATCACCAACGGAACACTTCATAATCAACGGCTACAGTCCGAAGAACATTTACTCGCACTGAAACGCGCGCACTTGAAAAGCGAGACCAAGGAGTGTTTTGAAATGTCACTGACGGAGGACAGGCGACAACTGACGAATTGCTTGCAAATGAGATAGGTTGTGAGGGAAAAAACATTTTCATGGGTGGCTACCCGCATTTACCGTTGTTTTTTACCAGGGGTTAATATGTGAATGTGTGAGGGTGGGCGACGGCTACTGGGCGCAATACTTACAAAGATGTTTCTCAGAACATAATAAAGGGTATGCGAGGAAAATGGGATAGGGGAAGAGAGGAAAGTAGCATTGGAGGTCTAAGACGGAGCGAGGTTTGTCTATTGTCCTCCGAGCACGGCCGCTGGTGGGCCCATGGTCGCCCCCGCTGTTAAGCATGTTGTCGCTAATCCTGGATTCTAAAGCGGCGGTCACTTCAGTGGGAAGCAAATGGCGAATGACAAGGGTAAATAGAATCAAAGGGTCGGTATGCAGTTAAAATTGGCGAAAAGAAGATAGCAAAGGAAGCGCGCTGATGAGATCTGGAGAACCGACTACTGAACGTTCGGCGCGAGAGCCGGACGCCGCCGCGGCGGGAGGCCAGCGTTACGCCTTCACTCAATTTTTTTTTTCTTTCTTAAATGAAATATTACCCGTACCAAATTTTTTTAGCTTGTAGAGGAGGGTTGTATCTACAACATATAAAAAAATGAGGAAAATCGAAGGCATAGCTACATCGTCAAAAATCGATTTTAAAAATTGAATTTGTTATAAACTATATTTAATTGTTTAAATTTTATAAAAGAATCAAATTATTATCTTTCTCAATTTAAGACCTTCAAAATGAGTCATTGCATGTATTTTTATCTTCCTTATTTCCGGAGATATGCCGTCAAACGCGAAGACGCTTTTGTAAAATTCTAGTTTTACAACATTGCAATATCTCGTAAACCGTTGCATGCATTAGAAAATGGCTTTGGGGTTTTTGTTTTGTAATCAAATGAAGACGATCTGCCAAATTTGGTCGAAATCGATTCCCCCAAGGGACAATTTTGCCAAATATCTGGTCGAAATTGGGTGGAATGACCCATATATATATATATATATATATATATATATATATATATATATATATATATATATATATATATACACCTATGTTTTGAGCAAGAGGAGAAACATTTTGAGCAAGTAAACAGATCTGTTCGGACATGACGAAATTATAACTCAATATATGCCGCACTAAGACGTTTATATCCGACCTAGGTTTCGACTGCTCAGCAGTCATTATCAAGGTAAGTGGCTGATATGCCACTTCCCTTGAAAATGAAATACGTCATACGAACAAGTACGAACCTTGATAATGACTGCTGAGCAGTCGAAACCTAGGTCGGAAACAAATGTTTTAGTGTGGAATATACTGTTTTTTTCGTCATGTCTGAAACGATGTTCCACAAAGTTACGCCTTCATCTATTAATATTAAACAGATTTGTGTTGTAAACTAAGTGCAGAACTATTAAGTCAAAGGATAATAAGAATTAATGTTTGAATTTATGTTTTAAACGAAATACGAACAATAGAACCAATTATATAAGTCGAAATTAAACAAAACATTAAAAAATATGAATATAAGAGAAATAAGTACGCAAATATAAGTAAATCTATGGTTTACAAACAAATCAGACCTATTACACGTTTACATATTCGGTTGAACATTAGATATAAATAAATAAATAAATAAATAAATAAATATATATGTATATATATATATAGTTGTACTTATTGCCGGTATTCATCAAAGTAATTCAGGGAAAATGGCAGAATAATTAGTTGTTCAAAATTTAGTACGAAATTTCTGATTTGGCCTGATGTTAAATGATAGCATATAAAAATCTAGTTGATTCAGTTATTCTGGGCAGTCATATTCGGATGTAATGATTTTTATTGAAGTAGAACTGCAAATTCTTTCTCGCTTTTTTTTCGAATGATGTTAAGTAATAGTTTCATGATTTCATTATAATTACTTTTTCCGGTATGAACGTGCAATTTCCAGGAAATTAGACGCAAAAATCGTTCTGCACTCTTCCCAGTCTCGCAATGAATCTTTTCCATCCAGAAAACCGGATAGTTGAGGTAAATGTCTGTTAGCTTCTAACCAAAGAGCAATCCAGTATTTTCGGATATTTTATATTATAGAAAGTTTTGAGCAAGTAAACTTTTTAGGCGCATAAAATGGACTTTGACCACTAAAAATGAATTCATGGATGGGAAAAGGATGAAATCAGGGACTGATAAGCATTGAGTAAGTCGTAAGAATAATATAAGGGGAAAAGCCTCAGCGCTTCGCTCGTTGTGACCTCCATTGTTGACTTTAGAAGGAATGAAAACAGGTTTTGAATAATGCGTTAGATTTTAGCGGGGATATTCGGATTGAATTAAAATTAACTTCCACTAGTGTTTCACGGATTAAAGATAAATAGATTAAATTTAGGGATGGACTTAAGATAACTATAAGTGAACGCAGCATTTAATTAGTTAATACCTTCATAAAACATAAAATATTTCCTCGTTCAACTTCCAGCCATCCTTGAAAAGATAAATTATCGATCGGATGACTAATTTAACAAGACAAACTTTTAAGTAGCAGTGATTCCACATCATTGACTATCAGTATTCTATTCATATACGAGATAGAAGGACTTAGCCATGGAGTGAGAAATTTATTGCGATCACCAACGGGAGCCTCCCATCCAATCTATTGAAGTTAATGTAGATTGCAAAAGACCAAAGCACTTTGGCGATCACAAAGGGCAATGAATGGGACAATAAGGCTTGGAGTGAGCCGTAGTTTTGCTCGTGAACTAGGTTGTAGATGGAATCATCGACTGAGGTTACCACATTATACCTAAGGCTTCAATGTATTCACCGCAGCGGATCATTAACGCTTGACAGTAATTTAAAGAACTTCTACCAACTCCACAAACCGGAACATTACCATCATAGTTTTGATTATAGAATTTCACATACATCGATATCATCATCATAGGTTCTCTCCCAAAACAGTTGATAAAGCATTTGATAGACCTGCCAATATTCTCGCAACCTCGAAGAGTTTTCTCTTTAGTTTCATGTGTAAAACTGTCCAATTACCAATGCTAAATACCTTCATCGGCTCTTCGAATCCTTTTCCTGCCTTCATGCATGCATACATACCCATCAAGTCGTTCCCTTTCGGGGTAGGCGCGGAATAGACGTGGGCGCCGAATACGTTTTCGTCGGCGGCGGCGGCCGACCCTCTTCAAACCCGGCGGCGTATTCGGCGTAATCGGCGTGGACCGAATAATATATTACTACTTTCCACGGACGGTTTTTTTGTTTTTTCATGACACCTTAATGCATGCGTTAGGGCGTCATGAAGGGACTGAATCCAATGATAGAGGAAATTGACAGAATGGCAAAACACTTGCATTATGGCGTGATTATAACGTATGTGAGATTCTATTTTTAGAATCTCTAAAAGTCCCTCTCCTTCTAGGGACTGCCCCATCAATGTATTCAGTCTTTTCAGTATTAGTATGTCATTTCAGTATTAGTTAATTTATCAGGAAATATTTTATCTCCAGAAACCATTCGTCAAATGTACGGTCGCTTGAGAACTTGATAAATAATCATTAAGAATGATTCTGGTTGTGAAAGAAATAAACTTGAGGTTATAGGTTTTTATAATGGAATCCGAGAATTAAAAGCATTATAATTATCATGAACAAATATTATTCTGTCCAGATTACGAGGGTGCAGTGCTGACTGTCTGGCCGTTAGGGTGAAACCGGCTACTGAGAATACTCTCTCCGACGAGGTACCGGGGGATTATTCTAAAATTTCACCTCACGGAACATGACGTAACGGATTTCTCCTTATATGGCGAATATTACAGAAAGTGGAATTCTAAACCGTGCCCGCCAGACGGTGAGACCATCGAGTCGTTCATTTCGACCGAGAATGGTTCATTTCCAGTTATTTTGGTCGTGGAATTAGGGGTCGTCTATTAATTACGTGAAGCGTTTAGGGGGGAGGGAAGGGTCGAACCGATTCTCACCCAATTTCACGTGGGGTAGAGGGGGGGTCTCGGCAAATATCACGTAATTTTTTTCCCGCAAGAAACAGTGTAAAATTGCGATAAAACAGGGTTAAATTAAGTAAAACATGTGGAAACAAATCACATTGACATGTTGGTTCCAGTAGTCACTCTTGAGACCACACATGAGTCCCCGTGGATTGAATTAGAATGAGTATTCTTTTATGAATTTTATTAGTTCCTATTTAAGTATTTTATTGTTCGATTTTCCTACCGTGATTCTAGATTACGTTTTTAGTGGTCTTAAATACTAGTCTTAACCTGTCTAAAATAAAAATAATTAAGAAAATAATTTTTTTAAATAAACCCAACGCAATCAAGCACAGATTAACGTATTTACACTAAAAATATGCATTTTTTTAAAATCTCACGTTAGATTAGGGGGGTTGAGGGGGTCGAGCCAAATATCACGACATCTCACCAAAGGGAGAGGGGGGGGGAGTCGAAAAATCACCAAAATCGCCTCACGCAATTAATGGACGCCCCCTTAGCTTCCAAATGAGTACATCGAGAGCGGAATTGCTCAAATGAATCGTTCATTTGAGTTGGTGGTCTTCCGAAATAGCTATTTCGGAAGTGGAATTACAGAATAACCTCCCTGGTTGCCGGAACGCACAGAACTTTCTTCGCCAGGGCTGCCAACCATGGGAAAAGAATTTCTCTGTCACGCCAGAATTTCAGGAGATCCCCATCGGTGACAAAATCAGGTAGATAACTGGTGGCAATGAATGAATGGCATTCTGCCTCTATTACTGACCGATTACTTGTTGTTTCTCAGGCTAAATGTTTACGGTATGGGCCAATAATGGGTCAGTTGGCAAAACAGATGCTGAATCAAGCCTCGTTGAAAGCCACGGAACATCTGATTCCT
This sequence comes from Pyrrhosoma nymphula, assembly GCA_963573305.1. NCBI lineage: Eukaryota > Metazoa > Arthropoda > Insecta > Odonata > Coenagrionidae > Pyrrhosoma > Pyrrhosoma nymphula. Next base: position 42,247,417 of record OY754334.1, read on the forward strand.
TGACATGCTCAAGAGTATACGTAGACAGAAATAATGCCCTCGAAATATTACCTTGAGTTTCTTAATGGGAATCTATGCTTGTAACATTTTAGCAGCGTGGGTCCAACAACGCTGCGACTACTGATATGTCACGGACTGGAAACTTACGATTTAAATTAGCTGCCATTTTTAGCATGAGCTGCGCCATAGCAATCGACTCAATGCTATAACTGTCTGGATCCGTTGTGGCATCACTGATTTCTGCACGAAGTAGCAAAGCAACATTCATGGTGCAGGTTTTATGCGCACTAATGAGTTCTGTGGCCACTCGAAACTTGGCAAGAAATTGAGTCAGTTCCAAAATTAGGCTCCACTACATATGTGTAAGATTAAGTGTATATTTGTTAATTCTGCCCAAAATTGCATTGATAGGAGAGCGATTAGTCCCCCATACTCTCAAGCATAGCAAGAGTACTAACTACTAACGCTACTAACTGCCACGACCCACCACGCGCCACGGCTGATTGACTAACAATGATTGCAATTGCGCCGATTTCGCGCCGGCCATGAGTTCGGCGGAGGCGGCGGCGTCCGAAACAGGGCCGGAGACGTCGGCGTGGCGCAGCGGCGCTCACGTCTAGCAGAGACAATAAGTTTCATTCTCGGTGATAGGCCTCTAAAGCTTAATCTTCTAAAAAATGTCCTCCACATTGCCATTTAATTTACATACCGCTTTTGACTCATGCACTGCTTCATACGCGCCCTCCTGATTTTAAGACTCATGATATTCCTTCTCTTAAGAGTGTCGCATTCATGCGATCCAAAATTCCAGGGTTTCCCCTTCCTCTCTCATGCTTGCCTAACATCCTCTCCTCTTTCACCTCCCCTCGCGTGTCTTCACCCATCATAACATGCTCCAGCGACTTTTTCCGCCTCACAATTTCTCTCATAAGCATCTTTTCCTCTCCTACAACATTTAGCACACCTGCACCTTTAATGCCTCCAGTCTCCATCTTCCGTCGGCAGCGACCAAGTTTCTGATTCATAAAAAAACTTAGCTTCATATTTCTATGCATAGATTTTAATATTAATAATATCTATCTTTCACCTTAAACGCGTTCCTTTAAAAATTTCCATTTTTTTGTTGAAAATGTACTCATAAATTACAGTCTGTTGGCGAAATTCAAGGTGATACAGTTAGGATCGCAGATCGAAACAAGAAGAAACGTTCGGTAGCATGGCGATAAATAGTACCTATTCATCATAAACAAGGCTGAAAGTTTTGTTAATAGTCATGAAAAGCGTTCAACCTACGTACCTAAAAAAAGTTTTTTTTACCGCAAATGAGCATAAAAGTTTGTATTATCCATTTTTTATGTCTTCTGTTAAAGTAAATACATTGACAACAATAGGGCATGCGATTATCGAGGTTCTTTTCTTGCCGATCACACTCCAGTCTCAATGCCCCATCATCTTCCCAATAAAGCAAGCGAGAGCCGCATGATTATAAATATACTTTGGCCTGGTGTAAAATTACCGGCCTATCGCCACGACCTATCACACCATTTTTGCTGCGCTATTCAGTACAAACTCTCGGCCCGACCTGATTCGCAGCGCACTGCCTGGTGTACGGCTTCGGAAATGAATGGAAATTTAAGAGTAATTTTTTTATTGACACGTGGGATACGAACCTCATCAAATTAACATTATCTCTCTATGTATGTTAGCCGTGTATTTACAGCCCGGGAATATAATTAGTATGGCCTACATTTAATTGCTTGCCATACGTTCTACTTCTTTTCAAATCAACCATGAAATACTTATTTTTAATCTTTATTCTCCGCCACCGCTTGTCCTAAATCCTCTCTATCTCGGCCTACAGTATCCCCTCAACCCTCATTACATGTTCCAATAACATACTCCGCTTCTTTCGATTTAAAATTCAAATATGCTATTTTGTATCTTTAACTCAAGCTAGGGAATTATTAAAAAATAACTTTGAGGATATTTTTCCTCTAGATTCTCAGGAAATTGAGAGACCGAGTCACCGGACTCAATCCTTCCCTGAGAGAAGGTGGCTTCTGCAATTTCAGGTCAGAGAGGCCATGTAAATTCTGAGCATAGATAGGTTTAGGCTGAAGCCCTACAACCCCTTGACGATGTAAACGTTTAGAGTTCTGTTTACGCAGCAACGGTATGCAATGGTAGTGCTTTACCTTACTTATCTAAGGTTTCGGCGAGAAAAAGTAACATTATGGTCTCACAGCCCAAACTTGATCACCGACATTTTAGCAGTACAGCTGATGACTTCACATTAATATATGAAGTGATACATAGGCATACTTCATTATTGTTACTGCAACTATTATAGCAAAGCTGTTTGAAAGTAACCACACTCTGAGTTAACTAGCACGGCTATTAGATAAGGCTCTGATATTCGGAAAAATATACCTACCTCCTTTGGTACACCTCACGACACTGAGTAACCCGAAAGCAATGATTCATGAATAGGGAATTACATGGCTTTATCTCCAAAACTTTATAAATTAAGTTTACTGAAGACAGTTAACAAAGAACTAAATGTACTCGGGATTTAACGTTAGGGAATGGAGAAGAGTTGTACATTACTTCGGGCTTACGAATGAAGACGTTAGACTTTCGACTCATAATACTTAATGCTACTTTACAAGACTACATAAGACTTCAAGGGATACTACTTTACAAGAACGAACCTATTTAAGTATGTAATCGTTAACTGCTGGCCATTATCCCACAGTTGAATAGAAACATTGTTTTGGAAAGTTAACAAGCATGATACCTAAAAGTTTATTATTGCATAATTGCCTGCAATCTACAGCATCCTGTATCATTGGAGTAGGTGATAATTTCTCTCTAGAGGTGGAGAAACATAATTTAACCGAGTTAATGGTTGAGTTTATTGAGTTTTACAACTTACATTAGTAGTTGGAGCAAGAGAGCAGGGAAAGGTGGTTTTTGCGATCTCCTGACCTGATGTACCAATGTGTTGACAGGTAAGTGTCGTATTCGGTGTACTGCTAACATCATTAAGGCCCTTCCATGCCCAAGTAATAGAGGAATAGAGACTAGGGCTAGTTGTGATACTTAATACATTACTTGATTTATTAAAAGTATACGGTATAAATCTAAGATTTAACGATATTTTCCAAACAGAGACGTTATTACTAGCCATTTTAAGCATAAAAATTTAAATATTTACTTTTGAGGGCAATCACATTCTCAGAGGTTTTAATTAACTTGGCATGCTTGATTTATTTACATTCTGTACCAATAAAAAATTCCTGCTTTCTGAAAAGTTTTGGATTCCATATGTGTGGCTTTAAATGTTGAACACTAATTAGTAAAAATTAGGACTTTTTGCATGAGAATTTCAATATTTTTGAGTTACTCATTGAATTTTAACAAATATTCTAATGTTTCACTTCTCTTTATCCTATACACCGTTCACGACGGCAAAAAGCGCGGATAGAGGCAGTAGTTATATAAAAACACGTCTCGCTAACCATATTTTTTCTCCCCCAAATCCTATTTCTAATCACTCTAATTTTTTTGTAGCACTTGACCTAACACCCCCTGCCACGAGCCCATTCGTTGGTTGGTGGGGTTGTACGTAGGTGTACGTGTGAACGAAGATATTTTCCTAATTCATCAATTTTGGGTCTTAGCCCTTTTTTGTGAGAGGTGCGATAGTCTATAGGTGTAGCAGAACTTGGTGGCACTCGATTGTGAACAGCATGTCGTCTGGGTGAAGGTCTAAGGAGAAGTCTAGATTAACTCTCAGTTGCCTTAAGGCTCTCCACTGCCGTGTGCCTTCAAGTTTCGCAAAACCTAAACCACCTTTACACCACCTCGGCTACTGTGGCGTAAAGTCCTTGCCTTCCAATCCTAAGGTCGTGGGTTCGAGTCCCGCCGGGGTGGGTTTTCTTCCACTCAGGGCATGGGTGTTAACGTGTGACAGTTTAATGTAAGAGAGGGTTGCACAGCTCTAATTTCACCCTGAAAAAAGTCAAAATTATTATTATTACCTATAGAAACCAGTACAAAAATAATACAGAGGTGTGGCACTACTGTAATCCATTTATCTCGAGTCGGTCAGAATGAAGATGGATGGGAATGGCGGGAAGTAAAGAAAATTCGCTCTGTACAAACAAAATCTGCGGAAACATTCCGCCCGCTGTCTTCTCACTTGTCGATTGGATTTAAATGTCTGCCTTTTCAAGAACAGAAGGAGAGCGGAACAGGCAGGAGGAGGAGACGGTGGAATGAGGAGGGAGAGGATCACTGCTGACAGGTGGAATGAGGTTTGCGATTGGCCACGTGGGGGCCGTGCTAACACATTTCGAGTTACCCTCCCCGGAGGGTCTTTACCCGGCGGAAAAAAATTATACCAGACTTCTTGTTCTATTTTCTTTCCTTACCTTTCTCTATCCGCGAGAGCCAGGGAAAATACATACCTACTTTCTCCGGATAAAAACGACATCTAAAGAGGTTTTTTGCTTGACAAGACTCATCATGTTTGTGTATCGCGTGTATTTATAGCGATTTTCATTTGTTCTCAAGCGCAAACACTTGCCATGTTGTTAGGTATACCACGGAAAATATAGAAAAAATTTTATTTATTTAATTTATTAAATGTATTAATGACAACATTATTATGGATGCTCGCATGAGCATGGATTAGGGATTCATGAAATTGTTAAATGGTTTTTGTCATAAGAGGTTATCTACTAAAAAAAACTTGGGATGCATAAGGAAAATTTACTCTCATCTTCTGCGTTAATTATCAAACTTTCGTCCCACACAACTTCATACTTATTAGAAATTGAATCAGAAGTAAAAGTACGTAAAAATCATCATAAAAAGTAAACAGTAAAAATCCCTCCCATTTGTTCCCCTATTTTAGTTATTAATGTTATTCCTCCTATAACTCCTTTATTAATGTTATTATCTGAATTATATACTGAGGCGTCTGTTGCTCGCCACCTTTATTTTGTCACCGTTGTGCGCATCGCACGAGGAGGTCGCGCGCGTAAAACGAGAGTAAACAGAGTATTCATGGAGGAAAGGATCCCGGACAGCCCTGAAGCAGAAGGAGATCGGGAGTCAAGCGGGAAGGCTTGGAAAGAAAGATCAGGTCAACTGGAAGTAGAGAGACCCGAGGTTCACGCTCGACATTGAAGAGCTTTTGTTTTGGGTAGAATCCAGTTGTACCATATTATTGTAATTATTGCCTATGCTGTCGTAAATAAAGAGATCTATGAATTCAGTTTATGGTTTTACTGTCTACTTTCAATGTACTTCACCCCTTTCGGCGAATCTTTTAAAAGAAATATACAACCTTAGAGAGGTAAAATGACAAATGCTTAATGTTCGATTTTACCCCTCACGGTTGCGGCGACCATCAGGAAAATACTTTTACCTACAGTTGGAATTACATTTTCATTTAATTTGGTTGGCATTTTTGATTAATTTAGCTTAAAATTTTTGTGAATCGTGTATTTTTATGCCAAATGTCGTGAACTTCACTTTTTCATGCGCATAGCTGGCCTTTCGTTAGGAATTTCAAAGAAAATATTGAGAAATTGTTTTTATAGAAGTCAATTCAAAGGATGACCAAGGGAGTATTTATGACGGCTAAATAAAATGAGAGAGAGAGTTGTTATACGATGTTAGTCCGATATTTGATGCAAGTTTACACAGACATGAAAAATCTATTCTTATCCTGTTTAGTCCCCAGGTTTCTGCCCTATTCTGTCTTCCATTAGCTGTCAAGAGGAAATGTGCTTCAAGGGCCTATTAAGGCGAAGGACATTGCAAGTATTTAAAAGAAAGTAAAGGAGAGGAAGTCAGTCCAGATACAACGAAGCAGCGAGCAGGGAATGTAATCATAAGGTAGGAAAATTGCTAATATGCAATTGTCAAAATCTGACAGCATTCCACGGTAACTGGCTTTTATGTTAAATAGTTTAATTACGTAGGAATTATTAGTACCTATTCCTTAGGTGCATTCATAATAAGGGTAAATATTGTTTTTATCGTGAGTGTGCATTTTGAAACAAAATGTCGAGCGATTCGACTGCAGCATAATTCATTTCACTATACTCCAGAGGATCGACATATTTACTGTCATGCGGTGCGACCATAAATATCAGACCAGAGGCATTTTTCGCTGATGTTAAATTAGATGGAACAGACTTAGCAACACTAAAATCAACTTTACGGCTGGTGCTCTATTTTTCCTCTCCTGAGCTCAAGTTCTTAGTTTCCTCAATAGCATGTCTCTCATATGGCCACCCTTTTTCTGTGTAATCGACTTCCTCATTGTCAGGTTTGATTTTACCTTCTGAGTAACCTCATGGGCTCTTATAGCCTTTTCGGGTACCAGGTGGAAGTCTCTTTTACCGTACAAGAGCTTTTGGCTTTGAGGTTCACATTATAAGTTCTGGCTGAAATGAATAAATCTTGTACCTGGATCATCTCTTCATCTCGCACATTTTCAATTTACTTTTCAATTATGTAAATCAATTGACGCAAAAGTGACAAATGAGGTAATGCCATGTTTAGAATAATTTAAGAGTTCCTATTCAGAACATAATAGTTATAATCGAAGCACATAACTAATGCTTTCGTTATCTTATAATGCCACTTGTAACAAACATAGCGACAATTTTCAAAGCCAACATGGTTAGGTATAAAATACGTATATAAATCGCATGCTGGAAATGAGGTAAATTCCGGTCAACTACTCCATGAACGTAAAGGTCAGCCTTTCATTAAACCAATCAAGTTTCAACCGGGGATATGGAGCAGACTATTCAACGAAAGAAAGACAAAGAAAAAATCTTGCTCTAATTTATTCCGCAGAATGCGTAAACTTTTGCAGCGATCGCAGCCAGATGCAAGCGGGTACAGTAGCATTCGTACTAGAGAGAGCGGTAGATATTGCTTTGGGTGTTGCGTATTGAGTTCACGTGAGATTGAGTGCGCACCGGCGTATTGAATCCCCGAATGAGCTCAACGACCCATGCAGGGAGGATAGAGGGTGGGAGGAAGGGAGGGAAAAATAAGGGAGCGGCCTGGGGCGTCATCTTGCGTTGGAATTCAAAAATATTATTCCTAACCGGTCGAGGGCTTTCAGAACGGATGGGAAGAAAGATAGGTGGGGTGGTAGATATATGGCTTGAGGGAGAAAAGGGGAGATATGGGTCCAAAATACACTTACGGCTAGGCTAGCCACTGAAAATACTGTATGGCAGGACACTACGACACCAGGGCATGGTTGTGAAGCATTTAGTTAGGCGTACCAATATAAACTAAGTAGCTTCCAGTACCTAAAACGCACGTACACCATTCTGATGCTAGGAATTCAATCTATCAGAGAAAGGAGGAGGATTTCACTTTCATTTCAATTTCATAATGCTCCAAAATGTTGAAGTCTGGTCATAGAAAATGAATAAGACTACCAAAAATAACTAGCGGCATCGTTTTGTGTAAATTTCTAAATATATAAGCAATTATTAAATGTGCAAATAGTACTCGGGTAATAATTGTTCATAGTGAATTGAAGGATTCTGAATAAGATAGCGTCAACCATCATTTAATACGTTCTCACATTCTATACAAACTGTTGAAAAAAACTAAACTAACACACCATAATTTCTATTAAGTTTGACATGAAGCTAAAAACAAGATAAAATTTAAGAAATGTTGAATTAAATAACTCAAATATGGTCAGTAGATTTATAAATACTAAATAATCTGAAATAAGTGTCTCAAAACTACCAAAATGATGTTTGGCGCTGTCTTCCCTTGGACCCTTCAATCTTGGAAGAATCACCACGCATATCCTGACGAAATTTACTGTGCATATGCTTACTACCCTGAGAATCAACGGGGGTGTGGCAGGGGGAGTTAGAACTCCATCAAAGACGAAGGGAGGAATTTTGTTAATTAATAGGGAGAGTTAAGGGACGAAATGTTGGATTTTTTTGATGCATTAGTCTCAACCTGCATTTTTCGGTCATAATTTCTTCGTAGAAAAATGATGTTTGAATAGAATATTGAATCTGTACGTTCGAGACTGCATCTGTTTTACTTTGTTTTGTATCCCTCCTCAAATGATGAAAGGGGTAAATAATGTTAAAGAAGGAAATAGGTAAGGAAATCAATACATATTATATTACAAAATATTTCTTTGAAGCCCTCTTGAAAATTGTGCGTGCATAGCGCCGAAACTGGTCTAGGTTACTTAAATGAAGATAGGAATATTAAAAGTGTAGATGTTTAAATTATGTAAAATAATATGTTCCCTGACAACCTGAAAATCGTGAGACCTGAACCTTAAAATCAGGTTTTTTTCGGTGGGTTTTTGATGTTCATCACCGTTGCTGCTTGTGTTGCGTCATCATCATGTTACCAACTCTTCATCATAACATTTGTATAATTAGAAATAAAATCATCAATGGAGAGTTGTTGGGCATAAAATAGATTCCTGGAGCAAGACAACACTGTAAATGCATTATTTATAAAATTAACTTATATATTTAGAAGCTTCAACTGGGGTTAAATAATAGTTAATGTAGCCGAATAGTTATCAACACGTGGTGTGAACGGAAAATCTTTTCTCCATCCGTTCAAAAAGTGTACAGTATCTCTGCCATTTTGCCACTTTCGTTAATTCTACAGATACAGAGTGTTTAAGTGCCTTCAACTGCATGTACTGTAGTCATAAATGATGCGAGGGAAAAATAATTCTTGTACTTAACTGCTGAAAATTGAACCTATTTCTTTTGTCGCTTTCGTCAGTTCTACCGGTGTAATTCTTTTTCTTCTTCCTTGGGCGCAAAAACCCTTTGTGAGTTTTAGCCTCTTCAACGGTGAGCACCCATCTTATTTTATCTTTTACAAGCTGCTCTCAGTTAGTGATATTTGTTCTTACTATTTCCTCTGATATTTTCCTAAGTATACCCTGGGCCAATTTCTACCCGACATCCCTACTGGACTGTAGGCTACAATGGAACAGTCACAAATCCATGACCCTTGTTAAACTTTCCAAAGCCATCTATATGCTGCACAAACTGAAAATGCTAATCCCCAGTGACTACCTGCGATCCACCTATTTTGTCCTTTTCCACTGCTATTTAAATTATGGCATTGAGATGTGGGGTCATGCCTCAACAACAAACGACCTTCAAAACACAGCAGTAAGGATCATTACTAGTTCCCAAATACGATAATATTGCAAACCCCTCTTTAAGGAGTATGGGATAATGACTTTGTATGGTCAATATATATTTAAATGTCTCTGCAATGTAAAAGAAAATTTGAACTACCTCTAAATTGGTTTTAATGTCAATCAGCATGACACCAGGAATAAGCATAACCTTGTACCTCACTGTAGGCTGACAATATTTAGTATATCATTTGACTGTGTTAAATTGAACTTTTTTAACCTATTACCCCAAGAGGCTAGAAATGTTACCCTGCCAGAGTTCAAGTGTGCTCTCCACTTGAGTTTTATCTTTAGTTTAAATATTACCCTACTTTATTGAATAGAATGCTTTTGTCTAAGGCATTCTTTTCAATAAATGAATTTTTTAGTGTAAAAACATATATATTCAATTTTGAATCTGTATATTTCACTGAATATATACATTTTCCCTGACAAAAACTATAAAAATGTACATCTTTAACGTCTAATAAATATTATTATTATTTATTTTCTGTAGAACATGTCCCTGCCATCCGTGTTATGTGACCTAACCTTAGTTTTCTTGTGAATTTATCATCACCTAATTTGATTCTACATTTTTTTAAATACTCCATTTACCTCCTTTCTCATGTGTTGGTTAAAAAATTATTCTCGTATTTATTTTTCAAAAACATAGTTTTCCTTTGTTTTTCTGTGTTAACATCCATGTCTCGCAACAGTAAGTGACAACTGGTTTTAGTGCTGTTCGGTAGATAAAGGGCATAAATACCCATCGCAGTGTGGGGGTAGAATATTATCCTATGCGTCATTATCATGTGGTTGGAAAGTGTATACGAGGGCATGTAGTAGAAGCGGAACTTGTAGTAGAAGTAGTGTGTAGCACGTAGTAGAAGCGTGATGTCAAGTAAGGGAAGGCTCGTTTGGAAGGGGTCGGCTAAGAAGCGGAGGGAATAGGAAAAAAATAAGATGCAACGCTGACAGCAAAATTTTTATTTAACTAGAGAGAGCGGAAAAGTATCAGCAGCGCGTTTCACTGTCATGTCAACAATAAAAACATTGCTGGATCAAAGTAAGTTGATATTTTTCGCTACCCACCAAGTAAGCCAATTGAAACAATTGTATTAAGAGCCATAGAGAGCTAGAAAGCTGATGTGAATTCCAGATTGAGCATTTTGGAGTTGACAATGTAGCTTTTTGACCCTAGCAGTTGAATGCGGGGACTTTCTCTGCTCCTCCTTGCGGCGCAAGTTTGTATGCAAAGAACTCTTCCGCTGAAAAAGCCCTTCTGCGCAACTGTCACCGTGTATCACTACCACTATATGTATGCGCGTAAGAGAAGACAGAGAGAGAGAGAGGGAAAGAGCGGAGATTGGAATGGGGGAGATATGGAGATATGAAGAGGGCACTGGAGGGCGAGATATTCCGACGAAATCAATTCCGCGATGCGGAGAGGGAGAGAGAGAGAGACAGGGAGGCGGGGAGGCAGAAAGGAGGTGCTTGAGAAGGAGTATGAGTTCTGTTTGGGGGTGGAGATGGAGGGGAGTAAGGGAGGAATAGAGGGAGCATGCCAACCACTCTCCTATATCTCTTTATCTCTTCCTCCCTCACACTTCGAAGAGGCAGAATAATATTTTGGAAGTGCAGAAGGGAGGGATTGGCTGCTTCCCCGTCATGGCAACGCATACCGCCCGATTCAGCTGTGATAACTCCCAGAGTATTTCCCAGTTATCAGGACCATTCATCCAAATACTTTTTGACATTTTTCAGCATGTTGGAACAGAGTTTGCACGGTTACTCGTAGCCTTTGCAGTACGCGCGCCACTTTCAGCTTTCCCAGCCAACGGTCACGGCGATCTACCGCTGAGGACCGAGTGGGTGACGAAAGAAAGCGGAACATATGCTCCAGGAATGAAAATGTATGAAAGGAGCTTCCTTTAGTTGTTTGGTCACGACTAAAAAATGGACGAGAATGGAATAACGAAGAAAAATTCATGATTAAGAAGTGAATGGTGTGAGAGGAAGGGGTATAACGAGAAAGTCATGGGTGAATGAGGCGGAAGATACTCTTAAGAGGAGGAATATTATCACTATTAGGAATAAGAATTGGAGGGCGTGTATGAAAAATGTACGAGGGTTATCGAAGAAAAATAGGTATGAAAGGATAGGGCAGCTGGTTGGAAATTATTAAAGCAGAGTAAGTTCTACGAGGCTATTCCCGAAGAACTAAAATGTTTTGACCGTGCCTAAAGGGAACGGCGTGATGGATATGTATGTTCAACCAACTAAATTGCTCACCCATGGATATTCCTCCTAATTATTCCTCCCACTGCGGTGAACTTTTGATACGGCTTTTTCTCAAATATGTAAATTTTTCCATACGAAATCCCTCAGGAATTCTTCGCATTTTTTTTTCCCTTAAAATCGTCCAAAATTTCCGTTCACCTCCTCCCTCTCACGCGTTCATGCCACATTCTTCCGTCTATGCACTCATAGATACATCTAATTAACATTCTTTACAACTTTTTCTGCCTTCGTCTATTTTTTTCCTTCCTTCTAATAACGTGTACATGACAAAGCAAATAATCTCAGGTTTAACTTTGCGGAAACTTTTCAATTTCGTAATTAAAGCAGTAGTAGTGGTGCATCTACGACGGGATCATTTTGAACTCACAAGAAAAAAAAAGTTTGTGTTTATCGACACTTTTCTTTTCAAGTGACCCTGGATTAAACGGCCAACCGTCGCGTCGTTTTTAAATAATATGAAAATGATGGTCACCCGTTGAAAGCTGGAAATTTAACATGCATACATTAAATGCCGTTTTAACTAATCGTAACGCACAAATTTCAAATAATAGACTTCGGAAATTAGGAAGTCATGATGTACTTCCAAGTACGATGAAGTGCAGTACGTTGAAGATAAAGTACTTCATCTTCAACGTTCTGCGCTCACGATGAAGTAGATACTTCGTCATGAGTGGTCTACCAATTGAATGGTATGTCCATGGTAAATTTTCTTAATATTCCCCCGAACGGGAGGGGGCTTCTCCAAGTTCCCTCACAAAGCTACTTATTTTTCCAATAATAAGGGCCTATGAAACTCTTATTACATCATATAATTCGAGTCTGGATAATCGGAAGGCATTAGTTTAACACATATTCCACCAGATGAACAGTACTATAGGTCCATCGACAACCCTACAAATATATTATTTCACCGGATGGCCTTCTCCAACTCTATCTCCACATACACATGTGATTTTCCCAAATAAAATTTCTTTTGACTTTATCTTTTTCCATCGAATTTCTCATATAACTATTTTGGGGAAATAATTTTACCAGGAAAGTTTAGGGAATAGTCAACTATGGACTAGGTAGAGTATCCAAAAACCTACCAATCTATCGACAGAACACAATTACAATTCTAATTCGTATAATAAATAAATTAGAAAAAATTTAAAAACTTCAATTTTTAAGCGAAAACAATATTAAAATGATTCGTCGGAGTAACAATTTAAACGTTTATTTTTTCAAGCCTTCCATCGCTAGTCTCTAGTATTCTTGACTTTATGCTTTTCGCAGCAAGAGGAAAAGGCGCCAGAAAGGTTCTTACGCGCACAGACTGGCTGAATACGACTCCGGACTGGGTAGAGGAGCTGAGGTGACGCCGAGAAGAAACTTTGAAAAAATAGGTCAGAATGCATCATTGGCCGAAACTCCCATTTCCTCGGCACCCGGACCGCTCGCACCCGTCCTCCGGAACACGTGGAGAGCGAATAGGAAGGAAGATGTAAATGTTTTCCAGCGAGCAGCATCTCTTTCCATCACCGTGAGTGACAGATGCTCGCAGACTCCGGCTGAGAGATATTATTGGACCAAAAGAAGGCTCTCTCTCTTTTTCGATAAGCAGGAGTAGGTGGTTATATTGAAGTTCAACGAAATTGATCCGAAGGATCTTATCTCCCAATATTAGAGTTTCTGCGCCAGTGCGTTAATTTTCGCAATTCACGGTAACAAAAAATGCACTAATATTCAAACGGAGTAGTTAACATGTTAACTCTCATTCTATTGACGTTTCGCGTATACACTAGGTGAGTAAGAAATTTACACAGAGCAGCTACATTTCAAATTTCGTCTGTTTACTATTAAAATTTCGTTGTCACCTTTGCCGATCTTTACAGAAGATAAAAACATTTTCATTTGTGCATAATTGGGTTACTGGTTTCAAGAAGTAAATGGAACATTTCTTTCTTGCTTCACTACTTATTTGGCTTATGCACCTATTCTTTAGACAAAATCATTCATGGAATCTTATGATCCCCCTTCTGTATAGTATAGTATAGTATATTTAATTATATTAATAGTATATTTTATTAGGTTTTTATTTTTGCAATCGGAAGTTCATGTTGAAAAATAATTAGTTATGATAATCAATGGTAGCATTTAAAACGTCAATTGAAGCACCAAACGATATATAATATATATATATATATATATATATATATAGACATATTTTGCCGCTTCACTGAAAGAGGCACGCCGCCATGTTGGCTTTGATTTGATTGGCTAATCAGCAAACGCTGTGCCGTACCACTTAAATTATTCAACTTCCACTAGTTTCGCACGCACATACACCATATAAACTATTAATTACCAATTAAATGGCCTTCACTCCACTAATATGGGCTAAGTTCACTCTGTTGCCTTTTCATAGAAACTCCGTCACCATGTATCTAATTTTAAGACTATTATTGGACTTTACCCAACCACAGTTAACATTCCTTGAAGTCATCATCTGAGTGTCTAGTGGAAATATTTGCGTGGTGTACGTGTGAGAAAGCCCCGGAAGCTCTGTTGTTCGGAGAATTAACCAAACACAAAGACGCGATATTGTCTAGTGACGTCACCAAACATGACTACCTGATTCTTTTGAAAAGGAATTTTTTTAGAGCTATATCATTTCTTTGGCCGATTATATGCTTCGTGCTCTTTGAAATAATACTAAACTGAGTAATTAGATGATACATTTATATTCAAGCCATAATTTAAAGCATATTCGTAGCCAATTTCATAACCAACATTTTATTTATAGTAAATAACAATAATAGCTCCTTACTTAGATTACTGTGCCACCATTTACAAAAGTTACAATCAAGGGGTATGAGAATTATTCCAGGCTGCCAAAAAAGGACTCAGAGAAATGACATGTTGAGAGCCTTGTTTCTGTCTATAAAACAAAGAGTAGTTTAGAGAAGCCTCCTTTTGTACATAACTATGTATCAATTAAATACTGTAATAGAAGTAATTATTTTAGGGATTTACTTGTAAAAAACAGTGAAAACCATACGTACACAACCAGAAACAGTAACAAACTCTTCTTGAACATGCAATGCAATACAGCTGGGCCTTGTTTGTAAATGGGTTAAAATTATAAAATAAAATAATGAAAGAAATAAGTGATTTATATATGTCAGTGTAAAAAATGTTCTCTGAATATGATTAGACAACCTACCCCTTGGAGTGACAGGACGTCAGTGCAATGATGTACTTAACATTACATACAATGATATATACATTACCACGAATGTGTGTGGGCTACATTAGAGAGATAAACTAGTCACGGGATCTTGCATTATCTCTAGTGATGTTGCCTGTGTTTTCTTTCAAACCTCTTAATAAATGCCTAAGTGATTATATTTTTGATAATTGTAATGTGGTGAGCGATTCTAATGCATACATATTTTGTTGTACTGATTACAGCATCTGAAAGATTTGTTCTTAAGAATTTAGGAAATAAAACTTATTACTACTACTAAATAAGTTGCGTCCTAAGGTTGTACTATCCGTCTCTATCTTCTTTGCCGTATGGAATTTCCAATGGAACTTCCTTTCCACTCTCCGACATACATATTTATTTATATTAAATCTCTCAAACTTTATCTTTCGAGTCTTTATCCAAAACCATATCTCAAAGGCTTCTCTTATTTTCTGGTCAGCTTGCACGATGGTCTATGTCTCTGACCTGCAAAGTAGGGAATGCTCCTTATAAAGGATTCAACGCGTTGTTTTCTTGTTCCTAATGGTATCGTATTTGAGCGTAGTAGTGACTTCTTAGTCACATATTTTACTAAAAGCAGAGCTATATTGAAAAAAAATCTACTATGCACCGTAGTTATTAACCTTATCATTTTTCCATCCTTCTGTCTTTCCTGCATATCTGTAACTGCTCATCAAATTTTATTTCTCAGTCTTTTATACATATTTCCCATCATAGTCCTCTCAGTTATCCTTCCTATGAAATATATCATTTTCAATCTCGTATCACTTTCTACCCATATCCCGTTTTTGGCGCACTTTATCAGAATAATAATAATTGTTTTCCTTCCCTTTTGACGCAATAGTTTGAAGAAAGAAATATCGAGGTGATACGTAAAAGTTTTCTGAAAGGCCGAATATTGGAGAACGGATTATGATTTACCTAAGTCTCTTATTTTGAAATAATGATAAATGGGATAAATCTAGGGTGCCCAAAAAATTCTCAAGAGAAACGGCAGCAAAAAAGGCAAAAATATTGATATTTCTTCGTGGGCGATAGACCAATAAGTTCCGGCAATACCTCTTAATTCCATTAATGACGCTAATTATGAACTGAAACGAGAAATTTTGATAATATAAACTTTATAATTTTTAGGGCATAAACTAGCACATATTTGATAATACTCGCACACTTAACATGAGCTGATTGGTATTTATAAATATGCATTCATATTAATTAGCTACAGAAATCCGTTAATTGGAAATGGTGCACTAATGAGCATACTATAGCATCATGACTTAATGCTACACCGAATTCTTCCATTTATTGCACTCGCGTAGGAACATTAATGAAAGTTTTCCTGAATTGCTCCTTCCGTCCACCAAACAGTTCCCTTATATGTCATTCGTATAAATACCATATAAATGAATTGTCTAACCACATACTTTAGAGAGCCTCTATGAAAAGCCTTTAATTTTATAGTTTGCTGAAATCGGTATTTCTGCTGCTGCTATACTTAAGCTATAATCCCTGAAAAATGCGTTCATATTTTAATCTAATATGATATAAGAGTTACCCATGAATATAAAAAATTACATCGCAAGTTTTAACGCATGCGGCCACTTTTCATATTCGAAGGGCTAATCCCCCCACTAAAAATTAAAGTGAATATCATATGCAATTTCTCATGAATTGCAAAGAATTTAAGAGAATTATTACCTAAGGTCTAGTATCTTGATATTGGGCTGAGATCACTTTTAGGAGACATTTATATTTTTTCCGATGGTCACTACAGCCGAGACTGCATAAAATATTTCAATTCACGTAAAAATAAGTAGCATTGAATAAGTATAAATACTGCTTCCTACACAAGGTAGCTATGGTAGGCGCATTATTGATAACGAATATCAACAATGTGCCTATAAAAGCGAGAACAAATCGTAAATCAGAGCTTGCAGTATTTTTTGGCTGCCAAGAAAAATCATCGAATTACTGCCAATGTATTTCACTAGGGAGCGCCAAAAATACTAGTGAAATTTTTATTACCTACTATCGTTATAGGTCTCGGGCGTAATATCTTTTCAGTATGACGCATGATCCTCCTGCTGTTAAGAATTTCTTCTACAACGTTAACCCACAATTTTCTGCTTTTCAACTCGACCATTATCTGATAACAAACTCAGGTAGAGTCAAGGGCTGAAATATGTAGAGAGTGGTTATCAATTGCTCAATGCGATTAACTTTCAAGCGTAATTATATTGTTTTAATGCATTTATCTTAAAAAGCATTCCATGAAAATTGAATGACATACTCCATACGGCAAAAGGATTAATAGTGATAGGTCTGAAAGTTAGAGAACTCTTAATTACCTGTGAAATTAATCCTTCCCCGTCGCAAGCACTTAAAAGATCGATCATTGGCCAGGAGTGCGCTTCCACTAACAACGTCGAATCATTTTGCTAAAGAAGTTATTTTTTTGTTCATAGCTTTTAGACGTTCACCATCCATTATAACTGTCTTTACGCCAGTTTTGTAATTAATCACATTCTGAGGATTTTTTTTCTTTTAATATAGATTGATTACTTAGAAAGATGACGTCATAAGCTAAGCATAACTGATAATATCTGGAAAATTCCAGCGTAGGGGAATTCACTGAAAGCTCAAGTTTATGAAATTAACAAGGCATTTTGTTTTTCACGATGAAGAATTAGAGCAAACAGGAGGTGGTACAGTATTGCTCATGAAGGTATTTTATTGGGCTACCTTTGAAGATGGAAAATTGCTGCTGAGGCTGAGAAATAGCTCGACTTTGATAGAAAAACCTCATTATCTACTTGCTTCTTTCATGAAAATGACCTGCGCTCCTGCAGTTCTGAGAAATAAGCAGCAACTCATGCTCACAAGATTGACGAAAAACTTGAGGATAGTTGAAGAAGGTCAGCGTAAAAGTAAGCTTTTTCGGATAAGTGCCATTTTGCGGAAGTAAGGATTTTATTACTGCACTATTGCATAAGGGCCTTCGTTCCAACTAACGAAACAGTTGCTGATAAAAGGGGGAATTTCTCTTGTGGCCGAGATAAGAAATTATTGGTTCGATGCTCGAACCAAGAGTACGAAAAAAATAGGAGAATTTCTTGTCGCCTCCGTCGTTAACAATTTTACTTTTGCTGCTCTATTTCAAATCACGCCAGATATTTCGTCCGCAAATAATGCCGTAGAGTTGTGCAATAAAAAAAGTTCAATGGTTTCCCTTCATGAACTTAATTAATTGATGAAGTTCCCGGACATTCACCAACACTGCACAACACATCACCTAATACGAATGTAATATATATTTTATAATGATTATGATACGCACAGTGATTAGAATACCTGAATTCTTCCGGAGCCCATGCGCTGTTGAAAGGGGATGGATGGATATATAAGTAAATGCTGTGTCAGAGCCCTACTTATGGTAAAACAACGTTATAAGCTATACAAAAGTTTCTTAGACTCAGAAAATAAACGGTGTAAGTATTCATATTCGCAGGTGTGCATCAATAGGTACATGCGAAAGGTATTTGACATAATGCAGGCAGAGATTGGAAGCAATATTCCTTGATGGCTCAGATGACAAAGAATATTAGTGACAAAAAAATTAAATACTGTTTTGATGAACCTTATAGAATAATTCTGTAAACTAAAACCTTTATAAATCCGGAAATAATATTTAACGAGACACGCATATCAATTGTAACGGCATATTCACCTTTATCACTAATATCCTAGGAATGTAACAATTAGTCGATTTTTGTTGTTGAAAACCATGATGCCCAATGAGTGAAAAAACTTGTTTATTCCATCTACTGTTATTAACTGAACTGGCGGGTACAGAGACGATTTCCCCCAGTTTGAATTAATTTGAAAAATTGATATTAAACACTTCTTTATATGACTTCTCTGACTCTATGTTAATGGAATTTCAGATGACCCAGGCGCACTCCTAGCCAAATTAAAACCCTCACCGCAGCATTAAAACTTTATGTAACGTTCTGATGTAACCAATCAAGAGTCATAATTGGAATATCTACAAGTATTGTTTTTCCATTGCCGTGCAGGGGATATCAGAAATGATTTAAATACGGCAAGATAATATTAGGATAAACCCAAGGAACAATTCCCAATGCGACAATACTTCGTAGGAAGGACCATGTGAGGCTTCACTACGAGGACAAAAGTATCGCAACATATAAAGTGTGGTTTCCTGTATGCACTCTTCGGTGTAGGTGGCGGTGGGGTGAAGTCTATGCCTGCCGACCATAAGGCCGCGGGTTCTAATCCCGCCCAAGTGAGATTTTCATCTACCTGGACGTGGCTGTGAGTGTTTGTCCTAGGGGATCTTTCCAGGATAATGTGAAATAATTAATGAAAGATTCGTGACTCACGGCAATATGCTAATAAATTTTCTCAGACGCTCTGGCGATTTTAACTATTAAGAATTAGAATGACCAACGCAAAGTGAGACTCAGAGCAGGATGTACCCCCTTCCAGCCATTACTCGTTCAAACAGGACAATCTCAAGACTAGTATATTCAGAGAGAGAGATTTATCTTTTGAGATATATTTTTGAGAGGGATTTATCTTAACTCTTAGATCCCCAAGTAAATGGTAACTGCAGAATAATTGCAAATGCTATCGTATATCGTACTGTATAGTGAATTATAAAATCGAAGGATGTCACCTTCAAGGTCAATTTTGGTCTGTCTGGGGGCGGGCGTCTTCACTGTCGCAAGACGATTTGTAATTCTTTAAAGACGGAGGTTGTCTTCCCTCCTTTGGCCGTGCCCTAAACAGTTATCTCTCCTTTACCCTGGATGAGATATATTTTTTATGGAAATTAAATGATTTTGTTGCTTTATAAAATCCTAAATATAAAAAAATTGATAGAGAAGATATTTTTTCAAAAATAATGCAGGTCAAATAGGGTTGCCATTTGAAACTGGCTAAAAAAACGAAAATACTCTAATGGCCAATGAAACGTTGATCTGTAACCCCTTAGGGATATATAAATTTCATTACTAGGGAAGCATTTTTACCACAGCTGTGATTCCAGCATGAAACTGCTGAATAAAATGGAAATTCGCGCTATCGATCTCATTTACTATTTTAATAAGCCCTCGCTCGTTCAAAGAGGTATCCAGCCACGTAAAAGTCGCAGTTCGTATATTTTAATCCAGTGGTGTAAAAATAACAGGTTAGGAAGAAAATACGCTGGCATATTTTTGTAGGTATTTTCAGTTTTTATAAAATTACTGTGCATGCTCATTTAAAGGGAATGTGAGGTTATAAAATTAAAAAAATTCAAGAAGAAAAATGTGGAAAAATGGGAAAGGAAAAAGTAATAAAATCTTGTGAGTTAAATAAGAGGGGAGATTTAAAGCAAGCTTTTTCAAGGCTACAAGATACGTAAAAGCCACAGTTGTTATACTTTAAATCTATGGTTTGAAAAGGCATGTGCATTTCTTCATATTTTTTTCTCAAGAATATGTTCGTGTCAGAAAATAATTATAGATGGTACATACCAATCGTAATATTTAAAACGATAAGTTAGTTATAATTCACTTGAGAAGGAAATAATTCGACGTTTCGTGGAAGAAAGCAAGCGGCCAATTGATTGCGACTTAATGATATAGTAAACATCGAAGCTTCGTAGTTAAAAATGTAAACGAACAAATAGAAGTGATACTGCCACGTGACGTAACACCCATATTTTCGGGCATGAAATTTTTGGAGAGTCCAGCTATTTTTGTGGTGCACGTCACGTTTCATGCATTGCTAAATTTTAATTTCAATTCAGCCTTAATTTCAGAGAATTAATAAATTTTTCAAAAACCTACACATATAAGGTTTTGGGAAAAAAGTCCCAGCATACCTTATGGAACCATTAACAATTCCTATATAAAAACTGTAAAAGCTCTTTCGAAAGGCGTTTTCGTGCATAAAATGTACAACAATGCAAATCAGCGAAGAAGGAAAAAAGGTCAAATTTTGTGCTGTTGGGTAGGCGTGGGTAGTTTTGAAGCAATCTTTCTATTCCGCGTCTGCACTTAGCGTTCTTTCACTGACAGTTCACGACGTCTTTAAAGGTCGTCATTTGGCGGAAAGTCTTCGACGCGGCTCTCTGGGAACAACTTTCTCTCCCCATACAACAGAATACGCGAAAGCTCCCAAACGGCTCCAAAAGAGGTTGGTGTGGAGGGCTCTGAGTCCCCCATGATCCCATTGCATGAATTCCGAAAGTTTTGTCGTGAATGGTGGAAGTTTTCGGGGAGGGGGGAGGTTTAAGTACGTGTTTATATGAAGGGTCTGATGTGCCAGTTTTGGACGTATTTCAGAGACTTTGATAAGGGTGGAAAAGGTGGGGGGGGGATTGTGTTGACTCTTTTGAAAAGACAAACTTTAAAAATTCGCTCACGGAGTTTCGGAGTGGCCCTTGAGGCAATCTCATGGAGAAATAATGATTCGCTGCCCTTGGAACGAACCGCTCATATACTTATTTTCCAAGTGAGGATGTGCTTATTTCCTGATAAAAAAGAGGAGCGATCCACGAGAACTCTTGCAATTTTTTTTGGGGATATTACTTAGACGAAGGAGATGAGATCATTGCGCCAAATGGCAGGAAAATATGTGGCGATACACACCAACTACTTCTGAAACATTCAAATATCACATCGTGGTCCAATACTTAGAGTGCATCAAAGCATTTAATCACCAAAAGGTCAGATGAAAATATGCCATTTCATTCGCTGTGCATAAAGCTACATCTGACTTAACCCTCACTCACTGATATATACATAGGTATGGGCGCTTCCGGTTAGTCTAAACATTTGTTAGCTTGAATGGTTCTGACCTGCAACCACCTAGATAAATTGAATATTTGAGATGAGTGATGTTTGTTCCAAAACGGCATAGCATGTCAATCGTTGTAAAATTTCATGTCTGAATTTCTCTTTTAGAAATTAAAAATATTATAAAATACACCAAAAACAGTGAGATTTGTACTAAATTCTGGTTAAATAACTCAATGTTAATATTATTTACACAAATTTTAATACAATGGTCTACAAATTACGACATTCTACTTCTAACGCAAGCTGTTCGTCTTTTTATTGTCCATTAGAAGATTAGAATCGTGGTGCCCGTCAGTTTTGGGCTCGAATATGCAGATGAATGTTTACAAGAACAGATGACGTATTCTCTAGATCAATTAACTCCCTGATGTTTTATGGATATTTTGTTTTGGATACCGTTGTGGCTATTCGCATCTTTAAAAGGATTTAATGAATAAATGACCAACAAATTCATTTAGTGAACAAAGATTTAATGCTTCCCCGGCGAATGCTTAGCGTAAAATCTTTTCGGGATCTCCGTTAAATTGACAAAAAGTACCGACGTTTCCACGGACTTGACCATCGTCTTCAGGGTAAATGTCGTTGAACTAAAGTACCCTGTCAATAATGCATTGATAACATATATGCATTCTCGAGGTCCTACTGAATCATTTTATTGGCCCGAAAGAAGATACTACACCTGATGGGTTCCGGATCAACACCTCTTCAGCATGCTCCCTGCTTCTTCCTTGACGACATTTGGAAGAAAATTTCAATTTGCTGAGACTGGGCTGTCTAAAATGATAAGTAAATATAATAAGATGTAGACAGTTGATCAAATTTTAATCATGACTTTAATGCCATTTCCTGCGAAATTATATAAATATCTTTAAATTCGGGCGTATCACCGCAAAGAGCATTGAAACCTTAAGGAAGACACGAAATTACAGGCTTGGGAACCTGGACAAGAGACCCACCCGTGGCTGGTATTGCACGGCTATCGGGCGCAACCCCTATGGTGATGGGGTTGCCGGTTCAAGTACTTGGATTGGTAGTGACAATGTCACTATGGACTAACGCAATATAACATCGATGCGTCAATAAATAACGTGTTAAATAACAGGCACGAACTCCGAAGTGGCAGAACTGCCTGTTGATATTTCAGTCGTTTCCAGTGGCGACGACTTCTAAATTACATGTTTCGGAGACATTGCGAAAACTAGCGCTCGTAGGATAGCTGTCATCTCACCCCACGCGTGTAGTTACAGGATTTCGTCGTTGCGTGGGGCTGATGGTATCGCACCCACGAACCTCCTAGCCACGCCATTATGTGTCAGCGTTAGCTAATTAAATTCACTTTTCTAGAGGCTTAAAAATATGCTCCATGTGATGAGATAGGTTTAACGCATTTGTAGAAGGTAGTTTTTTTCAGAAACGGGTTGAAAACACCCCATTTTTGACCTTTTTTACAAAAGTCGTGAACTTTATACGTGATTTGTAAACTAACGAAAAAAGCTAGGTGCTTGAAACTACGCTATCAAAAACTCACTAACATGGAAATGTTGTAAAAGATATTTGATATCCATTGAACAATTATTGAAAGAGTCAGAGCACGCTAAAGTTTGAAATTTTTTTGGAGAACTAATTTCTGAGGCCGACTTTGCTGCATTTTATGTACTCAGTGCGCTTTGAGAAAATGCTTAAATTATTTTCATTTAACAGAGCACTAAAAGTTGTTCAATGATAGGTACATATCATTTGTTTAGGCAAAGAGGCTACAGAGATATCATGTCTCAAAGTTGCGAAAATTTCACATTCATGTGGCAGGTGATCGTGACATGGAGTCACACAAACGGTTATATCTCCAAAAGTATTTCACTAACAGACCTAAAAGTTTGCACATTTTCATTAATGATATGTCAAAATATACACACCAAATTTCATTAAAATCCGAGATGATCGAGCGGGGAGTCCTAGACCACTTGACATGGAATGACCCAAATGCAACACAACAATTTCCACTCATAATATTACATACCACGATCATGATTTCATGTAATCTAACGTCTTGTAATTCAGGTTAAGATGGACCAAAAGATGTTGCAATGTGATAAAACATTGGCCGTAAAACAAAAAATGTATTAGTGAAAACTTTATTCAGAGCATGAAAGATTTCTCAACGCACAGCCTGATATTTTCTCAGAGGGTAACTCTGTTACAGTATCTGAGGCGGTAAATCCTGGAGTACTCTGTATATTTAGTATTGATTATTTTATTTACTGCGGAAATACGAATAATCAGCGGCACAATTGTAACATCTGTTTGTGATAATACTTAAAAGAAATAAATTCCCTCGATCGTATCCTGTGACCTCTTTTTTGATTATATTAAGTGTTAATTTATCTTCCTGAAATATTTCGATTTAAATAACACAAGCATTAAATTATAAGCAACCCAGACATTAAAATCACATGATACATATTTGAAGTTATGAGTTATTATATATAAGCTGCCTTATCAGGAAAATGATTTTTTTTCATTGTAAATTTCACCATTTGAGTATATTTTTAGAGAAAAATTCCGTTTACGTTATGTAGGTACGTGGCTACTTCGACATAAACATAATTGCTATTGTTTGCTATTTATGTTGCATAAATATTTTTGTAATAACTAGTAAAAATAGACTAAAAAGTAACAATGCCGATACTTAGTGACAATACTTAGGTGAAAAATAATTTTAATTCTATTCTATAACATTTTATTGAATTTTAGAGGCATCAATGATGTGTACTAAGGTTCTTTTCAGTTTTTAGGACTATGCAATATGCTTAAGAGTTTTATTGATCCACTTGCATGACTTCTATGACATTTATCTAAAGAATGCCGCTAGCCCAGATGACTTTTGATAGGGTAGTGGTAGCAGAAAACATATGGGGTCATGTCTGGAACGTTATGGGAGAAAAAAATCTCCTCCATTCCATTATTACACGCGAGTTTACCCGTTCTTCCCATTGAGTTCCTATCCCAGACGATAAAGGCCAGTTTTTCCGCCGCAGTCAAGGGACCCAGAATCGCCGCCGGGCAGCTACTGGGGCTAGCTATTAACGTCGCTGAGCGGCGCCACAGCTACCTCGGCCAATATGATTGCCGCGGGCACAATTCATAGGATTTCTGTCGAGTCAAATACTCGGGCGACCCGACCTTGTACCAAATCCGGAGCTAAACCTAAAATGTCGCCTTCTAGCACTGACAACTAAGGTACAGGCTGTTGCGGTGGATTTCGGTCTTTTGCTTGGTGGGATAAGGGGTTGTGGTGCTGTGTGAGTAAGGCCATATCTAGAATTCGTTCAACCAACTTTTTTTCCCAACTGGTGCTTCAAATACCCCATTTAGTGATACTTGACTAGACGATAATGTCGTTCAAAGAACCTCGTTGGGTATAAAACGTTACTACGTACCTAAATTAATTTGCGCCATTTATTTCAAAATTATTACCACCGCAATTTTTTTTACCGATAACAAGTGAATAGCTGTCGACTCGTTTCTTAGTAGAATTCCGATGCTATTTGTGCAAAAGGTATAAAATATGAAATTTAATTAGATTCGACATCGAACCGTCCCAATTAGCAACGTCCATTACTGAATAATTACTATCTCGCGTATCTATCCATCGATGATCAATGAATGACCGTAGGCTACTGTTTTAGAATTTTTTCAATTTATAAAAAATATGCTACTTCATCAGATTCGACATTGATGTAAAATAATCATATATATTGTTAATTAATAATTGTCGGAGTGTTCAATGAAGGAATTAATGGTGGCTCAATACTAAATATTACCCTGATAATACTCAGATTGATAGATTAGGCAGAATAAATGGGATTCTGTAGTCATGTATTTATTTCTAATTGTATTTTGATTTATTTTCTTCAAAATATGGAGAATTGGGTTAAGAAAATTAGCGATGCGATAGTAAAGTCTTCTCTCAGGCGTGAAGAAGTAGTAAGGATGCCAACTAATGAAATATGAGCGTTTTTTTTTTACCAAAGTTAGCAGTTAGTTAAAGATGGCCTATTTTTTCCACTCAACATTGTAATACAGTGTATTCACTTTGAGCGAGGGAAAATAGCCATTTCCCAGTACGTCAACAAAAATATTGGTCTAAAATAACGATTTGAAATGAGATTACCGACAGAATTTAATTGGAATAACTTCTATTTCCGCCAATGGTGAACATTTCAAGCTCCCGAGTTACTCAGACACGTAATTTTCCGATTCCTATTTATACCTGATCCTTTCCACCGGAACATTTATATGCACAAATGTGACTCACCCGATTCGTAATTAGCGCCTATTGCTTGATGGCTATTCAAGATAAGACAGAATATACAAAACAATCTTTCCCATTTAAATATTTTTATACCATTCATTCGTGGAAACAGATCTAGTTCAATACAGCTCCAACGATATGTCAAATGCTTCTCGTTGCGTTTGATACATCAGTGACCACAATGTGCATTCAGTTTGCCGTATTCAAATGCATATATTCAAGTCTAAACATGCTTGGGTGGTAATTACCTAACTGGAAGTTAACTGCAGTGCAATTTAAGCCCACTAAATGGAGACTCGACGTTACGGGAATAGTTAACTTGAGTGTAGTTCTTGGATGAAAAGGTGCCATGTTTGGGATTGTCATGACTTTTTCCCTACGCCTTCTAATTCCTAGTCAATTTCCATTTCGTTGTATTTACATATTCATATACGTGGCAAGGGTGTAAAGAGTGGGAAGTGGGGACACCAGCCATAGAAAGGGAGATAGATTGATGCATAGAGAATAGGCTTCATTAGGTGAAGCAAGATTGAAGACTCTAGAATCCCTCTTCCTACAAGCACCCAGTGACACAGTAGATCAAGACACAAACTGTCCATTGAATTATAATATAAATAAATAAAATGTTAACGCAAAAGAAAAGCATATTACCAGGTTTATAGGAGAAGAAATGAAATAGCTTAAAATTCAGTCAGATCAATAGAAACATTTACAACAAGGAAAAACATTTCTTCACGTCATGAAGTTAACACTCTATAAAACACCATGATAGTATATATAAAACATTAACCAAAATATGGAAGATAAAAACCTTTGTGGTAAAAAGTTTAGGAATGGGCTCTTGTCATCAACTAAAAAAACCTGCTGTAGGAAAACATTCGCACGAGAAAAGTGAGGTGAGAACGAAAACTCCGCGAAACCTACAGATAGAGAAGCAAACATATGCTATACACTGAATGTAAATACAAAGTTATACGTAGGACATTAGAGACAAAACACAAATATAAAAAACAAATGTAAGGCGAAGGAAAGAAAGACACATGATTTGAAGTAGCTAAAGTAACTGCAATATTCAATCACAAAAATGGTTTAAGATTTTGAAAATTGTTTGGAGTAATTTTATGGAAGGAATTTTAGGGCTGGGGATACGAAAAAAGGAATTGGAAGAGTAAAGTCATTATTCCTGTGGGTTTTGTGGGAGACATGTTTAATTAACAACATTATTTAATACCGAACTATTATAAATAGGCCATTACTTTATCGTGCGGGCAGTGCCTCCGGATATCTCCAACTAAATATTCCATGCGCGCGATTTTATGGATAAGAGCCCTTCGTGGAAAGTTGCAGGTAGGAAGTAGGGAAATGAAATACCCATCCTAAAACTGAACGAACAAGCATCTCGAACACCGTTTGCCGGAGCGGGGTGGGTGATCTACTCTCATCTATGGACGCCGATCTCAGAGTTAATTGCTTTACGTGTGTGCATGAGTATTATCTAATTCAAGAAACCTTTGGATGGCCAGGATCTTATTTTTAGGCTCTGGTGAAGGAGAGAATACTTGTAATAGATATAATGATGTACTTAATAGGTACAGCGTTAGCTGGACGCACTATTTCTTTGTTCGCGAGAAAGCTCATTAACCCTTAACAAGTCCAATGTAGAAATCAGCGGATCAAATTCCTTGCGCTAAAACTAACGCTGAGTATCCTTGAGATGTTTCGTTTATATCGGGTATCAGCTTTTAAATTGATATTTGCCCCGGTCTTATAATTTATCGTTAACTTTAACTGTGGCATGGCATTAACATTGATGCAATGTTAACTGGGAGTTAGGGTTTCGCAAAGTAGGTAGAACTGACTATGGGAGCGCTATACTCATTGGATATTATAACATAGTTAATCAGACAAAAGAAATCCGAGCCTTCGTTTTTTTACTTTCGCTCTTTCACCAAACATCACTCTTTTGAGGTTTTTATTTGGTTTTTTCTCGATTAACGGAGGGAAAATATGAATGAGTATGAGCCTTAAATTGGCGTGTTGCATTTTCTCACAACACCATCGGAATACTTAAAAAATTATTTAGGATAAAAAAAATAACGCGAAAGAAATATGACTCCAACGGAAGTTCCTTCGATATTTTAGTAATTTTTCAAATTTGATTTAGATTAGATAATTAAAATTTAGTAAGGGGAGGTGAGGATGTCTCATTGTAAAGGCTAAAAGTAAGTTTGACAATATGTAATTTAAACTTTGCAAATATTTAATTATAAAAAGTACTCCTCTGATTGGCTGCTGTTGGCTTAGCGAGACGAAAAAGTTTTGGACTTTGAAGAGGTTGCCTCATCGTCCGTTGATGGCGCCATTAACGTCCGGCAATCCTCATTGGTTCCACCCCATCAGAATCACCAAGATTCGTCAAAGCTCTATCACGTAAGAAAACTTCGATCGTAATCCCGCCCTCAAACACATAGCGAAAGAGATGGTGGATAGGAGGAATTAGTAGGAGGCAGCAAAAGTAGATGGAATGAGGGAAAACGAGATACTTAAGTGGCTGCTTGAGGGGAAAATGCTGAGAAAGCGTTTGAGAATAAGAAGATTAATGGTAAATTGGGCGGTATGAAGAGTAGCCAAAGATACGAAGAGTTTATAAGGGAATTAATGATGAAAATTACATAGTATTATGAGAGAAGTGTCAGGAAAAAATTCCCCGCGGCCAGCGATGAAATTAGCTTGCCTGCCCATGGACATGCAATTTTTTTTCACTAGAAAACTTATTAACTCTTTAAGTTTTAGCGTTTAAGAAAATCGTTTTCGTGATCTAGGATTGAACAGCACAACATTTAAAGTAGGAAATTAAAGCGAGCAACTGCCTTTCTGCCTCGCTTTTGTGCGTGAGGTAATCCTTCAGTAATTGGAAATGAGCAAAACGGCGGCCTTTTGCATTGGATGGACAAGCTACTGCTATTAGGTACGCTGGATTAACAATGCATGCCGTTTGAAACGCTTCTTTCACCACGCATCTGATGCCTGTAAATCCCATCAGTTCCGGAGGAGATGGGTAAATTGGAGATGAAGTCAACGGTGGAGTTTATTCGTCCGTAAACCCGCATTAGACCGCCGCGCCGGCCCAGCCAGCCTACTGCATTTCGCCATCTCTAATCCTGCATCCAACGCCTTAATTTTTTAATGATTAAGGCTGCATTGGTACGCCGTAGTAATGAATTCTTGTGACCTACCTGCCATCTGGAGTTGCCTGTGTTGTGTGTATTGTCTGATCCATCGTGTACCGTTAGCAAAGTTTTTATTTACTATGCTTTCTTGGGTAGTGTTCACATCATCGTCAGCAGCCAACAATACGAAGGCTTCTTTGATGCAACTCCCCATTTTATTCTGATTTCTCCCTGCCACTTCATTCCGCCATAGTTCCCTACTTGAAAATCCTTCATGATATGCCAAATTCAATCAATACCAGGACTTTCATGGAAATTATTCGAATTAATTATTCCTTCCATAAATGTTTCTAGGAATCTGATTTGCCTCAGAATGTGCCCAATAAGATTTCTCTTTTGCTTTCAAGAATTACTATTAAGTATCTTTAATCCCTCACTCTTCGTAATATTCCTTAATAGGTGATTCTCTCCGTGCATTTGTTCTCGGGCTTTTTTTGATGGCATCACATGCATATTGCGTCCAATATTCTCTGCTCTCCTGTTTTTATCGTCCAAACGTCACTGCTGCAGAAATCTGTGCTCCATAACTATGATTCAATCTAGTCCTTTCCGTGTTATAAGCTTATTTTGTAGGCTTTGTTCTAAATCATTGAAACTGCCTCCACCCATTTGATCTTCATTGCCTTCGGACAACCTGATTGTGGAACAGAAATAACGACTGTATGATTCGGTCCATTATTGGCCATACAGCTTCCATTTTATCTATGGCATTTCAAAGAGGGCGTTACGGAGCTGTTATAGTTTAAAGCTTGGTGATGAGGAGGTGATAAGTAGATGGTCAAATGATTCGAATGTTGAGCACAAGTAAAGCATGAGTAAAAATTCCTATAATTTCGTTTGAAAATGTAGCACTACTGAATCATTCCAATACAAAGGCCAAGTGCGACAAAGGATAACAGTGATAACGGTTGGGACGCTTTCTGAGCCGAGAATGGCGAAAAGCCTCAAGATAATTCTGAATTATTGAGGGTCAAGGCATGGAGGGGAGATTCTATTTGCTCCTTGCAACCTTTGATCCCCGCACGGCATTTCCCTACGTTCGGTTAGTCTCAGTAAATCGGATTTGTATGAAATATTAAGAAAGGAGATTCATCGGACACTTTTATCGTGGTTTTAGACTCAGCTCCAACGGTGACTTTCATCGTGATATAGAATACTTCTTTCTTGGGAAAAGCATTTTCGAGGAAATTGTTATCCCATGCGAATCCACCTTTCACATGAATTTCTGCCCAGGGATTCGTAATTTATCTCCCTGCCATGAAATGAAATTTATCAACCGCATTTAAGAGGCGAAAGCCGAAAAAGCACGTTTACAATGCTTGTGAATTGATTTCCAATTTCATTCGAAAGCTACCGAATATGTTTTCTTGACGTGAGACAGTTGTCAGATGTCATCAAAATGGCACGAAAATAATATTCTAAAAAATACTATTCATTAAAATTTAGAAATTATTAATTTACCAATTGTTTCTTAGTGATAAATTCCATTACTTTCGTAGAATACTGAGAATTTTAGGCATACTGCATGTTTTTTTTTCAAGAAAACAATCATGCATACAGAAATTAATATATTCATGCTTGAGAAGATCGAGTTATCCTCTCAATACTGTTAATTAACAAAAAAAATAAATTTAGCGCGAAATACAACCAGAATTTTTAAATCAAATTTTGTAAATAAATAATCGTCGGAAACGTTTAAATATTGCTATCATGAAATACGGCAATTGACGTAAGCCTCATTCATGGTGAAATTTTTAATTCACGTTAGTTGACGGGATTCGATGTGAGAGTTTAAATGGTTTCATATTATCGGCAGTCAGACGGTTTCTTCAGCTTGGATTAAAACATTTTTTCGTATTAAACTCTGTTAACTCTGTATTATTATAAAGTTATATACATATGATTGATTGCTAAAATACAGCGTGGTGGTTGGTAATAGGCAGTCGATTGATAGTTTTTTTACTTGATAGCGTGACAACGCACTGCTCGCGTGACCAGGAGATACAAATGTACTACAGTCAAAAGAAATAACACCTACATCATACGCCAGCAATTATTTCTATTAATTTTACCATTTTCATGGTCAAAAATGTCTTTGGATATAACATATTCAATCTAGTATACTTTATTATAAATATACCTCACATTTTGGTCAGAAGTATGATGCCTCACTTAATGTTTTCCGATTTCAACATCAATGATGCTGGTTAGCAAAAGAAATGCAGCAGATAAATTTTTAGGGAAACTATTTCCCATTTAAAGAATTAACTATGCAGCATCAACGAAAAATCAATCGGAGATTTCTGGGGTTCTGAAGATCAATAACACTCTTAGGACTCTGGATTATTTTTAGTCAATGGAAAATAGACCACCCTTTTTTCTGCAACAAATATTTAATAATAACGACCTCATATAAGGAAAGGCACTCAATAACAGGGCGAGCAGTGGTAAACCTATGTCTTTCGATATACCAATGCTGTAAACGGATAATGCGACATATCACAGCTATAATGTACAAACGGAGGTCAGAGGATGACAGTCTTTAATATTACGATCTGATAAATGTTTGCATTATCCGAGATAGAGAGGCTAAATGTATTGAAGCAGATGAGGTAGGAGTGGAATGAGGTAGAGTAAGGCCCAAGGCCGAGATAGAAAGAAAATTTATGGGCATGCGGATGGAATGAGAGAAGCAAGGTATAAGAGTTTTCCATGGAATGAATACCGCAAGTATGTGGATTTAACCACTCCACTGGTATGTTCAGTACTACCTTAGAGATGGTATTGAAAACTGGGTCCCTTTTAAAAACTTTGGTTGGATCGGAAAATATATTTTTGACTGCCGAAAGAAAGTAGTAAAAGAATGAGTAGATGAATGGAGCAAGTAACAATACTGAGTCATGGGAAAGGTGGAGACCACGATCCAAGAAGGGAGGATGTTGGCTAATCGGGGAAAGAGAATAGTTTTTTTTGGATGGGGTGAAGAGGGGTAGAACTTAAACAGGGTGGAGGAAAGTAGTCGTGTAAGGAGGCAGAGTACCTCAGCTGTTGAAAGGTTATAATGGGTTATCATATCTATAGCTAAATCTACATTAATCGGTGGATCACCCTAAAAAATAGCATTCAATAAGAGAGGCAGTGGTATAAGGGAAGACCTTAAAATAATTCCCGACACACTACAGAAGAGGTAATTCAATAAAATACTGTAACTACGCTTAACTATGGTGAAAATCGATTAAAATATAGATAATAGGAGCTATCTTACAGCATCGGAAAATTCCCCAGAGATTTTGGAGCTTCAGCCCCGGGAAGGATATTAAAGCAGGGGGGCTACATTCTATCCAGGTTATGCGAATTCCCTTCTCCCCTTCGCCCCATTCCTGAACTGAATTTATTTCGCAAACAATTATAATGCGAGATGATTTTACCTTGGTCCCGGACGATGAGCGAGGAATCTGGCGATAGTATTAATTAACGATAATCCCGGCGCTTTCGCCGTCGAATTATCCCATCGCAGGTTTAAAATTTGGATTTAATGAAGCCCATCCCTACACATCACCCTCCACCTCTGCCCTCCTCCGCTACACTTTTCACCTCATTTCTCTTTCACCTCATCCCTTTCCCACTAAACCTTACGCATGACGCACGAGCAGGAAAGCGGAGCCACCTACCGGAACATTTTATTACTGGCCCCGCGAGAGAGTCCCCTATTTCGCTCGCTTCAACACCCTTCGTGCTAAAACATCCTCAAAGCGTGCCTTCTCGGAAAACTTGAGTGTGTAATCCTAGCTATGGGCCCGTAGTGGACAAAATGTAACTCTCTCACATCGGAGTGGACCGTAGTTTTGAAAATGATGAAAAGTATAAATGTAGAAAACATGAAGAAAGGTAAAATTAAAGAAAGCGAAGAAAGATTGTTTCGTGAGTTTGATGAGGTAAAATAATAGAGCAAGTGGATAGTTTTTTTTTACCTTAGCCGAATGTTTTTAAAAGATGGGAGGCTAGATAAAGAGGTCAAAAGGCGTGCGAATGCTGGAAGGAAACTCGTAGGTATCACGTGGGGTCATATCAAGGAATGAATGCTGGTCTAAGGAAGCAAAAATTGCAGTACAAAAAAGTGTACTTCTTCCAACTTCACTGTATCATTGGGAGGGAAGGGGAGGTTATTCTTACGTTGCTCG
This sequence comes from Pyrrhosoma nymphula, assembly GCA_963573305.1. Classification (NCBI taxonomy): domain Eukaryota; kingdom Metazoa; phylum Arthropoda; class Insecta; order Odonata; family Coenagrionidae; genus Pyrrhosoma; species Pyrrhosoma nymphula. The sequence goes on from OY754334.1 coordinate 42,280,792, forward strand.
GAGGTTTGTCCCTCCAATGTAAGTGATTTATGACGCTTATGAAGATGGAATTATTGTACTTATCAGTTCGTCCTTGCATCTCTCTTATTTTAGGGCATTCATTAGTTCAAGGGAGATAGTGCTGAGTTATAAGAATACTCTCCGTGTCGCCCTGAAAATCACGAGGTCTGAGACATCAAGAGACTCGCACTACCTCTACATCACGTTCTTTTTTCGTGCACGAACGAAAGTCAATGGCAGATCGCATTTCATCTTTTCCCTTTTCGGGAGACGAACACGCCTTAACTCCAGAGATATACGCGATCGAGTCTACCTTAGCGGCTCATGCGAACTTAAGCGTGGAGGATTATGGATGATCGGGCGAGCCGAAGGGGACCACTTCTCCCTCGATGAGATTTCGGATGGTGACGGTGAAAAATGGCTACTAACTTTTGCGAGCTGACCAGGGGACACAGGGACCGTGTCTCCGCCTGAGGGGGGATAAGGTGATGTATATCTACATCGTATCCTACAAGCCTGTTTGAGGTAGAAGGTGATATTTCACCAGACGTACACCACGTTACATGCAATGAGAGTAACGGACACAAAATCGCAGTTGAAGCGATATCGTTGCGTATACTTTGATCCTAACAGTTGTTTTTGCAAATATGGCGTATGTTCCATTTGAAATTTTAAAATAATCTCTGGAAGTGACTATCCCAAATACTTGCTGCACATTCTTACTACCTCCTGACTAATGTAAAAACTACATCGTTCATGTTGTATTTCAAATAAAATTAGGGAAATAGAATGAAGAACGGACAGGTTTAAAATGTCATTCTTCCCGCGAACGATAAGACCATAATAGCTGCCAATGATAACTCTAAAATCGTTTGTCGATAAGTGTGGCTACTTAGTTGATTTACTCCCTAATGCTTCTATCCTTATCTGCTACTTAAATTAGTACTAAAAGCAGGTCGGGTGTCTAGTATAACTCTTGCATCTCTGTCCATTTATGTAGTTGCAAACACATTAATACAAATAGTTAATCTCATTTTTGGAATGCCTATAGTGCAATGCATGTTGGCGAAATGTCACCTCCTGACAAGTATTTTCATGAGTTTTGGTTTTACCGTTTCAGTATGTCGAATGGTTTATTCTTGCAGAATGGTCGGCGAAAGCTCGTGTTTTATAAAAATACAACCAGTGCTACCGAAAGCAAGAACATGAAAATTATTCACATGTTTTTTCTACGACACCAATAATGATGGCTTCATTAGCTTTATTGTGGTACAGTGAAGTACAATTTGGCGATAATTCACCCGCCACCCACCCTTGAGGTGGCTTGCAGGGTATTATGTAGATGGTAATTAATAGCTATGCTCATTACAATTACGCACAACACGTCTATTGGCTGCAAAGATTTTTCAAGCGGTCATTATGGTAAATGGAGCACGGAACTGCAATGGGTAAATTCAGAGGTACCAACGCATATTCAAAACGCGATTTCTGTTCACGTTGTTCGTATTATTCCGTCGGTGCTTGAGTGACAGTGGTGTGAACGATATGAGAGGGATAAGGTGGTGAGGAAAACTAGTGGGGGATTCGTACCCTAAAGGGGCGGCAAATGGTTAAAGGGCGGTAGGGGACGAGCGCAGATGTTATTAGCGGTCGCTTGTGTTGCCGGGAAAGGTGACTGGTGGGGGTTCCCTAGCGCTTGTTTTGAAACCAAGCAACGGAATGTTTACGTTCCATCAGCGGATTAATATTTTGCCCGATGCGTTGCTGTGCCTCGGCTTGCAGGTTGGTGGAATGGAGGTGGGAAGGGGAAAGATGTGAAGTCGTGGGCAGGAGGGTGGATCAGGAGGGTGGGAAGAGGTGGAGAGGAGGATCAGGAGGTGGAGAGGAGGATCAGGAGGCATGGAAAGAAGGAAGGCCAGATATGATCTCACTCACCCCACCACTCCAAATCGAGTCAAACCTCGGTCTCTCTCCAAAATTTTGCAAAATTCGCGTCATTTTAATATAATGTCTTAACTCCGGCACCGCATTATATCCCTCGACCACGCGATATATTAATGCCGGAATAAAATTATGGATAATGAAGAGGTGGGAGAGGAATATGGACGATAATAGCAGGAGAACGGAAAGCATTGTAAGAAATGGAAATGTGGTTTTACATATAAATGATGAAGATCAAACGGATGAAACGAATCAGTAATAAAAAAGTTCCGCAGAGGGAACGGGAGAAAACATGTTTAACAAAACAGCAATTTAGAGAAGAAAAAGGTATTGGACGGATTTCGAGGCATAAGATAATCTTGAAAACGATATTGGAAGGAGAAGTAGATAGTAAGAATTGATGATTATTTCCAGCTGTTCATGATTATTGCCAACAATAATTACGATATTTAATGCATCCCACGGTCCCCAACAAAACTTCCCTATTCGGGGTCACCATTTCAATTTCCTGCACCATGAAATATATACAGTATCATGTTTTTACAAATATTGCTATTATTATTTTTCCTAGGTGATGTAACAACATGATGGTGACATTTCGTAGATAGAGTATGATTATTCCTACATATTTATCTTACAACCACATGAAAATTGAAGCTTCGTTTACATAGTTGGCTCAGTTTAAGGATCTACATTTATTTTTAAAGTCGATGTCATCTATAGACAAAAAAGACTGGTTCACTGGTTTTTGAAAAGGCATTTCGGTGAAAGGGAAGCGGGATTCTTCTTCCGCTAAATAAAGCTTTACCTTCTCTTACTCTCACTTTGAATATCCTCCTTGTTTGTCATTAGCAAGTTCCAAATTAAACTATGAAGGGTGATTACATACGAAGAAATGAAGAGGAGAGCTGAAACAGACCAATCATTGGATTGATGACTGCTGATGATGAAAATTGGCGAGGAATGTCTCCATAGCTCACTCTCATAACTTCCTCCGCTTTATCTGCGAACTCACCAAAACACCCACTATCACACGCCATGCATTGGATAAGATCGCGTTGATGGTGAGAATTTAATTTTGCCCGGGAGTTTTAGGGAGCCAGAGAAATTTCGAGGAAGGTAGGTGGCGTTTTGTGATCCATAAAGGGATAATACGAGCCAGAGCAGTAGTCCCCCACCTTAAAAACCCCGAACTCCTGGGGGAACACCGCGGGACGCGTAATCTGCGTCACCCTGCTTGAGGGGATGGGGGTGCGGGGGAATGAGGGGACGGGGAATTCGGGGGTGGCTGAGGATGTGTCACAGCGTTTGGGGGACGGATGAGGTGTTTAAGTAGACGACAGGTATTTGCCCTTTGACGAAGATTGCCTTCACAGGCGCTCCCTAAACTAACCCCACAAATAAATGTCTCCTTTTTCTGACACATTCCACAAACTTCATTCAAAAATTTTAATACATGTATAATGGAGGCCCAAGTGGAGCAAGTTCCCTCGCGTTGGTCGAACAAAATAAGAAATTGTATCTACCCTTTCGATTTAAGCGATTAATTCATCATGGGTCGTTCAATCCCAAGGTTGGTTGACTGCAGTCCTCCGTCCTTCCCTATCTAATGCTAGTTCTCTTACTCCCTGGTATCTCTTCTTTGTAGTTTTCTCATTAGTTGGTCTATGCATTTATCCAGTGGTCTTCCTCTTGAGACTTTTCTTTCAATTACATTCCTCACAAACCATCACTTACAACTTACATTCCTCAGGATGTGGCCAATCCATCTGGTTCTTCTCTTCTGTACAGTGTTCCATATGGTCCATTCCTCTTCAACTCTTCTATAAACTTCTTTATTTCTTATTTCATCCGTTCAATTTATATTAAAAAGTGAGAAGTGAGCGAGTTGAAACAAATATTTACTGCATTTATCATTCCATGTTTTCGTTGTTTGAAAAGTATGGGTTTCACTGAAGGCTATTTACATTTTATTAGAAAACTAAAAAAGAGATGAAGATACGAAACATTCATGTTATTCGACGATTATATTTTTAATTTAATTTTTCCCAGATATGTGAGCTGACTACAGCACCATTTCAATTGAAATAACGCACTGTAACTTCAGTTTCTGTAACATTTTATATATATATATATATAATATCTTCTGAGAAACCGCACTCGGCGAATAAAAACACAAATATAAATATACTTGTAAAACACAGGCACACGAAAATTAAAAGGACACTCACAGAATAATTTGCGGACGTTTCGACGGGCAAGCCGCCATCGTCAACGACAAGAGACTAACTAGTGGTCTGTTACCTCGGGTGGGGGGGGGAAAGCGGAACAGGAGAAGGGAAGGGGACTGGTGGGGAGCGGGAGCAAGGGGTTGCTATTGGTCAGTGGGCCAAGTTAAGCCCGGGCGATTCAAATGCTCTTAAGCACCAGATGAAAGCCATCTCGCGAGTCCTCAGTTCAATATTAGTTGCTGATTCGGGGAGGGCTTCTAATATAGAGAGAGAGAAACATTTATTGAAGGTCTTACGATGGGAAGCGGTATGTTTAGGAATGGGATCAATGAAGGGAGGACATGTGGTGGAGTGGCGGTGCCCATTCATTCGTATTGAAAGCGGGGTAGTACATTCGCCAACATAAAATGCCGGGCAGAAATTGCACGAGAGACGGTAAACGATATTTGTGGAAGTACAGTTGGCTGCTGAGGAAGATTTATTGGAAGAGGGCGTAGCAGAAGAGCGTAGGAGGGAGCAACATTTGCACCGAGGACGGTTGCAAGTTGTGGAGAGTGGTGGAGAGGGGGCGGTCGGTTGAAGGGAGGGTTTAGTAGATTTTAAGATATCTCGCAGGTTTGCGGGACGCTTAAAAAATACTGTGGGACATGAAGGTAATAGGAGGGCAGTGGAATTATTATTCTTTAAAATTGGGTATAGATCGCGGAGGATGTTTCTGATTTTATGGGAGCCAGGGAAGAATGTGGTGATGAGGCTGAGTCTGTCAGGATGGTGGGTTTTGGCCCGAGGGGTGTAATTGGCAGAGGGGGGCAGGATTTGATTGGTAAGAAGCTTTTTGGGGTACTCGCGTTCTCTGAGGGAGTGATATAGGTTATCGGTGTATTGTTGAAGGGAGTGGGCGTCGTTACAAATTCTGTGGCCGCGGACAGAGAGGGAATATGGAATGGAGCGTTTGGTATGTGGTGGATGGCAGCTATTAAAATGAAGGTAAAGGTTATGGTTAGTGGGTTTTTTACGGACGGAGGTGATGAATTTGTTGTTTTTTAGTAGGATATTAACATCCAGAAATGTGATGGAAGAGTCAGAGACGGAAGAGGTGAAAGAAACCGAAAAGGAAGAGTTTAGCACAGAAATGAAGGAAGATAGAGATTCACGGCCATGAGGCCAAAGAACAAAGATATCATCAATATAGCGGGCCCAGAAGAGAGGTTTGAGGGGTTGGTTTTTGAGACATATTTCAATTCTTTTGGCAACTTATTATAAATTCTAATTCCTATTTCCACGGGGCCAAGATTTTTGGTATTAGTTCTGATGCTATTTGAATGCAAATGATCAGATTTTCTAATATAATACAGATGAATGTCCGAGTTTAGATAAAACTCATGAAGAATTTTCCTGACAAACATAAAAATAGAGAGTATATATACACATGGAAGGGGGAGAATCTTAAGAGATTTGAATATCAGCTTGGAAGGGGCACAGTATGATTTCTTAGCGATTACTCTCACTGCACTCTTTTGAATTTTCAATATTTTGAATGAATGTGGGAATGATCCCCAGAAAATCATGTTTTGGGACATATGGGAATAAAAAAGGCCATAATAAATAGTTAATAAAACATCTAAACTGACTGAATACCTAAAATAACGAATGAGGTAGCAAGAAAAGTTCAGTTACCTCATGAGTAGATCTACATGTGCATTCCATGATAAATTAGCGCTTAGTATGATACCAAGAAATTTTATATGGTCGAGCTGTTCAATTTATTTGTGATCAGTTTTTACTAATAGACCTACATCCATTTTTTTATGTGAGAATAAAACCATTTCGGATTTTTGTGATTTTAAAGTAAGACAATTATCATGGCACCATTTGGACAACTGTTGCGTTACCAAGTTGGAATTAATTGTAAGAGACAAGCATGATGAGGAAGATAGTCGATGTTAGTATCAGCATACAAAAGCAACTTAGTCCCTTTATAATCAGAGAAATATCTGCTCAAATCATTCATATAAATAAAAAATATTTCCAAAAATATTAATTAGTTAAACTAAAAAACTACGATGAATTGGTGCCTCGTTCTATCACGTTCAATTTAATGAGAGAATTTGCTTCCTTAAAACGGTTTTTAATTAAATATAAATTGTATTAGATAGAAAAAAACTATTTTTCTCTAGATTTCACTATCGCATTTAACTCCACGTAATTTCGAGTTCAATTTTCGAAAAAAAAATCGTGGAAAGTTGGAGTTTTGTTCATTATATCAAACGGAGGATACATTTCTATTTGAGTAGACAGAATATTGATTGAATTTTAAGCATTATTAGATTGATTAAAAATGAAAGCCACCTTACGGTAGAGCCATCTTAATCGATTGCACATTCTGACGTTTGAGCTGTCTTTTGACATAGCTGAGATGCCTTATATCCATTGGCGCCTATATTAAATGGAAAGAAAATTCCTTTATCAGGTTTCTCTCCAACCTGCCTCCATTCCCCAACAATCCTACCCTTACCAATCTACTCATCTTCCGCCGTCGAGACAGTGTCTCCCCCACCTATCCACGATCGACAGCTGAAGGTATTTGCGCCCTCAGCTCTCCATCACCTCCCCTAATATCCAGCCAACTAAGCCTCAATTCATGAAGCACAAAAGAAACATGAAATTATAATACAAAAAAGCATACCACAGCTCCTATTTTTTTCAGGCAATGTTGCCTCCACAATGACAGGCTGGCAACATTGACGATACATCCCACTGTATAAATAAACCCGCAGAGATAATTTATATCGGCTCGTTTAATAGATTTTTGTTTACACTTAGCTTTTAATTAAAAATAATGCTTTGCTGCACGTAAACGTAATCGTTTGCAATGCAGTCTCGTTTTATCATGTGTTGAGTTTGGTCTACTGTGAACCGCGGGAAACATTTTGATTGCATGTTATTCTTTCTCTTCTCCTTCCAAAATTTTTCCATTCTTTAGCCGTGGTTCGTCATACTTTATTGTGACTGGTTATTGGCCTTTTTACTATGTTATTCCTGGAACCCTTTAAGTCAATCAAACCTCCCTTCGGAAAATCACTTTATTCCGTATATCTTCAATAAAGATGCCAACGTACTCCTAAATTTGGTGATACAACTGAAGATTTTCCTTGCCAATCTACAAGCAATCATCCTTCAGATGTGTCTATGTTAATTCAGTCTTCTCTTGCGTATTGTATCTGTAAACTGTGGCTTCATATACGTGTCTAGTAAATCTTTCGATAACCAACATTGGACAGTAAACTGGACAAAAATATGTTACAGAAAAATTGAAATTTTCAAAAAAAATATGTACGAACTTTCTCGGAAGTGAATAAGCCAATTGATTCGGGAGTGTAATCGTTAATCGGCTAAACCACCCAAAACAGACTCACCTTCACCCACCTTCCGCCTTGGGGGAAACATAATATTAGCATTTGCCGTGAAGAGTGAATAGCGAAATTTTGCTGCGCGATCCAGCCTTGCGTCAACGTCAGCGTCACAAAGCGTTAATCTCCCTATTTTCCGTTGGTTGGGCGTGTTTGTGCGAGCAAAGATGCTTTGGTTCGAGTTTTTTGACGGTAGCATTACTTTCCATCCTGCGAGGCCCACAGCAGGGAAAGCACACACGCCTACCAATCGAGTAGCCTTTGAAGGATAGGACTTTTGTCCTGCGGCGAAACTGAGGATTTACGACGGTGGTGAACTGAACCCTTGTACGTCAAACGTGAATAAAATGAAGAAAAGCCGATAATTTACATATTGATTGTGTTCCACCACCTGTATGTCTAAGGCCGAGATTCAAAGTTGGTATTTCTAAGACTTGGAGCACCTAAAATACTCTATTCTTAGATGCTCTATCATAAAAGCCAGGTCAAGGCCAGTACACAGCAAGGCAAAAAAAAGTTACAATGCACAACAAACATCTAAAATTTTCTGCAAAGTGACGTCAAAATGAAAGCCAAGATGGCTGCGTGCTTCTCTCAGGGAAGCTTCTACAAATGTACTTCAAAAGCTTTTATTTATAATTTAAGGATTTAAGGAGAACCACTGGATATCATCACTTCCTTTTGGACAAGTACGTTTTATGGAAAAAATAAAACTAATTCGACTTCATCGATGTTATTTTGAATGGACATTTATAGGACTATTGACTGATATAGAAACACTCCATGGCCAAAGACATTTATCTTTAAAATCGTGGAAATCCATGACCAGAAGTCGTAAGAAAGAAAGTCAAGATCCATGAAATGACTAGATCAATAAAAACTTCGATCAGTTGAATTTGTCATTGCGTATTTATTGGCCATCAAAAGTCATGCCGTCCTTTGCTAACTTCAAACGTCCTCGTCTGATGGCACAATAGAGTATTTGCACACTTTTGGGAAGTGACATCTAAAAAATCTATCGATACTTCAGACACTAATTTTCATTCTGACGCTCGAGAGGCTTTTCGTTAATTTTTTATTAGCTAATAAAATCTAATAAATTATTATTGCGCCGAAACACTGGTCCGCCATGTTTTGTAGGCTCTGACGTCATCTCCCATAGTCGACCATTTGTTGATTTGGAGATTGTGTGACTGTGTAGTCTTAGCGTGCGGACGAAACTTTAGCTATTAATTAACAAATATCGAAATAACTTTGAAAAGGCAAATACTATTTCACTCTCAACGCACAGCTAGGCTATTTTGCTTCTGCTAATATGGGAGATGAAATCAAACTACGAAGAACCAATGGTTTGGCGTTTAGACCTAGGCAATTTCGGTGCAAAAACAATGCATATTAAAAGCTATTTATTAAATTAATTAGTTGGAATTATACCTTGGTATTTCGTATATGGCATTTCGAAGCCAAACACTACTCGCTATAATAAATTTAAACAAAATACCTCACTTACGCAAATACTCTATTGTCACCAGTTCATGTGCCCTTGGGGACTGCAGTTTTGCGATCAAATTATTGTAACAAAAACATACAACCTAGAGGACCTAGTTTTTCCAGTAAGGTTAATGCTATTTGATATTCATCCAAGTGCCCAAGGGTTACATGACAGTACTAGCACTGAATGTCACTAAATCTAAGCTGTCCTGGTAGCTGTCACAAGGGCGCGAGACGGGGGTAGTAGGGACATCAGTCATGCAGGGAATAGAGGAAATGAATCGGATAAAAGCGAACTATATCCTACGCAGTGACTTAGTATCTCGCTCAGTGTTTGTTATAGTCACTAATGGTGAGGGAGAAGAAGGAATTTTTTCCCTTCTTCCCATCATCAGTTTGATATAGTAGCATCCTATTTTGCCCTCCTAATACTAGAAATGAAGCGTGTGGTTAAAATGATCCACCTCTTAACCCTGCAACTCACATGACCTGAATTTTTCAAGTAGTTTTGGCCTACCGTGCAACCTCCGAGTCTCATGCTGCTCCTAACCTGGTATCTCCATTTGTTTTATTGCATACTCTAATTGCTCTTAGCAATTTCTAACCAACTAAAAAATTGCGGTTCTCTTATGTATTTTTTAGTTCGAGCATTTAATCTTTCTTAGCAGAAAAGCATATGCTTTTAACGTGCCAACCATGTGGCCTAAATAGGCCAAGTAACATCACTATTTTACATTTTCATCCGAGGACCTATCTTACTCCGTCACGAAAGGAATGAAAATGTTTTCAACGTACGAGTAAAACATGTTTAAAGCAGTCGTAAATAGGAGGTTAAGACGCATAGAATAGATCAATTAACACTTAAAAATAAACGCCATCTTTGTAGTTTCTTTCATCTTATAATTTCCGAGTGGGCCTCACGAGTCTCTTTATGTTCATCGTTTACCTCCAATATTCTTCTATCATACCCCAAAGGTCGTGAGTACAAGCCCTCAAGGACGGCAGTTTCGCGCTCAAATAGTTATATTTAAGAGAATATCCAGAGGATCTATTTTGTCAGTTAAGTTAATACTACTATCATTCATCCGCATCCCCTCTGCGAGATTAATGTGAACTACGCACTTTAAACGCCACTATTTATAAATTACGGTCTGCGTACCGTAATTTCAAACCTATCCTTCGTGGCCCGGCTAGCTGCTGTAATTTCTCTCGTCTCTCTCCAAGGGTACAGAACCACTCCAGAGCTTCGGTATGTATGCCGTTCCGTCGCTCCATATAAAACCGAATGGCCCCACCTAAGCCATGGCTATCATCCTCTCGCCATATCAAGAGGTAAAATGGGCGTTTTGAGCCCCTCTTCCCATATGGTCGGTTTGATTTTGGGCAAGATTTGGAGCGGAAGATGAAACGCGATCCGAGAAAAATATCCTTCTTCCTGAAAAGTTGAGTTCAATATTATGAAATCACCTTGACCGATAAACTAAGCCGACATGTTCAGCTTTTATATATTTGTTCGGGTTTACTTTAGCACGGTTTTCTGCGATACCTCTGCCGAGGCCGAAGTTTGATCAATATTAAAGGAAATATTCCAAGGCACAAGCGACGGAAAAAGAGTCGGTGGAACGCAGCCATGCGTATTGGAGGGTGCGATAAAACTGTATGAGAAAGGTCACGATGACAAAATACTAAGTACTCTCTCAGTATGTTCTCTCAGGATCCTCATTTTCCACTCTTTGTACGATGTTGCCAGTGCAGTGAAAAAAACATCAATAAACTACCATTTTGAATGCAAATATTTATTTTAATTTTTAATTAATACTTTGCGGGTATCTTTATACTTTGACGTTGTAATGATTCTCTTATGATATTTTACTAAATCATAGTACATATTATTCTCATAGATCCTGTAATTCACAGAAATGCAATGAATTTACTGCTGAAACCAATGTGCGTGGATGTTAAAGAATGCAAAATACTTTCTAGGCTCGGAGGCCATTGAATGTCTTTGCAAGGAGATTTTAAGGTAAGAAACATGATTCTGGCCAGATATGTTAAGTTTATCTGATATAGCATTATTAAAGGATAATCAGACAACTAGGAATTGGTATCTAGAATTTTTATAGCGAACTATATAAGGCTATCAATTGATTTACCAAACGTAACAGCATTATTTTCGAGTAATCCTCTGATTCAGCTACACTTACATCATTAACCACCTTAGTTGTAGATGCAGCTTCAACTTTTTTTCCAAGGTACCCGTTTCAGAAAAGTAAATGAAATATCGTAGCTTTGAAGGCAAAAAAAGTCAAGTTTAAACGGAATGCTCACCATACCAGCGAAACTCACTTTGTCTCGAATGATAACGAGCGCGATAATGTTACTTTTTCATCAAATTTGAAAGTGCTCATGTGTTGTAACAACATTATCACTCTTCCTCTGGTATCCAAAACATATATCATGCCTATCCCGCCTGTTTTAGCGTGCTCACTACCTGCTCCCATTTTAAAATCGGAATAGAAGAGAATATAAAATCGGAAACATTAATGAGGAGAATATATTATTCGTCGCAGTTATTGATTGGGTTAAGCTTCGTTTATGGTACTAGCTCCTAGGCAATTTTCCAGAGAAAGAATTCCTTGCAATAGAAAAATTATGTCAATTACCTACGTTTTGAAGCAATAATTTTAAAATTTCACTAGGTATCTTTTAAACATCACTACTTACTCGAAACTTTTTCTTATTTTTTAAGTCCAAGCATATTGATAGTACATAGTCCTCAAAGAGCAACAAAATAATATATCATTTACCCGTAGCATTATGGCTTTTATTCAGTTACAGCATAATAATTTTAAGATGTTACTAAAGAGTTTTTTTAATAAATTGACGAATAAAATGAAAATGCAAACTGACTTGTATGAATGCATCCTTTATTGATTTCCGAAAAGGGTCGCCGTCCCCGAAAATGACGTCAATATCAAATTGATAAAATTAATTTCACTTCTACAGGAAAATATGAATTAACAAGCAACGATTGATGCAAGAATTTCGACACAAAAATGGTCCATCAGTCGAACGTGTACAGACGAATCAGTGCAACATAAGCAGAGAAAAATGGAATGAATTAACAATACTGCTGACATGGTACAATTAGAGAAGAGTATTACGCAAATTAGGTCGAATATATCGTTTCCAGGGCGTTATCAAATGCAGGTGGTTTTTTATGGATTTATCAGGAGGAATTAATTACTATACTGAAGGATATGTCAGCAGCAGATGTAGCAGAGAGTCAAATTATTTTATAATGCTCACCCAGCTTTAAATGCCTTATGTAATTGCCCTTAGTCACCGGAGCGTGAATTGAATCGGCGTAAATTCAAACTGACGGAAAAAGAAGAGATCAAATTTTCGAAAATATTTCACGAAGCCGACATAAATAACGGCTGAATATAATGATTATTACTCAAAAACTTGCCAATGCGTCATTCGTAGATTAGGCAATACTTATTATACATGCAGTAATTAGTTGTTAATGTACGATACGGTACGATACGGTAATACGGTTAGGAAAGGTTAATAAAATACTCTATTTCAAAATTACAAAATGGAATATAAATAATATGCAACATTGTATATGCTAAGCAATGCATTCATTACTCTACCGATGGCTGAAAATGTTTTTTATGATCGATAAATGTATTTCTCTCTATTCCTCCGAAAGATAACAGCTATAATTGTAACTGTTTAAAAGGAAATAATTAATTTCGATTAATAAAATATATGAATTCAATAAGTAAGAATTAACTATTAATTGTGGTTAAACGAATCCTTAAGTCCTGAGCCGATCGTAGAAATCTTCCGTTATTTTTTCACTGAAGTGCGGAATGCCTTAAATTAGTGACTGCAAAAGATTCTTCCACAAAAATGAACATTTTGAAGTTGATTCAAAAACTTCATGCTTCGAACCTGTGCTGACGGTTGAAATAATTTATAACTATTTGATTTGGAGTAAAATTCACAAGAAAGCAAGAAGAAAAACATTTTTATCGATTTGAGGATTTTAGACTAATGTTCCTTCATGCAGATGCAATTTCCTACTTCTCCATTAGAGCTTTTCAAGGAAGGGTGTGGATAAAAAAACTATGATACTAAGATTTTTTATGTAAAATATCAATATGTATTTCGATATTTCAGGAAATTCAAATTTATGTGATTACGAAGAGTTATATAATTCCTGTTATTTAACTATTCCAGGTTTATAGCCTTCAATAAAATAATCACATGTGGCAGACAAGCAAGAAACCAGAACACGCGCCAGCCTAAGGTCACGGAGACTAATTCCAGTGAGGGTATTTATGTTGAGCTTGTTTCAGGATTATGGTCTAAAATCAGATGGGTCCTATGGGCAGAAGGTTCTGGAAATTATAAAACCAAATACTGCTACTTTCACTAAAAATAAAATGTAATGTGAAAGCTTAATTCACTGAATATTAAGAGAAAATATCTAAATCAGGAATAGACGGAATGCAGCAGGTGTGTAGCACATATAAAATGGGTCATCATGCCTGCAAGTAGAGTCTCATTCCAAATAATCCATAAGCACTCGATGCTAAAGGTATAAATAGTTGCATATATTGTGTCTAGGCCATAAAAGCTAAACTGTTCCACAATGACAAGTAAAGAGAGAATCATTTTGATAACATTCATGTTCAAGTTAGGTTTCGATTCATTTACACCATTTTCGAGTGTTTGATATCATACATTATGCTTGCTCTTAAGTAAAATCATCGATAATGGTTTATGAAATTTTATTATCTATTTGTGTGTGAAATACAGCTAACTTATCAGCCAATGAAAATCTACAACCTCCTCTTTCTCGTCGCAAGGACTTCAAATGCCTCTTGTATTTTACAGAAGAACTTTATGTGGCGGTATTCATTATATCCAATTAAGTTATAAGGGCCAATTCTCTGAATGAAAAATAAATATGAGCGTGATACCTCTTAGATATTTCCTAAAAACCTCTCTTTAAATTAGCTACAGCCATTTCCCCTTCTTCTAGGAGGAATACAATTAACCGTTGAATAGACTCTCATCCTCATTGCATATGCTCCACGTTTACTCGTCCATTATTTAACTGGTCATTAAGGGAACGTTTTGATGACTAGGCATAGATTTACGACCTTTTATTTATTTATAAGCCCACAGGGGTAGAAATGAAAGGTTAGCAATACGACGAGAAATCCTTATTTCCCCTCCCCACGACAACCCTTAGAGAAAGAAAAAGGAGACGAAATAAGCCTTATCCGAGGCGATAGCGTATTCCGATCACAGTTCGATGCGGTCCTGCATTTTGTCTTGTGCTTCCAACGCTGGAAGAGACTGGTAAGGGGGTAGGAGACGAGATAGAAGGAAAATAAAACAAGAAATAGTGTTTCCTTTTTTTTCCTTTTTCTAAAAATAAAAAGAAAAGAGGAAGGAAGACGTGGTTTCTAAGGGTTTGGGGAGAAAGGGGGTACTGTGGCAAAGGTGGTTGATGTGTGTCGGGGTGAAAGTCGATGGGGCATGAGTAGCGTTGTTGGCTCGATACACTATTTTCCGATTCAATCTGATACCGATACTTTGAATGCCAATATCTCGATACTGTCCATTAGCTGAATAATCATATTTTGTGATTAAAAATTTGATATAATCGATAAATCTTTTCAAACTCCTGTCCTGTACCTATTAGCGGATATTAGTCATTAAACTGGGAGGTAATTTTATTTTTGTAATGAAGTACAAGAAATGTACCGCTATCAAATATCCTTTAATGGTGTAGGATGATTGTATTACATCATGTGATAATGGAGTTTCCTGTTTATCATACGTGCAATGTAATACCATAATAATTTTTGTCTCATTTTCCTGGTGCTACTTATCAAAAAATGACCCTCATTATATCTAGTTTTAACTGCTCTGTTTTGCATGGGCATTATAAGCAATGGAATATAAGCTGTTAGAGGTAAATCGAAGGACGAGTAAGAGGATGCAGAAGGGGGTAAATGGCGAGGGAATTCCGAAAATAGTGATAGAGGTAAGGGTGTTGGGTAAAAAGGGATCTGGATGGGATGACGAGAGGCAGGAAGTTTACCGAGCTGATGAAAAAGAAAAATAAATAGAAAAAATAAATGAACACATTATTAACAGGGAATAGAATAGGGTAAGGTAAAGAATATACACCTGTCTCTACCTACCTTTATTGGTAGACTCTCTCCATTACTAATGATAGGCCACACATCCCCATTAAGCCAAAGCAATGGCATTCGATGCGATTAAACTGATGAACGTATGGTAGCTTGATTAAGCTTTTTCTCGAGCCTAATTAAAGCTGTTGTAAGAAGCATGGAATACATTTATTGACGTCAATGACGAGATTTCTTGGTTTTTATAGTTGACATTCTCGGTAGCAATTAACTAAATATGCATGTTTGAGACTCTTGAGAGAAACTTGAATTATTAGTTTTACGCCAAACGATGAAACCTGCTACGCTACCAAAGACTTTTTTTCAATTTTATAAAAATTATTGTAGTGATTGACTAATTTAGCATTGAAATTAATTGAAAAATCAAAAGAACTACACGCTGCTACATTTGTCACCCAAACTGTGCGAGAGAACTTCATTTTATTTTTTAAATAAGCTGTTCCGTATTTGATTGAAATCGCTTCCATTGTAAGCTCCTAACAAATAAGTCACTGATATTTTGGTATCATAAGAAACATGAGATCATTTTCTTACTAATGAGAAGATATACATTGAAGCTTAAGCCTAGTGTTAACTCGCTCGAACTGACTAAATGATTAACTGTTGAACATTTGGTCAATTCAAGATTATTCAATATCGACAGTATCAGAACTATCGGTCCAATATGTATCGAGACAGCTAGTGGTTAAGGAAGGAGGAATGAAGGGAATCGTTTCGTGAGACGGCGCGCCGAAGTAGAAAGTAGCTGCTGCATGGATGTCAGGAGGAGATAGGAAAGAAAGAGGAGGATGGGGGTATGTGGTGGTGGGAGGAAAATGGGGTTGAGGTAGTGGGGTACGAGTGGGAGCAAGCGGTGCTGATGTGAGGAGGTTGTAAAACCCAGCTCGGAGAAAGAGAAAAATAAAATGAAAGAAAACTAAAAAAGAAGAAGAAAACGGGCCAAAAGGGAGGTGAGAAGGGAGTCGGCTTGGTCAGGGGCAAGGGGGAGGGCGCGATTCGGTCGCCGAGTTGGGAAGAAGCAACGAAAGAAGAGAGGAGTGAAAGACATAGAGAGAGAGACGTGAAGAGAAAGATAGAAAAGCTTTCAGCTTTCTGGGAAAAGGCGAATGGAGACATAAACAGGGAGGGAGAAAGCGAACGACGCACTAATGGACTACGGTTAAACGAGGGTAGGAAGTAAGGAATGGGGAAAAACTATTTTGGAAACTTTGAGGGAAGCGATGAATAATGGCGAGTGCAGTTTGTCTGCTTGATCGAGTAATGTGTCACAGGGCGGAACGGAAGCTTTAACCAGCGAAGGAGAGGGATCGAAATTATTTACTATCCTTGTTGGACCGTGTACTGAAAAGGTTTCGGTCGACTACCGAAAAATGTCACGTGCTCTTGTCGATTTCCGAAGCACTTTTTCTCGATACGAACACCTTTCATCTCGGCACCTTTTTTCTCCTTCGTCAACGCCCAATATTTCTTTACGCGGCCTAAAAATGGATGTTCTCTAATTTCCTCTTCACTGCTCAATTATTTATTTCTCTTACGTTTTCAGCTTTGCAATTTGGGAGGAGACATAAATGATCAGTTATTACATATGTAATAAGCATCTCAGAATTCAAACCAGGGCAAAGTTTTTTGGCCAATAACACTAACTGTGCGACTAACCTTTACCACGGAAAACATTTCCGGCGATATTTCTGAAAATAATTAGTCGTACAATTATTTTTTTCAGCGATGGATTATTAACAAGTTACTGCAGACGAATTTTTATTTATTTAGTTTATTCGCCTATCAGCTATCAGCTAGCCGTTTTGCACGTCCGTTTATGAATTCGATATTCTTTTCTTCAATATCACTATTTATTTAGATCCCTAAAATATATCTTAATGTGTTGAACATTGTAAATGATTCTAGATAGCTACTACCACAGAGTAATTACGTAATGATTACTGACAGTCAATGACTCCTAGAGCTACACGAAAGGGAAACTTTTGCAATAATCGACGGCGTACACGAGAGAACTTTCGTCCCATAATTTCTTAGTATTAAATATATATATACTCCAGGAATTATTAGTGTATGTAAAATTTCGAAAAAATATACACATGGGTATATTTTCATATTCTCAAAAGGTGGCTAGCGACAGGAGAGAAGACTTACGTTTTTGTCGATGTGATAGATCACAGAAAATCTTTTTTCCAACTTTGGTGATTGTAAAAAATACCTAAAGAATAAAAATGAATGTAAGCAGAAAGTACTATCAACCCATCCATTTCCTGAATATCGTTGGAAAAGGGCAAATGAATGTCTTCGCTGATTCTATTCCAAAGATGATGAATCAGCTATCCTAATATTTGACTTTCTCCCGTAATCGTCCTGGCCCAAGAATTATGCCCTCCAAGATAAGATAACAAATTTCTCGCATGGGTACCTCGTTCATTTCTTTCGGAAACAAACCATTCTATAAAAGTGTGTAATGGGGCAAATCCTTTAAAGGAATTTCTTTCTTTAAATTCTTCCATTAAGCATTCATTTCAAATTTATCTCCACGTTCAGTATAATCATAATATTAATGGTCTCTTTATTCAGAGCGTAATTAGGTCTATACAGTCATATCTTACATTTGGCTCTTACGCATCACATTAGTATTTAGATACCTTGAGAATCACTATTCTGCAGACAGATATAGGTGGAAAGCAATGGTAAAGAACAGAAAAAGCATCAGTTCATAGTTGGTAGTAAAAAATAAGTAAGTGACATTCAAAAGAAAAAAAATGCTTGTCAATGATTTTAGAAATGAGGTAACTATTGCAGATGCTTTGCTTGCTTTAGAAATTTTATCCCACAAAAAGAAAGAAGGCTTCATCTTCATTCAGAATACTTCCTGAGGTTTAAATGCCAAAAATGGAATGATTTGTGGTACGTACATACGCAAATATCTGATATAAGGTGTTTTCAAAGCTTGTGTCAATCATTATTCATTGACCGATGGCTTTGAAAGATCAAGCTATGCTATAAAAATATTTTATTATAAAAATATGTTATTTGAAAAAGTGGTTTTGTAAATGTAAAAATATTCAAAAATTACAATAATATACCACAAAGTTACCATAGAACAAGTTAATTTTGTTCAAGTTATGCTAGTTATTTTAAAATTTGGCCTACTTTTAGGGTTGGTTTTACAATCTGTAGTTAAACATCTTCTCAGTATGGTATCTTATATGGGCTTGCTCTCTAATAAAAACACTCACGCAACATAATATTCGGTCAAAGCCGGAAAAATGCGAAAACTCTCCGTGAACTTCACGAGGATACTGGCTCCCTTCTCCATCGGTTAAACTCGTCTAAAATTTGGAATATTGAATTACCACATGAGATATTACCAAAAATATAAAATGCTATACAAGGGAAATCAATACATGATGAGGAAATGACGAATCAAGATGGAATTACTCTTAAACCCACTTACAGTGGAAGATGAACGGGTAACATGTAGCTATCACTTTAAAGGCAATGGATTCTTTTGACCCAAAATTAATTCAATTTTCACAATATATTCTTTTTTCGCTCTCTTCGTGGAAGCAGAAGGGCACCTTCGCCTTTTTTGAATAGCAATGGTTTCGAATTCCGATACCAGAAACATATTCTTTTTTTTTTCCTGCCAATCCTCCCTAAAGGAAGACCCGATGGTCCCGTATTCCTCCTGGGCCCTTCCTTTCCGCACGGACAGGGCCAGATGAGGTCCCTTCCTGGCCTTGAGCCTACTCCTTCCTGTTCTCCTTTCATTCCTCCGCGTAGGTAACCGAATTCACCGCGCTACTTTCCTCGATCCTACGCCTTACGTGCCGCACAAGTGATAAAATAAAAAAATAGTTTTCATTTTAACATGAAATTTTATTCCGCTTTTGGAGAAGAATGCTAAAGATCAAATAGACGGGCCATGTAAGAAATGAAGAGGTATACACCTACACATTATTCTGTCAGTCGCCGAAGTGGGCAGTGGATGTTAAGACACCAGCCTTAAAAAAGGGAGTTAGTAGGGGAAAGGAATTAGAATAGGGAAAGGACGAAAAGGTTAATGGAATGTCTTAGTGTCTCGTTTCGCTGCAGTCACCAATGGTGCGTGAGAAATAATAAATAAATAAGAGAAATAATTGAATTGTCTTCAACTTCTCTCCCTATCTTAATTGTCTCTAAGCAATTCATTACTTTGTATCCAAACTGTACAGTAATGAGGGTTTATACTTTTGTTTAACGCTCTATTTGGATATATTTTTAATGATATTTTTGATTTAAAGCATGAAATTATCATTTGATTTTAGCTCATAACACGTATACATCTACATATTATTCACAACAATTCAACAAAGTTATACTCTCATTACTCTACTATTTAGATGCGTGAAAAAGAGGAATTTTTGCTCCCATTGGTTTGGCATTGCAGATCTCTCGTTGTTTTTATCAGTTCAAGAGATGCGGGATTGAAATAATAATGTCATCCTAAAACTCGTATGATCTAAATGTTTCAAATAATCTTACAATTAGCCTCCGCAAAAACCGAATAAGGAAGGCACTCTCTGTAGCAACATACGCGAAAGAAAATGTAGGAGAATTAGGACTAGAAAAGAACGACTTAGGAGTCAAGATTATTCATGGCTTTTCATCAACTATCAAAAAGAGATTCTTTAAAGTATTCTGAAAAATTCTTGCGTTGAAGTTTAGTGGAATACCTCTGTCAACCAACAACATCCACCAATTGCTCGACAATAATGTCGTTCCACATTATTTTTCTGCTCTCCTGTTTGAGCATTTCAAGTGACCTTGATATAAGCAGTTTGGATATTATAGAAAGCAGAAGACAATTGTGTTGTAGCAGCATCTAAAGAAATATTTCCACGCATAGTTAAATTGAAAAAAAAAACGTATGTAATAAAGTTTAACTGTACACGTTTTTTGTCCTCATAATTCTTAAGCTGCCCATAGTTATACCATCCACGTTACACCAGTGTCTATTTTTCTAATTTTTTCAAAAATATGTGGGAAAGTGTAAAAAATATATTTATTATTTTCGTTCATTTTAAATTTTAACTTCGTAAAAATATATACCAGTATCAAAGTTCTAGTATTCCAGTATCATTCATGTAAGTTATGAGACAGCACAAAGTTTCATTTACAGTTCTATTTTTCAATATTCATCTGGTAAGGATATAATAGACTATAATTTATACGCCTTGGTTTTGAGATGAATGGTACCTACTCCACTTACCAACGTTTCACAAACTTATTTCACTTCCCCAGGACTGTATGAGTGTGTGTAACATGTTTCTTGTGTATGTACTTCTTATATTTAGCATACATATGAAAAATACCAAATATAAGTAGAAATACCAACAAAAGAAATTAAAACACATACCCATTAAGCCCCGAGGAAGTAAAATAAATATCAAAACGTTGGATAATGGACTAAATAACTTCTATTATTACAAAACACCAGGACCAATCATCTGCTGACATGATAAATATTGATTAAAGGAAGAGGTGGAGAAAACCTAACATGTTAGTGTCATTTTTTAAAGTAGATGATTCAGTCAGTTTACCAAAAAACGGAGTTTCCTCAGAGGGGTACATATTTTTCCAACGGATATTCGAGTATTGTACTTCAGTTGTTTGTAAAAGATATCGAGGAATATATTCTTTATTATTTTAAATCCAGCAAACATCTCACTTTTCGTTCTTTCCCTCTCCCTATTCCTCTTCTCTATTCCTTTCCGAAGGCTAGAGTCCTGAAGCACCCTCCCACATGCTCTAGTGGTGTCTCGTTTGAATAGATGTAGATGTAAATGTATTCGGGGCCCTCCTCGTCCACTCACATCTACCTTTCTCCCTCATACCAGCCCTCGGGCCTGAATTCCCTGAGCTCTACTTCGCAATTTTATCGAACAACGCCCGCAAAACGCGGGCGAAAGTTATAGGAGCTTCTATCTCTGAATCGCAAAAATGAAATGCCAAGCAATTGGTGGATATTGCTAACTCCATTGGCCGCTTTTACCCGTGCTGCATTTCCCACCTTCCTTGTTCGAGACAACGATAGCAATGGTTTTCGCCATGTAGGTTTTCCTTGAGGTCATTTCGCAACGCAAGGAGCACTTCTTACTCGAAGCAGCGGGCAGCCCTCCAGATCGTGTTTTTTTTGCTGAAAAGACACTGGCACGTACGAGGCTTGTAACGCAATCATCATACTCCAGGACCATTCGCGAAAAATAAAAAAAATAAGTTTGAGAAAAATCTCAGATATATCGACTATATAAATATAAATATATATATATTTATATATATTTCAGCAATAGCTAGGATGAAAATATAAGGCACTTTCTTATATGTTTCTTATAAAATAAAAGGCCTTTTCCAATAACCAATCGATATACCTAGCCCACATACTCGTCAAATGAAAACGCTTTTATTTAATATCGTAGTTACTCTTTCTGGGACAAAGACGTATATACGGGGAAGGAGGGGGGATCGAACAGGACCAGGCCTTTCTCGCGGAAGCAAAAATATAAAAAAAATATTGAAAATGACATTAAACAAGTTTTTTGACTTGAAACAATTTTGGTATCATAAAACCTCCCAACGTAAATATACTTTCCGCGTGATAGTGGTAAGATGCGAGTAAATTAAACTAAATAAAAACAGCAACAAGAAATAACATAGTGTGTGATATGTTTAGGGGTTGGGAAGTTGCCAGTGCCAAATGCGTGCATCCATTAACCAGAACTGGTTGGGCTCTCCCAGCAGTCCCAGCCGGCGTCCAGGTACGTCAAAAAGCCACTGCGGTACAATAGTTTACATCCACCCCTACGACTACATTATTTGGACACTTCCACTCTGCCCGTCATTGACATCCAATCAGCGTCACAGTGTTAGTATTTAGCTTGAGGTATTTTATATGCATATGAGTTTTGAGGAGTCAGGGCAGCTTACACCAAAATAACATTATCTTTCTGTACATATAGTAATTACTTCCCCGAAACCTGCGTTTCAATGTTCGGCCACTGTTGTGGTTAAATATGGCACCTACCGTTCTTCTGTTCAGAACAATAAAAACCTAGGTTTCGCTCTTTGGTATTATTTACTGCAAACTAAAATTTGTTAAAATGTTCCCCGTGAATCATCACTCACCCACCGTCAACTTTTAATGTGTCTGTAGTACAATACATTTTGTGTTCGTTTAGTTTATAGTTCCTGGTGGATTTTAGAGAACTATTCGAGTTAAGTTGTGAATTTCAACGTGTTGTACGCGCGTATGAGTTCGACAAGTGAAGAAAATTCTACATTCAATATCTTTTTGAACAGTATGGAAATTCTATCGATGCGACTGATAACTACCAATCTTATGGGGAAGTAAACATTTGGTACCAAAAATTGAAACAAGTGGCATTCGGAAAGGTATAAAACTTTAAAAACTCAAGAAAAATTACAAGAAAATAAATGTCATAGGAGCTCTATCCTATTGTCAATCTATAATGTACCCATATATAGACTACCACAAATAATGGCGACATTACGTGTAAAAACGGTTAGTACTAAAATGTCCGTTCCTAATGTAAAATATTTGAAAACCTGCTTAGGAAGCACCACAAGTGAAACCAGACTTAATGAACTTGATGTTCACAAAATTAATTAGAATATGCAAGTCTTCCGGGTTTCTTTCCACGTAGGTCCGTTTTGCTGGGAAAACGTGGAAAGAAACCCCGAAGGAATTAAGGAATCAGATTTTTTGTTGTAGTTCCTCTATGACCACAACATTTTCCCAAAATAAATTCAAGGCAAGTTATCCCTTCGATGTTAGGTGGGCTGTTTATTCGTGTAGGTGACCGAAAACAGCAGTAATTTGCATCTTTTGAGAATAATTGTGTGTATGCTAGCAATCGGTCCCAGATCCTTGGGGAATGGAAAGCCAGTACTGTAGCCACCTTGCGAAATTGGTTCCCCTTAACCCTCTTAGGTAGTGATAACACAGCTTACTATAGCATAAAAACTTTTTGGATAAAGAAGACGCATCCAAATCATCATACAAAAGGAAACCTAGCAAACGTCCGTTGGCATAAGATGCCGAGGATACCCCAACCACTTCAGAACCGATGGCTGGAGGAGAGTGATGAGGAGGGCGAACGGGCGAAGGAGAGGAAACTCACAGACACACGACATGGCAAATTCCGGCAGATTAACAGATTAAATCGCGACAGAACCAAAACGCTTGGAAGGATTTTAATCCGCATCGGTCCATGTAAGAGAGAGAGAGAGAGTTTCATCATCATCGCAGTCATGAACGCGGAATTCCACCCGAAAGACGCAGGAATCCCCGAAGTCGTACGGCCGAGGAGAGAAAGACAGGGAAGGGAAGTCGGGAGGTGGGAAGCCGTTTGCGGTGAGGAAGGAAGGGACAGGGAGGGAGGGAAAGAGGAGGGTGGATAGAGAGAAGAAACACGCACAAAGGAAACGAGGGAAGGACCTGGAGAAATGGATAAGGATAAAGGATCGAGATAAAGGACCGTTAGGGAGAAGAGGAGGGGTAATGCAAGAGGGTCAGAGGAAGGGACAACGCAGCGCCGTTCGTGCGAGAGAGAGAGAGACCCTGGCTTCAAAAAGGGTTTTTCAGTAGGTAGGAGGAGGATCTCTACACCATCCCCACACACACAAGACCCTGAAACCCCAGGAAACGATCCTTCTCGTTTATTCCATCTCCTTCATGCCTTTGTTTCGGAATTCAAGGAATCAGCAGCGATAGTGGGTGGGTGGTGTTGGTAGATATAGGTGAAGAGGAATCCAGCTCACCCTTCTTTTTTTTTCTTTCTTTCAACTCTCTCCTTTCTTTCTTCCTCTCAGTACCGACGTCCCTCGCTTAAATTTCTTCCAATTGTCGCCTAAGCCACTTTTCTCTTTATCTCCTTATCGTTCTTTCGTTTTTATTCTTCTCCCACTGGTTCCCACTTCTCCTTCTTAAGCACCATTCATTCTTTTATCATCAAAGATCCGGGAATTAAACGCCAAAGGAATCGTGATGACGGAGGACGGTGAGTGGAGTATGAGGACTGTTGTACGAAGATGTGCGTGTGCCACTCTACCATCCAAAATAAGACTTCAAAATTGTACGTCTTCGTATTCACCTAATAAATCTAAGAGTTAAATCACCATGAGTGTAGACCTTTTTCACTGTTTTTTTAATTCCGGCTTTATCTTCACCACCGATAATTTTCTGCGGACGGTGGCTGGAATGAAAAAAAACGGGTGGTCTTCTGCTACTTTATAAAATTTGTGTACGCAGAGATATATGTTTTAATTTTCATTTTAAGTATCAGTCCTTTAAATTGTTAAATTTGTTGAATTTAATTACGCAAAATTATTCGTGAGGTCATAATTAGTCTGAATTAATTCATGCATAAATTTTCTTGATCATGACATAGTGTTCCAGGAAAAATTTATTCAATATACGCCGCTACAAACAAACATATTATCTCAGCTACACGATAGAAAATACCGAGGGATGAGATTTCAGAAGTGATGAGTACACTAACCCTGATGAGGTATTAAGAAAATACTGATTAGATTTAGAATTGCAAATGTATCTAGGAGGGGCAAAAAAATGAAATTAGAAATGTTATGCTCTACTTCCGATTGTATTTTCTCGCTTCAGCGTATTGCTGCCAAAAGGTAGGAACCCAAGATATCATTAATTTATAACGAAAATGTTAATTAATGGAAACAATCAATATCCTAATTACGCTTACAGCGCGTTGTATTGAAAACGGTGAGTAAATTAGAAAGAAAAATTTGTCAGGATAAGTTTTTCTCTTACAGAGGAGGCTTCCTCGACATCGTTACAGCATGAGGAAAATACCTGTGGTAGCGTTTAGTCGTGCGCAAAACTCAACTTGAGGCGTACTTGAGCCAAAACAGACAAGTTTGACCTCCTAATCAAGCACCACAGTTGAGCGTTTTGATCAATTTAAACGATTATAGTTTTCATGAAGTCTTCACAATCAATTGGGTGCTTTTAGAAAGCCATTAAGAAATAAGGCAGAGAGAGATAAATAGGGACGAAAAGATTTTGATTCATAACGATGAGAGTTTTGGTCCAATTCCAAATATTACTGCTTGCCAAATGGAGATATAAAATGATTTTATTGACATTTCAAGTAATTCAAACCATGGGAAGCAATTGCAGAATCTCAGAATTTTTGATGAAATGAGAGAGTACAAAATGTTCCACCAATTATCACCGTCATCGGTGATGTTTGGTGGGCATACCATACGAGTGTGTAAATATTGACACTGCGTAAAGCTGGTAGGTTTGACGTTGATTCAAATTAAAGAGGTATATTTTTTAGCTCTAAAGCGGCTTCAAACACCGTCAAAAGTCATCCTTTGAGCACTGTTTGCATTAACTGGGCATATTTTTAGGTACCTTTAGGACGTTCTACATCAATGCATACGGTGAGTACACATAAGGTTATCCAAAAAGATTGTTCTACAGTCAACATTTTAAAAGGGTGGAATAACGAACGAAGAGCTAATTGGATCGTTAAAAGATAATCTTTAAACCTGATTGACAGAAAGTGAAATATTAGCAATCATCGACTCTTTAAAAACACTTGACTGTTATCCAAATGGAGAGAAAATATTATACCTATATTATAACCCGTGGCTTTAGCTTATGAAAGCCGGAAAATTACGTAGTAAAATGGCATTGCAAAAACAAACCTGAAATTAGTTGTCGTTATTTCCTCTATACGAGGAATTTTGATACACCTTCGATAATTTACTTTTCCTAGTAAAAGAAATTGGGAATGGGTTCAGTAGTTAACATTAAAGGCTAACGACTTTTTCCTTTACATGCTGGGGAAATATAAATGTTTTTTCAATCCCTTGACATCCTAAAAAATATAATTTCTAAAACTCCAGGTCAAATGCCAGCCTCCAACCGGAATTTCAGTACCAGTGAAGAGTGCATTGCAAATCCAAGACAGGGTGCGACTAATCTACGTTCTACTTGGATGGAAAATGCAATGAACTCCTGCCTGCCAGAGCTGTATACCCAAAGCTTAAATAGATTTTCAAAGGCATTCTCAATTCGAAAATAAACTTCCATATGCAGAACCAATGCAGTTGCTTGACATGAACCGTTAATGGTTACCACCAACATTAGTGCACAAGAAAAAGGTAAATTTAAATAAATTTATTAAAAAATAACTTTATTTTGAATTATTTTATACCTGCTTTCCCCGTTAGTTTGAATGATCATCCAAATTAGCAAGTACTTCCAAATCCCAGTTTCAGCGACAAATACAAATCCTCTCCATTCCATTACTTCATAGAAAAATGTAATGTGTGTATTGCATGAAATATCTGTATCTCTCGAAAAACAACTTATCTTTCTTTGCCTACAATCATAATCATTGATGCAGGTGAGTGAGAATATGCAGATAAATTCTCTACGTCCATAGAATAAATATTATAAAGATTTTTTCCAACGCATAGTCCTGTAATGACCTATGCTAAATTTTGGCTTTATGGTTAACTATCCAGCAGACAGCCTTAGTTGCTATTTGACAGCAGAGAGCGTTGTAGACACTAAATATTTAATAATTTTTAGAGCCTACAACACAATGAGCCAATGATTATCAAATATTTTCTTTCAATGTTTTAATACTGCAGAGCAATTAACTTACTCGTGATTTCCTCAATACATTTCCTCAAAATATTCAACTAATGATTTTGAAAGTAGTACTCAGGAATCCTATTCGTGAATATGATTAAGTGCTCATTCCTTGAATGCTGAAATCGTTTGATTGTTTCCACTGTTAGCATATCGTTAGTTTTTGATTTAAATGCGTGTACTCGACTGAGGAACATTCACGCTGGCATCACCAAGGTTTGAACGTTGAAACATTTCCTGTGTGATAGATCGTGGGCAGCTATTAGTCATTGGAGTTTAGCTAATGGCTAGTCCCATTTCAGATACCAACGGAATTGTACGTTGAAGAGGATTAATCACATGGACGGACATGTGCCAAACTATTAATTCTCAGAGCAAGCAAGTGTCAGTTCAGTGAGCGTGAATGCAAGTTCCAGAAGTATTGCCTCTAAAAACAAGTGTCGACGCTGATGAGAAAAAATTTAGATTAAAAAAAATTGACAGTATCTTTAGTTCAATTTTAAATTCTCTTTCATCTCACATAATTTCCTGGTAGGTCATGAAAAGAATATTTCAAATTCTTAGATATATTCCGTCTAACAAAAAATATCATGATTTTCAACTTGACATTACACTATAATTTCATTTCTTTAAATCTATATAAACGCTTTCCCAAAGGAGCGACAAGTTATAAAGTATTAACGAAATGCATTCTCTTTTAGCTGAAAAATCGAAAACCCTAAATATATAGCAGTATTATTTGACAGATACTTAAATAGGCTCAGAAAATTTAATCTGGCCCAATTGCATATTTTAATAGCTGTCTAGCTTGCCGAAGCAACTTTTTCCTCGGCGTTTTGTAGGCACAAAAGGCAGGTGACAAAGACTCGTTAATGTTTTTTTGCTAACGTATTTACCACATGCAATTTCACAGTAGAAGTGTTATTTACGCATAACTTATATCTCCCTCTTTTTGCTAAATTCACGGGAGAAGTAGTTTTTACTTGAGAGTGGTAGCGCTTCAGGTATGCTTCCAATTGGACTGAGGAGTCAAAACCGTCGATTTTGACACTAAATGCCCCTTTTGGAGACCCACGGCTAGATCGTTACTGAATATTTTTCTTCGATGCTGTTATCATACCATGTTTATTGAATAGATAGAATCTGAGTCTTTGCCAGTTTTCATCAAGAAAACAAAATATCATGCAAGCGGTGGTCCACGGGCTACGCACATTTTATCAACTGTGTTTACTGAACTTTTCAGTAATGTATGGCACTAGTTTCATGGTAATGTGCTATGATTTATGGTATTTTGGTAGCTGCATTGATGTCATGTGAGTCCTGCGTTGTAGGCATTCGAATTGCAGCTTTAAGTATTGGTACGTATAACACGAGGGTCACGTTTCTTTAGAATCCAAGAAATGAAATATGTGCTTACCTAGCTTCGTTCGAAAGAATTTCGTGCGAGATTTCATGCTTGTTTTTAGGCACCTCCCGATCAATGTAACTTTTATCCTGAGAAGATATTCTACATCTACAAAATACCCTGCAAGCCACCTCAGGGGTGTGTGGCAGGGGTGAGTATTCACCAACATACATTACACTATACCCTAAAGTTAGTGTAACTACGACTAATTATGCATTAGCATAAATCGCTTATGCTTGTCACGAGGCGAAGCCTTATAAGCATGCACTACACTACAGATATTATCACAATGGAGACAGGACCGTTAATATATACGTATTTTGCAACTACACAAATGGACAGAGACTCAATGCTTATGTAGAAAACATGCACGGCGTGCTGCTAGTACTAGGTAACAGATAAGGATTCAAGTATTAGGGAGTACTACTACTATTATGAGCTATACTACCTAACGACAAACCTAGATAAAAGTCTCATTGGCCGCTGTTATGGTCCCTTATAGTTCGTGGGAAAAATGACATTTTAAATCTGTCCGTTCTGCAATCTAGTTCCCTAATTTTATTCTCATGATCTGATCTACCGTAGTATGTCGGATTTCGTATTATAATCAACGTCGGTAGAAAATAGACCGGTTTGGAACTTACATAATAGATTGAGTCAAAATTTTAATCGACGGTCTGTAAGCGTTTCCCATCCCAGTTGCTGCAAAAGGTCAGTAACACTAACGAGATTATCATAACGGCTTTTAACGTATCTTGC
The DNA here is from genome assembly GCA_963573305.1 of Pyrrhosoma nymphula. Lineage (NCBI taxonomy): Eukaryota > Metazoa > Arthropoda > Insecta > Odonata > Coenagrionidae > Pyrrhosoma > Pyrrhosoma nymphula. The sequence goes on from OY754334.1 coordinate 42,309,978, forward strand.
CGATCTTCGCTGCACGCATTCTAACTCAATTTCCAAGCCTATCTCATAAGGATCCCAAATAATGGCAATATATTCCAAGTGGGGTCTAACGAGGGAGAAGTAGCTGATTTCCCTAACTTTATCGTCGCACTTGTATAGTACTCTTTTAACAAATCCAAATTTACGATTAGATTGACCGGTAATTTCTCGAATATGTTTACTCCACGAGAGATCATTAGTCAGTTTAACTCCGAGGAATTTTACCGATTCTACATTCTCTAATTTGCTGTTTTTAATGCAATAGCTGTTACAAGTTGCGTTTTTCCGTTTCCAAAAATTCATAACAACGTATTTTTTGAGCAAATGTAAAGTGTATCGATTGTAAGAGGGAAGATATCTATTTTCTTTGCCTAACGGCTGCACGAGACTTTTGACTATAACTGACGGTGAATTTCATACTTTATATTTTCCATCTATTTGCTGCCCACATTTGGGTTCTTTATTGCCAGAGTAAAGCGATTTTGCGTCACATTATGCCCAACGCTCAGGCCACACCTTGCTGGATTTCTGGGAATGTATTGCAAACAGCTACATCGACGTCTGAATGGATACCACATTTCTTCGATTTCAATGTAATCGCTCGTCTTGTAATCTTTTATGCAGTCACTCAAAAATCAATCTAAAATCTACCCTACTTTCACGAGTTTGTTTGTATTTCTTTTAGCCATCCTGATGGTAGAATGTTCCAAACTGGAGAAATTAAAACAGGAATCTCCTATACCTCACGGCAATTCTAGGTGCCGCGATTGCACTTCTGTCAGGATTACGTAGTTCTATAATATTGGTACGATGTGGCTATATGTTTTATGCCTACCAGAAATGCACTTCTTCTTCATCTTCGGAGGCTCCTTCTTCCAAATTGCTGTACAAATCATCCTTATGTACTTCATCCGCTTCGCAATCAGAACCATCATTTTCGACGGCATCGTCTTCCTTTTCCTCCTCGTCGGAGTCCAACAGACGCCTCGAGTTGATAGTTCCTCTGTTTCAATTTGAAACACTATGCATTTCAAAATTCGTTTCTTTAATGTAAATTGAATTGATGCATAATTATATCATTTTTGTGCAATAAAATGTAACTCATTCTGTGATATAAATGTAAGGAATAGAGGTAAATGAACTTACGAAGATATTATTTTCATGATCACAGCAGGTCTCCACAACATACGCAATATTTTCCTTCAGGAGAAAATTACTACCATATAAAAATATGAATAGATAATCAGTAACTTGCAGTATTTGTTACAAACTATTGGTTACAATAAAAAAATCAATATCTTATAGAATAACAAAAAATATACGAAAAGACCTCGATTGTTCATTGATTCAACGGGCCTCGTAACGCACAACGTACGGACTTCACGACGCGTTTCGCTTTCTTTTTCCCCACAAACTGTTTCTAAGAAAATAATATTTGCACACTACGAAGGCTATTTGTACAAATGAGGAATAGCAAAGGGTCCCAGGTTGGTCCCATTACGGTAAAATGGATTAAAACGCCGAAAGCCAACCGCCGAGTACTCAGTACACGTTCGCGCCCGCCGGAAGATTAATATAAGTTTATAAAAGAATGTGTTTGATAAATTTTGTCGAAGCTCAGCACAATACTAACTTACTAGCTTAGACACATAAAATAATTAAAAATTTAACATCCATCAAGACTAATTTATTTATGGACATTGCGTATCTACTTAATGGTTCTTAGCAAAAAAACAACGTGCCTATAAATTCCACGGAAGAGGTGGAATAAAAAAAATTCTCTTTCCAGCGAGAGTAAATTGTATTAATTAAATGCATATTTATTTTGCGTTGGAAATTCCATAATTGAATAGCTAAAAATTTGAAATGCAATGTGCCTCATACACGTCATTACTACATGACGTTAGAGCGAGTGACTTAGTTAAAATACATATAGGTAATTTAATGCTTGTGACGTTCGCACCGAACAAGGAAGGAGCTAAAACATTCTTCCAACCGTTTATTTCTACAATGGGAAGAATTTATTCGATTTTGAACGTACGACTCGAGACAGAGCGATCGCCATTTGCTGGAATTGCTTTCCCAGTGAAGAAAGAGACGGGGTACATGATTGTCCTAGGAGGGAATGATATTTCTCGAATGGATATTCTGGCATACCGAAATGATGGGGAAATCGAACAAAGCAAAAATTAATAATATTTTCCAACCTAGCAAAACAAGGCGGTTACAAATTGGAAATGGAAAGACTAACGGAAGAATAAATTAAGATGAAATTAGGATTTGGGAGAATGGATTATATTTACGAGAAGGGCTTATAAATCGTATGAAAAAGTAAAAGAGAGGGATGTAACTTCACTCTATTTTTGGAAAATCTCGAATGTGCCTTAGGCATTTTGGAATATGAACAGACTGGATTGATACGCGAGGTATATAAAAAAAATTCCCATACTTTGTTAAAAATTATACGAGCGAGTAGCGAATGATGCATTGCTGACGGAAGGTCTAAGACTCGGCGGTTACTCACTAGGTTATGATTACTTGAAATTTTCGGACCACGCTAGTTTCAGGATGACACGGGGGATATTTCACACCGCAAAACATCTTTCAATTTTATACTCAGAGAGAGGATGAGAAAATGGAATTTATATTAAAATTGTTCCAGACCGTAGTATGTAGTGATTTGTGACAAGAAGAATGGGAGATATAACTATTAAATGAGGGTGTGATGAAATAATCAAATAAGTGAATGGTTTTTGTAACCAGGAGATTCTTATGCTGGAAGGAAAGTTGAAGTCACCCCTAGTATGTGGAACTTGTCAAGGTATGAATGTTTGACTGAGGAAGCAAATATATCATCATATAAAAATGAGCTTCTCCCCAATTTATTGTACGGTAGTGAAACTGTGTGCATGGGTAAGCATAATAGTAAGATTAAGACAGCGAGTGTAGGCATCTGAGAAGTGTTTGCGGTAAACGTAGGAAAAATAGGGCTAGGAATGAGTGAGTAATGCATTAATGTGGAATGCATGCTCTGGTAATGGCTTATTGAAACGAGCGTGCTTCGTTTGTTCGGTCATGTTGAGTGAATGGATGGCAGTCAAGCAACTAAATTGTGGTAGAGGAGTGATTGGTGTGAAAAGAAAGGGTAGACCGAAGAAGTCATGGGTGAATGTGGTGGATGATACTCATATCAGAAGGAATACTAGGAGTCTTGAATCAAGAGGACGGGTGTGAATATGCAATGCATGAATGTAGCAAAGGTGAAAAAGGCATTCAAGGATCATTAAACTACAGCCAGTTTTCATGCTGAGAATCAAGGTCTTTTGAATTTCATTACCCGAAAGGGAACGAAATGTTTGGTATGTACGTACTTATGTATGCATAACATCTCTAGAACAGTAAGAAGTGACGAAATTTGAGAAAGACACTGTCAAACAGATAGGGCATTTAAGTGATTCTTCCCTCGCGCCATCGAGCACCACTGTGAAAAGCAAAGCGATACACTAATGCACCAATTCATCTCTTACTTTACGTCCTTTACACATTCAAGTTCCTTTTCCTTATTCCTTCCATTCTTGATGGCTGGTATTATAACACCCTTTGCCGCAAACCTTTATGGGTAGAATTGCAGGGGAGTACGTAGATGTAGCAAAAGTTCCCAGAGGTACATTTCCACATCTACTTATTCGACGAAGAGAGAATTCGTTCCCTTCATTCCACGAAAAAATGAAAGAAAAAAGAGGACTAAGTATATTTTCATTCTCTTCATCCCATTGAAAAAAAATATAAGATTGGGTTCCCTTAGAATCCCCGCAGCAAGATCAAAACACAATCGACCGAAGACAAATAAATGAAACTGCGCGGGGCAATAACAGAATGTATATTCCCATTTCTGAACGTCGACAACGAGAATATAGAGAGGGAGGGGAACTCGCAATTCCCATGCGAAATAATCGAGAGAGAGAGAGATAAAAAGAACGAGAAATATTTGGGGCAGCTCGTGGGCGAATCCAGCGGAAAATAAAAGATGGAATAATAATTGCCTTCGCTCGGAATAAACGTCGGATATGAAAGTTCGACTGAGACGAGCAGACTAAGAACGGGTAGATGCAGTGTGTGCGTGTTTTGGGTGGGCGGGAGGTATGCGATGGGTGGTCGGCAAATTCTAAGTAAAAGAGGGAAAAACAAGGTATCAAGGGAGAGCTGGGTGGATGTAGTTAGGAGGAAATTGTACACATGCCGATACACATGTAAGTAACGTGAACGTGTTTGTATACACGCACACATAGATTCTCTTTGTATGAACAATTAGAATACAGCAGCGAACTTCTGCCCTGGCAAATTAGAAAGCTGCCTAGGGCCCCAACCTTAGCATGGACCCCAGCGAAGGGACGAAATAGTACACACTGAGGACACAGGTGAAGATAATAATGTTAATTTTGTCGAAAAAATATAGTTGTTTCTATTTATGTAAGGTCTAATTCATTTTTGTTTGGTTTTCAATTTTATAGAGTCGAAGTACGTAAAATAGATAAACAATTAAAGTAAATTTTTGACAATCAATGACAATAAATACAACGAAATAGTTCACACTGAGGACACAGGTGAAGGAAAATAATCTTACTTTTTCGAAAAAATATAGTTGGTATTGGTCTATTTCAATTCTGTCTGGTTGTCTATTTTTTAGAGTAAAATTACGTAAAATAGTTAAACAATTGAAGTAAATTTTTTACAATAATTAACAATAAGTAAAACGGTGTAAGACTGGACCGTGTGGAACTTGCCAATATTCATGATGAATAAAACACTTTTTGATCTACCACAGATTTATTTATAAGGCATTACGCGCTTCATCGTTCTGTGGCATAATCATGTGGCACAAAATCATGCCACAGAGTGGTGAAACGTCTCGAGTCATATAAATAAATCTGTGGTAATAACTAAGTGTTTAATTCATCATGAATAATCAAAAGGTGACCACGACTCTTATAAATGGCTAAGGGATCTGGGTCTATAAGTCCGGTCCTGATACATTATCATGTTCGCGAAAATGTCGTACGAATGAACGTCTTACTGGATTCAACTATATCGGAGGAGATAGATTGGAGCAGAATGCCGATTTTACAATGAAATAAAATTAGTTTTCTTCAACGATAACTTTCCAGCAGTGGATGTTTTCAAAACAAACACATAAAGATTTAAACAAGATTAAACTTTCCGAAATCTATACAAAAAATAAGACTTACGGGATTGCATCAGTGGAATGGATGAAAGTAAGAATTGGAAACTTAACAAGAGACAAATTGCCATTGAGCTAAAGTAGCATTGTATGATCTCAAAAGAGATGGAGTGATATTTGGACAACCTATTGAGAGATACTGGTGAACACGAGACGGACGGAGGGATACGTTTGCTGTGGCTACCGTTGCTCCGAAGTAATACGGGCGGAGGGCAACTAAACAATACATGGATATCATGAATTTGTTTTAAATCAGCTCGGCACTCTGCAAATTCATGCATGAATCACCCTCAAAATTGGACGGCATTAAAAATCCGAAATTATAGCATATAAATTTTAGCGTCGGTTGACATATCGATTTTTGACCCAAATATAAAGTGCTCATGAATGAAACTGGTGAGGTGGAACGAGCAAGTGAAAATATGTTGAAAATATATTTTCATCAAGCAAATAAAGCAATAGATAATTGAAAAAACTGAAAGGACCGGGAATAAAGCACGGGTCTGCAAATCTCTTGCTGGACCTCTATGGAAAATACGTATCTAATAGCATAAATCCCGCAGAATTCCACCGACAATAATACCAACGGAATTGCTCAGTAATAACAGCATCCGACGTGCGATTAAAGGTCCCAGTTTTATTCGTTTGAGAACGGCATTCTTACACACTTCCGTTCACCATTCCAACATTAGGGTCTTTCCATTCAAAGTGTTGAAGTTAGTGCAGATCAGAACACATCAGTACAATTGAATGACGATAAATGGAACTAAGCACTTTCCTAGTTTCTAGTTTGGCCGCGCATTCTTCTCTTGAATCCTTTGGGTGAGGGAAGCGTTCGAGGTTGGACCTTGAACTGGTCCTGATTGCATGCCTGATATAGAATCACCCCGCCCCAAACATCCTGGAGATGGGTTTTACGGTAGTTCGTAGATGTAGATGTATGTATGCGCAAACGAAACGTTTTGTAACCTGCCGGAAGATAGCAACTTGCAGGTAAACAATTGTCACGGCCGAATATAAATTGTAAATATTTGAAAGAATTCGTTCAAACTTCATATTAAATAAGGCATGCCACTGTAGTCACTAACTTTACATGATCTTTATTCGACACCCTTACAGAAAATTAACACAAAACACAATGTCGGATGAGATTAACTAGATATTTTACTCTCTAACGCTCATCAACTCTGCTCCCGATCTGTTTTTCAGTGCGCTACCTAGTTTGCAGGGTCTTAAATCAATGGAGAGCAACCGAGCTCTTGTGATTCGAAGTGAGTAGCGTACTAACGTGAATGGTTAGCACCCTTCATGTGTCCCTTATCACATTCTTCCCTTTCCTACCGTCATGGTTAATGTGAATGGGTAACTGAATTTGAGCATTTCCGTGTACGAAGGTATAATAAGTACAAACGCACAAAAATACATAAATACTACAGAGATGACGCCATCGGACTCAATCTCTGGGGTAAAACAAGTTGGAAGGAGATTATCTGTCCGGAATGAGGGAACTGAGATGGTTAAATTGAAATAGGGAGGAAAGGAACTTGGGAGAATCAGGGAGTTCAGAGTCACAGTTGCTTGGGCGGGGGATCGGACTGGCATAAAAAGAAATTGAGGGGAAGATGAAAGAATTTGACCCTCCACTGGATCTACGGCCTGGGGCGGCAGGGAACGGAAAAGTAGTGGAAAGGGAAGAGTGGGATATTTTCACCCAACAATGGGCCAGGGTTAGATGGGTGGGAGCGGGGGGGAGGGAGAAGAAAAGAGAAATAACCCAATCCACATCGACGCAGGAAACACACTTCTGTGAGCTGCGGGAAAAGTCCGGAGAAAATGAGTTAGCGTTGCTTTTGTACAAAGTTCACGTCAGTCAACATTCGAGGTTCTATCTCCACCTCTCTCTCTATACCCTCCTCTCTGTCTTCCAAAGCTTTATGCCACTCCCAACCGCTTCAGACTTCGGGGAGAAAAACCTTTTTCTCCTCTTGCTCTCCAACGATCTCTCATCTCCCGATAGTTCACCATTCAGGCAATACTCAAGCCGGCTTTATTTTTCCTGCGATATTCCTCACGTGTAGCCCTGTGTTGAGGGCACCTAGGCTCGCACTGAGTTCAAACGGCGTGAGCCGATTCAGACGATACTTTCCCGTACTTCACCGATGCCGGCTCTCTCTTATGCGCGTAAATAAAGGTAAAAAAGGGCTTTTCCTTTAAAGATTGTAATGGCCATTTCCGAATCAGATTCGGTAGCTTGACTATTAAACACATTTCGGAACTATAGGGCGTTCCATATTTAGTAGACAATATATGTATACTCTTGAGAAGATTCGTTTTTTGTGTGCCTTCGTAAGGTCAGATGTTTCCAATAGAAGCAGGAAAATTAACATCGTACTATGCATAATAATAAGAGCACATAGATGATAGGAATCTTCCAATATGCTAATAATATTCCCTTATGAAACTTGCATAACTTTAACGCGGTGTTGGAAACGTTGGCTTATACGGCCTATACGTGAGCATACGGAGCGTAAATTTGGCGACAGCGTTCTCCACGAAGTTCGTACTGTCAAATAAATATGGAAGACACTACAAAGGCAGTATTATCCATAGTCCTTTCATTCTCGATGGAGTAACATTTCAAAGTAGCTATGAAAGCGCTTATCACGACATATGGTTGAAGCTTCAACTGTGCATACAGTATAGGGTGCGTCGTAGAGCATATTAAACGAAAATAAGCATTCTACATGTAGTGTTACACGATTTTTGACAGTTTAAATCGTCGCAAGCGCTCGACGACTTCCATTCCTGTTGCTTTGAAGCGAAGTAATTGGTCATCGTAGAGGTGACTAATACATCTTATGTTCCTAAGTTCTCCCGACAAGGTGAGAACTAGTAAGAGAATAGCACTTTTGAACTAGTCGATTGCTGTGACGTTGGAAAATGCCAAGATTCGAGGCTTTGGCATGGTTCTACACGAGCGTTTTCCTAAATGTCACGCTTCGAGCCGGTGACTGCCACCTTGTGACGCTACCACTACAGTTCATACCATTGGTTGCTCTTTCCGCTATAGTTTTCTGAAGGCTATCATGAATCAAAACAAGTCTAATAAATTTTTATCTTCTAATTCGTGGAATTTTCTTCAAGCGCCTTTCCTCTCCAGCTATTCACATGACTTTCTACTAACCGTTCTAACATATCTTCTACCATAGGTGCTACAGGGAACAAACAATCACCCTATGTAACGCCAGAGTTATCCTGCTCTCTTGAAGCCTTCCCTCACATCTCTTATAGCTTCACAACTCCGTGGGTGTATTCGTTCTTCCAACCCTTTATTCCCGTCGAAATTCGCCAGCCGGACGGATTCAAGAATCCCTTTTTCGGCACTAGGTCCCTCCCTTCCTTCTCCTACCCCCTGCAGCGCTGAATGCCGATCAAAATTACTCTTTGTGTCCGAGGGAAGGGCGGTCTCCCCCTTTCTCCGGGTGGGCGCGAACGCGCACGGGGGAAGGAGAAGGATAGAAAGGGTGGAATCCAAAGGAAGTTGGGAGGATGATGTGAGGAAAAGAAGGGCGAAGAAAACCGATGGCTGACGCCAAAGTATGTGCGGGTGGAGCAGGCGTTGCGAATGCCAAAAAGCAGTTTTAAGCATTGCGCATCGTCTGGGGCTTCTCACACCAGAAGTAATCCATTTGAATATTGCTTCGCCACAGCCCTTCACTGCATTCTCCTCTCAAAAACAGACCCAAATCTTTATTGATTCCATGTTTCAACATCCGTCATCATTAGCTTGATAAATATATTTTGTGTTTATTACACAATACCTCTTCTCATAGTTGCCTCACTCAAAATTTATAATGAGGCAATTTATCAAAATAGTTTGTAAACATTACGGTATAAATAATTTAAAGAACACGGTTAAGTTATTTGTCACAAAAAAATTCATTTTAACCTTTTCACTGCGTTCATTGATACCTGGTATCACTCATAATATATGTCAAGTATCTACAAAAAGGTATTCAAACATTTTGGCGTTTTATGATAACTATTTGTATTGTTACGCAAACATTGCTTAACTATTTTTAAACCTATTTTAAATTGCAGTAAATATACCACTCTGGATACAATACTTCTGGGGCTATACTCGATTTTTGCAGTAGAGGAAAATAGTTTTTGAGCTTATGGGGTTAAGTCGAACTCCGCAGTCAGCGGATGAAAGTCTTCATTCGGATACATGTGTACCTCAAAGCAGGACTTAAATATACGGTTAAGCTCCTGTTCACCAAACCTGTTTGTATGACTTCTACTTATGCTTAAGCATATATTTTCAAAGTGCAAGCGTAATTTATATACGTGCAAAATTGAGTCAATGTCGAAGGGTAGGTATATTTACATCGAACAGAGGTCTTCATCCCACTTTATTTTCAGAATATGCGTGAATCTTTCATAACTAGGTAATACTTTTGCTGTCCATATAAATTTGCGGGATATGCCTTCCTCCGTAAATATTGCAGCTCATTTATCCTCGAGTTCATTTTCCCCGTGATTTTCAAGGTTGTGCGTCAGAATGAGTCGAATAAATTAGTGTCTTTCATATTTAATATTTCATTTATAGGAAGAAACCACAGGTAATGATCATCACCATCATCAGTCATTAATTCAAAGATTGGTTGGCGGTGACTTCCTTATGCATTCTATCCTCCATGGACAACGGTGCAAAACCTGTTCTTAAAACCATCTTACCTTTGGTCGGCCAACATTGCAATGACGACTAGGCTTATATTCTAAAGAGTTCATACAATATTGGAGAGATGGCTCTGCTTCATTCTTCCTATACGGTGTATCATTTGACTGTATAGGCCTTGATTTTTTCTTCAAATCTTAAATTTTTTAAAGGCCCTCTTATAATTTTGTTTCTTATCCTATCTTGCAATCTGTAAACTTCTAGCGTTCTTAGGAATTCCATTTCAAATTATGTGATGTTCTTTGTTTCTTATTTTGAGAGAACCCATGTTTCGCTATTAGTACTACTGAGTCTGCCATTGTTTTCTAAAACTTCAATTTAGCTTCTTCACTCCCAATTGAGGTAATGTCTTCATTCTTAAAACTATCCTTACATTTTATATGCTAGATGCATTCCATCCTTGGTCTTCCTCGGTAATTATTCCCATTAATGTATTCATCTCATCTTTTATTACCGCTTTTAGGAGATTCTGATAATAGATCTTGCTGCTTTTGATTTAAGATGCAAGGTCATACGTTCTTGCGGGTAATAATTTAGGTATTGGATTTGTACGGCGAAGGATAAGCCAGAGAAGAGGGAGGCTTTAAACCCAGTAGGTGGCGTATTTTCTTGCGGCTATCCAAACCTATCACGGGGATGCCATGCTGAGAACATCGTTTACAGTGCAATACCACGCCAGTCGAGTGGATCGTAAAACCTGGAGGACCCAGAAGGGTCTTTTCCTATAGGACGAGCCTAATTCCGATGCCCAGTCTCTTTCTTTTTTTCTCTCTCCACACTTACTTCAATCCATAAAATCCACCGTTCGTAATTCAATATTCTATCACCCCATGAACAGTACGTGCACCGTAAATTTATACTAACATCACGAACGCTCCAAGACGACAATATGGCCTGTCTTTTATCGATGAAGAGCTCGGAAGGCGGATTCATCCACGCGTTCTCGAGAATTTAAACGGCCAGGGTTTCTGCACGTGAGAAAATAAAGAGAAATGAGAATGAGGAGGAGGGCAGGGAAGTCAGACATAATAGGAAAAACGTTCAACTCGTGCTACGCTTTGGCACCTGTAGTCATTGGTTTCAATGAATAGGGGGTTTCACATAGTCATGGACAACGAGATGATCACGATTGAGCTATGAGTAGTATACAATTTTGCAGTGAGACGGTAGTTTGAGTAAGGTATCACAAAAAATAAAATCTATGAATTTGACATCGTTATAAAGAAAAATATCTCTTGTTTCTAATGATATCAAAACATGAGCCACTTAACCCACAATTATTCGAGACATTTACAAAAAATAAGAATCCGTTTTCGAATATATTCGGGAATAATGCGCGCTCCAAAGAGACATTATTAAACATTAATGGCGTAACTATCACTTCAAAAGTATCATGGAGCGCAGTTTACAAGATTATTTTTAGGTATACATCTATTCCTCACATAAATAATTTTAACAAAAATGCAAAAAAAACTCCCGTTTTAAGGCGCTTTCAGCGCAAGATGTGAAACAAATAAGTCAAGTTGAAGCCTCCACAATGTATATTTAATTAATCACTGAGAAGTTCATTCTCGTAAAACATATATTAAGCACATATAGAAGCGTATCAGGCTTGACATTGTGGAAATATGAAATGTCCATTTTAAATAAAACGAAGATGGTAAATTTCCACACAGTATATTATCAACCACAGTATATTAACAAACACCGACCAAGGTTTCGGCACGTAATGCCATTCTCAAGGTACATATTTCTCAAATACTCCACATTATATACCCCGGGATGGAGGCCAGGGGGTGGGGGGGGTGGTGGGAGGTATTAAGTCACAGAGGGGGGGGGGAATACAAGAGGAAAAGGGAGGGGTGGTTTAAAACAGAAAAGCCGTTGGTGGTGAAGGTCAGGAGGCATGGTCATCATATTGTCGGACGGGAGGGAGAACAAGGTTTAACAAAGGCGATCGATCATTAAAAACAACATCATTACAAAACTTAGCCGGGCTATGAGTGATTTCATATTGTTCAAAGAAATCCAGCTTAGCCCCTTTGTCAAAATGGTGTAAAACTTCCGTGTCAAAATTACTAAAATGATTAAAATCACACAAGTGTTTAGCAAGACAGGATTTATCGTCACAATTAATAAAACAAGATCTATGCTCCTTCACTCTGTCCTTAAATCTTCTGCCTGTTTGGCCAATAGGTTATGGCCTGAGGTGTTTGTTAATATACTGTGGTTGATAATATACTGTGTGGAAATTTACCATCTTTGTTTTATTTAAAATGGACATATATTAAGCGCCATTTACATGAATTTATTTACTTCATTCTTGTCAATAGTAGGTACTTAAATCATAAACTAAATTCGTAAATGACCTCTTTTACGACTACATAGAGCATATCTCGCTCAAAATGTCTTAAATCCTAAACAAGGGGTTTTTATATATTCCTGGTCTAGGTGGAGATCCCCGTTGCATAACTCGTATTAGACTTTGCAGTGGTTCTAAACAGCAGTGATATAGTATACAATTGACTTTACTTTCTCCGGAAGAATCTTCCGGGAATAACGCTGTTAATGGATAAAACGACGGTATGAATAAAGGTTTATTGGAAGCGCCGGAAGAACTTCCTTCGACTGCGTTTGAAAAAGCTATGAATATTAGCATTGGAGCAACGAGTAAAAATCATAACAGGATATCGGATAGCCGTGAGGAAATAATAGACCATCGATCGTGTTCTTAACCAAGTTCTACGCCTCTAGAATTCGATACCAAAGATATTAACGGTCAGGACTCATGAATCTACTTAATAAAAAGCAGGACTATTTACTAATGACTACCACTTCGTAAACAGACAAGGTGCTCATCATAAGGATGAACAATTCTGTGGAAGATACTTCAAAATTGTTGAATTAGTTTTCATTGAGGAACGAACTGTGTGCCCAGGTATAAGACAGTGGAATAATAGCAGAAAAGTTAAAAAAATATAATTACCTATAATATTTTTCATCTTGTGCCCTCCCAATTTAATGATCAACCTCATTTTATCTGCTAGAGAAAATCTCATACAAATTTATTTTTACGGTTGATCTTGATTGCATATTTGTCCTACAGAATTTGTAAGGCGTCTACATCAAACGATAACGTCTCTTTGACTCCCCTCTGAAGGCGCAAAAACTACGATAATAGAACCTTCCTTATTCACATCTGCCAAGAGTTGTTTTGTATGCAAACTCCTCCATTTCTATGTCGTAACCACAGTGATATAACGCAGCCATGGGACTTGATATTTCAGCATCAACACTTAAGTGGGATACTGTAATTCTATTGATATAAGGTTTGAACGTGTCCCAAAAAGCAAGTTTTCAAATGGCGTCACAGAGTTGTAGGAATCCGGGAGAATAATTTAGCATCGAGTAAGGATATTCGATACACCCCAAGGCTGAATGCCCGGGTGTGGTTCTTTCCCCGATCTTTTAGGGGGATGGCAGGAAATGATCCACTTCATTGGTGCCTCATCGCTGGGGGATTCCTTCGTGGTGTAGTCAGAGGCCCTCGCCTAAAGGCCAAATGTAAATGGACTCAATACATATTTTGTTATGTCGTCAAATCGGGAGAATATTATTGATTTGAAATTTTTAAACGTTAAATTATAAAATAATTTAACTATTGAAAATTAAACTTATTAATTTCCATTTTTCATCTACCTATTTAAATTATTTTTTACCAAAGAGAAGTCCTATGTATACCATTTAATCTACAAATGATAACTGACCCGATTGGTCTAGAGTAACAATGCAGCAATATTCAGCATGCATTGGCTCAGCGAAATAATTTTATTTCCTTAATTATGCTGGCTTGCTGAGCTAAAATTTTACGCGAGGAGAAGAAATTGTTCACACGCAATGACTTTGAGGAGGAAGGCCAGAAATCTCTTAAGATCCGACAAATACAAGGTTAAACAATACATCACAAATATTGAAATATATTGAGAACGACGCCATTCATAACGTTAGGGACGAAGCAAAACGATTTACAAGCCTGAAAATGGTGGATTGGCTTAAAGTGCAGCATACAGCAGCACGATGTGAGAGGAGTCCCAGTTTCTGTAAGTTACATTAGGCCGGAGAAGATATAGAAGCACTGTTATTTCTATAGAGAGCCACCTTCATTGGTGGAATAGCATAGAAAATGTACATTAACGTAGTTATATCCATGGGTGTGAACCTATTTCGTTATCTATGATCCTGCTATGAGAATTTCAACTCGTTCCTTGTTGATTACAAATGAATTAAAGCCAAGCTATCACCTTCTTTCCTCATGGCACTTCCGACCGTGTCTTCAGAAGCCTTCTTGGTAGGAAATAATTCAGCCTCTCCACCCTCTTTCAACCCTCTGATAAAATTTCGCCTCATGTAAAAACGGCAAATATAAACACGGGCTATCTGAGGACCCACCGTATGCTCATACATATACATGCAGCAGCGAGGACCCAGAAGTCCTGAAGTAGGGTTTAGTCGGGCGGAAGGGGAAAAAACAGCGTTTTTCCATGTCTTCATTTCCTTTAGCCTTATGCTCCCAGTGTCATTTAAAGTTTAAGTAGCGCCGCTTGAAGCCGTTAAATATGGATTACTTCGCAGCGAGGAATATCCACTTGCGCAGAGAATTCGAAACCTACTTATGTTTTGAATACATTCAAAAATTAACCAAAATTTGCCAATAGTTTATAGTTTAAGTATCACACAAAATATTCATTCCTTGGAATCATTTGTTATGCATTAAAATTTATAACCATTATTAGATAAATAGCGTTTAACAAGTTACTCTGTTTTGAAATGTACCTAAAAGAAAAAAATACCAAGCCTTTGCAAATACTATTAATTATTCCCATAACAACTTGTTACAAATGCGTAACCCTTATGTCAGGAAAAGTGAGAAATAGGCTTTTTTATGCCTTTTACACCATTTTCCTAAGATTAGCCTCCAAGAACATAACAATGCCTTTCATTAAACTGTAATCATAGTCAACACATGGGGAGATCTAGATGTACAAATAATCACAGCAATGACATATAATTAGAATGAGAACTGCAGAAACATTTTATACAAATATTAATATGAACTAAGATAATTAAATATGAATTAGTACTGCAATGAAATAAATGCTTGGAAAAGATCCATCCGAGGGAACGATTTTCAAAGGAGAGAAAAACAGGTTCTTTGGTCACTATGTAAGGTCATGATTAGGACACAAACATATTTAAACGAATGTTATTAAAACAAAAAGGAGAGGCTAGAACCTATATATTCAACGAAAAAGATCTGGAACTAAGTGTTAAGGAGTACTTTAGTTAAGGTACGCCTAAATGTGAGTAAACAAACTTTTGAATTGAGATTTCGCGTATGTTCAACGTGTGAACGTCTTTATTAACTTTGAAATGACAATTAAAAATTCAAAGTTCGTACGTTAAACGATTATTTTGAGGTCATTCGTAGCACTAATCATTCGTTGATTTTCTTTTTATAAAAATTTCTTTCGCTTTGATGTCTATTTTGCCAAACGCCAGCGATGAAAACACTTGCGCTTCGTCGTCGTTAGGCATCGACCACTTCATCTCCATCTCGTTCTTGAGGGTACATAATCTTAAGATGGCGCGAGCACCAAGGCGATATTCATCTCCATAGGATGCAGTGACGGGAACTCGAGCACGTATTACATTGGAACATCTAGTTCGCATTCACAGAGCGATTGCAATGGAATTCTCTTTTTCTTGGCATCGCTCAGATGGCGGTGTCTAAGCAAGTCATGAAACTGCGTTCTCTCCCGAGGGACTGCCTTTTCTATTCTGTATGCTTGCTCCATGATCGTAATCCGATGAATATTTCAGCCGCAACGTTATTCCAGAATGATGCGGCATATCGTCGTGAGGAGGAAAACCACACACACACAAAACGGTTTTTCTTTCCATGGATTCTCTTTAAGTAAAAATGAAAATGACATCTGAGAACACCTGGCTGGATTATAGAGATTCGTTCCTCCTCCGAGGAATGGAAAAAAATATTTATTAGTTTTTTTATCGGCGAATGAAAAGTGGTATTGATCACTTGCATCGCGTGACTTCCCGGCATCGGGTATATACACGAGAAGTAAATCAAATTAAACTTCCGGGATGAATCTGAAGAATCGCGTAACGAGTGTGACATTCTGGATAGTGACATATCAATATTTAATACTTGGTTCATAATTTGTGGGCAGGTGTATTTAAAAAAATTCTATTCCCCTTGACGTCATTTAAAAATCTGATGAAACTTAACGAAAATTTTAGGAAACTAAAGGGGCTGTATTTTCGAATAATTACTTCCAGTCATTAAGGCCACCTTTTTCTTACAAAAATATAAAATAAAGCAAGAGTAAACAGGCCAGGTAAATCAAAAGTTTCTGTTTAGAATCCCATCTGAGGCTTGGACGTCGTTCGTCCTTGGATGATGACTTTTGACCTTTATCCAGACGATGAGCTCTAATCCCATTAATATCACTACTACAGTCAATAATATTGCGACTGAAATTAGTCTAAGAGCATTAGATGTTTATAGAAAGTCAAGTTTCTCGTAATATCTCATGACGATATTGGAAGCTATTCTCCAGAGAATCTACGATTTTTTTAGCCACTTCAATACAGTGAGGTAAACGGCAAGCTCCACCAGCGAAGCATCAAAATACTAAATGAACCTCTGGTGGATAAAAATGAGACTCTTAGAAATGAAAATTGGGAACCTGAGTAGGGTTAGAAAGCACCTCTCATTATCCCTGATGTGGTCCTTATTATATAAATATATATATTATTGGGAAGAAATTTCGTAAATGCAAGAAATTATATTCCCGAGATGTTAGTATAGAAGGGAGAGGGTATGCCCTACCATGGTCAATATCACGTGACGATGTGAAACATCGAAAACAATTATCCGTCTTCCGTCCGAAGTCCGATCCGATACGTCCAAAGGTCTTCGTTGTGTTTAAATTCAACGACATCAGCCCTGAGACTAAAATATTAATTAATGTCATAATATATATGCGACAGCATGGTTGGCCATATATTTTTCAAGTTCATGGCTGGCTATACTATCGCTGAAGGTGCTAATTTGAATCAGCTTAGTTTTCATGGGAGCCAGTTATGATTGCTTTGGTAATACACTTAATGGACGATATATTTGTAATGCATAACACATTAAAGACCCCATTTGATACTAATACGTGAAGCGTTGTCAGAGTAGGTACTTACCATTTCACTCGTCCAAATCAAGTAATTTCCAGGTTCCTGCACCTACCCATCAGCAGTTTGTCATTCGGGAAATTTATACTTCTGTATTAGCCACCTTATGCTGAAACGACAAGCGTGTAAAATTAGATAAGTTATCGAAGAATGAATAAATGCGATGACCACCTACTTTCGAAGAATTGAGGATTAACTGGTTTTCTATAGAGAAGTGTAAATAACTAACGTAATACTCTCATCAACGAGTATTTTTTTGGCGATGCCAAATAATTTAGAGGTGGAGGACTGTGCTTCGTTACTTTTGCTACATTGGGAGAATGGATAAGAGACGAAAACAAAAAATAATGCTTGACAATAGATATGGTGTGAGAGGAAGGAGTAGAGCAAGTAGAAGGGGTAGCGAAAGGGTGAATGTGGCGGAAGATACTAAATAGAAGAAATATGAGGAGTCTTAACCTTCAGACGGGCGCGTACGTGTACTGAGTACACGGCTGGCACGTACTGGTTTTCGGCGTTTTAATCCATTTGACCGCAATAAGACCAACTTGGGACCCTTTGCTATTCCTCACTTGCACAAATAGCCTTCGTAGTGTGAAAATATTATTTTCTTAAAAGAAGTTTGTGGGGAAAAAGAAAGCGAAACGCGTCGTGAAGTCCGTACGTTGTGAGTTGCGAGGCCCGTTGAATCAATGAACAATCGAGATCTGTTTGTATATTTTTTGTTATTCTATGAGATATTGACTTTTTTATTGTTAACAATAGTTGGCGACAAATACTGTAAGTTACTGATTATCTATTTATATTTTTAAATGGTAGTAATTTGCGCCTGAAGCAAAATATTGCGTGTGTTATGGAGACCTGCTGTGATCATCAAAATAATATCTTCGTAAGTACATTTACATGTATTCCTTATATTTATATCAGAGAATGAGTCATTTTTTTATAGCATAGAAATGATGTAATTAGGCATCAATTCAATTTACATGAAAGAAACGAATTTTGAAATGATTAGTGTTCCAAAATGAAGCAGAGGAACTATCAACTCGAGGCGTCTGTTGGACTCCGACGATGAGGAAAAGAAAGATGATGCCGTCGACAATGATGGTTCTGATATCGAAGCAGAAAAAATACATAAGGATGCTTTGTATAGCAATTTGGAAGAAGGAGCCTCCGAAGATGAAGAAGAAGTGCATTTCTGGTTGGCATAAAACATTGCCGCATCTTACTAATATTCTAAAACTACATAATCCATATGGAAGTGGAATCGTGGCACCTAGATTTGCCGTGAGGTATAGGAGATTCCTGTTGTAATGTCTCCAATTTGGAAGATTCTAAAATCAGGAAGGCTAGAATAAATGTAGAAAAACTCGAGGAAACTCGGTCGATTTTAAATTGATTTTTGAGTGGCTGCATACAAAATTACAAGACGAACGATTACATTACAGACGAAGAAATGCTACATTTATTCAGACGTCGATGTAGCTTCTTGCAATACATTCCCAGAAATCCAACAAGGTATGTCATGAGTTTGTGACACAGTGTGACGCAAAATTGTTTTACTCTGGCAATAAAGAACTCAAATGCGGGCAGAAAATGGATGGAAAATATTAAGTATGAAATTAACCGTCAGTCATAATTAAAATTCTCGTGTGGTCATTAGAAAATGTAAACAGGACTCTTCACACTTACAATTGGTACACTATACATTGGCTCAATATCTTCTTATGATAAAAATTACATTGATCGGGAGGTGCCGAAAAGAAAGCTATAAATCCCGCACGAATTTCTGCCGAACGAAGCGAGGTAAGTACATATTTCATTGCTTGGATTTCAAAGAAACGTGGCCCTCGTGTTATACGTACCAAAGCTCAAAGCCGTCATTCAAATGCCTATAACGCATGACTCACATGACATCAATGCAGCTACAAACAGACCAAACATTATAGCACATGACAATGAAACTAAAGGTGCAGTAAACACAGTTAAAAAATGTGCGTAGCCCGTGGCCCACTACTTGCATGATATTTTGTTTTCTTGAATATAGCTGCCATAAACTCAGATTTTGTCTATTCAATAAACATGGCATGATAAAGAACAGCATTAAAGACGAATATTCAGAAACTATCTAGACGTGGGTCTCCTAAAGGGGCATTTAGTGTCAAAATCGACGGTTTTGACTCCGCCATCCGATTGGAAGCATACCTGAAGCGCTAACACTCTCAAGTAAAAACTTCTTCTCCCGTGAATTTTGCGAAAAGACGGAGATTTAAACTATGTATAAATAACAATTCTACTGTGATATGGCATGGGTAAATACCTTAGCAACAGTAATAAACCAGTATTTGTCACTTGGCTTTAGTGCCTACAAGACGCTGAGGAACAAATTTCTTCGCCAAGCTAGACAGCTATTAAGATATGTAATAATAAAAAATAAGCGCGTGTAATGTGAACGGTAATGTAAATAAATAAATAATATAGATAACTAATGACTAATTAACCATTATATAACAAAACACCTAATTCATTCTTTTTAACGTATTCGTGTACTGCGAGCACAACGCGCCCGCTCGTTTGACTGAAAAAAGCGCGCCTGCCGGAGGGTTAAGAATAGAATAACGTGTATAAAGTAATAGATGAAAGTAATAGAAGAGAATGAAGTATGGGAAGGTATGACATTATGGATGACATTATTAAATGAAGGCCAGTTTCCTCGGCCTCTCAGCAATAACTAAGTTCTATAACATTTCCAACCAACAGCGTCGCCTGTGCTAAGATATACACTGGGAACAAGAACAACTTGTTCGTATAAACCCCCCTCTGATATTCTCATTGAATTAAGGTGTTATTGGCTATCACACCCAACCGGAAATTGGGAGATTCGTGTTCGAATTCCGGTCATGTCAAGTGATTTTTAAATAGCGATTTCTACCCTCTTTGATGTATTTCTTTGACTTAGTCTACTCCAAAAGGGAATGGCGTGATGGGCATGTACCTACGCATGCAATTGTATCGAGCGTGGTCAGAGATTTTGCCGTTCAGATTCAGTATTCAGAATCTTGCCTTTCTTACGTACTGCGGTGGCCAACCCATGGTCGGTGTGGGTAAGGGTGCAATTCAAGAAGCTTTTGCACAGTCTCAAAAACCGAGAACTCTGACTCGCAGCGGAATTAGCGTTCCGAGGAAGCGAAGCTTTCCTCCGTGGCCTGGTACACGAACAAACATCTACTATCCTCCTTCACACCGGTAGTGGAGGGAGCGCAACGAGTAACTGGTTCCATCCGATGCCTTTAAAAGGGAGCTCGGGTTTTCGACCGCAAGGCTTCTCGACCCCACTCCTCCCATTCACCGTCTCCTTGACCGCTTCCGTTGCGGAACTTCACCCGCTGAAGAAGGGCTCTCTCGTGACTCGTTTACCTCGCCTGCCTGACTCCGAGCACGCGACGAGGGATGCTCCACTCTTGCCTCTCACGACCGTCGGCGAAACGTCCGAGTGAAAAGTCGAAAGAGTCCTTCCGAATACAAAAATTTTCGAGCGTAAAAATTTCGTAGAGCTCGTAATACTTTGGCAAGATATTGGATTGCCACTTTTAAAAGAGTTATAAAAAAAAAGACACTAGCTTCTACAACTTGTGTTCAGCCTGAATAAGATTGTGCGAACGAGATATAATTTCGCATGCATCTGTTTGTTCCGTAAAGTGTGTGATGTCCAAAAACAGCTACGAGAAAATAACGTGAAAATGTTAGGTATTAAAAAAAATTCTTTTCACTATTCATCATCATCATTCGTGCTTCTGTCCGCAGACAGGTTTCAACGGTAGCGTTGTTTACACAGCATTCTGTCCTGGGCCTCTCTCTTTATCTCTGCATAACTCCTTCCTTCTTTTATATCCCTCAGCATTCCATGCCTCCTCCTTCCTCTTCCTCTCTTCCCTTCTACTTTCCCTTCTATTATTAATTTCTGTAGGATATTATTCCTTAAATATGTCCAATATATTTTGCCTTTCTCTATTTAATTTCTCCCAGTATACTTCTTTCTTCTCCAATCCTCCTCAGCACGTCTTCGTTCGTGATCTTATCTTTCCATCCAATCTTCTCCATTCGTCGCCTTAGCCATATTTCAAAGCTAAGTACTTTTCTTCTCTCTTCACCAACGTCCACGTTTCACATTCCAACACAATGCTCCATATAAAGAATTTTGCAAATATTTTTCTAATATCCATCTTGATGTTCCTTGCTGTCACCAGTTCCTTAATCTTGCTAGATGCTACTTTTCCTTGCCCAATTCCACTTTTAATTTTCTCAGTACAGTTGCCATTCTGTGTAACTATACTTCCCAGGTACTTGAAAGAGCTTACTTGTTATAATTGTTCTTCCTCCAGGGCCCTCCTGCATTCGCTATTCCCATTACCTTAGTTTTATTTCTGTTTATTCTCATTCATTCTGTCTACACTCTTCTGCCTAATTCTTTCCATCATTTTCTGGAGTTCTTCTTCATTCTCTGCTATTATAACCTGGTCATCAGAATATTTGATGGGTTTTATTCTCTCTCCTCCCACTTTTATCCCCCCGATGTCTTTTAAAGCTTCTTTCAGCAGTTTATCAGCATATAAGTTAAAGAGGCATGGTGACAGACAACAACCCTGCCTAACTCCCCTTCCTATTGTGGTTTCCTTTGTTTCCTCGTCCCCAATTCTTAGCTCAACTTTCTGATGGATGTACATCTGCTTTATTAATCTTCTGTCCTTCCAGTCTATGTTTATCTCTCTCAGAAGATCTAATAAGATGTCCCATCTGACCCTATCAAATACCTTTTCATAATCAATAAAGCATACGCATATCCCACGGTTCAACTCTAATACCCTTTCTGTTAACATCCTCATACATCCAATAGCATCTCTCGTTCCTTTGCTCTTGCGGAAACCGAACTTGTCTTCCTCTAATTTTTCTTCTATTTTCCTTCTCATTCTTTCCAATATAACTTTGGTTATAACTTTTCCCACATGTGAGATAAGGCTTATAGTGTTGTAGAGTTTACATTCCTGTGCATTGCATATCTTTAGTATCAGCACCATTATCGTTGTGATGAGATCTTCTGGCCACTCCCCTGTATCATATATTTTATTAACCAGATCCGTGAGTCGATCCAACCCATTGTTCTCTAAAGCCTTTGGAATCTCTTCTGGTATTTGGTCTCCGCCGACTGCCTTCCTATTCTTCATACCTTTTGCTGCCAATTTTATCTCCCTTTTCATTATTTTAGGACCTGTATTGTCCCTCTCCTCATTTATGTCATTCTCCAATTCTATTTCACTTCCTCTTTCTCTTGTGCAGTACATTCTTTTGTATATTCCTCCCATATTTCCTTCACATCCTCGCTATCTGTTGTGACCCTTCCACACTTATCTCTTATACTTTTCTTCGAAATAGATCTCTGTTTTCTCATAGTCAACATTCTCACTATTTTGAACATTTCCTCCATCTTTCCTTCTTTTTCTAGCTTTTCAATTACAAACCCTGCTCCTTCATCCACTCTTCTCGAGTTTTCTGTAGTTCTCCTTAATTCATTGTTAATCTTTCTATATTGTCTCTTTCCTTGTTCAGAGTCATCTCCTTTCCATTTCCTTCTTTCTTCCATTTTTTCCAACATACGAGAGAAAGCTTATCCTGGCTTTCACGCGGTCTCCAGTGCCGCGTTAGCCACCATTAGGCGCCCATCCCCACCGTGAGGATGTGCGGTTGGAAATTTTTCCCTTCCTTGAGGCCTAGGACCTTATAGGCATTTCCCATCCTCTCTGGTATTTTGGGGGACTTAGCTTAAAAATTTATTTGTTTGTCTAGAGATTGAATCGGACTTAACATACTATACACACCTGTATTTCTTAAGTGCCTGTATCAATAACGCATTACACCACTTTTTGGAATGAAATCACTTTATGCATAAAACAGACATTTAAATGAGTTTGGCCTCATTTGAAGTAAATATATTATTATGATATAAACACCAAAGTATCAACCTCTTATGGCACTACTTTTCGAGATATTCATAAAAAATAGACGCCGTTTTCCGTGGGTTATCGTACAGCTTCGCCCTACAGTGAAACATTATTTTTTTAAATGAGGAAGATCTGACGCATTGCTTGAGTGTACAATTTAGCAATGTGCAGTTCTTAAGCTTCCTCAATCGTCGTTAGAAATAAAGTTATTACGTTCCCAAATAAATTTTAAAACGGTAAAAAAATCTTCGGCCGCGAAGAAACAAGAGGCACGTATGGATAAAAAAGTTATAAGCCCCAAATATGTATGTGTACTTCATTGCTGCGAAGTTAACAATTGCTGCAATAATGTTTTTGCATTATCAATAATAATCTACTTAATAGTTCTAACAACTATTCCAATTTTGAAATTAAATTCGAATAAAATATCAATTATTACTAGAGAAATATATCCCAAACTACTAAAATAACATGGAAGAAGGTTCAAGGTATATAACACGGCTGTATAAAGTTGTATTGAAATTAGAGATAGTCGACCAATTAAGGCAGGTTAAAATGAAAAAAAAACTCACCCTTTATATCATCTTTAACGCACAGGCACTGGTACTAGCTCCTATATACGATGTCATTCTTCAACTATACGTCCTACTTTACTCCATCACATCCAAGAAGCATATCCTCTCTCTTTCTATCACTTTGTACTCTACATTAGACCGCCTTGTCAACACAATTTATTCTGATTGAATTTCAAATGGTCTCAGCACCTTCTTACGATTATATATAAAACATGTCAAATATTTGGAATATATTGTCCATTTAACAAATGATTTTAAGTCTAAAACCGAACGAATTTCGTTAAGCTCAAATAGTGAGTTAATTGCAAAGCGTGTTTAATCTACGTAGTCGATAGTACGCATTGTAAATTGGTTTAATGATCAAGTGAAACGGAGGGAATCCAGGGTTAAATTCACTCGTTTGCCTGAAACAAAAAATATGTAAATGTCATTGTCACAAAAACACAGTACAAAATTCCACTAATTATTTTATTGCTGTCGACCAGTTTCGACGACTAAAGCGTCATTTACAAGAAAAAACAGAACGAAAAATTGATATTGCTAGCCTTATATAATAAAGAAGGGGGGGTGGGAACATGGATAAATGAGGGGAGGTCCGGAATTGACGGTTGGTAGGAAGGAGGACGGATCGGGTAAGACTAAGTTACGTGGGGCAGGGGGGCGGGCGGTGGTGGTAAAATTCAAGGAAGAAGTGGGTTTGTAACAAAGCAATCACATATATCAACGGTAGAACCACAGGATATTAACGGTTCATTTCCGGGTTCCCCCCGATCCGTCCTCCTTCCAAACAACCGTCAATTCCGGACCTCCCCTCATTTCTCCATGTTCCCACCCCCCTTTTTTATTATATAAGGCTCGCAATAGCAATATTTCCTTCAGTTTTGTCTTGTAAATGACGCTTTAGTCGTCGAAACCGGTCGACAGCAATAAAATAATTAGTGGAATTTTGTACCGTGTTTTTGTGACAGTGAATTCTATCTTCAATTTCCTCAAATTATCGCCACAATCGATTAATTCGATTCTGTAAATGTCGTTTAAAGTAACGGGCAGAGGCGTAGTAAAAGGTCGAATGGCGTATAATTTGGTCCCCTCAAGGGTGCAAAAAACTCAAGGGTGCAAATTGTTTCTTAAACCTTCCAAAACTCGAGCAAATGATAATTTTCGGTTCATCATACAGAACATAATGAAAAATAGCGTAAGGGGGTGACCTGCTCGATCATCTATTTTCATTTTATTCTTTGTCACTGCAATGTAAAACAACACGTTTTAACGGACCTATGCTAAGGTTCCGAATGCTTGAAAATGGTCATTCAGCCCTTTTTATCTTTTTCCTGCGAAGAGAAATAAAATATTTCAGGAATAAACACCAAAATTATTCACCATGGGTGCCTTATGAAGTCTTTAATTAAACTAAAATATTGTCTCATAGCAAAAAAACTTTTATGGAAATCAGAAAGACGCATAAATGTTTCAGATAATGATTTGATTATGATACTAGCAGTATGTAGCAGTTAACAATAAATACCAATTAAATATCAAAGGTTTAATTCAATTGCAATCTTTTTTCTCCTAAATGTTTAAAAAATACTAACCAGACCTACAGAATAAAATATTTTCTCTAATTATTGTGGAATCTTATGCTGTTCAGAATAGTAACTGAATTTAAGCATTCTATTCATTTTTATTAACAATTGCTCCCTTAGAAAAAGCAAATTTCCATCCTGCATTAGCTATTCTCCATACCCGTAAGCTCAGACTTGGGACTGGATAGTAGGAGAAAAGTTTTTTCTAATATCATCACAAATGCCCAACCTTCCGATTTAAAGCAGATTTTAGATGTATATTGAAAGAAAAACACGGTATCAAGGACTTCTAAAACCCAAATATAACGACCTTATTTCCAATTGCCTTTTATCACCCCTTCCTCTCGAGATACTTTCTAACTTCTTTCACGGAGACAAAAATGGCTTTTATGTCCTTTGTTTTCCTGAATTTCCAACCATTTCTCAGTCTGCCGGAGCCTACTATATTCCACTGCCCTTTTTATATGTATTTCCACCACGCACTTTCACTGCGAAATTCAAATGTATACATATTTATCTTCCACAACCTAATCGAGCATTTCTTCCTCGGTTCCCCGTTATATTCAAATTTTTTCCTCTGTTCCTCTTTATGCTTACACCACAAAAGCCAAAAAAATCTACTTTCATCCTTTCTCCGAATACTAACTTGATGACCAATAAATCGCTACGATCTATATTGAAATTTTGCTGATCTTTTTTGTCGCTGAAATCCATTCTCCATGGAATATTTTGCCAGTGAAAGTCTCCTGCTATTTGTTAAACCTACATGACTTCTTTTGGCTCTCCGACTAGTATAAGCAGGATGTTGTATGATTATGCTAGGCTACTAGCTCAGCCCAAATAATATTACGAAAAATGTTGAATATAAGTTACAGCTTCAGGCTTAACTTTGTGGAAACGCGAAACATAAAATAATTTCTCCCTTTGTACATTCCACACTATTAAATTTTTACCGACCATGTTTTCAAGACGGAAATGGCATTTTATGTCGAAACCATAGTCGGTAAAAATTAAATAGTGTGGCATGTACTAAGCGAGAAGTTATTTAAAAAATGTTTAACTGCCATTCTATCTGCATCAACTATCAAACGAAAGTTCAACTAAAACTAATCAACTTAACTAAAATGAATATAAGTATATTACTGTCTTCCTATTCTATGTAATTTTTTCAAATTCAGCAGTGCTACATATTACCAGTTTTACGTTCAAAAAGATAAAAGTGAGCAATACATGCGATGCTGAGAACTTAGAAGATTGCTCACTCGCATTCCTTACTTGCGTAATAATTTTCATATTTAGTATCACTCGAATCATCATTCCTTTCCCTTCTTCTCATACTATAACAAAAAGTAAAAAATGTAGATTATTAAAAGAAATCGTACCATGCGATTTGATTTCAGTTCCTAATTCCTACTATTTTCCTACTAATTCCGAATTTCGAAACCGTTGACGTGAAATTTGTATCCATGATTTCACTTGATTTCTATATACTATGCTTTAACATGATGAAATGTATAAGTCATCTCACCCGTTGAATATGTTTTTGCATTTACGGTGGAGTATCTATTGTTTGAGCCGCTAGAAGCGGTCTACTATTGGCTTCACTTTCTTCAGGAAATACATAACACGCACCAAACCTATTTACATGCATTTTGAAAATTAAATTAAAGGAAAAAATAGTTCTATTTTTTTCAATTTAAAATATTAAATTTAAAATTTGTTTAGCTTATTTTTCTATCGCAAAATACTTTATGATTCCATTAAAATATATTTTGATCCTTACTTAATAATCTACAAATGATATGAAATGATTCCTCAATCGTTATTTGTAATCAATTGTTGTCTTTATTGATAACTCTCAGGATAACTGATGAATTTACGCTTCTTATTCATAAAGAGGGTTAAAAAATTCCATTTTCATGCTAAAAATGTCGCCCCCGATAAAAGTTCCTCCCGGAGTGGACTGCCCCCGCCGTCCAGCCGTACTGCCTGCCACTGGGTACTATGTTATGTCTTTTCTACCTAACAAAAACTGACTTCTGTATCACAATTTAAATTTGAATTGTATTTAATTATTTTAAAAAACACATACTTGTCTTATTTTTAAGGTATAAATTATTGCGCCGTAGTAACTATATACTAATACTATGTGTGGGTCAATTTTGCAATATTTAGTTCATGCTTTGCAGCACTGCACAAAATGTGCAGACCTTGAGAAAAGAAGGCTCTTTTTATAGAAGGCATTCACTATTATAATTCAAGATATTTCCACACCATTACACATAGAGATAACAAAAAATGTGCTCCAAAAAATTTGCTCCAAAAAATGTACTCCAAAAAATTTGTGACAGAAGGAAAAATCCCTGTTCGGACACCTACCTCCATCCTTATGCACCTCTGCGCCAAACAACCGCCAGCCCAGAAAAAAATGGATCAATGGGCAGCTTCCCTCTACATTTCACACATTATTGCCCAGCAAAGCCCTCGCTAGGGCATGATCTAGTTCGCCAACCTTCAGTTCAGGAGGAGAAAAGAGAGGAATGAGGAACGAGGAGGCACATTAAATTCAATTTGAATATAAATTTTATATTGAATTTTTTTAATTTAGTGTTTGAAGCTGAACGCACTATGGGGGCGCGTCGAAAACATCAGACTTCATACTAATGGAAATGGATCAATTACTGTACTTTCGTTGTAATCAATGTTTTGTATGAAATATCTACAATGTACCAGTAATGAATAGAAGTTCTCGGGATAATAAGCAATTAAAGGTTTCTCATCCGAATCATTTCTCACTTCTCATCCGAATATAATAATTTATTTCTCCAATACTTTCGCAGTAGTCCCCAAATACACAAGCTAAACGTATGCCATTAAAAGAAAAATATTATTTTAATTTTTATTTCAATTTATGTTGTACAATCTCTACGTGTACTAAATGTAACATATTTTTTAATCTGCATATACACAAGGGCAACCAACATGCGGGTAAACTGATGCTTGCAGTGTTCCCCCCTAGTTCTCCCATTTTCTATTCGACATATCGTCGTGTTGAATTGAAGGCTTCACAGATATAACCATGCCCTTGAAATGAGATTGAATATTTGAGTTTCAGGATGCGGGATAATAAAAAAAATATTTTTTTGTTTTCAAAATTCACTCGCTTCACTTCTCACTGCCGGATTCCTCGATGACTGATTTAGCGTTACAAATATTATTCTCAAATCAATCATTTAAGAAAAGCTCAATTGATTCTGTTATATTTCAGGTAGTTTTTGTAAGCAACCCGTTTATTTTGCTCATAAGTTTAATACCGCCGTGTGATAACTGGCAGGACAGAGAAATATGGTTTGTGGCCCGGAAAAATTCGATTCGGATAGTAAGTCATCAATTAATTAGACATATAGGTGATAGCAAAAGAAAACCGAAAATGTTACACAGCTGATGGATGGACTACGTTGGGAGCCGTTTGAGACTCGGAAGTTACACGCTACTCTTGGAAATAGAAAATTTCAGGCGAGTTTCAGTACAACAACGGAGGATATTATATTGACCCCGCGCTATATCACTAGAACTGATAGGAATCACAAAATAAGGGATACCCTGCTGAACTGATAGGCACAAAAAATTCTTCTTCCCACGAACACATTAGAGATTATCACAAAAAAAGCTTGACCATAGCATTAGACACACTGTTGACATATAATTACCTGTCCTCTCTTCCATCCTTTTCCTTTCCTACCCATTCATGGCTGGTGTTGTAGCACCCCATGCCACACGCCTTTGCGGCGGCTCGCAGGGCTTAATATGCAGATTAAAGTGAAAATTGAAATAAAAAAATGTATGTATTTCCCTGTGAGACACCGCAAACCCATTAGGCGGTGTGTGTTAAGGACTGAACAGGAAAGATATGACCCAGAAAGACCCAGGAAACAGGACGGAGACCAGTATTTATTCTAGTTTTGAGTCTCGGTAATATTTTGCTACAATCGTCAATGGTACGTAGGAGGTAAGAATGTCATCTTCCTCATTCCTAGGTGTAATTTCAAGAAATTAAATGATTAAGTGAAAGATGCCACCATTTCAACGTATGGACCAACTAAACACGCGGAAGATCACGATTTTCTAATCTTGTTATCGGTGCTAAACGGCGCTGAAACAATTTTTCACAAATATTTCTATGTACAGCATAAATAAATATTGGGGTATCTTATCAGAGGTATCTAATAATAAATGTAAAAACTGAAAGAGGAATGTTCCCAGCAGTAATGAAAGGGAACTAACAATTTGTCCAAGTAAAAGGGGAATACAGCTTGGAAATATAAATTCACGAATGTATAAAAATCTATGGGATGATTTTAAGGGTGTAGTTAGTTCATCTTATGATTTAAAATCTTGATGATCTTGAAAAAAATATGAAATAGACACTTAAAATTTTAAATATTTAATACGCTCCTCATTTGATTTCTATCCTATTATTAACAAAAGTTGAAAGGATAATTAAAATGGAAGGGAAAATGAAAATGGAAAGATAGCTAATAATTCAGTAGAGAACTTCATGGATTCATAGTGTTCAAAGCTACGAGTAAAAGTCACCATTACAAGTATTTCTGTGCTGTAGTAATTTTAAGCTTGGAACTCTGTAATTTATATGATGTACGTTCTAAATATGTGAAGATTAGTTCATAAGTATTGCTGATTTACACAATTGAATAAATCCTTAATTGAATCAAGCATGCAATAAGGCTATGCCATTATTTCAAAGGATAAATGGCTTTGGCTTCGAATTGATCTATATGGAATGAAGCTTGTTGGAATGACAAGATTTTCCTTTCCAAGACAAGGAAAATAATTATTGAATATTCAACACCATTCACACACACACACACACACCTTAAAATTTATACTGCATTGAATTTTATATTTTTCAATTAAAAAAAAGATTGATCAAAAAAAGTTAATGAAAACCTAAATCAAGGTGTTGATTCCATAATGCACGTGAAATGACATAACTCAAATTTTCAATTCTTACTCATTTCCCTCGGAAATCCTCTATCAAGAAATACAACGTGAATTGATTCATCTTAAAAATCAATACATTTTTCACGAATTTAATGAATCGAGGTAAAAAATAATATTACTACGAGAATATAAAACGAGATTCATACAAAATTTTTAACGAAAACAAAAACTTTCTAGAGTCGAACCTGACGTCTGGAGCCTAGCAGCTTCATTAAGCCTGATATATTGCTATCGATTTCCCTTCCAGTTTCATTTTATTTTTTCATTAATAAAATAAAAAAGGAACCTTCCAACCCTCGCCTGGGAATTTCAACCCATAAAAAAGCTCACTCGTTCTCGAGATGATATTATATTTTTTTCTTCTTACTTAGCACACTGCGCAGTGCCAGGAATTAGCTCCTCGGCAACAAACAAGGCAGTCGCGCCATTTCCCGGGGGTGAATTATAAAACTAAATAAATCGAATAAAATATATGACCGCGTAAAGGGAATTTTAAAAAAAGAGCAGAATAGAGGAAAATATATTTACTCGTAAATGTTTTTTTTACTCTCCTTACCCTACAGGGTTGAGGGGTTTTGGCTTAGGAAAGGGGCATGATTTTGCGTTTCCTCGCCCAATTAAACGTCCTCGCTTCGGCAGATTAATTAGGAGCCCATTCAAGCCAGTCAACAGAGAAAACAAACGGTCTTTTCCCCATCCTCCGCGATCTAAAATGGCCCCTCTTCCCCTTCTCTCTAACCTCGTAATTCCTCTATTCTTCTTCTCCTACCCCACGCACCATCTGCCACCCACCCCGGACAACGAGAAAACCCCACACTCTCCCGCAGCTCTCTCGTTCTATCTCTCTAGACGTCCTCCTCCCACGGTAGTGCCCCCCTCAGGCGGCTCACGAGTGAAGGTATAAGTCGTTAGCCCTCTCTCTCACTGCTCTTTGTCGCCTGCACGACACCTCTTCTTTTTGCTCTCCCTATAGGAGTGATGATGGTGGTGGCAGATGCGACCGGGACTATCCAATCCTACTAATTAGAAAGTTATTATTAATTGTTTATTCACCGGTTACACTACGATTTTACCAGTGACGTTAGTAATAGTAATGCTAATTATTTCTATCCTAAATATAGTACCCTCATAGTAGGGTACTGTAGAAATAAATTGACTAAAGAAAAAATATTTTTAAATCGAGCGTTGGCTATATAAAGCAATGAAAATTTTCCCATTCAAAAAATCCAATTCGGGTTGGGAATTCGTCATTCAACATTTTACGCAAGTTGCCCAGTAGACTAGCCTAGTAGGATTTCTTACGGCTTGAGGGAGGTATTTTGTGGCTACCTACCAGTTAAGGTCTGTGTTTTCTGTATAATGTGATACCCCCACATTTATTATGCTCTCTTGCTTTTTTCGCACCGCTTCAACACATGATTATCGTATGTCTTCAGCTCAGCATGCTTCATACATTTTGCATAGCATCGTAAATGCCCATCCTTCTCACCACCCTTCTTCAGCATTCTATAGCGTTACATTTAAGTAGACAATATGGGCTCTAATGGAGATTCGTTTCCTTCGTAAAACTCCGTTACGCCGGAAGTTTGAAGTTTCCAATAGCTGAATGAAAATTAACGTAGTGCTATAGAGTATAGCAACTGCACATCTAGGAATTTCCCAATGTGCAAATATTATTCCCTTTAGTACCTAACTTACTTAAATTTAATTAGTGTTTGAATTGGTTGCCTACGTGGCCGGGAAGTGAGTACGTGGAGCGCAAGTTTTGGCCTTAACTAAATGTGGAACACCCTTTACTTTCCAAAACCACCTTTAACATCCCATCCCTGAATTCCTTGCTCCACCCCCTTACTTCGTCTCATCTCGATTTTCTAAAGCAACTTTATTTCCTTCACCACCATATCAAGAACTTCTTTCTTTGGGTCTGAGCTCTCTCCTCCTATTTCATTCTCCTTCACACTCATGTCTCGAAAACTTCCAGTTATTTCTGCCCATCTCTCTCCCCAGGGCCAAATTTCGCTACCGTACACCGCTAGACTCCATTTGAGGCTCCATTCCGACGTTTCCTTAACTCCTTTGATCAGGGTTCATCTCATTAGTCCCCTCTGTTTAATGAACGCCTCTTTTGCTAGCGCAATTATTTTCCTCATATGAGATGTAATACGTCATTATTTGTCTAAAATAATAAGTGAAAAATTATTAACCTGTTCCAACTTATGCTTCCCTATTCTTATAATCGTTCAAACTAGTTTTAGTGGAAACTCTCACAACTCCTGTATTTTTATGGCTTATCTTACTTTCTTATGTGTCGTGTTGATTCACAGCGGTTCACCAGCGGCTGAAATCCATTGTTCCCTTAGCTAATCAACGTCTCATTATCTGCTAACTTATTCGCCTTACTAGCCTCAATTGGTACTTGTATTCATTCTTATGCTCCTCCCATGCTTAACTTAACTTAAATTTACTTCACAAATATGTAGAAGAGAATGGGCGATTACGGGCAGCCTTGTCTCAATCCCTCCCCTAAGGCTGAACATTCCGTTTATCCACCATCTATCATTAACATTGCTGTCTGGAGAATGCTCAAGTTTTTTATCAGTCACCTTTCCCTTTCTAGTACAATTCTCTTCAGTAAACTCATTTACTTCTATCAGTCTACTTGTTTATAAATTATTGGAAAAAACTTTGTCTTTCTGTTAGCTCAATACACATTAAGTATTGAACCGATTAAATCATACACCCAAATCGGTCTTTCTTTAACCGTCGATCACCTTATTGTCTGACTCTCTAAAGGATGAATCTTAAAAGTTACCTCAGGATCAAATGACAGAGAAATCAATTAGCCTAATCAACAGAGTGATCAAGAGTCATTGTTTATGCTTTCAATTCTAAACTCTGTGAACACCATTAAAATTCTTCTTTTATTCTAATGCTAAAAAATACCCTTTTATTTTACATTTATCTCTGAAATTGTGCATTAAATGTGCTTTTAATCAACCAACGATTTCTTTACCTCTCTCAAAAGTTAATCCCCCGTTTATCCTGCCACTTAATTCCGGTTAGGTTTATCCCGTTTATCCTACCACTAAGGGATTTGGTCCCCTTGAGGAAGGATAAATTGTAGACTTACTTTGTTTTATTATTTCTCAGTATTTGTGTATTGTACGGGCAGGGGTATGGTATGCATATATAAGAGGACCACAGAACCCCAAAGCGGGCTTTCCAGGAATATTTGAATATTGATTACATTTTATTTTGCAAGCCGTTAGAGATTAATGTTTCAATATTCCGCTGGGGTAAAAAGAAGAAGTCTGGTGATAGGGACGCTTGTTACTTCTGTTTTAAGTCGATCAATGCTATTGCTAAACAATAAACCAATGCTAATCTCAAGTTTCCGGTGCGAATACAATTGAAAACATATTGAATATACTCCACATAAATAGGAATGTCCCGACGCATGTCAGCTGACGTCGACACCGCCGATATTAAAAAATATAGAAAGATAGCATACTTTAAGAAACATTCACATGTATTAGGCATTTATATTTTCTGAAACAAACGAAAGAGATGAGGACGGTTGATTATTTTAGTTGCACTCATTTCAACTGATTTGAATTTTAAGGTGCCTAGTTCAAGAGTTGCAATTGAAATAAATATTTGATAATGTATATTCGTTAGAATAACACTGACGAAAAATCTGGATTGGCTCATTTTCAAAATATGAAAACTGGCAATTAAAATGTACGTAAAGGAATGGATAAGAAAAAATGGATATCGAGCAAGTGCAGCAAATAAATATATTTAAAGGACTAAGGAACGGAGGATCAAGAGAAGGATGTCCGGCTCGAAAGAGACGCACTGCGGAACGAAGTTAACGAGCGTCGGAGTTTGCATCGACGGAGGGAAGTTGGCTTTTTTTCGCGCCGGGACTCCCATATCCCCGGCACCGCCAGCTCTTCTTCCACAGTCTCCAAGTCACAGGGTGGATTCAACAGGGGTGAAAGGGCAGTAACCCTTCTCAGCTTAGAAATTCATCTGCACTCAAAAGAAGATTTTTTCCGCTTAGAAATTCGTTTGTTCATTTTTACATTAGGGATTAAAGTACTTAATGCTATTTTAGCATCGATCCCTCACCCATCCCGTGATTGCATGCATATGTATTGATATTAAACTCATATTGGTTCGAATAAGGTTATAAAGATCTCTCCGGTGACGAATGAAAAAGCCTTCCATGGAATTGGTTGTCAACCCGAACCCATGTGGACTCATCAGACAAAGCATTCATCAGTCAAACTAAAGGTCATCAGTTCTCAGATATAACAATATCTTGAACATATAATTAGACACGAATATAAATATCGACTTCTTCAGTTAACTCTTCAATGGAAAGTAGAAGGAAGGCGAGGCCATGGAAGAAGGTCATGTATTGCCAATCTTAGAAAGTGGTATGGAGCATCATGGAACTATTCCCTACTACATTGAGCAAGTCAAGAAATCATTATAATGATAGCCAACTCCCGGACCAGAAAGGGGGATGAAAAAGATTATTGGTGCGACTACCATTGCTGACGGAAAAAGTCACAAAATTCATGGCCGTCAAGTTTCTCACGCACCCGCCTGGTAAACCATGGGTTGCAGGTTTGTCTCCGGGCATGAATTGTACTGCATTGATGTAATTACTGTATTGCCATATTTCTTCAGAAATTGGAGCACAATGAATGAGTGCTACGTTTTCACGTGAAATTTTCAAATCAACACGTGGAAAAGTTGACTCTCAACATACAAGCTTTCCACCACAAATGCATACATTTCCATTTTCCGACCAATTACTGGTTGATGACAAATAGTTAAGCAAGTACTATATTAGGTAGGAAAAGCAAACATCAGTTTAACTAAAGGTCATCAGTTCTCAGACATTCCAGGGGGATGGATATTTTATAAACTCTAGTTATTCGGTGCCTGCTGAATAGTTTAAAGTGGCCCTAGTCCTTTGATCTCTGGGTGTCGTGATCTTTGGGGTTACGCATTGAAAAAAAGGTTTTGGCTGGCAAGTCTTAGCGAAACTATCGAGGGGCTGCAGTAGTGTTGGGATTTATTTTCAAGAAATCTGTTGCGACTTCAAGCGTGGGCTTGATAAAACATAAATTATTCAACGATTGGTTTATTATCTGGATATGCAAGCGAAAACTTAGAAAATATGCGCCGTTGAACTAAGAGATGGATTATTAGGAAGCAAGAGAAACGACAATGTGACCAAATTTAAAACTCCACTGAAAGATCTCCTTCATTGCCAAATTGTGAGCCCGTGTCCTCGCGAGGGAATACCAGTAGGTATGCTAGCCAGAACATCATTTTCATTGTCACGAGTAAGTCAGATTCATATTGGGCATAAAACTGAGAAGGTAAGATTGTAGGGGTCCTTCAAAGATGAACTAACAGTTACGTTATGATCCTTCACATTGCTGACACGATCTATTTGGTCATAAATACCGCCTTATTATCAGCCTTAAGGTAGACGAGTCGAGAAATTTGACTGTAATCATAATAGAGAACAAACTCGTATTTTATTTTATCATTTAAGCTGTTGTGATAAGCATGAAGTCACTGCTGTAATTAATGTGACTCAAAGTTTTTGTCTTTATGACTGAAATTCTCAGTAATTAACTCAATGCACCTATTTCGGGCTATAAAAACTTTATTTTAGGATACAGTCTTAGGCATAGATTTATGGGATGTTTTCATTTTTCATAAGAAAAGAAAAAAAATATCAATTGTATTTTTCCACACTTTTTTATTTTATCACCTCTGGATTCAACGGGTTGCCATTTTTATCAAGGTTCCTTCCAGAAAAATGACAATTTTTTTCTCATAAAATTGCATATTTCAGCTGGCACGCTGATAAATGCTTAATAACCGAAGGGTTTTTTGAAATTGTTAAAAATTAACAGGGTGAGTTACACACGTATTCTTCAAAATAATTAAGAAAACAAACCAAATACACAACGTTAACATCTCTGAGGCGATCTATTTAGTGAAACCTCCTTTTTTTAAAATAGTGCCTACAGCACTGCGGTACGATATCCCACGGAAAACGGCTTATTGATAGCAAATATCTCGAAGTTCAACTTGATGTGTTGATATATTTACAAACAATAGATCTTTTTGCCTGAACTAATTCTTTCCCGTAGAATGTTGGTGATACATTTTTCTTGGGTAGCACACCAGGTCAGGTCCTCCACCCCTGCCGACTTCTCTATCCACACGACTCGCTCATCGTCTTCAACATGATACGGTAAGATATGAGTATTATGGAAATTTAAGGAGCATACCCGTGGGATACGTAGTTTTCGAATAAATGTCGTGTGAAGATGATGAAATTTGCGACTTTTTCGTGAGATTTTGACGCCGTGGTGCGAGCTTTTCGGAAGTCCCGGTAGAAGGACACGTACTAATTTCACGTCTAAAATATGCCCTTACTCCACCCAACAATGTTGTGGGTCTATGGAGTCAAACATGGGTGCTAGGGTGGCATGGTACGCGGCCTCGAAATGTCCATTTTCAAACGCGGAAAAGGCATTTATGGGTGGTGAGGAAAGGCAAAATTCTGTTTTTAGAAGACGTGATGGCGGAAAAAGATATTTTTCAGTGTGAAAAACGGGAAGTCAAAGTTTAGGCATAAGGAGCTTAATGGAAATGGCCACTTTCGAATGCGAGAAATGCATTTATGGGTGAAGAAGAAAGTGAAAATGCAATGTTAACAAAAGCGAGAAAATTGGACACATTATTACTGAGAGTAAAAATGCGTGACAAGGAAATCGTTAGAGAAAAAAAATTTTAAGAGTGAAGGCAAAATGTTAATATGAAAAAATTGTAAGTAACAAAATCCCTGGAGTGCATTGGTGATTGGTGGGAGGTGTAGCTGTAGTGTCGGGAATGTGGTAGCGTATTTTTTAAAAGAAAAAATCCCCCAAGTGGGTTGTTGATTGAAGAGTGGTGTAGTTGTATTGTGGTCAATGTACCATTTGAAGGTGAATGTGCGGTAAAATGTGTAGAATGGTAGGGGAAGAGGATGTGTAAAACGCGTCGTAAAGCGGGGTTTGTGTGTGAAACATCCGTTTGAAGGGGAACGTACGGTGCAAAGTGCAGTAGAATGTGTGGAATGGTAGGAGAAGAGGTCTTGTGAAATATGACGTGAATCTGGGATAGTTTAAGTTGAAGGCGGTAGAAATCTTGGGGTGGGTGTGTAAAGCGAAGAGGAGAAACTCGTCGAGCACAGCGCCATCTAAGGGGAATGGGAGGGACAGGGAGAATTTTCTAAGATGGCGGTAAGAAAAAAAGTCACATCTCACATTTGACAGCTTGTGTTTGGAAAGAAATGGGTTAATTATGAAAGTGGAAGGATATTATAAATGTGCATAGTTGGCATAACAAGTGATGTTGGTTGCAGTAAGTAATTTTTACGGGGGTCAAAGACACGTTTTAGCCGGCGTGACGCTTCGATAGCAATACCATTTTTTGTTTTGTACATATTATTTGTGCTGGAAAAATAAATAACAAACATAAAGCTTTTTTACACTAATTTTGGGATTTTAAAAGCTAATTTTGCATTTTTATTAAACTATTTTCCTGGACCTCTACCTATAGGTCTCGCCCTCCTTGGCTGCATTAAAATGTACCCGCCTTGCGTCTCCCCTCATTCCATCTCCTGCCTTTCTTCGTGTCCCTATTCCCTCCTTCCGTTCCGACTGCCTCGCCTTCTCTTTCCTTTTTCCCCTACTTCGCTTTCTTCCTGGATCCCTACATTCAAGTATGTTGCCAAACTTCCGTTCGCGACGTCGTCGTCTTGTCTGGGGACCGAGTGTGGAGCGGAACGCCAGTTTGAGAGAGAGAAAAAAGGAGAGAGAGAGAGAGAGAGAAAGAGAGAGAGAACGAGGCCCAGAAAAAACATCGCAATCCACTTTTCGACACAGCGTCGCCTTTTATTTCCGTCAGTTTCCGTGAACTCGCTCCCAGGATCATGGCCCCCATACGATCCTCCAATAAAAAGAAAAATGGGAAAAACTATTTCACTCCACGCTCGCGCTGTCCGAAAATTGGGACGAAATGTAGGAAAACAATTAAGTTATCAAAGAAAAATGAAAATGTCTGCCGTAGTAGACATTATTGTGACCCACCATTATGAAAAACTCAAAGGTAGCGGGTTCGAACCCCTCCAAGGGCTTGACTGTTATGTCTATTTAATTTTTGTGGCCAGCCTGTTGCTCATAGTGAAATTCTATATGAAAGAGTATCTTAAAGTTTTTAAATATTTTTAATATTTTTTTCATGGATATAGAACTGGTCATCCTAATCTTTTTCTAATTCAGAATATACAGTCAATATTCTGTGCTATTTGAACACAATGGATGGATAAAACGATACGCAATTTTTCACAAGTATACGAAGATGTAATTCATCAAAACTTAGTCGTAAAACAAGCTTTATTTATTTCTGTAAAAGTGCGCATTTATTCATGTTGCTCCTTTCCAAAATACTTTTAGCAGTAATGCTCAGGAATAAAAATATTTTTTTAAATACATCTTACAGATTAAAAACCGATTTATTTGACTATTCCCAGAAAATTTTAACGCAACATACATATCTATTATAGTAGCGATGAGAAGAACAGTTGTAATACTTCTAAACGTTCTAACATGTACTGGCTCAATAATTAACCCTTCCATTAAGCTAAATTCCATTAAACATTTTAAGAGATATGGTGAAATATGATGGTAATTTCCTGATAAATTGCTTTAAAACATTTCAGCAAATATTTCACGAAACTCAGTTGACGGGAAAGTTTACTACGTGCAAAGAGATTCGATTGCGAGAGAGATAAAGCTTTCAAAGTTGGAGTACCAAAAACTTAAACCAGGAAGTGCTCACAGTACAAAATAACGCGAATGAGAAAGTAAGTATGATTCATGAAATATTTGGTAATACACAGGAATTATATCCTAAATATGTTTAACAAAATGCATTATTGTGGACAAGGAAGCAGCTCAATTCTACAGAAAGTTAAATGAAACCAGTATTTACGGAAAAATTTTCGTTTCACGTTATCTCATTTTGACGAAGTTTTATAAAATTAGCTGTTTGATGACTAATTTCCCATGCGACATTTTTTACCATTTTTACCAGGAAGGATTTTAAGTGGCCAAATATTTTTTCCCGATTGTTCAGCACCCCCCAAAAGAAGATTGAAGATTTAAGAGGCGATAGGAGGGTAAGGGGTTCATCAAGTGTCTCCTCATTGGATACTCCCAGTGGAAATGTGTTTTTTCCCCTCTCTTACCAATCTCGCCACTGACCGAAGTCCAGCGGGGCAATTAGTCCAATGGACCTCGCAAACGCCGAGCCGTGGGAAGTGCCCCGGAGGCATTTTTTAGTTCATCTCCGTGCGCACTGGGGCAAGATGAACGGTTGCACGCCCGGAGAACTGGTTTCGATTGCGCCGACGAAAATTTTCCCCTCCATCACACAGGCCTCTCTCCCGCGATATTCTCGCTTCGATGGGGATTCTGATCCATATGGTGTTGGTATGTGGGAGACCCGGGGTTGACCCTATGGATCCGCATCGACGATGTACACGTATTTTTTCAGCACTTCGAATCGTAAGAGTAATCTTGCCATTTATTGTTATCATAACTATAAATCGAATGTTACTATGGTTATGCATAGAATGCTGCCATAAATATAAAAAATCCGGAACAAGAAAGTTATGGTTCTTAAAAGATATATTCGACAGCAAAAATCAATAGGTATGTGAAAATCTTCTTATGGAGGGAGCCACTTTATGGCTCGTATATTCGGATCATCAGAAAAGCTGACTTTAAATGCACAAACACCTTTGAGACACGCTTTTGGTGAGGGACGCTAAAGATAAATTTGAAAGAAATACTGAAAAATGAAGTAGTAAGTCGAAAATCCGACTAGCAAACACCCATTTGGAATATTACAATACGTAAATAACTAGATGGATGAGACAGTCCTCAGGCATGATGGATCTTTTAGTAGTATAGTTAATTGGAGAAAGAATGAAAGGAAGGACTCCGAAATAAACACCACGGAATTAATACATAAGCCAAAAAATAACATAAGAATGAACATTTTCCAAAATGTGATAGCACTACATATAAGTAGAAAAGAGTTGAATAACCCGGAAAATACTTTTCCAATTAATCACCGCGGAAGCCTCCGTACCAGTTGAATAACCTGTCATGGGATAGGCTAATCCATTCTTCTGCATACACTGATAATGCAAATTTGAAAAATAGTGCTCTTTCTCCACACATCACTTCGCTACATCAATCCTGATACATGATGACATTACCAATACGAGCTGATTTCCTGAATAACTCGTGAGCCATGCAATTAACGGCAGACCGCCAATCAACATGCGAAGTATAACGAATGTTTTGTGAGCAAATAAATTCTCTCCTTGAGTTACGTTCGTGAAACCAGTCAGCATAAAGAATATTACGAATGCCTACGAAGAATAATGCGAACACTGGAACACATGCCTTAGATACGTGACCTAAATCTATGTAGCAAGTTATGGATGCAATATTGGAAATCTTCCCCTGATTGCATTGCGCGACGAATCCCCTTTATTTAATTTTCCTAGTCCGTGAGAAAGGTGAAGGGATAACCCAAACGGAGCGTCAACCCCTCGGATTAGCTCCTTGTATCCCTGCATTTGATACACGATCGGAGCGGGATTGGATCGGTGACAGGCGTACTAAGTTATCGCATCGAGGTCACCCTGATTTGATTTCCAGGTTTGCTGGGAGTATTTATGTCTCCGTTCACATGCGCGTATGTACTCTCCAAGGCTCCCCAACCAAAGTGACGCACGGAAAGTCACAAGCCTCTCATGTTTTTTTTTGAGTGTTGGTTTTGATAAAGATAAGAGATAATGGTGTGAATGTTATTACAAAATGTTTAAATATTATTTGGGACAGTTTCTCTCAATCTAACGTTTTTGTCTGTTATATACATGAAACATAAGTTTCGAATTGACTTTTTAAAGATTAAGCTCTTGCGGTACCGATGCATTTATTCTTTTTTTTAATACAACTTGTAGTGAGTTAATCGAAATGGTCACGGGTGAATATGGTGGAAGATACTCTTAAAAAGAGGATTATAAGGAGTTTTTTTAAAAAACAATATAGCGTATAGAAAGCAACCCTGGAGGACAGGAAAGCGTGTATGAAGCGATTTAAGAACGTGTAAGAAGCAAATGAGGTTTGCATGGATAAGGATATATGGAAGAAATTTATAAAATCTAAGCCACTTTTCTAGGAAGGAAAGAAAGAAGCACCACCTAATTAAATTCCACTAAATGCTTTTGTTTATTGCTTCCTAGGTTTCAACACCTTGTACCATTCTCTGGTGATGGACAGATTCCACATTGGGAGGCTCTACACAGTTAATACCGTCCAGTTTTCTAAGGATAAAATCAAGAACCAAGCTATATTGACTATGCCTACCCCGGGACTATGCCTACCCCTATGCCTATGCGTGACAGGTCTGAACGTATTTCTTTTGATACGAGTCAACATCGCACCCCTATCGGATCTCATTTGAGGCTTCTTAAACTGCTATAGATCCAAGTTTTTAAGTTATCTAACTGTTTAGGGTATAAAAGACCTCTCTGAGACTTTATCCTAAGGCAAAGAAAATATCTTTGAGGGACGTGGGCTTCCTATCTATCCTTTGGGCAGCCAAGCCGGCTGCGTGTTGTCACTCCTTAATACAAAAAAAATGCAAAAGAGGAATCTTTTTTTCCGTGGGGAAATG
Organism: Pyrrhosoma nymphula; assembly: GCA_963573305.1. Taxonomy (NCBI): domain Eukaryota; kingdom Metazoa; phylum Arthropoda; class Insecta; order Odonata; family Coenagrionidae; genus Pyrrhosoma; species Pyrrhosoma nymphula. The sequence continues at coordinate 42,352,256 of OY754334.1, forward strand.
TCTTTGTCACATGTATGGCAAATCTCAGATCCGTCAAATTATAACTTCATGCGTAATGGATAGATACAAATAAAATTATACACATTTTCCAAATAAAGGACTAATTTAATTACAACCCAGGTTTCGACTGCTAGGCTAATGTCATTGTCACGTGAAAATGGTGTAGTACATCGAAAACCAGGTCTTAATTAAAGCTTTTTTGTGGAAAATGAGTACCTTTTTTCCATACACAACAATAAAATTGCAAGCCATATCTCTTGAATATTCTGACTTTGGAAACTTGTGTAGTGAATTAGATGCCAGTCCGTGATTCAATGGCCAACCTATGCAGAAAGCATTTTCAGTGTGAATTACATCTTCCTGGTGTAATCTCTAAGACTACAGCTTATTTATAGCAATGGAGATCACTACTAACACGTTCGGAGATGTTTTTTAATACGGAAACTCTGGCCTTTTTAACTGCTGGGGCACTAACCCAATTGAATGATTTACTTATCGAATGTCTAGGGCAGTCAGCAAAAATGAAACCACTCGGTTGGTAACGAAGACTTCGCATGCTATAATCAAGACGGATTAGGAATGAGATAGCGTTTTTGAGTCGGCAAAAAAGTTCGTCCCTCGGATGGAAGGTAGACCTCAGCATCCTTTGGCACCTTTCAGTGAGACTGGTCGATATCTACGCTTGTTTTCTCTCTAACCCGCCATAATTCCCTAATTGTACAGTGAACCCTTAGGAATCCATTCCAGGAGATAGTTCAACCGACTGGTCAAATTTACCCCTATCATTACTTTAAATGAATAAATTAGTTCATGATCTACAAATATTTCACTATATACTACAATAAACGTTCAAATATTTTATCATGTGGAAGCTATTGTCGGAGCACATCAGAGTACTTCAGCACATATGAACGAAGATAAATGGAAAGACGTTAGGTACCTTACCGGTAGGTATTATTTTGAAGGTGCATATTACGTACTCACAGCCGAATGACTTGTGTACAGCGATCTAAATCGCTCAAAATACGTATAAAAACGTAAGCGTATTCCCACAGAGAAATAAAAAAGTTGCAATGCTCATCAATGATGCATTTACTGGAAATCAGCGAAAAATAACAACAAGCGCGTACGCGATTATCGAAGTTCTTTTATTGCCTAGCGCACTCCGCGCTCTATCTGCTCTGAAGTGCACTGCCTAGTGCGCAGTATCTGAAACGAAATAAAAATAAGTGTGCTGTTATTTTGCCAAGTGAGCAGCTTACTAGAGCGAACGAAAAGCTTCCATTGGTTGATTAATTATCTAACATATAAAAGGTTACTTGTACGTAGGTATGATTCAGTTGCTAGGTGTAGTGATTCTGATGTGTGCTAATAGATGAATAACGTGCTCCAATGTACGTTATCCACAAGCGTACAAATACAAACGGGCGTATACATTTTTCAAAATATATACAAAGGAAACTGATTATTAACAGCTCCGCCTGCTCCTCCAAGAATGTTGTTTTCAGTGAAATCTCTAACATTTAGGTATTACATATAGTTTACTAAAGTTACATATACTGTTTTCGTTGAAAATAAAAAAAAAGATTTAATTTCTAATCAATTATTTACTTTATTCATTACGTTTTGGCTATTTCGCCAATATTTTAGCCATTTTCAGCAGGAATTTCAACCAATTCTATTTATAAATTGTAAAATTGTACACGATATGAGTCGAGCTTAAAACAGTTATAACTGAAGTGCTTTGTAGAATGATAATGACATATCGTGAAATCAGAGAGGAAGATGGGAAAAGAGGGTATAATCGGTTGAATTATCTTCCATTCTCTTACCCGGTAGTAGAGGGTTTTGGCTCAGTATCACTAGCATAACTGCGAGTAGTTTATCTTCCTTTGAATATAATTGGGGATTCAAGATGTTCCAATCAACTATTTTAGAACTTGAGGGTCCTTTTTTAAATTTAAAAATGCCTTCCCTTTAATGGCAATAATGGTCTCAGCTGTCAGTCGCCGAGCGGAATAATCTCTACTTTGGTATTTCGTTGGCGATGACTTTACCCAAACTGGTACTTCTTTATCTACGCATAGCACAGCAAACGAGATTATGTATGCCGAGAGAAGCGACGGAGTGCCTACGTCATTAAATTTACTATGTACCTCCCTTTACTATGGCGCAGACAGGAAAGGGTATAAAAGCGCATATGCAGCTCTCCACATCTTGTGCGCTGCATATTTACACTGGTGTCATTTTTTTGAGCCGACCACTTTATGGCTCTCATCCAAAGAGAGTAAGCTCGCAAGAACCTCAAAGCCAAAACTTCCCTTTGAGCAGGTCTCTGGCAACCCGAACGCTTAGGGCTACGTTAGGGAAGAAAGAATGAGAAATGAGTCCAGGAAACGAGATAACTCGGGGCATAAATTCAATGTTTGTCACTCTACAAACCTACACTGTAAAAGTTTTTAGATCTCAGATAGGTTATTTTTTCGGATGAGAAGAATTTTCCAGTTTAAAAATTAATCAGGTCACAGCGCGCTGACCGGAGTGGTCTTTTACTTTAGTGACGTCATAATTTGTTTTGCATAAATTGTACCAAATGCACGATTGAAAAAGATATCATAAACGATAATCATAATATCATAATAATGTTTCACGGGTATTCTACCGGGTAATAGGCTTCATATCTTCCGACATTTACCCTGATGAAAATATGGAACAAGTCATTCTTCGAAACTTCAGCAGATATGAAGCCTGTTACCCGTTGGAATACCCGTGAAACATTTCTGCAGTACAAAGACTGGTTTGCGGAAGCCATACACTCTATCTTCCTTTTAGCTAACGGCTTTGTGCCATCGCAATGACTAATATTTTAACATTATCTTAATTTCATTCTCGTATTCCATCCTTGGTACCAATTCCTCAGAAATTTTCGCCGTTCCCATTATCTAACTTCGTTATTTTCTGGAGAAATGTTATGCCTCAAAGTTTGAACGCTAATTTTGTGTCTTTGACTCGGATCAGTTTTCGTTGAACAATTCTAATAATAACAATTCTTTTGAAGCATCACATTTCTACTCTTTACAATCTTATCTAGAAACACATTTATGAGAGAAAAATTAATGCTGTGAGAGAAATAGGTAGATCAAGAAAGTCATGGGTGAATGTGGTGTAAAATACCCATATAGAATAGAATAGAAAACAAATTTATTGTTTTAGGACAGAACCTATGGAACATGCATTCGATACGGAAAAACAAAAACAAGCTCTGTGGTATTAAAAAATATCTACAAGTCACCTTGCTTTAACAACACGAAAACAAAACGAAAAGAAAATAAAAAAAACATTCCAGATGCCATTGCAACACAAACATAATATTAAATCAAATACAATGACATATAGGAAGAAATATTAAGGGTATTAAGGTCAGGAGGGCATGTATGAAACAATTCATGACTGATGTAGAAAAGCTACGCAAGGATATTGCTTTTTGTAGGATATTATTATAACGGAGCCAGCACATCAGGCGTAATACCAGCAAATAAATTGTTTGACTATAACTGCCCTGTTGGGGATGAGTATGATTAGTATACCTATATGTATATAAAGTTGGGCAGCGCAACAAATTTCATCGCGCTGTAAAATATCATTGATATTATAAAAATCACGACAGTAGATATAAAAAGAAAGTATCTCAAAATCAACCTCCCGATATATGAGAACAAAGCACTAATTCTCATCAGTCTAACCTATATATTCTTGTGCTTCGGTAATCGTTAGGTTATAATCCAAATCCCATTGAGTGGTACTCGTATCTGTTTAGGAAATTGCATTTTGGAGAATGACTAGAGCGTTTTCCAATCGCAACCCACATATTTGATGCATAAATTAGGTCAAGTTTTCGCATGGTTCGCAGGTACTTTAATAAAATCCCAGGTGCGATCTATACTTGCATACGTGGATCATGAAATTTTTCTTGGGATATGCCCTTTAACAGAGAATTTTTCCTCGCCGCAATACTTCGACGAGGTTTTAAAAACCAAGAGTTGGATGAGAAATCGAAAGAGAAGGTCGGGGGAATTCGACCACACATAAAAATGCCGTGTGACCTCACTCTGAACTTAATCGTACAACTCGTTCCGTAATGATGTTTCCCAACCCGTAGGCTGCTTAATTGGATGAATGTAGAAGTTGCCTAGTACTTAGCTTTCCTTCGCGTAAAATTCGCATACATGAGAGAAGGTAGAGGAGATTCAGCGGTACATATGCTTCAATGGGAAGTTCAAGAGCTTAGGAAATTCCTCGGATTACTTACAGAAGACAGTTTCTAGCAAATTAACTCAGAATATCTACATCCAGTTTAGAACTGAGATTTACAAGCACTCGGAATAAAGGAAAAAGAATAGGAACCTAAAGATTATGTTCCCTTTTTGCCACTTAAGTATTTGAAAAGATAAATGAAAAAAACTGTAATTTAAAAAAGATAACTTCTGTCAGCGTCAATCCTCAAAACAAGCCTCTTGATTTGATTTTTTGGCTATATTTTATGCAACACTAGGGTCTTTTATTAATAGAATATCTGTATGCAGTTCAAAGGGAGAATACTTTTCCTTCCACACGGAAATTAATATGATTATTCAGGTTGCTAGGCTGATTGCCAGATTTAGCAAGACTGTATGTTTAATACTTAGCTGAAACCCATGGCCATTAGTTTCAGCTAATTAAACCTTATAGGAACAAGAACTTTTGGAGATAGTACAGAAATAAATAATATTGAACTTTAATAATTCTAGAAAGTTGCACTACCTATTTTGTTAAACCCCTCATCACATCTAATGATACGGTACAGTTTCTCTTGTATTTACGTCATGTTTTATAAGTAAATTATATGAGTAGTGTCGTTCAGGTTTCTTTAATCTCGAACATTCGGCCTACAGGAATGGGGTATCCTTTCTTTTTGCCTCAACCTTACGCTCGGACCGAAGGAAACATCATTCCTAAAATCCAAGAAAGAATCGCAATGAACCGGTCACGTACATCTATCGCCTACTGGCTAATATTTGCTTTTTAATTTTCATCGGAACGCACAACTGCTCCCCTCCATTGGTAGAGTTCATAAAACACCATACCCGTTACGCTACGAATGTCAATCGAAGCGCGTTACAGAGGAATTGACAAGCACTCTGACGCAGATTCGCGATTGAGGCTAAACCACTCGACAAGCAGCCATTTAATTCACCCAACACCGGACGAAGTGGAAATTGGCATTTTGGAGCGTTAGGCTACACTCCCTCGTCCCCAATTCCCTATGACCTCGTCACCAATCATTATACAAGAGGCTTGGGGGGGGGAGGTCTCCTTTTTTACTCTCATTTAGAAACTGTACGACGCAAGGTAAATTTCATTCGTCCACCACTCCGGTCTCCAATTTGGGAAAAAGAGGAATGATGCACTTCGTGATTGCACGCTCGTAGTACATTTTTATCTCTCTTTCTATTCCGCGGCTCAGCTGCATCTCCATGTCACGAACCCGTCAGCTTTAATTTGATATGCAAGAGGACTGATTTAATTTCGCGGGTCTAGAAACGTCGAAAAGAGAGGATATAAAGTAATATCCAGAGACTTAGGAATGCAAAAAGAATGTTTCAAGTATATTTTGGTCGCGAGAGAATTTGTCTGTTTTTTACTTATCGTACTTCAATCAAATTGATGTTTTAAATTGACCCAGGAAGCTATACACTCTCACTCTGTCATTTCCAGATGTAATAGTTCTTGGAAAGAAAGACTTATAAAGTGGGTAGACGACAAGCTTACTAGATTACTCCAGATTTTGAACGAATGGATACCACCGCAGAAACTGTATAATATAATGAGACAACTTTTACTGCAAATGTGGATGACTCCTGATACTTCCTCGTGTATAGCTGTGGAATGAAAAATCTTCAAGAAATCATTCCCTTCTTCAAAATTAGATACCGTAAATAATTTTCGGAAGCCTGGAAAGATTTTAATTTCCTCTATTACAAACGTGTTTCATTCTTAAGTCCTGAAATTGCCACTCACTATCTCGTGGTGCTTTATCATAAAACACGTTGCTCAGATGGAAGTGAAAATAGACTCTGAAATACATTGGAAACTTCGAAGAGGAATTCCTCACACAACGAAGCGGGAATCCTAACGAAAAACCTAACTCTCATCTGAGCCACGACGCGAAAGCTTAAAAAATAGCGACTGCTATTACTAACTAATAACTAATATATAACTAATATATAACTATAACTAACTAACTAATAAGTCATTAACATTCATAAAAGCACTTCTATAAACGCGCCGGGACCTCCTAAAGGAATGTTCAACGCGATTACGTAAGTCGAAGAAAATATTAAATTATCCCTTTTCGTTTGTAGAGTTTAAAAAACATTTAATTCAATGAAGAATTCACTTGCCTTAGCTAATAGAAAGAAAGCGTAAAATTACAAAATATTGGATTTCTCGACGATTATATTTTTAATTTTTATTAACACTTTTTTCTTGCCATATGAGCTGACTGCAACGCTATTCACATTGAACTAACGTGAAGAGTGAAAAAAAATTCTGCTTTTCCACATAAAATATTTTATTTCACGACACAGGTTTCGCTGCTGTGCAGCATCTTCATCTACATCTACATCTACATACTACCCCGCAAGCCGCCTCAATAGGCGTGTGGCGGGGGGTGTTAGGACACCAGCCGTTTACATATAAAAAGGAAACGCTCTATGAAATTACGCCTTGCATTTATTAAAGTCCCTTATTGTTCGGGGGAAAAACGAATTCCCATACCTATCCGTTCGGCAAAATATCTCTCTTAATTTATCGTTTCTGTCGGACCTGGAAATATAGTGGGGTTCTAATATGATGTTCTCCGTGTCGCTCTGAAAGATATCTATTCTCAATTGCTCAAGTAATCTAAGCCTAGCGCGCAGCCTCCGAGTCTCTAGCGGCTCCCAGCCTAATTCGTTTAACATCTGCGTAACGCTGTCTGTACGCCCGTAGCAGTTTTTGACGAATCGCGCAGCTTTCCTTTGTATTTTATTAAGTTCCCGAATTAATTCTTTCTGCACCGGATCCCATATGCTTGCTGCATATTCAAGGTGTGGCCGGACGAGTGCGAAATAGCACCTCTCTTTTACTTTTTCATCTGAGAATCTTCCCACAATACGCTTGACGAATCCCAGCTTCTTCAGAGCTCTGCCAAAAATATTTCTTATATGTGTTCCCCACGATAGGTTTGAGGTTATCGTAACTCCCAGATACTTAACTTCATCTGTCGCCTTTATCTTAACGCCATCCACAGCATATACACGGGGATAGTTGGACGACCTCCGCAAGAAATGTACCGCCGCACATTTGCTCAGATTAAGTTCGAGTCCCCACTCTTGGCTCCACACATGAACGTTGTTTAAATCCGATGATAGAATTTCAAAGTCAGAGTGATCATTAATTTCGCGATAGATGACAGCGTCGTCAGCAAATAAACGTATTTTACTGCTAATTCGAGAGCATAGATCATTTATGTATATAATGAACAAAAGGGGGCCGATTACGCTTCCTTGTGGGACAACTGATGTCACTTTAACTGCATCAGAGCTAATTCCGTCAAGAACTACTTTTTGCTTACGATCACTCAGAAAGTCGCGTATCCAGTTTACTACTGTTTCGTTTAGGCCGCATGACTGTAATTTGTATAAAAGTTTGTTGTGAGGTACCGTGTCGAAAGCTCACTTAAAATCTAGGAATAATGCGTCCACTTGTGTTTTCGATTCACCAGATTTGAGAACGTCATGAAGAAAGAGCGCGAGCTGTGTTTCACATGATCTACCTTTCCGAAAGCCGTGCTGACAGCCATGAAGGAAGTTACGACTGTCCAGGAACGTCATGATATTGCTAACGACGATATGTTCGAGTATCTTGCCTATAATAGACGTTAATGAAATTGGTCGATAGTTCCCTGGGTCATGTCTGTTTCCCTTTTTGAATATCGGTGTAACGTTTGCAATTTTCCAGTCTATTGGTATCTTTCCTTCAGACAATGACTTCTTGAATATTATGTCTAAGAACGGTGCGATCTGTGGCGCTAATTCCTTGAGGACACGCGCGGGTATTCCCTCCGGACCCGGAGATTTACTATTTTTGATCGACTGTAGCTGTTTAGTTATCCCATCACATTGAATAGTGATTTCTTTCATCGGTTCCTCAGTGAATGAAATGTCGAAATAACATGGAGTATCGTCTGTAGTGTATACACTTTCGAAGTGGGAATTTAACGTGTTAGCTTTGTCAATATTATCGGTGACAAGTTTGCCATCTTTATCAAATAACGAATCTACGGTTGAAGATTTTCCCTGAAGCTCTCTCGCATATGACCAAAAAGATTTCGGATTTTCTTCGAGTAATTCACCAAGTACTTTTTTCTTGAAATTTCGCAATGCAGTACGCATTGATTTCTTGGTTTTTGAGCGTTGTGCAGCGTAACATTCTTTTGCTTCAAGTTCCTTCGATTTGTCACCTAACGTAATGGACTTTTTGAATAAGTTGTACATTCAGGTGACATTACAAATATCAGTTGGTATTTACACCTGTACAAGTAAGGGGAGGGGATGAGAGAAAACAGTTGAGGCCAGGCTTCCTTTATTAACCATAGAAACAATTACCAGTTTGCATTTACGGTGACACAAACGTAGCATTGATTTTACACTCAACATATTACATGTAGAAAATAAAGGACCAACGGTAGACGCGCTGGAGGAGCTGGATATTGCGTCACGAGCATGCCGAGACTTGTCCCTCATTGAAATATTGTATCCCGCCCGCTATCCCCTTCTTCACTTTCCTAGTCCTCTTCCCCCCTCCTATACCTGCACTCGGCCCTCCACCGAAGAGTGGCATGACCACCGAGCTCTCGGTGGTCGTGAGAGAGGCCCCCTTTCCCCACCACATTTTCCAAACACCCAAACCCCTAATCCCTCTCTCCCCTTCCCCCTGCCTGCACTCAACCACCTACGGATTGCCCTTGACGTGGCTCCTGACTTCTCCCTCCTCCCCCCGCCATCCCACACACCCTTCCGGGACGGAAGGGTGTGTGGGATTAATTCTTCAGACCTGAAGACGCCAGCAGGATGCCTGGAGAAACTGTTGTCATCAATAGACATCACGCGGGAACGCCCGAAAGCTGCTTCAATAATCAAACCCCGCGACAAACTTCGTTCCAATTTTCACTCCTGTCAGTCTCTAAAGGTTTAGTGTGGAGTTAAATACCCTCTGCATTATCCTAAAACTTAACTTATCGGAATCTTTCGAGCAATCTCAGCCTAACGTGTCTCCCTGAACCTCTATTTTTGTAATATGAATATAATCTACTGTGAGCTCTATTATAACATTTCTATATACTATGTTCATAGTGGATATAATTCCATGAACATTTATATACATTATTATTATTAACGTTTGGCCTCACGAGGCTCTGGTGGCTTCGAACCTAGTCCTTACATCATCTGTGTTACGCTGCCTATTCGTCCATAGCAGTTTTCAACAAAACATGCTACATTCCTCTGGATTTTCTTTACTTCGCATATAAAAAATTTCTTTCTCCGTCGGAAATTATGAGAGATGTGGCTAAAATAAAGCGAATTAACATTTTACACATTTTCATCAGGCGTAGAATATAAGTTTTCAACTTTCCATTGATAAATAGTCTCTTTGTAATCCACACAAATTGACTCTATCCCAGGGAATTCTCTGGGATAGAAAATGAATGAAAAACCTCGGCGTTTTAGAGTGGCCTGACTTTCGGAGCCTAGTGGTTACGAAGTCCGATTGAGAAGGCGCGCGACGAAAGGCAAGACCCGTCGTTGCCTACAGTCTCCCCCCGCTGCCAAGAGGTCGATTCAATGGCCACCATGGGCTTAATTGAGCATTGAACGTCCCAAGGCGCCAACGACGCCGAAAGAGTCATTAGCCACCTCCCTCCCCACTGGAAGGACACCCAAACCGGCGTGGGCGGGGACGGCCCCTGTGACGTGGGAAAATAATGGCCACTCGGTGCCAACAGTAGCCCAGCCTAGCCTTTTCAATCGTCCCTTCAAAGGGATCAGGGCGCATAACGTTTTCTTCCCGGTCCTCCCCATCCTTCCTTCCGTCCTTCCTTTCCGTGGACCCAGGGGGCACTCGAGGCTTGGCTTAACGTCAGCACGCGTATCGCCCGGAACTTCACCATAGTCGGGTGAGGTGGTCATTAGCGGCCTTAAGTAATGGATGAGCACCTTGATGAAGGGCTCACGATGATGTCTCAGGTTTAAAGGAGGCTTCACAGTAAAATGTCTTAAATTTAAAATTAAATTCAGAAAATTCAGGAAATAATGCGCGGAATTTGAGAAACATGGAACGGTATAAAATGTGCAGTTTTCCACATATAAGAACAACATTAATTTCTTTCTAGTTTTGATGTACTACATCATCATCAGATACTAAACGTGGGTCGTGGGACAGCCACCTTGGCAATCTCTCATCAAGGATTTGAACGAAACGGAGAGAAATCTGTCATGATTGCATGTCACTGTCGCGTTGAACAGCTGCTTAAGATTGCATATTACGCGTCATACATTTTCTAAAAACACAATCCAAAGTTATCAATCATGAGGATTTACTTGCAACCTCTATCAGCGAATAGGTATTTTTAAAGAAGCACTGAATTTTAAAATAAAATATACTGACAAGTAGACCAAATAAAATATACCTTCCTGTTTCCTTGCTTGGACCAATTGTAGGCAAATCTCCATGCTCTGCTCTAATTCTTCTCTTTATTCAAGCCAAGAGCACGAACACACAGAGCCCATTTCGACGGTTCATTCTTTGTGAGGGGTCGGCAAATTTTTCTGTGAACCAAGAATATACTTTTGAAAATTAGGAAAATTAATATTATCTTTTTTAATATAATAATACATTTCCAGTATTAAATATATCTTTATTAAAAGAAGACAAAATCACCATTACGTGAAAAAATAAATTGTAAAAGTTCGAAGTCATTTCCCAATGTATTTTTACACCCTCTTGTGCAACTTTTGCGATCTTCGCAAATGTCGTCGGCTTCACGACTAACACCCTCAGCGTCAGAATAAACGGTCACTCCTCCAAGTTGCAATCACTCCTCCCAAAAATGTTTCCTTCCCACCCATGCCTTGCAACTTGCAAGTTAGCTGGGAATTAGAATAGCCGATGAACCCAAGAAAAAATGAAATGGGTGGGAATGTTGTAGATGAAAAAAACGTTATGCCCATTTTTAGTTACTAAAAATGAGGAAAAACAGGATTATCTCAGTAGTTACATTTTATTTTACTTTTTTAACAAATATGAACGTAGTCGCGGCATTTAAAATCTTTCGTAAAATTTCTTCACATTTGGATTTTCAGTGGTGTGCACAATTTATTTTAAAGTATGAGCTTAAAGGTTACCTAAAGTTACTCTTCGTGGCATTTCCCGTAAGTATATTGTTAAAGAGAATATTTAACACTGAGACTGATAAATGTGTATACAAACGTACTTAGGCCCGATTTTATAATTTCTGATGAGCTAAAAAAGTTATATGACGTTTCGGTTATGTTCATGAGATATAAACTGCGAGTTTCGGCTTTGAAAATTATATTAAAAAAGCGGCTAAATGATGTAAACTTTACCGATGGGAGAGCTGATAAGAGAGAGCATAAGGACTCAAATATCTTGTTACCGCATACCTTCGAGAAGGATCGAAAGGAATAAATCGGAGCACCAATATATTGTTGTTCCATTTATTGATTACCGAAACCATTTCGTTCAAAACCTACACACTGGCCTTGTAATAAGGTAAAAGGCTACGTGTCCTACGGTAGCAGATATTTTCAGCCATGATCGGCGTAATTTCGTTGACCCTGAGTGGAATCTTGAGAAGTCTTGGAAAGTTGTGAATTGAAAAACATTCCACTAGTTAGTTTTATAAATCAGACAAATAACCTCATTCCTCTGTATTAAAATATTTATTGCGGTATACACATTTTAGCAGTAATATTAGAATAAGTAATGAAAATAAAATATGAAACCCCTAAATGAAAAATTATATATGAAACCATGAACAGAAAAGAAACTTTCCTTATCTACTAGAAGTTTTGGAATATGACTTTCTCCAATTTAAATTGGAAAATAGTGCACACATCAATGCGAATTTGAGTTTTACGATACAGAAAGAATCGATTATTAATAATTATGGTACATTTTGAATCGCACCGGTTTTGCTTCAGAGGATATCTCCATTATCCATGAGGTTTATTTTATAACAGAGGTCTGCTCATCATACGCTGGATTGAGGCCAAAATTGAATCATAAATAACTAATAATCTATTTCACCCGTAAATATTTACTGCATCATAAAAATCTGTATCTGTTTGGCGCAATGGTCATAATTAGCTGACTTTAATGTGGCGCAAATGGTATTACATTGTAGCCGCATTTAATTTCATTACGGATCAGAGAGCCATCTTTCTACTTGACTAGAGGCATAAAATTAACGATCTTGATCCACTTGACCCATTTAGAACGGTCGAAAGGCTTCATGATGTCATTTTCTCACAGTCATTATTTCTGATTTATTGGGTAGGCATTTATTTACTTCGCCATGCAAATTTTATTTATCAAAAGTTAATTGAACAGCGGAAAGCATACTGCTGGCCTGCATTTCCATTTTATGAAGTGATCTGAGCCTTCATATCGTATATATGTTCCAACATAGCTAAAAAACGCCTACACCTATTTATTTGAAATTTTGCATGTGGGTAACTGAGTGCACTGAGACGATTGTAAGCTATATTAGAGGCTCTTGAATGGGCTCCTAGATTTTACTCACCAAAAAATCATATAAATCAGTGCAGAGGTTGTTATTTTGCTTTTTTAAATAACTAGCAATGATGGTATTGGGTTTAAAATGTCACTAGAGAATGGCGGAAGGAACGAAGTATTTAATTGTTGCATGGTTTTGCATTTGTTAACATTTCCAAAATTATCAATTTTTATTCTCTTATATTCTCTCTTTATTATTTATTGAGTCTCTTATGGCTCAAAGCCCAGTTCTTAAAACGATTTTATCACGCTTTCTGCTGGCTGAGGCTTGCTCAACTGAAGAAAGAGGTTGTATATGGATGTATTACGACTCGGGGAAAGGGTAAATTGAAACATTTTATCATCAGTCAAGGTTTTATCAAGTACAAGATTTTGTAGATTTGTACGAGACATTTTGTATCTCCCACCAAGGATATATCTAGAAACAGTTTTTTTACGAAATATCAATGCTAATATCGTATTGAGTTTTGAATTAAATTGGAAAGGGATACCTGGAAAACTCGTGCATGGGACTAAAGAGGAATATTCAATCGATGACCATTAGATTACAATGTAAGTGCATCCAGAGAAAATTATGAATATATAATTAAAAGAAAGAAAATAAATAGATAGCAGCGATCCATTAAAACCTACCCCGATGGTCATAGCACTCGATGATAATAATATTTACAATAATAAATGCTTTAACCCTTAGACTACCATTTTTTCTCCTTTTTAAGAACCCATAAGTACCAATGGGACAAAAATGCCCCATTGGTACTCTTGGGACGGCACATCTACTTGGGACATATATGTCCCGTTGGTAGTCACAGGGTTAAGCTAGTACAAACGTAGCTGTTAATTATGCATTCGATGAAAATGTTAAGATATCCATGATTATTCGTGGACAATTAACGTTCCTTCCATTCCAATTCACAGGCAATTGCGGATGGTACGCACATTTCCGTCACTAAAGGCATATTTTCTCGATGATGCACTAACGCAGCTCCATGTCCCCTCAGGCTTGCACATAATTTCGCATCAATCCCCAAACGATGACTCGTATTTTTGCTCTCCGCGCTCCGTCACCCAAGCCCCTGTTTGGAGGATAATCCCCTAGGGGTTCTGGACCATCACCGATTCCTCTCAAGCGCGAACACCTACAAACAACACGTGCCGTCACCCGGGGCGGGAATCGAACCCTCGACCTTTTGGCTGAGCAAGGGGTAAACGTTCGTCTCAACAGGCTTATCCTGCCGTCCCGTTTGAACTACTTAATCACAATCTCGGTCGGTGCCGGTAGCGCCCGGACCTCGTTATTTGCGTTACCGAGCTGGGGCAGGAGACAAACAGCGAGGCTGGTCGCAACCCCAGCGGGCTACCTCTAACACCCTATTAATTTAATTTCCTAGATAACTCTAACGCTCATGAATAGGCTCATATAGTAATCACACGGTTCTTGGGTAGCATATATAATCTTCCACCAAGGATATAATTCTAGAAATTAAATAATATTGATTATTCTGAGTTAATAGTGACTTTATTTACTCCCACTGTAATGGTGTCAATCAAAGTCATGAATTTAATTGGTAATCGAGTAACCGGAAATTTCACGTCGGGTACTTGATGGGTATATTAAATACATGATAAACATATTACAATGTTAGTACACAGCGGGTAAATTATGAATTTGATAAAATATAAATTAAACAGGCAGTTAATAATTAGCGTTGGGGTGCAGAGGACAATGCTGTATGATTTATAACATCAGATTATTACAGTTTCATGTCAAGAAAATTAAATAGATTTAAGTATCTTACTTCAACAGATGCTTTCGCAGAAGATACCACATCTTACCGACTCTTTTCGAGAGTACGTGACTCATCATTTCTCTCATGCACGAAGGACATTTACCAGAATGCCTCATATTGCGTTATAATGCATAAGATAAGGCAGGAAATAGTCAAACTGAATTTTAGATCAATTAATTAGTAAAATAAAGGCAGTCTAATTACAAAAAATGGGCTACACGGAGCAGAGATGAAGAGCTGGAATAAGTACAATTTCAAAAACGTATACTGAAAACAATATTTCATTGTAAAATGTTGTTTAATAGGCGTTTATTAGTTACCAATTTGAATAATAACATTTATGAGGGTGTAAAAAAGATCATATAAATAAAAATATCTGACAAAAACACTCATTAGTGCCCGTCTATAGCCAAATATCCTATAATGATAGCCAAAGATCTGCTCAAAAGGGGAAGAAACTATTAGATATAAAATGATAGAGGTGAAAATGAAAAAAATTGAATTACCTTGGCCATACGCTATTATCTGTTATAATTACTTTTATAAAACTTAACAATTAGTTAGTACGATCATGGGGAAAATTCACTAAGCCAAAGAGATTGACAAGCTCAAAAGGAAGCTGTCAGAATTTCGTGACTTGCAAAATAAAGCAATTATCTGACACATAAAATACTAAATTTATATCTCAGCGACTCTTCTTTAAAGTTGTAAAATATATGGTTAATGATAATTATTTAGCTTACCTTACGCAATGAAAAGCCAAAACAAGTGGCTATTGTAAAAAATAAGATATTTCTAAGACTCTAAGATTTCTAAGTCCCCTCAAGAAGAGGGCTCTTGAACGGAGTGTATTTACCTACTATACTTTTTGCTATGTTTTGATGTTGGACAAACATAATAATTTCTGAAAATATTATATAAAATGACAAAGTAGTAAATATATAAGTTTCCATCAAATGAATAATAATGAATTAAACCTTTTGAAGCTAGGTGCTGAGAACCATGATTTATTCCTTACACCAATGCATTCATTAGAAATTGGATAAGTAAAAAGTGGTCAACCTAATATTGTTCATGTTTTACTAACTGCATGGGACGTAAATGTTAAAAAAACATTATCTGATGACATTTACTTGTTGACACTTCTCTGATCTGCCTAAATCTTAAAAAGTATTTTCAAGTAAGCTTCAAATGGTAAAAATACTCGGGACGAAGCCGAGCACAGTGCACCATAATAAATTTCTATTTATTACTTTTTTTATAAAAAAAGAGTATAAAGCTGAAAATCGGTATCATCCGACAAGCTTTCATGTTCACATCTTACGGCTTCTTCAGCTGTTTCCAACTATATGAGAATTTTCAAGCTTCGTAAAACTTTTTTGAGCCCTAGCATGGAGTACTAAACATAAATTCACTTTAGTATAACACTTTTAAGAGAATAAAAGAAGATATCCTTTGTAATTTACCCCATTATCATTGAGATGTTAACAATCAGCATTCACTCTACTCACCCCATTGAAGTTAAGATACAATCACCTTCAACATAAAGATAAGGTGAGGAAGACTTTTTTTAATCCCAATGATATCCTAACGGTATCAAATCAAATCAAATCTCCACCTTTCCATCTCCGCAATCATCGTCTCCAGTCAATGGCAAGGAGAAGACATATTGAAATCGCATGGTTGAACGCGACACAATTTGGCATGTGGATAACTACAGCAGCCAGTCTCCAATCTAATATTAATCGCAAAGTAGTAGCTGCATTCCGAATAAATGAGAGTATAATAAGCGGAACAATTTTAATCTTAACTTCCTGACTCTTCTCCTAGCTGATTCCAATTCAACAAGCATTTCCAAGCTTCAAATCGTAAAAATTTTTATGCTCTGTATTGCAGGCCTTTTATATGTGAAGGAAGGATATAAAGTTGTAGACGAAAATATTCTGATAAAATTTAATATATCCAATATCCAATTCTCGACGCTTCTCTGAACCGTTTTATTTCCATATAAATACTTTCAAGAATCATAAAAGTTTCATTTTAACCAAATCATAGTAGGTTGAGCATTCCTTTTTTGTGCAATACGTATAGTTTACGATAAGAAAAGTCTTTCAGCCATCTCCGAGAAAAAAAGATAACTTGGTATTCATTAAACTCACATCTTCGAATATCATGAACGACCCTTCCCGGCATGAAGGAATAGGAGGCATTGAAATCCGAACCCACTCAAATCCAGTCTCTGACTTTCCCTTTCTGAAATCGTCGTTTCCTATAACACTGAGCGAGTGGAAATTGACAGAACAAAAGCTTGCGCTTCAATAATATCGATTACCCGTCCTAATCACCTCGGTAGTGGAAAGTGGAGGGGGAAATCGTCCTTTTAACCCCAAGACCCGCCAGCATCCCATAATCAGAGAGCGTAAAAAAATGAAGTCATATAAGCCACGCCCTCGTAAACTTGACCGGGGAAGAGACAATGGAAATGGAAACCCCTCACACACTGAGGCAATTCCGGCCATACACAAACACACACTCTTACTCTTGATGCGAGCGGATCTGACGCACAATGACCCTGTGTGTATGAAAAGCCAAAAGCGCGCTTTTCAACCCTTCGCGGATGAAGTATTGACAGATGTTACTACTCAGTGCGGCATCACATCCACGGAAAATTGACGTTTTTAGCCCATGCCCACCCTTTCTCCTGCAGGGAATGATATCCGTCAAGGGTTAACTTTTTTTTTCCTCGAAAGAATTCGATCTCGACGGCTCTGCTCTGGCTGCGAAAGATAACGGGGTCGGAAGCCGCTTTGTCTGGACGATGATATCCCAGCTCTGCGTATGCGCGCCTGTGGGAGAGGAAATATTAAACACGCTCCAGGGGGGATCGAGAAATGAAGCCCCAGCATATAACTGGCTGAGAGCCGAGACGTCAGTGTTAAGCATGAGATATCGAGCGATTGCAACGGAGTCTTTCATTATAAAACGCCTTCTTTAGGGAACCAATCAATATGTCTCAAAAAAAATAAAAATGTCCACGATATTACATACTTTTTAAGCATAACTCTATCCAGATTTTTCTCGGCCGCGCAATTAGTTTTAATTTACATTCAATCATAAGCCTTCGTGATCTGATATGCAGAGGACACATGGGTGAAACGTTATTTACTTTACTGTGGCAAAAGGTTTGTGGATATATTATTCATTGGGTAGCCGTGCAAGTTTTTATTGAAATTGGTCTGAATTCCAACTCTAGTGGGTATAATTATATAACAAATTTAATCCGCATGATGTTCCTCATCACTTGTTGAAGAACGTTCTATAAGCACTGCGCGTACTGTACACATGAATCAATGAATGCGACTGCAACAGACTTGACATATATTCTTTTCACAAACTATTGGCAACAGAAGGGTGCATTTGTTAATTTGTATGAAATAACATCATTTTTACTGTCTATTCTATTTCGAAGCCTCCAAGAGGATTCGAATAAAGTTTAGGAAACATGTTCCTTAGGTCTCGGAAAGATAAATAGGCCATATAAAAAACGGCATAAGGGCCCCAGCGTCCCTTGTTAAACCAACTTTTACTTCCAAAAGATAAGCATTTCATTACGTGCAGAGGTTTCTCATTTTGCTTTTTTTAATTACTAGCACTGATAATATGAGCTTGGAATGTTTAGTACTGGATGACTGAAAAAATTAAAATTTTGATTTTTGCATTCGATTGTCATTTTCGCTTTGCTTTTCCTTAAAATTTGAGTTTTTTGCTCCAAAATCGCCAGTTTGTGCACTGTTTCAACAAAATAAATTATTATTAACTTGAAAACGACAGAAAAGATGTTAATTAAAACATTTTTTCTTTTGAAAGTTTTATTCGGGCACAATGTATTGTGTATCTAAATATTTGAGCATCCTGATATACAAATTCCGCCAAAATTGCTGTATAATCATGTGGACATAAAATACCATAATACAGACAGTTTTAATACTGTTTTCAGTTTTACAGGGTCCCTAGAAGTTCATCGTATGCTCTAGAAGCGTACAACTACATATGCCTAAAAGTTCATCTTAGGCGTAAACAGTTAACATACACAATGAATAACACAAATGAGCAGAACGGCAGTTTATTCACGTGCCATCACAGACGATACGTGAACGTTAAATGCTCAATAGGCTATTACAGTTTGCGCAACCAATTTGGATAAATAGATCCGTACTCTCAGAAATATTTAACGGGATTTTATAACGCAATGTCATGAGTGCTCTCCGAATATGTTAACTAAGTCATTAATATATGAATGATTTCGATGGAATATTGATATTCTAGCAATTTCATTCGTTGAGAGAGTAAATGAGCCATTTGCAATGTATATTTAGCAAGCACATCATGATTTTGATGAAGTAAGTGCCTGGTGAACTGGGATCAAATGCAAATAAATTTTGAAAAAACGTAGATAAAAATATTGTATCATTTTCCGCTAAAAGTGAAATATTTTAGAGAATTTTACAGCCATTTCATTATGCTCTTTCATGTCCGTAGGAATACCTTATAAATTATTCAAAACGCGAACAATTGCCTAGGTTAAATAAAAGTGGAGCTATACATTTGAGTGCTCTAGGTAGGTGGATTTATTATTTCACCAAATATGCAGATAATAATTCCACTTACGTGAACGGCATATTCAAGGCTAGCGATGAATAATATATACATTTTGACCGCATAGTAAATATGTAATAAGGCCGAATTATTAAAAAAACGAATTCTGTCAGAAAAAATCCTTTCCATATTTAGATCATGCATACATACAACAGACCACAAATTCAATTTAAAAAATTGTAAAAAAAATCTCCAAGACTGTTTCATTGGTGGCACAGCTTTTAAGATTTAGAAGAACTCCTTCCATAGAATGCTGACCAGGAAAAGTAGCAAATATGTGTAATGGTGCAACGCATTTGCACTACACACACATTCAAAAATCAAACTGTCTAAAAAAAATCATACTGGCTTTAAAAATTCAGACAGTAGCAACCGAGAGTGTTGCTCGATTCGTTTAGCGACAGATCTTCCATCATGTTGCCGATAAAACATGAAGAGTCAGAATCAATCATCATTGATGTTTCATAGCAGCATTTCACTGATGGTTTAAAGTTAGGTTGAATATGGTTTGAGACCGTAAAAATACAAAATACTCAAGTCATAAGACAGAGACATAAGAGTTCTGGCCAATATACTCAGACACTCTAATAATCAGTTATTACAATATAAATCTTATAGCAATTGAAGTATAAATCAGTTGCTAATTTTTCGAATGCATAATCAAGGCGCATCTTGATATTGAATCATGATCGAAATGATTAAAATGGTTATTACTTACAATTTCACACACTTGGATTGATTACTTTACTGATATGAGAAATTGAAAGTTAACTGCTAGGATTAAGGCAGGTGTTAGGGTGATATTTCCAAGGTTCAATATTTCCCGTTTATAAGGCTGAAATGTTGGTGACTTACAGAGTTAATCCAAAATCCATTGCTCCAAATGCATGCGATTATTCCCCATGTATTCCATCCCTATACATACCCTCCATCAATCCTATAAGACGCTACGGAACCCAATGGTTATAAGTGGAGCACTTGGTGTCTTTCCATTAGAATAAGCTATGGCCGACGCCGGATCTGTCGCCGTCCATACTTTATTCATAACAAAAATTCATTTATAAACCTAATTATGCGCCCTTGCAAGTGCTCAATTGTCTGTTGTCATAAAAATAATTATTTCATTAATTAATTTATTATTATCATGAACAAACGATGATATAAATAGTCAGTCTCCTTAAACATTCAGCATATCATAAATAATTACTGTTTTTCGAATCGAAATAATGCAAGCAACAAGATAATAAAGTATGTATTCCGCTTTCTCGTGTGCAGAGTAGTAATATATTCCGTTTTCTTCCTACCACAGGGGCCCTCCTCAAAGGAGTCTCCGCTTCGATGCTGGCCTCTCCTCCCCGCTGGCATCACACGGCAAACGTGTCTGAGGCCGGCCGCGTCGGTGGCGCCGTCGGCGGCAGCGCTGGCGTCGCGGCGTCGTCCGCCACCGCACGATGACTCGGGACGAGCCGCGACGCCAAATAGCTGCGGGCCGGGTGGGCCGCGTGGCTCGGGCCCAACTCGGGCCCCCTCCACCAAGACAGTCGGCGCACGACGCCGGCTAACATGGCGACCAAGTGGACACGAGAGCGCGGAGAACCAAGCCCCGAGGACCGCCAGCCGGACGCGCGGTCGCCGGAGACACCTCCGCCTCCTCCGGAAAGAAGGATCCCCCCGAACAAAGACAGGCGACCCCCAACCATACACCCGTACACCGGCGGCGGAGGAGGAGGCGGTGGAGGACGCGGGGGTAGCTGGGGAACCACCCGTGGGGGCGGTGGGGGCAGCACCCGGGCCCTGGTCGCCCGCCTCCTCGTCGTCCTTCTGCTGGCCTCCGGGGGCCTCGTCGCCTTTGCAGCCCCTGACTGGACCGACTGCCCTGCCAGCTGTCGCTGCAAGTGGATCTCCGGCAAGAAGACCGCACTTTGCCGCGAGGCCGGGTTCACCGCCGTACCCGCGACCCTCAACGCCGACATTCAGGTCCTTGACCTGGCGGGCAACGACGTGCCAATCCTTCCGCGGGACGCGTTTCGCTCGGTGGGCCTCCTCAACCTGCAGCGCGTGTTCGCTAGAAGTGCGGGCATTCGAGAGGTGCACAGAGACGCATTCAGGGACCTCACCATACTCGTCGAAGTGGACCTGTCCGATAACAGGATCACTACTCTCCATCCGGAAACATTCTCCGGGAACGACCGCCTTCGGGTGTTGACCCTTAATGGCAATCCCATAACGGAGTTGCAGCGAATTCAATTCCCATCCTTACCTCACCTTAGGACTTTAGAAATGAAACATTGCCACCTTGAACACGTCCACCGGGACGCGTTCGTCAACTTGGTCGCCCTAGAGACGTTGAACCTGGCCAACAACAGGCTGAAAAGACTTTCAGAAGCGGTGTTCTTGCCGTGTAAGAGGTTAAAAACACTCTCCTTGGACGGTAATCCATGGCGGTGCGACTGTGAACTGCGAGACTTTCGGTCTTGGCTGTTGTCGAGCAAACTTTATTCCTTTCCCCTGATCTGTGCGGAACCAGACAGACTAGCGAACCACCCTTGGGAGGATGCGAGAGCTATGGACTTTGCGTGTTCGCCCCAAGTTTCACTGAGTGAGAGTATGGTTCAGGGTGAGGTAGGCGGTAACGCCACATTAGGGTGCTATGTGAGGGGAGACCCAGAACCGGAAGTGAGGTGGCTATTCGGAGGGAAAATCCTACCCCCATGGGCCCCTTTTAACGATTCTACGGATCCCGAGGATGTTGACATAGTGGCCGACCAAGTGCTCTTAGTAGAGGAAGAGACGGGACTGGAGAAGTGGACCAACTTGACCATCTCCAACTTAACCGAAACGGATGCCGGCGACTACGCCTGCGTCGCGTTCAATTCCGGTGGGATAGCCTCGGCAAACGTTTCTCTCCTGCTCCCCGAAGTGGTGGTGGCCACGACGCTGAGCAAAGCCGAGTCCTGGCTGGTCTGGGCGGGAATACTCGCGGGTGCTTCCGCCGCGGGTTTGGGAGCCCTAAGCGGGGCGATAGTGTGTGCTTGTCTCTGCGGTCGGAGGACCGTCTTGAGGCGGAGGAGCGGAAGCGGAGGTGGCAAGAGAAAGAGGAAAGGGGGGCAAATCCTTACCGGGAGTTCCAGCCTGACAGAGCAGGAGAAGAAGCTGCTTGACGCTAGCAGTGCGGAAAGAGCATCGGCCGGAGCGAGTTTCGACGCCACCTCACAGACCGAGATGGAACTTTTGGATGTCAGTCGTGACATGTCAACCTGCGAGCTCGTCGACCCGCAGCACATAATATTGCCGGTTGCGCAACAGCAGCCTCCCAGCGTGCAAAACAACGTGCACCAACATCAACAGCAGCAACAACAACAGCATCAGCAGCACATGCAGCAGCAACAAGTCCAGCAGCAGGGGTTGAGCAGGCATCCACAGCACGTTCCGCAGGGTCCTCCTCCACTTCACATAACCATCGAGTCTCACCACGCAGGGTCGGCGGTCGTGGAATCACCGATACCTCATCCTTCCGCCACTTCGACCTCTGGTCACTTCCCCGGTCACATCAGCGGGCCATTTCCTTCGAGGGGTGGGCCCACGTTAGCTCCTCCGCCTGAATTTTCCTCGGGTCTACCCACTGGAGCCTTCGGAAACATATTTATCTCGGTTTCCGTCAGTCAAGAGGCCGAAGACCCTAACTCTGCAGCGCAAAGGTACCCAGACTTGCTAGACATACCAAGAAGAAGTAAAAAGGGTGCTACAACAGGGGGGGTCCCGGGTGTTGCCGGTCCCGGTGGTACCCAGCAGGATCAACAACAGGGAAAGGCTTCCGGTCCTGGGCCCACAGCAGTGAGCGTGGCTACGTCGACGACAAATGAGGGTTATTCATGCCATGCGCCTTTCTATCACCAAGACCTCCATTGCACAATGCCTTCGTCACACTCCAAGCACGGATATAGTAGAGCCTACATACCAGCTCCCATACAGTACGCCGGCG
This sequence comes from Pyrrhosoma nymphula, assembly GCA_963573305.1. Lineage (NCBI taxonomy): Eukaryota > Metazoa > Arthropoda > Insecta > Odonata > Coenagrionidae > Pyrrhosoma > Pyrrhosoma nymphula. The sequence goes on from OY754334.1 coordinate 42,375,581, forward strand.
ACGAAGCATTCCAGGAAGCTCAGTGTGGAGACGTCTCCGAAAGCAGAGGGCCATCTGTGTTTGCCACCTTACCCAGGAGGCAAAGGCCTAAAACGCCAATGGGAGTTCTAGAGGCTGGGGTTTCGGCTGCTGTGGTTGATACGGGTCCCATCGTCAGGGTCGGGCCGCACTACGACAACATGGGCCCAAGGGTCACCGCCGATGGGAGTTCCAAGCTATCTCTCCCTGAGGGAACTATGTCAGAGGAGGATGACGATGAGGGTGGGACGGGAAGGTCACTTGATGGTGAAGAACAGGAATCTGGAAGGACCTCTGGAGGTGATTCAGTGCTGATGGACATTCCCACGCCTCCGCCACCACCCTTGGTCAGCAACCTACCTGCGGAATTCGTGTCACTCTAAAGAGTTAACAATGAATTCCACTCAGTGTCAGCCCTCATCCTCTGAAGAAAAGTTATGCCAATAACCTCCTTTGCATCTTTTCATCTGTCCGGGGAGCTGGCGAGAAAAGTCTCCGGGCAACTCAGGCTCTTCACCGGAACGCTGTGAGTTTCAATTTAGCCGCTTCGGGAGCTAATTTCGCGAAATTAACGGGTGTGTGTGATCTTTTTACCCGTGTAATTGGAAATAAAATAAGACGACAGTGTCATTCCAGTTGACTTGAATGTTTTTCTCGCGTAAAACGATTGGGGGAAAATCGTGAAAAAAGTAAAATAGGGGCAACTAAGACATGTTTAAAAAAATCGTTTGCATTATCTCTCGCACGGAAATAATCACTACCTTCGGAGGCGATGAAGACGAGTGTGTTGCTTTTCTGAATAAGATTTCGGTACAGCACAGGATAAAGTGATCTGTGTGGGGATTGAGTTGGAATGTATGAGTGTGCATGTGAGAATCGTTGTGGAAGTGATTTAAATTGGCGGTGCAAACATCCCGCTTACTTGGGAAAAAAGGGAGTGTTTATCTAAGAGTTTAAAAAGTTCTCCATTGCTTATTGGATTTAAGGGAAAAGGTTGATTGGCCTATCAGGGAAGAAAAGCCTCCGACTTACTGGTGTGTGTAAATAAAGAGTCCTCGAAAGTTTTATTTTGAGGTCAACGGAGTTGGGAAATGTGCTAAAAAAAGAAAAGATCGTGTGGAAACATTGGTGAAAGAAAAATGTACCATGTATGTTCCGGAAAGGTGAGAGAGTGAGATTATAGTATTGAAAATGATGGATTTTTACTTTTTCATGATAGCAAAAAATGGCCAAAAAACACTCATCGGAAAATCAAACCAATTTGGAATATCTTCATGTAAATACTGCTAAATTCATGGTGTTGTAAAAAAAGCATCCTTCATGTTCCAGTTTGAATTTTTCTCCTGGCTCCTAGATTCTTTTTGCCTCCGTGATTTTGAAAATTTTTGTAATAACATATAAAATCTGGGACTTAATTCTAATGAGAGTAACGTGTAAGTGAGAAATAGTAAGGATGAGAGATGATAGACCGTAATGGCTAAGGGAGCAATTCAAAACCTCCTCTGACTATTTTGGTAGCGAATGAAAAGAGTGATGGAATGAAGGCGTTGTAAGAATCTTAAAGGAAAAAAATAAAACCAAGCCATAACAAGAACCTCGATCAAATGATGTGATTTCCAAGGAAGGTAACAGTGATAAATTTTGTGAATCTTGTGTGAATGTGGAAACTATGAGCAAATGTTCGTTGAATGAACAAGTTTAGATTTTTATCGGCTTAACAGGATGAGTACATTTCCTAAATCAAATGGGCTCTGAGTGATTGTAAGCAGACCCGAGAACGTCATCCGTGACAGAGAATATTGGCGGGTATGCAAAGGTCTCCAACATTTAAAATGTATCTTTAAGTGGACGATTAATGAAACATTTTGAGTGAACGGATTTAACTTATATAATTTGATACTAAATCAAATGACATTGGATGGTTTGAAAACCTGAATTTTGAACCCCGGGAAGTAAATTTTGACATATAATTCTCTTTAATAATGTTTTGGAGACTAATAAGAAATTTTTATTCATGCGTGATTAATACTAAAAATCTGGAAGTGTTTCAACAAATTTCATTATGCATTGTATAATAAGTGTTTTGACAGTTTGATTTGGAGAACATGAGTGCTGATACAAAATTGGATTAAGTATGGAATCCGAAAATGAGGGAATAATTAAAAGGAATAATTCCAAAAGACCGCATATCCGCTGTTTTAAATGAAATGTATCCCATGAATTCAAATTAAATTTAGATATTCTTCCTAAAAAATAATAATTGCTTTTCATTTCGCCTCTATCTGCTATCCCACCTTCGGCTACTTGAAAATGTTTTACACTCATTTGTGTATATTTATAGTTATTGAGTATTATGATATCTATAGAGTATAATATGTAAAACTCTAGAATATATTGCTCACAAAAAAGTGTGGTTAATAGAAGACGGATTAAGGTGAGACAAGGCATTTTATCTCTGTCTTAATAAATAGAGAGACTAAAAAGACTTCGAATAAAATGCTTTAGGAGACAATTGGCACGCTTGACTCACTTTACACCTGGTCTTTAATTCAAAAGCCGAGGGGTTTCCAATATCAATATGTCTATTTTGATACACATATAATACTGATACTACTATCGGAGCAAAAAAGGTAGTACGCTGAACTTAAAATCATGTGTATGAAATTCCGCTGGAGATCCATATAGTCGTGTAATATCTCGTTTTACTCCTAGTTTATTTGACTACAAAATGCATTCATTAAAAAGTGATTCAGTTTTAACGTTTAGCTTCTACGGTCGAAAGAGTAAAGAAAATCACGCGAAAACCTAAGAGGACGGTGTAACGGTCGTCTTCTTCATCTCGTCACGGCCAAAATATTTTATAAGTGCACTTAATTATTTTTTACGAAGAGAACAACATCTCCACATAACAAATATTTTTAAAATTAAATATTACCCATTCTTTGATTTTTTAAATGGCCGAAAGCTATATTTCAATATCCGAGATGCATCGAAAAAAGTATATCATTATCGAAGTTGCGCATGCTTTATGGAAAAAATATTGCAAAACTTTTCATGCAAGGAAATGTTGATATTCTACCTCTTACTTAAAATAAACCTCAAAGAAGAAAATCGCCCCGCGGTAATGCAGACTACCATTTTGCGCAGTTGGTAATGGTGAAACTCCTGGCAGCGCCCTCCTCAAATCTAATTGCTCTAGTCTAATGAGACCTCTGTCCGTCGCTGATTGGACAAGGAAAGGGAAAGGCCCTACGTGTTTTATATTCTTTTAACCTGATGTGGATGGATTTATCATGAATAATTCGCAATTAGATATTTAATTCAGTGTCAGTAATCCACTCAGATGTATGCATTTGAATAATGTTTTGAAATTTATTAATGAACCACGACTAATTATAACTGAAATTCTCAAGTACAACATAACATCCATTATGATATATGGTATGTCCCTTAACTTAAAGGCCTACGACTCATGGCTCGTCATCGCCCAAAACTATGTTATCCATGGGAATTTCAAACGTAATCTGAGAAGAAACTAAACGCGGTGAATATTTAAGAAAGTATAGCTTAGCAAGCTCCTAACTTTAACTCACGCCTCAACATTTGCGATGATTTATTCTCCAAGAAATACAAGTCTCGGCTACAGTCATAGAAACCGTGTTTGAATAAGTTTGCTCTTCTGTTGTTTTTTAATTTGTTCCTATTTACGTTGTAGCGTTTTATTCCCAGGTAAGAGAGTCATATGAAAATATGTTTAAGTCACAATATTATTCGCAAACAACATGAAACAGAATGCATTAAAATTTCAATTTATTTCATTGCTAGAGATCCAGTTTCCTCCAGGGCTTTAATATCTCAAGGTTCCAAATTATGTGATTAAGGGTTTGGAGAAGTTTTGCTGACTTACCTTCCATTCAGTTAGCAGGTTTCCCTGAATAACTTACGGAGGTTGTGGAAGATCCAAGAACTTAGACTTTGGTGGGTCACTGACTTGGAGCTGACCCTCCCAAACTGGCTTGGGGCAAACAAGGCGCTCTTTTTCCAACTCAGAGTTTTGCACACTGATGTAAATATTGACACAAAAACTTTGCAGGGGATATATCCATAATATTGCAGTGTATCCGAGCCTTCCTGTTAGAAGTGAGACACTGAGTCTGGGTCTTAAGACTAAGCACCCAGTTCACTGAAGTTGATATCGAATTTTCTGAAACTTTAATTTTGCCTATTCAAGCAAGCGTCAAATATAGTGCTCTCATTGGAGAAAAGAAACCAACCTATTCGATCTCGCAAAGATTTTGGCATGGGATGGCATGGAATTTTGACAAGGATTATGATAATCCGAAAGCCCAAGGTTCCCAACTTTGAGAATTTAGGGAATGTATATTTTTGGACCTTATTCGTTCTTTTTTTTCGGCCATTGAAAAAATAAACATATTGTGTTGCTGGTTGGTTAGCCCCAACGTAAGATAAAAAGTTTGAGCTTGGAATTTGTTCTCAAATGTGCTGTAATCGAACAAAACTACATTTTATGTAACATTAATGAACAAATATATTACGAAAATTGAGATATAAATGATTATTTTATACACCAAGCTGAAAACAGTTAGAAAGTATACTCCAGGAATCTGACGCTGCAAGAGATTGAAATTTTGGAAACTTTTCATTCGTTCAAGTGCGCTGCTTTCTTTGCAACACTGAAACGCATTTGCTTTCCATTAGTTCTATGCCAATGCACTAAAAAGCATACTAAAAAAATCGGTAGCAGAGTTGATTTGCGCTTCGTAACAAAAGAAATTCGATTATCGCCTCCGCAATTGCTAGTTTTGTGCTGATTTCCAGCAAAGGGACTATACATGGATAAGTTAATATCTTCAATTACTCCGTGGTAAAAAGTTTCGAAATACATTTTCGAACGAATTCGTTAACTACGCACAAAAACGTCTGCCATGACTATAGTGAACCTACGGAATACTACCCACAGTCAGGTTATCTAACGTTTCGCCTGTGCACATAGTTCCATTCTCCGTCGTTTGTGTACACTAAAGTAGAGTGGTATGTTACGATCTGCACTATCATCAACACCTTCAAAGTAAAGATCACGTAATAAAAAAAAAAAAATTTTGGCAGCGTTTCTTTGAAACAAACGCCGCGCGCGTCGCTGGAAAGGAAGCAAGCGGAGAATACGAGGGAGACGACTGCTGTCTCAAGGGAAAGAGAAAAGAGAGCTCTCTCCTCCACGTTTCTCTCCGCGACTGAAACACGTAGTGTATGTACAAATGACGTCGAGAGACACTCCTTCCGAGCCGTTAAAAAGTCTTGGCGGAGAGTTTGAGGACGTGGAGGAGTGAGTGCTTAGTTAGGCGTAGGGAGGAGGAGGACGGATAACGGGGTAGGATCGTGATCGGGTGGATGGCGGAGCGGAAGGGGAGGATGGAGAGACATGGAGAAAGAAGTGGAGAGAGCTTGAGATGGAAGAGAAAGAGAGGTTGTTGGCGTCGAGTGCACCCATTTGGAGCAAACGAATGTGAAATGGAAGTGCAGAGGGAAGATGCTCGAAGACGGAAATGGAGCGCCCTGAGGAATACGGATGTTGGAGGCAGTAGTGATGGGAAGGTTGGAATAAATGAACGTTAAAACGCTTTGTTTAAAACAAATTCGCTATCAAGATAATTAGAACTGAAATAAATGAAGCCATCGATGCCTTTTTCGCAGTACAAAGGCGTATTTGGTCAATGCCGATTTTCTGGGGACTTACCGTTGGTCAACCATCATTAGCCTGGATCCACCCTCACGACCCTCCCATTCCTCATGAAATCCACATAAACCACGTAGTATTAGTGATAAGATTTTAATCTTAATAATAATTGATTAATAGACATGAAGCATAGGATTACATATAACATAGAATTATTTGCCATTGCCGTAGGTGTTCTACCAATTTAATGGTACGTCCATGCACCGCCCTTTTTATTCCTTCCTCAACAGTGGGGAGTAATCTCAAATTCAAATTTTCCACCTACAAACAACTAGGTATCAATATTCTAACATTAAAGCCACATTAAATTCTTTGTATATTTGGTATCCTTTCACACCGCACAATATTCCTATTCTTCTGTCCCTCCCACGATTATCCGACATCCTCCCTTCTATCAACCTCGTCTATATGTTGCCAAACAGTTAATTTTACTACCTCCTTCGAATTTTTCCTCGCTTTCACCTTGCTTTCTTCTCGTACCATATAAAACTGTCCACGTCTTCATTTGTGTTTCTCTCCTTCTAGTGAACGTCCTCTAATATCCTCCAAACCTACAGCTTAATAAGAGCCTAATTTCATTCCCCTCAAATGTTTTAATTCCGTAGTTTCTAAAACATCCGAAGCACGTAAGGGAATATTTATGGATCCAAACCCGTGAAACTATTTCTTTGCTAACGCATTCCTTCACCTAATCTTCTTATACATTCATATCTAGAACACTCCCTTGGTATGTGAACGGATCCACCTGATACCGCAATTGGAAATGAATACTGATAAAAAAAGTTTTTCGTAAAAATGCTAATTATATTTTAAATGTAAAAATGCTATTTTCAAATACTGAAAAAAATAATCCTGATTACGTACATAATAAAAGGTTCTGTAGATACAAACTGCCTTGTCCCTTCCATGTGTAGATTTCACAAATACTAATGGACTAGGGTGACTTAAAACACCCAACCACGGAGAACCAATATAAAAGGACACGATACTATTTTCGTGGAAAAAGGTCTATTCTCTGCAATTCCATTGGTTGCCTTTTTTGACTGTTTTATCCACCCATCCAACCTACGTCATCCATAAATCACACCACAGTTTAATTGCGTCTAGTATTTTCTCCTTTTCTTTGTTATTTTCTCTTCACTGCCATGTAGGTGTATATTCCATACAATGTTACTCTTGCAAATTATTTGATACATTTAATGATTTGAATACTCAAAGAATTAACCTAAGGTATCTTGAAATGAGTACACAAATATTAAAATACTATAAAAAAGGCGTTCTTTCTTAATTACGTGGTCGATAATTTAAGTTGGCTGATGAGATTTCCCAAGGCAGAAACTACAACAGGAGAAATGCATTTTCAGGAATTGTTCTCCCTCTTACTTAAATGTAATTAATAATTTAAAGTGCTACATGTAAAGTGATGTAAGGTCCATGCATTTTGGGGAGTGCAAGGCATTGTGCTGAACCTCGATAATCCTCGATTCAGGCAAAACACTGTAAGGAAAAACAACGTTCTAATGATATACACCGAAGACGGTGAAATTTGCCATGAAAAAATCATTTGACTTGACCGGGATTCGAACCCGGATCTCCCAATTGCCGGAATTTCACTGTCTTCGGTGTATAACTTCGAACCCGTGCGCGTGACTGCGTAATAATGAATTTAAATTAAGTGTGTTTTAGTAAGAAATAAAATGTCACGTGAAAAAATAACGTTTTCTCGCTCATCGCTTGACGGGTGCTCTTTAGGAAGCCCTTTATATCTCTCTGTCCCCGTTATAGTACCTTAGGGACAAGAGTGGCGCTAGAAGTAAATGTTCGGAATGATTCTGATTCAAGCTAGCTGGGCGGGATCAAAGTCGGTCGAGTCGAACTCTGAAGACTCTTCTTCGTCGAGTGCTTTCATAAATGTATACTGACGGGGAACATCACGTCAGTCATAACCATAATTTTCTCCCAGCCAAGGGCGTAGATCTGGGGATATTCTCCTCGGCGCAATGAGAACTACTTTCGAGTACTTTAACCACGAGAAAGAATCCTGGTACAGTCAAAATGTTTTCTTCCTTTAAGAAAACTTTAATGGGACGAAGACCGAACGTAGGATTTAAAACCCTTCAAAATATTGAGCGGGCTTTACTTTTCTGAGACATGAAATAAATGCCATTGAAGCCTACCATAGAAAAAATTCATAACCCATCCATTAGTCATGAAGTAGGTATTTTTTAATTCGATGATTGCTGTGGTACAGCTATCCCATTCATTCATCTTACTGCTTTATTCCTTCATGATTTTTCATTTTTACGCTGTTACAATTTTACTCATTTATTACAATCTTAGGCTTCCCCCGTGAGTTACTACACATGGAAAAGTTGTCATTAAACATCTTTCTTCCCCGACCATTCGTAAGACTTCTTTAATAGTGACAGACTAAACTGTTATGTTATATAAAATGAGAATAGAGGAAACAGGGATAAATGGAGAACCATAAGTATTCCCAAAATTATTCTTTTAATTTCGAATAATTAAAATGGCCCATCAGATATGGAGGCAATACATTCATTCTACATCCGAAGAAGTAAAATTGGGATCGTTACCCGTTTATCGATCGTTAGTTTGATTTTCAGTCAAACATAAAATTGAGCTGCATCATTGATTACAGAAGTTAACAGACTTGCCGGTTTTGACGACGGAAAGTTTTATTCTCAATGATTAAGAACTGTACAAATTATTTTCGATAGTTAAGTGTACCACCATTTCAGTACCATTAGCTAAATTTTGACCTCATCCTATTATAAAAAAATATGCGCTCGGTATTGTATGTGTATTTTAAATTTATAAAGAACTCAGCATTTCGTTCGTCGTACATTCTTCTGAAGACGCTCACATTAAGCCGCACTTCTTCAGAAATGATCATAATGCAGAATATTTTGAGAGAATTTTTTTTCAATTGATGAAATGAGCTGCGAGCATCTTCATACTTACCATCTGATGTTTTTACTTTCAACCGGTAGTCGATGATGTTGACTTTCGAAGATAACATTTCCTTGGAAATATTCAATAAAAAAATTGCTTTGTCTATTATAAGGAATGTAGATAAAACAGCTTGTGCAGTACTATTCCAAACTTACTCAATAGTGAAGGATATACAATTACCACCCATTCAAGGAAATGCGATTAAATTGGTTAAGAAAAACGCAGAGATCTAAGTTTCAAAGCACTAGAAAATTCATCAAGCGATTTGGTTTCTTAATAAGATCACATGAGAAATATCATGGAAAAGAAGTACCAACCCTTTCAACATAATTCGTTTACGTGTAGTAGGCATCTCCGATGAAAATCTCATTTAATTCCCGGCATGCATACTTATCCAGTTGAGATTCTAAAACTCGGCACGGGTAAGAATTACAATGATTCCCTCGTAAAAGGTCCCGCTTACGGCGAAGAGATAAGTTAGTTCGAATACCACATCATTGGCACTTCCGTTTGCACGGTAATTAATTTTACAATAGTGTGAGACCGTCTCCTTGGTTCAACCATTTGAGGTCATGACGGCTAATTACGAAAACATTAACGACAGTGAAACCGTGATTATAGTTCCACAATCAGTCTGACGAATCTACTCTCTTATGAAGAGCCGATACTTAGAGGGGGTAAAGAAGAGAGTAGCACCATCACCTGAACTTGACGTATTCTCTTCCCCTCCGAAACGAATAAAGGAAATATACCATTCCGAGGAAGGATTTGTCGATTTTCTTCCCGAAAAAGCACAGTCCCATTGCATTATCCAACCACTGATATTTTTATCCTTCGAAAGGGGTCCCTGCTAATTTAAAAGCACTTCGATAAGTCCCGCGGAGTGACGAAGAAGATGAGTTTTCCACAGAAGACTGATAAAAAAAGAGGAGAGTAGAAATCTCTTCATCCCATTCCCCAACTTCTCCATACCTCGCGCTTTTCTTTGGCCTTAACCCCCTCACCCCATCTCCTCATGAGAAAAAATGAATCGCTCTGGAATTACCACCGAAATCGTATTCATGGAGAATTCGAAATCCCATGAGGGGAGCTGGATTTGGTACGTTTCTCGAAGGCTTCTAAAAATATCCGGCCGAAATATTTTCCCACTCTTTCCGCTTCTACTCTCAGGTCGCTCGTTAAGACCGAAATTTGAAAGAAAGTTCCGCCATTGAATATTCATTTTTTCCAATTCACCTTCTAAATGGCTGATATTTTAGTCGCGAGGAATCACGAAACATCGCATCAATTGCCTCTGAAATATTCTTTGGATCATCGCATGCGTATGAGAATTATTAACAACATTACCGACGTGAAAGAAAAAGACTGGCAATTTTCCACAGGAATAAAGTTTTACTCGACCGGTTTTGGTGTACAACACCATCTTCAGGTCTTGCCAGGAAAATTGCCAGTCTTTTTCTTTCATGATGTTATTCCACAAAATCAAGGCTGAAACAACAACTTTTATTAACATTACCGAGCCTAGTCACTCCATCGAAATGATGTTTTCAGTATTCATCAATTTATGGCGTGGAATCGATAGCATTGTAATGATAAAGTGATGAAGAAACATAGTGGAATTTGCCCAGAAGGCTCTTTTCAGTGGAATAGTCCATTGGCGAACCTGTCTACCGTTCAAACAGGGAAAAGAGCCATCGCGCTTGACTACCACGGTTCCCAGGGTCACAAAACGTCGTTGCCGACTTCATAATGCTCAATTAGTCAATCACGACAATTGTATAGGTCACTATGGCTTTTAATCTATTGTTTAAATAGCCTTCTTCGATAGGTTGCGAACAGTATTAGCGTATTTTGTACAGTCAAGTTTGGATGGTAATCATTGTCCTCAAACGCGTTCCGGATATTTTTCCACCAATGCTGTTATGTAGGCAGGGTTGCCTGACATGTTCTGTACTCTTTCCTCCGCTCCTAGCCGACCTCTTCTTCTTTTTTTTTCTCTTTTCTTTTTCTTAAGTCACACTTTGCTAAGGAGACAGTCACCAAATTTCGCTACCACTATAACACTCATATGGTCCTTATTCTTCTTGTTTTGTAAGGTTGAAGTGGACGTATTTTGAGGTAATGGGCAAATCAAATCAAAGGGAGTTGGTCATTCTCATCACGCAAAATCTATTACATATCGCAAATAATTATAACTAATTAAAAATATTCATGAAATGAATAATAACGAAACCTAAAATTACCGGGAATTTGGATATTAATTACGTATATCAGACTATAAAAGCTAGTTGGCTTTGGAAAATTTAAGAATCCACATGTGATCACAGTCGTCTCCTAGAACCATACTGGCACTCATTCCAAGTAAATAACTAATTTAAGAGATAGTAGCAGACTATAACTCCTGTCTAAGCTATTATTACGAATGAGGTATTATAGTGTTATTGAGTTATTGAGTTTGTGAGTTATTATTCTTCGCCCATGCAATTCCAATTCTCTGATAATGTATGGTGTTCATCTATACTAATATATGTATATATATATATATAAATATATATATATTTATTCATTAATTCACACAATCCGCTCGCAGGCGTAAATAATAATTTCGTTCAAACAGCGGGAGAAAGAAAGAGGATAGGAAACACACAAAATTGTGAAGTCCAATGGTGGAGTGAAGATGGTATTCACAGTGAAAAAAATTCGACTAGGCCGGAAATCGAACCACGGACCTTTCGATGTCGCGCCGAAGGCTAAGAGACCACCGAGATACCAAGTCTCATAAGAATCGTTGAGAATGATTCTTTATATTTTACTACATTAATTAAAGCATATTGGAATCAGTGCAGAGATTTCCTTTTTAAATTACTTGCAATCAAGATATAGGGTTGAAAATTTCACCATCGGATGTTAGAAAGAATGAAGCTCTAAAAATTGCAATCAATTTTGTTATATGCATCGTTTGTGCTTAAAAATAAGGTTAACAATTCCAAAATTATCAATTTATCTCTCATTACAACAATGGCATATTTCCTTGGCAAACTGAGCAATCGGTATAAACTAGAACTTTCACCCGGGCCTTTTATCGGTCAAATTAAATGACCAATCTAAGAAACGTTCAGTGAGATTTAAGATGAGGTATTTTGCACCCCAACCTCTCCATGTGCGCTCTAAGGCTTTTACGTAGTATCTGCATTTAGTATGTCACATAAATTCTTATAATTAGGGTCATCGGTATGAGTAGTACATCGCTTACTATATAGAATTTTGCACACTGCCGGAGACCTACGTTCTACACCTATTAAACCTTAATACAGTCTTAGAGCTCAAGTATGGTTCAAATCGGCTCTAAGCCCCCAAATCACAGCCTTCTATTTAGCCTCGAAATTATTAAAATTATGAGCCGTTTGTCATCAAATTTTGCACGTAGGTACATGATGCCTATGTCAAATAAAAAATAAAATATGGTCTCTATTGGTACTGGAAAAAAATCTCGCTCAAACTCACCTAAGGGAAAATATGCTTGAAGTTCATGGCGGTCTTCCCCACGCCCGGGCGTGGGGAAGACGCGCGCGCCCCCCTCGTGAAACTGGAATACTTTTTTAGTTTTACTGTTTTAAAATTAAAATTAAACTATTTAAATAAAATAGCTTAATACTATGCATTAATGAGTGACAAAACGATCAATATCAAATTAGTTAAAAAAACTTAGATAAGAGGTAATAAGTCACGAATGAATAAAATTTTTTTATTATTTTTATCCCACCCGTTGAGAAACAACAAGAAATTATGCTAGGTGTAGATAAATATTCATATCATTGATGAATATACGGTATACATTAAGTCGTCGGGACATGCATCCTGAAAATGGACATGAAATGTTATCGATCAGTTGATAAAGTACGAATCCACCAGATTCAATGAAGCCCGGTAGTACAATACGATATGGAGAACAGGGTAACTAGCCCTCGTCACAGCTGAACAAATCACTCACCAGCTAATACTAGAGTTATAAAGGATCGAGGCTGGCGTAGGTGGGTTTCTCAACACATAACGCATTAGTAAATATTATCGACAAAAACTGTAGAAAATTTCGATGTTCTGCCGCGAATATCTGTCTTGTCCACGAACTCGTGTTCTACTAATGTACGCCTGAATTCTAGGAAAGACAGAAAGATTAATTTTAGAAAACTATACGAGAAAATAGGAGCATTAGTACAAGCCCATTTGACGTAAATAATACACTCCCTGATATAAAATCAATTTTTACTTTGAAGATGATAAATGTCGAGCTGACAACTGCTTAGTTTATTAAGATTCTAACACTGAAAATATCACCTACAGCGGGCCTGAATTAACAAAGGAAAACTTTTTACATGAATTTCTACAAAGTAGAATCTGAAACCTTTGATTATATTTTACTGAGAAATGAATGATCCGCTGCAAAGAAACATTTTGGAGCACATTCCGGAATCTTAATATCACCCTAGTGGCAGATTGTCACCGTGAGTAAAGTAATGGGTCGTCCAAATGAAACACTTAATCCAATAATGTTTTCCACAAAATATGTCATCAGCGAAAATTTAGCACTCAAGGGGTGAAAATAATTTGTCCAGACGCTTTATTTATCTTGATAACAACTCTATTGGCGGAAAAAGTAGGTTGGTTACGCAGACAGCAACATTTATTTCATGGTTGGTCATTCATTAAAAAAAGCCATTCTACTATGGATATATATATATATATATATATATATATATATATATATATATATATATATATATATATATATATATATATATATATATATATATATAAAAGTTTCTGAAAAATTTAGTTGTGAAGCATTTTTACTCTGCACAAATCCACGAATCATTCTGAATGTTTGGTATCAGGATTAACCTTAACAATTTTCATGATATATACTTCAATGATGACTTTTAACTTCAGTTTCTTTACATCAATCTTACCTATAAGGTAACAAAAAGTACAAAAAATAATCTGGCCAAATCAATGATATTTTTGTGGTGCATAACAGCCAGCACATTATTATCTACTGAAACCTACATTAAACTTGAAGACAAAACTCAATTCACGGTATGTTAAACACTATAATACTTGTACCACGAAAGTGTGATACAGTGTGCACGGTTCCATAAAATGGGCACATGAAAATTAAAAATAGGTAAGAAAGTTATAAAATATTTCCCTCAGGAGAAAACTTCTCTGAATGGTTATTTTGTGACATGTTATTTTTAATACTGCCTGATGAATAAATTTACACTATAGGACACACGAACTACGGTCCACAAAAGAAAATGGTAAATGGGCCATAAACTGGCGACGACAAATCACCTCTTAAGTAGGGCAGCTTAAGGCGAATACCAGTGTGTCACGGAGAAAATGACTCACGCTTATCTTTCGATATGGCCGTTGAGTTTTAGGTGCCCGCACGGAAGGGACCATTTGCAAATGTCCACTAAATTTAATAAATGCAAAATACCACTGCAGCCGGAGGAGGGATGGTGACCGCACGACCAACGACTCGAGGACAAAGATCGTGAGACCAATTGGAGAACTGGGTAATTCGAGGAAGATTATCGGATGCGCCGGGAGTTTAGTACGTCTGGGATAATTGGATGATCCCCTAAGCTGTTTTACCTACAGGCATCAGGCCGGTAGGTGGCATGCAATCTTCTTATTTGCCGTCGGTAATGGATGCATCTCGGAAAATGTGGACACCGTCGCAGCGGCGGCGATAGGCGTAGGAGGGACGAGTCTCTCCCGGACGCTGGTTACGTTCAATCCGGCTTAGGAGGGAGCTCCGCGGGCGGGAAATTGGCCATTTTTGCCCCAAGTTCAACAACCATGCGTCGAGATTATTCCGACATCGTGATAAAGGTTCTGGAAGTTCAGCGAGATTGCATCGAGGATTCTGAGAGCGATTTTGCAGGCCCAATCAATGCTTATGTTGACAGGTGGCACCCTCGAGCTTGATGGAAAGATATTACTGCCTCGTGTTGCCCGTTAAGCACATCAACATTAAGACGACACCGCGGACGTTAACCCAGGGTCTCACGACTGAGAATATTTGGGATGATAAAGTAAAATGCCTACTAGGCCATTTCGGGGGAAGCTATTAATAAGCTTTACATAATAAAAATTAGTAAAATATTTTCTTTTTAAAAAAAGCTTATGCCGGAGATGGAAAAAAATGCTATTCTACTAAAAAAATGAAACTTCATTACATTCCATAATTAAACATAAGAAGAGGTGTTGCGTGATGACATAGTAGTTTTAAAATGAAAGAGTGCTATTTTATAGATCTCCAGCAAAGCAAACTTCCACACTGACATGTCTGAAGTATTGGAGAGTATAAAGGTTTACGTTGACAAGTGGAAACCGCAAGCTAGTTGGAATGATACAACTTTCCCATGCTATTGGTCGGCGCATCAAAATGTTGGTGGTGGGTTTGGTGAGAAATCTAGATTTTGTTGATGAGATTTGGGATTAATTAGCTGGGAGATTTTAACTTGAATGATCTTGTTGCCATAAGGCAACCTTGTGGTTGATAGCAAGGTACAGCTGCCCCGTACTGCTGGCTGGAACTAAACTGTGTATGCCTTCTGTGAATTACGATTGGAATAGTATGAACAATCGCCATTTCGCACTTAAGCCTGAGTAAGTAAGCATTTTTGATGAAAAATGGGAGAGGTTTAAAAAAGGTTAAAACATAATCGATGTTAACTGTAATTTTTGTATCACAAACACCAAATACAAATATACAATGCCCTTGACAACAGCTTCCCAACTATTGCCGAGGGCTTATAGGAATAATACATTTTTTATAACTGTTACCTGGTAAAATATCTACCGATTTAGCAATAAACTTGACTTATCTGAGAAATTATCTTAACAAAGTTTTGTAAAAGGAACACGAGTTGTCGTGTAACACCCAAAGAGACCAATAAAGGTATAAATCCAAAAGAAACTAAGTGAGTTAAACAAATCTCCGGTGAAAAGGTTAGAGTAGCTCACCTAGTTTTACCACACACCAAACTAGCCTAATGATACATCAGGCCTAATTATGGAATTAGTATGGTTAGGCAGTCAGTTATTGAATGGGTCTTATTAGTTTTTGGAACACATAGAAGAATCAATGCCAGAGGTAAAAAATGGGCATGATGCAAAAAAGCAAGATTTAAATCACCTTTGAAGGAAAGAGACTTATGGTAAAAATCGAAAAAGGGGCTCCAATTAGACCAAGGAGATATATTGATTTTTTTATACAATCCTCCAAAATTTGTATGCGTGCAAAAATATTACTATGCGTCAACGATTAAAAAGTTGGTTCAAAAAATATAAACTTCCTTGAACTAGAGTAAATATTGCTAGTGAATATGATTTAGTGCTGCACATTCATGAGTAGTATTCAGTAATAATGTTTGAACAAACCCAAAAAAATAAATTCCTACCAGGAAGTAAAGCAGGTTATATTGGCATCCGGTGCATACGAAGATATTTACAGGAGGTACTACAACCAAACTAGTTAGCGTGCTTCCTAAAGGGACTCAGTCAAAAGCTAACAGCATTCACATACAGGCTGGCCCAATCGCACAAGGAGTAAGAATTTCACTTGCGACCCAATGAATCTTTCGTTCACGAAAACACTGTTATGTAAACTGAGGGTTAGAATAAGCCACGAATTGATCGCATCCATGAAATGGGAGGGCGAAATGGAAGGTAGAGGAGTCGGATGGAGCTGAAATTCCATCTTTATCAGGGTGGGAAGCACTTAAACTGCGTGAAGCACCCGCGCGGCATCATGTTACTGGAGAGAGCTTCACGCAACGCGTCGGGTGATCTGGGCAACCCCTTTAACGGTTACACAAATTACCGCCGGAGCGCCATACGAGGCGCATACCAGAGTTGATGAAGCACTTTGGGCTGGCGGGGAAGGCTATATTGGAGAATGTAAATACTCGAGGATCTGTCGAGCGGGGGAGCTCGGGAAATTTTGATGGAATGGGAGATTCGTATATAAAGCCAGTGGAACGCAAAATAAGTATGAGGGAATTGCGCCGAAGGCAGGGATGCTAGGCGAGAGATGCATAAGGAAAGCTTTAATTTCTACGCAGGAATGAAACACTGCAGAAGTAAAGTACTTCAATTTCTCAACAAAGGGAGCAATTCTCATAATTTTTGTATAAAAAATTAATCAAATACGGGATGAGGGTGACGCTAGGATAAGGAAATTATCTTGAATGGCTTCCTGTTAATAAAACAAAATATATTAGCATATTAACCTTTTATCACGCATGAGGAAAAACCTGTTGTAAATGGCGTAGATCGTAGGTAATGAACAATATTCTGTAAAACTCGTATTGATGGAGTAAGTTGTGGAATAACTCTACAGTAAAATAATTATTTTTGGACGAAGAAGAGCTACCTCGGTTGTTTGGGTAGGCATTATTTTTAGATTTTGTTCGACAAGCACGAAAATAATTCCATATTAAACGACTTCTTATAGTTGAGAATTAAAATAATAACGGGCCACTGACACCTACAAAATTCGTAATACCACTACATTGGTCATCAAACACTGAGGTTATACATTATTCTCAAAATAGCATGTGTCCTATAGAGTGACGTGAGAAGACAACGAATTGCAAGAAAAATACTGATGGGATGACTGTAACTCAAAGTATTAAATGTGCTTATTGAAGCAAGGATTGTTCAACATAAATTTCTATTGAGATAGCTTTAATTTTGATCTTCATTCAAACCTAATTCAAGGTAACTTCTAAAATGTAGCGAAGCGATCCTTCTTTCGAATTAGTGACGGCCCACTTATTTGCATGCCAAGAAGAACGCAGTCTTTGTGACGACCGCTCAATATTTCTGGGAAATGTTGAAAAAAGAGTTGAAAAGGAAATACAACACTATAATGCAGAGACATTTTGTAAAATAGGATATGTTAACAATGACGAGCGATCTGTGATAGAATCCTTCCCTACTACTTAATGTAGCATTTCAATAATTTCCGTGAACAGTAACCATTCGTTTACAGCTATACAAAAATATTGTGAAGTGCTTTAAACTTGTAATGCCCTTTAATAGGCAAAGCCGCTCGAAAAATAGCACTAGATACCAAAATAAATATCATTGCCACTTTATTTTTCGACCTTCTGCATTTAGGTCTTACTCCATGCATTTTTTATTGCAAGCTTATTTGCACTTTTTTCGATTTAGTTGGCAGCCGCACAAATTTACAGCATCAACAGACTGGTGACTGTTTACATGACGAAATCAGTTTCGTCTTACTACAATTGACGACGCATTTCACCACTCGGTAATTTCAAAGATACGTGGAAATTAGAGTAACATTTTTTAATTGGAGACTATCGTGGTAACCTTAACTGCCTCGAGAAGTGGAAACCTTACGAGCAAGGAACATGGATATCGAAGAAGTGGCCACGAGAGACTTTGGTCTAGGAGAGTGAGTTCGGGTGAAGTCGAAGAAAGTAGATTAGGTTGACAGGAAATCAAATGAAGATCTGCTAGACTCAGTGGGGAGGAAATTAAGTTCCTGGAGAAAAAAATCCTCGGAGTGCGAGGTGGCCCAGGGAAAGGAACTGGCCCCCCTACCCTGAATGTGTGAATTTCACACGCCTGAGGCTTAGTCCGGGGTGAGCTCTACTCTCACCTATCAAAAACCAACCTTCGGGTTGAATCACTGAGTGAGTGAGGGTGAAAGCGTGAGGAAACACGAATACGATGATGAATAGAAAGAAATAATGTCACTAAGGAATAATATCAGGAAGGCTTGAAAGAGGAATGACGTTGTCATTAGCAATGTACCAAGTATAAACAGGTATAGGCAGGTCTATCAACTGCCAAAATAAAAATTACAAAGGCACTTTTGGGGTATCCATAGCATGTCCTCACCATATACCATACTCCTCTAGAGCTACACTTTCATCACCTCCCCGGAATATTTATATTCCCCTTCATCCCGCTTTACATATATACCCTTTACCTTCCTCCTCGACTACTCTCTCTAAATTCTTTCAATGTTCCCTACGGTTATCCACCACCCCTCATAATCCCTTCCGTTAATTGCATCTATTCTCGTTGAATTCCATTTACCAATTTAGGCAGCTAATCTACCATCTCGAGCACTTCCTCATTCGTCTACCTCCCTATCTGGCTCGTTCTTCACCATATCTTCTGAGCTGAGGTGGAAAAACATTCTTAACCAATAGGAAATTCCTCCCTAGGAAGAATTTAGGAGGGCTAAGGGGATTTTGGACCATTATTCAGAAAAACGCGTAAATACACACACACACACACACAGTTATTATTCCACACTTTCTTTTAAAGAACACGACCCGGGTTTCAGCATCTCATGCCATCATCAGGATGATGCCATATATGTACAAGATTTGCTCGTTTAATAATATAGGATATATGCAAAATTTGCTCGTTTGATAGTACATAAAAATATATACAAGATTTTCTCATTAAATAGTATAGGATTTACAACAAATTTTCACAGAACCCGAGTTTTTATTGAACACATAATCACTGATCAGTCCGGCTAATCTTCCGGAAAGGAAGTAGTAACCCTCGTGATTTTTCATCACACGCCCACTAAGAACAACCAACCAACACTTGTAAGTACAGGCTTTGCGAGGATCCACCGGCGTATAACAGATGAGAAGTGATGGGAAGATGGTAGAGCGAATGATGGGCACGACTCGGAAGAGAGCGAGCGAAGTAAGGGAGAGATGCACGGTGGTGGGAGGACGTGAGTTAAGTGAGAGATAGGAGAGAAGGAGATAATTCGGCAGGAGAGGTTTGAGAATTCTCGCGAGAGAGGGAGAGTGAGGAAGGAGGAGAGTCGAGCAGAAAGTGGAAGTAGGTCGTAGATAGGGGACGGTTGACATGGCGGGAGAAAATTAAAACAGGGAGAGGGTTCAGGGGGATGGGGAGTTTGGCGCTTCGGTACGGGAGTAGAAGTGAATTTGCCCTGGAAGCGGGAGAGTGAAGGCAACCAAAGTCGCCTTAACTCTCCCGCTTCCCGCAAGTTGTTTCCCGTGGAAGTCTCGTGTTTGGCGAAATAACGAATTAAATCGCAACTTGCAGGATATCGTTTTATTTACGTTAGCGCAAAAATGTCACTTTTAGATTATCAAAATAACAAGGAATCTCGGAAGTATACAATAAACGCGGCAATGTGAAAAATTGCCGAACATTGGCAAGAAATTCGTTAGTACACCAAACTTAATCAGTTTCACTTGCATTTGTGCTAGTTATAACATACTATTAATCAAATTAAATTAGTTTTTAACTTTATATTCACCCTAATTCAGCCCTCACTATTCAATCTGAAATGATTATAAAATTAATTCCCTTTGGTATTCTGTAAAAATAGTAAATATAACTATAAAATATACATCTACATATATTTATAACAATTAGTCCTCCGGCAAATAAATTTATTATTTAAAAGTTTAATCCCTGATCGTGTTCAGGTGATTATGGAAGATAATAATAGAATCAAGTCTATTTCCCGTAGTAGTAGTGTGTAGTAACAGTGTTTGAAGGCGTATTGATTACTGTCCCTATCGACCCCTTCTCCCACTCGCAGTATGCGATTACCCCTCAAAGTGCTACTTACCAATGACTTGTAAGGCTGCTACTATAGAAGTAATTTTCAAGAGTTTTCCTCCAATTTTCCTCTGGTTCTGACCATGGGATATACATCGAAATACTACTCTGCGACCCCACCGCAGGATGTTGCAGGGGGTGTTAGAACACCAGCCATAGATAGTTAAAAGCAGGTGGGAGAGGACGGAGGTGAATTGTGTGTTAACGACGTGTCTTAAGTTAATATCTTGCCTGCTTGTTATAATCATTAATGGTGCGTGGAAAGAAGGAATGTTTGTACCTGTCAGTTCAGCAGGGTAACACTCACACATGGTACACCCACAGGGTAACACAGGGTAATTCTCTGTGTCGTACTGAAACTCACCTCGTCGGAGGTTTTCAATATATCTATGCCTTGTGCGAAGCCTCCGAGTCTCAAACGATTCCCAACTCTCTGTACGTTCGTAGCAGTTTTTAACGAAGCGTGCGGCTTTTATTCGCACTTTATTTACTTCGTGGATTTAATCTTTCTGTGGTGGTCCCAAATGCTCGTGGCGTATTCGATATTTGCCCTACCCAGAGCAAAGTCGCATTTGTATTTCTCTTTTTTATCATTCACTTGGATTATTCATTTTTCCTTACCCGACGCTTCGAAAGAAAACTTTCCTATCGTCATTAGGGGGCCAATTTTCGACCCCTGTGATAATTATCGAGTGTGACCACAACAATGTTACCGCAAGGTTTCGTCAACTTAGTACTGTTGAGTTGCCACACCCAATTCACATTTGATAAATATAGCGAGAAAAAATATAAAGATGAGTAGCAGCAGGCGATGCTTCAACGAAACTGAGCAATAATCTGCTACTTTTGCATGAGATAATTATCACGGCGTTTATAGAATTGACCCCAGGGTTGTTAGTGCCGGACAATCCAAGTGGTCGGGTTTTTAAACTAGTTCCTTCAAGTAAGGTCGATTGCGATTGGCCGAGTCGCATTTCTTTTTACCGCCATTTTTAGGCTGCCACTCAGTGCTCATCTGAATGCTTTGGTTCCTGTTGATGCTCTTGAGTTCTAAGCGGATGACCTACCTGGCGATCCTTGGTGATAGAAAGCCAGTGCTCGAGCCAGCACACTAACCTGGGGTACGATCACGGTTCTCTATGACTCGTGAGCTCGCGTTATCGTTAGCATTCAATTGTGCGCATGAGATCGAAAACGTGATCGACATTCTTAAAATTTTATGAGGTGCATTATATCAATAGCTTTTGTCAAATTAAGGTGTAAATAACTCCAATACCCGTAAACATTTACCTTTATTGAAGAAGGGATTGAAAAAGGGGCTGTTGAGAGTTTTACGGGGGATTATCCCACGCCAAGGACCAGCTCAACACAATCGGTACTGTAGTCTATATCGGAGCTATTACCTTTAATTAATTCCGTAAGCCGTAAGAGCTCACTTCTTTGTTATTACTAGCTTTAATTGATCGAGTGCATTCTTAAGGTAGTAACTGCGAGCATTTCCCTACTGGAGTCCCTTGCGTGTTGGATAACGATAACGACAAGGCTAAAGAAGAATCCGTTATCCCACCCCTAATCCCGTGATGCTCTCATGCAATTTCAACACAGGTGGATATCCAAGGGATGCTTTCACTCGTGTTTTAAGTGGCATAGAAGAGTCGTCTCGCGTTACTTTGGCTTTTAGCATCGGTTTGGTGGAACCTCAAATATAAGATATTGCTTTCCTGGGCCGCAGATTGCCAAAAATATGGGCACGTTTTCCCCGGCTCTCTTACCCGTTGGGTCCTCTCGCAGGATATTGTTTCCCTCCCAGTGTAGCATTCTGAATCTTTCTCCGTCTTCTCCCGCTACCCCTTCCCCGAATCTTAAAATTCTCCTTCTCTTTTTTCTCATCTCCCTCCTCGCGGAGTCGTAATTAATTCAGCCGTTTCCTCAGCTATTCGAAATTCCTACCGAGTTTCGAGTGAGTCGTGGGGTTTCCACCTCTTTTCCTAACTCCCACTCTTCCTGCTGCTGCTTTCTACCTCTTTCGCGTAAATTAGTGGAAAATGCTAGAGTTAGTGTTAGGCTGCGTTGCATCTTTGAATTTCAGTATCGCTCTTGCGACTGAAATTACTTTTGTACGACATATCTTACATGGCATGAATATCAACTTTCCCTCTCCTCCCCGCTGGCTCCTCCTCTCACACGTAAATTAGTGCTAATGGCCAGTGGTAGTGTAAAGCTGTGTGGTATCTTCGAATTTCAGTAGAGCTCTGCGGTGCACATTATATACAAAAAAATTATATATCGCACGACATCGGATAAATTGGTTCCTAAATAACGAGTCACATTCCACATCGCACAAGAGCGCTTATCGCAACCATTGTAAATTTAGAACACTATTGCATATCACTTAATTTTCCCTGGCATGTTAACCAGTTGGTTTTCTATATTGACCGTTTGTTCAATTCTCACACTTGATTAAAAGATTGGTTTCTACTTCAAACGCAGGCTATCGCGCACTTTTCATCACTAAATTTCTTCCGCAAATTCCAACTTCAAAATAGAAAGAAGCTTTCAAGTCTAAAATTCACTAGTTCTAAGACACAAGTCTGCCAAATCATAAACGCGTGGCACTATTTCGCTTTATTTTCCCCTGATTTTTAAAATTTTATTTTATTAATACCATGTAAACAGTAACTTTTATCTCATACTGCGTAACACTGCTTGATATTATATTGCAAAGTATGCCATTACATATTGTAGGTTTTCGCATTGCATCACATCGCTTGGCATGACATCTCATCGTGGCTCAGTATCACTGGAATATTGCATATCGTAAGAGATACATCGCATATTCGCACAGTCCTAGGCTTACGTCGTAGAGGTATATGCTCGGTGTTGAGCTGATTCATGATGTGAGGTGAGGGCAACATGAATTAACACTAGTCCGGGCAAGGCGAGTATATCAGTCTCGCTACTCTACTCTCTTACAATTTCTGCATTCCTCTGTTAATTAGAATACTTCTCAGCTTACATTCTTATATTCTTCTCAATTTGACTTTATCTTCAGCATATCTACAACTACCAACAAATTGTTATAATAAAATTCTTCCGAATGAATGGTAGGTCGCCGCCTAGTACTGCCTATTTTTAAGAGATTCAACCAGAAATTTTGATACTACATCTAGGTTTTAACAAGTTTTTTGCAATATAGAAAAAAAGATTTTCAGAGAACCCTATCTTTATCATAAGTACATTTCTTATTAGTTAAATGCCCAAATATCTGTCAGACTTCGATCTTTAATCAAACTATGCTTCCAACTGAAATAAAGGTGCCCCATGAATATTTTTTTCGTTCCCGCGTCCATTGAAAATAAATATTTCATCATAGTATCTATAAATCATCAATATGGATCGCCAAGATTTATTTTAATTATATCTGAACCCTACAATATTAACATATCAAAGGAATGGAGATAATGTCTAATGAAAAAGTCCCACGAATAGTTGGAGGAAAAAGGTGTTGATGAAAAGCCTGCAAATTAGAAATGATACAGTTAGTTTGAACTCCGTGACATAAAATTCTATCAAAAATAGTAATGGGAAGTAAATGGTAAGAGTTATCGAAAAAGGCCAAGGATGAAGCGGAACACATAAATTGTGTGAGGTGAAAAATGAAAACATATGATGGAATAAGAGCTTAGCCGATAGGCGTTCAGAGCTGGAAGCAAACATATCAGTAGATTGATGACTGGTGACGAATAGGGGGATTTCTGTAGGAGAGGATCATGATGAATTTTATGGGGTTAATCTTACCTCATTATTTTTCACTTTAACTCCAGTAAGAAAATCAATGAATTTAGTGCTGCTATTTCTTTTTTAGTTTATATTCCATTAAAATAAAAAACTTAACATTTTTTCCACTTTCTATGTCGTGGTGCATTAAATAATCGTTCAAAACCATTCGAAATGGTTAGAATCTGCTTATAGGCTTTTGCAAATAATTTCAGGGTAATTTATATTTATATCCTGTACGAATTATATATTGTTTTCTTCCACCGTTGAGTTATTATGGATGCCATCCGGTAGTTATTAATAAATTTAGTTGCCACATATATTTCGTATATTTTTACAATCCATGGTAATTTCGCTATAATTCAAATCATTCCCTGGATTACTCACTTTACTCGGTTTAGTGAAAGAAGCAGCCTTGAGTTGCGATAAAGCTGAAACTCCATAGGGGTAAAGAAAATGCATCCCATGGACATCTGCCACAGAAGAGATGTGGAAGGTTCTCTTTCACGAGGCCCCAGAGCATATCCACTCGTTCCTACGTCTCCTAATGCGCAGGCACTGGGAGCAACCATAACAATTAATGCTTGCCTATTTAATTTTTTAATCCAACGTCAAGGTGGTGATATAAATCGACTAGGAAAATTTGCTCCAGTATCATAAAATTCGTTGAGGCAATTAACTTTAGGGATTAATGGCCCGTCGCGTCCGCGATTCAATTATAAAGTAGGGCATTATAATTGCCATTAATAGATAGGCACGTGGAGCTATTGGAACTGGGATCTAGTCATTAATGTAGCCAAAAAACTTCAGGCATCCCACTAACAACCCATTATGAAGAACTTATCGCTAATTTGGGTTATATTTACGCAATAAACAAAAACCAGCTATATTTAAATTGCAAACAAAAATCACATAAAGGAGTACTCGGGTCAATTTTGACTGTCTGAAACACTCTAGGTTATTCTCGAAATATATATTTTCAAAGATTTACTATCCATTCGCTATCTTACTTAATGGCGCTTTGTAGAAAAATAACGGAGTCAATTATGCAAAGTTTAATTGAAATGTTCCACAAAAGCTTTATTTTTTCCAATGGTAATTTAAGTTGAGGTATGGAATTTTTAGTGTGACTTTTAACTATGGATTATATTGAATAACACAAACAGATCTATGCATCGCTTCCGCATAATTTCCAATAGATTCGTTCAGTTGAATTTCCCTTGAGATTTTTTTTTAGAGATTAGTTCATTTCGCGGTACATCTAATTTACGATCGAACAATCAGCTTGCGTGAAACTCAAAACACTTTGCCCTAAGGTATTGAAAGAATTTTTCTCATAAAAGTGCTATCAAAACTATTCGTAACACATTTAAGACACTTCCCCACTCTGAAGAGCACTTCATGCATACAGTTTCCAACCTTTTTTTCCCCTCACCCCATCTCATGTTTATTAAAGTCCCACATAAATTCTTAAAATCTCTATTACCTTAAGTGTTTTCAACTTTTTTGGGGTTCATTTAAGTTCTTAATCAAGCAAATTGGGAAGGTAGCAATGAGGACACGGTATAAAAATACATTGTGACTGCCTTTGGAATTAGTAGCAGGGCTACCGCATAGGGAAACTAATTTAATCTAGTCGTAATTAAAAAACCTTCGCGAGGAATCGCGTGAGGATCTGGACTGAGGCACTTACGTGAGTCTCAAAGGAGGAAAAAAGGGAGCACATTTGAGTTCCCTTGATACATTGCTGCACCTGAACAAATAATGAATACATGAAAACGTGTACTTCATGAATTAAAAAAGTCACACGAACGAATCTTTTAATTTATACGAAGGCCCATTAAAAATTGGGTGGTACCCTGCTGAGCGCGGAAATTTGTGTCAGTCCCAAGTCTCTCGTCACTGGCGGAAACCCATACCCGAAACCTTCCCTTGGTTATACAACTTTCGTGAGACATAAGCCATAAAACAAAATTACTCCCGTAAATGCGAGTCATTTTAATTGATCGCTAATGGAGATTGAACATAATGGTTTGGTCTAAAAAAAGGCACTTAGATGAAAGTGCAGCAAAAATGGGAATCATAAGTTGTAGTTTGATAGCTTCCCATGAACTGTAATCACCATTGAATTTACATCGTAATTAATTCACCGTCGCGTATATAACCTTCCCTTATATTTTCCTCATCTCTCCATACCTTCATTTCACTTCGTCTTCTTCCTCTCTTGCCTCCTACTTCTTCCGCTCTCATCTTCCACCCGTCCTGCAATACATCCCACCACGCTTTAACCACTTTCGCCCCTCATTTTCCGTAGGCCTCATCCCTACCCTCGCTCCTCCCACACTTAACCCCCCATGGTACCCGTAAGGGTAGCGAATACCCTCTCGCCTCACCCTCAGGGCATCTTTCTCCACCCCTGTTCGCAACAGTCTTCGTACACGTCTTCCCATCATTCTCCAGGCGCACCTTAAACCTCCATCTCTCCCCTAACCCACCTCTTGCACCCTCCGCTTCCAACATCCTCTGCCCACCCTCCCATTGCCAAATAATTGCCCTAAATTTAATCCCAGGATTATACTCCACACGGCAGGAGGATTTCCTCTTACCCCACACCCTGAACCCTACCCTTAAAAGTCTCCTCTCCCGCTACTCACGCTTTGCTCTCAGCGTCCTCACCCTACCTTTCTCTTACCCTCACTCTAACTCCCTCTCATTTCCCCATTTAACTAAGTTCCCTCCTCCCATTTCGCCTTCTACCCCGCTCAATTTACACCACAACCAGTAAGGCTCCAAGATATTTGAATTCAAGTTTTACAGAGCGATTTAAAAAAATGTTGTATCGCAAAATATACAAGGAATTGAATGATATCTGGCCAAATTCGCTCACTACTGATTTATGAGAATATTTATGGACTTTCCAGTTGACCTAGGGGCTTTATATGTGGTAAGTGGAATGGGTTTGTCCTGTAAACACCAAAGAAAATCCAATGTTCTATGGAAGTGGACTGAGATCATGCCCAATAAAGTTTTTTGGTCTCAAATCAGAACGGAACGGAAATTCCAATTGAGTTTTCGTAGCATAGATACAGATATTTAGTAGTTGCAATAGAACTTCACATTAAAATAACGCAGGCACTGAGCTTCATCACACAGAAGTGTTTACATCGTGCATCATGCGTTATCTCATAACCTTTGATGGCTTACAAGGCGTCATTTTGCATTAATATCCCACTTTACATTACACACATGATATCTCAAAGAGAAGATCCCTCGCAAAAAACGTTTAAGCTGAAAAATATATTTTTAATTTTAGCGACGGATATTTTGCCAATAATAGACTCTTGTGGTTTATTATTTCTGAAGACACAACAATTCCTTTTCTCTTTAATATGTCTTCATTCCCCCATGACAAACTTAATTAAAATTTGTAAGTATCGAATTCATTTAGCCCATCTCATTTGGCATTCGGTGCCTGAAAGCTTTTACTGAGATAACACCTTATAATACATTTTTAGATACCTCGAGATGACACATTCATAGTTTTTCTTTGCAAAACATCATTCAGTATGCCCAGCATTATTTTCCTCTACATTTGTACAATATGCCCAAAATCCCTAATATATACCTACTCAAGCCTTAGAAATCCTCGTATGGCAAGTTATCTCATTTTCAGTTCAAAACGTGTTAAACAGATGAAAGGTTGTCCTTTTAGCTTGGCTTTTTTGTGAGGCAGGAGCGAAAGCAAAATAGTGCGTTGCCCCTGGGGCAGGTGTTTTAGACATGCTGACGAGCTAATGTGTAACCGTAGATATCTCATAGCCATTCAATGGAACATTAAAAGCTATTCAAATGGTATAAATATCTCGTGGCAAATTCGATTCTTTCTTTTTTTAAGAAAATACAAGGAAGTAATAGCGTGATCGATAATAATATTGCTATTACAATTGTTCTAGTTATGCAATTTGTTCTGGACACATCTGCCCCGAAAAAAAGTATTAGGTTGTGGTACTTCTACCATAGTTGGTATTACCGCACAATACTTCGGAAAAAATGGCTATGGACTAACAAAGGGTTATAAAATATCAATGGAGGCCACCGCGTATACAGCGTTATGGTTTAGTCGTCTTATACTGTGCGAGTGTATTTCGAATGAATTACTTTGCTTGTAAATTAGTCTGATAGATTTCTAGAGACGAAAATAACGGCAACCATTTACTGAAATTTCTTTTCTGATTAGGTATTTGCATGGAATAAACATTATGACGATATATAATAATACATAATGTGGTAACGAGTTAATAAGAAGACAAAACCGTTGACTAATTATAGTAAAAGATACATGAAGTGTAAACACTGAAACGGTTCATTCGAGAAGGAAAGCTAAATAGAGTTTATGAATATGGAGTACACGCACAAATCACATCGGAAAAACAGATTTCCTAAAGTAGACATTTAAAAAATCAAGAAAATATCTACGCTGATGTAAAAAGTAATCAAATAGCACTGCCGCATATGCACTCACATGATATAAAAATATAGCACGAAGACCAGAAAGTGGACTATTATAGTAGATTGGAACCGTTTTTGTCGCCGCTTGGAGCTTTGTTGAGCGAATAAATAATATAAATTTATGACAAATACAGGTTTTTAGGGAAAACTGACGTGAATGAAATATTAAAAACAACAAGTCATTGTGAATTAAAAAGGCAAAAAGGCATAAAAAGGCATAAAGGCATAAAAAGGCAAACAAGAAATTATTCTCTAAGGTACTTCTGCATCTACGCGCGCGTGCCATAAAAGTGTGGTGGACAGAAAGTGAAATATCCTTCGGACAGACATCGTGTCATCCTACCTCTTGGAGCGAGGCAGAGTGAGCAACAAATACGTGACGAGACAGCGGATGACAGACATGTCCACCCTTACATTGACCTGGCGCTTGTCTGCCAACATGAACACAGCGGAGTGAAATAAAATGAGCTCGGAGCCAGCCAGCCATTGAATAGTTTGAAAAGGCTGAGAGGAGTAAGGATTGAGGACAAGACGGAGTAGAGGGGATTTTGCTGAGGATCAGCAAAGAGGAATGAATAATGCAATTAAGATAATGACGTTACTTGGAGTATTTTTTTAAATCAAGGCTTGTTTGAAAATGTTTTTTTCTTTTCTAAAGCATAAGGATATTTAGCGTAGTAAGTCTCGGAAACAAAGGAGAATGAGAGATTTTCGAGACTACGACACCTCTTTGCCTTCCTTCATGGCTATAATGAGATAGGCGTACGGGGCAGTTTTGCTCATAGATGGTTAAGGCAGAGGGCGAAAAAGGTTCTTTGTCCCTCCCCACAGTGGGTAAAGGGTCGATTGAGCCCATCCAGGAGGAGATGAATAGCGGGGTAAGAACTGAATGGGGGTTGAGAAAGTCTTTAGCGGGATTGTTGCATGACATCCTAGACGAGTTGAGTTGATGAATTACAACGAACGATGAAGATCCAGGTGGGCGGTCATGCCGTACGCTGTATGGCTGTTTCATTTTCACAGAACAAAGAATCCTCCGATCGAGCGACGCAAGAGAGTAGCCGATCTCCCCAGCTTTGTCTCTAGAGGAGAGAGGGACGTTATTTGTTATCTGATTTAACCCGAAACTGGGCACCAATCACGCTGTCATCATTACACGTCGGAAACTCGAGGAGATCCACCGATCAAAGAGGTTTTGTTGTCCGATGTGCAACCTCCTGAATTTATGACCCATAATTCATAAACGCACCGCACATGCACTAGCAGGAGGTGTTGGAACTTAATAACTGCCATGCTTCGGACCTACTCTCTCCATCCCATAGAGGATCAATATCATTCTTTATTTTTTACGACTAGCGCCACCACTAAAAGTCACACTACACCTCAGTCGTATGATGGTGGATCGTTTATCTTGTTTTCATTGATAATGAGAAGGTTGAGGAGTAGGTTGGCTACATATCGTTGGGATCTGTGCTCAAATCGAGGAAATTCGTTGAAACATCTACAATTAAAATTAGAATAGATTAAGTAAAGCTAGGTTAAGCCTGGAACCATTCAGGAGGTACTGAAAAATGAGGTTATGTACGCGGATGTGGACAATAGATAGAAACATACATAGATAGACTTTAGTGCATAATAAAATTTTAAAGTGTGTTGAGATTACAATTCGGGGGTTCCCTCTCCCATCTATCACATTTATCTCAGGGAGAAAATGATACCAGCAATTAATATAAACCATCAAATACAGATATAAATTATTTTGGAAAATAAAGAGGGCATTACCTAATTTACAGAGTACTGAGTGCAGGTCAAAAATTTAAACTTTGACTGCGGAAATATGTACAATAGAGGTATTTGCTTAATATTTTTGCCTACTTAACAGGAACCCGAAAACATCCTGTTGGGCCTTGGGTCATCAATCGTGCGATTAATAGCAGAAAACTCTGGAATTTCTAAAAAAAACACCCTTTTCTGGGTGTTGAAAAGTCATATAGGCGGGTTTTGAACCCTCGACCCACGAAATTGCGGATGCTGACTTTAACTAACAGCCACTAGGCCATTTCCAATTTATCTACAAGTCATAAAGTTAAGTCAATAAATGGTTTATAGCATACACCACATTAACAAAAATTAGAAAAATACAACTCTTTGTGGGGAAAATTTAAGGATTTGGCTCTTATCCTTTTTTTGCCATAATTAATAACTAATCTTTGGTACGGTTATGGTTAATTCAGGGCAAATCAAAAGGTAAATAGCGTATATTCAGGTAATGAATATGACCGAAGATTATTCTTATAAGATTTTTGGTTATTGTTTGCTCCAGTAGGGAAAAAAACAATTTATGATACTGTGACACACTAGGAGAAAGCAAACATTTTCACGAACAAAATACACTGTTTCGTGCAATTCTATCTACAAAAAGTGCCTGCCTGCATAATATAGGCTGACCATAAAAAGGTATATATATATACCCACAATCAATTTCGCTACTCTTGAAACTTGGCTTTACGGAATATTTTGACCGTGAACTTGGAAAAAGAACGTTCATGACGACCATTTTTGTTAACTGAATAACTGTAAATCATAGATTCAAAAATATTTGCAGGAATGAGTTCATTGTTGACAACAGAACCATGCTATGATATTAAGTCCAAAGTATGGTAAACCGCTCAGTTATTGGCCACATGGTATTT
This sequence comes from Pyrrhosoma nymphula, assembly GCA_963573305.1. Lineage (NCBI taxonomy): Eukaryota > Metazoa > Arthropoda > Insecta > Odonata > Coenagrionidae > Pyrrhosoma > Pyrrhosoma nymphula. Next base: position 42,406,979 of record OY754334.1, read on the forward strand.
TGAAGAGCATAGTAACAGTACAGTGGGACAAAATTTACAATAATCACTATTGTAAATTTTGCTATCATTATTGTAAATTTTTTCCAACTGTACTCTTACTATACTCTTCAAAATACCATGTTGCCAAAAACTGTAGGGTGGCCAATAACTCCAATAACTGTACGGTTTACCCTATTATGAAATTCAATGGGATACCTGAGCCACCGCTTTAAAGGCTTCAAATGCTTGTAACACATGAGCTATCACCCAATATCTCATTACATCTTCTTTATTTTAACTGGAAATAACCAGCAACTGAAATGAAACAACTATGAGTCGTAATAATACCACCACTTATCGTAAAAGCAGCACTCAGGGACGGTTACAGTACGAAGCGGCATTATAAGTCTCCTTCACGAGTGCTCGGAATCGACGCCAAGAGATATAATTTCATTATAAGTGGACTTTTATTACAATTTGAAGCAATTCTCACCACTCTGTGACTCGTGCAGTCAAAACGCTGGGTCCCAGTGTTGCCATGCACTTGGAAAACTATAAGTACACTTAATTGGGTTAGAGCGTAAGGCTCAGAGCCATGAAAGATGGAAATGAAAACGTTTTTTGATAAGAGGCACCACTTGCGACAACTTTGTAGAGAATAGCATTAAGGACAACTATAAATTTGATCCCTTTTTCATAACATTTTATAAATTTGATTCCTAAAGGAATCATTTTTTAGCGAAATATCACCAAAGAATTTGACCTACTTTTGTCACATGCATATCTTTACAAAAATAATACTAGAAATTTAAAATTATTGCCGCCCAAGAAAACATATCGCTTCGTGGCACTAAAAGGATATTACTGAGGGTACGACTTTATAAAATGTTTCTCTCAATTTAACTGATGCTGATATTTTTAAATGGTTCGTATATTGTGTAAAAAAGAACATAAAAAACGCACAGGAAAAAGAGCCATCGTCGTAAATGTTGAAATTTCAGCTTCTTTCAGAGGGAAGTCAGCAGTTATTTTTATATTTTTAGATTCTTTCACGGGGACTTGAGGGTATATTTGCGAGCCTGGGTTTTGAGAAAATTGAGAGATACGAATTTATAACATAAATTGGAAATAAAAATCATTGGTAGATATAAAACGACGGGGTACAAAGATGAATTCCAAGGGAACAAACAGTTTACCGCGTCTTGTTCCATCTTTTGATTCGTTTGCTGGGGATTGCGCTTTCGAGTAATTTAGGTTTATTTTTAAAACAATATAACATTTTTATTTCCAACCGAAGTTAAAAAGGCTTTTCTTGCAGAAAATAAAACATCCCAGCAGGCGTTTTTAAAGCTTTTGTTCTTCATTCATTTGTTACGCAACTAATAAGGGTCAATTTTGACCCTTACTAACCTAAGCAATTTAACTTTGTTTTCAGTAAGAAAATATGAGAATAAAGGAAAGGTTACTCTTTGGGTGTTCACACATCTTTTAAAAACACAAAAATGTCATGAAAAATCCAAGGGATATTGCAAAGACTATTTTTGATTTGATGCTGTACGCATGCGGTTTATCAGTACCAATGTTTCGATACTTGAAGTCGCTTAAAAATTTAAATGATATCGACTGTGCTAATATAATAAAGGTCAGTGATTCAAGATTAAATTTACACAAGTTTGTTCAAATTGACTAATTTTTCCTCCTGGTATAGTTTTAGTGGGATTTTACGTCACAAGATATGTCCAATAAGCTTGTCATTCCTACTTTTTAGAATTTTCATCGAAAATAATTTCTCCATAGCATTTCTGCATTAACATGACTTTTTTCTTCGTTCACTTGATCATCTTCATTCGTCTATAACACTGCCGTGTTATTTCGTTCAATCATAATTTTTGGCTGCCCACATCGTCTGAGCTTCACTGTCGTGAAAGAGTGTGGATCCATACACTATTTAAACGAGTACATCCTTACTTACAAACTTGCGCTGAGATCAATAAACCAATTGCTTATTAATAATGGATTGATGGTGCCAAGGGGCAAACGGTGAAGATTACCACTAAGCTTCAAATCAACGGAGAGACACGCCACTAGGTCTTTACTCTGACATGAAGCACTACACTCATCTGAATGCCTTTGAGCCTAACCTCGCCTTCGGCATCCAAGATGTCCACAAAACCCATGCTCCCCCATGTGATGGACGCAAGATTCGTATCCAAGATCCCGGGATAAGAGGGAGTAGGGGCACAGGAAGGAATAAGGTAGGGGGAAGAGTAAGGGGCAGGGGTCGGGTGAATTTCAGGATGATAGGACATCAGGAAGCGGGAGAGACCGGGACATGCCAGCAAGGTGACCTGGGGGAAGGCTGCATTACTACGAAGCCTCCGGACTAGGGATACCAATTTTTCATTCAATAATCGATTTCCTGTACTACTCTATTGTAATCTGAAGTTAACTAATCAATTAGACCAATTAATCTGGGGATAAATTATCGATTAACGTACTATTCACGTCGTGTCCTTGTGCGTGTTTTCTGACGCACCCAAAATTTAATTTTAAACACTATCGAAGGTTATCAGGGTAATTTTCATGGTAAATCTTCACCCTCTCGATGTTGCCCATTGGAAATGTATCTTGAATATGCCTCAGATAACGAAGTAAAAGTATATATTTTTTTAAAAATGCGTCTCAGTAAGTCGATTCCAATAAAAAAATTGTCTTCAAAATATTCAATCAAGATTGCAAACATTTTTATTATATCTATCATTTGTACCTACCTTAATATTCAGTAAATACTTCAGAAATTGAATCGGCAGCTATTACTTATCACCAAGGAAATACCCTTTTGCAGTAATTTCTTAATTTGTGGGACATAGTTATCCAATTTTTCCAAATGTATTTTTCAATAGCAACATGTAATGCTTAGAGAACCATAAGGTGCTAGTTGTGATCGTGATTTCAAGGAGGTGGGAGATATCAGGCCCTCAAATGTTAGGCTAGGTAACGTGATATTTTTCGAAACCGGGTTCTTTTTTCAAGGAAGGACCGGGAATCCAACAACTGACAGCTGGTTTGCCGGGCTAATACTCAGACCACTACATCCCGTGACACTTTTGGGGGATTCAAAGGTAGATTTTAAGCCCATGCGGTCCATCAAGAATGGCATGCAATCCATCTTGACGGTCCATCAAAGATGGCAACGCAAGTGGACAGACGACTTCAAAGAATTAAACACCCATGCAGTTGCATCCTATATCTAGTTCTAGGGCATGTATGCATTTATTCATGATTACAGTAAATACGCCGATGAAAAACAAAGAAATTGCCACATTTCTAAGTATTTCATCGCCGCCACAATAGCCACGAGAAAAAAAAACATTTTTATCGTGGTTATTTAGTTATTTTAGGCAATTTAAAGTAGGTGCTGAAATCGTGTGAGAATACTAAGTTTTTCCCTTCTTTATTTACTTCTAGAGCGTTGTTATTAGTGAATTATCAATGCTCGCCGGGAAAAATCACAATAATTATTTTCGTTTATTGATTTAGAATATTTTATAGGAGTTATATATTATTATATCACTCAACGACTCTATTAAAAAATACTCCAAAAAATCAAGTAGTTCCTCCAGTGCCAATTACTTTCAAACAACGTTACCAAGAGTTATTAATCCGTATCTTTATCAGTAGTAACTTTACCTTCTATTCAATTTTATACACCTACATACTACCCTACGAGCCACCGCATAGGCAAGTAGGAGGGTTTGCTATGACACCAGCCGTTTAAAGGTGTAAAAGGGATGGGAGGTGAAGGTGGAGTGTATTTGGGAGTATTTTCAGTGGATTTCAGTTTATATTATGGTCACTTATTGTGCGTGGATAGAACGAATTTTTGTATAGGTATGCAATATGCAATACAGTGCAACTCTTATTTTCTGTCGGACCTAGAGATACAGTGCAGCGTCAAATAAAATTCTCTGTGTCACACTGAAACACACCTGTTCTGAATTTCTCAAGCAATATAAGCCTAGCACGTTGCCTCCTAGTCTCTAGCTGTTCCCAGCTTTATTCCTCTAAAAGCTGTGAAACCCTCTTTGTTCGCTCGTAGCAGTTTATAACGAAGCACACAGCATTACTTTTTTGTTTTATTTTAATGCACTGTTTTATTTCTCTTACAGTTATAATTGTTTCTATGAAGCTATTTTGGGATCCAAGGCAATAAGGAAAACTTGCACGGTGTATGATGAAGTCGGCTTTTTAATAATTATATAATTTATATCGAAATTAAAATATAAGAAATAAAGCAGCTCTAGTATTACCTGCATTGTGCAAGTTTGGAAACCCTTTCGATTCAAACAAAATTAAACTTTTTAGAGTAAATTTGTATCATCTAATGTGATAATACATCATATTGCATATTGCATTTCTTATGTCTTGCCTTCTAGCGGTATAGGGTTGAAGGGCACCGGGAAAAGATGATATAGCTCATTTTCAGACGAATCAATATCCTAAGGCGATATTTCATGAATATCGGACATCGCAGCCGGTGCATAGCAATATCGCACAATTCTGAATGTTTAGGCTTTAGATGAGTAGGCAGCAGTCTTGGGGAAGTTAGAATGGAGGATGAGTAAGGAGGAGGAGGAAGCAGGCAATGGCAGAGTGGAAAAGGGGGATCGGAGGAGCGTATCCCAGAAGCATTTGCGCAGGTGTGTTAACGGTAAAAAGTCTCGCTTAAGCCGATCCCTTCAAGGAAAAAGAAGGGGACTGTATAGAGGGAGAGGCGGGACGAGGAGCTCTGCACAGCAGCTCCTCCTGTGGGAGATGTGGGGAGGAAATATGCTGAACTTCCGTAAGGGGCCGGGGAGACATGTCTTTGACCTATTCTCGCGGGATAGAGAAAAAATACACACCACCTTCTTAAACCCTTTTGAAAAAAAGAAAACTAAGAGACCTTTGAAAAGGGATACTGTGGGAAAAAATGGGGAAGCAAAGAGAAGAAGAAGGTAGTAGGTTAAAAAGAAAATAAATGATGGAAGATGCATTAGATTTTTGATACCTGTGAAGCTGCGTGAAATTTATCCCCGTGGCGTTGAACCGTTCTCTTATCTCGACTGTTGTTGCCTTCAACAAATACGCCGCGGGGTTCCTCAATTATGCTCGGGTATCATGCTGAGGATTTTTTATTTAATCCTTTGATCCTTTTATGCTCGATATTTTTGAGTGCCCAGCATAATGCTCGCGTCATATTTCTGTCGGCTCAGTCATAGGTTTTAGAAGCGATTTTTCCCTTGCCGTAACTCATTCCTCGGAGATGAATACTGCCCTTCGGCATAATTGCGTTAGCCCCAAATACCCCTCTCTTTCTTGTGAGCGAAGGAAAGGTATCCGAATGTGAGGAGTCTTATTCAAAAATCTTACGTTTACTCGCTCGAGGCAAAAGAAGATTTTTCCTTGCATGAGCAAGATGTGTTTGATTTCAAAGAGTTCAAGGTTTAAAAATGGAAGACTGCTCGCGGAGATAGGCCAAATGGAAAATGAAGAATAGCCCAAAAAAAGAAAATAATTCTTCTCATGAGTTACCTCACTAATCTCTTTCGTCTTTTTCTTCGGATGCGACTGTCTGTTAGGCATTTCCTGGCGAAAAAAAACCGAGGGCGTGTTAGTCACTTGAATTAACCTGGGCGTCTACCTACAGCGCAGCACGAAACATTAGGCTCTGGTTAAAAGCTATATTCTCAGACATAACTTTATGAAAATGTATGATGACTGTATCACTATAATAACCTTATAATTTTCACAATTGATATACTTAGACCAGTTTCATTGAAAAGGTGGCATCATTAACCTGAATATTTGCCTTTGTGATTGGACCGGTCAACAAATAATAAATTAATTGGGAAAATTACATAGCTATTACAGTAATTGATTCATAATAAGAATCTGACTTCAGCTGAAATGGAATGAAGGCAGCGGGAGTTGATAGTAACCTTCGGTTTCCAGGTGCTCCAAATTCTTGGAGAGTAGTGAATCGTCAAACCTACAATCTCAATCCTACAAACATGAAACATTCGAGGTGAAGTTCGAATCCAGGTTGGAGTGGAACCAACCTGTCTACTTTGGGAAATAGCAAGTAAATAAATAAACTAACATGGCGTAAACTTATCTTAAAGTGGACTCACAGGAAGGACCAAGCCATGTTTTAATTATTTTATCAGTACCACCACATTGTACCAAAACCACAATAGTAGGTATTACTACAACCTACAATTAGTAGGCATAAGTTTGGTTCACACCTACAAATGTGAATGGATAAATAGCACTAATTCGATTATATGGTTGGGTAATATAGCTAAAAAATTGTTATTAAAACGAAGTGGTAATTTTCCACCGAAAAACTATTTTGACGACGCGTTTAAGATAACTTATTTTTTCTCAGATGACAGTGAGAATGTCTAAAGAGTCTGTGAGGAGGATGACGTTTTTAGTTTAAAAGTGCTTTTTCATTAAAATAACAAGGAAGTCTTCCACTACATCTCGCTTTAGACTTCCTATATTAAGCAAACACATTAGTGACGGTGGTCATCACCTTACAATTTCTGGAAAATACAAGAAAATCAACTATTTAGACACTCACAGATAAGAGTATTTGGCAACGTATGAATATTTTTGCGAATACGTAACTCAAGTAGAGTAGATAATTAACGCAGGTAAATTTATTCACAAGGCCCTTGCTACATCAAACGCCATAGTGAATCAGTATGACGGATGCCACCATACGGGCGGGCTGGGAATTCTTGCACTATCCTAGCCTTATCGGCCTACTCGCAGCAGCAATGCTAGTCCTGAGACTTAAACGAGTGCGCCTACTATGGCTAGCTAGGTTGATATGCCATACACGTAGTACCCAGCATTGGCCCTCTTTCGGTCGCAAAGTTTTTCCAAATGCTGAGATCGTGACATGACGTCAGTTATTCACTTACAGGAAAAATACATACAGCAAGCACGCTTTATCGAGCATTGGAACTTCGTTTTAATTATATTTTTCCTGCAGAGGTTCAGTCAATGACCCTCAATGCTTGGCGCATAGTTCGCCTGGCAGTATAACTTTTACCTTTCTTTTACTAGGACGCAGGGTGGGCTATTCAGGCCCAATCATTCCTCCTTATCTACTACCCCACTGTGCACAGCTATCCTACGGCTGTTCTAATAGAAGAGAAATGATAGGTCATCCCATGGTTCCTTCAGGTTCACGACTTGTTTATCCCCGCTCTTTCCGCCGGGAGGAAAGTTAATTTCCCCAGCTCTGCCAATGGCTTACCGATAAATCCCGTGCCCAGAAAATATCAATATATGCCTGAGGTGCTCGGAAGCTTCGTCTGGATTTAAAACTCGTTCGCTCGCGTAAACCAGAGAGTGCTTCACTCAACACGTTTCCACGGTTCTTTTTGGTAGCTGATATAATAGGGCGGTACTCTCAGGAAAATATAAATGAACTGCAACCAGTTCGTCCGATGCTTGGTTCATAGGAATCTCAGTAAATGAAACCTAACGATTGTTGTACAAAACTGGGCGCAAATAAATTATTTTATTACACGAGTGCGTTGATACATTGGATACTTTATCAAGAGGAAAAATCTATCATTCTAACGGCTGGCTTTGAGGGTAAATGTAGGTAAGAACATTCAACAACGAGATACTAGATTTTCAAGAGTATATATACTAGATGTCAATTAAATTCATGAGTACGCCTCCATAATTTTTCATATCTATACCTCAAAATGTTAAGATCATTTATTTTTTTATTTCTTCTATTTATAACTTTCAATGATGATACATATAAATTGTATAAATTTAAAACCCTGTGTTTTTGCAAACTATGAGTGAAAAAAATTGAATTATGAGTCACTTTACCAAAACATATTCATAAACGTTACAGTAATTACACTCTCACATCTGTAAACCGTAGTGATGCTCTGATATTATATTCAAATCAAAGAAAAAATAACCAGCACTCTCATTACAAGGATGCTTAAAAAATTAATTTGGCAGAGGCCATGAATTGATTAGCACCCCAATAGATAGAAAGGAGATTATTCCTCAGTAAAAAATATTATGATATATTTTGGAATTTAACGGGTTAACGTCCAAACTGTTTTAGTAAAATATTAAATTGCTTCTTTACTAAGGTATACAAAATGTGATAACATATGAGGTGCCCTTTTCTCATAACATAATACAAATGTGAAAACCCATTTCAATTTGCCGGACTGATTCAAAACCAAACTATTTATTAGTTATTATAATTTTATATGCATATGAGTTGAAGTAGCTAAATGGCACATGGATTGTGACAGAAATATTTCGAGCACAAATTTACAACATCCTAAGCATTTATATCGATAATGGACTCATTCATTCACGGTTAGGATCCTTAAGTTATATTATTTGCTAATATTCATTTACAATCGTCTAAATATTAAAGATTATTATAGTTTTCAATCTCAAGCATTACCATCATTATAAAAAGGGGACCCCCGGTGCCCGCGGGCCGTTTTGCTACCCACGAAATATTTTATGCGGCCCGAGAAAAAACATTTATTCGGCCCGCACAGCTTACAGCTGCTAATCATTTTAATTTAAAGATCAAGGCATTCAAGGTAAGAAGTTCTTGATCATTTTATTAACTTGGGTTTATCACGTAACCTTCAGAAGTATGATGAGGCTCACAAGCATGTTGCTCTCGCATTTCAGGTTTTACAGAGAAACATCACATCTAAAACTTGCTTGCAATTTTCAATTACAATGCCATTTCCAACTTCAAGTGCCCACTCAATCAAGCCTAGGTTTCACCAATTCTTTTAGATTGCTTATTAATCGCTACTTTGAGAATATTCGTGGACTTTTTAAGCATCTTTAATACGCTCTCATGTTTTTTCAATGCATTAATATGAAAAAACAACTACGGGATTGCTCCAAGTTCCGGACCAGAAAGGATTCAGTTTTTTTTAAGTTTATAAAAGAGTAAAATTAAAATTTTCCATGTATAACAAAGTTCTTTCCCGAACTTGTACATAAAAAGTCCCTACAACCATGAAACATAGAGAACAACATGCCCAATAGACCAAGGTTTAAAATTCTGCCACTGATTTAAAAAAATTGATTTTTTATTTCGCAATTTTAGTTTAAACGCTTTGTTATAATTAGCAGTAAGACCTTATTGCTTTCGTTTTAAATGATTTAAAATGTACTATCATACACGTTTTCCCTTTTACTTGCAAATTGCAAGCACCCATTTACTCGTTACTTATATATAAAGCTACAAAACTGGCTGACTCACTCCTTGATACAAATTCCTGGGCATTTCTAATCGAGCTAGAAGGTTGAAATTTTCAGCAGAGGGTTGGAATTTGGTGTCGAGTCAGGAAAAAATCGAAAATACCAACATTTTTATTTCGATTCGAGCCCAGATAGGATTATATTTTTTAATGGGAAAACGAATAATTTCTGTGTAGAGTAATTTTCTTTCAATCATTAAAATATGAAATAATTGAGATACAAGTTTCATTCTTCGACAAAAATGAGGATAAAGCGTTAAAATTTTAATTATTGCAAACTACTTAACTCTATCGATCGATAAACTGAATTAATTGAATATTGTCAATGGAGGCAGGCGATACTTTATGGAATTTAGTTGCACTGAACATGTTAAATAGTACTATAGGGGAATAGGGGAATAGTACAAAGTTTTTAATTTAACATGTTCAGTAAATTAATTGAAGTTTAAACGCAAAATTAATGCAAATTTCGATCTTCTTTTCACATTCGTTGCTAAGCAATTTTTCCATTGTTTCCGAGCTTATTTACTGGCTGTAAAGGCTGCATCAAGGGGAATTTAACATTCTCGGTGCGTATTTGAATCACTTTTGACGATATTATGCCTTCGAACTACACAATTTACAACATTTTATGATGATACACATAAATTATGGTCGTTTATAACCCTGTATTCTTGCAACCTTTCGTAGCTTTGATACTCTTCTTCACTCGCTCATGTCTACGATATTCGTTGGAATCTCACAGCATTCCTCCATTGTAATTCTGAAACAAACCCTTCCGCCTTATTCTGGGCTTCCATCTCTCTGTTTTTCCAGCGAACTTAAATCCTTGCTCCTCCTTTCCCAGTGAGGAATTTATTGTCCAAAAGATGGTCAAAAAACGTTCAGCGAACACTATTATTCTACTAACTACGAAGAATACTTCATGGATTGTTCAAATAATGTTCAACGTAAATGATTCTCTAAATTAAAAAAAATATATCTCGCCGGAATTCATATCCTCAATTAAAAAAAAATAGTTTCATCTCCGTAGGGTACTACATAGAACCACAATGTATACTTATAGCATAGAATCATCGTATCTCCTCATAACTATCGGAATAATACTGTTATCACATGCCTACCTATGATATGCCACTACATATCCATACTCGTAAATTATTTGAATTACGAAATTCGAAGTAAGTGCTATATACCTGGCCACTCCCGTGTGACAATGCAACTGTGAGAAGTAATTTTTAAATGTGAATGACGTGATAGTTTGAGAATATACCATCCAATCACGATAACTGTTCTCTGATATTAATTAATTGAAACCTATGTTGCCACACAGGATGAATATAAAGTCAATATTGCACTCGAAACCATGCAATAAGTAAATATGGAAATAAGACCACCGGACCAAATGCAATACGCCGTACACACCATGCACATTTCAGGATCATATACAATACAACTGACTCCAGAAGCCAAAGGCCGGCAATAGAAGTCAAAATAAATCTATGAAAATACTTCGACATTACCATTTGAGTTTTGTGTAAACTAAACACCACGAATATTCCAAGAATGAAGAAAGAACATTGACGTTAGACAATTCAAATATACCTGGTTTAAAAATGTTCTTTAAATGTTCAACCGGGGAACATTATTGAATAAAACTTTGTGGACTGAAAACGAACGATCTATGAACAGTCTCAAACGAATAGTTCACACTTGAACAAACAATGAACATTCTGAGGTTGCATGCTCAGTATAAGTCATTCATGGACTATTTATGAATTAGTTCATCAATGTCTTCTGCATGCACACAAAAACAAAGTATATATATCATGAACCCATGCTAGATTCTCATTATTATATTCTTAGATCACCAATGCACCCCACTAAATTTATTTTCATGAGTAGTAAGACTAAACTGCTTTCGTTTTTAATGATTTACAATGTACTATCATACGCTTTATGCCTTCCAGGTGCAAACTACAAGCACCCATTTACTAGTTGATATATGATAAAAAAGTTCCATAATGACAAGATACTCGATCCATAGAGACAGAAAAATTGCATTTACTGAAATGATTTCTCCTAATTTTTTCCCACCTTCGGCTTCTTCTGAACTTATAAATTCCGACGTTTTAAAGGTCGATCTTTCTTTCTTTCTACGGGAGAAAATAATTGAGCAAATAATTATACGGAACCCCAGAAAGTTGAGCGGGTAGAGACTGGAGAGGCATTAGGCGGAAAGGAAGGCAATTTTACCGATTTATTCCTCGGAGGGAAGAAGACAGGTATCGTTATCTTGCTCATTTAACGTGAGCGCATTAAAGACGTCCATGAATGCGAGTAGGGCAAGATGACTGCGAGGAGGACTGTTGTGAGGAAAGGGGAGGACGCGGGGAGTTCCCTAATGCGACTCTCCATTAGCGGTGATCGCGGCCATAGAAAATAATCGAACCGGCAGGTCCTCGCGTCAGCCACCCGAAGAATCACCCGCGATCCCCGAGCCTTTCTCTCTATCTAAAATGACGATTTATAACGCCAGGTAACGGGCGATGGGAAGGAAGTTTTGAACTTTTGGGCATATATTACACACCACTCCCCATTTCGTCAATTTCTTTTAAGGAAGTTCGCTGGAGCATTTCGCTATATGGAAGCGAATCTTTGACCCTGAGAAGTGAGGACGAGAATGCACTAGAAGCTTTCAAGGTTTGGCAATGGAAAAGGAAGGAGTAAGTAAAAAGGAAGGGCAGATAGATGAGAGTAGACGTTCTTGATATTGTTGGGGAACGAAAGGTTTTTTTAAGGTAAATCACTGTTAAACCGATTCAGGCTGTATGTAGTGGAAGGAATCCACGAAAAATACAAAAAAAATATTTACACTTTTCCGTATGATTTTAATTCTAATATGAGTTTCAACTAACAAAGTCATCTTTTTGTACAGGACTCTGTGAGTGTAAATGCGTAGAAATAAAATCTTGTGGAAAGGTGCAAATAGTTTTTAATTAAATAAGCAAGCAAAGCATTAGGAAAGGTTGAAAAGGAGAGATATTTTGGCGCGAATGCAGCCGCGACTTGTATCAGGTCTCTTCTTCCTGTGCGGCTGCGCGGGCCAGCGTGGAGCGACAGCCTTTACAGAAAACTCCGCAAAATTCAGCGAACGCCACTTCTGTCTACAGACACCTCCTAAAGCGAATGAGAAACCGTTGTCACTCAACGCTTACTCACACTACTGTATCGGAAAAAAAACTTGATTCAAAATTGATATTGACTAATCTGTATCGTAGAAATAACTAACTTGTTGCAGCAAACTAGCTACTTGAAAACACTAAATGAAGGATAAATAAATGGGATAAATTACCGAGGAAGACCAAGAATGGAATATTTAAGGTATGACGGACGTTAAATAAAAATATTTCTGAAGAAATAAAACGATTAGCAGAAAGGAAAACGGAGTGAACGACCAAAGTAGACGAACCTTAATATTAAATACTGCTAATTATGTGAGTGGAACAAATAATGATAGGATAAATGGTACCGAAAGCCGGAGAAGAGATTGGATAGAAATGTTGAATTTTATAAAGAGAAATAGGAAGTGTGCTGAACTGAGGGGGCGAGAAGGGAGAAGAACTCTAGCAAAGGAAAAGAAAGAGTATGAATAATCCATCAAGAAACGACTCTCTCTGACGGAAAGCCACATAATATTTCATCAACGGTGAGTAATTATGAACGGTAGTATGAAATTTCCATTTAAAAAGTATTGTCACCGATATAAAGCCACAAAATAATTCATGACTCAGGAAATCTAGCAAGACTCATTTATACCGTTTCCAGTTAGTAGCCAAAAGCAAAATCCATATTACATCCGCGGAATTTCATTTTTCTTTTAAGAACAGATGTTTCCTTGCGTAGAAATGTACGCCAGTATAAAATAGCTTACGAAAACCACTTTGATTGGTATGCTTGCGAAGGTATTTAACATTGCTGCTTAAATCGGAGAATGAACTGATGCGTTCAAATACGAAAGGAAAAATACCAATACATTTAGGATGAAAGAAGACAAAAAAGATATTTTTGTGACAACTTTCTTAAATAAGCGAAAAAATGGTGTAGGTAATTATTATCTAGCATCTATCAATTGTAATTTGGAACATAGGGATTATGATACGGTTTAATCAGTAATCATACACCTCATAAAATATTTAGCGAATAAAAAGAAATTATGCAGAACAAATATAATAAAATTTGCCTTAAATTAATGTAAGTTGCCGTAAACTACACAAGTAAATACCTTTTTAGAACCATATTAAATGTACATGAATCGTGAGGGACTATTCGCTAGCCTGTCGGAATGTGGAATTGGTACTAAAAATATACAACGCATTCCATAATTGGAAAGATTTGATAACTATATATTTCCTAGGCAGTTTTCGGCGGAGCCGTCAAATATCGATTGATGTTTCCACTCCAAGAAATAAGACTACGTACCCCATAAGCTATACAAAAGCATATGGCGCTCACCGATTGCACTTAATGCATGATTGATGTACCCTTCAACCTCGTGTTTCGGTCATAGTAGAAAAGGTACGATGGGTGAAATCCTCGAAGAGGCGCCAGAATTTTTTCGTAGCAAGTTGCTGCAGAAGGATGATGGGCGTCGACCAAAGGCTTTAAAGATGCGGGTATGGAGAAGAATTAAGAGGGTACGCTGGGAGGAGAAGAAAACAAATGAGGAAGTTTAAGAGACGGTGGGGAAGGAAAGGAAGACGGTGACGGAGATTCTGAGCAGGCACCAAAAATGGATGGAGGACATATCGAGAGAAATGGCATTTTGAAGACGGTGGCAGAGGAGAGAACATTGGGCATGAAGAGGAAAGGAAAGAACGAGAATAGCAATTCTGGGCGGTGCGAGGGAAGACAAAAGATACGATGAGTTTAAAACGAATTCAATATTGGAAAAGCGGAGATTTTAGTGAGGGAAACGAAGGAGAAGATACGGCGTTCGGGATATTTAGAGGCAGGACTGCCCTAGGATGTAATTAGAAATATAATTATGATGATTCCCTGGGTCTGTCAGGCAAATCTAATTTGGAGGCTCGATTGATTGAATATTCGGAGAGGACCCAGTCGTTTTGTGGTTTCTTCAGTTTTCTCAGTCTAAAGCTGAATATTCCCGTTTTTAAAAGTATTCGATTCAGGAATGAAAGTATTGCAGTGGAAATTACCATCTTAAATAGGTGGATGAGAGTGTTCCCTAAAATGTCTTGATCTCAAGTGGTAGAGCAGTCATATAGATGTAAGCTTTTAAGCAACCTACATACATTCGCGTTTCGAGAGAACTCAAGCAAACCTATATCTGAGAATCGAAACAGCAAAACAAGATGGAATAGCTATAGACTGAGCGGGATCACGAAGCTGTATAAATGAAGGATTGGATGACAAAAATACAATTATTTTCGAGCTAATATTCAAGTTTTAAAAAAAAAAAGAAGCTCGTCGTACGGAGAGGCGACCGACTAACGAGGTTACTTGCATTAAAGACAGGTGGATAGCTAGTTTTTTGGATAGTGGAGAAATGGTTGAGAGAAATCCGGCCCTCTAGCCAACTTTAAACGATAGGGGCAAAGGAGTTCTCAGTTTTTACACCCCATCTAATGGAAGAAGTACAGCACTTCAAGTAATCTCATCTTAGCACTTAAGGTGGGTCGAGATAACGCTGGCACATGTCCTCCGGTACCGGAATATCTACCCAAACGTGCTCTAGATTGGAAGCCAGTGTTATAGCTACGACACCAAACCATTTATAAGTTTAACAAAAGGACTTCTACGATCTAATAAATGGAAATAGGGAGAAACCCAACGAAAACGTTGGAGATACCAAAGTTGGTTAATATTCCTGAGACAAAACGGTATCTCGAAGAGGAACAGGCGAAGAAGAAGAACGATTCTATCTGAACACCTGTTCCAGTGTTAAAAAATTGGTTAGTTAATTGGGGAGGGGACCGCCAATCTCGTTCACGCCATTATGGATACCTCAGTGGCATAGGTGGATAAGAGCCATTGCAACATTTTGAGATTTTCAGTGTAATGAATGTGAAAGAATGTATTTTATTCTATGACATACGACTAACAGCCTTACTGTTTCGGCAAAGTGGGGCCACCATCGACGTTTTTGAAAGTAGCTATATTATTTAATTAATTCCCGACTTTCTCCTTCGTTTTCTGAAAACTTGGTGATGTTGCTTGGTTAACTGTGGCACAGTTTTCCATACGCGGGTAGTTAGCGGAAGGGAGGGATTTCTTGGAAAATTTCAAAATCAACGGAAATTAAAGCTTTAAAATAACCGTTAGAATAAGCGAATGAATAAGGGGAAGAGGAGGTGGAGAAATACTTGCAGGGGATACTTCTATGCCAGCTCGTATTTTCACATTCTTTTTACAGAATCCAATTAATCGGAATCTTTTTAGACGAAAGCTAGACGACAGCCCGGGAAGTCGAGCATCGAAAGCCGTAATAATTTTCATATGCGAAAAAAACAAATTTATCGCATGGTTGCGTTGATTTTTCAGCACTCTTAAGTCGTCACATCGTGTCTGCATGTGATTATTACTTATTAAAGAATAACGAGTGATTGTGTAGCAATGCAAAACTTCTACTAAATACTTCTATGGCAGTTTACTGCTATTGCGTGCAAAGATTATCACATAATTTAGAGATTCGACTCCCTGAATCTGAGTGGTAAGGCGTCGCGGAACAGGAAAAGTAGCAGATAGTTCTGCGGACTGTGGAACAGGAAGGCAAGAAAAGGAGAAGCATGGAGATACTTATGAGGGCCCTATTACAGTATTGAAAAAATAGTTGTAGAATCAGAATCTAAATATATGAAAGCTAACGATTATCTCCAAAGTAGAGTGGAACAAGAAAGTTAGATATGCGAAGGAGGAGGCGTCTCACTGCGGACTCCTCTCCCAGTTTTAAAAAAAGGAGGGACTTCAAACAAACGTGACAAAAAAAGAGGTAGGGAAGAAGCCAGTAACGTGAGAGAAGGAAGGAGATGAAGAGGTAGAGAAGCCTCCACTGAGAGATAGAGAGAGTTGGAGAGCGAGAGTAAGAGTGAGAGAGGGACAATGAGGGGTTTTTTGGAAACGAGCTCTGACTCCTTTGGCGATAAACCGTGAAATTTACGCCGTCCTGGAAGCGAGGAAGGACTGGGAAAAGGGGAAGGTAGGAGAGAGAAGATGGACTTTTGCTTTTTATCATAACGCCAGAGAGGAGAAGAAAGCAAGGAGACAGATGAGTGGTATAAAAAAATTTGAGAGAGGGAAGAAGAGGTGGGAAGGAGCAAAAGGAGGCGGGGATGGTGGAGAGTTAGCCACCGTTTCTGCGATTCCAACGCCCAGTCTCTCTTTTCCACTCTCCCCCCTTACTTCTTGAGGAGGAGCGAAAAGGCATGACTACTCACGGTGGCGAGGGAGGGGAGAATAAGAACGAAGAGTAGAGGATTTTTTTAAAGGAGGACGTCCTTCCATTTGACTACTTTCGACTCGCACTCACATACCCCCAACCTTTTCCAGCCTTCCTCTCCCCTCATCAGAAGATTCCACTCCTCCCGTAAACCATCTTCCCCTCCTCTTCCTTAAGTCTTTTCCCTTTAAATTCTCCTCTCTCTCCTCTACAATTTTCATTTCCCAGCTCCACTGTCGTCCTCGGCTCCTGCTCGCAAGATTCCTCTCTAAGGCTAAGCTTTACAGGAGCGGTGCTGGGGACTTAACAACCGTTTTCCGTCTCGTCGGAGGGGTATGTGAGGCTAAGCGATGCTGCGTGGCATTGAACGCGATATCCATGGGTGTCACATTGTGATTGTATGCCAATCGGATATACGATACCCACACAATACAAAACTCCAAATACTAGCACTTTCAAACAAAATGCGAAAGACCGGTTAGAATTATCCTGCGTATTCTGCATCTAATTCTAGCTTTTGGTAAGCGCTGATTGTATTTTTTTTAATACAATCAAAATACCTATCTACAATGAGACACAAAAATATGCATGATCTGTGTATTGCAATGTGATTTGATACTAATGTAATACATCCTTTTGTGACAACATGAATTTGCTGTAATACCCCTTCGAGATGCAATGTGCATGTTGAATTACCATACCGACATACTATTTTGTGCATCGAATTGAGGTATCACACTTGTGCATATAGTTGAAATCAAATGAAATTGATTGGTTTCCAAAATTACGTGTATTCATATATCGAAATGTTGACTAATAGTTATTTGATACACTTTGTTAAGGTATTTTCCATATGCGATATATGCTTTGTGATAACATGCTTTTCTGGCTCAATCATTTCCGCTACATTAATACGGGATATATAAATGAACTATGCAATGCGTAATTCAATGTGCTACGTTCGTTCCAATGCTAAGCATGTATCTAAATAGATGATAAAATCCAAATATCGCAGAGCGACCCAATAAATACTAGATAATCCTTGCCGCCACCTCCGCACCCCGTATTCTTTCCCTTTTTTGCCGAAGGATGAAGAGATATGGAGGAGAAGGACAGGAAGAAAGAAGGAGAGCAAAAAGGAGTAGCCGAATATAAAACAAAAGCGGAGGAAAGAGCGAGAAAGAAGAAAAGTAGGGACCTATCATCCACTCATCCTTTCCATCACAGTTTCATACTTTCCCTTACTTCCTCCTCAACACTCCGCTATATTTTTATATCCTCCTTCTCAAGCCTTTCCTCGTTTTTTAATTAAATTAAATAGGTGATTTTTTATGTAATATTTACGATTTCATTTGATATTTGCTTTATTTTATACAAACCTTATCAATTTATAAATATGAGTCTGAAAGCATGCTTCATGAATGTTCTTACGAATTGATACATATTGGTACCGATTAGAGAATTGATTAAAAATTAGCCATGTTGATATCAGACTTTTTTATTTAAGATTTCGTTTTATCAAATCGATTAGAGAAATAATTGAAAATTCGTCATTTGGAAATGCGATTGGCATATTCGATACTTCGTTTTGTGACACAGTGCCACAGTCAAATACCAGGTCGACGGCAGTACAATGTACATATATCGATTGGAATTTAAATTTAAGTAATCACTAATTCTTATATTACGCACACTACTTATGCAGTATCCTGTTTCCCTTTCATATAAGGGGAGATTAAGAGGTATGTAGGAAGTGGGCAGACGGAGGAAAAGAAAGAATGCGAGAGAAGAAAAAAGGCACGGTGGAATATAGCGAAAGGTGTATAAGAGTTGGGATACAAAGTTTTCCCCTCCTTCCTCAGAGAGCCATTCTCTACTTCGCTCACTTTCATCACTCTCCCGCGAACCATTTGCGCATGTTTCCCCCAGATCTATCTCTTTAAAATTTTTATATGCTTAAAAATGTAATAGTTGATGAAAGCATTACGATTTATTTCACTTACAGATACACTGACCCATCGACGTGCTGCATATTCCATTAATCGATTTATGTTCGTGATTAGATGCAATGATCGTTTTGAGATGCAAAGAAGAGCTTACGTAGCGATAAAGTGTCCTTCGATACATCGATCAGAGATACAATGCTTCTTTGATAAATCGATTTACATGATCGCGTACACTCGATATAACGTTTTCTGACGCATGCAGTATGCTATAGTGGGATCTATAGACTAACTACTTCCACATACTCTATCAGGGGCCGGCTAGGAACGATGCCGCCAATAATGATAATGGTAATGATTTATCGTTGTTTTTTTCATAATATGTATTCATTTAGTTTCCATTTCTGTACTATATACTAATTTTATCATTTATACATTATGTGTAATTAATTTTTTAATCGTTTTCTTAATACTCAGTATGCCAGCAATACTGACCTTCAACAAATGGTCCCCGCGATGGATAAGTGATATGCAGGTGAAACATCCCGCCTAGGTGAAACTATCTCTTCAGACATCTCCAATGACGAACGGTATTTAAATAGTTTATCAAGTTAGAAAAACACTAGAATTATTAGTATGTTTGATGGTCAGCGCATGCCTCTTGTGGAGTCACTCCCTACCGCACACACACTTTACGTGACTCAGAGGGTACCACGCAAGATGTAGATATGGGGCGATACAAGGTGCATTACATACATTCATACAGGAACTCAAAAATCGCAAAGCCCTACTACGAAAACCACGCCACCTTTCCTTTCATCAGAGGCGGATGAAGCACATAGTCGGTGGACAGAAAGGAAGTGTAAGAGAGAGGGAAAAAGGAGGCATGCCCGAGTAAAACGAAAGGGAGAAAGAGAAAAGAGTCCTTCCCTCCACTTATTCCTCGCCATCCTTTACATCAGAGCGCCATCCTCTCTCTCCTCCCTCACTTTCCCGCCCACTCTAGCGTGTTTTTTTTCTCTCAACCTCCCACCAGTCTCCGCCACTTTCGCCCCTTTTTTATTTTTTTTATATATTTTTTTAAGACCCCAAGGCGCTTCCATCGTCACAGCGGTTGGAGACTCAAAATTACGCCGGTTGGCGCGGCGTTGAGTGTCGTGGATAGGGGATGGGAGGCGTTGGGTAAGGCATATCTTTGGAAGGGGTGGCTGAGTTTGTAAAAGTATGCGTTGGGAGTCTTTGTGTGTGTGTGGGTGCTTGGCAGAGGATGCTCCTTCCTACAACACTCCTGTCTAGGGTATATCGTACCTGCTGACTTGAGCTCTTGGTTACTTCATCTAATACAATATGCGATATTTCGGTTATATCTTGCTGCAATATTGATCATAAGGCTCTGCAATGAATGGAATTGCAATAAAATGCAACAAATGTTATCGCCTAACAGTTGATAGCATGGTGAACGGGGTATCACGATAAATGCAATATCATAGGTAACGTTGTCTCCGGTCTGGTGTGGTGGAAATTCTACATGACAGAATATGTAATATTTGCAGTGTTTAACTGTGATAAACACTGTATGCGACCAGTTATATGGTGGACAGAAAGGAAGTGTAAGAGAGAGGGAAAAAGGAGGCATGCCCGAGTAAAACGAAAGGGAGAAAGAGAGAGAAAAGAGCCATAGCTGTCATATTGCATCTTTATAAATCCCATATAATGTTGAAGGATATAATGATGAATCATGCATGATAATGAATTAAGAATCTAAATTTGTCGCATTAAATAATTATCACGGTGGAAACATAAAAAAGGCCTCATCTTAATGGACATGCCATATTAGATAAGATGCATCACCATGACTTAGAAAAAAATTAAACTCTGCCGAAGATATCACGTTGCGATATTAATTGCCATAGCTGTCATAGTTCGCATTGAGTTCTCATGTCAAATTCCATATCTGGCAACGTTAGATTGAACGGTTAATAACGGCCATGCTGTATAAGATATCTTGGGGTGTTCGATATTATATCAGGTAGAAAAAATGAGAAAATCGATACCATGCGATACACGACAGTAAAAAATACGAGATATAATGAGATATTTGTGGTGATAGGATGTGTTATCAATGTATTTTAAATATCATATGGCAAACGACAAAGTGTGTTTTGCGATGCAACTTTTATATTGCAATGCTCTTTGAAATTTGAACTTTTACTCACCCTCTATCCCAGGAATCCGTTTCCCTTCAATCGTCGCGTCGTCTTCATACCTATCCCCTTCTCCTCGTTCGTTCACTCACCTACCCTTAGCGGGGACTCCGCTTACATTCCCTCGAAATTAAAATCCTCGTCCCGCGCGAGATACCGCTAAGCTCTGAGGGAAGAGCCAACCGAGGCAATGAGAGAAACAGAACGACGTCGGAAGAATTGCAATCGCACATTTTTCGAATGCCTGAAGGTATTTCCACACCAAAGTCTAGAAAGGTTATGACTCGTTCACTTGAGGTGCCACAGGTGAAGAAGCCCACAATTCTCTTAAAAAGTTTTTCCTTCCAATCTGATTAATCAGCAGTAGATAAATGCACTTAAAACGTTCAATGAATTCTTTAATTTACCAGTTTACTCTGAGGCGTTTATTTTACTCTGATCCTTGTACTATTTTATTAGGAGGCTATTGGTATGGTTGGTGAGGAAAAGAAACTTTTTAATGAGATTAGGAGGAGGCAAAGTAGGTTATTGGAAGAGGTAATGGGGGCGAAGGGTTGTTTAAGACCGTGATAGAGGGCAGGATGATGGGCAAACGGGGAGAATGAAGAAAGAGAATAGGTTGTATGGACGGGGTAAACAGAGGTAGGATGTAGCCTGAGATGATGAAAGAAATATTATCAGTAGATAGGGCCCTGCACATGCAAAAATCCAGGGGGATTTTTCTCACTTCGATTTACACCTACTTTAACCGTTCGATCACCTGAAAAAAGTAAGTAGATTTAATACCATATCCACGTTCCCTTGATGAAAACTAAGAGTTAATCACACATAAGCTATAACATTCCTTGGCCTAGTACTTATGTCTAAGGTATCTTACGTTGAGAAGTATGTTTGATAGGTTAACTTAGTGAAATACACTCATTACGAGTAATAATTAAATAAAACTGCAAATGTTGTACTGTCGACTTATATTTAATGTAAATATTACACTACACGTGTTTCGACGCTTAGGGCGTCAACATGAGGTATTAAAATGCTGTTCAACCACGTAACACCAGATACTGTAGAATTTACTCATTACGAGGGTCAAACATATTTAGTAATGCTTCAGACATTTGTATTGCTGCCGACCCGACCGATTCCGATATTTTATTTTATCATCAAAGGTTCTAGACTTTTCATAATTATGTAAGATATCGAATATGATCATGTCATAAACAGAGATATTGTGAAAAATTATTTTTTATCTTTGTTAACTTAACGAGAGATTCAAATCAATGGAAAAAAGTGCACAAGAAAATAAGATCAAAGATGTTTACTGACGATGCAGTATACTCATTGTTAAGTTAAAACTAAGGTGATAACGTATCATTATGAATAAAAACACTTGGTAATCTTCCACAGATTTATTTCTTTGGCACGACGCGTTTCACCCTTGAACTTACAACACGGATGAAAAAAAGGCTGATAATGAGTACGAACCGGCATATCAGACCAGCGGTGTATTTCGTTGCCTTGAACGTAACCATACTGGCTACAGCATCCGGCATATCAGACTATTAATGCCAAAACCGTTTCTAGTTTTTTTTCACTTCATTCTCAAAACTACTTTTGTCAACTAACTTCCAAGATATGAGTTTACTTTTTGTTTTGTGAACTCAGGATTTCGGAACCTAGGAACCAACAGTTTCCACCGTATGGTAAAAGCCTATCATAAGTATTGCTACGAGAAAAAAAGCAATGTTAACAGTATTGCTGCACATTATTTCTCTCATTGTTTCGTTTTCCCTTTAGTTTCACTGCTGCATTTGTCTCCAAAAACAAGGAACAAAGAAGACCATTTGTCATGTACGTCTCCGTAGATTGCTCGTTCCTTTCTCCCGAGACTTCTAGAGCAAGCAAAACTTTACGGTTTTTTCTTCACAAGGTTTAGCGTCTGCCGCGATGAGGTAGTGTTTACATTTTCTCACTCCTTCCTCCGGAAGACACATTGTAGCTAAGAGCTTAAATTCTTTCTTTCTCCTCTCTCTTCCATCTATTTCGGCAGTGAAAGGTGGTTCATCCGTAAAATTAAATGATTATCAATTGATCTTTTTACACTCAGAATAACATTTACGGATATACTCTTTGATATCTTGGAGAAAAATCCAACCTTTCTGTTCAATTTGTTGAAAATTGAACTAAAAAGTTAATGTGGACCATCAATTGGCTAAATCGAATTGTCGAAAACGAGGAAAATGCGGAAGGATTGTCTGGTGGACGCAAATTATTAAAGAAACACTCAATTTTTTATACATTGCAGTGGTTAGATATATATTTATACTAAATCTCACTTTTAATAAATAACTTCTTGAAACAAAGCATTTCTTTTTTCTTCTATAATATATGTGTACATTTTTAAGATGCAGTTCTCCCTTTGAGGCATCTCAGCAACAAATATTTGCAGGGATGGTATCCTTCAACTAATTGCTGAGTCAAATAAAAATTAAATAATCTTTAGATATTCTGATAAATCAACCAAAATTTAAATTGCAGCGCATGAATACCTAAATTAAATATTTGGTTGATCTACTTCGGATAAAACTGAACCTCCGAAAATGAGGATTCGGATAATGAAGAATATGCAGTAGGTACATCAAAATATTCTAATTTCAAGAAAACGTAGGCAACAGTCAATCATAGTTTATGGGTTATTAGAAAATTACTTCTGTTGTTTAAGCCAAAATGTGATTTTGCAATAGAGTAAAAGAAAAGCTGAGTGGAGTGGGAAAAGTTATCCATTAATGATTCGTCATCCGTCAACTAACCCGCATATTTGGCACCTAATTTTCCTCAAACTCGGACACGTTCTCGTTTTAGCAGTATTTTGTAAACGACACGAGCGATAAGAAAGAGTTTGATGCTGTAGGGCTTTCGGAGCTTTACCACGCAGGCTGCCCATTAATTAAGACAGGTTCGTACCCGTCCCTAGGAAAATCTTCAGGTCTAAGTTATTTTCGAGAAAATTTCCGAATTATTTCTACGCATACGGCGTAAAACTGATTAAGGCTGCTAGTGCATGTTTACGTATATAATATCAGAATGATTATCATAAGTTAAAGTTTGGGTGTAGGACAAAAAATAAAGACGATGGATGGGCGTCCGTTTTCTAAGTTTTCCGCGGTGTCTTTTTTATGGGAAATATATCACAAGCTATTTAGGGTTTTCATCCGGTCCAAGGGATTCGAGGAAAACGGTAAACAGTTTAGGCATTAGGTAAAATGTTCTGAACAATGAACGATACGGTGAAAAACCTGGAAAAATAAGCTAAGGTTCATGCTACTTTTAAGTCCCGCAATAACCTACATATCGATCAAAGACAATACTGAATCGATATTTGAGGCAGTGGGAGCTTTTCATTGAAGGAGTTGAAGTTAACGCACACGAACGACGTGGAATAGTACGATCTGCGCAGGCGTCTGTTAACCTGCCGGTAGGTTACCAGACGGCCATTCTGCGGGTGCACAACAGTCAGAGACGAATATTTTGTGTATAGTTATCGAACTCATTCAAAATAAGTTTTTAAAAACGAAAGCTAAGTTATGCTATTAAGCTATGCGTAATCACAGAGTGCTCAAAACTTTAAGTTACCTTTGCTTGACGCATTGACAGAAAATCAACAAAAAACAACCATCGCGGATGCGATTATCGAAGTTCTTCCGTCGTTAAGCGCACGTCCACTCGGCTCCCGATCCATTCTGAAGAGCGCGGAAAACAAATTCGCTCGAGTGCCGCTAAGTGAGCAGCGCACTTGGAGGCCTCATATTTTTCTGGTTTGGTCCTATGCGTTCCACACTGATTGAGAGATGAGAAGGCGTTCAAGAGCACATAGGGATACTGATATTATGCGCGATGCACCATTTCACTCCTGACTGACTACGCATCAGGCAGAAGAAACCGAAACACACGCATCGATTTCACCCCAACGAGGATGTCGGCGGTGGCGGCGTGCCGAAAATTGGCCAGCAGCGGCGAGGCCACCCGTACACAAGCTATTCACCCATTTCCGAATTCTCCCAACCATCCTCCGCACAGCATATTTCTCTTTTTCCTCCAATTCCTCTCAACCACCGACCCTCTTTCGGTCTTTTCCACGCACGTCAACCTTCCTCCATTTCTCTCTCCACTGGTCCTTTAGGGGCGTTGTACCCCTTTTCTCCGCCACCCCTCCCCCTATATGGTTCAATCCTCCCTCTCTCGTCTCCTCAACCTTCACCAACGTTCTTTTTCCAACGCCTCCTCCAGTCCTTACTTGACCTTGTTCCTTTCTTCTTGTCATCGCCTTCACTATCGCCATTCCCTTTCTCTCTCTTTCTCAAAAAGTAGTTCACTATTTCCTTTCCATACCTCCCAGTCGTTCTCCTCAATTTGAAGAGTTTAAGAGCTTTATATGGTGCATAAGTGCTATTGCCTACGAAATGTTTGGTATTTCTCAAATGTAGCGCCCTATTTTACACCACATACTCTCAAAGGCAAAAATTGCTTCAACAGCAAAGCAAACTTTTAGAGCAAAAGTAGTTCGAAAACCATGGGAGAAAAATGATGCCTTTAAGAGGAATATATGGCAAGAAATGATTTCTCGCATTGCATATACCCCACTTTTTTATTCTTGCCAACAATGGTTTCGACATCACATCATGGTTTTTTCAAGGTTTTGACATTATAGTTTTCAAAACCATGCTCGGTAAGAAAAAAAGAGTGTGGAAAGCGAAATTTCATGACAGTCATTTTCACAAAGCAAAGCCTGAAACTCTGGACATTTAACTCTCATTTGGAACGTTGCAAAAGAATAGGAATCCCAAATAAAAATATTTGTGACAGGAACCTGTGTAAAGAAATGCTTACTGAGTAGATTGATAAAGAAAGTGGTGTCATATAGAAATAACACTTTGGTATTGGGGACTGAGCTTGTGAACATACTCCAGGCGATTTCAATCTACATGCAGAGAATGACTGAGAAGGTTTCGTGGACTAACATTGAGAGTAGCGAGTAAGCATAGAGTAAAATAAATCGAGAAAAACATTTGGTAAAACGTAAAGAGACAGCAAACAACACAACTTCTTTAGCTAGTGGAAAATTTATAGTGAAAAAAGTTGAGAAACACAATAAGTTTTTCCTAACATATCTTAGGGCCAGCTAACGACAAAACGGCCACATTCCTGTGTTCCTTTGTTTCCATTTCGTTAGACATTCTCACTCGACTAAAGCTAGATAAGCGGGAAAGGTTGAAGAAATAGGTATACTTAATGGCATAGAGAGAGGGAATGCCTTGTTGAAGAATGAACCAGTGAAATGAGAGGTATTTGGTAGGTTAGATTTGGATGGTTAAAGCGAGTGGAAACGGTCCATCATAATCTGAAAAAAACTAATAGGAAACAAATAGTCCAAAGAGTTCGGATACACAATGGTTTTTTGCCTAGCGTAGCTCCGGGCCAACCTATATTCTGACATCTTTTCACCTTTTCTTAAGCTTTTATTCCTCTTATCCCTGCTCCCTTTACAGATCGTTTTTTTCATGGGTCTCCTTCTCCATCTCCTCATCTACAACCTGTTCCTTTTGTTCGCTGGATGGGGGGCTGGGATATCACTTTCGCCTCTTCTTCCTTCTTTATATATACTCCTTTTTCCACTTCTACCAGTCTCGCCCCCGCTACTGGTACCCGGCTTTAATGCGATCGCGGGCGAAAGAAGTCCCTCAAGGCGGAATTCGGATACAAAACGCGTTCGCTCGTGGCGGCGGCCTGGCGAACTCCTGCTGCGAGGCTTTTGGGGAAAATGGCACATCGTCTATGAGATGAATTGGCCGCTCCCGTAATGGAAAAGAACTGCTGTTTACTTAGTTGCGTCATCGCTTTTTATCGCTTGATGGAAACCCGTGGAAAGAGATGTAATTAGCTAATGCTCATAAGATTAACGTTCATTGCATCTTCTGCAAATAAACAATAAAAAAAGGACACATTAATTAGTAATGCACTCGGTTCTGTAAAAAGTACTTTAATTTAACAAGATAAAAAGTTTGACTCATCCCGCAGGAGCCATAAGTCATATGATTTGGAGTCGAATATTCCATTTATTTGATGCATAAGACTGATAATATCTTATTCAATTAGTGATTTTTCTACGTCTCATCCTAATCGATATTCACCTGAGTAGCCTATAAAATCTTTTTGAAACCATTTTGAAGCCACAATATCACAATAGCATCTAGATAATTTAAGAGTTCACGTTTGAAGTGAATTCACCAAAGTTTTAGTGCATATGTCAGGTTTTCTGCTAACTTGAAATAAAATTTTGCCGTTTCTTTATTTTAAGCTAAATAATTAGCATATAATTGTTGGAATACATGAAACAAGCACAGATGTCACGAAATAATTTGATAAATAATTGATCTATTGAAGAATTTCAAAGATTTACGTCATGGATTCATTTTAACGCAGTTCAATTTTATACATGCGTAGTTCGATGGAAGTTTATCTGAAAATATTTTTGCCTGACGCCCCAGATAGCTGCTGAAATGTTAATGTCACTGTGCGACCTATCAGGTTTTTACGGATTCTGAAAATTGTCGTATAACAATATAAATTCGAAGTTATACAATGAGTAACGCAAATACTAAATGCTATATTACCAAAGATAGCACCTTCGCTGAATAAAACCAATCCTCGTAAGCAATTCCATGCCATCAAACTGGTTGGAAAATAAAATCGCAATGGGTGAATAACATTTGCATTTCTTCCAATGAAAGACTTGAGGTTTTCCAGGGTAATTATTCTGGTAAACTCTTCACGGACTGGGTTAATGACATGATAGCCGAAGTTTGAAACGAGAATTTCATCTTCACGGCTGTGGAATCCGATTGTTTCATATTTGTCTAGAGTTTACATGAGCTTTCCGGATTTTATACACTCTCCTTCATAATTAGGTCGTTGTTGATTAGCTGTCTATTTCCCTCCAATCCCACCATGCACAGGATTGGGATTCAGATATGGCTAAGGTGGAATTCCTAATCCCTGTTGGGCTATTGGTTAATTGGTTAAGACATTGGGTATTTCTGTAGTTATAGTGATGAATGCTTCAGTGCCGTATAAGTTGGTATTTAAGTGTGCAGATGATGAATAGTTACATCTTAAATTCTGTTTTTAATATTGATATTTCTCTGCTAGAATCATGTTAGCTACCTCTTGTCGACATCAAACCTTTAAATCTTATAAAATGCACAGTTTCAAGCGTTACTTAGTTTTATTTTAATACCTTTAAATCTTAATCTGGAGCAATCGAACCAGAAAACTGCGTCTGATAACGCTTCATCGCGGCCTTTCCAGCATATACCCAAAGAACAACGCGACACCGAGCCTGATAAAATGATAAATATATAGCAGCGTTATTTGACCATTTATACTATACGCAACGTCCCAGTGTGGGCTGGACTAATGAAAATGCCCATCCAGGAAAAACTATACATTTTTGAAATTAGCAACACCAAGTTAAACATTGCTCCTTGGACTAAAAACTAAGAGGCACACGAAATAATCCAAATAAAACCCGTTACAGGAGTAATCATGTAATAGGAACAAACGTATTAAGTATAATGACATCGTAAACAGCAGAAATAAAAGTCTAACATACGCAGGTATAGACAAGTTAAGCAACCATCATAAATATAAGAGGCATCACATAATATACATCGATTAAGACAGGGCAGCCAAAATTATGGAAAAGAAATGAAGAGGGTTACGAAACAAAAGTAAAACTAGAAGCGTCTTCCGAAAACACAATCACTGCACCCAGACTCGCAGAGTAAAAATTTAACTCGCACTGGGTGGGCAACATGGTTGGATATATTTTCGATGCCCACCGTATTCTTCATTTCGCACCAGTGGAATATGTGGACCAAGTTTCTTCGCCCGCACCGGCTAAATTATTTCCGTGTCCCAAGAGGAAAGCAAACGGATATTATTTTTCTTTTTTTTTGTGAGCGGTGAATATTTTGCGAACGTACCCACCTTTCCATTCAGCGGCTTGAAAAAAATTGAAATTCATTGAATCCCGTTCCAGAGAAGAGAGAGGTGTGTGAAGCGCCGTCGGGTGAAAAGAGCAGAAGCATGTTTCCCCGCGTTTAATTCCACCTACAGAGCTCACGCCAGGGGGTGGACGACATCGGCGTAAAAGAGAAAAAGAACAAAATAGTCGCGAAATTGTGCGTAACATTTTTACGCCCGAAATTACGACATTACATTAATTCCGAACCGTGGCGCCAAGTAGTGATTCGGAGTGACTCTGTATAACTCATAAAATTTATGACCACTTTCAATAACAGTTTCATGTTCGCTTCCCCACTTCCCTCGCCCGCTCTCTTGCGAATATTTTTTATTGACAATAAATGTAATTTCATTAGTTTCATAAATTTGAGTCTCGAAAAATAACTCCAAAATAACGTCGTCAACGAGTAATTCCCACTGAAAAAAACATTTATAACGCGTCAGTTATCTCCCAATGGTTTACCTGAGCACATTTTCAAAAACGTATGACGTCTGTTAATGGAAAAAAGCATCCGAATGATAAACGCTTTGATCAAAAGAATTCCCTTTATTGAGTAGACATCAATTTCTCTCGGTTATATGTGAAAGATTTTTGTGAATGCACTAATCACAACTGAAAAGGGTAATTTATTTATATAAATTTGTCACTTGGTGTATATCAACGCATTGAAAAAAATGTGTACTAAATGCTGCATACTTAACGAAGCAGCAACAAGCTTTTTGGGTAACAAGAAATACCCCTATAATTCTTTTTGCGATTTTATTATAACGTGAATTAATATAAGATATGGGTTCGTCAGAAGTCATGATAAGCTCAATAGTAATCCATGAGAATGGTTTGAGTTTATTCCTCAATAGAATATCAATTGATGATATAATGCACATTAATAATTTAAAAATATGTTACTATGAACGTTTGCTCAAGTTATCAAGGTAATCTTGCTAAATCAAATGTTACCACTAACTTCTGAAGGTAATCTCACCATAATTTATTTTTTTAATTCTTATGTGAAATTTCATGAGGATAAAAAAATGATACGCCGGAATATCATTTTTTTACATTTCCTTTCACTAGACCAATAAAAAGTCACGAGAAATTTGTTTTTATTCACATCAAATTGAACTACACCGTGGTATAAATTTTCATATTATCAAACTTAAATCTGTCCAATTTTCTCGTCTCACAGAGAATAAAAAACATTAAACTTTCAGTATTCCAACATAAGCGAGACATGAACATATCCAAATTAAAAAAAGGATTCATACATTTCTCAGAGAAATGAAATACAAATTGGTGTTTATTTTTAAAGATCATGTGGGAATGAGGATGGTAAAGCATAATTTTAAAAGAAAGAACTTATTTTAGGTGTAACGCTCGTTTGAGAGTACATAGCATCGAACTAAAATGGCGTCGCTCGGATTTTTCTGTTTTATTAAAATCTTCTTCCCTGCGCCTGACTATATTTTGCTCTCCTTCAGCTGTCTCAAGACCTACAGGGTATAAAAAAAAATATTTTTGACATTCGCCATTTTTTCTTTTAAGATCTACACCCTCTAAAACATTTTTTCCACCTTTTGTATTTTTTGTCCCCACACTATGCACAACAATTTGAATTCAGTCATTTCTATCTTTTGCTTACCAGGCCAAATTTTGATCCCTTTTAACATTCGCAAGAGCAGGAGGATATCTATTCGAAATCTGTTTGAAAATGGTGAGCTCGTTTATTTTCGATTCAGTTTCGTCCCGATCTAACACTGATGATATTACCATTGCAGGAGAGATTTCCACGAAAACATCCTTTTAACATTTAATTTAAACTGCGGTGGATTGTGATTGCATCATACAAAATGTCCGAAAATTGTAATGCAATGATCTCGGGACATGCAAAATCGCTTGTTGTTTTTTCCGCCTCGTGGGGTGAGCTTATTCCGGCGTGTAATCAGCCCTTAATTTGATTCATTAACACAGAATCCAGGGCCCAGAGGCGAAGCTGACCCGTCCAGGCCGAAAGTGGTCAGTCGGGGGACGGCTAGCCGCGGGTCGCGTAGCAACTAGACGTGCCCTCATCCATTCTCTATGACAAGGATTTCGCTTTAGAGATTTCCCTATATATTTTAATATCCTCACTTTGACAGTTGAAAATATTTTCCAAGTAGATTAAAATTATGTATGGTTCGGTAAGCGTATTTCCTTTTTTCAGTAATATGACCCGGGAACGATCGAAAGGTGTTGAAAAAAGATCTAAATGGCAAAATTTTCAAACTGCTGGGCTGAAGCGACACACAAGATAACCTATTTTCCTTGATGAAAAGGATAAAAGCTCCTTGTGTCCTTAATGTACGTCAATTGTCAACAACTGCAACCAAATTAAATTTCTTTCGTTGTTAGAACTTACAAAACAGTTTATGTTGTGATGCACCGCTGGGAAAATGTTTGCTCAATCCTATGAATATTGAAGAGCAAACTCAATAACTACTAACTGAGAAAGTTCCAAGGAAAAAAACACGAAAAACGAATGTGCGGAATTCATTGTAAATATGATCCATCTGAACTAATTCGAAATAGCTTCTTCCCATTCCCATTTTAGATAGTAATTTCTCCATTTGCACAACTGTACAAATGGAGCATGATTTTTTCATCGTAAATTTTGTAAAAATCGTAGTAAACTGAATGCTGAAGCCAAACTAAATAAGAGAAATAAGAGCAATTGGTCTTTTTCACTTTCTTCGGAAGCACCACCTTTTGGGATGGAAGAAGTACAACTGACATCAAATGTAGAATAGCCCAACCTAAGAATGAGTTCATGGTGAAAATGCAACTTGAAGTTCATAGGACTAATAACGAGGAAACATTACCTGAAAAATTTGCATGGAACGTGGCACTTTTTGAATTGGAAGCATGGACCGTTGGCAAAGCAGACCATAAGAGATTCAGGATACTGAATATCGAATGGACGAATAGAATAAGAAATGTTTTCAGAAGAGTTGAGGAGAAAAGGACTATAAGACACACGATGCAGAAAAGAAGAACCAAAAGGGTTGGACACACTGTGAGGTTCAATAGGTTTGTGAAGATTTTAATTGGAGGAATAATAGAGGGAATATTCTCAAGAGGAAGACCAAGGGAAAAATTCATAGATTAAATAGAGAGGAAGGTGCATAAGAAGAATTATCGGGGAGTAAAGGAGCTAGTATCGGATAAGGAAGCATGAAGGGCTGCAGTCAAACAAACTAAGGATAACCAGAGAATTTTTGGGTTTAACAGACAACGTATGCAGACGACCCGAAACTGCTGTGATCATCTTATAAACACCGGGGAAACCAGTGAAAAAAATCTTAGGATTGAAAAACCAAGGGTGATTCCGCTGAGTCATGCACCCCCTTTGTGAGGAAATCTCGCCAAGCTTGCTGTCGTTCTTAATTCGCAGTACTTTTAATCACTAAGAAAATGAGTCATGTTACATAAACTAAATGACCTCGATATTACATCCATTTTGATTTTTCTGGAGAGTTAACTGAATGAGTAATGCGTATATTATTGGTATCACTCCTAGCTGTGGTACGTTTTCATCCACTCCTATAAACGTAACAACAAAAGGCCCAAATTTTGACCTTCATTTCAAGTGCTGTTTCTCACCATTTTCCCACCTAATTTCTTGTTTATATTTGAATAAAAATATTCGCCAAATTCGAAATTTTCCTGATTAAATGCCATATTCATGCACGATAGTGCATCAGATGAAGCTTGCAATGTAATTTACACTCTTAAAGATTCTCACTCTCGCTAGCTTGGCAAAGGAAGCTGATAGCTAAATGAACATTCATTTATTCTGAGAACTTCCTATCAATCATAATGATTAGTTTTGTTGTAATGCGCCAATAAGAATCGTTTTCTTCATTCCATGAATATAAGTGCGTAAAATTAATAAAAACATTATGTCAAATTCATGCATTGGAGTGAGGAAAATGAAGCTGCAGAAGAAGAAAATGTACCCGCTGAGCTATATATTTCAGCACCGCATAACCGTAACGCTACCCATGAAACGACGCTCTTACGCAGAAATAAAAATTGAACGAGTGCTTTGTAGGACAAGGAGAAGGCAAGAGTTCGCAGTCGAGGTAGATATTATCGAATGGCTGCGTTACACTGCGTCGTTCTCTCTCACTTCTATTTTTTTCCTTCTGGTCTAAACGGGATGAAATAACGTGGGCAATATAATGTACGACCCCGCTTGGAGTAGGGATGAAGTTTGAGTTTCCTCCTTTTGGACACTCCCACACTCCTCTTCTTCCCCCTCTATCCACGTTTTCCATTCGACCCGCCAGTGAGACCTCCACATACCTCACATTCTTCCGCAAAAGGCACGGAACATAGAAGAATGGAAAAAG
Organism: Pyrrhosoma nymphula; assembly: GCA_963573305.1. Taxonomy (NCBI): domain Eukaryota; kingdom Metazoa; phylum Arthropoda; class Insecta; order Odonata; family Coenagrionidae; genus Pyrrhosoma; species Pyrrhosoma nymphula. The sequence goes on from OY754334.1 coordinate 42,440,361, forward strand.
GGGAGCGATAACCGGCATCTTTTTTTTCTCTTCCTTTCCCGAGCTACATTTCTCAAGCCCAAGTTTCTCAGAGCCATTGTCTTCTCTACGACGCAGAGTGGTTGCAGAGCCTACTTTGCGTGGCCAAAGATTGATATCTTTTCAAATATTTTAAATTGATTTTGATTTGCTTGATTTTGATTGCTAACCTTCCATGTGTATAAAACATGTGTCAGGCCCATCCCGACGTACGGCACGGAAACGAGGTTTAAAACAACGCACACTAAAATACTATTGAGAACAGCAGCTATGTAAACGATAAGTACGGTGACTGGCTATACACCTTAGATAGAGAGGGAAACGTAGAGTTAAGGCAGCAGACGAACATGAAATACGCGGTAAGTCGTAGGGGTAACACATTCACGCGTTTCCTCTGAGCATTCTGTGCTTTGAAATAGAGGCCCGCTAACATTCTCATAGATGTTAAACCATCTAAAATGAAGCCATTTCATAATCATACTTATTCCATGAAATACTACATCACTGTCCACATATTAGGGTTCTCAGACCATTGTGCACCAATGTAATTCTAAACAACGTAGAGCCTTTTTCATGGCGATGAGTGACGAACTAAAAAACCGATACAAAAGATAATTTTCTGTTCAACGTGTAACATTAGGAGGAAAAACACATTTATTGATTTTATTTCAACTTGCGTGAAGAAAATGACTCGAAAAGTAAGACCTGGTGTGTTCCCGACGAACTACCCGCATAAATTCTCCCCAGGTTCCCTGCCGGCTCCTTGTTTGCAGACCTTTCGATACCCGGCACTGACACGGTATTTTCAGTTGCAGTCGCGGAGGGACATCGAAACGTGGACCAACATGGTATCTTTAATCCTGTGCAAAACTCGAGAAGGATTCTTGCAAATTCCAAAAATTAGTCCATGTTGAGAAAAACCAACTTTGTTATTTTCACAAACTTTATTCCACTGCCACGACGCGTGTTTCACCACACTGTGGCAACAAAATGTGACACATGAATATGTCACATTTTGTTGAAACTCGCGTCGTGCCAGCGGAATAAAGTTTGTGGAAATAACAAAGTTGATATTTTTCAACATGGACATCCATAACTGCCACGAGATCAGGTCTGATATCATCAGTTTTATCCAAAAATGAGTGTTATGAACTAAATTATTTTTGAAGATAAAACCATGTGTCAAAATCAACTCACAAAATCCTCAACATCAAAGGTATTCTACCGCATATACGGCAACAGCCCTACTATGCCTATAATTTCCCCGACCAAAGGGAGTTTCCCACAGCCTTTCCTTCATAAACTAACCGATTTCCTGATATAAAACCTTATTTAAACTCTCTAGCCTCCGTTCATACCACCCATAATTCCAATTCTCCTCATACATCTACCAAGCTAACCTAACATTGTCCACTCTATCACTCTCCTCAGCACGTCGCGTCGGTACCCATCGATATGCCCAATTTCGTTCCTCATTTTTACAAAGTATTTTTTTCAATCACGAATTCAGGATGTATTTGAGAAGAAATGCATGCAAAAAATTTAATTCGAATTTTGAGGAAAATAGGAATTAAATAAAACGAGCGCTGAAATTACTTACGTTTTTATCAGTCATTTTTTGTCACGCATCACAATAAGAATTTATCTTAACCTCATGACTATTATTGCGTAGAACATAATTACCTGCTAAGATAATATAAGGAGGCTCATTAAAATCTATTCTCAACAATAAGAATCCTTTAAATTCCACCTTTGAAAATTTTCATGAACAACTGAAGTAAACCGGGAACGTAATTCATTATTAGCTACGTTTGCATTTATTGGCAGCTTTTGTGCAATCGTTCCACATCATTACGTTTTCCGTTCGACCCATTTTCTGAGAGATTCTCCGCATAACTCACCTCCTTCCTCAAAAGGCAGCTGAGAAAGAAGAATGGCAAAGACGGGAAGAAAGGGAAAGAGGGGAAACGTCCCCGCTATTTTTCTCTCGCTCTTCCCTCCTACCAAATCTCCCCCGTAAGTACGAGCGTCTTGAAAGAAATCTAACGTTCAAAACGTTAACTTTTTTCTCTATGAAGTGGTTAAAATGACATACTACCCTAGACACTGCACGCTTTACTGGACTAGAATGGGTTCGTAGCAAGAAAATGAAGTGAAGAATCTCGGATTCCATCGCTATAATATCTCAAATCTGCCTTGAATCAAGATGGAGAGGAAGCGGAACAGGATACCACCTGGTTTCAAATCCTAGTCATATCAAACGTTAAATAGACAGTTTTAACGTAATAACTTAACGTTGCTTCAGAACTGTATGACCTTAAGAAGCACATCCTAAGGGAAAGGGATAGTTTAGAGGGATGCATACCAAAACTCGAATAAAATTTTCGTAAAAAAACTAATTTGGTGCATAACAATGTACCACTCTGAAACTTGGTCCTTGCGAAAAGAAGATTTGCCTGGATTGCAAGCTTTTTAGTTGTTTGCATGGAAAAAAAATAAAGAGACCGTTTGATAGGTAGAAAGTATGACATCCGAGGAAGTGCTGGATATGGTAAGAGAATAAACTTGATGTCGAAGATACAGATGAGGCAACAAGGTAAATGGAGGACATTTAAATGAGAGAGGGTGTATGCTGAGGTATGAAGAGATTTATGGCGGTGAAAATTTGGGGGAAGTAAGGAAATCAGAGAATTCTCCCATTCTTCAGTACTTTTTACTTTATTTTCCCTGATTTCCTTAAGATAAGAAACAATGGATTCATCAGGAGCCATCATATGGAGATTGTTTTAGAGCAGCTTTCAACTCCAGTCTTCTCAGCTATGCACCTATTTCCCTCATTAGCTTCAAGTTTGACGTTTATCATAGATTTCCTAATGTTTTCCATACCATTGGTGTCTCTCGATAATTAATATAATTCATTTATTCATCCATTATTGTTTCAAGAGGCTGGTATATTGCGGAATGAGTCCAATAAGTTTGGCTCTCTTACTTATTTGAGTTTTCATTGCACTTATTTTCCCTCCAAAACTTGTAGAACTTCTTCATTGATGAATTTATCCGTCCATTTTTCCTTCATTACATTTTCATAAAACCGCTCTTCTGTTGCTTTCAGTCTCCATCGCACGTTTTCTGTTACCGTCTATACTTCGCTGTCATATGAGAACAAGAGTGTATGTTTTAATGAACTGCTTTCTTGAGTTTCTCACCTGCTCAGAAAAGTAGCTGCCGCTGCCAACGTATTGGCGGCTAACTCTACCATTTTATTCAGCTGTATGTTTATTTATTCTAACTCAACAAGAGCGTATGTTTTAATGAACTGCTTTCTTGAGTTTCTCACCTGGTTAGAAAAGTAGCTGCCGCTGCCAACGTATTGGCGGCTAACTCTACCATTTTATTCAGCTCTACTAAAGCTAACCGTTGAAACGTTGGGAATAACCGGGAGGAAAACCCAACAAGAATTTATTAGCATCAATCGCCGGGAAAACTATAACTACTTTTTACTTTTTCAGCTCGTATCACAAACTGATAATAGACTTTTATTCCTGTAGAATACCTTTTTTGCTTTTGATGCTCATCTTAATAATTGTTTCCTTCGTCTCTCTCCCAAAGACCTTACCTCTTCCACTAGCTCCCGCAATAATCGGTTGTTGAAAAACAATCGGAATCCGTTGACATTGTTTAGCCATTATGATTGATTAATTGAACAATCACTGTCAAAACCTATTTCTATTTTTTCAGCGAAAGTGGGTAAAATAATATCTTTCTCCCTTCAAACTGATTGACGAACAGTAAGAGTTAACAATTTCCACCACAACTCTAAAACAAACCACTGAATGACTTCTCTACGCTTCCCGAAAACACACAATCCGTTTTAGAAGGCAGACAAGCATCCCACAATCACTACACTACAATTTGTAAACATGAAGCAATAATAATGATTGGCACTGGTGATAAATAATAATATGACAAAGCATTATATACAATAAAAAATAATCCGGAAGTGTTCTGAGTTAAAAATACCAAATTACTCCTGACCTGACTCCGATTCATCTGTCGCCTCAGCTTTCGCTTCGCCAAGGCGACTTAAGGCCAAGCGAAATTTACCTTCACAGCAATTCACATTAATTTCACCGAATATTTCACTTCAATTCGTGTGTTTTCGGACTCTTAGCCAAATTTTGATAACGTTTGTACTTACTGAAGTTTTACCCTAAGTTTGAAGGGGAAAGGGGAATTCTTCAATGAGGGTACGAGAATTCTAGCAATCAATATAAGACTTTTATGCAGCCTGGAACTGTTGAACAGCAAGAGTGCAGCTGGTAAGTTAAAATACTATTCGTAAAATACATGAATCTAATGGATTCTACAGCCTATTTGAAGAATATATTTGTTCCCGTTACGCTCGGTATAGTTGTGAAATTAATTTCTCTCTACAATTCAGTAAAAGGATGAGGATTGTCCTCAATTAAAATACATACGACACCGTATACCGTAAATCGTACACACACCCTTATGCTGTGGATACTTCAAGCGAAAAATGCGCAAAAGGAGGGATTTTTTCGAATGAAGTAAAAATTAATACGAAAGGAGAACGTTCTCCTTCAGCCCTTCTCAGTTCCTTCTCCCGGCCTGATGCTGGGGGCGTTCGAGCAGAAACCCTCTCTCCCTCCCTCCACTAATTCCTTCCTTACCCCTTAACCTCCTTTCTCCTCGGACCCCCCATACCCTTATACTCACTCTCTCACCAACATTCGCTCATCTTTCTCTTCCATCTCACTTCGGAAAGTTCTCTGGCCTCCGGCAGTGCCAACCCTACCGCACTTAATTTTCTTAAATTTCATTTTTTCTTCATCGAAGAGAAAACGTTCCGCGGAAAACAAATAATTTCCTCCCCGGATTCCCTTTTTCCTTTCATATTTATAGATGACATATACATACATATACATATATGTGTCTGTCATCGTCGCGAGGTCGCCGACCCTAGGGTGAACTGAGTCTGGCGGCCGTCTCTCCACTTAATACCATCCCATCCTATTAATCTTCTCGGCCTAACAAAGTTTCCCTAGTTCCTCACGGAGCTCAGGGTCTTCTTCGATAAATATTTCAAGTAGGTACTACAACTAGTCCGCTCTTTCGAGTCCGTCCACTCAATTCCACTTTGGCTACTACTTTCTACCCTTCATTTTTTGTTGAGGCTCTTAACAGCCGTATCCGAGCCATGCGACAGGATAGGTCCTATCACATTTATCTCTCCTCCTTCTCTCCATAATCGGATTTATTTCCGCGTATTCTCTTTATGATTCTTCTGGATTTTCTACGCCAGACATTTCAAAGGTAATTTATTTTGCTAGAGAGGAAAGACGGCAATGAAAAACTAGACATTTTACTGACTTCAAACACTGTTAAAAATGCAAGGTTTATGAGAGTGGTAAGGTGTCCAGTTGTGATGATTGTTCTTCGGCAAGTAAAGACAATTAACGTCAATAACTGAAATAGCGGCAAACGAGTTAAAATAAAATATCTAGGTTACGCAATTATCGAATTACAGGCTTAACGTTGTGGAATTGGTCCTTCAAGGAGTGAGATGAGCATAATGTATGTAGATTACACTAAATGAATTTTGAAGTTATACTTCTTTGCGCCCGTTGGAGACTTTTGGGATGGGATGTTGGTCGAGAAACCGCGTCACGCTCTTTTGGGTGAGAAAAATCCACAATTGTACTCATTGATACGAATTCCTGGGTATTTCTAATCAAGCTAAAAGGATAAAATTTTCAGGGAAGGGTTCAAATTTGGTGTAGAGTCAGGAATAAATCGAAAATCCCAATATTTTTCATTGGTTTCGAGTCCAGATAGGATTTTGTTTTTTAATGGGTTTAAATGGGAAAAACGAATAATTTACGTGTACAGTAATTTTCATTCATTCATTAAAATATGAAATAATTTAGATACAAGTTTCATTCTTTCACTGAAATGAGGCCAAAAGATCAATGCATTTACTTCTTGCAACCGATGTTTCTCTATCGATCGATAAATTGAAATATTTGAAGTTTAAACGCAAAATTAATGCAAATTTCGATCTTTTTTCATTTTCGTTGCTAAGCAATTTTTTCATTGTTCCCGAGACTTCCAGTACCTTATACGCGTGCTATAAAGATTAAACTTAAAGGAATATAACATTCTCCGTGCGTATTTCAATCGCTTTTAACGATATTATGCCTTAGAAATATACTTTTTACAATGTTTTATAATTATATACATAAACTGTTTCGTAGCTTTGACACTCCTCCATTTGCTCATGCCTACGAAATCCGTTGGGATCGCTCCAGATTCCTCCATTTTGCTTCTGAAACACTCTTTACACCTTATTCCGGGTTTCCCTCTCTCTGTTTTTCCAGGAAACATTAATCCTTGCACCTACTTTCTGAAATGTACCTCGAAACTCCATTCTACAAGTCAAAACCATGTAAAATGATAATGTTCTATGATGCATTATCTCTTGGATTTTGAAATTATGAATTCAAGTACTACGTCATGTGTTTAATATGTAAATTATAATAATTGAGATCAGCAAAAATAAAATGAAATGTGAAAATCCATAGCATTTACTTAGCTCATATTGATTGAATTTCATACTGCCAAATAACTGTAATCATGTTTAATTACAAATATTTACTTCAAAATTGCTCAATGGCATGAAAATAAAAGGAAAAATATAGCAATTACTAAGAAGAACAAAGTACATATGTCATGGGACCATTCGTTTTATGCTATTATCTCATTATTATATTCTTAGGTCAAAAATTAACCCAGCTAAAATAATTTCCAAAAGAAGTAAGACCTTATTGCATTCGTTTTTAATGATTTACAATGTACTATCATACACTTTTCCCCTTTTGCTTGCAAACTGCAAGAGAAATATATTGAATAATAGAGAAAAAATGTCTTTTATTTCATTTATATATCCTGTCTGCCTGTGTGTGTGAGCGGGTGTGTGCGACCGGCCAAAGAAGTATAACTTCCACCGTCTGGTCCGACGCAGACCACGTTTTTTAATTACCATCGAGATTACATCAACACCTTGGGTCAAGTTGAGGATGACGCAAGATCGTAGGTCGGCCTAGAACATTTTTATTACGACCTAGGAAATCTAGGTCGTAATAAAAATTATTAAGTGTATTCTACATAGTTCGTACATATCCCTCTGTGTGACGGTATTGCATGTGCAACATTTGATTTCAACAAAGGTTGTTATATCATTTATGTTAGAGTTACAAAATTTTATAATAAATTATTTGAACTAGATAGTGCATAGTCCTTTATGTTAAATGGTGAACATATGAAACATCTTTATGCAACTGCATGCTGCCACATCAATATTCTTCTCCAAGCCTCGTTATCATGGGCTGTTTCTTCCGTTAGCTAACTGCTTTCCCTAGCTATCCTCATCCATTTCATCCAAGACCGTTTACGTGTACCACGTTTGTTCCGTCTCTGGAGAGTGCACTTATTTAAAAAAATATATTTTTATCCCGCCATTATGAATTTAAGTAGCCAATTATTTTTTATACTTTGGGATCCAATGTTTGATTCATTTCCGTTCAGAAATAATTTTGTTAATTATTGCTCCTAAACATTAAAACCCCTCCACTTCATTACCCACCGTCCTGTTTTTTAATAACATTTTGCGGATTTTTCTACACTATTAATTACATTTAACTACCATATTTTTCATGCCTACTCTTAATACTCATTTTTAACACTATGAGTACAATCTATTAACCACGAATTCCTAGTCAAATACATCCTGTGCCAGTACCAATAGATCATCAGCGAAGTTAAGTTAATGAATGGTGATCCTAGGATACCGATACCTATTCAAGAATCCTTCTATTTTTAAATACAATTGCTATATAATGATTAAAAAGTATGGGTGATAAACTATAGCCTTGATGCAAGTAATTTGTGGTTAACATTGGTCTCGAGTAACCTTTTCCATGCTTCATATACGCTAAGTTATTTCGACAGAATTTATGGATAATTTATATTAATTGCTCATCGGTTCTCAAAAGATGCAGATTTTTTAATAGAATATGTATAAATTACTCTAATAAGAAATAAGTGGATAGCCGAAGGACCAATATTTTGGATGCAATAGGACGTAAGTGAAACAGCCATTCTTGTAATAGTCAGTCGGCACAATCAAATCTAATACATTATTGAAACATGGATCCTTAGTCATATCACCTGTATTTCAGCTATGAAACTGCTAATATTGATGCATTGATAACTCCGGTAAAATGTTTGTCTCTCTCTCGAAATTGGGTTTGCCTTGTACATACACCCCATCTCTCTGCGAAAGGTGAAGTCAAAATTTCTGCGCGCTTTGGAGGAATACAAAATTCTAGCTGACATTTTTTCTGCAGGGAAAGCATGAATTTATGGACAGTTGGTAACTGTGCGATCTCCCTCCCCCACTTTCGTCCAAACCGGCTACGTTAGCATTCAAGTTGTCCGGTAAAACTCACACTGAGAGAGAATCCAGGGGTGGAGAGAATCCGAATACTGCGGGCCGAATCAAGTGAAATCATACCATTGTTGCTCGAGGTATAACTGCGTAAATTGAAATTCAGACGAACGTTATACATAATTTAATGAAATTATATTTCCCTTGATGGAAAATATTCTCAGTTGGAACGAATAACGGAGAAAAACAAGAGGAAATTACAAAAAAATAATATTTCAGCTAATAAAAGAATAATGAATAAGAATGAAAACAAACAAACACGCGAAAAAAAAACGGTGAAACGGAGTCAATCTGAGCCCGGAGACTTCATTTCCTCCAAAAATGAACATCGATTGTGGAAGGAAGAAAGAAAAGGAGGCAGAAGTAGTGGAGAGTGAATGTTCACTATAGGTGTTGACTGTAGACACCTCGTGAGCGGCTAAATTTGGATCCAGAGGAAAGTCTAAGCGTACTCTGTAGTTACCAAGGCATTAGAAATAGTTGGATTTATTAATTGTCACGAGTTTCAATAAATTATTTGCTAAGTTTTTGCACTTTTTATTTTCCCGAGTTAATCAGTATAAGAAATCAGTATGGTTTTGCATCATTATCGACAAAGTAGCCCAGCCTTGACCCTATCTTTAATAATGATATGAGACCTTTGAAAGTTGTCAGGTCAGAAAAATAAAGAGAGTGGAAAATTAGCAAGTATTTCTTCATCCTCGTGATAAACTATGAGTGTATTCCAGAAGGTTACATCACCGCAAGTTGTTTCAAGTCGAGGTATTGCTTATTTTACCTACAATTCTAGGACAGGAAGAAAATGAAAACGAGTAAGTGTACGTTGACATGAATCAATTAAACGATAATGAACCTCAATCATCACCTATAGTGTCCCTTAGAGAAACTATGAACACCTCTGCTGGGTACATCTTGTGCCACTTCTTAAGGCAGACGGAGAGTTCTCACGCTAATTGATTATTTTCAGAATTTGTTTACTTTACCACATTCTGGTAGTTCCGGCCAATTTTTCCTAAACTTTGGGATTCATACCATCTATATATATGTATATCTACACGTCCCATGCCTTATGCTCGAGAGTGAGAAAAAAAACTTAAAAAAACCCAAAGGAAAAGGGTTCTGGCAACCAAACTGAGCTTTCCTCCTTTAATTTGATCACTAAGGGCTTTTGGTTTATGAAAAAATAAAGCTATCCATTTGTGATAATTCCTAGAGATTTACAATTTTGAACGATATTGAAATAGCAATAATTAAATGAGGCAAGAGTGGATACCTGCCGTTTTAAACGGGCGTTGAAACTACAGAAAAAATCTGTAAACATAGAAAGCATGTAAGTGTTATTATAAAATTCAGTAATTGAAAATTAATCCATTCATCCAGCACTCAACCAATTGATTGATACATCTGTGAAAAAGCCGACATTACATTTAAAAAAAGATACGGATGTATTTAGGAAATTATTAAATGAAGGAAATAGGATCTATCTTATCTATTTGAGCAGCGGTAAAAGAAAACTCCGCGGCTGGCAAGCCAATTATTTACCCTAGGAAGGGAATGGGTGTCCTTGCCTAAGCCAAACATGAAACGGTTTAAGCAAAGTTACTCTATGTTGGCCAAAAGTGTTTCTTATTATACTCACAGTCTGTTAAAAGGCATTAAGCTCGACTTATTTCTTAAATAAGGTGAAAAATTGAATGGATATAGGCAATATAATTTGCTAACATGCATTTAATCAAATTGTACGTACTTATAAAGCTTGTTTATTATATCTCAATGCATTTGTAAATTTATTTTATGGCCTCCTTACTCGAGGTATATCATTCACGGTTAGCTATTTAGACCCCAATTCAATTGCTTTTTCTTCTGATACCTGCACTGTTCTATTGGGGAGAAATAAAAATGTATATGTATTAATATGTTTTAATGACTGATAGTATTAAATTAAATGGAAATATTTCTGGCAAGGGTGTTGTGATTATACAAGGTGATGACTGGCATGAGCTGTCTGGATGAAAGTACATATTTTTCCAGGTGTTGCGATATAACATTGACGTGGTTGAATACCTACAGTAAAACACATATCTACTATTACATTTTTTTGGGTGCCTATGTTTTGCCTCAGAATTGCAAATCACGTTGGAATTGCTTTTGTTTGGTCGATACCTCCGTCATTACTTCTTTTTTATCGCCCCAGCAGCATATTTGCCATCCTGAAATAAGGGAGATAAGGAGGGAATGGCGTGTTTGTGTAGGAGAGAATAGAGAGAGAGAGACAGAGAAAAAACATAAGAGATGTGAAGTGTGGCAAAACGAAGCGAATGAGGTTGTAAAAGCGTGCGAGCAGTAGCTTGCGGAACGGTGGTTCTTCGGTTGAGGGTTCACTTCTACCTTGAGAGTCCCCGAGAATATGCATTCGCAAACCTCTTCCTTATTCACTTCTTCAAACTTGGCCGAAAGTATTGAATCAGGAAGATGTGTCGATGTTTATATCAGATCCAATTTCATGAGCCGAGTGGCAATTTTACTCCTCTGGCCCCCGGATGTTAAGGAAAACCCCTCCCTTATCCGTGGATGTCAGCGATTTACTTCCATGTTGGCAGTCGCTCCACACCAGAATCCTAATACTTTTTATTTCGTCATCTGTAAGCTCTACTCCTACCTATCAAAGCCAATCTCCGGGTTAAAACACTAAGTGAAACTTACTCTTATGCACCACCAAAAAGGAAAGCATGAGCATTTAAGTGGACAGACCATTTTTAATAATTTTTCAAAAATAGTACTGAGTATTCTTTATTCCAGATCTATGGCTCGCGCATTCTTTTCTCTATTTTGTCAATTTAGTAGTGAAGCTCGTCAAAAGATTAACAAAAGATTTAACATGAACTGGACAAGATATACTCGTGAGAGAATGACAGTTTTAAATTGAAAATGCATTCGGAAACACCAAAAAGATTTACATAGATTTTGAGCATTACGTAATAAGTCGGGCTTGTATAAAACGAAAGATTTGTTTACTATCATTTGATAAAAATATTTCTTAGGTGTTAAAAAATAATGGCTAATATTACAACGTGGAAGATACCATTTTAATCCTCTAAAGGCATATTTTGCAATAGATATTGTGGCGTGGAATTATAATTGTGTTTCTAGGTCTTGCTCTCATTTTACGTAATATATTTCTATAACCTAGCAGCAAGAAATATACTGTGAATGACATTGCCCAAACAAAGAAGTCATCCTACCAGAAGATGAGTCTGCAAGCAGCTGGTAACACATGCCTGGAAGTAAGGAAGCAATGTACTAGAGCATAAATTTGGAACATTCTCTCATAGGGCAGTGACGCATAGACAATTACATCTGCAGAGAAACAGAAACTACAAGCGATGAAGATGTGTTGTTATCGAAAAATAATGACGATAAGATCAAAATATAATCACTGAAAAAGAATTCCTAAGAAGATTTTTTGAGAAAAGAAGTATAATCAAAACTCTGAGATGAAGAATAGAATGCATTCATTATTAGACACATTTTGTGACACAATAGACTATTGAAAACAATAATGAAAGGAGAAATAATTGGGGAGAAATACTGGGGAGGAATGAGAATGGAATAAATCAGACAAATTATGAAGGACAATTATGTGAAGAATTATGTAGGAATGAAGCGGTTGGCAAGGAAGTGAATGGAGTGGAGAGCTTCTTCAAACCAACCTCCGCATTGATAACTGCTAATGATGACTCAAAAACCCATCTATATTCTCATCCAAAAGCAGGATTTACAAAGCTGGATATACTGAATTTCAAACATTTATACACTTGAAGGACACTACGCGTAACGGTGTGAGGAAGAAACAACAATTTTAATTATGTAATGACAACGCTTTCCTTCCGCAAAGTGACCCTGAAGCCCATCAATTTAATTACAGTCTTTATTTACCGGCAATAGATTTTGTGTCGGTATGTTTAGCTTCACCTCTATTTTTGCAAGAGATTAGCTAGTAATAAGGGTATCTATACAAGTAAGTATATTTATCTGTAACAAACCTGTTTCTCCCCGATTGCATTGCTACGCTTCTTTCATTGCATAAAGGGACCAGTGTCGCTGTGAGGCAATAAACCAGAGGTTTTAGTTCGACTCATTGTCATGCTTAAGTGTCTAACGGAAAAAATGTTCATTTGGACAAGTATACATTATTATTTTTCATTTCTGCGGAATGACCTTCATGGTAATGTTTCGTTATAAATAGTAGCACGGTGACACTACGATCCGCTAATATGCCCATTTCCGTTCAGTTTAGCTCTTTTTCATAAGCAATGACGTACTCTCCCTAGATAGGAGGTGATGACGTGAGCCATAACTAGCACAATATGTCTTTCTGTTTTGCCTTCGGAAAACTGACCGGGGAACGTTGAGGAAGCACTCAATTTATTCCAAGTGGTGCTGGTTAAAGCTCCGCCACCAAAAAAAAAGGAAATATTTTTTTAATGCGTGGGACCGTGTAGGAGGATGCAGAGAAAAGAAGAAAGATGTTAGCTAATGATACGGTAGTAATTTCAAGAGCGTGGCTTTTAATGTAAGTGAAACTTGGGCTCCTTGGATGAAGGAAGAGGGTGGAGAAGTGGCGATTGAAATGTGGGCCAGGAGGATAAAGAAAGTGCGACAGTTGTAACAGAGAATGGGTCAGGAGTCACTTGGTGGAGATGCTCAGCGTTCACAACATATAGTTACACAAACGACTTTGCTACTTCCACACTTTTTTAATTTTAACCGGCCGTGGTTTTGGCACTATGCATGCACCGTTATCAAGGCGTTTTCTCACTTGGGGTAGCAGACCTGTGTGTATACATCAAATTGGAAGACGGGAGGGAAAGGAGCAGAGTGGTGGGGTAAGGGATGGAAGTTTTGAGAAAACACCTTGATAATGGTGCATAACAAATGAAGAACACATGGCCGGTTAAAAATTAAAATGTGTGGAAATGACAGTATTTTTTTTACCACTCAAAATTTCATAGCTGAGGACGAGCGAAGAAGAAATTGGTATGGTGAGTGACTGTGGAAAGTCTAAGTAGGAGATTAAGAGGAGATAGATCAGGTGGAAGGAGTAAATTATAAGATGCAAGCGGGTTTTGAATACTGTTATTAAAGGTAGAATGCTCGGAAATAGGGGAAGTATGAGGAATAGGACAGGCATGAAAAACGAGAGGAAAAACGGTAGGAAGTAAGGTCACTTGAAGTAAGAAATATTTAGCGGAATGGTTCATCAAAAATCGATGACACGCCAGAATTTTAAATTATTTTTAATTATGAGGTAGTTAAATATACACATTTTGTAAGTTTAAGGAAACAACATTTATTCACGGAGGTCGGCGCCGAAGAATCGGCCCGGTAGAAAATTAATTTGATAAGCATTTTGTGCTTAGTGTGTCTTGCAGTATGAAATTTGTGAGGAAAACAAAATCTGAAGGAAAGCTGCATTCTTCGTTTAAATCTGCTTGAACAAACACAGAGTGTAATATATATGACTAAACTGGGAGCCGATATAGACTCAGGCGCTACACGCTAAGCAAAAATTACTCGAAAAACTAAGATTAGGGGAGTTTCTGTATGAAACGGAGGATGTTTTGACAGAGGATATCTCTAGAAATGATATAATCGAAAAAAAAACAGATCGATACAGTGCCGAAATAATAGGTACAAACACTCCCCGCCACGCACCATTACCAACTATAAAAAAACAGCGAGGCACGAAATTCAGTCATCCTTTTCATATTTCTTTTCCCTATGTCATTATTCCTTTTTCATGGCTGATGACTGAAAACCCACAGCCACACGCGCCTGCGGCGGCTCGCAGGATAGTGTGCAGATGTAGTTGAAGAAATTGCTGAGCAGCGCAATGAAAGCTTTCTTTTCGGTGATCAACCGGTAAAACTTGACTTAGGACACGCACGGTATTCAAACCGGAGGAATCAAATTTTCTCCACCATTTGATTCCCCCGCGATCAACTTATCTCGGTGAGACCATGCGCATAACTACTGCAGTGACTTGGCAGCACGGCACGGCCGCTTCTCTCTCCCATCCACCATCTTCCCCCTCGCGGCTCGTAACTCACACTCCCACGGGCCATCCGTCGTGTTAACGGGCGACTGTTTCATGAACTTAATAACCTCAGCAATTCAGGCGCCGGCGAAGCTCCCTCCAGTTAAAAAAAAATTGCGGGACATAAAAGGCCATAAGCTCGCCTTTCATTTTAAAAGATGGGGACGGGGAAATCCCTGGGTGGGCGTGAATTTTGTCGGTCGAATTTATGAAGTTTAAGCTCTCTGGTGGCGCCTTCAGCGGGGAGTTGCTGAACGATCCGAGAGACCACAGTATAATAGGCATCACGGGGTTTAATTTTTACGGACCCCGAAATTTCGTCTTCGGCTTAGCCAGGGAAAAATCGTGAATATTTTCGCTGCGCGCATGTTTGCTGAGTAAAGTCTCACGATAACTTTCTCATTTTAATGGATTCCTGTTCTTCAGTAGGGTTCAGTTTGAGCAAGCCGGAACTATTTGGTAAAAAGCAAAGCTAAAATGTAATTCGCGAACCCAATAAAATAATAAGGCACAGAGCATTAACACAGAGGCCAAATTGGTTGATCTACATGTAATTATTGTTGCGCGCATTCACCATTTTCTTAGCCAATTCCTTAGGAGTAAAGCTAGAAATCAATGTCGTGCACCCGGTAACTTTTGACAAATTTTGTGTTTTAAAGTAATAAAAAAGTAATAATAAATCATCAACAATGCTTTAATTGAGGCGAAAATTTGAAACACAACTCTTACATAATATACATTACTGTATGGTTGGCGATTTCCAACGCATAAACAGGTGTACTTGAGGGAAATGTGGTCTAAGAATATTTTTTTCGACTTGCATGAAAAGTTATTAGAATGTGCCATCAATGACTCACGATTACCGCTCCAGCCACCTTAAGTAGGACTCACGAAACCTCAGTCAACACGTGGCTATGGCTTTAGAAAAAATCATATCACACGATTATCAAGTTGACGCGGAGGATATTATTATACCCAAACTTTGCCCATCTAGAACAAATGAAAGGGTTAAAATAAAAAAGATATGCTGTTGAACAAAGGGTAAAAAAATCATTTCTTCTGTACGATTCACTACTATGATAGTAACAGTGTATGGCACTAACTAATCCACCTAAATACAACTAAATTTTCATCCATTCACCATCCCTATTCCCTCTATCTAATGGCTAGAGTCATCAAACTTCCTGCTTCCTGTCTTTACGGCGGCTCGAAGGGCATTCATCCACATATACGTATTACGCCGCGAGCCGCCTCGGCCGCGGGGACTGGTGGAAGGCGGTGTTAGTATACCAGCTGTGAAACATAGAGGGATTGGGAAAAAGAACTGGAAGACGTATGCGGAGAAATGAGCTGTAAGTTAACGAATTGTCTTAGCGTATCACCTAGTGTTCTTGTTGTGTTTACCATTGGTGCATGAGAAGAAGGGATTTGAGTTCGGTAGTACGCCATCCTTATTTTGTTGCTTTTATCAGTACTAGAGATATAGTGCAGTGTTGAAATAACATCCTCCCTGTCATCCTGAAACTTGCCTGATCTGAATTATGCAAGTAATCATAGCCTAGCTTGTAGACTCTTGGGTATATAGTGGCTCCACACATAGTTCTTCCTTCACCTGAATTACACTCTCTGTTTGTTCGCAAGAGTGTCTGACGAAACGTGCAACTCCTCTTTGTATTGTGTTACCTCGCGTATTACGCCTTTCTGTGCAGGGTCCCAAATGCTCACTTTGTGCTCGAGATGTAGCCCAGTTAGAGCGAATCATTATTTCTTTCACTCTTTCATCCAAGAACCTTCCTACCACTTTCCTTGAAAAATCCTGGGCTCTCCAATACAGCGCCGCGAATGTTTTGTACGAGTTTTTTTCTCATGTTGTGTCTGCAGTTATGGTGATTCTCAGCCAAAACAAGGTGGAGTAGGTTTCTATGAAAACATCTACATATACGTATTCCGTAAATGAGGAGAACTTACAGATTAATTGAATTAGAAAGCACAACATTCTGCCGGAATTTGGAAATCGAAATAACGTTATCACGTTCCATGAACAATTGAAATACATTCGATTTTAGCCAAATTCTTTTAGCTGCCGAGCATACCGTAAGCCACGATCCAACCACGAAATCTGAAAATAGTTTTTTTCAAGCTGTGAAGACGTTCTCAGCACAAACGTGCGTTTATTTTCTTTCCCCCGAGCTCCACCGTAAATATTCTCAATTGCTCATAACTACATTTTGATAAACGGAACATCTCGTCATAACACCTTCTAGTGACTTCACCGGCAGAGATGTAAATGAGGCAATTAAGTCCCACCTTATTATTTTAAGCAATCCGTCATAAATGCAATTAAATTCAAGGGACAGGAGAAGCACGAATGAATTTAATTGCGGCCACTGCATAGTTGCACGTGCGACGAGTCAGTGAGAATTAGATGTTCCAGGCGATTCTGTGACTCACATGACCTCTATTCAAACAAACACAAAATTAAGAACTTTTCTCTTATTCGCGAGTTTCCATTATATTCCAGAGCGTAGCTGCCGACAGCAATATGCAAACAGTAAGCTGGCTCAGGAAACATCTCTGCTCTGCCCTTCTGAATGGGGTGACGACGGACTGTTTTCGTTTTCCGCTTGATGCAGGACGGATGAGTCATAACGTACATACATGAGGCAGAGATAAAAAGTGACGGGGGAAGTTAATACAACCGTGATATCAATTCACTCCTCACGAAAAATGGCTTGTGAAAATAAGCAACCTTAGAAGTCCATGCTGACCAAAGTCGCGTAGTGCTAGGAGTTTTTTTTCTGGCTACACGTGTAAATCAGATATTGAACTAAGGTTTGAACGACCTTATAAAGATGATTTAAACAATAGAGAGTCGAAATTTTCCATTTTGGCTGTTTAGAATTTTTGAACCTCTGTTTTATAATTATTATTGGTGCAGAGTTTTTCCGATTCATGAATTAAGCTCAATTTGATCGTCTTTCAAAAAATGAATCGAATTTATTTTGGAAAAACTTCAGATTTTATTATTTTACTCAAATGAAGGAATACATTGTATGCACTAGAAAAATGTTGACACATTGCGACACAGGGATCATATAAGTTATTAAAGCGTATTAAGAATTATTGATGATAGTCATTTGGAGTATAATATTGGGACTTCAGTTTTATCTTATGCTATTTCTGTATTTATTGTAATTTTCTCCCTGCTGTATTTTATCGTTGGTTGTAATACTAGCTATTTATTGTAAATTTTCTGTAAATATATTGTAACAGCCTGCTAATAACATTTGTTCAACAACGGGTACACTTACATCGGACCAGCTTGGTCCACTGGAGCAGATTGAGTGTAAAAAATAAGGATTAACAAAAGTAAAACTAGCGTCATTGCTGAAAAAAACATCCGATGCAACGGAATGTACTCTGTTCTCGTATCTGATTCATGCAATGATATAATTGTGTAATAATAAATGCCACTTTAGAACATGCTCTTTACTTCTAGCTAAATGGAAGTTTCATCGGCATTTCTTCTTATAAATTAAAATTTTATCTTTTAGCTAAGACTCGGTTTCCGAAATCTTAGCGAAGTTATTATGTTGACTGATAGACGTTTGTTTTTACCGCATTATATAGCGTTCATCGAGAGACTATTAATCCAATTTTGGATTATGTGAGATATAACGATAAAGTAACGATAACATCCAAGGATTCCTTATAAGACAAGGGATTTCTTTTCATAGGTGGAAAAATTAAGGACCTAAAAAATAATTAAGTGCAACTATTTCGAAAAACTCACGGTTCAATTATGGCATCTAGCATTTACAGATGTCAGTAAGGTTTATTTAAATAAGAAAGTTAGATATTACAGAGGTGGGATAAATGATCACACCATGAAGCATTTATTAATGGCTCAAAATCCTAGGGTATTTAAGGATTTTTGATTTGGCTTATTGCCCTCACAGTATAAATAATACAGGAGAGACATTTAACAAAGTATGAGAGCATAATCAGCAGTCACCTATCCTATGTATGTACCTGTAAATACGATTAAAAATCTTTTTGTGGTTTTATGCAGGGCCTTTATCCCATAGTTGTTTTTAACTAAAAGTCACTTTTTTACGGATCAGAATAACAGCCAGATCACCACTTTCCCACGCTATGATATTCCACTAGGGTTCGTTTTAAGGTGAATGACACAATGAGCCATGAGGTATATCACTCTAGGTATATTATAGGGAAGTCTAGGATCTCTCACTGAAAGAGCTTTCTATCGAATTTCATTCTTCAACGTAAAATTATGGGGTGGTGAAGTTAATGCCCCCAAGCTTGTAATTGTTAGGCAATGTAAAACTAAATCGCAAGAGGTAGTCAAACTGTTTGATCAACAGAACTGTGCCTTGAAATGTTATCATTGGATACTTAATTTATTTAAAAAAGGACTAGACGATTTTTCGGTTATTCCCGCGTTTGGACATCTACGTTGAAATTCAACAGGCAGCAAACGCTCTTTTACCATACGTCGCCGGGACTTCTGAAAAGATTGTAAGAGTCCACGCCAAGCATGACGTCTTTGCGAGATTTAAAAGTAACAACAAGAACTGACCACCTTCAATAAGTGACCCGACTAACATCCTTCGAACCGAAAAAGATCGACGCCCAAAATACATGTACGAAGGAGTGTACGAAGTGAAGTGAAGCTGCGGAAAATCGTATATCGGCCAAACACTCGAGATCCCTCAAGTGTAAATTAGAGGGCCATCAAGAAGAAGCGATTTCGCCATTCCGCTGTGGCAGAGCACGCCTGGTCAGCACTTGGACACATTATCAACTTTGACGAATACAAGATCATCGCCTGGGAAAATAACTACTTCCTTCGGTTGATACTGGAGGCGATAGAAATCGTTAAAACCCGCGAAAACTATAACAGGGAAGATGACTATTTCCACTCCTCCGCATTCAAACGGATGTTATACAATCAAAGACCAACGGACTCGCCTGCTAATCAACGTGCCCCTGACTAGACCAAACCCTATATATTGCGGGCCAAGATCCCTATACAAAGAGGAAAAAAAACTCAGGTGGCTCAGTTCGTACCTACCTGAGGATTCAGCCGCAATACCGGAGAAACGGTTGTCTTCAAGGGTAAACAAACGCGGAAATAGCCCGAAAACCGTCAAGTCGTGTAAACTATGACATACCGAAGAAGTCAAAATTAAACCTTCTTCCCAAAGAAAGAAAATACAAAGGTAAAATGATGATTCTGTGCAAATATGATGAAAATATAAGGACTGTTTCTATGAGCACAAGTATTTCGGTATACGAATGGGTATTCCTTAATTTGCGTAGAAAGTACAGTTGCGAAAACTTGAATGAAAAACATAATTAAATAGCGCAAGTTTCCCCTTAAATAATCCAATCGCAGAGAAATTGACGAAGTGTCACTTTTTACGGTTTTGATGAATATAATTTGAGGGGAGATTTTTAACCTAGAAAATTTGAAAATACCACGAGACTCCAACGCGGATCCCCGTGCGAGTAATGCAATTTTATTCCCCGTACACAGGGAATACGAGCTTGTTCCAATCACGCTGGCCTCCTAGTCCCCGCGGAAGATCCTCGAGGAAATCGCGGGCAAAACATGCCCGGGGATGGAATCTCCTTCTCTCGCCTGCCTCGCGCAAACACCCACACGTCCCCCTCTCGGATGTCTTGCGGCAGGGATGAGCCGTGGGCGGGAGAGGGAAGATGATCGGGTGGAGCGAATGCGGGGGGAAGGAGTTGGGGGTAGAGGGGGCGGGAGTGTAAAGGAGTCGAACGGGCGCCGTCGACTGACTCGAGTTTGTTGTGCTAATAGACGCGTGAGTCGAGAGCCTTAGCGTGCGCCGAGGAGAAAATTGAAACGGAGGATTTGCACTGGGAAGGAAGCGAGCGAGGCGGTGGCGGAGGCAGCCGTCTTAGTAGACGATGTTTGCCCTTCGAAACTACATATACGTGCATGAGTGCACACACACACAGATATTTATGAGTGCGTACACAGACGTATACGGATACAAGATTATTCAAAATATAAACAAGCGAATATGTCGGCATGAAATAGGCAAAGTAAGTAAAGAAAATATTAGGGCTAACAAGTTTATTGCAAGGTAGTTTTCAAGGCCGTTTAAGACGACGAATAATTGTGCTTATGATAGCTCGAACATAAATTCGCGAAAAAAGTTTAATGACGACGTGGAGGGCTTCGGCTTTTGTGAATTTTTTTCGCAGAAAGCATGCTGGTTGGAGCGGAAATAGCTATCACATATCGATTCACGGGAGATTTCCGGTTGACGCAGCTGCTTTGACAGTAGGAATGGTATATTTAGATAGTTCAAGAGTTCCTAGGCAGTGAAACCATATCTTCCAAAATTTCCCAATTCCGTGATAATCAATAATTGTCCGATAACTGATGCTAAAAAAGCCTGAAATGTAGCAAACATAGGGACTATTGCTAACTGTTAAACTTCCATAATATTTCGGTGGTTTAATTTATCTAAACCACCAAGATGGCCGTCATGCGCTCGTATCATGCGATCATTCACGGGATCATGAATTAAAAAATTGAATATGTTCTAATTTTGCTCGAATGAATACGCACATGATTTTTCAAACATGGAATTCTCCGTTTTACTCGAGGTATGAACTTAACGCTCATGACCATTCTAATGATAATTTGCAAGATTATTCGCCTTGTAACAATAGAGTTAATAGCAGACTGTAAAGGTTGCATTCTTGGCGCATTCATCAGCTAGCTGACGGGTAAACGTGACGAGACGGTGAGTAGAGGTGTAAATATCTCATTCCTTGCGCGCAATAAGTCAGATGAATGGGTTAATTTAAAGTTATTTGGTCGCACTCAGAATAAATAGTAAGTCTTTATAAGCTTACAAGAGGAGGATTTGATTGAAGAATTAGATAAACTTCAAAGAAGTTCCCCATTTTTTTTTAAATATGACTGTTTTGAGAAAGAGACAAGAGCTTTCGAACTATTGGAAAGATTAGAATTGCATTATCACCGAATTTGAAGCAAATGAGGGAAATCACTACGGTATATCTTCTCCGATGGATATTCCTGTTGTACATGTTGCTGGCTCATCCTCCGCTTTGCAGCAGCATCTGCAGGTTAGAAGCCCTACATCAACATGAACAACCGTGGAAGACAACCCGAAAAACATTGGTTAACAGAATTATATCGCGAAAAAGTTCACCGAAAATCGAGATTACGACTTCCAGAAAGATATAAGGGGCAACAGTTTAATGCAATACTCCTTCACTTAAGCAACCGATTCAATCCCCGGGATAAAATGAGAGAGACAGGCACCAAGACCAAAAGGTTAAAAAAGCTCCATTTTCTCTCGCACAATTAGTGACCACGATGGAACCACGTAAAAACACCCATATGGTTTTATTCAAAATAATAACGCATACGCCGAGCACTTTTCCATTCACGATAAAAATATTTATAGCTGGTGACCAAACACCCCTTGTGGAGGCATGTTTTGCAGCAAAAAGTTTAGACCCATTCCATAGATATAAGTTAAATATAGTATTGAAGGTTGATAGCAATGAAGATTCTAAAATTTGTAAGTAAAATCACCCTCTAGAAAAAAGTAAGGGTACCCTAGTTATTCGTAGTCATAAAGCTAAGAAGATAGGCAATAAGGGCAACTTGTATTTCTTCTTCCTCTTACTTTTCTTCTTACTTATTTCTCCCCATTGCAATTCTTGACCACTAAATGACGGTGTCAAAGCTTAATTAGATGCATGCATGCAACATAATAACGCCTTAACTTAAAACGCCATCTGTAACAACACAAAACAGGCTGGTGACCTTACAACCCCTGTCACATGCTCTTGTCGCGCTGAGGCGTGGTACGACTGAGATAAAAAGGTTCGCCTGGGCGAAGCTCCACATGAAATTTCTGTGGAAGGTGGGCGGGAGGGTGAGAGAGAAAGTTCGAGGAGGCATTCACAAAAAAAAAGAAAGAAAGATGGGAAGCAGACTTCCACAAGCCCTGCCGCATCCCACCCACTACTTCGATCGACGCCCACACCCATATAGAAAGCTGCTTCCTCCTAAGAGAGAATCCCAGATCATCACCCTCCAACTACCAAAAACCTTATTCCTCTATTTAACCCTGCGCCCATAACAAAAACCCCTTCATTACGCGTTCTCTTTCCATATTATTGGTTATTACGTGGAATGTGATGAACAGCCATGGTCACCTTAGTCCTGGAGGAAAGACGACTCAATCAGACAGACAGTGATAGGGTAGGTTGCTATGGGAAGGGTTATTCAAAAGATGGAGGGAAAGTGGAATTAGCCTAGAAGTAATCCTACGATTTCTAGAATGCACCCACGACTTGATCATTTTGCACCTCAATACAACTTAAATCTACACAAGTATTGGGTTAAAATGAAGACTAGATATTTAGGTTAACTTAATATTAAAAACACCGTTAAAATAATAATGAAACGAATACTGTTTTATTTAATAGGCGAATACGTTTAAAAAATAAAATGACGCAGCTGATTCAGCAGGGATCGTAGTTTAGAATTAAATCTAAGATTCCTTAAATGTTTAGCCTATTCCGCATGACCTTGTATCTTTCGATTAGCCTGCTCTTAGCGCAAAATACCAAGAGAGTATTAACCGACCGTCGAAGTAATGCGCTTGGACTGCTCTCCACGTGATAATCATTTAGGATCGGGATGCCGATGAAAAATCTCCGTAATTGCTGAGTTGCAAACCCAAGCCCTTCGGGATTGAAAACCAGTACTCTAGACACCACATCAACCCGATCTCAGCCCTACGCAAAAAATATTCCCTCAGCGTCCTTGTTCCATCTTCCACGGCTCAACCGCTCCATCCCGCAGAAGACAATCTTAAGGACATTTGCGTCACATTCCATCCGCCCGTTTAAACTAAATAAACACGCCGACCTATCCCACTACGCACGGACTACGTTCAGAGGCACCCAGTTAACGTGCACCAGCAAGATAGGCTCCCTCCATCTCCCCTCTAACAAGGCAAGCAAACAAACTAGATATCCCATATGTGTAAATACATACATCTACATCTATGCTCTATCCAGCTAGCCACCATAGGGGAGTGCGTCTTAGAGAGTCGGGGGCGTCTATGCAATACTGCGGTTGTATGAAAAGAAAATGCATCAATTTATGGGACATCATGTTATATTAACAGGTCAGCCAGCTTCCTTGAAATCATTTGACAGTCGCAAAAAAATCCTAGCTATCGCGGCCTCCAGCTTATTTTATGATTTAAGGATTTTTCCTTGATTTTCCCCACTTTTTTACACGGATGAACACCTAGGTAATTTTGCAGTTTCGCGTCTAGGACTGAAATTAAGACTTTTCCATACGCCAAAGTGTTTCACTTGAAATCGTTTTTTCATAAATTTAGCCTTAGCATTTGGTCTATTTTGTTTCGATCTTATTAATTTTTTATTACGACTCGTACTCAACTATTTTTGGTTGTGATGGTATCAAATGGTTTTAGCTTTAAGAGAACGTATTTATAATTTTTAACTCTAAGCCAGCCCTTTTCACTCCAAACACGTATATTTGCCAAAGTAAGGGTATTATAAAGTGAATATTATAAAAACTACTTTCAACGTTACATTTATACAGCATACCTAAACCATTTCTCTCCATTCCACAGTCGATGGATCTGAAATAAAACTCCTGCTCGGCAGTAATATCATCACAATTTAAAATGGAAAAACCAACCCCGTAATTCATTCCAATATATTTAAACTAAGCCATTTCCCACATCGAGAACGTGGAATTCTCCTCTATTCTGAGAAAAGGGATCCCGGATATACCCTGATTTAAATTACTGGGTGAGTGGCCGCGGACCCGTCACTGTCAAAAACCGTGTGAAGGATTTGAACACATTAGTATCAGAGTTCCTCCCCTTTATTACGCCTAGGTTGTCCAATCTACCAATTTCATATCGCGGTGCGATGTTGCCATGCATCTACAAGGATATGGCGTGTGTATTGGTAATTGCGATAATAATCATCCGAGCTCAGGATGTTCTAAGGATGTGATGCCGTACTTTTCGTTATTCCATGGCATGCAATATTCAGTATCATGCCAAGCGCTAAGTAATTTGATATGCGATGCAATACGATATCTGGCGATACACATATCATGAAATACGATACGCTACACTATATCAGGTGACATATTTCCTCTTTTGCGATGCAAAACTAAGGCTTCAATTAGGTCCGGACTTAAAAGAGACCCAGAGCTCCAAGGCATTAAACAGAGTCAAGCCGCTCTCGTTTGGTAATTTTACAAAAACTTAATTTATGCTTTACTTATTTAACGTGATTTCACTTTGGAAAATAGATAAACAAGCTTAGAAATGAAACAGACAAGTACTAATTACTTTACATAGCCATGCGACGAATTTTCTTCACCTTAACGAACGGATAACCTCACTTTAGCCCAACGACAACATTATGTTTTACTCAATGCTTAACACAGAGAATGCATTCAGTTTTTGCTGTCTTCAATGAGTCATATTTCGTCCCCATTTCAGAGCCCTGTCCGAGATTTGAGGCCCTAGGCATCTGCTATTTTGCCCAAGCAAACATTTTCCACTGTCTGCAATGCGATTTTGGCATTTGACTCGCATAGACCTGTCGATAAACAATGAGGGAGCTAAAAAATCCCGCCTGAGTCAGATTAAAATTTCAGGTCTCCTCTTAACTCTTCCTAAAAGTCTTAACCTCGATTGCTCCCTTCGCGTCTGGTGGGACTCCCATCCTAGTTCATCCAATGCTCAGTTCACGGGACATCGTACAAGCGGAGGGAGATGTAGGAAACTGGATGCGAATTAAATTTATTTGTTCCTCGGAGGAAGAGGAGAGAGATAGAGGGTAGAATTCCGTGCTTAGGTTGCTCCGTGAGACAACCCTCGATCTCGCAGCATTTGGTCCAAGGCCTTACGGGAAGGTTATTAGCGGATTGCAGCCGGGAGGTTGGGAAAATTGATTTTTTTCGCTGCACGGTCTGGAGTCTTGCATGTGCGGAATAAACGCACGGATTCAACCGACATGTTTTTCGTAGGCAGTGACTGGACGTACGTATACATGCATGGCGGAGCGGAACATTTTCATTAAAAAAGGGTAGCGACTCAAGAAATCAACCATTTTCAATGAGCCAAGTATTTCAAATAAATTTTTGAGTTTTAAAAGAAGTCGAGTTCAAGACGTGATCAGGTCTAAAGTTCACTCTCAGAAGTACATTATGGCGTCGTATATTGAAGTCGATTGCCTTTTTCGACAAATACGCGCTCAAAATAATTTTTTAAAAAAATCTAACCAGGAAGTAACAATTGACTTTGGTTTTCCATTCGGTTCTTGTAGGAAAGGACTTGAGCATTTGTATTAGAATGAAAATATACATGTGAAGCAGGGTATGCCATAAATTATACTGTATAAACATGCGTTTCGACGAAACATAAACATTACGAGAAACTAACGCTCCATTTACATATGCACACGTAACTCTCTTAGATAAAAACCTACAGAAGAGTCAATCCACTCACCATATTTTGTACATGACGCTAATATGGGAAAATAGCAAACATATGATGATTAATGTGTTTTGAGCTAAATTACTCCTCCTACATAGAATCTTGCGCCAAAAGCCATCAAGCAATTGATACAATACAGCAAGCTTAACAATATATGCAACTAAAGCTAAGTTGTGTGCTTCATTTAAGCTTGACGCATTATGGAATAACAATGGATGAATAAATTCACGATCATAATGCATTAGACACTAATTTGCAGTAAGATAAATGCAGCACACCCCATTTCTCCCTACGCATATACCTGAAAAGCAGTGGTATGGCGTTGAAGCCCCAAGAGAATCTAAAAACTTGTTTTGGAAACGTCTCCATTTCACCTTGCTTTAAGGATGAATACCATTTTAATACATGAATGATGGAGTAGGCTAGGCTTTAAAGGAGATGTTACCTTCGCCATAATCAGAGCGTTCTTGTAATTCGTACCGGAGGACGATGCTGTATGCATAAACAACTCCAGGAGCCTTGTAGCGTGACAGTTGGCTCCTAGATGTATGAAATCTGACCACAAAACCCAGACCAATGAAGTAGAAGGTAAGAGAATCCCTGTACGTATCGGTCCATTAGTGGATGAAGTCATAGAGGAATAATAAGGAACTACTCAATGCTATACTGCTTTCCTACTTAAGAAAACATTAAAAATCAAAGCAATCATCGAATAAATTACATGAATTAAGTGTACCTTTTAATTAAATCAAATCCACATTTGATGTTGAGGATTTCAAACAATTGATCTTTTTACTAGTTAAATGGGGGTATACATTTATGTGCAGGCTTAATAGCGACGGACATAAAATGAGACTTAAAAAATAAAAATGAGAATTTCTTTCTTCCCCTTTACGTCGTTTACTAATGTGACAATATGCCGAGAAAATTTAAAACAGCAGAGAGCCACTGATATTGAATATAACTTGACATAGGAATAAATAAGTAAAAACTTACAAGTGCCAAGTACAAGTAATGTTCTAGTGCATTTTGACTTTATTAATTGGTTTAATTCCATGGCGGGTCGAACACTAACAGGTACTATAGCCTTCATCTCCATACTAATCAATATCTAAAACTAATTATGCAATGCAATGATACTATTTTGTATTAAAAAGACTAATAATTTAATTCACTATTGTATATTACATAGAAACTGCCGTTCTTCGACCAACATTTTTGCAACATTTACATTTAAATATAACAGTTATTATAAAAAATACAGAATATGGTTGAACCATTCCATATTGACAGAAGCTAAATACTTGCAACTTATCTCTAATAAAAAATATATAGCCATTAAATATATTTTATTCTATACACTAGTCTCAAAAAATCTTTTATTAGTGGAAACCTCAAGTGCTTTGCTTCATTCATAATTGTTATAATATGTTATTCGTGACATTTAAGACCATTTTAGCCTTAAATCATATGCAAATAATAGTTCAACTGATTGAAAAAGTGTGAAAGGGAAGGATTTTTAATGCGCATTCAGAAATAGAACAATATAATTCTGTAAGTAACAACCAAATGACACTTCAGATTCCCTGAAAGCTGTTCTTCAGCGGCTTTCTACTCCCGTTGGGTAGGACGAATGGGTACCAAATACTAGGGTGGTTAGGGCTAAAATTCGACGGTATGCATTTAGAACACGCCCAAATAAAATCTAAGCCGCAGTGATATCTGGGAGCTGAGTCCACAGCCGTAATACTTAGGGCGGAACGGGTATGGCAGCTGGAACCATTGCCTTGAATTCTAGACTCTCACACATCGCTGGGCTAATTACTAAGTGAACCTCCGCCAAACCCATCGAACCGGCTCAAGGGTCGGAGGCTTCAACTAGTTTCTGGAGATTGAGATGCAAATGAAATAATCCTCCTAAACAGGAAAACTCCTTAGCTTATTTAAAGTGATAATATAATAGAATTTACTGTATATTACGGGACCATTTCAGTTTTCATAGCGTGAAAATTACCCCAAAAAATTGGCAAAACGTCATTTCAACGAATGCATTTTTAAATACAAATTACTAATACGAGTATCTATAGAATAAAATACGATAAAATACGAGACTGCATTCTATGTTTATATAAAAATACAAATTTCACAGATCCTTCAAAAATCACTTTTTAGCACTGAAATGTATCGAGTAAATGCGTTCAATAGCTCAGAAAAGTAGTCCCTTAGGAAGTATTATGAGCGTAGACAGATGGCGTTTAAGAAATGAGAAATGAGAAGGGAGAAGGTCGGTAAAAGTAATCTAGGTAGAATAAAAAGAGACTGAGGAAGAGTAAGATATGGCAGGAGAGGTAAAGTGGGTGTAATAAAACATGAACAGGAGGCAGACTAATAGCGTAGATGACCCGTCGAGCGGTGGCGAAACAGGAAAGGGTGAGAGTAAGGAATATAATGGGCAATTGTGGAGGAGAGAGAAGGAAAAGGATAGGAATACTGGAAGGTATGAAGGGATACAACGAATATGAAAAGTTTGAAAGGGTTGGTTGGTTCATTGGGGAGGCAACGAAAACTATGGTAATTTGCGCTATTAGGACATGTGGGTAGTAGAGAAAGGTAATGAGAGGATGGATGGAGAAAAACTCGGCATCTGCATTACCATCGGCGTCATTAATGAAAGGCACCTAGGGGTCCTTCGTTTTACGTCCCATCGGACGGAATGCATTTAAGATTTTCTCTACATGGTACCGAAGTATTCCCTAGCCCTCGGGCACGAGAAGCCAGAAATTGAGCCGCCACACCAACTCAATTCTCCGAGTTTGAAATGGATTAATAACAAAGGAAACGTTAGGAAAATGCCCTGAATTCGGTAACATTGTGGGAAGACTGCGCATGAACCTTTAATTTACTTGGTAGAACACAAAATGATGACCGGTCACATTAAGATTTAATAGTTTATTGCTATTCTTCTATTTCCCAGATCCCTCTCCTCAGTTCTTCTTGATTCCTACCTCACTTGTTACACTCAAATGCCTATCCTTCCCTTCACTCGTTCCCTTCATTCCAATACGGCCCAAACCAAACTATTGCCTTAATATTTTATGAGCGAAATTATTTTCTGATCATCTGATCACATTAGGGGCCATACTTGATTTTAAATTAAAATGTAAGCAGTTGTAAAATAAATGAAGAAAATGTAGTAGGATTAATGACGAAAATACATTTGTATGACGTTAATTGTCAGACATTATCCAAACATTACTCAGAAGTTTTCTAACAAAGGATGGAGAGGGTGAGTTGGGTGGCGAGAGAGGCGAACGAGGAGGTATTGGATATGGTTGGAGAGGAGAGGCTGGTGGCACATTGAAGAAGGTAATAGAGGGATGACCACTGGGAAAGGAAGGAAGAGGAGGGAAGAGGATAGGAATTCTGGATGGAATAAGAAGGGGTAGAAGATAGGAGGTATTTAAGAGGAATCTAATGGCCGGACTTCTATAGGAGGGGAAACCAGAAAAATATTTCAGAAATTGGGATGTAGGATAAGGCATGTGCGTGTGCAATAACCTACCAATCAGATGGTAAAATACTCAAATGAATCTAAACATACATATTAGAGACTATAACTAACCTTATTTATTCCATGTCGTACCCTGAAAGGGCCTTCAGAATTGAAATATTTATGCGTGGTTTTACGAAAATAATGCGGCGAGTAGTAATTTTTTCAAATTATGAAAAAAACATTTGTACTAAACATCGTTGCATATATGACGCGATATATGCGTCAAAACTTATAACTGTTTAAATAATTCTCCTATTGAGCGCAAAGCCATTTTTCAATAAAAAGGCTTCCATTTATCAGCAAATACCTCGTAAAATAATACCAGAAGTTTCTAACATTTTGGTATCATTAGAAATATGAGATCGTTATATTAATGATTCGAACAAATTCCGTAATTTTATGCTCATTAATATCTCATTTAAACTATCTTTATACTGGACAAATCAATAGTTATATGAATCCATCCTAAGGTATAACGACCTGCGGTCGAGAGACGTTTAGCAGGATACCGTGAATACACCGGCCATTTATTCCGTTAATAACCTGAGAAGATGACAACAGACTTGGCACACCGCTGCGAAAATGTCATGTGAAAGAAATACGAACGCTTAGGAATCATTTGCTTCTTAAACGAAGAGCCAATGGCTTGTGATTAAATATATTTTTTCGAGTTGAAATAGGGTGGAATCAAGAGGAGGTCAAAGGAACGTTTGGAGGCTTTGGGACTCGAAATTGGGCCACGCGGAATTATGCTGCGGAGCGGAAGGACGAAACGCCCTGCTGCAGTCGCTGTGCAAGTTCTCACTCGGACGGCGGCGTGCCAAAATCGCGGAATACGTAATGAGTGTGAAGTAGAGCAAACTATATCAGCAGTTCCTCGGTCGGAGAGCGCAGGGCAAGAATCGTGAGCAGTAGAGAGGGTAAAAATTTAATGCGCTCAGTTTCATTCATTTGCTTGTTTATCTTTTATTTTCATTTTTTTAAAGCACGTACGGCTTCCATTCCTTTCTCCCGCCCAGCCGCGAGGCCTAAACTCTGTCATCCACACCATGTTTTCTGTCCTTCTAACGCCATCTTGCATAAAATGAACAGCTGGCACATATCTTAAAAAGTTAAAATTTTTAACCTTCGCGAAAATTACTCCGTATCGGTTAAAATTTTTCACTCAATCAGAATTAGGTCGAAAGTTAGGGACGTAAAGCTAATCATCAAATATATTTCAGGATTGGAGTGAAATGTGGGTAGACTGCTGTTGCCTTTTAATCTGCCAAACGATAGACCACGCAAACCCCTTTGACCTAATGAAGATATCCACACTTGGTTCATACTTATTGTGGCTTTTATAAGTCACCTTTGCCACATGGTAAAAAATAATTAAAACATAAAAGATTTCGTCGTCTTTCGTTGCATCCGATGAATCAGTTTTTTATAGGTTGATATATGTTTCAACAAATGAGAACGTAAATGCTATACTTTTCACTGTATTCAATTTTGGTGCTGTATTTAATGCTTAGTTGGCGATCAAAAAGGTTAATGAAATCATTCACCATTCAATTGCGCAACATTGTAATGTAAACAAACCCCGAAGTAGAAAGCACTCCATCCTTAACAAAGGTAAAGGCAAGGATTCCAACAATAATGAGGAATTTCGATCAATTTTCTACTTTTCGGAAGGCAATATATCTCCATGATGAAGGCTGATAAGTTATAAGAGCAGAAAGCGGACAAAATACGACCTACGAACACCCACCTTAGTCAGTAGGTGCGTCAAATACCTATAAAGTAATTTGAATGAAAATTATGCAGATGATAAAGGAGTAAGGCTTGGAATTGTGCTTGCCAGGATAACATTCAGAATGGAGTATTGCAATCGGCGAAAGAGGTGTCGAGTACAACTAGAATATTATTTTTAACTCTAAGAGAGAGATGTGGAGTTTTATGGTCTACAAGAATAGACATTGACGAAAAAGTAGCATAAGCGTATGTCTGAGTAATTTAGGCGTGAGTATTGTGTCACCAGGGAATTAATTTCTATTGTAGGTACTCAATAATCTCAAAATAATTGAGAATTGGTGCTGGACGTGAAGTGGTGCAAAATGCTGCTGGAGAGGAAATAAATTCTATATAAAATTAATACGAGACAACAAAGAAAGACAGATAATAAATATCTCAAAGAATATTGAAGGGCAAATGCCGAACAATGAGGTAAAACTATGTTTTGTAGGCAAAATGAAAAGGCTTAGGAGAAAAGAAAAAATGTAAATTTAAGGGATAATCTTGAATTGAAACCGTGCTTAGTGGCATCTGAGGGTCGAAATTAATATTAGTGATTGATGGGGGATTTGGGACCGCTAATAAGGACCTATTGATAAAGAATGGACACCTGTGACGCTGGTGAATCCCAAGTATTCCGGATTAAACATTCAGGCGTTGTATGGATTAAAAATTGAATGAATCATCGCTCCTCTAAGCTCAAAACTCAAAATAGATGGTACACCAAGAAAAGAGCATGATGACGATAATTCGTGACAGAATTTTGACAGCTACAGTGTGTACCGTGCTCAACACAGTGAGAAAATTAGGTTATAATAACTAAATGCGGCGGATAAGGGATATTGTATGGAGGGTGCTAATACAAAGCTTTTGTAATCATTCGAAAATGCACCATAGATTTATACAATGACCTTAATTAAAAATGTAAGTGTGATATTGTTGAGCGACAAGGCCCTTGGAATGATGTCACTTTAAAAAATCTCTTATTGACAGGGAAATTACAATCGCTTCATCATTTGATAAAACGTGATATGATATTGAACTGCGGATTAAATTTTCAACTAATCTTTAAACTCGGAGTAATTCACCCAAGAATATTCATTAATAAGCGGTCAATTGCAAGCGGTATAGTTTTCTAAGCATTTGTCCGGTCATCAAATTCTTTACCAACAAAGAAAAGTTATCAACTTAACTTTCATTTCATAACAATAATCGATATAAAATAATTATCTACTTTTAAAATAGTAATCACTTATCATTTTCGGACGTTAAGTTGAATTCTAGTAATAAAATTGCCAGCAAAAAGGAATAGACTAAAGACAAAAGCACTTGTGTTAATTGTATATGGATTAGGGAGTTAAAAAATTCAATTAGAGAATTGAAATTAATGAACTTTTTTAAACAAAACTTAGTAGGTTTGATCTAAATTCAGGAGGAAACAAAATTTAACCCATGTTTTATATATTTTGAACTTCTCAGTATTATTTCACCTTCAATGTGTATATCCCATTCACCTGCATTTTATACAATTACTCGTTAATTAATACGATAAATTAGAGCGTGACTTATTTTTTTAAAGAGATATACTAAATGAAAAACCGCATTTAATGTAGCATCGGTAATATAGGTACCTACCCCTCAACGATTAGGTATCTCCATTTGTGGAGAACGCAAGGCACTTTCGATCTTCTGCGAAACTGGGTCATATGGTAAGGTGTCCATCGATAAACTACGGGCGCACTCGGCCTCAGGAAGTGTGTCATCCTGAACCCATACTCCAACCGACGAGTCGGCTGATGTGCGTGTCTCCTACCTCTGCAATATTGTGTAAAGGTGTCAGAGGCGATCGCTCAACGTCAGCAAATCTACCTGCTGCTGCAGAATTCCAGCAACATTATGAGTCGCTTCTAGGGCTGGGCTACGTTCTGTAACACCCGCCATCGCATGCCGTGCTTGAACGCAGAAATGTTAACATCACGTGACGCGAAAGCGCCATTATCCATGGAAATCTTTCCTCGGAGCTTTAAATTTTTTTCACGCTGGGGGACCGACTGGATATTATCTCCTAAATGATTCACGCATCGGAGGACTACGATTAATTTTCGATGACAGCGATGAGCGCAGAGTTCTCTCTCCACGTCGTCTTTTTATCAGATGTAAAAAATCCTAGAATGAGTCATTTGGGAACGTGATAAGATAGCCCATTTGTAGGACTGCTTCATCGGAAAACGTGATAGTAACATTAAAAGGCCTGCAACAAAAAACTAACGTCACTTTTCATCTACAGCTAAATGATACCTTGAAAGCCAGCACAAGGGTGTGAGGTGAGGTGAATTCACACTTGACATGCTAAAACAACCTGCTTAAAGCACTTTCACACTGTTGTTAGCCATCTTACTAAAATACTGCTAAGTATCTTACGCAAAAGGAGATTTCTCAAGTCATGGGTTTCATAAATATTATACTCATGGATGATGAACATTGCAGTCGTACGCTATGGAGATAATTTATTAATGTTTAGTCATGCTAATATGGAAAACGTAAAAAAATAAAAAAAAATATTGACAAATAGTGCACATAATGAACCTAGCATCCTATGCAGAAATGTAAAAATATAAAGAGTATGTAGTAAGTCTTCAAGCTGGATGTATGTTTGTCGGCGACGGTATGTGCCTACCAAGCCTTATCATTGACTGATTAAATTTAAATAGATACTTAAAATTCACTTATAATTCACATAAAATTGGTGGAGGGCATTTCATTTATTTGCAT
Organism: Pyrrhosoma nymphula; assembly: GCA_963573305.1. NCBI lineage: Eukaryota > Metazoa > Arthropoda > Insecta > Odonata > Coenagrionidae > Pyrrhosoma > Pyrrhosoma nymphula. The sequence continues at coordinate 42,474,704 of OY754334.1, forward strand.
TACATTCAGTTTCCTGTAAACATTTAGGGTGAAAAATATAGCACACTTTCGATTTAGCAAGGCGTGTCCTAAGGTTGGTTGTTATTTTTGCAGGTGAAAGACAACTAAGATCATAAAATTGACAGTCTCAGGTGAGATGTACGGAAAACTTCCATGCTGATAAAATGAAATGACACTTTTCCATGAAAAAACTTCACTGTCACAACGCGTTTCGGTGCACTCAGCCATCATAAGGTAACTGTCAACTGATGATGGCTGAGTGAGCAGAAATTTGCGGTGACAATAAAGTTTTTAGTGGAAAAATGTTATTTAATTGTGATAATTTTATCCGTTAAAACCGGTAAAAGGGGTTTAAAAGAGGAGAATTATACTGGAAATGGAGGTGGGTGGAAAGGGACGCAGTTTCTAAAACGCCTCCCCAAGATTTGCACTACGAACCTTTGGCCTGTAGCTCAAGTAGGATGGCGTTGTAGGAGTGCAATTATTAATGTAATTCACCTTCATTTTACAATTTCGGGCATCAACCTGAGATAAAAAACCGAATAAGGGAAAATGTCCAGCGGTGGCTAGCGTCAAATACGTTGTGTGGAATGAACATTCAGTGAGTAAAATACAGTACTATCACCAACATAATCACGTTTCATATGACTTACTAATTGCGTACATTGCCATGATATATACTAAATCACCTTAGAGTACTTAGCCAGAGGTATTCTCTAATTTTATAACAATCTCTATTCAATGCTATAAAGCGCTGCCATGCAGACTTAGTAAAAACAATGCACACGTGCTATGTTTAAGATTTGGTAATCAATACAACATTCCGTATTTCGAAAAACAAAGAAAAGGGAAATAGTATTTGCTAACTTGAATTAAATTTTCTCAAACTGCTATCAAAATAAGAGAGATTTGAGATCAACAAATAGGTACAAAAAATCTCTTACCACACCACATCAGTAACTATCACAAAAAAGTGCGAGAATCAAACACATTGAAATTCACATCTGTCCTCTCACCCTTCCTTATTCCTTTGCCCTATTCCCTCTTCTTTACATCAGGTACTGGTGTCTTATCACGCGTTTGCAATTGAAAGGATTTAATGTATATGTAGGTGGCAGTTAAATTAACGAAACCAGGGTATGAGTAAATTTAACAATTTTGGAAATTTGCACCCGTCCTATCGTTGAGGATTTTATTCATTGCAAATATCTAAAATGACGATTTTAAGAACAGTTGCTGGCCATGCAATAACTCACTCACTCAGTGATTCAAACCGAAGGTTGGTTTGGATAGTTGAGGGTAGAGCTCACCCCAGACTAAGCCACAAGCGTGTCACAATTTCACACATTCAGGGTAGGGGGGCCAGCTCCTTTCCCTGGGCCACCTCGCACTCCGAGGATATTTTTGTTCTGGTGCGTCCAAAGGGACCTGGATTTGAACCCGGGACCCTTCGATCAATAGCCAAGCGCACTACCCACTAGGCCACCACGCTCCCTGCATGCAATAACGGACAGAAAAAAAATACGGATGAAAGGCAAGAAAATGGCGTATAAGGCAGCAAAGAATCGATACGATAATACAAGAATAGATGGAGAGAACACGCAAAAAGACTGGATGATGGAGAAAAATACAACAAAATTGGAAACACAATAGAGACTGGCAGAAGATCCCTAGAACGTCCACACAAGAGATGAAAAGACCGGGGCTAAAGAAAAAGGTCGCAATAGGCTCGATGCCTAATAGAAAATAGCAGAAATAAGAAGAAGGAATTTAATATTTGAATTTTCTTGAAGACAATCTCTGTCAACCGTTTACACAAAGCGACGCCTGATACCTGTACTATTGTAGTAGTGGGATTCGAACATAAGGTATCTTGGTTAGATTTTATAACCCACCACCGTCACCGAAAAATACAGGAATGGAAGGCATGGAATGAAAGAGAGAATGACGGAGACACGAGAATAAAGAAACCAGGAAACCATTTCGGTGAGCATCCTCACGCAAGAGTGCGGGCATCTGCGTAACGTGCACTCATCATGACCAAAGGGGGTGAGGATGGCGGATTTGCTTAAAGCCGCCAGCCCGCTCTCTCAAAAAAACCGCTCTCCCGACGCGCGGATAAAGAATAAAGTGGTTTAAAGATAGAAAAAAAAGGTGCGGGGGACCATTTTTATGCGAGAGAGGTTCGGTGAGATGTAGGGGTACACTCACGCACACACCCCCTAACGCGGAAGAAAAGCTTAAAGGGAGGACTGAGATGTGGCGTATGACGATGGCACAGAGGAACGAGAGACACAATGGGGATAGAGGGTGGATAGAGGGGAGAGAGAAAAAGGCTTCGCGGTGTAAGGTAGGGGAAGTGAATCCAGGTAGGGGCGGGACAAGTCACGTGACGCGGAGGAGATTATCCGGCCGTTGAACGGGTGCCAAAGCCGGGAGAGGTTGAGGAGAAATGTGTCCGGGAGATAGCTCGGCAGGTAGTCGACCAGGAATGGGCTTTCCACCAACGTTCTTTTTATCCATTCAAATTTTTGTTGCGATCTATATATGTAGGCACTACGAATTTATTTTTTTAGACCACGCGTACCTCTACATTTTTCATCGATTTCGTTTTTTCTCGTTCGAATCGTTAATCGTTTTCGAGGCGGTAAAAGATTAATGACTCATCGGCAGAATACCCGGGAGATTTACGACGGCAGAGAAGCGAAAAAAATGTATTTATACATTTACGTCTGAGTCCTTCCACCCCTCTAAACTTCATCCCTCTCTTTTCGCGCTCGACCAAACTTTCGCGATAAGATTTCGAAAAAGTCATAGCCGTAAAAAAAATCACTTCACGTGGCACTTCGACATATACGAGAGTATCTCGACCATGAAATTTTCACTTGATAATTTGATGCTCATCATCCACGTCTCAGTAGCTTCCATCCTAAGTTCATCCTCTGACCTCATAGACCAAACCTCCGCATAAGTCATGCAGGGCTTGTGTCGTAACACAACCCTCACCTGCCCTTGTGGCATTTTGACTAGTAATATTTAAGTGTAGACGCGGTCAGCATATCGGTAATCCGCACCAAAATCCCTCCCACAAGAATTAAGAATAGTTCGACGGAATTCTAGGTTCCACATCGTTTTCTACGAGAGAGGATATCACTTGTATGCAATGGAATGTCCACTTCATTAACATTTAAGTAACATTTCAGTCTGAGTTCATGCTTAAAATGTCCCGAGAAGAATTTCAGACGGTCTTTCGACATTACTTGATGATTCATAATGTTACGCGGCAGCAAGCAAATCTTTATCCTTATCCACGATTTCCGATTGCATCCACCTCATCGTCAGCGAGTTTTTCCCTCAATGCAGTAATGATTCCATTAATTGAAACGAAATTTCGTGTTTGCATCAGGGCGTATCTGCATTACCTCCGGAAAACCCACAGAGTGGCATAAATTAAACGGTTTGGCATTCCATTTACGCTTAATTCTTTTCTGCCGGATAAAATGTAAGACATAATGATCACTTTTGCATTTTTAAACCTCGTGGAAAACAGGGCACGCGATCGAGGTGCTTATCGTGGAATTATAATGAGAGAGGCAGACACCGGGGAGCCGAAGAGTGGGTACTTTAGAATTTTATTACCGTAATTATTGCGATGGCAACGGCACAAAACATCTGAACTTAGGGATACGGGAAAAATGAATTGGATGGAAACATTTTCAGCATAGGTATTTGGAAATCGGGGAGGAGTCCAAGATTTGAGGGAGGAGACACCTGTAAGTTCTAGTGTTAATAGTAATAATACATGGCGATGGCTTCCTCATTAGTGAAATCGAAAACGAAATTTCTATAAATATTCTTAAAAAACGGTTGGGAAATGAAATCATTGCAGTCTTAAATTATTTTCATCAAACGGTCAATTTCGCCTTAGAGTTTGAGTGAAAAAAGTGCATGTTATAATGCTATGCCTTTTTGTGAATTAGTGCATTATCCGCCGACCTTGGTGGCGGCTTTCCTGCTTTATTTTCCGCCTGCTGACCCTGGGATCACCGATTTGTGTTCCACCGATGACGGTTTTTGGTCACAACACGGTGAGTGGTTAGCGCTTAAAAGTCCTAACTCTTATAGTTCGGTTTCCATCGTTTTAATAGCACTCTTTAACAATAAACCACTAATTTTACTGTCGTGGAAATGAAATTTCTAGTAAACTCGTAAAAAAATATTTATAAGTCGGGTCAATCATAGTAGTCTAAATTACTACGTCCAAAGAGCGAACATCACTGATATTTTTCAGATCCAATACAAAATTTCGCAAGAGTTAATGAAAAGGAGAGCAAAATGGCGGTAAAAATGAGGTAGGACCAATCACCGTGCATTTTTTAGGATCAATTATGGGAAACAACTCCCAAAAAGAACACCCTTTAAGTGAAGAAAAAACTATCAATGACACTAAAGGGTACGAAATATAAAAAAGCACAACCTTTAGTAGCTTTTATTTTGTATATAGTTCTATTAATTTCAACGCCGAATGAGCTCGTTCACCGCTTGATGGGGCATAAGAAAATTTCTGTTTGTAACTATTTCTCAAAATCCGTGAGGTCACATGATGTCTTTATGCCCGTTCACTTTTCCCGATCTTGAAAACGAAGCTTTCCGAAATCTCCTGGTAACCATTTCTTTTCAGTCGGGTAATGCATTCATATCTGTCTCAATTATTGTGTCAAAGTGTTAAAATGCATCCGTAACTGTTGATTATTAGTACAGGTAGCGCGGTATTAGGTAGCGCGATGATTTCTACATGAGTTGTCGTTTTTAAAACTCCTATCGATGAAATTATGTTTTTGAGAATACCATAAATAACGGATAATGCTTAGATTCGGGTAGTGATATAGATATATTATTCATTGTTGTATCAAAAAGGTTAACTTTAGGGTAAATATGAGAACGTCATCAATAAAAGGCTGACAATCTTGTGATGAAAGCATTCACAATTAATAATAAACCATAATTTGCGAAATGAAACCACCACCCTAATCCGTTACATAGAAAGAAGGCTTTGCATATGATGAAATTTTCATTTAAAGAGTGGGAAGTAAATCGTCATGGCACAAAATAATTTTTTCAAGGAACAAGAATTTTCTAGACTTCTACTTGGAACGCAATCAACTCGAACACTAGGTCACACGTCTATTTTAACAACTGTTAAATTATTAGAATTAAAAAAATTTCTTTGATTAATAGTGTATTATAAATTATTTACATCGCAAAGCAACGTAGATGATATAACGGCTCTTGAAGAACCAAATTAAGAAATCAAAATGTCAACGTCAATAATTAGATATAGATCTGTTTCAGCCAATTACTATGCTATTTAAGCAGCACAAGCAGAAAATAAACAATAATATTTTAGAAAATATTTCTCCGTCTAATTAAATGATGCCAAAACCTATTGTTATCTCATGGATTGTTAATTACAGTGATAAGAGCAATGTGATAGGAAAGAAGGAAGACTTTGCAAGAAACTATCGTTTTACGTGGCATAAAAAATCTTGCATAAGTTGTTTAGGCATTGATATCATTGTCTATTTCAATTACGAAAGGAATCAATAGCAGTAAATGGATTCATTCACATTTCAAATTAGTAATCGTTGTGTAAGTCTCCCTGCCCCGGAAAATGCCTTTTCCGCAACGTGGCATGACAACTAAATTTATGCATTTTTCAAGCAAAAAAATGTAATTTGGAATAAATGGCAACGAACCCATAAGAAACCAACATATATTTCAAATATATTCATAAAATTTGACAATCCATAATGCGAGACCATTAACTGCGTCTTCTTTTTCTATTTAATGGTAATTCCCGCGAAACGGTGAGCTCACGATAGGCTGTTCTGGTTAAATTTTCAAAACCACTTGAGTTCATGATTATAAATTTGAATATTCATTACTTCATGAATTGTTTCTAACGCGGCGAATCCACGTAATTTTGCAATTGAAATCGTCCGCATGGCCACGGTCATTAAACCGGAGTTCAAAGGCAAATACGCCTGACCATAAAACATGAGGGGCAAAATGAATTAGTGGAATAGATATACGCGATAGGAAATAACTTTCCACGCATGTTTCGCATACCATACATTGCATTAATGCCCGCTGCGGTACATTGCTTGCATGAGTTCATCATTCTTGGCATGTTAAGAAAGGCCAATAAAAAAGGCTAATGAATACGCGGAGCTCTGGGATATCTTTTCTCACACGATGGCTATTCATTACTGCTTTGTTCCAGAGAATCGTATCTTGCAAATATGCATTCGTAGCTTAGTATCAATAAAATATCTGCTATACTCGCTTCGTAGGCCCTGTACTAAGAGAAAACTGCTGCTGCTATTAGCTTCTATTATTTTGCTGGTCTGAATTTACTGTTATTTCGTTATCCGAAATACATGTAAACGCTTTATTTATCCCTTTATTTAACGGTTAAAAAGTGGAAAATACATTCATAAAAACTTGTTTGCACTATAGAATGCATTGGAAGAAACGAATGGTATGTTTTAATGCTCTTAAATTTTAACAATTTTAATATTTCCATCATAAGTAGTTACATGCCATGAATTCGGATTGTAAATTTTGGGATTCACCCAAAAATACAGACGGTTTAATCTAGAAATATATTTCATCATAATTTGAATGGACGGAGGAATCTGAAGGTTGGCAGTTGGGTTGGCTCAGTCGTTGAAACTACCAATGCTCATTGGCAAAATACCTTACTTACCTTGGTACTTCCTTTCGTCACATAGATCAAGAATAAGGAGTAATAAAAAATTATAATCCTTAATCATCCTTCCTTCCACCATTCCTTTTCCTTCCTTTTTAAAATCACCAAAACCAGATGAGAGAATATGTTCGAATAATATGCAAGTGAATTCTGTTTATTAACTGGGTAATTTAACATTGATTGATTTTGCCTAATTTTTGTGGAATACTGAACCATCCATTCACCATTATGGATTACTTAATAATATTTCACGCACTTTTATCACCTGAATACAGTTAGAAAATAATGAACCATAAGGAGTAGTTTTCGATTCCATGTTAATATAAGTCCAACTTCATACATATAAATATTTATAAGATTAAAATATTGACGATTGTATTTTTTGCTTCAAAAAAATTCATTCCAAACTGCAACGATTTGATGCCCGATCTTACGTATATGTTTTTTATGGAATATCATTGCTCAATCTTACGCCGTAAAACTGTTCTTCAGGCATTTAGTCACAGCAACGGAGGATCACGCAGCAGGATTAGACGAAGGAGTTAAGTTCCAACAATTTCTAAGGTGAATGGGATGTCACGTTGAAGATTTCGAACTGCAGTCAGCTGGTAGTTACTCTATGTTAACTGCTCAGGTGTATGGCTTCTTACAATTTTTAAAACATATACCAACAATGAAACACCTTCTCAAAAGGCAGTAAATCATCCTGGAGTTGGGCAAAGGCCTTCGAAGTAGGTGAAAGTCCAATGCATCCCAAGTACTTTAGATTCTGCCTACAAATGACCGAAGGCAAATTTCAAATAACCTGAGCTTCATAGGCAAGTTGAGCTTATGAATTGCTACTTTTTATATTTAATTTTTTTCCTTCTCTGAATTCAAATTACTGTATCACGGAATTTATAGCTGTTTACTGCTTTTCTCGATCTTGGTTATTTTTGTGCAAGGTCCACGGTATTTTTTTCTCCCTTTCAACTGGCGCATCTTATTTAATCATCTCAATCCCGAAATCAGGAACCCTTTTGACCCTTAACTTCGTGATTTTTCTTGCCCAGTTCATTACCCCAACTACCCAAATTTCTATTCTCATATACGAATTGCTATCCCTAAACCAGATTGACTGGCGCTAAAGAGAATTTCTTCATTGAAAATTCTATTTACCTTCACGTGGAACGCAAGGAATTTTCGTTTGTTTCATTTAATGCGTTCACCAATGGATCTTTTTTCGAATGAAGCATTCAACGTTTATCGGGGAGGGTACGTGCCATGAAATGTTTGCCGTGGTCCAATTTTTTGCACCTTTTCCTTTTGCACGCCTGTTAATGGATAAACTGATTCCCTCTCCTTCCATCGAATGCACCCAACGACAATTCGTACGGTGATTTATATACAGTGGCCATAAAAGACTCGCAGAGAGTAACCAAGTCGATGGTCCTCGAATTGGTTCTTAAAATAATGTTGAAGTTACTAAGCGCTGTTTCCGATTTCGATTCAACATGACTCACTGAAGTGGACAAATTGCACCGAAAAGCACTAAAATGTAATGAATTTCCCCACAAAATCCCTCAATATCGTGACCACTTCAATATTTATGCCGTAGAATGGGGCATGAATGTCAAGTACGTAACTCCTAAGTCCAGTTCGAAACAGACTCATAATAATTCTCATTTGATTGCCCCAAATTCGGTACGAGTATATAAAAAATAATATCAACAACCGGAAGAAAGCACTCATAGCCACTCATAAGAGCTAAAGTTAATAACCCAACACGAAAGACTAACAGTGAAATGGCAAATACCGACAGGATCTTAAGTATCACATACATGCTTTGGAAATCAAAGGAAATATTACGCCCAAGTCGTATTTTTTCCTTCGGTTTTCTAACATCAGATTGTTAGGATGGTCTCTTGCTTTACTTACAGTTATCGGCGTTAACCATAAACTTCACTCCACCTAACTATACTTCCCCGCCAAATATTTAATCTAAATTATCTAACACTCATGCAGCATAGGTAAACAGCCGATTTTTTAATGATTTCCTTAGTTATCATAAGTCATTTAATCCTAATATGGGTTCATTGCTTCCCTCTTTTCTACTCAGTCTCCTGATAACCTTATTATTTCCATTTAGCTCCACTGTTTCATATCGCGTTATAGCTGGCCATTTTTACTGTCCATCGTTCTTCCACGTGCGGCCGTCCGTACTATTTCCCTTCTATTGTGTTCCCTACCAATTCACTGTCTCTCAAATTGTGCCAATCTATTGTTTTCCATATGGTTTTATCCTCTTCTATTCTCCGTGCTCCATATGGTTTCCTCCTCACCTATTCTCGATGCTCCATATGGTTTTCTCCTCTCCTATTCTTCTGTATACGTCATCGTTTCAGATCCTATCCGCTCAATTGATCGTCAGAACTGTTCTCCAGCGCCAAGTTTCGCCAGCCACTTTTCTCCTAAGTTCCAGCTTTCCAAAAAAGCCTTTGGCCCGTACAGAGCAACACTCCATTCCTTTTTCAGGTACTTATTTCCTGATGATGATTTCCATGGCGTTCGTAAATTTTAGAACTAATTTTCAGGTATACACGTTCGAAATTGATGTCAAATAAATCTTCTGGAAACAAATCATCCCCCGAAGTGACCGAACATAATTATTTCGTGACATTGTATGCACGGCACATCATAGGAACATTCATTCATTCATTTCAGTAATCTACCGGTTAGAGGTAGGTTGTGATGAAAGTCAGAGAATATCCAACGAACTCTTACACGTGCCGTGCCCTTTCGACCTCTAGTATTTCAGCGTGCACTTAAGGTTTCCGAAACGTGAATTTGGAGAAGGACGGAGAAAGTACGATGTTCTACTAATTAGTCTGGAAATAAGGAAACGTCTCATTATGAATCCTACGCACAGTAAGGGCTATGTTTTGGCGTTGAGGAATGAACTAAAAAAACAGATAGAAGTGCATTACGAGAGATGGGTATTTTTGACACTACAGGAACAAAACAATGATGGCTATGGGCAGATGGAGTGACTTTTTAAGAAGCTATCAAAGAGAGGAATATAATGGCTCGAAAAGACTGACAGGAACTAATTGGACTATTTACAAGGCAATATCATCTCCAAAATTTTAAATGAAGGGAAAGATGAAAGGCCAGAGATAATGAGAAGGCCATAATTAAAAGACCAGCACTAGTTTTAACAAATTGTCGATCTCGCAGCTCAACTGATATTTTCAGTTCTAAGGGGAACTACCACACAGTAATATTCGGTCTCTAACTATGATTTTTGTTAAAATATTCATGAATTGAATAGAAATAACCAAAGTAATAGGTAGGCAGTGTTGAAACTTACCACAGTTATAAGTCAGAATACATGTATGAATAACGCTCAACTTCAGAAAACATGACCTTAAAGACACGGCCACATCGCGGTGGGTACAGGTCAGGGCAGTAGTAATATTTCCAGCTTTCTTACATCTCACTAATTTGAAGTCTCTGTAAAATTCATAGTGTCAGAGGATACGTGGATTGCTAAATTGTTTAAAGGGTTCCAAGCGTTAATTATCTGGGATTAAGGAAAGAGATGGAGAGAATCACAGTCTATTTTATCTGAAAGTTTACTTACGCAGCTCACTAGCAGCAGCTCAAAGACTGAATCCAAGGGACACATGAGGTGGCGATGCCGACCGCCTAGGAAATATGAACAAGAGGACATTATTGAGGATGGAAACTGACCCAGACTGGCCAAGACACAGATGCACGAGGAAAACGTAAATATGCATGTTTTCTCCGAAATCATAATCTATGTCATGTTCCCGATGATGCTCCCTGCAATGGCAGTGAAAGATTGATCCAAACAAATGAAGGTATAGCAGAAATTGGAAGTTCTCTTAGAAGAACCAAACATAGATATAGTTACAGTATAAGTAAGTGTTGCAGGGCTTAAATGTACCCTCATGCTGACAACCCCGTGCGACGATAGCCTTAACATGTTGACTCGCAAGTCTCCGTTACAACAATATGTGCCCCTTCATGCCTTTGAAAAAAAATGCCCTCCCAGCCAGCGCATATGAGAAACTGTAATAGAATCGACGCAGAAGCACCAATAGGAGGACATAAGAATCCCTAATACACCAGCCGTTGGCGAGAAAATGAATAAGAAAAAGTAAGACGTTGATATGAGATAAAGTAGGAGGTTCTGAGGAGAAAGAGTGAAGGGGTCATTCCTTGAAATTTCCGATTTCACATTTATTCCCTTATTTCTTCCATCTCTCTCCCATGGAAGAGAAGAATAGAGTAGTCAAGACGAGTGCGAGGACCCTTAAGGGGCTGAGGAGGGAAAAGATGCTCCCGGTGCATCGTCTCAAGTGTCCAGAGGAAAGACGTCGGCAGACCCTTTCACTCCTTCCCATGTCTGTAAGTCCCTGTTTTATTCTCCACGCCTCGTGTCATTTTTATTTCTTGCCCATCGCACCAGAGGGAAAGAATAGAGACACGGTCCCCTGTCTCGGAAGGGGGCGATTTTGTCATAATGCGGCAGAGAGAGGGTGGGTAAGTTTTTGTCAGCTTGGAGGATGAGGGTGGTGGTGGAGGGAGGAAAGGGGGCTAGAGAATGTTGGGGCAGAGATGTAATGCAGTGCGTGGGTTTGTCAAGTGTGTTGGCAGGGAAGATGAAACAAATGAACTTGGATCCGCGAGTGCTTCTCGCAGGCTATGGCAGCATTGGAAGGTGTATGTTCAAAGGGGTTAACAAAGTGTCCAATTGTTACCGGGCTTAACTATGTGGAAATCAATGCGCAATGAAATAAACACATTGTATAATTCGACACATCGAAGTTCTAGCCTGTACGCCACTCGAGGAATTCGAACTATTGTTTTCCAGGTAACACTGCGTTTTGGGGTCAAAAACAGTAATAAATCTAAGTAGGAAATTACACAAGAAGAAACTTTTTTCTGAGCCCAATTCTTTTTCGGTATTTTTGATTAAATATTGGCCCTCTGTTTTTAATCTCCGCAAATACATACAACTGCCAATCTTAATTACTGCATTCTGTAAACTGATATATGAGTGATATACTCTTAGAATTATGTTAGAATCAGCATCGTTTGCGATTTTTGGTGACTTCTTGGTTGAGTGCAATCATTTCCACACACCGTAAAAAAATCCAATAGAATAGGTCAATCGAGTGAAAGAGAAAATTCAGCATTAGTATCCTGTCCTCCGTCTGTAATTGACAAAAAAATATAATAACCCTCATTGCAATTCCAATTACATTCATTGATTGAGATAGAAGATATAATCAAACTGGTGGCTGGAAGGTCCTCAGGTGAAACTGAAAAAGAGAAGTAATTTTTCTCTATTTACACTGCAGCACGAGTAGGCCCCAAGTATTTGTGACTAGGAAAGAAAGATTAAATTTGCGAGCCGAATACAATGCAAGAAAAAGCCGCTCGCTTTGTCAAAAATAAGTGTCACGAGAAGTGAATGCATTACAGCTGATGGGAGGACTATGTTGGAAATACTGGAAACTTAGAGGCTAATCAATAAGCTAAGATTGTTAATTTCAGATTACATGTGCTCAAGGGAGCAACGTTTCTGGGACCCTTCTGCTCCTGCTAAATTTTAATTATGACAGACTTGCTGGTATTCCAGAGAGCATCTTCAGGTCCGTGATCTTGGAGAACAGAGAGGAATAAGAGCGACAAATTAAGGACTGACAGAGGTGAAAAAATAACAAAGACACATGGTCGATATAACTGGTGCGAAAATCATTCCTTCCCCTGCACCATTAATGACTATGCACTAAAAAGAGGGAGACACCAAGAGACTAATTCAAATATTTCTTGTATCCAAATTAAATTACTCCCAGGGTATAGGAATTGTGATTGTGAAATTATTTTCAAATTTTTCTTTGCTGTACAGCACACATTTGCTTGCAGAAAAGGAAGAAAGGCGGTTGTCCATTCAACTGCCTCGAATTAGTGACGCATGCATACAAATAATAAGAATTTTCTTCTTACTTTGGACAACCGTACTCGTAATCGTACGTACGATTTAAAGCAGACCATATTGGCTACATAGATGACCCATAAATGAAGACGTTTAGGGCTAAATCGGCCGAATTCCTGTGTGTGACGTCACCCGTCTCCTTGTGTGTCGCTGCGTAGATAAGTTTCTCCACTGAGGGCGTATCTAGCTTACACATGATTGGAGGGACAATAAGAAGGGAAAGACGATGAAGGAAAGGCACAGATCGATCGATGCAATACGGATCCTTCTCAAGTACAGTGCGATGACCGTTCGGGACGATTTGACCCGACGACGGTTGAGTAGCGATCGCAACTGTTCGTATCGCTTGTTTGAACTCACGGTGGGTGTGGGAGGGGCAACCGCTGACTCAGAACCTCTCGTCCATCTGCCTCCTTCGCCAAGGTGAGCGTGAGTTTTCCAGCCGTGCATTTTCCTCTTCTTTCTCTCCGAGGAGAGATATTGACAACCCCAAGCCATTCCAATATCTTTGAGTGGGGAGCTCGGGAAAAGTACGATTGTCAAACACACTCAGAATAGACCTCGAGAACGAATGATGTTCTATAGATGTTCGCGTTTCGATGCCCAAGTCCTTTTACTTCTCTTTTTGCCCACCCTCCTACTCTGTTCTCGTGGCACAAGACTAAAAATGGAATGAACGCTATAATATAGCGTTCCATATTAAGTTAATTAACTTACGCTGTTGCCAAACTTACGCTCCACGTTCTCACATCTACGCCACGTAAGCATCCCTTTCCAATAACACGATAAATTTTAGTAATACATCTTAGAGGATAAGTTTTACATATTGGAAGACTCGTTGATGTGTAGTAGGTATACTATATAATAATGATTATTATTATTTGGGTAATACTCCCGCTAAGGTAGGTCCAGTGAAAGTAAGTAAAAATCTTCCAGAATTTTACATGCGCAAGTCTCTATGTCCTCAAACAATCTCTTTTTTTATCTCAGCGTACGTTCAACATATTTTCATCCCGTCAGTAAGACCTATCCTTTTCCTTTTCCTTCCCCGCTAACTCAACATCCTTCCTTCTACCATGGGCTTCAGTATCCCTTCGCCTCTCATTACCTGCTCTAGCCACGCACTCTGCCTTCTTCTCCAGAAGCTAAATCTCCTAACCCACCATACCAAGCACACATCCTAGTTAGCCTCTTTTGCGATGACCGCACTTTCTCCATCCGCCTCTACACCCACATCTCGAGTTCCTGCAACCTACTCTCGTCTTACCCCCTCAAAGTCAACGTTTCTGCTCCATAAAACGCTACACTCCGTATTACACTCTTTGTTAACCTTTTCTAAACATCCTTACATGAGGTCCCCGTCATCAGCTCCCTCCTACTGCTGCACAACAATGTCTGTCTCTGTTAGAAACTTGGTGGCACTCGCTGGTGAAGAACATGACGCAAAGGAGAGAAAAGCATGTATGAGATGTGGGATGAAGCGGCCGAGCCTTTTTCCAGAGGACCATGTGGGAGTCCTTCGATAATTTTGCCCGCTCATCAACGCTTGGTTTACGGTCAGTGTCCACTAATCCTCCGCTAGTGAGTGCCACCAAGTTTCGCTATACCTATACTATGCCCATTTTTCTCCAACGAAAAACCGAGGTTATGAAATTTCTCTACCTGCTCCAGTTTGTGCCCTCTCCCTTTTAGGACCAGCCTCAGCGCTATGTTTATTTTATTTTTGCAACCTGCAACATCGCACCTCCAGACATACGGAGATTTGCACAGGAAACGAAGCTCCAAAATAGTGCATGCCAAATAAATTTAGAACGCTCTATAGCACACCTAACAGAGTTTTCTCATCCCCGATATTTTGGCAACTTCGGGATTTCATAACGGGAAATCGCACTGCCTGTAATATTCCACACTTATATTTTTTACTTAATTTAACTTGTATAGATCATCGGTAATACGTAGTCTACACACTAACTGATTAATTATAATTTATAATCCCGCAATTTACAGCAAAGCCGTTTTATGTGTAAAGTAAACAGGGCATATGGCCAGGGTGGTTGCAGTCTGTAGAGGGGACAAGACGCTACTGCTATAGATTGACACAATGTTTCTTTAATTCATGAAGACGGTGATTTCACGACTAAGTAGTACATTTTTTTCCCAGCTTCATAGATTGAGTTTCATTGAGCACTTATAGAGAAACCCGATTTTGTACAATTTCTCTTACCTTTCAGATATTTATAAAAACATAGTTAATACTAATAATGGATTCAAAGAACGGTTTCCCCGAATAAAAGATAATGTCTTTCGGGATTCATGAACGAGAAATTCCGACAATTCCCGAAAAGGATACAGGAGGCGCAGTTGAAATCCCTTGGAAATGTCTATGAAGATGGCAAGATCAACGATGATTGCATATAGGGCTATGGAACAATCTTGTTTGCGAATGGTGGAATAGATCCCAAGAAAAAATTCCAAAATCCAATCCTCACAAAGAAACTAAAAATCTGTGCGTTGCGATAGTTCAACGAAAAAGTTTAATGGCATTGATTGATCTAGCCACAAACGATGAGTCCTGAGATTTTAACCTATTTTAATTTTTTTAAACCTAGTAAATTGACAATTTGTTCATGTAAGCTGACCAAAATGCAAAAATAACCGTTAACCTCCACAACGCTAAGTGATCAATGTACATTACACATGCAAACCCCCAAAGAGGCAAGGGATGATCATTCAGAGATGAATTTTTATTAGGAAAAAGGTTTGGCCACGTTGAAATAATTGACGAGGGGATTGAAAACTAAACACATTTATGCTAGAGGAGTGAATGTCGTGAGAGGAAGGAGTAGACAGAGAACGTCATGGGTGAGTACGGGGAAAGATACTCTTAAGAGGTGGAATACTAGGAGTCTTAAGATTTAGAGAGCGGATATGAAGCAATGTATGAGTTTAAGAAAGGCGAGAGAAGTATGCAAGGTAAGGGAATTATGAAGAACGTAGTAAAAAGTGTGCCAGCTTTAAAGGTCTAACAGCAACAACTAAGTTATTTACTTTTTCCTACCCCAAAATAAATGGTCGAAACAAGCATAAATGATGAGTGAATAGTCAAAATACCAGAGAGCGTGAAAAAATGAACTACGGTTAACAGTGTTTTACTGTTTTCCTTTTCTGTACATATTCGAGCCTAGAAAATAACTCAAAAATGACCATAAAACTAACTTCATTGTCTTAATGCTACAGCAGTTGGTTTTCTCTGATAAAATATAAACATTAATTTAAAAAATATTCCGATATTTCTCCACTTATCTATAAAGCACCCACTACTTATAGTTCTCGTTTTTCAGCACCGCAAACTCTATATCTCCCTTGTTCCAAGCCAAATAGCCTATTATTTTCCCCATCACCCAATATTATTCTCAATAGTAGAACCTTCGATATCCTATTACCCCCTCATTGCCTAAACTTATCGTAATTTCTGTACCCCTAATTACTTCCTACCAACCCGAAATATCCGGGGACTGGTGAAGCGGTCATTATTTCAATGGTCTTACTCGTGGGGATCCTAACCTAGTCTCATTTATATCCATGCTAAGGACAATTTTTAATTTCTACATCGTCTCGTTTTCATAGTTCTATTTTTACTCTCTATTCATTTAATCTTTTCCAAAAAAAGCAAATAATACTTTCTGGCGACAGGAAACGCGAAAATCACATGTTCATTATAATGGTGAGGAACATTGGGTGTCCCTAGGTCAAGAAAGCATTTATTGATTAGCCTAGATAGAGTTGACAGAGACAGAATACGTCTGTTAAGGAATAAAGGTCCAAAGAGAACCGGTATCTTAAATAATATTCTAAACGAAAGTTCAGCGTTTATTAATACTATAAAAAATTACCCCCTTGTAATATCAGGAAACCATTACCAATATTATGGCCCGACATTGAAACTGAAATGATTTGCTGAAAACTTGGTAGGTAATCAATTAAGTGTGGATTAATGTTAAGGAAGAGTGTTTCTTAAAAAGTAAAATGGTACTACAAACTTTGGCCTGAATCAGTCTCTTATACTAATTTTATGTTCTTCGACTGTGGTTGCTCAAAGTGGTAACGAAGTGGAATGTGTAAAAGCGTACGTTACAAAGCGTGAAACATGAAAAGAGCATTAAAAGTAAAAAAAATATCTCTCAGATCCCTTAAGGGGATTGAAGCAGGAAAATTAAAGAGGAATAATAAAAACAAACGAAGAGGATATTAGAGAGAGTTCAAAGATAATAAGCCGAATCCATTGCTTCACATGCTATGATTGCGAGACTGAGATTGCGTTGGACACGGATATGTGAATGGAAGAATGGGAGGTGATATCGGTTCAAACTTGTTTACCAGAGCAATTAAAATCGTCAAAGGGCGCAGAGTAAAGAGGCTGTTAGAAAATATCTACGGTGAAGATAGTTGGAGAGCGAGGCAGGTAGGTATGAGAGAATTAAGCCGCCGTGAATAAGCCATTTAAAACGATCATCCCCATTCCTTGGCAGCAGGAGTACGTGATGAGAATGACTTAATTAATCCTGCGGCGTCATCGGGAACTTTTTTCTCATTTCGTTCTATAGAAATACTTCGTCAGGTCCGTCGTCCCGCAAGCCTGTGTTTTTTTTTAATTTAACAGCGACGGTTTTTCTTTTTTAATATCCGCATGCATTATTTAAAAAAATAATAAACAAGCACACACACACCCGCGGCCCTGGGGGTGGAGAATCGCGGACGGAAAATTTAGATGTAGATGTATTCCTCCCTCCTTTTCAGAACGACGGCACTCAGGGTAGAATCCAGTCTCGTAATTCCTCTGTCCGCACACACCACAACCTTCTCACCAACACCACGCTGAAGTCCCTTCATCAAAGGACTGACTCTGCGTGCAAATAATTACTCTTTGAATTACAAAGAACTTGGAGAGGGGGGGGTGACACCGCGCACCAGGGGGGGGGGAGGATCTTTACCTCTACGGTGAGTGAATACTATCTCCCGTTGAAAATGCCGCTGATGCGACGTCGACGCCAGGGTAACCAGTAAACATAAAAAAACAATTGGGTCAAACTCCCACTGCTGCACTGTTGCTGCCCGAGTTCTTTCTCTTCAGGCCATTTTACAGTGAGATAGATATTATGTAAACTGCTGCATGGATTTCAGCGAGAGAAAAATAGCGCCTTGTAAAGTGACTAATTGCAGAGAATACTGCGCGACTGCATGGGTGGTGGCGGGGACTAAAGTGTCTGTTTTAATTACATGCAGATGTGTACGCATCCTCCTCGAATTTTCGTATCAAGAGAAGAGTCGTGAAAACTGTTTACACGTTGCCCTGAGTATGCCGTTTATCCCAGTCAACAACGTTTCAAGCCAGCAAATACTTGCATACGAGTATGATATGTGCTGAGAATGTGCTCACGAGCATATTCTGTGGTAATATTTTGAGTGTGAGCTGAGAATATGCTCCCAAGCACATTCTACAAGAAAATCTCAGGAGTAGCTGTGGATCTGCTGCCAATTCATACAGCAAAGATGTTTCAAAAACATACTTATTAACGTCAAAAATGTAAAATGTTGATTTATTTCATCTAACATGTCATACCGTCGTATTTTCTAATCCTTGTCCGTTTCTTCGGTTCAGGACCCTTATAATATTAATATCTACTACAACCTTTACTACCAAGAAAGTAATATGACGACACGACGGACTAGGTTTTTGTTGACCTCAAGGAACGAGATTCAACATAGCCGCTGAGGTAGGATTCAACATAGCCGCTGAGGTAGTACTCAACATCACCTATTTTAAAGAGCTGATTTTTCAGTTGAATAACTGTTTTGGAATGGGATTGTATGAAAATAAATAATAAGAAAGCGATGGTATTGAGATAGTCTAAGGGAAATAAAGCCGGGGTGAATATAAGGGTGGGACGGCAAAACATAGAGCAAATTGGACAGTTTCAGTATCTAGGTATTATTTTTCAGGAGAATAGCTTTAGTGGTTGGGAAATCGTATAAAGAATTTCCTTCGTCAAATAACCATTTAATAAAGGGAATTTATGATGGGGTGTCTGAAGATAAGCTAAAAGATAATATAGAAGAAAACTCTAATGTGTGGGGCTGAATGGGTCGGACACTTCGTAGTTGCACAAGGTTCTTAGAGCATAAGGTTGCCTCATTCGTCACTGCGCATGCGCAAGCAGAGCCGCTGCTACGTCACTGACGACCGGAAGAACCCATCTGCATTGTGTCTGTATACCCCGACGTGTTGTGCGAAGGTTTCAGAGGCATTTAGACTGTTGCATATTTGTGAAAATTTACTGCTTGTTTATTAAAAATCGTTTAGAGTATGGTGCTAAGACTCCGTAATTGTTGAGATAAAAATTTTTATTTTGGAAAAGTGCGTCCTTCATTGCCTAAAACGAAACGAAGATATGCCGGGAGCTCGTTGTACTGTGGCAACGTGCACCAACAGTCTTATAAAAACGAAGAGTTGTGGGCGGACTGTATCATATCACAGGTATGTATATTGATTTATGAATCCCCATGTTTCTTTATTACTTTTTTAGCAACTGTTATGTCTCACTGTGCATTAATTCAGAAAATTAAACAGTTACGTGAGCTGGTGAACCTTAAGATGGAATGAACTCTACGAATTTTTAAGGTTCTCCTTTTCACTTTGAATGTGCAGCCTAAAAATATATGATAGCTGTGACGTTCAATTACCACAACACATATTAATCATGGCATTGCTGTCCCAATTGCCAATTCCTCAACTGTAAGGAAATGCCAAGCTAATCAGTTCGTGGAGATATCTAGTAAAATAATTATTAAATTATCATATTCGTGCCTTTGCTAATGCAATATAGTATAAATCATTTTAAAGTTCATTTTATAGCCATTTTAGCTATTATTTTTACCTTTTGACAGTTTCAAAAATGTTAACACGCTCATGAAATAATTCACTCCACGCACCCAAAAATTAGCCGTTTTCTCAACTTTATGTACTTTGTAACACATTTTAGGTAAAAGTAAATTTTTCTACAGCATTATCCTTTAACAAAAGTTGCAAGAATGATTAAAGATACGTTTAATAGAAACTTACATTTATAAAACTCAGAACTTGTTGTTAACTAACGAAAATATTTAAACATTATCTTGTCCCAAAGTTTGTCCCGAATCGAAAAATCACAGTCATGTAAAGGCATTCTAATGTATTTGAAAATTTTCTATGGTCCATAATCAGTATTAATATTAGTATTTGAGCGTGTTATTCATTCGAATCTCATGAACATTTATGTTTATGATGCTGAATCACATGACTATAACCATGATATATTTCCATTCACAGGTTTCCCAGAGATCCTGGGATAAGAAAGTCATGGGTCATCAAATGTAGACGAGATGGGAAATGGGATCCTGACTCATGTCACATTTGTTCTGATCATTTTCTGCCCTCTGATTATGAGAGAGATCTTTTAGCAGAACTGCTGGGAACTACTCCAAAGAGGAATCTGAAATCTAATGCCATTCCATCCTTAAACCTTCCTTCATTATACGATCCTTCAGCTTCTGGTCTGGCCCGATCTGCTAGGATGCAGGATAAGTCGAGGAAGAGGAAGCATGAAGAGACACTCAAGGCAGCAATGAAAGAAACAAGTCCACCAACAGCAGCTGACGACAGCAATGATACTACCCAAAATGTAGAATTGGATCATAAAGGGCTCTATGAGGAGTGTTTGCGACAGAATCTGATTCTTCAAGAGGAAATAAAGGAGCTGAAACAGACTGTTGTCTCCCTCAAAAATGAAATCAGGCGAATCAACTCAGAAAAACATGGAAAAAGAGCAGTTGATGAAAAGGTCCAAGAGGTATTGGGTAAAGTGTTTACCTCAAATCAAATTAATTTAATCTTAAAGAAAAGATCCAAGGTTAATTGGACAAACAAGGAAATGAGCATTGCCTTCACCTTACGATACCTCAGCAAACGGGCATACTTATTTCTGAAACAGAAACTTCAATATCCACTTCCTGGTGAGTACCTAATTTTCAAGAGATGATACTTTTTATCCTGATATTCATGTAAATAGTCAACTTTTTGCGTGAAGAGGTATTTTTTCTAGTGATTCACATATGTATATGTAAACCTTATCGCTAAAATCCTTATCCTATCCTTATTAGGCATATCAAGTTTTCAGAGGTGGGCTTCTAGATTTGAGATGAGGAATGGAGAGCTTACAGATGTCCTCAACATAATGGAAACTGCTGCCAAGGATTTGGGACCTAGAGATAGATTGACTATACTGCAGTTTGATGAAATGAAAATCTGCAGCAAATTTGAATACGATCAACGGCATGACGAAGTAGTGGGCAGACACAACCAAATGCAGGTGATGATGGCTCGAGGATTGTGTGCCCCATGGAAGCAACCCATATTTGTTGACTTCGACCGAAAAGTGACAAAGCAACTTTTGTTCACCATTGTGAGCCACTTGTATTGTGCAGGGTACATTGTTGTGGCTTGTGTGAGTGATTGTGGCGCTGGAAATCAGGGTTTATGGAAGGAGTTGGGTTTAAGTTTCCAGAACAATGTCATGGTTAGTAACTCTTTTTCCCATCCCAACACTGGAGGCAACATATATTTCATTCCAGATGCACCGCACCTGCTAAAGCTGACAAGAAATTGGTTGTTGGACACAGGATTTGATTTTGGTGATGTGAAAATAAGGAAAGAATCATTGTTAGCCTTAGTTGAACAGACAAAAACTGAGCTAAGTGTTTGCCATAAATTGTCTACACTCCATGTTACATGCACAGGTGTTCAGAGGCAAAATGTAAGACTTGCTGCAGAGCTGATGTCTCACACCACTGCTTCTGCCCTCAAAAGGTATCAGTCAGGTGATAAAGTAGCAGAGGATACAGCTAACTTTATTGATGTGGTAAATAGCTGGTTTGAGTTAATGAATAGTTATGTTCCTCACAGAAATATTTATTTTAAAGCTGCCTATGGGAAGCACATCGAAGAACAAGATATGTTATTGGATAAGGTTTTTCATGTGATTGAATGTATGAGATGCCCTGGGAAGAGCACTCTTCAAGTATTCCAAAAGGGCATTTTAATGTCAATCACGTCCCTACGATTGTTGCTGCAGGAAGTGAAAAAATATGGAGTAGACTACATTTTAACTGCTAAATGTAACCAGGATAGCCTGGAGAATCTATTTTCGCAAATTAGAACAAGAGGAGGTATGAATGATCACCCTTCACCATTACTGGCTCTGCACCGCCTGAGGTTGATCGTTTTAGGAAAAAATGCTGGAACAGTGCAGTCTGGTACGAATACTAGAGAGGGTTGTAATGAGGAGTTCATATTGGCTCAGGCTTTAGAAAAAACAAAGGTGAAAATTATTGCTGATAGTGACAGGGCTGACTTGGAAGCAGTCATTGATTCAGAAACTCCTATGTGTGAATCTGAATTCAGATGTGACATTCCATCTTCATCCGAATGTTTAGAAATAAACAAACCAGAAGTCTCATCAGATGCCCTGAGCTATTTAGGTGGATGGATTGCCAAAAAGTTCAAGGGGTCTCATCCTCATTTGGGTAGTTACACTCATGAAGTTTCGCAGCAGCTTCAGAGTCAATCGTCTTTGGTACCTTGGGTGGTTCACCTTTCTTATGGTGGCCTTGTGCAACCATCCCAAGATTTTTTGCATGACTTAAAAATTCTTGAGAATGTTTTCATAAAAATTACCGGTGATACTTTGTCTCCAGGTAGAAAAATAGTTGATAAGATGACAGATATTCTATGCGGCCACTCTTGTTTGGATAGAGTAATAGTGAAATGTTTTGTAAAACAAAGAGTGTGTATAAGAATTAAATACTTAAACAAAAGAAATGTGTCGAGGAAAATTGCTCAAAGAAACTCTGTTTGTAAAAAGTTTAAAAAGATAATCCAGTAAAATGTTGTACATAAATGTCAGACGCTTTTATTATTTATTCCTTGCTATAAATAGGAACATCGACAATGCAATCACTTTTTCCAGCAGAACCAAGAACATGTAAGTACCGTCTACGCACCAAGAAATGTTTGCGCTATGATGTCTCCTTCATCGATTTTATACTCTGTGTAAAATTTACGAATTTGTTTTTCACTAAAAGTGAAGTCAATGATGTTGCAAAGAAAGTGAACGTACGTTCTCCTACTTGTACTTCGCGTCCATAGTTCTTCATAATGAGGTATACTCGTCTACAAGATATTAATATGGTTACGATCCTCCGGGTAAAAGATTGTGTGATGTTTACTTTTCAATCGGGTAATTGTAATGTTAGTGCACAGACCACTCCTTCAAAACAGGTAATCACTTGAAATTATTTGCTCTAGAACGCGGGAATTTTCAATATTTCACCATGAACTGAGGATTTTTCTTTTATTTTACATTATAAATTACGTCAAGGAATAGTTCCGGGTTGATTCAATAATGAAATCGTTGTCTTGGACGATATTTGACAATTTCTCATTTAAACCTGTATTTTTTACCATTGTATTTCATTAGTTTTTGCGTATGCTTGAATAGGGCATCTTACTTGCTTCTCAGATACCATTTCACCACGGAGTTTTCCATTCTGAGGTAGCCCTGCGTGTCACAACAGCAAAGCTTAATTGCCGAATCAAGGGTTGTGTAAAACGGATTTTAACCTTTCGGAGCACATTTTTATCGGATCTTCTTTGTATCGAATCAAACCATATTGTCTTGCATTGGATAGAATAACATAATAATTATGTCGTACTGAGGCTGTTGACTGCATGAGTAAATAGATTAAATTTTCCTACAACAGACAAGACAGAAGAAGCCGTGACATTGGCTCAGGAAGAACATGATATTTCAAATGGCGCGGGAGTTTGGGTCGTCAGTGACGTCAAACCAATAGGAGCCCGAGTCGCGAATGAGGCAACCTTATACTCTAAGAACCTTGGTAGTTGCAGAGAGAGGATGAAAAAATATGGAGGTATTTGAGATGCATTTTTGCAGAAGAATGGAGAGGGTGAGCTGAGTAATAGGAAGATAAATGAAGGGGAAATTACATATAACGGGAGTGGATTGGAAATTAGTGGTGGAGGTTTTGAGAGGTCAGAAAAGGTATATGGACGGTTTTGAGAGATAAGGGCACATTGAGTTAGGCGGAAGAGAGAGGAGAGCGTGGAAGAGGATAGAAATTTTGGATAACAACACTAGGATCCCCGGTGTTGACCACCCGCTTAGAAACCCCGCGTGGGTTAAAATGACCCATATGTAAGTTTTGTTTATATATGCGTAATTTAATGTCTTCAAATAATTATTTGATATTTTTTGTCGTGTAGTGACGTAGTAAAAGATTCAGGGTTGCACATACGATGAAAGTTTCTGTCGGAACTTTAAAACAACATTTTGGAGCTAGTGTTTCCGGAACAGCTCCGTAAATCAATTTTTATGACCACATAAAATAAATTTTGGATTACTTAAGGAAAAGTAGACGCGTTATGAACTAAAAATTAAAGACAATTAAAGACAAACCTGATTGAAAAAGTCTCATAAATTGGAATTTTAGGAAAAGGACTCTCCAAAAACCTAACAATCAGCTGGCATAGTACCTAAATGAATGAATAATTGATTAGAGGCGAGAAAATATGTGCTGCTATCTTCATGCGATGATTGAGCTGGTTGCGTGCAAGAGTTGAAGTTTTAATATCACGCGCTAGAGCGGATTTACGATCGAGGTTTCCTGACGTGACGGAAACGGACGGTGGCGTTAAGATGCCTTATTTGGATAGATATCGGAGTTTCCAAGTCTCCACAGTGACATAATTTTAACAGCAGCATAGACCACGCAATTGACCGTCCAAAGGTCCGACCTCTCTGTCAGGATTTCGTCGATAAGGCCATTCAACTGGGGCAGGTCGTTACCCTGCAGAGAGATCTTTTGGTGGATGTCTCTCTGCCTAGTGTTTCCTTCATCATCTACAACTGTGCTTAATAACCGCGATCGTAGTTCAGAGACGGCCTGACCCGCTTCCTTCCCATTTGGCAAAGACTCTGACGGGAATGTCGTTCTCGCCTCAGGCGGTGGAGAGGCTGCCTGTGTCGGGGAGGGTGGTCTGGCCGGTGGTTTATTCCTCTGAACTGGCGGTTGGTGGAGTTTCCTTTTTTCGCAGGTGGTTGGCATAATCGCGCAGGTTCTGCTGCGATAGGTGGTCATGTTCTGGATGCATCTCACACCACAAAGAGTGCATCCTTGCCATATACCCCCTGCGATTGGGCTCGCTGGCAGCATGGCATGCAAGTAGGTCGCCCCTTAGGGCTTCTATCCACTGCATCCGAGCTCCCGTAACGGTAGTATTTGTATTGCCACTCCCAAGCTCACTAGGGCCCCCTCCAAAGTTGTGGGTGGCATTTCTGGTATCTTTCTTTGGAACCAGTATAACTGCGTGAGGGGTGGTTAGCCCCACACGCAGACGTCCACCATTAGACGGCAAAAGCAATTACCAGGTAAGCCACGGTGGTCCGGCTTTCGTACCCTAAACGCTTTACTTTTATTAAAAAGAGCATTATATGCAACGAACCATTACGTATTTTATCATTTTACTACCTCTTGGCATGGTCATTATCTCCACGTCGTTAATATTACCCAAGATGATCGATAAAAAGAAAATAATAAAAGAAGGAGATTAATGAACGCACAGCTGCCATTGTAGGCCCACCCTGTCACCTATTTTCTCTACGTAACCCCGTAAGTCCATTCCCTGCGTCTCACACCACACCATTCCATAAGCTGCGGATGTCATTTCTGAGCGGCTCCTAATCCTTATTGTCGGAATTAAGTTACCTCGCGTGCAATTCGAAATGATCAGCCCGCCAGTATTGGTGCCACGTGGGGGTCGCCGACCTGAAAAAGGTCGCATGCGTGACGGCAATTGAATGACGAAAAGGATTTGTGGGGCAATGAGCAGGAGAGGAAAAAAATAGCAGTTGGAGCAGGCCACTAATGAATACCATGCATTGTCATCGTCCTTTGTGATGTAAAAGGGCTTCTCATCAATAATAGCTTTTTCCGCTGAGTCATATACATGCAGTCTGTTTTTTCCATTCACGTACCGGAAGTAGATATACAGTGAAACGGTGGGCGGAGTAAAATTGAGAACATAACACCAGCAAATAATAAAAATCATGAAATTTTATCATCCACATAGTAATCGTATAAAAAAATTAGGAAACCAATGACAGTTTGCCTTCAATTTCCCAGGCTGTGAGGAGTTTTCCTCCATTTTGCCGCAACAAAGCAATCATGTTCTGCCATAAAATTATGCATTTATATAACTTTCCATATCAAGCCTTTTAAAACTCTTCAAACTTTTGCCTATGTTAATATAGTCGATAACTCTATTCTTCTCTACCCACTCCCACGCTTACGCAACATTCTCATTTCTTATCTTACTCTTCAGCATAAAAATAATCATGACTGCCGCAAATACGGCGATGAAATACGTAGGAATTTCTACGAGAAAATATATAATGGCGATGGCTCTTCAGCATGTTTTTATCTCCCTTCAGTCATTCCTTCCGCTTCCTTACTATTTATTCTCTCCATTCATCCTCGTCTGCTTTCCTCTCCTACTATATTAAATATTTACTAATATTTCTTTCTCTTCACCCAACTTACCCAGTTGATCTTTCACCACACCTTTATCAAAAAAGATCACCGAATCTCCATCGAGTGTACGCTCCTCTTTCTTATGATACGACAAGTTTACAAACGGCACAGTGCTTTGCTACATGCTAGGTATTCAAGTTATCTCTTCTTAATGCTCTTTCACCAATTTCCCCTGATTATATATATTTTTCATGAGTCCTTCCTTTGATAAACAATCCGATCTTTCATGTCCTTACTAATCTACCCGATCTCATACAGAAGATTCCCCAGGTATAAAATAGTGACGTCGAAAAATAATTTGAACGGAAGAGATTACGTTTTAACTTAAAGAGAAAATGTGAAAAATGCATATTAACATTTGCAACCAAGTTCACAGCAGTGAAAGTTTCACTCTCTTTGTTAAGGTATGCTCAGTTTTTGGCCTAGCTGCTAAGTTCCATATTAGAGAAATTATTATTTTTGTAAAAAATATTCACACTCCGCAGTGGAAATTCAATCTCTGAGCAAGAAATGATTTTCCGGCCTTTCAGTTAGGCATGGATTGGATAAGGAAGGCCTTCGAGTAAAAGTGAATCCCTGAAAAGTGCGTCCGAGAAAAATGTGTCACAAACATGCAGGGTTTCACGAAAAGAGAAGGAGACGATATACGACACATTACGCTATTTGAACGGGGTCATCCCAGAAGGTCTCTCCGTGGAGGGAGTTGATCTAGGAAGAACAAATTGCCTTATTCATGGGAAACCGTAGGTTGATACAAGTCTTCATGCGTATTCCTATGAAAGCGGGATGGATCCATCCTCTATTGAATGATATGTAGGACATGTGCGAAGGGACTAAGCGTGCCAGGTTTCGTAGAATTCAAATGAGCGCTATAATATCATAGCCATTTGCAAGGACGAGGTATCTTTGTGCCATAGTCCTTTGTTAGGTTATTTCAGCGAAATAGAATAAAATAAATCTCTGTCATGATCGATATGGCGCGAGCGAATGCATTCCATTTCAGTAGATAGAAGAACCAGAGGGAGAAATCCTTAAAAGAATCTATTGATACAGTCCAAGTATTTTTGGGCATCTAGAGTTATTTGCAAATTTTTTAGAAAAATTTCCCGAAACATATTTCACTTACCTTCATAAATTCTATGGAAAACGATAACAAATATTCCCGCAAAATACTTAGCTGTGTAAAACTACCTAAGCCTGAGAGTAATATGACTCAAAGAAAACTGAAATAGAAGAGAAGTAGGTCTCTTGGAAAATCGTTTTGAATGCACTGGCAAAAATATTGAACTGGCACATAAAACACCCTATTCAGTGAACAATATTAGTTTCAAATGCCGAGTAAATTGAGGCAAGTTCAAAGGAATACGTTAATCTGTCTAGTCGGGTTTCCACTAAGGAAAAACGACTGTGAACAGCCTCACTTGAAATAGAATAGAAACACTTGAGAATAATAAGATGAATATAACTGCGGAAAAAAGAGATATTCAGTCATTGCTGGCCAAAAATAGTAAAGAAAACTTGCTTCTGTTACAACGAATATCCTGAAAATACTGAATTGGTACATTAACGCCCATTCTAGTTTATTGAATCAGCTTCAAATGCTAGAGGGCTTTGCATACACTACTGGAAAAAAGGACAAATTATTCTGCACCAAATGCTCCCATACCACTGCATACATCTGAAGGTAAAATTCATTAATAGACTCACACACCTCAATTTTGTAACAATTATATTAAAAATAAATTACAGTCCAGTGATTTAATTTTTCCTTCTTCGCGGACTTTCACAATCAAATGAAGAAATCATGGGAATGGCATTCGGTTAGTTACTGACTTTTGCACGTATTGTGACCTTCCCCATTTTTCCCAAACTGTATACCGCCGAGTAACTGCTAACTGCTAAAGGTAAAGAAAAGGGGATGGATTAACTTGCACTAATAAGGATAGTCAAAATTTCGGATTATCCCGTACGATTCCGTGTGGAAGGACCAGGTGTAGGGAAATTGCAAGGATCACTGAACAGATTCATTAATTATTACTTCAGCACATTTAGAAAGCAAAGAATAACAGATTCATCACCAGGCGAGACAGTACAATTGTATGTATACAGCCAGCAAAGAAAGCTTACTAATCAAGGCAGACTAATTGAAAACTCGTTAGTTTGAACAACCACACAGTCACAGCAGCCGTAATTCTATTTATTTAATCTCCAGCACCGTCACAGCTGACAACAAGAAACCAATATGTGCACCCATTTTCATTATTCGCAAAAAAGAACCATTCACAAGCACATGCACCATGCAATGTTGCAAGTGAGTCTTTAACGAGACCATACAGGCCATTGGCAACGAATAAACCTTTGGTCGGCGAAGCGACCTCGAGCGAGAGCGACTGTTCAAGGGCAAGGGTCCGGAGGGCGATTGACTGAGCCCGAGCCCACGCCGTTTCTACCTATTTGCATCCTTGCACTCCAGTTCATCTCCCGTCCGGAGGGCGCAAAAATCGACAGCTTAACCGCAAATTTTGTGATTCTAGTCGGCCAAAGAAGTTCAAACAGTCTGCATTCACTCGAGGGAGGGCAGGTGGGTCACAGGATCCCCCTTTAGTAATTAAGGCAGCCTGAAACGTACCACTGGAAGATTTTCCATCACAGTTGTGTCCCATGTTTGCTCATATCTATTCCAACAATTAATATCGACGCCAACATTGATGGAGATAAATAATGGAAAAAACCGGCAGGCATGACTCCACCGGCAATTGGAAGACATCTCCGCCAGCTCAAATGAAGTTGAATCAAATTGTCGCGTTGATGTTGAACTGCATGGAAAAACAAGACACAGCAGACAGTAAAAGAACAGCTTATCAACATCCACTTGCGTGAATTGCATTAATGAGTTCACATCAGCTGAAATTTTCAAATAACCTCCCAAATGAGAGGAATTTTTGAAGTAGGCCAAAGAAAGTTTCCAATTCATATTATTATGGGGAAACAGGTGACTGTGATAATCATAGAGCTTACTGGAGGGGGCATAAGTTCTCAGGGGTGAAGCCAGGCGTAACGGTATTCTTGCGCATTTAGCCATAGTCTCCAGCCCAGCTTCGTGGATTTGCCATATGACTACGTGCGAAGAAAATATTAAGTTTTTCTGAAACCAGCGGCTACAGAGGTCATAAAAAGGTACGTAAATACTTAATAGTGTGTGTATTTTTCTGAAAATTATTATCTATATCCGAAAACATGCCGTCAGGCAGATATATGCTATGTTAACTTTACATTCGTAGATGGTTTGCTGCTCTGCTTACGGGTGCAGTAATCGCACAGATAGAAGAATAACTGGTCTTACCTTCCACCGGTAAGTTAAAAAACTTCATAAAATAGTCATACCAATGCAATATTGCATGAAATGGACGCTACACCTGATAAATATTGAATTTGTTGCCTACGACGTTGCATGCGTTTCGGGTGCATTATTAAGTGAGTAGTTGATAATATTATACCAGTCAACCGCAGAAATTATGTTATTATATCAAAGTTAGCAGCATGTTCAGCTAATTTGTTATGCGAGTATAATATTACCGGTAGGAAATAATGCGACTGAAATGTTTGCCCTACCACAAACCTTTATGATGGCTTGCAGGGTATTACGCAGATGTTATGCGGAACCAAGCATGATGTTACACTATTTCACAGTAATAATCCTAAATAAAATATAGACGTTATGATGAGTTAGACGTGTGGAATAGTATTTATTTCAATTAGAGGGAAAGAACTTAGGAAAGTGTGGCCTTCACGTGCCTTTGGTATCATCGGTATTCTATGCTTAAAACGGAGATAAAGAAAGTTTGACAACTGGGGATTTGTTATTCTTAGTTTGTGAATCACGTTCTTGGTATAGAAATATTTTCAGGGAAGTGTGTTCATTTTGTAATATATAATAACAACTTTGGCTGGTCAATTAACCGTTACCGACCCTTGTATTGTTTATGAATTAGGCGAGAATAGCGTGAGTAAATGCTCATTACTTCTCTCTTTACGTTTATTAATATCCCGTGTAGTAAGTTATCAGTGAAGTAATTTTTAATTCCAAACGATCTTCTTCCGTACGATGCTGAAATTAGATTTTATTTAGATTTTAGAAGTTTTATGTATTAAATCAAAGAAGTAAAGGAAAGTATACAATGCATAGACGTTCAGAGGTGGAAATGCTGAAATGATGTTAAGTGCACTTTGTATTTCTTGTAGGAGTAAGCTTTAGTTTTGAGTGCTAGGTTATGAGTAAGCAGTTGTGTTGTGTGTGACAGTGTATTTCAAAAGATGTAAGGTTACTTTCGATCACAGATGGATGCAAACTAACATCGAGAAAATTAATCAGGCCGGTTTAACTTTTCCATGTGCGAATGTGTTAGTGTGTATGTTATATTGTGGAAGGTGTATTGACTGGAAGTATTTGTGACTTCCTCTCGATGGTAACATTGCATGGACGTGAAAGCTGTCTTAAAGCAACTCTTTTAGTGTCAGAGGTGAGAGGGAAGATGACCTATTACTTTCATACCACAGAAAACTATGTCAGAAGATCCATTATGGCAAGATTTTATGAATTTCCTATGCATGAATGCCTTAAATGCTTATTCGTGAATCCATTTTGTACTTGATGGGTGTGTTTTCTTATTTATTGTTAGAGCATATAACGAGGATCTGATGAATTAAAAATAAATCAAGCCAGTCACGTTCTAAGCAATATATCTATGGTCCACATGGTGCATTGGTATTGGAACTGGTATTTCATTGCTGAGTTAATTTTTATTTACCCTTTGCACATTACTTCCACTATGTAATTACTGACACTGCCAACAGTATTAAATTATCAACCTTAGAGTGGTGAATGTAATTTTCCAGGTTTCATCATGAACTTGACAGAGAGACTGTTGATGCTGGGTATTGATGTTGAAAAATGAGATGTGTATGCTGCTTACTTGAGTGCAATTAATTGTATTTGGATCCATCATCTTGTTGGAGCTTAATTCCTTTGTGCTACCTTTGATATTACTCTATGTGGTTTACGTTTGTGTTAAATTATCATGTCCTCAGGCTCTTTGGTCATTCTTTTGTGTTCATAAGTATACCCTAGGTATTTTTTATATCATGGCATGTATGGATATCATACATTACTTCTTTCCTCGAATTTCGGATTCTAGTATTTTTTATAATTGGAGAAGTAAAATTATGTGAAGTTCTTCTATTTTTCTTCTACTAGGTAATGCTTGTCATTTTTTCAGGTAATAGATGATCTTTAATCCGGTGGTATTGGAATAAAATTTGGAGTTTATGATATGTTTTTTATAGTCACCTCGGGTCATTATTTCATTGATGTTCCTAGAATATCTACTTTAAGGGAAAGAAAGTGGTTCATTGTGGTAATAAATTGTCATATCTTGATGTGTTTCCCTAAGCTATTGCAACATTTTTTTTGTATTGGTATATTTTCAAAAATAATGCTTATCTATTAGGAAATATGTAGTTTTTTCTGTACAAGTACCTGTTATTTGTCACGCAAACTTTCTTTTTTCCTTTTTCAGGATATCCTTACAAGTTTTCTGGGCCTTTAATTAAGCAATTTCCGGAAACCATTTGCCATTTACTTTCCTGAGATAAAGCATAAGGAGTTGCAGTTACTGACTGGAACAGTTGTGAATTGCAATCGCATTGCTTCGGTTTTGCATTTTTGACCTCACTCATGCATTTTATATGTTTACATTTGATGTTGACCGGCCAAAGGAGAATCTTGTACTTGAACAATCTTAAAATTGAATTGTATCGTAAATTAATGTTTTTGTAACTTGCCACTTTAATAAATATTTATGCTTGAAATTTTTTTTCATTGACCAACAAAATGTTTCGCCCTTCTTGTGAAGTTAAATTTAGAAGCACGCATTTACTCGAGTTCACTCGAGTACAAACGTGCATTACGTGAGGTAGCACGGCTCTTTTCCAGGGGATTTGATAGTGAAAATGTAATAATATAAATAGGAAATATAGTTTAAAGGTTATTCGGTAATATGTCATACGCATTTTGTCGAGTTGAGTACAAAGGTGCATTACGAGAGGTAGAACGGCTCTTTTCCAAGGTTTGACAGTGAAAATGGAATA
This sequence comes from Pyrrhosoma nymphula, assembly GCA_963573305.1. Classification (NCBI taxonomy): domain Eukaryota; kingdom Metazoa; phylum Arthropoda; class Insecta; order Odonata; family Coenagrionidae; genus Pyrrhosoma; species Pyrrhosoma nymphula. Next base: position 42,507,334 of record OY754334.1, read on the forward strand.
ATATAAGTAGAAAATAGAGTCTTAGGGTGATTCGGTATTGTGCCATTGATAAAATTATTTTATCTTGGGATTTGGTCAATATTTATATCGTACAGTAGCAGTTATTGGCGAGTTTAATGGTGACAAATTACGTTCGCAGAAGAAACGATGGTTGCATGGCAATCTCTCCAATCCATCTTTAATTTCAGGAATAGGATTCAGAAAGTTGAAATTAATGCAATTTTCGAATAGACAGCTGTTATTTTACGAGTAATAATGAGTCAATTATGTTTGACAAAACGCCGCATTGTCCGTTGATAATCCCGTTCCTGCGAAACAGAACGTCTCTTATCCAATTGAAATTAATTAATTTGGCCATGTTAGTTAACTAGTTGGCCATGGCCAACTAGTTACTTTCAGCGCACCTGCCGAGAAAAATTCCCAAAGGCATTATTTTAAGAGTAAAGAGCAAAAATTGATCGTTACCCCGTAAGAATCTGTGTTTAGCTGGGCTGTACAATATGGCTAAATGCGCAATTATTCCACGCCCCCTTGGCTTCACTCCCCACCATTACGGAGCATAGGGGGCGCCCCCTCCAGTAAGCTATATGGTGATAATACACATAGGACGGCATACATTAATGAAAAAATGTGAAATGAAGGTGACAGCTCCTCCTGTCAGCAAGGGCAAGAGTTTTCAAGATATTAAATGGGTATCATTGGGTATTGGGCTACGTTATCATTGGATATTGGGCTCCACGGTGAATATAATGAAGAAATTAACTCCGAAAAATAACAAAATTTTCATCACCTCACGAACGACCAATATTCAATTGGACAAGATTTTCAATTACCAACATCTAACTTACTCGCACTATTTTTCGCTTCAGTTCAGCAAGCTTCCTGCCCTTTTTCATTTCGTCTAACATGATAAAAGGTTCTCATTCATTCCTTCCCTTCAATTTCCCTTTAGTAGGGATTGCAAACATCCCATCACCTTCAATTTCTAGTTTCAACTAACAACTCTTTCTCCTCTTAATCTCTAAGAGAAACTTCCTTTCTTACCCTAATAGGCCAACTTAGTATTAACTTAACATACACTAAAAGTTATTTATATTCCCTAAGAATAAAATTACCGTATTTCAATGAATTATTTCCGTCATGCAATTTACGTTTTGATTCTGTTCAGTGGGGCTATCACCATCACGTATCGACTGTTGATGCCGTAAGGTAAACCATATGGCTACCACAGGACCAATAGAGTTTGTCGCCTATCATCTAATGTGTTGGAAATGTCAAATTATTTACATCCGCCAAATAAATCTTAGACAAAGTGTAAATAAGAGCCGTGCGCTTTGACAAAAACTTCTACGATCATGCAAAAGGTGTGACACTACTATTGGAAAGACTAGATCGGGAGGCACTAGAAAATTTGGGTATGCAAAGAGGCTAGAGGGAAACTCAAATTATGAGTTTTTCAGGTCGACACGACAAGTATTATTTTATCTCCACACTACATCTTTATAAGTCATTTAACCTAAAATATAACTTATACACGTCCGGATTATTAGGTACAAAAATTTCTTCCCACGAATCATTAATCACCAGTATAAAAACAGGTGGAGACCAGAAACCCCAAAAACACTTTTCACTGCATTCCTTCCCTCAACCAATACATATTTATATTCCCACCTTTCCATATTGCCGGGATCCTAAGACCTCCTCCCTCGCACTGGCATGGTAGTTTATAGCTGTAGATGTGTAAAATAGATAGCGTATCTAATTAGTATGGAAATTACCAATGACTTTGCATCCATAATAGTAACATTTTATTATGTATTGATAATAATAGGTTGGCTCGTTATTTGAGGCAGCAACCGACAACTGTGAATTTCCACAGTTGCGGCTGGTAGGGGGGGTCGTCTTAGGAACCTGGTAACGGCATTGATCTACACTTGACACCAACGGGTCAGCAATTTTACTTCCATTTCAAAAGATAAACGGTAAAGTGTAGACCGCAAGTAGTCTAATGCTAGTAAAATTCCATGTCATTCCCGTGATTCGAACCCAAACCCTATCCATGGTAATGCTAGAGCCACCACGATATCCCTGAGGAAAATAAGATCGCAATTCGAAAATATCTTCTTCATATCTCACACGATCCACATTTTGACGCCCCCTGAGACCACGATCAGTCATCAGCAACACGATGACGTGACGCGAATCATGCATTCAGCAGCCGATGGTGGGCTTCAGTAAACACTGATCCCATCCCACGCTTCCAGAACAAGCGAATTATTCTCATTCGCCAACAAAAGTATCCTGAAAAAAACGGGAGAGGGAAAAATATTCATTCCAGTGTTTGTCCTGGCGATAGTAATCAAGGCTGAAGCGAGGACCCTCCGGAGTCCATCGCCCGGGACGTGACCCTATTCTCGCCCGCACCGCAAAAGACTTCGGACTCACACCAACTTGTCGCCAGGGCTCGTCATTTTCGGCACGTAGGCCGAAAAAATAAGAAAGGAAAGGAGGGGAAAAAATATATAATCGGAGGGAAGCGGTCCCCCATGAAGGCAGCACCAACCAGCCCTATACGGACGAGATGAACGTCCTCCCCTGCCACATCATCCTTTTCTCCCACGTACCACCACCATGAGAAGCGCGCGGGAGGTCCGAAGAGTAGAGTAGAAGGTGTGGGCGTGTCAAGCCTAAAGCTTGGACTGCGTGACGATGGTGAGGGTGGACGAAATTTGGCGGGAGTTGGCTTAATTGCACGTGCCTTAGCAACCCTTAAGGGCAAAAGAAATGGGTGGTGGCCGGTGACGTAAAGGCTTCAAACGGAACGTATTTTTCCTGCGCTTGGGAGATTAGATGTAGAATTGCTCTAAGGTCGCATTATCGTAGAAAAGGTGATGGGAAGCGTGCAGAAAATATTAAGAAAATTTGATGCTACGAGCGGGCAGGGAAAGCAGCATAGCTGATGTATTCACTAGATTTGGAACCACCAAAGAAGGAATCGGGCTGGTGTGGTGGATAGAGTGCTGTCTTCCCACACCGTTAGACTTAGGTCTAAATCACGTCAGTGGTGGAGAGTTTTCAGTGGGATGCGATTCGTTCTGTGGATAGCACTTCAAGGGAAGTTCTCCGTCCGTTAAATGGGACGTTAAACCGTGGTGCCATTGATGCCTTTCGTAAAGGGTATGCTGATTCCAACGAAAGGTTTCTCTGCACCCTTCCTCCACTTCCTATAAAAGCCTATCCCTACAAACGTAGCCACCTACTTTTAATGGCGCAAATGATCTCAACTATCGACAGCCTCCCCAAGTAACCATCGAACCAAACACCAGAGATTTGGATTCGACAGGGAGCGGATTGCTCATGCAACACATTTATTATCGTGTCAACTAACCGAAAATCTTCTTTCTCATAACCACAATTCACATAATCAAAAGTCACAAGGCTACGGCATCTAAACATTTTAATATAAGGGATACTAATAATAATGCTATAGAGCCTGGAAATAACGAAACTTTCTACCGATATTGGAACAATTAAAATATACATTTTAATCCTTTTTTATAGATTATTATTCAGCTTCCTCCGCAGCAACATGATTAATAATGGCAGAAAAATACTATATTGAACATAAAAATACAGAATAATACTACTCAGAAAGCCGCCTTACACACCATTTCTAGTGTAGGGTGCAAGGATTTGTTTTTATCAAGAGGTTAAAATGAAAGTGTTAAAAAGTTGATCTACATGAAGATTTTCATTTTTCGCAATGTTTATTTTAAGTGGTACTCTTAATTAAGTGGATTGCATAGAGAGGAGAGAATTTTAGGTGAAATGGAGGAAACACGTAAAGAAACACAGCACTGGAATTAGCCTAATCATAACGATAGATACAAAGGGATCCATCTTTCAGCATCCCACGTGAATGACAAACTATTACCAACCGTGTGTCGACCATGACGCATTCAAATGGGAACACAATCCCTGTCAGTGCCGGGAATTGAACCCAGTTCTTCTTAATAGGGAAACTAGTACTCCAGCCACTTCATCAACTCGACCACTGTTTAACGAGCATTGGAATAATTATAGTGTGAAGTCAATAAATAATAAAGAGAAGAAATACAGAAACGATTTTGGTCTTTCCATCTCTTGCGTGGACGACCCAGAGACCGTCTGCATTTCATCTATATTTTCATATTTGTTAGAGAATTCTTCCTTCAATCATTCGTTCTACGTTCACTCCTTTATCTATGTCCTTATCCTCGTATAGTTCAGTTGATACCTTGTACTCCGTGTTCTTGCTTTATCCTAATCCGCATAACTGCCTGCATATGGTTGCTGGGTGGATTGAGTAGCCTTACAGCCTCAGTCACAAGTCCGAATAAAGAAGGAGTTGTCTGCACTAGGCTCGTAACCTGGGAAAGGAACACGGCTCCTTTTGTTTTCCAAAACTCAAATTACTCTAGAGAAGAACTTCCCTTACTTACTGTCAGAAGAATTCACTCCACCGAATAAAACTACGGATTAAAGGAACCAGACAAAACTTGAAAAATAACTTTCATGATTTATCCTCTCGTGAATGGAATTGAGAAATAGTGATAACGCATTTGGATGCGTAATTGGGAACTGTGATCTCACCCCTGTTCAGGTAAAAAAAATACTCTCACATACCTTCCAACAATACCCTCGGATAGGGATGAAATATTTACGCGCTTTAAAATAACTTATAGTGTGTGAATTGCAAGAATAATACGGGGAAGGAATATGTGCTGGCGTATGGCAAGGAGTGTAACGTGAGGAGATAGATCATGTGTGTATGTGCGTGAGTGCTTAAGTGGAGAGGCTTTTCCGGGAGATTTTTACGGGTTTTGGGACAACCGTGCTGGCGAAGTGAATGCTACCCACGGCGACTGCGCTTATTAATAATATTATTATGGACTCGTCCTTCTCTCTTGCCGTGTTCATGAGCTGTGGGGCACGCTTCATTTCCGCGGGTGGCCTTTCACTCGCTGAAACATTGACGCGGTTCCACCATATCACTTCGGGAGGGAAATCCCGCTAGCTTTTCCACGAAACAACTTCCCTCTCTCCTCTCCATCACTCACTCATCCCATTCACGCCACCAGCAATTTGGTCATCCCGCATGCTCACAAGACCCAACGGCACGGGACCGTCGCGTCACCGCCTATGCCAAGCGATTATTAGAATAAAAGATAAAAGTTGTAGTTCCCCTTTTTTTAAGGCTGACCAGATACGTACCTATCGGCCGATTCTACGACTCCATTTCAATCTATGATATCGGCAGATCTGGTATTTTAGGAAATATAAGATATATCGGCATTTCAATGGGAAAATGCGGACATGCCGATATCGGGAGTCATATTTACCGGACTCGGTGGCCAAGGGGTGAAGTTCTAGCCAGAAAATGATGAGGTCACTGATTCGAGTCCCACTCGGAGTTTCGGGGCCGCAAATTCTGGGCACGGGTGTTGGAGTTATCTTAAAAGTTTTAAGCCTAAGAAAGGATCTTACAATCTAAAATTACACTAATAAATATTTCTAGTAATAATAATTATTACTTTCGTTATTTCGATCATTTGATTTTTAGCGAGACTTTATCGAACACAAATGCTCAACACCAATGCTAACCGAAAAAAATAAGATATTTTTTTTGAAATCTTCCCCTCACACCTACCTTCTAATTCTAGTTGCCTATAACCTATTACATCGGTCTTTGCGGTACTTTGGGAAATATCGGAAGATATATCGGTATTTCGATTAGTTGGTTGGTTTTGAAGGGTCTATATCGATACCGTACACATACTCAACACCGATGCATGTGATTATCAAAAAATAAATATAGATTTTTTAAGGAGCTGAACTGATAGATAAGAGCGAATGACAATTTTAACGAAAATAAACGGTAACGCGCAACGTGATATTATAAGAAACATTGGCACTTCGGATTCATCAGATAGAAGAGATTAAAAAGTTTCGGGCCACTGTGTACGTAATTGCATTTCTCACCAACGATTCCCGAATAAAAAGGCAAGTTTTGGAGGGTTTCGTTGGCTATGAAGGAAAAAAATGAATGGGACATTTTGCAATGAGATTATGTTAAGACAAGTGAAAAACCTGATGTGAAAAACGCCATTGTATGATGCAAGAACCTGAACTCTAAGGAAAAAGGATGAATGTAGACTGGAGACGTTTGAGATCTAGATATGGGGAGAATAAAGAAGAATTGAGAGACAGCAATGGAAAAGAACGGGGAAGTCCCCGCCATGCTCGGTGAAGAGGTGGCAGAATAAGCGGTTTAAACGGGATTTTAGGGACGAGGGGTTGTTGAAGACAGTGATAGAAGGGATGTTGTTAAGTTAGAGTGGGAAGGAGAAGGAAGATAATATGCTCTATGAGAGATATGAAGTGAGGTAGGAAGTACCTACATCGGGATAGAAACGGATATTATGGTGAAGTGATAACCTAACTTAAAATAAACAGACGAGCAAAAGACATACCCACTTAATTACCTAGCCATTTAAACCTAGCTTAAACGGTGAAGCAACTCAAATATCGACCAGCTGGTGTGTGTCATTACGAATTATCAAGGGTAGTACTCGTAGGGCAAAGTCATCTGTGGCTTTTATTTCCCTTAAGCCTATTCCGCCTGCCAGGTAGCCTTTGTCATGATTATATTAAACATTTATTACCAATATTAGCACTTGAGAAAGTGATGATCTTTAGAAGAATATATTTCGGTGAATATAACTTGAGCATGAAAATAACAACACTTTAAAATAAATAGGACTTAAGGGCCAGACGAAAATACGGAATTACATTTGAATCGTTAGGTTGAGTTACGCTGCGTGGAGAGAAAATATTTTTTTTAAACGCGACCGGTTTATGCTGATAATGGTTTGGAGGAGAAAAAAGGCACAATAACAGTAGCGGGATTGGACTGCGAGGTCCCCTGGGCCAACAGATAGATATACAAGGTGGGGTGTATGATGTGGGCAAGGGGAGAGACGAGTCGGAAAGATATGAGCCCATTTATTACCTTGCCTCTCTATTCCATCCCCTGTGCTCCTGTCGCATGGGGATTTTGATTTGAAAATAGCCACCGTCGCGTCGGCTTTGACTACCGGAGGGTCGACTCCCAAAACTGTGATTTGTTGTCGTCGGGATTTGAAAAAAATAAAGGGATGTCTCCCCTTGTCTGCGGCTGAAACTTCACCCTTGGAGTCTCTCACGGAATTGAAAACCGTCAGGATGAGGTGATGGAAATCAATGGTCCTCAATTCTGTAATCCAGCGAATTTCAGTTGGAAATTTGTGGATTGAATTTAGCCTGCCAGGTTTGCTATAATACTGGAGAAATTGGGAATACGCAAAGGGATATTAAACATTGTATAATATGCAACGTAAGCTACTAACCAGTGCGTATCCAACAATAAAAATATGTGGAGGTTCCATGGAAACTTTGTAAACAAAAAAAATACAAAATTCGACCTTTGTTTGTTTGCTTGTTTAATTATTACTGATTTTTTGGTGATATGCCTTGGCTATTAAAAAATAAGCTATAAAACATGTAGATTATTCGGAAAGTCGGCTATATTATTCATGAATTTTTTTTTCCATCCGTCAAGGCAACTAAAACGCAAAGTTTATCGAAACCGCGTTTAGACCTCATTTATTGGAGTAATTGGCTTATTACAAAAATAAAAATCATGAGGGGCTTAAATTTCATTTTTGTTCAGGTTCATTAAGAGGTTCAGATTCTTAAAAGTAATTATATTTTTGCGGAAACAGCATTAATATTCGATAGAAAAATACTTTTTTCCACATGATTCATACATTCTCGCATTTGATACAATGTAATTTCAAGTTAAATTTGAGAATAAAATAGCGCATAAAGGAATGGATTTGTTCCTAATATTAAACAGAAGGCAGGTTATTCTAAGAGTGGCGACAACACAAATAAATTGACATTAAAATCAAGTTACGTAGGCATTACGTAGCAATAATACTGCATGACTACCATAAAATACCCCTTTCATAGCAACTGAGAAAATATATCATAGTAACCTGACTAGCACCTAGCAATTCATACTCTCTGGATCTTTTAAATTTGTGGTATCCAAATCCATCATGGTTTTATCGCCAAAGTCACTTTATTAGTGAAACGGTAATATTATTTCATATACATGTAGTGACAAAGCATCTTAGCTAAATCACGAAGATTTACTCTATAAATCATTCAAAAAGTTGTTGACGTATTTTTTCATTAGCGATGGACAAAAATGCTGATGAAAGCCCAGAAAATATTTAATTGGTACATTAAAGGGAAAAAATATGACTTACAGGTTTAAACTCACTTGAAAACGATTTGAATAATGCCACTGATAAATATAACCAACTACAAAGAAGCAGTAGCAAAAGTACGCTAATTAAATACTTTGACATTATTATAGATAATACAAATATTAAAGCAAGCCGACATACGTTTATGATCTTTATTTAGGAGTGAATCTTTTAACAGCTCTAGAATCTGAAAATGAGCACATCTGAGAAAATCATATTATTTGGAAAATTTGCATGCATAACAATAGTGTTATCGAAATAACAACACGGTACTAAAACATAAGTGATCCAGTTATGAAGCCAATTAAAACTTTTTGCTATAACTACTTGATATACAATATAATTAAAAAAGTAAAGAAGTCAAAAGATCCATACCGATTCACCAGACCAAGTAATAAACTAAAATTTCAAAGCTATTAGAGTATGTTCAAACTAGAAAATCATACCATTCCTTTATCTCAAAACTAAGGATAATTAAAAAATTAAATCAGGCTGTGCCTTAAAGCATATTCATGAAAGATAATTAAAAAGTTGCAAAATTGGATTTAAGAATGCTATTTTTCAGTGAGTTATAAGGAAGCATCTAATTTATTTGAGTCTCCTCGCACAGCTACTCTATTAAAATCAAGACTTTCAACGAACTGAGTGTGATTTCAGCTTGAATATATGCGTTCCAGTATCGGCCCCGTAGTCGTGGTGCTTAATGGAGTGAGATAGCGCGAACGAGGGAAATGGAATTCATTAGAATACAGATCGAATTCGCGATTTAAAAACTAACTCGTATAGAAAAGTGAATACATTAACACAGGGTCTCAATTTCGGTTCATGCACGACTGCGTCCGCTGGGGAGAAAAAACCCTCATCCTTCTCCGCGACGGCCTCAATTTGAACCGCGCCGGACGGGAAAATCGTCGTCTGTGACGAAAAAAATTACTCGCCTATGTAAATGCATGCAAATAAGAGAAGTAAAAAGACTTATTCCTTGCATCGGAAGTGGTGCCGAGGCAGTCACGACCGCCGGGGAATAAAAGAACACCAGAATCACGGCGAAAAGTCTGCGGTCAATTTTGCCACGGAAAGAGAGTTCGGATAAGTTATATAGTGTGAGGAAGATGTACCTACCATGTGGCTGATGCGAAAGGAGAACTGAGATGCGCTTCATACGGAATATTATTATAATGAAAATATTCTACCGGAAATATAAGATTGCAAAAATCAAATTAAGCCTAACAGCTTTCGGGCGTTTCTCCGCGTGGTGTCTATAACTCACAACAGTTTCTCAAGTGATTCCACTGGGGTCTTAAGACCTGAAAATCCGGGATTTTTCTCTTCAGACCGGAATACCCCAGGAGGTTGCTGGAGAAACTTTTTTCAGCAGTAGAAAACACGCGGGGGACCCGAAAGCTGTTACGATACAAGTCAACCGCCGTGGAAAACTTCGGTTAAAAATCATATTGATTTTCATAGACGAAGGCTATGAACTCATCTCCTTACGCGATTTCTTTCACTATCTCAGCATATACTCTTCCTCTCTTCATCTCATACATAAAGCTTACTCTCTTTCTTTCCCTCCCTCGCGTAACTAACACCTTCCCCTCTATCATTAGCGTCCCTTCGGCCCCATTACTTGTTCCAGACTCACTATGTGTGGCAATGATGAGTGTTTAAAGAAAATAATTTAAAGAAACTATACAGGAAGATAGACTTGTACTAACCCTATACATCCGTCACCATACGCTCTATTATACGTTCTAAATATTTTTATAACATCCATGTAGCATACAATTATTCTCCCTCTTTCCGTTTACCCAGCATTCTCCCCTCAAACCATACACTTTAGCATCCCTTCTTCCCTAACTACTTCTTCCAACCACCTACTATGCCATCTCCAAATATCTTACAGAGGATTCCTTCCTCCCATCAGCAACCATACCAAGCACTTCCTCGTTTGCCTTCTTTTCCGTCCAACGCACTTTCCACATTGCACCACCTGTACATCTCAAATTTCTAAAGAATATTCTCGTCCTATTTACCCAGAGTACAGGTTTCTGCACCATGCAACGCTAAACTCCATATTAAGGTTACTGAAGCGGTAATTGTGAGTCACTGATTGCGTAAAAAAATGTTTGTACAACATTTAACCCAAGCGCAATTTTTTTTCTTGCACTAGTTTGCACCCTCATAATTTTATGACCAGCTTCGCTTTTTTTGTCCTAGAGTAACTCATTACTTTTGTTTTCAAATTATGAATCACAATTCCGCACTCTCCGCACTGATTTTCTAATTTAACTAGCGAAGCCTGCGACTCAAAGCCTAAATCAGATTGGAAAAAGGTTCAACACTGGTCGTAGGAACAACCCGTTATGTAGTTTTGCAAGTCGACATCAAGTTAAATTCAGTTACTTTGGGAAATCGAAGGAAATTTACTTAAAGTCACGGATTTTAAAATGAAATTAGCATTAGAAGAACTGAGACCTCAAGCCGAGATGTTGCAACGCTTGTTACCGCTAAAAGTTTCAGTGAAATATCTCAGGTTTTTATATAATTTATTTAAATCAGCAACCATCGTCAGGAGATTTGTAGTGACAGAATGACGTGGTTTGCAGAAAATAAGCCTTAGTCGTTAATGTCACATGTCACAAAAAATGTACATTAAGTGAATGATAAATCGTGGTGGGATACTGGAGATAGGTAGAATTCTGGGAAAGTGGAGAAGTCGTTAAAGGCCAGACAAGTTGATGTCTATAGGGGAGTTATTTTAGCTTTTAGCTAGATATCAGTACTAAAAAAATTCAATGCAGAAATATATAGATATATTACAAACTGCACAAATTTTAGAGATTTTAGCCTCACAAATAGGAGCAGTTTAAGATGGAATATGGTACGGTTGTGCGCTCCAGGGAGACATCGTTAAATAAAGAGAAACCTTTTACGTACATATCTCTTTAAAAAATGTGACAATGTGTAGCTTGTACTATTTTCAAATAATAAGAATACAAGAATAAATTTATTAGTCACCGTAATATATTTTATTTGATAGTCAAAAACGCCTTCGTTAGTGAAGACTTTTTCAGCATACGACGTGAAAGAAATAAGGCTCGAATACGTTTATTTACTTATTTTTTGAGAATTTATGCTATTGAAAAAGGTTTTACGTCATTAATATTCTTTTATATACACTTCATGCTTATTTCAACTGCTTAAATTATGAATTAATAAGTTGAAGGTTATCTCAATTATTACTGTTAAAAATATCTTACTACCTTAAGGAAGACGCTAAACTGAAGGGGAAATTAAGTAGAGAAAGCAACCATAGATTGGGCAATGGGAGTGTAAACAATGTCCATTAAAACAGACACTGACCGGTAGAACACAAAATAACAACGATTATAATCTCCACGAACATGTTTGCGTGGAACAGGAGGAGAGTTGTGCAATACAAGTGTAAGTGAATTATTATAAGCGAGACGACCAGATGGAGGAGCATTTTCCCTTTTCCCCACTCCGAGGCAACGAACACAAGACGGTTAAAGTCGCCATTAGGAAATTTTGAACGCGGGCCGGGCGTGCATAATTCATGAGATCTCTCCTTAATATATTTTTTCTCTGTAACTCGACCGTGTTTTTGTGAAAAAAAACACGCTCTTCTTTTCAACGTTCCAATGTGCTCTCTCTCTCACTTGCCGTCCCCCTTTTTCCCTGCCTTCGTCGCAAATGTCTTGCCCTTTTAAACATTTTACCATTTAAAAAATACCAGAAGAGAGAGAGAGAAAAGCAGAAGGATGTAGATGGCAATTATAAACATTACGAAAATGATGCAGTAAAAAGAGAGCAGAGGAGAGAAGAGGTTCAATGCCTCGTGAATTTCGGTCTAGGGCGTTACAGGTAGGTATACACTTCGTTTGTATTTTTCTGTTGTTTTTCTGCTCTCGTAGAATGTGCGTTTGGCCTGAATTCACGCCCAAAATTTCACGCCTTCTGTGCAAATTCAGCTGGCACTGCGAATGTCCGAGAGAATAACGCTAGTTCCGCTCAGGAGGATGAGGTCACCATGGTTTTTCAAGCATCATAGAAAGATTCGGACGATTAGTAGCAGGTTGCAAAAATCCGATAAATTAATTGGCTAAATAACTTATTTGGTCTGATAAAATGGTGGTAAATGCTTATGAGCTACATAAGTAACTATGATAGTAGATGCGCATTGAACCAATTGGAGGATTTATTACTCGAAAAAAGTTCTAGTGCGTCGAATGCGGAGGTTATTTACTCATGTCAGTTACTATAAACGAGTTGAATAAATAGTTATATATGCATCACACATAAAACATAAATAAGTTTTATCGAGAGTTAGGAGAGTCGATGCAATATTCAAAGCTATTGCTATTAAGGGGTAAGTTAAGAATGCAACAGTTCCTGAACCCCGACTAACGTAAAAAGGTCCATAACTTTATGGATCTTAATAGTATCGGAGCTAAAGCCAAGTGTTTGTGTGACCGGCCACAAATTGATGAAATGAGGTGTTACTTTATGGAATTTAGCGTTAATCGTAATAAAAAGAAACTTTTTAAACGACTACACACTTATTTTTATTGATTCTATCGATTTGGACGTACAATGCTTCATTATCAAGTTAACTTCGAATGTCAAAGTTTCCTCGACAATGACACAATATAGGTCAAAATTGATCTGATCAAAATAACAAATGCATTTTATCAAATATTTATTTTTGCCGTACTTTAGATACTTAGAGAGATTTAAGCTCAGCCTTATAACTTTTGGTGAACATTCACAGTTAGATGAGATAGCCTTCACGTCGATTTAATGAACACTGAGATTTTGGGTATGTATATCACATCAGAATGTTGGTTATCAGGTTAGTTGTTGGCCATGTTACCGATATGGAGGGCATAATGGAATCAGTTTTCAAACCGAGAGAGATCGTAAAACCGGGACTTAAGTGTTTTGATTACTAAGAGAAAGGTTAATAAAAGATGAATAAACAGTCGCTAAAGGATAAAAAACATTTTATAACCCAAACAGATCGCGATCTTTTGCCGTTGTCTACTTCGCCAAAAAGAGATATTTCTGCCTGTTCTGCTCCACCATCCAATCCTTGGCGGTTTCACTTCTTTACCCTTGTGGAGTATATTTCATTTGGAATCTAGTTCTCCTATTCAAAGGAAAATATGTATTTCCAGCTTGCCTCGTAAAGATTAACTGTCGTTGTAATTTCATCGACCTACAGGGAAGCTCGTGCATCGTCATTTCTTATTTTATCTCATCTCTCTTACTCTCTTACTCTCCTATGATTTCTCATCTCTGACGCCGTCAAGGTTTGATAGGTCTGCTTTTCTAGGTCCCCAAAATTCGTATCCCTAAAATAAAGTAATTCATTATTTTATATGGTCTTATTTGTTTCCTTTAACGGTCCTTATTTCCTAGAGTGCTTAAAATCATCCCGCATATTCTATGACATCAGTTTATTTTGACATTTAAATAAGTCACATTGAAGCTAGCTGATTAGCTGCTAATGCAAACGTGATTTATAGCGGTTGCAAAAATACAATGGGTGGTTTTTTTAAGCGCGAGCTGAGTATGTTACAGAAGCAGTTTTCCAAATGCGATCGGTATGGTAGTAAGAGTAGGGAGACAGGAAACTCCCGAGGAGGTATGGTGGGGGGAGGGAGAAGAAAGGTGGCGTCAGAGAGGAAAGGGATCGAGCAGCGAATGTCGTCCGGGACGAGAACGAGGGCAGACAGCAAAGGGGAGAGGACTTTCCATTTAACAAGCACGAGGCAACATCATCCCAATTGGAAAACCCCAAAAGTAATAATTCAGGTAGCCTCCGAAATAGGTGTAAATAATACTTAAGCTTACGGAAATCATTTAATTATTGCAACTGCAACTGAAGGAGATTTGATCAAGGACATATGCGGTATTAGATTGGAGGAGAGAAACATCAATCAAGACATGGGATAGGCTGTTAGCAACGTTTGTAAACCCATTCTCCAGAAAATAAGGGATAGGAGGAATCGAAGACCGTGTAGTGGTGCTGGCCTATTAGATGTTAGTCCGACACGTTACCAGCAGTCGTTTTCCTGATTCGATACAAGGTTGGGGAAGACTTATCATCTGTATTATAGTTACGGTTTACCAATTTGGGTAGATATATTCGTCATTGCCATGTCCACTTCCATTCTTCCTAAACTCTTCTCCAAAACCGCATTTCAAAAGCCTCCCCATCTATCTCATCCTATCTCTTTAATATCCAGGGTTTTGTGTTCTATAACAACGTTCTAAAAATCAAACTCTTTACCATTATATTTTTCACAATGAGAAATATAAAGAAATCGTGAAAAAAACATATCTAACTTATGGCCACTTATTTGATGACCATTTCTTAACACAAATCACGTATTTTTTTCATTGTTTCCTAATATACCGACTCAGCTTTAAAGAATTGTTATTAGTTTCACCAATACAAGTAGTATTATGGATCTACAGCAGAGTGGGGAGCACAAGAACATCATGTTAAAAGAAAAAAAATAGAGGGCAGCAAAACATATTATAGGTTACTAAATAAGCCTGTAGCCAAAGCTACCTTGAAATATATAGCAATCTGTTTAAACTCGGGATGGTATGTGACAATTTCTCAGCTTCCATGATGAACGGCTAAGAATGCGTTGAAAATTGCCGAAATAAAAGGGCTTTCTTGGTCATAGAATGGAACTACGGGCCAACCGTGGCATTCTTGAAACGAATTTGGCTTGGAAGTGCCATTTTGGACGTACGAGAAATATTAAAGATTAACCTACACTAGCCTTTGAAATTATAAATCTTGGGCTGCTTAGAGATCCAGGAACTGGCACGGAAAGCAAAATGTACGTCTCGATTCCCGGTTTTTGAAACCCATTTAAACCGTGCGTTATTTTTACTCCCGGTTGGCAAATCAGTTAAAAATAAAAAAATAATAACCGATTCGGTGGAATAGTTCTGTGGAATACAGCAAAGTGAAATTATTTCCAAATTATCGCAATGTGGTTCCATCAAATTTGGCTGGAATGTTTGGTATGTATTCTGATATTTACTATTTCCACAAAAGTAAACCCTACATCGAGCGGTGCAATATGCCTTTATAACAATCCATGAATGGGAGAAACGGAATGAAAAGGAAAAAAGTAAGGTGTGTGCACGAGAGAATGCTCTGAGTGGGGGGATGGGAGGTGTAGGGATAAGTGAGGGAAGTCGGGGTTGGGGAGGATTCGTCCTGAGTAGTTGAGTTCATTCTTTCCCCGTTCGTTACGGCCTTGGCTTCACTGCACGTGCGCGGTTTTCATTTGAAGGGACTCGGAAACTGGAGCGAAGGGAAAATACACAGTTTTTTGATAGGAATGCGAATAATTCGACGAAACCTGCTTGCATTTTGGTGGTAAACAAAACGACATCCTCAAAAATCTTTGAAAAACAATCTCGTGCATCCCCTAACATTTTATCGAGTGGCGGAATGAACAATCAATTTGACGGTAAATTAGTGGTGAGTTTAGGGAATATTAATCGATCTGTAAATTAGCTAGTGAAACAGATAAAATATTTTTTTTGGTAATGGTATACCTACATATTCACTTGGAGCCAAAACGTAGCTTCGTATAGTGTTCGAAAGTTCCTTCAGTTTAAAAAGTTCTAGGTTTTGTTAATTTGACTTAAAATGAAAAAACACTCAGGGCCAACAGCCCGAAACTGCTAATTTTACAAATGAACCGTTGCCGCTGAGGACTGTTAATCTTAATCAAGGCCATTGTTCTGATGCAACATAAATATATCCAGACATTTCTTACAAATATAATAAGAAGGTTATCCATTACCGAAGTTACTCTCTAAAAGAGGCCTTGTGACTTTATAGTTACGCTTCACTTTTCATTATCATTTTCAATAATTCTACCATAGCCGTACCAAGTAAATCGATTATTCTGGGATTTAAAAAGACGGAAGAGTTTTTTCTCTTTTAATTTAAGAAATGTGCTTTGCCAGCATATTTTGGTAAAACTACATCGCATCATAAATAAGTCTAAATAATCGTACTATGCTACCATATTTCTTCGTTCCAAGTATTTGGTGCATAGATGAACCGATGCACAGCTAATATAAACGATTATCCGTTCAGTTAACTCGTCAATAATGACACAAATTTGGCTGAATAGTGATTACATTAGAAATTTGCAGTGCGTCACGTTAATTCACATGAAAAGGTTAGGTCACCCGTTCCGTACGCCGCCTGTTGTTTTCCAGGAATTTATGGCACGCAGAAATTGGTGCACCTTTGGTTCACCTGGGGATTTCCAAGGGCATGACCTAGATTTGAAAACCCAGGTTTTGAGCA
This sequence comes from Pyrrhosoma nymphula, assembly GCA_963573305.1. NCBI lineage: Eukaryota > Metazoa > Arthropoda > Insecta > Odonata > Coenagrionidae > Pyrrhosoma > Pyrrhosoma nymphula. The sequence continues at coordinate 42,524,065 of OY754334.1, forward strand.
GCAGCCTTACGCAATATCCATTGAGTGCGTTCGTTACGGTAAAGGGCAGAAATTATACTTTTCGGAAGCTATGGACCCCAATAATTAACCAGAGAAGAATATCCTTTCAAAACAAACAATAGATGTCATGGAACAGCGAAGGTTACAATGCACTAAAAAAGGGCTACGCCCAAATTTCTTAAAAATCACTAAAGGATTTCCTTACGATGAAAAGTTTTCATGAAATTTCTTCACCTCGATTATGGCAATAGTATAAATTACAACTTTCGTCAACCTTCCAGTTTTAGCACGGCAGAATAATGACTTAACTAAAACTTAAAGGCATAAATGCATTCAACTAGCTACTCCTTAAAATTATTTATAACAATGATAATATAGGTTCTTCACTACAAAAACAATTCTGTCGATGTCAAGTAAATGATATATCCTTACTAATATATAAAAAATGATGTGGTGTCTATCTGTCTGTTGCTCCATCACGAAAAAACTTCAGGACCGATTGAGCTGAAATTTTGCACGTAGATATGTTTCTTATATATCTGTTTGTAACATAAGCTACATTTAAAAGCCCTCAGAGCCCCCGAAGGCCCCCGCTGGTGGTCCATGCTAAGCATTGGGTTTGGTTCAGTGGTTTCATTTTTTTTTTATTTTTAATAGTACTTTCACTCAAGAAAGAGGGCTGAAATTATTTTATCGGATGGCTGAATAAATTAGGGTTGTTATTCATTCAATGAATTTTCTTTTACGCTTCGTATTTGTTTGAAAATCATGTTTTTAGCTTACAAAATTCACAATTTTCTCTGAAATCAACAATTAATTATATTTCCTTTACAACCAGAGATTTGATTTTCAAAGGATATTCTAACCACTGGCATTTAAAAATCACGTTTTCCTGCAAGTCCATGATAGCAAATAGAAAGAAAATCTGTATAAGAAGGTGTCAGAGTCCCAAGGGCCCCATAATAGATTGCTTCGGGGCTTAATCGATAAATTCAATGAATATTTACAACAAGTATAAACTTCAACGTCTATTCTCAAAGTAGCTTTTATAGAGACACTGTATGGATATTAGAGAACACTTACGTAGTAAACGATACACATAAAGGAATTAAAGGTGCAAGAGTATTTACGTTCAGTGAATAGTAATTGTATAAATGCCTCTGTTGCTACAACAAACAAGGCGTTGTTTATTATCGTTTAATACTGAGGTCTCATTACGATTGTGAGCTGTTTTTTAGACCAATTCTCACATCATAAACGTTGCGAGTTTTTTATACATATATGTTTAAAAGTGTTAAATTGCAGTTAACTTACATTCACTCAATCATCGGATCGGATAAATCGGATTCAAATATAGACCCAACTGTTCCGATACTTCAATCTGTATTAAGATAGCGGAAATTATAATGACGTTACTACATGCTTCTTACCCGAAAAAATAATTCTGCGCAAGGAACGACATCCGTGCATGAAAATCGGCAAGTGCACTAAGAATCACCATAGATTTTTTATTTAGCAACCGAAGACAATAATTATGGCTACCCTTTAAGCCGAAGGTGAAGTCCGGGTGATGGAGGGTTCATAGATCAAATAAACATGGCTGCTACTACTGCAAATGTTCCTTTTGACGCTGTTAACCGCTGGATTGTACCGTAATCTCCGATCCTGATTAATATACTCAACGCACATATCGATGTTGAATTGCGCAACTAAATTAAGTCCCATCAAATGCAAATATATTCTTGTACACAAGGGAAGCCAATAAGCTGTTATTTAATCAGAAGACGGCTTAAGAAAACTGGAGGGACGAGGTGACCATCTATCAGCCTGGGTGCTACTTAAGTAGTGATGATTCTGCGTGGCCCATTTTTGGGTTTCCCATGCATGAAAGAGGACCAACAGTCACCTATCTCCCCGTGCACCTGGAAAATGGTCAGCGTATTTACTACAACGAACACAACGTACAATATAAGTTACGAAACCATCAAATGACTACGCTGACAGTATTCTTCAGGCTTTGTGGTTTTCTTATAAAATGCGTTCAATGTTTTTCACACCCGATGAATTTCAACGGGTACCTCCCGCTAGTGTATGATAAAAAAGAATGACTACTTAGTTTATATTACCAGGTATTGAGAACTAAGCTAATTCGGAACATTATCACTTGAAAAAGACGTCAAAAACAGTTAACTTTTGATTCATGAGACTATTCGTTTTTAACTCTCTTTGATGTCATAGAAGGAATCAGTAAATCAATTATTTGCCACAGCAATGGGTGAGAAATCCAGCTATTCTTGACATATATTAGCTTGAAAGTAGCTGAAAAAGCGTTGGCTTTGGAAAAATGTTACGTATGCCTTTAAAAACTTTAACAATCATAATTAAAACACATTGGTACTATAGGAGAAACTTTTATTAGCTACAAGGGGCGAAATACCAATCTTATCTCGACCGTTATCGGTAAAAAAAGTCTTGTACCTATGTAATAGGTAAATCATTTTCTTTTACGTGCACGCATACGTGTAACAACTATGGGTAGTAATTACAAAAGCAAATAATGGGTCAACGTTTTGGACTTTTTAAGAATGCCTTTTATTATTATATCAAATTGCGTACGTTGGATATAGATCGACGAGAGATCATCGGTTACTGTCCTTTACCTTTGTGCCATCAACTATTCAACATCCGTGCGCATTCGTGAACCCATTTCTTCGCACTGTTCGAAATGCGTATGGATGCAAATTTTTATTAAAATCCTAGCCCGTCAAATAAAAAAAGTGCTAACGTCATATACTTCTAATTTTTAAAGAAGTGTATTCTAAAATAAGTGTTTTGATTCTCACATCAGTATCGAAGAAAGCTCGGAACCGTGGTTCATCCATCACTATTGTCCTAATGGCCCCTACCCGTTGCGTGATGCGGAATGCTTTTCTATATATCTTCTTCGACCTAGATCGATTTATGCGAGGTGTACCGAGCAGCAATCGATTCCACTGTCACAGAGGACTCCAGTATTTTTACGCGTAGTCATTATTATCGGGTCTCGTGAACCGTGTTCAACCGAACGACATTTTGTTTTGCATTTGCACTCGCCCTCCACTGCATTCACGAAAATAATATCCATTTCTGGTTTCCGCAGCTACGCCGCCCCTAGTTCCATGGCATAAATACTGCAAATGCTAATGAATTTCATATAGACGCATGACATCAAATACCAACCCAGTGGGGCCTTTGGCAGTCAAAAGGAATGTTCATATTTCTGCACATCCTGCTACCAAACAAATTCTGTAATAAAATTATCACGCTAATAAGGGCTCGAGTTCACATTAACTTCAAACAAATGGTGCAAAAATGATGATAATTTTAACATGTGAGGTATGATAATTTTAAGACACAATTTTCCAAGCAGCATAAGATGTTTTTTTTCGAATTATTTATGTTGAAAGTGAAATTGAAGCATCAAATAAACGAGAAAATGAATTGTTTTTCTACTACGCGGTACATTTTTTACTTTAGTATTTAATTTTCAGTGCTCAAGGAATATTTTTTCATGTGAGGACTGCTGGTACTGAATTATTAAGTATTCTCTATTTGCCTAAAGCATTACGGTGATAATAATTATCTACCTATCATTCATTGGCTGCAATTAAGATATTATCCAATTAATACCTGGTATGAAATAGAAATTGAACTCGATTTGCTTTGAATATATTTGATAGCTATTTACATATATTTAACGAGATGTAAATTAATTGTACAATATCTCGTTACTGAAGAGGACACGTTTTACAGTTTAAGACACGGTAAGAAAGTTAATATCTGTTTCATAATTGCGTCAAGTAACTGAGTTAAATTCATTCAATCATTTGTGAAAAACTAGTCAATATCGAGTTGAGAAAAACTTTTCAATTTCATTGTCTTGCACGTACATTGCAGTACCTACATCGTCACAAGCTATAGCTAAGCCAGAAAGACTATGGCGCCAGTCAGAAAATTTAGATCCAGCACCCTCCCCCCAATGGCTGCTTTGCATATGCCCGGGCATTACAAACTACGTCTGATGAATTGTAATCCTCCGCAGAATATGTAGTCTCACATTTTTAATGTGCCAAACAACAATAAACTTTCTGCATCAAAATAAAACACCTGAGCGTCATTTTTTCCGTTGCGACACGCTATCTGTTGCTCTTTTTCGCTTTCCCTTATCCTTTCAAGGAAATCATGCGGACCTCACGTCGACCACTTCCACCAGATCCACTTCTTTAACCTTCCTTATCCTATTCCCCTTCTTCTTCGCACCCCCTCTCGCTTCAAGCGGTATTTCCATGCGACAAAAAATCCTCAAGCGTTCCTCATCTTTTTTATGAGACCCATGCGAAAAGTGCTCGTTACGTCGAAATTCCCTCAGTGACTGCGGAACGGCATCTATTCCATCCACATTTACTCCATGAGGTCAAGTCGAAATGTGCATTCGAAATTTCTTTCCGTCAGTCTTTCGAGGTGTAACCGTTACCGTAGCTATAAAGTGTTCAAGAATTTAAAGTTCCTGATGCTTCGGGCCGTCGTACCGTGGGGAAAATACGAAGGCATCAGGCAGAAGGTCGTGAAAAAAGATAAAACTGAACACAACTTGGTCAATCACCCCACCTTTGACACGAGGACAGATAATAGGCACTTGACTTTTTAATACCACACTGGCCCCCTTGGGTACACCGCGATGATGAGGCAGTTAATTTTTAGATTCCCATCTATGAGTTGACGTCAATTACTACACCGGAAGTGCTCTTATGCAAACTGGTCTACAATGGAACGTTAAAGAGTCCTATCTGACTCTCCTTTAAGCATTTTTAAAATTTATCCCAGGTAGGTTTGATGGCAAATTGTCTAGTAATATTTACTTTACGATGCATTTCATCTTTGTTCAGTCTCATATTAATGCTTATCATGAAAGACAAAAAAGGAACCTAAATCTACATCATCTACATACTACCCCGCAAGCCGCCTCAATAGACGTGTGGCGGGGGGTGTTAGGACACCAGCCGTTTACATATAAAATGGATACGCTCTAATGAAATTACGCCTAGCATTTATTATAGTCCCTTATTGTTCTGGGGAAAAACGAATTTCCATACCTATCCGTTCGGCAAAATATTTGTCTTAATTTATCGTTTCTGTCGGACCTGGAAATATAGTGGGGTTCTAATATGATGTTCTCCGTGTCCCTCTGAAAGATATCTATTCTCAATTGTTTAAGCAATCTAAGCCTAGCGCGCAGCCTCCGAGTCTCTAGCGGCTCCCAGCATAATTCGTTTAACATCTGTGTAACGCTGTCTGTACGTCCGTAACAGTTTTTGACGAATCGCGCAGCTTTCCTTTGTATTTTATTAAGTTCCCGGACTAAGTCTTTCTGCACCGGATCCCATATGCTCGCTGCATATTCAAGGTGTGGCCGGACAAGTGCGAAATAGCACCTCTCTTTTACTTTTTCATCCGAAAATCTTCCAACAATACGCTTGACGAATCCTAGCTTCTTCAGAGCTCTGCCACAAATATTTCTTATATTTTCTCCCCACGATAGGTCCGAAGTTATCGCAACTCCTAGATACTTCACTTCATCTGTCGCCTTTATGTTAACACCATCCACAGCATATATATGGGAATAGTTGGACAACCTCCGCAAGAAATGTACCGCCGTGCATTTGCTCAGATTAAGTTCGAGTCCCCACTTTTGGCTCCACACATGAACGTTGTTTAAATCCGATGACAGAGTTTCAAAGTCACAGTAATCACTAATTTCACGATAGATGACCGCGTCGTCGGAAAATAAACGTATTTTACTGCTAATTCGAGAGCATAGATCATTTATGTATATAATGAACAAAAGGGGGCCGATCACGCTTCCTTGCGGCACACCTGATGTCACTTTAACTACATCAGAGCTAATTCCGTCAAGAACTACTTTTTGCTTACGATCACTCAGAAAGTCGCGTATCCAGTTTACTACTGTTTTGTTTAGGCCGCATGACTGTAATTTGTATAAAAGTTTATTATGAGGTACCGTGTCGAAAGCTTTCTTAAAATCTAGAAACAATGCGTCAACTTGTCTTTTAGATTCACCATATTTGAGAACTTCATGAAGAAAGAGCGCGAGTTGTGTTTCACATGATCTACCTTTCCGGAAGCCGTGCTGAGAGCCATGGAGGACGTTACGACTGTCCAGGAACGTCATGATATTGCTAACGACGATATGTTCGAGTATCTTGCCTATAATCGACGTTAATGAAATTGGTCGATAGTTCCCTGGGTCGTGTCTGTTTCCCTTTTTGAATATCGGTGTAACGTTTGCAATTTTCCAGTCTAATTTTCCTTCAGACAATGACTTCTTGAATATTATGTCTAAGAACGGTGCGATCTGTGGCGCTAACTCCTTGAGGACACGCGCGGGTATTCCCTCCGGACCCGGAGATTTACTATTTTTTACATGCAGGCGATCGTCGAGGGAGCTTCCCTTTTTTCACTATTTCTTCTAATTTTTCGATTTAAGTTCTTTATTCTATTGAGATATTTATTGTTCTTCCACTGATCCCTTGGATTGCTGGACTAGAGAATAATTTTGATAAAAGCAATTCAGATGCTGGTGTTAAAAATAATCTCTCACATCACTCTGGTAACTTAAGGCAATCTTTAGACTGGGATTAAATAGCAAAGCCTCTCTATTTTACCATTCAGCCCCCAAATATTTGATTCTCATTCTCGTTTTTATGATTCTTTACTCTATACGATCTTTCTCATTCCAGCCAAAGAAACGTCGCAAAGTATTTAAGCACAGTATTGTGACAAATTACAGTACACCTAATACTGCAATTTTTCCATGACGTCAAATTCATGAGCTCAGTTCTAACCATATCCGCAAAAAACCCCTCATGTTACACAATTTAATTATCTATGTGTTTTTATGTCGAGACGAGAACGATTGTCAATTGCTAATATTTCTGGCATACGTCGGAGAAAAAAAATAGAATGGAGCCAAACACGTCGAAGGAAAACAACAAACTGAGGACTCCAGCATTCTTGTGAACTTGGCAAGTAATGTATAAAGATGCGTGGCTAAGAGCAAGAATTACGGCTCAATTTTAAGCTCTATATTTCTTTCTAACACTCAAATGAATGCGAACTGTTGAAAGTGATAACATGAAACGTAGATGATGTGAAAAGATTTGTAATTAATAGGAATATTCGGTAGATTATAAAACATTCATATTATTTCGCACCAAATTTCATTATCCGTGATTATTTTAAAAGATTATATATAAAGAGATTTTTCTTTTACGAAATTAAGCAAGTTAAAAATCTATGTTCCGGCTGTTCCACTTGGCCGCTGAAACTTTAGAATTACATCAATATTCTTGTTAAACCTTCCTGCAAAGTGCTTTCATGTTTATTTGCCGAAAATATTTACGACGTTATTGATAATATTTTGTCTTCGTTTTATTTCACATGCCTATAATCCATGGGAAATGTTTTAAAAATTGTAAGTCATAAACATGCCTTTATTGCATAGACATACCTATATATTTTTGGTCCTTTTAAGCCAAATGGCTTGTCAGAAGGTTCCAAAATATTCATACAAAGCGCCATGATACAAATATTATGTATATACTTAATATTACGTAATTGACAATTGCTAATTATGTGTCACAGTTGACTGTAATGAGATGAATAGAAATGTGAGCTTCTTCTTCCCACCTAACGGGAAAGGATGTGAGCTTATAAAATTCTGTGAAGTATTTGGTAAAAGGAGCTACTCCAAACTTCGTGAAATAATGAATAACAGCTGACTTACAAAGAGTCAATTGAAGATCCATTAACTAAGTGCTTGCCCGAGTGCTTATCCGAGTGCTTGCCTGTAATCGAGATCCATTAAATAAGTTGTCACAGGAAAACTGCGGAAGAAAGACTCCTTTGGCATGGTATCACCCTGAAACTATAACATTTGAAAGAAAGAGAGCTGACCTAAACACTCACGTGACTTACATTACCCATACTTCCCCTTACTTTTTGAGCGTTGTAGTCTGGACTGACTAGACATCAATGCATCTCAATGGCAGAGAAGAATGGCACCGTCAAATCAAGGTGACTCTCGTGGTTCTTCTTCAAAAGGTAGGTCTGGAAAACGATAGCCTCATCACGTGGCTGTTTGAAATGAATATACAAGACTAAGAAGTGGCTGGAGCGGGTCAAACGTGGGTCAATGAGTACACATTTTTATATTTTTGTAAGTAATTTGTAAAGATACTAGGGCCACATTTCATTTAAGGTCGTCTCATTTGTTCAAGGAATTCACCATTACTGCAGTAATGAAATTGATATTAGAATTATATTTTCCATTTTTTCTTAATTAAATTTTAGAATTGAGCTATTAATTAATTTAAATGCTATGATATTAATTCCAAAATTATATTTATATAGGTGTGTTTATTTTAATCTTTGAATCAGTGTGACACCTTGATATTTGTTATTAATATTTATAAAAATACTAAATGCACGTTCCATGGTTTCTGGCTCAACTATGTGGAAGTTGAATTTCACAAATGAAAAAGTAACTTGATTTCCTTCCACTGATTTGTATTCCTGTTAAAACATGTTACGACACAGCGGTGTCATCATCAGGTATCTGTGTCCGTGAAAATAAGTTTGCGGAAGGAAACCAAGTTACTTTTTCATTTGTGGTACTAAATGTTTTTTGCCGTGTATAAAAATATGATCTAATGCAATCAAATCATTACGCAGTATACTTCATGTGCTATTAGGCTACGCGTTATAATAGCATTTAATTTAAAAAAAACAACTCCGGAAAATACAATGTTTTCAATTTCAATCTATAGAAGTCTCCACCAGAAACATGCATGCAAAATTTAATGCAAATCTGTGCATAGACAAATATCGCTTGAGCCACTTAAATTTTCATCATTTCCGGAGTGAATTGATCACGAGGTGGCGGAAAAACATCACTAACCGCCAAAGACTCCTTTTTATCCAGACCAGACAAGTAGAAAGTCTATCAGAGAAGGTAAGTATGCTTTTCATATTGCATCATACCCTAGAATCACCATTCATGAGCTTTGTGGAAGTACCTTTTAAACTCCCAACGTTACGAGAGTCGTAGTATTCTAAGTAAGCTAGGTCGATTGCACGGAAAAATTATCTTCTACGTTTGATCGTGACATTATTCCTTCTCCAAATAACTCTCCAAATTTAAACGTACAACTTTCCAAGAGAGATTTGACAGACCTTTCTTAACATTTTTTTGTAGAATGTTTCATTCAGGGAATGGTCCATCTCTTGCAACATGTTTTTTTTAAATAGAGTTCTCGTTCACTCTCTTGGTTTCTATCTTCAATTTCAATCAATTTTTCTTTAATATATTTGGTGCATAACATATTAATACATATAAATAACATGAGTTGGATGCGGAAATGTGTATCTCTTGCTCCTTACTCTCGCTTGACCCTTTCTATATGATTATTTCTTGATGCATAAACTATATAAATAGTTATGCTAATCCCATGCAGTTCACGTTAGAATTTGAAAATATTCTTCTCAATTTTTCTTTACACACAGAAGTAGAAAAAACGAGGCTTCCGCATATGTAAGGTTCTAGGTTTTACAGATTTCAACGGTGATATTAGGCCAATGTAAGGTTGGAAATAAAGGCCTCGGAACAAGGATTCTACTGGCTTAAGACTAGTGTGGGACACGCGGGCTGCACAAGGCAAATAATTGTTCCAAATTACCCCAAGCGTTATAGCATCCCAATTTTGCTAATGAAGATTTCAACGCTCAAAATGCAAACGAAAAAAAAAACGTTTTAGCGAAAATTCTTTGTAAATGATGTTTCTATTAGGTATTCATTATTGATACTAGGATAGTTGTTTGCAATTCACGGCGTTATATTTCAATAAAAGGGGATTTTTTAGAACAATAATAAGTGTGACAGCTATTTAGCGATATAGTTTGCTCCGAGTCATAAGTGCGCACTTGAAAATAATTTTTAGGATGTGCACCGCATTTTTTTATCCTACAATCCAGACGCAAATGTAACTACTCCAAAGTTTTTACCCTTCAATTTTCATTTTTAGTGAATAATAAACAACACTCTGGAAAATCGAAAGAAAAAAATAAAACCATACGACATGATTGGAATTTGAGCCCAAATTTTCATTGTGTCATTCATCACCACCAAACGAGTTACGCCACCAAGCAATTTACTAAAACTATTTCTCGCCTTCAGTCTTCTCACTAGGGCCCATGGCGTAGTCGTACTTAATACGTCACAGTCCCATGAGGTTAAAATCATTATTGTCTTTTTTAATGACACACATTTTTTATAATTTTAATTTGTTTTTCAATAATAAGTTTTCAATTAATGTCATTCATACCAATTTAGCTGGTGACAATTTCACCGTTTAAAAAATTAAATTAAGTAGAAAAAAAAATAATTTTAACCAATTAAATATGCGTAGCATAATTTAAATCGCATTGTGGTGAGCCTTTCGGGAATTGTGGGACTCAGCTGAGTTCCGCGTGGTAATCCACGATGGGAAACAAGAAAAAATAAAAAAAGACGAAAGGAAAAAACGAGCTAATGAAAATCCATCGTGTTTCTACGTAGAAGGCTGCACGGGAATATCGGTAATACGTTTTGTCGTGCATATTTTGACTGTGGGCCGAAAAGGACGAAGCCTGATAATTAATGAGAGTGCAGTCGAAAGTAAATTAACAGCGTTCCTTGTAATTACTATACAATCTATCGGCTTTGAGAGGATAATTGTGGTTGATGAGCACATCTGTGCTAGGCCCGGCGAGATGCTATGTTTACGGGTTTACCACATCGTGATCTCAATGTTTTCCGGAAAAATTGCCATTTAGATTTTTCAATTCATAACTGAAAGCTCACTTCTTTTTTTTCTCTCGTAATGGCCACGGAATTCAGAATAGTAATTATCTTTAAAGTGAGCCCCGTCGCCAACTCTTTTTAGATGAATACGTTAATCGTTCTACGACGGTAATATATCAGATGCAACAATACGCAACGAGTTTATTAAATAGCATTTGTCAAGCTGGTCAGCTACCTTTAAAAATCTCCACGAACCCATTTTAAACATTGGCGTAGGCAATTAACCTTTGCAAATTTGATTTTTTTTAAAATTCAATTTTCGAAGGATGCCGGTGCAATTGGTACCATATCGTTTTCACATCTTTACCTCATTAAGCCCAGCATGTTCAGTTTTCAAAAGCCCTCTAAAAGTCGGTGAAACGCAATACCGCAGAAGTCTATTCTTCCATAAAAGAGAATGACTGACAAAAATATACCTACTTAATATTAGGGTGGCAATGCAGTAGCCGAGAGATGAAAAAAAGAAAGGGTGTGGAAGATGGTGAAAGAGTAAGAAGATGCAGCGGATGAAAATCCAAAGGGCGATGGTACTTATTTAATGACTGGAATCGGAGGAATAATGTTTTTTATAGACTAGGGCACGTAAGTGATTATTCTCAAAGGGAAGAGGGAACGTTGAAACAAAGCGAGAGAAGAATTCGAGAAGTCTTTCTACGGTGAAGATTATTTACTTGGGAAAATGGGATCCTACTCCCTCTCCTGTACAAGCTATACCATTAAAAATATTTCTTATTGCGGTTTATTTCCTAAAGGTTTGAGAGTTTGTCGATTGATGAAAAGGAAAATAATAGACTCCACATAGCTACAAGAACTGTAATTCAATTTATCCAGGGTAAATTTTAAATTAAGCGGAATCTTTCCGCTGTAGAATAATGTCGCCCAACTCCTAAGTTTATTCTTCTAAATGACATGTAATATTATCTTTATAGCACTAGTGCAACGCCACATAATGATAGCGTTTTTCGAACTTCGAGGCGGATAATTCCAGAAGAACTTAGCCGCGTGGAACGGTAGAATCCCGATAGTTTTAATTACCCTATTTGGTCATGGTAATAAAGAGAGATAATTACTCTTGAGCACTAAATATAGAAAAGAGCATATTTTCTGCCACCTAAAATAAATAGTATGCCAACAATGAGGGCAGTACCATGTTTTGCTAAATAAAAATAAAATTAAAAAAATATGAAGTAATAATCAGTTCATGCGGTATTAGGCATTCCCACTAACATTAATAACTCATTTAGGAATTAGGCCAATAAATATAACTTTTGCTTCTTTATCATGAACATTTGAGTATATTAAGCCCAATAGGTTGAATTTCAAGAAAGCCATGAATTCGAGTCATTCTTTAAATATGAATCCGGATACCTCAGCTGATTATTACTTATACAACTAGGCGCACTGCTCAAAAAATACGACTACCTCAAGTAGTTGTCTCAATGAATGGTGAAAATATGCTTTCCTGATAGCTAATGCTCTTGGCTGGAGATCCCGTCAAATTTATCGTTCAGTAAAAATTATATATATATTCAAGTTGTAAAAGCGTTTCTAGCCGATATCGTCTGGGGACAACAAAAAATAATGAAAGAACCCCAATGAAAATCATGATCTTACGGGCTTTGACACTTTTTTCTGAGCATTCCATAAAATTCAACCCGTGGAAACTCAATTTTAACCTTGGTCATCCAGAAAACTGTAACCGTCGTGTTTATTTGCTTGACGATTTAGAATGGCATAAAAAGAAAAAATTGCTGTTTAACTATGCCAGATAATACTTTTTTTAATATACTTCCACTTTTGAATCAAATTTCGAGTGAAAGTAGTTCTCTCTACAAGTAGTGATTTTTTTTCGTTGCTAAGTGTTATTTTCATTCCCCAAATATCAGTTTTCCCGTTGTTTGGACGTTTTTATTTTCACGTATTGCTCTAACATTATGTATTTCAATGGGCTATTCATCTAATTACATGAACAACGTCCTAATTGTAACGTTCACAGTCGTCAGCAGGCAGTCACCGTGAACGGTCGTATGCTACGCTCCCAGTAGTGAAAGCGTGTATTTCGCAATGCCTGAAAACTGTGTTGTGTGTGCCAAGCCACCCAAACGCACGCAGAAGACTCTTACATGTGGTAGCAGTAGTGCAGTTCACCATCACTCCTGCACTAATCTCACCGAAGCTGATCTGCAGGAATTAGAGGACCTGGGAAAATCCTGGATCTGCCCAACCTGCACTTCGGAAAATCGCAGCAAACGGCGGGACGACACACCCGTCGGCTCACCGCCCTTAGCTCAACGGACCCCAGCTCCCATGGCATCTTCTGATGGTATGCTGAAAGAGCCGCTGCAGCGTGTCACCGACTTACAGGATGGCCAACGTGAGTTCGAGAGATCCATTAAAGCCGAACTGTCCTCAATTAATCTTACTCTTTCACAGTGGCAACGCACGATCGAAGAGCATACAAAGAGCATTGCATTCCTTAATGAGACTCTCAATTCAATTAACACCAAAACTGATAACATAGTTGAAGAAAGCAAGGCTTTGCAAAAACGTACTGATTACTTAAAAATTCGCTTAAGTGCTACAGAGCAGAACTCCCTAAGGAATGTCGTGGATATTCATGGAATTCCTCAAAAGAGCGATGAAAAACCTGAGACATTAGTCTGTCAAGTGGAATCTCTACTTGGAGTCAATTTAACCCCTAGTGACATTGACTATTCGTATTGGGTTAGTGCCCGGTCAAACAAGAATGCCTCCCCTGCTCAACCTCTCTTAAAAGTTCGGTTTCTTCGTTACAATCTCGTGTGTGAGTTTCTTGCAGCACGACGCGCAAAGAAAAACTTCTCCACAAAAGACCTTGGCTGAGATGACAATCATACTATATACATCAACGAATCTCTCAGCACCTTCAACCGTCGACTATACTCCGCTGCTAAGGAATTAAGAAAACAGGGTAAATTGAAATATCTGTGGGTTCGAAATGGGTCGATCTTTGTTAGGAAAGAAGACGGAGGACGGAGAATCACTATACGTTGTGAAGCCGACTTCGAGACTTTATGAGATGAGGTTGGCAACGCAGTTGATACTTCTGACGGTGATACGGGGATAAGTCTACCTGAACCTGTGAAACCTTCGTCTGCTCAATCTCTTCGTTTGTCCCTCGTGAACTGTCAGTCACTACTACCTCACTTTGATGAATTTAGGGATCATTTTGTGCTGAGCTCGTTTGACGTTATCTTTATGACGGAAACTTGGCTAAAACCAGTTGTGTCTGATGATATGGTGAACCTAATGGGTTACAATTTAATACGCCATGATAGGACTGGCAAGAGAGGTGGCGGTGTAGGTGCCTTTATTCAACAAAGATTGAATTACTCCGTCTTAGCTACTTCCCCATCCGAGTATTGTTTTACAACTGAATTTATTATTATAGAAATTTCTGGATCTGTTATGTCAAAATTATTGTTAGCTATAGTATATAAGCCACCTAAAATTACTTCTATCACCGATTTTGAATCAACGTTTCTACGGTTTTATCCAACATATAAAAACATCATTATTGTTGGTGACTTTAATGTGAATATGATGAATCCTGAAAGCTATGATTGTTTACACCTAAAGAATTTCTTTCACTGTAACAATCTTCACCTGGTCTCTTCGCAACCTACTCACCATACGCTAAATAGCCATACCTGCCTGGACCTCTGTGTTATGGATGACATGGAGAAACTAACGCACTTCTCACAGTCACCAATGCCTTTTTTATCTGCTCATGACCAAATATCCCTTTCGTACAATTTTACCTTTCCTTTTGTAAAACTCCCAACTTTTGTATTTCGCGACTTCAGAAACTTCAATAATGAAAGATTTCTTGAAGACCTACTTTCTGCTGATTGGTTGCGCATGACTCAGTCAAATTGTATCGACGATAAACTTCAAATTTTCAATGATTATCTTGTGAGCTATTTCAACCGACATGCTCCTGTGCGAATCTGCCACCCTAAACGCCCTACCTCCCCATGGTTGACCTGTGACATTCGCAAAAAAATGGGTGAACGCAATCGCATACATAGAGCCTTCATTCGTTCCAAGCAGCCAGCCCTTCACGCCATATACAAACGACTGAGGGCCGAAGTCAAGCTTTTGATAAATGAATCCAAAAGAAACTATTTCTCTAGTGCCCTTTCCGGGATTCAAGAACCGAAGCGCATCTGGAAGGAACTACGTCAACTCGGAATAGTCCGAAGCCGGCAAATTTCTTTGGCCTCTAATCTCACAGTGGATGAACTTAATACTTATTTTACATGTCTAGTAAACACTAATCAAGATAACTCTCCTCTTTATTCTCCTCCACCTAATTTTCTCGATCCCGCTGTACCGTTTTCTGACCAAAATTTCTATTTTCAGTTTATTACTCCCGAAATGCTAAATAAATTTATCTTTCGGTCCAAATCCAACTCTACTGGTGTGGATGAGATATCATATACCATGATAAACAAGTCTTATAAGGTCACTATGCCATTTATTCTTGACCTTCTTAACCATTCACTACTTTCCTGCAAGTTTCCTACCCAATGGAAGTCCTCTTTGGTAAAACCAATAAAAAAGGCCAAAAATCCTTCAAACCCATCTGATTACAGACCAATCTCTATACTGTGCACCATCTCCAAAGCTCATCTAGAACGTATCGTCCATTCGCAAGTAGTTGAATTTCTTTCCCAGGAAAACAGTTTTGACCCATTTCAATCGGGATTTCGTAATAACTTCTCCACTCAGTCTGCTTTAATAAAAATAACGGACGACTTACGTCATGCCATAGACAAAAAATGGTGACAGTGCTGGCATTATTTGATTTTAGTAAGGCTTTCGATCGAGTAAACCACACTATACTACTTGAGAAACGGAAAAAACTTAACTTCTCGTGCTCCGTGCTAAATTGGTTCTACTATTACTTAGTTGGCCGTTATAAAGCAGTGAGAGATAGTCAAAGTAATCTCTCAACTTGGGCAGCAGTCACCACTGGTGTACCCCAAGGGTCTGTCCTTGGCCTCCTATTATTCTCTCTGTACATACTCGACCTTCCTAAATGTCTTAAGCACACCAGTTACATGCTCTATGCCGACGACCTCCAAATTTATCGCAGCTGTTGGCCATATGAAATTGACGAGGCAGTATCAAAAATTAATGAAAACATTTATAGAATAACCGAGTGGGCCACGCGTCACGACTTCATCCTAAACTCAAGTAAAACGAAGGCTATTATTATCGGTAGTTCCAGGATGCTACGTAACATTAGCCACATTACGACTACCAGTATCGTGGTTAATGGTATCCCTATTCCATACTCCAGTAATGTACATAACCTAGGGATTACGTTGACTGTTAACTTATCATGGGATTGTCATGTAAATAATATTCTAACAAAATTCATTCTATACTTTACCAGTTAAAAGTTCACAGAAACTTACTTCCTTTTAATACTTGAAAAACACTTATATCGTCGCTTATTTTCTCTGTAATAGATTATTGCTGTCTTGTTTATAACGACCTCAACGAAGAAAATAACCTCAAACTTCACCGGGCCTTAAACTCCTGCCTTAGGTTCATTTTTGACCTTCGCAGGGACGTCCACATCACCCCCTATTATGAACATCTAAGATGGCTCAACGTCAAATCCCGTAGAGAATACCTTCTGGGATCCTTTTTATTTGTTCTATTAAAAAACAAATCACCCAAGTATCTGCATGATTTGTTCCTAAGTTGTCCCTCTGTCTCCACAATGTCCACTAGGTCTGATCCTACTCAATTGTATTTTCCAGGGCATCGCACCACAGCATATAATAAATCATATCTTGTAACAGCTTGTCACATATGGAATAAGATGCCAACTGATATTAAAAATTGTAGATCTGTTAAAAAATTTAAAATGAAATACCATGATTATTTACTTTCCCGGGTATAACATAAGTTACTCTTATTATTATTTTTTTTCTTCAAATTTGTGTTCATGTTATTATGGTTCCTTATTCATTGTATCATTTTTCTATTGTTAGTTAATACATGAGTTTTTTTGTGTTAATTTACATTTATAAAATGATAAAAAGTTTTTCCTTTTGTACTTGAAAAGTTTTAAATGATGAAAAGTTTGTCCTTTTGTACTTGTAAAAGATTGTGCCTGCAAAGCGTTTTATTATTATCTTTGTTCTTTTGGATTTTTGGTCCTGAACAATAAATATTTTTCTTACTTTCTTACTAATTAGTCCATAACTTTGGAGCTGAGCTTAAGGAAAGACAACGGATCATTCATTAAAATCAACAGAGGAGTAACACAATTTCTTTTACTTATCTTTCCCAATTTATCGCATTAACTAATAGAATTTGTATGCCGGGAAGGAAATAAAAATAACGGAAAACCAAGCATCATCACATGCAGATGGAAGAAAATCCAAAATATTGGAGAGCAATTTGAAAAATAAAACATGCAGAAGGTCCTTTTTCTTGAGACCTAAGGAATGAATAACAGTGATACACCATATAATTATGAAGACCTCAATGGGCTACCACATGTCAAAAAAGAAATATTCTTTAGGATTATTTTTTTAAAGCCCAATTGAACATCCTTAAAAACTTTCAAATTCTCGAAAAAAATATTTTCATGTTCCTCCTACGGAAAAAACGTGTTCCTTGCAAAAACAAAGGATGGAAATTAAAAGTCTGTTAAGGCATGATGTGTTGGACCTAGGCGTGGATTTTGATTTAAATATCCTTAAGGGGAATTTATCACGGAAATTGTCTTTGGAAATACTACTGCACTTGCTAATTCAACTCATCATTTGAAGAAAATTGAGTTACTAGCACAAACTTCTATCCTGGTGTAGCACAAGTTTACTAACTCTCAAAACAAGTATGGCAAATTGCAAGGAAATCAAACAGTAAACATGTTTATTAATTTTGATGTAGCATGTTTCATGAATTAATGTGGACACATTTTTTCCCTATAATCCCATTATGTAATCTGATCGCGTCTTATTAAAGGTGTAAAATCTTCAACGATTGAAAGCATAGGCATATCTAGAAGCGTTTTAAGGGAGGGGGGTCACCACCTGAAGGGATGTCTGAAGGAGGGGGTATGGAATACCCCAATGTAAAACGGGGGGTCCGGGAATTTTGAAAAATATCCATCTTAAAATTACCTTTTGAAGGTGTTCTATTATGTTATGGAAGGTGATCTATAGATGCCGGTGATCTATTAGCAACTGTTAAACACATGACTTTTACGTTTTTTTATCAATGGGGAGGTTCAAGGTTACAACCCCCAAAACCCCCCTGGATACGCCTATGATTGAAAGATCCTGATGATATTATGTACACATGCCACCCCTGGCAGAGCAATATAGATAATGTAAAGCTTTTCTTCGTCGTACACTCTTCACTTTCGCTATGCCAGAATTACAGGTTGGGGTTATCGTGTGACTTGGCTGTTCCTACGTTCTGTGAACTGCGCCAGTAGATTCGTATTAAAACCTCCGCTAAGGCTTCACTCTCCCTTGAATCCACGAATGGAATCCTGAAAGTACGGTAAACGAAAGTCTGTCACGGCAATTGATTACAACCTCACTCTACTGGCTTTAAGAACCTTTCAATGACCTCTTCCTTCCCCTTCCAATACTTACCCAACTCCGACAAACAAGGCAATGAGCCAAAAAATGATAAATCTGCGCCCAAAGAATCTAGGGGATTACGGGGAGAGAGTCTTCAATCTTCGCTTTGCCATGCAGGGTGAAGCAGGGAGTAGAATAATCTTGAGAGTTAAATCATCATCAACTATCCTAAGAATCGTATACTAATACCCTTGATTTTTACTCATTGATCACCGTAGTTCATATTCCGATTTACCTGGCGTATGTATTTATCCCTTGATCTTCCTCGTTGTACTCTACCTTCTAACATGTTTCTGAAACTTCTTTAAGTGTGACCTATCCATTTGCACCTTGTTTTACTGGTAGTGCTCCAAATCGTTTTCTCCTCCTCTATTCTTATGTTCTCACCCTCATATCTGATATTATTTGCCCATTTGATCTTCAGAACTCGCCTCTAGTTCAAGTTCCGAAGGCCTCAATGTCCTTTAGTTCTAGCTTTCCAATGACTCATGTTTCTGAGACTGGTAGTCCAGCACTCTGAATAAAAGTTTTCATGTACGTCTTCCTAATTGGAAACTCCTGTTTTCTTTGAAAATAACAGTTGTCTTCTCATCTTGTATGCTTTCATGCAGAGTGGACGCATCCATCGTCAGAGTACGTTCCAAAAGGAAGTGAGCAAATGCACGTGAAATGTAAAATCTGATTTGGCAGCTTAGTAGCTATTCGGGGAATGGATGGTTTTTTCCCCCTAACACATTGTGCTCTTCTCCATCTACAACGATTCTGAGTTCGATTTCGGCTTTATTGCTTCAACCATGCACTCACCTAAGGGTAGGGTTGGAAAGATACCTTCAAGCTGACCGTTCCAAGAGAGCCAGTACGGTACGCTTGTGGCTGTCTTTGTTTACCTCAAGGAGATTCCTTAAACAAATCCATCATCGATATTTAACCGATCCGTAATTTATGATGCTTTAGCGAATATATATATATATACATACCGCTGCTCTAAGATTACCATTTCATTCTTACACGAGTTTTTACATTCCTTATCATTTGATATTTTCTTTTTACCATTATAACTCCTCATATTTGTTGCTATTTCGACACGCAAGACGATGTTATGACACAGTGTCCGATAATTTCCTCTCGTCTTCTTCATAGATTTTTCATCATCTTTTCTCCCCAGCTATTTACAAGACTTGGAAGAGAGCATGTCAAACTGAATAGGATAAAGCAGGTATCGTATTTTACAGGCTAAATGTAAAAGGTAATAGCACATGTGGCTCCAAATATCGTTTGGGAATTCCATATCCGAGCACATGAGTTTTACTAGCATGGCTTTGCTTTTTTGGCAGTTTTACAGGAAAATATACGCATCAAAGGATGAGTTTAAAGGGGCCATCATTTAAAGTTTCTATCATAGCTCTCGTAATATTTAGAGCGGAAAGAATTATATGTTTTTTAGTCATAATACATTGAGAAAAAAGCGACTTTTCCCTATAAATTCAAAGGATTGTTTCGTCGTTCTGGATTGCCGAGATAAACACATCCCGCCGCAGAATTTGTATACGCCCGGCGGTAAATCGATCGATGCTTTATAGGAATAAACACACTTCATGGAATCATTCTCCAGTTTTGAGTGCTCGTTACGCTCGGAAGTACCTACGTGTACCCTTTTGCGTGAACAGTCTCCATGGGCAGTTGTCACCATGCAATACGCGCGACCTTAAAAGAGTTTT
Source organism: Pyrrhosoma nymphula (assembly GCA_963573305.1). Lineage (NCBI taxonomy): Eukaryota > Metazoa > Arthropoda > Insecta > Odonata > Coenagrionidae > Pyrrhosoma > Pyrrhosoma nymphula. Next base: position 42,544,398 of record OY754334.1, read on the forward strand.
GGGTGTGTAACGTATGCTCACATGACGGTATACCACTTATCCCTTTCGGATCCTCCACGTAGGTAACCGTCTTCCTTCTCCAATCTTTCCCACACCCTTTTCTTTGAGAGGAGAAAACCCTTTTCCTCCAGAGCTCACAGTCTTCCCCAAACTTTTCTCTCTCTCTCTCTCTGCCTCTAAGGAGAAGTGCTCGTAAGGTTTTAGTACGCGAAACAATCGCGATGAAAGATCTTTGGGGCGAATTTCAATGGGGTGCCCCAGGAGCCAGGGAGAGTGAAAACGATTCAAAATCATTCTCATGGCACCTCCGCAAGACTCATCCCAAGGCCTTTTCCTTTCTCAACGCCACCCTCAATATCTTTTCCGGAGCATTCTTTTCACCCACAAAAGTGCTATTTCCTAACTCGTTAAAAACTCGTAGTTAGGCCATTGCCATGCATGTAACGACTCTAATCTACAAAAACGCTATTATATACCACGGCTTGACGACGGGCAATCCTTGCATTTGCTCAAGCGTCATTTCGTTCCTTAGGTTCAAAGAAGTGTAATTTTAAGCACCTAGAACGGAAACTTCGATTTTCCACCAATCAGACTGGATTAAAACCAAGAGGGGGAAAAACCTCAACAACATTTCTTGCTTCCAAGCTGTTGAGGACGATCCATCGCGACTTAGTGAGTAAAAATAAAAACTATATTCTACGTTATATTATAACATATAATATATAAAAATATAAACTTTATTGTTTTGCCTGGGTTATTCAAAATGAATAAAAATATTTTTTATTCGTTTTGTCTAAAACATTGCGCACTCACTGATGACATGGCTTAGCTAAAAGAAAATAATAAGCTACAAAATGTGCAAATTATTCTACAAATATATATTTTTAATGATAATTTGTAATGCTTACAGTTTAATGCGGTAGTTCAATGAGATGCGGAAATAAGATGATGTCCTACTTGAATTTTATTTTTATTCAATTCCCAGGGAGGAATTAACTTCTTATGAAGCTTTTATTTAATATACGGAGCAAATATCACGAGGTTAGGTCAATTTTATATATATATTCAATAATACACTGGACAGGGGGTGGGGAAAGAAATGTAAAGTAAAAAGAGACGACTTACTGGGCACGTTTCGAGCCTGTAAGCTCTTCGTCAGCTGGAGAAGAAGTGCAAGTTACCGCTCCAAGGTAGGGGAAGGAAAAATATATTGAATATATATATTCAATAATGAAGAATCACACGTGGTGAAAATATATAATAACTAAGGCGTCACCGGCGTAACAAGCTAAAAAATATAGGCACACACAAAAAAGGAAACTCACACGTTTGTTTGATATTTCGGCAGCACGACTGCCATATTCTGAATTGTATAGAGTAATTAGTTCTGAGACCCTGCCAACATTTCCATTGCGCTGTTAGCGGATGTATTAGCAATACGTTCTTTACTACAAAGCGCAAAGTCTTTGCAAAACAAGAGCGCATTACAATTGATTTTAGCTGAGGTTTACAATCTTAATGGACCAGTTTGAAGAGGCAGATTTCTTATTTACATTTCACCCTAAAAGTATTAGGCTTAAGACTATGCCAACATTTTCATTGTTTTGTGAATGTTTTACTACTAAAAGGGGAATTAAATTTTTAGTATATGTGCCAGTATAAGAAATATTTAAGCTCAAATTCGCCCAGAAGCGTATTCACCATTTAATAGTCGCAATATCACTCAAAAGCAAACAATTAATAAATATGTAATTCTTTGAAACCTCAAAAGACCCGCATATTTATGATACAAAATATAATATTACAATAAGTTAATGCAATCTTTTCAATTACTGATAACTATAATGTTAATGTCAAAAACTGAGTGAAATTCAAGCCACTTATTTTGCAACTCTAACGCTTTGAACACAAATTACAGATTTGTAATATTTGACAAAATTTTGCAAAAGAAATTTCCAAAAATATATCAATCTAGTAACGTACGAGTGCCATCACCCTAGAGTCTCCTTGCAATTGATAGAGTATAACCGTAAATAGGTTCACTTCCTTATGAAAAATTCAAAGCTCAACTTGGATATTTAATATGTTTACTGATCAGAAGGCCTGTCTAAATAAAATATGGCATCAAAAGCCAGTTCCCATTTGTTTCTCTCCCACATCAAACTCTTGCCCCTTTTATCAGTCATGGACTAGAAGAAACCAAACTATGAGAGAAATTATTAATTTCACATAATTTTGAAGCCTATATCGAGGCGAACAATTCTTCCACAACTGCAACAGTGTTCGGTTGAATTGATAATATAACGTGCAAGTTAAAAGAATTCGATAAGGCCTGACTCGTTGGTAGATGCACAAGCAAAACCAGCCGAAGCTATCTGGAATTCCAAAACCACTAAAGCGAGAGACTGATAAAAAAGTGCCGATTTAATCTTTTATCACGGAACAAATTAAAGAGAAAAACTTACAAAAAAGCCGACGATCGTTATCAATGATATATTTTTTTGAAAAAAAGATAGAGAATGCTTTATCCTCCCCCCCCCCCCCTCCGGAGTAGCCATTCCGGCTACTGTTCGCTCCTTGCTTAAAAATCCATAACCTCACGCGGCCATTTGCGCCGGCCCGGCCTTGAGTTGGGATCTCGTCCCATCTGCTTCCCGTTTGGCCCTTCGCAACAATTGGCCACGGCCGCACTCTCTCTTGGCTGCCAAAAACCTCCCGCACCATTGAGGACTCTGGAGAGCAAATACGAGTGACTACGAGCGAGCGAACATTCACAATGAAAAATATTTGCTCGCCTGGCCCGGGATTCGAACCCAAATCCTTCACTTTGCATACTTTTTAGAGGCAACGGAGTAAAGAAAGCTGGTGGAAAGTAGTGTTGCGAAGAATAGCAAATGAAAGGATTCGTTTGGGAGCAGTGAATCAGCCAGGATTTCATTTCGTGGGGAGATCCATGTTAATGTTGATTTTAACTAAATTCGAATCTTCGGGGATCCGGATTAGGCTTCGTCACTGCTTGGGAGGCATTAAAAAACTCGAAGGCTACACATAATTCCTGTAAGATTACTCGAAAAATTTATATACCACGCTATTTTCTGTGACATATGTGATATAGAAGATATGCTACCCTCCTGAAATACCTGACAACTGTCAGATGCCATAATATATGAGAGATCCAGATCGGCAACTAATTATCACCTCACTGCGTATGTGCCAATACTGGCAGCAACAAGAACAGACCTGTTTACCACCCAGTAGGTATGTTAATTCTGGCATAAACTACTTGGATCATGATGATGGAATAAAATTATCTCTGTTATTTTTAAAGATTTTATACATGCATCGCCTACGAAGAAAACGTTAAAGCAATTATCACCTGATGATGTTGTTACACAAAGATGTCCGGGTTGTACTTAAACGAAAATCGGTGGAAAAACTGAGTTAGGTGTTTAACATCATTGAGTCAATACTCTGTCATATTTCGTCCTTTCCCTTTTCCAATTCCTTTATTTTTCATTCCTTCCTCTTGGCTGGTTCCCCAATTGCCCCTGCCAATCATTCTGGAGGCGGCCCGCAGAGTAGTACGTGGATGTAGATTAGTGACCAGTTATTTGCGCTAACAAGTAGTACCGTGAAACACATTAGTGTGCATGGTGCAACAGTTCACAAGATTTAACTCATATTCAAGTTGACCTTCAACAACATGCAAAGCAGTATACGTAACTTAGAAGGGCTAGGGTAAGGGCCGTTGAAGACTCGAAAGCTAAAGGCTTAAATTACTTAAAAATTTCAGATAGGCGGTTTTTAGCATGACACCGAGTACATTATTTTGACTCCAAAAATATCCCTAAAGCTGCTAGAAGCGTCGTAATATGAATGGTAGACCACCAAACTGATGGGTAAAATATTTCCTTCTTTGCGCCTTCTTTTCACCATTAATGACAAAAAACAATTTTGAGCATGACACCAAGACAAAGCTTCCACATACGATTCCCTTGGTGCTTTCCCCATTCATAACATTTCCTTCGACACGCCCCTGTTGCGGCTCACAGGTTAGTATATAGGCGTGCATAAATTCAACGAGGAGACAGACGACTGTGAAAAATTCACCGCGAAAAATCTTATCACAACTTGGGTTGGAATTCGTGGAACCTGAGTTCAAGCACCCAGATCCGTGAAATCCTCGCAGAAGGAGGATAAGCCTGGGTGTCTAAATTGTTGAAAGGACTGGGAGCGATGTCTTGGAATCAGGACTAGATTCCGCATTCCAGAAAATGATTTTGCCCATCGTTAATTTCGTCTCCCCAAATGGAGTAACCTGACAATGTACCCGTATTTTAATTAGGCGCATTTATTATCTCCGATACATCCAGTCGGTCTGTCAAGAGGAATGATATACCGAAGGAACTATACCTGCAGATGTAGTCCTATTATTATTATTCGTTTTATATCCTAGAAACAGATTGGTAAGATTTTGGACGTTCTCTAAATTAACTTGTCATTTTTAGGGTTATCATTAATTTCCCTTCGCATAACTCCATCTTATCCCTATCAAGTTTCTCTCACTCTCTATCTTTCATCCGTCTCGCTACACTGGGTACAAAGTGTAGACTAGTGTGGTGTATAGATAGATAATACAGTCGAGAAAGTTTTCACTGCAATATAAGTACTTATTAACAATTTTAAACAACAAGGTAGACATCTATCTAGAATAAACCAGACGTATGCGGAGAAAGCACTAAACAGCGATGGAAAAAACGGACACGCATCAGTCAACGAAGAAAGGAAAAAATGTTATAGAAGAGTAGGAATAGGTAATAAAAAGGAAATCGCCTAGAGAAAGTAGTACTAACATTCTGGGAAAATATATCCAAAAGAACAAACGGGAGACACAATAATAGGGTATACTTTGGATATTCGAAAAGTATGAGGAATTTGGAGTGTGTCGAACGTCGTTTCGCACTTCGAAGAATATGGCGATGAAATATAATATTAGAATCGAAAGAGCTACAACCCGAAGAGGGAACAAAGAAGCGATGCGCCGAAACCTTGATTGGAGCAAAAGGAAAGAAATATCAGAAATAGTTGGGAAGAAATCCGCAGGAAAACAGGAATATGAAAATAAATTAGGCAAAGTGAGAGGAATAAAAAGAAAATATATACAGATAGTCTGAGGCTAGTCTCATAAAAGGGCGGACGGTGGAACAAGATTAGTAGATTTAATTCCCATAAAGAATTATTTGAAAAGCCGGATAGTCCCGATATTGCTTAATGATTTATTACGATTTGTATTGAAATCATTTAACAAAAGTAAACTCAGAGAAGTAGTAACGAGGCTAAGGAAGTAAAAAATGGCAATTCGATGCAAAGAATCAGTGACTTAAAAGGGGGAAATCAGGGCTATATGTACGGGTGTAAAATTTATCAGGTAGTAGGAACATTCAACCATCGTATGTAAAGAGGTATGCTAGAAAATTGCATAGAGAATCAGAAGTGATTCAGGATTTTGGTAAAACTATTTAGAGTTTTGCAAACGTAGAGGAAATAGATTACTCGCTTCCGTTGGCTGAGAAAAATCAGGAATTCAACGTAGTACATCGGATGACACAGAATTTGGGGATCAGATTTTGAGATAGAGACTGAGAAATGGTAATTGAAGTAAGTTAATTGGGTACGAGTGGGTACCATACACTACTGAAGTGTCAAGATAGAAATGGGTAAACAGACTTTATGGACTGATAAGTATAGTTGTTGAAGGAAAAGTTAGTGCGAAAGCAATTTTAATCCCTTTCTCGTTAAACAGTTATATGAGATTTTGACCCATATAACCTTGACTGGAAGTTACAAGTTGGGGATTGTAAAATAGCCAACGGGTTCTTAAATGAAAAAATGTTAGAGCTTGAAAGATTAGGAATATCCTATGGCCATTGAATCACTGAAGATATCAGTTGCAAGGGATTCATAGCACAGTAAGAATAAGCTCGCTCTTTCTGTTAATTTGCAAAAATGTGAGTCTGTTAGATTTAATGCTTTGGAATTAGCGGAATAACCCGGATGACATAATTAACACGATGGCGATAGTTTTGCAATGCCATGAAAGACGGCTAGGGATTGACTCCTGACATATCCATATCATTTGGCACTAATTGTCATTGGTTTTTAATGGGCTCGCATAGTTAAATCAGAATCCCATCGAGAAAAAGACCTTATTCCTAAGAAAAGCTCGACATTCATTCCACGGGCGAGATTCGAACCCGCTACCCTTAGATTAGGGCCATATGTTTAGCACTATTTCACCCTGGCTACTGCGGTCAGCTTATCATTTAAGAGGCTCGTACTTCGCCAGTTCTACTTAATGGTAAATATTTGTTGAATGTTGATAAATTTGACACGTTTTCTACTTCCTATGTCACTATCTTGACTTTCACGATTCAGGGAGGGTTTCACCTCGCATATCATTCCAGTCAATTCACGTTATTCCAAATTAATTGAATGAGAAATCATTATTAAATACTCGGATGAATTCCAAAAAAAGCGTAAAATGACCCCTTTCGTCCGAGTGTAAGAACTTATAGCCACATAAGCCTCGCAATGCATATTATGGATATGGGATGCAAAATCCAAAGGGCTTGTAATTAGGTTTTGGATTTAGAAAGGTATTCCAAGAACACTGAGTGCTCATTCTTCTAAATGGGAATGGTTAGAGGAGTATGAGGGGAGCTGGATGTGCCAAGGTGTACAAGAAGAATCTGATTAGTAGATGAATAAGATTTCTGAAAATGCTTATTTGCAATTTTCGATGCAATATTTGCAATAATGCTGGGTAAATTACGATTCGCGGAAATGTGGCTAGACAGAAAGGTTCTTGAAAAATTAGTGAGGAGGCAATACTGGAGGATGAAGGTAATTTTAGGAAGCTGTTTAAAGCCATGATGAGGTAGAGCAACTGATGAATTAGCCGTTAATATTAAAAAAGATGAAGGGAGGTTCTAAGACCACAAAAGTCATTTTCCAGTTTATTAATATTAAATTAGTTTTTATAGTATCCTACAATTTAATAGCAATATGGGATTATTTTGTCAAATAACAAGTCTTAAAAACCTAGCTATTAGCAATCTTTTTATAAAATATCATGGTCCTATTCAGCACTCTCTCACTCCCGAAATGTTTTGGCACAAACCGATACGATTGAAAAAACAATATAAAGGAGAAGAAACATTTTGCGGCATGCCGTGAATTTCGGAGATGAAATTCAGCAAACTGTTTGAAAATCAATCCCAATGCAGCAAACCTTCGTAAGGCTTCATTTTTTTATTCAGGAAAAAAGGTTACACTGCAGCAGTACATTCTCCTAGTAAAAATAGTAAAGGGGTGTATACACGGGACGGATAGTCCACCTTTATGGTCTTCATAAAGATGCATACGGCCCAGAAGGGAGCTATCTGCGTCATAAATGGCAATTTGGCTGGTTTTCCGTGATAAAGAGCGAGTCAAGGGTAAAATTTACACAGTTGTTTGCGTGGGGGATAGGACCGTGACTTAGGCATGATGAATGCGTGTCACTTGAATTTATGCACGTTCCATAAAAACGCTCCCCGCGTCATCCTCCCTGACGTATTATTATACTCAAATGTCTGTCCCAAAGGAGGAGCCTTGCTTATAGGAAATTAGTAGGCATCTTTCAATACCAATGTTTCTCCTGAAAATGCCCCAAAGAACGTCACAAGGGATTGGGCAACGGGCTTCAAAAGAAAAGAAGTTAATGGAAAGCTACATGCATCTAAATAAATATTTATGTGTATTTTTTGTAAAATAAAAGTTTAAAAAATGAGAGTTTTCCCTTCACTTTTCTGCAAAACTTGTCGGATGCATCTTTAAAGGCTTGTTCCCCAGGGATTTATCCAAGCTACTTTGTTTCTCGGTCCCCATTTACGATGGCGATATTTTGATACAGCGTCGGCCAAATGCGATATTCCGGAGAATTGCAATTGCGGTAAGAATCTTCTAAGATATGAGACGCATGAAATTGGCGATTACATGAGCAACAAGGCAGAATAAGAGATTTTGCCATTTTTATGATCGTGAACGGTCACATTCAGGAAGCAGCCGAAAATAGGGATTTTTTGTCCTTGAGGACGGGCCAGTGGGTTAGTAAGGGAAGGGTTTTTAAGATGTTGGTGGAAGAGTGGACCTGCTATCGGCATTAGCCGGCTCTTAACGAAAGGCGCAATTTTCTGTACCATTATAATTATATGGGTCAAAATCAGCCCAAATTAGATAGGCCATGTTTAAAAGTTTCTACTCAAGGCCGAAGCATTACTCATATTTTACAACTGCATTTGAACATATTAATACATTATACAAGAAGGCCATGTTTAAAAATTTCTACTCAAGGCCGAAGCAGTACTAATATTTTCCTGAATTTGTATATATGTACATTGTAATGTACTAACATTTTACAGAAGGTCTTCGTCGTCATATACTATTTCAAGCTTCAGCTCGGCATATGTCCTTCCATAGAAGCTATTCTCTTTCTTCCTCAATAAACTAAAATCCTCCTCTCTATTAAGGCATTCAACATATCTTCGCCTCTCGTTACCTGTCCCAAGCACTTGCAACATCTTCTAATTTCCTCCAGCATCTCCTCTCCTCACGTATCATTCTGCGCACTTCCTCAATTGTCTTACTTGTCAATCGCCATTTCTCCACTATCCCCTACAACCTACATCTCAATTGCCTTCAGCCTCCTCACGTCTTTCTTTCTCCACATTTTCTATATTTATTTATTTGTTCCTCGTATAAGCTCATACACAAAACGGTAAAAATTATAAAAATTCAAAACGAGAGGCATAGGTTCCTCTTAGGATAACATCCTGTCTGGGGTTAACTGACTCTTCTTCGTTTAACAAAATACACCAATGTAGCAACAAAATAAATCAACCACTGTGCCACAAATTAAAAATCAATTTACAAAAATTAATAGTGGACACAAAAATACAAACAATAAGAAAATGAAAATGGGGAAAAACATTGGTCATGCCGGAACACATAGTAAAATCTGATTAGAATCACTGCAATTTACAAAAAAAGTTATAGTTTTATATAAAATTGTGATGCGTAAATAATATAACATGAGCCTTTTTGTAGGAAAAGAATCTATAGTGAATTAATTACAAGCAAGCATAACATGAAAAATACAAAATAAAATAACGCAAGTATCGTCACTCTATCCAAACAAAAGACCTTAAATAACTTATTTTAAACAAATATTCCACCTCCTAGTTGTCGAATAACCATTCCTTTAAAAGTTTTAAAAAGTTCCTTCTTTATCAACACCAGTTACTCGTATATTCAAAGGTAGATAAACAAACAATTATTGCCAAGACAAAGAAAGGATAGGCGAAAAATTTCATTTTGTGGTTTAGGTACCTATAGCAATACTCTAAGTCTGGGTTTTTTATGTCCTCCACCACGGTTGTAAACAAATTATTAAAACTTAATAAATAAACAAATGCCTAAGGGGTAAAATATTCACCTATTTAAAGATAGGAAAGGTATGTGCCGTGGTTGAGGCTCGCGTCATTGTCCATAACACCCATTTTTGGGATACCAGTAGTGGATATTTGCAGAGTATGCTTCTCCCCAGCAAGAAATTCCGTACTGTAACCTCGAGTATACATTAATAATAAACGATCTTCAGCACTGGTAATGAACAAATGATTCTCAATAGATAGAATTTTCTAGTGACGGAGACCAATTCCAATTTTTATTTATTTATGTGAATTTTCCAATTACAGTGTTGGTCAATGTAAATTCCTAGAGATTTTATGTCACTGACTATCTCAATTTGTGCATTCATCACAGAATGGGAAATTGCCATGGAAAAATTGTTCACATCTATAGAAAAGTTTATTTATAATTACTTTTATACTTATTAGCCTAAACAAGACGTACTTCGTTTTGTTACTCAGCTTCATGGAATTATTATGAAACCAGCATTTCAGCTTCTTTAAGTCATTTAGTATTTGTATTTTCAAGACGTTTACCACTAGCTGAATAACATAAGGCTGTGTCATGAGCAAAAGAAGTTAGCTCGCCATTATTCCATTCCATTCACCATCCATTGCACAAATTTTTCACACAAATTAAAAATAAAATGAGACCCAGAACTGAGCCCTGTGATACTCCACAGGTGAGATGTATCTTTCGACTATATCGGTTGTTAATTCGCACACACTAATAACTATCGCTAAGAGAGCTTTGATACCAGGTATATGGAACCCCTCTTACACCAGCTTGCCACAATCTTCGTAGTAGCATTTTATGACTAACGGAATAAAAGGCTTTTATTATATCTATAAACAATCCCGCAACTTTGTACCCACAATTTATACCTTCATATAGGTTTGAACAGAATAGTAACAAGGCGTCCTCAGTGCATTTTAGTTTTAAAAATCCAAATTAATTTTTGATAAAATACGTATGATTATTTAAGACACTTTATTTTTATTTCTTCACCATAACACGCTACATTACACATTAATCTCTTTTTCAACCCTCTCTTCACATTTTTACGTCAGGTCTTCGCCAATAATTTTTTTCTATTTCTAAACGCCTTCTTTGATAATACTACTGTTATCAAATATTCGTATATCTGCTAAAATTCCCATTTTCTTCAAGCATACTCCCAAAGTAATTGAATTACTCCACCTCTAGTTAGTACCCTCTACTTATAAGGTCACGCACGCATTCTTCAAGTAAGAAAGCCTTATTACTTTGGTTTTCTTATGATTAATTTTTGGTTTCTAATTTCACACCCTGATTTTCTAATGCCTCTACACATTCTGGCAATTCCTGGGGGTAACTGAATAACCAACGCCTGGTCGTCGGTAAACATAAGAGACTTTATAAACCGTCCTTCTATCCTGCTTCCTCACACCCAGCTCTCTCTCTATGCATATCTTCCCATTTCCTCGGCATATGCGTCAAAAAGCAAAAGTGACAACAGATAACCTTGTCTTAACACACACACAGTCTATCCTCCATCAGCCACTCAAGTACTCAATCGTTTGCTTTGGTATTAAACCTTCTACTAATAACTCTCAGTTCAACCAATGCCGCGTGTGAAATTAAGCTTTGTATTCTATGCTTCTCCCATGCTGATGCTTTTTTCTTCATCCAGAAAGAGACCAAAAAAGCTTTCATGAAGTCGTCCTCTGTTTCCTTCCTCGTAGGTCTTATGAATTTATACAAAAAATCTTCATCTTACATTATTTTTATAAATAATTTCATCATCATTTGTAACTTTTAAGGGGTAAAACATACTCCCATGGCCTTCCCAGATTTCATTTCCCGTAGCATCCTTTTAAATTTGTAGTCTTGTACACCTATTCCAAGATTTACCTTTTCCAATGTGCTTTCCTGTCCTATATCTAGGTTAAAAACCTATTGTCTTCGTCATATACTTCTAGTACGTATCATTTCACCTTTTTTGGATCTCTTGTCGTTCAGTATTTATCTTCCATGCATTTTTACCTACTATTTTGGTACCAGTTTTACTCTCTTACAACCCGAAAACAACTTTACCTTAGCGTATACTACACCCAATGCTCCACCTTCCTTTACCTTTCCATTTCGTCACATTGCAATCTCTACAAATTTCCTCTCGCTCTCTTGGTTTTCCGTAGAAATGTAATTTTCAATACCTTGAACCTTAGTGTGTGTTTGCGTTTTTTTTAGATTTTTTTCTCTCTTTTAATTCCTTAATACTATCTTGACTGAACCATGTTTTCTTAATCCTTGTCTTATCCATTGATATTAGTGTTTTCTCTAGCGCTCCCATTAAAACTTTATCTATGTTCTCCTATTCCTCTTCTACTGTTGACTGTTCCTCCTCTTGATTCTGGCCGCTAGCGTTGTGTATTCACTCATTTTGACCCCTTTTAATGCTCCAACTTTCCACTTCTTCAACCTTCTACATTTTCTTAGATTTTAAACATATAATCACGTCTCATCAGTACTAGGGAAAGGGATTAAATAATTTGCACTATTCCACTGCATAAATTTGATTTATTGAGTCGACATGTTGGATGCTGCTGTGCAGTGAAACATATCGACTCAATAAATAAAATTTCTTCAGTGGAATAGTGCAAAGTATTTAATCCTTTTCCGACAGAGGAATTCCACATATCGACTCAATAAATAAAATTTCTTCAGTGGAATAGTGCAAAGTATTTAATCCTTTTCCGACAGTGGAATTCCACAAAGTATCGGCCGCCACCAATAACTTCATCATCAACACTAGAGTATGATCCCAATTCTCATTCGTACCCGGTAATGTGCGCGAACTTTTACCTTTTTTTCCTAAACCTTAGACCATGATACAATATTTACATGTGTATCTGCGCCGGAGGCAGTGTCTAAACAAGGCGTAAGTCATAATTTACTCCTCCTGCAAAATCAAATTTCTACTCACAGCGGCCATTCCTGATTCCTATCCCTCACGTTTTCACTTGGTTTCCAAGCCTCTCTTCCCCTAGCTTTGAATTCCAATCCTGTGTCACTACCAGGTCTTTAATTCCTGTAGCTACTCTATTTATCTCCTCTAGCTATTATTAAATGCCTTCAAACTCTTCCGCCGACGGTTACTTGTATGAATGTACACCGGAATATTCATGAAATTAGTTGGATGCGTGTGCTTTCATTTAAACCATATTTAATCAGCTGCTATTAATATTTTGTTACTCATATATTCCATATTTACAACTATCTTCCCTAATTTGTATCTGATACTACCGTTAGCCCACGGTGACTTTCGTCACCGTCACTATACATTACTCAATAAAAATTCTCCAAAAAACCCGATGTCCTTATCGGAGCTAATAAATATCTATTTCCTTGCAGATTGCAAAAGCTATTGTTTTTATAACATTTCTCAAGTGGTGTTTCCCTTCACATTTTAGGAATTATTATCCAATAATAACCGAAGGGACAATGAATTGTAATTTTATAACTAAAGGAAACATCTATGATATATGTTACATTTATGTTGCGTTGTTTTTAATAAACAAATCTGTTCTTTGTGTGCCGCCATAGTGAATTGACTTCTTTCACCGATCCCTTTTCATTTAATCCCGATTAACTATGAAGTTGATTCAAAATATAAGAGGTTATGCGCCCAGACATGCATTTTATAACGTCTATAAAAATGGGGCATTAGTTTTTAGAGTATAAATTACGTAAACACGGACGTACTTTGTTCCAACATCAACTCAAGGTCTCGCGTAGAAAAATGGCAGAGGGCATATTTAATGAAGATAAAGCCTTCAGCGTCCCCAAGCTTATACGGAGTAATTATAATGCCTGGAGGACAAGGATCAAGAATGAGATATTGGTTCTGGAGGTCTATGAAGCCGTAACTGGATACGTTGATGCCGCTGGAGCCAAACTTGACCAAAAGGAGGTTAGGCGGCGCGTCAGAAATAACATGACTGCCCTGGGATTAATATCTCGATCGGTAAGCGACGAGCTGATGAATGACATCACCGATTTTGACGAGGCTAAGGACGCATGGGAAGCGCTCGAGAAGGTATGCATGAAGAATACTGAGTACGGAGCGATGGTTAAATTCCGAGAAATGTGTGCTTCCGCGAAATCCAGTGACACGTCAATGCAGGAATATATCAATAAAATCGTGGACATGAATAGAGTGCTAGCTAAGAATCAATAAGGGCTCGAAGATAAGCATTTGGCGGCTCTGTTACTGACTGGGTTACCATCGGAATATGAGATAACAGTCAAGACACTTGTTGCGGCGAACAAGTTGAGCATGTTGGACGTGAAGCATGCGCTACTGGAAGAGGAAGAAGAACAGAAGATCAAGCTGCTGGAAAGTTCCCACGTCGCCCTGAAGGTGAGCAAGAACAGTTGTATGGGTAGAGAATCAGGCAACGAAAAACCATCAGGCAACCCCAAACATAACAGGGAAGGAGCAAACGGGTATGCAAAGAATGTTGGGGGTAGATTACAGCGTTCACGAAGTCGACGAATCTGGTGCTATGCGTGTGGAAAGGAGAAGCATTTTGCTAGAGACTATCCGAATTATAATACAGGAGAGAAGGAATAAGAAAAGAAGAAAGAAAAGAAAGAATTTGTACATACCAAGAAAGCAGGCGTAGTCACTAGGGAGCATATTACCTTGTATGCGATAAATTACGCTCCAGGAGAGAATAGAATGTGGATCCTGGATAGTGGAGCGTCACACCACATGACAAGTAAAAAATGTTTATTTACATTCATAGAATAATATTCAGAAGAGGTAGAGGCGGGCGACGGGAGGCCTCTTATAATAGTTGGCAAAGGTACCGTCACTCTACACCTTTCGGATGAATGTGGTGGGAAAAGCATTAGTCTGTCTGAAGTTCTGTATGTTCCCAATCTTCAGGACAACATGATATCACAGGGGCAACTTGAAGAAAAAGGACTCGAGTTCAGAACCAAGGAAGGAAGGACACAAATCTTGAATGTTGATAAGTTGATATTCCAGACATATCGTATTGGGAGACTTTACTTCGTGTCCACCTCGGAGGGAATTTCAATTGAGATCTTACGTGAGGATTATGATAGAAATATAAAGAAGGCGTCCCGTGTTTCACAGAAAGTTTGGCACAATCGATTGGGCCACCCATGTGATGAAATCATGAGCAAGATGGAGGTGCTCTCAAGTCTGATTTCCAAACATGAAAATGGGGATAAAATTGAAGACTTTTGTGACCATTGTGTCCAGGGAAAAATGAAAAGGTCGAAATTTCCCAAGAAGAATCATCGTTAGGAGCTGGGTGTTCTGGGAAGGGTGCACTCTGATATCATGGGGCAGATCCGACCAGTGCTCTCGGACCTCTAGCAGTGCCCCCAAAGACCCCGGAGGAGGCCATGAGGTGGCCCAACAGCGAACATTGGGTGAAGGCAATGCAGAAGGAAATGGCTAACCACCAGATGAATGGTACGTGGACTGTAGTAGAAAGGCCCAAGGGAGTCAATGTGGTAGGTTGCAGGTGGGTTTTCCCCCACCTAAGTGGGGCCCCTCTGGTGAGCTCACCTACAAGGCCAGGTTAGTGGCGCAAGGTTGTAGTCAGAAATTTGGGTTTGATTTCTGGGAAACATACATTCCGGTATTATCCAAGGGCAGCCTTTGACTTTGATTAGCTTTAGCTGTGGGCAAAGAGTGGGAGATCGAGCATATTGACTATGTCGCAGCTTATCTGAATGGTGTCCTTAATGAGATTATATACATGGAGCAGCCCAAGCTTTGGCAAGAGGGTGACAGGGACATGGCGTGTCTTCTTCAAAAGAGATTTTATGGTTTAAAACAGTCTGGCATGATGTGGAATGATATGCTAGTTAAGATTTTGTGTAGCCTAGGGATTAAGCTATGTGTTTCAGACCCATGTGTTTTGGTGCATGATGTGGGATATATAGGAATCTATGTGGATGATATTATTGCCGGTGGTACCAAATTTTTTCTAACATTCGTAAAGAAAGGTCTAAGTGATATTGTGGAGATCAGATAGCTAGGGCCGATCACTAATTTTATTGGACTCCATTTTTCTCGGCCCACTGAAAATGTTCTTCAAATTGACCAAAGGAAGTACGTCATGGACGTACTTGAGATGTTTATTATGACTGATTGTAACGGTGTATTTAATCCAGGATTAGTAGGTGCCAATTTAGATTAGAAAGGGAAACCTTTCAATTAGGGGAGGTATCGCTCTGCTATTGGCTGTCTATTGTATTGGTCCACTTGTTCCAGACCGGATATTTCATTCATTGTTGGATGTCGGAATAAATATTGCCAAGAACCCACTGATGTGCAGTTGGAAGCAGTGAAGCGTGTGTTAAGGTACCTGAAGGGCACCTCTAATTACAAAATGGTGTTTCAGAGTGATCCTTCATTTGAATTCAAAGTGTTCAGTGATGCTGATTGGGCAAACGATAAGTGTGACTCAGTTTCTGTAGGTAGTTATGTAATATTAGTGGCTGGTACTGCTATTATCTGGAGAAGTAAAAAGCGGTCAATCACAGCGAGCAGTACTATGAGCAGTAGCTGAATACTACTCCATGTTTGAGGCATGCAAGGACGCTGTGTGACTAAGGGATTTATTGAGTGAACTGGGACTTCTGATGATCGGAGCAGTGCAACTATATGCTGATAATCAGGGAGCGAACACTTTGGCTAAATCAGTCAAGTTGACTGACAACAACATTGTAGGCTTAGATATCATTTTGTACGAGAATGTGTTCAAAATGGTGAGGTTGAAGTTAAATATGTTCCTTCGTCATATTATGTAGCTGATGTATTGACAAAGGTACTGCCACAACCCAAAACAAAGGTGTTTGTCCAAGCAATGGGGCTTGCTGTTGAAGTTTTGTTTTTTTTGCTTGCAAACCACTGTTCCCATATATGACATACCATAAATACTAGCCAAATATATTTTTTTGCCATTTGTGATAGTCAATTTTTTCTGTTTGATTTTTAAGTAGAGGTGTTAGATTTATGTTTAGAAGCAAAAATCAATTGCATATGTCAGTAAATATGTAGCGCCATGGTGCGTTGTTTTTAATAATAAAAATCTGTTCCTTTCATGCCGCCATAATGAAGTGACGTCTCTCACCGATCTCTTTTAATTTAATCCCGATTAACTAGGGAATTAATTCAAACTATAAGAATAGAGTATATAAGTTCAGTCTACTTCAAGGTAGAACAACAAGGATTAAGGCATGAGAATATGAGAATAAACCCCCGATTATGGCGTTTACATTGTTGCTCTTTGTTTCTCTTCAGTGATATCTGTCCTTGAGACTGCACAAGATAAATTTACCATTCCGCCCGACTAATGTAGCTAGTTTAGCCTTTTCCTACGAGTTAAAATTGTTTATCAGTTACCGTTTGAAGTATAACTGCACTCCTCCATAACATTCTCGAATAAGCATTAGTGTAACAAATACAGAGAGGGAATAATATTGTATTATATGTATTTACCATTAAATGTCATACATGGTATTTCATTGTTACTCCTTACAATGATAACAATGATTGGGAAGCCGAAAGAACCCATGGTAAATTCAAAATGGTTTTGAGAAAAATGGCTGGGCGTCCTACAATTTCACGGGTAGAGCCAAAGCTACGTGGTAGACGAATCTTTTGATATTGTTCTAATTAGATTGTGAAAAATATAATTTAATCAATGATGGCTGATATATTAATTGGACGCATTGCTTTCTCAAAGGTTGCAAATATTCTATTTCCATTCAAAGTGCCATGTCTGCATTTCAATAACAAAGGCTGGAATCATAAATATCATTTAAATTTCTCTCAACCCCATGAGCTAGAGAACATGAACTCAAATTGATGTATAGTTCTTCTTCTACAGATTGTGGTGAACAAAAAGTATGTGCGTTGTTTTTAATAATAAAAATCTGTTCCTTTCATGCCGCCATAATGAAGTGACGTCTCTCACCGATCTCTTTTAATTTAATCCCGATTAACTAGGGAATTAATTCAAACTATAAGAATAGAGTATATAAGTTCAGTCTACTTCAAGGTAGAACAACAAGGATTAAGGCATGAGAATATGAGAATAAACCCCCGATTATGGCGTTTACATTGTTGCTCTTTGTTTCTCTTCAGTGATATCTGTCCTTGAGACTGCACAAGATAAATTTACCATTCCGCCCGACTAATGTAGCTAGTTTAGCCTTTTCCTACGAGTTAAAATTGTTTATCAGTTACCGTTTGAAGTATAACTGCACTCCTCCATAACATTCTCGAATAAGCATTAGTGTAACAAATACAGAGAGGGAATAATATTGTATTATATGTATTTACCATTAAATGTCATACATGGTATTTCATTGTTACTCCTTACAATGATAACAATGATTGGGAAGCCGAAAGAACCCATGGTAAATTCAAAATGGTTTTGAGAAAAATGGCTGGGCGTCCTACAATTTCACGGGTAGAGCCAAAGCTACGTGGTAGACGAATCTTTTGATATTGTTCTAATTAGATTGTGAAAAATATAATTTAATCAATGATGGCTGATATATTAATTGGACGCATTGCTTTCTCAAAGGTTGCAAATATTCTATTTCCATTCAAAGTGCCATGTCTGCATTTCAATAACAAAGGCTGGAATCATAAATATCATTTAAATTTCTCTCAACCCCATGAGCTAGAGAACATGAACTCAAATTGATGTATAGTTCTTCTTCTACAGATTGTGGTGAACAAAAAGTATGTGCGTTGTTTTTAATAATAAAAATCTGTTCCTTTCATGCCGCCATAATGAAGTGACGTCTCTCACCGATCTCTTTTAATTTAATCCCGATTAACTAGGGAATTAATTCAAACTATAAGAATAGAGTATATAAGTTCAGTCTACTTCAAGGTAGAACAACAAGGATTAAGGCATGAGAATATGAGAATAAACCCCCGATTATGGCGTTTACATTGTTGCTCTTTGTTTCTCTTCAGTGATATCTGTCCTTGAGACTGCACAAGATAAATTTACCATTCCGCCCGACTAATGTAGCTAGTTTAGCCTTTTCCTACGAGTTAAAATTGTTTATCAGTTACCGTTTGAAGTATAACTGCACTCCTCCATAACATTCTCGAATAAGCATTAGTGTAACAAATACAGAGAGGGAATAATATTGTATTATATGTATTTACCATTAAATGTCATACATGGTATTTCATTGTTACTCCTTACAATGATAACAATGATTGGGAAGCCGAAAGAACCCATGGTAAATTCAAAATGGTTTTGAGAAAAATGGCTGGGCGTCCTACAATTTCACGGGTAGAGCCAAAGCTACGTGGTAGACGAATCTTTTGATATTGTTCTAATTAGATTGTGAAAAATATAATTTAATCAATGATGGCTGATATATTAATTGGACGCATTGCTTTCTCAAAGGTTGCAAATATTCTATTTCCATTCAAAGTGCCATGTCTGCATTTCAATAACAAAGGCTGGAATCATAAATATCATTTAAATTTCTCTCAACCCCATGAGCTAGAGAACATGAACTCAAATTGATGTATAGTTCTTCTTCTACAGATTGTGGTGAACAAAAAGTATTCAACTTAAAGAAATGCGAATTTTCCAGCAAAAATGATTCATATAAACAAAACCTCTCTTAAAAAGAGAAAAATGAGAACATGTTCAATGTCAAATATAAAAAATAACCATTCAAACATTTGTCTGTGGACACTTTTAAACACTGAAGACTGTTTGGCATAAATTGATAAAATATATCTTTTTCTTTCCAAAACTCAATTTATTATACGCATAATACGTAAGGGAAATATGGGGAAAAATTTTAACTTAAGTACCTCTGTGGAAAAACAAATGCTTTACCGGGAAAATATGTCAGTCCCATGGGGATCCGGGGCCATTAACGTTTTTTTAAAGTACCGTTTGCATTTTGCGAATTAAAATTTTACAAGTACCTATATATCGCAAACCATAATAAACATCAAAATGACGAAAACGAATGCTCTCGTCATTAAGCTAATGCCATAGGTCAGTAGTATGAGCAATGCAGTAGGTTCACGAGTAATTATTATTTGGAAATACAATTGACGCACGTTAATCTTCGACGCGGAAAGCTAGCAGGAGAATGAGGGGGAGTGAATATATTCATCGCAAACTTATCTTGTCTTGAACGATCTCAGGTTTTACAGTCAAATATATTGGAAGAAGAGGTCTCGAGTTACCCAACCGGTAGCAGTGCTGTTGAGCATAGTTGAGCTGCGCGTTGAGGGCTAATCCTGTCGACATATCGACAAGTCAAGGGCCTGTCATCGTATTCGGTACACAAACTGAAGAAGATGGCAGACTTAGCATTTGAAATATCATCAGTGCTGAATAAAACTGCTACCCGATGGGAAACCAGAGACTTCTTCCTCTGATATCGTCATCTTCTAGTCCCCGAAGAGAATAAAGAAACAGACTATTTCCGCGACAGTTACCTTAAGTGTTCAATGCGAGAAACGTCTTCTTGTTACTTCTAGATGTGCATGAGCTGAAATAAATTAATAAATGAAGGTGCAATCGTCACCCTCGCGTATCATTAGTTGCACGCTGACTCGGCTTTCGCGTTGAGTTTCTGTCCTTCCCGAAACTGGAACTTTCAGCGTACGGCCTTCTTATATTCAGGATTTGACTCTCTTTGATCCTGTTCCCTATGTCTGTAGGGATTGATAATCTTATTCCGCAGAGATTTTCACCTTTTATCCTAAATGACCGACATGTTCGGTATTTTTTAACTTATTTCTTTCACTTTGTGGATTCAGCTTGTTTTCTGGTTCAACCCTATTTTAACACTTTCAACTGAACCCACTTGCAAACTTATCTCACGATACTACGTTGAGCTATATTAGTTGAATTCTATCGGCGACATGTGGTTTTATTACCAATTCTTGACGCCATTTCCTTTTTCGTGATGACGTAATTTATTATAAAAAGGCAAATTGTTTTACTCTTTCAATCTTCCTCTTTCGTACGGAATAAGACTCGTTACTATTTTTAAGGAAACGAAGGATTTTCCACAATTTTGCTGCGTCAGATTTTAAAGAGCTGAGGCAATTGGAAACTGTTCATCACATTTTTCCTGCTCACAGAAGCCGAAACAAAATTATAGTAACGCGAGCGCACACGCTATAAAAATCAGTAATCATGCCATGATAGGTATCCTCTCTTAATTACTACTATTATAACTGCTTCAGGGAATATCAGGATAGATAGATGAAAGCTAACAAGTCATCCCGGAAAATCCTTTGCTATTCGGGAAGGTATAAATCAGAGCTGCGACAAGGATAACAAAAGACGAATTGTTCCCTTCTTATAGACATCTACTTCCTACCCTTTTTTGATTTTCTTCAATAGGTATATACCTATTTTCTCTGTCTTTTGAGTAGGGCTACCCTCTCCCTGTAAAACAAGGACCTCAGTCCTTCAAGCAGCAGGTATCAGCATTTCCTATATAAACTCTCTGATCTCAGCTGTTTCTTTCTCACCAAATATTATAACCAAACTGACCACCCTTTCCTTTCGCCGCGGTTACAGCCCTGGGCTTCCCGACAATACACTCGTCCATCTCCCACAGTTGTGTCCTACCGCATCCCACGATGGCTTCTTATATTTTTCTTCAGCGGAAAGAGATCGGGTCAACCCCTCGCGGCCAAACCATCAATCTTTGGCCCACTTCCCCTTCCTGACTCCTTGAGTGGGTGACGCGGGGTGAGTCGAAGAAGATGCGAAAGGATGAGAAGAGTACTGACTGAAGACAGGGAATGTGCAGGAGAGAAATAAAACAGCGAGAAAGAGGGAAAGAAGATACAACCAATCCAACGAGATTCCTTTTGTGTGATATAGCTCCTTCTCTGAACATTTTTTTCTAAAATATAAAATGGGACGGAGCGGGGATTAAAAGGGAAAACAAAAAAGAACAGGCAAATACGAAAGAAAATAATAGCAACCCGATAGCATGAAGTTCTTTCCACGCATAGCGTAAGAGCTTAACCTAAAAAAACTTAACTTAAAAGAGTAACTTAAGAATGTTCAACGTAATCATTCGATTTAGATATAGTGATCAATGCACCTGAAAAAAGAGCAACGTGGAAGATATATATGACTATCTATGCTGGCAACTCACTAAGAAGAAATCTTAAAGGCTCTTTCCTCTACCTCACATTAATATGAATAAAGGAAGTGCTATGGACTGGTCGAAAACACGTAATAACGGATATTCATGAAAAGACGCAAGGACATAAGAAAGTAACTTATGAATATAACTCTATGGCCTGACTTTTTACTTTAAACTATGCCGCAAAGGTAAAATATTCCGAAAAAGAGTTATAATAGGTAAAACTCATTTTCAGTATTATCTTTAGCAGACTAATAAGAGGATATCGTCGTGGCAACCATTTGACTGACAGTGACGATGAAGTGAAATACAGGACAAGTTATTTTTGACAAAGCTTCTGAATAAGTTGTCCCGCAAGTGAAATATAATTACAACAAAATGTCAACTTCAAAATCTCATTGATAAACATATAGAAACTTAAAAGTATTTTCACTTGGTTCCTATAAATTCACGTGCCATTCCCGCTTGAGCTTAAATCCCATTGCTTTCATAAGTTATGTGATTATGATCAACGTGAAACAAACGCCTGAAAGCAAAATTTTCTCCTCGCTCTCCCTAAAAGAGAGAAAAAAATAAATTTCCACGGATAGTTTTTTGGTCCCATGCCAATTATATAATTAAAGCGTTTATTTCCCTGTTGCTCTTTTTTCCCCTTTTACTTAACCCTCCCATCTTGCTAGCTCGCCTTTCTGTGCGATCTTCCTCCAGTGCCTCAGGCTGTTCTTTTTTACCTTTAACCGAACCGCGTCTTAATCCGTGGAAGAAGAAAAAGACGATGATTTTCCTCAAGACTTTCTACTCTCTCCCTGCTTTCCTTTTCACTGCGCCCGGGAGATGTCGCTCCGCTCTCACATCATCATCATTCCACCTTCTCTCCACTTCTTCTGCTTCTTCCATGATGCCACGGCCGCCTACGCTCCAAGTAGCGTCCTTTGTTCTCTCTCTCCCTCCCTCGCTACCCCAAGGGGGAAATAATACGTAATGATAATAAATAAACAAAATGAACGGAGAAAATGTTTTTGCCTTCCGCAGAAGGAGTAGGTATATAACGCGGCCCTTTGCTCCTCACATAACATGAACCTGGAGGTATATAGAGAAGATTTGGGGATGGAGGAACTACTGGATGAATGGAGATGGAAGACTTTTTCGGGGACAGAAGGAAGTGGAATGGAGGAAGTGGATGGTTTTTTTGGAGGACGAATTCCCTATTTTTTCCTCGGTCGCCCGGTAATTGATTGGGTCTTCCAGGAGTCTTGCGGAAAATCAAAGGCAACGAGTATAAAGAGAGAGAGAAAAAGAGGGGAGTGGGGGTGGTGTTGCACTGGTAGGTATAGCGCGTTCCACATTCAGTTGACAGTATGGGGCTTATGGAGAACGCTGTTGCCAAGCTTCCGCTCCGTGGGCGGCATCCTACAACATAGGCAATCACTTATAACTCCGCGCCAAAATTATTTAGTTTCAAAGAATGTTAAATTTTGCGCATAAGAAGACTCATGGAGATGTAATTTTGCTATGAAAAGGTTACATGAATTATTGGAATATAAAGTAAACATTTTGTTTCGTAAATCCCGTATTTAAAAAAAATGTAATCTACGTACATAAGCTGAATAATGAAATGGAAATGTTTTAATTCTTAACGCTTCATTATAAGTTTCATTCACCTCGCGTGTCGATAATTTACAGCACTATTAATGTCATATGTTGCGCAAGTACAGATGTTTACGTAAATATGAAGGTTAGGGATCAGTTTTTTTCGATAATGGTGAGGAAATGTAGGGTATGTATTGCCATGCCTGAATAAGGAAAAACTTTCCGATAATGCCACGAGAGATTTGTGGGTGAGAAATAAAATATGTTTTAGTATATGCTCCTATAGGTGAAATGATCAATATTTCGTTTCGCTCCGCTTCGCTTTGTTCCTCCAAACCTCCTTCATTCCGGGAATGGGCCATGAAATATAGGTATGTGCTATATTAAAATTTTTATTCTACTAAGTATTTTAGCCGAACTCTCACTTTCGGTAACCAGTGAAATTATTTTTTTTTTAATAAATTCGCGAGATTTCACTAACCGTTCTGCCGGATTCCTCAGGCAATAATGGCTTTACTCTTTAGCTGGAGGAAACATTGGAAAAAACACCTTTGTTGGTTGCAATAATTGCGCATGGAAAACAATTAAAGGTCTTAAAGAAGTTAGGTTTGCTGATATCCAATGTTATTTTGTACCTTCATGATCCATGCAAAACTCAAGTTTTCATCATACGGTAATCGATCGAAGCGTATGTTTTCAAAAGGAAAGGCGCATTTAAGATATAATAAGAAAGAATGCGTAAAAGATAAAATGGGTATGCATGTGTGTAAACAACAATAATTTACACTGGCCAAAAAATGTCCCATACTTACAATGACGTATCATGTTGCCACATAATTGTCACAAAGGGTTATCAGCTTCTCCAGCCTGTCCAGTAAGGTGCGTGATGTGGTAACAACGAGCCTCATATTACTCAATAGATGTAGATCGCTCTGTTCTGTCATTGAGCCAGGGCTAGCGTTTTTTTCATTGTTTATGTGGTGCCAACCTGCCGTCACACATTGCTTTTATCCGAGAACTTTGTCGGTAAAAGTATTCTTCACTTTGCTGAAACTGCTGCAAATGACAGGCTTGATTGCTCTCGCTTCCTTACAGCTATATCATTGCATTCCGAGAAATTCGATATCATTGATGCTCGAGCTTAAAAGACACATCGTTATAATAGCACTAGAACTGCAACCATGGCACTGAGAGTAATTAAAATTTAATCACCAAACGAAAATATTCCTTGTGAAATCAGACATGCACAGGTGTAGTTGCCGAATTTGAATATAAATTTGAAACATTTCACACTGTAATGTTTAAGGAAACAGGCTAGTTTTAAAAGACACTAGCCGGAGTTTCCGGATTTGAACGGAAAGCTATTCATAACTTATACTAATCAGGAATGAAACTTGCCTTCAGTAGACTGTTTGTATACTTTTATCTAACTAATAATTTTTCAAATCTAACTAAATCACGTAAAAAATGCGTCCATATTTAGGAACATTTTAAATCGTAAAAGGAATGTGTTATATTAGCAGAAAAACATATATGGTACCTATTATTTCATACGGTGATAATGAAAGACGAGAAGTTATAATGAATTATTCCCACCACAAACGTACTGAATTTGTGTTATAAGGTGTCGGAATCTAGGATAATTTAAGTCCAACATAGCGATTTATTTGCTTTAATGGACTACGACATAAACATACATCTGAGAGGCCCAATAACATAGCAACAGTATACGAGTCCCAAGTTGAAATTTATGCTTGAAAGTAATCTCAAGTTGCGATGCATTGGAGTATATGAGAGTCAACTCGCAGATCAATATCTTCTTTATATTACTGAAAGACAGTTAGGTATTTACAAATTTTTGCAATCGCATTTAAGAATAAACTGTCGGCTTAAGTAGAGGTCCGTATTCTATGCTTATAAAATCAGAAATAAGAATTGGGAACGAGTTTATTCCTCATCCAGTCGCATGAGTTTTTACTTTCCTGCTCAGTATAGACTCCATAAGATGATTGGGAGGACTTCACACGTTCTCGGAATACTTGAGGTTTTTCCAAAGCATCTCAGATTTCCAAGAGCTGGCATACGCCCAAGGGTTTTTCCCAAGGAGCGCTATCAAATGCCTAAGGCTCATTCTAAGCACTTCGGTTACGACCAAAAATCTCGGCATTATAAAAGGTATGTTCCCTTTAAACTTTTTGCAAGGAAAGTTGTGAGTAATATATAATATAGTTATTGATGGCGTGGTCTTTGCATTTTGGACTTAAGCGTGGCATGACAATAACAACTGGTTGGTAATTAGGAAGTAGTGAAAACTGAGGTCTTTTGCCCAACTTAGGAGAGATAGGTTGGCAAGGGAAACATTAATGGGGAATGGAGTACGGATAGGGAAAGACCTAGCGTCGGTGCTAGCCTGCTCTTATTGAAAGGAACCAATGGTTTAGCGTCCCATCTAAGTGATGGAGTATTGTACTAGGGATCTCCACATGGCACTCGTGTAAGGATAGGAATTTCAACGAAAATTTTCCACAGAAACTCGAAGGCCCTCGGAATGGGAAGCTAGTACTTAAAGTACCCCACCAACTCCATCCTCAACCTATGGATATGTTCTGTTACTACAAAAATGATGAGCATCAAGAGAACTGAGAGAATAGCCAACGCTGAGTTGGCGATTCTATCCGTTCTTCTGCTTCAGGCTCCTGAACCAGAAGTTAGGAGGAAAAAAGTTTCATAAAAATTCTGCGAGGAAGGAGAAACAATTTTACTAAATGCATCCTCTGAATTGACACCTACTGGAGACAATAAAGAAAGGGGGAATCATCGGAATAATTACGGAAGATAGATGAGGAGGGAACATTAGGCAAGTTTGCTGTCTTAGAAGGAATAATTACTTATGAAGGAATTTAGCAGTGCTGTAAACAAAATGTTGTTGAGCGCTGTAGATAACTAATCACTGGATAATGACCGTTGATGATAACATTCACCCACTTCATTTCATTCGAAATTCCAAAGAATCAGGAAAGCCATTTTATTTGTAAATCACACGGAGGACATTTTACTACATATTTCAAAGAGCCACCCGGAGGGTGCTCAAGCTTCTACGTCTATAAACGTCAGGTCTGATAAGTAAATTTGCATTCGAAATCTTCCGCAAGCAGCCATCCGAATCAACCGATGCTGGTAGATTGTGAGCAAACCACTACGCTTAAGGTATCACTTACTCAGTTCTCTTTTACTCACTTTAGTACACCTAGATAGCGTAGCTAAATTTAGTACGGTAATTCCAAGAACTACCAGTTGGTCGTTGAAGGGACTTAAAGGATGCCCATCTATCCAAAGGAAGAAAAAGGCATTGCATTATAGAGCAAGTGCTCAGGACAATAGATTTATTTGTGTGTTTATAGAACAGTTAAAGTTCGAGATATTAACCTAAACTAATTGTTGTTTTCCAAGGGATATGAACGGCTTTGCCCTCCAAGGAGAATTTATTTAAAAAAATAAGAAAGTTCTAACGCCCGGATCGAATCAGAAAATTAACGGTGTATAGCTCGTATGCTTTCTCAAGTATAAAGAAATGGTTTATCACATTATTATTTTAAAGAAAATCGCTAAAAAAACGTGTTGTGAAGGCGTCTTCAGTGCACGGCGCGAAAAAAATGATCCATAGACTTTAAACCATTTATTTTACAATATTAACTTCATGGCTCTTACAGCTGCTAATATTAAATTCACCAAACTTTAATATGGTCTCCGTTACCTATTTACTCTCTTAATAATATCGCTCAAACCACTTAAAGAGGCCAATTAGAATATTTGAAATTACCCCACAGTAACTGCTTGTTTTGAATTTAAACAGAATGAATAAATAATATTTGTATTCTTTTTAGATAGAGCAACTATTTTTTGTGGCATGAAATTAAGCAAGGGAGGTCTGGACTGGAGGGGTCAAATTGATTTTAAAGAATGCATTTCAATACAATCCATATGATTATTTTTTCCTGTCCCGTCTGATATTTTCAATGGTAATAATTAAGAAACTCAGTTATAATGTGGGTTAATTGGGATAGGAATTAGCTTGAGAAATATCTTATGGAATTTTCAAGTTGAGGGAAAATAACTTTTAATAAGTTCCGATAGCATTTTTACCTTCAAAATCAACAGGAGGAAAGTGGATTTTTTAAAAATTCAACAGTCTCAGTTACGTCGACAAGGCGGTTGAACATTACTATATTCTCGGTATTTTAATTAAATACACATTTCAAAGTGCCACTTTCTGAACTTCTTGCTTGTTCTGTTGGTTTTAAAAGTGAGTAATCCATGACATAATGATTTTTCCACACGACATTATCGCGCAAAATAGGGCCGGACCACCAATTATCTAACGGCCGCACCCATTTTCCCGCTAAATTGTACTAAACGGCCATTTTCTACGAGACTGGACGAAACGGCTTGCGCGCGCAAAGTCATTGGCTTCATCCTCAATAAATTCAATTGGAGTTGCCGTCCGGACATTCCGCTAATGCGAGTTCTGCATCTGGCAGGCTTGGAACTGATTGCCGACAGGATTACAGCCCGTTTATTCCGCTTTCTTTCCTTTCTCCTCAGTGGCCACTCCCTCCTAACCTTTCAGAATTTCCCCATTCCCGCTGTGTTAGCAGGTCGATTGGTTTCCTCATTGCGACGCTACCACCAAGCCCATTTCACTGGGACCCTCTGCAGAGATTTAGCTGCTTTCCACTCCAACTCCATGCAAATTTCCTTTACTTTTTTAACTTCGTTTTTCGGTTCGCCAAAGGGTAAGAGAGCAATTTCCTTCGGTACGCACCCTGATTAAGGATATGCATCGGCTAATCTCAAGCATTCATTACGTGAAGCTCGTTTTATCGTTTGAACCGGCTTTTTTTCCAAAATCGATTCAAGCAATATAACCATCCATTTTATTTTACCTCTAACCATATATTTCCTCGAAAGCGAAGAAATGTTGACAGCGGTACCTTATTGCAGAGCTAAAACACTAATAACAAGTAATTTTTTCGATCCTCTGCACAACCTTTTGTTTATCTCATTTTTGAGACTAATTAAAACGGATTTAAAAAATTCTTCTGGTCGCTCTACTTCCTCATATGCCCTAACCTATACGCTCAAAAAGTCGTATTTTCCCCAACATTCCGGGCAATCTTCTATTCTTACTTTTTAGTTACTTGCTTTTTCCTCATTTAATTCTGTCAGGGTAGTTTTGTTTATTAAATGCGGATTAACTATTTACAATTAATGAATGCTTTACTTACTCTTACTCTTACTCTTACTCCTGTGGCCATTGAAAACCTAGGAGGTCTTTGGCCTCGCCAACCACACGTCTCCACGCTCTACGGTCGCCTGTCACTTCCAGATGTGCTCCCATCCTTCTCATATCCTTCTCTACTTCGTCATTCCAGCGCATCCTTGGTCTTCCTAACGGTCTTGTACCTTCTGGTTTTCCTTTTAGCACTTGTTTCATCATTGTGTCTTCACTTCTTCTATGGACGTGTCCCAGCCACCTTAATCTCCTGCTTCTGATAATTCCCACAATATTTGGTTCTTTATACAATTCTCTTAACTCTTTGTTTTTTCTTATTCTCCACGTTTCACCCTCTTTAATGGGACCAAATA
This sequence comes from Pyrrhosoma nymphula, assembly GCA_963573305.1. Taxonomy (NCBI): domain Eukaryota; kingdom Metazoa; phylum Arthropoda; class Insecta; order Odonata; family Coenagrionidae; genus Pyrrhosoma; species Pyrrhosoma nymphula. The sequence goes on from OY754334.1 coordinate 42,573,345, forward strand.
TTCTTCTCAATACTTTGTTTTCAAACGTTATGAGTTTCTTTTGTGACTTTTTGGTACAAGCCCACACTTCAGAGCCATATAATAGTATTGGTATCACTATTGTTTTATAAATCCTAATTTTTGTTCTTTTTGATAAGAGTTTATTCTTAAATAACTTTATTAAGCTCCAGTATGATCTGTCAGCTGAGGCAAGTCGGGCGTTTATTTCTGTCTCTTCTTTGTTGTTGTTTGTTATTAGTACTCCTAGATATTTAAATTGGTCAGTTTTTTTAAATTTATGGTGCAATACTGGTAGATAATTCTCTTCATCTTCATTTCTGCTTATTTTCATGTACTGTGTTTTGCCTTCGTTTACTTTTAAACCTACTTTATTCGCCTCATTTAGTAGCACTCTTGTCAAGTTTTTAAGTTCTTCCTTATTTTCAGCTACTACTGCTACATCATCTGCAAATGCTAGTAGGTTAATTTTTTCTGGAATTTTGGCTCCACCAGGTGTATTTCTGGTTCTCTTTAGCGCCTCTTCTATTGCTATATTGAAGAGCAGTGGAGAAAGTGCATCTCCCTGTCTGACGCCTGTATTTATTTCAAACGTTTCGGAGTATTCTTTTCCCACTTTTACTTTTCCTTTGGACTCTTTTACACACATTTTAACAAGTTCAACAAGTTTAACAGGTATTCCAAAGTTCTCCAACCTTTCCCACAGTTTTCCTCTGTTTATTGAGTCATATGCTTTACTAAAGTCTATAAATAACACAAACAGATCCTTATTGTATTCCCAATACTTAGAGGCTACCTCCTTCAGGATAAATATTTGGTCAGTGGTGGATCTGTTTTTCATGAATCCCGCTTGGTGGTCTCCTATCTTCTCCTCTACTTGTTCTTTCAGTCTATTCAACACTATTTTGGATAGTATTTTGTATGTAGTGTTAATCAACGATAATCCTCTATAATTGTTGCAATCCAATTTATCCCCTTTCTTATGTAAGGGCACAATGACTGCTTCAGTCCATTCTTTTGGCATTCTTTCTGCTTTCCATATTCTTGTTATTAATTTATGTAAAAATCTAATGACCTCCTCACATCCATTTGTTATTAACTCGATAGGTATGGCATCTTCACCTGGAGCTTTGCCTCTTTTGAAAGTTTTTAATACAGATTTTATTTCCTCTATTGTTGGTTCGGAGCATGTGATACTTTCATCCCTTAAAATATGTATATCCTCTCTTCTTCCGTCTTCATTTTCTTCCCCATCTTCTATACCTTCTTCACAGTTTAGGAGCTCACTAAAATATTCTTCCCAGACTCTCAAGACTCCCGCTGGTTCACTAGTTAAGATTCCATTCTTGTCCTTTACCCCCACTACATTTGGCTTAAAACCTTTTTGAAAGAATCTTACTTTTCTATAGAAGTCTCTTGAGTTGTTTTGGGTGCAGTCCTGTTCTGCTCTTAATAGTGAATTATTGATGTATTTCCTTTTTTCTGCTCTTAGGGTTTTGTTTACTTTCCTATTGACAAGTTGGTATCTTACTTTTGCTTCCTGTGATTTTTTCGCAAGAACTTCTCTTTTGGCTTCTTTTCTTTCTTCTACCACTTCTCTACATGTTTCATTGAACCATGGCTTTCTCGGCATTCTTTTCTTGTTGAAAACCTTTTTAGCTGCTTCTTTTATATTGATTTTGAATTCAGTCCACATGTTTTCCACTTTCTCTTGTTCCGTTGCTGTATCATTTTCTTTAATGTCTTTCATTAAAACTGAGAATCTATTTTGCAGTTCGATTTGGTATTCATTTAGTTTGGTATTTTCAAAAAATATCCTGTCTTCAATTTTGTTTTTGTTCCTTTTTTCTATTTTTATTCTTTGTCTTAACTTTGCCATTACTAAGTAGTGGTCAGTACCACATTCTGCTCCTCTGAGACTTCTTACCTGAGTCACTGAACTTAGATGCCTTTTGTCTATCAAAATATGGTCGATTTGGTTAACCGTGTTACCATCTGGGGACACCCAAGTACCCTTATAAATGTCTTTCCTAGGAAACTTTGTGCTTACAACGTATACGTTTGATGCGTTTGCAAAGCTTAGTAATCTTGTCCCGTTATCATTTGATTCTTCATGAAGGCTTTCTTTTCCTGCTACTTTGTTCCAAATATTTTCTCTGCCTATTTTAGCGTTTGCATCCCCTAGCAGCACAAGTGTGTCGTACTGCGGGACGTCTGTCACTATTTCGTCAAGTTGGGCATAAAACATATCTTTGTCATCATCACAGCTCTGTTCAGTTGGAGCATAAAAACTAACAGCTGATGAATGAATGAATGTTTTATTGTTAATATCAACCGTGAAGTCAATCACTTACTGGCAAATAATTTTCACAATGTTTTATGGCCTTTTAAGCTTACTCACGCAGTATTGCTAAAATAAAACAAAATTTAGATAAGATAGATAAATTAATTGACCAGAATACTGATGAAGGGCCCAAATTCTTAACTCGAGAATCAAGCGAATTTATTTATTGGAATCTTGATCGATACATATTAGGGTATGTGGAGAGCATTTCACGTCCGAGCATTTCAAGGAATTCATCCGTCTTAGGGGACGTGTGGAACCTTCGTCGCCTTTAGTTCAGAGTAGGCTCCCGTCGCTGGGTTTCTATTAACCCTGTCTCCGCTCCCCATTTGACCAACCGGACCAGAATTGGGCAACCTACGGATCAACCTATCTAGTCTTTCTGACGTATAAGACCACAGCTGCCGATCACTTCCACAGGCAACCAAACACCGCAATATTTGACCAAATAGAGGCTATGATATTTTCCGTAAGCATATTCGTTGGCGAAATGACTCAGTCTTAAAGTAATGAATTCTACCGCTTGTATATAATTGATACGATGTTTTTCTAGTCGCAACAACATTAATGGGGGGAGCCTCTTTTCGGAAGTCCTAGTATTCACAATATTTTACGATACTTTTTCACCTAAACTGAAAGTCATTACTTAAAAATATTTTCGATGGCTATCATATTATTATGAAATGTAAGACTGATTTTTTGCGTGAAAAACATAAACACATATTTTCACAAAAATATCGATCTTTTACCGGCACCTCACTGATGGAGTATCATCACTTTGTGCACGACATTCTATAAATCTGAAGAAAAAAAATCATTGTTTTATTAGTACCTATACATGTAACAAAATCAACAATCATAAGTCCGTAGTACCATTCCTGCAGCTTCCCAATCCACTCTTCTCTCCACCAAAAACTTCGTTCCAACATGATTTTTCACTTTGACGTACTTCTTAATTTGCCTGATATATTCCATTCTTGGTCTTCCTCTGTGATTATTCCCATTAATTTCTTCTACTAATAACGTTTCAGTAGGCCGTTGTGTCGTAAAATATGCCCATAAAATATGTTTGTAGCTCCTTCTTCAAAAGTTTCCATTGTAATTATTTTCTCTCCAACTGTTCGTAAGACTTCTACGTTAGTGATTCCCTCCGTACGTTTGATCCTCGTCATTTTTCGGCAGCAAAAAATTTCCATTGATTCTACCATAAAGTGGCTAGTTTAACAATAAAATTGTGGCTTTGTTTGTATAAATATGTAATTTAGTTACGTTTTCACAGTACCTATGTCATTTAACAAAGTATTTGTATTTCAGTTCACAAAGACATATTATGTATTTCACACATAGTGAGAGTTACTTTCCCATCGTATTTATCTTGCTTATGAAGAGAGATCCCCTTTAGCATCGCCACTATCCCTTCACTACCTTTCCTAAAAACTCCCTTCCAGAGAAAGATCGAAACCTTTATTCTGTCCTTCATCCTCTACCGCACTCTTCCATTCGTCGGGTGGACCCTCAACGGGATGCGTCCGAATAAAATTCGCAGGACTGCAAAAGGGGAGCGGGTCCATAGCATTTCGACCGCGATGTAATCGGATGAGTAAAAATGGTACATCCTAGATTGTGGAAAACCCAGGAAATTTTGCCCACGGGCATCAAAACAATAGTAATATAAAACAGCTCGCACTCTAAAATCCTCAGTCATGGCCACGTAAATCTCTTTGAATCCCTTTTGCAAAAACGCCGTGGTTTCTTCGTACACAAACGTGGTGTTCCGTCCGCTCGGCAGTCGGAAATGCACACGAATGAACCAACTCACAGGGTTAATAAACACACGCCATTCACATTGGCAAGAGAGCACGAGCCAACAAAAGACGTCCACACTGGGAGGACCCACTGGTGCGTTCTACCTACGCATGCTTTGGACTTGTTCCTTTCTCGAATGGGAAAGCCTAACAGTTCGTTTTAAACTGGATAAATCCCTTTGGAAACCGCTGGAAAAGGGAATGGGACTGAATCAAAAAAGTGATCCGAGATTGGAAGATCCATTACGGTTAAAGAGAAGTTTTTGTCTGCATACAAAAATCATTCTCTGGTCACGTAGTAAGCCTATTAAATATTTTGTTTGTTCACTACTGCAATTATTTTTGCACTCGACGGGAGATAATAATTGGAAACATAGGTGACGTTATCATATGTTCAAGTCTCAAAACGTCATGGCGCTGAAATTAGGTCATCCAAAAGTGGCTTGCGCGTGATAGAATGACTAAGTAATATCTGTGAGGCTATTCTTTCGACGACCTTTTTTAAATTGAATTTATAAATTCTAACTCAGGTATTTGCAATTGGCAAAATTGGCACTCCATATTTACGAGAAAGGATGAGCCCTGTAGCTTGTGATGAAGAGGTCATATTATATGCAGAAAGGTTGATAAAATTGTGTGCTATTAAATTACACCTCATTTGCACCTTTCAACAGTAGTTAAATAATACAACGCGTTTAAACACATAGAGCGTGTGGTTTAGTATGGATTCCTTGCACTATTCAAAAACTGAATCTGTTGAAAATTCTGTGCAAACGCGCCATGCAAGCAACGTGAATTAATGATGGAAATAGTAGATGGGAGTATGTTAAAAGCATGGATTTAACCAGAAGTTACATCGGGAATCGCCCAAATATTGCGACGGGTACCGTAAACCTATTCTTTATAATGCAGGCTACGTCAGTGGTTGTGTTCATTATGCATGTCTGTTACAGAAGCTCCTATAATATTATACACTTTGTCTAGTATGTTGTATTATAAGCTTCTAGGTTCTATAAAAGAGCGTGTAGGAGTGTTTCTAGATGGGTGGAGGCAGAGTAAGTGGGTGAGAAGAGAGATGGGAACACAGTATTAGAAAAAAGGGTGAAAAAGGAATGAAAGGGGAGCTATACAAGACAGGAACAGAAGGAAGGTGGAAGGGAAAAGGACGTAGGAGACGGGATCAGGGGACAATTCTTGAAACACCATGACAATTAACGCACGCAACAACAACAATTTAATTGCAAGGTTTCACCGATTCAGCTTCATCAGTTGTCAAATCCTGTCAGAATGTGATAATTATTCCATGAGAAATATAAATATGGTTTTAAGCATGTGCTACTTCAACAAAAATAAGAGAAAATCTGCTATATATTTGCGAGCGATAATTATCACGGTACATCGAAAATTGATCTCCAGGTTGGTGCTTGTAATGAAGTGCACGTTTGCCATCTCGGAGTCCTGGTTGAACCGATGATAGTAGAGTATTCATTGGAATCCCGCTCTCTGATTTTACACTATGTGGAGAAAACCTTAAGAGTAGCTATCCATCCGTGGAATTGGATGTCATAAGGTGGTTATCTTGGTGCTTTTCTTATGAGTATGCTAATATTGACGCTGGATCAAGCTCCACAGTTACTTTATCCCTAAATAATACTTTCCTCTCCTCCTTTCTCATCATCCATTCAAGCTGTTTATCACCTCAGTTTTTAATCGCATCCTGCAAATACCAAAGAGTACAAACGTATAAAGGTTTTGAAAAACCCCAACCTCATGTACGTAACCTTACCGCAAATGAAACATCTTTCCTTCAACCATTCTATCATTCCTACTCCTAATGGAACAAACGACTAACTTCTAAGTGGGCTAGTTGCGGTTCTTCAATTACGCACGCTTTGGCTGCTAATGTTGCCGTTAGTCTGCCACAAGTGGATTGGGGAAGTAGGCGATCGGAACAATTTAAACAAATCATCCAAACAAATTCAATCCGAAGAAAACGATTCAGGACACCAGTAATTTAGCTGGAATCGATGTTTTCACCTTGGTAGGCTGGAGCCCGGAATTCTCGCTTGCCTCCCCAAATAACCGAAAATATATAAAAACATCGTTTTTTGAAAAAAAATAAACATGCACAAATACTAAATTCATTAATGCGGGGATCCAGCATTGCAATACACCACGTTCGATCTCAAAAAGAAAAATGAAAAGAGTAACTCAAACGGGGTGAAATTCCTCATTAAAAAATCACTTGACTTGACTTGCATTCGAACTCGGATCTCCCAATTACATACTTTAAAGTACGTAGTCCGAAAGCGAAAATGTTGGGTTTATTCTCCGCAACCGTGGCATATCATAACAACGTCTTCTATGCTACAATGCAGACTGGGGACGAGATCAACTTGTTCGTATAAACCCCCGCTGAAATTCGTATTCATTTTAAGGTGGCTGGTGTAACTGGTTAACACACCAGATCGGCAATTAGTAAGCCTAATAAGCTATTTTTAAGCACAAGTGCACTGTTTACGCCGTTTTGGTCTGTATTTAACGTAAAAGTGTTGTACACGACGCGAACAAAATGTGTTGAGAATGTGTAGAGTTGGTGTAAACGGCCAGTAACCAAGAAAAGAGTGTAAGGAGAGGTTGAGAAAATTTTAGTTTTTTAAACGATCTATTTAAAAATAAGATTTTAATCCCATCATTACCCATATTTATACCCAAGAATCATCATATTTCTTTCCCAATGAATAATCCTTGTAAGTGTACCTTCATATGCAACAATCTACTAAAGCTGTGAACTATCTCCTCAAAGGAATCAATATATAATATTCTTAGGCACTCCATGTCCTCTGCACGCAAATGATGTATTTTTGATTTTCCAAATGGGATATTTTTGGATTTATATCCATAGGTAATCCATTTATGACGTTTTAATTAAAATGTTTGCACTAGCAACGTACGATATCATGCAATACTTGATGTTCCATAGTTATTCAAAATGGTTCCTGGTAAATTTCAGTCTATACGCGTCAATATATACAAACTGCTTAATTCGCCAAGTTCATGGAAATAACTTATTTTCCAAGACTATTGACGCAGTTGAAAAAATTACGGACACAAGTATAATAATAGTAGTCAAAGGTTGCACAAGAACTAAAATCATTTATTGAAAATGAAAAATGAAAATATTGAACTGGTTTCTTTCAATGTTGATGAAGTTTCGACAGGAGTTGTGAATTTTTGGAAAACCTGTATGTATTCTAGTCGTTATTTACTTCTCGTGGAAATTACTGATTAGACGAACACTATGAAACAATTTGTCACAGAATCCGTGAATGTAACCATCGAAGAATATGAGTTCCAGCCAAAGACGAAGATCGCCCAAGGCCAGTTTATGGCATGAATATATTTATCCTCAATATTTTTAGTAGCTCAAGTTTCAATTAAGTCCTAATTTATTGTACAATGAGCTTGTTCGAGAACATACTTTGTAAGTTTCATTCTTAGATGCCTTTAAGGGCTTTATTGACTTATTCGATTCCTGTCGTGGCTAAGAGGTCATGCAAGCTGTTTTTCAACCCTTCTTGTTTCAGTTTTAAATTCCGTTAGTTGTAAAAGAAAACCAAATAAGGCCAAAAATGCCTGCTGCAATGAAATTTTAACAGGTGAGATAACTAACTAATGGTAATGTAAAATAAAAATATCAGTAATCAGAGACGGCATATATGATTTACTTGATAATACTGTAAAAAAAGTATTTTTGATAATCAATATAATATTTATTAAATTTTATATATTTATTTATTATATTTATGCGAAAAAGACCCATAATGAGGAAAAAACGCACTTCACAGGTTTGAGACCTTGTCATATGTAGAGAAATGGGTTAAATGACGCAGAGATGGTAATAAAAAAATGCACAAAGTTAGCATAAAAAGTGACGTGAACTTCGGGGTGATGTGTTAGTTATAAATGGGTGAAGAAATCGTTTAAACTGGTGTAATGAAAGCTCATGTTTGCCGAACAAAGCAGTATAGATTTATTTAGTTTTTCATGATGCCGTTATAGCTGAGACAATTTCATGTTTTACTCAAAGTGAACCGCCTTTTTTGCTTCGTTGTGTCACATGCAAAATAGTTTGCGAATAGCAAAATTTTGGGAAATTACTTCTTTTGCGTGTATCAAATTCAGCTTGGTGTGAGCTACCTTTAAAATTAAGCCTTAACCATTCAGTATAGAGCAGTAACTTAAAGGCTTATTATGTCTGCAAAGATTGATGTTATAAAGCCTCTTCAACCACTTTCTAATTTCATTTTTAAAGAAAGAAAGAAAGAAAGAAAGTAATTGCTATGCCATAAAATATTTAATGTGCTGCTTTTAATCCAATTCTTTTCCGGTGTACCATGTTATAAAAGTTTCGCAATGTTCGCTTAACAGAGTTTCTGCATTTTACTTTTTTCATATAACAGGAACTATCGGGATCATTAAGAGAAAGAATGGGAGGCAGCAAGGATGATTTTTAGGCCTTGTTCATTCACAGTTTTGAAATAAAGAATGCTTTTAAACCCTGATTTCATGTATTTAATTGTTAAAGTAATTGCATGAAATCCTTGTTACCATTACTGTACACCCCGTGCACTAAATGGTACTCTGTGCACAATATGAGTTCATCATGTGTCATAACAGCTTCTGTCCCCAGTAAACACTGTATACAATTCAGCGCCCATGTTTAAACAATGTACACAAAAAGCCTACACAGATTTGGCCACTTACACCAATAAGTTACAGAGGTGTACACTCACTCAGTGATTCAATCCGTAGGTTGATTTGGATAGTTGAGGGTAGAGCTCACCCTAAACTCTGCCACAGGCGTGTATATTTCACACATTCAGGGTAGGGGGGCCAGTTCCTTTCCCTGGGCCACCTCGCAATTCAAGGACTTTTTTTGGTTCAGGGGCGTCAAAAGGCTTCATCTGGATTTAAACCCGGGACCCTTCGACCCAAGCGCTCTACCCACTAAGCCACCACGCTCCGCAGATTGTACAAGGGAGGTATAATAGTGTACACTATGATTACACTTATGGACTACACAGCGTTTACGGTTTTCCTACATTAGTGGTACACTCCAAAGTTACCATAAGTTTACACAAACGTTTCCATGCTTTTCTGCCATGGAAGTTATTCGCAAGTGCCTAAACCTTAATTTACAATCCAAATGGAATAGGATATGGGTTTCAATGAAAACATAGCCACAGCCGGGGTTTGAACCTGGTCTCTAGGGTTGGAAATCCAGTATTCTATCCACAACACCAACTCAATATTCTCATTGTCATCTTTCGTCAAGAATAGATTAATGCCGTCCGTATTGATGAAATACTCACTTTGGTCTTTCCGCTTCCACGTCTCCAGAACTTATTCTCTATCCTCCCATTGATTAAAAACATGTCTTATGTTACCTATGCTCCACTCCAATCGATCAGTAGCTGCAAATATGGATAGGTTGTTAGGTGAATCCGTTATTTTTTCTAATTAATTTTGTCATTAGATTTCCTTGATTAGTTGTAATTCTCATCTTCTTGGATACCATGTTATTCATCCTTTTGCTTCCTTCATCATTTTGCTACATCCTTATGCTCCATGGCTTTGGACCAGTATTGACTTTAGAAATTGATGATTCTCGAAATAACAAATTTCTCTAATTTGTCCACTTCTTCTACGTGCAGTATTTAATAGCGATATCGAGATAATTAACATTCAAATACGTTGGAATAACGGACCATGTACTTAACTAACTAAATGTGGTGACGCCACGCGTAAACAAGATAGCCTCATTGATCGTGAACTCTTCACGGAATGAACTAAAAAGTAGTGCAACCAGGTGACGAACTAATTGGTATCATATTTAGCCAAATATTCTCTGAATGAATTAAAAGTGGTGCTGTTTGGCAGTAAATTAGATGATCTCACCATTCGCGAATTATTGATCAAAAGAGCAAAACTGGGTGCCACCTGGCGATGAGCTAGATGGTTCCATCATTTTTTATCTATACACTGAAAAAACCAAAAGTGGTGTCACTATATGGTCTAATCGTTAATGCACTGAACTAACTGGTGTAATATTGCGGCCTTCTATAAGGAAAAAAGCATTTCGAGTTGATGGAGTCGGAGTGGGTTAATGGAGTTTTAGTTCAAACTGAACTATTAGCTCTCAGAGGCAGTGAGTAGTTATCTTCGCTCTCTCAAGTAAATAGTTCATTTAGAATAGTTCGTTCGCAAATTACCTATGGCTACCGTAATAGCGTTTCTTGATGTATGGAGACGGAAAAATATGGGGTTGAGAAGGTGAAGAGCCAGAAAGTGTAACAGATTGGGAAAGGGAATGGAATGGGAGCTGAAGGAGAGAACGGGAGAGTAAGGGACACCAGAAAAGGACAACCAGGGGAAGATAGGAAAAGAGAGAGAGGCCTGTGGAATATGGACAGCGGTGCTTTCGGAGGCTGGAAAGACCCTTCCGCCCGTGAAAGAGAGAGAGGACATTTGCACTGCGTGGCTGCGTGTGGAACTAAGGGACGGGGTTGGTCGGATGTTGGAAGTAAAGGGGGTTTGAAAGGAGGTCGACACCAACCTTTTTGGCGGCCGGTAGAGAACCGAGGAGCGGGTGAAAGGGACGGCTGAATTTTGCGAGAGGCACCTCGTCACGTACAAAGCGGTGATAGCTGGACTATAGGATGAAAGTCTAAGCTGCGACTTTCAAGTCCCGGTTTCTCAAAGGACAATTAACGTCTCATCGTTGATGATTACTTAGTTAGTCCGACAAGTATGCTCCACCGATGACAATCAGCGATGATCTGGGGATCAAAATTAATTAATTTAGTTTGTAATGTAACTTTTCGAATTTGGAAAGAATAATGGAATCTGTTGCCAACAAATATCATTTTGATATTCAGGCGGAAGCTATGGCTAATAATAAGTGGAAAGTTGCCTAAGAACAGGACGAACGGTTACCCTGAAGAACGAATTAAAAAGGTCTATGAATGCATTTATGCTAGACAATTGCCAATCATTTGATCAACGGTATAGATACTGTAAAACATCATGTTGGTGAAACGGAAATAGAATTTTATGACGTACTGGTATATTGATACCGGTAAATTAACCTTCGATCGACGTATGATCGCAGGAAACACCTATAAGATGTGTGGATGTATTGATAGGCAGGATTACTTCGTACAGCCACACGATAGAGATCTATTTAGACCCTTCTTTAACCTTACTTGCCGGCCATACAAAGAATAAGAGTGAGAACATTCACATGTATGTTCGTAAAATGTTAGTGTAATAGACATATAATAAAAGCCACACTAAATGAGCTTTGGGCCTTTTTAAAAGCTGCGAAACCTGTTTGAGTACCTCTAAAAATAATTTGAGGGTTACAAATAATAAAAGCGAAATTCAATTACGGATGAAAAAAGACAACGAAAAATTATCATTAATTATGGTACAAAATAAAAAAATAATATGATGATTGCTGTTTAAAATAAAAAGTGAAAACATGAAATACCGAAATGAGCTTCAAATAATGAAAAATACATTAATCTCACAATTAAATTCAGATGTTCGTCAATAAAGACCAAATTAATATACATTTATATAAACATCCACATTCATGCCAAAGTCGGTTACAGTTAATACCTCAAGGTAATATACGAGAACTTTACGCTGTCGACACCGACACATAAAATAAATAAGGGAGAGTGTGAAGGGAAGGAATGGGAGGGTTGTGTGGGAATGGACTAGAAATCAGGATGCTTCTTCCCAGTGATCCTTTCGCCCTGGTGAAAATAAAACACATTTCTTTATTTCCCCTTTTATTTTCCACTCCCACTCGACTGCCATCCCTGCCATCTCCCTCTCTCTATCTACCTTACTCTAAGTGTGACGAAAGCTCTTCCGAACACCACCCCTCTTGGCTGAGGGCTGTGTCGTGTGGCGACAGGTGTCGGCAAATAAATATACTCATCTCCACCTCTCCCTCCTTCTCTTAACCACGACACCCATTCCTCGCTCGGCTCTTGTCCCTCAACAAACGTCTTCGCCTTCCGTTTCCTCTGTGATAATTTTCAATCATTCTAAATTAAGACTGAGAAATAAGTAGAAACAGCGGTGTAAAAAGTGTAACTTGACCGTGAATGAAACCACGGTTCTTTGCCATGCCGGGCCAATACAAGGACCATCACCCTATCCGGGCTACCTAATTCCCGAGGCATAATCCTTTCATGCATTAAGCCGTAGGCCCAGTATAGAGTTCGAGCGAAAACCTTCTCTTGAGCAATTTTTTGTCATCAAAACTTTGCTTTTGCTTAAAAATAAGTTTTATCGAAAAAATTATATTTGTGCAATAACTGAGAAATTTTATGCATCCAATAATTAAGATTGTCGAGAGTAAAATTAAAATTTGTGCCTCTATTAAAAAAATATTAGTTAATTGATTAAGGGTTTACAATTTAAGCACAATACGAAACCGACCAATCACCGTCTCTTTATTTGAATTGATTAAAAATATAGAGACTCATGGGTGAATTCTTCAAGTAGCTACCAATTGTTGGAATTTTTCTCTGTTAAAATACCACGCCCACAAAAACAGTACACATTCTTAAATAAATTAATAAATGCTGCCTTAATTATTGCAAATGTAGGACTGGAGATTCGATTATGTTGATCCCTTTGATGAAAATTCAATTTTATTCATCGGTTTTATCAATTTAAATAACGGAAAATATCATAAAAACTACGGTGGAATTCCGGTATTAACGCCATTAACGCCAAACCAATTCACACCTACTAGAGGGGACTTCAACCTGCAACGTATGCAACCATATTACTTAAGTATAATGCATCATGCATACACTCTAGGATGTTAATTACTCGCAACGAAATAGCAATGGCATTCTCAACTAAAATTATCCTTCACATTCAATATTTTTTCATTGGGCGGAGAGAAAAATTAATTGAGGAATTATATAAGGTGAAATTATATACACTTTGAATAGATCTGATTAATAGCTTGAAGCAAGTTGGCAATCCCAGGCATTAATGTCCAGGATGAATAAATTAATTATTACCCAAATAAACGCCCACACAAAAAATATTCGGAATTGAAAACTAATATTCCATTCAAACCGCACACGTAAATAATTAAAAAACAATTATGTTTGCGGTAATATTAATTTAACAGATTAAACAGATCAGAGCTAAAGCAAGACATTTTTAGAAATAAATATTCGCTGATCCAGATGAATTTATTTCGGCCTGCCTAAATTGAGCATGAGATGTATTACTGACATAAAAATGTTGAAATAAATTATAACTCTGCAGATGAATATAGATCATTATGTTAAAATTTAAATCATTAGGCCAGCAGCCCAATAATTTGCTTTAATCCTAGGGGTTGTATCAGGGGTTGCATTCTGCATCAGGAAGGTGGTTAGAATAGTTATTGTTCGCTTTAGCTTCGTACCAACCTTCGTACCAATTATGGTTTCCAACACCAGAATCGAAATATATCTTACAAAACTAATTTAGCTTATAATATTAGAGATGTATACCTATGCATGAAAATATATAATCTGAAATTTAGACCATAAAAAATTGTTTGACATATTTCAATTTTTTCCACAGTTTCCAGTATTCTACATAAATCATAGACGAATTTCACCTCTAAAGCCTCTCAATAAAATAATTTCCAAACTATAGTTTGATATTGCATAAAATCCTTTAGTTGTATGAGAGATAAGTTTTTACTCATTCTTAAGTGCGGCGGACAACGAAGCAATGCCTATATTTTGATCAAACGCCTGATAAGAAAATTTTCCATAAAGCGTAGATCTGTTTATAACCACTTATTTGGAAGCTTTATCATGATTTAAGCGTTTAATAGTACAATAACATTAAATTGATAACGAATATAATTGATCCTAGGAAAAAATTACCACCAACCTGAGTCTTTTTCTTCTTCCTTCCTTAGTGCTAAGGTTCTTCATTGGTTGCCAGTGTCCTCCATTTGCTCCTATCTTGGGCATCCGTAGGGGTCACAACACACAACTCCATGTCACTATTCACACTATCCCTCAATTTAATCCTGGGTTTCTCTGTAGTCCATTGTATCTATATTATGTGTATAATTAAAAAAAAGTTCTATTATTTATGTTATGAACGCATGAAAGGGAATTTCATTTTGGAGAATGAATTAAAAATATAAATATTATAAATGGAAATTTAAAGAAACGCCTTCAAAACAATTTTTGTGACTTGGGCACAAAAGATAAGAAAGATTTCATTATCGTAAAAATTTCAGGAAAAATAAATGAGCTAACGGTATTTTAACAGAAGAATTGTTGGATGGATTATAGCTCCTCACGAGTATTTGATATCTTTTTACCTTTTAAAGCTGTATAAACGCCTACTATTCACTATCGCAAACCCTCTCCCCAAATTGACTGCAAAAAAGCATGATCACTGTAATATAGTCATTTTTTAGTATGAATTGTAAGTGATGTTTACATTTTACCTTTTTATTTTGTTTATTGTTTTGGAAAATGAAAACCTGAAAAAATATGAGTGAAGTTGAAAATATAATAAAAGAATAAGTTCACAAGTTCTCTTGTATTCTATTTTCCATGCTTTCATCCGTATGCACAAAATGCCACCCCTTAAACATCTTCGTTATGGAGAACGAGAAGGTTTACAGAACCTTTTAGTGGTTAAAATTCATTCATACGTAGCCGCAAAAAAATAGGATAAAGCACAGAATCAGACACCAATAGGTAAATAGCGTAAACGACTTAAAACAATATCCACAATGTTCGAATTCTGTTTTGTACTGACCTTATATAACCTAATATAAGACGTCATTCTTGACTCAATGATTAAAGTTTAATATCACATATTTAGACCGTAGCGAATCCAGAACGGTAAAGAAACAAAATGTTTTGAAGAGGAAATATGAATTTAGCCAAAATGGATAAGATGGCTTTCGAGGGGGTAAATACTCCGGCCGTACTATGATTAAGAGTTAAAGATATAAACTTTGATAATCTGCCCTTTCTTTTAGTATGTGCCCTCATTTGAACGTGTTGTAGAATAAGGTCTAGTTTCTTTCCTAGACCCAAATTTTACAATATTCTTGGCTATTTGGTCAACTGTTTACCCTGATTACAAAGATTTCGATTTATATGTAGTACTTATAGATGATTTACGGTGATTTTAAAAATAGAATCCCATTCTTTCTTTTGCAACCTGTCCCAATTTTTACCACTGATTTTCTTCTTCTTTAGTCTTTTCCATTGTCGTACTTCTTGGATGAGCTCTGTAGGAACAACAATATCCTATGATGGCGATCGCAGGGGCATTGTCTTCTACGCTGAGGGGCATGACAAATGCTCTAACCGAATATACCAATATTGACGCAGTGATTTTGAGACGAAGGAATTTCCGTCCGAGTTTGACATGTCCGTCTATGTTTGGGAAGGAAAAATACTACTTACAATTTTTTTCCATGGTCGTTCCTAATTGGCTGTCATGGTAAACTCCAAATAGAAAGTCAGCCTACTCACAAAAGTATTAAACGACATCGTCGTATTTTTGGTCTATTTATAATTATCCTGAATGATAAAAGATTAAAATTCTCCCTAATTAAGATATTTATATTTTCTTCCTATTACCAAATCCTCCTGAAAGCGAAAAAAAAGTTAAAATGGCCATTACTTTATCCGGTACCACTTTTCCATCTCCATGGAATCGGGTCCTTTCATCCTTCCCCCATATCACCATATTCTCCTCTCCACTCTGTCTCTCTCTCTCTCGCCGATCCCCAAGCTCTACTCTCCTGACCCATCCTTCATCTTTTACACTCCAATCCCTTCCATCCCTCTCAAACTCTCGCTTCTTCCCCTCTCCGCCCGCCCACATACGCATTACGGTCCGGACCTCAGGAGAGATTGGACGTGAACCGCAGCACGTTCCAGATTACCAACGCAATATTGAAGGATTTATCTTCGGCAGCGGGCGGCGTTCCGGAAGAGGGCGCATCTGGGAGAGAGAGAGAGAGGGGAGCATAAAGTTGTATTGAGATGGTGGATTGATGATGTTATAATCCCGTGATCCCATGGCATAGTGTGTGTGCCAGAAGACGGTTATATTTTTCAGAACGTCGCCACGAATAATTGGCGTTTAAGGACATATTACGATATGTCCGCTTTCGAGGTACAAAGCGAGCATTTGGAAACGTGAAATAGTCTGATTTGAGGGCGAAAAGTAGCTCATGAAAATTGATGCAATGACAAATGAGGAGTAACAAAAGAGTAATCAGTCGTCCAATTGCACAATGGAAAAATTGGATCGAAATATATTTTTCTTATGAATAAGCAAGTTAAACGGACAATGACTTAGGCTAAAAATAGTCTCATATAAATGGAAGAATAAATGAATGGGAAGGATTACAGACGAATCCCAAGAATGTTATATAAATATTCAATTCCAGCCTTTTAACATACATCGCTGGTCGATGTTCACCGAGCTCGTTGGTCATTCGGAAGAGGAGTAAAATAATATAAAAAGAGGGAAGTACCTATTTAGGTGAAGGTGTGGTAGTTAGAGTACAAAATTGTTAAAACAAGGACCTAAGATCGAAACCCGATAGAAGTGGAAAAAGTCTTCCGCAGTTTACGGAAAAAACACCTTGTAGGGCTGGACGTTAAGGCTAGCAACTCAGCTCAATCGAATGTGATATTAGTGCACTTCAATGAAAAAAGGATAAAATGGTGTGATTATGCCTCCTACACCTAATTTTAAGCTTTTGCGAGTCGTACTGAGACCGATTGGGGGAGCACATCCCGAGGCATGTTATAAGTAGACGCACTTCTAAGCCAGAATCACGTCCAATCAAATGTATACGAAAGTACCAAGAGCATTCCACCACCAAGATTTTCGCATAATTGTCTGCTTCCATTTCAGTAATTTGTGGTATTTTCCGCTTGTTTGTGGAGCAAAACATGATGCTTGTAAACGTGATTGTAAACGATATCACTTTGTGTCTGCCTCACAACATTTTGTGATGCCGTCTTGGGAGATGCCGTCTATGCAAGTGGGAGATTATGTGCCGTCTTGAAGAGGAAAATGCAACTCCTTAGGGGTGAAAATCTTTGGAAAAACTTTCATCGGTGGCATATCCAAATTTCTAATCGGAGTTCTTTGCGGAAGAACTTCTCAGTTCAGTATTTCGTTTGTCGGATGGGACGTAAAAATGTAAACTTCTTTCCACCGAAAAGATGTTAACCACGACAGAAGAGCATTTCCATCAGTCCTGAAATCATTGCCAAAATTTGAAACCAAAGTCAAAGGACCTGGAACTCGGAGTCTCTACATGATGCTAACTTCATTGCGCAATGGCATTGTCCGGGCATTTGCTCAACTACGCAACCGAAATAAGCTGCGTTATATTATTTTGGCATATACTGTATAATGTTTACCGAATTATGTAAGCAAGCTCCAGTAACTCACTCCCACTAGTCTAGCCTACGAGCATATTTTCTTGGTTACAGTTCCAACGACTCCTTTAAGAATTATTTCGGTAGACTGGAGCTACACCAACGGTATTCTCTCATAACCTTGGACTCTCCTTCTTGCCTGTAATTGATTGTTGAATAAAAAAATCCGATGGAAAATCAGCATTGCTAGTTGATTTATTTAATCAGTTATGATTACATCCTACACACAGTGTTATTTTCAGCATATTTAATTCAGTTCAATTTTCAGCGCTGGAGTAAACATCGTGTAAAAGGGCCTGAATGTCGACGCAGAGCCTGGGATTCTCCATCATTACTTCGCACACCAAATACTCATTCCCTGACCAACCAACCAACCTATCCTCTATCCTCAGATATTAGTCGCCTCTTTGAATAACTAACGAACCAGTTATCTCGAAAACCGACAAGAGATAGTTCAACAAAATGATCGAACGACTGCGGACGGGTGTTCTTAAGCAATACAGCTCTGCTTCTCCTCGTTTCATTCTCCTCGTTCCTTTATTCATCATTTTTAAAAATTCCATTCTTCTTTTCACTTTCTCCCACCTCTTACCAGCCGGTCATCTGACCCGAGAAATAATGTTTTAGAGAGTGAATGAAAAGGCGAGTAAGGGGGGCTCGATGTGAATAAAAACTTATTTTTATTTTAAATTAGAACTGCACCTGCTCGTTTTCCGTGAAAACACAACAGATTCGTGGATTTATTTTATTTTCGCTGATGAAAGGATGTCGGTATCTTTGGCTTCCATAAAGTAAAAAATTAAAATAATCGACTGGATAAATATTATCATTTTTTAGTCAAAAGTTGGAATAATTCACCTATGTTATTTATGGACGCCGAGTTTGTCCAGCGAGTGGTTATCAAATAAGTACAATTAACAAAAATACAAATTCTATTTTTGTCTGGGAAAAGGTCATATTTAAAGAAAAAGAATAATTATGTTCAACTTAGGTATTTGTTACGACCAGACATGGTTTTGCTCAAACTTACATTGGATTCAAAGAGCTAAGTACTTTAGACAATGAAATTAAATTAAAATCTAAATAAAATTACTTCAAGTCACAACTTTACCATAAATAGGTCTAAAACTCTTGTTGAAGTGCTTATTATGTCGCGTAGATGCACAAAGGGTGCATGAGCTACTAGAGAAATCCAAAACAGGAGACTATCATTTATAAAGCACAACATTTACAAATTAAGTAGGTGCATGCTCATAATTAGCTTTTGATACTAAAGTATTAATGCAGAAAATTTGAAAAATGTTTAAACCAATTTTATCATAAATAATTCTCATTCATTTCAACAGCAAGGTACTAGACAAGACTACATTGGGTATAGGACTTAGATGAATGAATATAGAGGAATTATAGATGCTGAGATATCACCAAAGTTGTGACAATATAACTTAATGATAAAAAGTTATAGAAGAAGAAACATTTACAAATAAAAGACGCAAATCTATTATCGAGAGAGGAATATTCGTGGGGGGAACATACCCTATACCATGTAGCATTGCGTAACTGTGACTCGTCACCAACGATTAATCAGGCATGTAGCACTTAACATTATTCAGAAAACAATTGAAAATTAAACTCACATAGGGCGTTGAGATAACTGAAGGAATGTTTAAAAATAAGACAAAGAAGCGAGTTTCGGGTGGCATAAGCATTGGAAATGGTCGCAGGGGAATAAAGCAAAGCTGACTGAATGGAATGCATAAAACAGCTTCAATGAGATGAGAGAGAAATCTGAGCGGGGACTGAGTCGGCAACTTGCTCTCCGCACAATATAATGGACGCAGTTCGAATCCCGACCCGAGCACAGTTTTTCTGTTTGGTTTATAAACACGATCTTTGAGAGCGTGGCGTTTTTTTAGTTTTATGTATCCAAAATATGATCATTAAACCTCTTTGGGAAATGCTAGAAGTATCAATATTACCAATAACTATGCACACGGCATATTTTTAATTGTTAGTTATAGTTTTCATTACGAAGCAAAAAGAGAAAACCAAGAAGGATTTATCGATATTAGCAAACATCATTCCAGAAAACCAAACAGGGAAAATAATTCAATCTCCATTTACGGTACCGATAATGAAGGCTCCTTACACATAATACATAATTAATACAGAAAGCAACAAGTTAACTGAGCAGAGTTCAATGAACTGGTAAACTCAGTAAAAAAAATTATACTTCAATAAACCGTAGACTCTCGATTAACCAGGATCGGGTTAACCGGGATGCCTCCAAAAATTGTTACCTGAGAAACAACGTCATTTGCAAACTCGATAATTTCCTATACTTACCAAATAGATATCGGAAAATCTGTTTCCTGAAGTAAATGTAACCCGGGAAATATATATTTGTTTCTAATTTTTTCGTGTCTGATGGTTAATAAACACTATCGTCTCCAAATATTTCTCAGATATATTCACATCCGGGTAACACTGTGTTACCAAGTAAGATGGGTTGAGACATAGTGAGTACTATTCCTTGAATTACATTGCAAAAAACATTCAACAGGCCTTAAAATGAAAAACAAAATCGCCATACAGAAACGCGTATGGTCCAGTACATTTTTCGAGTGGGAAGTGGATTCACCGGGATCTACTTCAATATATAAAGCATACATTTACCTTTCGAGTTTTAATCGTTTTTGGATAACTGACGAAAAACGAAGGTAATCACGCTGCAGATCGGGGAGAGTCGAAGACAAACAAAAATGTATAGGAAACAAATGACTACGCGACTTTATATGAAGATAAATGAATGCATAAAATGCGATGGAGTAGAACAATTACTCGGGAGATGAATTTCCGGCGTAGAAAATAAAACACGAACATACATATTGAAACTCAATGCACCGTCACTGGGGAACGCACTTTATACGTGTTACTTCATCGAGAGAGCTTCGTCGTCATTTTGCCGCAACGAGTGTTTCAACGTTGTAAAACAAACACAGAGGGCAATCATCACACTACAATCTCCACTGGCGACACTCCTTATCTTCCCGTGTCCCCCCAACCTCCCAGCTCACGATACCGCCACTCCCACAGGCACTCTTGTACTGTCCGGCGGTTTCCGATCACATGACCAACATGTAAGAGGACCCTTCGAAACATACTGTCTACTTTGCATCACGTACAAGGGAGTGGCAGAGGTGGTTATTTTATTATTATTAGGTTAATCTCCTGGTGAAGGCAGGTTTAAATGGAATAAAGTAAAAATCTTCGAGCATGCATATAATAGAAGGCGTTCGATAACCTGACATTTATTGGTTGTAGCGGCCTGAGCAAACCGATTATAGTGACGTGATACACGTTTCCGTTTAACAACCACTATAAAATAAGAGTTGCATAAGGAGTGGGAACCTTTTTTTTTTCTTTCGGACAGAAATACCATAGTCTTAGGGGGAAAACCCACGATGTATTATATTTCTTTCAGAAAGATGACGCTGAAACGGACACTTTTCTCGCTATATCGGCTGACTTTCCATGTTTGACATCATACATCTCGTAGTTTCTATAGAACTATCGTCACTGAGGACGTGTCTACTTAAGGTGCTATGATTTTATGTACAACTCGTTCATATTTTTAAAGGCGTGGGTCCCTTCACAGGATTTCTTTCTTTAGCTCGGCAAATTTCTTAAGTGTCCCAATCCCGTCTATAACGACTATTCTCATTTTCTCCCCTCCCCACTCACCCAACATTCTCTCCTCTCTATCATGATCTTCATCTACTGTTGCATCAGTGAATCTAAAATTTTGTTTTAAATTTATTAGGTTTTCCGGCTGAGGTAGGGTTTTGATGGATTGTTGAAAGGAATGTTAGGAACACTTCAATATAAAAACTTTGCTGTTCCAGGGTTTTCATATTCATTATTCCAACTAGTATCGTTACACTGAAGCGTATTCAGAAAACTACGGTATTTAGGAAACAGTTCATAAGGAATTTTCAGAAAATGACTGTTTGGAAACCACAGTAGTTTTCCAAAGACCCTACAGTGAAGCAAAACTAGTATATTTTATAAAAACATATACTGTGAGATAGAAAAGTTTCTAGCATCAGTTTTTTCTTAATTTTGCAATGAAATTAAACAAACGTTTGTTCACATCCATCACTCTGATCGTTGAAACATTCCCTTATTTAAGTGTCATAGCTTTCTCACACGATCTCTTTCTTTAGCGCACCAACTTCTTACCTCTCTTCGTTACATCGAAAATGTCTCCGCTTCACCGACCTCTTTCCTTCATTCCCAGCTATCTCCCTTCCAAAACGGCATCAACATCCCATCCCTTTTATTTCCAGCTCCATTCACCTACATTATCTCCTCTTGACTTCCTTCAGCAAATTATCCTCCCTGGTAATCCCCAGGAATACCTTATTCGTATTTCTTCTGTCATGCACTTCCATTATCCTTCTCCATTCCTATATCTTACTGTTTTGAGCTCGGGGAGTGAAAACGAAAACAACAACGAACTGATTACATGCCTTTGCTGATCCGTCGTATTGAAAGAACAGTGTCGAGTTTCCTATTGAGTAGTAGTGTTTTTCAGCACCGACATTTTAAGGGCTAAGTCTGCCATCATTTTCAGTAATTAATCCTAAAGACGATGGCAGACAGCCCTCGAGACTTCGGTGCTGAAGGACTCTGCTACCGAATGGAAAAGCCGAGATATCTTTCTCCAGTCTACTCGCCGGGAAAAAAATTAAATACTCTTATCGGTTTATTGAAGTTGAGGACAATTTTGTCGAATTACCTACTCTTATGGTCAATAACAGTTTGAGGGAAAAATGAGTATTTTAAACAATCCTTTCCAATAACTGACTCCCTCATTTATTTAGGGTTCTTGAATACACTTACGTAGAGTAGGAGCATCATTCACTCGTCATCGTTAGAAAATCGGGTCTCATGAACCTTTCTTTATCTTTGTACTAGTAGTTGTATTTGTTAGGTATTACCTTTATTCGCTCTTTTCTTCTCTAAATAGACTCTATCCTCACACGTTCACTTACTCAATAAATTTGATCTTTGATAATAACTCACCGGGAGAAGATGGAATACTGTCTGAACTATTAAAAAAAGGCGGAAGAATAGTACATGAAGAACATTATAAGTTTGTATCCAAAATATGAACAGAAGAAATGATGCCAAAAGAATGGCATGGATCCATTTTACTACCCATTTACAAAAGGGGAGATAAATAACAATGTGAAAAATAAATAGAGGTATATCATTGCTTAGCAATGCATATAAAGTTTCTTCGCAAATATTTCAAAGCCGAATAGATAAATACACTAACTCCTAACACTAAATAATAACTAATAGAAGACGACCAAGCTGGATTTGTTAAAGGCCGTCCACTATAGATCAAGTTTTTATTTTAAAGGAAGCCATCAGTAAATATTGAGAATATAATAAAGACTTCTATGGACTTTTCAAAGATTTCTCAAAAGCGTATGACAGCCTTATTAGACAACGAATATGGCAAAATATGGAAAAGTTTGGCATTCCCAGAAAACTGATTAATTTAGCTAAGCTGACAGTTGAAAGCTCTAAATGTAAAGTTATAATAGAAGGAAAGCTATCTGAAGCATTCGAGGTCGTCACGGGGGTAACGCAAGCTGATGGACTTAGACCCTTTGGGTGCTTTCCAATTAACGACGCAAGTCGACTCCGAGCGACTTTTCTGCTTTCCAATTGTTCCGTATCGCTGGGAGTCGCTGACGCGTGTTGACTCAAAACGACTTGCTGGAAGAGGAGAGTTTGCCATTGTCATGGTTCAAAGTAGAGTATATTCCAGTCATTTGGGACACATTGGGCCAGAACAATTCGCTGCAACAATGGCTGCGCCATTTATAATGAATGTCACGCAAGTACATATGTATGTGTACTAATTTTAATTAAGAAAAGCCTAGTTTGGTTTTCCTCAACGTAGACATTTCATCACTCATTTATTAATCGAAAAATACACTGGAAATAGTGATAAAAATGCAGGAATTTTCCATAATTGATCATTCTTTTGGTCCGATTGAAAATATTTTCCCTCATCCTTGGAAAACCCACTAAACGCATCACGATTAAATATTCGTTTAATACAGTCATAGTATATGGTAATTCACGTTATATTACATTAAAATGCATGATTCATAAGCATTAAATTAACCTATTAATCTTTAAATTAATTATCGACGGGGGAATTTCTTCTATTGAAACTGCAGCATTATTTTTACTCAGTGCGTTATAAACCAAATGAAATTGAAAACCAAACCTCTTTTATGGAACTTATAGTTTATAAATAAAACATAATTTTAAACATGAAATGCATTCGCCGGATACCCCCGGTTTTGATGAAGTGTAGTTAAGGAAAACTTAATTGGCATTATGAGATTGTATTTCTCCTTTATCGTGTTGAGAGTTATGTTATTATATATCACGGAAAAAGTAATAAGCGAACTGTATTAAAATGGCTAACAGGAGTCTAGGACTACAGAAGAATGAATTACTATTATTTCTATAATAATGCGTTTCATCTTGGCGGCCATTGCATAAAATGTATGCGCCAACCTTTAATTATTAATAATGAATCCACTGGTGAAGTTTCTGTCAACAGTTGAGACTCCTTTCAAAAGAAAACAATCTGATTAACTTGTTCATATACTTGATCGTCCTGTTTCAAACAATTGCGACTGAGCATCGACTCCTGCGTATGGATATCTGCTTGCCAATTACCTGAAGTGGAAGTCGACACAAGTTGCCTCCATGCGACGCATGAGTTGCTGGGAGTCACCTAATTGGAAAGTACCCTTTGCTGTTCAGTATAGCACTAGAAAATGCCCTCAAAAATGTAAGAAGTACCAACCGGAGAATTAAAATTGGAACTAGAATAAATACCCTGGCATATGCAGATGATATGATTCTCCTCGCAGAAGATAAGGAGGACCTTAAAGAACTATCAAGAATTCTACTTCAGGAGACGAAACAAGTGGATCTGAAAATAAATGTCGAAAAGACTAAACACATGCACTTTACTAGAACAAATAATCAACTAATGACTACAATAAGCATAAATGGGTATAACTTCGAGGAAATGGAACAATTTAAATACTTGAGAACAATAATATCAAATAAAAATAGTGAAGAACCGGAAATTACCATCAGAATTAATTTTGCCAACAAAAGCATGTATGCCTGTAATAAATTATTAAACTCAAAGGTAATATCACAAAATACCAAAATCAAAATATATCACAAAATAATTCGACCATTACTTCTATATGGTTCAGAAACATGGATCATGAACAAGAAAGAAGAAAGGAAGTTGATAGTATTCAAGAATAAAGTCCCGAGGAAAATCTTTGGCCCCACAAAGGAAAATGAAATATGGAGAATTAAACGGAATAAGGAAATAAGAAATCTTTACCAAGAGCATGATATAACTACATATGTCAGGGCTAGAAGAACGAGATGTTTTGGGCACAGTATGAGACCGGAGCAGGGCTCAATAATTAAGGGTGTTACCAATGGGAGACCAGAGGGAAGACGACCACCGCGAAGACCGAAAAAAGGTGGTGGGATGGTGCAAACGCGAACATGAACCGGATAGGGGGAGCAGAGGAAGAAACAAGAGACCGAGAAAGATGGAAGGCACGTGCCAGCGAGGCCAAATCTCAGCTTGGGCATCGATGGCCGTGGGAGTAAGTAAGCGAGTATGTAATTTATTGACAAACCAAGATTTGGACACATTAGAGCCATTTTTGAGGTGATATGTAAAAATATGTTTACTTCCTGGTCGGTCAATAGACTAATAGTAGTACGCAGTTAAAAATAGTTCTTTATCAACATAAAATATATTCCTATGGTAACGCCTCAAGTTACTTCTTTAAATTTTGAAGCGATATTCTTTCGAATGTAGCGAGCAATAGGAGATCGTTTTACCTGCAAGTAATTCTATGGAAATTAACTGTTAGACAAATAGACAAAGTAGTTTAGTGACAAAGGAAGGAAAGTCTCAGTTTGCTTACTTAACATCGCTCTGCATTAATGCATAAACCCATATAATCCGTTTTCACTCACATGAAGGTATTTATTCCTGCCAAAAACACGGCGGCAAAATACGTGTAAATTGTTACCAGAAAATCTCTGACTGGTCCGGGAATCAAACCACGAAACTTTGGCTTACCGAGCCAATGCACAGTACCCCGCTAACCAGTCTTCATAATTCACGTAGTTATTTCTTTGGAGGATGTAAAGGAACTAGATGCTATACATCTACATATAAGTCACTAAGCACAGCTTAAGTGAATGTTAATGGGCAATCTCTCAAGATGCGGCTTCTTATTCTTATAACCTCTTCTCCCTTGCGTTGCTACCGTTAATGGACTGCAAGAGCATAGTATCTAATTTTCTTGTATTCTCCAAATATATATCCACGAAAATTAGGAAGCCTGGGTAGCATGGTGGTCTGCGTATTGGTTCGACAAGTCAAAGGTACGTTTATCTCATACCGGCGCAAGCCAATTTTTTCTCGGCGCAATTTCCAAGTAATTATTTTTACACGTTTAGCTATAATAGTTCTTCAAAATCCAATAGTATGTAATGTAGGACGTGTTTCCTAAAAAATTACCCCAACCATATCCTCTTGAGATTTATTTTAGGTCACAGTGTCGATGTTCATGTGGAAGCGTTAAACTCTCTCCAGCATTTCCTCACTTCTCATTGTTATGGACGCCAACACGAATCGCTTCGTGAACACACATATCCCATCATCTCTCTATGGCGCGGATTATTCCGATACATTTTCGTTTGGAAAACCAGACCTGATCCGTTTTTACCCTGTTTAAACTCCATTCTCCCCGACCTTTTCTTCGAATTGAGTCAGTTCACGCGTGAGCGTTTTGGGTGTTCTTACGTTACTTGTTAGTGTGCTCTGCACATAAAAGGTTCACAATTAAATCGTTCAATTCACCTTTAGGCTCAAAAACCCCACAGTTGGGACACCAATCCCATAAAGTTTATTGGTTTATGTGAAAAGGGATATGAATCTGCTTTTAAACTAAGTGGCGTTACCTCTACTACAGTAGAGTTATGTATGGGATCACCTACACATTTCAATATCCTGTATTTCCCTTTATCAGCGTCTCCTATTTAACCTAGTAACCTCCGATTTTAACGCTATATCCTCAAAATATTTATCCCTCAACTCTTCGTCTCACCAAGGCCTTCCAACATTCATTTAACACCATTTTCATAATGAGATCCCGATGTTATATCATTTGCATTAATTTTGCTACTAGGTTTGTTTAAACTATATTCACAACACCGGTCTTTCATTGTTATTAGGGTGGAAATATAAATGTTATTGTATTAACCAATTTGTTTTTGTACAATCCATTTTTTGAAGTAAAATAGAATAAAAAATATTTTTTTCCACCATTGTCAATTGTGCCATTATCAAATTTACCATCGGAAATATTTTTTATTGTCATCTTTCCTCGTCCCTATCTCCCGCACCATTTTTTTTCATTTCTCAGATAACTTAAAGTAACTGTGAGGCATAACTCATGCGTTTTGGGTAGAGACTTGAATCTACTAAGGAATTATAACTAAACTAAACTACTAAGGTATATGCAATATGCGGATACCTACCTATCTTCGCGTAAAGTGCCTGCTTAGGATCCCGGATCTAGTGCTTTCTTTGAATGAAGCCGATTGCATAATCCACTTCCTGCATTGAATGTAGGTACTGAAATATCCAATTTTGCGTAGCCTATTCCCATCTCCAACTTGAACTGCATAGCGAACAGTGAGCTAAGTTACGCCTACCTTCGTTAGAGTGCCAGTCTCATTTACGACTAACCTCACGCCGTTAGAGCCACTTCAGAAACAACATACAGTATAATTTAATTTCGCTCACGATAAAAACAGCGTTGATTTTTCAATTGACATTATATGATGAAATTTACTGAAATCTTTTATCATTGAAATTTTTGCAAAACTCCATTAAATCCATATTTTATCAAAGCTCGTCAATGAAAAAACTTTAAATACATAATTGTCTATAGGTTAGCTATACAATGCTGGAAAAATATTGGTGCTCTATTGGGTGCTGTATTGGTTATTTATAAAATTTTAAACCGCGATTTAACTGGTCAAGTTACTTATACACAAAGAGATAGCATTTTCCATGTAAAAACCAATTAAATTGACCGGTATTCGAAACTGTACCTCCCAATTAACTGGTCAGGTGTGTAAGCCCGTTACACCTGAACAGTCATTGTAGCAAACTAACACACCAGATCGGATATTGGGAGTTCCGGGTTAGAATCCATATTAAGTCAATTGATTCTTTCATGGAGTATTTCATTTCTTTGATGCCATTTTTTGCACCCGTGGGAGTGACTCTGTACCATATCAGTTTTTCATTTTACGGTGATTTTAAAAATCTTGAAGCAACCCTGAGTCTCTCCTACTGTATTGTATAACTCGTAAATAAGGAACGTCCTCTAGGTAGGGTAATCTCAAACTTACAGTAGATTAGGCTTGACCATCGGTAGCACCCTTTAGATCGGCATTGTCGCAGGCATGATGCCAGGGTCTTTGGCAGAGGAACGCCACTGTGGTGCATTCCCATGCAATCGGAAACATAGCTTTACGCTTCGTTAACACTTTACATTCACTTCATTCCACTTTAAATTTTCTCGCCACTCTCAGTTATCCTTCTCACTCTCTCCTCCATCCATCTCCTTCCACTCCCTTGCCCTCGTGCTCTCCGTCCTTGACTAATATTAGCTTCCTCCTTATTTAAGTTCCGCGGTTGTTTGCTTTCAATTACCATGCCATCAGCCGGCAGTCGTCTGCGTGCGAGAGGGGAGGGAGGAGGACTAATTCCGGAATTTGTCGGGCGGAAAATTGTGAGTGGAATTCTTGGTTCATACTTGTATCCACCCGCCTTCGGTCGTTTCATTCATTCTTCTTCCCCGGCCGCTTTAAGTGATGGGAGGAAAGGGCCGAGGAGATTTGTAATATGGTTTCCCGTGCCTTAATTAAGGGTTGGATAACACTGGTTTATTGTAGCTTCGTAACCGAGGCACAAGGAAAAAGGCACGATTTAAATCCAACGTCGTTTACTAGATGAGCTATTTTCTGAAATTACTCCTTAATGAACAATCGTCCATTTTTTTGTTTTTTTTTGCGATTAAATCCTTGACAGTAAATTCCGACACCAAGAGGGAACTATCACGTCCTAAGAATAAAGTACGTAGTTTTAGTCAGAGTATTCTTATAAATATGGGAAGTTAGCCGCTTTCAATATTTCATTAATTAATTCATTCATTTTAATTATGCTACCTAATTAGCAGCACTTTCTTTCCACACAGTATATATCTTCAGAGAGGAATTTTTCCGATGCAGAATGCCTTAGTCCTTGACGCCAGTCTCCTTGGCGTTGAAAGACTTATTTGAGGAAAATCGAACTTAATTTGACTGGGGATGACAATTGCGAGCTTCATTAAATATAATTGAATGAAAAAATAGGATATTGCACAAGCACATATTTCCGAAATCCCATTTCGAATAATCTTCAATTAAACGTACATTTCACCAGTAAATATCTCCGATTGACTAACGCGTTCATGAGAAAGCTATCCTAGCTAAGAATGTATGCAGAGGTAAAGATTTTTGTATTAATGGCGGTTTCAACCAATATAACGGTATAAAAGTCGCCATGTCCAACAAATAGAAAAAAAACTTTTCAGCTTAAGCATGCTTCGAGAAATTGGAAATTAGTCCCTATCATAATTAAATACTTCAATCTTTGTTTAACTATGTTATTTAAAAGTGTGAACTAGACTTACACTCAAGGTGCAACCATCACCCAAGAAAATGTCTAATAAAGAATGAATTGGAAATTGACGGGAGAAAATGCAATTCCAAGAGTTCTCTATGCCATTGAAAAAGTTTTTTTTGCTCTTTAACGATTCTGGTGGTCCGTATGTCCATATGATCCCGAAAAGCCATTGGCTTACCGTCAGGTTTATCAGGGACCGAACCACAAAAAACTTGACAAAACACTCATGCCCTGGGCATACGAAAAACCGACCCAGGCGGGACTCGAACCCGTGATTAGCCGACGAAGATTTTAACCCGCCTCCACCGGGGCCAGCTTGAGCTTAAATCTTGAGGACAATAAATGAATAAATTAAATATACAAAATAAATATATAAATTATTAAATAATTTAATTACCTGGGCATGGCTATTGCAGGTATTTTTACATAAGATTTAATGACAAAAGTCGCTACTGCAAAAGTACAGATGTAATTCCAATATTTAATGAATTTCTCCTAGTGAGTAAAGCGTTCACGAGAATGGTGTCCTACCTAAGGATCAAGCCCCTACAGGGATCAAGATTTTTGCATTAACGGGAGATTTGGCATAAATATTCATTAATGAATGGATACTCTCATGGCCGACAAACCGGACTCTGTAGTAAGAATATGATTAGAGAAACGGGAAATCTAGATTATTTCAGTCTTTGCCTACCGCTCAATATACATGAATGTATTTGTGGAAGGATGGTGTTCCGATTAGCAAGAGGGGAAGTATGCATCATCCTCTAGTGTACCTGGTCAATTATGGTTGATGATTAGGCAGCGAATAAAGACACTGAAACGCATAGAAAAAATAAGGTGAAACAAGAAAAACCTGCTACATCATCATAATATTTCTATATTTTAAAATTACGGATCAGAAAACGAAAATAAATGTTTACAGTCAGTGGGGAAATAAGTCTTATTAAAACACTTTTAAAAAATCGGTTGGACATATTTCACAGATGACATAGATATAAAATTGTTCGTCTTAAAACTCTATGGTACGATTTAGGAAGGAAATATAGGAAGACTTTAAAAATATAGGAAGCTCCTGAGTGACAGGCGTTGCAGAGATAATTACAGTCGTGAAACGGGATAATTGATGAGAAGGGAAGCAGCCGTTCAGTGAACGAATCCAAGAGTCGAACCAAGGAAAATTATCACAAATAACGGTAATTCGATACAACTTCCGCGATAATTCCATCATATTTGCCAATTATTTCAGAAAATTACGATACCCGATACTTTAATATGCCCTGAATCTGTCGGCGAACGGGGCCAAGAGCCGGCAACCAAGCGAGGCCAAGTACTTATAACGGAAATTTTAGATGACTTCCGCCGTAATTACATCATCTTCGGCCAAATTTTCGCACAATTTTATGATACATGATACTCTAAAAAATGTCGCATCAATTTAGAACCCATCGAGTAAACATCCTCAATGAAACAATAAGAGTAGTATGGATGAAATGTTGAAAAAATGTCAAATTCGTCCACCTACTACCCACTATGGCGACTCCTAGCTGCCGACACCTGTTCACCTTGGATTAATTAATGAACGCCCAGACGTACTTGCTCTAATGGTGGGCCATCGATCGCTGCTTCTCACTCAGTGCGCTAATACGTCCATCTTGTAGCGGCCTCTCGGTGGATCCACGGGAGATGCGTTTTCCGCGGTGACGTCGATCGTCCATTATCGCTGCGAAAGATAAATTTAGCAGCGGCCAGTGGTGTATATGTGTGAGTAAGCTATAAGAGGCGGGTTTTCCGACGAAATACGGCGAGATTCTCCAATACGTCCATACACACAGAAAAATATATACCAGATCCATAAAATAATTCCCCCTTCTGAAGTTAATATTCTTTTTTTTTCGTATTGGGGATGGAAAAATTATCGATATCCGGTTTCATTCTGCCCCATCGACGTTTGCACTCCCGCAATCCAATCAGATCAGAAAGTTCTCGCCACGTACCGGATGGAATAAGGACTTTAAACCGTTGCATATAGCCTAAGCGTTTTACCCTGAGCAAACTCAAAAGTTAAGATAAACCGAAACGAAAAAAAAACAGGTAGAAATAATTTTAGTTGGAAAGCTAAAACGAGCGAATGTATTGTGTTTTATGCCAACCACCATAAACAATTCAGGATTGGTGTCCTTCCAGAAAACATCCTGACGAGAACACTGAACCCATATAACAAAACATTTATTTGAAAAATATAAAATTTTATTTCCTTAGCGACCGCAGCATAGGATTTAATTGGGAACCTATACCCGAGGCACTTATGGCTCAGATTAAATGTAGATGTTGATGTAGTATTTTACACATAACATCTACATGTGTCGTTAATGACTGCTGCACAGCATACGCATTTTGCACGCCGCATGGGGAAGATTATTTTAACTCTATGGAACAATTTCATTTTTTCTATTACCTAAGGAAATAAAGCGGCTATCATAGCGTCAAGGACAGGATGTATTTTTATTTCGAACGAAGGATTTCATCTGTGAGTCGACATCATTATTATCATAAAAAAAGTATCAACTGGTGGTTCCAACAGTCAACATATTCAGTTGATATGTACTCTTCGACGAAACTTGTCGTTTTAAATAAAAATTCGGTAAAACTTAAAAACATTTTTCCTTAGCTACCCAAGAGTTTCACCAAAGGGAGCCTTAAGCTATTCTATTAGTGCTTGCGCTTTGTAGATTTGTTACTGTATAACAGAGTTTACTTTAAATCGTCCATTGTTCATTGCGCCTAATATTTTTTCTATACTTGCGTATGTATATGGTAAGAATGCTATCCAGTATGGTATGATAAGAGCGACAGGCGGCTTCCCACAAGGAAGTGTGATCGACCCCCATTTATTCATTATTGAAATAAATGACCTTAACTCTCGAGTTAGCAGTGCATTTAGATAATTAGCAGACACTGCGGTCATCTACCGCAAAGTCGGCGAAGATGCGGACTTAGAAGTTCTATCATCGGAATTAAACAACGTAAGCTGGTAGTGCCAGGCTTGAACTAAATCTTAGTAAATGCACGGCAGAAAGGTCTTGCGGAAGTCAACACGTCAAAGTAATGTGTACACTGTGAGTGTAGTAAAGTCGCAGACGAAGTAAAATATCTGGGAATTACCTTAGCTTCTAATCCATCGTGGAGATCACACATATTAACCATATACGGCACAGCCTTAAAAACAAAGATTTATCATGCGTATAGTAGGAAGATCCTCGGATGAAAAAGTGAAAGAGAGGTGCTACTTCGCTTTGGTTAGGCCACACCTCGAATACGCCATGAGCATTTGGGACCATGGACAGAAAAATTTAATTCGAAAAATAAATAAAATACATGCTAAGGAGACCTGTGCGCTTCGTTAAAACTGCTACGAGCGAATAAAGAGTGTTTCATCGCTTTAGGAATTAGGTTGGGAACCACTAGAGATTCGGAGGCTACACGCTTTAGTTTGCTTGAGAAATCCGTAATAGGTGTGTTTCAGTGTGCCAAAGAGAATATCATTTTGATGCCGCACTACAACTCTAGGTCAAACAGGAACGATAAAATAAGAGAGATGTATAGCTGAACAAATGAATACAAAAATTCGTTCTTCCCACGCACAAAAAGTGGCCATAATAATAGCAGAGATCCACTGAAAACTCTCCCAAAATACACTTCACCTTTTCACCTTCAAGCGGCTGGTGTCCTAACAACTCCACACGCACATGCGGTGACTAGCAGGGTAGTATGCAGATGTATAGACATTTGTATGTGTTTGATTCGTGGTTTTGTGTGGTTTCTAACAACGGAAGTTTATTTGAAAGAATTTGGTGTCCCGTTTGAAAAGTGGGCTTTGCGATAGCTTATCTTGAGAAATGCCAGTTTTAATAGTGTTCTATGTGACTCTTTTCGGAAGTGACTTCGCCGAAAGGTTCACAGAAATTTCACGCAATGTACTGCGTGGAACACGAACTTTTAGTGTTCTCCTAGCTCAATTACCTGATGAACGCTATAGATCGAATAAGGCCCACCAAAACGAAAGCAGACGGAAATATTTGTCCCAGGGCAGCTAAATGAAGCTACAATTCAGGTTAGATCTCTACCGGTTGGGGTGGAATAGACAAAAAAATACGATTCTGTTTAAAGTTTCTGTTTCCCGAGTAAGATAGTAGACCACTGATTGCTGCTACATAGACTTTACCATTAGATTCTTTGATAATTAATGTGTCTTATTATTGGATTTTTTCAGCAATACTTTTCTCTTAAACTGCTACGTAGTAATTAAGGCACACTTGTTACTCTTCCTGAATAATTCTCGTGTCTCTGTGTATTTATATTGTTGCAAAATACATAAATACCCTTTAAT
The DNA here is from genome assembly GCA_963573305.1 of Pyrrhosoma nymphula. Lineage (NCBI taxonomy): Eukaryota > Metazoa > Arthropoda > Insecta > Odonata > Coenagrionidae > Pyrrhosoma > Pyrrhosoma nymphula. Next base: position 42,607,309 of record OY754334.1, read on the forward strand.
TATAAAATAACGGTAGCATAAACAGTAGTGCTCGTGAAATCTCACTTTCTAACAGGTATTTGCATGTTTTATCTTGAATATTAATAGTTAACTAAAGTCGTAGTGCCATTAGTTTTCGTACGGTAGAGTGAAGTGCATGCTGGTGAAAACTCACCTCAAGGGTGTGGGATAGGGTGGAGTGAAAAAACTGATTTTCGTCGGACGAAGTTCATACCGGTGGCAAAAGTTGTATTTTGGGCCACATATTAGCTGTGTACAATTTTATCGTTTTTAATTAATATCTTCATTCCGCGCAACGGCCTTGAAGTTTCGGCATTTTCGCGCAAATAATCGTATATGGCGGGTTGCATTCTTCCATTCCCCAACATGTGCCCGGGAGATAATGGTGGCTATTGAAGGCTATAGTATTGTTTAACTTCACATTTATTCGTATATGCCATTTGAGATGGAAATTGTAGCGACTAATAGGCTATAAAAATGATTGCGTAAGTTTTAGCTTGAGAGACGATGCAATCTGGCATATTGGGCTGTTGTGAATACATACAATTTGAAGCTCTGAGGATTAATTTATTTAGTTACTTCGTTAACATTATACATTGTGTAGCTCTTGCTTACTCACTGTTGCTATGTATTTCTTGGTCAACAGTGTCTCATGGTCAGTCCTTATCTTTCCCTTTCTACACTTTCGCAGTCGTTTGCGTGCATCAGTTGCCGGTTGCGAATTTGTGTTATGTTTGATGAGTGAAAGTAGCTTTATGATGGCGAAAACGAGGAAGCAATTAGAATGCCCGATATCAGGATGTCCACAACCATTGATCTTCACTGTATTGCAAACTCACACCAATGTTCTACAGCATTATATCTGGGTTAGCCGGGAAAAAGAAATAAACGGCGAGTGCAAGCCAAAACATAACCTTCCATATGAAGAGGTTTGTACCAAAGTTGATGAAATATGGAATCGTGCGTCAATACTCACAGTTTGTCGTTGAATACCTTAAAGATGATAAAAAGATACCACGATACTTTGCAAATACTAAGAACATCGTGTAGGAGTAGAAAGTTTTCGGGAGAAATTTGAAGATTTCATGGCAGAAGGAGAGCGTCTCTTTGATATAGCCTCCTGTAAATGCATGGATTATAATGTGTGTAGTGGTGAAAAAGATCGGAAAATTCTTGTGGCGGAAAAAAAACTTTTTACTTGATCGAAGGACGGATCGACGTATGGTCATGGGACATGTTGATGGTAATAGGACTTTTTCTTTAAAGTCTTTACGAAAGTGAAATATCAAAAGGGCTATGCTAGAAGCAAAAAAGACAAGACGCTCTAAAGATGAGAGCTTCACAAGAAGCCTCTCTTACGAGACAGTTTTTGGGGAAACGAAAGAAGGAAAACTCAAGACCATCAAATACCAGCAGCCAGACAAAGGTCGCACTCCCGAATTTTTCTAAGGTGTGTGATCGGCAAGGAATTTCTGACCGCTTTGCGGCCGCTCTTGCTACCGCTATTTTAGAGGACGCGGGTAGAAGATAAAGGGCGGGAGATTTAGTCATAATTGATAGGTGCAAGATTCGAAGGGAGCAGCGGAAATATAGAGCAGAACTCAAAAAGCAAGAGAACTACAAACTCGTCGGGATATATTTCGATGGACGAAAAGACTAAACGCATGCATACACCGTTTGATTATAATGGAGGAGCACGTTACCTTAATTATAGATCCAGGTGAAACTTTTCTTGGGCATTCAACTCCCAAGTCCGGCGGAAGATATTAAGCACTCGATTTTGGAACTATTCATAATGAAAAATCTGGATCAATCCAACATTAAAGCAATTGCTTGTGTTGACACTGTGCCCAACACATGACATACGAGGGGAGTAATAACACGCCTAGAACTTGAGATGTTGCGCCCATTGCAATGGGTGATATGCCTGTTGAATTTCAACGAGCTTCCTCTTCGCCATGTCATCGCATATCTTGACGGACCTTCTGCAGGCTCTCGAAAATACTCTGGGTCCACAGGCAAACGATTGCTCAACTATGTAAAACTTCCAGTCGTAATATTTGAGCCAGTGTATTTTTACTTTCATCCCATTGATCAAAAATGCCTCTCCAGCGTCCAGAAATATCTCATAGAGGTATGCTGAGCAATTTCCGATGGAGTTATTCCTTCAAGTTTACCTGTACGGAGCCCTGGAGCATTATATGATGCACAATGGTTAACAGCAAAACACCGGGTATTCAGACTCTATGTGTGCAAATCAGGTCCATATTCCACACTATTCGGATAATGCTGCGTTTTTTTTTTCATTTTTAAACTCAACGCTTCGCTTCTCTTACTGGAAGCGTCATCAGGAGAATGAGCGTTTACCGGCTTTAGTTTGCTCTTATATATAGCATCGATGTTCGTTACACCATTGTTGGGCCGATTTGAATATTTTGGAAGGTGTTAGCCGCTGAGCTTTTGCTGAAGCCAAGAACCCTTTCCAAACCCTACTAAGGATATATCCATCCTCCCTATTAAAGTTTTTTGGTATTTTGGCTATTTCTATGGCCTCGCGTTTTAAGCGTGGATGATAGTCTTGTGAATTGGCCAAGACTCGTGTTTGGTCGAAAATTATTTTATGTGATGGATTGAGGCGGAATGTTCGGCAACCACTGATGTGTCCCATTTATGTTACACCATCGCTCTCTTGTGCTCTTTAAGCCTTTGAGAGATAGGTCGCTTACTCAACATTGCTTCGGTCGCAGAGGCAGGCAAACTCATACACTCCCATAGACTGAAGGGGATGATGGCTATCCTTCGGTGAAGGCAAGATGTTTAGATTTTCTTCACCGTGCAGAAGTGAGTCACAGTGTTTCCTCTCTGCATGATTTTAGCAATTCTGTCAGTGACTCCGGAGATGTAGGGAAGTTTTGCGTACGCCAATGGTTTTTTCTTGCGGTCGTCATCATTATAGCTTCGTCGCCTTTTTTTCATTGCTCTTTTTATGAAGGTGAAGCTGTAGCCATTTCCTTTGAGTGTCCACATTAAATGTTCCATTTCTTTGTCAAGATTTTTGGCATCACACACAATTCTGGCGCGGTGGGTTAACGTTTTAATTACGCAAGATTTCTGCATTGGATGGTAATGGGACGCCGAATTCAAATACCTATCGGTGTGGGTTTTCTTTCTATAGACCGAATGTCCCAGGCTCGTATCTATTCCCCTTTTCACCACGACATCCAAGAATGGCAGACAACCTCCTTCTTCCAGCTCTTTTGTAAATTTTATGTCTGGGTGGACACTGTTAAGTTGCTCATGGAAAGCCTCCAGCTTCTCCTTTCCATGTAGCCAGATCACAAAAGTGTCATCCACATATCTGAACCAGCATACTGGCTTATCTACGGAGGAGTACAGTGCCTTCTTTTCAAAATTCTCCATATATAAATTGGCTATAATGGGAGAGAGGAGGGGGCCCATTGCCGCAACGCTCTTCTGTTCGAATATAACTCCGTAATAAAGGAAGTAGCTGTTTGGGAGGCAGAATTCAGCCAATTTTGGATAGTCCTTCGGCATTCCGTCCTCTATTATATTTTTTAGAATTTCAACCGAATCAGGAACAGGAACTTTGTTGAACAGTGACACCACATCAAAGCTGACTATTACGTCTTCTTTAGTCACTCGTAGATCTTTTAGAATTTCTATGAATTGTGCCGTGTTTTTATGAAAGAGTCCGTACCAACGATGAATTCTTGAATGCTTCTTGATATATACTGGGTCAATTTGTACGTCGGCGAGTCAATCGTGTTCACAATCGGCATCAAAGTGATTCCTACCTTGTGAATTTTTGGCAGACTATAAGGACGAGGAGCTTTAGATGCAGAAGGAATTAATTTCTAATGCTTATCTTTGGGATTTGAAGAAGTTTTGATTAATTCCCTTACTTTGCGCTCAATTCTGGCCGTTGGTTCTTTATTGAGCCTCCCATAAGTTTCTGCATCCAAACGGGAAAAGACTTTCTTGTCATATAGACGCAAGACTATCATCCGCGCTTAATACGCGAGGCCATAGAAATATCCAAAAGACCAAAAAACTTTAACAGGGAGGATGGATATATCCGTAGCAGGGTATGGAAAGGGTTCTTGGCTTCAGCAAAAGCCGAACGGCTAACGTCTTCCGAAAAAGATTCAAATCGGTATGCTATGCTATTTAAGAGCGAACTAAAGCTGGTAAACGCTCATTCTCCTGATGACACTTTCAGTAAGAGAAGTGAAACGTTGAGTTTAAAAATTGACAAAACGCAGCATTACCCGAAATCATCATCCTACATGCATTTATATTGTTTTAATAATAAAAAAAAATAATATTTTTTTTGCACAGCTTCTTCAGTTAATTTGAGGTAATATTAAAGAGAGAGAAAAGGGCGTTTACATTTTAATTTTGCAGAAGTAAGCATGTAAAACCTTTGTACCTAAGTTGATGCTTTTAATGCGTTGAAAAAAATAGTCAGATTAGGTGATAAAAAACCTTGATCGGTCCAAGTAAACTTTGCTCCACCGCGTTAAGCAAGAGAGCATGGGCAAGAACCATTCCCCCTGTGGATCGGCCAAACATCACGAGTAAAAGTTGACGTGCTCGGATGAGTAAACTTTCATTTGACTCATTTTTATAGGTCACCTGACAATTCAGCCCGACATTTATCGCCGTGTGTATGCAACGCGGGGAGAAGTATAGGTGGAAAGGCATCCGAGAACACACATACCAACGTGCACACGTGGTAGCAAAATGAAAAATAAAATAATGTGAGGTTTGGATGTGTTCCGTGAGAGTAAAAGAGACATCGATTCCGAGTACAAACACGTGTGTGCTGCCGGGACGAAGAATGAACACGTAAATTTACTCGTGAGAGAGCTGAAGTTTGTATTCTCCCCCTCCAGTCCTTCCATTTTTACATTTTTTAAATTTTCTTTGAATCCATTTGTTATGGAATGCACCATCCCGCAAATTCATTCTCTCTAGTACAGAGCCGGAAAAAATATAAAATAGACAGAAACAGAATGTATTACGGTGAGAGAGAGAAGGTTCAATGTTGAAAAAAATCCTCTGTTTTCTTGCAGGAGATGGAGACTCGGGAAAGAGAGCTCACGAGGAGGTAGAAAGTTGCTAGACAGGGAAATGGGAGAGGGGATATAGGAAGAACGATAAAGTTTTCGGAAAGTGGCAGGCAGTCGCCGTGGATTCTTAAAAAACTCACCAAAAAGTGCTTCCTGCCGGTGGGTACGTACGTGAGTCGCACGCAATTCTACAAAGCACGTATGCCAGACGGGTCATCACTAATGTATTTATTCATAGGTACCAGAGTGTTACTTCAACTGCACTGGAATCTATGGAGTAAGGGTTTCAGAATTACCGACGACAAGTCTAAGTTTCAGTAAGTAGGTACTTTTCTTCGATGCAATTTTCTCTCAACGTTACTGTCATAAAATATGATTCTTCGGGAACGATTCTAAGTCGTCATTTGTCAAATAATTTTATAATGGAACAATGTGATGGGTAACTCATCCAACAAATAGCCAATAACCTCTACGAGTTCCACAATAAGCAGCGAGGTTGTGCCATCTGTTTGATTGGCACTGGATGGCTTTGACGGATAGCCTAAGGGGAGACCGAATTTAATTAAGATCTAATAAATAGAGATTTTATTTCAGTATGTATTTCGGCAGTATCACAAATGGTAGTCACCACAACTCCCACTCGTTCATGTATGTACAACGTTAATATAAGGTCAAGATCCCACTTTAATCGTGAACACCAACGAAACTGCTTTCATTCCCCTCGTGTAGCCGCGAAGTTATAGCATCGTAATAAATCACCCTGAAAACATTACATCTCTGACTCCGTCCCGGTCCACCAATTTAGGACTCATGTTAAAGACGCAGCCACGTCAAAAAGATAACCTACCTCTACTTATCTTTTCAAGCCGCTACTCCTTTTCCCATGCTAAAATGTCATTGTCCAGCTCGACTTAATTCTTACGCATCATCATTATAGCCATATAGCCTATTCTCTTTCCGGATGAAATATAGAGAAGAGTCCAACAACAACGACGACTAATTATCCGATATTCCATCCGCGATATTCCATCAAGTTAAAAATTAATCTAATAAGAAAAGAAATGCTCCCTTTCGTGCACGAAGACAACTGCGATAGTTCACCATTTTGACTGGCAATCATTTATCACAAAATCAAAGGCGGATACAGTTCCGGAAGTGAGAATGGTGGATTTCGATCAACAGAAACTATGTGCCACAAATTGCATTTAATGATCTGCGGAAATAACGCCTCGATGTCCTGGGAAAAAACCATCTCGTCAGTCTTGAAATCCCTTCTCCGTATGGCCTTGAGATAAGAGGGAGAGAAAGACCGCGACGAAATCGCGTACGCAAAGCACCCAAGGCTCCCCTAAAGGGAGAGGAGACGGAGAAAGGAACGCTTCAAAATGTCACATTTCTAGCATAGCACAGGAAGAATAAATAAAAGGGAAATGAACAAAAGGATGTAGACGGGATGAAAATCGGGACGAGGGATTTCCTTTTTTCATGTATTTCATTCATTCCATCTCTCCCTCTCATCTTTCTCTATGCGCCTTTCTTCTTCCGGCGCTATTTCTTTCTCTTTTTCCCTTACCCAAGTCTTCCGTCTTATATTTCGAGGGGATGATGGGAGCCCAGGAGACGCGAGATCGAGGATAAGAGGCAGTGGGGGATAATGGACTGCCTCGGAAGCCCGCCTCCAGCAAATCCATACGTCATTCCATCCGCGAAACCACCTATCGGCGCGCGTACACGGGGGTGGAGGGGGTGGTTTATGGAGGAGGGATTGGGGGTGAAAAGGGTGCGAGGAGTGTGGTGAAGAAGGGTGGTATATAGGGTTGAAGATGGAATGGGATGGACGGGGAGAAAGGATGAGGTGACTGAAAGGGAATGGGGCTGGAATTCATCTAAATATAGCATGTCATTCTTGCGTAAACCTATTCTTTTATTTCGCCCAAAGTCATTAATTTTGAAATGCACGACGGCTTGATAGCTTATTGATACGAGCATTCGACGTAAAACTGGAGAGTCTCGGTTCGGTTCTTAGTTCAGTTGAACTTTTTAAAATGAAATCTGTACCAAAATTTATAACCTTTAACACAACGTATGTGTTTGTAAACTTTATGTGTTCTCTATCACTTAATATTTTTTTTAAATTAGTATTACTATATTAAAATATAAAGCAAATTATGTTCTTGTGTACATAAGATTGTTTTATTTATCTATTAATTGTACTCTTCTTGTAAGTAGAGGGTTTACAGCAGGTGTATATAAAAAAACTAAAGTCTATCTAACGCAAACTAACTTTGCAGAAGTTTCTTTGCCCACGGTGGTGGTGATCAAAGAACAGCATGTTGTGAAACGCGAGGTAAGTAATGAAATAAATTAGGGTTGGTTTCTGTCAACTTTGTATTATAGAGAGATGAACTTGAGAGCGAACTTTTTGTCGTCGTTTTAATATAATGGAAAGATTTGTCACACTATAAATTTCAACAAACTGAAATTTTTAAAAATAATAAAATATCCATTTCATAAAAAACAAAGGATGATATACGCCTAGAAATTTTGATTAAAAATGTTATAAAAAAATTGAACTACATAAGATTTAAAACATTTATCAATAATTCTCCAGCCTGAAAATTCTGTAAACGAAATTCAACGTGGGTAAACAAAGTTATGCATTGGTTTGGGAAAGATAAAGTTGGTTTCCAATTCTAGGTTACGTATTTTCCATGAACCACCTTAAAATGCTGCATTAATTTATCCTTGAGGGATAAGGGATACTCCATCGTTAAGTTTTTTCCTATAAATAGGCCATTGAAATGGTACAGGGGATTGGAAGTAGGATTTAAGAAGGAAAGGGATGGACGAGATGATATGAGTTGATTGAAAAAGAATAGTTTTGGGATGGTTTTTTTAGAAGGGTATGTCCGTCCTCTAACTCTCTCCTCTGCGCAGGGCCAACTTTACCATACTCGTAAGCCACTCCGCAACTACCGTCCTAATCTCACATCTCCTCCATTCCGCAGCAGCACCAACCTTATACTCCAGGGCAAGATAAATTCCCGATTCCTTTACTCGGTCGGAGGCGGTGAGTAAGGAGACGGGCGAAGTGATATTACTCCGAGTCAGACGAAGAGGTGTGTTGTGGTGAGGTGCATAAAAATGTTAGAGCTTTCTCATACATATGTTTTCATTCACACGCCATCATCGGCTTTCATCAATCAAAAGATTGGTTTTTGGAAGTTCTCCACTCTCCAATCTCCAATCAGGTAAAAGCTTTGCCGATCATTATTACCGATAAAGTTCCGATATACCAGAAGGTATACCGATAACGCCTCAGAACTGCAACCGGCTATATGTTGCGGTTTCATTTATCACTTTGGAGAGTATCACCTGATAAAGCGGCCCTCATACCGATGCATTGGGCCACCAGGAATCGGTCGGATAAGCCCAAATTATTCTAGGAGGGGAGTATGTCCTGGTTTATTGTTACTGAAGGACCATTGGGCACAATAGCAAGTATCCCCTAGAACTGCAACAATAAGAGGGGATTTCTTCTCTCTTTTAATGGAATTTTATGAAGTTCACTTTTTCAACTTAGCAGAGTCTTTATTAGTTATTATTCGCCCAGGTCTTCGTAATAATTCATAACTTGCGATTCCCCAGGTACAATTGGTGATCATGATTTTTAGATGACACCACGTTTTCATTGCTTCCAGCCTTCCTTGTATTTTTGCTTCGTTATTGCTCATATTTGCCGTTATCACCCAAATTTCACTGCTATACTCCGTGAACGCGCTCCGAAGAGCACGCTCCGAATGCATGTTTAAATTTCTACCGTATCATTCCTACAAACACATATCTGACTTGACTATTTATATGCTTCTCCAACAATTATGAGCCACAATTGGCATCTAGTTTGATAATCCTAAAGCATCGGATTTTAATCCTGCATCAGGACATTTTTTATGTGTTAGCCAAAGGATTGTGTATGTGAAAAATTGAGATATAACAACTGCAGTATGAAAACAAAATACAGAGTTCTTAAAAATTAGAACCACCTAAATGACAACATTTGCAATGACATATTTGGTGGGCGGACACAGACTACATTTATGGGAGCCTATTTGAGGTTAAAAACTTAATTGGCTTGTTCCGGCATGATTTTGTCATAAAGACAAATCTTTGAAGGTACCGGAGAAAATGGTACTGTTGAATCAACACACCTGGAAAATGGCGATGGTAAAAAGAGAGAGCGTTTCATAAAAAAATCTGTCGCAAAAGAAATCGGATTCATAGCCTTACTAGGTATTTCATTCCATTCCATAAGATTTTGTGGCATATATAAGCATCATATGGAATCAATAAATACCTTAAATATTAAATCAATGAATACAGACATAAAATGATTGTTACGTCATGAAAGTTTAAATCTCAACCTGAAGAATAACAATTATGTTCCAAAGTTAAAGAGAACTACAGACCCCTTGTAACTCCTGGATTACTAAGCATCTACCCATGGCTGGAAAGGAGGTTGAATGCCATTTGTTATTTAATTTTCATGCCGTAACAGTATTCTGCAAAATATCCAATTTACACCATTTGATGCTTAACTTGCACCTGTGTGAGTCGCTGCATAAAAAGTCATTTAGGTTATTTTGAAAAGAGTACATACTCATATGGTTAAAATTAATTGAAACAACTAAAGCTATTTTGGAATGGGTTTATTCTAGCACAAAATAGCTTGCTAAGCAAAACTACTCAACAAGAGCGACCGTATCGTGAATGCCTACTTGGATATTAGCTACTTGGTATCTAGGACATTTGCCAGGAGTTAAGATGCCTTGGCGGAAAGATTATCCGATAAACTTGACTATAAAGTGGTTTATTCGAATTACAATCTCAGACAAAATAAATTAATTTTTCATGGAAACTTTTTGCACTTTGGTATCCTACCAGTGCATCAAAATCTTTCCCCAATACCATGCTTTATCCACCCACCCAGGAGATGATAGTGTGCTTAATTAAACATTCAGTTTTGTTTGGCTACTTGAAGAGGCAACGGACGACTGAGGTCATTTGCGTCATGGAAGGCAGTTGGATCGGATGGAAAAGGATCATTTTGGAACAAAGACAAAGGGTGGAAAGACGGCCACCATTGGCATTAGCCTAATCTTAACGAAAATCTGCAAGTGTCCCAATATATTAACGTGCCATATGGCGAAAATGAAACACCAGCCAGTGGATCGGTAAAAAACTACAATTCCTTGACAACAGATATTTCTCAAAAAGGTCAATTAGTAAGATCAATCAATGTCCACTAGGCCACTGTGTCCAATCCTTGCTACTCCTTCACCAGCTCTTCAGGAAACGCAATTCCACTCAGAACTCATGGAAGTTACTGCCTTATTTTTCTGTCTACTTCCCTCAGAGGTACACTCCCAGACGTTTTTCTTTACGTGAGGGGCACCCTGCCTTTGCTCATATTTGAAACAAGATCACCAATCTTCAAAGTGCATTATAAACGACACCGTAGGAATTTAATTTCAATTGCTCCTCACCTGGCACTCAAGTAGAGATGGGATTTTCAAATAAAAATGTTCGCCACGGCCAGAAATCAATCCCCGGTCTTCAGCATGGGAAAGCTTCGATATCAATGCGATTCCGCATTATTTTCTATTAAGTAACTTCCTTCTAAACGCTCTCTTTGCATTGTGCCACTTCTCTTAGCCGATTGCGAGAATAGCATGCACCGATACTGAGGAAGACTAAGCAGCAATTCCATATTCTCTCCCTTATTCCCCCTCTTACTCACTCTCTCTCTCCCCTTATTCTCCCTTAAGGGTAGATAAGAAGAAGAAGACAGAGGTGGAGTAGAGGTGGGCGCGAAGCGGAAGGGCAAAAGAAAATATCCCTTCCTTCATATCCCAATCTCTTGTCTTCTCTCGACTACCACTCCCTTCTGGAGGGAGGCCTCTCCAGCCCAAATCCTTTCCCCCAATGTCCCCTTACTTCCTTCATATTTTACTCATGTTACCGTTTCTTTTTTTCCTACCCTTCACCTTCCAGTCTTTTAGTTTTTTCTTCCCCCTGCTTTCTCTTCCGCACGATAGATGAGGGGAAGAGAAGTCTCAGACCCCTTTGGTTTATTGGATATGTGCTGGTCACGATATGGCAGGATAAATGGGAAGGTAAGAGACAGTAAAGTCTGAAGGAGAGGCTTCGATTGGATTGGTGGAGTGAGAGAAAGACACAAAGACGGAATGAGGCGAATCACACTGATGCTGAGGCTGGATGGAGAGCACGATGTTGCAGAGATTGTATGCGCTGGTGTGATACCTTCGACATCATCGTCTACGAAATACCTTGCAAGCCATCCCAAGGGAGTGTTTCCCGGGTTTATTTAACACGTCACGTAAGACTAGTACCAGTACAAGGAACCCCGCACGCTTCCTTGACCTCTTGGCGGGGACCAAAATGTGACGGAAATAACCAGAAAAGAGTGCCAAGTTAAGAGGCTGGAAAGTTGGACTGTGACGGTGAGGGTCCTTGAATGCACACATCTCATAAACAGTTACATGTATCTAAATCTCCATTGTTTTTAACAGTAAAATTATGTTGTCTTCATGATTCTTCATGGTTCTCATACCATTAAAATTTAATATATCTTCCACAAGACGAACTTTGAAACCGTAACTTTTATATCCTTTAATACATTCCCTACTTCTTCCCCTTCATCCCCTATTTAGAAAAATGTCTAACTGCGGACTGTTTACCCTACAGAATAAGCTGACGGATTTTCCCGAGGCGCATCTAATTGCGTGATAATGACATTACGCCAACGACGCAAACAATGGCTACTACCCAAAACTGCATACGTCACCCTCTTGCAGCAACATCCTCCGGGACTTTTCCTCAGTACTACGTTCACTCAGATAGACTTGATGCACCAATTGAAAAAATCCATCGCACATATGAATCAAGCTCACTAATCCCTTTCCTAAAAGGCTACCAATTGCCTCGATATCTAAAGCCCACGATTTTGCCGCCCACTCCACTTCGGCCTTGCCGAAAAAAACCCCTCTGAGGTCTATTACGGCCATTAGCGGGCAATGTTTGATTGAGATGCCTTGAATTGAAAACAGTTTAAAAACTAGGTAATTTTTTTTTCTCTGTGAGCCTGACATCCCATTTTTGCAGGCTGTAGTCATATGTAGTTATTTGGCTTGCAGGCTGTAGTCACTGTGAAATTTTCGTGAACGGCTGGCAGACCCGTGAGTGTTGGTGAGTAATTGGGTTTAGTGTTGGTAATTAATACTTCCTGGTTTTATCTAATGGTTGATAATACTTGTCTTACACTGAATCCTTATTTATAACCCGAGCATAGAAAGCGCCTCCTATTCTAAAATGGACTTCATTAGCGAGAAAATCAAATTCATTCTCCCGTAACTCTTCAAGATTCATCATATTTTCTAGTCTTTTGTCGCAGTCTTACAAAAGAAACAGTTCGACTGACGAAGTGTGGGATGCAGGGTGCTTCAGAAAGGATTTAACAATTTTGTAAATTCATATCAATTTATTCAGCGAACTTATAGAGCTGGTTTTGATAAAGTTTGTTGCAAAATTGATCAAGCTTTGACGAATGTAGTTGATTTGTACCAAATGGCACCACTAGGCATGGGCACTTCCTAATTAATTACCGGTAAACAACCCACGAGCCACTTAAAGCACCACTTGTACTGAACCGGTAGTGCCGAAGCATTATTATCGGTAAACCAGTATTTTTGTCTATATTTTTATAAATTTGTTGTAAATTAACATAAATATGACCTAATTTGTCCAGCACTTCCACAAACAGGTGCATGTTGATTCCAGTACAGTAGATAGTCACACAAAGATCAACAGAAATTATTTTTAATTAGCATTTGTGGGACCTTATAAATATATGAATCGCCGCGAGTAACTATGCTTCGCACTTGCAAAGTTACTTCGTTTATCATTCAAAATAATTGAAGGCAGTTCAAATAATGCCATATGGTATAATTTAAATTCATTTGCGATCTAAGTACTTAATTATCCATATAGTACAGTTTAATCTACCTCTACGCTAAATGTTATTTATAACATCGAACATCCCTTTGGTCGATTGACACCGTCAAGCTTTATTAAACTATGGATAATTTTTCGTGTGTTCCCTCTTGTCATCCAATTCAAGAAATATGGATGCTAGGTTTCATGAATAATTAATTAAGAGCAGTGTAATAGATATGACAATTAGTAGACTAGAGTCATGGCCATTTAAAGCGCATTAAAACTTTTAAAACGTATTTTAATTTGAGAAATGGAGAGTTCTTTGAATATAAGTTCAACAAATCATTGCATAAATGGACCTGAACTGGGAAGACTGAGAAGCACGTGAGGTACTAGACATCAGTAAAAATATATGGATTGCCCAGAGCAATAATTATGGTGTCGATAAATCGGGTTTATTTACTTATATAGTTACGAGAACAAATCGGCCAAAAATACAATTTAAGATTCGTCTGTCGTTGCGAGGCTAAAAATTATAATGAATATCATTATTATGCGGGAAAATATGACCTAGATGCAAAAGCACCCTAAAATATATTGCTACGGCTAATATTTAGTAATGAAATGATATGCATACAAATTACGCGAATCTCAATAAAATTAACGGAGTTCTTGAGCATAAAATTAGATTTAAAGCCTGCATTAAGAGCGCAAATTTACCATATTTCATTTTCATTATTCGTTTTTTTCTGATTTATTTTGTTCTTTGCATCTTTTAAGGTTCCAAATGAACCAAAAAATATCCGTGAATAGATAAATATTTAATTTAGCGTGTGAGGGCATAAAGCGGGGGACTCGTATTTTGATCCGCGCCAGCACGTGGCTCAAGTATCAATCGGCTTCGGGAAAAGTTTCCGAAAAGTTGCCACACCGATTCCAAAGGTGTTGAGGAACTACCTAGCCCTGAATGTAAGCGACATCGTAGTACCATCGCGAGCAATAAGGCTTCGGAAAAAAACTGTAAGGATTAAAAGGGCCGGGAAATACGATGAAAGTTGAAGATCGGAAAAAAATGCAATTAAGTTCTCAACTTAGTCACGAAAAGTTTTCGATCTTAATAAATCCCTTTTCATATCCAAATAACAATTTCACTGCAATCACATGGTTTCGTGCGCGATTAACACGGTAGAAAATGGCTACGGTGGCAAGGGAGTACCAACGGCGAATTTTAATTAAAAATGGAACTGCAGTTTTTTATCATTCTTTTCTCCTGAAGTCTGCCCTACTTGGTACTTTATTTATAACTCATCCATCAGTCTCGGCTAGACTGATAACATGCCTAAACCATTTCAAAGTGTTACAAAGATGCAATGGTTTCAACTGTTTCTTCAGATGATGTGGAAATATAATTCACATCACGATATGAAACCGGTGAGGATCTTTGGAAATCAGACGGATTGAAGAGAAGTGTGCCATTAAAAAAAGATGAAGCTGCCAGGTAGCAGATCAAATTGAAAAGCCTCCTGCAGACGCTTGTGGAAACAACTAAAAGTTATTGAAACCACTCTAAAACGTTCCGCAGCTGTCAACTGTCATAACCAGATGAACGCAAAATCCTGTCTCGTCTTTGCATTATCAATCTGCCGACGTTGCGTCCGGTACACTGATGAAGTATGGTAAATCGGGCTACCATAATGCGTTTACCTTTTTGCTAATAAACTTTGTCGCAGCCTCACTCATATTACATGCGTTTATCATTCTCTAGAGCTTTTGCATAAATTATAAATGACCTCATGATATTCACTAACTTCGCACGTTCACACATCACACAGTCTGAAGAATTGGATGGATGAATTTATAGCACGGTGACCAGCTATTCCGGGCGGGATTTTCAGTACCTACCCATTACGTTTAGACCTGATGATCTATGAAATACGAATATGGACGAATGGAATATGAATGATGACCTATGGAATACGACCAAGAAAATTCTCGAGCTTTCAAGGAAAGTATTTGATTATCGAAGGCTATCAAATGTCGGGAATTAGGCAAGATGGATGGATGGATGGAAGGCAAGATGGAATGAAATGTTACTCACTTTCCAGCCAAAATATTAATATAGTGCTTGTTTAAAGATTCGGGGCTGGGATAAATGGTTATTCAAAATTTAAAAAAAATCGTCGTCGTTAGTTTTTGTTGAGGTTTATTTTACGTGCGTAAAACCTAACAATACACCAACATATTATTCTCCTTGGAACTGAACTTCGAAGACCACAGGACTGCTGGCTGACTTTGCTTATTACTTTCACTTCTTCAGCCATTCACGATAGATTTCTGAAAAATGATCGTCCCCACAGCGAAAAACATCATCTTCGTCAAGAATGGATCAGGTCCTTGAAACCTTACACTTCATCCCCTATTTTCCTCAGGGTTAACACTCTGAGCTTACTCAGTTAAAGAAAACTCTATTTCCTTCCAATATTCTTTTTTGCTACTCTCATCTACCTCCGCTGTATCTACAGCACGGCTTCGTAGAATGTCCATTCTCCCTTTCTATTTCTTCATCATGGAAATTAATCTTTTTTGCCGTCAGGTACTCTGTAAATATGTCTTCCTTTCGAGTTTCACTCTAATCTATTACTTCCCACCCTGTAATTCCTCTCAGTGAGTACCACATTTCCATTTTTGAAGCATGACTTCCTATTAAAACTTCTTTATCTGGTCTGAGAATTTGTGTAAATGTTGTTCATGAGAAATACTTTCAACTATTTCGCAAATATGCTTCTCAGAGAATAGATAGGATCGATTTTTTAATATCGTCATTTTCTTAAAAAAATAAATACACAACTCTTAATATTCCGAGCACTGCATATCATATCTCAAATGGTACCAATGGTGTTGAATAAAACTACTTGCTCTAATAAAGTAATCAGTCAACGACACACAGCCAATGTTTTCAAGGAGATATGAAAAATGTAGCTTAATCCGATTCAAACGCAATCAAATACAATATACTATTTATTAAAATATCAGTTACTAACGTGAAAATGATAAGGTGTCATATAATTGGATTTCCGAAAATCATCAATCACATAAATGACGAATTAATGAAAAAGATTTTTAACAATTATTTTCTCTGGTATAGACGATCTTTTAATTGGATACATTACCTAAATATTTATTGCTAAAAGTTAAAAGCAAACCTTGTATATTGGTTTTATATTGCAAGGCATCAATTCTCAATTTTTACCATTGAAACATTGAAGATTTGAAGAGCTAAGAAGCTATCCCAAAGCCAGAGTCAAACATTATTGTTTGCAAATAAAATTGCTTTTTAACCACCGGCTAATTTATCAGCTATCAAATTTAACAACTACCACATTCACAAAGATATTAATTATATTGATCAAGATTTAAAAAAAATTGAAGCACTTACTGTCCCTTCTTTCACCTAAAAGCTTACCTATCTGTGTGATGTTGTTTTAAGAATTTGATAATGTTCATGAAGCATTGAATCCTTTGATAAAAAAGCTAGTAATTCTCTAGTATATCTGAAAGATGCAAAACATAAACCAGCAACCAATTTACACATACCTTCAAGCATTTATTTATATTTTGCATATATATTTGGTAGCTTTTATGGTAAGGGGAATCCTGATCTCAAAAAAGAACTTACCAAATACTATGTAAACATCAACTTTCAATAAACCGTCTCCTAATTCTTTCCATGGAATTCACTGCTCCACCCACTTCAAGTTTGAGAAAAATATATATTTTTTAAACTGAAGCCACATTAGGGTAAGATATTTTGGCTTTCATTGGCAATAATAAGTAAGAATATAAATGGGCTCACTTTTTGGACATCAATTACAGTATAACACTACTAAATACCACTATTTACACATTACGGTTTCATAGTCACCGTAGGAAATGTTTATGCGCGGATCGCCCAGTTTCATAACCGGGATTTAAATAAGCGATTTTGGAGGAGAAACTATATCATCAATAATTGTGCATGAAATAAACATTATTGATACTTATGATATTATTGTATCAATGTAAACATCACAACAATACATGCATAAAATATTCACCGAAATGTACTTACGAAGTATCTACAAATATCTGCTCAGGCTTCAAGTGGATGTTCCATTAAAACAGTGCATTCTTCCTTTGGTTCAGCCAATCGGATAAAATCTGGTATGTCTAAAATAAAAAAATCATTTTTAATATCTAAAAGTTGGATATCTTACTGATATTGAACATGCTTACACGACATTTAGTCCCAATTTTAAAAATATTGTAATTGTTGGCGACTTTAATGCTAATCTGTTACGGGGTAGCTACTCTTCATCCTTCCTAAAGAATTTTATTTACAGCTATAATCTTCATCTTGTTTCTACGCAACCAACCCATCACACTGAAAACAGTCATACTCTGTATCGTTCCCTTGCAAAGTCTCGTCATTTTCTCAATCCCTGGTACCCTTTCTCTCCGCTCTCGTCAAAGTTGCAATTTCCTACAAATTCAATATGCCTTGTCCGCTCCCTCCTAAAATTGTCTACCACGATCTGATAAACTTTGACGCAGTCGTATTTTAGGAAGACTTGATCTCTAGCGAATGGCAACACTTTTCAAGATCTACCTCCGTTGATTCCAAACTGGAATACTTCAATTCTAACTTCTTGGACTGTTTAAATCGTCATGCCCCTTTGCGTACTTGTAAACCTCGACGATTCTCAGCCCCATGGATAACAAATGACCTTAAACAAAAAATGAAGGAAAGAGATAAATCACGAAGGATCTTTATTCGTACAAAAAGCCCCACTGCCTACGCTGAGTTTATAGCATTACGCAATCAAGTAAAACGCTCTGTCACAGAAGCCAAGATAAAACACTACGTAGCCACCTTCTCCAACTTGACTCAGCCAAACCAGACTTGGAAAGAACTGAGGAACCTTGGCCTTGTGCATCGACCTAAAAACGAACCTGCGTATGAATTCTCACTAAGCGAATGAAACAAATACTTTGCGCATACTGGTACCTCAGAGGTAAATACTGCCTTAAATATATTTACTATCCATAATGTACTTCCACTTGTACCCTATAAAGAAAATAGCTTCTATTTCCAATATGTTACGCCTGAAGTTCTACGAACAACATTATCAATCTCTGCAACCACTTCTTTTGGGATTGATGGCATCTCAGATAAATTTATAAAGGCTTCTTTAACAGCAAATTTCCCTCAAATCCTTGATCTTTAACTTATCCTTAATGTCAGCTGAATTTCCGAAGGGTTGGAAATCATCTCTTATCACACCTATTAAAAAGGTAAAAAACCCTATCAAACCTCGGGATTACCGCCCAATCTCTAATCTGTGTGCCCTCTCGAAGTGCCTTGAAAGAATTGTCTCCCTTTAGGTCACCGAATACCTAAACCAAAATAACTTACATGACCATTACCAATCTGGCTTTCGGAAAAATTCTCCACACAGTCAGCGCTGCTAAAAGTCACGGACGACATCCGTCATGCAATTAACCAACAAATGATCACTATCCCTGTCCTATTTGACTTTACTAATGCTTTCGGTCTTGTGAATCATGCCCTACTTCTCCACAAGATGAAAAACCTTAATTTTTCTTGCTCCACACTAAATTGGTTCCATTCATACTTAAACAGGTGAAAACAAGCAGTCAAGGACTCTATTGGTAATACATCGAGTTGGGATAATATTTACTGTGGAGTACCTCAGGGCTCAGTTCTTGGCCCTCTTTTATTTCCTCTCTATATCCTTGACCTCCCAAACTGTATTGAGCACTATAAATACATGCTATATGCTGATGATTTCCAAATTTACTATCTTTGTCATAAGACTGAGTTGATTGATGCAATCACGAAAGTAAATCATGATGTTAAAGCCATCGCCTCATGGGCTGTTGGTAACAATTTTGTTCTTAATTGCAACAAAACTAAATCAATTGTACTTGGTACCTCAAATTTACTCAGAAATGTGGATGTAAATGCTATACCAAAGATAACAGTTGGTGACACCAAAATATTATACTCAAATTGTGTTAAAAATCTGGGTGTCACGATGATGTGTAACTTGTCTTGGCAGAATCATGTGCAAGCCGTGTGTAATAAGGTTAATATGATCCTCTACCATCTTAAAACCCAAAAAGGCCTTCTGCCACCTCACACTCTCAAGCATCTAGTATCTACGCTCATTTTCCCTCACATCGATTATTGCTGACTGGTTTATCAGGATCTAACTGAAGAGCACAATGCTAAGCTTCAACGCCTATTAAATTAGGTTAGGTTTAGGTACGCGTTAGGTTTATTTTCAACAAAAGTAAGGATGATCATATTTCCCGTTATTTTACCCGTCTTGCATGGTTAAAGGCAAAAAACAAAAGAAAATACTTGCTTGGTACATACCTCTACTGTCTTTTCAAAAATGAACAACCTAGTTACCTGAAGCAATTTTTTTCTGTCAGAAATAATAAGTCCAACATTTTGACTAGAATGGCCCCTGATTTTCTCATCACCCCCCAACACAGAACGACAACTTATGAAAAATATTTCTCTGTGGTCGGAGCACGATTATGGAACAGTGTTCCAAAGGTCTCTTTGTCTGTTTCTAAGCAAAG
Source organism: Pyrrhosoma nymphula (assembly GCA_963573305.1). NCBI lineage: Eukaryota > Metazoa > Arthropoda > Insecta > Odonata > Coenagrionidae > Pyrrhosoma > Pyrrhosoma nymphula. The sequence continues at coordinate 42,627,066 of OY754334.1, forward strand.
ATTTTTTCGCTATATACAATCTCTCGAAAGTGTATAACTTCTGTTCTTATTTCTTCTATTTTATATTGTCATGTTATTTTCACCATAATGTATCCGTCCATCCCTATATTTCACCCATATAAATTTTTGTTTTTTTTTTATCTATTATGAGCCCTATTTTATTGTATAACCCCATTATGTTCTTAATGGACAATTCCAAGAACAATAAATAAATAATAATAATAATAATATTTGAGTAATCAATGCCGAAAAAACCCCCTCTGAGGCCTATTCCGGCCATTAGCGGGCAATGTTTGATTGAGATGCCTTGAATTGAAAACAGTTGAAAAACTAGGTAATTTTTTTCTCTGTGAGCCTGACATCCCATTCTTGCAGGCTGTAGTCACTGTGAAATTTTCGTGAACGGCTGGCAGACCCGTGAGTGTTGGTGAGTAATTGGGTTTAGTGTTGGTAATTAATACTTCCTGGTTTTATCTAATGGTTGATAATACTTGTCTTACACTGAATCCTTATTTATAACCCGAGCATAGAAATCGCCTCCTATTCTAAAATGGACTTCATTAGCGAGAAAAACAAATTCATTCTCCCGTAACTCCTCAAGATTCATCATATTTTCTAGTCTTTTGTCGCAGTCTTACAAGAGAAACAGTTCGACTGACGAAGTGTGGGATGCAGGGTGCTTCAGAAAGGATTTAACAATTTTGTAAATCCATATCAATTTATTCAGCGAACTTATAGAGCTGGTTTTGATCAAGTTTGTTGCAAAATTGATCAAGCTTTGACGAATGTAGTTGATTTGTACCAAATGGCACCACTAAGCATGGGCACTTCCTAATTAATTACCGGTAAATAACCCACGAGCCACTTAAAGCACCACTTGTACTGAACCGGTAGTGCCGAAGCATTATTATCGGTAAACCAGTATTTTTGTCTATATTTTTATAAATTTGTTGTAAATTAACATAAATATCAATCAAACATATTTATAAATGCATGCCGAAATAATGTGTTGTTTGCCGAAAGAGTGCGTACAGTTAAAAAAAAAACTTTCGAGTTCAGATTTAATTTATTGAGACTTAGCTAATAGATACAAAAATTTTTTTCTTTGAAATATTCAAATAGGATTTGAGTTCTCCCTCCAAGAAATTAAGACAACCAGTTTTATCCGGAAAATACGTCAATTCACACTAAGCTGAAGATTTTTATATCCTTATCAAAAGTAACCGATTGTTATTCGTCATGACGCTAATGACAATAAACTTTCTTCTGTACATGGTCATTTATTAATATTTTCAAAATTATCAAAGAGTGGAATGACTCGAGCTCAAACCTGTGCAGAGTCAAAGAATGAGGCAACGCAAGCTTCATCTATGTCGAATAAAATAGGAAGCAAAACTGAATGTTTAGTAATAAATTAACATAAGAATTGCAGGTAATGGGACTTCTCAGCAAAAAACTAATGCCAAAATTTGGGTGATGATGGGTTAGGAATTACAGAGATTGATGGGAATACAAAAAAATGCAATTTACAGATCCTTCCCTTGTAGAAAACGTCTTTTCGAATGAGAGTCTCAGCACAGATGTAGACATGTCTGTACTATTCCAATGCCTAACATCGTGAAACACCAGACAACGAGGGCAAATGCTTACGTTCTGTTTTTTTTAGTTTGCCAAGGGCAAACATGAGTATAGGGTATATAGCAAGGTTAAGATAGTGAAATTATGAATTGCAGAGTGGTGATTCTGGCATAAAACATAGCGGTGAATTAAAATTTTCCCATAATCTCAAACAATTTATTTTTGGAGAAATGGCTTTTGAAGGATTTCCAGTCCATTGACTCGATAGGAACCAGAGTTTGGTTAAGGTTCTTGAATTAAGGGAATGCTGAAAAATAAGTACAAAAATAGCAAAAATGACACGAAAAAGAGTATCCTATTTTTTAGGCAATGAGGGACGAATTTACGCCATAAGATTGAAGTTGGAAAATTTGAGCGTCTAGAATCAAAGAAAAATTATTGGATATCAGTTTAGCGGTAATAATATCGGACATATACACTATTATAATAATCCGACGTAGTTAATATTGAATACAAGTTTTTATGCAACATCGCAACGGTTTTACTCCGAGAAATGACCACAAATGCCCTAAAAATGAATGGTTTCAGAGAAAGTAGCGAGGAGCACATGAATATTAATTATTAGGCTACAAGTTATGATTAATGACAAACATGTGTACTACAAACCCCTGGAGACTCTAGGCTCACTGCGTAATTACGTTGACACTATTTAAAAGTATGTTATCAATTAATAAAGTTTACTTAAAGGTTCTTCGCACCACTCTGAAGTAGTATGCAGGTACTCTTTTACATACGGATCTGTGTCTACCTTTTTTCATATATATACTCGTAAAAGACCCGCCTAATTGACTCTTTTGTAAAAACTCAAGCTGCATATCCCTAACCTCCTGAAAACTATTCCTAACCTTACCCCTTCCCCGGAGTTTTTAGTCCTGACATCCGCAAGCATACGGCCACACCCATGTTGCCCGGTTTCCAACGCACTCGTCCGTTCACCTCCCTTATCATCGCCAGTCTCATTCACGCTAACTCTTCACATCTCACTATCCACACACACACACATACATACGCCCCACTCTTGTCCCACCATTCCCTCGGCGCGCCTAATCGGAATATTTCCCCCAGCATCCCGTGGAACACCGGGAATTTATCTGCTCCGTTCTCCCCCATATCTTTCAACGCCACTCACCATCAACGAAAAAAATGTTGAAATGTAAAACGAAATGACCAAAAAAGAGAGAGGAAGTTGTGCGGGGGGAGGGGGAGAAAGGGGAGAGATGTTGTCGAATGATGATGAAAAAATAAATACACATATCGTGCCCGAATGAGAGAAGGAAAAAATTGCAATACGTTGATCAAGATGTGCAGATAGGGATAGATGGGGAAATTGGAGGAAAGGGAAGAGGTTGCTATTCTCGGATACTGTGGGATTTCGGCCAATCTGATAGGTACGGGGATATACATTTTCAGTCAGGACAGGTAAGTACTTTGCCAATTCAATCTCAACTCCAGTTTGCGGTGCTTTAACGGACGATACTGATGGCTTCATGCCGGATGAGCAAAGCTAAGTGAATACCTTTAAAACCACTTTGTGAAAGCATCGCAGATCCCATAAAGTATGACATCAGGGCCAAGATCACGGTTCTTCATAGCGCGTGCGCTCGTGTTATCGTTATTTTACAAACTATCACGAAAATATAAATAAATGAGGAGCTAAGACTGAGAGAAGAAGGGAAGAGAAATACCAATAAAATAAGAAATAGATTAATGGAAATAACCCAAAGGTGCAACGTCGTAATAAACTTTAATATAGAGATTACTTCATTGGTTACATTCAAAAATGAACATCGTGCACCACCCTGCGTTAAAGCACCTATTATTACAAGACTGATACACGCCTAAATGAGAGATACAGATTGGAACATAGGGAAAGTCAAATGATTTTCTCATGGAGGATTTCCACATCATCATCAAAAGTAGTTATCAATCCGTGATTGGTTTTCAGCAGCAGCAGACCTTCACTCTCCTCACCAAACTTTTTTCATTCCCACATAACGTCCTTAGCTACATACTAACATAACCTTGACGTCCTTCATAATTTTCCTGAGATTTCTACACAATCGTGAAAGATAATAAGAAAAAAATTATAAGGGTCGGCCTCCAGATGAAGACTGAAACGTGGGCGTAATCAAGAGGGGAGAAGGAAAGATATTAAATGAACATGCATAGGGTAATTTACACGAGGGTAAATATCAAGGTGAAAGAGAGCATTAACCATAAAAAAATTTGAAGCCTACGGTGCTTCAGTTAATCTTAAATTCGAACTAAACAGTTTATTAAGTTTGAATAGGACAGTATGTGTTAGAGAAAAATATAATTTGATCAAACCCACTCAGTGTCTTATGACAGAAAAGGAGTGGATAGAATATAATAATTTTTTATGCCGTTCGAAAAGGTTTCTTTATTTCATTTTGAGGGGAATCATTATGGGAAAAAACTGAATTATAGCTACTGAAAGTGATTGACCTAATGAATTGGAAGAAAAAATTAACAATAAAGCCTTACTCTCCGCTTTCCGTCGAGGAGACTTATTTGCAATTGGCTAAGTGTGTTTATTAAGCATTTATGCGCTAATTCTTATAGAGAAAGGAAAGTAATTTGGTCTCACACTCATTTTTTATATGAAAAAAAATGGTCGGGGAAGGAATATATGGAGTGAGCCATGTTAGTGGTTCTAAAAATAAAACACGCATACAACGAAGAAAATAGGTATTCGCTGAGTACACACGCAGGATTCATAGAGATTTGTAAACCATACTGCTCTGGCGGAATGGGAGGATTGGTAATGACTGAAATAAAAAAAATATTTTTTACACTTTCTCAAAACTCTTAGACCATATGATAAGACGAGATCTATACCTCTATTACAATTATTATAAGTTAGCTAAGTAAGGTTTCCCTTTTATAAGAACTGAAGCCCACCAGTTTAACTTGTTTTTGACGATAGTCAGTCGTTGCAGAATTTCTTTCTTTACTTCTTGTATTGATAATTAAAATGAGTAGCGTTTAGTATATGATCTGCTAATAAACTGAGAGAAACTTACATTTCACTTACAGTCACCCATAAAATTTATTGAATAACGTAAGCGTACAATAACATGCTGTACAATGAGTTCATTTTTCTAATTCTGTTGCCCTTTGCAAATATATCTCACCCTAGTAAGCTTATTAAGATTGCTATAAAATTCCAGTGTCATCTCTTCTACACACCTATTTTAATGCCTTAAGTGCTACCTGTTCCACGGGCGAAACATATTTTATGGTGTTCAATATCACTCCTTTTTCTATTGTGGACAATAGAAAAAGGAGTGAAAGGAAATTATCCTATTTCAATATCACTCCTTTTTCTATTGTGGACAATAAATAAAATACTTATAGAACGTACTTCGGTTTGGCAAATTCCTTCTATGTCAAATAAATAAGGTATTAAAACCATCTTGTTCTCTTGCGTCTTCATAATCCAAAACAAAGGACAAACATATGCATATCACTGAGGAGAAAAAATTCCTAGGATATGAAAAAACTAGCATCGATCAAAGTACCTTAATGTAATTACAATTTCTTTTCGCGATCGATATTAACTAGTTATCGATTCAATATCGAGATTAAAAATTGATAAATCATAATATGAAGAGATGAAGGAGATGATAGAGGAGATAAAATGCAATACAATAAAAACTGCAACGCAGATAATACAAATATATATGAAACGTATTTTGAGAGTAAAGCACTGCTGAAAACTAAAATAGTTGCAGAAATAAATGGTGTTTTCAAAGAATGCTGGGAACTGAATACATCGAGAAAATTATGAGGGATGTAAAAAGAGGAATTATTAAATTATAAAGTGGTTAACTGAGAGAAGACTGTAGTGGAGTGTTACAGCAAACCAATCTCCAGGCCAGAGGATTTTTAAACTCTGATAATCATTGTTTTTTCCTCTTTTCTTTCTTCTGTAAAAGGACAGTGGCCTGTCCTTCTTTGCTATTACCTAGGTTGTCCCTCAAAGTTCTTATTGGTCATATTTTGTCTACTAGTTGGTAACTTACAAGCAATCTTAAAAGTTCTATTGCTATTCATAATACTTACATAAAGGCACATAGTTCCATTTTTCTATTACTCACCTTGTCAGTAATATTTAAAAACGAGCACTCCCACTCTTGACTCAATTAGCTATTTCGTTTCTGATGTTTCTGGCCTCGGCATGTCTGGTGATAGCTTTTTAAAATATATAACTATAAAAGTTAGCTTTTCCTGATAGTGTCGTTCAGGCAGCCGACTCTCTTGTTTAATTTAGAGACTTTTAGCGAAACTCATTTTCTAGGTCCTCGTGACTGGAAAAATCAGTCTGTAAATAATTAAACAACAGGACTTGTTGAATGATATTGCCGAACACTTCCAGTTAGCATCTGACTGGGTATCTATCAAGCTTTGAATTTAAAATTCTAGAGACGGCGCAATAGGCTTTGCTCCAGAGGTATGTAATTGAACTTAGGCACAAAAGTTGTTCCACATTTTCTCAACTTACTCTCTTATCCATGTTCTTCGACAAAATTGCTCTCGCCAAAACGTCAAAAAAACTCGTCGATCGAGAAAAGACGCACCACTCTTTTTGAGAGATTCACACCCTATAAGTTTCCCACTCAGGTAAGGTCGCAAACCCGTAGCAGACAGACAAAATCATTCAGGACTCCCCAAGCGGATTTTCTCCTCCTTCTCCTCTTGTCTCTCCTCAGAAACTCTTCGAAACCTTCCCCCCACCCCAAAAAAACCCTCGTCTCCACTCTGTATCCTCGCACCCCCTTTGAAGTCTTTTGACTTAATCTCATCCCCAGTTCACTCACCCCATCAGTACACTCCACCCTTAGAGACCAACCTACCTCACAATTCCATCCCTCACAGACTCACCCTCGTGGGGAAACAGATCCTCCCGAGTTTGCCCATTTCGACGTGAGCCGCATGGAAAGTAAAGGGACGCTGGATGTGTGTATACGTCTGTTGGAGTGCTGGTGGGAAGGTAAGGTAGGGTGTAGAGATGTGTTCATAAGGGTGCGTCGACGTCATTTTGGTACGCACGAAACCCCATTCCAAACTGTTGTCATATACACACATCTTTTTCGATAGACCACCTTTGAAAATATATTGACAACACTAATGGCTGTTTTTATGATAATAAGGATATGAAAATGTATTACCAAATGGGAAACTTGCATAGTAGGGAAAGTACTTGAACGTAAATTTATTTCACAGCAAATTCCATCAACTAATTTATTGTTCACGACCATGGTTTCATTTCGAAGCAACGTTATCAGGTGAGTTAGGCAGAAAGGTGGAAAGTCTATGCAGTAAATTCGGTGGCAGTGGAAGGAGGACAGGAAAAAAGGACGGGAGGGGAAGGGGAATGGCCTATGGGAAGGGGAAGAGAGAAAGGAGTGATTTTACCTCAAGGTGGGTGGAATAGTAACAACATTCTTTCCTCCTTGATTTTGCCTCACGTGCTTTTGTACCAAGAAAAGGAGATCAGATGGGACATAATTGACGAGCCAGAGATCAAAAGGTATGTCAATTCAAAAACATATAAATTTGTCAACGAGCATTTTTATGTGAAAACTGATTCGGGCCTAACTTCTTGGAACCAAGTCTTGAAAAAATGATAGCTAAGTATTTTCCACACCACACTAGGTGTGAGATTTATATCGTGGAAAATGTTAAGATATCGTTTTTATTAAGAAATTTTGTACTCCTCACGCTCCCCCTTTTAAACTTTCTTTCCTTTCCAATAGCCGGTTTCGGTGGTAGTGGGGTTAAGTCCTTTCCTGTAAACCCGAAGGTTGCGTGTTCGAATACCGCCTGGAATGGATTTTCATTTCTCAGGGTATGGCTGTGTGCGTTCATCTTTTTAAATAGAGTTAAATGGAAGAGAAAAATATATATTCATCATTTTGCATAGAAAGACACCATTATTCTACCTTTCGATGTAAGTCGAATCGAGCATAGTCATGACGGTAGATCTTCTTAGATAGACATTTGATTCGGCGAAAGATCTGATAAGACATTTTTTCAATTCATATGCAGGGAATGCATCAGATCATTATTATAAAATACTACCGCATTGCATACCTTAAAATTCAACAGGAGGAAGAAAGCAGTGGAATTGCTAAATAGAATACAAATATTTCTATCAATATGCTGTTGAAAGCGTATGCATCCAGTTAGAGGATAAACTATAAATAATATCAAAAATATTAAAATATATCACGAATTACATTCGTTCAAAATTTTCAGGAACGTCCTAGTTCACCAGGAGGTATTTAAATTAAGCATATTGTGTCTCAGGCAAAATATATACCTGGGAATTTGTGATTTTTTGTAGCTTAGAAATAAAGGTTATCTACCCGTTGAAGCCTAGGTCAGTGTAGTAACAAAGTTTGTATAATTACTTTTTCCATTTCTCCTTGCTCTTTGAAAAGTCTTTTACATCTAAATATAAATATGATAACAAACAAACAAATATAAAATAGAAAAACTATTAAGCTCTCTGTATATGATAAGATGTATAAAATTAAGTGGATGATATATCCTTGTCAAAAATACCAGAGCCAAAAATTCCAAGGCTTAACTGCCCCCTTCACCACACAGTAAGCCAACCCGAATTCGACAAATCCAGCGTTCCGTGGCACACGAATAAGTGAAACTTAGGCGTACTCATTACGCAGCGGGTGAAGGCGAGATGAAGAAGGCTTGGGGCTGGGGGAGGCTTCAGTTATACTGCGAGCTGGGAGGGAGACTTGAGCTGACCCCCTAGGGGGGTGCTGCAGTGGTGTTGGCAGGGGGCTGGGTGTTGTCTGACTGAGCCTAACCCCTACCCGAACGAAGCAAAGTTTTCCCGGAGTTTTGAATTTTTCAAAATTGCATTGCACGAAAGTGGCCCCGAAATTAAATAAACCGACTAATAAATTATTCCGGGGAATCCGGGCTGTTGAAGTAAGGGGGTGCGCGGAGGATGCTGCTAATTAGAGTAATAAGGAGTGCGGGTGAGAGCTTTCCCTCCGAAGCATTACCTTCCACCCCAACCAAAATCCACCACCGCATGCCCTAGAAAACCCGGCTACCATTCTTTACAGCCTGAAGTCATGAGATCATCCCCCATCCCCAACACAACATCGAGGAAATGTGCATTACTTTTTAAAAATTACATGTACCTACGTTCAGTTCATCTTCATCTGAATGCACACAACGAGTTTTGCAGAACAGCCGAAATTGCTTTTTGAAAATATTCCTAGCTAAAATTATGCGTGATAAGCGGCGTGAAAACTCGGCGCATGATCAAACATTCGCAGGATGATATCGCTAAGTATGCCCCAATTAACTGGGATGATTTGATCCTTCCAGTTGAAATACGCGTAGAGGAGGGAAGAAATGCTGTGCACTAAGTCAAACAGTTGATGAATAATATATTACATAACGAGAACTTTTCAAATTTTAAGCCATATTTTCAAGGCAATTTTATAGAAGGATCAATCACGACTGTTTTAGCACAATAGTAAGCAAATGCTAAATTCATCCGTGTTGATTGTTTTAGTAGAATAATTCTCCTTATACTGATGAGCTGCCAGAGGTATTAAAGAAACAAAGTTAAGATACCAAATATAGAAATCATTTGGCGAAAAATATTTTATGAACTTGTATTTGCCAGCCAAAGGAGCCGACTGCAGAGCCCATTTAATTTACCAATATTGACTTCAATACAGTTACGGAACTAAAGGAGTATACAGAAGTTATTCAACTAAAGATATATTTTGACTATGCACCTGCACTTTAATTATATATTTATTGTCTAATAAAGTAAACTTCTTTTAGATAGTTTTTCGCGTAAATGGTAACTGTTTGAGATAAAAAAATAGTATTTTCCTCCATGTTTTACTCATTCTCACATTAAAACCGTATAATTTTAAATATGTAAAACCAACCGTGTCCTGGGAGATGTGGTAGAACACAGGTATTTTTGATAATGAAAATCAATAGATACAGTAATGCCCATTGTATTTTACCTAAACACGTGTCGTTAATAAGAACTAGGATATTACAATTATCCACGGATAAAGTTTTATTGGACCCGGGTTTCCCTCCCTCCTTAAAAATTTTTCCCCTTCCCCATTCCCTCCCTCACCCACCTTCTCTTGTATATATACCTTGATTTCCAACATGTACCTGATGATGATGCAGTGCATCGAAACCCGGGTCGATTAAAACTTTATCTGTGGAAAATTGTAATATCCTAGTTCTTATTATGTTCAGATTCCACAACATCTCGCCTGATTCCTCCCTTTTTGTACGAGTCGTTAATGTAAAATAACATGGATAGTGCTAATTCTATTGATTTTCATGTAATTTAAAGCTAAATTCGAGAATAAAATAGTATGGAAAGATATGTTTTTGCTGCTTGTATAAATTGGAAGATATATGTAGAGGTAGCCAGAATGTATATTAGGTGACACTAGGGTCATTTTTTAACGGAATCACCTTAATTCCGGCGGTTGAAGCGTATGTATATGGATCATATAGTTGAGGTCATTAGTAAAGGAGCAGGCAAAACAATTTTTTGGTATGTTCACCCATTTCTGAGTCAAGGACCCATTTTTCTTCTGCAGGTTTCCACGGGGGAATATTTTACGGAGGTTGCACTTCCATGCTCTCCTCCTCTCTTCTCTGAACCCTCAGGAGAAGTTTGCAATGAAACTTCTTCCGTCTGAGTCATGCGCCATTACAGCCAGGAAGAATATTTTCTACGACGAGTAAAATAAAACTCTTTTAAGCATTAAACGGTGGGAGGAGGTATGAGGTGGTTCTACGGAGGGAATGGGTAATACTAACGTACCGGAAACCGGGGACCAATTCGTCTCTGGCAACTCCTGTAGTTTAAAGGGGTAGGGAGGGGGGCTCGATTGGAGAAATAGGGAAACAAAGAACCAGGAATAGAAGTTTTGGAGTGGCTAGAGCAGTACTGACTTCCTATCACGAGAACTCGGGTTTGAACTCATGCAGCCGTAAAGATTCAAAGGAGTCACGATCCTTGCGTGGGTGTCATTTGGAGAGCACTTCAAGTAGTAGTAGAGGTGGTTAAGTGTAATCAAATCTTCCTCCATTCGATGTAACCCTTCATTAACAAATCCACTCATGCAAGGATGGGCATATGATTAGGGATTAATTATCTTTCGTAATTGTGTTAATGATTCTTGAAGTGAAGCTTGGATAAAAAAAAGTGAACACATGCAAAATTATCCGTTCTTTTACTAATCGCGACTGTGTCAATCGACCATGAATCTGTTAGGATGCGTGTCAAGGATATAATAACCAAATAGTGCAGCACCGTCAAAGATGAACGACGAAGTCATTAGTAATGTCATATGGCATTATCTGAAGTCCCTACCATATTTTATTCTCGATAGCAAAGTTATGATTAAAGTTCGAGAGAAATTCACAGGTGGCGATGCATAGACTACTCACCAGTAAATGTTAATTTAAAATAATTGTTGAGAATGCTTGGGGAATAGTATAAAACTATTACATAACTGTTTACGGAAATCACGGAATATTAAAGTCAGGTTTCAGTTAATAATAAAATAAATGAATGAATATAAGCAATAAAGTACAGCAGTATTATTATGTAGGTATTACCAGGCCAGTAGTTGCACTATTTTAAAATAAACGCCTGTTATATACCGGTAGGTGCTTTTTTCTAGATACCTACCATACCTACACCAATTTATTTTACACCCATCCACAATTACTTCAGTAATCGGGAGCCTGCTAAAATAGGTAACTAACCCAACCAGTAAAGAACATCCTAGAATATGGAGAAAGGGGAGGGAAGGTTGATTCTGATCTCCATCATTTTTTAATCTTTCGACCCCTACTCATTAATTTCTTCCACCGCGCTATATGGAGTGATATAACCTTGCTTCTTTTGCAAAGTGGAAAAAATCCACTCACACGTGGCGTAGACCCTAATTCACTTGTCTCATACACTCTTCTCTCCTCTCCACTGCAGAAGCTGCACTCAAGGCTCAAGATAGCGGAAAGATGGCGGGGAATGAGTGGAATGAATGACCAAATGCTGTGCGTTGAAATAAGACCCGAGTTGGACCTTTATAATTAATTTAGTCCAGCGTTTTTCACTTCCGATGGTCTCGTTTAAAACACATTATATATTGCATGATGTTTTTGCCTGTCTGTTTCGAACGTTACTTCCGTAGTTCCTGCCTCGATTGAAATACCTGGAGGCAATAAACGGATGTTTGAAGGTTTACATTATAAGAATGCTTCTACCACACGTAACTTGAGTAACTGTAGTAAAGAAGCATGAGTTAATATTTTAAATAATATTTTTATTGATAATTTTATCTATGGCTGTTTTTTGCGGAAAAGTTACTTATTTCTCGACCTATCCCTTTTCATTTTTTTCCCTTTTCAGGGATAACTTCATAAGGAGATCTCATAGTGATAACGACCTACCATTAATTTCAGTTCTACGTAATGAGTAGTCAATGTTATAACAACTTATACATGCTTTAGGGAGAAATATTTAATTCTACTTAATTGCAATATATTAATTTGTGTGAGATAGCGAAGTTTTATGGTATATAACGCACCATCCCCTAAATAATTAAGGATATACCAGCGATATGTAACTTAGATGGCGTGTAAACTACCTGTGGAAGTTTCAAAGTAATGCCTACACTAAATGGGCTTCCACGATGCTTGGAGCGAGGCTATTTATACTAAATATGAGTAAAACTAAAAGCAGTGAAAATACTATATTGGAACAGGAAATGTATCAAAAATATTTTATTATCACTGCCTACTAGACATGGTTAACATAAGTTTCATTTCATGAATTATTGCAAAGGAAAATATTTTGTTTGGTTTTTTTCTACAACTCATCATCATCAACTCATGATCTACAAGTAGTACATCAAAATTGGAAATCAAAATAGTTTTTCAAATATTACACTCAGGTTTATTTAATGGCATTACTTTTGACATATTGTGCCATCGTCAGCACTCTGGCGGTGTATTTTTACAGATATCTTCCTGTGTCCTGGTACTCGAGGTTTCAAATAGAAAAAGTGAGAAAAATTTTTACAGTATATATTTTCCCCTTTCCCTAACTAAAATATAATTGATTAGTGGCAGTAAAATATCTATAAGTAAGTCTAAATTGTGCAATGAAGTAACCGTCTACATTTCATCATTCAGTTTGTAAATAATTATTTTGTTACGAGTTATTAAATGAACAATTATCTCATTCACGTACCATGAAGAGTTTAGGATGATCCTATTATGAAAAGCTGAAAGGAGAAATGGGAAGACATAAAAAATAAAATTGGAAAAAGGATTGTCGAAGTTCCTGTAATGGTTAAGGAGGTTGAAAACAAGGTTTAAAAATATTCACACGGGTAATAAAGAATCACAAAACCTTCGCAGTCGGGGATAGGTACAGGATTCCAAATTACGAAAACTTTATTAGAATAGTGGAACTCAAGATAGTGAAAGAAAATTGGATGGAAAATATTTTATGGATCTTTATTATTGAATAGAACGTTAGCCGAGAGGGAGTACAAAACGAAATTATTTTCTGTTTTTGTTCACACTTAAACGTCATTTTCAAGTTTATAATTTGATTGTGGCTAATAGATATTCTTAAATAATTCTTGAGGAACGCATCCCGTGCATTTGAAAAGACTTTTAAGTGGATGGAAGAGCTGTGGGTGGTACACGTTTTCTAATTATGCCAATTAAATAATCTGCGGTATTCGCACGTAATCAACCATCGTACGCCATATGGTAGGTGGCAAAAGTAGACGGTTAAGTCCAAATAGACTTCATTGGGTATATTTCTGTGACCCTCTATGATGGTGCCGTAAAATAATTATTTACTCTTGATTAGTACTCCAGTTAGGTCTGTCACCTCGAGTAAACCGTAAGCATTTTGTGATCAAAGCAAAAATATTCAAAAAGTGAACTCGACAAAAGGAAAGAATATCCACTCGAAAGAGGTTTACCTTTTTCTGTAGAAAAGAGTATGACTACTTAATAGCCGTGCCAAACATTACAACGAGCGCACATAAAATATAAAAAAGCTGATCGGAAGAGTAGATTCGGGGCCATTAGAGACTCGGAGGCTACAAGCATGGCTAAGATTCCTAGAAAAATTCAGATTACTCGATATAAATGTTGAAACGGAAGGATATTGATATTACCCACACCGATAGAGTGCCGGTACGTTGCCGACCTCAGTGGCGGCGGGGTAACACCCTCACCTGATAAATCCGAAAGGTTGCGGGTTCGAGTCCCACCTGAGTGAGTTTTTTCCCCTAAGGCAGCGGTTCCCAAACTGGGGGTCGCGACCCCCAGGGGGGTCGCGGGCCGTTCGGAAAAGGGTCGCGAGATGACGATTGTAATTACTTTAAAAACAATATCATTTGAATGTACACATTGTTTGTTATTTTTAGGGGGTCGCGGCTAAAACGTATGGGCTAAAATGGGTCGCGGAAAGAAAAAGTTTGGGAACCGCTGCCCTAAGGGAATGGGGTGTTAATTTATGTGTCAATGAGTTAAATTTATGAAAGGACTGTACAGTAATTTCGCTCAGAATAAAATGGTCATTCTAATTATTAATAGTATAGAGCAGAAAAAATTGACACAATCAGAGAGATCTAGTGTGGAGTATATTATTATAGGAATTATGTTTTATTCAACTTGAAGAATAAGTCCAAGTCTGGTGAATTTATTTTAGGACCGTATGCCGCATTAGGCAACACTTCACACCCGAACTGTCGCAAAACATTAGTCTTACCATTTACAATGAGTTGGTGAGTATTATCGTGCAGGATGAATGGCCAAATCTAGAGCAGCTGATTGGCAGATCGGCAATTGCATTATTATGCGTCGTTATTGCAAAAACCGCAGTGACATTTGCTCAATTTGAAATACGACAAAAAGATGATTCCTAGATTATCAGAATCAGAGAATATAATTTACTTAAGCATCTTTTCTAAGTTTTATATTTTATTACTCTGTTTTTTTCGGCCTGTCTACGCTGGCATGACCTTCGGCGAAAAATGAAAGCCCAACGGAAAATTGCAGTTAACTATCTGTACACCTCTCACAAACTTCTCCCAAAACGTTATGAATTTCAATGAGGTTCAAGGCCACGCATCTCAATAATCGACCTTTTATTGTCAATCATTACAGTACTCAAGACATCAGCAGGCTTTATTTCAATAATTCGTTACATACATAGAGTATGTTATGGAAGTGACAAACACACGTGCTTCTTTCAAAATATTTTATCTCAAATTTAAGTAATTTTCAGAGGGATTGCATCATCGACTTTAAGGTTCAAGTACTTGCGCATTAATAATGAAGTAACTCCCATCTAATAAACGAAATCCTAAGCTTAGTGGGAAAAGCACGAGGTTACATTTCCAGAATGAGGAATGACAGTTTTTCCTGTATCAGTGGGAAAATGAATCTCTATGGGACAGATATATCAACAAAACTATAGCGAGCGAGCAAAAAGAATAAGATATATTAGTCACTAGCCACATGGACAGAACAATAAAAAAACAAAGGAAGAGAGATATATTGGTGAAAAACGTAAGTATAGGGATCCCGTCTAGCTACGCGACCAGTAGTGTGTAGTTGTAGTTCACAAAACGTAGCGAAGAAAACAAGAGGTTGTTGTTCGACTGAGAGAAGAGAGTTTCGCGTAAATTCGGAGAAAACAGCATCCCGGACAGGCGAAGTAAGGAAATGAAATTACTGTAAAGGGGTTTCGTGAAGACAGGAATGATATGGCGAGAGAGGGGGTATAAGATCGTGGGAGGAGGGATTCATTTGGACGGGAAAGCGTTTCACGGAATTGAATGCGCTCATCATTTTGACGTCATTTGCCCTCCACTTACTAAGTCGAACGGGTTGGGGCCGGATAGGGGTTGGTAGCTTAGGAAGGGATGTAACAAGAAAAAAGTAGAAGGTTGAAGGAAACGTCTACGGAGTTAAAGAGAGATGAGAGAAGCGGGGAGGCAAGTTTTTAAGCGGTCTATATAAGAGGAATTTATCGAGATTTTCATCTCCTCTGAAAAGAACGCCAGGGTTACGGCAAGGGAGAGAGAAAGTGAGAAAACGAAAGAAGAATGAGATAACCAAAGATGGCCATAGTGAAAGCACTCAATTCTCTTTCCCTATTTTTTACTCCCTCTCTCTCATTTATGTTTCCTCAGCTTCATTGGTAGAGGCTTAAAAAGCCGGGAATCTTAGCCAATGAAAGACTAAGGAGGACGGTTGGAAGATCTTACGGAGTATAAATAGAAGTCGGTGGATGGTTTCGTTTATGGGAGAAGAGGAAAAGGGGATGATGCTATTCTTCCTCTACCACTTCCACGGCGCGGATGGGCTCGGCTGGAGATGGCAGAGGAGAGACGTAGGACAGAGCAAGGGAAAAAACTACATAGAAGGAGAAAGCGTTCAAGTACGGAGCCACTGGATTAATATGGCCTTCAGGGCAGTGAGGAGAAGAAATGTGTAAAGCTAGTGGAAATGAGAGAGAGAGAGTGTGTGAGGTTTTTTGGTAAGCACACAGAGGCTGGCTGGTAAGAAGATTGGAGACTGTCACCGTTACGAAGAGGAAAGTAGAAGAAGTTGGTTCCGGAGAAGATGTGGAGGAAGGGTGTGGAAAAGAACGAATAAGAAGAAAAAGGGGGAAAGAATATTCCCCTGGGGTATTTCAGGTTGAATTTTTAACGTCCTAACCACCTCCTTCTTCCCCATCAAACCCCATCCCAGGAAGATATCCTCCGCCCCGCACACCCACCGAAATAAAATTCTTCCTCACCCTACAATCCTGAGTCAGCCTACCACCGAGCCTTCCCCCCTGCCGTTTCCTATAGGTAGGTGGTCTCTACTTAATTTAAACTTTAATTTCCTTTCCCCCACACCCACTGCAAAAGGCAAATCTCCTCTTCGCTATTCGCCATTTTTTTCTCCTCTACCACTCCAACAGTTCCTCCAGAACCTATCTTAAGTCCTTCCATCCTAAAAAAAAATCCCTCACCTTTTCCTTCATGTTCAACCTCTTTCGAACTTAAGAATACCTCGCTCCCAACCTCTCTTTCTTTCTGACCCCACCCCTACTATACCCACTCACGCGATATTTTTTTCAGACCCGCCTCGGCCGGCCTTTGTTCCTTAAAAACCCCTTAAAAGAAACCTTCCTCCACCTTGAGACAACTCGAGGAATGGTTGGGAAAAGGAAGAAGAGGAAGGAGAATAGAATGAGAAATAGTAATTAAAGCGATATATATATATATTTTTTTTTTTCTAAATATATATATTTATTTTTCACGTTTTTTTCCTTCTTCGGTCCGAAAATTGGCTGATCCCTGGGTTTGAGTGGAAGGAATGTGGAGGGCAGAGTGGAGGATGAGGTTGAGTACGAAAAAGAAGGGGATAAGGTTTGGGGTAAGTTAAGAAGCAGGAAAGAAATTAATAAATGACGTTCTCACTCGAAGCACTTTCTAGAAGCCCTTTCCTCTCCCGTTTCTCTGGCACCTCCTCCCCTCCTCCCGACTCTGGACCATTTCTTCCTCGGCCCTCCTACTCAATGAGGCCTTGCTCCCCGGGACTCCGGCCAGAGCAAATATCCAGCCGTGACCCCGGCCTTTGCCTCCACGTAACATTTTTCTCTCCGCATATATCGAACTGGGAAATCCTGGAGCGCATCACATTTGAAATTTATTCGATGATACAAATAAGGAATCTGTACACAAACTTAGTTATGGTAGGTTTGAGTAATAACAATATTTATGGGTTTGGTTAACAATAAAATGAAACGAAATCTTTAACATGCATCTCCTTGATTTTATAGACAATTTCATCCTACTGGACTTAAAAGATAAAAAGATGCAATATAATGATGTATTTTACACGGATATACATCAGGTAGGCAATAAAAAAGACTGGAAACAAGTACTAGAAATTAATCCATAGCATTAATTGAATAGGCCAAGTACCGATGGGAAGTAGAGTTTATGTAAGCATCCCTATTCTTATCATCGAAAACGTAATAAATGATATTTAAAAAAAATAAACGTGCAAGTGTAAAAAGATAAGCATGACACGCATTGCTGACGAAATTGCATATCTTGAGTAGAAGAAATAGGATTTAATGAACATTCTAAACTGCACTAAATAACTATGAAGGGATATAACTTGAAGATAAATGTAAAGAGAACCATAACAATGTTTTTGGGAGATATCCACTGATAACCTTGGGCAGCAATAACCGTAGCAGGTGGAATAATTTAATGCATGAGTGAAAGGATTACCATTTATGGAAAAAAATGCTAGAATGACATAGAGCAGAGTAGCACAATCAAAGGAGGTATTAAAACAGCAGAGGTCTAATGAAATTTAAAAAGTGGTAGCACTTACGGAAGCGAAAGCACTTAATCAAAGCATGCATACGGCGCATGCTGTGATGTGACAGTGAGGATGGATGGTAACTGCATTCTGAAGTTCATAAAAATACTGAAAAAACAAGAGTGCAGAGAGATTCACTCTTGAAGAATACCTAAAACGACTTTAGTTGAAATATATTTGGAATATTTCTATTTATGACTTGATATTTATCATCAGCAGCTGCTCAGTTATACTGAGAATGATTTCACTAACGCCTTCAATTTCATTCTAATCAATATCCCTTTGATAGTGTTTCTTTCCTGTTCCTCATTTGTTTTAATCCATAATATTTCTTACCCTTGGTCTTCGACGATATATTTCTCTTCCAGAATTGCCTCCAATTATGCGCATTATTTTTTAGCCTTAGCAATCTACCCATTGAGTTCTCGCTCATAGTATGATGTTCCATACGGCCTTTTTCCTCCTCTATTTTCGTTAGCAGTTTTTACTTCCGGTATGGAGCACGATTAACACCGAATCCATTTTAAAAAAAATTTAAAATTGTGAGAATTTTACAATAGTTAAAAAAAATAGTATGAAAAACGACGAAATTTATGTATTGCGAGGCCATATGTACTTCAAATTAAGTTCATGACTACGAATCGCACGACTAAGGTGAGCAATACCATAATCAGTTCATTAATAACACGAGTCATTTAGCATCCATTTACCTATCTGCAAGGTAGCCACATATATTTGTCCTGTGACGTAAACAGATTAGGGGAAATCATACATGTAGCCCACATAGCAACGTTAATTGACACGACTCGGTGACCGCCTGTCTATAAATAATGCCGAGCTACCAACTTTTTTATGAAAAAAACCAACGACTCACGACATGCCGCTGAAAAAGTTGAGTTTTAGAAAAAGATTTTACATTTTGTCGGAGTTTATGGACCTCCTAGCCCATTAACATGTCTCTTTATATATTTTTTCTAAGTTCTTAAGGCTGAGGTTGATTGTTACAATTACAACCATCGCCATTTTCCGGGAAAAAAACGAAAACTCAAAGGCACGCCTGTTCGAGAAAATGAGTCAGGGCGTGTCTCTATGCTCACGAATTAGAGAATGGCAAAGTAAATTCGCGGGACACTGAGCACAAACTCATTTAAGTCGGTCGTTATGGCGAAACTCTTTAAGCATACCGGCCTATTCTTTAAACCCTCGGCAGTTTCTCTACTTCCAAAACGGTTCCTTTAATTTGGTGCTACTCCTATTTGAGGTTAAAAAAATTTCAAGTGCCATTATGAGAGGACGCGGGAATTAAGGGAGCGGCAAACGAAGGAGAAATGAACTTGCGATTTAATAATTAGAATGCTTAGCGTAGCTTATTTTTTTAAATATTAATTATAGAAAGAGGACCCTAAATATTTAATTTATTCTGCATACAAAATTCTAGAAAACATTAACCTCGTTGTAGAACAGTGTCTTCTTAAATCATTCTGTACACAAATTTCTCTTTCTATCTACTTGTATTAGATTTCGTAGAACTATGTGCAAATTCCTATATGTCATTTTGAGCCACTGTGGACCCAAGATGAATCAACGGCGACATTATTATCCATTAAGTACCTAATGCGTAGAGGACCAGATAAAGAATCGATATAGAATTTATTTATCAAAGTTAGGAATAATAATATGTCCTTGACCATGATGAATTATAGTTTCTTCTAAGCAGTAAATTAAGAGCAGTGTTTTCAAAATATTACAAAGAGATGTGACTTTGCGGACACACCTTTGTCGACATCTATAACGACATCGTAGATAAGAGACGGATCCAGGGATATTTTGGCTCTTATATCCTCCAGTTAAAATATTGCTACCTTTTATAACTAAACAAAGAGTCTCATTTCAAAAATGTATCAGTAGATGCGTTATGCATCCGACAGAATCCCTTTAAAAATTCAAAACAATGACATCATAATTTAAAAGTTCCCGAATGATAAATAAACAAGCCCCTGTAAATTGACTTGCAGACAATAATCAAAATAATTCCTTGTAACCCATATACGAACCATTTAGTGGTATTGCTCATCATTGAGCTTGGAAAGGTTTAAATAGAAACAAGAGTGCTTATTGAGTATAAGGAAGTTCATGAAAACTTAAGTCTGTAAGGATTCTGTTCACAAACGGTTTCCCTTAAACCGTCTCCTTTGCTCATTGTGGGGTAAAGGAGACGGTTGAAAAACATAAAAGTTCAAATAGTTTAGGGAAATCTCGTTCATTTATAGATTTTTGATGATCATAAACTTCACAAATAAATAGATATGGAGGACTGTTAATACTCAACTCGAAAAACAGAACGTTGATTAGGCCATGCATATTTAAAAACTGATAAATTTAATTCCAGAAGAAAACCCGCAGGCGATGATTGTCTCATCCAAGGATGACATATCAAACCTTGAGAACATGCATAACACCTCTGAACGAGAACGAGTCATTCATATCAACTTTTATCCTGGAACTTTGTTCGGTGTTAGCAGGAAAATATTTTTTGGGCGGCACGAATGTGGTGGAAGAGACAGACGACGTGAGAGAGCAGGAAATAAGGACGCAAGCATCTTTATTACGGGATAAAGTTTTGGCTGCGAAGTTTTCCCTTCCACCCAGGTCACGTTCTCAAGAAAAAGAAGAAAAACAGGGGCAAATATTCTATCCATGACGGTGCATTGCCAAGAGAACTTCATAAACGGTCGTTGTTATGGAGGATGGTGAGATAATAAAGAATTTACTTGGATGGGTAAGGAAGAGGTGATCTCCTTATCGCAAAATCTTTGGGAGGAATGACTCGATACCAAAAAATGAAGAGTTGAATTTAATCTATGCAGTAAGAAAGCAGAAGTTATTTGAAGCAATTAACTGCATCCTGGCTGGAGATGGTGAACCCTACCTTTTATTTCGCAAGCTTAGTGTGCCAAGTAAAACCTTACACTGAAGCATAACACGATATTTGCACATAACTTCAATCTTCAATTTAGTTAGAAATTTATATGACACTATTCAAATATTCACAAACAAAATTGACCTTATTTACTGCTACGGTATCTTACATTATTTAACAAAATATAAATTATTCCAAAGCAGTTGCATATATATTTAAAACCATTTTTCTGTTACCGCAAAAGGAATAATCTCGGTCATCAGGTATTGCATATTACTTTCTTGCCTTAATCATGGAAAGGTTAATTGACAGAAAGAAGCAGAATATCTCACTGTAATTACCCAGTTCTAAATAAGAGACTTCCTAATCTTAATTAAAAATAAGCCATGATGTTTTATGTTGCTACTAAGCCTTGCAAAAGAATAAATAATTCCATAGAATAGATAGTTTGGTAAAGTTTATGGTAGATTTATTGTCTATGGCCCTGGATATATAAGTTTAAAAAAATGATAGAGTTTCATTGTATTTAATAGTGGAGGCTCAACCGCTACTTTCACAAAGTTAAAAAATATATATTTGGTTCGTAATAGAACATTGATCAAATGGGGCAACATCAAATTTCTCAATGAAATATTTTTATGCTCATATACTGATCTGAATGGGAAACAGAGTCTTCCATACGAAGCTTAAAACCACTGAATCAGTTTCAATACATCGGAGGAAACAGGAAAGACAGAACATATACATTAAATTTTCCAACCCCGACGAAAATATTCAAAAGTTCTTTGTCAAATAATTGAAAAAAACTCATTCAATCAAATGCGTATTAAATTAGTACTTATTGTATCCTATGCATCATCAAAGCTTTTTATAATGATGTTATTCCGAAGTATTTCCGTTCATTCATTACGATGCATTTATCGGAGAAAAGTTTTTTTTTAGCAGTTAATACAATTCGCCCGCCGGATAAACAAACTTCCAAAAAAAGTTTATTTATCGATGAATAAAAGTATATTAGGTAGAAACAAATATGCCGGACCTTGTGAAGCCATTACCAAATTTTTATTTTTAGTTTTTCCTCCTCGAAAATACAGGTGTTCTATGCTCCAACGTGGCTGTTTCGTGAAGAATAAAGAACTATTGAAAAGATTTTTTAACTATTGTGTCTCATAAATTTCTTTTCAATTAATTGAAAATGTTGAGTAGAATTTACCATGTTTTAAATAATATATGATAGGTACGAGTAACCCAGCCTGCATGACGGATTTCCCGTGTATAACAAAAATTAGAGTTAGTTGGCATATCTATGTGATTACGAACTATGAACATTAAATAAAACGACGATTTCAAATTTTCAATGGATAAACGATAACTAAGTCTCATTTCATGAGCGTTTATGTGTCGGACAATAGCACCCTTTAGCAATTGATGACATTATTTATTGAATTGTGCAATATGCAATTTATTTAAGCGAACCGTGAATCATGGCTGCTCAGTATTATCACAATGTCATTGCCTTTTCTGAGATAAGAGTATTCAATGAATGAAACTTCTGCCAACTCAGAAAGAACGAAATTAAAGGCTAATTTAATGAAATATCTTATCATGACATATGAACTCTTAAGGGAGATGTTCAAGCGATTTCAAACATGGTGAAATAATTTTTATGACAATGGAAATTGATATGCCAAATTAAAATGAGCAGAAATCATAGCCTCGTACTCTCATACATTAAGTAATGATTGAAAATCAAGAAAAAAAGGAATAAACATTTCATTATCACGAACGGATAAAAAGAGTTTTTATAAAGTAATGAGTTTCTGATTCATAGCACCCTAGGGGCATTTTTCCTGGATCCTTTGTGTTGATTTTGACTAAGAATTGAAGGTAATATCAATCAAAAATCTAGTCACTTGAATACATACACTAGTAAATTATATCACTGTGGGTTAAAATACATTTTCTAAATGTCTTACGCAGAAGGCAAGTATCTCACTGTGATGCAACTGAAAATTAATGACATAGTGACATTGAGTTGAATTTTAATAACGAGATTTAAGCTTATGAAAATGCATCTATTAAATATTTCTACAACACACTAAACTATCTACGCCTGAACTCATTATAACTCTCTGAACACAACCACCAATGTTGCAGTTGAAGTATGGTGTCTGAAATCATAAGCCGCAGTGAAGTTATGGATGACTGTATTTGAGAACACAGCGAATGCAGATCAAAATACAAACGGGCATTAAAAATGGATTTGTTATCATGTTATTGCGCACGATATACGATTGCGATTATTTAATATGAAAATGAATTTTCGACGCTGCTCACGGAATACTAATTACTGTGAAAATTAGTTAAATGCCACCATTAAAAAACGAAATGGTGGACAAAAATTAAAAAAAATATGACCAATATGCATGAGATACTAAGATGTATTATATACCTACGAACAGAAACTCTTGTCATGCAACACTGCAGCGATGAAAAATAATTACATATTTTCTTCATCACCGTAGAGTTCAAAGAAAACAATCAGAAAAACATTACTCTTTCTTTACCTTGCTGTCATCTACCGAGAAATTGCCACAAATAAACACTTAAGAGTTCTCTTAACGGAATATTATCTTGGTAAATGCACTTCGGTACATTTCTTGCGAAAGAAATCACACAAGCACAAAATCTATAAAGTGAGGAGAGTCAATATAAAAGTGTCGGATAAAGTAATATACCTCGAAATCACACCAGCACAAAATCTTTAAAGTGAGGTGAGCATATAAAGGTGTCGGATGAAGTAATATTCCTCGAAATCACCGTGAATTCAGACCTAGCGTGAGTGAAACACTTTCGGCGCTTCAAAAATATAAGATTTTAATTTTTCATAGCTAAGAGTAGGAAGGTGGTTGGATAAATTAGAGAAAGAGTGAAGCTATTTCGATCTGGTTAGGGCACTTATCGTTTACGCCGTGATAATTTTGAATCATGCTCACAAACATTTAATTCGAGAAATAAATTAAATACAAAGGAAATCCGCACGCTTCGCTTTAAACTGCAAAAAGCTTCGGAGCTGCTGGAGATTAAAAGGCTACACGATAAGCTAAGATTACTTGAAAAATTCAGATCAGAATCTGAGTTTCAGTATCAACGAGTGACATTATATTTAACCCCTCGCCATATCTTTAGAACTAATAAAAACGACAAAAGAATAAAGATACACTGCTGAATTGATGCACACAAACTCATAATTCTCAATTAACCTGAATAGTTACAACTAAAAAAGAACGAGGCACTAAGAAAATCCTCAAATGGAGTACACTTACATCCTATCCCTTTCAATTCCTTTTCCCTATTCCTGTCTATCTCCATGGCTGCTGTGGAAACACCGCCACACGCCTCCGCGGCGGGTATATTAATATGTAGAAAATAGAAATTTGGATCGGAATTCCTTGGAAAAATCTCTGCCCATACTTGTATTATTCAAAGCCGGGTCCTCTAGATGAGAATTCAGTACTCGAAGCACTACCCTTGCACCCTATCCCTAAAGATAACTGATTCGAATGAAGATATAGTAAAATACCCATGCACCCTATCCCTAAAGATAACTGAGTCGAATGAAGATATAGTAGAAGGTTTCATTTAATTATTCTAACAGCTGATTGGTACGTTCTTAGACAGTCCCCATAGTGAATCCCAATTTCTGAAGCATTGTCTCGCTTTCCCTGCTAAGTATATCTCGCCATTAGACCCCTCTTAACTCCCTCATACCTTCTACTTCCTATTATTTCGTCCAGAATTCCTATCCTCTTCCTTCCTCTTCCACGCTTCTCCTGTGTTCTCCACCCTATCACCCTCTTTAATATGTCCTCCCCTCTCATAAACTCATCCATCCATCTCTTATTCATTCTCCGAACCTCCGCCACAAACTTCCTTTCTTTTCCAACCATATCCAATACCTCCTCGTTTGTCTTCATCAAAACCCAACTCACGCTCTCCATCCTTCTCCAAACCCAGATCTCTAACGCCTAAAGTCTACGCACATCCTCCCTTCGCAAGACCAAGTTTCCGACCCATACAGCGCCACGCTCCATATAAGAGTTTTCACCAGCCTTTTCTTTATGACCCTTCACAGACCCCCTCATCAATTCCCTTCTCTTTGAAAATGCTTCCTTAGCCAGGGCAATTCTGCATCTGATGTTCCTATCACTAAACCCGTTCTCCTCCAAAATACTACCAAGATACGTAAACTGTTCGACCTGCTCTATATTGAGC
This sequence comes from Pyrrhosoma nymphula, assembly GCA_963573305.1. NCBI lineage: Eukaryota > Metazoa > Arthropoda > Insecta > Odonata > Coenagrionidae > Pyrrhosoma > Pyrrhosoma nymphula. The sequence continues at coordinate 42,652,381 of OY754334.1, forward strand.
CCTCCCACCCTTATATTCAGCGCCGCTTTTTTACTTCTATAAAATGTCATCATTTTCGTTTTCTAGTGGTTTAACTTCATCCCATACCTTTCGCACTGAACCTATAACACGTTCATTATTGACTGTAACCCCTTGGCAGACTGACTAACCAATGCTTGATCATCTGCAAATATTACTGATTTTATCTGCTCCCATAATACCTTTATTTCGACCTCCTTATCCCACCATGCCTAAATTACCATTTCTTCTGAACACACGTTAATAAGCAACGGCGATAGAAGGCACCCCTGCTGCACTTCCCGTGCTATCATGACCCATCCAGATTCCCCTTCAGCTACTCTAACCTGCACCGTCTGGTTCACATCCAAATTCCGAATGAGACATCTGTCTCTCCAACCGACCCCTAATATCTTCATAACTCCCATTAATTTCATCCATTTCACCGTATCAAACGCCTTCTCGAAATCTACGAAGCAAGCAAATACCTCCTCCCCATACTCTAGGTTTCTTTCTACTAGCATTCTCATCACTCCTATAGCGTCTCGAGTTCCCGTCCCTCTCCTAAGCCCAAACTGATCGTCTCCCACGTATTCATTAGCCCTCTTCTCCAGCCTTCTATTTATAATTCTCAGAACTAATTTAGCCACGTCGGATATTAAGCTTATTGCCCTATAGTCTTCGCAAGTTTTTGCCTTGCTCTTCTTCGATATCGGAATTAGTAGTATTCGCGAAGTCTTCTGGCCACACTACACCCTCAAAAATCCTACGAATAATCGCAAAAAGTTTACTTTTTCCGTTCTTCCCCATACTCTTTAGGGACTCTGCAGGTATTTTTTATATTCCCACCGCCTTATTCAAGTCTCGTAGAGCTATAGCGATTTCGCTATCTAGGATACCTAGTCCGATGCCATCTATGTCAATGTCGTCTTCCCTTTCTATATCTAACATAATGGGCCTTATTTCTTTACCATAAAGTTCTTCAACATATTCCTTCTACCTCTTCTGGATCTCTTTTGGTTCTACGATAAACTTTCCCGTCTTGTCTGTTATCGTTGTAATTCCCTTTCACTTATTACCGCCCGCAATTTTCTTTACTTTCCTATAAAATGCATCTGATCTTCCCTCTTTTTGACATTTCTCTAACGAGTCGATTTTTTCTCTTCACAATGCCTCTCTTACTTTCCTTGTTTCTCTTCTAAGCCATTTGTTTAATTCCTGGTATTTTCTCTTACCTAACTCTGAGTTCACGCTCATACATGTTCTTCTCTCCATCATCTCCATTATCTTCTCCTTCGTGATCCATGGTTTTCTAATTATAGATGCACTAACTACGCCTACCTTGGCTTTCGCCGCTTCTACAATTCCGTTTTTCAAAATTCCTCATTCATCTTCCACTGATCTCACTCCATGATTCGCGCCCATGATTTCATCAACATTCTCTCGAAATATCTTCTTCTTTGCCCCAGTTAATACCTCCGTATTCCACATTCGTACCCTCCTTCTTCTATTCGAGTTTCACCCGGCATTTCATGATTAACAAGTTGCGATATGAGTCTGCATCAGCTCCTGGATAAGTATGCGAGTTTTAACACTATTCCTGTACCTGTGACGACCATAATATAATCTATCTGGAACCTACCAGTATCTCCCGGCTTCTTACAAGTGTACCTACGTCGAGGATGATATCTGAACCATGTATTTATAATCACTAGGTTATTTCTCCAGCAAAACTTGACAGCTTTCTCGCCGTGGTCATTTCTTCTTCCTAACCCGTAATCGCCAACCTCCCGCCCATCTCTTCCTTCACCCAACACAGCATTCCAATCCCGCATTATTACCAAGTGCTTACTCCCAGGTACACTTCTATTCATTTCCTCCAGCTGGTCTATCTACATCTTCCTCTCTATGGTTAGAGATTGGCATATAAACTTGGATTAAAATCAAATTCGTAGTATCTGCCGTTAGTTCAACGACCATTATCCTATCACTCTCCTGTACACTACTTTTCTACCAAGATTCCTGTTCATTACCAATGCAACCCCCCGCTGGCATTCATTCCCTCCGCTATATATCACTGCAGAAAAGAAAATTAATACCGGGAAGAAAGGTTAAACTAGTGGGAAGAGGAGATGGTTGGGATAAATAAAAAAATGGAGATGTAGAGGAGACACGATTTTCGACATTTCATATAAAAATCTTAATAAATTCTGATCCTTTGCTTTTGAAGCAACGCACCCAACGAGTCCACTGAGTGCTTACGGGATCCACTATTGGGAGGGAGCTGCTGGCGTAAAGGGAGGGTTGGTTGGGAGGTTTTAGAGATGAGATAGGAAGTTGAGGGTATAAGAGCAAGAGGGATACAGGGAGAGAGAGAAAATGTGGAATTTTAAAGAGAGACGGAATCCTGTGTTTATGTGCATAAGATTTTTTTTCCTAATTTCCCGTTTCGTCTGGAGAGATTGTGCCGCTCAGTAGAAAAAGGGGGGAGGTTGGGGACACGCTGGTGAATTTGTTTGTATTTATTCGCCGGAATAAGTAAGAAAGGCAGGCAAAAGAAGCGAATAGGGTGAGGCGGGGATAAGGAATAGGAAAGAGTGGGGAGAAAAGGCGGAGTTTAAAGAACGAGAGAGGGATTCAAGTGTTCCTGGATGGGATTGAATATCCTCTAGGAGAGAGAAAAAAATTTTATTCGAGATATTCACTTCTCGGAGAAATAAAAAAATTAACAAAGCTTGCAAAATTTTGAGAAAAAGCAAAAACCCCAGGAGTCGGAAAAGATGAAACTCTCCTCCGTGAATGAGAGAGTAAAAAGGAACTCACGAAAAATAGAGAGAAATATTATATATATTCTGTGAAGCGCTGAGAGTGAAACGTTTCGAGTTTCTTTCCCGTAAAAACCGGAATGAAAGGAATTGTGACGAAGTGTGTGCATGAAGGGAAAAGAGGTAGTCCTCCGGAGTTTGAAGGCTAGACAGAGAGGGTGGGACGGATGGGGAATGAAAAAATCCATGAGCAGTACAAGACTAAAATCTAATATTCCCGAACTCAGGAATCAACTGTTGGAACTTAATGGCAGGGAGAGAGTGCGTTTGCTTTTCGGAATCGAACTGTTATTAAAGGTGCGCTTCAATTTGGCGCACCGAGATTTTCGAAAAAGGTGCTCTCAGTGATTCAAAAGCTCGCAATGACTCAGGTCTCACTCGTTTCTTCTTCCAGAAAATTTCATCACTGCACTGCCGTTCCATTGCATTCATTCAGCGCGACGGAAAGGCGGACTTGAGTATTTTGATACATGCAGCGCTCGTGGCGGGATGAATTTCTACCCTTTAGACTTCTTCATGTGATACGGAACCATTTTGCCTGATTTAGGTTTGAGCGCCCGTCCATTAAATAGGAAATATCGTGATGTAGATGTAGTGTGTAACTAGCCTTATTATAACTATTAAACTAGACATTTTATGAGAAAAATTACATTTTTTCCAACATATCTTGTAACTTGTGGTCCTCAAACAGAATTTTTATCGCCTGATCAAAGTGTCAGGAATAAAATTTTCCTTATTAAATATTTATCTTGGTAACATATGCTTAGGTATGGCATTCTTGTGGATTCCTCCTTCGTTACCAACTGAAATACTCCGGAGAAACGTGGATCCTTGACTGGTAATTCTAAGTAGATATTGTGAAACTAATTGAAATCCATCTCTCACTCTGGCCATCTTCTGATGGGCAGAGATGAAATATACAATTTAGAATGCAGATAAACCAGTATTTGGCATAAGCTTATTACTAAATGCAATGGTCCTTCTAACATATCGCTAGTTTTGAGTCGTTCTCATTAAATTCGCTGCCAGCTAACTCAGAGTCCTTTCGTAGTTAGTCAAGAGTATATAAGTATTTTCTAACTAGGCCATTTACATTAGCTAAGCTACAGTGTTTAATCTAAGCTGGCTCTAGGCATTTTATAGTCTATTGAGGTTGAGTTTGAACTATGCATTACGACCATTCCCTGGAAAAGACGACACGACAAATTTGGAAGAGCCCAGGGGCTGAGTCGATTATTTCCTCTTTCAAAACTAGCACTATTACTTTCATTACTTCAGAACTACCGCTAAATACCGAACGTACATGTACTATACATACATATTCTATGTGCAAAAACTGGAATTCTGTTCTTTGTTTTTTTGGATTTGCAAGTCCTGAATTACCGCAATCTAATTTGAATCTCCACGAAGGAAGTATCTTGCACCTTTGAGTACAGTGACTGATGGAATATTTGACCCACGGTGTGTTTTACGTGACTACGATCTTAACATCAACCAAGAGACCAATTGCTGGAAAGTCCATCAGTATGCAGTAGAGAAAGTGAGAAAACTTTCATGGCTTTTGGTCTGCTCTTATTACAGCGTTTTGCCTTGATGGCACTTGACTGATGAGGCACATGGCTTTAGGCTGTTTGAGGAGAAGGCATTAACTTAGTAATGGTTTAGAGGTTGGAAATGAAAATATTCCTAAGTTGTAGTCTTATAAATAACATAACGGGAAATAATTTACTCAACCCCACGGCGCCTTTAGTAAAGAGCCTATGGCTGTCGCCGCGGTTGGGTTTCTTTAAACCCTTTCTCTGATCCCCATAAATTTTGTTTGCATTATCAAATCACCAACCCATCCTCAATGGCGCAAATAACCTCACCGGTCAGCAGTATCTCCAAGCTACCTTCTTCTTCATTCTTGGGCACTAAAGGCCTCCATTGGCTTTGGCCTCCTCAAAAGTTAATTCCCATTTTATTCTACTATTTTGCAAGGTGCACCCATTTAATACTATTTATTTTTCATTAATCAAACATGACATCGTCTCTCCATTTTTCCTCTGGTTCTATTTCCATCTGGTATCCATTCATTTTTTTATCAGTCTTGCCTTTACCATGTGTGTTATGTAGCCCAACCCTCGGAGGCTTTGTGAGGCTATGAAATTCATTTATGCTTTTTCCTTATCCTCAGCTCTTTCAGTTCCACATTTAATTAAATTCTCCATTCGCCTCCTTACTCCGGTTTTAGTCCAACTATCGTTTTGAGTATTTTCCTTTCATAAATTTCAGTCAAGTCTTTCATTTTTATGGTTCCAGATTACTAATAAACGGAAAGTTTTTAAGAGCATTTAAAATCTTATGCTCATATCTTAAGACTTATTCGGGTACATTGAAACCTATTTGAAAACAGTCTAGCGACAATTCACATCATTCAATGCCAGCAAAATATCAATTTGTAACCTTTTTTTAATATTCATCCAGTTACGTAATTCAAACACCGCTCATCACTACTAAGAGATACAAATCCCTGCTGGAGACTTTGTGTGCTTTCTACAGCGATGCATGAGAAAAATTAAAAGAATAATTGTTTTTCCGTCATTTTGCAATATAGAGGGAAAGATATTGGAGGAAAATACCGCCAAGAGAGGCGCAATCGTTTTAATTTGCTTCCTGTCCGAGTGAGGCCCTTGTTACATCTGGAATAACTTAGGAGGAGGGGGGGGATATTTTTAATAATGAACACCACTTGGTTGCAGAACTCCGGATATTTTTTTTCTTAACTTCCAACTTCCGCCAGCGCAGGTGTCACGAGGTGAACACGTTTCTCATTTCGCGAGTGGGTAGGATGGGGAAGATTGGACGGGACTAGAGGAAGAGCCTAATTAATTTTTCGCTGCGCCAAGATAGGTGCCCAAGTATGCATGCGTCCCCATATACTCGAAAGAGAGTAGGCGGAATTTCACGTTTTTTTACGTAACTTATCGACGCTGGATGTAGTTGACACTATGAGAGAGGGATCATGATCGAGGTCTGCGTGCTGTGCTAAGGAGGTTCCAAAGTATAATGAGGAGTCTGAATTACACTTTCGAGTTAGAAATATAAGGAAGTATCTTAATACTGGCTACGTTAACAGAATTAATACTTTTCCCGGTATGATTTAACAAATTAAGCTTAAAATACTGACAGCTCTACGGGCTAGGTGAAGCTGGTGTAAATCACCAAAACCATTAGACCAAAAAGAAAGGTCAGGTTAATATATTGGTTGGAGGACTGGCTTACTATCCCTTGGGTCTCAGTTCAAAAACCGACAGTGGTAGATTCTTATGGTAGTAGGTACTATATCGTCGGTAGAAAGTAGGTATTTTTCCATTCGTTATTTGGGTGCTTTGTTAAGTATTTCACAAGTATATTACTCCGTTCGCCGGGTGGGACGTTGAACCGCGGGATCTTTGACGTCTTTCGTAAGAGCACGCTTATGCTGTCGCCGGGTTCTCCTCGCCCTACCGTCATTTCCGAAATTACTCTCACCTAATCCTTTAAAATCAGGTAAGAAATCATCAAGAAAATATCTCGCAAAAACCGCAGTCTTACGCTACCCGGTTGCCCGAACTAAGATTTATCAGAATATCTCATCTTTATCAAGACCTCCAAATCATGGAATATTCTGCCCCAAGACTTAAAATAAACGAATTCCATGAAAAATATATTATGTATGTGTTTCATTTAATGCAGAGTAGTTCTATATTGTTCAATGTGCTTAGCTACGTTTGTGTCTATCTCCGTATCCTTATCTTCGCACATTTCGTTATGTCCATATATTTGTATCTTGTATATACATTATCAACCATATTCCATTTAAGTACTATGCTAAGTCAAATTGGATATTTTAAGAATATAACTTCAATGGGCGATGCTTATAGCATAATAAGTACGTATTAGATTGAGTATATTCTCTCTTAAAGGTGCAAAATAATCCATCTGTCCTCCGTGAAGTTAATTGTCTGAAATAACAGGATACTTGCTTGCGAATTCCCACGCTTTAATAAAAGTAATTAAAGTATATTATCTGTCAAAATAAAATGTCATTTTGCAGAAAATTTGAGTAATAAGCGCAAAATAATTGGCATATTCACTAAAAATAAGTTTTTAACTCTTAAACTGTCCTCATTACATTATACGTTTGAATTATTATTTTGTTTCGGCTCCTTTCAATATGGAAGAAGAAGCTTCGATGCAAGCCAAAATATGCCAAATAATCCGGGAAATAGTGTCTTTAAATTATAACCCAGTTCATTGTTCCAGTAAATCGCAAGATGGTACAACGAATGCAATACAGCATGTTTTTATCGAGGTTTTATCAAATCACTGCAACTATCAATTTCATGCAGACTTCTTAGACAGGGATAAGTGATCATTTATAAAACATATTCATCAAATAGTTGGTATTTCTAGTGAATTCCACTAAGATTTAAACATATAATGCAATTCGTAATTATCATTAAAGATAAAATGCATTAACCTAAAAGAAAACGCGTTAATGTTGGCTCCTTGTGTTGAATCAATGACCACTTAAGACCACAAATATGTATACACATCGACTGATCGGCATTCATAGTGACGAACGTCTACATTCCAAGAGCATCGGCATGTCATAAGCGATAGAAGCTTTTTTCGAGATGCATAAATGAAATGACGGAAATTCTCATGTGTCACAATCTGGATCACATATTTTGGAGAACATACCTACCACCAATGGAGAATGAGAGACGGTATTGGTGACGATTGGAGAGGGCAATACGGTGGGCTACGGCAGATGAAGGAACAGTAGGGGGGACATGCAGAATAATTAACAACAGAGGGTCTTTCCATAAATGTTAGATAGGAGAAATTTGAATATTGGACCGGCCATCGGTCGATTGCCAATCTGATGGACGAGAAAAAGCGTGAGAGACAGAGGAACGAAAAAAGAAATTACATCAGTGGCTGGCATCGACGCGACAGACCCACCTCCTGGCGGCGTCACGCACAGTTAAGGTACAGGCGAAAACCCCGCGCAAAAAAGCGAATCACGCAGGACGCCATGAATAAATGAGCGCCATCCATCGAGAAAACCAAACAATAAATAAATGAAAAGGACACCAGAGCGACTTTGCTTCGCTGGAACGAGGGGAGGATCGAAAAATGTTTGCGCGTGTTTATCGAAAAAATAATAAAAAAAGAATATATATGCGCGCACACAGGCGACAGCACAGGAGAGCCGCGGTATAAAAATGCTCAGAAATCCGGTCAGCGGAAATATGCTCGGAAGAGGTTCGCTGGCCAGACGGCCGTGTTATATTCTTTTTTTATAGTGCCTTTTATCTGCACGGAGCTTCTCACCGATTAATTCACGCTGATTTTTCCGTGGCAAAAGGAGCTTTTACAGATTCGGAAGCGGACACTTCATTTTACCGCCCGCGAGGCATTTTTTCGGTCACTTTTGGGACGAAAAAGTGTTTAATTCCCGCGTTCGACTCCTTCTGTTAAGTCCGGGCGTACTTTCATTGCGTTCCTTACGTTTAACAGGTTCAGACTGTCACCTCATACACGGTAAGTAACCAATGGAGCGTTTATGCATCGCTGGGAATTCCATCACAGCATTGCTATCAATTAAAGATTGAAATCACTTTGACGAACGTCTGACTAAAGGCGATGTCATTAGCAGGGTATATAAAATTTTCTTTCGAAGAATAAAAAAAGATAAAAGAAGGAATATAATAAGTTTTACAATGGTAATCCATTGAACATTAGGATACCAGTAAATGACAACAATATGAATGCAGATGGAAAATAATTTAGATTAAAATATGTAGCTACAGTTATCAAGAGGGAAATGATAACGATTTTTATGAAATTCTCTTTGAATGTCTCAAGTGTGATAGAGTATGAACCCAAGAGAAACTAAACAACTCTAACTATAGTATTAATGAAACTGGCTGAATTCAATAGAACAGTTAATTTAACTATGAATATAAGTAAGATACTGTGGAGAAATCTCGAGAGAACGATGGAAAGTTAGAATGATCCCAGAATAAATATTTTTATTCGGTAAAAGGGTGGATATGAAAACGAAGAAGCAAATCATGTTAGGTTCCTTGTCATTGCAAAAAGGACTTGATCAAAACATTTTGACGAGAGTTGATGATCACGAAATATCAACCAATAAATAGGGTGATTTTTTTTTTCAGCCGTATCATTCGATTGCATTCCTTCCTCAATGCCGCCCTATATTCTAGGCCATCTCCGCCAAGTAATCTAACCTATTCACGCCGTATTTCCAAATAGGTCTAGGCTATTTTTTTCATTATTCTGATATCCAAGAAACACATGGTTTTTTTATATATGTACTCCGGAATTCTCATCATATGACCATACTATTAGAATCGTTTTTGATCTGCCTTCATTCTATGATTTTTGCGATGGTATTCTTTCCCTTAGTTTACTATTTGAAACGTACTTCATAGACGTTATACCATAACATCTCATCAAAAAACAGTGTGCGCACACTGCATTCCAACTTTTTTAACCTTTTCTCGCTGGCGTCTAACGTTGCAAAAAGCTTCGCCCCTCACGAATGCCACTAATTGTAAGATTTATTTTCACTATCAGTGAAAATAAATCACTTTATTTTCACTATCAGCTCTCGAACGGCGAGGAATAGCTCGTGTATGTGTTTCCTCACCTTGGGACCCGACCCAGTGGGGGCACCAGACCCTTTCCTTGGCCACTGGGCAAAGATAATCTACACTTCTTTCCGCATGGGTAACCCATTACGGCCTGATGATGCGTCCAACTATAGTTTTGTGCAATGATTTTTATAAAAAAATAGCTTCCACAACCTCAACATATGTTATATCAGAAATTAATTCCTTTACCTAGAGTGCCTTTACAGATTGTAGACGAAATTCTACCGTCAATATTAAGTTCTCTAGCATAAAACTCCCGCATTGTTTGTAGTTTCCTTACACACGAACTACGTTAAAAATAACAATAGAACTTCGTTAGCAAAATTTTAATGTGCAGCCAAACAAAAGGAATGCATTTCCAGAGTAGATAGAAACTTTTATTTTCGATACTCCAATGCACAAACAAGCAATGACCGCGGAAAAATTCTGTGTGTGGGGCAACCTCTGCGACGAAGGGTCAAGATTACCTCTTCCCGCATCCCGAGAAAGGGTTCTGCGTCCCGAGAAGTGGTCATTTATGACACCTAGAACCATTTTGTCTCCTGATTTCTTGCTTAGTGGTACAGCCGTGTTAAAGCGTCGTTCGTTCTCTTGCATAGAAAAAATTTGCGCCGTTTTGAAAGGGAATTCGTCTAGTTGCGTAGAAAAATTTACGCCGTGCTAACACCGAGTTTGTGGCGAAAGGGTTTATATCCTATGCAATCCACACATCCAAATATGCCGTCCCCTTTCTAAACATGGCTGATGATGATAATGAGAGTTCCTGACATAATAGTTAATCATCAAAGATTCACCCAGTTTTGGTCCGATGCACGAAAGAAGACGGAGAGAGAAACACCCGCACGCATGTACGTATGTATAATGAGAAAAATAATAGTCAATGAATGATTCCCTGAGTTCAATACGCAACTCATGTGGCGCTGATATGAAATTCACATTGCTGGATCACTGCTCGCCTGCTCACTTAAATCGTCCCTTCGGTGATAATTTTGGGTCACGGACGAGTTCAGGAGTCATTTTTTTTCTTTTTTGACCGAAAACACAAGCCTCACTGCCATCCCCGACTGACCGTTGCGCTGTTCGCCGGAAATAACATCCACCACATTCCGGAATTATTTACGCCTATCCAATCCGGTGTATGGCTCACCAGTATCAGACTGACGGACTGTCTCACTCTAAACACTCTTCTCTATGAATTGAAACTGGATTATGATTTTAGCTCTAAGTATCTATCTCCGACCTGCTTTATTTGTATACACCTTGCCATATCGACAGCTTATTAAGAATAGCATTTAACAGCATTTTCATTTGGTTTTCACTTCCAAAATACACATCTCTTGCATTCGCGCAAGAATTTATTTCCCATTTTAGCTCAAATAAAATAGTTGATCCAATTCAATAAGCATTTTTATTAAAGAATTAGCTTACATATAACCGTAAGATTTCTAAAACGGCTGTATTTCTAATAGTTTTAACATTTGTGGGCATAAGTCGGAGCGAAATCTTCCGTGGTGTGTTGAAGTTGAAGGCAGCATTCTTCCAGGTGTTTCACCGCGTCGTTGTTTTTAAGATAACAGTTTCGCCTTCATTCCAGCAGGAGTCTTCAGGCCATTAGGTTTAGATTAGGGTAATGGGAAGCTCGGACACGAAGTCTAATGGAAAGCGACTCATACCGATTGCTCCCTATATGTATTATCGCTCCTCCACCCAACTCAGAAGGCTGCACTTGGTTCACAGAGCATATTCCATTTCGGACAATGACTCACTCCCCTCGGAGAAACGGCATCTGGTTACTACACTTGGGAAGAATGGGTACCACAAGGACTTGGTCCTAAAAAGCCGTGAAGGACCGTGAGGAAAAAATGTATCTCCAGGAGTTACCACCAAATAGGACCCTCGAAGCGATGGAGAAACCCAAACCTGCATCCTATACCACGATTTCCTTTGTGGCAGGGACCACTGAAAAAATAGCCAGGCTGTTGAAAAAATATGACGTGGTCACTCACTTCAACTGCGTGATAAAGATTGGTGACATACTGCATAGACCCAAGGACCGGATCCCACCCCATGCCTACGAAGGAGTGTACAAGACTGAGTACAGCTGTGGAATGGAATAAATAGGACAAACTAAAAGAGCTGTGAAGTGCCACCTACAAGAACATGAACGGGCGATGAAGAATAAACAATGCCACACCTCTGCTGCGGCCGAGCATGCTTATTCTGAGCCTGGACACACCATAAACTACGAGGATGCCACGGTGATCGCCAGGGAATTCCGATACATCCCGAGAATCATTCGGTAAGTTCGAGATACCAAAATACCCGAAGATTTTCAACCGGAAGGGCGGGTATCACCTTCACAGCACTTGGAAGAGACTTTTCCGTGCAGAAACGGTCGACATTGACATTTCCCGCAAACGTGGTTAAATGACGCCACCAATGAGGACTTAGATAAGGTCGTCAACTACCAGCATCAATACTTGGACCTGAAGTCTCCTGCTGGAACGCAGGCAAGACTATGGCGCGGTGAAACACCCGAAAGAATGCAGCCTTCAATCTATGGGCATAAGTTACCAATAAATACGTGTTGTTGGCCTTTCCATCACTGAGTTCGGTGTTTCCCCCTATATTCGCTTAGTAAAGATTTATCAAATTAGAGATTTCATTAATACCTTTGACTAGTTGTAAAGTTTTAACCGAGCATTCAACTTCAACTCACACTACATATTATCTGAGGTTATTGATAATTATTTCCAAACGTTCTTAGATTTGTCAATTTTGCCTTGGAGAACTCTTACGGGAATAATATCTCATACTTTCCCAGCGTATGCAATTAACATATGTTATTCGGGTATTTCACAGGATCAATTCTTCTATTTCTGCCAGTAGTTAAAGAATTAACCCGGCGAAGAATTGAGGAGCTCTCAGCAATAAATAGAAGAATTGATCCGGTGAAATAACTGAAAGACCTATTTTAACTGTTTTGTGGAATTTCACTGTAGTTTTTATGCTTAATAAAACTAAACAATGGCAGACAAATATATAAATGGGGAGGCGGACACAGGATTATTTAACGATAATTTGAGTGACAAAACAAATAGCCCTAAATCATGTTCCTCGAACAACTCTTATATAATTTCTCCAAAACATGTTATCCAAACTCTCCAAAACTACGACTAGCTCATTTAGTAAATTAATTGTTCTTCGTAAAAATGGAACTCAAGTCTATGTATAATGCGTTTGGTTTCAATAATTTAACTAACACTGCTTCTGAAACCATCAACTATAGCAAGTGAGATTGAGTTCAATTCGATTCGAGAACATAATTAAATTTATCAGAGAAAATTAGATCAAGAGAAAGCAAATAATAAATCAGTAATCAAATGGAATTGGAAATAATATTATATTGCGAGGAAAAAATATGAATTTTGACACAGCAAGCATCCCGTGGAGGTTTGTTTTACACAACGTAGTTTTTAAAGCCACAAATATGCCACCCAAATCAATACGGTCTAATACGAGCTTAGATTAAAAAAAAATTAAAAACTTTAAATTAAGAGCCATGGGAAATTTACTTAATATTCGTTTTACTTAGGGTATAATATTATGTATTCAATGGTCAGTTAATCAATAGTTTTTTATTATAAAAGGTAGATCGTGAAGTTATTCATGGTTTAGCATTTTCAGAAGGCCAAATATGATAGCAAAATCATGTTATAAGCAGTTATTTCTGAGCATAAATAAAAATATTTCTGAAGATATAGTGGAGAAAAATAAATTTTAAATCTGCAGGAATTACTTATTCACTACCATCAGGCAGTTGACGGGGACAAACCTTGGAATCGCTACCCTCGACCACCTCTCGCGTGCCATGTTCGTGGTCGAGTTCCCGAAAATTCGAAAAACGGACGAATTGTAAGGACGAAATAAATTCCACCATGTTTCGCTACCACTTTACTACTCGTGTCTCACTGCGACCGACTACCCCCGCAAACGACACCCTCCGAAATTCACCTCCCATCCACTTACTTCCTTTCGAACCGTCCCTGAAAACTCCTTCCCAGAAAACACCTTCCTTTTAAACCTTTTTCCTGTCACCCATCCCCCCATCAACATCCACAAACACGCACACCTAAGGCTAGCGACTCTTTCCTCTTAACCCCGACTCTAATCTGAATACGTGCTTTTTGCTGACTGACTCTCTCTCTCTCTTGGAGTGAAAAATTCATTCCCCACTTCTTCTCTTATATTCCACTTCCAACCTTCCCGCCGCCGTTTCAATTAATCACGCGAGACGAGTGGCAGACGTATTGAAAATCCCGCGATAAAATGGCTCGCAGGGTGGGAATGGCATGGGAGCATTCGAATAGGAGAATTGAATGCTCTAGGATCGTCGTTATTGGAGGTAGGGGATGAGAGAGAGGAGCGAAAGGAGAGAAGGGAGAATGTGCAACGGAGGTTCGGGACGAGAGAAGTTTGGGGAAGTTGGGAGGGGAGGCCAAAGGAGAGAAGTAAATGTGTCCCGCATCCTTAATCTACCAGCTTTTGCTAGAGCTGTACTACTTTGTGAGCCACCAGAAGAACCATTGCACGGTGTGATAAGAGCACCAGCCATCGAAAGTGGATAAACAGCACATAAAAGTATTGTCCTAGGCCATGCCCTACAAGAACAAATATATTTCAGAGAATGTATTTGCTCGGCTTTTGAATCAAGCTTTATACCAAATATGCAAAGAAAAATAAATACACATAAAAATCAGGAATGCAAAACAGTATTGTGTTCAATACAATAACAGGGAAAAGTTGAAAATATTGAGGGGTTTGTAAACTAGAAATAGGGAAAAGAATGGGATTAAGAATGAATCTTTTTTGTGGGTAATTTATCTCTCTCTCCGCCTTTGCTATCATAATGAACGGTGCCGGGAAAATTTCAGGCCAAGTAACTCTACGAAATGGTTAAAGAATGGCGGACTACGCCACCGAAAAGTCGATGGCGATGAGTATCATCAACCGGAGGGAAACCCAATTACGCTTCAAATTTTTATGATTTACCACTTTGTTAATTTCAAAAGTTGTTATAATAATTTTTATTATAATCCAATTTCACTATCGAGGTGCCGAAACAATGGCACTATATAATAATGACAATGATTATAAATATTTTGGAATTTTCAAAGTGATACACCTTTTAATGTTATTCACTTACACGAAATGAAGCCTGTAGCATTAATTAATAACCAATAAAGATTCTTTGATTTATATGTTAATCATGAATTCAACGGAAAATCTTACAACGTCATATCTACTACAACGGCATGTATAAAGAGGGGAATGGGTAATTCGCGGGGGTAGGACGACAAAACTAAGTGAAAAAATGGGTTAAAAAAGAGTAGTACACCTACACTTCAAGCCATCAAAGGAACATCTTAAAGGCTGTGTTATGAAAGAAGGACATGGAAAAGGAGGGAAATAGGAAAAAATGTACATCTATATCTGCATACTTCTCTGTGAAACTCCTTTGGTTGGGAGTCAAGAGGCTGCAAAATATATGTTACACAGAGGACAACTATTTCCTCTCCTTCTTCCCTACTTTCCTAAGATCATTTCCTCCTATACAACTTTGAGTAACGCATATCCTTTTGATGCACCTATTAATTCACCTCTGCGTACACTTAGGTAGATTAACATCTTCCGCTGCCATGTTTTGTACTTCCTAGCAAGCAGAAGGGTTGAAGTTATATAAATAAATTCTCTATATCATATCTGCGCAAAGTACTTTCCCCCAAACATTTCTTTCGCGGTTCATATAATGCATTAATTAATTAGTCGAAAGCCATACATGAATGGCAAACAATGTATAAATAAATTAAAATGATAAACTGAACTGCATATTCAGTATTATTCAATGAAGTTCACTATAGTTCGGAATTTCCAATGCCTCAAAAATATTCGCTTATTATTGATAGAACTTGTTTTTTTACTTTCGTCTTTTTGTAGATTCTCCGGCAAAAACGTAAAGAAAATACATCGGAAGACATTATATCGTGAACATTTGGTTACAACAGCTTTGCGCTGCGGGCAGAGACCTCAAGTGTCCCTTCTGATCACGGCTGTAGTTCCTCATTCCATGGTCAGTATGGCATAACCTCCCCCGCCTCTCAATCTTACTTAGTGGAAGCCTATATCAGTCACTTTGGACGTTTCTAACTATTTAATTAAAAATAATTTCTCACTTATTTACCCAATTTTGGGTTTACTATCCGCATTTGAATATTTCATGGCCTATATAAGTTTTAGAATGAAAATTGTGTTGCCTAATCATAGTCACTAGATAGCATAAGTATTATAATGTATGTACATTGAAATAAATTTTCTTCTTGTTCTTATACTGAATTTTCATAAAAAACATTTCTTTAATATTCCCAGTTCACTGCTTCTTATTTAGTCCTCCACTTCAAATAACAGCTTAAGAAATGGGTAATTAAAGAAATATAATTTTTCTGACGATCTTACGGGTTATTAACTTCAATATTCGTTTCTAATTCCGTATATTGAAAACAGTTGAGAGGACTTTGGGGCATGCCTATGCAATTTGTTTGAAAGTTACATTTCCATTCATAAAAATTATATCGGGACCTAAGGACGTATTTTGGATATTGAATAAATATATTGTGGACCTCTAGATATTTTCTAGATTTATACTGATTTCGATCAAGTAATTTACATAACAGTATATAAAAATACAAATTCAAATTAAAACCTCCCACTCCTCTGATCAACAGTCTCCCCTTATTATGAAGCTATCACAGATATTACTGAGCAGTTTACTCAGAAGCCTATAATCATTCAATATTCTGCAATAATATCGCAAATAATATGCAAATCACGTGAAGGACATAAAACTGGCGAATTAGAATTCATTCCAGATAAATAATTGGAACTCGACGTACCTATTTATAACGGGAATTGGATTCCTGAAATCCCATTGTACATAATTTTAAGAGCTACTCAATCCGTTATGTTCCTTAATTAGAATGAATTTCATCCTATCAGTTGGGAAACATTGAATTTAAAGTTTTATTGATGTACATTAAAACTTAAATACGGGAGAACACGTATCTTTTCATATGTCTGTTTTTCATAAAATCACCTCTTCTGATAATAGCAGTTAGCATGATGATACTCAACACACGAGATGAGCTCTAACTAGTTCCATTGTATGTGAAAGACTAAAATATAGCTATGGCAGTGCTATTTTGTAAAAAATTCAATATTATTCAATACATATAATTTTAGGAAATGAAAATTGCAAGATATCCCTGTCCAGGAAGCTCCGCCTTTTTTAATCTTCCATTTAGCGACTCATTCATTGCCGTAAATCGAGTTAGTTGAGTAATTCCTACACTTAAGGGTAATTATGATATACCATTAAATAATAATAATAACCATAGTATTAGTTACTTTCAGGAGAAAGGAAAATCATTAGTAAACGGTCAAGCTATTGTTGGTAGACTACTGGGTTTAATTATTAACGTATCATACCGGATAAGGTACGTGGCGTATATGGACGTGAGTAAAACTCCTCTGGATATCGCATATGCACGGCTCCCTCTACCATTAATATTTCTTTCACCCGTACGTCTAACCCTTCTCCATCCCGTCAGTAAAATCCATTCTCTTTCTTCCCATTCTCTGTTTACCCAACATCCTCCCATCTATCACGGCCTCAAGCAACGGTCCCTCTTAGTACCTACTTCAGCCACCTTCTTTTCCTTCTCCCAATTTCCTGGAATGTACAGATATATTCACTTAGAAAGCGGGCGAAGTGCTATCATTGAAATTAGCCTATTTAAAGTACAAAGTGCCAAAAGTTCTTCAGAATAACGACCAATCTATCAAAAAAAAAGTGTCCTCGTAATAGAACAAAAGGTGGGATTGAGATTCCACATGACGCTCATTCCACATCTCCTCGTTGACAAATATTCTAAATCTCTTTATTATGGACTGCTAGTTCCTTATATTGCGTACAATGAAGAGAAATATGGGGCATGATCAAATACTTCACTTGAAAATTATATTACCACGCCTGAAATTGCATCGGTAAGGTATAAACTACTGTAAATAATATAATGGGTAGATACCGATCTCCAGCAAGTGATTTTCATAGTATAGGGTTAATATAAATACAATTTCAAAAGAAAATGTCCCTCTCCATTGATAAACGATTTCCAGAAATCATCAAGCTATGTCTGATATTACTGGGTAGTACTAGTGCTATCAAATACAATACAAGTATTTTAGCTTTCTAAAACACAAACTATATTCGGAAATTTCTTACTTTTTAAATGAAATGCTTTGTGTTACGTCCATCAAAAATTACCATTACCATAACATTATATCCAATCACAATGAAACTAAAAGCTAAAACTAAAGTTTTCATCTTATCATTTTTTTGGCGGAACTTATCAGAACTACAGTTATTTCTTACTACAGTCCTGTAATTTCAGGTATTGAACGCTCTTAAGTTTTTATTAAATGTAACTAAGTTAACATTTACTTAAACAGTTATATGTAAACAAAGTTATTTTTTTCTCGCTGCAAACCAATCTATCACCCATTATAAGTACCCAATTAATAAGTTATATTGATTATACTCAACGAATTTAAATTGCCAAGCACTCTATTTACAGCTAGAAACAAAAGCTTGGAATTAATAAAGCAGTTTATTAAAACATAGGTATTGAGAATGCTAAAATCACATGGCAGTGAAGATTG
This sequence comes from Pyrrhosoma nymphula, assembly GCA_963573305.1. NCBI lineage: Eukaryota > Metazoa > Arthropoda > Insecta > Odonata > Coenagrionidae > Pyrrhosoma > Pyrrhosoma nymphula. The sequence goes on from OY754334.1 coordinate 42,670,688, forward strand.
ATTCACAAAAGCTGCTTAACAAAGACAATTTTAAGGAACGTGAAAGGTTGGGGACCTAAGAACCTCCTAAACTTAAGAATAGAAGGATAAACGAATAGGAAGTAGGTTCTACCGAGAAAAAACAAGGACGAGATTAAAAAATTAAGTTATAAAGGATGTAATAATTTAGGCGGTTTTACATATGGAAATTTCTTTTAAGGCAGTAGCCTTAAAAATAGCTTCCAAGTGGTACTTCGATATGTCATCACAGACTTCTTCGGCAGTAGGTGTCGATACCGTAAATATTCGATTGCGGTTCGTACATACTCTGAAAATAGACTGGCTTCTATTTGCCTGCAAGCAGGTTTAAGATTCTGCATTAAAATTGTATTCGGTGAAATCCTGATCACATGACTGAAAGCGGGAATAAAAAAAGTAAATACAACAGAATATTCCGAAGGAGAACATATTGTTACATATAAAAAAACGTGGTCTGCGTCGGGCCAGACGGTGGAAGTTATACTTCTTTGGCCGGTCGCACACACCCGCTCACACACACAGGCAGACAGGATATATAAATGAAATAAAAGACATTTTTTCTCTATTATTCAATATATTTCTCTTCGATATATTGTTATTTTAAACAAAACTTCTTTTCAAAGTTCGAACGTACAAAAAGAGTAAATGGGTGCTTGCAGTTTGCAATCAAAAGGGGAAAAGTGTATGATAGTACATTGTAAATCATTAAAAACGAATGCAATAAGGTCTTACTTCTTTTGGAAATTATTTTAGCTGGGTCAATTTTTGACCTAAGAATATAATAATGAGATAATAGCATAAAACGAATGGTCCCATGACATATGTACTTTGTTCTTCTTAGTAATTGCTATATTTTTCCTTTTATTTTCATGCCATTGAGCAATTTTGAAGTAAATATTTGTAATTAAACATGATTACAGTTATTTGGCAGTATGAAATTCAATCAATATGAGCTAAGTAAATGCTATGGATTTTCACATTTCATTTTATTTTTGCTTATCTCAATTATTATAATTTACATATTAAACACATGGCGTAGTACTTGAATTCATAATTTCAAAATCCAAGAGATAATGCATCATAGAAAATTATCATTTTACATGGTTTTGACTTGTAGAATGGAGTTTCGAGGTACATTTCAGAAAGTAGGTGCAAGGATTAATGTTTCCTGGAAAAACAGAGAGAGGGAAACCCGGAATAAGGTGTAAAGAGTGTTTCAGAAGCAAAATGGAGGAATCTGGAGCGATCCCAACGGATTTCGTTGGCATGAGCAAATGGAGGAGTGTCAAAGCTACGAAACAGTTTATGTATATAATTATAAAACATTGTAAAAAGTATATTTCTAAGGCATAATATCGTTAAAAGCGATTGAAATACGCACGGAGAATGTTATATTCCTTTAAGTTTAATCTTTATAGCACGCGTATAAGGTACTGGAAGTCTCGGGAACAATGAAAAAATTGCTTAGCAACGAAAATGAAAAAAGATCGAAATTTGCATTAATTTTGCGTTTAAACTTCAAATATTTCAATTTATCGATCGATAGAGAAACATCGGTTGCAAGAAGTAAATGCATTGATCTTTTGGCCTTAGTTCAGTCAAAGAATGAAACTTGTATCTAAATTATTTCATATTTTAATGAATGAATGAAAATTACTCTACACGTAAATTATTCGTTTTTCCCATTTAAACCCATTAAAAAACAAAATCCTATCTGGACTCGAAACCAATGAAAAATATTGGGATTTTCGATTTTTTCCTGACTTGACACCAAATTTGAACCCTTCCCTGAAAATTTCATCCTTTTAGCTCGATTAGAAATACCCAGGAATTCGTATCAATGAGTACAATTGTGGATTTTTCTCACCCAAAAAAGAGCGTGACGCGGAAAAGAGCGTGACGCGGTTTCTCGACCAACATCCCATCCCAAAAGTCTCCAACGGGCGCAAAGAAGTATAACTTCAAAATTTATTTTTACTTGGAAATGTTTTTATTGTTGTCATGGGCTACTCAAAGGTGCTACTGATTCTTGAATTTCATTTTTGAAAACATTTTCTTTACTCAATATGTTTTGAAGATGCACACATTTTAAATGAATACGAATTTATACATTCTACTACCCAGTGCCTGCAGAACTGTAATAAGTGTGTTATATTAAAACCGGTTATTTGACTAAATCCCACGATATTCGAAAAATTACCTAGTTCATTGTTCACTCTCGACATTCTTACTAATCCGAAGTAACGCATTAGCACAACGATGCCCTGAAAGTAGCGAAAGAGATCGAGATACTTATAGCAACACTAACCAATTAATTAGCCAAGTCACCTTTCATGTGAGAAAGCCTAGTAAAATTGCAAAGAACTTTAATATCCTGTTGAAAGATAAAGTAAATTATCTACTAGTAAAGTCTAATATGCTATCTTAGGATTGATGTCACTGGAAATCAAGTAGCGTAATGTATCTCCTACCACATTGCGCGGTATGTCACGTATATATTGCATCATATCGCAAGACAATATATTGCCTACACCAATGAGTCATTATTGCAATACGAATACTAACTAAAGAAACTTTTCGTCTTGCAACTCAACGCCTAGCCTAGCAACACAACTCAATTGTACGAAATACACGGAGGGAAAGCTCGCAATTTTACACTTATGGTTAATGCACTAATTTTCAAAAGCGTCATTTAAAAACTGAAACATGGTTTGGTTTCTATGAAGATTCTGCATTTGAAATGAAATTATCTGCTTTCTATGATAAGCTCTTATTTTATTTTATACGGCTTTTTTATTTAGCATGTGTAATGTTTCTAATATGTCACAAAACGTTGTGGATTTCTGACGAAATTCGTATGTAATCGGTTTATCTTAAAGACTTGTATCTGCAGAGTAAGACTCCTTGTAACAAGGATTTGGATGCTGAATATAAATAACTTAAAAAGGATTATCGATTCCTAATCAAAAAAGCTAAACGTACTTATATTGATAAGGGATTATTAAAGTGCACCAACAAATCTAGTGAAATTTGGAAGATCATTAATGAATCCATAACATTTGCTGCCTCCCCTATTCATTACACATCCAATAAAATCCAGTAAATTTGGCCACAGATTTCAATAACCATTTCACGACCCTTCCATCTCTAGACCTACCTACTAAACAGTCACTTTTCCATAACATTACAAAGTAATCTGCTACGTCACTTTTCCTTTTACCATGTTCAGAAAATGAACTCAAATTATAATTAATAATTGTGGTAATAAATATAGTGACCATTGCATTGATAAGTATTGATGACCGGTCTAATCTCATCAATAAGCTCTGTTTTGATCTTCTCAATGACCCTTGATTACACCTCATAAATGCTTCATTTGTTGAGGGAACCTTCCCTTTTGCTTTAAAAACTTCTCAATTATTTATACAGTTTTGAAGAAAAAAGGTAGTTCACTGGATCCTAATTCATATAGACCAATTGCTATTCAAATTCAGCTTTCCAAAATCTTTGAAAACCCCTATCATAGGTGTTTGGTTCCTTTTCTGGAATCATTCGGCATAATTTCTCAGTATCAACAAGACTTTCGTAAAAATAAATCCACTACAACTGCCATATATGAAACCACCAATTGCATACACAATGCTCTTGATGATAAACTTCACATGTGCGCATTACTGTTTCAATTCACTTAAGCTTTTGATCTTGTGAACCATAATCTACTATTAAAAAAGTTAGAATTGGTGTCAGAGGCCCACCACAAGACTGGGATAATACCTTATGCCCAGGGTAGAACCCAACATATTTTTATTAATTAAGGTGGTGTGAAACATATATCTTCCCCTCGAGTGATTAATCACCGTGTTCTATAGGGCTCTATTTTTGGGCCTACATTATTCCTTATATATATTAATGATCTACCTGAGAATTTGGTTAGAATTCCCTGCAGTCATCCTGTCCTTTATGCTGATGATATCAATATCTTAATAGCACCAGCTTCCTCTCAGTAACTCGTCGAAAAATGCAATCATGCTGCTCAAAAAATTAGTTCCTGGTTAATTAACAATTCTCTTAAAATTTACTGTGAAAAGTCCCAAGTCATGAGGTTTATTCCCAAAAACACCCCTACTCAAGTACTTAATATTTATTTTGAAGATATAATCCTACCCCAGGTTGAATCAGCCAATTTTCTTGGCATTCATTTACATTGTAATTTATACTGGGATTCTCATATTGATATGATTCTAAAGAAACTTGATTCTTTCTGTTTTCTTGTTTGGAACATTCGCTCTACTGTTTATATGGATGTTCTTCTATCACTGTACTACGATCTTTTTTACTCACATATTGTTCCAAATGTGCTATTTTTGGGTTCATCCCCTCAAGTTATTTCAGCTTTTAAGTTACTAAAGGAACTTTTGAGGTTGATGGCCAATGCAAGGAATATTGACCCCAGGCTCCTTCTTTTCAAGCAGTTCAATGTGGTGCCACTTCCAAGTAATTACATATTTACTGCAATTAATTCCATCACAAAGAACTTCAGTGTTTTTGTAACTAATGCTCATGTACATAATCACTGTACCCTTAATGTAAATAACACTCATGTCCCCTATGCTCGCGCTAATTTTACTGATCTTGGGCCCGTTACATGGGCCTTATTTTGTACAACAAATTGCCCACCTGTCTAAAAAATATTATGTGCCTTACAGCATTTAAATGTAAGTTGAGATGTTTTTACTAGATCATATGTTCTACAGCTTCTTTGACTATATTTCTCATTGTTAATGTAATTTTTGTCCCTGACGTGTCCTATGCAAAAATGCATATTCTATGTATTTCTGTCTATGAACAAATAAACATTATTATGATTATTTAAGAACTTGCGGTATTTTTCAAAACTAGTCGACCCGTGCGAAGCATTCGCGCTGTATCCTCCTCAAATCCCACTTAATTGAAGTGCCCACCGTATAGTTAGTACCGTGTAGTTAGTGCGTCAGAATCCATACGGTACTTACTTTAGAGTTGAACTTGTGTAGATTTCTTTTATGTGAATAATCTGATTTGATCGCCGGGTTTGTTTATCGTAGAGAGAAGAGACGAAGTAAGTTGGTCGTCATGGACCAATAAAAACCAATGACTGCGAGCGGTTTGGGGAAGTAAATATAAATTCAAGTTTTGATTAATTTAGTTCATTTTATAAATACCTAGATCAGCATATCGAATAACTTAAACCAATATTTTAAGTCTTAATTAAATGCGGATTGAGATAATAAATGCATGAAATTGAAATCGGTTTCATTTCGATATATCACGATATTCTCGATAGATGATCGATAGGTCGAGGGGGGGATTTCAAAAAACCGTTTTTTTTTCAATTGTAATTTTTCGAAAAACAACTGAAACGTGAGTAATTTGTATATTTGTCCGGTATAGTGGTTAAGAAAAGCTTTATAATGATGCCTCATTTATGAAAATTGATGTAGTGTTAAGGAAGTTATGGCGTACCGACAAAAGAAAGCCGTTGAGAAATAATATATATGATGATATGATAGCTGGGCATGTACTGCCAGCCAAATGTAATCCCGAGAAACGACAATGGACATTCAGCATCAATGTGGAGAAATTACATACGCGTCCCAGGAAATAGTATGACTTTCCAGGTTTAACTTGAAATCTGTTACGTAACGGCTTATGCTACGTTAACAATGGTATTCTACGTCCAAAATGGGTTCTAGTGGAAAAAAACATCAAGCTAGCACTGTTTATAAGGATTAAAGAGCATTTCCTGGAGAACCCAGTTTTATCCAGGTTTTCCAGGTTATCCCGGCCATCCCACCATAGATGGCGTGGGACTTTTTTTTGGAGTGATTTACAAAAATTTCCGATCACACTAGAAAAGATCACATGTTCTACACTAGATCATATGTTCTACAGCTTCAATGACTATCTTTCTCATGGTTATTGTAATTGCTATCCCTGACGTGTCATATGCAGCAATGCATATTCTTTGTATTTTTCTTTGAACAAATAAGCACTATGATTATTATTATTTAAATATGTGCGGTCTTCTTCAAAATAGCGGGGCGTGTACTGCAAGCCAGGTGCAATCCCGAGAAATGACAATGGACATTCAGCCATCACATGACTGAAAGCGGGAATAAAAAAAGTAAATACAACAGAATATTCCGAAGGAGAACATATTGTTACATATAAAAAAACGTGGTCTGCGTCGGACCAGACGGTGGAAGTTATACTTCTTTGGCCGGTCGCACACACCCGCTCACACACACAGGCAGACAGGATATATAAATGAAATAAAAGACATTTTTTCTCTATTATTCAATATATTTCTCTTCGATATATTGTTATTTTAAACAAAACTTCTTTTCAAAGTTCGAACGTACAAAACGAGTAAATGGGTGCTTGCAGTTTGCAAGCAAAAGGGGAAAAGTGTATGATAGTACATTGTAAATCATTAAAAACGAATGCAATAAGGTCTTACTTCTTTTGGAAATTATTTTAGCTGGGTCAATTTTTGACCTAAGAATATAATAATGAGATAATAGCATAAAACGAATGGTCCCATGACATATGTACTTTGTTCTTCTTAGTAATTGCAATTATTTCCTTTTATTTTCATGCCATTGAGCAATTTTGAAGTAAATATTTGTAATTAAACATGATTACAGTTATTTGGCAGTATGAAATTCAATCAATATGAGCTAAGTAAATGCTATGGATTTTCACATTTCATTTTATTTTTGCTGATCTCAATTATTATAATTTACATATTAAACACATGGCGTAGTACTTGAATTCATAATTTCAAAATCCAAGAGATAATGCATCATAGAACATTATCATTTTACATGGTTTTGACTTGTAGAATGGAGTTTCGAGGTACATTTCAGAAAGTAGGTAGGATTAATGTTTCCTGGAAAGGTTAGATTAAGGTTATCCCGGCCATCCCACCATAGATGGCGCGGGACTTTTTTTTGGAGTGATTTACAAAAATTTCCGATCACACTAGAAAAGATCACATGTTCTACACTAGATCATATGTTCTACAGCTTCAATGACTATCTTTCTCATGGTTATTGTAATTGCTATCCCTGACGTGTCATATGCAGCAATGCATATTCTTTGTATTTGTCTTTGAACAAATAAGCACTATGATTATTATTATTTAAATATGTGCGGTCTTCTTCAAAATAGCGGGGCGTGTACTGCAAGCCAGGTGCAATCCCGAGAAATGACAATGGACATTTAGCCTCAATGTGGAGAAATTACCTACGCATCCCAGGAAATTGTAGGTTTTCCAGGTTTGCCTTGAATTCTGTTACGTAATGGCTTATGCTAAGCTAACAATGGTATTCTACGTCCAAAATGGGTTCCAATAGCCAAAAACATCGATCTAGCTCTGTTTTTAAGGATTTTAGAGCATTTCCAGGAAAAGTTCAGTTCTCTACAGGTTTTCCAGGATATCTCGGCCATCCCACCACAGATGGCGTGGGATTTTTTTGAGTGATCTACAAAGGTGTCCTAAAACACTGGAAAAGGTCCCGCTTAGTACTTATAAATGTTCGGGTCAGAATCTAATCATACTTTCGTCTCAAGTACTTTGAGCTGTGACCAAGAGTCTCAGGGGAAGTTGTTTGCTTGGTGTATGTCCACGGACTGTATCCTTCTCCGTGCTCACGACGCCGGAATGCAAACCAATTCAAGTCGGGAATGCGAGAAACAGGGAGTAGACATGGAGAAAGGCTCGGACGGAGACGTGTGGACGAAGTCCGCTCGCGCCAATTTTAACCCTCAATTATAATTCCTTCCCCATCTTCTCCCACTGTGACTGTCTCTTACTCATCTGGTCCGGAAATGGCCCGACGACGCCTGTGGCGCGTTGTGGAAGGGACGATGCGCGAAATTTCCTCCTCGGCGTTCCGGAGAGTTTCACCGTCGCGTCTCGGGCTTTGCTGACTCAAAACTCCAGCCAGTCCTCCCCAATATTTTCCGATCTTCCCACGCCCCCCTCTCTCTTGATGCATACATTTACTCCAGCACGTGTTCCCAGCCTTCTCTCAATCCAAAAGTTTTCTATCCAACTCAACACCAGCAGTGGATATTTTGGCTACTGTTTTCCTGCAGTGAGCTTTGTTCGAAAAGGCTATAAGACTAATAATCCTTGAGTTTTTCCCTCTTATGTACGCGTATTATTTTTCACTTTCTGGTTATATTGTTTCGTCTTTAAAATGTACCTTTGACATTATGAATGTAAAAATATTCTCCTATATAGTCTTAAAATCCTATTTACGTCTAAAGTACTGATTCTTTTTTTATATTTCCTTTATCCATTTGCGAGTGTGTAGCGAATCTATTGTCAAGTAAAACACGTTTCAGTCGTGTTTCAAAGTTCTTATTCCTACATATTAAATTGAAGCAGGGGATTTTATGTGGTAATGAAAATAATTAATTTCATCTTTAGAAACTTAACTTGGATATTAAATACCTTATTTCAAAATCAAATATATGTTAATCCGAATATTAGAATATTTATTTAGATGAATTGTGTAATACAATGCACAGTAAGAGATTTTATTTCATTGTATTAGCAGATTGGTGATATTTCGCGTAATTTTTTGCAGGAATAATTCCAAATGACTTTCATCGCTCATATAAAAGTCGTCTAAGTAACCCCTTTGAACAATTAAACTGGTCCTAAGTTTACAGACATATGCTCAGTGCCATAGGCAACCTTTTTAAAAAGAAGCATCTAGACTGGAACTAACATCTTGTCGACTTCCAACAAGATATAATGTGGAAGCATCTAACACAAATCCACTCGAAACAAATACCTCCCACATTTAATTATCTCTGCGGTCGGTGATGGAATTATTTGTGAAATCATGAAGCAGTTACCCGGATGCATCAACTAACATAACGGTGATGCTAAGAATATCTAACGTTGAAGGAACGATGATTATGCGGTAAAAAGGTATTTACCTTATAAAAATCAAATTTTGACTCATCTACTCGTTCGAGATCCAGCAAAAGTATATCAAGATGGTGGTGTTCCATAAACTCGTAAATGAGGAACCTATCGCAATGAATTATTCATATTGAAAATTAGTTTTAATATTCATTTTTTTCCATTAGCATTATTATTTTTAACGTTTATATAAGTGAGTATTACAAGAATTCGGAGTCATTGAGTTAGGTAAGCCAGCATGGAGCATTGGAATAGGTGGTCAGATTATTTTGCATATATTGGTAACTACGCTATCACTTATGGTCACCTTACGCACACATACATCATTATAGACAGTTACTATTACAAAGAAAATTCAAGTTTACCATTTTAGAAAAATGCTCATAGCAGCATCAATAGAAAAAAGTTTATGATTATATTATTTTCCATTGCAATTTTATTTTTCTAAATCTTTTATCTTAAGAATATTTAATGTTTAAATATTTAAGGATCTCAAATACAATTGTGATAACTCGGTCGTTTGCGTTTCTGAAGCAAAACATAAAATTCCAAACTCAAGGGCAGCAAGAATCAATAGAGGTTGATTCAATGAACTTACATTTGTGTGTAGGGTAGGCTTTAACACGTAAAGCTAATTATATTTAGCAAAGCCAGGAAAATATCCACCAATTTTTCTGACTTTCGTAGAGAGCAATTATTTTTTCCTTTCACAGCAGAATCTTATCTATTAAGAGTTAGAGATAGGGAACTCGTCGAAGATGAAATGCTTTTATTAGCTTAATTATTTTATAAGGCAAGAGATAATTACATTCTTGTCTTTAAATTCGTAATTACTACCCTTGCTTTGAACTTGGGGCCACCCTTGTTTTGAACTTCTTCGTGCGTAAGAAATTAACAATAGCTGAGAGGAATGCTTGTAATCACTCAGAATGCATTTATGCCGAAGCACTAATTTGGTTCCTGTCTAATTAGTGCCTCATTTCGTTAACATGGTGGCCTCACTTCTTGAAGCGGGGCAAAAACAGAATGATGCCGGAACGGCAGACACCTATTCTACTTCTGCGAAAAATTGAGTTCCTCAGTTTTAATGGTGCTGCTTCGGCTTCTCACGTATTCGTTGCTTTCATAAAACAGTAGTTACGGAACGAAACCAAAATGTTTCTCCTCCATAACCGCTAATATATCCTAGTTTATATTTCTTGCTCTTGGAAGTAAATGGAGATCGGTTTTTAGGCAAAATTAGAAAGTGCAATTAGAGAAATGATTATGAGAATAAAAAGTTTCGGAGATGGTACCAAAATAGACTTGCCAAGTGGTCATGGCTTGACGTGCCCTTAAAATAATTTATGCTGACAGAAAAAACGGACCAACAAGAAGCGTTAGATTTTATAAATTTAATCACTAGCGTCGCAGGGTAGACAATACTTGATACTTTGGTTCAACATTTTTTTACATTACTACTGCCTTCATATTACACCTCTATCAGCATGAAATAGTTTCCCGCATGGTTTCTAGGATGAAATAGTTTCTTTTTAAACTGTATTAGTATCCATATTATCCAGTGAATGGCATATAATCATGCAAAATAACGTAGAATTCTCTTGGTCAATGACTTCCAATATTATTCTGACTGCTTTTTGTCCCTCGATTAGCGGTCAGGAAGCGTTCGGGGTTCAACCTTGAACTGGGATAAATATTTCATACTTGGATTGAAATCAATCTTATCTACAATCCCTGGAGGCTGCTTGCGCGATAATACGTAGCATTATTTGAAGATATATTTTAAAACACATTGGCAACGGTCTGCCACAATGGAAATACCGGTTTCCGATTAGTCACTGAAGATAAGCATCGTTGGGCTCGGCTCGAACTTGGAGGAGTAATTCTCCGTTGCATCCGAGTGCTGTTGCCCCTGTATGAACGTGGCAGACAAAAAGAAATAGTGATAGAGGTAGGAGTAGGAAGAGATAGATGCAGGAATAAAGATAGGAGGGCAGCAAAAACATTATGCTAGATTAAAGACTCATTGCTCTTTTGTCAGAATTAGAAAATCAGTGATGGCAACACGGAATGGGGATCAATCATAGGTGCACTGAAGTAATGAGATTTTCTAGGACAAAGGATACGAGGCAGGTCATAAATATGTGAGGATATAAAAAGGAGCAGAAAATTTAAATTGGCCGGTTACTACGCTTGAGGAGAGAGGGATTAGAAGTACATATCTCAAAAGGAGAATAGCGTTAGCAAAGGAAACATTCACTAACAGGAGAGGCATTGTAACGGGAACCCCGAGTAAAAAGTTAGAATACAGTGGTGAAAAATCTGATATAGAGTGTACTACTTTGTTGTACAGAAGCCTAGACTTCTGGAAAAGTGGACAAGATTAGACTGAAGCATTTGACATGTAAATATGGAGTAAAATGGAGAGGAGAAGGTGCATTGGACGGCTAAGAAGGCGATCATGCAACTCGGAAGGGTGTTTGAGAAGAAAAATCTGATGGGATTGGGAGGAGGCTGAGTAGATGGTTAGAAATTTCAATAATGGGGGAAGGTATACTGTAAGCCGCGATAGAATGGAGGATGTTCGGCAAGCAGGGATGGTAAAGCAGAGAGTAGACTATATGAACAAAATGAACTTGAGATGTTGAGCTATGAGGGTGAAATAGTCTACGGGTAAAAGGACCTGTAAAAGAAAAGTATATGTAAACCGGTAAACCTCTAATAAATAATATAAAGGAATTTTTCCCCAAAGAGTCGACTAAAATTTGCCTGGATTTGGTTTTGATGAATGTGTTTCCTCAAGAAGTTGAATATTTTTTTCCTCTGGCTAAGGGGAGGCAGGGACTAAAGATTTCTCTTATGGAAATGAAAACTCAAAAACATTCCTGCCCAACGACTCAATTACTTTGAGCCAATACAGAACAATTAATTCGATATTTAGAAATAAAATAAGTACATGAAACCCTTTTCGCCAGGTATGTGCTACGTTCTTCGAGGAGGTAATTAATGAGATTAACATGCAAACAGGAGAACGTGTATGGGGGTGATTATAATGTGCTGGTGAATGTACAAACTTGGATTTCCACGGTTCCCAATGGATTGTTCAATCCTCTCTGTAATTGCATCTTTTCGTCAGCTCGAAGCTAATTACCCGTTGTTTTTTCGTAGACATTTGCGGTATTGGAATTGAATCCAATTTTGGAAAGTTTGTTAGCCACCAAAATAATTAGATCGGCTTTAATTTGGATTTTCCAGTCAAAATTATCAGATGGGATCTCTGCGTTTTTCATTCAAAATTTTGAGTGAGTGTATTATTTGCTACGTCCCGGGAAGGTTGCAGATAAGTGGCCCTGTGATACGGCGAAAGTCAAATCATATCAAAGGATTATTCTAGCCCACACAGGATACTCTCAGAAAATAATAATGCAATTAGCATATATGTCGCATCGATTCATTCTTTTTGTATATGTTGGAATTTGAGCCCACTTATTTTAAGGAGGCGTCAGGATACTTATAATTACAACAAATATTTCGTTAAAAAATTTTAGCTGAAAGCCTGTTCTCAGTTAAATAAAAACTCATTTACATTTTAATAAATTTTAAGATTATATAGCAAATGAGGAGAAATGAAAATAATACCGTGGAACTTTAAATTAACTCAAACTTGAAATGCCGTCATTGATAAACGAATAAACTGGAATACAGATACCTTAAAAATTATAGACCCGTAATGCATCGCAATCCCAGCAAATTTACATATGGAAGCATACATGCCCGGCATTAACAAGATATTATTCATTTTATACAATTGTGGAAATACAATTTCAAAACACCGAGATAATTTAAGTAACGACGGATCTCGTTCAAGTTTAAATTCATATACCGATGGAGGTGACATATTTAATACGAAAGTTCTGAACCTATGTAGGCAGTCCGAATATTGATCTCCAAACCAAAACCTGAGCCAAATAGAATTGATTAACTTACTTAAAACCAATCATTATCCTAAAAGCTGCCATTGACCCTAAATCATTAGTTAAAGATGAAATGTTTTCTAGGTTTTAAATATTAATTGTGACCAGCCTTCTAGTAAGATGTTTGCCATGTTATTTATTTTAATTTTTATAAGGAAAGATTCACTTCTACATCCCAGACGAGTTTCCTCCACATATTGCGCCTTTCCCTGAAGTATCAACACTCTTTTTTAGTGGACATATAATTTTTATTCATATAGTAATCAATCATGAATTGTTTTTTATGCGCGGATATAACGTCAGAACTTAAAACTAACCTGTAAGTGGTGTACGAATTGAAACTGAAAGTAGAGTTTGAAATAGGAAATAAAGACAAATAAAAAATTGTACGAATAAATGCTATTAAAAATATAAAACCCTATTTGATCAAAAATACTTCGGGTCGTCACCAAGAAAGAAAGTGGCATTGGGTTGTCTTGGTAGTTGAAAATCAAGCTTTCCATCTTAAGAGCCAGTGTTCGCACCCTGGCTCAGGTAATTTTATTATTTCAGAGGAACTCACCCTTAACTCTAACTGAAGTGTAAGTGGAGAGTACTTCTAGTGCAGTATCTCGTTTGTCAAATGGAACTTACGAACTGTTCACCTGTTAGTGTATGACAATTTCTCCTCAGAACTCCCACACCTGGACAGTGCTGCCATCTCTTGGCACCTATGTTGTTTGTTTTCTCTCAACTGTCAGATGTTCTTGTTTGTGTTGTTAAGGAAGCCAACCTTCTGTTGTGCGCAGGCTTTGTACTCTATTTTTGAGAGTGAATATTATAATCTCAGTTCACCAAGTACGAACTGAACTTTTTATTTAAAACTACACTGCAAGACGAACTAAGTATTCCAACATCACCCCTAAGCGCTTTTAATTAAGGGTATACTTATGCTAGCGCCCGATTTCATGCTCCTATCCTACATTCCTCGTATTATGCTTTTTGCTTAACCCATCCTCATTTGATTCATCATTGATGGCGCAAATGACCTCAGTTGACGGTTGACTCCCCCAATAACTGCTACTAACTTTGGATATCAACAAAAGATAACACGTGTCCTGTGACACCAATTGTCATGTACTCAAATGAAAATTGAACTCGAGTGAAAGATTGTACGTACATCTGGTACTTAGCTTCCAGATTTTATGAGTCACGCCAATTTTCATCTTTGTATATACAGAATTAATAAAAAATACCTTTTTCATTAAATAAGCTTGGTTAAGGACTACATCTACCCAATACCGCACGATCCGTCAACAGGGTATGCGGCACGGGCTGAAACCAAATCAGGCACTCAGGTGAAATAACACTCATCCCAGTTCGAGGTCGAACCCCACATGTTCCACTAGCCGTTAGACGTTAACCAAATAGAAAGAGAAAAATGTACAGGCTATTCAGAAACCAAGTAAGGGTTAATCCATTTGAACTGGTCCATAAAAAATAAGTTGGTTGCTTGACCAATTAAAAAAAATATAATTTTCCTAGTTCTTTTCCTCATGTCTTAAGACATTAAAATTATTTTTTTAATAATTTTTATCTCAAGCCGTTAACCTTGAGCGGCCATTTTTATAATGTTGCGCAAGCCCATTTTTGCGTTTGCAAAGGTTTACGTAAAAGCCTATAACTATCAAAGTATTTACCCAAGAAGGATAAAACTAAACGCATTTTGTTTGCAAATTCTCAAGGTAAAAAATAAGTGTGGTAGTTTGTCTATCTATCTCTATTCCTTCTAAGGTAAAACTACAGGGAAATTTTAATAAAGTTACGATTGAAATTTCAATATTTGAAAATCTTTTTATAATAGCAGGGATGAATTATACAGTTTAAATTATTTTTTTCTTTGTAGATATATGCTAGTAGATTTATCATAAAAAATATCAATAGTGATTTACATACCCTTGAATTGTTATAAATATTTAAAAAGTTACTTTTTTTCAAAATTTTCAAAGTTTGACTTAGAACATTTTGAAAAACGTTTCTGATCTCTGAAAGAAGTAAGGCTTTGTAAAATGTTTCTGATCTTTATAATAGGCAGTTCTATCCTTTGCCTATCCTAAATGCGAGTGAAGTACATTTTTTTAATTATTCAAAAGCATCGTTTGTATTTTGTTTTTAATAAATTTTCTCATTTACGGTTTATTAGAAAATATTTGAAAATATTTTGGCAGGGTATTGTGGGAGGAGTGCTGGGGTGATAGAGGGTGAGTTTCAGGGGTTCATGAGAATCGGGGTATTCCACCGGATACAAAGGGTTCTTTGAAAGGGAGAGTAAAAGGGATGGGGGATGAGATGGAATACTGTGGGTGGTACGGTCAAGGGGGGCGACGCACGGTCCGACGGGAGGAAAAAATGGGAAGGTCCAGATAGTGACGGTCTACGAGGGAGAAAGGAGGGTGAGGCAGAAAGGAATCGGTATTTTCAGTCCTTGCACTTTCGGCATTAAACACCAAGTGGCACGTATCAAAGCGGATGACAAAATAGGACTTGATAGAAAAAAGCCAGATTAAGTGATGCTAGTGATGTGGATGAATATTTGTTTACGTGGGATGTTCAGAAGCGCAGTGAAGGTGTTCCATTATATGGTCCACTTTTACAAGTACAGGCATTTAAATCAAATAAACAAATAGGTGGTGCCGATGATTTTGTTGCTTCTGCTGGCTGGCTATCGAGGTGGAAATTTTGCCACGGGATAGCGCAAGTCAACATGGAAGAAGAATCTCGTTCCAGTGACGGTGAAGTACCTAGAGAGTTCTGTGGGACTTGACGCAAGATGATTGATCAGGGTGAGCACACTTCAGAGTAATTGTACAACTGTGATGAAGCTGCCCTCTACTACAGATTGCCTCCAAAAAAGTCACTCGATATGAAGAAGTCGGCAAATAAATCCGGTATGAAAATGAGCAAAGAAAGAGTGACTTTATTACTCTGCGAGAACAAATCAGGAAGTTACAAAGTAAAACTTTCAGTATCAGTAAAAACGGAAGTCCTCGGTGTTTCAAGCACGTTAATATGACAGCACTACCTGTAATTTATAAAATCAGTAACAATGCGAATGACTCATTATGTATTTATATCGTGGTTCAAGGATGATCTTGTGCCATCGGTAAAGAATCACTCACGATGAAAAAAGTTAGAAGAAAAAACACTACTTCTGTTGGGTATGTGTCCAGACCATCCTTCTTCTGGTAAAATTGTGGCAACGTTTTTACCAAAACAATACCACTGCCCTTATTCAGAACTTGGACCAAGAGATTATCAGAGCATTTATAGCCCAATATCTGTGCGCATTGCTCACCGCTTTCATAAACTCAGAACTGCAAGTACAAGAATTCCTGAAAACAGTTACCCTGAAGAATATGAGGTACAATATTGAATTGGCATGGAAGAAAATAACTTCAGCTACAATTCAAAATTGCTGGTCGAAGTACATATATATAGTGGGTGATAGCATGGAAGACGGAGACCAGTTTTTGGGTTTTACGGAAGAAGATGAACGTTAAGGTTCAATATTTTTTCCTGATAGACTAAATGCAAATGATCTCGCAGCCTGGGTACGTAAAGATGAAGACATTCCTGTACCTGCCCATAAGAACGATGAAGAAATTGTGGCTGCAATCCAGAGCAGCGGAAGAACAGTTGCATTATCGGAGGAAGAGAGCAAGAATGAAGAAGTAGAAGACGAACATGAGGCAGAGACGACAAAAATAGGACAAGTATTGGGTAACATCAGTAAAGGGATGAATTGGTTAGAGAGACATCGATTGAGATCATCTTCATCTTTTACAATGGCAAAACATTAAGACTTATGTGACAACTATCAAGTATAGCGCAAAAAGAAAATACGGAGTATGTAACTCTCGTTACAGTAGGCCGTGTATTTAAATCAGAAAACATCAATTGCCATCGCCTTACGCAAATAAATTAGTTACAAAATTTAGCTTTACGGGTTTTTTATTGTTTCCCACCCCATTTCCCGTGATAGCGCAGTTTAACGATAACGCGGGTGCAAACTCCGTCCCCCCCAGACTCGCGTTAGAACCGTATTTTACTTAATGACGTTTTTATGATTTTTGAGAGGTTGTAACTTTTTTATTAGTAAAATACACAATAAACGTTTTACATGTGATATACACATACAAAAAGACTAAGTTCTGCTAATTTGAGATTTTTTATCTTTAACCCCATCAGAGTTATTCAAAGCCAAACTTTATTTTGAAAAAAGTGACTTTTTGAAAATTTATAACAATTCAAGGGTACGTATATACTATTGATATTTTTATGATAAACCTACTAGCATATATCTACAAACAAAAAAAAATTTTCAAACTGTATAATCCATTCCTACTATTAGAAAAAAATTCAAAATTGAAATTTCAATCGTAACTTTGTAAAATCTTTCCTTGTAGTTTTACCTTAGAAAGGATACAGATAGGTAAAAAAACTGACAGGTTTATTTTTTACCTTGAGAAATTGTGAACAAAATGCTTTTTGTTTTATCCTTCTAGGATAAATACTTTTATAGTTATCGGCTTTCACGTAAACCTTTAAAATGGCAAAAATTCTTGCGCAACATCATAAAAATGGCCACCCAAGGTAAACGGCTTGAGATAAAAATTTGAAACAAAAAATAGTTTTAATGTCTTAAGACATGAGGGAAACAACTAGAAAAGTTTCAATTTTTTTAAATTGGTCAAGAAACCACCCTTGGACCACTTCAAATGGGTTGACCCGTAAGTAAGAAAATTCTTAAATTCGATCGCTACATTTTCAAACTACTTTAAATTCCGGTACCTGCTATTAATAAGAAGAGCAGCATCATGACTTAACTTTCTTAGGGATTAGTCGTTGCAACCTATTGCGTCGTCCTGTATTCTGCGTGTATCTCTTCTACACTAATATCTGTAAATTAGAAACTTATGGAAAAAGTGACTAACTGTACTACTAATTATACAGTTTACTATGTTTAATATCGCTTACCCATGCGTTCGGTATTTCACTTTCAAAAGGTTTCACGGCGCCTGGGAGATGCAATTCTACACTTTCACCTCTTGGGCAGAGGTGGGAAAACTTTCTACCTTCAGGTTCTAACAAGCCCTAGAATTTTCCAAGATGGCTCGGTTTAATGAAAGAAGTATTTTCCCAGACGAGGCTTTACATGACGGAACTGTGAGGTCAAATAAAGCCACGGTGAGTTTTTGTTGGCCACTCTGGGCTATACTGGCAAAATTAGTGGCAGTAATGTCACCTGAGTAAAGGAAAATGGATGTGTATTAAAAACATGGCAGATAATGAGTCCAAATCACGATCATCATTAAGCTTGGCTTGAAACATACTATTATCACAAAAGGGAATCTATTCTAGTTATGGAATTATTTTTTCATAGTTTCATTTTCTGATTACATAAAGTAATTTTCAAAAGATTCCCACTTTCACACAGAATTTATTTTTGGGGCGAAATGATATAAACGCTGCTTTTGACAAAACAATATGCAATAATTCTTACAAGAAGAACCAATTACATTCAGCATTAGAATAAGAAATAAAGGAGTCCTCGAGATATGTACCACGAGCTAAGACTTCTGTATGCGTCAATGTCACTTGGCGGAAGGACAAAAAATGAGGGTGACAACGCACTGATATTGTTTCAGTACTGACAATGAGAAATATGATGCGGCAGAGTCATTTTCCTCTTTTTTAGGATTTTCTTAGAACAAGAAAGGCAAGGTGGACACGACAGATCTATGAGGCCACCTAAAGCTACCATAAGCTGCATTTGGCCTTGCTCAGCTCCCATTACAAAATTACCAGCGACAGCACCCTCACCGTAAATAAAACATGATTAGTGCTACAGAATGTCCAGCAAAGGTCTAATTTCCAGTATAATTGAATTAGTAATTAAGGGATCCCTAATATCAGTGACCCCAAACCCACTCAAAAGAAAATAGTTCTTATATAAAAAGCAGTAACTAAAAATAAAAAGCAAGCACTGATCTTAACCAAGCCAACAAAAGATTTAATTCCGATACGTATTTGAAATTGGCAACCAAGCAAAACGAAAACGAAGAACTTCTAAAAATTTACTGGGGCTTTTAACGTCACGGCATGGACATTTTTCCTGGCTAGAGGACTCAGAAGTCAGCGTAATGCAATGGCATTGTTGATAGGTACATTTCAACGCTATAAATTGCGATACTAATGGTTCTATGCAACTTGGATTTATTTAATGCACATAAAGGTATGTTAAAACCGGATCCCAAGTTAAAGAATCTACTTGAGCCAAACTAAAATGGAACAGGCAATGCGATTTTCACATTAAAGTCAGCTAATTTATCTGAAACTTTGTTTTTAGAGTAGTGCTAATTTTAGGTTGCCTGTAAAATGTTGCTGAGTGAAGCGTAGCCTATCCAAAATCATTCCTGAAATCACTTCCACTCGGAAAACAGACGAATGAAGACCATATTTACAATGGAAAGCTATTTACTAAACCGTCATTTCGGGTTTAGGAGGATTCCCGTCATTGAATTTACCTAATGAATATTTCAAGGGATAATAATTTGCTATGATTTAGACACTTCCAAATATAGTGATGATGTTACCGTTGTTTTTTAATGCTGGCACGATCATTAAACACAAAACGACGTCGACAATGAGGTATTTTAGTAAGAAACTGTATCAAGTATGCATTATGAGCACTGCTAGTATGCAACAATTACACTGTTGGTCGTCATCAGCTCATCTGCCATTATCGTCCAGACTGTTTTTACACCCGCAGCTAATCATTTCAAATCCTGTTGCGCAAAATTGATGGTGGACCGAGGTTTTGGTTAATGTTAACGAAAAAGGATCGAAGCTTTGAAAAATGTTTCCGGTTGATCACTCAATGTCATGAGTGACAACACTTGGTATCGTCCATACCTCATTCTTTAGTAATCACTGATATCAAACTATAGGCCCAAATTTTCTATTAAAAAATTGATTTTGATCGATTACCATAGCTAAGCTCGGCTAAGCATGTCAGGCTTGGATTGAGGTCAGACGAAGATCATCCCCCTGCCTGGCAAACGGTGGATGTCAGTTGGTCTTTGGTGTAAATCCACTTCAAAATGGCATCCTATGAGAGGCCATCAATTAAAAATAATACAAATTTTTCCTCGGTCAAAAGTCGATCAAGAATTCGTTACTTTATATGGAGCATCCTGAAAAATATCCGCATTGTCCCTTGTACTTTCATTTAACAAAGAACGACGGCAGCTACAAACGGTTTCAATATGGCGTCTGTGACTGAGGTAGGTTTTAAGCAAGGAGCGGTGGTGAATTACTTTTGGTGGAAAGCGAACCAATCGCGAATATCCGCAGGTGCTTGGAAAACGTCTATTGGTACACGGTAGTGGAAAAAAGTAGCAAGGCAGATGAAAAAACTACGGTAACACTGAAGAAGCGATTGATAAGGTAAGTTCGCTTAGACACACACAGCGTAGCGAATGAAATTTATGATCTACGCTACTCACGCTGACAAATCTAGTTGGCGTTAGACCACAGATGTGATGCATGTAAACCTGATTCAAACAAACCTTCCATCAGAAACTAACGTACTGTGTATAGAACGACTATAGAACGACCCTCATTATACTTCGCATTGTATTAATTGTCTTCAAGAGTCAATTAGACTCAAGGATGATATATTTTGATGATCTTTTAGCAATTCATCTGAAGTAAATATAAGAGTATTTGTAGAGTAAATTTATCCGGGTAAACTGTTATTAAATCATTATATGAATAAAAACAATCATTAAAATTATGAGGAAAGACTTGACTGAGCTTGCAAAGCAAATAATGACACCCATGAAATTGTGTGGGTAAATTGAGAGGAAAGGAAGATACCACAGGATTATCAGGCAGTTTCTACGAATGGGCTGGAAAAGCATGATAGCATATTTATTTATCAAGGAATGGATATGGATATTATAAATCTGGAGAGTAAAGGAGTTACACTATTTGGCCCATCAACTCCAGTTCACGGAGTTCAATTTTGCTGTTGCCTTTCCTGGGGAAGGTATAAAGGCTTACTCTTGCTCGCACAGGTTTTCCTATAAATCAACACCCAATGCTAAGTGATGATTAGCTAAAATGCAGAAAAGAGTTTTAAGCGGAAAACTAAACGTTTCTCGACTGACGCCTCGAATTTGTATGTTAAACAGTTGAGGAGGAATGTATGAGGTTTGATAACAAAAACGATGTACATGCGATAAAAAGGTATGTGAATTGAATGAGAATCGTTCTAAAAACGTTCTAAAAACTGACTCAATTGAAATCTACTAAAGCTCGTATTTTCTCACTTATAAAATAAAAATAAAATCTTACCTTGACACTAGTAGGGAGACGTGAAATAGGTACACGAAACAAATTCATCTGCTAGTGATGATGTAAAAATTACGGAAAATATCAACTAAGTGGAAAACTTTATGTAATAACTTCCGCAAGCTAGTTCTTAATTTCGTTGGAGATGACATGACTGATATTTTTTTCACAACACGCAGCATGGTTCTATAAGATTGTCGGATTTACGCTCATTGTTACATGTTATGCTGACTCATATGCAATATTTGACATAACATTTACATCACTACAATATTGCTCCATTTATTATGGAACATTTTAGCATGCATTAACGTTTTACAAGCTTAGATGGGAGGATAATCACAGTGCAATAAAAATAAACAGCAATAAAACCCATAGTAACAACATGAAAATGCGCCACGTTACTAAAAACATTATTTTTTTAATGCTTTAGTATAAGCGTATTTTATATCACATCCCAAATATTAGTAACCTTTAGTGAATCCGTTTATTTCATATAAAAATTAATCTCTTTTTAACTTCCATCGGTAATCGGTACGGTAATAATTTTAATCGGTCCGTTTCATTTATTTTAGTTTAGAACAACTTTGGCAATGAATTGACGCATCCAATCAGGTGCGCCTAAGGTAATGTAAAAGAGAAACAGAAAAAATATGCACGAGGGACGAGCTACCTCTCAGACTACCAAGGAAACATACGTAAATCATTCGCCGCATTCACAGAAGATGTGCAAACACGTGACCGGTTCCTCCCCATCTCAGAACCTTTTGGCCTTTCCGCCGAAAGAGAGTCCGAACTGAGGGAGAAGCCTTTTCGCAATTGATGCGATGCAACCTGACTCGGACTGCCAGGCATTCTATTTGTCTGTGGCAGCACACGTCCCACACTCTTCAAATCCGAACGGCAGGAATGGTTTCGAAATAGAAAAAAACAGGAGGACAAAATAAGACGGAAAAAAAGACGGTGGCAAGAAAAAGATAGAGAGTCAAACACACAGAGCTAGGAAGGCAGGCATCCTCCCTCCTCTTCTTCCCTTCCTCGTCCTGCCAGCCGTACTTTACCGTCAGACCTGTCCGTCCTGCTCGGCTGGCCGGCAGACCACCCGCGATTAAAATTTCCCTTTGAACATAGGGGCTGGGGGGGACACATCCTCGCGGATTTCACAGCCGTCGAATCGTTATGGCGCGGCGTTTCCGCAATGCCTTCACGTATGCTTCCCCACGCCGTCCGCATTTATTTTATCTCAACCTTTTCTTCATTCTCGTGAATCTTTTAGGCTTGGGGAGATTTATTTTGTTGCTGTTTATTTTGGCGGATGATGCGGAATAGGGCTATGTGATACTTGTATTCCAATATCGAATTGAGAAACAAATATCGCATCCCCAGAAACGCGATATGTACAAATACATATTTTTTTGAACTAAGTACAGTCCACTGTAAACTGTTAACGGTACAACGCCTCAGCATCATCAGATAACGCTGAACTGTTGTAACACAATATACAGCTAAAACGTTTCCGTGGAAAGTACTGAGTTTTCAATGGATGTATTCATCGATAAGCAGTACAACCACATCTCACCAGTAATAGTTGAACGAATTCGCCATAAATTGAATATGTCATGATGATGCATAATATCTTACATTACAAGATATTTCACGTAGCCAGATGAATTCGTTTTTAACAAAAGGTCCTTGAGAGTTTTCTTCACAGTATTTCAAGAATAGTGCGAGTAAATAGTTTTTTTTGCGATATTTTTTGCATAAATTATAGGAAGATAATATAATTACAAAAAGACTAAGTATCACTATTCTATTACGAGAATCAACTTTTTCCTCAAGTGTTGCATTTCAAATCGCACAAGCTATGGAAAACTAGACTGAATTGTTAACTGAAATATCACATACAACGTGCAAGTCTGACATTGCATTAGATTTCAGAATTAATTTCAGATAATAAATAGCAATACAATATCTACTTCTACATAACACATTAAAGTCCTTATATTTACATTATTTATTGCTTTTCATTCGTGTAATGCAAAAGTTTCCATTTAAGATGGTAATTTCCTCGTCGTTTGAAATTACTAAGCACAGTGTGATATTAAAAGGTGATATTTCACCCTTAAAACAGCGTATTAGACGTCGAATGAAATCACATCATATTGAACTATATACTTACAACTGAAAGTGTAATGTATCCATTATCGGTCATACCCTTCTCTATGCTGATGATTGCAAGATTTACAAGCAAATTAATAACACTTCTGACTGTATTAATCTTCAACTTCCCTTAAATCAAACCTCCCTGTGGTTTGATACCTGGAAACTGAAAAATGCAGCATCATGACTCTTGCTCTGATAACAGAACCCCTGACATTCAATTACACCATTAATTAAACTCCCTTAAACAGAGTGACAGCTACGAAAGACCGAGGTGTTATAACCGACCAAAAACTAAATTACTCCGACCACATTCAGACTCCAAAAAGTAAAGCAATGTCCCTAATAGGCATTCTTTACCACTTCACAGAATTAAAGATCCCAGAGCACTCCATTCCAACTTCTCAACAATTGTTCTTCCCGTAGTATCATATTCCTCCCCAATATGGTCCATATCAGCCCCGACTAATCTTAAATCCCTTGATTCCATCCCCCATTTCTCTGCCAAAATAGTCAAACACTGAGTCCCACATTTCCGCAATATATCCTCAAATGCTATTCTGTCTTCTCTTTCCATTTCTAATCTCCAAAACCACAGAATTAAAACTGATTTAAAACTCCTCCACGATACCCTTAACTCGACCATTGACTGCCCTGAATTGCTTTCTCTCTTCAACTTTAGGATACCAACTCGATCCACCCACACGCATTCACTACTCCACCTGCCTATTCCTAGGATATCACTCACCCAGCGCTCACCTTTATTTCACCTCTCCTCCCTTCTTAATTCGCTCCCTCACAATGTCGATCCTTATTATTTATTTTACCATTTTACCGCTTCACCACCCAAACTATGTCAACAAATTAAATATTTCTCCTTTCCATGTTGGGCTCTGCGTTGTTGATTTTTATGTTGTTATTGTATTTTTGTCCTCTGTCATGTTTATTGTTAAATGTTTCACTATAAATTGGCGCTACTTCTGTATGTGAACAATGTTTTAAATAAATAAATGAATAAATACATTCAACACATGCGATATTCCATGCAGATAGAGTATCGCAGCCGATGTATCGAAATGGCTTATATGAAAGGGTCGTCGGCTGTGGGAAGTGATTTGGTGATACGTCCAGTTGCACTTACCTCTTTGCCCGCCCGTTCCTTGGCGTTGGATGGGTGCGCGGGGTGGTGAGGCGAACGTCGCGTTGGTGCTTGTTAGAATTTCGTGGGCGCGGTGCCCTAAGCCCGGTCGCCAATGCGGCAAAACGCAGTAAAAGGGTATCCTTTTTGCAGAGATGGCTTTGAGAATTTCCCACTTTGCAAAGATCAGAGGGTATTCCGTTTCACTCTTGCGAAAAGGTTTGGCGCATAAGCATAACCTTTTCCTTTGCATCGGCCTGGCACTCGTCTGAAAGAAAAAAAAAGAGATTGTTTGCAACGCATATTTTCCCGTGTAGTAAGACTTAGGATTACTTTTAACAGATAATGTGCTCATTGTAGTGTTAAAGTTGTAATTAAATTATTTAGATCTTCATGAGAAATACTCAGTGGTTAAGTGAAGCTATCAAAGCACTCTTTTGAGGATAGCCTGTACAATGTGAAAATGTAACGAAAATAAGATGGTCAGTGTTGCAAAAAACACCCGATACCCGATCTTCATGCGAAATAGTTAGTGTAACGAATGCTAATCATTATTACAATGCTAGCTTAGAAAAGTTGATGAATGCATGAAATATTTTATCAAATTGCTTTCGCTTGACTGAGTAACGTACAAATGAAACATAATGTTGCAAATTATAAGTTTATTGAGTTCTGGAATCAAATGGTAAGATTGCATAATGAAACATGAAACGAGAAAAAAAAGAATTTACGGCTCCGAGCAAAGCTAACACTGTCAGTGATTTAAGTCAGGAACTGCAGCGGAACGGGGAACACACGTAATTTAAGGCCACGAAAGAAAAAAATCCTTAACGGCTGCTACAAACCGTAATTAAGTGGATAGGAAAAAAAGTACGTATTTTGAAGACCTATAGCGCGTTTTGCAAGATATGAAAAATAAAGAGGTAAAAGGATAAGAGCGATGAAGTGAGAAGAGCGTGGAAAGGGAAGTGATGGATTGAGAAGAAAGAATGAGTGGGGCAAAGATAGGTAAAGAATCGGCTTGGCTAGAGTACTTGGCTTTCCATCTATATGGCCTGGGTTCAAACTTCGATCAACTGTGCCTAAATCCCGAACCCTATCCATGTTCTATGCGGAGACAGGGACAAAGCCGATCCTCCTTGCGTAACGCCAGAAAAAAATAACACTGCAGCAACTACAAATGCTATCTTCCCTAATAAACCAAAAATACCGAAAATTTGGAAGACCCAAAGTGCGTTTCACAAGATAAAGAAAAAATATGGGCAAGTGGGAGAGGAGAAGAAAAAAGGCTCCGATATAATGGGCGGAGCGAGGAAAGGAAATGGGAAGAAGAGGAACGAAAGATTGAGAGCGAAGTGGGGTAAGATACTTATCACTGCTTCTACAGAAAGCATCCCCTGCCGGCCACCACCCACTGTCTCCACTCTCCCCAACTCATGAAGCCCCGCCCAACTTGCACCAGCACACCAACCCCATCCAAATGCGCGATTTCTCCGAAAAGATCTCCACCGCCAAGTGGAAGATAGGGCACACACTCTCAAAGGCTAAGAATTCCCCGGAAAAAAAAGGTGTCCCCTTTTTAATTATGACGCAGCAGCGCTTTCTTAATTACATTTTTTCTCTCCTATCTCTCTCTATTTCTTAGTTTATTCTTTTTTATATCGCCCCAGCCATCTGCGTCTTGCGCCGAACACCTCTTCCAAGAGGACTCTTTAAAAAGGAATAAAAAGTAATATGAAGGTGAAGTGGAGTGTGAGGACGAATGAACGAGGAAGAAGGAAAAAATATAAGCATGAGAGTAACGTCTCTGAATCTCAGACTCTGTGTAGGTACTAATTTTTTTTCTCTCTCTCTTTACCTTGCCCTAATTTTTTCAGTGGCATGATGAAGGGATGGTTTTTGCACTCTCCCCTATAAGCTCTCCTTTCAACTGGTGCTTCATGGAAGCTAGTCTCCCCCTCCACATTCGGTTTTCCTGCCGTAGTCATCACCTCGCATCCCACCTCATACCACTCCTTTTCAAATTGCGAAAAGTTTCAAGAGCTATGTTGCCGCTCGTCCTCATCCAGTCTTTTTTTTCATTTGGATTCTTTCCACAGAATATCTCCCTTCGCCCTTTACCTGGCTGTTTCCACAACCACTTTCACATTTTCTTCTCCAAGGACCAGACTCGACCTCCATCACACCAACATCAACCGATTTCAAACGCCTTTCGCTCCCTTTACCGAAGGTTTACTATGCACCCTTACTCATGTCGCCGCGCTAGAAAATATGACCGTAAACTAGCAAGGCGAGAGCTGCTCTTATGTCGAAACGAACGACGCGAAGGGTCACATTGGAATATTAACAACGGAAATGTATTGTTGAGACGATAAGTTTGAAATTCGGATTCTTATAAATCATTAGACAACCGTATTTGCCGTTGAATAAAGAAGTAAATATGTTTTTGCCACATGTGTGAAACAAAGTATCAAAATAGACTTTCCCTCGACAAAATTATTTAATTTATTTTCAACGCTTTTTCGTAAGTTTATATTGAGAGTACGTTAAATTTTTAATTTTATATTACAAATTTAAATTATTTTTTATTTTTTAAATGCGGGTGAAACAATTAGTTTCATAACAAAAGACAAACATTTCGTAGCATTAAATGATTAGTACTTAGATATTCATTACTCCATCACGGCATACGCTAAGTGTTTAAACGTTTAAATTTCCTCCGGGATTGTAGGCTTAAAGCTAGGTTCACATGCATCCATGTCGGGCGTTGAGTACGTGTGGTTTCCGGAGTTTATGTACAAAGTATTTACAACCAAGCGTCGAAAAATGCGTGCACGACTTCTTTTGCCAATCTCTGAAATAATTGAGTTGGAGTAAACAAAAGAATGACTAACTCCGATTAGATAATCAGTCTGTCAGTCCTGGAATTGGAAAGGCCTCTATTCTTCCTTATCCCATGCAAACTGCACAAATTTCTTGCAGCTCTTCTCAAAAAGCTCCCAGTTCGTTTTTCCTGGGTACCTATCATTCAACGTATTAATTCCCCACTCCAGCAGGTTTCGGACCTAGTCTTAGTGTCTCAGTATGTACCCAGGGAATCTTAAAAAAGAACTTTACCCATTAGTGAGAATGATAAAGAATCTGGATATAATGAGTCAAGACCAGCCATTTCCAAAAGCATTGGTAAGTAAACGGAGGAGTAATCGGAGAAGGGAAAAGAGATACATTTTCGACCGAAAGAAAAATCAAAAGACAAAATACAGGCGCATTTCCAGTGAAAATTATATCTGTATAGAACATTCGAAATGCGTTTGTCTTGTTTACAAGTTTAAAAATGTGTAATTAATGCTGTGATGTGATTTAATTCTGTTGAATGTATCAAAATAAGGGTTGCTATTTATAGATGGTTGAAATGTTTTACATAAGTGATAACCTTATGTATTTACAATTTTATAAGTTGGAAAAGAGTAAATAAATAAAGTAAGAGCAGCGTATAGCATTTTTTTAATATTATGTACTAATTTTTTTATAATGTAAACTTAAGGCGTATGAAAAATGACACGCAAGGATATTAGTTCGAAAAGTTGACTCGAGTTCGTAAGGGTTAAAATAGACCCCAAATAATGTCGAAGTGAAGAATTATTATTCATTCAAATGCATGAAGTACGGTGGATTTCCTGGTATATGATCTAGATGGAGTAATCTCGGGGAGACCGGGTAAGGTATATTCCAGCGCTACACTCAATAACCGAATAAAAAATGCTGACACAATAGACAGCTATCTAAACCTCCATTTAAGCCCTCATACAAGAGGAATTGAGTCTTTTTTGCAGATCGAAATAACATTGGAGAGAGAATCTATTTGCAGGAGGCATGGAGGCGCGAAAGAAGCGTTCGCGAATTGGAGAGAATTTATGACTTTCCTTGGGTATGAATGTAAGGAAAAGGTTGGTGAAGAGTCTGAACATAAACTGAGAAAAAGTTACGAAATAGTTTGGCGACGATTGAGGTTGGGTTTGCCGAGGAGAATGGAGGTGTGGTGGACGAAAAGAGAGTTAAACGAGGATGTGTTCTGTGAAGTACCTGGTGAGTGAGGAGATGAAAATCCTTGAGAATGCTTTAGACATACAGACGAGGCCGGGTAGGGTGGTCATCACAGGTAATGAGAAGCCCAGGGATGTTTAATATTGTGATGAACGAAATGATGCAGTGTAAGCGGGGAAAGGGAAGAAAGAGAATAGGCTCTATGGGCTGGCTGTAGAGAGGTAGAACTGAAGATACAAGCTGAAGAATATGTCGGGGTTCAATATTGCGATTGAGGAGAAACTGCAGGGTATGTGCGGATGGGAAACAAAGATAATGGGATTTATAGACGAAATGAAGAGAGGTAGAACGTATGCCGGAACAAAGAATGAGATAATATTTAAAAGGCATTCAGTTGCTAAACCTCAAAGAGAAGCATAAGTATTCTTACTTAAACCAAAGCAACCCTATACCAGGAAGTCATCTCTAATAAGCAAAGCAATTACTGATATTCATAAAGCATTTTCGTGGAAGGGGATTTACTATGTATGATTAATTATATTCTTAAAAATCACGAATCTATATTTAACCGTACGTATTTGATGGTGACCACTCTCTAAGATCAAGCCGTACTTTTGTGCTAGATTCCTAATTGGGATTTCAGAATAACTTTTTAAGGCACCTATAGTTCGTATTTTAATTTAATTAATGATAACCTCACGACAATACTGAAGAACACATCGCGTACATGTTTTCAAAGTCCAAATGGTTATGGAATCGCACCACCACTGCGTGGCAATCTACTTACAGGGGGCGTATAAATAGTGTTGGACATTGGACAACAAGAAAAACACCAATCTTCTCCGTTCTCAAGAAAATGAGGCTTTCTACAATGCCGCAATGGCCACCGATGTCCGCACACACCTCGGAGCGTTCAAGCGATGTAGCTGAGGCGCGGTCGGATGGCCCCTTTTTCTGCGTGCGGCTGAGTGGTAGGGGGTGGAGGATGGGACGGGAGAGAGAGACAATGTGGGAACACTCGACGGAAACATAAACTCTGCAAACAATTCCTGGATGGATCCGGTCCAGGAGGAGATGAAAGGCCAATGCGTTTCATATCATCAAGTAGCTGAATCTGGTCCAATGTCAATTTTCGTGAAAAGGTGGAGTGACACTACGGTAACATTAGCTTTTAAGAAGTCCCGTTATAAAAAAGGCATCTTCATCTTCAGCAATATTGGTTCCGTATTAATGTAAGGTAAATGGTGTGGGTAAACCACAATGTATGCCTCTATTCGTGCCCATGCCATGAAGTAACAAATAATATATCCGCCTTGTCAACATTTTTTTCATTTCACCGTATCTGCGCATGTAGCACATGCTTCTTTTTTCTCCAAAATTAGTATCAAAAGCATTGTGTGCGGCATAAAGGAACATAAATATTGTTATTTAGTAGTAAATTGTTATCAATTAAAAATAAACAAATAAATTTTATTAAGGTGTGCGCTGGCCACCCATGACTTATACGGCCACACGAATCTCAATAAGTCACACACAATAGTCTACTCATGTGCATGAGAAAAGAAATGTTCTCCAACACGCTTAATCAATTAAATATATTTTTTCAACCTCTTCCACTTCCAAAAAAATCACAATACCTAGGAATTTTTTTTCGCCAATCACATTGTTAAAATTTTAGTGCGCATCTTACCTGAAGGCGGTGGAGAGTCTTAACGTTCAAATGTCGCAGCTGCAATACATTACGACCAACTTGAAAGCATTTAACACCTTATACATGTCCAAATCAAATTGAAATCCAATTAAACGCTTAACGAGATAATGTATGTTATTTGTAGATAACATATATATGTCAAAGGCCTTGGTCAGAAAAAATAAAATTTACAAGGCTATTAATTTACAAATAATTCTTATAGAGTGAAGTTAGACATCGATAATAATTTTGGAGGAGAAAAAATATCAATGACGAGGATACGAGATTCAAATACAAAAATGCAGCTAATCAATAATAAAAAAACACTGAATCGAATTTAACCTCACCAAAGATTCATTAAACTAGCCTGGATTTCGACGGATAACATTTTCAAGGTGCTCCTTAAGATATCTTTGTGTTTTGACAAAGTGTTTCATTTATTGCAGTAATAAATATGTATGCCACAGTAGACTGAGTTTACATGATTTACATTCAAAGCGTACAACGCACTGACTAATATAAGACAATATATAATTACATAGCTGGTGTCCTAACACCCCCTGCCACACACCCCTGCGGCGGCTCACAGAGTTGTATGTAGATGAAGTAATTTATCTTAGGAATATTCAAGCCGGAGGGGTGGAGAGAACCCACGGCTTTTGGACTAATAAACGTTTGAGATACTATCGTGGCCGGCTCAAGAATAATGCTACTGGGTGGTTTAAATAAAAATATGCCCGCGGTTCTATACAAATCATTCTAGATTCCTTTGATCTTATATCTTCAGTTTGCTGCATTTTTATTATCAAACCCCTGCTTTCGGTATACGTTGATAGCATTTTTTAAGCCTAAGCTTTGATCGGCATTTATGTTGGCTTCGTTAGGTGGCTGCAAACATGAATTCCGCGAACCGTTTCTATTTCCAGAATTTTCATAGATTCCTTATTTCCCTAATTATCCGGCATAAGGATGGGCGAGAGCTCGTACTTAAAATGCTAACAGTGTTTACCGAAAGCAAGGAGTTGATATAAGGTACATTCCAGCTTTTCAAGAGACCCTTTCAACTTTTCTGAAACAGGAATCGAGTGCTGAAAAAATAAACCTGAAAGAATCTCCGATAAGGTGACAAGAGGAAAGGAGAAGAAAATTGGTTGAGTATGGAGTGTTGCGGTGAATATAAGGGGAGGCTGGAGAGTGTGTATGTGTGAGAGTAAAAACCCTACACCGTCCACACGTGCAAGCAACACCACTCACTCCAACGGAGAATAAGAGAGGGCGAGGTGTCTTGGCTTGGCGTGGAATTCCACCCACAACCCCACTCTAATCCCCTTCATAATTTAGTGCGAGCTGCAGATAGGAAATGGTGCGGGGCAGCCGGAGGGATTGCCGGGCGGGGTTGTAGCTTGGGAGGGAGGGTCCACTTGACCTCTTCCTTCTTCTTCCACTCTCATTCTCCTCTCACACCACCTCGCTCAATGCGTGCGTTAACTCCCACTCCTTCCTCAAGAACGAAATCTTTGGCAGATATGTATCATTGAGAGAGAGAAAGAGAGAGAGAAAAAAGTGGGAGCGTCTTTGGCCAAAAGAGCTTGTTACGAAAACAACACTTACTTGGGTGAATCTATTTTCATTTTCTTTTATTTTACAAACTTGGAGAAATATAAACATTTTATCCATATGAGAACTCGAGAAAGTAGAATTCCAGTATAAATGGAATATTTACTGTTTTAAGTGAAGTTTAAATGACGCTTAATGCCACCCCAACAAGAGCACCAAAGTTTTAGCGGGTGGTTCATGCAAACGAAGTTGTTGACCTTTCAGATGCTTTGTGGCGGCAGGCAGTTTCATAAGGAATTGCAATATTTCCAAGTGTTGATTAGCAAGGTAGTATTCACCTTTTGTAGCAATTGATCCATTTTTATTCGACAAATTCCTGTTTTTTTTTGACAATAATTATAAATTCAAGTTTTATTTTAGGGAAATTCTCAAAATGCACTCTCATTAGGGCAGGATAGAGAATGTTTAATTTTGCTGAAATTATACAAGATTAAATAACTCCGTAAAATACTATATTTTACACAGACGCTTATGAAAATTAAAAAAATTAAAATTGATCCATCCTAACACATTTTCAAGTATCTCAACCAAGAGGAAGCGAGCTCAGATTCTGAATCAAATTAGTAATTCGTTATTTGAAAAAATGACGAATTTTTGATGACAGCTTTCATCTAAAAAAGGTCTATTCAGTCGTATCGTATTTAAGATTTTGTTTAAAGACATTAAATGCATGATATATTAACTACAAATTAGTAAAACAATAAGAAAATTTCAATAATTCAATCATCATCCGGACCTTGAATGGGGGATGGGTCAAGAAAATGGAAGGTAGTGGAAGTGAGATCAAGAATGCACATATGGGCTTCCCCTCCACGCTTCTGTCTTTATTTTATTAATCCTGAGTTCTTCCATTCCCTTCATTGTTTCTATCTCTCTACCTCGTCTCCTTCCCATCCCATTTCGAGCCCTCTTATCTCCCTCCTTTCGCCTCTCTCTTATGTGCTCTCCACTATTTTTCCACATCATCTATCCCACTTCTTCGTGGCTGTAGGGAGGTCTGATATAACGTCAGATGCCTTTCTATTGCCACGGTAGGGGATATGGATGCTCGCCTACCGCTCACTCTCTCAAAGTGTTCCCACTCACTGGCATCACCGACGGTGATACCGATCACCTTTTCTTACGATCTGAGACGGTTTCCGCCTGCTCTTTTGCGGTTTCTTTCGTAATAACTTGGTCCATCGCCTCCAACTTGCCACCCAAACAGATAAAGAAAAAAAGGCGCGTTTAAAATCGTTCTGATGCGGATAATCTATTGTTTTCAACCATCCTCGTTTCACTGTAGAAACACCTTGTACGGCCAGAAAAAGAACTGTGTAATTGCAAAATATATAATTGAATAAATTAGTTTTGAAATCTTATTTGAGTTGGCTGGGATCTCATAATCTGTAATAATACCAAGTTTTCAGGGATAAGGTAGGTGTGGAGGCTTAAGTACTGGCTTCCCACACAAGGGCTAGTGTTCAAATCCAGGCAGTAAAGAAGAGTTTTCAGTGAAATTTTTATTTTTACTTGGGTGCTTTGTGAATGTTACTGCTATAATAGTTCTCCAACTGTCAGAAGAGACATTAAAATGGGGTTTCAATGGTGAATTTCTATTAGAACAGTCTTGTGCCAACGTTGGAATTCTCTCCATTCTTCCTACGCTTTTAGATATTCCTTCCATAGCCATGCTAACCAACAATCCTTAACACAACTGGAATTAGCTGATGGTTGTATACCCAAAACCCCAACCAGTTAAGTATTTTAAATGGAATTTAAAGCAAAAAATACATTAATTTTATAGCAGTTTTTAGTTTTTAGCTTCTAGTAAATAGTACTAACGTGAGGAAACTCGTTATGAAAATATATTCGGCATGATTCAAAGGGACAACTTTGGAAATCCACTAGTAACAGTAGCTAAGTACACATGTGAACGCATCCTGTACCACAGTGTTGACTGCAGGCAAGTGATTCGTTTGCATAACCCCCCGTTATTTCGTTTAACATTAATATGGCTCAGTGGTGCAACCAGCTAACAATACTAACAGAAGCCGGAAAGTCCAGGTTTTAGTCCTATTTAAATTAAATAAATTCTTATAACGTGCTGTTCTTCACTTAGTTGAGAATCACTATTTATCTTAGCATAGATGAGATAGTAAATAGATCAGCGACTATTTAGTTGTGAAACAAGATATTATTTGGCTCCCATTCCACAAAATAATGAACCATGGTATTTCCAAATTATTCGTATCCTTATCATATCTAAGCTACAGTTAAGCTGACAAATAAAGTTAAAAGTTAAGGGTATGTTATTTGCTAAGGTCATTTTACACCGTAGTTTACTTGTGGTACCGTATACACCGTAGTGTATAAGGCTATGGCAATGAGTCATTACCCAGCATTCTAGGTTTCCCATGCTCTTTTGCCTGCCGCGCACTAGGCGGTGTCTGTCCTATTGGGTTATGGTGGGTTTTCCTTTCAAAGAGAAGCAGCAGTTACCGCAGTATGTCGGAGTTTTAACTCCCATGGTGATGAACGTAAGTGTGAGGAAACAGTGTCCAATCCTCAAGCAAGTACACTTTTAGTTTACTAAAATTCATCATAGACGAAATGAGTCATTTCAGTCGGTAATTTTCCTTATTAAATGTATATCCTGCTACAAAAAATGAAAAATTACTATTATCGATGAATGATTTGCAACTTTCGTTAGATTTTTTTAAAGGTAAAATAAGGAATAATAACGTCCAGATGATTAACTGAAAGAGTGTAACAATGAACATAAGCTCCTATCCTTTACATGGCACGAAAGTTAAATTTAAAGTACCATTGAAGTACTAAGCTCAGCAAAACCTTAAAGGAAGGTCGATCGCCTAACAAAAGGAGCATAATTAGTCATTGAGATACAGTTTAAAAGTTCAGAAAGTTTTGAGCTACTTTGTCCAGCAATAGAAATGACAGAACACTTCATAATTTCCTAATTATGTAACTGTAACGCACCAAAACATCCACCATATCATACTTTTTTAACATTCCCTTCTTTGATCCACCAGAGTTTGCAACTTTTACATGCAAAGTTGTCTCTCTTTCTTTTCCTTGTCACAAAAGAGCATAGCAGTGAAAACTGTAATCTTTGCAATAGTTCTGGTTTCGGAAAACAATCCTTTACCCATAATTTCTAAGTTAGGTTATCCTGTTTTATCATAACATGGTGGTAATCCTTTTGTTTACCGACACTCAGTAAATCGAGCTGCGTAAGAACAATTCTGAGATCTTCGCTGCTGGCTTTAATTTCAATCAGAACCGTCGGTTTACGTATTAAGACACTCACGCACAAAACAACAAGACTTGTTGGATGAGCGAAGAAAAAACATTGAGATTTCCCGTGGGAATCTAACGAAGACATCAAGGCTTGGCATCTTGAGTTTAATTTCTGGCGATCCCACGTGATCCCAAGGTGAATTCTCTTCTCATTTCTGTGGACACTCTTCCAGAACATAAAAACAAAGTGAGACTATCCCCTAAATTAAGTCACACTTGAGAAATTCCGAGGACAATAGAATAATGTAGCAACTAACTTCAAACAAATAGTTGCATTAAGAATTGGAAAAATGTGTACACGAATGTTTTTTTCCATTAATAAATTCTTTGAAGGCATAATAAATGGAAATAAAGACTATCCAAGACGTTTTTGGAGTGGTGGTAAAGAGGAGAGAGTTGTTCAATGTGATCAATAGGAGGCAACGTAGGTGAATGGACCATACATTAAAAGGCTATGGAAAATTGAAAGTCGTTTGATAAGGCGCTCCGAATAAAATGAGTGGATGATGAAACCTAAGAGTTGGATAAGGTTTTTTGAGAGTCATCCAACTAATAAGATGAGGCAGCCAATTCAGTTAGATGCCACATCCGACTAAATGCGAAATTTACAAGAGAAAAAAATTGAAAGAAGGTATAGAAAAAAAATCAACTATTATGATTTGCGTACTTGCAACCTTATGCACCGGAGGTATCATCTTCACCGATAACATCATTTTTGTCAGTGCAGTCACCTTAAAAGCCGTTAAATGGGAGGAAAAAGTATTTAAATTTGGAAAATGTCTGCTTTTAACACAGAAATGAATCTATTTATTTTACGAAGGTTTTTTTTAAGTGCTCTGTTATTTTTTTGCCAATGTATTGATAAAACTCGATCTGAAAGAAGTCCAATACCTACTACACTAAAGTAAAATTAACCTATTAGATGGGTCGTCTACCGACCATAATTTGCTATGAAGCTTTTTTGCCATCAGAGCAGTTGGCTGCCTGATCCAACTAAGTCAACCAACAAATCCCTAGGCTCTTTAGGAGTTTTTTTAAGGAAAATAATATTATAAGAAAATATCTATTGAAAATGGATGGCACATACTATCGCCTTAGACGAAGTATCGATAAGAGTTGATTTCGTCATTCCTCAAAATCCGATGCCTCCCCCTACCTTTTCTTCAGTATTGAATGCAGGGAGAGAAAGACAGGTGTAGAGGAAAAGGCATCTATGATACTATGAAGAGGTAAGATAAACTTAACAAAGACCATCTGAAAGTGGTGAAATCCATGGAGTGTCGCCATCATTTAAAACCTGCTCTAAATGTTATGAAAGCACATACAGATGCATATAAAAAAAATTAAATTTCTTGGCATAAAAAAGAACATAGATACGTATAAAAGTTATAAAATTTCTTAGTGTATACTGTGACAGAACTTACGTCGCGGACTACACGACGGACTCGCTCACAATCACATCTCCGGCATGAGTGACTACCCTCCGTCTGCCCGCTTCACATTCTCCTCTGTAAAGGATGATCCCGAGACAAAGTAAATTTAGGAAGAAACAAGAACGAAAACTCATTAAGGGCGCCACTCAGGACCGTGGACCAGCTAGCACAGGTCGGCAAAACAAGGACCGAGCGAATCTTCAGGGGGCGTGAGCACTTTACCCGAGAACCCTTTGCCAAGAATAGCGCGTAGGGGTGAACACAGGTTACTAAACGACTTATGGTACGCAGGAAGTATTGTCTCACAATTTTATTTTTAAATGAACATTTATTTGACATCGGTCGTGCAAAAGTGAAAGCCAACAATATAGCACTTCCAAGCTAAAATAAACCTACTAATTTCCAAAAACACGCAACGACAAGCCCTTTATAAAACTAGTCACGGATGAAAGGTGAATGAATAGTGAGACATAAATGGAACGAAATCAACAGTAAAAAAATCACTTACATAATGAATGAACAAAAGAAATGACCAAGTATGAAACTATAAACTAAAAAAAAGAGAGAATAACAGGCTCCTCGTCCTTTTATTACTACTGGTGAGGACGAGAGTGAGTGATACATAAGTTATGGTCCCATATGACTCGAACTGTCCACTCTTGGGATTAGTTTGACAGGATCTCTTCTCTTGTAACTCAGTTTGAATATTTTGTAAATCACTTATTCTGGCACACACGGGTTTCACATTGGGGAAGCGTGAATAAGAGGTTTGAAATAACTTTACATTGGGGAAATATGGGTGTGGCGATACTTACGTGCGAGGTGGTGTGCAGCAGGACGGCGAAATCCAGCGTGGAGAGACTGCACCGTTGAGTTTTCGAGATGATGGCGTGGGGAATGGAATTAAACAACTCCAGTTGTGAGGATGCACCTTCCGACTGAATGGAAATCGTCCAACCTTGATTTCGGGGATGCGGCGGCCCACTATTTTTCGCGGTCGCCCCTATCCACCCGAAACCGCACCTCCTCTTTGGGTGCCGGGATCGAGGTCCGCTGTGTCTCGTTCCTCTTCTGGGGCAGAAAGCAGAAATAAATCGCTAGGGAACGACTTTCTCTGTATATTCCTCGCGGCCGTCGTGGTGATCTCCGTCTCCAACTATCGCCTCTCTTTCTCTCTCTCCGTCTACTCTCTCGTCTGCCCTCACCACCACACACCCTGAGCTTCTGTGGTTGACCACCTAGCACCATGTCTCCAAAGATCCTCTACACGTGTTGTCACATGACCACCACTTCCATTCAACCATCACTTTAAATCACTTGACCATTGGGAATGAATGGCCTAAGCCAATCGTGGAACAACATGAGTGTTGTGATAATATCACGCCTCTACTCCATTATACGGTAATAGTACACATTTGACCGTGGTGATACATTAGTTCGTACTGCGTAATTCTGAACAACCGGGGCGAAGGGAAAATGACGACACCGTTTGGCCCCGTCGCATAATGGGATTAAATCAAAAAAAGCTGGCCAAAAGTCAAAAAGTGATTTTTTCAAGCCAGGAAGCTGAACCTTTGCATAAATATTTCGACACCAGCTGTGGGTTGGTGGCCTCAAAGAGACATGAATCCTGAGTGGTATGCATGCTGTCTCCGTTAAAAGTGTACGTATTCGTCAATCGGCGATGTCAAGTTGCTAATAAGAGAAACGCCCGCGGTGCGGTCTTTCAGTACCTCCTAAACCTTTACCCCATGTGAAACAATACGTAATTTTTTACGCAATTTCTTCAAAATATAATACATGGAGGCTCTTTTCAATGTTTGTATCTCTAAAATCTCCATAGCGGAGTGGATGCGGCTACAATCCATTCCACACACTTGCCGCGCCACCTTACTCCTCGTTGCAGGCGGGTTGGACTAGATTCGACCTCGCGATCGAAAAACTGACGTGAAATTCGGTGTCGCAAACGGTCGCAGCATAACTCTTCGGATTCGAACTGTGGAGGCTTTGTAGATTTTCCCAATGTAAGTTACTTTACGATTCCCAGCGATGCAAATAACTATTTCTCTACATATATTTAAAAAATGACCAAAAATGAGGGTCCGCCATTTTGTTTAATATATTTGGTAAATAATGACAAAAAGTAAGTAGACTACATTTAAACCAAGATAAAAACTGTTTCATCTAACTGCAGCAATTTTTATTCCAATTCTTTACCGATAAAGGCTTAGCAAGGGCTTGAGTTGGAAGAAATCGTGAGAAAATTGTGTTGACCATTTTAGCAAAATTTGCGCAATTTTGACCTCATGCAAATTGTTAATTGTTGAATACTAAGGAAAATGCTTTGCGTCATCGCATGCACAGGTCTTTTGGAAATATTTTTGCAAAGATTCAGCTTCCTGGCTTGAAAAAATCACTTTTTGACTTTTGGCCAGCTTTTTTCAAGTTTAGCCCACTGTGCGTCGTCGCCGTAAACATCGCGCCAAGAAATGAAAAAGAAATTGAATCGATGATGTCCATCACAATACTAACATCCATTTAAATTGATGATCTCAGAGGTAACTTCCAGATAGTGATGGAAGAAACAGCTGTAATAAAGTAACTCAGGAAATGACCAGATTGAATGAAGCTGGTTGCACTAGTAATAACGCTCTTCACAGTTTATTTTAAAATAAACTGTGAAGTACTGAGCTCGTTTAACATTATAGAAAAAGGGGTAAAACAGGGGCAAAGAATTGTCTCTATGATAAATTTACGTAAAAGAACGCTTCCATTTGCAGCACTAATAAGTTACTAAATACCAGAATGTGCATCAAAGCATACTTCATTGTTGAACGATCGTACGTACGATCAGTGTTAAAATTTAGAATCTGTTACGGAATTATTGTTTGTATTTTAGAAAAATTCCTTCCCTGGATTGAGAGTTAAGGCTAAATGTCGACTGAATGAACAGAAATTAAAATTATATTATACCTGTCTTGACTAATGCAAACTCAATAGCGGTTATTTGTAAATACTGTATGAACTAATTAATAACGTTAACAACCAAACAGAACATTTGACTGCACCAAAACTGATGCTGAAAATTGAAAAAAAATCTTTTATTCATGATTTGGATGCCCGAGGTAAAAATAAATGAACTAAAGATGTGTTTCATGTGACTAATTTCAACCGCTAATATTGAGAACGTTAATATTTACTGCACAGATAGCCTCTTAATACCATTCAGAGTACATTGTACCGCATTAAAAACAATGCAGGAAATTAGGTTAATTCGTTGTTTCAAATTTGGTAAGATAGTTAATCCATCTTGCAATATAGAAGTGTAATCACTGCTTTTCGAGGCTACAAATTTCAAGCAAACAGGCAGTTATAACCGTTATGCAAACAGTAGAAAAATATAATTATGGACACCATATCATCAGCAGTTAGCTCCAGCTTGCGGCTCCAATTTCATAATTCCACGTCTTTTTCACGTCCCCAGATTATTAGTGACTTCATTGACGAGCTTATAATAAACTGTGGGAGGTGGCTGTTTGGGAATGACGACTGCAGCACCACACAATTAAGCCTCCCGGGCGCGCGAAATATATGACTAACTGCCGATTCATGCGGCACCTAATAGGCCCATTTCACCAACTTTCCCATTCTCCTCATTTACCTCAATATCTTTCCCTTTATGCTTCAATCTTTCTCCCTTCCACCCCTTTGACCGGATTGATCCGATGCGATGATTGAGGCTGAGATCGGAGATACATAAATTCCTTCATTACCATTTTGTTTTATTCTTTTATCCCTGATATTTTCCCTTTCCCATCCCTTCCAACTCACCAATAATCAAAAATGCCTACTCCGGGGCGCACACAATTTCAACGCCGTAAACATATATTTCCCGCGGTCGACGCCAGCGGAACGAGAAAAAAATAGCTCGATATTTTTCCAAAGCGCAGCTTATGAATCACTTATCCGCCTACTCCAACCCTTTGAGCCTTTCGAAAAAAATAAAACTAGTCGAGGGGTTGGAGCAAGCATCCCACTAATCGTCGCGCTGTTCGATATATGAATTCCATTATCGCATTGCGATAAAAGATTTGTATCGCAAAGTTCCCTCCTCTATATGAGTGTGCACTTTTGGAATTAAAGCGTAACAAAGCGATATAAATATTGTTTCACAGAAGACACTATATATTGTTCATCAATTTAACTCAAATTTTACATTGAATGATTAACTCCTCCCACGTTTTGTTCTTCCGCCTAATTTGCTGTTTTATTTACAGAACTCACAGAGTTTGGAAGAAAATTCCGCATTCAATTCATACATTCACCTCATTACAAGGATCAAGTGTAGCAAACTCTATCTTTTTGGCCGCATTGACATCGCCTATCACTTATAATCATAATATCAATATCTTATGCTACCCGAGATTGCATGCGGAATAATATCACCTGTACATTACATAGTATTGCCAGGCTATACAGCTTATACCTGAATATCGGACCGCAATTCGATATGCTATGCATATCGCACGGATAAACTTTTATAAAGCACATTCTTATCCTGATGCCATTTCAAATCGCCCTAACCCCCTAAGACACCCTCCTCTGCTTCTTGATCTCCCTACAAGGCCCTGATCGCATACACTACTAACATAAAATGAGTTGCACATACAACCACCATTCATTTCGGGTATTCTTCCGTTAATGTAGATCAAGACATTTCAACTTCTCCACGCACGTTTCCTTTTTACAGCAAGTTCCAATTCCCGCATTAATGCCATTTGTGCTATTGTCATAGCACTTTGCGCATGAAACTACTATTTTATTCATAACACTTATCTACGAAACAGAATACGTTAGGTATTTTTCGAGACATACTGCACAGACATTAGTATTACTAACGATATTAATTATTAAAACTATTAGTCCATTGTATGGAAGTATTCATTCCCCTGATTTAAATCTAAAATTACAAAATAGGTTTTCATATGATTGCATTTACATAAATTCAACTTAATAACATTCCCTTGATGAAGACAGCGGCAGGAAGTAAATGGAAACAGCGGCACTAATTTCATGTGCAATGTATGTTGTACTTTTGCGACAGATAACACAATAATTTTTACTCCGGTTCATCAATTCTAGCGACCTCGTTACTGAATCGTCATTCAATCTCTACAATTCCCAGGATTCAATGCAACATATACGTCCACTGCATATTAAGCACTTCATAAAATTTTCCTTTACATATTAGGTTGGCACCCCCTCATACATTCTCTCCTAATCACAAAAATATAGAAAATATGTATAGTAAAGAGAAGCAAGTGCCCTTAACGATAAATTTGTGTGTTCACCAGCGTCATTCATCATTAAATGTGCCCGTGATATAACCGCGGAGTATAGAGCCCATTTCATTAACGGTACTACTATATTTAGTGTGATTCAGCGCAGTAAATTACCACTTGTTGAAGCTTAACCTCTCTTATATTAATCGTTTCCTCACCCATTCAAGCACCTTTATACAAATGAAACACTGTGAAGTTTGGCACTAGATTGACTCAGAAATTAGTTTTAACGTCTATGACGTCATACTGAGTGCCACGAAGTAACTAAGGAACACCAGAGGTGGCTAGTAGGCGGTAAGGCATCCAAAATTCCGAAATTTATTAACCCTTAGTAACCGAGGATGGGAAATTTAAACTATTTTCAGGCGGGACTCGAACCTTTGACCCAATCCTTTTTCGGGTTCAATTCCGCCTGGATTGATTTTTCTCCACCCAGGGAAATATAGTCTGTTTATAGTCGGCGCTTGGCTAATGATCGAAGGGTCCGGGGTTCAAATCCGGGTGAAGCCTTTGGACGCCCCTGAACAAAAAATCCTCGGAGTGCGAGGTGGCCCAGGGAAAGGAACTGACCCCCTACCCTGAATATGTGATAATCACACGCCTGTGGCTTAGACCGGGGTGACCTCTACCCTCAACTATCCAAACCAACCTTCGGGTTGAATCACTGAGTGAGAGTGATGGAGAACGAAATCTGTCGGCTTAGTCCCTAAGAAACCTCTTGAAAAACCAAGGTTGGCTGATTGTGATCACAGTGGGAATACAGATCAAATAGATAGGAGAACAAATAAAATAAAATCATTGACTATTACTTTACAGCAAAGTTGTCATGAGGCGAAGCAAACGAGCCAGATGGTCAGGTCACGCACATTCCTCAAAGGGGGGAGGAAACGCTTCCATAATAGGCTGCAGAATAATGTACGCATGGCGAGTCAGTAGTTTAGAAATTTTGCTCCTCTTGAGATTAATTACATGTGTATTTCTTGTCCACGAAGAAAATAGGGTCGCTTCAGCTCTGGTGGAGTTAAATTAAGATTCGTTAAAAATTATCTATTTTGGAAAATGATGTAAAGAATGCTCAAGAGCACATGACGTCCTCATCATAATGGTCTTAATTATATAGAGAGACCACGAAGTACCTCGAGTTCACGTTTGGGCTACCCGCAGAGAGTTAAATAACTTTA
This sequence comes from Pyrrhosoma nymphula, assembly GCA_963573305.1. Lineage (NCBI taxonomy): Eukaryota > Metazoa > Arthropoda > Insecta > Odonata > Coenagrionidae > Pyrrhosoma > Pyrrhosoma nymphula. The sequence continues at coordinate 42,713,965 of OY754334.1, forward strand.
TTCAGAATATTCACACCTAATGCACACTTAAGTTCACAAAGAAAATCACGGTGGGACAAGAAAGCACATATAAAATATTTAGATGATACTTGACGCGGGGATATCGACATAGTTAGTTTCATTAGCTCTCATCCAATTAAAATTACTTTAACACCTCGATATTGAAGAAATGAAAACATTAGAAAGGGAAGATTGCTGCTTTGTATGCTGTAAAAATCCCACAGGTGCTTTTGACGTCTAGGATTCGCATAGGTGTTGCCGCAAAATAAATATTAAAGAAGTCAATAGGAGCAGAATTAAAAGGTTATAAACGGCGCATTGATCTCTCAGATTATAGACACTCACAGTGCTAGTCACAGTTCAGGACTAGTTTTTAGAACTTTTATACCACCTTAAAATCTGATATATGACTAAATGGTCCAAAAATGAATGTTTACACAAGATTTTCACGGATATTTAAAGATATTTTCATTATTTTCAATAAATACGGCTAATTAACTGATTTCAGTCAGTTGATATATCACGCCGGTTTCAGAAACGTAGTCCGCCATCGTTTTCAGGCATTCTCATCAGTTTCAAGATTTATGTTGCATGCAGGAAAGTTTACATCTGCACAACTTGACGCAACATAGAAAAGTGACTAAAAGGAGACGAAAGATGCTTCAGCCTCGTCAATTCCGAGAAATCAACGATAGTAGAAGACAGCCTCAACAATGGTCACACAATCGTCTTCGCCAAAACCAAACTTCCATGCCCATAAAGAATACTGGCCCAGAGAGTAAAAGAGGGGGGAGTGTAAGGATGGAGCAACAGTACATTAATCGATACAAAGGTTTCCAGCTTGGAAACCTTCATATCGGTTGGTGGCGCGTGGAAACCAAACTTTCATTGGTTAAAGAAAGAGTGAAAAGATCCTGACCAATCATATCTGACAAAAACCCAAGGTAGAGAGTATAAATATATGTCATCTATCTAGCCGAAACATTATTCACCCGGAAGACGATCGCAGTGAACACAATCAAAATGTCAGAGTAGATAAACGCAATCATCCTGGGAGATCCCAAGAACTCTTCCACCTGAGAATTCGCCAGGATAAACACAGTCCTTTCAAATAAAACAATGTATTCGGTAACTTTATAGTACCATATATTATGAACATTTGAAAGTAAAATTTCAACACCACATAACCACACTTAAAAATACGACGGGTTTCAATGCGTGAGCATCATCATCAGATTAATACAAATATCGGGAATTATCTTATACACTGAAGAGAAAGGAGGAGAGGAAGAAGGGAAGGGGAACTGAGAATCATTCACAAAGTTTTTTTTATTAAATATAATTTAGAATTTATTGAAGTCTTTAAGCAATTTCGACTTCGCACGAAAAGGAAAATTTGAGATGATTTCTATTTAAGAATGTGGTTAAATTAACTAGGTGACGATCAGAACCTTTATTTAGGGGAGTCAGGCAGTTATTTAACCCTCCTCATTTTCCTTTCTTCCTCCCATCCTTTCCCTTCAGTATATAAGAGAGTTCCCGATAGTTGTATTCACCATATGGTGATGCTCACGCATTTAAACCCGCGTGGTGTTTTTATAGTGTTTTTATGTGGTGTTGTCAAAGTTACCGTTAAATATTCACACTCAGATCTTAAGATATCTTTCCGGATTGGTTTCTGTTACATTTGAGATTTTCTTTGAATGTAAACAATTTCATATAGGTAACATTACAAATATTATTCAAAGAGCAAAGAAAATGTAATTTCCAATTTCCTTCAATACCCACCAATGATCTTTGAAAATTGTACCGGTGGATAATTTCTTGAGATTGCCGCTAAAGACCATGAAATCGGTTGCCCAATTAAAAAAGTGAGGAGCTGCGTAAAGTGCTTCTTTCGCAATATGGCGAAAATCTTTGAGATTCACAAAGTAAATCTCAGACCATAAATTTAATTGGCCATCTTTGCCCTCAAAAATTTCACAACCTTAAACCGATGTCCCACCATTTAATGATATGGCAGGAAGGTATTTCCAAACTTTGTCATCAAGAGAATTTTAAGAAAACTCCTTTCATTTAAAGTCATTAGTAATTCAAATTCTTGGAAGAAAATCAAATTTTCTCAAAGTATTCCGTCACGTGATACCCGTTTGGTCAAATTTTTGTTTAGCATTTGGAACGTAAGACAACGTCTATAGCTTTATAAAGTACCCATCGACATCCCATCCCTTAAACAAATTTATCTGTCCTACGAGTTCTTAAGGAATCGTACTGTAACCCCTTCCTCATCATCCTTCATCCCTCACTACATCACGAGGCGTTCTGAGAAAATTCGTGTGTTTCACCTTTTAACGCTACGCTGCTCGCGATATGGATCCGCGGCCGTTCGATCGTGGAATTCCCTGTCCTTAAATAAATAAAGAAGACGAAATGGCCCGACGGAGTGTATTCCTTGTATCGAAAGATTCCATGGTTTATTTCCCGAGATTCTTTATTATATTTTTCCCGTTTCCCTCCCTTTCCTGATCCACTATCTACCCCCCAATAACAGCTCCGTTTACCCCCCTCAACCCTCGAGCTGTTTTCGGATGGGAATTCTTTTTCGTCAAATTTTGATGAAGTTGGGCCGATACTCGATCGTATTAATGGAAAAAGGGTTCAATATCACGAACCCCGCCGTGACTAGTGCCGGAAACATGATGTCGAATTCATCCCAGTTCATGTCACGCACTGCTGCATGTGATATTCATTCCCAGGGATGTATTCGGGGGAGATCGTGGGCACAAAAAGAAGCACTCTAAAATGGGTACCATCTATGACCACATGAAATATATTATTCTTGAAATGAAAGTCGAAGCGGTTTCTACTGATAATTTTATTAATAATGATTGCGGTCTCATCACATAGCAATTAGGTGTATTAGTGCGTTTCATGTCAACGCAATTAAACTAATGGTGTTGTGTTTATGTAAAGAACACGGTTCTGATCGAAAAAATAGTGTGGAATTGTTTTTTTTTAGTTCAAAATTAGTTAAAATCATGTTATTTAACTACAGATCTACGCCTAAGATTGTGTTAGTTTCAGTCCCATTCTCAAGTAAAAAATAGCGTAAATTTCTTTCAACAGTAATCTAAGAAAATAATTTCTTTGTATATGTGTAAAAAGAAAGGATTTCAGCTGCAGCAGTGAAGTTTTGGTAAAGCTGCAAGCTACTCAAAAATATTATATAAAGTACTTTATATATCGTATACCTGGCTCTAATTTATTTATATTTAACTTACACAGGATGAAATGGCTTGATTAAAAAACTAATACGAAAATAGTGTCCGTTTTCTCGCTCAATGAATTTCGGCACAACTGATCACATAATCCCGTAGGCTAAATTCAAGATATTCAACCCAACTCAAAATCGCAAGCCCATAAAGTATTCAGGAATTGCTCAGGACTCTTACTCTCGCTCTCTGAACTTAAGCTGCCATCCTAGGGCGTTGCCAATAGATCAAATTCAGAAACCCTTAACCGTGGCATACAGGTAACTGAAGTATACTAGGTGAATTCGGTACCAATAGGAATACAATCTCGTGAATGAATACCGCAGTAAAAATATACATAAGTGGTAATGAAATTAAAATACTTTTTACGCGTTAATACGTTTTAGATAAGGTTTGCTCATTCTTTAAACAGAATTTTCGAAACAATATGATCAAAATATAATTAAATTTAAAGTTTATACACTAATAAAATAGTTAGACAATCGTCGGAATTTCACATAAAAACAGTGAAGGATTTTTTTAGTCCTCTAACGCGGCTGCATCAGTTTAAACGAAAAACTTAAGAAAAAACCACGAGCTCAGTAGATTAAACTGCAACCGACTGCCTATTTTACAAGATAATAAGGATTAACTGTCTGAGGAACAAGTACGTGAAACCGCTGATCTACGAAAATTCAAAGTAAGTTTTAATGCCACGCCTCATCCTCTAAGCATTCCCCTGAATTAATGGATAGCGTCGCAGACAAAGGAGTTCAGGGATGCTAGTCTTGAAAGCCGTGAGCCAAGTGCACGTTTTCACATCCAAAGTGTGGGTAAGGAGTTCCTTGGGACGGAGCTCAAGAAGTCTCTCCTATGTCGCTCGCGGCGAAGCACTCATGGGAGACGCCTTGGTGTTAAAGATGTATGTCTCTTGGATCTCGCTCTTAATTCTAGTTATTCATGCAGGGCCCAATTGTTGTGCGCGCCAAAGCCTTGATTCCTCCAGGTTCGGTGTAACATTCATAGTAAAGGATTCTTGCCCTTGATGGTCCGAATAAGTACACAGATAATAACTTTTACTTTTTTATATTGTCAGTTCAACTCTATAGACGAATACATACGTTACATACACAAGCATAATTAAGAGGGAAAAATATGGCATCAGTCCGAGGAGTCAGAGCAAAACACGAGAGAGAGAGAGAGAGAGAGAAAGAGAGAGAGAGAGATAGGGCGAGAGAGAGCTGTGCTTACCAAGGCAGGCGGATGATCAGGTGAGCTGGACCAAGAGGCGTTCGGGTCGACCAACCAGGGTCTAAACACGGCACTACTGCACCAAAGATTGTGCTACTACAAATATAACTACTGTCCCTCTCCTACACTGACTGACTGTATATATTGTTAGATTTCGCCGGTGGGGTACGGGAGGGATTTTCCACATTGAGAAAAATATGCAAAGAAAAATATTTTTCTGGGAAAGGAAGGGAAAAGGGTTGGAGTATCCGCTGGGAAAATAAGGCGGCAAATAGGTAGGAATGCTTGAGAAGGGAGGAAGAGAATATGCTCTGAAGGACGAATGTGAAACTGGGATAAGAAGGATGTTTGTTTTGATGATGACGAAGGGATGACAAGAAATCTGTTCATTGCTCTCTCTCGCTCTTGAATCCCGGCTCATCACACAATGACCCTCGATCTCTAGGCCTAGTGAGTTCTCCTCGGATGCTGAGTTAAATGTTCTCCAGGTGTTTATACCCGTCTTAAAAATGCAGGCAGCTTTAGCAATGAATAATCTTGGTAAATATTATCACTCGATCCAATATAATTTTTCTCGCCTGTTAGTATTGTTTTAGGCAACGAATAGACACATATGTAGAGCTCGCTCATTTTCCCATACTATTCAGTAAAGAAACTAATTAAAGAAGTAACAAACTAAAGGTTTATTTGCTTGAGAGATTCTGAGATTTTTTCTAAACTAAAAATTCCAAAGAGCTGCAGCCCTAAGGAGTCAGGAATTCCGTCATTTGAGACTAAATACTTGTGATATTAAGGTTTCATTGCGCAGCCATTAAATAAATCTTATCATTAAAATGATATGCATTAAATCGATTTTAGAAGTAAAATTAAGAGAGAAGGTACCAACTATAAATGCGAGGTGATGAATAAACCTTTTTTGAGGAGGAAGAGTTGTAGCCTCAATGTGAGGAAGAATTTAAGTAAATAACAAGGACATAGAAAATCTTACGACTTAATATCGCTAAAATAAATCTGTTCCTACGCCTTCAAATCATTTCTTGTGATCGAAAAATTCTTGTGAACTATAAAAACCGTTATCAATGGTAGTATAATTTTAATTGATAACCATATATGACTTCCCCAGTACTTTTTACGTCAAAAAGATACAAAGCTAACATCTAAGCAAATTGTGGTAGGTATAATCCCATTAACGTGGTGTAATTAAGGGACATTGCGGTAATTAAACTGCAGATGCAGAAATAAATATCTTAATAGAGTATTATTATTGCAGTGCTAAATGGGCATAATTAATTTTTTCCACGTGAAGACGCCAAAGGATAACGTAAATTCAAATATTTTAAATAATTGTTTTCCTTGATTAAGTAATAAGTTTTCCTTGAGTAAGTGGTTGAGTAATTCCTCGAAGATGTAAAAGAATTCAATTTATGAAAAATTAATAATCTCTCAATGTTACCGTAAAACTTGATTTCATTAAGTTTCAAAATAGCGCAATTTACAAAGAGATAGAATGTGACATCAGCGTCCAGCTCATTCCGCGGCATTTTCTTTTTGTTCATTATTCTGCATTTTCGCGTTTCCACCTCGTAGGTTGCTTTTTAGGACATAGGCGTTACTTGCAGGTCCATGAAGACACGCCTGAAGGAGCATGAAAGGGCTATCAGAAACAAGCACTTCAGTTTATCGGCGATTGCTGAGTATACCTGGCGTGAGCCTGGCCACATTAATTTTGACGAGGCAAAATTGATATCTAAAGAGCCAAGATGTATATGCATGCATCCTAGGCTGATAAGAGGAGCCATAGAAATAAACAAAGCAAAGCATAACTTCAACAGAGAAGATGGTTACCACCTATCCAGTGCATGGAAGAGGATTTGGCAGGAGGAAAAGAGCCAATCACAGACCATGGAGGGAAACAGAAGGCCTATATCAACGCGGCCGAAATGATGCCCCGGAACGTCGACCTAAAGACCCGTTGGAATACGGGAGAGACTGTTGTCTAAAAAAGCAACCTACGTGGTGGAAACCCAAAAATGCAGAATAATTCATCTGAACGCCTTGGAAACCTACGATGGAATTTTCTTTTTGTAGTTGTTTTGGCCGATTGTGGACCACGTTACTTTCAATCAGCATTCTCCAATTTTCATATCCACCTAACTTTCCTTCATTTTCTCACTCTGTGCTTTCCTGATTTCACCTATCCATGGCGTTTGTGTCATTCTACCTCTGAAACCCTTGGTGGCCTAAATTATGGAGTTGAACGCTTTCCTATATCACAATTTACTTGCACTTACATTCCTTACAAATCTCTTTGTGCCTCCTGACACCAGCCTCCTTGGTTTTACTTTATATAGCAATTAATTTATTGGTTAATCATCCCAGGTGCATTTCGTTCATTTGTCTGAAAAACATAGGATAATTCACTAAAATATTGATGTATTATCATTTCTGCTCAATAAATTCAGACATTCCCGGTGTTGAAGTTGAAGGTCTCTCCAGTTTCCATCTGGATTATTTCCTTTTTCCTACGCCAGTTGTATCGATAGCTTTCTTTGCTGTTGCCTTTATTATTACAATGAGGATTACAATCCTAATCAACATCAATTCTGCTCTTACAACTACCAATACGTTTTTCTTATCCAAATGATGACATATAAAGATTTGATACATAAATGACTACCCACTGTAATATAAAAATATATTCTCAGATCAGATAGAACAATCAAAAACCTCTGCAAACACTTCATAACAATTAACAATGGAATGAAAGGCTCGCCGATGATAAGACCTAATAACTGGCTACTTTTTGCTGGCCACTGACCTCGCAAGTTAACAGCATATTTGGAGCTAAAAGCACCACCACCTTTTTTCTAATGGAGCGTTCGAGTTCAAAACAGCGTTAACCAAGCACGAGAAAAAAGGGAATATGGGGTTAAAAATTTACGTGTATACCTTTTTCATAGATTGTCGCAATTCTTTTAATTTTGGTAAGTTTCTTTTGGATTTATGCGAATAAACTAAACTATATATGGGTCATTCCACGCCACTTCAGACAGGAGTTGACCCTTGACCTCTCAGATTTTGATGAAAATTGGTGAAATTGTTTGCCTCACCAAATAAAAAATATAATTTAAAGCGTTTTGCGAAAATCGAAAAAACAGATGAATAACGGACATTTTACAAAATGGCTGTTTTCGATGTCACGAAATATTCGTTATCATATATCACGGGGAAGAAACTAGGTTAAAAAGCACTTGATGGCTCATTTCCAATTAAAATTCTTTGAACAATCTCAAACTGGCGTAAAAATAGCGATAAAATGATAATTTGTTTAAATAATTCAATGTTAAACTATTAAAAGTTTAAACTTTTGAAGTTCTTCAAGTTTAATTTTTCTCATTTTTTCAACTATGGTACCTTGTAACATTATGAATGTTATATAAAAATTTTGAGAGGGTGTTTTTCCATTTAAGAGAGAAAAACATTTTTTAATTTTCCCCTGCAACGACCATTTGATGTAAACTTACGAAGATAACTCCACATATGCCTAGTTTTTATCACTTATCTATCAAATTTATACTTCCCCTAGACAGAACAATGGCAGATGAACTTAGATTTAAAAAAATATATGGCTAAAATTTGACACATAAAATTTCTTAAGGTATGTATTTAACAAAAAATGGAACAATGTTGTCCAGTGAAAAACGATCTCGTAACCGATGACTTCAGGTCATACGGACTTCTCAGTTATTATTTCCTGGAACTTCTTAAGCGGGCGTTCATTGGTTCAACGTTATTACATACTTAATATACACATTGTATGAAACGGGTTTAAAATATGTGAATACAAATTAAAAACAAAAATTGTAAGCACTGTGTGGCGTGGGGCACCGGCTGTACGGGCGATTGCTTCCCACAACTATTCCTCTACCTTTTAGTCTTGAGTTTTGCTGACCTCTCTTTGGTCATAGTCCTTGCCATTATATTTGTGTTTTGATGTATGGTGAAGTGTTATTACGAATTGTGTTGTATTTTGTGGCGTGAAATGGGTCGCAATGGAGGCTCACTAGGAAAAGTTTTAAAAACACTGTGTTCACGCTCCGTCGTTATAAAAATGAAGAGGGAGTTTTCACGCCGGGGCTTGCACTTACTACGACTGAGAAATGGATTTAAAGTGAGTGTTTTGTGTCAAGAACACGAAACAGGGAACCTATTAAGATATCCGGCTCAGCTAACTAAATGCTCCGACCCTTTCACGATTCAGAAAGCATCCGTCTGAAAACAGCTGAAAACTATTTCTTTCGAACTTCACGAGAAGTGTACAATTATAAGTATTCCTGGGATAAAACAGGGTAAAAAACTGTGCATAGCTTATAGGAAGGCTATATATATATATATATATATATATATATATAGCTATAATGAAGTAAGTACGAATGAGACTGTACCGAAAGAGCATGACCCTGATAATGAAAACAAGAAAACATCCACTTCTTCCGTGCATCACAACGAGGCATTAGATAACTTAGGCCTTCAGGAGTGCACCATCAATATGGTGGGATAGGATCCGAGGATAGATCATCTGATCACGAGTGTAGTACAAAAGTGTAAAAGAAGGATCCCAGCGTATTTTGAAACAAAAGAGATTAGTTTTAGGAAACCTGAAGTAGTCATTCACCCTGTTCAAAGAGAGATTTCCAAGAGAAGATTTTCCAAGTTTGCTCATTTAGACCTACAGAGTGTGTCCTTGCTGGAGCTTCAGGTATGCACAGTTTGCGTGTGCCTTATTCATCAAAACACAAAACTCATTTTCGAAGGTGCTAAGCTCGGCCAACTCAAGGGTGAAAATGGAGAAACAGTTTTTAACGTTTACAGAGATTGTTTACTGATGGCTGTACGTGAGATTCCTGGGAAGATACGTTACTTTGGTAGTTGCAGCAAATGCCCTCAAATCACGAAACTGAAAGGAGTGTCAGAGAGTGTGCTTGATTCAAATTTCATGAAAAACTTATCTTACCAGCAATGGGTGAAAGTAGTCTCATTAACAAGGAAAACAGTTAGGAAGAGCTCAGATGAATTTAATGACTTTTTCGTGTAGAAAATCCCGAATTTGGTGAGGCATGATCACGTGGCGAAACAGCAGGCTGAATGTTTTCAATACACAGGGAAAACCTAGCAGTGTGGGAAGCGATAGTTGTTGCTGACTTCTCAAAACATTATTCCATTGTAATTCAGGAGAGCGCGCAAGGCACAATAGGCAATCTAGATTACACCCATTTGCCTGCTACTATCGCCTAGTTGAAGGAAAGGAAGTAAGCCCTCTGAAGCTTGTTGTCATATCTGAATGAACTGCTCATGTTACTGCGACTGTGCATTGTTTCCAGCATTCACTAGTTCAATTTCTGAGAGTCACTGTAGCAAATTTGAAAAAAGTTATATATTTTTCTGATGGATCCACAGCACAATATAAAAATAGATATAGTCTCCTTAACCTAGTCTATCACGAAAAGGATTTTAAAGTTGCAGCGGAGTGGCATTTCTTTGCCACCTCCCATGGGAAAGGCCCAAGTGATGAGAGACGGGACGAGTTTCGCATACGTGCCTAATGTGGAAGTGGAGGATAATAAAAAACATACAACAAGAAGGTATCGACAAGCTCCTGCTGTCAAAGGAATCCGTTCGTACCACGCAGCAATACCACCGGGTGTAAGGTTTCTCATTTCAAAGACACAATCATCAGGTTCCAATGAGCGTTTGATGCGAATGAGGGGAACAACTAATACCCATCCCCGTAGAAGGTATGTCGAGGAACCAGTTAGAGTTCAGACGAGGAAGAGTTGTATTAATAATGCCATATAATCACGTGGGATAAACTTTCTTCTGTTGGCTGAATGTCTTCCCTAATATTTCAGGCTACTTGTATGACCCACGGGCAGAAATTAGAAGCGGTGTCCAAAGCAAAGTAATGAATTTTTGCATTTAGGGTAAAATTAATTAGGAAAGATTTAAATTACATGAAATCAGCAAAGCTTAGGATGTACGGCTTTTTATTCATAATTTCTGACAGGTATGACAATGACAGGTATGACAATGTAGACAAACCTGTAAATTCAATTTGTTCATTCAAGTTGTGTAATTTGAAGTCATCGGTTACGAGATCGTTTTTCACTGGACAACATTGTTCCATTTTTTGTTAAATACATACCTTAAGAAATTTTATGTGTCAAATTTTAGCCATATATTTTTTTAAATCTAAGTTCATCTGCCATTGTTCTGTCTAGGGGAAGTATAAATTTGATAGATAAGTGATAAAAACTAGGCATATGTGGAGTTATCTTCGTAAGTTTACATCAAATGGTCGTTGCAGGGGAAAATTAAAAAATGTTTTTCTCTCTTAAATGGAAAAACACCCTCTCAAAATTTTTATATAACATTCATAATGTTACAAGGTACCATAGTTGAAAAAATGAGAAAAATTAAACTTGAAGAACTTCAAAAGTTTAAACTTTTAATAGTTTAACATTGAATTATTTAAACAAATTATCATTTTATCGCTATTTTTACGCCAGTTTGAGATTGTTCAAAGAATTTTAATTGGAAATGAGCCATCAAGTGCTTTTTAACCTAGTTTCTTCCCCGTGATATATGATAACGAATATTTCGTGACATCGAAAACAGCCATTTTGTAAAATGTCCGTTATTCATCTGTTTTTTCGATTTTCGCAAAACGCTTTAAATTATATTTTTTATTTGGTGAGGCAAACAATTTCACCAATTTTCATCAAAATCTGAGAGGTCAAGGGTCAACTCCTGTCTGAAGTGGCGTGGAATGACCCATATATAATAAAAACACTTGACAGGGGGTGGGGAAATAAAAGTAAAAAGAGAGAGAGAGAGAGGACTTACTGGGACGTTTCTGGCATGTAGGCCCTTCTTCAGCTGTAGAAAATTGAGAAGTACCGCTCCAAGGTAGGGGAAGGGAAGCGGGGAAAGAAGGGAAGTGAGGGGAAGTTGTGGTATAGGGGAGGGGGGACGGGGATGGGCACTGGTGTCGCACCTATATGTCTAGGGGGGAGTGCAACAAAGTAGGGAGGGGTGTGGGTGAACTGGGATGAGTTGAGAATTGAACCTGGCTGTCTAAAAGACTGCAACAAAGTTGCTAAGTTGGGAGGGGGTGGGGGAGTGTAAGAGGGACGGGAAAGGTCACGTGGTGTCGCACCTGGATGTTTAGAGGGGGGGATGATGATGCAACAAAGTAGGGAATTGCGCCTTTACTTTACTTTTCTTTCCCCACCCCCTGTCAAGTGTTTTTATTATATTGTGGCCTATTGGCGAAATTTTCGTTTCGTGTATATATATATATATACTTCGAAATATATTATATTCGAAAAAACTAGAGAGAAGCATACACAAAAATATAAAAATTTCACGGTAGAAAACATCCTGTGGAAGAGACCAAGGTTGCAAAAACCATCATTAATTTATCTAAATTCTTTATTTAATAATTGTTATTACTATATTAGCTAATATCCACGGATCATCAGGGAAGCCAATGAAATAGAAAAAAGACCTAACAACCTAAACAGAGAAGATAGCTATAAACTTCCTAATACGTATTTTTCATTGTTGATTTCGAAACCCTGACGAAGCCGGGAGAATAGCACGGCGAAACTGTTGCTAAAAAAGTATAGTTTAATCGCAGAAATCCAAAACAAATTACCAAAAATATACGTGTATACTTTCATTGCTCATCTAAATACCATTTGTGTCTCGTTTCACGAACTTCAACGGAATTTAATATTCAGACTCAAATCTCAGAGCATCACCTTTTTAAACACCTTTTTTTTCAGCGCGGCGTCGTCGCACTTTCAAACCAATCGCAGTTTGGAAACCTCTCCACCGGCTCAGCGACGAGTTGGAGCGCCGTGCGACGTAGCGTTCAAATATTTTGGGGGAAAATATTTAAAACGCGCAAAGAATACTTTCATTTTTAAGCGAGGCCTTTATGTCACTTTTCTCGTCCCAGCCATCGACTGCAGCTCCCAGCCTACTCCCAGCGTCTCGCCCGGGCAACCGGACCGCTTACCTGGAGCATTTACACATGCAAGTACGTACCAAATAAGGAAATCGCATTAGCTCCAAGACACAGCAATTCAGTGTGCTTATCATGTATACATGCTTACAATTATTAAAAGCGTGAATAGAATACAATCATTACATAATTGGTGGGAAATTTTACATCCATCTAAATAGACGTATCCAATCTAAATAGACCCATCCAATAGACCTATCACCCAAGTAAGTTTTATGTGCACGTTATCAGCTGAAATATTTTGCGATTCCATTATCAGAAACGACAATAAGTATCATGTGGAGTATGAGAGCAACTACGCATTGGCCGTAAGCATATGCTGTGTTAAAGAGCGCTACAATTTACCTTATGTTTCTCGTATCGAGGGGTTGTACTGTAAGAATTATCGCGCAAATAATTGCGTGCAATGTATTATCGCAGAGAAATCCTCAATGAAACTAGTGTCGTGAGACATGTTTTTTACCGTCCTCCGTGTAGGGAGATTCACATCTTTGGGACCTATCTCTCCGTCAGCGCATATGAATATTCGTGACATTCAGACTTAAAAACCCAGAACAATGAGCCCCTGCTTTCCTGGCACGCATAGACAACGTGGCCCTACGGTGGGACTGTAGAGCCCCGGTGACTACCAGACAGGAAAGCCGCGGTGGGGAGTGGCAACTGGGAGGGGCCAGGACATCAAGTCCGTACTCGTCCCATACCCCACAGTGTTTTTTTACTGAAATTAAGGATTCACTTATTGGTCCATGGAGCTGAATTCCATGTTAACCCTCTCATTTTAAATTCATTCGGGTGTTCCACGACCTTTAATGTGGATATGCCCATCTGCATTTGACTCGAGTATTTTACAACCATTGGATCGTCTTAATTTATTACCAACAAAAACCAGTCAGTGAATTTCTATGGGCCCAGGGACAAATATTCGGAACCTTAACATTAGAGGAGGTAATTTTTAGTATTTATAAATTAATGATTTAGCGATGCGAATTAGAATTAGCATTGTAAAGAATTAAGAAATTATGAATGTAGCGATTTTTGCATACTCAGTAATGTATACGATCAATTTGCATAACCAACAAAATATTTTAAATATAAACTTATCATACGGTTTATCATTAATTATACCTAAATGAATACTCATGCTAAATGCAATTTAAAAAAAAACTTTACTTTTTTAGTGGAATATTATTTTCATACGTATCACTTTTATTGTGTCCTGCAAAATCTACTAACAGTCTAAATAATTATTTTTAAAAACTTTGCACGTGATTAACTTTTTACAATGTATTCGCAATTATTTTGTAGAAATAAAAAATATCGCACCTACTACGCGACTATCGCAAATGGTAAAAATCACCACCTCTACTCATGATGTTTTCAAATAATAGTAAAAAATAACTTAGAAGGCTTACTGAGACGTATATGAATAAGACCAATGCATCAATAAAACCGGTCATACAACAATAAATCCAACTAATTATTTTCCTTGAAGTCAACATTACTGGGCAGCCAATGAATTGAAGAGCACTTCGTGAAGTTCACACTTAAATGATTTTTAAGTATAGACTCAGATTTCATCGGTGGACAATCTTTATCAAGGCTTTGTGAATCTCATCATTAATGCAGTCTCACCAAATCAAGCCTAAAAACTTTTATTAAAGGGCTCGAGTGCACAATGCAGGGTGAATTGGTAAAGGGATTACTTAGCTAAATTACTTATGGACGCTATAAACGTTCATTTTGAAAAACACATTACCTGGCTTCAACTACTTTAAGGAGCATTTTCGAACAATGTTCTAGAGATTTTATAACTCGTTAGAACTAAAATTCTCAACCGTCACAGTCATTACCTGTTCTGATCAACTTCTACACATTTTTAGCCTACAGGAAACAAATTAGGGCATATTTAATTGAAGAAATTATTTAATCACTGCATTTTCGTGAATCAATAGTGCTTATTAATTCCAAAATAGTGTCGAGCGGAACATAAATATTCGCTCCCTACTTCTCCGAGGACGGACCCATTCATAATAGACCGAACTATTGCACTACAAACTCACTAACATATTGGGTACCTACATAACGTCATAACATAAGATAAAGTCATATAGTCAAAGGTATTCCTCATTAGTGCTATATATTTAATATTTGATTTTGGTAGTGCTTGCAGCGCTTGCGTTAGCATTTCTTGAGACATCACGGGAAGGCATGAAATATTCCATGTTTGTACGTATGTGGCACACATGTAGAGTAGCACCCCGCGATATTTCGATTTAATGAATTCGTTTTAAGCCCTTTCATCTGTATTCCAAAAAAAAAAAGCTATGAATTATTAAAATAAAAATCTAAAAAATAAATTTTAAAACGGGAGAATCATTACATACGATATTAATGAAATTTGTATTGACCCAAATGCTAGTCCTTTACACTTGCAAAACGTTTTAAATGCAATAATTGTGGAAACATTATTTGAAAAAAGCATAGAAAAGTCCCATATGTCCCAAAGCATAGATACCCAATACGCTAGTAATTTTTTAGTGCAATAGTTCGGTCTATTATGAATGGGTCCGTCGTCGGAGAAGTAGGGAGCGAATATTTATGTTCCGCTCGACTCTAGTAGAAAGTACTGCCGTAAAATATTTTCAGCGTACACTGGTCTAAAGCCAAAAGGCTTCCGAGACCAAAGTTGCCGAATATCAATCAATATTTGACGGTCTCAACACGAATCTGACAATAAAAATTGCAATTTGGCTCTAATTGTTAAAATTTCAAAAATAAATGTTCCCAATCTACATATAATGTAATGTCTTTGCTTAACTTCATTACTTATTTATTTATGATATATATGGCAGTTAATTTGCTTTTCTTTTTGCTCC
Organism: Pyrrhosoma nymphula; assembly: GCA_963573305.1. Lineage (NCBI taxonomy): Eukaryota > Metazoa > Arthropoda > Insecta > Odonata > Coenagrionidae > Pyrrhosoma > Pyrrhosoma nymphula. The sequence continues at coordinate 42,729,432 of OY754334.1, forward strand.
TATCCAGGAGTGAGTGTCTGTCAAAGAATTCTGCTACCAGCCTCTTCTAGTTCGGACAGCAGCTACCAGATGCCAATACTAATCAGGGATTGCATCCAAGGTCAATACCAAGGATACAAATCATCGAGCTGGATTCAATATGGTGATATCAAGGTTCATCAAGGGATTGAATCAATACCTGGGCATAAGGACATTGATTGCATCATTCTACACAATTTGTGTCAGTTCCCAACCCCAACATTAAATATGTGAGAAAATTTCACTCGTTTTGTTTTCTCAAGTAAATCAGTAAATTATTGTGTTTAGGGAACAATACCTGGAAAGTGTGTGAATAATGTTTGCAATTTTTTCTACGTTTGTGAAAAAAATCACGTTTGCTTCGCAATATTCTAATATCAATCAAAGTGCTCCATGAAATTTGGTGTTCCCATGGTCAGGAGGGAGCCTATGGGCCATGTAAATAACTGATAATATTCTTGATGCATCCAATAATTAAAGGTTACTCGAAGAAGAAAAAGTGAATGATAACTTATCCAGATATGGAATATGCACGTCGACCTGTTCCTCATTGTGAAGATATTTCAACTCCTCAGCCACCAGAATCATATTCACTTGATCCACATAAGAAAAAAGTAATTGAAGTTCATGATGGAGCAGAGCCATCAACATCAGAAAATCATCCAGATATCATTCCAGCAACAAATGAACAAAAACCTCATAAAATAAATCAGAGTGAACTTATGATCAGTAAGAAGTACGTGACCTCGAATTGTCAAATAATAAATCTGAACTGCTGGGGTCCAGGGTTCAGCAATGGAATCTCCTGGAAGACAACGTTTCAGTGAGTGTTCCTTTTTCAAAATTGGTGGCAAACTTGTCTTCTGTAACGATTTTAATGGGCTTATGACAACTATTAATATCAGCTTAAAACTATATGAAATGTGACTCTTCATAGACTGTCTTTCTAGGACGAGTCTAAAAGCAATTTTGTTACATAATGGCATGCCATTACCCTAAGTTCCTCTAGGACATGGAAAACAGATGAAATAATGCTATGAAAACATAAAGCACCTTCTTGTAAACATTCGCTTTAAAGAATAAAAATGGCAGGTTTGTGGCGATTTGAGAATTGTAGCCATAGTGCTTGGACTTTAACTAGGATGTACAAAGTACTGTTCTTTTATCTATGAGTGGGACAGCAGAGACAGAGTAATACATTTCAGAAGGAGAGAATGGCCACGAAGGACATCATTGCAACCTGGATCAAAGAACGTTTTGACTACACCCCTCGTTGACCGTAATTTGATCACACTTACATCTTTGAATATAAAATTAGGACTCATGTTTTTTCAAGGCCATGGACCTTAATGCCACAATAATCCTTTATCTCAGATATAAGTTTCCCCATGTGAGGCCAAGGTTAAGAGAGGATATTCTTGGTGCCTTGACTGTCTACTCTCTCTTTCTGGCTCTTCAAAGATACACTTATCGATGGTATACTACTTGAGGATGATAAAAATGGAGTATGGAATTCTTTCAGGATGGTAGCAAAGAATTTTCTAGGAAACCACAAAGCTGAGAGTTACAAAGGATTAGTGGATGATATGCTGTCACGTAAAGAAAAAATTGTGTTTTTAACAGGTACATTGAATTTTTCATAACTTGAAGAATATCGTGACTGTTCTTGTGCTGCAGAATTATACCCTATTACATAATTTGCATGTTTTAGTTGTATTTGAATAACTGTTATGATAGGCTAATCCAAGGTTATCAATGTCATTGATCAATCCAAGGTTGTCAATGTCAAACAAAACTTAGAATTTGTTGACCAGCGTAATTGAAATAAGAACTGAAATATTACTAATTGGCGTTCAAGCATTAAATGTCTTTAATATGCAAATCCTGGTCACAGGTCATGGTAAGAGACTTAATGCATCCTTGCCTCCTTGGCTCTATCTTTCTTCAATTAACTCGGCATATCTAATTTCAGCAATCTACTTGTTCCTCAAATCACTGATAAAGTCCACTTGAAATGTGTTTCATTCACTCATGTTATCATTTTACATATATGTATTTAAAAGAGAGATATCATTTAATAATTCTGGGAATTTCGAACAAAATTCTTTGCGAATTGGACGAAAGTAATAATCTGATGAATCGAGCATCCTGATAGCTGAAATAAGCTAGACGAGACTTCCAACAGGTTGACCTAAAATGTGAAAATACTGGCAAATTATTTAATGCATGTAGGGTTTCGTGGATTGGGACTGGGAATGCATAGGAGTAGTTCCTGTCCCATTAAAATTCTTACAGTTAAACTCGTATTGATACTGATGGCGCTGAATAGTTTAATGATTTATAACTTGTTGAATAATGTTTGCCGAATTCTCCCACCCAGAACTTATTCAAAAAACATATTCATGCATATTAAATCGATCTTTATTCACAAATAATTAACACTGCAACACTTAAAAAATTAATATAGCTACTTCAGGCTGACATTGGTGGAAATTGTTGGTTATAAAGACATAAATCTTTGTATGGAAGACAAAGCTACTATAATTTTATATCATGCTTGAGCACTGCGTTTACTGTTTTCACTTCCTAGAGCTTAAGACTATTATCTAACTCTGGAATTTTTTTTTTCTCCCTCATAGATATCAATCAGCCAAAACACATTTTATGATCTACATAACTAAAGTGTTTTTTTTTAAGGGTTGTTCATGGCTAATAACGCTCTTTACTGGGATTTTATTCTCGTTAACCTATTCGTGAGATACCTCTAGAGTCACGACAGCATTGACAATATATTTAATATATATTGTCAATGCAATAAATTGACAAATAATTAAAAATATATTAACGTAAATTTAATAACTACGCCAATTACGTAATTTGGCAAAAAGATTTCATAAGGTAAAGAGCTGAAAAAACGAATGATATATCTAATGTTTTGCAATAAAACAACTTTGAGAAGTTATCTCACTATTTTGAAGGACAAGAATGTCAGTTAAGTAGAAGGCGTGTCAGCCGAGGAAGAGAGAGGGACACAAAATGTTACATAAAAGTAGACAGAAGAGGTTGAAAAACGAAATGAAACGGAGGAGCGAAAAAGATATGAAGACATGGGTGGGAAGTCGTCTTAGTCAGAGGTACGATGAAAAGGAAAGAGAAAAAGAGATACGAAGAGGGAGATAGTTACGGCAAGATGGAAGAAGCTCCTTGAAGGACAAACTTTATTACCGAGGGAAGAGACACAGGCTGTCTCTCTAGCCGTGCACTTATATGAACTCGCCAGAGCCCAACATGTCCCATCCACCCACTCCAAGGGATGAGTTTCTCACTTCATCCACTTCTATTGCCCCGGCATATGCTGACTCTTCTTCGTCCAATTCTCTCAACCCCAAAATCCTTCCCCCGAAAACCATTTCACCAACATCATCCGCCATACGACCACGCACAATAACCACACACACGTATTATTTCTCCAGGATCTCTCACTACCAGTTCCAGGTAAACCATTGGTTTGATTAGTGGTCCATAGTTAGGTACAACGTAGATTTGGGAAGCTATTTCGTTAACCTCTCCACCTGCGTCCCTCCGGTAGGAAAATACATATTAAACCTCTTCCCTATTTTGAGAATGAAACGATTCCAGTTGTAGTGCTCACTACTCTTCGTTTAACCAAAAATATTTCATTCAGAGGCTCCATCGAATGAAGGGAAAGAATACATTAACTGTTTTCCTGTAGTTCGCCCGTGTTCTACATAAACCACACGGTTTCCAGAAATACAATACCCCTTGACTGGTGGAGATGAAGAACCTAATGCGATTGGAAGCCCAAAACATATTAACCTCAACATCATTCGCCGGGAATTCATCAAATCCTACTGTACCACTTCACAGCTCCCGTTAACCTGCCTGCAACCTCTTTTTTGACCCCAGCTCATAGAAAAAGTTGAATACCTTATTAATTTTTACAGTTATATGCATCACATTTTAGGAATTCTCCGATGAAACCCTTCTTCATCGACTCCATTTTTCATTTTTAAAACATTAGCCGCAGTCAGTCTTAAAAAAAAATAATTTCTTACTTGGAGTCAGTTTTGACCCCAGGTAGGGTATGTGGAACTAAAATCTCCTCGAACGTACTTCAATACTGGGAGATGAATTTTCATCATCTTATAGAAATTATTGAATAAAAAATAGCTTTTGTCATGAATTCGTCATGTAAGGAAAAATATTAGCATATTTTATCATAAACTGAGTAATATACTGAATTTCAAAATTATTAGAAGAGAAGAATTTCGTAAAGATATGGATTCTCTGGAAGTGTTTCCCTCGTATAAGGTACCGAGTTGCATATTCCGGTTATATACACCGTCGTATAAAAAAAAAACTATATTTAACTTTGTGAAACAAATAGAGGCTTAGCTAATCAAATGAAAAATCTATTACATATCAGCTGTTTCAAAATGGGTGAACTTGGAGACTAACGCATTAGCAATCGATCACATTCATCTCAAACCATTACATAAAAGCAGCTGAATTCTACAAAGTGATTGCTAGCATACCGTGTTTTGAACGTGCTCTACAGCTTCTTATCCAACTAGTATCTGCGCATAGCTGGTTCATCGTCAATAGTGTGTTTTCTTTGTAATCAGCAACCGTCAGTGTTTTCTCCGCGCGAATATTGACTTCGTAATATTCTTTCACTGAAATTGAGCTCAGCTGATACAGAGAAAGTTAGTAACTTGTGGTCGCTCCTCCGACGATTGTATAAGCCTTCATTGCTCTGCAACTTCTAATCTAATTGTTATCTACGCAGAGCTGAATCGTCATCAACAGTGTGTTCTCTTTGTAATCAGCAATACACAGTCAAGCGTTCTCTCCACTCGTATTTTGACTCAGTAGTATTCGGCCTCTGATACAAGCTCGGCTTATATAGTGAGAATTGTCACTTTTGGTCACTCCTCCGACGGCTGCAGAAGTCATATATATCCTTGCTGAAGAGTATCTCCGGCACTGGAATTATTAGTGAACCCGTAAGTACTACTTTCTTAACGTTAAAATTACTACTTTAGTACTACGTTTAAGTCATTTTCGGGAGATTGTTCTGATTCATGTATTTACTAGGTAATATGGAGTTTTTGAAGCCAATATTAATTCCACTTTCCTTTTTTCAGTTCAATGGAGATGAAGTTTCAGATTAAAATTTAGCACAATTCTTTTGAGTCATGAATTTTGTAAAAGATTCTATTTTCACTGCGATTAGTTTGTAAATAATTATTCCCAGCAGAAGTCTATTCTTTTAAAATTTGTGTTGGTGAATTGAAATATTTGTGTTCCTCTGAAAAAAGTTTTGGAATTATGTTGCAAATGTTTAATCATTTTATGTTATATTGTATTAGGATAATTACATTACGTACTTAAATACATAGTTGGGTAAATGTATTCCTCATTATTCAAGTCTCTAAAAATATTACTCTCTAATCTCACACATAGTTTTATTCTCGAAGGCCATCTGATAAATTGTAATAATGTTTTTGTAAATTAAGCAATGTATATTATGCTGTGGTATTTTTCTGTTAATTTATGTGAAATGTATTTAATTAAAAAACGCATGAATATAAGTCATTGGAAAATTATTATTTCTTAAAAAAAATAATATTCACGATGGGGTCAAAAAAGACCCCAAGTAGGTACGATGTAATTTTTTTAGTAACAGGTGGCGAGGGTTAATGTAGACGTTCGATGACAGCCACTCTTTACAAATTGTGACTTATCCTCACGAACCCTGCATCTCGTTTCCATCAAATATGTTCTTGACCAGTTCGTTGTTCATGATACACTTTGTATATTAAGTATTCATTGTGTAATAAGACACTTTAACTACTTAGCCAACTGATCATGGTAAAATTAAAAAGTTTTTGTACTCTTTAAATTCTTTTCTGTAAAAATAATCATTTTTCAGACTAATGTTCTACGTTCTCCTATCTCTCACCATCATTTCTAAGAGGTTTTTATTCTTGCATATTATACGGATGGCTAGAAAGTTTCATGAATGAAACTATTCTATATGACAGGATAATTGATTGCTTTTGCTCAAAAAGTCTTACGAAGGACAAAAAATTTTCTTCCAGCGTTTTCCATACATTGGATCCTTCAAATTGACATTCTTCCTGTTCGATTTCTCTCTTAGCCCAATCTACGGAAGCCCTCACTTAGAGGGCTAACGCTGATTCATATTTTAAACCTAGAAAACAACAATTATGGAGCAGAAACATTATATGTAGATCCCGTGAAAGTGATTTAATTTTCACATCTAATATTATTGCGGCGACTCAAAATGTATGGTATTACCGGTAGAAATATCTTTAATTTTGGTTAACCCGGCTCCATTGATGCGCAGATATTTCGTCGGGAAAATGCTCGATAAATATTTGCGGCGCTCTATGAAAGATAATAGAGTTCATTGGGCGCTTATTAGGAAGATCCTTGGGTAAAAAAGTTAAACAAAGACGATAATTTGCTCCAGCTAGGCTCTCGAGCGCACAGCAAACTTTTGTGACTCTTCACAGAAAGTGTATCCAACACATTTCCTTGAAAAATGCCACGAACGAGCAAAGAGAGTAACATGACTAGGTTGGGACTCGGTCCAAACGTCGGCAGAAATGGAGCAGAGTTTGACCCAGTCGGAAACCCGAAGAACCACCAATACCGCTACACGCCGGGAAAGCCTTAGATCTTTCATCGGTTGAGGCAATAGTTATACGTTGAGCTAAGATTACTTGAAAAATAAAGATTTCAAACTAGTTTCTTATTAGTGAGATACAATGGAACTGCGTTAATGTAAACTTTTATTTCATCCTTTACCTCTAGCAATATTTTTTATTTCTTCTCTAACTTTTTACATGGCAGGTGTCTTAACACCTCCAGCCACATGCACGTAGGGAGGCTCGTTGGGTACGTTACAGTAAGTTACCACCCAGGATTATTTCTCCTGAATCTCCTCGTCATTCTCAATAAAGATATGGTTTGATAAATGAGCTACAGTTACGTGTAGCCTAGGTTTGGGAAGTTATAACGTTACCAAATTAGCGTATTTGTTGTGACTCGGATATTTGTGATCGAGTTTCCATCTCTTTTAAAACATCAACTGTTCCTTCTATATGAATCTGCTAGTGTCCTTATATATTTCTGTACTGATATTTGGCAACGCTCAGAATTGCCGGACAAGGGAAAATATGCCTCTCGGGTGATCTTTTCCTTTTGTTGACATCCATACCTGCCTACTCTCCCCTAAAATATATTATCACCTTGCCGAAAAAGTATTTTTATCGGATTATCTATAAAATGGCACTTTTATAGACGCAAATGCTCACTCCTCGGATAGTCAGTCGTTTACGGTTAGTCTTCTAGCCGTAACGGGAATCGAAGCGCAGGCCGGGGCCCGTGCACCTAAAGACCCAGTGCCATTCATCGGTGCCATCCATTGGTACAACCTTTCGAGCTTATCTCCATCCCGAGACGGGATAATATTCTTATTTGGCTAATCTAGACACACATGTTATTTTTTAGTCAAATCAATAATTTCTCACATAATCCTCTCAAAACCTTGAGTGTCATTATTCATTTCCCGACACCAAGAGCAAGGACCCGCTCCTCTCAAAGTGTACAGCGTGTCCGCACGTTCCCGTCAAGGCGTCGTCGTCGGTGCATACAACATAGTAACTCCATTTTAACTTACATACATCCATATTTAAACCTTCCCATCGCTTGGAGAATGAGATAATGTGTTCACTTCCCTTCTCAAAGACTGAAGGTTCTTCATCCTGCAACCTATGAACTAACATGGTTTTTTTGAGATCGAATCGGGAATGATTTGCGTCGAGTTTAACGCGGTTATCAGATTTTAAGATCAGGAAACTGAATTCATCGGAGTGGAAAAATTAGATTGCATGCCTCGTTGATGCTATTGTAGAGGAAATTGTGTTAGTTTTCCGTCAACTCAGATCCTTGTATAAAGTTTCTTCTTGTAAAAATGCAATCCCGCTTTAGTCACCGCGGCTTCCTCGTCACTATCTTAGTAAATTCCAGTATATTTTTGGAAAAATGTTACTTTTTATTTCCAATTACCTTGATGCAGAACTCCGGGTGAAAGTATTGATAGGACTCCGGCTTCAACGTTGAAATCGGAACAATCAGAGACGAAAGACAACGGACTGCATCTTCTCATGACCGGTGGTTTCTCAAACAGAGGTTGTTCTGAAGAAATATAACTGACATGGTCCTCTTTCGAGGGTTTACCGGAGTTAAGGTGGAGGAATTTTACCATCTCCAACCGAGATCTCGCGTAAAAATTTAAAATATAAGAAACACGGATGAAAACATGGGAAACAGGGCAGACGCAACTACATAGGCTTTCCAGATATATAATGTCAACTCAAAACCAAACAGAACTATTAATTTAATCCTTAACGCCTCCATGGCGTAGCAGAATATCACTAGAAACTTAGAACACCGAGCAAAATTTCGTAGCGACCCAAGCAGCAAAGGTTATCCCTACAACGTTTGACTAGGTACATCTTTCCTTGCACGAAAATTTTGTTAGAGCTACCTTACTTCACTTCCATAGGCCAAGTATTTGTTACAACCTATATAACTCGTTCAATGCGTATTTTACTCTTACTGCTCACCCTCAACTTCACGCGCTGATATTTCAATTACGCTATCCAGTTTCCAAAGATTATTTCATGATAACATCCAAACCTTTCCCAAATTGTACATCATCAATGATTTTAGGACAAAGTCGTAAATTATTTAAAAGAACGTGCATAGACTTGAGACTACGTCTAGGGAAAATTTTTCAATTTAATAAAAAAATGTGGCCTGGGAAGAAAGAGGCGTAAATACGTGGATTAATTATAATTTATTCTCCTTAGCACTTTCGCCTCGCGAAAAATATACCTCAAACAAATTAGAAATTTTACAATATTATATGATACGCAGGGAAATATTCTTAGTCATTCAGTATCAAATGAAATTATACTAAGTATATACTAACTATTTACTCATTTACTATAATTTCTTTGCAAATTCAAAAATAAGAAACTTCAACCTTGTCACTTGAAGAAGAGATCCAATTAAATAAAAAAGAACACAGGAAAGATTGACTGTATTTTTTGACTTTTTATATTTTCCAAGAGTGTATTGATTTATATAATCAAAGTTGAAACGCAAATTAGTAAACTATGATTCCGAATATTCAGAAAAAATTGAGAAATACATTTAACTGAATATATGCACTTATATTTAAATAATGTTAGCTAACCATGAACAAGATATTAAGTGATAATTTTGAATAAAAATCCAGCATTGTATTAGCGGCTAAACTCAGTCTTAGGTAACATTGTTAAAATTTTGCTATTTTATTGTGAACTCCACTAAATGAATTTATTTATATTTACTAATACCCAGGTTTTGGTTCTTTGAATTCTTCAGGTCATATCCGAAGGTGATAAAATGTGTCAAATCAATGTCCATAAAAACCATTAAGTAGATTTCACTAAGTTATTTTCATTTCCGATGTTTTGAAATTATAACCATCAAAGCTATTTTATTACTATAATACTTAGCAGATACTCTTACTGTATGCATATTCTACTTCTGTTTATTTCCAATTTCCCATTTAAAAAAACCCAGCCCCCCTCCAGTGCACTAATCTCCCACTGATTTTATCTCCATTCAAGTAATACGTAGAGGGAAGACGTGGATGTCCTTTTTTCTTCAGCCCACACACTTCTATCAGATTTCTTACGCTCCCTTTCCCGCTGGAGTGGAGTGCACTGTGAGAATAATCCGAAGAAAGAACACAGGATTTCACAAGTGGAAATGGGGGTGATCTACGTAGGCCCTCTGGGCATTGGGATTGAAAAAAAATGAATAAGTGAGAAGAAGAATAAAAAGACACTAAAAAATCCTTGAACTATGGAAGCGAGTAAAGATGTGGAAAACCTAAGGGCGAGAAATTCTTACTATATGTCCCCCTTCTCCAAAAACTTCTTTCGTTTTTTGGCGAAGCGAGTTAGGTTTTCAATTCTCCGGATTTTCGGTGACAAACCCACGCTTCCAAGAGAGGAGAGACGGGTGGAATATTCAAATATTCCTCAAAGAATTTCTTCCTCTCGTCTTCCTCTCGTACGGAAGTACGCAAGCACCGTGGAAGAGCGGAAGGATAATAATTGACAATTGGTTTTAGAAGATGAGAAAACAACGACGTGACCCTGAATGTGTTCGTTAAAAAGGTAGGATAACAGGATTGGACATTTTACTAGTTTACTTTCTAACTACGCCGGGAAACCGAAACAGATTCCCGTAATAGATTGAAAAGTTGTAACTCAAACCGATCCTTATGCTTTACAGAACGTTGGATTCAAGACAATAGTTTGAAAGGAATAAAATTATAACATTCAATAAAACATTACTGTAAAGATTAATGAAATACGAAATTTACTTTGCACACAATAATCAGTTCATAGCACAATAGATATGACAAATTGTTAAGCTAAATAGTGCTTGCGATTATTCATGCGTGGTAAGTTAGTAGTACAGCTAGTTACAGTTAATAGCTAGTTGAAAGTTAGACGAAAGAACATTCATTACTGTTAAATAACGTCATTTTATTTCAAGGGGCAAAACGTGGACTACCATGAATTAATAGTTTTTAATGATGATGTAATTTGCAACAAATATGTTCTAATCATATCTTTTAGGTAAACGTTTGCATATCACGAATATTATGTTTAAGGAGGTTCAGTGGTTTCACTCAACTTAAGAGAATTCGACGAAACTTGCTGGAAGTATTAACTATGTTGTCTTAAATCTACCTGATTTTTTTCAGAATTATTTACCACAGATTATTCAAGATATTTCATCGAGAAGTGGGCAAAAAATTACATGGGTTCTTATGGGAACACAAGGTACGAGTAGCTTAATTCATCAAAAAGAACTTTTTCTAGTTTAGAATAAGAAAACCAAAAATTATAGAAATAAAGTTTTCCAAATGATTTTCATACATTATTCTATTGATGATTTAAATTATTTTTGTTTTTCTTATTCTTGACTAGAAAAAGTTCTTCTCGATTAATAAAGCTAGTCACACCTCGCGTTCCCATAAGAACCCATGTAATTTCATGTCCACTTCCACATCAAATATCCTAAGAAATCTGCGGTAAATAATTTTGAAAAAATTCAGGTAGCTTTAGGAAAACATAATTAATGCTTCATAGCAAATTTCGTCGAATTCCCTTAAGTTGAGTGAAACCACCGAACGTCCTTAATACTCGATGATGGTGACTCATTGTTACTCATCTTAATCCGTATTTCCGAAAAAGAAAGCGAGCAAAAGCGTTACCACAGTCATTAAGAAAAAGACACCTGCCTCATTCATATCGTCGACAATGTTTTCAGCTGTCTTTCACATTAAAAAAAATCCATAACATTATTTTGTACGGAGAAATATCGTAAAAAAACGAGTATTTGAATTGTAGCACGCTGCATTATTAGGCCATAGGGATGTTTTCACTTAATGCTGTTCGAATTAATTATTAGCAAAAGGTTTTGCATTAGTTACGCTCATATGAAATCATCCATATTCGTTAACCACTAGCTTTTCCAATTTAAGCAGAAACTAATGAAATAATTAAGACAAGATTTAGACTCTCACAACGCCCGTATAATAGTGACGTATTTTTACAGATGAAACCCACACTGTCCACGCATAGCACTTACGCCTTCGTCTTATTTTTCGTCCATCGCACCTTCCTTCACCCATCTTAAACGCAATCAGACCATATTTCTTCGTTTCCTATGGCTGGTGGCACTATGTCTGCTTACGGTCCAAGTTACAATACCGCCATTTAGTCTTAGGAAGAGTATTGGTTGAACGCTAGATACTAATGCAAAACTTTACCATAGCCGAGGCCATAACTCGGCATTGTGGAACTGACCCTTAGAGTCAACGTTTCTGTAATATGCTGCGTTGAACTCTTCAATGGAGCCAGCCTTTTCTGTTCATTCTTATATACGTTGCTGTCATTTATTCTCTCCTGTTAGAGAACGCTTCTTTAGCTAAGAATATTCTTCTTCTACTATTATACTGCTATGTCAATTTTCCTCAGCGTACGTACTACCCCGGCAGTGAAATTGTTCTACCTGCTCTAGTGTGTACTACTAACTATTGTGATTAACCTCAACTTTCCTTGTCATGGAAAATCTCAATACTTAAGTTTTCGTATTTCCCAGACTTTTCTCATGCATCTAGCAGTGAGAAAAATTAGTTGTATTATTTTTCAATTTATTTCTTATTAATGAAAATATATTTTAATTTATGAAAAATAATTATCTTTTTCTCACCTTTAACGTCATATTTAATCCACCATGATATTTCTTACAGTAAAAATTTTCTTTTACTTAGCCTTTCCCAAAAAGTAAGTTATTTATCATAACCATACACTATGGAAGAGAGAAAAACGTAAAAGTATTTTATGTACAAAAAAAAATTTCTCTATCTATTTCTCAACAGGAAATGATGAGACATTTAAATAATATACATGCACCAATTCTAAAGAAAAGAAACAGGCGAATCATCCATAGAGTAGGTAAATGTTTTTAACACCACACAAAAAATTGACTTAATCAAAATAGAATAACTTGATGACCAAAGTATTGATATTATATAATATTATTTACATGAATTGTTTGACATCTACGATGAAATATAATGAGAATTAGTGCGTAATTCAAGCTGAAAGAATCAATTATGATAATGTGGAGTTTGAAATGACGGAACAAAACTAAATATGTTAATGAGCGTATGCCCAACCAACCATCATAATACCGAATTAAAGCTATACTTCGATTGAAAGAGATGAGAAAAAGTGCTTCAGTGATGGTTTTGATACTGAAACTTTTGAAATGCATTCAAAATTGAATTAATATGTGATGGAGGAGCAGGCCTGTCAGAGAAAAATCACATCATTACAGATGCATCATGTTCTTTAATCAGATTATACCGCCATTTTTCATCAGAGGTCAATTTTAAGAATTTCATGAACTGTAATTTCACTTGGTTTGTTTTGTAAAAAATATTTCGAATTCATTAAAATAATTACAGTTGACACGAGTCCACCGATGCCCCATTATTTTGGCTTGAACTCTGTTAACAAATAATGCTCGTGAATATTTAATTCACTCAGTAAATTCCTTCAATTATTCATTGTTAATTATAATAAATTCTTTCCATCAGTGCAGCCCGCGACTTTCAGAAATTTTCAAGATTTTTAATTTCATCGCAATAAATATTCCATATCGACGAAATAATTACGAATGACATCCAAAACTGCCAGCATCCATTTACCTAAGAAACAGCTGCTGCATTCATTTTTGGAGCTCAATAATTAATGCTTGTATCAAAAAGTTCGCATTGCGTGTATCACACACGAATATTCATTTAGACATTTAGTATGTTTGGATGTTTTTTTTATTTTTCCCCCTATTCCCCGAATACCTTCAACTACTGCAAAAAGATGTCCACTATGCCCTCAATCAACTTTCCATTACCAGAAAAGTCTCATGGGACTCGAATTTAACGCTTGCATGTACATGAATTGAGTATTATTAAATTCATAAATATACCTGCAGCACTATATTAGGGGCCTTAATGACATAGCTTGTCAAACTGACTAAAATAATTAAACCACTGTCTCCTCCGCTCCCTTAGAACCGCAAGTCAAATAACCGACGATGGACGCAAAACTTAGCCCACGGTTGGTTATTTTATACGCACATTTAGATAATAAGACTGTGAACAGAAAAAATCATATACTTTAACCGAAATATAATACCCGAACTTACCAATTTCTTTTTAAATAATCATAGAGACTGTAGCTAGATAAATTATTCTTATTGAAGATTCAAATGACTTTCATTGCTAAACCTATGAACTAGAAACTTTATCATATCAACGGTTCACGAGTTCACTTCGTGGAATGAAGACATGACGGTTTCAAAATTAAACTTCTCACTCTTGAGAATGACCTGAAAAGGTCGAAACCGGTTGAGTTTTAATAAATATGGTGTGAAATATAACAAAGTTAATTTTTTAAACTAGAAACTCTATGAAGAGAAACTTTAATTCTACTAGTGTGGTCCATAATGCGTATCATAGGTTTGTTTATTTCAGTAAAATCACAAAAGTACGCGCGAATAATAAGATGCGGACAGAGCATGAACGAGATCGGTACAGTTACCTAATTTAATAATGCACTTTACTTAACGAGATACTCAGAAAAGGTAACTCCGGAGGACATGACTAGAGTCATAGAAGGGATAAACTGCTTTTATGGAGAATAAAAAATCAAGATGGTTTTACATAGTTGTCGATATTGGAACAATATTATCTTCCTGAACTATATTCTCTGTTAGAATTATAGTTAAAGCGATGAGTAAACTTATAGGTATTATATAAAGTGGGTGCCTAATGCCAAACCTATATGAGTTAAGACTCAATGAGGCACATGTAACATTTCAAATTCAATTCATGAGCAACATAAATTTGTTTCAGATCGTAATAGTAGTACGCCCACTAGTTTTTCTTAAGTATTCATGTATTGCTTCAGTGACCAATTAAATTCATGCAGGAAAGCTAGCAAGTAACAACGTGAAATGGATTGCCACTTTAACCGTGGATGATCGCTTGATTCACTCAATGGTTACTTAAAAATTCACGGATAGTTGGAACATTTTCATTTTTCCGTGGAAAATAAATTTTACGGTAGAAAAATTGTGAGCATTATTTTTGTAGCATTTGGAATTCAGAACAAAATTTTACAACCGACTTAGGTATTCGTGCAAAAATCGTGTACGCCATTTCTTCATAAGTCTTAATCCCGTCCTGTTTATCCCGATCTGTGAAGTCCTTCCCAGAGTAAACAGAGTGAAAAGGGATATTGGAGGCAAAGGTAGGCGTATGACGTGAAACTAAAAACAAACTGCTACAGTTTATACATACCTGCTTTTCCACATAATTTAATTTATCTATGTATATATATATATATGCCGATGCAAAAAAAATTCTTCGACATACGACAGAACGGAGAAAACTTTATTTAAAAATTTAGTAGAAGCATTAGAAAACACTTTTTGACACTGTTAGTAATTTGATTGTTCCCTAATTAGAAAGGGAAATATTTTATAAAGAGCTCAGTGACCTGGAGCACTAAAAATAATTTTATGCGTCTCTACTGGCCACAAAAATTGCTCATCCATATTATTTCACAATACTAGGTTGTCAATGGATAAATGGCAGCCGCGATAATGGATGAGATATGGCTGGCAAGATGGACAAATACATAATGCATGGCGAGATAAACATATACTACATATTAAGCGAAATTACCCCAAACGAAGGAACAGTGATTTTTAAATACATATGTAAGCATACTATTGGCAAAGGAAATGTATGCGTCGGCCAATGCTCATACATATTCATTCACAATTGAATAACCTGACAGTTTACGATGAAATGATTTGGCGCTTCCTTTTCAGATATAGCGGTAGACTGGAATTTTTCCACTGATTTAAGATCTAGCAATTAATGTGAACTACAGTATAATCATTATTATACACGGAAATTCAGTACAATAACACGTGTATTCCGAAATACTCATTTTCATTCTCATTCGTTTCTCTATCAACCATGAGATAAGAGTGTAGCAAACTTAACACAAAAAAAATAATATTTTAAAAAAATTCGAAACTTTGTCTTCTCCTGAGTAAACATGCGTATTTAAGTCTAATAAAATATTTATGAAAATTTGCATGTTTCGCACTCAGCTCTCTGAAACCTCGCGATATTAAAGAGGGATAATCGATAGATTTAAATTATTAATACAATACTTCGGACTATTTTCGCCAATAAAATCGCTAAAACAGAATCATCATCATTTATCAGATCACAGTATATGCGTGCAAAAGTTTGTTTAATTTTACCTCATGATGCTGAAATTCGAGACCGGTAGTTACTTTTTAATATATGCAAGAAATCTGATATGATTATCCTCTGCGACAGAGCTGAAAACGGTCACACCGAAGTAGGAGGAGGAAAACTCAATTGATCCCTCGAATACATATGTGAAAAATAAATAGATGAGTAATAGTCATATTATCCTTTATCATTCTAATCTGCCAAGTTCTGCCAGGTAAGGCGAAGTGTTTAAGAGTTGGTCTCAAATACTTGGGCACTACATTTTCAACAAAATACGTTGTTTGGTGGCCCTTTCTACTAACTATCATCGTAATTTCAATGTAATCGTCCTCAACTAGAAAACTGCTTCCGCGGTTAATGTAACACCGTAGACTGGGCTGCATCAGGGAAACAAACGTGCCTTTTACCCGTATTCTCCTACACGGGAAACCATAGTAAGCGTATTTGTAACGAAAAAGAGATTAGAGGGGAGAGGGAAAAGGGTTAGGAGATAGATAAATGCCCTTATTCGGGGGTGAGATTAAGACAATTAAGTCTTCCCTTACACGTATCCTCTTGGAGGAGGGCTGGGGGCATGGGCAAGGACTTGGGGGTATTTAGGTCGCTTAAATTGGGACTGGAGAGGCGGTGGAAAGTAAGTAATTTCATTTTCGACCCGAACATCAGAAAGCAGACAGCCATGAGTCCCTCAGTTCCGTGCCCCAGGTTGCATACCGCTTTATCTGCAGCCCTATTGAAAGCCATCTACCCCTCCTACGCTGTCTGTCCTCGACAACTATTTTACCATGAAATCTTACCCATGGTCCCGATTTCCCCGAGGCAAGATCCATAATTTTGTGTCATGACTGGGAAATACTCTTTCTAATGAATTATTTTTAGAATCAAACCTGCACATGTTGTAATGTTTTAAAAATTAAGATGCACATTTACAACCTTTTGAGAGCTTAAGGGTAGGTTAATCTTCGTTTTATTCTCATATCATAACTGAAGACAACGGTGATTTGATATTGGTTTTCTAAAATAATTTATTTTTACAATATACAGGACATTTTTAAAGGAACGGAATGTTTCTTTAGTCACAAAAAAGTTTAACATGAATGTAAAAAAACTGATGTTACTATTTTCATGCAAACTATCATCATAATTTACAGTGATTAATTTAAATATTAGTTTGCTGGAACCCTCCGATCAGCTGACTGATTTTTTCAAGCCTCATCATTTTTGTATTCTTGATATTTTACCGTGCTTAGTCTTTCTCGGTAACTTTTCACCGTCAGTAAAAACATTGAAACAAATTTATGAAATAATCTATGGAACTTACAGCCCCCACCTCCTGGGTGGCGCGCGCTAAGATTGATAAGTTTAAGTCTCTCCATCTAAAGAAAATTAATTGGTATACTACCACTAGAACTAAAACAGCAATACATATCTCCCGAATATTAAAAATTAAGCTTAGTAGAGATATTATGTGATTGAGAGTGGACGAAAACTGTGAGGTTCGTATTTAGTTTCAAGACACGAAAACAAGAATAACAAATCATTAATGATTCCTATAAATATAATATTTGGTTGAGGTAAAAAATGGATCATTGAAATCTTTCAACACAAAGCAGACAAATTCAAGCAAAGAATCAAGGGCAATGAAATTTAATGTAGAAGAAAATTAAAAAAATCATATTTGGGAGAGTAAAAAAATAAATGTTATGTTATACTTAATATTTTGCCACACTAATGGGAAAATAAAAATAATGAAGTTATGTACTCCTCTTCGATGCAGATATCTCTCTCTTGAGTGAATAATTTTACCATTACCACATCGCTTAGACGTAGTTTTCTTCATAGTGCGACCTACCTTCTGTATATCTGCTGCTTTATGGCGGAAATTGATATTTCATTTCCGAGAGCTGAAACTACTCATTATTAATTCCATAATTAATCTCGTTATTGAATTAGAAAATAATTAATTTTGAATTAGTTTTAATAGATCCACCATCCCATACGACAGTAACACCCAATGCGCCCGTTCCTGTTCCGGTCTCTCGGTTAACACGTTTTACTGAGGCAGGGTATTTATCATTGAGGATGAGCGTATTGACGAAATGACGAGTTAAGCGCGCGGCAAGATCCCGTTGCCTGCAAACCGGATTACCCTCCGGGGTGGGACATTATGTCTGTTTGCACCTCTTCAACTGCCCATGCCCCTTGCGCCTCGTTCATGTGAGAGAGTGATTGGCAGACGCAAAATTCGTGCACTCAAAATCAAATCCCCCTCCAAACCGCTATCCATTCTCTCCTCAAGCCTAACAACTTCTTCCATCTCAATAGATACGCCTACAATCCCATGACTGTCTTCGTAACTATCCTCAATTTTTAATCTTCTTATGTCTTTTTGCCGTTATTTCTTCTTCGGAGTACTCCGGGTTAGAACTTCTTCCTCCAGTTACATTTACTGCAGGATTCTATTGTTTATTTTTATGAGTGGTTAACGACTGTTATTACTATTATTAGCAATGTTCAATCATATGATCGGTTGATCAAATATTCTCGGGTTTCCAATCGGATGCCAATGTTTCGATATCTGTTTCTACCATCGTCTTCAGCCCTGAAGATAATGGAAGATACAACTATCGAAACGTTGATAACATCCACCTTTCTGACCCTGTGGGAAGCCAGGAAAAATTTGATAAACCAATCCTTGCACAAGAAAGTATTCTTCTAGTGCACAATATGAGTTGCATGGTTGGAGAAAATTTAGCCATTTAATGGAATACTTTAATCAAGGATTTGGAAGAGGATTTTTGGAAGAGGATTCAAATAAGTAGTAAAATTAGTTAGAAAAGCCATAGAGAGGTAAATGTATGCAAAAGGATGATGATAGAGATATAAATAAAAGAAGAGGATTGAAGAAATGACTAATTAAAGAGAAAATAACCTACCAGCAATAATTCAGAGACAGATATATGAGGAATGCAAATTATACATAAAATGACTTCCGAGTGCCGATTTTCTAAGTTACTATCCGAAAAAAGCAGTTTGGGAGTTCGGAGAAAAACGAAGTCCAAACTGGTAAGCGGGGAGACCAAAAGGGATATGATAGAGATGGTAGCAGAGAAAGAAAATGGGTATAAGATATTGAAGAAGATAGTCAAAATTGATAAAAGATATGTTGAGGAGGGAGGACATGTTGAAGAAGGTGATACATGGGATATTACTTGAAAGCTTGAGAAAGAGAATAGGACTTTTGGGCAAAATAAAGGGAGATTATACAGCATGAGCAGCTTATGAGGAACGTATAGCAAGGGATGCATGTGTTTTATCAATGAAAGTGAAAAGATAAATTTATGATGCTGAGTAACTGAGTAACGGTGGTACATGTCCAAATATCCACAATTTAATTTCCAGAAAGCCAAATATTGGAGCGATATATCATCTGCATTAAAAGCAAATCCCCTTTTTTATAGGAGAACAGGTGGAGCTATATGGAACGACTGAGGAGAGTATTGAGGCCAAACTGAGTGGATCATTTTTGTAATTAATTTCCGAAAACAAAGGTATTATTTGCAACATTTTTACGGTGTCTGCACTATTTAAATAATGCAAATTCCTCGTTAATTTAATGTGTTTAGCTCATTTAACGGTATTAGGCCTGAGAAGCTGACTTTTTTAAAAACATTTCTTCAGTGCTGCACCATGCTTACATACCTTTTTTACCCTTGTAAAATGCATGCATTTCAGAGTCTCTTCAATCACATTCACCTACTAATTTTTTGGTCTACCCCTACCTCTAACAGGATTCACTCTTTCACCATGAATCTGTTTCTCTTATTGCCTTCCCATTTATTTTCTCAACATGGCCAAACCTAAAGCACTCTCCAATCAAAAATACTCATTACGGGAGCATCCATTCCCCACACTTTCATGACGCACCTATTTCTAGCCAATCCTCTAATTTTTACGGCGACACTTTGCAGATACCCCATATATCCACAGAATTTAGCCAACCTTTACCCTTGCATAATTGATTTTCACAATCATGCAGTGAAATATGGACTAGTGCACTGTTTCCTGAATCTATGATAAAATTAATTATACAATAATCAAAACTTAGCATGTTTTGGTCAATTCCGTTAAAATGGGCAAAATACAAGCGCAGCACGTAAATAATTTCCCCTTCATCCGACGAATTAGCTTCAACGCTATATCTGCCACAATGCACGGAATTCATAATATCATACGTACCATCAAATGTCAGTAGTCACATTAAGCAAATCGAGCAAGCGACAACCTGTCTATCCCCATGGCCGAGGTAAGGAGTGCACGTTGAAGAGGATATTATAGAGGACAATGCTCAGATACGCGGGAGAGGAGGGAAAATATATATATAATTTTGTGGCAAGATGAAAGCAATAAGAATGAAAAAATAAGATAAACTTATCACAATGCAACTAGATAATTTTTGTCGCCTATGACCATCGATCATAATAAAACTGAATTGCTGATATTTCCTGATGCTAAGATAGAAAGTAAAAGTTGGAGGGCACAGATTGGAGCAGACTGAATAATTTAATCACTTGAAAAGTACGTTAACACCAACTGATGATGGGACCTGTGATGGGGAATGTGAAGAATAGAACGAGGAAGAACTTAATAAGGGGTGTTGTGTTGAGCGGGTCAGAAACGTGGACTCATACGATAGAGGATGAGAATAAAATTCCATCTTTTGAGGTGAGGGTGAGCATGAGAATAGAGAACGTGTGGTGAACGGAAATAAAAACAATCAAACTAATGCTTGATATTGGTGAAGAGAAGACATTTCTTGAGGAGAATACGAAGAGGAAGATCAGGTGGTTGGAGCAGGCAATGAGGGGAAAAGGGATGCTGAAGGCTTGAAGGGATGCTGAAAGAAATGTTTTAGAGTAGAAGATGTTGGCAAATTGCAAGACGGAAAGAATTAAGGCATGAATAATAAGTAGATTACATGGAATGAAATTATGATAGGGGATAGAGGCCTGCGTCAGTTTAAGTATTGGATATTTTTACTCACTTCCATTCAAGGATCATAACCTGAAAATCAACTCTAAAAACATAAAACTTTGTGTTGAAATTAACATCCAACGGAGTAAATTAAGAAGGAACCAGCCCAAATAATTAGTGATCAACTGGTGGAACAATAGATCTTTAATACAAGATTGAAAATAAATAAGATAATGGTGCCATCAACGGATTTTTTCGTCAATACATTTAAAATATTCCTCCCACCTTCTCTCCGTATTCCTAACGAAACATTCTCCGAACACCGGAAATCCCCCCTTCGATAGGCGGATTCCCCTTCGCCGATGTATCTGCCGCGGTGCACGCAAGCTATAACATCATTCGTGCGGGGCAGATCTCGCTCGTTTTCCACCCGACGCCTTAGCGTCGTCGGAACGGATCGAGCCAGCCGCAGCCGCTCGGACGCCCGGTGTCTATCTCAATCTCCGGGTTCCCTTTAGGACTCGGGAGGCCATTAGCATTCTGACGCGCTCGATACCCCAACATCTCCACTAGTCCCGACGATGCGTCGGAACGGGGCGATGAAAATACGCCGGGGAATGAGATAGCTGATATGTTTTCTCGGCCCTCTCGCCCGCCGTATCCACCCGGTGTACTTCTCCCTCGCTTCGGTTCCAACACATTTGCTTCCTCTCCGCTGTTATTCCCTTTCCCAATAGTATAGCACGTAAGAGGCCAACACGCGATATCGCTCCACTGGCCTCTGGAAACTCTTTAGTTTACGAGCTTGTCCACGATTACAGGAAAGATTTATATCA
Source organism: Pyrrhosoma nymphula (assembly GCA_963573305.1). Taxonomy (NCBI): domain Eukaryota; kingdom Metazoa; phylum Arthropoda; class Insecta; order Odonata; family Coenagrionidae; genus Pyrrhosoma; species Pyrrhosoma nymphula. The sequence continues at coordinate 42,751,290 of OY754334.1, forward strand.
CGCTGGCCTCTGGTTGAGGAGAAGTAAATCATTTTAACCACATTTTCCATCGCTTGATACGTAAAAGTGACAAAAAAAGGATATAAACAGCTCTCAACACATAGGTGGAAGAATTATTATTTCTGACAGGACGTATATGACTACGGCAAAATCAAAGCGAGGTACTTATAGCATTTCCACTCTATTCTTCATAGATGATGTCATTACACCCAATGCCACTTGCCTGGTGGCGGCACGAAAGATATCACGAAGAGATCACTGAGTATCCTTAGAACGTAGCATAACAGTGGACAAAGAGTGTATTAATAATATTAAAAGGACTGCGTTGGGAGTCACCAGAGATTCGGAATACCATATGAGTAACTAGGCGTTAAAAGGGCATTATTAACTCCAACCAATATATTTATAGCAATCAATAAGCATAATGATCCGTCGTTAGACTGTTATGTCTAAGTATTTCTCTTAACTATTCACTATCAGTGACTACAACAAAAACATACAGCGGTAATAGCCCGTAAAAATACATATCACTTTCTCACTTGTATTCTGCTACTTCTCTCCTTCACTCTCTCTCTCTCTTTCTTATTCCCTGCTTCTTCATGAATTGCGCCCCAGTGACCCATACCACACGCCAAGAATTCGGATTTGAAAGCTGAATTTTTATTTATCAGTTATGATTTAAAGAGGAGGATATTTTCACTTTCGAGGTAGAACGAAATCTTGAACAAATGTTGAGGATACCAGGATCAGCCACGGTACTACCTTTACAAAGTCACCCGCAAACGCACACGGGTGCGACATTCCACGGGGTAAAAGCATTCGCGTTGCTCGGGACTCGATCCCGCGCCGAGTGCTTTACCTAGTTAAGCTACCGAGAGGTTCCCCTCCTTTAAAGCCTACAAAAACCCACAGTGGAGGAGGACGTCTCCGTAGCCTAGATGGCTCAAGTAGTCGGCGCGATATTGAAAAGTCAGATTCGAGTAAAGGAGAATGGTTTTTTCTATGTGGAATTCTGCACATAATCATGAACCTTGATATAAAAGAATTATAATATAGAAGATATAAAGATGATATAAATAAGAGAATTCACTGGAAAAGCACTTAGACCTGAGAGAGTGAAACTTCAATAAAATAGCATAGACAACTTTGAATCTTGGTATCGAATTATACAGCTAAAAATCAAACGGGCAAACACAGCGAGAAGAACGTAGGTTTGTAGATGAGCCTAGGAAAATTGTATAAGGAGCAGCGAACGCAAAAAGAAATTCCGATAAATTAGGCATATACTGGAACAAATTTAATTCTTTTAAAACATATGACAGGGGAAAATGGAAGGAAAATGTTGTCAATGTAGACAAGTTGACATTGCAAAAAGTGTTCTAGGAAAGAAAACCAACAATGAAGTAAGGATTTTTGCCTTAGGAAAAACAGGAATTGATGACTGTAGTTAATCAATTTTAGAGCTGTAACGTTGATTGTAACGTTGAAAAATCGAATTATTTCACTGTTAACATAAAGCTTTACAAGAACGTTTCAATCAAAACTAATAAATATCCAAGTTACAATGGTATAAATCGAGAGTTTTTAGCTAAGCGCGGAGAGGGACATTTTGAAGGCTCACGGAGTATTTCGTCCCAGAACGGTGCATGCTGTTGGTCGGTAGATCATACGCTGCGAGAACTAGTGACTCTATACGGAATGACATAGCACGAGATATGAACTCATATTCAATGGAAAACAGCTGCGCTTGGATAAAAAAGCATGCAACCGTCCTGTTGGAAGGACTAGGCTTGCAGCCGCTATTGATTAAGAGGCTACGTGCTAGTATAATATTACGTACTTGTACGTAAATAAACGAAAAATTCAGAACATGCGATATTCGGGGTGACACGTAGGTTATAATTTTAGCCCTACAATATAACTCTCTACTCCTCATTTTTCCACACTACCAATAAGAAACCATAATAGCTGCCATTGAGATTTTAAATTCAGATTTTTCAATGGGTAGTGTAGTCAATTATTTGATTTGATCTCTAATGCTTTTGCCTTAAAATTCCCATAGTTTTATTACATAGGTAGCATATGGTCTAGTGCATGTCGCAATTTCACCTCCTGAACCTTATTTGCAGGTTTTTATTAATTCATCATAAGTAATTAAGCTTCATTAACTTTTTAAGTATAAGGCGTAGCAGGCGCGTAGGCGATGCAGGATAATATCAAACAAATATACCTACTATATTAAAGAAAGATACATTCAGAACTAATAGACGCAAATGTTACTTATTTCCGCAGAGCATTCATAATATCAGCATAGGCAAAAATATACATAAGACACTCCAGTCAATGCATAATCCACTTTCGTCCTACTCCTATACCAAATCGTTTTCTCTATGTCCTTCCTCTCTCGAGGCTGCTGTATTTGCCACAAGCCCCTACGGCATGAAAATGTAGTGTTGACGCAACAGCTCTTGGTCCTCTAGGGTACAACGCGCGAATCTATTTCGGCACTGGGTGTGGATATGGCCCGGATTCGTCGCCGCAGCAATTAGCACAGGGTCATCCGAATCCAGAGAGCGACGTCTGTTTGATTGGAATCAAAATGGAGGCTTCCCCTCTCGCCGGGAGGGCGCTCGGACCCTACATCCATTCTTGCACCAAGTTTGGGGATTCTATTTATGACCTGGTTTCACGTAGGAAATGGATTATCTGATTCTTACGGGCCTCCACCAGCCCGGCCTCCGATTGCTCCGACACACAGCCCAGGAGTCAAGTTCTCAAATGGTTGTGAAATCAAATCCAAATCCGCAAAAATTCGGGCTGGGGATTGGACCGATCCGAATGGCATAAAGAACGTGAACGCCTTCATCTAAAATAGTTTTACAAATTTTTACCTTTACAGCATCGCAAAAATTCCACCACTTAGATATAATTTAAATCGGAAATGAAAATAATTCGAATAATTACTGGCAGAACACTGTTAGACAGAGAAATGATTAAACATATAAGGAAATAACGCACCTAAAACAGAAGATAAAAATAAGTGGGTAATGAGCAAAAAAGAGTGGAAAGAGTACATAAGCAGAATACCTAGTACAAACAGTGCAAAATTTCGTTATAACTCTAGTATCTCCACCCATTTACGCACTTTGCATAATACATTGATACCAACGGCCCCCTTAGCATTGGTGACACACCTATATTGTGAGGCTTTGCCTCATGACAAGCATTAGCGATAAATGCTAATGCATTAATAGTCATAGTTATACAAACTGAAATACGGTATTGTGTAATGCACAATGAAGACTACTCACCCCCTGCAACACACCCTTTAGGTGGCTTGCAGGGTATTCTATAGATGTAGATGAATGACAATAAACAAATTAGTACGTACCGCATAAGATAAACTGCCCACAGGTAGAAGGAAAGTCGGTCGGCCAAGAAAAAGGTGGAGCAACAAACTTAACTACAGAAGGCTGTAATTGAAGAAGAAACAGGACACAGGATAATTCTATAAAGAAAGAAGAAAAAGCTTAATTTTAGTAGCTAGTTATAACAATTTACCGTCATAATCAGGTGCATCAAAAATGAAACCATTAGACTGGGCCGTGGAAAGTTTTTGAAATGAACTAGTTAAACATGTATCTACTTGTCAAGTTGAAATTCACGCCAAGGTATCAAGAATATTATTTGTCATATAAAATCGTGAATATCGATTTTTGATTAAACGATTAATAATTCTGTAGTTCTGGAATTAATTTTTCGATATTAGTCTTATTTAAATCAATTTCACATGTTCGAAGTATAACTGTTTGTAAAACAATTACATGAAAGGTTTTGAACTTGGAGGTAAAAAGTAGGTTTTTAAATATTCATAAGGGCCCTATCACAAATAAAGCAAAACTTACATTAAACTCGTTTACTCTTTTGTTGTTGTACATAAAACATGTCAAAAAATTTATCACAATGAGTCAGCGAATATTAATTCTTGACCTTTGGTTTGTACTATGAAATCACACGGCTTTGGCGTTATATTAGTATGTCAGAAACTTATATTAGATGAATAGGCGAAATTAATTTCGCAAATGCATTTACGGGCTTGAAAAGATATTTTCAAAAATTGCAACTTCGAATCGAACCTTTTTAAACGGCCAAACTATAACGATATCTACGGTGTTTCATTAAGATCGAATTTGTATTGATGAGTCTCCAGCGATCCCATCAAGTCCGGTTGACGCATCTACGATGGAATTTTTCATCTACGAGCATTCTAGGGCAATGGTTAAAAGATTATTGAGCTGTTTTTCCCTTATTTTCAAACTCCAAAAACTTAGGAAAAAAATAGCTGCAATCTAAGGTCGGCTGAAATATTTCATTGGCTTTGCCAAAAATCGAGGAAAATAGAGCCATGGAAGATATTACTTTGTTGGGAATACATTTTCAATTTATGGCCTCAGTACCCATCAGCAGGATTTTTTGTCACTTTATCACGTTTTTTACTTCCAATCATGCCTTCTTTCAAGCTTAATACCTGCAGCCTACGTTATTTAATTTTATTGGACAGTTTGCATAAATAGGCATTAATCTGAAAGAAAATTCAAAATGTTTGCTAGTAATTTAACTATTCCAAAAATCCTGGCTTTTTAAAACGAAGACTATCGGTCGACTATCATTAATTTCTTATAAACTATGAGCTATAATTCTATAAACTTTCATGGAAAATTTCACTGTGAAAACCAGACGTAGGTATATGGTCTTGTATCTTCTTAACATTGATATTGAGCAAGGATTCTCTTCCTCTCCTCTATATGTTCGGTTATTTTCGAAGGCGGCTAACAACAAGGGATATTTGCAGCATCAAGATTAGCTGCGTATGTAAATGTAAGTTTCCGTATGGAGTACTAAAGGAAGTGCAGACAGACAATACGCCACCTTGTATAAAATTCGTAGAAGGTTCGCGACCACTGGCCTATAGTTTGATAACGTCGTCCTTAAAAATACAACTCACATAAGGTAAAAAATGCTTGGTAATCGGTAGGTATAAAATATCAGAAAGAGTTATCAACATACAGAATCTTTATTATTTAATGTTATTTCTAACGCGTTGCTACTTGATTTTTGGTGAATTGTACATATCTGTACATAATATTGTACACATTACCCTATCTATAATATTCACGCTATCTATATAAATAGTCAGTTTTTAGCATTGCTCTTCTCACGGGTTTGTGACTCTACTCACTGAGTTGTCGAGGTAACAGCGGAATTCGACCTTGTATGTTTACTGGGAAGTTCATGATTCTTAGCGTGAAATCATTCATTGCAAAAACTGAAGTATTGCTTTGCGTGGCCCTTCGGCACTTCGTAGATGCAAGTGTTGAATCCTGATAGAGGGAAATGAGGACGATGCAAATTTCATATCGAAGACCTTAGGAGTCAATTACAAACATTAATGAAGAAACCGAAGCAGAGTCATAGTTCTCTCCATTTGAGGCAAATTCTAAACGCAGGCGCCTGGTTTGCTAAAATACGGGTAAAATTGTGGATTAAGAGGAGGGTAAAGAAGATTCTCTTTTAAGGAATTCAATTCGAGCTCAAATTTGTCCTCAGGTGGTAATTGACTTATTTTGACTTGGATTGAAATTCAATCATATCTGGGGCTTATATCTGTTATGAGCAAAACATGAATTTAATTGGAAAGAGAAGGAAAATTGGATTATCCCCTGAAAATGTGGTTTAAGCCTTTCCAATGGTTTCTTTTGTTTTGATTTTCGGAATCACTCCGATAATTTCATTCCTCACCCGTGGTCACAAGGACATTATCACCAGTGCAATTGTAGATGAGAAAGACGATTGCTATGTCTAATTACAAAGATCAAGAGCTAAGTTCCAAAACCATTAATTTTTCGCCGTTATGTTTACTGTTTTTCTCTTTTTCAGAGATTGAGTAAGACTGCCATTTATCTCCGAGCTGAGGTAATGAGAATTGCAAGGTGTATAATAAGGAAAATAGGGAGGATGAATACTGGCCAGCCACACATTTTTCCTCTTATAAACGCATTATTCAAGGTACAAACAAGAATGAAGTATAATTGCTCATATATATTCCAATTCCCAATAGTCAGCGGGAGGGAAATAAATGGGTAGGGTGAGGGAAACAATAGGTTTTAGGGACGACAATTTCCCATGTACAAACAGGTACAGTATGTTCTTAAGGGCACCTTCAGGGCCCTTAAGTACCTACAGTATGTTCCTAAATACCATTGCTAAATATTTGAGCTCTTCCTCCTCATTTCCTCCTGTAAGCTATGGAATTGTTTACCTGAAAATGTAAGAACCTCTTCTACAATTTCAATGTTCAATAGAAATGTGACTGATAATTTATGTAACTTTTTCTTTCTTAATATTATCATATCAAATCGATACGATCAATTCCTGAAATATGATTTCATATCTGTGTATTGCAATGTTGAATGACATTCGTCATGGTCTATCGTATTATCATACTTTTTGATGTTGTATGACCTTATATTCCATTATGCTTCATGCAAAATGTGTAATTAATGCGATTGATTATTTATGCTGGCGGTTTTTATTTCTCAATCCTTAGTGTGATCTTAAATCTATGTACTGTTACTCGGATTTTTACATGTTATGTGTTGTCTTATTCATTGATTATTGTTGGTTTAGATGTGACGCTCCTTAATGAAATTAGTATTTATTGCTGCCACAATTGACCCCATTTGTTGTTGCATGTAATAGTGTTGAAATATTCCAGGGGATTTAAAGTCCTAGAACAATAAAGACTGCTTTCAATACAGTAACCTTGATGGTACTATAGGGCACCTTTCAAATACAATTTATAAGTTTCAACGGGTCGAGGCAAGAATAAAGTCTGGAAAAATACAATTTGTTTCGTTTCTATCATGGAACAACTATACGATTTGATGCCTTCTACCATCAGTTTCCTTTTTTTTCCTATAAAGGTTCTCGAAGCCTTGAATTTAACAAGACATGTGTCTCCCATTCGAAGATTTTTCCTCGCATTCAGTTATGTCAGAAAATACCCCTGCACCCTATAATCAATCACTAACCTTAACTTACTTAGAAGTAGCATTCCAGTTTTTCGCGCGAGGGCAACGTAGGCCATTTGTATTAAAAATGGGGGAATTAGCATCCGGGACGAATTTAACAGTCACGCATTTGAACAGAGCCCCACAATGAGAACATTATTAAATTAACTAGGTACTAGAAGTTATTTTTAAATCATCAGGGTTTGTTGCACTGAAGCACCAACAGAAATAAATAAATGATAGTGAAAAAAGCGTACACAGCCACCCAAGTATAATTGTTTCATTAAATCCATGTAATTCCTGGTTCTAAAATTATGTTGTAAATAGTTTACATAGAAAATTATGAACATCGATGTCGCACATTTTGGCTATCCTTATCCCTGAAGATGGCACAGGGACTACGGCCGATACGATAGATACTCCGTTTTACGATTACTTTCCGATTAGCATATTGGCCCACATTCGGAGGTGCCAATCTCCTATTCGCCCAACTGCTTTTGTCCAGTTCTATTAATGGCAAACACCAAGTGCGAAATGACATTAGCTGACACTTTACACTAAAATAATGAAATGGTAGGTACAGTGTACTGGAAAAAGGGCGATATGATAAATCATCGTATGGTGGAATCACGATATCCTTAAATACCTACTGCTCTAATTTCACAAGCGAATACCACTAAGTATCATCCTACGCCAAGTATATAAAAAATATTTACAGCGATTTGAGACAAAATATAAGCAGCTTAACTCCGTACAAATACCAGAACGCTGAAATACGCCAATCATCGTTCACCGGGTGCTACCCTGAGACTGCGGATGACAGTCACTGGCGAAAATTGAAATTAAATGTCATTGAAAGCGTAAATCATCGTTTGCACAAAATGCAAATTTTATTGGGAAGAAGAGGAAAAACAATGGAGGACGATTTCATTGGTTCCGACATTCGCGAGTCGTCCACTAGAGCTAAATGTTCCCAACATTTATTTTTCCTGATCAATCTGCCAATTTTGTTCCTCGCCTTTACTTTCAATGTTTCAATCGTCACAAAAGCGACAAATCGTGAAAAATGAAAAATGTGAAATTTGACTTCTGTCCCAAATTACGCAGACTCCCAGATGAGCGTCCACGGAAACTGAACGAGAAACACTGATGAGGGAATTCGTAGGAAACTGATGTTCTCTGTTTAATAACCGCAGATACGATGACGAGTTAAGGTAACGTGTCGTCTCGAGGATCGTATAGGGATTGGGCAAACTCTAAAGGGACTCTCCTCTCAGCCGCCCTGGGGTACATTTTCCGTCCCCTCCTATACATACGCATCTGGTGAGGTGTGACTTTCTGGAGTCTCGGAGATTATGCGGTCTAGCAGACACAGAGTGAGAGAGAGAGCTACATCGCACGAATAGTTTAACAGGCATCCGGCGCGGTTGATAACGCCGGGTGTGTTTAAACTCTGGGAAAATTAAATTTATTCGCTTCCACACACGTGACGGTGCTCACAATCAGACTGGGATTGCGAGGAATGCGTCGAGAGAGCGAGCAGGGCTGGTGATGCAGTCTCTCTTCCCCCTCTTATATTTCTCATCCTCCCTGTATAAATACAGACGAATAAATTCATACGGAACCGCGCTACGGAGTTTAATATTCTTCTCTTTCCCTTCTACTCCTAAGACTTGGTCATGACCCATATTCCGGAAAGCTCGACGTGGATGGTATAGCGTGTGTGCGCTTGCAGCTTTGTAATTGTTTTGCGGGCATCACCCCCCCCCCCCTATGACGCCACACTCTCCCCTCTCTCACCCTCCGTGAAGACCAATGTGTTTAGTATGAAAGAGAGGAAGAGAGAAATTTCTTTCCTCCATTGTTCATTATTTTTTTATGATATGAAGTTTTGGTGTGGACTTAAACCCCGGAAAGGAGTGAGGCAGGGGAAATATTAATCCAGTTTCGCCTGTGACTGTCAAAATTAATAACATGCACTTTGAAAATTCGGGCCGCGGGTTGAGGGATCACGCTGAAATATATATGGGGATCCTTCAGCCGGGTTCAAGCGGACGATATTAAATGGATTAATTAAGGGTAAGGGCGGTGGAAATGTTTCTAGTTTTTTGTACTTTTTTGGGTGGCAGAATGGACCTTTGGGGATGGTGACAATTAATTCGGCGAAGTTTAAAACATAATGCTCTGATGGAGTCGTTATTAAATTTCACGTCCTGTTATGCACCGCAGGTTTGCATGCTTCTGTGAAAATTTCGGAATGTTTAGGCCGTTGAAATGAGAGATTGAGCGTTTTAACCGCCGCGCCGTGGGATATTTTAGAGAAGATTTCATATGCAATATTTAAATTATAGAAAACAATATCAAGGGGGTTTTATTAAAAATGGGTATCACTGCAACATTTCATTCTTTGGTGACTAAAATTTCCGTTGAAAATTAAATGGAGAACCTATCTACCGACCGTAATAAAAACGAATTTTAAATGAAAAATTATAAATATTATACTCTCAAATGTATGGAAATTTATTACAGTAGAATAGTCCTTTTTGTGAGTATTTTTTATTTTATCGTATTTAATGTATTTGATGTATTAATTTACAATGTTGCGGTTTCGTTGTTCCGTATGGCATTCTCCAATTGCGTATTGACGAAATATTTTGACTGGGGCAAGAATGTTGTCACTGAAAACAGCTACTTTTACCCCACCCATTTTCAAAATGTCTAATGACTCTACTAAGTAATGAAATAAGAAACACTATAATGATTTCGTATGAATGACCATTGAATGGTGTATACATTAAAATATCATACATACGGTTAAAAAGCAATTTCCATTTAGCAAAACTACCATTAAGGTTTCGCAATTGGACGAAACGATTTACTTTAGCGTTCTCACCTAATTGGAAATGCAATCTTATTTGCATTTGTTTACTTAAATACATTAACTAAATTGTAAATATTTTATTTTCATAAATAATAATTATACATATTATGGTCATTATTGAAAACCTTTTGCTCAAAATGTCGAAATAATAATACTTGTTTCAATATCTAAACAATAATTCTAGGCAATTAATAAAAGGGAACTTATTAACTAAATATATATGCCTGGAGAAATTAATACCTGCATTTTCTTTTCTCCTATGCATTAACATACACATGGATGAGTTATCTAGACTAGGTATTTCAGATGATAATCGCACTAAAAATGCACCTCACCCTTATGTTTCACTGAACATGACTCATAAATCATTCATACTGCCAAAGTGAGGAAGAAATCGATATTTCACTAAATAAATCTGTCAAAAGAAGAAACGTGACAATGAATAGTTATGGCAATAAAAGATGATTTTTGTTAATTCAAGCGCCTACATTAATATATAAAATACCATTGAATATGATAAATTTAAGTTTATCAGTACATGTTTTACGGATATGATCTCAACCATTTTTTAAAGAGAAAAATATATTGTTCAATTCATACAATGTGCACTGTGAAATTACTACATTTGCAACGAAAATAATCACCACGAAAAAACAAAGGATTTCATTATTCATAACATTCATTGACACATTATGAGTGTCATAAACCACTGTGGGAATGAGAAAATAATGTGAAATCACGGATTTCATATACTAGGCTGATAAACGTAATCACACTGTTCGTCAATATGTGGCATGAGTCTCCTTTTAATGAGTGTACGAATTTCTCTGCAGCATCGATTCATTATTTTATGAGTATTAACAATTTAAATTATATTCGAGTGCAAGTAACCCAGGAATGATTTTATGTTGCGCATTTTGCTAAATTTCGCTGATACCTTGCACAGCAGTCATCGAGGAATGTATTTTTTTACTCCGAGAGCTCGGTGGCCTTAGTTGTAGATTAACGCGAGTCAACTGTATCAACCACCATTTTTTTCAAATACTTTTAGGATGACCAGAAGGTAAAGTATCACTACGATGCTCAACGGTTCCTGAATGGAAAAACATAATGAGGTGGAACATTCGGTACACACGTTCTTTATTTTAATGATTAAAAACAAAAATTTTGTGATAGCATCAAACTTTGCCGTTCAAAATAATATGCATCCATCAAGAAAAGAAATGGTTCCATAAAATATAAATCTAACTTTAAATGGGCGGCCGACCTGAAAAGAATTCTTGTATCAGCAGAAGGCTGGCTAGTATAGAGGAAAATTACGCGAAAAAGTACCAGTTCTGATGGAAATTCTGGAATCACACGCTCAATTAGACCCGGCTGGCGACTGGAGTTGAATGAATTGTGAGATTACACGTGAAATGCCGGGGACAATGGAATTATTTTCGTAAAATATTTTAAAAAGTGTTTCTTCTCGAGAACGAGAACAAAAGTGCTACGGAGAATTTTCGAGCCCAAAACTTTTTAAGGGCAAACAAAATAAATGCTCGAGCGAGGGCAAGCAGTTAAAACGTAGAACGGTTTATTTCATCTGGTTTTTGATGTTCGCGCATGCAGATGCAGATGAAATAAGATTCTTTTTTTTCTCTATCTTGCGAAATTAAAGGGAATCCCCTTAACACAAAAAGTAACGAGAAAAATTACGCTTCACCGTCATTTTCCTCTTTCAAGCTGCGCTCCTAAATGATCACAATCCATTTGTTCCCACTGCAAGTTTATTCTAATGTCCTATTGGTGGGATCTACTCTTGACTACGCCACCTATTTATTTAATTTATCTATTAATTAATGGTTAGGTCTAAACTCTAACGGTTTGATTTATTTCACATTTGATATATTGTAGTTACAAATTAGTAATTTTTGTAACCGCAGAATTGCAAACAAAAATAATAAACACTATTTTCTCCTTGAAAGCTGACGAGAATAATTTTTTCTCAACCTAAACAAAAAGTGACACTCATTTCTTTAAAAATCTATGTCATTAAAAGTTGAAAAATTACCGATACCTAACTTTGCTTTGAAATACGCATATTTTACATACGTTTGTCTAACAAAAAATGATGCAAAGCTTTCAATCATTGTTTTAATACACACTTACCTAAATGGTCAATTTAATTCTGAAGTCTTAACATTAATTCACGCAGAACCAATCTATAATTTCCAAAACTTGTTGCGAAAAATGATACCACGGTAGCATATACGCAGCCTATAGTTGGCTATATTATTTACGGGACTTCGTCGAGAATGTATCACCACGTGACTGTGTGATTGCTGCGTCCACCATTCGGCCAATCGGGATTCATGCCGTTTACGTCAGGCTGCAGTGTAGACCAACGGATCGTTCCCAGACAGAATGGCGTCCTATCAAGTGCGAATTTCGTCCGCAATCGCTGACGTTTATCTGACAAAGGCAACGGTTTATGGCTTTGATCAGTCGGTAAATAGCCAACTCGTTGCGGTCAGCAGAGGATTTGGGTCTATCCTGCATTTAGTGGAAATGCCTAGGGGAAGGTTTATGGGCTAGTAACGTCTAAACTTGGGCCTTGTTGAGTATTCAAAAGTCACCACCGGTATCCAAAATGCTAGAGGTAATGTTTATCTTGGGGTAACATAGAATAGATTGGAAGCTTGTTTCACAAAACCACTATTCTTCAAAGCTTTTCACGTAATACTGTGAATCTCTACGATAAATTAGGTACAAAAGTGGTATAATGTGATGTAAGTTTTGATCCAGCATAATTTTATCAACTCCAAACAGTTTTAACATCATTTTGAGAGTCCTCATTTTCAGTTGCCTACCAAAATTAGTATGTTGAATGCTTTTTGTTCACCACAGCGTAATAACTTATGTTTCCAAAAATATGAAATACCATTTTTTAATAAAATGTTTTGTTCTTCAACTTCACACACATTTCGCATTTGCATTTGATTGCATTCCTTATTTTTGTTACACACTGGTTCACCAACCACAGCATTCAAAACGCTATCTTCTTAATTTTTCATTCATGCCTGTTATTTTCTTCCTTCATCAACCTAAATTGTTTCATGTTTTCCTTCATTACAATTTACCCCACATTTTGTCTCATTTCTATTTGATGCTCTATGTTTACCTAGTAAATAACTGCATTCTATATCAATATTTTTGCTTTCTCTTCATTTTTATACACCAGGTTTCGACACTAAATAACCTCATTACAACAAATCAATATTATCTAAATAGAGACATTTTTTTCTCTTTCCCTTTCCACTGCATCGATTTTTGACCAAAGTCATGAACAGATTATCATCAATTTTCCTCCTCAAACTGCCAAATTATCCTCATCTAAGGGATATAAAACTCTAACAAATGAGTTGTTGGATACTCCTGGAATAATTTTACTCAGTTTTATTCACTGAGATACCCAGCGATGCATAGAAATTCATACTATTTGCTATACAAACTTATAAAATTTGCAAACCATATTCATGCTATACTTTTAGATATATCTAAATTTTAGGATCTAACCAAAGAATCATGCTGTACACTATCTCAAATGCCTGCTTTCTGTAATGATTTCATCCCGGGTCAGCAACTTCAAACTAATTAATAAGACTTGGTTCTGTCCAGTGGCAGCATCACAACGTGTTTTAACGTCCTAGCGTCATCCTCAGGTAAAATGTCTGTTAGGAAAATAATAAAACCTTTATATGACATTTGGGCACAACGGGGGGGGAGGGAAAAGGACGGTTCTGAAAAGAAGTAGGTCTTTCGTTCGTGAGGGGAAGGGGGCAATACGTTCATGGTTTTAGGGTGTGAGGAAGAGTATGGGGAAGTTACTTTTAAATTGCATGTAATTAATTTGATTTGCACATCATTTCCTTCACCGGATGGTCTCCCATTGCTTAAGAGCATCAAGGCGTCATCTCTCGTCCTCGATTTCCAGAATAACTGGAGTTAAACAGCTTTGGTGGCCGTCCGTTGATGAGGTTTTTGGCGATTAATCATCTGATATCCTTAAATATTGATGAAGGCTTCTGCAGAGTGATGAAATAGACGTAGCTAATTTTCCTCCGCGTCGATACATCTTCGTACGACAGTTTCGCCGTCGTTCCAGCAGGCGTCTTCAGGTATGAAGAGTGGTTGCAGGATTCCACCCGGATTATGTAGGCCTAGGTTTTTCCCGCGCGGCGTAATGGTTAGATGGACGGTAAAATAGTCACTTTCATGAGTTTGAGAGCTGGTATCCTTGTCTAGGAAGCATCCTTTGAGTTCCTCCACGCATGTCCTAAAATTTCTCCTAGTTTTTCTCACGTACACTGCACCACAATAGAATAATAATTTATTCTAGAGACAGACAAAATCATATTTATTTAAGATCAAAATGCCACCATACCTCGTCAGATATCGTTGAATATATCTTGGCTCGCATGTCTCTTCGGCATTCAGCCAACGTTTAACTGAAACAAGGCTTCAAGGGGCTTGATATGCCAATTTCCAAGCTGACTGGCCCGGCCTGCACCCCGGTGGAATCCTTCATCATAAGCCTACTTGAGTTCCAAAGTTCCCGACAGGAAAATTGGATAAAACCGTAACAATAACAGTAAGCATACCCTTCTCCATGAAAGTGAAGATAGAAAAAGGAACTCTAGGAATGTTTCCCAAACGAATAAATACGGCAACTGTGGAAGCGAAAACGTCATCTCCGTTTCAGCTAAATCCCATCGGAATTGTCGCGTCAATACAAGAAAGAGAGAGAGAGACCGGCGTGGTGGGCCACGAAACTGCAAACGACCGTATCCGGAAGTTTGCCGATATCTTCCAAGAATGCGTGCTTTGTAGAAGTTGTGCGAGGGGGCACACAATAATCGTGATACTGTTCCGCAAAAATAGCGACAGCGCCGAGAGCGAATGTTGGCAAATTCCCTCCGCGCACTCAGAAAGAGATGCCAAAATTATACGGCTGTGCCCCGAAGGGGGTTATGCCCCTTTTTATTTCCCGATCAATCCCTCCAGTGCTGAGAGGGAAATGCTAAAATGTTTGTTAGCGGCTCTGTGGGCGAGAGCATATCTCAAATCATTATTGAGAGTTATCGTGTCATTGTGAAGTTCTTTGTAGGGAAGAGCACAAGTAATCTTGACTGGGTATTGAGATTGTTTCTGCCTTCGTAAGATGGAGTCTTGTGGAGAAATGCGTGGAAGTAATAAAAATTTCCACTTTTGGCGTAATAAATCGTAGTACGCAGTAGTGCGCATTTAAGCCGCTGGAACGGCCGTAAGATAGGCATCTCATTTTAGGGGAATCGTAATATATATGGAGTTTAGAAATTATAGCCGCACATGGTATTGAGAAGATTACGTCCACAAAATAGATGCATACACTCTCGACTACCATTAAATGGATGTACAATAGTTTAAGATATTCGCTAATGATAAATAGAGATTATCTTTCAATTAAAATGATTTTCGACATGAATTCAATAAAATTCTCACGTCCTATTCATTTCCTTTTAACACTTGACGCGCTGGAATTTATACATAAAATTCAATCGATGAAAATCCAGCAAAATCTATAGTCAAATAATCCTAATGAATGAATCGAATCCACAACTACTTTGATTTCTACCACGAATTCTAGCCAGATAATAAAAATAATAAAACCATTAAAATTGATTCCCTAATATTTTCCTCGCAGTTATTGATCTAATCCAACTGAATGTAAAATATGTTCTTCTATCATCTAATGATCTGAACTGTGGCATTTCAAATCCATAGCGCAAAGGCATTTATCGCAGCATTTTCCCCTCACTGCCAATATGGCAACCGTGATATGTAGCGCTTGCCGTTTTTCTCATGCAGTTTTTTCTCTTCTTTTATTCCAGTGAAATGCAGATTTTTCAACACCTAGGGAAAAAATATCCCTATTGAAGCGTTTTTTCTAGCTTTTTCCCCGATTTTCTACCAATTTACCTTATTTTTTCCGATTCATAACTATGCAGCCTCATCCAGCTGACCATTATTTCGCTTTGAATATCCTTCAGCAATGAAAAACATAAATCTTACTTCTTCAGACTAAGGCAAGCATGTAAATAAACAACTGTTTGTTAGTGTCCACTTAAAACCTTTTACGATATTTTGGGTAGTAAAGTCTAATTTCACAACAATATGATGCATGTACAAAGGACTAGGATATTGTACAAGTTTCAGTAAATCGAACTGCAATTCTACTTATCGAATTGTCAGAAATTTGAATCGTAACAACAATATGATGATAATAATATACGAAAAAATATTATAAGGTCGTCAATAAGGACAATACAAATATAAACATTTTCCTTTGAGTCTGCTTTCTTAATGCGAACTTTCATGAAATTTAAAAGTCATCAGAATCAAAGAGTGATCATGTAGGAAATATTCTCTATATTATTTGCACTGTTAATTTGTTGTCACAATCTATTTATACAGTTCCAATTTGGCTCTTTATTTCACCGTTTGATCTCAACGTCTATTGCGTCATTTTAAAGCTAACTAGTTGAATTCAATGTTAAAAATGAAGCAATAGACGTTGAAATCGTTCGTTTAAATTAAAACCGATGTGGAACTTAAAAAAGATATTTGTTTTCATTATGCTTGACGTTGAAGAATTGCACGAAGTATCGCCTGTGTACATCAATTTAGCGATCCAAGAACCTTTTTTTTACCTACTAAAGCTCTGCGCGCGTAATCATTCTAGGGTTAAGCAAACGATGGTCAAAAGCCACACGTCCTACACACCTAAGGCCATTCTACGGAACTCTACCGGCTCGTAACGATTTCAATGGGGATCAAAGGTGCTTTCGTCCATTCCGAAACCTTTAACGCTTTTTCGTGCCCTTGCACTGCGTCCTTTCCATTCATTCCGATGGCCTTTTTGGAAGGAGTTAAGATCTAACTCCAACTTTACCTTTCTCAACTGGGTCCTATTCCTACCTTTCCCCAACCAACCACCCTACCGCTAGATTCTCTTTCAGCTGACTTCGCGATAAATCATCGTATATGCAGATGTAATCACGCAGTATCCAAAACTTAGATAAGGTTACTCAATGGATGCAATGAATATAACTACGATGTTCAGGCTTCGTTGCTATGATGGTTATATAATTAAATAACTCAGTGAATATCGCTAATCCTCATGAAAATTGACTAAGGTGGTGAGTAAATAGTCGGGGTAAACGTCTGAAGCATTGTCAGGCAATTATGTACCATTATTAACTTCCCACAATTAAAATCTTTCCACCCGGAAAAGAGTTTCTGACTATCGACTTACCACTACTCAAGGTAAAATTAAAAGTCTGTGCGGTAGGAAACTATTAATTGCTATCTGAAAATGCACCGGTCCTTCACATATTTATTCAAATTTGAATACTATAGGACGTCTAATGTGCCGTACTACGAGTGCAAAATCTTAAATTTTTATGACCTCATTGATGATCTAGCGTATCAATCAACGTCTAAGATAAAAAATTGCTGTGTGCTGGACGTTTAGTTTATAGGAAGATACTAATTCAAATATCCGCCCTTCTTTAAACTAATATTATTTTCGTGCACATTTTATTCATTTAAACCTCACGGCTCACGACTTTAATTTGTATCTTCTATACTAATCTGAACAGTGTGAGGTGTTCACTTATTTTGCCAATCTGTTACGATAATCATCACATTAGGGGAACGTTATATGAGGAAGGTACGATAATCTCCTTCATTTGAAAATTCAGTATTCATATATAGCCATTCAATTTAAGCGTAAATTTCACTATTCCTTCATTTCTGTTTCAATTAAAAATACCATTCTTAAGTGATTGCGAATGATAATGCAACGTAAGATACAAATTACAATGTAAATGATCATTTTTTGATACTTGGATTTCAATTCAATCATCACAGAGCAAAAAGGGAGTCGCAAAATTGATCCCACAATCTTTCTCTCAACCTATCGAATCATTTTCTCGAAATTCCTCACATGGGCATCTCCTTCCTCTCTTGTTTGGTAGCCCACCTCTGGCGAATTACAACGCTTCCCCCTCCCCAACAGCTCAGTTCTCCCCCTTCCTCTCTGTCTCCCTTTCTCAATTCTCCAATGATCAGCAAACACCGACTGCACGAAATGTTCCATGGAAGCCATGAGAAGGTCCATAAAGCGCCCACCACTCCACTCACGATCTATCTACACAGTCCTTGTGTCAGCCTTTTCCTTCTCTTCCCTATTCTCTCCCCCTATCTCCATCCCCAAATCTTTCCTTAACAATCTGACTTTAGTCCCAAAAATCCTGACACCATGGTACCTTTGTTAACTGGGAAATCCCGTTTCCTGAGTATTCCCGAAATCAATTTTTAAATTATTTTCGTAGATAATCATTAATTAACGATACAGCAGTAGCTGTTAATCCACAGCGAAGTCGTAATTGGTCACGGAAGAACGTGCACTTGCATGGTTCAAGAACCATTTTGCAAAATTTAGTATAAAGCCAGAAATAACCGAAGGAGATGAACTCGAATCACATGATGCGTATCTCTTACCCAGGAAACTAAAACAACGATTTCAGCTCTGATAAACAGAATCATTATGGGTTGCTATGACAAATTATAGGTTTTATTAGTATCAAATAATTTATCAATAAATATAATTTCAATGAAATCAGGAAAAATAGAATAGATTATCAAAAAGAAATGAGATACATAGAAAATCTATGGACCACTAAAAGCAGACGATGACGCTTTTGGACTATGTAATTACGAAGACCTCTATAAGAATTAAGGAAACGAAAAATATTTCAGCTTATATTAGAAAAAAGAAAACGTTGGCTCTTCGGCCACATAATTGGGATGGAAACTGGACTACAATCTACTACTGTAAATACGAATTTATAATCATGCTCACAGGCGTGATAATGGAAACCAAGGGACCCCAAGGGATAAATAGTGTCATGGAGGAATTGGGGGTTATGGATGATACAGTGCATTGTAGAACTATATTTAAAAGATTAAAATGGAATTGCAAGGATTTTCGGAAATAGGAAAGAAGAAATGGAATATAACCATGATGGCAGATATGGAGAGAAAAAAGCGAATAAGTGAAGAACTATGGGGGCAAGAAAAGAATTGTAAATAGGAAATGAAAATGGGTTACTTCACTTGGTTCTAAGACAGCAAAAATTGAGAGACAAAAATACTAACAGGGATATCCTCGACTTCCCTTAAAAATATTTTTTTCGGGGTTCGGATATTTCGGGTATGGGTAAAAATCAAATCAAAAATACTAGAATCAGCGGAAAAAGCAGCGTGGAAGAGAAGAATCCAAACCAACAAAAGACTTACCGAAAAAACGACGGTTTAAAATTTGAGGGTTAACTTTGTGGAACCACGGGATTGGAAATAAAATGTCGCGTTGTACATTCCACATACACACTTTATTAATATCGACCATGGTTTCGATAATGACATTTAAATGTCGAAACCATGGTCAATATTAATAAAGTGTATGTGTGGAATATACAACGAGACGTTTTATTTCCACGCCCTGGTTTGATGAAGAAGTAAATATATTATCTCAACAGAAGTGGGAAGCACACCTACAATACAAGCAGATCCAAAATCCAAAAATATTTGAAATATATAAAAAAGTAAGGAACGAAGTTGGTAGTAAAATTAGAAAAATTTACCAAAAGTACTGGGAAACGATCACAAAAACTATGGAAAAGGATCCCTATTGCCTTCAAAAAAAGGTATGGAGATCAATTAGAGACCAAAGATCAGAGGCAAAAGAATATATAGAAACACGACAGATAGATAATAACAAATGAGTGGAATAGTTTAAAATCTATTCGAAAGAGAAAACCGAAAGCCAAATTGAAACAGAAGAAGAAGACAAAAATGACGCAATAAAAATCACAGATGATGATGTAAGAAAGGCAATAAAGAAATTGAAAAACAGAAAGTCACCAGGAAAAGATGAAATAACAAACGAAATGATTTAATACGGAGGGCAGCAGCAAGTAGATGAATTCCCGAAATTATTACAAATAAAATATTAAATCAAAATCAATACGAACAAAATTGAAAGAATGCATCCTAATTTAAAAAAGCGATCAAAAGGTCCTAGAAAATTACAGAGGAGTGAATCTACATAGCATATCATTGAAATTACCTACGAGCGTAATAATGGAAAAATTAAAATCTGAAATAACATTGGAAGATGAACAACAAGGCTTTTGAAGCAGTAGATCTTGAAATGACGCTATATTTGTAGCCCGGCAAGTAGTAGAGAAGTCAATAGAGTACAAAAAAACCTGCTATCATGTGTTTTGTGGACTTAAAAAAGGCCTTCGACAGAGATCGTGTAAAAGATCTTCTTAGAATTCTACAAGAAAGGAAAATTGTAGTAGCGGTAATCAAAGATATATACATAGGAAACAAAATAATCATTAAAACTAACGGAGAATTCTCCGAATCAGTCGACATGGAAAAAGGATTTGACAAGGGTACTCCTTAAGCCCGCTACATTTTAACCTAGTTATGGACGAAATAATAAAAAATATAAAAAACCTAATAGGATATAGAATCAAAGGATATAATATAAATATTATGTGCTACGCAGACGAGGCAGTACTAATTGCAGAAAAAGAAGATGATTTACAAGAGACTTTGATGAGATTCATGGAGATAGGAAATAAATATAAAATGGAAATAGCACCCGAAAATACAAAAACAATGGTAATATCAAAGGAACCAATCCGATGTAATCTACACCTAAACAAAGACATCATCGAGCAGGTAATGAAAGTCAAATATTTAGGAGCAGTTATAACTAGTTATGGGAATTTATCTAATAAAGTAAATGAACAAATAACAAAAGCTGATAGGATTGGGAGCTGCCTGAACAAAAAAGTATGGAGAAATAAATACCTAAGAAAAGAAACAAAAACAAGAATATACAAAGCAGTTATCAGACCTTTAATGACACATTTCATGGAAACTACAGCACAAACAATTAAATCAAAACAGAGAATGCAGACTGCAGAAATGACTATATTGAGAAAAGGAGTGAACAAGACAAGATTAGATAGGATTTCTAACAAAAATATCAGAGACCTATTTGATATACCTCCAATAACAGAATGGACACGCAAAAGAAAAGAAGAATGGAATGAACACATATGAAGAGTGGACGAACTAGAGAATCGTCAAGATAGCAAGGGACCGAATAACATTCGGAAAGAGGGGCATAGGTCGACCACGCAAGAGCTGGTCCGACAATCTCACAATCAGCTAATAAAGGCATAATCATAAAGAACAGGCAAAAATGCCTTCGAAGAAGAAGAAGTATATTTCGGGCGGAAAGGAGCTTCCGTCACGGAATGCAATCATCCACACGCTCCGAGTACTATCATATGCAAATATCAATAGGTCGATCATGAGGCATCAACTAAATCGAGGAGCACTTGTACAATTTTTAATTGCATGCTTGACTGGATATGCGATAAAGTTTAACAGCCAATTTTAAATGGATAACAGTGGTGTATTTTAGTAGATCTATTTTGGGATATAGGAACGAACTTAGTTATCTCTCTTCCAATACATCTCGGTATTCGGGAACAAAAATCGTGAAAATTCCCAGGGACGGGCTGCAGGGCCTTACCCACCAGAACCCTATCACGCCAGGAAATACACCTCACCGTCATTCAATTACAACCTCTACCAATTCGGGTCTGTGGTGGCTACCGAACCTTCAAAGTAGTTGTAGCACTAAAGGATCACACCAGTTTCATTGCAACTGCTTCGCAACCGAAACAGTTCCGTGAAACACCCAGTGGCGGACAACAGCTAGAGGAACACCAAGTAACAGCCTATCGATTGGTGCTCTAAAAACATGTCTGGTAGTTCTGTTTTCTACGTAAAAAATCCTTACTCAAATAAAGTAATAACTTCATTTTGATTCCTGAAGGATAGACACTTCACAGTTCTAATGCTATCGGCAACGATGCGCGGACATGTGCTGGAGATTAAAACCAGAAACGGCCTGCAACAGATTCAAATCCAGAAAATTGCAGTATATACCGCAACGCAGCAGCATTTGCAATGCAACTAGAACAGGATAGAAGACGAAACAGTCCGCTTTAGCTACAGTATTAGTTTCCGCTGCACAGCACAGAGCGCAACGGCGAGGCTGCGGTACACTTATTTGAAACAGTTGTGGCTGCAGCCGTTTCGCTCCGACAACACTATATTCCACCACTACTTCGAAGTTGTACATTGGCAGTAGCTTCCCCTAAGAAGGATTTTAGGCATGACCCTACCGTATGAAAACTACAATGCATTACCTGGGCTATTGTCATCCAATTCCGCGAAAACCCTTCAGTGGTTGCAGCTGTAGTCAAACCGCGAAATAATCGGCGTGGCCAGGACTTGACCCCGAATCTTAAATTCATAATTAAGCCTCTTTAGTTCTCAAGAACAAAACTTTCCAGCGATATTTTTGAGCACTATTATTTCCTTTAAAAGTCAAAATTAAAATCCACTCCTTGTCTGAAGCGAACATAAATAATAATCCAGCAAGTTGTAGCACATTCAAAATAAAACAAAGTACTTCAATTATGCCTATAAATTTAATGCTCAATTGCAACTAAAAACCTATCGCAAATTAATGGATTAAATAAGATTGAACGATGGAATTAATTTAAATTATTTTATTGTGGAAAAAATATAATTAAAATAAAGTTACTAATATGGTATAAAATAGAAAATTTTTTGATACAACCTGACAATATTTAAACACACATATGAGATTGAATTAACTTTCTCGTGTCTTTGGTTTTATCTTAAGTTGAAGTTGAAAATGACCAAGTACATCCAGAAGGATTTCGTCACATACGACGTATAAACTAACGCGTACTAACTCAGTCATATCACGAAAACCTACGAAGTTACGTACTTAAAGTATTAGTCAAACTGCGAAGTGAATGGCTCACCTCGTACGTGAACGTCAGACCTTAATATCATCAGCAAGCCTTATACGTGATCATTTATGCAACTTAGCGCGAACTGTGCCAGAAAATTTATTCCCACTCTGTTCTAGTAAATATTACAAACCTTCCTCATTTACAGCGATAATTAATCATATAATAATTAACCACAGAGACTGATGTAGCATCTTTCAGCATGTTAAGATTTTTAGCACACTTTTATTGGTGTTGATACATACTGTTTTTAAACTGATAATCATGTAGAGCCTAACCATATATATAATCGCGTTCAACTTTTTTATGCTGAAAAGTAATTCGTGAATACGGTAACTCATCTCTTATGTGTTTATAACATTAAAACTTTTCATGGCATTGTATTGAGTAATTACATTCTGTATAATTCATCAAAAGCTAATAGGTATGGACATTAGCCGTATAAGCTTAAAATGTTGCATGATATTCACGCTGCTCCTTAATTTGCCATAGCTTCTGGTCTCTCTCTACATTTGATTCATCCAACATCATTCTTCCATTTTATCTTAATGCACGATCGCACTCATATTCGCCAGCGGATTCTTATGCCGCTCTTTGACTCTTTGTACGTCGCATTAATTTTTCTTAACTTGTCAGCAATATTGCCTTTCACGGTACATATATGTATGATATTTATTTCAGCAACATTAACAAATATGCATAGCCATACCAAATCGCATGATAATGCATAGCCATACCAAATTTAAAAAAACTTTAAAAAAATACTCCCTTAGATAAGAGACGGAGTTCAATTATTTTCTGTTGCATTCCATATTTGTGCCTCATATCTTCTGAGTGTACCAAATTTAAAATATTTGGGCGTCCTTCAAAACATTCAAGTTAGTAATATTTGCTCAATATTATCCCCAACCAGCAAGAATATCTTGTAAATAAAAAGGCAAACGGTTCGCAGCAGTGGAATATTTGGAATAATAAAAGTACGTAGAAAGGGTGGATAAAAACCGAGCTTAGGCATTAGATTACTGAAAATGAAAGGCACCACCGTTTGATGTCTTATTTTATGGACACAGTACTTCACTGGAAGAGCTCTTCACATATCACCAAGTAGGGATTGGAATTCCAATGAAAAATCTTGGCAACTATCAGGATTTGAATCAGGACTATAAGTATCAAAGGGCAGTGCTCCAACCACCACCTTGACCCCATCTCATATATAAACTTATTCTACGGACGATGCGAAAGATACCACGCGCTCGATATGGAATGGCAGATATTTTTCCCAAATACTTCTAAGAAAGAGATGTGCGAGATTTAACATGCATAAAGTAAATAAAATGTTTAAACCGTTAAAAGCGAGGATTACAATATTCCAAAAACCTGCGAGATGAATAACTGGACAACAAGTAGCTTATCTCAAGACTCTTTTCTCTTTCTCCCTTAACGTTTCCAGATTTATTAAACTATTTTTCATCAAGATGATCTCTTTTTCCACCCAACAAGCCCGACCCCTGAATATCGACTGCTTTCACAAGTGATATTAAAACAATGTTCTTCCTTTCCTAAATTCTAAACCTTACGGCTATTTTATCACGGAAACAACAGGATACTTTCGCCTCTGCATGGTCTGCCGTTTATTCATTCCCCTCCTCGTCATCACCAGACAGCACGACGCTCATTGTCCATTTCCTCCTCCTAACTTTCTCATCATTTTCACTTCAGCACAATGGGCTCTTGAGACCTCCGTGAAAGAAAGCAGTGGGACCGAGAAGTCCCGGAGCGGCACTTACCACGTGGCCTCCGAGGGACTGTGGTTGAGAACAATGGTGGCCGATGAGTGGAGGAGATTACGTCCACAGATGTGCGATATTGCGATGAATCGACTGATACATGGGATGTTCGAATTGAAATATCCAGCCCATGCGATCTATTGCATTGAAATTCGAGGAGATGTCACGCGATATTCCGTATTATATCTCGCAATTACTTACATGCGATGATGGAAAAAATATTGCTTGATTACACCCCCCGCTTCGATATAAGTTACAACATATATAGGCGTTATATGGTGGTACCACTTCATGATTAGAGAACAATGCATCGTACACTTTGTAGGTTCCACAAGTTATTATTTATTAATTATTATAACTATTGAAATAGTTAATGTTTTGCTTAGCGAACGTTTACTGCGTCTAGTTCTTAAACAGCTCCCATAGAAAAATTAATTGGAAGGAAACACAGACGGTAAGTACTAGCCATCACGCCGTTCATTTTCAGCGCGGGCACGGTCAAAATCATTCAAATCTAGGTCATAGTATCTGTAAAGTAGAGTTAGCTTTAATAATTCAGTCAGTCATGGTTCGAATACTGAGTGGGACGGACGTGCTCGGCAGTCTCCAGAGCAGTGAAGGGCAAGTACCATAGGAATGGGCTCAGTTTATTTTACGTAGTGTCCGTGTTTAACCTTTGGAATATTATTAATTCCTTCTTGTGGCTATTTATTCCTGTGGTGCATATACCATACCTCGTCAATTAGTCCACTTACACCGACTTCCATTATGGCTGAGTGTGGCACTTGTCGTAAGGTAGTTTCAGGTTGCCAGCTTAAAATTGTGTGTTCCGATTGCAAGAAGTTTTACGCTAATTGTGTTAATATCTCCAAGGATGACCTGGATTATATTGTTGCAGAGAAACAAATCTGGTGCTGTCAAAAGTGTACTGCCTTGCGACGACAGTCCATATCAGCTGAGTCGATGGAATCATGTGAGTTTTCTCAGGTCATTGCTATGCTAGAGGAGGCCAAAAAAGACCGTGAACGGATTTAAGCGGAGCTGAAAAAATCATTCGAGTTCGTGCACCATAAAATTAACGACAACAAAAAATTGTTAGAGGATCAGTATGCGAGAATAAATCAAATTATCGAAATACCTGGAAATTATAGAAAATTTAAGAGAGGAAAACTCGATGCTAAGAAACCGTGTTGCCTCACTTGAAAGTCGTGTGGAGGATTGTGAACAAAGTGCACGAGCAAACGTCATAGACATTTTTGGAATACCTCAAGAGCCAAACGAAAATGTCCTTGACGTTGTGAAAAACGTGGGGGCTGCCCTTGACTTCCCTATATCAAGTGAGCTTGTCGATTCGTGTTATCGGATGGGGATTAGAGGCGACTCTAATAAGATTCCCGGCATTGTGGTCAAATTTCTTCGCAATTCTGACAAAGAAAAACTGCTGAGGTAAAGAAGGGTGAAAAGAAAAATTTCGACCCGCCATATGGGTTTGAAGGTCGACGCCCCTGTTTACATTAAGGACAGCTTATCCCCATGAAGGAAAAAACTCTTTGCGTCAGCGCGTGAGTACAAAAAGACAAACGGCTATAAATACCTATGGATACGTAATGGAAGAATTTTACTGTGTAAAAATGATAATTATCCAGTGTTACGCATTAATTCTTCTGATGATTAATTTTAAGTACCTATACATTTTCATTTACAAGGACATTGTTTGTTGGGCTGGATTCTGGTCTCTGTTTCTTATGTTCATTTTCCTATGTATTTCAAGGTTTAATTTATATTTTGATGGGTTATAAGTTTGTCTTCCCGCTTTTTTGTCACTTTCAGTTTAATTCTGTTTTATTGATAAATTATCATGCAAAGTGCATGCAGGTTTCTTTCAAATTTAAATTTTCATTTTTTGGTAAATATGCTTGATGCTAGTGCTGGAGATTCATTAAATGAATTATTATCAGTGCATTATAATGAATTCAATATTGTGCATCAGAACATAAGACGTTTCCGGGCTAACTTTGATAGTTTTGTATCTTACTTCAAAATCTGGATGTCAAACCACACGTGATCATATTTTCCGAATTTTGGATCGGTGATAGTGAAGTAAATGCATTCCACCTCCTCTGATATGTAATACCT
Source organism: Pyrrhosoma nymphula (assembly GCA_963573305.1). Classification (NCBI taxonomy): domain Eukaryota; kingdom Metazoa; phylum Arthropoda; class Insecta; order Odonata; family Coenagrionidae; genus Pyrrhosoma; species Pyrrhosoma nymphula. The sequence continues at coordinate 42,778,189 of OY754334.1, forward strand.
CTGATATAAATGTATTGCTTCTTGCAATAGCACTTATAGAGCAGGCGGAGTAATGGTCTCATTTCACGAGTGCTAATATTGCTTATCTTATTATTGATCTTGATTCAAATATGAAATTAACTTTAGTTGCCGCGTCTAGACTTCTTGCCCAGCGCGTGGCATTATTTTTAGAAGAACTGAAGATCTCATTAGATAGATTCACTGAAAGAAATTAAATAATCATTGGAGATATGAACTTATGCATTTTACAACAGACAGAATTGGTATATGATAACTTAATTTTAATGGCTAGCTATGGGATGGAACAAATGATTAATGCTCCAACTAGAATAACTTCTTCTAGTAAATCCTGTATTGACCACGTTGTTACCAGATCAAGAGATAATTTTCCTATGCACTGTGGCCCACTTCATTTGGGCCTTACTGATCATCACTCAACAATTTGTTCCCTTGAAATAATTCCCCAAATTTCTTTAAATAAACCTGAAACAATTACATCTAATATTGATCTTATTACTCTCAATAATCTTCTTAGAGACACGGATTGGACTGCGGTATATCGTAAAAAAGATGCTTCATTAGCTTACGAGATATTTCTAAGTCAACTCAGTTCTCATATAGATACTTCCACTGTAACATTTGTACTACAAAAGAGTAACAGAAAAATGAAACCATGGATAACTAAAGGTCTTTGTGCACGTATTTCGAAAATAAACTAGTTCTATAAAAAGATGAGGAAACAGCAGTATAATGAGCATTTGGTCCGATATTAAAAATCTTATAAAACGAGATTAGATGCAGATATTCGCAAACAAAAAGAAGACTATTTCTTGCACACTTTCAAAGCCAATCGCAATAATATTGCCAAGCAATGGAGAGTCGTGGATGATATTATACGTGCAAAAACGGCGAGAAATATAATTGAAAAAATCAAATCTTTAGACGATTGTGAATTTGTAACTTGTTCTCAAGTTATTGCCGAGGAGTTTAGTAAATTTTTCAACAAGATCAATTCGAGCAAAATACGGCCCGTATCAATACAGTAAACTATACATTTCTTCCAGATTATAATAGTTGGTTTCCTAATTACTACTATCAACACTCCATATTCTTTTCACCGGCATCCACTGAAGAGGTTCAAAATACAAACAAAAGATTGAATTCTAATAACTCCAAGGGTTTAGATAACATTTCTATCAACACTGTTCAGGTAATTAACGAAAATATGGCTTCCATCTTAACATATATTAATAATTTAAGCTTGGAACAGGGCAAGTTTCCTGGTAAATTAAATTGCGCACTAATTGTGCCAATTTTCAAGAAAGGTGATCGAAATAATATTAATCAGAATCGTCCCATCTCTCTTCTTCCGGTTTTTTTCTAAATTTTGGAAAAAATAGTTAAATCCAGGCTATTTATTTTTTTAAATAAAACTAATTATTTCAGTAATTCACAATTTGGTTTAAAAAAACAAATCTACTGAGGTTGCCCTACTGCAATTCTGTTCTGATCTATATGAGAGCTTAAATAGAAATGATAAGACCGGTGGTTTATTTATTGATACAACCAAAGCCTTCGATTCGGTTAATCATGCTACATTGTTATCTAAACTGTCGGACGCTGGAACTAGAGGGGTTGCAAACGACTGGGTCCATTGGTACCTGTCGGGAAGGACTCAAAGAGTAAATATTAACGAATGTATTAGTGAGGTGGTGTCCCTCACATGAGGTTCAAGACCATTTTCGTCCACTGCCCTCTTTGCCGCCTGGAAGAGAAACGCCCCTGCTCCCGCACTCTTGTGCTCTCTCACGAGATTGAGTAGGGGTCCCTGTCTTCCAACACTCGGCATGCTGTACCCAGGACCACTCCATACTCAATAGTCCTCTACCACCTACATTACGAGGGAGATACAATCTGGCGACGGAAGATTTCGGATGAAGACTTCCATAGATGGTCATCATCTTCCTCGTTCCTCTATCGAGGTACTGCAACTCGTTGACGTTCCACTTCATGCATCCGAAGGTAAACAGCAGTGTAGGAACCACGAACATGTTCGTGGCAAGACCCTTGTTCTCGCCAAACAGCTCAGAACTCCAGCTGTTCCTGAGAGTCTGCCTGTATTTTGCGGTGAGCCTTTCCTTCACTGCTGCATTCGGCGCTGGGGGATGCCGATATATTCATATCTATCATTATCCTTGAGGTGACGAATGACGCTCCCGTCAACAAGTTGCACGTCTTCCTTGATCTCCGAAAATCTTCCTCTCACCAAGTGGATGGATGCACACTTGTCCAATCCGAACTTCATCCATATAGCCTCACTGTATTCTAGTACGGTGTGGAGGGCAATGCGAAGGTATTTCGCATTAGAACCATAAAGCTTTAATTCATCCATGTAGAACAAATGGGTGACCTTATGCTTCCTGTCACCTAGAACCCCGCACAAGTATCCTCTACCTCGTCGCAGCCTAAGGAACAGGGGTAGGAGGGAAATACAAAACAGTAAGGGGCTCAAGCTGTTGCCTTGGAAAATACCAAGGTGGTATGTTACCAACTCTGTGGAAACTGACCGCTTGCCTGAAGTCAGAACAAAGCGCGTTTTACAGAGTGGTAACAGGCGTTGGATGCAGGACACTCTCCTCTGGGTGGACTTTCATCAACTTCAGCATGGCGATGATAAGTTCATGCGAAGTGGTGTCAAATGCCTTCTTGTAGTCCACCCAGGCCATTGATAGGTTTCGCTTATGCCGGATGGCTTCCTGGTATATGCACCTAGCAATGAGCAGAATATCCTTGCATCCCGCGATTCTACGCTTTGAGCCCCTCTGCTCGTACATCTCCTCCCACACAGGCTGGACGTGGTGAAGGATAAGGTCGCTCAAGATGGAGGTGAACGCCTTATATACAGTGTTGAGGTAGGTTATAGGGCGGTAGTTACTTGGATTGGACAAGTCTTCCTTCTTAGGTATCAGAATAGCGCGTCCCTCAGTCAGCCAAGGTGGAATAGGATTTCTATCTATCAGAAAGGACGTGAATATTCTGGCGAGGTGTTGGTGGGTGGAAGTAAACTTCTTCCACCAGAAGTTATTCACGACATCCATTCCTGGAGCCAATAAGTTCTTCTTCCCAGAGAAGGCCTTCTTCACGTCACTTTCTGTGACTGAAAGAGGTCCATTCACATCTTGTATGTGGTGGTCACAAATCTCTTTAAAGAGGCCTTTTGAGGTGATGAATTCTACTATTGTATTCTTTTTGTATTTTGTATTGGTTTATGAAGGTTTTTCACATACCTTTATTCATATTATTTGGACACATGTTATATTAGTCATAAATGATCTATTTTTGTTTAACGCTAATGTCTTATAATGTACTGCCGAGTCTTGCCTTATATGCATTGAATGGCTACCTCTAAATAAGATTATATCTTCTGGAGTGACTAATTTCACTGTTTTTATGTATTTTAGTGTATTTTGTTGGCAGTGAAATAAATATCTATCTATCTAAAAAAAAAAATTCCTCCTCATTGTCCTGTCCGTGAAAATCTCTTTCGCTTCAATTACAACCATGCATTTCTTCATATATGCACTCCTGTTGTTGAGACTCCTAATATTCCATTATTCGACATTCCACATTCACATATGACTTTTTTGGTCTACCACTCACACTAACATTCATTCTTCTACCATAACTCTGCTACGTAATTCGAAACTCATCTATTCCCTAAACATCGCCAAACCATACAGTCATGTAAATTACGAAAGAATTTATAAAAGGGAACTATGAAGGAAAAATGCAGTAAGCTAAGTATACGATGAAGTAGAGAAATGGAGCAAACCTAACGACCGACAGATGACTGCTCCTGAATTGCTATGGTTTTCACGCGATTTTTGACGCCATTAAAGTGATATGCTATTATGCATCAGGTAACTTAATATGATATACTACACCTAGCCTAGAAATATTAAATGGAATTACATACTCGATACCAAAGTCATGCGACACTACTTCACATGCGATGCTGTGCAATGTCTCACCATAGTCCAAGCCACGTGGAGGTAGCAAGCGTTATGCATAGAAATTCGATAATGAGCGGTATGAAATACCTCACAATACCACATCTTTTGATGTTAAATTATACGATGTCTTGCTATCATTGGCGTCTTCTGACATTCAAAACTTGCACGCAAAACATTGCAAACACTTCAACACCGAAATGTGATGTCAAAATATGAATACCATAAATCCATAAAAAGGTCGTTTGAAAAAGGAATGGTGAGGTCGGTGAAAGAGAATGGGAAAAAACTAAGACTGAGGGGAGATTCGGGATCGGAAGGAATTAATTCATTTTTTTTAATTTTCTCTCCCCTGGCGCAAAGGCTAAAGTGTGAAAGATAAGAGAGTGCGGGGGCAAGGAGAATGGGTGAGGGCGTGGAAACAACTGGGAGAAAGAATAATAAAAATTAAGAGGTCGGACGTAAGAGCGAGGGAGATGGGCGAGAATTGAGGAGGCGCGGCGGGGGCAGAAACGCGTATGAATGGGAAGGAAACAAGAGGGTGAGAAGTGGAAATTAGATGGAATGGAGATAGAAGAAAGGAGAAACATGCCTTCAGATGCCTTTATGACACTCAATTAATTCAACGGTCTGACACCTTTGTTTTACACGTCCATTTAGTCCGTCATTCAGACGTTTTTTCCAACACGTTTTTAATGTTAATTTACTTCGCCACCGTGAATTGTCCAGACAAAGACTGTGTTCATCCATTCAAATACTTGAATGCTTAATTTTCAATCTGACAGCAGGAACAGTACAGAAACATATTCCAACATTATTGAATAGCATAATCTAACAAATATCTTTACTTGGGGGTCCTTAAGAGTCGGTAGGTTTCTTTATTTTCATCAGCAGCCTCCTAAATTTAAGGGAGAGGAGATTAATTGTTTATCCGAGAGAAAGGTATTTTTTTTACCAATGCCTAACAAAATATTTTGATTCTCTTCAATAATTTATTAAATAATATTCAATGGGGACACTTGAGGTAAGAACATGATCTAATATTACGTTACTATCTACGATGTTTTTTCAAGACTACTTTTTTATTTTACACTCTTGACGGCGTCAGAAACAGTACGTCATCGAGAATGCAGCGGATGATATCACCGAAAAGTATCGCTGCTGGTAAATCCACGTATTTCCGCTTGAAATTCATCTTGTTCGTTTAAATAAGATCATCTTATCTTTTTCTTTTATAAAATGATAATTTAACATCATATCTTTAATAAACGATTTTATAATACCTAAGATTCATACTATTGAAGAGCAGAAAAGGGAACCGTACGGTGGCGCGAATACAAGTAATTGACTCTATGGACGTCCTTTATTCACAGCAAAAGGAGAAAGAATTAAGCAGTTACATGGTTGAATTGCGTCAATACGTTTTGGAACTATTTTTTACAAAAGGCAAATATCCTTGATCTACAATGACAAAATTTGTATATACTTCTTAGGGATAAAACGAGAACGAAAGTTTTCTTATTAAAAATAAAAAGCATAAAATATCATATCAACGACATTTGTGGATGTGGGAGAAGTGGTTGGTTAATGAGCGGAGGTTTAGAATTTCAAATATGGATGGATGCCATCGAAGATTCTGAAACTAGACTCCTCTCCTAAATACTCGGTACCTGAACTTTATGGGAAATTAATACTTTAAAGGCAAGGTATATATTATTTCTTACCTCATAGTCAGGAGAGTTCTACTACCCGTTGGATTTCAACATCGCTTTTTCTTCCTCCTTATCAAACAGACAGTCGGGTAGCAGACAATGACCTAGGCTTAATTACAGATTTGCCGAACATTTTCACTATAATCATTCTGCATTGGCAGTAAAGTTTACAACACCCTTAATTAGATTATTGATGAGTGATTTGTACCTCTTCGATTTCAGCGTCCAGTTAGATTGATTTGATTACCGAATGGTTGGGAACATTTAACCATTCAAAAGGTACGTATAAAAAGCATTCTGGATCATAATACAATTTCTATTCCGAAAGAAAAATTCATTCACGCATCTTATAGGTTAATGGTTTTCAGGTCTGCTTAGCCTATCCACTCTCCGCTGCCTTTAGAGGAACGCGATCTTTTGTCAAAATAATTTATTGAAATATTTTTCAATCCAAGATTTTATCATGATACTGATCTTTGATATTAAGTACTGATCCGGAAACTCAAGAATTTCGCACCAGACGCCTTGCAAGTAGATATTACTGAGAGAGAAAAAATGAAAGCAAAGTTTCTTCACGTTGCAAGAAGAATTTTCTGGATATAGTGCTTGTAACCCTGAAGATAGAAATTATTAAATTCCGAAACGTAGGCAAGGAATACATGTTTTTAAATGTTGACCTTCCCTCGATAAAATATTACCATATTCTGGAAAACTAAAAATTTTCGAGAGTGAAATAACACATTTAAACGCATCATTTCACATGCTAACGAAATATTATTACAAAACAACGATTTCGCGAATGAAATTTAACTTTTTTTAATATGCACAATCTACCATAGAGAAATGGATCGCAACTTCAACGCACTGCAGTTTTCAAAGCGGAACTATGATTCAAAGATTGGATTTCAGTCTGTTAGTTTCTATCTAATCGGAGACCTCCTACTATAACGTCTCCGTAGTTTCCCTTCTTTGTTTAATTATATGCTCATTTCTTTTACGACCCACACCTCCCTCGTTTCCTTTCACATCTCACTTCCAAAAGCATCATCGTCTTTGAGCCAAAATGGGATCACTAGAAAAAGTTAAACTCTCTGTGTGTTGTTTCATCTGAAGCAAGTCTTTCTCGTAACATTCAGACTTTCGGAAGACTCCCAGAGAATTATTCACCCAAAATATGTAGTTCCCTAGCTTTGTGAATGACTAGAGTGTGAAGTGAATTCCGCGGTCTCTCTCGCGGGGCTGAAAATAAGTTTCCAAAGGGAAAGCTAGAGTGTCCTTTGGCAAACGTAGACTCGAGTTCTCTCCTCATTATCTCACCCAGACAGAGAGATTTTGGGGAGATTTCTTGAAACCTTGATGTCAAGACTGGGTTTGTTCTGGGATGAGGGAAAATATTAGAACTCTCCTAAGAGCTGTAAACCCCTTCGTTTGCGTTCGGTTAAGGGAATGGAGTGAATTTGTGGTAGGGACTAAGAGTTAAAAAATAGTTGTTTTCTCCACAGTAAATCAATCACGCAAAACTCAAAGGATTGCTTATATAACCCCTCTGTGGCCTTGGACATTTGATTGAAAACACAAAATAAACTCATGATTATAAATACAACAAATTTGAATAAATTTGCCACCTTGGGTATTCCAGGATAAGCGTAATTGTAGCTAGCTGCAGTGGGCATTTAGTATCGGTATAGAGTCACCTCTGGTTGTGAACGCACGTATTTGTCAGTCGCTCCTGCTGCAGAATGCCGACTGCCTGTGCTAAATGTGGTGTGGCCATCAAACGGCATTTAAAAGTTGTATCTTGTGGCAAGTGCCGGGAGGTGTATCATCTGGCTTGCACCGAGGTTACCGAGGTTGAGCTGAGTGTCCTTGAGGAACAGCAACGATCCTGGTGTTATGCTTCCTGTGCTGTCGATGTGAGGTCTTCCCGACGGGATGACACCCCAGTGAGACCTTCTTTCTACAACCCGGAGGCCCAAAAGGAGGGGACTGATTCGCTGCTGAGGGAGCTGTTAGCACGAGTGAATGAAATCCATGATGAGCAGGGCGAGGTAAAAAAAACCTTGTTGTGGTGCAAAGAATCGGTCGAGGAAAACACCAAGGCAGTTAAGGAACTGCAATCTGCCATTAAAATCATAAATGAGCGTATGGTTAAACTAACGGGTGATGTTGTCCGCGTTAATTCTCGGGTGAGTCAGCTGGAATCACGTCTACACCAGATTGAGCAAGACTCACTCAGAAACATAGTGGAGATCCACGGTGCTCCTTGAACAAATAGTGAATCACTCACTGCCCTTATCTGTCAAATCGGTGTGGCGCTTGGTGTCACGGTGAACTGTGCAGACATTGATTATGTTTATGCTATTCCCTCGCGTAGTGACACCTCGCAGACTCCCACGACAATTGTACGCTTCGTAAGACAATGCGTAGCAAAAGACATCGTGAATGGCAGAAGAGTAAAGCGGGACAACTTTACAACAAGGAACCTGGGACTATCTAATGAAATTAATCGTCCAATTTACGTCAACAAGTCTCTCACTCAATTCTACAGAAAACTTTATGCTAAAGCAAGGGAACTAAAGAGGGTAAACAAATTTAAATACCTTTGGGTAAGAGGTGGCAGAATATATATCCGTAAAGAAGATGGAGAAAAACGCTTAACAATTACTTGTCCAGAAGATCTCTCTACATTCTCGAAATGAGCTCTAATCAAAGTACATTGTTAAAGGTCTGTCACGTGAACGCTCAATCGTTATTCTGCCACATTGATGAATTTAGAGAGCATTTCTCAAATAAGCAATACCATGTAATTGCCGTCTCCGAAACTTGGCTGAGTGATATAATACCCTCTGTTGCAGTAGAATTTGATGGATATTCATTGATACGCAATGATCGAACTGGAAGAGTAGGTGGTTGTGTTTGTGCTGAACTCCCTTACCTGTCGAATACTAAATGCCCCCGAAAGTGTTCCATTCAAACCCGAATACATGTTTGCTGAGCTTGTGAGTGAGTATGGAACGGTTCTGCTCGGGGTTGTCTATCGCCCTCCGAAGTGTGGTCATCTAAGTGAAGGCTTTGAGGTAGCTCTGCTGACCTTCTTACCAATTTACACAAATGTCATAGTGTGCGAAGATTTTAACTGTGATCTGCTCAAAAAATCTTGTGACAGTGCTTATATGAATGATTTGATTTTTTGCTGTAATCTGTCGCTGGTTCCTTTTAAACCTACTCATAATTTAGCAAATAGCAGTACATTTATTGATCTGTTTCTTGTGGATGATATTTATAATGTATTAGAATATGGTCAATATCCAGTGTCCTTTCTTTCCGAACATGACTTGATATACATGCAGTTCCAGTTCAAGCTGAATTCTTATATTCCTATCGAGTTGTATTCACGTGATATCATGCATATTGATCACTGTAAATTCAAAGAAGATTTCTTAACGTTGAACTGGGCTGAATTTTTTAATTCCAATCATGTTTATATCATAGTTGAAATTTTTAATGATAACGTGAAAAAATACTCGATCTTCATGCCCCACTGCGTAAGCGGAAAAATAAAAGACCCCCGGCTCCCTGGATAACTGAAAATATTAGACTCTTGATGACGCAAAGAGATAGCTTACGGCGAAAATTCCATAGAACTCGTCTTCCTGACCTTCACGCACAGTACAAATCACTTAGAAATAGGGTAAAACAGCTGCTACGAAATGCAAAACAAAAATATTATTATGAATGTTTTAAACATAAATGGGATGCTCGGTCAACCTGGCAAGAACTAAGACTTGTCTTGGGAAAATTCGGAAAAATATTTGCAGTGTGAATTTGCACCTTGACGATACATTTTTCTTGAACATTTCTCCCGACGTAGAAGACCAGGATGTAGAAAATGCGCATTTTGCTATAACGCAAGAAGATACTAGTTCCTATTATAATCAACTAGAATACACATCATTAAATGATTTCAATTGCGATATTTTACTTACCGCATTATACGCCAGAAGCACTGCTTCGAAATTTTAAAAGAAACGAAACGAATTCCACTGGTACTGATGGGATTAATAACAGTGTTCTTCAAATTTTACTCCCAGTTGCTATGCCTGTAATACTAGATATCTTCAACTTTTCATTAAATAATTCCAATTTTCCGACTCTTTGGAAGACTGCACACATACAGCCTATTTCAAAAGTAGCCCATCCTAAAGAAATGTCTGATTTCCGACCTATTTCCCTTCTTAGTACGCTGTCAAAACCACTTTTAACGATTTGTACACGATGCCACCTTGGAACACCTCTCAAAAAATAATCTTTTAGAGCAATATCAATCAGGATTCAGAAAAGGATATAGTACCCAGTCCGCCCTTTTAAAAGTCACTGACGATATTAGATATTCAATTGAGAAAAAGAAGTTAACTTTGTTGGTTATATTAGACTTTAGCAAAGCCTTCGATTCGGGAATTTATAAGATCCTACTAAAGCGTTTGAATGACCTCGGACTATCTACTTCAGCCATGCTCTGGTTCAAGTCATACCTTTCAGATAGAAAACAGGCAGTTAGAGGATCTAAAGGTAAACTATCAAATTACTCTGAAGTTAACAAAGGAGTACGTACCACAGGGGTCGATTCTCGGGCCGCTCCTATTTTCAATATATATTAATGACCTTTCTAAAGTCATCTCTAACTGCAAATACCACATGTATGCAGATGATCTTCAGATCTACATCGACTGTAACCCCACAGAAGTTATTGATACCATTTCCAAGGTTAATGATGACATTGAAAACATATGTAAATGGTCAATGGAAAATTGTCTGCGGCTCAATCCTAACAAGACGAAAAGAATTATTATTGGCAGTAATATTTATGTTAATAGAATTATATTTGATAATTGGCCAAAAATAACTGTATAAGGGGTCCAAATTGAATTTTCTGAGAGTGTAAGGTATCTAGGAATTACTATAAATAAAACCCTATCATGGAACGAACACACAAAATCCATTTCACATAAGGTATTCAACACTGTATATCATTTAAAACAATTAAGACACCTTATTCCGACTTCCCTTCGCCAGAAATTAGTAGACAGTCTTGTTTTCCCGCATATCGATTACTGCTGTGTGATATACTCCGACCTAACAAAAGAACTGAATTTAAAACTTCAGAGGATTCAGAACTCCTGTGTGAGGTATGTCTTTGACATCAAATATTATGAATACGTGACACCATATTTTGAAAAACTCGGGTGGTTAAAAATACAAAACAGGCGCTTACTCAATAAGACAACTTTTATATACAAAATAATAACTAAAAAATTCCCCACATACTTGTATCAGAATGTATTGTACAATGCTGCGACAAATAAACGCCCAACGCGACACATGGAAGAACTCATGTACCGCTATACCGTTCATCTGTCTATGCAAATTCTTTCTATGTCACCTCTTGTGATATATGGAACCACTTACCCAAAGATATTAAAAAATGTAAGAATGCCAACAGGTTTAAAAATGAATATTATAAAATGTTGTTTAATATGCGTTAATGGATGTGCTACTTCGTGTAACACCTATAATATATTATGTATAGTGTTTTTTTTCTTGATGTCTCTGCTTATTGCATTCCAATAGTATTGTAATATTGTAACAAAATGCTGTCCCAATTCAATTGAATATTGTTTTCTGCAACACCTATGAGGTGTATTTTTTCATTGCTTTTTCATTTTCTTGTACTTATTTTTTACATCCTATGGCAATAATGCCAAATGTGTATTATTGATTTTGTATCACCTATGTATTCAATTATATGATATATTCCTTGTAATTGAGGGTCTGACTCTAAATTATGTACACCAATTATGTTCCTAAGGGACATTTTGTCCCGGAATAATAAATCTCATTTCTATTCTATTCTATCTGAGACGTGTTTGCGCGAAAGAAGTGGGGACATGAGTATTACCATAGAGTAAGCATACCATAGAGTAAGTAAGTATACTTACTCAATGGTATTACTGGGTTATAATTGAATGTGTAATGTATGCTATGTTAGTTCACCTGTATAGAAGAGGCGTGTTTCGTTGGCATGGCCATGTTGAGACAATAATAACAAACCGAATAGCTAAACATATTTATGATAGTAGATTGAATGCTATAACAGGAATCGGTAAACGATGATAGCAATGGGAGAATGCGATGGAAGAGACTGAAAAGGAGGATTTTAGACATTTCAAGAACATGAGACCGCATATGCAGTAATGAAGCAGAATTGCAAGCAAACGAACGAATTACTTGAAGAATAAATTCATTAATGTAGCAGAAGCAATATATGTACCCAAGGACAAGGGGAGTAAGAAATACATTGTTTAAACTAAGCCAGTTTTCTAACGCCGGGAGTTAAGCTTTTGTGACTGCCCTTACCACGAAAGGAGATGGAATAACGGGCATGTATGAATGAATCCCTGCGTTCAATGAACGAATATAGTTTATCAATTATCACCTGTGCAATAAACTCGGAGACTGGTTTTACATAGCTCTCCACTCCACAACAACATTTCTCTCCCTCCATAACTCCCTCCTTAATTTTTACATCTCTCATTATTCTCCAGGTATATTGCAACCAATATTTTCAACGGTAAATCTTCTGATTAATTTTTCCTTCCCTTATTATGTTCTAGAGCTTGCTGTATTTCCGATGTGCCCAGTTTCTTTTTTATAGTACAAAATATTAATGGCTTAGTAAGCTTATCTGAGGAAACCATCTCACGAAGTAGCTGTAGATACTGATAAAATATTCACTGATAAAAGAGAATTACCAGAGTACTCATGCTGATTCCAAGGGCATTTATAAAAGATGAATAATCGTGATGAATGAGTATCAACATTATATACGGAAGAAGATAACGATGGAAAGCTGCAGTAAATAATCCAAGAGTAAATCAAAGGATTCATGGTTCTTGTGTCCTAGACTTCATTCCACAGGGAGAATTGGTGATATTTACGTCATCTTACTTGGTAAAGTCCATTATAATATACTTAAAATTTGTCAACCTAATTATTTAAGTTTTCTGAGAAAACACATTACAATAATAGGATGCGATGTTATCCACAATATCATAAAGGACTTCAAGAAGGTTGGTGAAGTTTGCGTTGACATTTCAAAATTGCTCCACCGAACTGAAAATACCACTCTAACTAGGCTAGCTCAGTTTTAGGATTGCATAAAACTTCTTTGAGAGTCCTACTGTGCGCAGCTAAGCTGAAGACAGGAACCGAAATGGATGACAAAAAACAGGAAGTACTTCTTAAGTGCTATAAAGAGCAGGCAGGAACGGAGGAAAAGTTGGACACGAGATGATGCATTGCAAAAGAGGTACGTCTACATTGAAGAGGGTTTAGACTGCCTTGGCCGGGGGGAACGCAAAAGGACACCCGGATGGTTTTCTCGAAAGAGAGCCCTAATTGCGAAACGGAAAAGACGGACACAACGCGTGCGGGGGCCGTATTCATAACTCCTGAGCCGTCCGCTCCCTTGTCGGTTCGTGAGGGAGGGAAGTCGAAGTTGAGACCGTTTGAGCGAAACTTTGAGAGAGCTGTTATGTCGGCGGAGTGGATCTCGAGTTTTCCACGCGTAGTGTTTTGAAGTGGGCTCTCGAAGTGTGTCGGAATATGCAGGGGCGTAAGACGCGAGAGAGCGGTGAATGAAGAGAGGAAATGATAATAGCGCCAAGACTTAAGAGACGGACGCTGTCGGTGAGAAATGGGTCCTTTCCTTGAAGTTGTTGAGAGAGAAAACTCACCAAAATATCCGGTGTAGTCGCGTATGTGTTGGAACACGTCCACGGGTTTTTACGTGCATGCGACTGCTTTAGCAGAACATAAATTGCGGCCGCTCCTGATCCACGCTGAGTCGACTTTAAGACATTTCAAACAGCCTTATTGCCCCTTCCACCATGAATATAGTCATATACTGAACGATATCAAATTTGACACTCTTTCTGAAGAGATGCGTTCTTTTTTTATTTCCTCAGGGGTTATTAGTAAGTAAGGGATTGAAATGTGTAATATAACATGAATTTAATACTTATTCTTAATTTTTCAGCGACTATTATGATGTCGTTATTTTTTTTCAATTATACAGGTATGGATCTTTCGTTTGGAACTAAAGTCTTCGCTCTCGCACATCAGAGTCGTATGAAACATAACGCGAAAAGTTACACCCACGACCATTACCATTATCCTTTACCCACGCTTCGTGAATGCGTGATGTCAGTTCATAGCTATGCCCGTATAGAACCGTGTACCTAATCGAACTAAGTTTCATGTATTTCAATGGTATTATTAGTTATTCAGTTAAAGTCGGAAAATATCACAATGAAAAAAGTTACGTCCTGGTAGCGTACTGTCCGACTGAATTTAAAGACGCATCCATGAGAAAATTACTCCTGAGGATTCAAGTACATGGGAACGTCAGGCAAATAATGTTAAAGTGATGACAAGTTGACAATTTGGAACTCATAATGCAACAACGATATTATTCTATAACATTTATTTATAAGGTTATTATTTATCCTCTGAAAGTAAAGCATTTGTTTTAGGTAATATAAATGAGTATAATCAATTGTCATGGTCTATGATATTATTTTTATGGTTATAATATGGTTGTTAAGTATAATGCACCTGCAATTCCCGCATACTTACGAAGAGCATTCAAGAACTTGGCTGTTCAAAAGTGGAGACTTCAAAAGTACTTGATTTCCTATATTTCTATCAATCACTTTCTCTCTTATCCCGGGTATGAGTATATTGGGTGAGCGAGGAGGAAGGATAGGGGGCAAAGGAAGGAGAGAGGTGAATGACAGCGAAGTGAGGGGAGGCACGACTAGGAAAGGGGAGTCCAAAGTCCACCGTCCAAGCGGGAATCAGGAGGAGGGGCAACAGGGCGGCGAGTCGGAGTACGAGTTCAAAGTCCACGGGCCTTTACTCGATCGAATGGAGGTTCAGCTCCGTCCCGTTTGCACTGCGATATACACAATGACTTAAAATAAACTTTTAGTTACGTGCCACCCACCTCAAAGATGTTTTCTGCAGACTACACGAATCCGGCGTCTAGTAGATGATCCGGCCCGAAAGACCAGTTGTTCATGTTGTGCAGAAAACGATTTTTATTGCCCTTTTTCTCACACAATACAAAAAAAACTTCCAGCACCCCTCACATACAGCAGTGGACTATGTGCACCACCTCCCGACACATCTCCGTCCAGTCTACACCCCGCCAACAAGGGTCCGCCCGCCAACTACACAAGTCACTCGCGCGACTTAAACGGAGGGAACGTCTAAACCGTCTTAACAGATCAACTTCCAAAAAACAAAAGGAAAGCAACGAGTAAATGTTTAATATGATCACAATATGTGATACTATTAGATTTTTTATCTGCAAAACAATGAAAAAGTCTGAATACCTTTCTCAGAACTCAACCCTTAAATTTTTCGGAAAAGGAAAAAGCAGACCACCCCCATATACACCACTAATGAAACTAAAAAGTGCCATTGAAAAAGCATTACTGGTGCCACCTAACCATATATATCTTAAAAAATATACATATTTTATCGTTCACGACAAACTACGTTTTCCTCCAAAAACTCTTCAAAATAGATCGAATAAAGATTAATTTAACCACAACACTCTGACAGAAGTCCAGGAACCGGGTCGTATCAGGTGAGACTCTCTGCAGCCACGGAAAAGACACCAGCATCCCTCTCCGGCCTTATATTTAGCTCACATTACAGAGTTTAATCCATGACCTGGAAGAGGGACTACTCTCCATGCTCATATTCTTGTGGCAAGCTCATCAGCATCCTCAACTAAGTTTAAATCTTCGACCTCTCCCTGCAAAGATTACTTGACAATGCATTAGCTCTTTCATTGTCTCACGAAGTCAACGTTTTTCTTGAAGTTCTAAACAAAATGTTCTCTCATAACTTCTATAGGCAGTGGAATGCTTATTTAACAAACTATTTTGTGCTAGAGCATAAGAAAAATGAAATAAGGATGATGCTGATTCGACATAGGTAAATACAGAATTATGTCACCATACTATGAAAATATCTTAAATAGTATTAGTTTAAGGTGATTCATAAATATAGAGGTTAAGAAAAAAAATTAAATCATTGATTAAAGTTCAAAATACGGCTGAAGTTCAAACAGTTGCGGTGGGGCAAACTTCAGCTGAAGCTTTATAGTAACATAAGATTTTCAATTTCAATCTTATCAAAGTTTCTATCATAGAAAAAGTTAAATGAATAAGCTAACACTGCCATAAAATTTGTCATACTGATAATGGCGACCCATGTGTTTTCCTGTAATAGTATCATACAGCGATGCTGCAGTCTAAGACCAAAATTACGACCTACTTCTCACTATACTATCTCGTTATTATGTACCTGAATCGTGGGCTGTATGTCTTTATTCCTAAGGTACCTACTTTCTGATTGAAGAAACATTAATATATTACTAGGTAACCCGTGCGAAAATTTCGCACATTCACGCTATCAGGGAATGAGTATGTTAAGGAAGCGGTGTAATTGGGTTTTAAATAGAGAAGAAGGTGTATCATAAAGTACTTTCTTTGTACTTGTTTTCTTGCAAAAATATACAAAAAATATGAATACAATACAGGAAAGAGAGATTATCGAAACTTTTAAGTCAAATTAATGGGTGAATAGTGAAGATTGAGATTGTATTTTTCGTCAGAAGCCGGTGATTCAACGTTTAAAATGATACCTCCTTTATCACTGTAGGTGCAGTATTAACGGAGCATATACGGAATGACAGAAAAAGACCTTTCCCTAATAATATATTAATATATTATTTGATATTAGCTCGTCAAGGAGAAATAAAAAAGATAGATAATCAGCATTATATGCTAGTGAGCATTTTTACTTTCCCGAAGCAACTACATTCGTTCAAACACTATTTAAAATTAAATAATGTACACACATAAATGCTTCCACTATAAAGTTATGGAACAGAGAAAGTACGGTCATTCTCTATTCGTTTCAGTAGTGATGAAATCGGAATCTTCATCCCGCCTTCCCTAACCGCACCGTATTACGTCCATTATTTCGCGGGAAAGATTCAAATCTGTTGCACTCGCGCGTGCAAAATTTACGAGCATTCTTTCAAAAACACACGGGGACGCTTCCGAGTCAAACTTTTTGGTACACTAAAATACTCAAAATTTTGGAAACCTCGTCTCTTCGTGCTCTATCTCTCTCACCTAACCCTCTGTGCCGGGTCAAAGACGGCCAGATACAGATCTTTGCATCCTATTTTATTCACGACCGTTGGAATTTATGCCTCAACCCTTTGGAGACTGCATTCATTCCGCCCAGAATGAAAAGCAACCACCGTGAAGGTGGGCATGCACGTAAATCTCTCGTCTCACCTACTCCTCTCGAGTGATCCTTTTGTCTCTCTCTCTCTCTCTTCTTCCTCTGACTATGAACTATTGCACACGAGATTTTGAGCGGGCGGCCACGTGACCCCAAGGGCTCACTTAGCGAAGCCCTCGCCTACATCTCCTCATCCTTCACCCCTTATACCACCCTACATGTACATAAATACGTCCAAGGATTACGTGAGGCAAGAGAAAAAGGTGACAGTCATAGAAAAAAATCTTAAACATTTAAATAGTTAAAAAAAAACTTTCATTTAACGAGAAGAAAAGATATAATTTTTTTCATGTACATTGCAATTGGCGTTTAGCCTCTGCAAAATCATTATATTGTTAATTTTAATATTAATCAACGTTTTAAAATGACAGTTTATCCTTAATTCCAATTGAAAAAACGATTCAATTTTTATGGTGATGATAATAATCAGAGCTTTCGTTTATCCATTGCAGGAAGATTACTTGGAACTTTTTCTCACGCAGAAATAGTAATTGGAAACTTTCGTTGAAGTTACAATGCACCCCATCCTACTTCGTTACATGTGCATGCATACGTCCGAGGACTAGTTGGGACAAGATTTAAGGGGCTTACCATGGGGAAAATAACTTAAATTTCATTTTGTTTTAAAAAGCTTTTGTTTTCATTTGACGAAAAGAATAATGTGGTTTAATCTTCTTACACATTAAATTTGTCATTTATCGACCGCAAAATCATTATCATGATTATTTAAAAAGCATAAAAATAAGATATTTATAATTTATTCGTATAGAAAGGGCGTGAGAAAAAATTTATATTTTCGGATAGTTTCATTTCAGTATCCATTGAAAAAATCCTATTTTGATTTTATTCAAATGAGGAAATAATACTGAGAAAATTATCTTCAAAAGATAAATATTTATTTTACTCCTATCGAATAGTTTAAGCATTCTTCAAGGGCTTTCCACCAAATTCCAATTGCTGACGCTGCCATCGACATCCCTGATGACGATGGTAGAGTCAGCTAAAATCTCGGCAGCATCACCTGATTTGGTGGAAAATCCATGAAGACATCACTCCTTCTTAGGACTAGCAACATAACTGATAAGGGAGGAAAAATATTGCCTTTAGTCAATTAAGGTATATTACATAGAAAAAAATAACTACAATCACTTACCGCTATGTGAATGTCAAACATAGCTGAAAACTAGTGATTTTAAAATATTGTGCAACGCACAATTATTATTATGATCCTTCATAGGTTAACTACATAGCCTGTAATCATAAACACTATTCAAATTGAATATTTTACCTTTGATAAGTTTTTACAAAATATTTATCTTCCACATTTTAGTATTCAGAAGAAACATTAATACCAGGTCTAGTGTAACTTAATAGGAACCTCTGAGCATATTTTCTTCACGTCTAGAGATCCTATAACAACACCTTTAAATTAAATTAATCTGAATATCTTCAAAAGGCTACCTTCATTCATAGATATAATAATCAATATTTGATAATTCATCACTGAAAGTATTAAAAGGCGGTCCCACCGCTACTGCATAACTCAAAATAAATACTTAATTCCGGAATTTTGTTTTTATATTTTTGCTTTCACTGGTATATCATAAGCTGATATATTGCTTTCACTGATAAACCATATAAAAAAGCAAGTATAGGTGATAAATTGGTAATTATTTGACCAAAAAATATTTTTATTAGCATTTTTTTCCCAGTCACTTGAGCAAACTGTGGCACCATAGCTATTTCTGTTGCATGTGCTTCACCCTGTATCGCACAGCAAAAACATTTGATTTCAAGTTCAATTTGAAATTAAGATGTAGGGAGGAAAGATATAATTTTGTTGCTCTTATCTAATAGGTGACATTTTATTCAATGAGTAACCAGAATACGGAATTAGTGGCATTTAAATTATTATACGCTGAAACCACCTCAAATCAAGAGAACTTCCAATTTACAGTGAATGCCGATACAAAAGGAAAATATAAAACTTCCTATTGCGTTGAAATGGAAAGGACACCCTTTCCTCATCACTATCTGTGTCTCCTTATGGCCCTATTCGCAGTCTTCCCAAATAAGAAGCATCCTCCCACGCAGAAGGTACGACATATGATTGCGACCACGGAGTCTTATGTATTTATTTCCGTCTATAAAATGGGCCATGAGCATTTCTCAGCGTCCGGTAGTCGCGTTGATCTTTGTTGAATCTCTCCTCGCGGCGAAACCGCATCGCCTGCCTGCTCCATCCCACTCCACCCATGACTCGTGTGCCGTGCCGGCCGGCTGGCCCATAATTCCCCCTTGCCGCGGATAAGGGCCCCCGTGCATCGGATAGGAAAAGGATTATCTCGATGAAGAACCACCGCCGGCGGTAGCGGCTAGATAGGAAAACAGCAGGACTTTCCGGAAGAATCTGGACCACAGACGAAGTATTCTAATACCGGATGGGATATTGGCTGCAAGAGTGAAAAAAGTGATCCCATATTGAAATAACCGGTTTGAGTAATGTTTCAACAAAGATAAGCTTACTTCAAGCGTTCAACAGCTGTGGAAACGTTCTGCGGACACTTGAAATGTTATTTAAGCTCTTATCACCTTCAAAAACCTACAAGTCGAATTCATAAATTTTAAACCATAAAAATCACATGCATACTAAGTACCTTTTCATATTTTAATTTCACAAAAAAACTGTTTCCAGCACTACCTGCTACACAAATTTGTGTTGGCACGCGGGGTGCAAAGCCCATTTAAATTAAAAAATCAAAATAGCCAATGAGATATAAGAATAATTTAAACTCAATCTATTAACTTGAAGTTTACTATTCTTACATTTTATAATGACTGTTTCTCCAACAAAATCTTTGAGCCTGAGGAAGAAGGAAAGAAAAGCTCATTCAATTTTATTTTATGCCAATTTATAGCAATCATGATTCCCACGAACGTGCAACATTCACAATAAAATCATCAATTGAATGTGACTTTTTTCGATGGCTGTTTTGCACATTTATTCTTCTCAACGAGTGATTACTTTTGACCGCTTGAAAATAATTTTGATTTGTGCACAATTCCGTCACTCCATTCAGGTGATATCTCTAGCTACTCTTCACTTTTCCTTGATGATATTTTAATAGTATTATTGAAAATGCCTACATTATATTATAAGTTTAAATAAATTTCTAATGTCTCTATGACTGTATTTATTTATTTACTTAACTTGTGTGCTCATATGATTGGAAACTAAGGAATTATGTCGCGTTTCGCCGCTTTACGGCATCGTCAGGTTTACAAAATATATTATACACTAGTTTGTTAATTCAGTTTGCTGTTGTTGTTGTAGTTACGGAGAAGGAGATGGGAAACCAGATATTGGGACAGGGTTGAGGGGAGGAAAAATGAAAGACACGATGACTAAGGGCTGGTGAGGTGGGAAAGATTAATTTTATCTGAAAGGAGGGGGGAAGGATGTGGAAATAATAATTCGTTTCAAAGGTGGTTTGAGTGTCTGATTATTTCTAATTGATCCAGCGCGTCCATTTTCAGGCCTTTGGGAATGACGTGTTAAGTTTCGGGTATAAAATCGCTCGTATGTTATCCAGAAGGATTTTGGAAAAAGGTTAGGGTGGAATCCATATTTCTGTAACATCCGGCGTATTCTTTGATACGTGTACTAAAACTCCTACCAGTCTGGCCGATGTATGCCATATTGCAACTAATGTATTAAATTTTATAAATATCAGAATTTAGGAGTCTATCTTGTCTGTCTTTGCCGTTGACTAAATTTTTGAAAGGGTTAGGGGAGTGTAAAAAGCTGCTTTAAGGGAGCTTGCTAGGCTGTTTGAAATTCTATAAGAAATATTACCAATAAATGGGAATATATAAATATATATATATATATATATATATATATACGAGTTTGTGGAAAAATCACACACGTGATAATTTAGATAAACTTTGCCACAAGTAGGGCGGAATTAAACATAGACACAAAAAAAGGAACACTCACACAATACGTTCTGATATTTCGGATGCTATACGCAACCTTTCTCACAGAAGAAAGGATACAAACTCATGAGACACTCAAACACAAAAATGAGTTTGTATCCTTCCTTCTGTGAGAAAGGTTACGTATAGTATCCGAAATATCAGAACGTATTGTGTGAATTATATAACCATTCATTCATTCACTCAAACCGCTCACAGGCGTCGTTCAAACAGAGGGTGACAGAAAGAGGATAGGAAACACTCAAAATTGTGAAGTCAAATGGTGGTGTGAAGATGGTATGATGACCGATTCACAGTGAAAAAATTTCGCCTAGACCGGGAATTGAACGACGGACCTTCCGATGTTGCGCCGGATGCTCTGACCACTAAGGTATTTAGTCTTGTAAAAAATACTGGAATCGTCGGGGGGTTTATATGAAACGGCGGGGGGTTTGAAGTGAAAGTAGTTTAAAAAAGCAAAAAAATAAATCACTACACAAATTAAAATGCTTAGCATTCGTAATCTGCTTAACTGCTTAACTAAGAAAAGTGAATTTTAAATGCGTTAAAAACCAAAATCTGGATGCCATGGAAATATGCTATTGTTCATTTCAAAGAAAAATCTGCGTTTTTGCAGCTAAAAACGCGATTTTCCTACAAATACGAATTGGAAAAATAATTGATTGAAAGAAATATAAAATTTATTATGCACTATCACTACACTATCATGAGCGGAAGTAATTTTAAAATACAAAAAATTAAACCACTGCGTAAAACCCAATACGTAGCCCGTAAACACAGCCATTGCAACACAGCAAACACAGGTTCTCATAATTGCACCAATGATATGTAAGATATTCCATCATGCACAACCATTTCATAAAACGCAGCTGTACTTTTTCGATCACGTTCATTTGGTTTTTATGATACGGATTCCAGACGACCTCTGCATACTCTAAAATAGGTCGTACAATCGTGCAGTAAGAGCGAATCATAGTTTGTACTGAAAAGCTGTCACATGTACTACGTTTTAAAAAGCCCAGAAGCCCAAACGCCTTTGAACATACTTCACTCATATGATAATTAAATGTAAAATTAGTGTCCAATTTCACACCAAGGTCATAGATTGTAGAAACATGCTCAAGAGAAGCTCCCAACAATCTATAACTATGATTAATTCTCTTCTTTTTCAACGAAAAGGTCAGAGTTTTACACTTCGACAAACTTGGGAATAATTTCCAGTTGTTACACCATTTTTAAGGCTATCAAGGTCTTGCAGTAGACTAAGACAAACAGCTGGACTGACAATATCCCTTGAGTCTTTAAATTCATCTGCATAGAGCAAAAAAGAGTTTTTTATGCACTTCGGTAGATCGTTTATGAAAACATTAAAAAGAAAGGGACCCAATATCGATCCCTGAGGAATACCGGAAGATACCTTGATGGTGGGAGAAACAAATCCCCCAGTTACTACTTTTTGCGTCCTGTCTTTTAAATAAGAGCTAATAAGATTTAGCATGTTACCAGAAATCCAAAAATGAATCAGTTTAAACAGAATTATATCGAGATTGATTTTGTCAAAAGCCTTAGCAAAGTCAATGTATATAGTATCGTACTGTTTTCACTTTGAATAGCCGCTGAAATATCATGGAAATGCAAGGCTAAATTACTTACAGTAATTATTACTTACAGTTACATTTGGAATAAAACCATGCTGTTTCTCCGAGAATCTACCTTTACAGTGAGCTAACAATTTACTATGAATAGCTTTTTCAAAGGCTTTAGAAAACTCTGGCAGGAGTGACACCAGACGATATCTTCTTACGTCATATTAGTTGCCACTCTTGAAAATCGGACATACTAACGCTTCTTTCCAAGATGTAGGAAAATTCTTTAAGTGCAGGATCTTGTTAAATAAACACAACAATGGCTCACACAGTTCCAATGCACAAGCTTTGATAATAGGCACTGGAACATTGTCCCTGCCCGGAGAAACATTACTCTTTAAGGCTTTAATAGCACTAATGACGTCATATCTGGTGAGCAGCACTGCATTTAAGACATCATTGTTAAAACTGGAGTCAAATGGATCCTGAACTCCGTGCGCACTTTTTGTAGGAACACTGAACACAGTTGAAACATATTCCGAGAATAAATTTAAAGTATGTACCTTAAACATCATATGAGACTTTGTCGTCATAAGAGACAGAAATAAGGATACGTCTACACCCCATTTTTTGCTTCATGTACTTCCAGAAAAGTTTGAGATTCTCACTCAGCGAGAGTCCATCTCAGAAAGATAGGAATTGTATTTCAACACTTTAAACTCTTTAAACTTTGTGCGCTTAAGTGAAAACTCCACATAATAGCATTGCAATTTAGAGCGCTTCCATTGGCGAAAAGCCCTCACCTTTGATTTGTAAGCATCTATTAATTCAGCATCGTACCATATAGGGTATTTAAATGGATTAATTATTCGTGTGGGTACACAATCCAACACCCATACATCAATTAATGAGTAAAAATAATCACAACATTCATCTACAGACCGAGTACTTTCTATGAATACCCACGGACTGTGAGTCAAAGTTTCCTTAAGAGTCCGTCTATCACATCGTTTCCAATTAAATTTAATCGAGCAGTCTCTCATAATTCGATTTACAAAGTCCATGCTCAGTTCACACAGTATCGGTACATGGTCCGACAAGATATCGGTAAAATCAGACAGGTTCACAACAATATGACGAAGAGTTACCTATTCCCCACTTTTACAAAGGATAAGGTCTAAAAAGTTATTATTAAATGTAGGGAAAGTGACAATTTGCGACAGTTTAAATACATTTACCCACTCCAAGAAAGTATCTATCTGAAAACCGTCCTTACCACAAGGCACAGGAAAAACATTATTTATTTCCTTCAGCCAGTAGTCTTCACTAAGATTAAAGTCCCCCAACAAAATAAATGTCATTCCCTTCTCAATCCACTCCAGGCAGTTACGGAGAGCATCGAGGTCACTGAAAGTAACCGGGGCAGGAAGGTCTATGCGAAGCTCAACGACAACGACCTCGCAAAACGTTTCAAGGATTGATCTACGGCGCGCCGTGAGGGTATCGTTGCTGAAACGGCAACTAAAACCCCCCCTCCCTTTTTCACTTCACGTCCAGCCACAATGTTTCTATCCCTCTAAATAAGTTATATTGATCACTCAAAATTTCACCGTCCAAAACTTGAGGAGACATCCATGTCTCTGTTGCACATTCAATGTCCGGACTGCAGCTGCGGAGTTTTGTAGCTGCTGAGAATGCCAAATTAAAATACATTTTTCTTACCAGCAATAGATCTTACGTTCTGGTAAAAAATGCAAAGATTTAGAGTCCCTGGATTCAGTTCTACATCACCACAAGTACACAGACAGCATATTGTTATAGCGAAGACACTGCAAGGAACACGTATAGTACGTCTTGAAACACATGCATCACGTTCCCGACGTTTTAGCCGAATAGAATGACACTGGTCGTTGAACGAGCTTAACGCTGACGAGTAGGAAATTCTCAATCATGACACAATGCTCTTCTCCTTGACTATCCCCACAGAAAACCCTTGTACAACAACTAGTTGACACTCTGTCGACTTAGATAAAGCACTAATAAATGCATAAACCGTCACAAAGAGGAAAAATATACGGAGCCGACACACACCGTGTTCCACACCGGGCGCCATCTTTCGCGCCACACTCCCCCATTGTTGGCAACAAACTGGTCGTACTTTACGTTCATTACATCTTTTAAAAATACATGTACATATATTGTTATTTTACTAACATATTTTTCAAGATTCTTTAAAATAGTAGTTTGCCATCGCATTTAAATTGTTATTACTATATGGAAGGATAATTCCAGTATATGGCTACAGAAATCACCTGCCTGATAAAATTTATGGTTATCAAACATTTTAAATCAATTTTAGTCGTTTAAATCAGCTAAATCGTTTCCTTTATTTCCACTTTACCTACAGTTTCGTTAATTTTGGCAACTATCGAATAAAAAAGTATAAAACACTTTAACAAACCACTCCTTTACTTTTGGATTATTCAATGATAACATACATGCATCTATGAAGTCATCGCAATTTCGTTAGAGAATATAAATATAGAGCCATCTGATTTAAGTAATATGCGCTTTCCAATATAAGGAATGACTATATGTATAATGCCATCAGTTCAATCATTAAAATCTTCTTATTAAAGCCATAGCATCTGAGAATCATTGATTTATTATTTTAAATGTATTACTTTATTCTTTAATATTTTTATATCTCCTCAATACGTATGTAAAAATAATATACTCTTTCATTCTAGTATTCTACCAGCTGATCGGAAGGTTCTTAGCCAGCCTTGCATCTCAACCTCATAGGTGTTCCCTCCCTTTCCCTCCTAAGGATGGCCCATTATTAGATCCCTCTTCAATTATTCATTTCTTCTACCTCCTCTTACTTCGTCCAGAATTCCTATCCTCTTCCTTCCTCTTCTACGCTCCCCAGTGTTCACCCCTCTATCACTCTCTTCAACATGCCATCTCCTCTTAAATCCTCCTCCATCCATCTCTTCTGCCTACTCCGAACCTCTGCCACAATCTTCCTCTCCTCTCCGACCATATCCAATACCTCCTCGTTCGTCTTTCTTGCCATCCAGCTAACCTTCTCCATCCTTCTCCAAACCCACCTCTCAAACGCCTCAAGTCTACGCACATCCTCCCTTCGAAATGACCAAGTTTCCGACCCATATAGCGCCACGTTTCATATTAAATTTCACCAGCCTCTTTTTTACGTCTCTTCTCAGACTTATTCTCACTCATCAATTCCTTTCTCTTCGAAAATGCTTCTTTAGTTAGTGCAACTCTGCATCTGATGTCCTTACCACTAAACCCATTCTCCTCCAAATACTACCCAGATACGTCAACTGATCGGCCAGCTCTATCTTCTGCCCTCCCACCCTTATATTCAGCCCCGCCTTCTTACTTCTAGAAAATCTCATTACTTTCGTTTTCTTGTGATTGATCTTCATCCCGTACTTTTTGCACTGCACCTCTAATGCATTCACCATTGACAGTAACTTGGCAGACTGACTAACCAATGCTTGATCATCTGCAAATCTCACTGATTTTATCAGCTCCCCTCCTATCTTTATTCCTACCTCCCCCTCCCCAATGCCTCCCTTACCATTTCTTCTGAATACACATTAAAAAGAACGGCGATAGTGGGCACCCTTTCCGCACTCCCCGTCCTATCGTGGCCCATCCCGATTCTCCATTGGATACCCTAATCTGCACCGTCTGGTTCATAAACAAATTCCGAATCAGACGCCTGTCCCTCCAATCGACCCCTAATTTCTTTAACGCTCCCATTTATTTCCTCCATTCTATCCAATCAAACGCCTTCTCGAAATCTATGAAGAATGCAAAAAAATCCAGTCCATACTCTAGGTTTCTTTCTACTAGCGTCCTCATCACCGCTATAGCGTCTCGCGTTCCCATCCCTCTCCTAAACCCGCACTGGTCGTCACCCAGGTATTCATTTGCCTTCTTCTCTAGCCTTCTTTTTTATAATTCTCAGAACTACTTTGGCCGCGTGGAATATTAAGCTTATTGTCCTATATGTGTTTGTGTAAGCTTATTGTCTTCTTATGTGTTTGCCTTAATCTTCTTTGGTATAGAAATTAGTACAGTCTTCGCGAATTCTTCCGGCCACACTTTATCCTCATAAATCCTACGAATAAGCGCAGAAAGTTGTCCTCTTCCGTTCTTCCCCATGCTCTTCAAAAGCTCTGCAGGTATGTCATCTATTCCCACCGCCTTATTTGTTTTCATGTCTCGTAGAGCTATTTCGATTTCTCTATCTAGGATACTTGGTCCGATACCATCTCTGTCGATATCGTCCTCCCTTTCTGTATCTAATCTATTGGGCCTTATTTCTTTACCATACAGCTCTTCAACGTACTCCTTCCACCTCTCCTGGATCTCTTTCGGTTCTACGATCCCCTTTCCCATCTTGTCTGTTATCGTTGTAATTCCCCTTCCCTTATTACCACCCGTCAGTTCCTTTACTTTCCAATATAATGCATCTACTCTTCCCTCTTTTTGGTATTTCTCTAACGAGTCGATCTGTTCTCTCCACCTCTCGCCTCTCTAGCTTTCTTTGTTTCTCTTCTAATCCTGTTATTTAACTCTCAGTATTTTCTCTTACCTAGCTCTGAGTTTACGCTCTTCCATTTCCTTCTCTCCTCCATCTCCCTCATCATCTCCTTCGAGATAAACGGTTTTCTAATTTTAGTTGCACTGACTACGCCTACCGTTGCTTTCGCCGCTTCAGCAATTCCATTTTTCAAACTTCCCCATTCATCTTCTACTAATCTACATGTTCCTCACCCATTATCTCATCCACTTTCTCTCGATACTTCTTCATTACCCCAGTTAATGCCTCCTTATTCCACTTTCGTACCCTCCTCCCCATTCTTATCTTTTTCAGTTTTACCCGTCATTTGATGACTAATTAGTAGTAGGATTAGGGTGATTAGGGTACTTCGATGACTAAGGTCATTCGCACCACTTGATGACTAATAAGTTGTGGCCTGTGTCTGCATCAGCTCCTGAAGTATGCGAGTTTATAACACTATTTCTGTGTCTGTGACGAACCATTACATAATCTATCTGGAACCTATCTGTGTCTCCCGGCTTCTTCCAAGTGAACCTACATCGAGGATGATGTCTTAACCATGTGTTTACAATTACCAGGTTATTTCTATGGCAAAACTCCACATCTTTCTCGCCCTGGTCGTTTCTCCTTCCTAGCCAGCAATCGCCCACCTCCCGCTCATCTATTCCTTCGCCCACCACCGAGTTCCAATCCCCCGTTACTACTAACTGCTTACTCCCAGGTGTCCTACCAATTATTTCCTCTAGCTGTTCATACACCCAATACACCTCTTTATGATTAAAGGTAGGCATATAAACCTAGATTATATCTAAATTCGTTGGATCTGCCTTTAGTTCCACGACTATAATCTTATCATTCAACGCATATGCATACACTACTTTTCTACCTAGTATCCTATTCATTACGAATGCAACCTCGCGCTGACTTTTATTCCCTCCACTGTAAAATACCCTATAGTCGTCGCTCCAGTAGTCGTCGTCAACATTCCATCTTACTTCACCAAGACTCATGATGTCTGCACCCACTCTCTCCATTTCTTGCTTTATATTTTCTAGCAACCCCGCCCTCAGCATAGTCCTATCATTCCACGTGCTTATTCTAGTTTCGTTCCTCTTCTTTATTTTCTTTTCTTCTGCTGCAACTACGTCTGAGCAAGGATTTCGTGTGATGACGACCGCAGGGGTCTTGCTCCCACCGCTGCCGGGCACGACGCCCGGACCTCTGGGACGAGTCCCGTAGTTGCCAGGATTCATTATCATTTGAGAAATGTCCATAATTTCAAGGTTTTTGTTTCAATCGAGATAGTATTCCGTGGCCTTACTCAATAGTGTTTTTTACGTGACACCATTACTTCAGAGGCCGCCCCACTGGGGTCAGACGCCTTTCGCAGCCGCCTCACTGAGGTACAGACGCTGCGCGGACTACCATTCGTCTGTCTCTTAACCTTCGACCAATCTGGCATGAGTGACCCTACCAGGAGTATTGCTCCCGCCAGTGCAGCTCTAGGAGTCATCGGAGCACGCAAACCTTTCAACCACGAGAAGGTTGTAGTCCAAGAGAAGATGTACACAGATCCAAAATATATGGTGCATATAACGTGAGTTTATTTTGCGTATGACTATGTGAAATATTTTTGTAAGATAGTTTAGATGCTGTGGCCAAGTCATTGCTCTGGTTAGTGAAGGATGTTGATGGGTGAAAAAAGGTGAGAAAGTAAAAGATAGTGAAGAATATGTAATAGAGTTCACTTAATATTGATCTGAGACCGGCTTTCTGAAACTTTAAGAGTAGCAAAGGCAAATGGCACAAATCCGATAGGATATATATGTCTCAACTGTAACTTAGAAACATAAATAAAAGACGATTAACATTTTCCGGCGATACTACGCGGAATAAGAGGATGAAAAATTAAAATAAATTTTGCCATTCAATAAAATATATTCAGCTGACCAAGAGAGTTGTGAGAGAGTCACATAAACCATGGAGTTGTAAACTTAATTTTGTAATGAAATATCAATGGAAAAATTACAAGTTGGCATTAAATAACGAATCTAGATTAAACACAGTTCTACAAATTTAAAAATGCCAAGCAAATTAAAACTCAAATAGAAATCCGTTCCTCCGAAAAGTAGTGAAAGTAAGCAAATTATGCAGAAATAAAAATGAAGTAGAAATAGAAATGGTCGGGTAGAAAAAGCCGAAGTAGAAATGGTCGGGCAATATATATAAATAAATTATCCTATATGCGGAATATTGGTGTATACTTTCAAACATTCCCTAATTCGTATTGTATTTTTGCACAGAATGTTAGAAATTAAGGAGATGGAGATAAACACATTTCCTATACTAATTTTAATAAGAAGAAACGAGAGAAAAATCTTAGATAAAAATGAAACTTGAGGAAAAACTTGATGATACAAAATGCAGATGTAAATAAGAGAAAAGGTAGGTCATCTTGCTCTGCAGTTCTGGATTCAGATACAACAAATGAGAGACAAATAGGTGAACACGAAACATTCAGCAAGCAGCAGTAAATAACAAAAAACATAAGCATTAAATATATATATCGCAAGTGAAAATGTATTTCGACGATTTCAGGATCAACTAGGAAAACATTCACTCTCATAGAATAAGAGAACCAAGCAACCCCAAATTTTTTTATCCTAACGTTATTTTATTTTATTTTAAAGAAAATGGTACACATACAGCAATATTGCCAATTTAAAGTGCACTTATAAAAACCACAAAGTGACACACGTTAACTACAAAAAATCAAACATTAACAAAAACCACAAACCCAAGTTGAAAGCAATATGATTAGGCCAAGTCAGAGTAATTTTTAGGGGATAGAGAAAAGGGGTCAATATCAGTAGGGAGATAATTTATTAGTGCGGGGAGACAGAATAAAAGAGAATGTTTAATTAATGATAATCTGGGTGTGGGCATGTGGAGTAGTGAATATAACCAACTTCAGCATTTCAGCGTCATGGTTGGCAAAAATATTTAACAAAAAATAATACCTCATAATATTCACATTAACTCTAAATTGGGTGGTGGGAGAAAATTTATTCATGATAGTGAGGTGGAGAAGGGGCACCCATAATGACAAATACTATGAAATAAGCAAATAATAAATACATATAACGTTAAGTTGGGCCAGAAAAATACAAAAGTGATCGATATTGTAATTTAAATGATGTTTTGGCACTCACGTTATTCAACTTAGCAAGTGATAGTTAACTGTGGAAATTTATAGTGTCGACTTGAATTAAAACGAAAACATTTATTTGCCCGATTAGTAATAAATACATTATATAGATGTGAAAACTTTGTGGCCACAGATCAACCCTAATTATTTAAACAGAAGGCAGAAAAGAGGACAGGAAAAAGTAAACGGAGAAGAAATAAGAAATGATAAAAACCGGAAAGGCAAAGAGACAGACGGCGAGAGGACAGAGGTCGGGCAGTTGGAAAAGGAAGAGATGGGGACTGGACGGAGAGAAGAGGTTGGGTAGATTCTAAAGGCCCTCGCAGGACTTAAATTGGAGAAGTTTGCGACGAATAAATGCCGTTCTTTAGCACTTAAAACATGCAAATTAGGGAAAGCAGGGAAAGGAAGAACAGAGCGCAGAGAGCAAGACGGTGTTGTGTTGGTTGAGGGGTTCAAGAAGCGGAAGTCCATCAGAGCAACGCGCTGGTACCCCCACACATTGTGCGACGGAGAAACCGTGAAGGCGTGCAGGATTAAGAGATAGGAATGGATTGTCTTAAGGGTGCCACGCGTTGAACATAAGAACATGAATTCAGTGTCTAACCGTCATATTAGATTATTTCTGTGAATGAAAATGTTTCAAGCAAACTCATTTCTCCCAAATATGGAGGCTACGAATTTTGCAGAAGCCGCGTTCATGGCAATTTAGTAGTTAATCTAGGCTGTGACGTTTAATGAAAAATGAAACATGGAAACACGAAAAAACGAAGGCAATGGTGAACCCAGTGTCAGGTTTCAATGGAATCTTGTTGTGTTGAACATGCATTAATCTTTTTCCATTTATTTAAGTGTAGAACAAATGGCTAGGAGCTCTCTAAAGTTTACTCAGTTAAGAGCTTCATACATTCAGAAAATGTCTTATAACCAATACCTACTCGTAACACTTCAATACAGCGGATAGCTATGCTTTTTTGGAGTCCTCTTATTGGTTATTTTCATAATTATTGACGGCTTTTAAATTTAAATTTGGATTTAGAGCATGTTCTCATGGTTTGGTACAAAAGTAATTTAATGAAAAAAAATTACTAAAACTATTTTGTTAGAATTCAATAATTCCCCACGCTGCACATATGTTGCATCAAATTTATGTGCAAAAGGTATTCAAAATTTCCATCCGTGAAAATTAATTTTCTTCCGGTAGTTAACCGTGAAATAAATCACATTTAAATTGAATTTGGGTACTTTTTATTTAATTTGGGTGGATATGAATTTCCATTCCCCAACCCAGTAAATAGATAAAAAGAATTATTCCCTGGGTGGCCAAATGTGATAATTGAAGGGGAAATGTCCATAAGATCAGTCTGAGAATTAGGTGCCCGGACGGAAACGGTGATTCGACGTTTGAAGGGTGATCCAGCTCGACACTATATTTTTTTTTTACTAAGAACAAGATCGCAATCAAGGAGGTCTCGATCGATTGGGTGTGTAACTAAGATGTAAGCATAAGATTGGGTTTGGGCCGCGCATGTGCAAGGTGTAGGTGTAGACTCGTGGCGACTGGCGGCCATTTTGGGCGTGGACGAAAATCTTGGCGCAGCATACCACCCGAATCTGATTTGATTGCGGGCTGACTTTGGTGCCAAACGAAATATCTCGTTCCGAGTTTTAGATTATAGTGAAACTTAGTTTGTAAAATATTAATTATTATTACCCTCTTACTCAGACGTATTTACGTTAACCTAGGCCCATGTTTCTTAGAACATCACAACTTTTATATTCGCTTTACCTGAAAAAAACCTTATCTAATTGCCCTAGAAGATCAACTTTTCGCAGAATGCTTTTACTGATTTTAGCTCAACTTACATGGGCTCCAATGGGAAAACAGGAAATAGGATCAGTAATTCGAAGTGCTTTTCCACCATACGCAAATTGTATCTTAATGAGAAATGATCTCAGAATTTAACTTCCAGTAAATTAAATTGCAGTGCAAATTCATATTATTTCTAGAGGTAATAACAAACAAATTAATAACAACAAAATAAGTACCGAAGCCGAATGCCTTGTGGCGACGCAGTCGAGTACTCCGTCTAGATAAGTATTTATTTAAAATGTTTTTCCCGTCATTCTGCATTTAGACCATTTAGACATCTTAGTTTTGCTCGTCATTTTATTTATTATGATCCATTACCTGAAGTACAACTATCTACACAGCACAACTTTCTTTTTTATTGGTTGTCTTTTTTTACTTAGTGCCATTTTGTGCCATTTCATAAAAAATTATCTTAAAATTCTGCAATCCATAGCATACTAAGTCATTTCATTCATACCTTTCCAATCCTGGCTTGAATCTACAATTGTTAGTGGCTTTGTCTGTCAAAACCAAAGTTTTGTACCAACTTCGTGAACCTTGCTAAGTTTTCTTAATTAGCCCTTCTTAACGGCAAATATCGAAAGGTGGAATTTCTCATTTGCTTTGACTCACAAAACCTTTTTACCGCAGAGGATGCGTCAAGTTAATCTTCTACGATGGTGAATTAGCCGATGGTTAAAAAGTTATTTCGTATTTTGACCGATCTTTGTAGGAGGGTAAGCAAGTGCAACAACGAGGAAAACTGCAAGTAAACTCAAGCTTTATTAAAGGGATAGGGGCTAATTGAGATTATTATGGAACGAAAATATTTCATAATACATATAAAAAAATCCAAAATTATTACATGATCGTTATGTGGACTTAGTAAACTTAGGCATTTGGCGTAATAAATGGAAAATATAATTTTTAAAATGGAGTAAATGGGTTACTATCCTCACAAGTAGGGTTTTAACCACTTGAGCTTAGGTTAATTTACTTTTTTAAATGTTCCTTTGTTCAAAGTGAAACTGCTTCAAGTGATGGTGGTGTGAGAAAACACCGAAATACTACGGAGAAAAAGGAATGAGATGATGAAAATGTTACCATCTTCTCGGTGGGGATCTTGAGAGAATTGAGAAGGAGTTAAGAGCGAACGAGTGAAGGAGTTCTCACATAAACATCCGCAGTGACCTAAATTAAACCGGAAAAGACACCCAATGAGGTCGGATACGAGAGGAAAAAGTTGGACAGCGGAGGTACCAGGGGATGATAAAAGGAGAAAAGGACAAAGAAAAGGACTAGGTCCTTATTTCGTAGGGGGATCGGTCTGATGAGGGGTCCAAAGGAATTTCCGCTGGGGGCAAGGGGAGTTTAGGGGAAGGGCAGACTTGGGTTTGGAACCACAGGACGTATCGGAGGGATATGCGGAATACGTGCTTCCCTCCCGTACTCAAACCAACTAAGGACTCCCGAACCGAATCAAGCCATTGTCTTGCTCGTAAAGTCGGCGAGGAGTAGAAAATAGGGGTAAATTCTACATTTACATACTAACCTACGAACGTCATCAAGGGGCTGCAGCGGGGTGCCTTAGCACACAAACCATTAGGAAGGCAGGGGATTGGGAGCAGCTATATTGACAAGGGAGGAATGTTGAATTAATAATGTCTAAACGGTTTAGGATTTCAAGCAGCCATGTGTCACTAAAGGAGTGGAAATAAGGTATTTCTGTACCTAAATTTTATATCTTATATTTATCTTGTTTTATCGCTTCACTCAATTATAGGTGTATACATATATTAGGGTAAACATTATAACAAAAGTGCTATACTGAAAGTAGCACGATCTGAAATTATCAACAATGTCAGCCTGTTTCGTGACCTCCGAACTACTACCGGTTCCTTACTTAGTCCGTCCATCGGCTGTGTGGAATTTTAAAGAAAACTTAGAGGGAATAATTGAACTGTCTTGAAATTAGCGGAGGAGGCAGTAGAGGAGAGATGTACCCAATACGCGCTTCTTTTTAAAATCAAACCAACGCAGGACTCCAGAACTGAATGTCAGCCTACTGTTAGGAGTGGCGAAGGTGATAAAAAGGTGGGTACAATAAAAAAGCAGAAGCAATGAGAATTTCAAGAGAAACATGGATTTAAATTCAAACATGAAACAGGAGGGCTTAAGTTAGAGCATAACAAATATAACCATTTGAGCACGACAGGTATAACATTTGGTTACCAGAGGAGCATTCAAGGCAAAAATGGACGAAGTACAAAGATTAATGCGTAGAGACCCACATAATTAGAAGGAAATTAATGTTAGGAACAGTGGGTAGAGACGTTTAGGAAAGATCATTGAGGAGCTTGAAATGGAGCCTGGTGGTTTATGGTAGCAAAATGTGGATGCTGAGTAAAGTTAGGACAAGAGGAGATTGGAGGCGCTAGAGATGTGTGTGTGCGTGTGGATAAGGGACGAAAGAAGAGGAGCCGATCACACTTGTGTTGGGTGGAAGTTCGATTCAGGAAATCAAGAGGAAAATACGGAAGATGGGTATTGCAATGTTATATTGAATACTGTTATGGAAGACGCAGGTAAAGGGGGAGAAGAAGGATAACCATTCCAGATATTATGAATGGAATTGTATTGAATTGAAGATACGTGTATTGTATACGTATCATGATTACGTGTTAAATAGGTGCAACCCTAATGAAGGTAACTAACGAGTATCGATGATGAATCAAGAATCTGTATGAATATATATATCATAAAAATATTTTTTTCACTGAGAATCGGCCATCATTCCATCTACACATCACCATTGTGTTGTACAATTCTATGTTTCCTATCCTCTTTCTTTCACCATCTGTTTGAACGAAATGTATATACATACATTTATATACATAAAGTCAAAATTTATTCGTGCTTTTGAGCGTCTGATTTTCGAATGGATGAGTATATATATATATATATATATATATTCAATCAAGGAAATTCACACGTGGTGAAATTATATCCAACAGACGTGACAAGTAAAAAACATAGTGGCACAAACAAAAGAAACTCACACGAACGGTTTAATTTTCGACAGCGTTCAGCTGTCTTCTTCTGAATTGGAGAGAGTACTGGATACAGATGTGCACATGTGCACATCTGCATCCAGTACTCTCTCCAGTTCCTCTGGAAGAGTCCCTGAGGCACTTATTGTTAGAACTGTTGGTTCATTGTGCCAGGGCACCCTAAATGCGATCGCCCATAGAGTCCTACCATCTTACTGAAGGTCAGCAGGTCCCTAATGGGAATATTCCTAATATCGTTGGGATCCAGCAACGGTGATCCCAGATATATATTTCGAGTCATCACAGCATGGCACTCGCCGAGTATGTGAGATGTGGTTTTTAATCCTGTTCTTTGAACCATCTGCACCTGGTTGAGTCTGTGATCATCAGGAGATGAAGGTGCCTCATTACTTGATAAAGTCCAGTAAGTAGACCCACTATCGTGCGTACTTAACCTCCGTTTATCAGAAGAAGTCTATATGCGAGGCCTGGCCTTGGTCCCTCTGTAGAGAGTTTGGCCTGCCGTAGCTTCGGTGTAGTTCGCCAGATCTGAGTGTTGCGCTATGCGCCATATTATGATCTCGGCTATCTATACTGAGGGTGCGATGGGAACAAATGGTCCCAGCCCTATCGGATTGCGGTTGGTTCCTGCTTTCGCGAGTTCATTTGCCATTTCATTTTCGGTTATGCTTACATGGTGTTGCACCCAGAAGTGTTCCAAATTGCCGTATCTACCTATCGTGCTTCGCAATACTCGTGCAGCAGCCATAGTGATGTAAGAGCTCTCAGAGCCGCTTGACTATCGGTGCATATATGGGCTGGTCTGTCCTGCAGTACCACCTCTTTTACAAAGTAGGTACAGGCCAGAAGGGCATGTACGTCTTCCTGGAATACTGTAGCATGTTTTCCTATAGGGATTGAGAGATTTTGTTTTCCTATGGGGATTGAGAGATTTTTGGCTGGACTGCAACAGTAAATTCCAGCTCCCGCTCTTTCAACTTTTCTGGACCTATCAGTATACCATACATGGGCCCCAGAACGAAGTTCTTTCCCTTCATCTTAGGTCTACTGTTCTCTATCCGGATACAAGGTTTTTAAAAGTAGGTGTGAGTTGCAATAATTGCGTCAGACCCCATCAACAATGGTACTTGATTTTTTTTAGCTTCGTCCAGACTTATCTGTCACCGGAAATGCTTCCCTTGTCATACTACTGTCCTGATCATTTAAGGTGATAGGCCACTGTCCTTGCCTGAGTTTCAACTTCATGGTAAAGTGGTCTGAGATTCAGGTTTCCAGCTCCAATTTTGGGGTAGTTTTCATTGCCTCTAAAACACTCATACAGGCCATTCTCTATAAGTGGTTAAGTATCTTGGCACCTACTTTCTGAGTCCTTTTCCTAAAGACTTGGTCTAAAGACAAAAAAAAAACAATTTGAACATATAATCTTAGGAGATGATATAGGAGATATAGGAGATGATATATCGCTTAGGAGAAAAGGCGATTATTAGAAATGCATGCCAACAAATGAGAAGCATTGTAATTAGAATAGGATTTTGAAAGGAACTAGGGAATGCAGGATGTGTATTTCAAGGCATATCTAAGGGTGAGCAAAGAGATATTCGTCCGTAGGAGCGTTCATGCATATTCGGTACGCAATATAGAAATTGCTCGTTAACCATTCACTTTTTTGGGTAGCATATGATTATGAATTTCGAAATTATACGATGTAGAAGACTTAAAATACCAATATATATTTGGAAACGAAGAATAAGGGGAAACAACCTGCCAAGTTCGAAACATCGCATCTTCAAGTATTTTTGTTTTACGTGCTTCGACGGTTAAGGTAATTTCGCACTTACTGTGTGCCACATGCAGCCAGGGGCAACAGCACTCAGACGAATTGGAGGATCACCCCTCAAACTCGAGCCGAGCCCAACGATGCTTAACTTCGGTGGCTGATGTGGAACCGGTGTTACCATCGTGGTGGGCCGTTGCCCTCGCATCTTCAAAAAAAATCTCTCAAACTGTCCGAATTGTTTTAAAGGTACGATATTTCTTTCATACCGTTAGCCAATCTCGTCCAATTTACATATTTTCTATATTTTTGCATTGGAGAATAAATGCAAGGAAATACGACTTATTAGTGATAGCAATGATGTGGATAAAGTTATTCTTGTGATCAGAAAAGAGTTGAGAACCGTTCCACTCGGCTCGAATTCAAGGAGCCAATTATCCAATTCTATGCTGTCACTGTCTGCTAGTGGCAAATATTAAGAAGGAAATTACCTTTGCCGTTTATAAACGTTAAAATGAAGTACTACTACGAAGAACAGAGTGTATTACATCGACATTTAAGCTCAAAATAATGCCTAAATCCCCATATATAAAAAAACTATTCACATTCTTCGCGTAGCTTCCCTCATTGTCAGCAAGTGTCTATCAATCAGAAGACAGTCAACAAGTGTTACAAGGCACAGTTTTCTTTTACCTTCTGAGAATAGAAACGAGTGAGTAGCGGTGGAATTGCCGATTTGGAAACTCAGCCGCCTTAGGAATTCGTGCAGTGGAAATGAATATATAAAACGCGGGAGGATAACAAAATGTAAATGAATGGAGGGGCGGCGCATTGTTATCCGGGAAGGACTTAGTAAAGAGATCCGGTTCACTGTGTACAATCTCAAGTCAGAGTGGGGAGTGACCTTTTTATTTCCATTTGGTATTCCTCTCTCCAACATCATTCCTTTTCGTCGAGGGGAGTATTGTTCCCCAAATGTTTCCAATTGTCCTCACTCGACTCATGGCCCACACAATGATATTAAGAAAAAAAGTGCTTCTCAAGAATTACAAATTTTCAAATCGGAAGTAACTGAAATTATGACTTAAGCCTATTATTATGAGCAATTAAATATACTAATATTTTAACAAAATAAAAAAATAAAAATACCATGCAATGCTAAAATATGTGGCTATTTTTAAAATAACTCACAATATTTCTGAAATGCGTGGGTGATGACTGTATTTTCTTCAAGTCTTGATTAATGCTCACAAATTATTTTTAAATTTTTATGTAATGCATTTTTTTCCCGTTCGCATGCAGTAGGAGAATATAAAATAAATTCAATGACAAAATCGGTCCCTGCGGAAATATAAATGAAAAATTCTGAATTATAAAAGCCTTGACTTTCCGATCACAAACTCCTTCAAACCGTCAATGATACAAATTTTGTATTTTAACTCGCATGTAGTAGAAGCTAGGCTTTATAGCGACATTCTTAACAAGCTGACTATGCTTCATATTCATTTAATTTTCTACATAAACTATTTTCTCTGAAAAATTGAAATATCGTGGATGTGTTAATTTGCGCTATGTAAAAGATCAACGGTCTTCCTGAATTGATAGGATATCTTATAATACATATAAAGATAAAAACAATTGTAGCCTCATATTTTACTCTTTAAATTTAAATTTTGTTACTTTGCTTCCAGGGCTAGGTACTCATCATTCCTTTCAGTTCACCTCGAATAGTATCACGCTCGCTCGCACTAAAGATGACGGTTAGCATTTATTTTTGGAGCCTTCTCTAACTTAATTTCTCTGAGAACAAACGACCAATAAAAAATATTCAAATTGGGGACATTTAGAATTTCCTCTGCTATAGGGATAAAGCTATAAATTAAAAGTATAACTTAGTTATTCCACGTGGATATCCATGTGGAATAACTAAGTTATACTTTTCATTTACAATGTTAAGCAAATTCCACCAAGTCACGCCTGAGACAACGGAGTAGATAAAGCTATAGTTGCCAGACGCACTTTTTCTAAACTAGTCACTGATATTTCACTGTCAAATGGACTTATTAGGACAACAATGTTCCTTCGGTTTTATGTAATTTTCTGCAGATCACTGGACAAAATGGTCTAACACCCAAGAGGCAGACAGAACCTTATTCAGTTCACTCGATGTCTGGCTGAGCCTGCTGTAGTTTGGCATGCATTGTAGGAATGTAAATTCTTGGGAGTTACAAGAAAAAAAGTATATGATAGTTAAATTGACTTACATTAGTTTATATGACATATTAGGGGTGCGTAGCGCACGTAAAATGTCAATCATCAAAATGATAAGCCGCAAATATAGAATTTCAATGAGAATCCTGAATTTCAATGAGAATCCTAAAAAATTAATTCCCGAGTATTTGGGGATATTAGTTACTTGTTTATCTGATATAAGGTAGGTACTGAGGTAAAATGTGTACTTCTATTGGGATGAAGTTACATTTAATACTTTTTTATACATACATCGATAGTAACGGCAGAATAATTTTATGGTAAACATTTTACGACTTCGTTAGCATTTTCGCGCTGGAGCCTTGCAAAGCGAAATTCTTTCCCCATCACGAGTGCTGAAAGAATTTCATTGTAATCTTATCAACGGAGCGCTCTCGTGTTTACAAATCCCACACGTATACTTTTCGTCCGATTTGGGGCCCAAGTTCTCAGGACACCGAACCCTTTCTTCGGTCGTTGGGTGGAAGACCCGAGGAGGATCCTGACCCTTCACCTCAGTGCCAGCCTATAAACTATCAACTATGTGTGTACGCAGTGATTGGAAAAAAATATTCCACACTCAATATTTTATCAGAAGCGTACTCCATATGTTTAAATGTGCATTTAAAAATCATAAATGAAAATCCACAGTAATTATTAACAATTGTTTTTGCTAAGAACACAACATGCCTAAAAATAACGTAATATTCCCGTTCGAAATTATGTAAATTACCTGTCAGTGCTACATAGGGAATGCACTTCAGAGCCTATATTTCCCGGGTGGGAAACAATTAGTTTTTGGTGTATCCTCTGCGAAAACGAATAGTTGACCAGGCCCCAAACCATGAGTAAGGCTATCGCCGAGAGGAAGTGTAATGCTAATTTTCGCCCGCAGGCCGAGGATAGGGTTGATGTCCAGCCGCGTGGGTCCTTAACATAATCTGTGACATTTTTTCTTGCTAGTCCCAGGAATCATGTTAACTAGGCTTTCGTTCCCATACGTAGAAATATTTAGGCCATTTATAATGGGTACGTTCACACGAGATGAAACGCCACGCTAACACGGCGTTCGTACTGCAACTTAACGTTGATCGATCCTGGCGTTTGTAAAATGTCATGACATTTACGAATGTTCGTCATATGCTAACAATTAAAAGCATATACGGGCAATCAGACATCACAATTTCCATCTGAGACATTGAGATGTTGAATCAACTAAGGGTTTTATTCCATTTCAGATATCTACTCTACTTATAAATATAGATACCCTTCGGTGCAATTTCATTTTACTTATTTCTCCAAAGTGCAGGAGATAAGGCCATCAAAACATACACCGAGGGAATATCTAGTAATTTTTTTCGATAATTTTAATCATTGCAGTAGAATAACTCCGAGTTATAACCAATTTTTACAATTATAATTCATAAGTGTAAATATATAAATATTTAATTTTTTCCCTAGTTTTACAGTTCGTCGTCAATATTTGTACTTATTACGAAGGAATTTACTTTCCATGTTTTGCCAAAAATAACCTATAACCGATCCATTCTACAGCGGGTTAAAAATGTAGCACAATTATACGCCTATTTATATAATGTACTTTCATTTTAGCGATTACACAGTAGTTTTCTTAAAGTAGTTCAGCCAAAATGTAATTAAAACAATCATGGCCACCATTGTCCAATTTACCTTTGTACCTTCTGATTCCGTAAACACAGTTGCCGGAATTCACGCCTTATCAGCGAAACACAAGTCACGATCTTTTCTTTTTTCACCAGAATGAGTGGCACTCTCATTGGATATAAATAAGTGGAGTCCGATGTTAAAGAGGAGTTTTCCCGCGCTATTCATCAGTGACTGTTTTTTAATGTAAAACACTGATTTTATGGAACTATCTACCTGCGATTGAGTATTGCTTTCAGCTCACGGTGTGCATCGCGGTAGGAAAAATAAATTTTTCAAGAGCATGAATGTGGCAAGAGGTACCTTTAAAGCATCTGACCAAAGCGGAAATATGTTTTAGTATAAATTGGAAAAAATAATAAATTTAGAGATATAATAAAACACTCGTTGAATTCCAAAAATGCTTTAGCACTAGAAAAACCTGTGCCGAGGTAAAAAAAAAAACGAGTAAAAAAAATCCATATGTCCTCACCAGAGGTCCTCAAATGGATCCATAAGAAATCGGTCCTCAGGCAGCGAGTATTTGTGAATTGCATCTAAAAATGCTGCCAAAACAAAAAGGTGATGCCAAAAAGGAAATGTGTTTATAGGAATTATTTAAACCTTTTATCATCAATTAATTCCACCGTGCGCTGCAAATTAAGGCTCGACCAATAAATCTTTCATTGTTATTGGGTCTATACTTTTTCTGTCAAAAAGTTAAAACTATACATCTCTCCATAGTGCCTAACGAACATATTTAGCTGATTTTGATTATTCTTCTTGGAGTAAATATCTTTGGCTTTCTCAGGTTTCTTACATGTATATTTATTTTCCGCTTGTATAAGACCTAGAAGTGGTGGAAGGGCTTGCGCGCTCAAGTGACCCCTAGAGACTGGAGGGAGCAACCATTATTATTTATCGCTATCATTACGCGCTGATATACCGTCTAATACTCTCAAGCCTGACAAAGTTTTCAGAATAGCATAGTAAACAAGTAAACCTTTCACAGTAAAATAAATAGAAAAAGCATAAGAAATAGTATTCGTCGTTAACCAAAACCATCAAAATAGCATTAAAATTAGTAATTTCTGGAATAATACGCTGTTTTAAGTTGTTTTTCTTAGATTTTATTCGATCAGCGAAATAAAACGGAAACTTGAAAAGGCATCAATGGAGATAAAAACTTCAGAATTTCCTTTACCTTAAGAATTAGGCGATCACGTGGCCACGCCTACAAATCACCTCCGTTTTATCGCATCCTTCATTCCATATGGCATCGCCGAATAAGGACCCATTTGTTTTGATGGTCACACTCTCCGCCTGCAGTGAATTCCGTGGGGCATGAGGCATTTTGATCGCGTCCTCCACCGGTCAGTCTTTTACGCGGCCTTTCACTGAAAAAAAGTCCGTAGCCGTTAAGTACAGGGTCACGGAGAAGCAAAAGAGGGCAACTTTTATTGAGCCGAATCCTTTTGCCTTTCTGCTCCTCCATCTCTCTCTCTCTCTTCAAAGGGTCCAAAAAAGGAAAACAAAATAAAAGGAAATCGAAGTCGATCGAGATAAGTCCAGGATTCTCGTAAAGTACGAGAGACCCGTAAAGCAGGAGATTGAGTGTGTGTTGGGCTGCAGACGTGCAAGGGGGGCAAATATAGTCCCTCTTTATAGTCTACGCCCTTTCCGAGAGTAAGGAAGTGCGTTCATAAACAGGATTTCCGAACTAAAAAAAGAGGTTTAACAGCCGAAATTTGGACGAGAGAACGAAATAAATATATATTATCTGAGTATAATGCTTCGCGAAATACTCCGTTCTCTAGCGAACTACTTTGCTATCTAACTTAAGAATGGATTTTAATATGTTCAACAGTTACTAGTACATCGTGCCTGCGAAAACCTCACTTTATGAGGAAAAAGGTACATAAAAGTAGTAAGAACTTATTTTTGAGTTGACTGAATGTTCACATACATAGCAAATTATTTGTAAATGTATTTGACTATAGTTATATACACCAAGTATAGTGTCATCGTTTAAATAAAACATTGTGTATTGTTTCGAAGGAGATTATTTATGTACAATAAAGCATGTAATGCAACTAGCATGAAGTAAATAAATAGAGTATATAGAAGTTAGGGGGGGTTACCTTAGAATAAAATAGTTTCTATTACGTGGAGTTCTTCTTGCATTAACGAACTCTACATTGGTGACCCCGACGAAGAGAATATTCAAGATTTATTGAAAATAGTATTGCCACATGCCGACAACTTTCAACGACTACGCGAGGGAAACACCCGGCTTCATCAGGACCTGATTGAACTTCCATTTGAACTTTTGGAAAAAGGTTCTATTCTAGCCACAGATATCAATATAACCCACCTCCAAAACTTTAAGCTGAATAAAAATCGCCGCTTTTGGGCCAATTCTGGTGATTTCCTCCCGGATTTTTTTTAATCGTAAGATTGAATTGACAGGGAACTCAATACTGCAACGACAGTTGTTAGTCACTTTTAGTCAAGTTTATTTTTTCAGGTAACTAAAATATTTATTGACGAAAATAAAGTGGTTTTTGCTGAATTATAAGGTATAGGGTGAAACCCAGTCGGTTCCTCCTGCACATGGAGCCACGTGGAGACGTGGAAGGGACATGAAAACAATCTGCAAAGGAAAATATTCATTACCGCATAGCTAAAGGCAAAACATTGTTAATGTGAATTCTATTACACTTAAGAACCTAAGGCTTGGTAGGGAAGACGAGTTCTTGGAAGTCCGTTTTTATCCTGAAAGCCGGCACAGCACGTCGTGACTCAATGGCCAGCATGGATCCCTGCCGCTCGGAATTGACGCTAAGATGGCTTGAGTCACGCACTGGACTGCCCTGGAGAGACACGGTAGCAGAGTAAGAACAAACGGCTCAACTACTGTTTCAGCCAAAACGTCTAATTCAACTTCCGACCCCAAAATCTAAATATTTTTCGAAAAACATTTTTTGGTGCATCTGTGGCTATCGCACCTTTTCTCAAAATTCCAAATAGAAATTTAAAAAAAATGTTTTTCAATGTACCCTAGCAGCTGATCGATATTAATCTGAACCAACCACGACGAATGTAGAACGAGAATACTGAGAAAAACCTACCTGCAGCTTGACGTGTCGCTGTGACACCACCACCCATGTAGCCGGA
The DNA here is from genome assembly GCA_963573305.1 of Pyrrhosoma nymphula. Classification (NCBI taxonomy): domain Eukaryota; kingdom Metazoa; phylum Arthropoda; class Insecta; order Odonata; family Coenagrionidae; genus Pyrrhosoma; species Pyrrhosoma nymphula. The sequence continues at coordinate 42,822,541 of OY754334.1, forward strand.
TAAACCGAGCCATTGGTTTGCACAGGCGGAATCTCAGTTTGTACTTTCGGAGATCAATAATGAGCTAAGGAAATTCCATTACATTGTCTCAGATTTAGATAGCCGTGTCCTGTGAAGTTGAGTGCATCATCTACAATCCTCCATTTCAGAGTCTCTTTGCGACTCTGCAAATTAAGCTTCTCTAACGTCTATCGACTTATGAGGAAGAGCGTGTTCGCCAATTACTTTCAGACGAGAAACTCGGTGATCGCGAACCTTCTGAAATTTGACGTCATTTCCGCTCTCTCGCAGGTGCGACAGCTTTACTTGATAACCTCTACCTGCAATTGTGACTTTGGCGATTGCCCCTGTACGACCAAGGAACCCTGACTGCCTTTGCAGAGTTAACCCTGGACAATCTATCGGAGCTGGCCTAATGGATCATTGAGGAGTCACCTCCTCCTTTGGCCGTCCTTGCCATTTCTCCCAACACAAGTAAGCCAGCGGGCAATAAGCTTTACCTGGCCTTCGAGGGTTCGTCAAGATAAGTTGCGGAGCTGTCGACTTCACGTGATCATCGTTGACTGGTCGCTCGATCGTCAATGGTAAAAAGTTAGAAGCCAGTTGCACTCTCGATATGATGGTCCCACTCTAAGTTCCAGGATACGGCAAAGAAATGTAATCCACCCTGGAGCTATATGAGAAAAGAGAACGACGGCCAATAGGGACATCGACTGATTGCTTATCCAAGTCGTGTTTTCGTCTCCGACCAATCTTCTAAGTATCGAATTCTTGTCGATAAAGGGTCTGACCTCTCCTGCTTTCCACGGTGTTTGCTGAAAGTTTGCCATACTGCAACCATATTATATTTATAAATCTTAGTCATCGCCACTCCGTAGGGGGGTAGCATTTGGCTAAATATGGTGCCACCTATTTTTTCTATTATTTTGTTTTGTGGCCAAGGAGGTTGTTTATTAACAGGAAGGCATGTAATGTAACTAGCAAGAAGTTAACAAAGAGAGTCTGTATTAGCATGGACCTTCAAATAAAATAACTTCTTTTCTTTTTTCTTTTAGCATTTTTTTCTTCTTTTTGCATTTTTTCACTTTTTCTTATTGCATTATTGATTTTTTTCAGCATTAACAAACTCTACAGTATTTACCACTGCAAAATCTTGTAAGTATTACATGAACAGGTTAACAGAATAGATGGATATGGATGAAATAAATACAGGGAAGATGTGAATCATACTGTCTAAAGTGCGGCCACCAGGAAACGCAAATAGAACTCCGGCGTCGATAATACTTAACGGAAAACGCAATTTCCTCAATGCCAACGTCAATAGTCTCCTCGTGTAAACTAGACACTTGTTGAGCATATTTATATTACATGCATGCATACTCATCCACCTGACTCTGCCCTATGATTTCCTCTGTACATCCTAATCCTAGTATGATTGTTTTGCTTCATTTATATTCATATATTGTATTATTCACGTCCTCTAGTTCCTAAAGCTCCCAATTTATAATATCACTCCTGATATATCCTCCTATCCTCTTTAGTGTATCATCCTCAATATTCACCCGTAATTTTCTCAATCTATACCTTTCTCATTCCTTTCACTCTTTTATCATTTATCTAATTTTTTATTTGACACTCATTCACTCTCTCGACATGTCCGAACAACAAATCAAAATCCTTTCATATATGCCATTTATCGGAGCATCCATTCCATATTCTTTCATCACTCTTTCTCTTCCTACCTTATCACTAAGCTGAGGACATTTAGGCACTAAAAATGAAGAAATAGGCAGCCTAAATAGGCACAAAAATTTCAAAATAGGCACTTAAAATAGGAGCTTAAAATATTTTTTAATCGAAGATATGAAAACATAAATTAAAGAAACCGATAAATCGACGAAAGTTCAATTATTAACTTTGACCCCAAAGAGTTGGTCGATATCAGTAACAGCTGTCACTATTCTAGAAGCCCCTTTAGTGAAATAACGGATTCATTAAGATGAAATTTTAAGGATCCAAGAAATTAATACATGGCATCACTCAAAAGTTAAAAAACTCGAAGTCATTCAATATAGAACGGCCACACGGCCACGACTTTACCCAAGGCTCTAGTATAGTCTCCTTACCCAAGTCTAAAAAAAAACCATACGATCTTCGGCTTGGAAACTTTAAGATTGGGAACCTAGGATAAGCTGCCTAACCTTTGGCTTTGGAACCAGACAGATACCCACACAAGGATTTGGAACCTTGTCGAAGAAACCAAATAGCAGGCTTGGGATCCTCAATCAAGAAACCCACCCGTGGCTGGTATTGCACGGCAATTGGGCGCGACGCCTACGGCGATGGGGTTACAGGTTCAAATGCCTGAACTGGTAGTGACAATGTCACCATGGACCAACGCAATATACTAAAAATGTCTACATAAAGCAAACAGGACGACAAACAACAGAATGAATTTGGCGTCACCAAAGCAACGTTCTCAACGTTGTTCATATTTTTAGGGCCGTATGTGCTCGCGACGGAAAACCAAGTCGACTTATTTAAGAGGTATGAAACATGCTCTTTCAAATGAAAATGATTCAAAAGAGTATCCAGAAGGTCTTTCTTTTGTAATAGCGGGCAGATAATAACCTATTTTTGTCGTTTTTACAAATGTCATCCTCAAAGTTGCCCCTATTTTTAGGGCCTTATATGCCCGCGATGAAAAACCAGATATACTTTTTAGAGGCTTGAAATCATTCTCTTTATATTGAAAATGATCCAAAAGAAATTCCAGTGGGTCTTTTCTTGTAAAAGCGGGGAGAAAATACCCTATTTTTGGCGTTTTTACAAAAAGTGTCACATTTTGACTCGATTTTTAAAATAATGGAAATCACTATTAAGATGAAATATTATATTCATAAACCATGTATTGATAAGTTATCATGCTCAAAGTTTCACGTTGATAATATCTTTACTTCCTGAAATATAAAAAGCCAAAATTTTAATTTTTTTTCGATCCGCAATTTTTCAGGCCAGTTTCGCCCTGAACTTTCTACAAGGAAGTCGCTTTTACAGTTATTTTTATTCTGTTTTTTTATTAGAGCTCAAAACTTTGTACAAGATAGCCAATTTTTGTTTCTCTTATCAAAATATCTCCTGAGATACTATGCCTCAAAGTTACCGAAAACTCATAATCATACCGAAGATGGCTGCGGCACGGGGTCAAACAAATTACGATATATCCACAAGTATACCATCGGCGAACGTAAAACTTTACAAATGTTTATTGGGGATATGTGTGAATGTTCATACAAAATTTCATTGAAATCAGTGATGGTCGAGCGGGGACCACCAGACCACTTGGCATGGAATGACCCAATAGTGTACCTTTACGTGGGTGAAAAAGACATTCGAACTGATTTATCGGAGGCGCATATTATTCCTGTCACATACCTCACGTATTTCAATAATTTTACCTGCAGAGTATAATGCAGTATTTAGCCATGTTCCCCATAATATACTGGCCGAGAAGGCAGATCAACTTCAGGCATACTGCCTGAATTTGATGCCTTTACACTCTGTAATACTGAGTGGTACCTTCAAAAACAAGTTTTTGGCAATTGAAACCATCGCATGTACGCATCACGTAAAATTGCCATAGTTGTTTTTCTACTCTCTATAGAAAATACTTTGGATGATTTTTCTTTATGCATGTTTAATGACATTATTTCAACCTTGATAGATTAAAAAAAGAACTGAAATAATAGACAAGACCTGCACTAAAAAGAAGTTTGGCGACGTTGAAAAGAATATTCCTTTTTAGGCCCTTAAATAGGCGATACCAGCAGAAAAGCATAAACAGGTAAAATAGGCATTTTTAGGCAGTAACAAATCGCTTTAATTTCGCCATAAATGATCCTAAATGAACTTAAAACTTCATAAAATTGGTTTCCATAGTAAAAGAAAAAATAGGCATTTTAGGCAATGTCCTCAGCTTACTTATCACTCCTGATTACACCGGAAACCTTAATAATAAAGCCCTCCTAGGTCTAGGCCAAGAAAAACCAGGTTTCGCTGCATTGCGAAAAAGGGAATATTATTATTAGTCAAATTATTTAGTACAAAGCGTTTGTAGAAATTTATACTTTTATGAACGGTTATTTTGGCTTCCTTAGTTTAAATCTGCAGAGTAAAAAATGAAAAATAAAAAATGTAATGTATGCTTTTCTAAAAAAATGAAATTGTATTAAAAATCTAAAAAAAAGAAGTATCTAAACATCGTATTAAAAAAGAAAAAAAATAATATTTTCTCACGTGAATGAAAGTTTAGCCTAGACTGGAAATAATTAAATACAATTCAAGGAAATTAGACACACAATGACAAGAACACAACGAAAAGAATTTCTCTTTCAGATTCGATTATACCAACATAAATTCATTAAATACGAAGATTGAGATTTTCATTGGAACAGAGTGCTTCAATATACAATTTATAGAAAATCATTATGAACTACATTTTAAGTGCGAAATATAAATGTGGTCGGGCCCCATGCTTTTTGTTGTGGTCTTGTCATTGTATGGCTAATTTTCTTGTATTGAATTTTATTACTTCCAGTACTAGGCTATACTTTCATTCACGTGAGAAAATATTATTTTTTCTTATTTAGTACGATGTTAAGATATAACGTATTTTAGATTTTTAATGAAATTTAATTTGTTTAGAAAAGCATACTTAAAATATGTTTTTATTTTCTTTTTTGGACTTTTTATTCCTTGTTAATAAACAGGTTTATAAAACAACACTAGTGGGAAATTTTTTATAAAATGTTGATGTAAAAAAGTAAAATGTTCATAAAACAACACTAGTTGTTTTATAAACATTTTATTAACTAGGACCAAAACACTAGGATTGTTTACTAGCTATTGGTTGGCATGGGAAAGCGAGTTAGATAGAAAAGCAAGTAAAAATGTTATTATAACCAACATTCAGACAAAACCTCAAATTAAAGATACACATCCAATATGACACTGTCTGTCGGAACCTGAGAGACCCTGTAACACGTCCTGTGAAATATAGTGTTGTGAAACCACACCTCTTTTAGGAACTTGCAACTCGTCATCAGTCATTACGCGTCCAGCTATTGTAGAAGCTCCTATCAGATTTGCGCATGCCCTGACAACGCTACCCGGTGGTTAAGTATACTCGTATTAAGACAGTAGAGCGAATATACAGCCATCGTCTTAGCCATTATGAATTATAATCCTCTTCTTCTACCTTCGGCGCAACAGCCCTTCATAGGTTATGGCATCTTCGACAATTAGCACCCAAATTATCCTATCTTTAGCTACCACCTTCCAGTTAGTAATATTTATTCATTGGAAATATTTTTTGACATTGTCTCTCCCTTTTTTGCCATAGGTCTTCTTCTGGGTCTATTTCTATCCGGTATCAATTCTACCTATACTTTTCTTCGTCAATCGTGTCTCAGACATGCGTGTTATGTGATCTAACCAACGGATTATTTTTGACTTTATAAAGCGGACTGTGGTTTTTATTTTTTGTAAGTTATGTCAATTTATACAATGATATTAATTCTCCATCTACTTCCTTTCTCCTGTGTCAGTGCCAACATGTTCAATGGAACTAACTAAAAAATGATACCGGGTATATTCGAGATTTTCGTAATGTCTCCTCTTATTGTGGGGCATAAACTTTGGTATGAATAATAGGCATAAAAGTAGGCTAAGTGCAGTGGAGTGGAGCTCAGAAATTTGTATGATAAATTTAAGTGGGAAAGGAGTAGATAATGATAGAATGCGCGAAGGATCTCAGGTTATGGACATATTTGTTGGGAGTGAGCTTCGTTGTTTGGGTTATGGCAAGCAGTGGATAAATTTGATGCAATAGATTCTAAATAGGATGAATTTTACGAATATTAGGCAAAAAAGAGCGTCCATGAAGCAAATCATGAATGTGAAAGAAGTGAAAAAGGCTTGAAAGTATTGAATTGTATTGAGGAAATCATTTAAAATATTAAAATGGAGCCAGTTTTCTGAGTCTGATTTTAGATTTTACTCGCCCGAAAACTCAACAAGCAACGGGTATATGCGTTTAATAGATTTAAGCACGGATTTTTTCCGGTCTCAATTCCCGAAGGTTCCAAAATATCGGGAACTTTGTAGCGCCTACTCGGGACCGTACGGTGGAGGGTTCTCGTTTCTAGGTATCCCTTGCGAAGGAAGACCGAAAGCAGAAGAAGAAAAGGGATTTTTGAAAAGAGGAAAGAGCGGGAGGGGGGATTGGGGGGTATTCAGAGGAGAAATGAGAAAGAAGGAAAGAATGGACAGGGATGCGAACGTCTTGGGAGGGAAAGCGGAGAATTGAATTTGGACGGACGAGGATGGAGGATGAGGAAGACGACCTGAGGACATGGAGAAGACGGAAAGGTCTCTTGTCCAAGGGACATCTGGGAGATCGGTCAGAGCCGCGTAGAGGATGGGATTTAGCGGTTGGGAGAAAGCATTAGGATCTTGCGATGCGGAGATGTAGCTGGCCTCCGGATTTCTGATGGACGGCTAAGGGTATCTAAAATGTGTCTCTTATTTTTAAAGTTTTGGCGAGTAATTTCGAGCATCTATCCAATTATCTCCTATGATTACTGCTGCATTTCATCCTTAATTGATGGCAGACATGAGAGGTTTTGTTCGCAAAATCGCCATGCGAGTATATTGGAGGAGAAAGTTATAAATATCACGCTCGTCATTTGCATAATATAATAAGGTGTTCTTATTATTTTCGATGATGAATATAGGTTTAGTTTGTGATTTCAGTCATGACTTCGAGGTAATGACGGTTGACCACTATGACAATTTAATAGTGGAAGTCCACATTTATGCCTGTCTCTGCCTTGAAAAGGTATCATCTGGCAGAATATTCCTTATCCAGATGAAAATCGTGGAAAAACTATGTCAGAATACAAATGTTCCTTTTGATGATGATAAATATATAGTACACATAAAAATATTTCAGGAATATTGTATTATATTGGAGATTACTGCGCATTAATAAACATTTTCAAAAGTTCCCGTTCATGTGAAAAGTCCATTTTGGACATACGAGCAATGTAAGTGATCGTTTTGTTCGGCCTTCTTTTCGCAAGGATTGCCATCTAAAATGTCGTAAGTATTACATACGGAAACGCTTGAAGACAATTCGACTACCTATGTCACCAATTTGGCAACGGAACTCGACATTTTTTATTTTATTCTAATGTTATTCTTAATTCGCGATACATTTTCGTTTATATCGGAATTATGGAACCAATAGTCTAGTTAATGTGATAATTATATGTCACGTGAAGAATTTGATCAAAAACCGTTGATTATTTTCGCAAACGGTATGCTGCGACTTGAGGCTTGAAATTATTAGAATTTGTTTTCGGGAGAACTACATCATTTTGAAAAAGTTTTAATTTCAATCTCATCCAAAACATATATCGGTATATGTGTACATAATTGCAAAATTGATACTAAATGTTATGTTTAAGTTCGCACAGTTCAAGTTTGTTGTAATAATTAACGCTCCTTTAAGCGGGAAATAATAAATGCACCTGATGGTATTAATAACATCAACCATTACAAAATTTTAACTAACAACTTATTTCTTATTAATTTTAAAAGCCCTTTTGGCACAGTTAGGGACTTTGGCCATTACTTAAAAATAAAAAGTGTGGGCTAGTATGTAGCCCAGCTAATAACTGTGCTCGTGGTATGTACAATTGATAGAAAATTCCGAATTCAAGTTTCTAGCAATGCAACAGAAGTCTGCCGAAAACATTAATTAGTTTTTATACATTATAGCATATGCTAATATTGTAAGGGAATTAACGGTAGATATCAATAATATCCATGACGTGGTAAACGTATTGGATAGGAAGAACAACTATAAAAGTTTTGCAGACCGCAAAACACCATGCTTTTGCGACTGTTGTTTTCAGAGAGTTATCCGTTGACAGAAAAGGTATTATAAACAAAAGACGTATAATTTTGCATCGCATCAAGGGATTTGCATGTAAAGTAGATTAATTTATGCATTTTGCTTGTAACTGAGTGAATTATTCCAAGCACAGTTTATCATGAGCAAATTATTTCTCGCACTCTACTTATCAGGCACATGAGCACAAATTGGCCGGAAAATATCACTTGTCTGGGATCTTAATTTCTCCAATTGAAATTTGGACGTGTTACCTAGCGGTAATTTTGTACTAAACATACCCAGAAAAAGACGCCATTAATTTCAACTCATGATTTTAGTACTTGCACCAGAACGTGGTAGCTTAAACTTTTCTCATGTCATTCTTTCTCTGAAGTGATTCCTAAACTTTCACTGCAGTCTTGACGCATAGTTCTTCGAAACCAATTGCCCTAGGAAATGTTTCACAAACTCTTCATGAGAGGGTAAGACAGAGGTGATAGCGAGAGTGTTGGGCGAGAGAGGAAAACGGTGTGGGCCGTAGAGTGCGTCACGAAAAGCAAGAGCGGAAAATGAATGCAGTGGACATGGGACTTCCCGAAAAAAAAGAACCCTTACTCGGGGGAAAAAGAGAAAGGGGTTTGGAAGGAGGTTTAAAGGGGCACGATGGAGGGAAATAATGTGTTGAGGTGGGGGAGCTAACCCTGGGAGGGGATAAATAGTGAAAAGAAGGGGAGGAGGGGAAAGGGCCCTCCAGGGTCTTCTACGCGATCGGAGTTACCAATGTAGTTTTGTTTTCTTTTATTCATTCGGCCCATCTCAGTTTTCTTATTTTAGCTGCTACTTCCAAAAGGGAACGGGATAAAGAGAAGGATCCAACGGAAGTGCAGTTTTCAAAGTTCTTTTGTTGATTATTTGTTTGGAGAGACGGCCGACCACCGAGGTAATTTGTGCCATGAACGATTGATGTTTAGGTTGGTAAGAGAAGGACAATTGTATGAATTAAGAAAGTGTAGAGAGAAACTCGGCGTCGAAATTAATCTGATCTTAGCAAATTACGTCAGTTACGCAATTATGTAACTATTAAATACATACTGGTGACTATCATCGTTGTGTTAGAGCAAGAAAAATAAGTGCATCATATATTTTAATCATTACCTCATTACATCATTACCTTTTTTTTAACTGGATTACCGATTTCTATTGCCTGTAGTTTTATTGGTAGTTTCTAATACTTCTTGGTAGTTTTCTAAAATTGGGAATTCCTCTTGTTTTTGTTTGTAAATTTAAAAATATCATGTAACCTGTCTTCTAGAATGAGAGCGAAGTGCATAGGACAATAATTTATTTCCTAATTCTAATTAATTTCATTATGACAGCGTCAATAAATTTTATATCTTATATATTAAAAACGCGTATGCCACCAATATCTTTTTCTTGTGGTTTAGTGGCTATACCAGTTAACACTTTTTGCAGTATAATTGTAACTCAGCTTCCTTTTTTTCGATACTTCTCATCCTTTCGTTTTTACTTTACATGACATGCGACTCATGAATGTATGTGCTTTCTTGATTCATAGGAAGAAAATCCTTAGGACAATAAACATTTTACTAATTATCATTGTAGTTGCTCCGTTACCTTTTCAAACGACTTGCAGTCTTCACTCTTTAAGACTCACTCAAAAATGTACACATATTGACATATATGCGTTTGATGTATGTCACGGAAAATGACGATTCATGACATAAATTTCGATGTAGACACATTCGCTGGCATGCCATAAAAAGGAGTAGAATAGTGCTGCTGCTTTACTTGCCTTAAACTCTAGAACCTCGGTGAGAGAACATCAGTATGCATGAAGTTCATTCCGATGGACGTAATTACCTTGCTCATTTCTCACATCACATCACCTCTGGATTTAAACTTAACCCGACAATATTTAAAACTAGCTTTTTTATATTTAGAACCTAATGTGTATTTACCGACGTAGGATTCTGAAAAAGACCTAAAGTATATTTTCCATTTATCTATGAAGTTAAATAAGGCATGATGATAAGGATGATACGTTGCAAAAAAAACAAAATCAAATGTAGAAGTAACAAAAAAACTTATTCAACCATTGATCAAATGAGCTTTGAAAACCTCAAACAAAAAATAAAAAATTTAATAACTTTCTTTGTTTTAAAACCTAGTAGAATCCTTATTGAAGTTAACGAACATTCTAATTATTATATTACATACTACGAAAGGTTACCTTAGTCTTAAACCGCTGTAATGTCTTGTTGGTGATAGCAACAAACGTTGTAGCAAATGAATCAAATTGATATTAGGAATTGGTGTTCACAAGGAGGAATTAAGGGGGGGTAAATCGCCGAAGGAACTGAACATCGAAACTTCCTTGAATGTGCTTGGGACAAAAATGCGAGGGGTTCTTCTGTAAGCCGAATGAAGGTTACTGCGAAAGGGATAAAGGTTAAGGGCGCAGGGCGATTTAGAAAAGGGACCAGAGTAGGCTGGAAGCTGGGAACGAAAGCAAGAGAAATGGTGAAGCGAGGATATAGGAATAGAAGGGAATGTGATTCAAGGGATGGAAGGGCTCTCGGATGGAATGGAAGTAATGGGATGGGCGGCCCTGTGAATGGGTCATATAGTGACGAAACTGGGATCGGATCATCCTCACATCTTGGATACCATGCCGTCTCATAGATCTGTAAGGCTTTCAAATACATCCCTTCGTGACGCAGACTGACACGTTTCAAAAATAGTTAATAATCTTTCATAATTATTACCCTAATTCGCCAAATTTTACATTTATTCCGCACAATTCTACTTCATTAATAGTTGTTTTAATGTTTTGAGTGGTATTCTTATGATTAATCTCATGGCTAGCAATATGGTAGATTAACTCCAAACACTATTGGTTTTTGAAAAGTTGCATTAGCTTCTTAAATAGAATTTACTAGCTGAAATGCCCGTTCAATATGAACGGCAGAGATAAAATTAAGAAATAATACAGAAGTTCTATTCAAACGCAAAAGAAACTGATTTCTCATTACACCTTAGTATTCTTTCTAAGTGGAAATATTCCGTTTTCTCGCTTAGCAATTCATAGCAGGTACCTATTACGCTGTTTTACTGAAATTGTTTTTTCTTAAAACATTGAAAATAAACTACTGAAAAGCTAACGCAGACGAAACCCAAAAATCTGCCAAGCTGTGAACCTGAACGCCGCGAGAACCTACGCCAGAAACATTGAAACTAAAAAATAATTCGTTTCGAAATAAGGGGTGTGGGGAAGATCGCCATAAAATTCGAGCATATTTTCCCTTAAGTAAGTTTGAGTAAGATTATTTTCAATACCAATAGACCCAAAGTTTGAATTTTTATTTGAAATAAGTGTCATGTACCTACGCAAAAAATATCAGGTTAAACGGCTAATGACTTTCATTCTCATTACTCATTCCGAGACTAAGGAGAAAGCAGTGGTTTTGGGATGGTATTGTTGAAATCGGAGAAAATTTTAGTATTTTAAACGTAATCGAAATAAAAAACGAAGTGTACAAATCGATTGTGAGAATGAAATCATTCTTTCTCCCAGCGATCCCTATATAGATAGATATCAATCAATATCAAATGGTAAAAATTCCAGCCCTATATCTTGAATGCAAGTAATTTAAAAAAGCAAAAAAAGAAACCTCTGCCCTGATTCCTATGCTTTTCTTATGGGAGTAAATATCGACCTGGGACTCCTAATGACCTGAGGACTATGTATCATAGTCTATGTTGGTTTCAGTGCCCTTAGTTACCTACATGAAAATTTTCAAAGTAATGGGTTCAGTCGTTTTTCGTGATATAGTGACAGACTATCACCATTTCATTTGTATATATTATACTGTAACTTTTAAGTATTTTGTAACTTATCTAATAATATTCTTATTATTTTTGTGGAAAGTTCCAGAATAAGAACTCTGTGAAAATAACTCCATTTATTCAAATATAATCTAAAAGTTGTTTTCTTATTTAATTCACAGGTATGATAATGATTTATTCGGAACTGCAGAATACAATAGAATTTTAATGGTAACTTCGGGCGTCGAGCTAAAACTATTCCTTAGCACAACGTTTTGGTGGAAACATCCTTATAGTTCTTCCTGAAATCTTTCCTAACATGACGATTTTCAGTTCATTTTAATACTTATCACAGTTCACGCCACCTAATACGGTTATTTTTTAAATCCAACTCGTAGTCTGCTTCCCATTTTCGTTGTATAAGACATTATAATGATTCTAATTATTAGTTTCTTTTTGATCAATTCTTCCCTTTCCACAGTTTCTCCTAAATTTCTCCAGGCATAATTTCAATCCCATTTCAGTCATACCAAGTACTTCTTTGTTTCTAGTACCTCGATTTCCTCAAATTTTACTGTCTGCCTCTTTATATGGACTTATCTAGTTCACATCTAGCCAATTCCTTCTCTTTTCATTACAGTTTTCAAAGCCATTGTACTCCATAATTCACATCTGAATTCATCTCATGGTTGTCTTAATTAGCATAACCTAATAAAAGTAAACGCACAAAAAAATCGTGGCAAAAGAATAAATCGCGTACAAAGATTTTGCCTACTGCGACTCAATTTAAAACATAGACCACCGGTCATTGGGAATATATGCGAATTGTATTTTAAACTGTTTATGCAACAGTAATCAACGTTTAAAAGCTGCTGAAAACTTTTGATTCTGTATTTTACACATAAAATATGCACTAAGCTCGTGATACATTTTATGGGTAATTAAATTCCCTTGAAGGTTATATTTGAAGTTTCAATCTTGCAGAGAAGATGCAAGTCTCGAGCAAGTGAAATCGGAGAGGACTAAGGCGTTTATTTACCGACAACCTGAAAATGAGAGACGGATTGTCTGCGAAATATCTGAATCAATTATGACGCTCTAAATTTGAAATGTTTTTTTTTGTCTCAGATTACTATAAATAATATGGTTATCCTATTAAATTTTATCAGTGAAAAGGGTATAAAAATATAATTTTCACTCTATGTTCAAGGTTCTGAAGTTTGTTTAACGAATTGTCTCGTGATTTGGTACGATATTCTCTTTTGTACGGCGGCCAAATATTTGAGTTTGATAGCCGCAACACGTTCAGTGAATATATTAAATAGCTGCTTTTGAGTGGACTACGGTGGAAATTGATTAAGCGCCGTTAGAAGCGCAACTAATGTATGTCAACGATAAACAAATGGAAGACTCAGTAAATATTTCAACATCGATGGCGCTTTAAATTTATTACATTAACCACCACCTTCAGCGGTAGATTTTACGTAAAAAAACAATACAAGACAGGATTTCTATACCATCATATGAATATAAGAATATATTTGCTAATTCTATCAAAATATTTACGGTGCGGAACAGACTAATGACCGTAAACTAGCTTCATCGTTACGCACCATTAAACGTGCACTTTTTGGTGACGCATTGCTTATATACTGTCAGAAAGAAAAAGAATTTAAGTGCTCTATGTAATTTCGGCCACAGTTGATTATTTGAACTCAACAAAAAAGCTATTATGACCCATTAATTTATATGATAACATCCGGAAACTCCCGGAAGAACGCTGCCTTTTACTTCTGAACACTGAGGAAGCCAACGCACCAAGCAGTAAGCAGATAAATTCTCATTTGTCAATATGAGAATTGTATCCTTCTACTAGGGTAGAATATCTTGTACTATCATGCTTCACTAGAACTAATTCGAGAACATGCCGATGAAGCTCGTTTTTAACAGAGTTTAAACCAAACTGGCAACAAATGAGATTGATGCTCAAATGCGAAAGAATAAGTATGTCCTTGCAGTTAAAGCTCACACAGTACATTTACGCAGATATTTAAAAAACAAACTACAACTGGAAAACAATAGGCTTCATAATATCAGAATTAACCCTGTGACATAAATAGTCATTAAGTTTTCTCCTCACAAAATGTTAGATTTTCCAAAAGTTTTAAATCACACACTACATACTCTCACACCGAACACCCTCTTAATCCCACTTCAGTCCCTGAGTGATTGCAGGCATTAACATTGTCGTGTGGTCGATATAAATGCTGCAAGGACATTTTCCTGAACTTGAAGCTTGTAAATTTATGTTCTATACAATGTTGAAGGTAAATCTGGCATTGAAGGTTGCGAAACTTGATGGCACTCGACAGCGGGTAGTCTGATGACCGTGAAGGTTAGTTGAGCGCCAATGAGCTATCAGAGGTACCGAAGGACTCTTGAAGGAAATGGGGCCCCTTTATACCACCTCTTGCGTGCTTTCCCCTCCCTGACGTCATGCTTACCACTAGTGAGTGCCACCAAGTTTCGCTAAACCTATAAACAATATCCAGATATTTAGCAAACAAGATGAACACTACGCATGTCTTTTGTGAAGAGCTGGACAAATAAGAGATTCGGAAAATTCCCCTTCAGGATTCAATGACCCTGGCGATTCTGCATAGCGATTATCGCAGATCTTAAATTCGGATTCTATAAGCTGATTCACAATTCTATTGACTTGAGGCATAGATTCAATATGCGCAATACCAAGGAGGCCGTTTCCAACCATTTGTGCCACAAGTTTCTTTTAAAATGACGATATCCCATAATTAAATAAATATCAATTATCTTTGGTTAATCTGAGCTGTACCGGGTGCAAAATTCATAAGTAGGAATTTGGGCTCAACATTACATTCCTCAGTAATATTTCGGATATTTTAAAATATTGACAATACGTAAAATATATATTTGAAATATTGAATGAAATAAATTTTTTAAAGTGTATTTCAATTACAAAATACTTAAAGTATTTCAAAAACATACATTTATTTGAAATACTGCCCAACCCAGGCTATAAACGAGGAATTCTTTTTCTTTATATGCAGACATAAAGCCGTTGAATGGAGAAAAAATTCCAAATAAGAAATTATAATTATAAGAGGGAAGTAAAAAAAAAAGAGATGAAAGACCGAGACGAACGTGGATTCATGAGATTAACAAAAACGTTAACAAGAAAGGAACATTCTGGAGCATTCAGAGATTAAATATGGAATGTGGGAAAGAATTCATCAATTCCTAGTCACACACACTATTTGAAACTGGATAGAAATACGTAGAAACATCGAGGATTGGTCGAGGGTTTACCCTTTATTAGATTATAAAAACTAATAGTTTCATTTCAGTAGCTGCTCAAAGATATTTTTCAGCTATCCTTACTTTCTCATCGCTTGTTAAGTGAGTAATAATGGGTGAGTATGTATAGGATAAAGGTGTAAGACCATTTCGCACCGTAAGCTAATTTTCACTCATACCCTCGTAGAAAAGAGGAGCTAATCAAAAGAAATTCAACTTGGGATGGCATGCTTATTTGGGGAATCTTTTTCTGATGCCTGCTTTTCTCCTCCTCTGATAATCCTTGTAAGATGCAGTTTCTAAATACACATTTATATTACTTTAAGCGTAGTACAGCATTCCAAATGAACTTTAAATTCCTTGGCCTTTGCACTCTTTTAGTCAACTATATTTTCTAAGACTTCATGGCATGCGCTCAGCATTTTCTTTCCCCGTGATATCCACCTTGCATTTGGAATCTTCTCGTACGAGTAAGGCATACATAAGACATTGGCTTATTTTACTCGTCAATAGTTTGCGTAAAAGTTTTATTAATCTTTAATTATTAATCGTTTAATTTTTAATATGGGGAAAATTAAGAAAAGAAAGAAAAATTGTTGATATTTTGTGGGATATAAAGGAGAGGAGAAATTATAAGGGTCACAAAATAAATTTTGTGAGGGGTAAAATAGTAAGTAGTCAGCAAATTCAGGTGACTGCCTAGAATGATAAGGTAGATTTTGTTCGAAGTGCTGCCTGTCAATTGGTTGAATATCAAAACTGTACACTTTTTATTGCACTCATTACTCTAATTTATTTTCTTATAGAATTAAATGAGGCTATTCCTTCTAATTGACAAACGCCAGCAATGTTTAATCAAGGAGCACAAT
Source organism: Pyrrhosoma nymphula (assembly GCA_963573305.1). Classification (NCBI taxonomy): domain Eukaryota; kingdom Metazoa; phylum Arthropoda; class Insecta; order Odonata; family Coenagrionidae; genus Pyrrhosoma; species Pyrrhosoma nymphula. Next base: position 42,838,546 of record OY754334.1, read on the forward strand.
AATATTGATTTATTATCGGAACAATCTGTACATAAACTGGAGATTTATAAACTCCTTAAAAAAGGATAGCAACATTTCATTTTTAATCAAATCCTTCATTAATAATGTTATCGCAGAATAGAGCGAGTATTATATCCCAATGAGATGAAGCAATTGCCTTCTTCTTAAACTATATCATATAAATATAACGATATCATAAAAATAATAACTTTGTTCCACTCAAAGTGCACGTGTATCCCGAGATTCTCCGCGTTCTTAAGAGCACTGACTCAATAGCTCAACGCGCTCTCTACACTCGAAATCTCTCCGACTCCCCTCCCTTATCCACATACGTACAAGGGAGACGTTGACTGCATGCTTCACCAGATGATGGCTCAAGCAACGAGGCCCGTGAGGCGTGTTAATTTATCCTGAGATCTTGTAACCGTTTTCAAGGAATAAAAAAATTCAAGTAGGTGTTGTTGGAGTTTCATTATGCCCATCATTTAAACAGCAAAAGAGGGGGAAATGGTTCAAGAGAAGATGAAGCAGTTATGAATGGAGCTTAACTTGAGCCCATGTTCTCCTTTACCCAAAGGATGAACGCCTGAAGGAATTAGGGCACTAGCTGAAGAGAAGAGGAGACATACATAATTAAATTTTGCTGCAGCTGAAATTTATAACTATGATTTTCCTTAAGCAATGGCACAATCTCAGTAGGATTTTTTCAACTGGTTAATCAGGGTACTAATAAAATAAACTAAGTATACTAAACAGAGCATACTGACATAATTCGTATTCCTGTAATTATTTCTCCGAAAACAAAGAGTTTAAAGTAGCAGTAAGGAATAAAATTAAGGATTCACCACAAGAATTAACTTCATTGGTCCAAATAAGTGCGAAATACTAAAAATATTTACATATAATTAAAAAAAATAGAATACTTCGCGTATAGTTTTTGGCTTGTTTTTAAGCCACGTTTCTGCCCGTAGTTCATTTCAGGTAAATTGAATAAGTCCAAGATGTTTAATGGATAGGAAATACTTCCCTTTACAGATATATATTTCGTATATAAAAATAAAACTCAAATAATTCAAGTCGGAATTGTTGTTCTTATGAAAGTAGAAGGTTTCACAAAAATTATGTAGTGCCTATATCAATACATTAGTTAAGACAAAATTTTCATCATTCTGTTGTCGGCGCATTGGTAATATGCACTTAAGTATGAAGATATGTACGGAAAAGTAAAAATATAGCGGATTTTAGTAAAGAAGTAGCACGTACCATTCATCACTGACTAAATAATTCTAACTAACTGACAAAAAAAATCAGTGGCATTTTTTAACATTTATAACACAACTTAGGGAGAGAAGAACGAAAACAAGGTGATTCCTCTCATTAGATTTTCACGGAGTAAAACATAAGCAATTAATCAATCCATTATAAAATACGTGACACGAAAGGAAGAACATATGACAAGCTAAATGGTACGTGCATAATTTAGGAAACGTCCACTTATTTCTTTAATGTGACACATAAAACTTCACTAGCAGAATTTTAGCATTTCTTGCATTTACAAAGGCAATACATCTAAAAAAAAGGGGAACATTTTATCTTCCAATAATATTTTTGGGGAATATTTTTTTACCTGATATAAAACACGAGAAAAACCTGGCACCAAAAAGAACACTTGTAGAGAATGAGAACTACATACTGATAAGCTATCAACTTTCCAAGATGTAAAACATCAATTTTAAGGCCTTTCCAATAAATTCGTAGTAAAAGAAGTACCTATTCCTTAAATATTAATCATAGCATTTTTTTTTAATTTGTAAAATAAACTAATGCTATTAGTGGAAAGCAAAATATTCTCACATGTGTAGTTTGGCCTACGTCAGCGGATATAATTACGGGGGTAAACGCCACGGGCCTGATAACCGTGTACGGATTTCATTTAGAATTATCTCCTCGAGTTTTATGCTCAAGAAAACAAATTTTATGCATTAGCTCACGACAGCACTCAAAGATAAATGTATATGATATGTAATTATATGTACTTCGTAATATGCAAAATATTAGACCATAAGGTTTTAGTATAACTCGCAGAAAATGTCCATAAAACATTATTTTAGGTTAATATAGCCCTGCCAAAGATCTACCATCTCTTAAGTGTTGCATGGAAATGGAAGTTCATATTTTTCCACCAAACGTACAGTAGACATTATCGCTTAGTTTTCATAAATATGACAGAGAAGTCATACCACTGAACCTATACACGCACTAGGAAGAAACACGCACAAGAGAGAATAGATTCTAAAAATACGGAAGGATTTTTTAAAGTTTAGTTAGAAGTTTACCCTATCAGAATGTAGATGGAGGGAGTAAAATATTTTATACGCCAATGGCGTACGGTACCATATGATGAACGTCAGTGATGTATCTAGTGGTGATAATTACTAAGAATAAGTCAGCAACAAGGAAAAGTGAAGGTTTATGAGTGATTACCATCAAGAAAAAAAATAAAATAAAATATTATACCGTATTTTAAGCCCAGTATCAAGTATTTAAACATTAAATGATTTGCTGATTTTTTTATGGTATAGGTAAGCTCACTACCAAAAATCAGCCAGAATTGGGAAATTTATCAGTAATCAGGAAATCCCGAAAACTCGAGACCAAAGTCTCATGATAACGGCCAAAATGACTAGCAAAAGGGGAACTATGATTGGAGGCTAGAGTAGGAGACTCCACTCCCGTTTATATCATAAACCTTGTCTCCAAACATGGTTTTTCATATCATAAGCTAGACGTTTTTGATTTAGGAGGATAAAACAAAAGCGAAATTTATATTTAAAAAAGTGGCAGATATCTTTCCACACATGGATCTACATGCAGGGGAAAGGAAAGTCTCATATCTTAGCATTAGCAGGCTGAGATAGTTGAGTAGAGTTCTGACCCTTACTACATGGCTAAGTGAAGATTACTTAAAATACAGCACTACATCCGCCGAATTGGGTAGTTATACAACTGATGCCTTAGCGCCTTATTTAATAGTAGGCTGGTTCCGACGATAGGTTGGCTACGTACACCTCTGCGCCCTTCTCAAAATAACCCTACATTTACCAATCTATCCAACTGTATTCAATGGAGCTAATGACACCAGAAGCGGGTTTTAATTCCTACCTAAATAGCCATCGGATAATCAAGATGACACCCAGGAAGTGGAGATTGAATTCAATTTAATTAAGATAACGATAGTTGTGTTTATAAAAAATTCAGAGATATGGCCAATTACTGTTCTTTATTAGGTACATTCACAAATATCGAGATAGTCGAAGTTTAAAACATAAACCAGAGGCAAATAAATGTCAATCAATTGAAATTTTGGAAAACTATTTCCAATTTGTGATGCTTTTATCAGCTACCATGAAATCTACGGAACCCTCGTGGCCAACGCTCCTACGTGTCTACCAATAACAAAGGCATTTAGCAATCACAGCATTAGGCGTTTACTACAGAGGTAAATACTAGAACGCTCTTCTCTTTTGCAAAAATGGTCACTCCAGAGTATCCTGGACACCAAAGCTCATTGAGAAAGGAGAACTACGCATCGAAAGAATCGGAGAATCATGGAGGTACCGAAAACATCCAACACACAAACAAACGCACGTCTTGTCCCCACGTCGCCTCATCGTCGGCAACCCTATGCTAGCCACGGAATCCCGTTCGAGAAACATCGACCTGCAGGAAAAGGTTTGTAGGGACAGGAAAAAGGGTCCAAAGGGTCAAAAGGAGAACGGATTGGAGGCCTCTCTCGTCTGTGTGTCCGAAAATCTTTCGGGAACCAAAAGACGTTTGATCCCCTCACGCGCTCTGACCAAGAAGGGAAAACACCGCTCCACTCGGGAGCGAGAAGAAATCACGTCCGAAGACTCGTGTTTCCTTCGGCGATTGAAAAAGACGGTTTGTGCACACACGATGTGCGCCCTCTTCTATCTCTATCACCTCAAGCACCCTTCTGCTCTACCCCTCCTTCACATTCCTTCCTGCTACCCACTTTTCTTACGCACTCCGCTTCTCCACACGTGTTCCAATGCCTATATATTTCCTTCCTTGTAGTTTTTATCCTTGGGAACATGCAGTGAATTTACCCGGAAAAATTTATTTCCACTCATCATCGTCTACAAGATAGGAATCCATACATGCATATGATCATGACAGAATTCGCTCGGTAAGAAATACTGGAACAAATATCCACTGCGATGGGACATACAAAGACTTTATTGTAATACTTGTGCATTGTGTCTCAATAAATAATATACCATTTGAAAACAATGTTCTCGATTTCAAGACAGCAAACTATATATAAATGTCATAAAATAAAAAATGGAACTTATTAAGGCTGAAGAGCATCACTAAAAAAATACCATTAACTAAAGTGGTAAATGTACAATTGCTCTAAAATATCACAAGCGAATTATCTTGTTGGACTCTTATTTGTACATACGAATATATCTTTTAAAAGTCGTACCTAATGACGTTGAATTTAATTAAAAAATCTTTGAAATGAAAAAAAAAAATGTTTCACTCGAAAAATGGAAAACGTCGATGACAAATGGACTCAAATAAACAATTTTCACGTCATCTTGAGGAAAATGCGGACAAAACATTGAAGGATTACAACTATAAGATTAATGATAAGAATACGAATATTATTTTTTGTGGGAGAAATCGAGATGACAGATTCACAGTTAAACATTGACAACAATAACTTGCAAAAGTGGAATAATTTTCCTATCTGAAAGGAGGATCACCAGAGATGTAGCAAAAAAGAAATTGTGAGCAGAATAGCCCTATAAAATAAAGCATTCTAACATATGAGGAGTCTGATAGCAGCAAGTAACACAAGCCTGGAAGTGAGGAAGCACTTAATTAAAAGTTATATTTGGAGCACGATCTTATATGGCAATCAAGCCCGGATAATGCCTGCTGCAGAGCAGAAGATTGAAAGCAATGGGTATGTGGTGTTACTGAAGAATTTTGAAGATAAAATGAAGAGAGATAACTGCTAACGAAGAAGTCCTACTAAAAGTAAAAAAAGAAGTGTAATAAAACTCAGTAAATAAGGAGAGATAAACTTATTGGACACACTTTGTGACGTAACAGCCAATTAAAATCAACATTGGAAGAACAAATAAATGGGAATAAACACAGAGGAAGACTATTAACGGAATACATCATGCAAATTAGGAAGGATTGCCTGTTAGCGGAGAGGAGAGTGGGGTGGAGAGCTGCTGCAAACCAATCTTCGGAATAGTGATTAGGAGAGTGAGAGAGGTGATCATGCTGTGAGGAAAATATTCATAGAATAGCTTATCAATTGTGAAATAGAGAATTATCGTGTGGGAAAATGTCAATCCCAGCATTATTATTCCCAGGTAAGGCGAATTTCTCTTTTCTATGAAACACCTTAGGTTAGATAAGGTACCTCAAGTATTTTCAATGCACTAATTTCTGGGGCAAAATTTTCCCTTGCGTTATTCCACAGAGTAAGGATATGTGCTTTAAGTATTATTACTATATAGTTATTGTAATATCCGCATCAAAACGATACAAATATGAAGTACCTATTTCACCTAGTTGTTCCCCGTTTAAATTTCTCCAGGCAAACGTAGAAAAATCTTTTCGCGGGCATTAAATTTTGTTTCCCTCCTCCAATGAGACGTAAAAGCAAAATCTGAGCTGATATATTAGAATTATATTTCAGATACCCGGATAGTAGTTAGAAAGTAGTTTTAAGAACCCAGGCTAGTGTCCCAGAAGGGAAGGTAATAGACAATTAAATAGAGGAACCATTTCAATGATTTGCTATACGTTTGAGGGTAAAAATATCGGGCCAGATAAATTTTAAGAACTCATTCTCAATGAAAGATAGACAGAAACCCCACCATTGGTCCTGACTTCAATACATAAACGAAAAAGCCAGAATTATTGCCTAACATCACAACAGACGGGTTATTTGCTGTCCGTGACGCCTCCGCCAGACACTTAATATCTAGGTACGAACAACAGGTCATTCTTTGTACCCTAGCGCAAAGAAAACTCGATGTATAAGTGCTGTACGCTATCCAGGAGACTGCAATACTATTTCTTCTGCGGAAACAGAAAAGAATGACCTCATTTCTTTTACGATCCCTAGCTAAGCATGGGGAAGGCTACGCTCTTATTTTTTCCCCACTATGGCACCCCCATACCCTATTCCAGCCAGTGATTTCTCCTTCCCCCTCCAACACCATCCTAGATGTCTTCGAGATCTTTGTGTGTAGTGGACGCCGCGGAACGGAGGCACACTGGCTAGATTTTACCCGTCGCCGATAGCAAGACATTGGCCTCCGGGGAAAACAGGGCTTACCCTTGCGAAGCACGATTCACTCTCCCCCCCACGCTTTTGCAAGTCCTCATTCTACTTTTTTCTCGCTCCTCCTTCTTCGTTTCCACCACCACATTCTTTCCTTGCCGTGAAACATCGCACGAGGACTTGAGAGAGATAGCGAGATGGATGGATAGGCGTTGAGAACGCGATACGAGGAGACGAAGAGAGATTTGAGGTGGAAGGGAAAGAGGAAAGAGAAGAAGATGGAGTGACGAAGAAAGATCGAGGAGGCTGGACGGAGGAAAAGAAGTTCATTCCGAGGCGACAGGTTTATTTATTTTATTTAGTTTTCCGCACTCCTGAACAGAAAAGGTCGCCTCACGTGGACTTCGCAGGTGAAATGAACACAGGCAGAGAGTGAGAGAGAAGATAGGTACATAAGAAGGAGAGAGAAAGAAGTAAGAAAAAAATACGAAAAAGAAGGATAGTGTAAAGGAGACACGAAATGTGTAAGAAGGTTTTATGGATTTATATAATCTACTATAAGTAAATTAATTGAAAAACAAAGGAAGGAAACGCTTTGATACATATAAAGTAAGAAAATGATGCAGAGAAAATACTATAGAATAACTGATGGCGAGACTGGAGAGAGATCGTAAAGGTAATAGAGTAAATAGATGAAGATATTAGTGTAAGGGAATTCTATGATGAATGTAAGTATATGTTTTAATATTGCTAACACGAAACGTTGGATAAGTGAGTGAAGGGAAGACAATCTAAAGTAAGGAACAAAAGTTTCTCAGCTTAGGGCCGGCAAGGAAATCAATATCTAATCACAAGACTTTGACGACCCGAAGTAATACTATAATTCTTCTTTACACCCCGATACTATACTCCGGTCCGACGTATGCGTGTGTTTCAGGGGTTATGTCACCAGGAACAAAAAAGAAGCAATGGGAGAAAGTAATTGGGAGACAGAAGGGGCGATTAGTGAGCAATGATCTACTGAATCAGCTCAGCTTCACCTTGCTAATGGTGCATGGAGAAAGATAACACCCATCTGCATGACAGCGCAGGTCTCTTTTTTTGTCCGTTCAAGACATTTAGTGGCGAGGTTTAATGTTAGATTCAGCTTCAACTTCAGAATAAAGGTTACAGAAAAATAATTTTCTGATGACCCTTGATGTAAAATGAATCTAACCTAATTAAATGAACCTAATTTAAGAGAAAACTTTTTATATGATTGGAGTGAGGTACAAACGGTGGGAAAAAATAGTGATTATTAGATTATGTAGAAATGGGGATAAGGATAAACGTGAGAAATTAGAAAACAGGTATTGGACATTATGACCCGGTTAGTATTCATAGCAAGATCAAATAGCTTTGTCACTAACTTGATGTCAACTAGGAGCTGGGAACAGTTAAAAATGCATCAGACTCTTGGCTTGTGCACGCGCTTTGTCGTAAAAGATCTTGTTAACATCGGTTTACATCTTAAGGAAGAATTTAATTAGAGACTATGACACCAAACCTAGGTAAAAGAGGAACTATCTAGATAATCAAAAGGTTTGGCGAGGGATAATGATAACATGAATTTATCATTTCTCCAATTAAATGTTACTGTAACTATCATTACGCAATGTTAGTAACAAAGAACCATAGGTTTGAATTATAGCAAATGAAACGTTTTGCGATGCTATTGAGGATGTGCGCAGACCAATAAAATCTTCTTACTGCTATTGCGTTCTCTTTCTCGCGAGGCCGCAGGGTTGAAGGAAAATAAATAGGGAAGGAAAACAAAGCGCGTGTTCCTCTCCTCCAAGTATCCCATTCAAACACACACGAACACTAGCCCCAACAAAATTTCGGTAGCAGATGCAATGTAGTGACGAAATGCCCCTGCTAACCTACCTACCTCACCTTTCCCTCCCCTACAATTCCGATCTTTTCCCTCGGCCGGCCCATTCGCGCGCCAGGATACGCGTTCGATAAGTGTTGATGGATCCAGTGGAGTGTTTATTCTTCTCCGAGTGGCCTACGTGACCGATGGGATGCGACCGTAAGGGGATGGAACGGAATGGAAGGGAGTGGCGGAAGAGGAACGTGGGCCCCCTTCGATAGGTATGCGTCCTCTTTTAAGTCCTGAACACACGGACCATTTGTTGTGCCAGAATTGGCCTACAATCGTTCGCTCGGCCACGTTGGGTGTAATGGTGGTAAATGGTGCAAAAAATATTTATCCTCTGTGTACACACGAAGTGACCATAGGAAGTGACCAATTCTTGGAAACAATTAAGCGAGGGTGAATGCTTTTAATATGAAGTATATGGCGTTCGGATTGTATTTGCGATAATTAGTGATAAAATAAAACTATGCACTATTAATTTTCCTAGAGTTAATCATTTAACTTCATTGTTTTCATCACAGTAAGGGGAAATATACATACATATACAGTGGCATGCATACGGCGCAATTTTTGGTGCAATGGGTGGCGCGGGAAGTGCTTTGCGGTTACTTTCTCCGCGTAAGCAACCAAATGCGATGCGCACATGTGACTGCTCTGGCACAGATAAGAAAATGTTTAATTTTCTAGCGATTTGGCAACAAAGTCTTACGAGCTTTCACCGTCATTTATTTTGTGAATGGAGAGTAAATAATTTATTAAAAAAATATTTTGGAATATTAATGATGCATGTTTATTGTACTAATCATTAAGTATTTAAATAAATTAATTTTTTATTATTTATGAGTGATGCTTTTATTCTCTTTAGAAATTATGCTCAGATACATGATCGATGATTAGGTATATTTCCCGTGAAAAAGCACGATTATAACAATAGCGGTTATCAATGAACTTAAATAAAATAAATAATGCAGTTTTACAAATATCGCCAATTATTGCCAATTACATCCAAATGTCGTCCATTTCATACGTAAAGCAGTCTCCCGATCTCAACTATTTTCGAGACCTGATCACTTACTTGTGGATTTTCGTTTTTAGATCACCACCAGTCATTATTTTTATCCATATATTAATAGATAGAAAAGAACATGGCAGCATTCCACAATTAGAGCATGGAAATTATAAAAAAAAATTGCGCTTCGTCAGAAGAATATTTGTCTCTACATTTCCGTCAACGTTATCAGTATACACACATACAAACCAAACACAACATTCCGATTCGGGGTAGGTACAGTAGAAAAAAAGTTCAATTCTCGGTAATAGGCCTGTAAAGCTGGCCCTATTTTGATCAATTCCTCCATACTTCCTTATTCTTGCTCACCCTCTATCGCAACAGTTATGATCATACACTGCTCCATGCACCCCCTATTGTTCTTAAGACTCCTAATATTCCTTCTCCAAAAAATTATCTTCCACTACGTTCACCCAAAACTTTCTCGGTCTCCCTTACTCTCAAACCATCCATTCATATAATACAAAATATATTTAGTTGTTCGTATAACAAACAACATTTTAGACCAATTTAGCTCAAATAGAAGTGCTAAAACCAAACTGGTAATCGAGAACGGATGAAATAGAGGTTTCCCCTTTACATTTACTCCCACTTCGTGCGTATCTGGGTGAGTTACGAAGATGTAGAAGAGGTGTATTGGTTGTCGTGAGAAGTGGAGAGGGTGGAGTGGTGAGGCAGAAGGACCCTGCGGAGTCCTCGTCGCTCAACCCGGTTCATTCAATCGCCCTCTCTAAACGTTCCACCTTCTCTGCCGTTTTTGTTTGTATAGTGGAGAGGGTGAGGGAGAGACTGTGATTTTAGGACGAGGGCCACGAACAGTAATGATAAAACGTTTACGGCACAGCTTAGGAGGGTAGTTTTCTCCCAGAGTTTACTCTGCTAAAGAATTTAATCTACATCAGTAAGAAAATGATTTTGTTTGACTGTGTCTTACTGTTAGGGTCACGACAACCATCTTCACCCATGACGGTATTGAAACTTTTCCTAAGCATCAGTATCATGACGGAATCATTAAACAACAGTAAATAGTCTGTGCTCTGAAATTTATATTTTGCATCATTGCGTTTATGACAATGGCGATCCATATCTCAAAGCCAGTCTAATGACGGAATGCACTTGAAGATGTACAAACTTAATTAATAATAACTTTATTCAAAGCTATCATCTCAATGAATCGTTATATTGTATAATAGGTTGTATGCGATTTTGGTGAACTTCTTGAAGAACCAGTCTTGTGATGGTCTACATATTATAATAAGAAATATTGTGATACCTTATTAGTGTTATTTATTGTCCAAGCTAAAAATTAGTTCAAATGCTATTTTTAAACGATTTTAGTCGAAGATTCAGTCTCACTATAGCATAACATTCATAATTATGGGAATCGTTTACTTCATAATAATTTGCCTCCTAGAATTCTGGATACAAAATAAGTATCTGTCTAATAGCTTATGAATACTGTGTGGTTTTTAGACGTAATTCTAATAAATAGCAAAAGTGATTAGAGTAACCACAAATTTGCAACATATTAGCATATTTTTTTAAACGTATTAGTTTCTTCCTCAGTAATTTTCCTAACCCACTTCATTACATATAGAAAGATAATTTTTCCTTACTCATGAAGATCCCTTAATGGTTTTCCTCCAAATTTTTATCGTTCTTTATTCAAGCTCTCAACACCACCGTATTCTCGAGTCACCTCAGCAGTTAAGTTTCTTTCTCCAAAAGCATAAAAAATAAAACTAACAAAAATTTCAAATATTTACAAAGGCTAAAGGAGAAACTTCAGCATGAATATTCCACACGCCAGATGAGTTTTCTTACTTTTTGTTTTCATCCAACTATTCCGACCCCACTGCAACCTAAATCTGCGGCCCGAGCTAAATAGAGGTTTGCAAATATACAAATATTTATCCAATTAGTTTGGACAACAGAAATTAAAGTTGATCTCGAAGCTGCACATTGAGATTTACAAAAAAATGTACGTACGTGTCCACTATCCATACAGCAATTCCATACAGACCGGCTATCTCTCAGAGAAAAGGAATATCATTCAAAATCTAAAAAAAGAAACTTTTGCGCAACACACGAAATATTGATTATACCAAATCTAAGGTTTTGCACTATCGCATATGGCAATTATACCTATTAAAAGGATCTTGGAATTTAAAAAAACACGTAAGAGTCATCTTAGAAGTAAGTCTAAGCTAAAAATATTTTACAACAATTGCAGCTGGCTAGTTAAAATGCGCTTTCTTCTCTATTGCAATGAATCTCCAGCATGACTGAAGTACCAACCAACTACCTAACTAAAGAGCGTTAACTTTCTACCTAACAGTAACGAAGAACTCTTGAGAACTCGCTCATTCTTTGAAGATTTTTTTAAGAACTTCGTATATAGGGGTGTGACCGTCCAAAGCTAAATAAGAGTGCTATATAAGTAGGTATGCAATGTATTAGATGAACAACGTAAGTAGAGCCGGGGGTTTCTTCTTCGGAAGTTCTTCACTAGTGAACGCAGCGTCATTGGAATAGACCGGAGTATCTTATTCAAGGTCCCCTGGGGCGTTCACTTCCCTGACGCCCATCGTTCCCATGTGACCCGGAAAAGCAAAATGAGAAAGAGGAAAGACGCGAATGAGATGGTTGGGGCTACACTTGCCCCACGACGGGACCGTGGTGAGACAGAAAAAAAGGTCGTTTCGGAGGACAAGGTCGAGAGATTGATAAGGCGAGGAGCGTACGCCCAATATACCACGGTCTCGAGGCCCTCTCAATGGTAGCCTTGAGAGGGATCCAGTGAATGGCGAGAACACATTGCAATAGCACGCACAGGAAGGTCGACTGATGTTTTTACCCCCTCTTACATTGCCGCTGGGATGCAGTCGACTCTTCGCCAGTGAGCAAGGTTAGCACGTAAAAGGGATGCTAACGGAAGAAGTACTTCAAAAATAATTCAAGGATTTCAAGCAATGAATTTTTTCTTACCTTGAGTATTATGCATTGTTTTTTCATGCTCTGCGAGTTTCTTAGCATTGTAAAGCCTTTTTGAATACAGTCCAAGGAATCGCTTTACCGAGAATTCATCTCGATTCCCGAAATAATTGCATCATCCGTATGTTTGTAGTGTCTCAAGCAAAATTCATACAAGACAAGTAAGGAGTTCCAAAATAGACGTCGCCTGGAAATGTCATGACTAGTGATCCTCTTAACACTTGAACTCTGTTGAATTTACAAAGTTACCAGTGTGTTTTACTTACTCATTGCGAAATATTATTGTATTAATATTATATAACTCTTTTCTAACATTAATTATTCTTATTAAAGCAATATCCTTGCTGAATAACTTGGCACGCAATAACTCATACGCTTGAAAAGATATTAACCAATGGTTTGAATCTGTAATAAAACAATTATTAACTTGACCGGGATTCGAAATCGAATCAGCAAAATGCCTGTGAGTTGTGTTACCCATTATCACCACTAAGCTATTTTAACAAATATATTATTTCAGCGGAGCCTTATGGGCACAAGATTTTTTTAATGGAAAAACAATTATGTTTATAATAGACGAATTAACCCTGTTATGCGTATAAATCAAGAGACGCTCCAGTCATTAAATTTCCGCTCGACTGCTACTAGGGAATTTCCGACACATCATTCTTGCATCATTGTACTAAATGACCCTTCGAAATGGGGTGTAGAAAATTAGCTTTAACTAATATTTTTTTCTTAATATTATCTAAGAATAAACCGTATTCAAAATCATTGCAATAATTCAACGATTTACTACTATGCCTTTCCTAAAAAATTTCAAAATCGAGATATTTGTAGAATTTTACTTTAATCGGATGGCTAACAAGTAATATAACTTGAAAGATCCTAAAGGGCATCAAGAGATATGAACTTCTTCATGAATTTTGGCATCTGAAGGAGCATAAAACAACATTTAATGAACATGAAATACACTGATATTGTCACAAATAGATTTTTTCGCGATTTCACATTGAAATTTAAGAAGAAATTTAAGAAGATAAGCATGTCAAAAGCAGTTCGCTCTCCATAGCATTTCACATTGACATTGTTGGTAGCGTAAATACTAAAGTTAACTACGTTGTCTTGAAATACCTTGAAATATGAAGTTTACCGGGATATGAAATACAACACTTCCCGATTTGAGTGGAATGGAAACTTTTGTGCGCTCGGATAATGTAATACGCTCGTGGTATCTTTATATTCGAGCGATATATCCTGAACTTACTTTCACGCTGAAAGATATTCCACGATATTTAAGTTTATCTATTTTTATTTTAACATTTTCAACCAATAGTCGTTTAACTGAAATAATCACGACTGAAAATCGTACTCTATGACTCATGAGGGATGATGGTTTTGTTAGATACTAGCAATTATTTTCTTTGGTGTTTTTGATTAAAATTATTATTGAATTTTAGGAAATGAATATCAAATTCAGTAATTTGAGGGCTTCAATAATACAATTGGTCCCTGATAAAGCTAGAAGAAATGTAAACATTACACATGAATCATCGGATAAATTATAAGAATGATTTAATAACTACAAACTTCATCATAGCCAACCTCAAATTATTGAAATACAACTGATAATTCAAACCATATTCCTATAGATTTGATTTTTAGAAATTCATGCTCTTAATTATTATTTCAAAGGTCCGAGATAATTTATCACTAATATAAACGTTTCTTATTTCTAGGAGGCATTTTTTCCGCATCATTACACCATTGGGACCGAAGGGAGTTTGAACTAGCCAAGCTAGAGAGACTTGAAGAAGTTCATCTCAAACCTGATGTAAAAATCTCTTATAATCGTCATGAAAGTTTGTTTTGGCAAACACTTTTTGAGGAAGGTAAATACTCCACTGTAGCATTGAACGGGTACCTAAATATAGTACGGCAAAATTATATGACTAAATATTTTGGCTGATGAGAGAGATTTAATGAGCAATAAAACACATACGCGAGCTGTTTAAGCATAACGGTAGTTCATGTCTGCAAATTGAGCTAAAAATTAACGGGAACATTCCTACAGAAATTACAAACTTCTAATGATCCGGTATGAATTAGCTCGCAGTAATATGCATTAGATCTGGCGTGATATCGTGACTTTGTCTTGAATATTTCCGGTAAAAAAACAGTAGTTATTGAAAGTTGACCGTAAAGCAAAAATGAACTCTAATCGGGCTATTTTTTACGCTGAAAGTTGTGTTAAGGCTTCATATTATTATTTTAATATTCTTCACTCATGCCCAAGAGTAGAATAATAGAACAAATTGATTCAAATGCCATATTATATCCACACAAATCAAAAGCGCAAAAAATGGACATGCAAGAGACGAATAATATTTCAACAACAAAAATTGTATCATAGATGTCTCATTCTGTGCACAATACAGGGTTAAAAAACATTGCTATAATTACAGTAAAAATATTTATTTATGTCACAACCGTGGAGCAGTCAAGGTAGTTCTTACCACCCCCGGATAAAGGTTAACCATTACCAAAATCTCATTACAAATGCCTGATTTAGATAATATGATTTCAGATCTATTGCATGTACCGGTATGTTTGCTTGATGTACCCATTTACAACATAGTATTTATATTTTATTCAGCAACTTATGCCATGAAATTTTGAATGATATCGTGTGTCCATAAGCTAAGCTCTGCATATCTCTTGTTTAGTCGCTAATGTCAGTTCGGGCTATGCGGGCCGGGTTTCAATTAATATTCTACGTGGCACCCTGTCACTCGCGTGAACACGATTTTCAAGCAATCCTAGCCTTATGAGTAGCCTCCCAGGTCACTAGCGGCTCCCAAACCTTGCCTTTTTCCAACAGCTGTGCCACACTCGCTGTTCGTTTGTGGCAGCTATTTAACATACGCACTACCACTCGCATTCAAACGTGAACGCAAACACCGACGCACAGACGCATGTTTCTGTCTCCTGTCCAAGGAAGGAGGGAAGCAAAGAAAATAAAGGAAAAAGGAAGATGAAAAAAATTTCGTCACCCTTCTCTTACACTCCTCACATTTCCTCCATGCAGTTCAAACTTGGGAGCCTCTCAAGCAAGCGATCCGTGAGGCTCAGCGGCGCGTGAGATATGTGTCACCCGAATACCACTCACAAACACTGCACGCGCTTTCATTCTATTCCGCACCTCGAAAAGAAGTGAAAAAAATCTACGAGGGGAAGGCGGGACTGGAATGGCCGGTATTAGTGTTCCCTCAGTGGGGAAATGGAGGATATTGGGTAGGAAGGGAGGGAACACGGAGGGCCTTCTGCGCCACTCGAGTGCCTTCAGGCACCTTATCTCGGAAGGGTCATATTGTCCGTGTCGTTTAGTTTCTCCCCGATCAGTTTTCGAGGGGACTTTGATGGAATCCAACGCGGGTGAAGCCATCCATGGATACGTTCTTTCCCCGACGACATGTCCTTCTCCCCTTTCGGCACCTCCCATCTTCTCTATAGTCTTACCCTTATTATTAGAAAAATACAGAAGATTTCTCTATATGTCCCCTGTCACTCACGCAATGTTCGACAAACAGCGAAAATATTTAATTATCTTCCTGGCACCACTAAAATATCATAAAGGCAAGCTATCGCTAATTACTTATTGTCAGTGCCGTCATCTCCCACAATTATGCAGAAAATGACGTAAATTGAGTACAATATTCTAAATGAATGTAGAAATTGATGAATAAGAATTTATACGGTGATCTAACGGTAAAAGAAATAAATGAAAATGACATTATATGGACCGGATAAGCA
This sequence comes from Pyrrhosoma nymphula, assembly GCA_963573305.1. Taxonomy (NCBI): domain Eukaryota; kingdom Metazoa; phylum Arthropoda; class Insecta; order Odonata; family Coenagrionidae; genus Pyrrhosoma; species Pyrrhosoma nymphula. Next base: position 42,854,680 of record OY754334.1, read on the forward strand.
ATTTTTAATGCCACTCAGGGGCATCATTATGCAACACATGTATCAATCGATTCTAGGTTATTATTTGTCATCGGCATCAGAATTGAACTTACTACATTATGCATATACCGAAATCTTATTTTTACTATACTTCCGCCTGAATTTAACTCATTTTGGGCGTACCACGGGCATAAAAACTTCTAAAGATAGCCTATATTAAGAGTCAAATTTGTGCTAGGCTATTCCAACCTCCGTTTCGACAAAATGATTCTTATCTTTTTGAAGCCTCGAAAAGTATAGTTTACATAAGATACTTTTCATTATTTACTCTTTGATCATACGCAAACGTTTATTTTAATTCCACCCTAAAGACATTCGTTGGCTCTTTAGTTCTCAAGCATAGTCGCGTTGGATCTAGTAATATTTTTATAAGATAGCCATTGCAATGGAAGTTAATAAATATTTCTGTTGTTTAGGGTCATATGAGCGTGCTTGCGTATTTGTGACCGTATTTTTTTCCAACACTACTATATACCCTTCGAGAACCCGCCATGGAACGGCCTAAAAAGAAGTCTGCAAATCTTAAAGAAAGAATTATAGCTTGGAAAAAATGTTGCGATAGGAAGCTACATCGTCGGTGGAACTCTGGAGAAAAGTCAAATATATTCCCCAGCATGGGTAACTCTATGACCCCATTGTAAATACATTTATGTTATATTCCCCACAAGACATTGCGCACTCTTGACTCAATGGGTGGAATGCCTTCATAATGGACGTAAACAACTCATGGACTGCACAAATAGTTCCCGTGGATCAGGCTCGGGTTATCCGGCCGCTAAATGAAGATTCGTCCATCAAAAAAACTAGTTTGTTCCTTCCAAACGAGGTGCTTAGTGGAGTAAGGAAGATATTTTCCACCTAACTATTTCTCTAACCCCAAAATGCTTCATGTTACATGTCCTTCAATTGAAAAGAGCTGTAGCAAACGATACGGGAGGGAAATGAATCATGAGCAATAACGATTCGCCGAGGCAAGAATACCAACCAATGATTAGAGATGAGTTTTGCGGAAGCTATTTTATTCCATGCCTTGCCACTGGATCGGAAATAGAAGTTGTCACATTTGGTCTGAATATCTTCTACTTCTTGCAAGATCTAGAAGAACCATTAAAACCATAAAAATAAAAACTCCGAGTTGGGATGAGGTTTTTGCGGTGGCTTGAGCATTGGTATCCAATCCTGAGGGCCGATCAGGATTCCGGAAGTAGCGGAGATTTTTCAGTTGAAATCCGATCCCTAATTAGGTTCTCTGTGTAGAGTACTGCAAGTGCAGTTCACACTGTTCATAGATCGCCAGATCTGACGTTAGCCAGAGGACCAATGGATGTCTTTCGTTATGTAAAGAGAAGTGAAGGTTAGCTCCTGAGTTAGGGCAGGCTCCATTGTCATATGGGCCGACCTTCAGTTAAGGTTGAACGCAACCCATCGCTCCCTCCTCCTCTCTCAGAGTTTGCCTTGGGCATCCGAGGTTGCGCGTCCAAATGCCATCACCTGCCTACCATCCCTCTAAACTAAACACACCTCTCCATCCATGAACCAGGCCGTAGTGTATTAAGTCTCCTCGGCGTCTACGTGAGACTACCTCCGTCTCTTCTTCATTTGTATGGTGTTCCCCAAATTCTGCCACATTCCGACCAGGTATCAGGTCCGTCGCCGCGCTCATTGTTTCCCGCTACCTTCCCTTAGTTATTGCTTCAGGTACCGCCAGCATGATTAATGTGGCATATCGATAAACCAATTTTGCTCCATTGTCATATGGGCCGACCTTCAGTTAAGGTTGAACGCAACCCATCGCTCCCTCCTCCTCTCTCAGAGTTTGCCTTGGGCATCCGAGGTTGCGCGTCCAAATGCCATCACCTGCCTACCATCCCTCTAAACTAAACACACCTCTCCATCCATGAACCAGGCCGTAGTGTATTAAGTCTCCTCGGCGTCTACGTGAGACTACCTCCGTCTCTTCTTCATTTGTATGGTGTTCCCCAAATTCTGCCACATTCCGACCTGGTATCAGGTCCGTCGCCGCGCTCATTGTTTCCCGCTACCTTCCCTTAGTTATTGCTTCAGGTACCGCCAGCATGATTAATGTGGCATATCGATAAACCAATTTTCTAAGTAGGCGACGGACAACTGGATCCTTAGAGCCTCCATGAAATTCGCAGTGAGAGAGGACGCCTGGGTATCTTGGCACAAAATCAAGGGGTCTGGGTTCGAATCCCAACCTAGGTGAATGAAAAATTGTGACAAATACTGAGTGATATAAACGAAAATTCGAGGAATCCTAATGAAAGTTACGTTAAACCCCAGAGTTCCGGGCACAGAGTTTGAATACCACTGTAATATAGCTTTCCACATTCAGATGAAAGCATTCGTCAATTATGAATAACGCTGTTACCAAACTTATACGCTACTTGTGCCCATATCTTAGCCAACTCCGTTGTCTCAGGCGTAACTTTATGGAATTTCCTTAGCATATTGAATGACAAGCAGTAACCTTGTGATTCCAAATTTATTTATTGTAAACGACCCGGGTTTCTATGTAGCACGTCATCATCAGGTTGACCTGATGACGACGTGCTACGTCGAAACCCGGGTCGTTTACAATAAATAAATATGGAATCACAAAGTTACTGCTTGTCATTCAATATATCTTGGCCATATTGGCGACCATTTGCAACACCGAATTGAATTTAAGTAGGTGAATTTTAGAAAATAATATTTGAACTCTGAATAAAACCTTAATGTGTGCTTCGTATAAAATATAGCAGTAGGTATATTATTTTTCCTGCTACTGATGGCAACATTGCATCTCTGGCATAATGTATATTTATATAGGAAACTCATCTCCAAAAGGCTCCATTTATTCAATAACGTGTGTAACATTTATTTTAAAAGTGTAACATTTATTTTAAAAATGTAATGAAGCTAAACGTGCACGACTTTTATCTCTTTTATAGAAATAGCATATTTCAATTTGCACGTGTACATGATCACAAGAAAAAATTCTTTAAATATCTTGCAATAAAATTATGTTTTTTTACTTTTAATATAATTTAGCCCTAGACTTTTTGTTTGCGATAGTTTAAAGAAAAGTTTTCAAAAATTGGCTCTGGTAAATTTGTCAAAGCTTGCACTGTAGATTTAAATATTTTTATATAATTTACTGCATTAAAATTTATAAAAATAATATTTTATTTTATGAAATAAATATTTTATTATAATGTATGTCAATATTTTAATTTAATATAATCAATTTTTTTTTTCGGTAAATAACGCAAATTTTACTATCGAAAAAAGAAGAAAGTTCACACCGTAAGAAACCTCCTTACGGAAACGGTGTCAACAGAGATTTTCTTCAAGCAGAACATAGGTTCGTGTGTATATAAGTAAATAGGTATGTATTAGTTCAGATAATCAGAACTCCGGTCATCCTTAATTTAGAGCTCTTCTACCTAACTTCTGCCATCTATTTTCACGCGCACTCCGTGGAATATAGGAGGAAGAGAGAGGCAGTGGGAGACAGAGCTAATTTGATTAGCGAGAGAGTCGGCTAATACCTAAACACTCTTCCGAGAAGTGAAGGAAGAGCAGCAGTAGGAGTAGAGCGAGTGGGAGCTGGATATAAGTTTAGAATAGCGCAGAAGAGAGACTAGGTTGGGAGGTCAACTCGCTGGGGAGGATTCTCACGTAATTACAGTCTGGAATGGATGCAACATGGGCGGAGGATTCACCTCACTGTATCTCTCAATGCATTGGCACACTCGCGTACAACCTGCATTGGGTAGCTGCACAAATACACCTGTGTATTTTTGTCACTCAGGCCACGTTCCATTCGTGAGAATGAATGTTTTGAATGTTCCCAGGGTCGGTTAATCAAATTATATTATTTTCCTCTAGCAAGGGCCAATTTTTCCAATGTTCCAGGAACGCGGGGAGGAAAAGTGTAAAACTTCATATGCTCACGTCCCAACCATGATGACCGATGTCCTTTTTTTTTGTTTTTACGATAAAGCAGACTTGGGGGGAAATATAAATACAATTATTCCCTAAATAATTTTTACGATAAGGTTTCAACAATTGAAAAAATATGAGAGCAATTTAAGCGGAAATGTTTCCACCATTACTAACAGGTTAATGTCTGCTGAGTTACTACACTGTATTTTACGCTACGATGACAATAATTCTATACCAAGGGACACTTTTCCCCAAAAGAAGCAAAGGTTCATTTCTGTTTTTTTTTAATTCATATTAAATTTCTACAAGAATTAGAGAAAACAACACTTCAATAACTATGTACATTTTTTACAAAAGAAATGAAAAATATGGGTGATTATATGAATGATAACGTAACCATATCATTTTATTTAGATGGGGATTAGGTAACTCACCTGGATACACATTCTAAGTCCGAACATACTGTTCCCATTTCTTTTCTTATCTCTTTTCGGTTCCCCGTAAGTTTTCACAACATATTTTTTTAATATCGAATCCGTGATGGTAAAATGTGCAAATTAAACGCAAGAAATTCATACTCACAAGCCCACGTATTACTACCACTTGAATCCCCATTTGAAACCAATTTTGATAATAAACTATGTTTTAATTTCCGCGATTTATATCAACTATTTTAAGGGAAACATCTCAGATTCTGCTCCAAATACTAGGACTATAGAATCTAGACGTAAAACCAGAAAATTTCTCTCCACAATCCAGAGTGTTATACCTATTCGATTCCTGATAGATAAGAGAAAACGCTTAAAATTACTATACTCTCGATGCAAGAAACGATAAATCCTAGCGATGAGAACCAAAAAAGAAATTATCTTAACTTACCTATTCGATATAAGATATTAAATGATGCTGTGCCAACATACCGATTAACCAACCCAAAACACCAACGCTATTTATATTTCGTGATAGGGTACCACACAAGCGAATGAAAGAGCATTGAGGATCAGCGATGTAAAAGGTGGGGATGAGATGCGAAAAATTCACATTTAAGCGCGCATATACGTGCATTTGATTTGTTTTGAAGTTTGTGGGTAATGTATGCTTGGAATGCACTTCATATGGAATGGTAGCTACCAAGGACGAGCAGCTCTAGGCTATAGGGAGCTGTAAAAGTTTATGCGAAGGCTTACGTGGAGGGATTGCGTCGATGATTATGACTCATGGATTATTGCACCACAACAAGGTCAGCCGCTGGCATTTGAGAGCATGAGCGGTTGAAAATAGGATGGAGGGGACCGTCCTGGATTAAAAAGCCATTTAAGACGAAGGACGTCTTAAAATTACGACGTTGCTGGCTGATCCATTAAACCCATAATAGTATAAGTATTTAGGAGCATCCACTGGAATGACAAGCAGATAAATTACAAATAATATCATCTCTGCGGTGAAAATAGGCATTCAATTTTACGACTGCCTCACCATATTGAGTACATTTAACTTTCACTAATATTTCAAGAGTAAAATCACCCAATTGGGTAATTTCACTCTTGAATCACCCAATAGGTATTACGTTAGCAAAATTTACAAAAACACACTTTAAATTTGCTAACCTTATACGATACAAAAATATCCATGTTTATCCATAGCTGATGTTTATTGCTGGAAAATAGGCATCTGGAGTTGTGACTACTTACATGATACCCATTGCTCTACTTCATGCTAATTAAGATGAAGTTAAGCACAGTTGCACCTTCTTGGGCAAGTGATTTGCACCATCAATATATTTTGCGATTTACAACTGCTAACTGCTTATGTGCTTTAGACTAATAATTCATAAAAATAATAATCTCAAAAAGTTTTTCTATGAGTGCATAGTCTCAGCATTTTTAATTTAAAAGCCAGAATTAAGTTGACAAAAAACCAAGACCATTTTTGTCCAAACCTTAGAAAACTCTTTCAAAATGATGAATTAGGAAACGAGTTCTAGCGCAGAAATGGTGTGCCTAAAAGGAAGTGAAAATATTTTAATTATGATTTAATTGTAGATGCCCTACAATAAAGCTAATTATGTTGCAAAAATCACTTTTATTTATATATTACCTTCAGGTTTTCTCAGTTGCACCTAATACGTAATATTCTGAGTGTTAATCTCTATGCGAAATCCTAATTCCTATGATATTTTTATACTTTTTTTAGGAAACTAGACCGAATGAGACATACATTTAATGTTATTCCACTGGAGATTTCAATTGTAAGTCAAATTCAAAGAAAAGTTAAAAATAATGCTTTTCCGTAATTTTGGTAAGCCGCAACCATGAGAGCTCCGCTATTGACGAATGGCATTCAAATGAAATAATAGCTTCAAGTACTGATCCAAATGTACGCTGATATATTTTGGTTGATAAAAATAAATATCAGTGAGGAGAAAATGGTGAGAAAACATGACTCCAATACAGAGAGTAAGTACTGGGTCAAAATGACCCATAGATGTCCTTCTAGGTATAAAATCAATTAAAACATTAAGCAACAACAATTACGACATTTTCCTTCCGTGTTAGAAAAATATAGGTAAAAATGCAATAAGTCATAAAATTTTAAAATAATATAATTGCAAACGAGTAGTTAAATTTGATTTTGAACACGTGTTATGGGTCAAAATGACCCATCCCGTCCTTATAGTGTTAACTGGCTGAAGCACTTATCACGATTTCGGGGGATTCGAGTTCGAGACCCAGGCAAAGCAATTGATTATTCCTCTATGGAATTTCTCACTCTTGTGGGTGATTCCGTTGTACCGTCACAAATCCCAGTATTCTCAAAATTTATATTTCCCGTGAAAACTCTGCTCAAATAATCGTTCGTTCCTCTTAAATAATCTATATACTACATTTTTTCGCGTTCAGTGGTCTATATATGTATGTACACAATAAATGTATTATTATTTTTCATATTTTTTACCTAGCAATGCACTCCGATATGATCCGTGCATTTTTCGATTGATTATACTCAGGAGTTCAAATGTACCAACTATGCAATTTCTCTGAATATTGAATTTTTTTTTTTTTATAATTCTAATTCTTCGTTGAGATCATTGACTCTGAGAAATAATTTCCCTCTTGACATCCTACGCACGTTAGTTTAACTGCTAAATATATTGCCTTTACTAGAGTTTTGATGCAATACATAACAATTTTTTTTAAATAAACACTATCGTGTTCTAAATCATATATTTGTCTGATCCATCCACATGGATGATCAATTAGTTGTCGACAATGTGATATCGACAGCCAACGCAGCAAGAAATCCATCTGCAGACCTATTGAAGGTAAACTCTCCATTCCAGCTCCTTCTCAATCAAGATCGCAAAAGACTTTCACTCGGCTCAGTAATGGACGTGAGTCAAATCCCCCTGGAGGTCGAGACAGAAGAGTTACTTTTTCAAGATATGTTTATAAATTCCGTTGAGGATCACGTTCAAGATTTGAATGATTTTCCCGATATTAATGTGAAGAACGCGAGCCAGAGGAAGATGCTCCATCAAGCGATGTTAGGGAAGCCATCCTGGGTTCGGGATATACTGGAAGTTGGAGCTGATCCTTTGATAGAGGACAGGTATGGCCACAGTGCACTGAAAATTGCGAAAGTCATGGTCTCCAAACACCTAGGGGACAAGGAGCGAGAGGAAATACACCAACTGGTTCAATCTAAACAAACCATGGTCGGCCAAGAAATAGCGATTGTACAAAAACCGTTGAATGAGTTGAAAATAATGAGATGTAAATGTTCTTTTCCACCGAACTTGCTGCATCAAAGATTTCCATAGAAATACATATATCGGGGATTGGAAGTGATTTAACTACGGAGTTATATACAGTGAAACAGTCTTTGTAGGAAGTAAAAAAGCAACAGGGTAGCACTGTTTCTAAGGTGGACACTCTAAAGTCGGTTTTAATTTATAAAATTTATCAAATATATAAATTTAAATACTTTAAGTATGATAAGTATGACTTGACAATGTTCTTCTGGCTTTTACACTCAAATATATTTCAAAATAACTTCTATTTTTTCAATTCATCATTTTTTTTATAATAAAGTCTATGTAATACAAAAAATAAGCATTTTTTAGTTCCTACTAAAATATATTTCAAATTAAAATAATTCATCTGAATGTTGTTAAAGTTGAAAAAAAATATTTGACATGAAGGTCTAAGCATCGAAAAAGCAGTTCTCCACTAATTGTAAGTAGTTACCAAATAATTTAACATCGGAGTTTTAACGATTATGACGCAGGTTTGCAAGTGTCAGTGAAGTCAATCATTTTTTATCTCTCCTTCAACAACTATTCGTTATAACGAATGATTCATTATATTGTAGTAGAGCGCTTGGCTACTGATCGAAGGGCCCCGAGTTCAAATCCGAGTGAAGCCTTTGGACGCCCGCGAACAAAAAAATCCTCGGATTTCGAGGTGGGCCAGGGAAAGGAACTGGCCCCCCTACCCTGAATGTGTGAAGTTCACACGCCTGTGGCTTAGTCCGGGGTGAGCTCTACCCTCAACTATCCAGACCAACCTTCGGGTTGAATCAGTGAGTAAGTGAATGACGGTTGCATGTATTGTACTGATAATAAGTCGTACCAAAAACTCAAATACAGCATTACAGCAAAGTAATGCTCTACGGCATAACATAAAAACATGTTAACCATTGCTTTGCAGGTCATTTTACTTTGCGTACGTTCAAGGGACTCGTATTAGAAATAATGCGTCAGGGCATAACATAACAAAAAGATTGCCATTGTTTTGCGGTTAATATTACTAAGCCTACGTTTAAAGGGTTATTAATTGCATAAACGTATCATGGCATAGAATAACAAAAAGTTAAATGGTATTCTGCAGTTTACTATACTTTGCGTAGGTTCAAGTGGCTCGTATTTGAAGTATTGCGTCACGATATAAAATAAAAACAAGTTTTCTATTGTTTTATGAGGCATATTAATTTGCCTATATTCTTTACCGGTACTTTTTTTAGTACCGCCCATGCCTAGCCTGAATTTCCATAAAAATGGTAAATGAATTACACTGTACTATATGTACTAATTGTGGAGTAATAAAATAGTAACTCCACAAGGTGTATTGTATGAGGTAAAGCAAAGTGAACGCGATTAACGGGGTTTAATGGGGAATACGAGGGAGGTTCACCGTGGAACGTTTGACCCGACCCGTAAACCTAATCTGTACTTTGGCTCAGCGGAGTTGGAAAGAGGAAGAGCGACAGAAGAGGGGAGAGACGGGGAGGAGTGAGTTGGTCGCGGCGTGTCTGCCGATCGCTGTCTTGCCTGTTAGCTGTGAGAGGAGACGGAAAGGTCTCTTTTTGATACAACACCGAGGAGGAAGGCTGCTTTGCTCTGAGCATCAACGAACTGTGGGCGCACGCACCCGCAATCATCAGAAGGAGCTTTCTCTCTCTTTATCTTGCTGCCGAGAGAAACGACGAGAGAAGCAGATGCCCGAATCAACGTGCCTTGCTCTTCACGGAGGGAACGTCGAAGACGTCGCCAAATGACTTCCCCGTTCCGGAGCCCCTGCCGTCCAACAGATATATATAGTGTGAGGCCAAAGTACATATCCCTTCCGATCCCTGGTCAGAACCTCGTTAGAATAGGGTTAAACGTTCATGTTGCTTTATGTGAAATTGCTTACATTATTATTGGTGGGATAATATTTTTGAAGTTCCCTCGTGTTGTTTAATTAATTGGGTGTGACTACCTCACAGGTTGTTTATGCATTTCCTTCCGTTTCGCTCTCAGTTCTTCAGGAAACGTCATCAAATTGTAAGGAAAAGCATGGTTATCAGTTTCGTTAATGAAGGGGATCCTTTTCTTATTGGGTTTATACGTTTAACTGGTTTAAGAATTGAATAAATATTGTTAAAGAATGCAATGTGCAACTCTTTGAAACCAATACCTTGAGCCCCGTGTATGAGACTCGTTAAGGAGAATTTCACGTCCCTTTTTCTACTGCGCTAGCCTGGCATTCTCAAAATGACTGTAGGATAGGCGCTCGTACGGTTAAAATATATTATATTATTACTATATATTATTTTGCTATCGATAGTGTTCTGTCACAATTCAATATCAACTCCATATCACGGAGAAGAAATGTCACCACTTTATTTTATGGAGCCAGTCATGCATAGTAGTTTTACTGATTGACAGATATGATGACTTCAGGTCAAAATATATGGAGGATGAATAAAAAAATTTTACACATTCATGCTCCCAATCATCTTATAAATACTAGCACAGGTTCCAACTCTTCCAAAATTTGAATATCATGCCGATTGTTTTCTTTCATGTATTACTAATACAACAATTATGTTATGCAAAGCTATTGGTAGCCATTGTTGACGATGGTGAAGACGTTGAATTAAGTATTTCCTTGGTTCCCATGTACTTAAAATATCAGCTAATAAGTATTAGGTATCAAGAAACATTAATGAATGGGAAATAAAAAATAACTTTATGCTATTTTAATCATTGACGTTTCCCGTAAATACATATTATTTACTTATTTAGTTATTATAATATGTTAATGAATGAATTATAATACAACTAAGCTTAGACGATAGTACTCCTGGGAATTATTTTATACTAGTATATACAGTATATATGTATGTATATATTTGTTAGTATTCTTATACATTAAATGAAATTTTCCCTGAAACAGATGATATCAGGCCTAACCTCGTGGAAATTATGGATATCCATGATGAGAAAACCACCTTTGTTATTTCCACAAAACTTTATTACGCTAGCACGACGCGCATTTCACCACACAGGAGCATGCCACAGTGTGGTGAAACCCGCGTCGTGCCAGCGTAATAAAGTTTTGTGGAAATAACAAAGGTGGTTTTCTCATCGTGGATTATTTTACCTATTTACTCACAACTATAAATCATGAACCTATCTCCAGTTAAACGTCATTTCACCATTAACTCTCCGCTATTTATATCAGTAATTATAATCAACCAATCCGTCCGTTCTTTGGTGACCTTCATCGTGAAAACTAATTTATTCTTTGCCATGTACCCACTCTGGCATCAATTCCCTAACAAAACGATATGGGATAAGAAAGTATTGCAATGGTTCGCTTATGTGAAATTGCTTCATTCAAATAGAGAAGGAAAAGAATTATTACATTTAGCGATTGTGCACTGACAGCTCATTTCAATTAAATGTTGAGTTTAAAAAAGTTATTCCAATATCTCTTTTTTAAATTGGGTTGGCCGGCATAAGTTCAATTTAGTCTTCTTTCAATGGGTATAAATTTAATGCATATCAAATGACTAAATAATATAAAATTTCTCTTTGAAAAACTAGTAGGTAGTGTTATGCATATATTTAAGGCTTGAAAATCCGAATCATACACTGACTACGTACATTTTATAAAAACATAGTGCCAAACATTCCGCAGCACATTTAGGTCACAATGGGAGACGAAAATAAGAGTATCTTTGAAAATAAAAAGGAATCACTTTAGAAAATGAAGTATGTTATCATTATATCACAGGATATTAAACACAGCGGAAAATGAGCAAACAAACCTTTACTCAGCTATAAAAATAGATAGGGCGAGTAGTTTCACTGTGCCAAAGTTATAATTATTTTTCCTGAGAGTGTCCCTTTATAGTAGAACAATGTTTCTTGTCTCAAGACTCAGTAATTCTTACACTGTACAATGAAGTAGGACTTTTTTCCCCATATGTATCTCTATCAGTTCTATCAAAAAACATTTGTTCAATATTTAGAACAAAGCAAATTTTCATGATCAAACATCAAATTTAGAATAGAAAATTAAAATCCTTTTGGATTATTATACATTATATGCGGTGCCTTGATCATGTTTCTCCCAACCACTAATCTTGTCCATGACAGGAAGTGTAAATCTGAGGTATTTACCCAGTAAAACTTCGAAAGGAACTATTCAGGAAATACCGTATTTTTTTAGAGAAAACTCAAACCATAAACTATATTTTCTCCAGGGAAGGTTTAAGATTCTATTACATCAGATACGAATATCGGAATATGGACTTCAAATCGTTAAGCCATCCGTGAGCTTATAATTCCAAGTTCTGAATCTAGATTACTCAGTTCCACAATGTACGTATTGCCATTAGGAAAGTGATAATTGCCACAAATAAAACATTTAGCAAAACATTGCCTGATCAAGAAGGATAAGATGGTCACTTGAAAGTCAAAATAGGAATAAAAAAGTTTATATAACACTCACCCACTGACGTTCACAATTTGGAGCGATTTTCAGGTCTTCCGCGTTGTTATATTTTAAAAATATTCTGATTTGAATTTTAAAGCCTTGAGTCTCGCCTTCATTTCACGTGCTGAGCAAAACGTATATTTAGGTGAAGAGCTCTCGCCTGTGTAACTTGGATAATAATTCCATCACTGACGTTTCATTGATGGCGGTCTGCTCAAAATTCTGATGACTAATACGAAGGCTGTGTACTTCCTGCGGCTAGCTGTGCTGAAAACCTGGCGGGAAGAAAAAAAAGGGTTGAATAATATGTGAGGGAGATTACAAACTTTCATAGGTAATGCGCGATATCAAGATGGCAAAGGGTTTAATAAATGTAACTTCATCATTGGTGGACTGAAGAAAGGTATTTTAAACATGTCCCGGCGTTCATATTAGGGGGCCCCGAAATCTGACATCGCCAGACGTAGAAACATAGACGTAAGCATATTTTTCCTCACACTACTCTACGAACTGCCTTAAAAGGCGTGTAGCAGTGAGTGTAAGCGCAGTAACGACAACGAAGAGAAGCAATTGGAAAGAGACAAAAAGTGAGATGCATTGTGATTGGTCAGTTTCATGCTTACCTTTGTTGTTACGCTTCGTTATGGATGGGAACAAGTATTTTTACCAATGCCACCGAGAAAGCACCTCATTTATATTGAAACGGGTAAAGAGACAGAGCTAACTCCTATCGGTGCTGAGGGAGTGAAATTTGGACAAGACAGAGGGAATGAAATATTATCAAAGTAAAGAATTAAGAGTCTTTTTCACAAGAAGGCAATCACTGATAAGAGTTTAAAAATCCATGATAGTGAAGTCCATCCCTACTTCTTAGCTGGATATTTCCGCTAATCGTGTCTCTGAGTATCGATTTTAGTACGGACGTTTTATTGGTTGAAATTTCTGAATTTTACCGTCACAACCTCAGGCCCCTTGACTCAATCGCTGAGTTTGAGATAAATACATAGCTAACTATACATTCCAGATCTATGAATTTCATAAAAACCTATTGATAAATAATAAATGACCTTTCCACGTAACATTTGCTTTGGCTTGGCCTGAAGAAGATTCATGTGAACGAGAAAACAAGAATACACGGGCTCAATCAAAGATAACTGTCACTTTCAACTGCATCGTATTTGAAATTTAAAAAAGTAGCCAAAACTAATTTTTATACGAATTATCCTCAAGCATGAAGACTTTAACATATTTTAATGCCATGGGACTGGTTCAATATTTATATTTTGAGACTCCAAGTCAGCCATTTAAAAATGGTATTATCCCAAGAAATGGGAAGGCTGCAACTATAACGAGGTTCATTTTACGGGTAAATGTACGAGGTATTCCAAACTGAATTCAACTGAAACTAAGAGGTGCAAACCGTGGTGCAACATTTTCAACCCAAACAGCTACAAGCGAAAATCGTAACATATTTTAACATAATGTAGCACAACTCACCTCAGTAGGCTATGAATCTTAGCCTTAGGACGTACAATCAACTTAGATAAGTACTCCATTTGAAGAATATATGTATTTGATAAACTAAACAGATTAAATGCTGCATGGCGCAATAATATTTTACATATTTGAAGGTGACTAGAAAAGAAAAGTATGAATGCATATGATCTACTTTGACGGTTCATAATTAAGGAAAGGAGCTTAACTTTCTATACTGAATTTAAATTTTATTCATTATAATCCGCCAAAACGTTTTACAGGAAGGCATTAATTTCATGATAAAGCCTTGAGTATTCGATTCCCTTCTCCATATCAATCCTTTTTGGCTTAGAATTAGGTGAATTCATTTTTTTACGTAAAATCCCTTTGACCGCTTTTCCTAATATCTCCTTTTATAAGTTGACTGACTATCAAAACTCCGTCATTTTCCCTTTACATTCATTATAACTCCCTCTCCATTATTAATCTCATAATCAAGTTACACTCATGCGATTTGGTCCGCTCCTAAAACCAATTTGAAAAGTTTTTAATTTCCCTTCCTAACTCTCTCTCTCACACTGTTTTCTCGAAGCAATTTCCCCGAAATACTTACATTCCCCTGCTTTCTCTCCTCACCAGACTCAAATTAAACTGATTTATTTCCCAAATTTCTCCCCATCATTCTTTTAACTTCCTGCTTTGCATTCCGCAGGCTTTTTCTTTTGCCCTCATTTCATTTCCCTGCCTCTTTAATTCTTCTCGGTCGTTCGTGTGTCTTCCCTTCTTCTTTTAATGCTTCCTTCTTTCACCCACAGTTAATCCTGCTTCAAAAACTCTTCCCACGTTTAATATTTTATGGTGCGTTTTCTAACTTCTCCCGCCTCTTTACTCTTCTCGTTAAGCAATCACTTCTTTCTTTTCCTAAAATATACTGCTTTCATCCTTTGCAGTTTTTTTCTATAATGTTCTCTGAGAACCTCTGTCAGAGACCCTCACTTGTTTTCAGAAAATGGGAGGTTCTAAATTGTAATAATGAGCAGCGATAAGTATTTGCGAAAGCATAGTTAAGCAATAGAGACTCTCGAGCGTTTTCTGCTCATTTTCGTCAAATATGATCGAATACTGGCGAGAAATTCCCTTATTAAAATGGAAAAATTGATGACTTGGTTATATAATGAGCGCAAATATTTATTTTCAATAATAAAGCAATTAAATTACATTAAATGCAAATATATTTCATTTAGACCTGATAGCATTGAGTTTTATATAGTCACAATGTTTAGGCATTTACGTATCGAGATATAAGAATTCATTATCTCAATACATGATCATGATACACAAAGGAGTTTTATTAATTATTGACAGCTAAAGTGATACCTTCATCGCGAGATTACATTTGGAAGGAAAATTGTAATGAATTAGCAGATTAATTTAAAAATAAATCTTTCTATAAAGGTTTAGAAACTAAGCTAGTTTGAGAAACTATAAATATTTAGAAAGGCTAAGTCACCATAAAATTGCAGTCGTCGTCATCATACCGAAGTGTGACCATGGGTACAATAAATATATTTCCCTGTTGGAGTTCGGTAATATTTTAGTACCTACGTTCAATAATTGGAGAGATACAGAGAAAAAAACGATAAAATGTTGAATGTGGAACAGGTTCTTGAGTGTGCCTACCATTCGTTCGGTTTTGTCACGAGAAGGATGCACAGTGGGACACGTTATTTATACTTGCTTTATAAGAACATGACCAGATAAAAGGTAGATCAAGCAACTTAAGTATGAAAATGTTCGAATACTTTCTATTATCTCTCAAAATTCTCTCAAAGATAACACAGGTCTACAAGATAAATTTATTTTGGTGCCGAAACATTTTAAACTGATTTAACTATATCCTGTGTGCTGAATCTAAATATGAAATCATTTATTTTCTATCAGCTCTACTTTTGTAGATATAGCAATTTCATCCCTCAATCATTTTGATTTTATAGATATTTAGGAATTATTAGCATATACTAACATATCAAAATTAAATTATTTTAGCATTGATTTCTGTTTACTTTCCTTTTATGACTATTATATTATTACCAGAGAAACTTTTATCTAACATAAAATAATTTTATATAAACCAAATTAACAAAAAGAATCTAAGGTATTAAGTTTTCTTGCATGGCGTGCCAGCATTTCTTCATGTATGTAGTTAATAATTGATTGCATCGCTGGGAATCACAAAGCAACTTATAATGGGATCCTTTACAAAGCTTCCGCTGATTAAATCAGGTGAGATATTCTGCCACTTTTGGCGACGCTGAATTTCATATCAGTTTCTCGATCGCGCGATCGAGACTGGTGCAGCAGACCCGAGGTTTGGTGGAGCGGCAAGTGTGTGGAAGTAATTGTTGCCGTAACCACTCCGCTATGATGATTTTCCCTACACATAAAGTGAAAATACTCTGCATATTGTATACTTTGGAGAAATCTCGGAAAAATAGCATATTTTAACACGTAGGGGGGAAATCTAGTAGATAGTTAAAGACAGCTTTCTTCTGATGTACCGCGGGAACTTCTCTTGTGACGTACTTTACAGATCCTTCCGAGGAAAATGTGGACTTTTAACGGAACTGAATGCATGAGGATGTTTTTCGAGCTGCCAGCCCACAGCAACTTTTCGCGGTCATTTGCCGATGTTTTTCGGAGAATGCTTTTAAGCCTCCAAAAATATACACAAAAGCATTGTCTAGTTTCTGCAGTGTTGAGAAGCAGCTTCTTTCAGAATCAGAACTTCCGCTCGGATTTTATTTGTGCTTGTGTCAGAATTGGATCTTCCGAAATATCCTCTACCACACCTGGTGATGTGGAGACTTTATTAATCGCTACAATATTCCTCGTTTTTAAGTTATGTACACATTAATAGTGTAAGGTAATTTCTATACATTTTAATGATTTTTAAAATGACAGTTAGGGTGTTAACCTCTCTCATTCCAACATTTTTTGAATTACCGTTAGTGCACTCTCGTTTCAGAGAGAAAAGTGAAAATGAGTTCAAGTCTACGGAGCTGTATTAAACATCCTGATGTATTCTACTACGTTTGTGGGGAATACATGTTTAATGAAAACAGAAAAAATATTACTGGCTTTATAAACAGGGCATATCTTGGATGTTTTGAGGTTCAACTCGGTGATCAAGATAAGACTTGGGTACCGCATATTGTGCGCAAGACATATGTGGAACATTTACGACAGTGGGCTACTGGTAAAAGGAAATGTCTTAAATTTTGTGTGCCTATGGTTTGGAGAAACCTTTGAACCACGTTGATGACTGTTATTTTTGCATTGTGAAAATCAATGGAATCAATCGGAATAATCACAGCAAGTGGACCTATCCTAATATAGCCTCTACAAGATGCCCAGTTCCACACTTTGATGGAGTACCTATTCCAAAGTTTTACCAGCTCCCAGAGCTCTATGAAGATGAAGGGAATACATGTGAAACTTCTTCTAATACAAATGGTAACGGTGGCAGTGATTATGAGGGAACGTCATCAAGTCCTATGGGTTTCAACCAAGATAAGCTAAATGACCTCGTCAGATATCTCAACCTTTCAAAAACAGTATCTAAGTTACTTGCCTTTAGGTTGAATAATAAGAATTTACTGGAACAAGGAAAAAAATTACTTTTTATCGTACAAGAGAAAAATATGCTTCCCTTCTTCTCTCAAGATGACAATCTTGTATTTCGTCAAGTGGTTAGAGGATTTGTTAGGATTAGGAGGAAAATGGGTTTTCCTGAATATATATCGGATGATTGGCGTCTATTTATTGACAGTTCGAAGCGGAGTTTGAAATCCGTCCTCATTCACAATGGCAACAAGTTTGGCTCAATACCAATTGCACATTCAGAAAAAATGAAAGAAGAATACATCACTATTGCTTTTGTCATGGAGAATTTAAATATAATAATACAAATTTAAATAGAACATCAAAGGATGACTTGTGTGGATTGAAAAATTGTTAACTTTCTCCTTAGACAACAAAGTGGCTATACAAAATATCCTTGTTTCTTATATCTTTGGGATAGCAGGGACAGAGAAAACTACTGGGTGAGAAAGAGCCTGAGAGATAAACCATGATTTTGGAAAGAAAAACGTCATGAGCAATACTTTAGTTGAACGAGATAAAATCATTTTGCCTCCACTGCACATAAAACTAGGCCTTATGAAGCAGTTTGTGAAGGCTCTTGATAAACATGGGCAGTGTTTTGCATATATGGGAACAAAATTGCCACAAATTAGTTCAGAGAAACTTAAGGCTGGAATTGTTGATGCCCACAAATTAGGTAGCTAATTAGTGATCCCGTGTTCGTGCAATTTATGAATGAGGCTGAGCAAAATGCTTGGAGTTCGTTGGCTGATGTTGTGAAAATTTCCCTGGGAAATTACAAATCAGATCATTATACAGAACTAGTAGATGAGATGCTAAAAAAACCTTGGAAATCTTGGATGCAATATGAGTATTATGGTTCACTATTTACATAGCCACTTTGATCGTTTCCCAGAGAATTTAGGAGACACAAGCGAAGAACAAGGTGAGACTTCATCAGGATATGAAAACTATGGAGGACCGCTACCAAGGAAGATGCGATACACATGATGGCATATAACTGCTGGAACCTTCAGAGAGACTATTCTGCCCAAAGTCATTCTAGAATTTCTCGGAAAAGAAGCTTCAGAAGTGCTAACTGACTCTTTTTCATTATGATTTTTTCTTCAAGTGAAATTCAGTGTTAAATAAGTTCTCCCAATATGTTTTATTCTGCATTTCTTTCTTCAATTTCTCGACAAAATATAAAAATACTAACAATCAGTGAATTTTTATTTCTATCTAATTGACACCTTTAGCTTTCGTAAGGTAAATAACCAAGTTTTTTTATCTCTAAAACTAAAGCTGTTACGAGAAAACTAATGCCGAATTTGGATTCAGGAGGTCAATTACACCTAAAGTAAGCATAAAAAACCCCGCCACAAAACCAGTGTTTACCAGTGTTCCTAGATTAATTTTAAAAATAAATCTTTTTCCATAAATCTCAAAACTGACTTATAAGAGTTTATATAATTATAAATATTAAATAAAATTTGTTGTGACAATATGATGCAGTGACTACACCTTAGACCAAATCGTAAGCCTGTGACCAAAAACAGAATTTCTAGAAATTTAGCTCATTAATGGCGAAGCTGACCCATAAGTCGACCTCCTCTTAGGTGTAAACATTAGAACGATACTTGGCTTTAGAGATCGATTGACGTATTGGCTAATATCTGCTAAACGTTATGTGCCATCGATGTCATGAAAGAATTAACTTCTCATCACATATCAAAATTAGTGTGCATGTAAACATCATCGAAAGCAGAGAAATCGAATCCGATTACATCGCCATTGACTCTTAAACAGAATTTGGTTAAAAGAGTGGGCGATCGACAATTTGTGCCATGTCGTTAGAAAAAAGAACGCCATTTGTTAAATCACACACAACCTAAGCAAATAATTTTTATTTGCAGAGAAACAATAACAGTCAATATTTATTAAATAACCTTAATTTGCTATAAGAATCATAAATGTATCATTTCATGTTCAAGGATATAAATATTATTTACTTTTTTAGCACTAGAACTTTAAATGCTGTGTCATACATGTTTGATGTATTATCCAGTGCCATTTCACAACGGTTACTATATATGGACTGAAAAAAGCATTAAAATACCTCAGTAGCATACACATCGAAGCATCGTGTATGAACGGATATAACAGTTCTTCATTCTTTTCGTAGATTTGAAGACTGATTTTTCTTCGTTCCTCGCATCACAGAGAGAATGCCTTTTTAAATATGCATTAAAGTTATACGGTATGTTTGGAATTTGCCGTCGGATATCTGCGATGAAGAGATTTCCCACAGATTCTGAGCTCGACCGCCCGAATTACTGATAATCCCTTCCCCGGTTTGAGCTGCAACAAGCGAGGAGCTTTTACGCGCAATTTGTAACTTTTCTTTCAATCACTGCAAAACATGTGTCTCAGACCCTTTATTCCGTTCAAGCAAGCCATTCATTCACGTATTCTCTCAATTAACCCAAAATGTTCATCGCGTTCGTTCGCATAAACTGAATTCGTTTACAGTTTAGTCGAAAAGTTTAATCAAACTTCGCTATTCTCCATTTATTTTTCTATGCCACAACTTCTGAGCAAGTTCCGGTCCCGAATTCGTATTGCCGGAATTTTAAGACCCTAAAAAGTAAGTTTATATTATTAATGATAATTTTTAACTTCGGGTTAATTCGGCGTAATTCACCCTTAACAGTTTTGGATAGTCAAATATTTCCGCTGGTCAGAATAAGAATATAATTAAACGCATTTAAGAACCTATTATAACAACATGGAATAATTAGGAAACATACACCATAGAAATATATTCTTGAAGAATGAGAAGGCCAGGTTTAAATCCTTAAAGCGACCATAATAAAGGCTGTTGTGAAACTACTTGGGTGATAGTGAGTATTGTAAAAATATAGCTACTGTACAGGCCGTTGTGGAAAAAATATGTGCCTAAAAGGGAATAATTTAGGATCATAGGAATGGTTTATAACTAATAATACTGCAGCAACAGCAACTATAACTTAAGGAAACTAAGTGATCGCTTTTTGGCGACTATAGATAGAAAATCATATTGAAGAAATGAGAACATGTGTGTTCGATAATAAAGCAAGGAAAGTGTTCTAAAATTATGTATTGTTAGGGGTGATAAAAAAGATGTTTTCGTATTAAAATGTGCAACTTTTAGTTAACCGGGTAATTGCTGTAATATTGTCTTATACTAAGCCAGTGGGATAAACGAGATGCAATAAATTACGTAACTACTGAAACTACTGGACAATAAATTACGTACTAGGGATGTCAAAACTCTAAGGGTTGGAGACATGATAAGGGGATAATAATAATGTTTTCGGTATTCAAAACCTTTTAAACAATAGTGGTGGGCCCTCTGAAGTCTTCGTTCAATTCATAAATAGTCATTTAATAATATTTTACCTAATATAAACATGATTAGCCATAAATTACAATTAAAATGCCGGGGAATGAAACCTTAAAATAATTTAACGAATTATATGACCTCCTTTTTCACAGCTGCATGCAAAACAGCTCCTCTCCCAACTGGTTATCTCTTCCATCCCTCATTAATTGTTGGTTTAATTTCCATTTTTCGTGCCCTTTCTTGTCAAATGTTTAAAGTTTTTATTGTAAGAACAAAATTTCCTCTCGTAAAATCACCCCTTTCTACGCCTAAGTCGCATCCTTTTACTCCTCATCACGTCTTACCATTTATTGTTACACCCCATACCATCCAGCCATCTTCTACAGCTTTAGGAGCGAGATTTAAGAAGTACCCAATCTCTTTACTCATTAATATATTTTTCCTGCTTTCTCTTCTTTTATGCCCAAAGAGTATTTCAAAATGACTCACGTCTCAGAGAGAGGGTGCTTACACAAAATGGGTACTCCTTTGATACATTACTCCATTTTAATCTTTCTTAGTACCTTCGAGTACCCTCTAACCTTCTCTTAGACTCTTATGAGTCTAAAACTTGCTAAAACATTAAACGATATATGTAATCTCCCCCAAACTCTCATTCACTTCCCTATAGGCATTTAAAGTATCTAAACACTTTCTACCTGTAAGAGCGTTTTAATACCCCTTAAATGTAGCAACCAAACTAATGAGGATTATGGAGATTGGGGATCTAATTATTCCATATACATTAAGCAATACTATCTTATCCTAGGCAAAATCTTGAAATGCAAATATGCAAATCCAATGATTACTATACCTCTTGTTTTCATATTTACACTTATTACCATAGAAATATCATAGAAATTGGAGGAGATATGATATTTATAATTTTCCTTCAAAATAAAAAACGGGTTATTTTTCGAATCTAAACCTAAGCTTCAACGTCATTTACGTTCAATCTAATTTACTCTGTAATCGAAGCCTAGAAGCCAATCATAATTCGTGCATTCGGTGGGTTACCGCATATTCACCACAATGTAATGCTACACTCGTCAGCATTATAAAACTCAAGTGATGTTTCTTCAATTTTTCATTAGAAGCATTACTTCGTTGCGCATGATAACGTTGCATCGTGACGCCATCCTTCTACCTACTTTATTGCCAAAATGGTGGTGACTTCTGAAAGAATGTTTAAAAAAACTCTGGGAAAATATGTACGCCAGTTCTTTCAGAATCATATGGACGTGGAGTATAAATTCTTGTGTCAGTCAATGAGTGAAATAGTTTATGCTTAATTTCAAGTTTTATTGTCAGTGATTGATATATTAGTATTAATACTAGCTAAACCCGGCCACGCTTCGCTGTGGGTCAGTCTGATATGAAATGAATGGGAAATTAAATATTTTAGCGAACATATTCACCAAGAAAACAATCCAATTTGATTCAATCCAATCCAAGGTATTTCCCCTATATAGGTATTGAAAGCCTTCATGAAATTACTGCTATTACCTTTGTAACTTATATGTGAAGGTTTCATGAGACTTACATTATCTCTGTCAAATGTTGCATTGATGGACCGATCTGGTGCTGTCATTCCCAATTGTGCCAACACCTTGCCGCACATTGCAAGACAAAGATCCTTAATGAAGATTAGCGCTTCATTGTATAATTCTTCTGTGCAATCCAAGACATGCAAACCACGTGAAAAGCATGGATTTTACAGATTTAATCCACACGCTAAAAGCAATTGACCTTGTTTGAGAAGGCAAGCCGAATTAGTCACTGAACCTGGCCTTTAAATGCTGCATGCGTGATAGCCATTCATGAAATCGCTATTAAATGGATGTTCGCGCCTGGTTACCAAGGAAAGTTCTATTGTTGAAAAGGAAAAAAAGATATGAATTTAGAGATAAAAATGCAATAATTGAGCATAAACGAAGCGTATACGAAAATTGAAAAAAAAAGAATAAAATATGGTTTCTCTAATGCGTTCTTTGATAAAAATTTCCTTCTAATATCTTGAGTGAAAGTAATTTAAAAAAGCAAATAAAGAAACAACTGCACAGAATTTCATTCTTTTCTAAAAGAAGTAAATGTTAACAATATTGGGGTAAAAACAACCCCAAAATTGGCAATTTTTATGAATTATCAACCTTTTTGGACGCGCTCACAACAACTCACCAAAGTTTCAAGTCAATCGACCGACAACTTTTCGAGTTTTGCGGTCACTAACATACGCAGGCTGAATTTTTATAATATAAGATAGACGGGATACATATATCAACATAAATAATAACTAGCTAGACTTGGATAAACATTCTAAAGTGGCAAATCGTCGTCAATATACGACTGTCATCAAAAGTAAGCTGCTGAGGTACACTTCTCCTAAAAGGCATGTAATACTGAATAAATATTCAACGTACGATTTTATAATCATAATATTCATCAACGAATCATCGACGGACTATCAAGAAAGATTGACGGATTACTTCAAAACCCAATCCCTATCCATCCATTTGCGTTTGAAAGCAAAATGAAATTAAAATATTACTATAAGTCAGATATTAATTATTAGCAATATAAAATTTTATTTTCATTTCTTTCTCCGAAATAACCCCTCCTTTCTTTAAACAGGCAAAAACATTTTTCAACGAATTTCAACGGGTAGAGCGCGGTAGAGGTTTTGTTGGGAAAAGAGGAGAAAGAGCCCTGCTTACTGAGAGAAGACTGGAGAAAGAACAGTGGAGAGGGCATATGTTTGTCCATGCATGTGTGTTGGTTAGAAGCCACGGGGTGGCGCCAATTTTTTTGTGGCGCCGCATGGCGAGCAGAAATTTCATTTCGTCACATGCCGAATCTCCTCTATTTTTTCCTTACAACCCCAGCGCACTCTGCGCTAATGGCCGCTCCTCTCTCACAACGTAACGAAGTATACTGCTTGCAATAAGAGTGCATTGTTTATTGTAATGCCCTCCCACCACCTCAAATATTCAGCTCCATTCCAAATTTTTTTTTTCTTCAAACTGGTTAACATTTTTCGTCATGTTTTCCTAGCAAACACGGAAGCAGAATGCATGAAGTAGCCGTGCTTCTAAAGCTCCACTCTCAGCGAGATTGAATTTTAGATCATATGCGTCGGGTTTACTAATATACTGAGCCCTCATTACGGTTTCCTGGGTATGAGCGGAATTCCCGAAGTTTTAAATAGATTTATAGATAAATATTTGATATATCTTCCTATAATTGAGCACTCTATTTCATCAAAATGCAGAATAAAATACCTCAAAATTCCATAGCATCACGGTGAACATCTTTTAGTTCCAGAAAGTTCTATGCTTGAGTATCCAGTTAATGTGATTCATTTGTTTGATTAGGCTAACTTTGAAATGAAATGCTTGCATATGTTATCAACTATGACAGTATATCAGAATTATTATGCAAGCTCCTTGAAGATAAACATATATTTAACTATTCTATGCTAGAAAAATGTAATATTAGAAATATATAAAACGCAGAGCATTTTACACGCGTACCCACAAATAATTGAATGACGCTTTCTCGGTATAAATAATGAATAATACATTAATCGCTGAATTAACATATGTTATAAGCATGACATTTTGTTTTGGTTTATAAAGGGAAAAGAAAATATACCTATAAAATTGATCTCTCGTATTTACAACAATATTAGTCTAGAAACAAATTTAATACCTTTGCCTAAGAATAAAGATCTTTAGAGAGCAGTTAAATCATATCAAATTTATTATTAGTTATTTGAAATTTAAAAAATCCTAGCCACTCGACCTCACTCACACAAGAAAATATCTCAAAACGAGAAATGGAGAGACTTTTTTTATTATGCCTGCATCTCTCTCATTCATTTATAAAGAGCATGAAGTATGTAAACGCAATTTTAAAACAGCATGGTACCAAACACAAATATGCAGGCAACTTACCTGTGGATGATATTTTTTTAGAGAATGGACAAAGTTTTACATTGCTTGGGGAAAACTTTTTACTCCTTCCTTACCTTCCTTACGTTACGGAAAGAAAAAATATTCCGGCATGCGACTGTGAAATCGATTACCAGAAACATCCATTGATGCGATGACGCACGGAGGACTTTGCAAGAAAAGGATTTGCTCTAGAATCCAAAACCTTCGGGCACAAAGATTTTATATAGCAACTTGCAATTTTTTTCACGCCTGGTGAATAGAAAAGGTAAGATCCTAGATAACAATGGCCACAGACGTGCAAGGAAAGAAGTGTAGTACTCATTCGATTCGACGAGTGTGAGGGAATTACTAACGTGACATCACCTTTAGGACGGAAAGGTCTTCCGGAGAAGTTGCTACGATACGTAATTCCTGCTGTGGAAGTTTGGAGATAGGGCGGCGCTGGATAAAATGTAAATCGCTTCAAGTAGAGGACGAGTAGGGAGAGAAGCACATAAATTCTTATCATATAGTGGAAGAACTGCGATGCCGAATAGAATGGGTATGCACCATGATCTTCCTGTGCTAGTTTTACGGCAAGCGCGTTCAAATGCTTCACCGTAACGCCCAGGATGAGCCTACCATTGGTGAATGGCCGGCCAACCAACCGATTTAGATTCATGCAAGGATGAAAAGACCGATATCGCACTTGGAAAAATGGTTTAAGCCCAGGAAGCAGTGTGACAAGTGATAAGAATTAATTCGCTGAGGACCTCAACCTATTCATTCAGGCATGCCTTGGCTAATGAGCAAAGAAAAGAGCACCGTGGTTGCCAGACTAAAAAACAAATTTACAGACAAGAATCAGCGGTTTGGGACCGAATCCCAAACCGCTGATTGCTCCCAAACTCCAAAATGCAACTAAAAGAAAAGATGCAAAAAAGCATCAAATATTTTTATAGGTGCACATTGGACATATGAAAAAGAGAAAATATGAAATATTTTCAATTGATTCACTTGAATTATGATCTATTGAACTATTGAACTATGATCTACCATTCATTCTGTAAAAACGCGTTTGATGAATACAACTCATAATTGGGGAATAGCTTCATGCTTAATTCCCTAAGAACAAATCGCACATAGCCACAGCAGAATTCGATTTTTACAGAAGCTGTAAAAAAAGAAAAAAAGCTGTTGTATTACGTTACATTATTACCGTTAAATTATTAATATAAATTAATATGAGGGCATTCATGTGATTGAACAATAACCATGGGGTGCTCAAGATTTATGACCATGTATCTATCATAGGATGGGAATAAGATGCGGAGAAATAAAGATAACAAATACAGCTGAACCAAACTTTAAGTCCCATTATTAAAATAACATCTATAATCTCTTTTTTCCATTAGTACGCAACTCTTTTAGTAAGAAACTCCTTAGAAAGGTATGCTACGGAGATAAAATCTAAAACATGAATTAAAATAGAAATTTATGGATTTTAAAAAGGCTTTGTTTCAACACAAAATGTCGTATGTGTTATTATACTTTTCAAATATCTTGGGTGCTGGGAGGCAGGCCTAAAATTTCTGGGGGTGAGTAAATAGAAAGTCGCTTGTCACGTGACATTCTCATAGCCAACTAGGATGCAGTAGGCGTAGCCTAGCCTCTCAAAAATTTAGTCGCTCACAGACCTTCGATGTTTCCACTTCGTGAATCTGCTTGCTGTGTTGCCAAACCTCTTGTTCCGTGTTTTGATCTGTGTCGATCTGTGTTTTTTGGTCGGTGGTGATTTGTGTTTTTTAGTCCGTGTTGATCGGTGTTTGATAGATGTTGATCTGAGAAGTCCTGTACTAGTAAATACTATACATTGGCCTGTATTCACTGTTAAATAAAATAGGCCATCTATTGCTAAACTTTTGTGCTACGATTTTACTTTCATTAAAATTTGCATAATATGGTAAGAAAGATGCTAACAG
Organism: Pyrrhosoma nymphula; assembly: GCA_963573305.1. Lineage (NCBI taxonomy): Eukaryota > Metazoa > Arthropoda > Insecta > Odonata > Coenagrionidae > Pyrrhosoma > Pyrrhosoma nymphula. The sequence goes on from OY754334.1 coordinate 42,881,393, forward strand.
TAAATTATGAAGGTAAACCAATTCATGCTGCTACCTTTTTTTAGGGAAATGGAGCATCCTTTTTCGTACTGTTATCGTTTTTGTTCTAAAAAGTTTCACTCGTGAATCAACCAGTTGCTCCAAGCCTACTTCTGCTGATCCCGTTTTTGAAGGAAATAGCATTCTCTTTTGCACATGCAGGTATGTTTTTTTGTTCTCTGAATATTTTTACTCTTTTCCGTAATGACCCCTGGGAAAGACCAAGGTAATAAGCCCCTAGAGCGAAAATAATGCATTAGTCACTCTCCCTTCGGTTTTGTGACCTGAGCGTTAACAGGGGCGACACCCTCCGCGCAGAGAGGCATCTCTTGCCGTGGCCCACGTGGGTTTACTCCTGAAGGAGGAATGTTGAGGGATAACAATATCGGCAACGTCAAGCTTGACCCGCCCCTCTCAAAGGCAGTTCCTTACTCCCCGGAAGCGGAGACATTCGAACTGCTCCGGGTAGACGCGAAAGGCTCCCGCCCCCACAAATTTTATTCCTGTCTCTCAGCCCCCAAGATATTTGAAAAGGATTAGCATGCATACCTTAACAGATAAAAGTTATAGCATGAGAATGTTTTGCTGCTGCTGAAAACAACAGCTGAAATCATTATAAAATCTATTCATTAATAAAACGTTAGCATTTATATCTCATTGTTTTACTAGCCGTTAATGGTTAAGCGATTACATTATTGCGTTGCGGTATTTATGCTCACCATATGAAAAATTTTAAACCAGGAAATGGTCGGCATTTAATCATTTGAGCATATATTTATCGTGATGCAAGTGATGGATCTACAGTAAAAATATCATTCCACCTCAATGGGAAAATTTAAAAGCGCATTTAAAATGGTTTAAAATGTTTGTAACTAAATAAATCAAATGTGCGTGCGTAGCTGATTTTATTACAATGCTGTGGATCTGATTTTTAAGGGTAACTTCGAAGAAAATGGGAAAAACATATAAAACTTTAGTGCGTGTTCGATCATGGTGGTGGTCTATTTAAAATCTACAACCGCCATCTAGGTGGAATAAACTAACATCTATTAATGGTTTCAAAACTTTAACTAATCCCTAAACTCTCTATGTACACTTTGAAACCCAACACACGTTATCCCAACCTTTTTTACTCTTTCAATGTGTTGGCATAAATCATCCGTTATGAAATGAAGCTGGAAAAAATATATAACACCTATTGACCCTCCATCACCTCCCTCAGGGCGTGGATGGGTTTAAAGTTTTCCCTTCCCTTTTAGGAAGATCCAACTTGAGCATCTCTTTCATTTAAGGCTCTGGCCCCGTGAACCTTTCGTTCTTACCTCATCGGATTCCTTCCCTTGCATTGTCTCATCCTCTTTCTTCATGGGCATCTAATAACATGTCCTCCTCGTGAATATCAACCCCTCCCGCAAAACCTCCCCACCTGGCCCATTTGAACCCCCTCCCTACTTAGGGCATTACGAAGGCCAACCATAGCTGCTCCTGCCCCATTTGTCCGCTCCCCACACAGAATTGGATCCAATCTCTTTGGGAAACGGTCTATCTGTGATCCAACGTGAATTTTTTCTCCTACCCTTCCAGATATAGCCTTCTTCGTTATTCAGGTAGAGGACCGAAAATTGATGTATTTGCGTCGTCAAGGGTAAGTAGCAAGGTAACTAAGTAAGTAAATAAGGCAAGTTTAATTTGAGTATCGGAAATGGATTGGAAAGAAACCGGGCGTCGGCTTTGGTCTACTCTTAACAAAGACGGTAAAGTATCAAAAGTTAAGCATCCCATACTGCAGATGCCTACTACCTACGCAAATCATCTTGAAAGACTTCTCGAGCCATCAACCGAGGGACCTACTTCATTACGATGCGACGTTTATACAGCAGACTATCCTCTCGGAATCAGCATAGTAGATGACTAATCAATGGTCTGCACACGGCCGTAGACTGATCGACTACAGCACTGATGACAATACGTGAACATTCTGCCTAACGTCGCACAGTGGACCGACAATGAGATAAAAAAACGCCGACCAAAATTCAATAAGTGCTTTTCTTTCAACTAAAATTTGGAACATCACATGGTTATGCTTCGTTGCTTGTTGGTAAGGCAACACATAGGTTTGGTTCTCGTGCATTGAAAATATATAAGGGTTCAAATTTGACAAATTTATAAAAAAGGTGGAGAATGACCATAAGATATTTAAACAATTAGTTAGAAAAAGGTCATTTTTAATTTTGGCCAGCATTTTTCCATTTCAGTTCACAGTAGATTGGCCAGAACGATGAAACTAACTCGTTGAAGCATGAGAAAAATACAATTGACGTGCTCTCTCCGTAACAACACATAATGGACCGGGATTCCATTGAAATCTCTCTGATTCAGACGGAATATGAACCTGGGCTCCCGTAGAGTGGAAACCAGTACTCCGATTACCTCCCCAACCGGATTCATAACGTCTTTTTCATAGCGTTATGCATTCAATCACGCACCTTCAGCCTTACCAGTATTACTTTATTTTAGTAAAGGCTAGATATACGGAGTTTCTAAGCTTTTCGGGAATTTCGACTGATACATGAAGCTAGGAAACGGTCTTTTCCTGATAACCACAAGGTTTTAAGACATTGATTGGAGGATTATAAATTTTTTTATAACTACAATAAAAATTCGAACATCGTCGTTATTTCATGTCGTCAATGTAGAAGTCCTTTAAGGGTATATTTTATTGCCTACGTTCCAATATCCTTACAACCCACTTCAATGAGAATACTCTTAAATATGCAAAGAAGTATAACTTGCTTTCCTACCATGGGATCTACAATTTCGATAGCGTCATTTTTAAACATTAAGGACCATGTAATTTACTGTATACTATTCACGATTTCGTTCAATTTTCCAGACATACATTTTGTTGATGAAGCGTTTTCCACTGAATAACCATGATCATATGTCAGCATTTTGGAGGAAGAAATAGTTAATTTCGTTTAATTTATGTGGTATCGGAAAGTCTTATCATTAAGATAATACTAGTACAATAAGTACTAGTCAAAGTTCTCTCACAAACTACCACTGAACGTATTTTTAACGCAAGCTCCTATCACAAGACAAATTTTAAGGGCTAAAAATTAAACTAATAAGTTGTAAATTATAAGCAATAAACGTCCATAAATCTTTTATAACATTAGGCTACATAAAGTTGTTATTTCTGGAGTCGAAAAGTTCCTATTTGATTTTTATCTTTTCTTAATTATTTTTTACGAATTTTCGAAAACCGAGCATTTCTGGAACTTATTATTTAAAAAATGTCATTTATCCCAAGGAAAAAAAGTATTCATCTAAAGCGTAATAAATATAGGTTTTTTAGAATTGAATTTCACAATTAGGTAAGTATAGCAAAATGTTTGATTATGCATTATGGCTCTTTCACTAGAATAAATAAACAGACGGTTCAGGGTTGACAAGTTAAATGAGTGCGGTTATGGTCATGCTACTAATTATGAACCAGCAGCGGTACTTCATTAACCTCGTTCAACAACTGCTCAGATAACACGACTAATAATTAATACTTCGGCTCTCTAATACTCGATCAGTCTGATACGCTGAGCAATAAATAATAAGGTATTAAAGCTAACCCCCTCTCAGCCCTATACATGACTAAAAAGCCATTTATCATTTCGAACCAGTTGATTCAGTGGCTTGTATGCTCTGCGGTCTACTATATTAAGCAGAGGAAGGTGCATTCCACCTTGAGCATAGATACAGTACATAAATGCAAGTTCGGTACATCACGCATCATATCATCGCATAGTATCCGAAGCGTACACAGAACATAATTCATTACGAAAGGTCTTTGCTATCGCAGATTTAATACAAACATAATATACAATGAGTTGATATGGGTAATAGGAGGTGATGTGTAATTTTAGCTACGATTCAAGTAAAAACGAGATCCGTATTATTTTAGCAAAGACTCAAAAATGTTAATTGTGTATTTCGGAGACTTAAATACCTAACTTATGACACCTTAACTGCCCAGCTAGCTACACACCATCAAACTAAAAATATATTTATAAAAATAGCACATAAATGATCATGGCAGCTAAGTTGGTGGAATACTATTCTGATTGCATGATCGGAATGGTGCATTTGTTAGAGAAAATGTTAAAATATTACATCAGTATGAAGAATTTGGGGAAATAAACCTCAAATATGCTTTAGGTTAGGCTATGAGTGGGCTTGAATGAATTACTTCGTGAGATTTTCCATATTTCCTGATTGTATAATGTTTTTGTTGGAAATCTGCGGTAGCAATGACCGTTTTTTTATAAGGCTATGAAAGGGTCAGTTAGGGAAGGGTTGAAGGATTAATGAAGGCATGGAGGAAGGATGTAGGAAGGATAGAGAAAATCATAGTGTAAGCATCAGCCATTTTAAAAGTAGTTTCCAAAGGGTTCACAGTTTAAAATACGTTTAACGGACCGACCCCCTTGAATCGCGTTTCATATAGCAATTAAGTGAGGATTGATATAATCCAAAGAAAGTTTTCAACTAAGGCTTTGAAGCTTTATAAAAGATTCAAAATTTCGATGACACCGGAGTCCGATGGAGCAGGACATGGAAAAGAAGAACAGGTTGGTAGCGCAAGCACATCGCATCCACATATTAAGGGTATAGTTCCCTAGTTCGTGTACCCTTACCGAATGCGGTTGTCCCAGTTATTTATTTCCCATTGATCATTCAGATTTGGCTTTGCCCAGAACCACCACTTTTCCTCAAGAGTGGGGGGGAGACAGAAGAACCAGGTTAGGTCCACTAGGCTACCCGGTCAACTCTGCAGGCAACAGCCACTTAAACGTTGAAACCAATAAGCCCCAAAGTGCTTTCTTTTTTTATATTTTATTGGCACAGGTTTTACATGGAGAGGAGAAGGTACTTTATCTGATTGGTAAACTGAAAGAGAAATCTTTTCGGTGAATCAATGGAACTCCGTGATTAAACCGTACAGAGGCAAAGAGGGACTACGAGTCCATCAAGAGTGCCACGATGTTTTCATTCGAGCCGGGCGATGGATCAGAAAAGGGTCCATATTTTCTCGCAGGCCACCCCCAAGGGAGCTTTCCATTCCCGGACTCCAACCATCCGGTCACTCTAACCAACGCCATCAGCTTTCCCAAGCCGGCCACCTTCCAGCACTCACCATTCGTCACTCATTGAACAAGCCAAAGGGCCTCCTGGCTACCGACTCTGCTTACTCCCCCGTCACCTACATCCTACTCTTCGCCCATTCTACCCCATTCCGCACACATACTACTCCTCTCTCTATATATTCCCTTCTCCCTCGTACAATCCTTTCGTCCCTATACTATTGAGGTACTCCACCGGCCGGTCCGAACTCGCCATTGGGTTGGACTGGGTCCAAGCGGACTCGGAAAACCCTCAAGGCAATCGACCGAGTGGCCGCTAAATCCTTTCTTGGCCCTCCACCGCAGCCCCTACTCCCTTTTCCCCGCCAAACCAACGTTTGGCTCTTTCCAATACCCCCAGCTACGATCTCCATCGGCACCACTCACTCGGTTTCTCTTTCCAATTATGGATTTCTTTCCGGTAAAATTTTCTTGCATCCAGATTTACTTGTTCAAACGGATGCAAAAATGAATTTTTACTGAATATTCCCCCTGGAGACCAGTTTGTATAGTTCTTACCTAATACTATTTGTTTCATGCACATATTATCGTTAATGAAAGTTCCATTTCATAATCGAGCACAAATATTGCTCAAGATTTTAAAAGTATACCTCTTTAAGGAAGAGGTAAGAGAGGTAAATACGATTGGTAGGTTGTGAGAAGGAAATTTGAGGAATTGTTAATGATTATTATTTTATCCACTGAAGAAATATATCATCTACTGCACGGCATCAACTGGATCCGTGAACTTCAAACTGATCGCATATAAATTATAGAAATCGAAGGCATGATTTACATCATGTAAGGATGACATCTATGACGTTTCTCAAATAAGCGCGATGATATTAAATGCCTGGGAAATATATTAATTTCTAACCTAACGTAGAGAAAACATGTACGAGCATTTGAGGGGCTGCTAGAGAAGAATTTAAGACAGCAATAGCAAATCAAATAATAGGAAAACAGTCGGATGAAAGAGTGAAGGAGGTACTTTACTTGACTTTAGTTAACCAACATCAACCAAAAACAACCAATGTGTTAAGCACGCCGTGAGCATTCGAGACCCTGCAAAGTAAGACCTAGGCCGAGTTTTATAATTTCTATCTAATTTCTTTCTTGATGTGAACATCATAGTTAATACGTTATCTCATTGATAGCGCCCATTTGAACAAACCAAGTCTGATATTATATGTATAGTATTAAGTAATATAAATACGCCGAGCTCTCTGTAAATTATAAATTATACAAAGAAAAACGCACGTACGTTAACAATACATTATTAAACATATCCTTCAAGAGCAAAATAAACAAATTAAAAAGATAATCCGCGCGCAATGTTAAAACTACAACTACCGTTGTAATACAGCTTATGGGACTATGCTGGGATGTGGTTGAGTCTTAGTAGCTACACGATAGGTTAAGATAACCTTCTTGGAAAGTTAGATAATGCGAGTTTCGGGTTGACAAGGGGACATTGTTTTTAATCCGTTCTTTAGCTCCAGGGATGCTAGAAGCGACATAACATGAGAAATACGCTTCTGAATTGACACACATTCACAAATATTCCTTTATTCAAAGCATCATTAAAAGCTACAACAAAAATAGAGAGAAGGTATAACACTCAGATTACACGGTTCACTTTCGTCGATTTCATTTTCCAAGTCCATTTCTCTGTTCCCTGCCTTTTTATGGCTTCGGTCCAAATACTCCCACTACAACCCACTGTGACGGCACACAGGGTAATGGGTAGATTTAGAGTATTTAAACCACTGCATGATCCACTGTCTGGATCCACCAAGAAAATTGTTGCGGATATATCCAGCCTCTCAAAATTAACTGCTCTCTTTGAAAACATTTCTACGCTTTAATGAATATCTTTCCTGGCATTTCCGTTGGTTAATTAAACATTGAAACTGCTTATTCATACAACCACCCGCATAGCGCATATATAGTTACTATTTTGATTCTAGTACCTACAATCCTCTTGTCTGGACTAACCTTTGAAGACTTCAAGCTTTAGTAGTCATCTTTACTCAACGATCTGATTTCTGAATCACTCCCAACTGCAAACCATTGCAGTAACGCTTCCTTCAATATTTAAAAACGGTGAAAAATGAGGCTAGAAAACTTAGTACCACTCATATTTTAATAAATTAATTACTTATGGTACCAAAAGGAACATAATTTCTTACAGATTTAAGCATACACCGTGAGCGTAGCAAGGATACACCCGCGACAAATTCCAGCATAATACTTAGGGTATTTGAATCGGAAATTGTCATTATGAAAGCAATATAAACAATCTGGAAACAAAATAATCAAGATTTTAAAGCTTAAACAGTGTGACAGTGCATCTAATAAATGAGCATGAGAATTATTGATAATCTAATAATCAACATTCAGTTCCTTTACATTTTGGGAAATCGATAGTGAAGACGATCAATCTTTGAGTGACTGCTGGAAAAATAAACTCAATATCCTCCGATAGCAAAAGTGAGCTTTCTTTTCCATAATTACTTACTGATTTGTGACCAAGTGAAGTTAGAATTCGGCGTAGAAAGAAAAGAATTACGACGGAGGAAGCCTGCCAGGGGTGGAAATCAAATTTTTGGCCGCAGGCCAGTGACGATCGCGGACATAACCTTTTTGAATCCGGAAGTTTTCAGTTGGCGTTTGCCATTGATAATATCGCCGAAGTACAAACGAAGCTCCCCATATCAATATTCGAACGATCATGCATATGACAGAATCAATCCATTTGATTAATTTTCTCCTGGGTGGATAAGAAAGAAAAAATGAGTAGACGCATAAAGACATAAAAAAATAAGAAGTTGACTTTAATGGGATGGCATTGCGCCTGTGTTAGTCCGTAATGTCATCAAATTCCTCGCCAATGTAGACATGGATGGATATGATTAATTATTTTCTTTAGAATGGAAAGTAATACGAACGTTAAGGCATAGGTATAAAATCACAATAAAAAGTGTGTAACTGCGTCATTGAAACAATATCACAAAATAGTGTAAAAGTTAAAGTTATTTCACGGAAGAACTTTTTAAAAATAGCAGTCAACCGTCAATAAATACATGTACTTCCTATCCACGGGAAGGACCTTATATTTTTTACTAAATGCACTGAGCATATGTGTATTATTTAAATTAACCTCATTATTATCAATTAGTTTAATATCTTTTTTACTTTTAATTATTTGTAATAGATTTGTCTTTATAGCACCTCCACATACTGAAAGTCTCTATCTAATTACACTCTCCATAAGAGCATGATAAATCATAATGTTTTACATTATGGGGAATATGTTTCTAAATCTATGAAACTAATACAAAAACTTTCTAACCTTGTAATTGACTTTATTCGCATGAAATCTAAACTTAACGTATTCCTTCTAAAAATTCTCACGTAAGTATAGTTGGACACTTGATTTAGTATTTTAGAAACATAATTACGAATTTTGTACAGATAGGCTACATGCAAGCATTCGCGAGAAAGATGTTGTGTTTGAAATTTTCTAATGTTTCTGTCATTCCTAGATAATTTTATAGTTTGTTATTTACGCCCATAAATATTAAATTTTTTATCACTTGACCAAGCGTTAACAATAATGAAATCATCCTGCATCCGGTTTTTGGCAGTTTCGAATTTTGAATGGCTCATAATACGGGCCAAGTCATCGGTATACCCCATTTCCCATTTTTAATTTGTGCACATTCTGTAAGTTCATGCATTTGGGATGGGCAAAAGCGTGTATTGCAGTAAACGTGTACACGCTTGTTATTCAGGTGCGTACACGTGTACACGTGTAGTCTCTGGCCCCACATTTCGTTCTGCGGTGGGCCTACAGGTATGTACGCCTAGAGTGTTGGAGTCCCGCACCGATGCTTGCAGAACGGCAGCCTGCTAAGGTCAAACTGTGAGGGAGTAAGATGCGGGCGGTGACAGTAGTCACCGATCCAAATTCGAGGGAATACCGTAAACACTGATTCAAAACGATTCACCTCAGCTCAAGTCATATTAAGTGACCGGGGGAGGGGGGAGATGCGGTGGCAATTCACGATCGATGGCGGACGATGCCGACCTGAATTATTTTGCAAGAAAAAGAAAACTTGTACACGCCTTCAGACGTGTACACGCGTACACGTTTACACTTCCCATCTCTTGTATGCTTGTAAAGTCATTATTATAAATAGTAAAAATAATTGGTCCCAAAATAGAACCCTGTAGTACACCACAGGATTGATAACCTGGTTCACTCATGGTATCGTCAATCAAAACCATCATGGAGCGTCCGTGTTGATGACATAAATTCGGATAAACATAAAAGTTGATATTATAAATTAGGATATTTCCTCGAATATCATATTTTACAGCTTTTTTATCATTTTATCAATGTCAATAGTATCAAAGGCTTTCATTAAATAAAAAAATGTAACTAGTACATGCAAATGTCTCTCTCGACTAGAATTAAATAAATGTAACTAGTAGATACATCATTAAATTCCGGTAATGCGTATTTGGTACCTCTTCCTGGCACAACAACAAGCTGTTTCCTTGTTATTATTATTATTATTTTTTGGAAAACTTAAAAATGTAGCTATATTCTTTTCACAAATTTTATAAATGCAAGACAATCCGGAAATGGGCCTATAGTATTTAAAATCCATATGTACTCCATCTTTGAATACAGGTTTAACAATAGCTTCTTTCAAACCACTTGGTATCACGTCAGATATTAAACTAATATTAATACGCCTAGTTAAAAACGGATAGGTTTATCTAAAGATTTAAGTTTCAAGTTACCTGGCCTAATGCTATCCCAACCTGGTCCTTTATTAGTTAAATTGGAGAGAATTTCATTGACACTTTCGTCTGTAAACTTATTGAGCATAAAGCTAATATTTATTTTAACAATCTACCAATCATCAAATGCAACTGTGGTAAGAAAAACAAAAATATAAATATGAGAAAATAAATAATAATTAAATTTTAGAGATAAATCGGAAATGAAAATAGCAAAAATACCCTATACACCAATACTATTAAAGGAGAAAAATCTTGTTTATATGTGTATATTTATGTAAATTTTATTTCGAGAACGGCTCTAATGATTTCGATGAAAATTACAAATTTACTAACTTAGGGTGAGAAAAAGCGATTTAATTACACCTTGACTCAGGGAAAACCTTTGTTAAATGTTATTGGGCAAAACAAAATTGCAATTTTGAAGTTTAAAAAGGCAACTCCATGTTTGTCTTACCGTTTCTATACCTACTACAATATTGAGGACAGGGAGGAACTATAACGGTATTCTATTTTATAACGATAAGTATAACGATGATGTGTAGCAACCACGAATTTGTTTATAGAAACATACTGATACTCCTGTAAATTAAAAATTAAGGGAAGTCTGATGATTGATGATTTGATTACCTACCACGTGTTAACTATGTGTGCTGTGAATGTATTTTGACCTTGTGTACTCTGATTATTATAACCTGTGTCTTTTCAGTAAGTAAGCGTTTCACATAATTTTTATTATAATATGAAATTAAAATACTGTGTACGCTTGGCATACATGTTTTAATAACATTAAATTATTAACTATTTTTTGTATGTTATGAAGTATGCATTGTATAGAAAGAGAATTTAAATTTTTACCTACAACTCGTTGACATTAACTAAAACGCCGGGATTGTGAGGGTATTATATAAACGAGTTAATATGAAAATAGCTATAGTGAAATCAACGATCATTATTTAAGTGTTTTAGTTGATTCTTTACTTACGATTTACTTTCTTTTTACGTAATTTTGAACCAAACCTTTGAAAGATTGGGCACTGACCGATGCACACCGGTGTTTATGCATGGAATTTTTCATGTTGCAATTTTGAGAATCAAGTGTCAGAGCAGATTATTAAAAGTGCATATGTAGCCTGAAAAACCTCGGCACACACGCAATATTGCATGGGTGGAGGAGCTAAATTCAAGAATTAGTAATAACATGTAGTGATGAATAATTTTTTGAAAGACTAGTTTAATATTTATTATATAATATTCCTAATAAATTTACAAAAAAACAATTTTCATTTAATTTCTTTCAATATACATCAATTTATTATTTCGAGCACAGCTCGGTACCCCAGCTCCTGATAATATAATTGTATTAGCCCATGGTGAGAAGTATACGTGGTGAACTTTACATTAAGTATTAGTTCGTTTTCACCTATTGAGGGAGTGATAATGGGACAAGTAATAGGGTGAGGAAAAATCGTAATAATGGGAAATAAAGTAAATGGTGAAAATGTGGATAAAGCAGAATGTCAATGGAGGACGTATATAGAGGTAGCAGGAAAGGTAGAGTGGGAAACGCTTGGCAGGCTTGGAAAAGGAAGGAATATACAAAATATTTCAGTACACAAGAAGCAGAGGGTGTGAGGAATTCGTGAGAGACCTTCTGTGCAGATATTGCGTAGATAAATGAAAATATTACCTCGAAAATTGGTGTTCAGTTTAGGGGCTGTCCAAAAATATGCTTATAAGCTGAATGTCTAATGAATGATGTAAAGCTTTCTGAATTTGTCTTTTACGGATAAATATATGTGTAGAGAGTAGGGGGAAGAGAAAAAGAGGGATACAAATGTAGGTAAAGAATTCCGAACAGTAAGCTCGTATTCGCTTGTTTTGTTTCCCGCCTACTCTTCACGATATACGTCCCCCTTCCATCCTGCCATCTGTGGTCAGCGTGAAGGCCGCCGGGAGAAATGGGCGCACGGAAAAGCTAGAAGCACGTGTCTCTTTCATTTTGTTTCCGTCCCCATGGCAACCGGTCGGGCGACTCGCTAGTTCAAACCTCCCTTGTGGTCGTTCGCCGTTAACGCCTCGCTTCCCGAGCAATGAGCGCGCCATTTGTTATAGCCCCGTCGCCATTAATTTATTTTATTGCTTTTTTATTTTATTACTTTTTATTCGCATTTGACTCTTTTTTCCCCACACGAACGAGTAATTTGCGCACTTTACGTATTCCAACCCTCTCCAACCATTCCATTTCTTTTTCCTTCGAAAAATTTACTTTTCACCTCCCGCAGTGTACATAGTTTTAATGAATGATCGGCCTCATTTTCCCTCTGAGTTTCTCGACGAGTGACGAGGGGTGCTGAGTGATGCAGCACACCTCGCCCGCAGTTCAAGCAGCAAATTTTTTATAGCGTTCACGGTTGTGGTAGCATCTGAATCAGCAGATATGAATACGTTAGCGAGCAAGAACAAGTCGCAATTATAAGTCGGCACGTGTTCTTTACCCAATTCTCTAACTCGAAGGGGAGTACTTTTAGGAGAATTTGAAACAATAACAGTTCATGGCTCAAAAATGTTATTGGAATGATAAAAGACACCCAAATTTTAAACGCAGACAGGAAATAAACGTGAGATGTTGGGGGCAAGAAATGTACTTGGTGATTATTCCACAGTTTTTTATACAAACGTTTTTTCAGGCCATCAGAAAGGGTCAGACCTTTGACATTGTTCCCTTTTTTAGACCAAAAAATGAAATCAGAGAAATATATGGAGGAGCTCACAGATAATCCTCATAGTTTTAATGAATCAGTTTCACATTCAAATCAGTAAACACTATCCACTGAGGAAGCTGGCTTTTGCATAGTAAATACTCCATGCATAAAGAGGCGTAACTCTTTCCAACGTCCAGCAAAAAGAAAAAGTGAAAGTAAATGATTCGGAAAGCCGAAGAGAAATCGCGTTTATCAAGAACGCGAGAAAGAAAGCGATGTAATAAGAATGCCTTGTGCACAAAGCTTAATTAACCCGGGAATTACTAAGATAAGGATAGATTTTGCTTAAATACATAAAATTCTGTAAGGCAGTATTCAGTATTTGAAGTAGAAAGCTTTAAAATATTGGAATAAAGTTTAAAAATTGATGTAGAAATTTATTAACGTTTTCTAAGTTCCATTAATAATTCACAATTAAAGTTACGAAGTCTCCAAATTTTACAAAATCAGTTTCTCTAATATTTTTATACCTAACACTACGTATCAACTCATGACTGTGTGTTAAGCCGAGAAAAAAATAGTTCATAAAATAAATCCAAGAGTTACTAGCATTTACCTGCCATTGGCATATCAGGAGGTACAAGACGGCTGTTTTATAGATAGTGAGTCTGATTAATGCGTGAAATGTGTAGATAATTTTCCTCTTCATACGAAAATCGCCGGAATAACACCAACACAGGTAAAGGATATATGCAGATGGCGACAGCTGCTGCAAGAGCCTGATGCATGCTGATTTAATGCAAACGAGTTGTAAATTGAGTTGGTTACATCTGCCAATACGCTAGCAGTTACTAGTTGACTTAGAAATTGCATTCTCTAATGAGAGACTTGTATAACCAGAGTGATAGGTCTACGCAAACAATACTGTAAATTATGCATGACTCAAGGAATAGGAATATTAGGTAGAATAACATAAATGAAGAGCTGGACACGAAGACAGCGGAGAATTTCAAGCGCATAGGTGGTATACTAGTGGAAAATTGTTAAGGCGCAGGTAAATGAAAATAGCCGCAAATATTAAATCACTTAATGAGATATTGAATTGATAACAGGATACCTAAACAGAGAAATTCAGGATAAATGAAAAAGGACACTGCAGAAAGGGAGGAGGTACATTATTACGAGCCATAGGAAGCAAGGAAGAAAAAGGTTTCCAGATTTATGTTGTGGAGCCCAGAATTAGAGGTCGAATTTCGATGGCAAGCAAGCACATTGAAAAAAGAGTAAAAATGGAATTACAGTGTAGTTTATATTTCCTGTAGCAGTACTATCTATACTAAATTTCAAAATATGTATTTTAGGGATATCAACTGTGTACATGCTAACGCTAACTATCTGAACCACTAACCTGATTAGGCATTATTCAAACTTCAGTTAACACATTGAAAATTTAAAACTCAGCATCACTTCATTCAAGTCGGTAAGTATTTTATTTTTCCTTTGGAACATTCCAAAGTTGGAGGATTTTTGTACGGCTATGGATGCTTCCAAGTAGTAATAAAAAGTTTTCCACCGTGATTACGATATAGTGCTAGGAGTAGAAAATATGGCTCTAACAAAGTTTGCTAGGTAAGTCCAGAGGTTATTTATAAGCTGGGTTAGAGATGCGTAGCGGGGTTGGGACGGAACAGGGTCACCTGCTCGCTTGCGTGTCAATTGAATTTCTTCAGCGTTCAGCATTCTTGTGATCCTTCCACTAACTAAAGACATCGATGCGAGACTACTTAAGTAGTTCCTCGCCTCGTTTAATGATTGCAAGACGTTCAAGTGATAAGATAAGGATCTTCCAAAAACTAGTGTCTTAATATATAGTTGTATTCCTCTTCCTCGAGTTACAAATACACACTGATATTAAGCTATCTCCCTTATCCAATCTTATTCTTACTAATACCAAGAAATTATGTAATAATGGATAATCCAATATTTTTAACTTTCAATAAAATCTTGTATTTTCTTGTATTAAAAATTCTGCCATTCATTATTTGTAATTAACTATGTACCTACTCACTGTCGCTTCTTCAGCGATATCATTAAATTACAGCAAATACTTAAAATGGTAGCTTTAGGGTACCTAGATCTCAGGCGTTTTTATGATATATCACTTTGTTAGCTGTTAAGAATTAACTTCACATGCTCAAGATGAAAACAGACAGTTGCCTAAACATACAAAATTTGTAGGCCCTACGTAAGCTACAAGGTTTGATTTGAAAATAGTTTCACTGTGTAAAATTTCATATTTTTTATTTATTCCAACCCAGGCTTAGACTTCAGACAGTCATTTTCTATGCAAAAATACCTCTCCACGAGCACCTTACATGCATAGTCGTGAGTGTAGGGGGAGGGAAAGAAGAGAATGAGAAAGGAGACGAGATTGTATTGACGAACACAATTTGAAGTACATCCATACGTCTCCAACGGATCTTTGGCAGCGGAGGTCTTCGACCCTTAAGCCCTGAAAGTGAAAAGTTGAAGACCTCCATAAATAGTTCTAACCTGTTTGTCACAAAGGCAGACAAAGCCAACAGTATTGTGATTTTATCTAATGTTGACTTGACTAGTGTTGAGGCGAGACGAGGATATACTTGGGTCTGTCTCATCTCAGTCTGGTTTTCCGAACTCTGGTCTCTTCACTAGTCTCGTCTCGTGAACTTCAGTCTGGTCTCAGTTTCGGGTCGCGTACGAGACTTGAGACCAAATTAATACGTTGGCACGAGAGAATTGCGTCACGGTGGGGGAGAAAGGAAAGGTAAGATCAGGAGAGGAAAGTAGGAAGGGAAAATTTATTATTATATTTTTATATTTTTTGTTTTAGAGTGACAACTTATTTCTAGCTATTCCAGTTGGCCCAGCTTGTGACATTTTTTAACATATCGTTATTAATTCACAATCCAAAGAACTGCGTTTTTTCAAAACGTGTAACTTTTCGTTCAGATAGTAATCAGACCTGCTGCGAGCACCATATGTCATTTTATTTAGCAATAATTTCATTTTGATGTCACCGTGATATTTATTTCGGGTGACTATCTTCGTTGTTTTGATAGCGAGTTCACTTCAATCCGCAGAATTAAACCCTTATTATAAAATATTGATAGATACTATAGCTATATTTCATTGCAAATGATTAAAAGAACACGGTAGGTAGTACGCAATGCATACGTTTTGGCTGGTATGAAATAGGCCTAAAACTATCGTGGATGTATTGTGAGACAAAATTATGGCTGCCGCAAGGCCGTTTTACACGGTACGTTTGTTTGTACAAACTGGTACAAACTGCTTCTGTGAAATCTTGCATGAGGCAAAATGTATCGTGGAAAACGGCAAATTGTTTGAACGCATGCGCGAATGTCTCAATCCCTGAACGGAAAATAGAACCTGTTCTAATTTCGTTGAGACAAACGTACAATCTCACGTACGTACGTTTGTACAAAATCTTTCATCGTGTAACACGGCCATAATAAACACTGCAGCAGCGGTCACTAGAATTGTCACATCACGGTCCATCCTCTATAGCACAACGTCACTCACTAAACTTTTGCAGTTACTCAGTGTTTAAGTGAATAATGTAAACGAATATCTAAACCTAATAATAATGTAAACGAATATCCAAGTAGGTATCCATAATATTCATGATCTAAACAAACCTCCGTCTGCTCCGTCTGTCGAAACAGCTATGTTGGTCGTAAATCTCCCGTAATCGATATATACAATCGTTAGAATTACCACGGCGCATTCAGTCCGCGCAGAAAACTCACTGAATTAATTCACCGTGTAAAACGGGAACTTTTCAGGTCATAATTGAAATTAATTTGCGAATTAATGCTTGAATGATCATGCCCAAGATCATTCACCGTGTAAAACGGCCTTAAGGAAATGGATCTTTGAGATGTTCCTCATATTGTAACATGAGCTCTTTTCTGAAATTATTTTTCTACTGAATAGATAGCATACCTGAAGCTTTTCTTACGAGTATGGGGAAGGAAGGAAGAGAAGCACGTTTTGCACTTATTTGTACGATTTTTGAGGATTAATTGTGACCGGAAAACAACGTGAAGGCAATACTTATTCCTGTAACAATGAACAACAAGGTAGATTCGTGCGAAGACTATCGGACAATAAACTCAATAATAATTCCCAATGGCCAGAGTATCTCTTTTAATTACAAACAGAAGGGTCGACAACAAAAATAACGAGCCTGAGTGACGACCAGTTTGGGTTTAGGAGATAGACAAGAACGTGGGACGCCCTAGGAGTGATGAGAACGATAGTAGAAAGAAACCTGAAATCTATTAGCAGAATGTTTATTCTTGCTATGTAGATTTCGAGGCGTTTCATAAGAGGGAATAGACGAAATAAAAGGCTGAAGCTGAAAGTACTGAAGAAATTAGGGGTCGATTGGAGGGACAGACGTCTCAATACGAAATTTGAATATGATATGAACCAAATTGCCTAGATAAGGATAGCCGATGGAGAATCGGGATGGGCTATGGTAGGACGGGAAGTGCGGCTAGGGTGTCTACTATCTCCGCTGGTTTTTAACGTGTAATTAGAAGAAATGGCGAAGGAGGCATGTGAGTAGATGAGGTAGGAATAAAGACAGGAGGGGATCTGATAAAGTCAGTGAGATATTATGATGATCAAGATTTGGTCAGTGACTCAAAGTATTAGTGGCAATGATGAATGCGTTAGAGGTGCCGTGCGAAAGGTCTGGGATGAAGAGGAATCATAAAAATACGAAAGTGGTTTAAGAAAAGTAAAAGGCGTGTCTGGCTATAAGGGCGAGAGACCACAAAAAGTACGTAACTGGGAAGTGTTTTGGAAGTAAATTACTTTAGTGGTAGGGAAATAAGATGACGAATTTTCCTGGCTAAAGAAACATTTTCAAAGAGAAAGAAATTGATGAGTGCGGTCTGAGAAGATAGGTAAAGAAAAGACTGTTAAAACTCTAATGTGAAAAAAGATTCTACAGTAAGGCGTGGCGCTTAATGGGCCGGAAACTTGGTCACTGTGAAGGGAGAATGTGAGTAGATTTGAGATGTGGGTTCGGAGATGGATGGAGAGAGTGAGCTGGGTGGCGACAAAAAAGAACGAGGAAGTAAAAGATATAGTTTGAGAGGAGAAAAAGCTGGTAGCGGAGGTTCGGAGAAGCCAGAAGGGAAGTATGGAAGACGTTATCAAATATGAGAACACGTTGAAGAAAGTGATGAGGGGAGAAGGGCTGGGAAAGCGTGGAAGTGGAAGGAAAAGGACACAAATTCTGGAAATTAGGAGAGATATCCGATAAGAGGAATCTAAGAGAGAACTGATGGTGTGTCGTCTCTATTTGGGAGAGAAAGATGATGTAACAGATTTTGGAATGCTACGAAAGTACTGTCCAAAACGCTACTTGTCAGCTAGTAGAATATCCAAATGGACATAACTTTCGATGGTTCTATTGCATTAATGTAATGAGTTTGTTTGACATGATTTTCACAATCAAATTAAATATATATGTAGTTTGAAATCATACTTACTTTTTACAGTATAGTTTCAACGCTCTAATCATTTTTATTTAAAAGCTCTAGTCATGCCAAGATGGCGAATTCCTTTTTTCTTCTATTTTAAGTGATTAAGCCTAGCATAAAAACAAACTGATCTTTCGTATGTCCTAACCGACCCAACAAGTCTTGTCTCGTCTCTCGTCAACACTAGTCAAGTTTAGATAAAATCAAAACACTTTTATCTTTGCCTGACTATGTGTCAACCAAGTTGGCACTATTTATGGAGGTCTTTTAACTTTCATCAATTTCAGGATCAATGACCTCGACTGCTGATGACCCGTTGGAGATAAGAGGATGTATTTGGAAATATATTTGGCAATACTTGTCTCAATACAGTCTTGTCTCCTTCCCCGTAATTAGCGTATTTTAAACACTACTGTGATAGTGAAATAAAAGTTTGTATCATGGATTTTCACACATAGGGTGAAGATTGGGTTTACTTGGCTACCACACACCGATACCCTTACCCTGTAGAATAAAATATTATCTCTAAACAACAACAGTTGAAGTATAAATTAAATCCCTTCGATAATTAGTAAAACACTATACCCACAATAGTACTAGCTCAATATTACACAAAACATGATTTATAGTAGCATGGTAATATACATTGTAAAAGAGCTTCTTTGTTATTATCACGCTTGCTTATAAGTATTTTCTTCACTGCGGCACTAACCCTACTAATCGGTAACACTCATTTCTAACAGCTAAATATATTCGATAAAATGCATTTTTGAATGTTGTTTCGTTTCGTTTATGATGACCTTATTGGTAGTTTTCCTGCAACTTAACACCTGCCAAACTTATGAATTTTAAAGTAATCTATGCACTGCTAACCCTGCAATGGTAGCGTGAGTAAATTTTACTCACTCGGGCGACAAAGTAGCCCGCTGCTCTGAGGTGGGATAAGTCACCTTCCCCCACTCTTAGGTATGCTATCTCGAGTCAATTGTGCCCACGGCAGCGGTGGAGAAGTATCGTTTGGCGGACCCGCTTCACTGCACAAGGTGTCAAAGTGAAACTTGGGGAGTAAATCTGAATCATCCGTACTAGTGCACGTAAATGTTTGTGAGTAAAATTTACTCATCCCTTACAGTAACGTCGTTTTTATGGGAGTAATTTTTCTCGTCCCTACCAGTAGGGTGGTCTTGCCAGGAATTAATTTTACTTACCTCTATTATAAATCGCGATTCTTCTGATTCAGTTCGTCATTAGGTATTTCCCCTTGTGTTAAATAGAATATGCACGTGTATTTTAGGATAAAATTGTCCCTAATTTTTCTTAAAGTTGCATCTGAGTTGTTATTATTTATCGGCGTAAAAGATACGTAAAATTTCACTATTCCTACAATTCTGCCGCTTTTTATGTCCTGCTATGTTTGAACTGTGAACTTAGTTATAAACAGTTTATATTGTCAACAGATCAAAATGGCAATAAGGCACAATGACGGTGAAGAAATATTGCGGGTCTTAGAGGAATTACCATCAAAGTAGGAAAGCGGGGAAGAGGATAATATTGAAGAAGATTTGCATGAAGAATCATGTGATGACAGTGATTCCGATCCTGATTATCTGCCAACTGCCGAGGAAATGGAACAGGAATTCACATAATCCATCCGTTCCGTTGAAATCTCTCGGCAATCAGATAAAATGAAAAAGAAATCAGAGCACTAATCGGGACCTAACAGCAAGAAGAAAACTGCAGCTCCTCGTCCAAGAACTGTTCCCGGATGTGCCACTGCCAATGTTGAAAGTGATAAGGCTATTTTACCTCTTTCAGATTCAGATACAGTTGTCAGTAAAAACGGATTTTTATGGAAATCTAACAATATTGCTCGCGCTGTCAAAACTCCAAATCGCAGCGTTGTGCACATAAGACCGGGACCAACTGCATCCGCCAAAGCTGCGTCAAAGCCTGTTGAATGCTTTGATTTATTTTTTGATGACTCTATTTCAGATAAAGTAGTTTTGAAACAAATAAAGAGATAGCTAAACAGAGGGCAAGATACGCTACTGTGAAAGGGACTTTAGTAGATATTACTAAGACTGAGCTCAAAGCATTATTAGGGTTGTTAATTTTGTCTGCTGCCCTAAAAGATAATCACTTGAACGTTAAAATAATTTTTAACGGAACCTTTTGTGAAGATAGGTACCGAGTAAAAATGTCTGAACGCAGATTTAATTTTCTAATCAATTGCCTCAGATTTGACAATAAGAATACCAGGCAAGAACAACAAGAAAGTGACAGACTAGCTCCAATTTCCGAAATATGGAATATGTTGATAGTGAATTGTAGATCTCATTACAAGCCAGGTTCTTACCTTACCATTTATGAGCAGCTTGTGGGATTTAGGGGCCGCAGCCCATTCCGGATGTATATTCCCAGCAAACCGAATAAAAACGGTATAAAGATTGTTGTGATGTGTGACAATGCGACTAAGTACGTGATTGATGCAATTCTTTACACAGGAAAGGGTACAGTTAAAAAGGAGGAAAAGCTTGCTGATGTACTTGTAAAAAAATTAGTTGAAACAGTTCGCGGGTCGAATAGAAACATAACGATGGATAACTGGTTTACCAGTGTACCGCTTGTTCAATCACTATTGACAAAATATCAGCTTACGATAGTCGGGACTGTAAAAAAAACAAACCAGAGTTACCCGCGCATTTTACTGATGTTAAATACAAAAACCGGAAAGTCGGAACATCTATTTTCCTGTTTCATGAAGACTTGACAGCTGTGTCGTACAAACCGAAAGAAAACAAACTTGTTACTTTGTTGTCTTCCCTCCATGATGGTGATAGTATCAATGAGTTTTCTAATAAGCCTGAAATTGTAATGGCATACAATGAAACTAAAGGTGGTGTGGATTCGTTTGACCAAATGTGTAGTAATATGAGCTGTTCCCGTAAGACTAGACGCTGGCCTCTATGTTTTTTCTACAACATTGTTACTATTGCAAGTGTGAACGCGAATGTGATTTAGTGCCATAATTTTTATGCCAAACACTCCGATCAGAAAGCTTTATCGAGACTTGATTTTATGCTACATTTGCACAGTAAATTAACAAAGGACTTTCGAATACAAAGACTGAGCATACCCCGGCTCAGCGTAGAGTTACGCGAATCTATTTTGAAAATTGTAGGCGACGAAAATGTAAGGAATCAACAACCAGAGATGTGTCAAGGTAAAGGAGCAAGAAAATATTGCTCTTAATGTCCTTATTATAAACGACGGTATACTACAACTTTTTGTGTTACATGTCGAAAGCCGGTTTGCGGTGAGCATCAGAAAAAAGTATGTCATTCTTGCTGAGCCTTAAAAAAGACAAAGAAAACGATTATCTAGTACTCTTCACTAGTCCAAATCTTGCCAAATTGTTACTTATTCGTATATTTACGGTAAGCTGTAAAAGATTTAAGATATTTATAGTGACGTTTTTAGCAGAAGTAATTTTTATTTTGTTTTCTTTTTTAATTGGTTGTAAGTGAGCTAACTAGTTTGTCTTCAAAGAATATTAGAAGTTAAAGTTTGTGATACATTACTTCCATAGAGAATGCAATCAATAAAATGGAAAAAGAGTTCCTGCAATAAGTTGTTAGAAAGAACCCTAGTGGTTTGACATTCACAATATTTTATTCCAGTTTAATCTGTGTATTAATAGGTAAAGTGACTTGTAATATTACGAAAATTGTATTTATAAGTGAATTGTAAGTACGCAAATATTCCATTGTAACTTAGAACTAGACCGGAGAAGTTAAAAATTTTAGTTTTTAAGTCTAGTGGTGTGACAAAGAAATGTTTTCCTAAAAAACTGTATTAAAACGTCTATAAGAGTTTTGTACCACTTTTACCCGTCCAAATACATTATTGTTATATCGCTTAATATCTACCTACAATGTATGGATTTAGGTCTGTAAGAAATATTTATAGGCAAAAGTTTCTACTCTTTTTACTATTCAAGGTATATTGTTATTTTTAGAATAATTTGCTTCACCTGAATAATCTACTGTGAAAATGTCACATTTTACAAGCTGATATGTTCAATAATTTCTTTTTGATAAAATAAAGGTTATAATTTTGCAGAAGAGTGCGTTTTTCCTTTAATATACCTCATCGAACAATATGTGAGTAAAATTTACTCATCGCTACCAGTAACGTACTATGTAAAAACGCTACCATTCTAGGGTTAAGATACCCGTGCAAAAGCACTTTTTCAAATCTTCGCACACATCCACTATCACGTTTCGGCAGTCTTTCTCCCGAGAAGACAACGACCTCCTCGGAACAATTCCGCAGCGCCCTTTCCAACTGCATGGGTTTACTCCATTGATTTCTCCCCGCCCGCTAATTCCTCGCCGGCGATTACAAAACGCTTGGGGAAACAGAGATTTCTTCTTATTTCAGTGTTTTCTTTTCCTTTCTTCGTATCGCGCTCGCGGGTAAGGAGTTTGCTCCCAACTTCCGCCTTCCCCTCAACCCACAATCCCTCCTTCCCTGCTTCTCTCCCCCCATGCATGAGCCACCGTTAAGTAAACTGCAACCCTTTCAACTTCACCGATGATTTCCACCTCCACACATCTCTTTGGCTCCTGATGCTTCTTTCTCTCTCACCTGGCACGTAACGGCGAAACTTGGGAATGCAATCCGCGGCGGAGTGCAACGATTTCGCTTCCCATACCTACTCATACCCCCTCTACCTCTCTAGACTATTGTTCGTAGCTGCTTCCCGGGATAGTGGGGGGAACTCCTGCAGTTTCAATAATATCGGCGAGCCGTTAGCAAAATTACTTCTCCCAGGCTCAACTGTCGTTTCCTTCCCTACTTTTGAATCGGGTGAACCGTTCCGGAGCTCCTACATGAATTGAAGGAGTCATTCGTTTTTTATTTGAAGTCGTCTCTTGGGTCGTCAAATTAAAGTCATACGCGGATCGAGAATAGAATATCCAGAAATCCGTCCAAAAATTGAGTCGTGTTTATCACATGGTATGAAAATCTAATGGTACACTGACTAACCATTTCAGTGCCCGCGAATATATTTTACGATCGTTTCGTTACATATATTAAAATATGTTATTTATGAAAAGGAAAACTATTTCCTTTAAAGATTACGTTTTTAATATCAAAGATATTTTTAATCAATAAAATAAAAAGGAAGCAAAATAATTAACATAAGAGAGATTTCATCATAACAATAGAGGAATCCATTATTTTAGCAGCATCACTGTCTATAATTATCACCTGGAATTTGTATGACACTTTATAGCTTTTACTTTCCACATTAACATTTTATTAAAAATATGTACTAGGAAAAATGTCAGGATTCACCATGTTATTATTGGATCTCTATCAAGATGCCGAATAATAAATCTCTGATTGCATAACGCTCCTGAATATCACATTGCGTAGTGATTCCAGTTCGAAATTCCGTATTTGACCCAAATAAGGGCGGACCAGTTAAAATAATATCGGCGCTGCGTAAAAATAACACTTAACCAACAAGCTTGTCGTTTTTGTCCTCATTCCGCTTAGAGAAGCGGAACCTATAACGAAGGTCGTATGTACATAAATAAATTACGTACATGTATGTACAGTGCTTTTATTGTAAGCAACTCAGCACAGCTTGAAAAGAAATTCCAACCCAAAACAAGGAGAAAATGTTGTCCAACTCCTTCAAATAAATAAAATAACAAAATTCCGTCAAAAATAATCATATTGGTTTCTTCGATATCTAAGTCTAATAGAAATGTTAAATTTCTTCCACAAAGAGCATTATAAATGAAAAGGAAAACTTACATTTAAAAAAAAAAACAGTAAATGTACCCGAAGATGACGCGTCGAAACTAGTCGTACCGTAAAATGAAATTGTTGGAATCAGACAAAGTTTTCCTTTTCATTTATAAAATGAACTTCCACATAGTTGAGCCTGAGATGATTTATTTAATAAATAATTTAATATTTGAAATTGAAGAGGTAGTGTTTCACAGGCACTTACTCGAACCCAATGAGAATATAAGGAGACCATTTAGAATTTATTATAATCCTTTTTGCTCCGATTAATTATCACACTATTTTTTTCCATATATTTCGATTAACGTATATATTTTGGTACAAATACGATTAGTATGTTAAGTACCTATCGCACACTTCTGGCAATGCTGGTGTTCGTCATTTAAAATTAGAGGAAAAAGGTATTTTCGTTCTCGGGTTGAGTTTTATGTAAATGTTGGAAGTTCCCCGTAAAAGCTCAATATAATTTTTATGAACTCTTATACAATCTTACAGACGTACCGAAATCCTTGGATAACCAGACCGCAACGGATTTTGTCCACTGTGGTTCACTAAATACTGTAATGTTGGTCCTTTTTTTCGATAAGAAACAGGCATTACCAGAGTTGATACACAATCGCCACTATATTATTATGTAGGAGAACATTGTGAAAATATGAAATAAAAGTCCAATCCCAGCAGGATTGTAGTTTTTGTGGCACTTTTCTATATCCATGGCACAGTAATATGGTGAAAAATACCCCAACTAAGCGAATTAACCTATGCTTTTAGCTATGGACAAACTATATTTTGAGATTTTAGAGCCATAATGAAGATAATGAAGTATAAAATATTGTTCTTGGTATAAAAAAATAATTAATCAGCTTAATACACAATGTCGCTACCAAAACATTGAGATTTCATAAAATCTCATGTGGCACGTAAAGCTATCAAAAAAGTAAAATTAGTAAATTACCCTACGTACTTCGAATCATTGACAGTAAATCACTCATGAAGTATTACCGGAACGAGGACATTTATCAGTGCTTTATTATCTCAGAAGGGTAAAAAATCACATAGAAGCAAGTAATGATTTTTTTTTATTTATTGGAAGTAAAAAGAGCTTCCTCGACGCAATGACCTAATAATCCATTCTATCGCCCAGTTTTTTTTAGTACTAAGAGCTTTAGTGCTAAACATTTACCCAACAAACATATTAGTCGCTCCAAACATAGAGAGCTATTTATTTATCTCGATTAGGTTTTCTGTGGTAAACGACAAATTAGGTGCTAAATTATGACAGCAGAGGTGAATGATAATTATACTTGTCACCATTCAATTGATTCGGACCCATCCTTAGTTTGCCTTCTATTTTCACTGTTTTTGCCATCCCACGTATTGATAATGAACGTCCTCATATGCATTCCAAGGAAATATCTACCACCATTAATTTAAGCGTTAAATGGATGGATTATGGTTTATGAAAAACAGAAATTTATTGTGGCTAAGTATAAAAAGAACAGTGAATTTTTAAGGCATCACGATGCTTCGATGTTATTACTTACTTTAAAATTTTAAAACGTTGTATTTAGCGAATGATATTTAGCATCCTCAAGAATTGGTTATCTTAAAACTGGCATAATAGAGTTAAAAACTTTGAAAGTTACTATCAATGAAGAAAAACGTTCACAGTTTAACTCATCATCAACATTTATAAATTTTGTTCAGATACATGTGGCGTCTTATATATGACGGGATGTAGAGGGGGTTGAAAGCATAGCCTTCGGAGGGTGTGGATATGATTGGTAAATCCTTCCATTGGACAGCACAACCACAGGAAAACATGAAAAAAATGTCATTGGTGAGTAGACTTGAATGGTAAAAAGGGGGAACATTTTTCAGGGCCAACTTCGTTCAAAAGCGTCTAGCCAAAGAATTGCTATGGTATATTTATAAAACACCTTGGTAGCTTAAAACTAATTTCTCCGGCCTGATGTAAGTTTCTATTGCCAATGCTTAGAATACACGATTCCCGGTGAATGGTTTAAAACATCTGGCGTTATGTTTGATTGTTTTCACGTTTTCTCGAGCAAATGTTTGTATATCAGCGAGTATGAGCACTCTCGTGTATGTGACTGGTTTATGTCGGATATGGGCGCTTCGGTAACTATTCTTGAGTTTATCCTACCAACTAACCGTCAGTCAATGTGACGCAATTCCAAATTTAAATAGACGAAAAAGGAAATATTGGAAGACAAAAGAGTATAAAGCAAGCCGACGCAATACCGGTCATTCAAAAAATAATTATACAATTTCAGAGGAAGTTCAGTCTGCATCGTATACCAGAACAATCTGAGGAGAAAGGTTAACAAAGATCAATAGATTATGTGATCTAATTAATTGACTCTATTACCTCCAATCATCCCAATTAAAAATAGTATGTAGAGCAAAAATGTCAATTTAATGAACTTCGAAAATCACATCATTCCGGGAACGTCGCTAGCGCTTTACGCAAGCAACGACAACATACCTAACATTGAGCAACTATGAAGAATAGAAACAGAGTTAGGGCACGTGCGGTATGCAATGCACGCATTTAAAAGACAAGAACAAGAAACTGAGGGCCACAGAAGTGTCATTGGAGAACAAGCGGAATTGTGATTTTCAAACATATTCCTAAAAATAAATTTGGTCAGAGCGTGTGATTCCTTTTAAATGTCGCTTGAAGAAAAATTAGTCTGCTGGAGGATCGGCCTCTGGATATTTCAGCATAGTAATGCATGATTTCTTCATGAATAGGTTCAAGAAACATTACGAACTGTCCAATCTACATCAAGATATCCTTGCATAATTGCTTAGTCACAGGTGAATAATACTGTGCTAAATACTCAACAGCGCCCCAATTTTATTCCAGTAGTTACGGAGTCTTTCTTACATTCCCTCACAATTTCACCTACTCAGAGTTTAAACAATATTGTTGGAATACAACACCCTTGTCAATTATTATCATTATGGTACTTTACCGGTTAAGGTTATGAAAGAGAGGAAAAACCATATAGATTTTTAAAGGCGCACATGCCAATAGAACTGCACAATTTCTGTACTCATCTCAGCATACCTTCTATCTATCCTCATCCCTTCTTAAAACCTTTTCTCTCTCTCGTCTCTTTCCGGATTATCCAACACCCTCCCCTCTATCACGGCCCTAAACAACACTACCCCCGTCACAAACTCTTCTTACCAAATATTTTTCACCCTTCATATATCCTCCAGACATTTCCTACCCTCACCCACTATAACAAGAACTTCCTTTCCACCTTATTTTCTTCATTCTCCACCTTACCTACATCACAAACGCATTTAGCCTATTCGTGTGTTTCTTTCTCTGAAACCACTTTTCGCCACCATGGCTTTTCGCTAGACTCCATATTTTACTTATTGCAGGCCATTTTTTTTCCTTCATACACAAGGTTTTCGTCATCAGCTCCCTTCTCTTGCTAAGTAGCTATTCAACTTCTAATGCATTTTCCACTATGCCCATTTTCTTCTAACATGCTACCAAAGTAACTACAATACTCGCTTCAATTTGTATCCAATCCTTGTCTGACACCTTGCTTCATAACTCGATTTCCGATTGACTACAAGATCCACAAATGGAGATGAATTTTCAGTCCATCTAAACTACGAAACATTTTGGAGATGCTAAATGTTCAATTTAACCTACCGATATCATCAAGAGTTAGAGCCACTCCTCGAAGCTAAAACTCTCGCAGTGGTCTTCGACGGTTTTTTTTCTCAGCCATCCGCTACGGAAAATTACACACGTTCAGCTGGGCCATTAGCTCAACAGAGCGACGTTGTCTTCTCCCCCCACCAGTCCTCTTCCCATGTCACCCCCTCAACGGAATACCAAAGTAACACCCTTCTCCCTGAGCGCGCCCCAGTTCTCGATCCACTCCGAAACCCTCTTGGGAAGGAAGGGTTGCCCGAGTTTCGAGCAGGCCCTTTTCTCACTGCCTCGTTCTCTCTCCCCCATGCATTCATTATCTTCAACCCTCTTCGATACTCTCTTCCACCTTACTTCCCCATTCTCACCTTTGTCACGGAACCGCAGTTTTTTCGCCATCGATTTGAATGCCAATCACGTGTTTAATTAATTATCTCATTGTTTAGTCGACAAGGGGCTCCATTTTATAAACTTACAAGGATCTCAATTTTTTTATTCATGATTTCTTCTACCCGTGGAAATAGAGTTGTTTCTACTCCAAGGTTTTCAATAGCCTATGTATTTCTTCATTTTTATCTTTTCGCACATCCACCGCTGAATTCTATTCACTGACCCTCCGACCATGTCCAATATGTGACAAGTTCCTGAATAAACATGGTTAAAAGTTTTGAGAAAATATCGATGAAATTCATAGCGACACAAAGTAAAATAAAATTTAACTGTGTCGATGAAACAAGAATCGTGTCAGTAAAAAATGCTACTTTTTGGAAAATAAAACAGTAAAACAACTAAATAAAATAAATAAAAAAGTAAAATAAATAAAAAATTAAAACGTTAGTTCTACTTTTTAGGGGATAAACTTAGACTCAACCAGTCGCGTACAAAACATTATACAGGTAAAGGAGTGCTTCTGCGCACCTAACTAAAATACGGAAAAAAAGTAGCAACACTTTTTCCCTCAATAGCTTAATTTTTCCCTGAAGACGCCGAGCTAGATTAATTATGTGAAATTCCTCTCCTATGCTGAGATAAGTGTCTTTGGTGGTACCCTAAGAAAAGTTTAAGATATTAAAAGAACCTATGATGATAAATCATTAATGCTTATTAAAGAAATTACTGGGTGAAACCGGTGGCACCCAAGTGAAACATGAGGTAATAAAGCAGGTTAATATTAATAAGATTATATTCATCGAAAGTTCCATGAGTTAATAAACTTATCGCATGCCTGCAAAGTATACGCGACGCTAGTTCAACCCTGATTTCCAAAGGTAGTCCTAAGAGCATAAATATTCTCATATTTTTAAAGTCCTAAATTATGCTGGAATACCACCAGTCGTTAAAGCAGTTTCTTGCCCCACCTGGTTTCCATTCTTCCCGGAACTAATTGCAACATGCCCGGTTGTTACGGGAGAGCATATTTAATTAGCATGGGGGCTGAAAACACTCCCGCAAGAGATGCGCTTGCCAAGGAAGAACTCCCTTACAACCCCTTGCCCACTCATTCCTTTTAAACTCCTTCAACCTCCCACCACATCCTGCTCCTCATATTCCTTTCTGAACCCCCATCCCTCCCTTTTAAAAAACTCACCCTCGAAAAACCTCCAGCATCCCCTTCCCACGTCCTGCAACCACCCCCCTCACGATAGATCCTCGAGCGGCGGTGTATTTTTCAGGCGAGCCGTTAAGGGTGAAATGGAAGCCATTAAGGGCGGAGGAGAAGGCGGCGGAATAATGTTTAGCAAAGCCGTTTGAGGAGTGGTGGAGGTGGGAGGTAGATGATTGGAACGAGCTGGGAAATAAAATAGCGGAGACCCTCAAGAGATAAGCGCGCGCACGAGGAAGGTTAGCCCCTTTTCAGTGCATCCACTTATTATTTACCTTGTCTAACGAGAGACAAAAAATAACAAGGAAAAGGAAGATGAAAGGAAATGAGGCTTCCTCCGAGAAATTACGAGCAGGGGTTGTGCGAAACGGGTCAGCGGCAAGCATGGGATGGGAGTGAAGTTGTACGGTTGGTATGCGGGCTTATCGAGGGGGTTTTTATCAACGATTGTAGAGAACATGGACATGGTGGTAGGAACATAATGCTCTTGTCTGCCAACCCACTGGTCGCGGGTTCGAATGCCGCCTGTGTGGGTTATGATTTGGTCTTCACAATTATGAAACTGGTAGTAGTTGGTAAAGGCTGTCAACAATAAATAAATTACTATTCCTCGTAAGAATGAAGGGTGAATTTATATCACTGTAATTACAAAATGTATTGTTTACTATAAAATAGTTTCATTGCGACAGAATGTACGGACACGTGGAAAATCTATGCAATTAAATTCTCTAACTTAGGTACTTAATAACTCACTTGATGATGAGGCTTTGCAGTGAAATCCTGGTCGTGATAAATAAATTGTGAAAATTGTGTGAGGCGAAAATGAAACACTGTAACCCTGAGATTTCACATTATTTTATTTATATACCAGGGGAAGCGGGGGAGGAGCTTTCGGGGGAGAATGCTGGACAGAAATTACATGAGAGACGGTAGACGATATTGGTGAAAGTACATTTGGATGCTGAGGAAGATATTTTGTAAGAGGGCGTAGCAGAAGAGCGGAGGAAACCGCGACAGACTTAACCTCGTTACCACATTCTTCCTCGGCACCCATAAAATAAAAAACATCCTCCGCAATTTATGCCCAATTTAAAGAATAATACTTCCACTGCCCTCCTATTACCTCATGTCTCACAGTATCTTTTAAGCGTCCCGCATTACCTTAAAATCCATGACACCCCCCTTGAAACCGAACGCCCTATCTCCACCACTCTCCTTAACTTGCAACCTCCCTAGATGCGAATGCTGCTCCCTACTTAAGGTGGTTTGAGCGAGATAGGTCCCTAGTCATAATTGAGACCATATTCAAATTTTATTTTTTGATTTCAGCGTCTGTAAGAAGTATAAAATAAATATTGTAATATTAATGGCGCAAAGATATATTATATATGACCAAAATTCTCAGTAATTAAATAAATAAAGCTACATAAGTCTCCAAATTTACTCATTCTTTCCCGCCGTACGGCTGAAAACCCTTCAAAACGGCAGGTTTTTTTTTGCAATTCTGTAAAAATTACTTTGGTGAGTAATGAATTATTTTTTATAAATTTTTGAGATAACATTAAATCTACACACCGTTAGTTTTTTGACGAACTCTAGGTGCTAGAAGTTCCTAATTTGTTTAACATTCTCCCTTTGGAGCGTACAGCCATAATCTATCCCATGTAAAACAGCTTATATATTTAGGCAAATTGCTCGAAAAGTATTTCGGCAAGGGGTTGATATTTTGATATAATTGAAAAGAAGAGTTTTTTCTTTAAAATGAGGCCAAATTCATTCAATTCTAGGTGAAGTGATTTTTCGCTCAAACTACCTTTAATTCATATGCAATCGATAATGCGAATATAATTAATTTTGCAGTCAATGCTTAAAATAGGGGAACACTGAAGAATATTTCAATCAATTCCATATTTCGGTACAAGTAATTTATTATGCAGGGAGTATTCAGTGTTGGCAAAACAAAAATAATTTGCGAGCAATGAGAGTAATCACAAGATCTTTTTAATTAATTCACCAAAGTCGTCATCCTAAGGGCTGCGAAAAATAAAATGGGAGGAAGATAGGAAGAGGATAAGTTTAACATCTGAAATGCTAGCATTACTTGATGTGGTAAACTCTATAGACATTTCTCGTTTTATCTGTGAATGGCTTGCAATTAAGAAATTAATTAATGGTGACAAAACATTGCCATTTTAAATCATTTGATGCGGTTGACAATTATGTGCCGTCATGGGTAGCCTATCGCAACTAAAATATCACCCTAAAAATATTTTTTTTGTTCTATAATAATAATAAAAGGCATGATGGACATAAATGATAGCCAGAAATATAAGAATCTTGATTCATCGCGACGTAGCTTAATAATATTGTGGAATTTGCACACGAAATACAAATACTTATTTGATATTAGATATTACAGAAAAACATGTTAAAAACAATACTTCGTTTTCCGCTGCTACCAAGAATTGAAGGCAGCGACATATCTCTCGGAAAAACATTACGTTATGTGATGCTTTCAAAATCGCTACAATACTCCTCAGACATTTTGCGACGTATCTGAGCTTAGGACGGGGTTATTACCAAACGTGCACCCTCTCATTTCCATAGGACAATGAAAAATGGCGGCCTCTCTCCGCTAAAACGTAGAGATTAGGTCAAAAAATATAACCTCGCGGGCGAGAAAATTAAGAGCGACGACGGGGAAAAGTTCCCCATTCCCAGACCACCTCCCTAGCAAAGCGATGGGCATATTTTATTTCGGCACTAAGAAGTTCCCCCAGATATCATAAAAATGTCTCCAAAAATGGGTGTGCAAACGAGGTCAGCAAGAGCACGATCAAAAATGTCGGGTGCAGGCGGGTTGGCTCTCACTTTTGCTTTGCTTTCCTCTTCTGTGTACTTAATTTCTTCTCTGCCGGCGAGTGAAAATGCCCTGCGCCATCTCTCTGCGACATTTACGGGTTATTCTTGGGGGTGTTTGTTTCATATACACCCCCAGCCGATTCCAGTGTTTCTTTAGTAGACTAGAAGCTTAGTGGTCAGAGCATCCGGCGGTCCGTGGTTCAATTCCCGGTTTAGTCGATTTTTTTTCACTTGGAATCGGCCATCGGCCGGAATATATATATATATATATATATATATATATATATATATATATATTCATACATTCATAGGAAATGGAAATTGATAGGAACACATAAAAGGACAAACACAGGGTTTGGTGGGGAAGATGAAAATGAGTCAAATCCAGACAGAAAAGTTCACCTTAACCGGGATTCGAACCCGGTTAAGGTGAAATTTGTTCTGTCTGGATTTGACTAATTTTCATCTTCCCCACCATACCCTGTGTTTGTCCTTTTATGTTTTCCTATCCATTTCCATTTCCTATGAATGTATGAATTTATTCGCGCCTTTGAGCGTCATTTTTCGAATGATTGAGTATATATATATATATGTATATATATATATATATGTACATACATGTATATATGTGTGTAATTCACTCCTGGGTCTCACAGTTGGGAGTGCAGGGAAGGGTTTGTGAAGGGATGTTGGGGATATCGTGTAGACGTGACATCACCACCAAGTGTTGAGATATGATGTTGGGCCGTTAAGCAGCATCTCTTCCGTTACAGTGACCTACTCATCCTCAAAGACTTCCTATGAGTCGTTTGCCTTCAGGAGACTTCTCACTCCCCCCATTTTTCTGACCCATTGAATCTTCGACACAAAAGGTTTTTATCTCCCGGGTGTTCCCCACGCCTTATCGTCGACCTTTGCCTGTCGAAGTAAGGTAAATCTAAAGGAATAAGGAGTTTCTTCCTGAGATGAAATGTGATATCGAGCCGGTAAATGCAAGCATTAGTCCTCCCCCTGTTCTAGAAATAGGTTTGGTTATCCTTTAAATGTTGTACATCTTGCTTCTTAATAGAGATACAGCATGCCTTAATTTTGTATAACAATTTTTACCTCTCCATTAGTGTTACCATATTTAACAGTACTTTTTCACATTCTTTCATTTTAGAAATAACATTTTGCATTAGGAAACCGTAGGTAAGTCCATATTTGGTGAAGTAAAACAATGACACAGAACAAAGGAGCAAATGTCTGTAACCGATGAAAGAGTTTAAAAGAGAGACGAAGACAGCAAAGAGGACAAAGAAAAAAGAAAATATATCCTGAATACTTCCGCAGGACAAATTTCAAGGTGATATATTTGCTATATATATATATATATATATATACAAGTTCGTGGAAAATCACACACGCGATAATTTAAATAAAAATAAACTTTGCCACAGGTGGGGCGGAAATAAATATAGAAACACAAAAAAGAAGAACACTCACACACTATACGTTCTGATATTTCGGCAGCCGAGCTGCCTTTCTCACAGAATGAAGGATACAGAATCTGTATCTGTATCTGTATTCTGTATCCTTCATTCTGTGAGAAAGGCAGCTCGGCTGCCGAAATATCAGAACGTATAGTGTGTGAGTGTTCTTCTTTTTTGTGTTTCTATATTTATTTCCGCCCCACCTGTGGCAAAGTTTATATATATATATATATATATATATATATATATATATATATATATATATATATATATATAATATTGGAATATTCAACTGAAAAATGCATTATTGTTCCAATATTTTCGACAAAAAACTCTTCTAAATATTCCGCAAACTCTATTTTGCTATAGAATGTCATATATGCCCGTCGGCTAGGAACGAATATTACACCATATATCGCAATGTCATTTTATTCCCACGTCCACGTTTGGGGAAAACGCTCGTACACCTCGAAAAGGGGTCTGCACAATATTAATACTTCTTTTTTATTTATTATTTCATGAATCGCAGACCATTTGACATTAATTAAACGTTTCACTTAATAAAATATTCCGATGTCACTTTTAATAACTTCAAATGTTTAGAGCTTAGAATAACTCTTAAAATACACTCCATCACAGGAAGAGACTATTCTGAGCCAACATCACAAGTTTGAAATTATGAAAGGACTTAAATAATACGTTATCTTGGTGCATGCTCTTATATGACATTGAAGATTTTACAATAACAGCGTCAGAATAAAAGTCATAGAAAGTAATGGAATGGTTATTGATAAATGAAGTTATTGAATTGAAATTATGACGAAAAGAACCGGCAATGATAAAGAACAACGACGAATTAGCAAGAAAAGTTGTATCATAAAAACTACGAAATGGAACAGACAACCTTGAGACATATTATGACACACAACGAGAGACAGCAACCTATTCAAAACAATAGTGATATGAAAACTAAATTATAGATAATGAAAAAAATAATCGGCATTGAGAAAGACCAAATATCGGACAAAGGCGGAATTTAAAATCAAAACTAACGAATTAATACATTGGTAAGTTGATAGAAACGCAAATTGAGGGCCTTCAGCAGACCTATCTTCAAATTGGCTTCAGATGTTTGCATTATAAAGCAATTACCAAATATTCTGCCATACTGTAACTATTGACTTATGCTTTGCATAGCAATTACATTTTATACGGCGACACATATCTTTATTCATTCTCTGCGTGCGGTATTAATTAACCCTCATATGGATTCACTGCGCCTTAGCGGCGCCCGTGGTTTTAAAAATGATTTTAAAATTTTTCATTCGCATTGATCTTTCTGAAACTTTCAGTAGTCTATTTTTTCTGCTTTCTTAGACTACAAATATATTTTTGTATTTTAAGTGTTCATAGTTTTCATTTTATTGGCCTCTAATGAAAAAAGTTACGTCGTTGGATTTACGGCGCCGCTGCGGCGCCGAAAGTTTCCTCGTCGCAATGTTGGATACTGCACTCTCAATACTAAGTTAAACGTTTTTATGTTTCGTATGACATGTTATCTTCTATTTATAATCATAATGTTTAAATTTTTAAAGTTTATAAACAAAATGAAATTGTTTAACAAAGGGAAAATATTACTATCACAATTTTGCTTCGTCTTTTATCTATTAATCATAATATTTTCCTTTTTATAATGTTAATTGACAAAACTTCATCTATTTGCAAGAATAATTCTTATAAACTCATGGATAGCCTAAGGGTGTTTTTTCCATGGCCTTCGGCATTACTTTTTTTGAGTACCTTCTCCGCCTCGCATACCTGCTGTGGTGATGGTCACCTTTGGGGACATCACAGGGTTACTATGTATAGAATTTTACCAAGCAGCAATTCGAAGAAAATTAACCACAATTTATTCTCATAATTCATACAATAATGCCTGTTTACCTTCGTGTGGAAATTTCCCAGTGAATGAGTAGCAGAAGCTTGGGAGACGATTCAGAAGTTTGCGATAGCGACTTTCAACATTATTTTGTTTCCGGACTCTCACTCACTGTTGATATGCAACTGATTGGCTTTCGTGGGCGTTGTCCTTTCCGAAAATATATTCCATTAAAACCCAAAAAATATGGTGTGAAGATATTTTGGATTAACGGTTCGGCAACAGGCTACCCAATGGGGGATTTACCTTACCAAGGAAAGGAGAACGTAGTGATAGCAGCGCCTAACCTAGGTGAACGTGTAGTGGTAATGCTCTGTCCTCCATATTTTGGCTCCAATCGGATCGTGACCTGCGATAATTTCTTCACGACCTTGAAGCTAGCACTAAATTTGAAAAACAGCGATCTAACACTTATGGGAACACTTAGTAAAAACAAGCCCTCTCCATTGTGAGCATATCTGTAGTGTAGTGCATGATTGTGAGGCTTCACCTCGTGACAAGCATTAGCGATTTGTGCTAATGCATGATTAGCCGTAGTTACACTAACTTTAGGGTATATTGTAATGAATGTTGATGAATACTCACCCCCTGCCACACACCCCTGAGGTGGCTTGCAGTGTATTTTGTAGATGTAGATGAAGCTCTACATTCCATCTAATTTTTTACCAAATCGATCTCCACCGGAACTTTCTTCCATATTTGGCTTTGGGTTCACAAAAAGCCTTACATTGGTTTCGTATATCCCCAAAAGAGGAAAATCTGTAATACTGCTGTCATCAATGCATCATGATAGTAGCATTAGCGATTAAACCCACAGCAAACAATAAATCGTGTTGCATTATAATGAACGAAAGGAGGTACAGATTTGGTGGACCAAATGGCGCATTCATATACATGCCAAGGAAAAACCAATCGATGGCCATTAGCCTTCTTTATGAATATTTTAAATGTAAGTGGCATTGCTGGCTTCATTTTATTTACAACCTTATACCCGAACTGGAATAAAAAGAAGCTAGAAAGAAGAAGAATGTATTTGGAACAACTAGAAGAGGAATTAGTTCGTCCGCATACATTGAGACGGCTACAGAATGCCAATACAAAGATTTTGAATTGGTGCATGACAGCTTTTCAAGAAGATTCAGTAAAACCTCAATATGTAAGCAATTCTAAAAAACTAAAACGCACACAGTGTCACTTATTTGTGGTTAAAAGACAGATTTTAAAAATTTACAGCTCCTGAGAAAAAAATTAATGCAAAGACCATTCAAAATTTCTTTGTAATGAATGTAAATAAATGCATAGAAAGATATCGTTATACTAGTTTTTTTTGGAAATAAATTGCATGATCTAATCTTCCCAAATACTTGTACATGGTATGATATATTTCATAATTTCCGCTTATATTTTAATCTTGCAGGATTTAACTCAATATTTATATGGTAAAAATCTTTTCATGATAAACAAAGACAGACCAATTACCACATAGTGAAAATTTGTTAATATATTTCTCGTTTCATTGTGTACTCGAAATGCACAGAGGTTTTAGTCGTCCAATATTTACTAACGTGAAGGGGTGAGTGATGAGGAGAAAGGTGGTTTATTCAATAGAGGTTGTTTTGAGGTGAAGGGGTGGAGATACATGGTGGTGAGTCGACCGCCAAGGATCAGGGAATACCGGGATCGTTGGGCCAGGTAAACGTAGAAAATCCGTATCTTGAAGAAAGGTTGAGAGTGCAAGGAGGCAATTAGACTCAATAGGCTGCTCTTTCTTCATCCTTCCAGCGCTGCGTGTCGGACAGGGAAATCGCGCCTTATCGCAAAGCGCCCCGGGGTGGCCCTCCATTCCGAGAAGGTCTAGCTCGGGTGGGTCGTTGGAGGTGGGGAGAAGTTCAATCAGTTATTGTGGGGGGAAGAAAGTAGGCGGAGGATGACGAATATGGAAGCTTAGTGGGAAAGTACGGATGGTCTCATTGTTTGGGTCAGTGCAATGCTACGGAAAGAAAAGGTAAGGGGGGTCCTCCCAGCATGAGGGTATTTTGGTCACCCCAGAACACTAGCTCCTATTCCATCGCTCCCTCACGCAGCGCCGGACCGAAGAAAATAGACGACATCGTATTCCATGGTTTTTCTGTTTCCTGCTCCTTCTTCCTTACCACCTACAACCATAACTTCTTGGAAATAATTATTTTGGCCTTTCCCACCAGAAGCAAAACCTCAACTGCCGCATTCCCCCGCATCACTTTTACCTGTCCATCTCCATGGAGACATCCTCAGTGAGGGAATGGGCTCCGCTGTAGGCCTAAAATACCGGCTCTTCTAGCCCCCCTTCCAATGCTGGACTCTTTGACGCGTCGTTGATTGTTCCACATTCCTCATATTTCACAACCCATCTGACTTTAATACTTTCTTTTTTAGAAATTGCAGGATATATGCTCCCAGAATCTCCTTTACAAATGCCTTGATCGTCAGAATATAGCACTTAAAAATCACGACGGTATCACTCGTCTCTTCTCACTCCACCTACCCTTTTTCAATTATTAACGTATGAGAACTCAGGCTTCTGCGAACACTACAAAGATATAACATTTGGGCGGACGTAGTGGAGCAAAATTATTTTACATGGACCCATCCGACTTTTATTCGAATCACATTTTTAGTATTTGGATGCATAAAAAATAAAACAATGTGCAAATGATAAAGCGGAGTTTATCCAGCATTGCATATCAGAAAAAAGATTTAAAACTATTATTACAAATTAAATTAAAACCTTCATTTGAAAATAACTATCTAATGGGCAATAAAAAGAGATTATTACGACAACAAAAGGTAAAGAAAGCAGTATTATAGTTTTTTTAGCAATAACTTCTGTAATAATGGGATAAATCTAGCAAAACATGGTTAAAAATAAAAAAAATAGAAGTCACTTGCATTACCAACCAGAAAAAATGCTAAGAAAGTCCAAGTTTGAAAGATAATGGCAAAATATAACGCGGCGCCGCTGCGGCGCCGTAAATCCAACGACGTTACTAAATTCGTAAATCCATATGAGGGTTAAATATTCACAGTTGTATTCGTTTTTAGGAATAATGAAGGTGTAAAGGATGGGCTGAGAAGGATCAAGGGTTTGTTAAACTTTCAAACTTGCACAACTAATTTATTAACTTCACTGAGCTCTTTTACGCGATTTCAAGATTTTGTTCTACCTAATAAATTTTCTTTCTCAGAAATATAGCTTAATTTTTACCGCGTGAATCTCATATGAACTAAGGGGGAAATGAGTGTAAGCTCTGACAACCAGGAACAAGTGCCATGCGCAAATAATGCTAACTTATAATAGTGGCCACATCGCGGTAAATTTCCCACCCCATGAGCATAAGACCAAACGTCAAAAAATACTCCAGTCCACCCCACTATGATGCCATTTTCCCTTGTCATTGCGTTTGGCCCTCCGTTGTGAGAGCCGTTTATTTTCTGAACACCATCC
The DNA here is from genome assembly GCA_963573305.1 of Pyrrhosoma nymphula. Lineage (NCBI taxonomy): Eukaryota > Metazoa > Arthropoda > Insecta > Odonata > Coenagrionidae > Pyrrhosoma > Pyrrhosoma nymphula. Next base: position 42,920,561 of record OY754334.1, read on the forward strand.
TTTTTAAGCGGTCGCAGAGCCTCTTTTCGTAGCAAGCGGGGGTTCTAATGGTCTATACCCTCCTGCGGTGCGTGGGAAATATCACCTCGTAATATGTGCGGCCGGGAAATCTCTTGGCCAAGTTTAGCCAATCGAAGGGGACAATATCTGAAGAGCTAAAAACCTTCGCGCACGTGTCATATGGAGATCAGTGTCGAAAGAAGTTCCGTGTGTGACGTCGAGTGGATGGATTTCTTCCGATCGTCAATAAAGTTGTTGTCTTCATCTACTTGGGACATCGAATTGTGAAGGACTACCTGATGGCTGTTCATATACACATATAACCCTCTTGCAATATCACCACAGCGGACGTTCAGGATGCCCCGTGGTAGCATGTGACCAGGCAATCTTGCTATTATCTGAAAAATACATAGGTTTCCCTGAAATAGCTGACTTCTATATTCTTATAACTCAGAGCTACGAAACTTCGATTCCTCTATCACACGAATTACAAAGAGGAGATCACAAGGCGCGTACCTTGTGAAAAGCTTGCCCTATGGTATTTAACATAGGGGTTATACCGTTTCTTTTCCAATCCAACGCGCAAAATTGATTCTGTATTTTCAGTGGATCCACTGTAAAATAACTTGAATGTTGTAAAATTAATATTCTGGCTGTTAATAGAAAAAAATGCCTTTTCTTCTTTCTCTTTTTTTCTTCTCTCGAAAAATTTCGAAAAATCTTTTTTTAAATCTGAATTGAATTAGAAATAACTCTTACAGAGGAAGAGATAGATTTTTGCAGGACACAGGAATATCTCGAATGGAAAAGGTCCCGAATAACATAATTAGAGAAATTATGGGCGTCCAAACCTGACTATGAGATGATATTCGAGGAAAGCAATTTAAATGGTAAGACCACATTCAGCGAATTGAAATGGACAAAACAAGTCCTGGTTATCTTGACTCCTTCCGGGAAAATGAAAATAGGAAGGCCTAGAAAGAACCAAACCGAGATGAGGGAGATTGGTATAGAAAAATGACCGTCAGCAATGCATATTGGTAACGGAAAACGCCTAGGTTCGCTAATTACCGATTATATCTATAAATAAAAAAATATTGAAGTTACTATAAATACATGCCGGCCTATATTAGCTGCGATACGTATATATTTTCTGGATTTCTCAGTTTGACGTCACACGCCTTTCTTTTGGGAAAAACTTTCCTAGCTACGCGCGAATCTGTAGCCTCACATCGTAGAAGGGTAATATGAGAGTGGAAATGTGAGAAATGCTTCGAGAGCATTTTCTGGGAATCATTCCGTCTCCCACGCGCCTTCCTTGTTTCTAGTGCATATATCCCATCCCTTATCCTCCTTACCATTACAGTCGTCGAAAAAAGGAAAGGTGAACGGGCGGCGCCAGTGAACTTCGGCGTTTTCCTGACTTTGTCGTAAACTCGGACGGTCTCTCGTGTTTCCCCTCAAACGATTGATTTTTCAACCTGAGCGTATCAAGAGGTTGACTAAACTTCAAGCGTATCAATTGGTTGATATTTTATTTCTTAAGCCTGCTTTACGCATGGAAGTTGACGACTGTAGCAGTGGCCTCTTCAGTCATCTGCAAGTAGCACTTTAGTGAATAAGGACAGACACCTGAGGCTGTGGAGGTCAATTGGGATTGTAATAGGATAAATACTCTCCAAAGTTATATTAAAATAGAAGACATTTATATTCAGTGATTAACAGTAGATAAATTCAGGTATAATCCTGGTCACAAGGCTTATAAACTGGGATTGAAAATCCTTACAGAAAAAAAAGGACAGGTAGAAGACAATGCGTCAATGGTCACTCGACCTAAATATTTGTAGGAAATTACGGAACAAAATAGTAACTAATGGTAACAAAAATATATAGAGAGTAGAAAATGTTTTTCTTAAATAATTTAACAATATTATAACAAACATTTATGTGGTATAATTTTAAGTCTACCCCTACCAGTACAATGAATATTATTTTTCCTCTTACAATATTTTAAATATAATATTAATACAAATGTATATTAAACCCAATATCATTAATGCTTTAGGATTATGAAACAAGCTTGGGATGAAAACTAGAGGTTCTCCGAGCTCGAGCGTGAAATAATCTCAACGTGATACTATGTTTGACGCCATATGTACCAGCTTGGTCTGACCCCATTAAGAATACATTACAAGGAGCACTCGTCCATATACCATAACATAAGAGAGGAATTTACTGTGAAAAATTTTAGCATTGGTTTCCTCAGAGATGTTTGATATAGTTACAGATAATTTAAATGATAAAATTTTCAATGACCTTGTGAAATTAATTTTATAAAAATAATATTTTCAACAATATTTTAGCAGATTTTTTAATTCCACGGAAACTATAAAAAATCTAGAATTGCCCAGAATAAACATATTGGCCGCCTAAATTTTCCAGTTTTAAAAATTGTAACTGTTCATAGTTTACTCATTTACCTCAAGTTATTTTTTTGCGAAAAACCTAGAAGTTAGTGTAAACAGAATGATGCCTACATATAGTGATACACGACGTGATATTTTTTCACTTGAGGCTCCGATGGATGTCACATTGGATGCGTAAAGACGCCATAAATAGGTCATCATTATATTGTCAAATACTTTTTTACTTAGGAAATTTGTTGATTAAGAACAATACATATGGCTACGGTCGTTCAACAAAATTAATTTATTGGACTATGGGAAGAAAAAGAATATATTTGTAAACATTTCTTTTCGTTTAAACTTAAATTATTCGTATGTATTTTCTTCAAGATTATCTCAAGTTTTGACCAACTGGGACATTTCCTTATCGGGCATCATTAATGGGTATAAATTCTCAGTGCGCTGGCGTGAGTTTGTGTTAAGCACACTGTCCAAGAATTGGGATCATCAATCACTTTGATCACTTTGTGAGGGAGTAATCACTTACTTAATTAATTCAGGAAATTAATCCAGGTTAGTATTACGTCTAGTGAGCGAGGTGGTTCTGTAAACTACGTTCTCCAATTATAATTTATTCCAAAATTAATTAAGTGTTTGAATTCTACAGAATTCTTAACTTTTACCTATTGTTTTTTAATGGAAATGCTGAGCTGTTCCCGAACCCTATCTTAGTTTCAAAGTAGATATCGAATCCATGCAAGAGCCCCGGTTCCGTGTCAACTGGGCAAAAATAAATAGCCATGCTCCTTCGCCTAGCCTGTAATGGGGGCCGATCGTTGTTTGGCCAATGAATATGAACGCTTTGGAAGTATTTTATCGTAAGAGGCTCTTTCCAAGCTAGCTTCTTTATTTCCGATCTAAAAAATAGGTATTTTAGTCCCGCAAGAAAATTGAATGAAATTCTGCGGTAAGAAACAATGTATTCGTGTTACACATCAGCTACTGGTCACACCGCATTACGTAGACATCAGCGCTCCCTTGAACTCGCTAGAACTACGTCCACCAAAGGTACACACGTATGTATGTACGACCTGCGTAACAAAGGAGTAGAGCGTGTAAGGTGTATTCACGGCGCACCACAAACCGGAGAGAGTTTCTACGCACCTGTGCAACTGACGAAAATGATTTATTGATTATGGAATTTGAGTGCACAAGATGAGAAAATGATAAAACCAAACCAAAGAGAAGTCTTTTAGAATAATAAACTAAATTTTATATTCAGTTTGATACAAAAAAAAAAGAACCTATTGCGCCCTCCTGCTGAAAAATCATGTTATATATTAATGGTAAGAAAAGAACAAGGGAGTAAGTAGTATGCATCGGAGAATGTTAAGCGTTTGTAAAAAGAAATTAAAACATTTTGAAGAAAAATAAAAATTAAAACATTAGTGGTAGGGAGTGATGAATTGTGCAACGTGAATACGTAATCTATAGGTCGACTAGTCTGTAGTAGTGAATAGGTTGATTTGACAAGGAATTCAATCACATTCAGCATGAATGGAAAATGTTTTTTCTTTGAACACTACAATAAACATGATTATATAAGGTGAGTCAGAGAGCTCACAATTGCACAACAAGTTCCGTCTGTCAGAAACTGACTGGAACGTTAGCTGAAGAATGATAAAAATGTGTCAAAGTTGGAACGATGTGAAGGACGTAGGTCATACGTTGAACAGTTGAGGTTAAAATCATAGTACTAGTGTCTTCAGTGTAATTATACATTTTAAGGCGCAATTTAAGTGAATGTATCCCACTGCCTAGAATTTTAAATTTATTAGGTATAAGTAAGCAAAAACGTACCTAATAAATTCAAGCACCGGTGTAATTAAAAAAACATTACATCTTGCGCGCATAATTTAAAATATTTAGTGAAAAATACTCTGAATTGGAATTATTGAACTAAGCATAAACTAAAGGAGAGAGGAAACCAGGGGATAAAGTACAAACAACTTTTTAACAAGTAAACCAATAAAAAATAATTTCCAAGAAACTATTAATAAAATAACATTTATTGACTCGGGAGTCAATAAATGTTATTTTATTTAACGAGTTATTGACTCGGAAGTCCTAATTAATGTAAGACATTCTTATTTAAATTATCAAAAATATACATTCTTCTTTGTGAAATTATTATAATGCATTGCCGTATACATTCATAGAAAAATACGAAAATAAATCCAATTGGAAGATGACCTCACCTCTGTAATTTTCTTTAATGTAATCCTCATAAAAATTCCTTGCACCTTAATTCAGAGATTTCTTAAAGTAAGATTTTACACCTGCGGATTATATCGCTAAGATTATCAGGGACGTGAGAGTAAAAGTTATTATTATTACGTGTAAGTTTGCGCCTTCCTCTCGGGACGTTGTTCCGGAACAATGCATCTACCGCACTCCATAATTTTCTCTTTCTCTCTCTCTTCATTGCAAACATCGCCATCGCTTCCCAGATGAGCGAGCGACCACTTAAAGCACGCGCCCGCATCGAATTGCGCGTCAAAAAATAAAAACATCTTTCCACAGCACGCGGCACGGCCGGCACCAACCCAAATAATATAGCATTCCCATGGAACCCTTTCTCCTTCCTCCAATATCCACCCTTCCTTCTCCCCCACAGAAGGAAGAACGCGAAGCCTAAAAAAAGGGTTCCGTTTTCGAGTTGTGCCCATCCACCGGGATTAATTTGACTCCCCTCCCTCCTCATCACCTTGCTAAAATTATTTTTTCTGGAAATAAAAAGGAAAAGAGAGGAAATGCGGTGACTGCTAAGAGGGATGGATCTTTCTGGACAAAAATTCACTTCTTCTCCCCGACGCGTTTTTTTACACGGATGGTAGGGTTTTCTCCGAAAACAGGAGATGTGGAATTCCTTTTGACTGCTTATTTTTTATACTCCACTGTCTTCTTCCTGTATTTTGTTCCGGGACAGATTAAAATGCACAACCTTCGATTTGGTACTCACTGAATGAGAGGGTCGCTAAGGGTGGAGGGGCTTAATATGGTTCTTAAAATAACAATTCGCCGGAAATTATGCACACAAATACTCAGGAATGTTGCAATTAAAAAATATCGTGATACATGTTAACCGGTGAAACATTTCAACGAATGACAAGATAATTCATTCCTTTTTAATATATTAGGTGGTTTAAATACATTATATTTGAGAATTAAAAGGTTATATATTTAAGTAATTCCTTTATACTTTCGGGTACAAGAAGCAACAGAAAAAGCTAAGTGAAAAAATAATTATGCCTTAGATACGTTAAAACAAGTAACTCCAACGATCAACTATGGTAAAAAACAAATTTAAGATTTTAACTCAATTGATCAAGTCAATGCATTGTAGAATATTAACACTATGAAGCTTTTTTTAAAACAATTACTTTTCTTTTCGACAAAATTCAGAGGAAAATAATAAGTTTGGTAAGAGGTTATATTACCACACAGAGACTCCACTTTTCCTCCGTCCGTTGGTACCACATATGGTTTATTTATTCCCGAAAAAACTTAACTGCGGAATTATTTTTTACTGATTAATTCTTAATACCTCATTTATGTCCGGAAAGTCTATCTAAGATTGTTTGAAATTCACAGTGAGAAAATCATTCGCCTGGACTGGGATTCGAACCCAGACCCCCCGATTTCGCGTCGAGTGCTCTACCAGTCACTGTGAATTTCACACAATTGTGAGAGCATCAGCGGGTGACTTCGTTAAAGTTAATGCTCAGCCAGTTCCGCAGTTCTTTGAATTTTTCAAAGTAAACACCTTTGTGTTTTAAGTTTGGCTTTACCTCGTGGACAGTGGCGCTTAGCACTCGCACACAGGTACTCAATGGCATTGTATGCACGGTACCTGTGAAGACATCTCCTTCCTTGAAGCCTCCATTAAATTCACGGTGAGAGATGAAGCCTGGGTAGCTTAACTGGTAGAACACTCGGATCGGGGGTCTGGGTTCAAATCCCAGTCCAGGCGAAATATTTTCTCACTGTGAATTTCACACAATTGTGTGACCATCAGCGGGTGACTCCGTTAAAGTTACAGCGCGGCCAGTTCCGCAGTTCTTTGAATCTATCTAAGATATTAGGATTTCCGACAGTTTCCTTTTAATTTACTTTTGCAAGCTTAAAAAAATTGTTCGCCCACTTTGCATAAGATCGAAAACGAATTCCGACACTAAGAACTTCGGTAAATGGCGACGAAAATTATCGTCTGAGATTTACATCGAATGAATGTGTATAATGCATCAGACAGCAAAAGAATATATTTCGTTACAATCAATGAAAGTGACTCATAGAAAGTGACCTTAATGATCAAATATTAAAAAAAAATTAAATTACAATGACGAAAAAGTTCCATCTAGTCGCTAAAATAAGGGAAAAACACTGTGGCATTCGGCGTAAGTCATGTTTTAATATAAGGAATTTACCTTTACTACTTAATTATGCTCTTAAAAATCAAAAAGCGAATAAAGCACTCCTCAAGGAACTTGGATTCGGAATAGAAACATCGCCTACTTTATTTTGGGAACGAAAAACATGTCTTACAACCAATTCATAAAATTGCCAATGTTCCAATATTATTAAATTTACATTAGCATAATATACCGAAGAAGTAGGTTTAAATGGATGAAAACAATAATCGTTACGGTTTCCACCGGCGAAGGAAGCTAACTTCCTGCATAACTTCCATCATCTCAGAATACGTTCCACCTCTTTTCATCCCGTCCAATGAGCATTAGGGTGTCCCTTAAAAATAAACTTAAATATTTTTTTTCGCACCACTTTTTATTCTTTTTTTTAAATTGCAAAATTTAAACATGATCAGAAAAATTTTTTCCTCGCCAGGTGTTTCAAGGTTTGCAATTTTAATTGAAAAATACAAGTTTTATCATAAGAGAGGAATGAAGCCGTCAAATCAATGTTATACACAGTAGTGTCACTTTCTGAAGTTTGTAAGGTTCCAGGTTTTCTTATTACTGTCCCCCCTCCCTCCCGCCGCTCCCTCCTTCCTTAATCTCCCCTTGCCCCACCTCCCCAGTCCACCCTGCCGTAGTGGAACAAAATAATGCGTTCTGTTAATACAAGCGAAGGGCGGCCGCTGCTGATAGGCGGTGGGAAAATAAATTTGTTTGTATATAAAAAAAATAAAGTTGCTTGTAATAGCAGGAAAAATTAACAAGGTATGTGTTTTCTATAAATATCGGTTCGTGAGGGAAAAATTGTAAATGAATAGGAGGACCAGTGACAGTATTGCATCGCTTGCGCTGCACAACACAACGTGGACTGAAAGCTACAGGACTCTTAGTTCATTACGTTGTGTGTTCGTACCAATCCCAAGAAGGCTCTTCGGAAGCATGTATTTCTTATAGGAAATTCTTTAGATGAGATAACGGGTGCCAAGTTACCTTCGCGCATACTGGTATTAAGTTTCTTTTTCGGATGCATTCACAAATCTTCCCTTTCAAAAGCGTGCAATAGCACCGCAATGAAAGTGATATGCTTTTGGGAAAAAGTTAACATACCCACTAAACATCTGCCCTGCGTTGTGACACTAGTGAAGTTTTTATACATGGAATGGAGATCACTCCAGAAATCTCACACTCACAGCGACAAGACCCAAATTGCGAGAGAGAGAATCCTTCAAGAATTCTTTAGAAGATTTTTTTGACATCGTCACTGCTAGTGATGACGAATGAGGAAGATAGAGCTTTCTTGATAAACCAGCGAAAGAAAGGGCGAAGACTTTATTTTTTCTGCTCAGGAAGGACATAGCCGTGATGATTACCGGGAATTTTTGGAGCTCGTCTGCATATACCTGGGAGGCAAACCTCCAAGCGGAATTAATTTCGCGAAGCCAGGTGCCGTACATGAAGGTAGACGTATCGCAAATGCAATTTACTCGTTGAAAATCATGCTGTTCAAAGGCCAGTTCTAGATGACGAAAAGAGAAGAAAATGGTTTAAGAGACGTTTCTTTGTTCATTGTGCTTTTACATGTTAAGTATTGGTTATCTGCTCCCAACACTATTTCTGCCCCACACAATGATTTAAATTTCCTAAAACATTTGATTATGTATGAAAATGTAAAGAAATGAGTGTCCCAAACAGCTGCAAAAACATTCTCCAGGCATTTGTGGTATCAAGCGCAGCAACTTACTGGCCTGGCTTTACTAGATCCAGCTGTAACGTTATACTGTAAAGAAAAGATGTTAGAAAAGATAAAGTCTCGTAAATGCTCTGTTCCTATGCAATAGTACCGAAATACTCGTCCGAAAATTGATTTAAATGAGCTGAATACGTTGGTTAATAGCAATTTATATGATTCTGTTGGCCCTTATACTCTATATTTATTCATCTCATCAATTTGTTGATGAGCATCCAAGTAAATGGGATCAATGTCAGGATTTTCAAGAAGCCTGCATGTTTTTCTCTGATACGTGTGTGACTAATGATACAGCAGAGAGAGGTGTTGAAATTACTCAAGACTACCTCCATAGTGTAAGAAGTGAAGATAATTTGAAAAATATGCTTATTGTAACGCAAGCAACACGTCGAAAGTATAGAGAATGTACCAAGGACGATTTGTCTCAAATCATGTTTTAACCAGTATTTCATGCTAACCCTCATTTTCCCTCTCTGTAGTTAATATTTTTCAAAATGTTATTTAGAGTAGATATGTATTCATATCTTCACAGTGACTTATCATTTCGTAAAAATAAATAAAATATTTCCAGCAACACTTAAGTGTGTTTCCCTGTTTTTCTCACTAAATTTCAAAATTTCTCTGGTTTTATGGCACGTGAAAAACTAATGAGATCGAGCTGAAATTTTGCACTGTTTATTTACTATTACAAAGGAAAAAAACGAAAAGTGGTGCAAAATGAAATTCCAAAAAAATTTTTTTGGCCACATAAGGGACACGAAAAATTGATTTTTAATTGATTGATTAATTTAATTCTATTGAGCATATTCTCTATTTCTCCTTCCACGCTTACCCAACATTCTTCCCTCTATCATGGCCAACATGATCTCTTTACCTGACGTCACCCATTCCAACCATCTCGTAATCTCCTGCTCTTTTTTATTTGCTGCCTCTAACAACTTGATATCCTACAAACACCGAAGATTAGATGACATAAAGGAAATAATTAATTTATGCGCTTGTCAAATTTATATATTGTCTCGAAAAAGAACAAGGCAATGTTGTGACTTTCTAAGCTAAACTTATCTTTTCCTGTCCAAAAGTTCTTCCCGTGCGATTTCATTTAAATCTCCTCCAACCTACGAGATGGGATTCATTAAAATCTCCTCCGGGCTTGAAGGGTTAACAAAGATGTTTGGTAACAAGGTCTTTGGTATACCTATATAATTATGTGCCGGGACTAGCCTCGGTATTTCATTTGCGGAGTCACTCGAAAGTTCACATACCTATATATTGGATTATCCCACATTACATTATAAAATGATAATTTAATCTTTTTTACACATATTTCAAGTATGAAAACAGTGATCGAGAAAGTGCCTTACAGGGAAGAATGTGACTGCCGAATGATCGAATTACGAACTCTCTCGTTCGGAAAAGTATTTCCCTACCATCTAAGCACCCTAGTAGATTCGTAAAACTTAAATGATTGAAATTTTTCTAAATAAAATATATTCCATTTGACAGTAATGACATTTAGTTCTTTTTAATTACTGTAATTTTTAAAATGAAAGACAAAGAGAAAAGGTAATTTTTTAAGCATCTGTTATTGCTATCAGATTTTTCTTTCAATGGTGGGCAGAATCAGCCAAATGTAAAAATAATGAACATTTAATTAAAATGAGGTATCATAAATACTAAACTACATGAAAGCACATTTACTCAATGATGATATACTATACCTCAAATCCTCTACAGCCAATGGCATATTATACACACTAAAGGTAAAATGCGAACGTGGTTGCTGATATTAGTATTCATAGTTACTAGAGGAATAAAGACGTTATTTCTCATGGGACTAATTGTAAGATTGGGAGCAATTACTTTTTCAAGGTTTACTTGGTGGTATTCCATTGTAAGAGAGAGAAAAAGACAACTTTTACAAATACCACTGAAATTTATTGAAACTCGACCCGAGATTCGACGAGGGTTCACATCATCATCAGGCAAAAATATAAGAAAAGCGCAAGCTTTATATACATGATAACAAATCAATCAACTTCTTAGATTTGACGTTCACCCTAGAAGAAGGGAGGCATAAATTTTTAATCTTCCGTAAATTCACATCCACCGAACATTTCATACCCGTAAATTCCAGACTTCCTTACCCCCAAAAACTCTCTGCTTTCCACCCCCTCATCAACCACCTTTTCATAAATCCACTGAATGACTCTGATTTTGAAAAAGAACTCCGTACCATCAAGCACATTGCAGTCAATAACGGCTATCCACCCACACTAATAGACAAACTTGTACGCAACAAAAGGATGAAATTAACGTAGCCAGTTTGTATAACAAAATAGAATCCCCGGTTTAATTAGTGGTGCTCGATTTCTTATTTCGGGGAGATTTCCTCTCGAGTGGTGAAATTGATACCAAGTGACCGTTTTAAAGTGACATTCAAAACTCCATTTAGTATGAAGAATCTTTTAGTGAGCTGTAAGCACCCCATTGACCCTCAGAAGAAAAGTAGTTTTTACTTAATGGAATGCAGTGAATGCGGTGGACGGTATGTGGGACAGACGTGTAGAAATTTTAAAATTAGACAAACGGAACAAACAAGGGATTTAAAAATTTTAATTTTAACGGAAGCAACTTCGCTAAACATCTTTTAACCCATGGACATAAAAGTGATTTTACTATGTTACCTCTCCATTTTACCGATGACAAGCGAAAGCTGAATGCTTTATAATAGCTGGAGATCTTGACGAAACAACTTGACTGTGATAAATTCCTTGTTAGTGAATGTATGTTCCCAGCCTCTTCCCCCATTCTCAAAGCTTTAACCCCCTCCCCTTTGTACTCTGTCCGTCACCCGCAATCACTCCCTCCCCTACCCTCCTCCTGGTTTCCTTAACCCGCCCCCCCCCACCCCCTCCCTCACTTGGATGTCATGTATATAAGGCTTGCGCTTTATAACTGTTATCCTTACTTATTTATTTTGTTTGTTTTCATTGTTACTTGTTACGACCTGACGACGGTTTTGGCGGGTTTCCCGTCGTCCATAGGGCCAATGCCAGGTCAAGCTTTTTCCCGCACAATCATCCAGTGATAAGAACTCCAGTGAAAGGTGTTACCTGCCCTGAAGAGGCGAAAGCCTACACCAGGGTCCACATTTGCGTTGTTATATCTGTCTTGTTATTTTGTTTTTTTATTTTCTTCTACTTCCTATGTATTGTTGGCAAATGTTGGAATAAAGCACTTTTTGAACTTGAACTTTTATTTTTGCCTGATGATGATGTGAACCAACGTCGAAACCCGGGTCGAGTTTCAATAAATTTCAGTGGTAATTGTAAAAGTTGTCTTTTTCCCCCTCGTAAGATTGAGAATTAACCAGAGAAGAATCCTACGAGGGTTGACTGACTGCAGGCCTCTTCAGCCATTATTTAAGCAGTTGGGATAAGGAACTAGCGCGGAAATCGAGGAAAGTGATTCTTATTCTGGATACTTGTACAGCCCACCCTAATTGCTTCAACGTCTTTAAAAAAATTCAGATGGAATTTTTCCCAGCCAACACAACATCTCTTATCCAACCAATAGACATGGGGATCATCAAAAATTTGAAAACAATATACCGCGCAAAATTGATTGGTCAATCAAGTCTAGCATCAATAGAAGATAATCTTCTGACATCGTCTTCAACGGCCAAGGAAGTGAGCTCAAAGGTGAAGGTCCTTCAAGCAGTAACGTTTTTGGCAGATAGCAGGCAAGAAGTCACCAGTAAAACGATTAGAAATTGCTTCATTCATTGTGGGTTTAAGCACTCAAGTGCAAAAATATCGGAAGAACTTGAATGTGAAAGTAAAAATGAATCCGTTTTCGAGCTGCGTCAAGTAAAGAACTTTAAAGAGTTCGAAAGGATTGACTCCAATATGGACTGTTATGACAAAAATGATAGCAGCGAAGATGATATAGTGGTAACTATACTAGCGAGACAACAAGGTTTTTGGTTGAAGACGAGGAGACTGATGGAGATGAAGACGTATCTCAGTGTAGCCGAGTGACTTCTGCAGATGCCAGGAAGTTTATTGATGGGTTGCGACGCTACTTCAGGCAAGAGGGCAACGAAGGAAGTCCGATGTCGTCATTAGATGGCTGTGCCAACATTTTATGCGCGACGAGGGTGAAGAGAATGAAGCAGAACACCCTGGACTAATTCCTTCAACTAGGAGCTACACTTTAAATAAATAGTAAGTACTCCCTGATTTCTATGCAAATAAAGCTTTAGATCACCAATTATTCTTATTTAACATTCCATCGTTCTAATCACAAATCCTTCTTTTGCAGGATTTCGTAAAGGAAATTTATCCGAAGTAGATCGATGCCAAGAGATTCTTTATTACACAAGGTTTCCAAAAATGTTTATAATGTATGTTTTCTTATCAATTTATTGTTTGATAAATATGCAATTAAACACTTGGCGTTTTAATTGTCATTAAGCTTTCTGACTTTCATTTCAACGCTTATTTAAACATATTTACGGGACAATTCGGATAAACGGGACTGCCGCTTAATTGGGACAATGTACACCGGTCCTGATGTGTCCCAATTAACCGGAATCTACTGTATGTACTTTCTGTCAAAAATGTCTTATCGCATTATAATACGTGCGAACTAGGTAACGTATTTACATGAAATAATATACTTGAATTATCTGAGAAAAGTTTTTCATATCAGCATATTCCAACTATAACTTTGCAACGGATTAATATCTTCATAGGATATAAGTTATCACAAGATTCAGCAGCACAACCGTGGTTGCCGGACACCGGGACTAACGACGGTACTACCTTTATGGAGTCACCCGCAAGTGCACATTGATACGATATTTCACAGAGGAAACATAAATTCGCCTTGACCAGGAATCGAACGCGCATCCCTCGACAACTCGCAGAGTACTTTATCTGCCTAAGAACTCGGCGCCATATTGAGCGATCCGAGTTCAAATTCCGGTAGAGCGAATTATTTTTCCTGAGTGGAATTTCGCACTACCGAGCACGAAACGTCTTTTTCTGTGACGGGAATGTACCTGAGTTGTGAATATTACATTTTGGGCTTCATAGATTCAAAATTTGATACCATTTTGCCCATGCTTTGCCTTTGCCATTGCATTTTCCTTTTCATTGCTGGCGTTCGCCTTCATATTTTGGATTTATGATATTTTCCCTGAATGCACAATGTTTCTGTCTCGCAACTAAAATCTCTCAAATAGTTGAAGCCTTATAAATAGTTTCTTTTCATTATTTTGCTCATTAAATCTAAACGATTTGATACCCATTTACGGACGTCACGTTTGACTTGACGCCGAGCCGCATTAATTGTACGATAGCTGAGATACGTGACTTTATACACACATTTGCGGATAAATTCTTTTGGATGATTAAATCATAAATCTTTTGACAGTAAGTTTTTTTTACTGCTTCACGCATGCTCTATCGAATGCCACGTGTCCTGTTGGATTATCCCTTGTACTTCCTGAGTTGTAAAGAAATGTGTGTTTTTTGGGTTATCGCCGCTTATTTTGAAACTATTAAGCAACATACGCGGTGGTAACCAAAAAGTACAGCCTTCACATTCCACAAGCCGAGAAAGCCTTCAAACCTACTTATGAAGAAATGTTTAACATACAAAATTTTGCCAAAGCATCGTTATTAGATATTAGATAGCTACCCGCTACCCTAAAAATAAAATGCATAATCGGAAAATTCCCATAGTGTAACGCCTTTTATCTCGGAAGACCGCTGAGCGTCCTACTTTCTGATGGCATTCGTAAAATTGGTAATTCGGGGTAAAATTGACCTCTGTGAAAAGGTATTATATTAGAAACAACGAAGGTGCCACTATCTCCGCTTCACTTCTCGGTCGCAAGCATCGTGGCTTTCAAGCGGAAAGGACAGAGGGAGTTACCGTGATTGCGAGCATGCTCCCAACGAACCATTTTCTGCGGCTCTTCCAAACTCCTCTCCTTTCATTCGGAATGACATCCTGATCACTAAAAGAGCATCGACTATCGGTTGGATGGTCCACGTTCGATCACCGTTGATTTTTACGCTGACTCGCAGCCCTCTTTCGCCATCACTCCACTTCCTGTTTTGCACGCAACGCAACTAAGGAGAAAACCTCAACAAGAGAGGTGTCCCGAAGAGATAAAGGAGAGATAGATGGGCAGTGCTTCCACTCTCTCCAGAATCAGAGGAATCAATTGAAGCGCATGGAAAAAATTACACCGGTCTCGTTGTCTGTTGATGCGGCGTGGTAGACTTTTAGAGGATGTTGGGGACCCGTTTCCCAACTCCAGACCGCGGAAACGTTTTCAGCAGTTGGACGAGAATAGTGAGAAGAGATTATACAGGACAGGTGAGGGCTCCGTTTAGTGGAGGAGGGAAATGAGAGCCTGCAATCAAGGCGGTTGAAGCTACTTTTGACAGCTTACACATTTGCGTGTAGGTTTGCATACATGTTCTTCTAGTGATTTACTGGTACAGATAAAAGTGAGAATAAAATTGCATTTTCCCAATTTCCTTAATTAATTTATGGCAATACTATGCCATCCATAACGTCGCCTACTGTCAACTAAGATACATTTCGTACAAATTAGATTACGTACGTAAATATTTTCTTCTGAACACCTGATGTAACACCGTTCTGACGTGTCCAATAGTTTCGTGTACTCCCGAGTTACCAGGAGCAAATTCAAAAATAAAAAAGTTATAATAACTTAATATTATACACAGCTAATTTATGGGATTAAAGTTACAGTTCACAACAACACAGTATGAATTCACAGGTTCTATGCTTATAAGAGATTCACGGAATAAAATATGATAAACGAAGAGATAACTGTAACTGCCTGCATACCAAGGCACACGTTTATGCAAACCTCGTAATTTCTAAACTGAAAGAGGCTCAGAACTATGATGCACGGCAAGGGAGACTATGAAATCATAGTAAAATGGATATTATGAGTGCATATGGTGGTGAGACATTTAAGCCGAGGAAAAAGTAAGAAAGCATCCATGGAAATGTCAAGTTTAGCCACGCCTCAGATTGCCGAGTAGGCAAAGGTTACGCATGATGAGACAGAAGAAATCTGTCTTGTAGGGAAAAATAATTCGCTGGGAATGAGTTGAAAACATCTTTTCTCCTTGGCGAGTGAAGTATCCGGAGTGAATGCCTAAATTTTTTCCGGCAAAAGCGTAAACAGTTTGATTTTGCTTTGTTTGGTTCGTCATGTTCGGCCGCATGATTGATCATCGGCAAGGGGAGCTATAAGACTTGCGATCGGCCAATGGATTCGGATTTCCTGAACAAAAATATATTTGTTTACCCTCGTCAACGTTTCTGAGATGTTTGATTGATCCGGCATTTGTTTCTTGTCCCTTTAGTTTGCTTGATTGCTGACCAGTCGAGAGGGAAAGACGGGGAAATCGAAATGCAGCCGGGATTATTAGTGCTTCATGATGGAAAATAAAGAAAAAAATCAATAACTACCACTAAGATCAATTAAGTCACGATTTGTCACGAGCAATTCATTCACATGCAAAAGCTATCAATGCACCATTCGTTTCGTTTGAATCTTTGCATATAGTGCTCCCGTTAAATTTTATAAATATCATGGTTATGAAAACTCTGTTAATAATGTTTTCACCTGAATCTAAAATAAGTACAGACATGTTATATACCCTATAGTAAATATTTAATTTTTACCCGGTAATAAACGTTTCATCAAGAGTCATGCAACAGAAAGCCATGGAATTAAACAAGGAATTTTTATAACAAGAATCTAGTACCATTAGCCTTAAAATCATCCATATATGTGATATAATACCTATGAGTGACACTTATTTGACACTAAAACTTAATAATGCGATTTATTGAAATACTTAGGTCAATGCCGCGGAATTTTGTAAAATACGTGGGCACGGACAAAAAACGTATATTTTTAAATCACGATCAAGATAATCTTTGATTCTTTTGATGTATTATTTCCCAGGTATTTTTGGTGGAACACTCTCAAGGAAAACATCCGATATTTTATTAAGTAGCTTATGCATCTCAGATGAAAACTTTCGTGGATTTGGGTAGGTCGAAAAAGGTAAATATTTTTTTTTCGGAGCGCTTTTATGCGGAAAGGTTGCGTATCGTAATAAGAAGAATAAAGGCATACGAAAAGTTAAAATCGGTTAAAATCTTCCGTGCGCGCATCGTTCTTAAATTTTATGCAAAATTGCGAAAATCACGATATTTTTGTAACTTTTTTCTATTAGCTGAAGCTTTTAAAATAAACACGCTATACTTTTTATGCTTGTTTTAGGGTTTAAATAACGTAAATAAATTAAGTTCTGATCAATAATATAATAGTTAAGATAATAACAAGCAATTAGATAGTATCACGCAACGTCTTAGAAAGAAAAATGTACCCATTTTATGCAATTTTCTCTTTGCAACTCTTCCTACAAAATAAACTGCCAACATATGAATGTATTATTACATACTGTTCTGAAGAGAGATACAATTTGAAACTCATGACAAACAACAAAAATGTAACTTTCTCTTAAGTAGCCTCTACGGTAGCGAAACAAATCAAATGTTTGTATGATAAAGCATCCATTCCTTCGTTGTCTGACTACCGAATTTTAAAGCTAATTAATGTGTATCACGTGTGTGTGATTCTTATATTTAGATAAGGAAGTCATATAAACGTGATCAAGTTAATCCTTTATTTAATGCTAGGTTAGAAGACTTTAAACTTAAAGCTAGATCAGTTTTTGACGTCGCTGGTTGTAAATTCACGATGACGGTGAACAATGCCTAAAGCACCAGATGCATGTAAATGTGTAATTCTAATTAAATGATAATGTGAAAAAATGAAGAAAATTCCTGTCCTTGAGTTGAGGTTTATGTTTCTTCAAAGGAATTACAATTTGAGGATAATCGGATCTATTGACAAGACAGTTGCAAAGAAGTTATATGTAAAAGCCGAGCGGGAAGCTAACGACATTCAACGAGAACTGAGTGGCAAAGAAGTTCCTAAAATAGGAGAGTACTCGGACATTGATGAACACATTTACAGTTCTACTGAGGACACTGAGTACGTGACAGATGTATACAAACCAAGTACATCGACTGAAAACCCTCAGTGGAAGATGATAATTCAACTTAGCGCTACAGCGCTAAACAGTGATAGGTTCGGAGTTTCTGCTCGGGCAACAGCCGTCATAGCGTCAAGTATTCTGCGAGACATTGGGATGATAACCGAGACAGATTCTTCCTATCAGGTTGATAAATGGAAGGTAAGAAGAGACTAGAGTCGTGTTAGGATGGGTTTGAAAAGTCAATGCACACCTCCCGAGGAAAGTTGGGGTCCTTTCCCTTGACGGGCGTAAATATAATACTTTGTTCGTCGAAAAATTGAATGCCAAGTAATTTCGGAGGAATGTGCAAAAAGAACACTGTTATTATATCCAGGATCCTGAATCAACTTATATTGGACATGTATCTTCCTCCTCGAATCCATCAATTGATATCACTCAAAGCATTATTTCTCGTTTGTCTGAACTAACAATACCACTAGGAAAACTAGAAGTAGTAGGATGTGATGGCACTGCAACCAACACTGGATGGAAGAACGGTGTCATCCCCCGACTAGAAAACCATGAAGGACGTCCACTACAGTGGAGCATATGCCTCCTGCATTTTAATGTGCTTCCTTTGCGCCACATTTTCCAATATATATTTACGGTCAAACTGCAGGGCCTATATCTTTTAGTGGGCCAATCGGGCTGTAGCTCACTTTCTGTGAAAAACTCCGTGGTCAATTATGAACCCATAGCTTGTTCGATTCCCTATATAGACAGGAATTTGTTGAGCTAAGACCAACAGTATCTGTTGGACATTTTAAATGCAATCACCTTGGGACAGTGTCCAAAAGACTTGGCAAATCGGGACCCTGGTCCTTTGTCCCATTCCAGATGGCAAACTGCTGCCAAACTGAGTCCTTCTGTATATAGATTCATCAGATCCATCCGAAAACCTAAAATAAATAGTTGGCTTCATCTTAAAACCATACATGAATGTGTGGTTTTCCATAAAAAAGAGCAAATATTTTACTGGCGGACCAAAAAATGTCTTTCAAGGAATCCAAACATCACGGTATTTATCCAACGAATTACTTCAAGTTGTCAATCCAGTAATACAACGAAATGCGTTCTTTGCGCACCCATAGAATGTTCTGTAGGCAACTCTTGTCGATGGAAGGGAACAATTTTGGAGTTACAGAAGGATCTTAAAAGCAAGACAAACCGTTCCAAAGAAGAAGACTGTAAGAAATTTCGTACTACCTAAGGTAAACTTTCTAGCTTCCGATTACATTGAAATTATTAATTGGAATTCTTGTGTGGTGTATCCTCCCCCAATTGCTGCGGGACCTAAGTGAAGATTATATTAAATCACTCATCAATTCTGGCACTACGGCCATCAGAGAAATATAAAAGCTTCCCTGTCACACCCAGGCTGTGGAAAGGTGCGTCAAATTTGTGACAGAGGCCTCGAATAAAGTATGTGGATATGAAGATAGAGATGGAAATATCCATGCAACACTGAAACTTAGATCAGTTATGCCTCATCTCTCCAAAAAATCAGACTTTAAATTTGTAGTAGATGTAGAAAAGAAAAGGTAAAAAATACAGTAAGCCAAAGAATTCTACTGTATGGAAAATCTTTGAAAATTGTTGTGAATATTGAAAAAACCACACCCAAAAGTTAGATGGTTGGTTGGGTAGGGGGTGACTGGAACTCGACGTGCAACCACTTCTAGTTCTGGATTGTTTTGTTCTAAGAAAACGAGCAAAGAGTAGCACAGTAAAAATGGCGAAAAAGTGATAAATTTATGTTTTTCCTAAGACGTTTCCCGAACGAAAAATATTAGATTATTGATCATAATTTAATTTATTTAGATTATTTAAGCTATAAAACAAGCATGAAAACTAAAGCGTGTTCATTTTAAAAGTTTTAGCTAACAGAAGAAAAATACAAAATTATCGTGGTTTTCGCAATTTATCATAAATTTTAAGTACGATGCGAGAACGGAAGATGTTAACCGATTTTAAGGCTCTGTATGCCGTTTTTCTTCTTATTATAATACGCAACTTTTCCGCATTAAAGCGTTCCGAGAAAAAATATTTATTTTTTTCAACCCACTTTAATGTGCATGTAGACTGCCTTCTAAGAGATTTCAAGATTCTTTATTTGCTACGATGGCAGTGCACATTGAGGCAGTTAGTCCATGCATCTCAAATTTGTCTAAAAACACTCAGCCATTAAATTCTGATATAAAGATACAGAGCAATATTCCGGACCACATGATAATATCAAATAGTTTAAATCAATTTCAATTAAAAATGTTTGTCATGCATAAACGTAAATTATAATGCAATTAATTACTAATGCAATCTCCAATAGAAACACTCATCAATTTTCTCTCTTTTCTCTTCAATGGGTTGCATTAATCTTTTTTTATGCGTTTCTTTTGATTTTAATTGCGCGGGATATTTTCTCGTAAGCTAGCTCAATGTCTGTTAAATATACTTCTTTAACGTTATTTATTGTATAACAATGTTAAAATCTAACGATGTGTTGATTTTTTGCAATATTCTCTTGTTCACCTGAAGTACGGTAGGACTTTTTTTTCCTCACATCACGGAGTCTCTAAGTGTGAATAGGTTATATTTTCCATTGGAAATGATTTTAAAACAAAACAATAATCTTATGTTTTTTAATAATTTCCGCATCTCCTTCTTTCTTCATGCCTGGAGTCCCATCACCCCGAGCCACACGCCCCTGAGGCGACTCGTAGAAGGGTATGTACATGTAAGGGCGGCCGAATGAGGGGGGTGGGGATTTGTACCCCAGTGAGGGGTGTTCTGGACAGGGGATGGTGAAGAGAAAGGATATGAAACAGAAAGTGCGAACTCTGGTGTTCCCTGCGTGCGTGAGAATGCGTGGTGGTGTGTTTGTGTTTTGTTTCCAGACCGGTCTATCGAAATGAAAAATAGTTGCCGGGTGGGCGAAACGGGCTTTTTCTGTTTTTCCTTCTGGCCCCCGCGGAGGGGAGGGAGGGCATGGGGAGTGGAGAAAATCCCTTAGCAGGAGGAAATAAAATGAGATTTATGGGGTCAGCAACACAGCAGCCCCTCTCCACCGTTCCCAACTCCCGCCTCTGATAGATCACCGGATAAAACGGCTACACGTGAGAGAGGGCGTGGACTGAAGTATGAGGTTTTAACGGAAAAGTAGGAGACGCTGTTATTATGTCCATGTCTTCTCCCACCCTCTCTTCACGTTATCCCTTTCTCTCTCAACTTCCTGATATTTCTTCACTCATGGGTGAAATAATAGTCCGCGTGTACGTGCGTGTGTGTGTGAGGCGCCAATCATTGGTGGCACAGCATTGGAATTACAGAATTCCTAGGACGAAACGAAATTAATGCCCGGACGCACGTTTTGTGGTCCATATTTGTAGAGTCGTTTTGATCCAAGTCTCCGGTTTTTCTCTTCCCCAAACTTCGAATCCGGAAGCATTATTTCAAGTCACGCTATACCATTAATGGATATTTATCGCCAGACTTCAAAGGCGGCAAATAAGAAGGCGGGATTCTTTCTTTCTAATTCCACTGCTACATGGGATATCGTGCAAATAAGGCTGAAATAAAAAGCTCGCGACTTATCGTGTTTAATGATACAACGGAACACACGGAAGGCACGCTTTTTAGAGTGAGAAGCAGGCATCTTGCGTCGGTCGCATTTGGAAAAAGCAAAAGCAAAACACGCTTACGCTAAGATCAAAGCAATCAGGGTCGCCATTTGTCATAATTATCAGATTCTGTTGATTTATGAGAGAGCATTCATGTTTCCATAGCGTAAGGTCTCGATTATTAAATAGAAATTTATGATTTCTCAACGTAGATTTATATGGGTTATTTATGAATGCGTTAGGCATGCTTGTGAAATAGTGTTTGACTAGATGAGCATCCTTAGCGTCGTTTCTGCTATTTTAAATTGATACTTAATTTTAACAACAATTAACATAACCATCATTAAAACGCGATGTTGTATGAAATAATAAGGTATCGCAGCGATATAGTATTTCTTTCAAAACTATCTGGCATTTTATCCCGTATTATTAATTGTATATAAGCATCTCGGGTCTTTAATCGGGTGAGAGGTTTCCTATATTTTCTATATTTTTCTATATTTCTATAACATCCTATATTTTCCTCGAATTTTCCCACGCATTTAGGAGGTGTTCATATTTTCTTCATCTATTGGAGAATTATTTTTTGTTCTCCGAGGAAAAAAGGTGCTATAAGGTGCACCTCTATGGGCAATTTTAAACAGTGCTTCCAGATGGGTTTTTGGAAAAGTACAAGGACCTATGTGCAACAAACTGAGAGATATAGGAAATAGAAGAAAGAACTTCATGCGAATATATATTTGCGTGTAACTACTGATACCTGAGTTTTATTCATCTTCAATATATTCACCTATTTTGGAGATCCTGATATTATTATCAACTTATTAAGCCAATACTACTGTTTCGGTAACGCTGGAGCCACATTAGATACTGACAATTACGGAGTAGGGGAAAATACATAAGTATCCTTAATGTGGAGTGAGGGAAAAATTATTGATAAGGTCACGCAATTGAAGACAAATCGTTGCACGGAACAACTGTTCAAATTCGGAGGCTGCCAAGAAGAAAAATAAGTGGTGTACCAGCAGCAGATCCGAATGGATAAATGGGTACTGACGTTAGTTTTAATGCCGGGAATCTCCAACTGTAGAATTAATTCAATCCTGTTTGTAGTGATGCAGCGAAACAGCATAATGTATAATTAATTAATGATAAACACCCTTTGCGCTCTCCGTTTGTTTACTTGCTGAACCAAGATTCGAGTTAAAATGCATGGGCGCCTTATGGCCCGTTGTTATTGTGCGTGAAATGTCGTCATTCCTTCAACTGAGGAATGGCCATACAATCGTATGCTAATATTTATTTTCTATACTTTTTGAAATTTCTTAAATCATAAACACGTAGGTTACTTCATGCGTTGGCGTGGGCCGCACTCACCTTAAAGTTCAATGTGAACGGGATTCGCTCTTTCAGAGAGAAGGTAGCGTTAGCCAACTTAATCCGGATATCTGTCAGCCTAGCCAACAGTTTTCCGCAACTCTTACGTACACAATATTTTAATTTTTGCTTTATCGCTTGATTTGAAGCACGAGATCTCGCTCTTTCCAACTGAACGCAGTGTCATTCGCATGAAATCAATGGTATGTGGCGAGATTTTGTGGAACATAATGATATGAAATAATAACAAAAGTTGTCGTATATGTCCACTTTAATGTTTAACTGTACAACTAGTTTCAACGCATTAATGCGTCATCTTCAGGTACTGCTACTGGTTCCGGGTGATGGGAGTCCATATATATGGGTGAGAAAATAAGGGGAAGGGCTGAGGGGGGGAATGGGGGGAAGGGAAGGAGGAGACGGGAAGGTTGGGAGTAGATTTTAGGGTAAGTGGGACAGTATCGGGGAATGAGTTTGCATTTCAATGTCATTCATTAGACTTATTCCTCTCCTCCTCCTATTTATGATTTCCCACTGCTCGAGGGCATCTAACCGTCGTCCCTTCCGTTCAAAATACAGGTTGTATGGGTTGAAACTGCACTTGTGGTTTTCTTCTAGTAGATGTTTGGCTGGGGGCAAGGGCCCAGCCAAACATCTACTAGAAGATGGGCGGTTGGGTTTGGTTGGGCCATACATACCTTCACCGTGGCGCCTTTGTCCCCCGTCTGCATGTGGCAGACAGGTATGGGGGTTGGCACAATGGACTACGAAGGTTTAAGTTCCCGGGCTCCTGTCGAAGGACCCCCCCCCCCTACAAACACTCTAATCTAGGTGTTTGGCTAAATAGGATTTCTTGTATTTTCCCTTCCCCCCATTCCCCCCCTCTGCCCTTCCCCTCATTTGCTCACCATTTGCTCATTTGGACTCCCATCACCCGAAACTATTAACAGTACCTGAAGATGAGACATTAATGCGTTGAAACTAGTTCTACAGTTAAACATTAAAGTGGACATATGCAACAACTTTTGTTATTATTTCATGTCATTCGCATACCATTTCTGGCGATTTCCAGTAACGGATGATGCATTAACATGACGTCTTTAGCATATCCTTTGCCTCAAAAATATATTGCGGCATTCCACACTGACTGCTTTAAGAAAGATAGTAAATGAAGAAACCTTCCTCTAGGTCCCTCTATGTGAGCCACTACAAGAATGTGTGGCAGGAGGTGATTTGGTTCATGCCGTGAATAGGAGCGGAAATAGGTGGTCTGTCTTGACGAATTACTTCTTCGAGCTGTTTATACAGTGGAACTTCAATGTGCATAGGAGGAGATGGAATTCTATAACTGTCATTCTAAGAACAATTTGAATAACTCTATATTAATTCCTTTAACACGGCTGACAATGTAAGCGATAGGAGCAAATACCTTTTATGTCCTCCGGATTTCGAAATATAAGGCTCTAAGAGAATCGTAACAGGGTTGACATTTTTTTTTCTTGATCTGAGTTCAAACTGTCTGGTCCCATTGAAATAAAAAAAGGAAATCTAAGGTCGTGGTTACATTAAAGGACAAAGAAAATTTAATCAAAAAGTCTCATCTGAAATGCCAGAGATTTCGAATGGGAATCATCTGGGTGTCGCACGATGGAGGCAATTTATTCATTCATTTCAGAGGAAAATACGAGGCCGGAATTGAGTGAGACAGAGGATATTAAAGGATGGGGTTTCAGTGGGGAAACCTTTTCGAAAACGCTTCGTCTTCTTCTCATATTTTCACCCTTTGCTCCTCGCACCAATTCGATATTTTCACGCATGAGAGGTGATGCGTGAACATGCCTTGTCGTAGTCTTTCGCCAAGGGATGGCAGATTTAATGTGAAAGCAACTACTGGCGTACATACGTACTCATCACGTGGTTCGCTTTGAAGGTAGAAAGAGTCGAAAGAGCTTCATGAGTTTCAGTCCTAGAAAAAAATTGCTGGATTTAAATAGTTTCGCACATAATGCTTTCGATGTTTCTCACATAATGTATTATGCATTCCTGTTATTTTCTCAATGTTCACTTATTTGGTTTGCTATAATAATTTTGTCCTACTTTCTTATTTATTTTCTATTATAGCATAGTAAGTTGATGCGTTATGTCTCATTCTTAACTTTATATAGCTGGTTTAAAATAAAAACTGTGGAATATCATAAATATACGAAAAATATAATTGTAATTTTGGATAAAAGCTTCCACATTATTATCATGTTATTCGCCTACACAGGTTAGTCATTTTTTAATTTTGAATTATAATTGTTCGATGTGTCTTGTGCCAATTTTTAACAGATGATTTTTATTTAATGTCTTATTTTGGTATCCTTTAATGATACGTTAATGTTTGGTTTTTTTGAACAACAAATGAAACGTTTTTCATTTGTTAAGTGCACCACACATTCACTATGAAAATATGAGAAAAACGTTTCATAGGACCAGGTCACAGAACAATATATTTATAAATTTTTCATATTATCCTGATATATTCTCGCATACATTTTTGCCACGACTCATTCATGTGATGTTCAACTCCAGCTCTTTTGTTCTTAAAACCTCTAATCTTAAAGAGCCACCATACTCATAAAAAAACTTCAGGTTCAAAATGAAGAAGGGAGTAAGTAAGGATAACAACAACACGTGGGTCACATGAATGAACGGAATTGACAGAGAGAAAATCATTAACCTTGGTCCGAACTCGGTACGCGAATTCAGATCCCCTAAAATCGGGTTGATGTCTTTATCCATTTGAGCTATTCATGCGTTCTCCTCCGCAACGAATTTCATGGAAACTTAGTAAGAACTACATTTTTTATGATGTACCGAGCATAGCGTTTGAGTAAGGGTCGTCATAGTCCACGAGGTGAAAGGTTTAAACAATTTTCACTTGTGAGGTAAAAGGTTAATAATCGCTTTATAAGAGACTTTAGCCAATGTTAAACAACATAAAAGTGCATGGTAAAAAGTGACTTAAATCTCGTTTTTACTCTAATTACATGGAGTATTAATTGGACTTCCACCCATCTCGTCACCCACATAACGTATGCAACCGAGTGACCGTAATTCAAAGTTAAAAAGTCACTCACCAAGTTGAGGCAAATGATTTTTCAATGAGCCAGTAGTTTGGCAAATAATTTTTTTTACTCTGAATTTCGCATATTTGTGTCCTCCTGAAAAAGTGCCATCTTCGTTAGTCCATCGCTTTTGGAATAAAGGAATAAGGGTTTACATGGCTGGATATGTGTTTACCGTCTCGTCACAAGAAATAGGAACCACCCATGACAGGCCATAAATCAAGCTCTTTTAAAGACCGGGAACCTCCCAGGAAGCTCACTTTTAATTTTCGAGCATTAATTACAAATCTCCTCTTTGCTCCTCGCCGAACCCGCACTATTATCCCGACAGCCTCGCTTGTTAACTCTTCAATTTTCCTCTCCCCTTATACCCAAGGATTCTCCTGTTTCATCCTCGCTCCGTTCCATTTACCTTTTCCCGGTCCTAACACCAGAGCTCCTTTCATCAACCTTCGCTTTTCCATGCCCACTTTCATTTCTTTTTTTGACTCGGCCCCCCTAACTGCTGTTTAACATTTACCCGGATGTGTTACACATTCTCTTCGTATCTCAGAAATAAATCCGTTCACCGGCCCACGCTTCCGTTCAGCCAGTGGAAATGTTAAGGAGAGTATATCTTTCTTGATTGTGTCCTTTCTACTCGTGAAAGTGGTGGTTAGCTTCGTAATTGCAAGTAATAATGATTTAATGGAGTAAGTCTTTCTATTACATTACGTTGAGTTTTATCAGAAATAAGGAATTGATGAGACACCCATAATACATAACACACTCATAATACATAACACCTTTAACACCAGTTAATGAAACAAGAGCAATTTCCACAAGTATGACATTTAATGCACGACCGGTTTCGCTTTTTACAGCATCTTCAGGTGAAGATGCTGTAAAAAGCGAAACCGGTCGTGCATTAAATGTCATACTTGTGGAAATTGCTCTTGTTTCATTAACTGCAGTGATGTTCCGGTTCCACTCCATCACGCCTGAAACCTCAGATTTTGTACCTTTAACACCAATAAAACATAACTTCTAAAATACGTCATTAGCCTTTTTATGCCCTCTATACGCCTCATGACTCTTTTGGGGCTATTTTGTTCAGACTTCCAGCAAAAACTTGTAAACAATCATCTACCAATAAATATTTATTTTAACAAAAACCACCTTGGTTAAAAAATAGCATAAAATTACTTTAATATACATTTTTACGTACGACTGTCAAATCAAGACATAATTCCCTAACTATAATAATACTTATATAATTACCCAAATAATGCATTCAACCTCTGCCTCAATCTTCATGGTCTTTGAATCAGCATGATTAAAAAAAGGGAGTAGGTATTTCGGTTTTAGAAGTTTTGTAGCATAAATTACCTTTGGATTATATATTTATTAGTCCCCATCAATTACACACCTTAACGAAAATAATGAAATCTCACATCAATTAACAATTGAGGTGTAAATTACGGCCGACTTATTATTAGGATCACCGCACTGATGAGTTGAGAGCTACAGTAATAAAAGGAGGTCTTAAGAAAACTTTCACGTGAAGCCTACATTTTTGATGATGAAGAAAACATGTCATTGCAGTCTAGTCATGTAAATTATTCAGTCAACCTTCTTCATTACAACAATAGTATTCCTAATGGAGCTTAAAAAAACCATGCAATAAAGCACGTGTTTTTGTGTATTGTTTTTACAAGTCTTAAACAATGAAATACTTATAAACTTGGGAAGGAATATAAATAGTATTTGTTTGGAAGAGTGTTCGCAATATAATCTCATTCAATTATGCTACATCATATTCAAGGCTATTATACATATGATTATAATATTCAAGGCTATAATTGGGAGGAACTCTGCTCGAACAAATCGAAGGCAAACATGGAGTCTAAAAATCTGATATGTGTATTTGTTCTGATATAATCTGATATGTTTGTCGAATTTCGCACATTCATTAATTTATGTAGAGATTTTGATGATTCGATGAGTTTGTGAGATCGACACGTTTAAACCCAGAGAAAAACATATAAATGACTCTGCCCCCTCCACTTTACTGAATACCGCACCACTTCAACCGCCTCACAGCCAAACTGAAGGTATCGCTGAAGTGGCTGAAGAGGTTCAAAGTGGCTCTGCTAAAGACGGTGAGTTTCCCAGCTTCTCTTTCGTATGGCCTCTTTTGGGTCTTAATTCCCACTGTTAAAAAATATGTCCCCTCCCACCACCTCTGCAGCCAGCTCATTCAATAACTCCACCCATCCCAAACCCGCCATCTTGCCAAATTTCTTCACCTCTTTGGAAGTTAAACGCACAATAGGACGAAATGAGAAGATAAAACTATGGGACAGAGAATTTCCCCTTGGGTGAACGTATAAGTATTTTTTCCAGTATTTTGTCTGAGAGTTGACAAAGAATTGAGATGATTTACTATATGAAATACAGTTGAGCATAAATGACTTATGATCATTGAATTTATCGTGTAAAAGTACCAGTCATATAGGTTTTGCGTAAACAGGTATCGAGCTACATTACAGAGGGTTATGAGAGTCACGGTAATGTCTCAATATTCTAAACAGCCTAAAAGATAGTTCATCATTAATTAATCGTTTAATTCATTATGACATTCAAGTATTCTACCAGCTGATTGGTAGGTTCTTGGACAGTCCCCATTTTGTATCCCAACCTAATAGAAATTGTCTCGCTTTCCCTCCTAAGTTATTAGATCCCTCTTCAATTCTTCATATCTTCTACCTCCTCTTATTTCGTCCAGAATTCCTATCCTCTTCCTTCCTCTCCCACGTTTCCCCAGTGTTCTCCCCTCAATCACTCTCTTCAGCATGCCCTCTCCTCTCAAAACCTCCTCCATCCATCTCTTTTGCCTTCTCCGAACCTCTGCCACAAGCTTCCTCTCCTCTCCGACCATATCCAATACCTCCTCGTTCGTCTTTCTCGCCATCCAGCTAACCTTCTCCATCCTTCTCCAAACCCACATCTCAAACGCCTCAAGTCTACGCACATCCTCCCTTCGCAATGACCACGTTTCCAACCCATATAGCGCCACGCTCCATATTAAAGTTTTCACCAGCCTCTTCTTTACGTCTCTTCTCAGACCCCCCCTCATCAATTCCCTTCTCTTCGAAAATGCTTCTTTAGCGAGCGCAATTCTGCATCTGATGTCCTTACCACTAAACCCATTCGCCTCCAAAATACTACCCAGATACGTAAACTGCTCGACCTGCTCTATCTTCTGCCCTCCCACCCTTATATTCAGCCCCGCCTTCTTACTTCTAGAAAATCTCATTACTTTCGTTTTCTTGTGATTGATCTTCATCCCATACTTTTTGCACTGCACCTCTAATGCATTCACCATTGACTGTAACCCCTTTGCCGACTGACTAACTAATGCTTGATCATCTGCAAATCTCACTGATTTTATCAGCTCCCCTCCTACCTTTATTCCTACCTCCTCCTCCCCCCATGCCTCCCTTACCATTTCCTCTGAATACACGTTAAAAAGCAACGGCGATAGTGGGCACCCTTGCCGCACTCCCCGTCCTATCGTGGCCCATCCCGATTCTCCATTGGCTACCCTAACCTGCGCCGTCTGGTTCATATACAAATTCCGAATCAGACGCCTGTCCCTCCAATCGACTCCTAATTTCTTCAACACTCCCATTAATTTCGTCCATTCCACCCGATCAAACGCCTTCTCAAAATCTACGAAGCATGCAAAAACATCCTGCCCATACTCTAGGTTTCTTTCTACTAGCGTCCTCATCACCGCTATAGCGTCTCGCGTTCCCGTCCCTCTCCTAAACCCGAACTGGTCGTCACCCAGGTATTCATTTGCCTTCTTCTCTAGCCTTCTGTTTAGAATCCTCAGAACTACTTTGGCCGCGTGGGATATTAAGCTTATTGTCCTATAGTCTTCGCAAGTTTTTGCCTTACTCTTTTTCGGTATAGGAATTAGTACAGTCTTCGCGAAGTCTTCCGGCCACACTTCATCCTCATAAATCCTACGAATAAGCGCAAAAAGTTTTCCTCTTCCGTTCTTCCCCATGCTCTTTAAAAACTCTGCAGGTATGTCATCTATTCCTACCGCCTTATTCCTTTTCATGTCTCTTAGAGCTCTTTCGATTTCGCTATCTAGGATACTTGGTCCGATGCCATCTCTGTCGATGTCGTCTTCCCTTTCTATATCTAACCTATTGGGCCTTGTTTCTTTACTATATAGCTCTTCAACATACTCCTTCCACCTCTCCTGGATCTCTCTCGGTTCTACGATCATCTTTCCCGTCTTGTCTGTTATCGTTGCAATTCCCCTTCCCTTGTTACCACCCGTCAGTTCCTTTACTTTCCGATATAATGCATCTGCTCTTCCCTCTTTTTGGTATTTCTCTAACGCGTCGATCTGTTCTCTCCACCACGCCTCTCTTGCTTTCTTTGTTTCTCTTCTAAGCCTGTTATTAAATTCTCGATATTTTCTCTTACCTAGCTCTGAGTTTACGCTCTTCCATTTCCTTCTCTCCTCCATCTCCCTGATCATCTCCTTCGTGATCCACTGTTTTCTAATTTTAGTTGCACTCACTACGCCTACCGTTGCTTTCGCCGCTTCTATAATTCCGTTTCTCAAACTTCCCCATTCATCTTCCACTGATCTAACTCCATGGTCCTCACCCATTCTCTCATCCACCTTCTCCCGATACTTCTTCTTCATTTCCCCAGTTAATGCCTCCGTATTCCACTTTCGTACCCTCCTTCCCATTCTTATCTTTTTCAGTTTTACCCGACATTTCATGACTAATAAGTTGTGGTCTGTGTCTGCATCAGCTCCTGGATAGGTATGCGAGTTTTTAACACTATTCCTGTATCTGTGACGTACCATTATATAATCTATCTGGAACCTATCTGTGTCTCCCGGCTTCTTCCATGTGTACCTACGTCGAGGATGATGTCTGAACCATGTATTCGTAATTACTAGGTTATTTCTACGGCAAAACTCCACAGCTTTCTCGCCCCGGTCGTTTCTCCTTCCTAGCCCGTAATCGCCCACCTCCCGCCCCTCTCTTCCTTCACCCACCACCGCGTTCCAATCCCCCATTACTACCAGGTGCTTACTTCCTGGTATCCTACCAATTATTTCCTCTAGCTGATCGTACACCCCATCTACCTCCTCCTCTTTATGATTAGAGGTAGGCATATAAACCTGGATTATAACTAAATTCGTTGGTTCTGCTTTTAGCTCCACGACTATTATCCTATCACTCACCTGTTCTGCATACACTACTTTTCTACCGAGTTTCCTATTCATTACGAATGCAACCCCGCGCTGACTTTCATTCCCTCCACTATAAATTACTCTATAGTCGCCGCTCCAGTAATCCCCGTCATCCTTCCATCTTACTTCACCCAGACCCATGATGTCTACACCCACCCTCTCCATTTCTTGCTTTATATTCTCTAGCTTCCCCGCCCTCAGCATAGTCCTAACATTCCACGTGCCTATTCTGATAGTTTCGTTCCTCTTCTTTATCTTCTTTTCCTCTGCTGCTGCTACGTCTGAGCAAGGATTTCGTGTGATGACGACCGCAGGGGCCTTGCTCCCACCGCTGCCGGGCACGACACCCGGCCCTCTTGGCCGAGTCCCGTAGTTGCCAGGATTCATTATCAATTGAGAACTGTCCATAATTTCAAGGTTTTTGTTTTAATTGAGATAGTCTTCCGTGGCCTTACTCAATAGTGTTTTTTACGTGACACCATCACTTCAGAGGCCGCCCCACTGGGGTCAGACGCCTTTTGCAGCCGCCTCACTGAGGTACAGACGCTGCGCGGACTACCATTCGTCTGTCTCCTAACCTTCGACCAATCTGGCATGGGTGACCCTACCAGGAGCAATGCTCCCGCCAGTGCAGCTCTAGGGGTTATCGGAGCACGCAAGCCCTTCAACCACGACAAGGTTGTAGTCCAAGAGAAGAGTAATTCATTATAAACAAGAAAAATGTAAAGCAATATTTAAGAAAATAATTAAAATTACGCAATTAAATTTAGTGTGATATAAAGCAATCATCCAAGCAAGCTGAAAATTCTTACGTTTAACCATTCATTCAAAACATTTCCTTCTTGTGAGACGTGTTTACGAAAACCCTTCAGCTTCGTTGACAAATATAAAACATGTTCAAAATTTCAGCACACAATGTTCCAATCTATCAATGACAAAGTTTACGCTTGGGAAATCCCAAGCAATATCATCAGGTAACAAAGACACACATCTGGCGTCAGAGCATGAGTGGACTAACGTTTTAGGTTCATCAGCAGCTGAGGATGTATTGCAACGCCTTACCTAAGAAGGTTATTAAATCATCTGACGCGAAAAAATATTACATCCCTAACCCAATAAGGGACCCGGTTTCCACGCTGGTATTTGGAAACATTTCTTAAAGAATACAGTTTCCTTCGCCTAAAATAATTTAATGATCGCTTGCCTGGCATAATCATAAATAAGTGATATACGTTAATTATCTTAATCAAAATACTATTCCAATGAAAAAAATGTCACGGGAACAACTACGTATTTCCCGTTAGCTGCCCAAAGTTGCAGCTAAAAAGGCAAATACGTGTGTAAACGAAAATTATAAAAACTCCAATATTTCCGTGATCACGGTTTTCAAAGGTCTGTGCGCGTGATGCTCCAATCGAGGACATGCGAGAAGGGAGCTTGGATTTTCACAGCTACAAAACGAGAGAAAGCGGCAAGGGAGACCTGATGAGTTGAGTGTTTTTTTCGAATCGCTGCGAGGTGGGAGGGGGCTAGTTTAGGACTAGTTGGGAGGAAAGGGAGGAGAGAATTGGGAAAGGGGAACGGGAGAGAGAGAGAGTAAAAAAAGACCCCAACTTGTTGCTGCTCGGCTGCGAAGGTGTCGATGATTTCTTGTGGCAATGGCAACGCCCCTCACCCCATCGACCTGACACCACACGCCTCCCGACATTTCCTTCCAAAGCCTCCTACCTCTCATCACCTTCTGCTGAGCCATTCCAGCCTCTCCCTTCCATTCTCTTTACCACAAATTTCCCCGCATCTACATAGCACCATGCAGCCCCATCAAGAGTGTGTGGTGGGGGATGAATATTCACCAAATTAGATTAAAATTACATGCTTTGATGTTTCACGAGGTACTTCATTGAAACATGTTTGGAGCATTCAATCATATGGCAGAGAAGCTTGGAACATGAGACGACAGAGAAAAAAAATTGGAAGCTATGGAAATTTTGAGTCATAGAAGAAATATGAAAAAGGTCCGAGAATGGGTTGTGAACATCACCAAAAGAGCTAGGAAGATGCATCAACTCTATGCCAAACTATTGGCATGTTGACACATAAAAGTATGTACGAGGAAATCAGTTTTCTGATGTAAGAATAGAGATGAAGCAAGTGAAGCTTCGTATTGATGAATTTTGTTGTTGATTTTGACATATTAAGTGTTCTGTAGTAGAATAAATGCAAGGAAATGAGTAATGAGTCCAATGGAGAAATTGAATTTAATATATTTTCAAAAAAGTAATATTTCAGAAAAAAGCCTCACAGAGCCAATTATTCCAATTTTATGGGCTATTAATTTTAATTACTATTAATTAATTAAATATGGGTAATTTTATGGGCTATGAGCCGTAATTATTATCTATTAATCGCTTTTTGTGGAAAAATAATTTTTTACATGCACGAATGGCTAACTGATGCATCTAAACAAATTATGTAACACATGGAATTGTGAGTGGGTATGGAGAATTACTATTTCTCCGAAAAGAAAACGACTGCGCTTGAAAGAGAATGGCAAGATGGGTATGAATGTATTTTTCTTACCATTAAAATAAGAACTCTTAGTTAAATTATTGTAACAACCTTAACATATCTCACATCTCTCTTCAGTATCAGCACCGACCTCATCATTCGGATTGATACGGTCCAACCCTGTCACTGGTTTCATATTATTTCCATTTGCCTTCGCCATTGACTGAATCCGCTTCCCCCACCTGCCTCGTTCGAAGTTAAAGGTCTCTTGGTTGGCCGTAAAAAATGACATGCGTTAAAGAGGTGGCGGGATTGTCCGCCATAACCTTCCTAACCTCTCTCCGTCCTCCAGTGAGTTGTTGCCCGGTGACCCACTTTACTCTGAGGGGAACCCTGTTCTACACCCCTCCGTTAACGCTGGAGCTTCATGGTGTTAAGGAGTAAGGATGCTTAAGGGAAAGGAATAAAAAAGAATTGGCTGTTTTGAGGAACTAGAAATTAACATCTGAAAATTACCGAGATTTCGTGTCATTCCCATCAAGAATTTTTTCGAGAAAAAAATCTTCAGGGACGAGAAAATATTTTAATAAACTGAGAAACAACACAATAAGTTGTGTGCAGTAATAGTAATTTGGCATAGAGTAATGAAGGTTAATTAGTATTTGTTTTAAGAATTAATGAAATAAGCCATTGGCAGGTAATATACCATGGTATTCTTTTAATCGCCGAAAATGAGATGAATAGAATACAATAAAGAAAGTTGGTAGATTTCACTTAATTAAATATTGATAATAAGCATTTGCAAATGTTAAACAGATTTTTATTCAACTACAAAGAAGCCTGCAAGCCACCGCATGAGGAACCATCTGGAGGTTAAAAAACCATACATAAGGAAGTGAGAGAGCAGGGTAAATTAATCAGAAATGAAAATTGATATAATACTTAACGGAAGGTTTTATTTCCTTGCTCAGTTTCTATTGCGGTCACTAATTAAGTGTGGGAAGAGGTAGCTTCCGTGACTATCTATTCAAATGTGCATTTCTCTTCTTGTATGTTTCCGTCAACTCTAGAGAAGTATTTTCAAAACTTAGGATAATTAATCAGATTTTCAGAAGTAGACTATTTACTTCACCAACATAATTTGCAAAATGTAAGAATTATTGCTAGCACAGAAATAATATTCAGGGCAATATAATAATTACTGAAAGTTTATCAGGACATTAACTTTACATTTTCAATAAGATAAAGAAATGAAATAGCATTCAGTGCTGCCGAAGTTTGACTGGGCATACATAAATATCCATGTCATGCACTTAAAAATAGCCTTTGACAAAATTAAGTCGAATATTATTTCGTGAATTGTCCACTTTGATAAATATACTGCTTTCTTGTGCTAGTTTCACATGAATATTAAATACTATTGAAATTGATTGTCCTGTTACTTTGATATTGTTTGACAAATGATTTGAACGTTTGTTGCCCATAAATATCAAACAGCGTACTTACATAGCACAAATGCATTTGAAAAAATATCTCTGTGATCAAGTCATCTACCAATATCTGGAAGCTATTTCAAAGAAGAGCCCGATTCAAAGAAAGGTTGTCCTTATAAAGTCCTTAAGCTCTTAATGTACCTTACCCATTCAAAACGAAATCTCAAAATTTCCTTCTTTTTTAAGTAAAGCGTGGGAATTTCGTATATATTTCAATGATCTTCGGTTAATGAAGAATGATGATGAATGACACAGGAAAATCTCTCAGTGTAGCAGATAAAGTTTTAGAGGGTGACATCTGCTCCAAGTGATTAATTCTCCTTTAAATTTTATATTCTCGTAACAATTTTGTCACATTCCTTCAGAAACATTCGTATGTTTTTCTCACTAACGTTTCCGAATTTGCAACGGCATTTGTTTACATTTTAGAATGCCAATATTTCAATAAGGTATTTTCTCTTCCTATTTGCAATTCGGATTGATCATTGCAGATTCTTCCATTTCAGTTCGTCCTTCTGCAAAAAAACTAGTTGGGAATCAATGATTGCAGAGATAACGCAAAGAATCAACTCAAAATCTGACTCATTTGATGTTCATCGTTATTCAAGCATAACTATTGTAACAGGGCGAGCTTTTAAGAGAGCTTAAGGAAAAAATTGGGAGCTATTTGTATGACTTGCGAGAAAGACTTACAAGCCCCGGACGTACATATCCACAACAAAATAAAGCACTATAAGAAGATATGAATGGCATCCCTGAGCAATGGTAGCGTTAATACCCACAGCATAAAAATATGTTTTTCACCATAAATAGGTACCTTCTAGAATTTTTACAAAGAAATACAATCAAAATTATATATATATTTATACTTCTTCACCCACTCTATGCAAATAATGAACCGACACATTGTCTTAATAACAGTTCAACTTTCTGAGTTCTTCTTCTTCTTCTTCGAATAACCCATTTGAGGGTGCGATAAATCACTTCTGGATATGCCTTTTTTGATTTAATTTTCTTTTTGTCCATATTTCCTTCATCCTTTGAGAGTGCCTTTCCTTTTGTTCTTGCGTCCATTTTCTTCCATCCCTCGATTTTTTTCTTTCTGGAAATTTTGCTGAGTGAATCACTTCTCTAAAAAGAGTTCGGTCATCTATTGTGTCAATCTTTATTCCCAAGTTTTCCATATCTTTTTGAGTTTCAATGAACCAAGTAGGTTTGGATTTGTAGCTGTTTAGTAGGCTGAAGATCTTCTTGGTTAGTCTGGAGTTACTCATTCGAAATATGTGACCATAAAACTGAATTCGTTTTATATGGAATTGATTTCTTTCGCAGAACGTATTTTTTTTACTGTTGAAAAAATTGCGACTACTCATTGGAAAAAGCTCTTATAAATAGGAATATATAATGAACACCTCTGTATGATTTCCCAAAACGTAAAATACGCTATTTCTACACTATGCTTATCGACCGAAAATACAAGCGAAGGTTTAAAATGATAAGATGACAAAATTAAACTTGAAAAAAAAGCGAAATAAGAAGAATGGAAAGCTTTTATAACAAGGCGTTTGCTGATATAAGAAAAACAGACAAATACGAAATGAAGACCTACTACTGCTCAAGGGGTCCCTTACCAAACTGCATCCATGATAAACTTGACAGTGGCAGGGTTCACATCGTAGCAGTTTTTAATTTTCGTATTCATGATAAAGTGAAGTACTTAAGGCTTTTCTACAATATTTTATTTGTACGACGCGTTTCGCCGATTTACGGGTTCTTCAGTCACAGAATGTTCCGCACCCCTCCCCACTCCTTTCCGAAAAAATAACTTTGTTAAATAATAACCTTTCCCGCCTCACCAGCCCTTAATCTACCTCTAGATCTTAAACCGCTCCGATTATTTGTATTTTTTCTCCCCTTCTCCCCTAATTACAAAGAAAATAACGAAAACATACAAAATTGGACCCGAAAATCGGCGTCGTACTAATAAAATTTTGTGAAAAAATAAAAATTATTTTACTTTGGACTGAATACGTGCATCCATGATCTTTTTTACTAACTACTATTCAGCAAGACATAGCAAGTAAATCACACTGGTATTACGGAGGAAAAACAAAAAGGAAGACATTTTTTTAAGATTCTTCAATGGCACCGAACTTTGATGGACACCCTAGCAAATAATTGTATTATGCTCCGCGGAATATGCGCCAATGCTAACTGATTGTTCCATTTTAAAAAATCACAAAAAGGAAAACATTTTTTTTAAATTCTACAATGGCACCGAACTTTGAATGGGCACCCTAGCAAATAATTGTGTTATGCTCCGCGGAATATGCGCCAATGCTAACAGGTTGTTCCATTTTTAAAAATCTTTGTTACAACGTTACAAAATTTATTTAATGCTCCAGTGTGCTTAGAAAGAGTTTTTAGTTTTTGATTTTTCACGTATCCCAGATATTATCTCTAAAGCCACATTAACAACCTAACGATGGATTCAAACATCCAAAGCGCCTCAATACTGAAATAAAAAACATAGGTATTACGTATTTTTATTAAAGTATCATTTAGAATTTTTAATAAGTAATAAACGCAAAAGTAAAATAAAATGTGGCATAACAATGACTACATTTGAAAAAGTATCCGACTATTAAAAATGCAAATGAAGAAAGAATATCCATAAATGCTACATTTATGCACTAAAATAATCGCCTCCTTATGCGTGACAAGGGCTTGAAACGTTTCCTAATCTCGGGATTTCTAAACCCCTTCATCGCCGTTCCCTGAAGTTTATCGAAAAGATGAGTCCCATTTTTATTGATTTGAACATGAGAAGACCCTGGTATCCCGCCAATTAAAACTGATCACCTTTCTGGCTGATATTCCGGGAGTAAAAAAAAACGAAAAAAATATATCGATCGGGAATTTCGTCCCCCAAAAGCGGTACGATGGCACACACAATCGCTATTGACGGCCCGACGACGACGGTCTATCGCTTGGAGAAGGGGACGAAGCGACGGAGCGGGGAGGGGGAGAAAAATTCCGAGGCCGC
Source organism: Pyrrhosoma nymphula (assembly GCA_963573305.1). Lineage (NCBI taxonomy): Eukaryota > Metazoa > Arthropoda > Insecta > Odonata > Coenagrionidae > Pyrrhosoma > Pyrrhosoma nymphula. The sequence continues at coordinate 42,958,787 of OY754334.1, forward strand.
CTTTGTGATCCTCCTCCACGGGGAGGATGAGCGGTAATATCTCCCTCGAAAATGGGTCCCTATTATCGGCGCGCCTGCAGTCCTGGGGCGAGTGCATTACAGCGTACGCTCGTGTTAGCTCATGCGGATCTTTACGGGGAGGAGAGTGGGTGTTCCACAGAAGAGGTTAAACTCTCTGAGCACGTGCGCACGAGTGTTTGCGTCTCACGAATCGCGATCAGGAAAGGCTAAGAAAAAAAGAAAAGCGTGAAGCGTTCTTCACAGATGATTTTTCTGACTCCAATCCGTTCAAGCAAAAATAATTTCTTTCCCTGGTAAAAATCTTTCTTCGGTACTCTATGAATTACATAAATAAGCCATATGAATGACAGTACTTGCGGATTTTCATGTAATTTTAGGGGAAAAAAGTAGCAAGTAGAAAAGCTCATGGCATTGATAATCAGCAGAATGCTGAAGGCTGAGATGGAATAAGAATCCTATAATGTCTGAGAAATTGAAAAATGATATGAGCTATTTGGGATGGAACGAACATAATGAGAAATGAAGAACTCCATTTCATATTTATATTAATTTCATTTAATATTTATTCTATTTCAATGAAGAATTCTTCCTTAAAAATGTTTCTGTTTTATTAAGAAGCACAGTATATTACGATACAGTGTTATAGTAAAAATGCTTTTAGTATTCATGGTTTTGATGGAAAAAGGCTCTGAATAAAAATCCCAAACACCACACTAAAACATACGAATTAGTAGGAATTCACAGGCAGATATAATAAGCAAAAGTATTTTCTGCACTTTGTTCTGAATAGAATAGCATGGTCACCGATATTTAACGTTGAGATTTGACTTCAATATGGTCAGTTAGAAATTAAGACTTATATATTATTATATCGGCTAGTGATCAAAATAAAATAAAATTCTGCGAAATGGTTGCTACCTGGATACGCAAGATATTTTGCCAGTATTTTGCATTCTACAATTCCACCACAAAAGTTCACGCTCGCTATGTGAGAGCAGACATACGGACAGCATGGATGACGATAGTCAGGCGGGAGAAAAATATTGAGATTATAGAAAAACATGGTCGTTAAGCTATCTGGAGTTGTAAATGAAACGTAAAATTCTGCGCTGAGTAGGAAGGAATCTCAGAAATGTTTGATCCCAGGATTATCTATTCGTTGAGTGAAGAAGGTTCTGGAGAAATTTTGCTGTGAGCATTACTCCGAGTACTTTCTGTGTGAGAGCCCTTAAGCTTCTCAGAATCATCGCAAAGGAAATGATGGGTGGTGCGACATCGAGTGACTGATGGTTCATCGAAACTGCACTTAACGAAGACGAATGAGCGACGCAGAATTTTCTAAGATGTGATACTCAGCCGCAGATTGTAACGCATTAATTTTACAATTAGGATTGGAAACACATCCCATATTTAGCAGAAAGAGTATTTTTTTAACAGTCAAAAGGATAATTTTAACGACAATATGCAATCCATCTGCTTCATTGAGAAGAGAGGGGAATACTGGAATGGATTGGATTGGTATGAATTTGGAGTTTTCTCATGGAAACAACTATGATACAATTCCACATCAACATTAAAAATGATATAAAGTTTTCCAATATCACATTTTTAAAGAGAAGTATTTTGAAGAGAACAGATCGACTCCTAAAAGAAATTCCTAAAATAGGGATTAACTGACGCATTTTACAGGGAAACAAAAGAACTAAATGAAGGTAATAAGGAAACCAAGATTAAAACGATAGCGGAAAAAACAAGATGCTTTTATAATAGACCGAAAATTGATTTAGGAGATGTGGAAGAAATATGATGAAGGAATTATTGCTAGTCATATTAATCATAGAAGTTTAGATAAAGCAACAAAAAGCGTTGCCATCAAAGTTAGCAAGAGATCAGGTGAAAGTGAAATCAAAATAGCACTAAGGGACACGAAAGTGAAGGAGGTGGCATGAAGAGATTTAAGCCGTGTCCAAACTCGCCAGTTAGGTGCCTAAATCCGGAAATTTAGGGAGGACGCTATCTTTAAGTGTGTCCAAACTCGTTATTCAGCATTAGGGAGCGGATTTAGGCAGCCAAATCGGTCGCAAATTTAGGGAACAACAAGTCCTTCCTAAATCTACCACCATTTAGAATTTCCCATAATTCCGAGTGGCTAAAGCGTGAAAAGTAGTGGAATGAGTGGAATAGTAGTAAATATGGCGGGGAGGTAATTTGTTTTGAATGGAAAGGCGTGAGTTCTTATGAATATATTTAATGAATGATAAATGTTAATTGGTTTATGTTATAGATTTCATCTTCGGAAGCAACGAACAGACCTTCATATCAAGGAGTGAGACAGAATATGCAAGTGTTATAGCGGGGAAGTATTTTGAGTGTTTACAAATCAGATTTTTTATATTGTCTTGCGCGTGGTAGATATTTTTTAAATTAAAATTTCGCGTTTGGGAGTAACGAATCAATCAACCGAACAGTTAATTACAGCTAGAAAGGAGAAGCGTGTCTAAACTAAAAATATAAACTAAGAAAAAACGACCACTACGAGTCTAAATAAAGTCCACAATGTTGCAAGTTTTGAACGAAACTAAAAAGTTACTACAGTACTAAATAAACACTAAAAAAAACGGCATCTATAATAGTTTTTCCCCACAATAGTTAGTCTTCAAACCCCATTTACCTACAACCAAAACCTAACACTTCAATTATAGTAAGCAAAAGATAGTGTTTATGACTGTAGACGAAGTACCATTGGGAAATTGAGCATAGATGTAATTAATATTATTATTTAAGATTTATTTTACATCATATCCATTGGACATAATTACGTGGCCTCCATATGGATGTCACTGCATGAACCATATAGGATCTCATCCTATGAACATCCAAAGGATGTACAAAACTAAACGGTCATCATGCGGTGGCTGGGTATCACCGTAAACAGACTTAGCTATTAATAATGCACGCAAAAGGAAAGAACAGTAAAGGGATAATATAAAATTCGAATTGAAGCAATTACCTACACGATCACAAATCCAATTAACTACTCAGTATACCAAGAGTCGTTATCTGCCATAGCGGCGAAAGTTAATACAAGCACAATGAACAAAAACTAAAAATACGTACTTTATACTGCTAAAAGACAGGGATAAATACAAAATGACAAATTTAAAACACTGCTCCAACACGAATCGCTATCTACCAAAAGGAAACATTGATACAAACCGCGAACTTAAAAAATAAACAAACACATTGAACAAAAGCTATACTGTACTCTAAGTCACTGAATCTAACTAAAAATGTCAATGCTATGAATTAACCACATAATATTGCGAAATTACGAAAATAATGAGAAAATGTATTATAATTGCAATCCAATTTCAAACAGCACTAGTCATGAGGGTCATTTGTTCAAAACATTATCGTATTCCGTATTTACCTTCTCCTTCGTTTGTTTCCAGCTCAGTAGATGGCAACACTTGCGGAGGGCGTCCAAACTCAGGCTCCCTTTCTGTTAGCTGCCCAAAATTTAGGTATCCAAATCCATGATCCCTAATGCCTAACGAGTTTGGACACGGCTTATATACCCCTAGAGTTCCTAAAGAGTTTGGGAAAGAAAGGACGAGGAAACCGATTTGCACTTATTCGCAGAAAGTTTGAGGATACAGTGTAGTCGGTGGACTTGGTGAAAATAATACTAATTCCTATTCTTAAGATGATCAAGGCAAAAACATGCCAGACTGTGAGACATCAAGTTTAATAACCAACATGGAAAAATAGTAGAGTACTAAGGTAACGAGTACCACGATGACGGAGCGGGAGCTTAAGAGATGGACGGGAATGCGAGACGCAATAGGAGTAATGAGGAAGCTAAAGAAAGAATCCAAAAATAGGAAGTATTCTGAAACAAAATGGCTTTGTTGGTAGGTGTATCAAAGGACTTGATCGAGACAAGGATATATTTTCGATGAGAAGGGAATATATATGAGGAGAAACGTAAAGAAAGTATTGGCAAAAACCTTAATAAGAAGAATGGAACTGCATGGATCGGCAACTTGGTCGTTGCAAACAGAGGATGTTAATAGACAGGAGGCATATTAGACGTATGTTTGTAGAAGAATGGAAAGGCTGAGCTAGGCGGCGACGACGGTGAGCGAGAAAATGCTGAACATGGTGAGAGAGAAACGAAAGTTAGTCGATGGCATTCGGAGAATGCAGGTAGAGTAGATGGAGGACGTGTTTTGAGGTTGGGGCCAGTTGACTTAGGGGATAGAAGGGAGAACGCAGGGAAGGCGTGAAGGAGGAAGGAATAAGATAGTAATTTTGGACAAGAAGAAGGGCAGAAAGGTGTTAATAGCCACAGAGATGGCTAATAAATTGCGAGCAGAAAAGTGAAAACAAGTCCTGGAAATAGGTAAGTATAGAAAATAAATGTCCATAAACTTGCAAATCTGCTGATAGAATACCCCATACTCATAGAAATAAAGAAGAGTTGGTTTACGAGATGCTCTGGAGAACATGATTTAAATGAAAAAAAATCGTCCCTCGTTATCTAAGATAGACGATTATCTCTAAACTGATAGATTTACTCAGTGAAAATCGTATTACCACCAATCTAAAATCATTATGTTAGAATCATAGGGAAAATCCTTAGTAAATTGATGCTCCTCCGGTAATATCATAGTTTGTAAGGCACGAGTGACCAAGTGATTTGGTGTTTCAAGTTGTCAATGAACATACCAGGAAATCATATACATTAATCCATACATAGCAGAATACGAATTTTCGGGCGCATATTTTAAAAATTATTCTCCTGAGAACATCCCTTAAAATTTAACGCAATATTCCGAAATCTCCGAAAAGGTAAACCTGAGACTTTTAATCACAAAACATGTAGACAAACTTTTGTTGCGTTGGTAATTATTGTCCAGACGGTAATTTCATGGCTCTTTTCTAGTGCTGCCGAAAGGAGAGTTTCTAGGAAATCGTGCAAACGCTTCCCCCAAACCCACGGCCTTAATCTCATCACACGCTTCTGGCACTTAACGAAGCCAAAGCTGCGAGAGCGAAAGGAGAGAGCGATTCATCAACACAATATTAAATGAATTTTTGGCAATTACTTCTGTCGCAGAAGTGCCTATCGTCACGGTTTTATTTTCGGCTGCCGAGGAAAAAATAAAGCAATAAAAACGATCCCTCAGATGCCTAGGTAGGAGAACAACAAGCGGGATGGGAAAGAGCTTTCGGGTTGAAGTAAGAGGAAAGTGCCCCGGATACGAAGAAGAATGGAATGGGTTTAGGAGGCGAGGAAGGAGAAAAAATATTGGACACCTAATCCTTTCTCACTCTCTTTCTCCACACCAGATTCCGCTTCACCGGTTTATTTCTTCACTTAATCATTACGGCGTAGAAGGCACTCCTCGTGGCAATTTTCCTCAAAAGATAGAAGGACACACACACCGCGACGAAACGAGAGGCATATACGGTGACGCCAGCGACTGAGCCTGGGGGTACCCTTTCACGGGAATTACATTCGGCAACTTTGTCAGGGAAGGTAATAAAGGCGCGAAGGCGATTAGTTGCAAAAGCGACGCAACTTGTGCGTATGTAAGGTAAGGTAAGGCTCGTAAGGTTTCAAGAAAACAATTTTGATACCCTTTTCCACGTTGCAACCAGAAGATGTGACGATTGTTTTCATGTGTCGGTACATTATCATCTCTCTGCTACTTGCGAAAATGCAAAAGGAATTACAATCAAATTAAAAGCAGGAGCATGGAGCACAAATTAGTGTACATAATGGTACACCAAATCAGAGGCTCGAATATTGAGCATGAAGAAGAACGTTTTCCTTTCAAAGAAACATTTTCAAAGGCACGCGTAAATGTTCAAATAATGAGAACTGAGCATGTGACTATAAATATCATCGTTGTGGATATTTGTTCATTTTATTGGAAATTTGTTCGACATTTTATGTGGATATACATCTAAGGAATCAACCAAAATAACACAGAAAAGGAGATGGCATTATACGCTAACAACTTAGACCACTATGTTTTTATTTTTCCCAGTGGCAATTTCTACTTATCTAAGACCGCGCTAGTTAAAAAAAATATCATAAAATTAAATCTTACTAGTGCATGTGAAAATGCTTTAGGAGGATGTTAAAAAACTAATAGCAGGTTCTCAAGTCATAGATTAAGAGTATAAACTAGTAATTTCATCGGTAATTCTATTCTTAGAAATTTACGAATTGGGCTTGCAGAAGAGAGTAGACATTTCATCGAGGTAAATTATCTACTGAAACACTATTCAAAGTTTGTGGATACCTCCACGAGCAAAGCTAAAATTTACAAAGATGAAGGCAAAACGTGAAAAATATAGAGTAAAACTTATGTCAGATACGTCAGAACTGCCAGTATCATAGGGCTTGCAATTAAATGTTTCATAATGTACTTCATGGAAATTTGAAGGTTTCATGTAGAAATTATCCTTATTTTTCACTAGTTTTATAACCTTGAATTTTTTAACTCTTTCACATAATACTGCTCTGATTCTCAACAATGTGAAAAGAAGCTTACGAAAATTAGAGGCTTAAGAGGACAGTTAAATGGAAATTAGAGTCCAAAATCCAGCAAATAGTAGATAGAAGGTATAATTAGAAAGGATTTCGCCAAATTGAACTGAAAAAGTTAAATGAATAATTAAACTATGTTTATAAATCTTTGATGCATCAACTTTTTCATGTCAAAAATAGATGTTTACTAATATTAATAAAATTACAGCATTTTGTTGAACATGGGCCAAATATATCTGCCATTGACAGTGGTATATTGGGATTGGCTGTATATCTACACCACACTGTCCACGGGCTCTATAGCGCGTTCTTTGGGTCAAATGTTAAAATATGTCATATCATTATACATCAATAGTCCAAATAAATAAATCAAGAAAATTCAATTTCTCTGGAATATAAATATTCAGACATAAGTTTTCGTGTATGCTTTATTGTTCATCTTCGTTTACTTATCACGGGTATTTAATAGGATATAATAGGGCACGAAGAGTAGAACCTGGATTCCACTATGCTACATTTGTATTACTTTTTATGCTCTAAAAAGGCCATAGGTTTTCTATGGAGATATGATGGCTTTCACGTGAAACTCTATTAATTAATCAAGCAAAGACGAAGGAGGGAAATTTTCTATCGTTGTCGGCGTTCATTCATCCTCATTCATCACGAACGTCATACCCATTCGCCCCTATTTTCTCCGCATAACCCTTTTTCCCGTCCACTCCTCGTCTTCCATTCTTTCGCTTCCACTGCTCCCTTGGCGCGTATCGCCATTCCACACATACTTATTCCTTCTCTCTCTTCCTATCAGGCTTTCCTTTTAATCTCCTTTCCCCTCTTCCCCATTCTGACGTCAAAGCGTCCTCCTTCCTGATATTCCATTAATCAACAGTTGCCTCCAGCCACTGCTCTCTTTCTCCCTACCATCCCCCCCTGCCATCAACCTCTTTAACTCCTTCCTCCTACACTTTCCCTTCCACGCTAACCCCTTCCATAGCATTCCCCTCTCTAAAACTCCCGCCCTTGACACCACTTTAGGCCATCTCAAATGTAACAACCTTCCTCCTCCCTCAGCTTCTCTTACCGCTTCCTCGGCAATCTCTTAATTCTCTCGCTTCCACGACTTTCTCGCCGCTGACTATAATTCTCTTTGCCTTCTTTCCTCTCCCTTCTCCATTTTCGCCTTCATCTGAGCATCAGTTCTCCTCCACGTTACTCCTAAAATTGTCTTTTTCTCTTTCCCCACGTTATGTCCACCCTAATGCTCGTGTCATTTGCTATATTCCCGTGGCCGCCTTTTTTCCGTTCTGAAAAGGGCTAACTTCCCAGCACACCTTGGTATTTTCTCCGTACGCCTCCTATATTTCTCCATCTCACTCACTACTCTCTATAATTTGTAGACGATTATCAATAGACTGATGAAACGGTTGAGGCAGTTGAAAACAGAAGGAAAGAAAACTAAATAGCAGGCCACTATCTCCATTCAGTATTTCTTTCTTCAGTTTGGGATATATCCTACCTCTCTTCATTTCGTAAATGAAGCCTATTCTCTTTCTTCCTCTTCGCCACCTACTGTGCATCCTTCCCTCTATTAAGGCCTTCAGCATCCCCGTGCCCTACACTGCCAGTTACAACCCTCTATTATGCCCCCTAATAATCTTCTAAGATTGATTCCTCTTCTAATTCACTAATCCGAGCAATTATTCGTTTTTTTTTCCTTTCCGTCTGTCGCACTTTCCCCATTCTTCTACACACCCACATCTTAAAAGCTCGTTTCTTATTCTCATCTCCTTATATTACTTAAGCGTTTTTTTCACATAGGCGTAAACATAGTCAAAACATTTATAAATCATAGCGTTTCGTGGAAGAATTGTCGTTTTCGCTTACATATTCTCTTGGCAGGTTGGTTGTTAGGGGAAATGACTGGCACACTGATGTATTTTTCATCATGAAGGAAATGTTGGTAGGTTGGTGGGGGTAGGGGTACATTGGAAAATAGAAGGAAGAATGGAGAGAAACCTATCGTCGGAATCAGCCTAATATCCACGAATGTCGCCAAAGGATCCAAAGGTCAATGTCCCACCTAACGGATGGAGTAGGTACTGCTTTTGATGTGCTCTCCATGCAACACCCAAGTGAAAATAATTCTTTCACTTAAATATTTTCGACACTGTGTTGATTATAACCCGAACATTTGGTATGGTAAAGCAGTATTTATTACCATGATAGTTGCCCGATTGGTATCATGTCCGAACTTATGCTCGTTCCTATTATATTATTCTCAAACCTGCATCTATTATTCCGTCCAGAAATGGCACGCTGTTCCATCCCGGTTAAATCATAGTAGCGTCTTACGTTGCCTTATCAATTCTCTTGCAGTATTCTCTACCTTGTATTCATCAATATTCCAGCGTACTCCTTAAAATTAAAATAAAAATGTTTTCCAAAATAATTACAAAACCTTTTGAAATCACAACTCTTATTAGACCTCGAATCATCGCAAACCTTTCCTCTTTCAGCCATGAACACCATGCAACGCACAGCTAAAGGTATTTCTACATTCCATTTAAAATAGATTCACAGACATATTAGTAATTTGTACCTAATTCCTCCGTAAAATAACTATCTGGTACCTAATTCGTGATCAAAAATATTATGGCATGAAACAATTATGTGTTAAGCTACGGACAAGTAAAATGTTTCAAGTAGCCAAAATGTGTGATAAACGAAAATTATTGAAGAAATTATTCGATTAAGACATGTGTGAGCTCCTCGCGATAGCGATTGGATTATCGAGACGGTTAACCCATTTTATTTATATAGGAGTTTTAATAAATTATGTACGAGAAGATAAAATTTCCGAAATTAAATAAAACTAAAGCAAAACTTAAGTAGTAAAGTGCAAAGGAAAGTTGTTTTTTAGGCTGGCTGCATCCTGTTGTTAAGTGTTGAAACACTTAGATAATTTAAAATAGTGCAAAAAGACCAAACGATTGCAAATTATAGTAGAATAATTGGAGGCATTAAAATGTTTGTTTTTTTAACTGGACGGTTGTTAATAGAATGTGGCAGGCATAGTGTTTGTGCCTAATCAAGTAAAAACAACTAAAAAGCTAGAAAGATATAGTGAGCAGTGTATTGAAAACCGAAAATGCTTGGAAGTATGGATGCACTATAATATATATTTAAAGCATGCTCTCATATGACTGTGAAACTTTGACAATAACTGAAGCTGAATAAAGAATATTGGAAACCATGTTAATGTTGTGTTAAAAAAAACAATAATGTCAATGAAATGAACAGCGATAATCATCAATGATAAATTCTTCCGGAGAGTGGGGTAGAAAAGATGCATGATGATAACCCTGAAAAGTAAGCATTGTTTGCATATTTGGCACACTCGGAAGTACAAAAGACTCAGGGAAACCGTAATAAAGTAGAAATTAATGGGAATAATCACCGAGGAACATCAAGGATATAATGCATGAATGAAATATGAGGCAATGTAAAGTGAAGAATAAAAAGAAAAGAAATTATTAGTTGACCGAAGAGTGCAGTGAAGAGTTATAGCATTCCAATCTTCGGATTAATGGCTACTGATCATAAAGAAAAATCGTCTTACAAGAAGTTGTCCCCATCCTTTTACTGCGGAAGTGAAACAAGGGACTTTAAGGTGAAATATAGAAGTAAGTCTAATACCATCATGTAGAAATACTATAAGGAGAATAAAGAAGAAAACTTTGAGACTAAAATTGGAGAAAACACATAGGGGTGTAAATAGATTTAAAAACTTTTGAATGAATGTTCCGGTGACGGATAAATTTGAAATCAGCGTGTTGAGTAAAAAAGCAGGGGCATGAAATGATAGTGAATGTCACTAGATTAAAAAGAAAACAGAAAACCATAAGCACATATAAAAGCAAGCAAAAATTTGAAAAAAGCATATATGATAGAATGCATTGAGTAATACAACAATTAGATAGAAAAGGGAAACTTATGCAAGGAGAGAGCGGTAGGCTTGTGCGATGACCGATTTTGGTCATCGATTTTCGATGAAAAAATTTCATCGAAATGTTTCGATGACGATGGCTGTCATCGACCATCGTATAGAGTGTACACGATGATCGATGACTATCGATGAATATCGATGATCTATGAATGTCGATGAACGATGAATGCCGATGATCGATGAATTACGATGTTCGATGACTCTCGATGAACTGTGCAGTAGTGATGAGCGATATATCGCTGTGATTGAATCACCGATACTGAAAAGTAGCAATCACAGCCTGTGACTAAATAATCGAAATCACTGTGACTGTGAATTTGGAGCCGATTTAGCTCAGGCTGCTACCGCTGCTACCAACTGCACCAATGCAACCAACGAATACAATGCTACTTCTGTATCGTCTACCACAAACTTGAGGAAAAACATGAATTCCAAACATCCCTCTGTGGCCCTGCCATCGCCCTCAAGGCGCAATAGCTGGGGTGCTTATACTTTATACATACATTTTAGATCAAAGGCGTCCAAATGAATGGAAAAAATAAGAAAAATTAGTGATATAAGGATATCGATCATCCTCATCGATGGTTCTCATCGACATCAATGATTCGCATCAACTCATCGACTAATCGGGATCGATGATTCTCATCGACATCGATGATTCGCATTGACTCATCGGCATCGATGATTCTCATCGACATCGATGGTCGATTACATTCATCGTCATCGATTACAGTCATCGCACCGCGATGACTAAAATCATCGTTGATGACTTCGATTAATCGACTCATCGCACAAGCCTAGAGAGCGGTATGAAAGACATGTCTCTCATACCGCTCAAAGAGTCAAAGAAAATTGAGTTCTTTTTAGGGAGATAGGTCTAATATCAAATCGCCATAACTCTGCACACCTTGGGATAAAAATGTTCTAAGTTTATGTATGTAAAACTGGAACGTGTTCAATACATAGATAATAATAACTCACTCATTAGATTATAGGCTACGTCTGTATTCTTATGAAAATACTACGCACATATATAAAAAAAAGAAAATTCAAACTTTAGGGCAAAGGTTTGCCAAGTAGTACCACCAATTTACCGAGGCTATATATTATCGAGCTCTCTCAAAGATTGATGGCTTTTCGCCCACTTTGTCTCCGGGTGCATGAGTCAGACAAGGGCAACAGTACCCAGAAGTCCGACAAGGCCATAACAGACAAAGGATGTTAAACTGGAATACCACGACTGATACCACTTAAGTAGTACATATCTATTTTCATCGTTTCCTAATTTATTTCTGTTGAAAGAACTTATTGAAATGATTTTACTGTTCGATTAGTTCCATAAGTCTCTCTATGAAAGTAGTATTAGGAATATATTTAGCCATGAGTAAGAACCACTTTTTTATAAAATTAGCAACCATACAAATGGTTTAATCATCGTTCAATAGAAAAACCATTTTTTGACCAACGGGCATGATAGTTACAGCACATGGGTAATCGATAATTTGGAAAGAAACCTCCACTTCAGAATTGATCTCCCATTAGAAAATAAAGAGAAAAAAATGGGAAAGGGAGGTAATTTCTTTGGACGTCTCCTAGCCTAGATCTTATATACTGGCCCATCTTTCGCGCAGATGACTCTTTTCAATTCCCTGGCTCCGTTCACCCACGCACACCAACACTGTTTAAAACCATGAAAACTCTCCAACGTTCTCACACGCCCACAGCTGTATCTTGCTCACTCTAACTCCCTTTCTCCCTTCCTTCAATACTAATTACCTCTTCCGTCCTCCCAAAAATTCGTTAAACCACCGACTCGTCCACTCCCATTTTCCTTTATATCTTTTCCTATTATTCCCTCCAGCTCCCTCCCCCTTTCCCATCCTCTGCTTTCATCAATATGACATTAATCTTCCTTTTTCACTCCATATATATGTATTTCCACTTTATCATCGTCTCTACCCGATTCCTTCTATTTTCGCGTTCATTTGTCTTCTTTGTAACCCGGCCCTGACCCTCCTTTCAATCCACCTCACCTCATTTCCAATATTGACCATCAGTCTTTTTCTGTCCTCCATTCCATTATTTTTCTTTTCTAAAATTGTTTATGCTCTTCCTTTTCTATGAGTTTTAGGCCCCTAAAAATACAACAAAATTAAGATGCACGCCAGCAGCTAACAAGACTCGTCAAAATGGCAAGAGAACATCGACAGATTCCAATAATGTTTTCTACGAGTTTTGAAATTTATAAAAACTTAAAAATTATAAAATTATATTTTCAAGGACTCCTTTCCTTAAATATTAAAAATATTTCAATTTACCGATCCATATTAAGTCAGCAGAAAGTATCCGTAAGCCAGCATTATTTTCTGCTCCACATTTAATATTCAGATTATTCAGTGGTTTTAGAGTCCAGCAGTAATAAATGAATGTTATCCACACAATAATGAACAATATCTTCCCTTTGCCATCACAGAATTGCGAGAGTATAAATGATTATCTTAGAAATACTATTAGATATTATAAACAATTAACTGTAGAATTGTCTCCAGACATAATTCCTACAAGGATATATTGTCCTATGGTTCTACGATGTGTTATCAAGTTGGATACAAAAATGAAGAATATAGCGAGGGAGAACAGGAAATAATCAGAGGAAACTCAAAGAAGGCAAAAAAAAGCGGATAAAAGAATCGATTGTTGGTGAGATAAATTAGTTCCTCTTTTTCTTATTTTAAATTAATGCATGTCTTAATGCGTAATATCTAATTCTAAGACTTATTAGTCTTCTTCATTTGAGTCATTCACCACATTCACCCATGACTTCTTCTGTGTTCTTCAAACTTACCATTCACTCCTGTCATTAACCTCTTTCATTATTCGACTTAAATCCATGTTCTCAACATGGCCAAATAAACAGCACAAGCTACTTTAATGCATGTCGTTTATCGAAGCAACCATTCCACTGTCTTTCATTACCCACACCTAACCCTCAACCCTATACTTTTCCGCTTTTTATATATTTCCGGGTTACTCCATGACCACCAAATGTAACCAGCACGTAAGGTTATCCCAGTGAAACCCGAACATATAATGAAGTTAGAAGTAAACTTTTTATATTGTGATTTTCACTTCCTTAGACAAATACTCATTCTTTGATGTACTCCAATTTCTACTATGCGTCGGGAAGTAAGAATCATTTTCCTTCTTTCTCACAAAAGAGGACTGATATCCACCGTTCAAATTGACGCTGTATCGCTTCAAAATGAGTTCTGATCATCTTTGCTTAAATTCCAACGCGCTTTTGAAACACAAACCAAGAAACTGATGGAATGCACAGTTAGACAGCCAGTTGAATTCCTACGTCACTGCAATCTACCCACGTAGATGATTTTATTGCTGCAATTCTTCGAACGACTTACTTTTTTGGCGATGTTCAACTTCCAAATGTGCTGCATTTCCACAATGGCAATATTTCCGTCTGAAAAGGATGTTTAACCAGACATTATTACGCACGTAATAAGCAAATTAATGAACGGAATTAACTTCTTCATAGAAGCTCTTGCATCGCTTATGAGACCCAATCTTACGCCCCTTCTAATTTCTTCAGAATACCCACACAAGGGAGTGTTCCACAACCGCCTCTCGTTGAGTGTCCTCGTTATCTACGCTTGACGCGCAAATCAATCTCTTTTTATCTAAGTCCCTTGTTTTCTCTCACATTCCATCTCTCAGCCTTTAATTTCGGCTTTTCCTCTTCTCCACATTTCTTCCCAATCATCATCATCACAATCATCACAGCGTTCCCCATTCCTCAGAATGAGGGTTGCCTTATCCCTTCATCCCTCGCCTAATTTTCTTCTCCGACCGACGAAAAGGCGTTATATGGAGACAAATCAATAACTTTGCTCCTCTTTCACTCTCTTCTTCCCATATCACTCTCTCTTCTCTTTTCCCCTCTTTTTCTCAGTAGGTTCTCGTTGGACGTTCCCAGTCCTCAGCTGAGATAAGGATACTGATGTACGACAATCAAGGCCGGGTTTAAGGCTGCGATATTGATATATAAATCCATGGCGATGCTCTATATTCGTGTGAGTGATAAGACGACGTGATAATAAACAGCATGAAAAATCCACCAAAAGTTTGAGATCTAAATAAATTTGGAAGAACCACATAATGTGAAATGCTTTTACAGGTAGTTTGGAATAACGCGAAGGCTAAAGTACTGGAATGCCATGTTTAAAGCCTGGGGGAATTATTTTAATCTGAGTAACTTAAGAAAACCTTGATGAGCCACAATGAAATGAGCTTTATCAATTTAAGTTTCAGGTGTGCAAGGTTATGAAATATATATATATATATCGATTTTTAAGGTTTAATTAGCTTGCACATCACGTGGAGATATCGGTTTCAAATCACGGATTTGGGATATATCATCACCAATATGCTCCAGTGAGATAAAAATACACATCCTTTTCATTAACCTCATCTGCGGTCGGACGTGTTTATTAATAAAGATAGCGATGGACATACAGTTAGGAATTTCTCTAAAGCTTACCTATTAATTGCCTAAAATCTTTCGCTAAAATAGTGATAATGCTGCCTTAGATGCATATACATTTTAAATTAAAGTAATTTGATCCTTAAAATGCGGCAATTTGACAAAAATATTGCCTTACTTATTGCAACCTCCCCATAAGAACACATTAATTGAATTTCCCGCGATTTTCGTAGGACTACTAAATAAAATTGGGAGCAAATAACGGCCTGGTTATCTTGGAGGGCTAAGGGTTGGTAAGGGAATTAGATCGGGAATGGAGGAGGATAGAAAAGAGACACAGCGTCGACTTGAAGGGGTTAAAATTCTATTCGCTCAAGTGCTCTCCAAGTAGCAGCCTTAATCTCGGCCGGGGTCAAAAAAATTAACAATACATCTACTTATCATTATTATCTCCATTTTCCGAATTTTGATGTGTGTTGATTAGTATGACAAACGTTTCGCAGGCTGGAATAACGTCGAAGCAGTTGTTCAACCCCGTAAACATTCCAGGTGAAAGCCCCGAAAATGGAGTAATTTCCCGAAGAAAACCGAAATTCCTCGAGAGAAAACCTAAAAAATGATGTAGTCACAATTAAACTCTGCGAAAACGTAAGAACCAACAATAATAAATTCTGAATTGCTTTTATTCGGGTTTCTCCCGCGTTGATTAATTTTATGGACAACTGTTTCACTTGCTTTTCAGCTAGCGTCGTCAGTACCTGACGACGCTAGCTGAAATGGTTGCAAGTGAAACGGTTGTCCATGATATGAATCAACGCGGGAGAAAACCGAATAAAAGCAATTCATAAAATCACCGCGGAAGCCTCAGTACCAATAATATATTCTGTTATAGTGAAGAAGTACGTATCTACGGTGTTTTCTATGATTTTAGAACCAGTGAAAATGATAAACGGCTTTCTTTCTTTTAAATGGAGGGCTATTTGTATGAATTTTTGTATTGGCGTTTTCTCCAATGCTACATGGCAGTGGATACAAATTCGTGACTCATCATTCAAGGCATTCTACCAAATACATGGTAGTTCCACCTTTTATTTCTATTACTTCGGGGGAGTTTTCTGTGATGTTTCATAAGTAAAAATATTTACTTACCACCCAACTATCCGACTATATCCCTTACATATTGCCTAATTTGTAATATTTCATGGGGAGGAAATTTATTTGACCCATTCATACCCATAATTTTGATATTCGATTATTTGTTTTAGGCCACGTATAGGCTAGGAATGATTGTTATATCACATAAGTGAAATCCTTTTTCTATGAACCACTATGTTGGTGTCGAGAAAACCAGTGGGCATCAAAATACCATTCCTGGTGGAGGCACACTTGAGAATACTGTCATAAATTGACTACAGAAGCAATGTTTTATATCTACTATCTATTTTTAGCTATGCTTTTTATTTCTTGTTTATATTTTAGGAATGTTATGCAAATATGTTTACAGTAACATACTTATATTAACATGAAATTAAACCACGAAGAAAAATAAATTCAGCAAGCAACAAGTTGTAAATTAAGAAAAAATACCTACTTAATACTCATCTGCTAGGACTCAAAATTAACTAAATGGTGGATAGCGAACTTGATAGGATATTAAGCATAAGTTAAAAAGGTTAATAATGACAGATTTTTCACAAATGGAAATAAACTATCAACAAAAGGGAAAATGGCGGTGTTGACAAAAATATTCCTTGCGTTTTCCGTCTATGGCATCAAAGGGTGCATGACAGTCAGGATTTGGAAAATAAAAATGTGAAAGCGTGATGAAAGCACTTTAAATCTCCTATACACTTGACTTTCAAATAACTGCCACGTTCCAGTTTATCGCGCCGGAGGCATCCCACGGTGTGTGGTCAAGTAAAAACGTTCTCTCATGGAAAAAATCTCAAAGCCAAAAATTCGTTTACGATTTCTACGGCTTTCCATCAGAAAATGCTCCTGGCGCACATGGAAGTAAAATGCTTTTTGATTAATGAAAACATCTGTTGCCGGCGTCTTCTCAGACATTGCTTACTCATTAAATAACCAATAGCTAGAATGTAGAGGGATAATTCATCTCTTCCTCTGATAGAAGAGGAAGGAATAAATAGAAAGTGTAAATAAAAAAATAGCATCAAGGAGTTTCAGAATATCGGTGCAATGGTGAGCAGAAAACGCGAAATAGGGAATGAACTAATGACCTAGAAAAAATTTGGATTAGTCCTAGATTAAGGAAGAGCAACAACTGTAACTATATAGACACTATAACTATATAAATAGAAAAACATAATGACATAATGTATCATCATCGAAACACAGGATGATGTTTGTCAAAGAGTTACGCTATTGCAGTTCCATCTTCGACCTCAAATAGATACCCGACGCTATCATGCAGGCGATCTGATTGGCTCGATGTTAGGAGTATTCATCAGATCGAAAAGTCTAGGTCTAAGATAAAATACCTACATGCTCGTGGTCCCTCCTCTCGACGTAAAACCAAGCAACCTAACCTGATAGTAAATTTGTGAAACCTTTGAAGGATAAATGGAAAGAAGACCTATTTCTTAGCCCAGAAAAGTGTTCAATAACTTGGCGGAATAGTGGGTACGAAAATCCCGATACTTTAACTTCAAAAAACGTTTAACACATAGCTTCAGGTACAGTTAAATTCAATAAATGAAGTTGAAACATGATAATTCTTGGAACTACGCCACTCATATGCTACTTATCAAAATTTAATGAATGCATATTTATAGTTATCACTGGGATAAAACAGAATCACTCTCGTCCAATGCCAATCTTTTTCTTTTTATTCATCATGGATAGCTTTAAGTTAAGCTTATTTTCCTAATAATGAGGTCCAAATCACGCTGGCGACTACTTTCCCCAAGAAGATTCTCCCTCCAAGTTCAAAGCGTATGACTCTTTCAGATCTTGTTCCCATTCTAGTCTTCGATTTATTCAAAATACTATTTCAACTAATCACATTTCAGAGTATTTAACCAATGAAAGGTAAATTTTGTTGGGCATGAAGCTGGCATTGGCCGTGAATTTTCCTCATCAAACACAAAAGTAAATTCATGAAATGATTCTCTTATATTGTAAGTTACCCTTTTGGCTAGATTCTCCACAATCGACAAGACTTTAATTTATCTTCCGCCTCCATGCATACGTCTTTATACCATCGCCTTTAATATTATATTTCCTCAGGAATTCGTCCCTATCCATCTTATTTCACACAGGAGTTTACTTTCCTATACTACCATGCCTAGCATCTCTGCGTTCATCTTAATTTTAGTCTTATCGTATCATATCCACACCTAGCCAAAATCCGCATATAAAGCCCTTCATTATTTCAAGGAACAAATCTGGACAAATCTGGACTTATCATAGCCCCCATCTAGATGCGCAAACGTGAAAACCACATGACTAGTCAGGCTGACTCCATGGAGAAATGGAGGTAAGGTATGATGCGTAGGAAGCATTAGAGTTGGCGAGGTGGGGAGAGGATATTTCAGGAAGAAACGTGTTACAGAGGCTAGGACAGGGGAAAGATGGGGGTGAAGACAGTTGAGGCAGTGCGCGGGAAAGTGCCAGACTCGACTGAGGCGTCTGCAGACATCCAGCGAAGCGCATTACGACGTCTAGGCTGTATCACTTGGAAGCATCAACCCTCGAAGAACGCCAAGCCCCCATCACCTATACAATGCTCGCTCACAACCCAGACCACTTTCCTTCCATCGTTCCTTAAGAAATCCGTGGCTTATCCCTTCCCTCCGCAGACATACTCTTCGCTTACTCACATGCACCCTCCCTTTTTATACGGCCTCATAAGGAGCCATAGGTCCGCGACTAACATATAGGTACCAGAAAACTCCCTTTGGGGGAATACTCCCGGCTTCCCACGCCTTTTTCTCCGCCTTTGTCCTTCCCTCAATGGTTTCTCTACCTTCTTCCTTCCATTGCCCTTCCGCTCAAACAGTCATCCGTTCATCGCAACCCCGAAGACGGTCCAAATTCTTACACTTCTCCCACTTTTTTTATATCATCCCTTTATCCCACTGTCTCACTTTCGTAAACCAACCCTCTTCACATTGTCTCCATTCTCGGCCAACCCTGCTATATTACCCACTTTCATTCTATCTATCGCACCATTATATTTTCCTAGGCCTCTCCCCTTTCTCTTCAATCCATCGATTTCCTTATCGTCCTTATCTATATCTTATCGTCCTTATGAGGGTTTAGCAAATTTTTCATTCTCCTTCCTGGGAGCATGATGTTTTGCAGTGGATTTTTAAAGCTACGGATGGATATTCATAATTAAATTTCCATGCGCCTCTTTCCCTCTAATTATGAGAACAATCAATTGAAAATGAAAAAAAGCATTCTCAAATTAACCTGATTATACCGTAAATTGTCGAAACACATCTTGCAATTAAAAGATAAAACTTTAGAAAAGTATTAAGCATTTTAAATATAAAAACTAACGTCAAACCCTCTACTATATAAAGCCAACAACAGTAAATTCTTCTAATGATTAAATTTATATCTATATTTTCATCCAGAGGTATGTATTTTTCCATTGCTTTATTATGCGTTTACTAGAATTTTACATTATGGTATAAATTTCATAGCATGCATAATGTAATGAAAATACATGCTTTTTCGGATGTTAAATGCTGCTGGACTCAACTCAATGCACTATAAAACTATTTAGCCGATTTTCATTACTTTCATGTCTTGCAGTGGCTATATTTAGATGCTGTCACATATTTACCCCTTTGACGAGGGGACGTAAGTGTCTAACTTTGGCCAGAAAATGAAGCAACTGTATTTCCTATAAAAGTTTCCCTCCACCAACGCACCCAATACCCCTCAATTGTTTTTGGCAATAGAAATATGAATATAACACTCTCACAAACTGTAACGGACACTTCTAAGAAAGTTACATATTCTTTGCAATTATTTTGCACTCACTTTATCCCCGGTAGATATAAATATTCCTGTCATATGAGTGAGAGCAAATAAAAGTTATCGGCCACACTTTCAAGCTGTATGCAAAGCTGATACAGTGATGGAAAATAAATAAAGATTTTATTATCAACGAAAGCAATATTATTTTACCTACTTCTTAGGCAACAAAGAGTCCACTAACGTTAATGTTTTTTTTAAGCAGTGCTCAGCTGGATTTGCCGAACCTTAACGCATTTAAGAATAGCTTTATCTAAATTATTCTTTCTCAACTGATAGTTGAGAAAGAAGAAAAACACCCAAAGAAGGTTTTTTTGCATAATAAATAAACAACAAAAACTAAGTTACTTCTTGGGTAAGCACTTTTGACGTGGTTGAGGCTCTGAACAATAGGAAGAGTCAACTACTTCAATTAATTTCATTTATATTATGCAGTATCGTAAATATGGCAATTGACTTTAATCTCCACGATTAATGAATGATGTTTTATTCGAGATTTATAAATAATATTTCATCTGAAAACACATGTTGCAGTACCTACTCATAATGAAAAACTTCAAACCTCTCGACAACAAAATATTTATACTCTAATCTCTATAGAATAGAGTGTGTTTCCGCGCTGGAATATTTCAAATAAGGATAAACTAATTTTCTCAGAGAATATGATATTTATATTCAAGAAATAAAGTTTGTGAACTCAAACACTTCCACCTCATTTCTCCCCGTCTCATATTCCCTCTCCGTTATCAGAATACTCAACCCGCAGCAAGTTTGTTTCTTTCGCCTTTGCGTCACTCATTTGTCCTCCTCTCTCTCTCATCCGACTCAACTTTCTCATTTGGGACACTTTTCCTCTGGGGCGTTTGACTTGCTCTGGGAGAGAGGACGGCCGTCCTCAATGCATTTCTAATGAAGGCAATTTCGTTAAAGCGTCAACACAATAAAGAAAAAGACCTTCCCATTAGAAATGGATTGAGTGCGACCTTGCGCCAAACTGTCAACTTGAAAAGTAATGAATAAATATAACTCGAAATGGCCTAATGGAATTTCCCCAACTGACTCTTCTTTTCCCCAACTATAGAGCCAAAATTACGGTTTAGAGAATTAAAGAATAAAGGGATCAAGACAAAGCTCCAAGGGATATAGAATTACCAACACTTTTAAATGAAAACCAATATTTTTTATGCTCGCTACCGTATGTCACTGGAATCATTTGTCAGTTGACCCGTTCCTTTCTGCTGCCGTTTTTGTGTGATGGCCCGCATCAATTTTGCCTTTAAATTCCGCATTTCTTAATTAAAGCACCAGGTCCATTTCCAAAAGGAAGTCAATGGAAGGATTGTATCTTTGCACGACAGAAGGCATCCATCTGCACAATCTACATCAAGTATTGAAACCCCGAAGTAGCTGGACTCTCCAATTCTTCTTCGATGAATAAGTTAATAAGAAACAATGCGGTATAAATTATGATTTAATGCTATTACGTTATTTATTTACCTCTTTTTCCGAATTCATATAAATTATGTATGCCATATTTCAAGAAATTAGTTGAATTTTTGTAAATAAATATTGCCAAATATCGTTCACAATTAATAAATAGCTTATCAATTAGTTATCGGGATAATAAATAATGAATTAATGATATTATTTTACAAAATCTTTGATATTAAATCACTAGATCACAATCACTGAAAGATCATACATAGCTGCGTTTGAGGCAATAGTAGGAAAATCAAATGCAGGTATGGAAAAAATAGCATAAGGCGTCTATCAGAAGATTCAAAAATCCCCAAATAAATTCAACTAATGCATGCAAATATCACTTTCACGTTCCATTCACCCAGGAATTTTGTGATCAATCAACTGCTAATAGTGTTAGGGCTGTCAGTCATTCATCGATTCTACGAAGCATTGCATTCACGCAATGCATTCACAAATTTTAAGGAGGGCATTACGACCTAAACTGTCCCTGGGAGCATTAAAAATATAAAAGTAACATTGAAATATCAGAAAAGAAGAAAAAACCATAGTTGATGCAAAACAATATCCCAAAATATGTGTCCTTGAACAGTGAAACCTGAGCACGTCGGTTATGAAGATTGATGAGAAACTAAAGGAACTATTTCATAATGTGGCGAAATGATAAATCACCTAACAATGGACATTAGCAATAAGAAGAAAAAAATTGTGCGGCACTACTCCTGAATTGTGTTAGAACTGGAAAGATAAGTACGGAAAATGAAGTATCCGTACCTTAAATGCTGACAAAGGGCATTAAAAAGCACCTTCTGGTATTTAAATAAATACCAAGTGAACACAAAAAGTGAATGGGAATATGTTCCCGTAAAACATATTGTTAATGTATTCGGATAAAAATATAGCTGATTAAGTCCGCTCTCACTCAAAACACATCCGTAAAACAAACAAATATTCCGAAATAAAGAAAAACTCACAGGCAAATGGAGTAATAGTCCACATTACGAACACAAAAAGTAATTTTTACCTGCAATTTCTCCAGCGTCGAAAAATTTACGATCTCATTCACTTAAGTGTCGGTGCGCCATCTTTTCCCTCTTACCATCCAGTAAAGGGCCTTTTTACGATTGCATGAAAGGAGTCACCTGCGAATGATCAAATCGAAAAAAAAAATCTGCTAATTCAGTAACATTAAAGTTAAAATGGATGATATGAAAACATGTATGACTACAAAATAATGGAACCGTGACACTTTATTAACCTTATCCTACACTGTAACAACGTCTTGGGAAAATACAAAAATAATCATCGGAAAACTTTGGTTGCTAGGATTTATACAGTAAATATCATTAAAAAATTCAGTCTCTGGCTTGCACGTAAGGTGTGATTGAATTTGCCAGCAAAAGTTAAAGTAAGCATGAGGGGCGGTGGGGGAGGTATGCACCGAGGGGGGTGGGGGTGGTAGGCGCCACGGGGGCGGTTAACTCAGCGCTGGGGAAACCAACCCCGAAGACCCTTTTCCTTTGTAACCGTTCTTCGCCACGTGACGCGAAAGTGAAAAGAACGGGAAAGATGCCTGAAACACGATGCCGGTTTAGCCACCGCATGAAAGGTAGGGTCGCTATAGCCACCAAAAATTGGCTGCATGAACGTGAGTGGAAGAAAACGATTTTGGTATCTGGCGTTCATCATTCGCTCATCTACCTGGAAGAATTGTCCCCGAAGGAATTAGCTCCTGAAGTCCTAGCTGCCAGCGTCGTAGCTAAGGGCTGGCCAGGCGGGCGGCTGCCAGGGGCGTTGCTCAGGGGGGCGCACTTTGCAGGCCTGTGGGCCGCTGGGGCACTGGCACACAAAATTAATACATGATGCTAACTGATATAAAAAACTTGTTTGGCACTGTGCAAAATATTTTTAATTATTTTTCTAGATCGAGTGGACGTTGGCAAGCTTTATTAAATTTAAAAATGACATTGAAGGATCATTCAGATACGAGATATGATCATCAAAATATAATTCAATTCACGCAATGCACACTCAATTACCGAAAATAATGAAAACATTACATAACATTGCAGAAGGAACTGATGAAAGGAGGACATATACAGCTGATTCCTTATCTTCAGCTAAAATCAATTTTAAAATGATTAATTTCTAATTTATTTGTTTATTGGTCGTACGGGATCATCTTCTTATAAGTATTAACAACGTAAATTGCATTTTACAGGAAAAAACTTTCCATTGAGGTTGCATCAAAACACTTGTGGGGCCTTGTGGCTGTTATTTTGAATTATTTCAGAAAAAAATCAAATAATTCTGTGTATTGATTCAGCAAAAAATCTAGCAAGCGTAAACGAAAGGTTAGAACAATGTTCGACGAAAGAGCCAATGCGGCCATAATGACTCCACATCAAAAGTTTAAAATTCAACTTTTCAGGACACTAGACACACTTATTCAGCAAATGGGATGGAGATTTCAAAGTTTAGCTGCCGTAGCTTTTGATTTTGGTTTCCAAACAGGACTTTTGTTACACAATACCTCCACTACTAAATAAATAAACTAAATAACTAAATAAATCTGCAGACGATCTCGCCTTATAATACAAAGATGATTTTCAAGTTAATGAGTTGTGTTTAGAGACTGAAAGCTACAAATACCAAATAAAATCATTGTTGCCCGATTAAAAAAAATAAGATTACATTGCACTTCTTAATTTCCATGAAGAATATTGCTTAGAGACCAGTTATCTCAATATAGAGATTGCAGTTCGACTATCATTGACGCGACCTGTGACTTCTGTCAGCTGTGAGGATCTAAAAGGTGAGCAAATAAAAATTAAGAAAAAAATATTTACGATCTCAGATTGATCAAGAACGTTTGAGTAATATCGCCATGCTATCGATTGAATATGACATTGCAAAAAGTATCAATGTAAATAATAATATTGACAAATTTGCCTCAGAAAAATCCAGAAAAGTAAAATTTAAAGAGATTTTATTATGCCTAACTGAACGAACTCGTATGGCATTGTTTACCTTCCTACACACTAGTAAGTAAGAACTAATGTTATACTTAAATGTACACATAACTTAAATAAACACTTTCAAAGACATTGTGTTGTTTCTATTCCTAGTAACTAATGATCCTAGCTACGACGCTGCTAGTTGAATTGGGGAAATCATCCCAAAAAGGTTAGTATTTTTTTATTCCTTTATTGTAAGTTACTTAGGTGAAATACACACAACTCATTCGTCGCATCACCCAATTCGTTGGAAGTTGCCGGCATCGATGGCGGCGGGGTAACGATCACGCTTTCTAATTTTGAAGTCGCGAGTTCGACTACCGCTTGGGATTACTGTGTGGTTACCTCAGAACGATATTTGATCGCACGTCCTTGGCGCCAATCTGAGTGTGCATTAAGAATTTAAAAAGTGTGGAGTAGTTACGAAAATGCGTCGTCGTTTTAATTGAATTCAAGTAACGTAATTTAAACATATCTACTTTAAGTACTTGTAATCGGCGGTAACAGCGTAATAGCTAAATTGTAGATAGGTGCGTGGATGTGTAACATTATCGGCCAAAAAGTTCACGTGGTTGGCGATGTAAAAATACGGAAAGTTTACTCGTCCGTGGAATTTTCTCCTAATTGCTGCTATAAATTGCGCAATGTCGTGCTCCGTGTTAAACGACCTTCATCTCATTAGTTGCACAATGTATTGAGTGGAATCAGGTTATAAGGGGTCTGGTATAAACTACGTTACCTTTTTCGGTGATTATTTTACCTCCTCTCCCCCCCTTCTTTGACAACCGTAGTACTATCACCCCCGACACGTAATATTGTTTCTACAAATGAAACTTTCAATTACAAAATTTCTCAATTATTGAGTGAGTTAATTGTTAGGGATATGTTGAAATAACACGAATAAAGTAGCCGAACTAGATATAATAAAACTTTCAAATCTCAGTTGGAACAAATAATATTCATTTTAAAATTCTATAAATCAACCATGAATCACGGCGCAAGGTACTGTGCTTATCTACTTTGTTCTTTTCCCGCCCCACGTTTCTGACTGCTACCTTGAAAAATGTTGTCACGAGATCGCTGTTTAACCCTCGAGAAGGTTAAAATGTAAGCAATTTAATGGTATGAAGACTTGCAACATTGTAGAGGCAATGGTTCAGTTACATTGAGTTTAAGTAGATGCTTGGGGTGTAAGTAACACCCCGCGCACCCTTCCTTATGTTAAACTCTGTAGTGTTATCGACGCAATGTTGACGAGTAAGAAACGTAAACAGGCGCATTGTAACAGCTACATTACTTCCCCCCTCCCCCTCGTTACCCGCCTTAGGTTTTTAGGCGATCCCCTCCCCCCCTAAGTTTGTAACGTAGTTCATGCACGACCCCTAAGGTACAATATATGAAAGTTTGATCCGTCCCACGATTGAAATTTAAAAACAAGGTCAAGGTCCCTATAAAAATGGTCGTCCATCTTTCTCTCGGGAGTGTTGCCTGTGACGACGCACGACGACTAGTGTAACGGTGGCGCTGCTACTTGGGGAAATGTGGCCCTAACGATGTCAACAACTGGGATGTAAACAATTGCGTATTTCCTTGGTAACCACGCCATTGGATATACGAATTGGGACTTCACCTATTGTAAATATGCCTCATATTAAATAGAAATGAGAATTACATTGTGATTAAAGGTCTTATTAGTGGTGTGTTGCAGGCTATGATGAACAAACTTTCGAATCTTATGACGAAGAGAAATGAACTGCAGCATTTTCACGCACAACGCCCGACTTAATTATGCAGAGAAAGAACTAGGTAACACATCTCTTACTCTTCACCCTCCTGCTGAAAATCAACGGGCTTCTGAGTTAGTACTTTATCAACATGTAACCAGAACCACGATAGCAGACCCATTCTAGGTAAAACAACTATGAGGTTCCTAATAACTTTTTAAGAGTTTAATTTCACATCCGATTGAGCAAAAAATTGTTCTTAAAAGTATTAAATTCCAATGCGAACAATCTTTGTGCCATGCGACAGACAATATATGGCACAGATTACTAGCAAAATTAAAATCAACGCGTCTACCACAAGCGGTACAAACCACCTTCGGCCATCTTGAAATAAGGTCTACTGAAAAATATGAGCGGGAATAGGAGTTTCATCTACACACAAATGCAGTTATTAAGGACACGCAGCTGCAACATTCGTATTGTGTACCTAAACTTGTTGCTAAGATTAATGAGACTTCGGCACTCCACCTTTATCACAGCTTAGATTCATGAACAAAAAACAACTTTTCCGAAAATACAATGCAAAATTCATTTTCCTTCCGCCGCCTTAAACAAATGGGCATTTTTAATGCCCAGTCTGGAATTTTCTTTCCTCGTAGCCTTGTATCCCGACTTACACCCAGGCACAGAACACGACCTGTTGTCGTACACCATGGCATTCACGGGGAAGTAAATGGGATACCACAACGACCGACGGCACGGTATTTACTTTCCGTCACTACTCCAGAACTACCGCTTACTTGTATGTGCTAATAGCACCACTTTTTTGCAACTACGCACAGTATCGTACTGTCAGAAAAAAACTCCCCCAGAAAACCTCCTTATCACTGTAAAGGCGAAAAAAACATCTCGTGTCCGCGTTTACGCTATATTGGCCATGTAAATTTTCAAAAAAAAAGCCGACTTCTTGGACCACCCTTAAAAAAATGAACTCTTTGGGGTCGGAGGATTGCGGCAACAGCGCCATCTAGCGTTTTCAATGTAAAATTTCTACAGTTGAGCAATCAGTAATATAAGAACCATGTTTAAAAGTATGAACGTTTCTGAATCACCTCGGACATATTCTTGTGTCTTTCTCGATTTTTTCCAAATTCATTCGATTAACGGGTGCCAAAATTCTAATATAAGTTCGGATAATGCGTGGGCTCCTTTTTACAAGCATTATCTTCTAATCTCCATTGACTAATCATCAAGAGGCTATAAATACCACCCTGTGGAAAACGTAGTTTTCCACAGGGTGGTATTTATAGTCACCAATTATTTGTCGAATAATCAATAATGCATGAATCAGTGATTATTCTTCAATATCTGAATATTTCGGTTAAGTTATCATAAACAAAAAATTATTATTATTCCTAGGATCATAGATTAAAGAATCTCTTATTGTTTGCATGGATCCGTGATTAGTCAACCAAAGAACTTTATTGAAAAGTTACTTTATCGTGTTTTTTGACCCATGTAACAAAACATGAGCAATTGATTACATACCTGCTAACATGCATCATTAATTATTTCAGGTGGCTTAAGGTGCTGTCATTCCTGAAGAGGATGAGGCACCAAGAAGGGAGGGAAATATCATATATATGGGGAAAGCGTAGTGATGGTGAAGGACATTGCTGATTTGGCTACATCTATAACATTTTATTATGCCTGCAATGCACAGTATAGCAGCCAATTAAAGTATAGTTCACTATTAATTCAATTCCTGTGTGAAATATGAAAAGGTGTGTTGATGTTGTTAGGAATTTTAAGGCCAGTTGTTCAGTGTTAATTGTTAATTATTAGTATTAGATTTTGTTTATTTTTTTATATTTTTTTGATTTTGTTTCTACTTTGTAATGTAATTATCATGGAATGCATTTGAAAATACATGCATTTGTTTCTACATGCATCTATATCATTTTCTATAGGAAACTGCATTCCCAAAAAGGGATCTGCAAGAAACCCCTTCAGGAGCAAGATTAGGAGGAATACCAAAAATGAGATGGTTGGATGATGTATCTATTTATCTGAGGAGGTCAGACTCCTTGCCATTTTCTTGTCCTCTTATTTGTACCCCCCCAACCCTTTCTTAAATACAAAGGCAAATCAAACATCACACCTTTGGTCGGGCATCCACTGGTTATGACACTCTTCAGAACTTTACGATATGATTTAATGTTGAAACTTCTATGGATTTTTAAAATAAGATTTAATGTTTGAGCCTCATTGCAGTTAGATTTATAGTTGAAACCTCATTGGAGTTTAACGATAAAATTCAATGTTTAAGCCTCATTGGAGTTTAACGATGAGACTCTATGTATGAACCTCATTGGAAGTTTGCCACAATATGCATCGTTAGATACTCTTTGGGCTTCTACAATGACAATTTATGTTAATGCATTTTTGCATAAATAACGACAAAAATCATTGGCAATTATAGTACCAACGATTCTTATTGTAATTTCCCAAAACTTTTTTTGTACATAATATAGAGATGTTTGGAACTTAAACACCTATCAACTCATATAAAGAACACTCTCATTGCAAATATTATTAGGCTTAGATTAATGAGATCTTCTTCACATTTAAATTTTGATTACAAAATGTTCGTCATCTAGGAACATTATTTTCCAATCTAAAATCACTCACATTTTTCCTTTACTCAAGATTTAAATTCAAACCTCCGAATAACTAGTATTTATCCATAATTCTCTTCTAATAAAGGTCCTTTTTTACAGAAAAAATTTAAAGCATAGCCTGATCTTTTTCGTCACCTATTTACAAACCTACCTAGGTTACCTATTTCCCTCGAAGCACCCATTTATAAAGAAACCAGCCGAGCCCCTCCCAGAATAGTAGTATGAGGACAACACTCCCACCATTATTGACCTTTTGCTTGCTTACATTTATGGCACTATGCGTTTACCCCTAAGGGTACACGTAGTAGAAGTTTGGAACTGCTGCTCAAGTGGATATCAACAAAAACTCAACCTTTTCGAATTAAGCTTATCACTAGTAAAAATTATAGCTGAATGGATTTTAAAGCAAGAATGGGTGTAGTGACTTAACTGTTTTTCTTAGACTAGGATACAATTTATTATTATTCTGAGTGCATTCCATTTAGAGTAAAACATTGAAATAAAGAGCGACTTTTTTCAAGTACTCAAGAAGCCTAACATAGTAGCAGCAGTCTATCTTAGTATTTGAGTGATGGGCAAGTTACGACATATATAAAAGAAACAATACGAACATATACGCCGTAAAATGCTGCTTTGACAGGAAACAATATCAATTTAAAGATCATGTAACTATATAGTGCTAACGAACCTTGGAGGCAGTCACTACTTGCAATTTATTGTAAGGAGAAGAAGGCTCACTTGGAAGGGTTCGGCTAAGGAGCGGACAGCATGTGGGATATATATACGTATGATATATACATATACATCATACATCTTCTTACATTTTTCGTTTCCCTAACTCAAGTAGTGGCTAGGGCATCCCATTTAAGAGCTGAATTCTCACGAATGGGATAGCAAGTAGGAATGGAATAGCGAAAATAATCGAAAGTAATTTCTAAAACTCGATTTATAGTCCCGAAGTGGTCAAACGAACTAGCGATGCAACATGCAGGATTACCTAATGATCATTAATCAAAAACTCTTTATTCATAGTACTGGAATCTGAAAGGGAGCACAACCCTCGCTGGTGAAATTTGGATTCCTAGCCATGTTTCGTAGATTCATGGGTGATTGCGGATTTTAATCCTTGCCTATGCAGTTTGAAATATCCCCTTATTTATATGACATGTATACTCGATATCCAACGTCATACTTCACACAGTGACATTGATCATGCACCAATACACATATTTTGACTTAATTTGGATCGAAAATTATATGAATTCTTTATAAATAACTAGCTGGGCCCGCCATGCGTTGCAATGCCTCTTTTTCTTTCTAAGTAGGCAAACATATACAAAGCAGACACATTTAAATGTTCAAAATAAATGAAGGAAAATTATTTTTTGTGTATTAAAATAGAGTTGAAAAGAGTGCTTTAGGATATTCAATATTTTTGGTCTTACCGTCCTCTGCAAAAACAAAGGTTTCGGCTGTCCCACTCGTGAGCATGTAACATATAATGGACCGTGTTAAAAGCATGGATTTTCTAGATTTAATCCACATGCTTGAAGCGATTGACCTTGTGCCTTGTTTATTGTCATTGAAAATGCAAGGCAAACGGGGAACTGTAGTCGTTTGAAATTAAATGGCGTGTCGGTGGGAATGATGGGAATACGTGGAAAAAGCACATCTCCTTTTGACTTGCAATTCAGAATTGTCACTTCGATGACGTTTGGCAGCAGTTGTTTGACAGTGAGCTTGGTTCCATTGCACAATCGTTGTGCATAAATATTACGCAAAAGAATTATTGGTGCACCGATTTTGAGTGACAATTTGTGCGGTGGTACACCAGAAAGATCCTACGAATTTAAAATCTCAATTGGATAATTAAAAATTTCGTCCGCATTCATGACGCTGTCAATCGATTTGTAGGGAACAGACTTGCCCGAAACTTTTTCGAGGATGGCGTAGTTGATTGCACTGACGTCGGTGTTTTTTGCTGCCAAAATAGCACGTTAGCAAATCCATTGGTTATGTTTGTAATTGCTACCAATTTGTGGAAAAACTTTCTGAATTAATTGTATAATCGATGGAACTATGACACAAATGTTCAGTGGAAATGAAATATACTTTGTGTCGGCATCAATTGGTACTTTTCCATTACCAATGTCCAATAGCTGTTTTGAAAGTATGGGTGACACATTGCGCTGCAGATTTACTCGCATATTGGTCGTAAACGTGAGTTTCTGCACATGTCTCCAAAGATGCAACGCTTTGAGGCAAGCGTTGAGTTAATCAGCTGGTGTTGAATTTGGTATTACTGGTCTGTTCCACTCGTGAGCATGCAACATATAATTGACCACGTTAAAAGCATGGATTTTCCAGATTTTATTCACACTCTTGAAGCGATTGACCATGTGCCTTGTTGATGGTCATTGAGAAGGCAAGGCGAACGGGGAACCCGAGTCGTTTGACTACAACTATCAAATAAGTCACTGAACCTGGCCTTTAAATGCTGCAAGAGTGAATAGCCATTCATGAAATCGCTATTAAAGGGATATTCACGCCTGGTTGCTAAGGATATTTTTATTGTTGAAAAGGAAGAAAAATTGATGAATTCCGAGATAAAAACGTAATACATGGACAAAAACGAAGCGTATAAGAAAATTGAATGAGGGAATTTAATACTGCATTCTTTTATGCGTTCTATGATACAAATTTCCATCCAATATCTTGAGTGAAAGTAATTTAAAAAAGCAATAAAAGAAAAACCTTCAAACTGTTCCATACAAAATGAATGAGAAAATTAATTTTTTTATAATTTTTTTTCGTGAATTTTTCCGATGTTTTTATAATTATACTGCTATTCAGGGCTGAGACAAATCCAAAAAATCAAATATCATTAAAGTCGGTTCAGCCGTTCTTGAATTATAAATGGTGTAACTAACCCGACTTTGTTTTATATATAGATAGATGAGATTTAAAAAATTTCAAATAATACTTTTTCCACACATGCTAATTGAAATGTCATTTTGCAATTCCACAGCTATTTACTTCAAAACTGACCGATTACTTAAAAAGAATTCGTAGGTCGTGAATAAAGAAATATAAAAACATAAAAAGATTTATAAATAATAATTGCTTCCCCTCTTTTGAAACTGCATTTCCGTATCCAAAAACTACATGTAAAATAATAATCTGATTGTTCATTGACTTCACCACTCGCCTTTATTCTATCCTTATCCCCATTCTCTTTGTCTAGGACCGCTTCTTTCGTTTTGCACGCATTCGCCCTCAATTTCATTGCAAATCTGTTGCTTCAATTCACTTTACAAAAATTAAACAACTATAAATCACCTGAAGATGTACCTATGTTGTCAGGTTAACACTTTAAAATAAAAATCAGTGCGAAACTGGTCTAATTTAAATGAAATAGATAGAAAGTACAATTTGATATAGTTCTTGATAATTACGCGATACCACAAAGTAAATCCGTAAAGACGATGTATACATCAGTTTACCTACATAATATCACAGGATTTCCCAAGTTTTTCTCCTTCGCAGTAACATAGGAATCACCTCACCATGGGAGCTTAAATACTCGTTAGAGGCACAGCATAAGTGAAAGAGCAAGACTCGGGCATTTAAAATATTCAGTTTATATTCCTATTAATTGTGACCGCCCTAGCCCAAGATAGTCCTGAAAGGGTTTATTGAATTTCGCGATGCCTAAAGCAAAGTGTTTAATCCAATGCTCACTAAGCGAGCATCATTTATCCCAAAACCAGTAATCGGGTTGAGACCATAAACCTCCGCCAACCAAATCTGGAACCCTAACCCAGGTTTACACATTTAAGGAGTAGACTCCAATTTTAATACCACGAAGGGGGCAAAGGGTGTAAACTGGGAAGGGGAAAGTGGTTTCGAGAGGGTTGAAACTTAGGAACCCCTTCGCCCAACAGCCACGGCCAGGTCCATCGTAAAGATTAGGTAGATGGATTCCGGCACCGATTTTCCCAACCCAGCGAATACTCCTTCCCCATCTCTTTCCCGTTATCTCTCAAACCCTTCTCCACCTTCCCCAAGTGATGGCTGAACTGCTGACGCTTGTCTGAGATATTCGATACCTCTTTTTCCGACGTCACCCATCCCCAACCCCTGCCATTCCTCAAATCACCCCTAAAAAACTCATGCCAAGGGCGGCGGACCCTTCCCTTCATACCCCATTCTTCAGTCCGGCTACTTCGCTCCCCTCCACAACCCTTTATTGGCTCATTTAGACTTAAAGGGCTCTCATCAGACCCAACCAAGCCAATTAAAGACCTTACCACCGGCAGCCCCATCGGTCTCACTTCTGCCACCAATCCCGTTACTCTTACATTACTCTCTTCGTCCCAATGGTGCTACACACGAGAGTATCCACCTTTTCACTTTTTAGCCCTTTAGCCTTGAATATATCATTTTCTTCTCGTTCGTCAGCAAACTGGCTAATTTTGGCCAGATCATGAGCGGAATGAGCACAAATTGTTTAATCAGGCATTGAATATTTATCTCTGTTGGAAAAATGGCTCCTTACGCTACTGTAGCAGCCATGCCCTAGGGCGTTAGTACATAGTGCATTGAGTTTTGAAGAAAATGCTCAAGATAAAATCTCTTAAGCCTCCGTTTTGTTATACCTAGATATTTACTTTGGGAAGTGTTGAAATATCCAACTTATATGGTTACGTTAACTTCTCATATAGTTTTCATTTTAAGCGTTTTTATTTTCTTCATCCAAATGTCCACGCATCCACGAAAAGTCCTTTCTCCGTACCTTAATAAGCCCTTACCAATTTATGTTGAATTTAAAAAAAATTGTGATAGGTTTTTATCTTACAGCGGCACTTCTATAAACTATACTAACAAAAGATTTCTTATAAGTGGAAATCAAAGAATCCGTGAACTGATTAAAGGGATGGACAGAGGCATTATCATAGTGTATGATAGTAAATCCCGAGTACGCCAGGAAATCAATTAATTTTCGATAAAATGACACCAGTGAAGTATGCATGAAATAAATAAATAGTACGACATAGGAGGTGGATTGAGAAACGCTACTGATGGAAGTAAATATCAAATTGGTCATTTTTGAAAATACGGATTTTCACTAGTGAGCCATAAGTATCAATCTGGAATTGCAAATAGATTCATAGAAACGCAAAAAGATTCACATAAAAATGATGAAACTGAATTTAAAATAAAAGATCGAGTTGCTTGCTCTCCAAATCGTTTTAGTCATTAAATGAAGTATTAACGATACGCGAAAATAGATACAAATTATGTAAATTATATTTCAAATACTTGAAGTATGGTATTGACATAAGGAATCTCATATGAACAAATGAAAGGCCACGTTAAAAAATAGAGACACGATGTTTAATCGCTCCGATGTAGAGACGTCCATACTAAATTATCTATAACTCGTGCACCTTTCGCTAACGTCGAATCGAAAGATGCACTCAGGCGTTGGATTTCTCTCGGGGTGGGCAAAAGAGAGCACTCAAAAAAGAAATGGCACATTTCCAACATCACTCGCTGCTCATCACATATCCGTAACTGGATTGAAGCTGATACGCAAAGGCGAGAAATAAGATGGCCGGGAGCTCCAGTAACAGTAAGTTGGCCGTAAACCGACGGCTTGGCTCGAGAGATTGATTGGGAGCAGGCAGCGCGCTCATTTGAATTAAATGGAAAGGAGAGCGGGATGGAGTGTTGCAACAGTTGGGAAAGACGCTCGAGTTGTGCTAACTCAAGTTCAACTCCAAGAGTTTCAGGTGAGCTGTAAAAAAATGCGGATTCAACGAGGAATGAACCAATCGCGCCATTTGAATGCGACCATAAATTGAATTAAACGGAGTTTTGACAAGGCCCGCCGGAAACGCCGATGGAGATCCAACGTCTGGGGCAATTTTCATGGAAGACTTCGTCTTTGCTGATGCAGCGAACGATATTGCTCAGAGAAGTTCTCTTCTGAAAGATTCTCTTCTCAGCATTATTTAAGTTCAACCCAAAGTATTTAAGCACAGATATGTGTTTTATTTAGAAGAAAATGTTTGTAATCAGGCGACCTTGTTACTGATGGCTCCCCAAATACCGGCTTTCTTTAAAAAGTACCTTAAGTTCCAGCGGCGCAATCACGGTTCTACGTGTTATCGTAGCTTTTAATTACCATTCAAAGAGTGGCAAAACGTGATAGTTATTCGTTGTAGTTTAATAATCCTATTCGTAACAATGGTTTCATTAAGGCGAAAATATAAGAGTGTAATTCTTGTATAATTTTTAATACTTTCTGCATGATGAACTCCATCGCATAAGCAGAGTGCACTTGAGTGAAATGTGGTCAAAGAATGTTTTCTTGATAATTTTTAATAATTTTCTTGATAATTATATGGTTTCTGAAGCAGTAATCGTGGTCCATGAGTGCATATCTTGATAATTTTTAAGTATGCCAAGCATACTTCAAAAATTATCAAGATGTGCACTCATGGACCACGATTACTGCTTCAGCAACCATAATAACTAACTAATAGATGAAGTGTGTTCTTAGGACCGTTACTATTAGCATTTCCCTTGTACAGTGGTTTGTGATTTGGATAAAGATAGTGAGAACGCGAAAGAAGAAACCATGACCCCACCCCATGTTCCATTGGTTAGGTTTGTTTTTTGAACTCCTATTTATCATGTATTACCTTTGTACTAATTGTGGTAAAATTGTGACACGGTCAAAATTTTCTAATTGTTTTTCTTGTTGTAAGCCAAAAATATTTATTCATTTATTTGTTATACATCGTATAATACCTCTTACAAAACGCAAAGGCAGAAAGATGCCAAAACAGTACATCACGCAGGGAGTAAGTCTAAGGGAAAATGTTTACAAGAAGGTGAGATTGGAAAGTCTTTCCATATGAAAGTCGAAAGTCCATACCGTTCGAATGATAGGCGCATTTCAATCACAGCAATTTCATTGGAAAGATACGCTGCAACAAGCCACTTACGCAAAGTGACTGCTAATGTTTAGGAAATTCACACACTGTGTCCCCAAAATCACCCACTAAGCATTAGATTAGAACTTACCAAATAGAATATACTCTCAGAGGTGACTTTGTTTCATTTGACGAGAAATCATTAGAATAAATTACTTCAGGCATTATATACACATTAAATATCTACATATATGTTCCATAAAATATTAATTTTGAAGAGTACATGGGATTTTACTTAATGATCGATCGATCGATTCATAATTCATGTGTTTTCGAGTCATCTAATAATTACGCCTCATTTAGCAAATTGGCTATGGAACATTTACTGTACGCAGAACAAAGAAAACCTAACTCTGACACTCTGCATTAAATCCTTTAAGCTGAGCAATGTACTATTTTTAGAGCATGAGAAATAATTATTTTCTTTTCAGAATAATACGTATTCGTGCGTCAAGTGGTTGAACGAAATAAAAAATCTCATCTTTCACAAATACCAATTTTGATGAATAATACCACAGTCTATTATCACAGGGGGAATCAATTTAAGGCTAACTGCCTTACCGCATTTAACTTCCTCCATTTCGCATAAAAGCAATGAAAAAATAAAGTGCTAGCAATATAGACGAGCAGTCCCTGGAATCTTACGTCGTTAATGTCGTCGAGGCGAGAATCATCATGATAGCGAAAGTCAGCCCATATCGGCGGTAAACTTAATTTTGCGAATCTGATTCTGCGCGCATACATTGCCTCTCCTCGATCCCATCGAGACGGAGGCGCATTTGTAGGGATAAGAGTGCTAATTCGAAAAGAGGTATCAAGTATTCGTACGGATGTAGACGGTAAGAATTATCTTTTGCCTAGTCAGTGCTTCGTGTTGATATATTGGCTTCTAATTCTCAGGAAAGCATTAACATCAATATCTCGGCATATTCAAGTTTCATCTATAATGCATAAATAATTAATATTATTTGTTTACTGTCAGTTATGTGGTGAGAAATAAAGAGCATTTTGAATGAATACAAAATAGAAGTAACTGATTCTATCCAAAAATAGAACCACTGTATGTTCCACCATTTCCAAAAGATGTGAAGGTAAAAGATTTGGGATGATAACTTTGCAAATGAGGAAAAAATATATACTCCCTAACCATATATCACGCTCCTTCCTTCCAGATATCGCATCCACCTCAATTTGGGCCGAGTGTCCGAAGAGTATTGGAAGAGTTGGTCTCCGACGCATTCCTCCTTCTATCCATCTACGACCGCCCTCTCGTGATATGCAGGCTCAATCCTTTCGTCCCGTTGAGGCGCCCACATTTTAGTTTGGCTTTCCACATCCCATAGGCCCGCATAATCGAGTGTGCACCCATCCCTTTTTTCCTGAATATCGATATCAGCGGCGACACTAAATGAACCCACCCTCGCCCCAAATTCAGGGAATGGATGATTCGGGCATATTTATTCCCACTCCACGTCACGGGCAGCCTTTAAATTGATTCCGCTGCCCACCGTCTTGGGATGCTGCATCATGGATTCATATAAGGTAGGAAGGGTACATTTTGAAGTTTACCAGGTATGGTGAGGTAAAGGAAGGAGAGAAAAAAGTGGGTTTAAGTTGTGGACGGGAAAATCATTTTCATATCACCCCACGTAGTTAATGGATACGATAAGGGAGGCTCCGCAAAAGAAGGCAATTTGTGGCATTATGTTCTAAAGACACATAGATTTATCGCATAGGACCGTATTTAGCTCTATACGTGCAATGATAATACGTTTTGTATGTAAAATAAGAGTAATGCACCGCTGAACTTTAGGTAGTAAAATTATTTCTTCATTGGTGGCTACAACCAAAATTTGAGTGAGATCTATACTAAGACACTCGGTTAACGTACACGTCAGGTAACGATTTCTCTTGGGTGAGAGAGGATACGTGTCCTCAGGTCTTACACACCCCAGAAGATTCATCTTCAGAAACCGTATTTATTAAATGTGTATCTTTTAAAAATATTAACACGTAGGGACCTCAAAATGCAATCAGGACAAAAAATGAAACAAATGAAATGCAAGAAATTTGAAGAATATGTTCGTAGTCCGCAAACATTCTTTCGTTTCAGATGATTTTCTTACGTGCTCATAGAACATTTTGACTCCTTTTATGAGGCATTCAACAAACGATTTATTTACTGCTTACAAGATGGCAGGGGATAAAATCGATAAAATCATTTACTAGTTGACTAATTTCTGTTCATAGCAAACACAGAAAATGCAATCCATGCAATAATCAGGAACTTGGTTTGGTATAAGTTACAAAAAATAGTACATTATTTTTAAGTTCGTGTGTTTAATACAACCAATGTGTTTTGAAATATTCACACTTGCAATCCCCGGAACTAATTTCGTTGAATAATTCAATGAACATTATTTAGACGCAGCCCTCGTTCCGAATCAAAGAAGACACAAATAACCAAGCAGGAGATCTCAGCAACTCGGCAGTCTCGATATTGCTCCGGCGACCTTCAAGCACCTCCAATCAACCCGAGGCATATGTGAACTTTATTACGCACTTCGACCCAAGAGGCATCCCCTCCCCCCTGCTTTAACCCGAAATCCTTAATGCCAACGGAGAGAGCCCTTCAGTACTCTAAGCCACCCTCCCGGTGATGGACCAGTAGCAAGCCCCCGAGGCAATTTGGGGACTCCCCGCACGGGATCGGCCTTGGGTCAACAAAGTCAGCGGCTTGAGTGCCCCTCTTCGAAATTCCGCTTCCTGCGATGCCAACACGCTCGCTTCGTCTGCGGACCCAAAGTTGCGCACATGCCTCAAGTTGATTTTGCCAACCGTGCTCCCCAAAGATAGGGTCCGAATCGTAGTGAATAGGTGGATTCAACAGTGCGAACACAGTGATAACTTTGAGATTCCATCCTCAAAAGTACTTCAACCTTCTTATGAAAGAAGTCCTGATGCGAATGAAATCTCGTTCTAGGGATGGGAAAATTTATTACTGGGATTTTATAGTTAATAGGCCAATTAGTAAATTAGCGATGCGTAATATAAATATAGTTTATAGCTACTTCAAATCCAGTAAAATTGTTTAACGTGCCATTGTTTTCATAAAGCGCTACAGAATCCGTGAACAATTGAAGAGAGGTAATTGCGGATATTTAGAGCATAATAAAAAAATCGAAATCATGGATCCCCAGAATTGAATTATTCTCTCTTAGCTTGATGGTTTAGGGGAGTTTTAGGAGACATATTCTCAATTTTGGTTTCCAAGACCAATGTATTCATGAACTATTATAACTAATGTTAATTATTTATAAATCTTTTTTTCCCTTTTTTCTGGTTTGATTTATTTTTTTTAGAAAACGTACACCTATATATTCTTATTACGATATTAAATTCTTATTAAGACTTATTACAAATTAATAGTCAGTTGTTACGGAGAGTGAACACAGCCGAATAGCCTAAAATAAACATAAATTTATGAAATCAATCGAATGAGCAAGTCTTTTACTTGAATGCCATTACTTGAATACTATTTTGGTCTACCATTATGTCCAATACATCCATTCATCATTTACTGTTCTACACTGAACCTGAGTAATTCCCAATTCATCAAGAATTTTTCTCTTTCCGGTAGAATATTTTCCGGTAGATATCTGTGCAATGCACATCATTGCAAAATATTTTACCGTAAAATGTTTTCCTCTCCATTCGCTTCTTTTGCCAGACTTCGAAGTTGTCATTCTCTGGGATGCTTTCTAATTAAGCAAACAAAGGCAATACCTTCCTTTTGTACCTCAATTCCCATAAATAAGATTAATAGTTATCCGTTTCATTTTCATTCCAAACTTCATGATGAAAAGAGGTCCCCAAGGTGATTTAGTAAAAAATATTGGGTCAATCTATATGGAATCATCACAACCTCCTCCCGAACATTTCAGAATTTCATAAAACGTCTAAAGACTGTGAAACACTTGCTTGAGAGTACCATTATTCTCGCGATGTATGCGAGATGTATGTGATTTAATGAGTTAAATTTAAGAAAGGACTTTACAGTCCTAATTTCACTCAAAATAAAGTGTCATTATTCTGAGGGAATTTCGGTGTAACTCGATTCGTTTGTATACAATCACCTTTCCCCTCCTATTCCAAGTACAGGAGGAATCCCCTTCCTGTTTCTCCGTTGTCCTTTCCTTTAAATCCCTTTCACATTCATTATCTCCCAATAATATCTCCTTTGGCATCCGATGTTCGACTGACCTGCTTAGCAAGTGGGAAGTGACATCACCGTTCATCCAATTTCATCAGTTGACAGCTCCTTTCATTCATAAAATGAGCGTTTCGCACATTCATTTGACGGCATGATATATATATAATGTCTTGGTAGAAAATCGCTCTCGGCGACGATGCACATGCATAAATAAAACAGTGATACACTAAACAAACACAGAAACACGCAAAAAGGACACTCACAAAAGAAAACTTGTACGTTTCGACGTCAGGACGCCATCGTCAGCGGTAGAGGAATGATGAGTCCGCTCTGTTCCCTTGGGAAGGAAAGGGCAGAGAGGAAGGAAGGGGGTAAGTGCGAATGGATAGTGGTGGGGAGAGAGAGGTGGCTATTGGGCTTTTAATTCAATGGGCTAGGTTTAGCCCGGGCTTTTCGAATGCTCTTGTCACCCAAATATGGGCGTATTCACGAATTTTCACGTCAACATTACCGGCGGATTCAGGAAGGGCTTCTATGATCTCTAGGGAGAAACAATCGTCAAAATTTTGAGAGTGGGAGGCGGTATGTTTGGGAATGGGATCAAGAAAAGGTGGAGTTTTGGTGGCATGGCGGTGATTGTTCATACGGATATTGAGAGGGGTGGTACATTTTCCCACATAGAAGGCAGGGCAGAAATTGCAGGAAAGGCGGTAGATGATGTTGCTGGTGGTACAATTGGCCGTAGAGGAAGATCTTTTGAGGGAGGGGGTGGCGGAGGGGCGGAGGAGAGAGCAGCATTTGCACCTCGGGCGTCCGCATGTTGAGGAAAGTGGCGGAGGGGGGGCGGTGGGTTGCAGGGAGGGTCTAGTGGATTTTAAAATGTCCCGCAGATTTGAGGGACGCTTATAGGAAACTTTGGGACATGAAGGTAGGAGGAGGGAAGTAGAGGTATTGTTTTTTAAGATTGGATACAGGTCTTTCAATATGTTTTTGAATATATATATATATATATATATATATATATATATATATATATATAGAATATTCTATACTGTGGGAATTTAGACAAAAAATATAAAAAACTTTTTTAAATTTCCAGAATATTTTAACGACCCGTTTCATCCAGCAGTGTTCCGGTCGTTATAAAAATATTCTTGAAACTTAAATAAGTAAAATGTCACTGAGCTTTCATTGCTTGTGTAACGATGGGATTTCACAAAGTTGAGCTTGACTATATCGAAATTTTAGATAATATAAGAAATCAACAGTCAAAAGAGAGAATTTTTCTTTTCAAACAACACTTCCTCTATTCGTTTTAGTATGGTTTAAAATTCGATGGATATATTTTAATATTCCTGCCCTACAGACCAACGAGTTCAGTAATTCTCACTGAAGAATTCACACCAAATTGCTTCTCAAGCGCCTCCGGAACACCTGAACTAGATCTTGTCACTCTTGATCTTTTCTTCCCTCCATTTCACCTTGGCAATTCCTGCTTTACCTTACTCGCTATCGCCACCTGGAGACAAGAGACACAAAAGCGTCTGGCAGGGAGTGAGAGAGAACGGTGGGCGGAGAAGGTGGGTGGAAGGACAGCGCAGCGGAGGAGGGCTTAAAGGAAGAAAATTGCGTCTTTATTCAACCCGTCGACATCGTTCTCATTAGCAGAAGCCAGAATCATAATTGATCCATTATGCGTGAGGGAGATTCGTTCCCTCCAATTGACAATTCAAATCGGAAGGAGCCATCCATCGGCCGACGTCCTGATTGGGGGAAAACGAAGGAGATGGTTTCCCGTTGACTAAAGGCCTCGCCCTCGTAACTAGTTTTCTGAATTCCGTTCAAGAAGATAAAGCATTAGCTTTTCACTAACGACTGTGGTTGGTTTTTTACCTCCGTGACTAGGATTGCCAAACCTCTGGGATCTTCAAGAAGACTTAAGGAGTTGGACGATAATTTTTATACCGCCCGCCTCCTGAATTGAATTTTATGCAGTTTTAAGAATAAAAATTTAAAAAATATGGTTTCAAAAGTTATTCCACCTTTTCAAGTCTTTCGTACATTTATAACTACTTGAAAATGCAAGTTTTATTTAATTTCAATGGACTTGGGCCACGTATAATTTCTTTAGCTTTGAAATAACATTTCTAGATTAAGAAGTGTAAATAAATACCGAGATATCACTTAAAACACGACTACCTGTCAAATAAATCAAGAAACTGATATAATGATGTAGGATCTAAGCAACAGTTAGGAATTGCTTGAAACAGTTTCACCTCTACATTCCATTTCATTTAATTCCATTCAACAAAAAAATTATATGCCAACAAAGACAGAAATTTAAAGCGGAATCGACGAAAGTGGCCGAAGATAGCAGCCTGTAGATTTGTCACGGAATGTCTATCTTTATACTTCGATGTAACATGAACTGTTGGCATGACAATGATGTCAAAAATCTAAACCAGTCGCATTAAACATTTATGTGTGGAAAATTGCAAAGCGTTCTTCTTCCATTATTCCTCCCATCAGTATCTATCATTGAAATTTATACATTTTGATCACAGAAAAGTGAAAATAAGGTCGAGGAATGTGTATACATACCTCAATATTTCTTGTTTGAGATAATGGATAGGATATGAGCTCATCAGGGAAAAATCAATCGAAAAAACAATTTTAAATACTATCACCGACAACCAAATAAAATGGCATGCACACTTATGACGAATTGCGGAGGGGAAGATATTTTAGAAGGTTTGGATTAGGAAATAAGACCATTAAGACCATGGAAAAATGGTAGGATAATATTGTCAGTGAATTGGAAAGAAGGAGACTGCCACCAAGAGACTTGAGTGACAATACGAAAATGGTAATTAGCAGTGAATACTCGAAATTTATAAAAGAATGGCACACAATGCTAAATGGTACAGCTTGATAACAATTAAATATAGATAAATATAGAACATAGCATAGATAGTTCAATTTTCATAAAATGCTGTATTTTATGCTTCTCATTCACTTAGAATACACAATCTATGGTTAAATTACCCAGAGTTACACAGATATTTCTACTCTTGGATCGGACTCCTGGAATCAAGTATTCTAGAGATGGCAGTTCTATCTGAGAGTCAGCATGCGAATCAATAAGAAATGCAAAGTGCTGAAATTAGTTCCCTTAGAGAAGGTGGTTGTCTATCTCTAATATCTTTGACGATTGAAACCAATACTTTATTTTAGAATGAATCGATTTGAAACGACAATCGCCGGTGGTTTTCCCGATTTAAAATTGGTTTAAAAACTTTAAACCAAACTGCATGGTATAAGAAGGTACTGAACAATATATTTTACCTACGT
Source organism: Pyrrhosoma nymphula (assembly GCA_963573305.1). Classification (NCBI taxonomy): domain Eukaryota; kingdom Metazoa; phylum Arthropoda; class Insecta; order Odonata; family Coenagrionidae; genus Pyrrhosoma; species Pyrrhosoma nymphula. Next base: position 43,002,356 of record OY754334.1, read on the forward strand.
TCGAGTGCAATTGCTAATTTTGATTGAAGAAATAATTTTTAACAGTAAGTAAATCTATTGTTCCAGCACGAACAAAAATAACATCATGACGGGGTTTTTTAAAGAAAGATACAAAACCATAGGGTGAAATACCACCACAAATTTGGCATAAACACTATAATTTTATGTCTGATACATTTTCAGTAACGTCATAGAAACTGCTCAAGGAGATTAATTGTTAAACTTTTCTTTAAATTTTGAATGCAGTTATTTTATTTCCCTGCATCTGCCTCTCAGAATACCGGACAGTTGAATCGGCTACCTATGCAACAGATATTATTATTGTAACGTTTTAATGCTTGGACTTTAGAAACATAACTCTCACATCTGAGATATTTTTCGCAGCGATATTTATTATTTTTATTGGTTGCAAATTATTATAGATAATCAATTTGCATGACTGACAAGATGAGTTGATGCTATGTTGAATGCAAAATTTCGTATAATTAATAGGTAAGTATAATTGGGGATATAATCCCTTAAACTAAAGAGAAAAATGTCCATAGCAAGATAACCAATATATAAAAGAAAGGAAAATATGTGTATACTATTTTTACATACGAAGCATTTACAGGCAGGTTTTGGCAGGGTATGGTCACAAATATACTGAGTACATTACACTAAGGGCCGCCGACTGTAAACGTTTTTCGTTGATACCCAGATCCGTGAGATAAAGCAATTGGAACAATATTTAATCATAAAAATTGAATTTAAAAAATGTTAAAGATGAAAAGGTATAATTTAATTAGAATCTTTAATGTCAAACCAACGTGTATATTTTTGTTAGTAAAACCGGGAGTTTCAGCTAACTTCTTCCACTCTCAATCCTAAAGCCGCTTAAGATAGCTAGCAATGCCCATGAGAGAATAACTGTGTTGTAGTTACCCCTCCACAAAACTTGCATCCATGAAACGGGTCGGACTGAGGTCGACCGATAACGGCACTTAGAAGTATTTAGATATGCAAATATTTTCCCCTAGAGTAACTTATATGAATTTAGAGCGGTGGTACGAATGGTTGCTTATGTGGCCAAGAGGAGAGCACAAGGAGCGCATGTTTGGTGACAGCATTCTCCATAATGCCCGTAATGTCTCTAACGCTCTCTAGATAAAAAGGACAGAGGCTATATTAGAAACTCCCGGAGCCACTTGAGCCCAATTGTAACAACCTGCAAGTTAAAGAATGTTGCTGAGCTAGGATGACACACACAATATTGGAGATGCTTACACTAATTTATTGATTGGGCAAGTTTCAAGAGCTCCAATAATATAAGAGTGGGGACCTGAACGCATGCAGTACTCAATCAAATATTAGGCTTTAAAATAGTTTTGAATGTTAAACTCCGCGAAGCCATTATCAGGGTTGATCGTCCGAGCCATCGAAGCAATTATTTGAATAAAAAATATTAATGTTCAGATGTTGGCAGCTTCCTTTCCGCATAAATAGGTACCAGCTAGTCATGCATGCGTGCGATGCGAGGTACTTCGTCCCGTAAATAATAATTTGTTAAAAGGATATTTTTTGTTAATGGGGACATGCATAACGGAATCAAGAGGAAATACTCTGCTAGGTTGAAACTAGAATAACTTACGATGGAAAAAGTAAGGAATGGTGAGTAGAGTAAACCTGACAATTAGGAATTTTTACCAAAGGTTCAGCACACAATTTGCTGGTAACTAAATTTGGGAAGTAACGACATTACCATTGATACATTTCTCTGAGCATTGCTAATACATGGCAATTAAGTTTGGGCAACGAATGAATCTTTGGATTGTTGACTGCTGGTAATGTTGCAATACAGCAGTTGTACTGTAGGTCCAATAAATAAGGCATAATACACTTGAAGAGTAGAACCACTGAACAACTACACCATTATTAAATTGAAACAGAAGATGTAGGTATTTACTTTTTGAGCCATAAAATAGGTTCACAATATGCCGAAATCATAATAAAATAAACGCTACAGAGATTTTATTTGGAAGTCTGGATTTCTTCTAATTTTGTCCCATTACAACTTTAATGTGTATTATAGGTACTCCAACAAAAACGCGCCATGCATTAATTGCGATTATGGTGGTTAAACTCAGGTCACTAGGGACATGTTAAGAAATGTTGGGCCCGTACAGGGGTTGGATGGGTGACCATCTTCCAACCCTCTACCTCGGTGTTCTTGTCCCCTGTCTGAAAGCGGCGGGTAGGTTAAATGTGGGACGGTACAATAAACCCAAAAGGGTCTAAATGCCAGGAGAGCTCCAGAAGGCACTCAATCACCCAATCAATCAATCAGGGCCATAGAGAACATCGAAAGCTTACGATGTTTGAATTTGTAAATAATACCGTATCACTGTAATGCGTATATCGCAGATGTAAATTTACTATTATCAATCTGTTTGCCAATCAAATATTGTTTTCAAAGCACGGTTCAGGGGACGTAAAAAGGAAGGTAAGCTTTTAAAGACTGACTCCCGGCGCTGATTGAGCGACGCGGCAGATTTTCGAGGAAGAAACATGAGAGATTGTTGGGGAAATTCCTGGTGAGTTCTACTTACTTTTTCTCTTCTCCACCCTGCCTACTCGGTGATATTTTCTTTCACTGTCTATCCCAAATTCCCTGCTCCATTTTACCTTCTACCACTCTCTGTCCGAATACCCATCGCCTAGGGGAGTACAAACAGCAATCTGACCAAGTCTTGCGATCGGAGGCGACTTCACCCTTTAGCTGGCTAAGTCAATCACTTCGGATCCTTGGCCTCCCTCTGCGACCGCCGATCCACTGTCCCCCTTCGACCCGTGTATTTCCATCGGGACATCCTAGCAAGTTATCGCACTTTATTTTATCCCAAATCCCCATTCCTTCCCGTATTCTTACTACCTCTCAGGTGGCACCGGAAAGGGTATATCGATTGGTAACTTCAGGAAGTCAAACATTTGCATGCTCTCCAAATAAATTATATAATTAGCTACCTAAAGAATATTTACCGGACGTGACAGTGTAAAGATTAAGTATCCGATAGCCAGCGATAATAGGATCTCTGGAAAATGCATCTAAGAAATTATGATAAAAAATTAGAAACAGCGATTTTATTTGAAAGTTATTTTTGCACAAATTAAATTGACAAATGCACTAAACAAATATGATTGCCCTCAAAATAAAATATAGTAATGTAAATAAAAAATAGTAATGACTATTTAAAAAAAAAGCTCGCCTCAAATTCTGTTTTCCAATACTCCTTGTTATTATTTGGTAAAATACAGCAAATTATAAAATTAATTACAGGGTATTTTAAACAAATGTCTCCATCCCTTCCTTTAATCTCCCTCATTTCCAAAGCACTCTAGCTTGCTTATCACTCCATCGTTCCTGGTGAACTTCAATCTACGGCATTTACTTTTGTGATTACTTTCAGAATATTTAAAAAATATCAAAAAATACCAAACATGAGTTTCTGTGACCACCGTATTTGGGGGAACCATCGGTATATTGAAACAAAACAAATACATTTAAGGGATAAGTAGACTTTAAACACGTATATCCGTATTATTCTCCAACGCTTGATAAAATAATCCGATCCCCTTAATTGGCAGTAGGTGCATTGCATGGAAAGAAAAAAATCTTCCGTTATAATGGCACAAGTAGATGGATATAGATGTACTCCTAATTTACATTCAATATAGATGCAAAAGGAGTCTTTACATTGCAAGCATAACCTAAATCTCTGTTAAATACACTTCGCGAAAATGGCTGATGGCAAAAATAAAAAGGCCTACTTGTTTTCATGGTCGAAAGTAAGTAAAGGACTTTTCTTTCATAACGATGAAATATTCTAGAAAAAATAGACTAGGTTTGGTAAGATGAGATCATTTTATTCCAAAAACAAAAAAGTAAGATTATCATGGAACGAGTGACTAGGCAAACCGGAAACATCTTAGCAATGATGGTTATTAAAGAGAGATTTTTTCCTGGGCCCTGAACCAAGGCGACTTCAAGATAATATATATCCCAGTCATCCAATTTGTAGCCCTTATTCGTCAGATATTTCTTGAAGCATCCACCATATAGATTAGGTATGAGTTGAGAATACCTGTATTTTAGATATTTATGTTTCCAAATATGGTATTTCAAACAACAATCGAGCAAGTAAACATGAAATATGCCCAGCGGCATCAATAGATGCTTAACTACTGTTGATTTTAGTTTCTGAAATATGAATCCATCTCCCATAAGTCCAATGCTTCAATATTTAATGTTTCACTATTTTTATGCTTTTATGCGAGGCAGATAGGGAACCTGACTCGTATTCCGTATGGTGTACGTGGGTGGTGATAGCTGCTGCACGTTAAGTACACCTTTTAGCCGTGAATAATGGAACGACCTTACGATGCTGGGTGCGCCTGCGTTCAGGATTGCTCAGCCGGCGGGACAGAGCCTCAGAGCGCGGTCATTTCGTACCCACTGTCACCATTAGGGCCCGTTGGCAAACTCTAGCGCCAGCGCATTCCTCTATTACCTTAATTAGTGTGCCTTGCTTAATGGACCATTTATGATGACAAAGTACATTCTGGCACTCCTCCACTTGAAGGAAAGTAGACATTTAACGAGTAAACACTAGGGTTGTAATGCAATCTCCTTTATTTTACAACGGTGTCTCAATTCCTTTATGCCCCAGAATTGCAAGCATATTGCAAGGTCGAACGATAGAGGAATTTTAATGGGTATTAAAAAGAACGTTATTATAGTAGACACTGTTAAAAAGGACTGTGGTTTTTATGATGCTCCGCATAGATGATGAACATGGGTGATATGTGCCCGAAACACTAGAGAAGAATTCACACCAAATAGTCAATCGTTGAATCAGGAAGTTAAATTCAACAAACACACATGTCGGCTTTATAATAAAGCATGTTTCCCAGAAAATCTACATCAAGCTATGCAATAAGATCCTAGCGATATATACACAGTGAGATAAAAGGTTTATTTTTATTAGTATTACTACAGGTAGGCTAAAGAGAAACGCTGACGTAAATGTAAAAGATGAAAATAATATATCCTCTAATAACCTATCAACAACTGCAGATCCAAAATTACCAATTACCAACATGATAAAAAATTCCTTCTATAAATCTCAATACGTCCTACATTTCTTCACCCAAACAGATAAATCATTACCCGAAAATGATGCTTATTAATTAAATCTCAGATTGTGAAATATAAAACCTGATCGCCAATATCCTCCCACAGCTGATTAATTTCATCTCTCTGCTCTGCCTTTTTCAAATTTCCTCCAGCTCTAATGCCTCCTTACCCACTATTCCAAGCACCTCATTCTTCATTCTTGGTCTCGCTTTCCGTCATCACTTTCCCCATTAACCTCTACACCTACACACAAACGCAGTGAAATGATTGAATGACACATGTGAAGAGTAAATTGTAATGGGCACAGAGGCAGGTAATTTACAATTTCGTGGTTGGGTATGCATCACTAGTGTGGTCGCTATGCATCAATATCGCTGGTTAATAATTTCCTATGAAATGTAAGGAAGCACATGACTGGGATTATTAGAATCAATGAGCGAAAACACGTTTTTGATTTATCCGTACATTTTGTAAACATAAAGACTTTCAAAACATAAAAAAATTATATTATTAAAAAAAAGAAAGTTCGTAAAAAACGCTTCACTCATAATATTTACATAAATCAACTTTAGTGCTTCTACCGTGGGTGATATTGGTAGCAAACAAAGTTATTTGGTGTTTTCCCAGTGAACGATGCTGCTGATGTCTTATCAAGTTTCCCATCAAGTCAGGCAAAATACTGCTGCCAACGTTTCGACGTCTAAATTTTCCATCGTCAGATGTCCTGAACAAATTCATCTTTTGGGATAAATTCCTAGATGAATTACCATCAACATCCCCTAGTTCAACGCTTCAACCTCACATTCTCCCTCAGGTATACTAATTCGATTCATTCTTCAGCCTCTCGTTTACAATTTTTCTAAATTAATTTTTATGAGAAATTACAACATTTCTTACTTTCTTCCTTTCAGTGGTTCTTCCCCAGAACCACCATAAAAATGATTTCTGAATCCTCATGAGGCAAACCTGCTCACGGATATGACCTAACTTCTAACAGACGCACAACCACGGTGCACCGCATCCTCATTCTTGTTTGCACGAGGAAAGCTGAAAATCCAATTAGCTGTGCGTACGGTGAAATCTTCCACCTTGTTCCCCGACGAGATGAGCAAGGGAACGAAGCACAGAGAAAAGTGGACACATGGGACTTTGCGGGATGGATTCTTGCTTTGCTTCTCGCCGTTGGAAGGTGGGTGTGGAGATGTGGACAGCTTCAGCTTCCGGGATAAAATTTATGATTTCCATTTTCCGAATTCCTATAGGAGGTAGTTAGGGAAACTGTTAATATTGTTCCGTGAGCTCAATAAAAATAACATTGATAATGAAGAACTGTCTATATGTTTTCCATGTTGATTCTTCTGGTGACGAAGTTCCGCAGTCTACTCAGCTTGCTTCCTCAGGTCAGAGCTTCAGTCAATCATTTGTTTCTAGAGACGGAGTGTGATTTCACGACCAAATAAAAATATCGTTCCATGTTTCTCCGCTTAGTTCCGGTGGTGTTTTGTCGTTCCCATCGTATTTATATACCATTGCGAATATTGCCAAATGCTTCGACGAAGGTCACAGTTTTTTGGCACTGTGACTGCGTCGGAGTTGTCACAATCTCAACTGAGATGATAATGCCATTCATATTCAATCCTTATTTGCGATTTAAAGAAGCCAGTCTCGTTGCCTTCAAAACGTGGAAGACACACTATCAACTTTCATAGTTTCTCTTCTAAGCATTCACTCAAGTAGTATAATTATATATATTTTAGGAAAAGTCAATAATTGCAGATACCAAGCCAAAGCGATTCCGTTTATCGGAGTCAAACAACCTGTTTTGTATCCTTGGAAAGGGAAACGATAGTAGTAAAGAAAATCAGGTGGAACTCAACAATTTATTACAGCGAGGAAACTTTTACAAACCACATAACAATAACTCAACCACGACCCGGGTTTCAACGGCTAAGCGTCATCATCAGGTGAACAAAAGTGTACAGCAATCCCTTATATACCTTCAGTCAATTGGGGGTGGGGTAGTGGCGTTGAGGGGGGGGAAGGAGGACGGGAATGGACAACAATAGCGGAAAGGATGGGGGAGTTGGCGGGCAGCAAGTATTCGTTTAAAAGATTAACATTAGCGTCAACATTTCTTTTTAAAATTTCGAGCTGTTCATATGCATTTAGCTCACGTCGGTTATTGGTAAAATGCAGTACTTTAACTTTAAAATCACTTTTATGGTCACAGGTTAAAAGGTGTTTCGCAAAATTGCTCTTTTCTTCATGGTCATTTTTAAAAGCACTATAATGTTCTTTTGTTCTTTTCTGGAAACTTCTCGAAGTCTGCCCCACGTAGACACTTTGACAGTCGTTGCATGACAGTTCATATATACCGCTTCTGCACATAGAGTCCACTTTATCTTTACAATTAACAAACCAGTTTTTTAGGGTCATGGTTGACTTATATGATACATAGCATTGATTTTTGGGGAATGATTTTACAACATTTTCGGTTATATGACCGTAATAACTTACAGAGCTCCATTTACAATCCATTTTACCACTATTAGTAGAATATATTAGGTGCACAAAATTTTTCTTCATCTTTTTACTAATTAATTTGTCTATTATCTCTGCTGAATAACCGTTTGCAAAAGCTATTTGTTTAATTATGCTCTTTTCTTTCTCAAAATCTTCTTTCATGAGTGGGACATTAATGAGTCGGTTAATCAAGGCATGGAATGCTGCCATTTTTTGTGAGTGGCAGTGTCTCGAGTCGGCAGGAATGACGATGTCAGTATATGTTGGCTTTCTATAAATTGAAAATTTATGACGATTATTCACCAGAGAAATAGTCAAATCCAAATAGTTAATGGAACGTTTGTTATCAGTCTCATTCGTAAAAAGGAGTTTTGGATGTACATTGTTTAAAACCGTTTTAAAATTGTCCAACTGTCGGTCCGTCCCATTCCATAAAATCAAAATATCGTCCACATATCGATACCAGTATATTACCCTATTTAATAGGCTATGTCCTGAGTTAAAAAGTTTATTTTCATAAAAATCTAGAAAAATGTCAGCAAGTAAAGGAGAGATTGGGGAGCCCATAGCTAAACCCTCTGTCTGTTGATAAAAACAATTATTAAAAAGGAAATAGTTCTGATGTACAGTGATATTTAATAGTACAGATAGTTCCTTGACAACACTTTCTGTGGCTCCCGCTGATTTTAGAAGGTCAATTGTTATTTGTACTGCTTCATAAGGTGGCACATTTGTAAAGAGATTAACAACATCGAAGGAGACAAGTCGTGCTTTGAGGGGGACATTGACGTCTTTTATTTTATCAATGAGATCCCGCGAGTTCTTAATGCCATATTTTGGTTTAAAGGCCGTGTATTGCGTAACTAGTTTATTCAGATGATGTGCCAGCTTATGACTAGGTGCACCTACGCCTACCGGTAGAGACTACCGGTCTAATGGGGTAACCAGGCTTGTGGATTTTTACCAGTCCATAAAAGCGCGGGGGCATTGGGTTAGAGGGACATAAACGGTAGATATCTTTTGGACGAAATAAAACGTTGGAAGAACCAAGAGCCGTTTTAACCGCATCCTGAAATTTGGATGTCGGGTCTTTAGGCAAAACACTTACATTAGCCAAATTTATGAAGTCAATACATTTACTAAGGTAATCACCACGGTCTAAAATAACTACAGAATTGCCCTTGTCCGCTTTTTGCAAAATGAGGTCTTCAGTTTTTATCTGCCTTTTAATAGAGTTCAAAGATTTGAGGACATTTAGTTCTTTTCTTGAAGGTGAATCAGTTACATCATTGCGCACTTTACTCAACTCATTTGCTACAATATATTTGAAATTGCGATTTACTCGATTCAAGGCAAAATCACAGTCCACCGCTAGTCGTTCCAAGTCCCGAGAAGTCACCGGGACTGGTGGGGCTTACTTGAAACCTTTCCTGAGGATATCCAAATCATCCTCATTAAACTGATGATGAGAGAGATTAACCACTCGATCATGAAAGTCATGAACACTCGGCACTGCAGGAAGTTTAGAGCTGAAATCAGGTCGGCGTTCCTTTAATCGCAGTAACTTGCGATTAAGTTGTTCGCGTTTTTTAAAGGCCACAACACTTGACTGAAGGTATATAAGGGATTGCTGTACACTTTTGTTCACCTGATGATGACGCTTAGCCGTTGAAACCCGGGTCGTGGTTGAGTTATTGTTATGTGGTTTGTAAAAGTTTCCTCGCTGTAATAAATTGTTGTGATGGAATACCACAAAGTTTCTGAAGACTACGTTTTATCCAGGTGGAACTCAATTTAGGGACTCACTACTGGACAGATTTCATTTGGTGTCAACCGTTTAAGGAGCATCTTTGACCCTCCACAATCCCATGCCCACCTTGGCCTCGTGCATCTATTGTTTCACCCTCACTACGGCTTTGCTGTGAATAAACAGTCACTATTGCAGTTCAGTCTCTGTTATCCGAGTCGACATTTTCGAAGGTTCCATATTATCCATGGTTCAGATAACTATGCTGAAGATACACTAGGCCAGTTTTTATCTTCAAAATTAACGATATAATCCTTCATTAATTTACACATTTTCAAAACCTGGGAATCACAGCGCTATTTTATTGTTCTATTGTCACGAGGTAAGAAAAATAGAGAGGCTGGGGAGAAGCGCAAGGAAAGCAGGGGTCAAGAGAACTGTAAATGAAAGCCTGGGGATGGAGGAAATATTGCTTTTTCAGCGTTATTTTAACAAAAAAGAAGTAACGGTGCGGGAACAATTGCTCATTTTATAGACCCACATGCCAACTCAGCAAAAATATGGAACGGGGAATTGTCCCTCACCTCAAAAATGGAAAACAAGTAACAATAAAATAAAAATATTCTCTGATGATTTTTGTTCCTGATAACGCTGTGAGTCGGTAAAACGCGTAGTCCAATCAAAAAGGTTTTAAGGTAAGTACAAGAGTTTATTATTCACCGTTTTGATCATCCATGTGAACTTAGCAAGATGGTATCAATTTCATGATGGCAATATCATTAATAAGATGATCTTAATGATTGAAATATCATTAATAAGTCTTGTGGCTGCTGGAGATAAACTATTACACTCTCTCGATTCCTTAGGTTCCTTAAATGGTGGGTATCCGTGGACCACACTCACGAGAGAGTGAACGAGAAATGATGGGGAATAAGTAGGGAGGGAGGAAGGCGGGAGAGAGCGAAACGGATCAAATATGGACCAATTCATTTTCCCCGGAAACAAACGTGAGTCCCTCACCTCACCCTGTCCCACGTCCTGATCTCCTACGCCCACTCCTATGCCTCCACCCACACTAAGCTTGCGAGCAATGCCGGGTCGAGGGTGCGGGGGCAAGAATGGGGGCGAATGTCGACTGGGATAAGAGGGAATTGAGGCAGAGGTCGCCTCGCAAAACACCTCGATCCCTTCCATGGACCGGTCATTCTAGATTTCGTCTCGCGTTCCTGACCGTTAGCGTAATGTCCTCTACCAAAGTGCGTACCTACGCAATCAATTATCGTACCCTCCGTTCCCCAAGCGTCTTGATTCATCATGGTGATGACTCGGTGTTGGTTTCAATAACAATTTATAATGGACAAAAAAGGTCTGAAAGTCAATAGAAAATTTACTGAATATCTATGGTTAGATGGATGTAACATTGAATTTGAATTTATAAGGCTAGAGAAGCCAAAGGAGACCACAAAAAGGTGGTATGACTGTATATAAAAGGGCTCAGGAAGAAAAGATTACTCATGGTAATCTATGCTGAAGAAAAGAAATGATAACATACTTTGTTACCAAGCACGTGTAATTTTTTATACCTCTATCGTATAGCAGCCCAGGTTGCTCTGCCCTCCACCAGGTTATATTCCCTTTTCCATCATATTTGACATTACTTTCCTTCCTTTTCATGGACCATTGCCCCCAGACAAACGAATTTGCGGCGTTTTGAACATGCTTAAGTAGATGTTGATGTTCAAATCCGTGATGTGCTAATTACCTGTCAACCGTGCCTTTTCAATATTGAACTGGGTGCTTTCATCAAGCGCTACCAGTATCTATTTCGAATCACAGTATAGACAAAAGAAATTTTCATTTTTAATTACACATAAATTTTCCAAATTGGGTTTCCTAATTTCCTTGGCTGAGATTTGTAATGTGGTCCTTATAATATATGCCAATCATTAATGAGTTAAAATGTCGCTTTAACTTCTAGGACTGTGGTGCATTGGTACAAGTACTGCGAGGTATTTAAAACGGAGAGTCTATTGAGACCTTCTCTTCCTATAAAGTTCATGAGAACTTTTTAGTGGAGGAAGAAGAAACAGTATCTTGATTGGCTCTTCTGCGCTCGGCGCTATATGGATTTTAATCTCAGTATTGGGGATTAATTATTGTTTTCTATTTTCGCAAGTGCAGGTTGGTAGCGCTCTTAGATAAAACTCACGATTCGATGCTAATGACAGGAGTAACCGACCCATTTTCTACCTGATATGCGTCCTTTGGTTCGCTCGTAGTGGAAAGAAAGAATAAACTCCCCGAACCTCTGCTCCACCTAACCTCCTGCCAATTGTCATTCTCACTCCTCGGTCGCCTAACAGGTAAAACTCCCATTTTGCGTCTAGGACAGATTGTAGTATCCCATGTTGTTATGGCGAGGGAGTACGAGAAGGCATTCAAAGGGATTGGAGCTGGTCTCTGGAGCGAGTATACGTGGGACGAAAGGCCCGGGCAACGACCTGCCACGATTGAAACACCAGTTCCCGATCAGTCACCGAAGCATCGTTGGGCTCGGCTCGAGGGGTGATCCTCCGATTCCACCGAGTGCTGTTGCTCCTGTCTGCACCTGGCAGGCAGTTAGTGCTTTTGACCTTAGCTGTCGAAGCACGTTAAACAAATATACTACTACTACTACTACGAAAGGCGCTTCCTTGACGTGTTACCAGTTTTCTCACCTACGCTCTTTGTATATCATTTAATTAATCTCAGCATACAATATTATATTTTCACTTTCCATACCATGTGATCCACTAAATTATGAAAAATTGTTTTTCATAATTTTCTATTATGATTAATAAATGTATTTCTTTGATGAACCCATTCATCTAAATCTCAATCCAAATAAAAACATATCTGTGAGCATTTTTAAGTCAATACAATGCTAAACTAAATTTAGCTATTAAGAGTGGTTTCATACAGCTCAGGACAATGAATATCATTATATTTGTATCAGTATACTTCTGTGTATCAAAACATTCGTCATTAAGCCTACTTCCAATATTCCACGATCCCCATTAAAACATGAGTTATCTAATTCAAAACTAAAAACGCTTTTGCTAAATTATAATTTCATAATGTGTCATTTACATTTAACATTCAGAGCGGTTGAATTCATTCAAATGCATTTCATAATCTCATTACTTTCTCAACTCCCTCTGCATAAAAACATCCCCATCTAGCCCTCATGTGTTCCTCATACACCTTGTTGTAAGAAAAACACTTATTGGACTACAACACATTTTTGTGCCTGTTTATTGTACTTAGAATTTTTCAACTAATTTCTCTCTTCATAGTGGATGGAACCATCACAGACCAATGATTGCTATTTTCACTCATCCTCCCACTTTTAAGTCCAAACTTCCATTCAAAGAAAATAAAGCGTTCTCAAGAATGTCCATCATCATCATCATCATCATAGGCATGAATTCCTGAGTTTGTATTACAGCATACCACCATTCTACCCCGTTCCTTAATAACTCCTTTAAGCTCTGTTCCATATTTTGTTTAAGCTAGTCTATGTCCTTGGAATTTCTCTCAGGTCTCCTAATGTGGTCTTTGCAAGTACGTTGTCTCAATGTGCTGCCAATCTATCTGGATTTTACTTTCCTCGTATTCCTTTCAGTTTTTCCTCTTCTACTCTTCCTCGATTTTTATCCTATCCCTCACTTTTTCTTCGGTATTCCCCTCCAAAAGAAGGTTTCGAAAGCCTCAAATCTCTCCTTTTTCAGCTTGGCAATGTAGCATGCCACTGAGCTATATTGCGTAAAATCCACACGTATACATTTGAGAAACTGTTTCTTTACTGATATTCTTTATTTGACACAAGGGTGTTTCTTCACTTCCATCAGAACTTAACCAAACCTATTCTCCGCAGCATTTGACATCCGATTTTTTATTTAAATTTTATTTTTTTAAATTGAAAGCAATATTCTTTCATTTGTAAAGTTTTAAACTCTCAATGCCGTTCGGCTTGGCGATAGATAATGAAAAAACTTTTTTATTTACCTTCGTACAAAGAATTGTAACGTATAAAGCGACAGCTAGAATGAACATTTGCGAAATTGAATTATATAGATGGCTCGGATAATAGCCGCTGTTTTGATTCCTTGCAGGCATGCACAGAATATCCACGATATTGACTCTATTTAAGCGCAGAATTAACGAAGATACACACTATCACCGTTATTTTACTTTTTATAAAAATAGCGGAGAGTAGCTGCAGGTAATGTAATAATTGCCCTCAAAGATAATTTGAGTTCGATTGGAGATAATCTAATACATTTTTTAAAGATCTATTGCTATTTAGTTATTATTCTACAGTAATTGGTCAAAGTCTGCATGGTGATGACGATACAATCAGTTGGTCATCTCAGTAAAAACGAAACAACCGCCATTTGAACCCCATTTCTGCCATCAAAGTACACGGATAGTTTCGAGCCCGCATATATTTTGCGCGAATAGTGGATTGCATCCGTTATCGAAGCACACATTCTTGCACTTTTGACTGTTCAATCTAATGCAGCAATTCATTGCACATTAAAAGCATTAACATTAAAAACGAGCTTCAGAATTAGTCACATAATTCCAGTGTTCAGTGCTGATGCATTTATTCGAAATCAGTTTATGATATCCGTCTTCATCCCTCTACCCAACTACACACCAAAACTTTCGTGTGGTGATAAAACCTCTTGCACTTTGTCCATCCTCTGTTCCTTCTATATCCAAAACCCCGTGGTCTCCCATCTCTCGTCACGTCCCATACCTGCCTCCCCCTCTCTCGTTGAAACGGCGTTTAATTAAGCCCCGTCGGGAGAAGGGAGGGAATTTCACGCAGAGGAGGAGGTAGGGCATACCCAACAGGCAGCCTCTCTATAAGTATCTCTCTCCCCGGCCAACCCGTTTAAAACCTGCCACGGCTCCCTTTAACCTCAATAGGTTTCACAACCCCCAACCTCAGTCTCCATCTCTCTCTCTCTCTATCTCTATCTCTCTCTTAATACGTACCCTGTTCCCTCTCTCACTCCTGTCTCCGCAGTGTCCCAATGATCCCTTTCCACGCCTCCCTACCACCCACGCCCGTCCCCGGAGACCAACGCAGTGGCGGCTGCGGGATTTTGCCATAACCAAAACCAACCCCCGAAATGCCACGGGGAGAGATTTTTGGGCGAAGGTTAAGGGAACGTTCGCATGCGTGAGTTTAACTCTCCATTACCAGTGTACTGTATTTACAACAACCTGAGAACCACCGGTTGCCACGGCGTATAAGGACAAAAATAACGGAAAAGAATGAGCGAACAGGGATAAGGATTGAATGGATGGAAAGGAAAATATGTGCACAGAAAACGGAGAGTTAAGGCTATGAACAATATAATATATAAATATAAACCGTAAACTAGAATACACTATTTTACGATTTGTATTAAATATTCCCTTTCATGAACATGTAAGTACATCATTTAATACTATCCAACGGCTAAACTTAAGTAGAAAACGGAACAAAAGGTAATATTTTTACATAAACTAATTCTAAACCGAGGGCATTCAAATTTGTATGATAATATAGTTTTCAATACTGAGAGGGAGAAAAGATTAACAAGGAAAAATAAAAATGTCATTTACTCGCTCTGTTTTTGCTTTAGACATTAATAGTAAGTAGAAATAAGGAATTTAAGTACTTATCATCAGCGCGTTATCTCCAATTTTTTTCGTCTATCAATTCTAGAAAGGTCATTTATAGGTAATTAACCTCCCTTGTCACCTACAAACTCGCGTGATATATATTTTACAATAAATCTATGCGAGCATGCACTCCACACAGATCCTGGTACATTATAGTTTCTGATAATTCCACCTCCGCAAGAGTAATTTGACGGTACACTTGGGCATTTTAAATAATTTTTTTATCGGTTTACTTCTCGATTCCAAATAATTTACGCATATTCTATCAAATTCTTCGGGAAGCTACTTGAAGAAATCCATGTAGCGTATTTTGGTCAAATATTTGCCGTAGTGAATTAAGGCTAATAAAAGCGGTAAGTGTAAGAATAATGTTAAACATGGCAAATACTAAGAAAAGTTTCTCTCTTTTTTAATACCGTCAGAACCATTTTGTGTACTATAAAGCAATTAACCCTATATTTTTCATATACTTTCATATTTCATAAATAAGAGTTTCTTCAGACGAATAATATTTTCTTAGGCATTACATGTTTAAAACGTAAATACTATGATAAGGAAGAAAAATGAGGCAACAAATCAATGTATGCCGCTTAATAGGGAACCAAATGATTAACCTTGAGAAGGTATTAGATACTCAGCTCTTAAATTAAGTGCTTGATCTAAGTGGTTCAATGTCTACCGACCATATTAGCTGATTGGTTTACCTATCTTTCACTTTAAAAGTATAGTTTTTCGAGGCGAGGTGATTGAGTTAAAGTAGACAGAATAATGTTCCTAAAGTAGGGGAAAAATAATATATGAGGGTGTAAGGGTGTATGCCGTCTCATTTCAAATCACTTTTATTGAATCATGCACTATATTCCGTGGTTTAAAAACAAGTACTTGTCGATTTATGACCATTCAAAGTGAAAAAATAAAAAAGAGTTTTATCGCTGCTTAGCAGAAAAAAAAGTTTTAAAAAGTCACTTCACCTCATCTGATTGCAACGCAGGTAATGTCAGAAAATATCAGCCAGCAGTGTTTCCAGGGAGCAACATGGCTGATATATTTGTAACAAACCGAACACATTCTCTGCAATGGAAGAAGGTATTGGGTGAAAGCGATGAAATCCTTTAACCTCTCGCTCCCGCGATGCATAGACCTATACCGGTCTTAAAATCCCACCAGCGAAGTGTGATTGGAAAAATACAAGCACATCGTAACCTCTTCATTTTTTCCGAATCACTATCATTAAAAGTCATCGATCCTAGCAGTGGATACAGCTCGTCACTCAACGCGACGACTCTCATATCAATTTTGGCGCTAAAACACGTCAATACTCTCGAGCATTATCTCGCGTTTTTCAAGTATCTCATTCCCACATTTCTGCAAAAATCCGAAGTAAACCTGCGATATGGCTGTTGGTATCAAGGAATTGAAATAGCAACAGTTTAAAAATACATATATTTATAAATATATGTTGCTTTTTCACTTTCACACCTAACAATGCCTATTATACGGGATTGATCTGTCAAAACGGTATTTCATCTAACAATCTCTCTTTCTCATGGTGGTATACATTCATTCAACATTTATTGCTCACAGACTTATCTTAAAATCCTATGTTATATTTATTGAATATTCTATGTCTTCATTTACATATATCTTGTTTCTCACTGATTTTGCGACATGCTTCCAGCAAATATAACTGTCTCAGAGTATATACACTCCGGATATTGCCACATATTGCGGTGTAGTACATGTGAATTAAAGTAATTCTTCAATTCTCATTCTTAATTTCATAATACATTTTTAAATTAAGTCTTTTCAAGAAAATTTTGAGAATAATATACTTGACTTTTACCTCTCAACAAATTTCGTTCACATCCAATTGTCGTCTATAATGATCCCAGTAATAATACTTTGAGCAGGTATACGTCTCAGCTGGCAATTATAATAACGAGGTCAAACAGAAGGAAGATCAGTTTATCTATCTACGCTGTTCTAGAGTGTGCACTAAAGTTAATAAACTATTGGTTAATAAGGAACTCACTATAAGGAGATTTATTTAGGCTACAAACATGATGAAGAGTAATAAAAAGATAAGTGGGTAATTTAGTGCTATCGCAAGTTGACTACACATGGGTCACAAGTGCACGAAAACTCCCAAGTTACATTTTTAGTTGCTTCGTGCTGGATGGCGATGAATGACCTTTTGGTAGTTTCCATCAGTAGTTACATCATTACACTGATCCTATTCAGTGTGATGCACACCTGCAGCCATTAGAGTTTACTAATGCCGTTTCGTGTACTGGACGTCAATATGGCGTTAATTGCCCGACTACCGTGGGTCACTGCAGATTGTAATAAAACCAGTCTATGATAAGAAGACATGAGGTGACAGCATAATTTTCGGACAATATTCTGGGGGTAAAGAAAGGAGAAAGAAAGAAAAACCAGGGACGAGATAGGCGATATAGAAGAAAAATGAAATTGCTGGAGAAAAATGGAAATAAAAAAAGAGAATGAAAGGTAAATCTAAAAATATAGTTAACGCAGCTATAAAATGGAATGTATCGTACGCTTGGGAATGAAGAAATGAAACGGAAGATGAGATTGTTCATTGGAATAAAATTAAGTGCATATTAAAACGAAAGTATACTAAAATAAATAGGATTTTCCGCTGGAAAGATTCAGCAATTATTTAAGTCCTTTCAAAGTAATTATCAAACAATTAAAAATCAATAACCCTTTTGTGAATATAAAACTTAAACTAATCCAAATGAGGTTATAACTTTCTTCTAACTCTTCTTACACGAATACTAATGATAAGATAACACTCCCTCGAGAGAAAGGATAAAGATAAATGTCAAAATGGGTGAATCGAGTAATTAATCAATAGCACAAATACGAGGTTTTTTTGTATCATACTGATAAAATTTTCAATGATTATATCTATTTTACAACTTTGTCCAAGAATGCATGTAGCTTATTAAGTAATGAGGAAGAAAGAGGGATGGGTGAAAAAATAGCTAAGTGGAGAGGTTTAGCAAACCATGTTAATGATTGCTGATCGCTGATGATGACTATGACATCTGATGATATAGGTTTAAATTGTATTTGACGAAAACAACATATGCCAAGTTCAATCCTCTTCAAATTATTTTTCAACATCGCCACAGTTTGACGGTTCGTTCCAATGGTCTTTGATAGGTGTCTTCGGGCATATGATGTTTTTGTTTCATTACTACATAGAACAAATGCCATTTGATTGGAATTGAAATGAATATAAACTTTTACAATATTTTACTATATAAAAAAGGTGAGGGAAACTCATCAATAATTATTCGTAATCACAAATCGACTAGAACGCTACTTTTAAAAGCATTTGTTTAGAAGGTTATACAGTCACTTTTTTATATTCGCTTACTGACTGCAGACGTGAAGGATACAGTAGTAATTCAATAGTTTCAATTCCAAAAATACATCAATATTTTGTAGGCCATTCATATTGGAAAAAAGGAAAAAAAAGACTATGACTTCCTTAAACCTTGATTGGCTTTTGGAAAAAAGTAAGCCTTTCCAACAATACGATTTCACATCCTTACTTCTGACATAAGCAAGTCATAAGTGACTAATCATGCAAAGGATAGAAACTGTCATTTAGTTTGCTTCGTTAAGAGCCAAAACGCTACAAGTAGCTAGTTTCTATTTTTTCAGGCTGTTACGAACTCACGGCTTAATTTATTTCTCAAATGGAGAGGGAGAACATGCAAGTAGTTATTATCCTTGTAATAGCTCCTAGGTAAAGCCATTTATTTTTCAAGCACATATAGACATATTTTCAAACATAAGACGGTGTTACTGAATGAATAATTAATGATTTATATGTAATCGTGATCAAATATATGCCAAATGTTGCGTATAAAATATTGAACGATCAAAAGGCAGGGAAAGTAAATTTTCTTATGGTCTCCACAATTGAAAGCATAAACTTATTAATTACTGTCAAAGCTCTTTCATAAAATCTAAAAAATATATATATCTACTTCAAAAACACAATGAGTCTGGTGATGCCCTGGATTTAAGCATAAATGAACGTACAAGTCAATTTAAGGAGAAAGGTAAATCACGTTTTTGCCTGAGTTTCAAGAACTACACCTAAATTAAGTATCAATAATGTTTTATATGCTTGGATAAAAAGAGGAAGAAGAGACAAGCAACAATGAAATCGCAAGGTTGAACACATCAAGTTTAGTCAGTAATCTGCGTTTATTCACACTTTAGGCCAGCATCTGATACTCTAGATACTTTTCTTTCGTTGACGAACTTTTAATCAGTTTGTTAAATTTGTTACATCCACACACATAGTTTCAGCTTATCAACAAACAAACTGATCCAAATTGCACCGTAGCGCTGAGGAATAAAAAAATTGGCCTTCTAAAATAAATTGATGAAATGATTCATTTCTTCTATTTTTATTCAAAATTGACGAATATTTCAACATTGCCCTTATCTTATGAGCCTAGCGCTATCATTAGTCTACGTATGCAAGAGCAGTCATAAAGTTAGCAAGCAATGTGCACTCGGATAGAATAATTTATCAATTATAACAAGCCTGTAAATTCAGGGTAAATCCACAATTCGGAAATCAGGGGCAATTACCTAATA
Organism: Pyrrhosoma nymphula; assembly: GCA_963573305.1. Classification (NCBI taxonomy): domain Eukaryota; kingdom Metazoa; phylum Arthropoda; class Insecta; order Odonata; family Coenagrionidae; genus Pyrrhosoma; species Pyrrhosoma nymphula. Next base: position 43,022,170 of record OY754334.1, read on the forward strand.
AATTTAATTCTTCAAAACTAAACATTATCTACTGCTTAAGGTAGCAGTAGCATTCTAAAATTTATTTATAAGCCATCGTTATGAATTGAAATGTGTCTCTGCATGGCAAGTTTTCTGCATTTCAAAGAATTTATTAAGTGGTAGATGACCCAATTATTGTTGTAAAAATGGCCGAACAAAATTTTGAGTCCATTTTTAATAAAAACATGTTGTACTTTTCCACACTTTATTTAAAAACTGCGACCGGTTTCACCATAATATGGCATCTTCTGGCACATTTTGAAGCTTCAGAATGTGCCAGAAGATGCCATATTATGGTGAAACCGGTAGCAGTTTTTAAATAAAGTGTGGAATAGTACAAAGTCTTTTATTAAAAATGGATATCTATCACTTCCACGAAGTCAAGCCTGAAACAATTTAAAAAAATTGAGTGTTTTAGAATGGCGCCATGCGAAACAACTGGATTCAAGAGCTTAATTTTTGGAGTTTTTAGGGTACTAAAAATAAACCATTCAATGCAGGAAGAAAAAAGAATAGAAGTACCATTGATGTCGACGAAAAGGACTTGATTCTATCCGTGCTGCGGTTGTAATAATAGAACGTTTTATTCATGTTCTTTTCCCTATCTCCACGTTTTGTAGCCGTTAACGAGGAACAAAAATCCAGAACATTTAAGATTCAGCCAAAATTTAATTCCTTCCATTGTTTACGGACGAATAAATCACTGGCGCACTTCACTCGTGCACTATTTTTGTCGTCTTCGGCTGTATTTATGGCGCGGTCGAATCGCTTTAGTTTGGGCTTTGCGCGGGAGATGAACAAATATACATTGTCACTCGCGGTAGCCGTGGAATTATCGTCGCATAAAATTGTTGGAAGCATATGTGGTCGGGCGTTAACTTGGTTTTAGCTCTCGCGTTGCCTATCATCGTAAATCAAGGGATGGTGACCTTAGTATGCGTCATAGAAAATCAAAAAGGAATAGATGTGCGAATGACAATCGAAAGATCTATGTGTAGTAACAGGTTTTAGAATTGTCGATTCAGTGGTGATGGAACTTTGGCGCAAATGTTTTCTGCATTTGTCAAACAAAGAACAGCACTTATTTTAAATTATGATGGATATTCACTAAAGATTGAATATTTTGACAACTGCTCATTTTGCTTGCATTGCTACTCCACAAAAATCGCGCTTATCCGCAAATGTATAGTAAGTACATACACAATATTTAATATGCCTCCTCCTGTTATCAACCACAGGTATCTATCAGGCATGTAAGTAGCATATTCAAAAACAAATTGTGCTGTTGAAATTAGTTAGAAATTTCGTTAGCAATGGGACAATATATTTAAAAATCCCGCTTTTATAATATACCCTTATACGAAAAATAAAAAAGCCAACTATTTCAAACAAAATATTCAAATAGCATAATAGTGCTAATCCTATTCTCATTATGAATTTGTTGATGTTACATTTTACCCAAGTTTAAAGAAAATAAAAGTTAAAAGTCAGTTATACCGAGGAATTGCTACAAAATTTGTCATGGACTAATTTGAAGCTGAAAACTTGCGGATAAAATTCAATCGTTTTAGTGCCCGATAATGCGTCTCATGTGAAGTAAATAAGATGGCTGCTACATCTAATTGTATGCAATTAATGGCACTGAATCCATTTTGCAATTTAAATCAAGTAAGCGAGCCTAGGGCAAGCCTATTACTATATAACATATATACAGGATGATGGACATTATAATCATGGAAGAAAGGAAGGTATAATATGGAAGGTATCACATGAAAAAGCAACATGGAGGGAACAGTTCAAATTTTACCTGTCGGAGGACAGATCCACAAAAGATGAATTTCTACATTGTGGAAAACCAGTTATCATGAGGTAAAACCATGAATATTTTTCTATTTCAGCAATGATGTAAACAAATATAATTTCGCCACATAAAAATTAGTCAATATAGAACGATGTATCGAATCAGCAAATTATTTCACTTAGCATGCCATTCTATAGCAGTAAAGTAGAGTTAGTTTTAAGCAATGTTAAAATGAGCACTTCCCACGAAAATATGTATCTTTTACGTATTCTTAGGGCCCAGAAATACAATTTATTCTTTCTCATAAGGTGAACAAGAATATAAGACAAACTCTATAGTTTTTTCCGTAAAGTTAGGATAAAATAAATAACCAAAACTCTTCATCACACAAAATGCTTTTAAGGAAAGATGAGAACAAATTTTACGGCATTGCACAATACAGTGCATCGCCTGCCTTTTGCCAGCTTCTAATTTGGAGATTTGCGCCACCCACTTTAAAACAAATTTTCTATGATTCGCAAGATAATCGAAAGGTATGTATATAGTTGGTATGTATGATAGATATGTATAGGTATATGGATTTTAATGATAATTATTTTAATGACTGAAAGTAAAGTTAAATTATTCAAGTAGACGAAACTGCATTTAAAATAAACCAGGACCGAAGTCTACGTAAAAAATTACGAAACTTATAATTATTAGAAAAGGAATATTACCATGAAAAATTTCTTTTTAGCTGATCAATGTTGGCCGATGACATGTATGCGTGTGAAATGATTAATATGGGGAGCGGACGGAACATTTCGACCAAAAATGATGACCCATAAACATGAGCTATGAATTTATTTTCCAAATCATCGTTTATGGATTTGCAATGGCTGAGTTTGCATGCCAGTTCTCTCATTACAAGATTCATTTCCATCAAAACTATTGCTAAATGAATGCAATTGGAAGGAATCTATGGTTCCGTGTTTCTCTGATCTGGCAGTTACGAGCTGAGGAACGTTATACGTGAGTTTCTCTCACGGGGCCACACCCAAGTCATAAAGGTCAAAGTTCTTCTTCACGATATGAAGCGAGGTAAAAAACAAACCATAGGAGACGGGGGCGAGTGGTTTCGCGTTGCCTGGGATACCAATGAGGCGATTGGGGGGAATACAAAAGCGGATAATGGACAGAGATGAGTTTATTCAATACGTCCCCCTCAACAGAAAGTAATAAAAACGAAGAATCTTGAATGGATGACAGAGAAGTATATATTTAGTTAATGTAACTGAAGAATAACAAGCCCCACGCAAGGAATCCACTTGGTAGCAAACGTTTTAAAGAAGGATCTAGATATTGATGTATCCTATCACGAATAGGTAAAGAAGTAATTCTTCACATGATAACTTTTGAATCACCATTTTCAATCAAGTTTTTCTTTGGAAGATACAACCTAAAAACTCAAGGTAAATCTTAGTTTAGACGCTTAGTGTATAACAAATTTGTTTGAAAAGGACGAAAATGAATTGAGCACAATGTACGACTAATATGAACCTGAACCAGTTCAAATTTGTTCATATACGAAGAGTAATGTATTCCATATATTTTCAAAACTAATTAAACGAGTGACAAACAATGGAGATAAGAGGTATTTTGAAAGACAGTTGTAGTTAAGAAATAATTTCGTATGCATGAGAAACATATTTATTCATACCTCTCATCTGACTTTCGCTGTATAATGGATTACACAAACATGATCTAGGCTAATAGATTCATAAAATATCAAATAACTCCGGGTCCTACCCGAGTTTTGATACTACTTCCGTGTAAGGCTAATCTGATCTCCATGACTACTCATTGACGTTTATTCAGCAAAAACTCTGGATGCGCACAGCGGCATCAGGGACAATACGCAATGTCACTGAAAAATACTGCGCAGAAGAAAGGCCTCGACTGCCTCACCTCGACTATAAACTAGATATATGACCATCATTGTTGCACCACTCAGGCAAATAATAAAAAAATTAGTCACAATAAGCATGGAAGGGGGACTTTTACTGCGCAGGAAATAATCACAACTGGATCAACGATCTAATTTTGATACACTTACAATTAATCCTCTTTCTGAGTGCATATGTGTTCCCGCCGCTAGTTCAGCTGACTCTGCAGTCCCAGGGAAAATTCCGCCGGACCAAACATGAACGGAGTCGTAGATAAAAGAAGAAAATGAACGGATTATTGGTGCATGAAAGCAGAACATGGTCAACGTGAAAATGCTGCCAATTGAAGTTATGAAGCGAAAAATCAGTTGCAATTAATTGAAGCTATGAATCAATATCATTCTAATCCATACGAAATCATTGCTCACTTCCAACCCTTTTTCGAAGTTTTATACCCAACGAATAACTACGGTTCCCGACATCATTACCAGACCTTAGTCGAAAGTTTTTTTTGCTGAAGCGCTCTTACCTAACCTTGAAATAACTAGCTAATGCCTCCCTTCATATATCCTTAATTTGTATCCATAATAATTTTCTTCCTGTATCCGTAAGTGAAAATCAATAATTCTACCCATTCTTTATATCTTCCATTGCCATGTTCAGAAGGTCATTGAATATCAGAAAATATGTAATAATGGTTTTCCTACTGGAGGTTTTTCATAAAGAATATTTTTCCTCGGATTTTGGCAAAGCTAATTTGTCACGGCTCTTCCTCTTCATCTTATCCTCATCATTCTTCGATAGCACCAAATTTGCATTCCTATCAATCTTTTATGCTTATCTACTTAGCGTCCGAGTCATTAGATAGACATAGAGGGTTTGCCTTCCTTTCTAATGCTATTCACAAAACCTTTCTTACTTCATCCAGAACTATCAGTTACCGTACGTTTAGATAATTTATCTAATAGTAGCGTTAAGGAGACTCCAGGGTTCTCAAGAAGATCGGTGATGACATCGACTTGAGAAACGACAATGAATATCAAATTTGAGATTCTCAGTCTTGAGTTGAGATTCGACGGAGATCATCTCAAAGCCAGTATATTAGCCTAAGATTTAAGATACTTGATAAAAATTTGCTTCGCCCTAAGGTAAGTGTTTAAATGATTCAAATTTAATAACCTCGGTAACTAGGTAGGAGATTTTCAATCCCGTCATCCGAAAGATCGAAATCGGTCTAAGTCTTGGGAAAAGGCATGCTTTTGTGTTTGAAGATTGTCTTGGTTTGTACTGTGAAATATGAACTTGGCGGTTGGAGCACTGAAAACCCAAGTATACTCAAAGCTTTCAACGCCAGGCCGTACCTATATGCGCGTCTTGAAAAGGTTGCTATCCACTGCTAGAGTTCAATTTTATTGCTTCGCAACAGCGCGATCAAGAAAAACGGCGTCAGAACACGAGAAATTTAGAATATTTTTTAAAACATGGAACAGATGAATTCGGATTGTTTTTGATGAAATTCAATATTGGCCACTACAATGAGTACTGAGGCAGCATTATTAAAGGAAGCGACCAGAAGCTGAGTCACATGATTCCTAAATGAGTTTTAATTTTGGAATCCACGAGACTACCATGGGATGGAAGGGCTGAGTGAAATCGAAGATTCTCGAGGTAAAGTGTCAAATAGTTCACAGTTTTTCCTCCGAACTAACGGAATGTATTCGGACTCCTCAAGGCGAACCGTTAGAAACCGGGTTACCCGAAATCAAAAATCTCCTACAACTTTGGATTTCCTTATCCTAGCGTAGCCCAAAAAAATATTAATTTTGTCCATAGGTTTGTCTACTGATAACTCTTAGCGCAAGCTCGTAAGTAATAAAGTGGTTCAATCAACATTAATGGAGCGTGCTAATTTTTGGCAACGAGGATTATATTAAAACATTAAGAAAATAAAGAAAAAATATTCGTTAAAGAAATAATGGAAATTGAAGAACATTAGTGAAATAGAAGAAAATTAAGGTGAAATGGACAAAGAAAATCGTCAATGAAGTAGTACGGGGTGCTGAGGAAAAAGGTAATAAAAGAGAACATATGGATACGAAATGTTACGATATATTATTGAAATAGCATCCTCAAAACAATATCGGGAGCATATGTAAACGGTAAAAAAATTAGTGATTGTGAGGAATACCAATGATGAAAAAAAGAATACAACTATGTGGGATGCCATCAAACTATGGACGAATATAGGGGTCATCAGAGGTAGGAGTATGGAGTAGGAGCAAACTAACCTTCGGATTGATGACTGCCAATGATGCAGGATAATAAGCCTGGACCATTAATTCATAAAACCAGTACAAAGTACCATTGTAGTCCCCATAACGTAACACTGAATAGCAGGACTGGAAATTGTGCGGAACGAGGGCTGATGGACTCAAAAAGCAATGCTTCAATAACCCTCGATTCGGTGAATGGATAGAATCCCGTCAGCTCTATTACCCAAGTTGAACCACTACAACTTAAATTAACTCGGTGCACGGATGCGACCAATGGCAATCTGCTCTATCATAAGCGGAAGAGGGGAGCCGGAGAATTCAACTCTCTGTTAGTGATAACAATTCCGATACCATATCAGATAAAAGGCTTCCACCGATTTCAATCTCCTCTCACGTTAAAAGATACTGAACAATATTAAACTTGACAAATGTTTTAAGTTGCGTTTAAATTGGACGAAGTAAAAGAGCAGCTGGGCTAACGAATTGAACGAGCAGGCCTCTCTGTCTACCTTGCATGATCTATCTGCAAGTAGTTATATTATTATATCATTATTAATCAAAAGACGTCGAGGTTTTATAAAAATACTAGCGGAAGGTACCCATTGAAATTCAACGGGTGTGAAAAACATTGAATTTATTTTATAAGAAAACCACAAAGTCTGAAGGATACTGCCAGCGTGCTCATTTGAGTCGTTCGTAACCGATCTTGTAATTTGTGTTCGTTGTAGTAGACACGCTGACAGTTTTCCAGGTGAACGGAGAAATGAGTGACTGCTGGTCCTCTTTAATGCACAGGAAACCCAAAAATGAGTGAATGTAAGTAAACTGCGCTTTAACACATTTAAACATATATAAATAACTTGTAACGTTTATGATGTGGGAATTGGTCAAAAAAACTGCTCGCTATCGTAATGAGAGGCAGACGGTTCCACTACGTGTAATACATCATAGTATTAAACGATAATAAAGAACGCTGTATTTGTTGTAGTATCAAGAGGCATTATTACCATACTATTGGTTGCACGTAAGTATTCTTGCACATTTAATTGCATACACAGTCTATTATATTCTTTAATTGTATTGCTTACTACGTAAGGGTTCTCCCATATCCATGCAGTGCCTCTATGAGAGCTACTTTGAGATTAGACATTGAAGAGTATACTTATTGTAAATATGTATTGAATTTATCCATTACCCCCCGAATCAATATATTATGAGGCCCTAGGGCCTCTGGGCCCTTCTTATATACAAATTTTCTTTCTACATGTTGTCATGGGCCTGCAGAAAAACGTGATATTTAATTGCTAGATGCGTGTCCTTTTCTAGAGTTCTAGATTTAATTGCTAGAGACTTTCTAAAGGTGTGTCGCGAGGCGAAGCGAATCCTTTGAAAATAAAATCCCTGATTGTCAAGGAAATATGCCATGGTTGATTTCAGCGAAAAATGTGAGATGTTTCAGGTAAAAAAAAGATTTTCAGACGAATGCGAATAGTAACAGAAAACAGATTGAAAGAATTAGAAACTTCATTTATTCAGCCATCTGGTAAAAAAATATCAGCCCTCTATCTGGAGTGAAAGTCCTTTTATAAAGATACATATAACCACTGCGCCGATCCCAAGGCCCATGGATCCCGCATTGACCACCAGAGGTGGCCTTTGGGGGCCCTTAGGGCTATTTAATATAGCCTATGTTACAACCAGATATATTTTATACCAACATACAACATTTCACCTCAATCGGTGCAGTAGTTTTTGTGTGATGGAGAAACAGACAGACAGTCACCATTACATTTTTATATAATAGTAAGGATTAATATTAAGAGCAGATTATACATATGATTAAAAAACATTGCAATTTTCTATAAATAAATAAAATGTTATTACTACATAAGCTGAAATGTTATTGCATCATATTAAGGCTACCTTGTGCGATGTTATCACATCATCTTCATCACTTGAAGTTGAAAAAATAACAAAACTTTCGTGGTATATAAAATTCAGTTTATAAGTAACAATCGCAAATATTATATAATGAAAATGTTATGGCAGGAATACTCTCAAAGATGCACTCAATTAATTTACTTATCTTCAGATAAAATGTAGCCCTATGTTTAGAAATGTGTAGTACTTCCGAACGACATAATTCAAAGAAAAAAGTTTAGCTGTAATATTATAGTTGTCATTTGTTTGTATTATTGGTGCTGCAGAAAAGTTGTATTAGTCAATACTTAATATCCATCACGCCGATCCCTTTCAGGGTAGGTAGATAAAAGACCCTAATAACTTGAGTTTTCCTACTAGAAAAAAGACCTAGTCCTCTTTCACTAATATCACCCATAATTCTCTATGCTGACACACCTTCGCTTATGCCACATTCATGCTTTGTTTCACGCATGCTTTATTGATTAGTCTAAACAGAGCTCTATCATTTGAAAAAACCTTTTCCAATTAAACCAACTAATTAGCTAGGTCTTAGGCTGGAAGTCAGTACAGATGAAAACCACCCTGACTCAAAAAATGTAAATTAGTGTGAAACACGAAGAAAATACATTGTATTAGCAATATTTACATCTAATATATAAAAAAATATTACATTAGATGAATGTACTATCCCACTTTGGATTCAGAGGTAGAAGCAAGCTACATCAATTTATGTGGAAAAAATGCGTTAGTTCAGCCGTATTGAAGCTATTGTTTTATCGTGCAATAAATAGATAAATTTTCGTTCAATGACCGAAACATTTCAACGATCAAACCTTTTGTTTTCGTTTTATTAATCGGAGGATTGTCAAATGTGAAATATATTAACAGTGGAATCAGTATATTTTAAACGATGTTGATGAAAACATTGGGTGTTTTATAATTTTACCCATATATTCTCATTTCAACTTTCTAAGGTAGAAACTCTCTTCCCTCTTTGCCACATAAAAGAGCTCAAACGTTAGAGGGAAGTATTCAAAGACCACGGGTCGGTAAGGCCAAAGCAACGGCATTGGAAGGGTCCTAGGCCTGGCTCCTTGAACGAAAAGCAATCTCGGAAGAATCGCTGATTCACCGAGATATTCAAGGGAGCTTTCGCCTTGGTCGTCGTGGTGTGCTTGGTGGGACTCGGTGACGGAGTTCTCTCCCATGGGAGCGGGAAGCATCCTCACCTACTCTGCGGCGTGTGGCCACTAAAGGGAAACGTCCCCCTGTGCCTACCGAGTGCAACCCGAGGGAATATGTATCTGTCAGGTACCCCGCAAGGAAGCCGTAAGGACATAAGGGATTGGATTGCTAGGTCACCCACCTGGCATGAGAAAAGGACTAGAATAAACGTGTGATAAGAGTACTTTTTAACACTAGAGCCAGCTAATTTTTCCATTACTCCCGGTTGGGGTATTATTTTATTTCACGTTTAATTCACGTGTTTACGTAATTCACCCAAAATAAAAAACAAAGCAAAATAATTTTTAAAAAGTTGGTTGAGTCTTGAAATTTTGAAATAAATAAATAAATTGTACCTAAAATTTTATATGTATTTACAAAACAATTACTATTATCGTTTAAAACATTCAAAATCCAATTACAAATGCAGATACATATAATTAGAGCATCATTTTCTGTCAAAGTTGCAGCAGCATGAACCGAAAAAATCGCAGTCGCAAATTAGATATTCAAATAAAAACAGTTGTCATTATTTTTTACACTATTAAAATATCAATTGCAAACCTAATGACATACCAGGTAATTGCAAATATAAGGACATACCTACCTATACATGCAGTGCAGGCATGGTTTGATTATTTTTGCCGTAGCCTAGGGGTCATTCAGACCCCTTGCGTGTCCGGAGGGTTATAGTGCAGTATATCATATGAAATTTGCATTTTTTTATTCTTTCGATTGATAATCGATTTGTTATAAAAAATAGGTTTCAGTCACATAATGGCTCTATCTAAATACAATAAGAAGGCCAGGCAAATAAACAGTCGCGAGGGTTAAAATGATCCCTCAATGGTTTTCGTGTCATTATCATAATGCCTTAGCCGTTTTGTGATTCTGTCATCAACTGCAGATAGACAAAAAAATACTATCATCACCGGTCATAGATCTAAATATTTATACACTTCAACTTTCCATCTTGCTATTAGAAAACAACTTCATTCTCTTATTACAAAATGCAAGTTATTAATTTAAAAACGAGAAATTAATTTAACATCTTGATTAATCCTGTCATATACGTATTTATTTTTCATTATCCGTAAATTATTTCCGTTTATTGCACATAAGCTGTACAGTGTACACATAAATCGTCAAATCCTTTCATACAAATCTTTACTTTGATTTAATTTCCAAATTAGTATGTCAAAACAATTTCAGCATAAGCCATCAAACGAGTTTTTAATTCAAATGTCTTTTTTGCACATAGAGTCAGTTTTTTATATAATCAACGCAATCAGTCCATCATGGAACTAAAGGATAATTTTCATCTCATTACCTCTCTTTGGAGGTTTGAATTTCACGTTTTATCCTTTAACCTATTTTTTTCAAAAAGTCCTAACTTTCTTATTTCAATGCTAAATATTTGAGACAAATTCCCTTTGTAAAAATGGTTTTTGATCAACGGCTGCGATTCTCTATGGCGGAATCACAGTTTATTTGTTGAATCAAAATATCTACACAAAAGTGGAGGTTTTCCAGTCTTTGCTCATATTTGTCCAATACACGACATATTTAATAAATATACCTACCTGGATACGACAGTATTGCGAACGTGGAGGAACTATCATTTTTTTAATTAATAACAAAAACACGTAAAGATAATTTTAAACGATTCCACATTAGTGAATCAATTTTGATAAGAGGGTGGTGACAGCAAATTTTGCTGTCTAACGTCCTTGATAGGGCGCTGGGGCGTAAAAATAATCATTTAAAAATAGAGAAAAGCTGACAATTCAAGTTCTACGGACTGGTTAATGTAAAACATTATTCATAGCAGTTATCCCGTTATCACATTACATGCAAGTATTTCCTTGATTATAGATAGAATAATGTATGCCATGACGGCGAGTTGAGCTTGCAAAATTACATAAGCGAAAGAGCACTGACTATGTAATTGGTGACTAAATCTAAAGAGAGATAAAAATAAAATCTGATAGAAAATGCGTACGTACTGCAGCAAGAAATCGGAAAGGCTTAAGTTCTCTCTTAATTTTTCCCTCACAAATTTAGGTGGTGCGGATAAAATCTTTATCGTGTAAGGTTTTTCCGCGAGTTAATTCCTCGACTACAAATTCATGTATTTAGTTTCCAAACAACCAAAACTTTGTTTCAAAGTAGCCCAAAAAAATAATTAGACAATGCAATGGCAAAAAATGTCATTCACGTTAAAAGAATACGTTACACTTAATTTGAATAAAGAAATCGCATTAATCGATGCTGATGGAGATCACTTTCTTCGAAAATTGAACATTTTCTGTAAGAAAATGAAGTCTACAAAAGCCGCGATTAAATGTTCATTCGGCGAACATTCAAATGATCAAGTTTTACCTGAAGTAAGGAATGGCAAACGTTGGCAGCCGAAATGTTCCAAACGCGGCGGACTCCGCTCCACCCGACGAAGAACCATTTGAAAATATTGAGCTAAGATGGGGGAAAGCAAAACACTGTTAGCCCTTCCTATACTCACTGATAGGTTAATGTGTTTTCTAACCGAAAAATGTCTTTTAAGTTAAAGTTGTTGCGTCCATGGCAATCAAGGACGTATGATTACAGAAACCAACAGATTGTTGCTAATATAACTGATGAAACCATCCTTTAAGGAGATTCCATTTCACTGAGTAGATTTCAACGGTTATTAATTTAATAAATCGTAAGGATCTGGTAAAAATCGTAAGGTAAGGATTTTAAAAATCATCTGTCATATCTTTACAGTACAATCCATTTACCCAATAGTTGTCTGTACTGCAAATATGATGGATGAATCACAACAAAGTGTACACATTTTAATAGACGTTAAAAGTTCATCTTCTCTCACTTGCATGGCTTCAGAAATATTAGCTAATTTATTGTCTAATTAGCACCCCTTATTCCTTTCCTTTTTGTATCAAAGGAAGGTACTCTAGATATAATCGGTCGAGAAAATTACCTTTTATGCGTATTGAAAATTTAAATCATTTCAGTGCCTTGTATATCAGGCATCGATTAATGAAATCGTGATTAGAATCATCGCTTTCTACAAAAAATACTCAGACTTCTCAATTCATAATCTAAATCCATATTTACCATGTACTAAGAAATAATACGCTGAATTTATTTAATTTATTTTCGTTACATGTAGGGTAAAGAGGTACTTGATGTTGTAGGCCATAATTTATTTTTACCTGAGAAATTATCCATATTTTCCAATGAAATTTATTATACGATAGAGCAACCTATTTGCACTTATGAATACCAGATGTACACATAATAATAATTAATAATGGTTGACATAAATAGGGCCTCTGCCTTGACAATGCAAATTACCATTAGAGGCCACAACGAGGAAAATTAATCTTCTAATGTGTACTCTCTTTTTAATTTTCTTCTCAACATTTTCAGCTTGTAAGGGCAAAATCGGACAGTAATAAATGGCGACGAAAATAAAACAACCAATACTCTGAAAATTCTAACGGAAACACTGCAATTTTGCATTTTACTTATAGATGATAAGCAAGATGTATTGCTCTACATATATCCTAAGATATTCTTTCTCAATTGTGTTAACTCTTAACTCTCACAATAACACTAATTTACCTACACTTATTACACATATATCGTAAGATCAAAATATATTCGAGAAAACTATTCATTGCGTAAAGATTTGATGCTACATAATTAGCTGAGAAAGAATGATAATTTTAGGAAGAACTAACCAGAATACAGGACACAGGATTCAATGATTTCATTTAAAGAACTATAAGAACACAAAAAAAGATGATCAGAATTTTGCAAAAACGCAATTTTTCAATTATAAGTAAACCTCCATAATTTAGACGAAACATTGCGGTTAAACGAATCGGAATCCTCATTCTTTATCTTGGATGAGATGTTTACTTTTATTAATTCTGAAAAATAATGGGTTTTCTTATGAATTATTAGTGCTCTCGTAGCCTAACTTAACGTACTAAGGCATCGCAAGGACTGATTGAAAAATATATTGCATACTTCATATCCAGTAGCATATTCAGGTACCTACGATACGCATGGGAGAGGAGGCACTTAAAATGTGGAAAAGTCTGCGGGACGGCGCTATGCGATGCCTCGCCACCCGAAAGCGCCTTAATATTCAAAACCATCCATCTATCCCAGCTTCCCCATACGAAAAACTGTCCCTCCTCACCACCAGCGCGGGACCCGCAGCACTCTTTAAAACGGCTCCTCCTTCCCTCTCCTCTTTTCCTCCTCCATATCCCTCTATCCACCACCTCTCAGCGCGGCCCTGGGCGGCGGATATAGCCGGGACTTTTACCCCCGTCCCCCGATGCGCGCCCCCCATTCTCTAACCCCCCTTTTTCACTATACCCCACCCGCCCCTTCTCCTGCCTTAACCTGCAGAATGAATGAATCGATGCCCCACTAACGAAATCCTCCCGACCGAAAAAAAAAACGACACGAGGAAGACCATACACACGTCCCCCCTCCTGCAGGAGACGGAACCCTGTGCACGGAGCGGCGACGTCAGGGCAACTATGAGGAAAAGAAGAGACTAGGAGGAGGGAGGGGGAGAATTCAAGGGGAGATAGAGAATAGGACAGAGAGAGATAGACAATGGCCTTTTTTAACCTACACTAAGGCGTGCTCATCATAAATGGTGTTCTACCAAATTAGGCATGGTAGGCTTTTAGACATATTTCCTGTTTATAATATTCTCTAATTGTGAGACTGTAGGTTTTCTTTTATGACAGTAATATTCCAAAGCAGTTTAATTGTAACTCTTTCAGAAACTTATAGTATCCCCTGCCTCCCCACAAACCACTGTAGGGTATGGTCAGAATAAAGGAGAATGGATGAATGAACATTGCTGAGATGATGAGAAATGAGAGGAAGTCGGTAAAGACAATTGTGATTAGCCGGAAATAGTGGATGGAGGGACGGTTGAGGGTATGCTGAAGAGGTAGTCAGATGGGAGAATGTAGGGCAAGTGCTAAAATGGGGGAGGATAGAAACTTTGGAAGAAGAACAATATGTAAAAACATAGTAATCTATTCGGTATGGCCTCGGAATCACGTCACAGCCTCGACATTTTCAGAGTGTGCCATTCAAAAGTGTGGGCAGATACGTCATATCCACGGATTAGACCGTGTCTAGTCCTTTCTGAATAAGGCCCCTAAAAAGAACGGTAGTGCGGCTAATACTGCAAGAGAGTTTTGTCAGGAAAAGACAAAGTCGTCCGTTTTATTGGCTTAATATCGGAGGGTATATCTTTAATCTTGCCATTGGACTGATAAAACACCGAGTGACGGAATTGTTCACTGTGGTTCATGATTAGAGCTGAATGAAAGACTGAAAAAACATTTGAAGCGAGGTAGTAGCACCTTAATGGCCGCGAAATATTACCCGCCAACGCAGGCGTATTCATGTAAATCTAACGGCGTACGCAAACCCGACTTCTTTCTTTGACTCCTTTGTTTTTTCTGTCTTCTCCTTGTTTCTCAAGACTGACGTAGCACACTTTGAATGTGGTCAAGGTAAGGTTCTAAATAGCTTATAGTGGGTTCGCACCAGCTTCGCTCCGGCATATATGGCACCGGATATCGGACGACAAATCGAGGATTTCCACAGGCAGCGACGAAAGCATTGTGTACGGAGTAGAGAAAGCATCGGCGACCTCAAGACTGATGAGAAGTGGAAAGAAATCCCATTTCATTGCTTCAGTCCTCAGACTTTATTGCTACCTACTCAAAAACCTACTCAGTAACAAGAAATTAAGCTAAACTTCCCACTTTGAATAGCGTGGGCTTATCTGACCGATGCATGATGGCTCGATACATCGTTCTGACAACCGATATATTGGGAGATACACTCAAAAGTGATTAATGAAACTGCGACACAGTTGGTTGCGGTTTTCGTGTGACGCCGGTACAGCGGCTGGTACATCGTCGGCGACGTCCGATATTTAGAGATTTGGGAAAAGCAGAGTAAGCAGATGGGAAGGAGAAAGCTGTATGGATGTATGGTATGCGTGTAGGAAGATGCCAAGACCAAGGGGAGCGGTCTGGACGCTTATTACCATTAGGGCGGATGGGTTTGATTTCGAATGAATTTTTCGTGAGTTGCCAATCCCCCTTTCACCACCGCTTCCCTTCCCTTCCAGCACCATCGTCGCCCAACCCCGGAGAGAGAGAGAGAGAGAGAGAGAGAGAGAGAGAGAGAACCGCAGAGGCGGCCATTAAGCCCATTAAAAACAAACTGTCCAGAGGGTGTATGCGTGTCTATACACGAAAGCGTGCGTGCATGCCGTGAGAGGTTGTGCGTGTTCCCACCGGGGTATGGGTTAACGGGGCATAAATCCCCGATGCGATATCTCTCGAAAGCTCCACACGTGATATTCCAAATTTTTGTTGTAGTCGAGTCGAGAGCGGTGGTGGGGTTGGAGGAGACCTCCCCGTCCAGACATTTTATTGGAAATTTTTTTTACGCTGGGATGTTTATGTTGTCTCACACGGTTTGAATTATGTTGCAGGGGTGATGAATATTTTTCCTTAAATCGTCCGCTTCTCATCCCTCTTTTTTCCTCATTGACGAACGTTTCGGCCAACAGCCAGGATGACATTACGTCGGCAGTGATCGCTGATGTGCTTGTCCTCCTCGAAAATCGTACTATTTTAATATTTTACTGGTGGTTATATTATGATTACGCCAAATTTAAATCTCAGAATTTTTATACGGAGTGGTAGATAAAAACATGATATATTTACGCTAATTACTAGCTGAAAACTTTTCAAAACTAAGTGGATAAATAAATGTACAACAACAACCAATTTATTATTTTTAGGGTGATCTACTGGTTGGGTATACATTAGGCATGTATCTTCAGAATTTTAAAGGCACATGCCCCCATGTCCTGGATGTTCTGGCAGAATATTTCATACGCCCACGCGAGCACTTTGACGTAATCTCAAGCTGTTGAATTATGATGCTGTACGAATAATATAGCGATACTCAAAGGTTTCCCACATACACAGGATTCAACTTGGCTAGGCAATAATTACCAAGTTTCCATACATCGATGAGCTATTGTTTTTTTTTAAATTTAATGCGGCAAGATATTTCACCCGGGAATTAAATGATAGAATCAATGTCATCTTCGCATAAATGGCAAGTTACAAAATATTCGAAGCCAAAGGGATACACAGAAATTTAATACTTTCAGATTTAAGAAGGGGTACAAATACATGAGCTCCGAAGTTAAGTCAGGGATCGTCCTAATGCTTTCCAATTAACTGGTCGGATACCATTGAAGAAATGGATGGACAGAGTAAATTACAGCCATAATGATTAGCAGTTTACTTTTAACGTACACCTGAAATAATATATGACGGATAGTGTAGACGCATCCTATAAGGAGTGCCGTAATTTTTATTTTTCATAAACTCATAGATATTAAATATTTTAAATTCAGCTTAGTTGAGGAAGCATTCTAAGGGTAATGTTCTTCATGAAAATCACCAGTAAATCAGGAATTTGTTTATCGATTTCTATATCTTATTGTACTATGCTGCATCTGGTAATTAACTATAACTTCGTTACTACAGCCATTGATAAGAGCATTCATAATGTAATGAAGTATTATTTTCAATATAACAATCTCATCCAAAAAATAAAAATAATGGGCCTAAAAACTAAGAAATTTCAAATTGCTTCACTTAGACAACAGTATTTCTCTTCTTAAAATATACTTTTCGGGAAGAAATGGACTGCGAATCCATTACAATGTATAATTAACGAAATGGTCTCGTACTTTGATTAAACAACGTTTGAACAAAACAAATAGTCCCTTTTGAAGTAGATTCCCCTGTTGCTTTAACATTTATTATTTAAAATAATGGAAAGTTGCCTTAAGTTAGGCAAACAAGTTCAATGAATTGAAAAATATTTTCATTCTGCTTCATGGAAGGTATAAATGCAAAAGAGTAATGATAAAGCCACGATAAACAACCTGTAAATAATAATTGTTCCAGAATATCTGGATACACTATGAGATGTTCAAGTGCAAGCTAGCTATAAATTGGAAGTGAGACATTTTCCGACGCTTCCAGAAAATAGCAGTTGCCTACACGTAGTTCGGAGGTCATAACCTCCCACGAGACCAAACGACGCGAGGAAATAGAAAACTCACTGATTTGCCCTGGAAAATTTTTCACAAGACATAAACAGAAAAACTCGTAACGTAGAAAGAATCAAACCGGCGATTTAATTAGAAAGACAAACGTAGGCGCTGGGTTTGAAGCAATGAATACAAACGACACGCCGACGACAAACAAATCAAGTTTTAATTACCGAGAGAAGTGGGAAGGGACGAAGCAGTTTTATTATTTTTTTTTGTTTTTCCTGTTTTACTTCCATCGCCACCCTTACAGTTTCCGCGTTCCAAACCCCGTACAACCCCACCCATATTCGCCTTTCATACCTCGTTCACCCTCCGCCTTTCCTCCCCTTCGTTCGTGTATCCCCATCCATTTCCATCTCTTTCCTCAAGGAGGGGAAAGGAAGTGAGTGGACAGATCGGATGGGATGGATTCATGAGAATGATAGAAATAGAAATGAGAGGGCGAGAGTGGGCGATGGCCAAATAACAGGGAAGAGAAAGAGAACGATCGAGCACATTCAGGCTAGAGATGATCTTAAGGGACAAAACAGTCCACTGAGCAACTCCACTGACGTGAAACAGGGTCAAGGCTGCCGCTATAGCACTGAAAATGAGTCAAGTCTGGCCTCTCCTTAGTTCAATTGTTAGAGTAGGTATACTGATTGATGAACATTTGACGCCAACTTATCTTTCACCAATGAGCGGCACCCGACCTCTAACAATTTCACTATTCAGCTCGGTACACGTCTTATCTCTCTCCATCTCATTCAGAAAGAAAGTTATCTTTCTTTGCCCTTTTCCGCCTATCCAACATCCTCCTTTTAATCTTTCTCTCAGCCCTCATTACTTGCTCAATTCATTCTTCACTATCATGTTTTCCTCATAATCTATTCCTCCTGTACTTTATTATCCAAGCACTTAATAGTTTGTTCTCTTTTCGGTCAATGGAACATTCTCGATTTTTCTCCACATCTACCTACATCACAAACGCCTCCAATCAACCCTCATCTTCCTTTCTCAGCGTCCTGGTTTCTGTTCCAAGCAGCCATACGCACCATTTTCGACTCGTCTTCATTCTTTTTCATTGTCATATAGAAGATATTTTTGATTAAGTAAAATTACATAGTAAAATTACATAAAATCACATCTATAAAATTACATCCTCATATAATGGAACCACGATGGGGTAATAACAGGACAAGGAAAACGAAATGAGAAAAAGAAGAAACACAAGAAAAAGGTGCTCCTCGAGGAAGATAACACCTTTTCTTTCTCAGGACTGTTGCTTTTAGCAAAACTTCGACTGCGTTTCTCGATGCGCCACAAATGTCCCTTTACGATGGTTATACTTCTTTGCCATTTTTGGCATTAAAATTTATGCAATGCAATGTGAAGAGATTTGCGATGTTATGACGTATAATGCAATGCAGGATGTAACGCGATGTAATACGATAAAAAATGCTAGGAGAGAGGACAAAAAGAGGCGACGGAAATAAGGCAGAAAGAGGTACACAATAAAGCAGAAGAGGAGATAACGCTATGAAACCACATGAGTCAAAAAAGATTACGGAACATTGGATTTGGTATACCCTGAGACACGATAATTCGTGAAATACGAGTAGAAAAAAAGAGGAAGTCCCACTCGGAAACCCAGGTACTAATGCCTTGGGCATACACAAAGGGATTTTAAAAATGAGGTAAGAAGAAAGGCAAACAAAAGGATACATTATGATAAATAATGAAGTATGAATAACAGACAATGAAGATTGTTGGTAAAGCAGCCATTAACCAGATTTCGGATCTCAGTAAGGAGTTACCGCGATTTTCATGTATTGCATTTTAGGATTATAAGACTGGTATTGATGATGATGCTGGAGAACTGAAGATAGAAAAAGAGAAAAGAGAAAATCTCTTGAGGAAGACAAATGCCAATGAGAACGTCGGTTGTGGCTACATAAGGGACATCGCGATAGGTCTAAGGTGAATGCCTCTCCATAGTAGGTATATTGGGATCTTCCTATCAGCTCTAGTGCACTGTTCACTTTGTCACACAAAGGCGCACTTTCATACTATTTATTTTTGAACCCTGAGCACTAGGAAAACATACCAATCCAACATACATTAGAATGAGGCCAATTTCTTTCGAGGTAGCCACATCCATTAAACTTATTTCTAGCTGCTAAGCGTTGGATACTTGTTCTCTTTCAATAATCTCCATACTGCCCAAAAATTGCTTAACAGGTTTGGTTTTATTACATCCTCGCATTGATTCACACTTGCTCTAATTTTCTAAAGGCTAAATTTTCCTCCACTCCATAGTCTTTCCCATTACATTTGCACATTACATTCTTGGTATAACCCTTCCTCTCAAAGTATTCATTCATATAACAAAAATCTATTTCCTTATTTGACTCATCCATTTTCTCAACATGACAAAACCAACGACACACGTTCTTTTCAAATGCTTCCAATATGGGAGCATGCATCCCTAATTCTTACATGATCCACTCATTCCTACCCCTACCCCTCCTATAAGACTTCCAAGGTTTTCCCGGCTAATGCTTAAAATGTAGAGCTCTCGAGTTTCCAATCGGATGATGCTGGCAAGAGGTACCGACGTTTATAAGACGTAGTCTGCCATCGTCCTAAAAGTGAATGGTTTGGCTGAAGGATGTCATTTATTTATACCATGTCATTGAGATCAAGTTGCTTTGGTTTTATCATCGTATTTTTCATTCTTTTTTATTAGTCTTGGCTATTTATTGGTCTGTTTATTTTTATTTAGGCTTGTTTTCACGCACAACTTAGCTGAACACTTATGTCAAAGTTCATGCAATTTTTTCATGTCCATGTCTCTTTTACAATTCGGTCCCAGTGGTTTTTAGCACGGCGAAGAAGTTTGTTTTCTGCGATATCGATCATGTGAAGGCTGTTTCTTGTCTCCACGCTTAAAAGGTGTGACGACCACGCTTCTTCAACGGGCCTAGGCAGAGTCGGATGATGAAAACCTGAACGCCGAAGTGAAACCTTATGAATGATCTTTTGCATCAATGAAAATGGAGAACAAGAAATACATGTGGCAATTTAAAGATCCTTGAAAGAGAGGAATGGAGATGCGGCAGAGAAACCAAAGGGCATATCCTGACTACCCTTCAATCCAAAGATATCAAACAAGATCGCAAGAGTACTGGCCAAGCACGAGATTGTAACGGTTCACAAGCTAGCGGGAAAACCTGAAGACATCCTGAGGACCGTCCGTCCTAGAGGGCTAGGGGCTGAAAACACCAGGAGTTTACTGCATACTGTGTGATTATGGTGAAGTGTACATCAGTGATACGGGGAGCACCAGAAAAGAATACCCGAAGTACCTGAAGGAGCATGAAAGGTGCATGCTCTTCCACCCCGATAAATCAGCGGTTGCACAGCACAACCTCGAGAATGGTCGCGGGATCGATTTTGCGAAAGTCAAACTTCTTTGCCATGCTTAAAACTACTGGGACTGAATTTCAAAAGAGGCTGTTGAAATCAACATCAAGAAAATCAGCAAGAATCAAGACAGTGGTTTTCAGCTTAGTGTTGCGTGGAAACCAGCCCTTAGACTAATAAAAATGAGTGGGAAAGCTATGATAAATCAAAACCAACTTTATCCAAATGACATACTATAAATAAATGACATCATTCTGGCCACACCATTTACACTTCGGACAATGGCAGAATACGCCTTCAAAACGTAGGTGACAATTACCAACATCACCCGGTTGGAAACCTGAGAGCTCTACTTTCTGCCCCTTCTAATGTTGCCACAAACATTTTTCAAATACCGACATCCCCCTTAATTTAGCCAACTCTTATGCAAACATGGTATACCCGACATTTGCTGCCACATGTCCATTACTGGTGTATCATACCCACACTCCTTAATAACCCACTCATTCGTAACCATATTTCTCCTACTTATGCCGTAAACACTTTTCACGTATCCCATTCCCACTCCATATACTCTTCTGTTATGCTTATCTTGGAATATCTAGGATTTGCTACCATAAAGTCCGACTATAGTTTACACAATATTGGAAAGGAGAACACTTTGGCGCACTATGAGTTTTGATTCTCAATACAAACATTAATTCCATGATATGCTCCACAAGCTACCAGACTTTCGTTCCAGCATTCGCACGTCTCTAAGTCATCTATACTTCCATCATTCTCTAACATTCGATAGGACCTTATTCTAGTCCCACTTTTCTAATGGGTCCTTTAAGAAAAACAGAACGAGTTGCGGGACCGGTGGTATTAAAAAAGATCGAAGAGCAAAGCGGTAAGAGAAAATATATAGGAAGGGTGGGTGAGGGATAAACCTCGATAAGAAGAAAGGCCAGCTGCGATGGTGCTTTAATCCTAGACCAAATGGCGTCTGCTCGTCGTATATATAACCAAAGACAAACCCCGTCTTTTTTGCTCCATTTCTACCCCACTCCCTGCTCATCCTTCATTCCTACCCATTCTTTAATCAGCGTCGGCGAGATGATTCGCAGCCTGCGAGAGCAAGGGTGGCTTCCCTTTTTTCGCCCCGGGCTTTAATTAAAGGATATGGCGAGCGGCCATATTTATGATTCGTCAAAGGCCCCCCGGGTGACTAGAGTCATTGGCGTGTTACTGTCACACCATAAAATGGAACATTTCCATCCGTATTTTTATTTTCTGCTGACGAAGTCAATGACCCTCTTGCAGAAACGTTTTTCACTAATGGTCAACTAAGTTATAATTCGCGATTCTCCGATGAAATAGTAAGTCCTCAACCTTAATTTTAAAATCACGATAAAAGTCACCTACCTATCACCAAAAAGATCAAACGAAGAATAGACTAGATTGATATAACTGTTTCCGGAGATATTTGGTGGTTCAACATTACGGCTGAATGAATAAACCATCCGGTGCGGTCTCAAATAAAAATCTTCAAATTAGTGGACAATGCCAAAGAATGTATTTAATTAACACAGGCCAAATTATTATGGATTCAATAAACAACTGGTGAAGGACAGTACTCACTGGAATGAGAATATATTTCTCCAGGCTCTTTTCCTTAGCTAAGCTAGGATAATCGAAAATATCTAAACATTGGTTAAACGTTCATCATATGGTGACACATCTGGGAGGTGAATAGTTTCGTAAGTGTTCGAGATGAATGTGTTTGGAGGCAGCATAAGGTTACAACTCACGGTAAACCAATCTAAATCTAATGATGTAAGCATTTTCTACATCTACTCACAATCCGGCCGTGGGGACATGAGGAAGGGGATGTTCGGAAAGCAGTTAGTAAAAAGAAAGGAAATAAGATAGAGCTAGTGGGAAAGAACGACAATAGGACAACGTTCTGACGGAATAGTGGACGCTGTTTCTGCTTTGGCCACCTTTGGCTCATGGGAAGAAGAAGAAATTTTAGTATCAATCATTTCAGCACGGCATCTCTCTTCCTTTGTTTTTTTATTAATGGAAACGTAGCGTAATACTCTAATAATAATCACCGAGTCACCTCGAAACTTGAGTATTTCAAATTTCTGAAGTAATCTTTGTCTATTGTGTAGCCTATGAGTCTCCATCTTTTCCCAACCTCGTTCTTTCATCAGATATGTTATACTATCTGTTTTCTCACTCCACGTATTAATTTTTTATAGTCCCATTCGCTCGCGAAGACCAAAATGCTCGTGGAGAAATCGAGATACGGCTAAACTAGAGTGAAGCAATATGTTGCGTATGTTTTCCCCAAGTAAGCTCTGTAGTTATGGCTATTTATAGGTATTTGACCAGATCTGACGCTTTCATATTTGCTCCCTTTCATCGTAGATATATCTGAAATGTCTATAAAGTTGAAAGAGCATTTTTCATTAACCCATAAGGTATCACAGGATTAGCCGTTGATTCCAATTTTTTAAGTATTCTTATGATGCGACTCCTATATTTCATTTTATGATTATACTCATGAAAGACCTGACCAAAAATGTCTTTTTGTCTATTTGTCACAGGAATCAACAGAAAATAGGTTTTTGTCAAGGCGGTTTGTAAATGCATTCAAAATAAAAAATATAATAATAGGTCCCGCCAATTATGGCCAGCAAGTTCGTGAAGTTAACGAATTGATGACAGCAACTAGAAAAAATAAGCATATCAAGGAATTAAGGTCAACAGATTAAATTAGTTTGAACTTAATCACTTACATCAAGCAAAACATTTAATCTTCATCAGCAATAGCCCAAAATTGAATATTTGGGAGGAGGATTTTCGGTTGCATTAACTTTAAATAAAATAAGCTATCCGGAAATATCCTCGAAAACACTCCATTTACATCCCTGACAATTATGGCAATGAGAAAAACTTTGTCGAAATCTAATCTTTGGACCAGCTGTGATGAACGAAAATAGTTGGCTCTTTTCAACAGAATTTCCTGCTTGAGTGGACCATCATGGGGTGTGTAGAAACTTGCAATAAAAAGGGAAGGAATAGAGAAAATAATTTTGAAAAAAAGGACGAAAAGTATGAAGTAGCCTGACAATATACTGTTTTGGCCGCAGTCATCAGTGGTACAAGGGAAGACAACAATGTTGTGCCTATTTGTTTGGCAGAGTTTTATAAAGACAGTTATCTTATTTTCTCGCTTAAGTCAGTTCGGAATAAACAACAATGTCGAAATGGCATCAGGACTCGTATTTTTTCAAAATTTCGTCGGAAGTTATAACCGAGCTACCCTTAGCTATCGTTCCGGAATTGAATCATTCCATCTACATGGTTAATCAGGACACATTAAGGTCAACAATCATGTATCGATATTATAATAGGTACATCACTGTGCATTAACATTATCATTCACGTTAACCTCAAGAAGACTACTGTATCTACATATATGTCAGTAAGTAAATTAATAATGTAATATAATTAATGTCAAAATACGCTAATGACAGAGAAAACGGATAAACCAATTTCGTGGGTTCTAATGTTATTTTTTATAAAAGCATTATAGGAATCAAATAAGCATGGAAAAATCCCGGAATTTCCAACTTCGACCTAGAATTGAAAGTAAATTGAAAGAAAATAAAGTAAATTGAAATAAATACACACGCCGTAACTCGTTGTATTTATGTTTTTTTCTTTTACGGCTAAGGTCACTTCGCACAAACTGTCTGCCACGTGCTAACAGGGGCAATTGCACTCGGACGAAACGGAGGATCACCACTTCAAACTCGAGCCGAGCCCAACGATGCATCACTTCGGTGACTGTTCGGGACCCGATGTTTCTAACGTGGCAGGCCGTCCCTCGTTAACTTGTATGACTCTCATAAGCCACAAGCTAACCTTTCATAGCAACTACGTATCTACAGACAACAACGTTACACTTTAGCCTAGATGACTATATTTTTAATCATTTTTAACAGTCAGCATAAAGAGTACTTTTGATATGCGGCGATAGGCAGCGATCGTTACGTCGCACAGTGGGCTGAAATCGAAAAAAGCAGGCCAAAAGTCAAAAAGTGATTTTTTCAAGCCAGGAAGCTGAAACTTTGCATAAATATTTTCAAAAGACCTGTAAATGCGATGACACAAAGCATTTTCCTAGGTACTCTACAATTAACAACTTGTATGAGGTCAAAGTTGCACAAATTTCGCAAATATGGTCTACACTAAATTTTCTCACGAAATCTTCAAACTCAAGCCCTTGCTAAGCTTTTAAGGGTAAAGAATTGGAATAAAAAGTGATGCAGTAAAATGTAACTGTTATTCATCTTTGTTTTAATGTAGTCTACTTACTTTTTTGTCATTATTTACCAAAGATATTAAACAAAATGGCGGACCCTCATTTTGTTCTTTTTTTAATGCATGTAGAGAAATAGTTATTTGCATCGCCGAGCATCGCGAAGTAACTAAAATGGGGAAATTTTACAAAGCTTCCACAGTGCGAATCCGACGGGTTATGCTGCGACTGTTTGCGACGCCGGATTTCACATCAGTTTTTCGATTGCGCGGTCGAGTCTAGTCCAATCCACCTGCAACGGGGTTTTATGTGGTGCGGCAAGTGTGTGGAATAGATTGTAGCCGCATCCACTCCGCTATGGAGATTTTCCATACACGAACATTGAAAAGAGCCTCCATGTATTATATTTTGGGGAAATAGCGGAAAAAAATACGCATTTTGTCACATAGGGTAAAGGTTTAGGAGGTACTGAAAGACTGCTTTCTTCGGGTTCACCGCGGGCGTTTCCCTTTTTAGCAACTTGAAATCGCCTACGGACGAATAGGTACACTTTAACGAAGAAAACATGAATTATTGTCTCTTCGACGCCACGATATTTTTATATTAGGATATATTTTTATAGGATATGTGTATCTTAGCTCGCGTGGTGGTAGATTACAACGAATTTACCAAACTCTCATTTCTTTCTCTCATGTTTACTACAACATACAGATGCGATTATTTTGAACGAGAAAGAATAAATGAAGGAATATGCATTTTGGTAAATTATTTTACTTTTAAATTGGAATCCCCAATTCGAAACACAATTAAACAACGTTTTCAGTCGACTTATTAATGCTGACGGGGCACTCGCATTCTCGGTAACCACAATATTAGTCACTGTTCAGGGTCATACCCCGGGCGTGAGTGCAGTGTAAATCTTGTTCCCCGGGAAGCCTGATTAAGGTTAATCACACCTTTCATTCTGCCCTTGGGGAAAACGAGCCACGTGTATCGCATGGAAGGAAAATAATAACGCAGCTCTCTCATCCGAATAATCTCGAAACTCTGCCAAATGTTTTGAAAAGCGTTGTTATTGATGAAAATGATGACGATTTTTTCCAGCTGTAGAAAGTCAATTAAATATTTTGATGAAAAAGCCTGTGATATGAAGCCAATATCACTCGAATGTCCAACGTAATGAACAGTTATCTGCTGCACCTCCTCGATGACTTAGATCATCAGTGAAAACCATGTAGTGCCAAGTAAGAGATAGATAGCGTAAGAGATTTTTCAGCACATGTGCTCGATGCAGCAGTAGCAGTTTTCCTTTTGATTCATGACTCAATGCTTGGTCTTCAAAACTACCAAATTTTAAGGTCTTATCATGACTTGGGCGTGATATACGTTTTAAAGAAAACTCAATGCTAATAAATTTTATTTACAGATAGAACTAGTACTGAAGGATTCAGGAGGCACAATCAATCGTGTTGGTTGTTATTGTTGGGCTACGATAAGGAAATATTCTCACTGCAGGCCATGCGATATATATTAAAATGGTGAAATCTCATTAAAATTTATATGAGCTATCAGCGTTCCCCGCAGGGTAGAAAATGTAGGCAAGGGATAAATAAAACCAATGACCAGATTATATTCAATTGTTTAAATAATTTTACGTGCTTTCGAATGGATGAGCTGAATTTTACGAGAAATGAATCGAAATTTAAGGAAACAATTTTGAAAGTGCAGCATACCAAAAATCTTCACATTTAATTTCCTTCGGTCTATGATGTTTAATAAAAATCTTTAAAATGTTGAATAAATCATAAGGATTCGCAAAATTGAGAAAAAATGTATTATTTGCTATTCATGTTTCATATTGGCATTTACTACGACTACCTTAAGAATTCCAAATTGTAAACAATTTTTCTAGTTTGGATGCAATAAAAACGTTGCTAAAAATGAATTGTTGGAGATCAGATAGACTGAGACCATAAGCATTAAAATGCTATCTCTAAATATTTTCAAGAAAAGGAGCTTAAGTCAGATTGTGTCCAATGTGAATAATTGGAGAATAGCTTAACCAGAAGAAGAGCTGAGGAAGACCATGGAAGCAATACAGAATATGACGGATTTTAAGAGGGATATTTATAAGGAGTATAGTGGCTGGCAAAATTTAAATGGAGAGCTGAAGCAATACACTCCTGAGAATAATAACAGCTGAATATGAAGATAACAGAGGAAAATATCATAGACAACTCCAACTTCTCAAAATATTACATCACAGATCGAGCAGTAAGGAGACGTAAAACCTATAAAAATGGAAAAATGGTGCGCTAAAATAAAGAAGATATTAAGTTCCTGATAGGAAATCAAAGAATGCCAATGCAAAGAACTTATGAACACAAGGTCGAAAATAGCTTATCGTTTACGACGTTTCTTTAACGACGTTTCTTTCGAGAGAAAGTACCACATTTACCTCCTTCTCCACAAATTATGGAGGAAAGGTGAGAAATGTAGGATGGACAAGATAATGTGAAAGAGGGAAGAGAATAGAAGACAATAAGAAAGAGTAAGAAGCTACAAAGCAATCGGGTCAGTGTGGTTGCTTAAGCAATGGCTTACAAACCTTAGGGCCTAGGCTTGATTCCTGATAGCGGCGGAAATTTTAAGTGAAATGCCGATCCCTAGTTCTCTCTGAATCATATTCTACAAGGTGCCATCTTAAAAATATTTTTAAGAGTAATACTCCGTCATTTGAGTGTTCAAACAATGGATGGATTCCACAAAGAGATGGTTAATGCGGACGCATGGTTTATCTGCACCCTTACCCTACCCATCACATGCATGAGGCTTCCTTTGTCGACCGAGCTACCAACCCATAGTGGCGCTAATACCTCAGGTGCTTGTTTCGCCATCCAAAATAAGTCAGCCATCCAACTAAAACGTGCATCGTTCCTAAACTATTCATGAAATACGTTCTAAGACGTAACTCAATGGGATGCGGCCAAGTTACTTCAGTCATCGGTTCACTAAGGTATATGGAAAGGAGTAAGAAATACAAAAGACTATCCTCTGTTCCACTTCTTGACAATCTAAGATGCCCAATGCGACGAATTGATGAGCATGATGAGTGTATAAAATAGCTGTCCTCAACGACAGTTCCGTAAGAACTTCCGAGTGAGATAAAGCTCTTTATAACTTCCGCATTCAAAATTCGTAGAGGACGGCTGAGTTGATAGAAGAGGGACGGAGAGACGAACGGGAGAAGGAGAAAGGGTATAAAAAGAAAGAAACTGACAAGGTTGGGTGGCCAAACAAAAGTATGAAAGGGTGGTAGGGCCGCCGTCGAGGTCTACCCCCGATTTCGTTTTGTTTTGCGTTTATCAAATATTCCCTCAGTCGGCGAAGATCCCCCTTCCGAGGTGAAGAACGGAAGCAATGGGCGGGGGAGGTAAAGGGACTCTTCAGAACTTCCTCTCTTTTGGTGATCGAGAGGAGGGTCTTCTGAAGGAAGAAGAAAAGACGAGAGGACCCCATCTCACAACCGCCCTTCTTTTGTCGGGCGCAAAGTAAAAAAAAGGCCGCACGCCTGAATGCGTTTGGTCGGATGAGCGGCAAAAGGATGGGGGCAATGATTTTGTAAGTTGGGGAAAAATAATTTTTTTGGCCACATTTCAACGTAAACAGAGAGAAATAGTAAAGAGATATGAAGTACTAACTTGACTATCACACGCATTATTTAACGTGAAAAATTGATGGAAGTTATAGTTAAATGTTTTTCTACGAGGATAATTGGGGAGGATTCAATCCTCAGGATTGCATTATTAGAGTAAATATTTAAATAAGTGAATAAGAGGACGATTTTGTACTTTGGCTGAGTGTTTGAGAGAAATGGAAGGAAAAACGTAGGGAACAACGGATTTTTAATACTGCAAGGAGAATATTAGGCAGTATAAGGATTAAAGATTGAATTTGTGTCCTCAGGAAAGCAGATAGCCGATTAAAAAATTGCTCAAAACCCCACTTCATTATATGGCAGTGGAACTTCCATTCCAGGACAATCAAAGGTTTAAGCTAAATACCACGGAAGGGGTACAGAGAAATTTGGCGTTAAAAGTAGGAGAGATACGATTATGGATGACTGGGTCATAAAAGAACGGAGTAGGACCCTCCAGTAATGGTTATTTATAAAAAAGCGTTCTTAGTTGGTTTTGCCTTCTTGAGACATTGGATTTTAAATAACAAATCAGATAAGAGATACAGGAGAATATGGCATGAGAATAAAGTTTTGACTGAGAAATTCTGTGGTGGAACAGACTGAAGAGGAGGAATACCAAGAGTCTTAAGAAGTTGGTAGAGATAGTATAAAGCAATGCATCAATATAAGAGAAGCAAAAGAGGTAGGTAAGGCTTGGACTTCATGAATGGAACTATTAAAAGAATGCAAGTTACCAAGGCGTAACAGAAATTTGAATGTCAAAAAATGATTGTTTAAGTGTGTATGCCACGAAAAGGAATATCGTCATTGGCATGTGGCTTTGTAAGTTCAAGGCACTTCGAGTATCACGTCTAGAAGAATTGCCACAATGTATGATACTTTGTGTAAATTGCAGTGTTATAAATTCATGTTTCACTCCTACAGTAGAACTGTAGTAAAGTATTGTAATTAAAGCGAGATCGTATTATTTAATATTTGGCTAAACTTACTTTTGATTAAATATCTCTCTTGATCTCTCTTCATTATGTATTTTGAGTGGTGTACTCCAAACAAAACAACAATAATACCGAAGGTACATATTTAATTCGAAGAAAACGAGTGGAATTATTTCTATCAGCATACTTTTAAGCGATTCCTAATACGTATGATCTTTCGGCGATAATGGCTTATGTACGATCAACGTTTACGGTTGCTTAAGAGTCAAGTGCTTCCCAAAGTTGCTCTGTCCTAAATATCAACCCAGGAGTTTATGACTGTAGGGAGCTAACTTCGGATTCTTTTTGTACTTCATGCTAAGAATGACGCCGGTAACGTACGGAGGATTCAGTCACATCTAGTTTGACGACAGAAGGCTATTCTCAGGATTTCTGACCTGGCTTATGTAGCAAAAGAAACTCCTTACTTAACAATTGAGCATTTTGAACTCGTAAACATAACAATGTTAAAGCTGACGACTAGAGAGGGATCGCTAGATGTTACTTATATCATCAGAATTTTTCATGTGGTCCCTCACCATAACACGCAAGACAACCGTTTTTCAACTTTGACCTCCAAATAGTTCAATGTTCAATCAGGTGGATCGCCGTTTAATAGCGCAAGGTCTACGAGCAAAAGGACACAGCAAATTGTCTCGTACATAGCAAATTCATTCCGTTCTCATGCAAATTGGTACAGCAAATTGATATCAAAATGAAGTCATTGGGAGTAATTGCGCCTACTTATGACGCCGTGAAGTTTCTTATGCAACTTGACGTTTACGGTTTCGATCCAAACATTCCCTTTGCCACATCAACCGCAGAGGTAAGTACACGCTAAGTATATCGGTCGGTATAAGAGGAACAGTAGAGACAGGGTAAGACTTCCGGCTTGCTTACCGTTGTGGGAGCATCAGACACAGGTAAATAACATGGAAATAAGAGTGAAGAGGGGGACTCAAGTTAGGGAAATGGAAGGGATTAATGCATAAAAAAGCTCATTCCTTCGTGCAAAGGTGAAGGTAGGCTTTTCCGAAAGAGGGCAACTTTATTCGTTTAAAAAGTAACCCTTAAAGACAAAAGGGGCATTTTAATTTCTTTCTGTTGGGTTTAGATGGATTAGCCAGATGGGGTGAAGGCGATACAGGGAGGGATAGGGGTGCGTGGGTGAGTTTAAGAGGAAAAGATATATACGCAAGGGATGGAGTCAAAGAAGGATGACAAGGACTCCGGGGGAAGAGGAGGGATGGTCGATAGTCTAGAAACATAGGACCCGTTATTCCCAGATTTTCTGGTAGAGGTCCGGTGGTTAAAAGTTCGGAGACCAATGATTAAACGATGTGGATCCTCCTATTTCATTAATTTAAATATACTTCATTCACATTTTTAAAAACAATAATAATTAATTAAGGTTGAACACGCATCTGTTTATTGTCCTAAATGGCTGACAGTATACAAGAATTTCTAACATTTCCAATTATTTTCGATTGAAAACTAGGGTAAGAGGGGTTGTAAAGAAGATAAATTATTTCATGAGGTTAGAAATATGGGAGAGGAAGAAAGGAGGTTAAGGAAAATCAAAGGAGGAAGAAAAAGTGCTCGGAGGATGTGGTGAGGGTTGGACGGTCCATTAAAGGGAATGAATGGTTGTAGGGAGAATGTTGATCAAGAGGAGAAAAGGTAGAAAAATAGTAGGAATTTGGTCGCCGTATATCAAAGTAGGAGATATTGAGAGTTTAGAATGAGGGCACATTCAGCCAGTAATGATTGACAGAACATCAAGTAACTTGTATTCGAAAGCAACGATGATTTAGAAGGTAAAGAACCCTACTTTTCACCTATCCTATCCACTATTTTTTTAAATAGGCTTTTAAAAAATATAAATAATTTATTTTGCCATTAGTTAGATAAATGTTTTACTGAGCACTATTTTATGGAACAGTGAAGTCAATCCTTTTGGTAATGCATTTTTCCTGGAGCTCTATTCCTTTTCAATCTAAAGATAAGGATGATCGCTGGTAAAGCAACGGTGTTTCACCTACACCGGTCATGATGTTTCGATAAATTATTCTCCCGTTACAATTCTTTTGACTAACTTCATCCAGCGGTTAAATAGGTACCCTTCTTTTTTCCGCTGCAGCACCTATCGTTTAACTTATTTCTGTTTAAGGATCGATGTTTAACCACCCAACAAGTTGTAGTTTCGATGGACTACCGATGTCCGCTATGGATGTTTTTCCTCCGACGCCCATCCCTAGTGGAGAGAGAAGTAACAACATGGGGTCCAGATGGAATGAGGGATACGATTGGGGACCAGGGATCTGAGTGAGGATTGGAGAAGGAGGAGTTGGGACTCAGGAGAGAAATGGGCGTTACGTGGAGAAGGGCTCGATATATAACACACGGGCACACACATATGTAGGTATGCACATACGCAGGAGGTGGTCGTGAGTGCGTACAAAACACTAGTCATCGGCCAAGTCTGTGAGAGAAGAGCGTGAGGAAGTGAGGGAAGATATACCGTAAGAGAAAGGAAGCATTGTGGCTGATCCCGAGAGATCTTACCGCAAGATTTAGCAACCTCGCCGTTTGTCTGGCTGTGCTGCCGATCACGTACCCATTGATGGCAACGGCAGTATAGGTTGGGGGCTTTCTCGGAAATAGCTAGATAAATTATTGAAGCGATAAGATACCATTTCGAAAGATGAATTCATATAGTTGCAGCTTTACTTGAGTGTTTTACCTTATGAAGGAGAAGAACGAGAAAATGAAGCACGTTTAAGATAAAAGCTAGAAAAAATTAAAATTTGCAATACATCACCCTTTTCCCAAGGCGTGAAAGAGTTTATCCAACATTCTATTAATATTTGAGACTGCATTAGTGGAGGAATAGTACTCTATCCCTAACCGTAGTATTCCTTTAATATCTAAGCAGAATTTTAATTGAACAGAATAAACTTGTATTTCGCCAAGATGCTGAGTTGTGGTACGAACCCGCTAACGTATGTCGTCATACTACGCGACACTAGCTTTTAAGGGAAAATAATTCATCAAATTGTAGACAAAACATATGGTTCTTTGCAATTTAAAGATCAAAATTTTCGTGACTAAAAATTATGAAACCAGTGGAATACCAATACTATACCCATTTCATTGATACCTTCGGGAATACACAATATAATTTGCCTATTATTCGTTGACAGTGTCGGTGATACTATGCATATCATCCCTCCTACCAATTAGGATACCCATGTAGTCTCTGCAATATTTCTCTGGAAAAATATTCAATGACTATAAAATAAGGTATTCGTCAAATAAAAGGCCCGAGAGGGCGTAGATATGGGTTAAAGGAGGAAATTTATGTGAGACAGCAAGGTAAGTTATGACTGTAAAGGAAAATAGAAAATGGAGCGCAAGAGAAAAAATTCGCAAGAGAACGTTAAGGAGGGATAAATGATTGCAGTGATGCATAAATTATCCCTGTAGGTAATGCATGAACAATTTCACATCACTATATTTCTTTTACATCTATCCTTTCATTTCTTCCTCGTCGTAACACTTTCTCTCTAAACGTGCATCGTGAAAAATATTTTTTTTAATTATGTAAATGCATGCAATTATTTTTACGCAATTCATCATTGTCAGATTCTAGGGACATAATTATTTTCTCTTCCGTAAACAAGAATGATTTTCAAGGCATCGAGAACTCATTTGTTGTTCCTAATGGGAGAGCGGGAGACATCCTTTGGAAAATTTACTAGAGGAAACGTTTCCCTTTTTTTCCAAAGAAGGATTTCCGGAACCGGATGTAACCCTAGAACAGCTAGAATATTTTGAGAGGATTCGTAATTTTCCATCGCAGTCGAGTTTTGATTTTCTAAGGTTCCGCCATAACACAAGCTGGAAAATAAATTAATTGGAGAATTTTTGCTTCAAAATATTACTAAGGAAATAAATGCCAATATTTTCCACCCGTTGAAAAAAATATTCATAGTAAAACTGTAGCATGGGGGCATTTTAACGTGTCGAATAATCGTCATCGTAAATTAATACAAACTAAAGTATGAGTTAAAAATTATACCGTCAGTTTCAAAATGAAATATTTTAGTAACAAGAAATCGAAAAGTTGAATGGATGGTAAAATTCATTTCTCATGGAAGAGTGACTTCATGAAGTTATTGCTTCCATTAAAATCTTATTATGAATCTAAATCTCTGTTAAACTGCGGCATTGGTGTAAAAAATAAGGTTTTACGAAGTGATTGTTAGGAACACGTAATTGTTATGTCACATCAAGGTGTAAGTCCCTATTAGCGTGCATTTGTTTCATATTCAATTTTTTTTGGCTTTGATGCAGTATAGTCCTGATATGGCTTTGATAACCTGCTACACACATATTTGTAGGGCATTTTTCTGCAGTTCGTACCACCAATTGTTTTGTGTGAGACAAAATTGCCTAGTTATTTCGTCTGGTGACTGGTGATAAAGTAGTACGGTTATAAGATTGATTATATTATAAGAGAGAGAGAGAAGGAATAAGAGAATAAAATTTCTGAGTGACTTCGAATTTTCATTTTAGTCAATACACTACGATTATTTGACGACTGTGAAAGCACTAGGAGAGTAATACTGGAGTATTTAAAAAATAATTAAAGTAAACCTTGGAAAGCTTCCAATTTACATACCAAAGAAGGTTCTATAGGCCATGGGTTTACTATTATTGAGGAACATAGCTGACTTAGAGATGGGGCTGGGAAAGAATTTGCCGGGCAAGGGAAGAAACTTGGAAGGATTCTTTGTAGAAGATTACAGAAAGGAAGCCAGTATATCCAATAACACGTCAAAATTAGAGAGGTAAACATCAGTTATCACAACAATCCCGGGAAAATGCGTCAGAATTTTCAGGTACAGTCTCAGTAGACGAAAGCTCTATCCTTGAAAATAGCCGTCTCTTTGAAGGAGAGACACTAACATATTCCCAACAAAAGAAAAAATATTAACTTGTGACGAAGACAATAGGGTATCGTTACAATCGTAAGTGTTCGGACCTCACATTACGGTAGTTGTACACGTATACCTCTTAGGGGGGGGGGGGGGAGCGGGTGCTAACCTCCAGCTGCAAGAAATGTGTCCGTCTTGGTGCGACTGTATAGACTGTGCTCATACCCCCCGCGCATGACACCCTAACCTACCTCCTGCTCTCCTACTCTTTCTTACTTCTCATGGCTCATTTCATCCGTAGAGGAAACATTTATTGCCCGCACTCTTTCTCCACTGACTACAAGAAGAACTGGGACACTTTGAGAGAACGCATCGAAGAAGTACGGGAGACCCTCCCTCTTCACCTACTTAAACCTATCAAACCCCTGAGTTCCTTCTCCTTCCCATTTCTCAGTTTCCTTAAAGGATTTCCGGCACGACAAAGGGATAAGAGAGAGGGTAGGTAAGGATGAGGACTAAAAACGTAAGTATCACTGACAATCGGGGGAGAAGGTAGAGGGTTTGGATTTATGACCGAATTCGACCCGTTTAAATCATAAGGCCAAGCGGAAAATAAAGATGCTGAATTGTTTCCTGAGAAGTGATGGTGGAGTAGATGATCTATAGATGGGATAACGGGGAGTTGAGGAGAGGATTTGAGAGAGTAAGCGAAAGGAATCTGGGTCACTTGGCCAAATGAGACCACACGTAAGCTGAAGAGAAGACATAATTTTAAAGGACTGTGGCATGGGCTGGGGTACGGTTGGTATAAGAAAGCTGAAACTTCGACGGTAACGATTACAGCAGAAGAAAACTTGAGCGTTCAGGAAAATAAAAATACGGGAAATAAAATATTACTTTTGAATAAAGGTTTACTACTTAAACGTCTCACTAAGAGGTGAACGCTTCTGCCGAACACAGTACTACCGTGATTTATTTTCTGAAATCATCTTCGTCCACTGTTTGAAGCCATGAAGAGTGTTGTTACGCCACACAAATTCGCCCCAGAGAGATGCTTGATATTCGCGATTTGCTAAGATGGTAGTGGAAACGCAAGATTTGTAATTTAATTTCATAACTCCTACACAAACTACTGCAACACTATCTATAATGACAATTCATGATAGATAATTTATCGCAGTCCTTACTTGAGTGCTCTTTGTTATGTGATTACAGTGTAGGCCATTTGGGGTCAGTGATCGACATTTCTGAAGAAATGAAAAAGTCAAGTTTTAAATTTCTTTCTTAATGGAAATTGAAGATTATATTCGCATGCCAGCTAAGGAAATAATTTTAAATATATTTCTCAGAGCATAAATGATCTGGAAAATATACAAACTGATGTATATTACTTCATAATAAAGAATTCATAGAAATTAATTTAAAAATAGAATTATCCAGAAAATTTTAAAACACCTTTGAAGTAATAATAATATTGAAACAAGCATTAGTGTTAAAATAAATACGTTGATAAAACGCTATAACCCAAGCATTAATTCACATCGATATATATCTCAAACGTGTGGCATCATATCAAAAGCGATAAAATAATTTGTTTTTAAAAAATCAGAAACAACGCTATAACATTTTGCATTAAAATTGCTACAACCTACAGCAAATGATAATAAGTCATATTTAGTGAAAATAATCGAAGAAAAACTAGGACGATCTGATTAAAAATTGGGAAATTACCAAGGTAATAAGTGCATCTGCGATGTAATATAAAGAATGTCCTTCCGGTTATACTTCAAATCATATGTGCAAAATAAAAGACTTTTTGGGGTGAGAATAGCCCACAGTGCGCTTCAATAAAGAAAGGACTGCCCTTTATAAATCTTTCCATCTTATTCCAGTGTTTGCACAGGTATAAAGGTAACTTGTACATTTGAGTGACTGAATAGTACAACTGAGAAAAACTAAAATACCTATGCATGGAAGAGCTAAATTTGATTGAATATATTAATATAATATTAATCGAGGCCGTAAAGCCGAAGAATTGAAAAAAGATCGCCTGACGGGCAAGTGGCACTATATATTATATTTCATAGCCTTCTTATGAATTTACACCAAATTAATTATAATACTAGCGAAAATATTCATAACAAGGGAAGAAAACGGAAGTGGCATACAATGAAACTTAATTCTTTATCTTACCGAAAGTAGAAAGGAGAACAAGATGAAATTGCCCGTTTTCCCTGTAGGAAGAACTTGCCGGGTTATAGTTGCGGGCACAAGTAAGATAGAGAGAGATGTACAAAGCAGAGCAAGATTCTGAGAGTCCAAGAGGAGATTGAGAGGAAGACTTTATGGGGGTGTGGTCAGGGCCAGGCCGCAAGGGAGTCGGAGACGAAAGGACGGAGGCGGAAGATGAAAGAGGCACTGAGAAAGGAAAGGGGGGCAACTCCCGGCTCTGAAAAGCGTCCGTGTTTAAGATTTTCCCTCCCGCAAAGTTACCTGTTGGATCCTCTCGTTTACTAACTCCAGGCCCTATCAACACCCCTTCCTTTCTCTGGTAAGAGGAAGTGGCGCTTTGTGAGGGAAGGGTGAAAATGAGAGAGTTGAAGATAGCGGTAGCAGGGGTCGGGTACCGTCCCCCTGAATCTCGGCGGGGAGAAAGTGTTGAAGAAGATCAGGTTCGTGCTGCAGCTAAGGTACTGGCTTCCCACCCTGAGGGCCCGAGTGCAAATCCCAACTGTAATTAACATTTTTCAGGTGATTCCCGAACTTGGATGCCAAGTGAAAACCGTTTCTCAGATTGCACGAGAGTATACCGCACTTGGGTTGGTACGAAAATCTGAGGACTCCTTGGAGAATTTACTTAAAGCCGTGTATAAAACGAAGGTCACTTGACAAGGGTTCTTGAAAGTCACATTCATAAGGCTTTTGTGGACACTAGTGACACCCAAGGGCAGTAGCATTTACTAGGAGTAAATGAATGATGAAACAATTTTTGATTCGTATTTAGCTATTGCTGAAGTTTTTCGCGGTCAAATTAGTCACTGCCCTTTACCTGCACTTATTTTACGTTTTTTTTAGTTTTCATTTACAATATCACTTAAAAACTTGCGTAATTTGGCTCTTTGTAAGTTCTAGAAATATTTTCCTGACGTTAGCAATTTGGTCAAAACTTTGGTCAAGTCCCGTTCGCTATTGCTTTATTATATTCCCGCTTGCACCAAAGTCGTTCCGTTTCACGCATCCCACTAATAACTCCCATACACTTCATTCAAACGGCCAATGACAACGGCGATGGCGCATCGAGGCGGTTTTTGCCCGAAACGAAACACACCCTAGGCCTGCCTTTTTTCTTCCTAAATTGCCCATGTAATCCTAGAAAACTGGAGCAACAACCGTATTTGGCGAAAGTGATCTCAATGGATGGTCGAATACCTAAAATACCAACAAAACCCACCCTATAATGGTTACTTTATTGGGAAGAGTCCCGTTTCATATCCTGGCAGCAAGGAAGATTTTCTAGAGAATTCTCGAACTTTAGAGATACGTGTAAAAAATTTGAAGCGTAGATCTACGTCTGCTGGATGGAATTTAAACTTTGATTCCCTTGTGAGTCTTCCATCAACAGTAGATCTAAGTCCGGCCCACAGCTGGCCTCAACTGTAAACGCTATTCAGGCATTGGACTCAAGTTTATGACTTTGTTCATGCCCGAGGACAATTATCAATTATGTAAAAGGATGCGAAAAATTATCTTTAAGTCTAAAACATGCTTCAAAAGGAAGGATGACAACAATTAGGCTGACGAATTAAAAACGATTCCCCTGATACGTATTGCGCATGCAGTGACGTCAGGTTTGAACGGAAAAGTCGGAACTTTTGGAAATTAAGGAAAGCTCATACGGTTGATATTCGTGAATGACACTTATTCGAGATCGTAAAAAACGAGTGATGCTCAGAATATAACCTCCGTTTTCTCAGAGTGAGAAATAATCGATGTATTGGCACCAATCCTGTCCCAATGTGTTCACCAGGTCAGTACAAATCCAGTTGTGTGAGTGGGAAGGCGGCGCTGTCTTTTGGGTAACCGTAACCCTTAGACATGAGTTCTACAATGAAACTTCACGCCAAATGTGGATTACGGTATGTGATAAGATTTCCGATGCCAAAAAAATCTCAGCGGTTAACATTCATCAGGAACTGTGCGCTGCTTACGGCTCAAATGGTGTAAGATAAGGTGTTGCGAATTAAAGGATTCTTTTGTTTAAAAGTGGATTTAAACCTCATGACGTAGACAAAAGTGGTAGGTCATCTGTATTTAGTCAAAAGGTCGCTTAGTCAATTGGCGAAAATTACTAGAATATTGCCGGTTCACAATCTCTGAGCAATTCCAGCTAATGCCTCGGACTGTTTAGTGCTTAGTAGTTACAGAAAAGGCAGGCTACTGAAAGATCCGTGTTCAATGGGAATCCCAGATTTCTTCTGAAAACTACTAAATACATCTAAATGAGCCTGCATTTGTCAAATGGGACTCAATTCAAATGGGACATTTTTTATTGCTAGTCATTCAGCATAGACTTCACTCCGAAGTGATTTTCACCAGTTTTTGCGCATGAAGCAAGTGCTGTGCTCCAGCGCATTGATGATAACGAATAAATTCAAGATGCTGTAATATGCTGGCTCTAATACCAGGGGCCCGTTTCTCATAGCTACAAGTCCACAAGTTACAAGTTGGATCTTACAAGTATGACTTACAAGTGTTTCAAACGAAAACGGAGGACTTGTGAATTCTCCACAATTGTAACAAATATTTTATAAGTGAAAATGGCGGTCGTCATCTTGTCCGTATTTAGCTATTTTTTTAAGCTTTAAATACATTTCGAGAGGTTGTACAGCATTCTACTATTACCTAGTCAGTGCAACGTTGCTCTGTGTATATAAATACGTGAATAAATGAAAAATGGTATTTTTGGAGCACAATTTACCTTAAAATATCCCAAGCGAGGACAAATCATCGGCAATACTTGAACATATTAAGGAAAAATCTGTTATTCCAACGTATGATTTGCAATTTTATCTTGTAATGAATGTAATTTATAATTCTTGAACTCTAAGATATATTGTTGTGTTGTGTTTATCTTTCAAACCACTTTCGTAAGTACGACATAATAACAGTATTTTACGGCAAGGATTGGATACGCACGGGACGTACATTTTCTTGCATTTTTTATAACCAAGAGTCAGTGCTATGTTGCTCGGTGCCTATAAATGCGTGAACACAAGATAAACGGAATTTTTAGTTCACAGTTTACCTTAAAATATCTCAAGCGAGGAGAAATCGTCTGCAAAACTTGAAAATTATGAGGAAAAGTCGTTTATTGCATCGCAGGAAGGGAAAGATGAACTCGAAATGAAGGTCATTCACAATTCTAGCATGTCAAGACATCAACTTGTGCAGTGTTTATCTTTCATAGATACGAATAAATAGCGGAATAGCGTTTTAACGTCAGACAAGCGAAGACTATTTCAGCCATTTTGAATGTTCATTATTAATACCCAAAGGGAACTGAAGTGTTGGTGCGAGATTCACGATGCAAAGGTCGAT
The DNA here is from genome assembly GCA_963573305.1 of Pyrrhosoma nymphula. Taxonomy (NCBI): domain Eukaryota; kingdom Metazoa; phylum Arthropoda; class Insecta; order Odonata; family Coenagrionidae; genus Pyrrhosoma; species Pyrrhosoma nymphula. The sequence goes on from OY754334.1 coordinate 43,062,475, forward strand.
CCCCGCTGGCGTAAATTTTTGTCCTCTTTCATTTTGATGGGCTAAGGAGATATTTTACCAACGATTTATGTAACTTCGTTCTAGGACTTATGCACAATTTATTTTTAATTTCACTTGTCCTTGAGCCATAAGTTACACCAAGGGTATCGGGCACATGCCTACGATGTATTAGGAAAAACAGCACATTAGCCTAGCATTTGCGAGATGTCACATAAAAATGTCGACTTTTATTAAGTATGGAGTTTCCTATTGAAATTTCGCGACTTAATATCTCATAGCGATTTATCATTTTAGTACGGGAACTTATGCTCTGCATTTTTACCTCTCAATGTATAAACATAATGACGTGACATGAAAAGTAGGTATATATTGATAATTAGTAATAATAATACTGGCAAACTAGCGCTTAACTTTCGCATTTTCAACCTTTCCCACATCCCCAAAATAATTTATTCTTCATTAAATGAGAAAATTTATAAATTGTACGATTTAAAGCAACATTAAATTCTCGGTTGGAAATAAATCTTTCTTCTTCGTTGTTTATTCACAAAACCTCCGTGGGGGTGTTCTTTTCTCATTATGTCTTAGTCTAAAAGACTTTTCTTTTAACTTATATTATAAACAAACAATGTGTTTTAACGTAAACTGAGCATGTTATGTCAAAAGTCGGTAAAAAAAATCCTATCTACTGATACATTGTTCGTCGCTACGCCCTCAAAACAGATGAGAAAAAGAGATCGCTAGTCGCTTTTCATTTATTTACCCAGTTATTCTTTCCTATTTACTGCGATTTACTCACCTCGGAGGACTTGTAGAGATTTCCGTACAAGTTACAAGGACTTGTTATTCACAAATCTGTTTGAGAAACGTGTCGTAACCATGAAAAGACTTGTGAGTAAACACTTGTAACTTGTGAAATGGATTTGTAACTTGTAATTAGTAGACTTGTACGTTTGAAAAACAGAATTTCACAAGTTACAATCGAATAGACTTGTAATTTGTAACTTGTAGCTTTGAGAAACGGGCCCCAGGTGGTAGAATATTTTTAATAAGGAATTTAAAAATTGGTGGAACACAGTGAAAATACTTAGAATTAAATGGTGATAAAATAGAAATAAAGGGGAAAGCTGTAGCTGCTAGATGTAAATAATTAAATACCTGTAAATACATCAGTTTTTAATTATTTATCAAATAATAATTACTTTCCGAACCGCCCTCGGAGGAAGCAGAGTACTGCACTATCTTTGGTATTAAATTTTACGTTTACACCAATCTTAAACTGGCTTTAAAACTGACGCTTAACTTATCTCCACATTTCGTTCATTCATTATCATCAGTAGCGATAAATCTGAATATAAGTTTGCCGCAGCTGTCCACTCCATTCACCTCTAAGCTAACAACTTCATTCCTTCTTAATTGAGGGCCAGAGAGTCAAAGCAATACAAGTAACATAAGCACGAAAAACGATATAGGTGCATGTGTTCTAAGTTGGTACAGTCGGGTACCGTCTGGTAGGTAGCTACAAGAGAGGAATACAAGTGTTCGAACGTATAATCTGCAATCTAGCCGCCGAACACTTGAGCTACTTCGCTTTCCGTCATTTCCTACCGGATTTAAGTGATACAGGGGACACTGGACGATGTTTGTCACTTGTAATACTTTGACTCTCAGGCCCTCAATTCATCAGTTTGACGTCATTCATAAACTGATGTATTCCATTATTGGCTTTCTTTTAATTCTTCTCACTCTATTTTCCTTCAATTATTATATCAAATGGCGCAAGGCTAGTCTGTGTCGCAAAATGTGTTCTAAAAGTTTTTCCTTTCCTCTGCTAAGGGTTTCCAGCATTCTTCTTTTATCTCCCACTCTTTCTCAGGACTTCTTCGTTGGTTAGCCTCTCCGTCCATTTGATCTTCATAATTCTTCGATTGTAGCATATCTCCATTACTTTTAATCTCATTTGAACTACAACTGTTGTCGTCCAGGCTTGACTGCCATATATGAGCATGCACCAAATACATAATTTAATATAGACCTTCCTTACTTCCAGGCATGCACTAAGGAAATATTTTTCAGCAGGCTCATTTAGTGGGAGAATTTCTCCTTTGCTAAGGCTATTCTCACAATGTATTTCCTGCATCTTTCATAGCTGGTGTTCAATCATGCTTTTCAGATAGAAAAATGTTTCCACTTCCACAATTATTTTCTGCCTAAGTTTGACGGTTCAGTTTTTGTGAATACTTCCTATAGTACCTAATTTTAATCCCTGTCTTACCACATTATCCAGTAATTATTAGATGAGAAAATGCTCCCAGATTTCCATCGCTTTCACAAGTAACCAACCACAAGGATATAGGTAGGAGAGATGATCTAAGCAAGGAAAAAGTCTCGGAAGTGAGAATAAAACGGTTTAAGGGTCTATCTGTCGCCCACCAAGCAGAGTACTACGATGGAGAGAGGGAAAACCTTGCTGGGGAACGTCTTTAATGAAACATCCTCTATTATGCAGTCATGTGGGTTGGTCCATGGTTTCTTTTCAGTGTCCCTCGAGAAAGTTGGCAATGGAGCAGAGGGATCCGAACGAGTCTAGGGCCTGTGTCATCCCTTCAAGGTATTTACACAAAAAATAGAAAAGGCTAATCCCGAGGATATGAAAATGGCAATGAGGAGTTGACATGAGAAGTTAAACTTTGTTTATCAGCTGCCTGTTAGTAGAACGAGATTACTTAATCGTGAAATCACAATGAGACCAGAGCTGGATATGTTATGGTTCCAAGGTTTAGTACAGAGTAAAATAACCCCTCTTTAAATATTGCTATGATCCGAGAAACGGGCTAATTTCAATAGTAGTAGGTAGCAATAAAAATGAATAAAATACTTTAAGTTCGCCATTGAAAAATGGATATCAAAATTACGACAAAATATATATCAAAAGCTTATTCAAGGCTAAAAAACAAAACAATCACAAACTCTTCGAATTAACATGTTAATTAACTTGTTAATAAACCAGCAGGCCAAAGCACAGGCGTGTGACAAAGGTGTTTTGTTACCATCCATTAAAGTAGAGCATGAAGATACATGAAAGGAAAGGAATGAAAATAGGCAATTGTTACGGTACCTGAGATCCACTTTGTTACTCTTGTAGTTGCTCATGACACTTGGGAAGAACGAATCTTTTCAACAGTCTAAATCTCATGTGTTTCTTTGTAATCCAGCCTGCAGAAGTAGTATTGGCATGTGATTATTTTCTTCATGGCAGCCTTTCACCTAAAAGAAATTGAGTTTTTTGTTGTATAGCTTCTCAAGAAAGAGAAAGGATTACATTGACCAACTTTCATAAACTGTCACACACTTCGAGAGTTCCGTAAATACGGCTAATGGTAAGTGCTATAATTCTAGCTCAAACTAATAAAAACGCCAAGATCACTATGAGTAATGACTTAGTAAGAAGTTATTACAACAAAAAGATAAGGTTAACCACAGAACGTTAGTAATTGTAGCCTTAGAGAGAGAAAGTGAACCATAATCAATATTAAATATTAGTTTGTAATAGTACACTTCAAGGTCATGATCGTTAAGTGCACATAGAAACAAAATAACTTCCCCGCTTAACGAAGATAAATATAATTTGCAACCAGGGAACCTTTTAGAAAAATGGAAATAATAAATCGTGGTAAAATATTCGATTTACAAATATTATAAAACAAAAACATTTAGTATATATTAAACATAAAAAGGTATTCTGGTATGTAAACAATTCTAAATATTTACGGGCCGTAACTGGTAATGACATTAACAACAAAACAATGAAGAGGAGGAGGCGCAGGGGAGTCTTCGTCATGCACTGAGGGAGAACAGACGCATGCCGAAAAGCAGTAAGAGGGAAGCCGAGAGGTATTGGCAGAGGAGGAGGATTCGCGGAAGAATAAACACGGAAAAACGGGAGCCACAGAATTAAGGGAAGGCAGAATGTCCCGCAGCCAAGTCCAATCCAGGGAGATTGGTGGTCAACTACCACAGGAAGGGGAAATCGTCAGCGCGGCGACGATTACAAGCAGCGATTAGTGAACGTTAATGATTTTTTATTAGAACTGAAACGGTTTCCAAGAATTCTATACTTGGAACGTATGTTCATCCGTGCTTGGAAAATGCAAAAGGAAAAATGGGAATAGAAAGAGGGGTATTGAAGGAGATAAACTGTTCCTTAACCCAAGACGGTATTTGTAAACTGTACATATTAATTATTAAGAAAGAAAATTTAATGGTTAATAGTTAATTGTTAGTTAAATTAATTGTTTATTATAAATGGTTAATTTAGTTTAATTGTTTTGGTATGATGTGTGTAAAACCATTTCAAATACATTGTTAAATAATCTTGCTAGCTCTGCATGGCACTGAAACATTTCCACTGGTAAAACATACCATAACATTTATCTGTTAAGAAGCTCAATGCCCATTGTATTTGTTTATGAAACATGAACCCTGTCTTTCCCAATCGCAAAGCACCTATGATCCTGGATGGGCCGGAACAGAAATAGGTAAGAGTGAGAGGGGACGTGAACATTAGATGTATTAAGAGAAAGACGGAAGAATTGAGCTTACGCGGTTTGGAGCACTTAGACCGGAAGCTGAAAGTAACGCCACCCCGGGAGTTTACAAGTTTTATTATTTATCACCAGAACGCCGAGTGTTTAGCCACCACTTACCATTATGTATAATCTCTATAAATCCTTAAGTACCAGTCCTGACACTAGCAACAATTAGAGACACTAGGCCTGAATTTTGACACTCATGACCACATGAAAAAACTCATTTGGTATGGTTTGTAACAATTGTTTAGCTTAAGCAATTCCATACGTTAAGCGGTTAATATTCTAAAATTTAATACACTAACGTGAAGCTATGTAAAAAGCAATCTTTGGCTGCTTTGAACAAATTTGCTGAGTTAGAAAAGACGTCATGCGTAGAGAGAGCAAAAGGAGTTACTTAATGTTGAAAGAATGTGTGATGAAACTTGCCACTGAAACTTGTCACTTAAGCTAAATCATAACACACTGACGTACACAGGTCATTGCCACACACAACTCACTGCCGCTCACAGGGAAATTCCTCGTCTAAAATTGCTGGTGGCGGAATCATATCATCCCTAAAACTGTTTGCTGAAGCGCAAGATCAAAGAAATGAGGCTGAAACCCTTCTTCATCCAATCTGAAAAAGCCGCGTTTCGTCTAAGGCGCACATATAAGTTCGCATGACCTTCAGCAGCAGAAGGAAAGCGGAAGTCGGCGCCGCGGCCGGTAGGCACTCGCCCGAAGTGGCAAAGGAGGGTTAAAATGGTTAAGGAATACAGGGCATGCCGATTTATAAATTTTATTTTCTTCGTTAAAAATACTATGCAAAAAAGTTTCATGTAACTCCAGGGCAAATCCAATAGAATTTCAAATAAGAAGTGATACGTCTCTAAATTAGCGCTTATTTTTCGTTGGACGAGTTATAGCTCGATGATTGTTGGAAGCCCGCCAGAGTCTATCTAAATTATAATTCGCTGGAGAACAAGAACATTAACAAAGAATCATTAACGTAACAAAAATTAATTTGGTTTCATTGCCTCCTAATAAATATTTAATAAAAATTAAATCACGACAGCGCGAATCTTAAGTCCATGACCAATATTTTGACTACAAAATTAGAGGTTAAAATTCAGGATTTTTATATTAATGAAAACAGTCTAGGCAACACCGGTTTGTTTATCTCGGCCTTAAATATAAACTTACAATTATATGTCCTGCTTTCGCAGCATACATATTTCAATTCATTCGCATCGATAATATAATTTCAAATGTTTTCAAAAACTCCAGGATTGGCTCAATTTTAGTTCCAACTTGTGGTGAAATATGGTCCCGCTTTTTTTGCACCTTTGCTGTAGCTGTCATTGAAACATGACACATTTCAAATGTCATGCGTGATTTTATTCCGAGTTTACAACGATTGATGTCGAAACGTGCTTCGAAAGGCGCTGTTTTATCATTTTCAGAAAATACTCTGCTCTAATTTTCTCCGAGAGCATACTACGTCACGTAACAGAATTCTACTTGGAATTCCTAGGAGTAAACATATGAAGGAGTACAGCACTTGATCACTGTCACTACAAAATTGGTTTCTTTGATGAGACGTATACTGAAAAATAGAAGAGGGTTTGGTAATCCATGAAAAATGTATTGCGGAAGTTCATGGCAAAATTGATTTGTCTTTAGTTTCGTTTAAATCTCCGATCAGGAATCTTCCACCGAAAAAATTAGCAAAGACAAAATAAGACCATATAGTAGGGAGGCGCATTTAGTAATTTATGTAAAATTACTAAGTTGGCTCACTCTGAAACCTAACTAGCAACCACTATGCTAAATTTTATATTATATTAGTACAGATGATATTTTGACCGGTGGTCACTATGTGCGAGTGGGACCCTCTTTTCTGGATGCCATTTTGGAAAATGGCGGATGCATATATTTGATTGTTCGTACTTTGGAAACCAATCAACCTAAAAACTTGATCATGGTGTCACGTTATATGTTTTTGGGGTCAAGGAATTCAAAAATGTCTTTAATTTATTCATACATACAACCCATCTCCAATGTTCAAAATGGCTACATTTATTTTTACACATAAAAGTCAATGCAACTAACCACTTTTAGCATGCGCAACAACTATTATCATAATACTTACAATTTTTTCAGATTATGAAGTAATGATCGTGGAACTTTGAAGTTATTATAAATGTGAAACATCTAAAAGCGATCAAGTATTGATACCTTTTGCCAGATTGCTAGTGAAGTGTAAAGACTCGGAGATAACAAAGTGGAATTTATGCATATTTTGTCAAGTTGTATCCAGTGGAAATCTGACAAATGGTGGCAAAGAAGGAATAAATCGTGTTAAGGAATGCAACTATAAACGTTTATCTTAAAATAATGTAAATAACTGGGATGTACTGAAGCGTCTAGAGCCAGACATAGAAACACTAGAGCTAAAACATCCGAAATGGCACAAAGCAAGTTGTTATGCCAGTTTTTGCAGTAAGATAAACATTGACAGACCTAAAATACGGTTTGAATAGGCTGTGGAAAATCCTATCACAAATATTAGTTCCAGAAGTGATACCGATAATAAACAACCCAGCACATCTGTCCCTGCAACAAGGGGGCGAATACCAAATGTCAACTGGTCTTTGTGTATATTTTTCCAACTGAGGAAAAACAAAGGTTCTATCAAATTGTCACAAGTATTAACTAAGAATGGTGCGAAAAATACTCACGAAATTGCCAAAATCGATGAAGAACTATGTTGTCGAACTGCAGGATTAGATCTTATAGCATTTTAAGCAAAATATCACAAATCATGCTACGCCAATCGATTCCAGAATAACTCTGCTGATAAAAAAACATCCATACATCCAAGATACCAGTTCTTTTGTAATTGCAATGACAATCCTCATAGAGGAATTAGACAATGGTTTTAAGGCTGGTCATGTGTATTCCTTAGATCAAGTTACTGAACATTATCGTGACTTGGTGGCTGAAATTGCCTTCCAAATCTTGCCTTCCAAATACAGACATATTGTTCCAAAATTTTCAAATACACAAAATGCAGATGATCTTCTACAAACTAATGAAATTGTTGAAGAAAAAGTGCATGCCTTGAATATTGCTCGGTTAATGTCCCGTACATCCAAGAGTGAACATGAGCAACCTGTTCCAGCATGGTGAGGGTTTAACTAAGTAGTTTCTGAAACAAATACTCAGGTAACTACTATTGGATGCCTTCCTATCATACCCGAACCAGCTACTGTTTATGACGCATTATGGATAGTAATAGACCGTTGTCAAAAGATTGCTGTAAAAATTTGCTTAAAACATAAAGTTCTTACATTTGATGAATCCCTTTACGGCAAAGGGAAATAACTGCCGTGGTACCGGTCTGCTGCAGTGGGGATTACTTCACCACGCAACGAGCCAATGGCTGGGCGTAGAATATCGTTGCGAAAACAATGCTCAATAAATCGTAATTATTAAACAAACTAGGCAAGATTTAGAGCTGGTAATTTAAATATATTGTTACGGAAACACAATTTACGATATAGAATGGATTTCAAAGCAATCCCACATTTATTCAAACACTCCATTGCTTTTGCTTCCTTTCGCTGAGCCATTTTTAATAGCCAAGGTTAAATTAATGCTCACTCATTATATTATCCCCACAGCTGGACTTATCAGTTTCTCCAAAATCCAACACAGTCTTTCCAGACACATTCCCTTCCAAAGGTGAATAACACTTCTATTCAGTATTTTAAAAAATTATTATTTTTGAAAACACTGTTGCGTATATAATTTTAATATTTACAGCAAAACTAATTATCCATTTTAAACCACTGAAAAACAGCTCATAACTCTAAAAATACACAAGTTGAAAAATCGCATCGCAAAGCTTAGGTTTTCGTTTGTCTTCCGGTTTTGAAGTATCTATGACACACGTACTCATCGATTTGCGATAATGCATTTACTAACTAACTTCAATGCACATAAATGTTTACGATTAAGCTGAAAACGTCAATAATGTTTCGCTACATTTAAAAATGGTATATTATAAATAAGTGAATTGTTATTCATCACAAGGAATGTGAAATATTTGTGCCAACTAAAACATAATAAATAATTTGCATCATAGAAAGAGGTCTACATTCCGTCGACTCTATAATAGAGCCAACTGCCAACTACCTTCAAATATTAGTCTATTTAGGTCCTAATAATGAAATTGAAAAAGGATATAATTCGATTCATCTCATTTGTACATATTGTTTCTGATTCTCTAAGTTTTTTTTATACTCTCGTAGGTTTTTTCATTTGCCTGAATGTCTACAAAAATATTTAACAAACTTTTTTTCTGCCTTGGGAATCTAAAATTCACACATGTAATTGGATAAATAATATTATGCTTACATTTTTTCCGATTGCATTTTCCGATACAGATTTATTTTTCTTTAATTCGACAGTCATTTTTACCTTTGTTTATATAAATCTCGTTATATTAAATATTACCAAGATTGAGATTGAACTCACTCACAATCAGCGAATGCCTTCAGGGATGATCAAAATGGCCTTCAAAAATGTTTCCACCGCCGAGCCATTGGCAGCCGCTGAATTAAACGCAACCTTAATGGAATATCATAATTTATGAATGAATGATCAATATTATTTTATATCCCCTCTCTGGAGACCTTGCCTACACGTTATGCTAATAATAATTAAATCCATTACGCATTAAAGAGATAGAGGTGGGTAGGTTTATAGTATCTATAGTTATCACTTTCAATGTCGCATCGAATCTTATGGCCCTTGCGTGATCGAAAAACTATTTTTTAATTGCATTATATTTGGAAAAACTTGAAATGAACTTGTACAGTGATAGCTATCTTATTTGTTGTACAGCCTCATTCCTACTGCCAAAATCTATCAAATATATATAAATATTTATGCTTAAGATATTCCACTTTAAAAATTGATCCGCGGGTTACTCCAACTGTAGAAGAAACATATGCTGCAAGATATCGATGTAGATCAATTACCAACATTTCATAAAAATGAAAATCTAATTTAAAAATTCATATTCTGAAGAGCACCTCGAAGATTTTCTTGTTTTTGTTGAAATGGCAACGTGCTGTGATTTTTACGTCGTTAGCAGTTTAAAGAAATAAGTTGACAGAACATTGTATTTAAATCAGTGCCAAAATGATTACCTTCTTTACTTGTATACATTCACTGGTATAATGAATCTTTCTTTCTCAGGGAGGATAATTCTCCGAGAATCTAGTGGTGCATAGTTCTACTATTGGCCTCTCTCCTGGATAGATAACCGTTTATGTATTTCTGGATCGGAATGCTTATAGCATAATGGACATCAACACAGGCAGGCAAAGAAAAAATCAAAACTTCATAGTCTCAGATGTTTTTTAATTTAACATATGTTAAAATTTAGGACAAAGTAAGAAACCCATATTTTTTTGTTTTGCCCAAAAAAAATTCCTGACCCGCGATACAAGCTGCCAAAGATGGCGCCCCGGGTGCCATTCCTCATGTGCGATTTTTAGCAAAGTTTAAAATGCTCTATCTCTGGAATGGTTCAAGATATTTTTTGGTTTATTTTATTTGATAGGTAAAAATTTTTGATTAAGCGGAAACCTTCATTTTGAAATTATGTGTCCAAGTTTTATTGCTGTAGCCTTTTGATATTTTTTTTATAAAAAAATGTTTTTTTCGAAAATTTCAATTCCAAAAATTTTATATTTTTACTGTTGACTAGTCTTATACGGTACTACCTTCACTGAAAAGGAGAACTTCCACATTTCAGTTTAACGGGTGTTATGAACGATGTTCTTTTTTCAACTTCCGTGGCTTATTTCTTTATTGCAGTTGTATTATAATTTTGCCACAGAACCTCCCAAAACATTAAAGATCTTCTGGAACAATGTTTAGGCTTCTAGATAACTCTGTAATGTAATAGAAGAATCTGTAAAATCCAGATCATTCCGGAATATAACAGAATCTTCTAGAACAATCTGGAACCATCTAGATTATTCCGAAATATAACAGAACCTTCTAGAACAATCTGGAGCCATCTAGATTATTCCGGAATTTAAAAGAACCTTCTACAACAATCTGGAACCATCTATATAATTATGTATGTTTGATTTATCATATAAAAGGGAGGATACATGAATTGTCAGTTAAGTTGCAAACAGGCAAACAAAGAGAGCAGTTAACCAAATTTGTGGTCCGACAGTATCTGTAAGCTATTGTGAAGATTCTGCCGATTGTTTGAGTTTTTGGGTGTTTTATGGAAAGGAGTGTGTTTGCAATTTCTTCTGACTGGGGCCACAGGAGAGTGATGTGTGCTGACTATTTGCATATCCATAAAACAGTGATATAGTGACTAGCAAAAAAAACAAATTTTCTTCAGGTTGGGTATATAAGTGCTCATTTAAAGACTCTGTTTCAAAGTCACGATGTTTCCAGAGATGACTTTCTGTGTTCCAAAAGCTTTAACAGAATATATTCAATAACAGTAATTGAACTAGAAGAAATCTCCCATGGTGTGGATGATGATGATTTTGTATCGGCAGAGGAAGAGTTACATTCTGTGAATCAGTCAGCTATAGATGTTGGTGTTAGTCCTGTTAATAAACCATGCTCAGTGAAGTCAAGTCATAAGCTGTATGCATCAAGAAAACAGACAAATTACTGAATCTGTTGGTAATCACACCAAAAAAAACTGACCAGACTCTTCAATGTAGAAATTCCAACTTCAGAAGAAAATGAACAAAATGAAATTTGTGTAACATTCCAGGAATTTTAATCAAACATCAGTTCAGCTGATGATTCATGTGCATTATACAATAAAAAGGTGCATGTTCTAACAATTATCCCAATATCTCTTTCAAAGAAAACACTTTTGCAACACATTCCGCCTGCATCAAACCACATGGTGGACAAAACAAGAAATGTGACGTCTGCAAAAGGATTGTTTGGAAAACCAGATCCCTATTATGGTCATCCAGTGAATGAAGCACGTGTTAAAATTGCAGAGTCATTTTGTCTGGAAGATAAATGGGACTGTTCCCGTCAGAGTGCCAACAAAAAAGACACTATCACTATAGCAGTTGCAGGAGAAAAAATGGTGAAAGTTAACAGATACATAACCCGCAGTATTAAAGAAACTTTCGCCTTATATACGAAGGAACATTCAATATTCCACAATGGAAGATCAAAGTTACGCACTACGGTCTAAGTGGGCAGTTCCACACCCACCTAGAGATGTTTGTTTTTGTGTGATTATGCAAATATTGAACTGAGATATTATGACGAGATGAATATTGAATGGTAACTTTGAAGAACTTACTTGAAGGCCTGACATATTACACCTGAGTGATCGTAAGCAAAAAGTAGTTAATGTAATTATGGAATTAGCTCTGATGTAGTTAAAGTGACATCAGGTGTCCCACAAGGAAGCGTAATCGGTCCCCTTTTGTTCATTATATACATAAATGACCTATGCTCTCGAATTAGCAGTAAAATATGTTTATTTGCTGACGACGCTGTCACCTATCGCGAAAATAGTGATCACTCTGACTTTGAAATTATATCATCGGATTTAAACAACGTTCATGTGTGGAGCCAAGAGTGGGGACTCGAACTTTATCTGAGCAAATGCACGGCGGAACATTTCTTTCGGAGGTCGTCCAACTATTCCCATGTATATGCTGTGAATGGTGTTAACATAAAGGCGAAAGATGAAGTGACTTATCTGGGAGTTACGATAACCTCGAACCTAGCTCTGAAGCTCTGAAGAAGCTAGGATTTCTCAAGCGTACTGTGGGAAGATTTTCAGATGAAAAAGTAAAAGAGAGGTGCTATTTCGCACACAGGCCACACCAAGAATATACAGAGAGCATTTGGGATCCGGTGCAGAAAGACTTAATCCGGGAACTTAATAAAATACAAAGGAAAGCTGCGCGATTCGTCAAAAACTGCTACGGGCGTACAGACAGCGTTACGCAGATTTTAAACGAAATAGGCTGGCAGCCGCTAGACTCGGAGGCTACGCGTTAGGCTTAGATTACTTGAGCAATTGAGAATAGAAATCTTTCAGAGCGACACGGAGACCAACATTAGAACCCCACTATATTTCCAGGTCCGACAGAAACGATAAATTAAGAGAGATATTTTGCCGAACGGATAGGTATGGGAATTCGTTTTTACCCCGAACAATAAGGGACTTTAATAAATGCTTGGCGTAATTTCATTAGAGCGATTCATTTTTATATTTAAACGGCTGGTGTCCTAACACGCCACACGCCTATTGATGCGGCTTGCGGGGTAGTATGTAGATGTAGATTATAATGCAAATTTTAATTTCCCTTAATACTTCATATATTTTCAGATGTCTATTGTTGTGTAAAGCTTTCATTTTTATTTATGAACGAGCGGAAGATACCCGTTGAAATTCAACGGGTGTGAAAAACATTAAACTTATTTTTTATAATAAAACCACAAAGCTCGAAGAATAACAGTATGCGTGGCCATTTGAGGAGTTCGTAACCTATCCTGTATGTTGTGTTCGTTGTAGTAGACACACTGGCAGTTTTTCAGGTGCGGGGAGAGATGAGTGACTATTGGTTCACTTTCATGCACGGGAAACCCAAAAATCTGCCTTGCAGACTCATTACTACTTAAATAGCAAAGGTTGATAGATGGTCACCTCGTCCCTACGGTTCTCTTGAGCCGTCTTCTGAGTGATTAACAGCTTGATCGCTTCCCTTGTGCACATAAATATATTTGCATTCCATGACTTAATTCAGTTGCACTATTCAACTTTGATATGTGCGTTGATTTAAATCTTAATCAGGATTACACAGAAGAGTACAATCCAGCGGTTGACACGTCAAGAGGAGTAATGGCAGCAGAAGCCATGTTTATTTGACCTATGAATCCTCCATCAATGGGACTGCGCCTTTGGCATAGCCATAATCATTGGTTTTGGTTGCTAAATAAAAAATTATGGCGATTCTTAGTGCCATTGTCGATTTTCATGTACAGATGTCGTTAATTGCGCAGAATTTCCGTTCTTCTTTCGGGTAAGAAGCATGAAGTGACGTCATTATAATTTCCGCCATAGTAAAAGGATTGAAGGTTAGAAACAGATGGGTCTGTATTTGAACCAGATTTCGAGATGGTTACCCGTCTGTTTGTTGGGTAAGGATGAAATTTGTGCGGATCTTAGCGTAACCCGAGAAACACCACGGGGAGAATCTCATGAGAGCTGGTGGGCATGTCTTTCACCATCCAAGTCTAACCTTTGTCGTTTTTCTTTCAATGGTTCATTTTCTCACAAATAAGAAATTCATTTTGCTCTAGAAGGTTTTTTCGAAAGGTTACTCTTATTTCTATTAGGCATGTTGATGGATATATTTTTAAGTCCAAGGAACGAAAACACAGCGGCAAGTGAGAGTCTAGAATAGGCAACTCGATGACTGAGTGAATGTACCTAAGTTAACTACACTTTAATACTTTTAAACGTATAAATAATTCGCGACGTTACTGATGTGGGTATTGGTCTAAAAACAGTTCGCGATCGTAATGAGAGGCAGACGGTTTCATTACGTGTAATACATTTGAGTATTAAACGATAATAAACAACGCCGTGTTTGTTGTAGCAACAGAGGCATTATTACCATTGATATTCGCTGCACGTATATATTCTTTTAAGTGTGTAGTCTATTAATTCCTTTCTGTGTAACGTTTACTACGTAAGTGTTCTCCCATATATATGCCCCTTTGAGAGGTACTTTGAGAGTAGACGTTGAAGAGTATACTTGTTAAATATGCATTGAATTTATCGATTACCCCCCGAAGCAATCTATCATGGGGCCCTTGGGACTCTGGGCCGTTCTTATACGGATTTTCTTTCTACGTACTATCATGGGCCTGCAGGAAAACGTGATACTTCAATGCTAGATGCGGGTATATCCTTTGAAAATCAAATCTATGGTTGTCAAGGAAATACGTTATTGTTGATTTCAGATAAAAATGTGATATTTTTCAACTAAAAACATTAATAGCGGACAAATACGGAGCGTAGAAGAAAATCGATTGATAAAATTAGAAATTATATTTATTCAGCCATCCGATAAAAAAAATTCCAGCCCTATATCTTGAGTGAAAGTACTTTTAAAAAGTAAAACATTAAACCACTGCACCGAACGCAAAGCTTACCATTGACCACCAGGGGGACCTTCAGGGGGCCTTTGGGGGCCCTTAGGGCTTTTTGATATAGCATATGTTACAACCAGATATGTTTTCTATCTGCATGCCAAATTTCAGCTCAATCGGTCCAGTAGTTTTTGCGTGATGGAGCAACAGACAGAAAGAGACCATTACATTTTTATACATATTGGTAAGGATCACACCCTCAACCCTGAAAAAATAGGGTTTCGGTTAATTGAACCCTACAGTGTTTGTTGTCTATCAGTAACAAACATGTGTTCCAAATTTCATCTAAATCGGCCCTGTGGTTTAGGAGGAGATGTGGAACATACATACATACATACATTGACTTTTATATATATAAAGATTGTAAATGGGCTACTGCCAATTATAAAATTATTATTATTACAATTAGGACTACTAATATTATATTTTCTGCTAAACTATAAGGTAAAATGTTCTGAATTGTTATCCATAATAAACATAAAAGCATCCTCCTTGCCAAATATGTGTCAAAAGATATTCCATCTCCCATAGGTTAATTTATTAATTATTCACACTTCTTACCTATGTACAAGATCTCAGGGATCACTATAATCATTGCCTTGATGTAGACATTTGTCACTCTTTGCTTTGTTAAAAGGTATCTCGAACAATCTATAGTGTGACTTAATTTTTTATGTTATGTATTACTTATTTTTTTAATTTATGTATTACTTATGTTATGTGCAATATTGACCTTATTAGTGCAATATTTAATTATTTATTAGATTTTTCTTTTTTATTCCAAATGTCTGTATGAATCTTGTTTGATTCTGTATTTGTAAAAAGGACTACTGTCCGTAAATAAACAAATAAATAAAAAATAATAAATAAATAAAAATAAAAATACCTTAGGATGAAATCCCAAATAACATGTCCAAGGAGTATACCGAATGCCATGATCGTGTGGGAAAGTAAACATCGCGGAGACGTGCAGATCTTTAAAAGTCCGCCGGCAGGGACACGGAATAGCTACGAAAAATAATCATTTTCAACATTCGGCTAATACGGAAAGTGAGTTGTGCGAACCGAGACACGTTATTATATTCGAAGAAATGGAAGTATTAACCGAGGAGAACCGTACTCCCCAATGTTAATAAGGGATGCCATAAAAATGTTCAAGACACCATAAAATTTCAACAAAGACGACGGCTATTTTTTACACGGCACTTGGAAAAGATAACTAGGGAAAAACGAAAAATCACAGAGCAGCAGGAAGACTACCCAACTCCCGCTACCGTTATAGTGCTGCCAAAAACTACTGACTCTCACTGTCGACCTAAAGACACTTACTGAAACGTTAGCATAACTGTTGTCCTGGCAAGTCAATGAACGTGGCGAAAACTCGGAAGCCATGCAGAGGCCAACCGATCGAGACTGCGGAACCTACGCAATACTGTTAGTTCTAATACTCTTACATAAACAACTTGAATTAAGCTTGAGATCTTAGAATGAATGTTATTTGGATCAATTTAATAGATAAGTCTACCTTGTACTACCTTTAGCTAGCTATCTAGATAACTACATT
Organism: Pyrrhosoma nymphula; assembly: GCA_963573305.1. Classification (NCBI taxonomy): domain Eukaryota; kingdom Metazoa; phylum Arthropoda; class Insecta; order Odonata; family Coenagrionidae; genus Pyrrhosoma; species Pyrrhosoma nymphula. The sequence continues at coordinate 43,078,858 of OY754334.1, forward strand.
TAGGGAAAAGAAAGTATAGTCAAAATAAGAAAGCTGAACCTTAATCAGGTAACAACGTATTGCACTAGCTTGCATATCCATCATAGATCATCCCAAAGGTCATATAATTGCATACATATTTCTTCATACTGAATATAAGACATCGAAGAATGCACCAACAGCATAAATTAAAAACATCAGCCAAAAAGGCGTCTTAATTCGTTTCGTCTTCCTAGGACAAAAACGACATAAATACGTCGTCTAATTTCGTTACACATTCGCCGAAGTGTTTCATTGTAAACTTTACATTTATCATTGAATGAGTGCATTCATAATGCTCCAGTATACCACAGTAAATCTGCCTTCACTGCTATTCCTATCAGGGCATTAGAGGTTTTTGCTGTTTGCATCCTCGGAGGATATTTAAGGCTTCCAGCTGTACCGAAAACGCACTCAGCCATTCGTTCCACATAGGAGATAAGCTTGCCCTACTGTTTCTTTTCACTGACTGCATTTGTTCTCCGGTAATATTCGGACAACTGGACAGTCGATTTAAAAGGGACAGAGTAAGTGACCTGTCTCTGGATCATCACGTCACAAGAGGTTTAGCCACGCTATTCAGCCTACCGGATCTCCGGGATATATGCAAAGAATTCTCAGACTGGGGAGAACAAAAACATGGACGAGCTCTGCGAGTCTTCGGTGGCGCGGAATGCGATGTGAACGCAGGAAACTGAAATACCACGTAGACTCTCCTAAAGGAAAATATTCCTGAATTTATTTGTTTATTTTCAATCCCAAAATTAAACTTAAAGTAAATGACAAAATCTATGCATTGCTATGGCGCTTATGCTAGGTGTTACAACCGGCTCAGGATAAGCTATAAAAAAACAAAATCGTAGATTATTATTAATGATTAGGCTGTTATCGGGTTCGTACCTGTTTGGCTCCGCCATATTGGGTACCCGATATGGTGCAATACGTTCCCACGGGTAGCGACGGGTGTAGAGAAGGGAAGAAGGCATTGGCGGCGTGACGAATGAAGAGAAGCAGGAAGAAATTTTTTACTTGATGTGCCAGTCCGAGGTCTTTCTTGATATTTTGCTCAATGGCCCATTCAGTAATAAGAAATAAAGAAAACAATCCCCAAATAAAATAAATTGGGCTTATCCGACCGTTTCGTGGTGGCACGATATATCGGGTGATACGCTCCAAAGTAATGAAATAAACCACAACGCATTGTAATTTGAGGTTCTCAAGCGATATCTGTACACCAGCAGGTATAATGACCGCGATACCTGGTATTTAGAAGCTTGATTATTATTTGGATGGAATACCATTATCCACGTAAAAAATTGGTGAAAATTATCTGTTTCATACATTTTTGGAAAAGGAAATTGACAAATGGTTCTCCATGCCTACTTTCACTAACATTACTATTTATACCACTGGTTTCGAATTGTTTTAGAGCAGTTGTTTTAGAGGGCTGGTCGTACATCTGCTGCTGGTCGTACATCGCGACAATAAATCTAAATAAATGAATAACTAATTATGAATTCATTATTGTCATCACCATAGAATTTAACGATGGTGATATCTTTTTCATATCCTACCAGGAGACACAAATTTATCTCCTCTTACATGCATTACGGATAGTCATGTTTTACTTAAAAATAAAGCTTTAACCATTTAATAAGGATCTTCAAATATATCGAAAGCTTAGATTTATGGCTGGGTTTACACGAGGCCACTCATCAGCGCTTTTTAGTGGTTGGTTAGTGGCGCTTCCACAGCAACACTAACGAGTGTCGAAGTGGCGTTTTCAGGAACGCGCACGCGCGTGCGTGAGGCTGCAAACGGGCGTGAGAAGCGCTTCTAACTAGCGTGGGAAATTCTAACGCTCGTTAGCAGCGCTTCTGCAGGGCCTGAACACGCTGCTTGAACAGTGCCGTGGCAGCCGCTCCGCGAGAACACCGCCATTTAGCTACGGCTCAACTCACTAGACGCTCCACTTTTCTACACCCGCGTCTGCGGCGGAGTGAACCACTGAATCCGTCTGCGGCGCTTCCATCCGGTGGCTGTGGCCCTGTGTGAACACTTCCACAGACAGTCCTTAGTAGTTTTTCCTGAGCCGGAGCCTGAGTCATTAGTGGAGGGAAAGGCATGGGAAAATACAGATGCGGGCAAATAATAACGCGTAATCGTTTCAACAAAATTTCTTGGAAGCAATTGACAGAAAATAAAAATTTCTTTTTAAGCACGAGGCAAATTAAAAAGGGAATTTTTAAAGAGATCACTGGCCTTTCATTTCCAAAGAGAGAGCTGGAAATCAATTTTTCAATGTGGCTTCGGAATCTGTGTAATAAAATCACAATGCTCCCGCAAATTCTTTGAGCGAAGAAAATTTGGAAGAAAATTATTAGACAGGGAAATTGAAACGTCCCTTTTGAAAAAAAAAGAAATCTGTTATCTTTGCGAAGAAAAGAATAACAAATAATCTAAAGTGGAAATTTGAATTTGTTAACGGATAAGAGTAAGGATGCAAAATAAACGTTGTTAAAGAATTTTTTAATTTTTCCCATTCACTCCTTTTTCCATAACAAATTATGCATAGAGAAATTCGTATGTTCTACCTTATGACTTGGTGACTTAAAGATCAATTTATGATGGCTATGATCATACTACAGAGGCATAAATAATGAGGTTAGAAGGAAGAACACAAATAGCAGGTAACATTTTTCAATTACTATCATCATCGGCATCTCTCGCACAATAGCTTACTGCTTTCTTCCAGTTTCCTCAATTAAATGCACTTTCAATGACTGGTTGAATCTCAGCATACCATTTCATTTTAATCAATAAAACGCCGAATTTCAACCTATGGATGGTAATACCCTACGACAAAAGTTTACCGAGAGTTTTTAGGTAACTATATAGCGCTCACAATATTTCGTACGTTAAATATTACCATGCGTTCCCACGAAGCTCTGTGAATGTATCGCATATATCTTCAAAATCGCTTCTGTTACCCAAATAATTATTTTATCAACTGTTTATGAAACTGTAAAACATTGAAGCAGAGGGTGTACACCGAGAAATCAGCCGTTCAAAATTTGAGCTAGAGGAATACTTTTAAATTGGATATGGTCGATAAATTACAAAATAACAAAGAACGGTGCCCATCCTGCAATATGACTCTACAATTATGCATAATCTAGAGGGCCAGCGCGCTATTTCTGCAAGTTATTCCTGTTCTCAAATTGCTGTTGAATGGGCATGCACATTCTTGTTACGTCGTACATGGTATGATTCATGACTTTCACATTGTTGAACCCATTTACATCGTGGAATATCGCAATATAAATGATTTTAGTGTATCGTTATTTTGGTCGAGAAGCTACTGTAATATACCACATTACAGTGAAGTATTGATTAGCCAATAGAAATGAGAGACGGGTTTGGATCTTAATCTTGGCAATAATAAATAAGGAGTTACAAAGGCGTACGAACTTTATCTTTTTTTCTAACACTAATACTCATAAGTATAAAAAAATTGGGAATGTAAATAATTTCGGCAAGATATATGGGCAATAATTATAGGGTGTTCGAGCTATAACGGGTGACTACCGTTAAGAGGTAAAGTTACAATTTGAAACGATAGACATAACTGCTACCCTCGTTTCTTTCGAGTATAGGCCGCATCAGCCCAGTGTTGGCTGAGGAGACCCCCTAAGGAAGTCCATCCCCTCCCCCACTAGTGGAAGCCACTTGCGTCGAAGCAAAGCTGGATGGGGGTAGATAATTGCAGATAAGGCGAAGGGGTTATCTTCTCGGATTACTCTCATCTCTTTCTCGCTGAATGAGTCCAGCGCAGATGGAATTTGTCGTGCCCAGGAATAAGACAAATAAAAGACGAACAACTATTTTTTCTTGTGCGAGAGTAGTCTCTTGGGAAAAACGAGTTTAGACGCGTCAATTGTTTAGACCTCGACTGAGGAATGGACCCTTAAATCTGAAAAATTTATTATTTCATGCTGTGTGATTGAGAGGGATATTAGGGTGGCATGACTGCTTGTTCAGCGATTTCCAGATAGCTCTGACAGGATATTTTGCCATTCATCACGATAAATCGTGTTACCTGGAGTAATCATTTGTGATCACCATATGAATGAGTGAATGGAAGTATGCCTCTATTCGATTAACGTATGGAGTTGATTTCCATTGAAACCTCCCGAGTAGTATTATCTCCACATGTATCGCTACTCGCAGTGAATCGTTCGACTTTCACCTCCTCCGAATTAACCGTAAATATTATGACGCAAATAAGCAATGATCATTAGAAACTGATAATTGTAACGTCTATTGTTTACGTAAGGCGAAAGAACGAACTTATCGGTTAGCGTCCATGTCGTTATCGCTGACTCTGTTCCGCGCTCATGAATTTCGTCTTATCCAAGAATTAGCGGTGATATTTTTAAGCGAGAGGACCCATCATCCAAATGTTATCTCAACCGTAAAAACTAAGGCTTTCACTTCGGACATATGTATCTATACGAGAAAAATATGTTTTTAGTGATATACTGCTGCCAATGTAGATATACCGTAATTTGCAAGTGATTAAAAGCGAAATTTTGGCATCAGTCTCAGATATCCAACTGGAAAAAATTTCAAGTCTATTTCAAACATCTTTAATTTCGAAATTCAAAAATTAAATAAATGAGCAACAAGTGCACCAAGAAGTCATGCACTGCGTTAGGTGGACCCTTGAGCGCACTGAGTAATAAACAAACGACTACCTCGTGAGCGTTGCGGCCTAGGGAGGTGTGAAAGGGGCATGCGGGGAAATTAGCAGTCAATGCATTTCTAGTTAGCAAGCTTCGGAGTAGCAGGACGGGTCCGCCGGATGATCCGGGTCGGTGTCAAGGAATCACCCGAGCCGTAACACGAATCTAGAGAGGTGGATGATACTGTCAGCCTCTACTTCTCACGGAATGATTTACCACCAATAATTTGCAATTCTTATCGAGAAGCGAACCCGAAAAAAGTATCCGTAGCCTGCAGGAGTGGGAGGAAAGTGAGCTACGCAGTTAAGACGAAGAAGTCGGCAAAATCGGAGGCCAAAACTAGACATAGCGCTGCTATTGCGTCAGAGGGCCGATAAAGAAGGACCAGGTCGGTTCACACTTCACAGCATTGCTTCAATTATATCGAATATGTAATTATGAGTATAGTCTGAATTCAAAGAGAAACATTTATTTCAGGTAACATATTTTTTTCCATGTAGTGCATCGCAGCCTCCTTCCTAGGCTTAAGCCTAAATCAACCATTTTTAAAATAATTAATATACGCTTAATATAAGAATTTATCTCTACAATATTGTTGGCGTCACGTATGTTTAAAATAATTTCCAACATAGCCGTATATTTACTACATTGAATCGTGAAATTTATAGTTTTTATCTACCAGAAATCGATCGTAGCAGTGTAAATGCCGACGTTCTGCAAATAATAGTGCTGCTGTGGATATATACTTCTCCGCCGAGGGCGTATCCTGCATATGTATTATCTTAGATCACATTACTATCGGACTAATATCTAGGATTGGGAATTCACGCGATTTCTATGTCACTGGATCCAATATTTAGTCATACCTTCGTGAAAGAGAATTTCTCAGACAATCATTATGTGGGACATAGGCTTAATGTAGAAATGGCCATAGGGAAAAATCGGCTTCCTAGCGTAGTGGTCTGCGTACTGGCACGGCAAGCCTAATGTCCGTGGTTCTAATCTCAGTCCAGGCCGAATTTCTACGTTTTTCATATAATCGGCAGGCTATAATAACTTCATAGGCTTAGTGCACAACAAATCAGCTTAAAGTCCTTTATCTAGCAATAAGACAAGATTGAATTTTCCAAGACAAGCATTATTTTTTCACATGGTGGTTCATTTAAGTCTTCTACATTGAAGCATGGCCCTAATAATAAACTATGATTATAATTAAGCGTGCTATGGATGATTGATGCATGGTAATTTTCCTTCCGAAAGCTTGGTTACTTAGGTTTCATAGAAATCTTTTAATTTTAATTATCTGAACTCATTACAGCTGTAGAGAGTGTTTGTAGAAATGCAGTGAATTTCCGGGGAATTAGTTAAAAACAATTTTATCCTTAAGCTAAAATTGTTTTTAACTAATTCCCCGGAATTCTATCCTATCTATGTCACTTAAGTGCCAACGAAACATCCATAAAGGCTCCACGGCTGAGCTTGAGAGAAGAGGGGAATTCCAAATGAAAAAGGTGACTTCGAAAAGCTATTTTATATTTTATTTATATGCACAATAATATAATTAATTTGACAGTAATATGAAGAATAGCTCTTCACAACCTTAGAGCTCTACCGAAACGACAGTCCAGTTGAATCGTAAGCGTAAACTATATATTGCGCTGATCTGAGAATACCTCAAGGAATGCCAAACCTCAGTTTGACGCACATAAACGTTGCAAACATACGCCTCAGAGAGGGGAGAGCACCACCACTACACATAGAGTGAATTGGCATCATGGCACGGTGTTTTTAGTCTAGCCTGAATTCTATAACTTTACCATGAGATCACCGGCCGCTGAATGAAACCCTGACCTCGTCCATTGTCTGTTTCCAGGGAGAGCATTGTCCCTTTGAATGACACAACTAGTCCACCACTAATAATATCCCTCAAAAGAAATTAAAGGTACATAAAAACCTCTGCATATGACTCTCCCGAATGTGAAGAGTTTTACGCTAACGTATCCTAAATAATAATACCAAAAACTTTTTTAGGCAGATAAAGGATCTCCTTCCATGATATGCAGTTTGAAGACGGTAGTATAAGTGAGAAAAATGCAAAAAATCTTCACATGTTGGAAAAAAGTGTGAAAGAAAAAATAGTCGGAAGACGGGGATTTAAAGAAAGAAGAAATAAATGCAAATTTATCCTGGTATGGGAGGAATCATAAGAAGAAACATTATTGAAATCGAAAACGTTAGGACTATAAAAAAGGTATTAGCCTTAATGGAATAGGTATCATCCGGTCTTTTTCGACATGTAGAAAGTTCTCTCCATAACCTAAAATGCAGTATGAGATCGCGGTGTTGCTAGAAGAATAAGTTGGAAGGAAATCTGACTCTTAGGAGGAATGGCTATAAGAAAATAGTTACAGTAAGAAAATGGGAAACTTAAAAAGAATAAATGGGAAAATATCTTGACTCAGGAAGGAGTCGAAGTGAAATAAAGACATGTTTGGGTGCACAAGGCCCACGGCACACGTGTAGTCACAATGGAGCCTAGGGAGAGAAATAGAGAGAGTCCAACTGGAAGCGGGGAAACAGAGATATAGCGAGAGCGAGGAACAGTTGTAGGAGTTTAGATAGGAGGTAGTAGTAAGAAGAGTGGATGGTAGTAGAGAGAGAGGGGGGTCCTGGGAATGAAATAGGAAGGCACTGAGGAATACGAAGCGGCCGGCGGGATGGAAAGTGAAAGGGTACAAAAGGGGTCCGCAGGGAAAGTGGGATGATTAGGTGTGGGAGTGGAAAAGGTAGGGGGAGAGGTAGAGAGAAGGGAAGAGAGAAAGATGGATGGCAAGGGACGGTAGAAGGGACGGGAAGGAGTGGAGTGTGTAGGAAGGAGGAGGACGGAAGTAGCCAAGGAAAAGGAACAGATGGAGAGAAAGGGAACCAAGGGTAGAATTGCATTATTCCACGCCAGGATTCCTGTTATTAGGAAATAAAAGGGAAAAAGACAGGGAGAGTGGAGTGTTGACGGAATATCTGGTATGATGGCAGGAATCTTGTGAAGAGAGACCATCTCCAATACATGCGGAATATTGGTCAAATACTTGAAGTAGGTTCCCTTTCGGGGTAGGAACAGTGAAATAGCTCAATTATTGATTGAGGAAGAAAAGAGGGAGGAGGGAAGAACTGATGGAAAATCCATGTCATGAAATTCCCACAGTGAGGCCTTCTACAATACATATATCCTACCCCTATTGCTCTAAGCTATTTCAATGTTCCCACTTATTTTAGAGACAGTTAGTGCGGGAGATTAGGAAGAGGAAAAATATGTGGTTGGAACAGGTAATGAGAGACAAGGGCTTCTGAAGATCGTATAGATTGGAGGATGTTTGGAGAGCGGGGAAGGGGATGAAAGAGATAACGTCCTATGGATGGAATGAAGGGAAGGTATGCCGAGCAGAAGAATGAAATAGGGTAAGAATTCAAAAGTTATGCGGGAGTAAAAGCGTGTAGAAGTATTCCTTCTTTCATATGAACCTAACTTAACTGGTAGATCACCTCAAATGAAAATGTGAAAAACTCTTTTGAGGTAGGAACAGTCAAGTAACTTCATTATTGATACAAGGCATGATAACCTAACTCTTATTTAACAATACATTACATACTGCCCTGTCGTCACAATAGGTAAAATATAATGCATATGTTTCCCATTTGGGATGCAGACAGTCAAATTACTCAATCACTGATATTAGGCTAATTAAATTGGCTCTGATTTAATCATTTCTTCCACACTACCCCATCCTTGAAAGCCATTCTTGATCATATAGCATTTATGCATTGCCTCATTTACGCTCTATGTTCTTAAAACTTATAATATCCCTCCATCTACGAGACTCCTCCACCACTATTTTCCATGATTTCCTCAGTTAACGCTCTTCTCCCACGCTATTCACTCCTCTCTTAACATTTATATTTGAAGGTAAAAATGTAACATTTTCAAACTCAGCCACAGGCTAGATTCTGTGCTAGGAACATGGTCTTTGTAAATTTATTTAACATAACCTTATCAATAAGCATAAACAAAGCTACTCATAAAGCTTCACTTCTATTAATTAGCCAGCTCATATCTGAAAAAATCAAATGTACGAACATAATATACTTCAAAAGACCTTTTTTTCATTTTAATTTAGGTAATGGCAACATGTTTATTGGAAGTCGTTTTCACTCATAGAGCTCCTGTCTATACATATTAGAAACAGGATTATTTTTTAAATATTCCACCGGAAAATTCATCATTCACTGTCCTCTGCTAGCTTAACTTGTATGCATTGAACGACACCTAAGTTTAGCACTATTTATCGTGGTTGTACAAAACGATACCTATTGAAATGTCTGATTCATTATCGAACCTGGAGCTGTTCGTGAGTAAAATTCACCAAGAACTGTCATTGAATAACATTCAGAAAAAAAACCTGGAATGAACCACGGTAAACTTAACCATTACTGATTTGATATTTATCACTTTTTGCTATATTGACGTTATAAAATTCATCCTCAGATGCAACTGAAGAAAAGCACTACCTTAGTTAGAGCACGACATATCCCGACCAAATAAATGGAAACACGAACCACCCAATCGATTGATTACAACAACCTTCGTATGATTATATCATAGAGTACGCCAAAAAGACTAATAAAGATTTCTTTATATTCTTACACTTTAGAATTTATACAATTGCCAGATTCAATTACATAATAACTCAGGCATTGACAGAAACAGACAAGTTACTAACAAAGGAGCAACCTAGTTAACTCAAAGAGAAGTTACAAAGAGAATATTGCTTCTCAAGCGTCAGAATTAATGGTAAAAATCTTTTCATAATTTTCTAGAGCTATCGAAATTTAAAAGTAATGTCTCATTGAGAACTTAACTTAAACCTTGGGTGACGGACGAGTTAATGCGAACCATCCACCAGAAAACATTGTTCAAAAAGTTAAAAAAGAATTCAAGCAAGCAAAATTTGCAAACTGAAACCATAAAATGTAGACATAACTTAAGGATAACATTGTGTTATGCCTGTAAATATTACTATATAAAAATATTCCAAAGATGCAGCGGTAACACTAGGGAGGATTGGCGCATACATTGGGAAATTATCGGTAAAAAAACAGGTGAAGAGGCTTTCGAGCTAAAATGTAACGGGATTATTACTAAAAATCCCGGAAATTTGATAGAAAAATTTAAGTGTTTTGTGAGCGTTTTTGATTCAGCAAAACTTTATTCCGATGCTCTTTGCGGATCATCATTAAAAACCATGGTAAGCCAGAGGCACAATTAGAAACCTACTTTTTGGAAAATGTGACTATTGGCTAGATAATTGAAATAGCCAAGAATTTGGTCAATTAATTCACTGGGTAATCATATTAAAGTAAAATTATTGAACACTTTGATTGATGATATCCAACCTATATTTGTGTCTGTTTGTCATTTTTAGTATTATGTCCGGGGAATTCCCTGATGCATTGAAAAAAGCTGTAGTTACATCCTTGGTTAAAATGGTGATGGACAATGTACAAAACTACAGGCCAATATCCTAGTCATATATATTCTCAAAGATATTAGAAAATCAAGTCAAAAAGCGCCTTTTAAAATATCTTGACAAAGGCAAATATTTTAGAAGAAAATAGTTTAGATTTATTGATGGAAAGGGAGCTGAAGACGTATTAGAGTATCAATATGGTGCTTTCGTACAAGGCCATTAACTCTAGCGCGCATGAAGCTGCATTATATATCGACATCCAGAAAGTATTTGATTCACACTCACATTCTCCTCTTCTAGTAAAACTAATGCATGCAGGGTATTTGCGGTGTACCCTTGACTGTTTCAAAAGTTACTTATCAATGATTTCGCAAAGTGTTAGAATGCACAACTGCATGAGTGTTGATGAATGGAGAAGTTCTAGCATCCCTCAAAGTTCTGTTCTAGTCCCCTCTTATTCCTTATATATTTCAATATTTGTGTAGTAGGTAGTGAAACTGCATTTTGTAAATTTTCGTAATGCTGCCAGTGCATTGCTCATAATTAAGGAAGTAGCATAAACACAGGTACTTCCATCAAAGCTACCTAAAACTCCCTATTATAATTTTTAACGTAATTTATTATTTATTATAAAATTTTAAACATTATCTCATATAATCTACGTTAACTCTGTCATGCGATCCGTTTTATTTTAATAAAAAGTAGTAAATATTAATGAATACTGAGTAGTCACTATTTATTATATCAAGCAGATAATTGTTAAAATTTTCGGCAGTTTTTAATGAAATCATATATTATCGCATATTTTTCTCATGAGAAGATGGAAGTTTATAAAACGAACAAACACCTCTCCGGCTCTACTTCTGATTTACGAGTATTCATAGGTTGGTGGCTGAAATCGGTAGTGCACGAGAAAATTATAGCCTAACTCAGGCAAAACTCAGCAGATGTTGAACCCAAAATTGAGACGCTTGGTGAGAAGTAATATCGCCGCTCAGAGCCGCACGGGGGGAAAGTTATGAATGAATACACTCTAGCACACGAGAGTAGTAATGCAGGAGTGTGTCGGGCTTGAGAAACATTGGAATGGAATCTTGCGAGATAAGAAGTGAAAGAAGAAGGCGGGGCCGAGAGGAGGAGGGCTAAGGAGATGAGCTAAGTTTTGGGGAAGGAGGGAAATGCAAAATTACAGAATGTTCGACTCCAGGTTTTCTGTTCCGATTCGCTATCAATGTTCACTAGCCGATGATCTAATACTTACTACCAACGCAATATTGGTGATATGTAAAACTAGATTTCACATGAGCGACAGCCATTACCAGATCCTTAAACAGTTTTTCCAGGTAAATAAGTAATATTTACTACAACGTTTTTTCATAATCATGTTAATTAATTTTTACCACAGCATCTTCAAATAAATATCCCACTCCCGAATATAAATATAATTTTCAAGCTGTAAACTAACATATGGTCAAAGCATTGTGACTAATATCGCTTTAACTTAAAAATACTCTAATCTTCTTTACTTCTCACTAAGAATATACCAATATCTATTTTCTAAAATGTCTCATCTGGCGTAAGCAATGATATCTGACGTATGTGGCATTTGCGGCCATTAGGCCTTCGGTAGTTTATTAAAAGAGCGTATCTTATTCTCAGTAACTTTAGCCTCTGAGACTTGCGGGATGCGGGGTTTACACTCCAGAAGTGATGATGTTATCCTCGGGAACAAACACTTAAACATTAACCATGAAGCAGCTTACATCGTCTTTCCTAATTACATATAAGGACTAAGGATTTTTGAGATTTTGCTATTTAGATTTTTATAATGAGCTTCACTAGATTCACTCAATTTAACAACAGAAATGGCATAAATGTAAACTGTTGATTTAATCGAATGTTGGTCAAGACGAGCCTGGCTTGGTTGAAGACTTGGGACTTTTTCAGTTCAGCCAGTCACCATATACAATTGGTACCAATGCAGTTAGTGGTAGATATCACACAGCAATAGCGGGAAACCAATTGCCAGTTATCACAGTTTGATATTTTCTATGCCTTTCTTGTACATATAGGTGATAGTTTCGGACCTTACTTGGTGGATTCCTTGATGTCAATAAATCTTTTACCATGCGGAATTGCAGTGTTAAATCGTCTACCCCTGAATGATTGTACGTATCTGCAAGCATTGTATCACCTTGTTTATAAATTGTGGTAATCAGAATCAGGTTAATGGCACGACCTATATGGTTACTAACCAATTTAGGTTATTCCTCTTCTTTGCTTAACACCATAAAGCTATGGCCTATTAAGGGTTCTCTTTCGAGTTCTTTCTCTCCTTCATTTACGATAAGCATTCATATTTTAAAGATAGCATTGGAAGTATCTTTCTCTTCACTACCTACTACTATGACTGTTCCACCACCTAAACCAACATTCTTTCCCCTTTAATCTAAATAAAATATTTCCAAATTAAGTATAAAGAATTCATTTCATATGAGGATCTCTTTCCGTATATTATTTTACTTGACAAAAAATATTTCCTCTTTCCTGTTTCTTTGCTCCCGTTTCTCTCTCAAATACAAATTCAAGTAATTGTTTGTTAAATTTGTAATAATATTCCATTAATTTCTAGTTTTCTATTGTTCATATAACTGCACTATCTAAGGCAGCATATTTATTTACTTTCTATTCATATCTTGACTGTAGTCATTCCTGAGGTCAAAACCTTGAGCAATCAAGGGTTCATCCGTCACTAGATCATCTCAAGTAACGATGGGGCAGTGGCCGACATGTGCCGGTCCAGTTTTTATTAGCAAAGAAATAATATCGAGATAGACAAGAGGGGAGATTGAAATGTAGAGGAGTCCATCGAAAAAGAAAGCTAGATGGACAGGGGTGAAAAAAGTATAGGAAAGAGATCTTCCCAGAATTACCGCATTTCGTATGAGAACGTTTTCTGTACATCCATTCTTTTTTCGCAAAAACGTTCTTGTGCTTTCCTATGTCTCAGTTGTTTCCCTCCCAAACATAAGTACAGGGAGAGATGTTTTGGATGAAATTTGAACCAAGTTTCCCTTCCCGTATTGTATTTCAATATTATTGTAATCGTTTCAGTCAAAGCAGTATATTTGTTTATGTTTTGCTTTATACCTTGACTGTAGTCATAAGAAACACCCTTAATAAAGCAATAATACATTGATTAATATATAACCTCAATTAAGGAATCGCATTGTTCAGTATTCCCGCAAATTTAATTTCGATTCTTTTTTGTTTCTGTGTTGTGCCGTCGGTGGAGCTGTCACTGCCTCCCCTCTTCTCCCTCTTCTCCTTCGTGAAGGTGAGGTGAGCAATCGAGACGACGCCTTGCTCTCTTATCTCGGAATCACCAAAGGAAGCAGACTCTCTCTCGTGCCTGGCTCTTAGCTCCCATCATGCATGCCTCTCGCTACAGCTGCACGCCTGCCTATTTGCTAACAGCACGCCCAGTTTTGCATGCCGTCCTTTATTACTGCATGACTCTTGTTTCCTGCCCGCACACCCTGCATTGCCTGCCGTGTGCAATTCCAGCACGACTCATCCGTTCCTGCCTGCCCGCCTGCCAAGTGCCAGTTAGACCGTGAATGGTGGTCCTTCGGTCTCTTTACGAAGCTGTTTTTTGTTCTTAAGTTATTTGTATTAAAATGATTGCTCAATTTGATTAGTTTATTATTATTTGTTTAAATTTACGCCAAAGGAATCAAGAATAGGAATAAGATCGAGCCAGAAGAGATAAGAACGTGGATCTGCAAGGAGTTCAGGGAAAAAGAAAGAGGCATGGGGGCAATAAGATTGAGAGAGACTTTAATATAATGACCACAATTAATCTTGACCACAATTTTTTCGTAAACATTTTATTTCTTGAGATTGCACCCTACTTTCCTTTTTTGTTGATTTCCATGTTTTTCATTCGATTTTAGTACAGGTAGATATTTATTTTGTAAATTTAGAACTTGATTACTCTTTTTGTTTTATTTTTATTTTACGTTCTTGTAACATTTCAAATAATAACAGTATATTTGTTTAGCTTTTACTTTAAATGTTCGCTGGAATTATACGTTAAGTCTTAACCAAGACCAATCAAGGGTTTATCGTTCAATATGTCATTTTAAGCAATGTAGCATCGGACGACAAGTATCGAGTAAGTCCAAAAAGCTAAGGCATAAGATCTAAACGGAGTAGAGGGGACCGTGGTTCAGCAACGAGTCCAGGGAAAAAGAAAAATAGATGGAGATAGGGGTGTAAGAAGATAGGGATGAGAGCGGAAGGAGGGTCCATGGAAAGAAAAAAGGAATAAAAGAGTAAAGAAGTGCGCTTGGGTGGGTGGCACTCAAGGGGAGTGAGATTGGGAGGTGGTGGCGGCACACGGAATAAGAGAATACGTGTCAGGGGGCAATGGGGAATCGGTCCGTGAGAAAGATTGAGGATTCTTTTCTGGGGTAGGGAAGGAGGAGGAGAAGGGAGCGATGGGTAGTCCCTAACAACCGACCTCTTGAGAGTTTTAAATCGACGAAGCAATTACATTCTGACGTTTTTCCCAAGAAGAACCCGCTTCGACCAAGATCAACCCCTTTGTTTTTTTACGGGTCCGAAGCTCTTCTTCTTCCTCTACATCTCCTACCTACCCCTTCCAACACTTTTCTTTAACCCATCCCTCCTCCCACCATTTACCCACCCTCAAAGGCAAAGGGCTCCTTGTCTTCGCCCAACCCACCTTGTTTTTCGCAATCCAACCGACCCCTTCTTCTTTCAAACCCCCCACACCCACCTTATCACCCCCTTAACACGTCCGAAGCCTTGCCTCTTCCTCCTCGGTGGAGCATAAGGGAAGGGGATGAATAGGGTCGGGGAGAGTTTGGACATGGCATTCCATTCCCTCCACCGAAGATGTATATGCCCTTAACAAGGAATGGAAGAATGGGAATCGATGCACGCTGCGTATTATTTTATTTATAGGTATAAAGATATACTCATGAAACCAATTTAGCTGAATAATCGGTGCTATGTTAAAAATACCAGTACTATAAAATATTCAAAAGATGCAAAAATTTGTTGAGTAGCAATTCAAACTATAGCCAGATCTAGTATGGGACTAGTGAACTACTTTATCAACTGTCGTGATGAACGGCAATTAATGTATTGAACATTTTCAAACACAAATGGATTTTCTCAAATTGAGTTACGAATCTTCTTAGGCGTAAAAAAATTAAGAATGCCATCTTGAGCGATAACGATATTTCCTACATCAATTCCAAACATGCTTATCAGTACTGGGAACCCTGGTAGCTAGCTGGTCGGAGATTAAACCGAAAAAAAACTGAGAAACGGAAAATTCATAGTTCGACTTCTGGTCAAGGAAGTATTTTCTCGTAAGAGCTAGGGTTAATATATCTAAGTTGGCCTCCTCCCCACAATTTTATTTTAGATGAATCATTCATGCTACCAGAAACATATTATTTCAAATCATAATGGTTTCAATATTAAATTAAATTTGAAAATTATGACTGAGTTTCCGGTACTCTTTTAAACGAACCTAACGAAAATTTCACTGAAGGTATTACTTCTAATTTATCGGCGTCCAATTCATTTGTACATTTTCAAAATATTATTCCCATCCCTACTATGGGAGCAGTTGGAAATGAGCATTTCATTTCCCTTGACCCGGATCAGGATGTACCCTGAACCACCCCCCACCCATCCTCATGCTCTCCTCTTATCCCTACTTCCAACTCTTCGGTCGCCTACTATACATCTCCCTCCTTATCCTGACCAGATCCCGCTATCCCACGATCCTCCATTTCACGCCTTGTTTTTTCCCGAGAGGGGAAAAAGAATAAAACAAAAGAAAAGAGTGAAAAGGGTGAGAGGGCGCCAGGGAGTGTAAATCAGCGGAATCAACAAACAGCTCCACGGAGGAAAAAGAGAGGAGTGGTCCACAACAAGGAAGAGAGGGGAAATACGGAAGCAGAGTGGGGAAGGGAGATGCTTCTCCATGTTGCAGTGGGGACGAGGGATTGTGTTTTCTCGAATTTAATGGAAAGGTTACGCTGGGAGTAGCTAAAGACTTGGCTGTTAACTGTAAGGAAGAGATTACTAGAAACATGTTACAGCATTCACGCTATTAATGAAGTATTCTAATTATATTTCATCTTTTTCCATGATTTACTCATATTATTCAATGGATGAGTTGGAATTCTAACTATATTCTCATACAATTCTGCCTGCAATAAGTTACTCAAACCCGTATCGTTAAATTTCCAAAGTCAAAGTGGTGGAAATCGTTATAGGCATGGCTGTAAACTGCAATTAAAATATTACTAGAAATATCGTACATTAATCATAGCAGAGCACCTTATGATGTCTCACGGTCTATTTTTTTAATGCATGCTAGGAACCAACGGGAGTCTGTGTCTATCCAATGGCAGAGTTCTAAGAAAAATGTAATCTTATTCCAAAAATAACACTGCTAGTTTAGCCTGAATTAAAATACATTTTCTTCTAATCCTCCCCGTCACAAGATGCGCAAATATGTTTCGTCAAAAATGTTGACTAAAAATCATCGGTTTTATGAAATACATCACAAGAGCTCTACACCCATAATGTATAGGGAGTAGATATAAATTCAGCCGATCAAGTTAGTAACCTCCAGTTGATGTAGTGTGCAGTATATCTGCTAAACAGGGTTTAGCATCAATCTAATGCAGTGAATAAAAATAGATTTTGTTATACCAATAATATGGATGCATAAAGCTAATCACTTCAAAAATTCAACAAACATTCACTCGAGGAACAAACAAGACAAGGATTCCAATGGGCATAAACTTGGAGTAATTAACAATAATTTAGCTCCTTATAATATATTTAGCATGTAAGCTAGTTTTTTAGAAATTTATTTTGGCGTCAGCAGTTTTTTTTCTGAATAATTCCTGGAAAGAACGAATTACCTACTCAAGAAATAATTCAGCAAATTGGCCTGAAGGTTTTTTCATGCAGGCGTGGATGCTAAGAGGAATGTTATTCCCCACGCATGGGGTAGTGACAAAGGAGGACAGTGAAGGTGGGTTCGTGAGGATGCGAGAGCCGAAGAGGATAGAGAAACAAGAGGGTGGGAGTTATTCCATCAGGGGGGTTGAGTGATTCATACCGAGTAGTTCTCCTCCTTCCTCCAGCAACGAAAAGGTCTTTTCTCTGGGATGGAGATAGCAAGTAGAGAGAGGAACAGCTTTGAGACAAAGCGTGGTGTGAAGGAGGTATCGGGGCGAGTCCTGAATATCCGCATGTTCCGCTTGCGCGATGCATCTGAGAAATCGCGAAACTGGAAGGTGCGTTTTCCACGAGGAGCAGGTTAGAATATCATAGAGGCTACATCTTACATAATAAATTACTCAAGATCTGCCGTAGCACTCGTCGCGGGGTTGGGTTTGTTCCGATTCACGTATTCGGCATTTTTTCACCATTTAAGTCCTGTTTAATTAACCGATTGTTGTTAATGGTAATAACTTTCATCACAGTTTTAAAGCACTCAAAATAACCGTAAGCTAATCATAGTCAGCAGCGTCATCAACCGGAAGAACGGTGTTCTGCAGCTATCCGCTCCATTCTGTTTTCTCATAATTTTAACATCATTTAAATCATTTTCCACACGTATACTATCTTTCGCCTTCCTCAAATACCAAGATGCAACATAATATGTTGAGAAAATTCCTCAACCTCATGGACGAGAGTGAGAGACTCGAAGGCTGTAAGTTAGGTTTACATTACTTGAAAAATCCAGATCAGGCAATTTTTCAATACGAGAGAATATTTTTTTCGAATTCGCGTTATATCTCTAGAACTGATTAAAAATAAGAGAAATGTATTTAAGAAATGATAGGTACTAAAATTTCTTCTTTCCACTCACCATTTGTGATTATAACAAAAACAGATCATGAGACTAACTGCAGACACATCGTTAACAAACACTTCACCTCTGCCCCTGTTCTTCCTTATTCCCGTCCACTTCATGGCTCGTGTCATACACCCCCTTTCAAAAGTTTCGCCGGCGGTCTGCAGGATAGTATGTAAAAGAAGATTCAATGAGCATGTCTTCCACATTTCCTTGAAACTAAATTAGCTTTTCTAACGGGAGTAGAGACGGAAAACAATTACTTTCCAGGACCCAAAATGTGCATTTCGCATGGGGAAAAGACGTAACTTTCGAGCATTCGGAGCATAGTTGTTAACGAAGCTCGCCGCAACATTAGGATTAGCAGTAGTCAACCGCTTAGGACACTCGTAATTCTAACAATTACTATTGGCCCGGGTTTGAGAGAAAAACGCTATTAAAGAATCTCCCTCCGTATAAATACTTTAAAGTTCGCGCCTCTCTCAATAGCGAATCTCTCTCTTAATACCGAATCTCTCTCTTAATACCGAATCTCTCTCTTAATAGCTGCTCCGCAGCGTAGGACCCCTGCTCTTAACAGACCTCGTAGCCCAGTAGGTTGAGGCACTGAGCTGGTTATCCTAAAATGGGGGCTGGGATTCGATCCCAGGCGGTGGCCATTTTTTTTTCTCTCGAAAATTTTACGGATTTACTGTAAATTGCCCACTCCCATACATTTACGCCAGTAGCAACAATTTGTTTTTATTTTCAGCCTATTTTCTGGATTTTCAATCAATGCTCTTGGGAGACTTTCGAAGCTAATTTCGGGATTCTAGTTCAGCCGAAAAGAGGCTACACCTTCTGACGGACCTAATACGTTTAGATTTTGAAAATATAAGGATATAATCGTGAATAGGATGGGCTTCGATTGGTCGAGGGTCTTTCTCAAGGCCGTTAACAATGAGCAGATTATTACTTTTTCATTAGCAACGATGTACTCACTTAAAATTACCCAGGAGCCACGCTCGAGTAATGACTTCTGTAACTATTTCTTGTTCAATAGTGAACATGATATACGTAAAAAAGAGATGATAACAGTTTCCGAGGTTATGTAAAAAACTTTTGCTATGACCTTTTTGCGGAGCAACATATTATATGGAAGCGAAGCCTATATCGTGGGGGAAAGGAAGATATTAGATTCCAGCACAAATAAATATCACGTAATGATAACACTATTTCTTTTCCCACTCCATGTTTATCCCAAGTGAAGAAATTTAACTTTTCATTCATGGCGTGGACTTATATACTTTCAGATGTCAATAGTGAACATATCATGTTCACTATTGAACAAGAAATAGAGTTACAGAAGTCATTACTCGAGCGTGGCTCCTGGGAAATTTTAAGTGAGTACATCGTTGCTAATTAAAAAGTAATAATCCTCTCATTGTTTACGGCCTTGAGAAAGACCCAAGACCAATCAAAGCCTATCCTATTCACGATAGTATCCTTGTATTTTCAAAATCTAAACGTATTAGGTCCGTCAGAAGGTGAAGCCTCTTTTCGGCTGAACTAGAATCCCGAAATTAGCTTCGAAAGTCTCCCAAGAGCATTGATTAAAAATCCAGCAAAAAGGCTGAAAATAAAAACAAATTGTTGCTACTGGCGTAAATGTATGGGAGTGGGCAATTTACAGTCATTCCGTAAAATCTTCGAAAGAAAAAAAATTGCCTCAACCTGGGATCGTACCCCAGCTACCATATGAGGATAACCGGCTCAGCGCCTCAACCCGCTGGGCAATGAGGTCTGTTAAGAGCATGGGTCCTTCGCTGCGGAGCAGCTATTAAAAGAGAGATTCGCTATTAAGAGAGAGATTTGCTATTGAGAGAGGCGCGAACTTTAAAGTATTTATACGGAGGGAGATTCTTTAATAGCGTTTTTCTCTCAAACCCGGGCCTATGTGGAAGAAAGCCGCGACACTTTTCCCGCATTCTCTCTATAGTTTCACTGGTAGTAAAGGATTGAACACTGCAGCTTCCACTAAGATATTTATTAAACACGACCATGGTTTCGTAGCGGTGCTACATCATCAGGTTTAACATCTCCTCCTTTAACCTCTTCCTTTCCACCCCCCCACTTTTCCCAACGGTTTTGTACTATATATACCACTTATGCTAGACTTTCTGTTCACCTGATGATGTAGCACCGCTACGAAACCATGGTCGTGTTTAATAAATATCTAAGTGGAAGCTGCAGTGTTCAATCCTTTACTCCCAGTATGATTGACTTCCACAAAGTATTGCCTGAAACTGTGTCGTATATCTATAGTTTCAGAAAATAATTGCCTCGTTTGGATCCCAAACATCACTTACGCGATGTCTCCTTGTAAGTGGTATTTTAGTGGGATTCGGAGCGTGGCGTAGGTTCGTAGGAAGGGGACACTTTGACTGTTTCTTCACTCTGGGGTAGAAATATTGATGAACTACCGATCAACTAAATATCTCCCTCATACTCTCAACTGATAAGCAGATCTAAAAATTGGTGTTTTTACGATGAACTTCACTGCAATATACAGATTTATACTTGAGAAATCTGAATCTCACGCTAGACGGTCCACGTGATGATGGAGTGCCACCATGAAATAAATGTTTTTTGCGGATAGATTTCGCTAAATGTCTTCATAGAAGACGTAGATGTAGATAATTCGAAAGTTGGGCACCGTAGACAAATAATTCTCCTACCATTATTTCTTGACACGATGACTTTAAGATGGAAGCATTTTATATTCTTAAAGAAAATGCACATGGTTGATCAATTATGTGACGAAACATAATGCTGAAGATATTTGCAATAAATATTGAAATCCAGAATGCCTTAAGAGCAATAACAATCACGGTACACTCAGCAAAAGGATTATTTATTAAAGTCTTCAGCAAAAGTAAGTACCCGGGCGGTAAGTTGACCTTCGGGTGACCTTCTCCTACACACCATTCACTAAAAACCTTGTCTTCCTGAAGCAAACGAGACAAAATAATTAACTATATAATCAAATTATTGCCCCAATGAGTCCAATGCACGCTCCAAATTTGCGCAATAAATGGTACTGAAATATTTCTTAGGAGTTGAAAATTCTAATAGTTCGGTTGCTGGTTTTGATAGGGCATCTAATATTTCACTGAATATTTATAAATTCGTTTATCTTCAGAGGCAAACGTAAACGCAGTGTTTTATGTATTGAATTGTGTGTCAGGAATCCAGCATAACTCGTAAAGCGCGGTTAGATATTTCCGTCTCGTAGATAATTAATCGAATACCTAACAGGGTATAATGTATATTTACATTAAAGTATCTATTTTCGAGATAATAAGGTATACTCATTACAAAAGGGCCGGACTTCCTACCGTTCGAGGTGCATCGTATTCGTAGATCAATGAATTATTAGAGCATGATTACAAACAGAAATTTCAAGCTCGCAGTTATTTATCAGAGCCCAAGATATTAGTATTAAGAACTATAAAATGCTGTTATTGTTCACAGAATAAATATTCTAAATCCTCTAAGGCTTATTTTACTTTTGTGAACATAATTCCATGTATAATTAAGATCCTACCGGCCTCGGTGGCGGCGGGGTAACGTCCTCCCCTACTAACCCGAGGGTCGCGGGTTCGAGTCTCGTATGTGGAGGATTCTTCACCGCCCAGGGTATTGTTGTCTGAGCTTAAACATTGTTGAAAAATTACAATGTAAAAGGTTCTTGAGGCTGATTTCAGGATGATTACAGTATAAAATAAATAAAATAAACTAATAAAATTGATATTTTAAGTTAAATTTGCACCTGCAAAATATTTTTTTAAACCAACCAGAACAATTGTACTCAATGCAATAAACGACTCCTGACACTTATTCACTCTAAGTTTTTTTTCCAAATGCAGTATAAAATGACACGAATGATTCCAGGGGAGTGGAACCAATTAGGCTACTTTTGGACTGAATGTTCTCAGGTGTATATTTGTGGTATTCCATGACTAAGTGAAAGAGAAAGGTTGTAAAACCAACAATAATTTCAATTTAAAATTGCAAAACTTGCAGAGTAAAGACTTAGTAAGTCAAAATCTCAGTCGGAAAGTTCAATGCAATAGTTACATGGACGTTCCTAAGTTTTCATTTACTTTGGCTATCATATATTTGTGGCGGTGATAGCCGAAGGAATATTGAAAATCTCACAGAAATAAAAACCACACTTGCAAATAAAATAATCATACGAGTGTGGGATCGCAATCTCAAACGTGAATACGATACATAGTGGATCACGGCATCCCTTTCTTTTCTCACAATTATTACCGAAAGATTTATGAAGTGAAAGGATATTACGATACCATTAAAAGAAAAACGCCTGAAGCACCGTACTTAAAGCCCAAGGGAATCTTTTGCATTTAAATCCAATTATGTGCCCAAATGGGCGATGTATTCGTCTGGTACATTTTATATATATTCTCCTGTTGATTACCAAGGGGGTTATTTGGCCCTTTCCGTTGCAGCAGTCCTTCATTCCTACTGTCTCCTTAGCTCCTAGGGCTAAAGGCTTAGTGAGTCTCCTTCTCTATCTTCTATTCGGGAAAGCCCGAGGAAATTTCCAGCCTGGGATCCTCCTCTTTTTTCTAGGCATTTTTGGAATAGCGGATTAAAGCAGCGGGGTTGAGAAAGCCTTAAGCCATCCATTTTGCTTTTCTTTTCTTGGGCGGGTATCAGCTTAAATTAAAGATTTGAGCCTTAATTCACCCTTTCACCTGTTAAAATTTATATTATTCCTTCATGCCTCCCGTCATAAATAATCTCATACCGCCTTCGCCGTATTTTCTTATATGTAGGCAAATTCAAGTTGTGAAGGCTCTAAATACGCAAATTTACATAGGAGAAAAGGAAATTGTTCTTTTAGCAAAAACATTTCAAAAATAGAGTTTTTGAGTAGTGCTCATTTTCCTCCAAAAATTAATGAGAACCTTTACATGTGAAGAAATGAATCATATTTGTATATATATATATATATATATATATATATATATATATATATATATATATATATATATATATATATATATATATAAAGTTGTATCTATCTCTCCTTAAAACTATTGAAATTGAAATGATAAGTACATGACTATATAGAGGCGTAAATTCTTAGTTACGTCTATGGAAAAAATAGAAACAAAAAATAAATCATTAAATGATGATAGATTTTGAGAGTAATATTAGTCGTTTCAAGAGAGCTAATTTGGAAGATTGAAAATTCATAGCTGGACAAAATTAACTTTGTAATTAAGCTTTGATTTTTTTAATTAATTCATAGGCATCAAATAATTGGCTTGATTCTACAAAGGACGTCAACGTGCAAAACTATCGAACAGATTCAAAAT
The DNA here is from genome assembly GCA_963573305.1 of Pyrrhosoma nymphula. Taxonomy (NCBI): domain Eukaryota; kingdom Metazoa; phylum Arthropoda; class Insecta; order Odonata; family Coenagrionidae; genus Pyrrhosoma; species Pyrrhosoma nymphula. The sequence goes on from OY754334.1 coordinate 43,102,454, forward strand.
TAGCAGAAGCATGGCATTCGTGAACGTGAGATGACACAAACATTTTCGTTAAGTTCACGTCTGTCCAGCAGAAGTAAAGTTCAAGGGTATAAATGTATGCAAGTTAATTTTTTCAAATTTGTCCCTATTTCATATACCTAAATTATTCTGCAATTTTAATAAAATCAGCCCATATCAAGTATGTCTCAGAGCACAGGAACGAAAAGACTGACTTTTCAAGCTTTCAATGATGAGTTTTTTTCAATAATCATAAGGATTACTTTGGAACTTCAGCACCTAATTACTTTCTTCAAAATTTTTAGGCACTGAACTAAAATCATTTCTAATGATAACAAAAATATAAAAATAGTCAGAGAAAAAATCATAAGGGAGTAGATGTGGAAGGCGGGAATTTTCACAGCATTTAATCAAATATCCATTGATGTCAGTATTCTAAGAAAGATAATTAGGACAACCTAGCACGATAAATGAAGATCAATTTCCCAAGGGCAACATTTCCCAGGAGATAAAAACTTTTCAGGAATTTAAGAGAAAATATAGACCAGAAAGTTCCCTAATAGTTTTTCAAAGACTCCTTATTTCAATAGTTTACTCTGATTATATATTCTATTTACTTATAACTATAATTTCTACTACCTTCCTAACATTTCTCAAGTTGTCTCATGGCATTTTCAATTTAACTTTTCTGATCAAAATTTGGTTCATCGATTTAAACAAATAAGAGCAGAACACCAGGTGTTTTCTACGTTTCTCTGAAAACGACACTGAAAACATAACAATTGTTGCATTCTGGACAAATGAGAATGCCAAAGTGTAGCCTCCCAAAGTGCGTTTTAATTGGAAACCGGGAAAATAGAAGATAAAGTTGCTGGCCAAGAAATAGATGAGAAGATGGTGTGAATAAGGTAATGGATAGACATGAAGGAATGGATGCGATAAACGTCTTATTGATATAAATGCTCAAAATAAAAAATTACGGGGGTTTGTGACACTTTTTATAAATTTACCACACAAAGACCTCCCCCCTATGGCGTATGCTAAAGTTGTGTTGGAAGACCGTATGTGAAGAAGCGAGAGGATTGGGAAAAGGTTTGAGATGAGGGAGTGGACGAAGGATGAGTTATTTTGTACCCGAGTGCGCCGCAAAGTACCACTACATTTTTTTTATTTCCCCATGGAATAAATGGTTGGGAAAAAGAATACAAAGACGGTCGGTATCCCGAAAGAGTAACGATGTTCTCCTTTGTGTCTCTCTGTAGTGTAATCTCATCTCATCTATAGGTACCTTTTATAGGAGTCTTCATCTCGCAGCGTGATTGAAGGGAATTTCGTGCTAGTTTAGAACATTTCCCCACAAAGCATCAAGTGATCCCATAATCGCAAGTTTGGCACAAGGGGAAGGATGAACTCGATTCGTCCCCATTGTGTGTTTGCGATTACAAAAAGTAGAGAATCGGATTAACCGAGGAGGCTACAAACGGACGCGTGACAAGCATCCAGTGGAAAAGGATGATGTGACTATGTGACTCACGGGAACGTACATACACTGAGCCTGAGAGTTGGATGGAGAGACCCCGCAACATCACTTGTGACCGCGCGGCTCTTGGAATCATCATGAACAAAGTCCCGGCGGGAAAGTTTTAATGAGCTCTAACCACATCACCTTTTCTACTGTCGTCGGACTCTATGCCGTTTCCAAGCTGATTTAACAGGCAGATTTGCAATTCTTCCATCATCTACCTACGCAACACTCTCAGGAGAGAAGACCATTGATCACCGTGCTTATATACCGGTTAAAAACCTTGGAAATTAATCTCCTGGCTCATGAATGGTGACGCTCATTTCATCTTTGCCGTAAAACCTCACTGCTGTGCAGATGAAGTTCCTCAAATGAGGGTAGTTCATGTCCATTGCAGACCCGAAAGATACCACTAACATGCAACGCGCCTTCGCGGGTGCTCTACTTGCATACAGGGCTTTTCTCTGATATTTTGACGGAGCCTCTCTATATTTCCGCGCCAGCAAAATATTACCCAATCATTTGTTATTTTTAATTTTTAATATACGTCAGATAGAGAAAAATAATCCTTTTGAATTTATCTCTGAGTAATGCTAAATTACGGATAGCATATTCTCACTTTTTCGCTTTTTAGCGATAGCCGGATTTACGAATGCATTTGGTCTACGCCATGTTATCTAACAACACATGAACATCCCTTTTAAACTGGATCATTTTCCGAGATAATATTACTAAATTTTCACCCCTCCTAAATAAAAATAATACTAATTCCTTCACCTCAAGTAAGTAGAACTATTAAATTAAGGAAAATCATAAAATTTTTGCCTGCATGATATATTTTAAGACAGTTTTCAAAAAATATTTCAAGGAAATATTATGGTCATAGCAGGAAATCGCAGGAAATGGTACGATATTTTATAGCAAGAATCTCAAAAAATTAAAAGTCTGCTAAATTTAAAGAAAATGTAATTCATCTTGGTAAAAATTAAGAAAAAAATCAATTGGAGCTCAAATTAGTCTATGGTTGTAATTTATTGTCCGACAGGTACCGGATTTCTCAAGTGAAAAGTGAACAAGAATTTAATTTTTTCGATCGTTTAAGTGTTTTGCAGAGATATTTGACGTGCACTGGGTAGCTGAAGGTGAGAAAACTTGAGAATTTCAGATAAAATTGGCAACTGAAAGAACAGGAGACGTAAGATTTAATGTGCTGGTAGGATTGGGGAAGCATAAGGGAGTTAAAATTTTGCCGTGTTTCAACGTTTGACGATTTAAATGTAGCAATCGAAAATTTTCCGCTGAACGAGTTCTCTCTGCATGCTGCACATAATGCATTTTCTCTCCTGAAGGAGATAGAAAGGACACTTTACAGCTCATTTACGGCAATACTTATCTATCCTCAACTAAGGCGTTATAGTACGGACGGCCGTGGGCACTTGGGCAGCTCTCGGTGACCGCTTGAGGCCTTCTTTTTAATCTGCCAGTGTTTACATATCATTCAACTATGGAATACAAATTAAAGATAGGGACTTTTGGTTTTCTTAATTTTGTTCAGAAGATGTGATTTCACATGATATTTGGAAAGAAATATTTTTATTATTCTAGGACCATGAGAAAACCTAGATAAACTTTGGCTAACCGAAACTTACTTTAGAAATTTGAATATCGGAAAATGTGGGCCTCTAGCTGCATCTTTCTTCAACAAGTTTCTTTAAGCTCATAGAATATATTACATTTGTTTCCGCGGCCGCAATCACTTAAGCCGTGGACCCCTTCACGCCTAAAATCTCATATTTTTCCATTACTAGGGAGGTGAACCTGGCCGTTACAAATTTTTTTCCCTCATGCGGTGCTACTTCCATTGCCCTGCGGCAACGTGAAAGGAGGTGGAGGGGGTGAATGCATTCGTCGTGCGTTCAAGGGTACCAAAATGAATGAAAAAAGGCACTTAGTTATAATTCCACACTTTATTTGAAACAATACGACCTAGGTTTCGGCATATCATGCCATCATCAGGTATGCCAAAATTTTCCACTCCTTTGGTTCCTACAGTCGGACCTCTAGCATTCGTGAGGATCGATAAGTAAGGTGTAGTTGCATTAAGAAAATACTACCCACATACTTTTGTGATGACTTACTTTTTAGTGGTGTGAACTTAAGGAATGAGAGACAGGAAGAAAGACTATTGGAAGAGGAAGAGAAAGTCTATTGAAATACAAAAGAAAATAATATAAACGATTCTAATACCTGCCAATGATGCCCGAAATTGTTTACCAGGTGGAAGTAAAAGATTAATTTTATGATAAAATCATGCATCCAATAAATGTTATGTTTCATAGCTTCATGTCATGCGGTTACACCTGCATTCGGTAATTACAGGAGTACGAAGAATAATATAGTGAGGGGTAAAAGCAATTAAGCGAGTTCGATCAAGCCATTACATAGACTTCTCAAAAGTCGGTAAAAAATTATTTAAAAATATTAAGTAGAAATGAAGAAAATAATAAGAGCGGACACTATTTTTTGTATTAATTATATCAAGTAAATCGTACACATGCGCACACATTTTCATTTTTCTACCCGAGTTCAAAAAGTAGAATGACGGCCTCATTTTTTTGGGTTAATTATATTTAATATTAGGACACCCAGACATTTAGTCTCTCTAGAACGCCCGTTGGACGTCATTTCGACTCCATCCAAAGGAAAGTTATTTTTTCTAAAGAAAAAGCAATCGTATGTGACATGAAGCATTTGATGCATATCCCATGATATCCGACGCTTTTACCTGCCATTGAAGGTAAGCAATATTAATGTAATCTCCTGAACAAGCTTAATTGTAATTCCGGCTCAGCATTTTTCTAGTAAATTAAATATGCAGAAGAAAGTTTGCAAATTTATTTTTAAGAACACATTGTTTACACCTTTAATAAAAAAATACATTTTAGAAATGTACAAGACAGCACTTTCAGCCTATATTATATAATACTTATTCTAGTTACAAATTTACATCAGATGAAGACATTTTTATGTTCATGGACGGGTCACTCTATGCTCAACCGTAGAGAAAGCTAATGTTTTGTACAGTCAACACAATAATAAATAATGTTTATAAGCACACTTTCCATAAACCATCCTTGTACAAGTTCCACATACTTTATACGTCATAGTACCTTTACGATTCTTGATTTGGCACTTCCGTCTCTTTTTGGTGTCACTGCAGCCCACAATATCTAATATGCTGCTTTCAGTTATTTTATTTTCCATTTTAACTGCCCTCAATTTCTCCACCAACCTTTGTATAAATGCTCTCCGTTTAATTTTAGTACAAGTCACTTCTTTGAATACGATCCAGGAATTTATAGCAGCAAGGTTCAACAGATTGGAAAATACTTGGACAGGCCACCTTTTTGATGCAGACTTAGTGGAGTATTTTCTGGCCATCTGATCTACATCATCAATGCCGATCTTAGTAGAATTGTAGAAAACAACTGTTTCTGGTGTTTTCTTTTCATTTTTAGCTATGGTCACATCAAGATGGAGAGTACTTAGCAGTTATACGTTTTTATTTTTATTTCCTTGATATACAATGAATGATGTCATCATGCTTCGAAACAGGATTGGTGTGCAATGGTTCACGCATCACCTTTACAGAAGTTGGTATTTCTTTCCTTTTCCTATTGACAGTCCCTACGATACTCCTGATGTAAGTCTTTTGCTAGTAACGGACGTAATATTTAATGTCCGTTGTGACGTTTTTGTCAGCACCAAAGTATGGTGCTATTAGCCGCAGGAAGACGTTGGTCATCTGGTCGAGGATCGTCTATTCCAAGATATGGAAAGGCATTTAAAATAAATTTTGATTCTTAATCAACTGCAAGCCAGAACTTGATCCCTTAATTGTCCGGCTTTGATGCCATAAATTGTGTAAATCTACATGTAATTTTTGTTGGAAACAGCTGCTCGTCAACTGTGATATTTTCACCTGGCTTATAATGTGACTGATAGTTGTGAATAAATCCATCCTAAGTCGCGGAAACCAGGGCGAATTTGTCATCTCTAATACGAGTGTGACGAGTTGATTTTTTATCAAATCTAAGAAATGAAATTATCTCTATGAATTTGTTGCGAGACATGGTCTGTTTACTAAAATTACATCCCTATGGTTAAGACCACAAGATGTGTAAGTCAATACTTTTTGCTCAATTTACGCCACGCACATGAAGAACCGCAATAGATGCCTCAAGCTTTTGAAGAGAGAGACACCATTTGATGTTTTGCAATAGGTACCCTGCGTGCCTCAATTTGAGTGCATTCCAAAACATGTTGGAGCATCGCATTATCCACAAAATGTTTCCATGCACTACAAGTGCTATGCTCAGATACCTGCGATTTTGCCTATTCCCTGGTATTCCACCAAGGACATTTTGACGAGGCCTCCTGCCAGCAAAAACCTCACCTACAGCTATTTCCTGCCATTTTGTACCATAAGAGGCAATATGAGGACTCCTTATCGACGTCCGATATTCGGAAATCAGTACTGTATTCCTGGATACCATCTTCTGTCTTCCTACATTGATGTGTTGGCCAATAACGAGATCCTTGCCCAATGATGCGTCGTATAGTCCGCTCTCGAGCCACTCCACGCGTGCGTTTTTGGAGTGCCTTGAGCTGTCCAGATCCACCTCCGTTGACAGAAGCACCAACGTAAACATCAAGTGGAGCAAAACTTGGCGTAGATACCTGCGTTTATAAACCACCGTATGATGCTACAAGATGCTGAACAGAAGGGAATACAGAGGGGAAAATACATAACGTTATAGGTAAGCGATGAAATAAAAAAATGTATTACTCAAATAATTCATTGATGAAAAAGAAAAACTAAAAGAAATTGCATACCTGTAGAAATTTCATCATCTTCTGATGTAATGGAGTCAGTTATGGAAACCGTTATATCCTCCTCGTCGGTATCGCTAGGTTTCCCTCCTTCAGAGTCATTTTTATCTACTCTCTGTAATTCTTCGACTGTTTCGTCGACTTTCAGCCGTTTCCATTGTGCCTTCCTCGCAATACAAAAATGAGTAAATCCAACGGTGGGGAATCGGTTGCTAGAGTTCTAGAAGCGTTCTTTGCCAAGAACAAGGAGCACAAATCTCGGCATAACTAATTGTCTGCCTCTCAACTGCCCATTTTCACCCCTCCCTCCTTTGTTCCCCCTCCTGTGTTCCACCTTACGACAGTGAGCCGCGACGGAATCGATGTAAACTTTTGGAGAAGGACGAAGGAAGAAGAGAGTGGGAATGAGGTATTTTGGCATCCTCAGAATAAAAAACATACATTGAGAATATTCATCTAGAACATATGTAGCAATTTGTAACAATCGAGAGTGGCAATCGCCATAATTGAACACATCTGTATGTCGGAGTCGATTTGACGCCTCTCGGGTGTTCTAGGTAAAACCGTAATTTATTCATACATTTTGAAATTTAGGGGTCTTAAATTTTGACACAATGTATAAGAACAAAATTATGAAAAAGTCACGAAAGGAAAGGACTTAGACATTGAAACAAAAAAAAATACCAGCAGCAGCTCGTATTTTGCCGAGCGAAGGAGTCGAAATGACGCCTGTGGGTGTTCTAGTGTTAATGAAGCAAGTCCTGGGATATTCCCAACACCATCATGAATTTTGATTTTTCGTATAAAAATTGGTCATTCATTACTAAGCCTTCACTATCGTTTATGAGTGACAGTTATTAAATTTACTTTATAAAAAATAATAATTCACTTTAACGAGTATTTTTATGAGTAAAGAAAGAGGCATTTCGCCATGAGGGAGATTTATAGTAGGAAAGTATATTGGTGTTTTTCCGAATACGATCACATATTTGTCTAAATCTAAAACAATAACAGTAGTCATACAGGCTGTGCCTGACTCCGATGCAAACGATTGGTACCCATGAAGACCACACCAGAATTAAATGCAGAATTAAAGGACAGGGGTTTTTATCGTTAAAGGCCCACCGAGTGCTGCAAATAGGTAACAAATTGTTTAAAACTAAATTTATCCATACGCATGCCATTATTTATTATAGCATCGACGGTCTCCATGCTACACCTCCAGCTGTTACTATCGCATGTCACGAACAAAAAATACCTAAACCGAGGTTACATGAGGAGACTTTGATTACACTTTACTTCATTAAAAAATACCTGGCAATATAACAATGAGGTTTACTCAAGAGCAGCCTCCTCAATATCCGTTCTAGCTTGCAGATTCTTTCACCAATCTATGACGCTCGGCAGAGTCTCGCGGAAAAAAAAGTCACCGGAAATTCATCGTGCAACGCGAGCGAACACAGCAGAAAGAATTAAACAAAAAATAGAAAAATTATTGAAACTTAAGAAGATTCTGCAGAAATAAATACTTCAAGACTGGATAATACGTTATCCGTTTCAACTATTAAGTAACTTCTCATTCACAAAAATGGTTTAGAAAGGTTCCTAAAACTTTATTCAATCACAATTTTTCAAAAATGTGGCTATAGATATCAGACAGGAGTTGAACTAAGGTATCATAACTAATGACCGGCATACCAAGTCGCAATCTCAAATTCCACATTGGAACTTATGTTTACTTTTATGCATCTCACGAGAACATTCGAATCGAGAGGTGAACTTAATACACTGAAGTTTCCACCATTTTTTTAATTGTTGACGGCCAGGATTTTGTTGAAAAGTAACATAATATGGTGTGACTAAAAGAAAATATTTAGCATTAATATGCATACCAACTCTGTGCTAGTGGTATGTGCTAGCTGGTGCGTAGGCCAATAGAATGGGTCTTTCGTCGATCCTATTTTATGCAAACTTCCAATTCACTCTCCACCATATTTGGGCATTTAAACGTCTTTACTTTTCATGTAAATTGTCCTGATGCAGGTGATTCGACGAAACCATGGTCATCAACAATAAAAATGATCTAGATGACAAGTGACTAAAGTTCACCTCTCGTTCTATACATGTAAGCATTCTGCAAATTCATGACTGAGAATTCACAAAACCACTTATAGTAGTCTCGAGCTGAAAATATCAACCCTAACCACAATTCAAGCTCTCTCATCCTCGTCCCACTATACCTATATTTTTTATTTGGATTTGGTCATTTTTCAAAAGAATCGCGATAGCATTGCATGGAAAAATTATAAGGATTTTTTTATTACCTTTCCCCGGCGTGTTCCTTATATTATACTTCATCTGGGCTTCCGAGGGCTAAATCCTAAATTAAAGTGCGTCGCTGCCCACAGAATCCGACGCGGAAAAAACATATACCTAGTTTCTCTCTCTCTCTCAGGAGGAAATATCTTCTTTTCTTCATTCATTAACCGAGGCATTTTATAGGACAAGTACGCAGTCGGTCGCCAGGCTTGGCCCGTCAAGGTTCGCTTAATTAGCGACGCCGGAGTTTCGGCCTGCGGGGCGCTGCTGTATATCTGCGTGTGCTTTCAAGTATTGCTTCTTTCTCTCCTCAGCCGCTGAATTATCCCGAGTATCTCTCGTCGCTGAACCCTCGTGTCACACTCAGCAAACTTTATTTTTCACCAGGAGATTTAATTTAAATCAAGACGACCACTAGATTTCTTTTCGAACAATATTCCCAAGTTATTTTTTGAGGGTGAATCCACTCTAGGCAAGCAATGCGTGTCTCAGTTCAAGGTCATACCCCGAACGCTTCCTTGCTTGCTATGCGGTGACCATAAGCAGTCAGGAGAACAATGCACGTCTAAATCGGTAACTGGGAGTGCTACGTTAGCGACCATGCGAATGTGCAGTACACGGGTTAAGATATTACAACTAATTAGTATCAGTAATAGCATTAATGTATGGGTAGCACTAGATACTAATTCAGGAAGAAAATTAAATTAAATGGGGCATCTAAAGCGCAGTGAGGAGTCAACAATATGATAAGTTATAAGACATAAGTGAAAGGTCTACTCAATGTAAAAGTAAAATGGCTATTGGCATGCCTAGATTTATTCTTATTTTCTATTAATTCCTCCCTGAAACATATATAGATCGTTTGTTATGGTGGCCTTTGACAGAATCCCGGGCACCCATACCTTCTTAGTCCATTGTGCCAACCCCATGCCTGTCTACCACATGCAGACAGGTGACAAGTTCGCCCCAGTGAAGGGGTGTATGGTCATTGGTGACTCATCCAACCACCGCACGGGCCCAACATTGCTTAACTTCGGTGATCTTACGGGAGCCGGTGGGTCATGGTGGCTGTGCCCTTGCCCATCCATGAAATATACTAGTTGATTTCTACGTATTAAAAATTTAACTTGAATGGGGATACTTAGTCTACAAAAAATTTGAATCTCTTGGACTTCAGAAAACTGGAAGTAGTATCTTCAAAACCTATGAATTGGCATCTGTGTTCTGGTGTCATTAAGAACCGCATGGAAAGCTCAAAACCAATTACTAGCAGCTGGGATGGTTTCATGGAAACATTAGCACAAAACACTAACTGAGAAAGCGTGAATAAATAAACAGAACGATGAAATAATAACAACTAATTCAATGAAATGAATGCTCTCTTAAAACTTAATACAACGCTTAATTCATGGTTTTGCTAAAGTAACCCTGCCATTATTCCGTCTATATCATCATCTGGAAAAATTGAGAATGATTTCCCAAATCACGTAATATTGAGACGAACCTGCGGTGTTATCGAAGATGTGGTAATGTCAAGGATATTTTCCGGCCTTCCGGCAGGGTCGGACTCGGAAGGGAGAAGAGGCCTAAAAAAATGGAAATCCTGCAGTAAATGCGCAAGCCCGCAATCGACCCAATTTCGAGTACTTGGAATTTGCATATACGCATCACCACTAGGAGGATAAAAAAGCCTTAAATGTTTACACGCGAAACGAAGACAAACGAGAGAAGAGATTTCAGTATCCTTTTTTTAACGCTCGCGTCATTACCAGATTTGTGGGTTATCTAAATGCCCCGAAATAATTACTAATATTTCTCTTTGTAATTTTAAAAAAGTAGCTCCCTAATTTCTTCAATCAACTTATTTCTAAAAGTCTCCACCCTACTGTTCCAAGCATTGGCCAAAGGAATGAGCAACGTGGACAAAGCCAAAGGCGGCCTGTCGTAAAGGCGGCCAGTCTTCAACTTACTAAGGAACGTGAAAAGGAACAAAATGTATGAAAAATCGGAGTTTTTCCAACTTCCTACAAGCAATGTCATCCAGAATTGACTCCTATGGTGGATCGTAAAATTGGCAGAAAATCTTAACTTCATATAAATATCCCGTAAACCCAACAGGTAAACAATGTCACCAGCAATTTAGTCACCAGCAATTTAGTCACCAGCTCATTGAAAAGAAATTTGGTCATAATTTTCACGGCAATTTACGGTTGAAATTACACCCACACACAAGAAGTACGTATGATATAAAGGTAATCCCAATAGGCATTTCTCGTAAAAGTCGATACCGGGAGACATCTTGTAGACTAAGATTTTGTAGATTTGGTTCTGCCGGGAAAGGAAGTTATAATGTTCAAAATAGCCTTCTGGAACCCGTGTATCACTCAAAATAATGTGCGAATTCAGAAATTAAAAACAGCAGCTAAATGTTTTATCAGGAACGGCCATATAAAAGTTTACCAACACTTGGAAAAAGCTTGGGCCAGCATTGACCGTAATTATTATATTTTGCATTCATAACAGTTTTCATGTACACGTATGTGCGTTACTCCACACTGAGTAACCCATCAGAGGCAGAAGCGAGATCTTTAAGGAATGCAGTGTTGCCGACGGATATTCTCAGCTTTCAACCTTCAATGAATTCTTTGATACCGGAGATGCAGCAAGGAGGGATAATGAAATTCGTTCCTGCAGAATTATGGATCCCCATATAGCAGGTGTCAACGTTGATATGGTCGCGCAAAAAAGTTTACAATATAAATTTTATGAACACTCATTGAATATATATGATTTATAAGTGACAGGTCTCTGTATAGGCACAGCTAGCAGGTGCCACCGGCGCATATTTAGGCAAGCACTATTGTTGAAATTTATCGAGGTGCCGAAAGGCATCTACTAAATACTAGAGTATAATCTTAGTCTCAATAATATTAGATTCTACTCAATTTTAAATCCCAATTCGGTATTGAGCATAAACTATACCCTGAAGTGAGAACAAATAACTAAGGATATTCAATATATACAATCTCAGATAAATGACCAATACAGTCTGAAATAAGTGCAGGGAGATATGATAATGAATTCCTGCAAATGAAATTAGCTCTTTTGACACAAAAACATTCCTTACGGCCACATCTTCGAATATTCGGTAACTCACATAAATAGCCGGTAGATTACTAATAGAGAGGAATGATAAATGTTTGCGATGTTGGAGAAATGTTGGCGTATATTTTTTGTTTTGCTTTATTGTATTTTCGCATGTATTGCGATCCACCCGTAGCATTTGATGGTCATATTTTCAATGGGAAATCAGTGCAGAATCGTAATATTTCCCTTGGTGAAATGTAGGCACATGACCAGCGTAAGGGAGAAAGGTAAGATTTAGAGATATTTGCTGAGAGATAAATGGAGCTCTTACCATCATGAGCGGTATGACCATTGCGTCGGCTCAACAATATAAAATTAGCGGTACAACCACCCCCCCCCCCCCGCACCCTTCATTGGAGGCACCCCTTTAAGTCATTGAGACGGTAGTCTTACAACGTTGTCACGCGCCGGGACGTACCTTGCCTCCGAGCCAACCCAAGTGCGTTTGGCAAAGAATATCTGAGCATATGGACAATGGACACGGGAGGGAATAGTGAAAGGGAAGGAAGAGAGAAAGGATGGAAAGTAAAATATGTTTTGATATATCTTTCTCTTTTGAAGTGATACGTCTTAAAACTAGCATTAGATGTAGAAAGCCCACGGACGGAAGCCATTCAAAGAAATCATGAGCGTCAAAATGTTCTTTATAACTCCGAAAATATCAGTTGGGATGACATGTTACTAGAAAGAGGAAGAATAAAAGAGCGGAGAGCATGGCCAAATTGTGAGTGTTCATCGTAAAACATAACATGACTGTCAAAACTGGGAATGAAATCAGGTATCGCAAACAGCGTAAAACTAGTGTAGCTCGACGGAAAATTACCTTGCAGATCACCGTTGGGAAACGATATTTTCGGCGAATAGAGCCACAGAGCATTGACTGCGAATGACTCTCACTTCAATGTCAATCCTAAGACAACATTAAATAAATAGTCAACATTGAGTACAGATTCAGCCCATTACGAATATAAATCAGGCACTGGAAGATATTAGATCTGTCACGATAAACGATGGAGGAGACAAAGCAAATGGCGAAATAAAAAAGTGAGTCATAGATAGATCGTGATGGCATATGGCAGGTAAATCCTCCAATATTGAAGGAGTAATCATCCAAAATCCTCCAGAGTGGACCCTCCAACATTGAGGATTCAATATTGAGCGGTTGAGGATGGGTTGAATGAAAAAGAGAAAAAGAAATATGTACTATATTTCTCTGTTGAGGTCACACCCTGAATACGCCACAAGTATTTGGGATCCTACATAGAAATATGTCATTCGCGGAAAAATAAAATACAAAGGAAATCCGTATGCTTCGCTAAAAACTGCAATGAGCAAACAGAGCTGATGGAAGGATTATGTCGAGTGCTGCTTGAGGCTACACGCTGGGCCTTAATTACTAGAAAATTTCAGACTAGGTGAGTTTCAGTTTGACACGGAGGATATTATTTGAATCCGAGCTAGAAGTGATACTAGCGAAAAAGTGAGATAGCTAAATGAGCAACTAACAGGTTCAAAAATGCCGTCTTTTTATTCAGCAATTAGGACTGAAAAAAACAGCGTGATACCAAGGCACAGCGTCAAAATACGATAAAAGTTTACCTCCTACCCTTCCATTAACCTTTCCATTACATGGACTGGGATTAAATACGTCCTGGTAAACGCCCCTGTGGCGGCTTGCAGGGGAGTATGCATACGTAAATGTTGAATATTTCCTCTTCGTTTAATAGTTATTGCCCACCTTAAAAATACATTGGTTAATTTATGGAGGTTTGGCCATGTCTTTTTAAAAAAACTCAGCTTCCTTTTTCCGCCGACGTTTCGCCTTTTAATTATAGCTTCTTCAGGGCTACAGTACAATGCAAGGAATACAGTTAATAATAATGATAATATTTCAAAGATAAAAAGGTTTTCACTCATAAATTCAGTACCTCAAAGGATCAACTTTCTTACTGCGGCAATGGTAACAAAAGCAAACTCTTCCTCATAGTAACAAAATCAACATAAAAACAAAACCAAAATGGTAACCCAAGTTAAAATTTTGTTTTAAAAATATAATAAGTGAAAATAAAAATATTTAAAATGAATAGTATAAAGCATGAAATTTAACATTCCAGATACCGTAACTTCAAATTTCGAATGTGTATTACATATTTTACGTATAAAAAACATATTCGTATTGAACTTTTGGTGAACATTAAATAATACACAGAAAAAACTTTAGTTACATGAAATCAAATTATTCAATATTTCCTCTGCAATTTAAAATCCTATTTAGTAAAGTGATTGGCGATTTTGCCTGAGATGAAGAAGGTCCTAGGTAAAATTATGGATCCAAGAAACCTTTGCTATATTTTACATACAACAGCTAAGAACTGGATTTGAGAAGAATAAGCCAAGAGCTCTCGATAAAAACTACAAGTTGTACTGTCCACTTGTACTATTTATTACAACGACTTACAACAACTAGGCGTCATCATCAGGTACAAACTGAAAACTGGTAGGAGTACATTGTAAAATGGGAAAGGTTTTACCTGAAGATGGCACCAAGGCGTTGAATGAAACACGCAGCAATAAATTCAACAAGTGGACGGTACAACTTGTAGTTTTTATCGAGATGAGAAGCTGTTCCACCACGTCTAGCCAAGTGCAGTTGAGTTTAGCTAGGAACAGTCTAAACTCACGCACATTTTTAAATGAAGTCGCAAGTTTCATGACTGTGAAGGTATTGTAAACCCGCGACTATTTGAATTAGCCGATTTCCAACAAAATCTTTGACGTTCACCGTGAAATATGACAAAATCCTGAATCAGTCATCAGCTTAATCACACTCCCTGTTCGCTCTCAGAGAAAAGATTGAGCGGGAAGTTAGAAGGAAGGGAGGCGGAGAGTTAGGGCGAAATGGCAAAAAGCACTCAAATTGAATTCCCAAAAGCGGAAAACTCATACCCCCACTACCTCACTCCTGAATGCACATGGCACGGGCTCGTGGAGGAAGAAAAGCGAAGCGAGATGAGGAAAAACCGACTCGAGAGGAGAAAAGGGGAGAGAACGGATATCTTGCGCGAGGACGTGGAGCGAACGCTGTTTTTATTTCAATTGCGGGGGCAGAGTCGGACCGAACCGAAGAGGCTGGAGAGATGGAGAGGGATGATAAAAAATGCTCCACGGCAATAACAGAGGGTAGAGAATTGATACGATTCATTAGGGCCGGATCCTCATCTCCCGGAATATAAAAAAATTGAATAAAAACAGAGCGTGGGAAGGGGTTGAGGAAGGGAGGAATTGGTTTCACATCTATACTTGGGCTCCTGCTCGTCCCATATTTACAGGGATATTCCCGTTTTAAAAATAAATACGTACCGGAATATTTCATAGAAGTAGCGCTACTTTCAAGTATCCCTCAAGAAAAATTAAGAGTCGAACATAAGCCCATTTTCGTACCAATTTATATAGCACTGTTGAAAATTATAATCATTTATTATCATTTTATGTATCTAATGATTAATAAAAGTGTAGGTCGAAATAACACTACCACTAATAATTTTTTCAAATAATCATAGGACCACCACAACGTACATCCTTCACGATATCTTTCTTCAATTATTTACACGTACTACCACTCTTAATTCCCGATTCTCTTTTTTCTTCTTCCCACCTTATATCCCTGTCTCCCCTTCCCTTTTCTTACCCGCAAAATCCATTTACTCTTCGTTTCCTTAATTGCCTCCTGCAACATTTTTTTCTAAAACACTAATCTGAGCACTTCTTTATCATCACATCCAGCCATCGCACCATTTCCATTTTCCTCTAGACACATCTCAAAGACATGATTAGCATGATATAATTATTTAATAATTTCTTGGTATGAGGATTATTTGTGGAAGCAAATTTTAAATCACCTAGGTTAGCTCGGGATAAAGGTTAAATAAGAATGCGTGGGGGCAAATAAACATCTGGATTCTGATAAAATAAGCCATCAGCATTTAATTTCAAGGGAAACATACGCAATAGTTGCCCATTTTGGTTCCCGTTTCCTTATTTTTAGACGTTCATATATGTTTAAAATAAAAATTCTGAACGTCCCCGATTTCAATAAAACATTTTTGGAACCGTTCCCCATCCCCTCCCCAGGACTTACCCGGAAAAACCTTTTTAGTAGATTCGACCGCCGCGCGCCGACCGGCCACCACTATCTCATCAAACCATCAGCCCATCCACCGCCACCGCGCTTTGTCCCCTGGATCCCTTGCATTTATATATCTTGCTGCATCATCAGCCTCTCTTTCTGCTCATTCATCTCCCGATACCCGGACCCTCCCACACAAACACTCGTGAGTCCCTTCCCCGCCCGGGCACGCACACATAGCTGAATTAGTTCCTTCCCCTCTTAACGTTACTCCACTCCTACAGCCTAGTCCTCCCACTAACATCCCCCACCCATGCCACTCTTCTCCTTCACCCTCCTCCTCCTCTTGGGGAAGTGGAAATATTGATTCCATGACAACGGTGCCCTTTGTGCGGTTTTTGTTTAAAGCTCGCGAGAGATAAAGCACGGAGGATGGTGCGAGGATGGGCGTGCAAAAGGGTCGGAGGGGTTGAGAGGGGTCGGAGGAAAAGAGGAGGCAGGAGATTGTGGGAGAGGATGTATTGGTGCGTTTGAGGGGTGGGCGGATGGGCGTGCGGATGGCTAAAGGACAAGGTAGGAGGAAGAAATGCAGGCTAAGAGGGAATAATGGTGATACAGAGGTGGTAATGATATCTTATGAGCAAATGTCAGTTGACGAATGGAATATACGTCAATCCGAGCTGAGTATATTTCTCTTAGTATATATATCTCTCCAAGAGTTCTCCAACTAGGCACAACGGAAGGAAGGATTTGAAGATTTGGGTGCATTGACGCATGATGTCATTCTTCTACACTTCAATCTCTACTAAGTTCTGAAATTGAATCAATGTAGAAAAAAATCATGTTCATTTACACCACAGAATTGAAATTTCGTCGTAAGGTCTGTAATTCGTAAAAATGTAATCACCGAATTTATAACCGTAACGTTTTTTCAGTTTCATCCGGCAAATTATTCCTTTCACGTGAGGTAAGAAATTTGCCACCCTCATTTTAGGATTTCACTAAGAATGAGTTCCATACTAAGGAACTTTATCCTTTCTAAAAAGGTTAATGTGCATGAGGACCCAATGCTTTATCCTAAACCATGCTATCGTAAGTTCCTCACCACGTATTTACTGCACAACGCAACAGTCTTGAGAAAAAAAAGTAGTGCACAAATAATTTAAACTTGGAACTCGTCTTTTTCCACAGCAAATAATATTGGTTTAGAGCGATCGTACGTAGTAATTTACATATTTTCAAATGATATTGCACATCAGTGAAAATTTTATGCAGGCCGTATTGAGTGCCGATTCACACTGAATACAGGAACACGAGCTAAAACCATGGCCTTATCTTTACTCAGACTATTTACTCCTTGAGTCATTAAATCAACAAAACTACTTCTGTGAATTCCGGCAAATCTAATGTCAACTTATGCCGCAATTCGAACTCAGGCCCTCGGGTAGGGAGGCCAGTAACCTAGCCACCACAACTACCCGATCCCCGGCTGGCCTTTCTTCTCTCAATTGTGAGGTGATCCTGAGCTCAAGCACGCATCCTTTATTGGATATCCCTGATAGACGGTGTATTGAGTTTGAAATTCTCTCCATACGGGTCACGAATTAGGACCGGAATTTCACTGAATACTCTCCACCATTACTGGACTCACGGGCTCCTGGGATGGTGGACCTGAGCTCTAACCGCAACACCAGCCGAAATACCTACGTTCAATACACCCTACTTGATTTTACTTCTGCTTTATAATGTTTCGTCCCCCAAGGAGATTATTCACCAACAAAGATAGCTACTAGTCATCCGTTTTATTAATCAATCTTCTTCCTGGCTCATTCTACTCAACGATATAACTTGAGAGTTGAACAACAATCATCGTCTGAGTTATCTTCTTAAGGAGCATTGCGAAAGCTAACTGAATCAGATACTCAAGTTCAACCGCCTGAGTTTACGTATTTAGATCATGCACTAAAGTTCAATGTGAACCAGCCCTGATTGGAATAAAAGGAGTTGAGCTTTACTTGCCTTGTCAGACGAAAGACTGAACTTCTTGCTACATAGCGCTTCTAGGTTCCTCGCACTTGGGCCCTCCTTGGTGAGGCATTTTCAAACAACGATTGAGCCATCTCTATCTATTTGAAATTTGATTATTACTTAGCGGCTGCGATACTGGTTGAAGCAGAAGTCGTATTTATTGGGGTAGCGAACGAAAAATATGGCTACAAGAGTTAGAGCGAAATATATTCCTCCGTTTGGCGATTCATTTGCGGCATTCATTTCCATTCATAAATTGAAAAGTTAACTAAATTTCAGCGTGTAAAATTTTAATTTGCGTTATAATAATGAAATTATTTTAAAATAATGTTTACGCGTTCAGCAAAAACTATCAAGTAAAAATAGTAATAAATATAATAAATGATTAAAAATCGGTGTGTCTCGTAATCTTGGCCGACACGCCCAGATGCTGCCAATGTTTCCATTCTTATAGTGCCGGCGGTACAATCCGAAAAGGAGAAATATGTTGCAAATTGTGATACAAAGCAAGCCACTTGGTCCAGTTATTCTTTGGATCTTTAGAGTCGATTTGACACGAAGCACTCATTGATTTGACCGGGTCAAATCAATGAGTGCAGGCTCAAATTTTAGGGACGCGGGAGGGGGAAAAATCTTTGAGAAATGTGTTAACGAGCTAGATATGGGTTTAAGGTGTCTATTTCATATGATTCGGACCCAATAAATTCAATTGGAGCCTTAATTTAGCTCTATGACGACCAGAAGTCGAAATATCGCCGCCATATTGAAAAATAGCGGCCTGGATAAGCCCCCGGTAGTCAACATGGTCATGCTGGGTGTCTTTTCCGGGGTTCCCGGGGTCGCTGAATGCGTCTGAGGCATCAAAATACATTTTAAAGAACTTTCATTCCACTACATCTATTGCCTATAGTGTATTAATGGTTCTTTCGTCCACGTGCATGTTGTATCCATAACCGATACCTTAACCTTTTGCAACTCGCGTGGCAAAATGTTACGTTACTACTCGCCTCGGGTAAACATGGCCATATTTTGGATTCCTCTTGAATTCTCAGTTGTTATAAGCTACATAGTATCCTCTGCAATTATCACTAACATAACCTCATATCATTAATGTCGAGGTTGGATGACTAGAATTCTCCCAGTACACCACAAGTAACGCTAATAATCAGAACGTTCACACTCACGTCGGGTATGATTGTGTGTTTCCTGATCACAATGTATCAAATATGCCTCGAAAGTGACGTTGATGGAATGAGTTTTAGAGAAAAAGAGGTTAAATTTGTAACCCCATCTAAAAGCTGGAATGAAACAAAAATATCACGTGATAGAAAAAATCCCGGGTCATTTCAATTCCAAAGCGAGTAGTGTCACGTCTCTACTTGAACACTGAGTAGCGCTTCATGTGCATGCTGCTAGTGAAGGGATTTCATTGTGTGATATTTGAATGTTGCCTTGCTCTATCTGGATTGTTCGGCAGTTATATCTTTTTTTATCTTGCGTAAGTCCCGTACATTATTAACTCGTTCACCGCTTTGTGCCCGGTGGTGTGGATGGTTCAGCAGTTACATCTTGTCATCTTGAGGTAAGCCTTTTGTGGTATTTTCTCATTTCGCTCTTTGCTTCCGGTGATTTGTCTTTAACACAAAGAGACGTGATGGAGGCATACCTTATACCTTTCTCTGTCAGGTGTTGGGTATAAATAACATGCCTAAAATAAGGTCCTGGTGTTGGCAGCGTCTACGCCTTTGGGAAATGAAACTGAGTTTGATTGGCAACTTTGCTGCCTTTATCAAAGTGGTGAGGGAAAATTAACTAATTCTGCAGCTAATCCAGTTCAATCAGGAAAGAACTTAGGATATGCAAGATTAGCCGTCAACCTGGAGAAACTAAAGGTTCTTCGATTTAAGCTATTATGCGACAAAACCGTCACAGTTTTAGATGAAGGTAATGGTATTGAAGCTAGCTATCTCAAGAACAACGCAAGGTGGCACCAAGCCTGCAGCGTGAAGATTTACGGTAAAAAAATTGGAGACTATATTATCGTTTCTGGTGAAAGAGAAATTGTTCAGGAAAAGATGGGGGAATAAACAGCAGTGTTAGCTCCGTGACACGGTCCTGCACAACCTATATTGGCATAAAGGACTTCACCTGTTTTATTAGTACTGGACCCGATACTATAAAACATCCGCTTCGACAGTGCGAAACCAAAGAAATCACTGAGAGAGTGAAAGCATGTGCCACTGCGCTGGACGAGACAAGGGTCGCGGGTATGACAGAAACCGGAGAAGATTTAGTGGCACTAGATGCTAAGTACCACAGTAATTGTTTAGCCCAATTGTACAATAGATACCGAAAACTGTCCAAAGAATGTGACGTCAAGGAGGTTGAAATATTGCGTGAGAGAATTGCATTTGCTGATTTAATTTTGTACATAGAAGGAAAACTGGCGTCTAATGTAAAATATATGTTTGAAATATATGGCAGACTGATGAAAATGTTCAACAGTCGCATTTCAGAATTATACAAAATAGAATAAACTAATGTAATTAATGAAGATTCAACACGGATGCGTGAAAGGTTGCTGGCGTATTTCCCAAGTCTGAAAGCTGAGAAGTGGGGTAAAGGATACGTACTTGCCAATTGCACTGCTAATTTTATGCACAACGTCTCTAGAGAAGACCAGGATTATGACGCTCTAGTGATTTACAGATTTGTTAACAATATCAGAAAAACTATATGAGATTCAAAAGTAAATTTTGATGGTAGGTTTCCAAAGCATTGTGATGAGAAGAGCATCCCGGGGCCTCTACTTGCAGCTGTGAATACCTAAGTTAACTGGTCTTCGGTAATGACGAATTGTGGCGCCACCAAGCCAGTCCTAGCAATCTGTCAATTAATAATGCTCAATCACCACTCTAAAGAGCCGAAAGGAGAAATTGTTCCCCGAAAATTTGAGCCTGCACGGTCAAATCAATGGGTGCTTCGGGCCAAACTGACCAAACAGGTGCAAAGAATAATTGTACCAAGCGGCTTGCTTGTACCACAATTAGCAACATAATTTCGCGTACCGCTAGAACTATTAGAATTACGCCACGGATGGATAAAGATTCACCTCTATCTTAGTAGCACGCAACACTTTGAACTCACTTCGATGCTATTAACTCTATTTTACCTTGCATCTTACCTCATTCTGAGCCTCCTGAAACTAATGAATATAAATCTGGCACAGTGCAATGGACAAAGTAGGCGTAGTATGGGAAGATTGAGAGCAAGGAAATACAGAGATATAGGAAAGTCAGAGATAAAGACAGTGGTAAGTAAATATTGGAAACCAAGGATAAAACTAGCCTATGCCCGAAAAACATTTATGCACCACATTTGTAGCACATGCCAGAATAATTACACGCAAGAAACAAAAGTAAATCCCGAATTTCCAAACTGTGCTGGTTTACGGAAAACTAATTCCGCGCTGGTGACCAGTCACAGGACTCAAACACTTAAGCCACTAGGCTGATCGAAGCCATCGTTTAGGACGCCGAAGTTATGACCACCATGCAATAAATATATTACTGTGAACCCAAATAGGATTCTGCGTCATGGATAATCTCAGAACACATTCACACCACCTATCAGCAATACGTTGCCGTAGTACTGCAAGATAAGATTCAGACTGATAGGTCACTCAATACATCTCAAAACTACACTCAATCAGACACACAATCAGGAACAACTTCGGGCGGAAAACTGACTAAGAAAAGCATGTCAGTAGTGGCGGGATTGCCAAAGTTAATAGTGGGACAGCAAAAAGCTAGAACCTTTCTCAAAGCTAGATGGATACAAAATGATGGACAGGCAGGGAACAAGAGGTGGTTCCCTGCCTGTCCATCATTTTGTATCCATCTAGCTTTGAGAAAGGTTCTAGAGCAACCGAAATATCAACTTATAGTGTGAGTGTTCTTTTTTATGTGTTTATATTTAATTCCGCCCCACCTGTGGCATAGTTTATTTATATTATCGCGTGTGTGATTTTCCACGAACTCGTATATATATATATATATATATATATATATATATATATATATATTGTCATTCCTACTCTGCTGGTGGGTGAAATACTTCCCTATCGCCATCTCTCGGCGCACAGTGCGGGATAATCTTGGGGGTGTTTGTTCATACAACCCCCCGCCGATTCCGGTAAACTGCTAGACAGCACGGTGGTTCTGTGCATTCAACGCGACTAGGACTAGTTGCATTGTTTTCACTTGGAATCGGCCATCTTTAAATTTTCATACCATTATTGTGTTAACGCATCTCATGTGTTACCTTTCCTCTTTCTTTCAACCACTATTTGAACGAAACATTTTTATGCGAATACTTTAAACAAATATTATCTCTCGAGTGATCCTTCACCAAGTTGTATAAACTTCTTCACGAAAAAGACATCTTCACGAAACTACCGATACTTAAAAACATCTTCACGAAGTGACCAAATTCAAAGCATGAATGTAATATTTTTGGCAAAATGATGTTTTCAGCAGAATACTCTTACCTCCAAATGCCATTATAAGCTTAAACGTTCAGTCTTGGGAAAATGAATCACATAAAACTGTGATTATTATTATTTCTACCGGTCAGGGAAGGTTTAAATGGAAGAGGTTAAAAACCTTCTAGTTTTTTACAAGCGCAGACATCTATCTACATACACAATTTCTTTCTTCATCTCAGCATACGTCTTCTCTTCACCCCGGCCATAAAATCTACTATCCTTATCCTCTTCCTCACTTTCCAACGCCCTTCCCTCTGTCACATCCTTCTGCAACCCATTATGTCTTTCAATTACCAAATCCGCCTCCTCCTCATTGTCACTGGAAGTTTCCTTTCCTGTGGAACCATATCTGTTAGTGTTTTGGTTATTGAGCTGACATACTGTCTATTAATCTACAATAGCGAAATTGAAATTTAAAGAAACCTAATTGAAACATGAAACATAATAAGATAGGTTCATGAGTATATTGGTTACGATGACAAAATTCGGGGCGCCAAGAAGTCACCCTACCCAAAAACAAAAAAAAGCCGTATCAACCGGAAACAATAGTTTTTCCTTTTCAAAACAAAACATAAGAAGTGTGTGGAAAACGGTATTATCAAGGGGAAACAATGCTTTGGTGTAAATTCCAAGAAAAAGTATTTAGTAACGATTAGGCAAATTGAGTTAATATCTACATGGATCTCTACTAAAAAGAGATGGCTGCAAATAACTCTCCAGAAAACCTTAAACATTCACTTTCCATTGATTTTAAATTCCCAGTAATGAGAAAGGGACAGTAATAACGTTCCGCATATTATAAAAACACCTATTGCTCCAATTCATAATAAAATTACCATCGCAAATATTGTACTTAAACGACAAGGATTATGGCACGTTCCCCTTAACTGCTATTGGGCCATCTTTCACCAAGAGAAATATTTTTTCTTGCCATTTCTAATAAGTGTCTGACGGGATTTGGTGATAGCTCCATGCTAGCAGTTAAAAGGGAGGAAAGGGCAATTAATGATGACGATTTTCTTTGATACCTGGTAATAGAGATAAGGATTTCTGAATGTTTGTATCAAGCTAGTAATCTAACAGCTGAAATGAAACCGAAATTAAGGTCGCCAATTTATAAATGTGAATTTCAAAAGATCCAAATAGAAGCAAGAAGATGATTTCAAATCCTTGGGATGTCTTAATTGACGGCATAACAGAAATTTTAACTCGCAATATCAGGCCGGAAGAGCTATTATCAGATGCATAAACCGGTAGGAAATATGAATCAATATACCATATTATTCCACAAAACATCTTCAACTGAATGGATCAAGTAGGTACATATAACTCTTGTGAACGTATATATTTATAATTAATAGGAAAATTATAAAATTTTTCTTGACTGCTTATGTCTTCATCATAAATTAATTCTAAGGTAAAAATTTAGTTTCAGAAGTCGTTGTTTTCTTAAATCATTACATTTTTCACGGAAATTAACAATAATGCAACATTTATCTCTTCTAGAAAGCATATTTAAATGGAAATATAATGTTTCGTAGCAGAGAAAGAGATTATTTCGACATTTCCGGAGCTTCTGTCTTTCTGCCTTCCCCCTTTCCTTCTCCGGAATCTCATTCAAGTCCCAACGAAATTATTTTTTTTCCAGCTGACGGCATCTTGGGCTCATTATGTTCTTTTTTCATTTTATTCTCGTTCGCACATATCCTGGGGTAGCCTTCATCTCAAATTGCTATTCATTCGTTCCTCATTCCATTTTCTGTGATATCATATTCCTCCTATACCTATTACTTCCGCATTTTATATCCTACCCGACATTTGAGAAGTGGAAATAAAAAACATTCCATCCATAACAGAATTTCAATGAAATACTACTCTTACTACAAATATTAAATGTTTATTCTCTTAAAATTATATTATATCTATACTACACACTCTTTGACAAGCAAATTCATATTTTGTCAACATTAATAAAGCTGACATTTTTAAAACTGGAGTCATTATTTCAAATGTTTTAACCAAACTGAAGGTAAATTTTAAACAATTCGAAAACTTTCTTTCATGGCTATTATCAGGAAGCTGTGAATAATGTTCAAAGTCGGCTTTTGCCAAATTGCAATAAAATATTACAATGAGCATACGAAGTAAGAAAAATATTTTCGGCATTCCTTCGTGCTTTGCATGCTGTAGAAATACAGTCAACCCGTCAGTACTCCACAGTCTAGCTTATCACATTGGTACAGAATTATTAACAAAATTTATCCCGATCTGAGAGAGGTTAAGGCTTTGAGTATGCCGCAAACTAGCCTCAGTATTACATACATGGCGTCTCCCAAGAGGGACAAATTTCTCCTCCACTGGGGCTTAATGTCAAATAAATCTTATTAAATCTTAATGGCAGCATTCGCAGCGTTAGATGAGTAAAGGTCTCCTTCATAAAAAATCAAAATTACTTATCTTCTAATTATCATTTTGCTCTACTCCTTGTCAGCGCATTGGTATAGATTGAGGTATAAAGAGGAAGATAAGCTTTCCGCGTTAGCTTTTTCACTATTACCTAATGGACACAAGTCCTGCTACAAGACCTTCCTGCCAGATTCTGTTTGATACCATTGTTTTATTTTAGTCCCTAGATTTTCATTATCCTTTTCGATACCGATTATTTCCCTATTTCCTTTCCTGCCATGCATTCGAGATCTAGAACAAAAGATAGTTCATATTTTATTATATCTGTCGCATTACTACGTGTGAGCTCCAATTCCCTTCCCTACCTTCCCATTACCTTATTCCACCAGATCACGCTCCAATATTTTCACCATCCGCTCGACTGCGCTTTTACTAGCTGGTCGGGATATTGAGGAGGAAAGGGATTTTGTAAGACAAACTGTTTTAAAGGGGAATCGGAAACGGAGAACGGAAAGTTTGAGGGAAGAGACTCATATATGCCCAGTGGCTCGTTTTCGACCCACGGGATAAAAAATAACCTAGTACCTCTAATTTGAAGAATGTGTCCACATTGTTTTTAATTTCGTCTTACAGGGAAGCATGTGATTCATTCTTGAAGTAATATTTCCAAGGATACATTTTAAAATCATTGTAATGTGGACACAAACAATGAATTCCCTCTATCGTGATTTTCGAATATATTTGACGTACAATATAACCGATATTTTCTAGCTCAATCAAAACGATACGGCTATTTACAAGACTTTGTATACACAATTTTATTATTCCGTATTAAATTACCATATTTGATGTCTCCTTTGTCTAACACGGGTCATAATATTGGTGTGGGTCGTTTTCAATCCACTGGGCAGATAATGCTAGTTTGTTGGGCAAGTCCAGACGTGCTAGGTTGACCAGAAGTCGAACGTTCTCTCTGCTGAACTGTGCTAAGATTCACTTAAAGTGCATTAGTCGAAATTACTTTTGGCATGGCAAAGTTGGTTTATAATTTCCAAAGGGAAACATATTTTTTTCGTGAGCTCATAAACTAATTTAATTCTCTAATTAAGTCGCAAACTGCTGACTACAACTGAAATCCTTCACAGGCTAGATGAATTGGATGAAAAAGATGTAAGGGATAAAATAAATATTTACGTAACTCCTCCGGAAGATGGAAACGAAACATGTGAGGATTTTGGGGACGATGAATGTAACGATCGTGATCGTCTTTGTGGCCGGCAGCTGCGAGTGGAAGGTGACTTCAACATTGACAGTGAAGAAGGCCCTGGTGAAGTTGATGAGGAAATCAAATTCGTTGAAGAATCATCCCATTCTAAAAGGAGAAGGAAATCAACCAAAACCCAAAACATAAGACGGAGTTGGGTGAGTTGTGATCTAAATACACGTTTGTGATTCTTGGAGTACATGTTTCACACCTCCACTGACTTTATCCTCGTCCAGTCACCCATTAGAGTTTTTCGAACTTTTTATTGATGAAAACATCATTACGAAACTTTGTATGTTTACAAATCAATATGCAGCATCGAGGAATAGGTCTGTGCAGGTTTCGAAGGAAGATATTTATACATTTTTAGGCATATTGCTTTTTTCCTGATATAACTGGCTCCCAAGAAAAAGAACGTATTGGGAAGAAAAAGAAGATGTCTACAATTCACTGGTGTTTAGAACCATGAGAAGAAACAAGTTTGAGGACATATTTACGAACATCCATTGTGCAGATAATAGTAAATTAGACATATATGATCGTCTCACAAAATTGCGTCCAGTCATTTGTGAACTGAATAAAAACCATTGTAGATTTGCGCCTTTAGAAGAATCTATTTCTATCGATGAGGCTAAAATACCATACTTTGGAAGGCATGGATGCAAACAGTTTATTCGAGGAAAGCCAGTGAGATTTTTTTTCAATGCCTCTGCTCCTAGCTGCTGCCTCTGCTGCCTAGGGTACTGCATCCAATTTTATACCTACCAAGGGATAGTAAAGAACAAAAGAATTTCCGCTTCATTAAGAGGGCTCGGTGAATCTGAGGTGATGGGGTTTGCTGAAAACCTAAAAAATAATTTTCCACTTCTGAATTTCTCCCTATTATATTGATAATTTTTCACTTCTGCGAATGTAATACGCGAAATAACAAAATTTGGCTATGGTGGAACGGGAACCGCTAGAATGAACCGAAATAATAACTGCCCCTTGCAGGATGTTAACGTGTTTCAAAGGAATGAGAGAGGTAAATTAGACTGTAGTGTATCCCAGGAGGACCATATTGCAGTTAGGTGGATGGACAATAACGTCGTCACAATTCTATCTAATCAGTTTGGCGTCAAACTTCAGCAGAAGGCAACGAGATACTCAGCATCCGTAAAAGGAAGAATTGAAATTCCTCAACCCCACGTTATTGCCATTTACAATCGAAACATGGGTGGTGTAGACCAAATGGAATATCATATTTCTAATTACCATATTGGTATACGTGGAAAAAAGTGGTACACGCCCATATTTTTCTGGATGATGGATGTATGCATGAGCAATGCATGGTGTCTCAGCAGTACTTATGGTATGAAACTGGACAGTTTAGAAAAGTTTTAAATTCAGAAGAGAAATCGTAATCTCAATATTGAAGAAATATGGAATCCCACCACAACGAGCAGGACCAACGAGCAAGTTTTCACCTCCAGAGATAATCCGAACGAGTGGACCCCAGCATATCATTCTCAAAAATTAGCCAAGGAGAAGATGTGCTTTTTGCAGTAGTAAAACAGTTAAATCATGCCATAGATGCTGCGTTCCTTTGCACGATTAGTGCTTAGAGGAGTACCATAAAAATACCTCCGACTTATAATTTTGAAGGAAATAAAAAATTATTTTATATGAATGGTAATGATATTTTATTTATTTTAACAACTTACCCCTTGTAGATTAGTAAATAATGTTAGTTAAATGAAATTTTACTTTAAAAACAAAAAACAACAAATTGGAATCATAAAGCAGTTGCAACACAATAACTCCGGAGAGCCTATTAGAAAACGATCTAAAAGTGAATATCCTAAATGAGCTCCCCAATGCCCAGTGGGTCGAAAACGACCCATGTCATAATTTTTAAACAAACACTTCAGGAATTTTTTCTATTGTACAAAGACACAATCGGTCTGAAATACAAAAATAATAAAATTTTTATGAAAAAAATAGTGGGCATAAATGGGTCTCATTGAATTTAGATTTATCACGGCTCGGTTGAAAATTTATCCATTAATCCCCGAGATATACAATGGGACCTCGATATGTTTCGCGATATCGCGCATCTTTGGGTTAGGTTAGCTTCTTCATCTCTGTTTTCCTTTAATCGTGACTAATTGAAAGATTCTCTACCACTCATTAAATACTCTTAAGCAGTTGTCGTAATAACAAAAAAAATATTCTCCATTATAATTAATAATCTACACTGCAATGAGAGTCGGGTCCATAAAGAGTATTGGAACAGTTACATAATTCTTTGGCTTTATATTTGTATCACTATAACCTACTCCTGTGTTGGTTATGCACAATCCAATATTCATTCAATCTTATATTTTAAGCTTTAAATTTATGGAGTTGAAAATTGTTTTATTTCCCTCATGTTCACATGTTTTTACTCTGATACATTTACCATATTTTCAATGATGTTATAACAGTAATAACAACCAATGGAGAGGGGACATATTTCTTTAGGATCGGTAAGTGTTGATTTTAGGTAGTGAAACACGTGTACTGGAGAAAAAAGCCTAATTCCACCATAAAATAAAGCTGCATCCGCGATATACTATGTGCTTTACAGACTCCGAGGGAGTTTTAAGGGAGTGATAAAAGATGAAACTGCTACCACAAAGCGGCCTTTAGTAAATATAAACGCTAATGAGCACGTATCCAAAATCGTATCTTGCTGGACAAAATATCTGCAGGATTAAAATACAAAGTGTACTTAATGGATTCAACGAATTTTTCCCCGGAATACCAAAAGGAGTGAATTTTAACGACTTTACTCTGTAAAATCGGCCTTAAGCACCGAGCATTAGACCCCTAACATCTTTCACCTCCCATGATGTACCCCTCATCGTTCAAACAAGGGGGAAAAAACGGCATTAATTGTCGATTTTCTACTGAAACTCCACCGTCTCGCGGCCTTCCTTACTTCTTAATTCAGTTCTACGAGCCGTCTTCCTCCATAGCGGTCCTCATATTCCTTCCCCTGTCCAACCATTCCGAAGGCGCATTACCCTTAGTTAAGGGCATCCCTTCCACCTCATGTCTTCTACCCTTATTCCTCAGCTCCTCACTTACTCGCCCAAAAAAAACTCAGTTATGTTCTCACTCTCCCATTACCCTTTTGCTCCCGCCAAGAAGAGCATTATGCGACCTTTTCCCTGTCCATATCTCTTCATCACTTAAGCCTCCTCCTACCTCATCTAACTCCTCCCACCGACGAACAAATAACCCAACGCCCTTCCTTCCACCCACTCTCTACACTATCTGCCCCATATCACCCAAGGATCTTAACGTGGATTCAACGCCTCATTTTCCCCGTGAACCACTCTCAGCCAAGGCTCTTCTCCTCCGCGGGCGTCATTACTCGGCCAGGGAGGAGAAGGCTGTAAAGGGGTGAGGAAAAGGCTTTATCATTTATTTTCATCATCACACTCCCACTTAAAGGAAAAATGTACACAAATACATTCCCTCCCCCTCTCTCGCATTGCTTTCTTTTCCTTACCACATTTGCATACTCATCCTTCCGACATCGATTATGCTCGTTGTTCGCGTATATATAGAGTACATACATAGCCAAGATCGAATCCTGGTGTCTTAAGTCTTCAAAGCGGTCTCGGTAGCGATATGTATCGCAGATTTATCATATTTGTGGCAAGGTTAACATAATGCGATAGTTTCATCATATTGGATATGAATATAGCTAATTTTCATTCAGTGGTATAGGTAAGTAATCATTAATTTTTCATAGCTAGCGAAGATTAGGCCAAGTGGATAGAAGAACTGACAATTGATTATTAGTACTGATCACTATCTCAAGATAACGATTTCAATAAGATTTGAGGCATTGGAACTACTCAACGGTATTGATGTCCTGCAACGACAGTATTTCTATGAACTCCTAATGTAACTAACTCAGCTACACATAGCCAATAAAACGTAAATCACTTCTTCGTCAGTTTCCTTTATAAATAACCCTCCTCAATGTTTCCCACATTTTTGCTGCTACTAGTAGATCTAATGACAAAAAACTATTTCTTTATAGGTTCTTCAAAAACAAGATGACAATCTCAATAGCACGGGAAACTGCTAAGAATAATATATACAAAATAAACAATCCCGGGAGGAGATCAGATTATACGCCAGATTACCATGTTAAGCGGCAATCAAATTGCAAAGTTGCAGAAAGAATTTATATTCGGGTTCGGTTGCTTCCGCTACACCAAAATGGCTTTTCAACTTTCCCACATTTTTTCTGATCCATTCATTGCGGTTCAAAAACATTTAGTTTTCATCATATAACATCACGGAGAATTTGTATGGGAACTTGTAGACTGCAAGTCTACTAAACTTTTATAAAGCACAGAATAAAAATTTATCATTAAAAAACTGTAAAACCATGTGATGAGTAAGGGAAAATTTAAAATGACAAAATTAATGAGCATTCTACGATGAGATTCTTTACTGATGAGAAAATAAATGGAAACAGGCAAATCGAACTTTTTAGGGTAAAAAACACTGGAATCTAGTGACATATTCCCCCGCGAGACAGAAAGGACGACATGTAACTACATTTCAGATAATTATAATAAACATGTAACATGTAAAACACAATTAATGTCAAAAGACTTAACATATCAGCAGATACGTCAGGTAAACATGATATGAAACCAAATAGAGCATAAAATCAACTAGAAAAAACATCAACCCGATCAGATGAGCAAAAGCGAGGAGAGAAGACGCAACCAAACGCAAATAAAATGGTACCATTAGGTACAAATCTCCACGCTGGAATCCTGATGGATATTCGGTAAACATTTTGAAAACACCCAGGTGTGGATGCGGGATCCCTAATCTCAGATAGTCGCAAACATCACGGGAGCGAACGTTTTTTTTCCTCATCTTTCCCTCCAGTCCTGCGTTCGCGCTTTCACTGCGTAAATATCAGTCCCGGGAGATCGCGGTGACGGAGAATAAGGTGCGTCGAAGGGAGGAGCAGAAAGTTTTTGCCCGGGAGCACATCAACATCCTTTCTGCTGCCATCTGTGAAATGTTGTTCGGGCGCGGGTAAAAGACGGATGTTTATGATAAATCGAGCGTGAAAGAAGTTAGGCACGAAAATGGTGGGCAGGAGTGGGTAGGAGAAGGACCGGGGAGGACAAATAGGGACGGAGGAGGGGTGGCGGCGTAACACGAGTGTTGTATAGGAACGCCCTACTTCCTCCTCTCGCGAATTAAATGGAAACAATGGCGGATCGACGATGAGGCGCCCAGAAATGAGGCTGAAGGAAACTGGGGCGGAGGTTGGCATGGGGCACGGGAAAGAGACTTTGCCGGAAGGAAAAGGCAAAAAGGGGATAAGTTAATTGGACAAGAAGGGAGGAGGAGGTGGTGGTGTAGAGGCAGATTGCTAATGGCAGGTGCAATCGCTCGCTTCAACGAAGGCTTTATAGAGCCGGGAGAGAATGAACGAATTCAGCAATCGATGTGGAAACACAGCTCCAGTGTTGTGGAAATAATAAAAATTGACATGTATATCGAGAAAGGAATCTTCAAAGGTTTGAGTGTTGAAGTGAGTAATAAAAACTAATATACAAACAGGAAATTGCTATGGAAGTTCTAAGAAGGATGCAACATTGCTATCAGAAAAGTAATGGTTGATCCTAGGTTTCCCGTCTGCGAGAATTTAAGGTTCTTGCAATATACAAAAATTATAATGAACTTCGAAAGATGCCACTTACAATGATGACGCTATTTTTCATCCAATGCCATGAACAACGTTCGGGTACCATCCAATGAAAAATAGATTTTAATGAATGATT
Organism: Pyrrhosoma nymphula; assembly: GCA_963573305.1. Taxonomy (NCBI): domain Eukaryota; kingdom Metazoa; phylum Arthropoda; class Insecta; order Odonata; family Coenagrionidae; genus Pyrrhosoma; species Pyrrhosoma nymphula. The sequence continues at coordinate 43,134,557 of OY754334.1, forward strand.
AGGATTTAAACCGCGGTAATTTCTATCGTGGGATATAATAAAAAAAACCAGACTTACTTAGAATGAGATATTCAGGTGGTAATTTCCGAAGTGAAAGTCTCTTTCAGCAATATTCTGACGGAAAGGTTTCATTATTGTGAACTAAGAAGTTCAATTTAATCCCATCTTCAATACCAATGGTTACTAATACCAACACAATGAAATATTGACACTTGTATATACACCCTAGGTAAGTTGTACCGCTATTTGGTGTCAGCTGATACGGTACATACAATATTGAGGAGCCTTTAATAAGGATGAGGTTTAAAAAAAAGCCAATGTAGTATTGGGAAATGTATTATAAATTCGCATCTGTCACTGTAGTTTGATTGAATTGATTTTTAGTGGAAATATACGTGAAATATTATTAGGCACTGAAGGTTGATGAGGCTCTTAAATTTTCTGCTGATTTACTGACAACGAATCAGAAATTGATTTTAGACTACCCTATATATAAAATATTTTCACAATCCATTTCTACCGGAAATTGAAGTACGGACCTTGGGTTTTCCTGAGCAATGCGTAGACTATTGCACTGAACAAGCTTCCTAATTACCTTACCTCCATAAAAATATCTTCAAATAACATCATGTTCTCTTCAATTCTGCGAAAAATTGAAAAAGGTATTACAAAGCTTTTCTTGCGTAGAGGTGTGGGCTCTGACTCGACATGCCAAAAGCCAATCTTGCAATCCCGGTGGATTAGCTCTAGTGGCAAATTCTACCCACCACTTAATCCACCTTGCTATGCTGGTAAGAATTTGAACAATTGACACGAAAACTAGAATGAACGTAACTGAATGAACGTAACTGTGTCCGTGTCCATGTGTCTGTGTGGAATAGTGCTATCAACTTTTGTGTTTAATTATGACAATTAGAATGTTGTACGTAGGGTAAACCGCACATAATAAGTTTACTTTTCCATGTACATTGTACAATGTATGTACAATTGTACAATGCCTGACAGCTAAACACTCCCAGAATATTTGACACTGACCAAGTTCTTTAACACATTTATCCACCTGTCATAAATTTTAAATTCGAGATGATTTCAGGGTTATACCAAAACATCTTATAGTCACTCGGTGTTGAACCCAGAACACTCCAGGTGTCCTAGATTCAACTCTCGGAGACCTTTCAATATCCATACCTCAACTTATTCCATTCCTAAAGTTATGAGAATGTTATGATTGATTATATAGTACCGATTAACCACTCACATATGGAATATGATTGTACCGTTTGGAATTAAAATCTTGACCCAGGAATAACTTAGTTACGACGTAGAGAGATTTCACTAAGCAAACAAGATTTGAAATCACAACAAGCAATAATGTTAGATAATGCACCATTGGCGACACCCAAGAGTCCTTGACGAAACCAAAGCCAATGCTTTCACGACCTATGTTCAGAATCTAAAGGGAAGTAAGAATATAAACTGGAGTTTTTGTTGAAGAAGATTTGATTCTTACCCGGCCATATGTAATATGTATGGTAGAATTGAATGCGAAGCAAATTAGTTTCAATTTGCAAGAAACAAAGGTGGCGATGGCACTCGATGATAGCAGGTTGTCTAAGGCGGACAGCATTAAATACTTCTATTTTTTGGAAGGTAAAGGTGCACTAGTTTAAATGTCAGGTTTTCTTCATACTTTTATTTGGAATAGACATCTGACAACGCGAAAAATGTAAAATTAAAAAGAAGGAAGGAAATGATATGCTGGAAATAACGGGAAAAATTAAAGATTTATAATGGAGATAATATAACTGCAAACATTTAAATTTTCGACCCAATGCAAAAATTAAATGAAAAAATTTCTATTACAAATTGCATTACCATCCATGATGCTAAAAGATTTAAGCCTAAACTCATACAATTTACATCTATTCATATAAAACTAATAAAAATTATAACTAGACGATAGAGGAACAAATTTTATTTATAATATTTGATGTGAAATAACTCCTGACTACCTTCAATTTAAAGACCAATACGGTTTTTGAATTTAATGATTTTCATAAAGAATCGAACTAATTATCAACCTTGTCTGCTTCATATCATTAGCATAGACCTCATTTCTGAGAGCCCCTAAAAAGTCGTAAGGGAGGGTGGATTTCAACACCATTATTTTTTATGTGCTGCATGACATTTTAAGTCTAAATCTTTAAGACTAACCATTTTCTAACTAAAAACGAATTTTAGCTGGCACGCTGGAAATTCTACATGAATTGTACTTTACCACTATAAATCTGCCGAAAATGTACACAATGCCTATAAACACACCCAATAAATCAAACAGCTATGATAGGATGCAAAATTAATTACCGAAATGGATGATTAATTGTTGAGCCATAATTAATGCGAGACTACACTTCTCAGTAAATGAATATGCCCCACCTCATAACTAGAATCTTTTCTATCTTTTCAAGATATAACGTGTTTTATATATAGGACATATTTTGCTCGATAATTTATTTGTTCGTCACATGGAAAGCTGATTGACTATGACTCGGGTATTCGAAGGCTTGTTTGGGGCACTATTTCTTGTAGAATATTTAGCTTGTTTACACCTCATTCCGGAAACTTAGTTTGAAAACTAAGGACAGAAGCTTAGAGGAAGTGGCAAACGAAATGTTTTAAGGAATTTTGAAACATGGAGTCAATTACTTTTGATTAAAATAATTTTTTTAATCCTCCAGTCCGTGGAAACGTTTCATTAACTTTAACAAAATAGATTTAACACCCTCATGGCTCTTTTATGACTTCTCTGCTAAAACGCGAAATATAAATTTCGGAGATAAAAACTAATTATAGAACCAATAGCTATGCTTTTCTTCTAAGATATCTTTTTGTATGGTTTCCACAGTTTCGTTACTTGTTTTAATTAAGGAGGAAAATGTGTACAACTGTTTGCTTCTCCTTCCATGTAGAGACATTTTAACGTGAGCCACAAGCGGTTCTGCCTGCATATGATAAGACGTTCTCGCATACGATAATATGTCGAGCTCTTCTCTGATGTAAGATTAGCCATTATTTGACATTTAATTTTCATATATTTATTTTGTTTCATTCGTATCTTAATAAAGAGACGTGCATCACAGTAGCATGTGGATGAATGGTGCAGTAAGTGATATGCACGCATTGTTTTTTTAAATTTTATTTCCTATTCTCGGGTCACAGAACAAATATAGGGGTTCAACGAAATTCTTAGGAACACTTGATATCTTCATTGTACTATGTTCGAAGCAGATTTTGTAGGGTACGAGAAGAACAAAACAACTCTCATGCTACGGGATCTGAGTTGCTGCTCTCTGGAGAAAAAAAAATCGACCTGTCAATCTTCAATCAACAAAGAATCTTATCCTCGTTAGTCACCCATTGTTGACGATTTCCCTCTTCAGATCGCTGACTGAAACAGCTCGGTGATCAAAAGTTTCCAATAGGTGATAACTCAGACGCCAAATGGCTCAGCACATCGGAGAGCAGACTTTGTAAAACACTAGTGTTGTAATACTCGCCCGAGTTAATTCGAAGTCCCCGGGCGCCCATGTCGCAAATATCGAAGCGACTGAGGGAAGCTTCGTTCAGATGAAGTGGAGGATCGGCGGCGGAAAGCGGGAAACATTGAGAAAGAAAAATGAACTACGATTGCCAAAGTGGGACAAGCCGAGGAGTCCCGGGAGTGCTGAAGGTGTGACGGAAATATATAAAGGGTGTAAAGGAGGTCCATTCTTATACTAAATGTTAGCTAGTATCTTCATCAAAGATATCTCCAATGAAATACCCAAATTTTCACATTTAATTATAATTTATATTTTGATAATAATTATTCTTCAATATTCTTTAAATTTTACTCACCAATACAATATACAACTGCACATACGTTTTCACTTATTCAAAAAAGTAAAGAAAGTTTTTTCGAAGATCCTTATCAATCACAAAAAACTGACATTTTTATTGACTCTCGTTGGCGATTTTGTCCCAGGTGACCCAAAAATGTCTCCGATTACTGCACGTAGAAGTGTATGGTGAGAAATTAGAATGTCAAAGCAGTGTATCAAAATGTATCACGGATCCTCAAAAGCGCTTGAATAACTATTGAGTGTTTATCACCTTGTTAAAAGAAAGAACCCTTGTAAATGTAACAATTGACCAACGTCATGTTTCAACTTTTGCCGGTGGACCCAGAGGAAGTACTCTGCGGAGGAAGGGCCCAATCACTCCACTAATAAGATGATTCAAACTCGGTACTCCAGAGTCTGCTACAAATGCAACCCAGCGCCGCGGCAAGTAATGGTTTTATTTTTTTAATGAAATTAATGTATAATAACTTTAAAAAATTAGCTCAGCTTTCATAGTCTTGATATTGTCGCCATTTTTGTCTCTTTAAAACAACATATATGCTGATTTTGGAAAAAACCTTGCCAGAATGTGTGAACCCTACGTATTACTCTAGAAATACCCACGGTTGCGTTATTGGCAATGTCCAACCCAAATTCGTCATGGTATCGTCATTCAATTGTATTGAGTTCAGTGGTTTCAAGACTTTCACGATTTCAATCCGAAATGAAAACCAGTGATGAACCTTAGATCAAGTATTTTGCTCAACGTAACCTCAAAGTGTGAAAAGATATAAAATAGGCATTTGTGAATATAGAAATTTATAGTTGTGATGCAAAGAAGTTAACATAAATTTCCAAGGTAGAGGAATAGCTAAATTGCGTAAAAACTCAATTCATTGCATAATATACTTGACAGTCTTAGGATCCACGTGATTAAAGAAATATGGATTTGCAGCACATCATCCATCAGAGTTTTGCATTCTTTCACATCCCATAATATATATTTCGAATTTTCCCCATAGCTCATATAGCGCTGATTTGGACATAGCACACCGCGATAGTTGCATTTTGTTCCTCGACCTGAGTATATTCTTAGTTATAAGGAATAATAAAAAAATATATACTAGTCTAATTAAATATATATTTAGTAGTCTGCTTATACTATCAGCTTTGTTGAAATTCAAATGTCGGACACGGAACTTATAGCTGGAAGAATTGAATCTTCGAGAAATTCCAGGGGAAATAATTCTCATTTACTCTCTAAAAACATGACATCATAAAGTAAACGAACAAATTATTGCGTGCTGAGTTTTGAAACATAGGGCTTCCAATCATTAAACACCAAGTTTTCTATCGAAACGGAAACAGAAACAAATATTTTAGAGAAAAAATAAAAGAGATTTCGGAATTTTCTTAGATTCTACTTATTTAGTTTGGCTGAAGAAACTCAGGCATCTTTCACTGGCGGGGCTCCAAAGAAATTACCCAAGAGAGAGAGAGAGTAGGTACAACCAAGTATAATCGTATTGTAGTTAGTGGAATCAAAACTCCTTGAGAGTTTTTGCGTTTTGAGCGTTTCGATAGTGAAAAAGTTAGACACAGGACTTACATTGAAGACATATTTTATATGAGTTACACCTGAGCCATTTATCAAAGACGTAATTTTATATATTTTTACAGTTGAATATTAAAAAATAATATCTTATATCATTCTACTGTAGTATTTTATTATTAATCATTGTTCTATACGTAAAAAATTCATAGCAATAATCTTTGAAAACTATTCTGAAAATATCGGGTCATAATGACCCGACGCGACAGTAAGTTTATGCATTTGAGTGCGACAGATTAACCCTCATATGGATTTACGAATTTAGTTACGTCGTTGGATTTACGGCGCCGCAGCGGCGCCGCGTTATATTTTGCCATTATCCTTCAAAAATGGACTTTCTTAGCATTTTTTCTGATTGATAATGCTAGTGACTTCTATTTTCTTTATTTTCAACCATGTTTTGCTAGATTTATCCCATTATTACAGAAGTTATTGATAAAAATCTTTAGCACTGCTTTCTTTACCATTTGTTGCCGTAATACTCTCTTTTTATTGTCCCTTAGATAGTTATTTTCAATTGAAGGTTTTAATTTAATGTGTAATAATTGTTTTAAATCTTTTTTCTGATATTTAATGCTGGATAAACTCCGCTTTATCATGTACACATTGTTTTATTTTTTATGCATCAAAATACTAAAAATGAGATTCGAATAAAAGTCGGATGGGTCCGTGTAAAATAATTTTGCTTCACTACGTCCACCCAAATGTTATATCTTTGTAGTGTTCGCAGAAGCCTGAGTTCTTAAACATTAATAATTGAAAAAGGGTAGGTGGAGTGAGAAGAGACGAGTGATACCGTCGTGATTTTTAAGTGCTATATTTTGACGATCAAGGTATATGTAACGGACATTCTGGGAGCTTATATCCTGCAATTTCTAAAAAAAGAAAGTATTAAAGTCAGATGGGTTTTGAAATATGAGGAATGTGGAACAATCAGCGACGCGTCAAAGAGTCCAGCGCCGCAATGGAGGGGGGGCTAGAAGAGCCTGTATTTTAGGCCTACAGCGGAGCCCATTCCCTCACTGAGGATGTCTCCATAGAGATGGACAGGTAAAATTGATGCGGGGGAATGCGGCAGATGAGGTTTTGCATCTGGATTGGTGGGAAAGGCCAAAATAATTATTTCTAAGAAGTCTGGGTTGTAGAAAGGTAAGGAAGAAGGAGCAGGAAATGGATAAACCATGGAATAATATGGCGTCTATTTTATTCGGTCCGGCGCTGCGTGAGGGACCGATGGAATAGGAGCTAGTGTTCTGGGGTGACCAAAATACCCTCATGCTGGGTGGACCCCCCCTCACCTTTTCTTTCCGTAGCATTGCACTGACCCAAACATTGAGACCATCCGTACTTTCCCACTAAGATTCCTTATTCGTCATCCTCCGCCTACTTTCTTCCCCCCACAAAAAACTGATTGAACTTCTCTCAACCTCCAACGACCCGAGCTAGACCTTCTCGGAATGAAGGGAGGGCCACCCCGGGGCGCTTTGCGATAAGGCGTGGATTCCCTGTCCCTCACGCAGCGATGAAAGGATGAAGGAAGAGCAGTCTATTGTGTCTAATTGCCTCCTTGCACTCTCAACCTTTCTTCACGATACGGATTTTCTACGCTTACCTGACCTAACGATCCCGGTATTCCCTGATTCTTGGCAGTCGACTCACCACCATGTATCTCCACCCCTTCACCTCAAAACAAACTCCATGGAATTACCCACCTTTCTCCTCATCACTCACCCCTTCACGTTAATAAACATTGGACGACTAAAACCTCTGTGCATTTGAGTACACAAAGAAACGAGAAATATATTAACAAATATTCACTGTGGTAATTCGTCTATGTATTTGTTCATCATTAAAAGGTTTTTACTATGTAAATACTGAGCGAATATCTCCTGCAAGATTAAAATATAAGCGGAAATTATGAAATATATTAGTACCATGCAGAAGTATTTGGGAAGATTAAATCATGCAATTTATTTCCAAATAAAACTAGTATAACGATATCTTTCAATGCATTCATTTACATTCATTACAAAGAAATATTGAATGGTCTTTGCATTTATTTTATTCTCAGGAGCTGAAAATTTGTAAAATCTGTCTTTTCACCACACATAAGTGACATTGTGAGCGTTTTAGTTTTTTATAATTGCTTACATTTTGAGGTTTTACTGAATCTTCTTGAAAATCTGTCATGCAGCGCTTCAAAATCTTTGTCTTGGCATTCTGTAGCCGTCTCAATGTATGCGGACGAACTAATTCCTCTGCTAGTTGTTCCAAATACATTCTTCTTCTTTCTAGCTTCTTTTTATTCCAGTTCGGGGATAAGGTTGTAAATAAAATGAAGCCAGCAATGCCACTTACATTTAAAATATTCATAAAGAAGGCAAATGGCCATCGATTGGTTTTTCCTTGGCATGTATATGAATGCGCCATTTGGTCCACCAAATCTGTACCTCCTTTCGTTCATTATAATGCAACACGATTTCTGGTTTGCTGTGGGTTTAATCGCTAATGCTACTATCATAATGCATTGATGACAGCAGTATTACAGATTTTCCTCTTTTGGGGACAGACGAAACCAATGTAAGGCTTTTTGTGAACCCAAACCCAAATATGGAAGAAAGTTCCGGTTGAGATCGATTTGGTAAAAAATTAGATGGAATGTAGGGTTTCATCTACATCTACAAAATACACTGCAAGCCACCTCAGGGGTGTGTGGCAGGGGGTGAGTATTCATCAACATTCATTACAATATACCCTAAATTAGTGTAACTACGACTAATTACGCATTAGCATAAATCGCTAATGTTTGTCACGAGGAGAAGCCTCACAATCATGCACTACTACACTACAGATATGCTCACAATGGAGAGGGCTTGTTTGTGCTAAGTGTCCCCACGAGTATTAGACCACTGTTTTTCAAATTCAGTGCTAGCTTCAAGGTCGTGAAGAAATTATCGCAGGTCACGATCCGATTGGAGCCAAAATATGGGGCACAGAGCATTACCACTACACTTTCACCTAGATTAGGCGCTGCTATCACTACGTTCTCCTTTCCTTGGTAAGGTAAATCCCCCATTGGGTAGCCTGTTGCCGAATCGTTAATCCAAAATATCTTCACACCATATTTATCGGGTTTTGATGGAATATATTGTCGGAAAGGACAACGCCCACGAAAGCCAATCAGTTGCTTATCAACAGTGAATGAGAGTCCGGAAACAAAATAATGTTGAAAGTCGCTATCGCAAACTTCTGAATTGTCTCCCAAGCTTCTGCTACTCATTCACCGGGAAATTTCCACACGAAGGTAAACAGGATTTATTGTATGAATACTGAGAATAAACTGTGGTTAAATTTTCTTGGGATTGCTGCTTGGTATAATTCTATACATAGTAACCCTGGGATGTCCCCAAAGGTGACTATCACCACAGCAGGTATGCGAAGCGGAGAAGGTACCCAAAAAAAGTAATGCCGAAGGCCATGGAAAAAACACCCTTAGGCTATCCATGAGTTTATAAGAATTATTCTTGCAATAAGATGAAGTTTTGTCAATGAACATAATAAACAGGCAAAATTTATGATTATTAGATAAAATACGAAGAAAAATTGGCATAGTAAAATTTTCCCTTTGTTAAACAATTTCATTTTGTTTATAAACTTTAAACATTTAATATTATGATTATAAATAGAATATAACAAGTCATACGAAACATAATAACTTTTAAATTAGTATTGAGAGTGCAGTCACCGATATTGCGACGAGGAAACGCTCGGCGCCGCAGCGGCGCCGTAAATCCAACGACGTAACTTTTTTCATTAGAGGCCAATTACATGAAAACTATGAACACTAAAAATACAAAAATATATATGTAGTCTAAGAAAGCAGAAAAAATAGACTACTGAAAGTTTCAGAAAGATCCATGCGAAAGGAAAATTTTAAAATAATTTTTAAAACCACGGGTGCCGCTAAGGCGCAGTGAATCCATATGAGGGTTAAGGGATAGTCCTGAGTAATATCACGCTTTATATGCGGAAGGTTAGCACATAATTGGATGGAGAAGGAAGAATATAAGAATACATTACATGTGATAGGAAAGAATGGAGGATGGAGGGAGAAATTATTTGGGGACAGCAAAAGAGGCAAGAGGACTTATTGAGGGGTACACCATGTTGAAGAGGATAATTGAGGGGAAAATTTAAGACAGAACTCAGAGAGGGGGAGAAGGTTGGAAAATTTCGAGGATACTACGGGAGGTGAGAGATACGAAAAGGTTCAGCGGGATTTGGCTTGTATTGAAAAATTTTCTACTTGTGTAAATATCATACAAGACTCCTAAAGGACGTTATAGCCGTAACTGTTCTGGGATCATCATATATAGTAGCGGATATTAATTTATAAAACATAATTCCAATCAATGAAATCAATATTAAACTCCATATCGTTGAAGGAACAGCTCCGGATACGTTATCCGTCATTCGCCTTGAAATTTTTAACCAAGACAATTCTAATCTAAAGTGTAGGCATTCTCAGCTTTTGAGACTAACGAGTCATGCTGCGGTTGAGCCTTGTTAGCTGAACATTTAACCAGTGTTGCAGCGAGCATATTTAGAAGCAAAGTGGAGAACGAAGTTAAAGAGTGAAGAAAAATTCTCAGACCGAAACAGCATAACTCGAAAATCTACTCAGCACAGGATTCTAAGTTTGCAACAGAATGTTTTCAGAGCTCTTTTCCGTTCATCACTTATTCCGTCAAATATATCTGCCATTTATATTCACCTACCTCCTGTTGTTTCCTTTTTGTTATCTCCAGAGTCTGGTGAATTAAAAATGTTTTTTTTTGTGAATTACTGCACTCTTCAGCTAAATGACATATTAGTTTTAGCTATAAGAGCATTATTAATATACACTTAATGTGAATTTACTGCTAAACACTCTTAATATTAGTAGTTAGGGTGACAGAGAAGATGCGGGAGGGATTAAAAGAGGCAAATGAAGAAGATAAAAAAGTTCAGGATTAACACATGTTTAACATATTTTGTAACAATTTAATTAATCTCAGATGCAAGATGAAGAGCCTTCAGTACTCATGATTAAAGGCAACTTAGTACTTTTCTACAATATTTTTAATGTACGCCGTGTTTCACCGCTTCACGGTGTTACTGTAACAGTAGGTTACGGTTCCACTGTAAAGTGGTGAAACGCGTCATACATTAAAATATTATAGAAAAGTAATAAGTTGTCCTTAAAAATCAGTACTGATAGTAGTAAGTTACTTATATCAGTACTACGAAGTGAAGCCTGCCACGGTCAAGGTTATTCAAGTGAAGAGTCTTGTTGGATGAACATCAGAAAGAGAGCACGTTTTTCTGTAAGTAAAGCTAATGAGATAAAAATACCATGAGAGTTAATTTTATGCTGGCACCAACGTAAGGTCGGGCTCTCTAGGTGAATTCAGAAAAATGGACTGAAGGGACTGAAGGGGAAGAAGGAACTCATACGTTTGGGGGAGTGGTTGAGGAGGAAGTACGAACGCATGATTTTTAAAAGGGGAGGGATGAGAAGGAGGAGTAGTAAGAACGAGGAAGACGAGAGAAGGGAGGAGTTAAAGAAATATCACGCCGCTAGATGGCGCGGCGGAGGTTGAAACGGAATTTATGAAGCGTAGTAATGAGCGGAGGGGAGCGGCAGAAGGTGGGGGGGACATGGCAAGGGGAAGACTGCGTGAAAGAAAAATGGCTGGAATATGGCGAGAAAAGAGGATTGCTGCAGCTGAGAGAGGGGAGGAAAACGTAGACATGCAGAGGTGTATGATGAGGAAAATAGAGGTGGGCGTAGTCAAACAAGGAGGGTAAGGGAGAAAGAGAGGGTTGGGTTGGCTGGAGCACAAGTGAAGGGGGTAAAAATGAGAATATCAGGCGGCGAATTCCCCTCCTCTCCCTCCCTTTTTACTCTCCTCCCCACCTTTCAATATCGCGCCGGGCTGAAGGCGGCAAAGCCGGGAGGCAGCGCCTAACCGGGAGGGAGAACCGGAAACGCAGAGTTGGGAACAAAGGCGTGGGCGCGGGCCTGAGGGGCTGTTTCGCTGGCTGCTAGGGCGGGTGTCCGGGGAAAGAAGCGGAGGAGAGGTGGGTCTGGGACGATTTTTATTCTGGCGTGGGAAGGACTAAGGGAAAGGGGAGACGGATAGGAGAAGAAAAGGGAGGTGAGCGCTTGTGGAAAGACAAAAGGAGTTAAGGGGAAGAGAGAAACAGGTTGGGGAAAGAAGGAGTAAATAAACGTGGGGGGAGGGGAAAAAAATACAATTGGAAGAGATGGATATATAAATAGATATAATTCCTTGAGGGGAAACAATGAGATCATGACGTATAATTACTTACGAAAAAGAAAGATTATAAATATATATACGTCAACTAATTCTTGCTACTTATATTTTTATGTAAAAACTTCGTTAATGATAGTATAAGTAGCTTATTATTTTCACTGTTTATATTGTTGTTAGTTAGTTATGAAGGCCTTAGTGACAAACAGGGATGGTAGATGAATGATTTCTCTAGAAAAATGTGTTAAAGTAACTGCTATCCGCAAATTTGAATTTAAACAGCCATGATAGACCTATATTTAAAATAATTAGATTTTTATACTAATCAAGCATTATATACTATTCTAAAAGATTAACCTCTCTCACGTCTTTTCTCATACATGGGAACAGAGCCATTGATAGAGTACAATCGTGAAACCGCTTAAACTCTTGAGTTTAGGTAATCGAGTTTGCAGAATTATATTCAACTAACATAAAATTGCTAATCCTACAGCTAGAGAAGAGTTCAAGGGAAAAATGATAATAGCAATACACATTGACACACAAGAGTCTCCGAGATCATGGCTGAAGAAATGAATACGAATGTATGGCAATAAAGACCAAGAAGGTTTATTGAATGAGGCGCCGGAGCGGTAATTTTTACCGTTTTGGATTTCAAATGCTCCATTTTTTCTTCACGATGACTAAATATTGTTGATATTTCGTGAGTTTTTTTTTAATTTGTCCTACGCCCACATGCCAACAATTTTTATTCCCTGCTGCATGGTTTATGAAATAATTGTTGATCCTAAAAGCGCCAGAGCGGTCATTTTAACAGGTATTTAAAAAATGTCAGCTTATTATTTTTGTCATTTCAATTAAATTTTTTCTGGTATGATGAGTAGCAGTCACGTTAACGGATTGAATTTATAACTAATATTCTGAATGTTTCCATAGCATTTTCGTTTTTTACTATCATGTAATTAATTATACTACAGGATTATTGCATAGAATTTATCAGAATATTCTCAAGGAATTCACAAAAACCACTAGGAAATATAACCTGAATTCTGTTTTATTCTAAGGGATGCGAGATGTGCTTTTTTCCACCATACTCTTCGTCCCTTATTGTATTCATACACGGTCAGTCAAGCCTTCTCCGCGCATTGGGCAGGAGCAAAACCTCGATGCCCTGAGACATGTCCCGGCGACGCAGTCTTACTTCGGAAGAACTTAATTTTTTTGCAAGAATTAACAGTAAAGGATTCTGATATGGACAGACTCAACCCAGTGCATTTTGATTTGGATGATGGAATTACACTTTCTCTGACACTTAAAGTGACATTGCTGGAAGTGGGAGCGGCAATTCAGACGGTGATGCCTCGACACAAGCCTCTCTGAATGATCATCTGACGGAAGCACCCTTTCCTGACTCTAGTGAGTTAAATTTCGTTATGACTAAGATCCTGTGTATTATGAGGAGGGTGAAAGCACATGAAAACCAATACAAAATCGTTCACAGTTTTTCTCTTCATAATTTCAGGTAGTTTACGCATGCATTTCCTCACTTACGCTTAGGCTTCCGTCAAGGTGGTGCTCAGGGAGTGAGGCTTTCTAGAGTGGGAAGACGATGAGGGCGAAGAAGACGAGGGGTAAGAGGACAACTGAGAGGTCGGGGAAGAGAAAGTGAAAGGGACTGCAGAGTGCCGACCGCTACTGACGAAATTCAAGGGGATCTCTAACTACGCAGTGATGCTGCCGTCGAAAAATCTTCCGGTGAGGGTTGCCTCTCTCCAAGAAGCGTAGAACGGGAAAGAAGAAGGAAGGGTCGAGGGCGTGAAGAAAATGATTCGTTTGCACCAGCAGTCGGAGCTAAACTATAAAGTAGGGATGGACTCAATGAGTGGGTTGTGATCCTAAGTGGCGTAAACATCATCAATACCGAGCAGTACAGTACGAGACAAAATATTATCAAAGAAAATCCGGGACCATCACCACAAGCCGAACGAAGAATGTCTAAAGAGAACTTATCTAGTACATGGCGTTTATTTATTGATGAACGTATGCTACGGCATATCAAAACATGCATTGAAGCAGAAGAAGTGCCCTTGGGTGAGGGAGATTGGGCCACAACTGTTGAGGAAATTGAAGCTATTTTTGCCCTAACCCCTCAAGCGTGACTTTAAATGGACGTATTAAATCCCCCAGCGTGTGCGACGCAGCAGTTGCGTCCGCTTAAATCCATGCATCAAGCGTGTGCGACGCACCATTTGCGTCCACACTTTTCATTAAGAATTCTTATCGCCTATGCTCTGATATATATACTTCCAGTGAGTATATATGTGAGCTTAAGGTGCCTGCTTTCTTTTTGTGCTTCTTTGTTGCCTGTATATATGAGTTCGTATTTTTAATTTTTTTTCCTGACTCATGCCTGGTAAAGAAAATGCTTACTCGCGACCCGGCGTCATGTGCCTGATTGTGAACAGATCTTTCCACTCACGCTCTGATGTATTACTCTCAGAGAGCTTATGATTGCGTGTTGATGCTGACTGCTTTCTTTTTGTGGTTCCTCGTTATCTGCGCTCCACATTTTCCCCTTCTCTCTCATCATGGCAATGCTTTCGCAGGCATGGTCCATCCAGGCTTGGTCACTCAATGCTTCTCAGATTCTCATAAGGTCTATCCTCATCTCCTATCTTATTTACGATGTTTACGGAGTTGAAGGGTCGAGGTTTCATGACGCCTATTGCCGAAAGGCCTAAGCTGCATTGGTGGCCTTTTTAATTTTTTTCTTACTTTGGACCGGCCCCTAACTGAACTCCTCTTCAGTCCACCATGGCGTCTAGCTCTCGTGAGTTGTCTGGCCAGGAAGTGCTTCATGCTTTGGAAGAAACGAGTAACGAAAGTTTAGACACAATTTCTGAGGATTTTAGTGGATACACTTTGGGCTCTAGTTCAGAAGAGGAAGAACCTTCTCATTTTTCTGTGAATAATCATGAGAATACTTGGGAAGAAATCGACAGTGCTACTCCTCTTCCTTTTCCGTGTGATTTAGTTGGGAAACAAATTGTGCAAGTTCAGTGTGCCGATGATCCCCTAGAATATTTCGAGTTGTTTTTTACGATGATCTGATTACGATCATAGTAACTGAAACAAACCGTTACGCGGAACAATTTCCTGCTCACGAGAAAGAAAAGGTCTTGATGCAAAAAAAAATCTTGACGCTTTCAAAAGTGGGTTCCCACAACTCCGAAAGAATTTAGAGTGTGTGAAAGGGTGGGTTAGAATTGGCAAATAAGCCTACTTGTGTAATAGATTATAATAAATATATGATTGGTGTAGACTTGAAAGATCAACTTTTATAATCGTTCTTGCTAGAAAGGAAAAGGACAAAAGTGTGGTATAAAAATTATTCAACCACTTAGTAAATACGGCTGTGTTGAATGCTTACATTCTTTACTGCAAGGCTGGAAACAAGAAAGATCATCTATCGTTTAGAATAGACTTAGTGAAAAAGATCATAGGCAAGTACCGCGGGCAGAATTTAGAAAAGCGTAAAGGACGGCCCTCAGATACCAACACTGGATGCACGCGATTGACAGGTCAGCTTTCATTCAAGAAAATCCTAAAACAGATACTTTTAAAGTTGGAAGAAGAAGGTGTGTGGTTTGTACCAAACACGGAAAGAGAAAAGAAACAAGTTACAGGTGTAAAAACTGCATAGGGACACCGTCTCTCTGCCTAGACCCCTGCTTTGAGCGATACCATACTCAGATCAACTACTAAACATCGGATATGGGGAGCAGAAAAAAATAAACGGCATGAAAAAATTTAAGTATAAATTTGTAATGATACAGTATAAACAATTTTAAATATAATATAATTTTTTTGAATTTTTTAAAATAGAGATTACAATGCTAAAAATATTTAGGCTAATGTCTGCACAAATTCTTCGCTGCTTGCGAAAAAAGGCACCCTGGGCGATTTAAATACCTCCGATTAAAGTCACGCTGGAGACATGGAATTGAGTGGACGCATATGCTGCGTCGCACACGCTGGAGGGGCTAATGTACGCACAAGGACCATATGGTTGCGGTTCGCTAGATTATGATGTGCTATGGTCTAGTGAATGGGGGCCATTTTTTTCTCTAAGACAATGTCACGAAGCAGATTTCGCATTCGAGTACATGGTCTCAGCGTCTCACTACAGATAAATTTCTATTTATGTCCGAAATATGGAATAGATTTGTGGACAACTGCATATAGCTTGCTATAGTCTGAGTGAATACTTCACGCTGGACGAGCAGCTTTTTCCAACTAAAGCTAAGTGCAGATACACACATAATATGACCTTGCTCCGGCTCCCGAAGTGAACGGACGTGTTTTTGAGGAGTTCGCTAAAGGGAGTGTTGGGTATGGGTCGAGGAACTCTGGGAGGGAAAATCGAGGTGTACAGTAGTTCCTGTCGTAAAAAGCTAAGGAACGGAGTAAAATGTGGCAATTGTGAAGGATGGTTTACCTTAAGTGCTCCAAGTGTAATTTAGAAGACTGCACAATTGACGACTGGAAGTGTGCTAAATGCGATATCGCAAAGGAGCAGAGACTGTTGAAGGAAAAGGAGGAGGAAGTGCTGGACCTGAAATGGAAGCTGGAGGCTCTTACCAGGGAGCTGGAGACTGTTACGACTGAAAATGGTGAACTGAGAGAAAAACTCCAATTACTGTCGTTAAGTCCATTGCAGGAGGAATATGAAAATTTTGAAAGTACTTCCAACAGCGCTAGGAAAACGGAAGAACGGGAGGAAGTTTCCTGCCCTAGAAATTCCAAGGACATTGAAACCAAAGGTCCCAATGTCTTGCAGGAAGCGGCCGGAAGTGTAAACCTTTTGTCTTCGGAGGAGGGGTCAGTCGCTACCTCCTCTCCACCGAGCACCAGTAAATGTTCCTGAAAGGACGCAAACGGCCCAGCAGGCCAACAAAGAAAGAGTGAGAGAGGGGGACATGGAGGTGCTAAGCCCATGGAGGGGGAGAGGGAAAGGCGCAAGGGGAGCGGGGGTGACTCTGGCCCTTCGGTGCGTGTGATGGGGGGATGTTCCATTGTGTCTTTAATAGTAAAGTTTCAGTTTAATTCCCTTCAATATTATTTCTCCAGATATGAAGGACAGAGTAAACATCTAATTTCTCAAAAATACACGTGCGCCATGTTGGAAAAATAACTGTCGCAAGAAAACGATTGGAGATAAATTTTTTAAAATTTCTCATTCAACTATCGGAACATAATGATACTTTTAAACAGACTTACAACTTTTAAAACAGACGGCCATGATACTATTTTAATTTTTATTGGATCATTTCAATGGAATGAACTTTGAGCGAGATTTTTCTGAGTCAAAACAGAGGCGGAAAACTCCTACCCCCTTCACGCGTGCTCCAGCCGACCTAACTTATCCCTCTCTTTCTCCCTAATCCCCCTTGTTTGAATACGCCCACCGCTATTTCCCTCCTGTCACATATCTGCACGTTTACTTTCTCCTCCCACACATCGTTTTCCTCGTCTCTCACGTATTCGTATGTTTTAGACAATAAGCAGGTGTAAGAAGTATTTGGTAAATAAGTTATTACGAATTAATAAAAATAAAGTTGTAAAGATTTGTTATGTACCATGTTAAGTATGCAAACCACTATAAATTGGCTTCATTGCTGTGTGTGAACATTTCTAAGATAAATAAATAAATAAATAAATAAATATGAATGAAAGTTCCAGAAAGATGAATTTACCAAATGTACATATTTGAGACTCTTACTTTATTTATACATATGTAACAAGGCGTGCGCTGAAAACATCTTCACGACCGAAGGTTTGGCTGAGTTTTTAAAGAGTACCACATTTATTTAAAAAACATAATGGATTAAGTGTGAGAAATACAAACAACTAGATATCGGAACAAGCAATGTCAAAATGTCCTAGTATTTTTGATAATGTCACTTAGGAGTAGAAGTGACATGAAAAGTTCACACGGATAAATAGTAATCTCAGGCATTCTCTACTTTGCAGATATCATAAAGACCGGAGTCATGAGATTCCATTTGTCATTATCCCTAAACTTATAGGAATTTGGCAAGTTCACTTTGATGAATCTTGAAGTGCAAAAGAAATTAAATTAACTCTAAAAACAGTTATATTTTACGAAAAGATTTGATATCGTACCTTAATGTTAGTATGTATTTGCACATCACTAGAACTATAAAATGGTTCTAGTAAATTTTTCAAGCAGCCGAATAAAAGGAGTTAATTTTCTAGGGGATTTCTGGTTGAAATATTTTGCAACGGGAATGGACTTCAGCAAATGAAAGAGAGGGTTTAAACGGGCACCTGATTAAGGTTCTCTTTGTTTGTGCTTGAAAATAGAGATGCAAAGGTGTATAACGTTGAGGAGTGTTACCTATTGACGCAATATGAAATGGACGAGTCACTAGAGGTTGAAACTGTTTAAACCTCCTACAAAAGTACAGATGTGTTTTAACTATTTAAAATAAGAGCTTGAGAAGGTATAAAATTCTGTGTCACGCCATCTAAAGAATGATTTTAGGCAATCGATTAATGATTACTACATATAACAAAGAAAACATGAATACATAACCCATCAAATAAAATAAGAATAAATTATTTTTACAACTTTAAAATATTACGTAATATGTAGTCAACATTGGCATATGACTACGACAAAAGTCTGCCCCAGCGATTACAACGAAGCTTCTATTTCCTATTATTTGCCCGATATTCACGACTACTAGCCAAATCGAGAGTTATCTAAAATCAACCTTGTGATGCAATACATAAAAATTCAATTAAAAAATGTAATGAGGAGAAAACGAGTAGCGTCACCGTTCATTCTCTTGTGAATAAAAGACCTAGCACATTTACTTGTAAATTGGTGGATATAGATTTTGTCACCCGGACGCATGGAGGGAACAACGAAGGACAGGGAAGGGAAAGGTGAAAGTAAGGGTGACCAAGCGTCGGGCGTTGTTAAAAAGTGCGTGGAGACTGGAAGGGGGAAGTTTAAAGAAGCGTTTTGAGGGAGTATCCAGGGAAAGGAGATGAAGAGGAAGGAGGTGAAGGGGGATTTTTCGGGTGTAAAAGAGTAAGCGGTCAATTTGAATGTTTAATTGAAAGGAGAGGAGGGAGAGAACCGGGGAACACCGGGAAAGAGACTCCGGCGTAGGGTTTCGAAAAATGGTTTATCTTTCACCGCCCGGAATTCTCTCTTTTTTCACGTTACCCACCCGCTCCTTTTCTCTCTCCCTCGATCTCTCCTCTTTTCTTTCGCTTATCCTTTTGCTTTTTCAGCTTTGTTCTTTTCTTTTGCATCTCATTGTGTCATGGGCACGTCTGAGAAGAGAAAACGGGAATGCAGGGGAAAAAGAAATTGGGAAACAGCAAAGGACTGAGGCTCCTTTCCTTAAGGACTCGAGTCCAGGGGATACTGAGGGTGGTGGCATGGAGAATATACCTTCGTTCGTTTGATAGTCACGGCCAAGTAAGGTAAGAATATACGTGGCCTTCCTTTTTTTCTCCAAGTTACGCATCGCGGGAATTTATATCTTCACAAAAAACAAGAGAAATTCGTCTTGTTCTTTGGCCTGATAATATGGCTGAGTGATACACTCCCACAAAATGTAACTTACCAACTAAGATAAAAATTTATAAAATGTGAGGAAAACATACGCACTTTTTCATACGATTCAAGGACGAGTAAATTTAATTAAAGCCATGCATATATTTGCGAGAGAGAAAATCACATTCATTCCCTTGGAAAAATTGCTTGTTGTAACACTTTCTAGAGAAAATTCTTTTTTTAAAGCTGGGATACTTGGAAAAGGCGGCATAAAACGTAAACAGGGCTGTTATTCAGAGATTTGTGGGAGAACAACGAATAAATAAATTAAGACTACTCGGACAACTACGCAGGAATGTAGTTATCGTGTTGTATATGAAAACTTTCAAGTGAACAGAGGATCGTCATCTGAGTAATCTACCGGTTAAAGGTAGGTTATTATGAAAGTCAGAGTAAATCGAACACTCTTGCACGCGCAGTGTCATATTTACCTATAGTACCTTCTTCATCTCAGCGTTAGTCCGGTCTTTCTTCATCCCGTCCATTACACTTATTCATTTTCTCCTCCTTCCCCGCATGCTCAATACCCTTCCCTCTATCATGGCCTTGAGAAAACCATCGCCTCTCATTACCGCTTTCAGCCACCTACTCTGCCTTCCCCTAATCTCATCCTCAAGTTTCCCCTCCTCACAAACTAGGTCAAGCACTTCCTCATTTGTCTTCATTTCCGTCCACCGCAGTTTTTTCATCCTCCTCCACACCCACATCTCGAACGCCTTCAGCCTATTTTCGTCTTTCTTTCTCAAGGTCCATGTTTCCACCCCATACAACGCCGCACTCCATATCTAGCTCTTCACCAGCCTCTTTTTTACATCCTTAGTCTATATATTTTATAACTTACTCATCCTTACTTACTTATATATATATATATATATTTATTTATTCATATACCACAATTGTTTGTCCTATACTGCCTACAACAGTGAATTCGTTTGTTCCCGCTGAACGTGTGGTTAATCTTTCAAGCCACTGATTTTCTGAGAACCACCTCGATCTACTAAGCAAGGGCTTAAAATATTCGCCACCAGTTACCCTTTGTGAGAGTGAGCTCAAAAATCTTGCTGCGGATTGTGAGGTGGCCTTACGTCAAGAATCACTGGCTACAAAACAGATTTTTGCTAACTGCATCTCCAACTTCATCTCCGCTGCACACCCAAAGCTGTGGGATTCCACCACGGCAAAGCAACGGAAGGATCTTCAAAGCCAGCGGGAGGTGGTTGTAAAGGAGGACCTTTTCATACAAAAAGCGGACAAGGGAAATAGTGTGGTCATCCTGAACAAGTGTGATTGTGTGGAAAAGTGTTGTGATTTCATTTTAAATAATAGTATTTGTATGTTACCCAAAGACCCAACACAATTGTTTAATAGTGCTGTGAAAAGTACCGTGTCTAAAACTGTTATTTTTAAAGAAAGGGAAAAAAAGGAACCTTTTACAAATGAACCCGTTAGCGCCCAGGTTTTATGGCTTGCCTATATTACACAAACCCTCCCTTCTCATTAGACCGGTTTTTTCGTGCATGTCATCACCATGCCACCGCCTGGCTTCAAAGTCAAATGAACTTGTCAAATCTTAAACAAATGTTAAACCAAAATATAGTGTTACAAATAAGTTAGAGCTAGCATGTATCCTAAAAGACATGGTGGTTCCTAAGAAGGTGAAATTAGTTTCTTTTGACGTTCAAAAATTATTTCCGTCGGTCCCTACGGAAACATTAGATTTAGTTGAAAGCCTGTTAGAAAACTCAAGCACTAATACAAACTTCAGGGATGATCTTGCGCTCTTAACAAAAATAACAATTTCTCAAAATTATTTCACTTTCAACGGCGTTTTCTACAAACAAGAAGAGGGTCTTGCAATAGGTTCTCCACTTTCACCGCTTCTGGCCGAAATGTTTTTTAATATTTCAGAAGAAAAACTATTCACGTCACAAGACAAACTCGTTCAATGTGTCCATTGTTGGTATCGATATGAGGACGAAATAATCTGCCTGTGGACAGGAACGGAACGACAGTTAGATCAGTTCCTCGCTAATTTAAATAATCTGCACAATAATTTGTCATTCACGATGGAAAAGGACGTGAATGGCAGTCTTAATTTCCTCGACCTAACTATCTCAATTACAGCGCAGAGGCACCAATTTTCAATCTATCGAAAGCTTACCGCCACGGATCGTATCATTCCCCAAGATTCCTCCCATCATTTCTCCCACAAACACGCCGCATTCCATGCAATGGCATACCGTCTCGTCCATCTTCACCTCTCACCGGAGAGTTATAATACAGAGCTCCAAACAATGTATTCCATTTCCACAACAAATGGTTTCTCGATAGAACTGGTGCAAAAAATTGTAAGGGCAAAACAAAAACAGATGGCGATTAAAGAGATAGTTTCCTCCAACTCTAGTTGTGTTTCCGGAGAAAAATAGAGGTCTCTACCCTTCGTGGGTAACCTCGCATATAAATTGAGCAGCTTAATGCCAAAAAAATTGAGGGCAGCTTTTTATTCTCCCTTTACCTTAGGGAAAATGCTCTATAGTGGGAAGGAAATCCGGTGTTTATCAATTACAGTGTGACGAATGTATGTCTTGTTATGTTGGGCAACCTGGAAGTGGAGTGTCAACACGTATTAAGGAGCATGAACGCTCCCTCAAAAATGCTGATGGCCATTCCCTTTTTGCCCGGCATCTATTAGAGTGTAACCACAACAGTGCTTTTAAACCTGTATTTCTACATGTTACCGAAAGGCCTAAAAAGGGACGCTTTGGAATATTTAGAAATTTGTGTGCTAGCGAAAAACCAAAATGTTAATCTGTGTAATGACCATGTATTTATGCATTCCTCTCCGTTGTTTTCGATACTTCCATGTTTTCAAAAGTAACTGTCACTCCCTCACATCCTTTCCCCTCTCCGGCCCTTCCACTACCCTTCTCCCTCTCCCCACTTACGGTTGTTAGGAGCCCTTCCAAACCCCTCCCATCACAACTCTCCATCTGTTGCCCATTCATAAACTCACTTCCTCACTTCGCGGCCTTTTTTGAATCAGTTCCTCACTTCGCGTCCTTTTTTAAATCATTGTTTACGCAGATCTTAGCCTACTTTCCTTGCCCTTCATTCACAGATGTTTGGGCTGGGGCTTTAACCATTCTTCCTTTTTAAAAAAATAGAAAACATTATAACTTGGTGACCTTCTACTCTTCCCACTGTCTTCCCGCGATTCACTTTTCTTCCTTTCCTCTCGATTTTTCCACTACCCCTTCTCACTCTGCCATGCCCCAACCTCTCATGCTCCTCTCTCCCCCATTTCAAACCAACCCCCACCATTTTTAACTTTCTCTGGGTATATATTGTATGACCTTAGCTTCAGAATGTGCCAGAAGATGCCATATTATGGTGAAACCCGTCGCAGTTTTTAAATAAAGTGTGGAAAAGTACAAAGTTGTTTATTAAAAATGTAAAATATCCGTTTAAAGTTATCTGAAATTGTCAAAACAATCAACAACGTTTGTTTCAAACATATTTTTGTACGACCAACCGTTATTGCCAGGGGCGTCAATGAAACCTATTTCTATTTTAAAGTAGGTATCTTATAAAATATTTAACTCTTGCACTATAGTCTTTTAGCACTGCCTTAAATACGAAAAATTTCCGAGTAGATCAATTTTCGTTTTCTCATTAAAATATGAAATAATTGAGCTATGAGTTTGCATTTTGGACTAAAATGAAGCTAAATCTTCATAGTTTATAATTTGTTTAACCGATTTGTCTCAATCGACCGATACACAGAGGAGTTGGAACTTTTTGCGTAAATATAATGAAATTTCAGAGCTGTTTACATTTCCGTTTCTACGCATTTATTTCATTGTTACCCAGCCTTGTAATACGCATTGCAGGCTAATAAACTTAAGTATAAGTACAAATAAAGTTCCAAACATCTAAAATATATCGTAGAAATAATAAGTGTCGATAAAATGGAGCTTACACGAACAAATAACGTCTCACTAGTCACCGAGGGAGGTTGCAGTTTTGAAAGGAAGCGGCTGCCTCTGAAACTTTCAGTTGGGGTGAATATTTTGCGGCGATTCAGCGCTATCCAGCGGCATAGAGCGTCCTGATGTCATTATTTTAAGACATGTACTCATTGGCTGATTTCAGCCGCCATCTAAAGCACATGCATGTAGTATAGTGCTTATTTGCCTCCAATGCATCATGTTACAGAATCAAACAATTTTATCACCCAGATGGCGCTCGGCAATACATATCTGGCTACAACTCAGCCAATATCAAGTTGATAGCTCGGAAACATGCGCGCATAATTCATCCAAGTGCAATTCAGCTATTCCTGTTGTTCGATAGTATTTATTTAAAATATGAACTTCGACCTGCGCCTGTAGGCCAATGCCGAAAGGTAATTTTTTTTGTACCAGGTTCTGTTTCTTCTAACGTACTACCCAAGTAATTAAATTATTCTACTCGCTACAGTTTGTGTCTCCCTGCATTTATGACCAGCCTCGCTTTTTTGCCCTAGAGAATCTCAATATTTTTGTTTTCTTATGATTAGTATTAATTCCGTATTTCCAGAACTGCTTTTACAATGCATTTACTAAAGTGTGAAATCCTTTCGATGATCTACTGACCAACGCCTGGTCGTCCGCGAATCTAACCGACTTTATCAGCTGGCCTTCGGCCCTACTTTCAGTCCCACATCTAACTCTTCCCATACCTCTATTACCATTTCCTACGCATAGATGTTTAAAAGCAAAGGCGACAACGGGCGCCCTTGCCGTACCCCGAACCCTATGATTGCCCACCCTGATTCATCGTCAGCTACCCTCACCTGAGCCCTATATCTCACATGTAAGTTTCGGATTAGTCTCCTATCACGCAAATCTATTCCCATTTTCCCCAGTATCTGCATTAGTTTCTCCCAGTTGACTCTCTCAAACGCCTCTTACAAATCCACAAAGCAAGCAAACACATCCTGATTATACTCTCTGTTTCAAGTGCCCTCATCGCCTAAATAATAATTCGCCCAACTCTTAATATTATAAGTAAAAATTTAGCCGTGTGCAAAGTTAAACCAATTTTTCTGTACTCCTCGCATACTGACGCTTTCATTTCCTTCGAGATAGGTATTAATACTGTTTTCAAGAAACCCTCTGGCCATACTCCTTCCTCGTTGTTCATACGAATAAGTTCGAAAAACAATCGTCTCACCTTACTACCTAGAGTCTTCAGTAGCTCCGAAAGTATGCTATCGGTTCCCACGGCTTTTCTACCCTTCATCTTCCTTAATGTCCTTCTTGCTGTCTGCTAATCTTGCTGTCAAATAACTCCGGTCCGAGGTTATCCTTATCTATTGTTCCTTCATCCTCTATTCCTTGGTTCACAGGTCTAATCTCGCTGTCATATATCTCCTCTACGTATTCACTCCACGTACCTTGGATATATTCCTGTTTTATTAATATCTTCCTTATTTTTCCCTTAACCAATGGCATCGTTTGCCCTCTCTTACCACCCGATAACATTTTCACTTCGGTGCATAAAGCACCGACATTAGGGTGGGTCGAAAAAAATAAATACAAGGTGTGATCAAAAAAAGACCGGACTGATTTTATAACTTGTTTATTTCGACGAATACAGCTTAATCGAACTTGTCGCCCTTAAAGTACATGCCTTGGCTGACGACACACCTTTGCCAACATTTATTCCAGCTCTCGAACCCTGCCTGGTAAGCCGCCTTAGGGATCCTCTTCAGGTCCGCCGTACAATTAGTTTTCATGTTCACAATAGAGTCGAATCGGCGCCCTTTCAAGGTTGATTTTAACTTTGAAAACAAAAAAAAGTCTGATGGAGCCACGCCTGGAGAGTATGATGGCTGCGGGATCACGGAAGTTCTGGTTTTGGCGAAAAACTCTGTCACGATCAGCGCCGTGTGAGCCGGCGTGTTATCGTGGTGGAAACGCCATGCGTTTCCCCACATGTCCGGCCTCTTTTGGCTCACTGCGACCCTCAACCTCTTCATAACCTCTAAATAGAAATCTTTGTTGACGGTTTGACCTTGAGGGACGTATTCGTAATGAATCAGCCCTTGCCAATCGAAGAAACACACCAGCATGACCTTCACATTGGACTGGGACATGCGAGCTTTCTTTGGTCGCGGAGAATGATGACACCCACTGAGAAGACTGGGCCTTTGTCTCAACATCATAACCGTAAACCCAGGTTTCGTCACCGGTTACGATGGTTTTAAGAAACTCTGTGTCGGCTTGTTGAATCATTCCAAATGTCTCCGCAGCACTTTTGCCAAGTTTGAAACAAAATTTCACGCACACACACTGTTCCTCTAGCTCCTTCATTGCTGCCGTTGCACGGGGCGACGAACAGGTTAAGACACGTACCGCTGCTGCAGTGTAACGACTCGACGTAAACAAACGAAACATATCTCGTTTTAGTCGCCAGATGTGTAGCTAGATGGCGCACTGTGTCTCGTTTCGATTCGTTGAACGGTTTGCGCGGAATAAAATCAGTCCGGTCATTTTTTGATCACACCTTGTATTTAGTTTGCGGAACGCTTTAGTGCGGAAACGTTGCCTATTTAAAAAAAAAGAATAACGGAATACAAAAAATTAAAATCGGTTAACATCTTCCGTTCGCGCATCGTACTGAAAATTTATGAAAAACTGTGAAAATCACGATATTTTTGTAATTTGTTTCTGGCAGCTAAAACTTTTAAAATAAACACGCCTTAGTATTTATGCTTTTTTATGGTAAAAATAACCTAAATAAATTAAATTCTGATCAATAACCTAATATTTTCCGTTCACGTAACGTCTTGGAAAAAACAGAAATTTATCAATTTTTTCGAAATTTCACAGTGCAATTCTTCGTTCGTTTTGCTATTTATTCCGATTGCTCGTACACCTCGTCCACCTCTTATTTCCAATGGTTGCTTGTAGGTATGTATACCTGGACCATTACGAAATTCGTCGGGAATGCCCTTATTTCAACCACTAGTATCCTGTCGCTAACCAATTCAATGTTTACAACCCTCAGCCGCAGTTTAATATTGAGTACCATACCTAACCACGTTGACTCTCATTTCCCCCACAATAGATTACCCTGTAACTATAACTCCAATAGTCCCTGCTATCCTTCCATCTCACCTCGTACAGCCCCATGGCATCTATTTTCCCCTTCTCCATTTCCTGTTTAATATGTTCAAGCTTCCCGACCCGCATCATTGTCCTTACGTTTCAAGTCCTATTATTATCGCTGCTTTCGTCCTCTTTCTCTATTCCTTCTTCTTCTCCCTCCTGTTCCTTGTATTCTTTGAAGATGATGTTCTGCAAGGATTTCGTGTGATGGCGACTGTGGTCTAGCATTGAAACTCGGAACAAAGGGTCGACGGAGTTTGTGGAGTAGTAAACGAAATGGTAAAGTCAAAGCAAAATAACATTTCAAAAGCTAAGGATAAAAATTTCCTAATAGACATTGAGAACACCTACGTCCAAGAGTAATATAACTATAATCAGAGAATTCTAAAATGCTAGAAAACTGTCGATCAAAGTGTGAAACTCCATATTCAAGAGCCGTGAGCAATTAGGAAATGTAATAATCAGATCATTTGAGTAACGAAAGTAAAAATCAAATGGATAGGTAGGTAAACTAACTCTCGTAAAAAGTTAAAGGCAAATTTTATCTACATCTACTAAGTACCATACAAGCCACAACTAGGGTGTGTGGAACGGGGTGATTCCACACCAGGCATGCAGCACTCGTCCCAGCACAAATCAGAGCCGCGCACGTTCACAAATAGCAGTCAGGAGAACAGTGCGCAGTCCAACCAGAAACTGGGAGAGTGATAAGTAAATGAACATGCAAACATGCATTATACGTAAAGGTTTACAATGCATGTTTTAAAAAATAACTGAGAGAAGATATGTAGATAAAGATCATGAAACAAGGTATACAGGAACGAGAAAGACAAGAAACAAGCTAGAAAAATGTATGTAGGTAGCGGAGAATATGAATTATAAAAAGAACAGAGAATGCAATAGCACCAAATTTGTCTTCAATCTAATATACGGTAAATAATTAAGTGTAAGGATGACATACTAAAATTGGGAATGGGAAAAATGTGTTTGTAGCCTTGGCAAGGCAGGAGTTTTCAATGCATGCGGAACGTTTTGAGCTGACTACTAATATTATGGCATTTTCTTGATTACAAATGGATTAAAGCCTTTCGGTTACAATTGTTAACCAGAAAAATTACCAAATCTAAGAATGTATATGAAGTAAGCCTTGTATCCAGTTATTTTACATGAATTTGCAACAGATTACCATTTTTACGACATAAGACCATTTCTGTATACGAGACAGTGGGGAATAGGGTAAAAAAGCTCGCAGGCTTTATCATGAGAAATAGCAATAACACCGTAAATGCAACAATAAACGAAATGATTAATCTTTTTTTTTTTACTAATAGGCATTTACACTCGGTCATCAGCGGTAACGGAGCCATTGGCATTTGAATAACGTAATTCGAATCTCAGATAAGAGTTCATAGCTTACCTTTATTTCATAGATAGAGAAAATATTTACTACTCGAGAAAGACCAGTTATAATTCCGTAATTGGCAGCCCCAGAAATGTGAAAGATAAATATTCCCATATAAGTTAGACCTACATTTAATCCCAGAACAGGACGTAAGAGGATCCAAACTGCCGAAGGCTTTTTGAGGAGGAAAAAAGATAAAAAATATGCACCGAAGTGTCGCGGGATAAAATGATTTTTTTGGATAGCTCATTTAGCTAGCTCATTTAGATAGTGTAGCTTCAAATTTAGATCATGGAGTAAATTCAAGGGTGTTTCATTAAATCAGATGATAGCAACAGAAAAAAAATGAAATTGTAAAAAATTTTTTCCGGAACTTCAAATGATATCCTTCAACTTTCGGCCTTCAACGTTTAAGGCTATAGTTACTAATTAGAATTTGCTAGCAAATACAGAAATGGAATTAGAAAATAACAAGGTTATCATTGAATTATAACTTAACTCCATGAAAGTTTCTGATGCTAGTTAAAAATGCAGTGCAATAATTAAAACGTAGAATAAATGTTTGTAAAGCTACAGCGAAATATTAATTTCATGCTAACAGACACAGATACAGAACAAAACATGTATCCAATTAAAATGTTACTAAATTACGAAAAGATTACATTCGTCAGTTCACGTATACGTTTTTCAGGAGGGATTTTTCTCAAAGAGGAAACAGTTTATATATCACTTAAATGACCTATAGAGTGACACGGCAACGTATGCAAAAATAAAGAGCTCAATTAACCTAAGATATATTTACGATATCTCTCAATTTGGAAAATAAATACCATATTGTTATTTTTATAAAGTGAAATAATGTTTTAGTAACAATAAAATATGTGTGAAAAACACCAACTACTTATGAAAATAAGATAAAATGAAGAGAAACAAATACCGATGTATAAGCTTGTGAAAATGACAGGAACCAAATTTCCATTTTAAAAATGATAAATTTCCTACTGAAGAAGGTATAGAGAAAGACAATATAAATTTACAAATTACCCTTATTTTAATCCAAGAGACTTTCATTTCTAATAGTAATGTCTATGAATCAGAATGACATTCTAATGGTCACAAGGAGGAAAGGAATTTCTATTGGATGTTAATAATACTAATTTATGTTAATACGAATTTATTGCCTAGTTCTTTGTGTCCTCATTCAAGATAAGCTGAATGTTCCACGTCATTCTTGAGAAAAACACAAAGCAACATTAAAGAATTTACTGTTAAACAACCTGTTGATTTGTACCAATTTAGTATAATATAAGCCTACTTTTGCGTTTACCGACCGACGGATACGGAATGAAAAAAGAAATACCTCAAGCGAGCTCTCAAATATTTATGAAGTCATATACTCCCTTTCTCGCCCTGCTTATCCAAATATCTTTGAATTCACGACGAAGTAAGCCACGCTCTTTAAAAGGAAACGGTAGAGAAGAAAGCCAAACAGAAAAGAGCTCCACCCTTATTGCGTCTATATGGAGCTGTATGCAAGCGACCGCAAGGGAGGGCCAGGGGGTGGTGGGAGGCTCCACGGGCGGTAAACACTCCATTCTATTCCTGCACAAAAAGACGACGAGGAGATTCAAAGAGAAAGGGCTTGAGGGTGGGGGCGGTGGGAATGAGGTTCCGGTGGAGCGGGGGGTGGTATAATTATGGTAGAGTAGAAAGGAATACGCGGCGGAAATGAGGAATTATGGGAAATCTTAAAAACGGATGAGGGGGCCAAGAAGGAGGAGGATATGATAGAGAAATTCGAAAGCCTTTGATGATAAGGCGTTATTACCTGTTGTTTCCGGCCTTTTAGTAGACGAAAACATAAAAGTATACGCATATGCAGAATTAGAGTGCCGTACTGTAAGAAGTAAAATTAGAAAGATAATAGAAAAACTCGCGGACTATAAACGAAACGCATATATAGGTCACTTTTGGCCCATTATTATAAAATTATTCATAAAATATTATTTAATAACTCATTTGAATATACTTAGAGTAGGCCCTCATATTCAGCCACAGTAAGCCGTAGTCAAATACCGTATAAACGAATTGCTAGGCAATCCGTAATTATTAACATTTCTGCTCCAAATGTAATTCTGGACATACATAGCTCAAGATACAGGCATTATATAATAATTGTTACACAAGATAATTATTTGCCTTAATTTCAGAGGCCATAAATTCACACTGACCGTTCAAACAATAATGGTTTGAGCTCAGTAATCCTTAGCCAAGAGAAATATTTAAGACAGGGAAGGGCAAAAATAAAAATATAAACACCCTCATAGTAATTACCAACATTAAAAAAATTGTAAAATATTATGATTGACATTGCGTAATATTGTATCTGCAATGTTATTGATAGGCAGCAAGGAATTTGATAGAAACGATACCCATATGAAAGTACAATTAAAAACCCTGAAACACATGCATAGTGGATGAGTGACTAACTGCGATAAAAATAATATGTTACGCAATGCGTTAAAACGGACCAGAATCCCTTAAGTAGAGGGAGATCATAAAAACCTCATTTTTCTTTAAAATCCTAAAACATAAAAATTACATTGATAAAGTGCTTAAACTCAGTGGTTATCTCCAGCCTTATAAATGAAAAATCTTAGGAAAAAGTTTTTCAACGCATGTATATTATTTCCATCTATCCACAATCGGACTAAACCTTTGGCCGGGTAAATGAATGAGCAGCTTTTTCCATAAATTCATTTATAATTCCACTCCAGAGTGAAAAATCAAATGACATCGTCGGGCGGTTAATATTTGTAGCTAAATTACTTCAGAGAATTCCACCGTCTAAATTAGTTCCAACTCTGAAAGCATGCACATCGCCACGCCAATACAATGAATTGGAGGTTAAAAGTTCTAGTAACATAGAACCAAATGCAGAATCTAAACAGAATCGCAAATGAAATTACACATAAAATATAGCGCGGTATCAAAAACTTGAGAAATATCGTAAGACTTTATTGGTAAAACAAACAGAGAGATATTCTGAATGATTTTTTTGCAATTTCTGGGTAAATGAATGGAGGAAATATATTTCAAATAGACCATACATGCATGCGGTAGCTTTTGTTTCATACGAAAAAAATGGAACAACCTTTTGCAGGGAAAAAATGAATGACCGGTTAAGTTGAAAATGCTTTTATAACACCACGCCAAGCCTGAAAACCAAATGGAATTGTAGCGTGGTGATTTTCGTAAATAAATAACACGAGGGATGGTTGTGCTTTATAATTTTGATACCTACTGATAGCTATAAAAGTAAATTTTCACCACCCTAGCATTATTCGGTTTTTAGCTAACTTTCAGCATACACTCAGCAGAGGCAATCAAAGCAGCGGACAGTGAAGAAGATACTCGGTATGGAGGAATATACAGAAACGTTAGTGACCATGAATTAAAAAATGAACTGATGTTGATTGAAAACTGATCATCTTTGCAGCAAGATTCCCAGTTGTTCAACAACTTCTAGAACATATCTGGGAATAATCAATTTCATAAGGCTAGAATCGGTTTCCCGTTCCACAAAAACGGTTCATCGCACTACAGAGGTGCAGTAGTTATTACAATTCCTACGCATGCTAAGGGCTAGGTTTCCATTATGGGTGTCGGAAATAAATATTAAAATTTGATAGCAACCTCGTACAATAGAAAACTTTCTTTTGGGCCCAAATTCACCTTTAATGAACGCGCTGACGATCGCTGCGACGAGCGCGCGCTGGAACACCAAGGCCATGATAACGATGGGCTTCAATTTAATTATATTTATTATTTAAAATTCTACAATCAATTTTCTCGGACAATGGTGCAAATGTCTTTTTTTATTGTTCCGGTCTACTACTTTACAATTTTTCAGCAAAAAATAAATAGGCCTTAGAAGCGTCTATTCGTATATTTTACTTCTGCGCCTTCAATATCAAATTATTTATGTGTTCTTCAAAATGTGAATCAAATGAGATATGCTAATTGCTTAAGCTTCAATTTGATCCAACATTTACTAATTTTTTACGGCGTAATCGATTTACATATCAACTTTTCTTCTCGACACAAATGATTATTAGAAGCTGTTTGGGTGAAGAGATAAGTAATCCGTCTACCCACATTGCTGGCTCAATATCTAACTCAGGAAAAACGGAGTTTTACAACTTCAAAGCAAACCCCTACAGAGGTGAAAGAAAACACAAAAAAGAAGCTTATCGATAACAAATTGGTGTTATTCTGAGAAGAACATGCATGGCACTCCAAAAAGTCAACGAACGCCAAGAGAATGAACTCCAGCTTGCAAGGAAAGCAAATGAAATGAAGAGATAGTGCTAAGGACAGAAGGGGACGTAGTAGCAACAGTCCAAACGTTCATAGAGGAACGATCAAAACAAATGGGGAAAGATGAAGGGGAAAATATAAAAGAAAAGGCTCACAGCGGGAGAAATTGCGACCGGAAGGAGCATGGGAACTGATCGTGGGTCGATGACACTAACAAAGGGGAGGGAGGGTTCGTCCAAACAAAAGGCTTAAAGGAAGGAGGAGGTCTGGGTGGAGGGAAAGACATAAATACCGCGCGCACGCATAAACTGGGCAGGGAAAGCTCTTTATTTAACCCTCTCCGTTACGCTGAGTTATATATTTTTTGTCCCAACTGGGGAGGAAAAGTAATGAACGGGTAAGTGTTAAGAAATGCGGAATTAACAAAGATACCAGCCATTGGATGGAGCAAGGGGGGAAAAGAGGAGAGGAGGGAGGTAGGAAATGGGGAAAACTGAGGTATGTAACGCATGTTATGCCACATAAGCGAATCGTGAAGAGCAAGGGAGAGACCCAGGGGAAAGGGGGAGGTACGGTCAAGCAAGGGACGCTAAATGATGAGTTAAAAAAAGAGCATATAAGCAGGGGATAAAAAAGTAGAGGGGAACGACGTGAGGGATAAAAAAAAGTTTTTGCGGCTTGGGATGTGGGAGAGAAAGCGAGTATGGCACTGAGAAGGGAGGGAAAAGAGAGAACTGAGAGGGAAAGTGGTAATGGGAAGATTAAGGCCTTGTTGCGAAAGGGAAATGGAAGTTGAAGTGGGGAGCGAGGGAGAGGTTGGCTGGTTGGCTTGCAGTGAAGAGCAGGAGCTGATGGAAGTGAAAGAGGGAGAACGACGGGGTATGTCTTGGAGATAATAAAGACAGGGCAACAGGCCAGCATGGGCGTACGCGCCTCTGTCCATGTACACCCGTATAAAGGAAAAGGGTGGCTTAAGCGGACGGACGGAGGGAGGAAAGCAGGAGGGCTTAGAACGAAAAAGGGTATTCGTCCGGAAAGCAGGAGGGAAAAGAGGATGAAAAAGGAATAATAATGAGAAAGCGAATGCTTAGGATTGCCTAAAAGCAAGAGAAGGTGGACAAATGAGATACGACAACATAGGTAAAAGTTGAATTCTGAATGTAGGTACTCTCTCCTTAAGTCTTAATTATTATCTCATTAATATTGAAATTTTGTTCTGGGTGGAATGAAAAGTGCTATAATTCACCTAAAAATAGAAACGATGAAATTTAATGCATATTTTATGCATTTTATGCGCCGAAAACAGTAGTATTGTAAGAAAATTTTCTAAAGAACTGCGAAGATTTATCTTAACACATTCCAGCCTAAGGAAATTAAAGAAAATAAAAACATTTATGCCTGGTTACTGGACAAATTATGCGTGAATGGCATGTTGGGCGACAATTTCCTGCATTTTAAGCCTCCGGGAACGGTGCAGACATCACAGGTTGATACCGAGGGGTTGAGCGAATCTGCCCATGTACTTTTGTTACAGGAAAAGGGTAGGAAGATAGCCGGAGGGTTGGAGGCAGGATTGTGGGATGGTTTTCGGCTAGAAATTGGATCGCAACAAAGAGGACTAAAGAGAGGCAACGGCAATAAAGCGAAGTTGTGAGAACAGAGAGATGGGAGTGCGCAGACCAATTGCGGCACGGTAGCATACAGGAATATTGACTATTAATATCTTATTTTCCGTTAAACGCAATAATATAGGGTAAGGTACATAATAAATTCAAGAAAGAGATAATAATTTCCATACTGCGATTCATGGCTGAATTGGTTTGGAATATAACGATGATTTAAGGGCGAGTTTGAACATCAATGACGATTTACCATTATCCCAGAAAAAGTTAAAATGAGAATTACATAAAGGATCATGCTTCAAAAAAGTTAAACGAACTCAAGAGGCAATATAATGTGTGTCAGATACTAGAAACTAACCACCAAAGAGACCAGCAAATTACCATTCGAAGTCATTTAATAGAGTAGTCAACCCTAGTATATTCACGACAACTATTGCGCATACGAACAAACAAAAACGGTAGTATTAAACGAATAAGTAATTGTCATGGCACAGCAATTATTTATGTTGACATGTTCTTCTGTGCAGTAATTTATGGAAATATATAAGTTAATTCAAAGTTACATCCAAGTGATTTTCATATAGGGGAAAATATTTTCAGTAGGGGAAGGCCTCGGAGAAATTAAGGGAAATTGCGGGAGTAAAGGTTTTTCTGCTCAATATTATTACAACAACAGTGAAGTTTTTGACGTCACTGAGTGAATTTCAAGAGAAAGCCACGTCTAGTGAATGAATGTTGAAGAAAAAATTGCTTAAGTAAACATATGATGCTCAAGGAACTAATGTGTAAGAAGTAAGCCACGTTTAGTGGTTTAGTCAGTTTAATTGCCTGAATAAATAAATATTGTGAAACTTAGTCAGATAATTTGAAAAAGTGGCCAAACATGGAAATCGGTTGAGCAGGACGTTGACAGATTATTATAGTTTTTAAAATATTATACATTTTGCTATCAGTGAAATAGATTTTTTCCTTCATTTCTATATTACCATGTTATTTACCATTAATTTCTATATTAATATGAGGAATTATTTATCATTTAATGCGATTTCATGATGAATGCCTCGGAGAAATATTTTCCCAGGTGGCAACCTGCAACTATCATTTGAAGGTAAAGGGAAAACCTGTAAAGTGTTTATAATAGGGAATATAACATATTAATGTACATTTTACCTTAATCTCAGCAAGAAAATTCTTCGTTTTCGTGCGCCAGGGCGCCAATGTCTACACTTTTCTTTAATCTACGCTTTTGGAGCCAGAGGAGAGAGTTTACACACAGACCGAAAGTGGTAGGTAGACAAAGTAGGAGAAAGGAGGAGGAGGAACGAGGTTAGCCGGGAGCGGGCGAGGTTTACAGAGGAGGGAGTTGGGAGAGTGAGGCAGGAGCCGGAACACTCGCGGAGATACGCCCCTCAGTCAAAGGTGTTTGTCCGAGCCGGCTCCGAGAGGGGGTGCAGGAAGGTTTGAGAGGGAAGAGAATTAAAGTAAGGGGAGTGGCGTTCAAGGGTTTTTCGGAGTTTGGCCTGGGCTTTGGATGATGGAGGGAGGGGAAACGCCGCCTCGCCGCCCTGTTTAAAGGGACGGGAAATATAGAAGCTCTGGAAACAAAGGAGCAAGGGAGCTGAGTCGTAAGGGGAGTGAGGTGTGGAGGTTGCTCCTTTCTGGAGGATGGTGGGGTTTCCCCAGTCGGTATGCAGATAGGAAAAGGAAGGAAGTGTGCAGATAGTAGTCCGGACAGAGAGGAGAGATGGGGATAGAGAAAGAGGTACGGATTTGCACGATGTTACTTCGTCCCCTACCCGCTCAAGACCTCACTCCTTTACTTCTTTAGTGGGGTCCAACCCCCACAGGACTCTGTTTCGCCACGTAGTAGTTCACCGGCTGCAGGCGGGACCATTATCAGAGAGCATGGTCATTATTACTTTTTTCAGGAACTGCTGCTCACTCTTTCGTTAATCGTTCCGGAATAGTTGACCAGTTAGAACGGAACCCTTCAATACATGGCTTTTGAGCTAGATGCAAATAAAATAAAGAAAAAAAAAAGAATGGCGCCGTAAGATACAGGTGGACCAGGTGGATTGCACACACTCTGAGACGAAATTTAGCAGTCAAGAACCTGATCTTGGGAAAAATAGGAGTGAAGATTCCACGAAGAAGACCAAGGGATATCTGCATGGGCAAATGAAGATGAATATGGGATTGAAGAAATGTAAGGATGTAGTTGAGTTAGCATGGAATAGAGAAGAATTGAGGGCTATAGTAGACCAGTATTAGGATTGCAGCAATGGAACTGACAGAAATATCAGATATGAAATCACACAAAACATCAGCATTTCTTAATGCAAAGGAATAGGTATACGATGCTTTGAGCATTCATACAAAGAAATTGCTGGAAAAAACTTTAATACGGTGCGTGGTGCTGTAGTGGTAGGTAACTGGGTCATTGCGGTGAAAGAATGTGCATATTCTAGATACATGTGAGAAGTGGATGCTGAGAAGCTGGAATGTTCGAGAGGGATAGCGAGGAATACGTACAAGGAAGTGCGGGTGGGAGCGGATAGGAGATAAATGCTTGAGATGAAGAGAAGGCAGCAAATGTTGATGGAGGGCCTATTGAGATGTGAGGGCATGTTGGAGAGGTAGATATTGAGGAAAACGTATGACAAGCATGCAAGAATATGGAAGAGGATAGGAAATTTGGATGGCATATGGAGACGCAGAGTGTATGAGGAACGTATGAGCAAAATGATGGTGAACAAGAGTGTGAATGAAGTGTAGAAAAGCGAAAGGATTATGCCGAAAAAGGGAAGCAAGGGTAGGAAGCCAACAAATCCCTTTCAATCTGTTGATAAATTATGCAAGAAATAAATGATATTTTCTCTAATAACAGGTTATAATCATAGCTTCGTGGTTAGTTGGAGAAAAAAGATGTTTTCCTGCCGTTTACCGCAAAATACAATGAAATATTCCTGTTTTTAAGAGTATCTCAATAAAGTTCTCCACACTTGACAGGTCTAATACTTACATTGTCTTATTTTAGTGAAAGATTTGCATCAAACACCAGTATAAATGATATACAAATATATATGAGCGTTACAACTAATAGGCATCAAGAGCAAACCCATTGATGTCCAAAATAACTATTTATCCTTAGAGTTCCCTTTGATTACCTGCTCACCGTAGTAAAACGGAAAACAATTTGCCTGAACTCTACAAATAACTAAACTGAGTGCAGAATTTGAATATAACGGTACCCTTCGTAAATCGTTGAAAAAGCATTTTTTCATCCCCTTTTACATTAATTACATCCTATAAAAGACATAGAACACTTATTCCTCGAAATACTCCTCCATTTTCTTGGGTAATCTCAGAAATTAGGCTTCTGCAGATCCACTCATGTTAATGTTTGGAATATGGATAGTAATATTTAATTAAACAGTTCATTAGAATACGTAAATGGTTTTTAATTATATATCCAATTTTCACCCAATAACATGCCGGAAGCTCATTATAGACGATATCTTGTATTTATTCAGTAAAGTTTTGACAAAGACCGTCGAAACGTAAAGACTTTACGGGAAGACTTTTGAGTTTGATAAAGATCAATTGAGACTATCAGTGACGCAGAAAATGCCATACTCTCTGGTAGTGTCAGCACTGAAATTTTGTAAAATTCGGCCAGAATGAGCTTGTCCAATCGCAACTTACGGGAGGCTTTTGCTTACACTGAGCTTAAAATTCTAATTTAAATAGTATGCTTGATTCAGTCGGTTTCGCCTTTAAATTCATAGGAGAAGACAAAAGTTTAGGTCCTATGACTATGGCGGATACAAAAAAATTGTTTTATAGGATGAAAAACTAACAAATATGTATTTAAAATAAAATTAACAATTCACATTTACTTAAGAATTTATATCAATATTACTTTTATCAGATTTAGCATAAAATGTAAAAAAATGACTAAACTTTATATTATCATTTAATTATTACTCTTGTGGAGGTACTCATGTGTTTAACGGTTCCGTAAAAATATGTCGGCTGACAAAAAGCACAAAATAATGAAAACTTTGAAAAAGTCCCCTTAAATACCCGGGTAAATATTTTTCCGTAAAAAGTTTCGTACAATACTTATTCAAATTCCATCAACGCAATTCTGTGGAAATAAAACGAGATTTATTCCGTAAAAAAGCTCCATCAACCACTAATACACATAAATGGTATACAGTGAGCAACTAAAACCGAGTGATGCAATAAACGTACCAACTAATGCACATGGTGAAAAATATTATGGAAACATAAATTGAAAGTATCGGGCAGGGCTCCAAACCTTTGCCGAACATTATGTTTAAAAATTAATGGACACGTGCATAAAACGGAGATTAGAGTAACCATCACGTTGATGTGCCTTACATGAAAATCCATATAACACTCAGCGACACATTAGTGCTTAAACTCTTGAGAACGAGATTTAAAGCGCGGAAAGTGAGTAGTATACACATCCTGCGCGTACAGACGGGGCTCTTAGGTTTCTCACTCATTTTAGCCAGAAACGCCTTTGTTACCCATACCCGCAAACCCTCTGTTTCGGCGTGATGGCCCACAGTTACCTCCCTTCATGCGCTCCTCATAGTTCCTCATACCCTCCCTTCTCCTCCTTCCTCACCCCAACTCACACCTAGTCCCGTCCGCACTCGCATGAATACATAACCTCATCCCCTACATCTCCCAAAGGCGTTTTTCGTCCTTTCTCCTCCTACCTTCTTCCACCCAACCCACCCACCAACTGCCTCCCTTTTAAATTCCCGCATACATACACCAACCCGTCCAGCGCCCAGCGCATGCCGAGTCCGCAGTTTGTGCAGGGCTGTTCGCAAAAAAGGAGTAGCCGCCTCACCAACCCCCGGTAACGTTCTTTTCCTTTCTCCTCGATCCCTCTTCTCCTCCCTCCGGGTGAATGTATGGTAGGTACAGGGGTTCAGGGTGAAGTAAGAGGGGGTTCACTCGCTGGGGCGGGAGATCTCACAGGCGAAGGCTCGTATCATCCGTAGGTTACTCAATGCTTCTTTTTCTAATACGCCGTTTAGAATTGACCGCACTCCCGTATTTATACATCTCTCTCTCTCTCTGGCAATGCGCCACTGCCAGCAGAGTAATCAGGTATCATCGAAATTCTTATACCGTAAACAGCTCTGTCAATGACTATTAGATTAATTCAATTCATTTTCAACTTTTAGGTAGGTACTACCATAGAGTAAGCATATATTTACTCTATGGTACTACGCTTTCCCACAGAACAATTCGATATTCCTGGTAAATCTCCTGGTATTTTAACGAAAGATAATATAAAAAGAAAAATCCATAATTATAGACGTATACTTTTAATTTCCATATTATTGCAATGTAGAAAACTGCATGAGCTAATACCTACCAATATAGCTTTTGATCATGTTTCTCAATAATTTTGTAGTTATCATTTAAGGTGTCCTAAATATGGATTCAATTACTGTTCACAAATTCACATCAATTCATCAAGTTGAATAGTGTATTTCGGAAGTTTAAATTTGTGAGTCTCCTTTTTTTTCTGTCTCTATAATTTTATCGGCCACCCTCTTGGCATATTACATATTTATCACCCGAGTGATTCTCCAAGAAGTTTTATACACACACACACACACACACACACATATATATAATATTTCATTCAGACAGATGGTGAAAGAAAGAGGATAGGAAACATGAAATTGGACAATATAATGGTGACGTAAAGATGGAATGATGGGCGATTCCAAATGAAAAAAATCAACTAGGCAGGGAATCGAACCACGGACCTCGAATCGACCTGGGAATCGAACCAATTGGCCACAAATATATAAAATAAAACTTACAGGAGGTAGGAGAAAGAGATAAAGAATTTGTTCTTACGGAACGTTTCAGACCGGTTGGTCCTTCGTCAACTTTAGACGTTCCGTAAGAACAAATTCTTTATCTCTTTCTCCTACCTCCTGTAAGGTTTATTATATATATATATATATATATATATATTTTTTTTTTCAAATATATATATATATATTTCGTTCAAACAAGTGGTGAAAGAAAGAGAATAGGAAACATAAAATGTGATAACACAATGGTGATGTGAAGATGGAATGATGGTCGATTCCAAGTGAAAAAAATTCGACTAGACCGGGAATTAAACCACGAACCTTCCGATATCGCGCCGGATGCTCTGACCACTAAGCTATCTAGTCTACTAAAGAAACACTGGAATCGGCGTGGGGTTTATATGAATCAAATACCCCCAAGGGTTTTTTTTCAGGTTTTCAGTAATCCTTGTGTAAAGAGTCGGCTAATCTACAATATAGCTTCTATTAAGGTCAACTCGTTTCTTGAAAAATATTTGGGCATATGCACTTTTATAAAATGACACATAAAATCACACAATAATTCGTTTTGCGAATCAAACATAACATTGTGATTGCCTAAACATCCGAAATACTCCTTACCTAACGTTATCTAGGTTACCTACTTCATAAAATGGACGTGGCTGAAAGAAACATTTTTGCTTGGCGCAAAAGCTGTTACCTCCAAAGCTTACTGGAGTCCTTTCATGAGGGGAAAAATAAAAAACTGGGGCAAAAGCGCGCATTAGTGGGTGCAAGGCTCTTTAGCAGAGGAGGGCTTTGCAGAATTTTCCAAATTAACGTGT
The DNA here is from genome assembly GCA_963573305.1 of Pyrrhosoma nymphula. Classification (NCBI taxonomy): domain Eukaryota; kingdom Metazoa; phylum Arthropoda; class Insecta; order Odonata; family Coenagrionidae; genus Pyrrhosoma; species Pyrrhosoma nymphula. Next base: position 43,175,225 of record OY754334.1, read on the forward strand.
CGGAGCGAATGCAGGGGATGACACTTCGAAAGGCGAGCGCGATGTTCATAAGCAACACGTTCGTTTTTATTCGTTTTATTTATTCGTCACTCGCTTCCGAAAATCGATGGAAGGGAGAGAGCTCTAGCTTTCCTCTTAAGCTCCACCCCCTTCCATTCTATTGTGCCTGAGCTATCGAGGAGGACGGGGAACGGAGAGGAAAATATGGGATACGGGAGAAGAACAGGCGATGGGAGGGATTTGGCCATCCGCAGGGCACATTACTATCGTATGCATGAAGAGGTACTTATACACGCTAGATCGATTAAAAATAAAAATAAACACTCATTTTGAATTAAAGAGGAGGTAAAATACATGTATTTTTTCTTATACCCGAACATTTAGAACGCCCTAACGAGTGCAAATTTGCTCGCAAGTCCTCAGTCAATATTTTCTGGCAATTTTCTGTATTTTGCTTATAAAACTTTTACGACTATAAATTCTCTTAAGCTTCACCCGACAGTGATTCAGTGGAAAATGAGTGCAGACGTGATACGAGATGTGTGTGTGTATGTGAGAGTCCATTGACAGATACCCCCCAGTTTAAACGAAAGGAGGGTAGGCTCTTTTTCACTGACTTCATCTCCTTTTGCTAAGGACAGGTTTTTATTTTTAAATTTTGCTTAATGAGATAAATCGATGCTGGGTGAATTCCCCAAATCATGGTCAACTCAGGCTGGATCACCCAGAGAGATACTTCGGAGCTATTAATTATGAAATAAAGAGAAAAAATCAGCCTCAAGTACCCCTAAATTGTTTATAAAAAAATATCATCTTTACATTCCAATAGCCCATCTTCATACATATTATACAAATTTATAAGAATATTAACCAGAGGAATTCAAGATAACTTGGATATAAAATAAGTGTTTCATGTTAAAATCATTTCCACACAATGATAAATTTATAAGACGATAATTTACACCAGGAGAGAATAATATTGAATTACTTCATCGTTTTTAAAAACTAATTTAACTTTTTAAATTTTATATGCATGTTTTTAGAATGCAACTTGCATGCACCAACATTTCTCCATATTGTATATTCTTCTTGTATATCTTATCTCACGGCTTGAATATTGCGTGAAGGTTTAACTAATTTAAATAGATAGAAATAGAAAAAGTAGACAATAGCAGTAAAATGTTCATTCAAATTAATTAGCCAATCAGACCGCATTTTCAAAAAGATATATTTTTTTGTCCGAGACTTCTCAAGAGCCACACAACTTTCTGCAGCTGTTCGATGTACATTTTACATCACCTGTTACCAGTGGATTACTCCTCTCTTTGCCCCCTTTGATAGGCATGCCTCAACCTCCTCTGCCAAAAATGACTTCGCTTAGGGAAAACTCGCCCCATGTTAAAAGTATGATTTCAAACATTTTATGAGCAATATTTTATTTTATTTTTCTCTTTCGTCAATTATACCTACTTAGAATTAGTGAAATATTTTCTTTCCATTTCAGAAATGCTTTAGACAAGGGTGGGACTGACTATTTCCAAAATTAACTTCATTTCGCTCCAAATAAAAAAAAATATTGGAAAACAGTCTTTGTTTAAAATAGGGACTTACAAAATCCGTTTTTCATCAAATTCCAATCTCAAATGAATAATAAATTGTGTTTAAATATATTTTTTTACAAAAAATAATCTGGCAGGTAATATTATCATCAACAGACCCTCTATAACCTCTCTAAAACGGGAGAATTTCCTAAAACAACCCCATATCCACTATCAAGCTTTTTTGCTTAAAATCACCTCTTTTTTTCTATTTCTCTCAAAACGCTCGAAATATTTATTCACGATTTTTTTCTCAAAATAACACGCGCTTCAGCTCTAGGTCCCAACGGGATAGCTCCGTTTTTATACTTATCAAACCAAGATCATCTCGAATGGCAATGGCGAAACCCATTCAAAAAAAGCTAAGAATATAGATTCAAGTCAACACCAGGTTTCTGATACCTCTTTTTCCATCAGATAGATCCTTCCTATCCTCTTTCAACACTCTCTTCATTCCCTCGTAGAAAATCATATAATGGGTCTACTCATGAGGAAGTAATACCCTGCCCTTCTTTGCTGAGCAGTATTTACGGTCGGGAATTGCTCGGGAAGGGCAACGTTTTTTTTTCAAAGTTTAACCATGTAATGTGATTATTACTTCAAGTGGCAAGTTTCACAGTAACTTCACCAAAATTACCATGAATATGAACGGCTGCTTGTAGGTCTACAAGATCGACGAATGTTGAAGTGAAGGTGGTAATATAGGCAGCTTAAAAGATTAGTTTTCTTTCGGCTGATTATAGGTGCCACAAACCCATGCATAAAATTAAAAGCTGACGCTGTTCTTGCTGAGTGAAGTACTGCATGGACTATCGCATGCACAGGCTACACATGCCGATATGGAAAATAAACGCGCACTGTGACTGTGGATTTACGATACGACTTCCAACTATCATTTTAGTAATTCAGGATGTAGGTGCTCGTGCATCGTGGATATGCTCGTGCATCACGAGGGCAATTAGATAAAGCAATGTTACGCCAGCATCCAAATATACCAAATAAATACAAAATATCAGGCACATAATACATAACTAATTTTAAAACAATCGCAATGAAAAATGTTTTAAAATAATTAAAAGGCAATAAACAACGCAACCAATCGTAAATTATAAATTTTTGTCAAAAGACTGGTAGTAATGAAAATTTGTAGTACAGAAACCGTTGGTTGTTCGCATCTCCTGTGCACCAGAATCTCGACAGGTAATCGTTACCATTATTGACGTCTTCGATCATAGCTATTACGGTCACTAATTCTACACGGAAAATTACCTTTTAAATAATTCCATCTTGCAACCTATTTCAAAATTTTTATGCATGTGATTTCACCGAACACAGTAGCATGGTGTTTTAGATATGCTCTTAACGTCTTAACGTCGAGAAGAAGGAGCCCTTCCTGAAAATAATCAAGAGAATCCTCTGAACGTGAACGTAGATATTAGGCCTCCTGTTTGTTGGCCACGAAAGGACGCGAATATATCGCTTTCATGACCCTGTTTTTAGTCCCGCACGCTCAATTCAGGCCCCTTTCCCCAATTCCTTCCTTCCACGCTCAAAGCATTACTCCCACAAACTACCCGACTCCACCAACTCTAGTCCTCCGAGTATCTGTTAAACCGCATCCATACTTTAATAGTCTCCATATCTGGCGCACCAGATCAGACACACCACACGCCCGCCCATCCACAAGTTGATACTTGCACCATATGATCTGATTGATGATGCGACACATCCTTGATTATAGACAGTTTGACGTGTTTCGGTGAGCGAGATTGTTACTGACTTAAGCATAGATTTTGTTTCTTACAATTTGACGTGCGTTTCCGGATATAACGTGCGTACTAATGAATATTAAGTGATCCGAATTACTTGGTGATCAGCATTTAAATAAATATCAAAGTATAATTTATTATTATTGGGTCGTATACTTACAAAATGTCCAAGAGTTACATGGAATAGCTCAGACTGCGTTACGATACAACGCCCTCTTGAAAACGATGATGATGATCTCAAATAATAAATGGACGGAATCCATACGCCCAGGATTTTGAAAGGCAGGTCCTCTGAAAAAGAAGAGACAGTTTCAGAATAATTGAAAAGCAATTTTAAAAGATTTTACTTAAGTAATTTAATTTAATAGCTTGAATTTAAATGCACGCATTTTCATAGAGTCATCCAAATTTTCATCGATACAAGCCGAAACGAATACCCTCGTTCATAGATGTATTAGATTCTTAGCCTGTACGCCCTTGCTCACGCTTCATTTTTTGAAATACTTTCGTTGCATGTGTTAACATGGTACACACAATCTTAATACCAACGAAAAATAAGGTTTTAGCGCATGAAGCCCAAAGAAAAGAGCTAGTTCCACGTATTTGGAATCCTTTTACAACATATCGGCACAAAATTTGGCAAAACGTTTTAACTGAGAATTTCACTGTGAGGATGAGGCATTTGCAAGCAGCAGTACACAACTCAACTATGGGCAAATCATTTGCAGATCTAGAACTTACAAATTTCGATAAATCGTCATTTTACCTCAAAGCGCTCTACCTCTAGAGAGAAATTATCTTCCGCGCCAATCAATTTCAAGCGATACCTATATATATAAATCGAGGAATTGAATTCCACTGGGCGCGACGTCAATCCATTGCTTACCAGGGACGGTGTCATAAACCAAACGGGTCCAATCCTCACAGTGATTGATGAGAAAATGGCTTAATATTTAGCGGAAAACAATTTCCATTTCCTTCCATTTCCCGGAATCTCCCGTCACAAGCTCCAAGAGATCACCGCCATGTCATGACATGACGCAAAAATTAGTTTTTCTTGATTTCTCATCTCTTAATGAATGAAGACAGCGATTAGCTCCAGCAACAGGAAATAGTTCTCGCTCACTTCGACAGACTGCCTATGCACATCGCTATTAATTCATTCTGCGATTACGAATTGCCACTCTAAGAACTGCAAGTCCTTATAGACAGAATAAATCTCTAAGAAATTACAGTTTTTAGAAAACGTTATACTACTTGCAGAATAGTTCTCAAAAAAGGTTAGTGTAAATTAAAAAAAAATATTTTGCCAGATAAGATTCTTATGTATATGCATCGAATCCTCTTATTCCACTCAAGACACAAACCATTCTGCACGATCAAAGGCGCATGTTCACAGAGAAAAAAATCTTTTTTAGAAGATATTCCATTATTTTTATTTTAAAAATAAAACCGATATATATTTTAGCAAATCAAGGTTCGTTCGTGATTCGTGATTTTATTATTTCCCGACGCTTTGTGTTATTAAATTTAGTTTTCCGCACTGAAGAGCTATTATTTCAATTTTAAAAGATTATCAAGCAATTACCTATTTTTGATAATTTGACCTATGCCTCCAACTCATAGTATAAGAATGAAAAAATTAATTTGTACACTTTGCAAAAGAGCAGTTGTAAAGACATGAGTTATTTTTTTGATAATAGTAACAGAATGAGGGATTTTTCCACGGCAATATCGAATTATTTCATCATCGTGTTCTTGGCAGGGATGAAAATTATCATAGCAAGAAGAAATAATAATATTGATGAGCCAAGTGCAAAACAAAAGTAACAATGTGTATATCTTTAACCCAGCCAATTTGCAGTATTTGTCAATTTTACTAGAACGTGTTCGTTAGCTAGTTTCATCTAAGCATGAAGAAAAAGAACAAAACCTGCATTAGAGCTACGGCACAAAGAAACCCTTCTGCATACCATGGGATATGAAACATTTGCATAAGTCTGCCTTACCCTAAAATTGTTTAGAATCTAAACATTTAAACAATTTTATTTCCCGGAAATTTAGATAAATATGCATCAATTAATCCATTCTTCTTCGGAAGATCACAGACCCCATGTGTAATAGATTTTATAATTTGCTCATCTTTGCGCTTCAAAATGGTATAATTTCTTCTTCGGGGAGCGTTTTTCTCTACGTAAAACGACTTTGTTTATTATATCATGAAGTTCTTATTACTTTCATTAAGTTATGAAGTTTAATTTTTTCACTAAAATAGATGAATAAGTTCATAGTAACCCAAATAACACTGTATTATATGCAAACTATAAGAAGCATTACCCACACCATGTAATTTACCACACTCATTTTCCGTATAACAAAACACTCCATGAAGAAGGAATAATATGACTGCGACATGCCAGAAAATAGCTCATACTTATCGATCTATTATTCTTGAGACCTATATTCTCCCGAAAAACTGATTTATTGATATAATGAGTTCGAGAACATCTTAAACCTGAATTGCGTTTCAATAGCAATGAAATAACGATAGCAGTCAAATATCGCACATTACTACTTTCCTACACCATTTCCCTTCGACCAGGTTAGATTGACCAAAGGAGCAATAATATTAGGGCTTAAAATGCCGCTTGAGGTACCATTTCGGGCAATGGGACATTCGTAACAGCTGAAGGGATTATTTCATTCTGGTATGTGTGCACGCTTTGTGTGCGAGTGGACATAACCCCAGCAGGATCGTGCGGTGAAACTTGAAAGCACTCTCGAATATACCCCCGACCAAATTTCCGGACTCTGGATGAAACGACTGCAATGACAGGAGTTATATCGCTTTGCAAATTGAGCGGCGGTGGATAAAAAAAGATAACACAGAGACCCTCCTGAATATTTCATTCGATGCGCACGATCAAATTATGCCTCAGGAATGTTTAATGAAAGTTTCTAATACTTGTGGGTTGCAATCACCATGCATTCGACCACCGCCGCATTGCTATTCCTTTCGGCAGAAAATTGCTTAGAGAAAAGAAGGGAAAAAAATCTAGTCACAAAAATCGTAAAAAGAGCAGATATAACGCGTTTACTCGCCGATTGCGCAGTCGTGCTATGGGGGGTTAAAAAAATAACACCATGAGACTTGGTTTTAATATTAGATACCCCGACTTTTTATTTATACCATGTTTCTCCATATCAACTGCGTAGTTTTTTTATGCGATTCCATGCACTGTTAAACGTGTATCTACTTGTTGACAGAAAAACCCCGCAGTGACTAATCTATAGAGACCCTAACCAAGTCAATAAGTAACCATTTGGAAAATAACAAAAATAAAAGAAATTAAATAAAAACAGTTTTCATGCCCATGAACAATCAAATTTTCAATTAGCAGCTTAAAAAAGGTTAGATTGCAAGAAAAAGAGTAAAATATTGTACGCAATGAAAAATCTACAAATACTTAACACCATATATATTTTTATGTATTTAATAACATTTAATATTTAATTTATGTACTTAATACAGTATTTACTACATTTGTAACATCTTTATGTCAGCATCGATGGAAAATAGCGTTATTCGATATTTATTCAATGGCAAAGCAATACACAGAAACACACATCTGTAACAAAGTACTCTTTATATTTAGAGTTAAATCCTATCCATTATTCTGCGTAAACAATGTATTTCACCAAATATTTATTAGCTGAATAAACCGCACGAGCAGTGGTAATTTTGTTTTGCGTGATTCGAAAACTAAGTTCATTTCGCACTTGATGCCGGCAAATAGTAGATAGGAGTAGCACCATTTGGACGGATAAGATCACTCCTCTGAATTCCGGCCTATCCCAATGTGGCATAGCTTCGGACCGAAGCTGCTTCGGTGTTAGAGTGGGCATTTGCGTTTCTATCGTAGCTGGCCGTTCCCAAAATGTCATAATTCAATGTTAATAAAAAATAAGAGAACACAGAGTAGGGAATGGCCTTCCTACAAGCAATTTGGTGTGCAAACCTGTACCATTGATCCATACGGTCTATATTGTGCAGTAATAAGTCAATTAAATGCGAGTATGAGTAAGGAATACCATAACAAACAGTTTTACGCGTGCAGAGTAGGCTACGATTATGATAACGCATGATAGTTCGTCACAAGAAATTATTGCCATTTCATCAATCAATCCTACTTTCACAAGCGATATACAAGATGATAGAAACGTAAACAGCATGATCATAAAATTTAGGGAAATAAAAAAACGAGGCAACAAAGATAATGGCGAGATAAAATTTTAAATGACGTAAAATTAGACAGCGAACGCAACCGAGTAGAAGATTTGGATTATTGTAACTACCTGCTATTTTTATCATCACGTTTGTTTATTTTTATATCCAGACGTGTAAGATCGAAAAGCGTGAACACCGAGCAAATAATTACCACAAAATGAGCATTAATACATCCGCAGTATTCCGCCATTGTAATTATAGTTTTGTTTAATTGTTTTGTTTTTGACATATCAGTGTCGCATTGCAGTCATACACGTAGACGTAAATAAGTGATCTTTCATGCGTCACCTCTTTTTTGTGTCTATAGGCGATTTTTCCTCCCAAGTTACAGGTATACCATAGCTTTAATAACCCGAGTTTGGCATGGAAATTTTAGAATTGATTATACTAATATCATATTTGCTTGTATAAAGTATATCTGGCCCTGAATTAACTTCGACTCAGCGTATAATTTTAAATTAAGTCTGAGGCATCCACGCAAAAAAGGCAAAATATACAAATGGAAAAATTGTTTGAGCATTTATCAAGTTTTATTATTTATGCGCACTATACTACATATAACTACGTGCATGTTTAAATTTATAAGCCGGAAAATTTCCATACCATTTACGGAAATATTACTTCTTATACATGCTGCAATTGCCCCGATTCCCTGCACACAAAAGATACGGCCTTGATGGCCTCAATGTGCTCTCATCTGAGAAACAAATGGCTGTTGTTAATTTCCCTTAATTATTTTAATGACCTGGATTGATATAAAACTGTCAGGCCAAAAAACAAATTGTATTATTTCACGAGTGAAGGATTCATTAAGATGCGTATAAATTTCGTAAGTAGGAAAGGAGGAATGTAAAATAGCACGGAAAGAATGAACAGAGAAAATAGAAATTTTAAGTATTATAGAGTGTGTTACTGAGCATGCTGACCTGAAGTAAAAAACACGTGGGGACGTCATGTATCCTCGCAAAAGTTGCGATGAATATCGAATAACAGTGATAATTGACTAAAATTCGCAATTTATTGAAAGCCATTCATAATTCAATCGATAAGTAAAAGTAACACGATTTGTTGAGGCCTAAATCTTATTTTATCCACCACAGGATTTCAGAAATATTTACAAGATGAATTAAAGGACAGGAGTTGCTGCGTTTACGTGTGGAAGTTAGATGATAAAGAAATAAAAATTAGGTTTTATAAGAGAATCTTAGTGGAACAGAATAGTCACGGGATGGGGAAATAAGAAATGTCACGAGAACATGCAGGGTCCGGCATACTTCTCCGAGCACATCGATCTATCCAGTCATTTGTGCTCGAACCTTACTTTCCGAGAGAATTTTCGCAAAGTCGTTCCAGTTTGTCTTACCTGCCACTCAGGCAACCAGACCAAACACGTGAAACATCAATGGTTGCCTATCCTCCATCAGTTCCGCCGCTCCCAGTCCCCCAAAATACTGTAAAGTAGGCATATATGGATCTATTTCTATAGGGAGCGGATCCATTTCATTATTTAACGAAATGAAAAGGTCCTAAATAATTTATCACGTTAGCTAAAGCTGCTACGGGAAAACCCAAGTTTTTAATTTTAAAACTGCAACCTAGCGAGTATTCGTGATTAGTTAACACTTTAGTAATCCGATTGCTATTTAAGAAACAGTACAAGAATAGGGTTTTTCAATTGTGAAACCTAGCATTAAGTAACTCGAATGACTAACTTGCACATAAATCGGCCCTCATGCATCCTATGCTTTGATATCTTAGATATACTTTTGGCTTACAAAAACCACTTCAGATAGATTCTTAATTCCATTTACTGGCGGATATTGCGACTGAAAAATGGAAATTGAAATAATACAGAAGACCGTTGAAATAAGGTAAAATTTTATGCAATCAGAACACAGGAGATGGAAAGGTATTTTGTATTTAGTGAAGAGAGGAAAGAAATATGCTGAAACGATGGCTAACGTGTGAAGAGGTAGTGTATTTCAATCGAGTTCAAGAGAGCAGTAGCAACGATTTATTAAAACCTACCTCCTGTAATTCCAAATAGTAGTTAAATTAACTGAAAGTCCCAATGAATAACGGTGCAACAGACGGTGGAATGAAGACACTCCTTTATTCCACCGTCAAGTTATTCCGTCCCTCTGACTCCGAAGTAATTACGAGCTAATTTTTTTCATTTATTTATTTATTTTCCAAAACCCCAAAAATAGCTCATGAGGACTTTTATTTCTGGCATATCTAAAAATCAACAATGGACAAACACAAACACTCATGCCTGAGTGGTAAAAACTCCACCCTCGAAACCACGATCCACTGATTAGCAGGCGACTTCTTTCCTACCGCCCCCGGGACCGACAAATGACAAAAGATCGAAACTTATATGAGCAAAATTAGATTCGATCGAGATGATGGTGTCCTCTGACGACTCGATTCAATAAATCGAGTTTCAAGAAAACATCACCATTTTAGTTCCACTGGCATTTGGAAAAAAATGTTTAATGAGACACTTTAAAATAAACTACACGCATATGAATGTATGAATGCTTAATTTCCGAGCACTACTTAATAATGATTCGATTTCAAATTCGATTGATTCAATTATTTATGGGGCCCTGCAAATATATTTTGCTCGTGAAATAATCATCAATCTGAAATCAGCAGCCATCAACCTCAAGACTGGTTTGCTACAGTTCTCCATTCTACTCTCTTCCCCGCCAACCGCTTCCTTCCTACTCAACTATTCGCATTAACGTCTCTAATAACGTGTCTGACTTATTTCATTTTCGTCTTCCTCTGTATTACTTCGCAGTTATGTCTCCTAGCACTATTGTTTCAAATAAACTATGTGTCGCAAAGTGTGTTAAATAAGTGTTTATCTTATTTTTCGTGGTTTTTTACTATGCCTATTTTTTCATTGGTATTTCTCTCTGTCCAAACTTCATGATTCTTTGATAAAATTTCGTGTACATTGCGTCTAATCCCGATAGCTTTGAAGCTGCTATTGTCAAGGTTTAGCTGCCATATGAAATCATGCTTTGAATAAAGTGCTACATTATACGGAATGGTCTAAGAATAAACAACAGGGTTTTTAATGGGTATCACAAGTAAACAATCATCGGGATAGGGACACAAAGTATCATGGGAGATCACAGGACTGGAGGCCTAATATATAGCAAACCATTCCAATATCAGACCGAGACTCATCCATCCAGTCAGACGTGCTATACTCTTCCACTCGCGGAGGACTCCAGCCAAACCTTGCGAATTTCTTCGACTTGCCGCTCCACAGCCGAAAACGTACACGCCAAACATCAATGGGTGGCTCCCAATACCATTTCCCTCTCCTACTCCCCATCGCTAAAATGCTCCACCTAACACACAGTCCCAGGCCAAACGCTCCAAACATTCGCTACCCCTCCTCCCCCAAATCCTTTGCTACCTTCCCTTCCCCATACTCCGCCTGTTTGCCTAGCACCCCGTAAACTCAATATTTGACCAGGTTTATCTCTTAGCCATTCGCCCTTGAAAGCAAATAGAAAACGAGCGAGGCATAGGGAATGGTATGAGGGGAACACGCAGCATCCGAGCGGCATATTTGACTCGGGAGACATGAGAGAGAGTGGGGAAGAAGTAGTATAGTAGTATATATAAAAGGTCGTTGAGCAGAGAGGTCGTGCGAAGTGGATATGCATCCTTCCCCAGCCAGCCGTCGATTTAACCCCGCGCTCGCGACCTTCCAAGGTGAGGACTGCTTACCAATCACATAGCAAGGAGTTGGAGCGTGCAGAGAAGTGGAGCGAGATGGGAGGATTGAATGGATCAATCGTCGTATTTCAGTACCGTTGGAATTCATTTACTACAGCATACACTACACTTGGAGACGCCGCAGAGGCACACAGCAGGTCTTGTTCAGTCTCCAGCTATGAAAAATAGAGGAAAAGAATTAGGAAGAGTGAAAAGACGAAGAGTGAAGTTTGTGTACGAGTTTAATCCTCTGTTTTAATTTAAGTCATCTTTATAGTACGTGAAGAAAAAATGTTTGCACTAAACCTATCAAATCGGCAAGGAATCTGTCTTATTTTTACGCTTCTATTAGTTTTAGAGTAGTGTCAATGTGCTGAAATTGTATCTTCCGTGTAATCCCAATACTCGATTGCTCAATGTGATCACAAGTAAATCAAGGATAGGCTTCACTGGATACCAAGAATAGAAATATGTATACAAGAGCACTCAGCTACCAATTTTTTAATACCTTACAGCACTCTTTATAGTCTTTCTTTATCTAACCTTTCTCAACCCTCGCTCATTCACCCACATCTTCGTAATACAAATTCGTTATCACCAACATGCACAACTAATAATGGATACTATACCATAATAATGTAAATGATTCAACGACTATTAAGGTATTGGCAAAAACCTATAAATACTTCTCAGGAGGTGAAATTAAAGCAGCATGCACTACACTATAGGTATGCTACCATTGTTAGAGGAGCTTATTGTATCGATGTATTTTGCAACTACATGAATTCACAGTGATAAAAGGTTTATACAGGAGACATGCAAGACGTGCTGTTAGTAATTAGTAGCAGTTAAGTAGCAGTTAAGGATACAAATATTAAGGAACAAATTAACTAATTGGATAAAATACCTACCAAGAAGCCTAGTTGAAAGTCTCATTGCAGATCTTAAGGTCTCTTATCGTTCGCGGGAAAAATGGCATTTTAAGGTCGTCCTTTTCGCAGCCTCTTTCCATAACATTATTCTCTTGATCTAATCTACCGTAGTATGTTGGGTTTCGTAAAATGCTATTGACTTCGTCATAGAATAAATAGGTTGGAAACTTAAAGGTCAGGAATCTCGTCAGGAGGTAGTAAGTGAAAGAAAGTGATTTTAACATTTTTTTATTCCGAACACAAATATCAATAGGCGACGTCGTTCAATGTAAATGATCATTAACCGTGACTGATGCATTACTTAAACGGACCCACTTTGACATTGAAACTCACAAGATGATGCATATAACAAATGGAAATCCTTATAAATAGCACTTTGTCAAATAATGGCAGTTCCATGGACTGCTCTGTCCATAATTTCCCCAAACAACGGAAGTGTCCTCCAACTTTTCCGACACCAAACTGGTAATCAATTAATTCTCTTTTAAACTCTTTTTATGAATCCCCCTTCATTTCGTCCACGATTTCTACTCATCTTCTCTCTTACTACCACGTTTGTCCAACTTCCTCCAGCCCATCAGCCTCTTTAATAAGTCGTAGCCCAACAATACATCTCCCAGCAAATTTTGTTGCCAACTTCAAACTTTTATCAGCTTTCCCTATTACCTTCCTCTAGCTAAAACTGTTTCATTTGTTTTACTCTCCGGCTTCCGCGTCTTCCATACTTCTTGAAATCCACATCTCAAAAGCTTTCAGTCGTCGCTCATGCTCCTTGTGCAGCGACCATTTATCTGAATTGCATAATGCTACACTCTATATTAGTATTTTAACTTGTACTTCTCTATACCACAGCTCAAGTTCCCCCAATCGTTTTCTCTCACATCGTAATACCTAATTTCTCAACACATTCCTTCACCTTATGCCCTTAATATGAAACCAAATCTCAATGCTGAAGCTCCCGATTTTCAAAAAGATACATCCTCTAATTTCTGGCCTCCAATCGTAGTTATTATTTTAGTTTAATTACTTCGTTGGAATCTCCCTAACCTTAGCCACCACTAGGATAGCCTTGAACATTTCATTCTGCCTTGCCTCCTCCTGCCTCAGGGCTTATATGACGGAACTTGTAAACGGTGAAAGACGAACTGTTTTTAGTTTTTCAAAGAGAATAAAATTTAATGTGACCGATTACGACGATTAACATAGTATTAAACTCCAAATTGTTTGACAATAATGAAAAAAATTGAAACCCGACGCGTTAAATAATGATCACAGTGGATAGCAGCAAACACTTTTTCGTGTCGCGTGCTCATCATCGACTACATTCCCTCGGTTTATTGGCTAAAGCCAATGCCTGATCGAACCGAACATCAAAAAGATATCTCTCCTTTAAATTCACTCCCTCTTTCAACTCTTCCCAAGCAGTTCTAACCATTTCCTCAGCGGAGGAGATATGCTCCTTTCTGCCAAACCATCCTACGATTCAACCCACGCTCCCGACCTTCCGAGGTGAGGACTTATTACCAATCACAGCGAGGAGCTGGAGCGTGCCGAGAAGTGCGCCGCGAAACCTGAGGATGAATCTTGAATTGAGTGAATCAGTCGCTTTATTTCGCCACGGTTGGAAGAACCATCCCTGGTGATGTCGAGATGCAATTATTTGACGAAAGGAGGGTCGTGAGCCATGAAAAAAGTGAGTAAAATTCCCATGGAAGTTTTGGTACGTAAATACATTTCTCTTGGATGGATTCAGACTCTTTCGATTGGGAAGTAATACGACTGCGTCCTTAAGCCGTCAAATCCCAGTGTCACCTACAGGTGATGCAACTTTGTTTCCTAATAACAATTAGACCCGAGTTCATATTGGACTGTTTAGATTTTTTCTGGCGCATCTTAGACTTCGGACACAATGTTGCACTTCCCAAAAAACCAGTTTGCCCCTCAAAATAATTTTTAGATCTCAATTAAAAGTGAGTTGCGAGGCAATATAGCGGATTCAACGACATCGTCCTTAGGAAAGCGCACTCTGCATTCAAAGAAGTGAGTAAAGCACATGTGAAACATATAATTTTAACCAGATTATACTTTAAAATATTGCTATGCATCTTGTTTTATAGTTTACAATATTTAAATAGGAAATAAAAGACTTCAAATTTGTTGTGTCACCTACTGGTGACACTGGACATTATACGTCACCATTGGGTGTTCCCTGACGGATTTCATCATGTTAACTTCTGTTTTAGTTTGCTAGTACATGAAATACAGGAGGCGTTAGAGTTTGGAGAAAATCTAGAAGACCTTACTATAATTCCACCGGATTATGGTGAAATTACTGACGAGGAGATCGGTGACGAATTGAACTCTGATATGAACCATCTTCTCAGTCGACTCCTGAGAGCCATTGTTGAGGTAAATAAAACAATGAAACACTGTAAAGGACATTGAAATACCCAAGGATGAAGGTACGGCTCTTCAGGTGCCTTTCCCTCAGCTAATAAGAAGTGTTGATGGAGCAAAAATCAAGTGTATTTTCTACTAAGTGCTACTAAGTACTTTCTACTGAGGTGATGACGTAGAGACTGTGGATAGCCCAGAAAACTTGGAACTTAATGCAGTTTAATGCTTTGAACGTTTCTTCTCAAAAGACATTATTTTCCTCATTTTAGATAGGTCAAACTTGTACGCTAAGCAAATAACCCAGAAATTGAACGTCTCTCCCAGCAAAGTGAAAGTTTATATTGCAATTCTATTGCTCTTCAGTTACATGGCTCCTAAATATTTCCGTATGTTTTGGGAGAATAAACAAGATACTCATTATGATTTAGTTTCCCATTCAATGAGCCGGAACTGTTTCATGGAAATTCAGGAATACTTGCACGCCAGTAATAATTCGGACTTGCCTTATAATTACAAGTGTTATAAAGTGCGAAAGTATTTTAATTTAATTTTCAATAATTTAGTGCATAATTATAAAAACCTTTTTTCTAGCCATATTTTCTCCTCGCCAACGAGAATTCCATTTGGATGCATCTGCTGTCCTTGAAATAGAATCACGATTGCCAAAAGGTCATGCACCATATAAAGTTATTTTGGCAACTTTTTCAAAAGTTTACCTCTCTTTTCTATTTTGAGATCATATAATCATGGTGGGACGGGCACCATCCGGGAAAACAGGATTAAAAAATTCCCGATAAAAGATTCCTGAGACCTAAAAATAGTGTAAAAGGGGTTCCTTTTATAAGCAACAGAGATGTAACAATTTTAAAATGGAATGATAATAGCATTGTTACTTTGGCTTCCAACTGTCACAGTATTATTCCCGTGGCAAAAGTTGACAGAGTTGGTGTAGTAAATGTGAAGCGTGCTAAAATTCAAGTAGAATACCCCTCTCTTGTGAGGTACTACAAAGGTTATGGGAGGATTGGATAGGTTTGATGAAAATATTCATTCAATGAGAGTTAGCCTGCGAGGAAAAAAGTGGTGGTTTCCCCTGTTTGCATTTGGATTAGACGCGGTCTGCCATAATACACGGCTACTAATGAGAGAACAATCAAACAACAAAACCCTCTCATACTGTGACTTCCGTAGAGTTATTTCATAATCGTACTGCGGAGTTCATGGAGTTCCGGCTTAAAAAATGGAATTTGCGGGGTTCCTGTAACACAAAGAGTTCCTCAGGACATTATATTAGATGGTAGAATTGAAGACCATATTCGCCAAAGTTGTACCCAGAGTAGCTGTGGAAAATGTCACCAACGAACCCGCATAACGTGTAAGAAATGCAAAGTACGATTGCACGCACATTCATTGTTGGTATGCCTTTCACTCCCAAAAATATGAAATTTCATGTCTCTGACTTTGCCATGTTCAAATTATAATATAAATGTAATCACTTCACAAACATTTAAATCATAAAATCAGTTAGTTGAACCTTTACAAGTGTAATTAAAATATACGTATTGCATTGAATATCTTATAATTTGATTTGAAAGTATCCAAATGAACAAGTCGTATCTAGGGTATTGAGCGAGTAAAATAGGTGTGCTAATGCCCAGTGTCACCCACTGGTGACACCAATTTTTTTTCAAGTAAATATTTAAATAATTAAACTTTTACTCTTTATTATTGATGTAAAGTATATAAGTGACTAACAATAAAATTTTGGTAAATATCTTTGAATAAATAAACATGGTCATTGAAGGGTTAAAAGTTAATATGTATAATGGCACTACTTGAACTGACATAATAAAACAAATATCATAACATTTACGGAATTCAGTGAAATAAATATCGAAAAAAGTTTCCGTCTATTTCTTGGATAGAAATAATTGGGATGTTTTCCTATTTTCTTCCCCTAACATTAACACCACCGTTAAAATAGGCCACCACAATAGGGTCAAATTCCTTCTTGCCGCCTTAGTGAGTAAGGTGCATATATGCTAACAAATGCGGCGTATGCTGCTTTTAGATTGGATTCTACTGTTACTATTATTTACTACTACTACCACTATTACTATCTGACACTTGTAGCTAGTTTGCACTATTATGTGCTTCCGCTGCAACTACTATTACTAATACCATTACTAAAATCGACTATTACTGTTTCTACTACCTGACACAAGTACCAAGTTTGAATTAGTGTGCGCCTTCTGAGCAATGAGTAAATCAGCATATGTAAGTGAATATATCAATCTAAACATTCTTTAATTGGCTGACCACCACTAATCAAAATCTCGCATAACAGGAATTCCTGATGTCGTTTTTTTTAAATCACATTTGGTTCACTCATGACGTGGTGGTTTAAAATAAACAGAAAATTTCAGTAAAATATACAGAAAATCAGTAATTTGTCAATTCATATTCATAGTATTCACAAAAGTAGAGATAAGAGTTTCACACCTTTGTGCATATAAACTCAAGATCAATTAGTTCAAAATAAATTCACTAACTTTGGAGACGCCGAGCAGTAAAGGACTGTGCATTTTAGATAAACTAGCATGGACACGTATCAACTTAATTATTATCTGAAAAAGATGGGATTTCAAATTACAAATTAAGTAAGAAAATATACTTCACTGCAGATATGTTTGAAACCAACTGACTTTCTGTACCATTCATGATCACAACTCTAAGAATATGCTTTAAATCCATTCGATATACGAATCTCATTTCTCTCGTGCAACGAATTTTTTTTGCGAATATATTGCATTTATCTAGCCTACCAACGTTCTTTCTCATGTATCGCAGATTATAACGCACAAGATAATGAGATTCAATTTTGTGGGTAATTGTAAAAGATTTTTGAAAGATGAGATGGATCCATCAACAGGAAACTTTCCAGCTCAAATGATAGTTCCCCAAATGGTAGGTATACTGGTGAAAATCCAAAGCGGGTCGTAATATAGAAACAATTTGAGAGCACTTTTACAGTGAAGCGATTTTTGTAGATGTAGATGATTACTATTCAGATCAAATTTCTTCTCTGGTGTAAGATAAAAAAAATTTGATGAAATCCGTGGTAAAATCCTAATATATTCGAGAAACATTCGTTACACCACTCTATTTAGTTGAAAAATTATTCAAATGATAGCACATATATTTGGAATAGAAAATAAAGTGCTTGTAGTACATTGATTACTTCCATGAATGCGGATAATACCCTTCTATAACACAAATAGGTATTCGTGGCTTTCAAAGAGAGTAGTTACTGGATAGAAGTATAGAAAATTAGGGCTTGCTTTCAAGTTTTACAAGTGAATGCTCAGCTCTGTAGTGAGAATTTGCTACAATACTCGCATTTGAATGCAAAACCTAAAGATTATGCATGCATATCGAGCATCCCCAAGCTCACTTACTAATCAGCATTTTTATGAAAAGGGGGTTTGTGTGAAATAGATTAAAAATAAGCCAAAACAGGAATAAGCATATTAAATTAAAAGATCAAAAACAGGGTAAAATGAGATTATTTAAATTATTCAGTTTATAATACCTGTTCCACGGACAAAGTTAACCATTTTAAAAACAAGAAACTGGTGACGGCTACGAATAATATAAGCGTCAACTAAGCATACGGCTAATCCACACTTTTTCCGCGGCATATCAGCCAGATTCAACTAATGAAAATGGTATGGACGAAAATTTTAAAAATGAAACCTGCCATACGACTCCATTATTTCGTGAAAATCATTTCTAAGTCACAATATTCCCATGCACTACGGTGTTAGGAACATAGAGGGATACACATGAGTTTTTCACTGTTATTGCTTATCATGGATACAAATACGTGTTATAAAAAGGGTAACCTGTTGCATATTCCTTTCAGTTTCAATGCCGTATAGAGTACATTTTACAAGGATTACTAATTTAACAAATGAATACGCCAAAGTTTGGAAAAAGCCTATTTTCGTTCATTTTCAGGATTTAATTTCAGCGTTTTCAGGCTCTTTTTTCTGCTTGAGAATGGCATAAAAAGTGGGGAGATAAAATTATCCCTCAATTATATGAGATAAACCTATGCGAATTTTCCATGCACCGGTTAAATAAAAATAAATTGATAAACGTTAAATAAATTTTATCGGTCGTTCAATGTATTGATATTAATGCATCATACCTCAGGTCAAAATCAGGGTTAAAATTAATAAAGGCAAGAGCAGACGTCTACATACCCAAGCTATTCTATTCTATCTTTTTTTACTTTGTAGAATCGCTTTATTTTTTGTTACTTCAATGGACTCTAAAAAGCGTCGTTTCAAAGATGTATTAAGGACTGCCTTACTTATATGGGAGGATGTAGTCAGAGAGTAGGAGGCATAATTGAATGACGGTATTAAGAATTGTTAAGGTCTCAAGAACCTAAACTTCAAATACAAAAGACATTTATTAGTGCCCGCAACACATAGAGTAAAAGAGAGAAAAGATCTCTTTTACCGTTTCCAATATGGAGAGAACTACCTAACCTAACTGAAAAACAGAATTTTACTATATTAAATATTTAGAGCCTCACTCGTTGGCTGAATAGAAAAAAACATTACACTGAATTACTGATAACAGCATTATTCTAAGGAAATCAATGGCCAAGAGAATTTAAATTAGCATAACATTTATTTTATTAGCAATTAATTCTGTAGCAATCAGAAGGAACGCGATAAGTGATACATAGATATCCAATTGCAGAAAAATCATTTCAATCCGTCGAATAAAAATTATTTAGTTACAATTATTCAAGTAATTCATTCAAACTTTTCTCTGAGAAAAATAATCGTCACGAGGTAAATAGAAGCGCCATAATAATCATTCAAAGGTGTTACATTCAAATGAAATTTCGGACACTCAATTCCTTTATTAAGAATAGTCCTTCATTTCTGCAAATATCTAATAACTCTCTCCGCTTTCCCGTGAAGAGTATGCTGAACAAATATTGACATCAAATTTACTCAATCTTATGTAACCAATCACTTCCTGATGAGAGTTAATGGCCTTAAAATATGGTTGGTAAATAAAGGATATATTAAGAGATATTTTCCTTTCTTTTTGACACGAAAACAGGGTAAACGCCTCCATTGATGTTTAAGCAACTGAAACACTATGTGCAGCATGCATCCACTCAACCGAGAGAAAATGAGAGTCAGAGAGGTTTAAGAAAGGTTGTGATGTACGGTGTACGTGGCTCAGAACGCATGGGCTGGATATTCGAGTTTAGTGGGGAAAGCCTGTAGTTAAGGGAAGGAATGGGGAGAGATAACGGGAGGAAATATGTAGAGAAGATTGACAGGCAACATGAAAGGCCCGAGGTCTACGCCATACGCCTGTAATCAACTTTGTTCGGTGAAGGGCGATAAACAATTGGAAACAAATGGATAAAAGGGGAAGAGGTTCAAGGGAATGGACAAGGAATGATTATGTATGATTGTATGGCAATACCTGACGTCAACTAGACTACTTATATCATATCAATCGTTCCCTTAAATTCAGTCACACAATCCAATCAAATTTATATGTCAGGATAAAAAAATAATTGATCCTATTTTGGATCCTATCAGGTAAGTACTCTAACTGTGACAGCTGACCTAATTATGCCTATGTCGCACAAACTGGTAAATTAGAACGGAAGGAAGGAAGATGAGTAAAAGATAAGGTAATACCGAGAGGGAAACCCGGTACCGACAAGATTAACACGGTTTAATGTCTCATTCGAGGAACGGACCACTGTAATTGAGATGACCAAATGATTGTATCTGTGTCAAGTTAGTTTTACCATTATAAAAATTTCCGCCACAATTGGGAATCAAATTTGATCCTTCTGCGAGGAAATCCAGTACATTATACCCATCAGGTCATTTTTTGCAAACATGAAATATTTGCAAAATATTGCAGTAAGCTATTTACTAAACGGATACGTATTAGATACTCGAGTGAAAGGTTTAGGGGGATTTGGTCGACCAAGAAAGTCACGGGTTAATGTCGTGGAATAGACTGTTAAAAGGAGGGAAATTTAAAGCCTTAAGAACAATAAAGAATAAAGGGGTTTCTAAGAATAAAAGGGTGAATGTATCAGACGCTAAGAAGGTTTGCAAGAATAGGATGGTTTGGAGGTAATTATTAAGAGTGAAGCCAGTTTTCTAAGTCTAACGCCTAGAGTTTGGCTCTTGCTTTTGACCATGCCTACCATGAAAGGGTAAAGCGTGATGGTTATGCATGTACGTATTGCAGCAAACCCTTAGAATACAAGCGGGTTCTGAAACTGAATAATTAGGCCGCAGGGGTAAATCCTTCGCTTTAAGCGGACATTACTGTGAATCGTGTCCAAAGCTTGTATGTGACATTTTGTATCTTCAAAGCACGCTCAGCCTTGCATGATATGAGGAATCCCGCACGGTATTCGTCTGTAAAGCACGCAGGCAAATCATGTGTTTATGCGGGGTAACTCCACCTGTCGTTACAAGGTCTGATCGTATCAACTGCGAATGATTATCTGACAATGGAGTTAAGGTCAATGCCAATGGCCGCGTTTAGTTCAACCATACGGTTTAAATGAGATACTATTGCAACTGATTACTTATGACACAATACTCTCTACAGGAAAAAGTTAACATTATAGTGAATGAAATACGAAGCAAGGATTTACTGCACATGGTAGAGCTACTTTTGTTATATTCCGTCTTATTAGTGTGAATGATATGATTACTAGACTGTATTTCATATATTGAGCGTATTTCACCGATCAAGATAGAAAAACGGGCACCAGGGACCAGCCCTAGAGACTTAGAAGGATCTTATTATGTAACTTAATGAGGGTATTGTAGGCAAAAAGTGATTTGAATGGGGGGTTTTCTCAATGTTTTCGAAAACCAGTCCCTTCGTCAGAGATTCCAATTTCAATCTATATCCCTTCGCTGCACATTAATTTAATAAAGTACCTACTGTTGTGAATCTATACGTAAATTTATTTTTTTATTTCGCAATTAATATTTTACTATTACAAAAATTGGTATGAAATGAGATTAAAATGATTATGGAAATGGAAAAGGATTATATATACTTTTATTCAATTCAAATTTATAAAAAAAATAATGGACTAAAATAGCTAAATTTCTAGTTTATCAAAATACGTAGAAATTTTTTTTTGCAGTAAAAGAATAGTCGGAAATTTCAAAGTTATTTTGCAAAAGATAATTTGAAGTTAAATATTTTGGCAATATTTTTTTCAAAATAATGCCAATTGCTTGCGGCGACCAACGTAATGTGCCTTTTTAAATAAACTAATATGCATAACTTAGCGACCTATGCCATCATAAGCATTTCACGAGCGGCCCAGCCACCCAAGCCTGATGCGCAATGATGACAGCATTGTCATTATTGATTAACAATCTATAAATGTATTTTAAACACTGTAAACAGATTAAAAAAGAGGAGAATTGGAACTTTATGAAATAGAAAAAGAGAAAGCATGTAAAAAAGTGTTCGAATGATTAGCTGAATCAGTAAAGCATTTCCAAACCTAAAACAGTGACATGAGCTGATTTTTCTTGGCGCAAAGACTTTTTCTTCTTGATCTCCTGTAAAAACCCACTTAGTAGTGAGTCTATAACAGTTTCAACGGGTGGAAGTATTTCAAAAAAGATGTTTGATAAAATAAATGCGGAGTAGATGACATTCTCACTGGGCATATTCTTAGCCATCAAAGCCTCCAGAAGAATATCCGATAAAAAGAGCAATTGGGTGGATTAATCGAGGAAATTCAAGGACAGAGAACGCGAAGGAAATTATGTGGGATGTCAAAATGAGGATTTATGGAATATTGAAGCTTTTAGTTGAAATGAGAATAAAGCGGAGAACTGCAGCAATTGAATCTTCGGATTGATGACTGCTGACTATAACAAGGATGAATTTAGCTCGATGGCTCGATCGATTTAGTTTATTTTACGTAACCTTTTTACAAAAAAGGCTTAGTTTTCGCTGTTAATATAATGACTATTTTTTCCTCTAAAATGTATAATTCTAATGAAATCGTTTACTCAATCGTCACGGATATTTGGCCATTAAAAGACCATGCATGTAGTTTTACCGGTAAAACAGACTGAGATTCAGTTAAACTAACAATAAGATCAGACTTAAATAAATAGACCAGCAACTCTGTCGACACCATACACGCAGCATTACATTTTTCCATGTTATACTTTTATGCAAAATACTTATTTATCTTAAAAGTTTCAGTCCAAGCATTTCAGTCAAGTCAGTCCAAAGGCGTACACTAAACACAAACATTTTCCATACAGTCACCATTAGAAAAGTTTGAAGTTTAACTATAATAAAATTAATATAATTAATTAATATAATTATCCAACACCAATCAAAAATTTTTTTTTCTGTTGGATGAATATAAAATATCAGGAGAGCACACAGAAAAACATATTACAAAGGCCACACATGCATAGACGGTGCGTCCAGTAAGTTTTATTTAACGATTTTCCCCGAACTGCGGACCAGTTCTAACTTTTCCTCCTCAGCAGTTGTCGCTCGGAATGGATAGTGTCCCCCATATTCTCTTCCATCATCCCGACTTACCCACTCCCCCAGTTTCTGCGGTCGGATCGTGACCTAAAGGAGGTTATTAACCATAATTCACCAAGACCACTCCCACCCTCCTAACCTCCAACAAACCTTTACCCCTGTTGTCTGCGTCTACCACTCCTCTCTTTCACTCCTTGCAAGAATGAAAGGAGAGATTCCTGGCGAAAGATTAGAGAAGGTAAGAGATATGACGGTTTAGAATACTCTCTAGCTCGCTACCTCCCCCCTGAAATCCCCTTGCTAACCCTGCCGAGTTTGCTTACTCCCTATCGTGGAGCGCGCTCAAAAGCTTGTTGAAAGTTGGTCCATTCAGTGTTAACGCTTTCAAAAGTTAAACCTCCCGCACCGCCAACTTGACGTCTCACTCCCTTTTGTTTTACCACTCATTTCTCTTGTTCCGCAGTCGACCCAGCGGGGGGGACCGGTAGTCAGCAGAAGAGGAGGTGGAGGAGGATCCTGAATAGCATAAGAGAGGAGGGCCTGGGGTGAGTGGAGTACGTGCTGTATTTTCCCGCTTGTAAGAACCAAGGTCATAGAACACGCACATTAGTTTCAGATGCATATTTTGTAAAAACAAATTAATAACTTTCCTAACTGCTTTCGATAGTGTTCACGACCTGAGAAGCGATCTTTTTGCAAATGATGTGACCATGGTACTAATACATATCAGTAATGTGGTAATAATAGTACCATGGATATGACGATATGGCGTGAATCGAAACGAGGGTAATGTGGGTATGCTTGCAATATTTGGCAATGTTTTCTATCTGCTGACTATATTATTTCAACGATGTTTTAACGGATAAACCATAAATGACACAGACGGGAATTGCATAGCGTAATCTCTTGTTTTAGGTTTACCTCTACCACGTCCCAGAAAGCTCATTACTGGTAATCTTTAGGGCCAATCTTACCTTAATGTTGACCATTTTAGACTCCTGGTGAATGAGATTGAAAAATGTTGTGTTTAAGAACGGAATTTTAAGGTATCCAAGACGCTAGCAATTCTTTCAAACGGAAGAGCCAAACTTGCTCAAACTGGTAAATTATTTAGGAGACATACAAATACTAGTTATCAAGTAAAAAAAAGTAATGAACGGATTATATAAAGATTATAGTGTCATTTATATATTTTTTCACTGCAGAACAAATCCAAATGATTTAATGAAATCATTAAAAAATTTAGTCATCAAATAGTCATATTTTTAATTCACCATAGTTCATCATTGTCACCATTTATTTCAGGGCCGAAAGGTCGTAACCAAAGAAACGCACATAGCTAGCATATATAAAAATTTGTCGACTCATGTTTCGGATTCCTTGGCATCCGTGTAGAACTATGGACTTTATTATGCGGATACTCCACAATTTTCTTGCGTGAAAAAAACTGTTAGATTTTTTCCACTATGTTTATAGGCTTGCTCGAACATCATCGTTAGTAACGGAATCCACATGAAACAGATTATTATGTTAAAAACAAGAAATTTAGTTGTGTTTGGGTTAGGGACTGTGTAGAATGGCGATTGTAACAATTAAAATAACTGCTCCTCTCTAGAAATTTTCATTAAGAAATACCCGTGATGATATATAACTAGAGCCGAGACTTTCATCTTTTAGCTTTCGCGATCGACAGTGAAATAACAAGACAAATCGAGATATTCCGATCACCTCAAATTAATGTATACAAGATTGATTTCATGGGTATTTCACTTTCCCATTTAGCTATCCCATCCTACACCAATCATCCTCGAATAACTTAAATTTCAGCGTTATTACCATACAGTTTTCATGCGTAAGAAAACTGAAATAGTATGTTATGATATTCTAAATGCATGATTGCACATGAGAGATAGTGACCAAAAGATTGTATACTAGGCTTGAATGACTGACCAGGTTTGGTAGATTGAGGGAAATTGGGAGGGAAGTAATTTAACTGAGAAAACGACCACTGTAATTTAGGACCAAAGCAGATGAATCAAACATATTTCTCCAGCGTTAAACAGCGAAAGAAAAATCGAATCCTAGCCTAAACTCCACAATAAACTGGAGCATAGGCCTGTTTTCCACCAAGTTTAACCCTTAAGAGGTCGCGCACGGTCTAAAAGACCGGGTGGCTCTTAAAGTTGCAATTTAAAAAATATTTATCTCATTGTAAACTCTGGCCTTTTGAGTACCTTCATAATAGTCAATATTGTGTCAAAAGACGATGTATGAGATCTCCCTGTGAGATAGGTAATTTTTTATAATCACTTTTTCCCCATTGTGCACCATTTATTTCGATATGTGAACGGGAGAGGTCGCGCACGGTCTAAAAGACCGGGTGCCTGAAACAATTTTCGTAAATATATTTCAGAAGTATTTCACCCCAAAACTTTAAAGAACATCATCTATAAACTCTATAGTTTCAGATGATAGGGTGCAAGAACTATTTGTACAATCTATTTTTTATTATTCTGTTTTCCTTCGACCTATGTTTGACAGGGATAGCCCACGTACGGCCTGAAATGTGAATCCGATGCCGTGCCCGCCTATCCATCTCGTTGCCTGACCCTTATTCATTATCTTACATATAATTACATTTCCATACTAGCTCATCACATCGCAAGCGTTACATGTATTTACATTGTGGTGTCTGCATTTCTGCGAGCGCGTGGCGCAGATCCGACCCGCCTCGCTGTCTTTGCTTGGAAGAATATGAAAACTGGTGAAACAGTCTCTACTCGTGGTTGAGAGCAGTTGACCTCGTAGTCTTATGAAATATACTTTTTGTATTTAAATTTTTTACGGTTTATAAGTATTGGGCAAACGTTTACTTTCGCATATTCTTATTATCCTTGAATAAATTGATGGTGGTAGCCTGTAAGTATTCAGCGCGTCTCATTATTGTACATATTTTCGTTATTTACAGTCATACTACTTTCAAAGAATTGTATATCCATTCTAGGTGGCAATTCAATCCCGTGTGTAAGTTGGAATTTTATGAATCACAAAAATATTTTGTTATTTTTACTCTTGTGATTTTTGGAAATCTAGCGTCAAAATACGTTTATCGTTCCAGCAGAAACGGAAGGTGCAAATATTTTAAATCGCTTACTTACTTACTTATTGAAACCACATTTGCGTTGTTTGTATGTTGGTACAAAAAGCTTTGTATTCTCAGAGCCCCAAACACTCGCCATGACTCATTTAGAGGAAATGTAAGTGTAAAGGATCAGGATTCTTCTGCAAAGTGAGACAGGTGAAGAGGAAATAATTCCAAGAGATACAGATGAGGAGGAAATCCTAGAGGAAAGAGACCATGATACGCTTTGTGAAGAATCTGCTAAAGAGTGAGACAATGACAATGTGGAACAATCTGATTCAGTGCATTACACCATAAAAGACGGAACAAGTGAGTGGAGTGCTTTTCCCACAAGTCGAGCAGTGCGCAACAGTAGAGTAAATATAGTCACATGTTCCACAGAAGTAAAAGGGATTGGGTTAAATGCCAAATCCTCAATTGAGTCGTGGGCGTTATTTTTCCCTGACATAGCCATTGACAAAATTATCAAATACACAAATACATGTATTGCATGGCCTTGGCCTTATTATATTGGCCTTATTATTCTCGCGAGAGAGATGCTAATGACACTAATATTATTGAAATTAAAGCCTTGTTTGGCCTTCTATATTTGGCAGGTGTTTTGAGGGCATCACATCAAAATCTTGAGGACCTTTGGGCACTAGATGAAACAGGAATAGAGCAGTTTTGCGTTACAATGTCTTTGAAAATACTTAAGTTTTTGATGCGTGTATTGCGGTTTGATAATATAAATTATAGGAATGACAGCAAAAAATTTGACAAACTAGATCCAATACGAAGTGTTTTCACTCATTTTGTCAACTGGTGCATGGCGCATTACACAATTGGGAAATACGCGAACATAGATGAGATGTTAGAACCTTTTCGCGGCAGATGTGGTTTTAGACAGTAATTGAAAAATAAACCAGCAAGGTATGGAATCAAGATTTATCCTTTAGCAAATTCCCTCATACTTTCCACTCTAAATATGGAAATCTATGCTGGCAAGCAACCTAACGGAGATTTTTCGGTAGACAACAGCCCGCTGAAAGTTGTGCAAAGATGGATACGTCCAATTTCAGGATACCGTCGTAATGTAACTTTTGACAATTGCTTTTGCTCGGTTTCCTCTAGCAACTCAAGTTGTAATTGACAAGATGACACTTGTTGGAACTTTAAGATAAAACAAACAATAAATACCGCACCTGTTCGTAAACACCAAACACCGTGAAACGCATAGCAGCCTATTTGGATTTGAAAAATCTTGTACACTTCCGTCTTACGTTCCGGAAAAGAACAAGGAAGTTTGCATGACGATGATAAAATTGATAGAGATACTGATATTTCAGCTACGTCGGAAGTACTTACATTTTATATTGCAACAAAAAATGGCTTTGATACCGTTGATCAGCTGAAAGGAACGTATTCAGTAGCAAGGAAAAGTTGTCGTTGGCCATTGACTTTTTCTGCGCTTGTAAACATATCTGCAATAAATGGATGAACATAATATTTTGTAATGTAACTATGAAATAATATGAACAGAATAAATTTACAGAAAACATAAAGTGAATAACTTTGCATAGATTACTTAAAAATTAGAGCTTCCTCAGAAAATCTACCTACCAGTCTAAAAACAAAAAATAGGAATGTCTTTGGTATTCCCAATGAGAACATACCGCCGCAGAGGGATGTAGGCCCAGGATGATTTGCGTTTTGCTCATGGAAATAGAATTAAAGAAGCCGGAAACACTGCAATATGCTCAAAATGTTTTTGTAAAGGGCACACTGTCACTACTTGCGTCTGTTGCGCTGAAGTTGAAAACAGATAAGAGGACGATGTAGTGGAGCAACATAGCTCTGACGATAATAAAAAAATACCAATGTGATTCAAATTATAGAAATTTTACATTTTTACCTCTAATATTCTATTCTTTAACTTCACACAGGTTACAAGATAATTCAAAATGAATTTACGGTGGAGTTAAAATGCATTTATCATTTAAAATATATATAAACAACGTAAATAATTATGTATAAAATTTATTGCTGCTTATTTAATATTCTGTTGGTATATTTTGACTTTTAAATATATTAATTTTTAATAAATAAATAAATTATTCAACTTTTTGTAAACACGGTCTTTTAGACCGTGCGCGACCCCTTACGTCCCAGTACACCACTCGACCTCTTAAGGGTTAAGGATGATTACGAATAAATATGTATATATAAATAAATACATATTATATATTAGTTGTGAAATTTTCGCCAATTGGCCAAAAATATATAAAATAAGACTTACAGGAGGTAGGAGAAAGACATATAGATAAACAGGATTTGTTCTTACGGAACGTTTCTTTTCCACAAGTAGGGCGGAATTAAACATAGACACAAAAAAAGGAACACTCACACAATACGTTCTGATATTTTGGATGCTATACGCAACCTTTCTCACAGAAGGAAGAATACAAACTCATTTTTGTGTTTGAGTGTCTCATGAGTTTGTATCCTTCCTTCTGTGTGAAAGGTTGCGTATAGCATCCGAAATATCAGAACATATTGTGTGAGTGTTCCTTTTTTTTGTGTCTATGTTTAATTCCGCCCTACTTGTGGCAAAGTTTATCTAAATTATCACGTGTGTGAATTTTCCACAAACTCGTATATATATAATATATATATATATATATATATATATACGAGTTTGTGGACAAATCACACACGTGATAATTTAGATAAACTATATGCTGAAAATAAATGTATATATATATATATATATATATATATATATATATATAAATATATCATTTATTTATATATATAAATAATTTCTTGAAGGATCACTCGAGCGATAAATGTAAAATATGCCAAGAGGGTGGTCGATAAAAATATAGAAACAAGCGAAAGACACTTACTGGCATCCACCTTTCTCAAGGCAAAGAGTAGGAATGAGGAAAGGGATAGTTAGATAGAAATTGAGGTAGATTGAGGGCAAAGATGGGGATACGAACGCGTACGAATACGTTGTAAAGTTGCCAGAATGAATCCAGCGGTTCTTATATTGCTGAGGTGCACCCACTCTGGTAATCCACGAAAAGTCGGATATCTGAATCTAGGCCTGCCTTTAGAGCAAATGATATATTAATTCCGTTGATTTTATCAACACAGGGCGATTCTGCTTCAAGAAAGAATTTCTTAGAAAGATTTTAGGTATCACTATCAACTTCTTCTCCGAAAGGCAAATGGAATCCTAGTTGGACCTCACAAAAAAACTGCCGTTTTCCACATAGTTTAAGAGGGCTTACGAATAGGGCTAGAAGACGGGAGAGCCAAGAGATCCTTGCGTGAGCAAAATACATAAACTCGGGACCTGGGTAAGAGAATACAGCACGGGCAAGAAACGTTTAATTGAGAGTGTCGCGCAATGAAAATTTAATCCACTTAGCCAAGGGAAGCAAGAGGCCGGACAGAGAATTGGCTGCGAAGGGAGAGGAGAGGACTCGACCTAGGGTGTAAAAGCAGAAGGACGACTCGGAAAGGATTCTGGGAAAATGAGGTTAGGCGACGAAGAGGAGCGATGATAGAAAGGAAGAAGAGGTAAACGTCTCCCCAGTAGATCTTACGATTTAAGTAAATTTCCCACCGCAAATGTATCGTCATTTTTTACGTACTAATGTAAGTTACACAAGAAGGTGATATTATGCTGAATAAACCATAAACCAATAAACCATAATTTAACCTTTTCACGACGTTTTCCCATTAAATGAGTTTTAAATTATATCTCATCAAAGCACGGACGGAGAAACTGAAGAAGAAACTGGTTGTTTCCGTTATATTAAAATGTAAGTTCTGTGAAAAATAACAAAAGAAACAAATGTTTACAATTAATTATTTTCTAGCTAGAAAATTAGCATAGCAAACTTCTTCAGAAATCGATTCACCAACACATAACTGGTATGTTAAGTGGTAAAGTGCATTATTAGGAGATATAGTCCTACAGTTGGCTCTTCTGACTGGAAAAAGTTATCATTTAAAGGTACACTCGTCGACTAATCGCCAGCTTTAGCACAACAATTTAACTTATGGACAATCGTCAGTGACAGAAAAAATTTTGTTAAACACTATTATTTATAAAAAAGACTGATTATCTATTTTTGAGCATATTTTCAAGAAATTGCGAGTTGACCTCCTTTAGGTGGCTGAGGAATTTTACAAGCACAACTCGCTAAAAAAGAGAATAGAGAATACAACAGTGTGAGAAACGAGACTCTTAGCAAACCCGAGAAAACTTAACTAGAGAAGATCGAGGAAGAAAGAGATGAGAACAGCCGGGATGAAGTAATGTGAGTTGGGAAAGAAGGGGCGAAGATGATGAGAGGTGAAACAAAAGCTAAAGTGACAAAAGAAGAAGGGCCATGAACCTAAGTTCCAAATTCCTCTTCTCTCAAAGGCTTTCTCGTCTCATCTTACGGTCTTTATTAGTGCCCGCTTTCGTCGTCCTTTGAACTAGAGACGCTGTCGTGGGGTCTGATCCCAACATTTCATTCCCGAAACAGGATCCTGGTGATGAAGAAGAAAAGATAAGTCATAAGTCAAGCAATTTTCTTTCACTAGTCAAAAACAGAAATATGAATATGCGAATCATTCAGGCAAAAGAGGATTTTATAAGAAGATAACTATTCACTATAACCCTCAAGAAAGATAGCAGAAAATCAACGGCCAAGAGATTATTTAGGAGTGTATCGTTGAAGGACTTTTTGCCTAAATTATTTAATGACGTTAAGGTAACAAACAGGATACAATTCAGTTTTACACATCTAATGTGTTGTGAGAAACACGTTAGTGACTTTCTTTCTAAAAAAAAGCTTTTTAATAGTTAGTTTGTAAATATTTTCAACTTTGATTTAGACTTTAGTGATTTGACCTATGCTTAGGATTTTAGAAACTTATGGTTTAGAGTGCCGGTGAGAAACGCGGACCAAATCACTGCTGGTTTTGGAAGTATTTCTCAAATTTATCAGCAAGTTGGACTACCATATCACAGAAAGAAATTGTTTAACATTATTCTCTATTCTGAAAAATGAAAAACTAAAGTGTTTTACAGCGCAATATTTCCTGGCCAATAACCTCTACGGATCATTTGAGTCGCAATAAATAAAAGGCGACTAGGTAAATCCTGGGTCGAAAAATTCCTATGCCGATAATTCAAGATGTTGCTTGAATAATATTGCAATCGCAAAAAATCCACAAGGATGGGTGTGAATGTTCAATATAGGTTCACCAATACTATGACTCATGACTGTACTCGGAAGTCTTGGTATAGTAGCAGGGATTGCAGGTATTATTCCCATTTGAATCACCATCTCAACATTTTCTAGGCAATACCGAGTAGCGACGTAGAATTACAATACCATATAAAAAAATAATAATACCAAAAATAATTTAAATATAACAAAATAACTACTATATCTCAATGATGTGTAGTTAATTGTTCAATTTTTTCCATCTACACGAAGAAAATACCTAGCGAATTAGGGAAAGTCAAGAGTGCAAAATCTTCTTCGTTTTCCTTTCCCTTTCCTTGATTTTACACTTCATCATTTCCTTTAGTTGTGATTCTGAAGCGGTGCTCACCTTATAACACCCTGGGACCAGAGAATATTGGCACACGGCCCAACAGAGAGGAGGAATAAGAAAATATTCCACCCATAGGAGAAACGGAATATCTACACCTTCAAAGTGTAGTTATGTAACGTGAGAAGAGGAGCGTTTTGAAAAGGGGCGTCCGAAAGAGAAGGGAAGAGTTGGAATATATAATTAGAGAGGGTGGTTGGCGAATGAAGAAGAAAGTGCGGGCGAGGGATAGCTGTGACACGGCAGATGTATCGAATGAGGCCACCGTATGTGCGAGGTTAATGGAGCGGTTGGAGGGAAGAGGTCGGGGAGAATGAGAGGCCGCTTGTGCAGATGGAATTGTCGAAGAGTGGTTGAAGAAGCGTAGTTGAAGAGGAAAGGAAGAAAGAAAGAGGTTAGTGGGAGGAGACTATCTAAAGTCCTCTGGCTCCCACTCGTCTACCGTTACACAGTGGTCCAGGTACAGCTCGCCACACAGTGGTCCAGGTACGCTGAAAAATTGGCCTTCGTAAAAAAAAAGACGTCCAATCGAAACCAACTAGGGCACATGTAGGTCTTTTCGGTCGCTGACCACGAATCTAAGGTCAAAATTTGTGAAATAAGAATAGGATTGTGAATATATGTACAAATGTCAAACTTGGTAAATGATAAAAGACATCGACTAGTTTCATAATAAGAAAACAAGAGATGACATAATAATATACGAGAATTTCATAATAAACTATAAATATATGTTTTTGAAGGTCTGGAATAAGTATTGATATTGAACGTTGCTTTGAATTAATATTTCATAAGTAAACACCTAATATCATGACAGGAGTGTATATTTAATGTATTTATGCTTAAAACATTTTAAATTAGATTAACGTTGCAATTATATACGACAGTAGACAATACAAAATGTGTTGATATAGAAATTATTGAAGAAAAGATATTTTGAACGATAAAAAAACGTTATTTATTCATACTATCATGCATGTAATTTCACATAATCGAACAAAATATGCACATAGGGTGGGTCGAAAAAATGTGAATTTAAGAGTATCGAATTAGAATAGAGCCAAAAAGTTGCGTATTTGCATGCTAGTAAACGAAAAAAATGTTGAAAATCTTCTGTTTATCTTCAGTTCGCGAAAAGGGCTAAAAGTTACAAAAATGGGACAAAAAACACCAAATATAATCCCAAAGCTCAAATTTTACAGATTCCGTTTTTCAACTTCTAATAGCGGAAAAGTACTTAATTTTACTAGCTTGCTTACAGAAAAAATATTATGAAAAATCGCGCGCTAAATTATGAGCTCACGCCTAAGGTCTTAAGCTTGAGAATACTTCACCTTCCAGCTCTTCGTTCATTTTGCGAAATCATTTTTTCTGAAATAACCCAAACCCCACCACACGAAGGTGACTGCAATTCGACTTCCACTCTCACCCTTTTCAACCATCCAGGGCGTTGTAAATATGTTGGATTGCCACTATTAGGAAGGGCGTTTACTTGAAATAGGACTTGGTTGAATTTTTGCATCGAAGGTCCTGAGTGCAAAGTTTCCATTATGTATCCATATCTCCTATCTTTTCCGCAAGATTCTACGAATAAATTAGCAGCTAGTTTTACGCATCTTTCAACTGCTTGTGTCAAGCAGGGAAAATTGAAAATTCAAACATAAGCAAAGTTCTATTTTGCAGAAATGATGAAGTAATCTCTGTAGCCAAGCTTTCCACCATCGGAGGGTGCATTGAAGGCAGAAAATATTTCATCCACGCAATCAGCTTCCTGTAGTTCGTGGCACCAACATTTGAAATTATGACCTTGCTTTCAGTATTTTCCTTTCACCCAACTCTCGAATGTGTTGTTTCTTATCCACTATCATGGCTTACAGCATGCAATCTGGTCTCGTAGTTTGTAGAACCTTAAATAGATAGTAAGGACCGTATTTTTCGGAGTGGTATCTCTTAACATCCAACAAGATTAGAGCTTACATCCTCACAATGTAACTGGCAAGTATCTTCAGTTCGTCCTTAGGACTTATTTGGAAAATAAACAATCATTATACGTGGTTTTCCCATGTCCATCATCGGGAATGACTGATTGGCCCAAGTTATAATATGATATCACTATGTCGAATAGCATTTAAATTCTCTCTATGGCGATTCATTGTTAAACAACAAATGTGTGTCTTCGAATTTAAATGCTTGAGCTATGAGGAATGTCCCAAAATTAAAGTTTAAATTAAATACGGTTCTTCAATTGTTCTCATATTAAGCATCATAAAACTTAGCAGTTTGAATGCAGTAGCAAAGAAACGCAAATCTTCGCACATGGGCGGTATAGCGGTCAGGCTATACCTAATATCAATGCCACCTTCTTGAAAGACACGACTACTTAATTGTCAACATCTTAAGCAAAATAACGTACAAACATCGATATTCGTGTGACGGCTTAGTGAATTTGAGGATGTATGACTTCCGGGTTTCTTTTCACGTAGGTCCATGGTGCTGGGACTAAAGTGTCACCCGGCGTAGTAGTCGGCTTCCTCAGGTCATTAAAGTAAAGTGGATATGCAGTTTAACCTACAATGTTATAAAAGTCACCGAGTGTAAACAATTTATTTGCAATGAAAATTACGGAAAGAGCTTAGCCTCTGTTGATATGACCCTGACCAGAGGAGTTCATCAACTTTAGCTAGTCCTCTTGGCAAGAAAAACAATTGTAGACACCTAGTTACTGAACGATGCCATGGCACATAATTCTTTTTCCCCATGGTTCTCTAAACAATACTTGCATTAACGACATTCTCCCTCATTCAGTCCTAATTTCCTATAATCCTCAACCTCCTTAATCTTTTAATAATTTTCTTCTAACGGCTGGCAGCCAACTCTTCGTGTTTACTTTTGTTGTCTCTTCCTCGGTTGCTCTCATTACCTTGTTTTACGATCTCAAGTCCCTTTTCCACCCTGAGGATTTTGTGAGTTAACTCCTGGTTTGCCTTTCTTTTTGCTCCGTTGAAAATTCTATGCTCCGCTTCCTTAATTCATTCTCCATTCCTCAGTTTCAAGTTTTAATTTCAAGTTTTAATTTGAAGTTTTAATTGATAATTCTCTACACTATAACCACCATGAAATAAAAAGTAAATTCTTTTAGTTCTACAAGGCTACGGTTGAGCCAAAACAATTACCCAATTATGTTTGTCCTTAGTACTAAGGCAAAAAGATGTTTAGGAATATTTTATGTTTCACCAAATCCCAGAAAGCGAACATTATTTTACCATGCAAGACAGATGCCGTAGAAAATTTCTGTCCTACGATGAACTGAGATAATAATGATAATATATAAGGCTCGCTCAAAGACAATAAACGAAGAGCTATTATCACAAAACAGGGTAAAATTTCAATATAACTCAACACGCAGGTCTTGATTAGTGTTCAGCATCAACTGATAGAGAGGTTGACGCAGTGACTTCATACACTAACCAAAACGCAGATAGAAAGCTTATTAATACCTAGTGGTAAAGCAACGTTTTGTCGCTAAACTCGTCTGCACAACTTGGTGCATCTCTAAGATACGTGCAAGAGAATTGGTTTGAAGGAAACCGCGACTTTGCAATTTATGGTCAACGGCGTCCGGACGTTACTCAGCATCAAGACACTATTTGATGAAACTGTTTTCACCAATGGGAATACTGACGCGGAGGAACGGAAAAAAGCTATTTACTCTCTACGGATGAATACGTTTTACTAAATACATTCGTTTGTTTGAATAGTTAATGCTCTAAACGAGACGAATTGATGAACTGTTTTCACCAATCGGAATCCTGCCGCGGAGGAACGCAAAAAAGCTCTTTACTTCATAAGGATAAATAGGTTTTATTAAATACGATCGTCTGTTTGAATCGTAAATGCTCTGAACGAGATTATAGGTATTTTTCCCTTCGTGCAAACTCGTCTCGGTCCTCCCCGGCATCCTTGCACCGTTGGGAGAGGCGCTGGAATTCGATGAACACGAAAAAGCATGAAATTTCCCGAGTGCAAAATCATTACCATCGCCGCTGACGAAACTTCTTAAAAGTTTTTGTCACATTGAGTCGTTGCTCTAAAAAGTATATAACCAGCGTCTCATTTAAACTGCCTCAGGAACTTCGAAATGGGCTGGGGACGACAGGGGTAGGGAAGTCCAGAAGGAGAGCAGAGAGGAGATGGTGACAAAATCGGAAGATGCTTTATCGGGTCATTGGGTGAACAAATATAAGAAAATTGGAGTAACTAGGTGTCTACAGTCCTAGCCGACCCGGTTCGAAACCCAAGAGTGCAGGAAATTTCCAGCTGTTAGTTTTTTATCTTTTACTAGCTGTACCTGGCATGCATTGCAATGCTTTGTTCTTTCTATGTAGGTACACATACAAAGCAACATTTACATATAAAATATAAATGAAATACAATGATTTTTTGTGCCCTAAATTAACACTATAAGGACCAGACCCGTCATTTTGACGGGTAACCTCTACTTTATCATATTGCCTACAATTTTTTTTCTGTCGTCTTAATTTTTTCTGACTTATTTTTTTTTGTATGGTACGTATTCTGTTAAAATATAATTTAATTTTTTCACATAGAAATGGAGTTATACCACCTGTCTACCTTAAAAGACCAACACCCGTCAAAATGACGGGTTGGGCGTTTCTATTTTATTTGTAACGGTAACGCGTGTTTTATCCAGGAAATCACTACACCATATTATGTCTGGCCTTTTTGATGTATTAGTTAAAGAAAGTTAGTTTAGTTTTTGATGTTTTAGTTAGGGAAAGAAAAGGCAGAGAAGGGTTATATCGTGCGTGGGTGGCCTTACAGCGCATATATGAGTGTGGCGTCAGTAGCTTTCGCAAGGCTTACGGGAGCAGTGCTTCTTCGAAATTATTTGTAAACAATTACTCATTTGTGTTGATAAATAAAGAAAAAGGTTACATTTAATGAAGTTATCACTTAATTTTCACATAAACGAAGAAATATTTAAAATAATTACTATCCGTCAAAATGACGGGTAATGGTCCTTTTAGGTAGCCATACAACCCCGGTCCTTCTAGTGTTAAAGCTGAACATATTTATTCACGTACTTTGGGATTTACATTATTTTTGGTCTTATTGCCCTGTGCAATCATACTAATATATTAAAATTGAATGGTGTATGTATGTCTGTTGCTCAATCACGCAAAAACTAATGAACCGATTGAGCTGAAATTTGGCAAGTGGTTAGTAAATGTATCTGGGTGTAACATAGGCTATAATAAAAAGCCCTTAGGGCCCCAAAACGCCCCCCTTGGTGGTCGGTACATTGGATTGCAGTGATTTCATTTTTTGCTTTTTAAAATTACTTTCCCTAAGGAAAGAGGCCTGGGATTTTTTTAATCGGATGGCTAAATAAATGAAAGTTTCTAATTTTTTCAATCGATTTTATCTTACTCTTCGTAATTGTCTGAAAATCATGTTTTTTGCTGAAAAATCTCACATTATTCTCTGTAATCAACAATATAGCATATTTCCTTAGCAACCAGAGATTTGATTTTCAAATGATATTCACGCCTCTACCATTTAAGCTATCCTGCAGGCCCAAGATAGCACGTAGAAAGAAAATCTGTAAAAGAAGGGCCCTGAGTCCCAAGGATCCCCTAATAGATTGCTTAGGGATGTGATCGACATATTCAATGCACATATTCAATGATATTTACAACAAGTACACTCTTCAATGTCAATTCTCAAAGTAGCTCTCATAGGGGCACTGTATGATTATGAGAGAATACTTACGTAGTAAACGATACACATCAAGGAATTAAACGTGCAAGAATATTTACGTTCAGCGAGTAGTAATGGTATCAATGCCTCTGTTGATATAACAAATACGGCGTTGTTTCATATTGTTTAATACTCAGATGTATTACACGTAGTGGAACTCTCTGCCTCTTATTACTATTACGAACGGTTTTTTTAACCAATTCCCACATTATAAATTATACGAGTTTTTAACATATGTTTAAAAGTGTAATGTAAACTCGATGATTGAGTGAATGTAAGTAAACTTGCATTCACTCAATCATCGAGTTGCCTATTCAAGACTATCACTAGCCGCTGTGTTTCCCCTCCTTGGATTTAAACATATATCCATCAACATGCCTGTTAGAAAAAAGAATAATCTTTCGAATCAATCTGCTAAAGCAAGAGGAATGTCTTCTTCGCGAGAAAATGAGCCCTTGCAATAAAAGCGACAAAAATTAGACTTGGATGCTCTAAGACATGCCCACTAGCGACCTCATGAAAATCTCCCCGTGGTGTTTGGACTTGAACATATATCCACCAACATACCTTATAGAAAAAAGAGTAACCTTTCGATAAAATCTTCTAAAGCAAGAAGAATGTCTTCTTCGCGAGTAAATGAGTCCTTGTATGAAAAACGACAAAGGTTAGACTTGGATGCTCAAAGACATATCCACTAGCGAACTCATGAGCATCTCCCCGTGATGTTTCTCGGGTTACGCTGCACCAATTTCATCCTTATCCAACCTACGGACGGGTAACCAACTATAAATCTGGTTAAAATACGTACCAATCTGTTTCGAAACTCCAGTCTCTTTTAAGGTGGCGAAAATTATAATGACGTCACTGCATGTTTCTTACCCGAAAGAAGAATGGAAATTATGCGCCATCCGTGCATAAAAATCGACAAGTGCACTAAAAATCACCACGGATTTTTTTTATTTAGAAACCGAAACAAATGATTATGGAATTCCCTTTATGCCGAAGGCACAGCCCGGGTGTTGGAGGACTCATAGGTCAACTAAACATGGCTGCTGATGAAAATGCTCATTTTGACGTTTTCATCCGCTGGATTGTACCCTATTCTCCAATCCTGATTAAGATACTCATCGCACATATCGACGTTGAATTGCGCAACTCAATTGAGTCATTGAATGAAAATATATTTTTGTATACAAGGGAAGCGATCAAGCTGTTAATCACTCAGAAGACGGCTAAAGAGAACCGAAAGGACGAGGTGACCATCTATCAACCTGGGTGTTATTTAAGTAGTGTTTTGGTTTCCCGTGCATGAAAGAGGACCAACAGTCACTCATCTCTCCGTGCACCTGAAAAATAGTCAGCGTGTCTACTAAAACGAACACAACATACAAGATAGGTTACGAACTCCTCAAAACACCATGCTAACAGTAATCTTTAGGCCTTTTGGTTTTCATATAAAATAAGTTGAATGTTTTACACACCCGTTGTATTTCAACGTGTACCTTCCACTAGTTACAAATAAATGTTTAGGCTGTCCAACTCGTGAGCATACAACTATAATACTTGACCATGTTTAAAGCATCTACAACTATCAAATTAGTCACTGAAGCTGGCCTTAAAATGCTACAGACGTGAATAGCCATTCATAAAATAGCAATTAAATGGAGATTTTCGCCTGGTTGCCAAGGAAATTTCATTTGTTTAAAAGGAGGAGTGTGATGGATTTAGAGATTAAAACCCAATACTTGGAGAAAAACGAAACGTATAAGACCACTGGATGAAATAATTAAATACTGCATTATTTTATGCGTCTATGATAATAATTTTAATTGAAATATCTAGAGTGCAAATTGTTTTAAAAAAGTAAATAAAGAAACTCCTGCACATAATTCAATGATTTTCTTATGGGGGTAAATGTTATCAATATTGAGGTGAAAACAACTCCAAAATTGGCAATTTTTATAATTTAGAAACCTTTGTGTATTTGAATGCGTTTTGCAAAGATTTCAAGTCAATCGACCGGCTACTTTTCAAGTTTTGCGAGCACAAACATACACAGGCAGGCAGTACAGAATTCTTACATTGTATCGAAGTAGTACGCCCCTTAAAAGGTTGTTAAAAGTTTGATCATAAATCTCCTTCTGTCGTGAGCAGGTTGATGCCAACGACGGAATGTTTTCCACTTTCCGAAAACAATTCTTCCCTTACCAGTTGGTCCACCAAGTAATAGTCATCATAAATCGTGTGTATAACCTCAGGTGTCATTCACCACCCCCAATAGCCAGAGAGCCATTTTTTCTTTCACAGTGACAAAATAACACGGAAAATGTGATTTCGGATCAAAGCACATACAAACCACTCCTCCAGAGAATATGCTAAGCGTAAAACATTTCCGTGCACTAATAATTGACCCAAAATGCCTGATGAGTACCCAGGAAATACTTCTAAGAACATTTCTGTTTCGTGGAAGTTCATTGTGATCCTTCTCGAATGCCCATCGTCCGGACAAAAAACTCCTACTCCCAGGCGAAACGTCTTATTTTTTGTGCGCCTCGAGTCATTCCCCCGTGCTGAAACACACAACATCTTATATGAACTCCTTTTGAGAGTTCAACGTGGGACGGAGATGAGAAAGAGTAGGATGTCAGAAACCAGAAGAAGAAGACGAAATCGGTGAAAAGAGACCAGTAGGAGGACAAGGGGGGATAGCATGCAAGGAACCAGGAAGGGGAGGAGGGGGAAAGGTTAGACGAGTCGTAGGGTACAGGGTAGAACCAAAAAGAAGTTGTAGTAGTAGTATGGCGAAGAATTAAGAGGACAGGGGAACGTGTATATATAATGAGGGCAAAAACATCCGGGGACTACGGCAAAAGGCTGCAAGCGAAGCAGCAAAGGGAAGGACGTTTTTAGTCGTCGTACCGGGAGAAAAGGACCGAGCCCTTGAATAACTCAAAGGAGAAAACAAGGATATTAACAATGGCGCTGTCGAGTTGGGAAGGGGGGTTGGGAGGGAAGAAGAAACTGGGAGGGAACATTACGGTGCCGGAACGTAGGACGAGGAGCGTAAGAGGAGAGAGGTGGGAGTGAATCCGTGGGAGAAGCAGACTGAAATTATCTAACGCGCGCGCTCTCTTGCTTGCAGTTTCAAAGGGTGATGCACGGCCGTGGAGGAAAACCCTTTTCGCCCTTAAAAGGTATTAGCAAAGTCTCATTTTGGCGTAGCCGCGGGGCGGACCAGGCACACTCACTCAACTAACTCGTATAAGAGGCTGGATTCGGAAGGTTGTTTGAGAGACCGTGAGAGCTACATTTCGGCGCGGGTGAGTAATTCGTGATGTGGTGGCGAATTTTAAGCTAAAGGCTCCTCAGCCTTAAACCAACTTTGGTTTAATGGAAAAGTCATTAAAGTCAACGCGACCTCCCGAAGAAGTTATGAATTTTATAAATTGGTTCCCCGAACTCCCGAATGTTTAATCGCTCGACTAGGTGGATGGTATCGTTTTAAATAAAACATGATTTAATCCGTGTTACTCGGATTCGAGTAAATGCACTGGCCTCATATGGTTGGAACTAACTAACACAAAGTCAAGCTATGGAGAAACTTAATCTCCATCACGAGAAAATTTTAGTAAATTGGAAGTATTTGAGAATAGGGTGCGGGGAATTATGAAGATCAGGGAGGGAAGCTGGTTAGCGAAATTTACAAGCGAGAAATAGTTGTAAAAGGTGGAAAGAAATTAAGTTACCTTCTGGCATTCGAAAGAGGCGGCAAAAATGTATCATTGGTGCAATGATTGAATGCACGTTCAATTATGTGACATGAGTGGAAAATTTTCGTTAAGTAGGTAAGAGAAATATACAAGAAAATTTGAAATTATGTACGATACAGAGTGAACAAGTAGGTACGTAGAGCTGAAAACAGACTATTTGTGAAGCAAAGACATGATGTAGTGAGTTAAGACAAACCCTGCTAATGAATACGTTTAGGTAAGGCCTTTACAAAAGCCTGCCAATCATGAGGCAGAACACTTAATGGAAAAGATAATATCCATATTGAAAAATCACTTGGTAAAATTCCACACTTTAATTACCTACGTAAAAACCGACCCAGGTTTCGGCAATTCAGTGCCATTTTCAAGGTATCTGATCGTGTGGTGGCCGAGTATATAACCCTTATAGGGTGGAGGGAGTGGGAGGTAAAAGGAGTGGGAGGGGGGGATGGAGGTGCAAGGCCGAGAGTTGGGGGGGGGAGAGAGGGGGTTACGTTAATCCTAGGATTTTGAAAGGAAAGATCCAGGGAGGGATGAGTCAATCTGGAGTTCTTTTTGTGGAGGAGTGAGAACAACTATCCAACTAGAGGGTGTAGGACGATTTTTGGTGACTACCAGGTCAGGAGGTTGTGGGAAGGGGGGATACTGATTTTTAGGAGAGGAGAATGGGTGGAAGATATATGGTCATTACATAAAATACTTTGGCGGTTAACAATTTCATATTGCTCTAAAAAATCCATTTTATAGCCTTTGTCAACTGCATGTAAAATTTCATAATCAAAATTGCTAAAATGGTAGTTTAAACATAAATGTTTTGCAAAGTTAGAATTACCATTTCCATTTATAAAAGAGTTTCTGTGTTCTTTCACTCGGTCTTTGAATTTGCGTCCAGTTTGACCAATATAACAGATAACACAATCGTCGCACTTCAGTTAATACACTCCACTTTTGTCTGTTCTCACATCTTTGCCTTTGGAGTTAAAAAGCATTTTCTCCACAGTACCTGAGTTGTAAAATGATACTCCATGTGCTTCGTCTGATATAATTGACTCATGTTTATATGCCGCACCTTGGAAAAATGGCCATGGGTACCACTTTCTTAAACTGTGGTCAGGGTGATGAACATTAAAAATGGATAGTTAACAATGGTATATCTTTTGATTTTCTACCTGTTTTATCACGTTATCAACACAAGCCTGGGTTTAACCGTTTCTGGTGGCAATCGTGTTAATTATGGATCGTTCATTGTTGTAATTACACCGAGGCACGGGTATATTTCCAGTCTATGAGTTATTTACCTCAAAGAAGCTAGCTTCTGCGTATGGTGATGATGATAATCACTTGGAATTATCACGTCAGTAAAGCTGGGCTTACGATAGATAGAATATTCGTGGTAGCCTTTTGTTACATTAATGATTCAGTCAAAAAGTTGATCTCACTACCACCAAATTCAATGGTAAAATTAATATTTTATGTAAAGAATTCAATACAACCAAAAAAGCGTTTAACTGTCGTAATCGTGCCCGTCCACATACAAATAATATTATCCACGTATCTAAACCAATAATTCACGTTTTTAGTCATAGGATTTGAGGATTCGAACAGTTGAAATTCTAAATAGTTCATAAAGATTTCGCCCAGGATTGGCGATATCGGTGACCCCATAGCGAGGCCCGTCGAATGCTTGTAAAAACGTCCGTTAAAAAGAAAATAATTTTCGCTTAAACATAAACCTAAAAGGGCTTTGAGTTCATTAATAATTTTCGTGTCATTGGTAGTCTTATTAACCAATTCAAGGGAAATGTTGGAAGTCTCGGTGGGAGGGACAGAGGTGAAGAGATTCGTTACGTCAAAAGATACCAGTTTTCCATTGAGTGAAGGTTTAATAACAGACAGTTT
Organism: Pyrrhosoma nymphula; assembly: GCA_963573305.1. Taxonomy (NCBI): domain Eukaryota; kingdom Metazoa; phylum Arthropoda; class Insecta; order Odonata; family Coenagrionidae; genus Pyrrhosoma; species Pyrrhosoma nymphula. The sequence goes on from OY754334.1 coordinate 43,218,765, forward strand.
ATCAGCCAGTTCTACTTAATTTCTTACTGAGTATTTGGCAGAGAATGCAGAATAATTCCTCACCAACATATTCACTTTTACAGCCACTTTGTGACAAGGTACTGTGACATGCGATAAAACGGGTCGAATGGGTATGTTACATTTGTGGTTCTTAGAAAGACCATTAAATCTGGCCGGTAATGGGTTCATATGAAGTAGGCGCCAACTATCACTTTCACAAATCACCGTTTTACATTTCGCATTTCAGTGGTTTTAAGTTGCTTTTGGAAGTTTGACGTAGGGTCTCGTTGTAATGTCACTAAATCCTGAGTATTAAAAAACTTCTCACACTTTTTAATGTAATCACTTTTATTTAAAACCACTATACTGCTTCCCTTGTCAGCTTTCGTACACACTAGGTGCGATTCAGCTGCTGCCTCTTTCACACTGCAAATTGCACGCTGGAACGAAGCATTCCGATGGCGGTGGCGTTGTTTGGCTGCGTTGGATACGATGTGCGCGGCTACTTGCTTCTTTCCGAGAGATTCCTTACGAAGGGAAGCGTCACATTCTGCTGCAAGGGTAACCGCCGAACGACGAGAAAGGGGCACGTTTTACCAAGTGATTTTTCAATATGCATATTTAAAATTTTCACAGAATTAAGCCGGAAACGTTTTCTCATAAAGATAATATCGTTATATAATATAAAATCCTGGCAACTTGATCTCGGTAGATTGAACATTCTCTATGACTTCCTTATGCTTATCCTCATAAGCAATGACGCAATTTTTACCAGGACATATATTCTGCATACTCTCCCTTAAACAAAATTTCCGCCCCAGGTGGGTTCGAACCACCAACTGTTGAACGCACGAGCCAATAGCGCCACGGAGACCGTTAAGTGAAACACCAATTTTAAGTACCACCTAACAACAAAAATGAAAACTTGACCCTGTTCGGACACTGAAAAAACTATTTTTTCGGTTTTCTTACTACGTCGACTGAATCGCCCCTTCAGTAACTTATCATTCACCATAACCATTCGAAGAGCAAACAACGGCACTCGTGTGGTTATTACTCGCGGAGATCGCCATGTCATCTCGCTTTCGTAGAGACATGCAGGCATGCATGGGAAGCTGTGAAGTCGCAAAAAAATTAATGACGCGCTCAGAGAGCCACCGTAGCCGGTGTAAACTGCCTTCTCCTTGACCTAAAGCACAGGAGGCCATTACCCGCAAGCATAAACCCGATGCTTTGGACAGAGAGTCAAGGGAAGAAGGGAGGAGGGAAACGGGAAGTTGGAGGAAGTCGAGAAGGGAAAACGAAGATTCCTAAGAAATTCCGTAAGAGAAAATATCCGGTACCCGACGGCACAAGGAAACTATTATCTCTTGTCTACGTACGTACTCTGGAGCCGAGGAAGTTTATGTCTTCATTGATAGGAACTCCCGTGGTGGTATGGATCGCTAAGAAAAGACGCGACCGCCACCATTTGAAACGAAGTATTGAACAAACTAGACACAACCCAAATGCTCCAGATGATTCAAGGGAAGTTTAAATGCATATGTTTTAATAATATGGATAAATTAAAGGAGAAATCACTAGTTGCTTTTTTTTCATAGGCTGGCACCTGCGACACTCGAATTCATTAAATCAATCACTAGTATTCTTGAAAAAAAACAACAGATTTATCTCTCTCTCAAGAACATGGAGGTGGCTAAATATTAATACACAAATCAACTGTTTGACTTTGACCTGTTTACAAAGCCTGGGAATATCTACACTAAGGACCAACTTATTTACATAAGAAATCCAATACTTCAAAGAAATCTCAGAGATAAATTAAACTTTTTTTGAATATAATTTAGTTTATTTTATTTTATTTTGTTAATGCTGCAGATTTTAAGTTGCAAATGTTCAATGTAAACGCCGACATCGGCTGTTTTTGAATGTTAAAAATAAATCAAATCAAATCAAATCTAACTAAATTTCCAGTACAAATAAAGGAAAACAAAAAGCAAGAGAAGTTTGCATCGTTTCAAAGCTTTAAATGACAGCATGTTTGGCTGAGACAATACATTGACTCACACACAGTTACAATCTACTGAGTTTCACACTGCCGTCTTAGGTGATTAAATACAAAGCAATGATTAATCTAAAGTGTTATAGCAATTACTAATGCATTAGTGTTACTAATGGTTTGAGCAATGTACCCTGCACAATTTAGTGGTACTTATTTTTAAATGTTTAGTAACTTACCGTAATAGTTTCTTTATTGAGATAGTGGCACTCTAGCAGAACACAAAAAACGGTCACAATCGCCAAAACACGTAAATAAATACTCAATAACAAAAATAATGTAATACAATTAAGGAGATATGGCAGTGCAAGACCGCATGCGATGGAGGAAAAGTGGAAGAAAATAGTCACGCAGGTGTTTGAAGGGAAACAGTGCTGCCTTTTGAAAGGATATGGAGGGTGAGGGGCATCGGAGGCAACTCGCATGATATCAAACAGGAACGCACGGTATTAAAAACTGCGAGATGCTAAAAGGATCAAGAACGAAAAGAGGGAACTATCGAACTATAGAGTAATGTGTAAAGAATATTATAATGCCGTAGAAATCATAACATTTACTAAAAGAGAAGTCATGTGTCAGAAAACCATAATCAGTCCTTCAGTTTAAACAGAGTGGCCTAAATCTTCACCATTCATTATACATGCTAATGAGTTAACTTCTTCACATTTCAAGGCTTTTATTTTTTCTTTTCGGGGCATTTTTACTCTTATTTGTGGGTTCGAATTCATTCTAAGATTCATCACCAATGCTAGTTCTGATTGTTTCAGCTGATTCAAAGCATTGTAGGCATTTAGAAAGAACCTTAAGTAAATTATTATTATAAGTGACGAGTACAATGCATTGCAATCACGTGAGAAAAATACCTTCATCTCCATATCTAACAGACAATTTGACAGAATATCTTCAGAAAGAAAAAGATTTCTAACAATTATTTTACTATACAAAGCTATTTTCTATATATCTTTCTTCATGCCTATAGAGGAAAATTGACATTGGATGGAGTTTCGTCTCGTCTTTCTGGCAAACATTCTATGCCAAGGAAGAACTGAAATATAAGACACTGTCTCTGGCGTAACTCAGTGGAACTCCTCCATTTTAATAATAAAAATCACTTGGTTGTTATTCCACATTTTAAGGAAACGACCCGAGTTTCTTCATCTCATGCCATCATCAGGTTGATCGGCATCGGCATGAGACGCTGAAACCCGGATCGTTTCCTTAAAATAAAGTGTGGAAGAACAACCAAGTGCTTTATATTATTAAAAAGAACTGAAATGACTGCCAGGTCCTCATTATGAAAACATTATTGGAGATTATTTTATGAAAGCCAAGTGAAATATCTTTAGTTTTTGGTGTGGCAAACATTTTCAAAACAATTTCAACATACACTTAGTTTTGGTGTGGCAAAAATTCAAATCTGATAAACTCTCGTAATCAACACTCACAATGGCTATTATGTTCTCTATTCCATGATAAATTCAGCAAATAGTATAGAATTGTCAGTACCCCAACAATTGCGGAGACCTTAAAACCACCGTCATTAGAACGCCTAGCAACAAACAAGGTTGGAATAGGGGAGAGAGTGAGCAAACATGATTGATTCAAATATTCCATTGTTGATTATGGATAACACGACTTTGTGCAAGCATAATTGCGCGTGAATGAACCACTAACGTGGCTGACAAATTCAAAGACATTGTACTTGTGTGGGGGTGAGAGGAAGGGCAGGAGAATAGGAGAGGGAAGGAAGGGAGGCTAGGAGTACAAAACACAGGGTGGAGTTGTGCGTGGGGGATGGATTCCCTTAAATAGTGGAAGAGGGGATGGGTACCTCAGGAGTCTACCCTTATCTCTTCGCCTCCTCTTGTCCGCCAACCCTTACTGCCTCATCTCCAGCCGTCTTTGCAAAGAGCGGGAGAGGGGGTCTGAGGTAAATGTGATGAGGGGGTAGGATGTATATGTGCGCTTGGATGCCAACCTCACGGGGTTGTGAGGGAGCGGGAAGACGTCGGAGGAGAGATGAAGAAAAGGGCCAGCCAGTCTTATCCCTTATCCCTCTGCCCTCCACGTGGAGTTATGGGAGCCCGAGTGACGTAATTGTGTATGTGTTGCCTCTTCCCTCACATCCCCAAACCCCTTGTGCTCTCCCCACACCTCTCTCTCTTCCCTCCTTGGCTCCTAACCTCCCGACGCAGTCCCGCAAGCACCCCATATCCTTCCGCGTTGATTCACCTCTATCTCTCTTCCCTTTGCCAGTCTTCCGTGCCAGTCCCTCCCAACGTCAACTCCCCTCCCGTCAAAGAGACCCTCCTTGCCCTCCCAGATTATCTAAACAATGTGTTTACAACTGCGGAGGCATCGTCAAAAATAAATACGCGAAAAAAGTCTGTAAGTAATATTTTCTAAGATACATTTCCTCGGCGAGGAAACAAAAACTTTGTCGGTCGGTAGTTTTAAGATGCAACTCTAGGATACAATGTCGAATACGACTAGCAAGAGTTTCGTTACATTGATTAGCCCTCTAATTCTAATCAGATATTTATTCTTTAATCGACACAAAAGTATTTTTCCTCTCTTTCAACGTGTGTCTACATTATTTAAGCATTTTCTCAAGTGGTTGAGAGCAGAGTGGACTTGAGAAGGGCAACAAAGATTAGAATGAATTTGGAGACACCTATGTGACATTTGTATACTTATTTAGAAAGCTTAAAGTTTTGCTGTTATTGGCAACAGTTCTACGGTACAAATCGCCAAAAAACAATTGAAGGGTCAAAATTAAAGCGGCGCACAGTGGGCTGAAATCGAAAAAAGCTGGCCAATAGACAAAAAGTGATTTTTTCAAGCCAGGAAGCTGAAACTTTGAATAAATATTTTCAAAAGACCTGTGCATGCGATAACGTAAAGCATTTTCCTTAGTACTCTGCAATCAACAATTTGCATGAGGTCAAAGTTGCACAAATTTCGCAAAAATGATTCTACACTCAATTTTCTCACGAAATCTTCAAAATCAAGCCCTTGCTAAGTCTTCATGGGTAAAGAATTTAAAATAATTGGAATAAAAAGTGATGCAGTAAAATGAAACTGTTTTTCATCTTTATTTTAATGAAGTCTACTTACTTTTTGTCATAATTTACTAAATATATTAAACAAAATGGCGGACCCTCATTTTTGGTCATTTTTAAAATATATGTAGAGAAATAGTTATTTGCATCGCCAAGCATTGCGATGTAACTTATATGGGGAAACTCTACAAAGTTTCCACTGTGCGAATCCGATGATTTATGATGGGACCGATTGCGACGCCGAATGTCAACATCAGTTTTTCGATCGCGCGGTCGAGTCTGGTCCAAGTAAGGTGGCGCGGCAAGTGTGTGGAATGGATTGTTGCCGCATCCACCCCGCTATGGAGATTTTAGAGATAATAACATTGAAAAGAGCCTCCATGTATTACATTTTGGAGAAATCGCGGAAACAATTACGCATTTTATCACATGGGGTAAAGGTCTAGGAGGTACTGAAAGACTGCTTTCTTCAGGTTCACCGCGGGCGTTTCTCTTTTTAGCAACTTGACATCGCCTACTGACGAATAGAAACACTTTTAACGGAGACAGTATGCATACCACACAGGATTATTGTCTCTTCGAGGCCACCAATCCACAGCTAGTGTCGCACGGCTGCAACTTCCCCGCCCCCTGCACTGAGGTTGGGCGGACGGCGAAGGGTCGTTGCTCATTGAGGCAATTATATTGCTCTTGCTATTGGATTTCATTGGTGTCTCACATTTTTATTGCTAAAACTATGGACAAAATATCACTATTGATGTAGATACAAGTATTTATAAACATTTTAGCACACAACGAATGTACATCTATGAATTACTCCGATCATAATTAACTAAAACAAATAATAATTAAGGTTTCAACTATTTCTATTGATGCGACTACTACGAGGGTTTTATTTTCAACTAAGCTTGGTTTTTTAAAATTAAGCTGAGGAACAACAATTTAGTATTTTTGAAATTGGCATGATAATGCCAAATAAAAAATAACTCGAGCCAAAACATCTGAATAAAAAAGAAATATTGCTTCATTAATCAGATATTTTACATACCGATGACAAGCACATTAACCTACAGTTTAATATGGATAAACCCACTTATTAGCTACATGCGCTATACCAGGATAAGTTTGAGTTATTGGAGTATAGCATTTATGTAGTATGAACGCATGATTAACCATTCACGTTTTCTACATCAGTTTTTCCTCGTACCAAATGTGAGAAAGGAAGGTTTATCGGTTTATCACCTTTTTCCAACATCATTTTCTTTTCCTTGTCTTCGTAACTAATCGAGAATTCAGTTTCCTTAAACCCTCATAACTCCCTGCGAGTTCTCAGAAATGAAATTCCATTAAGATCGCTTCCTCAGAATGGACAAATCCAAGCATCCACCGCCCTCGGCCCTAGCACTACACTTTCATAATCTATTGAAAAGACATCGATGGAATAAGGAATCCATAAACGTTGAGCGCATTATTTCTAGTATATTTATTCATAGTAATAGCAGAAAAATATTATAATCAATAATCAAGATTAACTCGAAAAATGGTCAACCCTCAAATTAGAACAAATCTGAAGGCTTACCCAAATAAGGAACTGTGAAAATAAAATAGTCAGTGAAGCTGAAATGACAGTTGCTAGTAAATATAACATTAATAATCGCCAAAACACTCCAATCCAGTTCCAATTTCTATACTTTACTATCTCTACATTTTATAATATATTTATTATATTTTTTGACATGTTCGCAAATTTCTTTCTAAGTCTTTTCTCAAAGAACATCCTCTTATGACTTCCATTTTTATTGCTCAAGAACGCAAAGATTGCGCATCAGATCCGTTGTTGGTAGTATTTAACGTTAATTCTAAGGATTTGCCTTAATACCGCAGACCTCAAAATGGCAGAAAAAGGAAAACAATTTAAGGCTTAAGAATGGACAACAACCAATGCCAATCGTAATTACACCCAGCTTAAGGGATCCTTCTGTTTACAAGTCTTGTTAATAAGAAAAAAGACTAATAATAAAAAGAATTTAAGGAAGTAACCACAGGGAAAATGACACATTTGCAGGTTAATTTTCACAAATATACCACCACAAGCCAAATGAAACCTGACTGCATACGAGTATTTAGCTACTTTAACCTGAGGTCATAAGAGAAATATCGATTCATTGCCTTAATTACTCATCAAGTTCTCGCTGCAACATTTTAAAAGACCGATTCTGAAACAAAAAACGGAATTGGACAATATGAAAAAATATCAATACGGAACCTCAATCAACATTTTTATTATAAGCACTAATTAAAATGGTGTACGTCTGTAATGCCGATTAAATTTCCTCATTCTTTATTAATGTATTGCATGACGCTGACGGCATAAGTTTTGAATGCCAGTCGGTGCTCACGTCCATCCCTTCTAGTAACACCCCTAAAAACGGTAATACTTTCCATTTGTCTTTAAGTGAAGGTAGTAAGGGTAATGCGTTTCCAAAATGGTGGTTGTACGGGATTCGAGAATGCTCTCGAGTTGCAAGGCATTGAGATACTTATATTTGGGAAAGGGCATATTACCACAAAAACAACGCGAGGGGAAACCTCTAAAAATTATTTGAAAAAAGGTTGATTTTCATTTTTAATTCTACTATCCACCATTCCCAATGAGATATACATCGCCTTCTTTACTTTACGTAGCGAAAAAATTTCATCTAGTGAGCAACGGTTGCGTCCGAAAAGTCGACTGCACTGGTGAAAGGGGTGCGAGAAGGGAGGAATAAATGAATTTTCGGAGCGAGGGAACGGTATGATTCGGAGCAACGGTCCGAGGGTTAAGCAGCAGGAATGCGAGATGAATCTCCTTTAACAATCAGATCCGCAGGAAAAATATTTTCCCTCCGCATTGGAGAACCTCAAATGGAACGGAATTATTATCCAAATCTTAATTTTCGGAGGAGGCGCAAATCCATCCGTCCCCGCACCTTAATTATCATTTTGCATTAACATGAAGCCTTTATCAAATCTTTGCCCCATTCGTCTCTACTCTCTCACTCTCATTCCCTCACACTCCAACCGAAACCCCTTAGTTCGAGTGAAACGAGACAAAAAACAAACCCATCCCTTCCTTTGGTCTCCTCCTGCGTCCTTCCTTCCCCGTCATTTTCCCGTTTTTCCTTACTTGCGGCCCCTAATTTAAAAATGTATTTACTCTTTAAGCAGAAGGTTTGGAGTGTGAGGGACCGTTCTTCTTATCAACACACACAAAAAGGGCGGTGTTCATGGAGGAAGGAAGGATGAGGTGGTTGTGTAGGTGGGGAGGTGCTATAGTAGGGGTGAGGGGTGGGTAGAAAGAAAGGAAGTTTTCTTTTCAACTCCTTTCTTCCCCCCCTTAAAAAACCCACCCCCCCCTTCTTCCACCCTCTTAACTCTCCCTCCATACTTCCTTCCTCTCCTTCTTTCCTTACCCTAACCCTCTCTTTATTTTTTTCCACAGGCACTTGTCTTCCCAACTCCTCCAGAAGCGGAATTAATACCTTTTTCCCTCCCATCTCGCTCCCACGGGCTCACGCAAGTCTCCTCAGACCACCGTGAGGCCCTTCTCTTTCTACCTACTCCTTTTCCCTCTAAAAACTTCACCTTCTACCCCCCTTCGTCATTACCACGGCCACCCCTTCTTTCCCGTCTCACACTAACCCCCCAAACCTATTCCTTCTCATCAAACGCCATGCTAACCGCTGTAACAATATAACGGTCTCGTTGAATGAAATCATTTAGTACATTTTTCACGTACACTTTGTTTGGGAACTAACCAGTGGTTCTGATATAAGTCGTTCTTTCCAGTCTAACGCAAGCCTCATAAATTTACCAAAATATATTATTATACTACCTACTTAAATATATAATTGATAAACCTTTCGTGTAGAATTAAGTCACTTTCGAAATTTTCCACGCAGGGTGTTAGGAACTGACGTTATTGGTGATACAATGTGCCATTTCACGGCCCTGACGATGGCATAATATGTCGAAACCAGCGTCGAAATTAGATTAGTCAGTATGAAAATTACCGAGATAGAGCTGTTGTCGTGGCTTGGGTAGGGTAGGGCTCAATGCATAATATTACTTTCTTTATATACACCTTTTCACTCCACTTCATCCCAGTACTTCTTGAAGGTTATTCACTCCATCCATTTTACTTTTTTCATTCCTCCATATCACCTCATTTCCATTGATTCCAATCATCTTCTCTCATTGCAACAGTCATTGTTCATGCTTCTCTCCCATTCAAGGGCGTGTAGCAAATAAAGTGATGTACTTCCTTACTTCCAAGCTTTGTTCCATAATTTCGACTGTAAAACTCTTCATCCCCTAGGATTCTTTACATGCTTGGGCTATCCTCGTCGCTATACCTTTTCTGCTTCTTCCATCACTGATGATCCTAATTTACAGACAGTTCCACTAAGCAGTTTTTTTTGTATTGCAGGTCTTATTTGAGGATTTTCTTAGGATTTCTTCCTCAAATAAATTTTATTCTCTTTACAATAATCTTCAATTTCGTTCTTTTTTCGTTTCTATCAATGCAGTTCAGGATTCACATTATATCTTCATATTACTCAGTCAGAATTGCTCCCCATCTACAGAGTCCTTGTTAGATCTCCGGTAGTAGAATATATTTTACAGTAGAATTGTACTGGTAATTGAAGATAAACCAACGTGCCTAAACCCTACCCCATTCGAAATAAGTCAGTGTGCGAATTAACTTTCAGTATCTTAATCCAAGATCACTGATTAATAAATTACTTTCCTTAAAACAAATTCATTGCTGATGTCACTTCGGACTACAGCTGTGGTCGGTTCTAAATATCCAAATGAGAACTTTATGAAAATGAATAGGCATGACCACCAAGTGATGCTATTACCTTTTCCTTACCTTCAGGCATTTCTTAATTAACTGAGATAAATTACTCTGTATAATTTTTCACAGTGCTATGAAATACTGCAAAGATTTCTTCTTTTATCACAAATATTTCTCTTTGCCTCCCTCCATCTCACACCATCATTTCCCTCCCATCACTAACTACCTCCCACTACCCGAACAGTGTGTCGGTGCGTTCGATTCCGTCGGGCGTGCTTGTGTTTTATCTGCGTTAGAGAAAGAGAGTCCCGTTTTTTCGACGAATTTCTTCCGTTCTGTTTTCGTCCCTTTTTCCCGGCCGGCTCGTTATATTAACAGCCTCGTCCTCATTATCGAATTGGTTAATGCGAAAGGAAAATATAAGGGGGGAAGAGGGGTAGGGGAGAAAGAGGGATGGGGTGGTTTAGAGAGGGTGAGGTGAATGTGAGTTGCGTTTTTTTGTGTGGGTGGGTACGTGTGTGTGTGTGTTTGTGTCCGGTCCGTTTCGCCGGTAAAGGAGAAATGAGGGGTGGGTGGGTCAGAAGGTGGATGAGATGCGAAAAAGGGAAGTTGGAAGAGAGATAGAGAGAGAGAGTGAAAGAACAGAGAATGAAAGAAAAACATTATATGAAGGGATGCTAAAGATACAGAAAAAAAGGAAATAGGGATGGGAGTGTTGTGATAGGGTTAAAATAGGGATCGAAAACAACATGTTTATGCCAAAAGCTAGCCTAAAACGCAATGAACTCAAAATAACGGATTAATGTTTCCTTTGCTCTAACTTAACTGTATACAACTGATGAGATAATACCACATTAATAATATGTTTTTAAAGCATAAGATGGAAAAACTATGCATTAAAACTAGAAAAAATTAATACTGGTGCATGGAGAAACAATCATTTGCTGTAGACTTAGCAATTATGGCAAACAGTAGACAGGATGTAGAGAGAGTACTATAACCAATGAAAAAAAAACAATGTGAAGAATTTATACATCAAGGTTAATGTTTATAATATCAAATTAATGGTTCGTGGAAATGGTAAGAAATCTACCGTTACAGTTGGACAGAAAGAACCGCAGCATATGCAAGAAATTCGTTTTAGCAACGGACGCAAGGGATATGACCAGAGCATCGTAGCTTCAGCATATAAGAACTATTATGTTAGGAATAGCGTACCACGAGCTAGAAACACAAACTTGGAGTAAAACTGATGATCTCAGGCCTGAATTCGTGGAAATTATGGATATCCATGATGATAAAACCACCTTTGTTAATTCCACAAACTTTCTTACGCTGGCACGAAGCGCGTTTCACCACACTGTGGAATAATAATAATACATTAAATTGTTAGTTACCTATAATAAATTCTAATGAAGGGAAATAATGGTATGCAGAAAAAGAAAATGGTGTGGAGACATACAGCAAACAGATATTTGGATTTAACTGTTAATTACGCTGTTTTCGACATTTCGTGTCGATCCTCGCTAAAAACACGATGAATGGACCCCTAAACACGATATAAATTGGTACTGAAACTGCGTCGTTCGGGTAAATAAGGATCTATCGCAATAGTGGGCACTTCGGTCAGAACTCAACAGTTGGAGGAACAAAGTATGATATTACACTTATGAATGCTAATATTTTGGAAAGCCACTGACTTTTACCAAAATTAAATACCATAATGAATAAACAACATTAGATATGGAAGGATGGAGGGCTGCAAACGACAAATCTTAGAATTGAACGGTCAGCATTTATCAAATGATGAAATGAAATTGAGTTCAATTGTAGCGAATAATGACACAAAAATAATTGTTTCCTCAGGAAGATCATCTTACCATACAAATATGATCAACGACAGGGGGAGAAGGTAAAGAATTGACGCAGCTTAAGGAAGAGATAGTTTTAGAGAAGTGGTGTTTCTCGACGGAAAAACTATAGTAACATATTGCATAGTAATCTACGTCAAATGGTAGAAATCCATCGATAAATTATTTAATATTATGAAGTAAAAACCTCAACTTGAAAATAAGAAGTGAAAAAGGTATTCTATTAATCACTTTCTTAAATTACTTTGTAAAGATCCCTTTACTTCCCATATAATCTAGCCTCGCTACGAAGATAACTATTATAATACGTGGTGATATAATAAAAGGATCGATCAATTAGTCCACGAGAGGCAAGTAGAGGGGAAGAGAAGAAACAGGGGATAAAGCCAAGATTAAAAAAAAACAAAATAGGTAAAAGCGAGGGGTGAAGAAAAATAAGGAAATAAAGCAAAAGAAGAGGACGTAAAAACAAACTTTTTTTTCGGATTCTCCTTCGGAACGGAAAAGGGGGCGTTCGCGGGGCGGGGGGGGGGGGTTAGATAGGGAAGGTTGAGAAGGGAGTTGGGGGGGGTTACTTCAAGATAGTGAGAAAGAAGAGAGGGGATATGAAGGAAGGGTGGAGATGGTAGAAGTTACGGGGTGGGCGAGAGGAAGATACAGTGACTAGGAGCAGTGGGGTGTAGGAGAAAATGAGAGACAGGAAAGCAAGTAGGGAGGGATGAGGAGGGTGAGGGACCTCAGAGCAGAAAGTGAAAGACGAAGGAGGGAAAAGAGAAACCTACTCCAATTTTCCGTCTACACCGAAGGGTAAAAGAGGCTTATCCATAAGTTATTACGGGCAGGTGCAGCTGCGGGTGGTGTGGGTGCGTGCCTTGTTCCCCCGGTGGCGGAGCTAGCGTGGGAGTGCGTGAGTTCCCGGCGCTGCGGGTACCAGTCCCCGCAGTTTAGACTGGAGGGAGTGGGAAGAGGCGGGAGGTGGCGGCAGCGGCGGTATCGGCCCGAGGGAGACCCCAATGAGGGGAGAGGGCAGAGCACGGGAGTCCGCGGAGGGAGAGAAGAGAAGCCGGTGCTGGTTGAAGCAGTAGGAGGGTGGGATTTTGACTACGATGGAAGAAGATTCGAAGGAATACAGGGGTTCTGATGCTTTCCCTGCCTCATTTAACTCGTTTTCCTTATTATTATTCTTATTTTGGTGATCTACGACGGCATTCAATATATCGCGGCTTTAAATTGAACAATTCCCTCATATATACCCTTACTCCCTTACTAGGACAACTCTTCGCGCTTTCTTTCTCTCATTAGGTTCACCATACTTTCTACCAGTTTTCATACTCCTATCCCTAACCTCATTCTACCCAATTTCTCGGCCATTTACCTCTCAAACCGGCTTTACTGCTGGGGGTAGCTGTAGAGGTAAACAGGGTGGGTTTTCGTACCCTAAGGAAGGAGAGCAAAACGTAGTTTGGAATCTTCTGGGGCATCATTCCATTCAAGCTCCTAGTTACCTAGCAGTAGACCCACATTCATGGTAACAAACCTCATTACTAAGCCTAAAGATGTAATTTTTCATGCGTGGTCTTAAAGCTAAAAATTACTTCCTAAAAATTTTTCTTTATATGGAACTCAAATAATTTTATTTATTATCTACTACGAAATTTTTCCATTGTATTTATTACCATGGAAAATATCCATAAAATAAATAAACATTCATGAAAACATGTGAAAATGTGGCTTATGTACTTGTAAACGTGTGTATTTGTATACAAATTACAATATTTATTTCTCCAATTAACCAATTCTATAATAATAAATATAATATGATTGCTATATGATCGCATCTACTCTAAAAAGGTCTTAGAGGCAACATTTGTTTGTTATTACGTATTTTCATGAAATTAGTGCATTTAAGGGACGACAAATACATATTTATATTATTAATTTTGGAGATTTACGGTATATTGCGATATATTGTGGAATTTAATTGATTATTTTGGTTTTCTTCCTGTAAGGGTAGGCTTTTAAAGGACCGTTGCGAGCTTCCTATTACCCTTGTTATTATTTTATAACTTCCTCCTGAGGTTTCTCTCTTCAGTTCAGCATACTCCCTAACTGAAATCGTGATTTTAAAAATAAAACACCCTTCCCCAACTTTTTCCCTTCACTCTATCTTCCAAAACTGCCCCTACTTTCCCATGCCCCTATAATACTCGCTTTAGCCAACGCCTGTCTCTACCTCATGATTTCCTCAAGTATGGAATGGAAACTACATAGAATTTCCACTGCATACTCCTTGCTCCTTTTACTTCTCTCTGCTTAGTCACTGTAGGTGCCTCGTCATACCTTTTCTCATGCACATGCGATAACATACCAATAAATATGGGGGCAGTATTATTTAGGCCTTATCATTCTCGGCACATTATTCCGAGACCATAACCACAAATGCGACATGCATAGTAAGGCGAAAAAGTATGTAGCTTACAATGACTGCCCCTCATAATTTACGCGCTAGTGTGCGAATATTATAGAAATGTTATAATGATATGGCAATTATGCAGGCGCGGCATTTGCCTAATTTTCAAAACATAAGATTTCAATCTTAGGGAACTATGCAAAAAGAACACGGGAACATACGCCTGAAAAACGAGCATCTCCACGAGACCAATGTAAAAATTTAAACGGGACTAGAATATTTTGGAAAATTAGGAGAAAGATTCACCCGTAAAATAAGAATATTATCTCGACAAATTTTTTCATGGTTACATAAAATAATATTTTCACTATTTAATAAATTACATTATTTATGCTCGAGAGAAGGAATAATCGGTCAAATTAGTGAAAACTCATATGAATTCAACTTGCTGAGAATAAGGTCTATGAACCAATAGATTAAATATTCATGAATAATCAATCATAAAAGGTACCTCAGAAATACAGGATAAGGTCTTCATTGAATGTTTAGGGTTTCGATTTTAGAAAATGTATTTATATTCTTTTAGAAAAAGAGAGTTAATACGCATATTATGAGGAAAATTTACATGAAATCCAGAAGCAATGACCGCCAAATTGGAAACAGAAAGAAATTGACACCAACACTAACCACTAACATGTATATAATTGAGTCACAACGGTAGTCATTTCAATCAAAATAGCTGGAAGAATCACACAAATAAGACAACACTAACATACATTTTAAATTACATTCATCTGTGAATTTATCAGATAGCCTCATTATGAGACACTAAGTGAACCATTACAAAAGTTTTCTACCTCGATTTTTGGAAAAATTAAAGGGTCTAATCAACTTGAACAAAGTGAAATTGCAAATTTTTATTCTTTTAAAAGGAAACGACACGAGAAAAATCTGTTTTCTCCCTCTCTCTCACTCCCTTCTCACGGTATGCAGCGGCGAGCACCCAATGGCATCCATATTAATCCCTTTACGGCGGGGGCGAGAAAGGTGAACATTTATGCAATCAGAAAAAGAGGAGGGTTTGAGCCGTGGGTGACCCAGGGTTAAAAGGGTTAACACAGTCCTTACAAGAGGGGGAACGTTGGTTTTAAATGGGGATGGAAATAGGTTACACGACGGAAAAGGGAGAGAGAGGACCATTTTCTTCTGTGTTCTTTTTTTAATGCTTTCCCATGTGGGAGGCGTTACAGCTTTGGGAAGGGGTTCGCAGGACACATGAGAACTCCCTTCCAAGGGCTTAAAAGCTGCGGGGATGGGCTAGGGGAAGAACATAGTGGGAAGCGTGCAGTAAAAGGAAGGGATAACGAGGGCTTCGCTTTGTTAATGTCTATTGACACCAGTCCTTTTCCCACCACATCCATGCACCCTTAATTCCCAAGTTTCTAGGAAGGGACTCTTGCCCCCGCCCCCCAGTCCGTTTGTAGGAACGAAGGGAAAAGTAGAAACTGGAGGGACGTAAAAACGAGGAAAGGAGAGTCTCGTGGTGGACGGATACGGCTCGGAAAGTTTTTCGGTGTTACTCACACGTCCTTCTTTTATGAGTCGGCGACTCAGGCGTCGCCGGCGGAGTGCTCCGTCTACGCAAATAATTGGACATTTCGGGGTCCAACGACCCTCTTCGCCTATCGGGTCAGGTTGGCGTCTCTCCTAACAGACGCAGACATAACCTAGAGATAATGACTTCGTTCTCTTTCCCCTGACAACGAGACATGGGATGGCCATAGCCAAAAAGTTGAAAAATTACAATGTGCATTATGATTAGGACTTTCTCGAGGCAACCAATCAATTCACCAAAGGATTAGTAACCCTAGTAATTAAGATCGTTAAGGAACATTGATATAATGAATATTACATCGAGTGGAAAAATATGTGTGTACTATACCAAATTTTACGTTTACGAAATAGTAGGCCACAAAATGTTTGGTTAAGAGATGCCGTAGTTACGAGATGTCGCGGTTACAATGTGTCCGTTTACCACTAGTTGGTTACGGAGTGTCAATTACGACGTGGTTGGTTAACACCTGCCGTGATACCGAAACAGTCACGTGTATGCAAAAAATAAATAGTTTCAGTGATTTTTAACACTAGAAGCGCCAGAGCGGTCATTTGGACCGTTTTTGAATTTCAAATGGCCCCCTTTTCCTTCACGATGGTTAAAAATTGTTGATATTTCGTAACTTAACAATTTTTTATCCTTTAACCACACGCAAAAAAATTTTATTCTCGGCTGCAAGATTTATAAAATAATTGTTGATATATCTTAAAGCGCCAGAGCGGTCATTTTGACCGGAATTGTAAATATTTAGCTTAAATATTTAAATATTTTTGTCCTTTCAATAAAGATTTTTTTTCTGGTATGATGAGTAGCAGTCTCGTTTACGGAATGAATTCAAAACTGAATTCCTTCATGTTTCCATAGAATTTTCTTTTTTTTTAAATTACCAAGCAATTATATTACAGGCTTATAGCACATGCTCAGGATTCTCTCAAGGAATACACAAAACCACTACGAAATAGGTCCAGAATTCTATTTTATTCTAATGGATGCGCGATGTGCTGTTTTACACCACACCCTTCGTCCCTTTTTCATCCCTAAACGGTCTGTTGAACTTTGACCGTGCATTGGGTAGGAGGAAAGCCCCGATGTTCTGAGAAATGTCCCAGCGACGCAGTCTTACTTCGGAGGAACCTGTGCAAATTTTGCAAGACTTATTAAAAAACGATTCTGATGTTGACAAACTCATCCCATTGCATTCTGATTCGGATAATGGAATTACTTTCTTCTCTAACACTTCCAGTGTCATTGCAGAAAGTGGGAGCGGCAATTCAGACGGTGATGCTTCGTCACAAGCGTCTCTGTAAGATCATCTGATGGACGCACCATTTCCTGATTCAATTGAGTTATCTTTCGATATAACTACAATCCTGTATATTATAAGGAGAATGTAAGCACATGAAAATCGTTACAATATCGTTCGCAGTCTTTTTTTTATAATTAAGGGTAGTTTATGCACACATTTCCTATCTTGTCCTTATGCATCAGTCACGGTGATGTGCAGGGGGCGAGGCTTTATAGAGGGGAAAGAAGACGAGGGGGAAGAGAACAACGGAGAGGTCAGGGAAGTTTCAAGAAAGTGCAAGGGAGTCCCTTGAAGGGACCGCTGAGTGCCGACCACTGCTGACGCAATTTGAGGGAATCTCCAACTGCACAGTGATGTTGCCCTCGAGAATGCTTCCAGTGAGGTTTGTCTCCCTCTACGAAGCGCAAAAAGGGAAGGGGGTATGGAAGGGTCGAGGGTGTGAAAAAAAAGGTTCGTTTGCTCCAGCGTAGCGGTCGGAACTCGGCTATTAGGTAGGGATGGGCTCAACGAGTGGGCTGTGACCCCAAGTGGTGTAAACACGATCGGTAGGCTTGCGAGTCAAAATATTATTTAAAAAAATCTGTGACCATCACCACAATCCAAACGAAGAGTGCCTGAAGAGAACGCATCTTGCGCATGGCGTTTATTTATTGATGAACGTATGCTCCGGCATACCAAAGTATGGAATGAAGTAGAAGCATTGCGCTGGGGTGAGGGAGATAGGACCACAACTATCGAGGAAATTGAAGCTATTTTACTCTAATGTACGCATGAGGAGCATATGGTGGTGGTTCGCTAGATAATGATATGCTATGTTCTAGTGAAAAGGGGCCAGCGTTTTTCTCTAAGACAATGTTACGAAGCAGATTTCGCTCGCTTATTAAGTACTTACGTTTTGTATACGTAAGTCCGCCCGCCCGTAAGTCCGTCCGTTTACGCGCCCGGCAAACGGAAGTCTCGCCGAAAATGTTGTTTAAAGTTTATTGCGTCCGTACCTGAATTCAGGACGAAAAGTCACGACAGTTAATTTTTTTCACGTCACTGACTTTGGCTAAAAAAATAAAGGGGAAATGCATTTTAGCCGAGAGAGAAGACAAATATGACTGAATGCTTCAGTATGCTGACGAAGTTTTCAGTGAGCAGTTGCATTTTTTCTATCGGTCTGTAAATAAGTGGAATTATCTTCTATTTTCAGGTTTACAAAAAATGTCCTCTACGCAGCAGGAAAGACTGAAAAAATTTGATTGCATTTGAGTGGTATTATCTTCTAACTTCTTTTAGTTTTTTACACCCTTCCTTGATTCTCCCTATTCTATATCTCACATGATTATTAGAAACAATCCAGTTATCGTAATTCTGTTTCGCCTAAGTTCAAAAGACTCTTGACTTCTTTATGCTTAGTATTTTTATCGTACTTCATTTATAAAACATTTTGCACACAGTGTAAATGAATTACTAATTGATTTTTGTTATTTTTTAATCCTCCCATGAAAAATAAGAAGATAGTCGACAGCTACTAACATAAGGGACAGTTTAGATAGAAAACTAGAAAGATTATTTGTTCTAAAAAGTTTTATTTAATTAAATTGCTCCTTTTCAAATGAAAAATGGCAATAATATGGTTTATTATAAAATCAAAGTGATTTGGCCGATGTAGATGGACTATAAATTTAGTCTCCTAAATACAACGAAGGTTTTCCCACTAAAGTGGGTTGATAGAAATGCAGGGGAAAAGCGATGAGAAAAACTCGTAGAACATCATCTTTAAACTTACGGTTGGTTTTGCAAAGAGTACCTAAGTTAGAATGTGATCAACCACACACAAAGGAAATTTTTGAAATTGAAGAAATATTTTTGGATAATCTCCGAGGCCAAATTTTTCAAAAATAAATTGATTAATTACTTTAAGATTTTTCACGATAAGGGGTACTGCAATTTTCTTTAGCTATGGAAAACTGGATGTGAAATTTTATTATTCTTAAAGCTTAAAGTATTTTGTTAATAATATTTGGAGTGGAGAGAAATTAGCACCTAAGCACATAAACTTTCATTAGGGTGAAGTGCGAGCAGACTGTTATCACATGTATCGTCCCCAAAAAACAGTGTTTATTTAATGTTAAAGCCAAGCGAGAGTACATGATGAACAGCAAACCTTACCTTTTATAGCTATTTTTTTAGAGACTAAGAGTGCGGATATAGCCAATGTTCAACATTCTCAAAATGGCGGAGTCATCAGATTCCACTTCGTTATCATACGCGACCTCAAGAATAACTATTCCAGTCATTGGAGATATAGTTGAATCAAAAAGAACCCCATAATTGATATTTTGGTAGTTAGTATCCAGGGAAGACTATCGTAAACAAGGGTAAACAGGCGTACTGCAGAGAAAACATTAACCTCAGCGTAGGATAGTAATTAGTAGATGGAGGAAAATTTAAGCTTTCTAAAAAAATAATGAAAAAGGCAATCATTGAAAGGACAGTTAAATAAGAAAAATGGCCAAGTAAAATCGAAAGAAGTAAAGTCGTTTAGCATTATACTTTTCATAGAGCAATATCTTTTATACATATAAAATAATTATATATATATATAAATAACCAGAGGTGTCACAGTCGTGACAAGATAAAAAAGATATAGGCACACAAAAAATAGATAACTCACACGTTTTTTTGATATTTCGGCAGCACGACTGCCATCTTCTAAATTGTATAATTGTATAGAGTAATCATATATATATAAATATATATATATATATATATATATATATATATATATATATATATATATATATATATAAGAAGACAGTTGATTGCTGTCGAAAATTAAACAACCATTCGTGTGAGTTTCTTTTGTTTGTGTCACTATGTTTTTACTTGTCACGCCTGTGACTCCTTATTGGGTATATATATATATATATATATATATATATATATATATACATATTTAATTTTTATCGGCCACCCTCTTGCATATTATATATATTATATATGTATATATATACATATAAAATTATACAAAGGTACATAAAATTATTTTGGAAATGAATTTTCAATTGGCTCAAACTCTTTGCAATGCATGCCATGAAGTATTTAAAATTATCAACTGAAAGAAGTTATTCATTATTTAGCCGTAAACTAAGAATGCTAACGCTAAAACATTAGGCACTGGAAAGGTATCCGTCTTTGTTTTACAGTATTTTACAACCCAAATTACAAGCCACATAAACCGTCAACCATGTATGATTTATATTGCATTGGTATCATGATATCTCGTTGATTATCACACGCAAATAGCTCCAACCATCTTAAACAATAAGTCTCAATTATTTATAAATTCATACCAAGATCCTCGATGGACCTGGTTGTGGGATGAAGATACCCAAGCCTGCCATAAATACGGCGATGAAACAACGTAGAAATTGCTACAGAAAAAAGAACGTTTTCCTGTGGCAATTTCTAAGTAGGTAATAGTATAGTGGGCTGTTAAGGAAAACGATGAATTTCTGTTTCTTCTAAGCCTCCCCTCTTCTTTTCTATCTCACGGTCCAGCTCTGTCACAAAGTGTTTAAGTCTCACCATAAATTATTCAAGTAGTTTTAGAAGTCGCGCACAATTGATTACTTACACTTCAGAATCAGCGTTCGCCATTTTTATTCATGGATTTATAGGGTAGGTTTTGCAAGTCACTCAGTCAATTTGTATTGCTTATACGTGTAGCAAATCGTCTCTCTCTTCGCTGATTACTGTTTGTTGAATTCATTCTTAAAGAAACTTTAACAAAATAGAATAATCTCGTGCTCGTTCTAATAAAGTGAAAGCGTTGTAAGCTTAGGATAGCCGAATATCACCAATGAGATAATTAGTTTTTGCAAAAATGTTAATAGTGAACGTAATTTCGAACAAAAAAAGTGTTAGACATTCAGTCGTTGATCAGTTCTAGGTTATGTATCGGAATAATTCAAGTACTAGAAATTATATATTCACATTGGCCAAGAGAATTGATCTATACACTTAGAATGTGAAACTGCTAAGTTGGACAGATTCGAAGACTCTCCAAACGGACGCTTTCACATGGTTGGAGGTTTATCTATTACTATTTCAACTGTGATGTTTACCAGCAATATGACATGTCCTCGCACTGCTCAGCCAGTCATTTCTACGAGAGCCTGCTATCTATTTCACCGTTCCTTTCACTAAGTCGTTCACTTTTTCCATGCAAACGCACGCGTGTATTTTCCATAGATAAAGTGCATACCAATAGAATTACGTCAGCATTAAAAAAGTTCTTTAAACGTATCGAAAACGGGAATGCACGTTAATTCCCTCTTCCCTGCTTTGCCTAGGAACCGTTTTTATTTATCCTAGTCGTGGAGGGGATAGAAGCAGAGATCTCTCTCACAAACAAAATCTCCCTAGGCTTACCCGTCTATCTATCAGCGTTGTTTTCCCCGGGCTTCAATAGGGACGACTAAGTGGAGAAGAGACCAAATACAGAGAGAGAGAATGGACTTATAAACAAAAAAAACCTTATCGGCTTTGGAAAAACGAAGCCGTGGGTAGTGGAAAACGGACTTTATAAGACCGCAAAACAAAAATAAAAGATTTCGATCACAGTGAGGGATAAGATACGTACGCGGGGCCCAGATAAAGGGTGAGTGGGGTGGGAAGGAGAGAGCTGTAAGGGTTGGAGCGATGGAATGAGGAGAGGGTGGGAGGGGAAAGAGGATTACGGCAGAGAATGACGGTTGAAAGGGGTTACCCTGACGGGTCGAGAGAATGAAAGAGTGGAGAAGGGATTGGAAAAGAGGAGAAGTGGAAAAAAAGACAAAGAAACCAAAAGTTCAACAATAAGGAGATTTTAGGAATAAATTGAGTAGTTACGCGGCACTCGACCATTATGTATAATAGCCTCTCCGTAATGTTAAAAAATAAGTAATGAGATAGTTAATCACCTCCATTAAAGCTGTTCTAACAAAAATGTTCCTATATTCCCATCTAATGGTGGAAGTCAATTAAGCGAAGGCGGAACGTTGACAAGCAAATAATATAACCGGAGTCTCACCCTTTTATATATCTCAAGGAGTACAGGAAGGAATTTTGGTAGCTACTACTGCATATAGGGTCCGCAAAAAACCACGAATTCATCTTCTCACAACAAGTTACCTTAAGAGAATTAATTTTTAGCAACGCAGATTAAGTGAATATTCACCCCATGCCACACACCCCTGAAGTAATTAGTATGATGCTACACAGATGCAGACGTAAATACAAACAAATTAAGTTCACCAAAGGCATATTTGAAAAACACCTGTTCTGGATTGTGAGAAATCCAATCATTTGGGACGAAATTACGATATTGAAAACTCTTGGACTGGTAGAAGACGACGATTTTAACCAAGGAAAATTCCTAGACCAATTACAAAAAGCACAAATGACATATTCATTAATTTTCTTCGGCCGAGACTACTTGTCCAACAATAGGATTAAATTTCAACTTCAATTTTAAATTAAAATGTGGCAGCATCAAGAGTGAATTCGTTGTCATTCGTTATGTGACATCGATGCACCAAACGATAAACATAATACAACATAGACCTCAAATAGTCGAGAAAATGAGGAAAGTTTCTTAGACTATGAAAAAACTCGCCAAAAACTCTCCTTTTCGTAAATATAACTTCCAAAGCCATCGGTTTTGCTCTCGTCTTTGGACGTGGGAAGAGAAGATGCTGACATGTCGTCACAGTTTGAGATAAGTTCTTAGATATAACGCGCCCAGAGAGGAGGCCGTCAGAGACTCTTTTGTTTCACATAAATCATTCTAGGACATATAAACTAGTCAAACCTTTGGATGGTAGCCACTTTTCCTATTCCTCAGGCAAACACCATTGTGGATAGGAATGTGCTTCACGTAGAGATGATAATATCATTACAGACCCATAATGTCATTACTTAACTCAGCTTTTGAAGCTTATGTTAAATGGATATTTTAAAACTGTACTGGGATTATTATACATGAGCAAATACTCGAAAAGGCCAAGAGGCCGATTTCACATTTCATGAAGGCCAAAAAGTACTATCGCACGAGCACATAAGTGCTAGGTTGCATAAACATTTAACGTTGAAGATGACGAAATTATCATCAATATCATTCATAACTCTCATTCGTGTGCTAGTCCATTTAGCATGCTTCTAGCATACATTAACCCAAAAACTGTGCATTTCGGTGATATTTCTATGCAACAGTCACCTGTAGACGTAAAGTACACTACCGTAAAAAATTAAAACATCGGGTTTGACATACTTTCCAGTTAAGGTTTCACCAAAGATAAAAACTTTACCATTCAACGGTGAATTTATTCCACCACGTTATTGAAACTCTTTGACCGAGAGAAATACATCAAACAACATGATCGAAAGAGCAATATTTTTATATTTCGGTTACATATTTCAGATGGTAATACGCTTTTCCACAATTCATTTTTTATTCTGGGGATAAAAATAGCCCAATCACGCCATATTTATTGAAAATCTCTCAAATCCATGGTAATAATGTATAGATAAACCACATCACCTATTCTGGTGCCCAAAAAGATAATAGAAATAAATATAATAGCTACATGAATCGTTCTCCTCATCGCCATAAAAAAGCCATATTTAGATTGACACATTTTCCATAAGCCTTATCTTCACCTGTCCTTTTCTTTGACAAGTAATTCATAGATTAAAAATCAAATGCTCCCTACAATTTCAAAGAACGATAACTCTAGTAACGTCCCTACGGTGACCCGAAGTACTGTAGTAAAGTTGGCTTGATTTTGAAAAAGGCATACAAAACTCAAATATCACTAACACTATGACTAATCACGATACCTCTTGAGCGTGTAAAAAAATATTTTGCATAAAATACTCTAACTGGAATATTTTATTCAAATTCAAACGTTTATTGCGGGTGTGGTCTGGGGGAAATAATTGCAATCAATTGTCAATCACTTTTTATTTCTTACAGAATGTTAAGGGTGTTGTTATAGCAAAAATGTCTTTAATAAGCGGAAGTAGGCAAGGCGACCTGCCGGGAAAAACATGAGAATCGAAACTCGATTAGAATTAGAATCATTAGAATCGATAGATGGTCATCTTCTAGCGATGTTTCTTGGTTGACGCTAAAATAAATAAATAAATATTATAGTAATTATTATTTGAAACAGCCATGGACATAATTGCTTTTTCCGTTTTCCAGTTTTGTCCTAATAATTTCAGAAAATCCCAATCAAATATAAAATGGACTTCATCCATGTAAAACAAACGTGGTCGACCTAGAGGATCATGTATAGAAGGCATAAGGATATCTATGGAGAGAAGAGAGCTATAGAGAGACAAAGCCCAGGACTGAGAGGCTTAAGAAAGGAGATTGCACCTGCAGCATCCCACTGTATAGTGATATGTTACAAATGTGCAATATGGAACAAAAATACAAAATACTATCAACTCAAAATATCTACATACCTACTAGGCTTCCCTACACAGAGTGAGAGGTGCAGGTAGAAAACAGGGCATAAAAGTAGTTTAATATGATCATGGGAAGAATGATAAGGCGAGGGAAGCCTAAGGCGACGGTTACTACACTTGCAAGAGAACGGCGGAGTGGGCATAAAAAAGCCGAGAGGAAGAGTAGTAGGTGGTTTAAGGAGATGCGACATTCCTCGAGCAGAAAGAGTACTCCGGGTCACTTTTCTTTCGTGACCTACATCCATATTTAAGTATCCCCCTTCTCTACGATTGGGCTTTGATGATTAAACCACACCCACAGGGGCACAGAGAGGGCTGAAATGAGCATCTGTGAGCATACCAAGTACACATGTGCCACCTCATATTCACGTTTGATCTATCATGGTCAAACACACGGAGTGAATGCACGTAGGCGGAGCCCCCTTTAAAGCTGCTCAATATTTTACTTCACGGATTTGAGCTATGTGGTGCCTATGAATAGAAATATATGCACTAATTTTCATAAGCAAATCATGGTCAATGTAGATACTCTTGCAGCAAGAGGTGAGTAGTTATTGATTATTAGATTTCAGAATGGTAATTTCGAAACGAATTCGGAGTGCAAAATGCGTTTTGAAATCAATAAAGTTGAACATGAGCTAGTTTTATATAATTTAAATTGCATTTTATACTTAGTTTAAAACGTAAATCACATGTTATTTATCAAATTCGTCAATAGTAAATCCGAAGGTTGATTTGTTACGGATTTCCATTCAATTATACATACATAAAGTAAATTTGGGAATGAAGTGGTGAACAGTTCCATAATGAAGGTAAAAAGCAGCTGATGCAGTTCCCCACGAGTAATACATGTGGAAAGCCAATATTTACCTCCATTATTCAATTAAAAATTATCATTTTTTATTAACTACTTTGACGCCTTTCATTATTCATCTAATTATATGCCATTCTTGGCAATTCTTGCTATTTATTTCGTTATTGAATATTGTTAACAACAGCCGAGGCATAGCTAGAGATTCAGCTTTGTCAAGAGCCAAGAATATGCCTTATGAATATATTTGAATATTATATGAATATATTTCCTGACTGATCCCCTCCGTTCATTTGATCTACATTATTCCTTCCATTCAGAACTCAAATTTCCATTGAGATTCAAGCTAATTTGTACAATAAAAAATACTGTCAATGCTGTAAAGGTGGAACATGAAAAATTACGTGAAAGGAGTTAGAAAAGCTGATAAATTTTAAAAATGAAAATAATACGACGTATTCACTGCCTATTTGAAGAAAATATTGTGTTAAATTCCACAGAGGAAAATATTTGTCCTGATCTTCTACTGCGGATGAGTGCGTAACGGAATCCACCTCTAGCCCCGGTATCCCCAAATTGAAATAAAATCCCGCGGAAAAATATTCACGCTAGCGCCAAATTTGAGCCAAATTTGTTTGGATGAAGTTTAGCCCAAACATCGGCATTGAAAATCCTAACTACAAATGACGTCCAAATAGTTATACTTAGCCCAATTTACTTAAATTAACGTATTAAAAAGTTGTAACACCATTCGGGGAAATTTAGCTAGTTTTGTACTACTTTCATAAGCTAATTCATTTACCAAATTCACTCCATATTTTTCCCAAATTTACGTTAGCTTACGTGAATCTTTACACAAACGTTTTTGGAAACTTTACGACTCTTTGGGAAAAGTTGCACAATACCTTTCCTAAATAATTTCGGCAAAGTTAAATATGTTGACTCTTTTTGAAGTTAGGAGTCTCATTGCCGATGTTTGAGCCAAACTTAATCCAAACATAAATTTGGCCCAAATTTGGCGCAAACGTAAAAAAAGTTTACGCTGGATACTACTTACATTGATAATCAAGTACAACCAGAAAATATAAGAAATATTAAAATGACATTTTTAGATTAATAAACACTGTACGAATTCGGCGGTTACGCAAAGTCGAAAAAATGGCTCGATCGAAGATAGTGCCAAAGCGATGAATGCAAAAGAAAATCCTGAAGACATAGGCGTAAATGAACATACAGGCAATTGTTAGAATGGGCTACACTTTCCACTTAACATTTATTCCTCTTTCCGTCACTTCTTTTCAAAATGTTTCTTTGTGTCACAGTTATCATGTCACAGTTATCATTAAGGTACAGGGTGCATTAAGTTTCTTGGCCAAATATCAATAAAGCATTATTCAATAGGTACCGATCCCTCTCTGAACGCGTTTTTGCATCACCAGCCACGAAAAAAACTTTTCAAGTTCAAATTTAAATTCAGAAGATAGCCTCAATCGAGTGAACAATTGAATGTTACGTCACCACAGTGAATGCGTTATTTACGAGTGTGCCCCAAGAAAATTTAATGCTGAAATTAAAAATAAAGAAAAAACCTGGTGATAAATCAATTACGAAACGTTTTTTGTTTCCTTCCGCGAATCTTTGTGAAACTTGTTTCTCAGCACCGACAAGAGCAAAGACGAAAGAAAAAAATAGTCAATACTTTGAATGAAGACTTCGACTTCAAGTTTGACATCGGTAACTGATCAGCTCGTCAAGGAAACACAACCCTAGGATCTCATTTATTATGATTTATGATGATCCATCTTTTAAATGTAATTTTTATTTATTTTGGAGTATTAATCTTTCATACTCTTCGAATGAAATGTTTATGACTGTCATTCATTCCTTAAAAATCGTAATAGTCACCCATACACCAACAAAGCACTTGCCAATAGAAAAATACACACAATAGATCAGGAAGAAAAAAGATTTTATAATTTCCTTGGTGAGACTTCAATTGCCTAAAAAGAAGGGGAAAATCAGAAAATAATGAGGACACAAGACGAATAATTTTGGGACCCACCAGTATAAAATTTCCTCCACGTAACTAATTATTTTCTGATATTAGATGAGTTTTTACCTCGTAACTTCTGTCCCCCTCACCACACTAAATCTAAAACTACTACATACTACAATAACTATTTTCAGACTAATTCTAGCTACTGATGGGAGAGAGAAAAAGATATCGAGAAATATAAGCCTGACTTTTTCTTTTAAGAAGAAGGAAGAGAAGCTGGGAGACTTTGAAGGAAGGGTGTTTTCCGTCTACGGTAGGAAGCGGTGAAGTGGGGGAGCAAAGGGGCAGCGTGAGGAGAAGTCGGGAACAGATTGAAGTAAAACAAAGCATCCCCTTTCGCCCCCGGTGGTCTATCTCCGGACCTCCCACCCTCTAAAAGGGACTGGAAGCGGGGAGGCGGGGTACAAGAGTAACGCGGGTGACAACTGACGTTTCCCTTGCCTTTCTCCTTGCGTTGAGCCGAACTTGCTACCTTTGAATCTTGTGATGAAGGCTACCTTGGTGTTAGGATGAAGGCCATGAATGGAGATGTCCGATCTTACAAGCTTTTCGTTGTGTCGTTCCAAGATATTGACAAGAAGTCGCCAGGCTTCTTCAGGTCCAGTTTAACGAGGGCTTCTTAGTGAGGAAAAAGGAGTGGATCAAAGAAAATAATAAACGCCACCTTTTTGCTTTTACTGTGAAACAATAATGGATTTCACTGATGACTGCTTTTAAATATTAGGACACCAGAATATAACACAATACACATAGCTTTTTCCACAATTTATTTTATGATGAACCCTTTTTTCGGGCAGATGACCCGGATTCAGCGTCATTAATACCAAACTAACGCATTATGGCTTAAGGTTTTGAAGTTATTTACTAACTTAACTATTTTGTAACTCAAAAACTAAGATGCTGAATTGAATTGGATTGGATTGGTGCCTTAATTTTATTCGCCATTCAATTTTCAGCTATAAACCGCTAACTAAAAACAGTTAATCGTAAAAATGACATTTATATTACACAAAAACAAAATTTTTACCCATTTTTCACCCAATCTCACATTTTACAACATAAAATTTCAAGTCCAGTTTGGGGGGAAAAAGGTTCTGGAAAGGTAGGATTTTACTGCACTTAACAAACAAGAGGACACGTTTTTATTTAATTAGTCAGATATAAACAAAATGACATTTAAGTAATTTTTGGTAACGTCTAACAGAACACAAGAAAAAAATCAGGAAAAAAGAAGTCCCGCGTGACGCCGCGCCGGTTCAAGGGATGGTTAGGGGAGGGAAGGAGAGGTTTAGGAGATTTAAGGGGTAGATAGGGATTGGACCGGCCGTGCCGAGTAAAGGGATTTGCGGGTGGGGGAGGTCTAGGGTCAGAGAGGGAGGGGTACCCGCAGGCGGCGTAAAGGTGGATGGTGTACTCCCCCCTATTCACCCCACAGGAAAGAGATTAACAAAGGCGAAAGCGGGGGTTGGTGATGTTGGAAAGGGGAAGGTTTTCGCAGTCTTCGATGAAGGTTGTTCCAGAGCTCTTTGGGGTGTTAAGCGCGCAGATCTGAGCAAAAAACGCCTCTGGGGAGCAACGGAGGGAAAGGGTGACTGTCCAGAGACACAGTGGAGACCTTCATAAAAAATTTAAAGGTACATTTTAATAAAAAATAACTTGAAAAAACACGCTTTTAAGTTGGCTTTAAAGGGCCACCGGATAAGATGAGAGTATTGAGGAAAAAGACGAGATTTGGGCATGGGGGAGAAAAGTTATATTGGGCTGGGGAGACAAGTGTTCAGAAGGCTAGTGGAAAAAAAGACGCTTAAGCCGATGTTCCACAGCACAAGTTTTTTTCACGGCCTTCTCTAAATACGTATTACGTGACAAAGGCATCGCAATATTTCTGCTATGCTTTTTTCTACAAGTCCTATTTTAGAATCACATATAAATCATGCTGCAAGTTATTACGCTATTTCTAATCAGAGATTAGGTAGTTGATCAAGCGCAACAAGTGAGAGGATATATAAGAACTAACAAAAACTCACCGTTAATTTTGTACATCTCAAAGACATTTTTGTGAGTGAAGTTTTTGGTGGCTAATTCTTATTGTACGCGTTCAACTCCAATACTTGGCTACGCCATCAGCAGCAGCTGATGAATGTGTGGAGCAAGGTTTCAACTATGCGCCATATTCAGTTTGCAGTATGTAGATGCCATTTTGATGATAGTTACTTTTTCCTTCCTGAGTTCCTTGCCTTTGGGGAGCCACAAGGAGAAGAATCGCGCGAGGAATGATGTAACATTTTGTGACCGAGTAAATCTAGGAAAACCTTGTGCCACGAAAGGTTGCATAAAGGAGGGTTGATTGGAAAGAAGCTCCTCTATAGTAAAGCCAAACTCTCTCGAAGAGTGTTTTGAATGCAAGAGAAAGGGAATTGGGCTATATTTTTTTGTGGTAATCATTAAAGTAAACGGAAAGAAAGATTTCTTAAAGCTATTTGAAAAATAGTGAACGCCGATTTTTTTATGATGGACATATGTCGCGTGATGGTAAAATATTATCCTCCGCATCCACCATTTACTCATAAGAAACGAATTTTTCAGGGGAATTCTGTTAAGTTATAACAATGCATAACAAAGCGTACGAATGTGCCTTGCATTTTCACGAGCTCTTTGATTTCGGGGAAGAAATCGGGTCGGTTTGGTGATCAGAGGACTAGCTTCAGTAATCAACCCTTCCTTTTCCTTACCCTAACCGACCGTCAAACTGAACTTTCATAGTCCAAATGCCTTCAATTGGCCAATCTATAAGTCTAAAGGTCATTTGTCTTGACGTGTAGGTCAGCAGTTATATCAGGGCCGAAAAATCGGAACCAATTCGGAACATATATCGAATTCGATGCCACGGAGCGTGTTTTTACGGTATTAATCTAATGGCGCAATACGCTTGTGCATTTGCCAAACTGCGCAACCTAAATAAATTACGGCATATTATTAACGCGTGTGTACCAAATCAATGTGTACCAATGATCTTTACTCCACTCCCTCTTTACTCCACTATCACATTTTCTCGATTAAAACTCCGATGAAAATGGTACCAGTGCCCTCACAGTACACTGGACTCGCTTGCTTGTTTGCGACTGGACGTTGCCACCTATAATTGCAGGTAAAATAAGGATTGATTATATTTCGGTTTCGGATTCATAGTCCAGCACTGATAGTCGTATTCATTCATCGAATACGTTAAACACCTGGCACGGTTTAACCATACTGAATTCCGTTCGATTTTCACCACTGACCTGACCTAAGTCAACCGTATCTGGTGAGGTGTAGAAACAACATTTTTGAGAATGAAAATTAACAGATGTAGTATTGTCTACTTAATTTTACAATAACAACACGAGTTTCTGCGTTTTACATCGACATCATCAGGAACAATAACCAAATTTCATTGAGTATTTATACTTATTTTAATGGAAGGCGAAATAATTTTTTTAAATTGTAAGAGGGAACGGGGAAGTTCAAAACAACGTTTGTGTGATTCAGGTCATTTGTCGTCTCCTTCGAACCGGAGTTCGTCATAAGGGAAGGATAATGAAAGGAACAAATGCAGGGACATGGTGGGTGGAGGGGAGTTATAACATCTTCAATTTCTGGTCGAACGGTTGGAGAGATCTTGGACGGGGGAGTGATATTCTATTTCAATGATGATGGCGATGTAATACGCCAAAACACGCATTGTAATTGTAAAATAAAGTAGACAGTACTGCATCTGTCAATTGTCATTTTCACTACTGAGGTTACGATCGTATAACGGGCCCGTACGGATATCGTAGAATAGAGTGAGAGATCACGCGAGGCTGAGAGAGGGGAGCTATGAAAAGGGAGGGAGAATATTGTTACTGGGATGCTTGAAAATTGCGGATTACTCGACGGATAGGGTCTGGAGAGTCATCGCAAAAAAATGGTTTGTTGGAAGGATGAAACAAAGAGATGGGATAGGAGCCGGACGAGACGAAGGATACTCTAGGAGCAGGCCTCATCTCACATTTGGGTTGCCGGAAATTGACTCCCACTTCCTCCTCTTCGTTGGTGGGGAGGAGGGTTTATTTTAATAAGAAAATAGGCGGAGTCAAGTCTTTAAAGTGGAGGAGGAGGACGTGGATCCAGGGACGCAAAATTGTGTCTTGGAATAGGTCAAAGGGGTTTCGTCTAGAAAAGGGTAACAAGGGTGGGAGACCAGAACCTTTAGATCCCGGATAAAGTCGGCGCGGTGGTGGGGTTTGTCATGATGAGAAATACTACGTGACAGGCAGAGAAGACAGAGGTGGGTGCTTAGGGAGAGAACTAGGGTCCGGGATAAGAAGCGGGTTCGGACTCAATTTTGGGCTTAGGCAACACGTTGGTAAACAGAACAACGTAAGCCACCGAAGAATTGGTTTACCGTCCGGATATTTTGGGCGACACACTCAAGCAAGATAAAAAATATATTGGATAAGAATTTTCTCCTCCAATTATTTTTTCTACAAATATTTTACTCATTCATTTCCTTCTACGTCTGTCTACATTTCAGTTTTGGGATGCTCGCACAACGTGTGATGACTCCATAGAAAGATTTCCTCCCGTCTTGTAGTCTGAGATACGAAAATAAATGTCACCAGTTAGGTTGGCGTAGTCTCTTTTGCGGGGAAATTTTTTTTACCGTCTGGGAGTGAAGTGGTCGTAAAATCCAAACCAGCCATTGTTGTAAGGGGATCTAGGGCGATGAAAGAATAGAAGACAGCTGACAAGTGGAAAAGTAACTTTAAAAGGGAAATAAGATCCCCTGTACTCTTCAGTCATGAACGATGATCAGCCACTTCCCATAACTTGGATATCTCTAGTGGAATCACATAAAGATTCAGCGTCGGCAGCATAAGTGAACTTCTTCATTCCAAAATATTACTTCACAAACCCTCAAGCGTTGAGCAGTCGGGAGTTTTATTAAAATATTTTCCACGAAGTGTTTTTGGTTAACTGTCTTTATAGATTTTGCTATAATTAAGTATATGACGCTATATTATAGCGTTCGACCACTGAAATTTGTCGAGCGTAACTGATTCATTATTATAATAAAGTCAAGTATTGTATAATTAAACCACCACCAATAATAGTGGAAACGTAGATAAAGATTTCGTTTTAGACTTCCATATACCTACTGGTACCTAGTACTGTAATATAAAGTAGCACGTTTTTACCAAATATTTATCAGAAATACTGCAAAGGCATGAGCAAGAACAATAATGGTGCGGACTTTTAGAGGTTTATGTGTTTCAACGTGTTTCTCCTTTCATTGCAGTTATAATGGAGAATATTTGAATGATTCAAATTACAGAAGCTCCCAATCATCCTATGTGCAAGTAACCTGATGCAATAAATCGATAATATGAAATGAACGCAGAACATAAATAAATAAATTGTTAAAATTATGAGCTTATAAAATAGTTATTTGGGACCGTAAAAATGGAAGCATTATTGTATTCGTCCCCTGAGAAGTAAATAAAAGATAGACTCAAGTGTGATACTGGGCACCGTTAAGTTAAATTGATTGAACAGTCATGATATTGTAGCCTCCGGGAGAACACGGTTGGAACCTACATAATAAATATGGCTGCCAGTAAAGGAGGTTTCATTAATTGCTTCGAAAGAATTTTTAATGTTTTAAATATTTTGAGGAAACCCACAAGGATTGAATTTTTTAGAGCCATCGGCGAAAACCTCCATCCTAGTTCATAAATATTCTCTGTCCAGGTGGGAGTGGTAGTTAAAAAAAAAAGAATAATATTCAGCAGCACACAATAACGTTGATACTCATTAAAAAACGACTTGTTCTGCATGTTTCCGAACGCTATTTCAATTTACATTTTCATCTCATGGTTGAAAAACATAGATAAGGAAGCTGAAACGGGTTTAATTTAATTACTTTTTCATACTTCCAAGACAATTTGGAAAATTTATAAAAGCACAAAGAGGGAATTTCACGGAACTAATTTCCGCAAGCAGGGAACGCGTGAATGATTACTGCATATTTAGAATGTAAGAAATAGTCGGAAGGGAGAATATTTGAAACACCGCTGTGTAATGAGAAAAGGCCTTACTTTTTCAGGTGCGATGAAAAAAAAAGTTTTCCTTTTTCAGAGGCAATTGTCCACTATTATGCAGATGTACTTTATCCCCAAATAGAAAATATTCAGTACTTAAGATGCGACGCGCTACGTCACCAGTCACCACCTGAGTTAATAACGGGAGATAAATTCGACTATTTTATTTCACCATGAGCCAGAGGGAGTGGGAACAATACTTGACAAGAAACTGTTCAAGTAAAAAAGTGAATTATGTCGATGTAAAATTGGCAGGTAGATTGTAATTGGCATCAATACACTGTTGTTAAAAATTGTTATTACCTAACTAACAATACTCTTCATTCAGGGAATTAAGTTCAATATCAGGTCAATAAGGTGAGATAGTAGGCATGTACAATTATATTTTAAGGTTGCAACCACAGCTTATGGTCATTTTCCACCTCCGACAAGATTTAGTGTCAAAGGTATTTTGCAAAATAAAGTTGATAACAAGAAAAATAAGAAAGCGGGGTGTTTCTTATTGCGCAGAAATTACATGAAAAGCTGACTCAGGCATTGGCGGGGTAATTCTGAGATGGCTAGCAAGCCAAACTGGCCATACACCATTCATTAATTACGACCAGAGCTCGTCGGTGATTCTTTTGACTTCGAAAAAGGAAAATATACATGCGATGGATACGAATATTCATTCGAGAGAAAAATACGCAGAAAAAAAGCCGGCTTTGTGGATCAGAAAAAATTTGAAGAAAAAAGTGAATTAATGATAAAATATTGAAAATGAAGAGACTTATTTACGCAGCTAGCCTCGTCATATATTAATCATCAATTGATTTTTTACCGCCCTCCAAAGAGATTCGAATTTTTTTCTTTTCAGTGTTTCTTGCAGCATTAGCAATGGGAGTGAGTAATTTGGGCGGGTTCAAATTTTCAACCTTGAACGTTTTTTTTCGTATCCATTTCCATTTTAAAAAGGAAATTACTCGCCTCATCCTCCTGTTTCTCTTTCTAGATATTTGCCTAAAACTTAATCTGTATGCGATAGTCTAATTTAATGGCCGGATATATTATGGAAACGAAAGCTAAGCTGGATATATACATGAAAATTTTAATCAAACTCACGTGACTAATTGATTCGAGGAAAATTCCAAATAACTTGCTGGGAGATGAAAGCGACTCAAAGCACTGTATATGAAACATCAAAAAAATCTTTTCTCGGCTTTGGAAAAACGTATTAACAAGATTATAACGAAAAGACGAAACGAGATATGACTTTCCACGCCAGGTACAATGCACTTGAAAATTAAATGTTTCGATATAAATTACGTTGTACTTAACTTAAGCAATTGCAGCTTACCTTTTATAAACATTGACGACATAAGACATTTTCACTAAAAAGGCCGTTATGACGACTTTTAAAAATGAAATCACAATGATTTTTAAAATATTGCATTTAAAGACATAGTAACTATTAAACTCCTACTTCTGGTAACCTCAAATTCCAAAGCAAAGTTAAGCTACTGACCCTTTCCCTGACACGTAAATTGTGATTATCATAGGGTTAAGCATATTTTGAAATGGAAATTTCAGTAAATGAAAGAAACCATTCCCAAGCAATAAATAAACAATAATAATAAAGTATATCTGACTTGTACTGGAAACTATGCTATCAGAAATACTAAGGACATATTACGAAGCAACACTAAAAGGATAAATAACCAAATACCTTGCATGCCAATGTAATTTAAAATAGTTAAGGTAGACGTTTCAATTTCTCACATTTGAGTCATGATCAGATATGAATGCTGCGATCTATTAATACTTGTGCCATCAAGGATAAACTATCCTGATAAGGTTTATCGAATGTCCTTAAATGAAGTTGTCTTGAAACTAAAATAGAATAAGGCAATCTGGTGTAGACTATGTAACGAATTTTCTCAGCGACTTTAACGATTAAATCCTCGGCATCGATTGAAGAATACTTTTTACACAATAGTCAGAAGAAGAAATAGTATACTTATTTTAAGAACTCTTAAAAGAATACGCTTCAAATTTTATCGCGATTGAATCTTTTGTGGTTGATTTTAAGATATGTCAATTGAAATAAATATATTGTGTATCGTTAGATTTAGCTCGTATATATTTATTAAATAGTATTGCGAGTGATTCAGAAATTTGATAGTAGCTGGCAGAACATGTCTGCATGGTGGCACGTAACAGCTAGGTTAAGTATATCATCCAAGACATGTTTTGGATGATATACCAAACAAATTTTATTCAGCATCACATTACACATCATATTCCTCAAGTATTCAGCACTTTAGCCGAATCCTTTCAAGCTCATTTGGTAGATTTAAATATACGAAATAGGAAATATTCCATTAAATTCATTGAAAGTTAAATACTCATACGCCTTTTGGTTCTTTTATATGAGTGAAACCAATTCAATAGATATTGAACAACAAGAGGTTTACTACAGCTGCAATCCAAGCAAAGAGTATGGTTTACTAATATCATGATTGAACCGAAAATCCAAAGGGCCTCTAAAATTACAGTGGAAGCACATCCGGCAAGATACCTCATTTTCGATTAATTCACATTGCCGGATATTAAGGAAGGATGTGGTTCTCCTCAGGAATACGTATTAATGCTCCTTACTCTATTATTCATTGACCAACGACCTTGTTAATTCCAGGTGAATGTGATGATGCCGGACTTAATTTAAGCCGATGACTGCCCGGAAGTAGGCAACCGGTTATGCATACCTTAAGACCGATGGAATTTTGTTAATTATTCAAGACATCACTTCGTCGCAGGAATATCCGAATCCTTGTGAAATCAATGGGAAATAAGTAGTTGGACTCTAAGTTAGTCACCTAGTCTCTAAGGGACCTATATGATTCAGTAATTGGTTTGTAAAAAGTAATGTTAATATTTGACGATATTGGTTTCGACGAAAAGGAAAATTAATAACCATTCCTCATACCCCACTATTATGCGCAATAATTAAAATTAAATATTATGTAAGGTACGATTAAATATATCATTGACAACCATTAGACTGTATTTAATATCTGATGCTAATATTTTTTAGTATTTAAGTCCTCACGCTGAATGTCAGACAATCTATCCTAAGCATTTTTCGAGCAAAACTCGGAGTTGAGCCTCGGCCTTGAGGGAATTGCTCAAATACTATTCCTCAGATGAAGCATTCAAAGAGAGTTAGGAATCACTTGCTTGTTTCTTTTTGTTAAAGATTTCAAAAATTTGCAGTTCCTAATTATATTTAGACCCACATTTGAAATGCCTGGCTAACTTGTGCTGGGTATTTGTATATGTTTTCTTCCGCCAAAAGAGGTAGGAAAACAGCTTACGCAGACTCTTTGACATTCATGAAATGGTAAAAAACTGCATACCTATGTATACCATATCTTATCGTATTTGATTCACAGAGCACAAGATATATTCCAAGAAAACTTTATTCAACCAAACTTCAACAAAAAATAGCTTTTTAAGGGTATGCGCACATTTATGACGTACGCGTTCATTGGGGATTGGAACTCTACGCACGAAATGTGTTACTCACACTTTTTATGGTAAATTATTTTTTCACATGCACTCTGATGAAATTGATTCACCGCAATGCTAGTAGAACACATTTAGGCATAAAATTGGAAGTAGTTAATTTAAACATGTCCTTTCAAGCAAACACAACGCAAGTGCATTGCAATAGATAATCATTCATTCACAATAATGGTGTTATTTGTTTATGGAGCCGCGTGATTTATTATAATTGATCAGTAACTTTAATCTATGATCCCTCACCGCTACTTAAATCAACGTCAAGTTATCGATGCATGAAATGATTTTCAAAAGCAATATAATTATTTATATTACGCTACAATAGGATCAATGGGATCAATGTTTAAGTTAACAAAAATATTCTTGGGTCCATCTACCACGAGCTACCTAAAGTGAGGAACTTATCCATGCATAAGCTGAATCGCGTCCTAAGGAGTAAGAATCCACATCTAGATAAAAATATAAGCTCTGATCAGAATACTTGGTTGAGATTAAATGCTCTTACAGAATTTAACCCCTTGGCTGCAAAGGTTGTAAATATTCAAATGACTATTTTCACTCACTGACTATGGACTTCTATTCTACTCCATAAGCACAAGATATTTTCTTTCTACAGCGGATACCAAGTAAATCACACAAAAAAATCATAACAAATAGTATATAATGCGTAGTATCCTAAAAAACGCTATGTATATATACTGCAAGACCAAAATTATTGAAAATTAAAAATATGCATAGTATAAAAAATTTTATTTGTTATTTAATCGCGAACTAGTAAAATTCTAAACATTAGTTTTCTAAACTCTAAACTCAATATTTACCCTCAAAACCGTATTGATTCCCATAGTCACATCATACGTGTAAACATCTTTCTTTCGTGAAAACATTCCTCAAAATGTTTCACTGATTATACACAAATTACAGATAGTGTACCCCTCTAAGTGACGGCATGCACTAGACTGAAAAGTATGAATTCATTTGCCACGATAAATACGTCCAACCTTAGAACCAACCAAATAGGTTTTAATTGGCCTTCTCCATTCCTATCAACAAAAATTTATTTATTATTTTGTCATGAAATATCAGAGTGCAATAGTTTTTTGGACGACTAAATGTGACATGATCCACTGCGTAATCGCCATATCTCTCGATACTTCCGATACCCTAAACAATTTTAACAAACGACGCCAGGCAAAACATCCACCCCGACGACAAGAATCGTACCAGCCCGCTTGGAAGGGCTTCAGCGTATTACCTTTCAACCCCTCTTAATTCATGACGACAGCAACATCCAGGAGCTTAGCCTCCTCCTCCCATTTCTCTCTCTCTAGCACGTCAGCTAGCTAGCGAACCCCCTGAGGAGAGGAGAGTAGATGAGGTTGTTGGTGGAAGGAGGAAGGATGAAAAATTATTTAAAATCCGAAAAACAAACCCCCCCTCTAGTCTACCACCGTGTCACACGAAACTATTTTTAAGACACCCCGGAAGCCGACGCTAGAAAGGAAGAGGGCAACACTGTTTGAGAAGAGAGTGGAAATTGAGGGGGGAGGGGGTGGTGGGTGAGCGGACCAAGAGAAGAAAAATGTCCCCAACAGAAACTCCAAATGGGTCCCTTCCCCTCACACCCTCAACGACCCCTACCCCCTCCATGCTTCTCCACTCCCTCTCTACTCTCCTCCTTTCCGAATCCTTCAAAGTTAAAAGTTCCGGAGAAGAAGGAGAAGAAGAAAAATCACCCCAGGGAAAAATCTCTGAAGGAAGGGCATACTTCCCCTTTTACTTCCAAGGAAGGGAGGATGAGAGTAGGGTGTGTGAATAAGAGGATGAGTTTGGA
The DNA here is from genome assembly GCA_963573305.1 of Pyrrhosoma nymphula. Lineage (NCBI taxonomy): Eukaryota > Metazoa > Arthropoda > Insecta > Odonata > Coenagrionidae > Pyrrhosoma > Pyrrhosoma nymphula. The sequence continues at coordinate 43,257,818 of OY754334.1, forward strand.
TGGACTGGTAAGGAAGATGGCCATCTTTACGATTGGCGTTAACGTGTAGGTGCTTCAACTTCAACCTGGAGTTCAGTACGTTACTGTTAGCGGAGGCTTTTACTGTTGTGTTTAAGAGTCAAACTTGAACGTAAACCATTTACTTCAAAGGCCAGAGTGTTCCAACTTTCACGTTCACTATTCACCGTTGATGCCAGCGAATGTGCAGTAAGTGCCTGTAATGGAGTCATAAATTCGTCATTTCCTAAACGGATTCTTCCATTCCCTCACCAACCATCTAAATTTAATGAAGCATTATTCACTTATTAACCTAATAAACTATAATCAATCCGATTATTGGATCGCTACTGCTCTCAACTACACTCCTGATAACTAACTGTTTTATTTCTTCATTCAAGGGCGGAATTACGACCGATGTTTCTCGATTTTCCTCATAATACATCACGTATTCCATCCTTGGTTTTCTTCCATAATTCTCTCCACTCATATATCCGTCTATTATTAAAAAGATTTAATGAAGGAAAACTTTTGAAAAACCTGATGATGACACTAAAGAGTCTACGGGTGGGATTACGATCGACGTTTTCTGACATGACGTAAACGTTGTAGTACGTCGAAACTCGGGTCGTGCTAATAAAAAGATCATTGCAAAACCACAAAGTAAAAAGATTTTCATTTCATAATGAATAAGTTCCACCAAGTTACGCCTAAAACCACCAGTTATAATATGCACAGCATAGAAATGAAATGTAGTCAATATTGAAAAAGAGCTCTCTTCTATTTGGCAACTGGTAATGTAGCTGACAAGGTTCGTTCATTGTCCGTTGATGACACCCTCAACGACATCCGGCGGAACAATGGGTTCCACAACCTTAGATACCATCACCAAGCTCCGTGAACACCACCGTCCTCCTTAACGTCAGGAATCGTCGATCGTAATCCCGCCTGAAACACCCCGCCTTCCCGATCGTAATCCGGCCTTTCTGTTATTTATTACGGACCGGTTGATCAATTCCTGGTTACGGCCATAGTTACGGCTAGAGCTACTGTCTTGCATAAGTATATTAGGTATAACCTTGACTTTAGCCGTCTTTAAGCCATTAACAGGCAGTGTCCCAGGGCAACCAGCCCAAAGTGGTTTAGTAAAAGCATTCCTTAATTAAATCCTTTCCATTATGAAATACCATAAATTTACTAACGAATGAGTTGCATTAATACCTTCTACAACTCTTTTAAATATGCTATTATGACTGTAGTGGGTTGAGGGTTATCAGAGTGTTCATAATTCTTCCACTCTGCTTGAAACATCTTCAACGGAGAAAATTAGTATCTCACAATGGGCATTAATCGTTTTATCGAAATACACGGACAGATATACCGCATAATTTCCAGATTCAGGTGAATGCGGAGGACGATTTCCGACTGACTTCAATGCAGGTGACCTAAAGTGTGCCCAAGTGAAAGGACGAGTATCACAATCACGGCCAACGTTTGAAGTTGACGCCAGTCGTAAACCGGTCACGACTACTTTCCCTTTCGTTTATGTAACCCCCAGTGCGCCCGACTACCCATTCTTCCCCCTCACCTTAGCGACTCCGCAAAGACGAGTCTTCCAGGTCACTCACGGGATAAGGGATGGAACACTTCAAGTCTCCCTCGTAAGCGTAAAAACAGGGTGGTACCGTAGTAGGGAGTTTAAAGAGGAGAAGTGAACGTGTAAGTCTTTGGCGTACAAGTCTTGAGGTTAGAAGGGGACACTAGAATGAGCACAAGGGTGGACAGAACGATACGGACCTAAGAGCGATGTGATGGGACTGAAGTCAAAAGGGGTGGACTTGAAAAAATATGCAATACTTGTTCAAGGAAATATCATGCTTCGGGCATATGACAGACTAATAAGCCATCTCGGAGGAAAATAGTTCCAAATTAGTTATAATATGTAACAGCTGAACCAGCACTGTTGACACTGATGTAAATAGTCAAACCCTGAATAAAAAGATGCTTTACCTGGCTGATTTAGTATAGAAACAAGAACATAAAACAAAAAGGGTCTTCAAGGATATGTTGTACAAGAGTAAAAGGTAATTTTACACGACTCTTATTTCAGGACTGAAAAACTAAATTTTGCCTACCAAAATCTGCATATTGAAATCCTCGATTTAACTCTTTTATACGACCCAAATACCCGTTTTGACTTAAGATCGGGGCATAATGCGCAGAAAATATTGAGTCAGGTTACAATTTTCGTATATGAATTTTTGTTTTTGAACTTTTTTTTATCAGACAAAACTTCATTCATTCATGGTAAAATATACGGTACCTTTCCTGGTCCATCTTACAATTGTTTAAAAACCCGAAACGATTTTGAGTACGCAGCATTCGGTTAGTTTTTCTGCGCTTAAATAAGTGTTTTGTAAAACGATATTAAATACTAACCTATTTTGCTAGCCATATTCCTCCTTTGAAACAATTGCAGTAAAAGGCCTATGCTTTGTTATTCATTTCCCAACGAACATCACGGATATATGTTTCCAGTGAAAGTGAAAACTTTCCATGAGGAAAAGCCTCTTTCACGCACAACATCCAATGCCTTTGAGAAAAAATACAGTCATTATGCTTTTCAAAGAGACTTTCACCTGTACGCGAGGTACCAATGACCACACCAAGAGCTTATAAAAACATAAACTGAGGGAGGAAAGCATGCAGCCCTGATAACCGCCAGGGGGCAGTGTCGGAGAAACTGTGAGATCAAGAATAATCGAAAAAAGGGTCCCAAAACTGTGAGGATTATTATTTAAAAGGAAAATTAGGGGCAGGGGTGGAGAAGATAAATATATGAACTAGAGGTTCACTGTTATTTAAGGACTTTTTCCGCTCGTCCTCCGCAGGGTAGTTGATGAAAATTGACGAGGGAGAGTGCGTTATAAATTATGGTTAGGAAGTATATTCATAGCAAGTAATTCCTTCAAAAGATGAGCCATGTTGCTCCTAATGCCTCTTGATGTATTATAGCTGTGTCATTTGATGGGCCATGAATCGTGAATGAAAAGCGTGGACATTGCTTGTGACCTATTTTCTCATTTCAGCATATAGGTAATGGAAAAAAGCGAATTATTCATTGTAATTATGAGAATCTAATTCCCACTTCATTTCTTATAAATCGTAACAGTTATTTTATATGTTACAGTTACTCCCAAAATTCTAGGACAGTTAATTATGTGAACTTAAGGTTGAGTTAAAATAATAATAAAAAATGTCAAAGCTTAGTATAAAAGTACCTTTCAGTGGCTATAATTAAGCTTTCTAACTTTTGATGGTTCAGTTATCCACAAGGATATCATATCATAAAATGCAGGTATAGAAGAGAACATCAAAGCAACAGCGTGATTAATATGCTCTTACACTAAGGGAGGGATTCACTTTGAACGAGCATTTATGAAAATTCGCCAGGTATAATAGGTATAAATGTACCTATATTGCTTTCTCATGCCCATTAACCTTAAATTTCCCAGCTTTTAGAGGAATATGCTATCGTAAGCACATCGTTTTATTCCGCGCCGTCTCTTATCCACGTTAGAACTCACACCTCATCTGCATTTCATACTTTTTCATTCCCAATCAAAAAGGTAGAGCCATTTCTGCAATATATTTCACCCAATAAACCCATGGGCTTGAATTCAAAATTCATGATGTTTCTTATTTGTTTTCAGGTCCATTTACTGTAGTTTGACAGGCATTCACTGAGAATATGCCGCCACACAAGATCTGCTCAACATGGATCGTCGAGTAAATGAGCTTCCATAAAATCAATAACTAGTCCCACAAACATGAGCAAGGACATAAACCTTCAGTCGGAAATCAGCTCCCATTCACAGGAATTAACCGTCGGTGAAACGCATGCGAATGAGGGCCGGGTTTATCATGCAACGCTGGCTAATTTCTTGCACTCAACTTCATATGCCCGTACCCAACGTAACTTAAATGCAACCACATTATCCAAAGCCGATGGTTCGTGACAGGTTTTATCGGTATCACTCAATTATCACGAGGCCAGAGGAATTGAATCCCCAAGCTGCTTTCAATTATCGTCAATGCATGCTGATAAACTTGCTCAATGTGTAATGAAAGAGATACATTCATACTCTATTGATATTATCAACTTTAGCGGTATTATCTTCAAGTAGTCCTCCGTTAAATACTGGACAACAATTGAGCTCTACATTTTGCTGTGGATAAAATATGTAACTAAATTTTCATTAGAAAAATTAAAAGCTAACTATATGTTTAGAATAAGAATATTTTTTTCAGAAATAAATAAGATATTTCTATTCAAGCTACCACTTTCATCTGAAGATTTAATGAATTTTAGCTTCAACGAAATTTATGTCGCAGGGACCGTACGTATCCATAAGCCATTTGCCATTGTTCTCAAATTTCTTCTGCCAGGAACCACATCAAATTAGCTCTTTTCCCATGGCGTAAGGGATGCAATTATGTTTTTGGTGGCATCAAATTGGCTTTTATAACATAATTGCACATTTAAGGTGGCTAGACTGATTTTTGTTTATGAACAGATTTGGTCAAAACATACCCAAGTAATAATAATGCTTTAACTATGGCAAAATATGAAACATAATTTTGCATCATTTATTTTACTGCATGTAAGGTCGACTTACTTAAAAACGCATTGAAATGTGCACTAAATGAATCACGATTACAGCTCCAGCCACCTTAACAATGTAGCCATTTCCTCACAAACTGTATTTGATACACATCACAGGAATCATTGGACAAAGGAGATAAACGCATTCATTGAAAAATAAGTATTTTATGTCACTGAACTTGATAAAAACTTACAACAGTGTAGGAAAAAAATGTTATGTAAAACCCGAATTACTAAACCTTATAGATAGCATAATATCCAGTAAATAACCTATCAAACGAAGAGGTAAACGTAATCTTGAGTGTAAATCACCAATGTTTAACGAAATAATGTCATGGAGAACAGAGGGCCAAAATACGAAGAATGTAAAGGATACCACACGAGACCATTACGAAAAGCCCAGCTGAGATGCAAACTAAAAAATAAGTGGACAGTGGAAATTTATTCGGTTAAAACGAGTTTATTACTACTTAGTAAGATTAAAAAATTCAGGAGAATGCCTATGCGTGATACGGGTTAAAGTTTAATAAGCGGTAGTCGAGAAAACAGATTCTCGCAGATCATCTTGAACGCATCACTTCACGGTAAAATTAACTTATCAGCAACAACAACTTAAGCTGAGGAAATGCACGATATTTACAGGAACCAATTAAAAAACTGTTATCTTTCCTATTCGTAGGAAAATTGACAGTTGAACATGCGAGTAAATGATGTCAACGCTTGGTAGTTGTCAATATCACAGCGAAGCTAATTCGTTAGAGAGAAAAATAATTAACGCAACCCATCTGCATGAGGAAATGTGGGGTGCAGGATAGAAAAGGGGAAGGCGTGCGTAGGATTATTGGCGTGACACACAAGAAAAGGGATGGGAGGAAATCGCCTTGGGAGGAGAGTGAATAGCGTATAGTTTAAGACGCTGGGATTATTTACTCTTTACTAATTGAATTCGCATTTTTCCATAAGTCTACAGGATATCGGTTTTGCTCTTTGGTATTCGTCCGGCTACTCGGAATATTTTTTTCTATACCCTGTCTAGTTTACTGATTGCAGCACACTTTCTCAATCAATACATACCACATTAAGCAGGCTTGAGTGGTGGAAAACGTAGATAAAAATAGGAATTGAGTTAAATTTTCTTTACATACCCGGTGGCAAAGGGAGTTGACCAATTGACATAAAAATCACAACCAGACAAGGATATCGATTAACATGATTATTAAAAGGATATTAACTTGTGACTATTTTTTCTTTTCCATTCGTCACAGATGTCTTTAAACAATTTTATGTTTGTTGGGAATTCACTTAATGTCTCACTAAACAAATTATTCAAATGACAAATGGTGTTTACCATGATTATTTAAATGAGATGCACACAGGTTAAATACAGAATAAACTTGAAGTGCATGATCTTATAACTTTGTATTAGCAGTATTCATGCAACTAAAAAAGTAAACTATTAGTATATTAAATAAATAGCTTTAGTTTACTTTATAAAAGCAGATGGCGAAAATTTATGAGTCAATCTATGGAGACCAGTAGAAGCGTCATTTTATGGCTATACGCCAGGTGGTAACATGGACATAAATTGCCAATAAAATTCGAATTACCTAGGTAATTCAAAAGATCAAATCCCACGTCACCATGCTAAAGAGAGCGAGAATTCTCATTGAACAAAATATCTTATAAAATCAATCCTCCAAGATATTTTTGCACCTTTCCTTAAACATGATGGCCTTTCTCGGAGAGGGCTCATATAATTCTGCCAATGGACTGTTTCAATCCTTAATTGTTCTATGAGGGATTGATTTACTTACATTTGTCCACAATGACCAGCATTTCACCTAGGGTTGATCATTTTTTCCAGAGAATGAAATTAGTTGTCAGTTTGTTTGAAATGAAATTAGTCACTTGTCAATGAAAAACTAACGCGATGCAGTTACAAGAAAAAATATGAATTGCAGCTCGGAATAAGGGTGAACACGTGCGTGTAGGTATATGGGGGTTAGATTCCAAGGAGGCATGGAAGGAGGTCAATAAGGGGGTAGAGGAAGAGAAAGGGCTAGGGGGTTCTTTAAAACCGTCTCGGATGACTTGGAAGAGAAGGGTGGACTCCTCCCATGGAGGAAATGCTGATTGGATTTCGTGCCGAGAGAGAGGGTGACGGGGTGAACGAGGGTGGAAATATAGCGGAGAGGAGTGTCAAAGGGGGGAAAGGGGGAGAGGGTTTAAGAGCACCGCCGTCTCGGGGCCTACGGTCTATGGGGGGCGTATAAGCCAATGGGTTGGTCGGAGGAGATTTTAGTGCGGCGGTATGAGGGGTCCCAAGTGGGGCGGGAGGGTGAGCCACTTGGGGGCGTAAATCACAGCATGCGCGTGCCTTGTGGGCCGGGAGACTTGGTACCGCGCGCTTTCCTCCGGAACGAGAAGACCCCCTGGGCCCTCTGCTTTTATCATCTACCAACCTCCCTATATCCGCATATAACTTACGTACCTATATCTAGACTTAGCCAGAAATAAAATGCATTTAAACTGCGGTGAAAGAAACTCAACCTGGACCAACAACCGTACAAAGAAACTTAGGCTAGACGTCACATTCAGAGATCATCGACGAGAACTTATAGAAAATGTCCACCTCCTAGCATTTTTGGCTGTACACTACGTAGGTCGTTTTTAGACAGCAGTTTTGCCCCCATTCAAACGGGCCTCTTCAGGTCACAAAGGTGAGTCGTCAATCTCAAGACGCACGGTTGTTATGTCTACGGATATAACCTACGGGGTGAACACCCGAAAATGCTGGAACATCTGCTTCAACGTTGAGGAAATCAACGATGGAACATAGGACTAGCTCTTTTAATTAGTTTTTAAATTCGCAGTAATCAGAAATAGTAGGTAGCCTGGTGAATGAGCGCTCGCCACCGTAGCAAAATTAGTAATTTAATTTTCCGTTACATTTTTAATTTTTCTCACAGTGTTCCTTAAAACCATGAGTACAGTCCGATTACGAATTTTACATAAATGCAAGGCAAAAGTAAAAAAATATACCGAAATACAAGTAAAAGACCTGAGAAACTTTCTCCATGTGACCATAAAGAGAAGTGAACCGACGAGGTTATTAAGAAGAAAGGCCAAAATATGAAATAGTAAACATCAATATAGAGCATATGGTTAGGAGACTTCCACAGCGAGGAAGGAGAATGAGCGTATCCTTGAGGTTTTAAATATATGTAGAGATAGATAGCCAAAAAGCCTAGATTCAACTATTAGAATACAAGAATGTTGTCTTTCCTAACCTTACATTCCTCTTCAGCAACGGTTAAATCCATGAATTGCTTCATGATGCTTCGTAAATTATAAGGCCCCTTTAACTCCACTCTCTTATGTATCTATTTCACTTAACTAACCAATGTTTTTCTAGTGTATCTATTCCTTCTACATAATTTACCCTCCATTACTATACGTCCCTAACTTTATTTAATCTTTTATCAATTATCTTAATCAGACTGAAGAAAATAAACACTCAAAGAACATTTTCATTATTTAAGCGCATAATCGCACATCCCTCTTCCATTTCCCTCTTATTCCTCTCAATTTTCTACCCACGATTGATACTAAAATTTATGAAAGTTTAACCGTTGATAAGAAAGATTCAAAAGAGTCTAGAGTAATGGATTCATACGTAAGTAGAGGATGGTAAACTTAAGACGGTGATGGAGGAGAGAATGTTCAGTAAGCGCGAAAAAGAAGGATGAGAAAAGGAAATACAATACAATTAAGGGAGTGAAATACTCGAGAATCTGAAAAGAGACTTACTACAAGGCAAATAGCTAAACTTTGTAAGGACAATTTGGAGACTACCTTACTACGAAGTAAACTTGGAAAAGGGAAGACCAAAGAACTACCCGTCAACGGGTAGAATACCAGCTAAATGAGAGAATACATTCGTGTCTTGATCTGCTTCACTCAAAATATGAAATTCTCCCTTGTATGCCATTTAGTCACCCCACCAACCGGTGATACCTAATGGTCTACGATTTTCGCAAAGGACCCTGCGGACGCGAGGTTCAAAAGAATGTTTCTTCCAAAAACGCACACACGCATTTTGTGCACTTACAAACACCGGCACAGAGTGAAAGCTTGGAGGCTTGAAAGGCCGTGAGTGAAGTTGAGCGAGTGACGTGAGAATATTCGATTACGCTGCGCGAAGGGGATCAGATTCCCATGTAGGAAAATGTAATGCCATGCTAGGCCAAGAGTGAAGAGAATTTTCATCCTTTGACGCCCACGTTGACATACTTCTAAGAACGTGGTAATCACATACGCTTCTTCCTTCTAGAGTTTTCTCCTTCGATTAATGCTTTTTCAGAAGTATTATGCAGAAAACGATCAATGACGACGGAAAACGTATTTTCCTTCGTCATTTTAAGTCCCATATCTTCATTGTTATGTAGCTAACTGCAAGTAACAAGTGGAAAAAATTACCAATGAAAGAAAGGATGGAATCCGTGAACCAAAATATGAAAAAAAAAAAAAAAAAAAACTAAAGGAAGAATTGTCTAGGAACTATGCGGAGGGCTAAAAAGATAAGGTGGTGTATGAAAGACCGGCAACTAACAATTCTGTGGATTGATGGGTGCTGATGATGATCACGTTATATGAATTTAAGTAATATATAAATTCAAGTGATATGTAATTGAAGTGATATATGAATTTAATGTTAGGCTTTCTTGAGCGTGTTCAATACAAGTGACTCCTTGAATTGAAAACATTTTGTTATTAAGGTGTAATTGTTTTGAATGAATAACATCACATCATATTCGTTCACTAAATGAACGGAAACCCGTTGCAATTTATGAAGCAGAATTTTTGTTGCATATTATTAATTTACAATATTTTCAAAAAAATATTCTACTCTAAATTCTTAACTTGTGTATCCATCTGCACATGACTACTTGATGCCTAACCCATTTTTGAAATACCGAGAAAATATGTAACTTGAGATTTTAAAACCTGGTCTAAATACAAAAAAAAACTTCATATGCAATATTGAGATCCAACTTCCTTTTTGGTGGGTATTTCACAGAGAATCTTTGCTACTTTTATGTAGCATCGAATTTCACTGCGAACTGTAAACTCATATCTTTCTTTCACTGTTGCGTAACTGCAAAATCATACGGAGGAAAAACCAATAAAGTCTCCGAGCAATGGAAAATTCGTTTTCCCGCACAGGTTAAGGTGAAACAAATTCCTCCGGAAACGTAAAAACAGCAAAGAAATCTGGAATGCCAGAGTGTTTTCATCGTTTACTACGGGAGAAGAGTTAGTGTTCCACTCAAGCAGATATTCAAGTATGGCATGTGAATTGCACAGAGAGTAAACAAGAACCGCTCTAAAACTTTATTCGATGTGAACAATATGCAAAGTGTGGGATGAGTTTATACTCTTCGCTTCTTAGAAGCTTGATCCATTCCCAGGGACGATAAATGCACACTCAACATTTCATGCACGTCAATGCCAATGCGATAAAAAAAATCTTGCGTGCATCAGATGATAGAATTCACTTTTTGGGGTAACGATAAAAAAGCACTAGGTATGTTTTCAACGATTTATTTAGACACATCTGTAAGATCAGGTTGAGCAGTAGGTTAAATATATCAAGTAGCGGTGTAATATAGTGCTGTCGGAGTTAACGGCTGCGTCCGCGAACTGTTTCGACCAGACAACTGTTTCAAATAAGTGTGCCGCAGCCGCGCTCTGTGCTGTGCAGCGGCAACTGAAAGCTAAAGCAGACTGTTTCATCCGTTTCGTCTCCTATACTGTTACAGTTGCACTGCACGTGTAGCTACGTTGCGGTTATAAGCTACAATTTGTGGGATTTTAATCTGTTTCAGGCGGTTGCTAGTTTATTCATCCAACACATTTCCGCCCGTCGCGACGCGTCGTTGCAGATAGAATTAGAACTATGAATTACCTATTTTCATGAATCTAAATGAAATTAGAACTCTATTTAACTGAAATATTTCTTATTACATAGAATACAGAACTAAAAGCCATGTTTCGACAGCGCTGATCGATCGCCTGTTGCTCGGTCTGACTCTAGCTTTTGTCCGCAACAGGGTGTATCGCGAAACGGTTTCGGTTGTGTTCGTATTCTATTCGTGCATCGTGTTCTTTTAGCGCCACCTCTTATATCAAACAACTATCTAAGAAAAAATACAGACCTAAGTGTCATCGCGTCAGAAAGCATTTAAATCACCTAAGTAAGACACATAAGACATAGGGGAGCGTGGTGGTCTAGTGGGTAGAGCGCTTGGCTACTGATCGAAGGGTACCGGGTTCAAATCCGGGTAAACGCCCCCGAACAGGATTACGAAGTGGCCCAGGGAAAGGAATTGCCCCCCCCTACTTTGAACATGTGAAATTCACACGCCAGTGGCTTAATCCGGGGTGAGCTTTACCCTCAACTATCCAAACCAACCTTCGGGTTGAATCACTGAATGTGTAAGTAACACATTTAGAGTTTTTAACGCCCTTATTCAATGATAACTGTAGGTGAACAACCGAATAAGGGACATATATTTACAAGAAAATAATATTTCCAACGCTAAATTTAGACTTTAAAGTACACTTGAAGCATTCGATGGCTAGCTAGACAAATGGCATAGTACTTAGAATGATAGATGATGAAAAAAGATCACAGAAGTAAATCGGTAAAGATCGGTGAGTAAGAATAGAGAGAAATTAGGACAAGAAAATAATACAGTGTAGGTAGCTAGGATCCGGCGGTTACTAGAACAATTTACAGAGAGATATCCTTTCTCCATACAAACCATCAACCGATAGTATCCATCTTATTATATAAATATCTAATAAAGTATTTAAAGAAACCGTGTTTCATTACAATAATTAATTCCCTAGTAAGTTTTAGTAGAAGAAAAAGAACTTTAGGCTAAAATCTAATACATATACAAAAATGAAAATTTCAGGATAGAGTATTTTCTTTTGCGAGTTTAGAAGATGATGAAATGCACTTAAGACAGTGAGGCTTGGAAGTAATTTATTGGCTAACGCCAATTTACGACAAAATATTTTATGTTTCCCAAAGCACTTGAAGAAATTATTTACAATTAAATTAAATACACAAAAATGTATTGTCTTGCACTTATTTTTTTCATGTAAGTGTGTCTGCTTTATATATGCGTGCCTAATTAGAGAGAAAAAGAGGCACTGAAACAAATCCTGGGCACAGCTAGTAAATGATAAAATATGGGATCAAAGATATTTAGCAAGCAAATAACATCATTAATTAACATTCTCAAGGAGTATAAGTACGTAATTGAACAACGGAACACAATTCGTCAAACTCAAGTGCTTCGGCGGCCATAGTTAATGATGAAAATTCTGGGGTACTGGAATTAAAACAATTCAATGCTGAAAAATTATGTTAGGCTCCAATTTTTCCCAGGAAATGCATGCAATGCGAGTTGGTTCATATTCTTCACAGCCCTTCAACTCATATTCAGCCCCTCGGAGCAAAAAAGTGGACATCTTCGTCTCCTGTAAACTCATTCGCACCCCTTCTTCGGGCAAAGAATGGGGGTGGGGGTCTTACCGCCCCCTTAAATATATCTCTATCCCGTGCCCCACTCTTTGCAAACCTCCTGCTTCGGTACCTCCAAGGCATCGTCAAGCAGGGCCCCCCCAATTTACTCTTTCGCGTTCGCGCGAGACAGCCTGAGTGCTCCTCCCTATCCTGATTCCATTAAAAGAGCCTCCCTCCTTGAGCCGGGAGAAATTTCTTTATGACTGACGTTGAGTATACACGAAACACCGCTTCACTCTTCTCTTCCCCCGTATCCCAGCCGCCGCTGATATCATCCACTTCTCCCTCTTACTCTCCATCTTCCCCGCTGTTCGTTCACCGTTCTTGCCCTATACTTATTCGTCGCTCGAAATAGACAAAGACAGACGACACGAATTGGTGAACAAGATATGTTGATGAATCGCAGTGTTTTTTGATGCGGGGAAGTATTTAATACCAAACAGGCAAATCCGGGTACATTTTACTTAATCAAAACTTGAATCAAAGAATAATCAGATAAGAATTAATAGAATATGAACAGATTCCATTGATATCAATGGTTGATAGACTAACTCTCGTATTTCGACTTCAATTACCTTGGAGACGGAATAAGTGATGAAAGCTATAAAGTAGGTGCTCTGGAGTATATGTAGAAAACCAATGGCTTGGACAAGTGTTTCCGCGAGACTGGAGACGATATTTGGCGAAACGAGACGAAACCACCATCTGGACACTCGAAATTTTCGTAAGAAAGACGTGGAGAGTTATGAATAAAACAATTTTCGGAAGTGCCCAGAAGTCTCAATGAAAAATTATATTGCACTTAACTATCTAAATAGAAATATTCAGATTTAAAAAGGTTCTGATAGACTTATCAAATGCCTTTCTCTCCAAACGAACAATATAATTCGCACCCACTGACACCATTGCTGAATAAGTGTGACTTCAAGAGTTGCGCGAATAAAAGCTTGAATTTAGTTCTATATTCGTTCATCAAACGTTTTAAACTTTTTATATAACGTAGTTAGCGAGTAAATTCGATCGTAAGGCGATATTACTGCAAACTCTAGCGGCAAGTCTAGTAATTATTAATCCAAGAATGAAGAAATTAATAACTTCCGAAAATACGACGATGAAATACGTAGAAATTGCCACCAGAAAAATTCGGCCTTACGCCGAACACGAACCTTACGCCGGGCCCTTGCGCAGACCACTACGCTACCATGGCTTCCTAAGATTCCTCCAAAACTGCCCCGGCAATTGGGTCGCCTGGGTAGCGTAGTGGGCTGCTCATTGGCCCGGAATAGTTCTATTCCTGGTTCAGTACGATTTTTTTCTCGTGGCAATTTCTATATAATACAAGAAGCTGAAATATACTGGCCTTGAATATTCAATTGGTAGCGCTCCGATTGGGCCAACCATAGGAAGTAAGTTCATTACCGACATGGTCCTAGATTGGTGTACACATGTGTAATAGCGCGATATATCCTCCGATTTTGTTACGAATATCATGTCTATTGCTTCTGCTAAGGCTTCCTTATACGCCCCATGCCTCTGTCATGTACAGTGTTTAAAGACCCTTATCATTCAGTTGTATACATTATTTGAGACAATATTTGATTCTTAGCGGATACCTATTCTGACCAATTTCTGAGTACGGATAGTTCCAGCTTATTGCCCTATTTATGAGCTAAGCATTTTGTAAAAATTAATCAATATTGAGGATATGGTATCCTTGATAACATATTTTTCAATGATTATAAAATACGCAGTTTTACCTATTAAGCTTACTTTATAATACTGTGCTTAAGGTATTTGTGCTTAGAAATGTGTCGACTCAAAAGCAAATATTGCCTCAAATAATATATTTAACAAAGTGATCAGGGTGATTTAACACGTTGCATGACGGAGGCAAGTGGCGTATAACGCAGCCCTAGCGGAGATGAAGGAAATCAAGAAAGGTTCTTGGAGGCGGAAGCCAACGGTGAAATTAGGAGCTTGGTAGAGTTACTCTACAACATGAGCACCTACATAGTGCACCGAAACATATACATGCAAAGCATCTGTATAAGAAGGGCATTAGAAACTGAATTTACAGATCCAGAATTTAGTATTAAAACAAACCATTCTGAGTTGTTGTCAAAAATATCGTCGTGTACCTTCCATAAGACAAGCAGGCACAATTCCAGTTTGTGCAATGATCAATCTGCTAAAATAATTAAAAATCATTCAGCCTTACATCCTTAGTACCTACGTCGGAAATACTTCATTAGAGTTCATAGTTCTCTTTTCAACTCTTTGCGCGAAGAATGTTATATAGGAGTTCCGCAATCTGAAGGCGCCGATGGGATTAAGAAGTAAAATTCATACAAGTTAATCGTAGCCATATGGAGACGTTTTAACAAAATTTAACTCTGTTTTGGAAGAATAAAATATTCGTACTTAGAATATATGTCTTTAAATATTCAAATAGTTTTCAAATTGTTATCTCCTGAAAAAAAAGAAACCTAAGTCACACCTCTCTAGCCGGGAGTTGTTATTTGGAATATTTTTCGTATCAACCTCGCATCGCTAGTTCCACCAATTCAACACTTAAAGATACCTACTTCGTCAAAATGCCAGACAGTACGTAATTGTTTGACCTCCATTGTGGAATCGGCAATGTCATAATCCAAGTAATGTAGCATCCTAGTTCCCTCGACAAACATTAAAAAACAAGTAAGCTTTCTAAAAATCGATATTACCCAATTTATGGAAATGAGCCCATGGGTGGTACACAGTAAAATCTTCATTTCGAAGGTAGATCACCGAGTCAAACTAACATGTCAAAAAAAATATTGTTTTGATTCCGATTAGAAGTGTTAGTAACGATTACTACGACCTACGTGCTTACAAGTTTATTTTCCCCCATTCGTAAAAATCCAGAATAATGTAACCTACCCTTATCCTACCAGCGCTCGCAGACGAGTAAATGGGGTAATGGCACAGCGAATGCCCGCCACGCTTTAATGCTTTAATACAAAAATCCCTGAGGGGGTTGCGAGAAGGATTACGAGGCAACTACCGGACGTATATAATGCTCGGGAGGCAAAAAATAAAGTAAAATAAAATAATGATAACGAATGGGAATAAAAATATTTTTATCACCACCGCATAGTATCACTCACGAGGTCGTTCGTTCTCCCCTTAATGCGACTATTGAGTTTCTCATTCCGTATCCGTCATACACCTACTTCACATTCTCTTTCAACGTTCATTCTCCCTCCCTTCCCATCTTTCCCGAGGTTTTCTTCCACTGCAGATCCAATCCTCCCCCCTTCAACCCGTGACGTCCGGCACCCCCTGCCCATCTCACCGCAAAACCGGAACCTTTGTCTACCCTACATGGCCTATCATTTTCCCCACTCCCACATCCCCCATCCATCTCTACACCCAAATACACACAAGCCTCTCCCCACCCAATACTATACTAACTCGGCCAGGACTGCCAGGCCATCTCCTGCAACTGCCCTACCCAGAACCCGAAGTGGCTTTCCGACCACAGCGTAATCTGTCTAGGTTTTTGGCCGAGCCTTTTGATCTCTCTCGTAGTAGGCACGGCAATGTGGGGAAGAGGTGGAAGAAAACACGGGAGATACTTATATATACATAAATGTATTCATATTTATATATATTTTTGCGTGACCATACGTCCTTTTTGCACAGCTCTAAGAGCAGTAAAGTAAAGATTATTAAATGAAATGTGAGGAGGTATGATGAATTTGGAGAAAGTCCTGAGTATTTGATTCCAACGTTAGATGCACGATACAGTCACAGACTCCTCGACAAACTTTTCATTCTGTAAATTGGTTTTCTGTCACAAATTAGGAACATCTACTCCCCCACACACAAGCAGAAGAGGATCATATCTTTGCATTCTCGAAAGATAATACTTTTTTATTCTCATATTTGTATTAAAATTAATGTTCTTTTGGGAAAATTACTACCAGGCGAGAAGTGTAATTAGCCAGGTGAGCAAGTTAAATGAGTATGATTTTGGATTTAAAATTCCGTGAACAATTTCCTTGTAATTTCAAATGGGTTAATATTCTTTGGTATTTAAATTGTATAGTTAGCTAAACTTTAGTCATTAATGGTGATTCAAGCTTCATTCTGTTAAATCGAATTCAATCAAGGATTTCACAATTAGTTAAAGATGTTTACTTCAGAAGGCTTTCAAAAATATGTACGCATGTACCAGGTAAAATACTACTACTTAATAATATAAATGTGAAATTTTTTGTTAGTTTGTTTGTTACTCAATCACGCAAACACTCCTGAACCGATTGAGCTGAAATTTGGCATGTATATAGAAAATATATCTGTGGGTAATATAGGCTATATTAAAAAGCCCTAAGGATCTCCTAAGGCCTCCCAATGGCTCCTCTGGTGGTCCATGATAATCATTGGGTTCGGTGCAGTGGGTTTACTTTTTGCTTTTTAAGAACTTTCACTCCAGATATAGGTCTGGAATTTTTTTTATCGGATGGCTGATTAAATGAAAATTCGAATTCTTCCAATCGGTTTTCTATTACGTTTCGTATTCGTGTAAAAGTCATGTTTTCAGCTGAAAAATCTCACATTTTCTCTGAAATCAACAATATCATATTTCCTTGACAACCAAATATTTGATCTTCAAAAGATATTTACGCCACTAGCATTTATGACTTAGCCTCTAGCCTTATGACACAGTTATAATTTTTTCTTCTTCCCGTTAAATTTCAACGGGCACCCTATACTAGTGTTTAAATAAAATTGATAAAATGGGTTGATTCGGTCAAAAACGGTGACTTAAAGAACTAGTCTTAATAGCAAAGCTCAGGCATGTTCTTCGTTAAACTACATCTTCAAAACAAATTTGGGGCACAAATTGTTAAAAAAAAAGTGCTGTTCTCAAACCTGTACGTAATGGTCAAAGTTTCGAATGCTTTCACTCACTTTTCCTTCATTCACCTGAGCTGAATAATTACATTGTGGAAGTGCACAAGTCGGAGGAGTCGAGCAGATGTAAGGTATTTACAAAAGTAGAATTTAGCGCATTGAAAGTTAGAGTTACCTTTATTTAGATTAAATAGAGTAAAATGGCATGGCAGATAAGCATGCCGAAAGCTTTTTTTTAGTGAACGACGGTATTTCAAGAGGAAAACAAGCATTTGAAATCTAAATCCAGAAGTTAAACTCTCCGCTTTTAAACATTTGCTGGTTTCAACGAGGTATGTCTCTGAACTCTAAATTACGTCTTTCGAATATATTTTCCATTATGCGGAGCTTTGGAGACCGAATGGTATCCCTATCCGATTACGAATAGTATCCCTACCTCATGGTTTTCAATTTTGCTCGAGATATTCAAAGCGTGGATGATATGATGAAAATGTATTTAAATCATAATAAGTTATACCAGCGTTAAACAGGGAGAGTTTTGAAAAGCTTCTGCCTAAACCTCCTCATTTCTTGATCATCTTTACAACTTCTAGAGATAACTTTGTCCACCTTAGTCTCTGTTAAGCTCTTCATACTTTCTAACACCCATTCTTCCATCCGAAATTTATATTATCCTGCTTCTCCTTTCATGATTTCCGCGAAATTCTGACCTCTGTTATCCTCCTAAATCCTCCGTTCCCACAACACGTCATCCATTCTATTTTCCTTCAGGTTTCGTATTCGAAAATAATATCCTTTGTTCTCTAGCTTCTCCGATTAAGCCTCTTTGACCTTCTTAGCTTCCCACGTTACCTTTCAATTTTTCCTAATTCCTACATGTTAGAAACCTATGAAGCGTCATTACCTAGCATTTATGAGCAACCATAATGCTGAATCATACACACCCTAAAAACTGATTTTTCCTAGCATCTTAAAATAATCTTCAGCCACATTAGGCCTGATACATAAGAATTGAAACCTTTCCCATTTCATTATATTGGCATTATTCAAGAGAATCCAGGCATTTATCATTAAATAGTCCAAGTATTCCGCGAACTCAGCTACCGTGTGAAAAGTACTTAAATATTTACGGAAAAGAAAGCGTAAAATTTGAATAACACTAAAAAATTAAAATGAAGGTTTTAAGCCTGGGAAAGTTTTTGTGCCATTATAAAAACACATAAATATAATTAGAAAATAAAAACAAATTTGAAATCATGTTTACGAAAATAATTCTTTTTTTCAACCAACAGGTTCGACACTCCTCGGTTGGAAACCTATTAGGAGAACATATAAGATCCTAAACCGTGTGTGGTTACTGCAGGGAGAGGAGTGGGAGCGTAAAAATGAGATTCAGGCGAGGTCTGTCCCTCTAGTCGGACTCAGCGGCGAGAGACGACGGCGTAATCGTCGGTTCACGCCTTCTCTAATCCGTAGCGCACATGACAGAACCTACTCCCCTTCCCCCCCATATACTCCAAAGAGGAGCGATAGCCCGGGAGCTCTTTCATGACCTCTTGCTTTTAAGCCGTTGGTAAGCTACTGCTGGCGTTTATCGCCAGTGAACCGACAACGGCGGTTTGGCGGAAGGTACGCATATAAGACTCCCTGCAACCGAACAGACTCCTGGAATTACTAGCCGGGTACGTAGTAGAGTAATTTTTTCTCATTATCAAGGAATTTTAGGGAGGGTGAGTGCTGGAGAGAAGGGTTCCACAGAATGTAGTTTAAGGAGAAGGTATCTCATTATAAGAAAAATTCATGGAATTCAACATTAAAGTTATTTGACTTGATTGATTTGATTACAGATCTCCAAAATGCCAATCAGGTGTATTAGCTATTGTCACAACTCAGCTATCCAAAGTTCCCTCGACAGTTTATCTTTGTATCTACGCTAACCAAATAAAGGCATTACCTGCCACGGCTCCTTGTCTCAGTACCTTGCTCTGTCCTATTTCTTTGCCAGTTACGTTACTGAGGTCACTTGCCTCAACCGGGTATAAATATTTGTTAAAGACATCCAGCAAAAAATCTTCTGTTTTCTCTCTCCCTGCCTGAGTCACAGTGGTTTTGTCTATGCCACTTATTATGAGGAGCGCTATTATGTAGAATTATCTGTTATTCATTTTGGTAGTCTTAAATAGGCATCCATCTTAGCCCGATGCGTATTGATTGGTTTGGTGTTTCTTTTTTTAACACTAGCTACAAGGAGTTCAAAGGCGTGTAAACTTCCTCTCTGATTAAGTTATTGGGATATTTGTTAATATCTACCGATTCTCTCATAGGCCAGGGGAAATAATGTAATCACTCTCCAGCAGTAAATTTCGTATTTTCCAGGTCTATTTTCCAAGAGGGTGATTGCCTGGAGAATATTACTGCCGGATGAAGTAAAACATTCAGGTGAATAGGGAAAGAGATGGAACGAAAATATGAGACAGAAAAAAACGGATAATGCCACCAAGATCTTGATAGAATGAAATTCCACGAATTTATCGTAAGAAAGAAGGAAAATTCCGAAGCATAGTAGGTTGGCTCCGTTGCCTTAACAAACACATTGAATACAGGAATAGCCTTGATCAACGCGTTCAAACCGACCGAGAACCACGATTTTTCCCCCTAAGATTACCACATATTTCTTCTTTCTCATGCTCAGCAGTTTTCTTATGTATGGATGTTTATCTAGTTTTCCATTCTCATCTTCTTTTCTGTATTGTTCTTGTAAACCCTTACCTTAGATGTCATTTAAATATTGTTAACTTTATGCGTTTTTCCTCATCGAATCGCTACCTTTCAGTGAGTCTCTGCTAGTCCACTAGCTGGATATGCCGAACATTGCCGGCTGTAGGTACTGTCGGCAACCAAAGTTGAAATTTTAGAATTGGGTCAGGACTATTTCAACTGAGTATTTTGATGATGGCTGGCTGTATCGGCAAATAACTGAGATTGAGCTCTAAATCTCGTAGTATTCAAAATACCCATCGTTAATATAAACTTCACTGCCGTTATATTTCCCTCTTTTAGCAAAATCCCACCCCTTTCATGGCAGATGTCTTAAACACAGTCCTACGGCACGCTAGATTGGCGGCTTGCAGGGTAGTAATGCAGATGTAAGACGGTTCCGCATTTTCACGGGAACGCGTAAACAGTACGGCAGTCTAATGACCTAATCACATCGCAAATTAAGATTTGACGTGAAATGGATCTGCGCTTTCCGTGTAAACCGCACAAATGGCAAGTTGATAAGCCAACATCTGGAACCACATAGTGAGCACGCATTGCATCTTGTCTCCTAATTGTCAAGAAAAAACGCAGTACGCAACCGGGTTCTACTTGACAAATAGTTATGTAAGAGTTCGAATTGGGATGCCTTAGCAGGTAGGGCTATGAGTACAACACAGCTCCCTCTAGTTTCCGAGACAAGCAAAACAATTCTACACATAATGAGGGTTTTTCGTGTCCCAACAGTATTCTTATTGACGTATTATTTGATGCTCTCTAACTCGGCATACGTCCTCCCTCTCTTCATCCCATCCATTACGATAATTCTATTTAGTCCTATTCCGCGGTGAGCCAACATCCTTTCCTCTATGAAATCATCTCCTTTGACCTTCTCAAACGCTTGAAACCTATTATAAACCACTTTTCTTAAGAGGCATAGTTTGTGCACCATAGAACGTTAAATAAACTAAAATAAACTCTTCCCCAGTGTCTTCTTCACAGTCTGAAGCCTGAATCACAAGATTATTTTTCACGTACAAGTTCAGTGATAATTTGAACAATTCTTTTCAATGATAGGGAAAATGACAGCCGAAGACATCATTTTCCATATCACACGGTCATTTGTGTCGTAACTACGATCATAATTTCCGCACCCGAGATTTTGTTTACATAATTATTGGCCGTAGCGCCGTAACTGTTTACTATCTTCATTAAGTTATATCAAAGTTCACTAGTGGCGCCACAGTTCGTATTTACTGTCGTGAGTTCTGATTGGTTGCAGCTGTATATCACGTACATGTTCAGGGACGGAAAAAAGGATCTGCACAAATGATGGAAAAAGGAATAGAGATCCCTATCATCGGCGCTATCCCTAAAAATACTGGCGACAGAGAGCCATCATTTAAGCTATCATTGCCACTATTCCTGAACCTGTCCGTGAAAATTATCGTGTGATTCAGGCTTAACAAATTGTCCTCATCATTTATTCTCTCCTTTGGTGAACGCTTGATTTTCTACTTCTACTTTATATTAGCCCAATTATGAAAATGAAAAATCAATGTTAAACAGCTGGAATGTGTAGGATTGAGTTGGAAACGTTATTGCTCATTTAAATGGCTTCATAGGCATCGATTTACTCGAATACAGATTTATTTTCATTTACATGTCTCTCCATATCCTCCTGGGTACAGACCCTGCCTCTTATTTCTATAATCTACAATTACCTTTGTTTCCAAAATATTCCTCTCTTTCCAAATATATCTTCCTTTTTCCTCCATTCACACACCATACTTCAATTCCTCACGTCCCTTCCAGATCTCCAGGGACGGCCCAATTATTATTTTCATCAACTTTTTTCACGCTAAGATGGAGACGGATGGGGAAGGAATGAGAATTAACTTTCCTTCCTCTTGTGTTATTCTCCCCCACCATTTTCTTGTTATCCCCATACATATCCCTTTCAGGCACCCACGCCTTCTCGTCATAACAAATATGCCGGAGGAAACACATGGAATAGGATCAGGGGTGACGCAGGCTGGAGAAACTGAATGTATTGAAGATATTTGAATAGATAAGCGATTATTCGGCCCTATGGGTAACAGAATCTGGCTACCGGCGGTCATACACACACGTTCATATAATGTACATTCATACACGCTTGGTTAAAGGTTTCCACTTGAGGCATAAACGAACATTCTCTTTCTATGAGGCACGGTAAGCGAAAAAATAAAGCCCTTTCAATGGCTGTGGGCCTGGGAATCTGCCTCTCTTTCTCTTATTCCTTTCCTGTGCCCTTCTTCTACCTACATCTATCGTTTGATTCTCCACACTTGCTCTCATTTCCCTGAAACTAAAAATATCAATGGTCTATAATTGATTCCACATAAATTTAGGGCTCAATAACGATGAAATATTATACTCACTATAAACCTGCATTTTCTATCGAAGATGATGAACAGCTTAGCTCAGAGATAAGCTGGCTTATCTCTTCGAGAATTCAGCGCAACCGTGTTAAAGAAGAGGGTTTCTGCAACAATAATATCTTTTGGGTACACTCAGGACACTAATGGTGATTAAGAGAGGCATAGTTATACTAACCCAAAATCCAAGCATCTCATTCCTCCCTACACCAGAGGAAAATCGGAGAGAGGGAAGGAACCAAATTCTCATTCTTTTATCATCATTCGCCATCGCCCACTAATTCCGATGAGAGACGCAGGTGTGGTCTGAAGGCAAAGGGACCAGCCAATGGAAACGCAGGGGTCAAGTTCTTCTCCCTGGCGTTGGAATGGGGAGAGTGAAAGCAGAGTGGACTAAAAAGATCTTAAGAGAATGTGGACGCGTGAGAGAAAGAGATATGGCGACTTACCGAAGTGTGGACAGAAAGGAGGGAAAGTTATGAGTGGTTGAAATGGGAAGAGGACTTGATGAAGAAGAGGGAGAAGCAAGAGAATGAGATAAAGTTGAGCCTATAATAAAAGAGCACCCGGAAAAATAAACAGAGGAAAGTGGATAAGTTGGTTAGGGTCAAGCAAGGAACTGTCTTCAGTACTGCAGCGAATGGAGTTTTCAGAGGAGCAATAATGGATTGTATGCAGGCTATCAGTACGGATAGATTAAGAAAGATACGCCAACAAATTGTTTCATAATTACGGTTTTAACCAACGGAGTTAGAGTGTTTCTTATAATTGGTTATACTTGATTGCTTTGCTAAAATCCAGCACTTTCACACTTTTTTACATTTTAAAGTTGCTATTGGGTTACAGGCAAGACGTGGTGAAAAACAGGAAAGATGGTACAGCACCAAATAAAAACGGTAATTGTTTAGCAAAACAGATCTAAGAAGCAGCCTTCTAAGTAGTAAGGAAAGTTACCTAAATGTTAATATAATGAAGTCATTACATGACGTGATAATTAGTTACTAGAAACACTAATACTGCCACCGTAGAGGGAAAAAATAAGTCAGATTAACTAAAATAACGTTGCAGGTGACTTCGAACTATAAAACAATAGATATCCTCTACAAAATACATTCTTTCACTGATATGCATATGTAGCATCTTACTTTTTCTTCAGAGCAGTAATAGACAGTCAGCATTAAAAGTAACTTTGGTAAACGATACAAACGAGAGCTTTCATTTCTCAATAATCTTTACTCGCACATCCGCTAAAAGCGTTCTAACGATCACTTTCACTTCCAGATCACTCGATATCACGCCGATTCCGGAACAAAATCTGATTACTAGGACACGTCTAACGGTTGATAGAGAGTGATTGATCAATTTGGGTTAGAATTACAATCCAGGGGGTCACTTTTTTACTACAAATTTATCACTATTATAAGCAGTTTTTTCTTTGCATTCTGCATACTAATGAGTCATCTGAATTCCCCATGAATTACATGGGCTTACTAAAAAAAATATTTTAAGTTGAACCATAAGTTACAATGGTCTCTTCTTTGCCCTTTTCGCTTCAACTACTGTTAACGGGTGTATTTTACAAAACCATCGAAACTTGGAAAAGGAGGCCAAACACCAGAGAGCATATTTTCAGAAGAATTAAATCATCAGCAACCCATTTCTCATGATTTATGCACTGTTGCCTAGAAACCAATATTATTCGCTATTAATTATTGTAATAGATTATCTCCACCTGCCACTCGAGTTTTTATGTACGTATAAGTGATGATTTATCACATCATCGCTTTTTCTCCAAGAACCAGATGTCGCTTACACGCTGACCTCCTGTTTCGGTTTGCGGAGAGCTCGCGTCAAAATATCACACCACTC
The DNA here is from genome assembly GCA_963573305.1 of Pyrrhosoma nymphula. NCBI lineage: Eukaryota > Metazoa > Arthropoda > Insecta > Odonata > Coenagrionidae > Pyrrhosoma > Pyrrhosoma nymphula. Next base: position 43,282,026 of record OY754334.1, read on the forward strand.
ACGATAGCTAAAAGCCGAGGGGAAAGTTTAAAGAGATAAAGTAGCACTTTCAGTTCCATCCCACGCTCCCAAGTGTCAACCTTTCATTTTGAGTGGCGGCTTATATTAATGTTATGTGGATTCGCGTGCGGAGTTAACCGCAGTGTATTTTACACTTTCCGCTAAACAGTATTGTGTCTAATAATTTACCAAATGTTTCTCTCTTATGCCGGAAAATATAAAAATTTGAACGCGAGATATGTCACAAATAAATGACTTAGGAAGATGGTTTTACATTCACGAATGGTATTTATGTTTAACGAGAGAAAATGGTAAATCTCACATGGATTATGAAAAGGTTATGATACAGAATAATATTATGTAGACTGCATATACTCTTAATACTAATAAGCAATTAAATTAATATCCACATAAAAAATATGTACGCAGTTATACTTAAATGGATAATTAGGTGCTGAATAAGTAAAATATCACTATTTGTGAAATGATAGCCGAACTGGATAGAAATATGCATTGGAGTAAGTTAATAGTCGGCTATAAATGGCAATAAAGATATTTTAAACAAATTATTCTTTTTTAATTTACCTCGTACCTGGTTTCCCTCTACTTCAAGATGTCATTTGACGTTAACAGTTTATAAACTCAATCTGCTGGTAGGTATCATAATATCAGAATTGTTCCCAACCAAAAGCCGTGAAGCAAATGCAGCACAGGGGATGCCATCTGACGACGGTCAATATAGGGTAGTGGTCATGGTATTGCTAACTATCCTAGTAGCCAGAGGGATACATCATTGGCTGTAGACCAATAGCCCCATCGCTTAAATAAACTGACTGAAGTATTTAAACTTCCCATTACTTTACCTCAAAGGTAACAAGATACTTGCGCCTCGGTAGGTATATGCCAAATCAATGCTCTCCCCTTCCAGCAAAACACTCCAAGAGTTCTCATTCCTTCCACTACCAAAAGCACATTCATAGTCTACACAACTGTATTTATCCTTTCATAACTATTAAACTAATTCGTAGAAAGGCTTGCTCTCGTTCATTTCGTCCATTACGACCGTATATCACCTCTCGAGGATGAATACTTATTACAAATTTTATAGGTATACTGTCACGCATTTGATATATTATGGTGGACTGGGAAATTCCACATGCGATCAATTTTGTTTCTCTGATCAACATCCTGATCAGGATTTTGGAATTGGAGCCAGAGCTGGAGCGATCTGAAATTCCAATTTTTTTCTGTAGCCGGAGCTGGAAATTATATAATTTTTCCATTCCGGCTCCAACCACTTATTTTTATTGACCTATTTAACATCGGAGGTATCTGTGCTACAATAAAATAAATTTGATTCCTGTGAACATTTTGCATTGAGGATTTTTTAATTACTCAAGAGTACTTTTTACAGTGTCATAATGTTGCCCTCACTTTAATACAAAAAATCAAAACTCCAGTGCCTAACTTCTTTCTTTCCCTTACGAGTGACTTGTCCAGACAAAAATCGCTTGAGAGGACCACCTCAGTTCATATCGTTTTTAACTGAATCTGATCATCCACGAGGACTCTTGAAGTTATCAAATGACATGGTAAATGCAGATGAAAGGGAGGAAATGGAAAATAAGGGCACGATGGATTTACGAAAAACTTATACGTACGGAAGAATGTCTATCCTACGCATTCTCCCAACTGTTACTCTCGCCATCCCTGGCCCTTTACCCCTCAAAATATTGAGAAAAAGAGAGAGAAGGCATTGAGGTGCTCCAAGGGAACGAGGAGTGGTAGAGGTGGTAATTGAGGAGCTAATTGTAGAAGTAATCACAAGATGGGAGAAGAGAGACAAAGAAAAAGCAAGAGAAAATAAATGTAAGAGAGAGAGATAGGGTGGAAGAAAAAGAAATGAAAAGGAAAGCGGACAGAGGGACGGAAGGTAAAATGGAAAAGAAGCTTATCTAGGGGTTTGGAGGAAAGAGTATCGAGATGGATAGGGAACGGGGGAAACCCAATGTGCTAGGGGGGTGAGGGTAGGGTGGACGCGTTGGAAAGAGGTGGTGGTGGAAACTTGAGCGGAGGAAGTTGGAAAACTGGGAAAAGGTCACGCAGACAGATGGGAAAGGGACTTTAGAGGTCGAGGGAGGCGTTTGCTCTTCATCCCAAACAAACATTCGAGATGCAGTGCAAAAGGAGGGAAGGATGAGTAAGGAGGAAAAAGATTTATGGACGAAAGAATCACACAATTCTCCAGGGAATCAGTACCTTTTACTCGAGAGAGAAATATCTAAATATAATCTGTCACTGACTGTCACATCAATAGCAACATGTTTCAAAAGTATGTGTCAGACACTATAATTACGGTGAAGAGCGACACCACAGGGCAGTACAATCATGATCGAAAGTCCCAACTTTCGTGAAGGACGGACCTCTTTCGATTTCCGTCTTGCTTTTGTGGCTTTCCTCAGTTGCGAATTGGTTCTAATATTATTTCAGGGCACCAAGCTATTAAACACGTGGTTCCCAACATTTTCTATTCCCCACTCAACAAAAAATTTTAAAACATATTATATATATATATATATACTGTATCGGCAGCGCTTCACCCTTTTTTCTCGCGATTGGTGAGAAGCACTCACCCTCGTTTTGTCCCTCCCCCCTAAATTGAATTATTGAGTGTTATTTGGTTATGTTTGATTTATAAAAGTGCCGATGTGTGTGTGCGCGAAGTGTTTGAACCCCGCGCGCCATTCCAAGAGCAAGTGCATCGCCAGCCCGCTTGGGCGTGTTGTTATCGGCTGTTATCAGAAGCCATTGCCCTCCCCTCCCTATCCCCTCTCCCGGCGATGAACCTGTGAGACTGACAGACGTTCGTGGAGACAGAAGCTCTCTGACACCGGCTGAGTACCAAAAGCACCAGTTCAGCTCCTGAAGGCTCTGGCCATTGAGCACTTCATTATTTGGAGACGCTGCGCTTCAGGCTCTGGCCATTGACCATTCCATTTCATCGGAGACGCTGCATTTTTGGCAACCATTTCTTCACCAGAACTCATCTAGCGGTCCATGACTGTTCACCCGCTATCATCCGCCGAGGGAATGCCCATCGAAGCAGAGGACCGTTCTCTCTCAACGAAAGCTGACGCGAGTACTCGTGAGTTTCGTCTGACAACGTCACCTGTCCCGTTCGTCGAAAGTCACTCAATGAAAGGTGTGGTGGGAGATTCCACTCACGTATTTTGCCCCGCTCAAAGCCATCGGCTTCACCCTGCACCCATTCAACCCCCCCCCCCCTCCGTCAAGTCATCTAGGAACAATGTAATGTTCAACGCACCCGTTGTGGCAGAGGACTTTTTCAACCCTGCAGATGTTTGTTAAATTTTCTACAGTATCAGTTTATTTTTTATGACCACGTTGTTTCTTTGAATTTCACATTTCGATTTTCACATGCAAGTTGTCAACCGTTTCCATCCCCACTAACTTCCTTTCCCGAGTGCTGCTTCCCCATCGCTGTAAATTCTCATACTCTAATACGCGAACCCGTTTGTCACAATACATATAATCTTTTAGTAGAAAACGCTCTCGTCGACGGTGCACATGCATATAAAAGAAATCGGTATACTTGAAAAATCCAGAAGCAGACAAATAGAACACTTACAAAAGAAAAACTTGAACGTTTCGACGGTCATACCGTCATCGTCGCCGGTAGAATACTATGGCGGGAGTAGTTCTACCGCCAACGAAGACGGCTTGACCGTTGAAACGTTCAAGTATTCTATTGTAAGTGTCCCTTTACTTTAAAAAAACTGAATTGCTTTCTCATACCTTCAAGAATGCTATCTCGTGGACCTAAAGGGTGCAAGAACCCCGGGTGAAAAAGTCTGCTTTAAAACTGCAATACCCTTTGGTGATGACACTGAGGAGTTGATAGGTGTTATAAATGTCATAAAAATGTGGAAAAGGTTTTTTTTCATTTATTTATTGGCATGCAGTTGCACCACTTCTTGCTCAAAATAGTTAAATCCAAAAACCACATACGCAGTTAATAGTCTCGGGCCAAACTCTTTTTGAACACTTCTCCTTTTTGGAATGAACACACTATATTTTATTGATCACAGAAAAACTGTGTTATTGACCGCAACGAAACCATGGTCTTAATCAATAAAATGCAGTATTGTAATTGCAGTGCTAGTATTTCACATTTAATTTCCATAACTTTAAAAATGGGGAGCGTGGTGGCCTAGTGGGTAGAGCGCTTGGCTACTGATCGAAGGGTCCCGGGTTCAAATCCGGGTGAAGCCTTCGGACGCCCCTGAATCCTCGGAGTGCGAGGTGGCCCAGGGAAAGGAACTTGCCCCCCCCCCCTACCCTGAATGTGTGAAATTCACACGCCTGTGGCTTAGTCCGGGGTGAGATCTACCCTCAACTATACAAACCAACCTTCGGGTTGAATCACTGAGTGAGAGTGAACTTTAAAAATATTAACTTGCATTTGTTTCATGTAAATTTTCTTTACACCTGCGACAGTTTAAGTAAGTGACACTATATTATACACTTCATAACTTTTGACAAATAATCAAGGGGAACACATCTCATTTGTTTATGGGCCCCATAAGATTAACACTCAACATTCATGAGATTTGCTACTCACGGTATCAGGCTAGGCAGAAAAAATATCGAGAAAAATATATCTTGTTGTAATTTTGCACTTGAATCAGTTGAAAAAATTTAGACTAAACTGCATTATTTGGTGATAAAGACTACCTAATTAAATACGAGGCCACTTTTCACTTACTTCGTATAAGAAAATGCGAATCAAAGTAAAATGGATGGAACATCCATAGCAACAAGAATCAAAAACAATTGTGATATAAAATACATGCATGATCATACTTGTATAAGTAATAAGTATGAAAAGTAAGAATATAAGGAAACAGGTTTAAAGCAAGAATATCAGAAAATGGTGCCAAGAAACGTTAAAAGAAAGAATTACGGACATTCCTCAGGGGTTCAGTACTACTTGAACGATATTTGTGGAAAAAAACTGATTGTTGCAACGATAGTAACTGGTATCAAAATCAACTGCATCAGACGCTTAATTCTTGAATGTACTTCTCACTCTGTGAAGGCGATAACACGTGGTGCTACATTTAGCGTTTGATTACCACATAACTTGTTCCGTCGCTGATATTATCTATTACCGCAATTACATCTGGCTACAGTAAAAATTGAGGAGAAAAAATTATTGCCATCATAGGTGGTGTATGGAAAGTTGAGTTCTAACTTTTAAGAATAAAAATATTATTTTTTACATTTTTTCGCGAAAGATAGACGATATAACGACTTTGAAAACTGAAAGAAATGACAGAAGTAAATATACGCAATCGTGCTCGAAAGAAGAGAAGATTAGCAATTAGTGACAGAATGCTGCACAAGCGGACTTTTATGCCACTTTTTACCGACCTTTTATCACGTTCTCTTCTCGCCATCACATAGTTATCTCCCTCCTGCCTCCGCCTGCCTCCATCAACCCTTGAAACTGTGCCATTTCTCTAAAGAGGACTATTTACCCTTAAATTTGTGACCTTGACTCAGGCCAGGCATAAATAATAAATCCATCCAGACCTACCTCAATCGCGTATACTGCCTCAAAAAATAAACATCAATGTCATTCCTGATGAAATATAAAGATGGAACGATAATAAAGTTTTTTATTACTATTAACTTTGATTTTCGGGACAAACAACGGATTAACACCTATGGAGAAACTGGAACATTTATTCATCGGTTCACATAATAACTATGCAAGAACTGAAAAAAAAGGAAATAAATATGACAGCACAATATGTATTTGACTGTTTACAATTCATTTCAAAAGAATAAGCATCATGATATGGTTAAATTAGGTTCACACAACGTCAGTTAAACAATGGAATTGCAGACTTATGTCTCTGAAAGTAGGTTTCTTCTCCAAATAAGATTTGGATTTTGTAAGTATAAAAAAACAGTAGTTACTGAAGAAGAAAGAACTTTTTAAGTCCTAAATTTCTTAATTATTATAAAACTAAATTTCTTTTTTAATTATTCAAAACTAATGTTCAACGATCGGAAAAGAAGTGTAAAGCATGTACGTTGTGTGCATTAGCAGTTCGGGAAATCGCGCACGAATCGATAGTAATGGTTATGGTGGGGATATTATAGGCAGTAAAAACTAAAAGCTAAAATAACTGTAATCTCGACAGTTGGAACTGGATGTCAAAGTTCGAAGCAATGGTTATTCGCCCATCCGTCCTGTATGTGAGATATGTGATTTATTCACAGTAACAATCTGTTTTCAAAAGTATCAATACATATTCACTTTTATTAATCATACATGATCAATATTACATATAAAAAGGGATTACCTCTAAGCGTTTGTTTTGCATGCAAAACAAGCAGTGCCTTCAAAAGTTTTTTTTCTGACATATACTGTAAAACAGTGCTTTAACCGTTAGCCTACATCTATGATTTATATAACTGGCATGCATGAGTCTTCATTTATTAACGGCTTTATGGATACGGAATCCTCGAAGCTATTCCCAATGTGAAAATTTTCAGAATTTTTTTTGTGGACAAAGAAATGATAAGAATCGAGGGGACTATAGAGCATGCGGAAGGAATATTCTAAGGGAAATCAGATGATATATTAAAGGAGAAGGGTAGAAATGCCAGCAAAAGGGGATGAAAAAGAAAGAAGACCAAAGAAAAATATGACCAAATATGTCCCAATGCAGAAAGAACGTAACAGAAAAGTTCGCTGGGGTAAAGCTGATTTGCGATTGAGTTTGAGGATTTTAAAAACGCTGGAATGTCTGCTTATTAGGTAAGAAGACTGGAGAACCTCCTGGAGAAAAGGAACCCTTCTACGCCACCGAGAAGATGAAGTACGGGGGGTTTGAAGTTGATACGTCGACGGATGGGCTCGGGGAATAAGGTGAAGGTTGGGTGTAGAGGAATAAGCCTATTTGCAACCCAGGAGCAGTACTAATTGAGAACGTCACCTCGTTTGCCAGCCTCCTTTCTATGTGTTTCCTACCCTCGTTCTTTCACCTTCTGTCTGAACGAAATATTTATTATTTACGCCTGTGAGCAGTTTGAGTGAATGAATAAATGGTTGTACGGCCGGAATGGCTCATTTCTACTTCTTGGCTCCGCATGCACCGAAACGCCTGTTCTGTATCTTTACCACTCTCTGTGCGCCTGATTCAAGCTTTGCTTTCCACTTCTGTGTACGTAATTCCTTCTCTGCCGGTGAGTGAAACTCATGGGGGTGATTGTTTCATATAAACCCCCGCCGATTCCAGTGTTTCTTATAAGACTAGGAAGCTCAGTAGTCTGAGCATTCAGCGCGACATCGGAAGGTCCGCGGTTTGATTCCCGGCCTATTCAAAGTTTTTCACTTGGTATCGGCCATCATTTCATCTTCACATCACCATTTTATTGTCCAATTTTATGTGTTTCCATCATCTTTCTTTCACCATCCGTCTAAACGAAATATTAAATATATATGTATATGTGCGTGTGTGTGTATACATATATATATATATATATATATATATATATATATATATATATATATATATATATATATATATAATCATTGGAAGCTTTCACGAGCGTGAACACAAATATGTAAAAACTTTGTCACAAGTGTGACTAAAATGAAAACACATAAAAAAGACACTCACACGGGTTGTAAATTTTTCGGTGGATCGCCGCCACCTTCTTCAGCGAAAGGTATAGGAAGAATGCACAGAAGAAAGTAATTCTTCCTATACCTTTCGCTGAAGAAGGTGGCGGCGATCCACCGAAAAATTTACAACCCGTGTGAGTGTCTTTTTATGTGTTTTCATTTTAGTCACACTTGTGACAAATTTATATATATATATATATATATATATATATATATATATATATTGTGACGGTCTCGGCCCGTCCTGATCTTAATCGTCACCCCCTCTCCTTTCCCCTCCCCCCCTTCCTTCACTCCTCTCCTTTCCCTTCCCCCCCTTTAACCAACGCGATGTGGGAAGAATGCAAGGGTGAGTGAGCGTGCGTAAATGTGTGTGTGTTTCGCTGGTCAGCCAGGCGAGTGTATTTGACGCTCGCTGACTAAGTGTTTTCCCCCAACCCCAGTTCACGAGTGCATCGATACCCCCCTCTTCCACCTGGGGCATATAAAGCCGGGTGAAACCCAGGGAGGTTCTTCTTCTTCTTCTTCTTCCTATGTTTCGGCTCGTGCGGCTGTTATGCTGCGATTACGAGTGCAAAGAAAGACAGTCGTGCGAAATAAGACTCGAGAGGACAACGCTAACAGTTGGCGCAGAGAGGACTACGAGACAAGCCGGACAATCATCTCCTGCATCCTGAAGTGGTCGCCAGGGAGGTTATAGAGGCAGCCAGGCCGCAGAGATTGCCGTTTCCGTGAATAAGGAACCGCACCCAAATAAGACGAGCCTGTGTCCCGCCCGAACCTCGGCGCCAAGGAGCGGAGTCATCCAGTGGTCATCCAGGTCACGTAACGTTATATCGCCCTGACCCTAGTGTGATACCACCCCTGTCCGAGTACTTTGTCCCAGTCCGCAGCAATACGCAACTGTTAGGCGGCTTGAGTACCGCAGTGACGCCTCAGTGATTTGCCTCCAATATCATTATTTATGTAATCAGCGTTAACAAGAAGCAATCAATCACCTGTGTTATAGGGACGGACTTTATTACCTCCCAAAGTTCAAAAGTGTGCCTAATTGCATAATTGAGATAAGTCCGCTTGACGGCACGAATATTGTTTTCTGTTCTGATATTTTGTTTCTAATATTTTGTCAGTTAAATTGTAAATTTCATGATCAATTCATCCTTTATTTGCTCATCACTAACCCTATCATCTCGCTCATCAGGGTAAATGATATGTAAATTGTTCGTGAGTTTTGAATATAGTTTAATTGATTGTTGAATGAATGATGTCCTTGGCATTCTTTGGTGTCCCTACAAAACCTGTTTCCCCACCCTCACCTGTCATCGAGTCGTCACTCGCCTTATTCTAACTCATAGTCTCTTCACCACGAGATAAACTGCAAACGGGAATCCCCCACATTTTATATTATCAAGAAAAATCTTTGGTAAATCGTCCTCGGTGGCAGCTGGTCAAGAGGGTAGTTTATCGTTTATGTGTGGTTTCTGCGGTTTCATCCGGGTGACCGACAGTGAACCATTACAATATATATATATATATATATACACAACACGAAAATTTCGCCACAACAATAAAATATATGTACACACATACTTGACAGGGCGTCAAGTGTAATTTTTATTGTTGTGGCCTATTGGCGAATTTTTCGTTGTGTGTGTGTGTATATATATATGTGTGTATATATATATATATATATATATATATATATATATATATATATATATATATATATATATATATATATATAATAAATATTTCGTTCAAACAGGTGGTGAAAGAAAGAGTATAGGAAACACATAAAATGTGATGACACAATGGTGATGTGAAGATGGAATGATGGCCGATTCCAAGTGAAAAAAATTCGTCTAGACCGGGAACCTAGAATTCCCGGTCTAGACGAATTTTTTTCACTTGGAATCGGCCATCATTCCATCTTCACATCACCATTGTGTCATCACATTTTATGTGTTTCCTATACTCTTTCTTTCACCACCTGTTTGAACGAAATATTTATTATTTACGCCTGTGAGCGGTTTGAATGAATGAATGGTTATATATATATATATATATATAAAACTTCCAGGAGAATCACTCGGGTGATAAATATACAATATGCCAAGAGGGTGGCCGATAAAAAATTTACACACGGAAAAAAGAACACTTACAAATAAAAACTTCCGATATTTCGGTGAAGACTAGCTCCACCTTTCTCAAGGTTTAAAGTAGGAATGAAGAAAAGGAGAGAGATTGAGGTATGGGAGGGGAAAGAGGGGGAGACGAAGGTGTAAGAGGGGAAGGAGGGGAAAGACGAAGAGCGGGGAGAGGGCGTGGATATATATATAATCATATTTTAGTTTTCACCGTAAATATTTTCAATTTTATTATTTCCCATTTGTCAACATCAACAGTAAATTACAATTGAAATAAAAAAACACTTCATTAGGACGAGCTTGCATCATCAAAAAGTTGCGTGTCGGCAGATTATATTTTTGCAAATAAATCCATGACTATCCCAGCAATCGTACACATTCACTTTCAATGAATTTACTAATACTATTCTAAAGAAAAAGGGATTTATTTTCCACTACCCAATGAAAAAACTGGCCTTGCGCCGTCGTAAGTATAACACGCATATGACGTATAGCGAAAATTCTATAGTCAGCTAGCGATAACTCCTCCCCCTTAAGCTCTATCCCACCTCCTTTTACTGCCTTCTGTTCTTGGCACCTACGGGATTAATCCTGTACTCCGATCATTAAAGTCCCAGTTACCTTCTCGCGCCTCGCTTCATCAGCAACTGGGTAACTTAGAAGAGCGAAGAAAAACGGACAGGGAGACTCTCTCGGAGCGGAAGGCATTCGGAAGCAACTCATTTTATATTGATGACCCTCGCCCTATTTTTTATTACAATCCCTTATTTATCCGCCCCAAACCGCGCCCTTATTTTACGTCCCAAGCATCGTGAGAAAGAGGACTATTCGAGCGGCGTGACATCACAGATCTAATAGAAGAATTCGGAATTAGTACACGCGCTTAAGTTAGAATGCTTAGTTTACGACACGGCACTTACTCTAATCCTGCCTTTTCTCTACCCTCTACGAACTATTTCCGAAACACTTTTACTGCCACAAAATGTTAGCTAAGATTTGGAAAGACTAACTTGGCCATTTTTGTCACAAAAGTGTTGGTAAATTTTTCGAAGACTGCCTTGGCCATTTTTGTATACGTATATGATAACGTCGCAGTTACTAAACTTATAAAAAATCTATATTCTTTTGTTTTATAAAGCATAATATTTGAAATATTAGGCATATGTTTACAATGAATACAGAAAAATAGGTTGCATTTCAAAGGTAAATAAAAATTTACAAATTAACCAGTTATTTGGGGTGAGCTAGTGAGTAACAGAAGAAGCGTCGAGTTAAGTAAGCGGTTTACGGGTGCGGATTCCGGTGATGGCTTTGGCATTTCACCAGATCATATCACGATGAATAATATTCTGGATTACTGATATTTAGGAGATACAAAAGGGAGCATATGGGAGAAAAGATATTTCTCGACCTGCTCTTTACTTACTGACAGTTTGCATTATTTCCTCGCTCGTCGAAAAAGTATAAACTTAATAACTGATGTTATTATGTTTCAACATGACTGATTTCAAGTGTTAGATGGTGAATGACTGGTTTTTTCCAGGTAAAAATGTAATGTTGCAACAAAACACTGACCTTGTAAAGCTGATAAGTCACAATGAATTTCTTGACTATTAGACGATTTTTTACTTAAAAAATGTTGGATAGCTTTAAGCCGGGATAATTAATTTACTAGTTATTAAGCAGTGTGTTTCACTTGAAATTTTGTCGCTATAAGACTTACTAATATACATATTAATAGTTGAAAACTATTTTTGTGACAAGTATAAAAATATAAAACTATAAAATACAAGGAACATAATATGAAAACTAGAATTGCTACAAGTTATGACGTGCCAAAATGCTACAAAGATTATGGAGGAAATAAACTAATTAGCATTATTCTAAATCTTTTTAACAGATTGCCTATTGATTTACTGAATTTAAGTGCAATACATGAGGTAAAGAAAAAAGTGAAACGATGGTTATTGAATAAACTTTGTGCGTAATTCAAGCTTCACATAAAATATCCTGATTTCGTAAATTTATTTTTTAGTTAAAGTATTACTGTAGACATATTATCACTCATGTAAGGAGAAAAAAACTATACACGGTGATTTTAATTTGTATTTGAGAACCTTCTGATGAGCCATAATTAGGCTCAGGAGGACTCTAATTATTTTCCCCTGGTTCTATAACATTTCCATATTTTTAACTAATGTTTTGGTCAAGCTTTTGCATTTGCGTCATATTTCTGTTAAACACTAAAATAATAAAACATATTGTAAAGTGTGCAAAGATTTCTGATGGAATTGCATAATTGCTCATTTTGTCATGACTTATGTATCTATTTCAAATGCTAAATCAATTAACCACACATTTCAGTAAAAAAATAAATAAAAAAATCAAATTTAATATTCCTAATATTTTATAATGAAATATTACTTTTTAGCAAACGTTTCGGAAAAAATGAAGAGATCCAAGGATGTCAAATCGTCACTATTCTTATGGCAATTATCCAAGGTAAGCCGGAGATTACATTTAGGTATGTGAACGTCCTCGACCTCCAAATAATGCTCTTAGACATTTTTCATATAATAAATGCCATTTTCCATCTCTCCATACCACACCTTCTTTAGCAAGTTTATGCCTTTGCACTGTCAATTTTCGCGATTCATTTTAATGTAATTCTTTAAACACCTCCACTCATGTATTTGATGCAAAAATACAGTAGTGGACACTGAAAAAAACTACATTTATTATCCAACAAATCTTGCCCTTATAGTGGAAGATCTTAGTCTTATTACTTATCAAGTGCACCTATGTACTGACATTACTCAAATATATTGGTGACCTATGAAACAATTTACTGGTGAGAAAAAACCGGCTATTGTTACTCCACAGGAAAAATAATTACTTTCTCGTCAAAATAATTGAATTCTTGACGACATCTATTTTTAAGTTTTTTGCCAAGACAAGCATTTCTAGTTTCCTTTCATGGCCAAAGTTCCCATTTATTCCCATTTTACCACGGATAACAGGATTGATAGCCACACTGGTGTTCCACGTCACAACGAAATTGGTGTAGATACCACACCACCTTTTCTTCCTATCCTGAGCCGTGTTATACAACCTAAACGTAATCCTATCCCATTCTTTATCTAGCTCTACCTTTCTCCTTCGTTCCCATTCATCTTCGCTCCTCCAACCCACAAGGGAATCAGAGGAAGAAAGGGCACGAGTAAGGAAAGGAATAAAAGAGGGAATGGAGAGGGAAAAAGTAAGAAATACAGACAATACTAAGACGGAGGAAAAAAAGTTGCTGAGCTAACACCAGGGAGAGTTTTTAATGGAGCAGCTAGAGCAGACACATATAATATCCATACAGTATCATATACATAAGGTAACGCATTCACACATTGATCCCATGGGAAATGTAATATATAGTTTAAGGTTATTATACATTCATATTATGCATGCATATTATGCATGCATACATATTGAATATTATGCATAATATGCAATATGTCATGGATATTTTCAATACGAGAAGAAAATAAGTGCAACATGTGGTTTAAAATACGATCCCTAATTTGTAGGGACCCTTGTACGATTTGAATATGTAGTTTTTGGGTGAAATCGACATTTAAATGCGCAGTGTATTAGTCCCTAGTTAAAATTTTCTTCTTTTAATAACCAACATCGTTCTTCCATAGGTAACTCTCAATAACTAAGCGACAGTTTGGTTTCATTTACATATCCCAAATCCTCAGTAATCATCACAGTTCCTCTATATCGTATAACGGTATAATCGACATTATAAAACCTGACATAAACGGACTGCGCCAAACTTGCATCACAATACGAGGAAAGCATTTTTATAGATGTCGTATCCAGTATTTTCATTTTATTCTATGTACTAATTCATTAAGTTGGTTGAGTGAATCCAGCGCAAAATGAAGAAAACTTAATTATATATAGATATACATCCCTTTATTCTCACTAAAACATAAATGAACTATGTTTTAGTGAGAATAAAGGGATGCATATCAAATTGTTAACAAAGGGATGATTATAAAACAAGTCAAATGAATGTGACTTATTTTAAATCAGCTATAACATGAAATATACAACTTAATTATATATTCATTTCCGATATTCTCTTAAGCTGGAAAAATGCCCACAAGATATTTCAGATCTAAAGTGAAGCAACAAAGGACGAACAGACACGACCATACTCAAGGTGGCGAAGTATTCACTTCTGACACGCAAACCAATGGTACGAGGAATTGAAAAAGAGGAAATAACTGTGCCACTACTGAGGCCGGAGCAAACAAAAATTAGAAACGATATCGATGTATCGTGTATTCAGTGATATGAAACAGTACTTTCAACAACATGTCTCCGGTGTGTCGGTAAAACAGCCGAGGTGGATATTTCAAGGGAGGATAAGAAATCCGCATTTCTTATCTAGCTTCGCATGCAAAATTGAGCCTCGCAGCTGAGAAAGGCTCTTCCTTTTCAATAGAGGACTTAAAGCATGAGGGCTTGAATGGACTGGCCAGACATATGTTTCAACCTTATCCTTATAATGTGAGGAGCATTAGAGAAAAGATTTGCCGATAACATCAGCAGTGCACCACGTCCTTTGCTGTTCATTTTAAAACACCTACTATTTTAGTGATTAATGTTTTATTGTTCTATTTGTTACTTTAGTAAGTTACTACTTGGCAAAAAAGCTAACTTTTAACAAATCCTTACTAATATATAATAATATAACCTCATAAAAACCAAGTTTTTAATATACTCGCATTATTTTCATATGCATGACGTCACGTTTTAATGTCTCATATTCCTTGTGCATTTTTATTATATTTTTTTTAAATTGTTTTATGGTATCTTTTCTACTAAATATTGTATTATCACAGTACTAATAAATTTAATTTATGAAAAGAAATCATTCTATCTACACTGATATATCAAATTATTCAGACATTCGTCAACCATTAGGAACTATAGTAATTCGATATGACATTTATGTTCATAGGTGAACATTCAATAGCGATAATCACAGTTGTTGGCTCACCACGGTCCATCTCCCACAACGTCCAAGGGCTAAGTGCTAGCTTTGATCGCCGTCATTAATGAATAATTAGCGAGTAAAATATTGCAAAAAAAAGTTTAGAGTGGAATGCGATGATGAAAACAAAATTTCTAAAGATGTAAGTGAAAACGGCTATGAAAAAAAGAAGAAAAATAATTTCCCCAGCAGGGAATCGAACACCACACCTTCCGTTCCAATGGGTTTGTACGTACACAGACAAGCAGACAGACAGTGTGAGCTAATATACAGGGAGTAAAAATTTAATGGTGTGTCTCTGTCTGCTGCTCCATCACGCAAAAACTACTGGAACTGTTGAGCTGCAATTTGGCATTCAGATAGAAAATATATCTAGTTGTAAAATAGGACATTTAAAAAATCCCTCAGGGCCCCCCTGGTTGGTCCATGCTAGCATTGGGTTCGGTAATGTGGTTTCATTTTTTTGCTTTTTAAAAGCACTTTCATTCAAGATAGAGGGCTGGGGCTGAGTAAATGAAGTTTCTAATTCTTTCCACCATGTTTCTTTTACGCTTCGTATTTGTCTGAATATCATTTTTTTAAGCTGAAAAATCTCACATTTTTCTCTGAAATCAACAATAGGATATTTCCCTGACAACCAGAGGCTGGATTTTCAAAGGATATTCACGCCTCTAGCATTTAAATATCACGTTTTCCTGCAGGCCCATGATAGCACGTTGAAAGAAAAGGAGTATAAGGGCCCTGAGTCCCAAGGGCCCCATGATAGACAGCTTCGGGGAGTAATCGATAAATTCAATGCATATTTACAACAAGTATACTCTTCAATGTCTATTCTCAAAGTGGTCATAGGGGCACTGCATGTCTATGAGAGAAAAGTTACGTAGTAAACGATACACATAAATGAATTAGTTAGACTACATACGCAATTATATGTGCAAGAATACTTA
Organism: Pyrrhosoma nymphula; assembly: GCA_963573305.1. Classification (NCBI taxonomy): domain Eukaryota; kingdom Metazoa; phylum Arthropoda; class Insecta; order Odonata; family Coenagrionidae; genus Pyrrhosoma; species Pyrrhosoma nymphula. Next base: position 43,297,902 of record OY754334.1, read on the forward strand.
CTTGCATGGAATATCAATGGGAATAATGCCTCTGTGGCTACAACAAACACAGCATTGTTTACTATTGTTTAACACTCAGACGTATTACTCGTAGTGGAACCGTCTTCCTCTCATTACGACTGGGTACTGTGACCAGTTTTTATAAACACTATCCGAAAAAAACAATTTAAAAAAAATAAAAAAAGATATATCAAGAAAAATGGGAAACTAAGTCGGTCACCTCCTCGTGGTGTTTCTCGGGTCACGCTAAGAACGGCAAAAAATTCATCCTAAACCATAGATTTTTTATTTAGAAACCGAAACCAATGATTATGGTTACCCTTTACGCCGAAGGCGCAGTCCGGGTGACGGAGGATTCATAGGTCAAATAAACATGGCTTCTGCTGCAAATTCTCCTTTTGACGTTGCCAAACGCTGGATTGTACCCTACTCTCCGATTCCTATTGCGATATTCAACACACATCTCAAAGTTGAATAGTGCAACTCATTAAAGTCATTGAATGCAAGTATATTTATTTACGCAAGGGAATCGATCAAGCTGTAAATCACTCAGAAAACGGCTCATGAGAACCGGAGGGACGAGGTGATCATCTGTCAACCTGGAAGGAATTTAAGTAGTGATGAGTCTGCATGGCCCATTTTTGGGTTTCCCGGGCATGAAAGAGGAACAACTGTCACTCATCTCTCCGTATACCTGGAAAACGGTCAGCGTGTCCACTACAACGATAACAACTCACAAGATAGGTTGCAAACTCCTGTAATTACCACGCCAGCAGTTTTCTTTAGGCTTTGTGCTTTTTTTATTAAATAAGTTTTACCCGTAGATTTTAAACGGGTAACTTCCATTAGTAATAATTTAAAGTAATGAAGAAATTTGAATTTCACAATGCACTAGCTTATTCATATTTGTGAAATGTATTCATAAGAGTATTTGATTTGGGAGGCAAATATCGCAGTACTAAAAAATTCTCCTCTCGAAAAATCAAGCGGGCTGAATGTACTGGGAATGGGGCTATCAGAGAAGTACAAAATTCGATATGAAAAAGATCATTTTACTTGACCGTGAATCAAACCTGGATCTCCGTATTACCATTTAAGTGTATTAGTCAGTTACATCTAAGACATCCGATCGGCGATTGCGAGATACGGTTTCGAATCCCGGTCAATTCAAACGATTTTTCATAGCGAATTTCATCCACTTTGTGTATATCCTACCACTAGTGTACGTGACTGTGCACCACATTATTTTTTCTATGCAATTATTAGAAAATAACCGGAGAAGTTTTTGTGGCAAAAGTAAAACGGATAGGATTAGAAATGAGTAGATCATGAAAGGAAGTGAATTTGATGCTCCAGTAATGGGGAAATTTATAAGAAGTGTGCTTTGATGGTTTGGCCATGTTGAGAGAATGAATGATATATGATATGGAATATAATATGATATGGAATGAATGAGGTGAGAGGAAGAAGTATACCATGGGGTAATCGTCTTAGTTTCATAAGCGAATTTTGGTCTTTAAAGGCCTCTCTTACAAATAACTTACGAATCATACATTAACACCCATGCCCTTAGTAGAGACAAACCCACTCCGGCGGGACTCGAACACGCAACCTTCGGATTAGCAGGCGAGGAAATTACCAATCCGCCACCGAGGCTGGCTATTCATGGGTGAATGAGGTGGAAGACGCTCTTAACAGAACTTTAAGAAGTGTCTTAAAGACTAAGAGCGAGTATGAAACAATGCAAACGGAAGCGAAAGAGGTATTTATGTATTTCACATTATCTTGAAAAAACGCCTCAAGGGGCTTTTACTTCAGGCATTTTAACAGCTAACAACGGACAAAATCATACAACCATGTCCTGGGAGGTGAGGCACGGATAGGAAATTATGAAGGAAAGTATTATGACAGAACCAGTTTCCTAGGCCTAACAGCAAAAAGTTTGTAGACATTGCCTATCCTGTAAGGGAATGTCGAGATGGGTATGAATGTACTAGTTTCTTGGGCGGAAGTGGATGGTGTGAAAGATGAAGAGGGGGTAGGAGAAGCTGGGGGGAACTACACTGCAAGAAGAACACTCGGTAGAAGAGAAGATGTGAAGAATGAGGAGAGGTTGGTTAGCACTCGTAAATGATTTACGAGCATTCTTTTTCTTAAGGAGACTGATGAGGGACAAGGGAGTGTGTGAGAAGGCCACGAGGCAATGGGGGGGGGGAGGATACAGGGACCTTGTCGTAAGGGGAGTGCTCTTCCACCCCGATGAAAAGCCAGGCGTGTGTGCAATAGGAGCAGTAGGGGATGGAAGCGGAGGGGGAAGGGGAGTCAGGAATGCTATCGTCGCCTGCCGGAAGGCGTCCTGAGGGGTGCGACATAATTTAAAGCCATTGCGATTCCCCCAAACTTCCTTTACATCTTTACTACTAGACTTCCTTCAAGGGAAGAGAATAGAAATGTACTGACTATCGTCACGCATGTTTCACGAGACTGAAGTATATAAATGAAATAGTCATTATTTGCATATTAAATGGACAGCTCCTATCACGTCGTTATCGCAGCAGTGAATCACCAAGCAAATCGATGTATTCTACGATATCACAATGAAATACGCACACGTACAAATGAGAAAGTAAAACGATGTAAGACGGTCCACTCCATTATTTGCTAAGGTACTTCAAAATTATTACGCAATTCCTCCATGCAAGACAGCCTAAGATGTTGTGGAATCTCCTTTCCCTTTATTAACTATAAAATATTAATGTAATAAATGCAAATTTCTCGCCATGTCCAAAACTTTCCTTAAAAGAAATGCATGGGCCACGCAATATCGAAGGAAATTCCGCGATTGCATTCTCACCAATGATGTTATAATAGATCTCTAGCAGAGGAAACGAGCCTTAAAAAAACCCTCCTCTTGACCGGTACTTGACTGTGTGTCTCCGAAATCTCAGCAGAACGCTTCCAAGAGATTTTACCAGGTGGATTTTAACACCTTATCGTTAGTGTTGCGCTCAAGACCATGAAGCCAATTCTGCGACCTTTGAAATCTAACGTCCAAGCTTTAAATCAGGTCGTTCATGGCGTCATAGTTTTTATCTTGACGAATAATAAAGTTCAAGACCATGTACCTTTTGACGTTCGTTTAAAACAGAACTTAATTTTTACCTCTCTTTTTACCTCTAAATATTCCGTTTAAAAGACAAAGAAGAATCAAACGTTGTTCTGCGAGGTATTAACATTCACCTCTAAACATTACAAACTTAAAGATGGTTTTGCCAACTACATACCAGTCTGCCATCCTGAGATTTTACCAGGTGTCCTCAGTGGTATATTGTCCATTTCATGATTACTTGCAGGATCGAGGGGTTGGGACTTCTGACGATTTCTGCTAAACATCGGCCTTGAATAAGAAAGAGCCATTTGTAAACCATCATGAAGGCCTTTATGAGTATAAAACATCTCAAATTATGATTCAATGCCAATTCATACAGTTGAAAAAATCATCCACTCATACATACACTCAGGCGGCGTAAAGAGTGAGAGATATTAGGCTTCCAATAATGAAGCGGTCCAAATACAACAGCTTCAGTGAAAGTCTCTCGGGTATCCGACCGGGTCAGGTGATCCATCTCCACCGACGTTTTGATGAAGACTTTTCCATCGTTCTCAGGGCTGCTGATGCCGTGTGTCGAAGCTATCAAGTTTACATGCTGCTTTTTTGGGTCAGGTCATCCGTGATTGGTGGAGTCGTATTGATTTTTCCCACCATCTTAAGAACGGGCATCCCAGTCTAGAATTCTTGGTCCCTGTTGACGTTTGCAGTTTACAGGCGGATATCTATGGCCTCTTTCTTGTCCCAATACCCGTGGGAGTGGCAGAGCAATTTGGTCTCGTCCGTGGTCGAGGTTAATTATGTGTTCCGCGACTGCCGACTTTTCGGGCTGGCATAGTCGGAGGTGTCGTTGTTGTTCTTTCACTCGTGTCTTCACGATGCTACGTCCAATGCACACCTTTCCACACTAAAGAGGTATTAGGTAGACGCCAGGCACTTTCTGGCCAACGGGGCCCAAGGCACGAACTACATGGCTTATAGGTTTCCTGGGTGGAAGGTGGATCGTCCGTATATTATGTTTCTACAGCATCCTGGCACTCTTCCCGGATATTGTAAAAACATACGGCAAGAAAGCCTTGGCTACCTGTCGTGTGTTACCAGCGATGATCTGACCCATAAAAGTATATAAACCCGATAACCTTAACAGCCGTCATCAACAGCCGTGAGGAAGATGGAAAAGTCTTCCATCGAAACTTCGGATGAGATGTATAACCTGACCCGGTCGGAAGCCCGAGAGAATATCCCTGGAATAATTCGCCGGGAAAGCATCAAATCCTACACCTTATCTTCAGTTTGGAGTTATGATTTTGAAATGCAACGCAAAAAATTAAAAGCTTTCTCATTCATATCAGGCTCAGTTTAAATTAAATTTAGTGGAATTTAGTGGAAATTAAATTTTAAATTTAGTGGAATAAGGCAGAGGTTCCCAAACTTTTACATTTATTATTTACACCTGTTTTGGCCATATTCAATTTTTTCGGCACTAAAAACCACGAGGCACGTACCAATCAGCGTGCAAGAACCACAGATTGAAGTAGCTCGCAGCTCTAAAGGCCGTTCTACATGAAGCACTTAATTGAGAAGTTTGGTGAACAGAAATTTGGTCATGTATTCGCGCAGTCATTCCAGCAAGAAGAGATTGCTTTACACGGCACAATTTTCACTGCACATCCGATACATTAGATTGTGAAATATAGTGCCTCGTGTAAAAAAGCCTCACAGCAAAGGTGAGGTAACCTCACTTTTGCTTCGATAGATATAATGGAAAAATATTATTGTTTGCTGTCAAATTATTGCTTTAGCAAAGAAGTAAGACACAGCATATCAATATAATGCAGATTTTTACTATGCTGTTTTAAATAATATAACTGTTCTAAGATTCCTTTTTCCGACTATTGTAGCCACACCAAAGACGGACAATATGATATCAGTGGTAACTCTTAAACAGTATTACACTTCACAAGATATCATGTTGATAAGATCATGATATCATGATGGAATAAGAAAGACTTTACTCTAAATGCAGGAAGTAGAACATTGGCTGTACAATTCTCGGCTGTCATGTTTTACGCAGCAATTAACAGTATCTTTACACTAATTTAACGTTCTGAATACATAAAAACCTCTCTTGAATGTGTGAAATGCACAAATAAATAATTTTGATTGACTTGAGGTTAAAACGCAGATCCCCCGGTTTCCAAAATAAAACGTTTTCCAATTGAGCTAGCTATAAGACATTGAGCAAAAAGGAATTAAATGGCTCGCCGGGGATCAGGAGGACCCGGGATCCAACCCTAATTGTCTTTACACATTGAATTACAGTTTTGTAGCGGGTACCGCAGTGGGTGACGCCGTTAAGTTATGTAACTTTGAATGCCTTCAGAGCTACTTATAATAAAGACAACAATATACAACTTTTCACACCCCGTCTTGATTATATGAATGAAACAATATATATATATATATATATATATATATATATATATATACCACATTTAGGATTTATTCATGACTTCAATTCTTAGCCTCGTCATCCACTATTCTTTCACATGATGATGACAATTAAGTGTTGAAATATTGATATGATTAAACTTTGCATTTGGAATTGTGTGTTTTAGTGTATCATTTTATAATGAATCTCTTCCTCGGAGGTACGCTGGAAACTTCTTCGTATACTTCTCCTTAAATTTAAGAATCAAATAATGGAATTAGATAGACACTGGAGACAATTTTAGGATCTATGTCGAATGTTTAAATATGTTTAGGAATAAGTGTATTTTATTATTTAAATTAGTTTTTTTAACTCCTCTTTTCAACCTCACGTTGCTGCCAGCGTAACAGCTTAACTATTACATCATTTTATTTGAAAATAAATAACAATTCTCATCGTCAAAAGGATTTATAAAGATAACTCAGGCATTCTAAATTTAAGAATAATATAAGAGAGCCAATAAAAAGTACCTAGTTTGGAAAAAATAAGTTATTTTTATTTTGTTCCAGATTTTTATAAGTTAGTGTAATGTGAAATTCAAATGTCCACTTTTATTTTGTCTTTTGTTAGAATGTCTTTCAAATTATATTTGTGCATTAATTCACGCGGACTTACCACGCGTAAGCCAGCATATATTTTATAACGATATCATTAAACAAATAAATAATTTAATCGATAAAGAATTCGAGAATAATAGTGAAATGTTTATGGAGTGAAACAAGAGCCATTTCAGAAGTATTAGGTGGTGAGAAACTTAAGCATGAGGAAGATTTTTTCGTTTATTTTTAAAGGCCGGTGCGAAAATGCGCGGGTGTAAAATGGGAATTTTCGAGTCGGTGGGGGGTTGTAACAAGTGGAGGATTGGCGTAGAAGGATGGAAAAATCTCGCTTGAGAGCCAACCCACCCCATTACCCACTCTTCTTGCCTCTTCTCTAACCCCTTCCGTTAAACCTTCACGAGACAGTTTTTTTCTCTTTTCTTCCTCCCACTGCTTACACAGGGAAAGTGGGAGTGGAGAGAAGGGGCAAAAGAAGGCATCTCCCTCTGCTACCATCTCACCTCTTTTTCCCGTCTTTTGCTTATGGAAAATGGTCTTGTTTCTCACGTCGAGTGCTCGTTTTTTATTTCAAAGGGTTGTATACCTGCCTCCCGAGAAATTAAATGTTGGATATCTCCTCCGTCCTTCGTGTTTCTCGTTTCTCCCACCTTCATTTCTTGCACTTGCCGTTCAAAACATAAAAATCTATTCTCGCGGATGTTTTAAAACGTTAATCTTTTTTTTCCTCCTGGTATGGCTACTTACACGGTGGAAATCCATTTTTCCTTCATTTCATTCTCTAGTTTACTATTCGGTACTTATTTTGTTAGCGATGCATAATCACTGTCGCATTTTTTAAAAGACAGAATGCAGAACCTATTGGCCGCTAGCATGGCTAAAGAAACATTTTCATTGGCGCTCAATATTGCAATATGGGCATGAAGTTCAGTGATCCTTGGATAATTGTCTGCTGGGTTAGGTTGCCTGGACAAGGCAAGAAAGTGCAGAAATCATACAAATTTGTAGCATTGGGTATTAAAGAAAGCACCTTTATCAGGCAATTTTAACTTTATCCAGCAAGAATATGCATAGATATGAAGAAACAGTCCACTGTGTAACTGCCGTTAACTCACTAAAATTGGTCAAAATGTAAAAAGATAATGTTGCTACTTTGGCATCCTCTATTAATTATTGACACCAACCCATGCTTGAACAATAAACTTTACTCTTTTATTTTACCATGATTAGATATTTGTTGATGAAACTTACCTATATTTGGTAAGTGTGCATAGACACACATGAATGTACATCGTGCTGAGTTAAGTGTGGACAAAACGTGGTCTGTATTGAATTGGACAGTTTAGCGAAAACAGAATAGATACGATTCAAACGCTGCGTTGAAAATCCCCTCCATTCGTACACTTCCTCCTTCCACTCCTCTTCAAACTTCTCGCTCATTTTCTCCCCCCACCCACTCCAACCTCCTCCCACATCACCTCAACTACTCAAACGCACAGCCCTCCCGGTGTAAATCTCAGCTGTGTGGCTGTTTTATTTCCGTGCAATACGGTTGTGTGGCAACCACATACGGAGCGAGAGGGGGATTAACTTTTGAATGGCCCGCCACTTTGGGGGTGCATTAACGCTGCGGGTGTAATTGAAAGCGAGATTTGACGTTTCCATGAATCTAGGCGCTCAAGCGACTCCAACCCGTATCTCGCCTGTGTTCCAGCGGGACTTACAGTTTTCAACGTTAAAGAGGGCGACAGCTGGACGGTATTAAGTTTTCGGGAGCTTTGATTGATGCGGGAGAAAGGGAAGGAAACTGCCAGAGCAAAGGCGTTAAAACCTTGTCGAACCGAGGAGAGGGTGGGCAGAGCCAGGGACTAGTAGGAGGGGGAGAAACGCGACCCTTTATATGAGCCCCACTTCTTCGGTTTATTGCAACGTCATTCGCGTTCGGTGCAGTTTAATTTTTTACACGTGGTGACGTTAAACCCCATATACGAATCCGTCGAGGGCGGCGATTACCACGCCTGTATTCGAATCCGATTCGAAATGTCTCTTTTTTCTGCGGCTCTGGAATCTGAGTGGGTCCTCAAAAGATTATTGTGTATAACGCGACTGTTATGAAGCGATTATGAGACTCATGATGTTTAGTAAAATTGAACTCGCACGAGACCTGTTGCACCCGTCGACGGAATCGGCCCAAACGTCTCGTTAGTCGTTTTCCTTTCACTATGCCCTTCCACCAATAAAATAAATGCATGGAAAGCTTCAGCTTGATGACGGCGCTTTATTTCTCTGGGAGAATTTATCCGTAGAGAGACGTAAAATTTTATGGAAGAAACTCAGCTATAATCCTAATGGCTTCCATAAAATTCACAATGATGTCTTAGCAGGTGATAGATTTGGGACCAACTTCGTAATACGTAAATATTACCTCGATGTTTCGATAAATGGAAAATCATATTCTGGAAAAACCTCGCCGAAACTATTAATTGAATTATGAAATAATTTGTGAAAAGTATAGAATTTCAAATCTAATTGATAAGCGATATTTTATTAGATAGGTCATTTTGTCTTTATTTTATTGATATATTCCTAATATATTCTACAATAAGTACAATAATCAGAAATGTTACACCGATCTCACATTCATGACGAGTTTAAATAATAGGTACACCATGGCTTTTATCCTGGGAGACCTATAACCTAGACTAAATAAATATGGCGTGTTTCACGACGGGAATTAAGAAGAAACTCCCGATTTTGAATCCGAGACCTCCATTTATAATCCCTCAGATATGGTGCCGTTTAACCGTTATGAAACTTGTCCGAAAAAATATCTTCGGTTCATTGAAGATTTATTTATTTTATTTCATATAATGATAATTTTAACAAGAACAATGGCTCCCACAACTCAGTGATATGGCATTAATTTAATAGGTGGCAGGTCAACGCATGAAAATGAACACATACATTGTATATGTCAAGTTCGCACACGTATAAGCTACCTCAACGAAAGACAAAGAGGAAAAATATGGTTGCAATAATAATAAATAAGTTGGATAGACATATTAAGACTAGCATGGCAGAGGAAATTCAACCAACTTACTTTTACAGAATTTGAATTATTGCATTAGCTAAGGAATTACGAAGTTAAACAATAGCATTTAAACAATTAGTCCAAAGAAGCTAATTAAATTAGTCAAAAACTTTGTAGTTTCAACATCTATTCAAGGTAAAGAATTTCCATACATATAGCACAAAAAATTAACGTCTTCGGAATGGTGAATTGAGAATTTATTTGACTGAATAGTTGAATATGAGTCGGCGGAAAACTGAAATTAAGTCCGCTTATGCTTTCTAGTCAACCAGGGTGCTGATAGATTACTAGATTTTCATGTATTCCTACGAGTGTGAGAGACACAGGATGAGCATTATTAATGGCATAGTACATACATGGAATAAAGTAATTGAAAAACTAAGTGACATTGGAAGATCATAAGATTGTCTATGGGGCAATGAAATAGTGCAATAACTACCAATTCCTTCATTTCCATTGTTCTGCCTCAAAAAGATACAGGGAACATTATCGAAAACGATTCGGAAAAAAATACTAATTCAAAATCAAAAACCATTTCCAAAGTGACCTCAGCAAACGCCGCTGAAATAACGTATTTCTTGCAATTAATCATAATACGCATTACACCTAGGACGTTTAAGTTACCATACGACAACAAAGATATCACAAACTGGCACCAAAACTTAGCTAAGAGTTTTTAAATAGCAGAAGGTAGGTCCTTTCGGGAATGAAAGCAGTTTTTTTTACTTCAGGTGTAAACTTAAGTTCAATGAGAGTTACGTTTACGTACCGAATTTTGTAATTCCAATGGAAACAATTTTGATTAGCTAATTGGTTCAAAGGTAGGGAGGGCTTGATAATGCGCTAAATGCTGGGTTCGATCAAAAGTGTTCCATTATGTGACAACAATTACTGGAATATTTACCCACTACTGACGATACATTCATCTAACATCATCATTGAATCCAATATGTTGCATAGAATCTATGTGAGCAATTCCGTCATAAGGTCACTTCTCCACTCTTGCCAACCATTTTGCTGAGGACAACTAGATCCGCTCCAACCAACTACGTACACTTTGGGGCTCTCACCAAATGCCTCACGGGTTAAGAGGAATAAATACACCGGCGACATCAATGGGCATCCATTCCACAAAATTTGATGGTCATGATTACTCTCCTTTTCCTTTCCTTCAGCAAACGTCGAGAGGCCCTGTCGACGCATGACAATAATTATAACCTACTTTATACTATTTTACTCGTCGAAACATATATCTACCAAATACCTTACAAAAATTGCAGTAATTCTGACTGAAGTTAAAATATTGAGCGTTTTGCGTATCAAATTAATATAAATCATGTTAAATTAAGCTTCGTATCTGTAATTTATGTGATATTTTAAGAAATTTTGAGATACATTTATTGGAGTATGTAGAAAAGTAGAATGGAGGTAGAATACCTTTATGTGTTTGAAGCAAAAATAATTGTTGCTCTATCACGTCTTCCCTTTGTCGTAGTTACTTAACCCTTGTCAGTGATATCCATTAGATGTAAAACATTCTACCTTAAATGTCAGGCCCGCAAATTAAAATCAACCTTTATTTAATGGGACGTCAAAAAAGGGTATCCCTCGCAGGAAACGGGGCAAGAATGGAAGACATTTTGACCTTAATTTTCCGCGCTCAAATTTCTGCTTCCTCGGGGATTCAACGCGTTAAATGACAAACGGAAACGGCGCGAAATGATTTTCAACCCAGACGTTGATGTGAAGCTTTGAGAAGCCCCGGACGGCGTGCAAGGGTTGCTTTCAATTAAATTAGTCAGCTGAGAGAAAGAGAGACCTTAAAATAATTATTTAAAATGGATTCGGCTACTCTTTCCTGCGGATGTAGTCACAAAATAGTCTGTGCCAATCTATACGGCACTGGAAGCAACACCTAAGTGGACCTCGGCAAAACGGAAGGTGGATAATGCATAGAAAATGCATACAGTTAGAGAGGGCGCAAGCGATCCCAGCCATGTGTATCTTGCGGGGTCATGTACAAACAGACTCCTGTTCCATTCAGGATTTCGTCCGTGATAGAGGTGAAATGTGAATCGATATGTGAGATAAATAAATAAATAAATATATATATATATATATATATAACTTCCAGGAGAATCACTCGGGTGATAAATATACAATATGCCAAGAGGGTGGCCGATAAAAATATACAAACGGAAAAAAGAACACTTACAAATAAAAACTTCCGATATTTCGGTGAAGATATTAGCTCCACCTTTCTCTAGGAGAAGAGTAGGAATGAGGAAAAGGATAGAGGTTGAGGTATGGGAGGGGAAAGAGGGGGAAGACGAAGGTGTTACAAGGGGAAGGAGGGGAAAGAGAGGGGAGAGGAAGGAGGGGAAAGACGAAGAGCTGGGAGAGGGCGGGCGGGGAGAGGGCGGGCGGGGAGAGGGCGAGCGGAGGGGAGAGAGGAAAAAAGGGGAGCAAAAGGAAGAGGAGTGGAGGAAGCAGGGAGAGATGAGATGAGGGGGAGGGAGAAACTAGTGTGATTTATTGAGTCCGGGGGGCGAGAATTGGCCTGGGCGATATTGATAATTCAATATCGGGATACGATAATATTAGCATATCGTCAGGTGGCGATATCGATAACTCATATCGCGTCGATAAATATCGTCTTATCGTGCCCCGATAATTTATCGGGGCACGATAAGATATCGGGGCACGATAAATATCGCGATAAATATCACGATAAACATCGCGATCACGATAAATATCGCGATATCGCGCCCCGATAAAACATCACGATATATTATGACGATAAACATCACAATAAATGATATTGCGCTCGTTCAAATATCGCGTAAAGGCGCCCGATGAATTATCGTGATATTGCGCCGGTTAATCGTGTCGGAAAAAGACAGCCGTTGGGTTGGCCTTCGCTTAAGCTGGAGCAAGCACGTTTGAAAACTTACTATTCTGCTATCTGCTAATTCAAATTCTCAGCAGTTCTCTCTCTCTCTCTTTCAGTAACAGTGGTCCGATAGTTTATAGGTGACGTCTTGTTCAAATTTTGGAAGGAACTGAAAACAACTGTTTGTACATTAGTGTATATATTGTCCACTGATCTAAATATACCGAAACATACTCATTGTCAGCAAGGAGAGCAATATCACGATCTTTTATCGTGATATTTATCGTGATATTTTATCGGGGCGCGATAACGTGATATTTTATCGGGAGGCGATATCATGATATTTATCGCGATATTTATCACGATATCGTGATCACGATATTTATCGTGCCCGATATCTTATCGTGTCCCGATAAAATATCGGGGCACGATAAGACGATATTTATCGAGCAACGATATATCGTCAATTTTAAAAACTCAAGATCGGATTGGCGATATATTAAAATATCGCGATATTTTACGATATATCGATATATCGCCCAGGCATAGGCGAGAAAGCCTGGTGGACCAGAATACAAGAAGATTCAAGATCTTTGAGCTGAAGGGAAGAGGAAGAAGGGGGAAGGGAAACAAGAAGACCAACTTTAAAAGTGTTATTGAAAGTGGAGTTGTGGGAGGAGACGTGAATGGCGACAGGGAGAGAAACAGAGAGGGAGGGGCAATCGTTATAAGACGAGCGGTGCCCATTCATTCTAATATTGAGAGGAGTGGTGGATAAGCCAATATAGAAAGAAGGGCAGTATTGGCAGAGGAGGATGTAGACAATGTTAGGCGTGGTGCAGGAGGGTGAGAGGACAGAAGGGAGGGGAAAAGCGAGGAACTTGTCCGGCAAGGGCTGGGTGATGAGGATGGGGTAAGTTTTACATCGCGGGCGGTTGCAAGGGGTGGGAAGGGATTTGGTGGGTTTGAGTGATTTGGACAGGGGTTTGGTAATATTGAAAATGGCGGATAGATTGGGGGGGCGTCTGAAGCTGAGAGAGGGACATTGGGGGAATATTTTAGAAGTGGTTAGGTTGTCTGACAGGATAGGGTAGAGGTTTTTAATAATACGCCTAATAGAGTCCACACCTGGGAAGTAGGTGGTACAGAGGGAGATATTGTGTTGGGAAATGCTATTAGTAGGAGGCAGTTTGGGGGAGTGTGGTTTTTTGAGGATTTTTTTATTGAGAAGGTGCTCTGGATAGCCTCTGCGAAGAAGAGATTGATGGAGGTTAATAAACTTGTTAGTTAGTAAAAAAGTTAGCTTGATAAATTCCTAACTAACCTCCATCAATCTCTTATTCGCAGAGGAGGCGAATTTAAAATCCAAAAAAAGTCAAATTCAACAAAAGGGTTGGTGGCTGAAAAACTTAAAATCTTGTTGGTGGGTATCATTAGCAAAAAAAAAGAGTAAGATCAGAAGAGAAGTTGGATGCTGGTGGAAAAATGTCGGAGAGGAAAGTTAAAGGCCCGATTTCAAAATCCCCGGTTAAATATTTACTTGGTATGAATCCTATACCTAATGAATCCTTACGATCCTAGTGCGTCCTCTCATCTATAAAGCTCACGTCAACCAACTGTTTTATGTAAAATGAAATATCAGGACTATCAGTTAATACAAATTTAACTTAAAGGGTACGCCGTAATGAGGTTATATTCATCCGAGCCTTTGACTATTTCCGGAAAATTAAAATATTAGGCCTTCCATGCACATTTATATAATTTGTCCTTATGACATATATTTTATCTGAAAGTTACGTCTTCATTTCAATCATCATAAATCTCTATACGAATTAATCGGAGTGCAGTTTTACATCTGCATCTACGTCTAAGGAATTGAATCAATATATATTTTGAAAGCAACTTATGACAATAAACGTGGTTTTCATTTAAGGTAAGGATAAATATGAATATCAAGTACCTACTTCTACAAGAAAATGAAATGTGAAGATGATCTTTTATTTAATTGGAAAAAATGTTATCACAATAAGTTTATAATTGTTCGCACGATTGAATATCATTCTTAAAAAACATTATGTAAGCCCATTATGTTAATCACAGGGAAATTATCAGGGCCACGTCATATGCTAATCTCTCTGTGTTGCTAAATGAACATGTCTCTCACAAGCTAATACAAGCATCCGAAATGATGGATTTGAACAAAAGATACCAAAGATTAAGTTCTTAATGATTTTGATACAAAGGTTTCAGGCGAGTGATCTTTAGAGAAGATCAACAAATTTTTTAACGATCCTTCCGTACATTGAGGTTTATCACGTTTGGACCATGACCCCGAACTTAGATGCAGCAGTTATGCGTAAGGAAAATAAGTTAAACAGGATGACTTTTTATTGCACTGCGGTAAAACATGCATCAAAAAGGTCTTTCACATGAAGCTCTTTACATTTATAGTTTAATGATTGCTCAATCAATGTAAAAAATTGCCCGGTGATAGCCCAGTAACAATTGAGAGTTAATTTCTAACATTTAACAAAAAGCTCTAGCCGCAGTTTAATTGAAGTGCTGTAAAACACGTTTCCAGAGAGCATCCTTCTAATACCGTTTCGATTTGATAAAAATATTGTTAAATCTTGAATAAGTATTTCATAACAATTTACCACTGACAAACTGTTTTTACGGCCTGAGCAAATTTAAAGCTGGATATGATATGTTAACCCAGGAGAGGTAAGATCGATGACTAGTTACGGAATTCGTGGGGTGAAGGATTTATCGGAATTATTTATTTAACAATCAACCCCTATTCATGTGTAATATAGGTGAATCACGCAACTCCAACGTACATGATATTTTAGCACCATGTAGACTTTGATTAAAAGCTCAATAAACCTCGAGATTAAGAAGACTCGCAATAACAGGTAATGCCGACGCTTAAACTCCATTGTTAAATTAAAAAAAAATACGTTTTTATGATTGGGGGATGATAAGTATCGCGAAATACACAAAATTATCCAGCAGCGTATCTTTAAACATTAATACGGTGGAGGAACGTAATTTATGCGTAAAAAGGGAGAGTTGTTTCCTCTGGTTTTTTCATTCACTCCCCCTATCTTACCTCTTTCTATTAAGGGTAACGGAGACGTAGGTCTTAAATTTGATCGTGGGGTGATTCGAGCCAGAATTTTTTGGGGCTGTGACTCGACGTCACGCGAGCAAAAATAAATTTAAGGAGGAGAAAAAAATGCTTGGAAGGCAACGAAATAAAACGGGCGCACTCAATCATTCTCGTCTGGAAATAATAAATCGCCACGCAAATAGAGTAAAATGCCTTCCCAAAACCTCATACACACACATATATGATAAATAGGTTCAGTGGTCTGTGTGTTCAACTTTATATATTATAACTTTGACAGACAGACAATCGCTTTCCGTAACCCCACCTCCATCTTCCAGAATTTCCGAGATTCCCGTCTTTTCCCTCCTATTCCTTACGGTCTGGATTCGTAAAAACATTTCCCTAGAACTTTCAGGCACCCCGTAATCAGGTATAATAAAGGACAGATTCCCCTACGTTTTTTCATGCTTTGCACATTGCTATATAACTTTTTATCTGCTTTGCGTTTTCACGTCAGGAAGCTCAAAACCTCCAGACTGCACATGGTGAAGGATATGCATACTTTTATCGCAGACCATGATTAACACTTCAACAGATATATCAACATAAATGGGGTAGTTATTATTATGAATAAATTATTCTTCCGGTTATGTTAGATTACAATGGAAGTGAGTGCAATATTTCTAGAGTTTCGCTTGTATAGGATCCTACCCACCTACTTTCTTTGTTAAATCAAAATATGTCGTACCTCTCTTCATCCCGCTCATAAAACCTATTCTTATCCTCCCCATCCCGGCTAACCGAACACTTTTCTCGCTTACACGGCCTTAAGAAACCCTTCACCCATAACTACCTCTTATAACCACCTACTCAGCCGCCTAATTGCCTCCAAAAGTTTCCTTTCCTCACAAACCATACCAAGCACTTCCTAGTTTGTCATTCTTTACGTCCACCGCACTTTCTCCATTTTCCTCCGCACTAAATTCTCAAACGCGTGAAAATTACGTAAAACATCATAAATGGCGTGCGCTTTTTTGCCTCTTGCCTAATTGAACTTTTGAATCTGCTAAGTTTAACTAACTTCATGTATAGGCAGCGTAAGGTTTCTGCGAGGTGACTAACAACAAAAGTAAAATGGCTCTATGCAGTTCCCCTAATTTCCCTATAGTTCATAGGCTGAGCGGCTCCCAACCCATTCCTACCCAAAATGTTGACAAAAGGCATGCGAAGGTTCTACAGCTGCAAAAGGAGGTTGTCATTATCTTGCGGTGAAAGATGGAGAAATGATAATGATGGGTAAATATCGGATAAATATGAATGTGAGAAGGATTTGAACATAGGATTGGTCGTTCCTCGAGGTGAGTGGTAGTGCCAAGGCAGAAAAAATATTTACGGAGGTTTACTGATTGGGATCTCAGGATTATGTCCCCTAGAAAAAATGTTGAATTTAATTCTAAAATTAATTTTTTACTATCCTTACAATCTATTGCTGTCTTTTTATTAACAATCAAACATAATAAATATCTCACCTCCAAATTACTACCTTCCTCTAATTTGTATATGTTTTACCCTCTACCTAAAACGTTTCAACCCCCTTACTCCCCAACTAAACCTTGAATAGTACCAAAGGGCTCCCTTCGCTATATGGGAGGACACTCGGCAAAAATGGTGTGAGTTTTGGGGAGGCAACTGGAATGACATCCCCCCAGCATACATTCTCCCAACTAACGTTCCTCTGGCATCACATTACATCATCCTATTTCGCATTAATGCTCAGGACCCGTTCCCGCCTCCTCACAGACCTTGATACCCTTCGCGCAAAACCAGCAGCGCTCGCTCCCAGGAAAAACAATTCTTCTACCCACCCCAGCATTCCAACGCTGCTCCCAGTGCCGACCCTATTTCACAAGTATGGGCAACATTTCATTAGGCCGGCACTAATGAAAAGTTTATTCATCGATTAAGATTTCTTAAACAGCAGGCGTGTTTATTTGAGGGATACTTCGGGGTTTTAGAACGATTCTCTGTACCGAGTGGTTTCCTTTCTCGCCAGGAACTCAATTTTGAAACAACAAGTTGTCTCCAAGTTTTCAAATAAAGAGAAATTATTGACATAACACCTACTTTTAGTGAGTGAGGGTAGTTTTTGTAATTTTCGCGTAAAACTCACGCATTGCTTCACACATCCTCCTCTTTTAAGTCTCTCCAACCTCAGTTGCACATGACGCTTTCAGTCTACCCATTCTGTTACGCTGCTCACTCTACTATCATATATCTCTTTCGTTATTTGACTCTCGTCTGTTCTGTCAACATGACCAAATCAACGAAGCATATTCCTTTCGCATTATGCATTATGCATATGCATTACTGGAGCAATTGACCCGCATTATTTCATTTCTAACTCATTCCTAAACCTATCCATCCTACTTTTGCCGGAAACATTTCTCATGTATTCCATTCCTTCTGGATTCGGCCTCTACTTATGCTTATCCTGACATACCTAGGTTCCACCGCCTTCTATCAACGTTGGTAGATAAACAACAAGGACATAGGTAGATATTGAACAAGGAAATCTAAGCTCTAAACAAAACAGTCATTACTATGACTACCTCCATTCTCACACCTCATAATCTCCTCGTCTATTCAACCATATTTTGCATACATTCGGCCAAGATACAAAAATCATACACTTCTACAATTTTTTCATTTGCCATCATCTGTTATTGTTATCATATACTGTTATTCTTAGCACTTTCTCCATCTAAAACTACTACTTTGGTATCGACGCACTTAACTCAAATCCGTTGTAGTTATCAATGTTCTCATTATTTCCTTTCTATCATGTCGTATACTTTTGAACGAGTAACATTTTCACCAATTTAAAATTTATCTCGATGACGGATTCAGGGAATTTAAAGAGACGCCATATCTTGAAGGTTTATTGGTTGGAGAAATGCATTGGGCTAGGACTAATCTTTATAAAATTCCTTACGGGACCGAATTTGAGTCATGAAAAATATTTTGAGCCTGGAAATCTTAAAATAAGATGGAATTAATTTAACACAATGAGACTTTAACTAAATTGCGTGAGGAAGTGGAAAGATTTTTTCTGGCGATTTGAAATTCTGGTCTGTTGATAATTAAGATCCAACACACGATTTTGATGTTATTATCGCCATTTTACAGCTCCAAGATTACCGCCGTTGTAGTTAGTATATTTACAGGAAAGGATGACCTATACCGTATCCTCAGATAAGAGAGCGATTGTAGGACTCGCGTTGTGTTATTAAAGACATTCTAAAAAATAAATTGCTCTTAGTGTGTTGTGTCTAATAAATTGGTGAACAAAAAATTGCAATATTTCGTGAAATAGGCCTAGAAATATTTATCAATTTATCAACGATGGTTGTAGCGATATGGCATGGAGATTCCTCTATGGAATTGAAATTTCTATTTGGATGATAGTTTCTAAGCCAGCTTTCTCAGAACCCTACCTCAAATCCACAAATAATCCGTCAATTAACGAACCAATGTCGGATGAAATGTGGTTTCTTGCGTCTCTAATTGGGATTTTAAACTCGAGATACAATATTCCGGTGAGAAAAACTCAGTTGGAAAGGCTACGTGAGATTTTTCGAGTGGTTCAAAATTACAATAGTTCCGTTTTAGTTTCGAATCTGAATTATCAGCAATGTTTCAAACACAAAAATCCAACCCGCCAATCATCCATGGCCCAAATTACATCAACTATCAGTCGCCCACTCATCTCACCAACCTAACCTAACCACATCTACATTGACTATCTATTTACATAGTCTCATCGGCTAAAAAAGTTTACAAATCGACACAAGTTAGTTACTGGAATAATATTGACCTTTCATTTTCCGCAAAAACTAAATATTGTACATAAATCTAAGTACAAAATTGTGATTAGACCCATTTTAATAATTGAAAAAATAAGTTAGCAGAAGCTTTAAAAGCAATCAAAAATAGTGAACAACGATGCCCAATTAAAGATTCCATTTAATCAGGAAAAGGTTGTAACAGCAACTTACGTGCATAATAGAATACGCTAGATAAATCAGATGAAGAGATTATGAAATATATCATTAATCCTTACTTGAGAAGTATATACCTAATAGAAGGAAAGAAGAGAGATAGGAGCTATACCGAGCGGAAAAAGAAAGGAGCACATTAAAGAAGAGCCAGAAGTACTACTGTGTACGACAGAAGTACTCGATATTCTTACAAATTAACAGTAATCGGTAGACCACCTCTAATGGGTAATATTTCGCTATTTCGGTAATATATGCATTAAAGAAACTTTTTAAAAAAATCTTTGTGATTCCACTGAATAAATATTTTAATTACAAAAACTAGTTTGTCTGCGATGTAGCGTTTTCAAGAAATTACAAGAATTAAATTCATTACACGTTGAAGGCTGTGAACTCGTTTTTTCAAATTTATATATTAAATTTCACCACTAAGCCATTTTAATTGGCCATTATCAAATAAATAAATTAGTTCACGTAAACTGTAAATGCCAACATTCAGAGTTAATAAGTTCATAGTAAAATGAAATAAGTATGCAAGAAACAGTTAACCATTCTTCAGATAAAGCTAAGTGGCAGCTGTAAATTTTCTGAACATGCTTAAGTTATGCGAAATTATTTGAAGAGATAAAAAAGTATTCTGTGGAATCGTTTAAAATTTTCATTCACAGTCGAATCTGACAATGCGTCGGCCTTAACCATCGCTCACATTTTGTTAGCGACATGCGTCATGCACTGTATCATCATGCAAGCTGCCCTTCTCCACCCACCTTGTCTTTACCAACCATACTTCCACCATTTCCAAGATTTGCCTCTCGTTGGTGGTGGTGAGGCTCACCCGCCGTAGGGTTCCAACCCTTTTCAGTTTGCCGCAAAACCACCCCTTTTTCCACTCCCCCCCCCCTCAGGGACCCCATTCTCCACCTTCCTCACCTCCCGGACCTCCTCCGGCTGCCACTCCATTCTTGGAAACCCCGGAGGCTAAGTCCCAGAGACCAACAATATTTTTTTCCCTCCATAGGACTGGCAGGAAAGATACAGAGAGCAACGACGTTGAGGGAGAGAGAGAAAGGAACGGTGAGGGAGATGGAATAGATGGGGCAAAAAAGCATAACACGGGCAGAAAAGATATCGTCTCCCCTTTGAATGTATTGCGGTACTCCTTTGCTGGGCCAAGGGTTGAAAGGAGGAGTGGGAAGAAGGGGTTGGCCGGTTTCAAGGGCTGAAAGGGAGAAGGTAAGGGAGCCCGAAGAACAGTATGGTGGTGGTGGTGGAAGAGAGGATAAATAAGGGTATTTCCCTCCTTCCCTTTTTGTCTGCCGACCTCCCATACCCTAAACCAAGTCCACTCCCGAAGCCTTCCCTTGCCTACGCACGTTTTGGAGGCGTACACGCTCTACGTATCCTTGTGAAATGTTTTCACGGCAGGGCGTCATTCACTTCTCCATTCAGACCTATTTATTTTCCCATTCTCTAGTTTACGGTGCCAAAAATCCCAACGCTCGCCGTCTTTAAAATCAGTATGCACTAGTAAAAGTGACCTAGGCGATAATGGTGCCTTCTCTCGGCTATTTATACAACCCTAAGCCTCTCCAGCAAAAAAACTAGGTGATGAAAGTTCCTTTTTAGTAATGAGGTCAAAGTGTGGAGTGAACTGGTGCAAAATGTATTTCATCCTTTTAAAAAAATGTAAGGCGTTTCAGGTATGCGCTCAAACAATGGGAGAGCGCTATCTCAATGAGTTATATTCCTCATTTTCTCACTCATCTGATTTATCAAATGCATCACCATCAGCAGTCATCAATCAGAAGATTGGTTTTCAGCAGTTCTCCATTCCACTATCCTCTCTGCTATCCGCTTCATTCCTACATAATCATTTTCTTTTAGATCCTCCATGATAAGCTTAATGTATTCCATTATTAGTTTACCTCCTAAAGTCTTCCCATTTATTTCTCCTTCCAATATTGTTGTCATTAGATTGCGGTGTCACAAAATGTTTCCCATAAGTTTGTCTCTACTGCGTAGAGTGTTCATTATAATTATTTTCTCTCCAGCTCCAGAGGTGACACAGAAATTCTTGCTACGTCACTAGAAAAGCTTAGAATGCTATTTTTTTTTCTCCATGCCCTCGTATTCCTGTTATTAAATTGCCCATTATTTCACTTATTGCCTTTTCAATGTATACATTGAAGGTCATTGGCGACAACACGCATCCTTGTACGTTTTTCCTTACTTCTGCTTCCTCTGCATTTCCGCCACATTTGTTCACTGCCAGCTCTTCCACATATAGTCTGCATATTGTTCTTCTTTCCCTAAATGACACTCCCATGCTTTTCTGTTTAGTCAGCTGTTCTGTATGTTCCAGTCCACATTTCCCAATGCTTTCACTAGGTCGATGTAGCAAATATATGCTGGGTGGTCTTTTTCTCCAAGATCACGGCTAAAATTCCCCAGGGATTACTCCCTCAATACCCTAATATTCCATAATCCAAGTTGGTCTTAATCCAGAAAATCTTCCATATCCTGTTCCATCAGTGATATGTAGATGATTTCGGTCAGAATTTCCGACGCATGTGCTCAAAGGCTTAATGTTCTTAAGTCTTCACAGATCTCGGCTCTTTTCACTTTGGGAGTAGGAATTAATATATTCTTTTATAAGATTTGTTGGCATTTGCCCACTAAAATAAATGTTATAGATCGGACTGTGTAGCTTATTCGGAGTCGGATTCTTTCCAGCATACTTCAGGAACTCCGAAGACTTTTATCAACTTCTGGCATCTTTCTTTCTTTCATATCCTTTACTGTAGCATCAAATTCTGATCTTAATATTTTCCTTTCTCATCTTCAGCCAGAGTTCGTCATCCTCTAGTATCCTGGGATTAAGTGCCCTGCCGCTGCATAGTTTCTCCAGGTACTCTTTCAATCTTATCACTTTTTCCTCACATTCAATAAGAAGTTCATTTCCTTCACTCCGAATGATATTATCTTTCATTGGATGTTGTTGAAATTAACTTCTTGCCATTGCCAACCAGTTTCAACTCTTCACTGGGATATTTCCTACCTTCCACATATTTACACGAGTGACCATTTCATCATTTCTTCATATATTTCATCCATTCTTATCTGGCTTTTCTTGCTTTGCGGCTGATCGCACTTCTTATTGTTTTTTACAACTGCTGCCTCTCCTCTGTTTTCGAGTTTTTGTAATTTCCTCTTTTATATATTAGGTCCAAGACTTCCTCATTTATACATAGCCTTTGAGTCTTTATTTTTGTCAACCATACATTGTCTTTGGCTGCATTAATAAATACTTTCTTGATCTCTTGCCATCTCTCTTCGATTGAACCTGAATGATTTCCACCCTATTCAGCTTGGTCTACTACTTCATTAGGCTAACCGGGGTTCCGTTTCCCTCAATCTTTCAACCTGATAGCGATTCTTCGTTGATCTTTTCATTGTTTTAATTTTAAGCTTTTTTTATCATGACCAAATAATAGTCACTCTCAATATTCATACTCTTGCAATCCTTTACCTTATTTATAAATCGCTTTTTCACTAATATATAGTCTGTTTGAAATCTTCTTGTCTTTTGGCATTTTCCGCGTGTATCTTATTCACGGGTGGTTTCCAAATATTTTTTGTGACGACAGAGACATTTTGTACGCAGAACTCAATCTCTCTCCTCTATCGTTACGTTTTCCCAAACCATACTTCCCTACTGTCTTACCTTCTTGGCATTTTCCTACAATAGTATTCAAATCTCTAAGAATAACTAAGTTTTCATTTCCTTTTACATTCCAATTCACTTCTTCTATTTCGTCGTACAGATCTTCTATGTTGTCATCTTCGTGATCTGATGTAGGTATGTATACTTATACCACCAACCTGGCCTTATGATTTCTTTCTAATCTACCCATAATTTTCCTTTCACTGCATTGAAAATACTTTCTCTCGCATACCTCTACTTTTCCTGAGTATTATAACAGCACCTACGTTTCCATTCGTATATACAGAGTGGGTATTCCGGTAGTTCCCGCTCCAGAAGTCCTTCTTCAGGCAATTACATTTCGCTGACAACTTAAACATCCAGACCCTTTCTTCTCATCACCATTTTCACGTAATCAAGTCGTCCACAGCCTCGAAGCGATCTTATATTCCAGGTAACATTCCTGAAAAACTTATTATCGTTCTTGACTGATATACCCTTTTGTGTTGTCGCCGCCCCGCCTTGTAGACCACTATGGTTTTTGTTACGCTCATGCATTACTTCATACATGCTCTCTTATTCTTAAGACTCCTATTATTCCTTCTCTTTAGAGTATCTGCTACCATATGCATCCAAGACTTTGGCGGTCTACCTCTTCCTCTCACATTAATCACTCTACTATGTAATATCTGGTTTGTTTTTAACTCTGTACCTTTCTCTCGGCAAAGCCAAACCAGCTCCTTTCATATATGTCCATGACTAGAGCATCCAACCCACATTCATAGATCACCCACTTCTCCCTAATCATATCCATTCTACTATTCCCGAAAACACATTTCAGGTACCCCATTTCCTCTGCATTTATCGTAGTTTTATACTTATCCTGAATTACCCAGGTTTTGCTTCCATATAATAACGGCGGGCGGAGAGAACTTTTTAAACAGCGATTTTAGCTCCTCTTAACAAACACTTATTCCTAACTTCTCAAAGTACTACCAACCACTTTACTACCGGAATAACACCCCTGATAATCTCTTCATACATCCTTCCATCCTTCACAAATATACGGCCAAGATACACAATATCGTTTACTTGTTCAATTGCTTCATAAGTTACCCTCATCATACAACCATTCATGTACACTCTCATGCATAAATTTAAACTCTCCCTATCAAAGACTACATCTGGGGTCTTTGACAAATAATTCCTCAAATTCATTCTCCTTTTTCCTTCACGGAAGTTATCTATGAGCTCCTGTAATTCCCGTGGGCTCTCAGACAGCAAAATTATCATCTGTATAGGTTAAAATTCGCACATTTATATCTCATACCATTACACCGCCGCCTTCCCTAAAAGAATCTCTGGCACATTTATCAATGAGTACAGTGAACTGCCATGGTGGTGGCATTCTGCATCTATGCTTTACGCCCGGAATTTTGTTAAACCATTTACCAAAGATACTTTTAACTCTAACAATTGCCTCACTTTTATTACAGTTTAAAGTTAATATCGGCCTGAGTGATTGAAATAAAACGGCGTAATGCCATAGAGAACTAATTAAAAGAAACACTACGGGAGAAAACGTATTTGTCAAACACTTTAAGTAAGTATTACTTTTCCTATCCTATTACTATTACTTTTCAAGATATCGCTTTGCCTAATATTTTCATTATTACATCGGCGAAAGAGTCGGTTTTTCAATATAAATGTAAAAAATTAGTCTCAAACTACAAGATAAAACTCAGGTAAAACCACGGAAAAAGTGCGAAATTGGTCCATTTTCCAATGAAACTATTAATATTTTGCAAACACATATTGAATGGTGAGAAGGACTAGATGAAATTTTGACACCCCAATACCACATAATTTGAAATTGCACGAGCAGTTTTTATAAATGAGCAACGTTTGCCGTGCGACAATCAATATGAATGGTTGTGTTGCCGTTACGTGATTTAATATTTGAATAAACACAAACTGTTAGCCTGAGATCCGACAGTTTTCAGATTACAAATCAATTCATAAGAATGGTAATGCTACCAATGTTTGCCCCCAATATCCCATCCAATCCCATCCCAGCCCTTTTTTTAATGAATAAAATATTTTTTTTACTCTTTGAGAACTAAGTCAGAGCAACTCTCCAGAAATTCAGTGATGATATATTTCAGATGAAATTAGCGGAAAAAACATTGCGGAGCGAAAACCGGATAATTTTATATTTCCCAAAGACATGGAGATGTAGTATGAGTTTTTTCTTTGGTAGATGAGCAGATCATAGAGATCAAATATATTTCTATCCTCGCTAGACAAGCCTCGATACAGATTTTACGGGGGAAAATCGCTTTCGTCGAACGAATATATGTGGCAGAAAATTTCATTCCGCTTCACGGAATAAATGTGTACTTACCTAAAGCGTTTTATTTCAGCCACATGACTGGGAAATCTCTGCAAAGCCACATAAAAATCTTTCAGTAGCTACTTCCCAGGCACAACTTTGTAGTTTTGGCGGATCGATTGCACTATAAAAGGCTTTCATGCACTTGGTACTATGCTGCTTAAGTTGGCCTTGGAATTATTACTTCATTTCTATGGAAACCAGCCAAATCACCGTATTTCTTTATGCCTTGAATCTCACATTTCATCCAAACGACATGCAATTCCCCAGATATCTTCCTCTGACGGCTGGTGCCTCAGCAGTGAGCAACCTGAAGGAAAATAGTGATATAAAAAAATTTGAAAAATAGGAAAGGAAAAATGTGAGTCAGACAGGATGGAGGGAAGTGGAAGTAGTGAAGAATAACTGAAAGAATGGTAAAGACTTTGATGGATGCCAATGCGTTTAGTCACCTAAAAATGGAGATATGTGCCTTCCTTCCATTAATCTGAAGAATATTTTGATATAAGAAAGGCCAGGTGATGACGGCCCATGTGAACTTAAAACTACAGGTAAAATATACATAATATAAACATGATGATAACCTAAATATGTGAATATTCCGCGCAATATGTCCATTAAAACAATTTTCCAGCCATGGCTTCTTTCTTATTTCAAGAGGCACCTTAACGTTTCTTAAGATTACATTTTTATTCCAGTCAAATGCAAATGCTAAATTTATTTATTTTTACAAGATATAGTGGTGGCCATAAATATAATATACTGCCTTTTAATCGTATTAATAATGATATCTTAACTGAAACTCATATTATACGCACCACAACCGTGAAATTTGTACATTTTTCCTTTAAAACTTAACTATTTTAAAAGCTTATAGTTAATTACGTCCGGATTCAATGATACATTTTCTTGGCCTGTGATCATTTAATATTAACTCTAAGGCCAGTGTCAACCTACAACATGAACGACCTCCGTCCTCCGTCCGCCATGTGCGGGCTATTTTTACAACTTTTTTAAATATCAGAACCAAGTGCACCATATGTGGAATAGAAAATACATTTATTTCCATCAGCAATAACTACATCATATTCGTATAACCCCTTCTGAATTGATCAAATGAAAAAATCAATGTCCAGAATTCGGATTATAATCCATTTTGAATATCTGAATTATTGAATCC
The DNA here is from genome assembly GCA_963573305.1 of Pyrrhosoma nymphula. Lineage (NCBI taxonomy): Eukaryota > Metazoa > Arthropoda > Insecta > Odonata > Coenagrionidae > Pyrrhosoma > Pyrrhosoma nymphula. Next base: position 43,324,485 of record OY754334.1, read on the forward strand.
TTTGAATATGAACACTTGATTTTCACTTGATGTTTATCCAGCTCAACTTAGAACTATAGGCTATCCGCTATTTATTCAGCACCTTTTCCCGTTGGCAATGAATAGTTATTGCCCAGTATTGTATGTTATGGCTCGAAAAATGGGAAGCCATGGTACACATCGATATGTATGTTGATAATGATTTTACGTTCGTTATAATGAAGGATTATTATCACTAAGTAATCGAGTAGTCATCCGCGTATAAGATACCATTTTCGACTTAACTAGGGATCTCGCATTTTGCTTCTATTAATATTATAACCTTTCTTGAAATACCCATTGCAGTTATAGGCATACTAAAGCGTGGAACAAAACAATAATTAATTTTACAAGTGCTACCTCAAGTTTAAACATTTAACGGCTGTATACTGAATATTTTAAATTAAATATGCATTTTATAAGCATTTGTAAATCGATTTGACCACTGTTCCGAACCTTTATCAAAACATAGCCAAAACATACGCTTGCCAAGATATCTATGTTTAGAACTATAACTATGAACAGGTGTTACATTTAAGTTTCGAACTGATACGGATTGTTTTATAAATTCATTATAAAACCTAGAAAATATATTTTCAAACGATATTATTCATTTTCATTCATCACTTTCAAGAAAATAGTAGATTGATAAATTTAAAACATGTAATGCGAGCTTTCATATTTATTAAAAATCAGTACCAGAGTGAGAAAACAAAGAAATTGCTTAAACAAAAGTAATACAATTTTAATTCTGCAATGACATATTCACCAAAGTTTGGCAAAGTTTAAAATATACAACTTTAGGTGCGTATTGAAGGCTATTAATTTTTAGAATAGGTTAAAGATCTAGTGGAGTTCCGCAATATTATTTCTTTACAACGTTCCTTAGCAACCATTTTTGAATTAGAAGGGGTTCTGGGTTAATTCTCTAAAGGAAAATAATTACCTTACATTATTCGCTATTTAAAAGAATAGGATATATCCAGGAAATGCAAAATGTTTGAGCTAGACATAATGGACTAATCAACGGTCGAGTGTGTTCACAGGACATAAAGAGTATTATAATAAAAAATGTTTTACCGCAGAAACAGGAGAAACAAAGGTGATTTTGAAAAAATAAAATTTTGACCACTCTTCCTTTTCATAGGATATGATATTTTTTAATACACAGCGGACCTGGTATCAGATAAGACACATAAATAAGTTGAAAGAAAAAATGCTAAAATCGCGTGACAAACGTAACCCACAGAATAAGTCCCCCGGTGTTGTTTGTATAATACTTTATGAGAATCGAAAACTCTGTTTATTCCAATCTGACACTGTTTTATTAACGTGACATTTACTATTTTCATGGCACAGATTTGGTCTTACGATGGATTTATGAGAAGAAGACGTAATGTTCATTGCCCGCAATGATGTTTCAAGGCAAAATATTGCTTCCAGTTTTATTGGATTGGGCAGGCCTCATCGGAGATAAATAAAATCCACATGAACGATGTGGGTCCATTGTCGTTATCATCTCCTTCCAATGATTCCGTGCAAATACACAGCAGATACTCGTCAACCATGATTCCATCACGACGATCAACGTTTTCACTGTCATCACTTGCTGTGATTCCAATGGAATACGATGATTCACATCGGCATAGAGTCACCATAGGAAAGCAAAAACTATTTCATAAAACAATGCTTCCAAGTGGTATCTTAATATTACAAGCATGATCCCAGACTGTTTATAAGATTGATGATGCTTCAAAATCGTCCACTTTGACCAAATATCGCGAAAATTTAACAAGAGTCTACCTCAAGATATAAAACGCTCAACTAATAAGATTTTACTTTTTGTGTAGATTTTCGAAGCTCATTGTATGTGCTATTTAAGGCTTTTGGTTCTGCGATTAATTTTTTTAAATTTATGCAACGGTTTCGCCGTGCTTTGCTGCCGGCTTCGTCGAGCTTTTAAGAACAACAATGGTCTTTTTTCAAAAAATAAATAAACAAATCCAGAATTTGATAATCTTGAGAAGTAAAAACTTAATTTGTAACTTGGATTTGTTTATTTATTAAAAAAAACCATTGCTGTTCTTAAAAGCCCAACGAAGCCAGCAGCATAGCACGACGAAACCGTTGCATAATATAAAAAATGTATCGCAGAACCAAAAGCCTTAAATAATATAATAAGATTTTAATAGCAATTAAATAGTATCTAAATGTGCACACAAACAATTTGGCTCAAACAGAAAAAAGGTGAAATTACCAATGATCAGTCTATATAGATACACAATGAAGGTACACATCTGTTAAATATAGTTTTCACCTGGCTGAGAGCATAATGAATACTCTGTTTCAATACCACGAAGTAATAAATAAATATTCAGATTCTAATGTTTAAAATTTTGCTTCCCAATATGGAAGAAGACGTTACGAAGCCGTTTGGTGCAACTCCAAGGAGGTAGTACAAGTGAGCGGAGGACAAATTGAGATATAACAAAACGATAAAGACAGTGGGGAAGAGCAGCATTTTGGACAGTATTAAAAAACAATAAATTAGAAGATTTAATTTAATAGGTAAGTGGAAAACATTTGGAGCGAAACCATAGAAGAAAAATTGTAGTCACTGTCAAAGTCACTTATCAAAAAAGTCACTCAAAATAAATGATACCTGCTATCAACGTTATCTTATATTAAGTAATTGAAAACTCTAGTATCAGTTTAAAAGTTCAATAAAACGCCCGTTTAGGAAGTTTTATTGATCAATTGGGAAGTGTATATCATGGGTATGTTGTGTGTTTCGATAGGAGTCGGAAATGAATCATAGGTGTAATCAAATATAGAATTAATAGAATTGTAGCTTAAAGGAAGCTATACCTACTTATTTCTTCCGCCTCCGGATATGTTTTCGGACATTATTGCATTGTAACGATAGAAATGACTTACGGTGGGTTAATCAATAAGTTTAATACAGATAGATGATTTTGAGATTTAATACGTTGAAAACGAAAAAAATAATAAGCTCTGTCATCCTATGATAAACCCAGTGTTCGCACCCTCTACGTAACTACGCCGCCTCGTACTGCGCTACCAGGACGGAAGCCGCAAACAGACACATAGTTAGTGCACACATGTTTTGCCAACTGCAGAAAAAAGTGTAAGACATTTGTGGTGCGTGACGCAGAGGAAAAAAAAGGGAAGTGAGAGAGTAGTACAAGGCGAAAGGACGACGAAGAAGCCCCCTAGGGGAGAAAGCTGAAAAATTGAGAAAACGGGAGTGAGGGAAGATTAATTTTTCCCACCCTCCCCACAACGCCTGGGTCCCTCTCTTCGACCCAAGCAGACGATAAACTCGTGTCCTGCATTGGTCGGCATGAAGTGGACATCAATCTCTGAGACCTTCCTTCCTCAGCTCTCCCTCATTCCAAGCAACCCTATCTGCACGCCCCTCCTTCTTGCGACCACTGCAAGCGAACACTTAAGGTCAACCTCCCTGTCCCCCTGCGGTGCTCAAGTGGTCCTCTCGTAAGGTCAGCGAGCGGCGTCGGTTTTCCTTGATGGGGCTGTGTAGCCCGAGGGAGGGGATGGAGAATGGCGGAAGACGAGCTGGGTGTGCAATGCTCCGATTCATCGAATGAGATATTCTATTTTCACGATACATCGCGTTCTATAACATGAAACCGGTAAATGCGATATGAAACACTAGGATACCATAAAATACGAATAAAGTTTCGATTTAATGCAATTCAATGAAAATAATATGAAGTTTAGATTTTAGTGCCTGGTTGACTTTAACACTAAATTGACGAGTTCTTTACGTTAGAGTGTTGGAGACTTCTATTTTGAATTTTATTTCGAACGATTGGTTTATATAAGTGTAGCTTTGGTAGTTTATATGGAGATACGGCCAACGAAAGAGGTTCATTATGCAATCGAGAACAGTGTGGTACATTGGCAACGGAAGTATTATTAAATTAGAGGAGGATAGCGTCAAGGATTCACAGTTAACGTTCTTTTTCCACGGACGGAGTACTGAACTTCAATGCTGTTTGTTCTTCCTTTGTTCTTCCAAGACCAAATCTAACATTATTCCAAAGATGTTTTGTATATATATCGAGAAAAATATTGAATGTCCTTCCGGCACATACCAATGAGGAAAAAAATGTCCGAAATTTTCTTAATGAAATAAAAAAATTGTTAATGCTCATACAAATCATCGAGGAATTGTTTCCTAATGTGCATGTAATAATTACTGAAATAAATGCAACAAAATGAAGAGTTTTTAAGTACTTTTGTGATTGTTCTACTATATCTGACCATATATTTACGTGTTTTCTATTTTGCAGCCACTTTTATCGCTAAGTATAGATGTGTCATTTTCATCTTGTTGTCAAATTATTCAATGGATTGTATTAAATTATTTGATTGCAATATTCAAATTATGTACTGTTTGCCTATCTGACAATATATTTATGTGTTTTCTGTTTTGCAGCCACTGTTTATCGCTATGGACACATGTGCCATTTTCATCTTGTTGTCAAATTATTCACTGGTTTGTATTAAATTATTTGATTGCAATATTCAAATTATGTACCTACTGTTTGTCTATCTGGCCATATATTTATGTATTTTCTATTTTACAACCACTGTTTATCGCTATGTATACATGTGTATTTTTCATCTTAGTATGAAATTATTCCCTGGATTGTATTAAATTTTTTGATTGCAATATTCAAATTGTGCACCATTTGTTAGTACAGTTTTGCATGGATTACTTGTTAGTAGCCCCAATATAGGCCTATCCTTAGGGGTTACCCTATTACTGTTCTATTGTAATATCAGTTTGAAATAAATTATTATTATTTTTCTTATTCTCATTCCCCATAACTACAAAGTTAAGATAGGTATTCTACCGCAAAAACTCTCCCACATTCGAGATTCTGATCCGGGGTCTTAGGATTGGGAAACAGTATTTCAGCAACCACCCGATTAGATCTCTATTAGCGTGGAACTCAAAGTAAGAAACATTTGCCTTTGCTAGGAGCTAAATCCATGACCGTAGGGATACATTAATTAAATACCTATTAATTTACACTACGATTTTAAACCGGAGAGCATTTCCACACTGGCTACATTAGCGATAAAAGTGCGATCAGAATTTATTGAAATGAGTCTAAAATCTAAAGGTCGTCATGGAATATGCATTGCAATGATTTATATTTTAAATTATAGAGCTAATGCGATAAAAACTGGCGTGCTATATACGATTTTAATACTATCGCGATCAAATGGGCCAACAATGCCAAAGTAGCTAGAAGAATGTACCTTATTATGTAGGTAGATACCATAGTTTTCACAATGGATAAAATTTATATAATTCTCTAGACCATTAGACGCTAAAGCCAATTAAACTGGTGACAAATAGAATTAATAGATATTCCAATCTCTTCATCAGCGAATATTTCACAATATTTTATAAAATCAATGACAATGTTCGATACGCTCATATAGGGAACACTTTATAAGTAGACGGTATTGTAAGATCTATCCAGTATGAGTTAAATTGCTTATTTATTTATCGATACAAAATTAATATCGCGAAATGATACTGACACTCTAGTAGGTATCGCGCAGCCCTAAGAGAAGAGGGTAGGCGTTCACTCGGTAGAACAGGAGCAATGAGGTAAGTTTCTGCGAGAAGGAAAAAGGGTGTGCTAGAGTTATTTTGGGCAAAGTGACGCAAAGAGATTTTAAGAGCAAACAAACGCAAAAAAAATACGCGCACATATACGTGTTTAGGTCGTATGTACATGTATCCATTAATGCTGCGCAATGTATGTGCCCCCTCTTGGGAACTGCGTTCATGGCCAGCACTCAAGGCGACCAAAATAAATTCTTCAGTAGGTATCGGCGCGCCAGAAACGACCACTTCTTTCATAGTGTTTGGCGGTATTGGACGCCAGCACGATACTGATATAATGCTGTTTTTTATGACGCGAAAGGTCATCGGCCATTAAAGACAAAGCATTAGACTCACACACTCCGAGGGTATTTCAACACTTATATCGAAAGTAAATTTTATTTCTCAGCGTCTTCAATTTTAGAAAAAGAAAAATCATACTTAACCGTTATTAAGTTTAAGCATCCAATTTGGTGTATTCATGCAAAGTACATGACTGATGATTCTGGTCTCACTAATGCACCCGAGCATTTTAATATAATTCTGGAATGGATAACGGCCAAAATTACCAAATCAGAAATTGACAGAAATAATCACCGAAAAATCGATCTTAAAAAAATGAATGCGAAGTATTTCAGACATATATTTGTTTTGCGTCAATAGTTTGAAGTAAACAGAGAGTCCCTCCGGATGAACCGCTTAACCTTTTCCACCGTATTTCAGAGAAGACAGTAAAAAACGAAGATTTTACTTTAAATAAAAGTGTTCAAGTATGTTTCCAAACAACCTGCAGGCTCTTCCTAGCATTCAATTCTCTCTTCAGACTTCAGATTAAAAATCATGAACTATGAGACCAGCGACGTCATGTATAAAATGTTTCCCTTCATCAGTGCTCGTATCATGCGCCAAATTCAAATATTTCTAAATTACATGTAAATCTTTTAATGCTCTGCCTATCTTCGTGCCGTTTCTTTTTCTTTTTAACTTGTGGCGCATTGTTCGCCACAACACGGAGTTGGACCAGTGGATGGGTGTTGGATTGCAAATCGGACGGCCCGCGTTCGATTCCCGGCGCCGGACGATATTTTTTCTGCGTCTCTCCAGAAGGATTCTAGAATGTTCGAGGTAGTTCCGGCGCCGGGTTCGAGAGAGTTCGCCGCCAATATATAAGCAGACCAGTCAATATATAAGCAATAGCCGCCAATATATAAGCAGGTCTCAGTCTGTACTACGAAGTGGAAATAAACGCTCCCCTACAGTCACCGATAATATTGACAAAGCTAACACGTTAAATTCCCACTTCGAAAGTGTATACACTACAGACGATACTCCATGTTATTTCGACATTTCATTCACTGAGGAACCGATGAAAGAAATCACTATTCAATGTGATGGGATAACTAAACAGCTACAGTCGATCAAAAATAGTAAATCTCCGGGTCCGGAGGAAATACCCGCGCGTGTCCTCAAGGAATTAGCGCCACAGATCGCACCGTTCTTAGACATAATATTCAAGAAGTCATTGTCTGAAGGAAAGATACCAATAGACTGGAAAATTGCAAACGTTACACCGATATTCAAAAAGGGAAACAGACATGACCCAGGGAACTATCGACCAATTTCATTAACGTCTATTATAGGCAAGATACTCGAACATATCGTCGTTAGCAATATCATGACGTTCCTGGACAGTCGTAACTTCCTTCATGGCTGTCAGCACGGCTTTCGGAAAGGTAGATCATGTGAAACACAGCTCGCGCTCTTTCTTCATGACGTTCTCAAATCTGGTGAATCGAAAACACAAGTGGACGCATTATTCCTAGATTTTAAGAAAGCTTTCGACACGGTACCTCACAACAAACTTTTATACAAATTACAGTCATACGGCCTAAACTAAACAGTAGTAAACTGGATACGCGACCTTCTGAGTGATCGTAAGCAAAAAGTAGTTCTTGACGGAATTAGCTCTGATGCAGTTAAAGTGACATCAGGTGTCCCACAAGGAAGCGTAATCGGCCCCCTTTTGTTCATTATATACATAAATGATCTATGCTCTCGAATTAGCAGTAAAATACGTTTATTTGCTGACGACGCTGTCATCTATCGCGAAATTAATGATCACTCTGACTTCGAAATTCTATCATCGGATTTAAACAACGTTCATGTGTGGAGCCAAGAGTGGGGACTCGAACTTAATCTGAGCAAATGTGCGGCGGTACATTTCTTGCGGAGGTCGTCCAACTATCCCCGTGTATATGCTGTGGATGGCGTTAAGATAAAGGCGACAGATGAAGTTAAGTATCTGGGAGTTACGATAACCTCAAACCTATCGTGGGGAACACATATAAGAAATATTTGTGGCAGAGCTCTGAAGAAGCTAGGATTCGTCAAGCGTATTGTGGGAAGATTCTCAGATGAAAAAGTAAAAGAGAGGTGCTATTTCGCACTCGTCCGGTCACACCTTGAATATGCAGCAAGCATATGGGATCCGGTGCAGAAAGACTTAATTCGGGAACTTAATAAAATACAAAGGAAAGCTGCGCGATTCGTCAAAAACTGCTACGGGCGTACAGACAGCGTTACACAGATGTTAAACGAATTAGGCTGGGAGCCGCTAGAGACTCGGAGGCTGCGCGCTAGACTTAGATTACTTGAGCAATTGAGAATAGATATCTTTCAGAGCGACACGGAGAACATCATATTAGAACCCCACTATATTTCCAGGTACGACAGAGGCGATAAATTAAGAGAGATATTTTTCCGAACGGATAGGTATGGGAATTCGTTTTTCCCCCGAACAATAAGGGACTTTAATAAATGCAAGGCGTAATTTCATAGAGCGTTTCCTTTTTATATGTAAACGGCTGATGTCCTAACACCCCCCGCCACACGCCTATTGAGGCGGCTTGCGGGGTAGTATGTAGATGTAGATGTACAGAAACTTCGCAGTTGTATTATTCAGCGTAGCAATCGCTACAAACTGAATAACATACATTAATTCTATTGTCCTTTGTTAAGTTTCAATAAATGAATCAAAGAAACAACAAGATGGCTAAATTATCTATGAAGAGCTTAATAGTATGTTCACGAGGGAAGCAGAGGAGAATGAAACCAAAGTTTATGAAATGAAAACAAATATAAATAGGTACTAAGAAATTAACGCATCATTGGCGAACGGAAAAAGAGTATTAAAACCTAACTTGTTGTGTAGAAAAGCAAAAAAATTGAGGACAGTGTAATTCCGGGATCAAATATATAAAATTTAAAGTTAAAGTTAGTAGTTTCTGGCGTGACTTTTTGGAATTTACTGACAAATATTTATCCACATAAATTTAATATAGTACGACCACCCTTCAGGTACCTGAAGATGACGTTAAGTGGAAACCATGGCCGTACTATATTAAATTTATGTGGAAAAAGAAAACATTTCATTTTCATTCACAATGTAAAGTTATATTAGGAAGTGGCTGGTTCGATCAAATCGTTCTTACCTCGGAGATCATCAGGCTTATTATCTACATTGTTACAAACCTCAATCCAAACCATTAAAATAATCTCGATTTTACAAACCGGGAAGTAAAACAATACCGAAAAACCCTCCGCGCCTCATATCTCCGGTTCGTGGAGAATGAAAAAGAGTTTTTCCTTGAAGTATTACTGGGAAATGAACCGTCGTAAGCTGCACGTTTATGCTGCGTTTAGACCAGATCGTGGGTTAAGAGGTTTTTAGGCCGCGAATGCAAAGACATGGGTACTAGGAGAGGAGAAGGGATGAAATTTGGGTAAAGGTTCGGAGGCTTAGTAAGGACATACGTATAAGCATTACACGGCAGTATAATTCCAAATTTTCTTCATGATGTAACCGACTTTTTTAAACTTTTTTTCACAGGGTCAGACAAAAGATCGGTTTCCAACCGGAAAGATTATTCACCTAAATTAAATCACCTATATTATTATTCACCTAAATTAAAACTTACGGACTGATAATGATTCCAATCAAAGTTTTTATGGTGTTGGGCTAACTTATATGGTGGAGAGATAATTTTATATCATTGAGATCATAGTGGATTTTTAAACACCTTTACATTATTAGTTACATTGTTAATATGGAAAAAAATCGACATCTTTTAAATAGATATGGATAAGTGGGTTTGTTTGTATCTGCTCCATGGGTTCTCACTAAATTGATGGTTGGATGTAGAAAAAATCCGCTACGGGATTTCATTGAAATTCTATAATTTTTACAAAATTCGAATTAGGAGTGGGAAGCCCGCACTCTTGCCGCCAAACAAACGTTTTACAAACAAACAAACGCATAGCGTTTTACAAATTGTTTTCGACGTCACCAGAAGCGAGAACGGCTTGTAACTTACTTAAAAGAAATTGCGAAAATGTTAGCCCTTTCGCTTAGGCATGCACGACGGCATATTCGCCGTCCACATGGTACTGAATTCTCTTGGAAAGCATTTTATGAGTTCCCGTATTGTTTTTTTCGGTCATCGATCTTATGCGATAAAGGCTTTAGATTGACACTTTCGTAGGAAAAAGTTAATTTTCTTTTCAGCTTGAATTATTTTTGGAATTTTTATCTTGGTATTTTTTTCTCTCCGGGCTTGATTACAGGTCTTTAGCATGAAGGGCAAGGGTCCCTCCGGACGTATATTAAACCCATGACAGTAAAAGGATTAAGCAATGATTTGACACTGACATATTTCGAGTTACCGCCTTGTTTTATTGGCCTTATTATAAGATAAGTGCTGTCGAAAGCCATTGGCTTGGTAAGAAGTTAATTTTCTTTTCGATTAAAATTTTTATTTAACGTTGTAGAACATTTATTTTTCACTAACTACCGTTTATTTCACACCAGAATTAATTACACGCCGTTATCACAGAGGTTACAGATATCTCTGATGAATGAATGATTCTCAATGAGTGATTGGGATGAGACCAATGAATTGACAATGATTCCAAACCAAAATTGTCGGCTTGTGATTCTTATTAAATTAGGGCCATGATTTTGTACATATCAAGATATTCCCAAAGGCCTTTAACTTATTTGGTAACGACCTTTCACATATATTTAGAAGAAAAGAGAGGGAAGTAGGGATGAATTGTAGGGAGAGGAAGGATACGAATCCCTGACGGCGTGGAGAGGGAAAGAAGGGATAGTGGGGGGTGGACGGTGATTTTACCGGACTGGTGCGGAGTATGTGGATCAATTATTCAGAGGCCAATCTTGGATGTAGGCGCCCGCACGTCTGAACGGCCTCATCAATAAGGGTGGATTGGGTAGGGGTAGGCGAAAAAGTGGTGTGGAGGAGTAAAAGCAAGAGAAAAGCCGAACGGGCAGAGATTCAACTATGGAGGCGATCGAAGGGGGAGGAAAAATCCGGGGCAAAAAGTGAGAGAAACAATAACTCGGTAGCACCCTGGATGAAGAGGTTTTCCGGATTTTTCGAGGAGAAAGGAAGATGGCATGGATGAGGCTTCGGGAGTAAACATTTGATGGGCAAAAAGGCATTGAGTGAAGGTCCGGGTGATACTCCATTGTTTCTACAGCAAATAGCGATGTTCATGAGGCATTTCAATGCAATATTGAGCCATCGGGTCATGAGATGCATCGCACTGTGATATTAAGCCATATTTATTCACCTAATGGGCGATATTCATTAGATATCGCAAGCCATTAAGAATCAACGGTCTATGCGATACGCCAAAATATCTGTGCAGTATCAAGCGATACCTAATAACATGTAATGTGCCATATCCAGGTATGAATACGACAAGATTAATTCCGTATATTGTTCAAATGCAAAAATAAAGGTGTTAGGAGCGATTTTAGTGAAAGTACAGATTTGCGTGAAACTTTGTATACGTCTTCTCAATAGTAATATTTGATGATAAAAGTGAAATTGCATTATACAGATATAGGTTTTTGGCAATTTAATGTCATGTTACACATAGCCTAATGTAATATGAGATATATTTCATGATCATTCACGTATTTCAATATAAAATAGTTAGTTCGTGAATACCGCACCGAAAACTCGAGCCATAAAATGCTTAAATTTAGGAATAAAATTTTTAAAAATATTATTATTGTATCATTTCCATTACTGCACGCATGGTAAAATACGTCGCATAAACACATGCACTTAAACAAAATGTGGACATAGAATTTTATTTTTGAATAAATCTAAAAATTATGATAAGTTCACACAGTGACCCACGATTACCGCTCCAGCTACCTAATGATGAGAACTCGTAGAATAATTATTATATTAGAATAATGTGGTTAAGTGATCCACTAAATTCAATGAGCCGAACTTACTTTGTCCTATGAAACTCCATGTTTGCTCTTTCATACCAGTTCCATCCAATGTTCCGATTGTCAACTCATTTTGGGCTTTCAGTCAGGAATGAAGTGGAGCCAACGAGCTATGAAGTGAACAAACACATCAGTGAGAACTATTCTACCAAATTCAGTTAACTCTAAAATACGGAATGTTATATAACTGAGATACCATTGCAGTGGGCGATAGTATGGTGCATGTGTTATTCTGCTGCATAAATGGAAGAACATTATTGTGCTCAATACAATTTAACTTATAAAGTCACCTTGAGGCAGTTAAAATAACAATTACGGGTCATTAACATGATGGTAGCTTAATAAGTTGTACACGAGTTGTATTAATGTTTGTTTTATTGTACAGAACAGAACTATTTACTTAATTTGACGTAATGCCTCTTTATTACGTGATGTCCAAAGCTTTTTTTACTTTAAGACAAATTTTATGCAATATCATATATGTATAAATACGATTGTAATTTTTACTAACATCATATAGCTACCACCTATTTTTCGATGTGAAAATAAAAACAGTGATGCGATACTGAAACCGTAATATATCACAGTCAAACAGAAGATGAGAGAGATCAAGAGGAAGCGAAGTGGATGGTAAATGTGGGAGATTTATCCCTCCTCTTTTTATTCATAACTTGATGCTATATAAAAATAATATCACGATGCAATACTGGAATCGGAAAGCATCACACAGTTGCAGGCGATATGTGGAAGATTATGAGTAGGCGTGGTAGAGTGAGATGTTGAGGAGATGATTTTTCCCTCCTCCGCCTCATGACCTCTTCCCACCGCGGCGAGAACTCAGAAGGATTACGCCTGGGAGGTAACTGCCGGACCATTTGTATCACACGCCTCGGCCTTCAAGATCTCAGGCTAAGAGGGGTTTGTCTTTCGCAGCACCTCCTTCTTCCCCGAAATCTCTTGGCGTCCATGGTGCTGCTTCCCCGTGAGTTTCCCCGAGATTCTCCTGAAAAAGGAGATCGCACACTGCATACCCCACCAACGAAAGAATTCCGTTGAAGAAATACCCGTACCCTTCTTTGTGCACCTTGGCCAATAGAATTCTCCAAGTTCTCACTCCAACATTTTACCCCATCTCTTTCGCCTACTTCAATCCTTCCCATTCTTTCCTAATACCTCTTTTACTACCCTTTGTCTTTCATTTTCAACTTGGGTTGCCAATTATTTTTTCCTAGGTCGTCTCCCACCTCCGTTCTACTATCGTTCGTACCTCCAAGACGATCATACTCCTTTTATCGTCACTTTCATCCGCGTTATAAGAGTCTGGATTGTTTTATTAGCTATACTCCAGCGTTAAATTCTCTAATGTTAGTTTAACTGTGAATACGAATTCATTTCGGCTAAATCAATAGAGAGAGGAAAACTCAGAAAATATTCTACTTGAAATCATAATGCCATTCTGGTAGATTCAAAATGACCCGGCTACTTAAAAACGGTACTATGTTTCTAATAGGGATCCATTTTATTATCACTGCAATACTACTTCGCCCGAGAATTAATTGTAACTGGGATTCATGTCTTTTAACAACCTATACCTTATCAAACGATTCAAAGGTATACCTTTGATATGAACTTAAATTAAATAAGTAACATTTCTTTGATTTTGATATTCTTAATAATAAAATAGAAAAAAAATTAAATTAAATTATAGAAATATTAAATAAAATATTTTTAGCGCACTGTTTACATTATTTTCTCATCATGTAATCATAAGGTCAACAAGCTGACAGTATACATTTTTTTCATCGATCGTCGAAATTAAGCACTTCTGGGCTACGCTCATTGTCGGAGAGATTATCCTCAATTTCTCCGTCAGTTTTCCTGCTCAGTAATGCAGTTGATAGATGTAACTTGATCTATTCCCTCAAAACACGTACAACTGAAGTACTTTCACAGAAGTTTGTTTAAATATTACGAAAAATCGTCCGAGGTCTCGCCCTCGATTTGGCGACATAAAATGCTTTATACGAGTTTTTATATCACCGTAGTGGTCGAAATGTCCAATGCCACGACAAGAACATTCCTTATTCCCCAACTACATGCATAAATGAAATTAACCTGTCGTTACACTAAGAGACGTATACATTTGTCTCCAAAAAAAAATTTCGTAATTAAAATACTAATTGTAACGCATTCTTTGCCAATATAAAAATCGTGAATGCGTCCTTATTGCGCGTAGTAACATATGCACGTATGTACTCCATATATATTAAACATTATACAAATATTCTACTATTTCGGCCATCTGTGAAAGCTTGGAACAGTGTAGCACCCTTATTATCTAACAAACTGAAGTGGAAGTGGAATAAAAGTTCAAAATAATAAAATACTACGAATTGAAATCCAAGTTTCCTATGGAAAACGTTTAATTTTTCGATGAGTACCACTAGTTCTAAACAGCATAAAGCATTTCATGCACAAAATTTCCATAAGTAACAAAATTCTAACGGTCGAAAATACTGTAAAGAAATTGGCATGCGTATCGGGAAAATCGCATAAACACTCTCCAGCAGAGGTTAAAAAACTTGGGCTGAAAAGGAAACTTGGTTACGTGAATTTTCTAGAAAAATATCGCAAATTAAATGAAGTTCGTCAAAAATTCCCTCTAGAATAATAGAAAGCACGACGGTACGGACGTATTTTAAATTTCACAGCAAGAATTTCACCGGCACTTTCGATTTCAATCACAAAGAAATCCAACCCACCAAAAGTATGAAAAGCGCCCATAATATTAAGCATGTCATAATTATTTAAGGGTATTGTAAATTTGGACTGTCGTGAGGTAAAGTTTATTAACACTGCAATACAAGTACATAACTTTGAGACTACTAGGAATGGTGATATGTTTAAAAAAGTTTTATAGTACTGAAAATAACCTTTCGATGGTAGCATTACTTTCCTAGTCATTATGAAATTTGTAATGGGAAAGTGAGAAGGAATAATTATCCATCTAAAGCAAAACTATGAAACGGTGAGTCAGTCAGCCCATTTTCTATATCCTCCTCAGTCTCCACTGTGTCTATGGAAAGGGGATACCTTTATTTCTTTAGTTCCACACCGACATTATAACGCACCATACCTTACTTGGTGTGGTCTCTTGGTTCCTTGAGAACATTTTCTATTTTGAGAAAAACCTTACTTTCTCCTTGTAAAAATTTCGACCTTATGAGGAGGCAATTTTATTTCACCGGGAAGGGCAACCGGGGAACCAACCAAGGGATGGCAACGCTGGGTGGTTTTTCTGCCGTTCTACCGATGATGTAAGGGTCAAAGTGGGCGAGATGAGGTAGTCCGCAGGTGGTCCCTAGCAATTCACCAGATGATATTCCACGTGCATGCACGTAAAAAGACTCGCATTTCGTTTCCCGGGAACCAATTACACCTGAAACTCTCCACACCTAAGTGGAGACCAGACGTATTGAAAACTAGATCTCTCTTACCAGTCTTCTGGACCTAGATAATTTTACCTCCCACGTACTTAAAGTTATTCGCTCACCTGCGTCTTCTTTTTATTACTCCCCCATTATCCTTTTTCAATATCCTTCCTCTCTTACTTCACCCTCCACCGATCTTTTCATCTGGATGAAAGGGTCTCCGGGAACTAAGATCGAGTATTTTGCGGAGACGGGGATGGGGGAAGCTGTAAGTGTGGAACAGTTAAGGTTTGAATGGAGTTGGGGAGACTGTGTGGGGTTGAGTATTGCTAGTGGGGTGTGGCAAGAGAATTAGAGAAGTGTGCTGATGTTATCTCACAGGAATGCGTGGGAGAAGTGGACTGCCTGAGAGGGAGTACCCTTCATCCTGCGGCTGCGTCTCAGGTGCTTAAACAAATGAACACCTCGCACGGTCTGTCCGTTTATGGAGATTGTACGTTACTGGAGGCAATGTCCTTTGTTTTATAATCAACTTAATTAATGCAGGTCATTGATGGCAGCATTATAATGCAAGATTTAGAATGGAACAACGATTATACCATCAGAAACCGAATAAGTTGATGGGAAAATTTTAATCAACGCAACGACCAACAAATAGCATACAGGTAGAAAGAATGAGAAAGATGTTCTGTTAAGGAATCAACGGCGACAATGTCTTAACTTAGATGTAATAACATAAAAATAATTAACTTGAAAATGCGTTCTTCCCTAGAGACAACTAGCAGTCTTCCTTAGAACAACAATTGTCTATGACAGCCTAAATTAAAATACTGATATCTTCGCAATTTGGATATCTACATTAATTCAGTATGTTCTACGGTTGAAATTGGTATAAATAGATTTTAAAAAACTGAATAAAATTTTTAAAACATTCATTCTCACCTGCAAAAACCAATTTTACCCTTTGTTTCTTTCTTTAGTTCTTTACCAGTTTTTCTTCTCTTCATCCCATTCATAATGACCATCCTATTCCAAATATGTCCCCACTCTGATAGCTCTACAATCTGTTTACTTTTGAATATCCTTCATTCGGGAAAATATAAAATGTTTTCCAAGAAATTTTAAAGATTTGATCAACATTTATTTTCATATGGAAGTGCTATCCAAATAATGGTTGTGGTTTTTTTGTTATTCGATTGAGTAACATTTATTGTAATGTTGCATATCACTATCATTACCTATGGCTTCATGTAAAATTATGCTATGGTTGAAATGAATGAAATGGTAATATAGTGCCATGGCGGTTCTCAAAATGAAGTTTCTTGAATTTTTCATGGACATTAATGATAATGTCGGTTTATTTATAGTGATTATTGCTGTTATGAGAATCCTACACTGCTTTGCCACCATCCATAAAGCTCGCTCTAGACATTCCAGTCAGAAGATGGGTCTCATTCAGGAAATACATCCAGGATATAAAATATGAGTTTTTATTTCACTTTGATGCTTGTAAATTTAGACCATCAGAGACACGCCTTCTCTTTGACATTTCAACATGATGCTCTACGATACTTGTCCATAAAGTTTCCCAACATGTGCTTCGGCTGCGTAAACGCATTAATCGGGAACCCTTTTAGCTCTTTTTCGTCATGAACTGTACATTAGGTTGGATTGATGTTCAAAGAAATGGGATAAATACGCGTAGCATAAGGCGCAGCTTTTTCAGCCATTGTTTCCTCGCGCATCATCACACTTAGCTCGTAAAAGATACCAGAAAATCACCTGATATGGGTGGAAGCTGGGGAATGCAGTAACGTAGCAAATAACCAAGGCGGGGAGTCATCACGGTCCATTGTTGAAGTCCTGCCCAACACTGCTCTGATCTTCCCAAAAGTACCTACGTCTCATTTCCTTCCCACATCCTAAACCTGGCTATTATTGGAATTCGTTATCGGAATCGCTGAAGGATATCCGGCTCTTCTTTCCTCTTTCCTCCGCTCCCCCTCCACCCCTCCGGTCCTCTTTGAAGCGTTCAATCTTTGGAAATGGAACCTCGGGAAAGTACTCAACAAACTTCTAATTCCATTATAGCCGTCGTGATCCCACATCCGAAAAACAATCTGAGGGAACTTTCTGTTCTAGAAAAATGCTGCTTCCACTTGGCATCAGTAAAATGAAAAATAAAACTCTTAAAAGTTCTTTTAGCCGTATTACTTCCAAAAGATAATGATCGCATACACCTACGTCTGAAATAGCCTTATCCATCGTTGCTCACTACGCAAACCACTAGGTTTTTCTCACTACGCAAGTCATCGCGTGGTACATGCTTGTATCTTTGCCCTTAATTCTTCCATCTGCGTCACTGTCTCGGCATCTAATTGAGAAATCCGCTGTCATTTGGAGACAGACTCCTTTAAAGAGTTTATTGTGTATTCCAGTAATTGCTAAAAAGAAAGCTTTTGTGGAAATTGATATAAACTAAACAAATAACCGTATAACTATAAGCAACCTTGTACTTGGAGCGTTTCAGGGTGTTAATTATATTTAGAAGCACCTCTGGGAAAACGAATGATTGAGATATTTTTATGAGTATAGTATATCTATACTGAAACCACTAAGTGCCGGTTTATTGGTCATATGATCATAAAATGATCAGTTGCCATTTGGTGTGCTAATCTATTCTCCGTTTAGAATATTAACTGCTTTTTTATCATGTGCATAATAATCAAATTACATTATATTCCTGGGAGGTTTCAAAATTACTGATTACAAGAGTTCGTAATAGCAACCACTCTCAAATATCGCTGAACCTCTCTAGGAATGCGTTAACAATTGTAGTTTTTTTACTACAATCTAATTCATCTGAATACGTACAAAATAAAAATATATACTTTTAAAAGTTCACCTGTACAATAAGCGCTATCAATGCAGGATAGGAACATGGTAGAAAGTGTGTGAAATGGACTAGACATAAAATCTAATATTATGTTGACTGGCTTAAATATGAAATGTTCATACTCTTTTTTCCTACCATGAAGCATTTTCTATTTTAAACTGGATTCCTACTAATTTAGTTCCTTTGAAATAGTAGATTGATAACCGTAATTACATGCAGAGAATTTTAGAGAGTACATTAGTTTTCCCAGTCAGACACTTTCGTGGTTGAACAAATTTGGTAGTATATCATAGATGATTCAGCGTAACACAATAAACAATTACTATTTCGATTTTTTCTTTTTTGTAAGTTCTTTTCTTTTTAGTAATATTTTTCCCTTAAATTTTTCTTACGTTCATCATAACTTTACTAGAATATTATACACAGGTACAGATGACCTTGCGAGCTACTTATTCAGTGACAAGCGAGCGAGCGACAAGTGGTTTTAGGAATATGTGTTAGGAGATAAGTTTATGGAAAAGTGAGTGAAAAAGGAAGAGAATTGGAAGGGTTAAATGTCGAAATCGACTTAAATATTGGTGGACTGTCTTTTTGTCTGGCTGTTTTTGCTTTAGCATCACTAACGGTGCTATCTATCAGTTCGGCAGAGTACCCCTCTTATTTCAACAGTGTCAGGCGAGACATGGTGGAACATCATCTTGCGATGAATAAAATCTGATTCTGTCCACCTTTATTGAACCAACTTAGTACAGTGCGTAGTTTTCTGTCACGAGCCCGAAATTAATTCATCATTGTACCTGATGATGGCCAATTGAAAGTCAAAACACGTGTTTTACAATGTTGGTTCAATATTTATTTTTTCATTTCAACTCTCTTTTATTGGCGTTTTCTTCTTTTTAAAGGTATAGTTCCCATATTTATCTATCATGAAATTCATAAGGAAGAACATTATGCAATGAAATTAAGTATACGTGATGGAAGAGTATAAAAAGATGATAATGATAGGATTTAAACGTTTGCATCGAATATTCTATTCTGGAGCATATGATGAAGTAAATATTTTCTACTCAACTTCTCTTGTAACTGTTAATCTGTAACATGACTATCCGAATCAATGACTACACATATTTATCCTATTTAAGGCAGTATTTTTTTTCAATTTTCGTCAGTGAATAAGGAGTCCTTGCGGCTCCCTTCATTCTGTGGAAAATTCAATATCCGGCCAAATGGTTTCCATCTTGACTTCGAGTATAAAGTTGTTTGTGTGCCTGACTCTCAAAAACCCTCACTCAGCCCCAGCCATCAGGGGGTCTTCTATCTTCTCAGGGCCTATCTCCCTCTTTATATCGGTTCCCCGATACCCAAGACCTTTCCGTTTTTACCCTTGTTCTTACCATCATTTTCCCTTTATATAACTCTCAGTTTCACCACTAGCGATGCCCCGCAGTTTTTCCACAACCACTATCTGTGGTGTGAAACTACATTGTTTTGGACGACGTATAACCTATCGGTACAACATAGCAATGATTATCTCAAATATTAGATAATTCAGACGTTTACCATATGAATGATAGGTCTCACTTGTATTCGTACTCCTTCCTGTGTACATAGGGTAATTGAGGTCATTCACTAGAATAAAAGAGCATTTATGTCATTACGCGCCGGCCAGATGAAATTCTACCTCGGATATGGTTTTTTCGTTAATCTTAGGATTACCTATAAAATCACAGAATTTATAACTAAGAATGATCATAGCAGAGTTAGCGCCAAAAATCCCACGCCACTGTTATTACTAAACCGCAGAGCTAAAGAATTAAAGCCCCAGAAAAGGATGATAATAAAAATGAATTAGAGTCCATTCCACCATCTTTTTCGGAAAATCAATAACAAATTCGCATAGGTAGGTATTTACATTAAAAACCGGCATCACTACATATCTAGGAAAATGTGAACTTGACACTCAAAATACTCTTACTTTGTTATCCCTCTAATAGCCGTCCGCTTCCAATGTAAAATCCGACTCATCCAAATAGCAATCTTCAATTACCAATACTGGTCACATCAAATCACATAGTATTGCAAGTCAATTGGGATTATGACGAGTGTTTATTGGAGGCTTTGGAATCTCTGCATGAGGAGGCTATCCAAATATTTTATTGTAGCAGAAGTGTAGATGTTAAATTCTTACGAATACCGATAGAAAGAAGGAAGGCGTTGTGCGCAAGTGGACTGAGGAAGGAAAATAGGACGGAGGATATTTGTAAGTCAATGGGACGATGAGAGCGGGAACAGAGGAATAAAATAATGGACAGGTGGGAAAGGGAAACACCTACACATTTTACTGAAAGCTTTCGCGACGGCGCGTGGAAGAGGGTATTAGGTCACCGACCACCAATAATGACGAGGAGAAGATGAAGGAGCGAAATATGAAAATCAATGCTCAAATTGACTTGTATTGTACAATTTTGATTCTTGTAGTGCGTTCACGAGTGGTATTGGGGAAAAAATCAATGCCTCGATTCCGTCTGTTAATCAGTCTATCTCTTTAATTTCATCATTTTCGTCCGTCCATCAGATTCATGGAATAGACCAGATTCATATCCTCGATGTCGTTCATCAAATCGTACGATCAACTTCTCCTCATTATGTCTATTCAAGCAATAGATTGTCGGATCTTCACAGGTACCAATATCACATACTGTGACGCGAAAGTTATTTGTATGTCGTCTTTCTCGACGCCTTCGTGAGAATCATTTCCATCTCATGAGTTTAATAATTCATAGATTAGTCCCATTCAGCCCAACAAATATAAGGAGCATTCATGCCTCACTTTTTCACAGCCACATCTTGCAAGACATCTCTAAAATGGTCACATCTTGAGCGAAATTTGTAACCGTTTTATAGATTCACTACTGTAAAACCGCAGTTATTATTTTGCGCTATTTTATGGACAAATAGTTTCCTTCTTTACGTCATTAGTGACGTGATGATGACTTCATGTTGTTTTACAAGCTCGAAAGGTTGCATTCAATATCTCATAAGGATTGGAACTGAAGATTAATTCAACTTAAAATAAAATGAATTAGTTTCAAGAACTCGGATCCCTCGGAACCTGTTCATGGAAGCCCTCACGCCCACTTTCTGTGTTGTTTGAAAACATTGTTATTTTTTACGGATTGATATTGCTCTGTACATTGCAATGAAATAGGCAGAAAACATAATGTTGAATATTTTGGTTTCTCATACTGAATATATAATATTTATCATAATTAAACTATTCAGCATCCCTGAAGAACTGAAGATTATAATTATTTTGTAAAACTGTAACGATTTCGAAGATGACAATATTATTGACGGAAATAAAAGAAATTTGTATTTATTTACGTACCATTTTCCAATAGGTATCTGTTAGCGCCACTAGGTTAGCGAAAACTGAATGTTTTCCCACTTATTTAGTCCAAATCTGTAATAATAATGTCAAAAATCACCCATTTATTTAACGTCTCCAAGGAACTCTGTAAGTCCATTTTATGGCATGGCATTTATTAACTCTGACTTTTCAATGATACAAATCAGTTGGATGGATAACTTTCCTGAAAACATTCTTCCAATCCACAGGTATCGATAGCGGCAGCATGCTTCCTTGTGTTTTGGTGAATTTCGAATAGCATTAAGGAAAAAGACTCCATGAGTCTCGCATATTATTGTTTACTAGAGCCGAGCTCATTAGTAAAAAAATTCATCTGCTTTCATCAGTGTACCACTGCATTGCGTAGATCATTTTTTTGCAAGCAGTAAGCAGGTCAATTCCATGTCTCATTATCCCTAACAGCAAATTCCACGGCTTGTCAGAATCTACATAACGCGCTTCCGATATAAAATAAAGTTCGTTGATAGGGGATTTTTCAGCATCACTGACATTCACATAAAAAATAAACCAAACTTTCTTTAATGTTAGCCGGCTTTGCTCACAGAAGTTTCTATCTCCATTAAAATGCTTTTAAATGGTTAACAATTTTGCTGATTTCGAATTGAAACATCATCTTAACTATTTTGCTTATTTCAAGTTGAATGTCAGGACAACTGTGATACAAGAAACATGATGCTGAATTTGACGGAAGTAATAAAGAGGTGGATCATTACTTCATAACAAGTAAACAGCGGTGGCACATAATTTATTAAAAGTGGCAATGAATATATTCTACTGAAGTATTAATGATCCTCCGGCTATTTAACTCTACTCCAGTATCTCAAAATAGTTAACAAAAAGAACTGAAAATATTTTATCATTTTTGCCTTTGCCAAGAGGATCGTATTGGCGCAGGTTAGAGGTCAGTCCTACGCCGATGGCAGAATCATCGCTCACCTGATTTTTTTGTATTGTAGGCGCGGAATAGGGAGCGCTAGTAATAGGGTGGTAGTATTGTACGAGGGTTGTGTAAAAAATAAGGTTCTCAAATTTTTTTCAGGAGTAAGGCATTTTTTATTTGAACTGAAAAATACATCATTGGAAAGCATAATTTCTTAGCTATTTTTCAACATTATCACCAGATTTTTCAACGCATTTTTGTTGACGACTAATCCACTTTTGGAATCAAGCTTCAAAGAAGTCCGCCGCCTGTCCGAGGAGGAATTTGGTGGCTGCTTCCTGCACTCCTCCATCAGTCTCGAAACGTTGTCCACCCAAATTTTGCTTTAATTTTGGGAACAAGAAGTCATTCGGTGAAAGATCAGGACTGTAGGGAGCATGTTCAACGAGATCCCAGCCAAAATTGTCGATTAAATTCTTGGTTTGGCGAGAGACGTGCGGGCGCGCATTGTCGTGGTGCAATCTAACGCCTTTCGTCAGTCTTCCTCTCCGGCGATATTGGATGGCTCTTCTGAGTTTTTTCAAGATCTCGCAATAATTTTCCGAATTTATTGTGGTCCCTCGAGGCATGAACTCAACAAGCAGGACGCCTTTACGGTCCCAAATACTCAGAAGAGCCATCTAAAATCGACGGAGAGGAAGACTGACGAAAGGCGTTAGACTGCACTACGACAATGTGCGCCCGCACGTCTCTCGCAAGTCCAAGGATTTAATCGACAATTTTGGCTGCGATCTCGTTGAACATGCTCCCTACAGCCCTGATCTTGCACCGAATGACTTCTTGTTCCCAAAATTAAAGTAAAATTTGGGTGGACAACGTTTCGAGACTGATGAAGGAGTGCAGGAAGCGGTCACCAAATTCCTCCACGGACTGGCGGCGGACTTCTTTGACGCTGGATTTCAAAAGTGGATTAGTCGTCAACAAAAATGCGTTGAAAAATCTGGTGATTATGTTGAAAAATAGCTAAGAAATTAAGCTTTCCAATGATGTATTTTTCAGTTCAAATAAAAAATGCCTTACACCTGAAAAAAAATTTGAGAACCTTATTTTTTTCTCAACCCTCGTATGTTGTAGTGAACATGCACACGGTCAAGTCAGTTGTATGGCGTCATTCGCCAGAGAATACCAGCAAGGTGTTACCGACAGACCAACAGAAGGTAAAGGGGCCCCGAGAAGTGTTTAGCAGATGAGTGGTGCTTTCGGTTACAGTCTGGGTCTTACGTTATTTTCGAGTCGCAAAACCGAATGCTTTAATTAAATATATACAGCCCACAGGCCATGCCCGGTTTAGTAAAGAACAATTATAACAGTTTATCTACCGGTTAACGCAGGTTTCATTGCATGCAGAAATTCCTTATTGTTTACAGCCAATAGACCCCTGTCTCCTTAAAGGATTTAATTTCTCAGCTCGGCATAATGGCTATGATGCTAATGACAGTGGCACCTGACATAGTTTAAGATATTTCAAGATCTATACTTCAATAGAAATTGGATAATTACAACTCCTAAAACATAAATTACATTCAAATCACCACTTCAGCTGTTAGCGAAGGGATCAAAAATAAGCAAGTTTTTGGTCGCTGAACCTCGACTGTTTGACGCAAAGCAGTTTATTATGGGGTTGCATAAATTATTGATTCCCGCCTCGGCTGCTGATAACGAATAACGGAATGCATGATCCTTTTCGTGATACGTTCAGTTAGGCAAGCATCCCGCTTTGAAAAACGCATTAAGGGGAGGGACGCAATAAACCGAACAATTTTCCATTCCAATACCTTTAGCAATGAGATACGATTTGGACCGTAAATGGAATCTTTTTCGCGAGGGAGACAATCGATGGTGCGCCATTTACCTCCCAGTAACGAGGTAGGCGGTCGACAACTTGAACTACTAAAGTAAAGCCCATTAAATCAATGGATATTCTGGCTTTAAAAAAAACTGGGTCATGGATCTTTGGATCATTAAAAATTAATAAAACCTCTGTCGTCAAGAGTAGCGAGCTTTTTATTCAGGAGAACGCACCACAACGGCATCTCGCTTCATCACCATTTTTCGACGCAGGCCCGAGTTGCAGACCAAAAACTGCTTTTTTACTCTCATTCCGCCGTCCTGGATGAAATGTTTGCAACTGAAAAAACCTGGCTAAGTTTCAATGCGCTCACAGTTATTTCTATCATATATTATTATTTTTGACGACCACGAGTGAAGCTGTGTGAGTTTAGCTTTAAAGTAATGCATTTTGAAATTGGCCTAGCGCGCGCGTCCGTACGCGTTCCCGTGAAGACTTTGTGCGAGTTGTCTTTTTAAGAAAAGCATTTTTTAACCCTCAAAAAACCCACCAAGAGAAGTGAAGTGCCAATGGAAACCACGCTCAAGGCCGCTACTTTGATGCTCTTGTTTTTCACATTATTCCAGTTCCACAGCTGCGTGCATCTGCCCAACAAAGCTATACTTTCGAAAGACTTTAAACACAAATCCGCTGGAATTCACTGAGCGGCTCATAAGTAGCTGCATCCCGATTCAGTCTGATAATGAAGGAAGAGGGGAAAGAGAGAGTTAAACACAGATTTGACCAGTGACCCGTGAGAATGATGCTAAAACGGATTCCGTCCCTATGCAAAATTCTCGTGCGCAGTATACGCTGATTTTAGCTTCCTTCCATAAGCGTCCCACATGTCATTCTTTTCCACAACTCTTTGCCCTTTCCGCAAGCCTAAAATACTTCACTTCTTTTAGGACTCACCTCCGTTTACTCCCTTCCTGGTCTCCGGGAAAAGCCACGAAGACTTGGCGGTCTGCGGGGAGCAATGGCTCTTTCTCCGTTTGCGGCATTTATACAGGGAGAATGAATGGTGGTGGCGACGATGCAGGCCCGTTGCGGGAGGGTTGAAACGGGTGCTCTCCTTTTGACTGCGACTCCACTACCCTTCCCCGGACTCACGCTAGCTGGTTCGGCAAAGCTAAAACCCCCCCTCGACCACTTCCCTTCACCACCGCGTCTTCCTCTGAGTCGTCCCTCTTATACTCCCAAAACCTCCCTCGCTTTATCATTTCACTCGAAAAGCAAAGGCACAGGTTTACAAACACACAGAAACATAACGCTCAACAACAAACCCTCAATCCGTATGGATAAGGAAAAATCCTTTCACGAGCCACACGAGGCCATCCTTTCCTCCACCGGGGTTTCAAAATACGGCGATTTTAATGTCGTATTCTATGATAACCTTCGTAAGTGCTCTCTAAATATTCATGGGTGAAAATTGGAAAGAAGCGAGAGTTGAAACTAATGAAGCCAAAAATAGCAGATATATGAAGCCTTCGTTCACGTTTAATTGCCATTATGGCCGGTTATAATTCAGTGACCGTGGATCAGCGAAGCTCAAATATCCTCTATTGGGAAGTCATATTTCCGTGACATTAGTCAACCTTTCATTACATTACATTTCATCGGCTGGTATATGTTACTCAATGCGTTTCCCAAAGCCTCGTCTAGTCCAACAGATATTTTTTAAATATGGTAAATTAGGGTTTCCGCATTCTTCTCAAAGGAATCAATCCTCTAATATTTGCCGATTCGATCCACGTTCCTAGGTGCGATGATTAAATATGATATATGCGATATAGATTTAAATTATAAATATTAACAATAGATATACTTATGAAAATGGAAAAGAGCGGTAGATAATCAGCCACAAAGTAGATAGCAAGACTCACAATTACGAATATATAATCATGTTTATAAGTGTAAGAATGGCAACCAAATAAATTCATGTGAGTGATGGAGATAACAGAAGACACAATGTAGGATAAAATTAAATTTATAATATTCATAAAAGACTTCAAGGGTATCCAGAAGAAGGAAAGAAAAAAGAAACAACAACTTAAAGGAAAAGAAGAAAAGGAAACAAATATAATGAAGAACTATCGAATAGCAAATGGGAAAATAAGAAACGAAAATGAATGCGTTGGGCAGTTTTACATGGTTCTTAGACAGCAACAATCTAGATAAGAAGTAGATGAATTTATAATGAATGGCAATTATTTTTTCCATATCTAGGTTGATAAAGTGCTGGCTTATCTCTACATAGTTCGCAGGTCCTAGTCTAGCATCAAGCGTGTATGATGTGCTTGTCCGAAAACTGTGCCCTGGGGATAGACAGAGCGATATTAGCTAATAACTTTGATAGTTGAACTTCAGTCTAATACTTCTCTGGAAGAGTCTATCCAAATACTTGAAGTGAGTAAAAAAGAATAAGTTTTTAGATTAATTTAAGTAGAATCAAATTATTTCTCTCTCTGTACTCAATACAATATCTATTCGGGATCCTCAGAATGGGATATCCGATGGCAAAATAATCAGCGTATTGTGATGACGCTTAGTTTATGATCGCTAACACATCAGTGACACAAGCTGCTGACACTTTTCCAATCTTCCAAGTCTAATGCAGTCGTTATGGCAGCTTTGTATAACTTAAGCTGTCCTCCTTCCTACGCTCCTATGCCAAACTACACAAGGCTGCCCGTCCTTGACGTCGCCCTTTAAGCAGGAAACTGCCACCATGTTTCGCTATCAATATGCTGGGACATAAAAAAGTTATATGATTTTAAGGATTGTTTAAGCAAGCCGCGATAATAGAGGTGGCTTTTGAAAGAAATACATGTCCTGCGTTGCTCCGATTTGTACAAAAGTGTATTTCTCATAGAAATTGTATTTCGTCGCTTAAATCTGTCCTACAGAGGTCTTGTGCTGGTAAACTTTTATCCTGATACTTTTTAATATCTCTATTTGAAGTAACATTAAACTAAATACATTAGAGTCCCCAGCGGCTTTCAAGACCTTTTAAGTTTTGTCAAACTTTCGGCTCGTTTGAGGCAGTTTTTTAACAAAACGCTTGGCTGTCATTCGAATTGTATTGAGGTCATGGTTATATCTTTCTGAACTGGATACCAAATGCTAGCGGCGTAATCAATATTATGAAGCTAACGAGTGTGAAGTCACATCTCTCTTTTAGCTTTTTGCCCTAGGTCCTTCGAAATATTCGCTTAAAATATCCAAATCTCTGGAGTACCATTTTACCAGATAGTGTTTTCCCAGCGATATGTCTGAATTTATTTAGCACTCAGGCATATGACTACATCCTCTACAATTATAACTTCTCGTTTACGCCTACTTATTTATACCATGTATTTAGTGGTAAAAATATTTTCCCGCCTTTGAAGCGGTATAATGTGGTCCATGCTCTTTCATGTCAATAAGCGAATAAATATGGCGCTAGGAGTCATTTCCATCATTTTACACCATTATTCATTAACTTTTTACCACCTGCCAAAACGTTCTAATGCCATTCCACTGATTTAATCTTCAAGGGCATATTACTGGATGCAACAATTTACAAGAACAATGTGTATTTATTTTAGTGTTGCTGACTACAAAAGGACTTTGTCATCATCGGTCAGCATTTTTATATTTCTTTGTAAAGTAACGTTTCTCATTTTAAAAAAATAATCAATGTTTAGGTATAAATTGTTGAAAAAAATGTGGAACCGTAGCAGTAAAACGGAAACTTTCGAAAAGCATTTCGTTTATTATACATAAAAATATAATGCGATTCCGTTGCATGAAATCCGTAATTTATTTTATTCTTTTGTGAGTTTTGACTGAAAAAGTCAAAAATTTGCATTTCCCTCTCTTCCATTTCTCCGATTTCACTTTATTCAGTATTTCTGCGGCATGTTCTTACTTGGTAAATGGTCAACAGAAATTACCGGTGCATAAAATTAGAGATTCAACTGAACAGGTGCGATAATGCGATGGAAATGTCCCTAAGTTCCCGTCTATAATGCATTCAAAATCTGGGAAACAATAACCTTCCTCAGCAGCGGTATTTCCTTTCAACGTCATTTTATCCAGGTATCACGGTACCCACTACCATTAAATATGGACAGAGAGTATCACGAACAAAGCTGTTCTACATCTACATACTAGTGTGCGAGCCTTTATGGGCGTGTGGCAGGGGATGTTTGGACGCCAGCCGTGTAACGGTGTCAAGGGGAATGTTATAAAGTGGTGAAAAAGTGAAGTGTACATCGGAAGTGTTTTCAGTGGATCTCATTTTTTTTATTATTGTCACTTATTGCTCATGGAGAGAAGGAAGGTTTAAATTTTATCTGTTTGGCATTGTATCTCTATTATTTCATCTAATGCGTTAAGATAAAAATTGAAATGGAATTAAAATAGGAAAAGGGCTTAAATTAAAATGTGTGTTGATGAAATATCAAAGTTATTCTCTCTGTTTTAGTAGCAATCATAAATGGCGCGTGGAAAGAATCAATTAGTATTCTCCGAGTCCCTAGTGCATGCAGTGGATTCCAATTCAAGAATCGACAATGCGCGCAGCGGCGGCGATTTCACGGGCTAGATGTGGATAAAGAAAGGATGACGCAAAAGGAACTGACTGAATTTTGCCGATAGCCCGGCGGCATTTCCTCGGCTCATCATTGTACGGAGAGGAGTGCAAGGGGTAGAAAAGTTGTCAGGCGGGAAAATGTTAGATTCTCCTTCGCGCAACTTGGAGCAAATGCAATAAGGGGGGGAGGAGGAGATGCCGGTCGAGGTAAAGTTGGGGACGTGGAACGGAGAGTAAATAAAGCATTAGTGCGGCTGTGGTGGCCACGGCATTTTGGCACGGACCCAAACCGAAAGGAATATGAACCCAGAAAGGTTATGAATTTCGGGGGGCGGGGAAAGGAGGAGGAGGGGAGGTTGCGCTGCCTAAGAATAACGTTAGTCTGGGTGGATGGTAGAGAGAAAGAGAGAGAGGAAAAACTCCGAAATATGAACGTCTGCCCCCTTCCCTCTCCTCACCCCCGAGGGTTCATTTCTGCGGTCGGTGAGCTTGACGTTGAACGTAGCCATGCAGTGCAGTTGGCGATGCACATTCAAAACTATCTCACTCAATTTGCCGGCGGCGAATCGAGCAAAGGTACAACTTATAATCGACCAAAAGAGTAAAATACGATTCGTTTCCAAATTCGAATGACGAATTAGCCGCTTCGAAATTGAACGGTGTTTTTGAAGGCAAAGGATTGCAAAGTTTGAAAGTTTGGAATTAGTTTAACGAATACAGGAGAAATGTTACGAAATGCCAACAGAGGCGTTATTCTCCTCTTGTTAGACCTCGGAATATACCACCAGCATGTGAGACCGAGTGAATTACGATTGATTTCAGAATTAAATCGCTTTTAACAGAGAGAAGCTAGATTAGAGAAACGTTGTCATGGTTAACCCTCAAACTATGACGTCGGTACCACAGACCGCAGTGCGCTGTGAGTCATCATTTTTCCCCCTTCCTTTTCGTGCTGCTCATTTCTCTTCAGTATTTTCAAAATTATTCCAAGGGAATACTCCTCCTAAGTGTCAATTTCAGTAGTTATTAAATTTTTCTTCTGGCTTCTCGGTCTCTATGGTAACTTCTTTTTTTATCACCAGGAGCTCTGGAGTATACAGCGGGAAAAATGAGCACAAGAAAAAATAAATAATTTACCTTATTGCACTGGCCTCGTTCTTCCTTAGCTTGAATTCCACATTTACTATCTATTCTGAGTCTAAGTCTAATGAGTCTAAACATAATTTACACGAAAATTATTTAAGGGAGATATTTTTGAGATTTTGTGGAAGGAATTCTTATTATGATGGCAAACATTACATTGGTAATAAGGACTACTATTATGAAACAAAAACAAATATATTAGATTGAAAAATGAATGTAATAAATAGCGTCTGTCTGAGACTAGAATGTCTGTGAGGCCAACCCCACGGTCAAATTAAATTCACTTTTTCTTTTAAGTCTTAACTAATCTGCGTTTCTATTTGTTTATGAACATTGGAAGGAATCTCTGTTTCATCAAGAGGAAAAGTGTAGGTTGATTATTTTACCTAAACTTGGAGCAGAGCATTTTTCTGAAACCGTTAAGCAAATTTAAAAAAATAAAATTTTATTAAAAAGTCTAAAAAAAGCCTTAATATCGTACTAAAAAAAGAAAAAAATATATTTTCTCATTTGATTGAAAGTTGAGCCTATTACTGGAAATAATTTAATTCAATTCAATCCAAGAAAATTTGCCACACAATGACAAGACCACATCGAAAAGCATGGGGCGCTCTTTTATATTCGATATCAACACAAATTAAGTAAATATGAATATTTTGGTGTTTAATGGAACAGAGAGCTTCAATAAACAATTTCTACACAATGTTTAAATGAACTTAAGTTATGGTATGTATGTTAAGATAAATATAACTGTGGTCACACCCCATGCTTTTCGCCCTGGTCTTGTCATTGTGCGGCTAATTTCCTTTAATTGAATTTAATTATTTCCAGTACCAGCCTAAACTTTCATTCAGTTGAGAAAATATTATTTTTTTTAATCTGGTACGATGTTAAAATATTTCTTTTTTTATATTTTTAAAAATTTTATTTTTTTAAGAAAAATATGCTTAAAAATATTTTTTTCATATTTTTTTATTTTTTACTTATTAGTCCCAGTAAATAAAATGTACATAAAACAACACTTGTGTCAAAATATTTATGTAAAAAAACAAAATATTTATACATCATAAGTTGTTTTATAAACATTTTATTAAATAGGACTAAAAAACACCAGGAGTTTATTAGAAAAAAAACGCCACCTTAGGGATTTGACGCAACGATTACCTACTTCTTTGTTGAGACGAGGGTCGGATGCTTTGCCACTATTTCACCTCGAATCTAGACGAGGAATCAAAAATCACAATATAGAAAGCATATTTCGTTACAATAGTATTGTTTAGTTATAAATGAAGTGATGACCATGCAAATAACCATATATCCATGGAAAAGCGAGTTAAAGAAGGACAAGTAAATGTAAGCAGAGTTAAATTAATTGAAATATATCGATTTCATAGAAAATAATATATCGATAATATCAAAAGTAGCACTTGAATACTCTATTTTCACTTGACTTACGGCAGCGTTCAAAATTTCATAATTTTATGACGTCAACAATTTAGTTAAATTAATCTAAGTTAAAGTTATAAAAAAATATAACGATCGACTACTAATCGTCGGCCAAGTTAACGCGAACAGGATATACCCTATACCTAAATCATCTAACGCTGATTATCAAGACGTAGCCACGTTGAAAATACTTATATTAATGATCAACTCTCTTCTTAAGTCCCCAAATACTCGTGCCGTCTTGAAGCGAAGAGAGAAATCAGTCGTCTCTGGTGAAGCTCTTCTTCTCAAGACAAGTTAACGTACACATTTTCTAACGATGCAAACGCCTTACTGCGCTGGGTGGTTCTAAACAATGGTAAGAAGCAAGGCTGGAACGATTATGAGCTTCATATCTTGCGGTCGGAGGGAAGGAAAGTGATATCCGACAGGGTGAGGGGGTCGGGGCTATTCATTAATTCTTCACACGGCCGCGAAGTTGGAAGTTTACGTTTTCGTTTTTTTTAAATCACTGTGATGGTTGTGGTTAAGTAAATGTTTAGAAAAATGGCTGTGGTCAAGCAAATATTTAGAAATGTTTAATTGTTTAGTGATTTTAAAACTCTAGTTCTCCAAACCCAATGTAAAGGGAAAAAACTTGACTTTTTGGAACAATTTCAAATAGGTATGCTTGTTATGTAAAAACATAAACGCGGCGTAACTTTCGCGAAGAGCCTAGCCTTTTCGTGATTCTGACGTCATTTCGCGAGGCGGCTGCGAAACGACAAAACGGTTAGCGAATAGCCCCGCAGGTTTGCACTTGTAGGGACAAGTTTAAGGAAGAACAGAAAATTACAGAAAGTAAATGGAATGGGACGAAGGAGCGGTTGATATCAATGGATTTAGGGAACTTGGGAGTATTTAATCGAATGGAATTGAATGTACAAAGGTAAAATGAAGTGGCAACCATGGATCCATTTAACTATGAAAATGCGAGTTGAAGAAAAGCGCGTAATATTTTATCTAGAAAAAAAATCGCTAGGTTGTGGACACGATGCTACGATACACTAATAGTTCCTCGGGACGAGAGACAGATGATTTACCACTATTCTAACTCGAATCACAATTTTGGGTGAATGAAGTGGCAACCATGTAAGGTAAAATAAAGTGGCAACCATGGACCCATGGATCCACGGTATAGCGACTTAAAGAAAAAATAGTAAAAATACGCTGGAAATCCATTAGAAATCAGGCATCTAATACGGAGTGATTAATCATAAGAAAACATGAAAGAGATTTTCTGTTTCAATGAAAGCAAGGTTAGTAAATAAATACTTTAGTACTACCAACGCTAGAAGTAAAATGTGTAAATAACCAGGGACATTGGAACAAGGAATGATATAGCGAAGGAAGCGCTGAGAAATAGGAGGAAACTGACGGCGGAGACATTGACTAGGAACGTAAAGAAAAGGTTAGCGAAGAGTTTAATATGAAATGTAGCGGCGTTGTATGGTACATAAACCTGGGATCTAAAGAGGACGACAATAGGATGAAGGGTTCATGGATGGGATGAAGGGAGAAACACAGATAAAGAAAGAAATTGTGTAGGGAGAAAGAAGCTGGCGACTGCACAAGTCTGAGGGATTTTTTTTGCTTCCATTTTAACTTATCTTAATCGGTAAATTACTTTAATAATAATATATCGTACTGGCCCTTATGTAAATTCTGACCATTCCTTCAGTGATCCTGCGCGGGCATTAACCTAAGACAATGACGGGAATAGCCATTGCTATACAAGGTTTGCTAATAATTCCAAGTTATTTACTTAAAACTGCGTTAAATGAAACCGTTCTCCGATTTCTCGCTAGTTGACTGGTGGAGAACAGCTTATGAACACGTTGCTGGGAAAACTTCTCTTCCCCTCCTCAAAAACCTCTTTGCGAAATCCGTTTAGTTTGCAATCATTTTCAATCAAGATTATTTTTTTTTAATTTCATACACTGGCAGATTAGATTTTCAAGCGTGCCAGCTTTGGTCATATATCACTATCCAATCCAAGATAGATAAGTACACTATTGGCCCATTCTAATGGAAAAGTAAGAATGTAGAGGAGTTTCTATACGCCCATAACGAATTTTGTAGCCTTTTTAGCCAAAGAATATTTCCAAAGGAAAGGAAAGCTACTTCCTGGGTCATTGTGCAAAGAAATTAGAAAAAAGACTATTAAAGTACTATACATGGAGGCACTATATGGAGCGGAAACTTGGGCAGTTAAGAAGGAAGATGAAAAAAGTCTCGAAGCTCTAGGATATGTGGATAAGAAGGAAGATGGAAAAAGTGAGCTGGAAGGGCAAAGTGAGAAACGGGGAGGTAATGAGGAGAGTGGGCGAGGAAAGGACTAAGATGGAAACGATTACAAATAGAAAGAAGAATAGGAATAGGAATGGACATACCCTGAGAAGACACTGTCTACTGACGACGGGAAAAGAAGTAATGGTGGAAGGAATGCGGGGAAGGAGAAGGAAAATGAAGCAAATGGTGGAGAACATAAAACTAGGCGGAAGGTAAGCGGACACAAAGTATCTGGCTGAGAGAAGAGTGGAATGGAGGAGGAGCCTATGAGGAAATCTGACATCTGGAGCATAAAAACAAGAATGAATGAACTTAGCCAAAAATGATATCGCTGGTCAAAAAAGTTTTCAATTCATAAAATGATATATGTAGTTTGGATGCTGCGTGAATACACAAAACTGGTAGTCATTGGATAACACACGTCTTTTTTAACGGATATTCGCAATACAAATTACTTAAAACAAGGAATAGGTCCCTGACTGCTACATTCATTCGCATTCATTGTGGGTCGATGAACATATGCGTGAAAAGGCACCAAAAAGGCCGTATGAGTTGAACTTATCAGTTTTAATCTAATTAGATGTCAAACCGCATTCAAAAAATCGTAAAACGAAGGCCGCCGCTTTCGATGAACGTCTCATTAGTTAATTTTTCCGCTTTTTTGTCGGTGGAGGGACAAAGAACTTTCCCACTCCGATGTCATGTGCCAAATGGTTTTCGGAGCCAGAGGGTCAAGGTTATGAAAAGAGACTGGCAGAGTGAAAAATAGCATGGGAACGACAACCTGATTGTAACAGAGAACGTAAGATCAGCACGTCTTGAAAAAGCGCGTTGGCCTAGGTGTGTATTTCGTTTTATTTTTATGCCATTCAAAATGCTTCCAGAATATAAAAACGGCACCAAAAATGCTAAATAATGCAAAGTGCAGCGAACATGCAAAAATCTGCACAAAAGTGGATGTCTTTTAAAGAATTTCAGAACGCATTTACGTTCGTGCTTGCTAAATGAAGAAGAAAAAGATGTGTTGCTTTAATCAATTGAAATATGATTTTCTGCCTCAGCAACGAAATCTAATTCCATAGAAACAGAGTAATGCAGAGCTATTAAGTGGTTATAATTACCACCACTCTTGTGCAAATAATACACATCTTGCCAGATAATACACAAGCTAAAAGTAAAATATTTGTTTTAACGAGTGTTTAATGTAACAGGATGTACATTTAGTTAACAAAAAACTTTTCCTGTTGAAGATAGGGTGATCAATTCCCATGGAATTAAACTCGGAATTCTAATGCTAGAGGACTGAAATATTTGATTTGCATCAATTATGTCAACGGAGTTTATTGTATCTTCACGACAAAATAATTGTTTTTCAACGGAAAGTGTCTCGATAACAATCAGAAAATTTCCCAGTGCGCTGCTGTCCTCTTCACTAAATACATTTTATTTTAACGTGATTTTTTTTATTGTAAGTTTTGATGTTTAAGTAAAGTATTTAACTATTCGACGTAAAACGAAGTATATACATGCCCGCTACATGAATATTTCCTCGAATAAAGACACAGCAGAACGCCACGTCATCCTTCACAAAGGATCATTCGATGATCATCGTTCGATTTATACGAAAGTAAATATTCTATAGAAAACGAACTTTCTTGGCGAACGAATTTGGCATGACATTTAGTGATTTTATAATATAGATTTCCTTTTCCGAGAACTTTATTTGAGGGTCTCGGGAATAATAGTCATATACGTGACAATTTCAGATTTGAAAGACGTATTGATATAATGTATCTAAGCCCACATATATCTTAATAAGCGATCAATAAACTACATATACCGAGATTTGACGACAGTTAATCCATATTACTGGGCCATATGAATTGTAAGTCGCCAGTTTTAAATATTTAAGGATGTATGTAAGGATAAGAATACAAAGGATACGTTGGGTAGAGAGAAAGACGATCGAAATATTGACGAATATGGCGGAAGAAAGGAGGCTAGTTTGGGGAAATACTAAGGATCGAGACAAATGTATTTTAAAATGTCATTAAGGAGGAATATATGCATTATATACATGTAATTAATATGAAAATGATTGTACCGAAGACTAAGAGTAGAAAAACAGCGTAGCGATAGGAAGGCATCACGAAAAAGAACGGATATTTCAACTAAGTGACAGAAAGGAGAATGTTTGGAAAAAGGGGAAGAGTAAAGAGAAAAGTTGTTGAGCTCGTACAGTGCAAAAGAATTCCCAAATCTTTGAATTATTTTAACTGTAGTCGGAATGGATCCTGCTGTTTAATTCGTGGCAATTTTTTCACTGCTAAGGATTCACAGCATTTAAAATAAATTTGTGGAACTCGTAATTTAGCTTCGACAGGCGTTGAATCCATTGTAAAACTAAGAAGTAAATCGCACTCCCTTGAGCACGAAAGAATAACCTGGTTAGGGCTATGACACCCATGTCAGGGCTGGTTTGAGGGAAGGAGGTAGGAAAATAAAATGAAAATTGCTAGTCAGAAGTACTTAATTATGGAGTTTTCAATGGTATGGTACAAGGCAAATTAGCTATTTGTTTAAAACGGGTCGATAACTTTGGGATGGGAAGATAGGCTGAAACTTTTCAATTTCCTCATGGATATTCCACTAAGCAACTCTTAGGCCCATGGATAGTACTAACTAAAATGTCTCCAATTACTGTGGATTTCATAACGTTTCCTACACAGTGAAAAGAAGGTGAGTTCCTATGGCTAATAAATATAATAAGCCGGCTTGAAGTTTTCTGACATAAGCTGCGACCCCTGTTCAAGAAAATCCCAAGTCAGGCACACCTAAGCAAGTGGTTTAGGTATACCACACCAGGCACAAACTTGCGACAAGTATACTCCATTTCACTGAGTCGTGGGTGAGGAAGGACCACGCTCAACGACCGTGTGAATGGCCACAAGAGTAGCGGCTCCTGTAAAAAAAAACTTCAAGCCGGTCGATAATTGTCAATCTCCCCCTCAAACCCCCTTTCTTAAGAAAGGTACGTTTTTTACGGCCACTAGAGTTTTTTACTTTATTATATTATGTTTCCTACCCAGTCTATTTTTCCCTTGACAAAACCCTTGAATAGTCTTCGTATCTTTTTCCTCCATCTAAACTCCTATTTCCAAACGGGGAAGTTCACTAAAACTTGATGATTGCACTTATGTATGTAGCTTTTACACTGGCAGTTACTTTTCAAGCAGACTTTATTTAACTTCCGAAGTACAGGCAAAAATCAAATTTGAAAAATTGCAACCGTGCTCTCAAAACGACCGGTCGCGTCGCAATGTTTGACGAGTTTGACTTTTGAGTCCAGTAATACTACTCCGTTGGCGATTTATAAAATCTCTTGGTTCCGTCAGTTAAGCTGTATTTCTCAGCTGAGTCTGTGTGTGCATATTACTGACGGACGGAAAATACATTACGTCGTGCCATACAAGGGGTATCTGAGTTGAAGCTGAAAAGATACTACGCAAATAAGATATGGGTTAATGTGACAAAGGAAAAAAGTCGGAAAAATGTGTTACTAAAGTCATCAACAAGTTGATTGGAGGAAGAAAATAGGTGTGGTTTATATTATTAATGGGTTATATTTAATAATCGTCACATATGAGTAAAATACGCTTAAAATGTAGGAAAACGCCCTTCTACTCCCTCCCCAGTGCTTGCACAACATTCTCCCTTCCATAACTTTCGCATGTTGTTACCCTTCAGAGTATCATCTATTTGCATTTACTGTCTCCAGTATACTCCTCCTATCACTTAACAACACTCCCATGCATCTTTAGCAATACCTCATTTGTTCTCTATCCACCCAGCTTCTTAATTCCAAATGCCCTTGATCCAAAATATATGGTAACATTCGCATAATGATAGGAGTCATCCGTAATCAAGATTGTAGTTTATTGAACAGTCTCCATTTTATTCAAATGGCATACAGAATAAGGCATTTGTAAATGGAGATAAGGCTAATGCTCTATTAAAGGCTGTAGGCTTTCAGAACCCCATTTGTCCCAATAAGTCATGCTTCACTTACTATAAAATTAAATAATTATCATGAGAGTAATCTACCAGTTAGTTCTGTAGGAGATATGTTAACTTTCACTAATCTTTCAGTTTACAATATTTTTCTTCATTAATTCTACATCTGTCCCATTCTTTTCCGTCTATATTCCCCGCTTACCCAACATCCTCCCCTCTTTCATAGTCTTCCCCATTTCCTTCTCCCACACTATCCAGACAACTCGATCTACTCTACCTTCTCCTATTATCCTCTAGCAGCTTCCTGTCCTTATCAACCCCTTTCAGCACTTTGTTCTTCCTTTCCGACAATCGTCATTTTACTCCATATCTATGCCTCACAGGCCAAAAATAAGATTTGCAAGGATGTGAATGAGTACCAACTATGTAGATTCCACTTAAGTTCTGGATTTATAATATCTGATTAAATACATTCTCACTATGAAACCGAAGTTAATACATTCTTCCATCAATAACACTCAAGTCAACTTACCAACAGCTATATGTATCATGTAAAACCCAAACTCTCAGTAAGCATCTAGTTAATGTAAAGGAAAAAATATGTTACAATAAACGCTAATCAGACATAAATCCGACTCTTAATCTCTTGCTTCTTGCGAACTAGGTTTCAAAAACGTATGCCATCCTAAAGTATATACTACTTTCGTTGATTCATAATTTTCATATCGCGGTCGTAAGCGATAAAAAAACTCACGATAAATATTGTATGGCTTTCTTGCATGCGGTGCTTGAATGAAACTTTTCATAATCATCAATTCATTCAATAATTATTTGGGTGTTTAGAGGAATTAACCAACAGGTTTCAGTAACATGAATAAGCAGTTGACATGCTGTTTTATATTATGTATTTCCATTTAGCTCTTCAAACGCTATCATCCATCTGACCTGAAAGGTGTAAGCAGAGAGTTATAATGGTTTCAACCTCTCTCGCTCCAGAGGACCCTGAGATCGATCCAGCGGTGCAAGCGGAAGCTAAAACGTCGTCTTCCTCTCGTGAGCATCAACGACTGACTTCAAACGGACATCAAACAAATGCGCAGCGAGCCTCGAGAAAAGGAAGGCATCCATCCGTTCCTCTCAAACTGTGAGTTCGCGTTTTTTCTGTCTGCACTCCCTTGCCACTAGGTGAAGGCATGCCTTCGGCCGGGCTGGTCCATATATACGTCAGTTGTTCACACTTTTTCAATAACGTGACGCTGGAGGATTCCTGCACGGTGAAATGAAGGTCCTAGAACGTGTCTGGGTTTCTCTGTGCTTTTACAAGGCCCATGCAATGGAATACTCTTACTCCCTTCCATTCAAGCTTTAGGGCCAAGGTTCGAAGCGGTTCCATTGATACCTCCGGACCGACTAACGACCTATTTTTATCCTGCGAGCAAGGTTTTTGTTACACGCTCGAAAAAACACGGTACCCTGCCTTTAAGGTTATACAGGACCTCCGCGCTGCATCGGGTCAGTGGGCTATATTCGTGGATCACGGCACGTGTGCAGGTTATGGAATTTAAAGTTTTTTCTCTAAGCGCAATCCCCAAAATTTCATGCTCACCCTCTCCATTATATCTGCGTCAAATATTTACATACCACCGACTGAGCAAACGCATAGTGAGTGAAACGGTGTATCAGTTTATTATCCTTGAAATAAGAAGAAAATTGGTGAAATTGGTGAAATAGTTTCACATAATTCACGAGAAATTCATTCATTCA
The DNA here is from genome assembly GCA_963573305.1 of Pyrrhosoma nymphula. NCBI lineage: Eukaryota > Metazoa > Arthropoda > Insecta > Odonata > Coenagrionidae > Pyrrhosoma > Pyrrhosoma nymphula. Next base: position 43,364,304 of record OY754334.1, read on the forward strand.
TTTATTACTGCATTATACATCTGCGCTCCTACTGCCCGTAAAAAAGTCTAATCCATGAAGTTTAAAATGGAACATCATTAAGTTGATTCAACCGACTTCAAAAAAATAAAATGCATCTTACAGAATGTTTATTTATACGTCCATTCATGTGCATTTTGATTTTTTCCCACGGTTTTTGAACTTTTACTACATTTCGCTTGAGCAAAGTCACCGTTTATGAGGCAAACATTGGTAGCCAAGTTTAACTCATTGCAGCACATTTTTTTTAGAATAATAATTTGCAATACGTATATTAACATAGGCCAAGTTTGTCACCGTTAACATTAAATCGCAATATAATTGTTAATATCTCGGAGTTTTAACGAGATAAGGACAAAGTTGTAAACATCTGCGAATTTAAAAACAAACGACTTGATTAAAATTTGAGTTGTATGCTTTTTACCGTAAGAACGACATGAATAAAAATTGGCACAGAAGCATGACTAATACGCAACAGTTGAATCATTTTGGATCGTTATCGGCTGCCATTACCATTATCTATGTGTAAAAACTTTCAGTGAAAAAAAGAGCAGAAATAAAACTTGGCTTACCATCGGATACTGATGTCATTATTTAACTTCAATACATATGTTTATCCATCATGCTGCCCTACGCGAGTTTTCAAAATTTTACCTGAATGACGAAAACAATTACATAATTAAACGACGGGTATTATTCTCATATTATTGCGTGTTTCCCATGTCACGGCACAGATAGTGGGCGAGAATTACCCATTTTATTCATTCTTATTTCTCTCTGAAAAATGTTTTAAATTTTAATACGATCATGAACCCATAGGCATTAATAGATTTAAGTTGGATGCATTTAACAAAGAGTATCAATGCAACGTATAAATTATAGTGATGGCGATAAACAAATCCGGAATCCACAACTCTTCCACGAAGACCACAATATAACATCACCGTATAATTCAGTCAGATTTGCAGTCTTTTACTATCAACGAAGATCACATATATGTTGTTCAAGAAATAAAGCCAACTTTAGTATGAGCGTCTCAAAGTTATCGGATCATTACCTGCCACAGGAGAGGGCCCACAAGTAAAAAAGCGAGTATGAAATCCGACATTTAAGACCATCAAGATTTTATAACAGAATTTCGTTACTACACAGGACTTTTTTTTCTGAAAAATAAAGATATTTGTAACTTTATTATGAAGTTATTTATTTTTTTCTTTCTTTCAGGACATATAGGTCTATAGACCTGTATCTCCTGAAAAAAAGAAAAAAATACATAGTAAAAATATAGGTCATGAAGAGGAAGCATCTAAATGTAATATGAAATTTGGAGATTTTAGAATGAATATATTTTACATAAATATTGCATGAACGTACGAATATGTAAGTCCTTTGATCTATGCCTTAGCAGTATACCAATTTCATTTACCATATACGTGCATTGAAACAATTATTTCAATACTTATTTTCTTATTGTTCATATGATGATCAATTAAAACTATCAACGTCGATTGTTTGGGCATACCGATTTTTGTTTCCTGAAATAGTAGTGAGAGTGAAACTTATATAAATTAACGTTGATAAAAATATAAATTATTTCATCTTTTTGAAATATTGATTAACTTTCCACGATCACTTTTGCCACAGTTAGTATTTCTGTATGCGCAAAATTCTTAGGTGGAAACATTTCCTATTGAAAGGATATTTTCTATGAAATAAGTGATTGATCGCTAGATCACTAGGTGCTTGTAAGTAATAGTACTGAGTTCTAAACTCTTCATGCTGCAATTAATTTACAGTAAGCACCCTATTCAGCTTTTTTGTTCGCTCCACCTTTCGCAACGCCATTAAACCTCTAAACGAACCAAAAAATTGTCTTCAGTGGAAACAAACAATACCCACACGTACACTGGAAAACAATGATTCGCTCGCCAAGTCAGCCAAGTAGGTACACGTTAGCACGCGCAGTGCCATCTCGCCACAATCACAGGCGCTTTGTCGTTGTCAGACCACTACACTTGCTCCAGCAATGCAAGAGGCGTCAGGTTGGATTGTGGGGTGCGGCCAATCCTCTTCAGCGCCGGCAACAGTCCTTCGCCGACCGGCCGTCCACGCATGCATGTACCAACGGAGACCCCTAGTACGCTCTATTCCCTCCGCTTCGTCCCCTCATCCTCCACGCCACCAACCGACTCGCATCAACCGAGAGAGCGCCAGTGAATCTGGGACGGCTGGGAAGGATTTATTCGTTCCGCGCAGCGGTGGTGTACGAGGGTAGAGTAGCAATAAAGCTCCAGCAAAGGGATTAAAATTTTAAAACAGTGGCGTCGACACGTTAAACTAGTCAGGTTTCTTTCTGCGCGCGACCCCGCAAGGGGGTGCCAGGGGTGGCGACGAGGGGTCAGGAGAACGGCATTAGAGGAAGAAAGCAGGATTCCACGCTTCCTAAGTGAATTAGGAGCATGGAATTAGTTCGCAGGCTGGGGCACCTTTTCGCAAGTTGACACCGAGATGTAGGATCAGGAATATATTTGCACTCTTTTTTCCAATCTAAACAAGGTACTTGAAATTTATGATCTAAATGGTTCTGAATTAGCCCTAGCAAATTAAATTTGAAAGTATTTTTTAAATATTTTTCTAGAGATTAAAACACCTTCGCTATCGGAAGTTGACATTCTTAAAATTGCTTTGCTGCAGTGCATAATGAGTGTTTATTTTCGCGCTTTCGAATTCTTAAGAAATAGCCCAATTAAAAAGTTTTCAAGGCAATATTTGTCTCAGCATTGTGACCAGAAAGTTAGTTTCTACTACATACTAGCTAGTAGTTAACACCATTAAACGTTATTCCTTCTCAAATCCTTGATGAAAAGTTACTTCGTCAGTCTCTGCTTCCATTTGATCTTGAAAAATCATCCTGACATAGAAATCGAATATTAATACTTCATGGCACTCAAATAGCCGCCATATAATACGAGTTACTTGGAGCATGAGATTCAATGAAAAGAAAGAAATCAGTTCGAAAATTGTAAGTTATTTACACTGAGCTACTGCCCTACGAGCAGTCACTAATTTATGTGTCAGTTTCTATCAAAACGCCAGCCGTAGAAAAGTGAGTGCATAGAAGGTAGGAAACGGGAAAGGAAGCAAAAATAATGTCTTCAAGGGTATTTTTTCTATATCAATTTGTAGCACGGTATAGAAGACGGATACATCCGACTAAACTCTTGTTCGACAGTTAATTTTTCTTCTTTTTTCCCCTTGTCTGCTTTAGAAATGAAGAATGAAGTTAATGTGACACCCAGCATGTCATCTTAAAATTTATGTTATCTGCATCAAATAACTTGGAATATAAATATGGAAATAGAAGAAGAGAATTGGATCAGAAAATATGGTGCCCCGTAGATTATAAAACGTTCACAAAGTTATTTTAGAGTCTCTCATGATTATGTTCTCATCTAGGCCGCCAGATCATTTATCACGTGTTTTTGTATCACTTTGTGTAACTTTGAAATATTGTATAATTACCTCTTTCGTGAATAATTTGGTGAGCGCGAGAGGAAAGAGCCACCCAATGAATTGCAGATTATTTCATATGAATACACTACAGAATGAAAAGCGGCTTGGACTGCAGATCCGGCAATATTTGATTCCATCAGATTTCTCCACATTTGATTTTCCAGCAAAACATATTTCAGCATAGAATTGCGTTAAAATGTTAATGTACTTACTTATTCAAACATTCACATAGCTAAAAAACCTTAATGTTAAACGCCAGTTTACGTTTATCTACGAAGCACCGTGCTAGCCACCACTAGGGTGTGTGGTACGGGGTGATTTCACACCAGGTATGCAGCACTCGTGCCGGCAAAAATCGGGACCTCGCAAATTCCCCCGGCCACTAGGCGCAGACCAAATAGCAGTCAGGAAAACAGTGCGCAGTCAAACTAGAAACTGAGAGAGTGCTAATAATAAGTGCTAATAATTCATAATGTTACACATACGTCTCTTCTGTCGTTATTATTTTTTCATTGACGAAACCCATACAATAGTAATTTTGGTATATGGGTAGTAAAATCTATTCTATTCTATAATATATAAATACTACTTTCCTTGACATCACATTCCCTTATCATAACATCTTACAACTCATCCTTCAACCAGCGTTATAGGCGATTGCCTCACTATATGGGTATCACACGGGTATATGCTTATGTTTTCAGGATGATGGAATAGTGCTCATTACAACTACCTATTAATATTCAGTTAGAAGCGAAAATGCATTGACAGTGCCATTGGTTCACAATTTGCATACTTAGGAGACAGAATTTTGAGAATACCAAAAACCAAAATAGAGTGAAGCGAAGATCATTAGAGTGAATAGGAGGAACGCATCTCATTAGGAGGCCAACCACTTGACAAGTGAATCGCAAACAATCACGCATCCTTAATGCAACCAACTATTCTATGCAATTTGCCCCAAGTCTTTCTCTTCGCACACTCCTTCCATTTCAAAGGTGCCACCCGCCAGGCATTTAATCATTAGACGTCAAAAAACTCCTTTTCTTTTGCCTATCCCGTAATTCCCGCACTCCCGACCAGATTCATTTCGTTCGCAGACTCCTGCTTTCCTCCCAAATGGAGGGTATTCCCTTGCCCTGTTCCATCCTAACCCGCCCGAAAGCCATACTTTTCAACCCCTCCCCTCCAAAGCCACCCACCAGGCGGCGAGAAGCTCCGTCGCAGCAGATGGCACGGCGGCAAAAATACCCCGGAGCCAAGAAGGAGGAATAGACGAGAGTGCAAGAAAGCGAGCAAGTATGTTTCGCACTGAGAACGCGAAAAAGTAAAGTCACTCACGCGGGATGAGGAAGTTTACTTATGAGGATGCAGATAGAGTATGGGAAGAGGAAGAGTCGAGGGAAATTGAGGAGAACCTCCTGTTTTTTCTTCTTAAAGGCACTTTTTAAAGGGGTTTAGAAGCGTATCAAGGAAATAGGGTGAGCTTAGAGACTAGAAAAAAATTAACAACCTCACATGAAAGAATTTTAGATAGTCCACCCTTATCGTGCATCCTAAAACATGACTTGCAAAACGCTAAATTGATACGCTGCCTTTTTGAAAACTTTATCCATCCAAAGAGGAGGAAATGTTCATAAACTTCATCGTACGATGAAAGTAAGTTGAGCAAGATACACATTACAAGATAATGGTTGACTTGGGAGCTTAACACGAATGATGCATATTGTGTATTTTCTGATGCATATTGTGTATTTTCTCGGTGGTGACTCCGTTAATGTAACATATTTTAACAGTTCCACGGTACTGCCAATTAACAAGATAGTAGGAAAGGAGATGATGTTAGAGAAAAGAATAATAATGATGCAAGAGAATAGGTGTTCATCGAAGTTAAAAAGTAATGAATAGGTAAGAGGATAGGGGTGAGTAACAGAATGTCTATTTACGACCTTAGTTACGGCAAAGGAGAGCAATAATCATTCGTATAACCGTGACTATAGCCATAACTAGACATTATATAACCAGCACTTAGCCAAACATGGGATTTAAACACCGATGATTCCATCATAAGGAGCCTTCCACTAAATCAAAGAAATTTATAAAACGCCTAATATACTCAAAATTTACTAAGTGAGGGATTTCGGGATAAAAATAATAGTATCCTCAATGGCACCCGTAAACCCTCAGTATCTGAAATTTTCAAGTAGTCCAGCGCGTATCTATGACTGTAGATAGTGCATTGCGAGACTGAAAAACCATCAATATTTTCTCAATTCGAATAGGCTTCAAACGCTAACCTAAGGATAACAAAGTACTGTTAAGAGTACGGTTAGTTTTTTTCACGAGATGTCGTAATAATCTGAGCTCTTGAATCCTCTCCACCATGCAAAAATATTTCAGAATGGATTGAAACCGGAACTAAATTGAAAGACTGCGATGAGAGCGTGAGAATTACAGAACAGGGGGGAGGGTGTTATCTGAGAATAAAGTGAGTGAGATTCGTGAATGTGATGGCGCCGAGGCAACACTTTAGTGCAGTTATAAAGAGGATAATGGGTTTTATCTGACTTTCGCGTCGTCTGCGGAAGCAGCGTGAAGGCGTGCTAGTCTCTGCGCTTCAACTAGGCCGAGGATGGATGACGAGAGAGAGAATAGGAGAGGTAGAGGTCTGGGTGAGACTCTTGTTGGTTGGGAAAAAAGAGTCCCCAAAAGTTTGGGATGGGACGAGGTTAGGGAGGAAAGCATGGCTCTGGATGGGAAATTTTGCGGGCGGGTAGAGGGTAGGGTACCGCCACCAGAGAATGGGAGGTACACCCGGAAAACCAGGAAGGGAAGAGGATTGCAGTCACCCAGAAAGTCCGTTTACATTTCTACGCTCATTCTGCCATTGACTACTGTCGAGATTTACGATTCAAGTATAGATTCGTCTCGTCACGGTACCACTCCGTGTACGCTTTATTGAAACTCTCCAACATGATTCCACGGAATAGGCTGTGGGTGAAGATAAAAAAAATTACACAGAACCTATTCCACTGGGAATTTTTATTAACGTTTCCCCGGGAGAAAAAGATAGAGAGAGATGCTAGATGTAGCCAACGGATAAGTTTGATTGGGGAGGAATTTATTAGGCAGAAAGTTTAATATCGGAGTGCATTCAATGGTGCAGTTACATTTAATACCCTGGAGTACTCTGGATGATCGCGGTTTTCCACTTCCTGACGATCGTAAATATATATTGGTGTATGAGAATCATTACATAGGTTTCGGATATAGCAAACTTCTATCCAAAACTCAAAACTACAGTGCATCAATAATAAGTTTATGTATAAATCAACCGTTGAGTAAGTGAAGTTTGCATTCGGTTATTTTTCCGTTTTAATATTTTATCCACGTCTTACGAACGAAAATCAATTTATAAACAACCCACTTGGTTACCAGAAATGAATGCGTGACGCAATTTATGACTCCTGAAGTACGTAGTATTATTTTCAATCGAAGTACCTCAGCTCGGAAGTTTTATTACTTATACATCTCCTCGGTAGCTCCTCGCAGGTCATAGCTCATGAGTTCTAATGGATCTCTTCTCTGTTGTTATCGGTGAGGGGACTGGTTTGAAAAGTGATGAAGCAGAAAGCAACGTATCAAGATGAAATACTGATTCATACTCTATTGGAGATCGTTTTTTTGAGATTTATTCCCGGTTCGTTACGAGTGATATCTTACAGATTACATGATATATTTTGTGTATCATGGAAGAAAATTCCTTGCTGTGCATGTAGAAAATATATTGGCCCGGAGATATATTTTCCCTCAAGGGCAGGAATGAAAAAAAAGTCACAATGAAGAAAAATGTAAGACACATCGTCATTTTCATCTTTAGCACATCTAGGGTAGGGGTTCGCGATTTCTGGGGATTGGGGAATTCCTCACTGGGGAGGATATAGACGGATTTAGGGAGGAATCGGGGCCATTATTCAGCAAGATGTGGTGTTCTGTAGAATATGTTAAATCTGTAAATTTGAAGTATGAAAAAAATTAACTCCTTGGCTTTCAATAAAGTTTATTACATCTCACAGATTATAATCGATTCTTAAAAATTGCGTAAGTACTATTTTTATATGCAGAATTAAGTTATTATTTAATAAGTTATAGTGGGAAGCGAGAACGACATTCTGAACTATGGTAAAATTGGGTAACTTAGCAAAATATGGTTGAAAACTACTGATCAAGAGGAATGCGACCTTTTTATACAGGTGCTAAGCTAACATTTCTGTTTTTGAATTATTAATGCTGAAATTTTGAAAGCGTAGAATACTTTTGAAAACAGTTCAAAACTACTTTGATTTCAACCACTGCAGTTGTCCTAAGCTCTCCTCCCTCTCGATGCTTTATTTATTCAATTCTCTACCTCTAAAAAAAAAAACGTTTTTTAAATTATGATTTGATGTGTGCTAAGCAAAATGCATGGCGAGAGGGAATAAATTGTTAAAAAAGAATATTTTATGTGCAAATGATTTGGTTCTTTAGCCCGTTTCCTCTGGCCAAAATGGTGACCTCTAATTCGCCAAGATTCTAAAGAACTTTTTATAACCCCATTATTATTGCTAACAATTTTTTCGATCACAGATTGGTTAGTGCGACAAAATATTTACTTGCAATAAAAAAAACCACGTCTTATTCAATACAGCTAAACTATCAGCAATATCATTCATACCTTCATTTGGCATGAGTATGAGAGTTGTCATGTTCACTTAAAAACTATTTTTCCAAATACGCAAATTTAAGGGATTTTCAGCGGTTTTTTGATCCGTGAATGGATAATTTGCTGCTCTTATGTATGTAATGGAGCGAGTAACGTATTTCATTGGATAAACTCATTCGCCGAAAGATTTGCTAAAAGCAGGATAATTCTGAAAAGGTTAATGACAAGTAAACCTAGCTTAATGACGCTTTAGACTCTGCACATGCTAACTTCAGTTGTTTTTTCAGATCTTCAAGATCTACCCAATTGTTTAGTTCAATAAAAATAATATTGACGCCGGTACTACCTGATTCTTATAAATGGCACCTCGCTCAAATATTTTAGCCTTTTATTCATTTGAGGAATAGATTAGTTTCTTTTATCCTATATTATGCATAATTTGTAATTATATTCCCGAATCAATAATTTATTTAGCACTTATTTTTCCTACTCAGCATTTTGCTATAACTTTTGAATATTTTGCTGAGCTTGTCGATTCCCACTTCAAATGATAGCACTTGGAATAAAACCACGAAACAGGGATTCATAAAAAATTAAAAATGCTTTTTCTACGAAATTTATGAGTGCTAAAAAGAAAGTTACACCGATGTACATCCAACCTGTGTAAACCTTCTGTCGTAATTATTCATTCATTATTTATTTCTCTGCAGCAGAGATAAACTACATAATTTCATTGGGAGAAATTGACTATGGACGAAACACCGAAGCCCATTTATCTCATCAAAACATGATTTGTCAGAGAATATGTACTATTTTCGATTCAACTCACCTCCTCAAATGCTCATAAGAAAGATGGACGAAGAAAACAACTTGAGTGAAAAAGGTCCCTCTTAATTCAGCCCGAAATGTTTACTGCGGAGCACATAAGGATATATGTTTGCTGTTTCCCCGGACACTGCAAACAAAACTCAGACCCTCTCTTCCAATAAATAATGTAACTTCACCTGACCGCGAAGTCCACGCAATCGATCTCGCTGGTGCGATCAATAGGTGATTGTGCTTCGAGTGGGATGAGCCGAGAGAGAAAGAGGGAGTAAAGTTTTCGGAGGAAGGAAGAAGGAACTCATCATTTTATTTGCCCTCATGGGTTAAAGTGGACCCTGGCCGGAGTTTGCAGGGCCAAAATGGGGGAGGCGGGGAAGCAGGGGAAGAATAAGCCAGGGATAAACGGGAAACGGAGCAGACGAGGAAGTCCTCCGATTTTAGCCCACCCACGCTCAGCCAAATTCTTTTCCGCTTCACCCGGCCATACTCTCCCTCCTTCCTCCGCGAAACCTCCCGGTCCGAAATCTTACTTCAACGTTGGTATAACCCCCTCCCATTTAAACTGCAGCTACTCGTGATTTCCAAGCATATTATTTAAGCATTATCTTATCACTCAAGCCGACTACGGTAAACAGATTGGTAAAACCTGTTGAACCTAAGATCGCGGGTTTGATTTCACATCCTTAAAGGGCATTTTTTCAATCATTCTCAGTGGCAGTTACAATCAAAATTCCATCAGGTCTAGTGTTACCCTTTCCTAAATTCACTGCTTCAAAATCCTAAATCGGAATATAAACTATAAATTGAAACAAAATCAGCCATTGATGACAGATGCAGAAAGATTACAGTCATGTTTTACTACCGTAACAACCCGTTATAATTGAGGGTCCGTACTCGGGCATAGCTGAAGTATTCTGCGTCTTTGGACCCATATTTTAAGGGACATAGTATCCAGGTGACTATTACTTTGAGCTCTTCCAGTTTCAGAGGGAAACCAAATACGTGAGTGGGGATGAAATTGGAAACATTGAGGTATTCCATTTTACAAAAACTATTTAAGATCCAAATACAACACCGTCAAATGTTATCTTATGAATATTCATACTAAAAAGGGCTATAATGAGACGCATGGTGTAGCATTATGTTTGTACATACTATATTTGGAGCATTTTCTTGTAGGGCGGTGAAGCCAGGACAATGACAATTGATCAATTTCGATCAAAAAGATTGGAATCAAGGAACATGTGGTTTCACCACCCAAGAATCGGGAAAATCAATTCAACGGATAGAATTGCAAACGGAGAAATCCTACGAAGAGTTGGAGAAAAAGTCAGTAGGTATATTGAAAACTTTTTGAAGAAGGGACTAATTTACTGGACACGTTTTGCGGCTCAGCAGCCTATATAATATACAAATGTATGGGAAGAATTACTTGTATAAACGAAGGATGGAATAACTAAAGCAAATAATGCGGACATCAATGTGAATAATTACGTAGGAATGAAGTGGTTGGCAGATGGGATAGTGGAGTGGAGAGCTGCACCCAACTAAATTTCTCATTGATGACTGTTCTTGATGAAGTTAATTACTCATTCATCATGTTCTATGCTTTTACTTGTTATAATATTTTTGCCAGAGATGATGTTGCCATTACATGCATACTAGTAGAGTTATAACTCAATGTGTGGAACAATTCAAGTATTGAAGCTAACTCATATTCCCAAGTCGATCCTTAATTCGAGTCCTTAATCCAAGTCGATCCTTAAAATGCCTTTTTAGAATGTTAGTGAATCATTACTCAAAATGACGACCATGAGGAGCCAGTAAAGGTGGCCAACCGATCGGCTGGCTCTCTCCCTTTTGAATTCCTGCTATAAAGGGAATTTTAACACTGGGTAACATCCGATAAATACAACATCAGAGTCCATCGAGCAATAACCGAACGGGGTGCGGGTAACGAAGACGTTCTTCCATTATTCAGTTGTTTGGATAGGTCAGCGGTCACCCCGAGTTTCCCTTGTGGGGGACTCACTTATCATTCACTAAAACCCTGTCCCCTCATTAGCAGGGTTTAGGGTCCCACCGTTTGGAACGGAGCTCGGGGATTCATCACTTAGCCTCTAAGCAGAATTTCTAACTTTCCATTAACTTCTACGAAAAAGCATAGAAGTTTTAATGGTCGTGGAAAGAATGCGTAAATTCTAAGTAAGATAAATTTATTGATCACGTAATTCCAGGAGGAAATCTTAAAAGAGGCAATCTGATATTAAATATTGAGTTTAAATAAAATTCCTGTTCTTTCAATCTGGCATTCATAACAAAATGAGCAAATTCACGATCCACTTTAATACATTCCCTGCAACTATGTTTAGTTTGTGAACGATTAACCCCCATTCTGGAGTAAAAGTTGGTGTAGCGTGGAAATAAGGCGCTCATGGAACATGTGCGATGAATATCCAGAGAAAAAACGTTTAAAATACTGTCTTTATAAAAAAAATAAAAATCTTTATCACCCATCTACGACCCCGTATTCATTTTTGGTGTAAATGATGGTGTATATTTGTTATTTTCATCTCACCAAAGACATATTTCAGCGTCCACTTAGGGAAAAGGTTTATTTTTTAAGGGCATAGAGATCTGTGTCATCTAACAAGGATTTCTTGCAGTTCTCGATAACATGCGCACGGACAGAAAATGCCATCTCCTACAGAATAAAGAATATACTTATAGCGCTCATGGTTATTTTACATCTAATTGGAGAAATCACGCTACGTAAAGTCCAGTGCCATTACTTAACACGCAATGGGCCGAGAGAATTGGAACGGTATTGAAAAAGTTATGTCTAGAGAATTGAACGGTCATGTATTAGAACATAACACGCTGAATATCGGGGTCTTCGCCAAACATTCTCCAATGAAGAAAATGATTGATTTCGGAAACTGCCAACCTTATTTGAAAAGTATAATTAAAGTTTTATTGAATAAAATAATAAACCAAATTGCTCTAATCCGTGCGGGGTAAATATTCGTAATTTGGCTTCTAAGGAGAAATTTTAAATAACTGACAGGAAATACTCTACTGGATTTTTTACGCAAACTAGCCTTACAAGACATCAGGAAATATATATCAGTTCTCATGTTCAGATTACTGATCAGTTCAAATCAATGGTTCACGAGTTCACTCCGTGGAATGAAGACATGATGTTTTCAAATGAACTTTGAAAACATATTCATCAGTTTTCATAATTCACGTTAAATATTTATTTTTTTCCCAGATATCCCAACACCATTAGGTGTTCCACCACCGCCACCCAGATATCCCAGCTAAGTATCACCGGTTCCCATGCAACAACTGATTCTCGAAAAGCCACTTGAATTGGTGAATGCGAATTTTTTCAAAAAGTACAGAAAAGTGTAATAGAGAACAATGCTATGAGACACGGTTTTATCTATATCGATGTAATAAACCGTATGGAGACACACTACTATCATTCATGCTCAATTCTACAACCGGTGACTAAAATGTTACTAATGTAACCAATACTCATAAGTTATCATCACGAAGGGGCTTCGTCAGCTAGCAGTTTAAGTGATCAAGAAATTGTTTTAAAATACAGGCATGATAACCCTGTTTTATAAAATTTATTTGCATGGTATGAAAACCAAATTAAATACACTAAATGTCCTCAGGCATTAATTTCTACTACTCCAAAACTAAGTAAAATAAATATTTTTTGAGTCCACGAAAATGTTTTTGAATTTGCTGACCAAGGTTTCGATTTATACAGTCATCATCAAGGCCTTCATAATGTCTGTGTAATTCGAATCAGCATACTCAATACAAGTTTTGCGACTTCAAAGAGTTTAATTTTTACAGTACAAGCGTTCTCTCGCCGATAGCGCTTAACTAAACATCGGTTTGAAATAAAGCAAAGAACCAGAGCTTTAAATCAAATTGATGAAATGTTTCGCTATCGCCGGGGATTGAATCGTTCTCTCAGGGAGCAGCTCACCAGATGAATATTAGAACGACCTTTCTAAAGCAAGTCACAGCTGAATTCACGATATATATTATTTTGTCTAGATAGATCGACAGTGAGCCAGTATCATCAGACCCGTCTTTTCGTGTAACGTGTGGCGTGAGAAGGACTGAGGCATTTTTAAATGAAAAAAATCAGATTTTCTCTACATTCTGATCAATAACACAATTTTCAGCCGCCTTAGTCACCCGTTGACGATGACGTGCATGTGCCATTATCTGCCATCCCAGAGCAGCCCACATCGCATCACTAACCCCTATCCATCTCGGCCAGAGAGTCAATAAGTACGGCAGAGCCCTCTTTTGACGCGAACGCCACGCAACTATTTCCGTCAGCCATTGCACCACGCTATGTATTTCCGCCAACATTTATTTCTCACAGTGCGTCTGCGCCCAAAGCCATTCCCAAAAGTTGAAGGTTTCCAAGCGGAAGCTCCTTCCAGCCCGTTCTTAGGAATTGTCACGATTTCCCTGTCCCGAGTTCCGAGAAATTTTGGCCAGATGTTATGAAATAAAACGCTCCTCGAACGCCAGAAAAATAATCGGATTATCCCCAGAAAAGTGCAGGTAGGAACTAGGAAGGTGGTTAAGGCCACTATTCTGTAGTACACAATGTGCAGAATGTAGAATTGTGCAGAATTTAGTCTCTGAGAAAAGGAAGACAATAAGTGGATGTCAGTGTGGTATCAGGTGGGAGGCATATGTGTAAAAGAAGAAGAGTACGTTCTTGGTATGGAGGGCGAGGAGAGGAAACTACTGAAGGTGATTAGGAGGAGTCAGAGTAGATCGTTGGAAAGGTAATGAGGGGTGAAGGGTTGTTGAAGACCGTGATGACTGGTAAGTGGGGAAAGGGAATTTTGGGTTAGAGCTTTGAGGACAGGATACTGAGATGCAGGACAAACGCCGAGATGACGAATGAAATAGTGAAAGGAGTGAAGAATCTTCTGCTAAAAAAGATCAATGTATTCCTACTAGCTTCTATACCTAATAAGTACTATTATCATTCTTTCCTCTCCCCGATTACCCAAAATCTTCCCTCCTATCCAGGTCGTCAACATTCCCTCGTGTCTCATTACCAGTTCCCGACATCTAAGGAGGGATACATTAATCACGCTTCAAGCACAAGTACGAGGATAATCGCAAGTATGATAACTCTCCAGTATCAAGTGATACAGAACCAGCATACTTTCTAACAAACATGAATTATATCAGACTCACTAGGCTACTTAGCTACAAAACTGCGGTGATGTGATACCAGCTAGGGACTCCCACACAAGGACCTAGTAGCCGTCGACCAATTGCGTTAACTGTCGAAACTTACGTTAAGTTCACTGTAGAAAAACAACAAAATTTATATCTCCCGCGTTCATTAATCATTTACTGGCCGTGTAATTTTAATGAAAATGTCGCAACAGTTTTTCTGGTTGCCTGATTCCATATATTTGTTTATTTAAAATTGTAGCAGACATCCACTACCATATGAATGAAAATACTTCTTTCTCGTCAATAGAAGTTCCATTATAATTCCTTTAAGGCCTTTTGCTCAGGTACCGGCTAGCGTGACAGGTCTTATGCTGAATCAAGTAGGAATCGTCTGAAACGGGATTTAGTGGCGGTAGCAACTGTTTATACATCGAGCACGGGCGGATACAAACGAAATAATATGGAGATGTTGATTTCGTTAATTCACGGGAAATGCAGTTCCCCGGTCTTCATTTCCGAAGCTTCCAAAATGTCAGGAATTAGGAAACCCTACCAACTTATATGCCACTCTCTCTGATCATAGCACCAAATCCTTTTTTGTTTCTTCACCTCGACCCTTTTTCCGCTATTCCTCGACTCTATTCGTCCATTGTCTTCCCCATTTCTCTCTTTCTCTAGTATTTCCAAAAACCCTTGACCGACTCCCTTGCATTCGTATCGTTCGCCTTATCAAGGCTTTACGGCATCGCTATCCGATTGCTTTAGAGTCTCAAAAGATTTTTTTATCCTAGCTCACTGCCTCACTCTCTTCTTTTCTCTATATCGCCTTCCTTGTTTTTCTCTCAGTATCTCCAGCGGTCTCCCTTTTCCAAACCCCTTTTCCTTTTTTTTACCCCTTTAAGCTTTTACCTTCTCACTCTATGCCTTTCCTTTGCCTATGTCCTAGTATTTCCGATATCGCCACCTGCGTGATATCTTCCAAAGAAAGGACCAAACGCTCCCAGCCGCTACCTATCCTACGCCATAATTGACGTTTACATAAACTTAGATTACGTAACTATCGTAAGGTTATAAAAATGTTACAGTACAGATGTAAGAAAATTATAAAAGATACATCAATATTGCAACGTTTGCAGGCTTCGGCAGCGCTGCTCAGGTGATCCGCACGTTCTCGTGTTATTCGTTGGCGTGTGTTGTCAACCCAAACAACCCGAGAATGAAGGTTCTTCAGTCATTCTTAAAATTTCTTTTCCCTTGTTAATGAGCAACATCAAACATCCGGAGGCGTATAAAATTGCGGCTGAAGAAGTTCATTCATTGTTGGGAGGGAACGTACCTAACAAATGTAAAACCAACAAGAGTAGCAGTTTTTTGTTGCCTGTAAATTGGCTGAATTATCAGTTTTATTCATTTATTCAACTACCGAACTCTTCCTTCATCTTCAAGGAAGGGCAACCTCTTTACAGAAATATTTCTTTTAAAAATTTAGTTTAATCATTATATTAAAATAAACGTCATTATTTATATTATTATAATTCTAAATATAAACCTGAAGAAAGGTAATATTTTTGAATACAGATGCGGGTATACTATTATGTTGACTAAGGTGAAGAAACGCTTGCATATGAGGCATTGCAAGAAAGAAAACTAGTTAATCGTATAAATATTTAACAAATATTTACAATAATGTAGATCTTCGTACTCCGAAGAGCTACATTATGGTAAATAGATTGTAGATATATTGTAATCCAACTACAATAGTCATGGTGGCAATTTGCTGTTGTTACTACCCTCGTCCAATGGTCTCGGGCTCGAATCTCGTCTGGGGTATGAATTATTTGCCAAGGCCTTTGAGTCAATGGGGTACAACCTTTGCTGTCAAATCCGGTTAAATACCCATGTCAAATGCTGGCCAAATGTTAAAAAAAGTTATGGCTCAAATGATTCCCAAGTTGTCCTAGTTAAGGTCCTAGAGTTTCTCCCGTCCTTCTAATGTTAAATCTATTTTTTTATTTTTTTTATTTAACGTGCTTCGACGACTAAAGTCATTTCGCACTTACTGTCTGCCACGTGCAGACAGCAATTTTGTCTCCATGCTTAAAAACCGTCTACAAAAATATATTAGCACAAAAGACCAATTCTTGCGGATTTTCTGCAACATATTTTTAACCCTAAAACATTGAAAGAAGGTTTGTTTTACGACCGGCTTAATTATAACGTACATGTTTCATTTAAAAAATTGCTCATCATAAAGTGCAGCTGTCACACCATCTTTCGAGCGCGGTGATTCGAGTTCAATTTCAGATGGTTATTTTACTATTTTTCCTGCTACGGTGCTCTTAATTACAGTAATTTCCGCAACATAAACGATGAATTTTTGTCTATTACAAGATTATTAGGCTTGATAGAAAAATTGTAGCATATCTTTCCCTGTTTTTGTTTTCTCCGAGATATGTCATAATTTCGAGTTCTTCTCCTAAAAACATAGCTTCAAATATCGTTCTCGATCAGAATTAAAGGCATGCTGAGCTTATGTAAACGAATCAATGCTTTGACACATGCCAGTAAAGATATACCGAACGGTGAATGCAATGAGTGGATTCATCTTGAAATGCTAATGCCAAAGAGGGAACAAAGGAATACGATCATTGAGAAGTGAAACCCATCGGTTTTAGTACAGCACCATGGTGGAAGCATCTTGAAATGCTAAACTAAAAGAGGGAACAAGGGAATACGATCATTAAGAAGTGAAACCCAACGGTTTTAGCACAGCACCATAGTGGAAGTCGTGATTAATACAAGGCTTCGTTCATAGTCGCATTCACATCATTTGCACTCATTTCTTCCAGCCACGATCCCAGTAAAGCCATCCCTCGGGAAATGCAAACATCACTGGTGGTTCGGCATTTGGTCGAAGCTGTGAGGGAATGGAGGATATTTGGCGACAGCCAGCTTGATTTCTCGCTATAAAGGCCTTAGCGCTACTGCGGCAGCATCCATTGAGAGGATTTGACTGTCAAATCGTCCCATGTCCTCCTCTCTTCTTTCTCCACATTCATCTTCTATTCCAAAACCCTTTTCTTTGCGTCTTTCCATTCTATTCCCATCACTTCACGTTTCATTCTCTCTAAGAAGACCACATTCCCTTTTACATCCTGACTCGAATGCCGAATCTGATCCTCTTTATCGAGTGAAGAAACGATTCCTCTAAGGGCTCTGTTTCATGTTTTCTCCTCATCGTTCGTGTCTCTCCCTTTTGTTTACTTTTATGGTCCACACGCGCGATTCGATACGTTCTTGCAACACGGGTTGACTTTATAAAACGGGCGAAGAGGGGGGAATGGTCGGATTGGGCTATCGCATGCTTCCTCCTTATCTTGTGCGAGGTATACAGCGTACTTCCTTCGTGTAAATCACATTTATGAAATCCAATCCCAATGCCACGGTTGAGTCAGGGAATCGCTCACCGGCAAAAAATGGGACCTTTTTTTATATGATTCCGCCGATGCTGAAAGCCATAAATTTATTCCAACATGTTAGATATTTTATCTTGACTCACTCTCTACCTCGTCCACCGGTATTTTTCTCGACCGTCTAAAGATACAGTAGAGGCGCACAAAGATTGGCACCGCAGATTAAGTTCCGCAGGGATGCAAAGACTTAACAAGAACGGTGACGGTGAACAGAGGCAAGATTCTCAACTTCCTAAGATATATCTCTTGGATCTCTTCCCCGAACCATACTTTGTTTAAGCCTCTATCTATCCAACACAATTAGGGCCTCCCGACGTAGAGATTACGAAAATAATTTTTTTTAACACGGCGAATAAGGCGATATTGGTAGCTCACTCATGAAGCTTGACGTCATTGAGAGATTTCAATCCATTGAATGGAGATAATTATTTCACGTAGCTGAGCCATATTTCATGAAAAGTGACTTGGGAAATTTACGATGCATACCAAAAAGAAAGAATTTTGTAACGAGATCGTTGCGAGACGCATAGATAAGGTAAAAATAACGAATGCTACTACTTCTTTCGAAGAAAAATACACCAAAATAAGCCCTTTAGAATACAATAGGCCTGATAGTAGCTCACTCACTAAAGCTTGACGTATTAAATCAAACACAATCCGCGTTTTTCTGGAGGATTTGACTCAACAAGGACTTGGAAGACTTGATTCGACTTTCATTTTTTTTATAAATTATGCGAAATAGTGCAAATTATATCTGATTAACTATGGACTCCTTCCATTACATCAAGGCTGACTCTGTTAAATTCATGAAATCATTGATAGATTCATAGCCATTGACTGCAAATAATTGCTTTTACGTAATTGAGAGAACTTCAGTGACAAGTAACTCAGTAAAGTTTTGATGTAAGCCGAAAAGTATAGATTTTGGGTTATAATCATGGCAAGACGCACAAATAATCGGTTTAAGAAGTAGAGAATAAAGATAATTTCATAAAAATAAAAATAAATAATAATAGGCGGAAACTTGACTGTCAGAAAGAAGCAGACGGAATAAGTGTTATGATTAGGATAGCATGAACTGGCAGAAGGAAAACAAGTCAACTACCTGGGAAGCATATCGTAGAAAAAAGGACGTAGCAACAGTGATATTAGGAAGCGAATAGTGTCGGCTTAGGAGACATTCGCAAAAACAATGTAATTAATGGCTTAAAAGTTATGAAAGGAGGTTAAGGAGATGCTAGTGAAGAGTCTGATGCGTGGCACTGAGCGGTCCTGAGGGCCGGTAAAATGTATCCTTAAAGGTTTGATTAGCAGTTCATCTTTGTGCCCCTCGATTGGTTTACAGGACACTGCAGTGTAAGACATATTTTCTACCTTGGAGTCTTATTATTTACATGTGCATCAATAAACCATATGTCCTACGGAAAGCGCGGTGCCTACACATCCACCTCCACACCTACAACCAGATTTTCAGCATCATTAACACTCAAATAGAGCCTATCAAGGCAAATAAAATAAAATGCTTATGCTACTTATAAGCATCTGGTAAGGTGGGGTAGGTACTCTAGAGATATGGATAACATTCAGTGTCGATAGAATGCAAGATTGAAGAGTGGATGATGAATAATAGATTTTCATCTATAATGCTTTTGGATTCTAAAATGTTTGTACTTGAATTCCCGACACTAGTTAACTGTTAAACGAAATTTTGAATGGTATGAATTCCAATGAAAAGTATTTCACTGAAGATTCAACGAGGACTAAGTATCCTCAATATTGGTAAAAAAACTATTTATGAAGAGAAATTACTTTAATTTTACACAGAATATGCCAGAATGAAATCAAAATAGATTGCCTTTTGTACTAGACTATAAACTTTTATCAAACATTTACTCAAATGGTCGCAGCTTATTCAATGACACATAACAATTTAATACGACAAGGTTTTAATACTGGTCTTTATTATAGCAGATTTTAATTCCAAAGTATATTTTCCGTAAACAAATATTTTTAGAAGTGCGAAGGGGCATTGGGTGGGGAGCATTTGCAGAAGGGTAACGTTGCTGGAATACGACACTTTATCGTTCTCTACTTCGAAGTTTTGCAGGGAACTCACAGTTCATCCTGGGCATTCGTATGCTCAACCCCTTGATTTCGGAACTTATGAAACCAACGGGATGCAACGCGCAACCTCGTAAATGGGCTAGGTGCTTTGAGTATACCACTTGAACCTTGCTCCTTCGCACGCTAAGCAGGCACCTCATGGTTTTATTTCACACTGCCCTTGTTGAGCACCATATTTTCTCGCATAACCCAGTCTTCGTGGCCCTCTCGTAAGAGCATCGTAATTCTCGAGACACGTAACGTTTTAAAGCTGTCACTTGAACCTTATTCTCTCCTTCTCCAAACGACCACTATCAACCCCCGCGTCACCCTACCCCTTAATTCCTTAGCTAACTTCCCATCACTGCAAATGTTCCTTTGACCCCGATAAGTAATCGAAAATCGAATAAATTAACAATAGTAAGGTTTACTTTAAATTGAATTCTGCGAACTGATTTTCATGGCAAACAAGCATGAAAAGTTTTATACTGTCATTTAGATTAGATCGTGCTCAACCAATATTGGTCAGTTCAAATATAGTTCCTCCCTAGCTCCTAATCTACCAATATATTCGTGAATTACCACGCATCTCACATAATCCCCATTTTAAAATATTCCTGTCTCCTATTTCCCTTCGATGCATAAAAAATCAAACTTTTCTTCAGCCTTATCCCTTCTTGCACAACATTCTTCACTACATATATCGCTTTGACTCCGTGTCACCCATTGTTTTACCTTACGGCCAGTTATGCCTCATTCCAATTTTCCCAACCAATATCCAACAAATCAAACACCTCTTCTTTAACATTCCTATCCAACCGATTATCCCCAGCTTATCACCTGCTCCATCCTTGGGCAAAATTAAATTCTCTAAAGCCTCCAATTTACGCTAGTTCTCTTTCCGCATTGGCTCAACGTAGAACCAATTAGAAGCAAGATTAAGGAAAATGCCAGGATTATATTTGAAGTTATATTTGACTCTGAAAATTTGAATTTAACAGTTTCGCTGCTCATTCTGTTTTACCTTTGAATTAACATACTTTTGTATCAAAATAATAAAATAATTAGGCCATGGTAAAAAGAAATAAAAATTGCAAACAGTAGTTATTTACAAACATTTATTAATACCAACCAAGATTTCAACGGATCACCGTCATTTTGAATGTTTCTAGGTTTCCTTAAAAATGACGGTGATCCTTTGAAAACTTAGTCGGAATAAATGAATTTGTCTGGATCAATACTGTTTACAGTTTTTCTTTCTTTTTTCTATGAAAGATTTCCACAGAGTAAAGCCTGAATCCATTTCTTTATTAAGCCATTGTTTCGCTGGACAGAGTAGCTTGTTTTCGTTACTTTTCTGTAGTAATCACTAATGTTGACTTCTATTTGGAGAAGAGACATAAACCGATGAGTCGCAGTCAAATGCACACTGCCTTTAAACCATGAAAAAGAGTCAATTAGTGCGTACTGATTGTGAGAGAAAATAATATCCGTCGACTTTCGTAGATTTCGCCGGGAAGGAGGCAGAGGTAAACACTGCCCAATATCTTATCAAGTAGCCGAAGGGATTATCGAAAGCTAATTATGAATCCAATATCGAACAAAAAAATACTGACCGATCTCTAATACTTATATCTAATATAATAATATTTCGATCACTAGCTCCAAAACTTTCGCCCAAGATTTCTTCGTCCATTCGTCAAGCCAGTTGACAAGGGAGGGATAACGCCTCAGCTTTACAACGGCACAGAAATGGTACCACCGAGACGGTAGTGAGGGAGAATGAGCGGCAGGACGGGGAACAAGAGGAAGATGGCAAAGATAGAGAGGGGCACAAATTTGGAACCAGTTTTCAAGCGACGTTAAAGCGAGAGATATATAAGGCAGCACGATGGATGGATGGTGGTAGTTTGACGCTGTCTCGAGAGTGTGAGAGAGAATTTTTCGTAAAACGTTTATTTATTATTTTCGTCTCAATCCCTGTCTCATCCCCCCACCCCCTTGCTACTTTTATGCACCGGCTTTGTTTCGTTTTATGTCCTCCAAGTGAGTATAGGGGGTGGTTTGTCGACGAGGATAGAGAGCGAAATAAAACGTTTTTTGGTGGCGCAGAAGCAGGAGGAGATGGGTGGAAAAGAGGAGGACTGAGAAGAGGGGTTTGGAATCGTCGAGAGAGCCATTTAAAACTCTCCTTCACTTCGGTGTTGCGTGTTTATTTTTAGGAGTGGAAGAGAGAGATTGGGGGTGGTTTGATGTTTCGGAGCTTTATGCCGCCATTATTGGGTCGACTCTTAAAAACCTCGGCTTTTTTTACATTTAGAGGGGTGGATGAAAATGGGGAGGGGGATGGGAGTCATTTTTCGTAGAACGATGCTTCAGGAATGTGAAAACCCAGTGCTGCCGCGGCCACCACCACATTTGTCCACCACACACTCAAAAGAAGATGTGAGTGCGTGTATGTCACTGAGGGGAAGAGGTAAAAGGGTCGGTCATAAAGCCAGGCACAGACGATTAACGTCATGAATGGCTACTTTATTTAACGCGGCGATCGTAGAAATAGACTTCGAGTTAAGAGCTAATTCGTTCCTCCCTTATTTTTACAACTCCCAGAGGGCATATTTATACACGCAAGAGGAAAAATGCTCATTTCTGGTTTCTACCGCGAGCAGAGGAGTTGTGGGAAAACCTCTCGGGGG
Source organism: Pyrrhosoma nymphula (assembly GCA_963573305.1). Taxonomy (NCBI): domain Eukaryota; kingdom Metazoa; phylum Arthropoda; class Insecta; order Odonata; family Coenagrionidae; genus Pyrrhosoma; species Pyrrhosoma nymphula. Next base: position 43,386,875 of record OY754334.1, read on the forward strand.
ATTTTAGTTTACCTTTCATCCATAGTAAACAATCCCACTATGCTAATTAACCTGAGGTCTTGATTTAAAACCTTCATTTTTCTTTCATTTTTTAAAATAGAGATGGAATGGTAGAAACCAGAGCAGGCCCAAAGAATTTTTAAATTGGAAATTCAATATTCAGAAGTCTTTCAAGAAGCTTTATGTTTGATGTGGCTGGCCGATTCCAGGTGATGGCTTGTCAGTTCTGATGGGTTCAACTTACGCACTCCAAAAGCGTGGGTTGTTCACTTGACATCAGTACATTCCATTTATGCTGACTCATTAGAGCACATGTTCCCACAGAAGCCCTTTTATAAATACGCAGATAAGAGAATGCCAATTTAAAGGCCTTAACTACTAAAAAAACGACATAGCATCATTAACGATAAAAAAGCAATATCTCCTAATAAATTCAACACAGTGTTGATAGCTTTTTGGCTTATTTCGTTTGATCGTAGAAATATATTCCATGCATAGTTTAAAAAAAGCACGGCTTTCCGTCGTAATACGTTAAAAAGAAAACAAAAAAGCGTCTTCCTACCACAATTTTAACCGAGGGAGTTCCCACAGTTCACCTATGCTTCCTAGAATATATAGTGTGCCACATATTTCTATCCAAGGTGTGATTTGTAAGAGGTATCTTTTCGCTCTGAGGAAACGCATTACTTTTCAGTCAATCCTTTGAGTAAAGACCGTTAATAAACTAAAAATATAGATGAAATGCACATTGCAATGTTATTCTTAAGTTTTTAATAAATATATTACCAATTGGAAAATTATCGGCGTATCTATTTTTAAACCACTCATTTATTTTAACTATACCCAAAGATTTTGGATACTTGGGTCATGTTTTTTTTGCTTCTTGCTTAAAAATTATAGATAACATTAACATAATTTATTAATGTCAAAACTATGAAATACGCAAAAGTGGCGACTTTTATGTCTTTTTTATTAATTTGGACAATAATTCCTCCTAATCAGTGTGGAAAAGCATTGCGTCATCTCGAGAGACTATGGGGCATTGTGGGCAATATACTGTTTCATAGGTAAGTAACTACGCTGTCATCTGGCACATACAGCTTTATAATACCTGTCACCTTGCTTGAATGGCAATCACTTTCACTTTTTTTTAATTTTTCTTCAGACTCGTTCTTTAATTTTTATACAGAGAAAAAATATGAATGATTAAGTATAAAATCTAATGGGGATAGTGAGTGCTAATGAGTGATCTATCCGTATCCTTGTATCCCAAGAAATGAAATCATTTGTGGCAGTATTAATATATTACAAGAAGATTATTCAAGAGAATTATCCCTTCAATAAGATGACAACATTTCTGAAATTATTATAATCACACAGTCGTTATTCACGTCATTAAATTGACAATTTGAGTATGGTACTAGCAGTATTTCGGTTTAACGTACTTCGACGGATAAGGTCATTTGGCACATACTGTCTGCTCGTTGCAGACAGTGGCATTGACGACCCGAGCATAACGATGCTTAACTTCGGTGACAAATTGGGAACCTGTGTTTCCATCGTGAAAACCGTTGACAAGTCGATGATGTTTAATGAATATACATCACAAGATTTATTGATTCAAGACAACTAGAAATAGTTTGATCGAACGTCTTATTATCCTAGCAAAGGCTGGAAACCATTCTTCTCTAAACATTTAATTGAAACTGGCCTTTTTAATTTACTTTCATCCTTCTAATTTATATGTCCCTGACAAAGTCATGAATAGGATTTTATGGAACAATCAGATATTTCCTCTATACTGAATTCCCCTTACACAACCTTCAAAAATAATGTAACCAATATTAGACCATCACCATTATTATTTTTCCTTTTACCACCCTTACCCCAATCCCCGTAAACATTTCACTTCCTTATCTCTTATCATAATAAGTTGATCTCTCTGAACCGTCTCTATCCCTTCACCTTCTTAGCAATAATATTTATGACTGTTGTGAACTTGAGCAATGCTGTCTTTAAAATAACGAAAATAACGCTTTATTGTCGAACGTAATAAGGTTTTATCGTTATTGTCGATCATATAAGAAATGGTGTATAAATACTTATATATTTTTCTTTTTTCGTACTTTTAATGCCTTCAAACCCAACAAAAACCATGATTCGCTGATAATCTCGGAGATTCGACACCATTCCTATCACCTCTTTAATAAGCCCTTTGGACTACCCCAATCCATAAGTCATTGGAAGGGTAGAATTGGGATTTCTGAATATTTGCATGTGACCATGAATTTTGCTGTAGGTCTTGAATTTTGACTACTCACTAAGAATTACTGATACAGGTACTGCACTCACCCCTTTTTTGTTAGAGATAGCATGAAGTTCAGCCTCTCGCGAAAAAGTAAAACAAATCGTAAGTATCCGTCAGGTGTGATAGCAATGGGCAGCCATAATAATAAGCAGCTTTCACTGGTTTGAGGCTATAAACCTTTTATTTTTAATGATGTGATACGATATTAAAAGAACGATATTTACTTCCAAACAAAACAATCTATTCCAACAAAAAATGGTCAAAAAAAACTTTGGGTCGTAAAAATAATATTCAATACCAAACTTTTTCAGAATTGCTGTTGCGAGTTGAAAGCTTAAAAGTCAATATCATTATTACCCTCGCAGCAAGGGAGCCTAGGTGAAGCAAACTTTTTTGACTGAGGGTTTCGACGGAAGGCAACGGAAGACGCTAGCCCAAGTGCTGCATAATTGCTAGTAATGTTGTTCTTACGACCAACTACCATATCTCTTTAGCTTATTTTACTGAAAACGCTTTCCACTCACAGCGTTGAAAAGTACGTGTTAATACCTGTAAGGCTAAGCATATAAATCAGAATAGAGTTTTTCTTGTCCAGTAAATGAAGCGGTTAATAAAAAGTTATAGAGAAAATTTGTCCTCATAAAAGGCCCCCTATACTAGAATATTGATAGTAAGTTGGTGAGTCAATTTTAAATTCATGTAATTCCAGGTATAATGATGCTCTTACGCCAGAGCTGGAAAAATGATTTTAGGAAACTGGCATTAGGAGCACTAATACAAACAGAGCATACGCAAGGTAAGATAGAAAAGGCATAATTAAATCACAGAGCACAAACAAATGTGTAAGGGAATGTGCACAGAACCACAATTCCCTCCATTTCTATGAAACCTCAATAGATTCCCACCAAAAATGTTACATTTTTCCACATGCTACGCCATGAGAAAGTAAAAATTAATTAGCCCTGGCACAACGATATCGAATGCATATGGCTCCAACGGCCCAAATCGCTGCTTAATTCCTCCACCAGCCGGTAACTTCAAAGAAGAAATATTTTTTTCTTTTCTATACTGACCGGGAGCTAATTTTTTTCCACGTTAAACCCATCACCTCCTTCCACGGATAAAATAATAAAAGGAAGGGGACGAAATCGGAATTTTCGGACCCGGGGGTTACCCATGAACTCTTGAGGCCCATGAGACCCCCGGCGTAAGTGATTACATTCCGACCTTCAACGTAGGGGGGTGAGAAATGGGACTTCATTAATGCCGTCGTGTGAAAGGGGAAAAAAGGGGTAAAAAAATATCCAAGCGAATACAGAAAAATCGAGAGATGGGAGAAAAACGTGAAAAGAATGAAAAAAGCAAGGAGGAGGTACCTCCGAAAATGAAAAATTCACCGAGGAAGAGACATCCGAGATGAAATAAAATTTAAAAATCATAGAAAACGAGATTCAAGCGAAGAGAGAAAAATACTGCGTTGGGAAAGGAGATCAGAATCCATTTTATTTCTTCGAAATTTCATTAGACATACCTTCTATTTTTCAAAACGTATGCAAAACTTCCTTTATACCCTTTCATATTTTGTTATTGAAAGCGAGAATTTTTTAATTTGTTTTAAAAAATACTATAGAGAGCGTATGGCCCTAGGAGAAAAGCCCCTTCTAAATAAAGAAGGTTGAGCATCATTCTCTTTACTTGACATTCTTAGACATAGGTACTATAACTTAGGTATTCAGGAGTCGCAAGCTTTTTATTAGCATCCAACACTTCGATTAACATCCAACCAAACCTTGCCTCCCTAAATTCATTTACCTCATCACCTTATATTCTCATGGATATTTCCCAAACACCCCCTGCCACACGTCCATGCGGTGGTTTGCAGAGTACTGCGTATAGTCAGATATCATCCCTATCTTCAACCTTTCATAATTCTTGGCCTCTCCTACGCATTCTATAATGCCAATGTATTGGACGTGATTCAAATATTGATGTGGTTGTAAGACTTGCTTTCAATCCTATAGGACTGTGTTCGAATACCGGAATCAACGAGATTTTCATTTAGAGAAAACCCCGTAAGTTCTTTGTGGACAGCACTTCAAGTACAGCACTACATTCCTCGAAATTATCGATTCGAAGTTCGAACTTCAATATTGAATGAATGAGGGATGCGCAACTCAACGAATAAATAAAACTTAATTTATGACCTAAGTTTCAAAGTTATTACAACATTATCAGGTGGAAATGTGAATAAAAATGTTTCCTCATGCACACCGCGCGGCTGATGGGGTGTTAAACTGTATTTCCCTGGATTGGTTCTTTAAGAGCTGGTTAATACCAGCACCGGGTTTTTCTCCATTATTCACAATATCCCACACAATCCTACTCGAACTCACGTGGCCTCAATGACGGGAATGGCCTCATTCTTCTGTTTCCTACCCTAATAACCGACCAGGAAAGCAAGAAGTAACAGCAAAGCAAAAAGTAACAGCAAAACATAGAAAAAAAAGCAAAATAGAAATCACGTCGCAGGTGCAAATATTTCTAGAAAAAGAGAGAAAAATATCAATGAAAAGCTGAGAAAACACATGTAGAAAATTAATACACATTTTTTTGCTCCGCATGCGTCACGGAATTCCTCGCAATTTTTCATTTCTCACTAACGTCAATCGATGCCGGACAAAAAAATTATTAAACACGTTTTTGAAAAGGGGGAGAAAGGGAGAGGAGCCATGAGGAGAATGTGGCCAGAGAAGACGTGGATAGGTTCCCGAGAGAGGGATGCACTGTTAAGGGAGTATGAAAGTGTAGCGAAGAGAGAGATGGATTGAGGCGAGGGTGCGGGGGAGGCCGCGTAACTGCCTTCGCCTTCAACCGGGTCATTCATTGCGCGGGAACGTCTTGTGGCATCATAGGGAGGGATACGGAGGGAGCAGATCATTTTTCATGCCTTGGAATAAAAAAAGACACAGGCACACGCTTCAAACCCACCCTCCTAACTTCCTTCCTACCTATACCGACGCAAGGTTAAAAAAAAAGTAATTTCGACGATCTATTTCCCTACGTCCTCTTCTGTCATTAGGATGGGACTACTTCTTCTGACACATAAAATCCATTAATATATATCTCATATCAGGGAAAAATGAAATATTTTCATTTTTTATTTTTACTATTTTTTATTTTTATTTACCACTCCTTAGTGTCTTAGTCATGCTTATATTATTATTATTTTTATTAGGCTAACCTGCCGAGTAAGGCATGTTTAAATCGAAGAGAGTAAAATTCCTTCACATTTTATCAGGCGCAGACCTCTACCTACCAACATAATGCCTTTCATCATCTCAGCATACGTCCTACCTCTCTTAATACTCCGGTCCTTAAACCTTTTGTCGTCCTTCCCCATTCTACGTTTACTAAACATCCTCCCCTCTAACTTGGCCTTAAGTATCCCCTCACCCCTCAATATCTTTTCCAACCACCTACACTTCCTCCTCATCTCCTCCATCCGTTTCCACTTCTCATCCACCGTACCCACTTATTCCTTTGTTTTTCTTTTCGTGCGACGCACTTTTTCTATTCTCCTACACACCTACATCTCAAACGCCTGCAGCTTATTTTCATATATTCACCTATACCGTAAAACATACATCTTATATCACGTGAAAGCTTTTTTGGGATCTCTGCCAGGATATATGTGAAGTGTTTCACTCGTATTGCTCACAGAGCAGTGATCATTAATTTAACTGGCCTTCAAAGAAATAAATTTAGGTTGCTTTTTATTAAAAAAGCTAGGATCCCAGACGAAAAAGGGCCGACTAAAGAGGTTTAACCCTGTTTAAGATGGAGGGTACTGATAGAAGCTTTCTACTAAAGGTATATGTTTATGTTAAAGCAAATCGGAACACATTAGAACACTTAAGCGCATTCAAATTATGGGAAATTGAACAATGTGCGCAGGCAAAGCGTTTTGTAACCTGCTGATTGGTATCACTCTTTACCTTCACAATTGTAACGCACGAATGTTTTATGCATAGTTATAAAATTCCTTCAGCATACAAATTTATAAAAAAAGCATCTTACCACAAAAATAAAAAAATAGACATTTAACATATTTGTCGCCCTTACTGAATGTTAACATGAAAAACAACCATCGCGTACGCAGTCATTGAAGTTCTTTTATTATTTAGCTTACATCAACTAGTCTCCCGATCTGTTTTGAAGAGCGCTGCCTATCGCACTTCATAAAGATGATATGGATATTGACACGAGTCTTTTATATTTCGGGGAAAACGAACATAGGAAGGATGAAACAAGAGCAAACAAATATTTTAGCCACACCACAAAAAACATTCGATTATGCAGATAACGGAAGATGTGGGTGTGCTGATTATGAACAAGCATGGATAGGGATGAATAAGAGACAAGAGAAGTAATTGGTTGCTTTTTTGGGAAGGCCTCCTCTCGATCAAGTCTGCATGGGAAAATAATGGAATGGGAGAAGGGTCCAGGCACCTAAACGTTGATCGTTGCGGAGGAAAGAGTACGCAGCGGATGGTTGAAAGGGTTGCTTCCATAGAGCTATTCGTTCCCGCCCTGTCACGGGAATTTTCACGATTCCCGAGCTGCCGAATCCCGAAAAAGTTCGCCGGGATATCGGGAAAGTTGATTCTAACTAATAACGTTGGGAATGATAACGTGTTTTACAATTTAAGAAAAACTCCAAGTTAAAGCCATGGATGAAGATCGACCCTGTTCAGCGATCTGAGTGAGAGATACTTATAAAATTATGGTTGACCTCTGTTTAGGAAATCATTACTCGTTATTTTTCATTTTGCTACCATATTTTATATGATCGTAGCCCCTCTGCAAGACTGCGAGCGTCATGGCGACGTGTTTCCATAGCTTCGCCCTCAATGCTGTGGTGCATATTATTACTTACACTATAATAATTACGGCCTCCTGAAAAATAACACACTTGAAAATTAAGTTTATCACTAGGGAGCAATATTCTAGTTTCATCATACGTTTTTCCAAAATCTTTTATGATGTCCGAGATTCGATGTTCAGCATGTTTTCATACCAATTACATCCAACAATTCTTATGACTCCTTCTTACACTCGTTGCGTGAGGAAGGAGAGCGCAGAGTATCTAGACATTTACGTTATCTAAAATAATTTTGCCCTGGAGACATATTAATTCACAGGCCCGAATGTATACTTTAGGGATTAGAACTTTTGACCAATGAAACTTTGATAAAAATTAGCAAATGGTGCTAACGAAACATTTGCAAAACTATGGTGAAATATTTATCATGGAGTCGAGAGCATGACAGCGGAAAAGAAGATTATTCTCATAAAAAGAGGCTAAATGGTTGATTAAATGAGATGATTAAATATTCTAGAGGAGACGTTAACAGCATTGCATACCTACATACTATCTTATTTATCGGCAACAGCGTGAATGCTTACAATAAAAAGTGTGTGATGAAAACATTAATTCGATATGTTGGAATTAAAGGGAAATCTATAGAAAATTTGAGTTTTCACGGGTAAAGTGTGGCCGTCGATGTCGGAAAACTCTGCCGCAATATCTTATAGTTAGACAGGGTATTCATACGAGTAAAACCCGCAAGTATCTGAAAATTTAACCCTATATGCAGAAGGCTTAGCTTTGAGCTGAAGTAGGATAAATAGAATAGATAAGGAAAACAGTTGAGATATAATGAATCCTTGATAAGAATAAAAAATCAAATAAAAGTTATTAATTTTGTCTCGAGACTGATGTAATGGACCTTGTACATAACGAAAGAGGAACTATTCTAAGTTTTCCGCTGAGAAATGATTAATCTGACCTATTTCGATGTTTAGCGCCATTATTGAGCCCAACCGAGGAGCTACTTAGTTAGGCTTGATAATTTATGTTGAATATCGAAAACAATCGCAGTATCTCTCATGGGAAAACTGTAAAGAGTTCTTTTGCCACCAACTGTAACGCAATAATTCAGACAGGAATTCCGGATTCCTCGTTACTGTATTGGAGGTATACCGTAGTTGAGGCAACTCCTGTTGCTTAGTCTACATCGAGCAAGGACGGACACAATGGTAAATAATGTGGATTTATTGATTTCGGGAATTCGAGAAATACTCGGGTGACACGATTATCCGGTTTTGGATTCCAGATGGGTTCCAAAATGCCGGGAATAAGGAAACCCCTGCTGGAAGGGAAAGGAGGATAGTGTGTTGGGGCGAAGCTGGAGGAGGGATAGAAGATGGATGAATGAGGAGGGAGAGAAAGCGGAGGAAAAACGGGTGGCGTCGGAGGAGGTGTGGGAGGATTGGACGTGTAGCGGCAGATCGCATTAAAATTTCATTAGCGAAATGTGTGGCCGTGAGGTGCAGACGACAACGTGACAGGATATTGCGGAGCGGGGGAAGGGTGGTTGGGGGATGGGAAGGGTTTTTGGGGAGACTGCTGGGAAGGGCTTTGGGAGGAGTGTGGCTTCGATGGATAACAGCAGAAGAATTAATGGGGAGCTGAGGGCAGGAAAAGAAAGCGAAGGAGAGGAAAGAGTTCGAGAACGAGCGAGGTTCGAGTAGTACCTCCATACGTTAGGTTGTTTTTTCCATAATATGAAGGTTATATATTTTTTGTATAAATATCACTTAGAAAAAAAATGCTTCCGTATCCAATGGCGTAGAATAAATTCGACCTTTGCACGCTTGAGTTTTTTTTACGAAAATTGAATTTTAAATTACGTGAAATTAGATACATTAACATGTGAAACATAATAAAAGTATAGACTTTTCTGCCATATTCAGATGTCATTCTTGCAAAAAGGTGATATAAAGAAAGAAGTTTTATGCAAAATTTAGCGGTAACATAAAAAGAATACCACTTAATTATTAATTCCAAATGATAGCTAATTACTGCAATGCATAGAAAGCAAAATGTTGAAAAAAAACTCGATATATTAGACACCGCAAGCGGCACTTCATGCTGTAGAAGTGTTCACTTAAGTATATAAGACGACTAATCTGCTTTTTACAACCAGAATATTGGCCTATGGTTGCCAAGACATGCCACTGCTTACATTGGAAGTATATATTTCAACAATATATTTTAGACGAGAAGACGAATATATTGGATACAAAATTTTTCCTTGAAACTCAAAATCGTGCACGAACCCAATTAAGGAAAAGGGTTAACGCCAAGAAACTGAGGCGACAAAATTCTAGCATATGACTATGACGAGGTTAATGGCCCTTGTAAATATGAAAAGAGTTCGGGAGTTATTCTTTTGATTCGTTATTACAAATTTCTTCCGTAATGGAAAGATAAGTTATCCTATAATATATTATAAAGAATATCCGTTTTTCCGAAAAGATAGTAATCGGGACGCCTGTATTTGAAATCAAAGTGAAGGAGTACTTTCAGTCATGAGTATTATTATTTTAACAGGTGATCTACCGCTAGGTTTAGATGAAAGAAGAAATGCATTTATGGATCATTTATTGCGGAAGGCCCTCATCTTCCGACACGAGTATACATGATAAATCCCACAAATCCTCAGATACATTTAAAAAAAACTAGTGAAACATCAAAACAACGAACGCCGATAACAGAGGTTTCTGAGGAAAAAGATGAGCATGTTGATAATGGTTATGTTCCGGAAGTATCGCCTCTGTATGATTTTTGTTCTCCAGACTTAAGTCGCTATAATCCAAATTTAAAAGACTGCATAGCGATTAACTTCTTGCGCAAAAGTGACAGGAAATATAGAGTAACATGAAAAAGAAATGAAACCGAATAAAAGTATAGAGAATAAGTAATTTACTTGTCACTCTCACTTCAAACGTATGGAGCACACACATTTGAAGAATATAAGGGTCATGGATAAAAGGGAAATTTGCATTCATAAGACGCAGGCTGAGTAAATCTTATAAGACAGTAGGATATGTTATTTCCATTAATAGGGATGCGCTAAGAATTTTGGAGCAAATATTAGGGACACATCAAAGAAAGACACGACTGAAGTGTAGAATAACGTTCAAAGGAGATTCATCAGATTATGGACGAAATCTTAAATGAAAACTGGAAACGTAACCAAGAGGTTGAGAGAAATATGAGAGAAATGTGAAAATGATTTCCTTCAAAACGTTGAATGCAAGTGAGCCCTTGGTCTATTAAAAGGTATAGCGAATCAGAATTCTGACACTGACATTAGTATTATTCCTTCATACCATGACAGATTCAACCACTCTGATAAAATTAGGGTGATAGACCATAGACTATGAAGCGTAAAAGCCTTGAGGATGTCAGGGCAAGCATAAGATTAGCCTAAATTCAGTGGGGGGAACCATATAAGTGTTTTCGGCAAAGTCGGACAGTTTGGATTAGAAATGAGTGGTTGATGAAGGAATGTGGGCTGTACGCTCCAGTAATGGACAAATATGAAAGGAGCTGGTTTCGTTGGTTGGGGTTATGTTGATAAATGGATGAGAGTCGAATAATGCAACATATATATGATAGTGAAATGAATGGTGTGAGGGGAAGGTGTAGACCGAGGAAATAATGGATTAAGGTGGTGGAAGAGACTCTTACGAGGAGGAATATTTGGAGTCTTAAGAATAGAAGAGCGTGTGTAGGAAGCAATGGATGAGTGTCAGAGAAGTGAATGAGGCATGCAAGGATAGGGTATTGTTGAAGAAATTATTAAAAGAGAGCCAGTTTTCATGGCCTAAAGCAATAACTAAATTCTTTAGCTGTGCCTACCCCAAAAAGGGTAAACTTATATACGCATATAATAGAGGACTTACTTTTTTTTAGGCATGTAGCTGTGGTTTATTTTACTATATTACAATTTACTTTTATAAATCACGAAAAAACACCGAATATGCACATTCTACCTGAGTAGTTCAATTTAAATTTCAATTGTTTATAAGGAGTCTTAAAAGAAAAAAGGGTGGGTACCCTTAACATCCCCTTCATCCACTGTGGTGGTTAGAGGGGTAAAACGTACATAGACCTAAACCTTTGCCCTTTCACTCTGGTACGTTGCAAGGCTCCCTCACCCTTGTCACCGTCGACGACTACGGCCTTGGTTCCTGAAACCTTAACCGATGTCTTCGTGGATAGCAGGGATTAACTTTGGCCACCCCCTGAAAACACCACACGAAAACACAAACCAAGATAAAGGGCTATAAAAAGAGACAACCAAGAACATACCATGCTTCGGAAGACATTCCCTTAGAGAATGTATGCAAGAAGAGCGCGAGGGTGTAGTGAGGGATCGATATTTACTGTCTCCAGAGCGGCTTTTAAACTTTTTTCAAGAACTGGTATAATTTTTTTGCCGGATGGGAAGCGGTGTACTCAACAGGAATTCTCCAAGGAGAGGTCGCCAAGACTGGGACGAAGAGAGTGGGAATCAAACACGAGGATGAAGTTTAACGCACTGTGAAGAAATATCTTGCGAAGAAGAAACGAAAGAAATGTTTCTGAAAAAAAGTACTTAAAATACTTCAACGTAGGCGAGGTACGTGCATGGAGTACGTATATTACACCTGTTTCCACCATTTTAATAACCTCTGGGAAACTTATTATAACCGGTAGAGAACCATCAAAAATACCAGACGTTTGCCATTTAACCAATACGCACATGTGTTGTTTCAAATGGGACGATATTTTATAGCTCTTTGAGCTCCGGCTATGCCGGAAAATGAAACGCCAACTCAGTATCTAGAGAAGTGCCCTAATAAATTATTAGCGACGAAAAAATCACTTTCATTAAAAATCAGAAAGAAGGATGCTGGCAGAAGACATCGAGTTGCAAGGCCCCTCTTCAAAACAATTTTTAAAAAGGGAAATAAAAATTGTGAGATAACAATGCAAAAATAATTAATTAGCTATATATAACTATAAATATGGACATAAACCACCTGTGAATGCAGGAAAGCCCAGAAGAAATCCAGCACATTTTTTTGTGCAATCCATCCATCCATCCATCGTATGTAACGTAATGTTTCGTGAATTCACTCTGTGAAATTGGGATGTTTTAAAATCCAAGAATTCATCAAAGATAAAAATCAAAGTCAACGGAGGACTCAAGGAAGAATTATTCGTTGGCATTAGATAAACGGCTATTTAAACCGTTTAGATGGAGTTCTTCGAATTGAATGTAAATCCCTGTGAAACATCAAGCGGAGATACATACCTGCTCGTCAATTGTTCGGTTGACTGCTTTTCGCCTGTTCATGAATGCAAGACCTTCTTGCAATATCGCCACAGCAGACATCCTGCATTGACACGGGAAAAGTGTGGCAAGGTATTTCCGCTATTCGTTGTTAAATATATAAATTTATTAGACATGCATGAGTTATTCCTTCATTCAAGTCATTGCTACGAGACTGTGATTCCTATAACAAAGGCACCGAAGGATACACAGTTAATATTGTGCTTGAAATTCTCTCGAAAATGCATAATTGAGATCATTAAAAACATATGCCGTTTTTTAATATTTTGCCCTATTTGGTATGGCCTCGAAAGTGACGAAATTTTTACAGCACAGCCTCAAAATTTACTAAAAGAAAAGGTTGAGATTTAACGGGGGCTGTGACGTCACACCCACGGATTTTCCTAGATTTGACCGTGACGAGTCATTCCTGAATAATATCCTTGAAGACTGGGACCCGCGGGGTTGGAAGCATGTACTTAATTCCCCGCACCACCCCAATCCTCTTATGAGATGAATGAGAGTCGAAAATGAAACATGTACTCTTATATTTCTTCATCAGCCAATTCATTCACCTCTACACCGTACACACTTTTTTCCGTAACGAAAGGTTTTGTCTACATGCCACCACTCTTGTTTATCTTATTCCACTCGTATCGGTCTTTTTTCCAAAAACAGCCGGCAGTTAGGTGTGGAGGAAAAGGTAGGGAAGGAAAAATTCCAACACCAAAGGGCTCGGGTTCGAATCCAAGACTATAACGATGATTTCTTTAATAAAAATTATTACATGAACTCTTACAGCACCCTATCAGGTATGCTAGAATGATATTTGATGAAGATATCAGTGAAGAATCACTCGAGTCTTGATAAAAAAATTACGATTCAATGGGCGAACCATCTTTCTCGAGGGAAAGAAGGTATAAGTCGTTCTGCCATAACAAAATAAGGAGAATTTCTTAGCGAGAGCTCCACATTTTATGATATATTGAATATGAATATTCTCTAAACGTTAGCAAATCGGACTGGTTAGAGTTGAAATACTTAGTAGTCTAGTACTAAGAAATACTAGAGAAGATAAAATAATCGAATTTTAATCATTTTACCCAAAATTATTGAAAATATTGAAAAAAGAAATATTGGTCTGTAATTGGTTTGTCTCCTATTTTATGCAGAGGTTTATCGTAAAAAAAACTAGTTACTAATATGATATTTAGCTCAGTGTTAGGCATTTCTGTAAACTCAACGTTAATATATTCAATTAAGTGTTTTTATATTGCCGTTCCCTTGATTTGGTTTTATTGCATAAAATTTATACGATTAGCTAGCGTAAGTGAAATGAAACTCAAGATTTTTCCATGCATTAAAGTGTCTGGATAAATACCAAGGTCGTAAACGTTTCAATACATTTGCGTGTGCCGCTGTCTCAATATTGGTACAAACTTCACGTCGAAAGTTTAGAAGTATTACTTATACCATTACGAATGCTATATGAATGTGTGAGAAACTGAACTCGGAGATAATTCATTACCAGTATTTGTTAAATATGTATGTTAAATATTGCTCCCGTGCTTGCTATTTTGGGGAAGTAAAATTGCCAGTTGGGCACCTAAAACAATACAATGTGCAAAAAATGCCTTACTGTTTTTCTAGAAACTCCAGCATTGATGAAAGCAGCGGGTTCACTTTTTCAGAGCGAGTCTATCTTTCTCAGACAGAGACTGCCTGCAAAGCAAGCAACAGGTCTGCTAGTCTATATATATTAATTTTGTAGCGTATCAGTCAGTCAAACAGTCATTCTGTATCCATTTTGTTTATGCCTCTCTCAAGTTTTGAGCTAGAGAAATGAGGTTTGGTGCATTAAATGTGGATTCTCTGTCTGTATGATTTGATAGTAAATTTGGTTTGGTAGGTGGAATATTTTGGGGTTGTTTTTACCCCAATATTGTCAACATTGATACCCATAACATAAGCATTGAATTCGGTGCAGGTGTTTCTTCATTTGTTTTTTAAAATTACTTGCACTCAAGATACTGGACGGATATTTGCATCATAGAACACATGAAAGAATGTAAAATTTCATTCAATTTTCTTATGCGCTTCGTTTTTGTCCAAGTACTGCGTATTCATCTCGAACTATCATTATTTTTTCTTCCTTTTCAACAATAGATATTTCCTTGGCAACCGGGCTTGAATACCCATTTAATAGCGATTTTATGAATGGCTATTCACTCCGGCAGCCTTTAAAGGCTAGGTTCAGTGACTAATTTGATAGTTGTAGTCAAACGACTACAGTTCCCCGTTCACGTTGCCCTCTCAATGACATCAATAAGAGTCGATCGCTTCAAGTGCGTAGATTAAATCTGGAAAATCCATGCCTTTCGCGTGGTCAATAAATTAAATGTTGCATTCTCACGAGTGGAATAGATCAGTAATGCCAAATTCAACACCAGCTGATGATCACAACGCTTGCCTCAAAGCGTCGCATCTTTGGAGACATGCACAGAAACTCACGCTAACGACCAATGTGCGCGTAAATCTGCAGCGCAATGTGCTAACCATATTTTCAAAATAGCTGTTGGACATCAGTAATGGAAAAGTACCAGTTGATGCTGACATGAAAAATATTTCATTCCACTGAACTTTTATATCATTGTTCCATCGATCGAACAATCATTTCAGAAAGTTTTTCCACAAGTTGACACCAATTACAAAAATCACCGATGGCTTTGCGAACGCGCTATTTTGGTAGCAAAAAAACACCGACGTCAATGCAATCAACTACGCCATCCACGAACGAATTTCGGGCGAGTCTCTCACCTACAAATCGATTCATCTACATCTACATCTACATATTACCCCGCAAGCCGCCTCAATAGGCGTGTGGCGGGGGGTGTTAGGACACCAGCCGTTTAAAGATAAAAAGGAAACGCTCTATGAAATTACGCCTTGCATTTATTAAAGTCCCTTATTGTTCGGGGGAAAAACGAATTCCCATACCTATCCGTTCGGCAAAATATCTCTCTTAATTTATCGTTTCTGTCGGACCTGGAAATATAGTGGGGTTCTAATATGATGTTCTCCGTGTCGCTCTGAAAGATATCTATTCTCAATTGCTCAAGTAATCTAAGCCTAGCGCGCAGCCTCCGAGTCTCTAGCGGCTCCCAGCCTAATTCGTTTAACATCTGCGTAACGCTGTCTGTACGCCCGTAGCAGTTTTTGACGAATCGCGCAGCTTTCCTTTGTATTTTATTAAGTTCCCGAATTAATTCTTTCTGCACCGGATCCCATATGCTTGCTGCATATTCAAGGTGTGGCCGGACGAGTGCGAAATAGCACCTCTCTTTTACTTTTTCATCTGAGAATCTTCCCACAATACGCTTGACGAATCCTAGCTTCTTCAGAGCTCTGCCACAAATATTTCTTATATGTGTTCCCCACGATAGGTTTGAGGTTATCGTAACTCCCAGATACTTAACTTCATCTGTCGCCTTTATCTTAACGCCATCCACAGCATATACACGGGGATAGTTGGACGACCTCCCCAAGAAATGTACCGCCGCACATTTGCTCAGATTAAGTTCGAGTCCCCACTCTTGGCTCCACACATGAACGTTGTTTAAATCCGATGATAGAATTTCAAAGTCAGAGTGATCATTAATTTCGCGATAGATGACAGCGTCGTCAGCAAATAAACGTATTTTACTGCTAATTCGAGAGCATAGATCATTTATGTATATAATGAACAAAAGGGGGCCGATTACGCTTCCTTGTGGGACACCTGATGTCACTTTAACTGCATCAGAGCTAATTCCGTCAAGAACTACTTTTTGCTTACGATCACTCAGAAAGTCGCGTATCCAGTTTACTACTGTTTCGTTTATGCCGCATGACTGTTATTTGTATAAAAGTTTGTTGTGAGGTTCCGTGTCGAAAGCTTTCTTAAAATCTAGGAATAATGCGTCCACTTGTGTTTTCGATTCACCAGATTTGAGAACGTCATGAAGAAAGAGCGCGAGCTGTGTTTCACATGATCTACCTTTCCAAAAGCCGTGCTGACAGCCATGAAGGAAGTTACGACTGTCCAGGATCGTCATGATATTGCTAACGACGATATGTTCGAGTATCTTGCCTATAATAGACGTTAATGAAATTGGTCGATAGTTCCCTGGGTCATGTCTGTTTCCCTTTTTGAATATCGGTGTAACGTTTGCAATTTTCCAGTCTATTGGTATCTTTCCTTCAGACAATGACTTCTTGAATATTATGTCTAAGAACGGTGCGATCTGTGGCGCTAATTCCTTGAGGACACGCGCGGGTATTCCCTCCGGACGGCTCGATTGATAGCGTCATGAATGCGGACGAGATTTTTAATTATCCAATTGAGTTTTTAAATTCGTTGGATCTTTCTGGTGTACCACCGCACAAATTGTCACTCAAACTCGGCGCAACAATAATTCTCTTGCGCAATATTATTGCACCACGATGGTGCAATTCACAACAGAGTTCTGATCATCCATTGATTTTAATAGTCCTAATGAACCTCTTTGGAATGCAAGTAGAGTTTACAATAACAATTTGCTCCTGGCTATAAAATATAACAAATATAATAAATATTCGAAAATGGAAGCATATATTTTCATCGGTATTCGGGGCGATTTGTTTGTTTTTAATTAAATAGGATTCAAAAATGTATTCTGCCTAAGGTGAGCAAATACGTGAATATCAAGGGTCACATAAATGTCGTAATCATGGAAAAAAAGTAGTGGATATATTAAGCACATTTATGAATCTTTTACCTGCGACAATACATGGGCACGAAGCAGTTTATACTAAATAAATAATACTACCATAAATAATACCCTTTACGAGATTATGAAACCATGGTTCACTAAATTAACATTATCACCTTGACTTTTTTTTATTTGCAATTTTTGGAAACACAACAAGCCTCTTGAGTACTGCCAAGTAATTTGAACATGCTTTTTCTTCAAGTGTTTGGTCACTTAGGTGACGGACTGGGATTTGAACACATCCCCCAAGTTTACTATGGTAGATTGTTATTTCTCCCTCCACTCCCAACACCCCTAATCCAAAAGAAAGGTTTTTCCTTAAGCACAAGACATTAAGGGCATTAAAAAGTAATGGAAAATTTATTTCTCTGAAAGTATGGAACATACTTTTCAAATTGGGGAGAGCATTGGTACACTCTTCAGTCCTACTGATTATTTTTCGAAGTAGTCTCCATCCGTTTCTTGAGCTTTCGCCAGCCTTCCGGAAGAGCATGTACGCGAAACCACTCAGTATCATGCGTGCTTCTGGTGACGAAACCACTTTATTACCTCGTGCTGAACATCGTCCTTTTACGGAGTGGATCCGGAGCATTCTTCAACGAGCTAAACATTCGAGGTCCGACGGTGCCAAGTTGAGGCTGTAGGGTGTGTGTGGCAAGACGGTGAAGCCAAGTTTTGCGATCGCTTCACGATTTCACAGGCTTGTGTGGGGTCTCGCGTTCTCGTGTTGAAGCAGAATATCGCAAAGGTTCTTTTCTGGCCGAGCACGTTGGTTTAGTCGTAGCTGCGAAGCTGTGTAGACCTCAGAGTTAATGATGGATCCTTTAGCCCTCCCCTCCAATAAAATAACAACATTTATGCCTCAAAACACAATGGTCATGGTCTTGCCTGCTAATGGGACTGATTTGACGTTTTTCTTTCAAAGGCGATTGGGTATGGTGCCAATATACTGTCGCTTCGTTTCGGGCTCGAATTAATGAACCCACGGTTCATCAGCGGTGACGATACGGGATAAGAAATCATCCTCCTCACACTCGTAGCGTTGCAGCAGTTTAAGTGAAATATTTTTCCTTGCCGCTTTCCGGTCACACGTGAGCTCTTTGGGGAACGATTTTGCGCACGCTTTGGAATACCCCATTTCAAGGATGATGTGGTGAATACTCCAGAACTGACGGACAATTTTCACAACTGTCAGGCAGTAATGCATTGATTCTCCCAAATTGCTTCTCCACCACGCTGCGGCATCACTGGAGTCACAGCTATGGCGGAGCGATCATTCAGCGGTAAGTCGGCAAAATCGGCCTCTGTCCCCTCCAACGTCACTCATTGTGCTCATTGGCTAACTGTGCATCGGTCTACAGCGGCAGTTCTGTTCGTATTACACAAACGCTGACAGGTTTTTCCAGTGTTTTCTCCTTCGGCAACGAGAAACACGATCACAGCACGCTGCTTGTAACGTGCATCACCTGAGACACTGACAACAGCCATTTTCAACGCTCACTACCGAACTTCCACCTGGCTGCGGATCTTCCAACTTCGCAGAAGCGAAAAGTTTAGACTAGAATATCTCAACAATCTAGCCGCATAGCATTTTTGGTGTCGTAGAAATAAACTGTTGTGCTTTACTTTTTGAACGCCCCTAGTATTATCATCTATTCGAGCACATTATAAAGACCTAGTTTAAAGTTTTCTATTGTACACTGACCACATTACTGGAAAACGTCGTCAGTAAATTTCCAAACTTATTTTATGTCGTAGCCAGATTTATCGTTGAAAATAAAAATTCATTGATTCATTGATATTTATCAACCGTACATTAAGGGATATCTGGAATACTGAAGATGTCGGGTTTGTTTACGTGCACTTACCCAACGGAAATATCTATCATTCAATTGGGCATTAAATAATTGATGCAATAAAGATTTTTAAAGCTAAACAGCTAGTACAATTCCACAATTCACTAATGAAAAACCGCCATGCATCATACTTTGACCGACATATTCGCAATAAGGGAATGGAATATGAATTTGCAGGTCACATACGCCTATGCGTATGCAACCAGAAATCAACAGAGACTCACGAATATTTTGCCCAACTTTCATCTTATCGAACCTAAGTTCAGTGTAAAAATCCCTAAGACATCACGAAGAATTTCGGGTGTTATATTTGCCGCATTGAAAGTAGAAACCAATTAAGTTTTCAAGTCGTAGTACCTAAACTGGTAAAAGCACCCGGTGCGGTGATTTTTTCGCCATTATTTTTTACTCATTTTCGTGTCTCTCAGTCAGTTCTCAGTCTCGTGTCTCGCAGTCAGTCACTCTCGCCCAACTTTGACTGCTTGAGATTAAGAAACACCAACCACTTCGCAAGATATCTGCTGGTTGTCTCTCGCTGTACGTACTCGTATTTGAGAGGCAGATGAATAAACAATATATCCATTCGAGTAACAAGGTAACGCTTAAAATCTTAGCGGAATGGGAGAGTTGAAGAATTTAGAAATAATGGCCATTGGAAGGCCCCTCTTCCACTTCTCAGTTTCCCCAATGGATTCCTTCTGCACAATTTCCTTTTATTCCATTTCATTTCTTCCCTTTTATGTGCCCATTACTCCAATGATGAAACCCTACTCTGCGAAGAAATCATCTAGCGGTGGAAATAACTAATAAATCCGGGAATCCATTAAAAATATATCGCGTTTGGTGGGGGTGGGGGAGCCATTAGCGTCCGATTCCTAATTGGAGGGAAGGAATAATTACTTCGGAGTGGAAAGGAAGAGCCTTCCCCTATTCCTTATGCGTCATCCACTTCTCGACCTCGATTCAACGAGAGAAACGGTCGCGGAACGATCATAAAGGGATAAAAAAGGAGATGGAGGCTGCGTGAAAAGGAAGAATATATGCTTTGGAGGGAATCGAGGGGAGTGCAGAGTAAAAGCCATAAAAGTGTGTACAAAAAAAGGTGGGCAGCGTAGTTGGAAATTGAGTTCATTTCCTGGTTAGAACACGATAAAAAATCGTAACAAAATGTGAAGCGTGTAGAAGATAGCGTCGCTGCGAATTGCTGTTCCGTTAGTTGTTCTACCTCAACTGGAACGGAAAATGATATATTTTTCGTGAGCATCCAATGCTAAGACATATTGAAAAGGGAATAAGAAGGCTATGGTGAATTGAACTTCCGATAGTTATCAACTACATGACTTGCAACGATGATCCTTGAGCATAGTTTAAATCATGAGCATACCGATAAAGTTGATTTCAGTGCATTTATTGGCCCAAATATTGCGGAATTTAATTATCTCTGGTAAAACAAGAATAGAATAGAAGGAAAAAATTAATAAATCCCAAAGATCCTCATGTGAGAGAATGGATAAAGTAGAATACAAAAACAGATATATATGTTAGTATAGATGGACCGCGAAAGTTATGGGTAAATGCGGAGGAAATAATGTAATGTTCTTAATCAGAGAGTGATATGAAGTATGCAAGTACAGCAGTAAATAAATTCTTTGACTTTTCCTACCCCGAATGGGAATGGCATGGTGCGTATGTAGAATTGTATGGACATGAAAACTTATCTATTTGAATCATGATAGTAACTGGTTTTCAATCCATTATTACAGTATTCATAACTTCAGCGCTTCAAATTTCGGAACGTGAGAAATTTGTCTTCATAATATGCTTACTTACGCTCTACCCCTGAAATAATGCACCACAGCTGTCCGTCTCATTATTACATTTGAGTTATATAAAAAATACAGAATTTATGCTTGAGATAAGCCATCATCACAAATTTAATCAACAAAAGCAAATATTCGTAGCGTTTCATTATTTAATATTACCAATCGATTCTTCCTATATGAACATGCTTAGACATTGAAACCAATCTTGCGAAAGTGCTTCTATATTCTCATTACAAGGAGAAACCACACATTCCCACAGGGAATTTATATTATTTGTAAGGCAAGATGTAACAATCATAATCTCTCTGATTATATCCCATTTCCATTTTGTGCCTTTTATTTCCTGCATCAGCAACTTAACCTATGACGAAAGCGTAGCGTAGGTTGCAGTATTTCAAGATGTGAGTACGAATAAAACTTATCGCTCTTTCTAATATCTCTAAGAATAAGGTGGCGGAAAGTAAGAATATGGTGAGAGGAAGTTATTATTAAGGGGAGGGAAGGAAGGTTATATAGTTTAAAGGCTCTCTTCAATGAAGCTAACAAGCTCTGTTATTAAAAAAATCAAGCATAAGCTAAAATATACATGCAGGTACTTATAACTACCGCAAAAACTACTAAACATATACTGATCATAATACATGGTTTATGTATTGCTAATGCATGGTTCATAATTCATTCGCAGGTACCCATATGTATTCCGTTTTAATGGGCAAGTACATTTTCATGCACTGAGCTTTCGTAATGGCAAAACTATAATCATTTTTACTTAACGGTAGATATCCGTTTTTTCGGCCATGTACCAATGTCTAGGCCATGATAAATCGATGATAATTTCCGCAGCCACCGGGGTATAAACTGAGGTCCTTCGAGTGGGAAACAAGTGCTCTAGTGAC
The DNA here is from genome assembly GCA_963573305.1 of Pyrrhosoma nymphula. NCBI lineage: Eukaryota > Metazoa > Arthropoda > Insecta > Odonata > Coenagrionidae > Pyrrhosoma > Pyrrhosoma nymphula. Next base: position 43,408,777 of record OY754334.1, read on the forward strand.
AATATTCCTAAAATAATTACGTATATAGCATCATCACCGATTATCATGTTCTTAGGCATTTCATTGTGTTTTGCTTAGCTAACACGAATGTCACTTCTTGATGTCTCCAAATGGATGAAAAACGCTGGGCCAGTAGATGGGCAGAAATACAGTATGAAGTACAGGAGGAAATGAAGTAGGCTTCAAGGAGTTATTTCGGACGAATATTCAGCCCCAGTTGCAAGTGGCGCGTCCCGTCTCCAACAGCCTGGAGAAGGAGGAAATCTAGACACAAAGACGGAAGAATCAGAATGCCGTGAGTGTAAATGATAGATTAGGAAGAAAGAGAAAAATTTGTGGAGAGACAATCCGGATTTCGAAGAGAAGGCGAGAATGATGGGGAAAATGAGAAAATAAAGAAAAGGAGATATGGGGTAAGACCCTAAAGGATCAGGATACGGAGGAAGGAGGAGAAAGTAAGACGCAATGGGATAGGTGGGAGGAAACAAAAGAAATGAGAGAGGCTAGGGGAAATGTGGAGTAGGCATCAGATTCGGTAATCATTACTGATCGCACGGCCCTTTTGTTTTCCTGGAGTCTTGACTTTTAGATTCAGAGTAGAAGGGAGAATTAGGAGAACATTCACTCGAGGTCACACAGGATTAACAATTGATAGAACCTTAGTGAAAAAACCAAATGGAAAAAAATATGCATGACCTTATAATGAATTCGATGTATTGATCACGAAATCGATCGTGGTTGACTCGCAAATAGCATTATTTCTGAGATGAACGTAGTTGAAGTAAGGATGTATATTTCTCAATTTTAATTGCACGATGAATTTTCATACACAAAACAGTAGCAGTTTTAAAAAACTAATTTTCATAAATATATTTATGAATACTCTCTTAGTGCTTTGCAGTTAAGTTGCATTATTTATTAAAACGTTATCAATTCTCACTCACACCACCTAATGGAGAATACTTCACAAATATCCCACCAATGTACGCACAGCGTACTGTGAGTACAAGGTGGCACATAAGCATACAATTAGATAAATCGTGGACGAGTTTACTTGTACAACACTGTACTTTTCAAACAACTTTTAATGCTACCTAAACTGGTTTCAACGTTTTCACGTCATTTCAAAGTTTTATCTCAAAGCGTTATCTTTTATTAATAATACAAGTATTAGGGCGTAAATCAACTAACTAGCTAAACTACTAATTTACAAACCTAGTTAACAGTCTCATTGGCGGCTTTTATGGTCTCTTATCGTTCGCGGGAAAAAATATGCTTTAAATCTGTCCGTTCTGCTGTTTAGTTCCCTAATTTTATTCACATGATCTGATCTACCGTAGTATGTCGAATTTCGTTAAGTGTTGTTAACTTCTTCAGAAAACAAATTTGTTTAGCTCTTATATAATAAATTAAGTATACACTTTATTCGTCAGTCAGAAAGCAATTCCAATCCCAGTTGCTGCAAAAGGTCAGTAACACTAACGAGATTATCATAACGGCCTCTAAAGTACTTTGTCGATCTTCGTTGCACGCCTTCTAACTGGATTTTTAAGCCTATCTCATAGGGATCCCTAATACTGGCAGCATAATCCAAGCGGGGTCTAACAAGAGAGTATTCTTATCTTTATCGTCGCACTTGCCAAGTACTCTGATAACAAATCACAATTTACGATTTGCTTGGCCGGTAATTTCTCAAATATTTTTTACATATTTCAAATATTAAATTTACCACACGATATATCATTAGTCAGTTTAACAGATATTTAACCCACTCTACAGTCTCTAATTGGCTGTTGTGTATGCAATAGCTGCTATGAGAAGTTTTTCCGTTTTCAAAAATTCATAACAAGATATTTTTTTAAATTCAATACTAGCTGCCACATATCGCACCACTCACGTGTTGCTTCGAGGTACTAAGTTAGCGCTTGCTTACCCATTTAACGCCTAGCGTGTTCATATGATCACAGCAAACATTTCTTGCTCAACCTGGCCCTCTTTTCGGCATTTCTTAAAATTATTGTAATGCGGTTTTGGTAACAATATTTTGATATATATATCGACATAAAGTCGAAATATTAAATCAATTCACTTTAATGTTTTTGATACACAGCTTTCTCAAAGTGGTGGCCTACCCTAAACTGCTCTGCGTGAATGCATGACTTTAGTTTACTACACATTAAAAGAGTATTTTTCTTCAAATTCTTATGCATTACATGCACTAAGAATACTAAAATATACCCTACAGCTTAATATTGTTATAAAATTTTCATCAATAATGATATTATTTAGAAGAAATGTTACGCGTGATCGTATGATCACGCTAGGCGGATACTGTTGCAATAGGGTTCCACGAGGAATGCAGCGTTACGAACACTTTTTTTCGATAAAGGTAATAAGATATTTCTTATTCGGGACAATTTAATAAAGCGCTGGTGTTTCATAGCTTTCATGTTATTCTTTTCACTTTATGGTGATGAGTGAAGAATTGTACACCGATCATTCTTTGGCATGTCTGTAGTGAAGCTACTTTGTGACACATTTCCACAACTCTCGGCTGAAGCGTCCCTACAATTTATATCCTGGTACTATTTTACAATGCAGCTTGTAGTAAAATGAGTCATGAAATACTATTATGTAACAATACCAGTTAGAAAGCCATGAAACCGGAGTGTGGAATGCTACAATGTAACAAGGGTGATTCACGTTTTTCTTCTCTGCACAACGATTCGACCTAATTTCATTACTATGCGGGCAACTTCAGGAGGTAGACGATCTTTTCTTCTACTAAAAAGCTGAGCTATATCACATCAATTTACTACGGCAAATATCATTGAACTGTTTAAAAATTATTCATTCAACGCCTTTCTTTTTATTGGAATGACTGTTGAAGAGGTTTTATCAGCACTGGAAGATGACAAGGACACTTTAGGCATCTACATAGAACCTCCGGAGAGGAGCGTGTTATCTGATGAAGATTCTCTTCAGAGGATGGTAGTGGCTTCATAGATAATCTGTCCGGCGGTCAATTTCGAGTGGGTGCTGAAATATTTGTGAGTACTCAACGAGGGGAACGTGAAAGTGATGGACTCGAGGCCAGTGACAAACTGGTTAACTTAAAATCAAATAGGAAGAAAGTGAAACAAGCATTGACTACTTGGAGAGATAGAAATCTTTGTGTAAAAAATTCATTATTTCCGGACGCAAATTATTGTGACATTGGTGAGAAGTCACCGACTGAAATTTTCGAGTTGATATTCGATGATGAATTAATTGACTTCCTAATTTCGCAGTCAAAAGATTATGCCGCATTGAAGAATTTTCGTAATTTGAATATAAAATCTGCTAAAATGAAGGTCTTCCTAGGAATTTCGATCCTCTCGGGTTATAATAAAGTTCCCAGTTAACGTGATAACTGGGATTCATCTGGCGACTTACGTAATTAATTTGTTGTGAATTCTATGCGCCGGGATAGGTTTTTTACATATATATATATAGGTTTTAACACTGTGCAATTAATTCCCAGCCTAGTACAGAACACAAAATGTGAAAGCTAAGGCCAATTATGATTCAAGTGAAAACCCCGATTTATAGCTTAGTTCCGCCCTGAGGAGCACCTGTATTTTGATGAGTGCATGGTTGAATATTTTGGACGACATCCTTGTAAACAGTTCCTACGCGATAAGCCAATTAGATTTGGCTACAAAGTATGGCCTCTAAATAACACTGCCGGATATTTAATGAACTTTGAGGTTTATAAAGGTGGAAACCCTGCATAAAATTCCGAATATGAGATTATGGTAGGGAAATGCGCTGCTCCTATTCTGCAAGTGCTGGACGAAATTCCTTAAGAAAAAAGAACTTTACCTATTAACTATGTTTTGATAATATATTTACCGGGTTTGATAGCTAACCGGGTTAACTTCTAAAAGAGCTTAGGTCGAAGGTTAGGAGCCCCAGGAACTATTAGATAAAATCGAATTCCAAAAGGCTGTCCAGTAATGCCACCTAAAGAAATACGTAAGAAAAAATAAAGGGGTTTTTATGAGAAATGCCTTAGTAAGGAGGACGACATTCTTTTGGTCAAGTGGATAGAAAATTCCACAATCAGCGTGGTGGGTACCATTGCATTCAGCCCGCGATTATCACGGGCAGAAAAGAGGACTGTTCGCATTCCTCGCCCATTAGTGATTTCAGATAACAAATGTTACATGGGGGGAATGGACACAATGGGCTCTTCAAAGACTGAAGCTGTGACGTGTCACCTCATGCACCAATCATTAGCTGCGCTGTTTCAAATTCTCGTTGAAATGACACTTTCATATTTTACCCTGCATTTTTCGATATCAGCCCATCGTTCCTGATGATGAGACCACTACTAAGCACAAAGAGGAAGCTGAAAAAAATAAGGAAGCATGAAAACCTTCGTGTGCATTCAATGCTGTGATTCAATGGGTCAGCGACTCGAACCATCGGAATAGCTGACAAAAAAGGAATAGAAGGTAAAGCGAGGTGTCAAGGTGTCTCCTCGAGGATGTACGAGTTCGGACGTCCTTGTGCATAGTGCTGCCATCAATGAGACAAAAATATCAACAAAAAAAATGAATAGTACAAAGCAACTGAATTAGAATTTATGCAGCATCCCGCTAAACCCAAATTAATCGTTTTATTTAGCAATTTATCCGTACTAATTGTAAGTTTTGTTGCATTCAGAAGTTTATTTATTTCTCATAACAGAGTGTCGTATGCATTTCGGTGTATAATTTCTTGTGTTATTATTTTTCAAAGTTATAATTGCGTTATCTTTTTTTAAGGTTGTTTGTTTATGATAATTAGCCTTTAATTTGTCGTGTAATTATCTTTCCAACCTTGAAATGTCTCTCATAACATTTTTATTCAATCATCTGTATTTTCTTACCATTTCATTTGAGGTAGGATTTTGTATGAAGTTTAAGAAATTTGAAGTAAGCACTTTTAGTTATATACCAATTCAGAAAATTATAACTCCCCAATAGAAACTACACCGGAGAAACCAACGCTTAAATACGTAAAATAAAAGTAAACGATAGGTGATACGTTGGCGAAGGTTTATTAAAAGCACCGAACTATAACTAAACACACCTACAGTAGATATCTACCACATAATTTTATTATATTGACACTCCGGTTTGGTAGATATTTCTTAAATATCCTTCACATGCTATGCTTAGTTGTCTCTTTCTTTAGGTCATTACTTTTCGTTCTTAAGACATGGTACACCACTACGTGAAATTGCAATGAGGTAAACTAGATATTCATTCATATTATGAAAATATTCGAAAGAATTATGCCGGAGATAAATATAAAAAATTACTGTACAGACATTATGAATTCGAGGTTAATATTTTTATATAGGGCTTCCTTCTCATTCCTAGAGATAACTTTAACCAATAAAACCGTTGCCACTCTAATATAGAGTACCATTAGAAGCAAAGGGCAACAATATTATCACCGACATTTCCTAACTTCTTCAGTAAATAGCACATTACGCAAATTCTGTGATCTGTTCTAAATTCTCCTAAAAGTGGCATAGGAAACAAATGCAAAGCGTTCTGCGCGTCCCCCGGATGTATTCCCAAGGTTCAACATTCCAAAATGGAGGCCCGAGGACGGGTCGAAGTGTGCACCCAATGTATCCTCGATGGAAGCGTCCTCGCACGGATCCTTGCGAGGATGCCAAACCAATTCGGACATCCTTCAAGATGGCCGCCGTCCTCGGAAGGACGTATATGCGCACTTGGAAGGATCCTTACGGCGAATTCGGATGCGGCTTTAACCATATTCATATCAGGTCACGTGGTATGACCTAGGTTCTGAGAGCCAATCAAAAGACGAAGTGCTGCATGAATTTCCAAATAAACCACGGCACGATTTATTTTGAATGTTTTGAGTCAATGGGGAATGTCACTGAGGATATGTAAAGAGACAAGAAAAATACAGTTCGATCAAATTATTAATTTCTGAAGCTCGAAGTGATTACATTAAGGTTAACAGTGACGAATGCGCGATTTGATTATCTATGGAAGAGGTGCATGACTTCCCAGCAGATCGGAGTCTTCGAATGGAGAGAACATATTCCATTGAAGATATAATGTTGTTCCGTCCGAGTGTTTTGAGTTAAGTAATACTTCATTATCAAAGAAATTTATCAAATATTCGCCTGACTATTCCAAACGCTGCGTAACTATGATGAATAGTTCTTATTCTGTGATATTGTCCTGACGAGGTAATTTAAACATTAATTGATATTTATTATATTTAGCTCTATAAATTTAGCATTCAGATGTGTTAGGAATAGAAACTCACTTCCTACGAGTTATAATTTTGTTTAGGTGCAATTAGCCGGAATGTTTATTATTAATATCAGTCAACAAATGTGGTTGTTCTATGGGTACATTAGCCCTTTGTCCTCCCATAAAATGAAAAAAGAATCATATCGTTAACTGATAAACCGCAGCATAATTTTAATTTTACTATCCTCAGGTCTTAAATTTGAAACTAGAGAGGGTAAATGTGAGCTTCTGTCACTCATGTTCATATTTAACCATGGGTCGATAAAGTTATGGAGTTTTAGACAGTCACAGTCTCGTGTGAACACAATCTTCTCGAGTGGTTTAGCTAAGGTACAGAGTAATGAAACTGGCATTAATCCTCTGGTTTCACTGGGTTCTGTAGCTTGGGTATTGGGCGGAGGTAGGCCTTTTTCCATTGCGAAGGAAATGAAAGAAGAGAAAACTCGTAAAGTTGAATTATTAAAGGGAATACGGCCGGAAGGTATGGGCAAATGAATTTATTGTATGGGCAAGCCGTCAGGGCCGGTAAATTTAGATTTAATATTTCTTAATGCCTTTAGAACTGTGACGGAGTGAGGTATTTTTAGATAAAAATTGTCCGGGTTGAACGGAACTGTCAAGTTTAGAGGCGTGGAGATAAGTGCGCTGGGTGTACTAGAAAGAGGTCGAGGAGAAAAATATGAGTTTAATTCCACAATTTGGAGGGTAGGGGGCATTTGCTTTTTGGGGGGAATGATTTGCAGGCGGCGAAGTTCAGCCCATAAAGACGCGGAATTTCTAACGCTAGAGAGTTTTTCGATTAAATATATGTTTTTGGACTTTCGAGTTACGGTTTGCGTTTCAGAACGCAAAATTTTAAAATCAGTGTAAGTCTCGGCGTTGTCCGTTCTAATAATTATTTTGCGCATGCGATCTCTTTTTCGCATTAATGCTATAATTCCAGGCGTAATCTATGGAGCGGGGCGATGTCTAGGATAGATGATCTTTATTGGCGCAGAGTAATTTAGGATGTCGAGAAGCAACTTTCTCGTCAATAGATCGCTTCTTGAAGACTCCAATTCTCCAAATCGATTTTACTCAATAGATTTTCTTGGTTGATTTTATTGATAGCACGGTAGGAAAAGTGGGATTGTGGGAATGGTAGCATTTCGAATATGTATACCGATATAAGGTCGTGGTGAGAAAGAACAGGAACTGGACATTGATCCGAGTTAAGAATATTGCTCATCTTGGCGACCACAATCAGATCCAGCCAGGTATGAATGTTTACCAAATGATCAGTATAGTTAAAATCTACTAGTGTAAGAATAAGCGAAAAAACAGGTTACATAAATATATATATCATGGTGAAATTAAATTCAAGCGCTAAATAATATTTAGAACAAAAGTTCTTCCTCCAAGTGTTAACTGATAAAGCAGTTGCGCTACAGATTTTTGTAAAATTTATGACTTTCCAGGTGAATGCTTGATATATACAGTTATCGGATTTCCATCCGGGTGATGTTAGTGAGTTGCACCGACGTTTTTACGGCGTACTCTGCCATCGTCCTCAGGGTGAATGGTTTGGCTATAAGGGTGTCATATATTTATGCGAATTCCTTGGGATCATTTCCACGCTTTTTTTTCAATGAGTTAAGGGCTGGTATCAAAACACTACTAAGTTGGAAACTTGCTGTCTCGGTTCATGTTATTGTTCTCCAAGTGGATTTCCACAGCCTTTTTTACAATGCCATCCTAGTAGTTTTCAGCATGGCAAAGAAGTTTGGTTTCGGCAAAATCGATCCTTTGACCAAGCTCGACCATTTTCCGCCTAGATTTTTGTATCAAGATGACTCTTATTGAGTTTCTTAGAGCTTTCAATTTAAAACTTTTGTGAAATGGCTCAAAGGATATAAATACAGTAATTTTCTGGAGTTCAAGATGAAACAGTCCTTGCTTTTATATGAACTATTAAAAGTAATGAGAACTTAATGTCTTCTTGGAATTGAGACAGAGAAAAACAAACTTGGTGTAGGATAGGTTCCTGGCCACCTGGTGGCTGAGTCAATGCCTATACTATGGGGTCTTACGTTAGTGAGTCTTCCCTAAATTATTCCCTGGCCGAAGAAAAAATGTGTATATGGAGCTTAGTAAGAACAAGGAAGAACCAGATGGATGGGACACACCCTAAAGATCACAGCATCTATCAAGAACACGATTAAAGGAAAAGAGAAGGGAAGATTCTACGAGGTAAGTGAGCTAAGTAAGGTAAGTGAGCTAAGCCAAAATGTAAGTGAGCTAAATAAGGGGGTATAAGGGAAAGAAGAAATTCCAGGATGTAATGAATTCAGCAATGAATAGGGAAGAATAAAGGGCTGCAGTTAACCAACTTTCCGATTAAAAACGATGGTGATGATGCACTTTTTTATGTCAATTGTTAGTGTTTTGCCAGTGCATATGCTTAAGGATTACATGGGCTAGTTAGAACATTTACTACCATATTCCTACTGCATATCTCAAAAGTGAAGGATAAACAATGCACTTTTCCCATTAGAGAAGATATAACCATGCACAAGGTCACTTATATTAGTGGGAGAAGTCCTCCCGGAGTTATTTTCTAGGGTTTCCACTCATTCCCGGAGGCATTGCTGGAAATACCATCGGCTGACAAAAGAAGCGAGCGTGACATGTTTCACGAACTATTTAGGTCTAGGATACAAAGAGATAGAAAGGAGGAAGAGATGAAACTGAGCTGGAAAAGATACCGGAGTCGGTGAAGCAAAGCGAAGTGAGCTCAAATGCTTAAAAACTTCCGCGCCGTTTGGTTGTGAGATGGTTTAAGGGCTTTTAAATGATAAAAAAATAATATAATAAAAAAGGAAGATTTCGAGAGAGAAGGAAATGAGAGAGAGAGAAAGAAAAGGCCCCCCTCTGATAAATTGGAGCGAGAAATTAAAAAAAATTCTTTTTATAAAAGTGAATGAGTGATTTCTGTTACATTTGAGGACAATTTGGTGAAGGAAGAGGGTTTAGTAATGCAAGGAGGACGAAGCTCTGAGGGTGCGAGGAAACGTCTTGAGCGATCGTTAAAAATTAAGTGCGATTTCCTTGCTTTCAGAGAATATGGGTGGGATGGAGAAGAGGTAGCGGAGATAAAAAAAAGATACAGATCGTAAAAAAGAGGAGAGAAGGGAACAGCGAAAAAACTCCCGCGAATTCTTTTCCGCTAAAGTCTCCGTACTCCATCCGTAATGTATCATCTTTTCAATTTTCTTTCTCTTGCGATTTATGCTCAACCACCAGCATCTCACTCCTCCAATCCGCTCCCTCCTTTCTTGGAGTACAGCTCTCGCAAAAGTTCCTGGCTCAGACCTGCGAGGCAAAGAGGAGAGATAAAAGTGGAGGGGGTAAATGGAAAAGGATGTAAGGGAAAGAGAGGGAGGAAACGGGAGAGATTGAGGCAGGGCAAGCCACTTCGCGCAAGAGGCACGACGCACGCACGTCCAAGGCAAGTGGTTAAAATCACCCATCGCTATGACCTTGCCAGGGACCCTGTCTTGAGGTCTCATTGTGAGATTAGTCTACACGGGACGGCTTGAAGTGGTGAGTCATCTCACTTCTCGCAGCGCTAGAGATGGCAGTAAAGATTTTCTGACCCTGCACACTAAACAACATTCCTCCCACGTTTTATAGGATTTTGAAGGTTCCGTAGCCCGTGCCCCAAAATCGTCTACTGCGATGCGCCAGAAATTTTCCTATAGCTTTGCTGGCTTCACAATCCGTGGTTCTGGGATAAATCCCGGGCAGTAATGAATTCTTTCAAGTAGAATCTTGGAGTCTATTTAGATTTAATGAGTAAGAAAACATGAACGCCTTACTCCGTCCATCGGATGTGACGCAAAAATGAGAACCCCAAATTTGCATTCTGTTTAAGAGTAGCTAACGCCGACACGGGCTTCTCTCCACCATACTTGATTTCCTCAGATACACCTTCCCCTAATGTACTACTAATCTATCGTTTAAGCCGCAAATGATCTCAGTTGCCGGAAACTTACCCAAATAACCAACCATCCTTCCTATTCATATACACCTTCCTTTTTGTGATGACTGACTTGCCAAAAGTCGGACGGATTATTTATGTTACATACGTGAACTCAGGTTTTTCTGTTTTGCAACAATTATATTTACATTGTATTCCCTGCAATCAGATATTAAACCCAAAAGATGGAGAATATATTTGGATAATCAGGTATTAACTTCGTGGAGTTGATTCGCATCTCTCAATAAAAGATAAAGGCGTACTTTTTCCATTTGTAGTATGGCAGCAATTTACAGTTTCATATTACGAATCCAGATTAAAATTGTAGTTACTTGTGGGCACCTGTTTTAATCAGTGAAATGATTTTCCGGAAAATTATTATAAAAGTAGGTATAGGTGCATTACTTGAAAGCCAAAGATCTCACAAATTGACTAATACTTGCCCTACTTGTCCACTTATCATCACATATTACCGACGTGTTTTACTTTTTTTTAAAAACATCCACGCGGTAACGTACTAATAATACACTATTGTTTTCATCACTTATTCTTATTCTTATCTTAACTGTTTCGATAATATACAAACTCACATACTCCATAATTAACTGATAGGCTTACTTAATGTAACGCATGATCTTATTATCACCCTTACATACTTTCCTAAATGATTTTATTATTCATGTGACCTTTTGGCAAGCACGATTTTCTGTCAAATAAATAAAACTACAATTTCAGTCACCTTTCCAATTTCTATTTCCTCTTTTTACATACCCAAGCACTTACACCTTAGTCCACCAAAGCCTTTCCCTCTCTCCTTAATATCCACCCCCTGTCTTATACTCCTTCCACCCCTGCACCATCTCTCAAGACTCTTTCCGTTGCCTTTTTTGTGTGTAATGACTGACGTGGAAAAGGATGGATGGATTGATGAGGCGGTGGGAACATTTTTATCATCCTCATTTTTTTTATGCAGTCTCGGTGGTTAAAGCTCGCCTTGGGATGAGGAGGCAGGAGAAGTGGAAGAATTTGGTAGGGATAGATGTACCAGGGGAATTGGGAGGAAGGGACGCAGGAGTGGTTAGGGGTACGAGTAGGAGAGATGGACATTTATATATATATATATATATATATATATATATATATATATATATATATATATATATATATATATATATATATATAATATGTGTGTGAGGTGGGGAGATTTGGGTGTCAGGTCGGTTTAGGAGAGGGAAGAGACAGAGGAAGTTGGGAAAAATAATAAAGGTGTCCCCTTTCCTCCGCTTATGGAATTCAATCAATCTTAATTTCGGATTCACATTAAAAATCCGTTTAGGTTATCTTTTTTTCTCTCCCCTCTTCTGAGCTCCGTGATTAATTCCGCGAAAGGGATTCGTTTCGGAGGAATTAAAAAGTTCCTAGGCTGCTGGCCTGACTTCGGAAAAGGAATATTAAACACATTTTCGCGAGTGGTTGTACGGATACAGATAATTGAAAGCGTGGTGAAGATTTCATTTTCATCATCGCTATTATTTCGTACAGGGAGGAACGTTTCGGCGGTGGGGTGGTGCAAGAGGAAGGGAACCGTGCACGGAAACCACTGTCCTAGAGTTTCGGGGGAATTTTTGCTGAAAAGCGTAATTCGACTTGCGCGTGTACGATCCATTATCCAGTCAAGATATTACAATCCATTTCATCGAGGGCAATTCAAGTGACAGTCCATCATCATTATTAATCCTACCCTTTTCCTCTGTCCGTAAGCTCTTCCACGCGAGCATTCCAAATTTATAGTACGCATATTCAAGTATGATCATGTTGCTCAATATCAATATCATGTTAACGTCTGAATCTCTATATTGGCTATTAGACCACAATGGGAAATAAATACTGACTGATACGACCTCTTTGAAATCGAACTTTTTAACTCCTGATATTAGTCTATATGCAGCTATTAAGAGATTTAACAAGATCCTTTATCTCCAGACAATATAAACAACGAATAAAATATAACGAATTTAAGACGAAAAAATCTGTGAAATTAAAAACAAAAATACTTAATGGTTTTCTGAGAAAATTGTGAAGGTAAATTATTTGCTCAGAAAACATAGAAGGCATCCTAACAACATTTGTCAAAAAAACGATTACCTACTTCACGTGTAGAAACGAAGTGCGCGAGAATCTGCGAAAGGCCTGCGAACGTGACTAATACATGAAACAAATTCAACTGGCGGAGAGAGGTATTACAAACAATGGGATTTATTTAAAGAATTAACAGATGAAAAACAAATAGGCCGTGCGTATTGCAGTGAATATAAAAGAAAAGTTATAAACGATTCAAAGGTTTTAGCCACTAAATTTAGTAATTACTTTCATGAAGTATTTGAGACTACATATTAAAAGTTTAACATCGTTAAAACAGCACCTATTAAGAACCGGTGTTCCATAAAAAATGGAATGGAATCTTTGTAATCTGAGCTTGTGGTTCCGATTATAAGAGTGGAACTGGTAAAAAAAATTCCCTAGTAATGTGTATCCTGGACATGATGATATTCATTTTAAACTTTTAAAATTAGCGATCGAAAATGTCGCTCTTGTGTTTGCTCATGTTTGTGATTTAAGTTTTACTAGTGGCGTACATTGTTGCCCACTTGAAATGCTGTTGCTCTGCATAAAAAAGAAGACAAACTAATTGTCACGATTTATAGACCAATATCTTTTCGATCAATGTCTTAAAACTTTTGAAAGTTCGGTAACTTAAATTCACAAGTATTTCAGCTCTACGCAGTTTGAATCTATGCAAGAAATGGTTCCTCTATAGAAACTTATGACTTAATTATGCAATGAAATTGATTCCAATACGCGCACAATGTGGTTATATTTAGATATCACCAAGGCATTTGACACGCTTTGGCATGAAGTGCTATTGTTAACATTCAATCATAGAGTCTGTAATGTTCTTTATTACCAAGTACAGCCACCATTCATATAAGGCATGTATTATAGAATACAACAATAACATCAAAATATACAACATAAACATGTACCTGGATGCAGGTTACTAACGCTGATAAGTATATAACAGACTCATATGTAACACAGGCATACTAAGTAGAATAGCATTAAACTTTTAAAGTTTAAAAGTTACTTGTCCCCAAGATCCCAGTGTGCGATAGTAAATAAAAATCACTATTTTAAACCCTATTATACCCCTAGATTTTATAACTCTTGGGACAGGAAACGTAGACATTGCCACGAGAAAAAATCGGTCTGGACCGGGAATCGAACCACGAACCTTTGGCTTGCCGATACGCAGACTACTAATCAATCCAGGCATGCTAATAGCCGTGGCAGTTTTAGGAAAGAATTAAGATGCCTGGGTAGCGCAGTGGTCTACACGCACTTCCCGGCTAGCCAAAGGTCTGAGGTTTGATTCCCGATCCAGGTCGATATTTTTCCGTGGCAATTTCTACGTATTTCATCGCCTTTTTGCGGCAGGCATGAATAAATTCCGGACCGGAGTTCCTCAAGGTTTTGTCTCGAGAAATATTTTATTTTTGATTTTTGTCAATGATTTGTAAGAGCATCAACTACATCGTAACTTCGAAGCATTTGCAGGCGATGTAGCATTTGCAGCCCTCTGTTACATTGCACCAAAATGGGATTATGTTGAATCTCTAGCTAATTATGATAAACATTTCAAAAGATAATGTTTCTATTTAAATCGACTGGAACTGAGTGTACAGACTAAATTAATGTGTTTGTAAATTAGCAATAAAACAAATATATCTTTAATTGAAAATCTATGAACTGTCATGTTAGTTCCGGAATTAAAATATTTAGGAGTGATCTTGGACAATAATTTATCTTGGGATAAACATATCAGCAGTATAAACAAATGTCTAAGGAAAGTTTTATCCAAATATTATTATATTCGTCAAAAATGTACATTTAAATTCAAATGAACGATAAATCAGGCTCGCGTTCCTTCCAAGCTTACTTAAGACATTATTTTCTGGGGCAGTACTAATAGAAACACCAAGATACATGCGCAAACATAGCAGAAAAAAATTATAAGGTCCAGAGTGTCAATAGAGTGCTATATTACCTCATATCCATTGTTTGTAAGTCTTAAAATGTTACCACTTAAATTTTTTGATAGTTTTACGTTTCCGTGAACATCTTATGCCAGAAGTAGAAATATGAACGTTGCCGAAGTAAAATTCCAGTATAACTTAAGAAATTAATTGGATTATATTATTGGATTATTTGATTATATAAATTTATTAAAACCAAGAATAACCCTGTTCAAAAGATCATTTTTGTGTATGGGGCCTAAAATATTCAATGTATTGCCTATAAAATAGAAATATGGAAAAATATTTTTGAAAACGGTCAAAGAATAGCTTTAATCTTTGAAAATTTTTATTTCTGATTTTATATTCACTGAATTAAAAAGTGTGTTATTCTCAGAAACAGTAATATAAAGGGAACACGTTAAACATTGATGGTGTTTCGATTCAGGCCATGACCTTGAGCTCATGAGAAAGTGTCCACTAGTATCTTCCGTTGATAATATATTAATTATAATATATGCAATTATCTACTGATGGACAAAAAATACTACTAATCAAAACATTAAAACAGAAACGTTTTTCTTAAGCTATAGGAAGATATGACGTATCAGAAAACGTAATGAAAACTGAAAAGCGAATGAATAGTCAACTTAAAGAACAACAGGAGCACAAGATTTGGCAAGAATCCTAATGAAAAATTAAGTCATACAACAAACCATCCAGCAAGAGGATTGTATTGATTGGCTTAAAATATTCATGAGGGATGAAAGACATCTATACAGTTACCACCTGAATCCACTTCGGTACCAGAATATAAGCTATAAATTGTGAGATAATTTGTTTTATTACTAAGAGACTAATTTTCTGACCGTTTACTATTTTGAGACAGCACTTTAGGTGCACGTGAGTATTTCTCTATTTTAATAATGGTGAGAATGATCACCAGAGAGCGCACTGAAACCAACACCAATGGTCGTATTTTTTAGGCTAAGAAATTCGAATTTTTTCCTTATATCATTTCCTTATATCCGGTTAAATTAAAGTATTGGCAGAGTTAACTCGCACATCACGATTTGTGAGATCAGATGACCGAAATCTATATTTAAGAAGATAAAATAAATGTTTGAAAATTTTGGAAATGTATTGAGAATTTTGCACTCTAAGTGTTATAACTAACGGTTAGAGAAATGTTAACTATAAGTTAGCAATTCTCTTTTTTCAGTCGTATCCCAATGTGGCCTACCTAACTCTCTTCGGCTAAGGACTCCGAATCTGTAAGGGCTACACTATGCCGTTCAAGCTCCGTGGGGCAAAAGCCTAAGCTCACAAAATACGTTTCTCATTAATAAATGTAGTCTTTCTTCCGTTCATCATATTTAAGACCCTAAAACTTCCGCAGTGAGATATCCTCAAACCCTGCAACAACTTATTCCCGGGAGTAGATATATCTAAATTTATTCAAAAGGAACTATAAACAATTGAAAATAATGGTGGAATATTTTCTCTTCCTGCCTTGATTTCCTTCCTTCCTGCCTACATCCGTTAAAACGTCTACTATTTGAGTCTTACTACATTTAACGGATATTTAAAGACTACACAGGGCAAGTACCACAATAAATAATCACCACTACATATTTGCCACTTTACCACCTCTTTATTTAATAGAATAATAATATGAATAATAAAAAATATACCTATATATTCCCTAAACAGCCTACACCCAATGAAGTCCCTTACTCATTGAACTAGCAATCGAGCTCATTCGATGCATCGAATTAATTCTCCGACTATGACAAAGAATTTCTTTAAAAAAAGGCACTTTCTTTGCAGAATACCATCCAAAGGACAGTTAAATTGTATAGCAGCAGCATATTGAATGTAAGCTTTGTTTTTATACCTTTTATTTCTATTTATTTTTTCTATCACACTTTATCTTTAGATATTTATAGATAAGTATTGTGATCAAATTTTGAAGACATGGCAGTGCAACTTTTGTTTTTTCTTCATTTATCAGCATAACATGTTTATAAGTATTTGTATACTCAGTGTTTCCTTAAGGTGCATAGTCTAAATGGAAAGTACTGTTTATTCACATTTTTGTCTAGTCTGGATGTTTCACCGCATTATGTAAACTAGGAATTCCGCTGCGAATTTTTCACCATATGCCTCCTTTCAATCTCACTTCATTAAGCGAAATATTGGGCTCAATATTAGATAACCTTACAAAAAATAAATACAATTTTTCTTTATTTTATATGCAATGCAAATTGTTAATGTTTTGTGTAATTTATAATGGTGGATACGCGATAAATAGGTTTGGGATTTGAACTTTAAGATGAAATTAGTATGACCAAAATACCTATACCTAATGGTACGCTTCTTAATATATCTATTAATTCGACCTTTACTTGGAAGGTTTCATTACGCCATCCATGTTCAAGTATTGTGCTTTCTCGTTTCAAGGTTACCCTCTCGAATCCTTAATCATTGCCATTTCCCACGATTACAATAAAACGTTGTTGTTAAATACGCATTTTTGCGAATTATAACATAATTTCCCTCTTTTTCTGGCGTAAGGCATTTTTATCTTACCATTCGTCAACATACTACTACGCTTAAAAACATAATTCCTGTTTCATAACCACAAAACCTTCCATTACAATTTTCCATGGTCAGCATAATTAAATTCTAAATATATCAAATCGTTTCACGATTTAATTGCTATCTATTTCAGGTATTTCTCCCTTATTTCCATTGATTTTTTCTACTGTACAAGTGAAACTGCAGGCAGTGCACATCCAGAATAATCGAATTTCCTCACCGTCCCAAACGAGTATGTTGTTATCTACAAACTAACGGACTTCAGTTTAAGTTGAGTTTTGATATTGGCACGATAACTTTGATCAATAGACACGTATTTTAATATATGTCGACGATATACATAATAAATAAAAGCTGCTATTCTCGAAATTGCACTTTTCATTATGGTACACGATGTTAGCATAAACCTAGATCTCCTGTAATTTTTACGGAGGCGAGATGTTGGGGATAAGTTGCTGCCTCGGCCTAAATTTATCGAAGGTTCCGGCGTATAAACATTTAATTTTTCCCCCTGCCTCGCTGCTTGTTCACCGTTTGTGGAGAGCATTTTGATGTTTGTATTTTGTAAAATTAAAGAAGTGATTTACCGGCCGGAAATTCGGAACGTGGTTGATAATACCAGTAAACAAAATGCCGTGGCGTGGGCACTTTTTATTTGCTATGGCCGCAGTCCCTCGATATTCTCGGTATCTGGAGGAAGGAGGAGAAGGGGTGACAAAGAGTCTCTCGAAATTTGCACATTGTGTTAAATAAGTGAAAATATTAAAAAATTATGAGAATTTCATACAAGTCTTTCGATTAATGGATAAGGAAACCATCGAAAGTTGGAATTATATGCTCACCTAGAGGGCATTCCACATTTAGTTGACAGAATGACCTATTATGGAGATCCGTTTCCTGAGGAAATCTTCATAAGGCCTGAGAGTCGATGTTGCCAATAGAAGCTGGTACTACGCCGCATACTAACTGCACCTTTTGGAGCTATTCTATATTCTAATATTATGTATTCTCTTTTGCAACTTGCTTTAATATAACGCGGTGTTGGACATGATTTCCCATGTTCCATAGAAGTGTGCATACGGTGCGCGTAAGTTTCGCAAAAACACACTACATAAGGCTCATACTGTCTACTAAATGTGGAACGCTCTATAAAGTTTCCTAGCCGACGCTCCTTCTTGGCCAATATCTGTAGTTTTCCCAATTTCTCGTTTCTCGCATCCAGATAAAACCTGGTAATATAGCGATTAATTTGCTACATCAACCCATTAATGGTATTGTTTGAATTAAAATAACAACTAAAATAAACAGACACCTAGCCAAATTAATTTAAATTATCAGGGTCCCCGTGAAAGTTTAGAATCTAGGACAAGAGATGTACTACTCATAAAATTAAAGTCGAGCACTGTTTAGGAACTATTTAACTGGCCAATGGCCATTAGGGTGACCCAAAAAAATCGAAGTAATTTTTAAAAACTCATACCCTCTTTTTATTTAAACGATGTCAAAACAACTGTAAATTAAATGTCATAAACGTAGGACCTCGACAACCCATGCCAACTTGTATTGAAACATGTCAGTACTTACTACGTAGGGCGTCACTGAAAACCTTCCATATATTAATGTGAATTTAGCGAAAATTTTATACAATACATTGTACTAGGTATGTAAAAAAAGTAATGAGACTGATAGCTTAGTGTTCGATCGGGCAACCTTAATGACACGGGAATTGGAGGGGAGGCAGGTGAACATGTGATACGCTATCAGTGCGAGCTGGATCTCGCTAGAGTCACGTCGGTGGTCCGTAGTGATTGTTGAGAGAAGCAAGTTTTGCTTTTGCGTTGTGACAATGTGCTAACTCGTCGAAGCCGTGGAAGTGTTTGTAATCACTTGTTATTTTGTTAGTAAACGTATTTCATTCAGTGAACATTGAACAATGAACATGTCAGTGGAATAACGTAGTTCTAAAATGGTATTGTTTTAATAGGGGGTGTAAAACATCAAATTAAAGATTCAAAACTGCCCTCTAATGGAAAAATTCTGGCAGTTTTATTTTATATTATCCGTGAAGTGAATTTAACCATCAATGAAGGTGCAAATATCACTATTTACGACTGTATTATCTTTTGGGAAAAGGCTCGTACACCTACTAAACATGTTTTTAATTGTGTGAAGAAACTAATGAAATTACATAAATTTTGGAGTGAGTTAATAGAAAATGCATAAGAAACCAAAACTTATTTGAGCAGCGCCGACCAGAGTTTGTCAACAATTTAGATAATTTGTTTGGCATTGCACACACCGATGTGCTTCAAATAATGAAATAAATGGAGATAGAATCTTCTTACAGTGACAGCGAGAGCCGGGTCAGCCTGGTCACTTAGCTAGAGTGGACAAAAAACTGGCATATAAATAGGGAAGGGCACACTTCAGAACTATTGAAGAAAAGCGACGTGCGGCATATTTTTCCACGCCAACTCCTTCGACATCATCTTATGAACCGTTACAAAATGACTCATCTTCTGATTCTAATGATAATGGCATGCATTTAAAAGAAGATTCTCCAACTCTAGTAATCGTTTCAGGCTTAACTTTGAGGAAGTTGGTAACGTCCATGATAGAAAACAACTTAGTTCTAATCCACACAATTTATTGAATACGACCCGGGTTTCAGCAACTTACATTTTGTGCTATCTTCAGGTAGCAATTATGTAATTATCCGGAAATGTTAGAATTCCATTTCCCAAAATATGCATAAATGTGTTGTTGTGTGACGTCTCAGAATAGCCAGCTATGTCAAACTATACTTCGGGAACTGTACCTTTCACTTTCGAGAACGGCTAACCTTCCTCTTCTTCTTTCCCTTCCACCCTTGCCATTTTGTCGAAAACATCCTAGTTTCACCTTTCCTATATAATGGCACGGTGGAGACGCTATGGGAGAGTACACTCGGCACTCGTCAGGCAGGCAGTCAGACAGTGATTCACTAGTCTCTCATCGGACAGTAATCGGCAATTGGTTACTCTGCAACTATTCACTGACAGTACAGTCACAATGTAGCCGTCAGTAGGAGTCGAAGCGCGGGCCGTAAGGCCCGTGCTGCCGAAGCACCTCGCTATCCATCAGTGCCATCACCAGCAGCTCCTCTCCTTCCAGAGACATTGGTAATATGTTAACGTTTGACTACTCTAGACGCACAAATTCATTACTTGATATTTGTTCATTGAATTGATTATTTTGTGCTTTTAAATAAAATAAACATTGAGTAAAAGACTAAATATTTGTGTGTGATTATTCGTCTCCTGACACCAAGGGCAAGAACCCACGTAAAATCTTATGCTCTCGGGTTCCACGCCACGCGGATGGGGGCCCGGACATAACAAATATATATACCCGGCCACCTTTGAAATTTGTTACCTGAAGATGGCACAAAATGTAATTTGCTGAAACCCGGGTTGTATTAAAAAATTGTGTGTATTAAAACTAAGTAGTTTTCTATCAAGGATTTTCAACTCTGATCGAGAACATACAGCCCGGAACCAGTTAAACAACTATGCAGAACAATTTCATCACTCCAAAATTAGTAGCAGCGCTAGAGAGTGTGGCATTTTTTATACACCTCACTCCTTTTTTTTTAACTTTCCCTCATTGGACATGTTTTTCTTCTGCAGACTGTTTACTCTCCGGACTTGGCCGATAGACTTGCACGAAGCGCGCCCCGTCATGCGCGCTTACGACATGTGCGCCAACAACAGCCAAATTGCAGCGACTCCTGCCAGCTACTTCTGCCACGCCTTTGGCCGCGTCTTTACCTCGCCAGGTCCTGCATCGTTTATATAGCCCCTGATTTGAGGAAGGATTTCAAATATTAGGTCATACTGACCAAGGCACAAAGGCTGTGATCCTGTATTCTGCGGCCGAAGTCAGAAAACAGTTTCTGTTGCTCCAATTGAAAACTTCCACCCCATCTATCACCCATCCCATTATTTCCTCCCCTCCAAGGCTACCAATCACCTATATCCTAAACTAACCCATTACACCTCGTCCTTGCCGACAAACTCATTCCTCAGCTGACTCACCCGTGAGAACGCCCTCTTTTGCTATCGAGACGGCGACCGAGAAACATCGTTGGGTGAACCTACTGATTTTCAGTCAGTTATAGATAGAGAGAAGCTCAACCTCTTGTAGTTGTATATAATAATCATTTTCTGAGTGGAAACTCTCATATCAGTCACCTGGCACTCGACCTATTGGTAATTCGTTTGTGGTTTTGTGTGTGAAATATATTGCTTGTTCAGTGATTGATTGATAATACTTGTGTTTCGTTCAATTTTCTCATTTTTCTCACGCAAGCTTGGAAAGATTTTGTTTTATACGAGTGTTATCGAAGAGAAAACTATTTCTCTTCCCCGGAAAGAGCGTGCGGAAGCCATAAAACCTTATTTTCAAAACGAGGTACCATATGTTGTGATTGTTCACTGGGATGGCAAACTGTTGGCTGATTTAGATGCTCGGAAATCAAAAGAAGAACGTCTTCCGATAGTTATTTCACATGCAAATAAAGAACAGCTTAAAGTTGTGCCAAGGTTGGAAAGCTCTTCAGGAAGCGGACAGGCGTAGCCTGTTTTGAACGCGATTGTAGACAGGAATCTCGAAGATAAAGTGCATATTTTTTGTTTTGATACTACGGCTTCAATTACAGGTCGTATTAATGGTGCCTGTGTATAAATTGGTGATAAAAAGCATGTCCGAAGTAAAAATCAGTCAAAATCAATCAATCAGCAAATCCTGATATTCCACTATTCAAAATGTTCTAAGGTAACTGGAAAAGTGTCGACCCAGATAAAGTATAGCGCTATAAATAAAAACTCGCATTGCACCTCACTGTTTCCAAAATTGACAATCTGCTTGAGTTTAACCGAATTGGACCGACCAAAGAAATAGTCAGAGATGAATACCTAGAGTTGATAGAGCTTTCTGTGATATTTTTAGGCGGAGATACACAGATAAAATTTAAAATTCGACCTCCAGGTGCCACCAAACTCGATGGATGGTGAGAGCAATTCATTCCCTAAAAATATCATTACTTTGTGATCAATTCAAAATTTCTAGGAAGGGTAAGGCATCGCTGCTAAACATTTGCCTGTTCATCTGCCTGTTCATGTGACATCCTACTTCAAGCCATGGCTCGTATGTATTTTGGCAGTAAAAGCACCTTACCAAGATTTGTCCTTTTTGAAGTCGATCAAGGCTTAGGAAAAATTGATAAAAGCATCTCAAAAGCAGTATTACAGAAGATAAGCCAGCAGTTATGGTATTTGACTGATGAAGTTTCTGTCTTGTCACTGTTTGACGATGATGTGGATCAAGAAACTAAAGTAATAATGGTAAAATATGTAACCAAAAAGAATTAATCAATTCATGGTAAACGATACATCCCATCGAAGGAAGAACTTTGCGGTCCACTGTACGGAAAGTTGAATAAGTAAATGTAGAAGATGATTCTTTAAATTTCTGTTTAGATCACAGTTTTGCTAACTGACTTTCTCTTTTTTTATTTCAGAGAAAAACATTTACGACTTAAATTCAGTCAGAAGCAAGTAACTGTCCGATCGTCTTAAAATTGATGACAGTTTTACCACGAATTTCCTACAATGTGGTCAAATAGTGCTTCGTTTCAAGGATGAAGGTTTCAATGCTGAGGGGAGTGAACGATACAGCTGAATGAGCGGTCAAGTTGATGCAAGACTTACACGGTTTAATCACGGTCGAGGAGTAGAAAAGCCATTTTTGTTACGTTGCGTACAAGAACACCGGAAGATTTATCCTTGCTGCAAAGAGCAAACTTTGAAAAGAAAATTTAAAGAATATTATTTTTACATGTTAAACAGTAAATAACCATTATTTGGGCATATTGGTGTTTTATTAACTAAATAAACATTAAGTTCTAGAATCCATCCATACTAACTCAGAACAAATTTTCATTTCTCATGTTTGGCATCGAGTCGGCACGTATTATCATAGAACAATCGCAATAATATTTATTATGTGAGTTGTTAAGGTCAAACAGAAAAATATAGAGGGAATGAGCATTTAATTTCGCGAAAAAAACATTTCCCGTATGTCTTGGGACACCCTACTGGCTATGCCTACTGGCCAAGGTGGATGGCCAGTCTTTTTTCATATTTTTTGTATTCTTCTTATCGGCCTTGCTATGGTTGGGGCTTTTATCTCTTCAACTGTGCGGGGGAGTATGTATTCGGTCATTCTTCCGATGTGCGAATCATACTTATCAGTCTCCGCTCTTATGTCTAACCTTCGACCATTCGTTTTCTATCCAAATGACATTATTCTTATCGTAATTGTCCTGAGACCAAGGCAATCTTATTTCCTATATTCCGTACATTGTTATCCAGGTTTACGTAACTATACATTTTGTTTTCGAGGAAATACAGGTGCATTACCTCTTCCATTGGATTATCAATGGTCCAAATACGTAATGGACGCAACAGGAAGTATTTGATATTTTTCCATATTTTTTCAACATGTTGTTCTTTTGGAAATGAGATTTTTTTTCTTATTTTATTATGCTTGAGGTAGGTACTCATTTCAAAATGTCGGCTGAGACAAACGATTCATTCTTACTCTAGGAGTTCATTCAAATCGAAATTACGACATAAAATTACGCCTTCTATATAAATACAGGCAATATTATAGGAATACCGGATGTTTATGATTTATTTCAATTATGTAATAATTGTTCCGACACAACATTCATCTACATAAGTATGATCTCGTAGCAAATTATATTCTAATTAATACTCGTATTCCAATGCAATTACATTTAAGTGCCAGCAATAAAACGCTTTTTCGCATCTTTATTACAGCGTCATCATTCATTTTCACTTCCTTGAACGATATATCCTCGAGTCATTAATTTAACGGGATTAGTTTAAGCTTTCTTCCTCTCCTGAATTCTTTGGAAATAAGTCTCAATAATCCTTTTTATTCTTACCCATCACCAACTAAGAAGAATAGCTCTCCAAAAATTAGTTGATCCGAGTTGTTTTTTTTTTTCAGATTAACAAGAATGCTGATTTAGCTACCAAGTTAAATGAAAAACAGAAAAATACATTTTTTTTTCTACAATTGTATATGCATAAATAATTTTCCAAAAAACTGAAACGAACATTTATGACATTTATAACGGATTTTCAAATAAAATGAAAAGTGAGTAAATGTTTACATCCGCAGATGCATCATTAGTACCTACATAGTCTACGATGAAGTCAGAATAAAATGTGAGCTTTGTAAGAATTCCACGAGAAATGTCTAAAACTCGAATAGTTAAGACTTAATTTTGATATCAGCCCTTTAAAAGAACTGTATTGGCTAAGGCTATAATCAAGCAGTCAAAAAATACAAATACATTGCATGCATTTAAAAACATTCTCATGGTCCGATGCGGTATCACTCCTATCATTTAATATTTACTATATAATTTTAACAGACTAATACAAAACCATCAGTACTGGACCACTGAAGTAAAACCATCAATAATGAAAAGTTTATAATCCGGTTTCATTTCGATCATGTAACATATATGTGAAAGACCTGAGCATAATATCTTAAGCGTCAACATGCAGACTCCTCCCTACCGCAGTACATTAGTTCTTCTTTCCCCAGAAATACCACTGAAAATACTCGGAAAGGGTATTTAATATCGTATGCTTAGTAACCGTCAAATGTAAGAATTTTTCATCGACATGAGATTGGGTAACTCATGATGGCAGAGAGGTCCAAATACTGCAATAAACCGGCGAGCAACTACCCAGGCCGATCAACAAATTTCCTCACAGTGCACACGAGGGAGTAGGATTCTGTGGTCGCTCGAGAAAAGTTACGTGAGTAAGGAGAAAAGACCGATGTATCATAGTGTAGATATGAACGTATAGAAAAAAAGTGCCGCCACTCCACTGTCGACGAGTACGTATGGTCCGCGAATAGCCAATTATTTGGTTATTTCTAAAACATATATAATCACAAAAACTGTAATCACAGATATCTAATTGAAAAGAGAATTACGTACATTTTTGACAAAATTATAATGACACTCACCTGTGTTTGGAAAACATTAGGGACATCAGCAGCATGGGTGAGTGGTCAGTGGACATTAGAGCCAAACACTGCCAGCCTAAAGACGCCGGCGTGGTGGACGGAGAAACTAATATCCAGAAGGCAGCAAGCCTATGTGGAGAAAAATTAGAAATTTTTTTCAGCTCTCTCATAGGCTAAGAAGATTCCAAACACGCTCATTAAGTTTAGAGGGTAAGTGCACATAGAATGGGAAAATGTTGAAGGAAATGAGTATATATGGAGGGTAACATAGCCTCGGAATTTCATTTTTACATGCATTGGACTCAAAACTTGAAGAAAAATTGTTATCTGCTGACTAATTTACCCATAGAATAAGTTGACGATACTTGCAAGCATGCAGTCTTAGAGTCTAAGACATGACTTTATACAAGTGTGCTATTCATCTCAAAGATAAAGCTGTGCCAATTTCACATATAAAATACAACTGCCTCTTCCGACTGGAACTAGCGGAAATTGTCAATATTCGTGATGAATAGAACACCTAGTACAACTCTTCAAAAGATGTAATTACCTTCCAC
Source organism: Pyrrhosoma nymphula (assembly GCA_963573305.1). Taxonomy (NCBI): domain Eukaryota; kingdom Metazoa; phylum Arthropoda; class Insecta; order Odonata; family Coenagrionidae; genus Pyrrhosoma; species Pyrrhosoma nymphula. The sequence continues at coordinate 43,434,470 of OY754334.1, forward strand.
GACACGTTTCACCTCGTGGTGGCATAATTAAATTACATATTTTCGGGCTTAGATCATAGATATGTAGCCATAGACCTAATCGGGATGTATAGAGGGGGAAGAAAGAGAAGGGGAGTTTTGCGCAGACCGAGGAAGAGAGACACATAAGAAATGTAGTGGGTAGGGGTTCGGGACTGGTGCTAAATGATGTCTCGCCTTTTTGAGGACCCATGTTGCCGAAGGTGTAGGCGGGTGGGGTTTTAATTAATAAGTTCACGCACACCTGGTCATTTGAGGAGAAAGAGTAATTAAAGATATTGGGCTCTGGAACTATTAACTGCTTTATGTTCATCATTACATTCACATTTATTTGAAATCGTGAAAAAGTGCACGAATAATAACGTTAATAAGTTAAGAAAATTAAGAGATAATATTCTACTGTTTTTAATATCGATCGTCTTCCAGCATATAAATACGTAATAATTCAACACTTAATGTATCATATCTGCATCATAAAATTATTTTCACACAGCAATAAAATAGTTCCCATTTTCCAAAAATACATTAACCTGCACCTATAAAACTGAAAAAATAGCCGAGTATTGAATTTTAATTAACTTAATAGAGCAAAGGATAAAAAAAAATTCCTACATAAAATAAAGAGCAGCAAACCTCCAGAACGAAACACGCTTCAAATTCACTTGCCGTTTCGTTTGTTCCTATTCACACCTATCTCTTTCTCTCTCACGTTCATTTAGCAATCGGTCAAAATTGATATTGTTCTTCGGAGGAAAATAAAGCAAAAGGTACACACACACATGTACACGCAAAGGCGTCTGCACACGCGCACAAACGTACGAAAAGTTGTTTCGGAGAACTGGACCTCATTTTAACCGAGCGCGTACCTATGCAAAGAGCGCTTTGTTCGCGTCAACCGGAACTGAAAAACAAACAATACGCCACGCATTAAACTCAAACAATGGAAGTGGGGAGAGAGAACGAAAGAGAGAAAGAGATATTTTGGAGGAAAGTAAATGAACGGAACGCGGGAAGTTTTCGTTTTGGATTTGGGGAATGGCGAGTAAAGCCAGCTACGCACGACGGAACACTTTTTTTCCTTCTGCGCCATTCCTTGCGTTCAGAGAGGGGCGTTGTGGCGCTTTTGTCCACAATGCATTCAACTCTGACTGTATCAAGAATCCTTTCATTCGTTGGTTCTCTGGGGTGGCAATCGACAGCTGATGTTACCTGCGCCAGTAAGGTTAAGTGGGTAGTTTGCTAAAGGAAGGATTCAATAGGAAACAAAGAGGTTGAGCAGTGTAGGATTTGATGTCGCACTTAGCGCGGGATTACGGATGATGCTCACCGATGCGACAGTAACGGACGATCAGTATTCCTTCGTCTTCCGTCAAGGAGGGGTGTATTAAGATTGATGGGAGTATTAGCGCCAATTGTTTATTGTTTTTGCAAATGGAGTTCTGAACGGTTGTGAAAAAGCTGTCTGTTTTCATACTTTGTTTTTTTTCTTTTGTACTCTATTATTAATTTTTAATGTTTATTAAATACATATATAATCAACTCCCCCTGGCGGTAACTACGCGGTGTATTGTGTAGCTCAGCAGTTGCCACTGCCGATTCCAAGCCCGGGTAAATGAGGAGGGTTATAGCGATACGCCATCTCCTAATCCTATGTAAATATTCATATTGCTAAAAATAAATCAAAGCCTCGGAAACCGGACGGATTACATGATAAACTGCACAAGCAAAGGAAATGGATAACGAATATCGGATGCTGAAAAATACAAGGTTTTAACACAAAAGAAGAGCAGGTTTTCAAGGTACAACTACAGGTACTAGGAAGTTACAATATAGATATTGAAGCACTAAGCTAAACAAAAAGAAAAGGACAAGGAAACAATAGGGCAACAAGATACTAACTAGTGAGCTGTTACCTCGGAGAGGGGGGGGAGGCGGAACAGGAGAATTCAAGGGGACTTGTGGGGAGCGGGAGGGAGGGGCTTTCGGGAGCGGGAGGGGGGAAATCCACCAGCAATAGGATTATTGCTGGTGGATTTCATGCCCCGGGGAACCACTATCAATAAGGAAAGATACTGCCACACATTACAAAAGCTTCGGCGCGCCATCAAGAACAAACGTTCAGGAATGCTGACGAAGGGGGTCTCATTTCATCACGACAACGCGCGACCGCATACGGCTAGTCAGACGCAGGAACTGATCTCGAAGTTGGGGTGGAAAGTGATCGGGCATCCTCCGTACAGCATCGACGCCGCACCAAGTGATTTCCACATGTTCCTCACCCTGAAGAAACACCTAGGAGGGATGAAGATCGCGACGGACGACAAGGTGCAAGAGCAGGTCAACGCCTTCGCAACGCGGACGGAAGCTGGTATGACGACGGTATTCAAAAGTTCATCATGCGGATGAGGAAAATCATCGAGCGCCAGGGTGACTACATCGAAAAATAGCTGAAGCCATTACCTTTCCATCGATGTATCCAACAATGTAAATAAATGTCATTTTCTCTGACAAAAAAATTGGAGACCTTACTTTTAAGTCTACCCTCGTATATAATAAAAAATACTGGCAGATTTGGTTTCAAGAACGTTGATAACGTTCCATTTTAAGGTTATAAAGTAAGATCGACAATCTGGAAATAAAACTTTGTAAATATTTAAAGAAAAGATCACATCTGATTGGCTGCCATTGACGTAGCATGACGGAAAAGTCTTTGATGAGGTTCACTTATCGTCCGTTGACGGTGCTGTCAGCGTCCGGACATCGTAATAAATGCCACTGCATCAGAATCACCACGTCAGTTCCCGTCACTTCAGGAAACGTCAATCGTAATATTGACCTTATCTTGCTTCTAACTAAGGTCTCATCCGGTGGACGGAGTGCTACATATGAAGTGCCCTCCACTTAGCACCAAAGTAGAAATCGACACTCCACTGAAAATCTCCACCATCAATTCGGGATTCAAACCCTGCCCTTCAAAATGGTAGGCCAGTATTCGAATCAGAACATTAAACCGATATCCAACGATAAATTTGCTTACAATTAGTGAAGGGACAGACTCTCTCTGTTGCCTGCTATTAGACACGTGAATGCGGCTATACTACATTGATATCTTCTCCTGCACAAGAACTGTTATCCAAATAGTGCAGAGGTTCATAACCAAAGGGCAACTCCCGCTTAAATGGGAGTCTTAGTGCGTCATGTCATAAGGGAAATTGGAGCTACTAAAACTAAAATTTTAATTTTGTATCGAGTAAATGTTCGGTAACGAAAGAATAATATTTTCAACCATGGTAATAGTGTAAAGGAGCCAACAGGTTTTACAACATTCAACAAATGAAACTATAAGCTTCCATATTCCTGTTAGTGCCAGCCTCTTGGCGTTAAAGAGAATTAGACGTTGAAATATAAAATATAGATAGTAATAAATATCAATGGTGAATGCTTGTCAAATACTAACCATGCATGTACGTAAAGTTTGGAATTCTCAAATCATGTCAGAAGAATATTAGCTAACTTTCTGTTGATTCACGAATTGAACGGCAAAAAGTTTTCTTCCCCCGTGCACAACTATTAAATTTCATTAATTCAGTGTGAAACACTAGTCCATCAAGATACGTATGGCACCGTTTTTATTTTATCCATCCCGATTCGTTTCCCAGATCCCTCACTTCTTTATAACATGTTTTCTAGCACCAGGTGCCACATTCTATTTCGGCCGCTCGCTAATTAGTATAAATATGTTAACCCAGCGATCGTCTACCAACGACACGAGAGCCATCAAGTAACATGCAAGAGGTCTCTTTATTCATGGCACACAAAGATAACGACTATTAAATAAAACTCCGATATTTTATCACCTTCTCATTATTCTTATTCTATAGAGATATACATATTTAAATAATATAACATTACATTATCCTGATCCATCCTTTTACAAAGGAAAGGTCATCACTTGCATGTGCACGACTTATTCTTAAAATGTTAAGAAGCATTTGGCACGTGAACACACATTGATTGCACTGCGCTTAGATTAACTGTGAATAAGATCGCGCTTTTCAGGAGAACATTCTTTTTCCGGCTCTATCTAAATGAAAAAAACGCATAAGGTTCCTTGCAATAAAACGCACAGCAGATCCCAAATTATAACGCTAGGCATAATGCAAGGAGAATCCCAGGGAGAGGAGTGTCATGCAAAGCCAGTTTATGTGATGGCAATAGGAATATGAAGGAAAATTTGGAGGGTAAGTTCAGCAAGACGTAGTGGCTGAATTGGAAGTAGGGAGAGGATCCACTCAAACGATATCATCAAAAACAGTAACATTCTGCCCAGAAATTTATTTCTTCCCCGTACCTCGACAATCTGACTCGACCGTTTTCCCTCCTTTCCATCCTCCCTATCATCTTCGATACGGAATCCCTCTACCAGGTCCCACCAGAACCCCAGACAACCTTTCGGAGAAAAGATAGGAAGGAGTTAGGCGAGCTTTGATGAGAGTAGCGCTGGAATTGCTGGAGAAACTTCAGAAACGACGTAAATGCTCTTTTTGCCTACTCACTTCGGACAACAGAGGGGAGCAAATAATTTTCACCGATGCTCCATACTGAAAACAAAGTTTTGAGAGCAATTTATGGACTAATAAATTAAGAAGGGCTATGGAGAACTAGAAGGAGTTAATAATTAATAGAAGTATACACAGATCTTGAAATGATAGCATTAGATCGCTCCACGTATTATAGCATAATAACCATTGCATCATAGCTTCTATGTGGCCATTCAAACCTAAGCAGGTTTTTGGCCTCACCAAGAACATTTCACCATCTCTGATTTCTATTCGTTCTTCATCCACTTCAAATTTTATTATTCCCTTAAATACAGTCCCACCATCGGAATTCCTCCTTCCACCACCTTCCCAATGGTCTTTTACCACTTGGACTTCCATAAAAAAAACATCTTAAGGGTTGAATCTTCTTCCCTAATGCATACGGTCCATCTCAAACTTCTCTACGGTCAGGATCTGTATATATTAATTTTAATTGATTAATACTTCTCGTTCTCCATGGTCGTTCTTCATTTATAAGTTCTTCCTCAAAACTTAGTTTTCAGAAGTGATCGATTTTCTTTCTATTTTGCTGTTCAGGATTTTCTCAGAAATACGTCGAATTAGTATAAAAGTATTTAAAAATAAATAGAGAATGGAGGAGCAGTGATGAGAACGTGATAAATAAGCCAGAATAGTGCATTTTCTCCAGTACCGTTCACTTCGAACAAGAGCGGTATAAAACGGAATCAAAACATTATCCTCCTTCTTCCTATACTCCCATATACTCAAGTAAGTCCCTTATTGTAATGCACTAATGATGAAATAAGGTGGATTTGGTTTGTGTGGTGGACAGCTTCCCATACCTCGGGATAGAATCCCGGCATAGGAATAACTATTCAGCGGATTCACATTCTCTACTTTGGTGCCATGTGTATGGCATATCCAGTGTATTAGTTACCAACTACGCCTAATGCAAACGCATGGTATCGTTCCACCCTTCTCACGAAATAATGGATGTTTTATTTTTGGTCCTCAGTGCATCAACTGCATTTTAATGACGAACGTAATAAGCTCCGCATAGCTTTTTGGCTTTCACACCATTATGATGACGCTTCTAAAGAGAATTAAATTTTGCATTTGACAGGCGTTATCAACGCGAAGCATTTGACAGCCTTTAAGTGTTATCAGAAATTTCAACAATTTGGCCATTTCTTCCATACTTAACGGTTGAGGATAGAAAATAAGTATATTTAAGGAATCAATTTGAAATTTATAGCAATGAGCGTTAGTATATGAACATATCTAAAAACAGCATTGGTAAAGACTGGCAAAATAATTATCTAGTCGAATCCGACTTGGATGATGATACGCAGTGTTTTATTTCAACCAATAATAGATTTTACCACTAGTTTTCTGTACTGTCCTTTCATTTTAATACGTGAACTCTGCTTTTAACGTATTGTTATTAAAATAAACAAAATCGATATTTGAAAGCAATGATAACTATAAATATTAAATCAGCCAAGAAACAACATATTACCTTGAGACTTTAACAACTGCCACTGAAACTTCATAATTACTTCTATAGATAGGTAGTGTAGCTTATAAATTGATTTGCTCCATAATTCTCGTTTCATAACCAGCAACGTAGTGCTTAGAGCACGTCTTGTTTGCTTCCTAAGCCCTAATGCTAATAGTTTCTATAACATTGGTCGTATATATAAAGTGCAGTTCACATAGTTGAAATTTCATACCTGACGTACTTTCACGGTTTTTCTATTGCATATGTGGAATTATATTAACATTGCCGTAATGTTATCTTTAGTAGAATATAGTGTAGTGCATGCAGGTGAAACCTCATGCACTGCCACAAACTAATGACGTGGCTTTCAAGGTATTACGCTCATTAAGATTAATAAATTGTAGAGTCTAGAACAACTTAGATTGCGCGTGCCATTTATGCAAAAAACAACAGGTTCACTATTCTACCCTCAAACAATCTCCAATAATAACGCCAGATAAATGGAACTATTCGGAGAGAGAATTAGATGGAAGTGAAGTGAGCCTTGGTTTGAGTATTAGCGGGATTGCAAGGAAAAAGCCAGGCACGTTCTTAATACAAGAGGATAATATCAAAATAAAAAAAACATCACCTTTCTCCAAACCTATTCATCCATTACCCTCCTTAATTCTCGTTTCATAACCAGCAACGTAGTGCTTAGAGTACGTCTTGTATGCTTCCTAAGCCCCATTGCTAATAGTTTTTATAACATTGGTCGTATATATATAGTGCAGTTCACATAGTTGAAATTTCATAACTGACGTACTTTCAGGGTTTTGCTATTGCATATGTGTAATTATAGCAACATTGCCGTAACGTAATCATTAATAGAATATAGTGTAGTGCATGTAGGCATGTAGGATTGCGAGGAAAAGTCAGTCACGTTCTTAATACAAGAGAATAATAATATCAAAAGAAAAAAACATTATCTTCCTCCAAACCTATTCATCCATTACCTTTATCTAATTATCATAAAATTGAAATTTAAAAAAAACAAAAATAGTTAATGAATAAAACGAAATACTATGTGCCTTCTCTTGAACTTTGCAAAAACAATGAATTAGTTGTAGTATCATCGGTGTATCCTTGTATCTGGGCTGCGGCAGTTTCTACAGCTGTCCTGCAGACTTCTTCCCGGACACTCGGGAGAGGGCAATAAAGGAAAAATCCAGCTGCTACATTCGTAGGGACGCAGAAAATCAATGGGTAATTATTGGGTATAGTAGGTCTTATACTTCATTATATTTATTACACATATATCAACTTCATTCATTATCATAGTAATAAAATCCTAGGATTGGTATACTGCAGTCCTCAATTTCGCCCTATCCCATGCCAGTTCCTTCACTTCCCTATGGTTCTTCTTCCCGTTATCCCTTCTTGACTTGCCCCAAGTACTTGTCTCTTGGTCTTCCTCTGGGGACTTTTCCTTCAATTTTTCCCTCCATTATGCTTCCTATGTAATTGTTGTCTCATATCATGGCCATCCCACCGTGTTCTTCTTTAGCGTATGATGCTCCATAGTGCCCTTTCCTCTTCAATTCTTCTGTATACCTTCACCCTATCCGTCCATTTGATCTTTAGCATCTTTCTCCAGCACCAGGTCTCGAAGGCTTCTATTCTTTTCTAGTCAGTTTTTCCATGCTTCTGATCCGTAGAGTGCCACTACGCACACGAATGTTTTCACGTATTGTTTCCTTGTCTCCAGTCTTATGCTCTTCGAGCAGAGTAGCGGCCTTTTGGCCATGAATGCCGTCTTAGCTTGGGCTATTCGATGCTTGATGTCTGTCGTGCTTCTTCCATCCCAGGTAATGCTGCTCCCGAGGTAGGTGAATGATTCAACTTGCTCCAATCTTTCTCCTTTGAAGCGGAGGTAGGCCACTACTTTCTCTCTTCCGCACACAAGTATCTTGGTTTTCTTCTTATTTACTTTCACGTTGTATTCCTTGAACACTTTTTCAATTGTGTTCAGTGAGTTCTGTAGGTCTTTCTCGTTTTCTGCTACGATGGCGACAGCATCAGCGAAGCGTAGCAAGTTGAGTTCTTCTCCACTCACTTTGATTCCTTGTTCTTCTATTTCATTTATTGGTTCCTCCATGTAAATATTTAAGAGTGCTGGTCACAAGTAACATCCTTGTCGGACCCCTTTGTCAATTTTTTCCTCCATATTTCTTCCATCTTGCGTGCGTATTGTGGCCACCTGGTCCTTGTAGAGCTGTTAGATGATTCTTCCGTCATTGTAGTCCAAGCCAAGTTTTTCCATAGTATTGAACATCATATTCCATTCGACATTATCGAATGCCTTCTCCAAGTCCACGAAGGCTATATACAATGCCTTGCTCACGTGGATCATTCTCTCTACCAGTAGTCTCAGGCATAGTATTTCCTCCCTTGTCCTCATATTCTTCCTAAATCCAAATTGGTTTTCTGACAGGTTTTCTTCAACTTTTCCTTCAATTCTTCTGCCTACTATCTGAGTAAGGATATTGGAGGCATGTGAAACTAGACTAAAGGTTCGGTGCTCCTCGCATTTATTAGCCCTTGCTCTCTTCGGTATGGTCATCATTGAGCTCCTATTGAAGTCTTCTGGCAGCTTTCCGGATTCGTAGCAATCTTGGATTATTCCATATAGTGTGTCTCGTGCTTTGATAACTTCTCCGCTGGTTTTATCTTCTCCGGGCGCCTTTCCATTCTTCAGGTCTCTTTCTGCTCTCTAAAATTCGCTTCTTAGTATCCCTGGTCCACGTTTGTCTTCCTCCACTTGGTTCTGGCCATCAGTGAATGCTTCTCCTGGGGGGATCGGGCCTCGGTATAGCTCTTCAATGTACTGTTTCCATCTATTGCCGATTTCTCTATCTCCTTTAGTAGTTTCCCATCCGAATCTCTGATGTTTTTGCATCTTGGTTTCCTTTCTCCGAAGTGCCACTTGATTAGGTTGTATGCCGTTTCTCAGTTCCCCATCATCATATTTTCGCTGATTTTCTCGCAGCAGCCTTCAATCCATTTTTCTTTGGCATTTTTCGATTCTCTGATAACTTGATTTCTTAACATCTTATACAGTACTTCTTCTGTTTCATTTCTTGAATTCTTATACTTTCTTTTTTATTCAGTGAGGGCTATGATGTGCTTTGTCTTCTATGGTTTCTTAATTTCGTCCGGCTTCATTGGTAGTTGTACCTCTGCTACTTCTGTGATGGTCTTCTTGAGGCTATTCCATCTGTCTAATACACTTTGACTGAATTCCTTTGCTATTTCCACCTTCTCATCAATGGCAGTAGCAAACGTTCTTCTTCTTTTCTCCTCTTGAAGTGGTTTTAGGTTCCATCAACTTCATTGTGAAGATATGTTTGAGTCTCTTGGAACCTAAACCACCCCTGAGAGCTAAATTTATTTCTTCCCTTCCTCTAAAAGTCGAAGTCAATTGTTTTAAATACCTATCCCTACCTACCATATCCGACACAAAATTGCTCAAATTGCATTGCTTCGAAAAAATACGAACACTCTGTAAAGGCCGAACTATTTCGGCGGGAGAGAGAGGAGATTTGGTAGAAGCACCATGGAGGGAGCGTGTGGAAAAAAGACAGGAACGCCCCGCTATGCTCTCTTTGGACAACAGGGGAATAACAAAAGAATCAAAACATTATCTCCATCCCTCCCAATCCCTCCGCACTGACACGCCCCCTTTCATCCCGTACCCTCTCCGGGAAAGTACCAACACTCTCACCCTCGTTGTCTCCGCCCCGTCAGGAGAAGAAAAAATGTGTAAAAATCCGACTATCCCATCCGAAACTGCCAAAGAATCCTTATTTCTCCCCCTTCCATGCCAGAAAACTGGAGAAGGAATGGAAGTCCCTCCTCTTTCTCCGGTTCATCTCCTTAAACCCCTTCCTCCCTCATCCGACTGTTTTTTGTCGCCATTCCTTCTCTCATTCTGTTTCCCTCTTCCCTCTCTTATCCTCTTCTTCTTCAACCCCCCACCACTTCCTTCCACTGCCAGCCACCACGTTTTTTCCTCCATTTAATCTTCGTCGCTCTTCGGTTCCATTGTTACTCATGGAAAACTTTTGCCCGTCAATATTTCTCCGCTTCTTCCGACACGCTTAATCCACCCTACCGCTCCTCCAATTTTTTCCACCCCCTGTCGTGCCTTTTCTTCGAAGCTAACCCTTTTCCCCCACTCCAATCTCTAACCCTTCCCCGTCCGCACAAAAAGACGTGCTTTCCCTCTCCTCCCCCATACCACTGCAGCCTACAGCCCATTCCCAGATCCAACCCCCAATCCATGACATGCATCCCCGCCTCCTTTATTTCCCCTTACCCAACCTCCCGTCTAGGAAAAAGTCTCGCCCGTCTTCCTCAAAGATCTCACCCCGCCCCCTTATTTTCACTCATCGTAATCCCTATTCCACTTTAACCCCTCACTGGTTCTCTTTCAACCCTTAAACCACTGCAGCTTATGAAATCCTTATCCACAACGATTCCACCATAACGTACCCTCTTATCTGTTGTAGGTTTGGGTGTTTTTTTGTGTAATGATAAGAATTTTTAGGATAATTAGGGTGAAGTATTAGGTTGCAAACGCACAATACCAAATGGTGTAAACAATTAGTGAAACACATATCTTTTCATAAAATAAGGTGAATATCAATGCAATTAATATCTACAATTTGTTTAAAATCCCAATTACCTTCACACTACCTTCAACAGCTTATTGATAATATACAAGGTTTGAATTCACCGGTAATTTCAATAGTTAGCACTAAGATTAACAGTATAAATTTCTACAGTCTCTGGTGTCGGCAGTCTCACAACTACTTTGGTTCGACAGTACGAAAATCTCACATTCGACAGTCTCACCACTACTGCAGTTTTATTTAAGTATCATGATTAACAGAATTAGATAATATGTATGTACTACCGACTGTCGTTACGTCTCCACAATCACAATGCCAACTGCCAACTAAATACCATGCACCTTCCTAAAAATGAAAATTACCATTAAGCTACACTTTATCAAATAATAGAAAGCTTATCAGGAAGTCAAAACAGACCAATTTATCTTTGCGAAATAAGGTAAAAATTAATTTTAATTAAAATTAATTTAATCGTATTAATTAAATTTTAATTACTACGATTTGTTAAACATCTCATTTACTAGAACGCCCCCGCCAGTATGCTAGTAGTAAATTTGAAACACGGGTACACCGGCAGCCGTGCTCATTTTGTACGCAAGAACTAATGATGTGAAAACGTATTTGGTTTAAAAGTATTTTTCGATATGGGTGTGGATAAAAATATAATATTCAGACAAATTTTTTATTCGCTCCTGTCCTTTCGACTTCCACCTCATTCATTTTTCCCAAAGAAAAGTACTAAAATAACTTTTAAGTACGAGTTTCACTTTAAAAAAACAGTATTTAATGACTGTTGTCAATGTCATCAGAAAGTAATTATATTAATTTTTCTTCGATAATTTGCCGATACGACTCGACAAAACCATCGTAAAGATTATAGTGTTAAATAACTCATCATTTTGTGATGAATTTTATTTTGCTGGTGTTACCAAAGTTATCGCAGAGTGCTTTAGGTTTTTAACTACTATTAAGCATGTTACGAGCCACTCTGTATTCACGACCTTTTGTCCGGAGGTGCCTCACGTTCACAGTTTTCAGCCATCCTCAGCCGACCCCTGCCACTTTTGCCTTGCTCGTCTGACTCTATACTAGCCTCCCCTTCCTCAAAAACTTCCCACTCTTGCTCGACCGAAGCTTACCTCCTACCCCAACCCACATGAACACTGCAAGCGAAGCTCACGCCTGTCAACCGAAACTTTTTTCATGCATCTCCATGGCGGCCGTGCCCCGCCCACTTCACCTTCATAGCTACCACCTCTCGTACCATCCAATGCCACCCCGGCCCAAATTCTGTACAATATCACCCTTTTCCCTTTCGCCCACTCTAGTTTCCACAAGTATCAGCGGTGGAATCGCTGGAATAATATAGTGCGTCAATGGCTAAGATCATTTTGCACCGTGCTCAACCCATTATTGCCGCTAAGGAACTGGCTCAAAAGTTAGTTTGAGGAAAAATGTCAAGAGAACCGTATGGAATTTAGAAGAATATGTCGCTTGATCAGCATTAAAACTCAAGTAGTGTCACCAGGATCGCCGCCTGGAACATTTTTTGGCCTTCCCTGCCATCTTCTTCACTGAGCACACTTCAAACACCCGATCTGGAGGTGATTCAAACTCAACGCAACAATGTTGCCATCCTGGAGTAGTGGATTGGAAGTCGTACTTACTGGTGTAGAAAACCGTTCATTTATGACATCAAGGAGAGTCCGTCACGAAGGTGGGCGACGTACAAGTGGAACATAAAAATTCATCCAAAAAGAACACTAGATTATATTTGTAATCCAAAGATTCACACATCAAGACATTGAGTTGAATTTTAACATGATACAGTTTTCCACTATGCATATTTATTTTCCACCGGGGTTTTAATACGATGTACCATGGTATAAAGTATGTAGGTATATTTAAATATTGGGAAATTGCACGGTTTTTATTTTATCACTGGGTTAAATTATTCACAACACTGAATGCACTATTCTTGAATATAGGTTCAAAGGATTTTAATTATTTACGTCTCATTCGATGAACAAAGTCACAATCTTAAAACATAAAATGCAAAAAATAACAAAATAGGGATAAGCAATCCAAAGAACAATCTTTCTCACTGTCCGGACTCAAACTCGGGCTCATTAATGACAAAAATGATGGAGTCAGACATGGCTACGAAAAGTGCCAATCCTGCTGAGTCTCCGGCTAACATGATAGCATTGAAATCTGATGTTTGCCCGATACGCTGGTGAAGATTATGCATACAAATATTAAAAGCAACGATTATTTACCGCTCCACTACCAATTTACGCATGCAAATACCATTCAGGAGCTACATAGCCCAACGGTTTCAGACTTGGGTTGAGGCTACCCTCGGATTTCAATAGCGTATGATTCAGTTCAAGCTAAATATTTCTTTGCGCAATAAAAAAGCCATAAGCCAATACCAATACCAACACAAAGTAAATGAAGGAAAAATTTCCACTTACATACAATACTAATAAGGATATTATGGTACATAGGATTGGTTAAATGAAAGAGAGCAAACATTCACCAGACCTTATGTATCAGATTGGATATTTAGTTTGATTCTGTTAAATGCTTGATGAATAAAAAATGTCAGTAAATATTATATTTCATGTAAAAGGGAAAGTTCCCTTAAAAATAATTTTTAAATAGTAATAATAATTTTATATGGGAAATTGGAACTCTATCAGTCTTCTTCACAAACTGTAGGGTATGATGGAATGAGTTATTCGATGCACAGTTGGAAAATTCTCAAACGAACGAATGCTAATTCCTCTAAGGATGCAATTGGGATTGAGGAGGTTCGAGTTGCATAAAGAGAGAAGGAAGAAGCGGGAGTGAAGTACGAGAATTTTGTGGACCAATGGGGAGGAAAGATTGAGGGATGGGGACTCTGTGATTGAGCGTTCTCGAGTGAACGTGGGTGAGACCGAGGGCCGGAGGAGGAAATAGTTAATGTAATATTCATTTCCCGCTCCTCGTAGACCTAAATATGACCGGACGTGTGAAGGCCAGAGTTTTACGAACGTTGGAATGAAATTATATTTCATGTTTTGACAGAATGTTTTTCACCCTCGTTGCGTCACAATGGCCCTTCATTTTTGATTTCTCCTCTCCGTCCCTCATCATCCACCATAACTTTATTGCCCTCACTTTTCCGTAACCCACTTCTTCTTTCGCCTCATGGAGTTTGACGTTAACGTACTTTTGCAGTCAAAGCTTCCGCGTAACAGAGTGACTCTTTTCGCATTGGTTTACCAAATGGATTCTCCTTTTCCTAATGATGGCTATATCAATATTTTACGGATGGAAATTTCTCGAGGATAAATTTAACTTCTCTTATTAAGAAGATAAATCAAGTCTCTGAATGAATGTGGGAAACAAAAGCTGATGGTTTACACTCCATTATGCTAAAATGATATAAATGAAAAACCTGAACAAAAAGAATCTGAGACAAGATTCCTTTCATACATTTCCACTTCTGGAGCATCCAACCAATATTATTTCATGAACCACTCATTCCCTATACGCCCAAATTTGGCCGCAAATACTTCTCAGGTACCCCATCTTTATTGCATTTAGCCCACTGTAATACTTATCCTGACAAACCAAGGTTTTGCTGTCATGAAAAACAGTTGAGAGGACACAAGAAACTAATGGGTGAATGTGGTGGAAGAAATTCTTAAAAGGAGGAATATTAAGAGTCTTAAGAATAGGAGAGCGAGTATGAAGCAATGAACTCTAAAAGCCGTTTTACACGATGAAAGATTTTGTACAAACGAATGTACGAGAGATTGTACCTTCGTCGCAACAAAATTATAACAGGTTCTATTTTCCGTTCAGGTATTGAGACCTTCGCACAAGCGTTCATACCTTTTACCGCCTTACATGATACATTTTGCCTCATGCAAGAGTTCATGGAAGAGATTGTACGAAGAAATGTACCTTGTAAAACGGCCTTAATAGAAGCGGAAGAAGCATTCAAGGATAAGATTTTACGGAGGATAAAATTAAAACAAAGGGATTTTCCTTGGCTGAACAACAATAAGTTCTTTGACTTTGTCTACGCCGAATGTGGATGGCGTTTAGGTGTGCACCTATGAGATATGACAGACTCCTGAGAACCATAATGGAAGAATTAACGCATAGGAGGAATAACCGAGGAAGGCCAAAATTGGAATACATTATGCAAATTATGAAGGACGTCAAAATGAGAGACTGCGACGGAAATTACCAGCTAGATTAAAAGAGAAAGGAGTGAAGATCTTCGGATTCATGATGATGTACATAAAGACTGCTTTCTGTAATCGCAATTATTACTTTCCCACATCTAATTTATTTTCATCATTCCCTCCCTTCTTCGCGACTGGCGTCCTAGCAAACCCTACTCTCCCCTTCCCCCCATCGGTGGCTTGTTGTGTTGTGTGTAGGTGCATGCAGATGATAATACATTTGACGTGAACATGAAAAAAATGCTCACACCTAACCATAAAATGGATGAAAATGGAGTTACAATTAGGTCTTAACTTTAAAATTAGGTCAAAATAACCATCGGTATATAGTTAACTCATGGTTTTTATTCTTATTTGAGAAAAGAATGAAAAACTAAATATTTTATGGAAATTTGGTACAGGTATATTATGCACATGATTTACCTCGTTTTTCTTTAATGTCCTTTCCTTTTCTGACAAGGAAAATAAGAAAAATCTTTCTTAGTTTGGTAGTTTTTAACATAGCTTCTCGTAAAATATGTCAAGAGTTGGCGTGAGAGCATTATTACAAAACGAGAAAAGTTTATGAGAAACATTATGAAGAATATAGAATTGCTCGTAAACAGCCTATCCATGAACTCAGCTTTAAGTATACGATATGATAACAATAATACTGTGTTATGGCCCTAAGCGAGAAAAATCCCTGCTATGAAGTAGTATTATGGCTTTACCATCTGAAACTGACTATCAAGAATGGGCAAAAAATGCTGCAAAATATTAAACTGGTTTCAATAGGCTTTAAACCGCTTTTTACATGCAACTATAAAAAATAGCATTTTGAATATAAACACTTATTTGTAGCTGGCATGGCGTGGTGAATTTGATTAGTTTCTTGGTCTAAAATAGAATAGCATAATCATTCGCAATTAACTTGACTCTTTCCAACTTTTCCATTGATAAGATTATTCAGGGATACGTTTATCGCTGCTAAGAACAAAGTTTTCCGTGTTTACAACCCATACGTAGCTAACAAATGATCTTAAAGATGACCACTTATATTTTGACAATATCCATTCAGTGGCAGGCATTTGCAAAATCTGAACACCAAATCGGGTAAGAGTAAAGAAATTCGTCCAGATTTATTTAAAAATAATAAATAATACAATAAAAGGACTAAAAACCCACTGAGCAGAGCATCGAGAAGTTCAGCGGAGGTCACAGTTTCAAATGTTGTATACACCAAATTGAGCAAGTCCAGGTATGCTAAAAGTAGTGCAATTTTCCAAGTATCATATATTAATGAGAAAGCAGACCTACCGCAGATAAAGGAACTCTCCCGCCCCCTTACTCAAATGTATGCATGTTACAATCAGTTAAGTAAAATGTGAGCTCTGTACTTACCTTTAAAGCTTTTTGGTAGAGGGGTAGTTTAATGATGATAAAAATGGAAAATATTCGCAGGCATTCCAGTCAATCTTTGCAAATTTAACTGGGCAATCTTAATGATTCCTCCAACATAATAACAAAAATCATGGCCACTTTATTCTGAGCGAACTTAGGACTGTAGAGTCCTTTCCTACATTTAACTCATTGACACATACATTAACACCTATGCCCTCAGGGGAGAAAAACCCACCCAGGCGGGACTCAAACCCGCGACCTTCGGGTAAGCAGTCGAGGACATTACCCCGCCGCCACGAGTTGGATACTGTTGAAGAACAGAAGGAGCAAACCCACGTCTGATGTTTTTACACCAAAGGAAACGAAAATTTCCGCAACCAGTTCCGGCATTTTTAGGCCGCATGACAATAAAAAGTGGTACCCGACCACTCAGTCACTCCATCGACTGCGGACGGAATCACATGAGTTTGAAAAGGATGGGACAAGGAAACACTCGACGAGTATGGAACACTTTTTTATCTTTTTACATCTTTTGGGGACTGATTTTCCTCCATCCGGATCCGATACCCCGGAAACCACCCCGTGTACGTATTACATCACCCCCTTTCAATGGTTCCCCTAAACCTCCAGTCATCTCCCACCTTACGCGTCCCGAGCCAGCCAACCAAGTCAATCCTCCTTCTTTTCCTCCCTTTTTTCTAAGGCCCTTGAGAATATTCCACCACCTCCTCAAACCCACATCACCCATTAATTTTCCGACCCGCCTCCCTCTCTTCCAAGCCCCGCGCTATCCTTACAGTCTCACTCCCTTCTGCCCGCCTTCCGTAAGATCCCACCAAACAGCCAAAAACTTTCTCCGCAATCACCCCTTCTACACACGACTCAACCATCTCGCAAACCGATCCGCCCCATCCATATTTGCACCCCTCTTACCCATCTTTCCCTCGTCCTAAACCATTTTCCCAACCCTTGTTCCCCGTCCTTTCAAAACCAACCCTTCCCACACTCCGAGAAAGTTCGGTTTCCAATGCCCCTACTCAACCCCCTGAAAACAACAATGTCGACCCCGTTTGTCGCTCCGAATGATTTGCTGCTTTTGATCCACGGCAAGTTTGGACTGTGCGATTCAACGAATCCACCATGCGATAAGTCGGAGAATAGACAAAGTGATACCGCTCGTCCGGGCTAATCGATGCATCGCATTGTTATCTCATGCTATTCTATGTAGTGTACTGAGACACCATGCGTGTTGAAGTTACATGTGATACGTTTAATGAAATATTCTGCCGTATTCGCACTAATGTGGTATCATAAAATACACGATGTGATGCCAAGTCGTAAGATTCCATATGTTATCACTGTTATTGGGACACTACGAATAGGTGTTCAATAAATAACTATTTCTAAGAAGATTCACCAGAGTTGTTAAAAAGCTATTGTAAAAGAGCTAAGTTTAGCAAGAATTTTGGCCAATTTGCTGCAGTTTGAAGTTTCCGGCTGCGGGTATTTTAAAAGAATACATACCACTTTAACTACCTACATAAAACGTGGCTGGTGTTGTAATATCATCGACCACACCCCCGTATGGAAGCCCATAGGGTACAACGAAAATGTAGGTGTAGAAACACAATATAAAATGTGACGCAATGTAATGGATATCATGCATTAGGAATGTCTTTCAATGACAAAGAGGGATTAATTAGCTTCAATAAGACCAATTCTAGATTACACCGCAGAACATTTGAGACCCGTGAGTTTGTATTCGCTAAATAAATAAATACTATAGCAATAATATAATACAGTCATTCATAAAAATATCCCGGAAATTACGAAGTTTTTCTCTTAATTTTTGTTCTCTATTCGTTACTCAAAATTTTAGGTCACGCCACCCAATTTATAATACCAGAAATACAACGAGAATATTAATTTAACGCAACATTATAACTCTAGAGCTTATATTAGAAACAAAATAGTAGATATACCCTTCCGAACTTATCGTTACAAATATTCCTTCTTCCCTCGCACCATTAGTTACTACAGCAGAAGCAGGGCGAAGATAATAAGACCATCACTTAATTCTTCCCTTGTGTATCACACTTTTATTCTTCCCCTATCTTTCAATTCGTTTGCCCTGCCCTCTCCCTTTTTATATGGTTAGTGGTGTAATACCCTGTTTCCGCATGATCAGGAAGCGGCTCGCAGGGTTGAACAGACCCCTTCATCCAAAATAATGTGGACTGAATTCACCTCGGACAATCATAAATTCGGAAAGTATAGAAAACTGCAGCGAGAATAAATTTTGACAAAACAAAACAGTTCAATTATTTTCCGTACTTCAGTTTGTGACTTTTTTGGTATAAAATAATTCTTCGATTCCATATACAAATGGAGTATGTATTAATTTCCAAACTCGGGAGTTCGTTTGCACCAGCTGCACAGGCCTGGTGGCGCAAGAACATGAGTTTTTGTACATCAGGTAATAGGTATTATCTGCCACTCGGGTCTAAGACAATATATACTGCACTGAATGCAAATGTAGATACATCGCTCTCTTTCCAATACAAAGGTAAAATTGAATAAAATATTTAAATGTTAATATTGAACTTCACACCTAGCAAGAATCCCCTTAAATGTTTCTCCCTCCCTGACCTCCGCAGAACGACCCGTTGGATGTGGGAACGAGTGGGGATGGGACCTTGCCCAAAGTGTAGTGACTCCTTGGAAGGAGTCAGGAATACTCAAATGCCTTCTAGGGCCTGAATTTCCATGGAAAAGGCAGCAAAGTGAGTGAGAGAAATAGGAATAGGAGGTTGAGGCAGGAAGTGAGAAAGAAAACCTCCACCAAAACCCTTTGTGCCCATCGTAGATCACTTAATCAAGAAGATCCGCTCACTTGATTCCTCCTCCAAAAACCTACCCTTCTACCCTCCCAGTCACCCCCTTTTCCCCTTATATCCTTCCTATATACCGTCCTTCCCTCCTTCAAACGTCTCAAAAATTTCTCACCTCCTTCCCCTAAGTCCTCCAATTCATCCCCGTCATGCGCTTCCATTAGCTTTTCCCCTCTTTCTCTCCCTTGCTTTTGGTGGGCATACTCCCTTCACCTCTCTAGTCCCCCTCTGGTCTCACTCACCTAAAATTGCCAACTTTCCCAGATTCTCTGTGAGATTCCCGGTTTCGGCGAAGGACAGTTTGAATCTTTTGCGTACCAAATTGAGGCATTTTCCTAAATATATATTCGTTATTATTGTCATACAACCGATTTTTAGCTTTTATTTATCTATTATTCCCAGAAAAACAAACTTGTTATTTAGATCACTTGAAGTTTCCTAGCTAAAACAATGTTCACCATTCACTTATGAAGTGCTCCTTAACTATAATTATTAACTTTGAATAAAAAGGTTTCGCTTTGTATTTACTAACCGAAAACTGTAACTCATTAGCTTTTATGTAAAATAAAATAACTTTTATGATGCATAATGGCAAACATGGATACACTTAGGCAGCAAAACATGGGTATGTATCTGTGGTAAAGGTTGGAGGAATAGGCCAAGGAATATCTGAGTATTGATTGAATGAGGATTGAATACTTCGGTAACGGGTATATAATGTAACTGTGCTTCCTTAGTTCGGCAATGTTGACAGAATGGTTGAGAGTCGAATAATTAAACATGCTTATGATAGCGGATTGAATGGTGTGACAAGAAGGGGTACCGAGAAAGTCATAAGTGAACGTGGCGAAAGATACTCTTTAAAAAGAGGAACCGTATTAAGAACAGGAGGGTTTTTAGGAATCAATGTATGAGGGTGACTGAATCAAAAGAATTATAAAGAATAAAGGATTTGGCAGTGTGGGGGAAATTATTGAGGAAGATTCTCTATTAGCATTGAATACATATATACCTAAATTTGTTTTGTATTGACTACTCAAAATCATATTAAAGTTCGATATTTAATAAACCTTTAAGTGACTATAATCATTAAATATTCGAAAGTGTTCAATCTTATTTTATAACATTCAAGGCAAATATTTATTGCTGTTGAATTTTGATATATGAAATAATTTGCAAAACATAATTATCTCACCTGTGAATGACAATAATTTAAGTTTACCCTGATCTTTATGTTAATTTATAAATTAAATAACTATTATTTCCTACTCGATTTCCTAATCTAATCTCGATTAGTTGGTTGGCCTACCCGTACCGCGTTCCTATATTTTCCGAACTCCTCTCAAGCAGACAATATACTTTCCCGTACTCGTTCCGGGCCACGTCAATATTCCCCCATCCTTCTTCCCAACCTCTTTGACTTGTTCTCATTCCCCAACTCTTTGCTCAGGTTACTGGATTTTGGGCAGCAGGTTTCGGGGGATTGGGTTGAAATGAAAGGTTGATGATTGAAGTACACGATATTCCAAAGCGAAACGAGGAGAAACGAAGTAGAACTTGAAATGCAGGTAGACAAGGAAAATTAAAGCGACCGAAAAGGTGACTTTCCTTCCTTCACTTGGTTCGTCCGAAACCTTTACGACCGAGATGCACTTTTGAGGTCATTTGAACTTGAAAGGACACAAATGTTCCATTAATAGCAAGGATCGTGCAAGTAAAAAAAAAGTTTCTCTTAGGAAAATGAGTCATGTGAAATAAATAAAAACATTAAACATCAAGTGCAGCTTTCCAGTGGAAATTTATTTCCAAAACTGGACTCATATCACTCATGGAATTAAACAGACATCTGGTAGATGAATACTTCTGCATAGCTAATAAAATTTAGCAAAGTACTGACTCAAACCACGTTTGCTATCTGAGGCTCAAATGATAAAGGAATTCCTTGCAATTCTGTAGGATTTAACGAATGAGAAGTCCAGCATAGGAAGCAAAGAGGAGATAATACAGGAGCAAGTAGGATGATGGATTACAGATGATTAAAAGTGGTACCAATTATATAAATACGGTGGCGAAAAGGGTAATAATTAGCGTGACAGAGAAAAAAACAGGATTAATGGAAACGAGAAGGATTACAAAGCTGTGGATCTCAGAAGAGGTGATTAGGAAAGGAAGTTAAGGACGGAAGGAAGTGTAGAATGTGGACACAAAACTGGCCATAGGTAAGTATACGAATGCAAATAACCAATAGGGAAGAAGGTGGATAGGACTAAGCGAAGCAATGGAAAACCACAGAAAGAGGAGGATACCCTATACGCTAAGATGAAAATGTTAAACGGAGTTAAGTTAGGGAAAACGATAATAAAAACTGACCACAAGACCGGGAAGATAGAAATACCAGAAATAAGACCAAGAAAACACACAGCATAGAGGGAGAGAATACGTGAAGAAACTAAATGACCTAGATAATAGAAATTTGTATATTGATATATTGAAGGAATGAACCATGGAGAAGGATGATCTCGAGCCAGGGACCAGACAGTGGATTTAATTATCCTTTATCCAAGATATTGCAAACATCGGAAAACTAAAGGGAGCACAGTCCATTTTTATATCACGTTATCGCGACTTAAAAATAAATCATTGATATTAACATTATGCTTTCCATAAATAAATACCTACCATGTACATTTGGTAGGAAGTCCTTGATTTAGCACCGGCTTCTTTGGGAGTTCGTGCATTGTAGCTATTTATGCACTTTTTAGCCACGCGGTCGTGAAGAGCTTGTTTTTTCTTCAGATTTCTCCATCCGCTGTTGTCCTGCGCCTTCTAAGTAAACCTATGAAAACATACTCTCTCATGCAAAGGCTCACTTCCGTGGCCCCAAATTAATATTTTAGTAACTAAAAGTAACTTAATATTAGTTAATAAACTACAAGCACTAAATATATAAAGATAAGGTTTCCAGTAGGATATAGTTTGGAGATAAAAATTCAAATTGTCCCCGACACAAATTTTATAAGTCCGAAGCGGTTTGCACGAAGTTTACGAAACGTAATTCCTCAAAGCGCATCTAGTTCCTGAAAAAGAAAACGCATGAGATTTCGATGAATACTATCGCATCGAAAAGATATATCGATGTAAGACAAAGTAGCTAATCGGTTTCTACTGAAAATGCATTCGCCTACCACCTGAAGTATTTGTGTAAATGAGTAGGTACGCAACACGCAATCGAAACCTGCTGGGGAAAAACACGATAATTGGGGAATCCCTGAAAAAAACGGGAAGGGGAGGAAGTGATCTTAGGCAAGCATTGATTGAAATGGGGATTTATTAGTTCAAATTATATAGTTTCATTGATAAGTTTCAAGATAACATCTGTTAAGATTTTAAATCATTTTCTCTAAATTACCTAAGTTCAATAAAAATAAGCCTATGTGATTGGAGAATAGTATGATTTGATTAAACGGATTATTTTGCATCCAAGTAATGAATTTCAAATCGAAAATTTTGGAGTGAAAAGATACGTTTAGGATGGACCCTACCTTTGCTGAGGAATTTTTTCACCTCCCCATCTTGTGCACCATTCCCTCGGTTCCAATGACACCTGTTCCATAGAACTCTACCTCCGTCTTCGCACCATTGACGTCCAGCGTTTCTTCCTTGCATTGAAACCGAAATTCCGTATTTCTCAGCCAAATATCGCACGTATTGCTTTCTTTAGTCCATCTGCAATACAAGAAACCCAAATTTTTACCTTAGGATTCTTAAAATGAAGTTTACAGGTGAATGAATTTCCTGAATGAACTCCACATCACCACGTAGAGATTTATGCGTATCTAAATCATGGACGTAATATTTTCCATTCCATTGTAATCACCTGGGAAAAAATATAACACATTATTGACTTCAGTAACAAAACGTTTATAATTTTTCAGTTTATTTAATTCTGCGGCCGGTTTCGCCAAAATAGCGTATGAAACAGCTATGAAATAATTAAATTCTTAAAAAGTAAATGGTGTGTAATTAAAAAAGGATATGTCATTATTAAAGAAATATCATAAATGAAAAAGTTTTAAGTATTTTTCTCTAACAACCAAGATTTCATTCAGACTTTTCCTAAGAAACAATATTTCACAATGGATATTGGCGTCAGTAGAGCGTAAAATTTGCATTGATCAATGCGAAATCCGACATCAAAATAATAAATTCGGTTGATTTTTAAGATGCGGAGAGAATGGCAGGAGAGACAGTTTTGTCAATGAAGACTGAACTATTTGCTTTCATGCTTAGGAACACCAGCAAAAGCTAACGTCTAATTATATTCTGTGAACCACTCATTTCATTCAATAACTTTCACCGTAACACCACTGCATAAGAATTTAAATCCAAACGCCACTGCCACTGATAGCACACAACATATTTCAAGGGTACTTGACATTCTTATTTGCATCATTATCTACATTGTAATATATTTGTATAGTCACAATCCAAATTTCTTAGGGGCTTCTTAAGCTTTAGAAACTGTATAATGCTCTGTCACCACCGTCAAAAGTTCTCACTAAAGGTCCAGAGCTTTTAGGGCCATTAAAATAGGAGATTAAAGGCCTCTACAGGAAATTGAATCCCTGAGCTCTTTTCTGAGCACAAATAGAAACATCGTGCACAAGCGAGAACTCTCCGAGATTCTAGCGCTAATATTCCATCCTACTCTTGCGCTCATATACAACCAAACGCAAAACTTCATTCTGCCTTCCAGACGCGACATAAAAATATTTGCAGCGCAACCCGCAGCACCCGTTATTACTCTCTGCGTGCACGTTAAATCTTTATTGCGCTCATCACAAGGCAAACCCAGGGATACATCTCCAATGCCATTTGGGAAAATTAAGGAAACGATCGCTGGGAAAACGCTAAAGCATCTTATATCCCTTTTCCGACCCCTTCTTCCATCGGAGCCGAATTTCCTTTCTCTTACGTTTTTTCAGTGGCGCACCTAATATTCAACTCAAAGGGATTAATACAATGAGCAATGTAAGAAAATTCCAGCACGTTTTACAGTAACAATGAATAAAAATGTGGTGAAAATGCAAAATGGATGCAGATTGTAAGAATACCTATGCATTTATTTTTGTAGGTTTCATCCGAAAAATCGTGATAGTGCTAGGAAGATGGTGAATGAAAACAGATTAATGAATGGAATGATGAGAGGTAGAACGCGTGCCAAACTGAATGATGAAACCGTTCAAGGAGAGAGATGCCTGTGATTATCAGAGATTACCATTACATAAGGGTCAAGGTGTTCTACCAAATTTATAATACAATAGCATGAATAGTCCTGCTATTATTATATGTGACACATTGAATAGGTAAACAATAACCAAAATATTTAGGAATTCTTCTCGGGCTCTGCACCAGGTAATTGGCTTCATATTGGCCGACGTTTCGGAAAACGACTTGTTTTCCATTATCAAGGCGTGTTGCTCTCTCTGCGTAGGATTATACACTGAACTA
The DNA here is from genome assembly GCA_963573305.1 of Pyrrhosoma nymphula. Lineage (NCBI taxonomy): Eukaryota > Metazoa > Arthropoda > Insecta > Odonata > Coenagrionidae > Pyrrhosoma > Pyrrhosoma nymphula. The sequence continues at coordinate 43,459,253 of OY754334.1, forward strand.
AATTGACCGTTTGACGAGTCCAACAATTAATCTCAGGTGTCGTCTACTATAATCCTACACAGAGAGAGCAACACGCCTTGATAATGGAAAACAAGTCGTTTTCCGAAACGTCGGCCAATATGAAGCCAATTACCTGGTGCAGAGCCCGAGAAGAATTCCTAAATATTATTCACCGGGAAAAACTTAAATCGTGTATATAACCAAAACATTCAACAGCACAAGTCAAATATAGTAAATTGGCACTTCTTCTCCAAGCCTCAGAGGTTCCGTTGGGAGAAATGTTTTAATAATCTACCTTAATTTGTCGAGTAACTTACTAAGTAATTATCCACTTAAGAACTATCGGGCGTTGAATAAATTTTTCTCAAACGCTCAGTTCTTCGATTATATAATCGATTTCATTATTTATTTACTAAATTCACATTTTTCTTACTCATTACGACAGTCTCCCAAATTCCCGGCACAGCCAGGAGTCCCCAAGATGAAAACCATCCCTTTTCTTAACATCGTCTCACATTATTCTCTTTCCAAACGTAAATCTCCCCACCCAAAACAAAACACCCTCACACCCAGCCCATTCCCCTTTTGCTATGTCTCACACTATGGTAAAAAAAGTCTCGCTTCTCGCAAAAGAAGAAAGAGCGTCCGAGTGCACTGTTATCACCCGCCTTAGTAGTGCACAATATACCTACAGCGAGGAGAGGCTTCATGAGGGGGTATGGAAATAAATAAAAGAAAAAAATATATCCGGCTGGAAAAAAGCCTTTCCGTAGGAGTTTCTGAAAATAAAGAGAAGCAGCGGTGGGGATAAGGGTGGGTAGAGTGGAGTGGTGTGATAAGAGAACAAACTATTAAGGGATAAAAAAGTAAGAAAAGTGAAGCAGCTAGGAGGAGAAGAAAAAGAGAAAAATAGTAATAAATAAATCATCAGCTAGGACGTACAGCGGAGGGAGATAAATGATGAAGAGAGTTGAAGAAAGACAAGGAGAATGAAGAAGGTTTCCAGTTTTCTTAATTCGTGCCCATAGACGACAGCCCGTAGAAATTTCACGACAAGATCACGCCTAAGGAGGTTGTGCTGCATTGATGCTGCACTTAAAACCACCGTGCATAATGCATGAAGTAGGTACTTCTTCTCCCACCCTCTCCTCCTCCAAAGCCTTATGCTGTTGTGCTCTGTCCACTTCTTTTCCAACCGTTTCCTATCGTCTCCATGCCTCTCTATTTCCAAGTGTAGTCCGTGCAAGACGACATCAGCAAGGACCTCATCGAGCATCCCTTTCGCAAGTGTTTGTGGGTGTGAGTCCAGCAATCGCCCTTTTATGTCTTTTTTCTCATTATGAAGACAACCGGGGAAGACCCTCGGGTAAAATGGAATATTCCAAATGAGTGTTTTCCTTCAGTGGAGTTTCGTTAGTGATCGGAAGAAAACTATACGCGGATATTTTAAAACGTCAATTATAAATAATAAATATCTTGTTACGATAGGATTTATTTTTATATTACACAATGATGATAATTTACTCCATAGCCGACATATTTACAACAATTTAAGGAGCACCCACTGGATGCTTATAAATGCTAGTGAAGGTGCCCGTTGAATATCAACGGGAAGGGAAAAAAATCAACACTGCGCGTAATTTCGTACTACGTCAAATTTTTCGATGGCATTTACTAAATCTTTTACCATTTAATAGCAAAAATAAAATATCAATTTATCATTACAAGGTATAAAATTCTCCAATGGCCGTAATAAATTGACACCACTCGTCAAAAATACGCCACAATTGCTGTGTTGATTGTGTGTGTATGTGGTTGTCACTGGCGAGGAAGTAACATTCCCGTAAACCACCACAGGGGATTTTCTGGTTGAGAGGTTGTGGTTGGTCACTGGCGTGGATTTCCCCCCATTTTTTCCCGCAAACCAACACAGCAATTGTGGCGTATTTTTGAGGAGTGGTGTCAATTTATTACGGCCATTGGAGAATTTTATGCCTTGTAACTTTAAGAGGCCGTAGAGCTCACGTTCCCTAGTTTCAATTTATCATTTAAAATATTATCATTTTAATTGTTTGTAATAAACCATTCAAAACATATGTAGCGCAAAGAACCATTGAGTTAACGGATATGCATGGAATCTCGACTTAAACAATAAGCATGGTCGTTATGGGGACGATGACTCAAAAACGCTAAAATATTGCGAAAAATCGTTACGTTTTAGCAAAGATTTAGGAATTTCGACTGGAATACAAAATTAGATTGAAGGAATAAGAATTCATATTTTATTTTCTTTCTATTAGTACCTTTCCCAAAAAAACACTATTTATAATTTAATTTTGCAAATAAAAAAAGGTCTGCAGCCTAATGAAGATACAGCTTCACGTGTATTATGTGAATGTTACTGACATTTATATGTGGGGTGTGAGAAATGAAAGCCAAGGGCTATGAAAGGAAACACCATTTAATAAAGAACGACTTCGCCTACACACGTCTGTCTCGCGGCCATTGTTCAACCCCATCAAAATGAAACAACATGGTGCCATGCGCAACTAAACAAATGAAACACAGAAAGCAAAATCCTGATCCCACATATATACAAATCGGTGATTATTATAGTAGGTACCTAAATGACTTATTTTTTAAGAACTGTGGTATTGATCTTTTTTAACTTATTTTTATTTCAACTGTGTTTTGCTAACGCGTTATAGATATGTGTGAATCTATAGAGCCATGAGAAATCAAAATAAACTTTGCGAAACGTCGGCTATGGAGTAAATTAAACTACTTGATCATAAAAAAACAATACCTATATATAAACATTAGGTTGAGAACAACTTAATATCTGTTAATTATAAATGCATTTTCAATGTAACGTTTACATGCTTTTACTATTTTATCTTTTCACATCTTGTCCCACTCCATCTACTTCTACAATGGAATAAAATTTATCCAGATTCACTGATTCAGTGAACTGTATTCCTAATAGCACAAAAAATTAAAAAATACCGAATGCTACCCACCGTCAGTTTACATAACGTTTCGCCAGCTTTTACCGCTCCATTCACTGACGTTCGAGTACAGTACAGATATCCGCCAACTTCAACACCTTAATAGGAAGGTGCTTAATGCTCCTTACGACAACGATTTTGTAGAACCATCAAATATTTTAATGGAAACTTATTTACTACACGCTTTGAAATCAATATACATGTACTTCATAAAATAAATAACATCAATTTTTAAATTAAACAATGAATGATGAAAGAAGTCTTGTATATCATCGCGTTTTCACGTCACATTAGTCAGGGTCTGTCTGGATTAGTTTTTTGGTCATCTTTAATACGGCTATCGAGCTTATTTGCCTCAGACAAAATTATATCTCTACTTTCCAAAGAAGGTGAATTATTAAAAAAGTTACTAGTTTTGGATACTAATAGAGAGTTTTCTCGAAATAGGTGCAGACAAGTCTACATTAAATAAACTGAGAAAAAAGTATAAAATATAATAATGAATTTTACTTTAATTTCCATTAATTTCGTAGGCCATTACTTTTACTGTAGGCCCACGCACTATGCTTTCAGTGCCAAATGGATAAGACGAATCTGGTGGAGAGAGGAAAATGGCGGGAGGGGTAGGACTAAGAAGGTGCTAACGAGAAGGCCACTAGGGAAAAAAAGAAGTTTAGGGAGGTGTATATGTGAGGATTTGATAAGAACGAGGAGTTTTTAGCGAGTTTAAAAGGGAGGAGACGTCTGGCGTCCTTCATTACTAAGGATAAGGTGGAATAGAAGAAGGAAGAATGAAGGGTGGGGAAGAAAGAGGGAGGAGATCTCTTGGAAGGTGTAAAACGGCTGGGTGAGAGAGTTAAGAAGACAAGGATTTGAAAGAAACGAGCGTCGCTGCTAAGGGTAACTCAGCTTTTCGAATATGGGCGCACCATCGTTCTTTATGAACCATAACAAGGCGAGTTGTATTATTTTCGCGATAACTGTCTCTTCTTTTATTGCAGCTCTTGGGCATGACAAAGAAAAAAAATATCGTTCGTATCGGATCTATTCCAGCATCCGCGCACGAGTTTAAGCCACAGTACTCCCTCCAGAAGGATGGCACGTGCGGTGTGACGTCACTGTAATGCTGGAAGTGCTAGTGCAGCTGATTACAAGTTTGAGTGACACACTCTGAGGTGAGTTCGCTGAGGTTTTTTTACGTGTTTTTTCTTCTACTTGAAACGTAGTTGTTCTTTCCTTTTAATAGGTGACAAACAAAAATGAAAAACGTGATCGCTTAGCGCATGGGCATTTCGTCTCTTTACGTATAGGTATGAGGCTTTTTAGGAACACAACGCTAGTGGTACTTGGAGGATCCAGTTGGAATGGAGGCAAAAAGTTTTCATTCTTGAGAAAGAAAACCATGGAATTTTCGAGCTTCAGAAAACCTGTAGGTTTGACCTCACAACCTTAAAAATTACAAAAAAATGCCATTAGAAAGTATAGAGAATTGTCGCTGCTGTGACGTCACGTCTTGGATATTGGCAACGCCTAGTCTTTATACAGATGGGGTAGGGTCAATTACTACTTATTTTTCCATCCTTCCTTTCTCACTTTTCCTCAGGATCTAAAAGTAAAATAAAATCGAATAATAATGAGCTAGGCTTATTATTTCCATGTCATGTTTTCCATTCACTCCAAGATTCATGTTGTTTTTCAATAGCAAGGTATGAACACAGCCAGAAGAAGTACATGGAAAAAATATCAAAATATTATTAGGGAATTAAGTAAAAAGGGATGAGAAGGCAAACTTAAGATGCCGCCTTGCCTTTAAACTTGAAGTTCATATAGGAGAATGTGCTAACAGCACCTGATATACCAATGATATAACTTGTTAACTCTTGTTCAAACATTATCAGTTATTTCAGAGCCGATTCTAATTACGATAACTCTATGAAAATTGTGCATAGCAGATAACTATTAATTTAAGGCTACAAAAAAGTCATGGTAAAGAAAGAAATAAGTCATGAAGAAAATATTAGAGATTGTTTTGTCCTAAAAAGTTTTTTTACAAGCAGATAGAACCAGATCATATTAAGAAAAGTGGGTCAGGACGCTGTTCATCACCAGAGTTTGAACTGGTAAATGTCATGTAAAGAGTTCACCATACAAGAGGTAGTCTTAAACAAAACAATAAAGCAAGAGGGATTAAAAATTCTAGGAATAAATAGGGGTCCTAGTTTATCTCGGACATAGATTCGCCCCCACTTATGAAATTATGGTACTTTAAGAAAAATAAGTTTTGTCTATTTCCCACTTGCAAAATTGGTAAGCAAAGCAGATCCATTGCAAAGAACTCATAGATTAAAATCCAACACAATGACATATGAATGGAATACTTTTGTTTACAGAATTCAAGGCTGACATTTAAATAATAAGTGTATAGACTAATTGTAAGCAAGTAGGACAACTCCATTATTTGTGCAATAAATAGGAGGTAGATGAGTGGCAATTACATTTTGCTAGCAAACGAAACGTTGGGAAACAATAGGATGACAATGAAATGGAGTATGAATTTAAAAAAATGTTTGCGAAGAGTTGGATATGGAGTGTAGCGCTGAATGCTGCATAAACGCGGACTCTGAGAAAAGAAAGAAAAAATAGACTGCAGGCGTTTGACTTTGACGGCTGCAGGGTGTGGAGAAAGATTAGGAAATTGCGGTGGACAATAAGAAGAAAAACGAGGAAGTGGCTTAGGAAGTTTTGTGTATTAGGAGAGAAAAATATTGAGTCTGAGTAGATGGAGGATGTTAAAAGGCAATGAAGGGAAAAAGGATTGTGAAGGCCGTAGTGCAGGAGAGGATGTGAAGTAAGTAGCAGGGGAAGAAAAAGAATAGGTTTTATACACGGGATTAAGAGGTATTCTGAGATGGAGAAAGAAACCAATGAAGGAGATAATAGCGGAATGTGAACTCATAGGGTTCCGCGGAGTCGTTGAGATGGCAGTGAAGGTTTTTCGGTCGACAGTTTTGAAAACAATGCAGTTAGCTAGAAGATAGCTGCAATGCTGTCGAAACTGTCGTCAACTACAATGGAAGTACACGGAAGAAAGCCCGAAATGCCTTCACAGCCAATAACGGACTGTGCCTGCATAAACTTTCTCTTCCCTCTTCTATTTACAAAAAAATATCCGGTATATTACTCTTATAATAATATTAATAAATATCCGTACATATCCATATATCTGTACATCCACAAAATGATCGGGAATCTATAAGTGCTGTAGTACGGAATAATAAATTCATTAATAGATGGGAAGATGTTGTGGAGCGAGGAAGGGGGGGAAGAGAATAGGTATATGGACGAATATCGTTTGTAAATACGCTGGGGTGAATATTGAAATCGTATAATAAAATAGGGATCTACACCTATAAACTTCTAGATACCTTGTATTCTCTTCCATCTGAACCTTTATCAAACTTTAGATTACCCTGATCATCTTTAGCAATTACAAATATGTTACTGGTTTTTTTATCTTTCACACGCTCCTGAGAAGGTTCGCGTGGTTGCAGCGTAGATTAAGATGAACAGAAGGATTAAACGTGGGAAGTTTACGGGAAAGGAAGATGCGACGGGGATAGTTAAGCTGCAGCAGGATCACCTTAGCTATAATTTCCGCCGATGGGTTGCGGAAGAGATTTACGGGATAGTATGAGGAAGAACGAGATAAAGAGATAAGAAGTGCCAGGGGTGAGACCCGCGATATTTTTTTAAATCTAGAGCATAAAATAGATCTAAATGATCTGGAGATTAACCGCAATGGATGGATATAAAATATAAAACGGTTTTTGGAAGACAAGAACGAATTGCTTAGGAAATTTAACTTAAGAAATTGATAAAAGTCTCAAAAGATTCGAGAGGGATGATAACAACAATATCCAATGAATGGCTGTAGCAGTTGCACCGGACCACCATTCAAATCAATAAAAGCCAATACATTGGTGAAGTGAATGTTATAACTTATGGGCATGAGTTAAATGAATGACAATTACCAGATAAAACCAAATGATACGAAATTATTAGGTGGAAATACTCGAATAAATATTAATGTGGAATTGAGATTACCTATGTCAATGGAGTTTCAAACCTCTCCAGAGATATCTTAAATCGAAGTTCAAGAAGGAAAAATGATAATTTTAGGATTCCTATGTGATCATGTTTAATAAGATTCCCCAATACATTTTCACACTATTCAAAATCGACCAAGGTTTTGGTATGGTCATTATCAAGGTCAATCAAAACCATGGTCAGTTCAAAAATCAATCCGTGTGAAAATCCACGAAGTTCACCAGTTTTCGCAATGAAACGCTTTATTAACTAATTCATCAGCATGTAGAAAAGCAAATCCGCTAAGGCGCTTGACCAAAACTTCAGTAACGTCTGAAACATAAGGCCCAATCCTCGGAAGTTAGAGGGATGGAGGATGCTAAGGAGAGCGTTACGCCGCTTAACATCAGAACCGCCGAGGGGACATTTTGAACCTTGAGGCTGCGTTTATCTACTTGCAGCTAATACAGTTTTCTTTTGACAAGGCCACCATATTTACGTGACTTTAGTCTTTGTTAAATACGAATCGGATGCCAAAACTGGCTAATTGGAAGGTGCATGAGTAACAAAACTTCAGATAAATGTAGATACTGTTCTAAATATGTTTGCGGATCTTTCTGTCACTAAGTCATAAAAAACATGCCTTAAATGTATTTAGGTGGTCGTTTATTGTACTAAACTTTTTAATTTATTATTATTGTTTCTTTAAATGCAAACGATATTGATAACTATTTTAAAAGAAAATACCAACATTGTCACAGCGACTATTATTTTTTTTAAACTAAAAAAATTAGTTTTATATACAAAAATATTAACTATTTAAAATTTATTATGAATAAAAACATAATACCACTACCATTTTTCATATTTATGGTCCAATTTAAAAATAATGTTATTTTTTGGTTGATCACGAACATGGGTTGAAATGACCCCTTTGGCAGTCGGCAGAGGTTGGGCTCCCTGAGATTGTTTTTGTAAATTAATTGTGTTCAGCCAATAGGGTGAAACAGACAATAATATGGCAGGAGGATATACAACATAGAGAAAGATTAAAGAAATTATGCGTTATAAGGTTCTTGGGAAGGAAACAGAGTACTTCAGTAGACAGAAAAACGAAAAGGTTCATCTAAATCACAGAGAATACCATATAATAAAACATATCTATGTTAACACGGAGGATGACAAAATGATGCACAGTACTGAATAGAGTTGGCAGTTGGAAAGAGTATCAAAATGATCCGCAGAATGTAACCAGACAGTTAATAAGCTCAATGTTAGCGTGTTGATTCCTAAATGAGGCAGAAGGAACGTGGCGAAACACATTGCCGAATTGTTTGAAATGCCAGAATCAAAAATACTCAAGTAAATAATAAACTGAAGGGTATTGACAAAATTTGATTAAAAATCTATCCAAAATGATAAGTCACTACTTTTAGCTAAAGCGGAATATATCAAGTATATTTTAATACTTATCAATCAAGTAATTATTGATAAAATAAAAACAGTTTATAAATGAATAAAGTACTTGGAATTCTTAGATTTAATCAGAAAATTGGTTCTATAAAGTTATACTGGAATTAGCTAGTGCACAGTTTATGTTTTCTCAAGTGCACACATGAAAAATAGAAAATTTTATATTTTATGATTTTATCCGCTTCCGATTCCTTACTCATCATTTTCTCCAGATAAAAAATATGGTAGAATGAATGATTTCGTGCACCGCGATTGGCAAAAATAATCCTGATACATAATTAAATCCATTCTCCTAAACTTGCTGTGTTAATAAACTCGACCGATGAAGATAATTCAAAATTTCATTTGGCTTACACTCACAAAAGGCATAAGGGAAACCATGTATTAAGGTATTTAATTAATCATATAAATTAACCATTAAAATGAACTGTTCCAGAGCTACAAAACTTAGACAAAGTTGGATAAAATATAATTTTAAATATTCCATTCATTATTCTTGTGTGTGATTACCTGAAATCGAGTCGTTCGCCTATCCATTGTCAACAATTCAATTATGAATCTAAATCAGTCTAGAACTCTAGATTATATCATTCACATAAATAAGTGATAACCGGGGTAAGGGAGCCGATCTTCTTCCGTGCCGATAAATACGTTCTTTTGGGGGTTCGCATGCTTGAACTTACACGTAGATGAACAAAAGACCCCTGTAAGAGTTTTTAACGGAGGATACGGCAGAACTCGTTAGGCTGGCGCAGTTTCATCTTTAACTAATTTGTTTTCGACTGATAGGGTGATGCAAAGATTTATGAGGTGCACCTAAGAGGGTAAACGAGATACAGAAAAGGGAGAGAAGTGGGAGAGGGGTGAGGATGGCAGGTGATGGGGGTGGAATCCACGTAGGATCCATGGGAAGGAAGGAACGTGGGGGATGAAGTTGAACGAGGGAGACGTAAGAAGATGGGAAGCTGCGACCATCTTTCAGAGGCACTTCTTCCTTTTTCACCCCTGGGGCGGAAGGAATTTTCCAACCATTCAAAGGGCACTCTTATTTTTATTCTTTTCCCTAAAAATAGACCTTGTGACTTCCCTTTATGGCACGAACTGCTCTCCTACATAGCCCGAAGGATAGCGATTTCTTTTATCGCTTGAATCCGTGTCGACTGCCGTTTCTAACCGGACGTGGACGGAGAACGATTTTCTCATATTTCGACGAGTCTTCGAATTTTTTTAGATATATTTATACTCTACACAGAGCACAAAATTATTTTATTGGCTTCTTTTTTGCCGGACGGTACTCTGTAGCTCACGAATCCTAAGAAGTATATCTCAGTAGCCAAAAGGCATGAAGACGTTGGGTAAAAGTTTTTCGGAAAGTTTGACCTTCTAGGATTATCCGTTGTAGCATTTTTTCGGTTCGACTGTCATGTAGGATATCACGAGTCTTTGAATCCCCAGGATATTCAAGTGGACAAAGTTGCTATTAAACAGCCAAAATAATGTAGTTTTCAAGAAGGAATTTTATGAAATTGAAAGACTAAGGCAATATGTAATGGACGTCTTTCATATTACTTACGAAATACACTTTTCCACGAATAAATGTTTTATCACAACTTGTTTCCGCTCATTTGCTCATCAGTCACCTCATAACGGTGAATGATGACTAAATGAGGAGAAAGTGAAACATAAGGGACCCAAAAAGCGTAGGAATAATAAAGTTGTTCGCGGAAAAGTAATTTAATATTTATAAATTTAACTTATATAGCTTTATCTCCACAATCTTCATTTTTAAGACCGAGATCTTTCTTACAATAACATTTCAAAAATTTAAACTTTGAAGACACATGCTAAAGGATTTTTGACATTATTTTTGGCTCCTCATTACATTTTTCGGTGCCAAAATTATCATAGTAAATGGATGATTTAGACGCTCTCATAGAACCATCAGTGAAAATAATTATTTTTAAAGTTAATCAGCCGACTGTAAGCTGGAATAGGAATGTGCCTACTAAGGGGATATGTTCATTAGAACGTCTCTCGAACACCTAATTTACATTTCTACCCACAAAACGAACGATATACCTTTTAAACCCCTTATTCATTTCATTCCATTCCTTTCTGAATTGCATAAGTGGGGTGATTCCAAACGTGGGGTGGGGATACCGTCAGAGCAAGGCTTCGAGGTTCAAAATACGCATTACATTCGCACAGTTGCGGAAATATGACAGGCATTTTGGAAAATTGGCCTGGGTACAATTATTGGCGGTCATTCTAAGGAAATGGCCTGCCAATGAGAACGTAAGTCAGAAAAAACCTGGAATTAGCTACGCTAGGGGAATAATGTGTAACTGGCGGGAGCAAACCTTGGATAGCTAATATTAACATTTTGGGTTAGCAATATTCCATGTATTGTCCAACATAAAAAATGGGCACAGCAATATGATTCACTCACATGACAATACCTTGCTCTATGAGACGCGGAATCATATTTGGGGTATCTCTAGGTGGTGTACAAGGGCTAGAAGTTGCTCCTTATAAAGAAGTGCTTCTCACTTCTAGTTCGTTAGCTAGACCAGAACCTCACGATCTCATCTGTAAAAAATAGAATAAAAAAGGAAAAATTTGCTAATGGCCTGAGTCACTTATTATTATACTCGCTTATACTTAAGTGAAAAAAACATTGTATGCGAAATCACCCAGCAATATATTGACATTGCTCCCACCAGTACTATGTAATTATAAACCTCGTATTTGCCAAGCCAGAAGTAAATACTTCTATCACAATTAAAATGGAAACAAATCAGTATTCATCATAAAACTCAGATAAAACTACAATAAATATTATTACAGTATTTACCTAGGCCTTCAGATGAGCACTTATAGGGTCATCAACTTCATCTTAGAAAATAAAGCAGCAGACAAACATGAAGGTCAACCCCCAACCTACTCATTATTTTAAATATATCTGATTAGCAGCTTTTGGGCAATAGCCCTCAACTTTACAGAGACACTGTAACCCTCTCTTATTTAATGATTAGATGAGTTGCACCGAATGGTTGACCTCACGTCGGTCACCAAAATGTAACTCACTAATGGATTTATTAGCCTAAGCTGGGCGCCAGAAATGCAACTTTTTGATTTCTCAAATGTACACTTCAATGTATTTTGAACACTTCCACTCACACCTTTATTAACATAGGATATATTCTTGCCTGACGTACAATAATTAAATAAAACATATACCTTGAAACTGGACAAACAAAACCCTTAGCCACAAAACATAAATACACTTTGGTGGATTCACAAGTGGAAAATGGGTACAATAAATACATACACTCTTATGCTCACGCGCTCACGTTGCTAGTTCAAATCTCCGGTCCATGGAACGTGCCCTCGTCAACTGCGAGATGTGACGTCCGGACTCAAGACGTGACAAACTGCTCTCAACGGAAGTGCCGCGCTGCCCTTAGGTGTGCCCCCAACTGTCCTCCTCGATTTCACCGGTGTCTGTTGATAGTGCGGCAGGTGTACTACCACTTACCTATACCTATCGTATGGCGTACTTAGATAATTGACAACGATTTCCCTGCAGAATAAATACTTCATCACCCTTTGGTACGTCTTACCAATTGTCCACAGAACTAATTAAATCAGACTGTGATCTACGAAGCTTCCAGCTGTACTTTGTTTAAATTAGACTTCTATGACTTTAAGAAGAGCCTTCGGCTGCAGGTTTGAGAATCGACTGTGTCACTCTGGTGTTGCGTATTTGCTTGCATAGTAGACGGCCGAGTCATCGCCCGTGGCATTGCTAATTGTCGGGAAATTTCAAGAACGTTAGGACGATACGTACTTTCGGCTGCTAGATGCCATGTTCTCGGCTTCGCGAATGTTCAACTATATTGTTGGTAGTTCCTCGCGGCTGCCATGTGGACGTAAACATGGCGGATTGCGCATATTATAACACCTAGGTTTCACTGCTATCCGATTATAAACATAAATAAGCTCCTTACTTTCTAAAGTGAACATGTTATCTTCATATCATGTGCCATTCTTGCTAAGAAATATATCTTTATACATAGCTTGTACGAATGTTTCTGGAATAATTCGCAATAATGAATAGACTAAAATTTACTTGAAGTTAAATTTTAGTCTAAATGAAACATTTCACTTAGATATATTACAGAAGTACATCCCGACTCCATGATAAAAATATTACAAGGGAATCATTGTGCACATTGAACCTCCTAGTAAACTGAAAAATGCCAGATTATGTCACTGACAAGCAAACTCAAACAACATTTTATGCCTCTTTCTCAACTCTTATACCATTTTTTTTCCTAGTCCCATTTGCAAGACCCATCAGAAATGGCCGCCGATATGTCAATTATAATGCAGTGAGTATATCTATCCTAAAATTCGCAAGTGCTTACCGAAACTCTTTTCTTGATTTTATGATTCACTACGTTCTCATATTACATATTCACCCCTGCGAGGGAATTCATTTTCCGCGAATCGTCGGGAGAATGGCCTAGAGATGCCATTCCTAAAATGCCTCTCGGAGCGTTCCCATGGTCGGAGCTTTCCTTATTTCAGTAATTTATCCAGAAACGCTCTCACCATCTTCTGAGTCGCGACTCTTTTCGTTTGAGGAATTCAATTTAACACCCCCCCCCCCCCCCCCAGTGCTCAGCGAGCTCAACTGATGACTCTAAGAGTTTTTTAGCACATGCATTTAAAGTTTTAACATTCTTCGGCGTTGCAATGCCGTATCCTAACATAATAATGAGCTCTGTTGTGATTTTATAGAAAATAAAATTTGAGTAAAACATATATTCGCTGGAAAAATGTTTTGGAATAGCTGTATAATAACATGATACCAAATTAAATTAAAAGTAATCCACAGGCCAAAAAGTATTACTAAATAGGATTGATCCAATGCGACCTACATGAATTATTGGTTTAAAAAAACAATCTCTCTCCCTAAGATCTCCCATTTCAATCTGTAACTCTGAGAGATAGACTTGATTCGCCATATCCTTTCTCAATACGTGTTAAGTAACAGAAGTTTCATACTGCTATTGATTAAACTTACATCTTAGGTAGATTTCAAAGAAAGACTACCTATTTTAGTCGTTACCATGGTGCGACTTTCGGAAAATTTCTACATTTCTTCCTTTCATGTTCATCAGACCCCAAAATCATCACCAGCTTAAAAGTATAAATAAATGAAGAGAGTCCACTAAATTTTGGATGCTTGTGAACGCTGAAATGGCCGCTAAAGAATAAAAAGTTCAAAAACACACTACGATGAACGCAATCAAAATTAAATGAAAGAATGAAACATTATGATCGAATATAATTTCACTAAGATAGGCCCTGATATTGCTTATTTGTGAGGCAAAATATTGCCCCTTAACTCTATCATTACATTCAAATGATCACTGTCTCATGTATTGATTGACGCCGTAGATTCTGAATAGTATACAAAAAATACATGCCTGCCATTAGCACTTAACAACTAAGTGTGAGTCTAGGTAAGGGGGGACGAATGAATTTACGATGAGCACGTTAAATTAGGCCTTCTTTATAAAAAAATTCTCGCATATTTACATGCACTAAATTTAAACGTACCTATAGTTCTAGTAATCATGAGCTTGTAAATGATGCAAATAAGCTTGGCAGATATAACGGGCGGGTTAATGGAAATTTGAAAAAAGTCTCACCTTTTCGCATAGAGAAAACTTGTTGTAAAGCAGCTAATACTACGACCGACATATATAAGATATATTTTGCCATTTATTAAATTCCGAATGCATGCTGAGTTGACAGCAGCCTCATATTTTACTTAAGAGGGAATTGTGCATTGACTTGCAGCTCAGGGGAATCGGGATTGCCATTAGTCCATCTTCTCTCGTAGAAAAATTGCCAGTTCCTCCTACCAAATCATATATTTTTCCCCAACAGCTCAATCCCAGGTCGAATCCTACTCCCTTGTTCCCTGCTTAAGGTCCCAATCCGTGCTATCCCTGCAACTTCTGAAGCCTCCGAGTGCTTCACGGTACAAGCACTATACATCGAGTCACGTGCAGGGTAACAATCACTCACAACTATTCCCACGTCCGTAATTAGTTCCTCGTGCTATAACCCGGGACTCAATTTCTCACGCGTCTGTTTTTGTCCCCCCGAGGCTCTGAGATGATTCTTCCCTTAGACCCCCTACTCCCATTCCATACTCCACAAACGCCGTCGTCGTCTGCTCTCCCCCCACCTCAGCCATTTCGCCAACTGCTCTCTCGTCTATCTCAATTCTGATTAGAGGATCAACGTATCCACTGCGCATATCCAACGAGGATAAGTTGACCGTGTTGGAGAAATGGGAGGTTTCTCACCTTGGGAGTGTGACGTGCTCTCATTAAGAGGGCGAGGTGTTGCAATTTGGGTCTCATATATATATATTGAACACGCCAGACCTGAGAAAAATATCTTCTTAATTACATATGTTGATACTTTTTTAAATTTATCGGTCCCCTTTGTTTCAAATACCTTTGGCAAGTGTACCTATTATTCCGGTTAGGAACCTACTGTGAGGCTAATAAAATTAATTTTTACACAGCAAAGTTAAATGCATTTCCACAATCCAATGCACCAAAATCAATTATCATTTTAGTGAGTCAACCAATGAATGCCAAAATAAATTTTAAAATACTGCCATGTACTCAACACCTTCTTACAAAGGAGTAACCTACTTATTTATTCTCTCTACATGACTCCAACCTCCCTATCTCATCAAAATTTTTCTACTGCATTCTACTTATGCATATTCCCAGCCTACCTACATCTATCTGATTTCTATACCTACATCTCCATAATTTCCTTCGAGCTTCCACGGGGGCATGCGGCATGAGATTGTAGGACACCAGCCACGAAATGGGGAGGAAATATGAAAAGGGATAAGAAGAAGGAATGGTATGATTTGAAATGTGCTGTATTATCATATCTCGGTATAAATTTTATCCTTACATGTTATTCGATTTTAGGCAAAAATTTATCTACTAGCAATACCTTGCGGCAATCTCGTAATGTATTTCGTATCGATTTCATCATCGATGCACAGAATATTTAGAGTACGACTTATTTTTGTTCTTCTACTCTTTTGTCATTGTGCTCTTCGTTGAGAGAGATTTAATTTATAAATCTTTAGGAACTTATCTTGACCACACATGTAAGAGTTTATGATTTCGTTAGTGCTGGTGAAATATTGAAACTCAAATTTTCATTGCCAATGCTTCAACAAATTTATTGGCATCATCAGGGCTACAAGTATAATGTATAATCCAATGCATAAAGATTATTATAAAGATAAACAAAAGGTAGTTCTTGACGGAATTAGCTCTGATGTCGTTAAAGTGACATCAGGTGTTCCGCAAGGAAGCGTGATCGGACCCCTTTTGTTCATTATATACATAAATGATCTATGCTCTCGAATTAGCAGTAAAATACGTTTATTTGCCGACGACGCTGTCATCTATCGCGAAATTAGTGATCACTCTGACTTTGAAACCTTATCATCGGACTTAAACAACGTTCATGAGTGGAGCCAAGAGTGGGGACTCGAACTTAATCTGAGCAAATGCACGGCGGTACAATTCTTGCGGAGGTCGTCCAACTATTCCCATGTATATGCTGTGGACGGTGTTAACATAAAGGCGACAGATGAAGTGAAGTATCTAGGAGTTACGATAACTTCGGATCTATCGTGGGGAGCACATATAAGAAATATTTGTGGCAGAGCTCTGAAGAAGCTAGGATTCGTCAAGCGTATTGTGGGAAGATTTTCGGATGAAAAAGTAAAAGAGAGGTGCTATTTCGCACTCGTCCGGCCACACCTTGAATATGCAGCGAGCATATGGGATCCGGTGCAGAAAGACTTAGTCCGGGAACTTAATAAAATATAAAGGAAAGCTGCGCGATTCGTCAAAAACAGCTACGGGCGTACTGACAGCGTTACGCAGATGTTAAACGAATTAGGCTGGGAACCGCTAGAGACTCGGAGGCTACGCGCTAGGCTTAGATTGCTTGAACAATTGAGAATAGATATCTTTCAGAGCGACACGGAGAACATCATATTAGAACCCCACTATATTTCCAGGTCCGACAGAAACGATAAATTAAGAGAGATATTTCACCGAACGGATAGGTATGGGAATTCGTTTTTCCCCCGAACAATAAGGGACTATAATAAATGCTAGGCGTAATTTCATTAGAGCGTTTCCTTTTTATCTTTAAACGGCTGGTGTCCTAACACCCCCCGCCACACGCCTATTGAGGCGGCTTGCGGGGTAATATATAGATGTAGATGTAGATTATCAATTATGTATTGATTGAAAAATATGAAATATGTCTACCACGAAGTTGTGGCACATAATGTTTATACATAAATACATTTTACCAACCTATCAAATTAACCGAATTTATGCATAAAATGTATGAATGTATGTCAATTACTCCCTCTCTAGCAGTAAAATCTATCATTTTCTGTTGACAGGTAAAACGTTTTAATAAAAATAATAACTAACCATAATTTGCAAAATGAACACATGAATTTATATTTTAAATAAAAATATATTACAAATATTAAAATAATCAAGTGAGCATAAGCATTTTTTACTTTATAAACATACTTATTTTATACATTCAAATATATATATACCAAATACTATCATATATCTGGGAGAAAGAAGAGATGCGTGAGGAATGGAAGATTGGTTTTATTTGCCCTATCTTCAAGAATGGAGATAAGTTGCAATTCAGCAACTATAGGGGAATCACATTACTAAATGTCACTTATAAGATACTTGTTTGTATACTGCAGAGGAGACTTAACACGTATGCTGAAGAAATCCTTGGTGAATACCAATGTGACTTCAGAAGGGGAAGAGGAACAACCGACCAAATCTTTGTATTGAGACAATGCATGGAGAAATGTCATGAGTACAACATTGACATACATATGCTTTTCTTTGATTTCCAGCAAGCTTTTGAGAATAGAAGAAAAATGTTGAATGCATTGGAGGGATTTGGAATACCAAAAAAACTAATTAAGTTGGTAATTATGACTATGGAAGGATCTCAAGCTAAGGCTTATCGGGGGCAAGAATAGTGAAACCTTTAAGATAACAACTGGAGTAAGACAAGGAGATTCTCTATCTCCATTACTATTTAGTCTATGTCTACATGAAGCCATGAAAGAACTGAGGTTAGAGGGAACAATTGTGCATACATCTACTCAGGCCTATGCCTATGCCGACGACATAGTTCTAATGGCACGGAGTATGAATTCTCTGAAAGAAATATTCGAAATTTTAGAACAGAAGAGTAAGAATATAGGGCTCAGAATCAATGAGAGAAAAACAAAATACATGAAAATGTCGGCCACGGAAAACAGAGGATGGACTCAAAACGTTACATTTGCGCAGTACAACTTTGAAAATGTAAAATATTTCAGTTACCTCGGTATTAATTTAAACTGTAAGAACTCAATGACATAAGAGATCAACAAGAGGATAATGGCTGGAAATAGGGCTAACTTTGGGAAATAACTTTGCTAATATTAAGCTCCTGAAGTCAACTCTGCTATCTAAGGAGATGAAAGTCAAGGTCTATAAGACACTTATCGGACCGGTCGTGACATACGGAGCAGAAACGTGGACCATCTCCGCTGGAAATGAGCAAGCTCTGCGGATATTTGAACGGAAGGTTTTGCGAAGGATATATGTCCCCGTGACAGATGAAGTAACATGGAGGATAAGAACAAACAGGGAAATAGAAAATATTATCCGAGGCCAAGACATAGTGAGATTTGTGAAGACCCATCGGTTAGCCTGGCTAGGTCATGTAGAAAGAAAGAGTGAAGAAAGGATGCCTAAGAAGCTTCTACATGTAAATATGGATGGAAAGAGAAAAAGAGGAAGACCAAGGAAAAGATGGATGCAGGATTTGGAAGAAGACATAAAGGCTATGACGATCGTCAGACGGTGGGAGAAAGTGCAGAACAGGAGAGAATTGGACAGGCGTCTTGAGGGAGGCCAAAGCCCATACCGGGCTGTAGTGCCGAGGAAAAAAAACTATCATATATGCATATACTTATTATGCCACAATGGTTTTGAAAATATAAATTATTATTTTTTTAATTTTTAATTTTTTAAAACTAAACACTAGAATCTCATATTCATTTACAAAAGTATGATCGAGGTGAGCATGAAAGAACATCTGATCGAATTGCTCGTGCTGGTGCAACTACTTAAACGTCTGCCTGTACAAATTCTAAACCTCGGTATGAGAGTTTATTAGAACTAATCTCTCGAGAATATATGCTTTCTTAACAATTCCCACCACTGATAACTCAAAAGAACCAAATATGAATGACGGCCTCCGTAGCAGCGAGGTGACGTACTCGCCAATTATATTAATTCTTTATTTTTTATTAGTAAATTATTATTATGCCTTAAGTAATAAGAAAGTATTTTAGGCAAAATGAAAACTTGGTTATATTCCACACAATTTTATTAAGAACACGACCGGTTTAGACCTTTTCAGGTCATTCTCAAGTGTTACAACACTTGTATTGTAACACTTGAGAATGACCTGAAAAGGTCGAAACCGGTCGTGTTCTTAATAAAATTGTGTAGAATATAACCAAGTTTTCATTTTGCCTAAAATGTATTCATTCTACGAAGTAAACTCGCAGACCATTGATTTTATAATAAGAAAGTATTAAATATCATGAGAGAACCTATCTGAAACAACCTGATTTGTCAATATTTGAAGCTCTGCACACCTACTGAATTAATAATTGTTTAATTTAATTTGAAACTAAGATAAAGATTTTATTCCCATAAAAACTTAAGGGTGTATAACTTGATAAGAAACGTGTAAACATTCAATAAACTTCTTTAACTGCAGCACAAAATCGTCTGATGCTTGGTTTGGTGTAAGATTCCGTCGTCTCATTATTTCTCAACACATAACAGGCCTAACAACGAGCACGTCGTCGGAAAGAGGTGTTTGCGTATTCCATCAGGCGATGCTAATTAGGTTTAGGGAGATTAAATTTCTCTCTCTGGAGAGCATGGAGTAAAAAAATTAAAAATTTTCTGATTCGAGATAGCAGGCAGGCATACTGCAGCATTAATTTTCACGAATCCGCAAAACATAAGTAACTCAGCAACATGTCTCCACGGATCGTTTCCAAGAAGATTCATCGTTAAATTGGAATCGTACCAATCCTCGAGCCTCGTGGCTCATTCCCCCGGGCTCAGCCCCCATCCGACCGACAATGGATCCGAAACTTCTTGCCACATCAAAACCCACCGTCCCGCACTTGCACGAATTGCTAATTGGATTTTCCCACGGTAATCTAGTTTCCAAGTACTTAAAACGCTTTTCAGCTAATTGCTCTATTAACTATGGCCAGCAGAGGGTTTAGTTAAAGAAACTGAGTATCATTCATGGAGATTTACATCATTATTTCCTTAGGCAAATACGTGACGCACCCCACTTCGCAACGGACATGAGAAAATTTAGCACTGCTACACCTATTCATCATTGACAGTTTCGAGAAAATTGTAACTAAAAAATAGACTAGACAACAGCAGACACTGGTTTTGTACCTATATATACAGCATCATAGAAGCATACTTTCTAAAAGAACCAGTTACACAACCAGTATGATTCTAATAGTCAAACCTACTATTATTTGACGAAATAGTCCAGAAAAGAAGGGCCAGGAGCTACGATAGAAGAGCACGCGATGGGGGAGAGAAGTATTAAAACTCGATAGGAAAATTTAGTTTTTAGCAAAAGCATAATGCACAAAATAATTGAGGAATATCAATAAATACTTAATTTAGATCTCGCTCTGATTTCACTATACCCTGACATAAGGCGTTTTGTACCTACATAAATAATTGTAAATACAATGAAATACTCTTGGAGTCATCGACGCAAGCGAATAAACATTTCCGTGTAAAAAATTTATTAATATTCCTGAAGGTGGAGAGTAGCATTTGCAATTATTTTAAAGCAGGATGCAATTGTTCAATTTCATCACAATTTGAGTTATCTCTCAAGACATGTTGGGAATGTGAACTGAAAATAATAACCCAAATGAAAATGCTCGTGCATCATAAATGCTACTTTCCTAGTGATTATAACTTAAAACCAATTATTACATGTAATTTTCAACTTACCGTACGACATCAAAAATATGCTTCGCGGGAAAATTGAATAATTAAGGGAATGGATGTACAAAATATAAACAACTAGCTATTTCCGGATATTATGTACCTACCAACAGAAATATATAAATATCGATTAATTATTCGCATTACCAACACAGTAGACCAAATATTTGAGTGTCACAAAGTAAATATTGGACTTTTTAAAATATTCACCGATGCGAATATTTTGAAATCACGTATTTTTCATGTGTTTTTAATGGAGAACCACTCATAATTTTCACGAAGGAACGCGATCTGAAATAAATCCTAGTTTTTATGAAGATTTCACCGAGACGATCATCCAAGTTATTTCAATCTTCGGAGGTTGAAAAATAATTCCCCTGAATCTCAGACCGTATCCATCAACATTGAAAAATAATTTTATACAAAATACAAGACGTCCAGAAGTCACGTTTCGAATTCGACAATGAGAATTACTACCAGCAGTTTCTTCAGCCGAATCAATTCACGTAACCTTGCCATATTTTCAACAAATTCACCGTTTGTCTCACTTTTAAAGTTTTGAGCTCGCTATCTGAAAAGAAAAGTTCTACCCCCGCCTTGTCTTGCTCGAGAATACAATGGAACCCCGCAAGCTAAATAAAACAAAAAATGTATGCTGTCTCGGAAACCCTGCGTCTTCTTTCAGTTTTTTTCTTTTCTCTATAAGCCCCTTGCCGTGACATTACTCCAATGATTAAGGATACACATTTTTTGCCGGAATCGAGACGCTTATGGAGAATCTCCATTTTCTGGGTACACTTTTGAGGGAGGGGAGAAGAGGATGGATGGCAAGAACAGCAGCAAAAATCCATACTCTATCGTATTTCCAGTTTTTTTCTTTACTATCCCGGGCATATCCTTCATATCGCGGAGGTTTACAATTGGATTCTCGAGCCCCCTAAACGAGATTTTATTTTCAGCCGCCGGGAAATGTATCCATGTTACCTAAGTGTGCATGGGGTACAGCATTGTTTACCTCCCATCTGCGTTCCTAATACCTGTCCTTTTTTCAACCGATGCACAGGCCTGGATTCGTCGCTACGGGAACACCTTTCGTCAGGGCCTTGAATTTCTTTTCTCACTCGCCATATTATTTTATTTCGCCACCGCTCTTCTTACTCCCCACCACCACCGCGAAACCTTTTTTTTATTCTTCACTCCCTGACATAGATTCGTTCCTGACTCAAAATAAAAAAATCATTCCCTTTCACCCTCTTGGAATAAAAAAGGTGAAAATAAAATCACCTTCCTTTTTCCACACGTCTTCAACCCCTTCTAGCCCTTATCCACGCGACAATCTTAACCCTCCTTTACCCTCCCCTTTACGATTCGTCAGCAGCCCATATCCATTCAGCCTCATCTCCTCCGGATTCCCCGGAAAATTCCTTCCTATTTTCTTCCCATTTCTTCTTTTCCTTTTTCCATTCTTTCTCCTCGTGCCCTCTTCCCTTATTGCTTCTTCCTTCTATTCTTCTCGCTTCCTTTTACATGCTCGCACAATTTTCTTCCCTCGTCCCACCCTTCTTCTTGGTGGCTTCTATGCCATTCTCTTCTCATTTTTCTTCCATCTATATATTCTATCCATCTCTGCCCAGCCGAGGCTCAATATATGTAGGTATACGGATTGAGAGGAACCGGAGAAGATTTATTGCGGGATTCCATATTTCCGCGAACGAGGGACAGAATTGGGTAGTACATATTGCAACATACAAGAATTCATACATATAAATGTATACGCGTGCTTTCGCATGGGTAAATGTCCGATCATTTACAAGAAAAGAAGTCATCTCTGTAGGCAACCTTATTTTGCCCGCTTTTTGTACTACTGATGGCATGATGAATTTATGATGCAATGTTATTATTATGAGGGTAATCTACCAGTTAGGAAATGTGTCAATGGAAGAGAATAAAAATATCTCTTATTTCTACAGAAGACCCCTATCTACATACATAAAACTACTTATTTCCTTCTTCATGTAGGAATTTGTCCTACTTCTCTTCATCCTATCCATTAAATTTATCATTTTCCTTCTCTTTCACCCAATAATTATCATTTTATAAATAATAAAATATTTTCAAAAAATAAGGTGCGTTTAAATTTAAAGTAAATAGCGGGATTCCATATATCCACGAGCATAGGAAAGAGTTTGGGAGTACATGGAAACGAAAATGAATAATTATATTAAACACATATTACGTACGTCGTCTCCTGGGTGCGTATACATACACTGGTGCAATAAAGAACGAAGACGATTAAAAGACACCCAATAATTCAGGAGTACGCTATCTATCCACCGTTTAATACTTAGCAAAATGTGTAATATATTAATAATTTTAAATAATTATACATTTAAAAGGAAAATTACATGTAAACAGAAAATAAAACAGTACTTAGTTTTTCCACATGAATATTTACGTGGAAAAACTAAGTATCTTTTTATTGTCCAATATGAAGCAGTTCCACAAATTGATTTGCTTTCAATAAAATATGTAAATAGAAACTAAATTGCAGGATCCCATATGTCCGAGATGAAGAGAGTAAATCGGAGTGCTTAAAAACATAAAATAACATGAAGAAATACATACACATTCATGATTATATTCACAAAGGTTTATATAGGTGCACATTTGTGTGGATAAGCGAACAAAGAGGAAGTGAGTTCCAAGAACCGCCACAATTACATCCGTTGGGATGAAGAATAAGTGAAATATATATTTTTTAAAGGCCGGCGAAAAACAACCCGATTTCCTAAGAAATATCCACATAACATCTCAATGAAGAAAAAATTCGGCATGTTACGTTATCATTCTAAGAATTTTCTTTTAAGGAATGAAGTAATTATTGAAAATGGGAATTAGGTCATAGGTCATGCTACGTAATTGGTACACTCGTGCCGCTACATAACGTTCATCACGAAACATCGTTTGATTAGCAACGACATTTAGAAAAGTTAATCTGTATCGGATGAATGTTAACACTGAAGAGAACTAATAACTCAAAGTAAGTCATCAATTCACTTATTTCCTACATACAATTTCGAACATCAATTCACTTCCGAAATCAATTCATTTCTCTGACACAATCATCGAGTAGTCTGAGATTGTTTAAAATTAAAACTTTTCTGATTTTCTCCCCGGATGTGAAACATATTGATCACGCCTCACTCCTTCGGCATAAATGATGACAGTTATGACCATTTAGATCTTGAATTTTATTTTCATATTTTAATAATAATTCACACGAAAATTTCCAATGAGTACGCATACCTAAAAATGTTCTCCAAATGATAGAGGTTCATTCACCGAAATAGCATCAACTTCTCATAAGCCTAAATATTTCATCATCTGTAGTTACTTTCCCGTCAGTGAAGCTAGAAAGATATAAGAAGCCATCATAGGACAGTCCTCTCTCTCTCTCGGCGACACACTGGGTGTTAATGATTCTGTCAGCACTCTGTGACGTGTATTAGATCCAAGCAGGTGAACTACAGAAGCAGCACAGCGGGGGGTTCAATGGCAGAAGGGACTTGGGCGCACTCAATTTCGCCTGGGGATTGAGTGGGTCTGGGGCCTGTCAGAAGAAGGAACACATCTCCGGACAGTCTACGAGCTGACTCCCTGGCATCATCCACAATCATGCTTGGCGGCCTCTTCCTTCCACGCCAGTTCAGGGCCACACATGTGGGGAGGGGACTTCTCCCTCATGGAGAACGCACTCAAGACTTCTCACCAAACCCGACAGTCCCCACCCCCTCACAACATCCGAAGCCGCCGAATGAGACTACGGTAAGCAGCGGAGACGACTGCCCTCGACGTATTATTCCGACGAATCTTCGTATCACACTCCATTCATCCATCTCTTTCGCGAAAGGATTGGTCTGTCCGGTTCACCCTGAACTTAATAAAATAATTTAACGGACATAACGTTAAAACGACATTTAAAAGAGCATAACTTTATACAGCTGGGGGATTCAATAGTTAGTGACCTATAAACCTTAAGATGCTCAGGGTGCTCGCTTATCGGATCCAAAAAATGTCTCTTGTTTACACTTCGATTCTTCAAAAATACTTCCGCTTTTTCTCGATTAAAAAACTATTTTGCTTTAAACATCAAAAACATTTTTGACATAGGTACTAAGAGAGGCAAAAAACTCAAAGAAGTACTTAAATAAATAACTGAAATTTACGCAGCTTAGTTGAGAATTTTCGGAGAGTGAAAATGTGTATGCCATTGGAGTGAAAGGGCTGGAAACTTGGAGGCTGTAAACGATGCACTTAAATAAAAGTCTTGCTACGCGACTTTCACCGGGACAAGGCGGATATTATTATGGCCACGCGCTGCGTCTCTAATAATGTAGATGCGACAAAATAAGAAAGATAATTAGCCTAACTGATGGTTAAAAAAATTATTCCCACGCACTATTTACGACTATGAAAAAATAGTGAGACATTAAGACAACCCCGACAACGAACATTTCACTGTCTGCTCTTTCCAACTTCCGATTTTTTTACCCTATCACCTTTCTTTTTAATTGATATTTTCACACTGCCACACGCCCCTTAGTGAACTCGCAGGGTATTACGTGTATACAGATGAAAGTGTACCATAATCTACAGTCGCATTCCTAATGTGTTGAAAACTTCCCCCCTCACACCATAGAGTGGGCGCATGCTACCCATGAAATGCAATGCGCCACATTAAGTGAGTTGTCACGACGTCGGACACAGTACGTGGATGATACATCGATGAATTTCCAAATAATACTACTATTGAGGGTTTAGGAATCTTAGTGAAGTCATCATAAAATTACGCTCCGCTGTAAAACATTTTATTGCAAATAGAAAAGCTTCTTCGTTTCAATGGCACGTAATAATAAAAAATTTGATTGCTTGATTTCATCTTTCGGGTACCTGCACTTGGCAGCATAAAAAAACCAGGAACGCGTAATATTCTAGGCAATAAACTGGCGCTTAAGCATAGAATTCCAGGCGATACCGTTTGATTTCCCGTGTCGTTCTCAGTCGAGATAAATTTACAACAACGACAGTTCCGATAAAATGATCTTTTGCATAGTATTTTATCATACCGAATAAAAGTGCCTCTAACAGAGGTGTGAAAATTAATAATGACATCGCACGAAGACTTTTCCTGCATATAAGATCTTTCGTTCAATTATTCTAGCCAAATCTTTGATTTACATGCAGAAAGCGTATTAAATCGTTGAGATTGGATCCAGAAGATAAATTAGGCGTCTTTTAAGACTTTCTCATGGTGTATAAAAAGACAGGCCTATTAATGCTTAAATAATATCCCCTCATTTATTCCACTTGTTACCCTTCGATATGGCGAAATGCTTATGATAATGAAAGAAGGTAAACTTAGCTTGAATACCATTTTACTTAGAAGATAACATATTTTATCCCTTCCAAAACGCTCATTCTATTTCCTCCATAGACCTACAATACCCCATTTCCTCTCATTACCAACAACACCCACTTACTACCCCTCAGTATTTCTTCAAAAGAATTTTATTTCTTCCCCGGCATACCTAACACTAATCCCCTTGTCTTCCCTTGTGCTGATCACATTTTCTTGACCATGCTCCTCAGCCATATTATCCATCGACTTCACTCTCTGTTCATATTTTCGTCAAATAAGGTCCAAGTAAACACACAGCAAGACTCCGTAAGACTATGCCATTTAAAATAAGGCCTTCTCTTATCATTCGAGCAAGAGGTTCTTCCTTTGTCGTTCTCTTCCGTTGATCACCGTCAATTTCAAAGTGGTATAACAAATCTCTTCCGTAAAACTTTTAATTTCCATATGACGTAACATATATAAGTTTAAATATGTGGGTTAAAAAATGGTTAAAATTGATTTTAATGCATGGAATATGACACCAAGCTCCTGAACACAAATATTTCGATGCATTTATTGCACGATACATCGCGAAAACACCAAGTTCCATCCTCCCTGAAATTCACGGGGGATAAAGATGTTGAAGTCGTCAATTGCTTTAATTTATCAAGCTCTTGGGGCTAATTTGGAACATTCGGTCCTCATCCCCTTGGAGACTGACTACGCCATTAGCTGTCGTCACGGTAAAACCCGAAGTTGTAAATACCGCTGCCGTTTTTTGCTGGTTATATCTTTCCAAGAGAGTCCATTTCTCGGATCTCCTCGTTCAATATTCCTATAAAGCTTTTATATAGTACATATCAGAGGACTTATAGGGAGACTGGTTCTAAATAATATCGTTGGCTGTCGTTGAAAGCGGGGCTATCCGCTCCTATACCGCCGCACCCAACGGAGCCAGCAAACACGTCTTTGAAGCTCACTTCCACGTCACCCTTCTCTCAAACCCCTTGCCTATCACCCACGCATCCGTTCCCCAGCACCCCTTAGTTTCCACCCTGCCCCCCATCCCCTTACCGCCCGATCCCTCATTTCGTCCCCCCCATCTCGCACCGAGCCCCCTCTCTCCTAAACCCTCGCTTCCTCGACCCGCCCATCCCCTACCGTCAGGCTGGAGGCAGCCGGCATCGGCCGCGTCATTTCCGGATGCGACTCACGTCCCTCACTCCGCACAATTCGCGACAATCGAAGCTCTCTCTTGTCTTCCTGCTTCCAACCCCGTTCTGCTGCTACAACACCACCCTCTTCACTTCCTCCCTTCCTCCCTTCATCCCTTCCCTACAATGCCTTCCACTTCCTGCATCCCTTCCTCTTCCCCATAATACCTCAGACAGCATCACTCTCTCGCCCCCTCTTGTCAACTCCTTCCCACCAAGAGAAACTTCTTCCACCTCACCCATGCTCCCCCCCCATTCCCATCTTACTTCATCCCTAACCGCACGTTCTAATCCCGCGTTCTCCAACCCACGCCACACCTACCACGCCCACGTAGTGCTCATTAAATTTTAAACCAGTACTGGACGCAAAATTTTCTTGTTAAACAAAAGTTTATTTTATTTGCATATCAATGAGGCCCATAATTAAAAGTAGATGAGGTTAACTTATTAGAAGGTTTTGTCTAATACACTCACGCAGGATTATAATTTAATTTCAAGTAGGTTCGAATCCGTTCGAGCACTAATTCCATAAGTGGGGGTCCACTTTCCTTGCAAGGCGTTATTGAGGCCAAATAACAGGTGCATGTGACGTCAGGTATGGTAACGCATTGAGTTAAATATACGCAATATCCCGGGGACCGCATCCCGGGGACCGATAGTTTAAACGCCAACCTTGTTTCATACAGATAAATAATAACGGATTCACACTCCAGGAATTCTGTCATTAGACAATATTTTGGGCTAAAACTTTGTTGTTAATGTAAATTTTATCTTTTGCTGGTAATATATGTCAATGTTCATTCCCATTCTTCTCCGTCAGAAATATATTTCTACAATCAACAGCATTAGTTTTAAATTTAAAATTCCCGGCCAAATATGAGATTTATTTCAATAATATACATGCTTCTTTAGCATAGGCATTCAAGGCATTATCGGCAGCCCTTATATGTCTGTTGTAACACGCCTATGAGAGGCTCTGTGGACAGCTTTCCCACGAATAGCGTCTTAGTTGTGTACATGCTCATCTGAGAATGTCACTACATTTCGCGCAATTCGTCTTCCGCTTAGTTTGCGCTAAACTCTAACTTACCTACCACACATCCTCGACTCTCTGCTTCCCTGACGGGTTTTCTTTTACAAAAATGGTAAAAAAAAGTAATTTTTTAATTTCAGATTCAGAAGCATTAAACGGAGGCAAATCCGAATATTTTTTACTTAATTTTTTATTCCAAATAACTAATGAATTATTCAATAATTTATTAATGTTTCCCCTTAACTTAAGATAATTAGGCCACCTGCATATCAGTATAACTTTGCCCGAGTATACTCGGGCGCGTCAGGGAAGCGGTTAACCATGACTTCAAGCTCGACTTTTTCCCGCCTCCATCCTATTCCCTCACCACCCACAGTTATTGACATATGATAGCTGCGAACTTTTTATTTCTGTAACAATCTATTTCATTGATATATTTTAAATGAATTATTATTTTCAACTGTGATAATCGGCAGATTATACGTGGTGAAACAATAATATTATTTGTGGACAACATCCATTAACCAACACCACTCCCAATGCGCTTACCAATAGCGGTGAAAAATCAATTTGTGTTGCTGAATAGAAAAAGGAATTCATAAAACTAACAGCAGGAAAATACTCAGAAGGATGGTATTCTACACTCAAGGCTGAAGTTGATTGAACAATTCTGATCACACGAATCTCAGGGTTTCAAGGTCAGTTATTAAACTAGGCCCCCATCCACATCTACATAGACACCACCAGCGACATCATAAGAGAGACACACAGTATAAATAGGCGAAACATTTCTTCACGTTGGGTTTGAGACGAAGATCAGCTTCATTGGAATTATATCAAATATGGGTTATGAGTGGATTGGTAGATATTTGAAGGGAGAAATGATTAGAAGCAGTTGAATCTCATAAGACTGTATGAAATTCACGATGAAAAAAATCTTCAGGGCTGGTATTCAAACTCTTAACACTGGAGTTCCCTAACCAGTTGAGTCACTGAGGCGTCCTCTCTCACTGTGATTTTCATGTAGGCTTAAGATAGTTTAAGTAAGATATCAATTCACTTAAAATTCGATGAATTTGGTGCCATTATAAAGAAAGAGATCTCATATTTCCACCGATAAAAAATATCAGCCATTTACCTCCATAATTGCTGAGATATTTACCAGAAAGATAACAGACATTATCCATGGGAAATGGTTCGGGTGTACACTCCGGAGAGACTTGATTTAGAAAATGAGTATTTTCCAACGTATAAATCTCGTCAGCCATTGCACAGTGTCTTATATGCATTAGTTCTCTAAAATTAAGATAAATCAACAACTCAGCATAGTAACTTTTACACAATCATTAAATAATCTTCGTTTATAAAAGCGTGTTACATGAGTCATGTTAAAGGCTAATGTATTAATATTTAGTTAATTACTGAGAATTTCAGCCATATAGAGCATTAACTTTTGCGCCATTATTAATTAATTATTTTCTTAATCCTTCTTATAGTTACTGAAATTAAAAAATAAAATTTGAATAAAATTCGAACTAAAACTGTATTATATCACGGGAAACATCTCGGCCAAACCACCTTATTATGCAAGGTTTTTTTGCCTTCATGGTTCTCCTTCTCTCGAGGTGGAAAAGCCTAGTTAAGTTAGCCTAGCTAGCCTAAAAATGTTAAATTCACAGCGGAAGAGGACGTCCGGGTACCTATCTCAACTAGTTAGAGCACTCGGAGCAATATCGAGGGCTTGGTGTTCGTGTCCCAGTCCAAGCGAATGACTATTTCGCTGTATATTTCAAACAATTAAGTGAACACCAGCGGATGACCCCGTTAAAGTTACTGCTCGACCATTTCTGCGATTCTTTGTCAATGCAGTTTGCGACCGAATTTCATAAGCAATGAGAAGGATGCTGAGGTCGCGGTGAATGTCATAGAAACTAGGAAGCAAGTTTGATGTGTTGGAGGATGCGGGATTTAATTCTTTCTGTTTAGATTCTCCAGACTGACGCTGCATAGGTGATTACGTGGTGTAGTATGGGTATGTAAACACTGCGTTTACTAGAGATGGAGAGAGTGGTTTTGGGACTAAGGATGCTGTGAGTGATCGTTAGGCAGCCCAGGATTTATCAAGAACTAGGTCGAAGTGGTGGCGGTATGTTAAGCGTCTATCCAGGGTGACCCATTAAAGTTTATTCCGGTGCTTTTGCGGTATATGTTGGGAGCCGAGGCAGAGTGGTTAGGAATTTTTTTACCGCGTGAACCTCTTTCTTTGGGTAGTTCTACCGTTATTGTGGCGCGATCGTTTACCGCGAATAAATATTTTTGGATGGGCAGCAGGGAGAAAAACATTCCTGACCTCTGCACGGGATTCGTGTTCAGAGTACGTCAAGTACTTCTGACCGTCAGAACAGTTGAACCCTGGGTAGTGGCGGAATATGAAAGGAAAAGTGTTGTTGGAGCGAAACGGTTGCAGCCGCAACTGTTTCGGTCAGACAACTGTTTCAAATAACTGTTGCAAGCAACAGGTTAGTTTCGAGATCGTGCCGCAGCCGTTGAGCTCTGTGCTGTGCAGCGGCAACTGACAGCTGAAGCTGACTGTTTCGTCTTTTATTCTGTTCCAATTGCACTGCACGTGTGGCGGTGTTGCGGTTATAAAAGCTACAATTTGATGAATTTGAGTCTACTGGAGGCGATTGCCGGTTTATTTAGTCAACACACGTCCGCCCATCGTTGCAGATAGAACTGTAACTATGAATTATCTTTAATGAATCCTTAGGAAAATGCTACTTTTTTAAGTGAATGACTTCTTATTACATAGCATACATAAGTACCACCAATTTACTAAAACATCGCCCAATGATCACTTGCTGTTTCGAGTGCTTCTAGCAGTTGTACGCTATGGGTGTTTCACAGAACATTTTCGTTTTGAAACTGTTGAAATGAAACTGTTGTGTAATTTTAGTGCCACCACTAGCCCTGGGCACCTCAGGTTAAGATCCGCCTTATCTCGACGCCATTCAACATTTCTGGCGCAAGATGACGCTGGAAGTGGGTACTGGTAAATATCTCTGTGAGAAAAACCAAATCTTGCTTGCCGTCTACTGGTATGGTCAGCATTAAAATACGTTCAATTTTTCAACAATATAGGAGAAAATTTGTTCGAATTTACGCCGTCACTTGTTAGTGAATGGAGAAATTACTATAAGAAGTGTAAGATTTTGAAGTTGTGTATGTTGGCCCAATAATTCAGTGACCATTAAAACCACCTTTTTCATTTTTCGTACGTGTCCCTATTTATCCCGCTGAACAGTCATGCACAGATGCTTGTGCAACGAGTATGTTTACATTTACAAAGCATGTTGCTAACAATGATGATGGTAAATTATCTACAGTCAAATTAATGATTGATTGCTTAACTGCTAGCAAAGATTATCGCCAATACAATTTGAACGTCGTCTATTTCCGACGTAAAAAAGTCACCCGCGTTTCATTGTTTCCTCAGCATGTTTACTGCTTGTGGCTTCCTGTTTACACAGAGGTTTAATATCGCTCGGCATTGCTTGACACCATTGCATATGACATGGCCGGGTGCAAGATTGCAGGAAAATTCTGACAAATCAAATTTCTCATGTGCACTAGGCTTAATGGTCCTACGCTGTCGGCCTCCTCCCTAAATAACCAACCAATCAGATTGAATGATCATGCAAAATGACGTCACGGGAGGACTGCAAAACGAAACTTTAAACCAACTCCGTTCCTCACTTCTATTCCGAAGCGAATGGATACCATTCATCCTTATGAATAAGTCACTTTGTCTTTGGGCGCACAAAGGAACTATGTGAGAGCGTGAGCGCAGGTATATAACCTAAGATCCAGGTCTCAATGCATTACATCATCTTAGGGTGCCGATTCACGTACTACCTCATCTAAAACTAGGTCGTATTAAATAAAGTTTTGTTCGGTGGAATACGAAGTGGCTTATTCATGACGAAGCAGTTTCACGAAGTAAAGCCATAAATCATTACTACCCAAGTTGCGGCATTCTCTACTTCGTTATTCGAAATTCAATTCAATTCTCTCGGTTATCTTTCACTTCAGGGAAACCTTCGGGTATTTCAAGTCATACGTGAATTTAAGTTTCAGCCTAGGAACAGCCTTGTCTAACTTAAGATTTTATTTCTTATTACGGCTGACTTAAATTCAAAGACGATGTCCTTGCTCTTAAGTGTGATTGCTTTTGAATAACAAAACATTTTAAATTTAAGAAAAAACATATTCTTCATTAAACGTCAGATGTCTTATTGATTGTTTAATAGAGTATGTAATCACCATTGTGAAAATGCAGCATTCACCATCCGGAGATCGGGTGTCAATAAAATTATACAGGTAATAACAAGTATATCTCCTACCACTGATCACTTCTTGCGAAGTCAAAGTTTAAGTTCTTGTGGATGGGGAATCAGTAAAAATGAAGCTGTGCAAACGACGCATAACCCAATTCTCTCAAACAATAACTATGGAAAAAAAGCACCTTTACCTTCAACTCAAGAATCTTCTTTATCTCTAAAACCGGTTTACTATTATCTTGCAATTATTCTCCTCAGGTTACTAAAATCGTTTTCACCGTTTGCTGTAATATCATTTATTTCTTGACATATCTATAGTGTTTACTACTTTTTTCACCAGACACTTTTCAATGTGTATATGAAGACCCTTTGAAAAAAACAGTAACTAATATTTTTCATATTGGAAAGCATTTCATAACTTACTGAACAACATTGAAATCTAAATAAAAAGTTTTTTGTGTGCCAAGACAATAATCTTTAATTAGGTAATGATTGATTCTGAAAAAAATAGTTCTAAATGCTTTTACTGCCAATTAGCCACAAATATATAAAATAGACTTACAGGAGGGGAGAGAAAGAGATATAGAGATAAAAAGGAGTTAGCAACAAGGCGTCGAGGTTGGGGAAGGATAGGAAAGTAAATCAGTGGACACTCACTGGCAGATGATCCATGACGACACCGGTGTCCACTGCTTAGGGTAGCTTTCGGGCTAAGGACCCTTCTTCAGCTGAAGGAGATTCACTGAGTAGTGTCATCATGGATCATCTGCCAGTGAGTGTCCACTGATTTACTTTCCTATCCCCAACCTCAACGCCTTGTTGCTAGCTTATATATATATATATATATATATTTATTTATTTATAGTTTCTTGGTAGAAAATCGCTCTCGGCGACGATGCTTATGCATAAGTAATAGAGCGATACACTAATCAAACAAAGAAACACGCCAAAAGGACACTTACAAAAGAAAACTTGGACGTTTCGACGGTCAAGCCGCCATCATCGGCGATATATATATATATATATTTTGAAATTTTCGCAAATTTAGCATATATATATATATATATATATATATATATATATATATATATATATATATATATATATATATATGCTAAACTTCAATTGCAAACTTACTTTACAGGAGGACTTGACGAGGAGTGCAACCAAGGATGGGAGGACGGAGCGAGTCCAAGAGACGTGTTGACAAAGAGGGAGAGATATAAGAGAGGGATAAAAGTTACGCCTTGAGATTCCGCACCCAATTCTCTTTCTCTTTCCTAGACCACACATATCCTTCTCCTCCTTCCTCCTCTTTTTTATTTGAAAGCCTTTTTGAAAAGAGGTGTGCGTAGCACAGGGGGAGGATAAGAAAGTAAGTGGGATTTCTCAGCTTGGTGGAGCGAACAAGGCGGAATGGACAGGAGTGGAAATTTGCCCGGTTGCGAAAAGGGTTGCGGTTAAACGGACATGGAAAGCATGGTTTTGGACAAGAATGCAACCCGGCTATAGATAAATAGATAGTAAAATAACTTTATTAGGTGAGGTGAGATTGAGACTTCCCAATTCCATCTAACACTTTGTCACCTAGGAGAAAATTATATAAGCAATTCAAGTCCTAGACCATAAAAATACAACTGACAAAATAGTAATGCTAAGGAAATAATATTACCAAGTTCACAGAATAAGAAGTTAAATCATTCCATAATAATTGGTCTTAGGAAATATATATTTACAGTTAGGAAAGGCATGATTTTGCTTTGGCATGATGTTTGGACTTAAAAATGGAAAGACGGAGAATAAATATTTTTTTTTATTTATCACACATTTTTCTTAAAACAGACTCGCGGGATTTTTAATTCAGGAACATCGGAAGAAGAAAGACAACCATGCCCTGGGAAGTGACAATCACGCCCACCCGGTATTTACCCCGCGACACTTGGGTTGGCAAGCAACCCCGCCTCTGCCAGGGCCAGCGAGCACGATTGAATAATCAATCGACATACATGCCTATTGAAAACAATAGTAGAATTTGGAATTATTGGAAAGAATTACAGAGGTAAGCCAATAATCGAGTACATCGGACAAATTACGGAGGAATTCTTCATCTTACTTACTTAGAAATTACGTTGAAGTGAATAACAATGAATGAATAAAGTGGTTAGAGGAGAGGGGAGCGGAATGGGGAGCTACAGGAAAAGCAATATTTGGATTGATGCCTGCTGATAATATATAAGAAGGTATACACAATATTTACAAAAGATTAATGTCATTAAAAGTTAATATCAATTTTCCATAGAGGGAATAAAATTGTAATTTGGCTCTAGTCCTTGAACAAAAAAATTCACTGAAGGAAAAACCCAAAACTATTAGTAAATTGCTTTTATAGTAAAATGGAAACCAAGGAAACAGACAAAAAGTTTCACTAAGAGAACCAAAGACACGGCAGAAGACTCTACCATTAAACGTTGGGCAAATAATAATTAATAGTGCGTAGGAGATAGAGGTCCCTTCACAAATCTACGGTCCTATTTTAGAAGGGATAAACCAAGAGGGTATTCTTACATAGATATTAGCGGTTGGGGCTACATTCAATGGCGGTAAATGGAGAATTGGACAAGATCTTTGGTAGTATGTCCCATTTATGCGAGATGGCTTAACCTAGTCGTAATCCTTTTAAGGAAACGCTTCTGGAAATGGAAATCCCCACCTAATTCTTCGGGACTTACACTGACTGAAATATCTGGACCTTGACT
Source organism: Pyrrhosoma nymphula (assembly GCA_963573305.1). NCBI lineage: Eukaryota > Metazoa > Arthropoda > Insecta > Odonata > Coenagrionidae > Pyrrhosoma > Pyrrhosoma nymphula. The sequence goes on from OY754334.1 coordinate 43,494,803, forward strand.
AGTCCTACTTTTTTATCTAAAACATCACCTAATTAGCCAAAGTAGCAATATATTCTGCATATTATTCATTCATCCGATAACATTTTATAATCCTTTGTAAGTTTATTTATTCTAAATGAGAGTGTCAATACACGAAAGATGTGAACGGGTATTTAGAAGTAGCACATCAAAAAAATATATTCATTTTTTGTTCCACCACCATTCATTGATTGTTGTTTTAACCAACAGTCTTTTGAACAGGGCCTATCCAAATTTACTCCACAACAAGATCGTTTTGCTAATAGACAAATTTGCTTAGTTCTGTAAATCACTGCTACCAACATACCTTCCTCTTTCATTTAGGACTATAATAAGAAATATACTGATGGCTATATATTCCAGTTTTATACGCAAGGAATAGTTTAGGAAAACTTCAAGAGCAGATACCTTTTTTTTAAAATATGCATTGAGGTTTACTAGAACAAAGAATACGAAAGAGTGGGCACAAACTGGATCAAAAGGAATAATTAAATTATATGGTTTTTACGTTGGTGAAAAATGATCCTAGACATTAAAGCAATCATTGAACTAGCAAATACACTCATCAAAAAATGGAGCTATTGCCGGGGACAAAATTTAAGATTTGAAAGAAATATTTGGGGAAGAGTTTGACATGAATCAAGGCGTTTTACGGTGAAGTAACGCGAACTCCAGGAAAAGTGGAAGAAAAGAAAATGTTGGCATTTGAGAGTTTGGTGTGGAGGAGAATGAAGAAATTGCAGTGTACATAAGGAAAGACAATCGAGGAATATGAGGTTTTGTGGGTGAGGAGAGGGTCGAGGAAAGTAGGACAAGGGAGTAGATGGTTGGCACAGGAAATGAGGATTGACAGAGTGCTGAAGGCCATGATAGATGAGAGGAAGTATAGTAAGTGGCGGATGGAAGAGAGAAAAAAATAGTGCTGGAGGATGAGGGCCTTAGAAGGATATTAGGAAAAATCTAACGCGTTGATCCATAACCTTCAAAAACAGAATTTCAGCTGGCCTAAGTATGGAGATTAACTTCAACAATAAACTTTAATTCCACTTAAGACCTGGAGAAGCTATGTGGTTTACTGGCGAAGCTGTCGTCGAAGGACATGAGTCAACGCGGTAGAAGCACGGGAACCGTTATCCATCTGAACGTCTCCGTGAAAGGTTTTACTTCAATACTAATTTATTGCTTGATCTGAGTAGGTATTATGGTAGGCTACCGGATTCAGAAGTCATTTGCGTATAAAAGAATAGGTTAGATTAGGTTTATTTGGAGAATGAGGTTAATAGGAGAGAATCGCCGCAGCAAATTCAGCTGGAAGAAATCTCCACATGGCACCCAAATAGGAATTTCAGTAGGCTACAGGATTTTGAGGTCACTTGCATATATATGTGTAAATTGGTGAGGTAGGGGTTATGCAAGGAATGAAGGAAGGATAGAGAGATCTGTCTTCAAAGTAGCATACTCATAAAGAAAGGCCCCACGGAGCCAAAGATGTATTGTAAAATCCAAAAGTCGAATTTCCACACAGTAAACGCTCCTTAATACCGCACCTGTGTTGAGTTAGAAAGTACACATAAAGATCCAACATCGAAGTATTTTGTTCCGTGCCCTTAAGGGTGGGAAATCAGTACTATGGCCACCAAATCAACCACATCCCCCGCTACCCTTTGATTATGCTTCCACAGCAAAACAAATTTGTGTTTATTACATATAGGATGAGCATATTACATACTTGATACCCTAACTGCCCTCGCTCCGCTCGGTCCGCCATAATTTGAAGGAAGAAAAAAAAACTGTTTCCATAATACATGATACTCGTTTAAGAACTGCGATTTTGTGGGACCGTTATTCATAATTTACTTTTACAAAATAAATAAAGTTAGCAGGCGATAATATTGTATCCTCGATTCCTTTATCCTCCATCTGTGGAAGACCCACATTTTTTAATTCGCCAAGTTTGAAAATTTCAAACCTCTGGCTTTAGAAAAACATTCAGCATTGAGGAAAAAAGTTGCATGAAAACGTTGCAATTATCGGCTCATTTTTTATATAATTTTGGGTTACGTCAGTACGACAATTAATAGTCATAGTCACCACATGAACCCGCGTGTGGGCGGAGGCTGCGTTTTACATTTGCATACCACAAGGATATCCACCGCAAGGGCGTGTAGCAGGTTGTGTTAAGCTTACAGTCGTGATGAAGGAGAGTAAAGTGTAAAGGGGATTTTTTTGAGGATAAAAAGGGATAAAGAAAGAGAGGAAGGAGGTAGAGAGGAGAGCATAAAGGGGTTGTAAGGGCACGAAGAATGAGAGCAGGGAAATAAGGGAGGAGGTGAAGGAGGGATGAAGAATAGAAGTTGGGGGAGATGAGACAAGGGTTAAGATGGAGGATACTGGGATTTTGTGGTGAAATTGACAATGGTGTTAAAGTGGGATTTTTTTTCTCTCTCAAGCGCACACATCGCCATATTGGCTGGTAGGAAAGAGGTGGGCGAAATGGGAGGCAGTTTCCCTCGATCAGGAAGTGGGGAAACTTGGGGGGAATCTTGGAGGAGAATATGGCCCTGAAGTGGGATTTGAAAGGGAGAAGAAGAAGAAGTTTGTATGGCGCGGTCTGTTGGGAAGGGAACCGAAGAATGTGAGACATTGTGGTATTCCGGGAAAGGGAAGATTGAGGAAGATTCTCGCCGTTTTTCTCTTTTTATACTAAAAAAAGAGAAGTATTCAATATATGGTTTGTTTGAGATGCAACCATGTATCGTCTGCATGTGATAGAGATAGAGTCAGAATGATTTATTTCCCCGAAAACATTTACTGTATTCAGGAAAGATTATTTATCAGCCGAATTTGGAACCTATCTTCTTTTTTTCCTACTTTTCTACTAGGATTGTGCCTGCTTCCTTTAGTACACCCTCAGATTCTAATTCCCGTAATCTGTTTCTTGGTCTCCCCACACATCTTTTTCCAACTGGAAGCTTAACCTTGGGAATCCTAACTATACATCCGTCTTCCATTTCAGGTTTAAACCGATTCCATTCCTGTTTCTGTCTGTTTACACATTCGTTGATATTTTCTGCATGGCAGACCCATCTGATTCTTTCACTTCACATTAAATATTTTTTTCCCCTTTTTTTCCCTTAGTTTTATCTACAGATTTAGATTTCTGCTGGTTTTCAAATCTTTACGTTCAAATTGTCTCCGGTCGTTTCTCAGCCAAGGAGGTTAGTATTGGTTTTTCTCATGCTTTTTATATTCTTGCCATAGTCTTTTTCTTGCATAAGTATTCTTCCTGATGGTATTATTGAGGCAGCTCGCTGCTTTATTTATATTTACTCATATGTAATTTATTTTGATTTATATATCTCATTTATCTTTCTGGTATATATTTACTTATATGTTCACCTGTATCTTACTGCAATTAGATCACGAAACTTAATGCCTACTGGAACAAAAATGTATTTACTGCTGTTGAGGATTAGATCTTATACCCAAAATTGATTTAAATGCGATTTTACAAATTCAATCAAAAAAAGAAAAACATTTTATCTGGATTTTTTACTAGATCACACAAATAAATAAAAAAATAATAAAAAGTTTTTTAAAACATGGATTTTAATAAATATACTAACAAGCAGAAAATAAGTTTTGAGTGGTCACGAATGGCCTACAGCAGGTAGAATGTGATTATTTGTGACTAAAATTAAACATTAGGGGCGCAACCAGCACTTGTGATACAAAAGACTTTACCATTACTATAGGTACGGGTAACGTGGTAAAAAGTCTATAGTACTCGAATTTGAGCAGGACCAGAAATTTCCGGTTAGCCAAGCTGTCCTCAACCCTTACAGTAATTTGATGAGTCTTTAGTTTCACAAGTATTGATTAGGAATTGGGTGCATCCGGTGATCAGTCTTTTCCATCTAAAATGGTGGATGCTCCCTCATGGTTTTATTTTTATTCAAAAATAAACACGTTCAGCCTCTTGAAGGCCAGTTGTAACAGCTCAAAAATTATTTTTACTCTTTAGTAATTTTAAGTAGATAGGTACATGTTTTAAGTTTTTTTATTATAATTTGTTTTTACTTTTTAATACTTTTTGCATCAATTTGTCGTTATATTATTATAATTTTGATATTTTTTCGATGATTTCTCTTTTTTCACATTTTAAACTAACATTAACTACCCTTTTAACCCTAATATTAACTACTTTTATCCTGGCCGCGGCCGGAGAAGGACGTATCTTCTTGGTTCCCGTTGTGACTTCTGTTCGTCTTGTATAGACCAAGTTAACGATATTTAGCCTACTGGATTGTTTTCTATTGTAATAATTGTGGTTATATAAATGCTGCTACATGAAGTTAATCAAACTGGCTAAGGTTCTTGTCATTTTTCTCTCGTTTCCGCCCCCCAATCGCAGTCAATTTGCTCACGACGTCAGGTTTCAGTGGCATGCGTCGCAAAATGGATCAAAATATTGTCATTCACTTAGCAACAGCATGTGATAAAGGTCTTGTGCTCCCCATACACAGTTTCACGTTGCTATGATTACATAGTACCTACATGGAGAAATTAAAATAATTATTTTTGGTGGAATTGTCATACTGAGCAAGGTTAAAGTCGAGAAAATATTGTGTTGTCGTCCAAAATGTACATGTGGGAATAGTTTCAAGAAAATCGACTTGGTGGAAGTTGTTGAAAAATTGACTAAAACATTTGACGCAAACAAACAGATATGCCAAGTTGAATAAAGCGATGTTATAATAATAAAAAACAATATCCTGGACTCAATGGACAAGTTAAAAAAAGGATGCCTTCTACTGTATTTTGACTCGTAACTTTGTGTAATTGAGTCCCACGCTCCCCGTTCCATCAGTACCTGTCGTCTAAGACTTTTCTACATTAATTTCTACCTCTAACAAACAATCTTAAAACTCCATTCATGATTTTAATGTGAACTTTTTCATTATTAACATTAGGATGCCAGTGCACGCTAAATAGACGGATCTCGGGTAGTTTTTCTGCTTCTATCGTATCGGTGGAAGCCCTATTCTCATTATTTTACGTAAATATCGTCGTTTTCTAACTCTCAATTTACGTTTTACCTTGTCTTTAAAACGAAATAAACTGAAAATGAACTTCCTATTGCCATTTCTAACTTTGTGCACAATAAGTGAGAGACGGCTACACTTCATTGAGAATTTATCACCAGATATTAGTATTTCATTTGATATCTCGTTTCATTAGCTTTATGTATATATTCTGAAGGGTTTCAGGTTAATCGCCGATATGTTTTTCACGCACCTAAGCAGAAGCCAAACATGCATATTACAGATGCTGCTGCGGCATTGCTATGACTGCAATTTTGTCTATGCCGTCCTCAAGCACGAGTAAATTCATTTGATCGTATAGGAGCGATCTGGACCAACTTACAATGATAGGATGAATAAAAGTAATGTAAGAGCCTTAGGTGCATGGCGTGTATTTATAGATAATGTAATGCTGTAGCACATAAAATATGTACCGAGTTGGAGGCTTGCATTGCTTGATGGTGATATGTGGTATCCGACGATGGATGAACTGAAGGCATTTATTAGCATCAAATATCCGTGGATATGAAATGTGGAATGAATATTAGGGTAGGTATACCATTGCGTAAGAATGCCATGTCGCAAAATCGCTTCTGTGAAATACTGCGATGTACTAGATTTGATGAAAAACACAAGAGGTCAGCTCCGTTGCAAAACGATAAATTGGCATTTGTCTCATTTATTTGGTATAGATTACTGCATATCAGGATGCAACCCTAGACCGAATACAGCATTCGATGAACAGTTGTAAATGTTGCTGTTCGTCAATGCAATTTAGGCACTCTTAAGTCGGACGAATATCGCCAAGGGTATGTATTTATGTTGGTGTCCACTCAAACTATCCAGGAAATGGTATTCCGTAACTTGTAGAAGATAAATGCAAATAAAATGATAAACGAGTTGTCTAAAATGTTGTGTTGAAGTTAATGAAACCGGACTGCAACATAGAGCTCAATAAAACTACAAATTTAGAAACTATTTTACGTGTCTAAACATTTTTTTTATTGGAAAAGAAATTGAATAGTTAAGGCACGACCATCATTGGGACAATGAATCGATCCCACAGGGAAATTCTTGCCGATGTTTAAAAGTTGAGGGAAACTAATTATTGTACAAAAATTCTAAAGCATGAAGATATCAACCTGTGTAACAGGGAAAATAAAATAAAAATATTTTAGCAAGATACTCCCTCTAACTTAGCGTAAATATCTGTGATGGTGAAAATAATACACTGCGTTCACTTTTGGTAACCACACCAAATATGCTGCAGATAACTGACTTGAAAGTTCAATAGTGTTTCACCAAAGCACGATGTAGACATTGAACCGTACATGTATTCAATAATATTCTGGATTTAGCTGCAGTGAATAACCATGCAATTTTCATGGACGTCACATATACAAAAATATAACTAAGGGACTACTTGCGCAACCTTATTGAAGAACTAGCAATCAGCAACATGACATGTGACGCTACGTTATAAAAAGACGATTCCTCGTCGCATTGTGAAGATGAAACAACCAAAAAAGAATCAGCGTTGGTAAATGCATGAAATGCAGTAAGAAATTATTGTGGAAAATGCAGGAGAAAAATTAAGTTATTTGTATGTTGTGCAGTACTTAAATTCCTAATGCTCTCGTCACTAAAACTTATCTCGGCATTAATCTGTCGATCTTGCACATTCAAATGTTTCCTAAGTCTTTTTTGGCGATGCTCTTATAATAATAAATGCACATACCCATTAAAATATGAGCATTGAATAAAATCACTAGCTCTAAGAGTATATTATGAAGTACCTCAACATATTGTTATAGAATATAAATTAAACGTACGGAATATCTCCAAATCCAAGGTCCGCCAATTTAGCAGATAAGGGCAGGGATATCGCTCTCAGAGGTTAGGCATCCTTTCGCCTCGGTTACGATATGAGCGGCAGGCGGCGGGTGGCAGATCAGTATGGCGGCGGAGCGGCAGAGCGGTATTGGCAACGATATGAGCGGTTATTTGACCTAAGATTTGTTCATGAGCATAAATGGCGTCAGCGGAGGAGGTCGTCCAACACCTGCTCTTAAATGAGAACACTTTGCTGAGAAAACACGTTTCAAATAGGGTTCGGTATAGGAAGTATGGAGTTCACCCTAATAATAAGTGTTTTTGAAATAGTTGTGTCAGTCATTTCATAGAGCAGGTCTTGATTGGACTTCGGAAATGAGCACCTCATACTCAGCGTCGAGGAACATTCTTCTCAATTTCAATTTATTTCCTGTGCTCTTTACAGTTCTGTCATTAGACACAACGTTCTTGGCCGACATTTTGCAACAGACTGAGCAGAACGGTAGAGCGGCACAAGAAAAATCTAATGTCTTGGATTGGAGGCGAGCGGCACCAAGCCGCGTTGCCGTTGCCACTCACATCTATCATGGCTGGGTTCGAGCGTTTTCCATGTCAAGGGGCCATTCAAGTATTACGTAAGGCGATTTCGGCAACTTTTTGAACCCCCTCCTTCCCCATGTAAGACAACGTGAGATTTCATGAACCCCCCCCGATCTTACGTAAATGTTCATGAAACCACCCACAAAGAAATATGGGTGATTGGCATAATACAAGGGTGATTCCATATCCAAGAGTGCAAAAATTGACCTCACCACCTCCGGTTTTTTATTTTTTTTACAAAATCATAGGCCCTTTTGAGAAACGTAAAAATATGAATGTTTGGTCAGATATCTATAACGATTTTCGATATTTCGCAATTCACAGGAGGCCCGAATCGCAAAACACTACATCTTCACATATGCGATGTCTCCAAACGTTAATGAGTGCAAGGATTTGATCATACCTTTTTCTATAGTTAAGCATAAATTCAGAAATACACCTCCCCTCCACGTAAGACATCGTAAGAAAAGCTCAACTCCCTCCCCCCCCAAAATTTCTTGCGTAATATTTGAACGACCCCCAAATATTAGAAACAAAAATCAGCGTAGCCGCTCTGTCGCTCTTCTGCTCGCCTACCACCGCCGAGGCCTAATGTTAAAGTACATCGACCCTACTTGATATATCTCGTTGAAAACACAAATACTTCACGACAAATTACTTCCTCCACAAATGTTTTCTCGTACTTAATTCAAACAGTGTTACCAGCAATAACAATGCGAAGCCAATCCCTGGGAAGCATTTATTTCATGCCCAATTCCTTATAGAGGATCGCTAGAGCTTAATGAATACATAACTTTGGGTCTTTATGTATCGTATGGCTGTCTTTGCATGTCAACGAACAGTCAATTTATTGTCATACCCTAGTAATGAAACAATTTATCAATTTCACAATTAAACTAATGTTCAATTTTTCGCGAATATAAACACTAAATGAATTATTTATTGATTCTATTCGAGTTCCGTAGATGCTGCAATACATATAACTTTCATTAAGCCTATATCATTTCCTGATAATTTACTTTATCTCAACCGTTTCCGCGGTCTATACCCAGTCGTGGATACACTCTTACATTTTCATCTAACACTGCAATAAAACTAACCCTAAACCCTATAATGACAGTAACTAATGCAATTAACTAGTCTATCCATAAACTAATGGTGATAACCACATACCACAATTCTTTTTATTTCTACGATTCATTTCATGCAGTAATTCCTATATTACAAATCTGTAAATATATTCTTGGGGTTCTGAGGAACCCCTATATTACATCAGGACAACATCAAAATTAGAAAAACTCGTTTCCTTTTATGTTTTTCAGTTTTTTTTAAGAACGGAACATCACAGGTGAATATATAGTAATGCCGGACTAGCCTGAGGAGTCACGAGCAAGTGTAAAATCCGTTATGAAACAATCGTTCGCCTCACAGCATAGACGATTGATGTTCTAATCGTGAATTCATACATTCTTAAATAAGCCTTAAGCAGCGTTCACTAATGAATTTACAATTAAAACGTTTCAGACTCATAGGTCACTGATTAATTACGTTAAATGATACCAATAGTATTCTATTTAGCGAGGTATATGCTAAGTATGAAATAGATTGGAATAAGCCACAACCTCATTACAGCAGGTTCGTTATCGTCTACCAGGCAACAGCTTCCACGGAAACGGATATGAAACACTCACGAGATCGCAGGTATTGGAACGATTAATTATGCAAGCAATAGCACATCTAGAAAAATATAACACATCTGATCTCCCCAGTGTTAACAATTTTCACATCACCAAAAGCGGGCGAGTAATCAATCTATTTTCTTTATATTCGAGTTTTACACTGATGAAAAAATCGACCAAGTCAAAGTAGAAGAAAGGTATTGTAACAGCGTTCGTAGTGCTTGCTAAACTACCACCTTCCCAATCTGAAGAGCTGGGTTTGAATCTCAGGGGTGTAGGATAATTTTCAGTAGAATTCTTATCCCTGCTTGGGAATCATGTGATGTACACTACTTGTGTGGTAATACTTCCTTCCGGGAGAACATTTTACCATTACCATTTAAGAGCAGTCTGGTGCCGCGTTTCTCTACCCCATTATTACACTCCCAAGTAAGCTTTCCATTACCAATGCCTTTACGTATCCTTATTGGCGAAAATAATGTCAGTTGTCAGCTCGCTTACCGAGATTACCTACCAACTAAGAAAGTGTAAATGCAATGATAAAATCAAACAATATGTAATTATCAACAAAAATTTAATTTGCTTTACCGTTTTAATCGCATAGGCGTCATTCTCAGATGAGTATATTATTTTACACACGTTCAGGGATATGTATTCTTATTAAGGGTATGATGGGTGGGGAAAGGTTTGGTGGGATGGTTAGATTGGGAGGGTAGAGGGGCATGGTTGGAGGGGTATGGTTAGAGGGTGGATAATAATAATAGTAATAATTGCGTCTTTATTTAATCAAGCAAGCGTCTATATTTAGGACCATTAGGTCCTCTCTTGAACTTGCAATAAACTTGAACAATCTCAAACATTCATGCCCTGGGCGGGTGAAATCTACCCAGGCGGGATTCGAACTCGCGACCTTCGGATTGGCAGGCGAGGATTTTACCTCGCCGCGCCGCCACCGAGGCCGACATGGATGAGTGGGAGAGGGATAGTGTTAGAGGGTACGAGTGGAATAAATGAATGTAATTGCTAAATACAAATTCAAATTTCACACTGTAGGATGTTGTCATTCAAAATGAATTTCCATGTATTTGAAGCGGATTTCATCAATTTCACCATATGTGAATAATTTGTGGGGCAGAAATGCAAAAAAGGGGATAACTTAGTTATGCAACGAATATCGTACGTTACGTATTGAAAGAAAATCCCTCTACCTCCTTCTCCACCACATAGTCTGTTCTCCTTACCACACAACGATCCCCTTCCCACACAAACCCACCCCTAACCGTCATCAATCCTATTCAGACGGAGTGGGAATCCTCCCTTTAATGAAGACTTCGTCCTGCTGTTGTGTGCTAAAGGCGACTTCTCCTCCTCCGCACAGCTCGTTCCTCCCCATCAAATGAAAAGAGAGCTTAACTCTTCTTATGCGGGGAAGAGAGGGAGGTAGACTTGGCAAGGCGAGGAGACATGTGTAAGACGGCGGGGAGGGCAGAAAGATTGCAAGTGAGCTTGGGGAGGGGGGTTACATGAGGGCATGTTTGCGGACGCAGGTATGGGGAGCCGCACGAGGAGATGTGAGGGAAATAGAGCGCCGTGGAGGGAGGATTACGAAGGTTTTGTTCGTGGAGAGGAAATTGGAGAAATGTGAAATACAAGGAGTTTAAGATTATAACTTAAATCCTTACCGTATAAATTGGGAAAGGACTGTTGATTGATAAAAAATCATCCGAGTTAATTTTAAATGTGACGTTATTTTTTATCCCTCAGGAAGAGACAAGCGGAAAAGAATGTTTAGATTTTTCTTGAGTTACAGTCTATTGTGAAATCAATATCAACATCAATATTCAACGATCCAAAAATTGTTTTTCAGCAGCTCTCCAATCCACTCTCCTGTTTGCCAACCGGTTCATTCCTACACATTTATTCACTTCAAACTCCTTCAAGATTTACGTGAGTCTTCCTCTGTACTTCATTCTATTCACTTTTCCTTAAAATATAGTTTTCAATAGGTTGTTATGTCCCAAAAGAGTCCATTACATTTATGAGAGATAAATGTAATGCAGAGTTTTCAATTTAGTTGGAAATGTAGGTGAATTTTCAGCACAGCTTTTTCCATATGTTGTTTTATTAATCATGACCATGGTTTCGTATCTTCAGGAAACTCTGCAACGACTCAGGAGACTACACTGTAACGAAGCCGAGGTCGTGATAAATAAAACAACATGTTGAAAAAGCTGTACTGAAAATTCATTCAACTTTCCTACTAAGAAAAACTTCCACAATGTTACGCCCGAAACTGTTTCTTATGTTTTCATTGTACTTCTTTTCTCTCAAACTCTACATTGGAATTTTCAATTGATGATTCTTTGGATCCATTTGACCTTCATAATTGTTCGGTATTGCCACAGCCCTATTGCTTCCAATCTCTTTTGCTCTGCAGCTGTTTATTGTCCAAGCTCCACTCCCACATACGAGCATAATCCAAATATATGTTTCAATTATGTGCTTCTTTTCTCCCAGGCTGGTGTCACTAGAATTCAGGAGGCTTAATGAACAGATATATAATTGAAAACAAAAACTTTAAACCGTTTACTTCATAATTATTTCTTTCTGGTTAAATTTATTCGTGATTAGTAATCCTATTTTTAGTAAATCTTGCGTTAATGTGGTTTTAACACCTTGGGGTATGTAAATGGAAAAGGTAATATTTTATGTTTTTCGACCAAAGATTTAATTAGCATAGTTTGTTTTTTTGAGGTTTTGGTAAAAGATTTAAATCAATACACACTTATTGCCGACGTTTCGATATAATGTTAAATCATATCAAGGCTGTAATTATCAACGACTACCGGATGAAACACAATAGCATCCCTTAATTTAATCTTACATGTACATGAACCTAAGTGATGTTATGTTGCATCATCCGGGTATCATTGATGATGATGATTTATACTATACGATATAAAGATGATGATCTACAATTAAATCGATACGCCGGCAATAGGTGTATTGTTTTCAATATTAAACTAAACCCTCGAAAAAACAATCTACACCACTAAAATTTTGTTCTTTTATTACTTTTAAACTCTCCTCGTATTTAAAAAAAAAAAGTGTCAAAAAGGTGTTAAAGCAAAGTTTTCAAAGTGGCCTAGATTTTTGTGTTCGATTATGAATGCAGGGTTTAAAGGGAAATGAGGTTTAAAGGGATATGAGAAAATAAAGGATTGAAATGAAGGAATGACATGGGAAGAGAGGTTACGGCGAAAGAGGTCCTATTCCTACTCGCCTCTTGTGGCAACAGTAAGGCTTGCGGTGTCGGCTCTGGGCAGACATGGGATTTCATTTCAGAAATTTCTGGCAGAGGCGACGGCATGTGTGGTTCCGTATGTACACTACGTTTGTATGTATGTATGTCAGCAAAACTCTCTGTTCAACGATTTGCCTTCTCCCCCCATGCACCCCTTCTCTGAGCCATTCCTCTCCCCTTCAATGTACCCATAGCCCCCCCATGTGTGCGCCGGGTGTTTAGTTGTTGTCGGACGCTGTGGTCGACCCTGATGTGCTTGTGTCCTCTTGTTTTGGAAGTGTTAAAGGGTGCAAGAGGGGGAGTAGGAGGAGCTAGCAAGAGGGATGGGGGTCCAAAACACCCACTCCCCCGAACAAGTACTTCTGGTGCGAAAGAGCCCGCTCCCGAAGTGGCGCTTCGTGCACCGCTTCCCTTCTCCCCAATTGCCGAAAAAGTACTTTCTTTTTCTCTCTCTTCCCTTCCTACTACTCCACAGGACTGACTTCCTCAACGCGTCCCTCTGGAGCGCCGTAAAAATTGGTTATGCTTCCCTCCTCACCCATGCTTGAAACTCTCCCCCCGGTTCTAAACTCTACTATCCCCTCCTGCCCTTCGACGCTAGGGGTTACATTCCCCTCCGTCGCTGTTCCTTTTAACTTCTCTCCTCCCTTATCTCCCTCTCCTCATGTCTCTCTCCCCTCCTATCCGGAGAGTTGGGAGAATGCAAGATGGCACCCAGAGACGCGGGTTGGGGGTGCGTGCGGGCGAGAGAGAAATCCGTGGGACGAGAGCTGGGTTTGGAGGAGGGAAGGGGAAGAATTAACACCGCAACCCACAGAAAATCCCAGTCCAGACCTCCACACGAACTCTTGGCCAACTTGCTCACTTCAACTATCTCTATCTCCACTTCTCTTTGCCCCATAACATCCCAGACGTGAACGGACGAATATTGTTCCAATTTTCCCGTCGGCCTGGGGTCACGCTTAATGCCGAGCCGCAGCACACCTTGGTCGAAGAGGATATTCTCCAGACAATATATAAAGTTTCGAGTGCGTTTAGATTACTTAATGTTTAGGACGATTTCACGGATCGTACGTTTGGAGTTTTTATCCCTCTTCTGTCGGAAAATATTCCTGCTGTGGTGGATTCCGATGATCCAGGGCCCAAGATTTACGATGAAAAGTGTAAGCCACTAATTATATCCCTGAAGAAACATAAAATTATCCCTCTATGGAATAATTGAAACCTGGCCACTTTCAATTGAAAATTAGGTGATTACAAGCGTTTCTAAAGAAAGAGGCGCTAATGTATTAAGACTCTAAAGGGGTTGTTTGCAAATCGGGAAAAGGTTCAGCAATTATTTTGACTGTACATTTAATAAGAGAAAGAGTAAATGATCACGAATGACCACTAATATAACTGCTATGCAAAAAGGAAGACTTTCGGAGGACTGCACTGATTACGAAAGCGAAGATAACAAGGACCTAGAAATGTGAGGAGCACCGAACAGTGATCCTGCTGTCACATAAGTCAAAATACTTACGCTAATAATAAGCCGAATGATGGAAATTAACAATGAAGACTACCTCTCGGAAAACCAATTCGGGTTTAGAAATAACGGAGGAACCAGGGAAGCAATACTCTGCCTGATGTTAATGGTAGATAAAACGGTACATGTGAGCAAGCCACTGCATGTGGCATTCTTAGACTTTGAGAAAGCCTTCCACAATGTTGTGTGAAACCAGATGCTCAGGATGTTGAAAATTCGGAATGGATAACAGAGGAATAATCTCCCTACTATGTAAGAAGCAAGACGTCATAATGCGAAAGAGAGATGCAAGAGAAGTAGAAGTTAAAATCACGTGAGACGGAAGAAGTGCATAAAACGAACATCAAGCGTAGAATACTTCAGGCAAAAGAGGCTTTCATGATTAAACGGCAACTACTGTGTTCAAATAAATAGGACTACGAACGAGGAAACAGTAGGTGAAAATCGGAAACATAAGCCGTTAGAAAAACTGGTTTGGGAAACCTGGTGTTGGAGGAGGATGCTGAACATCAAATTGACGACTAAAATAACAAATGAAGAAGTGAAAATATGATTGGAAAATGAAAAGGACCATAGGGAACCCTATACAGAAAACAAAGAACAAGGTGGGTTGGTCACACACTAAGGCACAATGGGTTAGTGAAGACTATAATTGCAGGAAAAAAGGGGGGAAAGTCTCAAGAGGAAAGCCAAGTGATAAATACAAACCAAATAAAGAGGAATGTATAATCTAGGGAAACTGGTTGAAAGAATAATAGTGCCCAAGATAAATAAATATGTGGAAGACGAAGGACTCTTGCCTGAAGAACAATTTGGCTTCAGACAAAAGAGATCGACGACTCAGCAACTGCATAGAGTGATAAATTTTACCTCCGACTGATTCAATGAGAAAGAAACGACAATAGGAATATTCCTGGACATTTAGAAAGCCTTCGACAAAGTTTGGCATGACGCACTGCTCCACAAAATGGACATCCTTGGCTTCCCAAAATGGATTTTAAACTGGACGAACTCATACTTGAGAAATAGAAGCTTTATTGTGAAATGGGCACATGAAAGGAGCGACAACTTCCCTATCACAGCAGGGGTACCACAGGAATCCCTATATGGACCACTCCTTTTTAATAAATACACCTCGGACTTCCCAAAAGACAATGACGATTGGCACACAGAGATAGCCCTCTATGCTGACGACGCGGCAATTCTGGCCAGGAGTAAGAGGGCACCAGCAGGAGCGGAATATGCCCAAGACACCATTGACGAAGTTGTTAAATGGTATAATAAATGGAGAATAAAAATTAATACAAATAAAACACAAGCAGTCCTATTCACGAGACCACACGTAGTAACACCCTGGTGCCCATGCCTACGAATAAAAGGACAACCAATCGACTGGTCAGATTCTGCGAAGTATCTTGGGGTGAAACTAGACTAGAGATTAAACTTTAAAGACCACACCAATGCCGTTATAGCAAAAACCATAGGGATGAGGGCAACACTATCACCAATTCTAAAAAGTAACGCCACGCCCAATACAGTAAAGAAAAGAATATATGAAACATATATAAGGCCAATAATGTTATACGCCACGCCATCATAGGCTGGACTAGCATCCAAAGGTACAATGGAAAGGCTTCTAAAAACAGAACGACGCGACGGTGCCTAAAATCTATTTTTTAAATACGCTGGGGAACAAAAAATGAACTGATCTACAAATATACAAAGATATTAAAAATACAATCAAAGAGCAATCACTATCTTATTATAAAACACTAAATAACAGTGATACGGAAATAATAAGGATAACTGGCGAGGACCAAAAATCAACTAGGGATATTACAAAGAGACCTATAGATATATTGAAATTATAATTGGCAGGGAGAAACAATAAAAGGGGCAACTAAATACTGAACCAAAAGACGGGTCACAGAGCATAAGCCGACGATAATAGTCAGGCATCCTCTGAAATCAGCTGCTTGCGCAGCAAAGGACACTGATGAGGAATGTATAGCACTATTGAGGTGTACGGGATAGGTCAACCAATCTTAGGATTGAACGACCAGTGATGATGCAATGAGTAAAAAATAGATTTTGTTAATTATATGCCACCAAAGGAAACTGAACTGGCATCAAGTTATAAATCTTTTAAGTCACCAGTTCACTTCAACTATCTGCCTCCCTCTCTATCTCACTACTCCAGTCCTCTTTTCCTCTCTTATTTATTGCATTCTTAAACGGCCGATTTTTATCCAATATTCCATCCGGGAAAGTTCATCTACAAGACGTCTCAAACGTAGTTATAACGTGGGTATTCCCTACACCGCAGGAAGAAGAATTCTGTGAAGGTGTAGGATATGAGCGAATGTTTTGGTAATGGGACGGAGCGTTTGATGAGTTTTTATCTATATCCCATCGAAAATAGGCAATCTTTTGTACATTTATGGATACATTCATAGGCATTGCGCCGTACGATCTATCATTCTCAACTTATTTCTGGCGAAACTAGAGTTTTTCTGCCCGAGGTTTGAATTGAAATCTAAAAACTTTCAGCTGTCAATGTGAGTGCAAACGATTTTCGTGATAGAGGCGCGTGCAGTGAGAAAGAGAAATGCTGCCAACCAACTATTACAAAACTATTCAAGATGTTCCAAGAATGGCATAAACTGCAAAATAATGAAGTTCACTCCAATGTAAAGCGCTAAATCTACAACATAAGATGTACGAAAAACAATTCCCTAAATTTATTACGCCACCGCCTCCTTGAGTACTGTAGGAGGAAGACATTAGGAACTGACGCAAATTTATGTACGAAGTGATAGTAGCAATAATGGACAACTAGATCTCTCGTTAACAATTCAGCAAAGAATGAACACATTATTTGTTTAATGTTTTTACTGTGAGACTTACCATTGCTAGTTGTAACATAGATTATTGAACAATATTATTTCTCCAAATGATGTGTTTCAAAATTCCCATGTTCTATTTAACACCTAGAATAGCTAATTAATACCAACCCAACAGGCAAAGCCATTCTAGGGCTTTGTAGTTCAAGATCTAAGAAGATCACTTATTAGTGGCATAAAACAATGGTTAGATTCGATAAAGCTTAATTGTCGAGTATGTTTTCGGAACATTTAAATATTGTAAAATAGTATTCACCGAAGTATGTACTTCACTTACCATCAAGTGATGCAAAAAAGGTATCCGTTGTTGGAGCGCTCAATAACAAAAAAAAAATTCCAAAAGAAATGTTTCGTTCTGAATTTATCATTTCAGTACTAGGTTAATGATTATGCGTAAAATTCCGAGTCTGATTATGAGGATGCTTTCGTGGTGATGGCATAACTACAATATATACGAATTTTCTAAAATTTATCACGGGAAATTTGAGGATACCGTAGCTAGCCACGGTATTACCTTTTACGAAATCACCCGCAAGTGCACATAAGTGCGATATTCCACGGGGGAAAATTCTTACGAAGCATTCTTGCAAGAGAATACTATAAATTTATAATGGTCTTTAACCACCAAATTGAATCACAAAAAATTTACTCAAGTCAACTGCCATGCATTCTGACTTCATATCAACTCGAGCGGGTAGATGCTTCCAACTCCAAGTAAATTAAAAAAAAAAGCAAAAGGAGCACAATAACTACACGAAAACCTCAACCAGATCACCGCGTGGAGGAGGGAGGGCTCAGAAAGTGCAACGCGCAAGGGCTGCGGCAGCAGCAGCAGCAGTTGCAGCAACAACGGTTGGTCTCCATCCCTTCGTCCGCGGCTGACCTCGTTTGGATGCGATGCCTTTCGACCCGGGGCCCTTGCACGGCTGGGCGAATCCACACGTCAGAGTCGGGGCAAACGGAGATCGGAGCTCGAGAGCACGGCTCGACCGGCAATTTTTATATTTCTGCACTCGTCCGGCAGGAGGCAAAGGGGAAGAGGAGGAGAGTGGAGTTACACAGGTCATACGCGGAGTGGTTTTGAAATCCAAAACTCTCAATTTTTTATTTTTTTGTACCCTTTTCCCACACTCTCTCCAACCTCACGCTTTTAGAACCGCAGATGAGGAAATATGGCGTTGAAAACGTCGTAATAAACCACAGAAATGGATATGCGGAAAGGTGTGACGATGTTACTTTGTATTTTGCTCAAAGGGCTCGTAGTAGGACAAGCTTCGTGTATCATTCCGGGTGACGAATCGCGAGTTTCTCTTTAATCTATTATCTAGTTAAGTACTATGGTGACACCGAAATTTCAGAGCGTTTATTTAGCATAACAATGGGAGAAATTTTGGACGTGGGTACACTACTAAATCTGCATTCATTTCGTGAAATGAACGGAACGTGGACATAAATGGCTACTCATCCGTTATCTTTTAGATAAAAGGCTAGAGTTGCTACCTTTGTTGCATAAGCTATTTCATTGAGAGCGGAATTAATTTCCTCGTCACGCTGTAATGTAATTAATATTTTACTAAAGCCAAAAAGGTGTACAAAGAGACTCTCAATGAAATCATTTTTTTCCAGCACCTTAAAGTTCGCAAAGCACTTAATGCGCAAATTCGTAGCAAGTACGTCTAGTTTGATTACTATGATATGGCAATTTTAATGATGAGCGCGATTTTCGATGGAGAGATTAAATTCGATATCCTGACATCTAGAATTTATCTGCAGGAAACTGCATTATCACCGATGTTAGCATGAAGTATGCATACACCTTGTGCATCAAATATAAGCTAAAATCCAAATACAAAGTAGGGCAGAAGATGAACCTGCACCTGTCTTTCTATTGGTAGATATTCTTTAAATGACAGACGTAAATATAATAGAAAAATGAGAAGTGCCGGTAGACTGAGTGGTAATTTTAAAAACCACATCTCTTAGCCCGACGGACCATTGACTCTGTTAAAAACAAACAAAGAATTTTACATGAAGATTTTAAATGGTAGAGTTACTTTCAGTTAATCAACAGGCTGACTTCGACAAGATCAAATAAATTATAAAACTGTGTCTTTATTCTTTCTTTATAACTATACAGTGCGCACGATATTATGAATGTTCCAGGATATATTTATCATTAACAGAAAACCTGTACAAACCCTTTGATATTTTAGATAAAATGATCCAAGAACCAGTAATGGTACTGTGACAGAAAAAAAGTCATTTTGATACCCGTTTCAAAATTCAACAGTTAATTAACCTTTTTTATTGAATACTGTATTTAAACTGATTAAAAGGGTGTCATTTATAAACCAGAAGTAGGTTTATGTGTTCATTAATTTTGAACGCATAGCTGTCCACAAGAACGATGTGATTCATATGCTAAAGTTACTTATACCTTCACACTACGTTTTATTTCTTGTTCATGATTTTTTGATTCTTGGACTTGATCCATTAATTTCTTTGGAACCTACATGAAAAGTTTCTAGTTACCAAATCACCTGTTTAAAGTAATTGGACGCATATACCTTCGTAATTTCATGATAAACATTTGTATCAACTTCAAATCATTCCATTAATCTCTATGGTTGTGGTACTAGGAAGCCTAAATAAAGTCATGACTGAAAAGAAGCGAGAGGAATGATTATTTATAAGGTTCATGGTTCCTTCACGGAATTTCAGAAGGTTTCACTAGCACATAATATTTTAATACCTTCTTTTTATAAATCGCGAAAATTATCTAATTTCGCAATACACATTTGGTTATCACATAGAAAAAAATCAGAAAGTCTAATAATTTTGCAAGTTTGCATAGACGCTGCATTTTTTCAAACAGTCAGCAATAAAGTTAAGTCAAATTTTTATTAAAATTCGAAAAGCCGTTGTGGTATAAGAGCTATGAAAACAGAAAACTCTTTGAATAAGCCATAAATAATAGTTAATTTTACCAACATCGATATTTTACTGCGAGGATGAGACAACCAATGCATAGAACCTTAGGAGGAACAAGACAACGGTCAAAGCATACACATATTTTGCTTACTACGAACCAGCAAAAACTAATATTTAAATTACGTCACTATTTAATACCATGTACTATGTACATGGTATTTAATATTGACAATTACATACATTGGTAATACATATTTCATGGTATTAAATATTGACGTAAATGTTTGGGAGGCTTTTTATTGTGAATATTTAGTTGGACACGGAGCTTTTTGTCAATCAATAAAGAAGATGCTTAATTACTACCAGCACTACTTCCAAATCTCTAATCTAATCAAGCACACAGAAAATGCCAAAGCATTAACTAATTGATGTTTAATACTCATATACATAGCAGTGGAAATCTGTTTGATATGTATATACGAGAGAATATCTCTGTACTTATAGTAGTTGGTGGTAACGTACACATTTATTCATATTTACTGCAGCAAAAAATAAAAATTTGCTTCGAATAAATATCATCTCTCCGGAATAATGATTATTGGTAAAAGTATTAATTATTTCAATTATTATGGACAATTATTATTACTAAACAGCTTTTTAAAACTTTATTCTTAGTATTTATTTTTAATGATTTTAGTATAATTCTGCTGAGAATTCCGAAAATGCAACCTAAAATATTGATCTAAATTAAGCCAAATATATCCTTGTTTTTTTGCGGGAATGGAGTAAAAACTCTGCTATGAAATGCGGTCGGCATAGTGCCTTTTAAACTTCTAAATTAGTACCGGAATGCTTTTGGATTAAAGCAGTCTTTTCCTACAAGAGAATCTTTTAATCCGCATAATACTTCAACTACTGAGGCCACAAGCCCGTCAGTTATGATTCAGAACACAGTTGAATGTAGGCAGCTTCATACCAAAAGAGCTTTTACCATTAACAAATACACGTTAAACATGCCTATGACATGGATTGTAGCTGGTAGTACTTTATTGAAGGATGAAAATAAATTAAACCATGTTTTTTTTTCTTTCTACGAAATCCGTTACTGCACTAAATACACCAGGAAACTAATATTTAAATGTCGGTGCAGTCTAAGCCCGATAGAGCCCACTATTTGCTTCAGAAATGTTTCTGTTATGGCCGTAATGAGGCGAGGATATCATGGTGCGTTGCCATCATAATACCTTTGATTCTTCGTGAAATTTTAAAATTTTCCGAAATACGTTGCAGTTACCTACCCCTCATAACTTCATTAAATAGTCCACGAGCAAGAGCAAAAGTCCTTTGACATTTATCCAAGCCGATAAACATGGAACAGGAATGGTTGGCTTTGAGGCATTAAACTTATCAAACATTGTCGATGCTAAAATCATTTATAATTATAAAACATTCTGCTCTGAATACATTTTTCAGTCTCAGGAGTAGGGTGCAATGGATTCCACTTATAGAAGATGTATTTCCCCTGTAGGTATTTTTTCCTTAAATGATTTGCAGATGACCAAAACTTTAAACTGATGTAATAATTTCATATGATTGCTAAAAAATGCACGCTAGGCTGTTGTCGTGGTTTGAATCATAAAGCCATCACAGCGTTGAACAATTATTATTAAGATATCAAAGCATTAAATAAAACCAATTAATCCCCAATAAACATGAGTAAAATCTTTAGAAAATAATTCTACTGATAGATTTTACGTATTCAGGTGTTCAATTAGGCGAGGAAGTGACGGAGATCTACCACAACAGAATTATACTAAGATTATTAACAAAAAACACTAAGATGTTAAAAATCAATCCAACCGCAATATTTGATTAACAACCTCAACACATATTCGATTATGATATCTTGACAACTTTAATAACTATGACCGTTAATTTCTCAGCGTGAGGGAATGATTCCGCTATGGATTAAATATGATACCCAGTAAGTGGTAATCATTAAAATTTTGCCATTATTTATTCTCCAATAGACCATTTATTTTTATAATTATTACTATTTTATGAGAAAGTTCTCGAGTCAACAATGTTATCTAATATTGATTCCGGAATTCCATAACAAATAAACATCTTACTGATATGTCATAGTCAACTTATTCGAGATAATTATTTTTATGAGTTGAATTTCTCTTGACTTGTCAACGCATCACGGATAATTGATTCCATATGCATAAAGCTTTCTGATCAGTTCCAGTGTATTCTCCGAGTACAAAACAAAATACGATCGCCACTCTGTCGCCGTGAAAATCGACCGCGAACGAGGAAAGTCTCGTTCCTTCGATGCGCCTCGTATACATCCTATCCCCTTTCCCTTCCCGCTTCCTGAATGACCAGAAATTGGCCATCTCCAAGGCCGCTATACTCCTATAGCGACCTTGGCCTTCCCCGTTGACCTACAGAGACCTACTACTCGTTTCGGTAGAAAATCACGCCGCAAGGGTAGCCGGATGCAAGCATAAGGGAGAGGCCGATAGAGAGTGCATGTATTGTACATACGATGGCACGGCGCACGGAGTTGTTGGTGTTGGTAGCGTTATGTAGGAAGAACTTTGGGCGGGAGGAGATTAGAGGGAAGGACATGGCCGTGTAAGTGAGACTGCTATATCCGCAATACATTCAATACACTTGTTAGAAACCGGAGTAGGACACACCGGAGTAGGATCACACCTAACTACTTCCTTTTTTATGTCATAAAACCCTTAGATTCTAATATTGTTTCATTATCGAATGAAATTATTTTATTATTATGTCTATTTTTTTCATTATTATTTACAAAATGTGTTGAAAAATAACTTCTTTGAATAGTTATTGACCACTTTAATATTACATTGGTTAATTTATGGAGGTTTGGTCATGTCTTTTTTAAGAAACTCAACATCCTTTTTCCGCCGACGTTTCGCCTTTATATTAAGGCTTCTTCAGGGCTACAGTACAATGCTAGGAATACAGTTAATAATAATTATAATACTACAAATATAGGAAAGTTTTCAATAATAAATTTAGTACCTCAAAGGATAAAAATTCTTACTGCGACAATAGTAACACAAAAACCACTTTATAAATGTAATAATAAATTTCAAATGTTTTTTATGTTGATTTTGTTACTAAGAGGAAGAGTTTGTTTTTGTGTTAGCATTGTCGCAGTAAGAAAGTTAATCCTTTGAGGTACTTAATTTATGATTGAAAACTTTTTTATCGTTGTAGTATAATAATTATTATTAACTGTACTCCTTGCATTGTACTGTAGCCCTGAAGAAGCCTTAATAAAAAGGCGAAACGTCGGCGGAAAAAGGAAATTGAGTTTCTTAAAAAAAGACATGAACGTACCTCCATAAATTAACCAATGTGTTGAAAAAAATAAGGGATTTCATAAATATGTATTTGGATATGTCAGTATTGAGGCTTTATGTCCCATCGTGCGCATGTCTAACATTCCTGCATAGCAGAATGCTGGCTGTCAAATCTCATTCTCGAAAGGCCGTTTTACACGGTATATTTATTTGTACAATCTATCGTGAGAACGCACAGTACACTCTTGTACAGTCAAGTGTACAAGAAAATATTGTACGAACGACTGTATCAGACTGAATGTCGCTTTACACGATGAGTGTAAACGAACAATTTTCCAAGCAATTTAGTGGTAGAAATCGGTCGGAATTCGCGAGTGTTTTATCATTTTTGTTTCTTTCTCGTATTTGACACCTTGAAAAACTCATCACCTGAAATTCGGTAACTCAACTCGACCATCTGCCTACTGATTAATCTCCCGGTTTAGACAAAGGTCTCTCAGAATCTTCTGTCTGGCTGTACATTCGACCTTTGCACCGTTTCGTTTTTTTTCTATTCTGGATTTTAGTGCGACAAATCATTGACGTTTCTCTCCGGGTCTCCACTCTTGATAGACTCATTTCGTAAGTTTATTTTTTGTGTGTGACGAAATGTCATTATCAAGTGGTATAGCGGAACACAGGACACGTTTCTTTAGTCCCTCCAAATTTCCCCCCCTTGTATTTGTACCAGTATTTTAATATCTTATTTTGACTATTTCTATGTTACTTGCTAACCTACAGAAATAAAATTATTATTATTTTATCACGCGGGATATCAAGAACTCTACTTGAGGGCGCGACCACTCAATTTTGTGAGAAAAGGACACCAACATATAGATCGCGATTACATTGAAAAACCAGAACAGCAACTAACACAACAAAATGACGATGTAAATATTTGAGCAACTTTGAGTTAACTCTTCTCGGGTTCTCCACTATTTCAAACTATTCATAACTGCCGACGTAATTAATTCTTGCCTTGAGAATGAGTGACGAGT
Source organism: Pyrrhosoma nymphula (assembly GCA_963573305.1). Taxonomy (NCBI): domain Eukaryota; kingdom Metazoa; phylum Arthropoda; class Insecta; order Odonata; family Coenagrionidae; genus Pyrrhosoma; species Pyrrhosoma nymphula. The sequence goes on from OY754334.1 coordinate 43,519,067, forward strand.
CGTCTCTCGAAACGTCGGCAATAATGAATAGTTTAAACCGGTGGAGAGCCCGAGAAGAGTTTACTTATTAAATATTATATACACAGGATAATAGTTACTCATATTATTCGCCGGGAAAGTGTTAATCCTTTTTATAAACAACTTTATTTTCCATCGTAACACAGGCACCACAGTTTTCGCCATCTGTTGAATAAAACCTGAACGAAATTGTATGATTGTCTTAATGGAAATAGAACATGTTCTATTTTCCGTTCAGTCATTCATACATTGGCACAATTTGCCATTTTACCCGGTACAATTTCCTGATACATGCGTTCGCACGATAGATTGTACAAATAAATTTACCGTGTAAAACGGCCTTAAGTCTCTCCATTCTGGGCTGTTACTTCCTCTAGCATGCTGAATTCAATTGCTTTACTTATACCTTCCATCCATGACCATCTAGGTCGACCACGTTTGTTTTGGCCAGGTGACGTTCACTTAATTATTCGTTCTTGAAACCAATGTTCTGGAATTTATAACAATTGACCGAGCAATCGCAGTCTTTTCCTCTCAATTCTGTCCATTACCGTAATTTTCGTTCCCATATGATTGCGGAATTCCTCATTATTTAAAATTTGTTTTGGTACGATACACCCTAACACATCTAAGGTTATTCATTTCAACAGCTCTCAAACTTCTTTCTAGGTCTTTGTCTTGGTTTTTGAGTAGGATACCAATGTTTGAACTTATTTTTGGTTAATGTCTTACTAAACCACCATAAAGAATTCAAACAGAGGATATCAATTTATCTTTCAGTTAGTTAATAAGTTACTACGCATAATTTCCCTCCGTAAAATAACATTTCATTAATTATTGTAATGAAATGGTTTAGGAGGGTGGGGAATGATATATAAGACCCTAGAAAGAAAAAATGTTACCCTCTACATTATTTATTGCCCACAATATTTAAACTCCCTCACTTAAAATTCCTCCACTAACCACCGTTCCCTTGGTGATCAATATTTCAGATATTGAAGTTTGTACTGTTGGTTTTAGTGCTGGAGTCGTAACGTCTAGAGGGCATTAGGTAGGAGGATATGGCCACGTGATGCGCTGTACATGTCCACTGCCTCGTCAACCAGGTGCCTCTGGACGGAGCGGCGAACTTGTTTCTTAATTTAATTTATCCTAATCTATATATATACCAATGGATGTTGGTATACCTGTCTGTCTGTCTGTCCGAAATTAATAGACTTCGACACCGATCACCATGAAAGTTGGCACATATATGTAGTTTTTCAAGGAGAAGGTTTTTATACCATCTACTTCGTTGTAACTCGCCACTAGGCAGCGCTGCAGAACATCAAGTTCTATAACGTTCAAGCGTTCGCCATAAAAATTGATATACAGAGGTATTTGAGCACGGAGAATATTTTCGCGCTATCCACATTGTTATAAAAAAATTAGAAAGTCCATGCATTTCGCATGGTAAACTATACGTTGCTTGCTCCAGAGTGGAAAGTCCAAAAATTCAGTACATCTATACACCAAATCATAAAACTAAAAATATTGTTTATCCACTAGCGTTACGCTAAATGTTAGCATTAGTATAAATTATTTTAAGTTCATTCAATTATATTGTGAGTACAATCGTCAAAATTATCTATCATTTACGTGAATTATTCATAAAAAATATATATCGTTCATCACCGATTTATACCAATAAAATGAATGGAATCTCATCAGTATGAGCCATCTTTCATTATTCCACATTTGTATACAACTAATTTAACATTCTAGATTACATACAGATCATCCATTTTATGTATACACGGAGGAAATGAAGTATGCACAGGCAAGGTAGCGTATGCCGGGTTTTGCTAGTTATCTTATTTACATTACCAATTATTTTTCCAGTGATTGCGGCACTTGTTGGATAAGGAATATCATTTTCTATTTGCTTCACTGAATAGTTGTTACTTCGAGACTTACTTAAGTATTCTTAATGTCATGGAATGAGGTAAATCAAGAGTGAACAACTGCTCGGCATCAGAATAGTAGATGAATGATTAAAGTGATTTAAAGAGAATGGAAAGTGAAGATATGAAGCAGATAGTAAAAAATTGGGAAAAGACAGTTCAAATGGATATGGGACGACGGGATGCTGACTATGTAGTGGAGAAGAAGATTTCCTATTAGCGAGGATAAGGAATCTAGGGAATGGGCTTTATGAACGGGAACGAAAAGAGGCCGGAAGAAAACGGAGTAGGAGGAAATCGTGTACTCTGATAGTGTGCAAATACGGTCATTTAAAAGATTAGCACAGAAAATCTCTCCACTCCATTTTACACAGACCGATAACCTGCACGAAGTGCTGATAACTATTTCGTTATCCAACTTGCCTAAATGCCTGCTAAAAAGATGACCTGTAGTGTCCGCGAAACTGCCGCAGTTTGCTTGAAACATTTTATGGTGTGTCGATTAAGTCCATGAAATGAATAATTTTAATGTTCTTGCGGTCGCTATTAGTTTCTGTTACTTCCGACATTTTCAGGACCGTCCCGAATGCAACATACTGGGCTGTTAAATTGAGAATGCCTTGCTCTTTTGTAGCTAAACTAATTTTACGCAGTCAGCGACACGTGATCATATACACATGCTAGGGGTCTTCTTATTTTGAGTTTTGTCGCCATAATTTCAACGAAGATTCCTTGAGTTTATCTCTTTTAATTTTCCTTTTTCAAATGGAGTATTGCCCGTACGTAAATGTCACATACTCATTACTCAGTCAGTAATAAATAAAGACTTGACTCCTGCGGACATAGACACAGTGACATAGTATCTCTATACTTCCTGTGATATTTTAAAAAAAATACTTCACATTTTTTTTATATTTTCACTATTTATTTAACAATTTATTGCGGTGAACATTATGGGGTTTTCGCGAGTTTTTCTCCGATCTAGAAGGAATTTCAGGCATATACTAATAGAACGCTAATAGAAAAGTTTGGACAAATTGAAACAAACAGACCCAGAAGAATAGAAGGATTCTAAAACGGGGCGCCATTGTGGCGTTGTTTGTACATATGTTCTGTTTTTGTTTTCTTATATTTAAACTAATGTCTTCCAATGACGACTTGACGAGTTTTCTTCAAAAAACAATTATGTTGCATGACCAACGGCAATAGGTGCCCACGTCCCTACGGATTAAAACAAGTGTTAATACAAAGAAGGAAGTTTAACTTCAAACATGAAGTTTCACTTTAAAAAGCCTCACTGCATTGGCAGCATGGTTGCAAGTTGGGGGAAAGGTCGGCAAGGTGAAGGGAACGGTGCCACTGGCCATAGGTAGCACTAGTGTTGTTATGTCAAGGCGCAATGGAGGGGAGTACACGGCCACGACTGAGCCTCCGCAGCACTATATATTCAGTGTCTTGTTAGATAGATGCCTGCGGAGTGGGGTGAAGAGAACAGCGCTCATGGTAAGAGAGGGAATAGAAGAGGGAGACGAAGAGGAGGAATATACGGCCCGTGGAACGCGGGAGGTGGCGGTGTATACGACACGGATCGACAACACGCCGGTGCGTTACAACTCGATAACAACAAGTGTGTTTACACGCAGCTTCGGCGGGGAGAGGAGCACAGAGGAATTGAAGGAACACAAATGCGCTCGCGGGCATGTGTGTGTTTACCGGGGAAGGATGCCAAAGGAAGAGAGGGTCCCGGAGGTGGTGGTGTTGGTGGAAAAAGCCATTTAACCTGCAACCGACCTGCTACTACCTCTCTCCTACCTCTCTTGTTTTCTCATACCGTTCCTGGGATTTTCCCACGTCTCCTCCCGTCCCTGCCTGGCTCAAACGCTTAAGGTAGTCTGAGGGAGATATAATTACACGTATAATACAATTAATTTGGCCTCATTATGAATAAGAAGATGTCATCTTTCCACTGATACAAAAATATCAGTCGGTGACCGTCGATATTTATCAAGATATTTGCGAAAAATAGTCGTTTTCCATGGGATATATAACATTGGTACTGCTATGCGCAGCAAATAGCCTTTATTTAAAAAAAATTCTGTTCTGTGCATTTATTTTTTTAGACGCTTGGACGAATGTATAGCGTCAGAAATTTAGCGGGGCAAGGTTGATATTCTTTCTCAGCTAATTTTAAAAAATTGTTGTTCATCGCAATTATTTCTACAAAATCGCAAAAAAATCGTGTTTTCCGTGAACGGTGAGAAACTATTGATTAAAGTTAAAGCCTCATGTATGTATTGCTGGGAATTTCAGCCTTTTATTACATTAGTTTTGCGTCATTAATACTACAATATTCACTTCATGCTTCCTACAATACCTTTAATTAAAAAATATAATCCGAATTAGGTCTCTATAACGACTAGAATAAAATCTCGCTCAAACCACCTTAACTTTCGCTAAAAAGGCGTTCGTGTACCGATTGCATCATAATCTCCTCGTCTGGATTTTGGCAGATAATACGTAGCCTGATGAATCCATATGGCACTTTAACAATGGAGCAATGAGACAAGAGTTGTTTTTTAGTCGATATAACTAATATCTACCGGAAATAAAAAACTTCAAAATTTGCTGCAAAAATAAACAGTATTTATCGGAGCAGTACCTACTGGATATAGGGAGTAATAAGAAAACCAACGAACACACTTGGCGTGTTTTACCTTGAACTTCAGTTATTTCGGGAAAATTTAGGTTTCAAAGAATTTTTGTAACTTTGATAACTACGGAGAATCACTGTATTTCTGCCAGGGCACCGCAATCTCCTGAATCGCCTACACCACCACCATTGCTTCTTTACAATATCGTTTTGCATTTTCTAAAAAGTATAAAACCCCCTCATCTGGGTGGAACTTTTGCATGACAGGAATAAAAGAATTATTCCATTAGGATATTTATTGACACACACCAATGGTCTCAATACTCAGAATCCCCATCTGGTTACGGTACATTTTGCGAACTTTCTAAGGCGTATTGAGGTTGGTTGGTCGGCAAGAGTACTCGGGGTCTATTATCAAAACGTCGTGATGATTATCGCATTCGAAAATACCAAATTTATCGATGCCTTCGTCAATACAGTGTTCTAGAGTCTCAAATATTGTCCGAATACGATGATTATTGTTTGAAACGTATCGAGAGGCTGTGTAGGCAGGGCCGTAAAAGGGATGGAGGGGCCCTGTGCAAACAAAAGTCGGGGCCCCCCTAATTTTGCATTCCCTTTTTGATATTGCAGCATATTTTAGGCATATTCCATGGAAAGAAGGAAGCTAACCTACAAAATGGCTAATGATTTCAAGAAATATTAAATATGTACTAAGTAGTAGGCAATTTCGGGAAATGGGTGGGTTTCACCACACCGTCTGAAAATGGCAAGCCCGTGCGAGGCCCTCATTGACGCGGGGCCCAGTGCAGCGGCACCTGTTGCACTACCATAGGGACTGTGTGTAGCAAGCGGTATTTCTACTTTATCATGCGAGTTTGCTATTTTCATATTTGACAATAATTAGGAAATTCCAACATTCGACCCCATGGTGTCTCAACCCGATGATTTTAACTCACGGCAATTGAGAAATATTTTAATAGGAACCTTCGGTTATACGTAGGGAAATCTCCAAGTACCTACGCAACTCCGTCAGATGGGATGTTACTCTATGGACACAATGACAATAGCAGACTGAAGTGTGTGCTAATCCCGACACCGGGTTTCTCCCCGACCTTCATTTCCCTACTAACCTACCCCTACATCGTAACTAAGCCCACTTGCAAAATAACCAACCAACAACTAAATATCCAAACCTTTTCCTAACCTTTTATTCCGTCGTCATACATATATAATTAAGAAATAATAATGCAAAATATTGAAACTTTGGTTGTGTTTAAATAAATATTCTCGTGTGAATACGATGTTTCCTTTGCCCTTGTCCTTCCCTAAGACTAAATGTTTCTCCGACTTCCGATGGCCAAGTTTCGCTTTCTCTTGCCTCCTTTGCTTCTTGCTCTTCTTCTTTCCATCCCCGAAGTCTTTTGTTCAAGTTTCTTCAAGGGCTGCATTACATTACTCTAATTCTGCTTTTACATGTGCATAAGATGCAAAACAGGGTAAATAAAAAGATCTTGGAGCAGATCAGACGAAATGATCCCCTCCACTAATTCACACCGCATTGCATTGAATGCATATAAAGGATTGACGACAAATTACATGTTACAATTACAGTTGGTATTGAATACTAGTAAAACCAGCTATAGCCCGATTTTTGAAAAAAATTATTTTTACCATAGGAGGTAACTTTTTCCCTGAATGAATCTGTTTTTTCTGCTATATTTGATGGTGGATCATTTTATAAGGAAACCAACCTTTCAGTAAAACTAGATATCTTTAGATGACGCCACATAAACACATAATTTGGTGAGCGATTAAAATTTGTCTTTTTTATGACTGCAATTTGTAATCTAATCGTAATGGTCAATTGGTTAAATTAATAATAATGCGTTCATTTATCATTGGTTGTCCAATCCTAAGATTGTTTTACTGCAGCCCTACATTTTTCCCCATCTAATGCTAGTTCCCTAACTCCCTAGTTGTTCTCTTAAGTATTTTTCTCTTTATTTGGTGTGTGTATTTATTTCTTGGCCTGCCTCTTGGGATTTTCCCTCTATTTTTCCTACAATTATCTTCTTTTCAAACTCATTGTGCCTCAGGGTGTGCGTAATCCAACTCGTTCTTCTTTTCTGTACAGTGCTCCATATGGCCTTTTCTCTTCTGCACTTCGGTAAAATTCATTTTTTTTATTTTATCCGTCCATTTGATCTTCAGCATTCTCCTTCATCACCATCTTTGAATGCTTCTAATGTTTTCTGGTCTGATTTTCCAATATTCCATGCTTCCGACTTCATAGAGGACCACGCTCCACACGAAAGTATTTACGTAATGAAAAATTTCATTTAATTACATAAAAGAAACTGCGTTTTCGTCTGAGATCGCATCGGGGCCTCTCGTAAAACAACGCATTTATTCAAATAGTCCTGAAACTCATATGGTAAAAGAATAATTTTATCAAAAAATATACTGAAGCTTGGATTTAACGACGGAGCTTGCAAATATAGTGCTCAATAGGCAAAAGACCATGCATCTAACAAACAATGAATAAAACATAAAATAAGTCTAAAAAAAAACAAAATATATTTTTTGTAGTGATATACCTCGGAAATTAAGATTTCATACCTATAATACATAAAGGGGTTTTCGTCTTCGATGTTACCAAATGTTTAATACTTTTACCCTCGCAAATTCTATTAGTCCCATTTTTCTATGAATCAAAAAACAAAATAGGCGGCAAGCTGTTAGATTAAACACCCTTCAATGCCATGAGAGCGGCGGATTTTAGTTTTCATGTGGCGGCATAGTCGGGATGTGGAGGGCAAATGACACAATGCGATTAATCCCCTTCCGAAAGACAGCCGAGATGTGTTAACAGGCTGGAAGAGAAGGCACTAAAAGAAGGGGCTCGTACGGACTTCGAGGAGAAGAGAAGGCTCAGGACTGTAGATGTGCCGGGGAGTGTGCCGTAATCAGAGGTCGGGAAGTGGATGGAAGTTAGCAAGTTTACGTTCGCATGCACAGGGAGCGCACATACCCAAGGGCAGCTAAAGAAGATAAGGGCTGTATTTTGGACATAAAGAAATCTTCCGATGTTTTAAAAGCTAGACTTTAATCCTATCATAACTATTCCATAAAACCTTTACAATGAATACATATGAAAGTGTTTTGTTGTCCCCATCCCAAACGGTACTTAGGAAAAAAGCATGTTTACCGGACGGACCGGAGACGTAAATAGGAAAATGCTCTGTACACAATGATGATTTATACATTAATATAAATAATCATTATCATTTAATATAATTTCCAATTCAGCAATGAGATTTTAGCCTGCTTAAATGTTTACTACACACTTCTCGTGTTCACGGTAAACGTTTTGAATAATAGGCATTGTTCGAAACTAATATACGACATCAACATTGGCATTATACAAAATAAATGACATTTCCTGCTATTTCCATGGCAAGACTGGCCTATGAAATTCCCAATCTTTTGTATAACGTCCTCTTTAACAAACAGTTTCCCATTATTAGACCACTTCGATACTCTTTGTATGTATTGCTTACCTTCCATCAGTCCAAGATTCCAGTTTTTCTCTTCCATCTCCCAAGCTTGTCCAACGTTCTCCCTTTCATCAGCCATCCTACAGCACACAAAATAATACAATAAATAAGATATGCTTGCGTATGGGTTAGGTTGCAAAGGAAAATTATAAGAAAATAATAACATTTTTGCTATTTAGATTCAAGGCACTATAAAGCCGAGAAAGTAAATTATTTTTAAGCCACAGTGGTGCCGCAATAAATTCAGATGAATAATAGTTTTAAATGTATCAAGCATTTAATATTCTAAATTTAAAAATATGACTTGCATTTCAAAATTTCCATGCTACCCCCACGACGTCATCTACATCCACGTGATACCAAGCCAGCCACTTGAAGAGTTTCTGGCAGAGGGTGATTCCACACCAGGCATGCACTAGCCATTAAAGTCATTGGTTAATTTATAGAGGTTTCGTAATTTCTTTTTTAAGAAACTCAACTTCCTTATTTGTAGTATTATAATTATTATTAACTGTATTCCTTGCATTGTACTGTAGACCTGAAGAAGCCTTAATAAAAAGGCGCAAAAAGACATGACCAAACCTCCATAAATTAACCAATGTATTATTAAAGTGGTCAATAACTATTCAAAGAAATTAAACTCATTGGCATATTTTTTAAATACACTGCAAAGAAACGTATGTGTGACGATATTTTGCATGCATTAAGGTGTTGAATTATCACTTTACTCATGCGAGGTATTTTTCTCTACCAATGTATCACAGTGACATTGATGACATGCATAAATAATTACAAAATCACAGACGTAAATATAAAACAAATGACCATTCCATGAATAAATTAAAATTAACGAAAAAATATAATAAAAGAACAAAAACAAATTTACATATTGATACCATAAATACTATTGGTGGTGGTATCCACCATAGCTATTGTGGTCCCTAAACGTACGCGGAAAACTGACAATTAAAGCCTGCACATCCAGCAATAAATTTTTCTTATTTAATGAATGTCATCAAACCTGCCATAGGAGCACGATGAATTTAATTCATTGTTTAATTCATACGTGTAGTGTATCTGAATGTGTATATTTTCCGTAGATGTGGGTGACTAAGTGCGAAATGCCTTCCTTCACACACACTGACGCAAGCACAAAATAACTCGTACACACGTTCGAGAACCCGTATGCGAGAAACGCACGAAGGTTGACAACTAGGACGACGTTCCTTCCCACTTCCCTGTCACGTGTCTCTCACTTCCCGTAAAGGAAGGGAAGTGTGAAGTGCATGGAGAGACAACTCCAGAGGAGCACAGTTGCGCTGCGTGGTGTCCACAAGCACGCATTTCGCAAGGCTCAGGAACAACGGTCGTCGAGTTGAGTCGGAGAAGGAGATTAGTGGAGTCACTTCCTCCTTACCGGATAAGGAAAAAATACTAGGGACATGCCGCAGGCATGAACGGTAGCTTTTCTGACTGGAGATTAAATAATCTTTCCTTAAATTATTCTCTTTCGTATTTGCAAGGATATGAGACTAGGGTGCTGATTAATGACATAAACTTTGTCTCACGAGGAATAGCGGCACACTACCGTTTTCCATTTCAATGAAAACTTATTTCAAGATAAAAATCACTCAACCAGTTTTATGGCAAATAACATTCCTTACATTAGCATATTACCTAGATTGACTTGATATTAAATCAATAGGTAACTATTCAATTAGCTGAAAAAGAGTATTTTCATTTTTGATTAACTTACCATTATGATTAATTTTTTCCAGCAACCTGTCAGTATTTTATTTTAAGAATTAAATATGAGTTGCACAAGAGATGATATATAAGAAAATAATTTTTATAAAAAAATAGTAACTAATAAACACATTCACTTTGAGAATTAAATCTTAAATGCTAAGATAAATGTATTCATCATCAATGTATGTACCTATATTTATTCCAACAATAAACATTATAGCCGCGTCCTAATTCGTTAAGATTCAAGGACTCAAGGATAGGCGGTAAGGTTTTATGAGTTCGGACGTCCTTGTGTATAGTGATGCCATCAATGAAACAAAAATATCAAAGAAAAAAGTTGAATACTACTAAAAAGCAACTGAATTAGAATGTATGCAGCATCCCGCTAAACCAAAATTAATCGTTTTATTTAGCTGGCTTCGACCCGGTTTTACCATTCTCTCGTTAATCAACGATCAATTGATCGGCATCAACTTACTGATCGGAGATCAAATCCCGCATCTGTTTCACCAACACTTGATCGTCGATCAAGATCGGCAATCGCGTAACGTAAATATTCTCATAGATTTGTAAAAAGAATTCCTATTGACGGTCACCGTCACGTGATCACTTTCACGTGACGATGCATGACGATCGTGGTCGTAAATTTATTATGCGCGACGTGATAGTTTTTTCCAATTGTAAAATTCTCTGTTGTTTGATCTGGTAGGAGACATAATGAATATGTTGGAAAATAAAAAAAACACGACGTAGTAACATGTGAGGACAAAAGGATCGCTTGGGAATAGGTTGCAGTGTCATTTAATGCTACCCAACCTAACTCCTTAAGAGCTTGGAAGTAGTTGAAAATGTATTGTGAACATATGAAACATCGGGCTAAGAAGAACGCCAATAATTAAAAAATCTTATAATTTGGCAACTCGATAAAATTAATGAACAGCAATAATTTATAATGCAAGTGATGAAAAAATAATTTAAAAGTGGCGAGTTTATAGGCATTCATAAACCATGAACTATAAAATAACATTCAAAAGGCTACTCTGGAAATACTCAGGGAGAATTAATAAGCTAATTATTGTCACACCTGTGCCTTTTTATTCAAATTCTCTTTGAAATCCCCGCTAGAGGTAACTAAACCTATAATTGACAAATGTTAAGGTTTCCAGAATATGTCTAATTTGTTATGTAAAATGTTTCTGCCTACCCTACTTACTTCAGGGCCATGAATCTACGATAGATGCTCTACTGAAGGATTAATTTTTTATTTATTTTTTAAATCAATTGGTTACTTAGTGAGTAATTCACCATTTATATATTTAAGACAAAGGAAATACATCACAATGTGAGTCAAGCGTTGAGGATTCACATAAATATTCTCTATATGCTCCTCATCTTTAAACAATAATGCTATGCGAAACTGGGGCCATGATGATAATGAGAGCTGTTTCTGTTTGACTCGAAGCCCGAGGAATGAACATGGATCCCTCCTCTTCATTACCCCAATACAGCATTCCATTGTATTTATAGTTCAAATGTGAGAAATGTTGCAACGTCTCTCTCTCTCTTCTGGTAACTGGGTTAAACTAGGGAGTAAGGAGATAAGCCCGGCAAGGATTACCTAGATCACCTATGTAAAATTCATCTGGAATATGCCTATTTACAAATTTACATTTGTTAAAAAAATTGTTACTAAATATTGCCCCGTCATGTACTGCACCAAGCCATCTAGCTATGAAATTGGTCAGCCTCAGGCTTGGGGAGTTAATTGCTTGAACATTGATATAAAAACAGGAATTTTTATTGCTGAATAACTCTGCATTTTTCCCTCCTGGTGAGGTGATTGGAAAGTCAGCACAGCCCAAAGCTCTAAGTACACAGGGAAATTTAGCAATTTAAAAAATATCTTATTTTTTATTGACTAGGTCCATTCATCCAATATGAAATATCATTATTTCTTTAGACATCATTGCTATGAACCTTGAAACTCCTTGATTATCCTGGAGAAGCTTGGTTTTGATACACCATGTATATAAATAATATTTTAACCAATGAAAAATATTTTAACTTAAAATGAGATCAATTACTCAGATCCTCTACATATAGCTCTAGAGAGTCACGCTGACACTCAACTTGCATTAAGAAGTTTGACATGAGGCAGTTTTAATAATTAAAGCAGTGTAAGAAGATGTTCCCTTGATGAAATTGAAAAACAATCATTCTGATAACTACCTGTAATGCATTTATATATACCTACCCATTTATACATAGATATTTTTCCTTTTCAGGATATTGAAGTGCAAAAGATATGATTTGATTAAATCTGCACGCATCACAACATTTTATTTATTTTTCATAAGCCATCAGAGGAATCTGTTACATAATCTTAGTGAATGACTTAATGCATGTTAAACCCGCAAGCATTTCCTTATATTCTCTTTTATCAACATGTAGACATTTATTTCTTTAATACCCACATCCTAACTATATTTAATAAACTATGAGATATAGCATAGAGGAAAATGGCCATCCAATGGCCAACATTTATTAAGTGGGAGTTGCCATTAATCTAGTTACAGGACGAACTGTATTAAGCCTCATCACAATTTCTAACCATGACTTAAATATATACATCTACTTTCAAACTTACATACTAATGTTGTGATATTCCTAAACAACAAGCACATTATTAAATAAATATATTTTCTGCAAATTCTGAAGTGGACAATAAATAAATAATTTCAGCTATAAAAGCATTGGGATCATATTTCGTTTTTCCTACTTGTTGAGGCTTACAAAAACTTAGCAATTACATACTACTGGCATATGCAAGAGCACAATCTCTAGCGAGATATATAATAAGTCTCGACCTAGTGCATAAACATCACTATCATCAACTAATTACATTATTGCACAACTCTGGTTCCATACAAATTGATTTTTTCACTATCAAAACTTTTTTTCTAATTTCCACTGTTCTGTTATATTCTGTGATTAAAAAGGTGGCCAACAACAAATAATACTCTACTATAATGGTTACACCTGTGATGAAATCCTTTCAAAACACCATTGCAGTAGCACCTGTACAACCCATGCTATGCTAAAAAACACCAGTAAAGTAACCTTTGCTGAATGACAAGTTAAGCAGTCTATTATTATATTTATAAGAACTGATTAATCCCAAGGCCTGTCATGATTTTATTTCTATGCGAGGAAAACTTTTATTAAATTGTTTACAAAAGAGCTTTGATATTGAATGATAATGGTTTTTTATTTTGAAAATGACTTAGATTCATAAACCAAGAGATAAAATTTCAAAACTTATGACTTCAGAAGTTAGTTAATGAATACAAAATAGACATCTCATAATGTTTAAAAACTTGTTAACCCAATGTAGGTAGTCAACAAAATTCTTCCAAATTAGATTGAATTCAGAGGAAAAAAAAATTATGTATTGGGGTATAAAATATAGCAGGTCATATACCAATGTGAATCTTCCAAATTCATTGCAACATAAGAGAGGAGCCTCAGTTTTAATTGCCAGAAGGTATAAGAGGAAAGATCTTATCAAGAAAATGAAATATAATTATGTAGCAATTAAATGTAAAGAACAAATCATACACCAACCAAGCTGAAACATACAATGAGCCAAGAATAATGTAATAATAATATAATTTACAGTAGTACCTGCATGGAAGTGACAAACTGCATAACACTTGTCACATTTGGTGAAAAAATTAAGTTGCATAACATCTTAAGCCCATAGAATATGACATTAGTGACATGCCTGATTATGCTGACATAATATTAGCTTATGACTTACTATTAATATACAGTAGCATTTATTAATATGCCAAAGAAACCATACTGCTTTGTGACTACACAGCCTTGCCAACGTTTATTCCCGCTATTCAATGCTTGTATATCTAAAAACTGCAATAAATTGCTCAAATTTTATAATTTGACATATTTAATTTCCAACATCTCATTCCCATTGCAGTCCTCATGTGTAAAAAAATTTATGCATTTCATTTGGTTGATTTGAAAGATTAAGAACCACAAGACATCAAGCACTTCCTAAAGCTTACAACTAATGTGTAAATCTACCATAACTGTATCACTGCTTTGTGGGTAGGTACTTATAATCTTCACATAAATATTTAGTATGAAAATTAACATTTTATGATGTTATGCTGAAGTGTTCTTGTGTTAAATATGTAGGAGTAGCAACTTACATTTCAGTCATTGGTACTGTTTGGCAAACTAACTCTGGGGATCCAGTTTTGTTTATGAGATTTAACTACATATACACTTCCGTAGTGTTTACTGGATAGAATGTTGCTAGATAACTTAACACTTTAACTTGTGCAACATATTAGGCTACGTTTTTATCATTACTAGCTCTCGATTAGATCGTGATAAACTTATCCCGTAAATTTTACACCACACTTTACCATCATTTTAGACAGCAGTCACTCTACGCATAGGTAGTGTGACGGAATAATATAATAAAACTTGAAGTAATTTATACTAAAGCATCACAAACATACACAACATGAGTTAATTAAACATTTGTCTACTTGGTTAATACATCAAAGGTGCAAAAACAACACATAGATACTATATGCAAAGGCTACACTTGTTGAACAAACAATGGTGTTTATGTTATGTATGACACAAAGGCTACACACAAATGTTTTATATTTCGATAAAAGTTACACTTGGTGCAAATAATAAGAACGTAAGCCGTTTATTACACTCCAAACTACGTCCTTCAAGTCATCACACCAGCTAAGGTCGCAAAAAGTAACTAAAATAATTCAATCGAGGTAGCAAATAACTTAGGTACTCACTTGAAACTCTTGCCGTGTATATTCATAAATGAAATTAAAATCTCAATATCACAATGGCAAATACTTCTCCGCTCCTCTTCAATTATAATAATACCACAAAAGCTATCCAGTAAGTGAATACTTCTCCAAAGAAGATGAAAAGCTTCACAACAGCCGACATCGCTGACATAAATTTGAGGGTGCGACGGTTGCGACTTTCGTGATTCTTATATTGAGAACCCGCGAAATCTAAACGCATCATGCGTAAACGTGGTGCAATTTACCTGAATACTTCTTTTTGCATAATATAATAACGCTATTAAATGCTGGTTGAATGGTGATATTGGAAAATTTCTATTTCTCGGCCTAAGCATCCAGTTTCCAATCCCTACTACACCGAAATGAACTGTAGGTTTGATTAAAATAAATCTTAACTTGTTTTAAATATTAATTTTCTTCGCACGCATCGTACAGGTTTGCTCTGAATGGCCTGTGATTGGCTCTCAAGTTCAAATAGTCAAGTATTTCTCCTATTTCTGTGTGAGATGAATAAAAGATTTCCGCCATGTGGGTTCATTGTGGATTTGATCGCCCAAAACCTACGATCAACTTGACCGACGATTTTGAATTCCGATAATCTCTGATTGCCGTTGGTGAAACCGGGCCTTTTTTAGCCGTACTAATTGTAAGTTTTGTTGCATTCAGAGGTTTATCCATTTCTCATGGCAGAGTGTCGTACGCATTTCGGTGTATTCTTGTGTTATTATTTTTCAAAATTATATTTGCGTTATCTTTTTCTTAACGTTGTTTATTTTTATGATAATTAGCCTTGAATTTGTCGCATAATTATCATTCCAACCTTGAAATGCCCCCCACTAAATTGCCGATGACCTAATCTGAAAAAAATATATTGTGTGCCTTGATATCTTTAGCACGTTATGCTAGTTTTTTAATGATATTTTTCGGGCCAAACTTGAGATAAAAAATGTTATATGAAGGGAGGTCATCGTTCTACCATTAAGACAATGCATTTCAACGTAAAATGCCATAATTTTCAAATCCATATATCTTCATTTAATGGACCATGACATATTAATATTTTGACGCCAATCGATAGGAGAAATCATGGACAGTAATATATGTCAAAATCAGGGCAGGTTTTCGGGCATGCCTAAAATGATGGTTCCTCCTTAAGTGGATATTCACATCTGGTTGCTAAAGAAATTTTTTTATTGTTGAAATGGAAGACAAATTGATGAATTTCGAGATAAAAACGCAATACGAGGACAAAAACAAAGCGTATAAGAAAATTGAATGAAATAATTAAATACTTCATTCTTTTATGCGTTCTTGATACAGATTTCCATCAAATATCTTGAGTGCAAGTTATTTAAAAAAGCAAATAAAGATGCACCTGCACCGAATTCATTGCTTTTCTTATGGAAGTAAATTATAACAATATTGGGGTAAAAACAACCCAAAAAAAAGTAATTTTTATAATTCAGAAACCTTCAGGGGCACGCGCACAACAACTACATTATTTGATTCTTATAGAAACAATGAGTAATTAAGTTTCTTTCCTCAATAAATTGAGGACTCCTATCGGGAAAAGGGAAAGAGGAAATCCCAGGATAGGTTTTGACGGGATTAAAATTGAGATATGGAAGAGAAGTTTAGAAGAATAGCAATACAGTAGGTACCTACCACAATAGAAATTGGGAATCAGAAGACGCCGTAGAGCGATATAAATTGGTTCAATATGGTGGTAATATTTTAATTATGAAAATAAGTGACTAAGGGGTACCTAGCCAAAACTGTAGAGGTTAGGAACCGTTCCACTAGTGTAAGATGAAATAAAACGCTTAGCCGAAAAAAAGTGATTGGAGAGTGGCAGCAAACCAATCTTTGGACTAATGATAGCTGATTATGATGCTGACCTACTCCTAAGCGAAGGATGCTGGTGTAGTGGTGTGGTGGCCACGCAAATGTTGACGCAGAAGTACGTTACGGAGGAGCATAGCAAACGACTGAGGACGGAGTGCGATGATGGGAGAGACGTTAACGGCGACCTATCCTCCCTTTCGCAGCCTAATGGAAAATCTCCTGGGGCAATACGAGAGGGAAGAAGAGAGCGAGGTTCAAGGCCCGTGCCCCATTCGCCGCATCATTCCTACCCCTGCATCCCCGATCTCCCTTCCAGACCGGTTGGGTATGCAAACAGTTTTTGAGTGCACAGCGGGAGATGTTGTATACGTGGTCTCAGAAAGGTTTGACTGTGGAGATAACGTAAGAGATAGTAGAGGAGGAGGAGAAGGTGTCTTCTCGCTTGTGTTTGCGTACACCTACCTGTCGACTATTACCTTTCCATCCAACTCAAAAGGAACTTCCTACGTTTCCGAACTGCACTCAAACCTCTCCTTCCAACGACGGGGATGGGAGCCGAGTGTTTATTTTTATTTTTTAACTTTTTTTGCTCCCCCTTTCTTATCCCATGTAATCCCCATGTTCCGCAGAAATTTGAGGGTGTCAAAATAAAAGGTACGACATCCTGAACAACCCCTTCTCTCTCTGTTCAAACAAGGTTTCTCTATATTCGGCGCCTTATTCCATCTTTTCCTTTCCTGTTACGCCCCTCTCCCTCTCATCCCTTCAATAGGGATTTTACCACCGCCTCAGGAATAATATTATTTCTTTCGTAACCCGTAGCATTTCCACAAACATCCTTTTTCCACGGAATTTCTAATCCCGCGGGAAAGGGTAGGTGGGATTGCTTGTTTTTTTGTCCACGACCATGAGAGGAAATCCACAAGGTTCCCGGCAACATAAAACGAAGGAAGTTCCAAGATGGCATTCCCCTTAATCTCAATGCAGTAGCAGTCGACAGAAAAGCTTTTGGTTCTTCCGGGAGCGAGCATCGAGAAAGATCAACGAGGTTGTGCACTTCATCTCGACTATGAGCGTTGGTAGTCACCGACAGTTGGTAAATGTTTTTTTCAATGTAAAATATTGTATCATTAAAATTCGTGCCTCGAAAATAGGAGAAAGCTCTGCAGACAAGGTCTGACATCTAATAATACACATCAAACGCAGTGAAAAATCATATAAGTATAGAAAATGCATGCTTTGCACATCCCATATTTTTATGTAAAAATATTTGAATTTCCAAGATGGCATTTCCCTTAATCTCGATGCAGAAGCAGTCGACGGAAAAGCTTTTGGTTCTTCCAAGAGCAAATATCGAGAAAGATCAATGAGGTTGCGCACTTTATCTCGACTATTAGCGCTGGTAGTCACCGACAGTAGGCAAAGTTACATTACGTAAGTTAAATTTAAAGTAAAGTTACAAACGTAAGTTAAATTTCGTTGGCGTTAATTTTCTACAAATACGCAGTAGAAAGATTTCACGTCCAATTAGCATGTGTCTGTATAGCGAAAGCGATGAGCACTTAAGAGTCTTCTGGAACCATTATGCTAAACACATGAAGTTCGCAAAATACTCAAACTGAAAATGAGATTCGGAATGTCATACTAAATATATTAATTGTTGTTGTATAGTTGTTTTATCCCAAACGTTTACATTGAAGTCTCCGGTACATGTCCACTCAAATGATCATTCTATAAGCCCAGGATAATATATCTCTACGCGTATTCAAGACCACGATAAAAATAGATTGCATTTTATATGAGAATTTAATTTAACAGTAGAATAGTTGTTTTTCATGGATACAATCAAGGGAGTTTACATGTCGTAGACAGAGACTGCATTTGACAAAAGAATATTATTAGAGACATGGATAAAGTAAGAGACAAATTTACGAAAACGTTTCCCAGCGTCGAAATATTCTATTACTAACCGACATCATTTGAACCTGTACAAAGGGATTGACAATGGTCAGTTTTCGAAACCTCGGAAAACTAAGATTTGCGTACGGTTTTCTTAGCTAGGTGGCGTCTGAGACCAATGACCAATGTTTTGTGTTAATTTATGTGTCTGGTAGAAAAGATTTTTTGCATTCAATATGCAAGTAAACGCAGTTACTGTTTTGCAAAAGTAGCAACCATTGAATGAAATGGCTGCACTATAGGAAGACCGCGGAGGAAAAAATTTCAGAACATAAGCAGAGTTCAAATGAGTGTAAAGCGGATATTCCACTTCAACATCCACAGGTCTTTGAGTCTCAAAACGATCACGGATATTGTAATGGGTTCTATTACGGAAAAGGTTTTTCATAAGCAAAGACTTCCGAAATTAAACGTGCCACCAATAGCGTCTTTAAAAGAATAGAGATAAAAGTATTCATTGCAGAAATCAATGAAAGGAAGTATACAAGCGGAAAACTATGGATAAATAAAAAGATTATTAATTTTCTACAAATTTGGAATAAACAATTTAGCAAACCTCACATCATTATCACCGCTGCCATTATCTGAAGACTCTGACATTCTAAACTCGCTGAATATATATTTGGCACCCTGATTCACTCAATGAGGTCAAAATGGAGAAAGCTCAGTATAACATTATGCCACACGCCACCGTCATCGAAAGATACAAATGGGAAGAAGCGGCAACTATCCCAAGGGCGAGGTAACTTTACCCATTACCCTCTCCTCAAACCCAAACTTAACATTTTTTTCACGAACAGAATAATCTCCTTCCGCAGTCATCCATCCGGTGCCAGAGAAAGAGAGTAGGGGTGTAGAGGAGGGAGCAGATAGGGGTACGAGAGGGACAGGGAACGCTAACCCTTTCCACGGAGAGGTGTGGGAAAGACGGCTCTCTGACGGCTTGCTTTGAGCGATTGCAGCCTCTGCACCCCACTCGCTTTATCCACGTCCCGACCAACATCAACCGACGCCGTCCGTCCCAAAAAATGTTCATTCCCGCCACTAACTGCTCTCTCTACTCCTTCTTTCAGCACACCACTCCACATGCAAACCACCAATGTGGCTGGAGCGATTTTCCGAATTTCAGTATCGCACTTGCTGTGTCAATTTAAAATCGCAAAAGACGCGAAATAATAACGCAAGGTGTCACATATCTATTAAGTTTTTTGGTAACAATAGGCAGCGTAGCTTCCTTGCGCTTTTGTCACAGTTGTCAATGTCTCAATGGGATGGTGATCAATTTAACGTTTTTAATTCTGATATGATTTTGACTGCCGAGGTATGAAGACAAGACAATGTTGCTGGATAGAGTAGACTCAGTACTTGCGTTAAATTACATATCATTATTACTTACACCTCATCTCGCTTGAATTGTCCCTCATGATTTTATTTATTTATTAATTGGTATCACGTAGTATTCGTGAATTTATAGGATTAGTAATACTAACCAGTTGCAATATCTCAACCCGTGTGCTACATGTTAGTAACTTTGTCAAAGTAGCAATCTTCTAGTTTCTGGTTTGGCCGTTCAATTTTCTCCTTATTACTTTTGGTCCTCACCTAAAATCAAGGGGAGCATGCGGTGCTTGACCTTGAACTGAGATGAGTGTTGCGTGCCTGTTGTGGTATCACCCCGTGCCGCACACCCTCAAGGTGGCTTGCACGGTATTAGTAGTAGTATTAGGGTGATTAGGTTGCTTCGACGACTAAGGTCATTCGCACCATTTCACGGTATTTCCTAGACGTCTGTTTCATGATACATTTCTTGGCACGGGGTCACGCGTGAATTCATGTCCTTCAAAGAATTCATTGAGTGAACTCAACAGCTGACGCGAAGACAAAATCAACATGCAGACGTGCTGTTTTCATTCGGTAATGGCGCTTGCTCAAGTCTCCAAGCATGATCCCACGAGAGTACACGTGCTATCATGAGATCGCACATTGAAATAGTATCGCACTCATATCACGCATCATATTTGGCATGATATTGAGTATCGCATAATCCTCATTGACTCAATTAAATTTAATCGCTTGAGAACTCGTTTCCCATCCCCTTGGACCAGCTGTGAATCCCACCCGTAACGAGCATTTTCACTGGAACCCCGACCCCTATGTGGGTGCTTCGTGGACAGCACTTCAGGTGCCAAACTTCGTCCGTCGGACGAGACGATGAACTGTGATGCCTTTCATGTAATTGATCCTCTTTCGTATCTGAAAAGCTTTCCATATCGCAAAATATATCATTCTTATTGCATACCGCATTGCTCTATTGTACGTATTCACATCGTATATCGACTATGCATAGTATTGTAAGGTGAAAATATATTTAATCTATTCTAATCAAACCTACGTTTATTTTGGATTGCTGCCACTACATCAATCCTGAATATTATGATATTAATTATAAAAAATAATATGATTAACTCAACGGAAGAATTACAGATTGAAAATTTTCTGAATTATAGATTTCATAGATCTGTCAAGTTTCCCACCAAAATTATGATGTTTAGATTAGTAATGTTTGCATTATCACTAAATTCCCTTTCTTTATTACCACATCTCCTTATTGATGGCCCAGTGGATAAGTATATATCTTGATATATTTTGAATACTACATATCTAATTCGAAGCATCGCCATAACGCAATGGTTTAAGCACCACCTTCCACCAACTAACTGCTTCTTTACCCAAAATTCAGCCCAGTTCATAACTCGCACTCGTCACCCACCACAACGTTGGGATCCGAAGTCAGTCCTTTAACAAGCTCCCGCAGCCTTAGCTGAGCGCCGCGCCGCCGGGTGCCCACCTACAAGCCTACGCCCATATCCAGGGAATCCGGAAAGCCCAACAGTTGCTGGCGACGTATTTTCCCCCGGCATACAGGCGGAGGAGACGATCCAGTGACAGGAATACCTTCTTTTCTATGAACGAATTCTTCCTCCCTTCCTCGCGCACGCCACGGACACATGGCATCATCACAGCCCGCACCCCACAGACAAAAACACATCTTCCTTACACGGTAGACGTCCGACACGTCCAACGTTGCCTCAGTGCCTTGACCTTTCGACGTAGAAAGATGATCCACAGGGTTTTTCCGAAAGAATCTAGCACTACCATTGCTTGTGAGCATATGGGCTTGTGTGGGTGTACGTGTGTCCAAGCTGATGGAGTGAGCATGGGCATTGCGCAAAAGAGTACCGGTATTTAACCGACGAGTATTTTGAAGTAACACTTGTACCTCAAGTACCTACCTTGTACCTTGCAGATCAAGTTAGTGCCGATGTAATACTACCGACAAACCGGAATATATCAGTTTATTTGTAGTAACGTTTTGAAAACTAACATAAACCTGACCTTATAGGTCTGGTATTTCCGTGAACCGATATGCGATATTTCGATTACCGTATATAGTTCTGCAAATATTATCACCAATTATTATTTATTACCGTTAAGTGTTGAGTAGTTTGTGATTAGCCGCGAGTGACCTTCTTTTGAACTCATTTCATAAATTGTTTTATCATGAATAAAATATGCAAGACAATAATTTTGAATAAAAAACTTTGTACGTTTTCAAACATTATTAAAAAACCTCGACCGGTTTCACCTTAATAAGGCATATTCTGGCACATTCTTAAGCTTAGGGCATACAATATATACCCAGAGAAAGTTAAAAAATGGTGGGGGTTGGTTTGAAATGGGGGACAGAGGAGCAGGGCGGTTAGGGAATGGCAGTGTGAGAAGGGGTGGTGGAAAATTGCGAGAGGAAAGGAAGGAAAGGGAATCGGGGGAAGAAAGTTCCACCACCCCTTCTTATTCTGTCATGCCCTAACCGCCCTGCTCCTCTCTCCCCCATTTCAAACAGTTTTTTAACTTTCTCTGGGTATATATTGTATGCCCTAAGCTACAGAATGAGCCAGAAGATGCCTTATTAAGATGAAACCGGTTGCAGTTTTTAAATAAAGTGTGGAAAAGTGCAAAGTTTTGCATTCAAAATGGACCTCTATCACTTCCACGAAGTCAAGCCTGAAACAATCAAATTTATGCAAGAAAATTTAAATAATTCCATGCGTCATAAGTAAGAAATATCTAATAATTCACTATGAACGGCGCTCTGCTTTGTGTTTTTGATGTCAGCAACATGCCTCCTTACACCTCTCTGGTCGATTGATACAGGTATTGCGAGTCCTGAAAGCTCTACAATTCAAGTGTGATGAAACAATCACGAATGGTTTTAGGTTTGATGATAGATGTAAAGCAGTGTCGGTCTACTGTGGTAGAATCATCAGAGGTTTTTAACGAACAAAAGTCGCAATGTGTTATGGTCTTCAATTTTGTTTTCTGACTTGGCCAATTTTTTTAAAGAAATTAATGTGGAAACACGTAGACCAAGCGTTTCATTCCGGTATCACTAATAACTGGTAGAACTTGAAAATTATTTTTTTACCCAGGAAACGACATGAATTGGTCAGGAACTAGTTTAGTTTTGCGCTTTGCTAAAATTATGTTACAAGTACAAAGTCATCCCACAATTTTTTTATCAGCGAAAAGTCATTTTTTTCTCCCACATGTTCTCCACGGGGAAAATAAATTGCTACAGTTCTTCTGCCCTATTCTTCAGTAAATTCTCCGTCACGAGTACAATGATCAATTCTATTAATACATTGTATATAATCACAAGTTCTCACAGGTAATCTGTATTTCACACATAAGTGTACAGGTTGTGATCCGGTGGCAGATGAGCTCTTGGCCTCGGATTTTAGAACTTTTCTAGAAATTTTTTCACGGGTATATAGTAATCAAACACATTTTTTTCAGCATGTCATGTCATGAATAGCAGCCCTAACCGTACAGAAATGACTGTGAAATGCATAAGTACAGAAGCCAGTATTTTATATGCCAATGTATCCGAATGACAGACTAATTCTAGGAATAAGGAACAAAAACATTTAACACCTATTCATAAATTAATTCAGTCGTATATGTACTTGAAAATAATACCACAGTTAAATCAAGATTATAAATATTTAAAAATAATAAAGGTTAACATTTTAAGAATAAATGAATAATGTCAATTCCCCTAAGGCGGTATACGAGACCGAGATAGACGGAAGGGTGTTGGGTAAGAGGGGGAGGGGAAGGATCAGAATAGGTTTTATGGACGGGATGAAGAATGGTATGACGTACGCTGAGAAAAAGAATGCAATATTATTGATAGATAGGGTCCTGCGCATGTAAACATCTAGATGGTTTCCATACATATTAGAAACCTACCTTAACCGGTAGATTACCTTAATAATATATAAAACGAAGAGAACAAGAATCCTGTAGATGTTTACAGGCTCAGTCCCCAAACCCGTCACATGATTTCTTTCTTAATCTCAGCAAACACCCTACCTCTTTTCGTACCGTGAATAAAGCCTATCCTCTTTCTTCCCCTTCTCCGTTATCGGACATCCTTCCTTTCAATTCGGCTCTCAGCATCCCTTCACCTTTGCTTACCTGTTCTAACCACTTCCTCTGCCTCCATCTGATCTCCTCTAAACGTTTGCTTTCCTTTCCAGCGATCATCAAATACTTCCTTGGTCGTCTTCCATTCGCGATATACCTACATGTGAAAGTTATAAAAAACGTATTTTAGTGTAAACAATTTAAAGCAATAAAATTGAATTTCATGCCAGCATACATTAAATTCCATAACGTTATAAAAAGTTATCCATAGAAGACTCACAGAAATTCGTCGTCACGGCTGAAACAATTCAATTCAAAGTTATAAGAGTGATTGCCAAAAAAAGGTCTCAAGGTTTTGTAAGATATTTTGAAAATTAAAAAAAACTTTCAAAAATCATCAAACATTTTTCTAATATTCCAATTGATATATTGGTTTCATATCACTAAAAAATCACAATCGCTCAATTTATTTCCATTTAAATATTTATAATATTGAAAATCACTAGGTCCACGGAGTGGACCACAGTATCTATGGAGTGGAGATTACTCTGAAATGGAACTTATATATTTGGTAACAATGAGTTAATAAGTTAAAGATGTATTATTTTTATTTCATTATTAAAAAATCATAACATGGTTGTACTGCACACTTTGTTTTATGGAGTGATGATCTCTTGATTTTCAAGAAATGACCCATAAGATATCATCATAAGAAGAGACCTACTAATTTTAGGCAAGGTTTAGTCCGATCTTACTGACCCTAAGCATCTATATTTTTTGACAAATTTCTCCATTAGAACACTCAGAAATGTTTTCATTTTAGAAAGTAGTCCCAAGTTTCTAAAAACCATATTTTATTTTCTTTCACTATTTCACCAAAAAGAAGTTTCCGAGCTATGTAATTATCTGTAGTTTTGGCATCTGTGAGAAATCATTTTACTTGCTTTCTGATTGATTCATCATTGATATTATGTTTTGATGAACCTATTAATCGTGTTTTTTATATTTTTAACCCTTTGTTTCAGTATCTTGTTTTCTTCTACAAGTTTCATATGATTTTAGTTTTAGGTTTATCTCTGTTCCGTTTACATCTTTTTTCATGATTTATATTCAACTAGTAAAGTGGACTGGATTTATTGGATTTAATACTCGTGATTCTGGAGGAGTGTCCTCTCACAAGTTTTCATCAAAATCAACTCTTTTCCTCAAACTGTCTTTCAGGCATGATGAGAAAACCACCGTGGTGAAACGCGCGTCGTGCCAGTATAATAAAGTTTTGTGTAAATAACAAAGGTGGTTTTCTCATCATGGATATCTATAATTTCCAAGAGGTCAGGCCTGATATCATCAGTGTCTTTCTGACTTTTCTTTTGGTACCACCATTCCTTTTATACTGCTCTATGTTTTCTGTCAGTCATTTGATTTGTCAACTGCTTTCTTTTGCGATAACGTTCTCTTTTTCCTGTTACTGTTCATATTTGATTGAGTCATTTCTTAATTTATCTCTGGCTTTTCTTATAATTATTTTTTCAATGTCCCGCCTCCATTCTAGGGAATCACTTTTTCCGGGTTTCTACCCTTAACAGCCTGTTTTCCCCATTGTGTTCCAATTAATATGCTGTATTAATGTTCTGTGCCTATATTTGTGCTAAAGATGTTTTTTTACACACTTTTTTCCCAGCTCTAAATGCGTTGACTGTCTGCAATGAATGATTGAATGTAAAAAGAATGACAAATAAATAGTAGGTGTTTTTATTTATCATAAAAACAGAATATTCCACTCCATGATTTTGAAGTAGGCTTGGGCAAAAAATATCGATATATCAAAAACTCGATATATTTTTTAAAATCTATCGATAATTATCGTCGATATTTTTCATGTCGATATATCAAAAATTGATTTTTTTCCGAGTATCAAATTCGATATATTTAAAACTCGGGAACGTGAGCTCTACGGCCTCTTAAAGTTACAAGGTATAAAATTCTCCAATGGCCGTAATAAATTGGTACCACTCGTCAAAAATACGCCACAATTGCTGTGTTGGTTTGCGGGAAAAAATAGGGGGAAAAATCCACGCCAGTGACCAACCACAACCTCTCGACCAGAAAAACCCCTGTGGTGGTTTACGGGAATGTTACTTCCTCGCCAGGGACAACCACAGACACACACAATCAACCCGAATAGGGATACTTCGCTGGGCTTATGAGACCCTGCTAAGGATGCCTGGGTCACACACACAGACACTCAACCCAAAGAGGGATTCTTTGCCGGGCTAATGAGACCCAACTAAGAATGCCTGGGTTATGAAAACAAACATACTCACAAGCACTCAAGAACTCACTCACTCACACACTCAACGGGCCCAACTTCTGGGAGAATCTAGCTCAACAGAGCGTTGTCAAGAAACGGCACAAAAACAAGAAAAGACAAGGGTGTGCGTCCGATACGCGTATTTCGGCCACAAGGTGGCCCTCTTCAGCGAACTGAAGGGAGAAATCACTTGCAACGCTAGGTTGTAAGTGGGTTTGAGTGTGTGAGTAAGTGAGTTCTTGAGTGCTTGTGAGTGTGTTTGTGTTCATAACCCAAGCATTCTTAGTTGGGTCTCATTAGCCCGGCAAAGAATCCCTCTTTGGGTTGAGTGTGTGTGTGTGTGACCCAGGCATCCTTAGCAGGGTCTCATAAGCCCAGCGAAGTATCCCTATTCGGGTTGATTGTGTGTGTCTCTGGTTGTCCCTGGCGAGGAAGTAACATTCCCGTAAACCACCACAGGGGTTTTTCTGGTCGAGAGGATGTGGTTGGTCACTGGCGTGGATTTTTCCCCCTATTTTTTCTCGATATATTTGTTTAGCACGTCACCGTTGTTTCTCCAGCTGAGGTGTCTAGCGCTATAACGAAAATAAGTGATGATATTTGATTAGAACATAGGCGAATGGGACAACGTTCTCCAGAAGTATGATCTGCACAAACATAACGAGAAAACGTTGATAGAAGTCCAATTTGGTCCAGACATGAACACCTATTATCTCTTAGCACTACTACGCAAGAGGTTCCTAGCTCTGTCCCTAATGAGCTGAAGCAGTATCTGGACCAACCACCACTGGAGAGGAAATCAGATCCAATAAAGTTTTGGGTGAACTCCCGACACTTCACACCGGTTCTTTCGGAAATCGCGCTGAAGTACTTAGTATGCCAAGCCTCATCTGTTACATCCGAATGAGTGTCTTCTGCAGTTAACTTCGCGGTACCGGACAAAAGGAGTAGATTAACGAGGGAACATGTAAAACAGAGAGTTCTTCTGGTGTCAGTATCAGACAAATACTGGTTTGATTGATTAAAATTGATTGTAAAAATAAGATTTTTTACTACTTCTACATGTCCATAATTTTCCAGATTTTACTTCAACATTTTTTATATATTTTGGTGAAACTTTAAGGAACCACTTGTTTTGGAAAAATTATCGAATTATCAAAATATCGATAATTTTGGTTCGATAACTATCGATACATGTTTTAAATATTGATACGATATCTATCGATATATTTTTTTTACTTGCCCATCCCTATTTTGAAGGTCCAAGGAGTGGTCTCACTTAAAGATTTTAATCTGATATACAAAAATTTGAGGTTGGACAATATTGAAAATTTTGTTTAATAGAGTATAAACACGAATGCTACATTATGGATTTTACTGACAACAAAAATACAGCCTATCTTGCCATTGTATTGATGTCCACGGAGTTCAATGGTGATAGAGATAGTTCAAATACACAATTATTAACTCTAATTACCTGCTAACTTGCTATAGAATACACACTTCATCAAGTAAACAACAAGTATGGCTTTCATTTGAACTTTTGGCTGCTGTTTTAGGTAAGTATCAGTACTGCTCTCTAGCGGCAAGTTTATTAGTTGGAAGCTCTTTCCATGGAGTGGACTTATGCACTTGAGATTTTATTTTTGTGGGACTTTAATTATTGACTGGATGTTGTCAAAAGTTCATAAAATTCTAATTAACATTTACTGATCCTATGGACATTAAAATAATAACTATAAAACTAAATATTTTTTATATAAAAACAATTGGCAATACTTTTAGATGCCATAACAATGCCATCTTAACTTTCACTCAATCACTTGAAAGATAAATAGCATGGGATGTGATAATCCCAACGGTCATAGGCGTAGCCAGCCACCGTCAATAGGTGTGGCACTGAGGCAATTGGTGTGGCATCATCAGCATGGTAATGGACGCAAATTTTCACGAAATGTTCACAGCGAGGTCAAAATTGAGACTAATTCGATTAAAGACAGGAAGAAAATCGGTTTCCGTATTTTCAGAAAAGAGGTGGAGGCTTTTGTACAATTTTGACCAATCATGATTAGGGTTTAACTTTGAAAAAATGAGAAAGAGGGGTTTTATTTGTGGAATTAATTGACAAATTTTGTATACGCCCACTGCAGTTCTATGTTTTCAAAACTTCAAGAAAAGTTTACCCGATAATCGTTGTCTAGACAATATACATGTCATGAAATTCTCGCCTTTGTAAACCTGTCAATCCAAATTATTTAGGGGACTTTTAATGAACAATGTAAGTTTTGAAAAAAAAAAGTTTCTCCGATAATCTTTGTCTTCACACTAGACACGTCGAGAGACTCACGCCTTCATAAACCTGTCAATTCGGGTTATTTAAAGGGCTATTGGGAAAAACGGAGACATCATTTTATTGCGGGAGGGAAATTTTGAGAAATATATTTGTGGGTTTCAGGACAATAGGTGTGGCACGTGCCACAGGTGCCACACCCGTGGCTACGCCTATGCCAACGGTTATTGATTACGGAGTCACTCAAGCTGAGAGGAAATTAATAGTGAAGAGAACTACTTTTGTGTTCCAACAAAATACAATTATAAAAAAGCAAGCATTAACTAAAAACACCAAAGTGGTGTTTCACAAACAGTGCGGAGACATGGGACATTGAAATACGGATCAGAGGAGATTACGACTCTTATTGGAAACTGGAGATGGAGAAAGATGCTGAAGATCAACTTCACACATAAAATTACAAGCGAGGAAGAAGACAGGAAAAAAGATGGAAAACCCATATCCTCACAAAAAACTAGAGCAGCGAATCTGCTAAATCCTTAACTTACAGGAGAGCAAATAAAACAGGCTAATGGAAAGTTTCCCTTTAATTCATGTGCTAACTTTAAAACATTAATACGTAAAAAATGTTCAAGTGAATAATTGGAAAACTCACTGGAATTTTCATAGTGTAAGATTATACTAATAATATCTTTTGAGTAGACCCGTAATTTTGGTGCTAAATTGAACATTAACTTTATTGTGACGATTTGGTGAGCTTTTGCGATTTACATGGAATGGTTATCATGAGATATAATGAAAATGCTAGGCGCAAGAGAGAAGGCAAATTGAAAGGTTAAGTTTCAAGAGTTAAGATCGAGAGATAAATACTCAAACCCGGTTAAACGAGGCAAGAAGGAGAAGAGCAAACAATACACGAAGAATTCATCATGAGGCAGAGAAGAGTGGAAGCATGCAGTCAACGAATCTTAGGATTGAATAACTTATAGGCGATGATGTTGATCGTTTCTAAGTTCCCCGCCGGAGACCTGGGGGATGAAACCAAGAACCACTTACCGCATCTTCATTTTAAAATTCCAACATTGTATCTATCGAACCCTTGCCAGGGATAGTAGCAACTGAAAGTCACGAATGCATACATGATTCCTTAATTAAGTGTCGACGGACTCCCGAAATGCAATTCAACGACTGATTCATAAGCGTAGGAGGGTATTTGAAGGACGGGATCCGTCAGGGGATGAGAGATGGGGTTGACGCAGACATGGAGTTATGGATTCTCCTTAGCATTTGTGGGTTGTACCGTGCACACATTTGGAAAAATTAGGTTTTATCATGACAAGGAGGCTGATCAATTTTCTTGCCTAGCTAATGTCTAAACGTATTATCAAAGACAATTACACAACATTAAAGGGTAATGTGATTCTCTCAGTACCGGTTAATATGAAAAAAATGTTCGAGCGACTAACCACCAGGCTGAGAGTAAAAATATATCGTTTCTCTGTGAATTATGTCTAACCAAGTAAACTAGGAGTGCTTGCAAGATTCCATTCCAGATATGAAAAATAGACCAGTAGGCTGGCGAATTTCTCGGACAAATCTTCATTCCAAGTGAAAGATGACCAGTTCAATATCACAGTTTTTAAGATTTAGTTTTCTTTGAAGCAGTACAGAATGTATTAACACATAAGCATCCAATGATGGTAATAATCTACTCCACACAAAAATTCCTCTGCAAAATCTCAATTTCTGCTATTCTAATATCTACCCCATAGGTCATATCCAAGTTTCAGAGTTTTAAACCATAAGTATTAAAATACTTCGAGGAAGAGAAAATTGTCAAATATTGCTTCACACATCTGAAAACTGTTGTGAAAAATATAAAATAAGAATATATGGAAGCATCTGCAAGTAAAAAGGAGCAGCACACACACTAAGTGAATTATTTAACAAGAATGCATTAAACGCTGCACCAAAATTGATGACGATGATGATATTAATCTACCGGTTGATCCTTGATTTTTTTGAAAGTCAGAGAAAATCATCCAGATTTTTACACGTGCAGGGCCCTCATTACCTCTAGCATTTCTTTCTTTACATCCGCGTACGTCCTACCCTTTTAAATTCTGTCCATAAAACGTATTCTACTTCTTCCCCTTCCCCGCTGGCCATACATCCTTCCCTCTATCACGGCCCTGAGCAAACCAACGCCCTCCATCACATATTCCATCTTCATACCCTGTATCCCCCAGATCTCATCCAAAAGTTTCCATTCTTCACCCACCATGGCAAGCACTCCCTCATTTGTCTTACCGTCAATCTCTTCTCCATCCTCCTCCGCACCCACATCTTGAACCTCTGTAGCCTATTTCGTCCTCCTTTCCCAGAGTCCACGTTTCAGCCCCATGCAACGCTACACTCCATATCAAGCTATTAAACAGCCTCTTCTTTATACCATTACTTAAGGTCCCTGTCATCAGCGTCATTCCTTTACTAAACGCTTCCTTTGCTAACGCCATTCTCCTCTTAATTCCTTTCCTACTATGCCCGTTTTCTTCTAGCGTACTACCCAAATAATGGAATTGTTCTAATTTCTCCTGTTTGTGCACTCCTAATTTTATGACCAGCCTCTCTTGTTTTCCATGAGAATCTTATTACTTTTGTTTTCTTATGGTTTATCTTTATGACGTATTTGCCACACTGAAATTATAATTCATATACCAAAGCATGCAATTCCTTCGATGATCGACTAACCATCGCCTAGTCGTCCGCGATTCTAACGGACTTCATCAGCTGGCCTCCAACTTTTAATCCCAAATCTAGCTCTTCCCATGCTTCTCTTAACATTTCCTCATCATAATTGCTAAAAAAAAAAACAAAGGTGTTAAGGGGAATCCATGCCTAAATCTGCGACCTATAACTGCCCACCCCAATTTACCATTAGTCACCCTCACCTATGCCCTTTGGGGCATATGTAAGGAACGAATGATTCTCCTATCTCGCTAATCAATTCCCATTTTCCTGAATATCTGCATTAGTTTTTCCCAATTTACACGTAGGTCCTATGAACAGGTTCGAAAAAGGGTCGTCTTCCCATCTTAATTAAATTCTTCAGTAACTCCGAAGGTATATTACATACTCCCATTGCTTTTCTGGCCTTCATCGCTCTCCTCTTGCCCTCTTTATTTCACTGTCGATTATCTCCAATCCAAGGTTATCCTTATGCATCGTTCTCTTCCCCTCTATATCTAGGTTCGCAAGTCTATTATCGATGTCGTTTAGCTCCTCCACGTATTCTCTCCACCTATCCTGGATATCTTTCCGTTCGATTAATGTCTCCCCTTTTTTGTCCTTAAGCTTTGGTACCGCTTGCCCTCTCTAACCACTTGATAACTTTTTCACATAAACGTCTTCATAAACACACACACATAAATCCACTTCCCTTTCTTCCTATAGCTTTTACATGTCCTCGCGTTGTCCGTTCCATCAGTTTTCATTCACCTGTTTTGTTAGTCACCGGGGTTTTTTATTTAATAATTTATATCCTCTTGCTTAGGTCGGTTTTAATGTTTTTCCACATTCTTCTCTCCTCCATTTTTCTAATTATTTCTTTGGCAAGCCACTGCCCTCGCGTCCACTGATCATGTTCCTTTCTCTGCCTCCCTTGCTATGCCTGTTTTTATAATTTCCCATTTTCCCTCGATAGTTTCCATTTACCTTACTTCACCTAAGTTCTTTTCCTCTACCTTCGGGTATTCCATTCATTTCAACCATTTCAGTACTTCAACGTTCAATCTCTTCATCCTACTACTTTCACAAAGCCTTTTGAATCCAACCTCACAGTTTATCACAACTAACAATAAGTTATGACCTGAGTCCGCACCAGTTTTGGACACTGTTTCTGAACTTCTGCCTTGATATAATGCAATAAATTTCATATCTCCCGGCATTGCTCGGAATTTTCCATGAATACCTACGATTGCGAAGGTTTTAAACCAAGTGTTTGTCACTACTAATTTTTTCTCCAAAAATATTCAACTGTTTTCTCACCTCTGTCATTTCATTTCCAACGCTCTATCAGCAATAACCTCCCACTTCACCAAAATAGATTTGGGATAAGAATATCTTTGTTTATAAAGTGGTGAACATTTTATGTGCACGCCATCAATATAATCAGTATATTAATGAGAACCATCAGCTTTTAGACCCAAAACTCCACAACCTCTACAAGCTGATACATTAAACGTGAAAGAATAATATACCTATTTTCAAGCAAAGGAATCATATTAATTTATAATGTTCATGACAAAACATTTTATTATACATCTCGTAATTACTAACATTTAACTTCTCCCGTTTCGCAAATATATTGGTATTCGAATGATCTTTTACAACTCATTGTCTCAAAAACACGGTACAAAATTCCACTAATTATTTTATTGCTGTCGACCGGTTCCGACGACTAAAGCGTCATTTACAAGACAAAACAGCCTTTTTTGTCTTGTAAATGACGCTTCAGTCGTCGAAACCGGTCGACAGCAATAAAATAATTAGTGGAATTTTGTACTGTGTTTTTGTGACAGTGATTATATCTTCAATTTCCACGAAGTATCGCCACAATCGATTACTTTGATCTTTTGCAACGCTCAGTCAATGGGTAAGGAATTTTACCAGATGAAAAATTCCAATTACGAAGAAACAAAATGCATAACAGCCACGGTATACCTAAGAGAAAAATGACTATTCATATAATCAAGAGTCTGAAAACTAACTTAGAGACAGTAGTTGCATCTAAAGGAAGGGTGAACACGTATTTGACCATAAAATATAACTCGGATAACACAGTTCGTAAAATTGAGTTGAGAATCCTAATCATGGTGTGCTGATTGATTTCACCGAGGAACTTTCTGCAATAATAAAAGCGTCGGAAATGTTACCATGAGCTAAGATAAGCACGAGATACGCAGATGTGCACACCTTGCATTCCAGGGAAAGCGCCCAGTTTCCATATTAATCCGCAAAATAACCCCATCTCTCGCATTCATGGTCTGTTTATGAGACCCCAGGGACATTTACAATATACTCGCCGCAAAAAAACGTTCCTCATTCGGCAGGCGTACGCCCACCGCGGAATACCTTGGGTCTTATATTATATATTTATTTTGGGACGACTCGGGCGTCACGCTTTTGAAATATCATCCTCGACATGCATAATATTTTACAAAAAGGAAACCTAGCAAAAATAAACACTAACGGTTAAAAGTGCTTCCCCCACGCGAATTTAACTGCAGCGGCTGTTTTAACCCAGAAGCGAGCGAAGGGGAAACATGGGAGGATGGCCGCGAAGTTAAAAAAAAAGACGGACGGAAAAAAGGACCTCCGTCCGTTCTCCTGCATAGCATAAAGGTAAAGAAAAATATAAAAAATGAAAAAAGGGAAGACCGGTCGGTCGTGTGTGGTGCTCCTGTGAATTTACTCTTTTGGCCTTTAATTCTTGAATTTATATATTTTTTTATCTCCCTACGTATTCCAAGGATTTTGATTTTCCTCGCGTAGCAGGCTGCCCGAGAGTGCGCAAGAGGGAACCTCGGATACATACACATATACACACGGATGAGGTGAGCCCTACGTGGCGATAAAAAGCGTTATTCCGAGGGCATAACTCAAGAGACGGTGGCAGTGGCCGGCGAGGGCAGGGAGATTTCGCCGCCCTGCGATATTTTGGCCTCCCTGGACGTTTGGGTTGTGGGGAGGGGGCGTGGTATTTGTGGCAAAGATACAAACACTTACTGAAACCACCCTCTCTCAAGGGCGGAGACCACCAGAGCGGAAATTTGGGTTCCAGAAGGAGGGATTAGTTGACAGGGTTTTGCATTAGTTTAGGTTTTTACATGAGTATGGTCGCACATAGAATTATGCAGAAACATAAAAGTAGAATAGAAGCCAATCAACTGAACTAAAACTTCCTGGAATTAATTCAATATTGATAAAATAGTATCATTTACTATCATGTGCCAATCATTTAAAGCACGATATATTGAGATAAATTCACATTTTATGTAATAAACAAAACTTTCCCATTTATGAGACATATTTTCACTTTCCTACATACTATTTTCTTGTAATCAGGTGAATTTTAAGTTCCTCAGACCCTTTACCTCTTCTGAAGTTACCCAAAATTCATATCCTCCCTCTACGTCTTCCACGATTCCCTAGCTCATACTTCTTTGCATCACTTTCTTGAACATTAACTCGCCTTTCAAAACTTCTTCCGTCATCTTTACTGCCTTCTCTGAATCTCCACCATAAGCTTCCTTTCCTCTTCCACCATATCTAAAAATTCTTCGTTCTCGCCAACCGGACTTCACTATCCATTCTTCTCCAAACGCACATCTCAAATGCCTCCACCTACATTCAAGATCCAAAATGACCACGTTTCCGACCCATAATGGAAATAATATTCAACTAATTTGTGATTACAGTTACAACGGGAGGAAAACCCCTAGATTCAGGCGAAGGGAAATTAAAAAAAATATTTTTCATTTCCGGGAACCACCTGAAGATTTTGAGAGTCCACCCGCCCTGGATGCCACCCGCCCTGTGGCATCCTGAGGGGCTTAAACATACACATAAACGATTTATTCTAAATTATTGTGGGAGATACAGGGGTTGGTAGCAGTGGGAAAAGGAGATAGATGAAGGGAGAGCTGGCACGGTTGGAGGTTAATTTTTTATAGGATTATGCAAGGGTTAGAGCGCATATTCTGTATCTCTTATCGCAGGTTGAGCACCACACAACGTCCGTTGTCCAGTGAGGAAGGGTTGACGGGAACTCTTGGTGTTCGTTCGGGTCGTACGGGATTTGAGGAAGGCGGACAGCAGCTGATATTCCGTTGCAAAAGGGGTAGAGGACCCCAGGGAGGACCGCATTGAAAAGCGGAATAGGGAAGAAACGAATACAATACAGGGAAAATAGTGCGGGCACTGTGAATACTTGAAGAAGGGTTTCGCGGCTCACAGCTAGGTTCGCCATGGAGGAAATGACGGTACTGTGAGTTCACTGGCGTCAATTCATCTTTAGTGGTACCAGTTGTCGCTTAATGTTTCATACAGACTTCCTCTAAGGAATCAGTCGGGTCGATAAATAAACGTAATTACTCGCTATGTCGAAATAAGATTATTTTTCACATGAGTGCTTTGTGAAACGACAATTTTGCTGTATGCGATCTACTTCTTTTGAATAGGTAAATAAATAAATAAATTAAACACAATTCTTAATTAAGCCCTGTATCGACAAATCCACATTAATATCCTCGTCAGAGAAAGACTTGCCTAGCATCGACAGATGAAGCCGAAGCATTTTGAAATATAAACAGATTCTAGAGCTAAGTAAGTAATATTTGAAATTCTATCCAGCTTAATTTATTTAATAAGAAGTACTCATGGCGGTCGTTCTCTCTTTGCTTTTTTCCTTTCGGGAATTTCTTATCTACAACCATAGGCATGGTTGGAATTTACCAGTAAGTAAGCAAGTAGATATATTTTTAACGATTTAGGTAATTATTTGGTACTCCTTATTACGTTGAGCCGTATAAACAGAAGTAAGCATCAGGTACCATTTTTTTATACACAGGTAAGTGATAAATTGGTTTTTATTCTAACAAATATCCATAATTTACATATAATTTTAAGTTACTTTATTAAGATACTGCCGGTACCTATTTCATGTCATTGAAGTGATACAAATCGCAAAAACTGGCATTTACGTATTTTGAATCACTGAATTATAATCATCGCTGTAAAAATGTACATAACCTCCCTGTATGAATCGCATATTTTTTCTAGTGGCCCCAGTTTTAATATCCTTCCTAAATAATTTTCAAAAGGAGTGTAAAATATAAACAGAAGGGGATTAAAAAATTAATGTTTTTATGACCAAAAGTGTATTTTCAGTATTAAAACCGAGAAAGGTGACAAGATCGACCTTTCGTCATGTGAGAAATATCCTGCCGGTTTACATTTTCATAACGGCGACAATCAGTGGTATATACCAAGGATCATTTCAGAATATGATTGTCATCGTCGAGTTGCGTTGGTATGAATGCAGGAAAGGGGAGTCCAGCGGGATAAAAAGTTCAGGCTACCGATAAAACACCACGAACATTTTATTCATCTATCTTAAGGTTCAAGGAAATGAAAAATTTCACCATAAGTAATTTCATTTCGCAAATTTTCTCATTTTTATGCATAAACGGATGAGAGATTATATGTAATATTTCAAACTCGCACTTTTCCCAAAATTTCGGATTTAAAATTCCAGGTAGCATGTAAATAAATTGGAGATTCATTAGATTGGAGGGTAATTGTAATGTAGATTCAAATAAACTCAGGATACCCTCAATAGTGATTACAAACCAATTATATACTTACGTACAATTAACTCGAAAAAGCCCATCACATCCTATTGAGACCAATATTCGCCTAGCAAGAATATGGCTGTAAATTACAAGTTGTAATAATGCTGCTACACAAAAAATGTTCAATGGCTAGTAGAGCGTAGAGTATTTTTTTACTGGTTAAAAATATAGTGTTTACTGCACACCGTGCTTATTGGTATGTATACATATAAATATAAAAAGAAAAGGAAATAAATATAAAAGTATAAGCTAGCAACAAGGCGTTGAGGTTGGGGAAGGATAGGAAAGTAAATCAGTGGACACTCACAGGCAGATGATCCATGACGACACCGATGTCCACTGCTTAGGGTAGCTTTCGGGCTAAGGACTCTTCTTCAGCTGGAGGAGATTACTACTAAGGAGTGCCCTTCCCCAACCTCAACGCCTTGTTGCTAACTTATATATATATATATATATATAATAAAACTTACAGGAGGTAGGAGAAAGAGATATAGATAAAGAATTTGTTCTTACGGGAACGTTTCGGACCGGTTGGTCCTTCGTCAGCTTTAGAAGTAAGTCAAGCACCATTGGGTCAGAGCTGTTAATTTAAAAATGCGATATTAAAACATGCTCAGAGGCATAAAAATATTAAGAAGGGAAAAGTAACAAGCGAATAGTATGTAGAGTAATCGATCAGCATCCCCATGCAAGATTCGCTATCGAAATGGGTAAGTTTTAGTGAAAATGTTATTAGAAAACAACATTCTTTTTTCATTAGGGATACAACGCACTGGAATCTGAAAGTTACGTCCCCGCACTGTAAAATACAACCAGCCACGACGCAGGGAATAAATATTAAGGAGACGAGCGAGACAAATAAATCCCCAAACTTTGTTTCGAAGCCACCTCGAAGCAAACTTGATTATTCCCGGACTCTTGACTTGAATAAGGGTAAGGGAGGAGAGTTGGTTGCGTAAATTATTACGATACCACCGCAAAACGCACACAGCTTGCCAACCGTTTTGTGTGCCGGTTATTCATTTCGGATTACTACTCTCACGACTTAATGGGTCGGAAGAGAAGGATTCCCTTAACTTATAAAGGCCATTAGTCACGAGCGGATTGAAAAATAGTCGCGACGGGCAAAAGAGAAGGGTGCGGATAGGGCTGGGAGGCGCGTGGGAGAGAGAGGAGAAGGGAGCGGGGGGTGGAGGTCGAGGGGTGGTAGGGGAGGAGGGAAAGGGGAAACTTTATATACCACGGGTTCCCTGAGATATCTGCACCGGTTGGCCATACCAACTCCGATAAGGGTGCACGGTGAAAGGTGCCAGGGAGCAGAAAGAAAGATAGAGGAAGTGCAGGGGTTGAGGAGGGGCAGGAAGGTCCAGTAGGGAGTGTGGAGGAAAGGAAAAGGGACAGGTAATTGTAGCTAGGCGAGTCGAAGTTTGGCGTGGAATATGTGTTTTTGGATGGAAAAACGTTGAAAAGTACACGGCCAGATTTAGTGAAATCGATTCATTATCACAATGTATACGGCTTATATGCTACCACCATTTTTAATTTCATATTATTACACAGTATTTAGGCAAAACTGGTGGAACGCGCTAATTCCACATGCATTGTAATGATGTCGAAATTGTGGAGTGAAAATCTAGTAATAATTAATTTGTCCACGAAAAGCTACCTAAGAACGAACGCAGGATATAGCAATTGAAAGGAGACAGAATAGCGTGTGAGAAAGTGCATTGCTTGACGGTTATGAGGTATTTAGATAATAATCTTTGAATACATTCATAAGTTATAGTAGTAATGACTATTTTATCCTGTAGATCTAAATTTTTGAGTTAAGATTGGTTATTAGGGAGCAGGAAAAACATTGTAATATGAGTATTTTATCTTTTAATAATATGTATTTTGAAAACAGAAGAATACGGGGTGAAGCACGAACGAGAATATGAAAGGGAAAATAGACAGTCAGTGGGAGCATTGGTTTAAATTTAGGAAGTAGTAAAGGTTAGGGATGTGGCAATGCTGAAATAATTATTATTTACTGCTTTATACCCAGCCACCATTTAAAAAATACATATTGTAACAAATAATATACAGGGTGGGATCAAAACGTAGTAGGACTAAATTTCTGCAGCGCGAACCGAGCGGTGGAGGGGGATCGGACCACTTGGGCGTGGTAGTGGGGAGCCTTCCGAAGAGACCGATATTTTTTCCAGTCACCTTCGGGCAAGCGGAGAGTAAGGTCATTGATTTCCGTGAACCTCTGTTAAGAAGTGTTGTTGCGATCCGCGTGTCCGCGGAGGCTGTGCGCCGTGCCACACCGCGCTGCTGGTGCGGGGATTTCAGACCAAGCACAGGGCTACCACGTTGCCTCACCCCACCTACAGTCCAGATCTGGCACCGTCGGACTTCTTCCTCATTCCTCGGCTCAAGCGGGACCTCAAGGGAAACCGATACAGCACCGTAGAAGACGTCAAAGGGGCCTTGACGGCATCTCTGAAGTGGATCCCGGAAAGGGAATTCCAGAAGACGTACGCGCAGTGGGAATCGCGTTATACGCGTTGCGTTGAAGCACAAGGGTGCTATTTCGAGGACTACTAAGGATTTGTACCGATTAGCTTAATAAAAAAATTAAATAAATTCAGTCCTTCTCCTTTTTAATCACACCCTGTATCACAGTCAACACTGTGATTGTTAACCAGTAAATGGTGAATCTGCTAAATAATAGCTATTCAAAAGAGCAATAAAAAAACAACCACTTCCCAAAACACCCTAAAATAAATTTTTCCTTCAATAACATTTCAAAACATTACTATACCTGAGTAAGTCCATACCAAAGTAACGAATGGAAAATTTCCTGGAATTTTGATCAGTTTTAATTCATTAATCTGAATTGGCGTCATTTTGTATTTCTACGGTTTCGAATATACTATGGCCATTCTATAAAAACACCGTCCCAGATTTCTAATAGTAATTCATAATATTTCATCTCGAGTGTTGGTAATGTTCACATACTTTTTTCTGGGATCTTCGGTAATGTGTTTCAGAGTTTTATGGCAATGACAGTTATTTTCATTTTAAATGTATGAATAATATCTTTGGCTTTGATTTCAAATGTTATAAGTCAACGGTTGGTCTTTCAGGAGGAGTTATTCAAGGGTAAGGCTGTATTTTTATTCTATAGTTGGAATGGGTTGTTGTATACAGGAGGGTGCGGCAGAGGACAGCGCTCCAACACCTTGCTGTGCCGCGCTCATATTTTATCCGTAGCTGCGGTCGCCGTAAGTACAGGGTGGCGGCGGCCGGGATGGCTCAAGAGCCACCCCTTGCGTTCTGAGCGAGAGTTAAAAGAAGGCAGGGGATGAGAGTTGGAAGAAAGTCAGGAGGGAGCAGACGGGTAAGGGTGGAGGACATAGCCTTATCATGTATAGAAGCGGATATTTCTAAAGAGAAACATCGATATGCGCTTCCCAGCAAGGTAGGTACTTGAAAATTTGATTCCAATAAAATTGGTTTAACTTTTTTTGTAGATTTTCGCAGCTCATTGTTTATGGTATTCAGGCTTTTGGTTCTGCGATTAAATGATTTAATATTATTCAACAGTTTCGCCGTGCTATGCTACCGGCTTCGTCGGTCTTTTAAGAACAACAATGGTCTTTTTTCAAAAATAAATAAACAATTCCAGCAGTTGATGATTTTGAGAAGTAAAAAAAAAAACTTAATTAAAGCATCGAAACCACCTCGACTCTACGGGTTACCGAAGATTCACAAACCTGGCATCCCTTTATGACCCATCGTAAGTTCTGTTGGTTCCCCAACTTATAAACTGGCTAAAAATCTGGCTTAAGTAATTCAAGAATTTGTTGGTTCAACCTCTTCCCATGCAAAAAATTCTGAACATTTTATCGAAATTATTCATGAGTTAAAATTAACGTCATCTGATATACTTGTTAGTTTTGACGTCGTCTCACTTTTCACTAAAGTGCCTGTATTGGACTCGATCAATATATCGAAGGAACTTACAAACAATGGCCTCCTGAGTGACTACCCTAAATTGGCAGAATTCTGTTTAAAAAATGTATATTTCATGTGGAACGGAGAAATATATGAGCAA
The DNA here is from genome assembly GCA_963573305.1 of Pyrrhosoma nymphula. Taxonomy (NCBI): domain Eukaryota; kingdom Metazoa; phylum Arthropoda; class Insecta; order Odonata; family Coenagrionidae; genus Pyrrhosoma; species Pyrrhosoma nymphula. Next base: position 43,560,269 of record OY754334.1, read on the forward strand.
AGATACGGGGCGGCTATGGGGTCTTCTCTTTCTCCTGTTATCGCCAACCTATGCATGGAAACATTTGAAAAAGAAGCATTAAACACCTTTGACAATCACCAAACAATTTGGTTAAGATACGTTGACAATACATACGTCGTTTGGCCGCATGGAAAAAAGATACTCGAGGAGTTCCTATTACATCTGAACAGTCAGTATCCTTCGATCCAGTTCACGATGGAAATCGAAAAAGACGGACACCTACCATTCCTTGATGTCCTAGTCCAAAGAAAAGATGATGGTACACTTGGACATAGTGTGTACAGATAGAAGACTTATACCGATCGATATCTTCACGCACGCTAACACCACCATCTACAACAGAAGGCTTCTGTTATAAAGACCCTGTTTGATCACGTCAGAAAAGTATCCGATCTTGATTCCATCACAAAAGAAATACACCATTTGAGGAAGGCATTAAACAATAATGGGTTTAGTAACAAATTAATTGAAAGAGTGACATCAAAAAAGCCTAAAGAGAAGGAGACTCCTAAACCTCTGGGATATGTTATGCTGCCTTACATTGCGGGTACGACGGATCGCATGGGTAGAATAATGAAAAAATATAATATTATCACACGATACAACACTACCTCCAGAGTACGGGATCATCTACGAGGGACTACAGATCCATTACCACCCACAATGTATGAGGGTGTATACGAACTTCTCCGCAGTTTCGGAAGATCATATGTGGAGCAAACCAAGAGAGCAATTGGATGCCGATTAAAGGAATATGAACGTGCAATCCGGAAGAAAGACTGGTATCACTCTGCCGCGGCTGAGCCCACTACGTTAGAGGAAGGTCACGCCATTGACATCGAGACGGCAGGAGTACTACACAAAGAAAGCAGTTACTTTCCGCGGCTCATAAGGGAGGCGATTGAAATAGAAAAAAGACCAAATAACATCAATAGAGAGGATAGTTATAAACTCCCTTATACCTGGAAGAGACTTATTCGAAATTAAGTTTTTTACTACTCAAAATCATCAACTTGTGGAATTGTTTATTTATTTTTTGAAAAAAGACCATTGTTGTGCTTAAAAGCCCGAAGAAGCCGGCAGTATAGCACGGCTAAACTGTTGCATAATATTAAATAATTTATTCGCAGAACCAAAAGCCTGAATACAATAAAATTGGTTTTACTTAAAAAAATATGGTAGTACAGTTACTTCCTGGTCAGAATAAATTAGAACTAATGAAGCTCGATTTGGGGTCGCCTGTAAGCACGCATGTCTTGACACTTGCGCACGTTGCTGAGTGGAATAAAGTACGAACTTTTTTTGTCCGTACTGTACTCCACGGACAATGCCAGCAACTGAGGAAATTGCGAAGATAGGTGACATCGTAGTATTTTATAAAACATCACAACTGATGGTATCAGATGGCTAAAACTCGCCTAAATGCTTGGCAACAATTTTTTCGGGTATAAACATGTTCACTCACTACCTTCCCCAAGTCTAGGTAGATAGGTCTGTTTTGGTTGCGTTGTCTGTACTTTTCCAATCTAGAGCTTTAAGCGGAATTAGATACACGGTTTGGGTTAGCCAAAGTTTGAAATAAATTGAATAGAAGGACCAAGGAATATGAAAGTGATAGCGAACACAGTGTAATTCAAGACAAAGAAATTACGATTTTTAATAAATGATAGTTACAATTGATGTTACCGTAGATGCTGCCTGCGCTGTTTTTAAGTACCCGTTCGCGCCAGAGCTTTGCATTGAAAAATGCTTCCCTTGTCATTAGTACCGTGAGCATATCCTTGTATTCCTCCGTACGGAACATACTCTTGGCAAGGAATCGCACAGATATACTACTTGTCTATCATGTATCACAAGTCATGGAAGCCGGACCCTTTCCTCGATCACTGGGCAGAGGTGTGATAACGACCCTCTTCTCAGTACCATCCCCACTCACGGCCAACTATTCGTTTACTCTGTGCATTTACTAAAAATATTTATTTGCCGCCTACTATGAAAATACAGGCCTAACGGTTCATACCTAATGTTTCGTTCTGCATTTATTAATTTTAAACGGAACTCTATCGTTATTATTAAAAATCTTCTGGTAAAATGAACTCTCGACAATTATGTTTACACTAGAGTTCCGTTTAAAATGTGGAAATGCACAGGAAAAAACTTAATAAATGTAACTCTGAGCTTATATTTTCCCAGCATGCTACAAATATTGTGATACTTATTGCTATCGTCATATATCCACCGACTATGTAAACAAATGCTTGACCACGGACACTCAGTGGGCGCGTTCCGAAATTCACTGCCAGTACTGCCTGTGCTGCCGTGAAACGGAACGCGAAACTGTACAGCCGCTACTGCAGTAGAACGAATTTCGAAACGGTCGGCAGTGGCTTGAAATTCAATATGGCCGAATTGCGTGGTTATTTATTATAAGCGATCTTTCAATGCGTTAATTCTTAATGCTAATCCTTATGACATTGATAAAGGGCATGCTAATTGTATTCTAATTTTCATTGCCTTGCTACTTAATGCTACTTTATGCTGATTGGTTACTTTCTCTGACAAGAAGAAAATGAATTCGCGTCAGCTACCCGAGCATGGAGAAAAAACCCTGTGTTATTATAAACAAATCTCCGTAATAATTAACACTATCGAATTCATAGTAAGCAGTTTGAATCTTGGGCTTATAAGCAAGTCTTAGAATATATTTTTCAAGCCCTGGATTTTCTTCATGGCCAGTCGTACGAAGCGTTTCCTAGAGTCATATCAATAATTAGGAAAATATACGGGTTGTTGACGATTGCATCGCAGAATATTTTCCCTAACAATTAAATGTATGCAACAAATTACGTTTCCCGACAATCATTATACATACCAGTGTTATGCTAAGTTACCACTCTAGTAAGAGGCTGTATATAATTACGTGTACCACGATTATTTATGACACTAAATTAATTTTTGGTACCTAATTTCACAAGTCGCTGACATTCGCAAATATAATTGCTTCTCTACTTGTATCACTTCTGATGTCGTTCACTCCCTCATCATTTTATTAACGCTTTTATCCTATTGAAATATTCGCCGGTACTACTTGATAAATAAATGCGTTTTATAAACTATTATACGCTAATCAGATGTTGTTAGCTATTTAAGTGCATCGAGACTTTTCTCTCTCGACGATATAAACATTAAAATGTTCGAAGCAGTGTCTCTAAACTCTTCTGATATTATTTATTAACGTTGTAGATTTGATTTTTCCGCCATTTGTTCGATGGCCGTCTGCTGCTGCTCTTGGACCGCAGTAGCGGCAGTAGAGTTCACACAAGTTATCAATTGGCTGACGTCATTGGTTACTGTGCGGTACTACCAGTAGATTTCGGAACGGTTTGGCAGCGCAGCCAGTACTGCCAGTGAATTTCGGAACGCGCCCAGTGAAAGCATCTACCATGCTTAGACGAAAGATTGGAGATTACCCCTGCCCGCAGGCCACTGAAGGGTCCGGCGAAAGGCGGGGTGGGGAAAAGATAAAGATGTCATTTTTATGGTCGATCCCTCAGTCAGGTCTAAACAAACAGGTTTTCCCCAAAAAACCCCACTCACTCAAGAAGAGTTCTTCGTCTCTTATTCCTGGTCAAGACGAAATGCATCTGGGCGTGACTCATTCAGCGAGAAAGAGAAGGTAGTAACCCGAGAAGATCACTCCGCCTTATCTGTAATTGTCACCCCCGTCCAGCTTCGCTTCGACCCAGGTGGCCTCCACTAGAGGGGGAGGAGTTGGGCCACCTTTTGTGGACTTCCGCAGCCAACACTTTTTTTGCTTGCTTGTATCTCGCATTGGCCGTGTTGAAATGCCTTTCGTTCTCTTGCGTGTAAAGATCTACGGCGGTTATTAATGACACTCTTACGCCTCAATTGAAAAATCTACGTGTGAGCATGGTTAAGTTCGCTGCGAAAGGGCGGAATACGAAATTTTACATGTCGCTTGGATTTATTAGTTATGCCTTTGTAGAATTCTCACAGACGAAATTTAATATGTTCTGTGTTCTATGTTAATTAATTCTTCCTCATCGAAACGGATGAACTGACAGCTTTCTAACAAGTGCGAAAAAGTGTTACAATTATACGACATTTATATGCATTGATGCGACGCGTAGCGATTTTGCAGATATATTTCAGTGGGCGTAAGCAACAAATTTCAGCGACGAAAACATAGGTGCTGGATCATCAAATGCGACATTGTAATTCCGACAAGCACGGGCAGGGAGTTTCGCCAGATCATAACAAAGCGCTGATAACATTTTGTCGATTCAGAGTCAAGAGATTGCCCTGCCGATGGCACGTGGTAATATTTAGATGCTGCTGCCTGAGTTGAAGGAGGACACATTTCGCCCACAGTTCCTCCATATAAAGTGGCGTGTGACAGTCAATGCTACCGCATCTAGGGTTCATTCTTACTTAGAGGCGGAAGGGCATAAAAAGGAGAAATTTTCTCCATTATATATCTGCATTCAATTCTCCTGATTAGTATAAAATAAAAAAGGTTCATGGATCTAGCACCACCAAAAAAAACGGAAAGGTTGATTTCCCTTTCAGAAAAACTCAAGATGATCGCAGAATTTGACAAGAAAGAGAAGAACTTGTCGGAAGTGAGACCTCTTCGATGTACCAGTCTCAACTCTGTCCAGCATTCTGAGAGGAAGGAAGGATCTGGAAGCAGCGGTACATTCAGGGAAACATTTACATAGGAAAACCCTCAAGGGAGCCAAGTTTGATGAACTTGAGAAAGCATTGTGCGAGTTCTTTTTTACATGTCGGGAAGCAAATGTCCCTTTAAATGGGCCCATCCTGCAGCATAAAGCAGAAGAAGTTGCGTTGAGGATGAACATTGAGAATTTCAAAGCATCTATTGGCTGGCTTTCAAATTTTAAAAGAAGATGCAACATTGTGTCATTGAGGTATGTGGTGAGGAAGAGGTGATTGATACGGATGTGTTGAACGACTGGGACACAATGAATGAAAAAATCATCAGTGAGTATAGCCCATGTGATATTTTCAACTTTGATGAAATGGCTCTTTTTTACCAAGCATTGCCGGAGCATACATTGGCCATCAAAGGAATGAAGTGTCATGGTGGAAAAAGAAGCAAAGTTCGGGTGACAGTGGGACTTTTTGTCAACAAATCAGGCACAGAAAAAATAAACCCTGTATTCATAGGAAAATACGAAAACCCTAGGTGTTTCAGAAATATAAGTAAATATAAACTTCCTGTCTTTTATGAATTAAACAATAAATGTTGGATGAACCGACAAATTGTTGAAAGGACCATACAAAGATTTAATCGGAAAATGAGTTGTGAAAACAGGAAAGTGCTGCCGATTACTGACAATGCAAGCTGCCAAAGGTTAGATGAGGACTTTTCCAATGTAAAGCTTTTATTCTTGCCTCCAAACACCACCAGCAAGTCTCAGCCATTGGACAAAGGCATCATCCAGAATGTCAAGACGTATTACAGAAAGGAACTTCTAAGTCATCATCTTCGGTGGATTGGTGAGTTTTTGCAACATTTAAATGCAGTGAGATGTTCAAAATCTATACAACGGGAGTTCAGGGAAGGAATTATCTTGCCTAATATGATTGTTTTAATAATTAATCACGAATACTCTCACCTATTAAAACAATTTTTTCATAGAAATAGGAAAAACTGTAGAGTTACCCAAATGTACCCTCTTACATGCTATACTGGACTTGGATACTGCTTGGAAATCTGTCAGTACTGAAACTATATGTTAATTGCTGCCGTGTTGCTGGCTTTCCTCCATCCGATACTGGTTCAGTGAATGTGCAGGTATGTACTATTCTATCAATTACAACAATTGAGAATCACTGACTGAGGTAAGTGTTAACTAAAGATAGTGCAAAATATTTTCATAGGAACTCGCTGAAGCCACTACATCTCAAAGACTGGGCTTAGCCAGTGATTTTGCTGACTATTATAATCGTTTGGGAGCACCACAGACTTCAAGTATAGAAGATTACATAGCGCTTGATGATGACAAGTTCTGGACAAACAAATGAAGGAGATACTCAGGAGCCAGTTCCAGATTGTGGCCATGAAGTCCTGAGTGACGATGAAGAAGATGAAAGTGATGAGGTCATCCCAGAACAAAAAAGAAGACATCCTCCAGGCATTTTGGATTACTTCACGTAGTTGATGATGACTTTAAAGATAATTAAATAAAAATTGAAAAAGTAATCCACTCAAAAACGGAACGGTTAAAAGTGCAAAAAAACATCAAAAAATATTTTAAAAAGACAATTCTGTAAATGAAATTTTACTTTCAGATGGTTTTTTTCTTCATTTTCATTTTTCCCAGGCAGTTTATTTGTTTGCTATGCAATGCTAAGTAACTTTTATTGAGCGTAGTACTTTTCTATTTAATTATTTTGGATACCCTTTTTAAACCACCTTATTTTCAAATTTTATCTCTCAATTCAATTCATACTCTCCCACAGGCATGATTTTCTAATTATGTACACACTTGATTTAGCCACATGTTTAAATGCTATATCTATACTTTGCCTGAGCAGTCAAAAAGCTATGATTATGTTCTGAAATTCTATTGCACGTTTTGATTTAAAATATAATTATCTCTCCACCAAAATTAAAATAGTTTTATTTTCTACAGTGTAATATGTATGTAATAATGATCTCTTTGTAGTGAAAATAGTTTAAACATCATTGTGTTGTCATACATTGTGAAATCTTAGCATATTTTTCAAAATCCGCTAATATCTTGATTTTACATAATTTGGTTTTACATAACACCCCATTTTTGGGTCCCAAGGAGTTACGAGAAATTAAGCCTCTACTGTAGTCCTCTTTGTTCTAAGGTTCCGGGGGTATTTTCAGCTACCATATCCGGATTGATGTTTTACGAGAATTATGTCATGGTTCAGTTTCGTTCACGAATCGGGATAGTCAAAGAAGAATCATTAAGCATGAACGTCCCTCTCTCGGACTCCCTATTCTTATCTAGTCTCCCTCTTTTCTCATAGCTTCACACAAAAGTTATATACAAATCATATTATCCTACAGTACCACTGAACACATACTTCCAAATTTTATTATAATGTTAATAAGGGTATAAGAACTTTAATATTCATTCAAACCATTGAATAAATGGAGATTTTAAAAATTAAATACTTGTTACTTCACGAAAAACTTTTATGATTTCCTTCAGCCCACGCTCAAGGTTTTCTGAACATCTAAAATTCTGCCATAATGCGTAGAACGCCGTGAGTCGAACTCTTAATGGTAAAATGCCAAAGCGTTGGTGACCACTAAAACCATGTAAAGCAATGAACTCGTGGATGAATTCGTAAAGGCAATAGAAGCTATTCCCGCTATCCTCAAAATTGTTAATGCAAACAACACTGCAATTCGATTACATACACATATTTCTTGAAATATGAAGTGGAACTGTGAAAATGTTTTATAGGTAGTGTTTATATTTAGGGCAATATAAGACTGCAATCAGTTTTGAAAAACATATTTGTTATATCTCCTGTATACCTATTAATTCGTTTCTTCCACAAACGCTTAAATAATTAATAATTTGCTATGTCAAAGAGCGATTAAATTAGCCATAGCTTGTCGAATATCGAGTAGTGTCATTACAGCAACAAATACTGGGGAATCAACAAATGTTCTTTTCAACAAGTATACGCATAGTTTGCACCTCGCCAGCCCTAATTGTAAAACTTTAATTTATACTGCAAACTAGTTTTCTCTTCTTTGTCTTAAAGGGTAACGGATGAGCTTCTTGTCTGCTCATGAACTTCCCCATATCATGGAGGAACTTTTGGCACCGGTGTACACGCGAAAATACATGCAAAATAAATATGTATGGGCATCGAAAATTGTATTTCAAATGTTTCGTGAATTAAAAGCGATAATTACTCATATTTTATTCCAGGAAAAGCTAAGTTTTTGTTGTTTGGTTGAACTTCCATGAGAACATCCGCTACACTCTTTGCCGTGTATCACATTTCCCCTCCAAGAGTGGTCGACGACCTCGACTATTGAACGGCTTTTAACTGCACATTGTCACTCGAGGCATGTTACGAGCATTTTATCTTCAGTTTTTGAGAGCACGAATGGTAAATTAGTAATAAAACACGAGGAAAAAGCTGAGATAAAAGTTGACATCCGGAAATGTACGATTTTTTAATGCCTTTAGGTATTCCCATATTTCCTAACATAAACCGAATTATCCTAATTTTGAAAGGATCTGGTGTTTTAGCTCTATCATAAAAATACTCAATTGGATAAAAAGAAAAAATATGACAGTAATCAGGCGGAAGTTGCAGTAGGAATTATATGCACCCAATGTTATTAAAAATATGATTATAATTACGAATTTGAATCTCCTTGAAGAAACATGTAATTGACAAAATACAATTATGACGATTCAAAAAATCAGCATCAAATCCATTGGAAAAAATGCAGTACGATTCACATAGTTTCAAGGTATTTAGAGAGATATAATCGTGATAAATACGCAGTGATAAGTATGTAATTATCCATAATTTTAATAATTAAGCGTTCTAAATGGTTCAAATTTTAGACCAGTCTACAATTTCCTCAATACATCCGGTAGTAATATATCACATGGTTTGTAGCTCAAAATATAGGCATAGAAGGCCGTAAAATTTAAGGAACATAGTTAGTCACTGTCAAATAAAGGTTCATACAGTAGCGATACAGAGAGTATTTTACAGGTCATCAAAATCAAAGTGCACAATCAAACTACAATTCAATCAGGTTATAAATCAGAATTTCTGAGAGCAAGTGAAGGAGGTAATTAATCACTTTACCCTCCAGTAAACTCTAGCCCACGTTAGACACATGACGGGATTAGAGATGTTAATATCAATCTCCTTCTTTGACCTCGAGAACACCATATGGAAAATTGATCCTTAATCATAGGTGTCTTGAACATATCCTATGTGAGTAATATTATATTCCTTCAAATTAGCATGTATTTCCATCAAAAAACCAATCTCATGTGACATGCGCGAATGTGAGTAATAAGGTTATCCGGCACGTGAGGCGACAATTATTGTAATAGACCGAGTGCTAAGGTAAATTCACCATGGGAAAACGATTCCCATTATTTTTCTGTTGTAGCCCCATGGTTTATATCACAATGGACATCGGAAACGTCTTAAGATATTTTTATTTCACTTAGAAGTCCATTTCCCTACACTGTTCGAAATGCAACCTAAATGTTTTATTCATCTCATTAGCAGTGATCCACCTTCTTCAAGTCATTGGTCGGACCTTGAATGATCTAACCCTGAGCGTGAATGAATATATAGAGCAACAGATAAGAGACTGAAGGAAAATGAAATGAAAACTTTGGGTGATTTGGGTGTGCAAAAATGGCCATTTATACATACCGCCAAGTGATTCTCCAGGTGTACTTGATGAAAGTAATGTGAAATGAGAGACAAAAAGGTGTTTACATCAAAAAATTTGGACGATAATGGGAGTAATGGGATGAGGAGTAGGCGGTATGGGTATGAGGAGAAACAAGTATTTTAGAATAAGATTATAAAAACAAAAGGGGCAGGGAGAAATACCACCAAGAGAGCTTAGGTGTAATATAAGGTAATAAAACGAGAACAGAAGCAGAGACGTCGTAAACCTTTGAGATGTTTACGCGCTCTTGCCCAAAGAGCCCAATGGTTGAAAAAGTCTGTTTTTAAGGTTAAATTAATCTTTTGCCAGTAAGGTAGAACCATGTACTTTCCCCTAGAAACTAACCATAATTAATCACATATGGCGTCTTCTCTGTCAGTAATTCTTTTCTGTAAATTCATTCATATTTTATAATTCCCATCATTTATGCCAAAGACAAGAATTATTTTATATATGTAAATATGCCTCTTATGAATCGGCTTTCAAGTTAACATCGGGAACATTGTCCAATCTGAAATTAAACGACTGACGGTTGCTCAGGAGACAAATTTCCCATGCTGGAACCTGCTCAAAGGAAGGTATACAGAGAAGTAGCGATTGTTGCACGTCAAATACGCTAATCTATATGTTCATGCTAACACACTTCCCTATGCTAACGCATTAAATGGTAGTAGGACATGACTATAATCTAAGAAAAGATTTTATGGGGACAATAGGTGCAAAATGGGAATATGCCTGTACGAATGGCAGGTGAGCATAAGGTGGTGCGAGAGATTTTGAATATTTAGTTTCTAGGGGTAAGATAGAGGGAGAAAGATCCGAAATGAAGAAGAGCAAAAAAGAAGAACAGGGAAGAAGACCAGGTGATGTGGAAGGCCAGGAACTATGAAACCAGATGGAAAAGCTATCAGACACCTTCAGAAAAAGAAGAGCTATGTTTTTTGACGAAACTACTGAGTGAAACAGAGAAGATAAACAACAAAATATTTAAATTCCTCGAGAGTAGGAAAACCAATGAACGCTGGATTCAGAAGGTACTCAGAAACATGCAGAAAGTATGAGTTCAGTAAACAGAGGTGTGCAATAGGAAAGGCTTCAAATCCAGAATTAAGACCAGCAAATTTTTCCGAGATAGAACGAAAGCTATGACCCAAAATCCTTGGACAAAGGACAGGAAAAGAGCGCAGAGTGAGAGAATGAATGAGCATTCGATGAAGATCCATTCTGATTCGGATGAATGCAGTCCATAGCCGGCCAACAGGAATAAGGAAAATAGAAAAAGGTAGAGAGGAATAGATAGGGAGAGAACGGGTCAGGAGGGGCTGGAAGCGAAGTGGCGGGAATAGGAGTATCCGCAGGATCGCGCTGGAACATGAGGAAACGAAGATGAAAAGGGGATAGCCGCTATAAGCATTAAATGTAAGGCTACCGTTTTCATTTAAGTACTGATTGCTGCGATAATAAAGCAGCCCTTTGGTGAGTACTCATTATTCTAATGGAACCTTGATTCACTCTTGCTCAATACTGACTGCATAGCGCACCCGATAGTTAATCCTATATGAGTGTTAAGAATAGGATAGCGTGTACGAAGCAATGCACGAATGTATGAGAAGCAAAATAGTCATGCGAGGATAGGGCATTATGGATTAAGTTAATTAAAGTGTGCCAGTGTACTAGTCCACACAGCAATAACTAAGTTCTTTGACTTTTCCTTCCCCAAAAGGGAATGACGTGATGGGAATATACGGAAGTACTTCTCTCCCATCGAAATGAGAGCAAATGCTTTCGCAGCCCTCTCTCTACCGCAAAAGGACGTTTAGAGTCGCAGGACACGGACTGCAGGAGAATAGATCTTCCGAGTGATAACTATGGGAAAACCTTCCAATCCAAACGCACACGCTCACATAAGAATGCCGATGCGATATATGGGTGTGGCAAGATGAGGACTTAGATATGAGCACGTAGGGAGCATCGAAAGAGAATTAAAGAGAATACGATATTGAGAACAGGAGATGGCGCAAGAGATCATGAATTGAGGTTTTTGAGGGAGAGAAGAGAAATTGAGATGAGGAAAGGGAGAGAGAAAAAAGGGAAAACGCATTGGAAGGAAATATGTTGGAAAAGGGATGAAACATCATGTTGTATGAGTAAGACGGGAAGGTCACTGAATGGAAAGCTAGACAACAATCCGAATCCCTGACGATAGAACAGAGCAATGGGTAGAGTAAGTGAGATGATTGAAGAGATAATGTATCGCGATTTGAATACAGTAGAAGTAAAGAGAATGTGTTACAGATGGAGTAAAAGGATGGAACAAACTAGAGTTGGGAAGTGAACAGGAGAAATTGAAAGGTAAAGAGGAGGGGCAATTAAATGTGTATGTTCCGACAGAATTCAATGAGAGGAATATTTCTGCTGAGAACAAGGTTGTAACAGTAGTATCAAGGGATATGCTAAATTAACTAATAATATTTAAACTTGATGCAATATACCGATTCCTGTGATCAATAAAAAAAAACATCCAAACGAAAGAGGAGAATGTTGGAAAAGAGCATAATTGCGCAAGAGATCATGAATCAAGAGATCTGCGGCAGAGATGCATTGAGAGGTAAAAAATGATAACGAAGTGGAATGAAAGATGAAAAAGAGAAACGGAGGAAAGAGCAGAATACGGGGGAGGAGGGGTTATGTGAGATCGAGCATGTTAGAGGAGAAAAGTAACTATGCTATAAGGTAAAGAGTGAGGTTAATACTACAGATGGAGAGATTTTATTTATTTAAGACGGGGTAATTGAGCAAACTAGAGTTGTGAAGAGATGTGGAGAAAATTAAAGATAACCGGGAAAGAGTTGGACATGAAATTTTTGACATTTTGGTGGGAAGGTGACTAAGACAAGGGAGAAAAGAACAGGATGGCGCCGGAGGTCATGGATCTAGAGATTTGCGGGAGAAATAGATGAAGATTGAAAAAGGAGAAAATAGTAGAAATAAGGGATAAGAGAGCAAACTAGAGTTGTGAAGAGATGTGGAGAAAATTAAAGATAACCGGGAAAGAGTTGGACATGAAATTTTTGACGTTTTGGTGGGAAGGTGACTAAAACAAGGGAGAAAAGAACAGGATGGCGCCGGAGGTCATGAATCTAGAGATTTGCGGGAGAAATAGATGAAGATTGAAATAGAAGAAAATAGTAGAAATAAGGGATAAGAGACACGGAGAAAAAGGAATAATACGGGGAAGGAGAGGTTATATGCAAAAAAATGCGCATTTTAGTGGAGGGAGATTGCTAGAATTGGAGGGAGCAGCAGCGGTCGGCTGGGAGGAACATAAGAGTTATTAAAATATGCTGTACTCGCATAGCTACGGAGAATGAGGTAGTAGAAGGAGTATCGACGAAATTGTGCGGGAATGGTGACAGGGTACCTCAGGAGGGATAGTCTACATTTACAAATGATGTAGGAATAATGGTGAAAATGAAAAAAAAAAAGAAATATGAAGACAACGGGGGAGGAGAAGTCAGATGTGAATGTTAGGGCATTTTTGAGCGTAGGTAACGAAAACAAGGGAGAATAGAATATGATGACGCAGGAAATCATGAATCGAGATATCTGCGGATGAAGATGAAAAACAGGAAAAATAAGGAGAAAGTAGTAGAAAGAAGGGTGAAATAGAAAAACGAAGAAAATTGAAGATAACGGAGGGAGGTGAAGGAGTTAGATGTGAAAGATCGAGCATTTTATGGGGGGAAGGAAGGTTACTAGATCAAGGGGGTGGGAGCAGTGGTCGCCTAGGAGAAGAATACTGTTGTGGAGAAGAAGGGGTGGGGTAGTATCCGGGGGTTTGGGGAGACAGAGCTAAAGGGAGAGAGAGAAAAACTGTGGAAGGGCAACGTGTATAGAGAGGGAGAGAAGGGAGGTTTCGGGGGCGTGAGCGCAGGAGATTGAAGTGGTCAGCGGGTGGGCGGGAGCGCCTGCATGTGTGTGAGTGTACGAGAAGGGCGCTCGCCATGTTGGTCGATGGGGTTGGAAAGTGGACGGACGTGACGTCGGGTTTGATCATTCATCAACATCAGATGGACAGTTGGCAAATACGGGGTGGAGGGAATAGGCTGACCGGGGATGGAGAATGTTGAGGCAAGGCTGGATCGGGAATGCGAGCAAGCTCTCTCGCGTTGGTGAGTGTGTCTGTGTGTGTGCTCTGGCCAAACGTGACACGGCGGAACAACTAAATTCCCGCGGAAAAGCGCCACCAAATGCGAAATGGCCGAAGAGGGGGGTTGTAGGAAGATCTGGAAGGGGGGGAATGAACCGTTGTGGAGTGAGCGAGTTAAAGCGAGGAGGAGGCGGAGGATGAAATGGAGAAATACATTTATACGACTCGTCGTACCGTAGGTAAATGTAGTTTCGTGTCCTCTGAGGCAATATAGCTTGACCAGAGGTAGGAAACCTGTATACCTCTGGTATATCCTCTCTCTCTCTGTCTCTCTTCCCCGTTTTCCTCTTTTCAATGAAAAACTCCTCCTTTCCGAAAGGGAATGGCACAATCCATCCAACACAGGCATATACGAGGTCTAAGTTTGCGTGACAAAACCACGTTTATCGCCTGTCGTAATCGAAAAAGAGGGTTTGATGGCTGTTTGGTTTACATGATTGTTTTTAGTCACGCTCTGTGTACGACGTTCCACGAATTAACAGTGTCCAATTTTCACTACAGCTCTGTGACCTTATCCTTTGTCTCGACTTTCTCAAGATGGAATTTGATGCTTAAATTATTTCAAATTTGTAACACTGAATGAAATACAGCGGTAAATAGTACAGTGAAAATCCTCAAGATAATGAGGGCGCATGTTTACACTGTCTAAAAAATTGCAGAATTAATAATATTACTTGGGATGAATAGGATTCCAGTGTACGGATAATACATTAAAATAGACAAAAACAGTCCTTTTAGAGGTTTTTTAACTTTTTTGCTATTTAATGAAGCCAAATTTATCAAAACACATCAACAAAAATTTGATTAGCATGAATCTGCCCAATTCCACAGTTTTCCTTTTTGTGAACGAAGTTATGACATAAGGAAGGGGAATTGCTATTGTCACTCGGTATTTTTCCGAAACCGGACCAAAGCAAATAAACAGTTATCAGATTCTTTTTCAGTTCACTAACTTCGTTGTTTTCTTACGGGAATGAAAATTAAAACCATATTTCTTACTAATGCAGGTACTATGTACGGCAAAAGACCGTAAGAATTCATAACCATTTTATAATCATAGTAGTGCTTAATCAAGAATTGGTGATAGTAAGATCGATAAGCGAGGATTTAACTTTTCATCAAAGGCAAGATATAAATTTCCCACTTTAGTCATGCGATGCATAACTCTTTTTGCTACCATAAACAACCGGGTGAATTAGGTTTCACTTATACAGTAGTGTTAACTGAAACTGTTTTCTATGAATAGGAGCACCTTGGGCCAAGTAGGGCCCTTGTGTTGCCAAAGTGGTGGGGTCAGGCCGTTTGTTTTTTATGCTCTCAGATTTCCAGATTTACATTCTCTTTCCTTTGTTTTTAAGTTCAAGAGGGAGCGCCACATGCAGACGGCCATGAGGAAATATCTTCTCAACTTCCTCATTCCGGCTTCTTATATTCCTCATGCTCTCTTTTTCCTCTCTCAGAGTCGCAGCTATTGTGGGAGAATTTATTTATTCTTTTGTTTTCTGCTAGGAGGAAAAATTGTTATATTAGAGTTCTCTTTCAGTCCTTATTGTCGGGTGAAAATTATTCATTGAATATTTTCATTTCCTCCCGGCTCTTATACTCCTCTGTCCCTTCACCCATCTGATAAAGTTCTCAATTATTTACGTTTCTACTCTTCCCCCAATACCATCTCCGCTGCAGGACTAATAATCATTTTTAACGGTCGATATGCGCATGAGGATTCCAGCACAACTCCCCTACCCGAATGCTTACATCATTTTATTGCGGTCGAGATGTCTCGGACACTAAATCTCGGGCGATTTTATCGTCACATCCCGATCTCCCATTCAGGCGAGCCGCGATATCGTCGCAGGAAATGCGAGCGAAAGCTTTTCCGCCGCTTCCTCCATCCCCTCCCTCTCTGTGGCGCAACGTACCAACCCCTTTCTACCCTTCTTCGACAGCTCATCCCTCAATTCAGCATTTCTCTCAACGCACTCCACTTTCCTTAAAACCCCTTTTGACTTCTTCATCGCGCTCTACATCTTCCTCTATCTGTCCCTGTTCCCTCTTCCATGTCCGGCTCTATGTTCCTCCTCTTCCCCATGTATTCCTTGCTTCCATCGCTTATTTCTTAGCAAGAGAGGCTTTACTGTCCCTGTCTATTTGCACCACAAAGGATTACACACTACCATGGTAACTCATTCGCAGCATTTACCAGAATCCCTAGCTCTCCTGCACCTGAAAAAAAAATGATAAACGGAAAACTACACTTTTGCGCCAGTTACTTCCAGCTTGAGGTATATTATGTATCCGTGATAATCTCCCAGTCGCAAAAATATTACAAATAACCAAAATCAGTTCGGAATGTTATGAAATTTAATATGAAGGAACCACCATTCCATACCCTAAAATAAACCTAGGAATCCTAATTTCTTAAATTTAGTAAGGTTCAACTTTTTTGCTTAAATTAATTATTTACATCATTTGTCGCACTTCCATACTCTAGGAGACCAAAGTTATATCTGAGAACCAAATTTGTTTGCTATTTGTTCAACGAGGTATGAAATCGCTCTTTAAGTTTCAGTTGTTTTGCTTTAGTTTATCCATATCAGGTTTCTTTTTCGCGTTCCAGGATATCGAAAAAACGTTTGATCAATTTTGGTGAGTTACTACTGTCGCACTACGTACTCTGATCTACCACAATAGACTTCTTTGATTTTGGCCAATCAGGTGCTAGGGAATTTTACGTCTCCCTTGCTCGGCTGCAAGCGGGCGAAATTGGCGAAACCTCATTTTTCTGCGCATGAAGAATGGGGAAACGCTACTGGGTAACTCGCCTGACATCCACGGTATAATTTGGCAAAACCTCTTTTTCCACGCATAGAATGAATATGGATTCGAGATCGTAGTTGGCTGCACAAATTGTTAAAAGTGCAGAACCATTATAAACTTTTGGAACGGAGGATGGAAACAAATAGAGATGGAGACGAGCGTGAAAATCGATGGTGATTTTTTTTTTCAAAAAGCTGGAAATAAAAGGATCTTGGCGTTTTTTTTTACAGACAATTGACACACAAGACTTAGTAAATTGTGTTTAGACAGGTAACTAGAGTTGCGCAAAACCAGCGTTCACCGAATTACAAAAAATATATATATGGAAATAGCCACCTCAGCCAGTTCGCCTTACCCTAAAATTTTGCAGTTATATTTTCTGGGTTTTCTATAGCTTTGATCCAAGCCTTTAGAAGGTGGTTTAGCCAACATTCCAGCTTGTTTCAACTAAAACCCGAAGACCTCAAGAAATCACGTCAAACCTGAAGAATTCACTAAATCTAGAGAAGCTACCCGGAATATTAGCAGTAAATTGTCGTTGTAAGACATGGGTCAACACCGTAAAAAAACGGAAAACATTCACTATAAATCCTCAGAATCTCCTCAAGAGCCTTCATCCAACACCCTAAAATCACTCAAAAAATCAGCGTTTCCACTTTGAGCATGTGAGTAGCATATAAGTTACCAGAACTGAAATCTAGTGCTGTTAACGGGTTATCTATCCTCGTATCGCACCCTTGTTGCTGTTCCTCCCCTTCCCCACTTACTGCCATCTCGCCAAACAGCATTTTAGAGCTTCCGATCACGGAACGTAGGTACATACGGACGGAAAAGGGATGAGAAGGGTTGTGAAAGGAAATGCGATGGGGAGGGAGGGGGATAATTCCCCTGGTTGGGAGGTCGGTCGGAGGGGCTGGAAAACGGAGGCATCACGTTCGCGAATGCCCAAACATTTGCTGCGATTAGAGCGTGTGCGCGCGAAAAGGGATGACGGGAAACAGATGGAAGGCCACCGTGCATCCAACCATTTCCTCCCGAAAGCTCGCGCCGGAATGAAGAAGGGAGAGAGGTGTGGGTGCTGGCAATAGCTCACCTCATTCCGTAAGCGTAGCAGGTGAGGGATAGACATCCAGATTGACTGAATGACGCGTAAGAATCGATTAGTTCCAAGTTTTTCTGGCCTTGGATTCATCCGTGCATCGCGGTTAGATACCGAGGTTCACTAAACGTAACGCATGGGAATGAACATAATTGGGGATCGTACCCATTATACACCATGCGTCCATTATTGTATCACCATTGCTGTTGATTTAGGTTAAAAGTACGAGTAAATTAACAAATCGTACGGATATTTAGTTACGATCTCATTTTTTCAATGGAGATCAATTGAAAACTCACTATTACCCCGGAGTACCAAGGTTTCACTAATTACAGGAATGAAAAAGAATTGGACATTTATGAACCTTCATATTTTCCATAACTCACTACGAGTCCCTACCTATGTAATGTGTCGTTCACCGTTAATGATACGCGGCCGCACAAGAACAGCATAAGGGTCATTTGGCTTGGCACATTTCATCATTGGCAGTCTTTAACCCCAACATTTGTTCGCTGCATCTCTCAATTTCACTCCTTTTTTATCAAACCGCAATATACCATCAGAACTGCATGTTTTCACATTTCGTTAATAATTCATAAATCCCTTGAAGTATTTCAACCATGTCCTTTCCGGGTGTAATCTCATTTCGTTTGCGGAACAGGTACGGGACAGAGATCTAGATTTAGAAAATGATGCGCAGGAATTGATACGCTGGAATGCTCTAAGTTTTCCGGAATGGGATTCATTCGTGCATTACAGTTAACAATTTGCCTTGAAAATATGTACTAAATGTGTAGAGGCCGGCGGATATGGGATTTCGTTTGGTCAATTTGCGTCCAATTTCATATCCAGTATCGGTTTAGTATCTCCATAATTAATAGCATTCATATAAGAGTGAATGACTGGTTAAAGAATTAAATAATTAAATCTTCATCGCGCTCAGTCCACAAGTGACAGACGTTAGCTATAGATGTAGGTGAAACCAGCAATGAAGCCTTTACATCCACTTCCACACTTGGTTATCTCGAACAGTCTAGACATTTTTCGTATAGTTATAAAAGTTTCCATAGTTATAAAAAAGGCAATACATTATTAAGTTTACGCTTAGAAATATGTTTGATCTCGAGTACGTATATTATCACAGGTACTATCGTTCTGTCACAAACTTTTATAAAAACTTTTGTAACAAAACGTTTTCTTATCATTTTTTTCATACCTATTTTGAATGATTTGTTACACAGGATGAGAATCAGCAGTGAATGACTGCTAATAGATTGTGATAATCTAAGCAGTTTAGACAATTAAGATTCAACGAGATTACTTGTTTTTCTGGCATAGTTTCTATCTTGCGTACTAGTTCCGTAAGTGTTTACAAGGGATTGGTTTAGGGTATGACGTTGAGGGTACCATCACGAGCTGCTAACCGTATTCAGAGAGGAATCATATCGGGACCTTCCGAAACGGCTCCGACTGCCCGGTACGACTGGGAGTGAATTTCGAAAGGCACTACAACACTGCTTTCCCACTAGTAGGTAGTGCTCGACTTAAAGCACTGAATGGGTTTCCGATAACGAAACCTCACCTTACCAGGCAATTATTGGTGTGATCATTTATTTTTTTAATGGAAGACAAGGAGCGATATGCACGATTAATTGTTAGTAAAATGACGTGCAAAGATTACTCCGTTCTTTCATGTATCCTAATTCTGTTTATCATATTTTTGCCCGTATGATTTTTGGATGTGTTCGGGTATGTTCGTGATGTGTGCATCTTCATCAGTAGGTTCTGTTGACTGCTACTCATGCCTGCTTTGACGGTTATTTCATTTTCCTATCCCCAGGCCATTTCTCAGACATTTTTGTGACTCCTGGTATGTCCGTGAGCTAAATTATGCACTTAAGAACTGAAGTATGTAAAATATAGTCTTTACTCTCACTTCGTTTGCGGTTTACTTGGAGATCAATTATTTTTTTATTTAATTTGAACTGAAAGAAATGAACTATAAATTTGTTCACTGTTAATAACGCCGATTTTTTAAAAGGAATCAAATGTTAGTAACATATTACCGAATCATTTTAAACCACTTGAACAACATTTGGGACCGATTATATGATGGTCAAACTTTTGCGCATAAAGCGATAGACGAAAATCTCTCATGCTTCAGACAGGTGTCTGACAGTGTTCACTTAGCATTTACGAGAACATTCACTTACCATCCACGGGAACTAATGGTCGTGGATAAGTACTACTCATAAATTCGCGGTTAAGATCATAAAAATGATAATTAGAATAGGTATTCTACAAATTACGAATTGATTGCTTGTCAATTACAATTCTTACATTTCTCGCACCTTTTGCTTTTGAAAACTACCCTGTAGTCACCTCATATTATGATTGAAATCATTGTACCTCTTTTGTTTAATTATTATCTACGTGATACGCTATCCAATAGCACGCAAAGACAAGAGTGATAAAGATTGTAACCATGAACCTCTGGTAGCTACTGTCGAATACACCTGCTAATTACGGTAGTGTTCAAGGAAAACATGAACCGGTATGCATGAACCGTTGTAGCATGAGGGGTTGCTGTCTTAATGAGCTGCAGACAAGTATCTGTAGGATCCAGATGATATTTACAGCGAACCTTTAACTCGCTAAGATACTCGTACACGAGATGCAGGGACGATCAAACGATACAAAACACTACACGGAGGGAGGCAAATGTATTCGTTTCTAATTATTTTGATTTGCCATCCAAAACAGTAGTCTTACAACGAGAGCCTTTATCGCAACAAAAAAACTAAGTTTTTAATATGCATTGACACTCGAATCAGATGACACGATTCCTGACTCCTGGAAACTGTCGCAACGTTGCGGGAATATTTGCCCACTGAAGCCACCGGCAGGCAGCTGCAAAAACGACCACCAGCCGGGTCGGCGTAAAGCACCTTCAGTGGCCAACGCTGAATAATGTATCGATATGGCACGGGGGAGCCGATAAATCCCGTGATCCGGCGTTATTGACAACTCGCAGACAGCCCTCCCTCCCGCTGCTACACACCTCCCTTCCCCCTGAGGGAGGACATGGCAGCTTGACGAATCAGTGCCGGGGATATTCACGTAGGCCGTGGGAAGGAGTGGGCTGAATAGTCTGAGCGCGAATGACCAAAGGGGGTAAGTTTATACATAACATATCCGACTACATCCGAAGGTAGCCCTCCGGGCACCACTGCCATCTGGGGCCAAAAAGACAGGAGAGGGGTCGGAATGAGGAAAGGGAAAAGGAAATAAGGATGAGAAAAAATAGCAAAAGTATCGCCTAAGGAAAGGGTTACTTCGGTTTTACTGTCTATGTACGAACTCAAGTTTCATAAGAGTTTTCAATCGTGCATAAAATCCCTGGAACATTCAGGTGAATAATATCATCCTTTCTCTGAATATAAAAAATGGCAAATGTAAATCTTTCGGTCTAAAACGATAGCTGGCGTATTCAGGTGGTGGATTTAAGACATTAAGAAATAAAAATAATAATACTTCTTATATTCAACACTTAATGAGCAACTCGACCGGTTTTGATGGGAAACAGTAATGGCTTCGGCGATTTCTCATCCACAATAGTAAGTAATAATATATCCCCCGTTTCCATAACCTAAGGGAAGACAAGATTATAAAAAAACTGTCTGAGTAATTTGTAAGTAATGAACCTCTTGACCTTTAAACGGGCATAGCGTACCAACTAGTCCAAGTACTCAATAAAGTGTGGAATATGCATCATATACTTACTCCACAATTTGAGGATTGAGGAATTTAGGCGAATAAAATATTAAATCCGACTTCAATTCTTAATGCAATCTGATGGAAAGCTCATTAGTCGACACCTTAATTAACTGTGTGTTCGTAGGAGTCAAGTGTTATACTCCATTAACTGTTATAAGTTTTTATATTCTAAAACTAATAATATCATCGCAAATAATAAAGCATCGCAATAATACAATCGTCAAATAGTATTCGGGCTGTCACATTTTCTCATCCTGAATCCTATTTTGGCTCCTCCCTGACCCAACATCGTTCTAATTATTCCCCCAAAATCTTTTCCGTTGCCATTTTATCCTCCCATCTCCCATCATCTCAAGGTGAAAATGGCTCCAGTTTCGGTCGCACTCCTAATAACCAAGTAACCAACGAATAAAAAGTGATGCTCTGGAGATGGATGGAAAGAGTAAAATTGGGAGTAGAGGATGTGTTATGAGTAAGGAAGTCCTAAATATTAGAGAGGAAGAAAGATGCAATTTAACAAACAGCACAGGTGGAAAAAAAATATCAGGAAAAAGCCACAGGTTTGAGAGCTGGGAAGTTAGGTGAAGGGAACGTTTATAGGCCAAAGAAATAATAGCCAGGAGTGTAAGACAGTTACCCAGCTACAGGTAACTGGCTAACGAACGTAACGTTCGAGTCCCGGTCAAGTAAAACGATTTCCTCATTTGGAATTATCTCACACGCGTTATACCTTTTTTCTTCCATCATTTATTTGGCTAGAATACTTATGATGACCCATGATGATAATGCGACTGCGACCAAAGATGAAAAGTAGCCCTTCGGGTCAACCGCCATCCGGGCTATAAAAAGAGCGGAGGTCGACGAAAAGAGAGGGGGGTAAAAGAGATTAGAAAAAAAATGTGAAAAGGACCTTACAACATCTCTCTCTCTCGCTCAACTTACGCCCTTGCTTGACGGATCGAATACTCTGGTTGGCATATTTTGAGGGGGGTGGGAAACGACATACTCCGCACGCATAGCCTTTTGTGCGTTTATATGCGCGGCTGGACCGGTACGCTTCCGCTCCTCCGCGCGCAGTTTCCGAAATGCCCGAGAGCGGGCGGCCCTTTCGCCCTGCGATGCGTCGTTCGTTCCTCTCGACCAAGGGCCGAAAGCCAATCTCCGAGTGTTGCCACCCTACCGCCCATTCGGCTCCAAATCCTCCCCTTTTTATTCCATACTCCCGGAAAACCATTCTAAATCCTCCTCTCACCCCCCCCCCCCCTCGAATATTCCTCACACCTTCCAGCAAACCATGAGGCCGGTGTTTCTCATGTTTTCAAAACAAATACTGTATTGGCGACCACTGAGTCACTCACGGCACGTCAGCTCTTTCCATAGCCTGAACATTTAACATAATACATAGTACAGTCCTGGCAATCCGAACCACGCTAAACCGTAACTCAAAAAAAAATTCAGGTGAAAATAGGAAAAATTAGGAACCAAATACTCACAAAACCATAATTTATAGAAATTATAAGATACGCTTAATACAAAATTGGAAGTTGGTTTTTAGGTTACCGTGGCGCTTATTTGTGATAATTCTCTGCATTTTTCGGGTCTAAACTACGTATATTGTCCGTGGAGACAGGCAGCGGATATGTCAATCAGGTGGTGAAATTAAATCTCGTCATCAAACGGGTTTACACATTCAAGCCAAAAGAGACCGACCGACTTACTGAATAAAACTGTGAGTACTTCTAGTTTTGTGATAATTTCTGCATTTTTCGTGTTGATTTCGGGCATAGGAACATCATTAAAGACCCTCCTCCAGCATGAATCCTCAACATACACGATGTACCAATAGTGCGATAGAGACGACGGACATGTTACCGGGACCCAAAACAAAAAACAAGACCTTTGCGAAGAATTCTATCGTGTGGCGTGCACATGTGGGAGAGCATATATAGGTGAAGCATGCACATCAATGAATATCCGCCGGCAAGAACACATGATGGCTACAAAGAAAGGGCAGTATCAACTTGATGCCATCGTGGACAAGAACAGAGCGAGATCAACCATGACATACGTTTTGAAAAGGCAAATGTAATTGCGAAAGAGAAACGATACTATCCAAGGCTAATACCGAAAGCAATTACGTTAACAAAACAAGCTAGAAAATCCACAGAGAAGACGGGTACCTTCTCCACGATGCTTGGAAGAGAGTTTTCTGAGAAAGGGCCAGAGAGCAGCACATACGTAGAAAACCCTCTATATAGGCGGCCAAACCCTGACCTTTGACCCCTTTGACCTGAAGATGATGGTTGGAACACAAGCGAAACTTTGCCACAACAGTCAACATACGCGCTAAAGACCAGAAAGATGCAGAGATAATCACAAAACTAAAAGTAATTAGAGCTTCATATTTTTATATTTATCCGCAAAATTGGTAAGTTTGTTTTTACGTAAAGCTATTAACGCGCACGATGAGACGATTTTTGTCACCAACTGATTGAAATTTCTGCTGTCTGGGTCTATTAACCACCTTTGTTATTTGTTGTCCCATAATTATCACAGTAGGCTGGCTAACGTTTACATCAATCTAAAATCTTATAAGTACACAGTTTCCTAGCGCTTTACCTATGACTTACGATCAATCCTAAAATTCGCAATCCAAACTGATATCAGTCTCAATTATTTCGAATAAAAGAGACTCTACAGGATTTTCTTTGTTAAAAATGCCGATACGCTCACACAGTTTTACATCAATTTGCTGTGCACATCCAGAGTTATGCAAGTTGGAAATGTTGTTATAAACGAGTTTGTAGAGTTTACAATTATCTATTACGCGTCCGTTGATTTATGAAAGTTTTTACTGATAAGCTACGTTTTCATGTGGACGTTTTTGCGTCGCTGTATTGTGCGCCACGCAATTACCCCGTTTTCATGTCAGCGTCAGCATCCGTTCGGAAGCACCTCGTATGTTATGCTATTATTTAATAAAAATGTAATTCTTTACTGTTACAAATACACTTCTCATCATATTAGTTCCATTTTGCTTTAAATGGACAAAGCGTTTGTAGATTTCACGAGGAATATTATGGTCGAAAATAACGATAAAATATTTCTATCGACGAAAGGGAAACAAGGGATATACCTCACTTTGTATTTTCTACATAATTTTCAATGGTATTTTAACATACACATTTGATTAAGGAATTCCAGTAAATCATTGATACTGTGATTAATATGTATCCAATGTCAATTATTCGCATAATAACTTAATGTACAAATTTCCCTCACACGTCCTGGGCGAAGAAGGCACCGAAATAAGTTCCAAGTATTTATTATAATTCACGATTTCTGTGCCAGGGACCTCCCAAATTATGAAGCCTGACTTGATACATCTTAACAGTGATAGTTTTTGCGTCTTAATAAGACCCTCAGGAACATTATAAAGAATCATTTTCGCCAAAAGTAACTCATATCGGAGGCAAGAATGCAATGCCATGCTGTGGCAACGCCATAATTAGGAACCTATTTATGCCCAAAATATAATGCCATGTTTCCCTGCCATCAATAGATGTCGTGGTAGACAAGTAGTGTAGACTAGTGGTTAGCGTTCTCTAATTCTGGAAAATGGTGGACTGCTTCTAACCCGGCGGTGGTTTTATATTTTTCCTTTTTGTTAAGTCACATTTTTTTACGCTCTGGATTTGAAATATTTTCAAAAACAGTGTCGGAGAGTCTGACCAAAACTTTATTTAAATCTCTAGTTTCGAACATTTTTAAGGTTAAACTTGTCTCGGCGATTCTAGGCGAATGATCTCTCGTCTGCATTTCGAGAAAAGACTGAAATTAATACGCCTGATGCACGCCTTCGCCATTGCCAAAATCGTTTTAAATCCGGCTAATATTTTTTGGAGCCTCTGAATACAATTCCATCGATTCAAGTACAATGAAAATGCAACTATAGCTTATATGTGCTTCATCAATACCTTATTTTATTCACAACAAGAATATCAAGGACATTTCTTCGCTTTTTTTGCCTCTTTCGTTTTAGAGAACCTACGTAACCTATTCTCACGGCTAAAATTGTCATTTAACGCAGCTACTTCACAATAAATTCAAAGGCAGTGAGGGCATCATCACAGACCACGCTCTCGCCAACGTTCAACTATCTGAAGATGACCCACAATCCTCGGAGAAAAAATCACGTGAACCACAAACAACAGGCAGAAAGAGTAGATTCTGCCTACCTGTCACAGCTCCGTCAACGCAGACCTATGTCAAAAGATATAAGATAAAAGAAATTCGGCGTCAACGAAGCCTGCGTTCAGAATCTCGCTTCTGATTGGCAACGCAGTGTGCGTCAACCTATAAACGGCCTCTTGAACGCGTAGCTTAAATAATACTACTTTTTCGTCCTACCTCCATCGTTACCGAGACTCTCCACATTTTTTACCCTTGATATTCACGCTCCAGGAAAAATCATGACAAATGTCTTCCTTTCCGAGATGTTCCCCATTCTTCCCACCGAACCTCGTCACCAGCGTTTCGAAAACAAACACACCAGGTTAGTATATTAGCTAGTCCACGTTATGTCATACACATCCAACACCTGATTACTTCATAATATCTTGATGCTGTCGTAAAAATCCTTTATGCATGTTGAGAAATTGCCATTGTAGACAATTTATATCAATTATGAATCTAGAGGTCAAGGAATAATAATTTGATTGAACGAGAAAAAATGCCTGGTATTCGTAGCAAAGATGGAATCTTATATATATGACCTTAGTGTAATCAACATTACCGCCATATTAACCTAAGCTTGAAAATGCTACCCAGGAAGCCAGGGTAGAATTAAGCCAGGAATAATTTTAAGTCGAGCGTATATAATTATAAGGTGACTTCACGAGGGAGAAAATTTAAATACGTTCTACATCAACCAAAACTGACAGCACTGAGCATTTCTAGCGGATACAGTTTGCAGATTTTTTTCTATTGGCAGCTGAAACCATATGACACACCCCATATGAGTACAAAGTAATACGTGTCTCATTTTTGAAGGAAAAAAACGACGACTAAAGAAGGATTGAGTGATAAGCATTTTGCCTTAATAACTGCGATGAGAGAGTGGATTTGCAGGTAATGGGTACGACAAGGGGAACAGAGAAAACAGTTCGTAGGTCATTAAATTAAAAGAATACAATGATATCTAATATAATATAGTTAGGGAAGAAGGGAAAATATTCACTTATATCAGATATCCATAATTACACTCCCCGAAGTAAATGGTGTGCGGGTAAGTGGTAAACGGAGAAATTCATTGGTGAATGTGTTAGATGATACTCTGGGGATGGACTAAAAGATGGGACAATAGAAGTCTTAAGAACATTAGGACGTGTATGAAGCAATATCTGAGTGTAACACAAGCAAAAGAGATATACAAGGATTGAGCAGTTTGGTAAGAATTACGAAAGCATAGTTAACACTACAAGCGTATCACCAATAATAAAACTTTGGACTCTGCCTATCCCGAAAGGGAATGGATTAGCATATGTTATTCATGTACTTAGGAGTGAAAAGTGAGATTAATTATTACAAATACACTAAATGTTCCCCTAAATACGAGTTCACCACACCGCTCAGAGACGTACTTTATTCATCACGTAAATTGCAGTTAGTTACACATTTTTTACGTAAGTTATAAGTGTAAAACTTCCAATTTCACTCACATGGCATTAGTAGCAAATAATAAGATCCTACCATTTACATTATACTATCGCTTTTTTATTGTTTCCGACGAAAAAAATACTTACTTTTTTGTCTCGGTAGGTCTTTATTAAGCAACGAAAAATGTTCTCCAACCTATAATCCAATACAACAAGTTTAGCGTACAGATGAATGGCCGTAGTTGGGAGTCCCATCGTTCAACCGCTCGGTTTCCACACTTAACCCCACAGGATTCATTTCCTTGTCCTCCCCGAAAATGCATTAAATATACATGCGCGGATGTCCAGCAAATTTAAATATACATTTGTCAACATCTCCCAACGCTCCTGGGTTATCGCTAATTTGGGAAGAACAAATAAAACTCGAGGTAAAAATAGCAACAAAAATCCTCCTTCATGCAAACAGGCGAAGAAAAGCAAATTGCGAGCGTGAGTTTGGTCTTGTTTTCCTCAAAATTCGATATGGGTCGCGTTTTTTAATATTTTTTCTACCACGTTTTTGAGTTACGTCTGCGAGTTGGGAATCTTTTTTTTTGTTGACTCTTACAAAAAACGTTTACGAGACCTGGTGCGTACACCTTTATGTTTTTATTTTTCGGGTTAATAGTTTTTGTCCGGGTGCCTGAGGGAATAATAGCCTCCATGTTTAACGCATGAGGATATAAAAAAGGCAGAATAACCTACCATTATCCACCTGCCGTAGAAGGTTATACAACTTCACCATTCAAATAAATTTCACAGTTTGATTAATTCGAAAATTTATTTTTCATGCAAAAAAATGTTTCAGGAACGATTTTGTCAGGGAAGGTACACTGTCCATTCCTGAATGCGCTACTTATTTATCTGCAATTGATTCTCCTTTTCTGGGGATCCTGCTATTTCTAGCTAGGTATCGAGTATACCCCGCAAATTTTCTAATAATAATGGCTGGAGAAATTATTTCGACATTCAGTAAATTTGCGAGCATTTTCTCTTTGCCACTGAGCCATGTATATTCAAGCAATCACTTTATACACAAGATCTTCCATTTCTTTGTACGATGTCGTTGAAGGAACTATTCAGAAGAATTTTTATTTTAATCTCCTTCATTGCCTTTCATATTTTCATGAGCAACACACCTTTTTAATTTTCTGATCTCAACCAAAGGTTTTGATTTTCTTATTACCTCTAATTGTCAACTAGGATAACCGGCGATATAATTAAAAACAATTAAAAAACATATAATATTAAGATTCTTCGTTAATTGTGCGTTTTGCTGGGAAAACTCAAAATAAGGCCTCAGCAAAATTTTCAATGCTCTCGTTTAAAAATGATTTACCCCGTTAATTATCAATTATTATTAGAGCGCTCAAAGCGTTGAATTTGTAAATTAATCCGCGCTTAATACTTTTAACAACTAAATTAGAAAACAGATGGCTATATTAAAGCTAAGGTAAATCTAGATTTTGGAGTGAGTGACGTCATCAGTAAGTTCTGTCAGGCAGGAAAGACGAAAAGACATTGTGATACAGAATATTTAAAAAAAATATTAAAATTTTTAACCGAATGTTCACTACTTGCCTTTAAATTATGATCCAAATAACTGTAGTGCATTAAATTTCCATGATCATTTTCACTGCGAGGAATTGAATGGAGAAAAATTATTTTTAAGTCAAGGTTATGCTTGTGATAACTTTACGAAGTCGATAAAAGAGGGGATAAAGCTAATTTAGTTTTAATTAGATATATTACTTTGGCCCGCTCCCAAACTCTGGTTAACGTTAACCACATCATGACGTACTCTTTTTAGTGGATTAAATGCTATCTGATAGTCAGGGATTTTTATAATAAATCAGAATTTTCGTTGACATGAGCATGATCAGTGGGAGAACTTGTTCACGTATGCACAATTGCACATGCATCGTCACCGAGGTCGTTTTCTACCAAGAGATTATACAGATGGATATATATTTAATTATTTTCATTAAATTATCACACCGAGACTGAAGCATTCAAGAATAGCTTACTTATTTTGGTGGATTACCCCCATATTGTTTAACCAAATATAAAAGTAGAGAAAGTTGAGCTAATTTAGGAACCCTCAGCGGTGCAGTGGGGAAAAATGGAAAACTATTCTCTATTTTAATCTTCCAGTAATATATGAAACATCGCCTGTAATCAGTTACACCGGTATTAAACTTTGGATCAGATAACATTGTGCGTTAAATAATTCGCCATCGTTAGGTGGAGAGAAGTCATCCGCTTACGTTAACTAGATATTCGTGTGAGGCAGCTTAGAACACCTTAAAAAAACATCCCGAAAGCCACCTCCATTAACTGCCTGTAATATATTCATCGACGATGAGGACGGTGGAAGATTTCCACCCGGGTAAAGAGCGTAGAAAGAGTCCTAATTAAAAACTCCATTTGAAATAATTCCTCTCTAAGACCCACACCGACGACCATAACTCAGGGAAGAAAGATTCTGAATCCAATAAAGTTGGCCACATGTTAATTTTAACGCAGGTCGCCAGGGATGCGAAACGGAAGTGGAATGGGAAGGTGAAAAAGAGGAGAGGGTAGAAGGAGGATGGTACTGGATGGTTAAGAAAAGGAGATGGGAAAAAGAGAGAGGAATACATAAGGGAGTGGAGGGAGAGGGTGGCAAGCGGGCTTGGCAAAAAGGAGGAACTGTGTGGGGGTGGGGGGCTTTCTGCGGGTGGCCATAGCTAAGGCGCTTATATGGAAAGCCCTTCTCATAAGGGGCTCCATTAATTTGGAAGAGAGAAGGGCCCTCCTCCTTCTCCTCCCCCTCTTTCTCAACCTCTCCTCTCCCACCACCAAACAAATCCCGCCTCTCAGGGGGTACATATCCCCGCAAGAGTAAATGCGAAAGTTCTCCAAGGGAGCAGTCTGGGACCCACCCCGTTTCAACTCTCCATTGGCATACTATCATCCTATCCTTACTCCTCCCATTCTAGCAGTATTTCTGCGCGGAGGACGACCAGGGAATAGGACGGGGAAATGAGTAAAAAGGGGACGGATCGTGTGAGTTCCAGCGAGGGTTTGAGGGGAAAGAAAGAATCCAGGAGAGGTGCAGCAGTCGGGAAATAAGAGGGCCAGGAAGGGATTTCAACCTTCATATTGCGACGACGTCAACGTTAACTTTTTCTCCACTTATAAAACGTTTTTAACTTCCTTGCCAAAAGAGAAAAGAACATACTAAGGGAGGTTAGACAGACAGTGAGAAAGTTTACAGATGAGAGGGAATTCCAACGGCGGTCAGTTTCGCGGGCGAAAAGACCTACCTACCCCAGACCAGCTGCGTTCTATGCTTCCCCCACCGGTACTCAACCGCTACCAATCAGTCAGTGAAGGATTGCAGAAACTTATGCAATTAACAATTTTATTACATATTTATGCGATATTTAAAAAGTATAGAGAAATTGGTAGGGATGATCACATGGATAAGAGAAAATTAAAAAAAGCAGTTTTCAGGGACATGGCTCACTACAAACTGATAACACATTGCTTGTCTCAACAACTTTCCCTTCCAAAGCATTGGCATATGAATTTAATGAACTTGACAAGGTAAAGTAAAACATTATGGAAGAAATTACTTCAAGCTTTAATTTCAAAACTTTTGCTACCATAAGAATTGCGAGTTGCAACGAAAGAAGCTAAGTAACATTTAGGGTGAACGAAAAACTTGAAAAGTTAAAAAGGACACTCAACGAATTATTTTTATATGAACCTATATCCGAATAATATAATTGCTACTCACATTAGTGGCATCATATGGACGAGTTATAAAACTGCGAATACAACCAAAAGCGGGCAATGCGTTGGCAAAATAATCAAGATTAAGATATGGTATAATCAATCTCCGACACAATAAAATCACAATGTACTATAAAATCAAGGAAACGGTTGACACTCTAAAGCCTGCCATCATTGCAGCAAGACTGTAAGACGGACGAAAAAAAATAGAAAAATGCCCAATTAATTTCATCAATCGCTAGTCGGGGATAAAAGCTAATCGGGGGCTTCTTTATCAAAGGCAAGGACAACAATTTAGTTTGCACAGCAGGCAAAACTGAAGACTCTTCTGAAGGAGCAAAAAGATATTATAGATTTTCTACTTCTTTAGACAAGATGCCATTACGTCGGAATCAATACCTCACCACAATTAGATTCAGCACCGAAAAAGAAGGAAAAGTAAAGGAATTATATACAAAAAGATGGTGCTCAATGTATGAGCAGCTCAATAGCGGTAAGGATATTTTTGTGAGGGAAGTTTAGTGAACCCACATTGCAGTAAATTAAGGGCAGGGCCTGTCCCATTCAACAGATATGTAGCTTACTATGGATGATACTGAAGGACTTGGAAATTTGGTTGTGCGTCTGAAAAACAGGCAGACTTCATCTCGTTAACACGTTATTATTGATAACAAGAAAATTACCTCGCTTAGGAACACTACACTGTTAAGGCCGTTTTACACGGTACATTTATTTGTACAATCTATCGTGCGAACGCATGTACAGTCAAGTGTGCAAGAAAATATTGTATGAACGACTGAATCAGACTATATGTCGTTTTACACGATGAGTGGAAACGCACAATTTTCCGTGCAATTTAGCGGTAGAAATCGATCGGAATTCGCGAGTCTTTTGTTTATCATGTATATGTTTCACTCGAGAACATATGTTTCACTCACGTATTTGACACCTTGAAAAGCTGATCACCTGAAATTCGGAACCTCGACTCTACTGATAATTCTCCCGGTTCAGAAAAAGCTCTCGTGGACTCTTCTCTCTGGCTTTATATTCGACCTTTGCATCGTTTCGTTTTTTCTC
Source organism: Pyrrhosoma nymphula (assembly GCA_963573305.1). Lineage (NCBI taxonomy): Eukaryota > Metazoa > Arthropoda > Insecta > Odonata > Coenagrionidae > Pyrrhosoma > Pyrrhosoma nymphula. The sequence continues at coordinate 43,592,227 of OY754334.1, forward strand.
CTCTGGATTTTAGTGCGACAATTCATTCACGTTTCTCGCCGGATCTCCACACTTGATAGACTCATTTCGTAGGTTTATTTTGTGTGTGTGACAAACTTATTACTAAGTGGTATAGCGGAACATGGGACACGTTTCTTTAGTCCCTCCAAATTTCCCTCCCTTGCATTTGTTCTAGTGTTTTAATGCCTTGCAAAAATTGCAAAAAAAAGGGTAATGGAATTTCCGAGATTCACCAATGAATTAGGACTGCACTCGCACTTTAAGCCGGCGCGGCGTCAAACCTTGTCTTTTTCCAGCGCTACCCCGTGCGTGAAGCCCTGTCTTTTTGGACTTCGGTTCGAACTGCGTTCCACTCCGAGAGAACTGCGTCGAATGATACATTCCCTTCCAGTTCTCTAGCATAAAAGCGTCACGCAACTTCCTTACAACTGACTATTAGTTCCTATGCTTGAACTTTTATACAGCTAGCATTAGCAAAAAAATTGTTGCATTACAAATATCTTAGGAGAAGAAGTTTAATACGACCAGTTTCATCGCTTGAGCGACATCTTCAGGTGTCCTGAAGATGTCGCTCAAGCGATGAAACTGGTCGTATTAAACTTAATCATGTGAAATTTACAAAGTTTTTTTCATTCCGATTAGGAGAAGAAACCTTAATGATGTCATTATAGTGGCAGCAAAAACATGGCGGTAATTGCGCAGATAACCCATTCCTTTGAAACAGTCCATTTCCTACGAACTGGCTCCGCAAGGGGAGTAGTATTAAATGCATTAGATAATTTGGAAGAAGAGACTATTTAGAGGAGCAATATAGGAGTTTTAAGGACAAAAGTGCGAGTATTGAGCAATTAATGCATGTTTCAGAGACAAAGGAGGTTTGAAACCACAGCGCAGGAAATCATTGAAATTGAAGTTGGTTTTATTAGTCTAACGCCGAGTATTTTCTTTGGAATATACTTACCCCGAAAGAGAACTGCGCAGCGTGATGCGTATGTATGTATAATAATAATATAAGCAATATACATAATAAATTTAGAGGAAAGGAGCGCTAAGATGTCCGGATTTTGCAAAAAAATCTTCTAGACAGCGCCTCAAGCATTTACCAACACCAGCATTATCCATGGTTAAATATCGGCCATCTGCAGTCTGGTATTCCAAAATCACTAGACAAAAATGGGGACTTCTGATTACTACACGATTCTCTGGACACGGAGAAAATTACACGAGTTTTATCGTAAAAAAATGGGGTCTGTATGAAGGCGATTCTCTCAGGTTGAATTTCTCCATGATTAAAGTAAAGAAATGACTACAACGCTTTTTATAATCCACAATAATATAATTCAGAAACTTATTTTAGTGACCTTTAAGTGTTTCCTTTACCGATATTGGGTCTACATTAGAATCAAGGAGCATTTCGACGCCAGACTCAACGTAGGGAGACGCGCAGGAAAGGATTGCGCTGGCCTAACGGGACACGTCATTCCAAAGGTTTTCTAACGTTTCGGACGTACGTTGCGTTGCGTCGCGGGGCGGCCTGGCGTGGCGCCTGCTTCCATCAAAAGCGCGCCACGAGAGGGAGGGATGAGGACTTGAGTGAAATAAAAGCACACATGTGGGTAAAAAACAAGTAAAACTGGAATAAAAGATCCAGGCAGCGGACGACTTAATTCCTTTCCCTTCTTTCAAGATAACTCGCCAGTATGCAAGGAATTAAAAAGGAACAAAATTTGAGGAGGTTTTACAAAAAAGAAAAAAGTGAACTGAAAATTGCTCTTAGAGTGAATCGAGACGTGCATGAGTAAAACAAAATAGCCGGCGAATGAAAGACGCGTCCATGACTCCTTTCTCCCTTCTTCCATGTCATTTCCTCCCTCCTCCTTTTCCCCTCTTATCTTCCACTAACAAGTGCATCTAGAGTGAATGCTTGGTTAGGCATTTTCTGGAAGCCCATGGTAAAAAATAGGATTATATACTTAGATAATCATTTTGGCGATTGAATATTGTGTGTTTGGAGCGTGCAGCCTGTAGGCAGGAGGGAGTGATAGCAAATTCTCTGTTCTACTACAGCCTATTTAAATTATATCCCAGAAATTTTATTTCAAAGGCATCTATCTTTCCTTTCTTAAATATTTTTTAAATTTCCGTACAAGAATTTACTATTTCCATCCCTTGAAAGTTAAAAGTATCTCTTTATACAATTAAGTAGCATTTTTCCACGAAAAACATAATTCTCACAATGCGTTTTGGTACACTTGATCATCATCAGGTGACTCGTTTACTGACGTTGATAATCATCTGAAAATGGATGACTGAGACGAAACTCGTTATGACAAAAGCTTTTATTAGTTAGTGAAAAAGTGTTAATTTTATTAATTAATTATTTATTTTCGATAACCACCGGAACAGCACTCCTTCGCCTTTATACCGTGGTATTATCAATATTAACAATAGACGAGCACACAACCATGCACTGGGAAGAGAAAAATCCTTCCCAGGCGGGATTCGAACCCGCGACCTTTGGGTTAGCAGCCGAGGACGTTACCCCGCCGCCACCGAGGCCGGCGATGCATTATAATGGGAATTGGACATGGAAGTCTTCAACTATATCTCGCCTGAGACCATCAAGTATACTACTACAAGGCTCTCTCAATTTTTCCATTTCCTGTTTTCCTGTTTCGTGTCGTACAAAGGGAAATTTTGATAAAATACGGATCGTAGATACAACTATTTTGCTATACCTAGATGGCCAAATTTACCCAAAATACTAAGATAGCCTAGTGACATACGTACTGACAAAAAATAACCAGGGTCCTACGAGCTTTCTAAATGTTCAAATCACGCATAGTCTATTCTCAAGTTCGATGGTGTTCCCAAAATTATTTTCCTCAAAATTTACGGAGGTGAAGAGAAAGGATTAGAAAGGTATGGAAGAGAAATGAGAATATAATTGTCTTGAAAGTTCGTGGGAGGGAAGCAAAGAGAGAGAAGTGGTTAGAGCCGTTCTCTCGACTACTAATCCAGTTGGGAACACATCACCGCGAGTAATTTGTCACAGTGAATACTAATGTGACGTATGCAGAGCTATAGCAACAACATTCTAGTCTAGGTTAGTTGCAAAATGAGATAATGAAACCTACAGATATATCATTCTAATTGTAGAGGTATTTAACCTCGGTTATGCATAAAGACATATAAGTTACTCTAACATTTCTGGGACATTTTAGTATTTAGTTTGATTTGCGCCATGATTTATTCTACCTTTAATTATTCCTTTATAATATAACAATTAATATAAAATTGTACAATAAAATTAATAGTACATTATTAAACTATCATTTTCTCTTGCAATAAGTATTTATCTAATAATATACAGGAAGGTAATATTCTATGTTCCAGATCTAAAATACAAAAAAAAATAGTAAATAAGAAATTTTTTATAACCAAAACTGCTAAAATATTGACATAAACTAATTTCATTATGGCAGATAAATTTAAAATAGAACCTTCTTTTGAATTTTTTTCCAAGCAACTATCCTCATCATTGTTTCTTCAAACTAGAGTACGGCAGGGACGGGAGAGAGAATAAAATGAGATGCAGAGTAATTGGGAGAGAAAGAGATAGAAAAATAATGACACAAATAGGAATAGGGAGACAAAGAGAGAAGAGTTGTAGGTGTGTATCTAATGAGAGTGGTTAGGTGAGTAGTCATCGGATGAGTAGCTGGGAGTAGACGTACCTGTAGTAGATAGGTAGTGGTTAGGTGAGTAGCTGGAAAACACTTGGCAACGAATAATACTCCCTCTACGACTTGTCATGTTAGAATGCAGGCTAAATACTGCATGTAAATCGTAAAATAAGATAAGTAATACAGTAACTAAATTTCAATCATATTTCAGTGTGATGGTAGTTCTATTCATTAAACCCCATAGCAGATGTCTTTGACGAAACCTTTCAAAATTTGTTTTTCTATATGGATTATACTTGGTTATAATTTACAGCAACAGATGTACATGTTTTACGAACACTGGAAACTTTTGTAATTTATTGGCAAAATAACAGAACCAAGACGGCGAATCAAACCAAACAATAGGAGATGATGGGAATGCGCGACCTATAGTAGAAGATGCACCCTGAAACCCACTACACCGCGGGAGCCGCAGCATTCGCAGAAAACACGAAAACGTCCAACCTCCATTAATAGCGGGTTAAGCAGCTGGTGAATTAATGTTTGGCATTCTTATACAATCTTTCCTTATGTGAAGTTACAATTTCCCTAAATCATATCTCTCTCCAGCTCCTGCATCTCCTGTGCTGTTATACTTTCAAACATTACCCGAACAAAACACGAGTAAGTACGTATCACACCTAGGTTTACAAACATCTTTTATCGACGTGGAGGAACCTACTCACCATTCTGAGATTGCCAAATAATCACATTAGTGGTGAAAGTAAACTAGGGTCTCCAGTACCCTTCTAGAAAACATTATATCCCTTTAACACTTCGTATCAGTATATAATCCTTTCCTCTTTCATTCCTCCCAATAAGCGCACGTCTGTTAAAGGAGAGGTAGAGAGTGAGAAAGAGCGATAGGTAAACAGTTATACAAGGGAAACAAGAGAGGAGAAAGTTGAGGCTCGAGTAGTATAGCGAGGTGGTTATGTGACCCGTTTTACAGAGCACTACTCAAGCTGTGGAACATATAGTAATAGCGAGTAATTCTGCCTCCCCACGACTCTAGGGTGCCGTTTGCTGCCGCAATGCCGGTAAACCAACGTCAGCGGCCCCCCTGAATGGGACAACCGAATATATTCGAGGATCATTAGGTGCCAAATTATGCGAGCGTCAGACTGGTGTGGGGGCGGGGTAGGGTAGTGGAGAAAAAGGGAGGGAGAAACATACTCACTCACTCTCTCTGCACTCACTTTCCTGTGTTTTTATTTCCCCTACCCGCTTCTCCACGTCCGTTCCGCTCCCTTGAAGCCCGTCGATCAAGACCGCACAAAAGCACGAGAGCGCGCCGAGGGAGTACGGTAGGGTTTGAGGCTGGGGTCTATGGAGCGAGTGGGGGTAAAAGCGAAAGACAAGGGTGGGTCTGGAGGATTACGCTTACTCGGCCATATTCAGTGTGGGTTGGGGACTTGGATGAAAAAATTTCAGGGTCGAGAGCAGGGAATGATAGGGAAAGAAATTATATTTGCACAGTTCCACGGCAAAATTCAAGAAAAATAAATTGAGAGCGTGCATCGGCCTAGCAATAAACAACTTTAATCCGACTTCGAAATGGGAGCTAAATAGGAGATATAACGCCCGGTTAGTTTTACGCACGTGCAGTTTAAGATTTAAATCCCCTCGAGCGAGCTAGTAAATCGAAAAAACAAATTCTGAGATGACTAATTAAACCTTCATTTGCAAAAACATTCCACTTTTTAATTCTCTCCCAGTCTTTATTCTCATGGGCAGTCTCCCAGTTTTTACTTTCCTGGGAACCAAGAGACAATGAAAGTTTCCTACCCTTTGTTATCGATCCCTATGACAATAACTGCACAACATAAAGCGGGAGTAGCCTCAAACATAACGCTAAAACCAAGACATTGATATGGGACACTCTTATGTATTAGTTAGTAGCATTAATTGTGCATTCAAAATGTCCTCATTTCTTTGAGAAAGAAGAAAATAGGTGTACAATTTATGACATTGTGAATGCAAAATATATATCCTTCTTTCAGCACAGCAGCATTAACTCGATTACACAAGATAACACATGAAAGCATGCATCGGAGCAAAAAATTAACTAGGCATCGCAATGGGAAGTAAATAAGGTGGATAAATACTCTCCGCGAATTCTTCACCCACGTGTTGTTCAAGCTTTGCGTAGGCGTTTTAGTACAATGAATGCCGGAATAACGATATAACCTTCATGTACAGAGCAATTTTTCAACCTTGTTCTCCATCTATAGATCCAGTTTTTTTGCTGAGCTCAGCTGAACAAGGGAGGCTTCCTGCCATCCATAGTCTATCCCTTTTAGGAAAAATAGAACCTCTACCACGCAATCACCAATGTTAGCGGAAATCTTACGTAAAACGCTAGAACATTGACAAAAATGTAGGTCAGGCTTCTTGATTAGCAGATGTCACACAATCCAAATGCGCTAATTATAAATTTGGAAGTTACCATAGGCGGCTTCAACATTATTATTTTATTAATATTATTCTCAATACGAGTTTAAGAGATAATTTTAACTAATCCTTATTTCATAGCATGTCTTGTGCCCAGGTAGAATAATTTAAACAAACATGAACGATAGACGCTCAATAATATATATGTTGTCATATTGTAAAAATACCACTGGAGAAATAATTTTTCATTTCATTTCATTCATTTCATTTCAAATCAAGACAAAGCTGGCATCAACGACCATACGCATCGCATAAAGTAGATATCATATCAACATAAAATGGGATTATTGACACTGAAGTCCATGTAAATAATGACAGGCTGACACTGTCCGATATAGGCAATCAAATGTACAAGCATTCATTACTTCCAGCGGAAGCAAGAATATAGGTAATTATTTTTTTTAGATATCATGAAGAATGACCAAGAGATATAAAAGTCCCTCAGGTATTCTATTTCATTTTTACTCCATGAAAACCCCACCCTTTACCCCACATACTGCTTTTATGACAATTTACAGTATAAAAAAAAACATAATGAGATAGGTATGCGCAAACAAATATGAGCAAAACCAGGCTAAGATAAAACTGCAATAATAATTGCAAGACAACTATTTTGAGAGAGGAAAAAATCGCAGATGTAAAAACTGTTTGCGCATAGCGAAAACGGATCAACGCCGTCAAATTGTTAAAACCAATGTGAATTGAAACGGGAAGTCAGGCGGAAGAGAACAGGCGTTTGTTCAAGGATAATCTGGAAATAAGCATATAATTATAAAGAGTATGTGCAGGTGGGTCGATATGGGCCAATATAATTGATAGGGCAGGTCAGTTCATGAGAAGGAGCAGTGGTGTAAAGAATATGGACGAGTTTTCAAGCAGTTTTCAGAATTTGTTTGGGGATATTACGTACGGAGAGTGCAGTCAGAATTGTATCAATGGACATAAGGAACAGGATAATACATGTAAAATCCTCATGCTAGCCTAAGTTAAAGATAAACCATTAGTTAACCTAAGAGTAGATATAATCTGTACATAATAAAAGACAAGTGAATGACTATAAAGAATGATACTCCGATCGAATACCACAATCCTCTCAAAATTAGTTCAAGAATCAGAGAAAACAAAGATGTTATTAAAGAGGACTACACATTGGATTGGTTAGGCTGGGAAATATGAATGATGGCTTATGTCATATAGTGCTATTCAAGGGGTGACTCATTGATGAGGTTTATATTCGTGGGAGACGTGGAAAACCATGCGGCATAAATCGAACCCAGTCCATGTTTAAGATGGGGAGGTGGTGGGGGGGGGAAGGGGGGAGGATGACCTATAACTGGAGAGAACTACCGCCCGTGATGAAGGGGACATGAGCAAATTATAGTACTATATTTATTAGAAAAAATTGGAGTTTACTCTTATCATATCTTCTGAATTGTGAATAAGTTCTCATAACATAAAAATATTACATTCGTGGGGTGGGAACATGGCTCCATCTTTCGCGCTGTCATTATTGTTATCAGAAACGCAAACCACTCTAAATGGGCATTGCTCATTGTTACCGTCCGAAGAGCGCACTCCGTCAATTAAAATTAGTGATTTTAAGCAACTGACAAAATTTGAAGAATGACTATCATGTTTTCACTCTCATGGGCTCAACTGAAAAATAACGATATATTCGGCGCACTCGTTATGGAGAACCGTGATCGCGTCCCAGGATTACCGTTCCATTGTCTATTGGTGGTGAGGATGCAAGAAGTTGTTACTGTTGGAATGTAAAAAATGTTGATTTGTGAATTTCAAGTCAGGATTTGGAATTCATCTTGAGCGTGAGATCTTACAGCTCAACACATCGTCATCTGGGTGAGAATTTTGTACCCGCTAAAGCTAACTGGAATGTTTTTACAAAATGAACACCTTTGCAAATTTTAGGGGCAAATTTCAGTGTTAACACCTTGGCTCTCCCTCACTTAATAATGCATTATAACAATTTTCCTGACTGTAAATATTTATATTTCCACACAGTTCCCCGCTCATAAATCCTACTACAATCATTACCATTGCCAGGAAAATATATTATTTGCCAAAAACCTTGCGACGCTTGAAAGAAGAAAAATAGAGACTGGATAATTAGAGTACATGGAATTTAAATAGCTACTTGATGATAATGTTATTAGCTACATTCTAATAATGTACAAAAAGACTCAGCAAAAACAGAGTAATGGTATAATAGAGCATTTAAACTATTAATTATCTGCAACGCTGAGATTATTTCGCGTGTGATCACTAACCCCACGGATTTTATGATCACAAATGCTTAAGAGTTGCTGGACTCAAGATCGGGTTTCGTCAGAAGACCTGGCAACAAGCCGAAGAAACATCGCGCCGCGCCGCTTGCCTCCATAGGTCGCGAGCGGTCGACCTTAAACGGACCAATCTGAGCACTTGAAGAAAAAAAAAACAAATTGTCCGAGGCCCTGGGTCTAACTGGCGGACCACCTGCGGCGGACCGCTATACGCTAGAAATAAGCAATGCCCCTCCTTGCAGTGTATGCTGTCTATACATTATTACACTCTCCAAATACTAGGAACGCGACCCTAAAAATCCACTTAATGCACACATCGCAATTACACTATGCGTAAGTAAAACTGAAGTTCCTACCCGCTATCCGTGGCATCATTTAGTTGAATTGCAGATTTGGTGGTTATATTTGTGCCCATTCTCCAATTTAATAGGATAATAAATCGGAATGTGGAAACGAATTCCTACTACTATGAAGATTTCACAGGAATTTAAGAATTTCTATTTCTTTGAGAATAAAAAATATCAATTGTACACTGCTTGCAAATAAAACTAAAACGGCATAGTTTTATGAAAGTCACAACGAGTTTACCGGTCACGTTTACAACTTCTGTGCGTAATTCGAATTTAAAAAAAGGTTCATGGAGTATTTTTAAGGACTTTAATGAATCAGTACCCTTTATTAAAAATTTAAAGTAATGGTAACGACCATGCCCCGCTTGACGAACTATTTTTCAAAACCACTAATTACATCAAGTAACCTTCAAGACAGTGAATTGCTAATGTATAATTGGACTAACTGCTTCTAGTGCCTTAGTTTAGGAACTATACACACATTTCGGTTGCAACTAACCTTAGCTATTTGATTGAACTACTACAAATAAAAAAGCGCAAGCGCGATAAAAACTACGTAATCTACTTCAATCACTCTAGCAATTAGTTACCCATTAGCTGAAATTTCCGTTGATTTTCAACGAGACAGATAAAAGTAAGAAATAGTACAGTAGTTATTTAAACTATTCACACTGAAAAGAATGTGACTTCTCATTTCTCAACTTACGCTTTTTTAATAATTCGAAATTGCCCGTTTTATCGCTCAGTAAAGCATAGAATTAAGCTATTTTACATAAATTGTTCATTTTTAAAACAGTAAAACTAAAAATATATTCCAGTTGTACGAGGGGGGCGTGGGGAATATCGCCATTGAACTTCGAGCATATTGTGAGTGAGTTTGAGCGAGATTATTTTCCAGTACCATTGGATACCATACACAAATATTTATATTAAATTAACTATCACGTACCTACGCGAAAATTTTTAAAATAAACGGCTCATTAGTACATTCATTCCGAGGCTAAAAAGAAAGCAGTTATTTGGGGACTAAGGGACATTGGGGACATCGGAACCCCAACCATCCCTCTTGAGCTCTAGGACTGTATTAAGGTTTATTAGACGAAGTACGTGGGTCCCAAGCAGTGTGTAAAATTCTAGGTAGTAAGCGATATGTTATGCATACCGACGGGCCCTAATTATAAGAACCGATGTGAAGTGCTGAATGTAAAAGCCGTTAAGTGCACCGAGAGGTAAGGGAAAAAATACCCCAACTAGAATATTACTGAAATTTGCTAATATTGACCATTTAATTTAATGTTAGCCATAAAAGACGGGGGCAAAATTTGCATCTCAGTTCTCACAGTCACTGTGATGACTCACTGATTGCTGTACGTTGTTCCTTCCCATAGTCGCATAAGAATTGGGTATTGAGAGTCCAAGGAACCCGTATAATCACTTTACCGGCAGACAAGTGAGTTTTGAATAATTTCTTAGCGGTGGAATCCCAAAATTACCACAAAAGATTCAAGTTCATAGTTGCGAATCCACATATCATCACAGGTTATAATACGGTCAAGGAAGTTACCTTCCGTTAAAAACCGTAGCTTGAATTCAGAAAAATGTGAACACGGGTGTCTTTATGAAGTTGAGTCAACTGTCTTGGAACCCATTTTGAACACGTTTTGCGATAATTAAACTAGTCATGAATGATGTAATGTACAGTTACAACACCAGCATTTCTCAAATTAACAATTGTCGCGATTTTTTACTCTGTCATCACGAGTAAGGTCATAAATGCGATTTTGCAGCGCGTCTGTCGAGACTTCCAACTGTCGTCCTAAGCGATGAATATCGGTGACACTTGTCCTGCCCGAGTTAAACAGCTCAATCCACTTGTACAACGTTATGACGGCTTAAACAGTTTTCACCACACTGCTTTTATATCCTCGAATAAACTTTGGCTGGTTTCACACCTTCGGATTAGAAAACTCTATCACTGAACGTTGCCTTTCTAGCGTACACGTTTCGATTTCGGTTGTTTGTTTTCTTCGTTTCAAAAAGCTTATAAATTTGTTCCCATGATTACCAAATTTTCCCGTAGAAAGTTTAATCTAATAATATTATGTAGTTTTCCCGCTATTGCTGTTTGTTTTGGAATTATAATTATTGTAAAGAGCCTTTTGCGCGGCCCACGTAAAAGTATAGAAGACAACGCATGTGCTTATTTCGGAATATCAGTCAACCTGAGGGAAGAGAGGTTTCGTAACGTAAGTCTCAACGTAAGATACACATAGCAATAGCACCCTGCTAAGCTCAGGAAACATTAACAGCCCCAAACCGTCGCGCCGGGTGACCTTGAGATAGGCCTGTGCGATTATTCGATTAATTGAATTCTCCATTCAATTATTTTTACAGTTGATCTAATATTTCAGCACATCGACGTCGATTGCGGTAATTGACTCGATTGTCTATTTTTTTCATGTGTCAATTTTTTTCATGTGTCTATTTTTTTCATGTGTCAATTGTCAATTGTTATTCAATTCATAATTATTGCCCGGTAATCGATGAATTGACGATTATTGATTCGCTATGGATTGTAAAGTGCACGTTTAAACTTGTTCGCTTTTGCTCGACGCAGGCGATGGCCGACGCTGCTGATGCTTGCTGCTCGCTCTCACTCGGCGCCCGGCCTCGGCCCTCCCGCTACCGCACAGGAGATCGGTGGGAGGGGCACAGATCTCCAGGGAGGAAAGGGCTAGGGTCATGGACATTCCATACGTGAGGATGGAGGTCGCTGTACTGCCGTGGTGGCGGGAGAGGGCCACCACCGAACCCTCCCTTCAGAAGTTAGCAAGAAAATATCTAGCTATCCCGGCAACTAGTACTGCGTAAGAGAGATTGTTCGGTCTCGGCGGGAACATTGTCATCGACACACGCCAGTGTCTGTCGGATGAACACACTGAGGATATCATCTTCCTGTCCTCAAATAGCGATCTATTCCTTTTATTAATTAATAAAAGCTAGCTGATTGAATTATGCTGTTGTTTTTCAAATTATTTTTTTCATTCTTCTCACTGTCAAAGGAAAGCCTTTGAAAATCACGATCCAATTGAGTCCTGTCAATTAATTTGCTGATGTCAATTCATTGAAAAATGACAATTAATTGACACCAATTTTGATGTCAATAAATTGTCGTCCGTCAATTAATTGAATGACTTCAATTAATTCACATTTATTCAATTCCCGACAATTGAATCGACCACATTTCAAATTATTCTTATAATTGATCGATATCCATTTTTTTTAATATTCGCACAGGCCTACCTTGAGACGAGCCAATCAGAGCGCTCCAAGAAATAAAAACGAGACAGCCTGGGCTTGCCGGAGAAACACCGGCTCGGCGGCGGTTTCCATGGTAACTGCAGGTGTTGAACCACCTTGCACTGAACTGAACGCGCTACTGTCAATGAGACAGCGGTCTATCAACGTCTTGTGAAATACGAATGCGGAATCTACTTAATTACAATAATCTTCTTACAATATAATCCTATCCCTGCTCTCTCGCTTGTTAACCTCATCACAGGTAATGCGTCTTTGTTCAGCAATTTATGTTTTGTAAATCATACGTAGTACAACATTTTTCAATTCATCACAGGGAATATCATTGCTTATTACCCAAAAATCGTTACAGCCGGATTTCTCATCACTTATTTCCACTTATCCATAGAATACACATCCCTATAACCTACTATCTACAATTAATCTTGCACGTACCTGCTGAAATCTTAGCACGCTGAAAGCCATTCAAAGAACACATGACAGGGCGGGTATTAAAAACCAAAACCTGCACTAACTTAGGTAAACGATAAGAAGGTAATTGGAAAACGTATTGCAATAGTAATTTTTTCAGCATATGCAATATGCAAGCATGTTGGGAGATATAATATAAAATCTTTCCACAGACAATCGGCTCTCCAGGCTGCATACCTTGGAATAAATTTAATTATAGGAAAACCGAAAGTATCTCTTTGAAAAAAACGTTAGCTCATCCACATCGCAATCAGCGGTAGTAATCAATCCCTCAACCCCGACTTTATTCAAATTTTTATGATTTTCAAGCGGATTTTTCACCAAAAACATCTTAATATTTATAATTTCTTAAAAAAAGCGAATGATTGATAAAATGTAAAATTAAATATTTTCATACGCATAATACTTAATGACACTACATACGTTTCACTATGGAAATATTATCAATTGACGAGCAAAAATCTTATCACCTATTCTGAAAGGCTACACGGATCAGCAAAATTAGGACGCTTTTTTTCAAATCATTAAGTCGTCGATATGATTATTTGCTCTCATTGAATATAATTAATATTAATATTTTGTAACTAGATAAATACCCAGAAATCATGGCAAATTTACCTCATTCTATCTTAATTTGATTGAAACGTCTGTTTCAATACAGCAATCGCATACCGGGTACTACACATTTCAGCTAAAAATATATCCAAAGAATAAAACATATAAAAGCATTACTCACGTAATTTCTTTCCATCTCTCTTATTATATCTCGTTGTAGATCCCATGGATGAACTATGCTTCTATAATTCCTGTCCTGTCCGAATCCTGCGTGACACTAACACGACGACGGCAGGACACGACTCGAATGAGGTGAGTTAGCATTCCTCCGCATGGAGTTCCTCTCCCAGAAGGCATTGTAAGAGAGTGGGGGTGGGCGATTATCTGAAAGTGACCAATCAAAAGAATTGGCGGGAAAGTCGCCCGAGACAGGTCACCCCTCCCCTGTCTCGTTTCCATGGAGACGCCTCACGATAGTCACCGCCGAGTAGCTAAGAAGCACTGTGAAGTGAGTCAAGATTTTAGCATAGAACATGGCCGTAAATGAGATGCAGGCCTAAAGTTTTTTCGATAAAAAAAATATTTATTACCGCTCGATTCCAAAGCTATGGTCATTTTCGTGATTAAAAAACACCATAGAATGTATTACTTATCTTCGATCTCGGAGAATCAGTCGATTTCGGCAAAAAATTGCCTTTGAACATTTGCATTTTTTCGCTTCAAGTAGCCTTCTAACTACGTCCACCACCTCGCTCAGACGGCATGGAACATAGCGCATTCCCAACGGATTCCAATTCCTTCCCTTATTACTCTTGCCTCTTAGAATCTAATCTTTTACTTAATCACTTTAATCAAAACATGCAATTGAATTTAATCATGAAATTCTGAAAGGGCTCATCCCGGATCGTTGAAAATTTTCAAGAGACAAAAAAGAACTAAATATCTGTCAAATCATTTGAAGTAAGAGCGCAGTTTTTTTTCTGAAACTCGCGTTTAAATCTTTATTAAAAGCAGATGTAAGCTCTTCTCGCTCATAAAACATGTCCAAATAAAGACATGAAATAAAGAGGGAAAATGTTCATTTTCAAAAATTTCCGAGATGGGCACTTTTCGAAATTCTTGATTCAATTACATTTCAGCCTATATCATAAATAAACTTGATTGTGGTAGACTTCACTTCCTTGAAGTTTTTAATGTTTGTATTCATGATCAAGTAAAATACTTTGTACCTATCCCAAATATTATTATTTGTGTGTTGCGTTTCACCGATTTAAGGCATCGTCGGGTGCAGAATGTATGTTTTTTTCGTCAATTGGTGGTGTAGTTACTGGTGAGGAGGAGAAAATACAAATATTTAACCAAGGTTGAGAACGTCACGTATGATAAGGACTGGTGAGGAGGATAGATTATTATTTAGCAATGAAATTTGATCGCAAATGAGTAAGGGAAGCGGATAAATTAATTCGTCGCAAATTTTGTTGGATTATCTGATAATTTCTATATACTCGAGGGCGTTCATTTTTATGCCTTTGGGAAGAACGTGTACAATTTTGAGGGTTAATTCTCTCCTATGGTTACTTTCAAGAATACGCCAGATGTTAAATGCATATGGATTTCATCTCACCTTTCGCTACACACCTACTTAAACTATCCTTCGCACGCCGCGGCGACATGGTAGATGACCATTAATTTTTGCAGAACTAATTGTAAGTGTCCCAAAAAATTCCTAAAATTCCCCCTCCGGCGTCTTTCCACTCCATATCCCTCCAAGATGACTGACATGGAGTTATGAAATCAGCATATGCTCTGTGGAGTATGGAGAGGAAGAAGAAAGCTAACCCGATACTTTATTCGTAGAAAGTATTTTAGGTAAGTTGCTTGGGGATTTTCGGAGTAGTCGTAAACATGACTGTTGATGAAGTTTTTATATGTGAAAAAATGTTACCGTATTGCTCACACAACAGGAGTCGCTCACATTTTTTTAAATTCTTCTAGGGCCAAGCAGTCTTTGGGTTCAGTGACGTAGACAATATTTCGTTTTCAGAGAGTTTCATCTCTAATAAGCGAGGAGGGAACAACTTTCAACAATTAGGAGCAAATTGTGTGTATGGGCATCGAAAAGTTCATTTGCAACTGCACTGTAACAGCGGATATTTTTTATTTTTCAAAATAGTTTCTCAAACTGGAGAATAAACGAATGCCATAATCTTTGTTTAAAAAACAAATATATTTTTTCTTTTGTTGTCCCTTTTAAAAATTAAACGCAATTTCGGTGTGGAGGGTGGTGTCCTGTCTCCTTGGACCGCACCCTGCGTGACTACATCAGTAACTGGGTTGATATACGTTAAGAGATGAAGTAAGGCCGCTATCGATCAGTCATCCTCATCAATTTCAACAGTAATTTGACAAAAGTAAGCATAGCAGGTTCATTTCCTGGACTGTCAACATATTCTGAGTCTATCTGGAATAACAGCAAATAAAATTTTAAAAAAATATGATAGCATCTTTGCAATGGCTTTAACCGAAGATACAAATCATAGGAATTAATTTCTAAGTTAATATTTGACACAGGAACATACGTTTCCTATTTAATAAAACAAATTATTGAAATCGACCCCCTCGATCCCACGGCACCAGGGAGGAAAGAGCAGTTGACCCTACTATCAAATTGCTGAAAAAAATATTTCTCGAGTCCATAATAGAAATCAGGAAAATCATTGAAATCATAGAAATACATAGGAAAATAAAATAGGTACCCACTTTTTCTCCCACACTAGAAGAACCTGGTTTCATTCTCTTCTTTAAAGGAAATGAAGAAGCGAGAATAAAAGTACTTAGAAAGCATTGAAATGTGGCTCTGGCGACGAATGGAGAAGAATGGATGGAAAGATAAGATCACGAATGAAGAAGTGCTATGGAGGATTGGAGAAGAATGGAGTATATTGGGAGAAAATAAAAAGATAGAGAAAAAATGGATTGGACATATTTTAAGGCAAACCAGCTTACAGAAATTAATAATAGAAGGGAAGAGAGGAAGAGGAAGGAGGAGGGACGGAATGCTGAGGGATATAAAAGAAGGAAGGAGTTATGCAGAGATGAAGAGAGCGGCCCAGGACAGAATGCCGTGGAGACAACGCTACCGTTGAAAGCTATCTGCGGGCAGAAGCACCAATGATGATGATAATGATGACTAATGTTATTATCTTATTGAAGGTTTACAGTTAAAATACAATTCTGAAGAACTTCTTTGGCTAGAGACTCCTCCTTCTCTCAGATAAAATAGTTCCAGCCTTGGAGAACACCCTGTAGCAGGACACATACGACCTAACTACTAAAAGCCTTTTCTTCATCACTGTGAAAAGTCTTGGTTTTTCCACAACCACTGAATCTGAAGATCTTCATGTCATAAAAGATGAGGTTCCTAAAAAAATGTATTACTTTCTGTAATGGCTCCAGCAGTTAGTGACCTATCACAGATTCTACTCCTTGCAATGGAATCTAAATGCTTCCAGACACATCCAGGAGAAGGATCAACCTATACATAGGATAGCCAGCCAAGCCAGGATATTTATATCCTGGCTTGAACCTGCAGCTTCACGGACAGCAGAAACAGCTGCTGCTTTCCCAATTAAATTATTTTTTGCCCTTCCAATGGCAGTATTACGGTGAAAACCCACGTTTTTTAGCCTTGGGTATAAGATAGTTGCCCATGCTAATAAAATATTGCCTTTCCCAATGCCCAAGAATCTCTTCTATATCTCACTGCAAATTTTGGACAGAATATATTTGACCGCTTCCTCTTGTGCATACAATTTTAATGACTGTAAACATCCTTTCGTTCCCTGGCTGAGAACTAATTTCTAATCTAATATTATGAAAAGGCAGTAAAATGTCACAGTTTTTCAATCATATGAAAATCTATTTTTGTCAGAGAAAGTGTTGTTTTTATCAATGCTAGAGCTAACAGGAATTATTTATTATTTCTTTGTTTTTTGGTACTGATTGGAACATGGTATAGGTATGTAAAATTCCACCTGGTGGTTACCTCCTGCTTTAGAGTTGGGTAATTAAAATGGGAGGACTGCAAATATTTTAGTTTCTGATGGACAGCAATACTTATCTTCAAATACTCATTCACCTTATTTACCCTATTTTGCAGGTCTTTGACTTCATTTAGTGTATTTTTAACAAATAAGTTCAATGCATGCTCAAAGCAAGTAATATGGGTCCAGCCTTGAGTACTTGCTGCAGATAGCATATCTGCATCATTGTGAGAAAGTAATGCTTTATTTATTTATATTTTAAAATAAAACGTAGGAAAATTCATATGAATTCAGAAAAAAATACCGGTAGAAGAGAGTTTGTATATTCCTAAGCCCAAAAGACTTCTGAGTGTGTATTTTATACCTTGTCTAGCAAGAAATGTTTCATTTTTTAAACAATGCCATGAAGAGAATGCTACTACTTTTCCATCTAGTCCTATTTTTTAAATTATTTTCAGTATTTCTTCTGAAATGTTTCTTGCTGTGTGCTTGATATGTCGAAACAAATTTCGGACTTGAATGAATACTTCTGAATACATTTTATTGTCGGTAGTAATTCCAAATTTCACTCATTCTCCTCTTAGAATCCATGGTCTGGTAAAATTTCAGTTTTACTCATGTTTGTTTACTTACTATATCTGATTTGAAATACATTTCTTGATAAAAAATCACTTCTCCTTGTCAACCAGTGAATATTTCACTTCTTACCTTCAGTTTCTGCCAAATTCCTTTTACTTAGAGCCTGCAGCTCAAGTCTTCCACAATAAATATCTTTCCTTTGAGTTAAATTCGTAGCTAATGTGTAAAAGAAACCAGAAGTAATCCACCAAAGGAACTTAACAATGACAAGATGTTGTAATAAGATTAGTCAAATCTCACATATATCGGGGAGAAAGGTCCTCAAATGAAATTATCAAAGGCCTCAGGAGAAAAAGTTCGCAACGTTTATTTTTCTGGTATGATTCCGGAAGCTAATTTTCTGCATCACTGGCTGTATCCATGGTAGCATTGATAAAAGCCAAATGAGCAGATTCGGTCATCAGCTTAGGCATTGGGAGGACAGGCAAGACGACAATTTCATTTAATAATGAGCAATTGATCCACGGAAAGGGAATAGTGTAAAACTCGCAAGAAGTTTTTCGTCGAAATCAAACTTTCAAAATCCTGTTGAATAAGGTATAGTCAAATACAGAGGCTTACTCCCTTCGAATTCAGTTTATAGGATGTGCTGTTTTGTAATGCGATCATTGCGACCGGTAAGTAATGTAATCTTTCTTCCCCCGCTAAATAAAACCACAATCTACTATATGAGTCTCTTGTAGCTTGAGTTAAGGTATCTTCTCAAAAAGAATAGTCTAAGGATATATCAGGACGTATGCAAGACCTACTATCATGGGTCAATAAAAACATCATATGCTATATTTGATGTGTTCAGCTGCTAATAGGTATTGTGAAAAAGACAAGCGATTTCGAACCTGTATCCTGCATAAATATAAGAAGATAAAATATAAAAATTTTAATGATGTCCATGATGACAAAACCACCTTCGTTATTTCCACAAACTTTCTTACGCTGGCACGACGCGCGTTTCACCACACTGGCATACTCGCCACAGTGTGGTGAAACGCGCGTCGTGCGAGAGTAAGAAAGTTTGTGGAAATAACAAAGGTGGTTTTCTCATCATGGATATCCATAATTTCCACGAGGTCAGGCCTGAGATCATCAGTTTTATTTTAATGATGGTTACCATAAAGACGTGCAATAGTTAGTTAATATTGTGACTCTCAAGGCTAGCATAATGCAAAATTAGATGCAACCACAAATAAACAATGTCCGTGACATTCTGGCTATAAAAAAATAATATTAATCGCTTTTTCCTAAGTCCACGAGCTAAGTTAAGGGGCCATTCAAGTATTACGTAAGGTGATTTTGGTAACTTTTTGAACCCCCTACTCCCCAATGTAAGACAACGTAAGATTTTATGAACTCTCCACTCCTGATCTTACGTAAGTTGTCATACTTTTTTTGAACCAATCGCATAGATAATAATACGTGGGCGATTCCATGTCCAAGTGTGCAAAAAAATGACCTTATCAACGCTGGTTTATAATTTAAGTTTTAAAAATTATAGGCCATTTTGAAAAACGTAGAAATATGAATTTTTAGTCATATATCGATAAAGATTATCCATATTTCGCGATTCACAGTAACGGCGCGACTCTCAAAACACTAAATCTTCACAAATGCGATTTATCCAAACTAATGAACTCAAGGAATTGATAATAACTTTTTCTATAGTTTAGCTTAAATTCAGGCGTACTACCACAGCGGTAATCTTATATAGCACGATTTTTCGTCCAACGATAATTTAATAAGTTGATAAAAATTGGATCTCGAAAGTAACTTAAATATTATGTAAGATTATCTCGGACCCCTTCACCCCCCTATGGAAGACAACGTAAGAAAAGTTCAACCCCCCTCCCTCCCCAAAACGCCTTACGTAATACTTGAATTGACCTAAGTGAACTGCAGTCGTAAGTAAAAAAAAACAATGGGGCAATTGAAGAAGATTTACATGGTGCAGGTATTTTATTAGAGGTATTATCAAATGGAGAAGAATAAAATCTTTATTACGGCGAGACATAGTACATTGTTCTACTACAAATCAAAGGATACTAATCATGAGCGTAATTTCAGCTTTTTAACTGGGGTGGCAATGTTTACCAGGGGAAGGGGGGCCTCTCCCGGAAAATAAATAAAAATAAGTGTTAAATTGTTAGTTTTTGAAGTTTAGGCAAAATTAGGCATGTTTAATGAAGAATCAAGAACGTTCAAGATTATGCAGTGCATGTATAACTGTATTTTCCAATTGTTTGTAAATTATTGAGATTTTTACTTCAAAATTCTGGGGTGGCAAAATTCTGGGTTGCACATATATGGAGTTGCAATTGCCACCCCTTTTCACCCCCGAATTACGCCACTAATAATAATCATACGATGCGCTACACTTACGTATGGATTCGTTGATTAGGTTCAATCCACTAATTCGTTCAGTGCCATATTTTCGGTCGTTATGAACGATTTGAAGGTATAAATCATTATCATGAACCAAATCACAAGAACCGAATCATCAACTTGAATCGGAATTCTCACCTCTACTACTACGCGAAAATGTAAAGTAAACGTAACGAGGACTCGAAGGCGCAATATGATCCGTAATTTTCAATTTCCGTCTGACTAGCTTCCCGCTTGACTGCTGTCCGCTGCTAAGCTTGCCTGCGATGGAGCCTCACAACAGAATAGGTAAGCGAAATGACCCTGACAGCTTGAATGATTTTCGTCGCTCATTTTTTCGTAGTTGAAGGTCCGGCAGTTGATGAATAGCCTCGGACGAAGGTGGGTGTCTGTCTCCGTCAGGCAGTTGCAATCGTTGTGGTAAATCTGTGCTTCTTATCGCCTTTGTCTTTCATCCTTTGTGGTTTTATCGGAATCACGTCATTCCAATCGGTGAAATCGTTGAACTTGAATATGGAATACTTTAACAAGAACGACTGCCGACATTTCACTCCAGACTGACAGCTTCTTTTGAGGGAGTTCGTGCAAATATTCGGTTCTGGATATTATTTCTTCATTTCGAATGAAAGTGGAAGCGTCAGTGGAAAATGTGTACAGAGGAGTGACCTAAAAATTGTGCATTATGTTATTGTGGTGATCAATGGATGCTGTAATTCCCTACTATGTTGAGCAGTGAAATATATATCGCATGTTTCCCGTGTTTGCCCCTGGCCAATGTTTTGAGGACTTAAACGTTGGTATGGCCTCACCGAACTCTATGGGTGAGTAAAAATTTTTTTCTATTCGTGATAAATGTTGTTGTATAATAGTGCTTTTGTATTTAGATTTATCATTCAGGCTTATTTATTGTTAAACCTAACCAATGACCTAATGTTAGGGCGTACCCAGGATCTGAAGTAGGAGGAGGCAGCTCATGATAAAACGGAAATCATGTTTCTTGGAAGTACTCAAAGCTTATTTTTTAGCTTCTGAGCGAATGGGAGGAGATTACACTTTAGGTATAACGGGAATCGTATGCCGAATACTTCAGAAAGGATTTACGTATTACGCTTCTTCGCGTTGATTCCAAAAATTGAATTTCCGTTAGTGATGATCCATGTTCCGAATTTGTGGAGTCAAATGGTAAATTTCGCTGTGAAACATTGTGAATCTTACTTGGGCATTTCACGGATTTTGCGTAATTATTTTAACATGGCATGGTTTCGAAATCACTACAAATTTGTTAAGATACTAACCGAATTAATTTGTTGGAAAATACTCATTGACATTAATGTGTTGTTGTGTTCATGGTTGTGTTTACATCAAATATTCTTTATCTAATTTCATTAAATATGTTTTTGTGACCCTGCACTTAACTAGAACTCTGTGGTTCCCAATATTTTTTGCCCTTCTTGAAGAAATAATTTTTTAAAGAATAAAAGTAAAGGTGGCTTAAGAAAATTTGCCAATGCCTATTCGGTTGGCCACATTTTTAATGTTCCCTATACACTGTGTTTGCTTTGCGACGAAGGAAAGAGACAGCGAGCCTTCTCCTCCACCGGGGAAGTTTTCCTACCTTGTTGAGTGATAGACGTCTAGACGCACGGTTGCCATTTCAGCGTGCATGAGGTTGGCTCCGCATTTCCGCGTGGCAACAGCGCACATCTACACCTACGTAATACCCCGCTTGCCACCTGAAAGGTATGTGGAAGGGGATCGTATTTTTGAGGCCGCTTTTAGCGTAGAACTTGCTGAAAGCGTAGTTCGCAGCCATTCAAATTATCATGACACCAAGGCAAACCCTTTTGTAATCTTCGCATGACACCGTAGCCTCCGAGATGTATGTACAGGCCTTAAGCTCTAGATTAAAAAGGTACGGATATTTTTCCTCGACCAATGCCGACAACCGAGGCAATTAAGGAAGAAAAGTGGCATTACACAATTATAGTATTGTATAAAACATCACAATAAAAGGCTCAAATTCGCCTTAATTCTTGCCAATATTTTTTCCCGTTGAAATCAGTTTACTCACTATCTTTCCATGTAATGGATAGGTGTATTTGATTTCTCTCCCAATCTAGAGCTTTATGCAGGCCGGAACACTGCTTCCCCCACTTTGAGTTGTTGGAAAATGTTTAATGGTAGTCCTATGAATAGCACGGGAAATACGCTCGCTATCATTTTCTTATGCCCAGCCTAAATAATTATTTCTATTCGCACGTCTCAATGTCAGAGCCATTTTACCTTTATTAAAATATTTACGCACATGGGGAAGCATTACCATTATTTTAGCTGCGGTATTTTTGCAACTATAATTAAAAAACGGTAATAAAGATCGACGATATGAATTTTAATTCGGCAGCGATTACGATTCGGTGCGTGACAACTGACTTCATTTGTTTGGCTTTTTTGGTATTGGTATCTATACTGTCATTGAAAGTTTACAGCACCAGTTTGTAGTGACTGCCTTACTTTTATGTACAATCCTATGAATCTTAGTGAAGGTATTGCTAAAGTTGTTTTCCTAATGTTAATTGCAAATACAAAGGATTGCAATTGAATATATGCAATAGATACTTCTTCCAGGGTTGAACTCACACCCGAGTGTGAACCGAGACTCAATAAATATTACTACTATGAATATTACTTTGAGTTCATTTTTACTATGCCGTTGAGAATAAGACACTCAACCCGCTATGGTATGATACATAAGCGCTACTAAATTTGCCTTACATAGCATTCCGAATCTATACATGCGCGCATAGGGGCCTAATGTCTCCATTGTCTAGGCGTAGTGTTATTTTCTATTGTCTCCCATTCGTAGTACTTAAAGATGGTGCATCCAAAATTCGAAAGATGGCAATTATATTAGGGATACAATCTACAAATATGCTATATTTGCTATACTGACTTTGCAAAATGCTATTCGTGAGCTGCAAATCGCTGGTAATTTCTTTCTTACGAGTTCGGAAAAAGGTAGCTTTAGAGCCGCAGTTCACTAGTAAGAATACAGTGCTTATAACGCAGGTAAAATGGTTTATATGTGGTATCTGGTGCAATTGGAAAGGTGAGCGAAGCAATAGGGGATACATAAGTTTTAATGCGCGCGTATATGGTTTTAATCAGGTGTTCCAAGTAGCATTACTGAGCTGTCATAAACGGTAGGTCTTTGGCTTAAAGAGTATATCATGAAATACTCATTAAGCCAAAAGAAGTTAGAATGAGGAATTCAATGGGATTACAATAAGAAATCATCATGCGGGGCCTTATTGAGGAGCTCATCGGTGAGTTATACTATGTGTGACGTCGAGCGGAGGGAAACTTATCCGATCGACAATTGCTGTTCGCCCGCCAGGGCCGTCTACTTGTGTACTACTTGTCGCCTGTTCATGTATACATGACCAACTTGCGTTATAGCCAGGCAAGACATAGTGTCTCATTGACACGGGTATCATGTGACCAAGCATTATCCCTATTATCTGTTAAATAAGTGTTCCTGAAATGTCTTGAGTTCAATCTTCATTAAACCCAACGCTACGAGACCGCGATTCCTCAAACACGCAATATCATTGTTAGTCCTCGAGGGTGGGAGCAGCGTGTCAATCTTGATAGGTGCCTAACCCCCTGGGGCGAGGATTGTCTCAGTTTTCCATAAGTTTTCTCCGTTTCTCATATTTCCATTTTCTCAGATTCGCATAATATTTCCTTAACCGCTACAATCTCAATCTAACGAAAGTAACATAGCTTTTAGGACAGATACGCATGGATTTACTTTACGATGAACGTAGTTTTGCGCAATTTATTCTTATTATTCATGCACAATCAGGTGATACTGAAAATAAGCCAGGTAATATTCTGGTTTATATTGTTGGTGCTCACGTGATTGTATATGTACATAAGTCAACATATATGTGATTGGAATGTTTTCGCCTTAAGGGATTAAACACTCAAATCCCTCGTCTACATTTATGCCGAGTATGAACCCTGATCCTATTAACATCGCTGATAGTTTTATTTTCGGTATTTTACCTGGAAATTTTACGCTTTTAGAAACCTTAACTTAAGAAAAATTTCGCAATGTTTGAAGTACTGAAACTTTTTTTCGTCAAACAATTGTAAAAAAGATACAATTACGATCTCACGAATAAATAAAATCATACGTAAGATGAACTCGGACCCCCACATCCCCGTACGCAAGACAATGTAAGGCGCGTCCACACTATGCCGCGGTTGGCCGTTGGCACTGCCAGGTTGGCAAAGCCAAAGCGGCAAAGCAGACTGCTGGCCTGCCGTCTACATCTGAGTTGGCATTCAGTCGCACAATGTCTGCCGAGGAGGATTTACTTGTTACTTCGGCTGCATTCATAATCATTGAAAATTATGAAAAAATACGCAAACGGCGCAAACGACGGTTTTGGGTGCGTCCAAGCCTTCTAAGTAGAGCACAATACGGAACTAAAGACTTAATTAAGGATTTATTATTGGATGACGTAGACGAATTGAATCTCGAGTACAGATCTGGATGTGGTTTCAAAAACCTTTTTCGTATGAAAAGTAGTGACTTTGAAGTTCTTCTGAATAAGATAGCTCATATCATCAAGAAGGAAGACACCCTTCAGAAGATCTATTCCTCCAGATGAACGTCTTGCAGTTACTCTGCGATTCTTAGCGACGGGAGATTCTTACCACTCGTTAAGTTACACCTTCAATATTTCGAAGCAAATAATTTCAAACATCATCCCGATTGTTTGTGATGCAATTGTCAGCATTTTACAGGACTACATCAAGGTAAGAAAAAAACAGTATCAATTACAAATGAAAAATTTATTTGGTAAACATGTATCTCAAGTTTGTTATAACAAAAATAGAACCCAAGTCTCAGACTCAAATTATAATTTTGAAGAGTTGAGGTGGGAACTCAACTCCTCCTTCCCCCTTAAACGTCTATCGTAATACATACTTGAATGGCTCCAAATGTCCATATATAACAGGCATAGTTTTTTTTCGTCCATGCAATTTTTCAAAGACATGGAATTATTGGGGTACTTAGAATTTATTTTAAATTTTGAGAAGCTGAGAACAAATTCCTAGTATAAAATCCTATTAGGTTAAAATACTGATCATAAACTGCATGTCTGTGTACGACTTCTACAAATGAGTTGTACTTGCGATGGTTTCAGGAATTGCAGACGCTTTGGTGAGAAAAAGGTCAAGGAGTTTCATGTGGCCTAAAAAAATAAGAAAATAGGCTAGATTTTCGTGCAGTTAATTTTGCTCACGCGCATTTACCGAAGCAATTATTTGCTGAACTCTGCCTTTACCTCTTTCTGCTGTTATTATTACAGCACAGTTATTGATGCACCTAAATACACAAGTCAGTGCGTGAAGTTGCCCTTAAAATATAGTGAATTTCCAAATGCTTTCTAATTGTAAACTTAGATGAAGTTTATGTTATAATGGTAAGTCTTCAATCAACATTAATTCTTTATTTTTATTAAGATACAGGCAAGGAACGAGTTAGGCCGTGGGTATCAAAGGCGTCTTTATATCCCATTAGCTGAGGGGTACCTCATAGAAAAATTGGGTTTGGTAGACCGTCAACATTATACCCTGCTGGATGTCGCTTTCGTGAACGTCAGGATCTTCTATCAGGGAGGTGAATTGCTGGTGAAATGATTTAAACAAATGAGCAGATCTTCCCTTTACTGGATAACTCCCCCGTATCCCCGTCATGTTCTTGTTCGTGTTCTCTCATCGGGTCGAGATGTCTCCCATTTTAATACTTCGGGAAAAAAGGGGATTAATATTTATTATTGTTAGATTATGGGATATTTGTTGCTTTATGGGCGATCTTAAGGTTTTCAAAAATTACTGAAATTCTCATAGAATGAGTAAGTACATCAGACTTACAATTAGAGATAGAAGTGTTGAGGGAAAATTAACTGGAAGAGGAATAAGTAGTGCTGCGAAAAGTGAATTCATTGACGAAGTAGGTATCCAGTTGTTCGTGTCCAGCTCTGTTTAACGAAAAAATAGCTGCAAAATATAGCTTGTTATTAATTTTAATTATATACATGATGAGAAAACCACCTTTGTTAATTCCACAAACTTTCTTACGCTGGCACGACGCGCGTTTCACCACACTGTGGCATAATCATGTGCACATGATTATGCCACAGTGTGGTGAAACGCGCGTCGTGCCAGCGTAAGAAAGTTTGTGGAATTAACAAAGGTGGTTTTCTCATCATGGATATCCATAATTTCCACGAGGTCAGGCCTGAGATCATCAGTTTAATTATATAGTTAATATAATACATATTTTATTAGTTAGCCACCAAAATCGCTTGATAGTTTTACCGAAAAGTACCTATTTAAGCTGCCGAAAAATATTTTTTACCTTAGAGGAAAACCCTGTAAGGCCTTGTCGTTCTGTAGCATTAAATTAATTAGTAAACGGATTTTTAATTTTTGCTTTATTTTCACCAGGATGGTGGAGAGAAAATTATAATACAATAAACTACACGTCTCTCCTCCTTTGAGCTCTCTCAACGAGCAACCTTCTCTCCAAATCATAAATAATCGCACATAAACTACAAAATTATAGAAACCATAAATGTACAACGTAAAATACTAATTTAAGGAGTGAGGCATTACAACCCGTAGCCCTGATTTTCCTTTAATTAATTGCAGATGTATAGTATTACTCGCTATGAGGGGGCTCAATGCTTCAAACCTGTTATCACTCATATTCATCGTTAGAACAACATATAAAACTCAGGGAACTAATTGTTCCTAATTGTTCGCGGGCTAGATTTACCTTCAGCAAATTCACCGTCTGTAGTATCGGATTTTAGTACTAGTACAGTAATACGGTTTGAATCAAATATAACTTTGCTCAAACACAGTGTTGTGGTGATTTTCTAACGGTCTATCTCATGTGATGTGCTCGACATATACCTATTTATAATTGAATATTTTACGCTAGGATTAGTAAAAAAATTGAAGTCTTACCCTTACCCCTAACCGAAAATAAGTTGAATGTCACTACACAATCTTACTTAACGTCTGAGCGTAATTTTAGAAAAGTAGCAGTTAATAGAAGCACAGTAATAATTTATTTAGTGCCAAATTTGACATTTTTAAGCCTACTACGCGTTTAACAGATCCAAGTAGAGAATTGAAATCACGTTACAAATTTAATGTTTCATTATAATACCAGTCTCTTAGCCAAGAGTTAGGACTAATTTAATTTGCAGTGGCCGTTAATCTTGCAAGTTCCCTAACTCATTTATCTTTTTTCATCGCTATTTTAAGATATCACTGCTATTATGCAGTGCGGTTACGGTTAGAATCTTTTGATCAAATGGGGAATGAAATTGGTACATTCCCAAGTCATAAGCCTTTTTTAAATATTCCTTGCTCACTGTGAATTAAAGTTTTTAATTGAGTCTAGAAAAATACTAAATGCTAATTAAACGTCGATCCCTTACTAATTAAAATTAGGTTCTCTCAAAACAAGTGTATCTTTTTAAATTTTATTTATCTATCGTTAAACACTCTCATTTCCTCTATGACCTATATCTTCGATTTGACATTTCCTACCTTAATTTTGAAGATGCATTCAGATAAAAGGTTACAATAGTGATGGGTCGGTCGTGAGTGATCGAATCCCGAGATCAAGCTCTCTTAAAAGAGAGATCGATGAACAGCTTCTCTCCAATGACCGAGGAGTTCATCTTCACCGATCACGATAGGAATGATTGTATGACATCAAGTATAGATAACGAGACTTGAGACCGGCCAAATAAATCTTGAGCGAGTTTTCTAACGAGAGATTCGAGAGTTACTTGCTCTTTCGTGAGATGTACGCAGTTAAGGCGTGTGAAGCAACTCATGAGTTATTTTTATATTCGTGATTTCTCATCGATGCTCCGCTCGGTTGCGCAAACAAAGACTTAGCGTAATAACAGTCAACAATTTACATCATGACACAAATATTTTGCATTGAGAGAATTTTACCAGTTTTGCTGGCTCGCTTTTTAGTAGAATAATAACATCATTAAAAATGAAGACCGAATCCGTTACACTGTCGGTAAAGAGACTGCTGGGTTGAGATACAAGAGGAATGCAATGGAAACTAAACATGATCCAGGTAATTATCTGTTTTTTTATTTGCCAGGTGATGCATTATTTGTGACTGCGTTGGCTATGTAGTGCCGTTATTTATTACGTGCAATAGGTTAATCGTCACCTGTAAGTAGTACAATACAATACTGTTTCCTATGAATTTGTTTTCCTTTGCCACGATGTGTCGTAAATTATGTGAATAAATATATGAGTCTATGACGTGATCGCTTAGAAATCAAACCGGATACCCTTGCCACGATATTATACATACCGGCCGTTTATATAAATAGCTGTACTTCATATAGCCAATTCATTTTTAAAATTCAACTCCGCTCCTCTCTCTTCATTCACTTTTTACAGACTTTGATGGTGTTGCTATCAATCAAGGAATGTTTCCAGTGCTTCATTGGATGTCCATTGGTTTTCCTATGTCTTCCGAAGTGCCGGCGTGTTTAAATCACCGGTGTATTCATTCAGCATTGTATTTTCGCCGAATTGTTTTGGAATACGGTTTTGTTTTGGCGTTCATACCTACACATATTTTTATCTGTAATTCTAATCAGCGAATCCTAATTTCCTAGAATAAAATTTCGTATGTGTCAATATGTTTCATTTTTATTTAGAGGAGTGGTATTTTAAGAACTTAATTTCAGGAACAATAGTGTGATTCCGTTTAATATAGAGCCAGGTTAGTTCCAAAAACGGGTGTAGACATGGAACTGCAAATTATGATAACCCACAGGTAATTTGATTTATGCTTTCATCATTATACTTTTGTAGTGAATAGTAATTTAAACTCTTGTACAGGTTTGATCAGTGAATATCAGCATAAGTTTCCAGAACAGTTCATGACAGTGATTATGATTTATACCTGTTATTTAATCGCTATGCTGTTTATATTTGGGCTGCTTCGCTTGGCGGTGGGCCAAGGTAACGGGAGTCCAATTCTTTTGCATTTGAAAAGAGAGCAGCTTCAATAAACGGTAAAATTTAAATATCGGAATATCGTTGTAAGCAAAAAATGAATTACATGAGTGGTTCATTACTTCAGCCTAAGGCAATCCCATTGAAATAGACAAAGAGTTATTTCAATCAAAAAGGGAAATAATGACATGGTAGGTATACGTACTAATATGATTAGGAAGGCAATTTATGACTACATACCACCGATACCGTAATTTTCTGCGTGCAGTAGACAGAATCATCGGTTATAAAATATCGCTAGCAATCTGTTATCAACAAAATCATCATATCATCCATCAAAATGTGTATTCCGACATGGCTTGTACAGTGAGGAGCATATTCATTTAAAATTTAATTCCCTGCCAAGGACAAATCATAATTTATGATGCTACTAATTAGTCATTACTGGCCCAAAATAGGATTAATTAGGCAACATGAAGTTGTAACACGCCTCAACTCACGGTAACTACCAAGGATACTATATAACGACTATATAATGTCGTGTCGGTTCGACCGATAATCAGCGGTCCATCTCGCGGGCACTCCCCTCGCTCGTAGCCGGAAGAGTCATCGTGCCGACTTCCCCACACACGATAAACCTTCGTTTCAATATTCTCGACAAATATTACGTCTCTTGCATAAGTACTTACCGACTGTAATTGAAAATTGAATTTGAGTGCTACGGTCGGATAATTTGTTTTAAATTCTTACATCCAAAAGAAAACGTTGATCGGTTCGAACTACATACCAAAATAAAATTTCGCAGCGTCCTATGCTAGGTACTATTAATCATTGGTTTTTATAATGAGTTTTTAATAATTTGTGGTCCATAAAATATGCCACTCTTCAATAGTTTTGTAATTAGTGGGATATTTCTAATATTCTTCGTAACTATACTTAAAATCACAAACCAAGAACATTGTGTAAAAACAAAACAAACCTTCGAACGTATTGCACAATTGTACCTTCAATTGCTTTCGATGAATTATCCACAGATTCCACGGAAACCGGCACTGAACGAGGTAGCTGTACTAAAGCTCTGTATAGCTATCAAGAGCATTCAGCTGTACACATCGGTCATGCTAACAGTATATCTCTCACTCAGTATATGACTCACGAACGACCAGATTTTTTATCTATCACGACTTTCCTGAGAGATCATTGATCGTAGGCAACTTGAACTGCTCACTAGCTGGAAAATCGTTCACTCTGACCCTAAGCTCAAGATCGAATCACAAGTGGGAGTGATCGACGTGACCGAAATCTCTCAAAGGACCGACTTTGCCCATCACTAGGTTACAAGCTCTCTTGGTACCTATATTCTCAGACATGGTTGTCGATTACAAATGCATAACAAATGTCAACGAGGAAATACTTCCGTAAGGAACTGAGGAATATAATGATAACCGCTGATATGCAAATGTTTGTCATGTCTGATATTATTTTCCAAGAGTTCATATTTATTGAAAGAACAGATGCCGCTTTTGAAATCCATTGTTCGAATCTTTTCAAATTTTAAGCTAAATTCGCAAACCCAGCCAGCAGTAACTCCTCAGCTGAGCCAGTGTAGAGGATTTTTTAAAACGGAAATGGAATTATCGAATGTTCTGGCCAACAAATATCTCACATATTTTCTAAATAAAACAAATGAACACGCTATAACTCAGAAATAATAAAAACATGTATTCACACCGTCAAAATATTGCGCGTTTGCGTTTTTCTGCCATAATTAATACTGGGAACAATGATTATTTATATCTCGCTTAATTCTAGGAAAAGACTTGGCGTGTGTAGAAGGAGATGACCCAAAACCTTAGTCTTTCATTTTTTGTGTATGAACACTAGGTATACTGTATGTTATTCTGGATATTGATGTTGTATCTCTACATCTTAAAAATACATCTAATTAGGAAACATTTATATGGCTGAGATTTTGTCATCCAGATTCCTTCCATCCTGTGGTTATAATATTATTGGACAACTAAATATAAGGCTTATCAAAGGATGAACAACTAAACCATTTCCAAGAATAGAGGTATATTTATTAATTCTCGTTGCTGTTTACTTCTTCCCAATCTTCGGTCAAACATTTTCATACTCACAGTAAATGCCAACTGAAATGCGAGTTATTTTCCCCTCCTGTCTCAGTAACCAAATGTATGTGATTATATTCCTCTCTGAACATTATTCCTCTAAACGTCCACGTAAATAGTTGGACAAGTTCGCTCAGTGATAATTTCCGCGATTTAAAAAAACTGGCACGGGAGTTTGAATGGCTTCTGGGTTCCACGGCGTCTGTCTATCTTGATGGCGATGACGTTTCGTGTCCAATGCAGGGCACATCTTCTGATCGAATCAGAATGCCGAAATTTGGAATGAAGATTGACGGAGGCGCGGAACCCGGAAGCCACTCAAAAACCTTCACTTCAGCGCTGCGCAATTCTCCAACAGAAATTAAACACTGATGATTCCATCCTTGATGATGAAAGTATTCAAGATGCATTTTGGCAAGACATTTTGCATTTACGGGGACATGTTTCATGCTTACACGTGAACAGATGTTGTAAGTAATATCAATGCGTTATGATACGTTATGTTCAGCTAAGTAAATCGTATCTTTTCTATATATCATTTCAGTTATGAAGTAAGTAATATTAAGGTTAATCAAAACATATACTGCTGTATATGCCTCTATTTACTCATTTTCATCCAAACGATCCAGTGCTCGGTTTTTTGCACTCCGATAAAATTTGACCCGATCATCTTCGTCTGCGAATATTTCTTTTAGACCTTAACGTTGAATATTCGTACCTTGAAAATGAAGTGCTTCTGTTTCTCTCTGGTCATTCTCTTCAGTACTTATTTCTGGTTTTTCTTTACAGCTCAGCTCAGATCAGCGTAGATGTCTGCTACTATTCTGTATCCCGCTTTGTGCACCATTTTATCCGCATCTTGATCTTCTCGATTCGCCCACAGCATCAGGATTCAAAGACTTCTACTATTCTCTGGCTTGCTTTCCAATGATCCATCTTCGCACCATGGGGTGAGTGTCACAATCCTCACGGTACTGTTTGCCATTCTACTTCCGTGTCTGCTTCAGCATATTCTTTACGCGCTGTAGCCTCCTCATCATGGACGACTTCATAGCTTGTGTATGACGCCCCAGGACCTTTTTTCAATCTATGCTGTACTGCTTCCGAGATGATCAAAAGGTTCTATGTCTTTTTATTTCTATCTTTGGGATACCCTTAGTTTCTCCGTTTCTAATGGAAATTAAAAATTATCTTCGGAATAAAAAAAAACTAATTAACTCATACCTTGAAGCATTTGATCCGTTGCTTTCAATAATGTCCAAGTTAGTTCCGCTTCGTTGATGAAATTGCGATGTCATCCCCTGAAGTAGTGTGTGTTAGCTATCTTAAAGATCCCCTTCAGTCATTGGATTTTATCTTCTTTCCTATCCAAACATGAAACTGCACTTTTGAGAGGTTGCTCCCTCATATTTTCCTTAATTTTCATATTTTTATGTAATTTATATTTAATCGTCATTCATTTTAAATGTGTGAATGTTTCAAATTCAAATTAATGTGTACCTACCGACAAAACGAACGTTGTATTGCCGACCGATTACGAAGGAAACTGCACAGTTCAATATTATGTTACTTATTTTTCCCTGACTTTACAAGATCAAATTATGTTTCATATTTTCCCCTCCAAATTTATGATAGTTTTCAGAATGTGTATCGTTATTTACTTAATGTTTTGTTCTTTCGATAACCAATCTATCCTGCGCCAATAATATATTTCAATACTTATACATTCATACTACAAACTCATCGCCAATAGCTTAAGCCGTATTAATAATTCCGATTCGTGTTACCAATATAATGACCCAAAATGTGAATTGGCTTTTTTCCCGATGGCATTACAATCCGCTTGCTTTAAACGACTTAATGTAAGGTGCTCAGGACAAACTTATCGCACCCGAGTGCGTCCACCAGTTCGTGGTTGGATGTGAAATTAAATTCTGTTATTCTATTGAAATTTATGAATTTTCTCCCAGAACCAACCAGAGGATAAGATACAAAAGTTGAATAGGTTATCTGGCGGACGCGCATATGCCAACGGATTAGCTTGACATGCCTAATCTAATCGCGAGTATTGTCATGAAATCCGTTATCACTCCAAACTGGAACCATGGCGGTGAAAGGATTAAAATGATTTGACGGCTATGTACCGAGGTATGTGAAGATAGGAACTTGGAGCCCCAATGCTAAGTCTTAGAGATTCTAGATCGACGATTCCATCGCTTTGCATGCGTTGCGAGTCGCTTATTCCTTTTGCTATGCTGGCTCCCATCTCCAAGGGTTTTCTCCATTTCCTAACAACATCCTCTATGGAAGCACGTGTACTTCGTTAACAAATTCCATTTGGGGATTGAGGGTTT
The DNA here is from genome assembly GCA_963573305.1 of Pyrrhosoma nymphula. Lineage (NCBI taxonomy): Eukaryota > Metazoa > Arthropoda > Insecta > Odonata > Coenagrionidae > Pyrrhosoma > Pyrrhosoma nymphula. The sequence continues at coordinate 43,626,037 of OY754334.1, forward strand.
ATAACAGATGGTTGTAGGACTAGGTTTAGAATCGATAAAGAATTGGATCAAATCGAAAGTCCAAACGTTAATACTCTAGCACAAGATTCTCGAAGCATACTATTATTGCTGTTTCGAAAAAAACGAAAGAAAGAATGCAACAAAATAATGAGGACTTCACTAGTTTCCTCCGATTATGTAAACGTTGGTAAAGTTAACACAAGTATGCAGTCAATATTTTTTCACCATTACTTTCATGATTACAATCTAGTAACTACATCATAATTACCATAGCTGCTACAGGCAAACTGAGTTCAACACGGCTGATAGACGGTCTAGTTTGGGTGCCGTATTTTACTCGGAGGCTATACTCTAAGCTATGAAAAATTGAAGTTGTACGAGATTCATGGCGACTCGGAGAAGGTTTTATTATACCCCTTACTACAATTCTGGCAATGATAGAGGCGAAAAAATTATGGAGATAAACTGGATTGTTAAAAATGCATTATGCCACAAACTATCGATGACTTGAACAAAGTTGGAGCGAGATGATGAAACACTTGCTCAACTCTCGTTTCTCTTTTCGTATTTTCACTCACCCATTTTATTTTCCCTACACCGTACTCACACAGTATATCACACCCCCTGTTGCGCGCTATTACCGTGGCTCGCGGGGTAATATGTTGATGCAGAACACTATATGTATAAATTACATTTTTGGTGTGATAGTTTTTTAAAATTTGATTAGTATTTATTCATTTTATTTAGCTAGCTTTTTCTTTTTAACCGTTAACCCTAGATATTTTATACTACCCGATATTCTCAGACGGGAGTTCTTTTCCGAAGTATTCCTAGTCTCCTCTTTGAATTACACGACATTTCTCACTGCCTTCATAATCCCTTACCTTTTATATCATTCAACTCCACAAGTATGCTGTAGTGTGTAAATATCTCCCCTCCACCTCCATCTTAATTGTATTTTTAGTACATAATCCCCCATGTAGTTCGCTGAAGCCTTTATATCCTGTATGTATATATCACTAATTAAGTCGCTCATATTCGCTCTGCTTTCCTCGGCAGCAAATTCTTCGCCCGCTATGCGTGAAATGGCTCGAGTCAAGATAGGAAATTACTCGGCAGAGTGGGTGATTAGTCGGCGGGGGAAGGAGTGAACGGTGACGGTGGGAGACGGGGAGAGATGATCCCGTAGCTGCCGGGGAACCCTCTCTTCATAACGCGCGGGAGACATAAGTTCGATTCATGTCGCGTGGGAGGTGAGTGAGAAGTTTCAAGGGGCGGTTGACAGTGACGTGAAAGGATTTCGGTTCCTATGTAGGCCAGTCTATCGACAGTGGAGGCTCATGTGATATGGAGTCGCCGAGTCAGGCTGTCAAGCATTACGACTTTGTTGAAGAAATGTGCCCTTCAATTATAATGCTAAATCGACGACCTTCGATGCCATAAGAAGTCCATATGTCAGAAATAACTAGTGCCATTAAAAACCTGAATTGATTAAAATAATACTTCCGGGATATTTTCCGCGTCAATAATTGATAAAAAAATCAACGTTTCTTCTCCAATTCCGGAGTCTTCTCCAAAGGTTTGATGGTTTGGTTCCTTTATTTTTACGGCGGAATGTGAGGATAGGGGAAGTGGAAGAGAGTCGGTCGGTTTGCATTCTTTTATAAATGACTGGGCTCAATGTGTCGCTGATATAGGTATATCCAAATAGTATAGACTATAGAGCCACGTGACCACCCCTTTAAAGAAGTCTCCGGCATTGAAAGGGAATCATTGGCTATTGTTTTTCAATCATTAGCGAACGAAACGTATCAAGGGGATATTCAAGTATTACGTAAGACGTTTTAGTGGGGAGGAAGGGGATTGTGCTTTCCTTACGTTGTCTTACGGAATGGAGAGTGAGGGGATCCGAGATAATCTTACATAAAATTTAAGTTACTTCCGAGATCGTATTTTTATCAACTTATTAAATTATCGTCGGACGAAAAATGTCACTTTTTAAGATTACCGTTGCGGTGGCACGCCTTAATTAATGCTAAACTGTAGAAAAAGGTATGATAAATTCCTTGCGTTCCTTAGTTGGAAGATATCGGATTTGTGAAGATCTAGTGTTTTGGGATTCGCGCCTACTGTGAATCGCGAAATATGGAATATCGTTATCGATATCTGATTAAAAATTCATATACCTACGAAAATCTAAAGATCCTATGATTTTGTAAAAAAATTAAAAACCGGAGGGGGTGAATTGAATTTTTGCACACTTGATCATGGAATCGGCCATGTATTTTTATATATGTGAATACTTCCAAAATTTATGACAACTTACGTAAGTTTAGTAGGGGAGGGATTCATGAAATCTTACGTTGTCATACACGGGGGAGTTGGGGGTTCAAAATATTTCCAAAATCACCTTACGTAATACTTATAATGACCCAAAAGAAAAGAGCTACAGCCGCTACCACGGCAGCCACCTACCGTATCGCCTGAAAACGTTCGCACTCCGTGTGATCCGTTTGTGTGGTATGAACGATGTAAATAAAGTCTTCGTTGAATTAACCCATTTATGCCTAGTGTTCCATTTTTGGAACACCTGATGCGACTTTCTAATTTAATGACTACGACTCATAATACACCAATATGCCACGGTTTTTCTTTCTGTACCTCTTTATAAAGATATATTGTATTACGTGGTGCAAAGAATTAGTCAGTTTTGCCAACCCATCGCAGCCAGTGTGTTGAGAAATATCGGTCTTTTTTTTCAAGGCAGTTTTTCTGAGACCATCTCAAATGTTATATTAATAACTATTTGCCATTATGCCCAAATGTTGTTAATTTTTCCCTGCATGTTCAGTAATAGTTAACCTATAGTACTTTAAGAAGAAAATTTTTAAACAATCTATTTTGTTTTAGTTATAAGCTTTTATTTAACAGTGTTCCATTTTTGGAACACTAGGCAAATCCACTACTATTATGCGTGCATTCAGGCGCACTGAAATATTCACTTTAATTTTAAATCAAGTAAGCAATTAGATGTTATGTGACTGAGGGAAACGATGCTATGTCTTGGCTATAATCAGTTTCCATTTCAGTGAAAGAATAAATACATCGATAACCAACTGATGAATTGTGATCAATTTTTACAGTAGTTGTATGTTGAGTACGATCTCGTGAAGTGGATGTGTCTTGCGTCCCGTCCGTTAGAAAGTGGAGGGTGACCGCGCCTTTAGCTAAAAGTACCAGGATGTCGAGATATTTGACAGTGCATGAAATAAATGATCTATTAGAGACAGAAGATTACGTAGATGTACGTGATATCATCATTGAACCCCCTGATAACGCAACAAAACCTGTGTCTGACGAGGACTCCGGGGATGACGATGTTTGAACAATTAACAATCTTCCCGGTGCATTGCTGCGCGCTCCTGCTCATCTCATTCATGGTTCTTCTGACGAGAACTTTGACCATGCTGACCTTTTGCTGATACCGAATGGTGATACTACTGAAAATGACGGTGCATCGGCTTCTGCTTCGCCTCAACCTCTTCTTGCTCAAAGAAAAAAGGTAAACAAAGTTGTACGCAATTGGAAGAAAGCCGATCTGACTGCCCAGCCAGTAGGAGGTAGAGTTTCAGAAGAAAAAAATCACAAAAATGAAAACCCCTGATGAATGTTTAAAACTCTTTCTGGATATTGAAGTGATTGATATGGTTGTCAAATATTGCAATTTATATGCTGCAAGTAAGGGCGTAAACCTTGAACTGACTGTTGGTGTTTTTTGAGAATAATTTTTCTGAGTGGTTACGTCTGTTCCGAGACGGCGTATGTTTTGGGAGCAAAGACCAGATTCGCATAATTCTCTAGTTAGTGGTGCAATGAGACGTGACCGATTTGAAACAATATTTTCAAATTTGCATGTTGCTGACAATTCTAACTTGAACCACATGGACAAGTTTTCCTAGCTGCGACCTCTCATAGAGCAACTGAATGACAGATGTATGAAATTTGTACCAAATGAAATATACTTCAGCTTGGATGAGGCCATGATTCTCTATTTCGGTCGTCACGGGTGCAAACAGTTCATTCGTTGTAAGCATATTCGGTTTGGGTATACATTCTGGTATGGTGCAACGCGTCTAGGCTACATTTGCTGGTTTCAGCCTTATCAAGGAAATAACCCGAACACTCAATACCAAGAATATGGTGTAGGTGCTTCAGTTGTTTTGCAATTTACTGAGGCACTCACAACGCAGCATCCTGGTAAATACCATTTTGTGTTCGACAACTTTTTCACAAGCATTGCACTCCTTGATAAACTTCATTCAATGGGCCATCAAGCAACAGGCATAGCGAGAAAAGATCGCGAAGACAAACCTTTACTATCTGATGCTACCCTAAAGAAAAAAGATAGGGGCACATTTGATTACCCACTTGATGGAAAAGGCAATATTGTTTGTAGTTGGAATGATAACAGTGTTGTGACTGTTGCATCATCTGGTGTCGGTGTCAATCCTTTGCAATAGGTCAGTCGTTATTCTCAAAAGCAGAAAAAAAAGATACAAGTTACTCAGCCAAATTTAATCAAGGTCTATAATCAGTATATGGGAGGAGTGGACCGAGCTGATGAAAATATTGACGAGTATCGAGTATCAATCCGTGGAAAGAAATGGTACTCGAGCCCCTTGTTATTCTGCTTTGAGCTGGCTTTACAAAATGCTTGGCAATTGCATAAAATAAACGGTGTGAAGCCAATAGATCATCTTGAATTTCGTCGCCGTGTGGCCTGTCACTATATAGAGACATATGGTAATACTGCTGAGCCTGGTAGAAAAGGGAGTCCATCTATGAAGCGTAACCTTGACTCACGTCATGACGGCATGAATCATACGATTGTAAAGCAAACTCGCTGTGTCCAATGTCACAAAATTACCACTTTTCAATGTAAAAAATGCAACGTATCCTTGCATGTTAAGTGTTCACCCCGATATGTCTTAATAGTGAGTTAACAAATGCCTGAATAAAATGATTTGCTTGTTATCACTGAGTACGTCATGGTAGTGGATTTGCCTAGTGTTCCATTTTTGGAACACCTCGTTATTAATAATTGGCAAGAGATACATTGTTTTTTCTTTCGGATATTGTATTCATACGTATTTTTATCTATAATATGTAAAAATCAGGGTAAAATTCGCATTTTTCAAACCTTCGGCATAAATGGGTTAATAAACTCTTTCTTTAAAAGTTTTGCTTTGAGTGAATGTTTATTACCTTTGTTTATTACCTTCGGAAAAGGTTTTACATGAGATATATTTAAATTGAAGATGTTACGCTGTGCGAAATTTGCACGGTCTTACGATGCAATTGTCTTTCATCCATCCTTTCTTGCTTTGCGAACCACTGAGCCAGCTTTATGTGCCTGTGTAATTTTCCGTCAAGTAATCATAAGCTTTTGTTATGTTAGATAATAATATTAACCTTCAATCGAAAATTCTCAATACACCGAAATGAATGTGAATGAGTGTGGGGGGGGGGGGGTCAAAAATGGCATAAATCGTCTTACGAAATACTTGAACAGCCCCCAATCAAATTTATCTATCATAAAAAAATATTCTAAATGCATTATTATAATCACTGACTTGGTCCGCGAACTTTTTAACCAATATTAAATTAATCTGAAGATTAAATTTTAAAAAATATGGCTGCGTAAGACAAGAAATCAATCTCCCAGAAGTGTCAACTGACAATCAAATACAGAAGGATAATGTTTAAGTAGCAGGCGACAACTTGTGAATATGAGTGACTGATTCATTATCATAAAAAGGAACTACTTTGTGAATATCCACTATACATATATATTTAAACCGACGTTTAGTATGATCAAGATCTTCACATTGTCCATTACTAAATCTTCATAATGGCAACACTTGCTGAATCCTAGGTCGGTTTCATTAAATCTACGGTGGATATGAACGTAGTATTTTTTTCAGAAACATAAGCTTGGAAGTAAGGTAGATATATATGTGCATTATTATTTTTTTTAATTCTTTGGAGATTTCGTGACGGCAGCTATCTGTGGTTCATAAAAGTGGCTCCCTTGCTATCATTTTATATTCTGTAGAGTCACCATTTGCAACATTGGATTTTTTGAAACGTTAAATTAATTTTGAAAATTAGGTTAAAAAAATTTGAAAAATATAAAAATATTCTCGTGTACTAACTGTTAGCAAATATTTTGTTTGGATTGATATTCGATTGGGTTCGAAAAAACACCACAGTATTACTACTTAGAAATTGAAGTTGAAAGCGTAAGTGGGTATTTTAAATAAGTGAAAAAAAGTTATTGGGATAAAAGCTCCTATTTAAATACGTATTAACCAAGGCTGTTTCAAATTAATAAGTAAAAAACAACTTTTCGCGATATTGGAACCAGCCGACAAACCCGAATAGGTTTGCCGGGACCATATTGACTATCTAAACATCGTGAAAAAACGTAAATAGGCAATATATATTGTGATGTGAATGAAATGACAACATAATGTAGCTTTGATGATAAATTATTGTAAATTGATACTGTAATGAAGTTAATGAGCATTTTTGTCTATATAAAGAACATTTATCGCTTATTTGATTCACATCTTTGCAACCGGCTTTCTGCCTGTTTAGTCCTAAGAAAGAGGGAGAAACATTTGAACATCTATTATCGTCAACGTCTTGATTGGTACTTCCTTTATTCATCATTTTAGCTGGAATTGCCCGTCCCAGTCCTTGATCATGGTAGCGTAAAAGTGTGGGAAAGAAATTCCATCAAACTGGAATTTAATTTTATTTGGAATGTACGCTGAAAAGGATCAACATTTATAATGAAAGTTTTCGTTGCCTCAGTGTGTTTACCGAAATTTGATCAGATAAATAACGGAAAGAATAAATAACATTTGGCATGCAAATGCAAACCCTCTCTTGCAACCATATTGTGGAATGAATTGTAAAATGTTTTCTTTTAATATGATTGAAAAGTTACAAATTGATTCAAAGCAAACTTAATGTGTTTGCTTCCAGCGAAGTCAAGTTTTAATATTCAGTTCTGATGGGTCATTTAAAGAGTTGTTCATTCAAACATTTCTCATTGAATTTTACAGTGATGCCCATGTTTGTGCTAGGTTTTAAAAATGTATGTCTGCGAACAATTGAAAGGCATGAAAATTATTTTTAAATTAGGTGTTCGTTAAAACTATCGGAATATTAACAGTGGCTTAAAGCACCGACCATTTCTACCAACCTCTTCAAATGTGCTAATCCAGGCTTGGTGTTGTTTATGTTATGTACTCGTATTCAGAAATGGATTTAATACCAAGATGAAAGACGTCTTCATTTAATTTTCATTTAGTTTCCCGGACAGTTTGCTTCCTATATTAAGTATTGGCTAAAGTGTCAATCATGTGTGCGATATTTCACAGAGGAAAAATAATTCGCCTTGGCTGGGATTCGAACCTGGATCCTTCGATTTCGCGCCAAGTGTACTTACGGGTGACTCCGTAATTTAGGTCACTACCGTGGCTAGTCCCGGTATCCTCAAAATAGGTGTCAATTATGTATAGAATGTACAAAAAATATAATTTTCCCCTGATTCATAGCTCTTACTTATATGCGTATGTCGTTTCTGGTCTACTGTACGATGAAATAGGCAACGTAATAAAATGTTTATGTTATATGATCACGTTTTTCTGTGAATAGCCCGAATAAGAAAAAATGAGCTTATTAGGAGAAAGAATGAAAAAAGTATATTCGAGAAAAGGAAATATGCTTGTCAGTGGAGGTGATCATCACGCAATTCCCGTTAAAATTGTGAATTGTTATAAGCTTTGGGGTACTTTATTCTTAAAGGAGCCCGAATATAAAGAGGGCTAGTTTGGTAAAAGAAGGAATGAACTGGTTTAGGTATATTCTATGTCCATATTTGAATAAACAATGAGGCGTGATATCTACTGTTATGAAGGGAATGTTTACAAAAAGGTAGGCAAAAGGTAGGGTGGGACGGAATGAAAGGCTTTGTGAAGTATCGTAAACGAAAACATTAATTAATATTTGAATGTTGACATGTGATAATAAACATATGTAAGTAAGAAGTAGAAGAAGTAAAGTATTCTTAAAATATAATCATGTTCTATGTACATTCATTTTTCCTATTTTTACATTGAAATTGAACCACGCCTGTTGAGCCGCGTCTATTTTCTATGATTTACTGTTGAAATAATAACCAACGGGATGGAGTGTGTGTCTCTCTATGTATCTATATTAGTCTCGTGGACCCTTTGACCTTCATTCTTCTCTCTCTCTTGCTTGCCTTCAAGTTGGGTGGAATTAATTCCGTTGCAGTAGACTGCCTTCCACTCCGTCTTAGTTCCCTCCAGACTCCCTTGGGAGAGCACAGGACCCATTTAACAGGACGTCATTATTCAGGGCATCTTTCTCTTTGTGTCATGCAGTGTTCTCCCCGCGGCTTTAGCGTCATGCTTTACTGTGCCCCTTCCCATCAGAGTTAACTATTTGACCTTTCTCTTTTTTTATTACAACTACAATACACGACCCGCCGCTTTCTCGTTCATATGTTAGCGTGATGTCTTTTCCGTGTCGCGTACCTAGCGATAGTACTTTCCCAAGTTGAAGGTATTTAAATGAGGAGAGTGATCCGTTGGGATGTCTTTGCAAATTAATCAGATCCAAATTCTGTAAATTGGGATGAAAGTGATTGCTTAAAAATATAATACACTCTTGAAGTTAGAAAGGTAGGTTTGAAGGAATTATGGTAAAAATAAAAAAGGAACGATTGCCATTTCCAATACATTATCATACAATACATTGTATTATTTTGTAAATAATTGATGTCTCTTTTAAAAAATGCGAAACGTTGATAAAGGGAAATAAATAATTTCCAAAAAAATACACATCCCCTGATATGACATAATAAGAGGTCATGAACCGGATAAAGGTCTTTAAAAATGCGAAACGTCGAAACAATAATAAAATAATTTTCAAAATAATAGGACTACACCACCTGAAAAACATAATGACATAATAACAGTTCATGAAGAGTAATCATCTGGATACAATATTTTGATCAGTAAAATAGGTGACATTTTATTTTTGTTGACAGTAAGTGGGTGTCCATTGCTATTACTTTAATTCTTCTTCATTATCAGTGGTTTTGAATGTTAAGATTGTTTTGCTCCAACTCTCAGCTACATTTTATTTTTTTCTAACCGCGTAAGAACTTACACTTAGGGAATTATACTTACAAGGAAAGACTATGTACGTTGCTACCTCTTTTTGAATGCCATATTTATGTAGTTCGACATGCCAAATTCTGCTGGGAATACGTCGTGGTTTGGTTTAATGAGCTCTAGTTTTGCTGTAATAAATTATTTTTCAATTGTCATTTTTAGCATGCCGAATGTAAACTCAAAAGAATGCTCTCTCTTGGCCTCAGCAAGGTGGCATACTGGTAAGAGCCTTCGTCCCATGAACCGAAGGTCTCAGGAATGACTCCCAGTGGTGGAGTTTCTTTTGTCTCGATTTCAATTATTTTCGTTCGTTTTAAAATTATTTTCAATCGCAGTAGGTCTCACCGGACGATAGAACATTTTTTTATTATTATCTTATTCATATTCGATTGAAGTATTCCGAACCCGGAACCATTACAGCTACAGTAGCTATGCAAGGGTGCGTGAACGTGAACTATTAAATGTGTCCATTGGTTATTCTGATAAACTTCCTAATCGAAATAGAATAACGGGTAACGGGTACATTCACAGTATCGCTTGCGGAATAAGGTAGTGAATAGCAGAATGGGTTAATTAAATATAGATGAACGTGGATTAGATAAAAATTACCTTATCTTATCAATCGCTTTTGTAACCAAATTACTGAAAAATTAATAAAATTACATTGTATGTAAATAATAAAAGGGAACTTTGGGAACAATTTATATATTTCACAAAATATATGATTATGCCAAGCAAAATTTCTGAAGGAATAAAACTGGCATTCATTTCGGAAAATTCCGGGGATATTTTGTGGCATTTGAACATATAGAAAATAAGAGGCACAATTTGCTAATTTCCTTACTTTGCTCTGAAGGAAATAGACGCTCTGGAACTGATGGAAATTATACTATGGCAGAAAAAGAAGATATCCCTCCACTGCGACCATTTGTTAAATTCAAGTTCTCCCCTTCACTCCATCAGTTTCCTACACTGACTCCCTCCGTGCCTCCTCCCCCCAACTTTTTGCTTACAAAGCTTCGAGACCACAAAGCTGGAAATTCCCATCCCCCATCCTCCGTCACATTTGGAGGCCTTCATCGAGGACGAAGCTCCAATTGCTCCCGACACACGCGACTCCCCTCCCTCCCCCCGCCACTCTCCACCTTCCACCGAGGACCAAAATACCGTAGCCTACTCTGGAATCTGCCTATTAGGGAACCATCGGCGGTAGCAGTAATGACCAACGACAGTGACGGTGTTCCTCCCACTCCCTCTGGTCGGAAGGACTGAGGACGATTTAAGGAAATGGCGAACAAAAGATACATTTGGTGAAAGCACCTCTAGGCATAACAAGAATGTAGGTACTTTTATTTTATTATAATAATTGAAATATTTTTTGGAATATAAGTAAAATCTTCCCCAAAGTTTTCTTTTTATATTAACAGGCCTTGTAACTTTATTTATTTATCAGTAATATGGATTCAAGATCGGTGAAAAAGATAAGGTAACTTTATTCGTCTTGCGTTCTTCTGTACGACGTCAATCGAATATGTCAAAGATAATATTAAAAAAAGTTCCATCGTCCGGTGAGACCTACTGCGATTGAAAATAATTTAAAAACGAACGGAAATAATTGGAGTCGAGACGAAAAAAAACTCCACCACTTTGTAATTGATCCTGGGATATTAGATACATGGGACGAATACTATAACCCCTATAACCATTAGGTCATCTTAAACAGCTAATAGAAAAGGGTTCTCTTTAGTTTACATTCGGCATGCTAAAAATAACGAATGAAAAATAATTTACTGCGGCAAAACTTGAGCTCATCAAACCAAACCACGACGCAGCAACGTGCGTAGTCTCTCCTTGTTAGATATATTTGAAAATAGATTTATGTGAAGTCAACCCATCCATATATCAATATATTTACGTATTGGTGGTTCTTTTCGTAATTGAATGTAGGTTTCACTATTGTTTTATTCAGTACTAACTCTTATAGATTACAACCTCTGTTTTCGTTCTGCTACTATTGCTGCTATTGATTTCTGCTTTAACATAATATAATTTTGCCATATTTATGCCTAAATGGTGAAACTCATTTATGAAATACCATTCATTTATTTTTATGGTTTACGCAAAACTATCGTTTTGTCTTTATCTATTGTTTCTATCGTCCAAATTTTACTGGTGAATTTCTGCGTTAGGATTTTGAAGAATAGTTTATGCGCTTAATCGCTATTTTTTAGTTAGTTAGTGCTTCTCCTCAGAGAAAGGCTCAATAATGTATCGCATTCTAATCTTTATTCCCTCGCATTACTTAGAACATTTGTCGACACTTCCTTGATAGTCAACCATTCATTGTGATATCTAAATGATATTGGTAAATAAATTTCTCCTTAGTTTAAGCTGCTGGACATTACCTTTTTTAAACGTTCTTTCAGGGTGTGTTCGTGCTATTAACCTCATCTGCAGAGAGATAAATCCGTGTAACCACGATCTGCTTCTTTTTTCTAACGGTTATTACCCTTTCTGAGGATTTGTTTGTTGCTTATTTTACCTCTTCTACTATAGGCTAATTTTGCCCCTAACACCTGTTCCACATTGACTTCTATACTGCATTATATATTGTTAATTCACATTGCTTTAAACCCTTTGTCTCCAAACTGCCAACCGCGTTGTAAAATGGTATTATGTTAGCTATAAATGCCCCTAAGTTCGTTTTAAATAGTTTTATGCAGTATAGTCTCTGATGAGGCTGGCGTCGATCGTTTTGTGTCTGTCCTTCTAAATTCAAACTATTATTCATTTTAATACCCATACCGCTTTAAGATTTTTCTGTATTCACTTGGGTCTTAATGTTTATGCATTAATTTTATACACGTTATAATAATTTTAGAAATTTCCTAGGATTATCGCATTAGTTTAGAGAAAATTACTTTGGTCTATAACTGTATTTAAATTGTCCCTTTTTCTGTGCACTAATATCATAGGTTGACCAGTTTGGCAGTGACTTCATCTTTTTCCATTTTTACGTTTCCTTTAATACCTTCATAAGTATTACTTGTGATAAAATGGATTGTTTTCTCTTTGAAATTTCTGAGATTTTTCATAATATTGCCATTGAAAACGGAGGATGCAGTGTTTAAAAAAGTGAAATACTTCGTGGCTATTCTGTTCTTGATAGTTCAGAGCAAGTGGAGTTGCTTCCAGGAACTACAACAAATTTGTTGAATGCATTACTGTTGTGGAGGGAGGAGAGATGTTTCAAAAAACTTGTAAATCAAACATCAAGTTCCGTCATCGACTGTGAAAAGCTACTTCCATTACCCATCTAGTTTCGCTGGACTTGACCTCACGAGCAAGATTTTCCTGTTACCGTAGCCACTCTTGAGCTGCATTATAAGCATTTATCCTCACTTATTTGAGGAACGCTTAAGTGTTCCACAAATAGACACGTCACAGCTGTCTCTTCTTCTCCAAGCCCGTCGCACAATTTCTTCGTTACAATTTAAATTAAATGAGGCTTCTTCCCTTCCACCATCTTGCCCTCTGCTATGATGAGCAAATTCCCACCCTTTATTTCACCAAAACATTTCACCAACTAAAACTAATAACCGTCGCTGACGTGCATGGAATTAGCCCCATCAATTCGTGGCATATTCAGTTGTGAATCTTGGTTATTTAGTAGTGAATCAGACGTACAATGTATCTTTTTTGCAAATCCTTATTGCGGTATTTGCCTAGTAATATCAAAATTCATGATCACAATGTATTACGCTAATCACAAGGAATCCGAGGCTATGCTGTTCGGAAAATTTTACCTCGCCTTTTATTTTAACTTTCGAGACTTAGCTTGAGAGGTAGCTCGAACATACTAGCTCGTAGTAAATACATGCTTGGAGTTCTAAAAATACGAGACAATGATTATTTTAATGATAATACAAGTATGATATCATATATAAACATAATCTTACGCAAGATCATCTTCGATTCCCATATCCCCCTTCGTGAGATAGTAAGAAGATCCCTCCTCCCCTCCCCACCTTTCACGCTCGACGTAATTGTTGAATGGCCCCCTTAGCTCCCTCTCGAAGCAATTTAGTCAGGTCATAAACCACCTCAAACATGATATTCCTGAATATGATGCTGCCGTTGCCAATAGAGTATTTGCACACTTTTGGGAAGTGACATCTAAAAAATCTATCGATACTTAAGACACTAAATTTTCATTCTGACGCTCGAGTGGCTTTTCGTTAATTTTTTATTAGCTAATAAAATCTAATAAATTATTATTGCGCCGAAACACTGGTCCGCCATGTTTTGTAGGCTCTGACGTCATCTCCCATAGTCGACCATTCGCTTCTGCTATTATGGGAGATGACGTCACACTACGAATAACCAATGGTTGGGCGTTTAGACCTAGGCAATTTCGATGCTAAAACAATGCATATTAAAAGCTATTTATTAAATTAATTAGTTGGAATTATACCTTGGTATTTCGTACGTGGAATTTCGAAACCAAACACTACTTGCTATAATAAATTTCAACAAAATACCTCTCTTACGCAAATACTCTATTGCCTCCTGTATTCGCTCGCAGTGGCGCCCTCACGTTTTGTTTGTTTATCCAAATAGTTTTACATCGCAATTGATTTGCAATACTCTTGCAATCAAGGGGTTATGACCACGTTAATCAAATTGTTATTCGCTTCTGAAAGTCACTCGCGCTATCCGATTTTGATCCAGTCCTGCAACTTGGCTTTGGTTTGTATTTTTCGCGCACCCTAGTGATAGGTACATTTGCCGGAGTCCGACAGTAAATTGTCCATTTCCCTTCGATGCCTTTTCACTAATTCTCAGCTTCCCAGAACAACCAAGACGCGACTATTATTTGGATGAGAGTTTAACTTATGAAGATTTAATATTTTTTTTTCATTAGGATGTACATGTAGCTTTTAATGTATTCATTTCAGTTCTTAACATTTTCTGAGTTTTGACGAAAATTTAATTCAGCAGAAATAAAATATTCCAATAATAGGTGATCTTTTGGCGATCGGTCAGGGAAATTGGTAAATCCATCAGGGAATAGTCAGGGAAAAGTCAGGGAATTTAAAAATTGGATATCAGTAGCCACCCTGCATTACTATAAAAGGTTTTGGAAAGGTTTTATTTTGGTCGATGTTAGAAAATGTGAATTTTAATTATAAGTCAGGTAATTACAATAGACATGTAAAATAGACAGTAGACATAGAGGGAAATTCAATATGAAAAGATGTTATTGATTACAGTAAACAGTTTATTGATACCGTATTTTAAGCCTTCCTTGTTAGTTTATACATTTTAAGGTCATGAATAGAACAATAACCGTTGGATTTCCTTGGAAAAGTATTTGTTATTTGACGTGAACCTCAGATACGGAAGCCAATGTTTTCGCTCACATTCTCACTGTAGCTACTACATATTGATAGGTTTGATATTGCTTTGGTGCGATTTGGTCAAAATTTATTTTTAATTGTATACAAAGCTATTGTGCGTGTTTGCAATCATTGATGCGATTGCCACTTCACCAACGAGCCTTGACATGGCTGTAGTATGTCGTAACTGTCTCTCGAAAAGAGCAGGAATTGAAATGTATAAACACCCCATTCGTGATTGTGAAAAATTCTTTAATACTTTCCGCGTATTTAATCGGTTAATCTCTCCAGATGTTAGACAGTCTTTCCAGAAATAATTAAATGAAAAGGGGATCCTCTTTAAGATCAATAAACTTTACAACGGAAAATTAGCTTTTTCAGGTACTGATACCTCCATATTGTGCAGGTCATAAACCTAAAAGGCTTACATATCCCGATAGAGGGCAGTTAAATCTGAAAAATACGTCTAAAAAGTAATGCGTCCCGTAGTTGGGGATAGTTGGAGAAAATTGTTCCGTCTCAAGGATAGGAACGTTACTTATCTCCTAAGATTTCGCATGTCTATTGTAATATGGCGACGTCGAGTCTTGAAAAATGCAGGAACTACGTTGGCTAAACCTATTTTTCAGTGTATACACCACCATTGAGATTTTTAAATAATTCATTGCATTTTCAATTTTTTCCACGTATTTTGACAGTTTTCACATTCCAAATGTCGGGCATTCTTCCTATAAATTTATTACTACAAAGGGGAAGACACCATTCCTCTTTTAGAAGAAAACACTTTACAAAGGAAATTGGGCTTTATCCGATGCTTTGCAGATAATATGCTTTGCAGATAATATGCTTTGCCGCAGACTCAAAATTTTGCCAATTCAGATAGAGGACAGTTAAAGCTATAAGGTAAGTCTAAAAAATATGCGTTAATTGGAATGGTTGAAAAAACTGGCTTCTCCCACGCGGGCGGGAGTGTTATTTATTCCCGTTGCTCAGGGTTCGTCTTCTTCCATACAACACTCCTTCTATTCTTCCGTTCTGCTTTTCCTCTATCCCTGAACTCTAACTCCAGATTTTTATTTTCCGCCAGTCCTCCTCCTCAGAACTCGATGTTTCATTTCGCGTCCACACTCACCTCATCTCTCGAAGCGGTAAGATGGCCTCAAGGCGTAGCACGGGGGAGATGGACGATAGGTGAGACTACGATGACGTGGGAGGAGGGGGGGGGGGTGGTGTTTCCAGGCGATTTCTCTTACAATTGGCTCGTGAGCTGTGCTGACCTTAAATATTTGATGAAAAATTTCATTTCATATGAGAGCAAAAGTTTCAATATTTCATCTCGAATTTTTAATTTATCGATATTATTGCAAGAACATTCTCTAGGCAGTCTTATTCCGATGGCGACGGCGTGTCTTCATATGTTTTCATAAGAATAATGGTCGATCTGGCTGCATTTACTGAAAACTAAGACATTTCCTATGTAATCAGCAGCAGAAGTAGTTAAACTTATGATTGGTTTACATCAACTTTCCGCACCACGCTCTTTTCAGCTGACCTCCTGATTCCATCAGTTGTAATTCGTATTTTGACATTCCGCATAATTTGCTTCCTGAATTACATCTTTGTTTTTCTTGCCTTTTCCATACGCAATATTCTTGTAATTCTGGCCTTTTTTATATCTTTTATAGATGCCTTCTATTTTCAGGAGGCTATTGTGTCTCTATGTGTGTCTAATAACTAAGTCTTCCTCATCTGTAACGCTTGAGTTTTCAAGCAGTACATTTCATCCCAGCTCTTTGTAAGAATTCTTCAACTCTCTCTGCCCCTTTTATTCTCATAATTTTTCGATATCTCGACATTTTAATTAAATATAATTTCCCATGCTCTCCTGCAGTTATCGTGATCGCCAGGTTAGTAGATATTTTATTTTGCTAGTTCGTAAGTATAAGGTAATCCACCTGATTTCCACCCACTAGGCACTAAGGTAGGCACTAAGATACCCGTGAAGTGTAGGATCTCAATCTGTGCCCCAAGCTGATATACCAGTACGTTTGCTGCTATACCAAGCTGATTACTACTTTTACATTTTCCTTTCAATATAGCATGAAGTGCAGTTGGTTCGTATTTTAATTTTTGAACATCGAGAACGATGCAGTATGAAAAATGAAAGGATAAACTTTTAATTTCACTCGCTTATGTAATCCCCAATTTACAAGGTTGTAGAGATTAAATTGCTCTGCGATAAACACACTCAGTGACAAACGTCCGCTAATTACCTTACTCCTTGCCGTGAGTCAATCGCCACGGAAGATCATATGGCGTGTGTTGCACAAGCCGAGATTTTTTATCCTTGCTTAGTGGCTTAGTAATGTTGGGGTGGTATATTTTATAATTATTTTACGCTCAATCATTCCACCGGAAAATTACTTGAATACCAATCAATTCAGATACTTGTGACTTTTAGAAAAACGTATCGTCTTGTATTGAGTGAACAACTAAATTCTACCCTACCGCGCTTTTATTCGCAAATCGAACTTGAAAATGCATAATGTTAAATGCGAGATTGGGTTAGATATGAGGAAAAAGAGTAGTATTCTATCCATTATAAATTATTTTGCCGAGAAAAATGTATGAGGAGAGAATTCCCCAAGGGAATTTAATGATAATAAACTATATTCATCGGGTCATAATTTGTTTAGAAAAAGCTACAATAACTGAAGTCATAATGCGCTAGTTTAATTGAAGCGGCGCTGTTGTCGGCTCCTAAGTCTGCAAATGAGTTTGCTAGAATGTATTCGTCAATCAATTCGTATATTTCGTAGCTTATTTTTTTGCTTCCATCAATATAATTAGTGAAATTAGTATTTTTTAACACAACAAACAAAAATAAGGAAATAATAAGTACTTATTTTGACTCAGGGTCGTGACTCTCAGTCACACCTTCATAGTGAGGAAGAATTTTGCCGCATAAATTTAGTTTAGTGAAAGTTAAAATTACGATCCGAGCACATAAATTTTGAATAAATATGTGAGTTATTCTTGAATATTTTTATGATTCATTAACGATTTCTATAAGTTATATTTCGGAATTCCTTCTCGCTGCGGTATATGGGCGGATGATGTATAGCAAATGATTATTCACTCTATGGCATTTTTACCTATGCTATCCTATCGGAAGTTTTATTCCGATGATTGAATTAACAAAATGGATGAAACAAATAGTGACAAAAAGTGTGGTTTTTAACTAGTAATTTGAAGTACATTCATTTCATGTTTATCACGTAATGGGAGATTATCTGGTATTATGGCCTAGATTACGTTGAAATTTTTATACAATTAATTATTATTGCATTTCGTATGATACAGTCATGACAAGAAATTTCGCCGAATGTTAATAAAATTTAGTCTGAATTGCATACTATATCTAACTAGGGTATGAATCAGCATTCTGATTTGAGATTTTTAAATTCTCATAATCGTTTCATTTATGAATTACTATAATGCCTAGAAATTATTATTAATCATATAACATTAGCTTGATCGCTTGTTATGGCTGGAATAATTGAAATTATCATATTAAATATTCTCTTTCTAATCCTTGGAAAAATGGTATTCAATCTAACACTAAACATAGCGTATCTATTTAATTTGATTTTATCCAAATAAATGTATTTTCATCTTCTTATGAACACATATCTGTAATTAGGACCACGTTTAGATTGTTAAATTACGCAGAGTTATTTCAACAGTAAATGTTATAGTTATTGCGTTTTGTGTATCGGCGTTATCCTTGGTCACCTCTAGGTCTCTTATTTGGTTTTGCCCTAACTTGCCACAATCCAATTTTAGTATTCCGTTCTATTTTTCACTGATAAAACTTATCCGCTTTCATTATAGATAAACCTTGGACGTTTTTCAAAATATGTCTAAATTTTATGAAAGTTGTTTCAAAATGTTTTTGACCAAAACTGTGATGACGCATAACACCTTCTATATATATATATAAAGAAGAATGTTTTTTTTTCTGTTTGTCTGTTTGTTTTTTATGCATATCTACAGTTTAACACCGATCGTCCTGAAATTTTTCTGTTTAAAGTGGTGTAATTTGTTGCTTTTTAAAATTGCTTTCGCTCAAAATAAAGGGTTGGGGTTTCTTTAATTGGATGGCTGAATAAATGAAATTTCTAATTCTTTCAATCGATTTTCTTTTACGCTTCGTATTTGTCATGTTTTTAGCTGAAAAATCTCGCATTTTTCTCTGAAATCTACAATAGTATATTTCCTTGACAACCAGAGATTTGATTTTCAAATACATTCACGCCTCTAGCATTTAAATATCACTTGTTCATGCAGGCCCATGATGGCATGTAGAAACAAAAGCTGTATAATAAGGGGTCAGAGTCCCAAAGGCCCCATCATAGATTGCTTCAGGGGGTAATCGATAAATTCAATGTATATTTACAAGTATACTTTTCAATGTCTATTCTCAAAATAGCTCTCAAAGGGGCACTGCATGTATATGAGAGAACACTTACGTAGTAAACGATATACATGAAGGAATAAAATAGACTACAAACGCAATGGAATGTGCAAGAATACTTATGTTCAGCGAATAGTAATGGTGTTAATTCTTCTATTACTACAAAAATCACTGCGTTGTTTATTATCGTTTAATACTCAGATGTATTACACATAGTGAAACAGTCTGCCTCTCATTACGATTTTGAACTGTTTTAGACCAATTCCCACATCATAAACGTTACATTATGTACATATACGTTATTTATATATGTTTAAAAGTGTTAATGTGCAGTTAACATACATTTACTCATTTTTGGGTTTCCCGTGCATGAAAGAGGACAAAGAGTCACTCATCTCTCAGTGCACCTGGAAAATGGTCAGCATGTCTTCTACTTCGAACTCAACATACAAGATAGGTTACGAGCTCTTCAAATGTCCACGCTGACAGTTTTCTTCTGGCTTGGTGGTTTTCTTACAAAATAAGTTCAATGTTTTTCACACCCGTTGAATTTCAACGGGCACCTTCCGCTAGTAGGATATAAAGAAGAGGCTTGCGAAGAGCTTTATATGGAAAGGGGTGTTGTTGGGCGTAAAGAGGTGTACACTTAGAAAGAATTGCTGCTAGTCGAAAGCGAGAAGAAAGGCAGCAGGCGTTTAAGTTGTAGTTGATGAGGATGGAGAATGTGCGATGTACTGAAAGGAATACGAACAAGTAAGTGCTTGTAATGGTGGGTGAGGAAAGGCACCTTCGGATGAACGGGAAGTAGGTGGTTGGAGGAGGTCATGAGGGTTGAAGGGGTGCTTAGGAGTGTAATAGACGAGAGGATGTTGGGTAAGATTGAGGAGGGAAAGGCATAGAATTGGATTAATGGATGGGATGAAGATGATTAGGACGTATGCTGAGATAAAGAAAGGAATATTATTGGTAGATAAAGCCCTGCACCGTAAAAATATAGAGAATTTTTACTCATTTCCATTTACGGTCTTAACCAGTTGACCACCTAGTAAATAAAAATAATCAAGTTTAATAAAAATCATTTGTATAATGATTTTCTTTATTTTCACTTACGGGTCTTATCCTTGTAACCACCAGTCTGTATCCGTCTTGTAGTTCCTCGACAACGGCCATTACGACGCATCAGTGGTTTAAGATATGACGACCGCGCACCAGGATCAAATAAATTGCTATGGCTTCCGCCACCTATTCCTTTTTATTGCAAAACCTCCACCCGTTCTCTCTAACCCATGCCCGAACCATATTTTTCATTCAGGCTAACTACCTGCATCGTCTCGGCTTCTTGAGTTTTCAGGTAATGCTGGATTCAAACCGAAGATATTTAAAGTAGTTCGAGTACCCTTTTTCGTATACTTAGCTTGCGACTAGCGTGTGTACATCTACCGACGAGAGGAAGTAGGAATTAAAAAATGAAACATATCAGTATTACTCGGAAGGGAACAAGGCAGATGACTCTTACTGGTGAACTTGTGCGACACCTTTTGCTAGTAAGGGATATTGCTAATTTTTTCATATGCGAGTCAACGTACAGGCAAAGAAGAATTTGTTTCGTAGTAAACCTCACTCCCATTTAAGGCTTAATCGTCCAAGTAACGATACTTGTGATTAATTGTAACTAAAAGTACAAAAAACAGAGCATATGTATCTATGAGTCACCTACCAGTCGTTGTTATTTAAATAGAAAACGAAAGGTTGTTGAGATGAATGCTCAGGAAGAGGTTAAGTTAATAATGCATTCACATATTGTGGTGACATTATGAATAGCAAGAGCTAATGACCTTTAAAGTAGTTTCAGATGGATATATGGCTAAAAACTGTGAATATCAGTAGCAATATTCAGTTTTGATGAAACTCGTAGGTAAAATTATGATAATAGGGGATAAAATAATTCCATACCTATTTCCATGGAAGCAAATCTTTTGTGCTGTATTACCATCACGTACGGATTAATGCTATGAAATTTGCCTTTTGGGTTGCGAATTTTTATGGAACTTCTAATCTGTAGTTTGAATGCACAAAACGTTTCCAGTCGATTAGATCACTCCATCCATGACCAACTGGAGTTTAAAAATTGAGTAGTAAGAATTTTCTCTTCAGAAGTCCATTTATTTAATGAAAAGTTAAAACCCAAGGATACCCACCGGTATTATTATCCCAAGTTACATATGTAAAATAAAAAGAGTAGATTTTAAATCCTAAAATCTGTGATTTATCAGGTTCAATGGGAAATCCTTTCTCCTTTGATTGTGAAGACATCGATTGAGGCTATTTTTATATCTTTCCCCCTGTTTTATACACTCTTCTTTAAATCCTTTAAGTTCATGTTTTAAGGTGTTAAACTGAGTAAAATGTGGGCTGTGGTACCTAGGAGAAACTTGGTTTTCCTGTATCTGTATCTGTATCTGTACTGTATCGTACTGTATCGTACTGTTTGATCGCCTCTATCCCCTCTTCCGGTCAGTTAAATTAAACATAGTAGATGACTTTGATTGGTTTTCCAAAAATATCTTACACCGAAAAATAAGAGTTTTGCACCAAGAGAAAAATAGTTTCCTTTGAGAGAAAATGCCTGCAAAAATTTCCCTGATCAAGGGATAAGGCAAGATTGCCAAATGTTGCCTTCGATATTTATTCGCGGGTGATCCGGCTTTGGTTAGTCGATCATAAAAGGGATTGCAGTCATTCGTAGATGCTTTAAAAACCAATGTGTGAAATACGGATTGAAGGATTGAAAGGATACATCATAAGGAAAGGAAAGCAATGAGATTTTTGAGACAAAGAAAGCGCGGCTGGTCTTAAAAGTAGGAGAGAACATACTAAAGTAACTATTATTACTTGGATACTGCGTTTGAAGAAAATATCCATAAAAGCATGTACATTAGAAATAGAAACTGCACTGACACAAAATGCGTTCGGTAATTGTAGGTAGCAGACGACGGGAACTTTTAGTAAGAACGATTAAGAAGAGTTCAAGTGTTTTTTGGTGCAGACTCTAACTCACAGGAAGGAGGAAAGAATAGGTTCCAGGCGTTTGAGATGTGGGTGTGGAAGAGAATTGATGAAGTGCGAAGCACGGAAAGAAAGACGGACGAGGAAGTGCCTGGTTTGGCGGGATAGGTGATAAAAACGCTTGAGGAAATTAATAGGAGGTAGGTGGTTGGAGTAGTTAATGAGGAGCGAAGAGATACAAATCGCAAAACGTCAATATCAATGTTATCATACTGAATTTATTCCTAAGTAAGTAATTTCAAATAACTTTTGCGATCAGTAGGATATTCCCGCGCATTTGTTACTCCTGTATTATTAACTGCATGACCGATTGATGAAATTAACTTCAATTTTATCCATCACCAGACCATAATTATGCGAGATGGATGAAGTTTGTGGCATGGAATTTGGCGGAGGCAGAATTGGAATATGCATATCATTACGTGTCTTGAACAGCTAAAAGCGGCTTTTGAATGTAAAATGTAAATTTAAGAGAATAAGAGATGAAGAGGATGGACATTTTAGTTGGAGTGAAGCGAGTTTGGTCAAATGGTGAGATAAGGATGAATATAACGCAGGTATAAAGTAATTTGCTGTTAAATTACAAAGTAGTGCATATTTTGGATCCTATAACTGCAGGACGAGTCTTCAACCATGAATTTCATTTTTTTTTGGAGATCTATGAATATTTTTAAAATGTGATTTCCTTTATTTCTGCAAAGATTGGCTACCAGGTTTTACTCTATTATATAGGAAATATTAAAATGCTTGTTTTAGTTTACTTCCTGTTAATGATAGGGTTGCATCGAACTATGGAGAAAGCTAGGTTAACTTTAGATCATTGAACTTTTTGAAATAATAAATAAGTTGAAATATTCTCTAGAGTCCAGTTTAGATAGATACAAAGGAGTGGCTAAAATCCTATCGCGTTGATCTTTCGTCGTTTTTATCCTTGCAAAACTTCGAAAGTAGATTTTCAAACTTTTGATTGAGCTCGCCATCTGCTTCATTATGTGTTAATTTTTTTCTGTTTATGGGAAAGAGGAGTAGCAAACATCCTCGTTATCCTTGAAGTATATTATTCTTGGATATCGATCTTTCAATTTCGCAGCCATAATCGTTCTTGAATAAGTGAATCTTTGATTCACTCTTCTCAGTATTCTTCTAATTTGATTATAAAAACATTTTCATATTCCCCGTTAAGTTTTCATTGTTAATGTTATCTTATCGCATTTTGCAAACCAACTCCGTACTTCCACCTGCAGTTGAGAAATCGAAAACTTCATGTTGATTGTTCCAAATATTGACGTTTCGAACAATTTAACGTCAGTATTAGTTAATACTTTCTCAGATCAGTTAAAAAAATGTATTTTTTACCGGAAAAGTAGTGGAAGCAAAACATTAAAGATATTAAAATCTACGAGTTTAAATACTTACCCATCATATTTATCCATAATAAATATATTACCCATCGGCTGCGTTCAATTTGAGTATGTATAATGAAATTTTGAGCATATTACTTAATACATACAAAGGAATAGAAATTTTCTTTTCCTTGGAGTGTATTTATTGGTTCCCCTTTAACTGCCGTAGAGAATGTTTGCTTGCAGAGGAGCCTAAAATCTATGATGAATGCGATCGTACTTTGGTTGCTTGAATAAGAAGATGCCGTACGGCCAGATGCGTTTTATAGGAATTCATTTATGGAAGCGAATCTTTTACTGTCCTAGATGGATCGTTAGAGTGGAGCATGTTGAATTTCGGCACCTGTACTGCTTTTGAAAATTCAGTTATAGGTGTATAGTTATTGTGAAATTGTTATTCCTAATGCATTGGTTTGTGGAAGGAAAGATATCTTAAACAATGTGATTTATTATTTGTTATAAAATAAAAATAAGCCTTTCGCATGACTTAATTCTGCTCGTTCGCTCGCGTGTGTAAAATGCCTTTCACATATCATGGGACCTTTCATCACTTCTATGGGTTAGCCGCAATTGACTTTGAGAGTCAGGGAGAGATATTCTTTATGTGACAGCCGATGTGATTAGTAAATTTGTTAAACGTTCCTATGGTTGTTTTCGTTTCTCTTGCATTGGTCTTTCTCAAAAGATTAAACCATTCATTTTAGATGGAGCCATTCGACCCAATAGCACAAGTGAATGTTTAAGGCAGTAAATGCAAATTCGGCCTTGTTAACGGAATCAGTTTTGCAGTAATTACACCAAAAATAGAATCATAGGGTTGCGTATTAATGATGGTTTATCTAAACAACATTAACTAAAAATTATTTTAAAAATAAATCTTATATAATGCTACGCGACCAAATTTGTATTACCATAATACTGGGTTGGTAATTTTTCATAGAAAACAGGCTTTACTGTCATTACGATTAAACGTCTTGTGGGTCAACAGTGTGGAACAATTTCACCATGAATGAATAAAAAACTATGTAGCTTTGCACGACTTTAATTTGCTTTTCGACGGGATTCCACCTAATACCATGATATTCAAGTGTAGAAAACGGTACTGTGGCGTCTTATCTTTTTAATTGGTAATATCGAGCTTTGTTATAAAATGTGATAGGCTATATATGCAAAACATTCAATTACTTGTATTTAGATAACTTTTATATAGGCGAGATATCTAATACAAGATAAAATTCACTTGTGATAGGGTTGAAAAATGACTACCTAATGTATGCTACACCATATAAAGCAGCCTATTTCACATCAGGAAATACGTTTCCTGCGCTCATAATATTAATCCATACCTTAGATCTACGGCTCAGTAGGCTGTCTAAACGGAGTTATTTGAATATACATTCAAAGTAAAATGATTTTACATTACCCAATTGGTATCCTATCATTTGTCTTATTATTATTATTACATATATTTGGAAATGTCTTACGCACATCCCGATACCCTCCATAACTCTTTGCCTTTGTTCGCAACTAACTACCCAGTCGAGGATTCGTGGATATTTTATGTTGGGCAACTATTCCTTGGCCAAAATAATAGCGTTGACAGTTAGAAATGCAGCCAATGTGTAAGCACATCCAATGCCGTTTGGGGAAGGGAATCATGTGACTGTAGAAGCCATGATTGTGTCCTTTTAAATCATAAATTTGTGAAAATATTGTTTATATTCATTTCTTTCTAAGCCAAATCAGTATATTGCAACTGCGCTATTATCTTGGACAGACCGTATATGCGGATAACTAGAGGAATTATCTTCAAATATACTGAGGCATACCTAATCGTAGAAAATCTAATACTAATACTCGTAGTAATAGTCTCTTCCTAAACGTGTACTTTTATTTTTACACTTTTAAGAGCTGAGGAAATTCAGGAATTTCTGCTAAATAATGGAGGTTATACAAAACAGATCTATTATGAATGCCTATATATTGCATCGTAGGCAAATACGCTCACTGTAAATTCGTTTCATTGGGGTAGATAGGATAGTTACTTTAGGAGTGTGCAGTTACGTTGGTGACTGCGGTGATTTTCACCATTTAAAACATATGTTTTAATCGCTTAGTGTTAAGGAGTTAAATGCTCTTTGATAAATAAAAAGTTATGTTCTTTAAATAAATTCACAAGAATCTTAATGACTGGAAATTAAAATTGATTTTAAAACAATATATTAATATAAGATGAAAAAGTCCTGCTTCTTTAGTTACATGCAAAACTACGTTTAATCCTATCGGAACTCTGCCCAAATATTTTTCATACGCATTCACTAATATGCAATCTCCTTTGAAGGTCATTATGTTTTGAACATTCCAAATTGCGCATTACTCTCAGTAATGAAAGACAGTGGTGGCACTTAGGAGGCTCTCTCCTCACAGAAGAGATTTTAAGGAGTACGTTACGGCAGTGTTCCGCATCTTTAGTCTCGTGAAAACCATTGCATTCGTTTGAAATCTTCTCAGGGAGACTAGCCAGGAGTTTGGGTCATTCCTTTGAGTATTTTAATAACCTATATGGTACGTTTAGCTAAAACTGGTAGAAACTATGCTTAACAGGCGCGCAATATTGGTACATTTAGAAGACACCTTGAAATGTATTATATATCTCACATATTTCTGCAAGAATGATTAGTTGGATAGCGATTTATTATGCGTTCAATGTGTAAAAAAAAGATTCCACATCATCCAACTCATCTCCTCTCACCTGTATAAAATGTCTTATAACCTCCATCACCTCTTTCTCTTAGTCATAACTACTAAAACAGCCGGGTATATTCTTCATGTGACAGCCGATGCTATTCGGAAAAGGGTTTTTCGATCTCATGTGTTTTTCAGGTATTTGTCATATGTCAGTGCTTCAAAAATTGCCTTAACTACATGTTAAGAAGGGGATATGTAGAAGGAACTAAGCTACACGATGGGGTACTGATGGCAATAAAACGTGTAGCCGCCACATATAGATCCTTTGTACAGTTAACCATCGAACACATAGTGAAGCAATATGGCTTCTGCCATTAATTATACACTAAACTGGTTTAATTTTACTGTTCCTTCCATAATTCAAATTTACTTCCAAAAACTTTCTGACTGTGCTTTACATGCTTGAAAAAAATACAGACTGTGTTTCAGTAATTGTTAGATTCAGCATATTACACTATAACTGAAAAATTACAAATTAATAGTGGCTTTCGTGGGTTTATACGCCGAAAGAAGAAGTATTTGTAAAAGGGTTATCAAGGAGCCTTAAAGATTCATGTTAACATTTGTAAACTGAGCATAAGTATTAATAAAAATAATTTTAATAATATAACTGGGCAGATATTTACCGATAGCCAAGTTGCGCGGATCATATCCTTATAAGAACAGCTTCATCCTTACCTCTGACGGTAGATTACTTTCATGTCATTTTATCGTCAAATGCCATGATTCTATCTATTTCTTCCCTTAGTCTTAGGTTAGAAATAATGATATATTATGCGTTTGAAATAAAAATCCTTCCGCATAACCCAATTCGTCTCCACTCACGAGTGGAAAATGTCTTACGCACATCACCGCCACCTTCCATCGCTCCCGGACGTTAGACTCAACGACCAACCAACACAGTCGCGGAGTCGGGGGAATATTCTTCATGTGACAACCGATGCGCATCCAATGGGATCAGCCGCGGCTCTACCGATCCTTTACCTCCCTCCCTCCCTCTTCAGTCAACTCTCATCAGATACGCTGCCCCCCCACCCTCCTCCTAACCCATTCGGATTTGCAGAGCTCGCGGTTATATCAATATGCCGCACAGTCATTCGTCTCCCTGCCTCGCCAGTCAAACTTTATTTACTCGGAATCATCCCGCGTAGTTCCACGTAACTTACGACCTTCTCCTGTGTGGAAAGAAGAGGGACGGGAGGAGGAAAGAGAGTCGACTCTTTTTCTCCCCGATTTCCGAGTAGGGAGGGGCGCATCTGGCAAAGCGCCCGAACGAGCATTCCCTTTCCAAGAGCATCCAGACGGCATCGACGAACAGCCCCCAAGCTATCTCTCCTCCCTAAGGCTTCCAAAATTCCCGACATTTCGGAACATTCGGGACTTGGGAGACCAGGATGTCATGTTTCCCGAGAATACTAATGAATTCATGAAATCATATTTTTTATTTAATCGTAAGAGGTCATTATTTCGAAAGTATTATGACAGTACCTATTGTAAGAAAAATACTTGATTTTACCCACATTATATTGTTTTTAACCTGGTCGGTATTTGTTATGTTAAACAATTATCGTTTTAATTATTGTAGCACACTAATATAAGTGTTATTACGATAAATAAGCCTTTTAAAAGCAAAATTGGAAGGAGAGTTGAATGGGAGGATTAACGTAGAATGATTTAGGAATGGAATACTTGATGAAGATTTAAAATGAAGACTTGAGAACATAAATAAAATAAGAGAATTCTAGGAAATATGCGGTTCTATAGTGCAAGGGAGTACTGAAACAGTAAAAATGCGCGATAGACCGTATTGAGTGGATCATTTTTGCTCTAGGTATCAATAGCGGATTTGTCGCGGTGTCATAATAATTTATTCGCAAAAGTTGAAAATAGAAATTGTTTTAAAAAAGCTCTGCATTATTCATATGAGTTATGGACCAATGACGCGCGATAACTATGTTAGGTCGGAAGGAAATAAGCTTCACTGGCGTGTGCCAATACGCCATCTACTCTCTTCTTTAATAATTTTTTTGAAGGAATGTTACAGCTGAGAGGAGAATGAACCAGAGAGCTGCAGAAAACTAATCTCCGGTAATCTGTGGGAGGATGGCACAATTATCGAAGAGATCAAAGTTTTTGTGCATTGATAATTTTGTAAAATCATCAAAACCAGCCAGGTTGAAAACAATATAGTATTGATATATCTTTACAACCTTTTTACAAAGGGTTTTTTGTAACCAAATAGGTATATTATACAAAGTTAAGACGTCGGCGATCTATTGTCTAGCAATAGCTATTCATTCGCAGTAAAGACCTAAAGAGGTCTGAGGGGCGTAGACGTTGCTGTGAGTGAAGAGATTGACACAAAATGTGTGCATGAAAAATTACAGAGGACACTCCATAAGTGGCCGACCGAAATTTCGTGACTAGTGCATCTCTTGGTCAGTAGTACCCAAAGTATTATCACAGGTAAGCGCTATCATTTTTGCTTGATTTTATTTATGTATCAGGTTTCTCGAACAGTAGCCAGTGGATATAAATGTATAGAACCTTAATCGCAATTTTGACCCCAAATTTATTTGTATTTGACTGATAGAATACGTAAAAAAAGGCTTTCAAATATTCGTAAATTTCACCACCGTGAATGAAAAAAATGTTTTAGTTCCTACATCTGTCTTATTGGAGGATAAAAGTTTACTATGCAAAATTAATATTCTTTGAAGCTCTGAGGATGCTATGCTGTTAGCGAAACTTCTGCTACAATTCTGTCTCTTTTTAATGGGATTCATCTAACTCAAAACAAAAGAAATGAATATTTCTATTTGATTCAAAGTGCAATTACCCTTATTTCCCGACCAAGTTGTTGTCGGGATTCGGGAGCGAAGAATTGTAAAAATTCCCAGGAACTGGTGGGAAGGAATTCCCGCTCGGGTACATCTCTCCTCTCTCTTCACATAACTCTCTCTCGTTTTTTCCTTTCCTCCTCCTATTTTGCCCACTGAGCCTCGCTCCTCTCAATGCCTCCATCTCTTCCTTAAGCCTGAAAAAAACCCTTGCCTTCATCCTCACCCACAGCTAGCGTGAATAAATAACAAGAGGGAGGAAGAAGCGTTTCCGAAGCGACACATCGGGTTTTCGACGCCCCGGCCTCGGAGTAAACATCGATTTGGTAGCGGAGAATGCGTTTTTGTCCGGGAGAGTTTATAATGTTTTCTGACCCGGGGATTCCATAAGCCGCCTGCCGTTTTTCAAAATGTTTCGGAATGCTTGTCGCAAATGTATGGGGATTTTCCCGCCAGGCCGTTTCATTTAAGTGGTTCGAGATTTTTGGTACGGTGTCTAATTGAGGGGACTCACGGCTTCCGGTATTTTAATCTTTATGTTCCTTCCTGGAGGGAAAATATGAGCTTGTGGGAAATGACAATGATTTTCCGGAGAAACGAGAATATTGCTTTTAAGCCCTTCGAAAGCACCGTAATCTTTTCAGTCGTGATTCTTGAAGTATTTTCTCTTCCCTCTGATTGGCATTGCAATATGGAAACATGTTGATTTTTCTTCGAAATATTTTTATGAATCATGCGTGTGCTGTCACTGTTGCGTGTGCTGTACATGTTGAGTAGAGAAACAAAATTACCAGCTGTATATATTGCTCAAATACGTATTTCTTGCATGCTTCCTAGTTGTATAGCAAACTTATTTTATGGGAATTAATTTAGTTTTTATGAAAATAATTTTATTTAGCTTTTGCTTCACATTTTCTTGATGAAATGACCCTATTCACTGGTTTGACGAATCAGTATGTATGGCATTTCTTAAAATTTCTGTTTCTCATACTTTAATGTGCAGACTGGTTACAACGTTCTAAAATATATTAACGTATTGCCGTAAACAGGTGCTCATTTCTGGGCATTAAAAATGCCCCAGCAATTTCGAAATTAATTCTATTTCATTGTACCCGGATTGGTTGAATTGATTGCACGAATACATGCTGAACTGACATATATGCTTTTTGTACTTCCCAAAACGTTGTGGGAGCATTAAAAGCATATTAACTGTGAAAATTAATGATCACGAGTCAATTTTATTTTCTATTTTCAGGCTACACAATTTTTCGTTCATAAGACATTGCCTTCGCATGTTTTTAAGTTCAGATTACCAGATTTCATACCGTGCGTTAGGCATTCGAGACACACCAACGTCATTGCAGATTTCATTCTTAATTCCTATAAAATTCCATTTATATCATAGCTCAGCTTATTTGTGTATTATGATGCACCTTTTAAAATATGTTTTAGCAAAAATGCTGCAGTAATTAAGAATGAGTCACTCTGATGTTCAAAAGCGTTCAGGTATTGGAAAAACTGAAGCACCCGCACCTCACCAAGGCCTCTGTTTCGGATGAATTTTGCGGATCGTCGCACACATCTGTCGATTGCTTCGATCTAAAAGTGCCCTTTTGTATGAATGTTGTATGTTGAAAGGAATGCTGAAAGCACCGAACTCGAAGGATCTTCTCTCTAATACTTACAACTCGGAGGCACAAACGCGAACTGCGTGGGGCGGTCGTCCACATAACCCATTCACACCACCACAGTTCATGCCAACGCAACTAGTCAAAATGCGTTCACAAAATAATGTTGAGTTACAATAGTTAGAATTTTCGAGATTGCCATTTGAAACTATTTGAAGAGGGAATCAGGGTTGAGAACCCCATCCCGAGGACTTACCGTCGTTGCTTCGTACTTGACGTAGTTGAAAAATACACCAATACTCATAGTTTTAATAAACTTCGTGGCATACGTATAGTTTTTTGTATGCAGGTGACATTTTACCCCCTGGTACGTATTTTAGGTTTTTACTAATGCGTTAATTATCGCAGTTTCATTAAAACTTTCTGGATATCGTGTAGTAAATATTAGTGAAAATCATCCTCTACTCTACACCCTTGAGGTGGCTTGCAGGTTGCTACGTAGATGTATAGAAGAGAATAGAATCACAAAGCAACGAATCTGATTGATGTCACGTGTAAACGGACTAGCGATCCCGTTTCAAATCGTATTGAAAAGAACATGGGAAAATCTAGTTGTTACCATCATTATTATATTCTAAGATTGTTTTTTTAAATACTAGATACTCTCATTACTACGTGTTCCTTAGTAAACTCTATAACGTCACCGTTTAGTATGCTCTTAGCAAAGACATTCGTGAAAGGTTAGTTAAAACTCTGTGGATAGTAGCGTTTTATGTCAGAAATATCTGTCTTTGAGGAGAGATGTGTGTTTATGAACTTTTTCAAGATGTGGGAGTAGATAATAATGAAGATGATAAGCTGGGAAGCATAGAGGACTGACGATAGAGTGTTAGGGATTATGAGGGAGAAAAGAAATTGAGTAGCCGAGATCCGGAGGAGGAAGTTCTTAAGACGAGGGCATGCAGAAAGGGGTGATAGAGGGATGAATATTTAGCAGGGGAAGCTGAGGTAGGAAGAGAATGAGAAAACATAACATGGGGGAAAGTATGAAGACGGAGAATATGTCTCACAACACTGTCAATTCTGGGACAACACTAACTGTTATCACGAAAATTATCATTGCTGCCAGAAATGCCTACAGTCGACTGGTAAATGGAGTAAATTAACGTAAGTAGGTACTACAGATATATCGGTTGAGCACTATAATTGGATAAG
This sequence comes from Pyrrhosoma nymphula, assembly GCA_963573305.1. Taxonomy (NCBI): domain Eukaryota; kingdom Metazoa; phylum Arthropoda; class Insecta; order Odonata; family Coenagrionidae; genus Pyrrhosoma; species Pyrrhosoma nymphula. The sequence continues at coordinate 43,658,088 of OY754334.1, forward strand.
GTTTTCCTTTTGTTGCTCGTCGTACTAATTACCAATTTTACCCTCGAGGATATATATTGTTTTATACCTAGGCGAAAATATCTGAGATCACTTGATCCATGAATGAAAGATCGGTAGGTTGGTTTAGGGTTTTAGGAGAATGCAGGAAAGGCGGACTTCCGGCATTCAACATCTTATGTGAAAATTCCGTTGGATGCTCTGTCCGTTTCATGTTTCCGCTACTATTGAGTGAGACACTTCGTTTTTATTCCTAGCATTGTGTAGAGCAAAATTAATATTTTTTATTTGTTGGTCAATTTTTTAATTGAGGCCTACATGAGTAAAAATCGCATTTAAAACTTGACAATGATCGGCTTTTTTCGAGTTCTATGGCAGGAACGCAAAGGGGATCATAATATAACGTCCCGACTAAGGGATTACTGCACTTAAAGCTCCTACCTGTTAGCTTTGTAGGGTTCGAGAATCCACTGTAAAATCTCCGCCGCACCGGGTCTCAAACTCGAAACCTCAGGATTGGAAGCTGATGCTCTAGCCACCACACCAACCAGTTCCTCTCGTATAAAGTGCTTATCGTTAAATCTTAGCATAGTAAAGAAATGTCAGCTGCGATGGTACGCGCGAGGGCCCGGTACGGTTGTAGTGTGATGAGGATGGAATTCGTGCCATAATCCCATCTTCATAGAAACTGAAATACGGTGTCGAGGGGGATGCGAAAGTGTACGCTTAAGAGGGTCGCTCACTCCGGGTTTGAATAGTGTCCTGTCCCTGGAGGTGAAGGCAGCGTGTGGGGGGAGGGGGGCGTGGCTCTGTACAGAGAAGTGCTCTGTTGGGACGCACCGAGGAGTAAGAGGATAGCAACTCCCCCACCCAACACACAATACGATTAATTAACGAGGAGGTGGAGAATGAAGGTGTATCGGAAGCGCGGAAGCGGAGAGTGGAATTGTTGGGGTTAATAACAGAGACTGCTGTTCGTGGGGGTCATGAGGGTGGGAAATGAGGGAGGGGTTGCGAGCGCGTAGATGCTGTAAGCGATGGTAGGGTGTGTTCAGGGGAGATGGAAAGTGTCGTTGGGAAGTAAAGCCCTCACATGCAGTCGTTTCATGCCCCGTTCGTCCTCTTAAGTTTGAATAATAGTTAAGTGAAGGCTTTAACTGTTCGACGCACCGAAAGAACACACTCGTAAAGAAGCAGGTGGCTTTTGGTGGCTAGTACAGGAATGGTAAGGATAATGCTAGTTGCTGGCATAATTTTTTAATTACTTACTGAATACCAGACGTTGGAAGAGCCCCATTAAGGTGACCGTAAGCCCAAGGTACTTTTTGTTTTTGAAATGTAATCTTTTTCTTAACTTTTTTAACAACTTTGAAATAATTTTACGCATTTCAATTTGAAGGATGTAGGTAACTACTCTCTATTATAGACTTACGATATAAATACTATGTATCTACGTATTACGCTGATACAAATTTTTATATTTTCAGCAGAATTAGATATTCATCTTGACTACTAAGAATAGTGCTCTTAGAATGTACATGTATTTTTCAGAATCGAATTCTGAAGTAGAACGCTCTTTTTCTACATTATATCGAAATAAAGTCATGTAAGATGCCATTTATTGAAAAACAATACAATATTTATCTGTACTTTCCATAGAAATTGATATCATCAATTGTAAAAATATATAATGCATATATAATTAAATATTGTTAAAGAATTTGTACGCAAGAGTTCCACAAAATTCTACGTAAACTAAACTTACTGAGCTAAAATTTTAAGTTATATTTCCATTTATTCTTAGTTTTGATAAGTCAATTATCCTAAGGATTGCTGTGCATTAGATTATTTGAGCGAGAAATAGGGAATGGATATTAATTAAATAAAAACTTAAGTACTGAGATTTTATTAGATGAAGAAAGCGATGTTGGTCATAAAAGCAGGAGGGCATAAATTACAGCAGGTGGACATTTTAATTTTCTGGGTGGTAAGTTGGAGGAAAATACCTAGAGTGGCATGGAAAATAATATAAAAAACTGAATAAAAAAAAAAACTAAAAATCTCATGTTATGCCATGCGCCATCATCTAGCTATTAATTCTTTGCTCTCAACTTGCCAATGATATTAATTTTAATTTTAGTTTAGTTCTTAGTATTGTGAGGGTCATATTCTTTGTATTTGTTCTTAGACTTAAGTTTCTCACTTCTCACAAACAACATGCTACACAACCCTATGTTTATTCCCCCGCCAATGTTATTCTCATTGCTAAAACGACTGGTAGAGGTGAACTCTGTTCACCGGTACAGCTCTGCTGAAGCGCCTTCGGCGCTGCGATTAAACCTTACGGATTAGCGGGAGAATTGCGTTAGTAAAAGAGGCGTTCAGCTGTAGAAGAGAGTGTATAGTGCAACGTTGTAAAGTGCAGAAACATGGTCTCTGAGAAAATAGGATGACAATATTTTGCAGGCATTTGAGTTGTAAGTGTGAAGGAGAACGAAGAGAGTTAGATGGACGGAAAGGAAGACGAACCAGGAAGTGGAGATAACGCGGATGCAGAGTAGGTTTTTTAAAGAGGTAATGAGGCGCAAAGGAATGCCAAGTGAAAAAGAGGAGGATATGGGGTAAGCAGGGAAGCGGTAAAGGACAAAAAGGTGTGTGAGCGGGATGAGGAGAGGTAGTACGTATGCAGAACTGAAGAAAGAAATCGTGTAAGGAGATAGGGAATAGCTCCTGTGAGAGTATGAATGAATTTAACCCTCCTCCATCTACACGTACCTAACCCGGTAGATCTCCCTCAAATTAATAGTGATAATTATGGCCTCATATATACGGGTAGGGTATTTAGTTCCGCGGGCCGCCAATCAGGTGAATTGAAGTTTTAGCATCTCTTCCCCTGCTATTCATGTACTATATTTGAAATACTTCCTTCCAATACACATTAAACTCAAGGATTGACAATATACAACGCCAGCTATAGGTTAAAAATAAAGAACGAACTGAAAACGGATGGCCGGTATACAAAAAGATAGTGGCGAATGAGAAAGTTAACGGATACATCATTGGCACATTGCTGGAATTTGTGATGTTCATTTGGTAAAGAACAATGAGTAGCGATTAAGGCAAGACGAGAAACGTTTAGGCATGAGAAGAAAGAAAGTGAGTGGCGTCGATTCGGACAAATAGATTCAGAAGTGGATGGAAGACGCATTATGAGGGGAAGAATGTTGACGGGAATGGCAGTGCGTTTGGTAAGCGCGGGAGGGGAGAAGAATACGAAATTTGTAAGGCATGAAGGCAAAAAGTGTTGGACTTGAAAGATAGATAATTTTTCCAAAGGTTTTTCAAAGGGTTTTCAAAGTGGAATAGGACCTTTTCCAAAGCCTACCGATTGATTAAAAAAATATACTAATAACGCCCTATTTGGCTTTCAAAATCTTGGTTTTACTTCTTCAGCTCTAAAATCAGATTTCTTTAGACACGAAATCGAAAAACTACCCCACCGTCTTGATAGAGTCGCATATAATATAGGAGAAAAATATGATATATTTATTTCTATATGACTGAAATACAAAAACTGTGATCACAGCAAAAAAAACGCTGCAAACTTACGCGACAACCTAACGACTTCTTGAGGCAGTTTTCAAGCAGTTTACTCACTAGAAATTGTTATCCTTTCTCACTCATACTTCCGTTTGCTCAACAATAATAAATTTTCCGATTGGCGCCACACTTGCAGAGTCCTTGTCTGTAACGAAGTTGCCTACGCTTGAAATGCACTGTCACGCGTCAACTACACTCGGCTTGATACTTTTGTTGGAGAATGTTGGTATGCTGAGTACGCGGCGTGACACCCAACGAGTGTTCCCTCCTCAGGAACCACTAATGCAAGCGGGAGCCCCCGTCTTCTACCCACCTTCCCCATGGCCATCATCCCTCGTACCTTCCCGATGTGTTTTAATTAATGTCTTAGTACGGAAAGTGCGCGCAGAAGCGTGCCCGGCTCAAGTGCAGATACCTATACATGTTTTCGTGCGCGCGTGGTTTGGAGATGGTGGCTGAAGATTTACAATAGGTGTGTTGGGGGAGTGGATTGGGGAAGTGTGAGCGCAATGTTGGGGGTAGGCGTGGGTTGGGTGTGAAGGAGTTGCCGGAGAGTGGTAGAGATTGAAAGAAGGGGGATTATAATGGGGAGGATGAGGTATACAAGAAGTGGTGGCATGTCTTTACGAGCCTTCCTGTGTGAGGGAGGGGTTCAGTATTATGGTGGAGTGGTTTTAAGTGTATATTGTGGGGGTAGGAAGTACGGTTGCCAACTCAACCGTATTATTCGGAAGACTGGCGGGACAACTTCCTGTAAACCATCAGCCTCAATACTGAGACGTGATCCTTTCACTTTAAGTTTCGATCAAAACTATTAGGAATTCACTATCGTATAATTGCTCTCTGCAACTCATAAGGTTTGCTAAAGTAGATATTAATCGTTACTGAAAATGAAAACTTCTTCGCTACAGCCCTGGGTGAGCCTTTCCTTCCATTACTACATACCTATATGCGTATTTTCAGGCGAGGACGTTATCCCGCCTCCACCGAGGCGGCCTTTAATAAAATATTTCTCATTATTTTGTAATTTTAATGGTCGATGCTTGGTGGTCGGTGGTACTATGTGACCCTTTCAGAAGTAGATCTTGTTAGAGCTAGTATTGAAAGGCCTAGTTATAGCCTAATTGACCGAGAAAACAATTACATGGTAGTCAAGATCATGATTTTGTCTTCATTTCATGGAATTTATTATGGCCTTGGAACAAATCTGCCGATCCAGGCCTGGATATTGCTTCACAAATAGTAAAGTTGCTTTTTTAACAATGCTTAATTAAAACAAAAATAATGAGATTTCCTAAGACTAAGAAAGCGAGAGTGGTCATATTAGTAGAAGCGTACAAACTGGAGCTAGTAGAACCATTTAATTACTTGGGCAGTACACACGACGAAAATTGTCATTGTAGCAAAGGTATTTGAAAGATAATCGCGCTACGTAAGAAGCTTTCAGTAGATGAGAGAGAGATGATGGCGAGAACTTAGTGTAAGAATACAAAGAAAAGGTTGGGGAAGGGTTAACGTGGAGTGTAGCATTGAGTGTGCGAAAACGTGGATCCTGAGAAAAGAGTACTGGAAAATGTTGTAGGAGTTTGAGATGTGAGTGCGGTAGGAAATGGAGAAAGTGTGGAGGACGGAAATGAAGATAAATGAGGAAATGCTTGGTATGGTGGGTGAGGAGAGGAAACTTCTGGAGGAGATTATGAGGAGCTACAGAAGGTGGCTGGAACAGTTAATGAGGGCAGAGAGGATGCTAAAGGACGTGATAGACGGGAATATTTGGCAAGCGGGGAAGGGGTAGAAAGTGAATAGGCTTTATGGAAGGGATGAAGAGAGAATGATTGAATGCTGGGATAGTAAAAAAATATTTCCTAGAGATAAAGTCATTCGCTTGCCAAAGTCTGCAGGGGTTTTACTCCCTTTTATTTAAACCTGGGAGGGATATTTAAATAGGCAGATTACCCTAATTACGATAAAATTGTATCTCTTTATTTTATTAACAATAAACGTATCGGTCGTAATTACTTAATAAACAAGGAAAGATTAAAACATTTCCAATCATTTCTGTTGCAAAGATAATGTGACTCTAAATCACGCGAAAGGTTGTCAAGACATCCGCCATTGTGGGTGAAATTTGCCATTGGTTTAACTGGCTAACACACCTATTGGCAATAAGGAGATCCTGGTTCGAATCCCGGTCAAGTCAAATGATTTTTCATGGTGCATTTCGCCCACTTCGGTGTATAAGGAAACATTAATTTACTATTAAATCAGCCGACAAATAATGCATGATAAAAAGTTGCTTGCTAATTTTAATGGAATACACACGGCATGCACTGTAAATGGTTAAAACGCCACGACGCGACGCTCCGCTGCGATGATGGCGAGTGAGGGAGCATCCAAAAGCGGCGACGGAGTTTCAGCTCAGCGTTCAGGATCTCGTCCTTCTCCTGAACCCTCACTCTCCCTCCAACTCGCATACTCTCGCCATCTCTCGGCTGCGCACACACCACTAATCAGTCCACCGGGCGCCATCTAGGCCAGACAAATGACAGACGGAGTGCGCTAAGGAGGCGATTGGGGGAGAGAAGGTAGTGACGCGAGTGAGTGGTGGAGAGGGGAGGTGTAAGGTGCCTGCTGATGAAACGAGCAACCGTTCCCCCCTTCCGTTCCCGTTCCCCCCCCCTGCTCTACTTCTCTTTCTCCCTACCCTTACTCGTCTCCACTATTTTCCTCGTTCCACTTCGTAACGAGTGGCGAGACTGAATGGAGGGGAAGAGAGGGGTTGTGGTTGATGGAGATTGTGGGGGGAGTATTGGAAGGAGAGGGGTAGTGCTGGAGATGTTGGAGAGGGTCTCGAGTGAAAAAGGATGGGCCAAATGCGAAGGGCAGGACGCTAGGGCGATATGAAGAAATATGAGGAGCCGGTCTCAAAGCGGTCTGACATATAGGGATATTGTTTCCAGACGCTAGGGAAGGCGAATTTTCCGGAGGGAAAATAGAACCGATGAACCCCTCTCTGGTAGTCATTGGAGTAGAAAAGTGTAAGCTTTGACAAACTATTAGGTGACTCTAATTTTATCTTTCTCTATTAACAATCTCGGAAGAGAATATGCAGAAGGACATACATGCATAAATACGTACATACCCATCACGCCATTCCCTCTCGGGGCAGGCACAGTAAAAAAAGTTTAATTCTCGTTGATAGGTCTGTTAATTTGGCTCTACTTCAGCAATTTCCTCCATAATGCTCTATCATTGCATGCTAGAGGTGGCACTAAAATAACACAACAATTACATCGCAGGTGTTTCAAAACGAAACAGTTCCGTGAAATAGGGTATTCCGTGAAATAGGGACCCTGTTGTGGATAACAGCTAGAGACACTCCAAATAATAGGCGATCGATCGGCGCTTTTAAAACGTGGTAGTTCTGTATTCCATGTAATAAGAAGTCTTTCACTCAAATACATTACCAATTTCATTTGGATTCATGAAAAATGCTTCACAGTTCTAATTCTATCTGCAACGATGGATTGGATGTTGGATGAATAAAACAGTAACCACCTGCAACAGATTAAAATTCAATAAGTTGTAACTTATAACCACAACACAGTCATACGTTCAGTGCAACTGGAAAAGAATAGCACACGAAACGGTCAGCTTCAGCCATGAATATACCTATACACATGTATTTTCATGGCTTCAGCTATCAGTTTTAGCTGCATAGCACAGAGCGCAACGTCGCGAATGATCACGAAACTAATCTGTTCTTTGCAACAGTGATTTGAAACAGTCGCCTGGCCAAAACAGTTGCGGCTGCAGCCGTTTTGCTCCGACAACACTTAATTCCACCTCTATTGCATGCATATTTTGCTTCAGTTACCCTCGTACATTTCTTCATACACTCCCTCCTGTTTATACGTCTCTTGATATTTCTTCTCATAAGAGTATCTTCCACCACAGTCAACAAGGGATGGGACGTAAGTTTCTGGTCCCATTGGCGCTCTTAGCTGGGAAAAGGTTGGAGAAAAATCCTGCGTAGGCATTAACTCTAATGCCAACGCCGGAAATCTCTCCGCCTTTCCTTAATTACGTAAATAGTATTTCTCTCGACTTGTCCTAATGGAGTAAATGACTTCAGTTGCCGGTCGCCTCGCCAAATAACCATGTAAAATACCTCAAGACGCTAATCTCAGATCGTCAGGTTTTTCGGGCTATTGTTGTCAGACGCTGGGAATGGCGTGACTTTTCTTTTGGGGTAGAGCTATGTGGTGGAAATGTGGGAACTGACAAATAATTTGGTACTTATATGTTACTTATTATCCTTTCGAGTGAGAATAAACTTATTTATATTTATGGAATAGATTTTCTACTTTTCTTCATTCTATAACCGGTGCGGACCCTTTTATTTCAATGCTATAATTACGCTGTGAATGAACCTAATTAGCCGATATCAGAGAGGTTTTAAGTTGGTAGGTCCTTTGTTTCTATTCGTTAGGGAGTGTGTATTGTCCTGAGAGATAGAATTCGTTTTTTTTATTTAATAAATGAACCCACGAAAGATTCAAGTAAATACTTCTTATATTACGATAGATTGACGCTCCATCGAAATACAAGAAGTCTTTACTTGTGCCTTGCCTGCGTTCATATATTTGTATCCGCCACCCTCCTGGAATACTTAATTTTTTGGGAGCCTTAAGCGTCGGTAAGGTATTGCTGAATTTATCAGTTGTAATTACGTGCGTACAATATGAAAATTTTTGAATAGCTGGTGTGTAAGTGATTAAGATTTAGGGTTATTGTTTTCTGATGCTCTAAAATACGAGTTTTTTGGGATAGATGATTTGCTCGGTTATGGTGTAAATGACGGCTGAGGAAAACTATGCAGTGGCTCTTTTGAAAATATATGTATACCAGAACTCGGATGTTCTTTGTGAATTGTGAAAAATATATCAAAGAGAAGCCTTAAACTGGTTTATGGTAAAAAATGGATGTATCCACCTTATAAGTGTACACCATTTTCAATTATACATATTTTTATATTTATTTTCACTTTCTATGCAGGTTAAGCTTTTAATTTTATATTAATAACGATGATTTTAGGTATAGCAATAATTCCTATGTTGGTAATACGGGTGTAAATTTTCCTTGTTTTTAGGTGTGGCATACGTCAGTATCAATAATTCAATCATTGATACTGACAATGATTGAAAATTAATGATTTATACAACTCGCGGCATTGTTTAGCCGAGTTCCTCGTTAAAATGCTTGTTAATCATGTTAATGTTCTTCATGTCTAAATATAAATGGATCATTTCTACGTATACTTTATTGCAACCAACGTATCAAAGAGCATATATTATTCAATATTTATTGTTATTTATAGCTTATTTCTCAAGGTATATGTCTTACATGTGAAGGAAAAACACGTTTATCCTGCTTTAGTCCTTAATTATAGGAAGCATTTGCGTTAATCATGATGTTACGCATTGTATTTTAGTCTGTGCGAATTTAGGCAACCACTCTTGAAGCTCACCGTTATAATTTCTACAAGGTCACCGTCACTTATTCACCAGGACGAAAGAAAACATCCCTAATCTTGTTACTTTCATCGAATTTCCGTTCTTGAGTCAACATCAGAATCAATTACGCGGGACGATGTGGACTTCCCAAAATTCTATCCCCTCTGCCGCCAAATAATAAAACGGGAAGATCCGAAAACTTCAATAATGAATAAAAAAAACGCCGTCCAACAAGTTGACATATGAGCTCATCTCTCTGGATATTAACCTTCTGAGCTCAATCTATTTTAATCCTTGAACTTTTATTCGCTCCGGTAAACATTTGACTCATAAAGGAAGAACTGCACGTGACTCACGGGATATATTGAAGGCCAGCGGAATAATAAAGTAAGGCTGAGAATGGTGAGGCGGGTGGAGGATTGAGTCAGGGTTTGAGGGTGTGGAGGAGGAAAGGTGGGGATGAGGATAGAACCTTGAATGAAAGTGAGTTGAAGACGTCTGAGACGGAGAAACACGTGACGTCTGTGTTACCAAAACTTGGTGGCGGACGCCTGTGCGAACCGTGATGTCATGTTGGGGAATGTTAGTGTAAAAGGGGACGCCCGAGGCACTGAGAGAGAGAGAGAGAAAATATTTTATTTTGTAATCACAATACAGAATTTTTTAACAAAAATTTGAAATATACTCGGAGGCTACTCAGCCTCATATGAGCATTCTATAAATTTACAAAAGAATAATCGTCCGTATCGTACAAATATTCCAGTATTTAGCGGACCTTTTTTAAGTAATGCAAACAAAACAAGAAAAAATAAAGTGATATAGGCAACTCTACAAGTCAATGAATAAACTAATACAGAAACAAAATTTTGTACAAATATGCCATTTGAAAATTACATTAAATTACATTTATTATGGTAAGGCCAGATCAGAGCGTGAACTTTGTTTTAGAAACAGGTAGTTAAAGAGTCTTTGCCTAAATATTCACTGAGAGGAGAGTGTATGGTAGGCAACGCTGTCAACATAGATGCATATCATTCGAGAGGGCCAGAAATTACCAGCAGCCCGTTTAATATCTATGTTCGTCATCCAAATGAAGCTGCACCAAAATGCGCTGCAATTTTCGGTCATCTGAAAGAGGATCAAGATCCGTAAAGAGGTAGGAAGTATTTGGGAATGAGAGATATAGCGTTTGAAGTTTGAAAATAAGGGTGAAAATGGCGACCCTGAAAACTCTAGTGGTCAAACGAGAACAAATTCGTAGACAATGGACACTTCCACTAAAACGTTTGTCTTCTGGGCAACTGACACTATCAATATGAAAGGGAAAAATAGGTTACAGTGGATGGTCATAGATAGCTGCCATTGCTGACTGTTAGCAATCATTGAAATTGAATATTCCGATTTCCGGGATTTCCGCCGCGTGGTTCCATCTTAGGGACAATATTTCCCCGGCTTTCGTGCAGGCTTCCATCATAGTAGATAGTAACATCACGTCTCGCAGGTTTCCTGTAAAACTCTTATAACTGTTGTGTCTTTGTGCATTTATGTTGCCGCAAAATACAACAATAGTTATAGTTCTATATTAATGTTAGTACATGGTATAGGTAAAATGAAATTTAGGTGAAATTTATTCTCCTGACAAGTATTTTCATGTGTTTGATAATGCATTTACAGTCGTAGATTCAATAATTTGGGTTGGTAAATTGCATATTGGTGATATCTCACTCCCTGCTACACATCCTTGAGGTGGCTTCGAGGTTACTTTGTTGAAATTTCTACGTTATTCTGGGTTTAGATTTTCCATGACGTGGTTGTGCAAAAATAAAGTTAACATTGAACTTATTATATTTCCTGAAACTTCGGTCTTTTTGTTGGAACTCGATTCAGTGAATCTTCTGCTAGGGACGAGGGTCAAACTTAGTGCCGCCCGACCGCCTAACACATCTTGCAAAATATGTGGAAAGGGGATGTCTCCGAAAAAAAACGTCCCGGTTGGAAGGGCGAGAGGAGAGGCGATCCAACGGGAAAAGGAGATGAATGATGTAGGCTGAAAGGATGTGGCGTCCATTGAGGTATGGAGAAGGAAAGGTCTTAAGGGAATGTACGTTATTGCAATTTCTATATCTCAATGGGAAATAAATAATGTAATCGCTTGAGGTGCAATAACTCGCCTCTCTCATGTTGTTATAAATAGTCATCAATTTTAACAGTGATTGATTTTCTGCGGCTGTCATCTCCAATCTTATATCAGTAAAACTGGTCTTTATATCTTCATAAATCTTTATTAATTGCTACATGCAGTTTATGTATTTTCATATTGAATATCGAATCCTATCACTTGCTTACTGCATTTATTTCCCATTCACATCGCGTGACCAAATGTATGAAATTACTCATAAATTATCATCATCAGCACCATCAACCCGAAGATTTGCTTGCTACAGCTATCCAATCCATTATTCTTTCCGCCAACCGCTTCATTCCAATATAATTATTTAATTTTACGTCCTTCATAACTTGTCTGAAGTATTTCTTTCTTGGTTTTCCTATGTTATTAATTCCATTTATTTATCCTTCTATTATAGTTTTCAATTGACTATTATGCCTCAAAATGTGTCAAATTAGTTTTTCTCTTGTAGTTTTTGGCTTCTTTTTCCTTCAACTCTTCGCAGGACTTATTTGTTGGTGTTTCTCCACGATCATTGGATCTTCAATTAATATCGTGGTATATTACGTTGTACAAATTCCAAATATTACATTACGATGTCTCACGAATATCGCCGTAGATGCATCAAACTATGGCCACCTTTCGGGGGGAGGGGAGGAGGATACGGAGGTGGACGGAGGGAGACAGGAAGGAAGATGAACTAAGAGGAAGGAAGCGCTCTCTCGGCATTGAGCGATTACTCTTGGGACTGGTGGAAAAAGGAAGTTTTCGGAAGAAGAGAGGCGGCTCAGGGGATGAGGTCAGGATGTCACAATGGGCGGGCTTGCGTATGGAAACGGGCTCCCAGGGGTCAAACGGTTTGCTTGGCAAAGTCGGTTTGTGTGAGGAAGTGACTGACTGAAGAAGGGAACTATAAGGAAGAATTGGGAAGGTTCTCGCAAAACTTGCCATTCACTTGGACTGTAAGGAGCTGGTAGGGTTAGGGTACAATGATTCGGGGTCATGACAGTGAGGGGTTGACTAGAGATTTTGACGATGCGGTCTGAGAGAAAGAGAGGATCGAAGGAGATCCATCCACCCTTCTTTCTAAAACTTCTTCTTCTTCCCACGTAATACCTTGGCTTTCTCCTGTTTCCTTCCGCACATCCTCAAATTTACCATATCTATATCGTGATGCCATCATTTCCATGGTCTGCCCACAACTCATCTTTCACCTGATAGATTGTCTCTAATAATCTTAACTTTTCTTCCGTCTTCTATGCGGTGTAACTATTCCATTCCTGATCACGCCCATTTACCTATTTATTTAAAGTCTCTACTAGGCAGTCCTTTCTGAATTTTTCACTTCTAAATATATCGAATATGGTTATACTTGAGGTTTTATATAATTTATTTTAGTTCCAACGGTTTAAAAATGCCTTTTAGTGTTAACCGTCTCCGATCTTGTTTCTGCCACATAGGTCAGCATTGACCGAGCTGTTGATCTGTATACTCTTGACTAATGTCTTCTCTAATACATGCTATTTCTGAAAGATGGTATGATTGAGGCAGCCCGCTACCGTTCTTTCCTTATTCTTCTAGCTTCACCATGTACATGTCTAGTGGGACAGCTCTATTTCAAAGTATTTCCAGGGCGTTTCCTGTTTTTTATGACTTTACCATATAATTTTAATTTGCTTCAAAACGGTTCTGCTGAATTTGTCATACTTTTTTATATATTTTCTGGAGATGTAACACGTTTGGCAAGCATACTATCTAAAACCCTTGCCGCTAGTTGGAGAAGTTAGTTTAGGCTAAATGTGGTGAGCATGGGGCACCTGAAAAATGTTTTCGGAAAAAGCTGAAGTTATGAGTTTAGATATGAGTGTGCGATGGAAGAATGTGGAATGGATGCTCTGGCAATGGAAGCAGATGAACGAAGCGTGCTCCGTGGATTTGACAATGTCGGTAAAATGGATTTGAGTTGCATAACATAACAGACATGATTTTGGAGCGAGTGGTGTGAGATGAAGGGGTATACCAGGAAAGTTAAGGGGTAGAGTTGAGCAAGATACTCTAAGGAGAAGGCGTATTAGGAGCCGGGTTCAAAATTCTCGCCATATAAAACTAATACTATTACTACAGGATTGTGCGTGGTGCGACATGACCACAGCTGTCGACGCACCTACTAAATCAAATCCTACCCTAGGAGCCGGAAGAATCCGAGGGCGCGAATGAAGCAATGCATGAGAGTAACTGAAGAATAAAAGGTATGTAAGGGCAGAGCAATATCGAGGTAAATTATTTACGTGGAGTCAGCTTAAAAGCCCTATCACCGAAAATGTTTTCTGTTTTACTTACGGCTACCGCAAAATGGCGTGATGTGTGAATACCAAATAAATTTATCTTAAAAAAATGCCTAATGTGGAAACAATCTGTGAAAAATGATGAATACCTTTAATCGTCGATCTACGGGACGCGGTACTTGATGGCCGATGGCATGCCTCGGTGCTCATTGTGATAAATGGTATATTCCCTGTAAGTAATTTTTACTGTGCGCACATTTAATATTTTACTTGGGTTGTCCACCACTGGCCAAAGGAGACTTAAATGGCTAATTATATTCTAAACTGTATTCCATTCAATTGTTTCTATGACTATTGCCATCGTCGAAACACTCGGATCTATTAAATAGTAAACCATTATGCTAATTCCACTTAAAGACACCATATTTAATGATTCCTCCGAAAGTCATGGATAGACCTATTTGAAACCTAACACATAAAGTAGTGATAAACTTGTCCACATTAATACTTTGTTTTAATATTTTTACTCATTCATATAATTATTTCCTATGCATTCCTTTAATTTATAGCCCCAGTGTTTCTGTCAGAAACATATGATGGTTTTTTTCTAGGAAAATGTAGCGATATATTCTGGATTCTTTAGCTAAGGAATTTGGAAGAATACTTCTTCAACATATTCTAACAGTGTATTCTAGCTTTATTTAAAAGTAGACCATAGTAGTTTTATCATGGCTGTCTTTTGCAACAGACACAATTGGGAGGGATTGTAGAAGATTCCAAGTAATATATTACACATGAGAGTTTGAAATCTTGGAAATAAATTAAGAAGGACGTTATTTTGTGGAAAAGTGAATAAACATTTCTTCTAATTAATGGCCCGTTATCGGAATAAATACGAAGAACTGGATAATCTTTGGTCTCTATTACCAATAAAACAACAAGTTCAATAGTCATCAGTTAAGAATTATATGTTACGACTTAATTTTAACGAATGTTTTGTGACGCATCCTTTCACGATAAGTCCTTAAATTAAAACATTACATGATTTGATATATATAGATCATAATAGATAATGCTTTCAGGTCAGTGTTAACGCTTAGCGTATTGCTTGCATCTGCTCAGAGTGAATCCCGCATTGAAATTATGACGAATAACTCATTCCAGTAAGATTTTATTATTCCTGGGTATTTGAGAATGAAAGGTGGTCTATTGCCGCACATAATAGTCCCGTGGGAGAATCCCTATTTTAATCATAAGCTTCAGATGTGGGCACTTAATATATTCTTCATTTATGCCCGGAGCTTAACGTTGAGGTGAAAATTCCCTCAACAACGAGAACATCCATATCAACTGAGAGACTTAAATGGCTTGCAAAATGTTCCGCCTGTAATGGCTTCAAAGATGGTTCCGCCTTGTCAATGGTATGTTGCCTCCCCTGTAGGTGTGAATAACGCGTAATGCCATACAATTACTGTAGTGTGATGCACACGCACTACGAACGAATTCGGCGTAGCAGTAAACATACAGGGTGCGATATTCCACAAGTCTGCACTTGCGGGTGACTCCGTAAAGGTAACTACCCTGGCTAGTCCCGGTATCCTCAAAATCATACAGGGTGGGATAAAAAAAGTAGTAGGACTGAATTTCTGTAGCGCGAACCGCGCGGTGGAGGGGGGTCGGACCACCTTGGCGTGGTAGTGGGGAGCCTTCCAAAGAGAAAGATATTTTTTCCAGTTGCCTGCGGGCAAGCGGAGAGTAAGGGCGTCAATTTCCGTGAACCTCTGTTAGAGAAGTGTCGTCGCGTCTTTGTAACTAAAAAAATATCGGTCTCCTCGGAAGGCACTCCACTACCACGCCCAGGTGGTCCCCCCCCCCCCTCCCCCGCTCGGTTCTCGCTACAGAAATTCAGTCCTACTACTTTCTGATCCCACCCTGTAGCAAGGCAGGGTAAGGATACAAGCAAAGTGTTGAATAACGGGGGTGATGAGGGTATAAATAAAACAAAATTATGTCCAAAATTTCTCTGCAGTCTCCGTTTATAATGACTAGCATTTTGGATGATATAATTTTATTGTGTTATACACATCAAAATTTAATACAAACATGCTCACCACGCCCATTTCCATTTTGGGGAAATAATTATCGAAAGTGCTTAATTCTCGACGTTAACATAGAGCACTAGTTTAGATTTTAATAATTTCCTATATAGAACCCTATCCTTTGCCATATAACTCTTTTGCATCACTCACCCTCGTGCATTGCTTCATTTTTTCTCTTATCTTATTAAGATTCTTAAAATTCCTCCTCTCTCTTAGTCTCATCTATCACTAAATCCATGACTTTCTTAGTCTACCCATTCCTCTCTTACCATTCACTTCACTTTCATCTTTGTTATTGAACTCTCATCCATTTTCTCGTTATGAAAAATCGAAAAAAGCAAGCTCCTTATATGCATGTCCATCTGAAGCATCCATTCCACATTCTTTCATAACCCACTCAATGTAAGGTTTATCCCTTTTGCTTTTACCGCAAAAATATTTCTCGCAGTGTATACGATCTGCATTTAGCCTACTCAAATGCTATCATGCTATGCTATCATACCCAAGCTTCGAAACCAATAAGTAATAAGGCTGGAAGTAAAAATCAGGTGGGTTATAATGACGTAGTACTTATAAATTAGTCGTGAAATAAACCTATTTATTGTGTCATTTCCACCAATTCAGCCCTGAATTGTTACTTAATAATATAAAATTTATCTAAGTTGAAAGGAGTACACTTTTACGTACCGCAATTAATTCTTCCTCAGACGAACATTCATTCGCTCTTAAATTCATCCAAATTTTAGACTCGGAATCATGCTGCAAGCCTGGCAGAAAATGAAGAAGCAGTGTAAAAATAGTACGTTATGTTGTGTGTATTCTTTCTCCAGGATTCGAACTGCATATTTATTTTCGAATACACATGTGTTCAGTTAAAAAAGTTTTTCTAGAAAAAGATATCGAAAACAGTCTAATATATACACCAGGATTTATTTTGCACTTTTACTTTGGAAAACATATAAATCAAGTGTAAAAATAGTACGTTATGTTGTGTCGATTCTTTTTCCAGGATTCGAACTGCATATTAATTTACGAATTCGCGTGTGTTCAGTCAGAAAAGTTTTTCTAGAAAAATATCGAAAAGTCTTATATATACACCAGGATTTATTTTACTCTTCTACTCTGGAATACATATTAATCAATGAAATTCTTATCTGTTATAATTATTAGATTTTCAGATCTCTATATTAAAATGCCTTTTCTTCTACCCCTCTTAACGATATTTATTCACCATCGCCTTCGAAGTTTCACAATTAAGGCGATTTTTTTCGAGCGACAAGTTGAATGTAAAGGATTTCCGGACAACCATTAAAGATGTGGCATTATATTTTCACCCACATCGCCATGCTAACGCCGTGGATGACAGCTCCAAACGTCTCATCCTGTGATGATAGAGATTGCGAAGTGACAGCTACGATACAATGTATGATGGGGAGCAAGACTCGGATCAAATTGGTCTGTGAACGCCATGAGGACATTTGTCCTTATCGGGTTCTAGGAAACAGTAGAAAGAGTTGAGGTATATCCTAACCGGATGGAAGCAAGATTGGAGGCCAAGATTACCTCATGAAGGATGATAAGCTCTGGATAATCAAGGGTTTCAAGATCGTGTATGGTATTGCTCTGATTTTCTTTTTTGTTTTGGGAAGGTTGCGTGCACGGTTAGCGTCGAGTAAAAGACGGGTTGCGCCAAAACCTTCAACCTTGCCTGGCGATAGAATACACTAGAGGCTTTGCGAGGTGTCAGAAGGCACGGAAAGCGTTGTGGACGAGGACGGGTTTGGGAGTTAGGAAAGATAAAGGGTTGGGCGGAGTACGGGTCGGGTCCGGTTGATAGCGTCAGCGAGGGTATAAAAGGCCCGCGCCGGATGTCAGGGCGGTGTCGGCTGGGGATAAGGGATAAGACGAAGCAGTAGGTAGAAGGAATAGGAGTGTGTGGCAGGGTTGTGAAGATACAAGCATTGTTACCTACTGTGTGAAAGAGGAACTCCTCTCCTGGTGATAGGGAAATGTAACGTAGTGCCCGAGGGAGGAGTACAGTAGAGATTACGGCAAGAAATGGGGGAGAGGAGTTGACGCCTATTAAATGGCCGTACGAGTGTGTTGGAGGGGAAGATGCAGACAAACGACTTTATCCGAGCGAAATTGAAATCGCTCCGAGTTCTCCCCTCTCTTTTATAATTAATTCTTCGCCTTGACCCGTAACTGGAGCACGTATTTTAAGTAAAATTTACGGGACTCGAGGAGATTGGTGCTGGGTCAGCCGTTTAACTTCCTTACGAATTAAGAAGAAAATTCTGAAGAGGGTGAAAAATTACTCTCTAAATAGAAATGTATATTTGTTCATATGAGTCATAAGTGTTCGTAACGGATATTTATTTTCAGATCCTTTATCAGAATGTTGCTATTATTGCTGAAAATCGAACTAAATGCAATATGCCTTTAGTCGTACCATAAGGGTGCTATCGTATCTGATGAAAGAATATAATTCGATTATCAGTGCGGAAAACAGAAATAAATTCCATACTTATTTTATATCCAATTCTTGGATCTAACAAACGATGACATGCAAGCAGGGGAGACGAGTGTTTCTGGTTGGCGAGTGACACGTGGTGGAGCTGGAATCTACCGTTTTAAATCTATCGGCACTTCAGTTCACTAATAACAATGCTAATAACGACAGTCTAAATAATAATTCGTTTACTGGAGCTGGTGTAGAATATTTTTAAATTACGAATATAGTATGAATGCAAAAACAATATGGCGTAATATGTTTAGGTTGCGTAGTTCAGCAAATGCCCAGGCAGGGACGCTGAACACTGAAATTAGCGTCATGTAATCACAGGCTCCGATGTATCGAATTAGATTTTTAAGATTTTTCGAATAGCTTGAATCGACAATTTCCAATTTCTGCATGCAAAATGTATGAAACAAGCGAAATAAAAGTAAATTCTTAAAATGTACTCACTGAAATAAAAAAGTAACACAGTAACTTTTTCATATTCGAAATGTTCTAAATTTGGTTCCGTGTCGTAGACGCTAATTTCATCGCTGATCTAACCATAAGTTGCGTGAGCAACAACCTTTCAATTCTGCATGTTAGGTTATGATAAATTTATGGTAATCATTTCTTTATTACAGCAAGTATATTTTGAGAATTTTGTTTTATTTCGCTTATTTCGTACATTTGGCATGAAACGGGAGGAATTCCATTTATAGGATGGAAAAATGGAAAAGAAAACATATTTTTACCAGCTGAGTGACATTTTACTAACGCCAATTTCGGAATGAACACAGGTATGAAAACTAACCTGAGTTTTGAGCCTATGAAAAGCTTAATACGTCGCTGAAGACGACCATTCTCTGAATCACTGCGTCGCTGCGTAAGTCTACTTTAACGGGATATTCAAATCTAGTTGCTATCGAAAGACACAAAAACTTTATTAATAGGATTGGAAATCCGTTGCCATAATACCCTTGGTGGCCATTTTTTAAACTGAAAATAGGCTTTCTAATGAGCTATATTTCCGCATAAAAAATTGATACCAGGTATGTAGTTCAGATTCCCTGAATTGTTTTTAAACAAACTTGAATTTGAATTTGTCTTATTACTTGGACGCATTCCATGCTGAATTTACTGTTTCCTAATGACAGTATAAACTAGAGGTTTTTAATACCGTCAGTGTATATTCTTATTGTTAGAGGCAAGGATCAACCGATTGATGTAGGTAGCTACATACTTCAATGGTTCTATCTAGCCTAATACCGACGAAATCTGAGCGTCGCAAATTGAAATGAGGAATTTCATTCCCTTTCCATTCCAACATAAATGGTTTCCGGTTGATCCCTGCTCTCAATAAACTCTTCCGATTTACTATCACTGATTTAAAAAACTTGGATTCTTTGAAATATTAAAATTAATATTGTGTGGGTTATTAATGCTATAAAAAAAATGAAACTTAAGTTAGGTATTTCTCCTTAATTTCAAACATGTTAGGATGAAAATGAAAATGCGTATTTATTAAACTTTTCGCCTTCCTCGATGACGATTCTTCCGATCTTATTGAGATTTGTGTTTCCCCTTACCCAACCAATAATGATTTCCTATCTCGCGATTTGGTTCTCTCAGATCCATCCACGCCGAATACATTCGGAATGTGTAAGCAACCAAGCGTGATTCTCAGCCGCGCATGCTAAGGTCATATGACATAATTCGTTGCATAAATATTCCTTTCATGCAATCTTTCCTTTATCCACAATTAAATAGTAAAAGTAAATATTGCAGCACTGATGACGCAACAACTTTGCTTTATAATACTAAATTCTTAGTAAGCAACTAAATATACATAAAGTGCAATGCATATCGACCTCGGATATTCAACATTGTTGATTTATCGGGTGTAGGTTTAAAATCAAACTACTTATTCCTTAAAATGTTTCCCAAATGAGTTAAGCAATAAGCTGGAGTCTTTTCATATGACTTTGTCCGTACATTTGGACGAATACCAATCAAAAATAATGTTTTTCATTATCAGTATCATTCTAAGGTGACACTGACGCCAGAATTATATATTTTAATTGTATGGTCAATGAAGTGTGTTGATTTTGCTGTTGACCATCTGTATCGTGGTTGTAGCCCTGAAAATGAAACTAATTGAAATCCGAAACGTCGGCAAGGAGTGACTAGTTGTATTTTAGACCAGCCTTTGATAAACTTATATGTATCTCTAACTATTCTTATGTACGTACTTATATAAGAATTTAACTTGACCCGTTTAGTTCACGGCACACTCGGAAAACGCCTTCATAACCGAAGGTCTTTTTTTGTGATTTTGCAAAAATGTATTACCGTAATTTATAAATTCCTATTTTGTAATAGTTAAGAACCACCCGAAATACTCACCGTTAAATTTCTAATGTCATCTATCCGTCAGAACCGAACTTAAGTTTTAAGCAAGTTCTCTCGGAAGCGCATTTTCGTACCATGTCCCATGGGAAACGACTCTTTTTGTTGGAAAATGTATCGAAAAGTATTTTAGTGAGTATGGCTGGTTTTCATGGAAAGGTGAAATATTTTATTTTACGAGTCCAAAATCATTGAATTTTATGTGAAGTGATATGTCGTTCAAATTACTTTATATGGTGACATGGAGGGAGTGATGGCAGGACTTCCCAGCCATTAAAGAGGGGGTAAACGGAAATCCGACCTCCCGAGCCCCCGTGTTGTTCTCAATCTGCCATCTATGGGGGACGGGAAGAAGTTGAGAGAGAGAGAGCTTCAAGGAGGGCGGAGAGGGGCCGCCTTCGTCGACCGGGTTTTGAAAACAGAGAAGAGGGCGCTGGTGGAGGGGGAGGTTGGCACGAAAGAGAGGGGATCAAGGAAGGAATGAGTTTGCCAAGTAAGCAAAACTCGGGAACGTTCAAGGCAGCGGTGCTCGGAGATTGAGGGACAGGGGTATGGGGTAGATGAAATTCGAGCACCGAATTTAGGGGTGAGAGAAAGGGAAGGTCGCGGATGGGGGTGGGGCTTGGGGAGGAGGGAACAGAAAGGTAAGGTATTAAGGGAAAGGGCAACAGGGTGCCCTTAGGGTTTCGGTTAAGGGTTTTGGGTGGCAGAAGTGGAGGAGGAGGAGGGTAGATGGTCCAGATGAAAGGAGGAAGGGTGTCATCATTAGGATGATTAAATTGAATGATCGCTACAGTGCTCTTGACTAAACATGATCACCTGTACTGTGTGATAATTTGAGGTCGATGCAAAGCGTTTTGAATCTTTGGAGAGCACTGACTTTTCCAGTCTTTCTCCAACCTACGTGCTAGTCATTAAAAGTTATGAGGAATGATTTTGAATCGCTTTGCGTGGGAAAGTGAGCGAATTGATGACGGAGAGAGTAGTTAATGAAGTCTATTTCAATCTCGTTTAAATTCTAAAATAATCACTTTCCCGTCGGTGTGGATGAATTAGTTTCGCAGGTGAAAATTGTGTCGTGAAATGCAGCAAACTGCATTGGTCAATAAGTGAATGCTCAGAAAGAGTTTAAAATTACCCACTACTGTATTACCACGCAGTCGTACGAGATGCGAGCATTAATACTGCATCAAAGAGCAGCAGTAATTGCATGGTGAAGGATCTTGAATAATAAACGCGTGAAAAAGTGGCAAGTTGCGAGGTATTTAGATGTTAAAGAATTCTATTTTAAAGGTTGATTCGGGACACATGATTGCGCTCTTAGAATTAATGGAATGTTTTGCCTTTTAAATGATGGCGTGCTAATGGGCGTCCTGAATGGGGGAATGTCCCAAGCCTGAGCCAATGCTCGTTCAACTGAAGTAACTGGTATTTTGCAGCAGCTGTTATTGCGCATGCTACGAGACTTCATACAGCATCATTCATTCATTACAGTAATCTACCGGTTAGAGGTAGGTTGTGATGAAAGTCAGAGAATATCCAACGAAATCTTACACGTGCCGTGGCCTTTCTACCTCTAGTATTTCTTTCTTCATCTCAGCATAAGTCCTACCTTTCTTCATCCCGTCCATAAAACCGATTCTCTTCCGTCCCCTTCCCCGCTTACCCAACATCCTTCCCTCTATCACGGCCTTCAGCAAACCATCGTCCCTCATTACCCCTTCCAGCCACCTACCCTGTTGTCCCCTAATCTCATCTATAATTATCCTCTCCTCGCCCACCATGTCAAGCACTTCCTCGTTTGTCTTCCTTTCCGTCCAACGCACCTTCTCCATCCTCCTCCACACCCACATCTCAAAAGCCTTCAGCCTATTTTCGTCTTCCTTTCTCAAGGTCCACGTTTCCGCCCCATACAACGCCACACTCCATATCAAGCTCTTTACTAGCCTCTTTTTTACATCCTTACTTAAAGTCCCCGTCATCAGCTCCCTTCTATTATTGAACGCTTCCTTCGCTAGCGCTATTCTCCTCCTAATGTCTTTGCTACTATGTCCTCTTTCTTCTAGCGTACTACCCAAGTAATTAAATTGTTCTACTTGCTCCAGTTTGTGACCTCCTACTCTTATCACCAACTTCGCTTTCTTTGTCCTACAGAATCTCATTACTTTTGTTTTCCTATTATTTATCTTCATTCCGTATTTCTCACACTGCTTTTCCAGTGCATCTACTAAAGTTTGAAGTCCTTTCGATGACCGACTCACCAACGCCTGGTCGTCTGCGAATCTAACCGACTTTATCCACTGGCCTCCTACTTTCATTCCCACATCTAGCTCATCCCATGCCTCTCTTACCATTTCCTCAGCATAGATGTTAAAAAGTAAAGGCGACAACGGGCACCCTTGTCGCACCCCGCGACCTATAACTGCCCACCCTGATTCACCGTCCGCTACCCTTACCTGAGCCCTCTGCCCCATATATAAGTTTCGGATGAGTCTCCTATCACGCCAATCTATTCCTATTTTCCCCAGTATCTGCATTAGTTTCTCCCAGTTTACTCTGTCAAACGCCTTTTCGAAATCTACAAAACAAGCGAAAACATCCTGATTATGCTCTATGTTTCTATCTATAAGTGTCCTCATTACCGCAATCGCATCTCTGGTTCCCCTCCCCTTCCTAAACCCAAATTGGTCATCGCCTAAATAGCACTTTGCTCTGCTCTCCAATCTTCTATTTAGTATTCTAAGCAACACTTTTGCTGCGTGCGAAATTAAACTGATTGTTCTATACTCCTCGCATTCTGACGCTTTCTTCTTCTTCGGGATAGGTATTAATACTGTTTTCACGAAATCCTCTGGCCATACTCCTTCCTCGTAGATCCTGCGAATAAGTTCGAAAAACGATTTTCTCCCCCTACTACCTAGATTCTTCAGTAGCTCCGAAGGTAGGTTATCGGTTCCCACGGCTTTTCTACCCTTCATCTCTCTTAATGCCCTCTCTATTTCACTCTCATACAGCATCAGGGACCTTAAATAATTGCCCATGTAAAGTGACTATCAATCGATCAGGAATTATAACACGGCTAATGCTAAGTTTTATATATGTGTAACTATTCATTTCATAAAAGAGTTTATCATTTTTTAGCTGTTTCCGTTTACGGGGACACGACACACAGGGAAGTCCGTCAAAGGGGCTGGTTACCGCAAACTTGTAGCCTTAACAACCACGTATTAAATTGAAAAATATAACATAAGAAACAGTGACAGGAAATGGCGCGGTAAATGGAGATGTATGCAATTTTATTTTGCATTATGACCCAATTTATGATAGTGCCTACAGCTGTCAGAGCACAAAAGAGGCTTAGTAATAGGATCAAGCTATTTCATCATAATAGAAATAAAGTGAATGGAAATAATTGCAATAAGTTCGTTTGATGAATGGAAGTTATCAGAGTTTACGAGTGCATTGGATTTTGTATCGCCAAAATGATGTCCATCATTAAAGACAATTATGATGCATTTCAGCACTTCTTCACTGAAACTTTTTAAAACATCATTTATGCTAAAGTATTTCTATGAAACTAATGAGAAATATATTTCAATTGAAGGAAGTTAGTTTACGGTGTGGTGTGTACTGTTCGCGATTCGCTGAATGTGCTTTATTCTGGTTCTACGTAATCTTATGTAAAGTTATCTTCTATGCTCAATTGTAACTATTATTTATACCGTCCATTAATATTCGAAATGTAAAACTAATATTTTTTTTCGAAAATAGCGTCGTATTTTTGCAATAATTTCAAAGTACCATGTTATTTCACAAAATTTATCATAAATACGTAGAGAAGAGGTTGTTAAGCCTGAAACTGTGGCTTATATCAAAATGTATATCTGTGATTTAACGTAGTAGTGTTTAAAGGAAAGCGAATCTAATAGGAGCGGTTGAAAATATATCTAGTCGAATATACTTGAGATAGACTCGTTGAATCGCAATTTTCAGGTGAATTTATCATCATCTTCCTAGATTTGTTTATTCCTTCGGCTGTTACTGAAGCGAAATTAATGATATCAACAATGATTTCTACTTCTCATCCCCATCAGAGTAAGCTTCAAGGAGCACCTTTGCACATGCCGTCGTGTTGAAGCGGATATTACCGTGTTACGATGATATCCAATTGCTTTTAATATTCCCATTCTTTTTCTTACGAATGGCTCTCTTCCATCTATATTTGAATGCCTTTATGGAAAGATATATTGCATACGTTTACGAGAAATATAGCGCTTTGACTCTATTTTCTGTGAATCCTTACTGAAAGATAAGATGAAACTCAGATTTTCTATACCTTAGGTACCAATTTAGGTGATTATCATTTGATATTTTTCGAATCGAAGATTGATATTCTGCAGTTCTCCTCTCCATTCTTCTAGCAGAGAATTGAATCCTGCATCCAAAAATGATAAAGTTAATATGAGTTTTTCTAGATTTCTTTCATATTAAAAATACTTTCAATTATATTGAATGTTGTGACACTAACTATCTTTAGTTTAATGATTTTAGTAAACAGGGTCTAGAAAAATGTAGGAAACATTGTAATCAAGTATGCAACTACTTCAAACAAATGAATCCACCATTGTTAATACTGAATTGTCAATGTCTTTCACAAAGTCTTCTTGGATTAAATTTAAACAGAAATTATTCTTATTAGCTATATATAAATAGATATTTATTTCCGCGTGCTCCCATAGTACCATAACAGGTTGTTTACCACAATTTATGATGAAAAATAAGTATTTAAAGTGGGTTCCTGTTGAATAAAAATATTCACTGCCAAAACCGATTTTGACTGTGTTTAAAAAAATAAAAATATTACTATTATAGAAATATTAAAAAATACTTTGTTTTTTATATATTTTTGTGGGAAATTTTCTTCTTTGAAAATAAAATAAAAGATTTCGAGGAGAAATTTTGGAAGGTTATTACACCTAATCATCTTAAAATTACATTTTTCAAGTGACAAACCCGCGCGATGGATAAAAACACTCCTAAATTACTACTAATGTTTCAGTAGACAAAATATTTTTCATAAAATAAAGGTAGGCTTATAGTATAATTTTGCTCAAGGTGGAAATAGTCTAGGTGTTTAAATTTTTATCGTTTGCACAATTTTTAGAAAACTTTAAAGTTTAGCACAACAATACACAATTATTTTACTTTGCACAAGTATGACTGGAAAAAGATGGGCACAATGTTTGTATTACTATTTAAGAGTAAAGAACCATTCAATTAAAAGTTTGAAAGCTGTGCCGTTGAAATAAATTTTATAATATTCTGTTTGCAAAAATGAAAGAAATCCAGAGAATATCATCATCCTCTTATATGAATATATAACGCATATGTATAAAATGTAAACGTTGATTCTGTTTTGGATTTATAAGTAAAAGCGTCCCTGAAGGCTAACGGAATTAAAGTGTTGTTGTACGACGTCTTTTGTAATAGCATTTTCCAGAATATTTGTTGATATGTATTTTTTAAGGCTTGGTTACTTCGTTAAATAACCCGAATAAAGAAAATAATTATGCAAATTAAACCCAGAAAGATGTGTCCTTAAGTGGTATGTACGTTTGTTGTGTATCATGTTTCCTGGTACATCAACTTCTCAAATGCAAGTGCCATTAAGGCAATGTTTAACATGTCTATAATATCCATGCTATATCGAAAACGGGAATTTCACTAAGTTACACTAACCTAAGCTTTAAGTTACTAAGTTAAGCTTTAACTAGTTAGAATTATTTGTCTTTAAGAGTTTGTATAAACGTTTTTATAAACGTCCATATTTAAAGCCATTACATTTGTCAATACAAATAATGTCTGTTGAGATTTGCTTCTATCGAACGATATTCATAGTGATAGAAATAGTTATGGTGTAGATATTTTTCATCGTTATTGATGAATTAGCCATAAACCTATCACAGCGTGAAATGCAGTTAATAATGCCAAAGAAAAGGTAAAAGCCCCGCGGATGTGTCTAACATGTTAATTAAATATCATTAACTAAATTTGGGAGATATTTTACTGCCAGGTAGAATTAGGCAACTGACACACACGGTTCACATTTAGGGAATTTTCTATTTTCCTTGTTGTTGTAGAACATAATAATTCTACCAATGAGAGTTCAAACTTGTCGGTCGACTGGAAGCATCCCAACTGTAACGTACATCAGTAGGGAGTCAGATTTTAATTTATTTGTATAAAAGATAAATGCGACTTTGTTAATAGACATAATCTTAGGTATAAATAACATATCAAATACTTTATTTATGAATAATAATCATGTTAACCTCAAACTTCCATTTGCGCAATCGACACAAAATCCGTCTATATTACTTCATATCC
Source organism: Pyrrhosoma nymphula (assembly GCA_963573305.1). Lineage (NCBI taxonomy): Eukaryota > Metazoa > Arthropoda > Insecta > Odonata > Coenagrionidae > Pyrrhosoma > Pyrrhosoma nymphula. The sequence continues at coordinate 43,685,045 of OY754334.1, forward strand.
TCAGTTGCTGCGAACAAATTATCTGTTCCTTTATAGGAGGAGAGAAGGCAAGCAATGAAATATCAAGCATTAAAGGACTTCTTTTGGCCTAATGTAACCATATTCCCCATTGAATATGGGTAGCGTAATGAAATCATTTTTTGGCGGAAATAAAAAAAATACATTGACCTACATTCGGTAGAAGTGCGTCCTAGTATCTGTGACGTTACGCTCTGCATTTGAATTGAAAGTTGCCGCTTTACCTGTCAATTGGTCGCTATCTGCGTACGCAGTAATGCTTTAGCTTATTTCGCTTTCGGTTTAACTGGATTTTATCTTGGAAAATACACGGCCGCACTCAACAATCGCTTCAAAGACAGGCATTTCCAGCGCTATTAAGTCGCAAAATAACAGCGACCGTTTCCGGCTATTGATAAATAAAGTGGTTTGAGGGATGTTTATCTATGGACAGATTTGCGTAAAACTATGTTAACATGTATTTATTAGTTATACCATAGAGTAAATTGAAAAAATTCCATTTTAACGATTTTATTTTGTCAGCTATATAATTCTATTTTAACAAGTGGACTTATGGCGTACGAGATATACTTCGAAATAATTCGATGATGACAGATTTTCTTATAAACTGGGCATAATATATTTAATATAATTACATCGGTTGATTACAAATATTAAGGTATCACGGTATGCGAAAAAACATTTGCGTATAATATTCGCTTAGATTACTAATACCCCACCGAAAACTAAAGTCAGAGCAATGTTTTAATTAGACGAAAAGTTTTAAAATTAAGTTAAAAAACTTTTTGTGGACTGGGGAAAGTAATCAATGTAGCAACAACTTATTTAGTTCTCAAGCGTCGTATGGGTTTGGAATACACAACTTTTTTTCATCTTCGCTAAGCATTGAAACTCCAAAGTATCTTCCTGGAATATGTGAAAATGATACCTAAATTAATTGCGCGTTCGATAGTGCTTTTTATACTGAATGCGGCAGTGAAGAAGCACTTCCCGGAGGTTATTGAACCACGGGGATTGTTAAGTGAACGCGCTGGTCTTTATAAAATGGAGAAAGAATGCTGCCGCTACCACGCTCGTCGGAGCAAATGCTTCAGTCGGGAACTGACTGCTCTGTGGGGTGTCGGGTTTGATCGTTGGGGAGAATGCACGGCGCCGCCTCCACCGCCGCCGATGGGATGATGAGGCGAATATCACATACCGCTCTAGTTTCCCCGTAGGTGAGAACGTTCCGAGGAAAGATCAATGTCAGGAATGTTCGGAGGTTGCGGACGAGTCAAAACACCTCAGATCTCCTGGTCTAATTTCAACCAATATGGTGCCTTGTCAAAGAGCTGTTTCCTCCTTTGTGCATGTCTCAAGGCTGGTGCCTACCCACGAAATTTATAGATCGCTCTGCAGCCACGGGAACGTTTTATGTGGTGAATTGGGGAGATCATGGAATTCATTTATCACACTTGAGCATTGTACATGGATTCTTCATACTCATATATATATATATATATATATATATATATATATATATATATATATATATATATATTATCCATTTGTGTTAAAGTTTACCAAAAGGATTAATAAAAGCCTCAAAAATTTGAAAAAAATAACACGTGATCCGAAGCGGTATGTCATTATTCAAATAGTTTGAATGAAAACTTTGACGTTTCAAATACCATTATTTATGTTGGAGTTGAATTACAATTTTATTTACCTCAAAAGTTCAATCGCAGAGGAATTTATCTCTTTTTGTTATTTCATGAAGTTTTATTCTTTTCTTTATCGTGTAAGCAGCCGTTATGTTTCAATTCCACGATTTCAGATCACCTCTCCTAATGTTTCAAGGAATTACTCACTTTACATGTGAAATATTAAAAATATCACATTCGTAATTCGTTCCTGACCCAGATCCAGTACAAAGTTGGCCGGATTAGTGTTGTAACAGACTTTGTCTTCATTTCCTCTAAGATTGTACGTGATCAAATTACAGATATAAAAAAATTCAAGCGAATGTTATAGCGAAGTTTTACTCAGTTTTGTTGGCATTGACTCCATTCGGTATAGTTGCACTCTATTAATTTGTATGCATTCATATTTGTGTGTTGACATTCTAGGGTACTGAAAATGTGAACAACATCGTTTGCATTTTTTTAATTTCACTTTAACTCGCTTGATTTACTGTTACCCTTGAAATAGCTCTCTCGTAATTGTTAACAGTATATATGCTAGCATTTAATGGCATATACACCTTCGAGCGAGGCAATTGAAATTTAAGTGTACGATTACTTCGCTGTCTTCTTAAAATGGTGGATGAAAGATTTTATATCACGGACGTAGATAGCACTGTCTGTTAAGTCTATCATGGATTTACAGTAATATCTATCATTTGAATGCGCCCATAAATAATTTTAACCGCTCACGCTTTCCTTTTCATTATTTTAAAATCAATGGAGAGCTATCCCCTGGGCAAATCCATGGACAATATGGAGGCCCTGTCACTGCATATTTAGAAAGGCTTTCGGGCAATTCCAGCGATTTAATCTCCAGGAAACATGAACCTCTGAAACTGATGATCCAGTTTTGTGCGAAAACAAATCTTGGATTAAAGGCAAAAATAAAGCCGTCGAATTTACCCTGGGTGCGGAGGCAGTAGTCATTGAGCGCTTGGGGTGTGTAGTTTGGCAATGTAATCACTTGCTGGTGAAAAACCGATGGGAGACCGATGTTTGTAGAGTGGAAATATTCGATTTTGCGCTGGAGGGTGGGGAAAGAGGAGAGCAGTTGGAGAGAGGAAGTAGTTAAGAATGATTGGATCCATTTTTTCCAATCCATAGATTGGTGAAATGCTGCGTTATGATGATTTATTTCAATACTCCATTACGCACTGATAGAGTGATTAAAGAGGCAAGCAGAAAGAGAAATTTCTTGAATTGTCACATTTATCCGTATTAAGGATTCCTCGATGACCCGTCCGTTATATTTGGCCACTTTTATACACGGTTTCTTCGTTCTTACGATTTCGTTTTGCCTTTTTCATTAATTCTTCTCACCAGTATGGAGTTCAAAATTGTCATGCCCTATATTTCTCTTCCATAATTTTTCTCTTTTCTTATTACATATATTATTGCACTTCATCTCCAATAGCCGCCCTTATCACCAAGATTTTTTGGGCTTCCAATTGTCATTGGTCCTTTCTTCCCATTTCGTCCCTCATTCCCTTTGAACCACAGCCTTGCCGCGGTGGAAGGTATTTTGCGTTCCTATGAACCGTAGAGCTAGGAGTTATAATCATTGCTCCATGCAGAGCCGCCCATATCTGTTAGACCGAAGCAATATAAAGGAAAGTTCGCGTGATAGCATCGCGTTAAATATAGCTGGTAACGACAATGAGGAGCATAGCTAACTATTCCTTCCCCTGAACGTTATGAAAATCAATCTTAGATGAATGAATCTGGCCAATACAGAACTCAGCCCAACAAAGGGGGATGTCGTGCCTCCGCGGTCAAAATCTCACGAAATGCTTATTCAAAGATGAAAGCTGATACAAGGAATAGGATGAAAAAGAAAACGAAGAAGGAATGGGGGAAAGATGTGGTAAACAGAGGAACTTGGAAAGTTAGGACCGTGATAAGGGCAGGGAAGCTAGAAAAATAACCTGGATATTATGAAAATAAAATTAGATTTGTTGGGAATGTGCGACGTGACAGAAGGGACAATTGTGATATTCATAAGGTAACACGTACTGTAAGGGGCGAGTGAACGTGCGGTATCTTTTTATTGTATACAAAATATGGAAAAATTATATTTAAGATATAAAAGATGAGTGGTAGAATTCTGAGTGAAAAATAGAAGCACATCCAACTAATTCCGTTTTGATTTATGTATAAAAGTAACCATTGAAGAGAAGGCGTGAAAAAAGTGTATGAACGACTCGAGGACACAATTGGGGAAGTTTTCCGAATGAAAACTCTTATAGTGATCAGGGATTGAATTATAATGTTATAGGGAAGGGAAAGATGGTAATATAGTGAAAGAGTATAGGTTAGGGACAAGAAGTGACCGCCAGGAGAAGAGATTTTAATTTTTAGGGAGATACAAGTAAGTAATAATAAATTCTTTGTTTTAAAATCACCTCAGGCGTAGATGCTCATATTGAAAAATGTCGGAAGAAACAGGGAGATATCAACTTGACCATATCATGGTCAGGCAATGGTTTAGGAACCAAGTAAAAAAGTAGCTCGGTTTTCTGGGTGCAGATGCGGACCAAGATCATACTTGAATGGAACTTGGGAGCCATGAACTGGGCAGAGAGGAGAGAATACTAGGGGCTAGTGGACAGGAGCATAATATAAGATACAGAATTTGAAACATTTGATCGAAGATGGGAGAATATAAAAATAGGAACATAAAGATCATAAGGAAAATTAGTAATATAAAAGAAAGCGAGACAGATGAAGAAGCAATGGGCCACAAGAAAATATAAGGAAAACAGAGGGAAATGAAACATTTGGAAAAGAAACTACACCAATTTCAGCAGGAGCAGTAATTAAAAATTAATGATTATCAAACTTTATCGATTAACCAATAGGGTGAAAGGTAGTTGGTGGTGAATACAATGCAAGGAAATGGAAAAGGTACAGCAAAAGGGGAAATGGGTGCTAAGATTTAAATGCTGTCGGGTGGTAAGAGAGGGCAAGTAGTACTATACTTGCTATACTAGTACTATAAAAAAGAAAATATGCTAATCGTACGATATAATACCCAGAATATATGGAAAGAAAGCGTGGAAGAGCTCGTTGATGGAGGTAAAAGACCTCTGAACATGAGGAGGAGAACAAAAGGATGAACGAACAGTAGAGAAGAATGAGTGGTTTGAGAGTTCTACTCGGTGAAATAGAAAATACGTTACTGGAAACGAACGCAGGAAAAGATGTGGGAGCAGGGAACATCCCCTCAGAGTTCTGACGAGTAAAGAATGTAAAGGACGCAAATATTTTTTGAACTTCTTCATAGGATCTATGGAGAAGGAGAAGAGTTTAATATAGAGTATAGTGTTTGCTATTTAAGACTTTTGGTTCTGCGATTAATTTTATTTTTAGTAAAGTGTTATTTATTTCGGAAACCTAGACAGTGAGAAAATGGGGCAATAATAAACTGCTAGCGTTGTGATGTGGGTATTAATGAGAATGGAGAAAGCGCGGTCGACCAAAATGGAGACGAAAAAGGAAGTGCCTTGTATGATGAGTGTGGAGAGGAAACGCTTGACTAAATATGGAGAGGGAAAAGTAGGTGGTTGGTGATAATAAGGGGTGTAGGAATTCTGAAGGCCGTGATTGATTTCATGTAATTGGGGAAGCGAAAGAAGAGGATAAGTCTTTTTGAGGCTGTGAAGGGGTGTAAAACGCAGGCTAAAATGAAGAAAGAAATCGAGTATGGTGATAAAGGTCTGTTCCTGTAGAGGTTTTAAACGCTTTAACTCTCTTTTATTCAAACCTATCCTAACCGGTAGATCTCCCTATTTATTATAATGCTATAACAATGATTCACATATCCGATCCATAGATTGACAACATCAATAAAATTTATTTCAAGTAGTATCCTTTTTCTCATGTGTATTATCAATTCGCATCAGCTTATAAGATTGTTTAATATGCAACAATAGGTCTATGGAGGAGTTGGAATCCAAGAAATTGGTCTTGGAAAGGAAAAACTGACACGCGAAGTGCCCCTAGTTTTTCGAGTAAGTCACGACAGTAACTTTCGATTACTCCGGCCCTCCTACACCAAAAAGTTGCCGGAAATGTAAGAGCGATACCATAATCTTTTGAGTTTGTGCATGTGATCAGAAATTCTTCAAGGGTTGACCTATGCGCCGCCGCGCCGAGCCGCCGCCTTTGAAGTTTGTGCGGCGCGCTGACACTCACACACATTAGATTGCTTCTAGCGAATGGATGCTTTAACTGCACTTTTCTTAGCTTATTTTACCATCACTGAATTTGACACTGGGTATACTGAGCTGGATGGTCGGACCTCAGTGGTCACTCTGGCAGAGGTTCTGGAGGCGGAGTTCTGGAGCAATTAGTGCAAGTGGTCTCTCATCTAAGAACTTGTCAAAATTCTTCAAAATTTCAGAAACGATGAGAAATTGTTCCCTTTACAAAGTTACTATAATATCAGTCCTTTGCGTGAAAATTTGAAAACTTTAGAAACCTCCTGAGAACGCATCTAGGTACTTTTTTTCTCTTATTTCGTCATTCCTATCAGTTCTAGAGGTGTAGCTCTAGGTTAAAATAGCATCCTCCATATTGTACTGAAACTCACATGTTCGGAATTTTACAAGTTATCTAAGCCTAGCTTATAGTCTTCGAGTCTCCAATCTGTTCCCAACCTAATCTGTCCACCAACTGCATGACGTTTTCTCTTCGCCCGTAGCAATTTTCAACTAAGCGTGCGGCTTTCCATTTTTCTATTTTATTTACTACGCGAATTAAATTTTTCTGTGCTGACGCCCAAATTGTCGATGTGTATTCAAGAAGTGGGATTACCAGGGCTAAGAACATCTCCCTTTAATATTTTCGTCAAAGAACCGTCCTTCTTTTCCTTGGACCAACATTTGTGGCAATTTCTCGGTGGATGACGGCATCGCCGGCAAACAATCTAATTTTGCTATAGACTCTAGAGTTAATGTCGTTATTAATGTGGAATACGAAGGACCGGCCTCGCTTCCTTGACGGATGGGTGTCACTATAACCATGTTTGAATCAACGCTGTCGATTAGTATTTTTTTGTTTGCAGTCAGTTAAAAACTTTACATATACAATTCAATTCATTATTTTTTCGTTAACCTTTGATGAATGTTATTTGTACGTTAGTATTTCGTGAGGAGCCTTGTCAAATGCTTTCTTGAAATCCAGGGATAGCGCGTCCACTTGAATTTTCACTTCACCTGTTTTTAAAATATCATAGGGGCAGAATCATAGATTGGTTTCGCCCTCTGAAAGCCGTGCTGACTGCTAAGGAAGTAGTTTTAATTTTCCAGGAAGGTCATGATATCAATTATGTACTCTATAATCTTGCTATGGAGAGATGTTGACGACAAATTCCAGTTGTTTCCTGGATCTTGTTTGTTTCCTTTTTTAAAATTGGAGTGACATTGGCTATTTTAGTGTTGTGGCACTTTACCTTCGGATAAGGACTTGCTAAATGTGATTTCTAGAAATACTGCAATATGTGGGGCTAACATGAACTCATATGCAGATATCTCCTCTGGATGTGGGGACTCCTCAAATTTAATGGAGTGTATATAATTTGTTTTATTATCCATTCGTACTACATATTTTCACCCATCATTTCAAAAATGGCAGGGATGTCTGCGTGGTGCATGGTGTTGTTCCTAGTGTATGCACTGTAAAAGAAGTAGTTTGATATGTTGGCTATGCCGATACTGTGAGAGACTACTTTGCTACTTATCACCGTCAACGATCCTTCAGTTGAACGTTTACCTTGCAGTTCTCTTGCTTTTATCAGCCGACCGTGTCTCTCCGGCACACAAAAAAATATCCGTAGACTGCCGAGCGTGTTCATATGGCACACCACGTCCTCCGTTCACTCTCAAGGCCCCTGTGACTGTCAAATGATAGAAAGTCATATTTTTGTTGGAGCATTCGACTAAGAAGGTATCTTTCTTCCATCTGAATTTTTTTTGTGGATATCTCACGGTATATTATGTTGTTTGACGTAATATAACATGAAGAATCCTACTCCCGTCAACAAGGTTTGCGTGTCGATTGTATGAGGAGGGAACCGAATACTTACCTCAGTACAAATGAAGTTATAGACCGCACAAAGATATACATATATTTCTATAAGAGAAGCATTCAGAATTTAGAAGGTCCTCCAAACATGAGATTTTTTTCTTGATTATGTGAAGATAATGAGATTTTGTTAGACCATCTTTCGCCTAAATGATGCATCTCCTTACTATAGGTTTGTTTACTTGGTGTGAGACCAGGTATAGGACCAGGAAACATCATCCTTTTGCCATGACAGAGAAGGATATACAGCCCAATTATATCCTTATCTTCTCAGAAAGCACTCAACGATAGGAGCATCTTACTTTCATGAGAGGTTTTTTTCCTTATCGCCATACGCGTAATAGGTTCCGCTGGACCATCTGTCCTCTGAATGACTCATCCTCTTTGTTCGAGTTTGCTTATCTCGCTGGTAAGGAGGAAAGGGAATCTTTACGTGAGCACAAATCAAGATAACAGGATGCTGAATGATGCCTTTGGTAGCATGCGAGCCTTTCTACATACATACACTTCGAAGTCCTTCCCGTCTGCAAATCTGTTATGACTAACATTTTCATATCATCGCGGACTGGCTCGGTGAGACAGTCTCTCCTGAAACTGATCGTTCATGAGTGTTGTGTGCTGTGGCATGAGTATTTTTGAGACAATATTATTAGTAATATCGTAGGTCTAGCAGTATGACTTCTGGAAGTAAACTCTGGAAGAAGAGGAAGGTATATAAATTCGGACAGGGAGCAGTTGTGATGGAGACAGTGACACGGATTTTGAGCCCTCCTGGTGTTTTCCGTTGCGGAATTTCAAGCAAAGAGTGCATACGCTCACCGGACCATCGTATAGATTAGATAAAAATCAAACACCACTCACGATAGAGAAATATAAGTCCCCTAGTCTCCTCAATTTTGCGTCCTAGTCTCCTCAAAAATAAATAAATAGTCTCCTCAATTTTGTCAAATTATTTTTTGGAAACAAAGTTTTTTTGGAACGAGGTGATTGTGTCGTTCAAAGGACGAGTCATTTTCCATCAGTATATTTCTAAGAAACACGACTTTGGTGCCCGGAATGTGAAGTTGGGCTGTATGTAGACCTCTTATTCATGATCTATCGCACAATTGTCAATATATGAAATGCGTAGCTGGCTGACATCACTATGATAATCTTCAGCTCGAAGGCTCGAAGGAAATTTACGTGACTTCTCAAAAATATGATTTTTATTGCCAAAGTTGCCATTAAATTTTTGAACTACAGTAATTTTCCGTATGCAAGGTGCACTCATGTTTTCATATTAGAAATATAAAAAATGTCGCCGTACGTACTAGGTTTTATCATCAACCCTCAGCAGTACCTTGAGCCTCCATCTCTCTCCCTCCGTCTCACATCTTCATATCTCTCTCTATATTACCCCTACGTCCCCCTCCTATTCTCCACCTATCTCTTCCCCCTTCTTTATGAAGAATATTTTCCCTCACTCTGTCCCTTTCTTTTTCGAGACATCGTCTCTATGAAGAAAGGGTTAGAGTGAGTTACTACAGCATCAGCTACTACATCACCGCTCAGCACACAACACCGACAGCGGTTTTTCACTTATGACGCAATTGGAACGGTCCGCTAAAGTGAGCTAGAAGTGGTCCATCAATGGCTAAAAACAATCAATTTATGTCACATCTATTGCTTGGTTACTGCGTGTAGGATTAATATCCATAATATGGACACAAACATTTTTTCCATGTTAAAATTTTCTTAGACTTTCGGAACACGAAAATAGCATTACTACCCAACATGAGTTTGAACGAAATTACATCGAATATCCGGTAAAATATTGTCTAAAAGGAAGTAATAAAACAAAAACAGCAGACGGAAAATTAATTAATCAATTCAAATGAAGACCTTTATTATGCAAAAAACATATAAGTATTATGGTCAAAAATGTCTTTCAGAGTGTTTGGAAGAGTAAAACGTTGACTCTCGGAAAAACGCAGTTGTCAAACTTTGGATATTTTCCATTTTTTTATGGTTATTTACCATTCCATTACTTGAAAACTTTAAATTGAACTAATGGCGTTGTGTTACACCATTTTTGTAGAGAAATCGCTCGTTATTTGGCAAAAAACCATCACCCTCGAAAGTAATTTAAATTGTTTTACATAAACAATAATTAAACCTTGATTAAAAATATTGTTATATTTTAATCCCTATAAAATCAAGTCACATGAAAGCCCTTTAAAAACACTACAAAGCACTTTTTATTTTATTGTGATACAACTAATAATGTTTTGGTAATAATTTTTTTTAAACACTATGTTTTAGTGGCAGAAAATTTAAAAAAACCTCGGTAGTCTAGATATACAGCAGGCGAAAAACCTCGTAAGATAAAGGAAAAGTCCGAAATGATTTATTACAGACATAAAAACCACTATCCGAAAGAAGCTTGATCACAGGTTTCCTGTTACTGATTTTTACATTATTACTTCCTTATAAGATCTATCTTCCCAGAACCTCAGTGAATAAAAAACCGGTGAAAGAGAAACAAAAGATTTCCTATGCCGCCACTTGATTTCGTAAAGTAAAGTAGAAGATTATGTGTGTAGTATTTAACCACACCTATTCCATATGTTCAGGCATTACAGCAATCATTATTGTCTTTTCTGATAACCTTGTCAGGAAATCACTTCGTATACGGAAATGTTCCGAGGACTAAAGTTGAATAGGAGTGCCGAATTTTCTTTTCTATATCTACCCGAGAAATGGTAGTTGATGGCGATATTTTAAATTAAATCTCAATTTCGGTCCATTGATCTTCAGGCACGAATCATAATGGATTCCGGACAATAGCATGCCTAGTGAACGTGTCTTTTCAATTTCTGGGAAGACAGATTGCCCACTGCGATCATCGCGCAGGCGTTCGACGGTGGATTAATAGGTTTTCGTCGCGAAAATTGCAAATATTTTATGGGAATTAATGTCAATTAGGAAATTGAAATCAGAAAATTTTAATTGTTTCGAGGTAAAATCACCGGAGTGTTATTTCATAATATTTAGTAAATTATTGCTCAAATTGCAGCTGTGAAATTGACGTAATTCAGATCATTATATTTTGCTCGCAATTAAGATAATAGATAATAAAGTTAGGTGCAGGTATAGCATTAGAAATGTTTTTTGTTTAACATGTGCTGTCATCCATAAAATTATCGTAACCATTATCGAAAAAATTTCTCATACTTGTAAGTAAAGATGTAATCGAATGATTTTTAACTAAAAATAATACCTACAAATGAATTTATAATATCTATTCGAAAAAGTGATATTTTATTTATTTCTATGCCATTTTGCGTTGCTTTAATAGTGAATATATGATCATTGATAAATTACACCGCCAGTCGCGCCTCCGCCGCCGGTGAAATCGGCCCGCCGTTGGCGCGCCGCCGACCGTTATCCCATTTTAAGCTGGCGCCCACCGCCGACATTTTTTCGTGGATGCACAGCTCTATTCAAAGTTTCCGTGTTTGTGCTAGAATAATATGTCTTAAATTCCACAAAATGATATTTGATCACCGCACTGTTAACAGACTTGAATAAATGATCGTGAAATATATTCCCTGTTGCGCGGAAAGCAATTGCGATTTTTCGCCCGTAATTTGTTATTGAAAAAATAATGTCGCAATAATTAAGTGACTGGGTGTTGCAGTTGTTTAAAATATAATCTTAAGTTTGTTTTTACTTAATCGTAAAAAAAATGCAAAACTATGAATTCCTACAAACTGTTTTAAATAGATTTTTCATGGTCCTGCAGCCATTTTCCGGTATTACAAGCAAATGCGTGGAATTATCCGTACCTAATTGCCGGCGTTAATATTGGTACTACTCTGAGTCTCTCTCACATTGAAATATTTGAATTTCCTTGCATGTATAAAATTAAATTTAGCAATTATCACGTAATAGATTTTTTGTGCCATATTTCTGGTAATGCCAGATTGAATTTCCTTGTGGAAGGTTCAATACGGTTATGCTATCTTTCGTCATTTTATCTGGTTAGGCAGTCGGTCTCTAATGACGCCTAGTAGAAGTATATGCATATGAAAGCCAGTTGCCTAATATTTCGTCTTTTAACGACTACAGTTGGATGAAATAAGAACTCTGGAAGGCTGCCATCCAAGTAATTTAAATTGAAAATTTTAATTTTGATTAATATAACAAGTCTTTTTTTACGTCACGTAAAACGTTCAAGTTCCTGTGGAAATGTTATTTTTGCACTAATCCTCCTTGTGAAGGCGAACAAACATATTTGTGTGAATTGCATGCAATGCCGTTTTCTCCTGAAATGGCATGTGTTAAAGAGTCATTTAAAATCATTTCTAACCATGATACTGCTCAAATAAACCGCTATAACTTTGATTTATTGTAGCCCATTGGTATTATTCATTGACCTATGCATGTTTTGGGTGGATTGAATGGGAGTATTTTTCATTGCGGTATTCACTGCCTTGATTGCTGCTATACATTTTTTAATATCTAAATGTTTGCTTCAAGTAATGGAATACCAACAAAACCTGATAGATTTGGCATTCCAATAGCCTGGCATGGTTTCTACTGCATTGATAGCATTATATATTTATGAAACTCCAATAAAGGCAACCAAAAATGCCTTTCAAATAGTTATAGGTAGAATGAATGTTTTCATTAATTTTCAAAATGGATTCAATTGCTTACAAACACAGTTACAAAACTCGCTCCACATTGGTCCCAAAAATATATTCATGTTTTCGGTCTTTAAAACTTAAGTGATCCATTTCGAGCGAATTTCATGATTGTTGTAAAAATATACTCATTTCACCTTTTTAGCATTCTATCTTGACTGAATACGTTTAGTTATGCTGTATGAAACTAGCTCCTGTTTACAAATTGTACATATTTATAAACCTTTTGCTGTCATCCTAGAAACAAAGTGAAAGTAATAATTGACTGATATATATTTAAAGCTAATTCTACCATTATAAATAAAAAAATGCTGAATTGTTTGGTTAGAGCTAAATGCTGAAATTTCTTAATCATGTGTTCTATCCTTTGCGCCGTAGTGTGTCAGTTCACCGTTTGTACCTTACGGTAGTGGATTAGGATTTCAGTAATCAGTCATAATCATTATCATTGGTATTTCTGTGGCTTTAATTTTGAAATAGTTGAGTCTAAAATAAACATTTTTAATGCAATGCAATGCAAGTATTTTCAATATTTTTTTTTAATTCCTTATGTTGAATTAACTCAATCCATTTCTTCACGGGAATTTATTTTATTCGTAGCATTTCGACGAAGCCCTTCTAAGTCGAGGTGGTGATTGGTTCTCGGAAGAATCACGGCATGTTGGTCTGTTACAGTCAGAGCAAACCTTAACCAATCTCCAACCCTAACTGATAAATAGAAGTCTCGGATCTCAAGAAAAACAACTAGCCGATAGTTCTGCGAATCGCGGAACGCTATTGTACAGCTGTTACGTCACATTAATGCCTGCCAAAATGACGAGCAAGCGTGACAGAGTTAGACAGGTAAAAACATGTGAGTCAAATAATATCTACCGATATGCACACACTCAGACACACTTGGAGACGTAGAGGAGAAGAGTGGTAACTCACTCCCTCACGATCGCTAAATCGCAGGCACATTTCGCAGCTGTGCCGGAATAAATAATAACGAGAAAAAGAGCGGGTTTTTTTTACGGAAGCGGCGACTGAGCAGAGAACGTACGTAAGGCCTTCCACTCGCGCTCTTAAGTCCACAAAGAAGTCCAGCTTTTTCTGTAGGAGAGTCTGCGAGCGGAGAGACCGATTGGGAAAAGTGAAGTGTGATGCCTGAGAGAATAGTTGGAAAAATAAGACCAGAAGGACTCTTTGGAAGCTCTTCCTCCTTTGCATATCGCACCCTCCATGCCTCCAGCATTGGAAGTGGTGTAAAAGGGGGGAAGAGATGACACGGCACAAAAGGCCCGCTTCGCTGGAGACGGAAGGTTGTACTTCGGTCGGGCTGGGATGGTTCATTCCTCTTCTCTAAGATATTCCTTTTTCTCAAGCGTCAGAAGTCTTGCTTGTCCCTGAGGAATAAATTGTGTAAGCAGGGCACTTAAATAAACGAGAGGTGGATGAGTTGGTGGATTCTGGGAATGCTCGAAGTTGAAATGATGCAATCGAGTAAACGGGACTGGACTATGGATATCATGCGTGACTTAGCGTGCTATTTTTCGGTGTTTGCTGAAGGATGGACGATAAATGGCATGTAATTTTCATTTAAGCGTCGTTTTTTAATTGCTTTCTTTGCTAAGACTTGGGTGGAACAAGAGCTTACCTTTAGGAAAAGTTGCATACTTGCTCATTGATCAAGATCAGTATGTCAAGCATTAAACTTCCTCCATAAAAATCGCAGAGGATAGAATAACCAAAATTGTTAAACTGAATTTTCTGTCATTTTTATTTTCTTGCTATCGTTTGTCATTGATCTCTACATAGGCTATCCAAAAGTAAATTGAGTCGAAGCGTTTTGGAGCAGAAAGGGGTTTTAGTCAAATCACAATCGTATGCATTAAAAAACTTAAGCTTATTACAACGAAAGCATGTTTGCATTACAACTAAAGCTTATCTGTCGAAAATTAATTTCTTTTGATGCTTTTATGCAATGACTGGCATGGAATATACTGATGGATTTTTTCCTTGAAAAATAATATTAATACTGCTAATATTTTTGTTCCAGAAGAGCCTCTATGACGCTTTTGGTGGTCTCTTTTCTCGTCCCCATGAATGGTTACGTAGACACAATGAGTATATCTATTTAGGTTATTTTTTTTAAAACTAGCCATTGAAGATTTATTGACCCAATATATAAAAACGTGTGGAAAACGTGAGTTTATGGTTATATAATAAAATGTAACTTTTTTGACATGAATCGTGAACAAATATTAGTCATATACATGTTAATTACATTTGGAATAGCGATCTGGTGACTACTATAATGATTATTTTATATCAGTATTATCTACGCAATGTGGATGGTGCAATGCATTATCCTTCGCCACATGTTGAATACATGATAATTTGATAGAGTTATAATGGTAGTTGAAATAAAGTCTATAAGACCTATTTTATCTTCCAATGCGTATTGAATTTATCGGTTACGTCGTCATGTGTGTTAAAGGGGAAATCACTCAACATGTTTTCGCATGTGCAACATGTTTGAATACATAAGCAGTCTCTTATAATACACCACGTTTAAAGCATCGCTTTGAGAAACCGTCTCGGTAATATGAATAAAAGTATAGAGGTTCCATTATCATTAATCTGACCGATTTTTTCGATAGAGGAGTTTAAATATATATCACTCTCTAGAAAAATGCTAGCCCTAAATTCAGGAATAAGGAAATGCGGTCATTGAGAAGGACCATAAATAAAATCGTTGAAGAATAAATGAAATAAAAATTAAGAAAAGGTTTTTAAGAATAGCAAAAAAAGGGCTCAAAGAGACAAAAAAATAATAAAAACACGCGTGGATTCGAACAAATACGTAAATAAATAAATTAAGGGAAGCACCCAAATAAACCACCAAGGAAGAGAACCGGAATGTGGAAAGTGGGGGAGCGGGATGATACGTCGATATATATAACGGAATCGAGTGGTTGGTTTGGAATCCCCAAAAGTGAATAGGGTCATGACATTTTGTGGGGAGAAAAATTGAAAGTGATGGAGAACCCTGTGGAGGCAAGAGATTTACTGACTAAAGGGGTACAAACAATGAGGGATGGGTTGCAGTGGGTTTCTTGAGTACGGAAGCGAAGAAGAACAGTATTTTTTTGGGTGGGTTTTTTTACTAAAGGATGCGGCTAAGAGTAGAGAGGAATGAGGAGAAAAAAGAAGGAAAGAAGACTGTGTTGGGTCCATTGGAGGGAAACGGGTGTTTGGGGGAGGAGAGCAGAAGAGGATTGAAGAGAAGTAGGTGGAGTGAAAAAAACTGTATAAGACGAAGGTCGTGGACGTGAAAAGGAAGGATGGTTTTTAGGAATTGGGGCAAAACCACCCCAACCGTCACCGAATAAGAAAAATGGTCCAGGTGACACATTCGGGCGGGGAGTAGGGGGATAGCGGGGGATGGGAACGGGGTTTTGGGTTTCGGATTTATTTGAGAGCGACCGTCGATTCGGCATTTGATGGGTGGGTAGTCCGGCGCGATATTTTTCGGAGTATCAGTGGCAATAGCAATGAAGCATCGCATTGCGATATTGAGCCGCCAGGTATGCATTGATAGCATTGGTATGTTATCACTATAATGCATCAAAAATCTCTCGTTATTTAGTGAGCTTTATTCCCACCGCGACTCATACCCATTAAGAAAGAATTTCTTAACGTAATCACTTAATTTCTTTAAAACTTCATTATTCACTTCCAAATGCAACCTTTCGGCGAGACAGTTTAACAAGTACTATTGCTTCATACGAAACGCATTTTTCACTCCCATTAGTATTATATACATCTGTAAACGTGTGATTACCAATTGAGACATTTGTATTCATTCATTAACACCATCAACCCCTATAAGAGAGCCGAAACTTTAAGTTTAAAAAGGAAATAGGTGAAAATAATATTATGCACATTCCAAATCAAAAGAATGTTCGAAAAAGCGAATTGGCATGATATGAAGGATTTTGAAATAGCATTGACGGATTGCTATTCGAAGCAATTGAATATTAAAAATAACGCCATAAACGTTATTGCAAATGAACCGTTTAAAGAATAAACTTCAGGCTGTGGTAATAGAGTAATTACCTTTAAAAAGTGGGTAATCATGAAGTGGTTACCAAAGTATCTACACCACTAGGAGTTGTAGAGGGAATTTCGAGAGATCCAATACTGAAACCAGCTGAATCCTGCTGAAGAAAATCCGAGCTGAAGTTTCAAAAAGCTACTGTTTCACACCAGTGAAAAAATGAAACTGTGAACGATCTTGTGTATATCTTTGGAGAACTGAAAACCTTCTCCCAAATATATCCGCAAATTACCGCGTAAAGGGCTCCGCGGTGCCAATAAACGACCCTTCGCCGTCCACCCAACCGCAGTGCAGGGGGCGGGGGAGTTGCAGCCGTGCGACACCACCATTGGGTTGGTGGCCTCGAAGAGACAATAATCCTGTCTGGTATGTATGTTGTCTCCGTTAAAAGTGTAACTATTCGTCAGTCGGCTATGTCAAGTTGCTAAAAAGGGAAACGCCCGCGGTGCACCCGAAGAAAGCAGTCTTTCAGTACCTCCTAAACCTTTGCCCTATGTGACAAAATGCATATTTTTTCCGCGATTTCTCCAAAATATAATAGATGGAGGCTCTTTTCAATGTTTGCATCTCTAAAATCTCCATAGCGGAGTGGATGCGGCAACAATCCATTCCACACACTTGCCGCGCCACCTCACTCCCCGTTGCAGGTGGGTTGGACTAGACTCGACCGCGCGATCGAAAATCTGATGTGAAATTCGGCGTTGCGAACGGTCGCAGCATAACTCATCGGATTCGCACTGTGGAATCTTTGTAGAGTTTCACCATATAAGTTACTTCGCGATGCTCGGCGATGCAAATAACTATTTCTCTACATATATTTAGAAAATGACCAAAAGTGAGGGTTCGCCATTTTGTTTAATATCTTAGGTAAATAATTACAAAAAAGTAAGTAGACTACATAAAAGCAAAGATGAAAAACTGTTTAATCTAACTGCATCACTTTGTATTTCCATTCTTTTCCCATAAAAGCTTGGCAAGGGCTTGATTTTAAAGATTTCTTGAGAAAATTGAGTGCATACAATTTTTGCGAAATTTGTTCAAATTTGACCTCATGCAAATTTTTAATTGAAGAGTACTAAGAAAACTGTCTTGCATCATCACATGCACAGGTCTTTTGAGAATAGTTATGCAAATTGTCAGCATCCTAGCTTGAAAAAATCACTTTTTTTAATATTTGCCAGCTTTTTTCGACTTCAGCCCACTGTGCGACGGTCAAGTTTTGGAAGATGCCTCAATGGAGGATTTAAGCGCTTATTTCTCTTTTTCAGTTACTCTTTTCTGTTTATAATTGTCGTTTTGAGTGCAATAAATAAATTTCTTGCTGTTACTTCTTGCGATACTCTTTGCGTACAAATGGTTTTTCGAAGTTGCAACGGTATATTAATCACCATAGAGGCTGTTGCGGTTAACACGATGCGGTATTGTGTTATGGAATGAGATATCATAAATCACTCGCTTAGGCGTCCTGGCATGCTACAAGTGTAAGGCGGAAGTTAAAAGCGTCAAGTAACGTTGGGGATACTGTAATACACGTGGTTAATCTCATTGTATGTTTGCTATGCTTACATTTGCGGTAATATGTGCTAAATGATCATCACCATTATATTTTAAGCCTGTCTAAATCTTTGGATTTATAATTCCTGAACGCCTCCATTCTCTCCTTTTGCTGTAGATATCCTCCCCAGATTCCTATTCGTTTGCCATAGATATGCTTGTAAGACTATTATTTCTAATTTCCTCTCCAATGAGTTTATACATGATTATAAAAAAATAGTTGTATCACAGGGTTTGAAAATGTATGTTATTTTTTTGCACATTTAGTTCGTGTCCTGTATTCTTAGTGTTTTCCTTGTTTCTCACTTTGGCCGCCCATAAGATAAAATCGATGGTTGGCAATTTTACTTGGTGGTATTTAGACATTACAATACTTGGTTGATTCCACAAATTTCCGGTATAGTGAAAATAAATTTGTGGAATCAACCAATTATTTTTGTATTACTCCGCCCATAAGATGTTTAGCTGATCTATATGCGATGTCGCGCAAAAGAAGAAATACGCTGAGGCGTCATTGCGTGAAGGTTCATGATTAGCAGTTACGAACCGTGTAAATATTTCACTCCTATATAAATACGATCAATGTTCAACGCTTTAAAGTCATTATCTACCTTAATGGTTACACTTAAAGTTTTACCTTGGTCGATAAATGAAAACACCGTAAACATAGTACACATCGTTTTTCATAGATTTCCTTAATAAACGACGAGTGATTTATTGATATTACAAGTAACTGATTTCACGTTTCTTAAATATTTCATGATTGAAATCGAAATACTTGTGGTTTTCTACAATTTTTTCCTAAGAATTAAGAGAATATTTTTTACTTGATGATCACGTAAGTCGGATAAATTTGCCGTACAAATAAAAAAAGGTAATATTTACTCAGTGAAGCCTGTTGAAGTACAGTTTATTCTTCAAAGTACTACATCCTTTGCCTTTTGCGATGCAAAAACAATGTCGCTTTACGCTACAAAATCGTATCGTAAAGCCATTTTGAAATCTGACCAACCAATCTAAAGCCTTAAATGTGACTGGAATTTGCGAAATGTGTAGAAATAAAAAGTGATAGAAACCTACCAAAGTCCATTAGGGGGATGGAAATAGTGTGTGTGAGAGGGAAGTAGGTTTGGGATAGCGGAATATAGTACGCATATAGAAGAAGTACGACTTGTAGCGCA
The DNA here is from genome assembly GCA_963573305.1 of Pyrrhosoma nymphula. Lineage (NCBI taxonomy): Eukaryota > Metazoa > Arthropoda > Insecta > Odonata > Coenagrionidae > Pyrrhosoma > Pyrrhosoma nymphula. Next base: position 43,704,396 of record OY754334.1, read on the forward strand.
AGTCCGACGCTCAGTAGTGAAAAGATTGAGTTCTGTTGGTAAAGAGATGGGGCCATCCCGCAGTAGTTAAGGACTCATGGATTCAAAGCCCTTTCTTGGTATGAGGAAAAAGGGAGAAGTGAGCGTGGCTTCAAAGAGGCGCACCAAACACACCAGATATGTGGTAGGAGGGACACTAGACTTATGCATGCTCATACATTCTTATTTTTTCTTATTTCTTCTTTCATCCATCTCGAATTCCGTCGGGTGCAAATCCTAACCTCTTAAATTCGAATCGATAGCGTAATCAAACGAAGTAAAAGAGGTTTTTTCCCCCCAACCCCTCCACCTCCTATTTTTAACCGGATGACGTAATTCTGCCGGCAGTAGATCTCTCTGCGTTCGACAACACACACCAACCAAGTCCGAGGAAATCCATCCTCTTTTCTGTAGGTAAGCTTACCACCCAGGTAGTGGTTTCATCCGCAAACAGGATTTGAATGTAGCCGGAGTGTATTTTTATCCAAGAGGGAAGCCTAGAAGGGACTGGAGGGGGATTTTAGCCAGCGTGGCTGTGTCAACAGTGCAACTGTAATTGATGTTTCCTGATGATTTTTTTTCAATGCTTGTGGTTAGTTGGTACTGCGACTGTGCAAACAGCCCTCTCAAGAAATCAAACAAATTTACAAGGACTTAGAAGCCAGGATTTCCGGTATTTTACTCACAGTTTATCTCATTCCCTATTGCGGGTTTCTTCTTTTATCTATCAGATCCACATTTAAAAAGTATCTAAATTCCAAGTTGTTTTTATTCGGGTTTTTCCCGCGTTGATTCATTTTTATGGACAACAGTTTCGCTCGCGTTACAACTAGCGTCGTCAGACCCGAATAAAAACAACTCACCAAATAACCGCGGAAGCCTCCGTGCCAATTCAATCTACATTCTATATTAAACTATTTTAGAGTATTCGACTTTGAAAAGTTTTGATTGCACACTTTTTGCCATATTTTATATTACCTCTACTGTATCCAATTTAGTTTGTAATTTATTTCAGTTTAAATAATAATTTGGGCAAAATATCTACTCCCTAATTACACCAGAATTAAAACACTGGTTTCAATATCTCTATTTAGTAGGTTTATAGTTTTCATATATAAACAGAGACACAGAAGATAGAGAAATTTGGAAGCTGTTTTAAATTTTGACTGCCGAAGTGATGGTAAATTTATTTGCATATCGATAGCGATTACGTGGCCAAAATATGAAATATTTCGTTTGTTGTCATCCGTAGTTTTAATCATCCGTATTTGCCACCTCTGAGTTATTTCCTGTCATGAATTCATTTGTTGGGATGCCGTTTTGGATTTGACGTATTAACAGCTACCCTGATTATTGATTATTATTATTGATCACCCTGTAGTCTACTCTGAACTCAACAGCGTCAGAAAACTATTATAATTTTTTTATTAACAAATGGCATAGCGAAATTCCATCATCCAAAAAAAACCAAATCTTCCAAAAATTCAATCGGAGTCAGTTTGAAAATAGTTATTATTGAAAGATTCATTTTGTTGACGTTTGATGAGTGTGTTCATGAATGAATATTTAATGGAATAATTTCGAAATATTTTCGTATAACGTTAACTTGGTAAAATTAAGAATAGCATCAGGTTGCTATTGCAGAAAATTAGCTTTAAATCTATACAATAAATACCTGGGTAGTATACCTACTTGAATTAGATTCAATATAATTCCGCCACATCTTTTTCACAAGGTTTGTCCTTGAAAAGGATTATGTTATGCAGGTGGTCGTCTCTAATGATATATATACATTAAGAAATGGAATTTCTCCCTATCATGTTTGAAATTCAGGATGAAAAAAATCCCAAGTAAGCCTCCTAGGGCAGGGAAAGTACGGTACAAAGTCAAGGGAAGTCTGACTCCAGGTCTATGCCATCATTGAATGGTTATCTTTACATTTGAAATATAAGAAATGGCTTTTTCATTTTCCTATCTCCAATATAATGTATTTCCAGAGCACGTGAATCCTTAAAGTAAATTGAAACAACTAGTCTCACCGTTAGCATTAACCTGGATAAACAAAGATATACTTGAAAGAATCTTGAAATAAAAATACTTGACAGAATTTTGGACCAATGGAGGAGAAAGGAGGGGAATGGAGAGTTTAAAAAAATGTAGATTTAAATGATTGGATAAATCAAGAAACCATAGTCCGCTTCATAATATCAAAAAGAAACCGAAGGTTAGATCACATGGCCGATGGCTGGGACAAAATCGACAAAATAATTCAATTATGATTACCAGGTTGATATAGGCTTAGAGGAAGACCTATGAAAAGATTGGGAGATAATATCATGAAGCATTTACAAAAAAAGAAATATTAAGATGGTGAAACTAGCTACATAAAACTAACTAGGGTGGGGTGAAACTAACTAACTAGCTAGGGTGAAACTAGATGGAAGAAGAATCGTATTTTCTACTGTGGAGGCCAAAACCCATGAAAGGTTTTAGCGGCCGAGGGAGAAGGAAGAGACCCCCATTACTTAGAATGTAACTTGCACTTTGGTAAATAAATTACATTGCCACTTTTCATTAAAAAAAACAAAGTCTATTTAATCCTTTTCACGTAGTGATTGTTTTTTTTTTAACTTAGAAAAATGCCGCTCGAAATAATTCCGATCGTTTATAATTTTCTCCTCCTCCGTCGTTCCTCACACTCAATATCACATTTCATCCGGCATATTGCCGCCTTCAGTCTTCTGAATCACTCTTCTTTAGCTTTTCACCCATCTAGGGTGATTTTCACGGCTCTCTTCTTTTTCGTTTCGAAAATTTCTTAATACCGCATCTTCTCCCATTTCCCTTTTCTCATTAAAATTTTCATTTCGTCTTTTCGTTTTCCTTCACCTCTGTATCCGATTATTTCACAATGCCCCTCGTTGGAATAAGAAATCCATCCTCTTTTCACAAACGTCCGAGAGAGAACGAGAGAGAGGAAAGGAGAGGAATCTGAAGATGGTAATGAGTCACTGAGGCGCGAACGAGAATTGAAGAGAGGAAGAGCTTGGAATGGAATATTTCTTGCCGATGTGAATGAATTAGAAAAGGAGAACATAAAATATATGATGACTGGAAATATCGAGTAAAGGCTGGTTTATATTAGGGATAGGGATACATAGGGATTTTACGTTCGCTTTAGTGCACCGTTCGCTTCGCAACGCCGCAGCGCACTTGCTTGCCATTCGTTTCAGACGCTGCAGACTACGCAGCGCACCTCAAAACAGATCGTGGTTAGAGTTGATGTGCAATAATCAGGAAAAGAATTGTGATAGCCGCTTCCACAATTGACGTTGATGTGTTAATTTTCATCAACGCATATTTAGTTGTGATTTTTGATTACCTCCAGCATGCTACCGGCTGGTTACAAAATGTCATCGCCCTTCGTGCGCGCTAAGTGCGATGAATTTCCATGCAATTACTCTAGAATTTTGAGTATAAAGATCCCATAATTCATTCTCAAGCTGCAATTACTCGTGTCTTGGACCTACGACCTCAGAGATATTTAATTCCTGACATTCTCCAGTGATATTTTTCGTCTTCCAAGTTTATGATCCACAATAATGGTTTCAAGTTCACCCAAGGTGAGGCCTTTTATTGGCAATGTTTTAATATTACATTCCAATAATTTGTACGATTTCGCGACTTACGAACAATAACAGTAAGAAATAAAACCATCTTAAACAGCTGGTGATCACTTCTGCATTTCTCTCTTTAGCCAAAGGTCGTCGGTGGAGCATGATAATCTGTTTAGGTAAGGCTAAACTTTAGAAATCGTTCTTCTTCGTTTGTGGATATATCGTGCCCGGTGTTCCACAATAGGTCGGTAATATCTGTTACTCTGCGCATATTACACTCAAAAATCTATTCAACCCACCCAATGATAATCATTACCCATATTGATATTCATACCATGATTGATATTCAAAAGCTGGTGTATACAAGATTAAATATAGTACGCAGTACAAGATTAAAAATAGTTACGCAGTATATTTGGGACTAACGAGCAGGAACTTCAGGACGCGTACAGGGGAACACCAGTAATGATTCCTCAACCTAAATTACTAGTCATGAAGCGTCACTAATCGTGAAACACAGCGAGTGCCACCAAAGCTGCTTCGTCCCTAAGATTTTGCAGTTAGAGGACGAGGAACATCATATCGTTGCTCTCGAACGTTGGGAGATTATTTGGAATAGTAATTGATGAGAAAATCCATAAGTTGGCTTAGAATACCAAATATAGTTACCTATAACCTCACTCCCACCCTTAAGCCATTTCCAAAAGATGTAATTTCTCACGCATTTAGAGTAAATACGTTCTTACAATGGATACCTGTGGACTTCTTAGCACGCCCATAGCGGCGAAGGGGTTAATAAGATGTAAAAGTTCTTACATGTGCAATTGGAAGATGTGAGTCACTATACCTTTCTTTATTGGTACGTCGTATTCAAACGCTATGTGCTTATGTACAATTTGAACCCCACTTTTGGCCTTCAGGGTCAAATGTAGGATATAGGGTGCAAAAGAAACCGGAGAGGCGAAAAACATAAAGTATACTGGTAAATGTTATGATACTCATTGTATATGCTCTGTTAATACTGAGGCTGCAAAATGGTGTATGAAAATAAAGAATTTTTGAAGCTATCTGTGCAGCAGTCTCTCTACTTTTCTTTTATTGCATGCAGTTGCAGTTTTTCGATATAAATTTACGATTCTTGTTAGGCGCGATCTGGTTTATTAAATGTTTTTTTTTCTGGTGACTATTCACTGATCTTATTGGGTCACCAAAAATCACCCTATGCAGTCCCATAAAGTAATATGTGATAATATATGTCCATTCGCATGAGTCTGTCAATTGAGAAACGTATTTTTCTTTTCATTTTATTCACAGTCCTTAATATTGTCTATGTTGGAAACCATAAGTTTGTACTGAGCAAAATTGATGAAGGGTAACTTAAAAAACTTACTCTGGAAATTATTATGATAAGGATTCTTTTGGACTAAATCCGAGGAGATAAACTGCAAGGTTTCAGCCGTATGACATACGAGATACATTAAATGCGAAACATTAGCGATATAGAAGACATAGTGCAAGTATTTTAGCACTAAAATTGGACTTTTAGCAAGAGAGAGGGTGAGTGAATGTTGAATGGGAAGATAATGAGTCTTCGAGGCGCGAGCGAGAGATAACAAGGAAGAGGACTGGAAAACGAAATATATCTCATTTTCTCCAATGCAAGAAAATGCGAAGGGAGGTAGAGAGAGAGAGAGTGAGAGAAATAAACGAAAAAAAGTAAAGAGCGAGTAAAGCTGGTGGCTAGGCGTGGGAGGAAATTCGATACGAAAAACGGTAACGGGTTTAAGAGTGGAAAAGAGAAAGAAGAAAAAAAAATTAAAAAAGAATGAAAAAATTACTCGCCAACTGACGCGGCGGGTTATTCTTCCGACCCATTAGAGTCCCTTACTTCGGCGGGGTTTGGTGTGGTCGAGTGTGCTGGTGGAGAATGGGATGGTGGAGGAGGGGGTGTGTGATTTTCTCCGTGAGTGTGATTTTGTGCTTGTGTGTGGATGGATTGGAACGAGTGAAAGGGATTGGCGTAAAAGGGAAAAGAGGAGGGGAGGGATGGCGGTGCCGAGAATTAAGGGGGTGGCAGGGTAAGGGGATGCGCGAAATGGAGGGAAAGAAGCGAATGCGCAAAATATTCGAAATCCTATTCACGGCAGCAAATCTCCATGGAAAATCATCCCCTCTGAAAAGTCCTCTCTTTGAAAAAAATTGCCCTCCGCCGATACCGATGTTTCTCATTTCTCGTATTACGATGCTGCTGATCCGATGGTCAGGATGCAAAAGCTCTTGAACATGATTCCTTGCTTTTTTCTCAGGTAGACATGCGCGCTAATAACATAATAGAATAATAGGAAATCAGAGATTGCACAATAATATTCGAAATCCTATTCACGTCAACAACTCTCCGTGAGTCCTCCCTCCCTCCCTCCGTCCTTCCTCTTCCATTTACAAATCCCCACTTTGAAAAATAAAATTGGGATAACCCGATACGGATTTTTTTTCATTTCTGATATTCCGATGCTGCTGAGTAGTGTTGCCGTGAGACTCGAGACGAGACCGTGGGTGAGAATTCGAGACGAGACGATACCACCGCCACGAGACTCTCGAAAGTCTCGAAATTAAGATATAAGTTGTCCACCGGTATTTAGCGTTATAATATTCTTATAACTACTTCCTTTAGGCCCTTAAGGAGTACATGTCGCATTCTCCTTTCGAGTAAATAAAATTTCTAAATTATGACGTAAAGATATTAGTTAGTATGAATTTGGCAAAACTATTATAGGTAGCCGATTGTACTATTTCTAATAGCGTGACTCAGACTTCCGAAGCAAAGTAAGTGCGCGTAAATGTCTATCTATTAATATGAATTATTTTAATGCCTTAGAAAACATATTTAGCAAAATATTGGACTATTATCTTGGAATGCAGAGGTTTTATTTTGATTTCTTCTTAAAATACCAAGGCTCTTAATTTTGGAAGATGCCGCAATTTAAAATCCTGCACCATGCATGGGTGTGGGTATGTGAACTCGGTGTGATAGTTGATGACAATTGAAGTCATTGTGTACCTCTTTCTGCAGGTTACGAATTCCTTGTTTAGTGAGCACGCATCTTTTAACTGCGCCGAGGATGGCATGAGAAAAAAATCATAATGGAATTTCTTTGCCTGATATTATTCCTGCCATGCAACGAAGGTCCATGTGCGGATGGTGTATGAATGCTTTGGGAGGAGATTATTCGGAAGTGGTTTGTCATCTAGGAGAAACTTACCAAAATACTTATCATGGCATCACAAATGCGTACAGGTCTAGAATAGGAATTTCTTCGTTCATACCCGTTAAGACCCCTGCCTAGGTTTTGAATGTCCCTATTGAACCCTTAGGTGCCAAGCGACGTACTCTTTACGACTGGCTCGAACATTAAATGCCGTTGAATGACGTACTTTTTACGTTGCAGCGACCTAGTCAGTATTTTAATTTGCCTTAAAATATTGAACTATCCTTACAAAATTGGTATCGTTCGAGAGAGGAAAATACAAAAATTCTTTTTATTTAGTTATCATATTTTTAATCTTTTTATTTTGGCATACATAATGTAAATGTTTTACAAAAATCTTAAATGTTTCGCTCACACTCACTTCGCCTTTGCTGGGTCTAACTTGTGCCCAGGAAATGGCTGTGTGTGCATCTTTTCTTACTTATTATGCTTTTACGAGCCAAAGCCGAGCAGAAGGACTACGCTCGCCAATTAGTCCGTCAACAGTTTGCTTTTCCTTCCTAATCTCCCGTTAACCCTCAGTGTCCTGCAAAGAGGGGCTGCGTTAGTCTCTGGCCCTGGTATATTTTCCGTCAGCGTCAACACTTTACTGTCATAAATAATGATAAAGACCCTTGTTTCTGCCTGGCATTTTGTTTGTTAATAATTTCTTCCACTTCGAAGTCTGTCTCGCAAGCAGAGACTACTTGGTATTTTACCTTGGTAATGGCAATGCTTGTTCCGAAACCTAGGTCGGTTTAACTAACCTGTGTGGAAAGTTACAAGTGTTTTTCTGTGTTAATTCTGCCTGTTACACTTTTCTACAAATTATCGCCTGATACGTAAGTATGTTCTGTTACGCAATTGGAATTTTGGTCATGACCGAGCTTGAGTTCATCGTGTAGGGGAAGAATTTTTTTTCGTGCCTCTGTCGCTTTAGTCTGGAAGAGACTTTTCTCTTGTGTGTTTTCTGATGCGCGATATTTTCTGATTTTTGGGAATGAACAGTGATTTTAGTGTAGATACCAGATTAGGTACGTGGCCGGAAAGCGGTCTAACCTTCTTACCCAAGGAAAGTATTTTTTTCAAGATATGCCTGTGGGTGAGTCTTGGAAGTGTATTGTATGATAAATGGCGACCTGGCACTTTTTGCTTAATTTCTCTACCGTTGTTTTCAAAAGACTTTCTACCAATTGGATTCTGAGAGATAGACAATCGATTTCTTACTAAGGTGTTCGCGATGTGTTATTACAGAATTTAGCTCTAGAATACTTTAAAAGTCTGCAGAAGATTTTCCTATGCCATTTCCTCAGTCACATTCTTTCTATTAGATAGGATTGAAGAAGCTGATATTATACGTCCACTCCCCCCATTTGCTTAATGTAGTCAACCACGTAAGCGGTAGTTGTAGCAGCTGAAAGACTGAACTTTTAAGCATGATGGTGGTAGAAGGATGACCTTCGAAAGAGGTATATAATTTTCAGCTCAGTATGCAATGGCATTCATTTTCAGATTGAACTTCACCAAAGAAACGGCACAACTTAAGAAGAGCTGTGTTAAATTCGTGAAAATGGTAGGGCTATTACTTCCTATACAGTGGCTATAATTTCACATCGTTTAAACGGAAGCATTTTCTGTGAAAGACTGTAGGCACTGAAGGTTATCGATTGGTACTATTGGTAACGGCCGATATATATCGGGCGAACTGTAAACAATCTTTCTACTCTATTATCTATCTTCTATGCTTGCTATACTTTTACTCCTCAGCCTTCAGAAATGCCATCTCTACTATACATTTAATAGTTACTAGCGTTACTCTGTAGAACAATAATGTTAAAAACAATTCTACTTTCTTATTATATCCTCATATAATATTTAAATAATGACCTTGTTTTCGTTTTAGTGGCACTTGATTCTGATGATGTCGTACTACAACGAGTGAAACCTGAGTCGTGAATAAAAATTTGATTCGGATATGCTTACTATGTTATTCATCGTAATTAACCATCTCTACTCACTCTGCTTCATTTATTTTCGTTTAATACAAACTTTCCCTCATATTCCGCATACACAATCCTCCTGAAGTGCTCGTAACGCCAATATTCCCTTAAATATCGGATCGGCCGACTCCACGAATAATTGGCGTAATCGGGATGGCCTATGTATCAAGTCACCCCTAAAAAATCTTCATTTAAAATGCTTTTCTCTTCTTCCTTTCTTCTCAACGTCTTTTCTTTCTCCTCACACACTACTACTTCTCGGATTCCACAAACATACCTTCCCTCTCACTCTACCCAACCTTTATCATGGAATCGAATGCGTCCATTTCCCTTAACTTTCACGACCCCGTAAATACCACTGCCGTTAAATAATCGTTTTTAATTCGTCCTGCAACCAGTAGCACTTTCTCTTTTTCTCAGGGTGGGTGGTGAAAATGTTTCCCCTTTCATTCGCGTTGGTTGCGTCGGCGAATTAATACCTATCCAAAATAGATTGATTTACCAGTTTTTTTTCTTTTAACTTAATCAATAAATTATGTCAACCAGTAAGTGCTACAGAGGCTGTTATTTATATTTTTTGCAATAAAATGTTGATGTCTAGATTCAACAAATAATAAGCAAAATGTTCAGGGACAAAAAAAAATTTGATACCGGTCATGAACGTCAGCGGACTTGGGCACTACAGCGTCGCTTGTGGTGGTTGCGTGAAAACACAGAATGAATGGAGTAACGTTTTACGATCAAGGATAGACAGAAAGAGAATCAGTGTACAGTTTGAATACAGACAAATACCGCATCATGAGCTGCAAATCTATTAATCTCTTGTTATTTCGTTTTTTAACCAGTAGTTTGAACTCTAAATATCGACTGACATGGTCGATATACCGGCCGGTACACTGGAGTACCGCTTTAGGGCCGCATCCAGAAACAGTGCTGAACCAGTAGCGGAGCCTGCTGCTGCATGCCATATCCAGAAACCCCGCTACTCCAAATCGCTACAAATTGGTGGGGGGCAGTGTTGCCACATTTATTTTGGGCTACATTGATGACGTAGACGAATGTAGTGACATTATGTTCCCCTAGATGCGGGCATCGGGAGGAACTAAGGGCGATAATTGAATAACGAATTCTCAACGTGACTTTGTTAGTAAACAAAATGGAGACAGGGGAAGGGAGCAGGATTTCCACGGAGGAGAAGAATTTAATAGTAAATTTAGTTGTCGCGAGGAAAGCTGTATTGGAGTCCAAGAAAACGGATGCGTTAGTATTTCCATGGGATTCTCCCGGTCCCTCAATTTTCTTCTCGTAATCTGATGGCCTTCATTATGTACTAAATGCCTCAAAAAATTGGCAAAATTATCATCGAGTACCTGCCGATACATGATGACGATCTGCGCGCTCGGGAAACTCTAGACAAGTACCTAGGTACCATGCGTCTCGACTATAGTATACTGCCGATCGCCGATGATTGCCGTCTGGCCCCGGCACTACCGCCGCGGCGGTAGTGCGGGGGCCGGGTAGATGCCGGCGCGCCGGGGCAAGCCGGCCGGTGTGCCAGGCGCCAAGTTGGCTGGGAAAGCAATACCCCATCAAGTTTTGCTCACGAAGTGTCGGCACCGACTTTATAGGTGATTTTTTAAATAAAATGTTGTTAAATCTAGACGTTAATTATGAAAAGTTTGCGCTCTCATTTCTTTTGAAGGTAGCTATTGCTGAATAATCCTTCGCATCACCAACATCACTCGTCATGGTGGGTGGCAAATATCCACGTGCAACTGTCGATCGCATTTGTGTAGTGGGATATTCAAATATGCATTGCATTATAACGGCCAAAGATGTACGTGACATTCATTATGAGATGAATATAACGAGATATTGTCAACGGACGTAGAAGCACTATGCCATTTCCATCTATCTCTGAGACATTCCCATAAACTTTAACTCATCATTTCAGTAACAAACATTACTCATTTTAGGTACGCTTACACGTAATTGTACATGTTTTTCCATGGCTTGGAACTCTCATTACTTTTACTAGCAGTAACTGAGTATGGATAGAGCTGGCTGGAAGACGGCTTTCTTGCTTTGAGTATTTTACGCAAACTGTAAATTTCACAGACACAAAGCGGTGATTTCAACTTTCTTGGGGCACTTATATAAAAATATAAATGGTTTACAAGGCAAGCTACGGTCCATACCAAAGTTAATACCTATTACAACGGCAAAGCCGAAGAGGTTTCAGCATAGTTGTGTTGACATTAGTTATTTTACGTAAAAAAGTATTTCACGAGCATCAAGGCAAGACATTAAATATGTACATAATAAGTTTTTCTTTAATTATAAATGGTTTTTAAGGCATGAGAGGACCCGTTCGGAAGTTAATCGCAATTAAAACGGTGAAGCCGAAGAGGTTTCATCACGGTATTGTTGACAGAAGTTATTAATAGTTATGTTAAGTAAAATATTAATTAATCAGCATCAAAGTCCGTTGTTGAAGCATTCATACTATATTTTTTATATAATAAGAAATGATTATCATGAGCTTATAGCCCTTTAAACGTCAATAATTATTAATTATAAATGCGAGACGATAAGCAGACGAAATCCGGCGGCCATGTTACTTGTAGCGAGTAGCATGGCATGGACCTCACTAGACTTTGCAGCGGGTGATCGTAGCGGAGCTCGGCCGCTATAGCAGCTACGTCACCATCTGATGACGTATCCAGCAGTAGTGAGGTTTCTGGATACGGCCCTTAGAACCGCAATCGAACAACCTTGGTAGTTTAATTAATCATTTTGTAGCGTATCGCCTGATGTAGTTATAGGCTGTCGGACCGGTATATCGGGCCACCACGTCGTTTAACCCCGATTTATCCTCGATGGAGAGTTTCTTAATTTATTGTTAATATATTGTCCATGGAGCAAATAGCAAGAAAGCCCTTGGCCTGGAAGAATTAGGAGTGGATTTCTTCCAACTTCTCATCAGTCATAACGCCGCAAATGCCCTCTCCTCTTCTACACACCCATCATCGTTCGACGGAATGCAACCAATGCAGAGTCCGATATAATAATAATGAGTTTATTTCACAATATCATACAGTGACATTTATCCTTAATATAGGAGATATATGTACCCCTTTGGAGAAACTCCGTTTTGAGGTTACTGACTAGTTATTTATCAACAAAAATAGTTTGAATGTGTTGCAACATAAGTAACAATAACATTGTATTAGTGCTGGAATAGTTACAAAATTGCTGGTAAACGAGGAAGCATAGAGAATTAAACTTAATAGACATCTTCATATCGATTAACATAAAACTTACCAAACAAAGATAATGAACACTGCTGTGAGTTATGTCATTTCACACAATTTTAAAAGATTATGCCGGAATGCTATTTAGAACCTTGGTACTGTCATTAATTCCTTTTACAATTTTTTTACAACTTTTATCTTTAACGATTTCACAAATACTTCTTTCAATTCTGTCGTCTTGCACATACTATTAGATTTGAAATAATTACGTATATACTTGACTAGACATAGATGTGGCATGCGACTGAATGATCGTCTCTTATTTGCTTCATTTGTGCTTTGCGTTTTATTAAACTGAAATTTTGAAAGCACGGGAGCTATTGGAGCGATAAGTAACCAGTCTCAATAAGGAAAAAAATAGGTATCTCCTGAACGTGAAAAATTATCTTATAATTTTTCTGCAATTATAGTTATATTGATTATAAATTACTTACCCAAGGCTTCACACAATCAATTTCCAAAACTACATCTTGCTAAATTTCACCATCAGCTCATCGTTGCAATACACTTCTTGTATTTCCATTGTCCTTCGTTCGCACCTCTTTCGTCCGTACATTCTGCATCTCTTAAGTATCCACTACAACCGATCCGTCTCTCATTCATCGACTAACCCTTTTTCCTGGGCGCTCTTTCCGAAGCTTAACTCCCGCAACCTTTCCTTGAAAACAGTCCGACCCCATCTTTCCTCCCGAGTCTTCCAACTCTTAACTGCTCTTGCCTTTCAAATATCACTCAGCCCTCTTTTAACTACTCTCCCGACCTCACTCTCTTTTCTCCTCCCGTTGAACCTTACCTCCCCTCTTTTGAATCCAAGCTCGCCCATTAAAGAATAACTCCCCTTCGGCTACAAGTCTTCATTCCACTAAATTCGTCGTCCATCTCTCTCCTCACTTTCTCCTTGGGCCGCTACTCTGTCACCTCGTTCCCCTCCGATCCGCTTTTTCCCATCCGCACGCTTTCATCCAGGCACGTCCTCCCTTTATGCGTGTCAAACGAGTGACTTTCTTCCGTGAAATGGCAAGGAAAGTGAAGAGAAATGTTTTATGAGTTATGTTTTATTTTATCCGCAATATGATGGGTTTTCTCACGGTACGGAAGTTTCAAAAACGTTATCGCTGTCATCTGGCTCTCTCTGAATTGCTCCTTTCTCGTCTGCCTTAAATCCTCTCATCTTCCGATTGAGATGTATGGGCTTTTTAATTAATATTGTAACTTACGTTTTATCATTATTTCACTTTGAGTCGGAGTGTCAGAAACTTGCTCTGTTGCCTTCCGGCGGTCACCTGCTGGATTTTCGTGCGAAATTCATCAGTTATTCAGAGGTGTTTAATTATTTATCTTGAGCTCGTTTCTTAGGAGTGAAAGTCAACTTAGGAGGCCTCTAAGTTTGCTAATTCAGGAATTTATAATGGAAATAAACTGTGCTGAACGTTTATCATGTCCGTTTTACATTTTATGCCTCTGATAATAGTTCCGCTTAGTTTTCGAACTCTCTTGGAGGGTTATCATATTTTTATTTTTATTTGACGAGCTGTGACAATCGGAGTGTAGGGGACTCAGTTAAAGCCTTTTTGCCTGAATTACTGGAGAAATACAACCATTGAATAGAATTGGAGCATTGATCTTCAATTTTAAAACTCCATAACTCTTTTCTTCAACTGATAAGGCAAATACCCCCTTTTCCAAAAACCCCATTACTTCATATAGCTGTATTTTGAAAACATTGTTAAACTGGTTTTTGTCAATCCACTGAATTCCAAAAAATATTAGGGAGAAATGTTTCAGAAGAATATTTGGCAATGAGTTTTTCAAAATAGTTAATTATTTAATGCATTTTGAATCTATAATGTAGACATTGGAACAGAACGATTCGATAGTTGTTTCTGTTTAGGGTTTTTAATTTAATATTGAAAAGACCTTTCTCTTAGAAAATATCAAACAAAATATTTATCCCTTAAATGCTTTTGACTGTGCATTTCAGTTTCTTCTATTAGTCGATAAATACTTTGACGTACCTATGAGAAAACACTCTGATGCATATTCATAAACTTTCATGGAAACTCAGTTTCAAAGACTATTTATTCATCCGATAGTCATTTTCATTTACGCCTCGAGTGAAACCATCAATATATATGTTAAGCAAAATTGAACTACTTGTTCTCATTTTACGAATGTCTGATCTAAACATGAAGTAAATATTAAGAAAGCTATACATGTGCGTCGTTTTTTAAATGTTTCCTTGTCATCCCCATACTGGCCATCATGAGTAGGAATGAAAACGTTTTACTGCTCAATGGTATGTTCCTTACAAATAATTTTGAAATAACATCTAATGGACTATTACCCTGAGTGCTAGCTACCATTAATGTTTTTTTTAAGTTTGCATCATTCTTCTAGTAACTCTGATGAGTAAAATGATTGGAATAGATAAAATTAAATCATTAAAGGAAGTTCTGGGGGTGCTAAAGGGGAAAATATGGAACACTCAATTTATGGAAATGGGATATGTACATAATTCTGCTAAAATAGGAAGAATACAGGGTAAGAAGGTGTACGTAGGGATAGGATATGCATTTGAAAACTGATAATTTGGTAGTAGAAATGACCTTCCAAAACACACCAAAACGTCTGTGTTAAAAATTATAGCAATAAAACCCACTAAAAACAACGGTGAAGATGTTCCTTGTATATAACTTGTCACACTCTTAGATTATTTTAAGGAAATTTCACCTTCATTCGTATAAGTTCTTCTACACGTGACCAATTTAATGTTTGCACATTTTCATAAATTTCCTTTTCATATATAATGGAGTTTATTCATACGTACATATTTATGACACATATCTAATTTCTAATCTCCAGCGTTTTGCTTCTCTTACATCACTCACTCACTCATAATTTGCTTAAATTTGAGAAACAAATTGTCCTCTGCACCTCTTAATGCATCGTAAAATTGACATAAAGCTAACTGAAATGGCGCTATGCTATATAATTTGAGGAATATAATTATAACAAAATGACTTCAAAGAACTAAAACCTTCCATAGCTTGGAAAGATATTTATATTCACCCTCTGATTTTGAGAGGTATTCAAGGCATCCAAGGTCTTATTGTGTCCCGCAATATAGCTCTTTCAAATCGGTCCTTCTTTTTTATCCTAAAAAGTGGAGCGCTTTGTAGGTTTTATTTGGATATGGCCATTACCTTATTCACTATTTCGTTGAGTTAATATCGAATTTATTTCTTAATACATAAGTAGCTATAATTTCTATTTTTATGCTGGTTTTAGTTAATCGGCCTCATTACGATGAGTTCGTCGAAGAATCTGGCCATCATTATTTGCATGTATCATTATGTCGAGTTATCTTTCGAGCAGTTTTCAAATTAGTGTATTTAATTTGGGAGATGTAATAGGAAAATCCCTTATTGACGGATTTAGGCCGTTATTATGTGTTTGTCCTTCGTGAGCCTTTTGACTAACTCTTTGAAACATCAAAATTCCTATTAGTGCCGTTATTGAAATTCGATCCAAGATTAATCGATATGAGGATTTTGTCTTTTAAGCCATAAGAATTTTATCTGCATTAATTACTTAAACTAACGGTTGATGCCTTTTTAGATGAGTTCTTTGCTAATTCTTTAGGTAAATGGCTCTCATATGCGCGATATTCGCGTCCGAAAGTGGCTCATCAGGATCGCATGGGCTAACGTACCACCAGAATCATCCGAAAAGCAAAAGAATACAGTTGGAGAGGCACAATGTGCACCTGAAACAATGAGCAATGCAGATACCTCCAGTTTTAACACTGATTGTTTAATATTCGATATTTAATTAGAATGTTAATACTTGAGGTATTTTAAATACGACACCTTTTTAAATTTAATTGAAGGGCATTGTGGTGGTGTGATGAGAGTGCTGAGATAGCCTTCTACGAGACCGACGAGAGCTTAGGCTCTATTTCTATTGCGTTCGCGGAGGTTTTATGTGGATCCCGACTGTTACTTGGATGCCATGAGGAAAACGCTTGTAGTGGAGTACCTACTCCGTCCGTCAGATGGGAAACTTCCTGCCGTTAGTAAAACTGCTGAGACTTTGGCGTCTTTAGTTAAAAAATGTCTCAAGGCCGGGTTTTTCTTCACATTTTCTCCATTCAGAATTTAATCCCAAACAAGCCAACCTATCCGCAATCGTGAAAATGACTTTGAACATCTCCTTAAATAAATTACCTAATTCAACATTAGGAAAGACTTGTTTCTGCATGTACTCACTTTCTTTCCTCTTTTACTTATCTTGCTCAATCTTATATTTCCTTGTTTTCTATTGACTCTCCTCTTTGCCATTTGCCGCAAAAGGGTCACACCTTGAACTATCTCCTTCATTCCTTTCGTCCAGGGCTGTAGAATAGCGTGCCGCATCTGGAACCTCTTGTGTTCATGCTATGCTATGAGGGGGGAAGTCGTATTTTTCCCGTGTTTGCCGCCTCATATCCATATGTGAGGGAAAAGGGATGAGGAGCAGGATACTCTCTAAAGCCGAGCTCTTAATTTAAAACGCCCCAAAACCTCGTGCGTTAAACATTGCCACAGATTCAGGAAGCGTGACAAAGTGGGAAATAGTGGAAGATGGAGAGAAAGAAATATATGGCTGTAAGGGATCGACAGGGGCCTCTTCAATCCGTATAATGTGAATATTTGTGGAGGTGGGCAGAATCTTGAAAAACGTTGAAAGAAATGTAGGAAAATAGGTATCTTTTAAAGCGAAGTATTTATTGTTTTATCCGGAATGAATCTTGAAAAATGAATAGAATTGGAATTTTTCCAGTAAATTCACACTGCTATTCTTAAAGTACTCTCTGGACTCTGGCATGAATGATACTTTTGCCCGGTAGAATACCGCTGAGAATAAAAGACAAAACTATAACTTAATGATGCATTAGTGAACTTAACTGAATTACTTCATATCGGAAAATTGGTTATTACATCTGTACCAGGTGGTATACATTATAATTTTTTTTACTACAATATATCACTGAACGGTGATGTTGTACAGAGAATAAACGTAGTTATTGTAAATCAAAGTTTAGTTCAACTCATAAGTATATTCATGGTTAAGAAAAACGAATACTTGTCCCTAAAGAACCCTCATGCTGGAGAAATGCAGTCCATACTATAACATTAGTAATTTTATATAGGTTGGCACGTAATTCAGGCAAAAAACCTTGAGTTTTTTACTGAGCAATAGTTGCGGGTAAAAAAATAGAATATTCACCCTCGAAAAAGAATGTGCCCAAACCCACAGTGAGTGACGTCCGGTATTGCTTAACTGCTTAGAATTTCCTTGAGTAAAGAAGGAAGAACAGCGTCAGCACCAGAACGCGTGTGAAAGTTGCTATTATTGGTTAATATGCTGGCGAGAAGATTATTAAGAGAAGGGTGCAGTGCCCATTTTAGGAAATGGAAATACCCGGTCAACCGATAGCTATCTCCACTTGTAAGCATCTCGACCGTCCCGTAGCTCCACGGATCAGCGCCGATGCGTTTTAAGGCACGGTCTCGGATATTGGGCACATTTCATCCCCTCTAGCATCCTCCGTAACATATCCCTGTGCTTCCACCCTCTTCTCATACTATTTCTCCTTGCGCTGAACAAATATAACACTCCGTTGAGTCGTGATACCATATAATCTGACGTGGCAGGGTTCACTTAATCCTTTTTCCGGATTTCCTAATCGTGTCGTCGTTCGAGGTCTATTCCTTTCGCCATCCACTGCCAGAACTCTTCTTCGGTTTCCCATTTATCCTCGTTCTCATCCTTTTGATACACCTATCCTCCTGCTTGAGTTTTTCTCGCGCGCGTAGCGCAGTGGACACGGCCCTCACTGGATTGCTTCACATCATTGAAATCAATGTTTTATGTTGTAGTATCATGACAATTACCCTTTGTATGACGCACTAGTTGATTTTCACTGTTTCCCAAGAGTTGCAAATTATTTTTTTAAAATATGATTTTGGCGCCTTTTTCATCACTAGAAGTGAATCTTTCCCAGTTTTCAGTTCTTTTCTGTATTTATTTGCAGGTTTCTTTTGAACTTTAGTTTATTAAAATTTAACAAACAATGAACTTAAGTGTAAGATTTATTTTTAATACAAAAATTTTAAACTCAAAGTTATATATTGGCATTAAAAATGAAAAATGCCTCTTAAAATGAGCCATGGTAGCTATACGTATTGTACTACTTGTTGGTGAAATTGCATCTCCTGAATTGTTGCTGGTTTTTGCTAATGCATAAATAGTCGTAGTTTCATTAACTTATCAGGGTGTAGTGTTGTGCATGTTGATGATAACTCACACTCTTCCACACCCATGAGTGGGCTTGAAGAGTTTTATGTAGATATTTATGATAGTAGTAGAACAGCAAGAAAAAGATTGTCACCTAACACCGGGTCCACGTTTTCAGCAAGGCATGAGAAAACTTCTTGGACGCCAAAACGTTTTTTTTTTATATTATCTAAATTGTCCCCATGTCAGCAACGTAAATGTATAGCGTTGACGTAAGCATTTAAAAAATAATTTATTTCACTTATTAAAATATTGTTCATATTTATATTTATTCTTAAAATCCTGTCCATTACAAACAAACAAAGTTTTTTTGAACTTTGAAAAAAATATTCTGACGCATTTGATCATTAAAAGAATGAGTATTGTACCTCGTTCTCGGACATGAACGCTCTTACCCTCTTCACCAACCTACTATTTTCTGGGCAGTAATCGTCGAAAAGTTGACTTAGTTCTCAGCTCTATATTATTGGGATCAATTATCCTGCACCCGTGAGTGGTATGGCTATTTTCTTTTATTCCTCCATTTATATAAATAAGGAGGCAAGCGTAAAGTTCTTGGGGAGGTAGTTAGAAAGACAAATACTTGAGAATAGGAGGCAAAGTGGCGATGGAGAAAGTAATGAATGGATATGGGGTTCTGAGGACAATGTTGGCCGTAGGAGTCACCCTTTAACGACATATGACGGTTTAGTACGGCTTTTTCCACGTGTTATCAACCATCTCTCTAAATTAGAGGTCATTATCGCTATTGGCTTTTGTGCATTCAACATTCTTACTGCCTTCCTATCAACTCCAAAGCACTTTTCCTTACGCCACCGAGTTTTGTTTATGAACGGATGCATGTATCAATGCTCAAAAGTGTAGGAATTTCTTACTGTTCTTGAAATAAAAATGCATTGTTAATGGTTGCATAATATTTTATTGCTCTTAAGGTGGTTCAACGCGTATTTGAATACCCGTTTTAACGGTCTCTCATCTCAGCACGATCTCACTGCTCTAGTAGTTCTTGTGAGTTGCCATCAGCGTCGCCACCGTAGGAAGTGGAATGGGGAGCAGATGGGAGGGACCCTTTATGTCTCACTCAGCTCGGATTTTCGGGGGGGGGGGGGGGGGGGGGCGGGGGGGGGGCGACAGAAGAGCTTGCGTAATCGGCAGGGCGATCAGGTTACTTAAAGTAAGAAAGGTCAGAAATTACCTAAAACTGAAAACACCTAAAGGGTTTTGGGATTGTCGGCGTTGCCTTGGGAGTTATAGGGGAGTTTTTAGTGGTTGTCAAATTTTATGGACTGAAGTTATTGAATTTGTCCTCCAAGATTTCTAATAATATCGTCCATTTGACCACTTATTTTAGCGGATATCACTTAGGGCTTCGTAAAGTAATTGGTGAGCCTTTTTAAAGAGGCTAATTAAAATATTGTCTGTCTCTCTTTCACATGTGTCTACTTTCGACCATTGTCTTTCATTGACGTAAAAGTTTAATGTTACATCTCTAAAGTTCCCTACCATTTACAAGGCCAAAGCGCTCTCGGATTTTTTTCCAATTCTTACAAGAGTACTTCTTTCTTGAAGATCCGTGGTGTATGCAACAAAAAATGTCGTTTATGAACGTTGTGCATTTACGTTTTTCGTTTAGCTATGATTTGACAGTTACATTGAATGTTTTCTATAACAACAGAGAAAACGGTATTAACCCTTAGCTACACGCACCCGCGAGGATAACGCCAGAGCACGCTTGCGGCTTTTTTGCCGCACTTTTACATTATTGGTTTTTTTTAATACTCATGCTAATTTGAGGGTATTTTAACGCAATAGGGTAACTTCTAATAAATTACAAGACTTGAAATATTTTTCCCTTTTATTTATAAACGAAAATAATGCATATTTGTTCACAAATTACTTTATTTAATTTTTTGAATAACTTTTCTTAATAAATTGAAGACGATACTCGAGAGACTATCAACTCAATAAAATACACGCAAAAGTAAATGATTATGTCATAACGTACATACAATTACTGAAAATAAATATACATAAACATTATAAATCAAATAGATTTTTTAAGTGATTTCAAAAGTCATCATTCTAGTCCATCACCGTCTCTGTCACGACATTCGTGACATTTTTTTATGCAGGTGGAGTGATTTTTACATACAAATCGAAAACATTCATTGCATTTGTTTACCGACTTATTATTTCTATGTTTTCCGCACATAAAACAAGGACCCGCCCCACATTGAGGTTCACATGTAGGAGCAGACACTTGAGTACATTCCCCATGCTTCATTGCAAGAAAAGCCTTTATGTCTACTGGAAGGTTTCTTATTTTTGCCCTGGACTTCATGTGTTCATCTACAAGGCTAAATGCGAGAGCTTCAATGAACTCTATTCTTGGTCTTCGATGGACTTTTTTCCCAATATTGTTAGCTACAAAGATTACGTGGGCGTTAACAGAAGCCATATCCAAAAATCGGAAAAATAGTGAAAGAGGCCACCTTCGTGTTCGTCTTGTAGTGGAGTAATTTGCGCACTTCTGATCCACAGAGTCGACGCCTCCCTTGGTTGAGTTGTAGTCCAGGATCATTTCAGGTTTCCCAGTTTTTGAATCAATTTCCTCTTTACTGTGCAACGTAGAAAGCAGAATTACACATTTATTTCGTTTAGGGCAGTACGAAACAAGAGTGCAGGTATCCTGGAAACCAAATAATGAAGTTCCGACCTGTCGACTTTTGCAGGGGAGAAATTCTCTGGGGATATCAGGCTTGTTTTTTTTCATAGTGCCTAAGAAAGTTAGACAATTGTCCAACAAATACATGGCTAGATCAAGGCATGAATAGTAATTGTCTGTTGTTACATTCCTATTCGAATTTTTGATGGGCTCCGTCAATCTCTTTACTACATATATCACTTTGTTTGAATTTTCAAAAGGTCCACTTGGTTGTTTGCCGCAATAAATTTCAAAATTGTGCGTATAATAAGTTTTTGCATCACACATAGCATACAGCTTGATGCCGTACTTTGCATGCTTATCAGGCATGTACATGACAAAGCTGCAGCGTCCTCGGAAAGGCTGCAGCATTTCATCTATAGTTACATGCTCTGACAGGGAGTAGCTCTTTTTAAAATTTTTGCAAAGCTGAGAATAAATTTCTCTGATAGGGGCTAGCTTATCTGTGGCTTTCCTAACCGACCTGGTTCTGAAATCATCAAATCGAAGTGCCTGTAGCAGGAAGCGAAATCTGTTTATCCCGAACGCAGCTCTGCAGTTCAACAGGCCTGTTCCATTTGTTTTCCAAGCTCTTCTAGCATCTGCCTTACAACTTTTATTTATTGAGAGAATGTATAAAATTCCAAACAAAGCCATTATTTCCGTACGAGAAGTAGTCATGCAATCTCTGATTCTCGAGTACACCTGAGAAGATCGTTTTCTTTCAATGTAATAGTTCGTATTTTCGACAATGCTGTCAATCATGTTCAGTGAAATCATTTTGAGAAACACTTCGAGTTCGGTTGAGGCATTCTTGGTTACTGATGTTGGCCCTGGTGAAACACGAACAATTTCTTTAGCTTTTGTTTTGGAAGTACCAAAGTGTAATGAAGAGTTTAGCCAAAATGTATCACTCTTTTTCCCTTGACCTAGATAAACGTCGAAATTATCAGGGTGACTAACGTCATTTTCATCACCAGACTGCTCACTATCGCTGGAATGTAGTAAGTCTTCAAAAACATATTCTTCCTCCCCTTCACTTTCTTCCGAGAAATCACAAAAATCATCCTCCCCATCGCGGTTGCCCAGCCCTTCCCTCCTCTCTTCCTCATCAAGCTCTTGAAGCACTCGTAAGTACTCATCAGGGCGATAGATACGTTCTGACCTAGGAATAAAAAACTTTACATTAGTCACCACCTATTCGATGTGTTCGCAATTCGATAAAATCGTAATAAAATGTACGTCCATAAGGAGATTACGATTCCTGAATCTCGTAATAATATCATGACAACATTGTGTTCTTTTTCCGCTGGCAGATACACCGACTAAGTTCCGTCGCCTTCTTCTCGCGACTCTTTGCCTTCAAACTCAAATGTGTAATACATTGTAATAAACATGCATACATTTTTACGGTCACCACTAACAATAAAACGTAAGTTACGCATTTTTACTACAATGTAATACATAGTTGAGTATGAAGGTGAAATTTCTAAATCACGACATGTGGTTAGAGATTCAAATTATCACAACCATTTTATATAAAATAAAAAAGAATTGGGACGAAATATCAGTCTTACTGAGTTCAAAATGCGAGAGTTAGTGAGACATAATATAATAGTAAAGCGTGCATCTACTGTTACTTATCATGGTTTGAGACATCCAAGACACCCTATTCGGGGCATTTGCTACCAATATGTCCCTGCTTTGAAATGAAATTATATATGAACGATACGAAAACCGTAAGGGTAAATAGGAATCAATATGTAGTGACGAGGTGAAAACAAAAATATCGTAAGTACTGAGATAAATTATACATGCAAGACAAAACATATAATAGAAGATGTAATAATAATAAATAACAAAATAATAATGCAAATACATACAAATAATTATACGTAGTAATAAGATAGCATAACATGCTATAGGTACTATTGAAAAAAGAATTATACTTACATGGTTCCACGGTAGCGGCAGAAACCCCGAAGTTCAATACAATATCGTGAACGCACGCTAGCGGCAAATCACCCGCCAAGACAGTGTTCTCACTTTGTAAGATTCCAACACACTAGTTGCTCGTTACATTGACTCAAACAAATGTGCTTTGTATTGGCCAAAGGTCAGAAATAGAATACCAGAGTATGCCACCAGTATTCCATATGCGGTTGGCGCGCTATTTCGAACTTTTGAAAAATGCGGCAAAATCCCCGCTTAGCGTGTAACTAAGGGTTAATGCTCCAAATATATTAACACGTCATTTTATATTAAGATTATTTGTTCAAAAACTTTTTTCTTCGCAGGTAATTCATCACATTTAAAAACATTCGCGCACTGATGAACCCAGTGACTGGTTGGACAGGGTTGCGCTCTGCCGTACTAAGGCGGAAGGCGAGTGAAATTCACATATTCAGGGTAGAGAGGCCTGTTTTCCAACTTTCAACAAAACTCTTACACCGAAAATCGTACCGCGAGATCATGCCAAGATGCTTCGCCCAGGATTGAATCCATTATCCTTTGGTCTGTTACTGAACGCTCTACCTACTGGGCTACCATTCACTTATTAATTACAATTAGTAATTATAATTAGTAGGAGACAAGTCCAGTATGATCCCCCTGAAAATTAACTTATCTATTCGTAAATTATCTATTTCTTCCGTTCTGTGCATTTTTACACAAAATTAAAAGTTGAGCAGTATGTCCTAGAAACTTGAATAAAGAAAATAACAGCCTGCTGTAAAAATTCTGATAGAAATAACTGACTACCATTAGCACAGGAAAGCAAAATGGTTATATAAAGCTGTAATAAAATTAAAAAAACACACACATGAGCACATAAAAACGTATATATTAACATAACTCTAAGAAATAGTGCAACAGCAAATTATGAAGGCCACTGAATATCTTCACCATTAATACAGAGATTTTTAACGGATCTTCATGCCTTTTGGATAACGAGGATCCACGATTTCGGGAAGTAGGTGATCCATATAAAATTGTTTTAAATTTACCTCCATCTTCTCGTTCCAAAATTCGTCATCTCTTTCAATCCTCTGAACTAGCATTCCAAACGGACTCCAAACCAAAAACACACAGTATTCTTTTTCTGTAATGTGCAGCTGACCCTGCACCTGGTAATAGTAATCACTATTTTTCTTTAATCTTACTTCTCCTTCTTTAATCTCACAGTAGGAGATCATTTTCCTATTTATACCCTCTATAGGAGAAATATCCCTGCACTTATAGGGGCATTTCACCTCTAGTAACCCCTTTCCATTGGCAAATATTCCATCTGGCGAGGCGGCCAGAAAAGGCAGTTTTTTGTCCACAAAGAGACCAGCTGGAAAAACTTTGTCCCCGCTGTGCCTTTCGTACTCAGAAATTGCCTTGGGTTCGCCTACTTCCCCGTATTGCGTGGCTTTACTTCCTGCAAACGAAGGGTAAAGCAAGCCCTTGACTATATTTGCGCGGGGAGTTGTGCGACGTAATTTACAAATGCGCCCGAAAGAGGAAGCAGTTAGCCTCTTCAATCTTTCCGATATCCACATCTCGTAGCGGCGCTGATCCCTTGTGTTTTCCTCCAGTCTCTTTCTGCCACGGTCGCTGAGTCTTAGAGACATGAGGAATTCTTCTCTCCGTTCGTTGTCGATCTCTAGAGTCTCTTTAGTGACTGCTTCACTTTGACCCACAAGGCCATAGTGTTGGTCCGGACCAGCGACCCGCAATCTTTTCCGCTTCGATGAAGAAGGCATCTCTAGGCGTCGTTTACACCTTAAGTCTGCCTTCCTTTGCGTGGAGGTGGTATACTTTTTTGTGTAGAACCCCGGGCTCTTTTCCGTGATTTGCTTGTGAATCAAGCCATGCAATTGGGGTCCAACGTTGCATGCAGTTGCCGCAATCTCACACCGCATTTGATAAGCGCCCCTCAGAGCAAAGTTCACTCTCTTTCCTCCAATATACTTTGCCACGTATGCATTATATAGCTCAGCATGATTGTTTCCTTCCATACCCTTTCCGAACTCATTGGCCTTGCAGCTGCTTGCAGCCTTATTTTTTGATATTGATGTAGGCTATATTTTCATTTTGAGTGAAAATATACTCGCGATAAATAAGGAATCACAGTCACCAAATAAGCCACGATAATCTGGGAAAAGTTTTTGACACATCTATTTTTGACGGGGTACCATTATCGACCATAAACAAAATGTATTGAACCTAATATCCTGACAAAGAGTGAAAAATCATTCGAGAAAGCATGCCAAGGTTCAAGAAACTAATATTATATTTCAGTATCTCTGACAATCAATCGCAATGTAAGTGAGAGAAATAAAGGAACTTGCTATTGCCAAAATGATGAAAATAATTAAATTCTCGTAGTGCATTGGCATGATAATTCAGTGTTGGCCGTTATAACACACGGGGGCACTAAGAATTGGAATCCCGGAGAGATTTTTCAATCCCGAGATTACGGGATTGTGATTTCCTCAATCCAGAGATCCCAGGATTTAACTATAGTATCACATGCATATATCGATTTAAAATAAAAAAGAACCAAAATATCACATGCACATATGGAACCCATATTAAAATGACGCAAATTGTGAGCAACATCGATTATTAATAAAGTTAAAATTATTATAAAACAACACCACACAAAGTTTAGGAACAGAGGAGTATCTTCACTGATGATGACGATGCTGAAGTATTGAAATCCGGGTCTTGCGTTTGTTTCACTTTGTTTTTGTTTTTTAATTGTTTTATCTTTGGTACTAAAATTGGAAAAACACCACAAAGGTACTAAAGAATCTGTTTTACTAAAACCTAAAACAATACAGTTTTTCTTGCGAGATAAAAAATAATGCACAATAGCAGTATCAATTGCTCATAAATTGAAAGAAATTGTAGTCTTTTAAAAAAGTCGAACAAAATCGAGAATTAGGTTATCCTCACTGAAAAGTTACAATTTTTTCAAATATGCACTTGAAAAACACAGTGTGTAATGTCGTGTCGCTCATTCTTGACCTATATTTTTTGCAAAGGAAACCCGATGATAAAAAAGCCCTTTCTGATTCAACACTAGTGGGAGGAATAGCTAGTGAGAGCTCGTAAATAATTTGCATATTTTATCATGTCCGTCCACTTTCACGGAAATTCTCTAGCTTTTGAACTATTGATCCTAGGTCCTTTGAACTGCAGGTAGGAGGATGTTGTTTGGAAGGAATCAAACATTGGGTAATGACCGAATCAAGTTCCTTCATTAGCTCATCCGAACATAGTGAACCACTTTCTGAATATATAGCAGCTGACTCTCTCTTGCTCTATGCAAGCCATCAAAATATCGACTTTTTGTTTCTAAAGAATTTTGTTATTCTTCCTTGCTTGCTGATTTAAATGTTTTAGTGGCATTATAATTACGAAATCCAAGCAAGTTTTCTTTGAAAACTCTTTTTAGGTTTGCTAGTGTTAGCACATAATATAAATTCCCCTAATCATGACCTCTTGCCCGTGAACCGCAGTGACAATACCGCAAAACCCCTAGTAGATTAGTCTCTTAAGTATTTGATTCTGAAAGGCAGTTTTCATATTATTCCCCAACTATGTATTCACATATGTTAGTTTTCGCATTAAGAATTCTAACGCAGCCTCACACTTCAAGACATTCCGATCTCTTCGGCAAAGCGCCTCCTCTATAATTTTCACTGGCTGAAGTGTTGTAAAAATAGAAGAAACAAGCTCATATTCACATTCATGGAATGATATTTCGGAATTAAAATCAATTAAGGCCCTCATCACGCAAGGTTTTAGCATTGGAAAACGTGCTATCATGTCAACTAAAGTGTTCGATCGAATAAAAGTTGTTGTTTCAGGCTTGATTTTGTGGAATGACATCATGAATGAAAAGGACTGGCAATTTTCCACAAGAATATATTTTAAAACGACGGTTTCGGTGTTCGGACCTGATGATGGTGTAGTACACCGAAACCGGTCAATTTAAAATATATTCTTGTGGAAAATTGCCAGTCCTTTTCATTCACGTGTTCGATCGAGTTTTTACTTCAATAACAAGAGCTCTTTCCTCACCAAATTTTTCAATCACATATTTTTGAAGGAATCTGTCGTTTTTTTAGAATGATTTTCTAAATAGAGGAACTATTTTCCTTATTTTTTGGACCAAAATCTTAATTTTTTGTTCTTCTTCTTACACGCATCTCCATCTTCAAATGGATCATCCCCGTCTGTTTCATCACTCAACGGAAAGTCTTCGCTGAATTCAATTTCTTCAAATTCGACTTCTTCTTCTACTTCAAATTAAATCTTTTTCACATTTACTCTACCCTCAGATTTTTACGTACCATTAATGACTGCAAGGTGGATACCACGAGCAAAACAAAGGTGATAATTCGTAGGTATTAACCTACCAACCTTTGCCATTACACTTGCACCATCCGTGGTGATTGCGAAAATGTATTTTCCTGAAGAAATTTCATATTATCTGAATTTCTTTTTTATAAATCCAATACAAACATCAGAGGGCATATTCCAATTATTTAGATAAGCTTCAAATTCCAGATCTTTGATTCTCT
Organism: Pyrrhosoma nymphula; assembly: GCA_963573305.1. Taxonomy (NCBI): domain Eukaryota; kingdom Metazoa; phylum Arthropoda; class Insecta; order Odonata; family Coenagrionidae; genus Pyrrhosoma; species Pyrrhosoma nymphula. The sequence goes on from OY754334.1 coordinate 43,732,211, forward strand.
TTCAGAGCAGTGAACGTTAATATCAATATAGCTTCTATTGCGTGGCGAAGTCCATTCATCGAAAGTTAGAAAAAAATTCTGAAGTTTAGTCCGTAAGCTAATCTCCGTTTTTATTTTGTATTACAAATGATTTATTTAAATCAGACGTGTAGCATGTCACATTTCATGCCCAAGAAAACTTACTTACTAGGGTCACTGTACTGTGACGTACACATTTAACAAAAATGTGTACGTCAATGCCGGAATCCCAGGATTCGTATTGGTATGAAAAAAAAACCAAAAATTAGTTTCTGGTGGTTTTGGCAGAAATAGGTTGATTCTTTACTCGACGCCCAGTCAGAGGATGGAATCTCTCCTAGATCACGCTCGCAGACCCTCCGTCAACCTTCCACACGAGTGAGCGAGCGAGCGAGGATGAAACTTGATCGCTTGAGATAAGGAAGCCTTCCCCCCTCCGCACCGACCCTCTCGGAGGCGAGATCTAGAGGTGGAATGGGAAGAGGACGGGCAAGCTGCGCGGGAAAAAATACGAAAAGAAAGCCTCAGCTTCCGTTCATTTTGGAGAACGCGATGCATCGTCTCGCATTTTAGATACTGTAGGCTTGGGTCGTAAGATGAACGCATGGGATTAGTCTCTTCTTTAATATGAAGGATTATATATAGTGTATCTCACAGGAATTTTCCATTTACGTTCATGCACCGCTGCGATAGGCGCTCAAAAACGCCTATAACAGTGAAGCTTAACATGCCATTTCTTCGTTTGCAAGCATTACAGAAAAAATTCATGTGGAATTTACAAGCAGTAAACCATTGTGCACAATCTAGAGAAAACAAAATGGACGTACCTATTATAATACGAGCATGGCATTTAAATTAAAAAGAGTCTGCAGCGGCATTTCTGGCAAGGCGTTGAACATCCTTAAATGATTTCATCACATTACTTAAGAATAAAGGGATCACTAGTGTATATTTGGATGATGCATTAGAATGACTTAATTGCGTTAAACACTTTGTCACCTTCCTCATGCAAAGAATGGTTACAATGGTGTTCCAAATACATGCCAACGTCAAGCTCACATGATGGTTTCGGCAGATTTATATATAAGAGTAGGTAACGGATATATCCGTATATATATAAGTCACCCACGACCACCGTTTACAGTTCCTTTGTTTGTTCCATTTGTTCTCTCCTCGATGCTGGTAGTGGATTCGGGAAGGTCTTCTATTGGACTAAAGCCCGTTTCACACTATTCAAGAAGTCTTGAATAAGGGACGTTAAACAAGACGGCTTGACCGCTTAAAGTTCATTGAAGACCATTCGATGCGGCCTTCCAATGATGATTGTTAAAAATGCTTGAGTCGACTTGAACGACCTTTCACATCATCATATAAAGCTTGATTGTCTTCTACTGCGATTTTCAAAAATCAACGACTAACTGAAAGTATTCGGGTAACAATAGTCGCAAGATGTACGCACGCACTTGTTAGATATAATCTACTAATATAAATTTTCTTTTAACCTCAAAAATGAGCTACCTCAAGAATTGATTGTGACATGAATATTCAGTTCGTTTGCGCAGTTGTCGTTAGCATGCTGGTTTTGATTCGAAAAACACTTATTGATGAATAGAATCTTGCTATAATTGTATTTTGATTGATGGCAATGGCAATGACGAAGGCATGCATCAGGCTCATAAATTTAATTTATATCGCGAACTACAGATGAGGGATTCCTAATCACACGCCTACAGTCACAGAGACAAGGTTTTCCGACAAAAAGTCCGAAAATAGAGATATCCGACGCCACTTTTGGAAATATTATACACCCTTAGCTAGAGAAGTAGTAATACTTAAAGAAAAAGCAAATAAAAAATTATAGTACTGACAGTCGAAACGGAAATCTTAGAATTGAATGGCGGGAGCGATAACCACTAGGCTACGAGCGGCTAGAGAGAAAAATGAGACAAAATATGTTGTATCACTTACTTATGACATGGCCTATTGCAGGTTTTCGTACTTATCACTTGCTAGTCATTTTTTGTTGCAAAATACTGTTTTTATTACTTATAAGGGTGTTATTTGTACGCAAAATCAATTATTATACACATATACAGAGTCAGGTTTCATATTTTGGGAGGAAGCTAGTAGGTACAGAAATCGCACATTATAATAATTTCTGAGACGGTATTCCCTTCTTGTCTGGAAAATCTGTGAGCGAAATTCGCTCATTAAGTTCTTATTGTGCCAATAATTGACGCTTCATTAATAATAAGACCGGTTGTAATGATTTATGGAAATGCAGAGATCATTGCTTAGATTAATCCGAAATAGATCATTATTGTGCGCCGAAATACGCTGGTCAAAACTATTACAAAACATCCGAGATTTCTCGTGTTTTCCTACCGTCACTAGAAATATTTTATTGATAATTTAGACGATGAGTCCGCCGTCGTGACGTTTCTACTGACGCCATGTCCATTCGAGAAAGCTTGTTCAACGAATCTTGAATGGAGTTTGACGTGTAAATCGGCCGTAAGTACGAAGCGGATGTTAAATTTGGTGGAGATGCGGAGGTCCTTCATACAGATATTAAAAGGGGTAGTGCATTTGTCTATTTGCTTACGGAACTGGGTGGCCGTTGAAAAAGATATGTTGGGAGAGAGAAGGCAGAATGACGAAGGGGGGCGCAAGCTGGAGGATGTTGGTAATAAATACGTTAGTCAATGAAAAGGATAGGCATTGATTAAACAATTGACTGCGGAAGCCTCGAGTCAAGATGCAAAATTGTTTTAATATGAAATGAAATATTTGAATTCCGTTGATGCTCAACCTTAATGTCGGCGCCAGCCGTAAAGAGTGAACCGTTTTGTGAGAAGTTCAAAAATAAAGGTTTAAATTTAAATTAAAGGTTAAAGTGCTACACTTAAAATGCCTAATAATTTATTTCGCTTTTTATTTGTGAGCATACTTACCCAATGATTCCATACTGTCTCATGCTGTAGCAAGTGCAGTCTCACTACACATTAACGTAATTCATGGGGATTAATTCATGAGCGCCTTTTATGTAGGGTCTCCTTCTTTAGCCGGCCTTCGTGTTTGTAGCAACACAGAAAGAGGGGACGGATGTTTTCCATACCCTCTGGTGTCGCACATCCAAAGAAGCATCTTTCTTTTAATTTAGCTCGGGAGTTGATAAACTAAGAGGATGCTAGAGTGTTTTTTGCCATTAAAGCGGAAAATAAAATGGCCAGGAGGGGTTGATGAAAGGCCTACGTAGCGGGAGTGGAAACTCGGAATCCGACCTTTATATCCTTTAAGTCCAAAAGCGGCGAGCGTTTGAATGGCTATCGCGTTAAGAGATAAACATCTCGGCCAAAAGCCTTATCTTTCAACAGCATCACCTCCGTAGCCACTTAATCCCGGGGAGCGCCCTTAGCTCACCCCCGCTCTGGCGTTCAACCTTCGCCTCGCTTTCTCTCCCCCACATGGCTTCACACATCCCTCTCTCTCTCTATTTTCCCTTTAACTAAAGCAGAATCTCTTCATCCTCATACGTCGTTCCTCACGGCTTTTTGCCTCCTTTGGTGGTACTTAGTACTGCAAAGTGTCAGGGGAAAGAGTTCTTTCTGCATAAATGCACTGCAGAATCCTCAGCGGAGCCGTATGTTCATCCGTTTCAATTGACTTTTTTCATTTAACCGTCTGCTGTTAACCGTATGATTACAGCCCGGTCTTCGTCCAACAATTTTATGTTGAGCTTTTGCATGGAAGGGACATGTTTTCTTTATCTCTGGTAAGGTTTATTTTTCACTTTGCAGCCCATTCCTTCCTTTCCACCTCGTATTTTGTAGGCATGATGGCAATCTTGAAAAATACGGCTAAGAACTAGGTTTCAGTGTGTTCAGAAGGAGATATAAATTATGTGATCGTAATCACTTTATTATTAAAGTTAAGGTGGACGATGTTTGTACCCAGTCATATTTTCCTTTTGTATGATTGGTATTGGAGTTGTAAGACATATTTACTTATTATCTCTATATCATAATAATAGATTGCGTCGTTACACTTTATGCTGTAAGTTTTTTTGAGTGTTTTAATTATAATGCCATAATCTAGCATGTTAACCACGAGATATTAATTTCCCCTCTAATGAACCATATAAATGGCATGCCTTGTATGCTGTTTCTGCATCATTAAATGACATTTAATTACTAATAAATACATTTAGGTATCTCCTGCTCTCCCTAAGGAATTCTGTCCCGCAACTAGCAACGTTTATTTTACGTCATATAAGTATGAATTTACTTTAGTTTCTTACTGAGCATGTAATAAGAAGATATAATTTGCGATCCCTAAGCTGCTTCCTTCTGTGAGTTCACACAATGATCCACAACGTTTTTCAATGAAACAACTGGCACAGCTTTGCTCATTTGCGTGTTCATAGGAAACAAAATGCCCTTGGTGCATTCTGCACTTAAATGTAGGCCCATGATCGGTTGCGATACTTACTCGCAAATGCATGTATAATATTGCACATAGAAGTAATACTCTCTTTTAGCCCTTGGATCAAGTGTATTATTTTGTGAATCGTGTGTATTATTCACTTTTATTGTGACTGAAAATTTTCCTTGCTTAATTGCATAAAAATCTCTCCCTCTCCTTTTATCACTTTTATCCACCTATTATGCTCATGGTTCTCTGTTAATTTATCTTCCTTCTTCTCTTCGTTTGGTCTATTGTCTATCACATTTTTCATTTTCATAAATAAGTAAACTTAAGTGATTATCTATCATAAATATATGCAAAGCAAAATCTAATACCTCGTCTTTTTCCGTCTTATCAGCCCATCTTCCCTTTTGCAGCCCGCCTATAATATGTTAACATCCGATTTCTACTCACCACTTCACCCAAATTCTTGTTCCTTTTTATCACCTCCAATAATCCTCCAACCTCCCCGCGATATCTACTCCCCATTCTCCCGATTCCTCTTAAAATAAAAAAAACTTCCGCCTATCTCCCCTCTCCCTGCAGGGAGTGTAGACATAGAGAAAGCCTCAAACCAGAAAGTTTATCTCTCAACAGGTTCTTTCATCACCCGAGCACATTAATGTACCCATCTCCCGACAATATTCACTCCCTCCTCCCCAACCCTCCCACCAACTTCCCACCTCACCGCTGAATCAATCTTTTGAGGGGAGGTAATGTGGCTCGCATTACCTCTTACTCTTTCCTCATGTACGCCCCTCAATTTCCTTCCACAACCAGAACGGGCTACATTAATCATACCCCTCCCTGAACCATCATCTTTTCTCCATCCCCACCTCCTCATTATTCACCTTTGGAAGATCGCCTGGCTCGTTCTCTCATACCCCGCTCGTTTTGCACCCATTTTATCTCTTCAGGGTGTTCCTTTGACGTCTTCGCCTCGATGCTTTTTTTTACCTCCCCCTTTCTATGAATATCATCATTCCTCCATTACGAAAAACAATATCGATCAAGGGCATTGAAAATGTTGTCTGTCTTCGCCGATTATTTTTTTAAATCCAGTCCTCATCAATCAAGTTTCATTGTTCGTTATCTCTTTCTTCTTCTTTTTCGTTCGTATTAATTCTGCCTCAGAGCTCACCCCTGGGGGAAATTATCGGAAGGTTCGCAGAAAAATATTTTAGTATCACTAATATTATATTTTTTGACGTGTAATGCGTCGTGAACTAACTCACTGAGTTTTGTGATAAAATGATTCTCCGGTGCTTAAAATGTAATCTCGTTCTTTATGTCCTCCTTTTATGACCGTTTCCTCAAAACTTAATCTTGCCTTCTGTCTCTCAAATAATCTCGAAAAAGTGCATGATGGACTGCGATAAATATCCACTATGAGAGGGGTGAATTCCCTTTTGGGTACAAATATTTTAAGAATTTACCGACAAAATGCGAGATTGTAGAAAAATAGTAATTACTTTCTCTGAGGCAGTCTTCTCTTTCGTTATTCGTGACATTCGATCTTAAATGCCTTCTAAAACAATTAATTAACGACCGAGGGTCTCAAATACCTTTAGGTATTGGTTCTTTAAATGCCAAAATTTGGACATTAAAAGCCAGTTATTCCTGTGAGGGCATGAAAGATATGCTTTTTATTTTAAGTTTTTTCATCCAAGGCTAAAATATGAGCATTTCAATTTTTTCTCATTTTGGATATTTTACCATCGAAATTTGCATGGGATATAAATAATTCAGTGTGCCTTTTCTCACAAAAAGCTATAACTTTCAGCTGCACATACAACTTGGTTGTCTTTACTAGTTTCTGTGTAGATGGATCTTCAAAATTGAGTATAAATAAAGTTTTAATGTCATTGGTATGCTTCAAATAGCATTTGTTACATGGTCTGCTTTGGCAGACCATGTCTGGTCATGGTCATGGTCATGTCATGGCATGTCATGGCATGGTCATTTACATCGTCTGCTTTTTGATCTTTGAAACGTTGAAACGCCAAAATGAAAATTGTTGTTTGTCATATGTTTACTTTGCATGGTGTATTTGCTAAATATCTGTGTTTTGCACTCATTTTAAATGGCTTGCATTTAAAGTTTTTTTAAATTTATTTTTTTACCCTAATTTACCTTTTATCAATTGTACTAACAATATTAGAGCTATTAGTTTTTTGTATAAATGGTACCATACTGTTGATATAATATTAATTATTATAACGATGAATGGTTAAACGGACTTCTTCGGGAAGGGAAAGGGTAGCCTTCATTTAACATAGATAAGAGGGCTTAAACATTCCCTTTAGTACTTGTAAGTGACCTGCGCAGAAGACTTCACTATTTTGCGTTCCAGTAGCGCAACGTACTTGAATCCATAACATCACGGTCGAGAATCATGGGTATATATTTCGAAAAAAAAAAGGATCAGGAGTTAAAACTGGTCTCGGGAAAGAAGCCTGTTTTAACTGCTTATCTAGCTATCACGCTGAAAGAAACAGAACATAGCCAATGCAATACATGCGCTGCATGTAATGAACGTAGAACATATTATGTTCATAGTTTAGGATGGCTCTTATTCCCTCAGATGCGCTATGCTGTGAAACAATTCGTTCTTTTCCAGTGTGGGCTTTTAGAGGAAGAACTGAAATTTAATATACCCCAAGTCCAGCCATATCTAGAAATAAGAGGGTTTGTCTTGGGTAAACCTTCAGCACAAAGCTTTCGTCAGCTAGGTAAAGGATGTCTGAGAATGCCTTAAAAGCAAAGATGCATTCACTATAATTTTCCTTTAACCTTTATGCACTAACAAGCCTTTTCATAGTAAACATTTGAAATATTATTTCAACCCGTGGGTAATCCTAAGGGTTGGTTATTTATTTTTTTCGTTATTAATGGTAAGCAAATCTATTCTGTTGAGAATATTGAATTTCCAGGCACATTAAAGAGATTTTTAACCCATAAAATCCGCTTTATAATTCGCATTTCATGTATATGTATTTGCATTATATTTATTTACTATCAAAAGGTATCCGTTATAACTCAACAAGAGGAGAAAACAATGATATTGTTTAATACGTTTAAACAATACTTTTAATTTACTGTTTAAAGCATATGGGCATATCAAACTACTCGGAGAACGCGGAAGGATGATTAAAATATATGCTCTTGAAATTTGCAACGTTTATATTCTCTATACATGACAAGACAGGATAAGTACTCACCACGTTGAAATATTTAAAAAAAAATCAAAAGTCTCAATGATTGCAGGTATTGAACTTGAAATATACCTATTTCCTGAAATAATTATTTGCCATTTAGTTAAATTTAAATAAAATTTGAGTAATCAGTTAATATTACGAATAATAATGTAACGTATTCACTTTTCACTGTGCGAATAAATCATGAACACTTTAAAAGTTACCCTATCGCGACAGATATATAAATAATGTGGAGCGTTAAAAGCCCCGAGTTAGATTTTTTGTCAAAAAGCATTTATTACCTACTCTTTTGGAGAAGTATCATAATTCACGGGCTAATAAATTATTGCATTAGGGTAATATGACCACTCAGTGATGACAATATCTCACTGGCAAATGCTGAACGATCGTGCATAGTGCTATTCACAAATGGGTGCACTCGAGAATATCTATTAATTCATATCAATATGTTAGAGTGGTAAACTCATCGGAATGTATGCAACTCTTAGTTCCGCCAAAGTTTTGTTAGGATTGAAAAATTTTCCTAACATTATTAAGCCATTCCTTGCTCTTAGGCGACCGCCTTGACTTGGTCGAAGGGCTTGCGCGTTCCGATGTCCACAAGAGCTGAAATTGTCGGAGCAATGATAATTGTTCTTTATAGGGCCTGCCATATCTGCCACACAGGTGGAAGGGCTGAAGCCAGGCGAAAGGTAGTTGACGTGGTGGTGTCGCGTATAAAAATACCGCTGGGAACGGCAATAGAAAGCCCACTGAACTATTAATTTCCCGAACATGAAATTAAATTCTAGAGTTTGTATTTTGTCAAAAAATGAATTTTACAACTTAGGCCAAATTCAGTGTGGTTCCCGGAAGCGCTGGGGGAAAGACCTTCGCGGTCTTTAACTCGCGATATCCCTGAGCAAAAGCATAAACATCTGATGCAAGGAGTACAGCATAGGAGAAGACCAGGAAGCAGAAGAAGAAAGTTGCTATTAAAGTAGTAATTTGGATTATTTGGACTATGATGGGACATAGAGGCAAGAATATACTAAATCGAAGATTAATTCTGGGAAAAAGGGAAATTAATTATGTTATGGTTGTGCCAGGTGCGTTGGTAAAACAATGGATATTATTCAAGTGATAGGATGAGAGCAATATAAAGTAGGGTAGCCAGAGTCAACGTAGCTAGGCCTGGGCGGTTAAACCAAAATCAATATCAATACTCAATACTCAACAGTATTGAGATTGACCTCAATGTCAATATTGGTAATTGAGTCGTCAATTATTGATGTTGATGTTGAGATATTGAGCAATCAATACTTCAATATCTCAATATAAATATTGAGGTCGGTATCTCAATAACAATATTGAGACATTGAGGTCAATATAGCAATATCAATATTGAGTTATTGAGGTCAATAACTGAATATTGACATTGAAAAAGCGAAAAAAACACATAGCATTTGTGCATGTCGAGATGTCGCGATTTTAATGTATCACTAAAATACAAATGAAAAATAGGGTGAATTCAATAACAAAAATAGTTGTGCCGATATAGCACAATATCTGAGCTGTATTTAAATTGGGATAGGGCAGTGCTCAATGTTTTTGGAGATAAAAATTAGCATTTCGGCGTTGTGTCCAGTTAATGAAGTTCTTGTATCTGTAATAATGTTTCCCCCGGTGCTGAACAATCTTTCTGAGGGAACAATGGATGCAGAAATCACTAGGTACTTTCGGGCGAACCGTGACAGCTTCGGAAGCGATCCACTGTGCAGATGCCACCAGGACTTCCATGATCAGGATCGTCTTCATTTTGAGATTCCTGATTTACTCTCCTCTGTTGTAGTAACTTAGCTTGTAGCCATGCGGAATGGGTCAGTGGGTGCCTCGACTTTAAGTGACTCACATCATTCGATGTGCCACCCTTGTTGCATGGCAGTATCTTCTGGCACAAAGTGCATTTCGCCTTTTCGCGATCAGGCGGGTCAGTATCTTTAAAATATCGCCATATTACTGCTGTACGCTTAGCGACGAACATGATGACACGCTTTGAACTAACTTGAACACCTGGACTGAACGAACAACGTGCTCCACCAGCAAGCGGTGTTGTGGGATGAAGCCAGAGCTGAGCCCTGCACCAACGCCGCGACAGTTCCTATCTTTAAGCTCGGCAGTGTTCAGGTCTCTGGCCGTTTCACGAGCCAACTCCCGAACACTGCTGAACGCCCCCTACCACTCCAACACCCAATGCAACTACCATTGTTGTCATCTACGGGGGCGTGGAGTAGCTATAGTTAGGAACTTATGAACTGTTACGGTGGTGGCCGAGGCTTGGCTTGGACGAGAGAAGGGAGGGAACGCCGCGCTCGTTAACTGCTCGATTGGCACCCAAGGAAAGATGGAAAACGTCAATATAAAAACGAACTCAAAATTCAATATAATATAATGAAACCCCAATAAAGAATATTGAGCTCAAACCTCAATAAAGAATATTGAGCTCTAACCTCAAAAAAGAATATTGAGTTACACAACCTCAATATTTAATATTGAGATATTGAGGAACAGAATATTGACCCACATCAATATCATATTTATTGAGACTCAATATTAAAAAAATATTGAGTTATACTCAATATATTGAAATTTTGCTCAGCCCTATTCGTAGCCGGCTCTCCGGTATTTTTTACCATAATGCGGTAGACCTTCGTCCACTCAATCCAGGAAAATTAAAGAGCCTCTTCAATGTCGCCCATAGTCAGCGTCCACCCGGACCACCACTGAAAAGGAGAATGAGAGGATTCGCCTTATCACGGATGTCCAATATCCTTGGAACATTTTAATCTGTTGGTTTGGAAGTTTGGAAGAATAGTGGATGGTTCGAAGTTAAAAAGAAGTATGGGTTGATGTGAGGCCTCTTGAAGTAAACTTTGGCCTACCTTCCCGTTAATCCCCTTGGTTATCAGCTCGCCCGAGAAGGGTTAACTGCCATTCTCCTCCGTCTCCATCGTCAATTTGATGGCATCCATCAAATATGACAATTCAGGCGACGGAGAAATATCGTGGTATTGAATTGGTTGAATATTTTGAGAGATTTGTTTGATCCCATTTGTCTTTTAGGTATCTTGACGGTATAACGCCATGGTATTCAATCTGGAAAAAGTTTCCAATTTTGGGAAGTAAACGTAAATAATATAGTTTACTCGTTGAGTAAGCCAAATAAACTACACTATAATTTCGGACAGTAGGGATGAATAACATCAGAAATGATGCGTAAGAATGTTGAGCAGCGATTTGAAACTCTATTTTCTCGTCTAATGACTGCGTTTTGGTGTGAATGCGGTCGTTACTTGCTGAAATACGTCACAATCGCTCGCGTTCTGCGCTATTAATGTGCATCGCGCTGGTATTGCGGGCAGTCTTAATGCCGATCTAATTCGTGGAGACGATCCTTATCACCCCATTTCATCTCTTCTATTCTCTAAAGGGTCATTCCTACTCCATCTTCTCCACTTTTGTGTCTCCTTTCTGTATCTCCCTCTCTTTCAACTCTCCCCCTGCTCAGCACATCAATCGCTTTCAACTTCCTTTGCTGTCGTCTTATTGCTTCTTTTTTACGACCGACGATCTTCCACGCTCTTGCGCGCGTGTCTGTTCTCAAATCTCCTCCTAACTGCTCGCATGCTGCTGCCGTATCATATTTTTGTGCTTTGTTGCTCTTACCCTCTTTCACATATATCATATCTTCTTTTATTGCAGGAGCCACAACTCTTCTTAACTCTTATCTTGAAGCAGGTTCTCCATTTTTTCGTTTGTTTAAGGGCTTTATTTATTTTATTCCTCCTTTTTCTTCGTAGTTTTCTCCCGTTTCCTTCGCGTAACGTGAATCACAAATTCCTCTTAAGGGCTTGTCACGTATTTCGCGAATTTTATTACGGTCTCAAATATTAACCCGATTAACCCAGCAAAAATAGATCTTGACTTCACTAATATTTCCCCAGTAATTCTAGAGCTTTATTTTACTATCCAAATTGTACATAATTTGAGGATGTTTGAATTCATAAATGAATGGCTTGGTTTTAATGGATAATCAGGATCATGAAGGCTTAGGATAGAACAATATACTTGAAAATCAAATTTAGGAATATGAATTATTTTCTTTATTTCTTGAACGTGAAAACAAACAATTCCTTCCTACATATCCATACTCAAACTCTTGTGTTAATTTTGAAAATTCTCATTCAACACACAAAAAACAAATGAGCATTCTTCAGTGACAGTCTACTTAATAACTGTTGTCCATAGTTTATTGGAATAAATGTTTAGGTGTGTGTCAGTATTTACGGTTATTTTCATCTCCCTATGAGTGACGAACGAGAACGTGTTACATTGACGAGGATCATGTTGAATCGTGATTGATAGCTAAATATGTTCCCAACTTTCTGTGTAAATCTCGGTAAAAACTATTTTGGTGTAAATGATTTATGGATCAAATGCAGACTACACGAGGTATGTGTACTACCAATTTTTATATTTTACTCCATTAAAAAATAATTACAAATATTTGATGATTAAGCTATAGCCTGGACATCCCTTTTAAGCTGGTCCTTTTTTAAGCGTTAAACCATCAGTAAATTGGATTTTCTATTCCTTTTACCTGGCCTTAGACTTTTTGGCTCATAACCTTCTGGGTAGAAATGGTGAGGTTTTGGGTTATGAGATTGAGGTTATATTAGGACATACCCTGCTCCAGCTACTAAGATGATGCTAACCGGTATGGCATTATTATGACCGACAGCTATTTCACTAGTTGTTAAAAGTTCATTATTTAATTGAAGGTTAAAAGTTAATGTCGATAGAAGCTTAAAGAAGAAGAAATATATGGATAAAGAATACTCTTGTGTATTTAAATGGCACTTAGCAATGCTCTACCAACGGTCAAGGTCTGTTTTCACTTTTAGTATTTGAAATTAGTCTAGGCGATAGTCATGATTCCGGCTCGATCAACAATGCATTAATACAATATTGCTGATTAGGAAGTTAATGACCTCAGATTTAATTTCTAGGAAATGGAAGAGATGCGGTTGTGAAATTCCATCCCAAAGTGCTTTGAGATCCAGAAATATCGAGGAGCAATTTATTCGAAAACAATATATTTGTAAGATTGTATACAAAAGGGAAAATCATTTTTAATTGCATTAATGACTAGATGGATACTAAAAATGTGCGATATTCCACAGAGGAAAAATCATTCCCCTTGACCGGGATCCGGGTTCAAATCCCGGTCAAGGTGAATGATTTTTCCTCTGTGGAATATCGCACTTATGTGAACTTGCGGTTGACTCCGTAAAGGTAACTATCGTGGCTAGTCCCGGTATCCTCAAAATTTACTAAAAAGGATGACTCTAATAAGACTTTTGCGCCTCACCGTTAATTTCTACGTATGATTATTTGTAAAAATTGCCTGTTTAATTGTGTGAAGAAGAGTATTCGCCTTAAATGTGTCGGTTGAATATCAAGTTAAGCTCTTTTAAGCGCGTAATAAGATTTACTCGGTATGACGGTATGGTGGATGACCTTGAGGATGTTGTTACATTGACTGATTTAGTGAAGGACATAGATGCAATTCGGGAAACTTAATACAGAGCAGCCGATAATTTTATTTTATCAGCATTTTTGGAAATTAGATCATTATAGGTTTTACACCGACTGACTTCTCGAAGTTTTCTCTGCTTATCATATTATTGAGCATCATCGGAAGAATCCCTCGAATATTATCCATACCCACAAGCCTAATTCCCCTCTCCATATTTTGTCTTCTCCTGCTCGAAGATGAAAATGTCCACCCTTTTATTATACCCAATCTCTTTCATTCAAGCATTCTCTCTGCCATGGCAATCTTTAATGTGCCATTGCCCCTGAATACATCCTCCATCTACTATTTCTGGCTTATTCCTCCAGGATTATTCCCTTTCCATGCATCTTATGTTAATTTGTCTTCATTTATATTAAGCTTACCATCTTCATTTTCCATTATACCTACATCTTGAAAGAATGTAATACACCCTCATGCACTTTCATCCATGAAATGTTGTAACCGGAAAGTGCAACGCCATATATTTTAGTTAAGATTGATGTGCGGGGAAGACCAAACGTTTCTTTACAGTGTATAATTAGCGCATAATGTATGTCGTTAACCTAATCTTATTTAAGTCCAGATTCGAAAGTATGTCGGAAAGAGTGACTTGAATAATGATTTAAAATCAGAGAATAATGGCTGTTGAATGGCAAGTATGGGCTCTTAGAAGAAAGTATACATATGTATGACCATTACATTTAAATAGTAATGATTTGAAGACTTAGTTGCTCATATTAAAATATGTAAACTGCTGGCAGAGGATGAAAATTACTTCCACAGAGCTATGACTTTGCTTTCTAGGAGTTAAATGATAAGGGCACGTAAGCATTGGAAGTTCATTCTTTCATTGTGTGACATAGATCACGAGAAGGACTAATTGGTTTAATGAAACTGAATTAGAAAAGCCATATCACAGAATATGCCCTAGTGTGGTTATAATATTTGTGACTGCTAAAACGTAACAAATAGGATACATTGAAGCTCTTCGAGTTAAGCAAAAAGCCAAAGAATGTAGTCGTGTGCAGAAGCTGTTTTTTTCTCGCTCTTTTTATAAACGTTCTTAGCATCTCAATATAATTTCCTACTAAGTTTTGAATGCAGTTTTTGCTATGTTTGCTTGAAACAAGTACTAGAACTATGTGATGAGGTTAAATATGCACCATAATTGGAATTCTATTTTGACTTCCTCAAATGAAATAAAATTCCCAAGTGGTGCAATTTACCGTTAAATTACCATTGTTTCCTTAAATTTTACTCTCTACGTTTATGTAAATGTTCGATGTAAAAAAATTAAAATCACAAGCCACTCCGAAGATTGTGGTGATGATGAACTGGGTTTATTGAAAAATAAAAAATTGAATTTAAATAATTAAGTAATGGATCGACCAAGTTTTGTTAGGAAATTCAATCATATGTAAAGAATGTACATTTCAGTTTTCTATTTTCCCGTTAAGGAAAGGCATCATCTATCGATTTAGTGAAACAAATCCATACTTGTTTGCAAACATTTTAACAATCATCTCACCGTAGGCATATATAAATGGGTAAAGTGAGCGAGAGACTTGATGTATTATATAAAATAAAGACATCCTTCGAGTCAAATAAATTATAGCGACGGTCTCAAACAAAATATTTTGATGGAATTAAATAACAGCAAAATAATTGTAAATATTCTTATTCGTGTTATTTTATTTTCTGCAACATTATGTTCGGAAAGAATGTAGTTTCTGAAAAAAAAGTGTAATTATTCGTAGATGGAGGGTAATTAAATATAGTAGCCCCTATAAATGCATTTTTCGTAGAATATTCGTATTTGATAGCCGTATTTGCACTATTCAAAGTCTTCGGGATATTATCATCAGCATTTGTTTCATAGCAATAACGGTGAAATTTAATATTATCGCTGTCATGAAATGATCACCAACATTGTGAAAGGCAGTATCCATTATCATTCATATCCCTTTAAAATTGTTGAGGAAGTTTTAAACGTTCAGCTATGATTAGATTGTTAGATCTTTTCAACGGGGAAAGAACCTCGCATTTAAACTCTTACGACAAGCTAGCTATTCAACGCTGGAATACCACACTGTATGTTAAAGCGGTGATTAGCCTTTAAGCTTTTGGCTGAAGATAATGGTGCCATCGGTTTTATTTTAATTGCCCCCACGGTTACCTGATGGAGGTCCATATTACCTTTATCTCATTATTTCAGTCTGAGCGCTAGACGCAATAGGTCGTAATTTGCATAAGGTTTTCCAAGGATCGTATCCAGAAACTGGTAGTAAGTTTCAATGAGCCACAGAATTTCATCCTTTCTCCTTCCAGTAACTATTTCCGCGATCTCACGCTGGAATATCTTAAAATCTCCCCCATTACTTAGCAACGAACAGATATATTCGCTTTATTACGGCGAGAAAAGTGAAATTGATCTAACCATAGTAGAATAGACGGCCTTAGGGATTTTATACTAAAACGCAACTAGAATCCATTGAATTTAACATAACAGTTCCCTATGTAAATTAATTCTGGCTTTTCATCTTTCCTATGCTTAAACATGACAGTTAACTAGTTTTAACATTTTTGAAAATGTTTTTCATGACAAATGCTGTGCTGCCATGCTTCATCATGAAGTCATTCTTTCCCAAAATGAATTGTTAGCTATAGAAAATTCTTTTCGCAGAGATGATAAACTTTCTTTGTACCGAAACTTGTACTTAAACTAAATTATTTTTACATTCGGGTCGTGTGGAAAGAGAAGAATTATATGCAAACCCGTTAAATATCATAATTCCGTTACAAAATTTGAAAACTAGCAAAATCAAACCAAACCATCGACGGTCCCCGGTAATAGTTATGGTAACAATATTATTCTATTTTGTGTTTTGTGCCAATTTGGGCGTTACTGACTCAGATAAATAGTTTGAAAGAATCATAAGCTACTACAAGATTATTTTTAATCCGTTTTATCTAGAAAGATACATTAATTTACTTAGTTTTAAAATTGGGAGATTTCCTTTCCTGTTGAAAAAACTGTAAAGCATTTGCGCGGACACCGACTCACTCACTTAGTGTTTCAACTATGAGGTTGGTTTTTGATGGGTGATAGTAGAGCTCACCTCGTACTTAACCATTGGTGTGTGGCATTTATACATTCAGGGTAGGGGGGCCACTTCCTTTCCCTGGGCCAGCCGCGATTTTCCACCAAGTTATGACTATCAGACAGTCGCACCGCGAGGATTTTCGGAGGGGATGTCCAGAGAGGCTTCACCCGGATTTGTACCCGGGACCTTCCGGTAGGTACACACCGACTGTTCATGCTCAATATACCTATCGGTTTATTTATTGAATGCTTTTTTCCATCTTTATTGACTCTGATAACTTGAATCTTCGTATATTGATTTCGTTTGGCCCTGAAGAAGCTGCTGATGACGACACAAGTAGGAAAAATACTTGGGTTAAATATAGTTTTTGAACAATGTTCGCAAAGCATGATGTTCTGACCTAATACTCCCGTCCAGTAGGTATACCAGGCCTTCGCTTCACCAATAAATATGACAAGGAATTGTTTATCACTCTTCCAACGCTTAAAGCCTCCGAAATTGATTTCTATCACCTTCCCAAGATCTCTTCAGAAACGGTGAGATTCAAGTTTAATTGCGAATGCTCTTGCTATTAAAAAAGTACAGGATAATATATAAATCGGTTTTTAGAAATATATTTGTTTTATAAATCCATTAATAGTGTATTGACGGCCCCTGATAAAGGCATTGTTTAAAATATCAGTCTACTGCGAACTTCTTCCTGCAATTCTTGTGTTGTTGTAGGGGTGTTTTTCCTAGGAAAATTACCTTTTACTTTCGAGAACTATTCGTATGTCGATAATCTATGCGACTCACGCATTAGAAGGTGATTTCCGCCAAGGATTATTTCATGACGTCCAAAATCAGGAGGAAATAATATATAAAGAATCGCTAAACTTACTTCTTTTTAGAAAATTTGGAACACTCTTGTTGGCCCAGAATGATTTACGAAAATGTCTGGTAAGATATTTCCTGGAAGTTACTGTTGAACTCTTTCTGGAAGCTTTTTGAAAAATAAATAGAAAAAATTGAGGTGATATTGTGTGGAATTTCAGCATTACGGATGGATTATAAGATTCACAATTTTCCACAAATAAAAGCTTTAATTACGACCCAGGCTTTCCACTTTGCCGTAGTGACGACGACAAAGATGTATCATTATTTTTATTTTCTCGGAGATCTGGTACATACATATGAACAAGATATAGGGCACGTCATATTCATATATACATATTTACATATATTATACACACTTAAATATTTGAACACAGCATCATTTAGGTATTCCTCAATGGAATAGAACAAATAATTTTGTAAATATCTTTTCAAAATACAGTTTTGAAAGTATTGATGTTATTTATTTTTTTTACACACAGTGGTAATTTATTGAGCAACTTTATGCCCATTTTTTGGGCCCCATTTTGGCCAATTTTGTTCCCGTCGCACAGTGGGCTGAAATCGAAAAAAAGCTGGCCAAAAGTCAAAAAGTGATTTCTTCAAGCTAGGAAGCTAGCACTTTGCATAACTATTCTCAAAAGACATGTGCATGCGATGACGCAAAGCATTTTCCTTAGTACTCTACAATTAACAATTTGATTGAGGTCAAAGTTGCACAAATTTCGCAAAAGTGGTACACACTCAATTTTCTCACGAAATCTTCAAAATCAAGCCCATGCTAAGCCTTTATGGGTAAAGAATTGGAATAAAAAGTGATGCAGTAAAATGAAACTGTTTTTCATCTTTGTTTTAATGTAGTTTACTTACTTATTTGTCATTATTTACCAAATATATTAAAATGGCGTACCCTCACTTTTGGTCATTTTCTAAATATATGTACAAGTACTCCTACCCCGCAAGCCGCCTCAATAGGCGTATGGCGGGGGGTGTTAGGACACCAGCCGTTTACATATAAAAAGGAGACGCTATAATGAAACTACGCCTAGCATTTATTATAATCTCTTATTGTTCGGGGGAAAAACGAATTCCCATACTTATCCGTTCGGCAAAATATCTCTCTTAATTTATCGTTTCTGTTGGACCTGGAAATATAGTGGGGTTCTAATATGATCTTCACCGTGTCGCTCTGAAAGATATCTATTCTCAATTGTTCAAGCAATCTAAGCCTAGCGCGCAGCCTCCGAGTCTCTAGCGGCTCGCAGCCTAATTCGTTTAACATCTGTGTAACGCTGTCTGTACGCCCGTAGCAGTTTTTGACGATTCGCGCAGCTTTCCTTTGTATTTTATTAAGTTCCCGGACTAAGTCTTTCTGCACCGGATCCCATATGCTCGCTGCATATTCAAGATGTGGCCGGACGAGTGCGAAATAGCACCTCTGTTTTACTTTTTCATCCGAAAATCTTCCCACAATACGCTTGACGAATCCTAGCTTCTTCAGAGCTCTGCCACAAATATTTCTTATATGTGCTCCCCTCGATAGGTCCGAAGTTATCGTAACTCCTAGATACTTCACTTCATCTGTCGCCTTTATGTTAACACCATCCACAGCATATACATGGGAATAGTTGGACGACCTTCGCAAGAAATGTACCGCCGTGCATTTGTTCGAGTCCCCACTCTTGGCTCCACACATGAACGTTGTTTAAATCCGATGATAGAGTTTCAAAGTCAGAGTGATCACTAATTTCACGATAGATAACAGCGTCGTCGGCAAATAAACGTATTTTACTGCTAATTCGAGAGCATAGATCATTTATGTATATAATGAACAAAAGGGGGCCTATCACGCTTCCTTGTGGGACACTTGATGTCACTTTAACTACATCAGAGCTAATTCCGTCAAGAACTACTTTTTGCTTACGATCACTCAGAAAGTCGCGTATCCAGTTTACTACTGTTTCGTTGAGGCCGCATGACTGTAATTTGTATAAAAGTTGGTTATGAGGTTCCGTGTCGAAAGCTTTCTTAAAATCTAGAAATAATGCGTCAACTTGTCTTTTCGATTCACCAGTTTTGAGAACATCATGATGAAAGAGCGCGAGTTGTGTTTCACATGATCTACCTTTCCGGAAGCCGTGCTGAGAGCCATGGAGGGCGTTACGACTGTCCAGGAACGACATGATATTGAGTCGTGCCATGGACATGAAACGTTGCGTCATGAACGTCATGTAGAGAAATAGTTATTTGTATCGCCGAGCATCGCGAAGTAACTTATATAGTGAAACTCTACAAAGTTTCCACAGTACGAATCCGATGAATTATGCTGCAAGCGTTTGCGACTACGAATTTCACATCAGATTTTCGATCGCGCGGTCGAGTCTAGTCCAACCCACCTGCAACGGGGAGTAAGGTGGCGCGTCAAGTGTGTGGAATGGATTGTTGCCGCATCCACTCCACTATGGCGATTCTAGAGATACAAACATTGGAAAGAGCCTCCATCTATTATATTTTGGAGAAATCGCGGAAAAAATTAGGCATTTTGTCACATAGGGCAAAGGTTTAGGAGGTACTGAAAGACTGCTTTCTTCGGGTGCACCACGGGTGTTTCTCTTTTTAGCAACTTGACATCGCCTGCAGACGAATAGGTACACTTTTAACGGATACAGCACGCATACCAGACAGGATTATTGTCTCTTCGAGGCCACCAACACACAGCTGGTGTCGCACGGCTGCAATTCCCCCGCCCCCTGCACTATGGTTGGGTGGACGGCGAAGGGTCGTTTATTGGCACCCCGGAACCTTTTCGGGGAATCTCCAGGTTTACGATCCCTATACTTAATTATTTTGTGTATTTTTGATGTCAGTGTCATTTTTCATTCAGTTTCAGGGATAAATATCCTGGAGGGAAATAATTTGCTGTACCATTTTACATCATGATTACGTTGTTTACTTTTTATTAAAATGTAATAAAATATGCACTACAAAATTCCAACACAACTTGCATGATATCATGCATTGCAACCAAAAATACACTGCAAAAATCCTTGCTTATCGACATATACCTACATCATAGCAACACGGGCAGACCAGTTTAATATCCACCATCTTCGATTTCTCCCCCAGTAATATATCAAAACCTGGGTCGTAATTATGACAGTTTCTATTCATGGAAATCTGCGCATCCATCAATATTTATTTGAGTAACCTCTGAATGCCTATGTATTATATCCACCTTTTTTACGTATGTTTATAGTGCAAAGATTGTTGCCTTCGTCTATACTTCGTAAATTGATTTCGCTTCTTCTTGATGCGTTTTCCCTTTTGGCGACGCCGAGAAAGATGTTTTTACCCCGGCGGTTGTGTGTGCATTCCGGCGCGCTGGGAGGTGCGCGTCTCATCCCATTCTCAAAACAGCGTCGGTGTCGTGGAAAATCTTCGTATTTCACCGACGCATACTTCCGTTTATAAGTTCCCCCTCTCCCAACTTCAACACCGCTTTATCCTCTTGCGATGGCACACAATACCCGTCG
Source organism: Pyrrhosoma nymphula (assembly GCA_963573305.1). Classification (NCBI taxonomy): domain Eukaryota; kingdom Metazoa; phylum Arthropoda; class Insecta; order Odonata; family Coenagrionidae; genus Pyrrhosoma; species Pyrrhosoma nymphula. The sequence goes on from OY754334.1 coordinate 43,753,041, forward strand.
ACGCCTCTTCATCTCCAAAAATTCATGATTCCTCCGCACCACCCCATCCTGAGATTGGATTTTATTTTGGCCCCACTTCCCCCACTTGCCCCACTTCTTTTTTACACGTTATCTCTATTCAAGTTGGGAATATGCCTGATGCCGATTAAATCCGGTTTCTTTTCTTATTGAAATACAAAAAAATGATCTTAGATTTTGAAATGTCTCTGTTTATGCGGAAATTCTACAGAGGAATTATTCTACTACTTTTAACGGTAATCGCGTCAAATACAAAATCAGTGGTTTTCAACAATGAGAATGGGAAAAACGTTAGCATTATGAGAGCGAATTGTGAAACCATTGAGCAAGATGCTTTTGTGTACCTTGGCCGAATGCTTATAACAGATGGAATGATAGATGGAAAGATAAAGAAACTTGTGAATGTTGAAAGGAATGTAGTAGATAATGTGTGGAGCATATATAGGAGTGTATGTCTGAGGAAGATGAACTTTGCGAAATTGTACTCCATTAATTTAATTGTAAGGCAATAAAGAGCTTTTGATTTAAGCTAGAGGGAAGGGGTTAGGAATGAGTATGCAATGCAATAACGTGGAATGCAATGCAACGCCGATAATGGACATGAATGGTTCGGCCATGTCGTGAGAACGAATGGTAGTCGAATAGCTAAACAGGTTTATGATAGAGGAGGGAACTGTGAGAAGAAGGGGCAGGTAGGGATAGTAATGGGTGCGTACCCCGAAAGGGAATGGTATGATGCTTATGAATTTATTCGTCGGCGAGTCCTTCCATACATTGACTTAGGATATCACAGAGATATGTCAGCTCTCTACTGTGAAAGGTATCGCTAACCCCAAATCCTCCTTGTAAGTTTCCGTATTATTACCGTACATAGCTTTAGGTATTTTCAAATTCATAGAGTTTCAACTATTCTGTTCATCAATCGTTTTTAGTTTAGCCTTATTGTATCCCAACTGGAAATCCATGGCAGAAGTTCAGGTGAAAATATATCTAGCGCATCAAAAACTGGGTGTTGTTATAAGTAATCTTCATAAGAAAGGAATGATTAGCAAATCTAGATATATACTTCTACTTACTATTTTAATTAACTTATAATGTCCTGTCAATGACCTAATAATGGGGGAAAGAGGTACACAATCCGGAAATAGAGACGGAAAGAGTATAGGTACTAGCGGTAGTCTTGGGCTTTAGCTGCTATTACTGTCGATGTTCTAACGCACAGGCTAACGTGTTGCCTTAATCGAAAGGTAATTCATGCCCGATTCGTGACTCGAACCCGGAGCCTTTTTCGGTTGCTATGTAGGTGAATAACTAGCCTGGCTAACACGGGCGGAAAATGAGAAATACGCAAGTTTGAAAAAAGGAAAGTAGGCCGAAGGAATGCCAGAAGACCTGCATTGTTTCAAGGAAAAGTATGAGAAATAAAGTTAAAGCGTTATTATTGGTTCATTTCATCGCACACTATATCGTGTAAATATTTTCCTGGAAGCATATGGAGAATTAATAATGCTTTGTACTAATCATCTCAATCATTCGTTCGATTCTGAGATTGGAAAATTGCAGCTGTTCTTCCTTCCGCACCCTATGTTAATTCCATTATTATGAAGCTTTTTACCTTATCCATCTTAGTTTGGCCTTCTTCCTGGTACTAAGGTCTTCCTCTAAGTGGATTTCCCAAACGCTTTTCCCTGAAGTGCGTTTCCTACAAATTCATAGTTCTCAAGTATTGCCCCATGTGCATGAGAAATACGTGGAAAAGATTTAATTGATGTTGAGATTGAAAACGAAAGTTGGAGAAAGAAAACTTGCTTTATTTATTGAGCCTATGGTACGTATCGTCACTTTATTAACTCGCTTTTTACCCCTGCCCATTGTAATGCTTTATCATAAATTTACTCTCACATGATTGCCACTTTCCCCCTCTTCTCATCTCTTTCTTCTTCATGCAAAAACGAATTCACTCGGTTTAAGGATCTGGTCACCCGATTTGGAATTATGTATTCAGCGGTGCAGGAACCGGAGGGGTGTGTTGCTCCAACGAACGCCTTGGCAAGGGCCGGATGGTATCGTTCGGAGGATAAGATATGAAGAGGACGGTAGAGGGAGGGGGGAGGAGAGAGTAAAGGGTTTCATAAGCCATCGCATCTTGTGGAGAAACCGTGGGTTGAGGGGTCGTTTGGTTGAAAGAGGAAGAAGGGGATTAGTCCAAAGGTCCTCGGGCTTAGGGCGATATCCAGATGAGCCAGGATATGGAAGATATAAGACAGGATTTTGGGTCGGGAGAGAGAGGACGCTACGCTCATCACGAAAGCAAATTTGCTGTCACCGGTCCGGTCTCTAAACTGCGCTAGTGTAATCGCAGGACAAGGGGTAATTTCCCCTTTGCTTACCCTATCTGCCTTCTCTCCTTTCCATTCGTGAGAAATATATGTTACAAAACGTTTTATTCAGACCGATTCTACCATTTTAGAATGTCATATCATGGTGTCATCACAATGTCACAATGCCATATCATCATACTCTTTCAATCCCTTTAAAAATGGAGAAAACTCCGTGAAAATGCTAACCCCTTCGGGATTACCCTTGATTTTAACATTAGCAGTAGCTCTCCATTTCATGCTCCTTTCCATCTAACCACTTCTTTTCTTTTCTTTCTAACCCCTAACTTTTTCTTTGGATTTTTCCTTTAAAATATAATTTTCTTGTTGTATTTCATCCTTCGTCTATCTCGGAATTTTTTCCGGTCATTCCTCCCGTCAGTTACGTGTTCAGCGTCGGCTATTCTTCAGAGTTTGTCGGATAAGATTTGACGGGTAATATTTTTCATTTCACTACCTATTTGACAGAAAATACTTTCTTTCTACTTCTGTTCCAAGGAATTCTTTAATGGTGATTATGGTTTTGACGTTACTTAGTCAATTTTTCCAGTTTTTTATGAAAATTTTTTGGCGCGGAATCATGTTTGAGTGGTTGAACAAATTCACGATGCTGGTATCGTTCCTGCATAATTTGATGTCATTGTCCTTTTCTTCCCACTTTTGAATCTTGCATCGGTCAATACTTATTCGGACAATTTCTTGGAACTCCTTTTTTTCTTATAGCACCTTGGTGCCAACCATTTGCTAATACTTGCAAATAAGCAACTCAGCTGCTTGTCCTAGGTGCCTGCCAAGTCCCGAATATAGACATAATTACTATCACTTCGGTTTGTTGCTTTTTTTTAAATATCGTAAAATCACATTTTACTGGACCTAAATAGATAATTATAATAAGAACTCAGAATATGCAACTTTCCACCGATTTTGCATCTTCTGAGTTCTTATTATGCTCATATTCCACTACTTCTCGCCTGATACCTCCCTTTTTGAGATAATTATGTTTAGGTTTTGTCTGACACGCTGGTTAATGCATGTATAGCTACTTTAAATATGCCAAAAATTATTTAGAATATTAATAAATTTTCCCGAGTTCCACACCAGGTTATGGGCTTCATTTATGCCAACGTTTCAACGAACGACTTGTTCGCTATCATCAGGCTACTGAATTCCGCATGAGAAAAATTTGGTTGTTATTAATATGCAACAATCCGTATCAGGTGACTCCTGATTGGTTCGTTTGAGTGATTAACCGTTGGCTGATTTTCTCGCCTTTTCTTTCAATTTTAATGTAATTGATAATAGGATTCCAGACCCTACTTAATTGAAAACCGGTGTCTCTGATAAAATTTCTTTTTTCCAAGCGGATCTCGATGGCTTATTTTATCTGGTCCCATTATCCATGCGTGCGGCTAAGTATCTTTTCATCTTCCCATTGTATGGCATGGTCTTCGTTGATGCTATGTTCCGCTACTGCCAACTTCTGTGGTTGCGCCAATCTAAAGTTTCTCCGATGATCCTTCAGTCTGGTTTCAATCGTTCGGTCTGTTTCTCCCACATAGACCAATCACTCAAACGAAGTCAATCAGAAGTCACCTGATCCGGAATTTTGCATATTAATAACGGCCAAATTGGCGGCATTCAGTAGCCTTGATGATGGCGAACAAGTTGTTCGTGGAAACGTTGGCAGAAATGAAGCCTATAACCTGGTGTGAAACCCGAGAAAAATTTATAAATCAGATTCACCGGGAAAATATTAAATCATTTATTTAGAATATCTTATCCTTGATTTTGAAAATAGATACTCTGCCGCCACACACTGTTCTCTTGGCAATTGAGAATGTTTTGCTTCATGTTTACGTCACCAAATTTAGAATAAACAATTAAAAACTAAGAAAAAATCGCACTGAGACACCTGCCTCGCTTCCCCACCTTTTTTTCCTACCTGGAATGTTGTCTAAGGTATTTTATTTTCGCTTTGAAGTTAACCCATTGGAAACTCTTTACGTCAGTTAATCTGCTCTGATGGCCTTAGCATCAATGTTAATGGACGTTCGCTGCTCTATTCCTAATGTGAAGAGAGGCGTCGATATGTGATAAAAAAGAAATAAATTCTACCGTCAGGACATATTCACTCTCTTCTGCTAAGCTAAACATGTATTTATTTTCGGTCAAATCACATGTTTTTCCGGTGCTTTAATTCCAATGCTGTATACATTTGTGGATAAAAGTACTTGATGAGTAGGGATGTGCCACCTTGTAATGTTATGTTAATTGCAAATTCGGTCAGTTAGCTTTACTGCTAAATTCGCGAGTAAACGTATGCTGTCTCCTCACCACTTGTGATTTGTGAATCTAATATTTACGGTTTTGATGAATATTTAGCCAGAATTGTGAAATCATTATGTTGAAATGGTTTGCTGCAAATGACGTGTATCTAAGCGTAACTCATGGCTTAATTTACTCGCTCGTGTTCGTAGTTCAACTCTCTTTGATTGTCGGTTAGATAGGAGATTGGATAGGAGGATGTTGAATAGAAGCTTGAAGAGTGCTCCAATAATGCTGATGTTTGTGTGTTCTGCCAGAGCAGCGTAGAAGATTTTTTAGAAAATACATTTTTAATGACAGAAATGATATGAATCTGTTGAGGTTAACTTAACAAAACAATTTTAATCGCAACTAGCGTTCATAAGGCTGAATTCAAAGTGGCCTAGGCTCTCTCAGCGCGCTTGCTGCTTACCTAATCCCCATCCTCGATACGAGTCTACAACTCCTTTGTTCTCAAAGTCGCATTAAGGAGAACATCTTCAAAGAAGATTCTGGCATGTCTGTTTTTTGCCATTACCTTATCTTTTTAAGCAGCTAACGTCATTGCACCACTTTTGCACGGTATCATATGCACCAGCAATAGTTTTTCCGGGGGATACAACGAAAGCATCCTTTTGCAAAGAGGGTTAATTAGGTAGAGACACAAATTAACTATTAATTGGTGAGATGAGATCATTGCGGAGCCCTCATTTCTCTCTTCTTTTTCCTTCATCTAGTTACCCGCGGATCATAATCCTGCGATAACGAGCCAAAACTTTTCTCTCAGTCTCTTGTGCCTTGTATAGTTTCCCACCTCCTTCTTTGCATATCCCATCCCTCTCTGTCCTACAGTAGTCTTTCGAAATCTTCTCCAGTATTTGTAGCGTTTCCCTACAACCCTCATTAAGCCCGCAACATGCACGTTGAAAAGTTTCCACTTGAGATTTCTTACGGGGCATTTCAAGATACATTCATTAAAGGGAAATATTTGAAGAATTCACGTGGAGAAAAATAGAAATACGGGAAACTTCAGTGCTTTGAAAAGGTGGAACGATGCCGGTGTTAGGTGGAGAGGGCTGTTGGGATAAAAAATCGTAACCCTCAAGAGACTGCTCTTTGAAATGGCAGAGTTCTGTTTTTTTTCTGAATGGGAGTGTTGATATAAACTTTTCGTGTGGAATAATGGGGTGGCTGGTATTTCAAGGCGTGAATCTTCGATTCACTACTATCGTTACCTCATTGGTGGGTTATAAAACACATTACTCATTATGGTCCCAGGTTATAGTTGCCCGTGGGATGCATACGGCATGTCAAAGCATTCATCGGTTAAAAATCTACCCACTGAAGAGTTGACAGACAACATAGGTCATTAGAGCTATTAGAGATAGTTGGGTCGTCTGGCTGGGGCCACAGTCTCCCATTACATCCGACGTATTGCACGCATGTAGTGTCTACATTGAACTCGAGTATCACTCGCATCTCCACAGAAAATTCTAGCCGCTAGACCAATCTGATCTACATAAAAGATCAATTTTTAATATTTAAAAGATCAATATTTAATTTTAACTTATTTTCAATCAAGAGAGTTTGAATATGGGATGTTATTATTTTCTCTTAATGGTCTTTTTTAGCTTTAATAATATGTACCTATATGTGTAGTGGTATTTACATTTTTCTTGCAAAAATCATGTTTACGCCGTGAGTAATATGTATATATAAATTTCTACAGCTAATTCATGAGTAAAAAATAAATTTAAATTAAACTAAAAATAAGCCACAAAAAGATGTCTCCAGGCCACATAGCTATGGAGGATGGCTATGCTTCCCTCTTGAATACCCGATTGGTTACGTTTATAGATTTATCTTTGCTTATGGATATCATTTGGAGTAATGTTTTTTCAGAGCGAAATTAACGGTCTTAGGATATCTTCATTTTCCGGGTGTCCTCCCACATCTGCGTTGCATGGCGACAACAGTTTCGGTGGGCAGGAGTGCCAGCAAAACTTGCCGACATAATACACAGACGAGGGAGAGCACCCGGAAAATGTATTGATTCAACGACAGTAAACTCAGCGAATGCCTACACTCCAATAACTGCCTTAGGCTAAACCATGTGTAAACTATCCATTCAATAGAGAAACAAAGAGGACTATGAAAAATACTCAAAATTATTTTCTTCACTAAGACCTAAGTTTAAAAACGTTGGTAGGACCTGATGATGACAAAAGTGTTCAAACCTTTCGGTCGTTTTATAGAAAATATGTTAGTGAAAACTACACTGTTGCGTTCATTTCCATCCTTTTTTTAAAGTGTCTCTCACCCAGAGATTGTACACAGAGATGGTATGAGCAGTTTTTCTATGAGATTTTTAAGTTATATTCCGTACTCAGGTAACGATGTTTCGCTTTTACTAATCCGACGAGCAGGAAGCTCATTGGAGCAGGAATCAATGGGATTTCTCTGCGCGAATCCCTAACACCCCAGCGTAGAATGCCTCGAGAGTTGCGAGGCTTAGCGGGGACTTATTTATTTTAGGATTAACTTGTTAGCATCGCAATTAACGCCTGTGACAAAAATTTCCTTAAGCAAGGGAAGGAGTGGAGGTGAGAATACAATTTGGAGATGTTGAGAGGCTGAGAAGGAGGGGAGAGCGAGGATGAACTGAGAACTGGAAAAGTAGCGTGGAGTTGGCTCCCCAAAAGAGACGCGATAAATATTGCTTCGCGGTACGTTACGGTACCGTGCGATCAATTTTTTCATCGAGCTGAGCGACGGGATTTACATGAAGGCAATAGTTGCCGGACGCGACATTATCGTTGTAAGTAAAATGCGTTAGTATGCGAGTTGACGGAGGTAGTATACCGTGGCAATCCTTTCCCTTTTAGATGTAGAGCACGTGGCTGCATACCAATGTCAATAGTCATGGGATACACTTCAGAGAGTTACCCGAGACTTCCTTCTAAGTCTTGAGGCGCTTGAAAAGTTTGAGAACCGTCGCAGGAAATGCAAGCGTAAGTAGGTGAAGGAAGTATCATGCACAATGCGACGTTAAAATATGAAGTGGATCATGGATTTTTTTTATTTTTTCCCATGGTGTTAAAATAGTTTTGAATAAATGCCACTATGAAGTTTTCTAATATTCCGTACTAAAGCGTTATTCCCAACTTTGTTATGAGCTTCAGCCGAGTCATTGCTTGGGGAAGCCATAAATTATCTTATCCCCTGCATCTAGGGTTGATATATCTACTAGCTTTTTTATGGTTTCTTCTAGTCTACCGATTATATAGATCAGGAAATAACTATACCTATTGCTTGCCGTCATGTTCAGCATAGCAGTACATGATATTTTTCATTAGATTGCTTCCTGATATGCTTCGCTACTTTAAATTACTCATTTTTATCTCCCTATTTTCCGTACTCAGTTCATTCCCTCTTCTATCTCAATTTCAAACATCTCCTTTATACCTTAATGGTCTCCCCATCTGTCTTATTTACCTACCTCTTATTTCCTCCTAAATATTCGTCTCCTTCTTCTAATCGCCAAACTCTTCTTCCTTTTTATTCCTCTCTGTCTTATTTTCTCTTGGCCTCCAATCTATGCTCATCTACTTTATCTGGAGTCATGTTTCCAGAAACATACGACGCCATGCTCTTTCTGAAAGCCTTTTCTTATCTTTTCTTTGCGCCTTTACGTAAGACCCGCGTCATAAATTCTCCCTTCTTTGTAAATGCTCTTCCTCGCTTCCATTAAGGGCATTTATGATGAATGGAGTGCCGAAAACTTAAAACGGGGAGGGAAAAACTGTTGAAAAGAAAGAATAAACAATGGTAGAGGGAAAATGCAAAAAGGCTCTTTATTTCTCTATAGTGAGAAACGCATCTTCAAAATCCCGAAGTGCTAATAATCGTATTCAGTCTTTTCATAGTTATTCAGTGAATCGTAACGAAAATGGAGTCCACGCAGAAGGAATTACTGATATGGAAACGCCCTAGAACCTACATGCGCTCAATAATTCCTTAAGGTAATAGATAAGATTTTCGGGAGTAGAATCCTGGGATAAGGGTGATGTGGAATATGTTTTTGAGTCATTAGCCATTGGAAAATCGGCACCCTTATTTATGTTGACGGAAACCTGGTGAAATGATAACCAAATTGATGTCTATTATTCATGAATTTCTAGAATAAAACTTTTACTTTTAATTAATATATAAATTAATATAATATTTGTTTGAATAATTCTAATCCTTAACCAAAAAGAACCTAGATATATGCAGTGGAGTATTTTGGATGGAAATTTCTCACGTACTGTTAGTTCCAATAAAAAAAATTCTAAATACATTGATTTCAAATCACAAGAGAACGTTTTTCTGGATACGGTTCATTATATTTTGCATGATTAGGTCTAAAACAACCATGCTTTAAATTCTTTTATTGTTGAGTTGTAATTGACCTCGATGGTCGTAGGGAAAATGTTATGGCGTCATAAATTGATCATATTCTTTCACCTTTAGATTATTTATTCATTTTCTCTCGCCAATAGTGTTAAGAACTCTCCTATTTTTGCCTGATTTTTATATCTATTCACTTCTTCTAATACAAAAAAACGCACTGTTTTTCATCCCTGAAGTTTTCAATTTGAGGGCGATTTACTATTAGCCTAAACTTTTTTCGGTGACGCAAAGACATATTATATGTGTAAACTCTCTATTGGGTGCATGTATTAAGTCATATCAACCTACAATTTTCTTATCTTATTTTATCAGTTTTCTTTGTCTTAGGTAATATCTATTGCTCTACAGTCTTTAACGGTCTTGCAGTGCAATTCTGAGGTATATATTATTGGAAAAAAGCATAAGAATTCATGTTTTCTCGTATCTCATTCTCGAACCGGGCCTCACCTGCTTCTGGTTTCTTTGAAACCTTGAAGATTAAGAATTAATTCTGCCTCTTTATTTTTTCGGGATTAATTCCGCGATGTTAAAATTGCAAAAAAAATATTTCGCTGGTCCTCCTGCCAGCTTCATCAGTTTATGTTTTTTGCAATTTTAATATCGCGGAATGAATCCCGAAAAAAGAAACAGTCAACACTACATCCGCGGAAGCCTACGAGCTAAGAATTAATTCTGTTTTTGGTGTTAACACTAATAATAAGTCTGACGATGGAACAACAGGACGGAAACGGTGATGCATTGTTTGAGGTTGATCCATTCTGCCTCAATAGCTCCGTGACTGACGATGCAATGGAATTGAATCTGATCTCATTTTATGCAATGCAATTGTGAATTATTACCTTAAGTGGGCGCCACACATGCGGGTGGGAGACCGCGGCGACTGGTGGCCATTTTGAATTTGGATTTCGGTAGTCATGCCTAAATGGAGAGTGAAAAGTCACTCATGAAATTTCGCGCTGAAGGACAGGCTGACCAAAGCGGTATCTTCGGCGAAATGTAGCCAAATTGCGTATGTAAATGTATTGCAAATGTATTGCGTCATACTTAAATGTCACCTAATTATGTCGATTACTTCAGTTCACCTTAAATGTCACCTAATCAGTTGAAAATTGTATGCTGACATCAGATACCTAAATTGCAGGAGAATGTGCGTGTCGTGAGCGAAAGTCCTGTGATAAAATCCTAAGTCAAACCGTTGGCCTGTGGTCAAAAGAGTTCAGTCGTTACGTTTGCGTTCAATAAAGAGGAAATAATATTTTTCCCGCCTTCGTTGCTCTTTCTGGACCAAAGGTTTAGAGGAAGCAATGGAGAAATGATGTTGTCACGGTGGATTCTACTATGCCTCGGGAGGAAAGAGGGTCAAAAGGAAGAAGTGGTAAAACAAGGGAATAAGTCCAAGTCGCGTGGGAAGTAATAAAAGGATTTTTGGGGGTGGGAGAGTAAAGGGGCAGTTTGGGTGAGAAGGAGCGCGATGGACATACCCGGGCAATAAAACGAAATGGAGTAGGATGAAAGAAGGAGCCAAACTTGAGGGAGAGAGTGAGGGTTAGGGAAGAGATGGGCGAGGAAAATCCAAAGGAAAGAGTAAGAGACCAAAGGGAAATGTGTTTGGGAGGGGGTCAGATGTGGGTGTTGGGCGCTCCAAATAGCTGAGATGAATTGAGCGACGAAAATAGAGACACATGCAAAATTCTTATTTTAGCTACAAATGTGGAATTTTTCGACCCAAAAGCCTTTCGTTTGTTTCATGAAATACACCGAAGCAGGCAGTTCTAGCATTTCACCTATCTTATAGAGCACCAAATGATAGCTGCAAAGTAGTGTTTGTGGCTCAAATTTATTTCTGCTCTATTTTGTTGCTAACTTAAATGTAAATATAAAAATATGTCGCAATGGTTGCTATCTCAATACAGCATGAATTCCTCTAGTCTGTCACCTAATTCCGTGGTCCTCACAGGCAGAGAGGTCAAAACCAGGGACTTAGACATTTTGTTGGGAATAAGAAATACTATAATACGAAATGAGAAATACGAAATGTTCTTGTACACAGAATTGTTCTCTAGTGTTTTTGTGGAATTAATGTTATTACGAAAGTCAACGTAAATAATGAGAAACATTTTCCTTCAGTTAGCGTTCTTTTGCGAACTGCTTTGCAGTTGATACATTTACATCTATTTTTATCTTTAATAAAAGGCATGGTATTTTAATGCTCGTATCCTAAGTAAATTGTTGCTGTATTAGGTAAAACGATTTTGAAAAAATCTACATATCATGTAATGAAACCATCAATAAATATACTCTTGTCCCGAAAAAATGTGTATAGTATTCATCCATCGCCATCAGAATTACCATTAAATCACATAATTCCTGTGCTGGTGTGTAATTTTGTATTAATATGTTCGAGAAAACAAACCAAAAACACGCCTAAATCCAGAGTTAACATTCAGTGAAAAGAGTCGATTCTGAGATACTAATTCGTTTAACCAGCCATTGGTCGCGCAATGAGATATTCTCTCACACCAAATTGAAACTTGTGCTCACTTTGTAAACATGAGTTAGAATAAAATTCCTTCCCTTCTAGCTGACTTTTTATCTCTTCCTATTGACCGGCCGTCTCAAAAAGTATAAATGAGGCGTCCGCAGCTGTGTAATGATATGTCTGATACAAAGTGTGAGACTTTTTCTCATCGCGCGACCACTGACGTTAATGTTTTTGTATCACTCAGTTGCATTACACTCTCGCAGCATGTGGGCAAAGTTGATTCATTTCGTGGAGAGCAGATATTTTAATGCAAATTTATGAGTCATAAGAATGTATATCCTCATAAATAAATATTTCTTCCTGAGAATGATAATTTTCTTCATTATACCCAATGATATCTTCGCCAGTGAAATTGGCAATGATTACGTAATTGTATCAGTAATTGTGTATCTGTGGAAATCATTGTTACAAATGAACATTTAGAGAAATAAATTAGATATAAATATAGTGTAACATATTGCCAATAAACGCTCTATGATAGATAAACAATGATACATCTGAGTGTGAGAACAAGTCTCACACGCGACCGCTCGCGTGATAGGTAGCTTAGCGACCACTCCCAGGAGCGTTAACCTGGTTCAGGGAAAGACATTCGAGCATACAAAAGAGAAGCACAGCCATCCTCCATAGCTATGTAGTGTAGCGAGTTCATCTTTTTACATTTATGACTTAGGTCAATTTGTTGTCCCAAATTTAACTGCAGGTCACTAAAGTATAACAGAGCACTTCAGAAAATGAATATTACAAGAAAAAAAGTACAGAAAATTTAAGATTTTAAAATGCACCCAAAGTGTGTGAAAATAAAAGTCTTGTATTCTGAGACTAAAATCGGTGGAAATTGTCTTATGATGACCGACATATCTACATTGTAGTTCTTAATATCCATGATATTGGCTTAATAATCATTATTTCCATGAAACGAGCAATTTCATAGTTATAATAAGGAATAAAACGGGAAATGTATGCAATATGCCGTCAATACTTAAGAAGTCACCTAAGAGCGAAAGACGCGTACAAGGAGAGCACGTTATACAAATGGTATGTAAAGCATTAAAATACAAGGGATCTTATTCTCTATATATCCTTGTCAATATTGCAACTAAATTAAATACTAACATTTTAAATTTAAAATGTAATGAAATTTTGTAAACTCTGTATCTGAAATAATGAAAGAGTAGACTAGAGTTGGTTAAAAAATTAAAACTTAAAACATTTATCAGAGGGGAAAATCAGTGAGCAATGACCATCGGTAGACATAAGTATCAACTGTCGAAGTTCTTTATATATTCGATTTTATGCACTTTATATATTCACATATATAAGTTTGCACTGCATCATCTGGTACAAAAATGGATTCACACGTTCATGCATTGCCACCAATACATTGGAAATTCGCCTTACCACGAACAGCGAAAGACGGGTAGTGGTAAGGCGCAGTTATACGAAGGGTAGGTATGTACCGCAAGAGTTGTATTGGAGTGTGGGCATCGTTCGTGGCTCTTACCTGGGGGGCGGGGGGTGGGATAGGGGGGGGAAGATCTGCGGCTGCAGAGAAGAATCCGGGAATGCTTGCGAGCTCCCATATTCCAGCACCATGTAGTGGGAACAGCCAGGCCTCCTCGCCTTAGACGGGGAAGAGAGGCGGAGAAAATCGCCTTAATGATATTAGGAGCCTCTTTCAAGTTGCTTAGGCTGGAGGAGGAGGGCGGGGGGGGGGGGGGAGAGCGTGGTCGGGATTGTCGGATTCGAGGCTTTGGGAATGCGGGGAGGTGCGGATGGTGGGTGGAACGATTTCTGGGAGTATGGCAGGGGGGTTGCGGGAGGGAGCAGAGAAGGGCCTGCTTCTTCTGCTGTGAGCGGATTATCCCCTCGAGCGAAGTCTTCTTACGAAACCTCCCCTGCCTTCTCTTCTATATTTCTTGCCCCTCCACCCTCTACCGTATTACCCCACCCCCCTCTTCCCTTCACGTGCCGCGGTATACACCTCCACCATCATCGCGTCTGCCGCCGCGGAAAGCCTCAACTCTTCCTCCAACGCCAAGCCTCCGTAGTAATTTAAGCTAGCGGCATGTCTCTCTCCTTGAAGGATTGATTCGAGAAATTCGGAGTGTCGGGGAATATTATGGCTTGCATCTTGTTCAGTATGTAGCGGCACAAAACTAAGTTCTTTCAACGCGAAGTGATTTGTTTTTTTGAGCATGCAATAAGCGTGGAAGAGGATAGAGGTTCTGAACGACATAAGTAGAGGCAGAGGGTTTGAGATACTTAACCCTTTTTATGCATACGAGGCACATTTTTTCCAGCGAATATTTCTGTTGTAAATGATTGATGCACACAGTTGGAACGTAAATTCACGGAAAAATATTATATCCACGTACTGTTATTTCGAACATGCAAAGAGAACGATCAGGCTTAAAAGAGGCGAGCCCAGTGGAGATGCTGAGCCAGTATTGGGCGCGAAAGTGAAAAATGTTCCAGAAATAGGGAAGTTAGGAAAAGGACTTTCCTGAAACCAAACAATCATCTAGTAGAATACCTACCCAATGATGATGACGATGAGTGAGATTAAATCTTCTTGAAGCTCATTTTCCAAATGGGGAAGAAGTAACAACCTTATTGATAGTTCATTTGACAGACGAACTGGATAGGCAATATCATTTCGTCTGTAAAAAGCCATTGGTAATTGACGGAACCAGCATCCGTGGCCTTAACTATATTAAAACACGCGACCTTTGGATCAGTAAACTCTGTGCCGACATGACATCTTCGACATAAATTTAATTTTAACTTTTTACTTTTATGTTATCGTAGTTTTTAAACCCATTTCGGGAATTGGGAACCAAACCCAGAGTTTGCTGATCCAAAGGTCGCGTGTTTTAATATAGTTAAGGCCATTTCCGCCAGCCGCCGCGGTATGTGTCAAGCCTTCCTCTTTATCCCGGGCGTGGCCTCGAGGTGCTAATGCATACTTTCCTAATAAAAATTAGGTACTTAAAAAAAAATTAGATGGGAACTTATAAGATGGCCTGATGGTTGTTCAATGGAAGTTTCAGCCAGGAATCAATGTTTTCCCATGGGAATGCCATTTTGTTTTGGGAAAGTCTCTTAACTATGCTCTAAAAACCTCTAGAATCTCATTTCACACACTCAGCGATTTAACCCAAAGGTTGGTTTGGATAGTTGAGGGTAGAGCTCAACCCGATCTGAGCCACAGGCATGTGATCTTCACACATTCAGGTTAGGGGGCCGGTTCCTTTCCCTGGGCCATCTCGCACTCTGTTGATTTTTTTGTTTGAGGGCGTCCAAAGCCTTCACTTAGATTTGAACCCGGGCCCCTTCGATCAGTAGCCAAGCGCTCTACCCACTAGCCCACCACGCTCATTTACTGAGAATAAAATGATTGCGTTTTAAACAGTTGCAGTAGGGTTCGTTTTAAGTTGTCTATAGTCAAAGTTAATGTGGTACGATCTGATAAGGACCTTTATTATTAAATATACACAATAGCCGTACTCGCGGTAGGATTCTAACCGGAGACCCTAGGAAACAATGACAAGAATTACGTTTTTACCAGTAGAAGTTAAGTTTTAACTAGGCCCTTAAGGGAATCACAGCTATCCTCTTATTGTGAATGTTAATTATACGTAATCAAGGAGTAAATCCCCTCCAATCAGCCGGGGGGATTATCAGCCCTTCCTCTTCATCCCAAGCTGAGCCCAATGTCGCGGAAGCTCTTGGCGTTTGTCCCTGCCAAGGAATGATTAAACAAAAACTGATTGTTGATGAATATGTCTTGCTGGTTGTTCTCATAGTATAACTCGGCCCAAAATCTAAGTTCTTTTTACGTTAAATGACTTGCTTGTTATTTATTGCTTAAAACGTGTTTCAATTTTCTTGAAGTTACTCAATATTTTCCCACATTTTCTATTCCCCATGAAAGCGTTCCATTCTTAGGTAAAAGATAAGCTTTATATAATTCTATCTAGAACTATACAATCAATTCAAACGACATGAATTACATACAAGGTCGAAACTAGGCCAATACCTGTGATCATGTGGTCAACTCACTTGTTAATGGTGCGACTACTTCGTCCAAAATTTTATTTTATCCTGGCACCGTTCGAATCTTATCTACACTCTTGTGGTGACATTTATCCGTATGTAAAAATTGAATACATCCCCATCTGTCATCCACCACCACAAGACTCCACAAGCCCCACTTCATCCCTACTGGAAGATGAAGATTGAAGACCATTTGCGAAATAGCAATGGTCGTATTAGTAGAATTAAAACCAAATAGACCTCTATGTTAGGTGCTGAAACGACATATCCATGTCATCCTGTCTAAAATTAGCCATTTTTATAATGCAGACACATGGCTGTAACTGGATTACTACCAGCGAACTTAGGTCCGCCCCACTAAACTATTTATGTCTAAATAATATTTTTAATGATGTCAGCTTGGAATCTTTACCACGCTTAAATGTGATGAATACATATTCGATATCGTAGATTACACTCCCTTCCGTCAGACGCCTCCGGGGTTCTCAATCCCTCCTCCTCATCCAGATAGAAACCCAAAGTGTTGGAAGCTCTCTACATGCCTCCGACTAGGATTGATTTATGGAAATCGGAGTGGCGGAGAATATGGTGGCTCGCTCAGCATACCGCGGCAGTGATGTGGGAGGCTAATGCTGAGGATTTAGTGGATGAATACAATAAGAAATGTAGAAAAAAAGAAGTACACAGAAGAGTAGATGAGGAATGGACGTCATGGAAAACATTACAGAAAAGAAGAACCCGATGGATACACCGTGAGTAGCTATTGGTTTTGTTAGATATATCACTCACTCAGTGTTTCAACCCGAAGATTGGTTTTTGATAGGTGAGAGTAGAACTCACCTCGTACTAAGCCATTGGCGTGTGAAATTCACACATTCAGGGTTGGGGGGCCTGGGCCACCTGCGATTTTTCACGAAGTTTTTACAATCAGAAGGTCGCGGTCGCACTGCAAGGATTTTCGGAGGGGGTGTCCAGTGAGGCTTCACCCTCCGGTCAGTAGCCGAGCGCTCTACTCACTAGTCCACCACGACCCCACGTGAGGAATATAAGTGAAGGAAATATTCCTTAGAGGCAGGGAGAGGGATAAAAACCTTTACCAAATAAGGAAGAAAGTAAATAAAAAGAACTACCTTAGAGTAAGGGAAATAAAATTAGACATTTAAGGGTCGAGGGCTGCAGCCAGACAATCTTTGGATTGATTGAAACGACCGATGATGATTTCAGTTAAGCATCTTTCTTCATCTTGTTTAGTATGTCATCCCTGTTAATTTAAAAAAAGGAAAGGTTTGAGTTTTCTTGTAATATGATGCCTCACTGCTATGAGTACGTTTTTTATGCATTCTTCTCCTAATACCTTTCTTTGGTAGCGCTGCTCCTTACTAGGTCTCTTTCACCAGTTCAACCCGCTTACTACCTCTACCCATTATATCTAAAGCGTCGATTGTTCTTTGACTCTCCATCTCTTCTTCAATAGCGTTTTTATGATTAGAAAGAACTTAAGTATCATCTTACCATGATCTTATGGCGTGCGGCGAGAAATGAATACGCCAACTTTATTTGGGTAGTATCTTTATTCCGTCGAGGCAGGCAGAAGGGGAGACTGAGCGAGACAGAGTGAGCGACTGAGCGAGTCTGAGCGATACATGAAGGACTCAGGTCGCTAAAATACCATAGGCAACGGTTCGCGAACGTAGATGAATGTTCTAGATGTTTATCCTAGAAACTTCTCGGGTGAAATGGGTCCGCTCGCCGCATTTCCTGCTGCATCGCCGTGTCGGTCAAAAAGGTGCCGCTCGGGAGGTCGTTCGCCTCAATCTATTTATCTAATTTGCTAGCTCTTGATTTCGTTAAATTAACTCTTTATTTTTTTAAAGTAGTTGGTTTTAGTACGTACAGCAGCTGTGTATGGTACTGTCTTAACCAAAGGTGCACAAATGTTTGGCGCAAGGGGATGATATTTCTTGCATTATTACTTTTGCAGGCCTTTTAATAATTTCAGTACTTCCTCGACAGCGAAAAAAGAATGACAAACATCTAAGGCAGGAATGTCCGGCGGCGCGCTCGGCCGCAGAGCTGAATTATTCCAGAGTCAGAGAGGGAACACGTTTTTACATTTATTTAAGTATAAGAACGTGCAAAAGCATATTCTTTTTGTGTACTTGTGCCAGTATATATGTTCATTAAGAGCTACATGATAACGCCTGCATGCTTCTAAAATTTTACTTTTACAAATGAAACACCGCCAACGAGGATGTCCCGTGATTGGGAGATTTCCCTCCCGTGCTGAATTCTTTCGCGGAACGCGCTTCAGATTTTCGCGTCCTTCGTGTTCGAATCGCAAACGTCCCTTGGACAACAGGAGACTCTCGTCAATACAAAGGTTCTGGAAAGGGGTAAAGGCGTCTCTAAAGGGCTTCCGAAGAATGTCGACTATGCTCCTAATTTTTGCGAAGCGATCATTTTCATTCATCATCATCGTTGCAGAAATGCATCACGTTTCGGTATCACAAGCAGATTTCGGTATCTGTCCCGTGACATTTCACCAGCAGATGGTGTTCTGATGAGTGAATTCTTCGACCTATACTTATTGTATGGCAAATTTTTCAGCTTTGGCGTCAGTAATATAACTGTATGACTGAGTATATAATGAATAGTAAAGTAACAGTAATTTTACTGCAATAATTGTAAAACATTTCTTCATCTTCACTGTCTTTCTAACTTTTGATCCTTGAATGCGTACTCTCTGGAACGATCTCACTGATATATATATATATATGTCATAATTATTGGTTTCCCCACGATAAACTACATGAGATCCACTGAAAAAAATACAAATGGAAAGAATCTAGGCTTGAATAATCTTCGCTAAGACTCGCCTTGCATGCTGAATCTTAGGGATCGAATCCATTCCATCGCATTTCGAATTTCGATCGAATCGAATTTCCGGATCCAGATCCTAAGAGTGCCACACGAATTTTCGGAATTTCTTCTTCAAAGGTGGCGGCAAATCGTATTTATCCGATCTTTTTCAGATTCCGGAGGTGAGCTCAGAAATTATTTTATTTTAGCAGGAGCTTTGATACCTGACGAAAATGGTTGATCAGATTCAACTCGAGAAGAACCCTCCTCTTCCTCCTCAAAGTAATTTTCGGAAATAGTGTGTAAATATTAAACCCTGCACTTATTTCTATCCAGAAATTCTGAAACACCATCTATTGGAATGCTATTCTTGAAGGATATGGTTCCTCTAGATATATTCGTTCAGAATCAATGAATATCTCAAAAGGGATGGTGGAGAATAAGCCGACGATAATCCAAGCGTAAAATATACCCTATGCTACAAGGATGCCACAAAACAGTCCAAAAAAAGCATTGGTCAATGTAAAAACAATAAAAGAGTCCCAAAATGCCGTGAGAAATGTCCAAGAGGACGCGCAGGACAATAAACGAATAATTCACTGTTCAGGTGATCCAAAGAACACCTTACCACCAATCAAAAGGTGAGGTCGGTAAAAGTCAGAGATAAATGTCCAAAACAAAGCAGGGGTCTATGCCAGAGGAGGAGTGCTTGGTAGCCGAGAGATATTATCAATAAATTGTGCAGTAGAATTATTTCCTAAGAAAAGTCCAAACAGTACTTATGCGATGGCTCAAAATATGAGCAAGAGGTAAAACATTAAATTAAACTCACAATGGCAAGCACAGTGTAAGACTGCAGTATCGAGTGGAAAGACGCATCGATTGAAAAATAACGGTAATGAAATCCGTAGAGGCAATAAATCTAGCAGCTGTGGGTAAAACGATACTCCATAAGTACAATCCTGAAGATTAGGGATAATCATGGACACTCATTTACTTAGGACGAGAAGGGGAAACTCGAAGGCCGACGTGCCTGAGAGAGGGAAATCCCCAAACTCAGCAGGAAAAAGAAAGTGGACAAATGAAAGGCCCAGAAATACGAGCGATTGTCCTGTAACGATCAATTGAACTTCTAAGAATCATGTAGAAGCCCACCAGAGTTCGTAAGAGCAATCAGTGACATAACACGCCTCTCTAAACAGAACGCAGTGAAGCGAAAACTCGCCGGGCGCTTGCACTTTTTTTTTTCCACAGCAGCGAAAAGCACATTTTTGAGTGTGTATCCTCATAGCAATACGATATTTTAGGCAACATGCAATGAATGATGCTGTATTAAGTCCTAGCTACACTCAATTATTATAATAAAATTAAATATAATGAAGTATGAATACATTTTTGCACGGGTCAATTTTTGTTATAGTTTTTTGCTTCAATTTATACAAAAATAACCAAGTGGTTATGACGTGTTAAGTTTGGTTTAATAAGATGGAGGACTACCTCTACACTCTTTTACGCCCACAAGACTTGGACTCATTACAATATTTCATTCTTAAACTCCTTACATAATTTCATTCTTCATTCCGGCATACAACCTACCTATCTTGATCCCGTCCATAAAGCCTGTTCTCTTTCTTCCTCTTACCAGCTTACCCACTTTCCTCCCCTCTCTCAAGGCCTACTCTGCCTTCTTATAATCTTCTCCAGAAGTTGCTCTCTTCATTTAACATACCAGGCACTTCCTTTTTCGTTTTCCATTTTGTTCACCACCCTTCTGCTATCTTATTCTGGTCCTCTGTCTTCAAATTCTACGTTTCTGCTACATAAAACACTACACTCCATGTTAAACTCTTCTCCGTAAAATTCTTACACAAAGTTCCCGTCATTAATACTGTCCTATGTTTGAACAAATCTCTTCCTAACTCT
This sequence comes from Pyrrhosoma nymphula, assembly GCA_963573305.1. Lineage (NCBI taxonomy): Eukaryota > Metazoa > Arthropoda > Insecta > Odonata > Coenagrionidae > Pyrrhosoma > Pyrrhosoma nymphula. The sequence goes on from OY754334.1 coordinate 43,773,576, forward strand.
ATTCTCCTTGCAATATATTAGCTACAATGCCCATTTCTATCCTACGAATTGGTGAAGTGATTTATTTGCTCAAACTGCTCCAGTTTCTGTTCTCTTACTTTTATGCTCAGCCTTCCTTTTGTTTTCTTAGAATACATTATTACTTTAGTTTTCACATGATCAATCTTTATTCTGTAATTCCCGCACTGTTTTTTTTCTGATATCCTCTGGTAGTTAGGGCCTCCTACGATCATTCCCTCATCTAACTCTTCATATGTCCCTCTTGCCATTTCTTCTGCGTAAAACGTTAAAAAATAAAGGCAAAACAGGGAAACAGTGTTTTACCCCCAGCCTATCATAGGCCATCTGATTCTCCGTCACCAACCCTTACCAGTACCAACTGGGATGTATACAATTTTCAAATGTCTCTCCTATCTCTTCATTTCACTTGTAATGTGTGAAAAGAAATTCTATTACTTTCAATTTTCAACGCACAACTGATTTAATAAAATAAATCTGTTAGTAAATTACTTTTCGGAGAGGATATATTTACTAATGAGATGGACTGGCTTTTAGGCTGCACTTGGTGTATTAATGGTAGTGGTGGAATAAAGTGTTGTTGGAGCGAAACGGCTGCAATGAATTCACTGCTAAGCTTAGATAACCGTTAATTTCCTCGCTGTATAAGTCAACACAGATGGCAATAGCTGAGTCAGCACTGGAAACGTTGCCTCCTGATATTCTAACCCGTTGCAAAATCCGTGATTACTATATTCTCTCTGCTCCCTGGGAAAGCATATTATCCCTCAGAATTTTAATAATTATAATAATAACAATTTTTCTTTATTGACCACAAATTCCTCGAGATATGGCCAATCTTCTTATTTCTTATATATAAAAAAGAATGTTTGTCTGTTTGTGTTTTATTCACCCCAATACCAATCATCCGATTGCGATGAAACTTTGGTGATTTGTTGTGCGCGTGCCCATACAGGTTTCTGAATTAAAAAAATGAGATTTTCGGGGTTATTTTTACCCCAATATATTTAATACTTACTCCCATAAGAAAAGCATTGAATTCGGTGCAGGTTTTTATTTAATTGCTTTTTTAAATTACTTGCACTCAAGATATTGGTTGAAAATTTGTATCATAGAACGCAAAAAAGGATGCAGTATTTACTTATTTCATTCAATTTCTTTACACGCTACGTTATTGTGCAATTATTACATTTTTATCTCGAAATTCATCAGTTTTTCCTACTTTTCAACAATAGAAATTTCCTTGGCAACCAGGTGTGAATTTCCATTTAATAACGATTTCATGAATGATTATTCACGCCTGAAGCATTAATGGCCAGATGCAATGACTGATTGGATAGTGAAACGACAGTTTACCTTGCCTTCTCAGTGACCGTCAACAAGGCAAAAGGTCATTCGTTTCACGTTTGTGGATTTTATCTGGAAAATCCATGCTTTTCACGTGTTCACGAGTTGGACAGCCGAAAATGTTTGTTAATGCAAGAAAAAGCTTACTAAAGTACGCTTTGTAAGCAAGCAACGAAGCAGATCGTTTACGAGTTGCTCAATCATTTGCATCAGAATCGTATCAGTGAGACATAATATTGCGTGCATCAGATTCATATCAGTGAGACAGAATTTGTTTTAAAGGTTACTTATTTTATTTGTATGTAGAATAAGATTTGGTGCAGCGGTCTCTTTTTTCCTTCTTTTATTGTTTACACTCATGGTATTGTTTTTTTAAAGCTTATAATTAAATAACTTAAAGAACAAGGTTTTGAATTCTTGCATTCGATTTTTCGTGTACGGTTCGCTTTTTCCTCAAATTGGATTTTAATGCTCGAAAATCTAAAATCTTTGCACTACTTCAACATTATAATATTTCATTTACTTAGAAACCGCAGCAAAGGCATGGAATAGAATCTCATGCCATTATTTGTGCTTTACTAATTCTTGTGTAGATACGAGGAATTCATTGACTAGGTTTTAGATTCGTTTGGGGACCGATTTTGAACCCAGAAAATATTTGTGGGCCAAGCCATGGAAAGTATGGAAATCAATGGGGGCTTAATGATAGAATATTTTATTTTGCGAATACACAAAAAATCATTGTTCTTCATTTATTTTTTGCATCGGCTTTGTATATGTGTGCCTACTTAGAAAGAAAAAAATAGGCATTTCAACGCATGCCGGGTACAGCTAGTGGGTTATATTTAATTAGATGATCACACACAACCATGCCCTGGATGGTCAAATTCCAACCATACGGGATTCAAACCCGAGACGGGTCGGCAAACGAGGACGTTACCCCACTACCACTGAGGCCCAAGTTTAAGTCAAGAGTGGATGACCTGACCATGCGATGGGCGTATTACGATATTGCTATCGTGACGTGCATAATGCATGTTCAGGCTTTTTGCATACGCACCCATTTTTTCCTCGATTTTTCCATCAAAGAATTTAGATATCAGTCCTAGGCTCAATTATTTCACCCGCGTAACCGCGTAACTCCCTCAAATATCGCAATGCAAAAACTTTATATTTTCGTCCGTTGCTCTTAAAATGCGCAGTACCCAATTTTCCCGGGACATCAGTTCGTTCATTTCTTTTCCCATCGCTCGTGGCATTCTCATTCTCTCCCGAAGTTTTTCTCTTGCTCTTCTAATTCTTCTGCGCCTCTTCCATTCGCGCGCTTTCAAACACTTCGCTCCCGCGTCTCATCTTTCTCCCATTACCCGTCAGGATTCTTCCTTCCCATACAGCTATCCACTTTCGTCTCCAATATTTCCTCTTTGATTCCCGGCCAGACTTCGTCTTCCTCCTTAGCTCGGCGCTGCATCTCTCTCTCTCTCTGTATACCCTGAGCGTGGTTTTTTTCCATTAAGAGACGCAGCTTTCCATACTAGAGCAGTCATTATGTTTCATCAGCCGGCCTTTCATTCTCGCTCTCTTCTTTTTTTATTCACTTCTTCCTCGCATTATACACACATTTTCAAACTTTGCCCGGAGCTCATCTACAGCTCCTTATTACTCTGAGGCACGGCCCTTAAAAGGCGGATTGGTTTTAATGTGGATTACGTGCACTCTTAATCCATCTGCCATTTATCCCTTCGCTCATGGGGGATCGGGGGGGATAGGATTTTTCTCTCTGGCGTTTATGCTTGGAGGCTTATCCGTCGGCCGTAGATAATCTCCAATAAGATGCCTTTCGCGAGATAGCAGCTTGCTGATTTCTCCATTAACGAGTGCGTAAACATTTCGTATGATGAAAATACTTGATGAGGCGGTAAAATATTATGCCTTCGAAGTCGACTTTTGCATTTAACTGTAAGCATTTTCATGGCTCAGTTGAACATATTTTTTTGATGATAAAACAGTTATCACTATATAATTATAAGTTGGAAGACCTAAGATGGGGATAAAGTGTAGTTGGCTATGCTGTGACTCTAACTGTACCATTTCCTGATTCAAATTCCAATAATAGATCCCTAATGTATGTATTCTGGAAGTTGTTATCATATCGATCATTGCGATAGGACGTCGTTATCAATTTTAACAAAAATAAATCATATCTACGTTAAACTCCTTCACAGTTTCGGGGATCATTGTTACCAAAATCTTTTTTTCCTATTTCACTGGCAAAGAGTGGTCTATTATCTATGAAAAACGGATGTTTATAAAAAGTTATCTTATATTTAGAGTAAGTCAAATGAAAATTGTGAAATTATAGGTGATTGTGAGTTGCAATTTATACATAAAAATATATTTTGAATGATGAGACTTTAATTTTAAGATTTTCAATAGTTATTCCTGAAGAGAGATGAGAGTTTTACGAGAGGAACAGTGATTTATGTCTGGGTGTATTGGAAAAAATTCAAATCACGTCTCATCAAATTGCTCTGATAGAAATAGGTGGAGGAGCAAAGAACTGATTTTATGATTCGGAAAGAAATCGTTCATCCCATTCGACGACATTCAATGGAGTGCTCTTCAAGTGAGACGCGAAGGGATATCCTCTCAACTTCGCGCAGTCATATTTACGGCCCTATAAACGTCAACCGATCGACTTTTTAAAAACAAATAATGTGAATTCTCGCTCTCTATCGCATACAAAATGAGATTCAGCTGCGTTCAATTTCGTGTACGTTTCCCATCCCAGGTGTTGATGGACTTAAGAATCCAGCATCGTGGATGAAGGTCATCCTCCTCTTGTGCTCCAAAGAGTTTTCAGTATAATTAAGGAACTCCAACACATTATAAATGTTTTAAAGTTAAGTTGTTGGCATTCGCAAAGTCAAATATCGTTATTCAGTTTCAAAATGCGAGAAACTGACGATGTTAGTGTGGCGGCTAGAGTACTGGCTTCTCGTTCCGAGGGTCCAGATATTAATCCTAGTGTTTGTGTGGCTGAGAATTTTCCGTGGAATCTCCGTTCGTTGGATGGGTCACTAAACTGTAACGCCTTTCGTTAAGAACGGGCTAATGATGATGCCGGGTTTCTCTGCAGCTTTCCTACCATTACCTCACCCTTCTACACAACTATCCCAGTGGCGAAATAGACCATAGCTGTCGATCGCCTCCCCAAATAACCAACTAGGAAGATCGAAAATAAATTGGTGACGCTTCTCTTCTTTTTTGTTATTGGCACTACATAATGTTAATTAGTACGAGCAAACACATTTTAACTCTTAATGCAGGTAAATCAGAATTTTGGAATGCAGGGAAGGGTATCAGAGTGCATCATTTCATAAATTAAAAACAAATGCATACGCAACATGTGAGTTGACTATGCACAATGCGGCTAATTCGGCTAAAGGAGACCTTGAATTAAACAAGTGAACGCTATTTATTTCCCCCATAAAAATTAATTTGCTTGAAAATGAGCATACATGCTGAAAATATTTTTCTTGGTTTATCTTGTAGAAATTATGAAAACTTATATATCTGAGATACATTAGTTGTTTAATATAATTAAATATAAATATATCTGTGCGATTGAGTATCGACTTTTTTCTGATAAATTTGTATTACCGGTGATTCATCTTAAGAAATCCCCCAAACTGTGAAAATTGTGTTACATTGGGCCTTAATTTGGATTCATTGGTATAACTTAGGGTTTACATGGGTTCTAATTTACTTTTTGTTTTAACTGGAATTTGCATTCACTTTTACTTTTTAGAAAATATTTTGATTGCTGATGAATATGAATCTACCTTTGCGGGTTATAATTTACCTAATGATTTTTGCTCACTATTTTGTTTGACCGCTTTGTGTCTGGATTATTTTGTATATAATGCTCAATTTGTTGTACTCCCCATTGAGCCTCAACAAATGTGATCCGCTAGTTCTCAGTAAAACCCTAAAATCCTAATGTCATATGTGCAACATATCAGGCTATTCGTCTTGGGAAGCATAATCGTAGTTTTCTTCTCCCGATCTCGTTGGTTAGGTGATGTAGATACTTTGGACGTAGGTTGGACAACGAAGTAGATGTATGATAGTGGAGTTAATGTGTGAGAAGGAGCGAGTAGACCGATAAAATCATGGGTAAATTTGGTGGAGTATAGGATATATACACTCAGAAGGTACTCTTAGACGAAAGGAGAATGAAGATACTCTTAAAGGAAGGGTGTACCTAAGGGTAACTGAAGAAAAAGAGAAATGCAAGGATGGAGGAAATTTTAATTGCAAAGTGTGCTTCGCAGACCTACCACTGAGAAACAAACTTTTTTGACTATCTTCCCCGACATAGAACCCCCCGATAGGTATGCAAAAACCTGCGGGTTGGAAATTTATTTAGATAAACTGTTTTTTTTTTCAACCCTGTCTACTGACCCTTTTTAATGATACTCGTCGAATGTTCTCCAACAGCTTGAATCACTATACCTATAAGCTTCAAACCTTGCAGTCACGCATGAGTTAAATCTCCACCCTCATAGTCACATCTATTCGATTACATAATTACGTGTAACATGTGCGCAGCTTTTAGCCTCCTCAGTGATATTTTAGGGGGTGGGGTGAGGGAGGAGGACCAAGTATCGCCAGCAAGTTAATGCTTCGTTAGATTCATCTTAGTTTATTAAGTCGGATGGCTCACATTAAACCACTTGAAACACATTAGCTCCCCTTTAGCTGGTTTAATGGCGCACCATCCACCCGCACACCACCACCTTCAGAGGATGCTTTTGTGTTTATAGTTCATTTGAGTGGTGAGTCTGTTTACTCGTCTTCTTGTCCAAACTCCATTTCTCCCTGCCCTGTTGATACACCCTCGCCTCAAACCCCCACCCTCACCTTCGCTGGCCACTTTTTCCTTCTCCTCGGAGGAAGAATACTTCAACGCAGCGGACGCCATTAACTGGTTTATTATTGGGAAGAAAATTATGACTTTTTATATCTTCTTCTTGTAATATCTGTTAAGTGTGCAAGTCTTCATGTGGGGGCAGTATGTCAATTTAATAAGCTTTGCGCAAAACAAAGGCAACGTTTCCTGTTCTTGAGCTTACTGTTAGGGGGCATTAACGAGTCCCAGGAGCTTTATAGGATAGCGGTGTCATTATTAACTTCACAAACTATGTTTGTGATTAGTACCCGCCTCCCACGTGTAGCTATTAATCTTTTAATGCTGTGCAGAAGGAGAAGCCATGTTCCATATTTTAATACGAGAAAACAAAAGTTTAACGCCGTTATTGAAGAAATAATAATCTCTGTTTTCCAGGAATGTATTTTGATGGCTAATTATCCTAATGAAAAATGTTTACTTGGAAAATAGCTCATCAACTCGCGCGCCTTAATTTCAATTTTCGTAGTTTTTAAGAAGAAAAACTGCAGAGTTTTATTCAAATCGGGTCCAAATTTAACATGCCAGAAGTAATTTGATTCACCTGCTGACCTATTATTCTATCAGAGAATAGTCAGCTTATACATGCTAAATTTGAGTTATTATGCCACGCCATCAAAAGCAATTAGGAGAAAATGAAATGCTCTGATTAAAATCTCTTGATGATTCTTCTTCTGCTTGTACTATTTCGACTTGGCATTATTTTTCATACATATCATAACTGCATATCACTTCCATTTTACAGTTAAATTAGATTGAAACACTTTCTTTCCATTACTGTCTATTGGTCTGAAGAAATATAGTAAGTTTTTTTTTCAAATTAAGACCTTTACTAGCGGATTTCTTTCTAACGTCAGTGAATCCGTTTTCAAGAAAGACTACCATTGAAGATGACATTCCGTTGGTTAACTAAGAAAAATAGTCAGCCACAAAAGCTACACATTTTGCTGCATATTACCAGATACATTAGCCTCTCATGATGATTCGTTTAAATTCCCCAACGCAGTCTGGGATCAATGAATATGTAGGTAGATAACAAATTCCACCATCATAGTAATTGCAGTAACTGGACCATTTAAAACTTTCCCCCAATTACACACTAGTTGACCTAATGGAAAATCATAATTTATATTCTACGACGGTTGATGGATAGATATATAAATGTTTTCTCAAAGTTTGCATGCTATTTACGTTTTCATCTGGATGCAAAGTATTAGCGCTACTGTGGTCTTTATATCTGGAAGGATTGTAATCGATTTCTATGTCAGCTCACCGGTTTTCATAGATACTTTTGTGAGTCAGCTCATGTTTATCAAGTAATTTGGTGGGTCCGTGAGTTCTGTGGAGGATCTTTTTCCCTAATTAACTCTTCAAACCCGTGCATACACTGATGACTCTAGATAAAATATACACGGGGTCACTTCAGTGGCATTCCTGCCTTGCGAGCCATTAGGAAAGAACATCAACAGCAATTTTCCGTCAGCCGGTTGGGAGATGAAATTTGGGAGTAGGCTGATTCCGGATCAGACTTTCCTCATTCATTTACTTCAGAAATTTATCCCCTTTCTATCTGATCTAAGATTTTTCCGGTGAATGTCCATGTCCAGAGGTATATTTCCATGACTTGTGGAATTCAGCTTAAATGTCTGCTTATTTTTGTGCTTGTTATCATGAGAGAAGTTGTTCGAAATGATAACCTTTGAGATATCGGTAGAAAACAGGTACCTTAAAATTAACGGGTGAGCATGAATCCATATAAATAATTTTCTCCTGTATAAATTCATCCGAAAATTACCGCATAGTGAATTTAATTCAATTACGACACAATCCATCAACTAACCTCAGAGTAGTGGCATGCACTCATCTTGAGTTATACGGGATATATTTTCGTGTCTCTGTTTTAGGAATAAGGAAAACAATAATTTCCTTGGCAGTAACTATCTCTGAAACCCGGTCCCGAGAAGTTGTAACAATCATCCCATTTTTTGCCTTTTTCCATTATGTTCTTTATTTATCCTTTTCTTATCCTCTAAATATTTTTTTGTCGCATGAGATTAACTTAATTTCAGATACGCTTCGTTTCTGTCTGTTTGTGTCTAGTTCTTTGTCTCCTCCCAAAATGTTTTCCAAAATTCATCGTTCGATATTCCTAATTCCCTTGATTTTTCGTTCTCTTAATTCCATGCACCAATGCCCCGTTTCGCCTGCGGCGCTACTGGTCTCCACTACCATTATTTTAGTTGCATCGCGCCCTATTTTAAATATATTACTTGTATCCGGGGTCCACACACATGTGACAACAGCTTTTACTAATTTCTGCGACCAGCAGTCTCCCTCGGCCGTTGCTTGGAAGAGGACGGAGAGAGACAGACTAGAGGTTGGCGCCGATGGTATTTTTACTCGTTTATGATGGTTTTTCCTCGTGATGGTTTTTCCTCGAAAGTCAACATATTCTCATTCTGGCGGTGGTGGTGAATGCGGCATAGTCGGCGATCAAAATCTTGCGAAAGCCATTGTGATGCCTTTCTAATTTCTGCCAACACAGGTGCTTCAAAGAAGTAGGATGACTCACCAATACATACCGGCCGGCCGGTTTCGACTCGTCTCACATTGAGACCTCGGAGTAGGGTAAATAGAGTAAAGGCATTAGGCACTTTCCTATAAGTCTTGCGTTTTAGTTGTTTTCGCGAAGTAGTTTTTGATCTCTATTCGATATTCATTTATCGATGCCAGAATGGAGCAGAAATTGGGTGTGCGAGCCGATGCACTTTATGTTTACTTTTATATTCGTGATATAACATATTTTTAATTGAAAATAAAATGAAACGGTAGCAGTTAACTGTATCATGGCGAACGCGATGAAGGCAGCGTTCGGTTTTTACCGTCCTTTCCCAAAAAATATTAAACTTAGTGCGCTATTCAGATTCTTCTGTCGCTCCGTTTAATTGCCATACTAAGCTCGAACTGAGATGTCAGATTCTATTCCCAAGTGGGCTGGCTCGGTTCACTTTCCAGACCAATATGGCTGGGGCGATCAGCTTACCATACCAAACTGAACTAACTAGACCAATCCGAGGTCGCTAAGTAAACGGAATGACCCTGAAAGAGTTTTAGTCGATGCTTTAAATTTAAAATAAAAGCCATACGCTTAGTCAAGGCTTCATTTTTATCTATTTTTGGTATATCTAACCGTCTATCCGAATGTTTGGAGCCCCTTTGCCATGCTGCTCAGGCCTTCATATTCTAGAAAGCGTTCCTATTCTGGTAAACGGTTCGCTTATATGATCCACTGCCTGCCCCACTCCACTAAAATTGCTCAATCTGCCTCTAGATTTCGATGGATATGTTGTCCGTCAACATACATCATCTCTTACTCTCTGCTCGTGCAATGAAGTATTGTCAGCCATTGGTTTCGTGCGCCTAACTCTCCACAAACAGGTTTTGGATCTGATCTTATTGCAGCGTGCCTAAAATGGTACTTTCCATTTACCTGAGCTCCTCTCTTACTTCCTACATTATCTTGGAGCAAGAATACATTCATTTTAATCCCCTTGTTCCGTCTATCCGTTTCCAAAATATTCCTGTACCAATGAACGCCACCTCTTTTCAGATCCCTTTCTAGTTAGTGCTGGACATGTACTCACATTGAATCAAGAATGCTAAAGCCTTCTCGTCTTGTTACTCATATACAGCCTCGACAATCCGTAAACCTGTATGCCGTTTTAAGCAAGCGTTTGCAATTTGAATTCTCGCCATTATTACATCTTAAATTATGTAGGTGCTTCATTTGCCCTCAGTTCTGTTCTCAGTTCTCTCAGTTCTGCTGGTGCTCCTTGGATGTTGCTTCAAATTTAACTGTTTCATGGAGGGCGAAGAAAGAAGTACGTTAGCACGTCGCTCGGCACTATCTTTATTTTAATGATTTATTAACAGTGGTTTGAAGGTGAACTGATTAATTACTATTGATAACAACTGTCCAAATAAACATTGAATAATTTATAACGTATGCATTTTATGATCTGGCCATGGTGCATGATCACCTAACTTAATTTTGTTTCTCAGGTTTTCGCGGCACTTGTAAGCCTTCTTATGTTGAACTTTAGGGTTTGACTGTGCTCGGAGACCGTTTTTCCACACATATTCCTATCCCAAGACGCCAGCATGATGGCTGAAGAAACTGTCGTCAAGCAGACGCTACATATCGTCGGGAAGACATCGAAGTTATTACCTCTCCCTTTCGATAAAGCTCACGTAAACTAGCCAACTCTGATGTAAAATGCAAAACCCAGTATCTCTGCATCAAGTAAGCAAACATGCAATGTCAAACATTTACTAGAAATTCCAAACCAGGAGCGAATATTTCTATTTAATATTCTCTTCCTGCGAGAGAATTGATACTTGTAATACTATTTATTTTCCGTTTACAATGAATACGATGATTCCTGACTTTACTCCCACACAATAATTAGGATATGCATGAACAGGTACATTGGCCTCGACTTTTGGCTGAAATAGCGTCAAGAATGAAAAAATAGACACGTGATTACATTTTTTAACCACCTCCAGAAGCAGTGAACGTTAAATTGTCAAACTATGCGTTTTATGTGTCGCACTTCTCGCCTTCTCACGACCTTTCTTCCTTTCAGATCTTTCGTTATCCATAGTGGCTCTCAGATTCTCGACGCTCTCGCACTCTCTTATACTCTGTCTACCTCTCGCTCCCCCTCTTAACCCTCTATCTTTCCCCCCCTCCAGAAATCACCCTTCAGCGTTCCCCTTTTGAAACTCTCCAAGATTGATTGCTTCATTTCCTCGTTATTTCTTTCATCTTGACACTCCACCCTCCTCCCTCCTCTCTAGCTCCCGATTTTTATTATGCCTACGTCAGACTTCTACCCCCTGATCAGCGACCCCTTCCCTCCTCTACCAATCTTCCTCGAGCCCCTTCAACCATTGAATGATCTGTTTCCCTCATTTTCTCTCTCCAAAAAGCCTCCCTTTTCCTCCATCACTATTTTCCCGTTCTGCGCATGAATTCGATGACTATGAGACTTCGTATTCCCCCCAAAATATTATCCGTCGCGCCCCTAGGTGTTGTCTACGTCTACGAATGATTACCACCCCATGTCCCAACGAGAGTGCTAATGATCTCTCTGCTCTCCATGTACAGGCTATAATTTTTTTGATCAGGTCTGGGTGGTGGCTGGAGTACAAGATTCTCATATTATTCAGTGAAATACCGATCCATAATTTGGTTTTATGTAAACAACATTGTAAGGTGTAATATAACGTACGTTATATGGGATGCTAAACAGTGGACCTTTAACCTCGTTTGGGGAATCTGTGTAATCAGGCGAATGTATCGATAAGTTTCCCGGAATTATAAGGTGAAAAGGAAGTCATGATCAAAAAATAAAATGCAGGTCTTCATAAGAAGGTTACATGCATTTAAAAGAAATCATTTCAATATAGATTCAAGGCGTAGAATCTACGCATGACTATCGGCATTTGCAATGCAACTGTGCAGTGTGAGCAAGGTACTTCACCGTTTCGCATTTTTTGAAAGTTAAAAGAAAAGAAACGGAGAATATTAAACGTTGGTGGGTTTTATGCAGAAGGAAAGCGTTACAAGCTGTAACGTCTGCAAGGAAATTTGTTGGAGGGATTGGGGATGATAAAATGCCCCCGGTAGATAGCCCCAACTAATAACGCCGGACGCATTTTTAATAAGAATTTTCCTCAGAAAGGGGCGTATCCAATTTTTCACATCCCGTCAAATGAAATAATTTCCTCCCGAAATAACGGATTTTTCATTTTGGACCCCTTCTATTTGTTTGAACCCTCGCGGCTTGCGTCCGGAGGTGATTAAGCCGAAGCTCATTCAAGTATTTGCCCGCTTCGGTAAGTACTGTAAGTAGGGCTGAAAAGAAGAATCCCCTCATTTTATTTTTAAGCCAGTGAAAATCTGTTTCGACGGCACGCTGCCTCCGTCAGTTGAAACCGCAGAGCCGTTTGGGGGCTGATTAACTGTGCAAGATATTTTTTCCACTTAATGTTCTTAATTTTCTTACTAATTTTCTACTTAATGATCGTCACAGTAGGCAGACAAATTTAATCGGAGAATAACGTTTACTATTTTCTTAAATTAAAAATTCTGATTTCATATTGTTCTTCCATTGGATGCGAAGTCAATATTTTGGGATAAGGAAGAATAGGTAAACGTGGAATATGAAATGTTATGTAAATGTTGACTAGATGATTTAAAAATATATGTATTAGCATCGAATATGGGACATTACGTGAGGACATGGGGAAATTATGGGGCATAATGAGAGGTGGGCTGGATAGAAATTTTCTTACAATTGATAGCAAGTCTTTCACCAGCTTGCAATTAAAAATGAAATGCTCGTGATGGTCATCGTGACTCATATCTGCTCTAAAGTATGCTGTTTTTTGGTACTTTAAAAAGAATTGGACATTCTTCCTCCAAAACTATAGTCTGGATATAAATCATATATCGCTTGGATGTTGTAATGAAATGGAGCATATTAAAATCCTTAATGTTCAAGTGTGATTTCGAAAAGTGTAAATTTGTTTCATTCTTATTTGATATGCCCGTTGATACAAAATAATGGAGCCCAGTAGATTAAAAGTTCTACAGATGATCACCATATGCCTATTTTGTGTTGTGCTTCCAAATCCACGATAAATGAATTATGTTTAGGAGTTTCTCTCCGCACATTTTACATTATGTCTACTTACTATAGTAGTACACTACTTGTTAAATACCTTTTTTGTGACCAAAAGTTCGTACATGTATTGTATTATCTTCCTGTCTGAAATATATTAAAATCCTATGAAAATCGTATTTTCGCCAATCTACGCTCTAATCTTTGCCTAATATGATGAACACTTTGAAATGATTTATTTATTATGCTGCGTAACTTTTTAATATTTGTGTATGATTCATGCCTTCATAATAATTATTTAATATATTATAGAAGAATGAAGTCCCTAGCGCGTAACATCTGATGTTATACTGAACTATAAGTGGCGGCGTATCGGCAGTGTAGCGGCAAATCTAATAATATTGCCAAATTACTTTAGAGTAATATCTATCGGAATATAAATGTTACCAATATCCTAGTCATAAGTATTAAAATCCTTTTTACATAACTTGATGCTATTCCAAGTTATAAAATGAAGTTTTCCATGTAACTGAGTCATAAGGTAATGACTTTCATGGCCGTGGGCTTTTTTATAAAATTTCGGGCGTTGAGCTATTTAGCCTCTATCAATTATCTATATTTAAACCCACATTAGTTAACGCGATCCACATGAACTCCACATGGTATTATGAAATGATTTTACAATCTTTGTCAGGGTGTAGGTCTCGTCTTAGCCTCGATTCTGAGAATGGTCCTTGCGTCCCAGCGTAGAGATGGGTGCCACTGTGGATGACTGTTGACACTTCGTTATTCTTCTAGAGTTAAATGAGGGTGGACGTTTCCTGGTTCGCCATCTTTGACTTTCGATCTTGGGGCAACAGCCCATCTCAATTACCGTAACACTTCTTTTTACCTCGCCTCGTCAAATCCCATCCGTTTTCCTGAGTCCATCAACGAAACTTCCACCAATGAGGCAATGTGTAAGGATGATATTATTTGGGAGTAAAGCGGTTATCAAACAAGAGGATGGAAAGGTGAGCTGGTATCATAAATATTCAAACTGGAGATTGCTAATGTTAATTAAGTTCGTCCATGTACTATTTTCTGTGAAGTGATATGAGGGGTGGTATCATAGCGGTAGTTAATCAAGTTATACGACACGCTGCTATCTTTTTCATACTCAAGGAGGTTGCATTAAATTGTTTTTATAATTTTCTCTTGTCCTAACTTCATTATGATATCCTTCTTTCCTGAGTGAAAACGTACGCTGGCGTTGACTAATAAACATCCCCCACACAGTGCGCCACATCCGGCCCTTGCGAATTGCCTAATATCTTGGCATTCTTTGATACTAATACTTATTCTGCACTTCACACACGTTAATTAAGCTCCCGGAAATGTAAAAGAAACATCAGTAGAGTGCCTCAATTGTTCCTAATTATATATGTATTCATAAAGAAGGCATGTTATTCACACTCCCTGCACAAAGGCTTAGTAATATTTTATGCAGAGTGTACATATTACTCATCACGCCCGACCCCTTGGCAGTAGCAAAAATACAACAAACTGAGATTGATTTACTATAACCCTTGACTAACTGATTACCTATTCGATGTTTATTCCTCTTTGCCTATCCTTTCATACTTCTTCCGTCCCCTTCGAGGTTATGATTTGATTTGCTCATGCTCTTTCGTTCCTTGGTGTTATCATATCCCTCGCTCTGAAAAGTATTTAATTTCACATTCACCCTTGAGTTTCCTGACCTACATCTCACTAGACTATATTCATCCTCTGCTATCACATCATCATTCATCACAAATATTCATTAATTGTTGTGTCTGACTTTCATCTCCCTTAACGTTTCCAGTATAGTGAACCAACGAGGAACACAACTTCGAGAGTCTTCCAGCGCCCTATTAAATATAAACTCCTTCATAAATAACTTTTTCCTCTCATCATATCCCTAATTGCGTTTAGGAATACTTTTTGGATTATAATGTAAATTTATTTCCTTACTCCCACCACATTTATCCCAGATTTATACTCACCTTGTAATATCTAAGAATTATCTTAGCTTGAAGGTTTCCGCGACGTACTCGTTACTTTTAAAGCCATGCTCGAAGGTTTGGACTTAACATATGGCAAACATAACATATGGACATAACACTTTGGCGAACTGATGTAGCAATTTGGTTTATCACTGTCAAAATCGTTCATTGATTTATTTCACAAAATATCGACTATATCTTTCTTGCCCTTACTCTCTTCTTTCCAGAATATCCTCGCACTTGATTGTAAATTATTTAAAATACAATCCCAATGTAAGTCAACATATTAGACCATTTTTTTGCGGGATTGGTTATTACCATGTTTCTTTAAAGGAATGCATTTTAACGCAGTAAAGTAAAACAATACTTGAAATCCTGTCTTTTTCCTCTTTCTTCCAACTCGAATGCTTGTTCCTATTCATACACTCTTTGGCTTAAGCATCGATTTAAGCATTTAAAAGCTTTCATGGTTATGGAGAAGAAATAAGCTTGTCTGGTTTCATGTGCGTGTAAGCATATCTCGAATATCGGGAAACAGGAACAAGTTACATGACTTTATGTTTACAAGTATTACAAGTATTAACCTCTTGCACCGTAATCAGCCCAAGGAGCAGAGTGGTCCACGTGCAAACATTTCTCCGTCTCTTGGGCGAAGAAAGCCTTTATCCTGCATTTCGCCTTTCATCTTCGTTACCTTCCGCCTCACCTTGCTGCAGTTACCCATACCTACATTCGGTCTCACAGCATCGCCGTACTAACCCCTGCATCAGTTCTCACGTCCTGTTACAAATCTCTTTCCTGTCCACCACCTTACACTTTCATCACGGACCATCCTAAATGCGGGTCGACCGGCCGGCATTCAGGACGGGAACTAGAGATTGGTGGCGGAGGGTGCAAGATGAGATGAAGCATCTCCCGGGTTGAGTGGAATGGTTAGTTCAGTCTCGAAGGAATGGATCGACGCACTTAGTGTAGGGAAAAGGGACAGGATCCGAGAATTAGGTCGGTTGCCATTCCGGGAAAAGGTTCCTTCGGACCGGTGGATTATCGGTGACGTTCCGGCCACAGACGTATTGGGGAAGGATCCGAAAAGAGCAATAGATGATGGTGGAGTCTAAGGTCTATGGAAGAGTGAGCTATAGGCATAATTACGAATGAAGCAAGAAAAACAATATATTTTCATCGTAAAATGACGGAATATGTTTTAAATTATGCAACTGTTTGATGATGATGAATGTGGGGACAAACTTGTATATAATATATTTTGAAAGTTAGTCAGTAAAAATGTCATTCTATTTATATTCTCGATATTTATAGAAAAACTTGCCCTCTATTTGATATGAGCAATAAAATCTTACCTTTCCTTGCTATTTTCTTCGCAGATTGAACATGAAACTACATGGTGTCCGCTTCTATGGCTATGGAAATCGCCAGATTGATTTTATAGGTATGTAAGGAGAAAATTGGTAATTTTTTATCAAACACAAATGCAATTTTTGCGAAAACTGCATGTGATAAATTATCTTGAACCAATAAATTGAATGAAAAAAAATCTTATCTACCAATGTGTCTGTGTTGGTTGATTGTTTGTCGCATGCAGACGTTGGAAACAGGAAGCAGAGTATTTTAAACGTCTGCCATGTGCTGCCTCCGTGGCAGGCCGCGTCCTCACATATTGTCTTCTTCTAATAGGGTATTTTTCTCCCTGAGGATAAGTGTTATGTCATTAGGAAACTATATATATTATTAAGGTTTATTGCTACTATTTAGATATCTATTGGTTAGGACTATTTAGATACCTATTGTTTACGGCTTATTTTTAATGGAAGGGAGTAAATATCCTCGGGATTTTTACAAATGGAGGGCTTTACCTACTCAAAAACTTTTTTTCTTCATATCAGCATAATGGAATCCTTCCATCCTTCTTCATCCCGTAAATAAAACCTATTATTTCTTCCTCTTCCCGGCTTACTCAACATCCTACCCTATATTACGACCTTCTTCCTCCTTTTGACCTTCATTACCTTTCCCAATAACCTACTCTTTCCCCTAATCTCCTCCAGAAATAATTCTCTCCTCAACCACCGAACTTCCAACACCACTTCCTCGTTTTTCTTTCTTTCCGTCCACTTCACCTTCTCCAACCTCCTCCAAAGCCACATTTTGAACTCCTTTAGTCTATTCTTCCCATATTTTTTTGGAGTCAACGTTTCTTGCCCATACGTCGCCTTTATTCTTAACTCTTCACCAGGCTCTTTTTTATATCCTTACCGAAGTTCCCCGTCATGAGCTTCTTTCTATTGCTGAACGCTTCATTCGCTAGCATAATTTTTCTCCTAATGTCCTTGCAACTTACCAACCGAGTAGTTATATTGATGTACTTGCTTCAGTTTTTGCTCATCTACCTTTATTACCAGCTTCGCCTTCTTTGCCCTAGATCGATATGCCATATCATTAAGGTTTGGCTCATGAATACATGGATAAAGAGCAGTAAAATGTTAATGGTGAGTAGTGCCATGCGAATTCATAACCCTCCGTTGGAGGACAATACGTATTATGAGCATGTTATCTATTCCTAAAGTAAACTCTCTCCATTCATATTTTATAGCCTTTATTTCGCCTTGCCATAACATTTTCACCCGTTATTCCATTCCAGAGTAGTATTGCACTGGCAAGAAAATTCAGTTGCCTGTGGTAGGCCTGAATTGCTGACTCGGCATTAATATTTTCCTTCATACTGCCCTTTTCCTCAATGCCTCTTTTGCTTCTTTACCATCATACATTGCGTCATACACGCCGTTCTGTCCTAAAACTCTTGATGTTCATTATTTTAAGAATATCTTCCACCACATTTACTCATGATTTTCTAGGTCTAAATCCTACTCCTACACCATTCACTCCACTACCAAATATCTGTTTCTTTATTGTACTCTCATGTATTGTTGCAACATATTTAAAATAACGAAGCACAATCCCGACTGAACGTTAATAAGTTTAGTCAAATGATATCAAATATAAAAATCTGAAAAACATTGGGAAATCAACTTTTTAGTTGTTTCAACAAAAGTAATTAGAAACTTATGGAGAACATAGGCATGCAAAAGGAGTAAGGAGGCTGTGAACATTGAGCAGGGGAAAAGGGACACATGGACAAATGAATACAGAGGGGTTGGAAAATTGAGAGAGAAGGGGGAAGAGAAGCAAAGTTAAGTTCCTGCTGATTCCGGGGAATTTCTCCATTTGTGGGTAAATGATTCCCTGAAACAATGGAAGTTCCATCGAATACATCAACTCCGCCAACCTATTTTGCCCCTGCGTGAAATACCTCGCATGGCATCCATCTATGTCCGTCCCCGTCCGTCTCTTTCCATTCCCTTTCCAAAACCCTATCCCTCCCACTGTATTCGCTTGATGTTGGGAATAAATGGGCATGGACTAGTGGAGAATCCCATTTCCTTCATACAAGCTTTGAGTTCGAAGCTCGGTTCGTGGCTGAAATTGTTTTATTTTTATTATTTCAGTGAATACATCTCCAATGATGCTTCAATGTCATTAAGAAGTATCTCTACATTCATTAACTACAAAATTCAGTCTCCTTCTCTAATATGTTAGAATTATATACTGCTACAAAAATGTGATAAAATACCTATAGATTCGGAATAATTATAATAACTTTGTTAACCCTTTATAATAACTTAACACTTGGTGTCATCGAAGATGACACCAAGTGTTGAATCCCCGGTCGTTTTAATAAATAATTAGTGGAGCTAACAAAGTTATTATAATTATTCCGTAATGATTCAATTCCACAAGGTCAAGCCTGCAACCTTTACCTATAGTTTCTTATAAATAACGGAAAAAATCGACTATTATACCCCCATTCGACCGATTCCAGCCGATGATCATCCAGCATTTTATATAAGTACGAGTATTTCATGTTAATCACCCTTTCATTTCGTTATCCGTCGCCTGGCATGTTTCGTTTACATCTTTGAAGAGGTAAACGTCCGATAGTTTGAGAAGTAGTATTCTAGATAAAACTTTATCTCAAAACCGGCGATGGCGATGGAAAACAATGTCGCTGATTTGTTAAAAACTACCCATTGGGAAAATTAAGTTGAGGGAACTGGAGAGCTATCTATTTCCTACTTAAAAAAGTATGGAAGCTTGGGGTTTTTAGTAAGGTTATATTTATAGGTTTTTGGTTCCTTGAGTTCCACTTTATTGACTAATTTTTTAAAACGTCACTCAGAAGTAATCAAGAATCATTTTTTTGTCCCTCGACCATTATGTTTTAAGTTCTCTCGTATTTAAGTTCCTGAAATATATAAGTTATCTTGAGGTGCAACAGTAAGGGGCTATTATTCCCTGGTCGGGTGATTGTTAGCCGAGGACTTACCCACTTCTCCACATAGATGAATAGCACACCGATGTCACTCTGAAGTAATCAACACATCCATCGGCTTACTTCAACTATTAACAAAAGGAGTAATTAATTTCATAATAAAGAAGCCTTCTAAAATTTCACCGAGTGAAGTTGTATATCTCGACCAAGCCAATTATATCTCGCTGTGGATACAGGTTTATAGTGATCATTCGATAAACCTTTTTTAAAATACATTTTAAAACGCAATTAGTTTTAAGCATTCTAAGAATATAGAATTTTCTCAAATGTATTAAGTTTTCTACTCAATGCTTCATGTTGAACGAAAAGTTGAAGGTATCTTCGGTTATTATTGAGATAATCAAACAGAATGCGTACAACATTAGATTATGTTATTCCTCACCTTTAAATATTTAGATTTATTTAGGTTTTACACATTCGGTTTGGGTGGTACCATTATTGCCAACGCTACGACAAAGCAAACACTGGTTGTTTAAATTAATAGACAACCCTAAGTATGTGACGAGGCCTCAATGGTAGTTATTTCTTACTTATCGTTTTCATGGAACAACTACCAGCATGAAATTTGGAGTGATTACAAGTAATACACCTCTAATTTATGCGGAACTATAAAAGTAGCTATTAAATTCTTGTTAGGCAAGCTGACTTTAATGGAATCAGCATTTCAATGTATTTATTAATTAAATTTGATGATATGCAGCTAAAAGTTTCATGTTTTTTATCATTTAAATAATGCAAGATTGTATATACTTCATTAGCCTTTTTTCTGTTGGAATGTGTTCTGTTAATCCGTCAAGCCATTTTGATGTATGAAGTAAAATGATAGTAAGTTGGCGGCATGTAATTTGAAGGGTAAATTTACTGCAATGCGTGGAAGTATGAGGAAAAAAATTCATTTTCAGGTTAATTTTTTTTAATCGCAGGTGAACATCCAAACATTTGCGACATTAACGAAAATTTATTTTCTTCGTCTAATTTGGTTTTACAGTTCATTATAGATATTCTGTGAGCTTTTCACTAGGTAAAATAAAATCGATGAATGGCAGGTTTAATACATGAAAATAAATGAGTTGAACCTCTCTTAAATTCTACGTATGCTTTTATCAGAGCAAATTTGTTATGCATTCGTGAAAGCTGGATAACTTCAGTGGCAACCAATGAAAATAGGTTTATGATACGCGTTAGTCATTTTCTTTGCTCTTTCATGGCCCCATACCGTAATCTTCCCGGCAGGTTCTTCATTTACCTCCCCACTTCTTATCACTGACCTTTTTCTTCACCTCTGTCGTCAGCAGAAAATATTTACGAATAAACGGCTATCTCTACGAACATAAACGTCTTACTTTTCCATTGTATTACACTATTCCTTTTTTCTCTCGTATTTTCCCGTAATCTTATCAAGCACTGCTTATTTCTTTTAGGAGGCCCTACTTCATTCTTTCACCGTTCTGGAGAGTATTTTTTTGGGCAATAAATCTTTTGGAGTGATAAACGTAGATTAATTTTCCACTGCCATTCTACTGCGTAAGTTGTATGGCTGTGGAAATATACACACAGTATTAGTTTCTTTCCTGATTAAAGATGGTTTTTATTGCTTGATATAACTTACAATCATGTTCTATATAACATCTTCTGCTTGGTTAGAACAACAGTTTATTTAGGTGCAATTTAAATTATTTTAACACTTATGAATATTTTTAACTATGATAACAATAAAACAATTGATCACAATAAGACTTCATAGAGTTTCGGTATTCGCAATATCAGCAGTTTTATGTACTCGTCTTGAACTTTTAAGCATGGTTCCAGAAGCTCTTGATAACTAGTAGAATATACTTCGGGGTCACACACTTTTAATACTTTTAATCCTTAATATATAATCGCAACCTGTGGCTTAATATTAGATACTTTGAATTTAATCTCTATATTAGGACAATCTGTTGATTCTGTTTGTTAGTCATGACGTGCTTGGTAGAATTGATATGAATTTTGATTGAATGAGTTTACTTCTAATCAATTATTTTAAGCTAGATTTCCGTATTTGCTATTACCATCTTTATTAAGCAAAGAATATGCCGGCTCTAAGGCATTGCTAATATCATGCACTTATTTTATGCTTTAATACCTACGAGAAATTCAACATCTTATCTGTCACTGATACCAACATTTTTGTCCTTCAAGTCATACTTAATAGATGAAGACTTCTCTCAGTCGTATGCACATGTGAACATTTCGGATTCGGTACAATGTTTTTGTAAAATGGATTTGAAAAACAGATTAATTTTTGTGATAATATACATAAACTCCTACGCCAGCCACTCGATCGACAATATCGACATTGAATACGTTTTGAAAGACTGCGTAAATATTTTTGTATATTGTTAGAGACTTATATTTTTTATTTTCCATTTTGTGGCCTTTGGAAGGACTTACTATCGAAAAAAGTAAACTATGGCAGATATGAGCATTGTAACTTATTATTCTCCGTCTGAGTTATAATTAGTGGAAATATGTGGATAATGTGTAGATACACCTCTTCAAATACTGATACCGTTGAATTATCAGAAGGATTACTTCATGAATATGATTGAACTGATGTTTATTAACCGATTATTCATTTATCATCACCTCCAGGACTAAAATAATGGTTATTAATGCTAAAATAAATAAGACACAGGATGTAATTTTGATATGGGGGAAAGGTGAGTTCATCCATCATAACCGGCAACTGTTCTTGTCCAACGGTAATGCAAAAGCGACCCGCAAGCCATCAGTGTCAGATTTAGAATTTTAACCTTGAAATAATGAGAGGTCACGATCACTTTCATTAAACCAGTTATTAAGGGCACACACGAGCTGAATATCACGATTCTCTTCACATAACGAATAACTGAGAGCAAAGGATTTGATTGGGAAAGAGAGGAGGTTGACAGCCAATCAACATTTGAACAATGCGCATGGCGGCATGTAGCGTTGCGGTGAAGGCCCACGTAATAGACTCTCGCCTCTGAAACCAGAGATAAATTTCCACCAGCGAAGCATTTATTGACTGATTTCTCATAGTCACTATACGCTCCGCAATAATGGTGTACTAAGGTGCCTTCACCGACGTTTCGCTGTCAGATATTAATCCATTTGAATGTACGCCATGAAGAGGGAACTTTGATAGATAGAGAGAACCTTTCATGGCTGATGGAAAGTGAGCATATTATACCAATCAACCTATTGATTGATTGATATCCTGTAATTTAAGACTCAATTCTTATATTTATGAATAGAGAAGTCGCATTTCTTATTAATAAATCCAGAATAACACCTTGTTTCTGACAAACATTATCGTATCTCGACGGTATAGAGTTTTTGGATGGAGAGCATTATTAAATCTTTGCTAGTTAAATGAGCGAAGGGTTCACATCAATGAATGTCAAAATGGAACTTTTTTTGCTGCTTGGTATATCATCGAAACCATGTGAACTAACTCAGAACTGTATTAAATACGTGCATTACGTAGCTTACATTGCGTTCCATGAAGCATTCCATTGCCAAATTTTCAACGAATGCTCAAAATAAGGCCTGTATTAGGCATTGCTAACCATTCAGTTTTGGTCACTTATTCATTCATATATTTAATTACTTATTTTTCTTAATAGTCGACTTTGGCATGTGAATTTTTAATTCTTTTTCTTGACATGAAATACCTCGTAATACTTCCTGGCTGCTGATTATCATAGTTAGGAGACTCAATATATTAGATTTTCCTCATAAAATTCTGTAGGAAAGCTAACAATAAGTGATTTTTTCTAGTTATAATAAGTTATTACACTAATTTTCGCAAGAAACATTAACGAAGATACCCAGAGGGAATGATCAACGACTGTATTTATTACCATTTTTACGACCAAGTGGCTTACAATCTATCTCAGCTGAAGGAAGTCTAGAAATGTGGAGGGCAAATTTAAAATAATTAATGACTGCAGAATTGCGATTACTTTATTTCATCAGGTAGTGGTCATTAGATAGTATTATAAACCGCTTGGCGTCACCTGATACTTCGTAATGTTGACGATAGTCCTTCGGGTTCATGATTTCTCCTAAACCAACATGAGATTAATTAATGTCATTTCAATATTTGTAACTTATTATAATTTCATTTGAACCGACGTAATTTATTAATATTTTATTCAGTTTGAATATGCATAGCCCCTTATTCGCTTTTTGTGAACCTAAATTGAAATTTTTGTACTATATCGTACTTACTGGCAGTGATGTCGATATTGTTGAGAGAAATATGAATATTAAATAATTGATGAAAATATAGTTGATAGAAGAAATAATGTCTTGTGTGACCAAAACGCATTGTTTTTTTATCACTCTCATTGGCATCATGAAAAAAACGTCGAAAACGGTCAAAACGCTTCCCTTCTAGAAACAGAAGTCCCGAAACGCATAGCATGATACATTTTCTATCCATCTCGTACTCTTGCTTCATCTTGCATATACCAAAGTCCCATTCCCTCTTGTGATTGAATATTTTGATGCCCATTAGATTAATCGACGAAAGAGAGGGTCATGTAATCAGGATGACCTATTTTTGGCCTAAGCTAAGTTCATCATCTCATAATTTGGGTGAGAAAGCCACAGAGGAAAAATCATTTGCCTTAACCGGGGCTCCAAACCGTATCCTTCGTTATCACGCCGAGTGTTTAAGCCAGTAAAGCTACCGACGCATTCTCCTCCCATGTGGATATTTGAGATGTTTGAGGGATTTATAGAAACAAGTTGTTCGCAAGTTTCTGTTCCCGTCTAGGAATGGTTTTTCCTCTGCGTAATTTTGCACTTTTGTCCACTTACGGGTGACCCAACAATGGTAATACCGTGGCTAGGCCCGATATCTTCCAAATACGACATAACTAGGGCTTAAACGCCATATTTGTTCATATTCATGAACATTCTTCAGCTCCTCGTGTAGGTACTTCCTACTATCTACTCTCTTGAAGTTCATTCACTATAATAAAACCGTTCAATAACAAGTAACTGGGGATGATATATTGATACATTGATAGCCTAACAATAGTCTTCCGTGTAAGTTATTAGAACGCGATGCGATTGTAACAGTCCCTGGCGTACCAAAATTTGCTCTGGTGTAACATCGTCATTCGAATGAAAGCATAAACTGCTTTAATTATTGAAGTTAAAATCTTTCGTGACGCGGGGAGGATGCAAAAATATTTGCTATTCCTCTCGCTTTGACCTCCGAAGCATAGTACTTACCTCTGCTTCAGTGTCCGTAAACATCCATGGCTTATCCAAATTATTCCCGCAGTAATACACTTGCCTTCTCATCCACTACGCATTCCAAGCGCTCCAAACTCTTCATTCCACCGATTCAACCAATATTTTTCAAAGAACCGATGGTCCTCCGTAACGTCCTGTACACACGGTGACATATCTGGTGCCGGAGGTGGTTCCGGAAGTGGCTAGCGGAGAATTCCTCATTGTGAACCACTAAATCGCGTACCGTCTTATGGCATGTGATAGAAGTACTCGCAATTTCCTTGCTCTTACAAGCACTAAAACACATTCAATTTTTCTAACGCTCTGGCAGAAAAATAGTGCGTGTATTAGCTTTCATTTGTTTGGGAATGTAGAATCAAAATTGTAAGAAGAGTAATATTTTGAAGTTTAAGTGTTAAGTATGGATTGTATTAAATCAGTGAGCGTTAAATTTATTTTTTCTACTAATGTTTTTGTTTTTTTTTATTATTCTGTGTAATTATGCGCAGCTAAATGATCAACGAGTATGTTCTCCATTGCAAAGCACGTTAATAACAACGATGATTATCATTTACTCTCGTCGCATAAATATTGTTTCTCAATTATAAAAACGATAATCGGAGCGTCCACTTTGTACGCGAAGCAGTCACCCACGCTAAATTTCTTCCACGACTTCGGGTCTGCTTGTAGATTCGTGTGAACTCGTTATAATAACAATAATAAAACGTCTTTATTGTGAGCGATATTAAAACTAAGGAGTTTTCTCTTTACTTGGTAATATACACATATTTACCATGAACGGAGAAAAACCACGACGCTTGTGTTTGATGATGAGGACTTTACCCAAGGTTGGTTTAATGTTGCGCCCAATCGGTTTCCGCCGTCACATCTGATATGGCCGATGGCAGGGTTGTGGATGGATTCTGCAATACAGGACAGGACCCGTAGCTTTACATTTTCTCAAACCATTGTCTTTGCGGTATTCTATGTTAGTCCATTTCCTCCCCTCTCTCGATTTCATCCTCAAGGGAGAACTCTCAACGTGATATTAATTTTCTTTCCACTCAACCACGCCCTGTCTGAGAAGCCCATTTTTTAATCTCATGACCATTACAATTCCAAACTCAAATCCTTTCATCTCCAATTGAGCATTAACTCTTCTTTAAACGAGGGGTACGCGATTGCTTTAGTACTATAGTCCTGGCTTCCCATCCGCAAAGCCCGGACTTGTATACCGGTTGTGTCGGGAAATTTTCCGGGGAAACTCGTTCTTCGCTTACGTGCCTGGATCATTTTAAGTGTAGTACACCGTGCGTCAATATGGACGTTTTGCTGGACTCCTGTGGCGACTTTCGTTTAGAATCGGTAATGCTGACGCCGGGTTTACCTCTTCCTTTCCCAGTTTCCCCATTAATCCTAATTGACATACCAATCCTAAATGTCCCAGATGACCCTCAGCTGCTCGTCACCTTCGTGAACGATCAACCAACTCTTCTTCTATTGAATACATTGGAGGAAGTATCATTCAAAGCCGCGGAGGCTCTCTACCATCTGCTCAATCCAGCCGCCGAATGGAGCTTTTCGATACATCATTCGATATTCACACTTATATAAGGTCAGGATAAAAACGGCAATGAGAAGGACTGGTTTGTGAGTCTTTAGAGTTAGGAGGATACTTGCAAGGAAAGCTAGATGTAAAAGTGAACTTGGCTGAGTAAAAACAGATTGCCATAGAATACAAAGTCTGCCTCAATTGCCTTGTGGACCTACTTTTTAAAGTGATAGTACACTTTGAGCTTACCATTGGCCTGCTAAAACATATAACTGATTTATTGAAAGTTTTATATGTGATCGGTATGTTCAGCATTCCTTATATGCATAAAAGTCAACTTTAGTTCGATTTTCACCACAAAGATTTATCGTCGCAGAAACTATCTCCATTTTTCAATATTAATATTGGTGTTGGTGGATATTGAATACCGCAGTCCTACCCTCAAGCATCGCTGCTGTCTTTCTCCGAATCTTCCAGGCCCTTTCTTTCCAACCCTCGGCGATCCTTGCCCATTTCCCAATCCCTTATCTGTCCCCTTGTCCCCCGTCATTTCCCTCCTCGTTGCATATATCCCTTAACTCTCCTTCCACCTTCATTTAGCTTTCCCTTAACCCTCACCCCTCGGATGTATTTTGATATAAAACGAAGGCCTTCGTTCCCCATTTTCCGGAGCCTCTTTAACTCGACCTCCATACAGCAGTCTACTTTAACTGCAAGGGGAAAAAAGGATAGATGAGGAGTTGGGAAGAAGAGCTCAGCATGCCAGTGCACCAACACCAAGAGCGCCACCTGCAAAACTTTCTGAGTTATTACTCGTCATTTTTTTCTCTTTCTCTCTCTTCACAACGGGGGTCTTATCTCGGCGGCACTCTCGTTATGGCTCTCCGGTTCTAAAATTTCTATCTGCCCCCCCTCTCTCCTTCCCTTTCCATTTCTTCTCCCCTTTCTCTGTCTCTAAAACCCACTCCTCATCCTTTCCCTCCATTCACCGCGTCACAACTTTTCTTTCCTGCCATCCCCGCTAAGTATCACGCGTCTTCACTCTCACGTTAACAGACGTGTACAATCACGAATCAAACTAGGATAAAATTATGAGTGATTTGAAACGACCCTTGCTTTTCCATGGACCCTCAATCGCAAATAATGCCACTCGAGCTAGGGAACATTATCTCTACATCTTACGTTGTGAGCCACTGCCGTAGCGTGTGGTAGGTGGTTCCAGGACACCAACCATGAAAGGGAAGGGAATTTGGAAATGAGGAGAGGATTAAGGTGAGTTGCATGTTAACGGTGTGCCTTATGTTTATATCATTCTATTTTTTTCATAATCATTATTTGTCGTAATTGGTACTTGGAAAGAAAGAAACCTTGTACCTATCAGCTCGACAGTCTATCTCTCTTGATCAAATTAATTTCTTCCACGCCATACTGAAGATCGCTTGATTGGAACTTTTAAATTAACATAAGCCTATCTTGTAGCCTCCGTGTCTCTAGCAGCTCGCAACTAAGTCCTTTCGTCAGCTGTGTTACACCCTCTGTTTACTCGCAGTAGTTTTTAACGAAAGTATTTCCTTTGTATTTTATTTATACTGCGAATTAAATCTTTCTGTGTAGGGTCCTAAATGTTCGCAGCGCATAGTACGCGTAAGACTTCGCGTTGGTTGCGACTCAGAGGATTAAAAGAGACGAAAACAGCACCAAAAATGGACCATAGAAGACTTACAGAAAGCAGGTGCTGGAATCGATACTTGTTTTGATGATGGTTATCATGCCTAATTAATCGAAAGATGGACATTTGACTTTTCAGGCTAATGCACGGACCACTACTCTGCTCAGGCTTTCTTATATTTTTGGAAATTTTAAGGGATATAAGGGAACTAAATTTTATACCCTTGCGGTCCAACAGAGATGGCAACGAAAGGGAGAAGGGAACTTCAACAAATTCACAACCCGTGAAGTTATATCTTATATCAGCACGTAAGTGATTTTGGATGGCGTACATGATGATTTTATTTTTGCCGAAAACGGCGATGAAATAATTATATTAAAACTGCCGCGAGAAAATGATCCTAGTATCCTGGACCAGGAATTTTTCTCAAAACTTATTCTTTGGGAGGATAATAAAAATCAAGTGGAAGGAATGAAAACAATATAAAGAATAAAAATGAGGAAAGGGCCAACTAAATCTGAATACTACCCTTTGAGCCAGCTAGGACACCAGCCATGAATAAAGGAGTAAATTCGGAAAAGGAATTGGAAACAGGAAAGAAAATATGTGCATTTTGTGATAACAGATTTCCCTTACTATTCTTTTTATTTGGTTGTATTCGCTAATGATGCAGGTGGAGAACTGTTTGTACTTATTTGTTCGTCATTAGAGTGCCATTTTCCGACTACCCCTCTTCTTTTCGTAGCAAAAAATTAATATAATTAAATTAAAACTATGAAGCGTATGAAGTGTAAGATATCAAGATTACTAAATATATTTTCATGTTCAGTAGTTCATCCGTCTTCAAGAAAATATGTAAAATCCGGAAACGCTCAAATTTAGTGATGGTACCATACATATTAGTAATTAAATTCATTCTTTAGAAAGCAGACTTTATAAAATTTGCGACTTTTTAGAAATAAATTATGTCTATTGACAAAAGATCCTCAAAAATCCTCTGCAGGAAAGCATCCGTAATGTGAGTTACGTGGATTTTATGGAAGGGTTGGCATTGAACCTAGAGGAGAAGATGGTTGCAGTGAGCAACTGTCTAATTGAACTGATTATGAGGCCTACATCGAACTTATCTTCATATTATCCGACTTGGTCCCAGAGTTCCCCTTCTTACTCTTTCGTCTTATTCTCGACTCTTTCTTTATGTTCACTCGCCTCCAGGCGCATCATCCTCCTCCGTTCTTTGGCCCTTTCTCTTATCTCCCCTCTCTCTTTCACTTCTCCTGAGACTTTCCTTCTTCCCGCGGTGGACCGATGTCAAGCTTTTAAAAATGTCTCTTCTTCGTTGCGGTGCTATTCATCGAAATATTCGCCGAGACGTTCTTCTTGTTAGAACTGGTGCATCCTTAAAATCTGAGATCTTGACACGGAAGGGAAAAAGTCTTTGCTTCGCTCCTTCATATCGCATTAAGATATATCTCTATAGTGGCGCGCGCATCGCAGTCGTTTAATGTCACGTTGTCGTTCGAATGGAAAATTATTCAAATGTGGCTGGGGTATGGTTGATGATTTGGGATACTGCGGTCTATGTTATTACTTGTCGGAAATTGACATGTACGTATAAGGCTTAATTATTGCGTTGGCCGCTGGCATTTTAACCGAGGATATACTTCAGTTATACACAGACGATCTACCATGTAAATGGATTTTTTATACTTGATAGCTTCTCTCAGTCTGTATGCTTTGCTAACCCGTAATTCCTTTTATATATCCTCTTCTGTATTATTATTCATCCTATTTTCCTATGTTATTCTTTCCTGATATATGTGCAGTCACAACATTCAGAATTGAATGACTTGCGATGAAGATGACTGGAACACTATGTTTCCCAAATTTAAAATTCACTTTCAAAGATAGCGGAAGTAAACGTACCCCTCACATGACCTCTCCATATCGCGCTTATATACCTCTTAGAATGGCGCTCATCTCAGTCGCTTCATCTCCCACGCCCTTAATTCAAGCACTCGACCGGGTCTGCTACGCTATTAGCGAAGACGATGGAGGAAGGCAGTCTGGCAGATGTGGGTAGAGGTAGTGGGAGTTGGAGGAGATGAGAAATGAGGCGATGTTTGAACAGATAATTGCTATCGTCTCGCCTTTTCGCACCTCTTCCATGTCTTTCTAGTCCTTTCTAAAGAACAAGTTCCTTCGTAGCAGTGTTCCTTTCTTTCGAGCGAGGAGCGTTGTTAGAACACGCGTCGGTAATTATGATGGCGTTGGATCAACACTCGCCGTGACCCAAATATATGCATTCATATCCCTTCGCATCGCGGAGTTCATACTGAAATTACGATGATACGGCCGGGGTTCCACCGAAATACGAATGCGCAGACATATCACGAATGACAGTAATGATATATAAAAGAAGCCCTTATCAAGGGTCGACAAAAAGTATGATTTATTCTTCTGCTCTGGATACGGTATAATATGCCCAAAATCTCATTCCAAATTCAAGGGATATTATTGATGAGTCATATTAGTGGTGATGTAATGAACTGCTTTTATATATGGAGCATGCCCTAACGTAGCAATGAAGCATTTTCTTGTTTGGAGAGAAAACAAGGCTGGAAGAAATAGAAATAGTGAAGCATCAGTTATATATATATATATATATATAATGTCTTGGTAGAAAATCGCTCTCGGCGACGATGCACATGCATAAATAAAACAGTGATACACTAAACAAACACAGAAACACGCAAAAAGGACACTCACAAAATAAAACTTGTACGTTTCGGCGTCAGGACGCCTTCGTCAGCGGTAGAGGAATGATGAGTCCGCTCTGTTCCCTTGGGAAGGAAAGGGAACCCTTTCCTTCCCAAGGGAACAGAGCGGACTCATCATTCCTCTACCGCTGACGAAGGCGTCCTGACGCCGAAACGTACAAGTTTTATTTTGTGAGTGTCCTTTTTGCGTGTTTCTGTGTTTGTTTAGTGTATCACTGTTTTATTTATGCATATATATATATATATATATATATACGAGTTCGTGGAAAATCACACACGCGATAATGTAAATAGACTATGCCACAGGTGGGGCGGAATTAAATAAAAACACATAAAGAAAGAACACTCACAGTATTAGTTGATATTTCGGTTGCTTGAACCTTTCTCAAAGGAAGACGGATACAGAATGATGGACAGGCAGGGAACAGCTGTCCATCATTCTGTATCCGTCTTCCTTTGAGAAAGGTTCAAGCAACCGAAATATCAACTAATATTGTGAGTGTTCTTTCTTTATGTGTTTATATTTAATTCCGCCCCACCTGTGGCATAGTCTATTTATATATATATATATATATATATATATATATATATATATATATATATATATATATATATATATATAAAGAAAAGGAAATAAATATAAAAGCATAATCTAGCAACAAGACGTTGAGGTTGGGGAAGGATACTGATTTACTTTCATGTATGGCGTTGAGGTTGGGGAAGGATAGGAAAGTAAATCAGTATCCTTCACCAACCTCAACGCCTTGTTGTTAGCTTATATATATATATATATATATATATATATATATATAAAGTTACAGGAGGTGATAGAAAGAGATATAAAAAGGATTTGTTCTTACAATATGTTTCGGACTGGTTGGTCCTTCCTCAGCTTCAGAAATGATATATATATATATTATATATATTAAGAAATGTCGGCTTTATTTCTCTAGCGCATTTAAGAATAGATGATAATTTATTGCGATGAACACGTTGATAAAAATGAACAAACTTATGTCCTAGATGGTGTATAACCTATCCAGTCGGGACTCAAACCCGTGACATAAGGGAAAGCACGCAAAGACTTGACCCTGTCGCACGCAAGGAGAGATAAAGGTCAGAGGGAAGAAGAGAATCAACAATATAGAAGCCCTAAATGGATTAAGGGGAGAGGTTTTATCAGATATCTATAATCTGAATACCTACTGACAATTATTGGCCAAATTCAAAGATAAAACATTTTTTAAAAATAGGAATATAAGAGAAACATGAGAGAAGAATTTCGAGGAAGGTCTATGTCGGTGAAGAACATCAGGCGATTCATTACGGTCGTTTAGATGAAGGCTGGTGAAGGGAAAATTGGTTTACTCAAAAGAGAAGGGAGTGGAGAAGTGCAGCACACCAATCTTGGAATTGATGACCCATGATAATGATGTGAATTTATCCTCCAATGATTTAAACCTCATTTAGAAGACAAAAATTGACGAGTGTTAACAGGCGAAAGAGAAAATTATACCGACAGAATTCATATGTAAATCCTGGCTGATTTGAATCACTCAAAAAGTGGTCTGTTAAGCGCTATTCCTCGCCAATGGTGTTTTAGCTCGTTCCAATTGCACTGTGGCATACTAATTCGAACTTACTCTTACTCCTGTGGCCATTGAAAACCTAGGAGGTCTTTGGCCTCGCCAACCACACGTCTCCACGCTCTACGGTCGCCTGTCACTTCCAGATGTGCTCCCATCCTTCTCATATCCTTCTCTACTTCGTCATTCCAGCGCATCCTTGGTCTTCCTAACGGTCTTGTACCTTCTAGTTTTCCTTTTAGCACTTGTTTCATCATTGTTTCTTCTATGGACGTGTCCCAGCCACCTTAATCTCCTGCTTCTGATAATTCCCACAATATTTGGTTCTTTATACAATTCTCTTAACTCTTTGTTTTTTCTTATTCTCCATGTTTCACCCTCTTTAATGGGACCAAATATTCTTCTCAATACTTTGTTTTCAAACGTTATGAGTTTCTTTTGTGACCTTTTGGTACAAGCCCACACTTCAGAGCCATATAATAATATTGGTATCACTATTGTTTTATAAATCCTAATATTTGTTCTTTTTGATAGGAGTTTATTCTTAAATAACTTTATTAAGCTCCAGTATGATCTGTCAGCTGAGGCAAGTCGGTCGTTTATTTCTGTCTCTTCTTTGTTGTTGTTTGTTATTAGTACTCCTAGATATTTAAATTGGTCAGTTTTTTTAAACTTATGGTGCAATACTGGTAGATAATTCTCTTTATCTTTATTTCTGCTTATTTTCATGTACTGTGTTTTGCCTTCGTTTACTTTTAAACCTACTTTATTCGCCTCATTTAGTAGCACTCTTGTCTAGTTTTTAAGTTCTTCCTTATTTTCAGCTACTACTGCTAGATCATCTGCAAATGCTAGTAGGTTATTTTTTTCTGGAATTTTGGCTCCACCAGGTGTATTTCTGGTTCTCTTTAGCGCCTCTTCTATTGCTATATTGAAGAGCAGTGGAAAAAGTGCATCTCCCTGTCTGACGCCTGTATTTATTTCAAACGTTTCGGAGTACTCTTATCCCACTTTTACTTTTCCTTTGGACTCTTTTATACACATTTTAACAAGTTCAACAAGTTTTACAGGTATTCCAAAGTTCTCCAACATTTCCCACAGTTTTTCTCTGTTTATTGAGTCATATGCTTTACTAAAGTCTATAAATAACATAAACAGATTATCACAAACAGATCGAACTAATTATGTTAATTACGTCAATTTTTAATTCGTAAAAAACGGTGTGACCACAGACGTGATAATGATGTGGAATAAATTATTTCTGCGTTAATTATTTTTAGGGAGTTACCTTTCAAGGAAGGAGAATTATATTAAAATGAACGCTACGCAATTTCCAGTTATTGAGTCGGAACCTAAATTTGATTTGAAAACTATCGCTGTTAGTGTTATCAAATAATAAAACCATAATAATACCATATCTCATAAGTAACCTAATTATGTAAAAGCCACATTACTATTCCGTGTGACCCTCAACATAGTGACACTATAACAACTCTCCTTTCGTCCAAGTGCTGTTGCTCCTGTCTGCAAGTTGCAGATAGTGTGTACAAAATGATCTTAGCCGTCGAAGAACGTTAAACTAAAAAACTAATACTGCAACTGTCCCAGTGGCAGATGCTCAAAAATATGTACCTAAAGAATCCCTGGCTAAGCCATTTATACGAATGGATTTTTAAACTATGCTTTATAGGGTATTTATGAGTATATAACGGTTGGAATGAAGATATTACTAGATTCGTTGTATCCATCTCTTTGATAGCGATAGGAATATGGTGGTTTTAATAAAAAACCGGTTTTCCAGTCTCAAAAAGTAATTTTATTACTTTAATTATCTGATCCTCTATTCCTCTCGGCAGTCAAATTCGGTGATTTATTTGTAAAAGCGTCAGTTGGGCAACCCAAAGGTCACGAGTTCCAAAGCCACGTCTACAATGTATGTTATGCGTGATTCTATACATGGGTCTTAGGTCAGACACTGAGATACAAAATTAGGCCTGGAGGAGCTAAACCCTCACTCTTCTTCATTTCTACAATAAGTACCTAGAACTTCACCCTTCGCCTTCATTTACACGAGTCTTTCGATGTGATTCATATTTATATAGTCTCACATCACTGTTCCCTTCCGATTCAGTCTTAACCATGCTATTCTAGCCTCTGCTACCAGGCGATTTTGAGAAATTTTTGTTGACTGAATGAAATAATAATAGCTATAGCATGCGTAACTGAACTCGTGAACTTTCGGTTTTTCGTGATACTAGTGAAACTTTGACACTCCTTCGAGGTATTACTATCCTATTACTAACGTAACATAACTATACAGTTAACTTTTTTCTATCTACATAAGCAATACGGATAGTGCTTCGCGAGCAAAAGCACTTCTCGGTGTCGCGTCAACCAGTGAATTATTTGCCTGATCCCAACCCTATTTGCCAATGACCATCGGATCTAATCCAAAGGGTGTCCCAAATGGAACGACCCAATTTTATTGGGTTGTTTAAATTCGGTAAAGGCATTTTTCTCAGTTTTTATGTTTTCCTTTGTTATGCATTCGTTTAAGTTTCCGCCAGAATTTTTCCGTTTCACTCGGCCAATGCCTGAAGCGCCCACGTCCTTTCCTATAGGACAGTACTCATCCCTGCTGGTCACTAAGTGTATGTGTGGGAAGCCTTCATCTGAGATAAAATAAGAGCTCATGAACAGGAACATTGGCATTCAAAAAGAAATCGGAAGAGCTGAGAGAAGATGGGATACTAAATAAAACTGAAAACATGAGAGCAGAAGAGAAAAATGTAGAATGAATAGACGTAAGAATAATTGAGAGCCGTGATTCAGAATTCTCAAAATATAGAGGAAAAACGCTGATTTCTAAGCGTAAACCTCGAATTAGGCATGAATAGGTAGGACGAATTAAGTAGTTTAACTAAGGAACTGACGCTAAAAACCGTATAGGCTATCAAAAGCTGACAGAGAATTCGATGCCAAAAAATTGTATACTACAGTGATACCAATAAGTAAGGACAAGATAAGAAGATTGCTAATCTTGCGAGATAGGAGCCAGGCGAACAATGAGTAGAAGAGAACTTATTTCTACGATGGAGATACTTATACACTTATAAATGTTAAATGTTGAAAATAATGTAGAGATGGATAACCTTGGCTCAGGAATAAAATTTTGTGTGAAAGAGAAAGCAGTATGACGTAAAGGAGTTCTAGAAAAGTCATTAGGAAATTATTAATATTAGTTTATTATTATTATTTAGTTATTAATTAATTAGTTATTAATATCCCTATCGCAGTTCCTGAAGAAAGGGGAAATAAAGAAAAATGAGTGGAAAGTATAACGAGGAAATTGAAAACCTTCAGAACTAATTTTTTAGGTAGATCTGGGAGGTCATTTTGTAATATCACTTAAGTGAGATTACGTCATAAAATGTCATTTTTTCGTAGTTCAACTCCGCCACCCAGGCGGCGTGACCATCTTCGGCTCTCAAGCGGTGAACTTCCGGTCATGTGCTGGTCTTTTATTTGATTCATCCCCTCTGATACGTGTCTTTCGACTCTTTATCCATTTCATCTGCCTTCTTCTGCCATTAGTTCCATCTCTCCTGTCATAAGGAACGTGGAATGGAGCAACCATCATTTCCACTTGAAGCTTGAGTTGGAGAAAAAGCGAGAGGGCGAAAGAAATAAACGATTTATAATTGTATTGTTGGAATTTGCACAACGTGAAGAACTTCAGCACTTTGAACTGCAATTTATTGGACACTGGAAGGTATGCTTTGTTTGAAAAGCTTATTTCATTATTAGCTTGAATTATCTGTGTCTATATTTCGTATCAATATTTCCCAAACAATGTTGCTGATACCTTTGTTTTCGTGTGCCTTTCCTTTGGTAATTTGGTGTGCATTATTCTAGGATTACTATGTTGCTACTAAAGTAGCTCCTCGCTAATAGACGGTTGTGAGGTTAGATTGCTTTTGGCTTACGCCTTCTCGCTAATAGACGTTTTGTACTTCAGCTTTTTTTTCCGTAAACGCTCGCTAAAAAATTGCCTATACAGTGTATACGTAAAGTGGTACTTTTAGTGTTTATATTCTATGAGGTATATACTATGTTTATTTATTTAGCAACTATCGCAAGATCAAAATTATTTAAACTAATTGATGAAACTCACAAAACGCATGAACCAATATTATAAAAGGAAAACGTAATAATACTGTGATATTATCGAAAGAAGATTATGCTTCTATACAAGAAACATTATATTTGTTATCAATTCCTAATATGAGAGAGTCTATTTTACAAGCCAGTAGAGGGTCTATAGAAGAATGCAAAGATTATACTGAAGTAGAATGGTAGATTTAGTACACTGTAAGGTAGTGTAATCTAAAGCTGCCCAAAAAGATATTGCAATTTGTTTAAAAATAGAAGAAAGCGGTCGCCGTTGCCAGGCACTCTTTTCTTTATTCAAGACTTCGTCATAGTAGACGAGATCGGCAACAGATAACTCTACCGACAGAAGCTTCGAAAATTCGCGAACCATTCGTGAGCCGATCATTGAGTGAGCGAAACGGATCTCCCACCTTCCCGCAAAGAGTCAATAAAAAGGTGAGATTACAACATAACCCCCCTTAGAAGGGTTTGGCGAAATATTTATTTGAAAACATCTTGAATACTCTTTCCTGTAAATAAAAAGGAATAAGGATGCGAATTACGTAGGACCATCGGTTTTACTTCACATGCGGCAATGGTATTACTCTTTTTTCATTACTCTTATATTAAATAATGAAAGTCACTCGAATTCCTGGATTAAATGCTATTGTATTAATTGAACTATTTAACTTTCAAATTCCAAAATTAGAAAAAAAATTATTTTCAAGATAGAGTACACAAGTAGATGTATTCCAAGTAGAATGAATTCCTTCATTAAGGAATCAAATAGTTATTTTCAAATAGAAATTTATGGGCCAATAATTAATCTAACCAGTTCATGTTAACAGTAGCATATCAAAGAGATGGCTAAAATGGTTAAACTTGCCTCACCCTTGTTTCCTTGATTTAAATATTTTCTTTTCCTTTATAAAATTTTACGATTTAAAGAAAATAATACGAAGAGTTTCCAATCTTAACTGCTTCTTGTGTCTCATATACAATTATTGTACCCCCGAAGTTATAGCATCCTTCGTTTAAAAAATTTTAAATGGTTTTCTTGGTCAATTAAAAATTACTTTGCGGAGTGAAATATTCCCTCAGTCAGCAGAATAGGACTTTGACCAAAGCCAAGAAAATATCATTAACACGATTTAGTTAAAAATAACCTATTTCGCTCTCAGGGTAAGCAGGAAAGACAAACGAAACTCGGGAAATAAAACTTGAATTTCATTCACAATATTGAAAACAAAAAAATCAGGTAATTGGTGATATTTTTAGGATAGCCTGGACAGTGTTTCAAGTGATAAAAAGAATTTCACAAAATCGCATGAACTCAGTCACGAAAACCTACAGAGCAAAAGAAAACGAACCACAATTCAAAATGTCTTTAAATCCACAAAACTAAAAGAAGGATGATGTTGTTGAATAAACTTATTCACATCACTGCCCTTAAATATACTGAATGGAAAAAAATGAGCATTTTAATGCAAAAGGACTTGCTTGAATTAAAACTAGGACCAATATAAAGAACGAGGAGCTTGAATAAGTAAAAAAGCAGCCTGAGATCCAAGCATCTAGCGCTTCATATCTACGGCAAATAGTCGGTTCATGAATTCTCCTAACGATACAACGTGGTCTAAACCTTAGACTATTTAATAACTCTCTGGTCTAAACCATAGTCTATCCTCTTGCTTTTGCCAGGTCCACCACTTTCCAGCTTTAGCCATGCATAATATTTCATAGTCACCAGCAACTTCCTTGTTGACTCTTCCTGGATACCGACATTACTGTGTAGAACTTAGAAGCAATCTCCTTCAGCAAGTGTTTTCTTTTCCAAAGTAGGTAATGTTGGAGAGCTTATGTTGCTGCGATGTCACTTTTTAAGGTGCTGGGAAGGTTGATCCTTGCTGTTGAGGAATGTCACACAGTTGCACTGGTAGCATTCTATCCTCTTTTTCAGAGAAGTTGAGAAATGTAAAGATATCTTCACTCTTGAAGTGTCAGACATATCAGACTTTTTCTGAGCCCGAGGATTTGGTGTCATTAGAGGCATGCCTGGATACCTTATTTCTTCCTTTCTTCACACTAGTGGCCTTACTAGAACTTTTTTCCTCATTTTTTGCTGAAGTTACATCGCCATCTTGAAGGTTAATTGCTGTTATTCTTTTCCCGGAGGTACCATAAGCTTTCTCTTACGCTCTTTTCGTACCACAGATTCTGAACGAACGGTAATGAAGTGCTCAACGAAGCTGTCGCTTAACGCATCTCTGTGAGTAGGCTGTTGCTCCAACATTGAATCAACAGTCTTTCTAGCACCACATGTGGATTCAAATTCCGCATTCGCGAAATCCAGATTTTAAGTTGTCCGGGATTCTATCCTGTTGATCGTCCATCACAGATTTGAGAAGTGTGGGGAATATATATTTTGGGATGCTTCCGCATCTTTTGCCCAATGGACTTTTTTCCACTCAGTTAAAACATTTCGCCATTGACCTTTCAAAGTCCTAATGAAGGCCACGTCAAGTGGCTGAAGAAGATGCGTTGCATTAGGAGCCAACGCCACAAATGAGATATTTTTTCTTTGCATTTGGTAAGCACTTCGTAATTGAAATGAGATGACTGGTTATTCCGCAAGACAACCTTATTTCTTGGTTTTATCCTCACCTCTGGCAAAAGGTGATGCTCGAACCAGTCAGCAGAAATAAAAGAATTAATCCATCCTGTGGTAACTACGTAGCGGCCATACTTCAGTCCATGTGTTGTACAAATTTTCCACTTAGTAGATAACGTAAAACGGAATCAATTCTCCTGCTGTATTACCGTGAATCATCACAGTTGTGCAACCTTTGGTGGCGTTTCTGATTGTTTCTGGGTACATGGTGCCCGTTTTGACCAGCACCTACATGTTACCAGGATCGTCGACAAAATTAGTTTAATCAAAATTGTAGACGTTGCAGTGGGGTAGGTGGCAGGTACTCCTTCTAACTCTTTCTCAATGGGATGATTGGGCAACGGCCTGCCGCGATGGAAACACCGGTTTTCGATCAGTCACCGAAGTTAAGCATCGTTGGGCTCGGCTCGAGATCGGAGGGGTGATCTTCGGATTCGTCCGAGTGATGTTGCCCCTGCCTGCTCGTGGCAGACAGTATTGCGAAATGACCTTAGCCGTCGAAGCACGTTTAACAAAAATACCACTCTTTCTCCAAATTTGAGAAAAAAATCTTCAATTGTGTGCTTGTTTACGCTTGACCTACTCAGTGATATATTTCTTGCAATCCTATGGGAGACAGCTGCATGCATTATACAAAATAGTTCAACCTAGTTATTTCCAGGGGCATTATGTTTAAAAATACGTACACTTCGTTCTAGTATTTCCAGGTAAGGCTTCACAATTACCTTCAGGTCCTTTATGATAACTGGGAAGCTGTAAGTGGCAAGGGCTACAATATGAGCGCAAATCAGATCGTCTTCTTCGAGAAAAAATACTGTTGGACGGCCTGACTCCTTTTTATTAGCTGAAAGACCTGGGGTTTGTCGCCTAGCCTTCATATGGTTTTCCAGTGTTCCTATATATATGCGGTATCTGAAAAAAAAACAAAAATAAACGCATATTCAATATTTACTACAAACTATCAACTGTAAGCCACGTCAACAAGAGTTCCGTAAAACTTACTTTTCTGCTGCGGCTCGGATGGTGATTTGCTTTTTTAAACATCCATTAAACTGCCTCCTCAAGTGTTGGAACGAATAATTTTGGTCGAGACGTGCCGTGCTTTGGACGTGTCGTGGCTTGCGAATATATTTCTTTGGCATTTCTTGCGTTGTTAGACCTAAAATAAAGCATTATTTATCATGTGCCATATTATTTAACATTACCACTCAATCAGCGGGTTAATAAGCTGTTACAATGTTACCCCGTCATACGCAGAAGTTTTCAATTTTATGTAGTAAAAAATCATTTAATTAAGTAGCATAAATGAAAAAGTGCGGAAAATACTCCTAATTCAATGCATAAATAGAATTCAACTCACCTTAAGCATCTTCGCCGTCCGTTGAGTCGCACCAAATGACATTATGGCAATGTTTCTTAGCACACCAAAATCTGTGATATGAGATAGGTCCGCGTAAATGTAACCAGTTGGCCACGTGAAGCATTTTACAAAATTGCAATAAGTCTGCCAGTTCTCCCTGAAAGAATATCATCAAAAGACGTTTGGTCGAGCCAAAACTAAGCCCCCACCAAACTATTTTGTATTTAAAAACGTGT
The DNA here is from genome assembly GCA_963573305.1 of Pyrrhosoma nymphula. NCBI lineage: Eukaryota > Metazoa > Arthropoda > Insecta > Odonata > Coenagrionidae > Pyrrhosoma > Pyrrhosoma nymphula. The sequence continues at coordinate 43,814,314 of OY754334.1, forward strand.
ATTAATAAAGTTACTCCGTTCGTTCAAAGTAACCCCGGTGTAAGTAGTGGTTTTTTAAGGTGATTTCACCGTAAAATGACTTAAATGTCATTTTATTTATATTCTGCCTACTTGTAGAAAAAGTTGTCTTCTATCTGATATGGACAACAAAATAACACCATTCCACGCTATTTATTCTATAATTATTGAACTTAAAATTACATGGTGTTCAATGGGGGAATAGAGAAACACGGGGGAAAATAGTATTTTTCCATAAAATATAAATGCCATTTTTCGGAAAACTATTTATAAGAAGGAAATAATCCAAAGAGAAATTGAATAAAAATAAAATATAGGCATCAAACCACCTTATTTTTTTAGTTACTGAAGAATTAATGCCATAATTGAAGTCAAAATACGGTAATACGTAGGAAATGGAGCTGTAGTCGGCTCCTATGGCTGGGGAAAAGTGCTAATTCAAAATACATTCGTGGAATAATCTGTATATTTTGTACCTTACTATTAGGTTTCTATAGGTTATGTATTTCATCAGCGAAAGCAGGATTTTTTGGACAAAATATAAAAGATGTGAAATTTAGTATTTGTTTTCACCCACACAGTCGCGGCTAAACCTCCTTAACCAGTAGATATAGTCGTGGATCCTGAAACAAAATTCCTTCCAAAATTCTCAATATTTCAGGAGAGTATTCAATCTTTAATAGCGTTTCAAAAATACTTTTGTATGCAATTCTAGTGGGAATATCAATTTCAAATCTCTGCCCTAGCGTTTTTACCAACTCAATAAACTTCGGAACTGCTACCATTGGGAGTATTTCGGTAGTCATCAAAAATTAAATTCCTTATTGATGCAACGTCCAATGTCTATTGAAACTTAATGGAGAACTGATATCCTTTAAGTACATAGTTCCTAATATTTCATTTTACTTTGGAATCCACTCCACCAAAACTTTATTTAGGTTAAATTATAATGAGGGAGTATGATTTTCACCACACTTTCACTTACCTTTCCATCGACGAAAGTCAATGGAGAACATTAGCAGAAAAAAGAGTTGTCAACGAGGTTCTATATGCGGGATAGGAGTCGTGCATAAACTACTTTACCAACTTAGGGGTGGGATTGGGGTCGCCTAAAAGCATACGATGGATAACGAGGGGAAGGATGGGGTTCTCTCGAAGTAACGTAGCTGTAATAATGTGCCTGTTTACGTTTCTTACTCGTCAACTTCGCGTCAACAATAAGAAATTATCTCAAGGATTTATAGAAACATCCCATGCTTCACCATCTCTTGATAATTGTCATGCATTAGTTGTCACATGTGGATAGGGTGTGACTATTCAACAACACGAAATCGACTCAACAATGCGAAATTGCATCGTTTTCGTTGACATTATCACATATTACTATCTCGGTGTTATATAACGGCCTTTCTGGTCCAATATATTTATTACTTCATCCTTATTCTTCCATTATATAGATATATTTATTTTCTATACTCGTCTACAAACTAGCTTCACTAACGCCCCTTCCTTTTTTTTCCCTGCCTTCATAAGTCAGGCTTTTTATAAAATAACATTATTATGAATACCGCAATTCATAAGACTGTAAAGTCAAAATAATCCATTGACTGCGCCAAAAACAATGCGGCAGGCGCAATCTACTTTAGAAACCCAAGTACTTCCCGACGTCACCCGAGCCCTTGCATTGCGTTTCTCTCTGCACCGTCATGTTTGTGAATTGCCATCGGCGGCGGTAAATCCTGCAGCGACGGGAAGGGAAGGCAAAAAAAGAAGAATCAAATGACTCAGGAAGAGAACAAAGAGGAAATTTAATCGAACCCGCTGCGCGTTTTGACAGCGCCAGACATTTTTCATCGGCCTCGTTTTTCAACTCACTACGGGGGCACCGTCGTACCTACCTATGCCGGAGAAGTAGAGCGTAAAAAATAATATTTTGAGAATTAACTAAGGAGGAGAAAAATCACAGCCGTGCGTGCGTGATCGTATACCCCACTGTGTGTACGCTCACGAAGCTCTCAGCATGCATATTCAACTCCCAATCGCAGAGCAGAGCCAAGGGAGGAACGTTAAGGGAGGATTGGAATATTAGAAGTGGCTCAAGCAAGCTTTCTCGCCTGGGCCACAGGGAGCAAAGAGAGGTTTGCAACAATGGAAGGCGTATGGGGGAATAAGTTTGAGAAGGCGAGGGCTGAAAGGGGGTGGAGTTTAGGAAGAGTTGATAGTAGTCGGGGATTCAAGGAGTCAGGCCCCTTATGGGAAGGAGGGGCGAAAATAGGCACATGTCCCGATGAGAGAAAGAGGGAGAGACGAGCGGCCAATAAGGAGTGAGCGAATTGGAAATTAAATTTTCATGCGAGGGGAATGAAGGCGAAGCATAGGGCATCTAATGTCAAAAGAAGGATATTAAAAACTTCCTCATATTTATATGCAAAGGTGTAAGAGAGCTAATGAAGTTTTCTTTCTCATCATGTTCCACTTGATCGTTACATGGCCAGGGGTTGGAGTTGATCAAGTGAAAGAAATTTGTGTTTTTGCAATATTAGTTTGTAGACTGGTGTGTAGTCGCAAATACCTTTAATGTTGAAAGTGAGCCAATTAGTTTTCCAAAGAGCTGAATTTATTGAACAAGTTAAAAAATCCAATTGTATTTAGTTATTAATGCAACCAAACTTTAGACTGCACATAGTAAATTAAATGGTCTCTACCTAATATTTGAGACGCCTTTCTAAAAAATAACTTTATTATGAATTATTGTATTAATTGCATTATAATGCAAATACGCTCAGCCTAAATGAAATTAAATCCTAGTTTCTCTGTTCCAATACTTTGAAAGTTTTGCTAATTCGGAGAATCCCACTTTGACGTGAGTCAATCCAAATTGTATTCTTCAAATTACGTAAAGAATTCTCTCCTTTGTTGCTGTCACACGACTTTTAGCACTCGAGTTTCTTTCCTTTCGCAGCAAAGCATTATTATCTAAACAGCGTTTCATGATCCAAGTAAGCATTTCCAATGTCTGGTCTTGTCATATTTGCAAGTGTGATTAGAGGAAGGGATATTGTGCCCCCAAGTAAACTCTTTGATCTGGTGGGACGTGGGAATATGAGTTTGATACTGAATAGTCGCAAGGTTATGGAACTGATGGAAGATATTTCGCCTCTTGTCCTCGTACTACGCATGAAGCATATTGGCATGTTCTCGTCGTCGATCGTCCTTGAACGGATTCGTGAGCTAGGTCAGCGGAATGAAGAATTGTTCAATTAGAATTGGGAATTAAATATGAAGTTCTGACTGCCATTTTAATTTGCTGGTAGTTCGCGTCCTGTTTTTTAAGGCAAGCACTTCCATAAGGTTGGTATTTGATGGATGATTTTGGGATTATTTAACTGTGGGCCTCATGAGAAATTTACCCTCTAGAAACTTTGAAAATGTATGCATCCCTATTTACCGGGTATGTTTGTGTTGAAAATATTTGTATTAACACACTATAATATCAATGCTCAAACACCCAAATTTCTTGCTTTCTTTTAGTTTTTTTAATGAAATGAGCTCATATTGAACTTGTGTTTAAGTGGCGAGGTCACATTCTAGGGAATAATACCGTAATCATGGAATTGCTTTGGTTGAGTCATTCAGAGCATACCATTATACAGCAGGCAGCCATGTCGAACGGTTGGTTTATGCTCCCATCGGGCTAAGTATAGCTCGAGCTCCGAAGGACATGTGAGGTTTGGGTAAAATGCGAGGAATTTCCCCACCAATCAAACGTTTAATATGTATGCTGTCGCCGGGAGGCAGGGGAATCTAGCCTCTCCAACCCTAGCTCAACCCTGGAGAGGAGATTGCTGAGGCGGGGGAAGGCAAGAGCTTGGGATTCCTCGCTGGAAGTACGTCTCATTGCTCAAACGACAGTTTCGTTGAAATCCAGCCGGGACACTGAAGGCCACTGTCGCGGCTAAACGCGCCGGAATCCGCGCTCAAGTATTCGTAGCTGCGGTATTCAGGGGAAGCGTTTGACCGCGGTTCGACTGCGAGCTTTGTGTGCTGCTGCACCATTTGAAACTGATGTTACCCGCGTACCGGGTGCGACCCAGGGTAAAAATTATCCGCCCGACGGCCGCGGGGAAAAATCTCGCGGGCTCAGCTATGCGTAATATCCAAGATTCCTACGTTCGTCCTCCATTGGAGTTGCTGACTTTTTCTTTTTGAAATATTGGTTGGAATCTTGCTGTGTAGTTTCGGCCAAAATGTAATATATCGTCCAATATTAAGATTCAAATAAGTATCTAATAGCAAAACGGTAGTAAGCTTGATCAGACATCAGAATCGGTTGCACCGAAATAATGGGATTCAGATTTATTAACCCTATCCTTTAAAGTATACTACTTTACTAAACATTAAGTCTAATGCAAAACGTTTAACAACTTTCAAAAAAGTATTGTATTGCTTTAAAATTGTTTTTTCAGTGTTGAGTAAAACGTAAAAAAATATTCATTATAGCTAAAACAAAAAATCTTGCTGCGCGAGGTTTGTGCGCGTCGTCGAGAAAACACATTTTGTCTTTGAGTAAAGAACCTCAAATATAAGGAATATTTGTTGTTTTTCTATGTGGTGGATTTAGATGACCGTGGAAAGTTTTGATTGATCGGTTTCCTCTGACTGAAATCGCCAAATTGTTGAAACCACAAAAGATGATTAGATTTGTTATTATAATGTATGGCGGATAAATACTTAGCACGGTGCTATATGAAGGAAGAGGGCTAAACGCGGTCTGGTAAATATCACCAATGGTTGACGATCACATTTTCCTCAATGGGCACTTGAATAGCAGTATGAATGAGCGCAAGATATTTTTCTTTATGGCTCTTTTCTGTATTTTGCTATGTGTCTTTGCAAATTATATCATTTTCATGTTTATTGAAACCAATGCACTCTCATGGCATTCACGTTTTCAGGACTAAGAAAGTTTCTTTTTATTTGTCAATGTGAGACCAATTGCGCTGATACCGTTGCTCTCAAATGCACGTTAAATAGTATATTGTTTGTCTTTTAAGGCCAGAGTTACATGTTTATTTCTATGTTCTGGGTAAAACATATTAAGAATTTCTCAATATTACCTGAGAAAATGGGTTAAATACAATTATTAGGTAATAGGCCATAGATCATTTGTAAAATCAGTCAATTTTGTATATTTGTCACACGAGGTTTTAAACCTGCTACTTTTTTCTTTTTTCATGATTTACCATTTTCTAGTTAATTTATACAGACGGTTATAAGTGCATGACAATTCGTGACTGTTGGAAACCACCCAGGCGAATTTCGAACCCGCGACCTCCGAATTAGGACATTACCTCGCTACCACTGATGCCGGCAACATTATTGCTTGTTTAATATTGTCCAGAAATGTTAGCTGGAAAATAAATGTGTTAACCAAGATATTATCCGAGTGAAAAAGACATAAGAGAGTGCGAAAGCGATTATAAATGATTAACAAAAAGGCATCGAACAACCCGAACTGGATCTAGCACAAGCAGCTTACTTTTCTCGGGCTCCGCTCTGTCGTTCAACATTTATACTGCTAAATGTATCATTTTCTATCTCATTTATTCAAACCGTTACGCCTTCGTGGCGAATATAGATTTTAAAATTGCATGAAAATCCTTTTTTTTATCAAACGCACCGTTTTCGCTAATGCCTTCGATGTCATTGGTTGTACTCAGATACGTGGCAAAAAATGTAATTTACTCGTCAGTATGGGTCGGAGTGTGTTTTATTTTTTTGGCGTTTACAGATATTCTCCCTCGTTTATTTAAGTGTTTTTTCTCTTATTCTCCTCTTCCTACATTTCGTGAAATTTCGCTCTCCCGGGCGACCATGAGGCGATCTCGGTGGGGGAATGATTCTCGCAGTGGGCGGAAGTTCGTCGCTCCCTTGCGCTCTCTCTGGAAAAAGCTGTTTCAAGCGATCGGTTTGCGCGGCAAAGACCATCGCGGTCACCAACACACCGTACAGTGGGTGTCGCTTATTTATGCGCGCGCGACATCCAGGCGGATTCCCTCGAACGTTTTTGGTCCCTCCCCGCCGCCATTGAGAAGGGTCGTGGCAGGAGGGTTGTACGGTCGGGTCCGCATTACATTGCCCTTACCAAATGTGGACCCTAAATGTGTTCTCCTACTAATCTTTTATTTTATTTTTCATTCGGGTGTATGTGCACTCGGGTGATATTCACGCGGAGAGCTGTTGTTCTGCCGCTATCCGACCGGTTTTCGTTTTTGAGATCAAGCGTGTTATGTGAATGAGATCGTGTTTGTGTGAATGGGAATGCCCTGCGGGCTGCGAAAATGGAAATGTGTTTAAGGGTGGGTGTCCAGGCTGACCGATTTTCCGGGGAGAGGATGTGTATTATTAATTTACGCTTCCCGCGGGAAGAGAGAAGGTAGGAGAGAGTGAGAGGGTAGGAGGGAAGTATGACGCGGGAAAAAATCCGTAATGAAGGCATGTGGATGGGAATGAAGTCCATGTCCCATGCATCTCGCTTGGTTGTGAATTGCTTGATTTATTGAAAGCTATTGTCGGCAAATCCAATTTTAGTTATTTTCCATGGAGTTTTCATGCATATTTCATTGAAAAATGAGGAAGAAAGTCCGACTTCCTCACTTTGACAGGAATGTTACTAATAATAACACTAGTTGCAAATATCGTGAATTGATTTGATTGTAAATCTGCGGAAGAATGCAGCTGATAACAATTGACGTATTTCAGAATTGCACTTTCAATTTAAACAATATTTTTACTAAAAATATAAAATTAAAGTTCAAGTTGCTTTATTGTAAGATACTGTAAAATAATTATAATTAATTATTCAGAAAAATATTTCGAGAGGATCAATCTTTTCAAGCATGTCGGTATGATCTTCATGGGCGTGATAGTTTTATTATATCGAGAAATACACATTTTACGCTCAGCATTTTACGAAAGTAGTAGCATTTAAGCTAAGTAGTGACAGTGATAACAATGTTTCAACAAATAACAATACCATTTTTATTTACACACATTCGTGGAGGCCTAGTTCGCAGGGCTCTGGATATGGTCCAAATTCTGGCTGTGGTAGGCATTTTCTGGGCAATGAAGATCCAAACTATGGTTATATATTTACGGTTATGGTTGATTATATTTTAAATTTAGTACTCCATCTGTCAGATAAGACATATAATTGAGGACGTTTGGCGTTGTAATTTCAACGCTGTTATTTCATTACCCTAAATCCATTTTCCAATTATGATACTACCATATATAACTAACTCTAATATCCATCCTCGCTCAAAATACCTCAGTAATCGCTCGCGTCTTTGTTAAACCGCGAGGTTTCCTTTCAGTGAAACGGATTTGAGGTCACTAAGGAATTACCTTATGTGACACGCATGGAGAATTTGGCGATGTGAAAACACTGGGAAGAACAACACTGGCTGCTACGGGAATATGAAATATAGAGCTCTTTTTTCTGTGGTCTTAATAGAGAGCAAGGAAATTCTGGAAAGCAAAACTTAATGCCGCAAAAGCTGTTCTTTTATTACTGAAGTCTAAATTAATAAACTTATACTCATTGCGACACTGCTAAATCGAATCAAATGCCCTGGGCTGATTTAATATAAAGCGTTCGGGTAAGTGATTAATTAATTTTTTTAAATAATAAAAAAACATACGTTAGAAACAGCGTTACGCTTCTGACGCGATATGAGTGTCAGAACTGTAAACAAATAAAGTATTTTTGGCAAATATCACAAACCTGTGTGCGAACCATTTGAATGAGGGAAATTGAAATTATGATATTATTACGACTATCCAAAGAATTAAGCTGGGAGAATACTCAAATTAATGACTAGAAAGTGTAAAAGTTGTAGATAATTTGACATTAACATGACAGTAAAATATTGTTGTATTTTTCCATGAAATGATATCTCTTACATGATATCTCGCTCTATCTATCCTTTGAAAGGAAATAGTATGAGAGCTTGTGGATATCAATACGGGAATATTGTTGGAAATTGAACAGGATTTTCAGAATGGGAGGGGATTATGGATGCTGTTTTCGTTGCTGCACTGGCCATCTTTATCTCTCTTTTTCTCTCTCTCCCTCGGATCGCATTTTCAAGTGCTTTGCTTGCACCGTATCGATTGCACCGTAATTGACCGCTCTGTTTTCCAAATGGATTATCTCTGCTTCTCTCTTTTGTATTGCGTTAAAAATAAATATAGGGCGAAAAATATAATACAAAAAACGTTCTACCTCCCCCGTTTTATTGCTTAATGCGGCGGAGAATTGGTTCTCTCCTTATAATACATGGTAATGGCTTACTTCGCGTTTTATTTCAAGCTTTTGTGGCTCAGGATTATTATTATTTTTGTTTTTTTTCCTTTGTCTCCACACGGATTTTACCGTGGATCCAGGTTATTAGAGAATGAGTCAATAGTTTTGCCTCTGTTCTTTTGAAAAAAAAATTACAAACCCTTTAATTTTTTAAAAACAACAATTCACGATTGTCTGCGCTTAAGGTGAACGTACTCAGTTCTAGTTTTTCATCAAATAATACCCGCAATCGGCTTAAAAATATCAGTCAACCGCCTTATGCAGTATGGTGACTTGTAATGATTTTCTGACGAAATTATTTGACATTTTCAGCCTTGTAATTCGTAGAAGAATAGATTTTTTTTTCAATTTGATGCAGCACCCGAAACTTATGTGTTTTTTGTACACATATTTATTTAGTTAAGGCATATATACTGATCAATTTTAATACAAAATTAATTTGGATTCCAAAAAAATTGCCAAAACATCAGCTTTAATCAATATTTGGCTTTAGTCGATTTCTAAGGCGCTTGGGTATTGGTGCTTATTTCTTCGGCAAAACGAAGTATTTCCGGCAGACGAATTACCTCAGAGGTTTGCTTTTTTTTGCACAATAAGCATTGTTCTTTTTCTAAATCTATTCTACCAAATGCTCGATCGGAATTGAACGGATGGAACAATGAAAAAAATGAGAAGGGAGTGGTTTTATGCGGAGTTTTCCACAAACATTGAAATAACCCTCTTCTGCACATTCGCCAACTCTATTTTTTCTGCTTAATATGTCCTTCATATTTGCGGTAAAGAGTTTTTTAACCTAATTATGTAAGTTCTCTTCGAATAAAAAGCCTCCATTTAAAAACCTTCTTTTTAAATAGCGTTTCATCTTCCCGCCTAACTAAGATAAGCCAAGTTTTGCGTTTGTTAGCTCTTGAATAACATGAACATGCAAAACTTCTCTATTGGCACCAGATATTTATTTGGTGATGACATGCAAGTTCTCCAGGGCTTCAAATTTAGGCCAATATTTTTTTCTAATATTATTGAAATTTATTTCCATGATATATTCAGATCGCCATATTTTTATTATTCCCTGAAAATGTCACTTTTGATTTTCGGTAAATATGTCAACAGTGGGAGACAAATACAATTTTAATTAAATTAACTTAAATATATCTTATACCTATCTATAATTTAATGATATGACTTCTTGCAAGTGTAGATGAATTTGACTTAGTTAACTTTTTAGCTATCGAAAAGTAAGGTACGAAGTTATAAATTTTCCGTCCTATACAGCCGTCTCTTTCGTTTGCAGCATCTTAGACAGCGAGTGCTTTGAATCCTATTTCAGCAAATTTTCACATTATTCCAGGACAATTTTTATCATTGGAAATTCATCTCTTTCGCTTCGCACTCACCACGGAGCGTGCGATGGAAAGTATGGAGAGGCTTGAATGAGATACTGTGCTGCTTTATCGGGACCATGCCGAGAGTTCTTCCAAATACGATCGTCCAAGAGAAAAAAAAATAATCTAATAACGTCAAATCCACTTTTTCAGATCTGATTGCCAGAAAAGGGAATGGCATGGGAAGGGATGACGGGTGGAAGAGAGGCAGAGAGGGAAGGTGGAGGCAAAAGAGCTGTTAAGAAAGATGGAGGGAGAGATGGTAACTGGAACTTGGGAGATATGACGGAAGGAGGCGCTGGTGGTGTTGGAGACGTAATAAGGGAGAGGTTCTCTCTTCAGCGCGAAAATTCGGCATGATGGGATGGAAATTCGTTGAAGGGAGGAACTTAAGGGAACAAAATAGTTTAAGGGGAACGCGGCGTCGATGAATTGAAAGATTAGTTGTCTATTCGTACCAGGAGAGGAGACGTAAGTATTGCATTTAAATGTTTGCCCTTTCGAGCTGGAACGACGAGCGATTACAGAGTACTTCGGATATATCAGTCACTTTTGCTGCCAGCGGCTCTCTAACCTAAACTTTCTCTTTAGAGACAATAGCTTTTTTGATATATCGGTCATTTAAGAGTGGACCATAAAATAGGCTGCTGAACCATCAAGAGTAGGAAATAGACGTGGCGTTCGTAGATTGGAATTGAAAATGGTACGATGTAGATGGGACCAGGCATAGACCAGGGTAACTTATAAAACATAATGCGATATTAAACCCGTGACCTCATTGTAGCCAAGTCCGTCAGAAATTGCAGAAGGGAGTGAGTCGTCATCTCGCAACTGAGAATTGGGAACTGTGCTCTAACTCACTCTAATCTCTTCACTGACGAGAAAATTTACCCCACTCTCATATCAGTACCAGATATGCTACACTCCAATCAGTACCAGGAACATTTTGGCGGAATGTGACGAATACCTGGTTTTACCGCAGAGACTGTGACAGTACGGGGACCTTTGAATCATTTTTGGTGATGCCTCAGACAATGTCAGTCGTTTCTTAGCATATTTAAGGGAAACAAGTTTTTTAAACTACCTGTGAATATTTAACAAAGAAAATTTGAAATATTTTGCTATATTTTACTTCGTTTTATCTTACAGCATTGGGAATAGATTGGTTTCAGCATGAAAAATGGCCAAAATTGTCGATGAACCGAATACCTAATTATATTTACCTACCTAGATAATTTTTTAAGAGTTTTTATGGATGCATTTAAATGTTTGTCGATAGAAATTCACAAATCTGAAACCTTCATTTGGATTAAACCACTTTTTGTGATCATGCATAGCTAGAGACCTGCAAATGGTGAGGTTATTTTAACCAAAATTTTTAACCAATTTACATAAAGAGCCAAATTACAGTTAAATGTCCGTATTTTCAAATGAAAAAAATTGCCAGTGTGGCCAAAATTTCTTTCAAAAATTAGATTTGTTCTCCTGATTTTTACCACAGTGTTGTAGGAGGAAAGAAATCACTCAGAGTCTACATTTGCACAGGGCGTCCAAATCGCTTCAAGGCAACTTTAATGCTAATGATGGTTCAAACAAATTTAGTACCTGCATTGCTTTCATGATATCCACTGAACCCGGGAAATTTTGTTGCTGAAATATTCGACGACATTCCCCAAACCCCAACATCAACTTTTCCGTCTCAAGTGACCCAAGGCCATGAAGCTCACTTCCGTTGTGAGAACTACTTGAGGGTCAAAAACTGTTTTTAAATCTTACTATACTTGGGTCTTCTATTATAAGAGAATACAGTTTTATTGATGCCATCTGCACTAGTATTGACTTTGCAGCTTCTGCTTTAGAAGTTTTCATACCTTGCACGGAATTACTAGTTTTCTAAAAAAATACCACTCTGAATATTATTATGGATGCATGCCGTTTTATTCCACTCCCACCAGAAGAATTATTTTCAAGATTTGCCCTATGTTTTTCACTCAAAATGTGTTTCGTGCAGCTGTCCTTCCTTTTCCACGAGACATTGTTGCAAAAATGACAAAGAATTTTTTTGTCATCACCACAATATAATACATGTTATCGATATTCTACCTCACGCTGATTTGCCGTCACCGTCCACTGTGGCAATACAAGTTTTGGTGAATGTGATACAACTGTCAAAATCAAATCACATAGCTGATGCAATGACACGCGCCCCTTAACAGTAGGCCACCTAGCTTTGCACGTTTTCGCTCTTCGTAGCTTCCTTAATTTTTGTCGTATTGGGTAAGGTTCCCACTACTAGTAGTAGGAGTACGTATTAACGTAAGTCGAGGCTTACGTAACACGGGTACTGCCTGTATAACAAACTTTTGGTATGCATTTTTCACTCCTTTTGTTCAAGTTCACAAAACATGACTGAAGAATGTTATATCCGAGTAACATTCCTAAATAAAGTTGTACCGGAGGGCCAATTCCAAATACGAACTGCTTAATGAAATGTTTACAGTCGCAAGTCAAATGACAGAGACCACCAAAATGAGGAAATTCACGTTGGAAATGTTGTAATTCGCGATCGAAATGTTGAAATTCGCGATAATATAGAAAATTCGCGTTTTAGCGGAAAAAAACAGAATTCGCGAAAATTCGCGCTATCGCATTTGCGAGTTTTGCATGTCCCTATGCATGGCTTGTGAACATATGCTCTCAATATTTCAGTGTGTACTGTGCTGAAGCCTTTGAGTGTCAAACGTGAAAATGTTGTCTGCTTTTTTTAGTGTAAACGTGAAAATGTAGTTTGCTTTTTGGAATCTGGAAATCTAATTTGCTTTTTGGTTCCCGGAAATAATAAATAGCAAATTATAAAAAAACACGGAGACCTGAAGAATAAGTGAAAATGTTAGATTTTTATGTCTTGTTGGATCTTTTCATGAAATTAAATGAAATGACACTTAATGGAATAACAAATTGTTTTATATCTGATGAATATGAGCGACTCTTTCACTGCAGATCAAACGTGTGACGCATATAACATTTTGTAGATTTTCGCACTCCCATTTCTGAAAATATCTTATTTTGCCGAATCGCGTCTTTCGTTTTGCTTCCATTACGTTTCAGAAATGGAAGTGACATGTAGGAAATCTTTTGGTAACACTCGGGGATGTGATAAACGTTTAGGAAACCATAGGTCCATTGTAAAACCTCGATTTAGGGAAATTAATTTGAGTGAACTGAATATGAGTACCCTAGAATATTTTTCCTTATGATAGATCTGGAACTGACTTCAAAGACTAAATTTTCTCTTTAATTGAATTTAAATTTGCATGAGCCTTTAAGACTTAGTTTTTGGATTTATGACTTCAACTTTTCGTACCTAAAGCTAAACGGCTTATTCGCTCTTTGAGTCTTTTTCACATCGCCATTTAGCTTTAGAGCGGAATTATCGAATTTTGAGTTCCCATGAACTATAAAGCCAAGTAGCAAGTTCTCAACTAGCAACCTCTCTCAAACGATAATCACAAGAAGATGTATGAATGAACTTAAAAAGAAAACTAAAGCAAAATGCAGGTGTTGATTCAAATTAATTATTTATTACATTTATTCATGTTTACGAGTTAGTCATTATTTATGAAAAGACGTTTGCCAAACCTTATCCTATTTTAATACAAATCCAGTAATTTCGTCATAATGCTCAACTATACCTTTGCTTGAAAGAATGAAAATTAAATATTTTAATAAATTTTCAACGATATGATTTTCTCTATAAGCTTTTAATGCGCAAACGTTTGAAAAATGGCTTTTTCCTTGAGTCATGCCACGCCGTGCATTTCCTTCCGATACCAGAAGGAGCAAATCGTAGCAATCTTCAGAATTCCAATTTTTGCCTAATTTAGCGTTGAGTTAAACATACCAAAGGAAGGTAGTCCAAATGAAGTCGTAAAATATTACTATAGATCTTGAGCATAGAAAACTGTGGCAGGAAAACATAACAGTGAGGCAGAGTGGATGTATCTGATGACTTATTAGTTGCTTGCTAAATACATCTTTTTTGTCATTCTTTCTAGCACTTTCTACGGGTGCCATCTGGTTTTCTTTCTTTCTTACTGGTAGAAACAATAAAAAATGACGAGCAAAAATAGAATCAAAAATAAAAATCAAACTCACGAACTATCGCACACGAGATTTCTATCTGTGATAATATACATTGAAAAGGTCGAAGCATATGATAAAATTTCGAATTATCTGAGGCACGGATATGTATGCTTTGGGTATACGAAGCCGGTTCAGGTCCTTCAAATTGATGTCAAGTATTCGTCAATGGCTTTGAACTTTATATTCTCATTGTTTTACGTCGATATTATAAATGTTTAATGCCACAAAATGAAATTTGGAAAACAGAAGGGTCTGTTATTATTTTCATTAATTACATTCACATTATATTCTTCTGTATGACCTCAGTCCACATTACTGCGCATTACCGAGACCCCTGTATTTCGTACTTCCTGATCGACGTCACAGTGGCCAAAGCTGGCCAAAACTAAAAAAATACAAATTGGTTTTAGTTTATAGTAAATGTTGCATTCTATAGATAAGAAGTTCTGATTTCATAATATACCATTGAAACCATTCTGCTGATAATTAAGGGTGAATGTGACTTTTACGCCAGCGGCATCTGTCGCCCACGAAAGGAATCGAGGATTATGCATCTTTCGAAGCACATCGGAAATCGCGCATTAAACCAATTTTAATAAAATAGAAAGGAATCATCAGCTTAATGTAGGTATTTTTCAATAACAAAATATCACTTTATTGGTCGGATGCAGTAATAATATATTAAACAAATACATTATATGCACAATATAGTGAAATTTAGTGTCAATCATTACATTCGGTGATGAAAAATTAAGTAAGTTCCTCAGTGCTCTGGCGGGAAATATATTTGAAATTTTAGATTACACCACCTCTTGATAAAACAAACGAAAAAGAGCTGCAAGCTCAAGCTCAAGACAGCATAAACACATGCTATAAATTTTGGTAATACTACATGAGAATACTGTATCTTTGTAATTCATTCCGTGTTTGTGTACATCAACCTTTTTTCGTAGCCGTATTAAGGTAACGTAAATTTATCTCTTCCGTAAATTCTTCCTTTTGTTAGAGTAACAAAAATTCTGTTGCTAAAATTGTGTAGAATGAGTAAACTCTACAAACAATCAACAAATGTTCATTAACATTGCAAGGAAGTACAAACGTAATATTTTTCTTTAAAGCGTCTTTTCAGAGGTATATTTTTCCGTGTAAATATAGTTATTGTGCAAAATATTTAGTGCTATTCCTGAGTAGCTAAGTTTTTCTAGGTGCTACCTTAGATTGCGCGATTGGCTTAGCGAGGATCGACATATTTTCACCTATAAGAAGCCAATTGAATAACTGTGATTCAGTGACATATGAAAATATTGAAAATTATGTGTTAAATAAACGGCAAAATCTTTCAAGTTACCAGGTAAAATTAAACCTGTTTCGTGAGGTGCTACGCAATAGGGAAACGAAATAACGAAATCCTATTGAACATACCAAATATTTTTAGATAGCATCATAAAAGATTCAATGAATTAATTTCCTTTAGCCATGTAGAAATAACGGCGAAGGTATGGAAAACTAATTAGATTTTCCTTAATCCAAATTTGTGGAACCTAGTGAAAGAACAGAACGAAGAGTAGCCAGTGAAATTTGTTCAGAGAAAACAATAAAAGAGCTAAATTTCACTTAGCAAATACATCTTAGGGCTGAAAATTAACAGTATGCTGCTAAAGTGGTTAACGTTATTTCATCGTTCGCACTGGCGACTAGCACATTTAAGAATCGTGTAATATGTATTTTTAAAATGTTTCATACAGATTTTGAGCTAATTACTCTACATACTCCTCATACCTAAAAGAGCTAAATACCTTAGCACTCCATAAAACAAGAGTTTAAATATATATCTATACGTATGCTTGTATTTTCGGATCCATTTGTATCGAGCTAATAACCAACTTAGAAAAAAAGGTCTTTGACCCCTGAAGCAATGGATTTGCAAGTACCGCCGAACATCGCGGGCAGAACTGAAACATGGATTTTCGTCGCAATCTTCAACCGATAGCAATTACTCATCAGTCAACGAAAAATAATAATAGTGCTTTTATTTCTATAAACTTCTTGTTGAGCAATAAATTGTGAGTTAATTTCTTTTATTGCGTATTTAAGGTTCAGTTTCATGTTATAACTCCATTCATTTAGGAAGTCACTCTAACTGTAAGTAATGTTCCTGTCTTTTTAAAGATGCCAGGATGTTTTCAATATGCTTTAACTATTCTTTGCCCATATTAAACTGTGGAATTCATAATTTAACAATTTTTTGTAACTGCACGCTTGGTAACTGTCCTGCCTCTCTTACTAAATCGAAATTTGTCTTTTTTCATTTTCGTAATTTGAAACTTAAACATCTTCATTAGTTTCTTTTATATTGCACACAGTACTCCGCCATATTTCTACATTATTTAACATTTTTGGGATTTAGTTCATAATCTAAGGCCATGTCATGCCACGTAAATATTATTTTTCCATACTACCCCCTTTTTCATATCCTTTATCCTGCCATATTGAATCTGCCATTTTGTTTTCATTTTCTATTTTTTAAATCAGATTCGTAATCAGTGGTCTGAAAGACTTTTATATACCAAATAAGATTATCATATTTTGGCCATCTTTTCGGAATTTGACCCCACTATGCGACGCCTTCGTTGTAGTTACCAACGGGGTAAATTGTCTTGCCAAGTTACCCCGTTGGTAACTACCTTCCCAGTCAAGGGCAAGGGCAACTGCGTTGGTCAAGGTCATGCCTTCCCAGAAAGGTCAAACTGCCTATCCGTGCTTCCGTATCGGATAGGCAGTGTAATCTTTCTGGGAAGATTAATTTAAAAAATGGTGTATTATTTGGAAACATTTTAAGCTTCAGTCGGTGTGCGTTCAAGATCGTTTCAGCTTATGTTAACACTAGCCATATTCTGATACACATAAGGTTTGTTTAACATGTGAGGGTGAAGTCCACGTAACACAGAGGTTTTCGCCAAATTCTCACAATCAAGGCAGGGAATGTGGTTTCCCAGGAGTGTCTATCCTCTTTAGGAGGTGGTTTCCCGAAAGTTCCCGTGCTCGTATATATGTACCTGCATAGGGTTAGTTGTGAGTGTCCTTGAGCAGCCCCAGATGTTTTCTACATATATGCCTCTTTGATGGTTTCCGGCGTAACGTTATGGAATAGCTTCAAAATGAAATGAAAAACCTTCTAAATTCCAAAAAAGTAAACTTTAATGACAACCTAGGTCTCGTCGCTGAACGACACCATAAGGTCAATTATAGTAGGATAACACACAATATATTAACTCAGTGGCATTGGGGGTTGAAAGGGTGGAAAGAGGAGGGAGAGAGTTCGGCTGGGGGAATTAGGGGGGAGGAGAAAAGTGCAAGCAAAGGGATTAGGGGAAAGCAAGGAGGATGGGTACTGCGATTGGGGGACTAGGATCTACTGTGGTCGGGAGGGGATGGGGTGGTTGTGCGAGCGTATGTCACGACCGTGTCGCATGGTGGGGAGTGGGAGGGTTTGGAGGTTGGATGGTGACTTTAGGTGATGGAAGGTTCAGCAGAGGTCAATGGATTTGAAAAAGGTAGTCATTAAGTATTATACATTTGTCACTTTTTACATATCTTAAAATTTCCACTTAATCAAGAGAGTAATTGGGGCCCTTCTTTTCCACGTGGAGGATTTTGGGTTAAATCGGGACTACTGTGGCGACTTCAATCAAATTCTTGGCAAAGAGTGAAGGATTGTTGATCCTTAAACATGCCTTATGCCTTTTTATTCTTATTTTGAATGTCCTGCCAGTCTGCCCGACGCATATATTCTTACAAACATCACAAGTAAGCTAAAAAACTCCACTCTTATGTAAGGGGTTCACCCTATTTTTAGTGAGCCTAATTTAGTTTTTTAAATTTTTCTTGTATTAAAGTCAGCCTTTAACTTTTCTTTGGGTAACAACTAACTGATTTTAGGATAAATATTTCCCAAGTATATGATTCTACGCCATTTGATAGATTTGGCCTTAGTGATGAGAGTGGAAAATATGCTTTACATATTTTGCTTTTGGTGAGTTTCAATGATTTTAGGGGAATGTCCGTTATGATGTTGACATACATTTCGGAAAAAGTTTATCCCAAAACCAAGTTAGTCGAAAAGTACCTGAATTGCGTCATTTAACAACCGGGTTGCCCCTTTTATGTGCTTGCATTTTAACCTATATTACCAAATATTATTTTTGTTAATGTTAGAGTACATTAATTCGAATTCGAGAAATTCCAAATCTGTATTGAATTTTTCTAGATGATAGGGGATCTAGTGATGTGGCCAGAAGTTTATCCGGTTTTGGAAAACATTGAGAAATACTGTTAAGCCTTAGATCCATATTTCATGTGTACAAATTAACAGGCTCATTTGTGAGCTGCATTCCATAAATGTGTTAGATTTAACGCATGGAAGTGGCGATCGACCACTGTGTGTGTACTAAAAATTGATACATGGTCGTAGACATAATGGACCTTGAATAAAAAGGGATAGAATTCTTTCTCCAATGTGTTCTCTCTTGACGCATTTTTTTGCCGCTTGAAAACGGTGGACTACCCGTATGCCGAGGAGATTGCCCCCTTTTTTCGATTTCGATAAAATTTTCAGGCCAACCGGAGTGGTAATTATACGATTCTCCATAATGCTCTTCCACGGCTGCTCTTCCTGCGTCAGCTATAATTCTCATTGCTTTTTAAGGCCTCGTTCAAATTATACCTCAGAACGTATTTTCGGAATAATGCGATACAGCCTTTTTTTCTTCTAAATTGCGGGAACAGCGTTTTTCGTGTTCCGGAATTCAGTTTCTGAGTTTATTTCTATTTTTTTCCAGCTTGGCAGTTCAATTTAAGTCTATAAAAAAGTACAAAACAGCTATGCGGTACGAAAGGGAAGAATTTCCGGTTTGCTTCCTATAAAAATAGACTGTTTTCTGTAAAATACAAAGTTAAATAGCTTTTCGAATATTGCTTTTTTGAAGTCGTGCTTACGCTTTTAAGAATTCATGCAGTTCGGTTGATAATTATGAGCCTAGCAATAGTAATTTTGAATTTAAATTGTGTGCATTATAAATTCTTAATAATCAATTTAACCGTCTATAGTTTTTCTTACCATTGGTAAAATGCATTTCCTAATTAATATCCCTTCGTTAAATTTATTTATAATGAAAAACAGATTCATCAAAAAAAATCAATTCACTTCTCCATTTTATAAATTTATGGTTTAAGTATTGGATGACATGAATCGTTCATGACATTTTTTGCTTTGACTCTTTGCTTTTTATTGCACAGAAAATCAATTTTGTCATATATGCTGTAGTATACCCTGACAATTCTTATTCTTTATGATGCAGGTACGATTCCTTCGAATGTCACCAATGCTGTGACAAATGCATAGGTATTGCATGCACTTTGATCTTTAACTCCATTTTCCAAAGACCCGTTGCTAATTAAACAAATTATAAAATTTATGACTAGATTCTCATTTTATTGAGGCGATAATAATTCATAAATATTCAATTGCTAAAGAGTCATTCCATATGAAACCATCCACCCTTATTGCCAAACATATATTTAACTTTCCTGAAGTTTATCAGTTTCTTGTAATATTAAAACATTTTATTATTTGTTTTAGTCGTTCGAGTTTTGGCGGCCATTTCTAATTGGCCATACACTGCGTCTTTCAGTACCATGTATTAATATCAACGTATTAAATCGGAAGATTCTTGCGAGATCAAGTGAAATAAACACCTGATGAAATAAACTGTGCTATAAGAACATTATTATACTCATAATTATATATGCTGGGAAATTTTACGGTTTGTTATTTCATCATATTTATATCAATGTTTCATATATGCGTTTCTTTTATACAGCTTGTAATCACGGTGACACGTAGTTTTTTAACAGTCACGTAAGAATGAGAATCCCCAATCCTCAAGCTTTTTATGTGTCACAAGGTATAATCGTAAGTAGGACACGTCTTTAGAAAAAAAGTGGAGGAGTTCCAATTTTAAATGGGATCAGTCAGCCACAACCTACTTTCCCGAAGCTTAGAATTAAAAAATACCTAGCTTTTTTATTGAAATTAATTTTTCAGAATGTTTTACGCACGTGGGGACCGCACCGCAAAGATATATTCTCAGTTACATTTGCACCGGACCCAATTCTCTCTCTTTGGGTAGCTAATCGGCGTGAGAAATATTAGCGCTAGCAAGCCCGTTTTAAATGTTCCGACGAACATCATTTGGGGCGTTTGGGGGGGGGGATGAGGGGTAACATGGTGTGCCCAGGGTTAGGGAGAGGGTGGAAGTGAATGGAAAGAAAGGATGGCATGGGAGTGTGAGGGTATAGGCGGTTGGGCGGTCCCGCGCGACACACCCACTAATCACGCCAATGAATAACTTCCGTAAAAGGAAGAGGCTGGGGCTTAGGGAGGAGAGGGGGGCAGTTGCGTGGGAATGAGTGCAAAATGGTGGAAGAGGACATTAAATCATAAAAAAAGAAAAAAAAACATGGAAAAAGCGTAACGGAGGGAAGTTTGAAGGGAGGGGATAGGAAAGAAAAGTTTGTATGCTGGGGATGAGTGTAAAGCAGGAAGACAAAAAGTCGAATCCCGTATTGATCTTATGTTTCCCTGGCTGAAGCATACTTTGCCGCACTCATGGCTATTGGGCCCGGTTGACTAGGGAGCAATCGAGTTCCGCCTCGAAACCAATAACTTTAATTGAGTCGCTGGCTTCCACTTGAGTTACACCTGGAAACCGGTCTCAAAAAGCATTCCGAATCCAAGGGTCAGTGGAATTGGAAGGAAACGTCTCGACTAATCTGGAGGTACCTTGAAATAAAGGGGTGGCGCTAAAAATAAACGTTATACCGGTGCGTAATCAGTTGTAAAGAAGGCATTTTGATTAATATGATACTAAATTTTCATCAAGATACGGTTATAAAACAACCACTACTCATGTGAATAAAATCACCTTTCGTTATAATGCTTATATATGTTTACTCTAGCTCCCGGTACAGTGCTATACCCAGATTTCATTACTTAGAATCGTTACCATCGCTGAAGTGGAAGACTCAAATAGCTTCTAGTTTTGAGATTAAACTGGGAGACGTATATTAGAACCAGTGTCTACGTGTTGCCATTCATCTGCCATTGGGCGGGTTTATTTTTAGTACACAATGCCAAAATCTGAAAAATAAAGTCATGCATACATAATTATTTTTAGGAAGAAATATGAAGTTCTTCAGAGTGTTAACAATGTGCTTGAGCTTTAAAACGTGGATCGTAACTAAATATTTTGCGCCTGTAGCAGCTTAATCAGTTGAAATGAAGCCATTATTTACATATTTTATCCGTTTCATCTCACATGGTTACATCCATTTCAACTCAACATGGTCTCTAACACCTTCTGTGCTTCCCTCACTCAAATTAAGTACTTCGCACAGTATCTTATAATCCTCTCATTAATTTCCCATATCTTTTTGCCTCATATTCTGGCCAGTGGCCCAGGATCATTACCGTCAGATGTTGATCTAATTAGGAGTTGTGTTTGTATATTTTATCTTAACGTGGCGACTGACCTTATAAGATGTAATCTTAATTGTTTTTTTTTTTCAAAAATTGTATATTATGTCCAATATGTGCATTGATCCATTGAGAATCAATAATAGCTCAAATAGATACGATACTACATAGTTTTAACTCAGTTCATCATTAAAGACTATAATTAAATGATTGCGGCAGACTGTTCGCATGCTGTAATTTCAATGGATGGAGAATGTTAAAATATGTTCATTAAGAGAACTAGTCTATATTCCAAACTAATTATTTTCGATCACTGATCATGGTTTGGAGAATATGCGCATAGTGCGGAAACCATGGTTAACTAATAGATACTTAAAGTGCAGATTATAACCATGTATTTTGCATGTTTGACTCTAAACGACTGTACCAATTGATACATAAGACATTCGCTAATATATAGAAAACATAGTTATTTGATATCCTGCTGTCGTGGCTTAATTTTTATAGGGTGCCGGTTTATATATGGTACCTACAATTTGATTGAGTAGTGGATAAATGGCAGAATTTCTTAAATAAAATATGGCTAAAACACCAACGAAGTACAAGTAGCTGTAACTGAAGAAAGCTATTGCTCATAGCGCTTATGCTCATTGTATGAAAGGGTGACATTTACAACCTAGAAAATCTGCCGAAAAAGTCATTTAATGTGAATAAAAATTGACATTTGACCAACTCTAATCATAAGTACCTAATTTCATTTTTAGATCCCTGGTCTGGCGCACTGTAGTCGCGTTTGTACGAGGATACGAAGTGAACGCAGTTACAGCTCTTTGGATAAGAATTTTCATGCTCATTAGAAAACCACAATGAAGTGTCACTTCTTGGCCCCGTAGTCCGTAATAATTTGGTTAAAAAAATGTTCAGTGTATAAGTTTGATTTTTTATTTGCCATCATTAAAGAAAAAGATGGATAACGGATCCGCCACTTACATTGATCACAATTTTCAGAGAAATAGAAATCCCGGGGACATGCCAACCGGAGGTGGTCTTAATGTATGTACTTATTTTTACGGAGTATCTCTCATTTTTTATTTGGTTCTAAACGCGTAAAGAGGCGTGCGTGGATACTATTATATTAATATTAGTGTCCACGCATACTTGACGTTAGTAAATTAGACCTTAAACAATCACAAATTTGTGCAGCTTTTGATAATCGACTATTTGAAGGGAGGGTAGGTAAGTGGAAGAGTTGATGACGTCACGATCTTCGATACCTTCTTTCCTGAAATGTAAAGTAGGAATTTGCTTTTACTCATTTCCTTGGAAATCTAACCATGGGAATTACGCCGAAATTGATCATAAGTCTGTCATTAAAGTAGAATATCACCATATCCTGCACTTGAACTTATTTTTATATCAAATTTTGTGGTGCATGAAAGGCTTCTTATGTGCCGTGGTTCTTAGTTATTCATTGCCCTAGTCGAAAAGTCCTTTATGACATCAACTTCGCTAACCCCCAGCACTAATTACAACTCCCTACTATGACTATTACAAATCATACTCCTCTTCGCTAGGCAGGATATTTAAGTAAGAAAAGCCATTTTCTACCTGCAAAACACCATTAACTACTAGCTAAAAATTAAAACTCTGCTGAGATTATTTTAACTTAAACGTGAGCTGGTTGTAGTAATTTCGATGATTTTCGAAAGTATCATCAAGAATTAAAATGATCAATGTGCAGAGTGAAATATCTGTTACAGTAATGTTCAGAATGCTAATCCTCCTCCTTGAATTCATAACGAAAACTTATGTAAAACAGAAAAATACGTATATTATTCAAATTTAAACTGTCGGCAAGAGTTTATAAAAAATCGCCGAGTTGTAATCAGGGTGAAGCGTTTCTAATGACTCGAAGTGGGTGGAAAGGAAAGATGAAAGGCTGAGTGTGGGGTTTGGTTTGGCTGGGGGTGTGGTGGCGGTTAGAAGACGGCGTAGAATAGGTACGGACCTCGCGGAATCTGTTGGGTTTCGCGATTCGTTTGAAAAAGAGGCTTGCGGAAGGTGATTTAAAAAAATAAGGCTGTGGGCGTGGTAGTTCCCGATTGCGGGGTAGAAATGCGGCCTCCACCTTCTTCCACCGTTGGGGGCGTGCGGTTGGAAAGGGGACAGGAAATGGGCTAGATCGCACGCGAAAATTTTATTTAATTCCCTCCTCTCATGAGGTTTTTCTAACCTCTTTTTTGCTTCCTTTACCACTTCCTCAAAACCAAAACCACCTCCTCCTTCCTCTCGCCCTTTCTCCGTTTTCTTTCCGGAATAAATATATGCCGGTTGGAGGTGAAAATAAGGGGAAAGCATAAGGAAAAAGAAGCGTGAGAAATAGGGTAGGGATGGGTGATATTTAAATTTAACGATTGAATGGCTATATTAACTTTGCATCGAAAAAAATGTATGGTGGTCAATATTGCGTGTCGTATTATTACAGGGTACAAAGGGTAGCATAAGTACTACTACTTAAATTCAACATAATTCTACGGCTGTCATTTCGTACTTATACCGTCTAGCTATTACAAAAAGGGACGATAGCAAGGGGGCATGATGACTACCACTTCAACTACCAGGCGAACCCAGCGATGATTTTCTTCCACAAACCGATCATCTACAAATATACTGATCCGCAATTTCAGTAAGTAGTGTATCGCAGTCAGCATAGCCCAATATCGCATATTGTGTGAAAGTGCGAGTCAATTTTGCATATTGCAATGCGAAACCTCATGAATATCACATTAGAGGGCTGCACGCAATGGGAGAAAAACCTCTTACTTCAAAATTGCGAGGCGGGCTGACTGCTAGCGAGGGTCGGCCTATTTTAAAATTTTCTTACTACGAGTATGCTGATAAGACGGAAACGATGCAACCTGTATCTGAAATTAAATCCCATGTAATACGTTTATATCTTATTAATTTGGGTTTTGCTTTCCAACACAAGCATACATATTAGCGAGATGGATAGCGATGTAGCTCTCTGGAATTTCATTTAAGAATATTTAAGAATTAGTATTTGGCAATATTCCTCAAAACGTGATAATTTCCTGACCGGTTTTGATGCCTTAAACATAACCAACCGAGTAAAAATGCTTTGATGACGATGTTTGAAAAATATAATGGAACTCTGATGATAATTAAAATGATGGGGTGAGCTCTTAAGGCTAGACAAATACAAAAATTAAAGGAATTCTCCAATAACCGTAAAAAATTGGCACCACTCGTCAGAGATCGTTTGCCGGGATTGGACTTCCACAGCAGAGACCAACCCCAGCCTCTCCACCAGAAAGCCCTCATGTGATAGTTTACGGGAAGAATGATTCCACCCCAGTGACCAACACAGCCGCAATCACACAACTCAGATAGGTTCCTTCGCTAGGCTAATGGGACCCCGCTAAGGATACGTAGGTTTATAACCTGGAATCCTTCGTAAGACTAATGAGATCCTACTTTAGGTTTCTGGTTATTAACTCAACCACACACACACGCACACTCACTAGCACTCAATATCACTCAATCACACGCACAAATGGGCCCAACTTCTGGTGAAAACTGCTCCAAAAGAGCGCGGTAAAAATCATACAGACAAGAACGGACGAGGGTGAGGGTCGAATACGCGTATTTCGGCTACCAAGTAGCCCTCTTCAGCGATCCGAAGGAAAAGCGTCACAACAACGCAAAGTTGAAGTGATGAAGGGTAATGAAATCCAAGATGATATGAAGGTAAATGATGAGGGGTTGGAAGGGGTGGACATGACGTCAGCAAAAGCGGGGGAAGGGAGACCGGCGTAAACAAAAGGATAAAACCAGCAACAAAAAAGGGGAGTCGGTAACGGACATAAGGGGAGGACATTGGGAGGAGGAGGGGAGGCTAAGGGGGAGGGGAAGAGGAGGAAGAGAAAGTTAGCGCGTGACTACATCTGTTAAAACAAGTGACGAATTACTCACAGTTCAAAACTGAGAATAGGGAAGAATGAGGAATGGGTCCAGAGTCACTGTTTAGGAGATTCCCTTTGTTTATAAAAATAATAATTTTCTCGTAAGCGACTAATAGGTTATTACCTGTGTGCTTCAAAAGATTCAAATTATCTTTTTATACGTTGTGACCGGCCTGGATTAAATGCTGTGCCACGTTAGACTTTACGGGATTATTATTTCTGTAGTGAGAATATTGTTCTTTGAATCTAGTTTGTAACATACGTCGTGTCTGTCCTATGTTAGCTAAATGGCAAGTGTTGAAGTTGATTTGGTAGATGCCTAATTTTTCAATTGCCGGAATTTTATATTTAGCGTTTCCCAAGAGGTTTTTAAGTTTATATTGGTAAGAATAGGAGATTTTAGTTTTGACAGATTTGAATATTTTATCGATTGGGTAGGTCTCTGCTGTGGAAGTCCCATCCCCGCAAACCAACGCAGCAAGGTTAGCGATCTCTGACGAGTGGTGCCAATTGTTTACAGCTATTGGAGACTCCCTTTAATTTTTAACTCTTAACTTTAATGATAATGTTATCAAAGCCAGTCTGTGAATGAAAACTTTGTTTGAAATATTCCAAAGCCCTGGTTTTATAACGTCAGATAAACCTAAAACGCAAGATAACGTACCCTTTTTGTTAACTTGATGTTAACTGTGAGTTGAAGTGTATTATATATTAAACCAGACTGTCGGTTAATTTATGTGAGAATTAATTCAAAAAATGTATGAAATACGGTTTTCATGCCGTAAAAATATATAACCATGTAGATATGAATGCCTCTATATCATTTATCTTGGTCGATGCATCAAAACATCTCACTTACCTGGTTAAATTTAGGAAAATGGTTTTAAAATGTTGGTTAAACAGAAAAGTATCCGGCATCCCACTTTTAAATGGAGGTGAGTCGAGGAGAGGGTTTTTCATTAAATGCTCGTTTGTGGTTGGTTGGTTATTTAGGTAGGTGAACGAATACTGAGGTCATTTGCGCCATGGAGTATAGATGTTTAGGCTGGTTAGTGAGGGATTATGTGGGTATCGGAAGAGGCTGGAGTGAAACCCGGCACCGACATTAATCGATTCTTAACGACTGGCGCCAAGGTGACCACAGTTTAACGTCTCATCCGGTAGATGGATTTTATGTGAGTGCACTTTATATAATACACTCAATAAGACACCAAATTAGCCATCGGGTTTCAAAAAATATCGTTCGGGTACCGAACCGGGGCCTTCGGGATGGCAAGCCATTAATAGTCTCCACATCAAGCCAGAATCCCCTAAAAATTATTTTTCTCTGTTTTAGATGCCCCCCCAGCCTTTCCTTCACATTCCTGCCTAGTGTGCGTGCCATCAGCCCCCTCCTTTAGAAAACCTCCTTCCTCTTTTTCGCAAACGTAATTTTCCTCGTAGCATGGTTGGTGTGGTGGTTAAAGAATGGTGATAGCGAAACATTGTGGCTGTCGCCTGCGCGAAGCGTGACGTTAACTAGGAGAAGGCTCGGCTAAGGAGAGGAAGGGAGAGCACAGCACATGCTAGGCAAAGCTTCCAACATAACTGCATTGAACCCGAGAGGGCGGAAAAGTGCAAGCAGCGAGTTTCACGACAATGTTTACGGTCCAAACAAAGCTGCATCGAAATACGATCATATCGTTCACAACCACCGGGGGAGTACATTTGTCCTGAAGTTTAGGTCTTCTTTTGTTTATGGTGTGGATATACGCGGTAGAGGTCGTGGTATTCGTCCTACGCGTAGACAGTGGTGAGTAAGAACCATGTATGCATTATGTTTTGTGTTGACTGAGAATTAAGTACCACCTAAACAAATGAATTAAGAGTCATGGGGAGCAATTCAGATGATTTTAATGATAGATTTGGCATTTTAAGTTGAAAATGAAGATCTACGATCTTGGAAACCCTAGTAGTCTAACGCAGAGACTATTTTACTCCTTTACCTATTCCTTTATTGTGAGGAATTCATAGAGAACGAACCCTTCTAATGATAACAGCTTTCCAAGCAACTATCACCATGTTTCTCTACCAATAAACTGTCTTCTTATTCCGACGACCTGGGTTCAAATACCGGCATTAGTGTAGATTATTCAGAGAAATCCCAATCCCTCAACTGGTGCCTCCCGGAGAGATGCTTTGTATCATGTAACCGTAGACCTCTTGTTACTCCTGTGGCCATTGGAAACCAAGTTGGTTTTTGGCCTCACCAACGTACTGCCTTCACCTTATTTGGCCTTCTGCCGTATCCAGATCTACCCATTTAAGCTTCCTTAGATCTTTTTTCATTTCGTCACTCCAATGCATTCTGGGACTTCCTTAAGGTCGTACTCAATTTGTTTTTCCTTTTCCTTTCCATACATTACTGATCATTGTGTTTTCATTACTTTTATGTACATGTTAATATACCCGATGTAAAAGGCCGTTCGTGCTGTTTTCGGGGATGTGGAAATAAAATAAATAATAATATGTCCCAGGCACCTTAGTCTTTTACTTCTAATTATTCCTTTAATGTCTGGTTCTTTGTATAATTGTCTTTATTCTTCCTTATTCGTCTAGTGCCAACTTCCTGAATTGGTCCATATATTCTTCGCAAAATGTTATTCTCGAATATTATGAGTTTTTTTTCAGGGACTATCTTTTGAGGGCCGGCATCTCAGATCCATGTAATAATATATATAATCTTATTTTTGTATTTTTTGATAAGATCTTACTTTTAAATAACTTTATTAGACCCCAGTACATTCTATCTGCTCTTTTTAGCCTTTCTTAAATTTTTGCATCTTTCCTATTATTCCAAGTAGTGTTTACACATATTTATTTTAATTGAACTGTTTTTTTCGAATCTGTAGGATAATACTGATAACTAATCTCCATCATCTTCCTCTCTACCAATTTTTATGTACTTTGTCTTGTTTTCATTTACTTCTAATTCAACCGTAGCTACTTCTTTGATGAGACTCTGAGCTAGAGGTTTTAAATATATTTTACCGGTCGGTTAATTATAAAATCAATTTTTAAGTGCCGGCCCCGGTGGCGGCGGGGTAAAGTCCTCGCCTGCTAATCCGAGGGTCGCGGGTTCGAGTCCCGCCTGGGTCGGTTTTTCACTTGCCCAGGGCATGGGTGTTTGTCAAGTTCTGGTGGTTTGGCCCCTAACAAACCTGAAGACAAGCCAATGGCTTATCGGGATTTCAGGGGCATACGGACCTCCAAAATCGTTGGAGAGCAAAAGAAAATCCTCTTTATTTTCAGCTACTATGGCTACATCATCAGCAAAGACCAATAGGTTAATTTTCTCAGGAATCTTTGCTCCCCCTGGAGCATTCCTTGTCTCTTTTAGTGTTCCCTCTAGGGCTAATTTGAAGAGGAGAGGTGACAGGCCATCCTCCTGTCAAACACCTATATTTATTTCAAATGTGACTGTGTATTCTATTTCACTTTGACATTTCCATTTGAACTCACGCACATTTTTACAAGATTTATCATTTTCTCTTATAAATTATATTTTATCATTACAGTCCAAAGTTTATCTCTATATATAGTGTCATAAGCTTTGGTGAAGTCGATAAATATTAAAAATAAGTCTCAATTAAATTCCCAATATTTTGCGGCCAGTCCATTCATGATTAATATCTGGTCTATAGGATATCTAACTTTCATAAATCCTGCTTGATGGTCTCCAACTATTTCCTCTGCTTTTTCTGTAATCCAGTTCAATATAAGGAGAGTATTTTGTACGTTGTGTTTATTAATGACATTCCCCTGTAATTCTTACAATCCAATTTATATCAACTTTTTTATGTAGTGGTACATAAACTGCTTCTGTCCACTCTTCCGGTATTTTCTCTGTTTTCCAGACCGTCAGGATTTATTTGTGTAAGTAACATACTAGTTCCTCACTTATCTTTGTAATCTTCACTTTCTTCCTCTTCAGCGTTTCTCTCTGACACCACTTGCTTCTCAAGTCTTTTTTTTCTTATGCTCTCCCTTCTCCTTTTTAATTCAAAAGATCCATGAATTACTCTTCCGAAATGGTTATAACCTCACATGGTGCACTGTTTACTCTTCCTACTTTGTCTTTCATTCCCAAAACTGTTGTTTGAGATCATTTCTGGAAAAATCTTATTTTTCTGTAAAGTCTCTTGGATTATTTTTAATATAGTCTTCTTCAGCTTTTGAAAGTATATTGTTTATGTAGTTTCTATTTCGAATCTCTGTACTCGAGTGACTTCTCCGCAAATGAATTGTATCTTTCTTTTAATTATATTGATTTGTTAGCAAGTGCCTTTTTTTGCTTATTTCCTTTCTTCTACAATTTTTCTGCAATTTTCATGAAACCATTGCTTTTTCATAGTCCGTGCAAATTCTTTTACATTTATTTTTAAATTCTCCCATATTTTTTCTACTTTTTCCTGTCCATTTAAAGACTCATTTCTCTGATTCCTTAGTCAGCAGTGTAAACCGTTTAGTTAATTCGATTTGATATTCCTTTAGCTTCTTCGTCTTCAACTTTGATTTTGTTTCTCTTTTCTATTTTCAGCTTTTGTCTTAATTATATTAGTACTTGGTAATGGTCGTTACTCCAATTGGCTCCTCTTAGGCGTGTTACTTTTGTTATTGAGCTGATATATCTTGAGTCTACCTCAGCGTGATCTTTCTGGTTTGTAGTACGGCCATCAGGTGATGTTAAAGTCCCCTTGTATATGTCCTTTCGTGGAAATTTTGTGCTAGCAATGCATAAGTTAAGTGAGCATGCAAGTCTCACTATCATAATACCGTTGTCGCTTGAGTTTTTGTGTAGGCTCTCTTTTGCCGCTATTTTACTCTGTCCACTTTAATATTTGCGTCACCTAGTCATAAAAGTGCACCATATCCTGGGGTGCCTGATACTACTTTTTCTAGTTGTTTATAGAATATACCCTTACTTTCATTGTCACTCTCTTCTGTAGGGACATAGAAACTAATAACAGATATATTGCTAAACTTTTCTTCTAGCCTAGTATAACTAATTCTCTGTTAAAGCTTTAAATTGTATCACAGATTCTAACAGTTGTTTTTTGATGGCAGAACCTACGCCTGCGTAGTGTCTTCCATCATCACAGCCACTGTGCATTATTTGGTAACTAGGTATTAGAATTTAATTTTCCACACCAGGGCCATCTAAATTCTAGTAAAACTATCAGATCTATGCTGTAGGCTTCCTACAAGAATATCCATTTTCCCTGGCGTAGATAAGGTTATAACATTCCACGTTTCAAATTGAATACCCTTGAATCCTTCCCGTTGTAGGTCTTTCTAATAAATCCATCCATTTCCGAGGCTTTTTTTTTTGGTGTTTCGTAACAAGAAGATTTTTACTGGGCAAGGTTGTTGGCCTTGCGCCCAACCCCCAACCAGGAGAATCAGGGTATGCCTTTTGGTCTGGCTCCTACCTCATTAGGACCTGTCAGGCTAGGGAGGCCCTACCAGTATCTACGCTACCGCCGGCATAGCTCTCAAGGTTGTCGGAGCATGCAAGCCCAACCGCCACGTGGGGCAAGGATACCTTCGGGGGGAGAGTTCTTGATACCTTATGTTAATGGGTGGCTAATGCTAGCTAATATTTACTATTCCTCCATTCCCAAATCAATCCTATCCTTATCTTTCATCCATCCTTATTGGCGCAAACGACTTCAGTTGCCAGTCGTTTCCCCGACATAACTAACCAACAACCTATTGGAGAATGTTTTTAGGATGGTTGATGGAGGGCGGAAAAAGGATCTGTATGAAAAAGCCAGTAAAAAATTGTAATATACAAAATTTTTGTTAGGGTTGACTGGGTGAAGGTGAATAGCGTTCAGTAAGAAAAGAAAGGAGCATAGGGGAATATCAGGAGGAAGGTTTCGGTTTACCGGTAGGTTATATAATTTACTCGAAGCGGAAAAGGCGAAGTGTGAGGGTGGAAATACATGCAAGCAATTGATTTCGATGTATAGAGGAAGATATCGCTTGTACAAGGATCGGAATATGGATGAAATGTATTTGGAAAAACCTTGGAGAATTTTGAGAGAACATATTAACAAAATATCTACATAATCTATAAATATATCACCTACCGATACATAGTAATTATCTCGTAGTAAAGTATTAGCTTGTTCTAGAATTTTTAAAGATATTTTGCAGAGTAACATCCGCTTCATCCACAAAATATCAGAACAAAATATCTAATGAAAAAACTTTATATTCAGTAAAACTTTTCAATTTTCAAGAAATAACTGCAATTAATGCACAACTATATTTTCCACGAAACATATTCTAATAGCTGTTTGGGGGCATTATAGTGATCAGCACCGCTAATCAGTGTACTCTACGATTAAATTGAATGGCTACCTGTCGTAATTTTGTATTATACGATTGTTGATGTTATATTTTCACCTTTTACTATGGTATGACTGTTTTATTAGCATAGTGAAAATATGAGTGAACTAGATATTTTGTAGACATCTAGTAAATATCTTATATATCTAAGGCGTTTTAATCACCGTATGGATCGCTGCGGTAGGTGTATAGGTGAAGGAGCGAGAAACATTGGTAGGTTAAAAATATCATATACTTCACATTTGTCATGTGATCCTTATTGTGCCTATGAATCCAAGCTTGTTTCATACTCGCCAAAATATACCCAACTGGAAAAGATAATGAAAATGGGTAAGGACTTGACAAGATGAGAACCCTGCTTTCCGCTCACTCACAGAAGTTACGCAGCGCTGGTCTAGGCTTTCATTTTTAGAGGTGAAGAACATTGTATACATCCAAGTGCCGCTACCCTTGTCTGCAAGTCGCAGACCATAAGTGCGAAATGACCTTAGCCGTCGAAACATGTTAAAATGAAGTACTAATGCTACTACAAGGATGAAAAAAGAGGTAGGAAAAATTTGACGATCGAGTGGGGAGCACAATTTATATTGCCACTTAGTGATAAATTTAAAAAAAATGGAGTCTAATGATGGAGCGGATTATCTGTCAATGTTGATATTAGCATTTAGAAGTATTTGGCATCTACCTAGGTGCAGACCTTTCGCTGCATGAAAAAGAATGACTATATATGTATTTTAAATTTCTCGCTTTACGTGCGAAGAATAATGCCAAACAGAGCTACAACATCGTACTTCTTATGATCAATTGTGCATGATTCTAATACAATTTTTCCTATCACAGAATATGTCAGTTATTTTTAACACGAAATTGTGAGGAGATATGGTGGATAAAATGGGCGAGAAAGATTTGACATTTGATTTGGCTGGAAAGAAATTAGTTCCGAGACAGCTGACACCGAGAAAATAATAAAAAAAATCCAGAAATTTGTCGGTTAGGGAGTAGGCTTATTGTGATTTTGAGTGGTGCGTGTATAGTGGGTTATTTTTGAGTAAAATTTGAAAAGGCAAACTTGACAGAAAATGTGGGCGATGGGGAAGAGTTTGGAAATGAAATCCTAAGGTCAATTGTTGTGGTTGGAAGAAAGGAGATTTGAATGTCATCGGCCCTATTCGTATTCGACCTGTGAAATATTTTAGTGAGATGAAATTGAAAATTGTTACGCATATTTTCAGGATATAAATCCTTTTTAAAATGTGCCGGAAAAAGAGGTATTATTCAAAATATATACTTTTGAAAAATTGGCTTTTGTTTAAATTTCCTTGGGTCGCATGGATCTGAAGTCATAAAATAACAGACGTCTTTTATGCCATGTGGTCAAGTAACGGTGATGATTTTATTTAAAAAGATTGTTATTCTGTCTGCTATCACTGTTAACGAACGACTTGGCTCACGTAGAAAATTTTCCCTTTTTTAATTACCATACTCTTATTTATTTTCAACGACCTATAATCACATCACTAAAAGATGGGGTCATTATGTATACTAAAATGTGCAAACAAACATCCATGCCCTGGGTGGCAAAAATTCGACTTGGCGGAACTCGAATCCACCACCTTAGGGATAGCAGGCAAGGACTTAACCAAGCCGTCAGAAAAAAAAACAAAAAATATATATATGGTAGGTACACAAAATAATTAGGTTTATAATTGTTTTATTGACATAAAAAGGAAGGGATTTTTATCTACGAATAGTTTTCATTTTCTTAATTACTTTGTAATTAAATCGTACCACTTTTTGTCTCAATTCTGTAAGTTATGCACTTATGAGGATAAACAATTAATTTTAATAGTTGAATTATTTAATACGTAATAGAAAAAACGATGAAATTGATAAATTCATAAATGTGGTGATGTTTAGAGGATGAAATTGTGACTAACTGCGCAATTAAAAAAACAAATAGAAACATATGACAAGGCGTAATGAACAATGAAATAACTCATTTTTATTATTTTTATTCCAATCAAATTATCTGGTATGAGCAGGGAAGGATAATATGAATTTTTAAGAGAAGGCGCGCGATTATTTTTGACTAATCGAATAGAATAACTGAAATGCTAATTGTCTCTATTTCCTAATAATAATTGTACATGATTTCATTCATACCTCTTTCTCACAGCCTTCCAATTGTCATGAATTTAACCACCGGATAAGATTCACCGAAATTATTTCCCCATGGAGCACTTAAGCGTAGGAATTCGTCCGATATACACGCATATATATCTAAAAGATCATCACGCATAAAATGTATTCAGAGCTATATTACGCAGAAATTAAGCTGACGATGATTTTATCGTAGTGCAGGTCTCACGCCATACTCACCCAGTCATACAGATACAATATATGAATGTTTCCAATGTAATAATGATTCGGTTTAATGCTCCCAATCGGCCTTCAATTCGGATTTTTCAAAATAAGTAATCCATATCTGGTACTAATTTGTTCGTTTTCGAAACAGGTCGATGATTTTCGCTTCCATTATAAATAACACGTTTTTAACACTATTAAAAACTTCGCTGGTGCTGCATCTTTACCTGCTAGAGCAGTTTCTAATAAGTAAACCTGAGAATTCATTCTCATTCATTATCTACCCAATTAACGATATAACTTAGGCGATGACTTGTAAGCCCTTGCTCTTTCCTATACACCGCAAATAAACGATCTCCATGAACTGAAATACTGGGGGTCGATTCTTGCAAACTGTCGTATGATTTCGTAGAAATTTATCGTTCAGACAAGGTGGGACGGCTTGCTGAATCGACGAAGAAAGAGATGAGAATGCAGAATTGAGTAAGCCATGTGATAAAATCAATCAACTTTCCATGCAATACGGCGTCTGGAGTCAATAATATATCCCCCGGGCAATAAAATCTCTTATTTTATCTAAAACATTAAGAGCAATACTTCGTCTACACAAGAATAACCTACCCGCTTAAGCTTTCATAAGTGAGTTTGTGCTGCGGGAGGCTAGGTTTGATTATGTGTGAGCGAGTTATTACTACATATACATTGAAATGAATTTTGTTTCATGCAAAAATCTCATTATTATTATTATGCCGGCATATTAGCCGTATATATGGTGCTAATAGTTAAGATATTTGGCTTAAAATACAACCCAATCTCAATGGAATAATTTACGGCTGTGCGGTTCAGAGAGTTATTATTAAAAAGTAAAATTAAGGAAGTTTTGACGCACAAATCGCGTCAGAATTCAAATATATGTAGTTGGTATGATTTCATAATAACTAAAAAAATCAAATTCAATACTCCTTGTAATACTTTTCACTAAATAAAATAATATTCTGTTTTAAAGTGAGTTTATGAATTTGGGGTGAAACAGGCGTCATTTTTGAACCTTGAGATGCATATATTAAGAAAAATATTTGGTAAGTATAGTGGGAAAGAAACAATTTTTTTAGTGTCAATAATATTGCTGTTTCTCCTTATGCTTCAAAGAACAGCTTATATCTTAAAATTTAACTTGAGTATGATACCTATTTTTATCGCCATCATCAACTAAACAGCCTTTGAAAGGTATTTACGCTCCCCATTCTACAGTGGTTTTGGTCCTCTGTCACCATCTCCGAACCTGCAGATGTTTTAAAAATACTCTTCCAAGTTCTCTAGTTTAGCTGCTCGATTTGTTACCGGAATCAGGGTGAGCTTTTCTAAATGATAGAAGAAAAAGTGCTGGTTAAGTCAATTATGCAAGTTCGACGGAGACACTTTTCCGGCGGAAGTTCAAAATATTTTGCTGCATATAAATATTACAGTAGAAAGGGTCCCAAGAATTAGATAAAGAATATTTTGACTGCAGAGTCGATATTTTTAAAATTAATCCTTTCCTTCGAAAATAAAGGATCGTAATAGTAGCGATCGATAATTTATTCGAAATTCCCACCAGTAGAGTGGAATTTTTTCCTGTGTTTACTATTATACCATTATTCCTAACAACTAATTCCACTTGTACCATATGATACTGTTTTTCTGCATGATTCTTGCTGTATCCAGGAATTGATATTCTTAGTAATGATGATAAGTTGTCATTTCTGGACCCACGAAACGTTCACGTTCGTGTTTGAAATTTCACCTACGTAGCGCTCTCGCAGTTTTTGGCTTGTCCGTGCATTGCTCATCTGAATGCATCTTGGTTTGCACTTAGCAGCTAGGAGACGTGGTTTGACATTGAACTAGGACGAAAATTGCATGTCCAATGTAGAATCACCCCTTTTATACACACCCTGGAGATGACTTGCATGGTACTTTCTAGAGGTAGATATTTTCCTTCCCCAAATTCTCATAATTTCTAATCATTTCCAACCGGTGTAATTATTTCAGCTACGCGCAATAGTATTGTGCTCGCATCTCTCGTGTGACTTTTTTGAATCCAGCTGTATGATTTGAATCATCTCCGAATATCCGCCAACATATCCAGTCTCTGTAATGACTTGAGAAAATCTAGTTCAAACTACGTGAAGGGAGGATTATAGATTATGTGTGCCTAGAATATGGGGAGGATGTAGATGCCTATGAAGATGCCTATTAGTAGATGGTGAGAAAATGCGTATGGGAAGTTTCACAAGGTGACGGCATGGGTGGAGTGGGTTGTGAGGGGGGGAGGAGATCGGTATTATGTGGAAGGGGTTTGAAATAGAAGTATAGGAGACCAAGGGGGTTTACCTTTCCACCCCCGATCCCATCCCCCTCAGCACACACTTTCACCCCCTATTCTCTGTCCTCCTACCTCCCAACCCTCACTCCAAGACCTTCCTCCCTTGGCACCACCTCTCTTCTTTCCCACCCACCCTCCTCGTTAACGCAGCTCAGTGGATCCGCCCTTTTGTTATAAATGGCGTCCAAGGAATAATGGGAAGGGTTTGAAAAGGTAGGGGAGGAAGAGGAGGAGGCATCGAGGGAGTGTCAAGGGGGGGTTTAGGAGGAGGAGATGGCTTCCTTAACAGGGTGAGGGACAAAGAAGTGCGGGAGAGGGTACGTGGAGAAGGCTAGGGTGAGGTTGGAGATGGGACACTCGAGTATTGGAGTCAGGAGTGTGGAAGGGTATTATTTTCTGTAGAATGAGTTAGGGTGGTGAGTAAGGGGCAGTGAAAGGATATGAAAATAGGGTAGTAGGGTAGTTATTCGACTGAAAAATTCCTATATTCTTTTCGCTGCTTTTTACTAATCTCGTTCCTTTGCGGATTCTCTATGCTTCTGTTTCCCCAATGATGTTGATTCAATCGCATACTTTAATTTTATCTCCAGACCCGATATGTCATATAATACACCAAAAAAGTCTTTATTTCCTAGTCTTACAGACTTCTTGTGTTGCCACTGATACTCCATAGTTAATTTTTATTGAATAGGGGTATATGTGAAGGCTTAGGATATATAAAGCATATGATCCTATTTCAATATCATCCTGAAGCTTTGACGTATTCCGCACACGCTTGAAGAACGTTGAGTGTGAAGAAGATATTCTGTTTCTGATATGTGTGCTTTATTTTCAGGACATTTTATTGCAAGTTTGTGATTGATATTAGTTCATCGTACTCCGGATTTTATATCTGGATTATATATATTCCTTTTGGTAGAGTATAGATTCCTTTTAATAAAGCTTGCCTCAATTTATATTGTCAACGTCTTTTGTAAAATCTTTAAACTTTTTCAGTGTGCCAAAAGTTGGCATAGTAGTGTAGTTAGCTTACACATTTGAACAGTCTCTCTAGATACGGGTTCGAATTCCGATCAAGAAAGACTTTTGTTCATGGTGAATTTCCTTACATTTGTGTTGTATCGTACACAGGAGATTACTGTCCATGCAAAAACAGATTCTCTAGTTTGAGGTATAATATATATCAATAACTAATCATTTCACCGCAGAAAAATAAACTCCATATGATAGATTTAACGTTTTATTTTTTATAGGAGCGAAAATGTTTGGAGTAATATTTTTGTATATTTATTGGACTTCAATTGAAGAAAGTCACGGCGTCGAAAATCTGTAGCATCTCTTTGAACTCTAATAATTTGAAAACCAAGCAGTTTTTATTCCATGCGATTTTAACCAAGGTAGAGTGCATCTATCTCAAATACATAAATGGAGGTAAAGACATGTAAAATTAATATTTTATCCAGATTTTAATTATCTATTAAAATCCTGCTGGTATTTTTTGTGGATTAAAGAAAAATTCAAAAGTGATGAGAGTACCGGATAAAATCATGCATAACAAGTATGTGAACGAAAACATTGCAGTTTTGTTACATTTATACATCAATATATGCAACTTCCTTGTGTGCGTTTAGCAAAGAATTTCTATTCTCTACTCTTATTTTTCTCTCCGTGGCAAAAGAGTATCGATATTTTTCTGGGTGTGGGTGTTAGTGGGAAAGAAAATTCTTTGAAAATGAGAGTCTCGATCATGAGTGTCGATGAAAGCTGATCGAATAAGGTAATGGGAAGGGAATGTGGTGAAGTGAGGAGGAGAATGGATCCCGGTTAGAGATGGCCCTGCTGGAATTGTCCTTGTGTTGGAGGAATGGAAGTGAAAGGACCGACCGAGAGTCGCTTGAAGAAGAAGGAGAGGATGACTTAGGGGGTCACATAATTTTTGGGTGGGTCCGAGAAATTATTGGACCGAAAATATTCGTCGCAAGAAGGCTCTGCTGCGGCGTCCCATCTTAATGTGCCAAAAGATTTTGATTCCCGATTATATAGGAGGGAGAAAAATTTAGGAGTCTATAAATGATGAAGATTCGTTCTTCTTTTATTTCATCCCTTTCGTTCAATTTATATTTATCCGATTTGCCAGCAGAGGTGTGGTCGTGCTCGATAAAACGACTTTTCTCATTTTTTTAAATGTCTCTCCTGTATAATTTACCAGAGTTGATGAGAAAATCTGATGGACTCTATTCAGATGAGACATTAATTTTAAAAGCGAATGAAATTGATGGAGATGCGAGCATCCACGTGATATTTGCTAAGCGAATTTCTAAATAATCTACTTTCTCCCTCAGTTTGCCGTAAATTTATTATCGACTAGTCTATTTCTATATCCTTTTTATTTAGCTTTCCGGCCCATAAAAATGGCCGAGGACAATTGCAAAGCTATCTTAAATTTTAAGGATATTGTGATTAATTTTTAACATGCGAAGAGTTCAAATTAATTTCAGAAGGTACATTCATTTGCATACTGACGGTAATGCAAAGATTATCTAAAGTGCGAGTGTTCTTATTGATGTATGTATGCAGACTGATTCTTGCATTCATTTTCCAATGCTAATTTTAATTGAATTCTTACGTTAGTGGTGTGCACATATTCAGGAACAATTTATAATCCAACTAGGAGTCTAAAAAATATGAAGATGAAAATGTCTGTGAACAGGGAAAACATAAAAACCCAGGTAAATTTTATATGGTAATTCCAGAAACAGCATTGCAGCATAGCGTAAAAACATCATTTTATTTTTCTTCAAAACGGACCATTTCCCTTTTTCGTAGTTCTGTTAATTTGCAATGAGTTCATTTGCTTCTCCTGACGTAAGACATTCCTGAAATGCGTAATAGAATAAAAACTCCAAGTAAACAAACTTTTAGTAAATGTTTTACATGTGCTTTCAATGATCATATTTGCCGTTAAATATACATCTTAGAAACACTTTTTTAATATTATAATATACTCAGCTTTTTGTGCATAAATTATTACGAAATCTCCCCAAAGGTTTTTTCGGTAAAGGTTAATGGCAGTAGGCTAATAAGACGAAAAGACAACATTTATGGTAAATTTTATGGAAGATATTTGCTTTTTGGCCTTGTGTCGCTACAATGTTAATGAATTGCCTTTTTTCGATAGTGCATAATCGAATGCATAAAATATTCTGGTGTTATTACTAAACCTTAGATGATATTTTCATATAGAAATAATTAATAAATATAATAAAAATAGATTATAAAATGAAACGTTTCAAATCAATGATATATTTTGAAGAGTCATTATCTTTTGATACTAGTTGTTTGACGAGACTCGAGAACGTCAGGACTTATGTATATCTAGAGATGGTTCGATAGAATAGGCTAATTATGAATATCCCTGGCCATTATTTGTAAGAAAGAGTTACATATTCATTGAAGTGCAAAGAATAATGTAACTAAAAATAGAAGTGCTTCGCTTAAAAGATTAAAAACATGCGTCTGGTATGTAAGCCTATTTCTTGATAGGGGTATCTTACTGTCTCCTGAAACAAGCCAGTCTTTCGAAGGGACAAATTGAATAACAAACTTAACGGTCATAAACAGCTCTTCGAGAAAACTTGAGGTGCCATATTTCAATTTAGCTTTTCTAAAATTGCTTAGTAATTAGAGCAATCTAAGCTCTAATTACTAAGCAATTTCAGGTAAATTTATACTTCCAGGTGAAATAATAGCACAAAAAGGTTCGGTACAAAATATTGCTAACTCTTATTTTGCGGAAAAGTTAAAGTGAAAATGTCGAATTGCATATATGACGCCAATGCACATTATAAATTTTATTTTCTGTAGTCATACAGAGTCATTATTTGTCAATGCCAGTCGTTTAAAGGTTTGTCTGAAGATTAAAACTTTTCCGTCTTAATTTTATCGGATCGATTTTTGTTCATGGACAGATTTGCGTGAAACTTTGCTCACGTTATTTTTTTAGTGAACGATATAAGGATGAGAAATTATCCTGTTATCCTTTGTCAATGCTATTTTAACTAGTAGCCTTATGTCACATGCGATATATTCCGTATTAATTGGAATACATTGCACAGATTTATAATACATAATATTTGCTAACTATATCAAGGCCCTTACGCCAAGATAAAGATTATAAAAAATAGTTTAATATAATACATGCCTGAATTTAAATGCCGCACCGAAACCTATCAATAGCTTAAGTCATAAAAAGCTTCAACCAAGGAAACAATTGTGATATAATTCGTGTATTATTCTATTTCTGCACATATGGCGATTTCAACCCTAGCAGATGTACCAGTGGTGTAGAAACCTGAATGATGTCCTTATATTTTTTAGACTTGCAAAATAATTCAAATGTGCACGCAATGTTCCATAATGTTAAATGTCCAGCCCCTTTATGTATTGATGTTAGAGAGAGATTCGTCTTCACCTTTGAAGAAAAGTTAATGTGAATGCGATAGAGGAACTGATCAATTAAAGTATGAATGGGGGGCCAAATGGGGGAAATGAGAAATTGGTGAAAAAGGAATACAAGTTAATGCAAGTGGAAGACTCTCTATGATTAGCTTGATAATACTGCTAGCCCATTTAAAAATACACAAAAAAGGAAATAAAACCGTTTCCTCTCCGGATCATTTGGTTAATGCGATCTAGCAATAAGCTTCAAAAAGTACGGATAGAAACAAACGGGTATTGGCAAGTACCATTAGAAAAATTAAATCAATTCCAGTGGGGATATTCGCACATGAGACGTATAGCTGTCACGAAGAACGTGAGTATAGAACGTTACATGAGAATAAAGGCATCAAACTTAATGTCGTTCGCGAGTCCGTAAATGGATTTGATGTATGAAAATAAATAACTATCACATTCCAGTCTACATACTTAATACGTGTGTACACTACGCAGTGAAACTTGTAGCGTCATTGATCCGTGAGGTCGGTCTCCGTATCCCCTACGTTGGTAGTGAAATGGTTTGCATAAATAGAAATTAATAATAACAATAGAGTAAGACACAGATTAAAATCAATTTGTACAATAATGGTAAAAGTTACATTCCTATAAAGGAAGTTACCCTCTAATTATAAAACTACTTTTAAATGAACATAGGTATTAATTGTAGTTTAGTTATGCATGGTTAAATAATAATGGCATAATTGGCCTTCTACGCTGATTTACCGCGAGTGAAACAGTCAAACTCGATAGTGCTAGCGGGCATAAATGGCATCTTATAGAAAAGAGGTAATTTATAATTCACAGAGACAAGCAAGTCTTACCAATAGAAAAGTTTAAAAAGATGGCCCACATTTGGTATTGGAAAGAAATCTAAGGGGTTACAGGCTTTCCCGGCGAATGATGCTGATGAGTTCTTCTCGAGTTTCACACCGGGTTAGGCTCTCCATGATCACCGACATTTCGGTAGAAGACTTTCCTGCCATTCTCAAGGTTCTAGGTGTCAGAGACATCCAGAGCCTTGGTAATGGCAGGAAAGCCTTCTGCCGAAACATCGGCGATCATGGAGAGCCTAACCAGGTGAGAAACCCAAGAAGAACTCGTCAAATCTAAGGGGCTTTGTCTCACCCTTGAAGTCAATGTTCACGAACAATACACGTGCAGGAACATTGTTTCACATGAAGGCAAGGCCACGAAATAGTTTGAAAATAAATGTACCTACTAAAATGTTGCCTCAGCATTTTATGACAACAATGAATAATTTAACTTGCAGTAAAAGGTCATCCAGGGTTCCTAAATATTTCGTTACCGGTCTTTGGAATATTATGAACTTCTTGAAGGGACAGAAAATACATCAGGAGTTCATATGGGTATGATTAATTTAAAAAAATTGATTTTCGTAGGAACGTTAGAGATATCCATGATGGATCGATCAAATTTTGAGCTGGATTGCCCAAGGACCTACGATTCATTTTGTAGAATACCAATGATGATGAAAAATGTAAAGTTGGTGATTTATCGAATTATTTTACATCGCTAGATCTCAATAGAAAACTTTCTGCCATTGAATAGCCTACGGCGAACTTACCGTTGTTCCAGGATTCTGGCGAGATGAACGAAGAAAATCTCCGGAGGAAGTTTTGCGGCTCCACGGAAGGAACGACGGAAGTGGCTGCGAGAAGAGAGAGTAATGGTGAAGGCCTTTCGCAAAGATGTTGCGGAATGGACCGGAAGTAACGCAAATGTATTGATCTAGGCAAAATTAGGGATACCGTTGGATCCATATCTTGGATATACATCAGAAACCAGGATTCCACGGAAGGACTGGAGTAGATTCAAAGTCATTGAAAT
This sequence comes from Pyrrhosoma nymphula, assembly GCA_963573305.1. Lineage (NCBI taxonomy): Eukaryota > Metazoa > Arthropoda > Insecta > Odonata > Coenagrionidae > Pyrrhosoma > Pyrrhosoma nymphula. Next base: position 43,857,212 of record OY754334.1, read on the forward strand.
TCGTGGATGGAGAACATTATAAAGTCAGAGGAGAATGAAGATAAAATCAAGAGTGTTGGATGGCGATGAAAGAAGGGCAGAAAATGTGACTAATTAGGATGCAGGAAAAATGGCTTTGGGTCATATTGAATACGGATACGATGTGACGGATATTTCGTCACAGCTCCGATAGTCAAAACTCCGAGTCACAGCGCAAAAAACTTAGATTTTGTCATTGATATGATTTTGGATTCAAGGTTTAGATATTCCGAGACCGACCGCTCCTTAACAGGAACGAGATTTACTCCTCTCCGGAATGACATGGCTCTACAATTTCCGGAACGCCGTCATAATTAATCGCATAAATGTAATCGCACGGTTTCTACGTATCGCATAGAAGTAACACCACTTGATTTTTAATGCAATAATTATCACATGTGGACAAAATGTATCTATTTACCGATTTTGAATCTAAGAAACCATGCGGTGATGATGTTATTTTTCCAGTATACGATAAGTAGTGCGGCGTTAGAGATTAGACCCCTAACTACGAGGACTGTTTGAACGCAAGATTAACTCACAGATACAGAGTTACGTTAGCGAAAAACATCCACCATCCCGAAGCGGAGAAACACGAGACAATGATTTTCTCGGAGTTGTGATTTCATTAATTCTGTGATCGCGGAAATAGTCATGACGATAAGATAAAACGATATGTTTCAAGTCTAAATGGAGAGGAGATTGCTGAATTAGCGCCATAGAAGACAATACAGGCGGTTTGAAGATGAAAACATGATGAAATTGTTACAGCTACTATAATAATCACCCATGCGTATTTTAGCCGTCAAGGAGCCCTACAATTAGTTGACCCTAGCCGTGGGAATGAATCAAGTGATTTTCTGTTCTTTTATTCTTACCCGCTCGGAGCATCAATGTATGCCCTTGTGTGAGTGAGGGGTGGAGTGATTGAGAGACGTGGTGTGAGTTGGGAAGTGGCGTGGTTAGAAGGTGGTTTATTGGGCTGAATAGGCCCAGATTCGGGGGCTAGTGAAATGAGCGGGGATGATTGACTCCCCGAGTACGGCGAGTAATCGCCTCCTTCGTCTCACAAGGAGACATCGCGTAACTGATATTAGGGATCCAAATGACGCAATTATTTTCTGAAACTATAGAGAAAATGCGGGAAAAGTGTCACGGCTCTCTTCCATTTGGGCCCGAGTTCGATAGAAAAACGCAACTAAAGAATTTCCCTCCGTATAAATCCTTTACTATGGTTTTACCGACAGAACTTTAGTGATTTACCAACAGAAGCCGTGGCCGAGCGGCGCTGGACATGTAATCCACGTAATGTGGCGCGGGTTCGAGTCCCTGGACGGTCAACCTTGTTTTCTTTCAGATATTTTACGGAGTCACTGTACATTGCCCAATTCCATTCTTTTATGGCATTAACAACAATATTTTATAATATTCAGCCTATTTTCTGGATTTTGAATCAATCCCCTTAGGAGAGCTCATTTCGGGATTCTTGTTCGGCCGATTAGAGGTTTCACATGCCGACAGGCCTAATATGTTTAGATTTTGAAAATACAAGGATAGATACTTCCGTGAATAGGATGAGCGTCGATTGGTCGTGGCTCTTTCTCATGGCGGTAAACAATGAACGGATTATTACGTTTTAATATGCAGAGATGCATGAACTTCAAATTTCCCAGGAACTGCGCTCGAATAATGACTTTTGTGACTTAATGTTTCGTTCAATAGTGAACATGATATAAGTAGAAAAGAGACCGTAACTGTTTCTGAGGTTATGTAAAAAAAGTTGCTTTGACCTTTCTGCGGAGCAACATATTATATTGAAGGGAAGCCTGTATCGTGGGGGAGAGACATAAGATTGAAGTACAAAAAATATCACGAAATGATAACACTATTGCGTTTCCCACCTCATGTTTATTTCAATTGAAGGAATTTAACTTTTCATTCATGTCGTGGAATTGCTTACTTTCGGGTGATATTCATCGTAAAAACATATAAAGCAAAGAATATTTCTGCACCAAGCCAATTTGTTTTATGTCGACAGAACGTTTGCATCTGCTCGAAGGCGGATCCGGTCAACAAACTCCAGACCATTTATTTATATTTTCTCATATTTTCCTTCAATATAATATGTTGCTCCGCAGAAAGGTCACAGCAACTATTTTTTCATAACCTCGGAAACACTTATGATCTCTTTTCTACTTATATCATGTTCATTATTGAACGAAAAATTGAGTCACAAAAGTCATTATTCGTACGCAGCTCCTGGGAAATTTGAAGTGCATGCATCTCTGTATATTAAAAAGTAATAATCCGTTCATTGTTTACCGCCTTGAGAAAGAGGGAGGGAAATTCTTTATTTGCGTTTTTCTATCGAACTCGGGCCAAAATGGAAGAAAGCCGTGACACTTTTCCCGCATTTTCTCTATAGTTTCAGAAAATAATTGCGTCATTTGGATCTCTATCATCAGTTACGCGATGTCTCCTTGTCAGTGAGAAAACCCCTCTCCCCTCCCCGTATGCGATCCCTCACTCTTTATCTCACGTCTGGTGTCGCCCTACCCCATTTCCTACCATATCTAAGTATTTACGAGCGTAAAGGTGGATCGAGGGACCCCCCCCCCCCCCGCAAGACCTTCCTTTCAAAGGTTTTCTTTATTTGTTTGCCGTCGAAAATTCGAGGGTGACACGGATTTGGCCTCACGCGCCCGGTAGGGGGACGGTGCCGCGCGGGGATTTTTGGTGTACGGTCGTCGCTGTCCACGGGCAGGCAGCGACCCGGTACAGTATATATGTCAGTAATTTTCACACAAGAAATACACGTGAAGCTGAATCTTCATTTGGCTGCAGATATTTATTTATTTGCTAAATTAGAAACAGTGGTTTTCTGATAATGGGAAATGTACCAAAAGAAAGAAAATAAAATATAGATTCTTATTCCTTTAACCGAATTTTGTATTCCGGTCGAAATTCCGAAATGTTTGGCAAACAAATTTGATTTTTCACAATATTTTATAGTTTTTGAGTCATCGTCTCCATAACGAACATACTTATTGTGTACTAGCTGAAGGTACCCGTTGAAATTCAACGGGTGTGAAAAAACATTGACCGTATTTTAAAAGTAAAACACAAAGCCTGAAGAACACTGTCTGCATGATCATTTGAGGAGTTCGTAACCGATCTTGTATGTTGTGATTGTTGTAAGTAATTTGTTCGTTTTCCAGGTACACGGAGAGTTGAGTGACTGTTTGTCCTCTTTAATGGACGGGAAACCCTAAAATGGGCCACGCAGACTCATTTCTACTTAAATAGTACCCGGGTTGATAGATGGTTTCCTCGTCCCTCCGGTTCTCTTTAGCTGTCTTTTGAGTGATTAACAGCTTGATCACTTCCCTTGTGTACATAAATATATTTGCATTCAATGACTTAATTGAGTTGCGCAATTCAACGTTGATATATGCATTGAGTATCTTAATCAGGATAGGAGTGTAGAGTATAAATCCAGCGGTTGACTACGTCAAAAGGAGCATTTGCAATAGCAGCCATGTTTATTTGTCCTATGAATCCTTCAATACCCAGACTATGCCTTCTGCATAAATGGTAGCTATATCCATTGGTTCCTAAATCATAATCATTGGTTACAAAATTAAAAATCTATGGTGAACAGTCTTAGTGCACTTAGCAATATCCACCCACCGATGTCATTCATTGCGTAGAATATCCGTTCATCTTTCGGATAAGAAGTATGGGGTGAGGTCATTATAATTTCCGCCATCATAAAACAGATTGCAGTTTCGAAACAGATGGATCTATATTTGGACCAGACCCGTCCGTAGGTTAGGTTAGGATGTTTGTCCGGTTCTTAGCGTAACCCGAGAAACACCACGGAGATACGCTTATTGGATCGCTGATGGACATGTCTTTGAGCATGTAAGTCTAACCTTTGTCGATTTTCATGCAATAACTCATTTTCTTGCAAAGAAGACATTCCTCTTTCTTAAGAAGATTTATTCGAAAGGTTACTCTTTTTTCTAATAGGGATGTTGATGGCTAGATTTTTAGTTCCAAGGAGGGGAAACACAGCGGCAAGTGAGAGACTCGAATAGGCAACTCGATGATATAGTAAATGTAAGTTAACTGCATTTTAACACGTTTAAGTATATATAAATAACTAGTAAAGTTTATGTGGGAATTGGTCTAAAAAACAGTTTCCTATCTTAATGAGAGGCAGACGGTTCCACTACGTGTAATACACATGAGTATTAAACTGTTATAAACGACGCCGTGTTTGTTGTAGCAACAGAGGCATTATTAACATTATTATTCACTGCATGTATTTATTCTTCCACGTTTAATTCCTTTATGTGCATCGTTTACTACATAAGTGTTCTCTCGTATGCAGTTCCCCTATGAGACCTACTTTGAGGGTAGACATTAAAGAGTATACTTGTAAATATGCATTGAATTTATCGGTTATCCCCCGAAGTAATCTATCATGGGGTTCAAGGGACTCTGGGCCCTTCTTATACGAATTTTCTTTCTACGTGATATCATGGGCCGGCAGGAAAACTTAAATGCCAGATGCGTGAATATCCTTTGAAATTCAAATCTCTGGTTGTCAAGGAAATATGCTATTGTTGATCAAAGAGAAAAAATGTCAGATTTTTCAGCAAAAAAGATAATATTCAGCCAATTACGAAGCGTAAAAGAAAGTCGATTGAAATAATACCAGCCCTCTATCTTGTGAGAAAGTAATTTTAAAAGCAAAAAATGAAACCATTGCACCGAACCCAATGTTTAGTATTGACCACCAGGGGGGGACTTTGAGGGCACTGAGGGCTTTTTAATATAGCCTATGTCCAACCCATACACATTTTATCTCTACATGCAAAATTTCAGCTCAATAGGTTCAGTAGTGTTTGCGTGATTGAGCAACAGACAGACAGACACAATTCAATTTTTAAATATTAGTATGGTGTCGTGATTCCCTGGATATCCATTAACTCAACGATTCTTTGCACTAAATAAGATATGAATGGCTAATTATAATTTATTAGTGTTGATTTTTTCCCTCCTTTTGATATTCAAAGGGTAACTTCTCTCGTTTAATGTAAGGAAGAATTCTCTGTTACTTTTTTGAAGATATCTTGGTAGAAGACTCAGGAAAACAATCCGTAATATCTTTAAAAGACGTATCATTTATTTGGTGAAATATCAGTGGTGACAATGAATTAAAAACGATTTTTATTCATCGATTGAATAATGTTTTCGTCGCAAAGGGTCGCAAAAGTTCAATAGAGTACTTTTTCATTCATTTTACCATTGCTTCTCAGATGAATTAATACAAGCTCTAAGAGAAGTTTGGGAGAACTATCGATCGATCGGAGGTTGACAGATGGACCACCGATGGACGGACTAGTGTAGAATACTTCTACTTGGGCTATGGGAGCAAATTAGGATAGAAATTGTTAGCGTAGCATAGAGGAAAACAAACGAGGAAGTGTAGAACCTTTTGGTAGAAGAAAGGAGAGCAGGGAATAAATATGGATGCTTCAGGAAAACTGGCTGCACAGAGGGGAGACGAATTGTTTCAGAAGTTAATAGAATGTAGAATGCTAGTTATGCGGAGGAGTGGAATATTAAGGAAAATTCGTTCGGTTGAAAAGGACAATGTACGATGAGTTAAATTTTAGATTTAATGCTGGAGAAATAGTTACATTTATGACGAAATCATTCTGATATAAATCTAATTGACTGAACAATTCATCTGGTAATTATGTTACGAATGATGATGATGAATTTCACGCTGGTAATTGTAAAGTTGGTGATTTAAAGTTTGTTGGTTATCACCAATCGAAAAGTTTTTTCAGTGCAAACGATGGATAGAGAGCTAAATTGAAAACTTCTGCCATTGAATAACCTGCGGGCGAACTTGCCGTTGTTCAAGGGATGAACGAAGGAAATATCTAGAAGTTAGGGAGATCGACAGTGCTGGTGGAAGGACGGCCTTCCGCAAGGACGGCCAAGGATGCAGAACGGATGTGAAGGAAGCGGTGGCGCGGATGTATTAAAGGGTTCGCCAGGGTTGAAGGAGTGGGAGAGGAGGGTACGGTGGGATCCAACGTGGAGAAACTTCTCGGTGGTAGAGAGCGTCGAGTGGTGGCTTAACAATGAGTCAGCGAGGCTTTTCATCCGACAGGTCCGGCGCCGCGAGACCTTTTTGAAGTTTAGATAAGCGTCGAAAATAGATTTTCCCTTCCCCCCACTCGCAGGCTGGATGGGGAAAATTTCCGAGATGGGGGAAAACTATGCAGTAAGGGAATTTCTCGTGACTTGTGGAGTGCTCGAATATCTCTCCGTTGGATACTAATTGAGTGATTGATGAGCCAACTCTGGTGATGCGTGTGGCGCGAACGAGGCAAGGCAAAGGCCTAAAACTGCAAATTAGATTAAACGTGGTGGGGGGGGCGTGTCAGCGTGCATGGCTGTGCTAATCACCCGGAGGAAAAACGCTTAATCACGAGGTATACAAGGGAAGCCTCTGAGGCGCTGGATCATCTTTATATTGAGTTGAGAAAGCGGACGTGTTCTAATTCTCATAAAACATGCGCGGCGACGGTTCTCTTTTTTATCGTTTTCCTTACCAAATGAGCTCGTTTATTTATTGACACGAAGACTGATATGAGAGTTAATAAAATGAATTATGCTGACGAAACCATGATGATCAGTCGAGTGAATTGTAGTTTAATAAACTTTTATCGTCCTGTTCAACATTATTAATTATGTATTAATCAACATATTACTGAACTTCGTAGGGTCAACCTATTTCTTGCTGTAAAACTTTGCGAAATTATGTCTTGCAGATTCATTTATTCTTGTAATAGGATATGTTTATGAGTATTCAAGTTTAAGATATATCTCCTCAAGTGTTTGACAAGGCTAAGCATTTCTTTTTTAAACATTTTTCTTACCTACACCAACTCACTACCCCACGAGCTGCAGTCAAGACGTAGACCAGAGAGTGTTTAAACATTAGTCATAAATAGGAATACAAATTGAAAATAAAACTTGGGAAAGGAAGGCGGTGATTTAACAGGAGTGTTATGATCGTATAAATGTGTCGATGTGCTCCTCTTATAGTCGCGAGTTTTGCCCCGTAAGAATAATTTTTCAAACCATTATGCTCGACGGTTAAATAAACCTGCTGATTACCTGCATGCAGTGAAAGATCACTAATCCGGAATACTCAATATCAGAAATACCGAAACAACAGTACCATCATTCAAGGTTTTTCTAACCTGTGCCGTTGAAATAATTAATATTATTTAGTTTTCACCATTATAACTGAAAACTGAATAAATTGGTTAACCATTTCTGTTATTTGGAAAACAATGCACTTCCCACTTTCAGGAGATATCATCTAGATGTATTAGGTTCTCTGCATAATATTTTAAATCATTAATTATCTATTAATCAATAAAGAATCATGCATATTTTTTATTGGATAGAATATTTTTCATTTGAGACTTTTGAAAATTGTTACTCCCAACACGTATCCAACATCTCTATTTCTATAGTATAGGTACAGTACATGAGGATTCAATCAGAGGTATCAATTTTTTAATCCGCACTTTTAGAATATCCAGAGATAAGAGATGGCGATGGTGCATATGGTGCACTGAACGATTGATTTAAATTTGAAGCAGTTATTATTCTCGCATTGCCTCTCGTAAGGGGGATTTGTATCCCTCTACTGTGAATAGATAGTCCTCCGTCAGCTCAGTTGGCTAACAGTATTCGCCCAGTTCCCTAATACTCTAGTATTCCATTCATTCTTTAGTTGTTCAGTCCCGCAATCACATTTTCTTAGGCCCTCTCCTTCAACTTTATCGCCCATAATCAACCGACTCCTCCTATTTCCAATTCATTCTTTTCTTCCATTAAGGTCATTCCTTCTCCAGTTCCCTTTAACTTCTTACGGCCAGCCTTCCCTCAACGCTCCCCAAATCCTTCTTACGGTACCTCCGACCCTGCTCCCTCATACCCCCACACCGTTACCCTTCCTCTTTATCCACGGCTTCAAATGCAGCCGCCATCGATTTCCTGTTATCATATCGAACCCAAATAGGCGTTTGGAAATTTATAGGTTGACGTTCCGTGAGTTTCGGGCGTTCTTGGCGACGGATTCCTGTTGAGGGCCGCACATTCCTAAGATCCTGCGGGATCGGGGTTTTGCGTGGTGTGGGGAATGAAATGGAAAGGGGCGGGATCGGGATATGGAAGGAGAGGATGTCCATTGGAAAAGGAAGGGGTGGGTTTCTAATGCCGGGTTAGAATTCTGGGGGATGATTTCCGGGTGGAGTAGGGAAATGGTGAAAGGAATGAGGGACATTTCTGGAAAGAGGTCTATGTGAGAGGGAAAGTAATTATATTGATGGCGAGAACGAGTTTTTCCTTAAAAATTATTTGAGATTAAAATGGCTTTTGTTGTTCATTTACGCCAGAAAATATGCTGTTTCCATTGAAGTACCTACTTAGAGCGAGAATTTTCTTTATTCATAATGGAGAACATATTCGAATTATATTTTCAAATTTATGCAGACTCCAACGTTTGTACGTGGAAGAAATTTAACGTGAAATTACCTTTGCCGTCGAAGCACGTTAAAAAAATACTATTACCAAAACCTTGTTTTATATCGCTAAAATTCTCAGTTAAAATTTATATATTCATATTTAATGCTTTAACTTATATATTTCACGCCGTTCGTTGAAATTTTCTTCATAACCGAGCGTTTATCTGCAATTTTGTTAAATGTATAGCGGAGATAATTTACTTGTAAGAAATAGCTGAATAAGTTAAAGTGCATAGCTGTAGCTACCTGTACCTACACCGTAAGGAAATTGTGTTTTTTTTAATACCTCGCTAAGAATTAGTTTATATTACTGTTATTTTGGTATCATTATAAACGTGAGATATATTTATACAGAAACAGGCCAATTTCATTTTTGTTAACTCTAGCACAGCCGAGCTTCTCTAGCACCCTAGAACAGCTAACGGTGCCATTTTGGCTCCGTCGCTAATATCATGCCCTTGGTTGATTGAAATGAAGAAATAACTTGAGAAATGTGATTTTTATTTGTTATGCTTAATATCGCACTCAAATATCAGCTACTTCACAATTCCAGGAAAGCCACATTTAAAAAAAGTAGAAACTTAAACAGATTTGAAAATATTTATTTTTGTAAACATGAATTTTGGCTTTACTTTTTTGTCCGAGGTGGTCAAATTTTTAAGAATTACAGACAGTCATTTGATTTCCTATCTGTCATAGGCGACATTTATGTTAAACTAGTTGAAAAGTCTGTTGAAACACTCTAAGCAAAAAATTAATGAATAAGTAAGTATTTGATAGAAACTAAAGTGTGGTTTTTATGTTTAATGAAAACAATGCATGTAACAATGTAAAACAATATGCAATATTTAGATGTCAGAGATTTTATTGTGTATAACATTTTTGATGAAGCAGGTGGAGCTGTTACTTAGAAGTTTCCCGTGTGTGTGTGTTAGTAAAAGTATGTTAGTGGAGAACGTATATGGGAGCGGGCTTGCCATGTTTTGGCGCACATCTGAATCACTTTGCCCAGAAATTAATCATACCTTCGTACGCGTAGCCTTTTATACAGTAGATATTTTGAAACAACGGCCATGAAAAACGCAGCCTACTTACATGTGGCTTCGAACAATGGATGTTACATCGTAGTGTGGATACATGGAAAAGAGAAAGTGGGAATATTTCATCAATATTGTCAAAGTTCAAAAGGTAATAAGTTCAAGAGTTCAAAGATCAGTTCAATAAGTACGAGACACAGAAAAGGAGATTTTTTTTCTATCTAACATAAATGCCATAGTCATGAAAAATTATTCGTTAAAGTGACTACTCCCAGAAAATGGAATGTTATTAAGTTTAGGTGCTTACCCATCTTATATGATTAGTTTTAAGTATTTTACTGCAAAAATCGTAGTCGAAATGCGTTAGTACAATAGAAATGGCGCTGATTGGCTTAAATGACTTAAAAAAGGATTCATTTAAAAATGTAGGTATTCGTCGAAATATCTGAATTTTTGGTGCCGCAACTTTATCTTCAATTAATTAATGTACGTCCCTAGTGAAAGCAGTACTCTTATTTTAGAGTTACATAGAGAAAGCAGTATTCTAAACGATATTACCAAATCGGTGGAATTCAGTACTTGATTTAACTTAGGCATTCTTAGTAGAACGCCTTTTAAACTATGCTAATGACATAATAATGACTATCGAAGTACAAACGATCCTTAATCACAATCATCATCCGCATTCCTCAATCCAAAGATATTTTCCCATTTTTCCTCGGCAATCTACTTTCAGCTAGCAATAACAACCGTAATTCCTTCATAATCCCTTCTTTTAACTCCACAACTGATTTGCTTGAAGCATTTGGTTTTTGTCCCCCCTCGTCCTTTGTATTTTTTCAAATTTTCTGATCCTTCCAATATTGATGTCATGAGGCTTACATGTCTTAGGATTTGGCTAATGAGTTTAACTGTTCTTATTCGCATATTTTACATAAAATATATTTTTCATTTAGCTCTTTATAGGACCACTTTTTGAGCAATCATCCCCTCTGTGATCTTTATTATTCTTTCTGTGGTGACACCGATTTTATATTGCTGCTAAAATTCCTTCTTCTGCTGGTTCCTGTAAAACATAATATTCATCGGCTTCACCAGAAAGCTATTTATGCAAATGACTAATTCGATGCATTTATTTTTCTAAATAGTCAAAAGTTTTGCAATTCTATGGTTTTCTCTTAACATTACATTTCCGTGGTAATTGCACTCGTGCCTAGTAGCCATTCAGTGTCACTGTTTGCATACTTTTATGTTGTTATTGAATTTTTGTTCGAAATAGTATTTTGGGTGACATCGATCTCACATATTATTGCTAAAGCCTCAACCCCATGATATATTATCAGTAGTGTACTTTGTGTACAAAGTGACGGCCAAATGGGAAAAAACGTCTATTGTCTTTTTAAATTGTACTGCGTTACTTTGAGAAACGTAATTAAATGGTTAAATAAACACATGGATTTATATTGCAGTAAAATCGAACGTTTTCTATAACCTTCTAGTAGTTGATGTGGTTAATTAGATCTTTACTGCTCGGTTTGCAAGTGGAATAGGTGTTTTGTATTTTAAAGTTACGGGTAATCTTCAATTGGATTGGAATGCATAGTATTGGTTTCACAAAGAAACTATTATCAAAAGTCTCCGCCATTCTTAACGTGCATTAAACTTAATGAAATATGCCTACTTAACTACTAAGTAATAACCTTGTATTTTCCAGATGAAAAGCACTGAGTTTAGATGGTCACGTGGCATTACTTATCTCTATTACGATTCATTAAGAAATATGTGTTTACTGCTATACGCCTAGAATTCCATTAAGGACACGATAAGATTACGTAAACTAACATATCAGACATAAATTATTGCTAATATAAATTATAACTTCAGGTATAGCTTGTTAATTTTAATTGGTATTATCATGTCCATAGAAAAGGACTTATTATCTTCAGGCAGCAAGCAGCTACCCCGGGCAAAAAAGTCTTATTTCATCTCACTCTAGATTAAATGACTAAAATATGTTGATAATAAATTTGTGGAATTCATTATGTTTCTTTGGCATTGAACAATATTTAATTTAAATATGAAACGAAATTTATTTATCGGATATAAATTTACTAAAATCTTACCTTTGTTTAATGCATAACGTTGTTCATACGCATTGAAGCGTTGATTGGGGAATAATGCTGAATTGGTGAAAATATTCCTGGTTCACGGAAAAAAATAAATATAAAATAATATCAACTCTTTATAATCGTCCCTTTTGTCTCTTAAGAGAATTTAATCTATTTTCCTTTTACACGCTGCAAGGTTTTGTGAAACAAATCTGTACATTCATGCTATCAACCGCTTTGACAGAGCCGAATTAAAAAAAATATTCCGGGCTTTACTTCCTGTGACAGCCACAGTAGTATGATTCGTAATCGGTACCAGTGACAAATAAAACTTGTTTCCATATTGCGTTTAAAGCTTATTTTCTTACTTGTTTCATAAATTGAGTGCAAAATAAAATTGACTAGTGTTATGGAAAATAATTACTGCCCTCGCGGTAAGGCTGAATCAATCTCGAAGGTTAATATAAACTGCTTGATTTACATTTGTTTATTTGAAGTGGGTGAATGTGATTTAACGAAATATTAGGTACATGGGTAATTCCACAAAGAGACCGAAGTCCAGGGAAAGCCCGAATCCGAATTAATCCGAAATCATTTGAACTCATACTGTTTTGCTTCTTATCTTCATTGTTTCTGCAGTAAAAGTCAATATATTTACAAAATAGTCCTGAGTCTGAACAGACAAGAGTACTGTGTGCAGCGAAACAAGTCATAAAAGCCAAACACTACGACTACTTGTGGGTAAGAGGAGGAAAGATATTGATGCGTAAAGCCGAAAAAGAGCCAGTGTTTGTGCTTACGTGTCTTGATGATCTAAAAAAATTGTGATTATATTTTTAATGTCAATTTAAAACAGTCAATATATGTTATTCCAAGATTATACTAAAATATTGGCTACTAAAGTAACGTTTATCCATCATCATTCGAAGTTTAAGAAGAAATTTTAATCACTTTCTTATTCATCTAAATTCCTTCTCCGATAAAGCGGCAGTAATAATGTTAACAGAAATATGGATAACGAGCTCTGAGGTTGATTTATATAAAATTCTTGGTTATAAATGTTTTTCAAAATGTAACGAAAACTGTAAAGCAAAAGGTGTGATGGTGTATGTTAAAGAAGAGATCAAATCCTGTTCGGTGCCAATAACAGATGGTTCTCTGACAGCATATTTTTTAGTGTATCGTTAAATATTATAGAAATACAACTGTTATGTATCTACCGGGACCAAAATGTCCCAGAAAAATCATTTTTTAAGGATATAGAAACTATCTTAAGAGACTGTAAAAAGAATCTAGTAGTAATGGGGATATATTAAAATAAATATACTAGCATATGATGACCAACTTGATCACTACATTAATCTTATGAGTTCTTATGGCTCAACAAGTTTAATTGACCAACCGACTAGAATATTTAAAAATTCCGCAACTTGTATTAATCATGTTCTTGCCAGAATTTACACATATAAATTCAAAATGTCTGTAAATGTGCATCACTTGGCTATCACTGATCAGTGATCACTCCTTGGTTGAATTTATCATTTCTACCTCTGACGTTTTTTATTCCGCTGATTGCACCGAGGGGAAAAGTCATGTTGTAAAGTAAAAAAAACAAACATTGGAGATTCACTTCTCCTCCAGCTGAAGAAGGGTCCTTAGCCCGAAAGCTACCCCTAAGCCGTGGACACCAGTGTGGTCATGGATCAACTGCCAGTGAGAGTCCACTGAGTTACTTTCCTATCCTTCCCCAACCTCAACGCCTTGTTGCTACCTTATATATATATATATATATATATATATATATATATATATATATATATATATGTATATATATATATATATATATATATATACACACACACACACACACATAAATATGTTATCGCATTGTAAAATACTACTGGAGAAATACATTTTCATAAAATTTCATTTCAGAAGAATATGCTTTTTCTGGTGTTTTAAGGATTCATGCTTATTTTATTGGCCTTCGATTTACTCCAGAGCATCTATTCTTTGCATTATCACTGTCAAACCTGTATTTACATTCCTTCATTGTATTTGTGCTTGAGCTTATTTATGCTAATATCAATTTTTGCCAGGTTTTTTCCACCTCGGTTTACTATATCTTGGAATTTTTTCATTTGATCTAGCCTACACTTGAAGCCCTTTTGCAACAAACATGTAGTTCAATGAAAGTCACCATTGTTTACTGCTACTAAAACGGGGAAATATTCAGTATTCGCACACTGGGAAATTTGAAAATTTCTTCACTTTTCAGTCCATTTGTATTGAAGTAAATGAAAATCACTCATTCATCACATCATTTAAAAAAAGTAGCTCACATTCACGTGACTGTGGAAGCACAACAGCTTCTTACGCAAGGAACTAAATCCACTTAATTTCTTTATTCTACGTTAGGAACTAAATCTACAACATTATTTGATATTTAATGAGCTACGTTATTAGCCTATAAATAAGTAATTTCAAGTCACATCACATAGATTTTAGATTTTAATGCTATAGAAAGTAGGGAACCATTTATTATTAAGGTGGTTTAGATTATATTTTAAAATAAATATCTGCCAGATGATTTATTTTAATTTTCATTCTGTAACAACCTATGCATATTAAAATGTAATGTAAAATATGTATAAATAGATGTAATGAGTATGATATTTTTAGTTATGTCGTATAGTTAATGGCGAGTACAAAGAAAAAATAATGTAGCACTGATTAATATGAAGCCGCTTATATCTTTATATCGTAAGATTTTCTGAATTGTTGCTGCAAAATCTTTGAATAGGAGAGAGATGTCGCTTTGAGTTTTTTCGTCCTTCAATCCTTGATCTTTCTTTCGTGAGAGCAAAAAATAGTCCAACAGAAAATCATTATAAAGATTAAGGTTTTTTTGTATCATTTTCCGGAAATGCTAATATTTGAGGACATTATCCAACCGGGGTACATGCATCATTTGCGAGAAATAAATCGAGGCATAAAACTCTCGCGAACAACTTTTTCAAGTGGATACATGTTTCACTACAAAATGACCTACATTCTTAGAAAAAAAACTAAGAGATCCATTTAATAAGTTTGAATATCATTCACTCTTCGAAATATACTTGGAAGGTTTTTGTACGAGCATTTTCCTTTCTCCAGCCTAAGACTAAGCGTTGTGCGATTATCATTATCGCAGTTCGTATTCGATTTCACGTCGCCAGAGGATACACTGCAAGGTGGTGATTTTTTGCATGTCTAATAATATTGTATGACATAACATTATCCTTATTTTTAGCCGTATTCAAAAACAAGCCATCTAATTCGCTTTGATGAATAACAATATAATGCGAGATATTAAGTTAGCACAGAATATTATATGTGGTTGTAATATTTATTCCCTTAAACACATTTAAACCGGACCTCCACTTGCTATTTTTCCTCTCTGCGAGGTAAAAATAGCTGCCTCAGAATACATAATTAGTTCCCAAATTATGATAGAGACATTGGTAGTTTTCCAGTAGATGACATTAAAACCAATAGCGTAACAGGTCTTTCGCTTCTCGCAAGGGCTAAACGGTATTGGGTTTATCCAATAGCAAGTCAGAGATTATTGAAAGGACAAATTTACAAGTTGTATTAAGAACTCTTTGAGTATCCCATTAAGTTATTTCAATATTTATTGTCATAGTGAAAGTAGTCACGATGAATTGATAAAAATAGTTGGCTCATCAATTACACATGAAAATTTGAGATGGAAGGTATCAACACCACCTCATGATCATCCTTCCATACGTTGGAAGTGTTTGACTCATTGAAAGGAAACTACTGTCGAACCGCAGGATAAAGGGGCCCGGTAGCATCTTATTTAAGCCTACAACTATTTAGCCTCATACCATTGTACTTGAATGAGAAACAATGGGTTTTATTTTTGCAATATAACAACCTTGCGACAAGAAACATCCAGCAAAGGCCCTGCCTTATGTATGAAGGAAGTTCACTGATATTACAGCTATATTTTTCAATACATAATAATTCACAAACTTGCTGGTGGTGAGCGACTGTGTAGTGCATTACGTGTCCTATCATTCGCGGCAAACGATTAATTTCTACTTTTACCCATCATAAAATCAACTGAAAGAAGGAAGCTGAGGTTTCCAGCTTTATTAATATCTAGAAACATTGGTTTCTGAGAGAGAGAGAGATCGTATTATAGCCATAGTTATTATCCCGTAGAGACTCGGAGGCTACACCCAAATAGAAATTGAAAAATTCAGATCAGATTAGCTTTAGTGTTACACGGGTAAACATTTTAAAATTGCGCTATGTCCTTAAAACTGATAAAAGCGAAAAAAAAAGAGATATACCTACTCTGCCGCATTCATAAGTATAATCATTAATTCTGTCCACTCACGTTTGGTGACTATAACAAAAGTAGGGTGATAGAATAGCGAAAGACTCACCGTTAACATGAAATTCACCTTTGCCCTACACCCCTTACTTATTCCTATTTTTCCCCTTCCATGGCTCGTATCCAAACGTCCTCTGCAACGCGCCCCTACTTCAGCTCGTAGAGCAGTATGTAGATGTGGTATAACTTACGATATCGTATGATATCTTATTCTAAACGCTTATAGTTTTTTTACTTTGAATGATCCCTCTTCTCCTTCCCTCCCACTCGTTCCCACCTTTCATTTGTGAAAATGTCTGTTGAAGCCTATGTACTCCGGTTTGTACCTACTTTAGATGATGATGTGAAAGCATCGAAACCGGTCAAGTTAAAATCAAATAGTGTGGAAAATTACGAAGTATTTCTTTATCCTTGTGATAAGTCATATGTTATTTCCACCAAATAACGACGCGGGAAATTGCTTCTATCGCATAATATCACAGTTTGATATATCAACGGGCCATGTAGCTCGAATCGTAGTGCGTTGCTGAATATAATCGCGGTCTGTGCATCGAAATATCGCACAACTTAACTAGCCCGCTCCCTCCTTTCCAGACGATTGCTCCTTCCATGCCTCTATTCCTATTCTCTATCTGTCCTTCCTTCTCTCGCACTCCGCACTACTCTTCATTACCATTTTTATTCCACTTTCCACTCCCTCGCCTGATACTCCTCCCTCTTTTCAACGACCACTCTCCCAAGTCCCAGATACCATTCTCCTTCCCCCGTTCAACCCCTCCTCCAACCTCTCCGTCTGCCCTCTTTCCGTTACCTCCCCCTCATACCCCGAAACCCCACACCATTCCTCCTCCTGCTCCAATGTTCTCTGGAACCGATATCCGTTCTCCGCTCCTCATTTCATGTAACCTCCTCCCAGTGCAGCTTTATCTCATTTTCCACTTTTTTAATGTATTCCTCACCCCCACTATCTCTCCCCGTGCTCCAGCAGTATCTCTCTGACTCCCTCTAACATCAATTCGCGTGAAGCGTGAGCAAAAGGCGGGAAACCGAAAAGGTTCGCGAAAGGCCCTTATCCATACTAGTCAGTCAGTGTGTGCCGCTGTCTTTTGTGTCTAAAGGTTCATTTGCATTGCCCCTGCAGGAGAAGGTTATCTGGCTGGTTTGCATCGGGGATTTTGTAAACTTCTGTAGTACGTTACGGTATCTAGTATGAGTTAGAATCCTCCGGCTGTGAAAATGCATATATATCCCTGTATTTCACTAGACTTGATGCAATTCTGGTTCTTTCACAGAGTTGAGGTTTCTATCGCGTATAAGTACCTCAAGGAAGATAATTAGGTTTACGACCGTTTGATGAGGACCTGTACAAAGGCTCATATACTTGAAAAGTTAAGCTCATAATTTCAGTTTTATTTTCGAATGCTAGTTCATCTGGAATTTGTAGCTCCTAAAGTTAACCGTGATAAAATTATAGCATATGGTATGGTAGATTGTGTGTGGCTATTTGAGCCTAAAATAGGTGTTCATCTAAGATCTAGTGTTTATGAAATTGGTCCAAATCTACCAATTCATTTTCTTTTGACTTGAAATTTCTCCCGCGTACTTTCTTATTGTCTGATAATGAGGACTACGCCAGTTTAAAGGAACAGGTATAAAGGATCATAGACCTGAATAGTTTGGTAAACAATTTTCTTAAATACTGATTAATTTGGATTTTTTTAGTTTGTTAATGTTTCCAGCAGTAATATATACTGTAAGATAAGATACTTTGAATATATGTAATCAAGCTTAAAATTAACGATTGTTTCTGATTGTGTCCCACTGCAACTAGTTCTTTCCCTATTCTCAGTTCCTAGAATAATTGCGAACTCTATTCTTTGTCTCGAACTGCCTTCATTGACAGGTTTCAAGTCGGTAACTCAACTTGACTTTGGTACGTTATTTTGATTTTGAATTTTCCTTTTGGATTAAGAAATTATTTGGAAAATAGAGAAAGGATGAACCAAGCTGGCGACGGCATTAGCATATTCTTAACAAATTGGCGGGAAGTGCTTATCCGACAGACGGAATACAACATATGAAGTGCCAAAATAGCGATATGGGCTCCCAAATAAAACTATCTGGGACTCCGGCGTAGGTGCCTCCAAGACAAATTGTTCACGTCGACTGTTAGGAAGGAACCAGTTAAAAGTACATATTGTGGGCGTGATTGGTGATTGATGTAAATATTTATTTGATCGCCGCTTTTAAAGAAAGACTTCTTTTATGCGGTTTGTAATTTCAAATCTACCCCTTCTGCAGTATCTGGAGTATGCTATAAAAGCTTCGGATTGGAATTTTGATTCCCGGAAACGTGATATAGGGCAAATTATAATAAAAAAGTTTGGTTAAGAATTTACTCGGCTTAGTAACCAATATTCATTCTATACCTCATATATAATGCTGATACAGCAACTTGAAAATTTCAAGAAAATAAGTTCAACAGCTCATTCTTTATGATTTGACATAGAAAGCAAAGGATCGTTTAATGTCTAAAACTAACCCCGTCCGTTTAAGACGTTAGCACCTCCTGGCAAACTCGAATCACCACCAGTTCCATAAAACTGCATCTTTTAAATCAATGATAAATAGATTTAATAGTATTCCAATGTCATCAGAAAACTTCCAAAAAGAAATACACATCATTAAATTTATTGCACTGAGAAATGGTTTCGACCCTAACGTAATAGATACATTATTAGGACGATCTCGCCAAAGACACGCAGTAAACTCAATAACTTCTTTGACTCTTAATTCGAGTAGTGACAAACCAACACGCTGGTGCAAGCTACCATTCATTGACAAACTGTCATATACACTTTGTAACGCCATTCCAGTTGACAGGGTATCATTTTATAACAATATGACTTTAGGAAAATTACTTTTTAACTCTAAAGACAAATACGACGATTTACAGAGAATTGGAGTTTATGAAGTGAAGTGTAAGGACTGTGAATGTATATACATATGACAGACTGGCAGAAAATTTCATGTAAGGATGAAGGAGCATAGAAGAGATTTTATGAACAATAACGAAACAACTGGAATGGTGAATCACTTAGTTGACGAATACCATTGGTGTGAATTTGACCCTAAAATGTTTCATTTCATTGACAAAGGGCAGAAACTTGACTTTGCGGAGCAATTTTAAATAATAAATAGCCCTGTTGATTTTATACTATGTAATGACACAAAGTTCCTCTCTGCTTCTCATCTCCTTCGAATCCGCCTACCTCCCCGACGGTCTCAAAGATAAGGAATCTGACCTTGCCCTTTAAATGGCTCCGATTCCCTCTAGTCCCTCTTTCCTAACCTCCCAGCCCCCCCCCCTCCCTCAAAAACAAATTCTGTGACCGTTTGAATACTAAACCCCCCCCCCTCTCCATCCCCTTTCCCGCCCCCCACCCTCCTCTGGTTGTTAAGGTATGTAGGGCAAACTATTCTGTACCTGAAGATGACACAAGTTTGTCGAAACCATGTTCGTATCGTAATAGAAAGTGTGGAAAAGAACCAAGTATTTTATTATGTGTGACATAAGGAATTTCCACCTGGTGAAGCCGGGTTTTTTCTTATATGAACCCCCTGGGCCTATCAGTGCCCCACCCTTACTTCTTAAAACAAGGAACTTGTTATGGTTTCAAAAGTTTGTACAAAATCTTAAACAATTTACAAAAGTTTAGCAAAGGGAAAATCTACAACCAATGACAGGTCCACCTTAGGGTCGTATAAGGAATGCTCTGGGGCCCTTTTTGTTTATTATTTTAATCTTTCTGGGTACTAAGAAATATGTGTGCCAATTTTCGTGCGAATTCGTGGAGGGGCGTAGAAGTGTATGGTGTTTAAGCAAACATAATTTCAATGTTATGGATGTGCCGTACATGCACCTAAAAGAAATGCACCTATTCAGCACCGAAACTACATCACAGTATCACTTCGAGAAATAGGTTAGCAGTGCAGCTCCACAGTACGTGAAGGTAAGGATAAAATTTCCTTAAATGTCTTGAATAAAATCTCTCACAATCGCTGATGACCTGCCTGCCTCGATGCTACATTCAGCCTAAAGATATAAGCGCATCAAGGGGGAAAGTAACTACCTGCAACCTCGCTAAGCGGCTACGCGCTGCCTAAAGCTAAGTTACGAAGTGACCAGACCTGTATTCCAAGATCGTGCTTTAGAGGATGACTTACCCTATTGGAGGTGTTCCTCAGATGGTACCGAGTGCGATTATTTGTTTGAGGACGCGACCGATCACCGTGGTCATTGGTGCCAATAAAGATAGGTGGGTAAATTTGTAAGGGTAGTGAAACACGGTGCTGGTATTGGCCTATTTTATTTCACGATAGTTACCAAGAGGTACTCAGTTTAAAGCGTCATACGAGGAACGGAATCTTTCAGTTGAAGTGCTCTCCGTATTTCATTCCTGTAGAAATAGATAATTCCCTGAAAATCTCTGGTACTGTACGGATACGAGCCCATGCCATTTGGGATGGAATTCCAAAACGTAAGCCATTACATAAGCCTGATCCATTCTTCTTTCTGTTCCTGTACGGTAATCTGTCGACATGCAATATTGTCGAAAAATGAGTTAACTGTCACGCATTGACTATTTGTCAGCAGCATGGGTACTGAAAAGACTCAAAACAATATCACATTTTAAGCTTCAGAATTATTTCTCTAATTATGACACTCTTAACTCTTTTACTAAATTTTTAACTCTCAGTATATCGCCGCCTTAACCCCTGTGTAGCCCAGCTTAGTCCTTGGATATAACTTTGTTTGCTTGTTTATACTCTTGTATCCGTTCTAGAATGTCCCAATTAAAGTCGAAGTTTCCCGATCATTATGCCATTTTCGTCTCAGTACTTACAGATACATTTTCCGTTCCATTTCTTCTGGCACGGTTACTCATACTTGTTCCAATTACTTACGAGACATAAACTTTATCGAGGATATCTCTCAGTCCACTTTTCGCAACATCTCTCACGCCTGAGCATCTTCAGAAAAGTGAAAGTTTGCTCCACTTTTATATATCCTCCGCTGTAATAATTTCATTTCCTCGCTAAGTCTAACAGTCCGCTCCTTTGATTCCGTCCCGCTTACCATTTTATTTCATTGCCTAATCCACTTTCCTTCTACGGGCTTCCCCTTTTGCCCTCATTCATTTTTACTAAATCCATTTCGTCTCTTTCCCCGTCCTAACCGTATATTTTACTTATCTCTCCTCTGAAACCTCCTCCTTGCCATTTTAACTATTCAATTCTTTCTCACGCTCCTTCTGCCTCTCTCTCTCTCCCGCGCGTCCCGTTCCTCCGCACTCGTTCGTCCTGAATCTCTCTCTCCCATTTCCTTTAACTTTCTTCATTTTTTCCTTCGCTCGCCTGAGATGCCCTCACACGCCGCACAGTGAAACTAACATCCTAAAAGGCGGCCGAAGTGCACAAAATTAAAGTTTCTATTTTAGGTTTGGTATACGTTGCAATGGCTAATAGTGATGTTTGAGCTATATAGAGATGCATTTGGTATCTCTCGGTTAATTCAATGCCATGTGTCAGGTGTTCAGCTCACATTGCCGCAACCGCAGACGCCTAGTGACAGGGTCAGCTTTAAAATCGAAATGCAAGTAGTAGAGTACAGGTTTTTTCGATTCCTTGAATTGGATACACACCGTAATTGTTAGAAAGTTTTAAATAACTACATAAAAATAGTATTTAAGTCGTCAGAGTGAATTAATTATGTATTAATGTTTTCAGTAAAAATCTGTCCAAGATTTTCATAATGAAAACTTCACATGGCAGGGTTGTTATAGTTGAACATGTATTTTTGGAAGGCATTATCGAATATTTAAAAATTGAGACAGCTTCCACCATGTTCCGTAACTTGAGTTATAATTAAAATCAATAGCTATAATTGTGTATATAGCGCGGGTTGCATACGTACCCACGTATTCACAATAATTACAGGCAATGTGTTGAATTCGCCATAGTACAACTATTTTGAATTTTTGATATTTCATTCAGTTACAGTGACCCTAAAAACATTTAGGTATAGAATTTAATGAAATTTCGTACTTTTGACCGCCTTTAACGCTGGTAAGCATCTTGTGTGCCGTGTCAACTTTCGTTTCCCACTACCCTGCTCCTTTAATTTTCGTGGGTAGGTCGGTACGTTTGACTTTATCGGATGCATTTACATTTAAATAACATATAGTACCTCTCTCAAACTTCTCCTCGGATATTCATCATTACAAACATGCCCATTAAGCCCCTTTTGGAGTATGCGTGGTAGCTCTTAGTCATTGCGGTTATTGATCTTAGGCCAAGGAAACTGGTTACCTATAAATAATTTAATCTATAATGATCATTTCTTGCTTACTTACTTCGCTTGTATTGTACTCATACATTGCTTCATACACTCGTTACTATTACTAAGATCTGAATATTCCTCCTCTTAAAAGTCTCTTCCATCACAATCAGCCATGGATTTCTCGGTGTACTCATTTGTTCTTGAACCACTCCCCTCTTTCTCATCCTCATATCTAATTCCCTAAATCTGATATCTTGTTATACGACTCTTATACAACCTCTCAACATGGCCAAACCAACGACGCACAAATTTTCCTTTCGGTTATCACTGGAGGGTCCAATCCACGCCCTTTCATGACCTACTCATTCCTAATTCTAGCGCTCTGATCTAAACCACTAGCGTTTCTCAAGTATCTCATTTGCGGAGAATAGCGAATTTACCGCTGTATTAAGCATTCTCATATATTTATCCTGGCATACCCAGATTTTTCGTTATGTCCTTAATGGGAAACCTTCATGTTCTGTGATGTTCGCTTCCCCAGCCGAACTCTCATTTCTGGAGATGCACATACTGCCCATGACTTTTCTTCCAGCATTCACGTGCCTCTCAATTTCCATATCTATCCTTCAATATATCGCAGGAAGGATGTAAAAAATACATGTTAATGATAGAGTATGTGCAAAGAATAAGATGTGAAAATCAATGCCTTAACAAAATGAATAATATTTTTCCTTGGCCTCAATAATTATGTGATTAACTTTCTACCTTAATGAATTAAATTTTTCTACTATTAATTTTCTCTCATTTAAATAATTTCTTTAATTATAATTTTTCATGTAGTGTAGCCTTAATATATTGCGCGTTTTGGAAAATGATCGTCATTGTTGATTCACTCTCAATTATTAATATTACCTACCATGGAAATATTTCTTTTAGAATTTATTAACTACGTCCATTCCAGCTGATTCTTCCATTTTTTTCCTTCACTTCATTCTTCCTCGATTTTTCTCTTACTCTAGTACTCAGCTCATGCAGCACTGCTCTTTATTTTGCGTGATCCCAGTAAACACTAATTTACTTGTAGTTGAGTGAAATAAATTTAGGATATCTTCTGAGGTAATTTAGAGTTAGCCAATATACGTATTGGTTTCCTTAGTTTAAATTTTGTTTTTTTTCATTTTCTTAAAGGAAATGAGAACCTATATGGTGAATTTTGTATTCCTTGAAGTTTAAAAAAAGTTAATTTCATCTTATAACGTTGGTTATAATTTTCTCAGTGTGTGTCTCATGAATATTTTATGACGTCTTCTATATGATGATAAATCACAATATTTTCCTTATTTTTTTCAGCGCTTTCATTTTTTCCATCATCATTTCATCGTTTTGTGTTCAGCTTTCCACAGCGTAGATGGCTTTTTGGTGAGTCCAAGTCTCTGTGCTTTAAAATAAGCTCTCATTTGCTCTATCGTTGCCTGAATTTTCTTCTCCTAATCTATTCTCTTTCTTCCATTTTTCTGACCTTGATCTATTTTTGTGTTACTTACAGCACCTTTATTATAGTTATTTATAAATAAATGTATCGGCCATTCCATATTGCACAGGAATTTTATTGAATCTGTTCGGAAGTAAAATTTAAAATCCTGTAAAAAATATTATTACTTTTTTATTCATATAGTTCATTTATAACTCATTCTATAATAATTGGACTCTTTTTTAATTTTCTTGGAGATATTTCGTCTTAAAACCTCCCAATTATAGTTTAAATACCAATGTTGTCCATTTTTTAATATAGGCTACATTATCAGCGTATCATCCTCTATAGAACATGATCAGTTTCTTTTTTATGATAATGTTTACATCTGCGATGAAAAAATTCATTATAGATAGAAATACATATTTATAATGTACATGTCGAAAACGAAATTCTCTTTATTTGGAAACTATATACCTCCAAACACCTTGACTAATTTGAACAAAATTGGAGCACATGTTCCTTATGAACTAGAAGGATGAATAAGCTGCACTAAGTTTTTAATTTTTGCTTTCGATTTTTGTGTACGCTTCGTTTATACTAAAAATTGTGTGTTTGGGTGTCCAAAACCATGAATATTTGCAATGCTTCAGGTACATAATTTTTTTCTTGGAAACCGCACTATAGGCTTGTAATGGGAACTCATGCCTGTAGCACCTAACGCCTCTCGTTAAATTATCAATATAACAGAGCTACACAGATATTAGTCAGGATATTTCTCATTTCCACCCCTCCATGAGTGGCGAATAACAGCTGCATCATGATTCATTTTCTGCGTCATTTATTTAACCCTATGTAACAATGTATTATTTTTTCTGTACTGTTGAAATTCAATGGACGCGTTCTTCAGGTAAGTAATAAAATTTTAATGGGGACACAATTTCCCTGATCGACGATCAACCTCACTTCTGTATTGTGTAACATCCTTTACCCCGCAACGTTACTCAAAGAATTTTTAAAGGTTTTATTGAACCGGCAATATTTACTATGCTTGAATGACTTCACTCATTTCTGTTTATATCTCTTAAAGGACTTGATACTGTAAATGTAATAAAAAAATAGCTTCAAATGTAAATATATAATCCGTTGTAACATGAACATAACGTATCAACGTTTAACGTAACGTAGTAAGCTTGTAAACAAGCCGGGGAGGATACAGAGATATAGTTATTGTATAAAATTGATGAAAAATATATTGATAGGGGAGGTAATCAGGAAGCCCAAATACAGAAGCATTAGTTCTATTGTACCTGCAATCTAACCTTCGCCTTTTATTTGATGGTGAGTAGCGATTAACTGTTACTCTAAGAATTTAATTTTCTCTCCAACTCTGTTGTGATGTCGTCTCGTTTCTTCTTCGTCCATTTTCCATTATTCTTCGTTCATTTTCCCCTCCTCATCCATTCTAATTCTTCCCTTATAATCTTTAAATCGTGGTCCTGTGCTGTGCTCAAGTCTACATTCCCGGCCACCGCCTTCTCACTACTTTTTATTCATTCAATTTTTCCTCGTGTTTGCTCCTCTTGGATTCCTCCATCTTCTCCGTCTCAATCTTGTCCTCTTTCCATCTTTCCGTCCTTCGCATTACCTCCTTCCTTTTGTCGTCCTCTCCATATCTCAAATGGACGACTGCGGTGGAAAGGGGAGAACTCATCCCTTTTTCCCTTGGCCTCACTACATCTTTATATATATATCACTCTCTTCTCTCTCTCTCTTACTCTCTCGCCATTCTTTCCCCCACACACGCTTTGTGCAAATCGAGAATCGATGGCTCTTCTTCTTCCCTTTCCTCTCCCAGCATCGCCTCCTTTTCCTCTATTCCCCCTCCCTCGGTTTTTAGCACAACCCCACTCCACTTGACACTCCATTCTCTCCCTTCTTTGCTCTCTAATTCCACACATTCCTACAGTTTAGCAATATTTTAATTGTTGCATCGTGTTGAGGTTGTAACGCTTGAAATATACTTTATTTTTTCTATTAATTTTGTTTAAATTTGAATTAATTTTTGTTTAAATGTTTTAAATAATTTTAGTGTGGAAATGTATCATTGAGATTGTTAAAATATTCTGGGTTTGTCAAGGGGTTGTTGACGAAAATTTGCTTTGGATTGGGGGAATGAAAGAGACTGGAAGCTGGAAGAGCTGATCTGTAACAAATAGAATCATTACCTAAAAAAATGGAAAATTAGTGTTGAGGAGGAGTATTTGAAGAGGAAGTATTTGAATAACGAAAGTAAGTTGTAAACGATGTGTCTTTTGTTATTAGTATGCATTTAACGGTAGGCGGAAAGAAGGAATATTTCAGGCTCACGGTTTGGCTCTAATTTTGTCGGTTCTATCAGTTCTAGGGATATAGCGCGGGATAAAAAAGTATACTCTCCATGTCGTAATTAAAGTTGCCTGATCTGAATTGCTCAAGTTATCTACGTCGTACGTGTTGCCTTCGGTTATCTAACGGCTCCCAACAGTATCCTTCCATCAGTTGTGTGACACTTTCTGTTCGCTTGTAGAAATTTTGAAGATGGATAGAGTGACTTATGTTCGCGTACGGATTTGTGTGAAACTTTGTATGTCTACCTGTTTTTATTAGTGATATCCATAGATAAATGTGAAAAAAACTGATTTGATTTCCGATCATGTTACCAATTTGGTTTCCTGTCAATTCAATTTTATTTTTAATACGTTACCTGATGATGTATGGCATGTATTTGAAATAATTTGATTTTGTATGTATAGGTTTTCTAAGTGACTTAGTGTCACATTTTGATCTTACTCTAGTCGCAAATAATGTATGGAGAGATGAGAGTTTTTTACTTAACAGTTCGGCTGTGTGTTAATCTTATATTGTCGCTTCGGTCAGCTATTGAGGTATGATGCTGGGCTTAAATCTGGCCCTCGCGTCATCTTTAAAATTTATTTCTTCAAGCATGCATGTTACATAGACTTATTTTTAGTAGTTTTTAATTATGCGTTTGGTTTTTCTTAGTATTTTACTTGTTTTTTGCAAATTAAATCTTTTTGTGCTGGATCCCAAATGCTTGCAAAGTGTTTGAGAGAGAGTGAGAGAGAGAGAGCTGTTTATTTGAGAGTTATGCCCTTATCTGAGTGTAGCTGAATTTTTTTCACTTCTTCAACTATATCACTTATTTATGAAATATTGAGCTTATTAGAAGATCGTACAACATTCCACTTATGAAATTTTATTTTACCTCGTACTGCATTTTTGGGATGAGCCCAATTTAGGAATGGGGAGTTATAGGTTCTGGCTTAGAGTTACATTCAGGAATTATTACTTCCCCAACCCCGTTAGTGACTTTTACTCATCGCATATTGTATGCAACGATAAGATAATATATCGCGTGGCCCGATTACGACATTGCAATCCTGTTTCTTATGAATATTGTAAAATGAAGTTAATTTTCGTAATGATTCATGGGCTTTTTGTAAGAATCGCCTTCGCGGTAAAATCGGTTGTAGCGTCGATCATGATATCATATAATACCTCAGGCCAATATATCTCATGAACTGGTGGAAAAATGTTTCCGAATCGTCGTTTGTCATCATGGATTATGTATATAATTCCTGTGGTATATTAAATTAAAATATTCCACGTAGACTGATGGCTCAGTATCAAAATTCTGTATCTCAGATCGAAGTCGTTTTATCGTAATATCGCAGAAAGGCTCCACTTTTTTTAAATTCCTTCCTTTGCTCTCCTACTCTAATTCCTCACTATATTACTTACAGGCACGTCCCTATTCATGTCTCTCCTTCCTTAGGAAATTTATTTCAACCATCCATTTCGTCGTATCGTGTTTTTTTTCAAAGCTCCTTCATTCTAAAACTCAGCATTCCGCCATTTGCGTTCACCATTCGTCCTCGCAGGCGAGGGGTGTTGGCAATGACTTTTCGCTCTCCGCGCCAAATGTTTTTGCGGGCTTCCGCCATGTTGATATCTCTTCCCGCCGGTCTCGCTGACACTTTAAGGTGGCTGGAGAGATTTTTCCCACACATAAGTTTGCGTGAAATTTTACATACCTATTCTTATTAGTGACATATTTTGATATACGTGAAATTATTTCATCTTACCGTTTTGGTTTTTGTCAATTCGGAGCTATTTTAACAGGTAGCCTTATAGAACATGAGGTACATTCCATTACAATTCGATTAATGATCAACAGATGTTAATCTAAAGGCAAAATAATTCATTTCCCATTTTTGAAATGGTTGCTAACAAATAAGTGCATCAAGGTGCCACGCTGAGTCCAAGATTCGAAATAACATATTTAAACATAATGTTCGCCAAGTCATAAAGTGTTTAAATAAAACAAAAATGTGAAAGATGTTTCTTGTAATATAATAATAAAATGTACCTAATAAAAATAACAAAGATAAAAGTAAATTATAGTTTGCATTGATGCGTGCTTGGTGAGTTTCACAGCATAAAGACATAAGCACTTAAATGCATCGTGATCCTAATATTTTCGGATTTCTTGAAAAATTACTTGTGTGCATTGAATAATCCACTATTACCGCTTCAGTCACCTTAAGTGTGTCTCAACGGGTATCCGCGTGCCCAAGTTAGAGGTATGGGCCATGCTCAAGTTACAAGACCTCATGTCCATGCATCGTTTTTACTACTGACGCATGGACCGGCGTTACCAACCTATATTCATTCCCACTACTATGGCGTTACCGGCATTAAATCTGTGTTGGCATCTCTTGGAATTGCAGCAAACAAAGAGAAAATCGAGCGGTAAATTTCAAACGAAATTAGAATTTCAGCATACTCGAAACATTTTGCTGTATTCGGAATGGTTTAAAAAGCGCTTTTTGTTCATCAAACAGTAAACAGTATTTTATGCATACATTGACGAGGGCCTGTTATAATGTTTGCGATTTTTTTAGCATATCTTTTTTAGCATAGTCGGTATTCATTTCTATAATGCAAAAATGCGTGCTAATTCATCTCAAGTATTGAAGTTACTTTCTCTTACTTAGATGCTTTAGAGAATTTCTCAAAACAGAAAATCAGTGCAAACATGCATAGTTCTGAGATCATAATCATCGTGGTATTCGGCCTACTGGTAGGTCCCAAACACCATAGCTGTCTCCAGTTCGTCATAATAATATGTTTAGAGATCATAATATGTTTCAACATATAGCTCTTTATGCTGAAAATCGTGAAATAAAGCTTTTATTATCCAGTCTATGCTAATGAGATTCTAGGAATCCGATAAGTGGATATCTTTTTATTTTAGTTTTTTGTATCGAATGACCCATGCTTTGAATGATTTGGTGAAAGCAAATGAAATGTATTCGATTTTGCTCGATTGGGTTCGGAAGGAAATTATCTAACATCATATGAAATATAGCCGGACATTTCTTCAGTTTTTGCTTTCAAAATTGATTACGCAGGCTCATTCAAGTGCTATTCATGAATGAAGAGATAGGAATATACATTATATATAATTTTTACAAGAAGCGATAACACTTTGATATAACCTCTCATAGGTGAAGGATTTCAATCTGGATAAAAATAGGTATCTATGCAGATAGCTAGATAATAATAGTGGACATTACGAATATTTATGATAATCAAAGAATGATTATTAAACGCTATTCGGAAGAGGCCTGTAGGTTGATATAAAATATTGACGTTCTTTTAATGTTCTTTCCTTTTAAAATTCTTAAACAAGAGTACAGCTCTTGACACCAGCAAGCCATACACTTTAAGGACTATCCCTAGGATAAACTTGAAAACTTAAATATCAATAATTTTTTTCCATCATCGTAAAGAGTGAATATCATTATTAGAAAAACTGTGCCATATTCTTCAGTGGGTGTGCGAGAGGAAGAAAGACTATCAAAATAGTAAATGTCTATAGAATGGTGAACTATACTTAAGCAAACTGTAATTGGCATTGCCATAAATGGAGTGATAACCAACTCAGTGATAACCAACGGACCATAAATAGAAAATAGTGACTTGTCGTAAACAATCATTGATAGTTGATTTTTTGAGTATATTCTGTTTCTTAGAACAACTAAGTAAACTCTGACAAATGGATTCTATTTGTTTTATAATGATAAATATTCTGTATTGGATCTGTAAAGGATCCATATGTAGTTGAAAAATCAGGAAAATTAATCCAAATAGGTAAGTTTTTTTTTACAAATTCAGATGAGGGTACTGAACTTCAATCTGGATTTTAAGGTTTTTAACAGGTATTACGGCAAATTATTTTGTTATCCGATTGGCAGAGGTAAGAAGAATAAAAGGAGTTATTATGGAAGTGAATGGAGATTGCTTAATGGGTATACCTCCGAAAACATGGGTTAATGGATAAAATACTAAAATTAAATATCGTCGTTTATAACTGAAACATACGTGTATACAGGGTTTATAAGCCCACCATTGGGACAGTAGATTTTTAAAAAAAAAGGTAAATATTCTGGGGTGATTTAATTTTTAAAATTTTTAATTCATTAATGAGTGTATTGTGACCTCAGGGGCTTCTATTGAAGGGGGAAAATCGGTGAATATCCTATTAATTAAGGCCGCCTCGAGGGACTGGACTATATGCTATCGAGTTTTGGCTTTTATATTCATTGTGTTGCGATTAAAATATGCGGACATTGATAGTAAATAAGTGATGTTTGAAATGGTAATTTTTTAGGAATTCACTTTTTTCCTGGGTATTTTATTCGGATGTTTCGTAAATCACTTTTATTTCATTGATTGGACATTGCTTTCTGAAACTATATTACAATTTAAAGCATTTTGACCGTAAGGTTTAATTGGGAGGGACCATATTTGTAGTAATGACAGTAACACCGGAGGTGTTACTTGTTCCAAAACGTTCGCACTCCGCAATAATTCTAAATGCGGTCGCTACTGGAAATGCAGACATACATTGGAATTGTATTCCCGTGGTGTTATAAATTTAAGTGTAAATGGAGGAAAATAATTCGAAAAACGCATTGACGTGATTACTTCCCTTTTTATCCCATTAGCGGAAGTGGTTTCTCATTGTTTGCAGAGAATATATTGGCAATTAGCGTGTGGCAAAATTATCAGTCGATATTTATTTAATAACACGACCTGCACTTGAAGTGTAATTATATTTATAATATATAAACCCACAAAAACCTTAAAAGAAAATAATTTATTCCCAAATGAATACAATATAATATCGGCTGAAGAAATTAACTGCCATAGTCAAATAAATTCACCACTATAAATAAAGTTTTTTTTACCTATAAGTCTTAGAAGATTGTACTCTCGAAAACTATTATCATCTGCTGTCACACTCTTAAAATTATGTGGAGTATATGCTCCAATAACGGAGGCTGCTTTAATACAGGCACTTGGAAATACAATTATCTTATGATATAATTTTCTGAAATTCCTTGTTCTTTGCCAACTTATAAGCAGAAAAACTGATGTGAGAACGTTAATAGTAATGTGACGCGGGAAAAGAAACTAGGGAAGTACTTAAATGGGGAAGTCTACTAATTTAAAAAAATAAGCTTGCCGTAATTAGTTAGAAAACTTATATAAAGGCCAGTAGGTCCCACTTCTCTACGCTGCTTGGTTTCATTACTATACGCGTCGAAAGATGATGGTTTTGAATGGTGCCAAAATGTACAGTAGCGACACCCCTCCGTGACGTCGGGTGAGTGAACTAGCCTCGAAACGTCTCATGCCGCTTCATGCGGATCCCTGAATTCACAACCAGGCCTTACGTTATAGTTAACTCTCATTTATTAATCTCAGTCTGCCCTTTTATAGTCATAAATTGAATATATAATCCATACATTCGAATGGGACAGTGAACGTCAATTTCGAATTACTTCCTTAGCCTACGCATAGTAATATGTTAGGGGATGAACAATTTGAAAACGGAAAGATGAATGACTCCTTGAATAGTGGTTCCACAGCGTGTCCCTGTTGCTGATGTACGTGCTTAGGAACCATTCTGCAGCTAACAACTAAGATGCTATCCTGTGTACTCACTCTTCCTTGAAGATATGCTACGTCCGGAAGTCCGAAGTTGCTCTTACGTTCCCTAAATTTTTCGCAGGTAACTTTGCGGTCGTGCATAAACTACGTTACTAACTTAAGGGGAAGGGGGTTGTCTAAAAATCTACGGCAGGTAACGAGGGGAAGGGGGGGGGGTTTACAAAACGGCGTCGACAATACTACAGAGTTTAACTTGGGGAAGGGCGCGCGAGGTGTTTCTTACAACCCAAGCTTCTAATTAAACTCAATGTAACTGAACCATTGCCTCTACAATGCTGCAAGTCTTCATACCATCAAATTGCTTACATTTTAACGTTTTCGAGGGTTAAATAGCGACCTCGTGAGAACACAATCAAAGGCAGGAGTCAGAAATGTGAGGAGGGGGGAGAGCAAAGTAGATGAGCACAGTAGCTTGCGCCGTGATTCATGATTGATTTTTAGATTTTAAAAATGAACATGATTTGTTCCAATGGAGATTAGATAGTTATATTACTTATATCCATTTTGGCTACTGTATTTGTTTTATTTCAACCTATCCCTAAAAATAAACTCACTCAATGATTGAGAAAATATTTTTGAATTTAAAGTTTCATTTGTTGAGACAACGTAACATGTCGGGGGGAGGTGTTGGGAAAAATACTACGGTTATCAGCGAAGGGGAGGGGGAGGGGGTAAAAAAATCACTGAAAACAGTAACGTAGTTTATGCAAGACCCCTTAAGGAAAATGACAAACAACTATATTGGCATGGATTCCAGAAAAATACATAAATGTTCCGATAGTTGCTATCATTAAACTCCTCTATTTTACGCGGAAGCACTTTTCTTGATCGTTTCTTAGTATTTAATTAACTTTACATAATCAGCTAATGGTAAATTTGATATATATATGCTTAGTAAGATCCTTCGTCTCTCTTTATTTTTACGTAAGTATGAGAGTAGGTACCCGGAGAGAAGTGATAAGCAGCGCTACAGCTTGTGACGTCTCACCCAGGGAGGCCCTTTTTGGCGCGAAAGCGGTCGTTTGAAAAGCATCCTTTTCTTTGACCCGGAATAAATGTTGCAATTAACTCAATAGTTAATTTTTATTCCTTATATGACATGACATGAAATCGATGGTTTAATCGTAAAATATTACGATTCTGGGACTTAGTAGACTTCCTCATTGGGTGTTAGGTGTTTTGATGATCTGGCACTTTTTAATCAGTCTGTGAATGCGTTGTGATATATTATGGGTATCCAGAAGAATCCGTACGAAGGAGAGCAGATGAAAATAAACCATGAAAAAAAAATTCGATGGTTCCAGAAATGCAAGCCAATATTAAAAGGACAGGTACGAGGGATTTTGTTCGACACAAGTACATCAATTTCGTTATTATGGAGAATTAATATCATTCGACCTTATTTCTGGACATTAGAACCAGCAGTATGTTGGCAAAACGTGAGTTCATGAATCTAACTGGCACGAGGTAGGGGCCTCACGTAAGGTTAATAATAATCAGGAACCTAATATCGAGCGTAGCCTTTTTATGATTGTAAATTTGTAGCCTGAAAAGAGAGAATGAAAAACATTAAGGGAATTCGAGATATGTGTTTACAGGATGGAAAACGTACAGTAGAGCAAATGTGACTTTCACCTAGTGCTGCTAGACATAATAGAGAAAGACAGGGGACTTTGATGGGAAAGGCTAATGATAAAGATAAGTATTTTTATGAGAAAATGCTTGGTGAACGAAAGATGGAGGATAGTGAATTGAAATATTTGATTCTATGACGAGGTTACCAAGCATACAACTCTGAAAAGAGGGAATTTGAATCTGGAAAAAATGCACAAGAAGAATGAGTGACAACGAAGTAGCACATATCTAACTCCCTCAAGACGTGAAAGGTGAAAGGATAGATTATAAAATATGACTACGCAAAATGTTAAAAAGGCTACTTAATTCTGACCTTTGGAGTGACTAAACAAATTATAAAACAGAAACGTGCATGTACATGACTATAAAGAAAAATATCTGCACTTATGGGCCAGAAACGTGAAAAGTAACTAATACAAACAAGAAAATATCCCTGGAAATGAACCTGTGGAGAAAAATAACCAGGATACATATCAAGAAACGGGTACGTAAGGAATGAAAATAATTAAAGAATGATGATTTCAGTCATAAATATTATGGATAGTATAGCGTTTGACGTTATAAAGCCACGTATGGAGAATAACAGATGGGAAGAAGGAGTGAAATCAAACCTCTTCAGAAAAGAGAAATCACGGCCAAGAAATTGGAAAACGGTAGTCAAAGAAGGTATGCGAGAACGAGGGTTTTAACAAAATGACTGTCGAGCAATAGTGAGTTGGGTAGGGCGAGAAACGAGAAACGGCGTAGGCCGTAGGAACCTTGCATATAATAATAGCAAATAGCTACCCATCAATTATCAAACCTAACTGATAGTACACCGAGTATTAATAATGATTTTGCTCACAAGCCAGTCACGCAGTTGATGTCGCCCCGCGTGACGCGGAAACGATTGTATAGAGGGAATCCGACGAAATTGCTATTCCTTCCATTTGGTTTCCGTTCAAGACTCCGGAATGTGAAGATGGACGCGGGGATTTCGAAGTACCTTTTTTACCGACCGCGGAGAGAAGGAAGAAAATATCAAGAGTTCTGAGCGGAAAGAAAATAAATACACACTTGCTCGGCTGTGTCCTGCGATTGGGGGAGGAGCTGAGGAGGATTGAGTGCATTCCAAGCGGGTAGAAAACAGAACCAAGCCGTCCACTCGCTGTGAGACGAAAGGAAATGAGAGAGGGGATGGTGTCTAGAATCCTCTGCAATAAGGGTCGCGGATGAATGGAAGCGGCTTAAAAGGTATATTGCATGTGGGGATGGGGAGGGCCTTTGGGCCTGAGGAGAGAGGTTTCCTTACAGATATCGAGGACGTTTGGAGTCAATGTTGAGTTCTCTGGACGGAGGTCCGTAGTGGAAGTTGGGAAGAGTTGGTGATGTAATGAGGTTCTAGCGTAAAATCGAGAAGATTATATCTTTACCTTTTGGTGTAACTTATGGAAAACGTATCCTCTACCCAGGAACACAACCAGTGTTGTTCCTTTCTGCCTAACTATTTACTCAAATCATGCACGAAGAGACACATGCATTAAGGCAATAGTAGGTGGAATAGGCTTTAAAAAAAATTTTTTTGGTGCAATTACAAATATACGTTTTGCAAAAACTTGATTGAGAAACTGCTTCATACGGGAAATTTAATAAAAGTATAGTTTGACTGTTACAAAATGGCTGCAATTATTGAAGGACAAAATGCATTCTGCCATGGTAAATAGTGTGCCAGTCGTATTCGTTGGGTGAGATAAGTGCCCACTAAGTCATATATTTAGTTTTCATATGACAGGCCATGTTTGAAGTAACGAAAACCATGTTCATTAGAGAAGGCAGTAATTTTTAAACGTCACCTTTTTTTTCATTTTATTTTTTTCTACTAAAAATCGCAATTGAACATCCGGAGTGTTGCTTGGAGAGTAGGGAGT
Organism: Pyrrhosoma nymphula; assembly: GCA_963573305.1. Taxonomy (NCBI): domain Eukaryota; kingdom Metazoa; phylum Arthropoda; class Insecta; order Odonata; family Coenagrionidae; genus Pyrrhosoma; species Pyrrhosoma nymphula. Next base: position 43,892,848 of record OY754334.1, read on the forward strand.
GGAAGGGGGTTTATGGCGTTCTAAGAACAGGAATTTAATTCAAAAACATATCTAGGGCTCTACATGTCGATGCTCTCTCAAATGAGAGGCGCGATGGGAGTTGAGGAATAGACGGGAATATAAAGGAGGTAGCGTGTAATGGACATATCTCTTGCAGCTTTTATCTTTTTTATCGTACGTGTAGAAAACTACAAATCATATTATCTGTCATCACAATATTATCTTTCGGCCCCATTTTTTTCCACAAATCAGACTTGGAATTAGGTACCTACTTTGAGCCAGCATAAGTAGCCATGAACCTGAACCCGATGGCGTAACAAGCCAAAACGCATTGTAAGCTGCATAAATAATTATTTTTGGGAAAGCTCAACTTTATACGCAATGAGTGGTATGTTTTTCCATTTGGAAGTTTCACTTAGGCAAATAGCTGATTAAGGTAACAATTTTATAAATAAAGGGAAACTCATAAAATTGAAGCGCCATGCCCTCCTTTTTTCTGTGATTAGTCAATTTTAGCGATTGTTATGCGTATGTTCAACAAAATTGGCGCTGTGGCTGGCTTCTTTTGCTGATAAAACCCTAATCAAGAATAAAATATTAAACATATCTCCATATTTTATGTGCTGCTTTTGGACTACTAATTCAAAAGATCTCATTTTCTCCCTATCTTGCATTAAGGCAATTGAAAGGAAGCAACTAAAACGTAGAGAGAAAATGTGGTGTAAGTAATTTTTTTTACCATATTTTAACTGGGTGCGCAGAAGTATTATATTACATTACGTATGAGTGTTTTGAGTATAACTTACTGTGTTTTCCAGAAGAAAGCAGAACTTGAGTGTTAAATTATTAATTTACTTTAAACCTCATTTTCGACAGTGTTGCAATATTGCTCTCGACTACTCAGCTTAAAGAGATACAGCGTGAACGGGATTGAGCAAGACTGTCTAGGGCGGGAAGAGTCCTTTCTAACAGGAGGTCGAGGGCATTGTGCGCCAATAAGGAGTTATTCGGAATGAGGCGCGAGGTTTAAATGGAAAAAAAGACGGGGATTCCAGGAACGACAGCAGATAGCATCCGCGGGTCGACACAAGTGGCCGGATTGGGGTCAAAGGTATGAAAAAAAATTATATCTTTATATATATAAAAGTCAATGTATGTATGTATGTATGTATGTATGTATGTTCCACATCTCCTCCTAAACCACAGGGCCGATTTTGATGAAATTTGGAACACATGTTTGTTACTGGTAGACAACAAACACTGTAGGCTTTTCAATTAACCAAAACCCTTTTTTTTCAGGGTTAAGGGTGTGATCCTTAGTAATACATAAAAATGTAATGATCTCTGTCTGTCTGTTGCTCTATCACGCAAAAACTACTGAACCGATTGAGCTGAAATTTGGCATGTAGATAGAAAAAATGTCTGGTTGTAATATATGCTATATTAAAAAGCCCTCAGGGCCCCCAAAAGCCCCCGAGGGTCACCCCTGGTGGTCCATGCTAAGCATTGGGTTCGGTGCAGTGGTTTCTTTCATTGCTTTTTAAAAGTACTTTCACTCAAGATATAGGCCTGGGATTTTTTTTATCGGATGGCTGAATAAAGGAAGTTTCTAATTTTATCAATCGATTTTCTTCTACCCTCAGAAGTTTTCTGAAATTCATCTTTTTAGCTGAAAAATCTCACATTTTTATCTGAAATCAACAATAACATATTTCCTTGACAACCATAGATTTGATTTTCAGAGGATATACCCACCTCTAGCATTGAAATGTCACGTTTTCCTACAGGCCCATGATAGTACGTAGAAAGCAAATCCGTATAAGAAGGGCCCAGAGTCCCAAGGGCCCCATGATAGATTTATTCAGGGGTTAATCGATAAATTCAATGCATATTTACAACAAGTATACTCTTCATCGTCTTTCCCAAAGTAGCTCTCAAAGGGGCATCGCATGTGTATGAGAGAACACTTACGAAGTAAACAATACACATACAGGAAATTAATTGATTACACACAATTATGTGTGCAAGAATATTTACGTGCAGCGAATATCAATGGTAATAATGCCTCTGTTGCTACAACAAACACGGCGTTGTTTATTATCGTTTAATACTCAGATGTATTACACATAGTGAAACCGTCTGCCTCTAATTACGATTGCGAACTGTTTTTTAGACCAATTCCCACATCATTAACGTCACGAGTTATTTATATGTTTAAAAGTGTTAAAGTGCAGTTAACTTACATTCACTCATTTTTGGGTTTCCCGTGCATAAAGGTGGACCAATAGTCACTCATCTCTCCGTGCACCTGGAAAACGGTCGGCGTGTCCACCACAACAAACACAACATACAGGATAGGTTACGAACTCCTCGAATGACCACGTATATAGTTTTTCTTCAGGCTTTGCGGTTTTCTTATAAAATAAGTTTAACGTTTTTCACACCCGTTGAATTTCAACGGGTACCTTCCGCTCGTATATATATAAAGTAGAAAGGATGAAATACCGAGCCAAGAAGTGTTACGATTGTTGAGGGAAAGAAATCGTGGCCGATGCGTTGGGATTGGGTGGAAGTAGCCGAAGGAAGATGTGAGTGAGGATATCCTTTTTCTTGTGCTACGTGGGATGTGACAGTTCAGGGTGTTCCGCTGTAGATCAGGGTAGTAGGTGGTAAGAGCAGGACTAAGGTTTTTATTCCGCGCGCAATAACTCTGAAGATTACTCAAGAGAGGATAGGATGCAAGTAATGCCTTCCTCGTATAAGGTCAGGATTGGGGCAGAGGTAGAATGACGTAAAGAGACATGAATTTATGAAATCCGTTTCTCTACAAGATAATGTTTTCCGCGAGCGGGATTTAGTTGGCATTTCACTTGAAGATAAATGATTGTGTATCAAATTTCTCATAACAGCCACTCGACCGAATGGATAGTAGATCCATGAAAGTTCTTGCCTAAAAAATCCCGACAATGAGGTATATTTTCAATCGTACCCTACGTAAATTGCCTATTATTTGAAAGTTGGATCCCTATTCAATTCTTTCCTAACTCTTACCATGCTTCTCCACACCCACATCTCAAAACCCTCTAGTCTACGGGCACCTGTTTCTGATGCGGCCAAGTATATGATCCAGACAGTGTAACTCACAGTAGCTATGTTTATCTCATCTTCATCTGGGCACTACCCTGTGTGCCGCGGGCAGAGGCGTGTGGCAGGGTTTAACAAAAATAGATTTCTGAATATTCATTCCATTGACTTGTGCTCTGTTAACTTTGTGCATATCTTGTCCAAAATTCACCCTATGCAGGTTAAAACACAGAGGACAGCATCTAAAATGGAGAAGGAAACAGGGAAAAGAAGTGGAAGAGGACATTGTGAAGGTGAATTGCATGCTATCGGTGTGTCTTATGTTAGGAACTCGTTCTGTTTTTGTTATAACCTCTGATGGCGCGTAGAACGAATGAACTTTAACTTCCAAGTGTAATTACATTAACTAGCGCTTTGTATAAATGACAAAGGTGATTAGGTGCTGAAGTGGTGCGAAAGATGTCATGAGGAAGAAAGGGTGGTCTAATAATAAAAGTCATATTGGGTAATCAGTTAGGAAGGATTGAGGAGAAGATCGCTGCAGATTAATACCAAAAGTAGATGCTCAAAATATGGGTTATGGGCAGAGAAAAAGACTTATATCACGTAAAAAAGGAATAGTAATCAACAGTCATGAACTCGTTTCAGTTCCGACCAATGACACATATATATCATGATTCAGGGATTTCGGGGTATTACGATTCTGGGTTTTTAAGGTATGAGGGTGACACTATCGGATTCGTGCTAGGTTTGAGCTAGCATAAATCATTTGAAATATTTAGAGCTGACTTGGATCAAAGGTAAATAAGAGAAGTGATATGGTTTGAAATTCTCAACCTAATGTCCATGGATTGTGCACTTATATCTTTGTACATGAAAAATATTTTCCAATTTATGTGAAAATTTGGATTAAAAACATGAAAATATGAAGCAGCAGAGTATACTGTGAAAAAAATGAATATGTGATTCGAATATCCTTTTTGTCGTATCATGGAATATTGTTCTATTATCGATAGAGAATTCATATTACTTTTCTATTCAACAGTAGCAGCTAACATATTAAAGTTAGCTATTTCCTATACATATAAACCCATCACATAGTAACAACTCATTTTCTGCAGTGACACTTGTTCCATACATGATGTTGTTTGCATAAGTTAAAAAAATATATTCTGTATGATATTATAATTTAATGGGGAAATAATAAATACAAATAAATATCCGTCACACTGTTGTGGTTTATAAGTTTTAAAATTTTTAAAATTCTCGTAATTTTTCATAAATCTAACGTTGAACATTTTGAGCGGAAATGTTTTAGCAAATATTTAAAAGCTTTTTCAAAAGCTTTTGCTTTTGAACGTGGAGATATATTATTAAATCATATTGCTCAAAATTCTTTGTATAAAGTATAATCTGGAATAATCGGATTACCTTTTCCTCTTTACTTGATTCCTACTTTTTGTTTATGAAAAAATTTCGGAAATGAACATCACAATTATAGTAAACGATGGGTGAGAATAGCGGAGTAGTCTAGAAACGTACATACTTTTACTTGTCGTATATATTCACACAACACTTGTATACCGACTAAAGTTGCGACAAATAACCGTCATTTTCCATAGGAAATGGTAATTGTGACCTATTTTAGGAGTCTGCACGAGACATAACTTCTTATAAATTTCAATGCATTTGGACTCTGGATTTTCAAAAGATCTCATATTTACTACGATTCCAATGTATTTGACACTTATTGTGCCTATTTTTGAGATATTTTCACAATTTACAAGCCGTTTTCCGAGGGATATGAGAGTGTCTTGCGATATGGAGAGACTTAATTATTAAAACTGAGGAGGTTTTTACGCACATATGGCGTTGAAACTTTAACGGTGGGTAGTTCGTATTATTTCTCAACAATGTTTGAAAATTTTTGAATATCTGACCGCAATACTCAATACAAAATCGCAAAAATACTTCAGTTTTGAAGACGTCCGCGTACGGCGTGTAGGAATTGAGACAATTTGAAGTTTTAAGATAGTTCAAGTGAGATGTCGCTTTGCATTAAATTGGATGAATTTGGCCTCATTTGCAGAAGAAATCTAATCTTTGCGATGATAGGAAAATATAAACTATTTACTATTATGATTTTCGAGATAACTGCTGATAAACACCAAGCATTCTCCATGGAAATTGGTACGAGTATCCACTTTAGAGAGAAATTAATGCTTCAATGAGGAATTTATATCGCATAGTTATCCTCAAGTATGCAAGTATGTATGTATTGTCACTTAACTATTTTAAAAATTCCATGTCCCTATCCTGCATCTGTCCATTCTGACTGATGTCCCCTTCCCAGTGGTCCCCCACCCGGAGGTGCGATAAGTGCACTTTATTACCGGGAGGAATGCTATCATGTTATATGAATGTAAGGTAGCATTTTGTAGGGAGATTAATGTGTTGGTTTCCCGTTGTCTTCCGCATCGTTGCACTTGTCGCTGTGCTGGCCGATTCCGTGACTTTTACTCTCGCCCGAAGCTATGGCAGCTGATACCGGACCGGTCTTGATCTGCGCCATTGTTGATCTGCGCCAATGTTCTGCTGAAACTGCTGCATCTCAACAGTATGGCGGCGGCGCGGCGGGCCGTATAGATTGGATAGCATGTAAAAATGTCTCGTCTCTTTCCCTGCGACCCTCGCATTGGGAGTTGAACACGCTACCACGGGGCCATCCCGGCCGCCGGCTCGTGTTGATCTACAAAGATCACTAAACAATGACCAAGTTCTTCAAGAATATAAAATGAAAAAAAAGTGAAGCCCAAAATCCTTGCATGCGGAAGTGAGAAGCTCCATGCGGAAGTCACTCTATGAGGAGAAAAATTACAGCAAGTGGATTCCTTCTCCTACCTCGGAAGCGCCATCACGTGGGAAGGAAGAGGTACAACTGTTATCAAGCGCAGAATAGCCCAATCTAAGAAAGCGTTCATGATGAAAAGATAACTACGTTGTTCAAAGAAGATAGGACTATGAGCAAAAAAAACAGTGTATTTAAACATCTGTGTTGAGCGTGGAGGTAATGATGAGGACATTTTATCAAATAAAATGAACATGATTGACGTAGTTCTCAACATTTCTAGAGATACCGAGTTTAGTAATATTTTTTTATGCATATAAAAGTTTCATGGAAAGTAACCAGGTATGAAAATGTTTTGATAACTACTCAGCTTGATGTTTTGTAATACGCCAGATACGTACGGCATAGAAAGTGCGCAGTGACAGAGAAGTCGCAGCACTTGATAAAGAAAAATATAATAATATCATTTAATGTGAGTTATCTTAAAAATACGGTTATCTGTTGATGCCATGGTGTTACCGATTACTTGTAACAATGGAAAAGTACTATAAAAGTATGTTTTAATGAATAAATTCCACAAAGTTAAGCCTGAGACTATGTTTCTACGAAATTGCTTCTTAATTTTAAATGGAGGGATGAAAACAATTTCTCTCATATTTTTATTTTTTTCGAAAATTTAAGAAGGTGAGAAGGTTAAGATGTATCCACATGTAAATTTAATCAATGTCTCCTCTCAAAAGTGCATTCAATTTAAAAGGTAAATATTTGAGATTTCAGGGAGTTCATTTCCAAAACCTCGGAATAAATAACCCTTGAGAGGAGAGCTTTAATCGATTTTTTGCGGTGTAGTAAACACCTTAATTGAAAGCGTTTTAATTGTTTCCGACGTAATCACACACGCACGAACGAAGTGCCAGAAATATCCGAAATGGTGTCGGATCCTCCTCCCTCTCTCCAACGATACAGCTGAATTATAGGTCGACGGTGAGAATGGAGTGAAAAGTGAGGTGACTGTGGCGGATATAGGGAAAAGGTGTAAGATCAGAGAACGTGTTGGGGCTCGCATGTAGTTAAAAGCGATTTTTTCGAATGTGTACACAAATACTAGACTGTACAACAGTAAATAAACCTATAAAAACTTATGTCATTGAAGCTGGAGCGACAATAAGACACCCATTTATCTTTTAAATGAAAAGAATAACTTGGTTTTTCCACAAAGATTTATTAAAACAATACGACCTATGTTTTGACAAAGCTCTTCGTCTTGTTTTAATAAATCTATGTGGAAAAACAAAGTTATACCTTTCATTTACAATGTTAAGCAAATTCCACGAGGTTACGCCCGAGACAACGAAAAAACCCATTTATATTGCTAGAAACAACTGAAATGAAGAACCTGTGAAGGATTTTTGGAATAACAAGAAAAGATCGAATATGGAATAACAGTATAAGAGGGAAAACAAATAATACCAATTAATTCAGGAACTAAAGAGTGGACAAAGATGTGAAATGAAGTCCGCTGTTTCTGGCATAACTCTGAAAGTTCATGGTCACAAATAAGTTAACAATGTGTATTTTCATGCACGACCGTTTACATCACATCTGTGGCATCATCAGGCAAACTGGTTAATTAAATTGAATGGATACATACTTTATTTATTTGTGAAGCAATGGAATGTCCACATAAAAGAGAATGGAATGCAGCAGAATTAGTGAAGACTCCCAGAAGAAAAAAGGAAATACTGGACGACACAGGAGGAGATGGAAAGGATGTACGTAAGAATAATGCATTGGAGAAGAGCAGGCAACAAGACTATAATAATGAGAATTGTGCATATCAGGGTGGCCACTATCAATGAAATACTTTGGTAACTTATAAACGCAAAGAAATATTTGCCTCGAAAACTCACAACAAAAATTTTAATTTCTGCAATGATCATTGAATATTTTATTGATTTACCCGTGTTTTTTTGCGGAACGGAATGATATCGGTGTACTTTTTGAAACTTCCGAGATTATATCTAATTTTGCCAATAAATGTAGTTTTATTTAGTAAAAAAATCATTTGACATAAATGGGACAAGTAATTTAACTGATACGCTTTTTCACGATTGAAAGTTCCGGTACAACCTGATTTTGTTGAGATTTCTATGAATACATCTGGGTCTCTTTTCATGAAATTGTTTTATAAGATCTAGTGTAACCAAAATTTTCGAAATTCTTTTGGGAGAAAATTTTAATGTGAGCTACAGAAGTAATGCCAACACGTAATTTTTATAGGAATCGCTCGATGTCATGACCTCAATAAATTGTCTGATCAACTGAATGATGCCATTCTTAAATGATCGAAATTGCAAAATATCTAGTTGCAGTATCTCGTTTTGAAATTGTCACGAGGTTTTGGAAGCCTGTTTGACGTGGTGGTCAACATAATGGCCCGGCAAGCGAGATAGATGTCCGTGGTTCAATTTCTGGTCCTGGAGATTTTTTTTTTTTTGTGGTGAATTATTCGTATGCAGTTCAGTTAAATGGGATGACCAAGATCGAAATGTTTTAGAGTGGCAGAAAAAAGAATGAGAAATGAAGTAGGATCTGCCTGCTATCACGTGTCCATGGATTTAGAAACTTCTTGGAAAGACTTGAGTTCTCCTCCGTAAAAACCGGAAATTCGTAATGTTGAAAATATAGTACTAGGGGCGGCCTATAGGGTGTGGCTGTAGGGGATGAAATTGGTTGAGGATAAAAGGTAAGGCAGAGAGTGAGAAGCTGTTTTCGATTGGACGGAATGAAATCAGATCGCTGCCATGATCTCATTCTACGGGTTGAGAGATGGGACCATCCCGAGATTATGCCCCTTAAGCAATTTGGGTCATCTAGCAAAGAAGAGGCTCCGGCCGATGAAAACGATGAGGAAAGGCTTCGGCGGGAAGAGCAATTTCATAGCGGTAAGTTAGTATTGGGGGGTTGGTTGGTTAGGGAACGGTGTGACTCTCATGATGACTGTGATATGAAATCTGGTTATACGTTATATTGCATTACGATATTATTTGGCATCGGATATTTTGTAGTATTTTGCGGTAAAGGGATAGATAGTGAGAAGTCGTGTGAAGTCGCCGTCGCCGAGTCTAAATCAAACAACGACGCTTATAATACGAAAAAAGTTCCACGAGAAGCTTTTGACGTATGATATGTAATGTATCATGCATTAACCATCATATCGCGTTTTTTGAGATGCACTTGTAGTTCTGAGTGTCGTGCGAAGTGCATATATGTTTTATAAGTCCAGGCAAGGTATATAAATCCAATTTATGATCGGCCATTTAAAATATTCCTACTACTAATTGTATACAAGGCCAATTAATAAATGCAAACAAATAAAATAAACACAAAATACGCAGGAGTCATGAAACAAAACAGTGGTAAATAAATTTCAAAATATTTATGCAAAAGAAGTAAATACAATGACAGATGATAGAGGAAAGTAGAATATTATAAGCATCATAATAAACCTTTAATAAAATTTGAAATTTTTAAATTGTTTTTCTCCTCTACAAACAACCTTACCACGCTTTTGAATCCAGCTTCTTCTAACCTGTCATAGAAATGCTGTGGCAGCTTATTGCAATGTTATTATCCCATTTACTTAGATCTTGTGTCTTATTGTAATGAATTTCAGGGTGGGGTGATTGTGACATTGCGGGCTTTTGACTTCGGACGGGTGATTGTGACATTCTGATATGCACCCTTTGATGCCTCACATTGCGTAATGTCGCATATCACAACGATGCTCTGTACAAATATAAATATAGTTATAAAAACACATGCACACGAAAACAAATAAGACACTCACAAAAAATGTACGGGACGTTTCGCCGGTCATGTTGCCATCGTTGGCAACAAGTGTATATTCACATCTATATTCTTAAATATGCAAAATTAATATCGCAATTTGCCCCTGAAGAGTGAATATCGCACTCACCTATAGTGGTTGAAGGTGGATAAAAGTCAGAATCGATATGAGAAGATAAAAAGGTGGAAATCGATTCGAAATGCGATCAAGGAGTATCTAGTATATGTAGGACAGGAGTGCTTGAAGCTGAAGATGAAAAAGACAAGCATTTCTCTTAGTATGTGTGGGTGGTGGGAAAATAGGAGGAGTAAATAAGAGGAAAGGTTGGACGGGAGGTGTATTGATGGGAAACGGAAGGAGATGGAGAAAAAAGATGGAATGGAAACGGGGGAGGTTAGGAAGTAGAGAAAAAAAGTAGTCCTTTTGATGGGAGTGGATTCGGCTGGACACTGTGTCCTTCCCCTCCCTCACGCGATGACCAATCGAGATAATGACTGCCACACAAAGGTCCGACTCCTCGAGGAAAAACCTCGCTCTAGGAAGGAAGGCACTCACGCTGTATAGTAAGGGTAGCGGAGAGTGTTGTCAAGCGTCATTTCCTTTGTCAGGATTGGCGGAGAAAAGGAACTGTTCGGCGTGCGTGGCCGAAGAGGGAAATTTACAGTCCAGGAATTTCGTTTGCCACAGTCGTCGCCGCCGCCCGAGTCGTCTCCATTTTTTTTTTTACGATATCCATCTGATCAATGTGCTGGAGAGACAATAGGGAAATGGTCGGCTTAATTGTGTTTCCCTTAAAACTTCTCGATCCAATTGCGGCTTCACGTTGGGAGCTGAAGTGCCTGCGAGGTATGCACTTCTGAGTGTGGGACCAATCGTAGGAATATTTCCTTCAAAATAAGTTTTGATCACCTGCGTCCCTTCGACATTCCACTGCGCATTCGGCGTAAGATCTCCGTTCATAAATTGATTTAAGCAAGGTTTTCGTCATTTAACCACCTGCTTAAACGGAACCTCGCAAGACAATTAATTTTGTGGATGAAATAAGAGAACTCGTTGACATAATCTAATTAATTGTTTTTTCAGTTATTTTGTGCATTGTATGTGCAAGTTTTTTTTGCATTGGAGTGATATCGGTTTTCACAATTTTTCTTTTTTCTGCTGCAGACATTAATGTTGCAAGTTAATCATTCTATTAGATGATAGCATGAGTAAAACGCAGTACATGGCCTGCAATCAATGATTTTAATTAAAATTAGTGTTAATAGACATACTTCATTATCCAAATTTTTATCGATCCAATTGCGGCTTCACGTTGGGAGTTGAAGTGCCTGCGAGGTATGCTCTTCTGAGTGTGGGACCAATCGTAGGAATATTTCCTACAAAATAAGTTTTGATCACCTGCGTCCCTTCGACATTCCACTGCGCATTCGGAGTAAGATCTCCGTTCATAAATTGATTTAAGCAAGGTTTTCGTCATTTAACCACCTGCTTAAACGGAACCTCGCAAGACAATTAATTTTGTGGATGAAATAAGAGAACTCGTTGACATAATCTAATTAATTGTTTTTTCAGTTATTTTGTGCATTGTATGTGCAAGTTTTTTTGCATTGGAGTGATATCGGTTTTCACAATTTTTCTTTTTTCTGCTGCAGACATTAATGTTGCATGTTAACCATTCTATTAGATGATAGCATGAGCAAAACGGAGTACATGGCCTGCAATCAATGATTTTAATTAAAATGAGTGTTAATGGACTTACTTCATTATCCAAATTTTTAAACTTTGCCTCAGTTACATAATCATTTAGATAAAGTTTTTTTGCTACTCCGGCTATACTTCCCGTAGAAATATTTTATACTTCTGATAATCAAACATGTAGAACGCTATATCATTTGGCAAAAGTTATTAAAATAATGACCAGAGTAACATTATTGGCTAATTTAAATAAAGTCAGATCAATGTTTCTCTATCCTTTGGTAAACATCTGTAGATATTTCAGGAATAGGCGGTTTGGATAAAGTTTCAACGAAACTGTATAGTAACAATAAGCCCTCATTTAATTTTCTTTTGTTACCCTCAGTGCCTATTTACTCTTCGTTATCATATTTAATCTTTCAATGGATATAAAGTATAATTTTGGAAACAATGGAGTGTTTTTGATCAGAAAACGAATGTTCCACTTGTTGTTGAGATTGTTAAAATCCTCCTTGCATGCTTCCACGATTTTAGAACTGATGCATAATAAAACATTTTTTGAAGATGCTAGCCATGGGAAAGTGTATCAGTGAAGTTTTTTTCTCTCTTTAAACTTGGTGGTCTCAAAGAATTGGAATTCGTGAAAGCCGTTAAAATATCACGCAATGGCATATTTTATTCTGTCCTTAATTTATTCTGTTCGCCCTAACATGCCACATTCGATTAGGAAACTTTAAATTAATTTCAAGTTTATTTTATGGAAGGATTATTGTAACTTCCTTCCCCATTCTGTAAGAGCTAATAAATTTCTTCGGATAATTTTTCGTGACCGTTTGCGAATTAGAGAAGGAAATACGTGTGCACTCAACTATTTTACCTGAGTCTGAATCATGATGACTACTGGTCGCAATAAAGGCGCAACATGTTGCCTATCTATGCTTGCCAGATAGAGACAGAGACGCTCATTAGCTTTAAATGACAACGATTTCACGAAATCAAAGATTGAGTGCTCGGATATTAAATTGATATGACATTCTCGTAATGCGTTCCAGTTATTACCGTTGAGGTGTAGCTTAATTTTCGAATGTGCGCTTGAAAGTAAGTATCGATTTTGGCTTGGTTCCACCGGCGAAAACCAGTGCTTCATCGGCAGTCATTTTTATATAGGATCAATGATTAAACATACAAGCCCCATTTCCATCGGGTTGGGACTTTAAGTTATATTGACGGGGAATGAAAATGTATTTAAACATGCTGTAAACTATACTTATGGTGTGAGTGACCTACAACGATGAGTGACCTACACTACAACCACTCATGTGTTTGTTGTAGCAACATAGGCATTATTACCATTACTATTCGCTGCACCTAAGTATTCTTGCACATTTAATTAAGTGTGTAGTATATTTAATTCCTTTATATGTATCGTTTACTACGTAAGTGTTCTCTCATACACATCATCTACATCTACATATTACCCCGCAAGCCGCCTCAATAGGCGTGTGGCGGGGGGTGTTAGGACATCAGCCGTTTACATATAAAATGGACACGCTCTAATGAAATTACGCCTAGCATTTATTATAGTCCCTTATTGTTCGGGGGAAAAACGAAATCCCATACCTATCCGTTCGGCAAAATATATCTCTTAATTTATCGTTTCTGTCGGACCTGGAAATATAGTGGGGTTCTAATAGGATGTTCTCCGTGTCGCTCTGAAAGATATCTATTCTCAATTGTTCAAGTAATCTAAGCCTAGCGCGCAGCCTCCGAGTCTCTAGCGGCTCCCAGCCTAATTCGTTTAACATCTGTGTAACGCTGTCTGTACGCCCGTAGCTGTTTTTGACGAATCGCGCAGCTTTCCTTTGTATTTTATTAAGTTCCCGGACTAAGTCTTTCTGCACCGGATCCCATATGCTCGCTGCATATTCAAGGTGTGGCCGGACGAGTGCCAAATAGCACCTCTCTTTTACATTTTCATCCGAAAATCTTCCCACAATATGCTTGACGAATCCTGGCTTCTTCAGAGCTCTGCCACAAATATTTCTTATATGTGCTCCCAACGATAGGTCCGAAGTTATCGTAACTCCTAGATACTTCACTTCATCTGTCGCCTGTATGTTAACACCATCCACATCATATACATGGGAATAGTTGGACGACCTCCGCAAGAAATGTACCGCCGTGCATTTGCTCAGATTAAGTTCGAGTCACATGCAGTACCTCTAGGAGAGCTACTATGAGAATAGACATCGAAGACTATACTTGTTGTAAATATGCATTGAATTTATTGATTACCACCCGAAACAATCTATCATGGGGCCCGTGGGACACTGGTCCCTTCTTATATAGATTTTCTTTCTTCGTGCTATAATGGGCCGGCAGGAAAACGTTAAACATATTTAAATGCTAGAGGCGTGAATATCCTTTAAAAATCAAATATCTGGTTGTCAAGGAAATATGCTATTGTTGTGCACCGTGAATAAAACTTAGAAATGGAATATTGCCTTGTTAATTGTTCAACACGATAAGATAATGACCTACAGTGTTCTTGCATTTGAAACATAGCCTTTCGTATTGAGGACGCTTGACAGTGAGACTAAGTTGTTTGCCCAGAGGCGATGACTGAATCATTGCCGGGGGGACATTTTTTTTGTGATTATCGCTGCCACATCTCTGCCATGGCGATGTTTCGGTTCACTTCCGCGCTCCACCTGTTGTCAAAAGATTATCTCTTCATCCTTTCGGCCTCCAGCGGCGGCGGCGGCGGCATGGATCTGCAGGAATGAGAGGGAGCAGGGTGTTCTTGATGCCGTCTGAGGCGAAGCAACGAGTGATAGAGGGCTGCTTTTACTACCAGGGGAAGGGTTCTTTTTTCCATTCCCACCCCACGCCAATACGCGCCACGCCTCCTCGAGCGCAGCCAGTACGGCCGACGCTGCAGTGGTCGTGCGCGCGAACTACGGAGGCTCGGTACCGCAGTCACGTGACACCACATTGATTGCCACCCTCGGTGAAATTTCGCATACATGCATCAGCCTCAAAAAAACACGAGCATTAAACTTCTGAGTGAAGTCAGTCGATCCGCCATCGGCTGGAATCATGCTTAGCGAATTACGAATTCGGTACATGTGACTTTGCGTTGCACTCCAATATGTAGGAAATGTGTCTTTCGGGGAACAGGGCATGGTCAAAAGAGGCATTCCTAAAATATGCTGAAATCTCGACTTTAGACCTAGACAATTGACTTAGATTTCAATTACTTCCACCAAACTACTTCATCCTTGCAAACATTGTTTGATCCTGCCTCTTCCAGGAATCGTCGGGGGGAAACACCTAGCATTAGCTATGAAAGGAATCGAAGTGGCAACGACTTTTATCGTTCAGCGGATGAACAACTTGTCCAAAGACAGGTGAGCATGTTTTCCCGTATGTGGTACTTATTTATTAACCTGATAATTTTTCTTGGAACTAATGATTGAGGTCATGTCGTGAAAACTTCAACGCGACACTTGTTTTATTACTCGCGACGGATGAACTCGTGTTCAGGAAATCATTTTGGGTGAAGGTGTACGCACCTTTTTACCACCTTTAATTTAATCTTTTGAAATTATATGGGAGTATTTTGCGGTGTATTATGTATTAGGTTATCTGTTATTAAAGCAATTCGCATTTGTAACGCATAAAAGGACATATATGCTTTCTTTTTTATCCCAATACGTTCGCCATTGTATTCCTTTGACCTGCTCTTTGTGACGATGTATTAATGTAATTATCTCATTTAAATCATCGCCTATCTATGTACATAATTGAGATAAATTGTGTTTGGCTAATACTTCCAGCGTTTGGTCGAGCTCACTCTTCATGAATATTGCCTAGCTTAAATGATAAAAGTTTTAAGACCGCCTTCATCAAGATTACCTTAATTTATGACGATGAAACCTTGGCTCAATGAAGATCATATAAAAAAACAGGGTGATCTTCTTTAAGATGGTCTTAAGTAATGACTTAAGACCTGACTATAAATATGGTCAAAAGTGTTAGCTAACAGTTATTCCCTATAATAAGTATTTCAACATTCTATCTGAAGAATAGGACAGCTATTTCTAGCAGCACAAGCGTCTGAAATATAAAAGAACATCATTAAAAAAATACCATAGATCCGTATAAAATATGATGTTGAATGTTAAACGATGGCACGAGTACAAAAAAGAAGAAGGGAAGCAATGGAAACCTAGTGTTGCAGAAGAACGAAGAAGGTTTAATGGACGGAGAGAATCGCTAACGAGAGTCCTAAATGAGCAACCGGAAATAAAAACGCATAGTGAAAGATCAGCGAAGTGGGAGATTCAATCTTTTTTGGCACTACCAGAGAAAGCAATTACTTGAAAACAATAATAGCTAAGGAGCAACGAATTAAATAAAGGATACAACATCAGAAGACACCGGAATGAAATTTTGTAAGGGATTTAAGAATGAGGAATTTGTGAATGAATTAAGACGTCAACACAAAAGCATTATAGATTGGTGAGCTACTGTTGATGGCAATTGATGGAGCTTAAGGTAATTTTCCTCCTCGATGATTAGGTGCATACGTATTGGAAATTAACGCTTATTCTGCTAAAACGTTTTCCATTCCTCAATACGCCCACCCCTCGCGGCATGAAGTATAGATCATTCCTTGTCGCATTCATTTTTTTATTTGAGCTTTGAATACTGAACATCACTCTTCTACTGCCGGTACAATCCAATTGTCCTTTCGACCGAATCTCCTGTTCCTCCGGTTCAAGTCCGAACGCTCTCGTTTCACGATGTTCCCATTTCCTGAAACCACCGCCGATGTGACCAAGTCGATTCATCTCCTTGTCTGTGTGTCCGTGTGTTTATACTGTTGTACGTTGGTGCGGTCGTATGAGATAGATATAATCAATTTGACGTGCCGGAAGTGCTCCACCCTCTTGTCTGAATGTTGTGTATAGCTTGTGTACGTGGTGCTAGTGAACACGATTGGATGAAGTGATATCGATCCAGTTTTGTACCTACGCAGTGATTTCTGACTCTAAGCCTATTTCCTTTTACATATATAGTCTTCTATTTTGCTGCTAGTGTGTAATTGTTGTTTTAGTATGCAATGCCTCCTATTCCTTTAGTCAGTACATTTTTCTCAAACTGTCTTTGGGGAAATTTGTATTTATGTTTATAAACTGGTAATGTGTTTAAAAAAAGACATTTGCGATATAAGAGTTCACATACAGGTTGGATATATGAGATGAAAGACTTCCCGCAACAGCAGTTTGTCCATGTACCACTAAAAGTGGACATACCTATGCATTTATGCGGATTTTGACTAAACGTTTCTGCTTCATTAAGAGACAATATAATATAGATGATAGGATTAGCATCTGCGTCTTAATCAGAGAACGGATTAGGATTTTACAAAGATACTAATTTTAAAATAGTGGAAGGGAATAATACCGAACTGAATTTCAGCATAATTAGAATTTTTTGTTCACCTTTTAACTCTCATATTACTTACCTATGATTATTGTATCAATGGAGTAAAATGAGTAAAGCGCTGAAAAAATAAATTTTTGAAAAATTTAATATTACAATAATATAAAATCATTTTCACGGGAAAAACTTGGACTGGGCTTTGTGTCTGAAACTTAAGCGAACTAAAAAAGGAGCAAAATTATACGGAATAAATACTGCATTTACCAATGAATGTATAGCTTCTTTAAACCACGTCTCACTATCTAGCTTAGAAAACAATCTGTATATCGTTTTAAGCATCAATTAGAATATTTAAGTATGGAACCCAGAAAAGAAAAAACACAGCCAATAAATTAAAAACACGTACGATATTAAAATAAGTCAGGTTTAATTATTATTAGCATTATCAAATAGAATTGCTATGCTATTTCCTTTAACAATTTAAAAAATCTAAAAAAAGAAGGGGCTGCCATATTTAATTTCGTTTCCTTTT
Organism: Pyrrhosoma nymphula; assembly: GCA_963573305.1. Taxonomy (NCBI): domain Eukaryota; kingdom Metazoa; phylum Arthropoda; class Insecta; order Odonata; family Coenagrionidae; genus Pyrrhosoma; species Pyrrhosoma nymphula. The sequence continues at coordinate 43,910,308 of OY754334.1, forward strand.
GGTTCTAATTAACCTGTTTATGGACTTCTATAAAACCATATGTACTAGAAATCGGGATTGAATGACGTGTCTACATGGTTTACAGCCGGAAAAGATAACTTCAGTCTTGAAAAATTTGGTAGCGAGAAAAGAAAGAAACGTTCTGCCTTCAGCGTGTCAATAATGGCATTCATAAAATCCTAAACATTCCTCAATCCTCTTTCCCATAGATCCAAGGACGGATGTCGAAGGCACATGCTTTGAAGCCGCAGTTAATTTTCACGCCCTTTAACGCCTAGCGTGTTCATGTGATCACATCAAACATTTCTTGCTCTACATAGCCCTCCTTTCCGCATGTCTCAAATTTTCGTTATGCGTGTTTGGTAAAAATATCTCGATATATTTACTGTCCAAAAGACGAAATATTATGTCATTTCAAGTGAATGTTTTTGATAAACGGCTTTCTCAAAGTGGTGGCCTACTCTTAACTGCTCCGCGTGAATGCATGACTTCACGCGGTCTTCAAATTCTGATACATTTAAGTACATATGCTAAGAATACTACAATATGCCCTACGGATAAATATTGTTATAAAATTTATATAAATAATATAATTATTTAGAAGAAATGTTACGCGTGATCATACGATTACATGATCATACATACATCATAATTTATTTACTGTTCACAATACGTTTATGTGTGTTTGATAAACGTATTTGCATGGTTTGTTAATGGAATATAATCCTGATGTTCAAAAGAATCAATAAAAATAACTTTAAAAATCGATATTTTTTATGTATTTCAAAGCCTTTACGCGGGGAGCAAGATAAATTTAGCGATTACTTGAAGAATTGAATGTACGCGAATAAGGATGCTATTGCTACGGTATCCGCCTATCGTGATCATATGGACACAGGTCATTTCCCTGAAACAACTGCACATATTTATATAATATTTGGGATATAAGTTTTAAATACAATAATGATCAACTCCTGAAAGGAGGAAAAAAATTTCCGGCGTTAAAGGGCCCGTTTAACTGCATGTAAAGATGAGACACAGATTCAACGCCAGAGCTGTCATATCTCCTGACGTGATAAGAAAAATGACATGAATAACGGCGTCACGACTCCCCGCGAGGGTTCAAGTGAGATAGATTAAATTTCACCGTCAGGAAAACGCGATAAAACACGAATTATGGAGCTTATTTTATCAGTTTTTAGCCAAACTTCGTCGCAAACAGAACTAAGCTTTCGTCTCTTTTCACAGAGATATTATTTCAATGTGTCTGCCCGCTTTCATTATTGTTTTCATGTCTGTTTTTCTTATTTCTTAATGAAGAATTTCATGTTCTACATTGTGTATATTTACACCAGTGCACGTGTCTGCGCACCATCTTATACGCGCATTTCACAATTATTAGATAGTTTTTGGTTAATTTCGGCATTTTATGATTTATAAATAACTTCCAAAATTATTCATCTGATGCTGAATAACTCATCCTAATGTGTCGTGTGCTTGCAAAATCGTTAAATAAACCTTATGTATAGACCTAATCGGTCCAAATCAGAAACATGAAAACTTATATTAATGTACCTATAGTGTGCTTGCAACCTCGGTAAAAGTCAGCCCTATTAGCGACAGGGTAAAATCCTCGCCAGCTACCCGAGGGTCCATCCTGGGTGGATTTATTCTATCATAAAATGTGTTTTTCTGCCCGTCCTTCGTTATCCGTCGTAGTACGAGTTAATGTCTGAGATATAGTGTATTTTTAGAAAACCTGGATATTATATTAAAATCTGGTGTAAACCAATTCTCTCTACCCTAAGGTCAATACTATAGTTTTCACGAAGAGCGCTACCGCATAAATGGGATGATGACTACCAGAGTACGCTAGGTTTTTTCTATTTACTCATTCCTTGCCAGATCGTTCCATATAATTGTACCGAAGGCTACAGTCAGTCTTGGCCGAATAACTCCTATCCTCCATTAATTATGCAAATGTCTGTCTTGGAGTTCGCAACATGCACAAACGTTCTTCGTTCTGGAAAAATGCCCATTCCATGCCTTGCTCCGTGCCCGAAGCATGAAATACTCAGAGGTAGATAGTGAGGAGAGATGAGAGGAAAGGCAGATTTTTACGGATGTACATATGAATATGGTGTGTTTAAGAGGTTTCTGGGTCAAAATTGTGTTTTTTTATTTATCTTTTCCTTTACTCTCTCCATCCACAATTTTTATACCCTTGAAAATGTTGGGAGGAATCTCCGCCTCCATTTTGGCATCACGAAACCCTTCTATAATTTTTTCCTCTCCTTTATACATACATTCTTCTTCGCTCTTTTGCCCGCGTATCCTCCATATTCCCTTTGCCTTTCTCTCTCGGTCTCTTCCCTTCCATCTGCACGCAGCCTGTTACTGCTTCGTGAATATAGTATGGCGTGGATCTTTATTTTTATGTATCTCAGGTGAAAAAGGAGGGAATCTGCACAAGCGAAAAGTTGGCTCGCATTTTTACCCGATTTTTTTCTTTCCTCTCCTCTTACTACATCTCTCTCACTCCTCTTCCACTCGAAATTTTAATCTCACCGCTATAATGCACAACTTTTGGAGGTCATGAAAAAGACTGAAATTTAGAGTTCCCAGTTTTGTTTTTTATTCACCTTCCCCACTCCATCCTGTCGGAAACCTTAAAATGTTCCTACCTAAAATGGGAGAGCAGGGTTTTCATTAAAATTTGCCATTTGACAATTTTTTCATTGTTTGCAATTTGATTTTTGTTTTTTCTCTTCTGAAGTTCAATTTATTTTTAATACCATCCGTCACAGTAGTCTTATTATTTTAACATCCGCTTTTTGAATCCGAGATTGAATAGAGGCTGTGGGCGCATATATATATATATAATAATTTGAACAGAAGGTGAAAGACAGAGATAGGAAACATGTAACTAAAATTGGACGAAGACACTGGTGATGTGGAAGATGGTACAGCAGTATCGGCTGTACCATCTTCCACATCACCAGTGTCTTCGTCCAATTTTAGTTACATGTTTCCTATCTCTTTCTTTCACCTTCTGTTCAAATTATTATATATTTATTCGCCTAAAAGGCGGTGTGTGAGTGAGTGAACGAAATATATATATATATATATATATTTATATATATTAGGTGGAAAATAGGTGGTTTTGTTGCAGATTTTTTTCTCACCACGGACTACTTTGTGTAATTCTAATATTGGCTAACAAAAAACATTTGTTTTGGTCTTCGTTGCAACACTTTTATTGAGAATTCGTTTTTTATTTAATATGCACGCATTTTTCTCGCCGTTTAATGTGTTTTGTGTAGTATGTGATTGGAAAATTCAAGCTTACATGCATGTGAAGAGTAATCGAAAACTTCTGTTAACATTAATGTTTTAATAAATTATGTACGTTTTAATTTCCATATTTGTTCACCATTTGCATTGAATTGCATAAAATAGAGTAACACATAGTAATAATAAAAATTCTGTGGTAATGACGATGACAGGATAATGTTTATTTTTTCTTTCCTGATCCAAAACTTAATGGCAAATTTTACTATTTCCCGCGAAATCTATGAACCCTTCTATCGAATTCGTAGAAATACTCAATTGCTTCCTGATATTACCTTACAGGAGATCTGGAGATCTGCTATAATTTCGGCTACGATTATTCAAATGTTACCACGAGTCCAGTCGTAATCCAATGCGTATCTATGCTTGGATCGCGAGGTAGCATACGAGGTGTTTTCTGGTGCTTGAGGGGGCGCCGAGCGCTGTGCTGCCGAAGATAGGAATGTGCGTGCGATATCGATCTAGCCGGCCTCCACTAGACTCTTACCCTCCCTCTCAAATTTCCCCTTTGCCCCCTATCTCTATTTTGCTCTTCCTACTGTCGTCCACCATGTCGCACTCTCGGACTGGTGTCCCTTTCAGTGCTTCATATATTTTCACGCCTGCGTAATCATTTCCCTATCATTGAGTATTTGAACAGTTATAGCCCATGTAAAGAATTAGAAACTTTTAATATTCCACTCTGATTTTATTACAACTAACCAGTTATTGCATCATAATCAGAGTAAAAATAGAAGTTCAAGTACAGTTGGCGTATTATTTATAGGGGAGGGGACGTAGAGGAGATGTTGAGGGAGCATATATATGGGGAGGAGGAATGGATTTATTTGAATTTTATTTGTTTTATATATATTTATTTGTTATTCGCAATGGAAAACAGATATGAAATTTCAGAATAAATATAAAATAAAAAACGCAACAAGCTGCGTTCAAATAGTATGTTCTTGCATGTTGTAATCGTACCCCTTATTAAACTGCCTTTTTAAAGTTTCATCGTTCATTAATTTTAGCTAACTATTAATCATTTTAACTTGGGAACTTAATCCCAGGTCTGTAGTGAATGAAATTATTGTTTTTTTTTGTAAAATAAAGAATTCCGTTTTTAATTAAGTCTATGGCGATCATCCTATTTCACCTTTTGCTTCTCAGCACAATCCAGATCTTGTGTTCCTTAGTTGTCACACTTTTTTATATTTTGGTTCATCTTATTTTGATAACTGCGATCATGGTTAAGGGAATACTATAATTTGAGTTCTACATTTCTTTGTAGATAAATTATAAATCCCTGTATCAGCTGTAAATAGTCTAGCGAGTATTTTGAAAGTGGACGCCATAAAACAGAACTGATCGAAGGAGTTAAAATGTAACGCCGAAGCTTCCAGTTTATATAGCCCTCCGTATCCTCTAGAATTATAGAAAGAGTAAAAATACAAAGGAGCCAATAAAATAAATAGTAGTCATTAAATTTCGTGGAAATTTTACTACTCGCAGACTAATCCTGTGAAAAAAGAAAATTCTCTCCTTCACAAGGCCTTTTCTCCGCCCACCACCTGGCATTACTCGCCCCGTCTCATGGGCACTTCTTACCCCTGCGTATGTCTTGTGTGATAGGTAATTCTGCATGTGCTTCAGCGTCGCAGTGGAAGTGTTGTGGGAGCAAGACACATAAATCCGGCAGCAGCTCTAAAGCTGGGCGTAAATAATGAATCAAAGTCACTTCAAAAGGTGGAATTGATACTTGTCGAGCTAAAGAAATTAAAGAAGAAAGACATCCGAGGCCTGAAGATGAAAATGGAAGGGGAATACAGATCGGAATTGACAGGGAAGCGAGACTAAATTGATCGCTTTGAATGAAATCCTCATTACCGTTTCTTCCTCTAGGTTTTGTGAACAAAGTAATATTTCATATACTAAATAGTATGATGTGCATATGTATTTGAAACACGTCTAACAAACGGCCTACCTAGACAGAAACGGATAAACATATGCAAAGGCCACCCGAGGCTGAATTTACTACTTCTCACAAGCGAAACTATTAAGGACAAACTGTTTTTTGTATTTAAATATCACCTATTGTCATTTAAACCTGGCAGACAAAATACAGCGTCAGCCAGTGGATTGTTAAAGAAAGTTCTGATTCCTTTATTAGAGGTGTATACATAATGACAAGCAACAATATACTCGTTAATCAAAGTATCACTAGGCTACTGTGCTCAATTCTTGCTACTCCTTCGCCGGATCCGTCCGGATACGGGTGTACTCTCCGACTTTAAGGGACATAGCCTTCTTTTCCTGTCTGCTTCGCTCGAAGGTAAACTCTAAGCCGTTAGTCATCACGCGACTGGCATCCTCAATTAGCCCGTTCTTGAACCAAAGTCGCTCTTCAAAGTGTCTTCCGAACGGTGCTATTTGAATCCTGCGTCAGAAATGTGCTGTTTTATATTTTTTGGTGTTTTGGAAAGTAAAATTTAATAATATCGGAAAGTTAAACTTCATCGTCGTTTTCTTGGCGTTCCATCAGAAAACTTTCACGTGCCACCTGGTAGTACGCGTGATATTTGTTGCCGATTGCTGATCTAAGTGAACACATTTAAAGCTTGAATCGGGAATAAACTTGAGATTCCAACTTTTTGCGTATTCATCAGTCTCGGTTTTGTATTATCTGAGACCAGAATCGAAAATTCTACTTAATAAGGAAACAGAAATGCAATCGGAAATAAATCTTCCCTTGTACCCGGAGTGTTTATATTCCTACCCATAGATCTTCTCATGGCACTCCTTACATTTCTTTAGTGTATTATTAACAGCATTCAGTGGCTAGCACGGATAGCTCTCCTCCTCTCCTGCTACCCCCGGCTATCCCTGCGGTTAGTCTTCAGTTTCCATTATGTAGATTCAGCCTTTCTCAACATCTATGCGTACACCTATGTACATACTACCATGCAAGCCACCGCAAGGGTGCATAGCTGGGGGTGCTTGGACACGAGTCATATAAGATAAAGGGTGTTGAAGAAGAACAAGGGAAGATGATCAATTTTAAGTGGGATGTGTTTTGGTTGAAGTTGTTTCTCGACCAGGTTTTGTTGTATTCGTGAACTATGTGTGAACAGAATGAATTTGGAAATAGGGTTTTAAGCACTTTTTTATTCAGTGATGACTTCTGATTATGCTATAGAGCTTTCTGTATTAAAATGGCCGTTCCCGATATGGAACTGTGACCTCTTTTTAAGCCGAAACAATCCGGAACAGACGCTTACCTAAACAGCATTTTACCCTATTTAAGCCCTGTAATTTTTCTTCCGGTCTCGCTATTCATTCACTGTCAAGATGTATATGTACTTCTTAGTCCTCGGTTGCTCTTACCACAGAGTAAGTATAAATATACTTACTCTATGCTCTTACTTAGGAAGTAGTTAGGTATATATTTCTTATCACTTAAGTCCTTAAGAAATTATATATTTCTAATAACTTTAGACTAAGTCAGCATTAAAAAAAAAACCGCAGACACTATCACTTTAGGAATATTTGGATGGCGTAATACTTTTTACTTTTCTTCTCTTTTTTTGCTCTGGCTTATTGTTCCATGCATTGAATAGTTAACATGGAATCATTTAGCTTTATGTGTTACGTGATTTCAGTTTTTTAATTTTTCTTCAATCTAGCAACTGGGATTAAGTCATTGGAAGTTTTATACTAAGCACTTTTATGAAATCTCAAATAAAATGCAGTGACAATTAATTTTATGATATTTATGGATGAGAAATAAAGGTTTTATTGCCACTGTGTTATTCAAATCTTACTTTTCCACCTATCCACTTGTACTGTTTAGAAGTAGTGCTTTCACTTACGACATGCATTAGCTATTAAAAGACAAAATTAGGCTACAAAGTATGCACGTTGTTCGACGGATATATTTTAACCTTGTGAGAAACCTTTTCCTGCCATGGGTGCCAATTGCAGTGACATTTCGATTGAATTACCGCAATTTAACTTATATTTTTGCATAGGTAATATTGCTAATTACTAAACATATTAGATAGTAAGGACACAGAAATTTATTTTTATGTATCTACTCAGAGTTGTCACAGTTTTTTATTCGCACACAGTTCACATAAGCAGTTTTTTCCCAATATTAGCATTTGTATTAAACTGGGAGATTCCGCGGTTTCGAAGGTTTATTACTCATCAGCTTTGACAGATACAGCACTAAGAAGCATATCAGTAGATGAAGAAACTTTCCAAGTTGGCATTTTGAATAAGTGCCGTCACTTCATTGCATATTTAACCACTAGTTGGCAGCAATATCAAAATATAGCGTTCACTTAAAATGTTTCCTTCTTAGAATTCAGTAAACGCGAGTCACTTGTGGCCACGCAATGAAGCTGAATGAATTATTAATCATCAGCACCAACAGAAAAGACAGTTCATGCTTGATACAAAAAATAAGAGGATTCTGGCTGGCTGTGAGCTGAAATAAAACTTGCCGGTTGGGTAGTTGAGTCTGTTAATGTAGTGCTAGAAAATATTTCCAGGAACTCTAAGAAATCCTCACTTACTTATAGAGTACATTTGATGTGCGATCAAAACTTTGTTCCGAAAAACGAATGAGAGTTTATGGTATACTGGTACGATACTTTTTTCTGCATCTGTTATAGTTCTTTTATAAGAAACCCGTTTTTTAAATTTTGAATCGCTCTGCATAAAAAATTTTACTTTTTTCCCAAAGCTTCACCCATTTCTCATTCAACGCCATGTCTATTTTAAGTTAAATATGAGAATGGAATAGTGTGGGAACGAATAATTAATTTTGATCATTACAAGTAGAGGTAAGATTTTTTTAAATTTCAAATAGATGACACATTCAATTACTGGAATGCATGGAGTTAATCAAAGTGCAAAATTCGGAAATTAATCGCTTAAAGTCTAATTTAGAGAAAATCAGTCATACAGCTACTAAGAAAGTAGATGTTATTTACCCGAGTGTTCCCCATAATCATGTAAAACCTCCAGTGACCAGTGAATCAAATATGATAAGAATGGATTACCATGTATCGCATGTGGTATGTGGTACGTGTGACTCCAAGCATGATGGATTCAATTCAAACTGCTCGTCTTGTTAGAAAGCAGTACCCAAAAGTTCATCTACATATACATAATACCCCGCAAGCCGCCTCAATAGGCGTGTGGGGGGTGGGGTGTTAGGACACCAGCCGTTTACATATAAAAAGGAAACGCTCTAATGAAATTACGCCTTGCATTTATTAAAGTCCCTTATTGTTCGGGGGAAAAACGAATTCCCATACCTATCCGTTCGGCAAAATATCTCTCTTAATTTATCGTTTCTGTCGGACCTGGAAATATAGTGGGGTTCTAATATGATGTTCTCCGTGTCGCTCTTAAAGATATCTATTCTTAATTGCTCAAGTAATCTAAGCCTAGCGCGCAGCCTCCGAGTCTCTAGCGGCTCCCAACCTAATTCGTTTAACATCAGTGTAAAGCTGTCTGTACGTCCGTAGCAGTTTTTGACGAATCGCGCAGTTTTCCTTTGTACTTTATTAAGTTCCCGAATTAAGTCTTTCTGCACTAATTGTAAGTCTAAGTTGTGGATCAATCGGAGGACAATAGAAGATAATTCACTGCACAGGGGAACGACGAGATAATAATGGTAATGAAGTCTACATCCAAGTAACGAGCAAATGTAAACGTAGTCGATACCCTATAAGAGGTAAAGCGTCGAGCAACGATAGCTCGTTTCTGGGTGTACCACGGAAATCCCATTTACATGCATGGAATTTGTGAGTGGTACAACTTCAATAGAGGTAAAGAAATTCGTACATGATAAGTTGCGTAGTTTAAACTCCTGTGAGAAACTCGTAAAAAGTATTGAAATTGAACAGATCAAAGTGAGGAGAGGTGACTATGCTTCATTTAATATTTCAGTAAATGAACTACTCTAATCGATCTTGCTAGATGAAGCATTCTGGGCTATTGATGTATATATGTATATGTGTATTTTTTCTGAGAGCTCGCAGGTTGCCCCCAGAAAAATAACAGGCACTCACGGTGAATTTTATTAACATACAATGTTTGAGAAATAAAGTATCTCAGCTTGAAGTGGCCTTGAATGAATCAGCACCAGACTTTCTGTGTTTTGCCAAACATTTGTTAAACGAAGATGAATCAAAAGTGATATAATTGAGCAATTATATGTGTGTTACTAATTACTCGCGTCAAATAAATAAAAACGGTGGTGTTGCTATTTATGCCCATAACCAATTAAATAATTCAAATAATGAAATAAATGTTAATTGTGTCCCAATGTAGAAGGTGAATAAGTGTTCATCTCTCTCTATTGTTCACCAACGAGCGATTTGGTTCTATTTGCTAAAACACTGGATGAACTTCTTCATTCATTGTATAAACGAGAGAAAACTCTGGTACTAATGGGAGACTTTAATTTTGATTTCTCCAGTTTGCACCGGGATACCGAGCTGATTAACGTGTGTGAATCATGTGGTTTAAAGTGTTTGATAAGCAGTCCGACTCGTGTCACCCTGACATCCAGTACACAACAAGACACTGTAATAACTTATTATGACCATACAAAATGTAAATCTTCAGTGATTGATAATGGATTATCATATCACTCTATGTTAGTTACAAAGTTTATTTTTGGCACAGGAATCAATTCAAATGTTTACTATGATAGGACATTTTTTTCCCAAAGCAATGTTGACCATCTGAATTGATTCCTTTCATTGGAAAACTGGGAAGATATTTTTTTTTTGCTGAGAGTGATCCCATTGATTCCAGCTTTGACGATTTTTACTCTAAATTTTGCTATCTATTTGAATGTGTGATCCCAACGATGAGGGTGAATAAACCTTACAAGAGTTTACGAAAGAAACCTTGGTTGACTCCACAAATAATTAAACTTTCTAATGTAGTCAAAGAGAAGGCATTGCAAGCCAAATTGAACAAGTCACCGGCAAGTTATACCAATTTTCTTCAGACTAAGAAAAATTACCATTTAGTCATAAAGAAATAAAAAAATCATATAATGACGAAAAATTAAACTCTGCTTTGAATAAAACAAAAGAAACGTGGATTATAATAAATTATATGCTAGGGAAAACCTCAGCTAGTCATTTACCAGATTTCTGTGACGATAACGGCACTTACATAACTGAAACCAAAATAATCTCTAATAAAATAAATAAATATTTACATGATCTCTGAGAACTTTATGAAAACAAAAAAAGTGCAACCGCAACTATAAAGTATAACAATTATGTATTGATTATTAATTAATTAAAAACCCCCTGGAATTGATAATATAGGTACCTCCTAACTTACTGTTGCAGTGTAAAGATTTTATTATTCAACCATTAGTATATTTAATTAATAAGTGCCTGGAAAATGGTGTTTTTCCTAGAGTAATAAAATAAAGCAAAGTGATTCATGTAAAAAAATAAAGGTTATACTAAAGATGTTGCTAATTACAGACCAATATCGTTGCAATCCTCATTTTCTAAATTATTTGAACTTATTTATTTAAATAGAATGATTAAGTACTTGAATGAATCAAATGCATTATCCGATTGTCAATGGGGATTTAGAAAAGGAAGATGTACAGAATGAGCTCTGCTCAATGCAATGAATTTCGTGGCCAGTTCTCTTGATAACAACATAAAGGTTTTAGCCTTATTTCTAGATTTCTCCAGAGCATTTGTATGGTGGACCACACCATACCCTTATGTAAGTGCCATAGATGAGGCATCAGAGGTATAGCACTGGATTGGTTAGCGCCATGCCTGTCAAGTAGAACTCAAAAGGTTGAAATAACATCAGGAAATGAGAAATATTTGTCAGACCCTTTGTAAGATCACAATAGGTGTTCCACAGGGATAAATCCTGGTCCCCATTCTTTTTTTACTTTATGCAAATGACATACTAATGAAGAAAAGCAGTGTAAAACCAGTGTTTTTCGCCGATGACGCGAGTGTTATAGGCTCATCATCAAACATCAAAGGGCTCTTTAATCTGACCCAAGAATTATTGGATAATATATGGATCTGGTGTCTACATAATAAATTGAAACTAAATTGCAATAAAACTCAAGTTCTGTTGTTCAACCAATTTAGTAACAGTAACAGTACAAAGCTGGCATTAAAAATATACCCATTTCAGTAGCAAATCATGCAAATATTCTTGGATTGCATGTGCAAAAAACAGGCAGCCGGGCCATCCATGTCTCTAAATTGTGTTCCATACTCAACTCTGTCTGATATCAGGTTCGTTTTCTTTATAACACAGTATCGTTAGAAGTATTGAAATCCATGTACTATTCTAATTTCTCCACAAGGGCTTCTTATGGATTAGTTCGCTGGGGATCCTCAACTAGTTCACAAAAAAATATTCCTGGTTCAGAAAAAATTAGTTAGATGTATGCTGGCTGTTCCTCTAAAGAATTCGTGCAAACCACTGATGAAGCAGTTGAACCTATTAACGTTTCTAGCAATCTACATTTTCTGTGTAGCTGTTCTGGTTAAAAATAATATTCAGCAATATAATTTTAACAGAGAGATTCATTCTCATGCCACTAGAAATGCAAACGTTATTCATACAACTTATCACAAAAAACGTATTTCATTATATACCCCAATGTTTATGGGTGAAAAAATATTTAATTGGTAACCGGACAGTGTGAAGAATACTAGTTCAGTGGAAGAATTAAGAAAACAAAACGTTGAAAAAATTTCTCTTGTCCAGGTGTTATTACACTATTCAGGTGTTTCTAAGTGACAATTTATAAGTTTGGAAACAGTATATTTCAGGAAAGGGAACTTTATATTTCAAAAAAATGTTTTCAGCATTATCTGTAATTTTATATGTGTAAACACTATGATTGTGTTTTTTATCTGTAAACTGACAAATCCTATACCAACAAATCTTTTTATGGTCCTTGGAAAATAAAATAAATAATAGTAATGAATCTGCAAGTAGACAGAATATGAATGAAATGACGTTTAATACATTTTTAAGGAACCTCCTTAAAATTTGTGTAACTTACGTGACCCATGGCTTAAAAAAATTCAAAAACGGCATCGCATAGCATTGATTAAAATCATGGTGAAGAGCTACGGGAAAATAAACTTCAGAGGAGTTTCCATGATTGGAACACGGCCAATAACTCGGGATGTTGTCTCTAGAAATTTTTATGGAAAAGATATCGGCTCGCTTCATGCTCAAATAAGGGAGTTCCCGAGAGAGCGCGAGTTGTTTGAGAAGTTCCCGTAGTTGGAGCAATTTCACGCTAGCTACTCTGCAAAAGCCTTTTCCCTAAGCTTCACGGAGAGCCGGGGTTGAATTCAGGCCTCTCCATTCGGGCATCAAGCGATATCTGCGCGATTAGGCTTTTGTCGAGCGATGAGAAACGCTGGTGGATATTTTTATAAAACCTTGCGAAAAAATATTCTTATGGGAAAGGTGGACTTCATCATTTGTATCAGACGTATTACCAATGAAAAAGAAGGATTAACACTCTCTTGTATTCCTCCCAAAAACACAGTAACTCCAGTAAGAGTAAGATTTGATCGACTCAAAGTTTATACAAATGAGGAACGTTAATCTTAATGAAGCACTGGTTAGAACCTGAGGAGTGCATGATTTATGTGCTAACATCAGTTTAACAAACAGTCACTTGGACCCTTTTTGAAATTTCATCGTACCCCTCTCTCATAATACTTGATGAAATATTTTGCTATTTTGAGACTTTAAATAAATTTTAGTTGCACGTATCCACTTAATTTATTTGGCGATAGGTACAATATTTTGCGAAATATTTACATGTTCGTACTTATAAGTGCCGCAGCTTTTATTTTGACCACATCTCTAATTCTGATATAAATATTCTTTATTTCATATTTATGTAGTAGTAACATTTTTTTCTGCAATGTATTTTAATTGATAGTTTTGCTTTTTGTTTTTATTATAAAAATAATTTACATCGTGTACTTTGTATAGACGTTCTCATTCCTGAATCGAGGAGAACATTTTTCCATGACACTGTCCGCAATTATTATGGTATATTATTCACTAGTTTAAATTAGTATTCGAATAGTGTTGGTTGTGATTGTGAAACAAACGTTTAGGACTTATGCTTTTTCTTAATGCCGACGTCATGAGCCAAATTTTACTGTCCACTCTGTCGCTCTATTTGTATTCTTCCGCCTACTACGATTGCTGTAGGCGTTTGATGACGAGACGACGCAAATGCAAGGTTCATGAGTACATATAGTATAACCTATTTTTGTGCACAATGTTACAACTTTGGCATTGAAAATTGGTTCTGTCATTTATTGAGTGTTGTTTGAAGACATTTCTCTACAGTAATGATCCTGATGTCCTGAACTTATATTTCATAAAATGAATGGTGTTATGAAGATTGTAGGCAAAATAAAAAAGGTGCTATTCCACATACGGCCAGGGCTCGGCCTAATCAAAATGATGGTCAAACTGACTACTTGATGGGCTTTGACAACCTGTGTAAACATGATAGGAAGGCTACCAGGTCAAAATATTTCGAAAGATAATGCTAAACTTTCAACAAAAGCTTAACGCTACATAAGACAAATGTTGCAAATGAATGGCCAAAGTGTTTGTCAATAGACAAACGTGTGATCTGGCAAATCAGAATTGCAGAGTGCCGAAAGCTCTTCGAACAAGTTAGGAAGACTGGAAAAAATGGTGGAGGAAATTGAAGTTGTTATTGCGAGTATACATCAATTTGAGCACGTGGATATGATTCGTTGAATTAGACATTCTTTCTCCATAAAATTGGGGGACACGTTATTCTCTTACACGAGGAAAAATAAATGTTCTTTTTTAAAATAAGCCTGGTGATTACTTTACTATAGATTTAATTTATTTATCATAACATGGCTAAGAAACAAAAATAAATTTGCGTTGTAATCTGCACGTCAGCTGATATAAATTCAAAATATTTCTGTAACGATTTACCAAATTTAGGGAAAAAATTGTTTTCATAAATAATTAAAATAATAAGTACTTTTTTGTATAACAAATTAACATGCAAGTATTTTAATTAATCATGAATACAATCACAAATAACTTCTACGAAATGATGCCTGCCACTGTCAAGTTTAGTGGGAAAATAAGATTAAAAATCTCTCCAAATATTTATTTTGCTACCACCACACGTACGATCGATCTTCCAACTAATACTTTTTCATCTTTATGTCTATTAATAAAACGTAGAAGTGCATCAGAATTGTGGAAACGAACAAAATAATCTGACACAAAGTATTTTAAGTAGTCCCTGCATCAAAATCTGTATGCACACGTACGTTACCATTATAGTCAATTTGAAGGCGCAACAAGAACGGTGTATAATAGGGGAAAAAATATATAATGATGTTGAGTATTACGCACTGGATGTATATACATAGGCAATACGAGAAAAGGATTACAGTGTCAGTCGCATTTTTCCACTCCTCATAAGACGGCGTAGATATACCTGACCAAATGACGATAAGTTCGCAACGCGCGCTAAGTAATGCATGTAGCCAGTGTGAATATAATAATAATAGCGTTTATTTAGCAGTAGATATCCCAATAATCAATTAGTATACACTACAAATACGTTTTCCAAATGACAATATTCCTACTGCAATAAACATTATATTACACAAATTTTCAAACAGAAATGTGTGATACTTCCACTTAATAAATTTACTTCTTATGACTTAAGTACACGACAAATTTATACCTTAGCCTCAATGTCAACCATTATTTTACCCTTTTTATACAAATATCCAACGCAATCCAAGGTCATTGCGTTGCATAATAACAAGTCCCTATAAAACGTGAGGCATGTGATGATGCCTTCTTTCTCATCGGTAGGTGAAAATACTATTTATTCTAATATTATAATTGTAAAAATAATTGTTGGTAATGAGAATGTCATCAAAATATTTTTGCATGTACCCAATTTTAATGTTTTTGATAAAGGTTTATACATTGTGTTCTAAATATTGACTGACATCCATCCATATTAATGTTTTCACATCAATTTAATTTTGGCTTCTCTATTCTGCATAACTTGCGTGGGGCCATTCAAGTATTACATAAGACTATTTGGGGAGGGAGGGGGGTTGGGATATCTTTCATTGTCTTACGTAGGGAGGTGATGGGGTCCGAGACAGTCTTACGTAATATAACACATCTGAAAACTTTTAAAAATTATTTTCGGAGGAAAAATCTTACTCTTTAGGATCATCACCGCGGCGGTAAGCCTGAATGTATGCTAAGCTATAGACAAACGTACAACCAATCCGTTGCGTTCATTAGTTTGGAGATGTCGAATTTTCAAAGATCACATATTTTGCGAGTTGTGCGTACAGCGAATCGCGAAATATCGGAAACCGTTATCGTTATCCGTGATGAGGTCCGTTTTTGCGCATTTTAACCTGGAATCCCCCATATTTTAATGTTTTTGTCCATGTATGAAAAATGTCTGATACCTTGCGGAAGATTGGGAGGGGAGGGTTCATGATATCTAACGTTGTATTTTGTGGGGGGGAGGGTTAAAAAGTGCTAAAAAATCGCTTTATGCAAAACTAGAATAGCCCATTTACACTAAGGCTTCAAGCAGACACTGAATCCCTTCATCAGAAAATTCTCGGAATGTACTAAAGGCCTCTTTGGAGGCCCTCATTCTCTTTCTCCCTCCACCCCACCTCCGCTTCCTACTCCACTTTTCGCTCACCCCTACTGAAGTCATCTCATCGTCAGCCAAATTTACGGTGTTTGATGCCACGCAGGTGGCTTTTACTCCGTGATGATATTAATCCATAGTCCATGTATCAAGTATAATTCGGTATCAAATATCATCCGGTGTCAAATATCATCCGGTATCAAGTATCATGTATTTTCTAGGACGCTGACTGAAACTTGGCACCGTGTGAAACTATTCTTTCTCCACGGAGGGAGTCAAATTACACAAGCTACGAACATTGGAGAAACGTAAAAATACAAGATTTCAAAAATTAAGGTCCCCCCCTTCCCCCGAGGTACTTTATGTCCCTATTTAGCGGTTCTCGTAATACACATGCCGGAGCGCCACGAATTGGAAGAAGAGCGGGAAAAGAGAAATTTTCTTTCTGCCTTTGGGGCCATTCGAGACCTAAGACGTTTTTGGTGTGGCAGTTTGGGATCATCTTACATTGTCTTATCTAGAGGGGGGCAGGGGGTCTGGAAACAATTTACGTAAAATTTTTGTCCGTCTTCAAACGTTGTATCATTTCCGAATGAAATTTAGGAGTGACATGGAGCATCCGATTGTTAATGGCGTATTTTCCTTAATCTCACCACTCCAATGCTCCTACTCTGTCGCCTAGCTAGCTACATTACCCCCATGTTCAATGAATGTGGCACTCCAACACTGCATAACTATATGATATCCAGTACTCAAAGCTGTACGATGGCTTCTATGGAAAGATGATACTGAAGAAAGCGAGCATTTAACGTAGTGAAGATACAAATATCTAACACCTTACGTAACACTGAGAGGGAGGGGTGAGGTAATGGGAAAATCTTACATTGTCTTACATAAGGGCGGGGGGTTAAAAATGGCATAAATCGTCTTACGTAATTCTTGAACGGCCCATAACCTATCTGCAGTATTATGATATCTTTTGTATTCTGTCTGCAGTATTGGCTAAAAACATGACTATCGCACAACAATTATAGTGCAGTGGTATTATGAAATTATATATTAGCTTACAATTAACAGGTCTTACATGTTAAAAATGTATTGAGTCCGCAAATGAAACCCAACTTCTTCGCAATCTTTTTACAGGTACAATCAATATTCTTTTTTAAAAAATTCAGTTTAATTTCATCAAATTCAGTCAATTATCAACTCTTAACTATTTTATTGATTCAACTAAGTTCACCAATTAATCACCAATGGTAATCTTTATGTTGTCAAGTATAGCAATCCAATATTGAGATCGTGTGCCAATTATATTGATATTGCCAAGTAAATATATTAGTACCAGTAGGTGCGGCGTGGCCAGGGCGGGAAGGCGGGGATTCCCACTCGGGCCCGGGTTGTGGCTCAGGCTCCGGGCCGCGGCTCCCGGGCCACGCACTAGGTTATAAATTATTTGCAAACCTCTTGCCCTTAACGACCTGAAACCCGTTTTTAACGAACAAATTATTTCAGAAGGGGTGTCACATGAACCGGGGCCCTCTGGACGTGCAGCGGCCCGAGCCCCTGAGCACCCACGCACCCCCTGAGTACCAGTGTATGTGCAGCAGTGAAAGTATGGGTATCGTACGAAGTGGTATCAATAAAATGCCTGTAACCTCTTATGCACATTGAAGAAGTGAAATACTTGAATGTCAGGAAGAATCAAAAGGATAATGAAATACCATTATAAGTGCAGAACATTGTTTCTCATGGCGCATCTAAAAATAATACTTCAGTGCATAAGTGAAAAGATGCAGAAGAAACATTAGGTAAATGTTCAATGGTATAGCAATTTACTCACTTAAAATGTGCAGCGAGAAATGAAAGAAGTCCCACACGGAATTATTGTCATAACGAATCTTCAGAATTAAAAAAATTGAATATTTATACTCACATCCATAGTTCTTTGGAATGATATCTTTTGTATCTGCCGTCAATATCTGTTGGAACGGCTTAAAACTGGAAGCACGTTAGTGTAATTATATGTATGCGGTTGAAAAAATAATTAAAAAATAAGTAATTTTACGGCTTAAATCCACTTAAAATGAAATAGTTATGTCATTGCCATAGATTTCGTGTGCATTTTATTGAAAATTTACAAAAAAGGGAATAAAACAAGAAGCGTTCATAATGACCGTTACCCGCGCTTTTAGGTTTGCGGAAAATCCGGCACCTCAAGTGTTAACAATTTAGTGACTGTAATGATATGAATGAAAAAACTTATACTGAAAATTTAAAAATAGTAACAAAAATATCAATGCTTGCCGTATAAATAAATCATGAGCTCTATCATTCACATTAAATAGAAAATTATCATTATTACGTTGTACATAAGCACATATATACACATAAATATATTTTATGTGTAAAATTATTGATCATACATGAAAGATAACATATAGAGTATTTTGTTAGTTCTTTATAAACTACAACATTGGTTTAATTTCTCCATTGTTATTAGTACATTTGTTTTCAATATATACGTATATCTGAAAATTAGCAATGGTGGCCATGTAAACGAAGTATTTTCATACAATATAAAATTGTGGTGGACGGACCTTTATACGTTAGGCTTGATGAAAAGAAATCACTTGGTACTATTGCACTTAAATTCTTTAATCCTGTAGTTAGAATAGTGCCAAGTAATATCTTTTCATCAAAGTAACGTGCAAGAATAAGAACCATGTGACACTTTGCACTCAATTCATAGCACCCGATGAAGGCTTAAGTTTGAATAAAATGTCAATTTGATTAAATCGCTTTATTTAAATAGGTTTTATCCTCATTTTGTGGCGATTTTACGTGCAAGCACCCACTTCAGCTGCAGCACTCACATATTTGACGCTATGATACATTCTGGAGGGAAGCAAGTCTAAGATCTTGATACTAATTGTAAGGCTGGGAAATAGCTCATTCGCACTCATTGGTGAAATTCACTCAAAATACCCTTTTTTCGTCTTATGCATACTCCGCTTACAGATACATGTCCTTATGGTGATTCTATATCTCACAAATCCACTGAATATATCCTAAAAAACGAAGAGTAAAGAGACGATATTTTACTCTCCAATTCCTTTTTTCCCCTTTATTCCTCTCTCCCCTCCGCTCGCCCTCTCCCCGCTCTTCCTCTTTCCTCTCCTTCCCCTCTTACACCTTCCTCTCCGCCTCTTTCCCCTCCTTCACCTCTTACACCTTCGTCTCCCCCTCTTTGTCCTACCATACCTCAATCTCCTTCGCTTTCCTCATTCCTACTCTCTACGCTGAGAAAAGTGGATGCCAATACCACCGAAATATTGGAAGTTTTATTTCGTGTCTTTCGCTTGTTTCTACATTTTTATCGACCACCCACATCTTAGCATATTTTATATTTATCACTCTAGGTGCTCCTTCAAGAATGTTTGTGCTCTGCGTGCCCCGAATCTCCTGTTCTGTATCTTTACCACTGTCTGTGTGCCTGATTCAAACTTTGCTTTCCTCTTCTGTGTACGTAATTTCTTTTCTGCCGGTGAGTGAAATTGGCCTGCGCCATCTCTCGGCGACATTTACGGGCTACACTGGGGGGTGTTTGATTCATATAAACCCCCCGCCGATTCCAGTGTTTCTTACAAGACTAGATAGCTTAGTGGTCAGAGCATCCGGCGCGACATCGGAAGGTTTGTGGTTCAATTCCCGGTCTAGTCGAATTTCTTTCACTTGGAATCGGCCATCATTCCATCTTCACACCACCATTGTGTTGTCACATTTTATGTGTTCCCTATCCTCTTTCTTTCACCACCTGTTTGAACGAAATGTTTATTATTTACGCCTGTGAGCGGTTTGAGTGAATGAATGAATGGTTATATATATATATATATATATATATATATATATATAAATACGTCTATTAGGTAATACAGAATCTTGGAGCGCTAGATGTTTAACTATATAAATGAAATAGGTTTCGCAAGACTGAGAACGCATGAAAGTGCTCCGTGATATATTACGCACGATTGGTCTCTGACGTTCGGAATCTTTTCCGGCCCCGCGACCGTGGGGATCGTCGTCACTTCCTGCTCAGCTAACGGGAAGTCGTGGTGCATGCATGTGCATCGAGCACGTCCTCAACCCCCGTTCCTCGCGTGTTGCCACGTCCGCCCCTCTGCTGCTTTACTACCTCCAGAACGACGGTCGAATTAGAGATTACGAGACTGATCATCCCGACGGTCGCCGGCACACTCGGAATTGATACCAACCAAATAGAGGATGCGTGTACCTTACTGCTCGGAGGTGAGGAAGGGTCATGGCATCGCGGAGCGGCTGCCACGGGGCCAATGGGAAGTAATCATTCAAAGTCGAGACCTTCCGGCCTTCTCTAGGCCTGGGACGTTTCCTGCAACATTCCGCTGTTCTACTCTCCCCAACTGAATTTTGCATCTCGTGTCGTCTGCGCATTATTATCCTTGACCCTCAATTGACCCTCAAACTCTACGTCATTTTTCTTATAATAAACCCGTTTGCTACTCGGGGCGTGTATATATATTGTTAAGCTTGAATTTTTTGAAAAACTCCGATCATGCGAGTTTCAGTGCCACTCAAAGAATATTGACCCTGCGCTGTATCTCCAAAACTGATAGGAGTGAAAAAATAAGCCAGTTCTACCGAACTGACAGGCACCAAAATTCCTTCATTCCTCTCACCATTAGTGATAATAACAAAAACAGCGGGACATTATTTTTTGAAAAATCATTGACACATAATTCACCTCTGTCCTCTCCCCACTCAATTTCTCTATTATCCCCGTCCCCCCTCCCACGGTCCAAACACCCCCTGCCACACGCCTCTGCGGTGACTCTCAGGGTAGTTATTAGATATATTGGTTCAAAAAAGGCCTTGTGTCGGTCAAAAGCCCAAACCACAAATAAGGTTGATGAAAGAACGCGGTAGCTTGTAAAATACTTTGCAAGAGTGTTTAACAAAAAGGCTTTAAACTCTGGGTATCTGATACTTACAATGAATCTTTTTTTTTCTGGTGCTGCTGCCAACTTGTATACGAAATGTAACTCTTGGGTAACTAATATCTTTAGGTGATAATCGTTTGAAGTATGTTATAATCAACGACTTTAAAACTGAAATTTCGTTTGTTTGAACGCTATAGACTTCCAAACCCTTTGTTGCACACGAATGAATTTTAGTAGGTACATACTTTTTAGGGCCTAAAAGGATTAATACATATGCTACACAAGACAGGCCCAAGCAACCCAATAGGAACACCAACACCCAATGTGTAGGAACTTTTTAAATAAACTTTTACTTCCATAAGTAAAGCATAGAATTCGTTGTCGAGGTTTAATTTAAGCATTTTTTAAATAACTTGCACTCATACTGTAGGAATGGCATTTTTAGTATCGTATTATTTAAATAAATGTTTTTATTTATAGCATTCAATTTTTGTGCCCGCTTCCATTTTTCCTTTAATTGTAAGTTTTTAACTCTAAATTTGGAAAATGTTTAATTAATTTGACAATAGATTTTTTATTTACTTGCAAACCGAAGAATAGGGTTGGAATGATGACCTGATGAATGCCTGAGGTACTAGTGACTTGGATTAAATGATCAATGTTACGGAAAAACTCGAGATATTTAAAAAAGTAATTTTTTTCCAAAAGTTTCTGTTTATTGACTGCTACATTTAATATGTATTTTGCTCTTTATTTTGGGAAGATTCATTTAACTTTATGAAACAATTTATTTTTTCTTCTTCTCGTTGAAGTTCAACTGGCACCATCTTCTAGTGGACACTCGATGAAAGAAAATATACAATAAATTGATAGCAGAACTTTAAAAAATATATATTATCGATTTTAAATAATAATAACAGTAAAAGGCAGTGGAAAATATTTTATGAATATATATTTTCCCATATTCTATGTATGAATGTTTGTTGATGTTGTGTTAAATTAATTCCAAATTTATCATTTCTCACTCAACCTAGCGGAGGCTACTTCAAACATAATAATCTTATCTTGCAATAAACCTCGCCAACAATAAATAACAACGTGGCCACAGTGATAGTGATGCATAAAAATTACAAACTTTAAAACCCGATGAGGGAAATTCTACTTTTGATCGTTTCATTTTTACTTCAAATTCCTTTAAAACTCGCCTACATATTAGGGATGGGACGTATAAACGTGTACACGTGAACATGTTTGGAGGTTTTAACACGTTTTCTTTTTCTTGCAAAGTAATACACGTTAGCATCGTCTGCCTTTGAACATGAATTGCCGCCATATCCCCCCTCCCCTCCCCCGGTCACTTAATATGACATGAGTCTAAGTGAATCGTTATGAATCAGTGTGTACGGTGCTTCCTGGAATCTGTATCGCAGGCGGTGACTACTGTCACGTCTTACTTCCTGTGGCACAGTTTGAGCTTAGCAGGCTGCCATTCTGCAAGCATCGGTGCGGGATTCTAATACTCTAGGCGTAGATAACTGTAGGCCCACTGCAGAACGGAATGTTGGGACATAGACTAACTTTTGTATGCGTAGGGATAGATAAGACGTGTACAGTGTATACTGTACACATCAGAATAACAAGCGTGTACACGTTTACTGCAATACGCGCCTTTTGCTCATCCCTGCAACATATGCGGCAGGGTGAGTCGTGGTGCGGATGTCATGCAATTCCATTTCGGGATAAGGTTAATAATCGTAACTCCAAACAGTTTCCATCGATTTAAGCATACATAAATACGTCTGATATTCGGGTTGAAGAATAATATAAATTGAACGGAAGAGAAAGATCATCAAATCGTAACACCATAAAGCATATCAGTCATAGAGGATTTTGAGCAGCTTTCGTGGCCAGGATATGTTGTGTAGGTTGAAATTTTGGGAAATTCTTTCTTTCCTTGACTCATTTGTCCATGATACAACGTAACTTGGAGATCAATGTTTCCGAATATAGTGATGATTGCGTTCCCCAGTATGTAGCTAATTGCTTACGTCATTACAGGTATGCTCAAGAGAATTGCAGCATTATCAACAAAATATCTCCTCTTTACATAATGCATGCTCCAATTCCACCTAGCTTCCTTTGCGTATCTTCCTGAGAGATTTTGTAACGTTTGGTATATTTTTTGTCTTTTCCCGGACTGAAAAGCTAGCCTTTCTACCAGAAATTAGTGGTCGAATTTTTCCTTTGCTGAGCATTTTTAGGCTGGTCGAAAGTCTTCAATGAAGCTCAGCCTTGTATTTGGCGAAAACTTGGACATGATAGGGATGTATAAGAGAAAGGTTTGGAAGAATAGTAATATGAGATAGTTTTGTGGTCAGAGCCTATAATGGTCTATAAGAGTTTAATTTTCTTACATTTATGCCTAACTTCATTGGTAGGTCATTGGGTACCCCGCCAGCTGACTGGTAGGTCTTAGAACATTCCTTAAATTAGCTTTTCAACTTTTGGGACGACTTCCCACTCTCCTTTATATAAATTGCTCACCATCAGGTCTATCTTGGATTCATATTCTCTTGCGCCTCACTTTATATCGTCCAAAATTTTCATTCCACTCATTCGTCTTCCATGCTTACCCTGCGTTTTCCTCTCTATGACCTTCGTAAACATGCCCTCACCTCTCATCACGTCCTCTATCAATTCTTTTCTTCCTTATCAGAATCCATTTAACCAGTAAGTATATCTCCCTACAATAATAGTTTTCTTAGGAACATCCGCGCTGATCTTGCCTTATATTCTACCCTAGTTCGTTCTACTTAGTCTCTCCGTAATTCTATCTCCTCCGCGGTCCCCTTTTTGCATTGCAACCCGCTTTGAACCGCCTCCGACCCAGACATTCTGCGGGCAAGATCTTCTTCAACACCCTTAACTCCCCCATGCAACGACAACTCAACCCGCCTCCCTGAATCATTCCCAACACGCCTCCTTAATCCCTTTCTCACCTACTTCTTATCTGCAGCTTTCCAAATCCACCCGGATTTCAAACCCTACACATCTTAATTAACTCCATTTCCTCCCCTTTAATTCCTAATAGGGGGTTTTCAAAAGTGTTTTCTTTTGAAAAACAATCTCACTTCCTTTCCCAGCCTCCCTCTACTCTTTATCATCGTCTTCCTCTATCATCTTGTGCTTTAACCCCCCACCACAGTCTTACTTTCCTCTAAATCTTTCCTTCCTTTCCAACCCCTGCCCCGTGATCTTTCAGGCCTAGGGTGAGGCAGGCTTCTTTTCTTCTCAGAGTTTTCATTCTCCGCCCTCGATTGTTTCCTGAGCCGTTCCTCCACTCTCAAGCCAAACCCTTCCCTTACCCATCCATTCCTCCCGTTCTCTTCCGAAACTCCGGCGATGAGAGTTGTATTTCAGAACTTCCAAGTTAGATTTCAACTACCGTGTATGATTCGCCTTTGGGTCTTTCGTTTTCGGGTAGGAGATGAGGGTGGGTGTATGTGCCTGATTAAAGGCTTGTGAGAGGCTTTTGTTGTGATGGAGGTACAGAGTGGTAAGAGCTGGGGCGAAGTATGTTCGTTGACTTGAACGATATTGCGATGTGATATGCAATATTCATGAAAGGTCGCATTTGCGATCTTGTGTCTTCAATACTATCAAAATATCTATAGGATGTATGACAGTGAATCCGATTTGCGATATTATTTTATGCTTGGCATCCGATGTGAATACGATGAGAAAAGTAATGAAGTACGCGATTTGAATGCCTAACTTTAGGTCCTGTACGATTTTCCTATGCATCAAGTGTTCATGATACATCACTATGTTTTCAGGCCAATAGGTCAAAAGGATATGTGTTATTATGTGTCGCCATGTATTATTATGTGATAAATGCATGCGATATCATGCGATTATGGAAAATAACTCAGTATGTGATTAAAGTAATATACGTGGATGGTTTCAATGGGATGTTTTTATGTTTTACGAAACGATAATAGTCATGTTTCGTAATAGGACCATTTCATAGCAATTATTGAGATGTTGTACTGTTCATTAATTCGATGCTTTGACTAAAGATTTCCGCCTGTTTTTAGATAAATCTGATACCATATGAAAATATAGTTGTAGAAATTAAGTTCCAAATATGATATAAATATGAATTATGACTGCTGCTAAAGTAGAGTTGCGAATTACGAATGCTTCGAATGTGAAGAGATATACCAAACTAAAAAAACTGGGAATTCTATACTTGCCATTCCTTGCCTGCTGCATCTCTTGTTTTGAATCTCAATTTAATTTTGCTGTTTCAGGTGATTTTGGTGGAGCAAAGGAGCAATGAAGCAATCAAATAGATTTTCAGATATCAAAGGGAAGTTTAGCTGGTTTGAGAGAATAAAAGAGGGCCGAAAAGCGAAACAGATGTATGGCAGTGGAGTGAATAATCTGATAGTAGCAGGTAGACCGAGAAAATAATGGGTGTTAGCGGTGGATGAGACTATTCAAAATGTGCATTAAAATTTTAAAGAACTAATGAGAGTAAGAAGCAATGCCTGAATGTAGCATGAATGCAAAGATAGTGTGTCATGGAGGAATATATTTCAAGAGAGCCAGTTAAATACTTATAAATAAGCTTAATACGAGAACTATAAAGCCATATGCTATGCTATAAGTTAAAAAATGTCTTCCGATATGTGATATGTAGATTATTTCAGATAAAAACTAACATCACAATATAATACTTATACAGAAATCTGTGCATCTGAGAGCCCAAAAACCAACATCTCAATGCAATGTTGAAATTCCAATATTTAATCTCGCCCTACTTTAGCCAGAAATGAGATTACTGTGTAATACGTCCATGAGTTTGATGGGATGTGCAACTCCTGATGTTGTTGGACGCTGTAAAGTTGAGGGGGGTTGAGTTGCTTATTAGAGAGAGTTCATCCCTTGGTAGTCTAAGGAGGGCAAGCACAATTGACTACTTCCACCCTCGCTGGGCGGATGGAGAGTTTTTTGGAGGGAAGAGGAAGTGGGGCCTCTGAATCTTGCTTGTAGTATCCGCGGAGCCAACAGGATCCTCGCAGGAGTTTGTTATCCCCCGGAGCAGGAGAAATTCTCCTT
Organism: Pyrrhosoma nymphula; assembly: GCA_963573305.1. NCBI lineage: Eukaryota > Metazoa > Arthropoda > Insecta > Odonata > Coenagrionidae > Pyrrhosoma > Pyrrhosoma nymphula. Next base: position 43,936,498 of record OY754334.1, read on the forward strand.
TGCAAGGATTGGTCCGTTGGAAGTAAGTCATGTCGAGAAGGTGAACGAAGTGTACCGAAGGGTAGCAAATATTTGTTTGTCAAATAATTAAGCACCTGCAAGCGCTTTGCTTTGTTTCAATGCAGGTTTCTAATTTGTTGGTGAATATGAGTAATCCATTGTTGAACGCGAGAGAAGGGCCAGTAAATAACAATAAAGCTTCATAGCTTGACGTTGTTTGAGTGTTTCCCGGTTTTAGACTTAGCGAGTATTTACGCAAATGAAGTTTGAGTGCAGTGTGCATAGCTAGAAAAATGCTTATATTGAAAATGAAGGTTTAAATTTATATCATCTGTGAAATAATGACCCTATTTCAACATTCCAAATAAAATTGCAATTTTGTCGAAACTACACCTCTCAAGATAACCAATTCCCTTGTGAGAAAAATATAAGAGAGTCGTTGCCTTCAATTGTTAACAATTAGCAGTGTATCCAGGTAATTATATATTTGAGTAGTCAAACTAAGAGACCAAGGGCAATAGTAGTAGTTAAGGATACTAATACTTTCTGTGGCTAATCAAATTATATATTCTGTGAAATAACGAGGTTCTCCATCCTCACTACTTGGAGTTAGAACATAAGATATTTTTGTGGCACAGGTGGGCTATTTTCCAACTATTTGGAACGTAATGTTGTTTTCCATTAATCTTCTATATGCATTGAAGTGAATAGACAATATCGATGTATTTGTTATGATTCTTTAACCTGTGGGTATTTCTGTACTGAAAATGGACAACGCTCAGAATAGCTACGTCTCGAACTTTCACTTTTGTTGACGCCAAAAACCTGCCTGTTTCCCTAGCTATCCAGATCAACTTGTCGAAAACATATTCGTTTTGGCTTTCTTATAAATGGCTAGGTTAGAGGAGAAGACGGTCATTCATTCACGGTATAATATTCACGAATCAGCCTTCAGTTTTACGTCAGTGGCAACTTAAAATGTAGTCAATAGGGGAATCAAGGTATAGACCACATGGCCCGTGCACCGGAAGCCGCCGCAACATCCATCCGTGCCATCACCCGCGCTAAGCAATATGATTTACATAGAAATTACCGCGGGAAAAAAACACCTGGACCTTTAATTAAAACACGAAACCTTGATTTGCTAGGACAATACATAGACCATTACACTACCCATGCTCCTTAATTCTCATGGCATGGTTGTGGCTTCTTTAAAGTACTCCTTTCCCTTCTGTTGCCGTCCTAGATGAACCGTAGGGCCATGAAATCCAGTTCCCTTTAACCTCCCAGAATAGTGCCGAAAAGTAGAAAACAGGGCTGCGGAGTGGTCTAATCAGTGGCCTGGAAGACCGAAGGCCTTTGGTTCGATTCTCTGCCTAAGCACGCCTTAATTTGACAAGCCATGAAAGTTGTCATAGATGAAGGTATGATGTGTTTTGTTGAGTTTTAAATGCATGGAAAGAATTTGGATCCATCTATTGAAGGAATGTTAATAAAATAACTTTAATAGAAAATGTGGAGTGGATGCTCCGATACGGACGTGTATGAAAAGAGAGTAGTCAATTGTTTTAGCCACGTTTAGAGAGTGAATGAGAGCATGATATCTAAATAGATAAATGATATTGAGGACATGATGCCAAGAGAGGAATGGGTAGGCCAAGAAAGTAATTGACTCTTAAGAGAATTATTCGAAGTCGAAACAACCAGAAGGTGTGTCTGTGCATGGAACAATAAATATGAATGGGGAAGATGAGGCAAAAGGGGTGTGTGTGGTTTGGGCAGTTTGGAGGAGACTATTTAAACAGAAGGGAGTTTTCTCGGTTTTACACTGTGGAATAATCTCTTTTGACCTACCCTGAAAGGGAAGCGCTGTATGGGTATGGATGTGAGCAAATAAATACAGATGAGATCAAATATAGCTCCGGTGGAACTAATGTTTTTAGAGCATCTACACTGAATCCCTCTAATATTATAACGGGTTTGAATAATATTGAATTAAACGCAAAACATCTACTTCAGTTTGGTTCTGAAATTCTGCGTGCAATATGGATCCCGCTCGTCGATTCTGGCCGATAAATGATTCAGAAACCTCTTCAGAAATGTATTTTATCTCAAGTATTTGCCTAATCCATTGTGATTCCCCGGCATATTTTACGATTGGATAAGGGCCTATATAAGCACCGGAATAATTGGGGACGAATGAAGTTTGAAGTCGTTCAATATACACTTAGCTTGTGGATCACATGCACGCCGCGGTGACATAATTACATTTGGATATTATGGAAACCTGAATATGATCTATGATAACTCCCAGAATATAATGCTTCGTTTTTAGGTAAAGTTTCTCCGTGAGGTAATACCACGTCTCAAGAAGGTAAGCAGAGCAAAGCATTTTCCAAAAGTTATTTTCGCCAAATAATTTCCTTTTCCGAAGTCCAATTGACCGGATGCTGGCCGTCATCAATATAAAAGGCATTATTTTTAATTCAGCAAATTCAAATATCCACGAACAGAAATGCCTGATCAGTAATTTCTTATCTCACGTCGTACTCCAGGCAAATTTAAGTCAAGCTGCTTGTTTCTACGTATATGGTTTTAATTACCATATGGTTGAAACATATTTTACCGTAATTAATGCAAATAGGTTATGCAAAAATTACATTTTTAGCGCGTTAAACTCCTGTTGTCTTACTATAATATAAGCTACCTAATTAAGCCGTGATATGTTACAAACAAAAAATATATTTATTTGTGATCTGTAAGTTTCATTCAAATGCGATATTCCTTTTAACCTAGTACAAGAAAATTTCCGCAGCTGCATGGTTTTGCAAAGTCTTGTGCTTGTTTTGTAAAGTTGATTTCAAAAGTTGTTATTTTAATAAGTTAAGCAGTTGGAAGCGCTCCGCAGTTAGGGTAGTGAACGTCTTTAACTGATATTATCGCTATTCACGCTATTATTTTTTTATGTACGCGACAAAAACTATGTTTATTATTTCTAGAGGATTCCTAATTTCAGAGCATACTTTTTTTACCTTGAAAAAAATTTCCGGACCACTAAATTTCGAGTTGACATTAAGTATCCATGTAGTTCGGCACGATACTGAAACATACATTAGTTTAAGTTAATACATACCTACTAAAAGAGAAAACTGTATCTTAAACCCAACATCACACTGGGGAACAAACTCAAGTTACTTGTTGAAAATTTCAAGATTAAAGTTCCATCCATCAATGGATGAGACGAACGCCAATGGCGTATAAACTCAATCGCTTGAAATGAACCGTAGCCTTTTTTTTAACTCTTGGATCGTCTCCTCACAGCCGTGAGAACACCAATTTTGATGCGGTTTTGATCATCAATCACGCTTTAATTAAGGAGTTATTTATATTTTCCTGAAATGAGGGGAATATTTTTTTAATTTCACGGAGGTGTTTTTACGATCTCACTTAGTTCCCATAACACCCTCGCCACACACATCAATCCCATGAAATGAGCTCCCACGTCCACACACAGAGGGAGATCTACGGCTCAAACGTTTTCTCCTCCACTTTGATGATATAAAATTACATCTGTTCACTTTCACTTCCCTTGGCGGGAAAGAACGCACGCATGTATATGTATATATATAAACGAGGAGGAACGTGTAGCCTCCAGCGATGCCATTAGCTTTTGAGTTCAAACTGTTCCTCCTCCTGACTCTCTCTCTCCGTTTTCATCCCGCATCAAGACTCCTTTTCACGCCGTGAAGAATAATATTAATGAAAATTGTTCGGCGGGATGGTGAGGGGGAGGGGGACGCGGGAGAGGAATGAAAGAAGATAAAAAGAGGAAGTTGGCACTTGACGATATTTATGTGGAGAAATCCCATTTTGCAGCGGCAAAGAGGGAGAGACGTTGAGAAATAACTCTCCACGCCTATCCTTTGACGATTCACAATTCGGAGCTGAGGATTGGCCTCAGAATAAAAAGGAGAGTAAGATAAAAAAGAGTAAAAAATAAATAAATATATATATATATATATATAATATGACTCAGAAGAGCGAGACAGACCCAGGATTTTTTTTCCTGCTCTCTTCTCAGCACGGAGAAGGGTATGGGCACGCCTTGGGAGTGAGGTAAAAGGCTGAGAGTTGGGAGGAAAAAAAACCGTGAAGCAAGGATCCTGAAGCCATTGAAAAGTGAGTTTTGCGGGAAAGGCTGGGAGGAGAAGAAAAAGTATGGGGGTTCTCGGAGTGTGAAATAGATCGGGATGGTGGGTAGGGATTGAGGAGAGAGAAATGGGAGGGGGCCAGACTGCGTTATCCCCATATAGGCCGACAGCGAGCGTCGGGGGTTTGCTCCCGAAATAACCTCTGCTGAATGCGTGTCTGCCGTTTATTGGTGGGTAGTGGAGTAGGCAGGCGCGCGGAGGGTTTTACCGACACAGAGGAAAGCGGGGCAAAAGAAACGAAGAAAAAAAACTGGGGGGGAGTTGGCAAAGGGGGGGTAGAAAATGACGGCCATATTTTCACTTTTTCCCTCGATACGAAATGGGCTCGGCATGGTGGTGGATTGGGAGTATGGGGGGTCCGGTTTCGTGGGAACAATAGGATCAATTTACGAAAGCGGCGGTGACGTTTTGAGAAGGGGAAAGATTTCTGCGCTCTCCGAAATGGCACGGTATGTGTGGGGTGTGTCGGGAGATCGGGGTTTGAATCGCCGTTTGTGCCCCTGTAAGGACATGTCTGTATTTATTCAGGAGAAGGAAAAAATAGCACGCTGCTTGTGTATGTCTCGGGGAATGCTAAGCCTGTGCTAAGGTCCTTGCAATTGGAAATAAAGGAACGAAAGACTGGAGTGAGTACTTCCATCTGTTTTGCCGAGATAGCTGAGAGTTCACTTCCAGGGATGCTGCATAGCTGGTGAAATTAATTTACTAAGAATGGGTGCTGCTAAAGTAGTACTAGGAAATGTGAAATATGCATAAGTGCGCATATTGTATACAAATCAAAATTTAAAAAAGTCATGATGTACCTAATAAGTTAAGATATTATTATAAATTTTACGTCTCTCGTCATCATTTCTCGTGTTCAAATCTCATTTTGATAAATCACCTAAATGCAGTAGAGCTGAATCGCACTCGAGGGGCTGTTAGTGTCTCGGGTCCCTTTTTGGTATTACTTAGTAATAATAAAACTGATATTTCTGGGTTTTTCCGCTGAATGTTTTACGTGTTAGGACCCTCGTTTTTTGTATTGCAACTTCATCAGACTGGCCTCATACAAAATCTGTTAAACAACCAAATGATTTCAATCATTACAATTATTATTCAGAGGGATATAATGAGCTGAGAGTGTACTTTTTAGTGCTAATACAGAAGACTCAATAAACCTGGATGCCACCAAGAAAAGCTAGCTTGAGAGACGACGTTAATTGGAATGGAAGAAGACGGGAACTATTAAATAATTTACTGTGTAATCGTACATGCATAGTTTCCTTTTACCTGTGTGCAGTAAAGTTACGTGTATATTCACGTGTTGCATTTTATCTACATGATTCACACATAGAAAGAATTAACTGACAGCGAGAAAAATATTTCTGGGTCGGGAATGCTTTTTACGTATCAGTTTTCATTGGTCGCCTTCAAGGAAAGCCGAGTTAATACATTTTCGTAATTTTTTTCGTTTCTGATATTTAATGAACACTGTTGTCTTTGAAAGTTCCTCAGAAAGAATGTTCACAGCCGGGAAACACTGTGTTAACAAGTTAGCTCGGTTGACGGATAGTGCTAGTCCAAGATTTATAACGAATAAATTACATTCGACAGGCCTTAAAATTAAAAAAAAATGGGAAAAATGCAACGCGTGTTGTCTAGTAACTACATTTTTTGTGTTAAGTGGATTAATTTGGATTTCTAATTATCCAGGGAAATTAATTCCCTTTCATTCAGGATAATCGAGAGTCTACCCTGTCAATTTAAATTTAGGGAAAAACATGTTTTTTTTTAAATCTGGGCAATAGAGAACGGTCAGAATTAAATATATTTCAGCTTCTTTTACGCGAGGTTTCAAGTGTAATACCTTTTACTTGCGGAGTGGGTTGAGACATAAGTCAGTTCTAATACTACTATGTACCTACTTCCCATCAACCTAAGAATGAGCTACTCTTTCCTTTGTCTAACGTCTTACTCATGGATATATGTATACGTACGAGGTAATAATAATAAAGTGGTATATGTTCTTTGTTTTATATAGGTACATGCGGAAGCACTTGAATACGTCCTCACGTATCAGTTGCTTTCAAAGCTCAAAGTTGCGCTCCAAGATTTCTCAGTTGAATTGAATTGTTTTGATGTGAATGCAATATTTCTTTACCGATGCCAAAATATCTCTGTCGGGTAATGTTTTACTATTGCATTCAATATTTGAGTTTAATCCGTGGCATTTACTACCATTTAATGCTCACGTGTTGAGATATATCTGGTGAATTTTATCCTTGTGTGCAATATATTGTGAAATATTGTCTCATAGGCAAAATATATGAAGGTTAATGGATGGAAAACTTAAAGTTTACCTCCTAATGGCTAATTTTAGATTTTCCAAAAACCTATCAATCTTTGATGTGATCGATGAGTGAGATACCCGTTATTTTCATTATAAATGGTACAAATAGTACCAGCTTTCAATTCACTTTCGAAATATCTAGAGGTAATAATGTTTGGCATTTCAAGGGAACAGTTTATTATACACCCTCGGGAGTTATTCATTTATAAAACACTTGATTTTTACTTGTTGCTTCTATTTTTTAGTTTTAAAATAACATTTACCTTTATTATTACTTTAAAGAAGTGTGTAGTTCGTCTATCGTTTCCTACTCACCGATATAGGTTTCACCAGAGCTATTACTGATAAAACTCTCAGCTGATGTGAATAATGCCACAAACTATCCATATTTGATATAGACAAGTCTTTATATTATTTTCATTATATTGATGACTTCATGACACTTTAATGCTAGTATATCTAGACATTCTTAAGCCAAAAGAAAGACGTGATTACTTCTCGAAGTTTGACGTACGAACATAGTGCTGCGTGACACATTAAATTTTGCTTCTTTCCTCAAGAGATCAGCAAGATCTAATTTTCGTGAGTGGTTTTCGTTACGTCCGGAAATGTACTGGTCGTATCTTTCATGTAGTACAGAGTTCCGTGTCCCAAATACGAAACATAAGCCCGAACATGCTTCGCGTAGACGCTTGACCGAAAGAAAGATGACGGAGCTATAAGGGAGTGAAGGATATGGGATGATAACTTTCCGAGGAATGACGTCGGGGTATTGCTGAAGGAAAAGCAATAATTCAGCGGACATCGCCAATTTCAAGCCTTATTTTCCTCACTAGCCTTTTTTTCGTCTGTGAGGCATCAAACTCAAATTGAATATGTAGTTTTCTGTTCTGAGGTTCCTACATGATGATCTTTATATGTATGACTGTAAATATTTTAACCATCCAGAGAGGCTCTTGCATAAATTAAATGTGCAGCTTCAATGTTTTTACCTTAACGTGCGCCGTAAAAAAACGAACTGTCTCCTGCTTTGGGCTTATAATTTTTGCATTGCATACCATTGAAATGATACGTAGTATTTATATCCATGATTGCTTATAAATAATAAATATAACATTGTTAACTATTGGATTTACCATATCATAATAGTTATTTTAAAGAGCCCTGGAGAAATAAATTACATGTTGGTCTATATTTATCTGTTTTGAAGTAATCACCACGCGTGGAACACTAAAGTTGAATCTGGCCCATTAGAGCAATTTTATTATAACTAAGCGTACGTTCATATAAATCTGATTTTTGAGTGCTTTTGATCTATTACCATCGTTTATCAAATATGATCTAGCATAAAGAAAAATAGGTTAACACTCGGCACTAATTCTCAATTATATTGTGACAAAACTCCAATGAAACATTCGAGAATCAGCCTGGGGTCAATATGACCCCTCAGGTACGAATTGGTAAATGGTAATGTGGATTAGGGACTATTGCTGATGTGAGGTAATTATTTTCATAATTGATTCTTTTAATTAAAAATTAAAATAAAAATCGTTCTGGACCTGGGACAAATCAATCCGATGTAATCGATATTAAATATTGAAAAAGGGTCGAAATGACCCTTGCGTCCAAAAAACTAGCCTACTTACGGAGATGTATGGGTCAGTTAATTTTTTAAATGAATGAGTTTTCCAAAAACCTGTTGCCTCACCACTTAAGATTTCAATGAAATTTGGTGCGTGAGTGGCGCTCATATTTATGACCTCAAAACCTTTGACTAAAGTGGAAGAAAAATAGCCTTTGATAGTTACATATGCAAGCTAGCAACGAGGACAAGGAAACGGAAAAAATTATAATTTTCACAGTATGTTTTACCAGCTCCTGTAGTCATATATGCTTGAAAAGATGTAAGTAAGGTATAAATTGAAATCCGAAATTATGATCGACCATAATAATTGACTTTAAAGTAGAATATATGCATTGTTCATTGCTTTATTAACTTCTCCGAGAGAAACTTCCAACTATAATGGTTGATTAAATTTAAGCAATAAATAAACCAAGATGGCCTTTGATTAACAAGCCCCATTACACTGCATTTATGTCTTATAGATACTCTTTAGCTCAAATAAATTTTTCAAATTATTTTGAAATTTTAGCTCAAAAAATTTAGCTCTCTTCCCCTATTATCCTATTTCCCCTATCCCCTATTATTTTTTGTCACTCAAATATCCCGAAGACAGCGATAATATCTAAAACTTGTCAAAGTCACTCTGGCGTCATAATATGATATCCAAATTTTTCCTAATTAATGCTTTGTCTCTGTATATGAAACCACGATTCTTGGTCGACTCCTCATGTAATGCTTCCTCATAATGGAGTTACACTTCCATACAAGCCAATTTATTTTTTAGTTGGGCCATCCAGATTCCTGGTGGGTATTCCTCTAAGTCCTGAAATGAAGGCTATCAGGGTGAATAAGTTCCAGGAATTTGTAAAGAGAGACTCACGCCAAGGGGAATCGGTTGGTGAGAGATATTTGTGGAGAAGCGGAGAAAGGAATGTGTGGGGCAGTGAGATATTGCCTTTATAGGAGAGAGAAAGTGTGCTTAGGGTCAGGAACGTGTAGAGCGTAACTTGAAATAAGTTGTGGCTCTTGGGCAGAAAATTTGCAAAAGGAAGGCATGTATCTAATAACAACGAAATAGAGTGCATATTAGACAATGAAAAGAATTGAGTAAAGGTGTTAGAACGTTGATAAAAGAGTGGCCATGGGGAAACTAATCTGAAAATGGATTTGCGATGATTTTTCTCTTATGTTCTTTGCTCCTGTAAAATGGATGTACACACTCTGAATTGCAAGATTATTTAAGATCATAATTAGCCTTCAACTTTGTCCTAGTATAGTTGATAGGTGTAAGACGTATATTTCAATAGAATTAGGTGGCGGCCACATCATCATAAATGAACAGCTTATTGTATCGATTGTTGGTGAGGGCTACGAGTTAAAAATATATTTTTATCTCTCATTGTCATCGTATTTGGGTGGTAACGGAGAGCTGGGTAAGTTGATACTTCATTAAAGATATAGAGTGGTGGAGGCTCAGTGTTTGAATTTATAATTAAAAATAATGTAATCTTGGAGTATGCGAAGGATAATCCGTCAACTTTTGCGATACTGCATCATTGTCTACTTTAGTATGTCCCAATTGCTTATCGGGTGTCTCTCAGTTCAAAGTTTTGCTGATATGTTTGCGATGTAAAAGAAAATTGGAGGATAGGTATATAACATTCATGATGAATGACACCTATTCTTATCACGAAAATTTTGATTGATTGTATTGTTCGATCATCTACCGAGAAATTATCATTAAGCAGTCTTAAAAATTATCTGAATGCCTTATGATAACGTTATAGCGTGGTGCCAAGAACTATGACTAGAACTTGATTTAATTAAATGCACTTCTGTGCACTTATAGCGAAAAAAATTTCACCGATAGGTATGGATATATCATGTTCTTAAATATATCTAAAAAGGTACTTGAATGAAAATGTCAATGAGTACTTTGCTCAAGTTAGGCCTCATCTCGATTTCTCTGCACCGAAGGAAATTTTTGGTGAAGTGAACAAAATACAAAGGAAAGCCGCGCGCTTCGTTAAAAACTACTGCAAGTGAACAGAAAGTGTAACAGCTGATGACTGTATCAGATTGGAGACGCTAGAGAATCGTAGGCTACATACAAAATTTTTAATTATTTTAAAATTTCTGATCAGGTGAGTTTCAATAAGACGCCAATAATATTATTTGGACCCCTCACTATATCTCTATAACTGTACAAGGTACAGAATATGATATATACAAAGACAAACTGATGAAAAATTCTTCTTACAGCTCACCAGCAGTGACTATAACATGAACAGAGCGAGACCCTATGGCACTCCGTTAGCATTCAATTAACTGTTGTCCTTTCCCTCTATCTAACCTATTTATCCATTCACTACCAATTTCGTGGCTCACAGCAGCAATATGACGGCCCATAGGGTTTTAGGTAGTATTATATCCCTTTGTTTAAACATTAGGTTTATCAAAATTAGCATTGCAATGAATTTAACCTTTGGGAAAAAAATGACTAAATGCTGCAATGCTGTATTTTGCACGTATTTCAAACTATCGATATTCTGATTCTGTCACTTGAACATATTGCATTGGCTATATGTTTTCTTATCAAATAGTATGAATTTAAGTTTTAAAAGCTAAAGAAAGTCGAAGGTTACAAATGCTCCCGAGCACACTCCGTAAACAACCGAATGACCTGTGACGTCATTTTTGCTGTTTATATTTAGACCCAGGCGTTTGCTTATGCTTACGGTGGAAATAAGTGCAGCGAAATTAGTTTTGGACGTTTTCCTGTTTCTTGATGTGCCTTTAAATGGCATCTAAGGGATAAAGATGGTGTTTTCTGCCAAAATGTACAAATATATCGGTGAAAATACCGAACAAGATATTTATTCACTCAATCACGACATTGAATGTTTGAATTTTTGTTTCCTTGGATTCCTCAATACCCACCTGCACAATGTATGCTTTACTTCGCACTTTGTGTTCTGGACATATTCTTGCAATGACTGTGCACAGTGGACCATCTCTCTTCACTTGGACGTATCTTATAGCACTATCACCATAACTCTCACGAGAAGCTTTATAATATAACAACACTTAAATTAAACTTTGGATTGATATTTAGGATATATGAATCTATTTTTAGGCATTTCTATAGCAGAGAATCCATTTATAGAAACCTCCTCTACAAACAATCACTGATTAACAATTCACAAATTAATATCTTAAGTATGTTGAGTATAGGCAGCACAAACATTTGTCAAGTACTGTGTTATGTTGATATGTTACTGAGATACTGTTTTTTTACTGTTGCATGGACTGGTATGCAATTTGATAAAGAAAGAAGAAGTATCATAATGATTAAGAGTGTATTGGAAAAACAATTAATAAAGTTCATACACCAAATACATAATTATATGCACCAAAAATGATAAACAACAGTAATGATGGTTTTATAAGCAAACTTTATACTTACATTTTTTGGACTTAATCTCCACGAATTTCGGCAGCATTAAATCGGTCGTCCTTCTTCATAAAAACGCCTACCATAAACATATCCACTTGAGTATATTATCTGATGTGGTTTTAATAAAAAAAGCAATTGCACGCCATAGTCTTTGTTTTCAATGAGGACTCTTTCAATATACGGTCTCTTCTACAGTTCCTAAGTTTCTCCCTGACATCCGTCTATCGCTCAGCGAAAATGACGACAAGCCAATCATATTTCGTTTCGCAGCCGTGTAAAAAAGTTTGAAATTTCGACTATTTTGATCTTAAATATCTCAATTTACATTGTTTCAATTTTAAAACTATTTTCGCTCCGCAAGTTTGTGCGAGGTAAAGTAACATAAAGATACGTATACTTCAATATAAAATTTTGGAAAATACCCAATTGTTACGACTTTCGAACAGCTGTTGTGGTTTCTGAAGATCACCTAAAATGAAATGTTATTTTCAGTCAAAGTATGGTGTTTTAATTTGATAAATGATGCAGATTTTTTCATAAACTATTCCTCTGGATGGCATTTTAAAGGAATTCGTTACAATGGATAGGAATTTTTTACCGCAGCTCTGTTCAAAGGTCAGTGGTGAAATTTTAACTACAACAAAGCCATTTACAACTCATTGAATAAACTTTTATCATTCTTTATTATTTATGTAATGTCATCCTAAAAACACCCATTGTAACTAACAACAATGGACATTCACACAAATTCATGATCTGGGAGGTGAATATCCTACGCATTCGGGATATGAAACTTTGAATTTCGTCAATTACTGGGCGCCAAGTCCTACTTAAGTTGAAGCCACTGTCTCTATTGATGTTATTTTGCTCCATCTGTATCAATATCGCTTCTTTCGTTATTCTTTCCCAATATTTGGACGCCCGGGAAAGTAGTGTGGAATTTGGGATATCGACAAGATGCCAATGGTCAAGGGTATGCTCTGCTAATGCAGACTTTTCCGGTTGGAAATGTGTCTCTAATGTTTCTTTCCCTCACGCCCTCACCAATGTAGGTATGACCTTGAAAGTCGGCAGGGGTATGTGCCTTGAGATGATATTTACGGATAATTAGCAGGAACACGGATTCCCACGTAGTTCTATGGCAACAAGAAGCCAAAGTGATATTTTCGAATGTTTCTTTCCCTCAAGTCTCGTAGCTGCTAAACTAAGAGTCTGATCTCGAATCTGTTGGGCGGCTTTTTTTTATCTCATCACGTCTTGACATTTATGCCAATCATTTCTCTCTAACACTTATTGTTCGCTGGAAACATGGCGCCAAATTTGGATTTTTCGGTTTTTCCACTGTAGCTTCTAAACTATAAGTCGGGTTTCAAATCTGTCTCAAATATTTCTTTTTAATGTCATCGAGGCCTACAACTTTATGATTATCGTTACTCTCTATCACTTATAGTTCTATGGCAACATGGTGCCAAAGTGATATTTTCGAATGTTTCTTTCTCTCACGTCTCGTAGCTGCTAAGCTAAGATACAAAATCATAACGAACGCTGCTCTCGCTAGCCATTCGTGATTCCCAATAACATACAGCCGCATGTGTGACTCACTCACTCTCGTATACAATATCCCGACCACTTCCAGACAAGCTAGGAGCCTGAAATTTTTCACGAACCTTCCTTGAAAGAATTCATCGGAGGAAAAATCCCGAGATCGTGGAAGTTTTAACCGTAAGTGACAAAAAAAATAAAAATGGCGGATTATTGGACTTTTCGAAAAGTAGACTTTCAGTTCTCACTTCATATCTTTTGAACGGTGGGTCGGAAATGAAATCTGACAACATTTCTATACCGGGGAATAGAATGTTCTTAAACATGCAAAAAAACACTGGTGTTCTACGCTTCGTAGTTATCTCACCAGGCACAACATTTAGTGACGAGTTTCCATATTTTTGCTGTTTTTGGACTATAGCTCCTAAACTAGGATTCTGATTCTGAAATCTAGTTTTTCATCATGACGTACAACTTCATACTTTTTGTTTTTTCTAACCCTAAGTCGTCGTCACAAAATATTTTTTGACCTTGTTTCTCACATGAGGAGTTATTTTTATTAGTTATACAATGAAGTTTATGAAATAAGCCTTGATATGCAATTTAATGCAATAACAATTAAATTTACTTTCTTTTGTGAGAGATAAATCTTGAAGGGAGTAAAAAATGAAAATATATATTTATGTAATATTTTCTTTCCTTATCTTTAGAATATTGAAATATATTTGTTGAAAAATACGTTACTCATCAATTAAACTAAACAATAATTATATATTTTCTTCGTTATATGTTCTCTAAAAATTGAAACTGAATAAATGTTTCCTCGCTCTCGCTAGGCTGCAATCACACACTACTTACACTCGCATGCAATTGTAAACACATGAGCACATTGTAATAAGGCTTTTAAAGAAACTGCCGACTTCGCATCCCTAAATATTTTATAGTTTAGAGTTCATATGCCCCATGGTTGTGGTCACTCATTCCTTTACTCCAAAGTTTACTGCTGTACTTCCGCCCGAAAAAGCTCGTTTTCTCCAGTCTTCAACCAAGCTACTACAGAGTCGGATGAACAGAGAGAAAATATATTTTCCATCGCAGTATATTTATCAGTGTGCTTACCATTCATATGATTTTATTATTTGTGATTTATTTCAAGGAGAAAAATATTACCCTTGGAGGCTGTGACACTGAAGTGAGTGAGGAGAATGATGAGAAGTAAGATATAACAAACTATGAATCAAATGAAATTAAAGGCTGATTTTTGTAATACAATTTATGTAATTACTCACTTTGTTTCATTTTTTTTCTTTTACCAACCAAAAACACCTTACTCAGTGTCATCGGAAAATGAGGAAACAATTTGCATGTAAAGTTAATGAGCGCGACGATAAATGTAGGGAAAGTATCACCAATTTTTTTGAGAAAATAATTACTATACGATACTCTTAACAAGAACTATCAATCCAAAAAAAATAAAAATCAGTTTTAAGCCACCTCGAATGACTGAATCAACCATCATCATTTGGATGGGTCCAATAGACCCAGCGCGAGTACTCACGTTTGAAAAAAGGCGCGAGTAGATACTGCTGGGTTAAATTCAAAAGCCATTTTTAAAACGAATACACTTCATTTCCAAAGTTATCCGTGTGCACCTCAGAGAAATGTGATTTACCAATATTTTTGTAATAAAGTAATAATGTATTTTTATTATTTTCATTGAGTTGAATTAAATGTGATGCAAGTTGGATTTCATTCAGTATAGTGATTAAATGGATTCATTAAAGATTTGATACACGCATATGAATTCATGCCCCAATGACGGACTATTGATTGATCGAATGATAGAAATATAGATTAAAAACTAAATCTTAAGTGATCGAGTCAAAAACCCTTTATCAAGGACCAGTATTTGATGGTACAATGTTCGACTTAATGTTTTTCTATGTCATGAAAATATTCTCATCAATTTTTATGACATATATGGTGTAAAAAAATTTATCAAGTAATTATATTGCAGGAATATTGGCTTTCGGAAGTACCAATAAATGCGGCCAATGGCCTTGTTTCCGAATTAATCCAAAACCTTTTTTTATTCTAGGACTTTATTAATGAATGAAATAAAAATATTTACATAGGACAAGGTTAGGAGTTAGGTTGATGTGAAATATACATTGAAAATTTACTGCCACGGGAAGGCCATTTACAATATATAATGGCTGTTTGTTACGGTGAATTTTTTTTCGAGATAGTTTTACGTAAACCATTTTTTATTTCATGTACGGTTTCAGCAAGGCAGGATCTATGCGACAAATATAGTTTTATGAAATAATTTGTTTTACAACTTATTTAGCCGTGTCTTACGAAACATGAAAAAAACTTATTGCAGGTTATCTTCAAAAGTGGTTTTCCAAGCAAAAGTGGGTTCGGGAGTACAAATTGGATTTGAATACCTTTTTATTATCTTCTGCGTGGCCTCGTTATTTTATTTTATTGACCTATTCATCCTTTCCTCCAGACAGTCGAGCATGTTGACCTAAATGCTATCGGACCATGAGCATGGAAACGTCACAAAGAAATCTCCTGAGGTGTTCACGGTAAAAGTTAAAAGGACGGCATAGTTCGGCCCGGGGAAGAATGCAGCTATCAAAGAGGAGTCGAGGTCTTGCCTTTCGAATGTAAGGCCTGAGGTATTTCCCTATTTCCATGAAATTGGCAAGGGCTGGCAGTAGAAATTGGGAAAAGATGACTGGAGAGATGAAACACGATGTTGTAGTAAGGGTATGACCGAGATGGAGAAAAAGCTAAGCGTTTTCGTTCCAAATTATATAATGAAAGTAAACATGCTTCACGGTCATTTCGGAGGGAAAATTGGATGTGAAATGCCGTCGTCACCAAATATTTTCTGACCTCGTTTCTCACATGAGGAGTTATTTCTATTAGTTATACAATGAAGTTAATGAAATAAGCCATGATGTGCAATATTAATACAATAACAATTAAACTTACTTTTATTGTGAGAGTTAAATCTTGATGGGAGTAAAAAATGAAAATATATAATTAATGAATATTTTCTTTCCTTATCTTTAGAATATTGAAATATAAGTTGAAAATTACGATACTCACCAATTAAACTAAACAATAATTATATATTTTCTTCGTTATATGTTCTCCAAAAATTGAAACTGAATAAATGTTTCCCTGCTCTCGCTAGGCTGCATCTTCTGTACATCGCAAGCATGGGGCACAATGCGCAGCATTGTTTAATCCATAAGTTTAATAACGTACTATTTGTGTAAAACACTGATAGGCGTGGATAGAAATTCTGACAAATTTGTTAGAAAGACTCGTTTGCAAGACGTTAGAGACTCGACAGTTAAATGTAAGAACAAGTAAGTTAAAAGAAATGGTTTCAGGCTTTTTCGGGCAGGTTTTATTTTTTTTTGAAGTTATGCATAACAGAGATAATAAAAAAAACTTGAATTCCAATTTGTAATTTTTATTGAAATGACCCTGGTTTCAATACTTCATGTCATCTTCAAGTCACCCTTTCCGGCTGCGACCTGATGAGGTGCCGAAATCAGGATCGTTTCAATTAAAATCACGAATTGGTGTTCACCAAGCTATTTATTTTACCAAGTTTAAACTAAAAAGGCAAATCACATCCTTGCACTCTATGCATTGTAAGGATAAAGGTGACCAAGTGATATGGATACACTGCCGAGCAGATCGGTAGTAGAATTCCATCTTACCGCGCACCATTTTCATTAATTGCTAAACATACTGAGAAATTAATCAAAATATTGCCAAATATCTTTTCTATGCTTCCCGATTCCATTTTCCTTTTCCCTACTAATTCATGGCCGGTCTCCAGACAATTCCTGTCACACGCTCATCCGGTGGATTGCAAGGTACGTAGATATAGAAAATGAGCATATTGCAGTATTACTCTAGATCGCATTGTCTTGAAAAGTTGTGGTTCTGCTTTTGAAAGTGTAAGGGTTCCAGTCTTCATCCCTCTCTCCAGGGATCAGAATACCTGAAGGCGATGAGCAAGTCACACATAAAAACTTTGGTAATGATGGAGGACCTGACTCTGTTTGTAACCCGAGAAATATATGCACTAAATTGTAAATGTTAAAAAATTCTTTGTTTCGTAGTTGCGACATTTCGAAGTATTTATGACCTTAATTTTTGCCTCATCCTTATGGCAATCCTAGATAGATATGAATATTTACAAACTTTGATGGTGCAAGGAAATGTCAAAGAAAAACAGTTAGGACGGGATGAAGCCCTAAAAAATATGAGCGAAGGGTCCTGTTCGGTGCTGTGTTATGTAAGCTCCGGGTACGTGAAGGGTCCTGTTCGGTGCTGTGCTATGTAAGCTCCGGGTACGTGAACGTACCTGCGCTATATAAAAAATGCTGTTAGGAGATTAGATGGCAATGGGGGAGACTTAATTAGACGCGAAAATAACTACAATTGGAATAATCTGGATCATTTTTTAAGTGTAATGAAAATACTTGTTCTCTTTTGGCAATGGGGAGAAATTCCTTGTGGATAAGGCCTCCTGATATATCACGAATTCAAAAGGAATCAGTGCCAGCAAGGGAAGTCATTTTCCACCGGCGACGGAGAGGTGAGCACTAAGAACAGCATCGGCCTCCCAAAAAAGCACCTTTTCTACTGCTTCTCCCGAAATTCCAATCAAATACATGTCTAAGAAGTATTACAGAGTTAAATTCACTTCCGCGTTTCATTATGCGTACACATTAAATAATCTGAGAAAAAATAAATTATTGTGGCTTCGCACAGAATGTCAGAAACAAAAGCGATTGACAGCATTGTATCATTTCGTTGTGTCCTTAAACATTATTTGTATTCAAATACGTCTCATTTACTCTATTTTGGGAAACATACGTACAGGACACGACTCTACGAGTTATTATATTTATTTCAATAGAATTATATAGAAATGTTTAATGTATACAATTTTGTCGCGTCACCGCTAGCAACAGATACCCCCGCACTTAACGAACAAAAAAAAGTTTCATGGAAAAACTATAGCATGTCAGGAATGAACTTGTTAGAAAATAAAAAAAATAAATGGAGCCGTTATATTTTAGCAGTCAATTTTTTTTCATATTTGAGCAGATTCGCACAAGCACTTCTCTAGGTGTATTATGTGTTCAGAATGAGTAGTATCCGTCTAGCATCAGTTTTTTTCTACTACAAAGCAACACTTAGGGTAAACGTTTTCATTTTTTATACTTAAGGCCTCATTTTCCAAGAAGTGGCATTTTTAATTCAGGTTATTATTGCTCTAAACAGCACATCTAATTTTTTTTTAAATCCATGATTGAATAATTTTAACGCCTTTTTTTGCTTATTAAGCCCTAGGGTGATTGAAATTTGAAATAATGTGATATTAAGAATGCAGAAATAATTTTATTTAGCTGAGATAAGATTCTTGAAGTTAGGTCTCTGATTTATTACGCTAAAATTGATAAAGGGGGAGGCTTATTCTTTAAGTGCCATATGTGTAGGTTGGCCTGACGAAATAACTAGAGGTCGTGTTTGGCTATTTATTTTGAACGCTTACTTTCTCCTTATTGGAGTGATTGCATTAATAAAGCCGACATTTATACGAGTGTGTAACCTATGAGAAACTGAGCATTCCGAATGTATTTATTTCTAGCGCATATAAACCATGTCTTCAAATAAGGAATACATGTGGGAAGCGAAATCTTGGTCAGCGCAACATCTAAATAACTTTTGAAAATCGTAATTCTTATACGTGAAATACAAAGTTCTTAAAGGTCCTTCAAATCATTAGGTATTTTATGACTTGGTATTACAAGATGGAAGGTGCAATTCTATGTGACCCAAAAGTATAACGAAGTCATACTTCTTATCCTATTTGCTAGTCTCTGGAATTGTTTTTGCTGTTTTCACAGAAGATTTGTTAATCACTTAACTTAATAATATATCCTGCTCGCTTTAGTCTAACAGGAAATTAACCGGTTTAAAGGTTGTTAGGTACTGTTTTTCCTATTCGGTATGTATTTAGCGGATATACCGAATGAGTTATGGAGGTAATCTTACTGATCTCTATTGTCTTTTTGTTTTCTGAAAAAACATTGCAGTTTTTATTTTTAGTGTTTTACCGTAATTTCGGCTTACCCATTCGTAAGTAGCTAAATTACTATTCTATTGTTCAACGACCCTCTTAAGACTAGTGAAGGCCATTAATCCCTTATTTAACAATGAATACGTTTCGCGTTTGGATTCAAAGGTTATTCAAAGAATGCAGACCACATAGGGTCTTATGTCTCAGTTTAAATTGAGCATAAATTGTCTATTCCCTCTCAACGAGAAAATCGCATCCGTAGTAGCATGGAGTCGAATGAGTGAAATTAGGAAAACTGTGATCGCTTAATGGAGCATAAATGTGGAATGTTCATATTTTTGTGTTTTTATCTAACAAGATATGATTTTTTCAAGTTAAGCTGGATTAAATATGTATGTTAAAGTTCAAAGGATTTGACAGTGAGAGGGCTCAACACGATTTAGGGGAAGTACTTGTGACCGGTCCATTGGCAATCAATGGAATAATGATTATAAAAATCACGTTATACTATTTGCACATTGACGTATTTACTCGTCGACGTGTCAAGTACCCCTTGGTGATTGCTTGGATAGTACATTTATTTCTTTATTATCATTAATTATGATCTGGTCACTCATTATTCTGATATTACTCTCCTTCGGTAGCATTTCAAATACGACTTGTTAGAGAATTTTTGATAAGTAATAAACACTAACATAAACAATTAAATAATCATATAAGCGTATTTTTTATATGATGATTATGTAATAGTCAAGGGGGTTCGTTGAGAAGTTGCGAAAATCTTGAAGATTTCAAGGGTCCAAACATTTAAGGAACCTCTGCTTTGAGATGATACTTTGTACGGAACACAAATTATATCAAGTTACTATCGGCCTGGTGAAGACTCAATTCTCGGGAAAAACTTGCGACAGTAATGTTTATGTCCACTTTCGTCATAGAGAACTACTCCATTTTCTAGTTTGTACTGATTCGCCGCAATAAATTGCGAAAGGCCTCCTAACTTCGTTTCAGTCTGAGTGGACCATCATTCCCACCGATTCCCCTTTAGGTTTTCACTTCATTTATTTCCTTCTGTTGCCATTACTCTTTTGGCTTCCCGCTATTCCATCCTCAGCGCCGCATCTCGCCACTTCTTCCATCATTTCTCACGTTAAAACTCATGCCTCCCTCCGCTACCCGCTATTGACAAGCGCGGCGGGCGGAATGATGAGAGCGAAGAAGGCCGCAATTGCACACCACCCTCGTTTGTCGTCCGTCTTTTACGTCGGAGCATTTTCAAGACCCCAGGAACGCTGTCTGCAAAAGATACTGCGCAGAATGTGGGTCAAGAATCTAGTTCGATTGTCGAGGGACTGTCGGGTGGGCGGGTAAGGCGGCAAGAGGGGCAACGTGGGAGGATAGAAGAGAGTTTGGAGCGATGGAATCAGCTGATTTTTCCCCACTCGCAGTTCCCATTTTCTCGCAGAGTCAAATATCTATCTGGCTCTGAACCTTGCACCAATTCTTTTCTCATATAAATAAAAATCCATATAACAGAAGAAACAATGTTTATGTTGAAGGATGGTGATTGCAGTCAATTGAAATTTATTTTGTGTCGGAAGTTAGGAAATCCGCCGATAATATGCTACATTTTTTAATAATAATATTGAGAAAACCAAATGTTTGTGGAGGAAATCAAGAAGGTAGGGTTGTTTTCAAACTTGGGCAGCAAGCAATTGCGAAAGTGGAAGAATTTCTCTACCTTAGAAGCAGGATCACCCGTGACGGAAGACGCAAGAATGATATTGTTAATGGAATAGCCCAGCTAGGATGGCCTTCTACCCAAAGAGGAGTCTGCTAATAGCTAGTTACAAATCTCTGGAAGTAATGCACTTCTTTAAAAATATATATTTGAAACATGCTCTTACAAAGTAGTGAAGCTTGGACAATAACTGTTTCAGAGTAATGGATGGAAACCAGTGGATACGCGGCGTTAATGAGGAATGACTAAGATTAAAAATATAAAAATGAACAAAGTCACACAATTTCAAAAGAATAAAATGAAAAATAATTACTAAAATATTTAATTGATTTCCAAAAAAAGGATTGAACAAAAGTTGTCTATTATTTCCCAATAGAAGAAGTAGTTCCTAATATTTTATGCCATTCTTCAGTTTGGCATATACCGATCTTCATTAAAAATGCCTTTCTTTCTCGGCCAACTACCCAGTGTTAGCACTTTTTCTATGCCCAACAGCATATACGTGGCTACCCGTGTAGTTTTAAAGATAGGTAGCTATGACCATCCATTCCCGCGAAATATAGAAAGGTCCGTTATTTTTAGAACAGGCCTCGTGCATTATCTCCAATTACTGGTATTCGTCGCACGATGGATTAAATTACTCAAATTTCCGCGAAATGGAGATGGGGTCCTCTTGTTATTTATTCTCTTCTGCGCACATTTTTCCTTCGCGTTCCGTGGAAGCCCGCTCAACACAGGTAACGCCGATAGTCCCGGAAGTGTCACCCGGAATGGAATAAGTTCCAAAGGTCAGAAGCCATTAAAGATAAGTTCGACCCACCAGGGCACTATTGCATACATGAAACAGGCTGCCCACTCTATGATATCATTGAAACCCGGGAAAATTCTTTGAATTTGCTGTTTTCCTTGAGATTTGTGACTAAACCTTAATTTTCCCGGACCTGAAATATGTAGTTCCGGGGTAATTGAGCATTATTTTGGAGAAGTCTCGTGTAAATCATGCAATTTTTTCCGTGGCCAGTATTTGTTCCCTTCTGTTTTAAAATACCGCATTTATTGATAAATACTTAAGCCGTAATTTCTTTTCTTATGGTTACATCAAAAAATCTCAGCTGCATTGATTTTTATTGAACTTTTTTGGAAATAAGGTCAATGAATTCATAGTCGACTGTTGTCAGATATCTTCCCGCGAAATATATTAGCGCATTCGTGAAAAAATTTAATTGTAATTATTTAAAATTCAAGAGATTAGAAACCGTTTAATATACTTACGTCCCTTCCTTGATCAGTGACCTAATTCAGCTGGTATCACACGTTATTATTTGATACATGATAACGTTTTTCCCTTCTTCGTTCTGCATATCTGACACGCTCGAATTCACCACGGGTGAGTATTGAGAAACCTTCAAAGTCTGTCGTGTATCTCGTTAGTAACGAATGCCTCCGAATATTCTTGTTAATTTAATGCATTTTCGTTCAATGTGTTGGAAGAAGAAAACTCATTATATTGAGAAATCGTTTTCTGAAAGGATTACCGATTAACCGTAATATCTTTCAAATGATATCATAAAGAGAGAGGGAAAGATTTTGATGGTAATTTATAGCTTTTTCGCCTTTCTACTCTGTGGGCACATGTAATTCATTCATTATAAATATCTTCCGAAACGACCTGATTTTGTTTCTATCCTAATATTGTTATATTTACGTATTATTGTTTTTGTAATTGAAAGCTACCTCATATAATTAATTAAATCTATTGTTACTTCGGTGTTCATCGCCATGCGTTTATTGTTGTTTCCAGCGGTATTTTAAAATATCTTTTATTCGGTCAACATTTTTAGTATCTGAAGAAGCATTTTATCCCAATACATCAGTTTACTTATGTACTGTCAATTTTCTATACACTATTAGTATAAAAAACGAAAAGGTCGCGTTCCCACGGAGGCGCTATACGGAGGCGTTAAAAGAAGCGCTGGGGAAATAGTAGCCATATGCAACAATGGCAATGGACTATATTTTGTAAACCGTGATGAAAAAAAATCTGAAAACTTCATATATGCGCTTAGTGTGGATTTTAAAGGGAGAAATTACAGTGAAATAAGAGTTGAAGGTTGCGGTGGATTCAGGGACGGTAAAAAAATAATGGTGTGCCAGAGCATACGAAATGGGCCTGGGTATTTTTTTATCACGCGAAACAATGAAAGCGCGGTCCCATTCTTCTAACTTGGTTGCATTATTAGAGAACCGAAGTTTTGAAGGAATGGGGGATAGGAAAAAGCATAAAATAATGAGAATGTACTCCCAACATTTCCTCCTTCATACCATTTTCCCTCTCTTTTTTCCCTACTCGTTTCCTAAACTATCTTTTATGATTCGACAACTATTATTTTTCACCCATAATTATTGAAGAATCGCACGAAATTTTTCTTTTGAAAACAGAAAGTTTTACTCTTTAGGACACCTACCATCTATGTTGTTGGGATCGAAAGTAGTTTAATGACCGTAAAAGCGGAAGAGGATAAGTTTATGTTGGTATCTATACTTGCACCCTCGGTTGGTCAAGGTTCCTCGGAGGATAATTGATCCATTTATTTTTGGGGTTGGTGAGTAAACACAATTAGTATACATTTTTAACAAGAGAACAACGATATGCCAGAATAGAAATTCGGCCAGTTTTGCCGTGAAGTTGTGACTCTTTGTACTCAACTTTTTCCTGAACATGCTCCCTCGTCATCTCGTTTTACTTAGGACCTAGGGCTATTTATTTCACCGAACAATTGATTCATACGTGTAAGTTTGGAACAAATATTAATAATAATCTCTCAGAGGATAGTGAAATAGGGTAGTAATATGGTAGACTTTCTTTGTTAAAAAGAAATAATTCAGTGGCAAAGGGTAATTCGTCTTGCTTTTCGTTACCGATTAGTATATGAAGCTTGAAGATTCCATGTATTCCTTCGCAATCCGTAACCTAACTTTTTCTCTCGTTGTTTTCAAAAAACATAATTCATGGATTGGTGAAATTGTTTTTTCGTGACATTCAACGAAGTTTTCATTGTTTATTTTTTTCGTGGAAATAAATAATTTCATACTTCTATGAGACAAACCTGTCTTAATAGAACTGATACTAGTAGTGGCCCTGAAAAAATAAGATGATTTTTATTGTATTATCCTCCACTAGACTTCACCCCTCAATTTTTATTAGCTAATGGAAAATTAATTCATCTTGTTTTTGTATACTAATATTGTTTTATTTTTTCAACAAAGAAAGTGATTATACGTGACTAAGACTGAAAAATTAAGCCCTGAATACGGATAATTATAACTTAATTTTCCCTAGAGTATGGTACAATGTCACCCATTTTTTTCTGAGAACACTGTGATACGAATGAAAACAGTTGTTATGACAAGAGGAATAGTTAAGTGGGAGCGTGTAATCATACCACGTCTTTTTTCTATTTATTACGTTATTAATGCCTCCATTGTGATCTTTCCTTTCGGATATGATCTTATATTTTTACTTGCTGTAAGTGCAGTAAATGCGTCAAATTATTCTTAGTTAGACTGCCTAGGGCTTATGACTGCACTCGTTTCATATGTACCAGGCGAAGGGAAGTATACCAATCACAGGCATAATGCTTCCTCCATTAAGATTACAGTTTCAATAGACTGTTGTAATCTATCTTAATGTGCCTTACTTACTTGACTTGCTTTGCTGAACTTACCCTTCCTTTCCTGCTGAGTGTAATACTTTTCCCGTTTGGCCATCCCTAGCTAGTTATGAGGTAGAAGAATTAGTTAAGGATAGATTTCCTTTTGTTATTATATATTTGTCTAACAACAAAGTTTATTAACAAATTGTCTTTACTTTAAATAACTATCAACAGAAACTCTCAAAATACCAACTTATTGCCTTTAGTATGACAATAGAAATTGATTAATGATTGAATGAACAAATTTAACAAATGAAAAGTAACTTCCTCTCTCATACACAACAATACATATCTCAGCGTCTTTATAACGCCTAAAATTGCAATAAATACCCTTAGTTCTAATTACAGTTGTCCGTTTAGGACAGTATGACTCACATGCGCATTTTTCGTGTCTGGATCTGGGTCTGCAGCTGGGTTATCTTCGTGACCTCCTCCGAAGCTATTCGTCCTAGGTTGACTGCAGCTTCTCTGGACACTGTCGCCTCCCCTTTCTCTTTCACTCAATCTATGTGCGGAGAGAGATACTCTTGCGACCGTCCCAATCTATGTCCAGAGAGAGAGAGACGCATCGACATTTCTCCGATTGTATCCGCCGTCATTGTAATAATTAACCTTCCCCTTGAAAAACAACTTCATGAGAATATCTGGCTCATCAAGTGGCCAGCCACTGTTGTTATTTATATATTGTCCCGGCTTGCTTGGCCTATGGATGGTGCGCTCTCATTGGTTGGTGATAATTATCATGCCAAAGCATAGGCATATTCAGGGGTGTTTTCTGGGGGTTGTAACCCACGCCCATTGATTAAAAAACGTAAACATTTTTTTTAATACGTGCTAATGGTACATCTATAGATCACCTTCCATAACATCATATAACGCCTTCAAAACGTCATTTTAAGATGCATATTTTTCAAAATTCCCGGACCCCCGTTTTACATGGGGGGGGGTATTCCAATTTCAATACTATTCCATACCCCCCATACCCTCCCCCCGATGGTAACCCCCCCCCCCCCATCAGACGCCTCTAGATATGCTTATGTGCCAAGGCGATTTGGTTTCCCCCTCCTCCTGTCGCGTGCATATGCAGTGAAGCCATGTGCAATATGGCGTCCAACTGTTATGATACACTGACATCTTTTCGTGCTTTTATAAAATGTGTTATTTTTGAATCATATGGTTATAGGAGTTTTTTCTTTTTATTAATTTGTCAGCATCAAATACTCAACTAATGTAGTACAGGAGCCTCAAAAATGAACATTCTTGAAGTTACTCCAGCCTTAAACCAATTGTACAGCTTTTGAGAAGTTTCCCTGTTTCTTCCTTAAACATTTTATTCAATTTTCCTGTAAAGAATAGAGATAATATTATGATGTTATTATCTCACGATGAATGTAAAGTGGTGGAAAATTAATACTGCCGTTGGTAACCATATTAGCATTTGGGAAAATAGAGCCTAAGCTTGGCGAAGGCATTCTTTTAGCTGTATAAGACGTATCTCACTATGCGTACGCCAAGTTTTCCAATCCCAACTTGAGAAGCGAGAGAATATTGGAGCACATGCTGCTCTTCCTACCGACATACCTTTCATTTATGATGGATAGGGTCGTATTCATTAGCATGCACTCTTGTAGGAACACCGGCACATTTGCACCCTCGTTCTAATATCGTCCGCTCCCCTGCCGTCTTACATCTTAAAGTTTCCATCTCCTCCCGAGTGCTAATGACAAAACGCAAGAGGGAACGTGGATGGATGGAAGCGCAATCAGTTTCTCTCTCGAATAATCTCATATTTCTTCTCCTTCCATCCTCGTCTTGTCTTCATTCGCACACCCCGGAGCACCTTTCATTCCGGTACCCGTTCTTCCCTCTCTCCCCATTGTAGTACTCTCTATAATGGCTTCGCTCTCCCCCTGTCGTTCTAGATATATTTTCCATCTCTCCCCTCGCGCGCCAATATTGGCGCCGACTTAATCGTCTCTTTTCCTACCTATCAACCTTTGTCTGAATGCTTGCCTTCTCATGAGCGAAGAAGGTTGTTGCGTAACTCTGTCAACTCGGACTCCTACTGAGAGAAGAGCTGTAGCGTTATTCCCCGAGACCCTACTCCTTCGATAGTTACCTCGTAAGGGGTTTGCTTGCGAGTTCACGAGTCAAAATGTATGTGACAGCAAAAAATTTCGTTTATGTACATTTTAATTTACTGCTTTCACTATTGATAAGCATTAGGTACAGAACTTTATGATCAAATAAGTTGACGAATTCGTTTTCATGAAATACTTTTTTTTCCCGCCCTATGAATCAGCTGTGGCGTCATTTATGCTAGCTACACTTTGGCGTTAACAATTGCAGTTATATGCCAATAACTTAAAAGGTAAGTTTACATTTGTTACTTTATTTAATTAATTAGTAATTTTCCGAAAATACCTATTTGCATCTCTTGTAGTAATTTTCACAAAGATGATATTTGAGTATGGCAGAAGGATATTCTATTATCCAAACCCGTTTCCATCCGTTTTCGTCTCGGAGCGATTACATGATTGATGGTAATAATATTAGTGATATCATGCATTTCACTCAGTAAAGTTTACAATTTTAGCAGGTATAATATTTATAAATTGAAGTCTTATAGAAGAATTCCCCAGAGGAGATCCTGTTTCGGGGTTTTCATCAGGATTAAATTTACAAGGTAGAGGATGATGCAAATCCATATTGTGTGCATACTATAGTGATTAAAAATTCTGGTATGTGTTCATATCTTTACATTCTGGACTTAATATGATGAGCTTTTTTATTTGTGGAAAAATAGTGAGGATATCACGTAGAGAATATGTTCCTCAACAAGTTACACGAAAAAGAAAATGTTAATTTTTTAGCCTTGGGCATCTCAACTTCCTGTGCATTTTCGAGTCACACCCGTTCGTGGCAATGACCATTTGAACCTTAAAAGCCGTGGGACGGAAGACTTCTTCGTCCTCCCTTGCATCTTCCTTCATTGGAATCCCCCCCTCGCCATTGCCACCGACTTAAATAAGAAGAGTGGGCGGGCGCTCCTTCACCTCGAACCCCCACGGCACACCCACGTGCCATTTAGGGGGGGGAGGAGGCAGTTGGGCTCCCAAATTCTCCCCCCGCTGTGTGCGACACGTGTGGCCGCTTTGGGTTGTTCCGCCAAAGAGACACGTCCGCCTTCGCGGCCATCACGGTTGAGTTACGCGGCCAATATTACCGGGTGGTTTCACCCCCTCGCAGCTTGCGGGTTTCCTTCCCTCTTCCACCCTAAAAGCGCACCCTCCCAACATAAACGAACCTCATCCCTGCATCAATTACTTCTCTCTCCCAGCGTGTGAGAAGATGCACGTACGTACCAACCCGAGAGCCGCAGCATCAGGTTGTGGCATGGGATTTCAGAACAACAGTTATTGTCTGAAATAAGAGTTTGAGTAACCAGTAATCATCAACCTCTTACTATTTTCTCTAGTGCGCTGCTCTTATTCGCAAATAATAGTGCACTAGCTTTCAATTCGTTTGAAACCTTGCGCACTAGAAAAATTACTTCAACTTATGAAATCCGAGGGTTCACGGAAATTGAGTGGAACTCAAACATGATGATGTAAACACCGAGCAATATTTCACTACTTAAATTTACTTTTGAAGGGGTTTCAATCTTGATACATTAAAGTCATATAAACATTGAAACCTAGGGCTAAAGTAAATTATATTTGAAATATTTCCCGGATTTTATTTCATCACTTCAGCGCAGATTGGAGGCAGAATTATTACATGCAGTACAAATGAATGAACTTCGAGAGTTGTTTCCACAATTTCTCTTTTGTTCTGATTTACAGTAAATATGCCAAACATGGATTATCTAAAGTTTTTGATAACTCAAAAACTTTACATAAGTTAACTTTTGATAAGTTTGTAATAAAAAGTTTACGTTTTTAATTTTTTTTGAACTAATTCGATTTCTATACCTGAAAAATTCGGCTGTTAAAAGTGCGAAAAATAAATATTACCTGCAGGCACATTACCAAACGATTTGCTGACGAACTTCGTTCTATTCATCGTTGTTTCTGTGCACTAAGTGCGCTCCTGTGTTCCGATCTGTGATAACTTGAGCACCAAGAATGTTTATTTCTCATTATTATGAGAAGGAGATTACATCTTCCATTTTTTGAGTTTTCCCCGTGTTTCTATTTCCGAGATAATATTACGTCGGATATCCTGCACGCTGCCTACTCCCCAGTTGTTCCTGTTCCAGTACCCTCCTGTTGGCATTGGGTAACGGGAATATTCCATCTTATGCTGGGTGATATTCCCACTTTTTTCATCTACGTGTCCCTGATCAGTCTCTGATTGAAACATGAAGGAACCTTCATTCTATTAACATCGGTTTTCAGAAATCAAAAAAGTGTCTTTCTGTATATTTGCCATTCATTCCCATGTTCTGTTTACCGCTTTATTCCTTCGTAATCCATCATTTTATATTACCTAAAAAGTTACTTGACGTATTTCATCCCCGATAATTCTCTATAATTTAACTATTTTTTTCTTCTTATTTTAGTTTTTTTCTGTTAATGTTTATCCTCGTTATGTTTTCAATAAGTTTTTCTCTCATAATGAATTAATGCAACTTCATTTTTTCTATGTGACTACCGGTTCTGGCCGTTACGCCATTCGCCTTGGTCGTTCGATAATCGTGGTTTAGTCTCTCCATTATAGTATTTTTCAATACGATTGATATACACACGGTATTTGAATATTTGATGCATGCAGCATCACTTTGAGTAATGTTTTGCCATTTATCACCATTGTAATATAATTTCTATTCCAGTGTCCAATAATTGGCCATGGATGCCCTTGCACGAAATACTGTGCATGTGTGCTTGAATAACCGAGAGAATATATGTATATTGATCATTAAGTGGTAAACTATTACGGGGTTCACCTTATACCTAGTCTATAGAGATTTTCTGAAACTTATCTCGTGCAAGTAGAATAGTATGTAGATTTTTTAAATCCAAAGTCTCAATTGAAAATTTTCAGCTGAACTCTTAAGTTTATGATAACCAGAAGTCGACATTATATGCTTACTAGAGTGGTGCGAAAACACCGAAGTTGTAATATTTGAGTCGCTATAATCCGGAAAAGTTGCGATTGGTAAATACTCAAAAAAATACAAGCATTTTTATGTACCATTGATATGTTTTACATGTTTTTCCCATTAAAGTAAGATATTCATAAATGTAATTAGTAATCTTAGCTTCCTAGTGTGTTGCTAAGTATTTGAATGGATTTTGTGAGTGCAACTTCCTCTCTTAGAGGACTAATGACACATTGGATAAATTACCTACTACCTGAACTTGTCTATTATAAATTGTGAGCTCCATTCGTAGAGTAATCTGTAATCTAAATGCTAACTTCTTCCTTATGAATAATTTTGGAAAAGTTCTTCTTTAACTCTTAAAATTAACATACAATTTTTCTTTAGTTTTTTTTTTCAAATTACTATTTTCTGACAATGTATTCCGGATTACGTTCTTGGACTAGAATGATGACCAGCGTGTTTCCTTTTTTATTCATTTAGATTCTCATCATAATCTCGTCGCCGGAATCACTTTAACGGACGAAATGTCGCTGCCCTTGCAGAATTTTGCTGGTGGCTCCACTTGCACGCCAAGGCATTCATTCTAATTGGATATTTGTATTCTACTTCGTGTCCGAGTATCAGCCAAAATTCCCTTACTCGGTAAGTGCTTTACCTACGCTCCAATTCTGTTTAAAAATCATGACCAATTTTGGTCAAAGTGTAATTTGCTTTGGCATTCCACCCATACAATGGTAAATTTTACGGATTTACATAATGCAGTGAAGTTTTGAGAACCATTCACCATGCATGCATGAGAAGAACAATCAACAGATAGCCATTTACTTGGGAAAATACTCTTCCTTACGTATCATATCCAAAACTGTACTCATATCACGTCCTTATACGCTATAGGAATCAGTTTTGAAACTCAAATTCATTTTGAAGGGGCGCATTATCTCAGATCTCCCATCATTTCAAGTAAAAACGAACTGCTGATCGCAGCTAGTAGCCTTTCCTTTGTTTTTTTTAATGAAAATTCGTTTCAGATACTCAGGTTAATCGAAGTTCGCAAATGAGTTTGAAAATGAAACTTTTGGAACGGAATGAAACCGTAGAAACGTGTTGCAATCTTCATTATTGGGGAAAACAAGATTTTGTGGTGATAAAGTTATGAGGTTGTGAAAAATTTATTTTTTACATGGGCGCTTTTTATACATGCGCCCCAATGTTTCCTAAGTATTACAATATTTGGTTATTGTTAAGCGCAAATATCTCAGGATGTCTAATTTCTTGCATTTAAATTTATAGGCCATTGAAAATACTTAACATCACGTTTAAATTAGACATGATGAACGAATATGATCATGATTGAAATTCATCAGCCTCATTTCATGTTTGCACCATCCTTTCATTGATTGGGGAATCCAGAAGATAATGATTTTCCAGTATTGTTAAACTTTTATTTGAGGAATAAATTTTTTTATGATGACCCAGATTTTTGCTCTGGATATTGATCTAAGACTTGGCAATTTTTTTGTTCATCTTGATCCGAATATGCGTAATAATCTTAATATCTTCGCTTAAAGATGTCTTACGCAGTTGATAAGATTTTCCAACTCTCACGTATAAGCCATGTAAAATGATGACAGTTCTTTATCGATCATACATTTTTGCTGCAAAGAGCAGAAATAATGCTGCAGCAGCAGCCCAGAATGGCGTTATTCACGAAGCCGCTTCGCCGTCTAAATTTCTTGAAGTGCAGCAAGCGAGACCTCGATTTGGGATAAAGTTACCCTATAATTCAATGCTTGCTGTATGTATCTGATTACCAAACTCCTAAATGATATTTTTTAGGTTTAAAAATAAGAAAATGAGCAATCGAAAGCCAAAGTGTGCAAGCACAAATTGGTTCATCAACTTTTGTGGAGACCAGTTTTTTTCTCCGAGAATTCTTACGAAGCGCAAGAATGCATGAAGTGATTCTTACGCGTCTGGCTGATTATTTTATTCCAAGTCCGATTTCAAAAATCGGGAGAGAATCATAGTGTAGGTGTTCCTGCGTTTTTGCATCACCGGCAAAACTCGCAGAGCTGAAAATTTCTGTGCAGAGATTGTGTGGCGAAAAAAAATACGTCCTTCTTCCGCGAAAGAGAAGTCGAGGCTCGCAACGGCGATGAGAAAACGGGTGGGCGAAGGAAGCCGAGGGGGAGCGGGTACCTCCTCGAAGACCGATGAGGGGTTGCATGAATAAAGCCCTGACGTATACATTAGTGCGTCCACGAGAATCGGGACGCTTTTGCAACGACGCGAAGGAGAAGGAAGATGCACATCGGGAATGGTGATATCTAGAATGTACGGATGAGATGGATGCGGGGAGCCATCCTGTGTGTGAAAGAGTATTTACTCATTCTCGTCCAAAACCAACAGGGATAAAATACACTGAATAAATAACAACAGTAAACAAATAAAAACAACATTTAATTACAAAAGCAGTATTGAAAAATGCACAAATTAGACTTAACCTATCCATAAAACGTATCGAGACAAAGGTGAGAGTACAATTGGGAGGACGGAGGTGCGACATTTACGGGGTGAATGAAATGGATCACATTCCGGGGCAATTTTCTTCACAGAATTGCATGAAGAGGAATAAAATAGATGATAATTAAATTCCGAGTTTCTCACCATTTACTGTGCTCTGTGGAGTCACCTTACGAGAAATTGCCGCTATAAACATTACATTTGGCTCAAAAATCCTAATTTACAGAACCAAAACTAATTTATGAACGAGATACAAATACAAGTGCATATAAATCTGAGTTAACGGACTGTAAAGTGGTAGTAGAATAGTTATAATGAATTTTTGAACGCCTCTCCACATTTTGTGGAGTTAGGTGTATACATTATTAAATATATTTATGAGTATTTTACGTTTTGAGTCAGAGAATTCAATTATTTGGAGGCAGCAGAGCTTCACGATATACGAAGTCCAAAGTTTTGTGCAATGAATCAGCTCATTCAACCATGTTGTTCGTGAAGGAATCCGTAGAGAGATAAGATAAATAAGTACAGTAGTGCCCAACGTGGCATGAAATCGGGAATATCATTCTAGGGATATAACGCAAGAGAACTGGGATTGAGCTAAAGGATCGGGGGAGTGGTATTGGGTTGGTATGTACAGGCTACTGGTTTCCCATCCTAAGGGCCCGGGCTAGAATCTCGCGGTGACGGAGAACTTTCAGTGAAAATCCCGATTCTAAATTGTGTGACATGGATTGCATTTCAAGTGCAGCACTCTGTCTGTAAGATGGTGTGATAACTACTGACTCCCATCCTTCCTCACTATCCTCAAATAATTATTTACCCACCTGTTGGAATTATTTAAATGTCGGAAAGACTCACAATCCCAGAGTGCAATTAAAGAAATTATCCAAGCATGTGTATTGAAAATTAAGTGGAAGAAGTGGTAAATCCGCTTCAGTTTTTCTCAAATACGACGTCTTTAGTGTATTGTATTTTCACACTGTTGATAAAAATACAATACAATAGATATGTCTCAATATTGTGGCATTGTTTGCAAAATTACTATAAACCCTCCCTTTACCGGATTATATGGCTGTGAAGGAATATTAGGAAATTATTCCAACCGAATAATCAACTGTCGCGATCCAAAAAGAAACAAAGACGATTTTTATTTTATTATTAGTACGACGAAGTATTACTGCGTGTTACAAAAGGGGTTTTATTTGTCTCTTTATTAAACATATTTTAGTGATGATACTGAAAAATATTTATACTTCCATATAATATATCTGTTGAAAATTTCGTGTTGTAAAAAAGTATTTACTTATTTAACATATTGTTTCAAACTTTTACAAACTTTCTTCAAATTATTATATATCATTGTACACCGCATGAGACATTTATACGAGACATGATTAACTTGATATTATCAGATAGATGAGTCCTTTATCTAAAAATGAGAACAGGTGAAATAGGAAATATAATTCATTTGACGGTGCAAAACCCCTTGAGGGATTTAGCGCGTGATAAGGAAGCTTGCTTGAAGGGGTCGGTGTCTTACAATCCCTCCTTTATTTCTTGCCGCTCGACCCAATGGAAACCTCCTCCTGTTTACGATTACTCCGAAATCGCAGTTGCGACAGAGCGACGCGGGACTCGTAATTTCCAAGAGAGGGAGAGAGACGTCAGGAAGTAGGGTGTTGTGTGCTGGGGAAGAGCAGGCAGGCGACCGCTCGGTGCACGGTACGGCAAGACGTCTATTTGCGTAACCCAGATAGCGGCCGAGACGCGGATGCCTCCGCGTACCCACTCACTCACCCTAAACGCGAGTAGATCCGCTCCAGGGTTACAGTGAGCGCAAAAGAAGGATTTAATTTCTTGGGTCGTCCTGTTTCTTTTTTTCCTTTTTTTTCGGGAATCTGTGATGCTTGCAAATGCGGATCAGTGTTACGCGAGGCGAGTCTCGGTAGGGGGTGAAGTAAAGGAAGTAAAGGGCGGTTGGAGATAATCGTGACAAACGCCGGGAGGACGCCGCAGTGGTGGGGAGAATATTCCTCTCGGCGTCTCCACGCTCGCACACGTTAAGGAACGAAGGGGCCATATTAAAATATGAATGAGGGGAAGACTGTACGGGTGCGGGAGTTGAAGATAGGAGCTCTACGCTCTCTGGTTGTGTGTGCCTGTGTGTGTGAGCGGGACAAGGAACTCGGTTGGAGACGCCCGCCTGTAAAACACCGCGCCAAGTGCTTTCAGCAACTGAGATGCATTTCTCTTTCCTTCTCCGTGCCATCTCGAGCCTTTCGTAATTTCCGCCGTCTTGCAAAATCGTCCAAAACCTGATGCCGTCTCTCTCTCTCTCTCCTGAATTTTCATTATCCTATTTTCCATTTATTCAAAATTTCGCAATCGACCACTTCATCTTCTCTAAAGTATATGTGACGTCCTTTTCTTCATCTGCTTCATTTAATAGAGATGGTGCAAATGAACAACCTTCATCTCTTGCGAGTAGAGATTAATTTGTTATTTAAAAGGAGGTGTAACCTCTTCGTGATATCCCAATTACACAAGGGTAATTATTTTTTTAATTGGGAAGATGAGGAAGTCTGTGTTTCTTCTAAATAAAACGTCGTTCGCATCATAGCGTATTCTTGTCATGAATTTGGAATGAGGTATAACGTCAAATTGAGTATATGAGGTAAATGAGATAAATGAGGTAAATTTAGGTGTAAATGTAAATTTAATTTTTTGTTTGCCGTTTCTCTTCTTTTTACAATAAGCAACTTTTCCGCACTAAAGCGTTCCGAAAAAAAATATTAATTTTTTTCGACCCACCCTAGCCTGTATCCTGCCAGGGGCCCTATTCTTGTTCTTTCTGGCTATATCTAGTGCTGATTTGGCGACAGAATTGGCGAAAGCTTCGCCAGCCCTATTCTCGTATCCATGCGCCAGTGATTTCGCTATAGGTCTTTCGCCAGGGATTTCGCGAAAAAAAAAGAAAAATTTATTCTCGTTCTCCTTTGTCGAAAGTAAACATTCGCCAACGAAGAGTTTCGCTATCGAAGGGTAACACATCGCACCAACGCGTAGCGAATGAATAGATAGGATTTTGGCCGTTGACTAGGAGGTTGGGAAATGATATTTTGTACTTTATAATAGTTCTAAGAATTATATTTAGTGAAGAATTAGTAAACGGATTTTAATTTTTGTATGTCTTTTTTCTTCTTTTTACAATAGGCAACTTTTCCGCACTAATGCGTTCCGGTAAAATATTTATTTTTTTTCAACCCAACCTAATACAGGCCTCACCTGCTAACCGGAGTCGCGGGTTTGATTCCCGCCTGGGGGGATTTTTCACCACCAGGGTCGTACGTGTTTTTGTCATTTTTACAAGTTATATTACCTTATGTAAAAGGTTTAATATTCTGGTTACGGAGAGATAAATAAATGTGAGGTGCTTCGATAATAAGACTGACAATTTAAAAATACTTTCGCAATACGACGAATCGTCGGTACATTTCCAATTCGGAAGAGTACCAATCTTAAATTATTTGCTCCGTGCACCAAGTTCGATCTTCCCGTGTAATTCTTTTAGTAAAACTTTGGCTCTTGCTAGAGACCACCAGGTAAGAGCCCTCTCATCCCAGTTTTTGCCTTTGACGACCTTTCTCATGAAGATGCGACCTCATGAAAGTTCGAGGGCCAACTGAAGCTCTTTTCAGTCTTTGGCGTGGTACGGCTCTCTAACTCGAAACTCTAACTAGCTCCCAAAGAGCACTTAGCCCGAGTTGAAGTGGGAGAAGGCGTGAAGAGGAAAGGGCCTCGTCGTGAGAACGGAAATGTAACGTATTTGAACGGAATCATTTTTGGATTATTTCTGGATGTATTCGTTTCTGTTTTTAAGTTTAAAAAGTGCTTTCAAATAACGTACTCAGTAACAGTTGAGATTCTGTTTAATGCACTTAGTTTTTCCTCTTACACGAGTAGGCTTAATTAAAAAATGTTTACATCGAATTGGTTGAGAAAATTTGTGAAGCCAAATTGTTGGAATTTCTGAAACTACTAAAAAATCATCTTAAATGTCTTTCAAGAGATCCTTATATGTTCAGCTAAGTGTTCAACTTATATTAGAAAAGAGAGTAAATTACTTCTTCACTCAAGAAAGTAAAGGCTGTTTTTTTCTAAAATATATATCGCCTCACCTAACACTGATATTGTGAGTAAATTTCTAATAAATTTTTGGAAAAGTGCTGTGTTTTTTTTAAATTATTTTTTATTTTGTAAATACTTTTGTGTTTCAGTCATTACGAAACAGCAAAAAGGCCGCAACTAATACCTTTATTTTTGGCGAATTAACTACTAAACTTATCCATTCAATATGACTGATTGCGTATTTGAACGGCTTCAATATTCTCCTGTGCTATCGTACATTGGTTCTATCTATTATTTCCTTTAATTTATTTTTTGAAGCTAAATTTGTCTTCAATATCATATTAAGGTATGAGTTTTAGAACAGCCAATGCTAATGCGCCTTACAAACATTTTTGCGACCCAAAGTAAACAAGCGGCAATCATGACTTACTCTCTTTCCATTCCCCTGCAAATGACGGTATTCCAAAACCATTTTTGGACGAAGGGGAACTTGTTGGTTGCCCCAGTACTACTTATGAATCTACGAATGATCAACGTGTATTCATTAAAAAAAATATTTTTGCATCAGTTCTCATTGAACATCAAACGTTGGGTTTGATTAGGAATGAAGGTTTGATGCCACTTTGCGCGATAAGGAGCAATCATTACCCAGACATTAGAAATGTACCACGGCAGTTGGCACATTTCAAAGAGGCTTTCAACCTACAAACATTTTCACCTAGTTTTCTGTATTAGAGGAGGTAGAGCGTTTAACTACTGTAGGTCTAAATTAAGGCAGTTCATGTAAAGAATGATATCAAATGTGTGCCATATTTTAATTCCACCTGCGCAAAAATCACCTTATTTAACGTATTTAATTGAGAACCGGCTATGTTTTCCGTGAATTCAGGCAACTTTAGCATCATACGTGACATGAAATAACCTAACCGCAAGGAGTTTGGATAAGGAATATTGACTGAAGAAAGAGTTGATTTTGACTAATTCCATTTCGGCAGTTAGTGGAAACTTTCGGTTTATATTAAATGCCTTATCCGTGGAATAGTTTAAAACTTAATCATATAAAAACTTGAGGGCTACAGTCGACAGCGAGGACCGACATAAGACTGACCTGTAGAATAGGGCGGATCGGAAAAATCGATTTTTCGCGGAGAAACTTGGACCTCTGGAAAAAATTTTCTACGTGACTCAAAATAAGGCTAGAAAAATTTGGGACCTCTAGGTCAACCGTAGACGCTCGCGTCGTGGTCATATATGGTGAAAATGGAAAAAGTCATGTTTTTATAGCAGTTCCCCATGGATTTTTCCGAGTTGCGACCCTATAGGATAAACGTTTCTTCCATTTGGACGTACCTACCTGTAGCCTTTAAGCCACAAATTGTCTTTTTTGAGTGCGCGGCCGCGCGTAATTATGCAATGCCCACGCAGCGTCGCGACGCGTCGCAGCGCAACGGTCAGCCGGTCGCTCGCGCCTCCTGCCGGCTCATGTCTGTTTCCCGCTCGCCGCGAACGCAGCATAACTCATCATGCATGCGTCTTCCATCGTTGGTCTAACTAATATTAGATAATTAAGTAATTTCCACGGAAGAATTATTTTAAATTAATATAATACGCCGTCATCGTTCAGCGAGTAGAGAAAAACTCCCTGATTGTGTAGGATTTAGCCTCCTTTTGTATTTTTTTTCAACACGGAGAAATAATGCAAAAATAGTTCCCAGAGCTCACCTCGAGGTTGACCTAGAGGTCCAAACTTTTTCTGGCCTTATTCTGAGTCACTTTGAAAACTTTTTCCAGAGGGCCAAGTTTCTCCGCGAAAAATCTATTTTTCCGATCAGCCCTAATGTAGAAGTAGGCTAAACGCTCGCAAAAAATACGCTCAAAAATACAAACCTAAGTGCGTCTAAGCTCCAAAAGAACTCAAAGTTCAAGTAAATTTCGTATTTTTTCTGACAGTTCATAATTTTTTTATTATGCATTTGACATATTTTATTGGAAACATTTCGTAAACCGAAGAACTAATTTATACGTATTGCAATTGAAAGTTTTTAAAGACGTTACTTTTAGTACTGTAGGTCCCAACTCTCCATATAAATTACTTTCGTATGTTGCTGAAGCTCTTTATAAAAGCTTTATTTAATGCTGAATGTTTTCGTTGGAGTGAAAGAGGTATGAGGTATCTATATAGCGCAAATGACTGATGAAGTATGAAGACTACCTATATTCTCCACAGAACTGAAAAGTAACCACCCTTTTTTATGCGATTTTTATAGCTTATGTCTTTAGATGACTATGCTCTTAAAATGTGAGTTGAAAATTCGTAGTTGACTTTGTGAGCAATGATATAGCATCCTTTATTTTGATATATTTTATTCGAAGCAATCGTGGTAATAGCAATGGAAAAGTGGTCAACTTTTTTCAAGTTAAGTGGATATGTTCTTGGATATAAAAGGATGAAAGAGTTTGCTACCCTTCAAAAACTCAACATAAGCAATAACTAATTTAGCCCGTGCATCTCATTTAGTGATATACTTCTACAAAAGTAAAAATAAGTCAATAGATGGCTTAAGACTTATGTAAGTAATAACCCCGATAATCTCCAATAAAACTAAAAATATTTAACGTCCAGCATTACACTTTTATACAAGTGTTTGCCTTTCTTGATAACAAATAAGTGTGGGATAGCATGTGAAAAATTGTTACTATTTTGAAGTTAAATCGATAATAAGTTAAATCGAAGTTAATTTAGGGAAAATATACTCAGACCGAATATTTAAATAATTGAAATTGAGATCGAAAAAAGGAAATTTTTTGATTCCACTAAAAAAGTCAATACCAGACTACTCAGGAATTGATGTTCAACGTCGTCTTCATCTGCATACTCTTATACGGCCGATGCTTCTATTCACTATTCATTGGTATTTTCTAAAATACGACAACATGGTGAATTTTTCATGCTTATTTTATGCTTTCCAATTTTATGAAAATGCTGGCGTGAAGAAAAATTTACTTTATCTCAATTTTTGGTATTAGCAGTTGCTGCTTGAAAAAAACGCCTAGTAACAATAATATGTTTCGCGTAATTCTCGTATGCATTAAACACCCTCTAACTCGCGAAATGGAATGAATGCCTTAATTAGTGGGATTACTTTCCATATTTTACGTTTGTAAATCACTCTGCCTTTCTAATTATTTCCCAGTGACGAGCCCAAATGTGAATGCTTCCATCGATTGCGAAATTTCCCATCCACTTCCGTAGTCCGCTATTTCTTGCGGCCCAATTCCATCCGTCGCATAGGATTTGGTGAAAGAGGCGAGATTAATGCGAAGAGACTACTTTGTAACCAATCAAGTCCTTCTTATCTACGATCTTATAAATGCGATGACACGGATTAAGATAAACGAGGCACCGTTTTAAACATGATTATCCCTGTCATCGTAATTCTATATGGGTCTATCTCTAATTACTTTCGCTAATGCAAAGTTTTGATTTGTGTTTGTTTTACAAATTTTCAAAAAAATAATTTCTAAGCTCTTCAAAATGCCAGAAATGAGTAAGTACCCTTGTTATGTTATCATACGCGTTTTATCATTGAAGTTCTTCTTTGTTAGTTTCATCGCCATATTTTTGGCAAGTATAAATATTTTCACATAGATTCCCATTATTTTTTGCTCTCGGAAGATTCTGTTGGTCCGTGTGCCCATACGATCCCGATAAGCCATTGACTTGTCTTTAGGTTTCTCAGTGGCCGAACCACCGGAACATAACGGAGTTCTGCTGGTTCGTCCCCTGAGAAACCAACCCCTGACAGATTTCTGGCGGTTCCGCCCCTAAAATTCATGTTTGACATGGTGGGAACCGGGAAATGTCCTCGACTGCCATCCCTGAGGTCACAGGTTCTTGTCGTGCTTGGTAGGTTTTTTTCCAGCCAGTAGTGCTGCGTGTGCCGTTTTTTGCTATATTTCTCACTCGCTCAATTGGAATACCTTTTGAAATGATATGCTGAAGTTTGAATATTTTTATGTCAGTATTACAGTATAAATTTGCTCCAGCTACCACATTATTACTGAGATATCCTGCTATCAAAGAATAAATAAGTGCTCAGTGCCGGGGCGTCATGTGGGTTTTAAACTAATGGTCACCCCCTTCCAGTGCAAGAAAAAAGGAGCGTCAACCGCGTGTATTTAGCGAGGGACGAGACTCAAATTAGGAAGGTAAATTTTTAATGGACTAAATTAGATTTATGTAAGCAGAATTTTTTAATAAAGAGCAATGGTTACCTTTTTTCTTCATTTTACATGTCAATCCTGACATTGGTTACGGACACTTGGACGGTAAAGGTGGTCAGAGGAACATTTCTATGACATTTGAACAGTGAATTCATTCCTGGGACAAATAAAACTTCTATAGAGATGGACCTGTTTTTAAAATGATAGAACGGACATATATGGTTATATATGTGGTTTCCTTTTAGTGTGTTCATTATATATTTTGTAGCGTCAGTCCTTTTCATTTCTTTGTTAGCCTTTGTATGTTCATCCTTAGCGCATATCAAAACGTTTAATTTTACCCGCAATTTTACCTGTGTTAATGACCTACCACACAGAATGTTAATAGTGTGTCAATGCTTTCTCATTACAGATGCAATACACTGCATAATGAGGTTCGTCGTAGAATAAAAATTATTCCTTGACATTGGATTTGGTGTTAACAGTTTTGTGGACTATCATTAACTTACGCTTTCCCTCTCTATAAAGAAGAAATATTCTTAAGTATGATCTCACGCTTCATTAATGGCTACATGAAATGCAGAAAGTCACGCAATTCTAGAAAATTAGATTTCTTTATTTTCGGTATTTCTGTCTACCAAGTTTTCCGAATTCACTGTCATATTAATGGGCTGGTGTACTACCACAAACTTGCAGCGGCTCTTAAGATAATACGTACATATGAACAAACGTATTAGCTTGCTATATCCGTCAATGATCTACCCCATTCTTAAATGATCTTCTTAAATGACACTTCCCCCATGATGCATAGCATTTTATGTACTTTATAATCTTTTGAGATAAGGTTGAAAGGAAATTGGGTTCCGCTAAAGAGCTCTTCATAGCGGATGTACTAACACATTCTGCCACGGCGGGCGCCTCGCAGGGTAATATATAAAGACTAGTGGAAACTTGTTATTGCATGATGGAATATAAAATGGGTAGGTATATGAGAAAGTACTTATTCGATTAAATTGTATGAAATTAATGTAACGCAGAAAATTTATGAACAAAACTAGTTCACTTACTGTCGAAATAGCCATTAATAAATTTCAGGATAATTGAAATAAAGGGACCTAGTCAATGCTTCTTAAGTTTCTCGGGTTGCCTTGTGGGAATTCTTGGACATCTCACATCCTCTGATAGTGGATGGAGATATTTATCGAGACTCACGGACCTCTCTCTCTAGCCGACTCCATCTGTCAGGAAAGGTTCAGAGGCTACTCGCTGGCTAGCTCTACTAGAATAATTCAAAACACAAGATTTTCTGGGCGATTCGTAGGATATTATATAGTTCTTCGATCTACCTCCGTATATATAGCGCAAGAAAAATTGAGAAAATTGGAGGCATAGGCTGTAGAAAAATTGTTTGTAGGAATTCTTTCTTCTAGCGAAATTTTTATTATTTTAACAAAATAGTGATGAGCCTGATCAAGTAAATCACACCTCACGTTTCACTCATTCTTTCACTTATTTCCTTCCTTTCTTTATTGCTCGTGATTTAACAACCTCTGCCGCCGCG
The DNA here is from genome assembly GCA_963573305.1 of Pyrrhosoma nymphula. Taxonomy (NCBI): domain Eukaryota; kingdom Metazoa; phylum Arthropoda; class Insecta; order Odonata; family Coenagrionidae; genus Pyrrhosoma; species Pyrrhosoma nymphula. The sequence continues at coordinate 43,978,791 of OY754334.1, forward strand.
GATTCATGCAGACACAAGTAATATGATTAATAAAGGAGATAGGGAAGAAGTTTGGTTGGAAAATGGAATAAATTGATGCTAGATATTCATCTAATGTTAAAAAAACAAATATTTGAATCCGAGGGTCTTTGAAAATAATAGCGTTCGTCTAAGAATGGCGGAAGAAGATGGATAAGTAACCTATATAGGGAAAACATTCATAGTTTCTAACGACTGGTAGTCAAGGCAGACTTAAAAAGTAGTTAATAGTTTATCATCTGTTAACGCAACCAATATTTGATTCCAAAGATCATTGAATACAATAGTGTTTATGTTTTTTTACAATGGCCAGGATTGTCACTAAGGATTATGCGGGCGTCTCGTTTCTCTTTGTGTGGAGGTTAACGGAGAAATTTGTCGATACTCGTGAGAAACATCGAGCACATACCCGCCTTCGCCACCGCATCCGCCCCCACCAATACCTAATACCACTCAACATTGCCCTCGCCCCCTCCCGTTAACGCCCCCAGGAGGCAGCGTCTCATCGTGGCATGTCCTACCAAAGATGCGACGTATGAGTCAGCCAGACCGCACACCCACCCGGCTCCCTAGGAGTTAACTTCCGCAGGTGTCACGGAAAAACGACGATATACGACTCAGAGGCACGAAGCTAATGGCAGTGGGGTTGCGGAGGTAATCGGGTTGCATAAAAATTGCCTCCCGCCTACGCCCCCCTCTCTCGTACAACCCCTATCCCTTCGTCCCTAAGGGAGGCACAGAACGGCCGTCGCTAAAGAGGATTAATAGTTTCGCCTTCTCGTCCAATCGTTAAGCGGCCTGGAAGAGAGCAGGGCGTGGCTGAATGCGATACTTTTTTGCGAGCGGAAAAAAATATTGAAGACCTCCATTTCTCTCTTCGTTCTTTTCTTATGAGAAATTATTATACCTCTCACATATCTCGCGGTTAATCTTCGGGAACATTTTAACGGGTTGCAGATAAGGTCTGTTCCTTTGTTGCATCGAAAAATACTTGTATAGGAACACTTACATAGGACCACAGGTCGATTGCCGTTTTTGACGCAGAAGCATTCCTATACGTGTCATAGAAACATTTTCATAATTTTTATAATTTTTCCAACATCCACCAATCATTTATTATTCACTTCTGGTAAAAGTAACTCGGGCTGAAAACGATGAGTTAATTTTTATAACTAATCTAAATGTTGGGCTTTCTTTTGCCCCATTTCCCTTGCGATTTATCGAAATTCGTTGATAAGGATTATTAAAGGAAAATCATCATTTCCCAGGTTATATATATTTATTTCGGTAGCATAGCTATTGCTAAAGAAGTTTGAACTTTTCAGTCCTAAATATCTCAGCCTGATATCTACATATACATACTACCCCGCAAACTGCCTCAATAGGCGTGTGGCGGGGGGTGTTAGAACACCAGCTGTTTACATATAAGAAGGAAACGCTCTAATGAAATTACGCCTTGCATTTATTAAAGTCCCTTATTGTTCGGGGGAAAAACGAATTCCCATACCTATCCGTTCGGCAAAATATCTCTCTTAATTTATCGTTTCTGTCGGCCCTGGAAATATAGTGGGGTTATAATATGATGTTCTCCGTGACGCTCTTAAAGATATCTATTCTCAATTGCTCAAGTAATCTAAGCCTAGCGCGCAGCCTCCGAGTCTCTAGCATGAGACATGGCATGATATGAGAAGTAACATAAGCGCCATAGGGGAGAGAGGAAGTCATCTGCATGAGATAATTCTTGGAGATGATGGAAAACAATTGGACTTCAAATGTTTAATTAAGAATGGAAAAAGGAAGATTTTATCACAGAAGTGTTTGGGCAATCATTAAATCAGCTTTTTTGTCTGTAAAAAATACATGTTGAATTTTAGACGCACAAATCTATACCATAGCTGAATTAGGGACTTCATAGTTTGTTGAGAGGATATAGGTTAATGTTTCCATTTAGAGATTTGAGTAACATTATGATTTTTAGTAACGCGTGATTGAGGATGATGTCGTAACTTGACGTTGAGCTACCATGAAATTAAAATGTAGGTCATACCCCGACGTGTCCATTGTAGGTATATTGTATCCATGAGCTTCACATATAGGCGATGGAAAACATGAGTTTTCTTTTTTTCTTATGACTTTCATAGTGTTTGTTGAAAATTATGGTTGCATAAAAAAAGCCCCACAATCTCTTAATTGACTTAATAAAATAACCAGCTCAAGACCTTTAGGACGATAGCTCTAATTGTTAGCAACTAGATCCACTTGGCTGGATAATCAGTAATAAATATATTGGTTCTTAATGCCATAGGCCGAAAAAATTATGTGAAACCAAGGGCTATCCAATTAAATCTCATTCAGAGTTGAGACTTGCTGAACGTCTTGCTTTATACAACAAGTACTCGTTCCTCTGTGCGGAACGGGGAACGTTGTATCGCCCTTTTAGTTGAAGATAATGTTTCCCCTGCTACAGTTTCAGACGGATACATGTTCAGTCTCTTGGAAGTTTGGTGTGTGAGGAAATGTTTTTATTCAACGATCAGATGATTCATAGCATGCAAAATATATATTTTGCTTCACGTGATTTAAATGAATCATCGACGCACATTGGTGGAAGTAATATTTTTGTCTCGCGACTTGGGCTGTTCCTAGGTTTAGGAGCGAATGTTCTAGCTAAGTGCGGAGTTCTATCCTCACAAATTAGCTGCACTCATTATCTATCTATGTCTATAATCAGTGAAGGATAATTTTACACATCTTGGCCTGTTTATAGTTTTAATACTATGTTTCCTGTTCTTCTCTTACTCAGAACTTATTTTAAAATCAAAGCCAATGGTTCACCATCGTGGCTATTTGGTGTTATGGTGTTTGGATTAAAATATGCCGAAGATTCCTAGTTACAAGTAAAATCAAGACAGGAAGCATAGTCAAATGCAATAGAAATTGCTTATAAAATTATGATTTTTTTATAATCGGGGAAAAGTTCCGCAGCGCCATCAAATATTGATCAGAAATATTTCCCAATGATATGTTGGTATGCGCGAACTGGAGCCACCTCTGCCCTCCTGTAAATTCTAGCCTACCCCTGATAATATGGCGATTATTAGCGTATTGCCTTTTTATCTCTAGGTAAACCTGGGGTCATAATCCGGTTTGAACTCATTACACATGGATTCAAAAGCGTCAGCCAATTTGATATGATTCCGGGAGAAAAATCTGGTTTTAAACAACTAGGCCAAATATATTGCAAAATGACATCCACCCGAGTGGAAGAGTATTTTTAATGTGCGTACGTAATTCAATTTCATTTAAACACCGTAATACGCGTTAAAAACCTTAACTTCATCGTGTAAGTTTGTTTTTAATTAAATGAGAGGCCTTCGGTTCCGTGTCTGCTGTGCATTTCACATGCAGTTAAACTCTCAAAAAGCCTTTGTCAACTTCTGTGGAGAAATCCAAGTTATGGGTACCTGGTACCTGATTAGTGAGGTACAATCCCTTTCCGTGTCGCGTAGCGCTGGGAAAAATTATTCCGACGAAAAGACTCGCTCCAACTTCTGCGCCTTAAGGGAAATTTTTGTGCATTAATTGTAGATCAAAAGATCATTGAGAAGCCCACAACATTTTTTAATTAACCCTCTGAACCAAACAAGGGACTCGACGGAGGCACTTCCTGGTGACGCTGAAGAACTTGCGTCTGGAAAGCGACTCAGCATTTTGTGGTGCGCCTTGCCTCGCTTTGTACGGGGCTGAACTGCAGTCGACGGAGCAACGACCGCTATATTGAGATGCAGAGGAGCGGTAGACATGAAGAGACTCCTAGGGTATAAGGGAAATCATGTGAAAGCTATCCCATATTAAATAATACTGTAGGAAATATTTTTGAAAAGAGCGAAAGACTATTTCTAAATATACTGTACTGCCTATTGAGCTTAAGTGAAATGCATTGGAAGTATTTTGCAATACATACTTAGTTCAGCCAATCACTTATATCCATTATGAATATCCCAGTCAGTTTTTATACTTTGCAGCACTACCTAATGAAAGAAACAAAAACTATTGCTCAAGGATTGAAAAGCTTCCTGATTTACCTTTTTGGAACGATATGCAGACTGTATTTTGTGTTTTCCTATGTTTATTTCGTATCACTGATCGAGAAACAGGATGATAAATTCACTCAGCCACATTAAAACTGCTTATTTATTTAATCAGAGGAAAGCGAATTTTGGCTATCTGCGTTGAAATCAGGGGTCAAACTTTCAAATAAGATTGTTACAAGCCTCTGTGCCAGTTTTTATTTTGAACGGTTCAACACTAGGAATCACGATGATAGTAATCTACATTTTTTAATGTCCACGCATCAAACACACACTGAGTGGACTGAGAATATAAAATTTTCATTCACGGAACAAGATAAAAAGAGTTTGCTGGCTTGGATCTTTAAGCAAAATCCTTTGAACGGCTTATTTACAGAAAGTTTTCTTTAGTTAATCCAATTAAAATAGTGATTGCCTCTGTCTTTATTGCCATTCTTTTTATACAGGTACCAAAATTTAATGGGCTTCATTGCTTTCATTTCTTTATTATCATTCCTTTCATAGAGGTACCGAAATATAATGGGATTGATGAATTTCTCATGATATATGTTGCTTGCTCTGGAGCTATATATTGGAGTAAATATAGTTTTTTATTTTAGCACAAAATACGATATAAGTGCATAGCATATTTTTTATATATTAACTATAGGAATAAATCGGTGATTGTTTATAACGTTAAACCGGTTAATGTAGGTCCACGAATCATTTATTCTCCATTCGTTTTTATATTAATTCTTAATTTACTTCAACAATATCCCTATACGACTCAAAACATTGAAAGATTCTTTTGAATATTACCTCCTTTTTGTGAGAGAATGTATAGCTGTTGATCTATAAATAACTTTCTTGGAGCAAAATTGGTTAATTATTGCACATCGTGTAAATATCTGTGACGGAAATGGATAAAGATTTAATGTTAATACGGTGAATAATGTTTAAATTGAATATAAATGGTTAAATACCATATGTTTTCAAATTAGGTAATGTTATCCTTTTTTCATTAATCTTTGTCGTAGCATTGAAAATATAATTACCGTAAAATGTCAAGTAAAAAATGTTTGACATGATAACACATCCCATTAAATTAGTTTTAACATTTAATCAGCCCCTTTATTTTTGGCACTTCACAGCGTATTTTATCATACGACTGCTATTGTTAATGATCAAATTCTACTGGCTTCTTCATTAATATTATGGCATAAAATTATACTTCAAGATTTTCCCGCATCTATTGATAAAATGTTGGACGGAGAGAGAAGGTGATTTATCACGCGAAAAGTTGCAATATCCGTGACGCGTCATAATTCACAACGAAATCGCCATTAAGGAAGAAACGCCCTCCACAATTTAACAGCTCCTCTTTGATTGGAATATCCTTTAGGGCAGCCAATATTCTACCCTGGCCCTAACAAAGATATTTTCGCTTGATAAAGTGTTATGAATCATGACATACAATCAAGCCCAGAGACGGAAAACGCCAATATCACTCCGTGATCCTCACCCCCACCACATCGAGGCACGAAACATCAATTCTCTCCCTTTTCCCCTCGAATCCCTTCCCCACGCACTTAAGTACCCTCCCCCAATGCCGGAAGCCGCATCCACTCAGGGCCTCGTAAACACGCGAAATTGTCAAGATTCCCTAGCGTGAGGGAAGGCCTATTTAAAATGTTGGAGGGGTTCGCCTTTGGTGACGAAGCGGAATATCAGGATGGGCGGCGATTAGTGGGGGGAAGGAAGGCCAATTCCCTGTCTGCCAACTCTCACTAAATTACCTTTAGTCACCTGCTGTTATGCGTTTTCACGGCATGGTGGCACGCAAGATGCTAGTAATTTTATTCGATATCACCTTCTGCCTAATAGGTCCCCTGTGTTTTTCGTCCTTCTATGCCGGAAGCGCAACTGCGAAATAATCAGAACGTCACCAAATATTACGTGTTTGGCCTTTGCTCATGGAAAAAGTTTTAGGGAGTGAAACTTTTCCACGTGTTTATCGCGAAGGCTAGTGAAAAGTTAAGATAAATAGAAAAAAAAATATTTTTTTACTTAAAAAATCAAAAATATATTTTAAGAATGTCAATGTGTGTACCTACTTCAAGGTTTAGAAAGAACCCTTTCTCTAATAGCTCCCTTTTTCTGACACTCTCACCTTAGAACTAAACTGCAAATCATTCATCTCAATTATAGGTCTTAGCACTCTTGCTCATTAAATTGTTCCAGGGAATGAGGCCGTCAATGGTACAATCATTACAGTTGCAGGTGAAATAAATACCTATGAGAAGGCACTAATCATGTTATCACCTCAAAGTAATAGTATATACTAGGAATCTAAAATCATTCAAATGGAAAAGGATGCAACGTGTGAAATTTAAAATTTAAGATTTTTTAGTTGCTTTTAATGTGTATTCTGTCTAGTTAACAATGCAAAAATGATAAAAGTGGTAAAATGATTAAAATAAATCATTGGAATAGCAAGTGAGTTATTATGCACCTAAATTAAAGACCTTATTTATCATAGGGACTCGCATATTTAATTCTGATATTGGAATTTCAACAAAGAAAAATGGTTTTCGTTAGGTTTTTATGGAAATACATTTTCTCCTTAGCCTTTATGTATCTTATTTTCCAAGAGCATCGCTAATAATTAATTCAGGGAGAGACTGCCACAACCAACTGCCAGTGACGGTAGTTATTTTTCATAGATATTTCGATTTTGACTTGTGCACTAGCGAAAGAGCATATTTACTTCACCGCCCCTTCCGTGGAGTTGAGCTTCAAGCGGTATTTCTCTCAGCGTCTTTTATCGTGAAGAACTGGTTAATGCTGGCGCATGTTTTCTCTCGTCTTTACTAAACTGTACCAATTCCGAATCTATTCCTCTTGTTCCGACTTATCATCAAGTATATGCATTAGTTCATTTAGCGTCTAGATATAACTGGGCTCCTTCGTCTACGTCAGTTTGGCTTATCTTATTTTTTACGATTGTGATTTCTGTCCAACTCGTCTCAAAGATCTAACGCGAAATGATTATTTTTAGTTAACTGATTAATTTTTGATTAATTCAATGTAGTTTTATTAACTATATTAAAGTTAACTCCTTACTTTATTGGGCTTATTTACTCCCGTAGATACTTAATATCCCCGATCCTCGCCTACGATTCTTTTAAAGACACACGACTGCCAATTAAAAAAATATTTCTCGACGTTGGAGCTTAGAATAAGAAACCAGTCACCGAGTGGAAAATTGGAAGCACGATTCTGGAAGATGCGTCTACGTAACCTACTTTCCAATGAAACTGAGCAATGAGACCATTTCGTCGTAAAAAATGCGTGGAAGCAAAACCCAGTGACGTGTTCGTTCATGGCATCGAATCAGATTTCCCAAAAGGCCTTTTGTCAAGGAATGAAAGAGCAACTTTGCTGATACAGCTCTTCTTTGAGGCGTACGGCGACAACACATTGTGCTTGTGTTTGTGGATGAGTGACGGATAATAAATGATAACTTCGGAAGACACCCTGAGTATTCACGGTGCTACTTCTAAGGTACTCTACTCATTGTCACAATTACCAAATTCTTTGCTTATTATATTCCCTCTGTTAACCTATGTTTTTTATATAAAACGAGCGGAAGATACCCGTTGAAATTCAACGGGTGTGAAAAACATTAAACTTATTTTTTTATAATAAAACCACAAAGCCCGAAGAAAAACAGTATGCGTGGTCATTTGCGGAGTTCGTAACCTATCTTGTATGTTGTGTTCGTTGTAGTAGACACACTGACAGTTTCCCAGGTTCACGGAGAGATGAGTGACTATTGGTTCACTTTCATGCACGGGAAACCCAAAAATGGGCCACGCAGACTCATTACTACTCAAATGTGAGATTTTTCAACTGAAAACATGAATTTTAGACAAATACGGAGCGTAGAAGAAAATTGATTGATAAAATTAGAAATTATATTTATTCAGCCATCCGATAAAAAATATTCCAGCCCTATATCTTGAGTGAATGTACTTTTAAAAAGCAAAAAATGAAACCACTGCACCGAACACAATGCTTAGCATGGACCACCAGGGGGGACCTTCGGGGGCCTTTGGGGGCCCTTAGATCTTTTTAATATAGCATATGATACAACCAGATATTTATTCTATCTACATGCCAAATTTCAGCTCAATCGGTCCAGTAGTTTTTGCGTGATGGAGCAACAGACAGAAAGAGACCATTACATTTTTATACATATTAGTAAGGATCACACCCTTAACCCTGAAAAAATAGGGTTTCGGTTAATTGAACCTTACAGTGTTTGTTGTCTACCACTAACAAACATGTGTTCCAAATTTCATCAAAATCGGCCATGTGGTTTAGGAGGAGATGTGGAACATACATACATACATACATACATACATACATACATTGACTTTTATATATATAAAGATCTGTTGTTTTATTGTACCGTGGAGATTACACCACAGCTATTTTTACAGGAGTAGTTTACCTAAAGGGTCTTGCATTAGTCTTACCTACCATATCCAAGAGTAATCCCTATGTCAAGCAAAAAAGTAGTGCAAGGATCGCGGTTTTTTGGCGATGTGTGAAACCGTATGAGCCAAACAGAGTCGTCTGACCCACGAGGCCCTCCAAGAAATTTGGGAATCTTTGCAATTGTTAGTTTCCGGCGTAACTCTATGGAAAAGATTCATGATTTAAATAAAAATGTTCGTAAATTCTTAATAAATAAACAGCTTACTCTACCTGATGATGTCGTTCAGTTACGAAATCTTGGTCGTTGTTAGAGTTTATATATGTGGAATTAGTAAATGTCTTCATTTTTATCTTGGGAATCCTTCCTGAGGTCAACCAGTAGCATGGTAGGGATATGGTTTAACCTACACGCTATTGGAGGTTACACAATTAAAATTAAAATGCTCAGAACTACAAGTAATATTTATATTTTTAACATTTAACAAATTTGTCGATACCGTCATGTAAAAAATTGTCCCTTCAAAACCACTTTTATCCCTTGCGTCTCTAGGCACAGAATGTCCACGTAGAGACTTAGGCTTAATTTTATCATTTCTAGTTTGCCAATCAGATTAAATCTTAAAATGGTGGCGATCTAGTAAGTATGGTGTTTATAGTATATTACGAACAATATTCCGTGTTATTTTGCTCCAGGTGGAGTGTAGTCACTCCCGTCGCGTCGTTCCGGTGTAGCGTGCTTCTGATGAGCCTCAGGTCCATCTCGTACGTAGTCTTGAAGTGTGGTTGCTACTCCGGTGATATTTCTCATTCTGGAGCGGTTTCAATCCCACGCCTACTCCGGAGCGGGCGGAGCGATCGGTCTCGTAATATGCATAGCTTCCATTCAAAATCACACCCATTACAAAATCACAGGTTTTTGGCACTGAAACTGGGCCAGAGTTGTCTCAGGCGGAGCTGTGACTATACATTCCTGTTACTGCCCATCCCTGGTTCTGAGACCTAATATATTTTTCATTGGATTTCCTCTTTATATAAAATTGTTAAATTCATGTTTTTAAGGTCCTGGCCTATTAAAATACTCACTCCTTTCATTTATGAAACAATTCGTCCCTACCGCGATGGTACGCACATTTATGGGCTATAAGCTTAAGCACGAGCTCTACGGATATCTGCTTCATGCGAGCCTTGATTTAATCTGCCAGGTCATTTGTAGGATTCTGGTGGCAGTCCCTTCTCCTGATATCCCGAGGCAGGTATTATGTAGATGTATGGGAGAAATCATACCTCGATGATCCTCCTTAATCCATCGTTACTTCCGCCATATTTGCATTCCTCTTGACAATTTTGTCTTTTCCCTGATATCTATAATAAATTACTTAGTTTTATTTTTTGTCCAAATATTTCTTTGTATTAGCCTCTCAAGGTCTCAGTGTTCTGTTGCCTTTATCTCGCCTCTGAATAATCAAGCCATAGTACTATCTCAAACGAGAAGACTTAATCCTTATCAGCATGTAAAGATTTTTCAAATGCTAAGAAATGTTTTCTTCGAGGCTTTAACCCTTTCAGTCAGAATTTTTTTCCATGGTAGTAATACTTATTTTATGTAAATTAGTGTCTAATGAACACATTCACTTAATATTATGATCACGGGTGAAACAGTAAAATGTTTTTGTTTGCGTCAATCGTAATGGACAAAATTACTCAATGGGTTATCTTCTTCTGTACGTACAACATCACTTCCATAAACTTGACACCTATAGACCACGAATAAATAAAAACATTACATTCCAACGTCACTATAAACAATAAATATATTTGTTTATTGACGACCACTGTACAGTTAAAATTATAAATTTTTTATTTATTGTAGTATGTTTTGAAACAGTTTTTGTTTTTTATGAGAGAAAGATGGCGAATTTATTTTCCACAACAGACATGAGTCTTACCAGTGCATTTTACAAGTTTACACCTTGGTGCCTCCTTTACGCCAACGATTTCAGGAAAATAGCACATGCCATCGTATCGGGCGGACTGAGCATGGACTTATTGAATCCTTTCTTTTTATCTTTGAACATGGTGGGTTGTCACCGGTGCTTGCTGGTCGACCCCTCTTCTTTTCAGTTCTTTCGTGATTTTATCAGTGATTCAGCCACTTCTTCGCGGGAGTGAAGCAAGTCGAGGCTCATTTTTTCTGGAATTCCCATGTGTTTTGAATCCCAGTGATATTAAATCCAACTATTTACAAGAGCAACGTCAATGGCATGCGTAAACATATTTTCGTGACCTTATAAATGTCTTGTGTAAGTAACTAAAATATCTAGCTTATCTACAACCTCCCATGCAAGAATTATATTTGCTTATAACTTCTGACAGAGTGGCTTTTACATACTATTTACTTTTTCCGATCCCACCGATTTGCTTTATCCATACTTCCGTTTCTAATGAAGTTGGAGGCCATCAAAAATGTTCTGTTGCTCATCCATTTAGTAAGTATCGCATCACTATCCCTGCTTCTCACAGTATCCTCTACCCTTTTTTTCATTTCAGTATCCAACATGAGTGGTAGTTTAGAAAACCTGTTTATTCTTGCGTTTCCTGAGGCTAGAATATTTTTTCTTTTGCTTATTTGACGGAGATGATAATAATTTATAAAGTTATCATAGAACAATTCGTGGTTTTCATTTTAAATTATTTCAACTAAATGTAATACAACTGAAGCACCATGACCTATCTCTTGCTGCCTTCTTTATCTATTCTTTATCAATCTCAGTAGTGGATCCCTGATAAATAAGAAAGTCATAAGATAATCCACTATTCCCACAAAAATGGAATACTTTAACCCCCTATGGAGAGAGTCCTCTTGTATATTGTTTCACCATTCAATGAATCTATGAAAGGAATTTTTTGTTCGTCCATACAAAGCGCCTTTTCAAGCCCAAGTTGCAAACAACGAGATCTTTGAAAGGAAATCTTTTGTCCGTCCATACAAAGCGCCTTTTCAAGCCCAAGTTGCAAACAACGAGATCGAATGGCATCGTAAATAGGCCTCACTTTATGAAATTATCCTTATTTATATCGACTTCCAAGTTAATTACCACATGCAAGTTGTTCCAAAGTTTATAAAAGCGATTGATATCCACTTGCTCCTTGAATGTTTGAATTCCAATCGCGCTATCTCAGTACATCCTTACTCTTGGATATCCAAGATTTCCATAATAATATGAAGCCCAAGTAAAATTTCAATTTCTTGGCTGTTAGTTAGGAGAAACGTTCTTGTATTGGTTCGCAAACCATATACATCAGTCATTTCAGCTAATTTCTTAATAATCTCCTTTGCGAAATATCTGTTGAAGAACTCACGGGGAGATGGTATGCCAACAAGTGTTTCTTCTTCAGAAGCTTCCCAAAGTTCTATCCAAAACTATAATCAAACTGGGTAATCTTCTTATAAAGCAACGTTATCTTCAATCGCAGATTACAAAAAAATCCAGAATAAAGCAGCCGCGACAGTCCTACTCTAAGTTCTGCTTCACTCATGGTTCCTCATGGTGAAGGAAAATTTGATGCACCTACCATCTTCGGTGTATTGTCGTTTTTTAATCTCATGATGCATTTCATCGTCGCTACTTTCCAGGAGGTCAAAATCAGAAACATTTCCATCGTTTATGATGTTCAATATTTCTGCTTCCTTAAAAACTCTGGAAGTTGAAGTGCCTAAAAATACAATGCATCAAGTTGAATGCTAAGAGTATATATACAACCTTTGAGAAATTATGTCCATTATAATGGACACCATATATCAGGGCCATTTTTATTACGAAAATGATAAAATATGAAAGCTCATGCATCTATAATGGAATGAGTATCATATTATCATTCAATTTCAAACTAAAAAAACCTGGGTAAATTTTAAAGCAACAAAATAATAAAATAACTAAAATGCCACGTACCAGCAGACCTTTCTCCTCGTACAGCCATCTTCTATGGATGCCTTCTCACTTTTTAAGTCCCAGCTCAAAAGTAAGCTATACCAACTTTGTATTGCTCAGAAAGGATAAGCAGGCAAATATAATGCATTTCATAGCCATTGATACAATGTTGCTAATGATTGGGAGCCTCCTAAAAGTCATGTCCATTTTAATGGACATAATGACTGAAAGGGCGTATCAAGGTCCTAGATGAAGGTCATTTCTCTTTGTCGAATTGGGAGACCGTGCGACAATTACCGTTGTGCGTTTTGTTGCGAGGTTGGCAGACGAACTTGGAACAATATCCATAAAGCGAGGTCGTCCCCAAGTTCGGGTAAACGACAATTGTGAGTCACTCGAGAAGGTTTTGGTCACACACACTAGCAAGAACGAAGGTTTTGGGGGTAAACACTCTCGACAGTGAAATTTGCATGCTCCGGACGCCAACCGCAAAAATTAGCCGTTCGCGCTTGTGACAAAGACCTGAGGAAAAATCCAAGGGGAGAGATTCAAAAAAGGTGCAGACCTTGGAGAAGGAAAATATTGGTAATGGTGGATATAAATATCGTTAAGGGCGAAGGGAAGGGGTCTACTCGGTAATCGCTAGTGCCAATACGAGGTGAAACGCTGTCCGACTGAAGCCCGACTGTGGACTCACCACGTAGCGTGACCGTGAATCAGGGGGACTCCTCCACACAATGACCTAGAAAGGGGAGAACAGCTTGGACCCAACTACCCAGTGCCGTGAATGCAGATCTAGTTACCGGCGCCCAACTTCCTCAGCGGTCACAGGACCATCCAAAACCCACCAGCGCAGATCACCCAACTCATCGGGCATTCGTATAGATACTGTTACACAGACGATCATCTGAGAATAATTAGATTCACATTATTAGAATTTTATTGATGCCATTTTTGGCTAATTTTTGATAAATATTATATTCATTTGTTTTCAACAAAGGGTAGATAATTGAAGGAAAATTTTTTTTCTGTATGTGTAACTATGAAAAGGGGAAAATTTTGTTAACGGATTGAGTTTTCATATGCTCATAGTGAGTAGAATAAATTGTTAGGAATAAAATTACCAGTTTTCCAGTTTTTTATAAAAAATATAGGTTAATGCGACCGGTTTCGATGCATTTCATCATTGCCAAGCACGGTTATGATAATAAACAAATGATATTTTCATATTCAAAGGTGGTTGTTAGGGAGTGAAAAAAAAGTTGGAAGTATTGACGGGATGGTTGAAGCTACTTGTGGGAATCTAATGAAGTGTAAAGGAGAAAGGGATTGAAACATGTTTTGGTTCATTAGCGGAATTTGACCAAGAATGTGTTGTGTTATTTCTAGCTGCTCAAAAATATCTAGTATGTTTCCTTTACTTTCCATATGCAGTATTTTAGGTTTGAGGTTGCAGTCGTGGTTAGTTTTCATGATGTGTTTGGCTATCATGGAGCAGTCATTTCCATTCCTTAGGCATAGGCACTTAATTCTTAACATCATTCCTTAGGCACTCTAGAATACATCTACATCTACCATGTACCGTGCATGCCACCACAAGGGTGTGTGGCATGGGGTGATTCCACACCAGGCATGCAGTATTCGTCCCAGCACAAATCAGAACCTCGCACGCTCCCATTGGCGCTAGGCGCAGGCCAAAAGCAGTCAGAAGAACAGTGCGCAGTCCAACCGGAAACTGGGAGAGTGATACGTAAAAGAACATACAAACATGCAGAGAAATGCTTTAGACACATCTAGTGGTTAATATTACATATACTGTTAATTTATGAATACTACGAGATGCTACTTCATGCAAAGAACAAAATAAAATAATGCCAGACAAATAGACCGGTGTGAAGAGTTAGTAATGATTTGGTGTTATTAAGCACAAGTGAAAATTCTACTCTAACTATTGAGGGTGGGAGTTTCATGTGATTGATCTATCGTAACTATTGTGATCCCTTATTGTACGTGGGAAAAATGACATTTTGAATCTATCGGTTCGGCAGTCAATTTCCTTTATTTTATTTCTGTGATCACTTCTACCGTAGTACGTTGGCTCTAGCAGTATATGTTGAACGTCCGGCAAAAAACTGTCTGCTCCGAGTTTGCGCAAAAGATTTAACCTGTATTTCTCCCTTCGATCAGTTAGAGATTCCCACCCTAATTCCTTCAACAATTCGGTAACACTGCTAAGTTTATCGTAACAACCTTTCACAAATATTTCTGCTCTATACTGTATTCTATCTATTTCAGAGATTAGTCCTACTTCGTAAGGGTCCCATATGCTAGCGGCGTACTCCAAGTGAGGTCTCACAAGTGAAAAATAACATCGCTCTTTAAGAGGACGTGGGACACCCCTATTTTGCCGACTCTTCTGCGTTCCGTTCTCAATCAGTCAATTTTGCTTATTTCAACTCAAGCTTTTTGAGTTATTAAAGTCAAGGAGTGATATAAGGGGGCTATCTTTTTCATATTTTTCTTAATCCAATATTGGAAGGCAGGTTTTATAACAAATATAGGCCTTTTGAACGAAATGTTGCGGAATGCCGATTGAAGGAAAGCCATTTATGGCTAGGTGGCCCCCAAGAGTTACTTGTCTGTAGTTGATACGCCGACTGCCGATGCGAAATTTTATCAAATAAATGTATAATTTAGGAAAAGCGAACGTGAGTTTTGATGAATTTCAGCGCAGTAATGGGCGTTTATGATAGCTCCCACTGCCGTCGCAGTTCTCCATTTTCTCGCCGCGAGCGCTCCATCAGAAATTGAACACACTATCTCAGATATGGTGTTTTCTCTGCTCGTTTGCGGGACGAGAGGAGAACAATGCGTGAGGGGAGCATGTAGTCGCTCAAGAGCAGCAGCTATCGGGTTATTTTCTCTCGCATTCAGTTTTCCCTAACGCGCGCATTGGCCGCTTTAGGAGAAACTTTTCTACATTCAGGATTTCATTGCCTCCTACAGCATTGTTAGCTTACTACACTTGTATCTTCAATCATTTAAATGCCTCCTGATAAGCAGCGTATAAATAAGAGGCATAGTAGCATTAAATTGAATTTGTCTGCCGCGAGTAAAATATGGAAGGGAGAAAACTTAGCGTGATGGCGAGAGGAGCAAAGGTAAAAGCACATCCGTCATACTTTTCTAAAACATATAACCATACATACAAAAAATACCGCCATTCATAAAATTATTCGCCGATAACATTTTATGCTTAAGAATGGTGGTCATAAAAGCTGTCGAGTTTAGGAAATGCCAAAATGTAGAACTAGCTAAAAAAAGTTTAACTACTGCAACAGGATATCCTCAATAGACCCAGCCATGTTTTTGGAGAAAATGAGCGATGTGTAGATTTAGGATATTTATATCATGGAAAAAACGCCCCGGGAAGAAAAAACAACATATGTACTGCACTAAAAGAATGTCGGGTGTATGAAAAGTTGAAAACCTAGCAAAAAACAATATTCGCCACAGCCGAAGCCTTATTCACGATAATAGTCCTTTAGAGCATTATAACGCTATCATAGCAAAATTTATCGGCGGGAAATAAGTTAATTTTGCTCTTACCCGCTCATTAAGAGGAAGATGTGCCGGATCTGTGGTCAGCATTGACTCGGGAAATCCTTTGCATTCCCTTTACAATAAGTTTTGTAATTTGAGTCCCGGGTACTACTACAAAAGGTCACTCTAAAGAAGACAGCTGAAGGCAATTGCTACTTCCAACCGAAGGAAAAAACACCGAGATCGAAGAGAAATATCTAAAATGATATATTAATCCTAAATTCCCCCACCAGGTGATATTTAATTCTTCTTATGAATACAGTACTTAAGGGCGCAGGTTCCTCCTTAATCAACTGATTGGGACAAAGCCTGATTTCGATTACGGTCCCAATTCTGAAAGGCCTGATATGCCTATTGAGGAATTTAACATTGATTGTCAACTATTTAAGGAATCTCTAAAAATGAATGAGGAAGAAATTAAAGAAATAGAGAGGAAAACGATACGACAGAGGAAAAGCGTGGAATGGGTTGCGATGCGTCAGAAGATGCTCACTGCCTCTAATTTTGGCCAGGTCTGTAAAATTCGTCCACACACAGGCTGCGAAAAGTTAATCATGCACCGTTATTTCGATTCTCCTCACCTAGAGTATGGAAGGGTAAATGAGGACAAAGCTCGCGTGGCATTGGAAACAGCATAGTAGAGAAGTTTTTACCCTTTCCAAGGAGCAACTTCCGATAGAATAGTAGGGGATCGGAGAATTGTGGAAATAAAATGCCCATCATCGGTTGCAGAGATGAGTGTAGATGAGGCGATCGGAAATGGAAAAGTAGATTTTTGGATGAAGAATCACGGAATGAGAATAAACCGGAAGCATCATTACCACTCTTAGATACAAGGCCAGCTCCATATTTCTCAGCGAGACTTCTGCATCTTTGCTGTGTGGACGAAGAAGGGGTTGAAAGTGGAGAGGATCCTCAGGGACAATGGGTTCTCGGAGATGTTCATGGTGGACAAATTATAACAATTCTATTTTGAATGCATGCTTCCGGAGTTAGGCGATGCGATATTTTCCCGGTCAATGCCGATTCGGAATTCCCCTAGTCTTTTGGCAGCCCAAGAGAAGGGTCTTTCAAACGTAAGGATGGGGAGAGGGATCAGAAAGGAAATTTGAAATGCAAAAAGCAAAAGAAATAAAACAATTATAACCAGCATGATGTGTTCTTTCAATAGCTCTTTCTGTATCCCATCATTGAGTAGAGCTCTGCTTAGATTGCACCACAGATGTTAGAGCCGAGGTGGTTCTAAGTTCTCGCTAGGAAGCATGCTGACATCAATGCACGGATGGCTGTGGTTCCGGAATAATGTTTATATCGACTATTTAGCGCTTATTACCAATTTAATTAACCATTAACGTAAGACAAATCAAAATTTCATACTACAGAATATTATGTTGGATATTTCGTAAGTAGCTTTTTATGCTGTGGTCTTTTCTGTGAGGTTAATTCCGTGGGGCAATATTTTCCTTATAACTGTGATGACTTACACTATAATAGTTAGTGTGGTCAACTCCTTTTGTAGTATTCTCCCTAGCTATTGTATGCAGCAATATGTTATGTCCATTGGGTTTATTTCATCGCAACTAATTGTCTATGGCCATGATCATTGAGTCGAGTTGGGAAAGTCCCCTCGTGAAAATACATTATTTTCTTGTCCTATTCCTCTAAAAACTAAACTTTCATGAAACTAAATCGAATTTATAATGCTATAAAGACATTCCTATTATTAGTTAACCGAAGGCTAGTGCAAAGGGCGAAGTATTCATAAAGTGAGGATCAGTAAGAGGGCCAAATTTGTTTAGGTAAGGGATGAGCGCGCGATACTGTATCCTGGATTGGATGAAGTAAAAGACGTAATACGCATTCAGATATGTTCAAGTTATGAAGGTATATGGAGGTGTGCACCATGAAAAATCTAGAGGACTTTTACTCTCTTCCATTTAAGCATACCTTAACCGTTAGATTACCGTAATTATACTTATATGCTATTGAACCGCGCTATCCCTTATCCACAGGTAAGCGCGTCATTCGGCATGCCATCATTTCGGCATCGTATCCTACCGAGCTGCAAAAGTGACTGGTCCGCTGTTGCCATGCGGCCATCGGCCAAGTTAGTATCCATGAGCGAAGTCAAACTCACCCGCGCTGAAGTCACAACAGCGTGTCCGTTTAGACGTCCCAAAGAACGTGGTACAAAAACATTCCGAAGGAAGGGAGGGCTCGTGGTTTTCCCCTCCCCTACACGCAAAGTAAATGTACGTAGAGGCTACACTCGCGACAAATGCGGCGACTAGGTAGGCACTGACTTCGGTAGCTCTACTGGTCAATAAGAAAACTAACCTCACCCTCGGAGGAGGAAAAAAAATTATGTACTGCGTCCTCTTAACTTTCTCGTCGCATTTTCCTGACTCTACATTTGATAAGTCTGTTTGATTAATTGTGTACGTTTCGTTGACCGAGTTATTCTTTTTCCAAATTCATAACAACGCAGTTTTTAAAATTCAATTCTAACTGCCAAGTATTGCACCATTCATTTATAGCATCTAGGTCTTTTCGTAACGCAATATTATCGGACTCATTGTCTAGATCTCTGTACAACACTGCGTCATCTGCGAAGAGGCGAATTTAGCTAGTAACAACGGTAGTGATATCATTAATATACAAAAGAAACAAAAAGGGACTGATGACACTTCCCTGAGGTACACCTAATGTTACTTTCACTACATCTGAGCTAACGCCATCTAGGACTACCCTCTGTTCGCGGTCGGCTAAGAACTCTCTTATCCAACATATTACGTCGTGGTGTATTCTGTATGCTTCCAACTTAACGAGTAACTTTGAATGAGGGACCTTATCGAAAGCTTTTTTAAAATCTAGAAATATTGCGTCTACTTGGACAAGCTTTTCTCCCGAGGACAGAATGTCGTGAAAGAAGAGGGCCAACTTGGGTTTCGCAAGACCTGCCTTTCCGGAATCCGTTCTGATTTGGCGTTAACAAGTTTTGTCTATCCAAGTACCCCATAATTGAACTGACGATTATATGTTCCAATATCTTGCACGAGATAGACGTAAGGGAAATCGGTCTATAGTTACTGGGCTCTATAAATTGTGTTTGTCTAACCTGTGTTAAATCCCATTTATCGGCCGGGAAAGGAGTTACCAAAGTAAAAGTGTATGGGCTAAAAAAGCAAAGTAATTAGGTTATAAGGTGTGTAAAATATATTATCATAATGATTAATCAAAAGGTATGTTTCTATACCATTAAATAATTCCCACCTGCCTCTTAATTCTGTAGTTGGACGTTTGAGTGAATTGGCAAGGATAGCGTTGGACAATCCTTATTTTCAGTCAGGCTAAGAACTTCCCTATCCGTCTCCCTATGCACCTCCTTTTATATATAAATTAGAGAATATCTTCTCAATTATCTCTTTTCATTAGTAAATTCGTTATAACTTCCTTGTTTTTGGGTGCAAAAAATCCAGAGCTTTGAGTGTCACAGGAAAACAGCAGCATGCACTTTTTTTTAACCCAATGGAAGTTTTTTCATCACCACACTTTTTTCTATTCGGAAATCCTCTGTTTCTATCATTTTAATGAGTAACTATTTCACGTAGAATTTAACATAAAATAACATATGAAGGTGCATTGAATTACGCGTTTTCTTCTCTGGGAATTATGCTCTTGTCAGCCAAAATATTTGGAAATTCGTTGATTCTCTCTAGAATAACTTTTAGCGGATATCTTATTCTAAGAGATGATACACGTCTTTCATAAATTTATCTGAGGAAAATTCCTTATAAAACCATCCACATGCTCAACTACAAATTGATGGTTCTATTTCCTTGTATCAATGGAAAGGAATCTCGTTTATGGAATATTTTTGTGCTTGTGCTCATGAAAATCCCATTATACCATGTCTTGAAATTATTATACACTCACAGGTAATTTGACTTTTCCTCTTTTAAAGAAGGGTTTCCTCTGTTTGATCATCATGGAAATGTCTTTCTCGCTACGAAAAAAGATAATAGCTTTGATTAGCTTTTTGGTGATCTGTTCCTAATGTAAAATTATATGTATAATATAACTTTCAGCATTTAAAGCCCTGTTCAAACTATGCTGCGCGTGTTCCCTTTTTCAATTTCCTAATTTCCCAATTTCAATTTTATATTAATATATTATATAATCAATAATATTTAGCTCTGAATATTGATGAAAATATCTAATATTCTGATTGAAAGGTTTATAAATGGTTTATAGTTGCTCAAAAAACCTACCCAGTTTTGCTGATGGGTCTCCAAATGTTTCGTTCCACATTGTTAAAGCACGATCTTACGCACAAAACGATCAAATGTTTCAACATTGTGTTAAGAAGTACCTACATTTTGCTTTCCAACATTTGAATGAAATATGAGGCTGCATTTAATAGCATTTTAGCTCAAACCATGAGCCCTTGGATACACTCTCTTAATCATATTAAATGATATAATCGATGAATTCGGAGTAGTTTAAACTCTGTGTCTATGAAATATAATAAATGATAATTTAAAAAATTAGGGATCCAGTCTATTTAGTCTTACTTTTATTTAATTAATTAGGCGTGGTTTGACTATGTGAAACTTTTAAAGTGGCGTCTCCAATTTAAGCAGTATACATTGGCATTGTTAGTTCATACTAAGTGCTCTTGTGTCTATTAACTTAAGAAATCGTATTTAAAGATGTAAGTACTGAAATAGAATTGCTCAAGAATGTCTTTGGAAAATGATAAAAGTCAGCATTTTTGTTTTCAATAATTATGCTTGATTTGATGATATATCTTATATGTTATGTTATATAATATCTTCCAGCCATTATTAAATACTTAGTCCTCATTCGTGGTACGAATGTCAACTCAAATGCTTCACTATATTTATATGTACCTACTTTGGAGATACCGCAGAAGTTTTTTTTCCCTAAGGAGCTTGCCTTGAGACTAAAACAAACTATTTTAAATTAGGTTTGAATGTGAAAGAAGCCTTTTCTTAATTCGTGCATATCGCTCCTAGTGCCTCAATTATTCCATAAGTCTTTTTGGGATTACTCTGTGTTAATTAGTATTCTTTCGTCGTCTCCTTCTCTCCTATGAGGCCTTTCATTTCTCCTTTTTGTTTTTTTACACCGTGTCCAGACTTATCACTGTAATTAGTCCCACAGCCTCCGTGAGATTAGAGTCTTGAGTGGGGGAATATATCTCGTGCAAGGGAAAGGGACGCTTCCTACTTGCCCTTACCACGTAGGATGCCGACGAGCCATACTTTCAGGAACAATGGGACTGCGCCAGGTAATGAGATGGTGGCTATGATGCGAGGAGAAAGAGGCACGAGGGTTACCCCGGAGTGTGAAGAATATTCTGGGGGAGGAGGGTGAGACCTAGTAGGCATCATCATCATCATATTTCTTAAGTTTGCGTCATATCTCTTCCGACATAAACCTCTAATATCTATTTCCAGTCTCTTCATAACTCTTAATAAACATTTTAATTGAATTCAAAAATATAATTTACCAAATGCCTCAGGGCCAATATTGCCTGAGATGTCGTTGAAAGTAGGTAGCTTTCTGTAAAAATTCAAACAAAAATCTATTTTCTCTAATTTAAAATAAAATTAAACTAAAAACCACGTCATATTCATACCACCATAATCCTCTTGTATCTATTGCCAGAATCTTCAATTCTTAATATCACTTAGTACCCATTTCGATCGGGTTCAAAAACATATTTTACCAAATTACGCTAGAAATATATTTCTTCTGAAAAAGTAAAGTCTTCTGAAAGGTTTCTTTCATATATTGCATAATTTAATGATTGACATTACTGTTGAGACTTGCATCACTATGCAGTATGTGATGTAATATGCATGACGACTGGGTTTCTGGAGTTAAACTTCAAAATCTACTTCCACTAATTAGGTTACTAAATTGATTCGCATTGTGCGTACTTCAGGTTGACAACGGGGATGTTATTTTACCCTCAATTAAACTCATTATAACTGATATAGAGATGATAGCAGGCATATTAAGATTTTCTTGTATTTTTTCTTGTGTCATCAATAATCACTCAAATTTTGTCTTTTCAATGCCCACTTTTTTCTTCCTTTACTAATGGATTACTTTGTCTTCTTTACTCGCTCCTCAAATAATTATAGTTATAATATTCCGTATAATTCGTATTATTTAGGAATGTATTCAGTACCCTCTTCCCTTGAGTGTTTCTAGTTTTCCTTAATCCATGACGTTAATAAAGTTTTCTTTGTTCTCATTTCCTTTAACGACCCAGAAATTTAGGAGGTATTACGTTTCTAAAAATGCATTACTTAGAACATAAAAACCAGCAAAGTTTCCTTCTCTAGACCATTCGTT
This sequence comes from Pyrrhosoma nymphula, assembly GCA_963573305.1. Lineage (NCBI taxonomy): Eukaryota > Metazoa > Arthropoda > Insecta > Odonata > Coenagrionidae > Pyrrhosoma > Pyrrhosoma nymphula. The sequence goes on from OY754334.1 coordinate 44,001,304, forward strand.
GTTCCTAATATGATTTCCGCTTTGGCATTTTAACCACAATTTTTACATACCTATAACAACAGCAAAAATGTGCTAGTTCGCCAGTCACCTTCCCAAAAACTAACCAACCGGGAGTTATCCTGGAAAGTGGGGGGTATTAAGGGTGAAGGAAAGGTATACATGAAGGCGTAATGGAGTAACGTAAAGGGCTATGCAATTGAAAAGTTGGCAAGGATTATTACACTTGATATTGAAAGATCCTGGAGGAGAAGGGATTGGGTGAATTTGGGATTTGTTGTTTGATGGTGGAAGGGACTAAAGGGATATGTGCATTTCTAAATCTTCCCGCACAGATGGCGATGTCGTTAAGACGATCGTGGAAGTGGGTGGGGGAAAGAGGCATCATGATTAATTCTGGGGAGAAATGAAAGGGACAACGCAGGGAAATGACGGAGATCTTGCGTTCGGAGTTTCGCGACGGCTGAAGTATGATTCCCCAGTTCTGAGACTGCGTTCGTGTTTGTTAATGTGAAGGTTATTGCACAAGATTTGGTGGAATACCTCGTCCCGGAATAGTCAATTTCCGGGGTAGGCGAGTGGTTGCGTTGCGGTTCCCACGTTTTTTCAGTGAATCGCTGAGAGAATGGCTTTAATCAGAGGCGAGAATGATTGAGGATTATTCAATGACGGGAGTGTTTTGTATGGCTTGTAGAAAGACTGTAAAATGATTAGTAGGATATTAGGAAGCAGGAATGCAGGAGAAGGGGCTGCCACCAGAATGCTACGATTGGCCTGGCTGGCTCGGTCAAGGCTCGTATGAAGTGAATACACGTATCCCTTGTCTGCAAGCTTATGTCACCTAAATGAGCACAACGGTAGCAAGCTGAAGGGAGTATGCATCCGGTGGAGGAACCATATTGAGAAGAGGAAGGCGTGTACCTTACGTGGAAGTTATGGCCAAGGGCAGCCAACCACTCAGGGAAAGGTTTTAGCTGGTTCAACAGTGAGCCACGAAAGAAAAAAACAAATTTTAGTTGGAGGCAGCGTCATCGGTGAGGTTGGCTCTTAAGGTTCCTAACTCTCTTTTGTTATCTGGAGTTTTGGCCCAAAGTAAAGTTTCAGTATTTCGCTGTTAACGTTTCGCTCAAGCTTATTAGCGTCATCATGGCTTCGAAAAACGTGGATAGTAGGTATATCATTGATCATTATGAAGCAAATGTATTAATCTATCCATTAAGATGAGGGTTTGTGCTGCAAAAATTAATAAAATAACTTACACAGACATACTTGGCCCTGCACAAAATAAGGGTTGTGTTAGTAGATCGACTGGAGAATTTTTCATATGGACGAGCAAAAACTAGTAATCCCTTACTCTCATTGATTGGAAAAATTAGAAGTCTCTCCGTTTCGCCTTATTTGGTGAATGCAATTTTGCTATCTCTCATCATGCTAAAGAGAGAAATTAACACTAACTATGTTGATTTCGCTAAATTTTGTTTATCATGACCCAGGTTTCAACAAATTATAAATTTCAACTCAGGTAAAAAATACAACAATGAAGGGTTGTATGTATCTACTCCAAGTGAATGGGGAGGGAAACGAAGGGTGGGGAGAATAATCATATTTTTTTCTCCTTTACATTAACTTGAATTGGGTTTATATAGCCTGAGAATGACACGAAGTTTGGATATCGTCACGAAAAGAACATATTGAATACTTCGTGCTACTTTGGAAGGTTTGATCGCATGAACTAGAGAGATTGATTTCAGGACCAACCGGTTCAAATGTCATTTTACCGCGCACGATTAAGGACCGCAATATTTATAATAGAACCCTTCAATAATGCTAGTGGTAAGGATAGGTAACTTTATTGATTTAGCTATTATGCTTAATTTCTCATTTTTCAACATCTGATTGGAATCTGACTGTCGAGGTATGAAGAGAAGACAATCTTACTTGGTAGATTAAATTTTGTACTTCTGTTTATCATCGCCCCTTGATTCAACTATCTCATACGATTTTATTTTCTTTACGAACGAATATTTTGCTATATTCATGAATTGCAAGTATTCAAATTGCCAATAAAAAATCCGTGTAATGCTTGTTAGGATATTTGTCAATGTGGCGCTTCCTTGGTTTCTGGCTTAGAATTGTTCTCCTAATTTCTGGTCCTTGTGTAGTAGCCGGGGAAGCGTGCGAGATTTTTATTTGATCTGGGACGAGCGCTGAATGTCTAGTGTGGAACAACTCCACGTTGTTAAGCCTGGTACAATTAACATCATCCTGATAATATCGAAAGACTTTATGAAGTAAATTGACTCAAGACTGGCTACTCTTACTGTTTGGCGAGTACATGTGTATTTAACTCATGTGATACTCAATCCTCATCTACTTTGAATTAATTGTACATATAAAATATTTCATTGTCCTCACCTTCGATAATTCTATTCTTATCTATATATTCACTCTTACTGATGAGGGATCAAGTATTGAATTTCACACCATCTCGAGTCTTTTTCTCATCTAAGAGTTTTCACGGCTTTTTTATGAAAGCGGGTTAGTAACTGAAAGGATTAATTTTCATTCCTTTTTTACAATGTAGGTCCGTTTGGAAGAAAAAATGTTCCCCTGATTGTAGATACGGCAACATTTCAATTTGATATTTTAGAAGGGCCAAAGCCGAGCTCACATTGAAATGGTGCTGTTTGAAAGTTTCTGTATCAGTTAAAAAGATATCACAGATTTTCGAAAACGTAAAAGGCTTATTCTTTATTACTTATTATTAAATTCACTTTTCATGAAATATTATTTCTTGATTGATATATGAGCTGTGCAAGTTACTTTTCAATACTACTGCATTTAACACTTAGCTCCTGTAATTGCATTCTGTAGATAAAAGGCATTCAATATTATGACTACGGAAAGAAATTGTCATATCACATCAAACATTTTTGTCCATATAGTGAGCCAGGAATATTTCACAATATTTTATCCATCATTGAAATATTTCAGTGTTAAAGGCTACGTCAAACTAATCACGCTAACAATAAGTGCATTTAAATGAGCTATGAGTCCCATAGAAGTGCTAAACTTAAAGATAAAATAGTAAATTAAGGAGTGAAGTTCATACGATATTAAATTGATGTTTTCATGTAAATGTATAAGATAACGTAACTAATTCACTAATTCTTATACGGTATTTTGGTAAGTTTCTTTAGGATTTCTGGGATTAAACTAAACTTTTTTAGCAACAGTTTCACCGTGCTATTCTGCCGGATTCGTCAGTAATGCCTAATGCCTTCGCAGTTCTCCTAATAAAACTTGTCAAAATTAAAATTAACTGCGAAAATCTACGAAAAAAATTTCTTATACGGTATGTTGCGGGGTTTCGTATGCATACTTTATTCCACTATGAAGCGATTCTTCTATATGAATTGTCAGGTACATGGAATACATACATAAATAAATGGGTTTTTACAAGAGCTATTCATTTCTCTTAATATCCCTACTGTTTTCAACTTTTATGTCATCAGATGACATACGATAGACATATACTCGAGTTTTCAACACTGGAACTTTTTATTTTTAGAACTTGACATAATTTTTCCACCGTACATAGTGGGAATAAATTTAATAAATGGTAGAATTGCAGATATTTATATAGAATAAATATTATTTGAAGAGCTGAAACAACCTTAGAATACGTTTTCTCCAGTTACCGTGAACAAAACCAAAATAATTTTATTACCAAGAGAGTATCATGGACCGTGAGAATATTTAGCTTATCCTCATTGTCCCGGAAATATTGGTAGTGGCATGTATCATGACAAGATGAGGGTAACGGACTAAAAACCTGTCCACTACCATCCATCCATCTCTTTCCCAAGTCCAGGGATGTAGATACTAACTGAGAGTGAATCACTAAAACAGTTAGGTATTCAAAGGTATATAGGTATTCTTCAAAGGGAAAATGATCCATGGCTACTCTAGCTCACAAAGCCTTCTTCCCGTATTCAAACGTCATTTTTTACAGAACCTTTTAATAGAATGGGCCCTTTGGTATTCGTAACGTGTTAACAGTGGTGTCAAAGGCGAAAAAAATGGACTCTTCTCATGAACAGAGTTTGAGAAAAAATAAAGGCTCACTTTTACCTGCGAAGCGTGTGGGGGTCGGAGGGGGGGGGGGAGAGAGTAGAAACTATTACCACGACTTCTATCTGCTTTGCTTTTTATTATTTACAAAATCCTCGAAGTCCGTATGCCGAGGCCGCAAAAAGGCGAGTCAATGGTACCGAGGCGTCGGCGGTAGAAGACTGAAGGATCTGCTCTGTTCCCTTGGGGAAGAAAGGGCAGAGAGGGAGGGGGAGTAAGAGCGATAGGGTAGTAGTGGGGAGAGAGAGGTGGCTATTGGGCTATTATTTTCAGTGGGCTAGGTTTAGCCCGGGCTTTTCGAATGCCCTTGTTACCCGAATATGAGCATACTCTCGAATTTTCACATCAAGATTACCGGCGGATTCGGGAAGTGCTTCTATGATTTCTAGTGAGCAACAATCGGCAAATGTTTGGGAGTGGGAGGCGGTATGTTTTGGGATGGGATCAAGAAAAGGTGGAGTTTTGGTGGCATGGCGGTGATTGTTCATGCGAATATTGAGAAGGGTGTGAAGTATTTTCCCACGTAGAAGGCAGGGCAGAAATTGCAGGAAAGGCGGTAGATGATGTTGCTGGTGGTACAATCGGCCGTAGAGGAAGCTCTTTTGAGGGAGGGGGAGGCGGAAGGGCGGAGGAGAGAGCAGCATTTGCACCTAGGGCGTTATTCAGAAGGGGAGGGCTCAGAAAATCTCCTACTTTTATAATCTTCCAATGCTGCTTTTCCATCACCGGAAAATATACTGTCCATGATTCCAATTTCGCACTACTTTAGGACATAAGCTACAATTTCTACAGGTTCAGTTGCTCAAAAATTAAATTTTTCACCCTTGAATATTTTCTTCGAGCGTTACGGGTTATTCATTCAGCATCAGATGTTTAGCAATCCACTTTTTATTTTACAAGTCAATACCTAACAGAAAGTTAAAACTTCCAGAAACAACATTGGGTTGGGATGAGGTGAAAACGTTTTTATTCCCAGTTCATTATACAAGTTTAAATTTAAATGTATTGTAGTTCAAAGCATTTCTGAAATTGCTAAATTGATAAATTGAGTATAGGGAGAAAGGTGGGTTTAATAGGAAAACTAATTCCTCTTTGTTCTGCGTTACTCCCAAGGCATTTTTATGCATACTTCTCTCTTTGCTCGCTTTGAATTTTCAGATCGAAATGACGGTGATGTTTACTAACCTTGAGCCGTAATTTTCACTAGCAACCATCAACCTGAAAATAGATTCGCTTCATACTGCCCACTAATTGATTTTATCAGTCAAACACGTAAATACTCATTTTATAATTCCACATAGTTTGCCTGTTGCATTCCATTCTTGATCTTCATCCGGGATTCTTTCTATCAATTTCTAAATATGTATATTATTGTTCTTGAAGGGCTATGACGCTAAGGACCGGTTCTCTATGTTTGTCTACCTTGCTTCGCAGAGTATTCAATATATTTTTACTTAAACGTCTACACTGGTTACTCTCTTAATCCATGTTAAGAACTTCATGATAAAAGGTCGTCCTAATTTCATAGCTTGTGTTGATACGTGTTATTGGGACAATCGAATATCTTGGAATATTCTATTTACTTAGGCTGTCCCAGTCACAGTACGTTTCTTGTCTCTATAATCCACGGAAATCCTACTTTTCATGTTCTCAAATACTGCCGTTTGTTTCAGTTTTTGACAGCTTTACCCCATGATAATGTTTTATAATAGATATTTATTCAGTATTAAAAAACACGGTTATTTTTTTGGACTGCATTCACTTCTTGTATTTGGTCCATTCGCTGCTTGTGGCTTGACTTTTACAATGGTATAATGTTGCTGCAATGGTGTAATAACGAAATTTAGTTGTTTTACAGTTCTTTTGTGACTGATTTATTGCGATGCCTATCATTTCGTACTATCGGTTTAACTGAAATTAAATAAAAAAATAATTCCTCCTTGAAAATGAATATTGTTGATATCGACACCGATCAATAATTGATAGTCTCACAATTCTAATTACAAATTGTCCCATTTTTATAATGGTCAACATTATGTTCCACAAAGTAACGCATGAGTCCATCAACTAGTCGCTATTTATTCCTATTCGCCGTAGCAAAATTTTTAATTCCCAAATCCTGCCTCCACTGACAACTTAATTTGCAATTCATCAATTTTTTCAACTCACTTAGTTCATCTTTTGGTATACCCCCACTTCGCCCACTCCATTATATCACTTTCAACTGCCTGCCTCTCCTTCTACATCATCACCTTTTCCACGTGTTCTCTCTTCCTATTTTGTTTTAGGTTCATTCCATCTCCCCTCACCGATTTCTCCTCCATTGTCGATCCCTCTCTTTGAATAATAATAATTAACTCCCCTTCACCATCAAAATGCACCACTTTTCTTTTGCAATTTTCCTTTTATTTTTTCCGTCAATGATTTCGAAACGGCCACCGCTGGTCGTTGCCGTGGTGACAATGAAAGAGCAAATACCGAAATGCGTGAAGAGGTTTTGCAAGGCTTTTGAGCTCAGTCCTCGTGAAAGCGAGAGAGAGAACGGAGAAAAAACCTTGAAAATCCATCTCCATATCACACTCATTATCACTCTCTCTGCTACAGTCCAGTCTTGTCCCTTCTCAATCATCCCATACTCATTCAATCTCTATCTCTCTCTCTGTACATATACATAACAACTACTCTCATCAAACATACACTAACACACTCAACTTCAGTTAAGGAGCTATTGATTCCCTACTGCGACAACAGTTTAAACGGTTTAATCAGTCACGGTAGTCATCCAGTCATCAATCAGGGATTCAGCCCTCTTGAGCACTCCGGTGACGACGAGCGGCCATATCAAGAGACCCAGAACACACGTCCGGACAAGCTTTTTTTTCTACCCGGTCCAGTGACGGGTTCTGTTCCCCTTGTCTCTGCTTCTCTTTGTGTTTTTTCCTCGTTCACGTATTTATAAAGTGATTGCTTTAGCGTCCGCAGTGTTTGACGATAAAGAGTGCGGATTGGGGCGAAACGAAATTTTTATGCCGTTTGCCCCTGTCAACTCAAAAAAAAATCCATTGATTGTTTTTGAATTTTCGAGTCGAAACAGCTCATCACTCGGCGATGGATGTGATAACTACCTGGTAACTGGTTTAGTATAAATGTCTTTACTGGGTTCATTTAATTTGGTATCGGCCTATACGTTCATATAATATCAGTATTTGATGGGAAACTGATTAACAAACATAAAAATATCTACAAATATCGGAAATATTTTGCCTCTCCGGGTATAGAATGCAGTTGTTTGGTTTCATAAAATATGGAACTATCATCTTTGGATACAGTTTTAACTAGTATCATTGAATAGCTAGCGTCCAGCTTACTCGATATGATGTTGTTTATTAGACTGCATTGCTAGAATATCGATTATTCGTATACTAATATTATTGTCAGTTTCAACTTACAATAAGTCAGCTAGTCTAATCATGTTGGATATTCCTGAAAGGACAGAGTTCAATGTGAGAAAAGAAGATTAGTCCAGAAATGATCTTTCTACAATGTTTCACGGTACAGGCAGAGTATTTTTTAAGAGTACTTGGTTCCTTTTATATTTTCACCTAAAATTTTTTTAATAACCCTGAGGCGTCATAACAATCTACAGCCACCATCCCGTAGATTATTGTGCTCCACATCCTCCTTATTCCTAAAATCTTACCGTTTAGTTTCCGCAAAATAAGTAACACTCTAATTTGTAATGAGAGAAATATCTTTTGGTGATAGGCGCAATAGCTTGCGAAATGTTTACATACATATAATACCTATGAGCGACGCAGCAATAATTTTGACCGCATCTCTAAATATCATTCGATTGTCCTTTATTGTACATTTATTTTGTAATAAGATTAGGTTTCTATGAGTTAACGATACATTTTTGTTTTTGTTTCATTTTATCCGCTTTTTGTTTGTTATCATAAAATGTATATCATGAATGTTGTGTTGACGTTTTCAGTCCTGAATCGAGGAGACTAATTTTGCATGAATCACTTCTCGGAATTACTATTGAATATTACTCATTAGAAAAAATTTGCTCTTCCAATAGTAATTTTTGCATATCGTGGACAGAAATTTTTAATAATTATGCTTTTTCTGAACTCCTACGTCATAAGCCAAATTTTACTCTCGACTCCTTTGCTCTCTTCGTTTTCTTCTTCCTACTACGTAACCGTTGCGTCTTGAAAATGGCACTAAGTGTGAAACTCACGCGATATTTCTCTCTATTTGCGACCTAAATTACAACTTTGGCATTGAATATTGCTCCTGTAATGGATTTTTCAGGGTGTTGGGGGAAGAGGGAGAATTAATGCAGATGAACGGAAAAGTCGGAAGAGTGGTGGTCTGAGCGGACGTGAAGGAGAAAGAGCAAATGATTTGCGCATATCGATTTCTGCCAACGATGTTCAGTGAGAAACTAACGTAGGCAATGATTTTGTTCTACAGTAATTCTCCAACTATTTTTCTGCACTTATGTTTCATGATATGAAGGGTGCCATAAAGATGGCTGGTAAAATCAAAAAGGTGCTTTTCCACCTGCAGCCGGGACTTGGGGTGGATGGTCAAACTGACTACTAGTGGATTGCGAAACCCTGCGTCAACGTGATAGGAAGTCTACTAGGTAAAAAATTTCGAATGATAATTCTAATCCGTCAACACGAGATAAATGCAACACAGGAAAAATAAATTTTTCTAACACATGGCGAGTGTTTGTCCGTAGATGGACGTGTGATCCGGCACATCAAAATTGCAGTGAGCCAGAAGCTGTTTCGACAAATTGAAATACTGTACAATTACTGTCGAGAAAATTGAAGCAGTTATTTAGATTTTGTACGCAAGGCAAGCACGCGGATACGATTCGTTGGATTAGAAACTCTTTTGCCAGAAAATTGGGGACATCAGGCAAAAGATATATATATTGAGGAAAGAAGCCTGGTTATCACTTCATTTTAGATGGGCTGCTTTTTCTCACTAAATTTTCATTTATACTCTCCAACATATGGCTAAGAGAACAAAGAATATTGCATTGTGTCCTGGATATTTGATGATGTAAAATCAAAATGTTTCTATAAAGGGTTGCCGAACCTGTGGAAGTACCATCAGAAATTTATTTTACTGTAATGAGACTAAAGCTATAACCTTAAAATTTTCATCTCAGTGTAACTGAAAAAACATAATAAAGCACAGCACAGTGTGGGAACGGTCATAAGAATCAGAAACAAAGTATTTTAAATGGTCCGTATGTCAAAATCTGTACATGTATGCGTTACCAAAATATCAGCTTTTGAAGGCGCGAGGACAGTGTATCTTACAATTGGTGTCAAAAACAAAAATGAATTGGTACTGAGTACTAAGCACTCGATGTTTCTAAGTAGGCCATACGAAAATAGGATGACAAAGTCAGACTCTTTCCTGAACTCATCATAAGACGGAGTAGATATACCTGACCAAATGAAGAAATCCGCTACGCATGCTGGGTATTGCAGGTGGCCAGTGTAATTTTATCTAAACGTATTTATTTAATTTTACTCAGTATATGTATAGAAATTGTACAAAATGGTGACATTAAAACGCCAATTTTGATGAAGTGAAATACGTGAAAGGAAGGGTAAATCAATATACAATGGAATACCAAAATAAGTGCAGAGCACTACATCTCCGGGCATATATAATGCATAGACTCCAGTGAAAGGTGCATAAAAGTAGAAGAAAGAGAATTGAATTAGGTCACGTGTTAAAAGGGGCAACAGCTTACTCATGTTAAATATACAGTAGGAAAAGGAAGAAGTCGTTCTTGGCATTATTGTTATAGCGAGTCTTAAGAATCATCATATATATTATTTCTCAAGGGCTTTTTTTGTCGGTACGCCATAACTTCCTTAATACTTCATCAATTTTCATAAATGAGGCATCATTTTAAAGCTTTTCTTAACCACTATGCATAAAAAATATACAAATTACTCACATTTCAGTTGTTTTTCGAAAAATTACAATTAAAAAAAAAACCGGTTTTTTGAAATCCCGCCCTCGAACTATCGATCATCTATCGAGAATATCGAGATATATCGAAATTAAACCGATTTCAATTTCATGCATATATTGTCTCAATCCGCATTTAATTTCGACTTAAAATATTGATTCAAGGTATTCGATCTGCTGATCTAGGTATTTATAAAATGAACTAAATTTATCAAAACTTGAATTTATATTTACTTCCCCAAACCGCTCGCAGTCATTTGTTTTTACTTAGTCCACGACGACCAACTTACTTCGTCTCTGCTCTCTACGATACAAACCCGGCGATCAAATCAGATTATTCACTTTAAAGAAATCTCAACTCAAAAGTAAGTACCGTATGGATTCTGACGCACTAACTACACGGTACTAACTATACGGTGTGCAATTCAATTAAGTGGGATTTGAGGAGGATACAGTGCGAATGCTTCGCACGGGTCGACTAGTTCCATTATAATTATCTATAAAAATAAACTTCAGCGATAGCTTATTGCATTTGGTAAAATTAAAATTCAGACACATATCTAGTTATCAGGAATGGTATCTTTAAATAGACAATATCTGATGGAATGCCGTAAGACTGAAAAAACATTATTGTATTTATATGTAAGAAGTTGAAAAGAATTGTTTTCAAGTGTAAAAAATGTAGTCTTACGGCTTATATAAACTCAAATTGAAATGGTTATGCCATTTCTGTTAATGGCATATGTATTTCATTAAAAAGACCCAAGAAAAGAGAAGAAAACTAGAGGCGTTCAAAATGACCACAGCCTGGGCTTTTCGGTGCGCGGAAATTCCGGCATATCTAGTGTTAATTCAGCGATAAAATTAAAATTATTACAAAAATAACAAGATTTTTTAAATCAAGGAAGTTGATAACAACTATTTCGGATATAAATAATTACACAAGTATATTAGTGTATGTATTAATGTACTTGTGTTCCAAGAAATATTTACATTATGTTTTAAAAACGCTCAATATTTCATGAATGTTGCTGAAAGTAAACATAAATGATTTTTGTAGCCAAACTAAAAACTTTAATTAATAAATCAGTGTTTATTATTCATACTCGTTAATGTATCTTCTATTTAACCCTTATCAAATGGAAACAAGTCAGATAAAGAAGGCTTACAGAATATCTTTGTCTATCCTATAATACACAAAGGAATGTGTAAGATACTTTTGCTTGCATTTACAAGATTGTTATTGAAATTACTGGCGGAAAGTTGCCATTTATCAAGTACATCTACATCTACATCATCTACATACTACCCCGTAAGCCGCCTCAATAGGCGTGTGGCGGGGGGTGTTAGGACACCAGCCGTTTACATATAAAAAGGAAACGCTCTGATGAAATTATGCCTAGCATTTATTAAAGTCCCTTATTGTTCGGGGGAAAAACGAATTCCCATACCTATCCGTTCGGCAAAATATCTCTCTTAATTTATCGTTTCTGTCGGACCTGGAAATATAGTGGGGTTCTAATATGATGTTCTCCGTGTCGCTCTTAAAGATATCTATTCCTAATTGCTCAAATAATCTAAGCCTAGCGCGCAGCCTACGAGTCTCTAGCGGCTCCCAGCCTAATTTGTTTAACATCTGTGTAGCGCTTTCTGTACGTCCGTAGCAGTTTTTGACGAATCGCGCAGCTTTCCTTTGTATTTTATTAAGTTCCCGGATTAAGTCTTTCTGCTCCGGATCCCATATGCTCGCTGCATATTCAGGGTGTGGCCGGATGAGTACGAAATAGCACCTCTCTTTTACTTTTTCATCTGAAAATCTTCCCACAATACGCTTGACGAATCCTAGCTTCTTCAGAGCTCTGCCACAAATATTTCTCATATGTGTTCCCCACGATAGGTTCGAGGTCATCGTAACTCCCAGATACTTCACTTCATCTGTCACCTTTATGTTAACACCATCCACAGCATTTACACGGGGATAGTTGGACGACCTCCGCAAGAAATGTACCGCCGTGCATTTGCTCAGATTAAGTTCGAGTCCTCACTCTTGGCTCCGCACATGAACGTTGTTTAAATCCGATGATAGAATTTCAAAGTCAGAGTGATCACTAATTTCGCGATAGATGACAGCGTCGTCAGCAAATAAACGTATTTTACTGCTAATTCGAGAGCATATTTCATATGTAATGTATATAATGAACAAAAGGGGGCCGATTACGCTTCCTTGTGGGACACCTGATGTCACTTTAACGACATCAGAGCTAATTCCGTCAAGAACTACTTTTTGCTTACGATCACTCAGAAAGTCGCGTATCCAGTTTACTACTGTTTCGTTCAGTCCGCATGACTGTAATTTGTATAAAAGTTTTTGTGAGGTACCGTGTCGAAAGCTTTCTTAAAATCTAGGAATAATGCGTCCACTTGTCTTTTCGATTCACCAGATTTGAGAACGTCATGAAGAAACAGCGCAAGTTGTGTTTCACATGACCTACCTTTCCGAAAGCCGTGTTGACAGCCATGGAGGAAGTTACGACTGTCCAGGAACGTCATGATATTGATAACGACAATATGTTCAAGTATCTTGCCTATAATCGACGTTAATGAAATTGGTCGATAGTTCCCTGGGTCGTGTCTGTTTCCCTTTTTGAATATCGGTGTAACGTTTGCAATTTTCCAGTCTATTGGTATCTTTCCTTCAGACAATGACTTCTTGAATATTATGTCTAAGAACGGTGCGATCTGTGGCGCTAGCTCCTTGAGGACACGGACCCTCCTACGGTATGCCCTCCGGACCCGGATATTTACTATTTTTTATCGACTGTAGCTGTTTAGTTATCCCATCGCGTTGAATAGTGATTTCTTTCATCGGTTCTTCAGTGAATGAAATGTCAAACTTACATGCAGTATCGTCTGTAGTGTATACACTTTCGAAGTGGGAATTTAACGTGTTAGCTTTGTCAATATTTTCGGTGACAGGTTTGCCATCTTTATCAAATAACGAATCTACGGTTGAAGATTTTTGTTTTTCGGTATAAACAGATGAGAACTATTGTTTGTCATCAGTAAACCTAAAAGTATCGAAAAAGCTGTTTTTTTGAGTTATTGAATGGACATTTTAACTCCAAAAGGAACGGATGATTATGACGTTTGGTTTTTGATGTCAGGGTAATATACTTTGTGTCTATTCAATTAATTAATAAACATTTTCATGATAATTATTTTTTTGAAGAACCCTACCCACTCATGCCCAGTGCCTACATTTGGGGGAATCTCAAACTTGACAAATGCGCAATGGAAATTTAGAGAAAAAAGTTGTTGCCGTATTTCAAATACAAAAGCAAACAACATAAATAAAAATCACGACTGCTTTTCAACTTTTTCTAGTCTGGGCACTAATGGGTTATTTGGAGCAAAAAGACTTTCCTATAAGGAGGTCAGCTGTGAAGCTATAACTTGCGAATGTTCGTACTCCTTAAAACGTATATTTCCTTCCTATTACGGACGCTTTTGTGAACCCCGCGCTCTGTACCCGAGAGGGTACAACACGCCTTGCCGCTCTAGCGGCGTGCAAGCCAAGGCGAAAGGGACAGACAGACGCGACGGCTTGAATACCAACCCCTAAGCCTTCCCACTCTCCTCCGCCCCCATAGTCCCATTGTCTCGTTAGATTTGTGCTCCAAGCGTTAGGATACAGTTTTGGGCGCAAGCGCAGTGTTTGTCGCCGTTCAGCTTTCACGACTTGCCGTCCGGTTTGCATTGTTCTCCCGAGGCCCTTGTTGCCTTATGTGAAATGAATTCAGCGTGTTTTTTTTCGTTTCAATGCAATCACAGTGGCTGAAGTGGACGGTAAATGCATTCATCTATTGTCGGAGGTGATTTCCATGTGTTCAAAGGTCATTATTCAACGCCACCAAAAGCCTTGTTTTGGTAGGTTGCGCTGACTAATGCAGGAAGTACGAGGTAGGTAGTAGTTTCATATTTACGGAGTTTTGAATAAGGTAAAAAGTTAAGTCATATAATTTGGATACGGTGCAGAGAAACATTTCCAGAAATGCGCAATAGAACCAGAATTACAGTTCTCATTTGGAACATAAAAACCCGGATAAATTAAAATAGTATTTAAATAAGGTAATTTCAGTTTTTTATTCAAATGTGAAACAGATATTGAGCTAATTTTTATTCAATTTATTAAAAGATAGGGGTTTATAGGTTATATTAGTTACATCTTGGTACGTTTCACAGTATTTTCATTTATAACAATAGGTTTCGTTGAATTTGTCGAGGAAATCAGTTCTGATTACGTTTCTAAGGAAGATGATCCTAAACTTCCCAATGGTTAAGTTTGTTTCATGATAATATGGAAAAGCAATATTTGTAGTTCTATTATATAATAAGTTAAAGCTATAAAATACAGGAATTTATAACGTCTACGTAAAATTTACTTACCAACTTTTTGAGTTATTTTATCGGATAAATGTATTATTCTGACGTACATTTCGTATGCATGAAGAAATGGATATGGACATTATAGTGGGAAATTTACTGATAACTTAAATGTGTGCTATAAAGATACTTGGAAGCTAATAAAATTTGTATAAATTTCTTAAAAAATGATGATATGCCTTGCCTAAAGAAAAATATTAAAGGGATCTGCTTACATATTTCTTGAGAGCTTGTCAGAAAGGTGCATTGAGGGAAGATCCCGTCATTATGCTTGCTAATAGTCAAAATAATAACTACCCCATATTCACGAAACGATTTAATCCACGCCTGTTGTATTACTACGGTAAAAGAAGCACTCGCAATTAAAAATTAATTAACCTGAATCTACCTCAAGAAAGAAAAAATACATTCTAATGTACAAATACATATGTATTACTGCAAATACATATGTATAGCTGCAAATTAAGGAATCCTGTAATACCTTAAATAACAAAAGGGGAAGATATTTTACTAAAATGGCGTGGTACATATTTCTGCAAAAAGAGTTACTGCTACCGTTTGGAGAGAAAAAAATATGTGGCATCATAAAACTATTTTCTCATTTTACGGTGTTAAATGTAACTTTTTAATATTATAGCAACATAGTATACAGTGCTGACGACAATATATCCGAACGCCCATGAACATTACCTCCATCAAAATGTGAATGGTAATCTTCCTCAGTGATCGAGTTAGCTGTAAAATATTTTCAACGTTCAAATTTATGTTACTATTAATACCGTATGAGCTAACCAGTTGAATGGAACATATGCTGACAGGAAAGTTTGGCGTCTAAACTAATTTCTAGCGTTTAATTTAGGGATAAAAGAAAACTTTACTTAAATGCAGACCGGTATCTTATTTTAAGTTTCACAAACATTTTCAGACCAAGAATTTCAGAATATCACTCGTAAAAACATGGAAGAAAAAATGCAGTAAACGAAAATCATGAGTGCTTTTTGAATAAAAACAGGTTAGGACTAGGAAGTAAACATCAGAAATGGGATGGATATAGGAAAGAAATAAGATTTCAGTTTAAAAAATGATTCTTGATGGCTCATTACTGTAAAACCTCTTCCCGTCATCATATTAATTTGGCTGGCATAACCTAAGGATAAGGTTTTTGATGAAATAGCTGTCTTTGGCAGAATGAGGGAAGAAGAAGAAGAAGGATTTAGAACTCTTGGATTTGAATGTCCGGAATATAGGTACACAAGTGTTTGATACGAGGCGACCACTCAAAAGAAACCCTCTATGATGTTCGGTAGTGGAGTGTGGGTGTGAAAAAGTGCTCATGATGAAAATATTAAAGATTGAAGGGATAATCACACCAGCTTGTGCATTTGTTTTCAACTGAATGAAATAAGTTTTTTTAATGTGGCCCTCAGGAAAGGGCGGTATGCATGAACTGCTCTTATTAGCCTACGTGAGCCTACACAGAGAATTGGTACCTGCCCAAACTTAATATGTCACTGTTCAGGCGAAGTTTCTCCTCTCGCCTCCTGGTACCTACTATCTTAATTTAGTTCCACTAAGTAATCATTTGCTAAAACTTGAAAACAGTTTTGCATCACCTGCTGCTCAAATGCACTTAACGAAGGTGATTACCTTTCATTTCACAAGTATAAGCTAGCATATTTCAGTCATTAGCATAGTCATTTCTATGATCACTGACAAAAATTCACTACGTTTAAAATATACAATTGTTGCAATTATATACCATTGGTTACATGTGCCTTTGCCAACAAAAAAATATTGAAATATTTTATTGTGATATAATATTCAAGCAACTCAACATTAACTAAGAAGGGTAGACTACGTACGGTGACCGGCCTTCTTAAATGCCATATTTTTTGTGTGGCGCAGTAGGTCAGTTGCTATGCTAATGTGTCGTAGTCTTACCTGAATAAGCCGTAGTTTACTTGTTATCAATAATTTTTAATCGGTTATGTCTGCAATTAATATGATGACTCTAGGGAAAATTGGTTATTCCAAGGTACTAAGTTGGTCTAGCGGTTAGTGTGCTGGACTTCAACTCTATTTTCCTCCTTCATTTGGACGCGATAACGAGAGTCTTTTCCTCCGACTTGTGTATCCTCATCAGAGGTCTTCAGCACAAATTTTTTCACTGCATTTACCTCAAAAACCATACTCCAGTTTGGAGACAGCAAATAACTTCACTCAAGAAGTGATAGACCGCTTATTTCATAATCTGTCCATCCTGATCGTACTCTCCAATGTAATATACACAGCACCAGAACATCGAACGAAACATTGTCCGCCACATTTACATTTAGTCCTCGGAATTTCCTCTGGAAAGCATACCTAGCGAAAATTTGAAAGAAACTCCTTGTTTCCGCTAGTTATCACACGTACCAAGCATACAGCAAATGATCGTGAACTGAGGTGACGCTTACTGAAAGACCTACCAGTGAATGCATCCTAATTTCGTCCTCCCTGGAACTAATCTCACGGTCTTGTTGGACTATATAAGTGCAAGTTTGGAGGCTAGTAATAAATTGTTTCACTTGGCAAAAAAATTATACGTCACAGGGCTTGCAAAGAGGCGTGCATTTTGATGATATCATTTTCAGTTGACATATAGGTTCATCGTCATCCTTGAATATTTTATCATAAATTTTTTTGACCACCCCATGATTCATATATCAAAAGGAAATTATTTGGGTCCTTAATTTCCCTGATTTCGATGTTGTCACCTCGACGTTTTTCCATTTCTCCTCTAACTCCTCTGCTTTCAGCCTCACGCTCGGGCCGAAACTGTCTCCAGATTCCTGCATGCAAAGGAACCCTTTTAGAAATAGCATTCCTGTAGCGGTGATGGTGTATTGCGCGGTGTACGATTGAGTCATTTTGTGTCTAACACGGAAACAATACTGCACTGATTTTTCTCCCCGATGCGTCAAAGTTCTCTTCATATCCACTCTGCATTCGCTTCCAGTTTTATCAATGTTTATTAATTATTCTAGATCATTGTTGCATATGAGTTGCAATGTCTATTTCCGGATAGTTTCCGCCGCCATAAGAGTCTCATCTAACGACGTTACATCTCGAAGGGGAACATAGTTCGTCACTTCTCGTTGCCGAATTTTGACTTATTTCTTGGATTTAATGAGCCAGGATCTCGAGGTAGCAAAGGTGTAATCCGGCGATATGTGCTAAAACGCCGCGGTAAACGTCTACTGCTGAATTGTTCTTACTGTAACATGTTCCCTCTTTATTCCACGGTTCAATAAATCTGGAATAAGTGAACTTTTCAGTCATATATGTCCAACTGCGTTCTTCCATTTTCAATATCTTTACATCAAACTTTAATTTGAGATTTGCGTCTCAATGATTGTGACTCTAGTTGTTGGAGGGTAGGTAGCGACCAGTTAGGGTGTTTTTTGACAGATACAACTTTTATTTTGGTATATAATGGCACTCGAGAACATTTGGGTGATTTGGGTGTTGGTTCATACCAATCACTGAGACTGTAACGACGGAGTACTGCTTTCTTCGGATTCCTCTTCCACTTTACTCTCAAAATTGAAGTCAGCCTCTGAATTTTAATTCTCAAGAAATAATTCTTTCCCTTCAGCGAATGTGTAATCTTTCAAAGTACTTATAAACATTTCAACAGCCCTTTCTAAGATTAATCGAGCATTATTAAATACTACCACGCTAGAGGAATTTGAAATTGTATTAATTTTCCTCAGGGCGTATGCGAGCGAAATATAGGTTTATAGTTTCATTCTTAATATGTGTATAATTTCACCATTTTAGCTTTCATTGTAGCATTTACTTTGTAATTATTTTGACCGCAATATTACTTTAAAAGAAATATTTTCGAAAAAAGGTTAGTTCAATAATAAGTAAATGCTAGCGTTATCACTAGCATTAGAAAGAAAGTATAATATGTTGATTGCAGTAGCTTACCCTAAAAAAATATCACTAAGCCTGTGACATCCTCTTTGGAGAAATCAAATGTCCACGCTACATTTCTTTCGCTCCTCGATGGAAATGTTTTCTCTCGTTTTAATTTACCACGTCCACTTGAAATGTATCACTTCACCACCACTACTATACACTTTTCCACGACCACTTCTTAAGTGGGTTATGCAAACAAGGGGATTTTTTATTTGGAACTGAATATGTTTTTGATCTTAGAAAAGAGAATCCCATTGTTGACTTTTCTTGAGTTGCTCTAAGCGCTGATAAAACGCTTAAGGCGCATGCCTTTAAAAATAAAATACGGATGCAGGTAATGCATGTTTAAATTCCCATGGAACCCCTGAAATAAATTTAGAAAGTCTTGAAGCCTGTTATTTTACTTCGTAGTAGTGACCACTGCTAATGTTTTTTAAATTTAGTATAAATACCGATATGAAATTGAAAATGTTCTTTGAATAGTGGCGAAATTATCATAAATTTCCAATATTATGAAATTTAATTTAAATAATAGCCATTGGAAGCCTTTTCCGGTCAATAACCTTTATGGCTCTTCAAATGGTAAGTATGGCAATTGGATACCATAAAAGTCCCAATAATAATGCGAAAATATTCTCAGTGATATTCACTCTTAAAGATAGATATCTATCGTCCCCTCATGCCAATTCTCTTGCATGCATCTCAGGAGCAAGTTCCAAATGCCATACATTATGTAATATGAATAATATAATTGTATCCATTGCTTTTGGATTTTCTTCTGAAATTTATACCATCATTTTATTCGTTTAAATCCATTTGTTTACTTTTTTCGCTGAAAATCGATCGGATCCTCGAAGATTAAACGACGAAAATTTTGAGGACACAAAAAATGGAAGTGTGGGACGATCGGCGGAAAATCTCGAGGATGATAAGTGTTCAGCGCCTCGGACATATCGTACAAAAGTTCTTAATACATTTCCCCGACAAAGCGGGCGTTGAAAGTTTTTAAGGCCCAATTTCATACACTGGAATGGCGTCCGTAATTGAACGGAAAGTTTCTCGTCCCTCGCTTGTGGATTACGGACAGATAAAGGTCTTGTGGGAATCCAGTTCTGCACAGAGCTTTCGGGAGTTTTCTGCGGTCGGGTGGGATGTTAGAAGTCAAAAAATAGACGTAAGAAAAAACACTCAGAAGAGAGACGTGGGGCTTGTAGGCAGCAACTAAGGAAAAGGAAGAATTTTTTTAGGAACGCTTGGGATAATGCGGTTGTAGGAAATTCTGTGTCGTGGTGATTTTTTCTATTTAATACCTGAAATTAATTAAATTTACATATTTCTTCTTCTCAATCATGAGTAGTCGTGAACAGCTTCCTCATGAGTGATTAAAGATTTTACTTTATCGGGAGTAAAAATGTTTTTTTTGGGCTTTTTTTCAATCGGGATAATACCATAGCAAGCCATACAGAATCCAAGTTCAGTAGCCAAAATTTTTATTTATCCAAACATTGATTTCCTGTCTATTTTTAATTCATGAATGAACATCCTTGAAGATCCACGTGATTTATTGATATTCTGAGGCTATATCATTGTAGCATAACACGGCGAAACTGTTGCCTAATAATAAATAATTAATCGCAGAACCAAAAGCCTGAATACAATATATCATTGTATTTGGTTGTAAACTAATCACGCCATAGGTAATATTCTATATATCTTAATACAAACATTTTAATAAAAATGTAATTTAATATAAATACTCTTTATTCAAATACAACAAATATCTTTTTAAAAAGTCACCGAAGTCAGAAGTATCGTGAAAACTGTAATAACAATTTTTATATTCAGTTTGAATTGAAAAATTTGAAAACATTTATTGTGACAATAGGGTGATAACATGTGGAGTTCCCCAAGGATCTGTCTTGGGACCTGTTCTGTTATTAATGTATATTAACGACATGTAATTATGAATTCAAAGGGCATGTTACTGCTTTTGCCGAATATGTCACTTTAAATTATGACGGTACAAATTGGGCTAATGTAAAAATCAACATGCAATCTCATTTAATAAACCAACGTCACTGGTTTGGAGCAAATAAATTGGAAATGAGTGCAAGCAAAACAAAATATATATATGCTACAACATTTGTAACAGGTACAAAATTAATTGGGATTTGTACTATCATTCAAAAGAGTGTCTTTTAAATGAATGTTCAAGCTTTTGCCTTTAGAACAGGTGTCTAGTTTTAAGTATCTGGGAGTAACCCTGAATGAGTGCTTAAAATGGCAGCAACATATTGGTAATGTCGCAATCAGTATGCGGCGAACCTTAGCTAATTTTTATTTCATTCGGAATACATGTCCAATATATTTTCTGAAATTAATATTTAATGACATCAATACTTCATGATATCAAGACTATGGATGATTTTGTTGGGGTGGAGCTTATAAAAATTCTATATCATCCACCGCTTTACTGCAAAAAAGAATTATTAGAGTGATCTTAAAAAAGAGTCACTTAGAAAGTTCTTTTCCCCTATTTTGTTGTCTATGCCTGCTCCACTTAAGGCATCTATTTATTTACTAAATTTTATGTCGGTTTTACATAATAAGTGGTAATACTGGGTTATTATTATACAATCCTTCTCCCAACACCCTACGTAAAGCACGCATTTCCTTACACAAGCCAATCTTGACGTTATTCAAATGATGTTTCTTGTACATAGGACCTTAAACGCATAATTTGTTACCCGTTTCATTTTTTAATTCAAAAACCCTAAATTAAAAAATATAAAATAAACGATCTTGATTGTGAACTGAAAAAAGTCTATAGGAAGTTTTTTGTAGCTATAATATTATTCAAATATGCTCTGTAAATTTAAATACTGTATTTACATTATAATATTGCATAAGCTATTATGTATTCGATGGTAGCCATAATTAAGGTTTACCTTCATGGCTACCTAAAGTTACTCCCCTGATATTACCAATGGTGTTAAGCTGTAAGCTTTCTATGCTGGAGTAATAAATAAATAAATAAAACGTATTACAGCAATGACTGGAGGCTAAGTCAATTGTAATTCCTAAACTAATAAAAACTCTTGCAGTGGAAATACAAGTTATCCACTTCAGGGCTTTTTATTGGGTTTTTTCTTGTTCAACCTTACGCAATGACTCGATATCGGTGAGGTGCATAAACAGAAAACATATTTTTACATCGCTGTAAGCCTTTTAAGCCCTATTGTTCTGCGTCGTAATGTGTTGCACGAACGAATGTTCTACTGAATATGATGTGAAAGTCTCATATTTGTGTCCCATGCATTTCGACGCTGTCTTTTTCAGATAATATTAGTAATTTTGCCAAAATAACGAAGCAGCTTCACTCTGAAGTAGCCATTTTCCCCAGGATTTTCCTGGTAAATGTAGTCAGGTGAATCAAAGTTAAGACCTTTATCACGAGGTCCCATATCAATCCTAAACTCTCTCTCTCTCTCTGACTCCCTCTCATGCGGTAGTTTTCACCAGAGCGAAGCGAAGTGCGGACGTAATAGTTTAGTTTCACTCCGGAGAGCCAGGCTAAATTGCTCCGTACCGTTTCCATTATCATCTCCCAGCGCGGAAGTGTCCCGGGGCCTAGAGAGTGCGAGCCAGGGATCGAACTAAAAAGGGAAAAAGCTAAAGGGGGAGAGTAGGAGGAAAGGCGAGATCTGGGGGGAAGAAAGGGGGAGAACTTTTTCGCGCCAACCCCCGACAAACACGAGCCAGTGAGCTCACGCGAAAATAAAGTCTCTGCACAATGGCATCGAGAAAGAGGGATCTATGCAAGGGAAAGGGAGAGACTGGTAGATAGTGAAAGAACGAGGGGGTAGTAGGGTAGTAGGAAGAGATACAGAGTTCGAGCAAGGAAGGGGAAAAAGGAAATAAGGGACTTTGGCTCGGGTCGGGAGGCATGATTGTGTGTGTGTGTATATATAAAAAATAATAAATGGCGCACATGCAGAAAGAGGAGCACTGAGCGGAATTCCAACAGTGCGAAAGAATCCAGGGGAAAAGGCCAAAAATGAAAACAAGGAAAATTCCTCTGCGCCTCATTCCACTCTTCTTTTCTCCCCTCTCTCTCTTCACGCCCATTCCCTTATTCGTCCTTATTTCGTTTTTCGTTTTCGCTTCTCGTCTTCCTTGACTTACCTCTTTTTCCTCAAGTGCAATTGTAAGCGTGGAGGCGGTGGTTCGTGGTGGGAGAGAAAGGTCGGTTAAAGAAACAGGTTGTCTCAGGCGGAGACCAAAACACAACTTCTTTATTTAACTTTGACATGCAGAGGAGTTTTCAAGTGGCCGGCCGCCCTCTGGGTCATAAACGCCTTCACCTCCAACTATGGTTATTTACTTATGCCCCAAGAAATAAAAATAATGAGCTTAGTGACTCCGACATAAACCCTTAAAGTATTATATAGAATGTAACATGGGAGTAACTTTTGGTAGCCATCAGGAATAATCTGTTGAAATACTAACAGTGTAACTAGTATGACGATGCATCAAACCAGCAAAATACTTAATGTGATCATCCGTGAACACCTTTTCTTTTCGTATTGCATAATTCTAATTTCTTCCGCTTCCATTCAATAAAAAGTAACCAGGAGTGTAAATTTAATCAGCTAGTTATTAAATAATATAGGGATTATATATATACCTCATTGATAAAAATTTCACTAAATAAATATTAGTTCACTAACAATAAATCACTTCCTACACGCAAAAACACACGCATTTCTGATACTATTATTGGCTTTTGCCAAACAGTATTGATTATGACCATGGTGTAAAATGCGCATGGTGTGTAATAATTATAATTAAAAATTAAAACTATATTTCTACTTGGTTCTCCAATATCGGGATCGACTTTCGGGATTCCCACCGCGTTGCTTTGACTTGTGTTGACGGCAGGTTCTTCAACCATTCTGATGGAATTTTCAGGTACCTTCTGATAAATAATCCTCGAAATACTTAGTAGATAAAAATAGTACCAGCGAGGAGGAGGAACAATTTTCTGGCGCCGCCGCCGATGTCTTTGTCGGCTCTGAATCGACTACTGTCGTAGACATTAGTAGCCTGATACGTTACTGCCCTGCATTGAAGGGAAGTGCTTCATGTCACGAATTATCGAACATATCCATTCAATCGCGTTTTTCTCTTCTTCGAATCTCTTTGATGTGTTTAAAGTCCTATTCAGAAGTAGGACATCTAACTACAGTTTTTAAATAAATTATAACATAATTTGCAATGACGTTATCCATATTCATCCCGTATTGTATTTGGACAAGTTTCGGAAACTAATGCGTAATTTTATAATCGTTGGAAAAATTTGTTCTCAGTATCAACATTGAAGTTAATACTTTCTCCCATTGAAAATGCAAAAGTCAATGAGCCGGCAGTTTTATCCAATGCATAATAATAATTTAGCGTTTATTTAGCACAAAACTATTCCAAATAATTTCCAATTAAAGTCATTAAGACGGTAAAGGAAATAATTTCTTTAACAAATTACAAAGTGATGTTAAAATAACAACAAACATTAAATTTGACACTTCACTTTTATTACAATCATTGTGACCTCCGATATCCACTCATTTTGTGCTATTAATTTTTAACTTAGCCATTTTGTACTGATAAATTTAACATTTTCAGATAGCAACCATGTTTATGTAGTCTTCTAAACTCTGACGCAAAGTGTGTAAAAATGGTGCATTCTCCTCTCCTGTACCCTTCCCCTCTGTTGTCACTATATCCAACTGAGTCCTACACATTCCCCTGGTGACCACTTTCGCGACGTCCCTTACACTTTCACTCGGATGCCCTGGGAATAACGATCTCTTATTCGTCGGAAATTCATCACCAAAGGGTTCCCCAGGAATTAATTGCGTAGGCGAACAAATGGTTGAACTTGGAAAGGAAGAAAACGACACGAAAAAAGGAGAAATCTCGTTTCATGGGTCCTGTTGCCTGCGCGTCTTTATTGTGCGCCTATACACGAGGTTGTGGGTCCTTGAAATCGGAAAAGAAGTATGGCTTGACCTTGCGGTCATTGTCGTATTGCGTTGACGATGTACTGGTCTTCTGTACAAACAAATAGAAATTAACGTTATCCATAAATAGGAAACCTGCTCCGCAATGCTGTGGCGTTTATCGTTCGGGCGTGTATTTTATGGAACTTATGCGTAGTTAAAAAATAAGAAACAATAACTGGTTATTTCTATGAGATAAAATATTATAATCTACGCACGACTAGCCTTGTGTTGGTGTGTAAAAGTGTTAAAACGGTCTAAATTACCTGAGCTAGGACACCGATGTTATGTGCAGTGATATCTAATGGAAAACCATGAATTATTTAGTCAAGTAAAATACGCTTTAAAACTTTAAACCAACTTTAATAAAAATCCCCTTTTCTTAATCAATCATTCTTTTATTTACTTTATTATTGAATAGATTGTCGCGCAAGTGAAATGTATCTTATCCTTGTAGCAGTTCGACAAATGTGAAGTTTAATGGGTATAGTGCCTACTTCCGAGGCAGTAAAATATTTACCATCTGGTAGCTGGAAAACTTCACTCGGAAAGGATTCCAAAATGTAGCCTTTGATCGCAACAGAGGGATCGTAGTGTGGTGAGGAAATGTTGTGAGGAAATAGAGCAAAAGAATGCGCTAGGAAATCTCTTTTGGCTCCAGTCCTCTAGGAGGTCACTGACCTGGGGCCCTGCAGTAAAACCCGCCACTCTAGAAGTTGTTCGTAATTCACGCATGAACAACACTTCCCTTCTCATCATCGGAATTCTACCCTAGATAAACGTATAGTTTCCATAAAAATTGAATGCATAAAAATATTGCAATATAATTTTATATTTTAACCATATTTTTAATGAGTAAAAAACTTCTTATATATTATATACTTCTTCTTATATATCTTACTCATGCAAGGATAACAGGGAAAACCTATGATGCTGCTGTTTTCCGTTGAGGTTGACTTTTTTCTCCTGATTTAAAGGGATCGATCAAAGGAGTACGATCGACGTTTCCTGACGTCACAAAAACGAATGGTGGCGTTCGCAAAGCTAGATTCATGTGTTGTCGCGGAAACTATTACGACGGCCGATCGTTGGGGGCGCCATCAACTGATATCGGGCCAACTTTGTCTTGCGCTCTACAACATCTTTGGAAAACGTTATATTGTCCAATTTACTTTTGAACTTTACAATGACACCTAATTAACCTTCATGATACAAATTTTTTTCGGGTTGTGTATATTTAGATTATACAATGCAAAAATATACCGCTCTTTCGGATCCGTTAAAATTTCGTTTGCAAAATCGCTCAACAACTGGCCCTGATACTATCTCAATCTTCATTCTCTCCTTTCTAATGGTCATACGACGGAAACTAGGACGTTACTATCCATTTCCATACCGTCAGGAAATGTTGGTCGTAATCGCGCCATAGAACATGAACTTCCACTAGGATTTCGGGTCTCAATCCTCACTTAGTACCGAGAAACGTATCACTTCTTCATGGATTACGTCCCCATAATTGTCATTCATTCGTGCTAAGATAAAGTGTACAAAGAATATTTTTTGAAGTTCCTTTGATGAAAATTCTCGGTTCTACATCTTTGTTGAGTCAATTATCTCAGTTATTTTGTCTTCTTTTGCGAAATGTTCGCATAATATTTGACAAAAACCATAATTGATTCAAAACCTTAACGATTGAAAAAAGAAATTAAATTCACAAACGATTTATTATTTGATAGTTTGAGTGGCAGCAGTGACAAGTTGACAGAATGTATCCCATTGAAGCTTTTAAAAAGCCGTTTATTAAAAAAAACAAATTTACCGTATTCTGCTCTCGATAGAATTTTGTTTTGCAGTAACTACATCTTCTGCGTATGTGCGTATTCACTCCGGTATGTTTTTGCCATAATCTTTTGCCATCCACTTCCCTCCCGCAGTCTTTTAACCTCGCAACAGTGTATGTATCCAACCCACCTTAAAACAGCGACTCCTCCTCCTACCCCTCAACTCCCACCACTCCAACAGCAACTGCCACCTCTTCTTCCCCCTAACGTGGACATCGGTGCACAGGTGTTCCAATAAGATTACCGCATAGATTCCAATGCGATAAGGGAAACCATAAAAACGCAGCGGGTGAATGAGGAGGGCAACTGTGAGCATATCTCTGAAATTCAGAAGTTTGGGTACGGCTGGGCTAGTGAGAGAATGAGTAGCACATAAGCAAATTCCGTGGAGTGAGTATGGTTGCCTGTGCCGTATTATTAGTTAGTTGGAAAAATGGTTTTAGACGGATGGGACATAGGTAAATATGGATAGCTTAAGAAAAATTATTATTTTTTACCATTTAAAGCACTGGAAAGTTTTCTTCGAGTTAAGAAAATGTTGATGTACTGATGAAGCAAATTAAAATTAGAGACCTCCTACATAAAATGACGCGGGGGTAGCGTCTTAAACGATTGATGTACTCAAAAGGGTTGTGGAATATTCGAAGTATAATTATTTTAGATGAATTCTCTCTATTTCTCAAAGTGAATCAATCAACTATGACCTTCATTTTTGATAAATTTCATCCCTGAAATGAAATTTTGTGGAGTTTTCTCAACATCACTTGCCCATGGAGGACAGAGACAAAGGCAAAGTTAGCAAATACTAGTGTGTTTATTTTATGGGAAATCGAGATCATTTTACGTTTTTTATAAATATAACCTTTAACTAAATTCAAATGGAAAAATGTGTACGTGAAATTATGTATCATGTATACGTTATTTTATTTTAAAACGTCTTTCAATAGTTAAAACTTCCACGTGGAAACAGTTTTTTCTACTGGCAGAAAGAAAGGTTAGATGAGGCAGTGAGGCTGGGGAAGGTGGTTAGATCGGGAAGGGCATAAGTCTTAAGGTGGTGTTATGATAGCAAGGAGTGGTGTAAAGGGCGGGAATTGTTCATTTGGGAAATGAGGTTAGAGTGAGTTTTTCCTCCCGGCCAATGCGAGTACCTACGTGTTAGGTTTGAGCGGGGCGAATTCTCTGAGGGGAAACGTGTGCTGGGATCAGCGGGTTGCAGTAAAAATGTAGAGCTGGGGAGGAGATCGAATGGGGAGGTAAGGAGAAATGAGAAAATGGAGAAACTTCCTCTCTTCGCTAGACTGCTCCAGTGAATCTAAAGAAATGGCCTTTGCATGCACCTCGACGGGGCAGGGTTCGCGGTTTCCTTTGAAATTGCTCGCATTATGGATGACATACACCTATGGAAATAATGTTTTTTCGTGGAGACTGCGCCGTTTTATATTCCATCCCGCACGGAGGGATGCTGAAAGATGAAATGTTGGGTCACTGAGGCTAAAAGATATTGATTAAAAGAACCACGTAGTTATGCTTTTCGAAAAATATGTCATACGGACTAATTTTGGGATAAGCGATGATATTTAACTACATTTTGTTCCCAATTATTGCATAATATCAAATTTGTTTTTGCCTAGGAAGTATTTTATCCTGTCATAAAAGACAATCACAATAAGCAGAAATCTCAAGGAGGAATATTCCATCTATTCCAAGAATCAAACCACTGAACATTTTATGAACACCTCTCTGGTTTAATACCCAGTTTAGGACAACATCCTGACCGCGGCGTTTCGACGTCCGACTCGGATATCGTATTCAGGGTAATTGAGTCAAGATGAAAACCTGAAGACGATGCCCCGTTGGACGTCGAAACGTCGGTCAGCTCTACAAAACTGAAGAGTAGTTATTTCATCCAATTTTCCGTGAAAGTTACTGATTTAACCAAGGTTATTTGCCTTGTCGGGCCATAGCTCAGAATTCCACGATCAAGATGGAATTTTTCTCGTGGAACCTTATACGTATTTCATCACCGGTGTTTTCGGCAAAGACGCATTCTTCCCATACTTAGCTAACCACAGAATAAATTACGTTGGCAATGGGATTCAACCTGTGGTTGTAGTTTCATAGAAGTCTTCTTTTATCTGGCATTACTAACTTTGACGGACAACAATCATGTATTATTTTTCCCTTGAATATTCCAAAATTGCAACGAGAATGGGGAAGGCTGCGTAGCATGGTGGTCTGCGCATTGGTCCGGCAAGCTAAAGGTCTGTTTTTTTACTCTTTTTCCTGGTGGATTTTTTATCGTGCTAATTTCAGAATATTTAAATTATCCTGTTGAAGAGATAACATATTATCCCTTGAAGGTTTTCTAGTTCTCTTCTGCTGAACATCTTTTTCAAAATCTACTAAAGTAGTAGAGTATGCTAAGTTAATTCTATAGTTGTAACTGCTCATGTGCTGTACGTCTCAATTGTGGTACTTTAACATTCATAACCCAAAATGATCTTCACGCTAGCGTTTTTGGCCCTTTTCTCGAGCTTTCTGTAATATGTTCCTTTTATATTGCCTACCGAGAGAAAAGAAATGACACTGAGAGTCCATATCCTCTTCACATTATGTTTAATGTTTATAGGGAGATTTTAAGCTCTATTAAAATTCAAATTTTATGTCAAAAATTTTCCCCACGTTTTTGGTAATTCTAATACTTTACTACACGAATAGGTAATTGTAACGCACCATTAAAAAAATAATCCCGACCAATATTTTTCAACGGATGACTTTGATAAAGGCTACTAAATTTTCATTTTTTTCAATGCTATGCAATGAAAACCATGAGTTTTATTTTTTTTTCTTTTCGCCAGCTACCCATATGATTTTATACTTGGGCTATATACTCGTCTCAGTAGCGTTTCATTTGCGTCTTCATCTCCGAGTATGTTTACATACTGTCACGTGTGTTCGTCCGTTCCATTTCTATGCTATACCTTTTTCTCACCCAGTTGAAACATTATCAAATACTTAAGGTTCACAGATGAATCAGTTAATTATGAATGGCGAGCACACTACTAAATTTATAGAAGCATGGGAAGCAAGGTTATGTTCCAATATTATTTATATTATTAAATTTAAACTTTTTCTGGTCGTGTCAGATTAAGACATATACATTATAAAAGGTAAACTGCAGATACTCGGAAATTGTGTGAGTGACTGTAAAACTATCTAATACTGTTATAATTTTCTTTTATGAAAATGCATGGAATACCAGCGCGCACCACTCCATTTACTAGGATAAGGAAAGGCTACACAGACCAACAATTGGAATGCTACGAACTTAGTTCTTGTTCTGATTTTAGCACATTTAATGGTACTGTAGAAAAATTTGACATCCGGTCCAAAGGTCATAGAGAACTGATTGGTATATTTAATTCCAGCTCATAAGGAACAATTTCGGATTTTGCAATCATTTATGCCGAAACCCTCTAGAAGGTAGCATTAATTCGATAACTGATGAAATGCACCTTTATCCGTAATGGTCTAGGAAACATGTAAACATTTCTGATAGAAAAATAATATACGGATAATCAGATGAATGATAGAATAATTAATATTTCTGATATGAATTTTTGCATTTGAGAAACATGGGTTTTTATATGTGAATGAAAGGTAATTTTATTTTTCTCAATGATTTGGGAAAGTAAGTAGCGATTTTTGTTGCTTATGACACTATTGCCCGAAGGACCTTACCTATCATCTATGGACTCATTATATGAAGGAATATGTTAGCTCTTCATATAACCTTAGCCCTCATTCCTACCCCATATTATCATTCATACTAGCAAAATTGAGGAACGTTGATGAGCATAATTACCGCAACGTCTCTCAGAATCTTTTGTATAAGACGTAAAAGTTCCGATTGCTTGCAGTGAAGAAAATCTCGAACTCATAGGGCACCAGAAGAAAAAGCACTGATTTAATATCTTTTAAGCAGTCGCGATGGTGTTTCTTCAGAGGTGATATTTTTCCTCTCCGATTCTTTCGTCTTCTCTCTTATCCAAAGAACTTCTTTTGCGTCACGTTTTTAAGAGTGCGTCTATAAATCAAGAGCCAATTCTTAGAGATGGCGAAAAATCCGTGATCAATACATTGAGACCGCTAGGTCACGCAACTGCCCGCGCAATGTATTGAGTTGAGTGATAAATGAACCGAAGCAAGTGGAAATAGCACCTGGTGACTGCGAACATTCATTCGTGTTTGGCTCCTCCAATTTTTTTAGATGGCGTGAGAATTTAATGAGTGTAAGTCATTTCAATGCATCATTTTTCTATATCACGCTTATACTGTCAGCTTCAAAACAGTTTATATTTGTGACATGTGAGATGTACTTTTCAAATTATTTACACTGCTCTCAATCATATTTATAAGTTTGTAGTTAAATTACAAAGTTGATTATTTATTTTTGTGTTTGAAACCACAAATTATACATTTTATTTATTTTTCAACAAACATTTGTGAGACAAAAGTTGAAATACATTTTATTATAAGTATCTTTGATATTTCATTTTGAGGTCATGTACAAATCACTATTAAACCATGCCCTATTATTGTTTGCTTCTTGAATAATGATCCCTTATCTCATACAAAATAAGACAATGTATTACTACTACTAGGGTATCCACCGTTTATGGTAGGTTTAGATGAAAGAGAGTAGAAACCATTCAGGCTTTTACAGGCGTAGGCCCCTCTCTCTTGCACTTTTCTGTTTTTATCTCAGTTTTAAATTTTATTCGTTTAACCTTACATTATCCCTTCAATTAAGCCTAATATATTTTATGTCATCTTCATCGATGACCAAACATCCTCCCAGATATTGCAACCCAAACCCATTTATTTTCTATTCTAACTACCTAATTTGCCTTGCCCAAATCTCATCTAGAAGATTCCACTCCGAGCATACCAACCATGTTGTCATTTTTCTTTCTATCTATTCATCACCAGTAGTCATCAAACCGCACTTTATTTATTCCTCTTCACGCTCGCATCTTAAAAGCCAGAAGAATTTTATCTTCCTCTTTCGTCGAAGCCCAAGTTTTGTGTTTTTTCATATTAGTGAACGCATCCTTCGTTTGTAAAACTCTCTCTGATGGCCTCACTAAAATTCCCATTATCCTCCAACGTATTACTCAAGTAATTTATTTGCCTAACCTGCTCCAGTTGGTGCCGCCCTACTTTTACGAGTAGCCAAGCTTTCTTTGCTAATAGAATATCTTATTACTATAGCTTTCTAATGCCTAACCCTGAATCCGAAGTTTTCGTATTGACTTTATAATAAATATACGAATCCATGTTCTCACTCCACCTGTTCTCCTTCGCTCTATTCGTTACTCACGGTAGTTAATTACCTATCAACTTCTTGCACTTCCTTCTTTCCTCTATTTTCGTCAATTTTTTCATTCTCCTGCTTTTACAAGCGGAAGGAGCCCAATGAAATTCAACGGGTGTGAAAAACAATGAACTAATACTGTCAGCGTGGTCATTTGAGAGTTCGCAACCTATCTATAGTACGTTGTGTTGTAGTAGACACGCTGACCGTTTTCCAGGTGCATGGAGAGATGAGTGACTGTTGGTCCTTTTTCATGTACAGGAAACCCAAATATGAGTGACGGTACGTAAACTGCACTATAAAACTCTTAAAAATATGTGTATAAATAACTCGCAATGTTTGTGATGTGGGAATTAGTCTAAAAAACAATTCCCAATCGTTTGAGAGGCATTATTACCTTTACGATCCGCAGCACTTAGTATTCTTGCACAATGAATTGCGTGTGTAATCTATTTAATTCCTTTATGTTTATCGTTTACTACGTAAGTTTTCCTTCATATACATTTAGTACCCATTTGAGAGCTACTTTGAGAATAGACATTGAAGAGTATATTTGTAAAATGCACTGTATTTATCGATTACTCCCCGAAGCAATCTATCATGGGGCAGTTGTGACTCTGGGTTCTTCTTATACAGGATCTTTCTACGTGCTATCATGGGCCTGCGGATAAACGTGATAATTAAATGCTAGGGGCGTGAATATCCTTTGAAAATTAAATCTCTGGTTGTTAAGGAAATATGCTATTGTCGATTTCAGAGAACAATGTGAGATTTCTGATAAAGACATGATTTTCAGACAGATATGAGGCGCACAAGAAAATTGAATGAAAGAATTAGAAATATAATTATTTCAGCCATCCGTTAAAAATATTCCAGCCCTCTATCTTGAGCAGATGTAATTTTAAAAAGCAAATAAGTGAATCCACTGCAAAAAACCCAACACGTAGCATAGACCACCAAAGGACCCCTTTTTGGGACCTTTTGGGGTCGTGAGATGTTTTTAATATATCTTTTAATTTTACTCCTGCCTTGAACTATTAGTCTGCAATATTGCAGTACGATCGGAGTAAAACGGTAGATTTGCATAAAAACAAAACAGACAAACGACAACGTAGCTGTTGAGCCTATTTGTTTGACGGTAAATTTCTTCTATTTGGTCGCTGTTATTCATCTAAAAAATGTGAACAGTTGTCATTTAATATCCGCCGTAGTGATTCGTAGCAAAATATGATCTCCAGTTTGAATAAGTAAATGGATATTTGGAAATTTATCCAGTTTAAGAAGTTTAATGTTATAAAAATCTCCTCGGAACTGCAATTTTCTTTCTATTTTGTCTCTTACTACTCACACATGAACAAAAATCGTTGTAATATATTATTTTTCATAATTTGATTTTTTTATAAATATAATAAGCACTAACACTTTCACTGAAATGAAAATTCTATATCAAAGGCATCGCAGAGAACAGCGTTTTACATTTATAAACACAATACCTGACCACCATTAAGAGTTTTTGTGACTGGTATATTTTGAACAATACTTTTTGATACCTATATTGGATATAATTTTCACTTACAAGTATACTTTTAAACCTATAGAATTTTCTATTTAATTTTAAACCACACTAGCAGTTAAGATATTTTTCTCGCGAATGGTGGATTGTAAATCATTATGATAATAATTTCAAAACAACTATCTATTTAAAAGACTGTAACTTTTATCTCACAATAAAAATCAATTATATCACTTTAGATTTCTGTAGTAACGTAAAGTTTTATTCGATTTTGATACGATTACGAGTTTGATTCATATATTAAGATTGAAACTTTACTGCAACGTAAGGTTTCAGTCTTAATATATAACTTTTGTTCTTCAACTGACACAGAACCCGTAACTTGCCGAAGATTTACGTCATTCAATTTTCAGTGTTACCAACCTGTGCATTATTTATGAAATGACCCTGGTATTTTAAAATTGTAAATGTTGACCATACCTTGTTACAGAGGAGAATGAAACTGTTTGGAGCTTGAAATCCTCCAATCAGATGTAAAAATTTGAAAGAAACTAACTATACGACGCTTTTAAAGGAACACGGAATATGCACAATTTTATCAGAATGGCGGTTGACTTGAAAAACTACTACTTATGTATATACTTTTAAATTATAACAAGTAAACGAAATGTGAGCTTATTTTATTTATAATTTCATTGAAATAATGTATCGACTTTTTTAATTTTTTTAAAGCGGTTATTTTTGTATTCAAATGATTTTTTACTTGAGCGTAAAGATAATCCTATTCCTAAGCTACGATCCCCAATGTAGAGGAGTTATGGCACCAGAATTGTCCTAAAATGCCTTTATTTCGATGTCAGACTTCGTCTACCTAATAGTATATGTATTGCAACTTTCAGACTTTTTTTAAATTACAAAACCCGAGGATAGGGTGCCATCTATGCCTAGAATATTTCAGATCTTTCATCCCGATCATTTGCTGAAATGGATATTTCACGGTCAATTTGGAAGGGGTAGCAAATTGAATACGGCGGCCTCTACCATGTGTTGATGCTGATATTGTTGTCCTCGGTCTGCGATGTAAAACGTTTTGCTCCTCTATATTTTATTATACATATGAAAGAACTTTATCATAGCAAGAGAATATAATTTCCTTTTAGAAATTAGAAATCAGAGTCCTACTCTGATAAATACGCTGGATAGCTATATTAGAAAACAGACCGCTAATTAAGTTGGCTCTTTGTCTTGGCTCTTTATCTTGGCTAACTCTTTCGGGAGATTTTTCATTTGAAATTAAGCTCCTTTTTGAGAATAACGTTCCTTGTTTGAATTGCTAGTATTTCGTGGAAATTCCCTTGACGGTGAAGCAATGGCGTGTATTTCCACGTGTAAATATGCATTAAAGTCAAACAAAACTGGCCCATTTCAATAGATTAAAAGGTAATCCTCCATAGCGTAAAATTTGACTACTCCCTTAGTTATAGACTAAGCACCGGATAGCTCAGCACTCCTGCGTTCAAATACCTCGGTACGGAAGCCTTTCTAGTTTACTCTGTGGCTAGGGCCGTCTTTTCTTCCGCAAAATAAACCCTCTCTTCCGTAGCAAAATAGCGATGCCTTTCGGCTGCAGGACAGAGTGGGGATAGCGTTCAATCTGATCCAACGCTCCAGCGATCAGCAGCGTGCTCCGGTAGAAAGGAACCTAACATATTTGCTCTCTCCATAGCTGTGCATTATGACTATATCCACTGATGTGCTAGGTATTCATAAAAATTAGCATTTTCATAATGAAACACCAAGAAATGCTTTACATCAGCTTCCGATACCATACGATGTGCACGAAATGAGATTTCGTGTGATAAAAGTTGTAATTCATCGTGAAATACGAGTAATAAGCAATAGCAGGTTTTAAGGTTATACTTTTTGCAACATCACATGATATTCGGATTTGTATGGCTTCCATGGGATAGTTTTAAGAATGAAGACCAATTTCCCTAAGACACCTAATGTCCGTAAGATCAGATTTAGCTTTTAAATTTTTAATTACATTCATTTAAGTCTTCCAGCCTAATTTATGCACCTATTTTAGCTACTGGGTGAGTTATATTCAGAGATTATAACAAAAAAAAATTATCAGTACACATGTGTTTTTCAAGAGAAACCCAGGGATGAAATCTTAACAAACTTAATGCGACGGACTTAGTAATCTCATTACATATAATAATTGACACCATTGTATTGAAAAGCTCCTTTTATTTTCTACTGTCCATGTGTGCATCGCACAAATGAAATATTGTATAACGATTTAGTTAGTAAATAGCAAATATTTAGACCATGTTTTCAAGCACCCATGGCTCCTTTTTATGGCCATGACGTCTGTGATGTAGTTTAAAAGATAGACGGTAAGAAATTGTTCGTAGAAACCTCTTTATAAGAATGGTAACCTATTTACGCTGTACATGTAATTCCATGTGATCAACCTATCCTTTCCATTACGACGCTGTATGTGAAATATTATCTTTACTTCCTGTTAAAACCTGTTATATCTAAATGCACCATCAGAAAAGTTGCACTTAAAGGTACGACCTTTTTTAGGTTGTGCATGTGAAATTTAAAGAAACCAGAATATATCCGGAACTCCAGCGCGTGATTGCGTAGAATGTTAGTTTATCTACACAATATTAAATCATTGGCTAATTGATTTGATTTGAGATGAAATTTCAATATTGCAATAAGATTTACAATATCGAACAATCACCAAATTTATGAATTCATCAATGTGCTGAGTTTTGCGCATGCGATGCAATATTTTTTAGCGCAATGTGCAACTGAGATTCGAATATCCTACAGCCGTTATCTTCCCATTCAGCATCTGGAAGTCTCTGACCTCTAAGCCTCTGGTCATTGTACGTTCCTACCAGAAACTAGAAAGATGAATTAATCAGAGGCAATTTCCTCGAATGTAAGCAACCAGGTCAGGTGCGTGGTACTATGCGCGCAGTGATAAGCACATTCGTGCTTCTCACACTCTACTTAGCTCCCTGAACTCATCTACTTTCCTCCTTACACACAAGCCGTCCCGTATTCCTTCGCTGGTTGATCAGCAGGAATGTGTGCGTGTGAAATCGATGCTCCCTACACCGCCACCGCCGGCGTTCCCTCCGGTGGGGAGTCCGTGCGAGCGACAGGGCCATAGTCCGCAGCGAGCATTGAAATAAAAACGGTGCGCCCGGGATAATCTAACTCTTGGTCCACCGCGCGGAAATCCTTTAGTACCACGTAAACCACTTAAACCCGCCCACGGCTTTCAGTCCCTTCCCCTCCCCCCCCCCCCCTCGAGTGTCCTAATCCACGTCCGACTTGCCCATTCCTTCCCATTAGAGAGTGGAAAGGCTTAGGATTTGAAGTATACGTCGTATAGTAAATGGCAGGAACTTTTCGTGCTTCAAAAGAATTAACTAGATAGTACACACGTCGAAACGGTAGATATTTACGAACAGACTAAGACAAATATTAAGTTATGTATGCATTTGAAAGTTCTTTTACAAAAGGAAAAATAAACAAAAGACTGGAGGACGGATCTAGATTGAAATGTTGGAATTAGAATTATTTACTTCGATGTTCTGGACTTGAAAATGCGAAAAAGTAAATTTTTTATTATTTTTCTAACATTAATTTTGTTGGTAACTTAAAAAAACAGAAAAAAGAAAAATTAGCAATTTCGCCGAAAAATTCATCTAACATAGGAAAATTATTGGTATCTTGTAAAAAAAAATATTGATTGGAATTTCGCTTCAAGCTTTAGCGCCGGAAATACATGCAATTGAAAACATTTTTAAGTGTGACAGGTTGCATATCAATGGCTGAAATAAGACGTTCTCTCAGATTTTCTAATTGGATGCCTGGATAATTATTAGTGACTTGAGCATTTTCTTAACTCATACCCTATTTCAAAACTACGTGGGCAAATGCAATCAACTCAATCATTAATGTTTAGCAAATTTATCTATGAAATATCTTAACTTGTATGAATAACCGTTTACATTCCTGTATTCTTCACGGATGTTTTTTTGTCGTAAAAATTATTTTAATTTTTGTAAATACATATCTAGGCTTAAACTATGCATTATATAACAATATAAGAAAATCTGTTTATGCAAATTCACCTGGAATGATTTTTATGTATTACCTTACTACAAATGGAATTCCTATGTGATTGATCTATTGCATCTCATTGGGTGCATGGATTGTCATTTTTACGTAAAGCATGTCAAAATAGAAACGCTTGGATATGCTTGCTGAGAAGATGTAGACAGTCCAGTAATGCGATAAAAAAGAAAGCTTTGGCTGTCAGAGATGATTAATAAAATAAGGCAAATGAGCTCTAAGTACAAGATATTAAGCCAGGAAGAATTAAACAATGGCGGAGCATAAAAATGACGCTAGTGACTACAGGGGAACCAAGTATATTGGAGAATGTAGAAATAAGACATAAGACACCATGTTTGACGTGAAATATTGATGAGTATCAGATTAATGTAGAGAATTGAAAGAAGGGCGTCCAACGAATACCCAATAATCAACGATATTTAATGAAGACAACTGTGAAATAAAAGAAGCAAAAATGACTGGTCACAATCTGAGAAATAATGACTTGCTGATATCTAACGGAAGAAAAAAAGAATGGGATTAACCAGGAATAACGAAGACTGAATTTTTCTAAAGAAAATAATGAAGAACGTTAAAATGAAGAATTATGAAGGAAGTAAGTGGTAGGTTTAACGGATAATAAGAGATGGATGAGATTCATCAAACCAATATTTGACGGCTTAAATAGTCTCTTGCCAAATTTGGTTACTGTTGACGATGATGTGCCCGTGAATTCACACATTGATCTCGGCCTCTGATCGGAATCTCCTTCCGCCCCCTTCTGCTAGCATATAGTTTCCAATCGAAAGGTCGTCCACCATCCAAACAGGTTCAAATCGTCTGCAAGTGGGGCATTAAGCGATCCCTCCCTCTCACACAACCACGCGCCGCTCCTCGCCTCCCCTATCCTCCGATGTGTGTCTTCCGCTGCGTACAGCTGACCCGGCTTCGTGCATTCGGGAGCTGTCTCTCTTTCGTAATGCGATAGCAATACTCTGTCCCAGTCTCTGTTATGGCGCGCGGCCGGCTTGGTGGTGTCTACTGAGAGGGGCAATAGTGGAACCGCTCACCCATCTATCTGGACGTGCATAATCCCACCCCTCCACCCAATTCCACCTCTCACTCCTCCATGTACACAAGCACACTTCCCAAAACATCGTCCTTAATGACTTCGGCGCGGCTGGGATGGGAGACTCAGTGGTGCGGAATTCGTGGTGAGCGGAGTTGTTGGGCAGGCCTCAAACGTATGAAACGTGCCGCAGAAAATGAATAGAACGGCAATATCAACTAATTGGATCACTATGGTTTTGTTTTCATAGATGTACGAGACATTTGAGGAAGTTTGAGATAAATATTACTTCTCAGGTTTTTAGTTATACCAATATATCAGCAATCTATCGTACTACTGAAAGATGAAACGAACGAGATGAAAGCCAAATTTCCAATCTGTTTTCTACAGAATATGCTTTTCAGAGGCGCATCATTAGAGAAAATGAAATTTAAACGTATGGATTGCGCCAGGCACACAATGATGTGTAGTTCGTATAATTTCTCAGTTATTTTTAGCAATAAATTTTTCACTCGCCACTAACATTTATCCAAGATCCATATGTTGGAAGTAGCGTTTAGACCACCTTTTGGATTGCTAGGCAAAAAACACCAAGGCTGGTTGCCTTGAGTGTTGCTCGAGGTGGCTCCATACCAGGTATGTAATAGTCATCCCGGGAATAAAATCCACAGCTTCAGGCTATACTTTGTAGAAACTTTTAATATTCATTATAATAAAGTTTTGTACGCGTAGTGTATTTAAAAAATAAACAGTGTTGAAAAGTCAAAACTTTATTATAATGAGACATCCCGGGTTTAACATCAAGACTCACACGCTCACCTGGATGCTAGGCGAGGACCATAAAGTAGTAACGAGAGCAATGCAAGGCCAAATAAGTTACCAGGAAAGAGCTACGCTGACCAGCATATTAACATCCAGTACACGGGTTAATATACTACTACTGGTTTTTATTAAAAATAGTATTATTTCACTGATACTACGAAATATTAATTCGTGCAGAAAATTAAATGATTCTGGTCATTTCAAGCACATTTTAAAAATTTAGCCTGCCAAAAAACATTAAGCCTCGGCAGGCATGCTGACATTTAAAAAATAAATAATAATTTCATACCGACATTAAAAACTGAAAGCAGAAAAAAAGCGAAAAAAGGAATAACTATATCTATCCTTACCTCTGACATTATTGTAGGCTTTGATCATAGCTATTTTGGGTGTTAAACATGCGCAGGAATATTAATAAATTTTAAACTAAAACGCTCGGGTTTCAAGTGTTGTATCGGGAATTGGGAAATCGGGATCTCTCGAACAATAACTTAATTGGATAATTATCTGCCATCTTTCACCCTCGTTTGCGACTGCGTGTCATATCATTTGCGTCGTTTTCTCGGCTACCTTTCTCTCTGTCATGTCTAAAATTTCTACCATTACCCCAAAACTTCTCAACTTACCTGACATTCTCCATCAT
Organism: Pyrrhosoma nymphula; assembly: GCA_963573305.1. NCBI lineage: Eukaryota > Metazoa > Arthropoda > Insecta > Odonata > Coenagrionidae > Pyrrhosoma > Pyrrhosoma nymphula. The sequence continues at coordinate 44,041,335 of OY754334.1, forward strand.
TTTTTTCCCGAGCCATTTCACTATTATTCCATGCAGCCTCTACCATAATATCACGTAGCTAAGTACATATATTTTTCTTTCCATCCATCTCAGCCTCCCAACATTCTCCTTGCTTTCATCACAATCATTATTGCGTCTTCATGCTTGTATTTTTATTTCATCACCCGTCTTTAATGTCCAGGTAACGGTGCCATGCAGAGATATATCCCTCTTTAAACTCCTCTTATACCTGTCAGTGGTTACCATCATCCTCTCTCATTTCTTTTGGTAAAAAGCCTTTTTCTCGCACAATTCTCCAATTTCCAACTTTTTAGTCCCAGTTTCACCCATAAATTTACACTAATTGGAGAATTTAAAATAATTACGTCATACCAAAATAAATTACCGAATTTCACATCAAGGGTAAAAGTGATTCAAGAAGAGCATATAATAGTAGCTGTCAATGCAGTTAATGCTGCCGTTAATTACTAACTCTTATATTAATTCCCGGATATTCCGTTTATTCATACATCCCTTCTGTCACTCAGGTCATCCATCACATATTGGTTATGCATCCTTGAACCTTTGACTGTATTTCATCACTCCAATAACTCAGTTTCCCGTGTCAACTCGTCCAAATTTTAGCCCTTCATAGGTTTTTCTGCAAACATTATTCCACGATTGCCTAGGTTAGATTTCCGTGTACCAATTTAGTTATATCGTTTTAATATTACATCTAATTTGTGAAGACATGGCTTCACAGACTTTGAGTTCGGATTATTTTTTTTGTGATGCGTTTTCTTTCAACTCTATAAGCGTTTTTGGCTGAATGTTTTTCATGAATGCAGCCATTCTTTTTCATTGTCTTCAAGCAGTCTTCCATGATGCTCTACATATACGTTTTCCCTATATTGATTACCATTTTCCTCACGATGAACTGGTAAATGAGCTATTTTATTTCCTCATGATTTTTCCTAAAATGTTAAAATGCTTAACTACTCTTTTAGTTTGAAATTAAATGTAAAAATCGTTAAATGAGGATAGTTGCGTTGGTAATGCAATACTTCTTTTTGGATATTCTATTCTTCTTGTGTAATTGACAATTGGATTGGCACACGCAAGCATATTGGATGCTCTTTTATGGGGTAATGAGCTATCAGCTAGGGAATCGAATCATATTAGAGAGGACGCTTTTGTGACATGGTAATATTGGATGAATACTATTAGATAAGAATATTGAATGTACAAACCACGAAACGGAAGTGAAAATTAATGATTATATCGAAGGCACGAGGAGAATATATAGCGTGGCGAGTATATGTTGAAATAAATAAAGAGAGGAATCATACATTCTTAAAAAACAAAGGATGGAAAATATGTTTGGAATGAGAGACATCTAAAGAATAAAATCATGCTTTGCAAACGGAAGAATCTGTTCCAAAGTCCTGCCTTTGTTCGAAGGAATGTCTCAATGTTGATGGCATTAATAGTGCCCACCCATATCGTGTTACATAATTTACATTTAATGTTTTAACCATCAACATGTTCGTTTTAAACACCGGTGAGTGCTTTTAAATGAACGTGGAAGGTAAAAAGTTGGTGTTTATGAAGCAGAAATTCTGCAATACGTCAAGAGCATCAGTATGCCACCTTTATCGTTTATAATAGAAAATTGCGTTCTTTTATTCGTCGAATTTTCCTAGGAATAAAGCACTGGGATTTTGTCGTTTGTAAAATTAATCATTACTCCAAGCCTTCTTACTCACTGCTAACGTCCCGTACAAAGTTGAGTGTCACTGGACACCCTAGACTCCATGGGGGATTGACGAAAAGGTTTGTCGTAAAGATAGAGGAAAAATGCCAAACGGTCTTCGAATTCCATCTGGAGTATTTCTCATCTTCGAGAAAAGAGAGAAAAAAGCAGTGCCATTTTCTTGGAACGGCCGACCGAAAAAAAAACACTCAAATAAATATGATGGGGTGGGGGAATATAAATGCCGACGCACCCGGTAACATAGTTATCTTTTGCGCGGGCTATCGAAAATGGAAGTTGAGGGAAAAAAATGCTATTCGAGGCCGGAGGGATAGGAGAAGAAAATCCCAGCCTCGGAGACACTCTGACGGTGGCCGTCCACAACGATCCAGCCCACCCACCCTATGGCCACCCTCGGTCAGTCCACCTATTCTTTTTTCTCTTCTCGAAAAGTATCCTCCCCGGAGCGAAGCCGGCCTGATCGGATTATATCGAAATCTGCTCAACCCATTCTGGCCGTTGTCCCTCAAAATGTGTCCTTCCTCCACCCTCCCACCCCTGGAGGTCTTCATTTATATACACACCCTCCGCCACCCCATTTTCTCCTCTCCTGTCCCGCAAGGGGAGGGCGAGTGAGAGGGGGTAGGGTCACATATATATATATATATATATATATATATATATATATATATATATATATATATATATATATATATATATATATATATATATACCCTACGGGTACAAACGCTTGTGGCCGAACCTTGAGAAATCCTCGGGAGGGTGTGAGGTTTGGAGTGTGTGTGAGATATCGTGCTTATGCCGTCGGAGCCTAAAGGGCGTGGTGTGGGGTTCAGAGAGTGTCCTGGCAGGGGGCTGGAGAGAGAAAGGGAATCTTCCCCGGAGAAGGAGAGAAGTAGGCGGTTAAGGTCGTGCTTCTGTGATCGGTCTCCAGGCTTTTGACCTTAAGCCATCCAAACACTTTCTATATAGATTGGGAGAGCGGGAAGCACTCTCACTTTTTATATCTAGTCGGTACTCTAACCGGATCGCTAGAGACTAACAATTTTCGATTATTAGTATCATTTCGAAGCGTTACTCATGAAGCAAAAGTTACAGAAGAGCGCTAGTCCGATGAATTTTCCACTCCGCTATAAATGATGAGCTTCCAAATCACGCCTCTAAAATCCCTTTTTATCGCACGTGCATGAAAAGTGTTTTTAATGTTATCACCGTTGGTAGTTGGAGCTTAAGATTACTGGATTGAAGGCCTCAACTCTACCGTGCTAACTCTTTAGTTTTATATTCCGTTTTACTTAACCAATTCATTTGTCCTTTTTTCTTCCTCGTGGGGCTTTTCCATCTATATTCCCTTTTATTATGTCCCATTCAAATTGTTTTTCTCTAAGGATGCTTTGTCAATCCGGACCTCGTCTTTCTGATAGTTCTTCATATGGTTTTCTTTTTTTCTATTTTTCCGTACACTTCCTCGTTTCTTATATTATCCGTTCACTTGATCTCCATTATATAAAGCATAAGGTGTTTAAAAAGTAAATACTGGATATTTCCCTAATATCTTCTGTATAATGTATCTTCTATTGTTCTATATGCTATTGCACGTAAAGAGCGTCATTATGAGATGGACATTAATTTATTTTGAAGGCTGAGAACTCATCTAAATATTCTTCATAGTATTTGGTGTTTCACTTCTTCAGGATGTGTCAAGGTTTAACGTCCAATCCTAAGAACGTTGTAGTGGACTTGTAATTCTCTTTACATGTCATTAAAGAAGTGAATAGAAATTTACTTAACGATTTCGAGATGTGTGCCCGAGGTTCATACCTAGGCATTTGTGATTGAAAGTGTGTAGTCCACGAACAAACCCTATCCCCTCAAAATACCGTTTAGCTTGAAAAATGTACATTAAATTCATCGGAGAGTCTTTTCGTACCCGATTGTATGTCATCCACGTCCTTTCTATCCAGTTCAAAAGGGCAAAGATGACCCATCATTTACGCCTTCAAGAAGACTCTGGTCCCCACCATCATCGTCCAATATCTCCTGGGGCGTGAAATTTTTCTCTCACTCCAGCCGAACGCTTTTGACGCCAACCGGTCCACACTTTCACCCTGGCCACGACCCGCTCCTCTCCTCATTTTTCCCTCCTCCTCATTACTGTCTCCTCTCCAACCTCCCATCCTCCCAAACCGACCGGGAGAGTGGGACTTCTGTGTATTTTTTTATTTGCCCTAAGGAATAGAGGGGGCCTGTCGAGATGGGAGGGATTTTACGAGGAAAGGAAGTCGTATGTGTGGATAGTCGCCAGATATATACGTATACTACATATTTCTTTTCCTTCTCATCACAATAAAATGTCAGTGCAAGAACGCTTGTAGGATTGGCCGGTTCTGTAAAAAATAGGAAGGTTTACTGGAAAATTGAGGAGGAGAATATGTCTTCACCAATTGTAATTCTTCGTTCTTACTATCATCCGGTGGAGCCTGTCACCTTTAATGAGCCGTCCATTTCAAAACACTAAAAAAAAAACGATGCGAAAATATTATAAACGGTTGCCAGATATCTTGTTAAACTACCCCAAAGCTTTTTGCGCAAAGAATTAGCTGAATTTTTAAATGTACTTCTTATGTTCAACCAAAACTATTGCTAAATGTTCATTTAATCTCTACTGTTTCTTCTCCATTAAATTTATTCATTTTTCAGAAATACCAAAATTCTATTCTTGCTGTGGTAAATATTGACTGTTATAACGTTTGTTGAAACCCATATGTATACCAAGAAACCAATAATCGTAGACTTCTCTTAGTTTGCTGCACCAAATAACTATTTACTCTATTCTTTACTATAACTCTATTTGGCTTAAAGTAGCATTTACGAGAATCCTCAATGTGACTGTATATTCTCAATATGGCCAATTATTATGATAAAATGGTTCCTCTCGTCGAGTGCTGTTGCCAATGTCTGCAATTTGGAGGCAGTATGTGGGGCATTACCTGAGCCGCCGAAACACATGCTAAACTAAAGTACTACTACTTAGAAAGTAGGGATACTATTATTGGGGGAAAAACTTTTATTATGCGTTATCATTTATGACTGAACAATGAGTAGTAATGGCTCATGGAACGAAGGAATAATTCAACTACATCGAAATAATTTCTAGCATTGTACAATTCACACTTTTTATTATTACCGACCATGATTTCGGCACATAATGCCATTATAAAGATATAACCAAATAAAAGGACCATCCCTTCATACTCTAGCCGGGACTAAGGATTCTAACGTCGGTGACTGATCGGGAATTGGTGTTTCCATCGTGGCAGGTCGTTGCCCTCTTTATAAGTTCGCAATTTCTGGCTCAAGTGCAAGAGTGTCTGGAGACGCATGAGCAATGAGTGTAATGTTGCCGTATTTCACATTAAATTATAATTAACACTGACATGCCAATATCGAAAATGTACTGGTATCATTCTGGAGAAATCATTTACAAGAGTGAACCATAGATATGATCCAGATTTCTCAGATCGCTCTATTGTGAGTAATTAGATATCCGTTGCAAGAATTTTAATGATGACAAGGTGGTAATCAGTGTCAGAGTCTCCTTTTTTTCTCAGTGCTTGGGCTTCTAGCGAAAACATTTTTTACTGAGAGAAATTTTAATCTAGAGGGCTAGATAGTAATTGAGGCCTCTATTTGCACTAAGGTTTTCTCCGCTCTCAATCGATTGGTGAAATTTCTGTGAGTATTTATTTTCATTATAATTTTTACCCTGAATTGGAATATCCAGTAAAAAATGTTTTTTCATCTGAAAAACCTGATCCACAATTATTGATTTAAATTCGATCTCGTTAATGGCTTAGGTCTCCATTATGTCATCAGCTACTCGTAATCAAATACATTGATAAACTAATCAATATCAAATTGAGGTAGATCTAAACTTAATTTGTTTCAATGAATTTACAAAAGATTCCGATCAATGATTGGCTCGTCATCTTATTCTGTTGTTATCTCCTAATAAGTAGCATTGGTAAGTAATAAGTGATCAGTATATGATAAATATACAAATATATATGGCAAATAATCGATCTGTGAAGGCGAATATATTTCTTAGGCATGCAAATTCCATGAGCACATAATATTGAGACTTCTAGAGTATAATTTTCATAGTCCTGCCTTGATCAATAATATTTATTACGTTAATATTTACTATGATTTCCTTCTTGCATCATAATACATAGAGCTAAGGACACCACTCCCTTATTCATATCAATCAATTGGAAGCCGGATCTTCATTTGCTCACCCTTGTTTTTATGAAGATCCATATCAACCTCTGTGCTCTTACTTGTACTTCAATGCAAATAAAGTAAACAAATAAAATATTATTTAACGACGAATTAAATTCAGATGAAGTACAAGTAAAATGATGACGCGATTTAACACATGATAGGATAATAAAGGATTAAGTGGTAAAATCCTAAGTTTTTTATTATAAGAATCTTTGCTGTTTTTTTTAAAAAGAAAACTTTGATTTTAAATTGCAAGTCTTTTTTAAGGATGTCAAAGAACTGCGATCATCTATTTTTACATGACTACTTTGTTTTTCAGAGGACCCATTATTAAAGAATGTGAAAATAAGCTACACGAGCTTACTATACACACGACGTAAATAGTGCCATACCGTTACTGTAGGCCGGCGAAAGATAAGACACTGATATTTAATGTCTCACTCTATAATGATCCGGAAGCAAGAAGTCACTCGCAAATGAATGGCACATTGTGAAAAATACTTACTAAGATTCCCACATCGATCCCATCTTATTAAGTTCCCTCACCGGTTCAACCGCTATTGAACAGTCTCACCGGATCAGTGAGAACTCAAGGCTATATTTCAGGAAATTGGAAGCGAGCTGTCGACGCGATTTTCCCTTCCCACTGGAGGCGAAAACGAGTCAAAGGGAAATGTTTGGAACCAGAAAGGAAACAGCGGATGAATTCCCTCGCGTTTCGTGTTTTGGTACTGCGGCGATCCTTGCTTGACTTTGAGGGAAAGGGAGAGGGGGTTTGGGCCGGGGGAGGAGGAGACTGATTCTATGAAAACCGCACGCGGGGAAAAAACAAATGCAGGGGGCACGCAACGAAGCTCGTCCTGGCACGAATGACGTCCATCCCGTTGTCTTTCATTACGGACGGACTTGTACATAGGCCCCGAGCACACGCAATGGGTGTGGCGTTTTGAAGTCGATTGCCTTTGAAAATAAATTTTGGTTAATGGTCCCCTTTTGCCCGTCATAACACGCAGCAAGCTCCTTTGCTGCTAACTGACGGAATAATTGGCCTCGGAGGAAAGCTGTGCGTGAGAAAGTCATGGGGCGTGACTTCATCGTCCTGCAGTTAATTATGATCACCGCGGAATTATATCTCTCCGAAGGGCCTTTTCTCATTCGCCTTTATCATTGCGGTTTTTCTTCTGTTTCGTCGTTAACAGTTTACCATATTTACGTTTCATTCTGATTGTAGGGAAAAATGTAGTTGAATAAAAATTTATTTGTAAAAAATAAAGTCATCGCTTCTGTTAGAAAATTGATAGTCCACTTAAGGATTTTGTTTTTTTGTTTCCCGAAATTGTAAACAGAAAATGTTGTCACAGAATTCTACTGACAAATATTGCTGTGCTGAATTAGGGGGAGACTGGCGATTGACCATTCTTTCTTCGTTCGTCATTCTTCATTCGTCTTCATTCGTTCTTGGCGTTACCTTTTCTACTTTTTTATGACATTGTCACAGACGTGCAGAAAACACGTGATACTATTGTTTGGTTAGTGACCTGAGGAAGGGACCGAAAGTAAAGATAATTTACGCTTTGAAGGATAGGTTGGTTAAGATTATTTTGGAATAGAGAAACGGTGGAGAGGACCCGGTTTCCGCCAACTTACGGAAGGCGCCTCGAGGTTCAACAGTTTGACATCTCAACTAACATACGGTGTAGTACTCTTGAAGTGCTTTCCACTCGCTAACCAAATAGGAATCAGGTTTGCTCTGAAAAACCTCCGACACTTTATGGATTTGAACCCAGACTCATGGAATGAAAAGCGAGTAATCTAGCCACCACACAAACTCGGTTACCGTAGTATTTATAATAAAATGTTTTTCTATAGTTTCTGAAGTGTAAACCTTATCTGCTGAATGAGTTTGACTATTCATCATAATCTTGAAGTTACTTTTCTACGAACACATACACTTGCAAAACCACAGGCAATGCAGACTTCGTTCTATAGCAATACGATAACTTATCTCAGAGGAGTCAATTCAATAATTGAGTCAATTTCTTTTTATTACTTTCCGCTACTTGTAAAGATATCAGAGGAGTCAATTCAATAATCAATTCAAAACTTGATAACTTATATCAGAGGAGTCAATTCAATAATTGAGTCAATTTCTTTTTATTACTTTCCGCTACTTGTAAAGAGAAGCTATGAATTACTGAAGTAACGATTGTGGCTCATTAGGTGACTTTTTATTCTATTATTTAGGCATCCAGTTGAATGATTTCGCTTTAGAAGTAGGGAGAGCAATTTATGTTTTAAATAAATTGCTCTCCCGACTTCGTAAGCGAAATCATTCAACCGGATGCCTAAATAATAGAATAAAAAGTCCTGTTATATATATATATATATATATATATATATACTATATAGTATATACTGTTATCCATGAAACGGCATATGACCATGACGAACTCTTGAAGACAGCAATCTGATAAAAATCGAAGCTTTTATGATCTTTAATAATATCCTCTATTTGTAAGTAATGGCACATTATGTATTGTATCGTAGGAATTTATTGAAAAGAACAGCAACTCTGTGATTCCACTAAGAAATTTTTAACTTTCGAAACGACCAGGGTTTTGGTGTAAAACGTCATCTTCAGGTGAAGACTCTGACAGACAATTAAGATTGTAAGTATATTTAAGTATTAATTTCTGTTAGAGCCTTCACATAAAGACCACGGTTTACGTCGAAACCCGGGTCGTGTTTTAATAAACAGTTCTTTGGTGGAAACACAAAGTTTCTGTTTCCATTTCGATATGACTTGATTCGAGTGGCAAAATCTCTCAATAAATTTGTAGTGCGAGGCTGTGATACATCTAAACATACATTTATTCACTGACAATGTGAAACCTAAATTTGATGGACTTTGACTTCAAAGAGTGGTGTATAACATTAAGCCAGTGTACAGGCAGTAAATTACATTCACGACTCTGGCAAAGGAAGTACTCACCACTATATCAAGATATGACTAGCGAATGAATCACAGTTTCAACGAAACGAGTGTACTTAATCAATTTAGAACAGCTGCATTTTGTGATACCGTAGTCCCTACACGCTTGGAGTTCTCTCATGGAGTTAAACATAAAACCCTTACAAATGAAGTCAAGCATAGAAGACTTTTAATCAAGGGTTTACTGTCATTACATTGACAATGATTGTTTTCACTCCACTATTCGAAATGTATAATTACGTGACAAATGTTATTTTATAATGCATTTCGTTTGTGTTCCCAAAGAGATTCTTTTGCATGGTTCCTTACATTCGATGTAAAAAAGTGCTGTCTAAAAAAAAGAAACAAATTTAATATCTATTTTATCCTGATGTTTCTTAGTGTATACCTAATGTACGTACCTTATTCTATAAAACATGATAAACTATACGCATAATAAGGATACGCAATTAATGATAAAAACCTGATGAATTTAACGCAAACATTAAATAACTTCTTTTGAATATTATAGGTGTCATTTTTAACCCTGAACGCCTACCAACTCTGATTCCACTGAGTCTTACATTGTCTTCGCACGTTAATCTGAATCTATTTATTTATCTCACTTCAGCCATATCAGATAATCACTTTGAATGAGATATATCAACTCCTTAACAATAACAGGCCGAAAAAAATACTTTTTTTGAAAGAGTTGCGGACCCTTTTTGTGTTTAAATAAACACCAAAGTGATGAAAACATGATTTTATATCAAAAATATAGTATAAACAAGGTGTTTATAAAGATAAATAAAAATATTTAATAAATGGATGGAGTATATCTAAAGTGAGGTAGAAAATTAATTTGAAAATGTCGACATAATCGGCCGATTTCAACGCTTAAATCGTTATTTTTGAGATACTAAATCAATTATGCCTTAAAATGACTCTATAGACGGTGCAATCGAAATCCATAAAATATGTGTGGCTATATAATGTTTTCTGAAATCGTTTATTTTTCTTCTCGGTGAACATGTTTTAGTTCCACAAAGTATTACCTGAGTGCATAATATCTATATTTATCTTTTTTGGAGATTGTATCCTGAAAAAATAATAATTATTAAACTTGAAGTTGAGAATAACTTTCAAAAATTTTATCTTTAATACGTTATTCATTGGTACTAATCGGAATATTGCAGAAATCGTTCAGTACAACCATTATTCGTGCATCTCAGATTCCATAGGTCAATCTCCAAAATCTCATAAAGTCATGGATCCTCCAATGTGGATGTTACTGGTCTGTGACCTTTACATTAGAAGCGGAAGTTAACGTCAGTTCTTGAGGCCTAGAGGCGCGCTGAGTCTTGACTCATTCATTTTCTATTGAAGAGCTCACTTTCGCCAACGCTGGTGGCCATTGCTAAATGAGACAATTTCGGAAACATTTCGTAACAATATCCCATAAACAAGTTTGATATATCTCCTTGTTATTTGGCTTAAATGGCGTAGTGTTCATATAAATTTGCTCCACCTTGTCAACTAAGTCACAGGAGACTTTTCAACACACGCGCGGTTTAAAAATTGCAAATCATTATCTGTAACGCTACCATGTATTAGCTGTAACGCTGTATTCCCTAAATAAGACGGGAGTTCCATAAATATTTAAATATTTTAATTTCAGTGCAGATTCTCATATTATGGGTTTAGATAAAACACATTGTTTTCCTATTCGATTGCTAAAAAAGCGCATTTGAGCGCATTCTACGTCCAAGTCTGTGATCTTGCGCCACGTTGATATGAGTGTCAATAAACCATCATTGTTTCACACTAATCTGTATTCAAACCACATTACTTCATCAAACACTTACTCAACGTCACAGTATCTTTATCTGTGGATTTAGGACTGTTAATACTATTTTTCTGTAGATATTGTGCAAGCACCCATTTGTGGGCTCAATTGGCGCATAATGGACTTCATCAATACCGTTTACCTGCATACCACAGTCACATACAAAACAACTGTATTTAAGGAATATCCTCAGCATTTTATTATCTGATAGTTTCACAGGTGATGCAACAGGCTACTTCAGACTTTTGTTACAACTTCTGGCACTTCAAACCTGAATACGCTTGTTTCATTGCCGGCGAAACTCTTCTCAGTAAGATAATACAACGGAAGTCCACTTCTTCGTTTATACCGTACACGGAATCTCAATACCTCATGGTTCGCAGTCTCGTACGCCTTTTAGAAATCACATTATTGCCCTTTTATCCTTGGGAAATGATTGAAAAATAAATAGGATATCGCGGAAGTATTTTAGGATATGGAACAGGAAAAACTATTTTTTATCGAAAGTAGGTAGAGAATAAATGTGTTGCATTATATTATTTAGTGTACCACCATCGCATTTGTCCAACAAACTGCGCTGTACAGTTCTCGCATAAGTTTATCTACGGATGCGCTGAACGCTGCATCACTTATACCTACAATTACTCTGGTAAAAGTGTTAGTGTTAGCGGACAGAGGGAAGTTGTCATGTGGAAGTAGAAAAATCCCTACCTCTGAAACACTAATTTTTCATTTAGTTACGGTAGCAGACTTATTAGTTTAGGGGTATCCAGTTGCAAAAAAACAGATAGCAACTACCCTTTCACTTGATATGAATAATTTTGGAATATTAGCCATTTCACTCTGAAAAAAGTGAATTTCTACTTGTGGTGTGTCTCGTACCAGAAAAATAGAAAATTCCACAAATTTTATGGCCATATATTTTTAAAGAAACGAGTACAACCTTTTGATATCCTAATATACCTCTGACGGCCTGCATACTCCGTGAGATGGGATTCTGGAGGGAACACATCAATTCCAAACTCTCCCTTTTGCTTCAGAACTCGTGGGATGAGCATCGTTTGGCTTTTAAACGTAATGAAAAAGACTCACGTAAGGGCACACGGCTCAGAAACGGAGAACGCGCAAATCCATTCAAAGTCACGTAGTGGTGGCGGAGGGATGATATCGAGTGAGGCTTTCTGAGGTGAAAGGTCCCTGTCGCCTTAGGGGTTGAAGCGATGTCTCCTGAAGGAATCGCAGAAGGGAGGCGAGAGGAAGCCACGAGGGGAATGAGAAATAATTTGCCGACACGGAAGTGATAATGAAGAGTGGAAGAGAAGAGACAGAGGAATTACATGTTTTGAAGAGTTGGAATAGAATGGAGGAGACCCAGTTGCTTCAGGCGGCGAATAATTTAGAAAACGATCGAACTGTGAAGCGTTATATTTCTGACGCGATTTTTGCGTCAGAACTCCCTATTTTTTATACGAGTATCTTCTCTCTGGAGCGCATAGATATACCGAATTCCATTGGCACTGGCTTCCAGTTCCTTGTCAAATATCTTGAAAAGAAGTATTACAAGTGAATTTAGTACATTCTCTCATCATTAGGAGATGATACCCATTTATTAATAACGATAAGGTTCCTTGAAATTTATATGCAGTAATACCTTGCGCGAACCATTTAAATTATTAAATGAATACATTGGATTGGAAATGTGTACATATGATGAAAAGAAAAGAGATATAATGAGCGAAATATATGAAATATATATCACAGTGACGATATTTTGAGTTATGGTATGAGTTTGAGTTATAATATGCTAAAAATGTTCAGTAGAAAATGCAAGATATTTAAATTAAATTCCAAAATATTAGATGAAACCGATAAAAAGTGCATTTACTGCAAAATTCAACCACCCTCTCAACTTGGCCATTTCTTATCCTTCGCCCATTCCAACTCCGACTACATATCCATCCTTCCCTACCCCTGCTATTGCACTCTAATGTTCATTACTCCTATGTTTTTACCATCATGGACTTCTGTAATCATCTCCAACGGTTGCCCGTACACCATACCCATCTTCGTCACAATAATTATTTGTAAACATGTGAGCACACCTGGACCATTATGAAATTGATCCCAAGTGCCTTTTTTCAACCAACAGTATTTTTTCAGAGACATTGTCCTGATGGCATTTTTAACGTGACACCATGAGGTCAACCTCTCGTCTGGATCCAAACCTCCGATCTTATGTGGCACGTGTGACGTTACTAGGATGATCACTAATTGTGAAGGTCATTAGGGAAAACAAGGCCTTTCTCTTCGTTAAATTTGTAATCCAATGGAAGGGGTACACTATAGAGAAACAAAATACTGTGAACCGAAGTTTAAGAGTTCCTAAATAGGTGCTTCGGGAATGGATTAATATATATTTTGCCCTCTGTACTTAGCATTTTTAATATTGAAATGTATTCGACCGACTTTATAAATTCGGACCGAATAGGAAGTGTTTTCTGGGAGATCTTTAAAAAAATAATTTTTGTTCACAATCAGCACCTTTTTGTTTAAAATAGTATTTTTTGGTGTACAAATATGTATGTATTTTATAGAAACAGTATAGGATCGATATAAATTGAATATTTACGCATTTAGCCATACTGAGAAAAGCTAAAGGATATCTAAAACTAACGATACCTCTAGGAAAAGCATTCACAAAGGTAGGAGCGCGCTGAAAATCAGCGTACGACCCTTCAGATAGACCCAGATGCTGATAGTAAATAAGTAAATAAAGTCAGGGTCAAGAGGAGCTTAACCCCGCAAGGATTAAGAGGCCAGAGTGTTGGAGTAATCAGGGGCAGGAGGAGGCGTGAATTGAGGCTTAAATGAGATCGGGATTGCCGTCGAGGTGTTGAGGTTAAATGTTTTGGATCATCGCCCGCGTGGAGCAGAGGGAACGACGCGACGCGTAGGTGAGAAAGCGAAATGGGTATGTTGGGGAGGCAGAGTGGGGAAAGTAGGTACTGACGGAACTTGAGAATGGGAACGAACCGATTAGTTTTTCGGAATGAAAGCACGATATGAAGGGAGAGAAACGAGTGGGAAACAAATAAATAAAGGGTGAAGGGGATCGCAGAAATAGTTGATACCTCTTTGGCATACCTCATTTTTCAGACAACATCCAGTTTAAAAAAATAACCAGCGTCAAATTACGACATATATCTGTAAAATAAAGATACATAAAACGAATAACATTTATAAAGCGCTTTTTTATAATGTTTACTTATATTGGATTTATTAAGTATTTATAATTACTTTTCTACATAATCACCTTACATGTTAATGCATTTCGTGAGCCTTTCGAGTTTTTAATCTCACTTCGGCCACTCGATTTTCTTTCGATCCTCAGTCAACTATTTTGGCACCCTGCGTGCAGTTTCCAAAATCCCAATGTTTCTGTTAACGTTTCATGGAGATCTATTATTGACAATCCTGGGCATTTTTCATGAGTTTCATCAATGGTTGAACTCCTGTCTTCTTGAATCTATTCTACAATCTACTGCAGAATTTCTTCACTGGCGATTGATGGCCTTCCACTCCTCCCGTCGTGCACATTACCAAAGAACACGAGTCCATTTTTCTACTTTTTCCTGTGCGTTACACGTTCATCGTAGTAAGAGATGATTTGTCGATGACTTTTACCTGCTGTCCCTCATTTAGCGTGTTAAAAACGAACTACAGCACGAACCTCGCCCATGGAGGGATTTGAAACGGACCGGGTCATATAAAAGTTGCAGTGGGAGGACGAGGTGGCCACAAGAAAGGTTTGGTGAATATTTATTCGTCATGAAGCAATCTAAGAGACATAGACAGTGCTACCAAGCGTTAAAAAATCACTTTAATTTTCCCTTTATCAGACTTTTATCTTTACTTCCCGGATATCCCTAGTAGGATGCATGCTTACGTGATATTGTTGTGAGCCGTAGTTGCGAAAAGTAGGAGGAATAGCGGCAAAAAAATGTCCAATGCCTCCTTCCCTCGTAACTCGCCTTTCAAATTTCCTAATTTTACTTTCATTTAGCTATTATCCTCTGTTCCTACCTTCCTTTCCTTTCCTTGTATTTATCACTTTAAAGTTATTTGTCTGGTTTTATTTCTCGGAATGGAAAATCCATCCCTCTGTCTAAGGCCCCAGAATATCAATTGAGGCTCCTTTTGAGCATCAAGGTCCAACTACATATATAGGAGGACACCAGTAGCATCGAGGTGGTTAACTCTCAAAGTGACACTCCTTGAAACGTTCGCGGACCCCGGTAGGTTGATACCACCTCTTTACGAGTGATCGAGAAGCCGTCTGCATTGGTAATTAAATAAATTCTCTCAGTGCCATATTATTCTCTTTCGCTGTCACCTTGCTAGCTCCCCGCTTCTCCATTTTCTTATTTAACGGTGATTTTAAATACTTGCCTCTTGATGCCTGTGCTCGCCTCGGTGCTGACCAAGTAAAAGCTAGTGAAATCGGTCCCTGTGTTCTAATTCTGACCATTCAGACACTAAGAGCAAGAATATTTCGAAGTGTACCGCATTGTGCCATCAAGGCGCGCACAGCAATATGTAGAGGGCACTCCAATTGCAGCACGCTTGATGGGGCGTCCTATGATATAATGACTCCTTGACGTATATTGTTAAAATCTGGGTAGTCCAGACGCCGTGTTTCCCTCCGGCATACCTAAATTTCTCAAATATTTGTATCCTTGCAGTCATCTTATTTGTGTATAAAGGCCGTTTTTCAAGATGATTAGGTCAGCACTTCAGCATTCAGTATCTACTGAAATCAGCGCCAAAAACTGGAAACAAAATTCGGGACTTAAACTTGAATTCAATGCCTCAGAGCCTGTGTTTACATGCTGCTCTTTTCAGTGCACATTGGCGCTGTTCGGGCATTCGCAGAAGTACGCAATGTAAATTTTTACTGCGCCATTTTTTTTTGGCATATTTAAGCCAAATCATGGCATCGTGGAATGATTGTACTTTGTTTAACAATTCTGGACAATTCCTCAAGATATTTTTTTTGGCCTTGATATTTTGTTATTGTTATTTCTTATCAAAAAAAAAGATATTCCTTTCACTAAATGACTGCTTTTTTTGTCAAATATTCGACCAAGTGTAAATTTATATCGATTTTGAAAATGAATTGATAGCATTTTGGTGCTTCCTTGCACTCGAGGCAAAAGTTGCAAGCAGAATTATTAATAAAAATAAGAGACTCGAGAGTATTACCACTTAGGTGATGACTAGGTTGCGTTCAGAATGGAAAGGCAACTTGAGATGCAATTACGATGAAAAAAAACACATACAGAAAGAAACATAGAGTAAAATCCGTATGTTATCGCTTGTTTCTTTAATTTCGCGTCAAGCTCCATTGGAAGTACATCGCTAAGTATTTACTTAGAACTTCGAAACAGTTCATAGAAGCCACTAGTTCACTCCTTATGTTCTGAGAATATATTTAGTGAATTAACTCAGCTCAATGGGTCATTTCTGGAACAACGTGATGATAATAGTATGTAAAAATAGCAATGCATCGCGTGGTCTCGTAAAGTCAGTATTTTGGAGTGTCACGTTTTGCAGATATTTTTATTATAATTGTTAATGCACAAAATATCAATTTAAAGAATGGTGTAGGAATGCGTATCGCATCCGAGGCAATATAGCTTAAAAGGTTTCGGTTTTTCCACCGGATAAGGGTTTCCTTTACTTCCCTCACGGTACGTTACCCTTCTGGAAGACCCAAGAGCTTTTCTTTTTCATATTCGCCGCGAAAGTTTGAAGTCTAAGATCGAGCAAACATATTTCATTTTTTCATGCAAATAATATCGCTACGTTTCAAAAATTGACCTCCTGGAGTTGCCAATTATATTTTACGCTCAGTCACGAGACAACAATGATCTATATGGCCAAAAATGATGAAAAAAACCATCAAATTATATAATAGCACGAACTAAGAAGATTTAGGCGATGTTACGTTGTATTTGAACATTATGAATGGATAAACCATATAAGCATTGCCCATCCATAGTATCCTGTTGAAAGGAAGTTGGTTCACTTTAAAGGGCTTAAACGATGAGCTGCGGAAATAAAATAACTTTGTGGCTACTTTCGGTGGCAATAGGTCGAGGATACATTTAGGAGTATCAAGTGGAAACGAAAAAGGTTAGAGAAAGCTGGAGAGTCGTTGAAAGGGCATGGAGGGGAAATGCCGAGAGAGAGAGAAGCGGAAAGGTTCATGTTTATTTTTTATAAAAGGCACCTAAATGTCTCGGGAAGAGGTGAGATTGAAGCCATTAGTGTTTCGCCGCTTAGTGTTCCCAGGTGTGGAAGCGACTTGATTCTCCAGAATTCTCCCAGAAAAGTCTTCCTCTGTTGATCCTCCTCCTCTCCTCTGTGCACCTAAAGTGTTGCCACAGGTGGCGCACGTTAGCAGACACATTCGCGCCAACGGCGTACAAAGAGGGATACTAAAGTATTAGAGTATTTTCCCATTAATACAATCACATATCTCTTATTGTTTAAATGCTAATTGTATTTTATTAGCTTTGAAAATTCGTTCTCCGTCAGGTCTGATCTCTAGAAAACATTTTCTCGAGCGTCGCCGGAATGAAATACGAAGTTTAAGTGTATAAAGTGGATTGTCGTCCGCATCATTTTAAAGCAAAGGTCGTGAATATTATGTTATCTTTAAAATGAATGTGAAATCATAATTTAGGTAAAGGATCGCAGCAGAAATCAACAGTGTCGAAAGTCTTCCACACTCTTTTATACCGCATAATAATAGTATAGGGCGTATATTAATGCTTTTATGAAGCAAGCATTGCCCACATCCATTAAAATATATTTCGAATGCTATTAAATATCGTCCATCTTTCTGATAATCTTAAATGCTCGCGATGATTATTTTAATTGAAACCCTGTTAGACTTTTTACATCATTGGTAAATTGCCCGAGCTAGGGGAAAATATTGGCAGGACTTAGTGGAATACTTCACCGAAGTTCTTACACTGCAGATATTGTTGCATCAATCCATAATATTTTCCATGGTGAAATGCTTCGATGATAATCTCAAAAATTATAATTGATGATTGTCTGAAAAATGAAGTCATTGATTGATGGTTGGCTTCCATTTCCTATATATCAGCAAACTTGGTCCACGTATCCATTAATTTCTTATTTTTACAATAACTGGTGACAGAATAATTAAAACTTGTTAACAGTTAACCATTCCCATTTGAAAATGTTAGCGTCAGTAAACTTTTTTGTCCAAGGCAGAAATAATGACTACTTACAAAATTAGGTCTCGCAACCCTATTGGAAAAATTAAAAGTCTGGAATAATTTTTATATTTAAATTCAGATGAAAATGGAATCACAATATAATATAACTTCATGTATTTCATAATTGGCTACATTTCCAGCAATATATCGACCGTGAAAACCTTCATAATTTTAGCTCTTAATATTGTAGATACTTCATTATTCGGAGAGAGAGAGAAGTTGCAGAATATTTTCAAAACTGTTCAAGAGTGACCTTTTGTCATTATGAATCGTTCCAATTAAAAGAAAACTTTTCTGTAAAAATATTGATGCATACAGCCTGTTAAAAATGAATAGCTACGCTTAATCCGGATGAATGCTATGACACTCCTTTACACGTAAGGGTAATATGCCACCGTGGAAACCCACAGCGCTGACCATCTTTAGATAACCTCCCTCGTCTAATTAGCAAACATCTCGTGCTATGGTTTCATCCTTCTTTTTCTATTCGATGCGTTTGCTTTGGCGAGAGAGCGTCACGCCATGCAATCAATCGGTCATGACCTCCCGATATTCCGGAAAGTAAACTCTTCGTCCGAGATGGACGGAGGCGAGCCACTTCGTCGTTCAGGACCGGCCATGGAAAAGTGTGCTCCCACCGCGGTTTGCTGCGGGCACACAAAAGATGGCGCTTCATCTATTTTTTCGTGGAAGGCGGTGTGTGGCGAGCTATACGGCCATACGCCATCGTAGTCAACCACTCCCACCATTTACCACGGTCCACACGAGACCCGGGACCACCACCTCGCCCGCTGTGTCAACTCGTCCGACGTCCGTGCAGCGGCGAATATATATTAACGTCCTCCTCTCGCCTACTTCCCCTATCCCTCCCTCCCTCCCCCTCTAACCCCTACCTTATTATTCCCCTTGATCTGCGGCTTTGGCCTCTTTCACTATTCATCTCATCTCCCAGCACCATTTATTTTTCCTCCACCCCTTATATGACCCTCCATTAGAGGTGAGAATCGATCGTGAGTACCCCGGAAACATCGATGTTTAGGTACAATTCCAACGATATTTGGCGTTACTTGGTTAAACCACTACATTATTAAAGAGCACAGTAGACCTTGTAGAAACCACCAAACAATTTATTATAAACTGTACAACCGGTTTCGCTAGCTACGGCATCCTCAGGTACACATGCTTTACAGCGAGTAAAAGGAATAAAAAGACATGTACTTATACAAAAATTTGCGAAGTGATGGTAGAAGTTTTGAATTATAGGATAGCATTTCATATCCTTGGTTTCACTCCGTATGTGCTGTAATCGCTGCGTAATATTCAGACTATTGTTTCCCCAAATTATACCTCTACAAACTACCCTGCAAGTCGCCGAAGTGGCGAATAAATGGGGTTGCTTCTGAAGCAGCCACGAAAAATGGACGAAATAATGATATGGATTTGTATCAGAGAATGGAAGGAAAATAATTTTGTAGACGCAGTTTTGTGTTTTCTTGTTTTTCGGTAGATTTCGAAGAAAGACTACTTACTGTAGTCGTTAAAAGGGCCGTGGTATATATGTACATATATACCAAGTCTGTCAAGCCCCTGTTTAAATTGTGTATATATAATATGTATATAGGTATAGGTATAGGTATATAGGTATATCACGTTTTTAAACACGTGAACTGCCGTAATTTTGCAGTAATGATTCCAAACTTATACATTAAATCTAAAAGTGCAAAATCTCCGTCAAATTTGTTATTGAAAAAAATCGAACCAAAATGGTAGAAATGGGAAGGTATTTTTTTTAAATCAGAAAAAAACTCCATATGTCCAATGAAAAACACAATGAATTTTTTAAAGGTGTATTATTATTTCCACGAGTATTGCAAATGACTTATGTTTCAAACATTTTTTATTACACCAACAATTAGCTCAGGGGGTGAAAATAATAGGGGTAAATGTACAAAAAAAATCATAACTCCCTTATTA
Source organism: Pyrrhosoma nymphula (assembly GCA_963573305.1). Classification (NCBI taxonomy): domain Eukaryota; kingdom Metazoa; phylum Arthropoda; class Insecta; order Odonata; family Coenagrionidae; genus Pyrrhosoma; species Pyrrhosoma nymphula. The sequence goes on from OY754334.1 coordinate 44,061,476, forward strand.
TTTACATTACAAAAGTCTTTTTAATTATCTGAAATAGTCAATACAATATCTACAACTTTTGTTTCAAACATTTTTTTGCACAACCAGGCGTTATTGCAAGGGGTGACAATATTACCTATTTGTATTTTAGTGGTCGAAGGAGAAAAAAGTCATAACTCCCTTATTATTGACTGTAAAAAATCCGTTTAAAGTTATCTGAAATTGTCAAAACAATATCTACACCTTTTGTTTCAAACATTTTTTTGTACGACCAACCGTTATTGCAAGGGGTGTCAATGTTACCTATTTGTAATTTAAAATAGGTATCTTTTAAATATTAACTCTTGCACTATAGTCTTTTTGCACTGCCTTAAATACGAAAAATTTCCGAGTAGATCAATTTTCTTTTTCTTATTAAAATATGAAAATTTTGAGCTACGAGTTTGATTTTTGGACTTAAATGAAGCTAAATCTTCATAGTTTATAATTAATTTAACCGATTTGTTTAAATCGACCGAAACACTGATAAGTTTGAACTTTTACTGTAAATATTATGCAATTTTAGATCTTTTGCCATTTCCGTTGCTATGCATTTATTTTATTGTTACCCGGCCTTGCAATACGCATTGCAGTCTAATAAACTTTTTTTTTCAGTACAAATGAAATTCCAAACAATTAAAATATATCTTAGAAAAAATAAGTGTCGTTGAAACGGAGCCTTTACGAAAAAAATAACGTCTCGCTAGTCACCGAGAGAGGTTTCAGTTTTGAAAGGAAGCGGCCGCCCCTGGAACTTTCAGTCGGGTGAATATTTTGCGGCGATTCAGCGCTAGAGAGCGGCAGAGAGCGTCCTGACATCATGATTTCAAAAGACATGTACTCATTGGTTGATTATCGCCGCCATCTAAAGCTCATGAATGTACTACAGTGCTTATTTGCCTCCAATGCATCATGTTACAGATTCACACAATTTTACTGCCCAGGTGGCGCGCGGCAATACATATACATGGCTATAACTCGGCCAATATCAAGTTGATTGCGCTGAAACTTGCGCGCATACTTCATCCGAGTGCATTTCAGCTATTCGTGTTGTTCGCTAATATTTATTAAAAATATTAGCTTCGAAATCTACCTGTGCCTGTAGGCCAATGGACTATTTTGTTGCAGTCACTCATGTTACGTAAGGAGAAGGATCTTTGGTACCTATTCAGTTTTGCAGAGCTCCTATATTATCTTATTGCTTCTATCAGTTTTCTAGATATATGATACTGGGTTAAAATAACAGCTACTCTCTCACCATGAAGGTAGCGTGACCTGGAATATTCAAGTAACAAAATGATTCTTAAGGTACAATGGTTAATTTTAGTACAATCCATGGTTTTGTTATGCTATGACTGTACTACTGGCGGTATTATTCAATGTTTTCCTCAATTCGTTTTCATCAAGGTAATTTATCTGTTACTAAAAACTATCCGTTACAGCAGTATATGATTGATTAATGATACAATCCTATTTCCCCTTGCCAGGGTACCACTTTTTTCTCACACGATCTCTCTCTTCGTGGATAGCTATCATACTGCGGTCCGATGGTTGATGATTTTTTCATTGATGACTTCTCGCCCATTTTGCGTGACTACTACGGTTATATTCAGTAATCGCCTCATAACATGAACCTTACCATTTGGTTAGGTTGTTAATGATTTGTAGCTTACATTATATTATTGCTCGTTCACGGGTATATTACCTTTTATGCATTATAACATAATCGGTTTATCCTAATTAAATGTATATCCTATAAGTCTATGACCGCATTTATTTTTATGACGCATTATTTATTCAACTTATAACTACACAAGCTTGCAGGCATCAGTAAAACGACTCTTAATGTTAATAGAAACCGTGGAAAATTAACTTAAATATTACATGGTTTTGGTACGGAGGCTTCCGCGGTTATTTTTTGAATTGTTTTTATTCGGGTTTACATTTTTACATGTTACGGAAAATGTTTCTCTGCAGCTCGTTCAGGACCTGACGATGCTAGTTGTAACGCGAGCGAAACTGATGTCAAGAAAAAGGAATCAACGCGGGAAAAACCCGAATAAAAACAACTCTATAACAGTTTAGTCAGAAATATGTTTCCTACATACAACCTAAAATATCAAGGTGAAAAATATGACTGTGATATTTGAGATGCATAAAATATAATGATTCCCTTGGTGATTGTGAGATAGATTGTAGTTAAAATGGATATTTTTCGAATGAATATCTCTCAAGTACTTCCACAATTATATATTTACATTTCTTTATAGTATACTGGAATGGGTACCAAATTATCCAATCACAACTATCCGTAAATCCAACCATTACGAACTGTTGCCTCATCAATGTTAATATGTTCTCTACCTTTCAAAGTGACCTATATTTAAATTTATTATACATATTTCATACCAGGTTTATAAAGAGATGATTGTGATTCTGCTCACTTACCCTTCGAATCACATAAGCTACTCTCATGTTGGCATTAATCATTAATTTTGACAAATCAACAGAGTTGCTCAATTTGTTTTGCTTACTCAGTCATTTCTGGCTGTTTAAATATCATAGGCATTTTTAAGGGAATTTATACTTTTTATAATTTTCAAGGTTTTTTATGTAAATATAAGAGTCTGTAAATATTTAATTAGCAAGGTCACAAATAAGAAACAAGTGCTGAATGTCGCGAAATATCCATTTCCATAAAAAGATTTATTTTCATAACACAGTGTTATTCTTTGAATATTTCCGGATATGTTGCATACAAAGATCTTATAAAATGTGCAAAAATTTATGAAAACTTATTATATTATAAAAAGGTGTTAAAAAGTTAAGATTGAATTTGCAGATTTATCAGACCACATACAATTTCCATGACTTCATCCGAGTACTGGTGCTAACTGTGATCAATCACGGAGTGTGCTTTTTTTGAAACTCAATTACTCTAAATCAGCTTATCACCTTCTCAATGTGAATTCTGAGACTGGCTATTTTCTTTGTTTCAATAACGTCCATTGCTGCAGATTTAGAACCAAATGGTACAGTTGGTGGTCTCACTAAGGTGCAATTATTATTATTAATAGTTATGCTGGAATATTTGAACCCCCTATCAGCCATCCCCGCTGAATTTGGTAGTACCTTCTCCATGAACCCTTTTTTTTTCAAGAATTGTAAGGTCTGAGCTCCTGCCCCTAAACCCATTTGAAATAAATGTAATGAATTATTTTATATCATTCTTTGTATTCTGTCCAAGTCATTGTCTGATGCAAACAATTAGATGACTTTTAAATATCAATTTACAAGCAATTTATATTACTTTGTGCGTAAAAATGAGAATAACAAATTGAATTGGTGAGCATTTTGCTATTGAATTTGAGGGGGAGGGGATAATTACCTTTCTTAGATGATAAGCCAAATGACGTACTGTATTCCTTAATAAGTTGCAAGTTAATGAATTGAAGATGCCATAATATGTACTATCCTCTCCAAGGGGCAATTTTGCTTTATTTTCATTTGAGTAAAATGAATTCTACTTTTCAATATTCCATACCAATCATTTGGGATATCTTGATAGAGCTTGGTATTATGTAATATGGAGTGTTATGACTTAACAACACAACTGACTCTCTTCATAGTTGAACTCAAAATCTGAATCTGGTGAGCTTCCTTCAGATTATGAAGGAGGACTTGAACTTGATTAGAATGAATCTTTAAGTGTACCACATAACTCTCTTAAAGTTCCAACAAATTAAAAAGGAGAGGTAGATATGCTAGCCTGATATTTCGTATGAGATTGAGCAGTGTCATAATAACGCACCTTAAAATTGCAGGCTATCCCTTTACTCCTATAAGGGGATACCTTTATACCCTTTTCATCGAATAAACACCAACTGCTTTCTAGAAGCTGGGATCGTCCGGCACTTTGAGGTCCATCTGATGAAAATACGTCTGCAGTATCCGTAGGCTCATCAAGGTGGTCAGCATCCTCAACAAAATCTGTAGAAATAAAAATTAGTTAGAAATATTAATAGCAAATAAGTATTCAGCAAACAAAACAGTAGTTTCCTAAGGAGAGTAGTACTTAATAATATTGGATAGCTTCAGTTTTAAGACCTTACTGGAACATCATTGGTGCTGCCATGGATATTTGATAACATCATTTTTTTCCGTTGCATATCAATAGATGGCTTTGCCTGGAGTTTAAAAGTTCCTTTCGTATCATTTTGGTAATCAAGATTGAGAGAAGCTACTCCATTATTTGGCTCAGAGTTTACTTGTTCCTCATATCAATTTAAATTGCATGACATTTCGAAGTTTTTTTCCATTTGTGAAAGAATCCAACATGTTAACTTTAAAGGTCGTTAGAATATCAGTATAAACTTATATTAGTTTAGAAGTTTCACAAAAGAATTACGAAGTAAGAAACAGGTTAATCACTATGCCCTTAAAACTTATACTTTTTATCATAGCAATGTAAACATGGCGTCCCTTAATGTTCCATTGGCTTGTTCTTTTTCATCGCATTATTCTAGTGGTAGAATTTAGACATTAAGTAAAATACTATGAACAGGAGTACTTATTTAATATGTGAAAACCTTGAGATGATCTTTACAGCAGTATAAAGCTGATATAAAAGACTCAGTTCACGTCAAGCAGCCTTTAAATATTTTCTTTGAATGGATTCTACTTTAGGAACGGAAATAAATACTTTTCAAGGTTTTCGTATCGATTCTGATGAACAATATGGCACAATATACCACTTATAGCTCATTTTAACGCTTTTCAGCGTTTCCAGACATTTTTCCGAGCTTTAACATAGTGTTTCTCATGACTTCACCATGAAATTAATATGACGGTAGAGTGATTCACCGAGTCCTAAAATTATGCCACTTTTAGTGTGTTTATAAGTTTATGTACTGGTTGCAAAATATGGTATGGTTATGGTAAAATAATGCACAATTAAAAAAAGGTCGTGCATATTCCTATTGCAAAAAGATTTTCTAAGACATCTCATTTTCTTCTATTTATTACAGACAATTGCTTTATTAATTGAATTGTTATTGAAGGGTTTCAATGGAATTTTAACACTTAAAATTTTCCCACATAGTGTCGAATTCCGCAAATTCAACGTGTTTCTGTAATACTGATATTTTAGCTGTCGTAGAAATAATTAATGAAAGTAAAAAATATTAATGTCCTTTTCTGTATGTTCTTATGGTTTCATTGGTACATTTATTACCATCTGTTGCTATGTTTAATTGTATGTTACTATGCTTGACTGATACTGTATATTTGCACAATTTAAAACATTCTAATTTAATGTTTTTATTGTTCTAATAGGAAAGACAATGGCAATGTTCCACAGATATTTTATTGGCGACCGGTTTCGATACAAGGTATCATCAGGCACCCTTGTATCTTGGATACTTTGTATCGAAACTGGTCGCCAGTAAAATATCTGTCCCTTGCATTGCCATTGTCTTTCCTTTTTGAACAATAGTGAAGGAGTTCCATCATATTTCGCCTGATACCATGGACTATCAAATATGTTTAAGATTGTTCGATTTTGTTACTTGCCTCTACATTTGTTAAAGAAGGAACCTTTTGACAAGCCAGATGGCTTAAATTTATGCCACTTGTGTATTCAATTAAGGCGTTATACAATAAAAATTCTATTTTCGATGTTTCACCAACATCGATTATTTATCTAAGATGGTTACCGATATCAAATATCGATATCAAATACCTTTTCTTTCGGTGCCCACCACTACCTCCAGCTCTTCTCCCACTCCGTCCACCCACAACCCCTGACGTCGGTCGTCCGCAGGTTACGCTCCCGCCGGTCGGGCGTCCAGGAGCGGCGGACAAACAGTTTAGCTCCTAACGACATTCCTTGGCACCGACAAACAACCGCATCCCAGACCAGGGCCCAAACAGCTCCCAAAATCCCAACCCCACTTCTTCACCAATCCGGTTAGATTATGAATGCTTTCCCCCAGCGCATCACTGAATCCCGTGCCGCCGAGCTGATGCAAGGGACGACTCCCGTCCCACTAAAGTCTCCTCTTCTACCCGGGTGATGGTTGGTGGGCAGAGCAGTGGTTTGGAGTTGATGTGGTGGCTAGAGTACTGGCTTCTCATCCCGATGTCACAGGTCCGAATCTCGGCTGCAAGGATGATTTTTCATTAGAATTTCTAAACCTAATTGAAAGCAACTTGGAGAGCAGGTTAAGTGCGGTACTTGGACGTACGTTGGATGAGATGTTTAACTTTACACAAATTGGCATTTTTTGTTCAGAGTAGACTAATGTTGTCCTCACTTCTACCTCCATAGTTTATCCATCCCCCGTATATTCTTTTATTTATCGACCATGGCCATTCTTCAAGCTCCTTCTTGCCCTTCAAGGAATTATTAACCCCGAACAGCTCAACTACCAACCTTGCTCTTTTCCTTTCATAAGATTCGTATATATAAAAGGAAACTTACAAAAATTTACATTTTCATTCTTATATGACATTTTCTGCAGAGTTTCTCCTCCGTTCCGGTCTTTCGTCTCTTGCTGTACTTATCTCTCATTTGTATTCCCTTTTCCTGAATTCTATTGGCTGTTCTTCGAGAAGCTATTTGGTAACACTTCCATTCCTTTTCATTTTCCAATACTGTGTGATTTGTAATTTTCCTCACTAACTTCATTTCCGCGACTTACAGCTCGTTTTGGGAATGTGTTTTGCATCGCTTCTTGCTTCTCCATCTGCGGGACGTGAAACTGTGGTCCCATACATATATGGGACGTATAACTGTGGTCACCATGGAGCATTTGGTGAACAGTGAAACTATACCAACGGGTTTTCCTACTTATTTACCTCATTTTTTGTTTAATTCCCCATATAATCGTCACCAACCAACGTACTCACCTAATTTCAGTGACGAAAAATACTTCAGTTTTCGCTTGCCTACCCAACCATCCAACGGTCTATACAACGGTAGATATATCGAGCAGGTCTTGCCGGAATCTGCCCCCCAACTGTAGCACCGCCTGGGAATAATGGCAATGCTAATTATACCTCATGGGAACCGGGATTCGCGCAGTGCTTCCTCCTATCATTATTTAGTCTCCGTGCGCCCGAGTGTTCAAACAGCCAAAAAGGGAATGCGCAATGAGCAGGAAACTTGGGGGGCGACGTCGGATTTGGGTCTACTGCGCAGTGCTTTAATGCACTTATGCATCATAGAATTGTCATCAGTGCAATTAAACCTCATTTTCTCAGTGGCTACGCTTATGTTGATAATAATTTCCCCTGATTACTCCTTCACAAATTATTTTTAGATAGGTTTAATGGAGGCATGTAATTATTTCACCCTTTTAATAATATTGGGACGCATTTGTATCTGAAAATGCCTCAGTGAATAATGCACACAGTAGGAACGATGAATCACAGGAAATAATATTAGGTACGTTATTTCAAGCATGCAAAGAAAAAATCAATCTTGAAAGGATTGAAAACCTATAGCGTTCTTTTTTTGAACCAATATTTTGTAAATAATAAATTAGACTATATTGCTGCTAAATTAGCTCTACGTTGCAGTTTTACAGAAGTTGGAGTTCCTCCGTTACTCATTCAATCATACCAGGAAAAGAACTTTCGAATGTTTCTTGAATTTAATCCTTTCATAGAAGCTATAAAGAAGAATAAGAAACAGAAAAATGGAATCTAAAATTGACGTTGGAATTAGAAGAGGATGCAAACTATCAGTAGAACTGTTCAACATTTACTTGGAGGAGGCAATACTAGAAGCACATGAAAAGGGACTGAGCAGAATAAAGATTAACGGAGAAGAAATAAACATGCTACGCTTCGCAGGTGATATCTTAGTCATAGCAGTAAATTGTAATGCCCTTAAAAAATCACTGAACACAATGGACAAAGATTTTCAATAATATTACAGAAATAAATAAGAAGAAGACAATATTCCTAGCATGCGGAAGAGAGAATTTTCTCTTAAGCTGCATGCAGAAGTCACGCTTCTGAAACTGGAAACAGAAGCGAAGGATATCAAGCGTAGAATAGCCTAAACTTAGAAAGCGTTTTTGATGGAAACACAACTACTGTGTTCAACGGCGAAAGGAATAAAAAGAGTGCTTAAAACATTCTTGTGAAGCGTGGCACTCTATGGATTATAAGCATGGACCATTGGAAGAACATACCAGAAAAGATTGGATGCGTTCGAGACATGGTTTTGAAGGAGGATGCTGAAGATCGAATGGACGTATAAATACTAAATAAAGAAGTTTATAGATGAGTAGAAGAGGAAAAAAACGTATTGAACCCTATGCAGAAAATAAAAACTAGATGGATTGGGCACACCCTGAGGCGCAATCAGTTTGTGAAGAATATAAGTGAAGTAAACAAAGAGGGAAAAGTTCCAAGAGGAAGGCTAAGAGATAGAAACATAGGCCAAATAAAGAGCAAAGTACATAAGAAGAACCACTAGCGAGTAAGGCAACTAGCGCTAAATAGGGGAAGATGGAGGGCTGCGGTAAAACAATCTTAGGATTGAACGACCAATGAGGAATGATTCACTTTCATATATCACTCCATAATTCATTTTGCGTAGGAAATATTTATAGGTTGTTCATTAATTTTTCTCTCGTTGAACTAACCGAGTTTTCTTCCGGTACTTAAAGTAAACACGAATTCACGTATAATTTCTTTCCCAACTTTGGTTTGCAGTCAGAACATATTCATTACCTGATTATTAGGGTACTTATTTATGCAATATTTGAGGTATATTTTTGTTACTAATTATTCGTTAATCTATGGATATTTTGCACAAAAAACGCATTTTTCAAATTGATTTCTTTATGTACCTTAAGTAAGACACCATTGTGAAATAATTCATAAGGAGTAGTTTTTGTTACTCAGAAATTTAAGTTGACATAATTTTCTGGTCTTTAAACAATATAAGTATCATTTTTTGTGCTCTGAATTTTCCCGTCGTTATGCATATCTCAGCGGTTAAGTTATAACAACTAGAAAGAGCAGTTTCAACTCATTCTGGCACCGAGTGCATTAGGTTTGGTGCGAGGGGGAGTGACGGCATCTCGGGTCACAATTGCATGACAGCGAATGGGGATTTTGCTATTGGAGATAGCAGATTCATAAAACATTTAAGCGAGAGTACGATAATGCCAAAGAAAGATATGCTTAAGAGCACCACATAATGCCTATTTCGAGTTGTGCACGTTGCAAGAATCTCGCTACAGAACGATATGTGTCCGTTCGTAAGCCATATTCTCTGTGCGACAGCATTGGAGGAGGATTAATCACTAGATGTGACGTAAATAATTCACGATGCCACTGTGTATCCGTTGATAGATCCGGCGCTATTGCAATCGTGACGGTGATGTCAAAGACGTTCAATTGTACACATTCTGATTTCTAAATAGAGGAATTTACGAAGTTCTTAATAATTCAATTTTAATGTTTACCATGGTGTAACAAATTTGGTTTACCTAGAGAAACATTTACAAAACATTATAGGGAAACATTTTTCTTTTGAATCTTTCTCTGTAGGGTTGATTCTCCATTGTTCGTTGCAAGTCTTGGGGAATACATTTACCCTCGGGAAACTTAAATAAAAAATTGCTCTTTGTATGGTTATATCAATTATTTGTTTTCAAATACATCGAGCGATCTTAGACTTCCGATTGACGAATTATAGGAATATCTTTCTAATTATAGTATCCTACAGTGAGCGCGTCATTATGAAAAATTTGGTATTGAGGTACCTTATAAACGGTATTTTAAAGCATTTAGTTTTCGTAATCCATTTACTTAAATATTATTCCGAATTATGAAACTCAAGAGCACTTATATAGTTTGAAATGATTAAGGTGGAAAAAAGTATGAATCAATTGTGGAGTTTATGTAGCAACATGTCATAAAATTTTCGCTGCTATTAAAAAAATTCCGTGAATGAACATCATAAAATTCTTTACAATCTTACTAAAGAAACACATGGGAATAATGCCAACTTTGTCCCATGAAACGTTTCATGAAATAAAGTTTTAGGATAACTTTTGATCGTGAGTAGTCAAAGGTAGAGTATAAAGTTAGCAATATCACTACTACTATTGTATAGTACTGGGGGAAATAAGGTATCGAAGGAAAAATCCCTGAGTAGCAGGAATAAGTTCCAAGTTTACTGTCCGCTAAGAAAGGAATATAATATCAGCCGGAACAGTTTCATCAGAACTTTCAGTGTGTCAAAAACAGTTTTGCTCCAAAAAGGTTTCAAAAGCAGTCTCCCAAGTTTTCTTTCACAACCCAATAATTGTTGACATCTTTTTCCAATACAATTCATTTCTCATACTTTTGTACCTCATTAAATACAATTACGTGGGATACTGAACATATAACCATTTACAATTTACCACTGTCATAAATATGAAATGAGAACGGATTGAATGTTTAATGTCATATCGGGCTTGATAATAATGCAATAAGTAAATCGTCACCCGTCTTGTACTCATGAACAATTCTCACCACGTCAGTCCCGGGACGATTTACTGAGCATTTTTTGGTATTTGCAGTTGCTACTGAATGTACTACTCTACTGTGCCATCAGAATTGAAACATGTTATAAACAGACATCCCAACTTAAAACATATTTTTTCAACTGTAAAATACAAAAGTATTTTATTTAACTTGTTTAAAACGAGAGCATCCCTCAAAGTGACGCCGTAGACATTCTGTAAGATAAGGATTGGCTGTAGGATTAGCATAGGTAAAAAAAAGTCTGCTTCAAAGTAGAGGGGGAAAGAATGGAGGGAAAAGGACGGAAGAGGTCAGGGAGTGAACGGTGAACGAGAGAGAGTGAAGTAGATGAAGGCTGGGTGAGAAAGAAGATGAAGAAGAGCGAATTAGGCCACTTCACTCTACCCGCACGAGTGTGCCTTCCCTTAAGGTACGCTAGTGCGAGGAAGTTTAGTGGAGGCGGCGGACACCGCGAACCTCTCTCTCCGGGACGGAACACGGCGCGCATCGTAATGGAGTTTCGGAAGATAGCAGGGGACGATCGGGCTTCTTTTGTTTGCGGAATAAGGAACGGACACTTCCGGGCGAAAAGAGGGCGCCCCCCTCAGTTTGCGGCCGCGTGACGTGAGTCGTACGCAATGTATCGGCTCATATTTATATACGAGAGAATGGATATGCAAGGTAGGATCGTAGGAAATGGCTATTCATTCTGTGCTTTGGCATCTGAACCCACCTCAAGGTAGACATGCTGCTCACCATTTATCATCCCTTCACATTTCAGCTTTTCTCCTCCCTTTGTCCCACTTACGACAAGTGTCATACCTTTTTCTCTACTCCACGACAGTATATTTCCCACCGACGGGTAACCTGAAGGACGGAAGCATTATCATAGACACATGCCTATCACGCATCATTCTCATTCGGGGTAGGCACAGTCAAAGAGTTTTGCAATTGCTGTTTGGCCTCTTTTAATATTTTTCACCATAAAGCCCTACCCTTGCATACTTATCTCGATTGTATGATATTCTTCTAAGGTAGGATATTAAGAAGCTTAAAAATTTAAGCGTGAAAAATTGCAATTAGAAGATATTTTAGCCGCATAAAATTAACAACATGTATTGAAAACTGGGTTTCATTAGGTCTCCTCGGAATCATACAATAATATCGTTATCAGTAGTCAGTAAAGATGGGTTTGCTCTTGTTGCTACTCCATTTTATTTTCATATCAGAGTGTATTAATTCGTATTGTATTTTTTCGCCACTCATAATATGCCGGTATCCCATTTTTTATTCTTTCATACACATATAAACTTAAGATTCTTCCAGTCAATCTGTTTTTGGAATTCTTTTTCTAGAAATTTGATCAATTTTCTAGTCAAAGCTATCTAGAATCAAGGTACTATTACGTTAACTAATTCATTTTTCAATTTTTCAATGTATTGCATGTAATAATACCCTCGTAGCAGAGGACGTTGTCACATCGTTGCATCAACGTGCACAATGTTACATGACAACATGCACGTTGCCACAACGTTGCATCAACGTCCAAGCACAAGGTTATCATTCGACGTTGAGTCAAGTTGCATGCAACGCTGACGTCAGCTATGATTTAAATTATACTTTATCTATACTTATACCACAGGGGTTGGCAAACTGCGGCTCTTTGGATTCTTGCACGTGAACATTGTATTCACGTATAAATATGTATTTAATGTTTTGAATAATTTATTTTACTAGTTGGTTTTCTGCTTCTGAACGTGAATATAAACATTAGGGAATTGGAAAAAAATCTTTTTTATTCTCAGTATAATTGTACTTACATTCATACTACTTGGCAATATAGGTTTTAGTTAATTAATGCCTGATAACTGTTATCGTGATTGGATGGCATTTCTTCAAACCATTGCACGGCATTGACATTTAAAAATTAGTTCTCGAAGGCACTTTAATCCACGGGAGTGGCCATATATATACGACTTTCGTATTAATTTCGGGAGCGACGACTTAATTTCGGGTGCGAGGATATGAGCCGTAGGATATATAATATTACCAGTTAGATACAATGTAGTTAGGTAGAGACAAGGTAGGAGGCTACAACGCATTTGCTAAAACATGATATCGCGTGATAATAACCTACATAGTATTTAAAACGTAAATTCTTTTTTATTTTAATAGGGCAGGGAAGAGTCAGTGGAGAGGGCAAGGGAGAAAGTTTTACATGAGTAACTAAGAAAGAACCGTCTGTAGACATGTTATCATCATTAATGTTAATTATGTGATAATTTCATTGATGGCAAAAGCTAGAAACATTTTTAAAACTCGCCTTAACAATGTTGCACCGATAATGTTGCAGCGATGTTGCACTGTTAACGTTGCAGCAACGTGGTTTTTCGGGAAATTCGGATGTTGAGGCAACGTGCATGCAACGTTGCGACAACCAACATCAACGTTGAGTGCACTTGTATCTTTTCCCATTGTAACGTTGTCACAACGTTGTGACAACCTTCTTTGCTACTAGGATAACTACCATGCTGAAGAATTTTTTAAACTGAATCAGGACTGACACTCACCAAGAGCCCTTTTGAGTGATACAATTAGTCCTCACTTTAACTCTTGCTAAGCCTTATAATAATCTCAATTGTTTAATCTGCCTTTCAAATTTCTCTCTTTATCTTTTCCTCGTGGCATGCCTTAAGCGTCACAAAAGTTCTAATTTTAAAATGTGACTTTTTTGCAATAATCTGTTTTTGAAATGCTGGCATTATGTCCGTTGGAAAATATATGTTAATTTTAGAAATAATTTCAAGCATTAGAGCGTTCAGAGATATAAAATGTGGGTTACTAATAACGGAAGCTTCGAAAGTAAATGCGAAAGAAGAATAAGAATATTAAGGAGTTAGATATTTCAAGTTTTAAGGAATAAATATTTTTAAGCGATAATTTTTATTTCTACGCTTGCACTCTATCTGCACATCCTTTTCTATTCCTGACCTAAATTTTAGCCCACGCCAAAAATCCTCAATGGGTAGCTCTATGAAATTTTCACCATTAAATCTATAACTGAAGAAGGCGTTTAACTAAAACTTAAGCCATCATTATGTAGAAGTTGATTATGAGCGATGGGGAAAAACTAATTAAATACTCAGCGCCATTCGTGACCTGTTTTAAATTTATTTTCCTGAGACGAGTGTTGAAAGCTAGACAAAGTAAACCTCCGTCAATTTGCCACTCTCGTCTCCCAAATATAAATAAATTTGACGCTACAAACACCATGAGCCATGCTGATCACCTTGTTAGTCAGAAATGAGCCATGATGCAAACAAATGAATTGTCTCGCACCTCTTCAAAGAGGAAAGATGATAAGATTGAAGAAGAAAAAAGACTTGAGAGAGGGAAAGGTAGGGAAAGCCGAGAGAGTGCTGAAATATTTGGCGACATAGCGTTACGAGCGTGGTTTCATTGCATTGGAGTTATGGAGAGGTTTGAGAGTTAAGCAAGGCGTAAGGCAAAGATATTCTCGAGGAGGAACGGGAGAGTGGGGGAGAGCGAGAGAAATTCCACTAGGCAAACAAACAGGTTTCCGGTTTTAGGGAAGCATTGAGGATAAGGAAGAGGGAGGTCGATCGTGGAAGTGATGGGGGGTGAAGGATGTGGTGTGAGATTAATAGAGGATGAGAGAGGGTGTACGTAATGTCTTTCGATTTTGGTTCAACAAATAGGACACGATCCTTTGCTGCATCTTTGAAAATCCGCGCGACCTGCATTTGCGAAGATTCACTAGCATACACTAACGCCAACGCTACTGTACACAGATCTGCTACAACATAACTCGCAGGAATAAGGAGCTGATTGGAGATACCGTAGGTAGGGGCTTTAAAATTACGAAATATTGGAATCTCGGGAATGGGAAAACATAAATCGTACATCCCTAGTGGGTTTTCCTGGAATCATATTTTAACTTGATTTTCGTCGATAATTTGTGTAAATGACTATGACAGTGACAGAAAAAAAGCAGTACCGCTGTAGCCAGGGCTAAGAAAATTAAGTACGGAGTAACGAGCGCCCAATATTGAAAATATTTTGATTCTGCCTTTAAATTTTAAAGAAAAAATGAATATACGCTAATCTTTATCCACATTTTACACGGCGAGCCGCGGGCAGGCGGTGTTAGAACTCCAGCTATGTCAAGTGAGGGTGCAGGAGGTAGAAAAAGGAAGGGGGAGAGGCTGGAAGTGAATTTCATGTAAAAGGTGTCATAAACGCTTTTTTTGTTATGATCACTAATGAGGCGTGGAAAGAAGACATTTTTCTACCTGTTTATATCAGTTCGGCAGCGTATCTTTGATAGAGATTTGGAGAAATTTAAAGGCAAATTTCTGCCTTAGTTTTTACTTCCAGTTAGAAACATCTCATTTCATATAATGTGTTACTTTTCTGAAATGCATTAATATTTTCACATCAAAACATACCCATCTTGATACACCGATTTGACAAGATGTTGTACGTCACTTACTAAAATGAACTTAATATACATTTCAAAAGTCATAATCTAGATATTAACCAAGGTAAAAACGTAGAACAGCCCTTAAGTATTTTCACCTGTGAGTTTATTAAAATTATTTAATGTACCTATTTAGATCTACACACTTGCCTGTGGGCCGCTACAGAAGCTAGTGGCAGGGGGTGTTAGAGCACCAGACATGTAAATCAAAGGGAACTGGGAGGTGTAGAAGGCGAAGGTGAATTTCTAGAGTGTACCGATCGGTTTTTATTTTGGTAGCTAATTGTGTGTGGAAAGCAGGAATATTTGCACCTATCCTTTTGGCAGCATATCTCTCTTTATTACTCGCTTCACTCTGTTCAAGATAAATATAGCGCGGGGTCAAATGAATGTCCTCCACGCCATGCTAAAACTCGCCTGATATGAATTTTTCAAGTAATGTAGCCCTATCATGTAGCATCTGCATCCCAGCGGTTCCCAACCTAGTCCTTCCATCAGCTTTGTAGCACAGCGAATCAGATGTGGCTAAATAAGTTCGATAGCATTTTCAGTCTTGTGCAAATCATCCCCTTATACTTTAGAATTGGTATCTGTTGGGTACGTATTTGAGTTTTTTGTAAATACAAACAGGATTGTAACTATAACGATTGGGTTCAATATGCAATTTTTCCTATTTTACGACAGATTTTCCTCTTGGACGAAATATCTCATGAATTTCCCGGAAAGTGCAGGAAATTATTGCGCTTCGAAAATATGAGCATCAACTTCAGAAATAAGAGGCTAGTGGGAGGATGCTGAATGGAAGACTTCGCCAGAGTGTTTAAAGGGCCATGGGATGGGCACAGAAGTGGGTTTGGTTTACCCGGATAGAAAAGAAGGTCCCAGGACTCCTTTCATTAGATTCCCTCTCTGCCGGGAGCAAACTCGAGCAAAAGGAAGTGAGTTTCGAATCTTCAAAAGAATTAGGAAGGATTTGGTCTTAGTTGTCTTAGTCTAGGAGTATAACCTTTGACTGTGAGGCCAATAAAATATTTAATGAAATTGCAAATGCAGTCCCTTTTAGCATTTACTGCGGCAAGTATACGGTGGGTGCTGTGAGTTCGGCCTCATAAATAAACCTCCCTTTTATAGGTTTAAAAGGCCTACATTGGAATACTAGGTACGTAAAGGATTAGATTGAGTTGAAATCTTAAAGTATATCCGTAATATTAGCGGGTATATCAGTTATTTTCAGAAAGAACTCTCTCACATGCGCTGAGTATAATTTTTATATTTTATTAGCGCTGTACGCACTTCTCAAATCATTGCTAATGGAGGGATTATCAATTCGTTGCTGCATAAATTTAAAGAATAGGTAATATTGTATTGCGTTCTTTTGAAATTGGAACTTTTCATCCCCACAAATTTCAATAACATTTTCTGTAACTCTTATCAAATTCTGTCCAAATTTAAAGTTTTAGTACATTCTAGCAAAAGAATATGTGTATTTCCAGAGTAAAGGGGCAGAGTACAATGTTTTAAAACTTTTCCTTCTTGTTACTTTTTATGTAACAAATATAAAGTCCATTTAAGTCTCGCCTGTTTTAAGATAAGTATTTTGAAAGAAAGTTGGCGTAAATATCAATTAACTACTTTCATTGTTGGAATTTTGTTTACATAATCAAATTTGCAAAAAAATCGTTAATTCAAGCATTCAAGAATATATAGAACTTAATATTATATCTTGATCATATTCTGAACGAGTTCAGAACTTATTAATAGCTCGTAACAATTAATTGTGACGCCCTTCTCCGAATGGTGGGCGGTGGAAAGGTGGTCAGCAATATCTTGGGGTAGTTGATGTCAATTTCTTGGGTGGGAAGGTTTATCGTGACGGGAAGAATTACAAAGATAAACCCGTTGTCCCAATTAGCCCACCTAGTCTCAGGTGAAAGGTAACGTGGGGCACAGGATAAACTGTTCGGGAATCTCTAAACGCCACCTGAATAGAGCCTGAACCTGAAAAGAGGGACGAGTACGGCAGAAAAAGTACCCAGGTTTACCTGTACACTTGTGACCTCTTCCCGAGAAGGCATTAAATTGCCCCATTGGTCTCTAAAAACAATTTTTTTAAAATAAAAGTTAAATTTCAATTTATCTTGTTCCTTAACATTGATTCTACGTCAGGCGGTAGAATTTATTATCGCGCTAGCTGTCGCGCTTATACGTTCTGGATAGGTACATCACACCGGCAGATACGAAAACAGAATCGAGAAATAGTTACTTATATTTACAAAATATATTATCGTTTATTTCGGTAAGGTGATACCTGGAGCTGGATAAAATTTTAATCTTTTGATACATGTATATGGCATGAATTCAAGGGGACAGGAATACGAAATATTAATGATGGCATCAGCCAGGGTGGTAAAATTCGCGAGATTTATAATTGGGGTGAGGCCAGGCGTTTCACCATGCCAGGCCACATGTAACAAAATGTCAATTCATGAACATGTACCATGAACCTCCAACTTGAGCATGCTTGTGTTAAATGTTCTGTTGCATCAAATACTCTCGTGCAAGACCAGGACCACCTTCTCATACCCCCTTCGACATCCCATTCGGGATGTTTGGGGGTGCTGAATTTAATTCTGCTCCTAAAGATAAAGTATATTGTCGACGTAATTATAATGACGTTATGCTCCTAAGCTTATTGGCAGTGCCTGAGAAAATTAAGACATCTGGGCAAAGAAAAATATCTGATTAACAGCAATCCTTTTCCTATACCCCAACCTCCTAAATGTTCCCTACACTGAACATATTGGACTGGCATTTCTTTCCATATGTTGATGGGCTCGGTGAGAAATAAGGACCGCTAGTATTATTTTTGATGAAGATATGAGATAAGAAAAAAAAATCTCACGTAACATTAATTTAGTAAATTATGGAATTTTGGAAATTATATGGAAATATGATAATGCATTCCATTATATGGTTTCGTATTATCCCAGTGTGAACAACGTATCGTAAGTACGTGGTCCCCGACTACTAAGAACCTAATGCCGTCCAGTCCATCAGAGCGGGAGAAGCTAAAGTTCTTCGGCCCAATATTTTAGAATATTATCTTTCAATTTCAAATTATATTTGCTCATTGAATGATGTACTATATCTATAATACTGTCTACAAAATACTTTTTAAAGTGCATTTTTAATATTTACATTTTTAATTGTAGTGTTTCTCACTTATATTGAGCTTTATTTCCAATTGCCGAAGCTTTGTGTAAATATAAATAATTTCTTTTTTATTTTCACTTCACAATTTTTTTCATGTGTCATTGGTCTATAACTTCTTGGCATTGACACAATACATAGTTTTTCATGAAGATGAAATGAAATTCAATGAAAATGAAATGAAATTCAATGAAAAGTCAAGCACTTGGTATTGACTCAACACTTTATTTGAAAAACACGACAAGGTTTGGGCATATCATGCCATCACCAGATGATAGCAAGATATGCCGAAACCTAGGTCGTGTTTCTTAAAATAAAGTGTGGAGTCATAACCAAGTGCATGTTTTTTCATTCATTATGAAGGAGTCCCACCGAGTAACGCCAGAGACAGTGTCGTATATATAAATATAGTTTTTCTTTTGTGGGGCAGTGCAGCCTCTAACACCTTTTTATGGGAACATTTTGGACGCATGAGCAAGCAAAATTAAACTTCGTAGATTTAAAAGTGGGGCATTTATTAAGGTTTATTTCTCCCTTACGAACTGCTTTTAAAATATGCTGCTTTAAGGTATAAAGATTAGCCTGAAATTATGATATACCGTCATAAAATCCACTTGTGCAATTTACCTATATCTCCTTATTTTCTTCCCTTGTCGTTATCATCTATTTTCCTCTTCATTAATGGCTGGAGGACGAGGGGCGAGGGCATGTTGAGTATAGAGGTAGAGGGGAGAAGGGGGGATGGGGAAGCGTAGAATAATGAGGAATACGATAGTATTTAGGACGAAATAAGAAGAGACAGCAGATATACGGAATCTAAGAGAGACCTGAAGGCGAGCGATGTATAAGAGGGAATGTGAGATGAAGTCCCAGAAATTGGGATGTTAGGATAAGGGCTATCGAAAAACCTATCCATCGGCTGGCAGAATACCGAAATGAATGTACCAAATTTAGGTAGTGCACCGCAGGAATTCTCGTAAGGGTCATAGCACGAGAAATTGGTTGAGGCATTAATATCAAAGAAACCTGGGCGTTGGAGACTGCTTTTTGTGAGACGTTGTCCATATTCCTCGTCAAAAGGCGCCCATATGGAACACAAAGACTATTGTGCGAATCACAATAATTCCTCATTCCTCCTCGTATCGAAAACCTCACTCATCCTCTACATGTGCAGCTTTCCTTCCTCCTATACTCCCAATCTTCTATCCCCACCCACCACACCCACCCCTTACCCCCCGCGCATTCCACGAATCTCTTCCCATCTCATTTGAGCAGTCGCTCCCAAAATCAAAAGCGGCTTTTTGCCCCGACTTCAAAGGGGAAATTTGGGCGGGAGGTTTTGGATGGGGTGCGGTGGAAAGAAATGTTGAGATACGGAGAGGATGGTTTGTGTGTGTATGTGAGTGAATGTGTGCACGGGATGAGAATGAGACGGAAAGAAAATAAGGGAGAAGAACCCAGTTAGTTGTTAGGGGATGTTGTTTGATGGGGGGGGGAGGAGGTCCGTTAAGGGGAAAAGGGAAGAAGAGATGAGAACGGAAGAGGATAGAATGGAAAAGGCAGTAAAGATTTTAATTTCCCAGTTCCCTTGACGGTCTCCCTTCTCTTGCCGAACAAATTATCCCCTTCCGTCGCTTCCTTCTCCTGCTTCATCCAACTGTCCTTTTCATTGCGCAAATTCCCCATAACCCCTCTCATAGGTTTCTCGCCTTTGGTAGAAAGGGCTTGAAGGTCGGCACTCGCATCGTTACGTTAACTTCACTTTTCTGCTTAATTGTCATTCAATTTTTTAATTGGCCCTGCGGTTTCGCGAGGTGATGTGGTTTCTCGGGCACTTGCCGTAAAAAAATTATGACACTGTTGAGAGCATTACTTGATATAAATTTCCACATGTCTTGTACTCAAATTATGTGGTAGGAAGTTATGCGCACAGGTGCAAACATATAAATCGATGAGCTATTCGCCATGAAAAAATCATTTATCTCGACTGGGATTCGAACCCGGTTCTCCCTGTTGTCGGGCATGTGTGTTAGCTAGTACTCTACCTATATTTTTATTCAATAATTGCCGTTACCCTCTCTTGCGTTCAAACATTTCATTATTAATAAGGCAATTAAATTAGGGCAATGAGTCAGTTTGACACGTCGATAGTGAAATTTTTTTTTCGTCACTAAAACATGTCTTTGCCTCCCCCTATCATTTCCAAAAAAGGATCATTAGATCAATCGTAAGAAGGAACACTTTCGAACATACTTTGCCTTTTTTAAACTAAGGTTGTTCCAACTGAGTACCTTAGACGTTTGTAAAATCCAGGGACTTTTCTTTTTAAGTAGTATTAACAAATTCACTAATGCAAACAAACCTTACTTAGGTAGCCTACGAAATAAATCGATACCTTTTCCCAAGACTAGCATATCACTGTTTATTAGTTGCTTTATTTACTTGAATGTTGGGCTAAAAGGGTTTCATATTGTACCAACTCTCCAAAAAAAGGCATTAATTATACTTATTCTGAAAGAAGATGAAGAAATATATACATATTTACCAAAAAGATAAAAAAATTGGCTGTTTGTCTGCATGGATATATAGACGACGTATTTTTTTAACTTGTATTCAATCAAATTTCTGGCACACCTACGTATTTTGCTTGTTATGTCCCAATGCATTGGAAAATTTCTTTGATGGCTATCACTTTAGGTCTTTCCATAAAGGTTTCCGTAAGCCAATAACTTATTTTTTTTCCTCTTGGGATTAATATAACTTTAAACGTATATAATTTCATTCTATTTTAGTTTTTTTGCCATTCTTGAAGATGTTATAATATAAACTCAAATTAAGAATGAGCATAATATTATCTCCATTTTGTTTTAACGCCACCTAAGTATTTTTATCCTGATGATCTTAAGAAAACATGCAATGATGAAACGATAAATGGTTCTTCATGCCTGGTTCACACTGCCATAGGGAATATAATCACCCTCATGAATTCTGTATCTAGTGGTCCTTCCTAAAATTGGCACTGTAGTTAGATATCCTGGGCAGCGTGGTGGAAAGCAAAGGAACCTCCAAATCCGTGGTCTAGCCCTAGTGGTGAAGGATATCATTTCCTACATGAAATTTTATGACATGAACATCGAACTTCATGTTTTTTAAATACTGCTGCAATATGTGATTTTTTTTCTCTAACTCTGGAAATTTACAAAGAGAGTAATGAAACTCAGACATTGTGTCTCTATTCTTATTCCTATATTCATATCAATTGAACTCCGTCTATATATAAAGCTATTGGCATTGAGTACATAAAGCAAAAGGCTCATCTCGTTTGAAGATGAGTCCTTTGATAGAACTTTATGAATCAGGACGATAGGCATCCCGCGTCCACCATATAAGTCACTATACAATCAAGATAGACATAATGGTGTATACATGCTTCATCTTTGTTAGCTCATACCGTCAAATTTAGTTGCCAGTGAACTCATTCCTCTGTTATTAACTCAAGTTTAACATGATGGACCATCTGCATGAGAGCCCCACACCGGTCTCCGTTTTGAAGGAATAAATTAGTTTGTTATTAGTGTGTCAGTCTCTCGTCTTCTACTTAATCTCAAACGCTTCCTTTATGCCTTCACTTTTCCTTTCTCATCCCATTTACACATTTGGATTAATTTTTTTTACCTCCATTGCGATCAAAAAACCCTTTTCCTTTCATGTGTTGTTTTAATACCCTACGGATTTTTTTCCCTTTCCCTGCACCAAATACCGCTTTCGTTGGTATCCCCCTCCACATACACTCAGGGATTTCAGTTCCTTTTTTATCCTCAAAGGACTCCAGACGGAGTAATAAGCTTATTTAGATTTCCAATGAGGTTCACCTTTTCATAACGAAGTACATAGAGTAGCAACGAAGCATGAAGTTCACAATGCCAAGACTGATGATGATTAAGTGGAAAAATTCAACGACTTTGGCATCGTTTGCTTGCGTATCATTCTTTGCTACTCAAGCTTTTTCAAGGATTAATTAGGATGGTGCTGAGGCATTACCGGTATACGCTGTAACAAACACAACGCATGCAATGGTTGCAGATTAAAGGAAATTCCTATTAATTATATCAACCAATGACTTACATTTAGAACTGTTTCCAACGATTTGTTCTTCGGTGTTTGTAATGGTGGAGATGAATTTTAGTTCTCCATGTTACAAAAATTAGTTATTATTGTAAGATATTTATTTCTTTTAGTATTTAAAAAATACTTGAAGAGTTAATTATCAGCAAATACATTGGGTAATAAAAAATTTAAGGATTGATTCTATAAGTAAAATAGGATATTGGATTTTGTTTAGAAGTATTAAATGTGAAACAGTTATTTAAAAAATCTCCTTTTTTGTAGCTCAGTTGTTTTAAGAATTTAGCAGCTTTGTGTAAAATTATAGTTTACTTAACTATACAGCAGTAGAAAGTTTCCGCTCTCATTGTTTATGAGAAGAAACATCGTAGAAATGTGAAATTTAATTTCTGATCGATGATTTCGTTCAAGACCTCCTATTGGTCCATTGATTTCGGATCATCTATTCCATTAGCGGAATAATGTGAGCACCTGCCCAGGAAGTGCGAAATGACCGGTGAGTGCTCTTGGCTAAGAGAATAGATTACAGCTCAAATTGGATTGTATTCTAAGCTTATGTGTGTTGCAGAGGACTGTTTTTTTAATGCAAGGTGTGAAGCGTTTCATTTAAGATTCAGAAGCTAATGGACATGCGAACCTCGTCGGTTCAACATACTGCCACATTTATGCTTGTTTCGGATCGGGCGCGTGTTGGAAAGTGTGGTTAATTCTGCGCCCCAATGGTTCGATTCCGAAAAGTGGCAGAGATTGTTCATTGGAACATCGATCCCTACTTGAGGAGGACAATTCAAGTATAGTACGCTGTCAGTTGAGTGAGACATACTCTAGTTACCGTGTAGCCTTTCGTTAGGAGCAGGGTACTGCTGAAATCTAGTTTCACTCCAACCTTCCTCTGTTCCCTTGATAACCCTTCCCTCATCAACCAACCGGAGAACCTGGGTAAGGATATAAAAAATGAGGCCTGTAAAGGTTGTGATGTGCTGTGTTACGTTATATGCGGAACGATCGTAGACTCTGAGAAAGGAACACGATAATAGGCGCCGGCGTTTGAGAGGTGGAGGAGGATGGAGAAAGTGCAATGCAAGGAAAGGAAGACAAATTAGTAAGTAGTGTGACAAAGTGTGGTAGGTGGGGGAAGGACAATTCTGGATGAGATTAGAAGGCAAAGTAGGTGGTTGAAAGAGGTAATGAGGGGCGAGGGTTGCTTAAGGCTGTGATAGAGGAGAGGATTCTGGGTAAGTGGGGAAGAAAGAGAATAGGATTTATGGAAGGGATGATGGGTAAGATGTATTCTTGGATGAAGAAAGACGTATTATTGGAAGATTTTTACTTACTTCCATTCAAATCTACCTTAACTGGTAGATTGCCTTAATAACAATACAAACCTATCCTTTACGGCAAAAATTACCTGAGTTGTTGGCTGTGTCTTCAAATAACTCGCATTTATTTTTTCGTAGAAATCACTTGTTGTTTACCGAGGATAAGTGATCTAAAAAGTCAAATACGCAGTTTGATTTTGAGAGCTCATCTGACATACCATAAACGTCTTCCCTCGTTTTTCCTTGTGCGGTTTCTTAGAGTAAATCGAAGAGAAATTGAAGGTGGACGGAGAAAGTTAAAGCAGCGTTTTCGTATAAGGGATTCCGTTTAACTCCCCGTTAAACGCTGCAGTCACGTGCAAGGCGGAGGAAATATGCTCTGGAACGCGTGTTGTCACCGCTTGCGTGGCTAGTGTGGGGAAAAGTAGTTGATTGCATCGCACTTCAGTGCGTTATCTACTTTAGAACGAGATAAAATGATTCTTTCAAAAGGTGCGGAAAAAGGTAAAAGTGTACGCATGCGCTTTGCATATGTGCCTTTAAATCGTAGGCTTTTTGGTGGCTTTAGTGATGACAAAAAATAGCCGAGTCTTTTTAAAATGGAGGAATAAACTTTTTTTGCAAAACCATTGCTAGCGTGACATTAATAGCTTTAATGATGTTTTACCTTTTGATTATACTTACATGTTTAATACGCAATCGAAAAAATACTAAACATTGTCCAACTCTTTCAAAATCGAGCGAACACCATAGCGCATGAGGTTGAAGCCGCTAAAGACTCAAAAGTTAAAGAATAATGTCCCCCAATCAGTGAAATCTGGGGTATTACTCCCCCGTAAAACTTAACTTAAACAGGAAAACTTAAGACTTATGTAAATGCTACTCCTCAAAATTGTTGTAAAAGTTATTAAGGGAACTCAGCATCCTGGGAATATAATTTTTTTAGAGTGCATTTTGCAAAAAATGCAAAGTGCTAAGTTTTTAAAGAGCAAAGTCTCTTCATCCTATTTATTTAGTAGGCATGGTAGATATTAAAAATTGAAAAAAATCACGTGATCTGGCGACGTAATATAAATGATATGACGTCACTTCACGGTATTTTTACTCCACTATACATGCAATTCCACAGAGATTAATGGCATCGCACATGTTAAGTGTCTTTTACAATAAAAAAACACGTTACTATTCTTTACGTCTCATTAGGATTAACTATCTTAATTTTACAGTTGGAAACGGTTCGCATTACTTGCCGTGATACCATTTTGTGACGTCATTCACTAAATTATCAATATGACGCCGCTAGGCGGTTCTAATTTTTAACAAAAAAACAATTAAAAAAAACAATTTTTGTGAAAAATCGAAGAAAATATTTTGTCTGAAAATATTTAACCCTCACATATTTTATATGTTACATCCTCCACGGCTCACTTTTTCATTTTTCCCTTTTTCCCAAATTTGGCATTATCTCCTCATTCTGTATTATCTGAGCGTTTGTTTCTTACAAACATAAGTGATCAAATGCCATAATACGGGTAGATATACCGTTAAGCTGCAGATTACGGCTAGAGAGAGTTAATATTCCTCCTCCGTTGAATTTCCTGGTCCATTTATGCCATGTGTGGCGTTAAGCGATGGATATACTTGCCGAACCCGCTTGGCCATAGTTTATCTCCTCGGTGCGGTCTTGCGTGCGAGGGAGGCGTGCTATGTAGGAATCACCTGGAAATCCGTAACCCTTGAAATGCGGAGGACGAACGCCGGAATAAATGGTTGCGCTCGCGTCCGTCCACCCGTGCCTAGATGCTTTACCATCCCCTTCCCCTTCGGGCGGGAGTCTGCACCCTATTACTTTCCGTTCCGCCGGCCCTGAATGGTGGGGGAGGTCGGAGAAAGACGGTAAAAGGGGGCAGTACTGGCCGCCCACTTACCTCAGCCTTCCCAAGCAGTGGCAGCCCACGCTCCCTGTCCACAGAGGGCGTTCTCTTTTAATTCGGTGGGTCTCCAGATCCCATAGGATGCTCCCGAGGTCGTTCGGATGAGGCGTTAATCCAATTTCAGCTCCAAAGCTCCCACGCTTCCTTCCTAATGTCTCTCCAGTCCATTTCGAGACAGGGACCTCTGAATTTTAATTCAACAAAATAACCAGGAACTATGTCCTATAGGAGTACTAAAGATGCTTTCGTGTTTCGAGTGACTAAGTTATTAGATGCTTCATTTATCTTTCCATATACAAGTCTGCGTGATAGCATAAGCGTCCTTTTCCAATCCATATTCTTATGTTCTTTACCTGCCGTTGGGTCTAATGATTCATTTCACATCTTTGCTCTTTGAGATATGTCAAGGTTTTTTCAGATATGTTTTCTTCTGTATGGAGTCAAACATAGAGCGTTTTTGTAATTAAAAGTAATCATCGACGAGCTAGCATTGTGAAAGTTATCCATAGTATATATTTTTCAACGCAGTATCATACAAAACGAAGTATCCATAATGATGTGGAGAAACACAAAGTAATCACTTCTTAGTACTGTTTTTGCTATCGGTTAACATATGAATGTATACTGTTCATTACTAAGCTTAATTCAGTCGGTATATATTGAAAATAAGTACCTACACGGCAACATAAAAGGTGACGTTGAGCCATTCAGCAATAAGCTACTTTCCCCTTCAGAATTCTCAATTCTCGTAGGCCATTGAACTAACTTAAAAGAAGGAAAGTGGAATTAGATGGTTAGAAAAATGCGTTGTCCAATCATTTATTTTTTTTCGCTTCTTTATCGTGGAATTTCATATTTCATCTACATATTATTCATGAATTAATGCGATTATGTCTTCGTATTCATGAGTTTAAGTCATTGATGAGTTCATATAAAATTAAAGGGTATGTGCTGTGCTGTAAGCGCTCTGATTCCGAGGAATGTTAAAGACAAAATAAGAAAATTATTAAATTATAGCCGATGTATTCCGAAATATTTACCCTCTATTAGCCTAGCACTAAAGTCTCAGTGACATATTTTGTTGAAAGCTTCGGAAATGGCGGAAATGAACAGAAAACCTTGGAAAGATCAGTAAGTGTTTTCATCGGTAGGGTTATTCCATGCATGTTTTTATGGTCCTTTGTCTGTGATCGAAGGGCAATGATATTGCTCGTTTAAGCAGTTTCATAATCATATTGTGTGAACCATGTGGTCAGTTTTTTTACGCATTATATATTGTGACTTGGCCATAGAGAAAATACCATCAATGATTAACGCGTTTCAATTAATTAATTTCCCCGATTACATGGTTTACGCAGTACACTAATTTCAAGATTTCAGTCAGAGTATTTTGGATGATTCTAATTAATCAATGCTATCATCCGTGACCATATAATTCCCCAATGTAATCAGTTCTGTTTAAGTTAAAGTGCGGTGTTCTGTTGTAGCTGGCTGGCATTTTTGCTCAGATCAATTTTGATACGGAATGCTTAAGTGCGCCTCTCCAAGTTTGGCCATATGAATTCCGTGGCTAATACGCGTCATTGTTTTCTACTTATATGTTTAGGTTTTGCTCTCTCTTTCTCCTAGTAGCAAACTTTATAAGACTCGAGGGGGTAATTTCCCCAAATCTTTATGCTTTAATAGATTAATCGATCTAATTGCGTGTTGTTTGCCTAATTCATGGCTGCAGTTAACAATTTCGAAATGTACTAATGAGATTGGGCTGAGTGATCTTAAAGTTGATTGCAAGGGGATTTCACAGCATCCAGTGCTTCCAGATTCATCAAGATTAATAAACCCAATTATCGCCCATCAATTAATCTGGAGAAGTCTGTATTCGGAAAGGTGATCTTATCTGGATCGGCTCCGGGGTCCAATCAATAGCTGGATCTCATTGATTTGAATTTCGTTCGCTTCCGGAGCTAGTGATTCTGGCTCTAGACAAGAAAAAGTTACATAACGTATTCATTACCACTGCATTCTCTACCGTTGCAATATCCTTACGCAAGAAATAATGCGACCCTCCTTCGGTCGTTTCACTACCTCGTCAGATTCAGTGATTCCACTGCGAGGCATTATACTCTTGCGTTATAATGAAAAAGCGCCAACTTGCTGAGGGCGTTAAAATTGCAAGAGATGTAGCAAAAGACCGCTGACTCTTGGCTGCATAGTACCAGGTTAATGCGGATGGCATTATAATACCCAACTGTGAAAGTGCCGTCATAATTTAAATTTTTACATTTCTCTATTTTAATAGTAACGACGTTATTGCAGACATTTTTATTTACTTTTTGTGAGTGGGAGGTGAGTAAACTTATCACCATGATTTTGACCAATATTTGGATCGTAATATAAAAAATTAGTTGTTAGTTCTGTCGATGTATACTCTAATCTAGAAAAGACTTCGCTAAAAGGCGGGAGGCTAAGAGGAAGACTCATTTTTAGCTGACAATTTTTCCAATGGTAAAGGTGTTTAATCATTGAAAGTGGTGACAAAAATTGTAACAAGTAGTCTACAGATTAACGAAACGAATAAATGTCATTTTTGCTTCGAAAATTGTTCTGTAAAAGCCTTTTATTTAAATTGAAATATTTCATTGGATAAACTTTATATTATAACATCAACCACCTTTGTATCTGCAGTTTATCTGATCAAATCTGAGCTGCACCCTTCACCTATAAAATTTCACTCATCTACCCTTGTTTCACCATCTCTTGCAAAAGACGTACTTAGGTATTTAGAAATTTTAGCTAACTCTGGATAACCTTTTGAGCCAGTTTACAGGATACTTGAAAGCGATACAATGTCAACATAAAGGCTTTCTCCCCTTAGGTTGTCAATGGTATTATTTCGGGAATATGGATTCTGGGAAGTGATTAATGTCAACTCAAGGGAAAAAGATGGAAAAACCTGCAGAGAAGATGAAAGAAATCTATTTCGCGAGTTCAAAGTCTGAAGCGGCGTATGTTGACGGTTTGGAGGTTATTTGCACAATAATACATCCTCCCAGCACGGAAGTCATCAAAGAGTAAGGAAATAAAATTACTCAAATTATGATATAGAATGGCTGAAAATTTCAGACATCACCTTTCTTCTGTGACGAATATACTTTATACGAATATTCACTTTTTCATTGAGATAGATTCACGGATAAGCGGTATTAATCTGGTTATTCCTAAATTTGAGAGCTCAAAAAAACTTGTCAGACGATACATAGGTACCATTAGTTTTCATAACTTAAATGTTTCATTCATAAACCTTCTCTGCTTAGGAACAGATTCAGAGTCGCAATTAAATGAGATGAACGATTTCAAGATAAAATAAAATTTTTATAAAATGAATGTATTTCAGAAATTCTTTCGAAAATTGTTGTCTTATAGCTACTTATTTACATTACATTAAATAAGATCAATACTCTTTGCGATAGTTGAAGTGATGAGATTGTGCATATTTCAAAAGGAAAAGTAATCATTTATCCATATATTTTTCTTTGGTTTGTATACGAGGTGTTATAAAAAATAACGGGAATTTCGTTTTTCTTAATGAATATTTATTTATTAATCAATATCAATTTTTTTCCCTTCAAAGTAATCCCCCATAGATATAAAACACTTCTGCCAGCGGTTTTTACTATCTTGGAAGCACTTCTTGTACTCTATTTTCTGCAAAGAGTTCAGCTCCTTCAGCGATTCTCTTTTTATCTCATCAATGGTGGCCAAACGTCATTCTTTCATGGTTCTCTTCAGCCTCTGGAAAAGAAAGACGTTACAGTAGGGCATGTCCGGCGAATACTGTGGCTGAGGCAAAATAACGCTTTGTTTTTTACCAAAAAATCACGACTAAGCTGTGAGGTGTAAGCGTGAGCAGTATCGTGGTGCAATTTCCACGAGTTGTTTTGCCACAATTCTGGGCGTTTTCCTCGGATTTCTTCATGCAAACGTCGCATAACTTCCAGGTAGTATTCCTTATTGACCGTACGACTATGCGGCAGGAACTCTGAATTATTGAAAATCGGAATTATGAAGCCCGCGAAATCGAAAAATTCCAGTTATTTTTTTAATCACACCTCTTACGTTGAGGTTATTAGAGATATGTGATATTAGCAATGAAAACACTTAGTGACTTCCACAGTTTATTTGATACAGAACGACCTGTTTCGGCTGTCAAGCCATCTTCAGGACATTCAGGATATGTCCTGAAGATGGCTTGACAACCGAAACCGGTCGTTCTGTATCAAATAAACTGTGGAAATCACTAAGTTTTTTCATTGCTAATATCGAGCCCTTCCACCACGTCATAGCTTCTAATTTCGATTTGATATGCGAAATCTCACTCTCAGCTCTCGCTTTGGCTTAAAAGTTTGTTTTCATAAAATTTCACTGCATATTTATTAAAGACATGTGTATTAGTAAACATTTTCATTTGGGTGGCTGTTATTCTGTTTTTAATTTTTATAATCTTAATCGAATTGCCACAAAATAAGAAAAACGTACTCATTGTCTAAAATCAATATCTATTTTTACATAAAGATCCTTGTTATCGATCTGATATAAATTACAAAGTTTGAAATTGGCAAGTGGAAGATATTCCTACAATTCGCCATTGTCCAAATGCCGAGAACTTCAAAATTAATCCGAATTTCCATGTAATCTGAAGAAGTACATGGCTGTAATGAGTGTACTTGATAACCCTGTTAATATGTACTAATTGGTTTACAATCGAATATTATCTACGCTTGCGTCTCATAATATTTAACCAGCAATATCCGATCTCATAATACCCTCCTTTATTCATAGTGGCGGAACTCTTAGGCTCACATAACGATTATCAGGCCCTTGTAAGCAGATTCCATCATTCGTTTTCCTGCTAAAGTGTTGCCATTCCTTCCCCCAAAACACTTAAGAGCAGGAACTGCAAAGGAACATTTTTTTCTATCTCTCCCACTCTCAAGACATCACTTGCAGGAATACCGTTAACTTCTTCCAACCGCCTCACCTAAAAGGGTTTTCTCTTCCCTTCCTCGCTTTGCTCCAGTCGTGCTAGGCGAGCGGGTGTGGAAGGAAGCGAAATTTCCTGAAAACTACGCATCCGTGTATAAGACGTCGTTCGGCCGAAAAATGAATTGGAACAGGTGATCTTTAATGATCACTGCGAAGGACTATTAATTTTCTGCTGGAAAGGCTTTGGTATAATTTTTACCTTGTTGGCAATGCTTATCAATTTTAATCTTAAAATTTCACATTTTTTTCATTGAGAAATGCTCCCGTGCGCGATAAATAGCTTCCATGTGATTGAGCTGATTTAATTTTATAGTTCTTACTGCAGACATTTAGAGTTCATGTGTATAATTAACCAGAGATAAACTAAAAGTTAACTTAGCGTGATTCTTAGAGTAAAATTCCTTATTCGGGCTTTCATGCGGGGTAAATAAGAACAAGAAAATATAAGGCCCAATATTTTATTGTAGTACTGCCTAGTTGAAACTATCCAATTCACTACAGCTCGTTTAGCCTTTAGACCTTCTGTTCGATTGATTATCCTGATAAGAAAGTAATAGGGCGCTTACTTAAGTGTACGTAAAACATAATGTAGGGTTACTTTTAACAAATCACTGCATCCTAGAATATCTATAAAGAAACAACTCAGTGAAATCTATTACGTAACTCTTGCGTATTTATTTATTTAATTGCTCACATACAGCATTTATGCCAATTTTAAGTGACACAGTAACAGACTTTAAATAAAAACAACAACAATCAATGAAAACAATTGGTATGCGGTGAAAATAATAAAAAAAATACAAATAAAGCGTAGGTAGGAAGGGAGGTAAATGGGAGAGGTATTATTTATTCATGGGAAAATGGGACATAGCGAGATTGATAAATGAGGAGGAGAGGCGGTAGTGAAGTAAGCGCTTGACAAGGGATAGTCTGTGGATAGGCATATGGAGTAAGGAATGCGTACGTGTGGATCGACAAGATACTCAGAAGTATATGGAGGAAAGCAATTCAGGACAATCAATGAATAGGTTTAAAATATTGAAAATAAATTTTAAATCGGTTTTAATTCTTTGATGGGAGAGATCAGGGATTGAGAGAGAAGGTAGGATTGAACAAGTAGGCATGTTACGGCAGTCTGCAACCCTGTGTTTTACAATAGAGTATTTGCATGAGTCAGAGTTAGGTGACGAATTCCTTATCAACGAATCCTTACATAATAAAAAAGCGAACCCTGAAGTAAAACTTTTTTTGTTGTGTTTTATAAATAATATAAGCCATTGAAGTTGTGAATTTTTCGCATCACCATCGAGCAAGGAAAATCGCACGCTGATTGGCTACCGGATTCTGACGTCACCGCGCTTAGTCGCCTGGCTCTTGCATAAGATTTTGCCGTAAAGGCCTGGTTACACGGTACATTAGAATGTACCCACAAGAAAATGTGTGAATGTCTGAATGCCAGAATGAACGCGAAAATTCACCATGTAACCACACAAAAATGTACGATTGTATGAATGTCTGAGCAGAAAATAGAACCTGTTCTAATTCAGTTCAGACAATCGTACAAGTTGACCTCATTAGCGCTCGATCCGAATCGCGTTTCAAAACTTTGTTTCTGCGGGTTGGTAACAATAGAGAATTTGAAGGACCAATGAAAATCGGCGACACATTCTTAAATAGGTACAATTATAAATATAATACTTTTAATCTTTAACTTTTTAATGTATTATATTATTATATGTTGTGTATATGCCTTAAATGAATAATTAGCTATAACATGTATCTCACATGCTCGAATCAATGTATTCCACATATTCTATAAAATGACTAACGATAATATTATGGCGGAGCGGTGAGTCTTCTGCTGTAATAAGATTTTAGCATTACATTTTTATAGTTATCCAAGTTAATAATGTCTGCAATCCCAAGCATAAAATAATATATGGAGTTTCTTCTTTCCCCGTACTAATGTTGTGATAGTACTGAAGCTTATTAGCTATCGGTGAGTCGTATATCTCATATCGACATTTGCACATTTGTGACAGACTTTTCATGCAAGTACAACAAATAGTCCTTCGGTCGAGAACTATCATTAAATTGTAATCCATGTTATCCTACTCTGTGATTTTATATTCAACTGGCAGTAATGGGCTGGGTGCTCTCATTGACTGTTGTAAAGTTCGTAGTGGCATGACCACTTAAGGTAAATGTAAGCGAGAGATGGGCGTAGAAAAATGTTAATATTGGTCTCAGTTGAAATAATACAGAAATAATTTTACTGCGTTTATAATTGTTGAAGATTAGCTATAAATTAAACACCTGAGGTTTTTGTGGGTAATGTAAATTTATGAATTATTTTCCCCGTAGAAGAACCCGTTTACGTGGTTTTATAATTTTCACGGTCACTTTTTTCCCCGGTCGCAATGTCATTCAGAATAGCACTCTAAGATATTTTCTTATTCTTCATAATTACTTGAGGTCTTCATGAAGGTCTTTCATGAACTAAAAGTTAGTAAATTGGGCATGGGCATTTGTAATTCATATTTGTTCAACGTATTCGCACATATTCGATACCTTATCACGCTTATCACCATCAGTTTCGAGCGTCATCGCTATTCGGGGCGTAGACGTCGCAAACACCCTTATCACAGTTACATGATCGCTGTTATCACCCTCCGTCGTCCGTACGTCGTTGTCCTGGGCAACGACGTCGCTATCACCCTTATCACAGTTACATAACCGAGGTGCTGGAGTTGATATCCGCGTACTTTTGCAAAATAACACGAAACAATATGCATTGTTGCTCTTCATTTTCGCAGTAGTTTTGCCATGGATATCACCTGGCTTCTGCATGGCGTATTTCCGCACTATTTAGTCTGTTAAACTAGATATTTACAGCTCAAGGCAGTGAATACAACACAGAACGAATGGAAACAAACCCGACAACGATAGCAGAGTAAGCGCGATTACGTCACAGCAGATTCAATATGGCCGCGGTCCGTTTGTGCGCAAGGCTCGAAATATGATTTTAAATCGCCTCTTGTTAAAAAAGTAGGAAATTAATAACTGTAAAATTTTGGATGTATGGTTTTTATGCACCAAAGCTATCTTTGACGTCGTTTTTAAAAATTGTGCAAATACTCTATTCTGGCGAAGAAGCTAGTGATACTGTTAAGACAGGCGAGATTAGTTGGAGCAGCGACGGACCATATGGGAGAGCAATATCCAGTGATTGGAAGGACAAATGCTGTGAAATATGATTTCAGAGCTTGGGGATCAGTTATTTCCGTGTAGCGGTAGAGGAGGCCTAATAGAGACATGGCTTTGCTCTTGACTGAATTAATGTGGTCCGAGAAATTAAGTTTACTGTCTGTTAAGACACCTAAATCCTTCACAGCCGAAACATGTCGAAGAGTCTCAGAATTAATGGAATAGTCAAATTTGATGGGGGATTTTTTGAGAGAGATGGAAATAGAATTGCAATTCCTGGAATTTAAGTTGAGCTTCCAGGTATTGCACCATTTAGCAGTCAAATCTAGGGCATTCTGAAGGTCTTGGCAGTCCGAGGTAGCGTGAATTTGCTTAAAAAGTTGGCAGTCGTCAGCATAAAGCAGAGTATTAGCTTGAGAGGGAGAAACAAGGGAGGAAAGGTCGTCAATGAAGAGGTTAAATAAATATGGCCCCAAGACACTACACTGAGGAACACCAGATGTTACTGGGGACCATTGAGAAGAGGTGCCTGAAAGTATAACCCGCTGAGTTCTATCCGTAAGAAAGGATTTGATGAGATTAAAAAAACATCCGTGCACGTTGAACCGTTGACTAAGCTTTTGAAAGAGGAGGGTATGGTCGAGAGAATCAAAAGCTTTAGAGAAATCTAGATAGATAGATAGATAATCGTTTTATTATCGTAGACCTCCAAGGTCCATGAGATAATACATACACTTCATACAGATAATATATAAAACAGAAAAAGAAAAAATAAGAAAGAAAAATAAACAAGTCAAATACAAAAAAGACTGTAGTATTTACGATATGGTGTAACAGCACACATAAATAAAACATTTTCAAGTAATATTTTACAATTTTTCCCACAATAACTATTTCAAGAAATGAAAATCATTGCATATAATTTAGTCGATAACTTTTTCCTTTAGTAGATACAAATAGAGTTTCTTTTTAAATGATTCCATTGATTTTACATTTTTTATTTCGTTTGGGAGCATATTCCAGCAACGTGAGGCGGTGACGATGAACGATTTATTTAATGCTGTGGTGCGATGTTGGGGGATTTGGAGATCAGATGAATGAGATCGAATGCAGCGGTTGTGCACTTCTGTTTTTAGGGTGAAAAGTTCGAATAAGTATTGTGGATATCCAGTAGTGATTATTTTGAAAGTGGAAATCAGGAGAAAAAATTGCCGTCGCTCTTTGACTTTAAGCCACTTAAGTTTTTTAAAAGATTCGCTGATATGGTCCCATTTACGGAGGTCATATATGAATCTTATTGCGCCGTTCATACCAGCCTGAAGTTTCGAGTTATTTCCATCGTCAATGTTAATAAACACTGGACAGCAATAATCGAGATGAGGAAATATTAGGGTTTTTACTAGTGTAGTTCGTGTATTGATAGATAACATTTTTTTAACTTTTATTAACTGATGGAGTACACTATAACATTTCCTCTTGATTTGTAAACACTGAGCTTTCCGGTTTAAATTGTTATCCAATATTACACCGAGATCTTTTACCGTTTCTTCGAAAGGGACTTGATGCCCTCGCACCCGTATTTTCGGGATGGATAAAATGTTTACCTGTGTAAGTAGTTGATTATTACCGATTATTATCGCCTTAGTTTTGCTTTCATTAATTTTCAATATATTATTATCCGTCCACTCTGTTATTCTTTCAATATCCTCATTTATGAGTGCTATTGCAGATTCTAGATCACCAGGTGATGTGTGACAATAAATCTGGAAGTCATCTGCGTATAGATCATATTTACAATGGTGGACACTGTTCGGTAGGTCATTGAGAAACAAAGAAAATAGCAAAGGACTTAATACAGAGCCTTGAACTACGCCAGTTCGATTATAGACCCAGTTGGATAATGTGTTATTTTTTCCTACCACAGCCTGAGTACGATTGTTCAAGTAGGATCTAAACCAGTTCACCGCACTCTGGGAGAGCTTATAAGCTCTTAATTTTTTTAAAAGAAGTTCATGGTTGATTGAGTCGAAGGCTTTCGAGATATCAAAAAGGACTAGGATCGTAAGCTGACGCTTTTCCATAGCGACTCTAATATCTTCGGTGATTTTCAGGAGAGCTGTCTGGGTACTATGGTTGGCCCGAAAACCAGATTGCCATTTATTGAGTAAATTATATTGAACAACATGATTATTCAGTTGTTGATGGACAATATGTTCGAATATTTTTGCAATAGCACATTGAATACCAATTGGTCTGTAGTGGTTAGGATCGGTGGGCTCGGCGCATTTGGGTATAGGGTGTATCAGCGAGTGTTTCCATATTTCAGGATAGCGAGCAGTTTGGAGGGAAGAGTCGAATATATTCATCAGTGTGGGTAGTATAATAGGAAGGGCATTTTTAACACATGATATAGAAATGCCATCATGACCTTTAGCAGTTGAGGTAATCTTTTTGCAGGCGTTTATTATGCATTGCGGAGTAACATACGAAAAAAAGAACTGATTAATATTTAATGTAACGGGAGGGTTAAAAGTTGAAGAATTGAGGTTGTTATGTGTTACATTCAGGAAAAAATTGTTCAATATATCCGGATGGACATTTAGATTTTCAAGTTTGTTTTTTGTTTTTAATACGCCCAAATCTCGTATTGATTTCCACATTGATGAGGAATTGGTATTTTTAGAGAGGGTATTTTTGAAGTATGCACACTTCTCGTTTTTAACCATTTTTTTCACCAATTTACGTAATTTTATGTACTCGTAGTAGATATTAAGATCTTTGTTTCGTCTGAATAATGCTCGGAATCTGTTTCTCTTTATTATCATTTGTTTTATCTCGGGAGTGAACCACGGAGTAGGCGGATGGGTGACACCAACCGTTCTCACGGGGGCATGCTTATCTAGCGTGTTAAGGAGAATGAAGTTTAAAGAGTGAACTTTATCATCCATATTTTCTATAGTGCCAATCATGGGCCAGTCAATTTCATCTAGATCGGACTGGAATTTCAAAATATCAAAGTTTTTATAATCTCTAAACGTTACAAGTTTAGGCACAAAAGTTGGCGCTCGAATGCGATAGGAAATATGGATATGATCATGACAGGAGAGATGGGGGTCTGCTGATTGACCATAGGAAGCTACTTTTTGGAGGTCATCAACGTATATAAGGTCGATAGTAGTACTTGTAGTCTTAGTATGACAAGTGGGCTGTGATGAAACCATATTTAAATTACAACCCTGCATTATATTAAAAAGAGAATCTCTATCCAACGACTTCTTCGAAACATCGATATTAAAATCGCCCATAATAACGACATTCTCATACATTGGAATGGTGTTACTAATTAAAGATTCCAGATCGGAGAGATACCCCGTTTTTGGGGGTCTGTACACAACTACAACAAAGAGTTTCATATGGGTATTTGTAAGCTCAAGAGAGAGATATTCTGGTTTGTTTTCATAAAGATCAGGAGAGCGTCCAATGCATTTTACAGCCAATGAGCCATGCACATATAAACCCACTCCACCACCTCCCTTCCCAATCCTGTCTTTACGGTAAAATGAATAACCCGGCAGCGACACTGTTTCGGAATTTATTGAAGGCTTCAGCCAGGTCTCACTCACACCGATTACATGCATAAAATTTGTACAAAAATATTCCCTAAATTCTTCGATGTGAGCAAGAAGAGACTGAGCATTAACATGAGAGAGAGTTATAAGCTCCTCAGATTTAATTTTTTCCAGGAGAGGAGAGGGGAGGTTTGAGCTGCTTATAAAAAATGATCAAGATCTGATTGTTTCTGGATGCGTTGGACAGGCGAGCCTTGTTCTTTCCTTACAAGGATTTTCCCACCTCTAACCCAGGCAAATTGCAGTTTTCCATTCTTCTTAAGTTCTCTGGCCGATGCAAAGAGTTTCCTATTTGTGG
This sequence comes from Pyrrhosoma nymphula, assembly GCA_963573305.1. NCBI lineage: Eukaryota > Metazoa > Arthropoda > Insecta > Odonata > Coenagrionidae > Pyrrhosoma > Pyrrhosoma nymphula. The sequence goes on from OY754334.1 coordinate 44,099,293, forward strand.
TGGTGAGGGATTCATCAATGAAAATGGGATTGTTTGACTGTGACCATCCCATATCCAGGCAATTTAGGTTTCTCTTAGCGCGTCTTTTAGCAAGGAACTCATCACGGGTAAGCTGCCTGGTAAAACGAACGATAATAGGGGGAGGGAAAGATGGGTTTTCAGTAGTTTGACGAGGGCGAGGTCTGAACACATTGTCTATATCCTCGGCCTTCAGGGTCATTCCGAGGGTCGAACCGATTTTTAGCACGACATCTTCAAGGCTTTCACCCGCCTGAAAAGGCACACCTCTGATTTCGGCTGATTTTTTCAAAGCTTCTTGTTCCGACCTATTCAATTGCCTTTCAAGGTCACTCACCTTTTCTAGGAGCACTTTATTAGATAATTCAGTAGCCACTAATTTATTGCCTATGTTCACTAACTCTTTTTCAAGCACTTCAACTTTTCCTGATAGGTCGATCAAGAGGGAACTATTTTCACTTACTTTTTCAGTGACCAGTACCTGGTCTCCCTTTATTGAATCGAGTTTCTCAAAAACTTGCAGGAATAGGACTCTCATCTCCCCGGCAGTCATCTCTGGCGTGTCTGATGTCCACGTAGTCACAGTAGTGCCAGCAGTAAGTGCCTCTTTGAAAGACACAGCGTTATCAGTAGTTACAGAGGATCTGTCAAGGGTGTCGTTCCGACTATCCTCAACGGCACGAACTGAGGATCGGACCGGGGTGTCATCTCGACGATCAAGTCGTATCTTGTCAAGACAACTTTCACAGGTTCATGACTTCTGCAATTCTTCCAGGGCCTTTAGGTCCTCTTCCGTAATAGATTTACAAAGAGGGTGGTGTAGATTCATGCAGACACTGCAAGACAGTGTTTCACCCCGCTTTACAGGAAGGTCACATGTTGCGCAATGACTTGGCATTTCGAAGGAGTAGACCAGAGAGCGGAAACAACACAACCGTTCACTTCGGGAGCAAGCTCGCGACTGTGTGGCATCAAGTTGGCATAGATGGCATCAAGTTGCGTATTTTTTGCTATTGAGTTGACAGCGTGGTGCTGAAAGACAGCTAGGTTAGTCAGACGTGAACGTCTTGGAAGGAAGCCGTGTTGATTATTCGACAGGAGAGGAGATGTGAAGTTGTATAATCTGTTGAGGATAATCCTCTCGGAGACAGAGGATAGGATTGGTAGCAATGAAATTAGGCGATAGTTAGCAACTTCACATTTACGTCCAGTTTTATGAATAGCATTAATGTTTACCATTTTCCATGGCATGGAGCGGAAAGACGCCGAGTGTGAAACAGCGATTCAGCAGGAGAGGAGTATGTCTTGCGTTTAGTAGTTAAGGATGTTAAAAGTTAATGTTAGGTACAGGATAGATTACTTTTGCAAGGCAATATTGAAAACTAAATTTTAGCATTGATTTCATATACCTTTTTAAAATCACGAATGATATCATTGACAAACCATGACGACATGTGTTGCGGTCCATGAACAATAAGCCTCCCATTTACGTAGTTTCTATGCACAATTTGACTGCTTGATAATTTACTCTCCATTCATGACCGAATTAACAAAGTATGTCATTAAAATAATTGTAATGTTTTATTTTGATTAATATGCCTTGATATTGACGACAGTGCTAGTCGCGGGTGAAGGTTGATTACAACTGCTTAGTGAAATAGGTTGGTTAGTTTAGTCCAGAAGATTTCAAATGACGAACCGTTCGGCATTAGTGGGGATTCAAAAATAATCGGAGGAGGCTAAGTAGATGACTGAAACGGGCAATGAGTGGTGAGAGGGTGGTGAATGCCGGAATAGAATAGATATTTCTGAACCAATGGTGAAGGCAAGAAAGGGAATAGGCTTTCTGGATGGGATGAAGATAGGTACGACGCGCGATATGTGCTGAAATAAAAAAAGGTGGCCAAAAATCATATCATTCATATTCCTTACATTTAGAACGACGAATAAATATTTGTAGACTACCAAATGACTTTAATGACATTGAGCCCACATATTTATCCGTGGACTTTAGTAAACAAAAATAGCGTAAATGTTAAAATATTAAAATAAATTGGCTGCACCCTTACAGAACCAGAATCTTTTCTTATTTTAAGGATGGTAGTTTAATTGAATGATGAATACGTATCTTCAAATATTTTCATATTCAAATTAGATAATATAAACTTGATAGTGACAGGCTTCACTTGGTAGAAGTTCATTATGTTTTTATACACGATCAATTAATATACTCAGTAATTTTCTAAAAAATGTTATTTGTATCTACATCTACAAAATACCCTGCAAGCCACCTCAGGGGTGTGTGGCAGGGGACGCGTTGTATGACGCGTTTCACCGATTAACGGCATCGTCAAGTACAGTAAGTTTCTCATGGTGCCGTAAATCGTTGAAACACATCATACAAATAACAAATTGTAGAAAATTACTAGTTATTAAATGAATCATGAATACTAGATATTATAAAATAAAATATATAAAATAATTAATTATAAATAATATGAATGCACTGAACTATTTACAGCATTCATTTGAGTCAATGTTATCACTGTCTTCCTTAAAAGTTCTAAATCACCTCCATTAGAAGGAGATCCGGAGCTTCTTTTAATACAGTTTATCTTATATATTTTGGACTATCATTTTCTGTTATCAATGGATTAAGGAGTAGCCTTCGGAAAAGATTATTTAATTTGTTTGACCACGAAACTATTGGCGTGTGTGTTGTACCCGTTAGCTTCTAATATACTTGTTCTCCATCACAGGTATTTCATATTTGGCCAATCGGGAGCACTGCCGCTTTTGCAACAGATGAAGTAGCATCTTATGTTCTGAGGGTGGCACATAATACCATGGATACAACTTTAAGTTAAGGGAAACGGTGCCGTAGCAGTAATCAGGTATTGTGATTTCATTTATTTGAAGCCCAGAACACAATGATTTTAAAATTGTCGAAATTATTAGAATAAGTTTACGTTCAAGCGATTAGAGATTCATACAACCTATTACAACTATGGATTGCAGAAAATCCAATCGATTTCGCAGTACTTTTTTATAATGCATTGTATACCTGAGACACGTAAATAATGTAGGGAATATTTTAAACTACTATATGTTTTTGTAGGTGAGCCCAGGACGACTACTGGGAGCGTAATGGGAGACTTAGACCTAGCGTCGTCGAATCCGACATTTCCGCACCTTGGCCGTAAAATTTCCTCTCCCACACGGCAAAGGAGAAGCGAGGGCATCTTCATTCTGTTTCCCCACACACCCATGCCAATCCTCTCATGCCTGCCGGCCCTTAAACATTTTCTATGGTCCGCAAGAGTACAACCGACCTCACGAAATGGTTTTGGCGTCCTCGTTCGTGCGGGTTGAGCAGAAATCCGTAAGGAAATGGGCTAATTCGTAATTTGGTCTATCCGTGAGAGGCAAAACCACAGGAGAGTTCACGCACGTACAGCGTCCCCACCGCTCGTAGAGGTGACCCGTCCCTTCCTCCTTGGGTATATCCTGAGGTCCTTCAATTCGTGATATACTTTCGTACCCGACACAAGCTAAGGCTCCACTTGCTCGTTGGGACGAAATTGATCTCAGATCCTGAGAATATGATGTACAAGTGGAAGTAAAATGAGCATACGACCCATGATTTTTAATCTTCTGTGGGTCAGTGCTTCGGGCATTGGTCTTTAAATGACTATCTTTCTTCGTTAGGTGCCGTTGCAGTTAATTTCAGCCTTAATTAATTTCCTAGAATTTCGAAATTTTGGCTTATAAAAAAATAAAACTTATTCCACAGCCGCAGAAAACCCCTGTTGATTTCAAACTCTATAAAATAGTAATCATCAATTAAATCAGGATGAAATGGCTTATTAACGATTGGTTTACGAAAAGTTAGTTTTTTTTATCATTAGTCCCCAATTGTTTCCTTATCATACTATCATCCTCTATTTTACTTAATAACCCTCGTGTCGTCATTCATTCGCATGGTAGATTCAATTGGTAGTCACATAAATACTTCCGGATAATGTATTGCCAATTCCTGTTCACCGAAAAACTGCGTCATACCCGGAATAAACATGACCTCACTCATTGCGTCTGTTGACATGCTTTATCGAAGCTAAATGAATGTCCCCTTTTCGACTTCTTACACGTGGCAGCGCTACACTACACATTGTATTTTAGGTTGTGTTCAGAGCATCAGTGTGTCCATCTTCCTTTTAAGAAGGAAAACATCACCACAGTGCCATCCCGGTGGATATAATGGACAGGTATGCTAGTGGACTGAGTTGGTATTTACCGTCGCCACAGCCGGATGAATACTTCAGGGGAGCAGTGGAGGCAGGGATAAAATGAGAGGGTGTGGAAGAAGAAATAGTAGGACCAGGGACATAATGGGGATGTTAGTTTAACTTTGTTTCCCTTACACGAGAATTCCTTTCCGTTTTTTCCATGAGTATCTATATCATTTATTGTTTTAGAATCCTTAGGAAAGTTGGTCGGAAAATGGAGAGGATTGCTCGTTAAACAAAATTGTAATAATAAATATATTGTCTGCATTTTACGTTGGCCACATGTGTTTGAAAGGTGGTAAGATAGATGAAGAGATTAAAAGACGTGCCAATGCTAAAAGTGAAAATTTCATTACTTTAGTCGATTAATAAGCATATTAGGAGAGTTTCACCGTGTATAATATGTTCCATGCCTTCAAAATCCATGCATGTCTAATAAAATACTCAAACGTTTCACTGAATTTAGGTGATGGAAAGTATTAAAAGAAAAAAATACAAATGCGAAATGAAACAATAAAGTAGGTACTTATAAAGACTTTAAAAATATTGTACTCGGCACTACAAATATTTAAAAAAATATAAAGTAGGAACTTATAATGACTTAAAGAAATATTGTTACTGACCTTTTTAAAATGCTATCTTAAATGTTCAATTTGACGTCATCCACATGCTTCGGTAGTTTTGTACCTAGTAGTATAACGTGAATTTTCGGGACTCGCAGCGAAAATGCAGTGACCTTCTGACGCATTTTACTTAGTGTAACTTCAACCTCTTACAGAACCGCCTCGGGTCCTTTGCAAAACTGCTAGTGCCCTAATAACGTCTAAGTCTCCCAGTCACTCCGCCCTGTCTACGACTTATATATGAAATTGCCTTATATGTGTACATCATTATTATTGTGATCTGAATATTTGATTAAAAATACCAATGAGGAATACGGGATATTTCCTACATTTATTCCCGTATTGTTCTACATTATCTAGAATTGTCTAACCCTAGTATGAAGTGAAATGGGAACCAAAAAGTTGCGTGATACTGGTTTCGGGAGTTGTCTCTCGCTCTTGGGTGCGAGGCCGAGAATAGGAAAAGGAGAAAGTGGCGGTGACACCTGTCAGTATGGAAGACATTAATGCACAGCTTACCATCTTACGTTCTCTAAACCTCACAGACCTCTTACCCTTTTTACTGGGATTTGGTTTTAAAGGATTATGACGAGGATGGAGGAGAGCAGTGCGGTGGGTGTGTTGTAACCGGGAGTATTGCAAAAGAAAAAAGCATTCCCTGTTAATATAGTGAGTAAAGATTCTTTCTCAAGAATATTTCGGTCCTTTTATTTTGAAATTTGGATGATGCGAGTAAATGGATAACATAGGCGCGTATGACCTATCATATTTCTGTAAAGTATTAATATTCTCGTTTAACTTATTCACGTTTTCGTATTTCACCTAGTGTGGAAGAAAAATGGGTAAAAATAAAATCATATGACTGTGCAAATTCCCCGGAAATATTTCACTATGCTGGAACTTTTATGTCTTTAAACATCTCAACTGAAGATGGCACAAAAATGCTTAATTCTTGGTCGTGTATGAAAGGATTTTAAAGGAATTCCCTGAGTCATTTTGCTTGTATTTATCCTTTTACATTTTTAAATTTTATGGCGCGACCAGCAAATGATGGTGGAATTTCTTTTTTGTTGTCTTATAATTCCTACGATAGCTGTTTTATGTGCCAATAATTCTGCACCTAGGGGGATGCTTGTAGACCAATTATATGTAGTAATGTTTCTTCCAGAATCTAGCAGATGAGTAGTGACTTTTTATAGAACTTCAGCTGGTCTGAAATCGGTAGAATAAGGCCCTTCAGGTTGTTTACCGCAGTAGATATCTAACATAGATATGTTATAGGTACATGAATCTATAGCTGAAACTATTCAATCAGTGGAAATTATATCGTGCAGTATTATGCACAACTGTTCGCAGTGTTCCAGAAATTTCAAGGGATTACCCATTGCGTTCCTTATAATAATCTACACTTAGTGTGTTCAAGTGGTAATACTTATATTTTGGATGATTTGAAATATTAGTCCTTCTGCCGTAATTTACCAAATGAGGACGCACATTTCCACAGTACAGTGCCCATGACCGAGTTCAGATTACATTCCGTGACATGTTGTTCAGCTAGAGCATGATACGACATCTTCCTAACCTGACCGCATAGAGTATGCATCTGCGCAATAGATTATCTCCTCTCAATATCTGGTTTGAACACATCACTCCCACAAAAGTGATTGCTAAATGGAATAACGTAGAGAAATAATGCATAAAATATGAGCTGATGTAAGAATTATATTATAAAATAATTGATATAAACAAATTTCTCCATTTTTATAAAAATATAAAAAATTCTGAACACTGCCATGCATGCAAACAATAAATACTGCAAAAATGAGAACAAATGGAAAAAATAATTTTAAAATAAATTGTAACACGAGTACTCGCGATGGGTCTTAAAAGATTCAGACGGGTAAATTGGTATACAATTTTGCAAGAAGTTACAGCCTAAAAGCTCGAAAAATTGCACAGTACTGAAATAAAAGTTATAAATTCAGCTATACGAATGTAATAGATTGAACTATTAAAATTGACAAAGTTACTAGTATTTGAAATGCGCTTGGGTCTAATCGACTCATACGCGAGAACTCAAGGGTTAAACCTTCCTACTTTTTTTGGGTGTTCACTCATAGCAAGGATAGTTCAATTTGTAGGTGTCGGGCACTCACTCTTATCCTCTTCCGTTTACTTTAACCAAACGATAACATTTCCAGAGATCATGACGCGACCGTCGAGAGTAGGTTTTACTGGGCCGGAATTCAGAGTCGGCGTTACGTAGTATTTTATATGGAAAACTAGCCTGGTCTAAGAGCCCCCAATGTGACCTTGTTCAGCCTTTGACTTCCGGAATGAAGATTTCCACTCAGAGCTAGACATTCTGGCCATCACTGAAATTATGGTAAATACCGTAAAAAAACGTATGAGGGTATTTGAAAGGTGACGAACAGATTGCCCAAGTATGTACTGGAAAAAGATATCGCGGATGACCAAAGAAGCGATGGGGTGACCAGTGTCTGACCTGAAGCGGAACAGGCCAAATACTTGACAGATTGATCATAATGACAAAGGATAGCCACACGCTTCGTAATGCACTACCGTGAGTGAACAAATATTGTAACGCAGATTATCGAAGGACTGCGTTGGAAGACCCTCGAGACTCGGAGGCTACACGATAGGCTTAAATTACTTGAAATCTAGCTGACAGGGACACTCCTTTCACATGAATTTCACCTTTGTTCTCTACTCCTCTCTGTTACCTTTGTGTTATTGAATGTAGTCAAGGGCTCTTTTATGATTTCCCTTGTTAAATATCTTGCTAAGCTGATGAATTTCGAAACGAAAGCTTATTAACAGAAAATGTTGTGAAATTTATATCAATTGCATTTTAGTATGAAACATACACACCTTTCCCTATTTTATCATTGAGATAGGCACGCTATGGTTTAAACGGATCAATGAAGTTATTTCAGAAGACAAGTGAAGTTTTTTTAAAAACGTATGTGAAAAGAGATGTTTTTAAATACATATAAGGCAAAACTTAAGGTAGCAATTTGCTCTCAAATTCTTCCAAAGCTCTCACATGTACGTTGACGGTCAAAATTTACTTTTTAACGCTTCTGAAGCTCTACGGTTTTACCATATCGCATGTAGCATAGGCCACTGATGTACGTGTGCAGCGGATGAGAGATGTTATATAGGCTAGATGCTACGAGAAATTACGAATGTGATTCAAGATAAGGGAAAATGTTTTCGGTGGAAGGTAAATAGAAGTGTTATCTGATAGAGAGAGCATACCCTGTCTGACTACTAAGTGACCCCTGAATCATCCCCAGAGTGGATGTTCCTCGATGCACGTGATGAACACAAGATGTATTTTTTATTATCAATTAATGCATGAAACTCTTGCGCTCACGGAGTCAATGAGGATATAAATTTAGCGAGCCACTTTTTTAGTTAAACTAGAAGAAATCCTCTTATGGCTGTGAGTCAGCTAGACTCCTGACGATAGTATCATATTCTGGAGTAGAAAAACAAGGCTAAGGAGGATCATAACCTTTAAGCCAATTAGGAATTTATGTGCTTGCGGAGAAAATAGAATTTCCGAGATTATGAAGGCTCTCGAGATGGCTTCCCGAAGTTATCAAACAATGAAAGATGATTAAGCAGAAGGGAATATGCGAGATCATATTGATGAAATTGGTAATGAATATAGGATCATCCTCTTGAACATCTTTACCACTCTCATCTTGCATAATTTCGATTGCGCTGTTTTATTTTTCTTCTGGAAAAAGAAATACCATGGAGGATGTTTACCCTTGTAATGTGGGGAAGTCCTTTCTCTGGCTTTCTACCGGAGTTAGCGTACCAATATCTTCTGCGCTCTCTTGACCATCTGACGACGTCGCTTATGCTTGTCTGCTGCCTTATTCGCTTTTCCTATTTCTAACCAGGAGTATGTTGCCCATTATCATTATAATCATCCGGATTTTTGTTGTTCTAAATATGCCTTTGGCATTTATTTTTCAGCTCTTGTTTGTACACCGTATTTCATAATAGACTTGACACCTGCAAGCATAGTTTTGTCCAAAAGGAAATGTTAGCGACGAATTTCTAAGATATATACATTATTCTCGGCTATGCCATCGGTATTTCCATCCGTCAACGTTTCGAAGAACGACTTGTTCTTCATCTTCAGGGATTCTGAATTCCGCACAAGTCAAATGCGGCCGTTACTTATAATCAATAATCTGATTCAGGTGTCTCCTGATTGGTTCATTTGTCTGATTGACAGATGACTGCATTTATCGTGTTCCCTAACATTTTTAATGCATTTGATGATAGGACTCCAGGCACTATGAGGGTCGTTCAATAAGTCCTTAGACAAAGATAGAAAAACAAATTATTTTGGGTGTATTTTTATTTATTTTTCAACGCAATCTCATTTTAGCTCTCCACACTTTTTCAAGCGTTTCTCCAACTTTTTAAGCCGTCCAAAACGTAGGATTTCGGAAGGTAATCAAAATATGCATCTGTTTGGGCGATGACCTCTTCGTTCGACATGAAATGTTGTCCGCCGAGCAATTTTTTAAAGATTTGAAATAAAATAAAGTCACTGTGGACCAAAGCTAGTGAATACGGTGGATTTTGTAATAATTCGAACTTTAATTCCCTAATTTTGGCCATCGGAACTGCGCAGGTGTGCACCCGTGCATATTCTTGATGGAAGAGGATCTTTTATTTTTCAAATGAGGACGTTTTTTTGGGATTTCTTCGCTCAACCGGTTCAATAATGACGCATAATACATTCCAATTATTGTTTATTATTTTTCCAAGTAATTGGTGTATTTGATTCCGTGTGCATCCTAAAAAACCGTGACCATCACCTTGCCGGCCGATTTCACCATCTTCGCCTTTTTGGGAGCCTGTTTGCCTTAGAAAACCCACTGTTTGGACTATTCCTCTGTCTCTGGAGTGTAGTAGTGTATCCATGTTTCGTTCACAGTTGTGCATCGACAAAGAACTCGTCAGGATTGCGACGGAAAAGCGACAAAACAGCCTTAGAGTCGACCACACGATTGCGTTTATTTTCCACTGAGAGCAAACGCGGCACCCATCTTGCCGAGATTTGTTAACACCCATTTCTTGGTGGAAAATTTAAATCACTGTATTTTGCGATTCCTGTGCTTTCAACTATTTCGCGCACTTTGATTCGTCGCTCACTCAAAACCATATCGTAGATTTTGTCAATCATTTTGGATGTTCTCACTTCCACTGGACGTCTCGAACAATGTTCAACTTTTGTGGATATACGGCCGCGTTTAAACTCATTTACCCAATTTTATATAGTTGCAAACACAGGAGCAGATGTGCCATGAACTTCACCCAACTCAGCTTGAATCTCTTTCGGTGTTAAGCCTTTTAAATATAAGTGTTTAATCAACGCTCGAAACTCACTTTTTTCCATTTTTCTAGTTAAACAAAAGTTTGTAGCTTTAATCAACCATAAAAATGAAACCATTAGATGGAGATAGATAAGACTTTAACAGCTTTTTATTGAGAAATGATGCTTACTAAAAACAAACTATTTACTATAATACGAGCGCCAACTCTTGGATTTTCTAAGTACTTATTGAACGACCCTCGTACTTAATTGAAATCAGTGTCTTGTTTGAAATTTCTTTTTTCTACGTGAATCTCGATGTTCTCTTTGCTTAAGGGGTCCCAATAGCCATGCGTGCGGCACAGTATTTTTCCATCTTCCTCTTGTATGACATGTTACCCGTGGGTGCTATGTTCCGCTACTGCCGACTTCTGCATTTGTGCCAATCTGAAGTGCCTTCGAGGCTCCTTTAGTCTGGTCTCAATCTTTTGGCCAGTCTCTCCCACAAGACTTTATCGAATTTCCAGGGGATTGGATAGACACCTGGCGTCTTCAAGACAATGGGATCCAGACCAATGGGAACTATCGCAGCCCAGCTCTACTTGCAACCATTTTGAGTGAATCAAACTACGCGAAATCAGGGATCACCTAACACGTTACTCCAAATAACAATACCTGTTCGGAACGCCAACGCAAACACAGGTATTTGCCAGAATATTCCAGACGCCTCGTGGGTGATAACCATGCACTTAGCTGTAGGATATTTAAACGCGACGCAAAGACGCATCGGGGATCTTTCATTAACAATTGCTGATATGTATGGAAAGTCTCCACGTCAGCTTGACCTTTAAATTCCATAAGCCAGTTAACTTTACACTGATAACCCAGTGTGAATAATAACGGTACATTGCCCGGGGAAAGGAGACCAGAAGAGACGGATTGCTGCCAGGCAGACAACAGTGGCGTCTAGCACTAAGCCTCCGACATAGGTCGCACACCCCAGCGCACAGTGGTCTTGATCGCGAAAAAGAGGGACAAAAATCAGATTTTTATCAGATTACTTTGAAAATTGTCATTTATATGTTTTAAGACGCGCTTAGTTCATTTCTGCTGTTATTTTTAACAAAAAATAATTATTTTAGAAGATATTGAGAATTTTAATGCTAAATAAATGGGTAATGAGGAGACTGCATAGAAAACGCCTGTTATTTTTAAATATGCAAATATATAAAAAGTATTTGCATAATATGACTTCTAGACTTTTAAATTATTAAATAATTAAAAAAAATGGGTAAATGTAAGGCAGTTAGGGGAATTGATTCTAACGTTGAAGTGATTGTGATTATCAGCTAGCAGAGGTAGTGCCGCTGAAACTAAAAAATAAGTAAATATTAAATAAATATTAAAACTGTTTTAAGTGCAAATTAACTCATTTATGTTAATGAAAACATACTTAGTATCTTATTAACCTTACCTTTCAATTTATATAATTCCAAATCAGATTCTCCTGAATTCCATCCTCTTCCTCGCATTCACTCGCTGAGGCAGGATATTCCTGCAAGAGCTCACGGACCTCTTTAGCCAGATCTTTTAGTCCACGGTATTTATTTAATTCAGCAACTAATGTACCTACTGACTAATGGATCAGAGGTCAGGATCAGTCTCTGGAAAACGTCGTCAGTCGTATGGAATCTTGAAATATTTCTTGCGTGATGCTCGCGATAAGTTCTTGTATATTTATTCCGCGATTCCTGAGCCTCCTCCGAAAGCTCTCCAATTGGAAGAAGAGCTGACTCAATGACATCTGCACCATGCAGCAGAACTTTATGTACTTTGGGTGGCATGTAGAACCACTCATAATATTTAACATAGCATTTTGCCGTGTCCATAAAATATTCTTTAAATTTTGGGGGATCAATTAGAAGGCCGCACAACGAAGCTCTCAAAATATTTGAAAATTTAACTTCCTCCTCCTTTAAATAAGGCCCTGAAAATCAATTTTATATTTTATTTCATGTAAAAAGCGTTGAAGTAAAAGAAGATTTTTGTAAAATAAATGGATGCTTACCAGTAATTTCAGCTGATAGGCGGGCCTATCTGTATAAGCACCTAAGATGTGTTTTGCCATTATTCGATGTGCCATATTTTGGCTTTGGTAGATCAACTAATAGACCCATTCTACGTTTAAATTTCTCCTGAAGTACCTTCTTTCTTTTCCCTCTTTTACTTTTTCAATATTCGTTTTGCCCGTGTAGGGGGGGTCATCGTATTAACTAGAGACGCTTCTGCGCGACATGTCCTCTCTCTCTTAGATTCATGGCTGTAGCAGAAGACAGTTCTGCAGGGAAAGTATTTTCTCCAAGGAATTTAGTTTTCCTTCTTTTTGATCGGATAGTGACATCCGAAAATGTTTTGTTTGGCCTACCCTTTCTTTTATTAGATGTGCTTGATAAAAAAGGCTTATTATTTAGACAATAGCCCAAGCGATGTCATATCACAATTAAAACACAGGAAAAATACGAACCTGAGGTGCTTTGAAAGTTACGATACACAACATCAGGGAAATCAACGATTTGATCCAACCAAGTCGCATAGCTCTATACTAAAAAAGAGTTCGTTCGAGAGCAAGCTCGCCATCTTTTCTCATACACAACAAAAAAATTTACTTTTAGAAAATTGTTGAGCTCATTTTTTTGCGTGCTTATCTCCGTGTAAAATTTAGGCAATCATCAAGAAGTCCCGTCAAATTACTTTTCCGGTCGTCCATTGACTCTCCTTTTTCCTCCTGCATTTCACCGTTAAGTTGCTTCCGCGTAAATGTTAACGACATAGCTGTGAGTTAAAAATAAGAATCATTGGTTCGCTAAATACTGAACAATATTCTTTATTCTAGAAAGTTAGGAGTTTAAACGGAAGAAAAACAATGCAAAATTTAGTGTGGTACCCCGTACTAGATCAACTTCAAAAAGGGAAATAAAAGAGAAATAGCATACCTGTTTAATTATCCTTATCGCTGTGGTAGCCAGGAACAAAAAAATCATTGAATCACAACACTATTCCGAGTTATCACAACACTAACACTTACTTCAGAGATCACTTCAAATCACGAAAACTATTCCCAACCGAGTACCAAACGACTAAGAACGGGCATGTGTACACATCGATGGAAAAGGACCAACTGAAGAGCATCAAAATGTTTCGACTGAAGCATGGAGGAGGTTAAGAAGAGAAGTTACCACCACCCCTGAACCTGGGTCTACCCCCGAGGCTAACCAGGAGGGTTTTTGGTGGACCGCATAAAGAGAAATGTGCAATGCCTGAATTTTGTGCGAAAATTATTACCAGCGGCAGCCCTCCAATAAAACCCATCTGGAATCATGCACCTGGAGGGTAAATACCACATCTGTTAACACGTGCAATTTCACTTGCAGATCAAAGAAACCGCCTTTAGGCAATAAACACAAGTTGGGTGGTGCGCTAAGTAGGGATAGTAAAATATCCCGACTAAGGACCTTACCCACTACCCTTGGGTCCTGCACGTGTGCGGGTAATGGGTCTCCTGTCACTTAGGCTTTGAGGAAAGGGACAGCCAGAGGTGGGGTTTCCCAGCAGCTATGCATACAATACAAACAGTCTTATATACTTCCAACGAAAAACAAAATTCGATGGGAATCGTACTGAGAAGCTATTGAAGAAAATATTTTCCTCCTCTTCCAGCGTCACAATTTCGCTTAGTATCGCAGTTTGAAATTCATTCTCTCGCTCTTTCTAGAGGAAATTCGGCCAAGAACAGAATATAATAGATAAAAACATAGTAAAATTCTTCATTTTTAAAATCCTAATCAATAAAACATTGGAAAAGACGTATTTTACAATGTGTCTCCACTGTGACGAAGCTCGCGTGTCTAGTCCCGACGTTCACGTCCGCGGCAGAGAGTCATATAAGTCGTTGTTATTCACTGATTTTCAAATATTTGCAGCTAAATCCATTACAGAGTATATTAAATGTATTTAAAGAGGCGATTAAATTTCTTTGTAAACGCCATTTGTGTGCTCGGAATTTATGATACATGGCAGCCAGGGCAAGGCTTAAAGATATTGGAACGGAGAAGTGAGTATTGAGAGATGCCGCACCGGTAATATACAAATTTAAAAAGGTAAACAAAGTGTTTCGGAGAATTCCAGTAACAGACCCATCGTGACACCAAAGATCCTATAATAGTATAGACCAAGAAAGAGTACAGAAGTACTTTACCAGTTATGGGGCCAAGGATCCACCTCTATAGAATTGCTTGCGCTGCAAAAGAGGGCTACTATTATTGTTTCTCACTCTCATTTAAGGGAGCAATGCACTTGTCTTTTCAATCAGCTGAGTATCATGAAACTCTACGGTCATTATATCTATAAAAGTGTTTGGGAGGTTAGAGAAAACTTAATTTATTTTGAGACTGGAGAGAATGTTCATCGCCACCTTAACATGAAAGAGGAAAATTAAATTGTCCCTCACTGTAGATTATTTAATCAATACATTCCTTGTAGTCTAATAGTTAACCGTTGGCCACTATGCCTAGATAGTTTGCAGTTTGACGAGGATTCAAATATTTTCGTTCTGACATGTAAGAACAAGCTGAATTATATTAGACATTATTTCATGCTGGTATTGGTTGTAGCAAATATTTTTCGTACGAAATATCACAATAGAATATTATCTTTATCTCACCGTGCATAAAGCTTTCCAAAAGACTTTAAACATTGCTTCAGGAACTAGAAAATGAACATATTTTATCTTTTTGTCAAGTAAGGAGTCATGGATTTTATGATAATTTAAATTTGTTATTTGCATACCTAATTATAATGTCGGCTTTCAAGACTTTTCATCCTTAATCAAAGAAGCTATTACAATCATTATCTTAATATAAAATTTAATATATCGCATTATTATTTAAGGTAATGTGGTACTGTCCTCGTCAATACTTCTAAATATTTGAGAAATTTATCTAATTGTGTTTTAGAATTTGCACAAAAAAGATTGCTTCTAAACGCGCAAAAACAACCAATGCCGGTGATGGAAGTGCGAATTTCAAGTGCGATGATTTTCAAAGAAGGGGCTTGGGGGAGGGATTCCAAGTTGAAAGCAACCCAAGGGGACGCCAACGATCGATTGTGAACGTTGCGAAATTAAATCTGGCTAGGCTCGTCGTTTAGAGAATTGAGTCATTTCCCAAGTGGGTGGTAAAATGTCCTACCCCAATGGTTGCCGGAATATGACGACATTAACATACACTCCACTGACTCCTATTTTCACTCCATTTTGCGGCCGAACGCGGCACATCTTCCTCTCTCCGTAGTCCCTATTATCGTCATCAGTCATCAGTAACCGGCCTCAGAGGTGTCTATGTAATGTGCCTTGCCTGTTAACCCGGTAGTCGCGGTTTAAATCTCATCTGATTTCCCATCCCATAAAGAAATGTATCAATTATTATTTAATCCTTTTATAGGTTTGCTTTAGCTTTCGACTCAATTTACCTCAGTTAATTGTAGTTTCTTCATTACTTATTTTAGCATCACTCATTATTTGCTCAATGATACATTTCAATTTGTATTGACTGCTCGGTTTTAGTACACGTGGATAGTAACTTTGAAGCGTGAGCTTTCGCCGACCCTTCTGCTGGATTTCTCTAGCAATGATAGATTTATTAGTCTGTTAGGCTTTACATAAAATGAAATGTTTTTTTATATTATTACCTGACGAAACCAAGGGTTGGTAAAAGGGGTGGTAAAAGCTCGTGCTGACAAATACGCTATCAGTATTTGTCAGCACTAAATTACTAACTTACTAAAATAGAAATTCAATTTCTTTCCTCCTTGGTTTTTCGGGGGAATTCCTCCGATTTTTTATATCATTCTCTATTGTATTGTAGATATATCTCTTTGTTAGCATAAAACTAACGTACTACTCGCTTTACTCCTGACTGGACTGAAAAATGTTCTTTTCCTTTCCACCTCCTTCTTGCATCCACTGGCATGAAAATGTCACCTTTCTAAATTAATCTTGTTTTCTACCCCGTGTAGATTTATTTATCTATATTTTGCATAAAATTGAAGCACAGAAATACATATGGTTACTGGAACTTTAGACGACCTTTAAATCATTTATTTGCCTTTCATTGCACCATTCAAGTAGGCATGATGAAGTAAAGGGTGAAGGATACCCAATAACTCTTTGCAAAGAGCAAGCCCCAGGATTATAGCAAATAAAGAAGAAGCATACCCTAGCATTGGTTGTCAAGACGAAAGCATGACATCATACTCTTTAACATGAAGTTTTCCATTAATGCTTTCTCCAGTTACTTCTGCTGCCCCTTTCTCATTTCTCCTACCAGGCTTTTATCCTCCGTTACGATGATATGTGTCCATCGTTAAAAATCTGAAGAACTATAATCTTTCTCGAAATCCGTTTGCGTTATTCAATCCTCCCAGGGGAGCGTAAACGAAGTGCGATGAGTCCAGTCCCTTGATTACGGCAAGCTCTGGGAGTCCTAACCACTTGGAATAAAAAATAAACCATTATCCTCCTATTAAACCCACACACGTACCCTACCACACACCTACGATATCCCTCTGTAACACTCCCAACACGTCCCTTACTATGCGACCCTCCCATTCTACCCATTTCCGTACTCCCCAATGTGTTCCCCCCTCCCATTACATCCCCCCCATGGCTATCCCAACAGGGGCGTTAACGGCCAATTTGCCAAACAATTTCCGTAACTTACCCCCCCCCTTCCCGTTCCCCACATCCCTCTCCCAATATGAGGCCTTTACCCCCCTGCCTCTGACCTTCTCTTTCTGTCACTTTCCCCCCTGTGCGTCCATTCCTTCACTAACCCTCCCCTCCCCCCCGCCACCTCCCTTTTCACACAGAAACGTGGTTTCCGGTCAGCCCCATCTCCCTCCCCATCACCTCTCTGCATCTTCTTCACGGGAACCTCCCTCCACCATCCTGTCTGCGTGGATCTGATGAAAAAAACAATGGAAAATCAGTGCGGCGTACCTTCCATCTACACGCATGCCGTTTATTCTCTTTTTTTTCCCTGGACCGGAGGGGGGGGGGAGACATTTGTCCACTTTCAAACCCTCGTCACGCGAGATACCCCCCTGAAAAACATACCGTCGTCCCCCCCCCTCACCCTCACTTCCACTCTTGGCCCTGGTCCGGATGCAGGGAGAAAATTGACAAATTGTAGTGGTATCTCTTCTCTTTGGTTTGTGCAATTTGGTTCGGAAATACACCTTCTCCTCCAATCAATTTTTCATTCTGTCCGGAGCATTTTCTCCCTGTACGTTTACCACCCTGTATGTGCACTGCTCTAGTAAGTGAATTTGTACCCTAACTTAAACCAATGACCATCAATTGGGACTTAGCTGTTTTGTTTTCTTTTATTTATCCTTCGGTACTCAAAGTGACGGCGTGGCGTCCTCAGGTTGCCCTAAAACGATGAAGTTGATCATACACCAAGTTCTTCCGTTTAAACTTTCGTTTATTAAAAAACAATTAACCGCGGCCACCAATCTCCTCTTTGCTCATTTCATCTATAGTATGTATTCTACCTTCATCGCCACCCTTCTATCAGAGAAAATCAAAGTTCTGTACTTGTGCAAGGGAATGGGGAAAGTAGGGAAAGTGGGAAATGACGGGTTGGAGAAGAGGGAAGGAAATGACAAGCAGCTCGCGGAGGAACTAAAATAATAGGCTTCCTCAGGTCGCATTATAACTGGTGCCGACGAAGTTCTTTTTTAAACCTACTTCATTAATACGCATTAATATCTGTTTTATGTAGTATTAGTTTTTATTTTCAAGGCCTTAATTATTAGTATCTAAAACAACTTTGATATAGGTACCTACTTTGTTGTACAGTAGGCCCATAAAAATATTTTAATGGACTTCTGGGTACATGAGTTCGCTGAAAGGAATTTCCGCGTTGGTTCATCTTTTTGGTGATGATGGTCCACATAAATTGCAGAATGTATCTTCAGATCTTTATTAATTAGCCTCAAGCTTTCTGAGAGTAAAGGGGAAAATTCAATAGGAGCGAGTTCTGAATTGAAAGTTAAAAGAAAGAGTTAAGAATGATTATTGTATGAGAAGTGCTTATAAGATTTAATACATTACCGCCTAAGTGGGTCGTATACGGCCCATCACTCATTACACTGTAGTTAATGCAACAAAGTAGAAGCGCGGATACAATGTATTCTTTGAGTGTCGGGGAATGTTTTCTACGATATGAAACCAGCTGCGGCTTGTTCGAGTGTTTCACTATGGAATGACATGCTCTGCGACCAACATGGAACCTCAGTCCCATGCCTCTTCGCAAAAAATGTAAGTATATGTAGGTATAAAGTGCATTGAATGTAAATATATCTGTAACTTTATGTTCCTAAAATTACAAGTTATATCATAAAAGTATTGGTTTGACGCGATCGCAAACCGTGAAAGGTTTTTGGAATTGGAAGTGAATCATGGGTCCTAAACGACCCATTGGACGCTTCCCCGAGAAAGTGTGCTTATCACGAATAACGCTTAAATAATAATATCATCTGTTTATTGGCCACTTTGGATTACCTCGCGACCATAATTGTGATAATAGCATAAATGACACATTCGCTTTAATATAAAGGGGAAATAATGAATGCATTTTACTTTTGATAGTTAATTATGCTTCTTATTTAGTATATATTTATAAGATCACGATGAAACTTCTTTAGTTTTCGACGCACGGACGTAACCCATACTGAATCGGATGTATTTTATTCATAGTTCTGGTGGTCTGACTGCGGCCGAGATCATCAAGGAGCTTGAATTT
Organism: Pyrrhosoma nymphula; assembly: GCA_963573305.1. NCBI lineage: Eukaryota > Metazoa > Arthropoda > Insecta > Odonata > Coenagrionidae > Pyrrhosoma > Pyrrhosoma nymphula. The sequence goes on from OY754334.1 coordinate 44,118,452, forward strand.
TATATTCCGGAAGAAGTTCCCAGGTCTGGGGTCGATATATATTATCAGTCCTCCGGACGAGGAAGGTGGATTTACCGACGGTGACTCGGGAGACGAAGACTGCAATGACCCGGACCTTAGCCGTCGTCAGCTCTGTTCGGAAGGAGACAGACAGGAGAGTGATACAGACAACAGACTTAGAGGCCAAGGATCCCGTCACTGTGATTGAAGATCCGGACGGAGCACCCCTAGTGGAGGAGTCTTCACATTCAGGAGGAAAAATTAGGAAAGTAGAACATGTTTCTTCTAAGGCAACTTTGCAGAACATTGATACATGCCATATTGCTCAAAACTTGACTTGAGAAAATGGGTTAAGGGTGATTTGAATGTACGTGATTATCCCATTCAGAACATAAAACATCCCGCCGCGAAAAAAAATTAACGCAAGATTCTACACCCCTAGATTTTTTTATGACTTTCCTGGCAGAAGAAACTGTTTTAAAATTGGTGAGGCGTACTGTTAAGTATGCTGTGCAGGAAAATAATGTGAACTTAAATTTATCCCTAGAGGAAATGTACACATTCCTTGGCATATTGTACGTTAGTGGTTACGTGCTTTTACCAAGCAAGAGAATGTATTGGGAGAGAGCTGAAGATGTAAATAACATTCTTGTTAGCAATAACATGCGACGAAATCGGTTTGATGAAATTTTTCGCTATTTGCATGCATGCAATAATACGGAATTGCCCCCAGGGGACAAAATGGGCAAACTGAGAGGCCTTTTAGATGATTTGAATAGTGCATTTATCATAAATTCTTCTATTGAATGCAATATTTCGATTGATGAGTCCATGATACCTTGTTTTGGTCGTCACGGATGCAAGCAGTTTATCCGTGGTAAGTCCATTCGCTTTGGCTTCAAGGCGTGGGTAGCTGCACAGCGTACTGGTTACTGCATGCAGGCTGATATCTATCAGGGACGTAAAGTCGTACAGGTAAGAGCGCCACATGTGAGCTCAGGGGAATCAGTAGTTTTGAAGTTTGTGGAATCACTGGAAAATGAGTTCCCCAATGTAAAATTTAACTTTTACTTTGACAATTTCTTCACCTGCTGTAATTTGTTAGAAAAAAATAGCAAAAAAGGGTATGTATGGCACTGGCACAGATAGATCAAACAGGGTAGATCGCTTCCCCATTCTGTCTAAGAAAACGATGAAAAAGAAAGTGAGGGGTTCGTATGAATCATTTGTTGATAAAGAGTCACCATCGTCGTTAGTTGGAAAGATAACAGCGTCGTCAACATAATATCCAATCAAGATAGGGTCTTTCCGATACTGGAAGTCCCACGATACTCTGTAGTAAGAAGAGAGAAGGTAAAAGTCCCGCAGTCTAATGTCTTCAAGCAATATAACCGCAACATGGGCGGAGTGGATCTTATGGACCATAATATTGCCGATTATTGAATTTCGATTCGTGGAAGAAAATGGTACATTCCGATTATGTTCTGGCTTTTTGATATGTGCATGAATAATGGATCCTGTACAGATCCCAAAGTCATGATATGTCTTCACTAAACTTCCGCCGTGAATTGGAACGGGCAATACTGTCGAAGTACGGATCTGCGCCTAAGCTAGTCTCTCGCAATTATCTTGATACTGTAGCGGAACATCAGAGAAAAGATCATGGCGGCCACAACCCCAAAACAACCAAGGAGCAGCTGTCGTATTTGTCAGAGTAAAACAACTAAGTCTTGAGAAAGATGTAAGCGTCCTCTTCATGACAACTGTTTTGTACAGTACCATTGTTTGCAATTTATAAATATTAGATACACAGTTTGACTTTTTGCCAAGATGATAATTATTTATTTGGTTAAGGTACATTAATTGTGAACTTTTGAAAATGTTTTAATTTGTACTTTAATTGCTATGCTTAGTATAATAGATATTGCATAAATATATAGTATTACTTAACAAATAATGCATACAAGTAAAAGAGTTCATCCGAAATATCACAATTTTTATTGCTGGCACTAATACGAAAGGGAAATACGTAGCGTATTGCGCTGCATTCTTCACGCAATGTTCCTGTTTTCACCAAAATCAAATCTTTTGTCAGAATAGTGCTGAAATGGAGTTATGTAAAAATATTTGTAATTAAAATACTGAATAAAAACGTTAAAAACTAATTAAAATAAAATTTTGACTTTAAAAACCTATTTTTCGATGAACCGTCCAAAGGGTCGTTTACGACTCAGTCACGCACGAGGTAACGAAGCGTCAAACTAAATTTTCCCATCATAACGGATGATATCTAACTTTTTCTAATTATTTTTGGAAAAAAAATCGCTGGGCGGTAATGGATTTCATAGTTAATTCTGCCCAAAACTTATTCTTATTCAAAAGCAAATATTACTACTTAATAAAAAAATAATCTGTTTAAAAAAAGTCATCAATAAACAGAAACAAAAACTTACAAAACAACAAATTTTTTCCAAATTATTGAAAATATTCCCATTTAAACGTATACCAAAATGTTAGAGCGAAAATTTACACCAAAATATTTATTATTTTTCCTCACTTACTTTGCAATGCATTTTTTAGCATCTAGATCCCTTTGAATAAATGATCCCAAAGTCATAAAGCAATATTTTATAGTAATGCCATTATATAAATAAAAATGAAACCTTCCACTTATTTTCTTTTAAAAAATTGCATTCACGAGGAAAAATTAATATTTGTATTATATAAGTACACATCACTATTTCCTCGGAGCGACTTCAGAGGGATTCCGTGGAACCAGATCAAAATATAGTTATTGTTACAATTCGTTTGTTTAATTTACTTAAATTACTATTGATTATTTTATTATCATTTCAATTAAAAACATCGATGACATATTGGAAATACAACACGCCCAACGGGTAAATACTTAAGCTTTTGATTATAGAAGAAATCCATTTTCATACTCTAAATGACTTCATTAGTTGGTGAATAAAATTTATAAGTTAGAAAAATACCAAATAAAGAATGGACTGCAATTAATTCATTTAGAATGACGAAACGCAATATAATCCATTTGGCTCAATAAAGTCGTGAAAAGGCAGTATTTCCCTAATTCCAATCCTGGGAATGAGGAATAAGTTATGATCCCTGGCAATCTGGCTCTATTTTCAAGATTTTGTTCGTTATTATATAATTATGTTACTTTGACTTCTCTTCATTTGCTTTAAAAAATGCACGAGGAGAACCAAGTATTATTTATTTCATTTCAAACACCAAAGAGAAATGAGGGAAACGCTTGATTCAATTATAATTGGGGTGGTTTATCTGCTCCGGATGCTACCGACGAAGAGGCCGTGTAACTGCATACACAGCCGGAAATGTGCGCTTCACGGAAAGGCCGCATCTTGACCTTGAACGACGGAAACAGACTTGGAATGCCATCTCAAAGTCTTTACGCCGGGAGTAGGAAGTACTGTATGGAACACGCTGTGTATCCGAGAAACTTATAATTCTCCCCTCATCAGCTTCGGTTTCCTTCATCCCCATCGCAAGCCCCTCTGTTCCTCATCCATCATTAATATTCACCGATTTTTCGCCTTTCCGAAATCCCTGCACGTGGATTTTTTTGGGAAGGAGGGAAAGGAAGCTTACGATCATCTGATTCTCACGCGAAAGCTGAGGGGGTAGTATTTTGTAACCTAATTACTCATACCACCAGCGCCCGGGCTTAAAACCTGTTTCGCTTCCTTCCGTTTCGACGACACAAAATCCTTTCCCCTTTCCAAATCCTCCGGCGAAAATACCCACTCGTCGCGTCGCTTCTCTTCCGCGCAATCCGGAGCTTTCCTCTCGCGAACTTCCTCCTTCCACGCCAACAAACTCGCTTTCACCAGCAAATTATCCGCGAAAACCCATCGCTTCAATATTACTCTGCTCCCCCCAGTTGCTGTTTCCGGACATTTCCGCCTTGCATCACTGAATTGAATTTTTTTCTTTTGCAAAAAGTAGAAAATTCATCTTATTCATTCAAATAAGCTTTTGCGGTTCATGAGTAGATGTAGGAATATTTATGTGTATGATGCGTGGTTCCCTACGTCAACCCAAAGTTTCGTGACCCTCGCAGTTCATTTTTTCAAAGAAAATCTAGTGCTGATAACTAAATTTATTACATCCATACCAACTCACCTATCACGCCATTCCCTTTCGAGGTCAGCAAAGCACTTGTTTCTTGCTATCAGGCCTCGGAAACGCTCTCTTTAAATATCCATAATGCATGCCTATTCCCTTGCATCCCTCTTCATTACATACCCCGCAATGTCTGCTAAGATGCCAAATATTCCTCCTCTGTAAAGTCTCTTTCGCCGTATTCACCCTTGAAACTCTTACTCTACGCTTACCCTTCTTCTTGCGTCATTTACACCACTATCAAAAAAATTTGTTTCAATATCCGACTCAACCATTCTCTCAACATGGCCAAACCAGCGAAGCACATTCTTCTCATATTATTCAATTACTGCGGTATCCAAACCACATTCTTTCATGACCCACTCATTCCTAACAAAATCCATCATTATTTTGCCGCAAACACGTCTTAAATATCATAATGTCTAAATGGAAATTTGTAAAAGCTCATACCCGAATAACAGTTTTTCTTAATGAAAATTGAGGGAAATAAGTTTCAAAAAGTATACTAATGATCCTTAATACTTGGGTAAAATATCTCGCGTCATATGCACATTGTTTGAAATAATTAATAATCTTGGGGGTGTTATATAGGGCATCACAATATCCCTCAGACATTACAAATATAATACATGCTTGAGTGTAATGTTGCCTTTCGCTGTGTTGCATGAAGGAATTAGGAACTACGTGTTAAATCGTGGTCTCAGACATTACCTACTTGGTGGATTCATATTACACAGTGACCCACTTGATATTGGTGATTCAAAAGGTTATTCCACCGAGCTTACTCAAAAAATCCATATTGATATTAACTAATGAATTATTGTCTTCGGGCAAATAATATCAATTAATTGTCGTAGACCTTAGAACCAGGACATGTTTTACTAGTTAATACTTCATAACACGTTTAAAATATTTAATCGACCATTTCCCGGCCCACTCACTTCAACTATCCCTATTCTTTTGTTTATTTTCCCACTAACATACCCTTCCTCTAAGGTTTGACAATCCCACTGCCGGAATCACAATCATCTCAACCTCTGCAAATAGCTTCAAAACGAACCCTGTCCTTTATTTCCGGGTGAAAAAGCGCTTGAAAAATACAAGCGTCTCCGCCCAGCTGTCCGCATCCGCGTCCTTAATCCTTCTGCGGGCGGCCGTGCAATCCGGTACTGCTTCCGCGTCTCACGGACTAGGCGGGTTGTATCCCTCCCTCCCTTCTCCTACGGGGCTCGGCCGCACTTATCGTGAAACCTGAGGATGGCATTGAGGCAATATTGGAGTGGCGGGGAAACGCAATATTGCAATACCCGCCGCTCCGTAAATAGGGATAGCGTCGCTGCTCTGGCGGCGGCTTAGGACGGCATGGATACGACGATCTTCATTGATGGGATTGTGGTATGCGAGAGGGCTGTAGAGTGGCGACAGCTAAATAGGAAGGGACTGGTGGAGAGAGTGATAGGAGGAGTTAAGGATTAGTACGATACTTCGATGCTACGACTGCGATATGCATTAAGCATAGCTTAGCGATATTGAGCCACAGTGCTGTATAGCGATACAACGCCTATTGATATGATACGATATCATGTAATGTGCTATATTTTATATTTGGACGGTATGAGATAAGTAGTAAGGTAATGATATAAGTGATTTCTTATTTCAATGTTATTTTTTCGGACGTTTGGGTGGAGGAAACGTAGATTGATGCAAAACTACGTAGAATTTTCAGATGCATGTACTACTGGGTACCATGCGATACGTGGTGTTATTTTAAACGAAATACGCGACTTTATAGTAGGATATAAGATATGCTGGTAATATTGGGATTTCATTGCATGTGCGATGTCACGAAATATGTGATATCATGTAATTATTGTAATACGTGATATAAGTAGTCCATGCATTGCTTCTTTTGCGATAGTCATTATTTCGAACAATGGTTTGCTGCAGCTTTCCAATCCATTTTTCTTTCATATTAGTACATAATTGCTTTATTATGATTCAATAAAACTTCTCTTGTAATCCCCATGATGCATTCCATTCTTCGTTTTCCTCGAAAGCATTTTTTTTGCTTCGAATTATATAATTTTTTCTTCCTTCTTTGCTTATATGTATCTGTTTACTATACCATTCTCGTTCCTTCTATCAGCAGTGGCCTAGAAAAAATTATAATAGTCATAATAGCTAATTTGATTCAACCTAATGTAAATCTCATATTTATAGTTAAAATAAGTTTCCATGTAATCTAGTTAAAATAATTAATTTAACAATTTAGGTTGGCCTCTAGATCATAGACCAAAATTCAGCCACCATCAGCGTCTCATTAATAAATTTCATTTACTATTGCTATATGGTACCAATACTGACATCTATATTAAATAATTAAAATATCAGAAAAAGCGTTCATCATCTTCATAAGATGGAACCATTCCAAAATAATTTAAAAAAATTCCAATGATATTAACGAAGTATAGAAGAGAGCTGACCTAAAGAGCTGAACTGGTGGGAACGACAATTATTGCTCCCAGTCGAAAAGTAGATCACGTCATGGTTTCACATTAATAATAACGTTGGAAATGGCAAATGAGAAGCCCAACCAGCTATTTCTTTTCCTGGATACCTGGATGTCAGCATTCGACAGTAAATGGTAAATGAAATTGTTCGAATATTTTACAAATTGACATGTTACCCAATAATTCGAATATTTTACTAATCTATTTTACGGAATTGTGATCGTATACTTAGGTATCGTCTATATACCAATTATACCATGGTGAACGTTATTGAAAATTCGACGGCGTTTCCTGATGGTTTTAGTATATTACCATTACCACACCCCATTGGTCAATATTATTAAAATCGTTAATACCTTTAAATTATATCAAAAGCTATGGGCGGAGTAAACTTTCACTATGTTGTGATACACATCTATAAACGCCTATCCTTTATGCTTCTGAAATCAAAAGATGATGTGTTATGAGTGGATTAATAGACTGTTGGAAGTAACAATAATTGGTCCTGGTTTTGGCCCTTATGCCATCTAGGTCAAAGGATAGGAGCCAAGGAGAAGGAGTCCACATGATGGTGTCACGTTAAGAATACCGTTGGGAAAGACAACGGAAGTCCCAAAACCTTATTTTCCCCGGGATACAATGCATTTCAATAGGGTATTAGGATAAATAAGAAGCTATAGGAAATTCAAATCGTCCCGTATCCCTGAATTTCAAACGTTGCACTATTATAGGAAACAGTGATCCTGCCTTTGGAATTGCATGGCAGGTGTGTCGCCGGATCTGAAGTATTGCGCGGTTGGTTTTTGGGGGCCGATGAGAGGGGGCGGGTTAAGCGTGTTTGTAGGCGGGGTTGTGGATGGGGGAGGTGAAGGAGAGGTATTGGGGTATGGAGGGGGAGTGGGGGAGGAAGAGCGTGCGACGGCGATGGGCAAACTCCGCAGCAGTACGTGAATGAGAGATGAGCGGAAGTGGAGTGGTCAGAGAAGCAATTCCACTGTCATGGTGATGGATTATGCACGCGGCCGAAGCTCCGGAGCGTTAACTCGATTCGATCTCGGAGAAAGAGGGGAGGTGGAAAGGGGGTGGGAATGATGAGGAGGAGGTGGAGGCGGATGACAACGGAATGTGGAGGAAGGGGAGGCATAGATGAAAAGGGGAGAAGAGAGGGGGGCGGGCATAGTAAGGGAGAGAGGGAGGAGATGATGGTCAAATGCGCCCCGCCGCACTCCATCCCCGAATTCCCACCCCATTTAACCGAGCACTCTTCTCCGATTTTCACTTCCACACCACCTTCTGCCTCTTTCTCCTCCAACCTCTCCCCTCACCCTCTCTTCTCGGTGAAACACTCCTCCTCACCCCCTATCCTTTCTCTGTCACACTAAATCCCTACCCTGTTGTCCCATCTCGAAAAGTATAAAAATATATAAAAGTATTTATGTTCCAGTCCGCCAGACTTTGCGTCATGTTGGACGTAAAGGCTGAATAGAAAAAAATTAAACATTTAATTATTTTAGACCATTGGTAGAGTTTGAAATAGCATCTGTTGTCCCGATCCTTCGATAAAGTCTTTTGTTTTATCGTCACAGATCGCAAACTTCATCGTCTTCGTGAAACATTCTTGGAATGCAAAGGAATTAGCGAAACAGAAGAATGAACTGAAAAAATAAACTACTGATTTTTTTAGACTATCGATAAAATTGGAAATAGCGTCTTCATTCTACTTTCTTCAAAATAGTGTTTTCTCCTATCGCCACTGATAGTAAACATCTTTGGTTGCGGAAAATACACAGCCATAGCAGACAACAATAGACGATCGAATCAACAAGATGTAAGTTCAAGTTTTTCATGTCCTAAGTCATCCATGGCAGATTTTCTTATTTGTTCTACAATTTATTTTCAATTAAGAGTGTTTTTAAGAAATGTTGTTAATTTCAACCACTGACATAATTTTTTGTTCAACAATTACATTTTAGTTGAGAATAATTTTAAAAAATATTGTTAATTTGAATTACATACTTCCTAAACTGTTATAAAGAAGGGCTAATATTTTAATTAAAAGAGGTTTTTACCTTCTAAATAATAAAAAATAGTATAAAATAGAAGGGTTAATTCAAATGAAATCATCTTTATGCCACAAAATAAATTACTTTTCCCCTGGCCTCGGTTTTCAATTTAGATTAGCAAAACATCGTAGATGAATGTCATATGCCCAGTATCTTGACCGGTGACTAAAACCTTTGACAGGATCATTCCATCACAGGAACAATTGCTACAGTTTCTTACTGTGAAACTCACTCCTACAAATAATTCTTAAGACTTAAATAGTGCTGTACATGTTATTGCCATTTTGGTAGCAAAATGTAAAGCGACTTACTGAATGAGTAAAATGCACGTGGAATGCACACAAAAATGCGATTTATAGAAGACTGAGTAGAATAAAGGAATATGCGATTTTTAAGACTGATACTGACATGTGAAAAAGCATCGTTTTTCCAATTTCTGCAACACAGTCTTTCGTCGTCACGGATCACCATCGTCATCGTTTACGTGAAACACACTTGGAATACACACTTGTATGTGAAATTTGTATGACCGGAATTAGAACCTAAATATCGTAATTGTAGGTCAGGTATGTTAGCTAGCGACACCAGGAAGCCATCTGAGGCGAAAGTGAATTTTAAGAGGGGGTTTATTCTAACTTGACGTTCTCGTCTCTAGTTCTTCGAGGATGACTTTGTAGTGTAACAAGGTAACACACATGCCCGGCAATTGGATGATCCGGACAAATGATCGAAGTCAGATGATGAAAGTCAAATAAGTTTTCAATGTTAATTTCATCCATTTGGATGAAATTTAAATCCTTTTTTGCACACGTGCGCGAAAATGTGCACAATGTTTTATGTGCATTTTGGAGTGATTTAGAGAATTTTTTAAAAGTTATATTTTTATTCCTCATTAAGGACTGCGTTGACATTGAAAGCTTCTGTTTCGAAACACAAGAAATAATTTTCGGAGGCCGTGATAAATATCTTTTTACGTGGATGAAGGTACTAAGCAAAAAAACTTAAGTGTTGTCAAAAAATATAAAACTAGAAAAATTGATTTTCATATAACTCCAAATTGATGACCAGTCTCATACATAATATTTATAAGAAAATTATGTATATTTTCGACAAAACGTGTTATATTGAAATGGCGCTGCATATTGCTCCTCAGTAATAGAAAATCAATACTTAAAAATACGCTCTCTGAGTGTTCCATACGTTCTATGCATCGTCAATTGCTAAAATCGATGGATAAGTTTTGACACATTTCTAATCTCAGTCCTCTTTTCAAGTCTCAGTAATTATAATGGTCCTTCTCTTCAGTGCATAACAGCGACTGATAGGCAAATTAGTGCTTTCCAGCGTAGAATGCTGGGAAGTTAGGAAGCATTTTGGATACATGTGAGTGATAAATACGAAATATTACGAGGAAATAACATTCTGAGACGGATTAGACAGGTAAAAACGCTCCATCAATACAATTAACCTACCCCAGCATATAGAATACTATCAATAAAATAAAATCCCAACTCTCTTTATTTCAACCTTATTGCCTTTTCTATCAGTGTTCTATCCACAAAAAAGCGATCTTCAGCATCCAATCGCACCTATTCTCAAGTGCTTCCCACCTGCTATGCCTCGTTGTTATACACATGAGTAACGCTTTCTCCCCCCACGCCGTTTTGTTACACTTCTTTGTCCGCTCTATTTCAATCCAGGAAATGGTACATTGAATGGAAAAAATTCAAACTCATTCGATTTTTAATAGGAAATTGTGACATGACGCATTATTTGAAGCGTCGAGTAGGTACCATTTTTTTATAAATCTTTTATAAAGACCAACGCCTACGTCCAGTGCCACACCACCTCTCTCTTTCACTCGTGTTGTTCTCCATGTTCGATGCAAAACTCCCACGCAGCGCTTAATTTTTGAATATTTTTCCATTCGACGGAGGTGACGTACGAATGTACATGTGTGGGTGTTGAAAGATCAATTCGAAATGAAGGTGAAGTGAGGTGAGAATTGAACGTGGATGGTGAATAGGGATGCATGTGTGAAAACTCTAGCTCATAAGTGAAAATAAACGACGATGTAATGTTAGCGTATACTTGTCGAGTTTCCATTGAATTTAGTGGAGTTCATAAGGAAATAGAATGAGAAACTAGATTTTCAATACCTAGGCGGAATATGCTAGTATATGATGATCTTAAAATTGAAATATAAACGTATTGACTGTGATTAACTTTTCTTCCCTTGCTCTTTCAGCCTTTTCTCGAAATTTCTTATTGTCTATGGCATGAAAACAAAGATGGCAAGCAAAATATTTCGTTGACAATCAGGATGCAATGGTACTTGATCTTTAGAGTAATGCAAACGATAATCATCAATAATTTGACTGTAATTATTTAAACGATTACGAATTACGAACATGAAATAGGAATGATTGCTATTGAGTCGTCACGTTGAGTTCACGGTGTTTTCAAGTGATTAATTTTTTTTGGGTCGAATTTTTTCTTAAACCCGCATTGAATGAGGAAAAGTGATTGAAAGAGAGGCATATATTTTTTTATGGTTTATTATTTCGAATTACCTTTGTTTTGATTGTTTTTTATTTTATCCCACAGGACAGGATGAGGGAGGAAAAAGCAGTGTGACTGACTCCTCGGTTTGAAAGAAGTCGTAGATTACTTTTTTTTATTTTCCATCTATCACGTGCGTGAAGGGGTATGCTCTGAAATCGCGAATCGAGGCGTTTATATTCTCATGTATTTTTTTCTACTTTTACCTTTCTTTTTTTCTCCTCGTATTCTCCCCCTTTTCTGTCTCTTCCACCCACGCATACTCATCCAACTCTCCACTCTCCTGAGAGTGGAGAGGAAATCGCTTTGAACGGTCGATGGCACTTTTCCAATGAGTGGTGGTGCAGAGGGGGAAAATGAAGGGGGTGGAGGAGAGGGTGGATACGACGGCGTATTAATGGAGCCGTGCGATATTCAGATTCCAATATTGCTTCGCAATATCCAGTAAGAAGTTTAATGAAAATTCTGAAAACTACAATACACCAAAGGGATGGAATTTGTCATGAAATAAATGCTTTGACTTGACCAGGATTCAAACCCACATCTCCTAAATGACGGTTACTCATTGAATCACTCATTTGCTTATAAGCCTTACATTAAACATCATCAATGCAGTTATCTGAACAGTGAAAACAGTGACAATAATGAAATAATTGGATCGGTACCACTGTGATCCAACATGCGTTAACAAAAAATAATTGATATCATTTCGTTTGCGTAAATCCCCCCAGAAATTCACCCCGAGCTAATATAGCTTGGAGTCGTAATTGGCCTACACACCTTATCGGCATTTGGTAGATGCAGGTTCGAATTTTGGCTAAGTCTAATAACACTGCCCAACAAAAAATATTTTGTTGGGCAATATTAAAAAATGTTTCCTGCACTTCATGAGTCAATTATTACTAATTTTGGGTTGAGAAAAAAGAATATGACAATGAAAATCTTTCTTAGCTCTAGTTTCTGTGATACGCAATAGGTGGAAGTATTTCAGGTGTACGGATTAAGAGAAAACGATAAATTTTAATTACATATGCCAATAATATTGAAATTGCATTTGAATTTTTTTAAGTGGCAGTTACATTCTAAGAGTTGTAAATTGATGGAAGACTACCTGGCAAATGGTTGGGTCTGAATAGAATCATGTGGTGGCTTCGTCTTTTAGCTTGCCTCTTGTGAGTTCCGGAGGATCCCTACACAAAGCCCAGCAGTAATCCGCAAGCATCGCTTCATTCCAACGGCCCTGATATCTTTGTTCCATAACAGAAATATCTTGATGGAATCTTTCAACGTGTTCATCACTGACAGCTCCACAACTAGGAGGGAAAAAGTCTTGGTGGGAGTGGAGAAAATGGATTTTAAGGGATATGTTGCATCCAAGTTGATGGTATTTTTGCAGAAGCACTGTCACCAACTGAGTGTAGTTATCATCTCTTTCCTTGCCTAAAAATCCATGAATAACTCCATTGATGGCTTCCCAAGCTTCATTTTCTTTCCCCTCCAAAACTTGGTCAAATGCAGGATCCTTTTCAAGTTCTCGAATTAGTGGCTCGACAAAATACCTTCATTAACTTTGGCATCACTTAATTTTGGAAATTTCTCTCTTACGTACTTAAAGGCCTGTCCTTCTTGGTTCATACCCTTGATAATATATTTCAACAAACCCAGCTTAATATGCAGGGGTGGAAGAAGGGCATTTTTTGTGTTCACGAGAGACTCGGCAACGACATTTTTCTCGATAGGGTTAAGATTTCTTGCATGCCAGTCTGCTTGAATATAATGTGATTTTCTAACCCTGCTGTCCCACATACACAAAAAGCAGCAATATTTTGTGTACCACAGTTGCATTCCTAAGAGTAAAGCAATGAATTTTAGATCACCACAGATTTTCCAATTGTGTTCAAGATATTTGATTGATTTCAAGAGGTATGTCATATTTGCATAAGTCTCCTTCACGTGAACTGCATGACCAACAGGAATAGAAGGAAGACGGTTGCCATTGTGAAGTAATACAGCTTTCAAACTAAGCTTGGAGGAGTCTATGCATACCCTCCATTCAATTGGATCATGGTTCAAATTCAAACTTTTCACCAGGCCATTAATATCGCAGAAAACAACAAGATTGTTTTTATTCTCAAAAAAGAGAGGCAGATCCCTGTGATGTTGTTTGTACTGTGAGACTCTGACATGACGTTCAGAAGATTCCATTGATGTATTCTAGACCCTAGAATTTCTGCCTTCTCCTGTGACAGGTCAAGGTCTCTAATGATATCACTCAATTCCGCTTGACTCAGTCTGTGCGGTTTATCATCTTTTTCCTCAAAATCAGGGTCACGTGTTGTTGAAGGCTTGTTGTGTTATTCTTCTTCTTCTTGTTCCACACTGTCTTCATTTTCTACTTCAAACACACAATTTTTGGGAGGAGTAGGAACTGGTAAACTATCTGAATGCGGAATGGGTCGAATAGCAGATCGAAGATTTGGGTATTGAACTGTTCTTCTTTTCTTCATAGACAATCCTGCCTTTATAGGTGGAGTCATGTAGAAATAGCAGTCATCTGTATGGTTTCTAGGCTCCCGCCAAACCATAGGCACAGCAAAAGCCATAGCATCGTTTCTTATTTTTAAGCTATTTTCGCAGTGTAACTGATCAAGCGTTGCAACATATATGTGGAGCCCATGACTAATCCTCGGACCCTACCTTCATACCGAAATAATAGTGATCGCATCACATTCGTGTCGTTGATATTCGTAATTGAGCAGCCCTTTACGATTCAAAAAGCGTCCGTGTCAAGAGGGTGGTGAGAGGAAAAGGGTTGTTTCGAAGTAACGATTTTTCCCCCAAGCAGAGGCGTAGGTACTCACTCTTTCACTGTTTTTTTGTATCATTGGGAGAACGGGTATGGGAGAGAATGAGACGTCTCGGAGCACACGCATTTATCCGCGTAGCTACAGATCGACTTCTGTGTCGGGCGATGACTGCGAAGGGGAGAGATTGGTTTCGGGGTTGCTCCGCGTGAAACGTTTCGTTATTGTCGTGCTGTGAAAATAAAAAAACAAGCTATTTCAATCGTGCTTTTGTCTGGATTGTGGGATTCGGTGACGCATGACTGTCGTGAGAAAGTGATAGTTCAATATCCGCATTGTTGGCTGCGGCGGAGTGATGGCGACGCGTTCATAATCTCCAAATTGTTTAAATAATGGAATCGCGTCGAAGTTATCCGCTGTATTTCACGGACGAAACAATTCTTATTCTATGTCAATCCGCAGTCGTTTGATTGAACGAACCGCAATAGTTCTGATAAAAACGTCCATTGATTTGATCATTCTTGTATAAATGCGGAGAGATATCTGACAGCAACCTAACAAAGGCGTTAAATTATGATCATCATCTTATTCATAATTCATCCAAAATGGTTAGTAAGAGATTTTTTGAACGTATGCCTATCATATTGGTGAGTTCTAGGGTCAATGCTAGATGACATATCGATTTCTAGCCTAAAATAACACACTACAATTCCGCAGAAGTTTACAATTATTAATGGTAATTCCGTTGTATTCATATACACATTTTTAATTTCGCTAAAATTGGATTGAATTCCCTGCCTAATGTTCCTTCCGTTGATATTAAAACGCAAGCTGTAGTTGTATCGATGTGTTGGTAAGTTTTTTATTTGACTGAATTCATTGATAAATCAGACGCCTTAGACGACAGGATTCCACGGTTGAATAATTCCACGTAGGTTAGGTAAAATGCTAATGGAGACACCCTAGCATCTCTTCGTTAACTCCTTAAATACAACAATGGTTCCTTTATACGATACTGCAACTCTTGGCAATTTCAATCACAACTAATTATATTTCCGGATTGTGATTTGACTTCGCTTACAGTCATGTACTTGTATTTATAAATTTAAGTCATTTATCATCGTCTTACTTGAAGTAATCGAGGGATATTAAAATGGAAGACAGGAGCAAATGTTAGAATTGAGTACTAATATAGTCTCACCTTTTTCCATAACTTAACGAATAAAAAGCAAGGAATTGTTATTGTTTTCCATCGCTAACTTCATTATATCTTATAATAATTTCTTTCTCGGTAAATTTTAATGCAACAAAAATTTCAAACAAATATTTCCAATTTCATCATATGGTGACTGAGAATACGTGATATGTGATATGTGCTGAGTAAGCAATGAATTGAACGCCATTAAAGTTTTTAAATGTTTGAATGCTTCTTTGCATGGTGGTAATCAACTAATGCTTTCTTGGTCTATTAAAAAACTAATCCTTGACGTGTGTATTTTAGTATTAATAATAAAATAAAACGCTATTAATTGTTTTTATGCAAATACTTCTCGTTTGTACGACGCATTTTGCTGACTTACGGCATTATCAGATACAAAAAGATTTTAATACTTGAGTGCCTAATGATGCCCTAATTCGATGAGACGCGTTTAACAAATAAGAAAAAAATGTAAAAGAATTTTTTTAATTTTATTACATTAGATTAAGCCTGGTACTGTAGAGTATATTTTATTAATTACAATGAAAACAAGAGGAAAAACTAAAAATTTCCCCTTACAGCTATAACAAGCTCTGAGAGGTATGGAACCTTTTGTCCCACCCGCCCGTAGGTACATAATTGGGACGGAAGGCCAGTGAAAATTCGTCGGGATGATGATTACGACTTCTCTCCCCTTCCCCCGAATCTCTCTCTCTCCTAGCCCTCCCAAATCTGACGTACATCGGCCTCTCTCATTCCCTTCCCCATTCCTAATAAGCGACCGTTAATTTATTTCCGCACAGCCAGATTTCCGCAGGGTGAGTGCCGGCCGGGCCTCGTCCAAATGGAAGGTAGAAGTGGAGAGCGGAAAGTGGAGAAGGGCAACAAGAGCACAGTGTGTTTGTATGCGTGGAGGAAGGGCCTCGCGGGACCCCGATTTCGGGGGTGGCGTCCTTTTTGGGGGCGGTGTGCGGACAGAAGGGCAGATATGATTTGTCGCGGATGTCCGACGGAGGGCTTACTGTGTAAGGGTGAGGTGCACGTAGGCACGGCTGTCGGGACGGTCAGGTGAGAGTAGGAATATGGAAATAAATATGGTTGTCGCGGTCGTTAGGAAGAAGGGAAGCCCCATGTAGAAAGCATCGAAAGTGATTTGCCTTAGATGTTAGGTATGGGTGATATTATAAGTGTAAGGAAACAGAAGTAATAGGAATTTAAATAAAACATAAAACTTTGGCTTAGTTTATTAGGTGTAAATTTTTTTACACTTTTTGTTGGAAAAATATTTACTTCCACAATTGGCAAATGTTTAAATATTTTATTTTCTACATATATTTTTTTGAGAAAAATTAGATCGTGAAGATTTGCAAAAACATTTTAATTTGAAAAAGATTTGGTTCTCATATGGACACACATCCTAAGAGATGTAAATGTATTAGGAATGCTGGATGATTAACGTAATATACATTTAATTTATTGTACTCGTATCTTAATTGTAATGTGCAAGATAATTATATCTACTGTTTCAATTAAAATGCGATAAGTTATATCGATGGCTAAAAGCACGATCATTGTGTCTCTTCTTTTTTATTCTTTTGAAAAACGCAAATAGAAGATTTCAAACTTGGCAAAAAACTAGCTAAAAACACATCAATTCTCACGAGTACCATAAATGTATGCATTAGATAATATTATCAGAGTACAGTAACACCTTTAAGCTAATTATCATAAGTTCTGCCTACTTCGATGCCAATATCTCATTTCGGCATGAATATGGACATGCATATTTATTGTGCTTTTACCCATTGATATATGAGGTAGTTAAAAATGCTTACTTAAATTTCAAATATAAAAAAATTAAAGATGCCCTTAGTTAGAAGCAGGCTAACAGTAATCTCAGATGTTGGTCACAACCATATCAGGCAACTAACCTTCAGTTCAGCAAAATTCTTAAATATTTTCACAATCTTCCAGCTTATTTACTGCGTTAATACACATTTTCCTAGTTAAAGTTTTAAAGTTATTGGTCAATTTATTAAAAACAGTTTATACATTTTGCCAACATTTCGATTAATTTATAATTTTTCTTCGGGGCTAGAAAAAGCAATGTAAACGCATGAAAAACTAGGATATCATTGAAAATAGAAACTCATTAACTACACAAAATAATAAAACATACCATTCTTTTTTGGCATAATTAAATAAATTCTAAATTGTATTTTACCCTTTCGATAGCCAGTACATCTATCTATGTCCACCGTGCTCTTGATATTTTTGGCCTTCTTTTCTTTCTACAGAACATACTCTCTTAAAAACATACCCACAAATTGAAAGCAGCATCAATGCACAAGTGTCAACTGGAAGCTAGTACCTAGAAGCTAGGAATAAGTTCTTCTCATCATCTCACCCTAGGACACTACTTTCGTTCATACATAACGCAACTCATCGTACGTTCCCTAAGCCTTTTCTGTGGCTCCTTATTTAGGAATCCTATCATTACCTCTCTCCTGTTACTCATTGTAATTTTTTAAACGAAAATCTCTGTGTAATGTCACTTTTTCCTCTCCCATTTTCATCCAAAATGGTGCGCAGTAAATGCAATTGCTGTATATAATTGTGTACATACCCATACATGCCATTTCTTATCGGGGCAGGCAAACAGATAACTTAGATATTATTGTTAGGCCAATGAAAATGGCTTATTTAACTATTTTTCCCACAACGCCCACTCTTTGCATGCCTCGTTCTCTTCTGTTTCATTCATGCATTGTTTCATACTTGCTCTTCTATTTTTGAAACTCTGTACCTCCTCATAAAAGCCTCTTCCACTACATTCACCTATATCAATCTCGGTCTAACTCTTCTTCTCGCACCATTCACTCATCTATCATAAACCTGTTCTGTTATTTAACTCTCAATCTTACTCTCAACATCGCCAAACCAACGAGATACACCTCTTTCATACATGTCCGTTACCGGAGTATCCTACCCACATTCTTTCACCCTCTAATTCCTAACCTTATCCATCCTACTTTTTCAGAAACTTAGGTACCCTATTACCACCGAATTTAGCCGACATTTATCCTTATTATTGCATACCCAGGTTTCACAGACAAGCTACAAATTTGGGAGGAGGACAATTCTGTATACTCCTATGATAAGTTGAAGATTTTTAAAATTATGTTCTCGTTCCTTAATGATTGATTTTAACTTTTTTGCTATCAGTTTTGTTAATCTCACATGCAATATCGTGCGGTATTGATTATGATGGTGTTCCTCGCGTTATATTATATAATGCAGCACTCCATACCATGATGAATTCCATCACATTTGATAAACGATGCATCGGGTAATATGTAATGCAAAACCTTTTACTGTAAAATTGAATTTTTATTTGAATATCGCCCTATCCTAACCGTGGGAAAGGGAGTTTGAACGTCAGGGTTTTGAAGAATGTGGAGCGTTCCGATTGGAGGGAGAATATGGAGTGGAACGGTATGGGGTGTAACGGCCAGCTGGGTCACCGACGGAATCTCGCCCCGGGTCTCCGGGAGATGTGTCGAGAGAGGAGGCTGTTGCTGCTTTTTCCGCCCTCGCAGTGATTCATGGTCCACACCTGGAAATCGACTGCAGCGACGCGATGCGGGGGAGACTGTAAAATAAGGTGGGGTTAATGAGGGTGATGGGTGTTGTGAGGTGCGGTGGGAATGGATGTTTTTTTTGGTCCATCTGTGACCGCATTCCGTCCTGGATCTCTTCTTTGCCTTATTCGGGGTCTATTGGAGATAGGGGGATGGTTGCTGAGAATGGTGTGGTGAGAAGTGTGTAGAGATGGATACAGAGAGATAGAGCAAAACTGCCGTAGCATGAGACTTTTTATTTCCAGTGTTAATCCTTGCGTGCAGCGCCCGGAGTTGCGGCTACTTGATCCGTGCTGCTTATAAAGTATCGTGAGCAATCATAAATTCTCGATGTTTTCAGTTCTCCACTCCGTTCTTCTACCAGACAACAGCTTTATTCCAGCATGATCCGCTTTGAAGTCCTTCATAATATTCCTGAATTATAAAACTCCTTGTCTTTCTCTTAATTCTTCTCATTAATTTCTCCTTCAACCATTGTTATTGTAATATAAGCGTCGATGGCTTCCTATCCCTTTTTCTGTCAATCAATCTGTCGTTGTCCAGGCTTCACTGTTATATAAGAATATGCTGCTAATATATGATTTTAACGAAGTGCCCTATTAGAGTAAACATTTGTCACGAGAAACGAAATACGGTAGTTTACTGCGTAGAAGGTGCCATATGAAGGAAATGACCTGTGCAAGGAACCATACTAGGCTTGATACTTGTCGGCCCAATTTATTACTCGGTGATAAATCAAGGTTACTGATTACAATGGTATTTTTTCAGAATGGAAGGAGAGTAGCGCGTGCAATCTGCTTATTAATAAGCGTAATGTCCGCCACGAGAGAAAATTGAATTTACCTGAACATAGTGGTTGCGATAAATGCTTGCAGTCGCCTGCACGATTTGCGTTCATGGAATGGAGAGGAAACTTTTTTTGTTTACTTTTTCAGACTGAAAGTGAAATATTCGTATTTTTTCCATGATATCTTCGTCAATTGAACATTCATCATCAAGATAATCTTCCGGTTAAGGTAGTTTTAAATGAAAGTGAGTGAAATATTTTCACTTTTTTCACGTGCAGGGCGCTATCTACTTTGCTTCTATTTACTTTATTTCATCATCTTCATTCATATGTTCTACATCTATGCATTCCGTTCATAAAACATATTCTCTCTCTTCTCCTTTTCCGCTTATCCAATATCCTTCCCTCTATCACGGTCTAAGCATCCACTCTCTCCTCATTACCTGTTCATATTCTCGAAAAGGCATTTTGCGTGCCGTTGAAATGATCTAAAATTCCGATACGCTGATCTATTCTCTCCAATGTTATGTTGAAAAGGTTCTGACAGTGGGTCCAACCATCGCTTCACCCGCAGATACCCTAACGTGTTTATGTAACTTCGTATGCGTGACGCCACCTAAGTTATGAGATAGGGTGTGACTAATCATTTACTCTCTTCACTGAAATTTGACTGTGGTAGAGTACGAGTAAGTCTGTTCATATCCTCGACAGCGTATTGTATGTGTGGCCATGAGAAGGCACCAATTTCGTGTCCTCTGCGTTCCCTGATCTCTCCATATCTCTCTCCCTAACATTCTCACTAGTTTTAGATATAACGGATGTCTACCTCTCACACACTACGGTGTTGAGCTATTTATTTAGAGTACAACCCTATCAAATTCGACAGATTCAGGCGAGATATCGTGGAAGTTCTACATAATGTAAGAGGAACAATTGCACTTTTCCACAATTTGTGGAAAAGTACAATTGATTCTCTTACATTACAACCCTATCATTCAACCTGCCCTAATCCAACAGTAGCTCAGTCTCCAATTGTGTTCTACGCTTCGTGAATTGAAGAATCTTCTTGCGTTACTAATTAAAAAGCTGCATTCTGCACCTCGACCATATTTTTTATTTTGTAATCTGGTGTCTCAGGTAATAAAAAAATCCGAAAAATTAAACAACTCCAGACCATGTTCTGCCGATGAATAAAATAAATTATTATGATGAAAGATTGGTTCTTTTCCTATTTTTTATCGTTGTGACTCATGTAACTCTTCTGTACAAAATGGTCGTTGGTTGGTACACATTCGTAGGCGCCAAATTGTTCGAATCACGGTTAACTCAAATGATTCTTTCATAGCGAATTTCATTCCCCTTGGTGTATATCTTTGACCTCGATTTCGTGACTGCTTACCGTATCATTATTTTATTCCACAGAAAATTCGGAAAAGGAACAGAGTAGATATAATTGTTTTAAAATGTGGGTTAGGGAAAGGATGGAGAGAGAGAGAGTTGGGTGCATTGGAGAATAAATGATAACTAGATAAAGATATGAGTTGGATGTGTTTTTTGAGGAAATACGGCTAATAGGAAAAATGGAGCAAAATAGAGGATGAAACAAAAGCGACTAGAGGACGCATTAAGGGGTAATAAGTTGCTGAATGGGTTAGTAAAGGGGAGAATGTTGGGTAATCGTGGGAAATACTACAGAAAAATGGGATCGGGAGGACTGAGCGAAGTGAAATTGATAAGAAGAGTCTTCTGTTTGTTTTAGAATAACGTTCCAACGTTAACAATGTATGTGTTCGCAAATTGAACTTGAAAACATGTATAGATAATGTATGGTTGAAGGAGGGGAAAAGAGTATTTTTATATCTTGTGAAAATGCCAAATTTGCACAAAAAACTTAATTAACCAAAGGGGAATCTCTCCAAGGGAATTTAATAGTCATTGAATGCAAGTGCTTTTTCATCATATTTTTGAGTTGTTATCAAATTTCGACAACTTTTCAAACTTCGGCTCCAAAGAATAGAAAGACTTTCTTTTAAAATAACTTGGTGGGCTACATTGAGCATATTGTACATACCATAATTTAGATTTTTGAATTCTAAGTCATGTCATCAATGAAGGCAGTGTTTTAAACAATAAAAATGAAAAGGTGGAGTCTAGTATTTGTTTTGACTTAAAGAGTCGCGATGAAACCCCCTGATGGGAAACTATAAACAGTTAAGGGATTTATAGGACTCTTCTTGGACCATTCATTTGGTATAAAAATTGAGTTGATGATGGTCGAATAATTGAGTGTTGAAGTTGGAACAAATCGGAGCGCATTTTAGTGCACAATAAAAACAAGTATTGGAGCGATATGTGTAGGCTAAATGACTGGTGAACCGAGCATTTTTAGGCTCACAAAAATGACGGATTGTGCTGAAAAGTTATTGAATTCGTTCTACAAATTCATTAAAAAACTTAAGTTTATTACCTCAGGGCATAAAATAACTTCGTGTAGTCCTTGATTGACACCTATACTAGAAAATGCAATTTCGGATGCCACTATATTAGTGCATTTCATTAATTACCCCGCAATAACCTTAATCCCGATTTTGTTTTGTATTGTAGTACCTGGTGCGCATGATTTGGGATGAATGTAAACCAAGTGGGATGTTGTGTTGCGAATTGATCAACACATTACAAAGAATCTTAATCTCTTATAACTTTTCTGTTATCAAGATTAGTCGTCAAGTCTTGATATATATTCAATATCATGCATTTTGTTGAATGAAAATGAGATGAATCTGTTACCAGAAAGCATTCAGAGTATTAGAAAATATTTTCATACTCAAGGCACAATTGAAAATGGTTTTTGAAATATGAGAGTTTAGAAAGCTTATAATAAACTTTTGATGCATAAATGGCTTTTATTTACGTGCTCGATAACGATATTTGTTGTTATGGTATGGCAAACTGATTTTGATATGTTTTTCATTTTAAATCTTGCATCAAATTTTAATTATAGTTTTCCTCATTTTTTTATTTTTCTAGTTAGGCGACGATTATCATAGTTGTTATGATTGTCTTTGTGACCAGACGTCTTGTTCAATGTTGGCTCCCGAAATATAGGCTAGCCTAATGAGATACCTTAATGGGGTATCTATTAATTTAAGTTGTGATATTTTCCATGAATTACTTTTTTATCATTTGTGTTGAAATTGTGACGCTGCTAAAATTATGGTAATATCAATGTTGGAGTAGCAAATATTCATTCACACATATGTAATTCTGGAATGACTGTTTTCTACAGTTAATGCTTACTATTAGTAGTAGTGACTCCTAGCAATGTATTGTTAACGCCTCGCATTTAGGTTAATATTTACAATTACCTACTCACGGAGCTGTATGCCGAGATAATTTTCCTTCGCTTGTATTTCAATTATTAGCCAAGAGGACATTGAAAATGTCCGATTTCCTCTCGGAATCAGCGCTGTGCGTGGAGTCATACGCAGAGCCAATCCATAATTTCAGCTCAATGATAAAGTTACTTAAGCAGAGCTGTGGCTGGAGATGGGGACAATTACCTTGTTACGGCGCGTATTACGCAAGGTGTTTCATATGGTATGCCGATTGGCGAAATAGCAAATTTCGGATCCAATTAATACGCACACGTAGCACACATTCCTACTCTTGCGGGAGGGATAATTCTGCTAAGCGGTAACACTTTCGTTCCGATTGAATTTGGCTTTAACACTTCCAGATGGATTGAGCATAGTTTATGAAAACTAAAACCTCTTTCGTTTTTACTTTATTCGTATCTAGTGTTGACGTAGGTCAAAAATATACACTAGACTAGCTATCCCATGAAATATTTTCTCACGGTGGAGTTTTGTCAGGGGTAGTCTGTATTAAATACACAAAGTCATTAACATAATAGTTAATTTTACTAAAGTATCGAGAAATTTGAAGTTATGTAAGGATAACATACTATTTTTGGGAAATGAATTAATCATTTTATTGACTCATGAAAATAAATGCTCATGCAATGCTGATCCTTCCTAAGTCCTCAGATCGTCTACTCAGAATAGTCACTTATTTGATGCTTATTATTCTTGTTGCGCAAATTGTTTTCTCTATGAAATTTTACAGCCATTTTCCTAGATTAGTAGACCTACATCGTTTTTAACGAGACAAATATAATTTATTTCTTCATTTCATGCTCTGGACCACTTGGAATAGTTGGTTAGTCAAGTAGTTAAGTCCATTTTTTCCTTTTTCATCAATATTGTCCTCCCAATAATCCCTAATAAATCCCTTTCAGCATGCTAGGGAATCTATATTAAAATCAGTGGAAGTGGTCAATAAGTTTTCGTCTGTCTTGGAAGAGTCTGTCTCACTTATTGCATTACACTCCGAAATGTATACGAGGTCGTTTATGTCTGCGTTAATACTACGACGATATTATTTGATAATGTCTCCATCATGGAAAAAAATGCTAGCTCTGCAGAAGTATGTTGACACCTTCATTTTTTACATTATTTATTGCCCTGGTCAACAAATTATTGACATCCAGGACTGTAATATTTTAGCCAATTCACTCGCTTTGTCAGTTGACCCAACAACAGCTAAAAGAGACTGCATCAAAAACTTACTGCATTTAACTGTCACACTAAAAACGTCCCTCTGGTCCTAAGAACTGAGTGCTGCTTTTAGTGTTCGCCGGGAACCACGTAAGTTTCACATTAGTTAGATCCAGTTGAGGATGAAACTTGGCATTGTCCATGAAAACTATTACCTCTCGTCCTGATGATTTCATTCTACGATTTAAAGAAAGCAGCCACTCCCAATTTAATACATCATCGTTTTTACTTTGAATGGAGATAAACTAATATTGTAGAATAATTCTCTTTAGGTTACCCACACGACTTATGACAATAAAAGGTGAAGCTCATAACAGGAGAGATAAAGGCGCAAATCACAATTTAAAGCGTAATCGCTGTAGACATGACCAACGGTAAAGGTATCCATGGTAAGCTAATGATCTTTGACGACATTACACTCAAGCATTGTACTATGATAACGCTTGTGAATTCTACGTCAGAAACCTTGTTATTCCTTATTTATTGAGGTACTTTTTGCATTTTTGGAGAAAAATGAATGTTGATAATAGAAATTAATTTATCTTTGACTTGTACCACTCATTACGATTCAAATTATATATTTGCATAAGACTTTACTATTTAAAAATCAAATGGAAAAACAAATAATCAATTGTTTGACCCAATTAATGGGCTTCATGAGTATTTTAACTCTAAAGTTGGCGCTCTCATTTTTTACCACGAGAGTAGGCACATGGGTGTCTGGCAGACCCCGAAATTTACAAAAAAGTCTAATGAATTACAATATTTTCTGAACTTATTTCACCCGAATATTCTAGTTACATATATACCAAAACAGAAAATTAATTTAACCTTAAAAGTCATCAGAATCATAAATTTCCGCATTTTTTCGTATAATTTCGTGAAGTTTTAATTAATTGCATGCAAAAGAATATTAAATCATTTTTTTCTTTTCTCGCAAAAATTGCTTCTTGATATATTGAATGAGAACATTTATTCAATTTTTGTTTTTTGTAATTAGGGAATCGATGCATATGGACATCATGGACAGTAAGTGCAATGTTATCAGGCGCGCGGGGTTCCTGTGGTCATCATAACGTAAAAAAATGTAAGCAAAATTGAAATCTAGTGTTTTAAAAATATTTTTAATTGTTTAGGGTGAATAGCAAGATTGTTGAAGGGGGTGAATATATCAAAATATTAATTTTACATTAAAAATTAGAAGCAATGATAAATGCATGGGGTCTGATAGACCTCGCGCGCCTACTTAAGGGTTAAAGCAACCTGAGAAAGATGATAAATTGACACTTTAAAGGTTAATTTTTGTTCCTTATACAGGGATTAAGATCAGAAAGTAAAAGCGGAAGTAAAAAATAACGTTGGATATGTTTTGTATTTCTGTATGAACTCAGAAATATTTCTCGTAAAAGTGTCTTTAAATATTCATCAAATATCCTGTTCCATCTCCAAATTTTATTAACTCCTACAGCAAATTCCCTAGAGGTAATTTGTTTCTAGATTGTTTAAGAAGGGAGGGCTAACTATTTCTCAACCTCTGCCAATAAGGAAAGGAAAATCTTTTTCGGTTTTCTTGGAGTAAGTACACACATAATCTAGACGAATGAATATCCTCAGAGTGATTGGAAAGAAAAGTAGAACTGTGATGATGTTAGTAAATAAGTCCACTTTGTTTTTTGTACAGTAAAATTGAATAACAAGCACAGTAAAAACCTTTAAGTAAATAGAATGAGAAACATAAAATACTTACAATATACATAAGGCGTGCTGATATATTTCTTAGCATACTCTCTCTGGAAGGTTTTAATGTAAGGTGAATTTGTTATAGGGATAGGATTGGCCCAAATGAAATGAAATGACCAATCGTAGATTTGGATGGAGGCCGATAATTTAATAAACTACAGTCATGATCAATATATAGTATTAATTAGTACTTTACTGATTTTTTAAACCGTAATTAGTCAAAGGATTTATTTAACAGAGTAACCCGGTATATTTTACATAACACATGTGATGGAAAAGCATAAGTAATAGTACCCAGAGTGTTAGGGAGTGTGTTGAATGAGGTATTAATATGCATCTACTACTAAGGACTAAGTCAGAAGCTGCCGCAATGTTGTGGAGCATGTTTTCTGTGGACACTAGTCATGCGCATTGGCCCAGTAAGTAGAAAGGCCCAGACAGCGGTCCAGGGGGATTTGAATACTGGTCCAGGATTCATTTATTCTTTGGCAGTTTGCAACGCGTTCTATTTCCATAACTGCGGCAGATTGGGGCCTCTTGAATTGATGAAACTAGGTTTTGATTCACTGACTACGTGATACTTTAATTTCCAAATAACCGTGGAATGCAACAATGTTATGGTACGTAGTCACGCGCACGGCTGCGAGGTGTACACCGTACCATAATAATTGGTGTATTTCGTTAATGTTTTCATTGCATCGTCAAATGTTAGTCGCACTAAAGCGGCCTGGCTGGGTTTGTACTCCGTGACACTGGCATATCAAGCATGACGACGTATCCTGAACTACAATGAAGACTGGAAACGAGAACATCAAGTTTTTTAAACCCCGCTTGTGTGTACTGCTAACAAACCTGACCAGCAATTGGGGGATCTCAACTGCCAGTCAAAAATTACATTTTTCATGGTGAATTTCATTCCGTGGGTGTAATACTTACCCGTTAGTAAGACGTCAATTTTCTAAACGTATCTATCAATTTATAGTGGAAATTAACATTTTACAACTCTTCCAGCCACCAACCTATTCATGATTTATAATCTACGCGTTGCGGAATACCACGTGAAATGTACGATTTTGTTTATGAAAATCAATTTGATAGATATTTTTTTAAAATTCCAAATCACTGCTTCCACGCTCCAAATCTCACGTTACTGGATGGACTCGGGAATAAGTTTCAAGTACCTCTTCCTTGACGACTTCATTTTCCATCAGTCCACCATTTCCCCCAAAAATAATGTCAATCCCGCAATCCAGGTCGATATTGCAACAGCATAGACGAAAATTTCAACTGTTGGTCGCAAAAGCAATTTCCGTAGTAATCTTTTCGGCAACTCAAGTTTAAATGCGCTTTGGAGATTTCTCGGCGTCTCTCTCGAATCCAAACGACGTCGAATGGGAAAACGAAACGGAATGAAATACTCAGATCATAAAAATGGAAATTATGTCGTCGCATCGGCCTACGGATACTCATAGGGCAGTCGTGTTGCAAATATTGCGTTCGATTACTTCCAGTGTCGACATTTAGTAATCCTACTCTACGGAAATGGAGTAGGAACCTTGAAGTAACTCTTGAACACAAGACTTGAAAAAATCAAGGACTGCAACAAGAAATGCTCGAATCTTTTTTAATGTTCTTTCGGCCTTCACTATTCAAGTACTTATGTGCTGGAAATAAGTCCATAGTTTCGTTATTATAATGGATCTTGTAACATAACAGATCG
This sequence comes from Pyrrhosoma nymphula, assembly GCA_963573305.1. NCBI lineage: Eukaryota > Metazoa > Arthropoda > Insecta > Odonata > Coenagrionidae > Pyrrhosoma > Pyrrhosoma nymphula. The sequence goes on from OY754334.1 coordinate 44,146,260, forward strand.
GGCAATTATTGTAAAAAATCGAGGGCGACGAAAAGGTACTCCATATTAGGCGTGTGTAGCACGAACTCGTGGCGAATACACAATAATGAGGAGTAGATAAACAAAACAGCCACTAGGGCAAACAGAGCAATAATAGCGAATCATCAACACCTAGTAACGGGGAGAGTTTTAAGCAAGGGGAAAAGGAGGAGCGATTGGAAATATCGCAGGCGGTCAAGATGGATACCGGGGAGAAGTTAAAATCGAAGTATGGGGAGTGAGATATAGCAATGGAGATCACCACCTATGTTGATTAAGTTGGGAGCAGAGTGAAATACGGAGGATCGTGCATCAGAGCAACCATCCTGCGTTGTTTTTTGGTGAGAAGAGGAAGGAGCGACCAAGGAGGAGCGTGGCAGGGAATCGCTTTTCGTACCTGTGCGTCATAGGAGTGGCCTATTGTATGTACATATTTTATGTTTCTCTGCATAAAAAGTGAACAGTGAAAATAAGTGACTGCATTATAAATGTGTGAAAAGATGATGGCTCAAGTGTGCACTAGGGTGCTATGGCCTTTTTAAATGAGCCAAGAAGACAGAAGATAAGATAAGTGGAGGGAAAGGTATCAATTAAATGTACCATCTTATAAATATGTGTAACCGTATTACTATGTAAATTTAAGTCTTACGCTCTACCGACTGGAAAATAGATAATTCTCATTATATGAATATTACACTATTACCATCCCTACTTGAAGGGACGCTTAAGCTTCTGATTTGTAAATTTAGGTTGCAAATAGCACAATGTGTAGGAGTTAAATGGTTTCAATTCCTTGCCATATTCATGAATCTTACTGAAAATAAGGTGTATGATATTTCAAAGAGTGTATATTAAAAATAACGATTTTCTAAAGCTCTTTCATTGGGCTTCTGTGTTAAAACGAGGACCGATTTTTTTACTAACCACTCCAAGCACCTTGGCGTGGTAGAAGGGTTTGCCCGTTTCAATGACCTCTAGAGCTGGATTGCTGAGAGCATTAATAATTGTTCCTGGTGAGGCTACCCACGCTAGATAGGTTGAAGTGGAGTTCGTGTGATTGTGTCCTCTTAAAATTATTATGTCTTTTCGTCTGATTTTAAGAAGATATTTCTTCGCTGATTATTTTTTACTTAACTGGCCATGACCAAAATAAAGTCTGTATATTCTATGTACCACATATTGCATGTATTTAAATTTAGATATATTTAAAGTAAATTATTTTAATTTTGTCGGTACGTACACTGTTAGATATTTCCTTCTAATATGTGCATCATAATTAGCCATCCATAGCCTACAATATTTTCCATTGAATAAATTTAAAATTAAGTCTCAACTTGGGCTTCCGAGAGAAATAAGTTTGAAATAACTTATCAAAAACGTGCTTGAATGGTATTGTTTTCATTCTTTCCGCTTCAACCATCATGGAAAATATAGGTTAAGGTTTTGCAATATGTGCAACTTGCAAAGAGGTTTTAAGGGAATCAATTGTTATGAACTCCATCGGAAGAAATAAAATAGGACTGATTTCAATAAAGTCTCCAGAAAATATTCCTTAAAAAAAGACATTAGATGGCTAACAAAAACAAGATCGTTCAATCCAGGATGGCGTCTTCAGAAGCCTTCCTGCAAAAGTAGCAGTGGAATTCAAGTTTGCGTATTTCGCTTTTATTTTGAAAGATACTTTCAAGATGCCAGCACTCCACTCCAAGAGGACGGGAGCTGAAGCGGAAGAAATTCGCAAACATTGAGACACTTCTTGTCTTATGAATCTGTCCTGTTTGCTGGTGGCACTCCCTTCTGGATAACGTCACACACAACAAGCCATGAAAGGTGGTGTGAGGGAAGATAGAGAAAGCTTGTTCCACGCAATTGGTTTCCTAAAATAGAGGCTCGCAAGCGGTTCAATGTGGATGATAATCGGGACAAGAGCTGTAGGAGATTTTCGTATAGCAAGCGGGAGTTAAAAAAACTGAACTAAGCCCGTAGTATATTGTCTCTCGAACTTTCGGTGATCCGCACCAACCAATTTTTTTCTGAATCTGTTCCAGAAGTCGATTTTTACATTTTTGAATATGATGTGGTCCTCACAAATGTTTTCCAAGTTTTCCGGATATTCTTTTATTTTTTTTACCAAATACTATGTCAATAATGGGAGAAGAAGGGAGTAGGATCTCAGACAGAAGAGAAACACAAAAGGGGAAGACTTTGTTGAGGGAAAAGAGGAATTGAAATGAAGCGGATGAATCCGAAGGTTGCAGAGTGCTGGGTAAATTTGAAAGGTATTGGTCGGTTCTTCCATCATGACATTTCTACTACGACAGCATTAAAATTTTTTGTATACATTCTATTTTAAGCGGCTTACATTAATAAATATTCACTATCGTTCTGAGAAATAATGTTAAGTTGGAAGTGCAAACTCATTGATACCAACAAAAAAAGCTTGAATAACTAAGGATGAATAATTTTTTTATAGTAGTAGGCGGCTTAGTCCCTTAGGTTCATCAGATAATTTTAGTTGATGACTCGCATTATACGCCAGTTTTTATCCAACATCGAGAAACTAAATCGCGAAATATCAAGTAAAGTGAACACTTATTTGATATTTCCCTCTCTCTAACGTTACAATAAAAGGGCAAACACGTAGCGCTATAACTTCTTGAAAATTATTTAATGACCTTGATTTTGAGCTGTTCAATAGCTCATCTTTGTTTATATTTTGCTAGCTCCTTCCAGTAAATAATATTAATATTTCTCCATTATATTATGCATCCACCATTTATTTACTTGATTTCCATCCAGGCTTATTTTTTTCTGATATCCAATCATAAATGTTCGTTTACAATCAAGTCTCTACCATGCATTGTATATAATTGTGAGTTTAAGAAGCGTAGGTACTGTGGTTACTACCTTTATCTGCTCATTTAAATCTACTTATGCCCATTCTCTAAAATTTCGTCTGAGTATGCGTTATTTACGCTTAATGCTGTAGGTATTTAAAGGCACTCTCATTGTCAAAGTCCCTATTTTCCAGTTTTAGACTTTCTATAATATTAAAATTTATCTTCATCAATTGATACAATTATGCATTTGGTTTTTTAAATCTTTTACACTCAATCCCGTCTTACCAATCTAATTTTGAACTGCAACTGACTAAATGATTAGTTCTTCCTATACAAATTATGCAATCAGAATATACCGCTCTTTGGACTGCTCTTTAAGTTACATTTCCCGTTAAGTACATATTTGGTATGCCACAGCGAATGCCTAAGAGCTCCCATAGAATAAAAAAATGAGGAAATGGTTTGAATGATGTCAGCAGCAATGAAAGTATGTAAAGAAATGGCTGGTCCTCATTGAACCATCGAGAAGAAAGGAAACTTTAACCTCAACGGCCCTTGGTAAATTCTTCAAACGTAAATTAGAAAACGTATGCTCTATTTCGCTTAATATTCAGATTCAAGGCGGTATGTAAAAATTTAATGGACCAAATCATGTGCCAGGAACAATCTACTATAGACGAGGTTTTTAATTACGTAGATACGTCAAAATACTCTGTTGAGTTTTTTATGGTCAAGGTTAATAAAAAGGCTGATCCGTTCCACAAATAAAACTTATCCATCCCTCAAAAACGCACAAAAACCCGTGTAAGGACGGGCAGGAACGTTAAACTCAGAGAGTAGAAAAAATCACTTATCTTACAGAAGGCGAAAGGGAAAAATCTCCGTAAAAAATCATCCCCGTGGTGATAAATCAAAATGGAATAGAAAAACGTATAAAAAAATCGCATTTAGAGAAATCAGCTACGCAAGGGAAAAGGACAGAGAGAAGAAGTAAATGAATTGGAGTGAAGAGGAAAATAATCAGCGAATACCGAGAAATCCAAATGGGAGCCGAAAAGGAAACACTGCAATATTCATGGTTACGCGAACGTACGTATGGTTCAGTTGTTAAGCGTGGTGATTCAGATGTGTGCCAAAAGATGGCAAGAGAGCTCCCATTTACTTGACGTTCCCCACCAACTTTACGTTCCTCACTAACTGGCATATGGCGCGGGCGAAGGTGCTTTTCAAAATACACACAAGGGAAACTGCTTAGTAACAGCCCGGCCTGCTTCAACCAAAATTTTGTAAACAAAGTAAGTTTTGACTTTTAGGTATCATAAACTGTTTAACATAGTAACATTTATTAATTTCATCAAATATAAAAATTAAATAAAAAAAAACTATTTACTTTATTCATTACCTACCTACTTTTTGGCCATTTCGCCAGTATGTTATCCTGTTTCAGTATGCTTTTCAACTATTTTACAATCAAATTGATCAGAGGATAGATCGTAAATAAATTATAGAAAAAGCATGTTTGCTCTCGGGCGGGAGAAATAAATACTTTTTTCCTACACAATGCGATATACCTCTTGCCATTTACGCAACTAGCTTGCGCACAGAGCATCTTGACTAGCGAAAATCTTTCTAAAGGGTCGTAAAGACTGATGCTAAAATATGACCTATACATATTACACTCCGCAAACCTCGCAAATGGGTTTGTTGCAGTGGATGTTCAAACAATTGAGGTTTGAGGCATTTCTACCACCCATGCTATGAAAATTCGTTTTTTGAGCTCCTTGTATCCATTTCAAGGGATACATATTTGGGGGCCAACCTTAATGTGCTTCAGTATAAGAGTTAAGAGACCACAGTGGGAAATTGAAAGAATTCAGAAAGTCGAGCATTTCAATTTCAAGTATCACTTATCCCACGTACGGTCCGAGATGAAACCTGTACAAACTACGTCTTCTTATTTTCTTCTTTTCGTCTCTCTCGTCCGATCATTTCATCAGATGAAGTAACCCTCCCATGCTCGAGCTTAGAATCGCACTCGTGGGTTCAATTTTCATATCGTTTATTAGTATTTAACCGATCAGATATTGATAGTCCGTATCCAGTATTTCTTCTCGTTTTTAATGAAGTTTTTAAATGAAAATATTCATCTCATCAGCTCAGCAGAAATTCTGATATCGTTAATTTTTAGACTTTTTCTTTATAATTAATTTATTTTGACGGATTGTAAGGGTTGCCGTTATTATTCGTCTAATGAAGAGGATTCTACGTTCATGAATAATTATTCCAAAATAATTTGTCTGAAACACCTTTATGTGTTATAAATTTGTTTTTTAGTACAAGTAATTCTTTGGGATTAACCAAATGTTACTATTTATTATCGTCATGAATAGATTCAAAGAAGTCACGCATAAAACAAGATTTTAAGTAGAATTATACTCTCTATTACCGAATTTACAAGGACGGATAGACGCCACTTCCTCCTCTCAACCTGTCTCAGTTTACTTTCCCCAGCATTTTTACCACACCAAGAATACGAATTCCCATTGCGATTTGCCATCCCCAGGAGAATCGATATGTTGCCGTGTGAAATCCTTATTCGGGGAAATGAAGCTGAGGGTTCGGGTGAGAGAGGCTTCGGAGTGGGATGTAATGATGGGATCAAGGGGAGTTTGTCCTGGGATGGGACGGAAGGGGTGCATAGGAATTGGACGGAGAAACGGCTAAGGGTGTTTGGGGTGAAAATAAAAGGTCAAATCCCCCCACCTCTAACACCTCGTTCGTCTTGCCTCCCCATTGGCTAGAAGACGAGGCGTGGGAGGATAAGGATTTTTATTGCAGTGATCGCCTGTTCTTTGGTTCGTTTGCCGGTTGGTTATTTGAGGCAGGCAACCGGCAACTGAAGAGGAATTGTAGGTAGGCTGGTGACCTGGAGCCAAGCCTATATAATGACGACAGCCTGGCGGAGGTTTTACGGTTTTTCCTCCGCCCTCGGGTGAATGCCGGGCCATATGCCTTCCCGTTTCTTGATCTGTCATTCGGTTTTCTTTGTGGCGATTCTATTCGTCCAGGGGGTTCCGTGGCAACGGGTAGGGCACGATTGTGGGGGTTGCGGCCTTCCTCTGGCATGGGTGTGGGGCATCGGCGCCCAAGCGCGTCTCCCCATGGGCGGGGTTGGGTAGGCCTGTACGATTATTCGATTAATTGAATCGTCGATTCAATTATTTTCAAAATTGATCTATTATTTCAGCATATCGATGTCGATTACGGTAATCGACTTGATTGTCAATTTTTTTCAAGAGTCAGTTGTTGTTCAATTGTCAATTGTTATTCAATTCACAATTGTAAATGATTAATTGACGATTATTGACGGTGGTGACGGCCACCACCTACCCCTCCCTCCAGAAGTTAGCAAGAAGATATCTAGCTATCCCGGCAACTAGCACTGCGTCCGAGAGGTTGTTCAGTCTCAGTGAGAACATTGTCATCAACACAAGCCGGAAATTTGTCGGATGACCACGCTGAGGATCTCATTTGCCTGTCTTCAAATAGCGATCTATTCCTTTAATTAATTAATAAGAGATAACTGATTGAATTATTTTGTTGTTTTTCAAATTAGTTCTTTCATTCTTCTCATTACCAAAGTAGAGACTTTGAAAAACACGATACAATAGAGTCCTGCCAATTAATTGAGACAATTGATAAACACCTATTTTGAAGTCAATTAATTGACCATGATCAATTAATTGAATTACTTCAATTAATTGTCATTTCTTCAATTCCCGACAGTTGAATCTACCACATTTCCAATTATTCTTATAATTGATCGATATCGATTTTTTTCGATAATCGCTCAGGCCTAGCGGTCGGGGGTGCGCTTGGCTCTTCCTCGTCTAGCTGGGTGGCGGGTTGGCGGGTGGTTTGGCGTTTTCCGGGATTGTCTGGGTTCCCTGTGGCTGGTTTGGCTCTGCACCTTCCCGGTCCATCACTTCCTATGTTCGGTCCTTGTCGGTTGAGGTGGCTGGGTGTGCTACTAGCGAGGCGTAAGCCTCCCCTGAAGAGGCGCCAGTCTACACCGGGGGTCATGTATGACATGGCGCTAAACACGTTAGTACGTTGTACGACATGCCCTGAGGATGATGAACGACTCGTTCATCGAAACGTCGTTCATTTGGCTGAAATCGAAAAATACTGGCCAAAACCTGTAAAACGTTTTTTTTATGCCCGGAAGTTGAAACTTCGCATTACCATTCGCAAGTATTTAATACAAGACATTCCGAGTTCAATTTTTTCCTGTAATTTCATATTAAAAGTATATATGTGGTCAAAGTTGAACAAATTTCGTAAAAACGCCCGCCTTCGATTTTCTCTGTGAATTACCAAAATTGACCTCTTGCTGTACTTTAATGGATTAACTTATGGAAAACACTCTTATACCACTATATTACACAGTTCTTTCTCTTTCATTTAATGGTTTTATTAAGATTTTATTTGTTATTAACCATAGATACACAAAAAAGTTACAATGTATTACATGACAGATGAGAGATTGAATTTTAAGAATAAATACATGTAAATGTTTGTGATGAATGTGTAACTATAGTCATTAAGTAGTCCTTTAGTTCAACTCATTATACCTTATTAGAAGAAATAGTTGTCAAAAGCAAACTTTCACAATAATTCTGGACGGTACTAGATACTTTGGAGATTAAAATCAATACCTATTTGAATTGATTTAAATAGTATTAAGCTTCAATCAGTGTATTGCATTACTATAAAAATTAATCTTGTTATTTTTAACAAATGAAATGTTTCTATAGCCAGCAAAATATGATCACCCGAAACAGACCGCACGAAGGCCACCACAGTGTCATAAAACGACCATTTTCAGTAGGCCTTGAAGTAGTTAAAAGTGGTTGGGACGTTGATGCCATGCGTCACCAGCTGACGGCTGGTATCTTTTCTAGTATTGTTTATTAAAATTTCCTTATTGTGTCTCTTTTCAATCCCTATATATCGACGATCACTATAAAAAAGTCAATGTGGCCATATCGCATCAACACACTTTCCGCGTCACCGTACTCCCCTTTGCCGACGAATGGAACTGGACTCGACCGCACGCTCGAAAAAACAAGGTAATATTCGGGGTCGCAAATATGCGCAAGATTTTTCTTTAGATTCACAATCTAAAAGCATTGTACAGTGACGTGGTATGAGTTACTTATCGTAACCACGGGGCACCAACTATTTTTCTCAACAAATAGGTCAAACATTGACTGAAAATAGGCTCCGCGATTTTGTTGTGTATATATGGTTAATAATAAATAAAATCCTAATAAAAACTTCAAATGAAAGAGAAATAACTGTGTAATGAAATGATATAACAGTGATTTCCATAAGTTAATCCATTTAAGTACAGCATGAGGTCAATTTTGGTAATTCACAGAGAAAATCTTAGGCGGGTATTTTTTGCGAAATTTGTTCAAATTTGACCCCATATATATTGTTAATGTGATAGTATAGGTAGAAATTGAATGCGGAATGTCATGCACAAAATATTTGAGAATTTTAATGCGATGTTTAAACTTCCGGGCTAAAAAAATCGTTTTAGAGGTTTTGGCCAGGTTTTTTCGATTTCAGCCCAGTGTGCGTCGGCAGAAATGGAGAGTTTGACCCGGTCGGAAACCCGAACAACCACCACCATTACTACACGCCGGGAAAGCCTTAGATCTTTCATGTACAAGTACTATTCACCTCTCACGATTTTTCTCTTCTGTAAGCATATTTAATGTCTCCTTTCAAAGTATTCCAGGGGCCGATTATTATTCTTCCTCTTTTCCTTCATTATTATTTTCAAAATCGGTTGTTGGTTGCTTAGGGTTACCTCCGGGGAGGCATTCGGCAACGGAGATGGATGGATGGAAAGATATGTATTTTACTGGGAATAGTTGAAGCATGAGGGGAAACCCGGCGTTGAAATCAGCTTACTCTTAACAAAAGGCGAGTCCACTTTATGACGTCCCATCCGATGGAGGGAATTTTATACTTAAAAGCGAATTCCACTTTGTACACAAATAGCGATCGGATTTCTATTATAGAATCTCCGTTCCTCCCAGGATATGGATACTGGTTCTCGGGATGGGAAGCCAGTAATTCAGCCACCACACGAACCTGATACCCTCTTTGTTTCGTTTGCTATTTTGGGGTTACCAAAAACTGAGGTTATATTCACCATTGAGACTTTAAGGGCAGGTTTCCTATGGATGTATGGTATGGAGAACAGAGAAAAAGCATAGAAGAAACGTGTAACCATATATTTATTTGATATTTTCGGTAAATCAGTCAACGTATGTTGTCTAGGAGACAACTTTTTCTCCAGTTACCTATCCAATTGGCGTCCTTAGGCCAAGGCTTTCATCCTTCACTTGAGGAAGCCAGTAGAAAAGCTTGCTAAACTGTTGTCGTTCAGACATCATACGTGGACGAAGAAATCGAAAAGTTAGATATCATCTTATCTACGCCGCGAAAATCTGCAAACAAACATAAAAATATCATTCATGGGAATGTTTAACACCTTATCTCGAAATTACATTAATTAATATGTTTTTAAATTCATCACGTCTTCAATTTCTTCTTTTAGGTTGTTTCATAATGCATCGTTGGATGTACATACTTCCTCATTTTTTGCAGTATTTTAATAAAAAAAAGTTTTAAACTTTCCTGATTGTTTAAAACCATCGCTCCTCCGGATTGGCCGTATTGGAGGAGCTGCAGTTTGGACAAGACACTTGGGAGGACCAGTACGGCAGTCTTTTTTCTTTTCTTTACCGTGATAGCAAAAATGTGCTTGCGGTTAGATTGAATGGCAAGACCTTGTACGATAAATTGGCCCCAACCACTGCCCGTCTTTTCTTCATGAAATTGCATCGACGCGAATAGTCACGGTCTTGGTCTCCATGGGGCTCTGAGGGCGAAAGTTTTGGGATTATGCGTGGGAGTGTATACTTCTTAACATAGATAATAGACTAGCACTGTTTATTTAACCATAGATTCGATTAAGTCCATCCAAATTATCAATGAAAATCATAAATACATAGTAACATGATTTATATTCTATTATTAAAAATGATTGTAGATTTTAAAAACACCGATCTACAATCAGCCAAAACAAAAGGTTACAGGCAGTTCAGTGCGAATTCGTTTAGCGGCGAAATTTCTCTGCAAAAGCTCTTATTATAAAATCTCTCTTATTTAATATCTCTGTAGGCTCTATGTTAAAAATATTCAATTGGATTGCGATTGGAAATGATCATAATGTTATAATGCTTTTGGATAATGTGAAATTTTTATGATCAGTGTTAGGGTATTCATTATGCATATACATTATCACAATTTACAAAGAGTTTGTTCCTTAAACGATTGTGTAGTTTATATGCTTAAATATTAGTACATTAAATTACATTTCACAATTCGGAATAAATTTGATCCAATAATTCGAAATTAGTGTCTGAAGGTTTGAGACCGGCTTTTTATATTTTGTAGACATTCTAGAGTTCAGGATTAAAGTAGTAAAACAGCGTTAGTTTGAAATACTAAGCGTGCCTATCCCGCTATTATTTTACTCTTTGGAGTTTTTAAATAAATTTGTTTATTTAATTTTATTAATTCCATTAAATCCTGATGTTTCAATTTTTTAGATAATGTAGAGTATTTTTTATTAGTACCCAGTAAATACTAGTAAAAGGCACCTGTGGTAATTCAACGGGGGGAATAAAAAAATTAAACACTACGTAAGGATATAAATAAAATCCTTGAAATTTGCGTTTCAAAGTGTATAATCAGATATAAAAAATCCCAGATGTAAGCAATTTGGTATAGCCTTCCTTCAAAGTGCTTTATAGAACTGAGGTAACTTATTGATGCTAAGGTAGCGTTTATTTAAGCCAGACTTAATGCCACGTGGTGAAAGGATGAAACAATTGTATGCTTTCTTCGACAGTTTGCTTCAACAATGTTGTCTGCTCACAAAGAATACTAATAATGGTCATTGTTCTGGCGTCCTACGTTGATTCAATAGAGATAGACTCATGCAAGTAATTCTGGTATATACTTGCAGTATGCGCTGAAAGTATTTCATATGTAACGTTCAATTACGTTCCATGCATGGATAGGTATGTTTTTCCCGGATACGTACTGACTTGTGTGTGATACTCCGCAGCTGAGTTAGAAACTCTCCCTCCGTGGTCCAGGATGTGAAAACCAAAGTAGCACCGGGTTTGCCCAGAGATATTAATATCCTCTCAAAAGAAAGAGAGATGAAATGGGATAGAGGAAGTGTTCAACGGTAATAAAAAACGCTTTCCTTGAGAATGAGAAAAGTAGAACCTTAGGAACCTTTAGAGACTAATATTTTTATCAGCACAAAAGCAGCATGGAAAAATATTTTTGGTGTATATTTTCTTGAAGAAGTATTTATATATAATGGTGCTGAAATAAATGCAAGAAAGTAATATTGTAGTCTTCTATTTGAAGAGATGTTTGTGTAAGGAGTTTTTCTTTTCATTTCCACAAACTGCTACTGTAGAAACTCGTTTTTTCCTCAACTTACAAGGTTCATAAATACATATGGAGTTTTTTAATGGCTTTAGCATGTGGATGAGACTTGATACAAATATGTGTGACCACATGCTAAGTTGAGCGTGAAGTAGGATACGTATGTGAATGGTGAAGTAAATTGTGAAATGAATTTATTTAGAGAACTCTAGTTTTTACTGAGGACAAATTATTACCAATTTTCATGCTGGTGCATGGTTTGTTAGGAAAATGCAATATCTGAGCCTAAATACGGAAAATACAGAGTGAATTCCACAGATTAGAAAAAGAATTAACTTCTTTCAAGTTTTCATAGTATATACTTGTAATATGAAGTGAATACAGGATCTCAACATAATGATGTTGATAAAACATTTTTCCTTTGGGAGAAGGTATCTCTTTGGAAATAATAGATTGTTGATATCCCATATAAGTATTTGCTACTTAAGGGCTATAATGAATACACAGCATTCATTATGCTCGAAAATTTAAATTTTTTTCATTTTTTCTTCAAAACTATATGCACAACGAATTCACGATTGAGTATTTTTGGCAAGTGTTGATATTTAAGTATTTTTATCCGATGCTTTGTTTGGATTATTATTGTCAAACGTTTCAAGAATTGTTATTACTTTCAGTTGATACCAAAATTTTCACTATTAGCATGAACATTAAATTATTTTACATTTGCATAATTTGGATGTCATTTTTATTAAATATATTTTGTGTATGCACCATTTGTTTAGATTATCATTTTGATAATTCAGGTGTTGAAGTAACAGCAATCTAACATTTTCCAAGACGTATATTCCCCCGAGGGAGAAATGATATGTTAGTAATAAAAATAGCTAGAAGAAGTATAGCATGTGAATGAAATGTTAGCTGGTATATTTTTTCTCTCATATCTTGATGGAGGCGCGTAATTCCCCGAAGTTGGATTTCTGATTTTCCCATCGTGGATAAGAAGTAGAAAGCGAAGTTGTCCTGCGAGTGAAGTCCGGAATATGAATATCCTGTCAGATTGCTGGAGAGGGAGGAGAGGGATAGAAGCCCAGAAGTTCAACGTAAAAAAGAGCTCCATTTGATGGATAAGGGAACTAGAACCATAGTAATTCCACACCATTAGGGATTAATATTTTCTTCGACGCAACAGCCTTCGGAGAAATAATACTTTGGGAAAGATTTTGGCCTGGAGAGGGGTTTGTGTGTGTGAGTGAGTGTGAGAATGTTGAATGTTTGGAAATAAGTCGTGGGTTTGGGGAAATGCGAGGAGCTGGAAGGGTAGCAGGAGGGAGGCAGGAAGGGCGTAGAGGAAGGATAAGGGAGGGTAAACGGGGGAGCTGACTAAGATGAGGTGCGGGCTCAAAGTTTCAACGTTTTTTATCCACCAGCGCCCTCTCGCACAAAACTTTCCATTCGGGCTGTCTGGGACATCAACGGATTTATCATTACCACCGTCATCCATTCCCCTCCAACTACTCTTCTTCCTCCCTTGCTTCTTGTCTTCTCCTAAATGCTAGCTATTTGATTGCTTGTTTTTTTTTTACTTTTAGTCTCAACCATCCCTTCAGCGTTACAATTCCCCACCTCACACCCAAAAATGGCGAACCCCATCCAAAAACCTTACGTATTTCCCGCTCTGCTGGTTTTATGACTCCCCTGGGGGTATCATCGTGGGTGAAGGTGTGCGAGGGGACTGGGTAGGAGGGTTTAGTAGTTGGGCCTGTGCGCTTCCCAGATCTTCCCGGCCCAATATCGAGCAGCAACCTTTTCGGATTTTATTCCTTTGTTTCCCCGGTAAAGGGTGCAAGGTTCTCGTACCAAACGTTTGGAATTGGCCGCTTGCGAATGTAGGCGAGATAAAAGTGAGATTTATTCATCGTATCATTCAAGTTGCGTGATTTCTTTTCCCGCGACAATGCATTTGATAAAACAAGTGTAACAAAATCAATCCCAGTGCTACGTAAATAATATAGTTACAATATACCCTTTATAATTAAAAATTCCTGGGACTGAGATATTAATCATCCAGCGTAGCATTATTTCCTTAAAGTGGACCTCTTCCCCTCTTAAAACCCTCTTTCCTACCTACAACCACCCCCCATGTGCATACCATACACTCAATCCGTGCTACTACCAACCGCAACAACTAATCGTCTGAAACGATTTATCAAGAAATTCTTAAGAGGCAGTCAATAGACTGGGCAATGAAGGAAAACAATAATTAGTGTGATTTGGAGTTACAGAAATTCACTGGTGTGCTGGTATTGTTCCATACTTTGTGTGTGGAGTAGAAAATTCCCACGCGAACTTACTTTACCATGTTCATTCCGTTCCAAAAAAAATTTAAAGGATATTTTTTCCTCGTTGTAACACATATCTTCAAGGTTATAACGAGGATTTTCAACAAGATGAAAAGAACAACCAGCACACCAGTTTCATATAGATATTTTCTCTGCTCATGAGTATTATTTACAGGTACAAAATTTTCCTTGACAATTTTCTCGCGATGACGATGAGGTTATACTATATATATATATTTCATAAGTTGTTGTTCCTGGTATTGGCAACGCCTTGGCATACGAATTTCATCAAGAAAAAAACAGATTTACACTCAAGACAAAAGAGACTTTCAGAAAATGAGGTAGCTTGTTCAGTATTAACGGAACTGAATAAACTGAACTGAATAAAATTCAGCCAACATTTTCCAGCCAAAAATGGAAAGCAATATGCCCTCTTCAACATTAGCTATTAGAGTACAAAGACTATGAGAACAGAATAAAAAAGTAATCGTGTCAGGTTTTTGCTTTCCTACAAGACTTAACCACCCACGCTTTATCTCATCTGTCACAGCTAGCTAGTTGTATCTCCTATATTACGGCAAATATATTTTCTGTAATGCTGTATGGTTACTTTTTTCGTAAAATGATAAAATGAAATGAGATAATAGAAATAGAGAACCGTAAACCGATTAGAATTTCTACCTGCTAGGGACTCTTGAGTTATGTACTCCAATTATATTCTGCTCGTCCACTTTCAAGCATCTGTATCATCCTACTATATATATTTCTACACATATTCCATACACTTAACTACACTATATCTACATTGAGTTTTCTCTCTACCTTATCTTGCTCATATTTTTCCTTACAAAAATATAAGTTTAAAAATGTATTAGTCCTATCTCTCTTGCAATAAATGTTGCCAATTATTAATTGTTATATATAAATTGTTCACGGCTATTACACCATGTAATAGGCATCATATCTGCTTGATATATCTTTGGCAGATATGATGCCTATTTTCCGGTGCAGGGACGGCGTGGGTGCTCATGGGCCCGAGCCGCTGCACGTCCAGAGGGGCCCGGTATTTGTGACCCCTCTTCCCCCCTTCTGAAAACATTTGTGCGTTAAAAACGCGTTAAACTACAATTTCATAGGTATTTATGTACAGAATGACAAAATTGTACTTTCACTCGGAGATGTTTGCTATGCTGGCTGTTCAAAGTTCGGGGCCTGGCCAGCCGGGCCCTTCGGACCTGAGCCCGAAACCTAGTACGTGGCCCGGGGCCCGGGCTGGAATCCCTGCCTTCCCGCCCTGGCCACGCCACCCCTGATCCGGTGGATTACCCGTGAGCAATTTATATATCAGGTTCACCGGGAAAATCTTAGATAATTTATTATTCATTGTGATATTTACGGCATAAGTAAACTTTGCTCGTCCTTAGCTCCAAGAGAAAATAGCAAATAGCCAAACGGTGAAAATTTGATATGAATCAATCATTTGGCTTGTTAGAGATTTGTACCTATCGTGCTAGTTATGTGAGACTTTTCTGGAATTTGGCTGATCCGTGTTTGATCCTGGAAACGAAACGATACACGAAACAATTCTTCGTTGCGAGATTCCAAAATTGGTTTTTAAAGTCTTCGATTCAAGAATAGTGAGAGATATTCACAACTAGGAATATTTTAAGGTTTTTACGGCATAAATTAAATTTCTTTAGCAAAACAAGTCCAATATTCCCTGGTGCCATGTCTTGCAAACAACTCTGTTGACCGCTATGTTAATAGCGAGCATAAGGTCAGGAGCTCTTTCGTAGTAAACCTTTTTCGGTGATTAGTCCAGATTTCGACCCATTTTATTAAGTATACCAGATGTTGTAGTTTATGATTGCGATGGTCAAAAACTTTCTCTGGATATCGATTTTTAATAAAAAACTTTGTACTTTTCCACACTTTATTTAAAAACTGCGAACGGTTTCACCTTAATAAGGCATCTTCTGGCACATTCTGAAGCTTAGGTCATACAATATTTACCCTGAGAAAGTTAAAAAATAGTGGGGATTGGTTTGATATGGGCAAGGAGGGTTGGGGCATGGCAGAGTGAGAATTGGTAGTGGAAAAATCGAGAGAAAAGGAAGGATAGTTAATCGGGGGAAGACAGTGGGAAGAGCAGGTCACCAAGTTATATTTTTCTATTTTATGAAAAGGAAGATTGGTTGAAGCCCCAGGCCAAACATCTGTGAATGAAGGGCAAGTAAAGTAGGCTAAGATCTGCCGAATCAATGATTCAAAAGAGGCCGCGAAGTGAGGAGCTGCAAAGAAAGGACCCCATAAGGAAACCTCGGGTGGGTTTATGAATTAGGCTACAGACGAAGGGTTGTGAGGGGAAGGGTTTGGAAGGGCTCCTAGCAACCGTAATGGGAAGAGGGAGGAGGGGAGTGGAAGGGACGGAGAGGGAATAGGATGTGGGGGAGTCACAGTTACTTTTGAAAACATGGAAATATCGAAAACAACGGAGAGGAATGCATAAATACATGGTCATTACACAGATTAACATTTTGGTTTTTCGCCAGCACACAAATTTCTAAATGTTCCAAAGCGTCCAATTTTACGCATTTTGGTAACTTATGTATAATTACAGGTTTAAAAGCACTGCTGTGGTTACGCTAATAAATGCTAGACAAATAGGGAATTGCCATCAGCATTTTTGAGGGAGCGTTCATGCCCCTTAATACGTGTTGACACTCCTCTTCCAGTTAGTCCAATATAACAAGACATACATCCGTCACACTGTAATTGATAAACACCGGATTTCATATATCTGTCATTCTTATCTTACCCACTATAGAACATTTTCCCTAAGGTAAGGGGGGAATAAAACGCTGCCCTCAAATTTTTTTGCATTAAATTGCTCAATTTATATGCGAGATTACCCATGAAGGGTAGAGACCTCCATTTTTCTCCGGAAACACAAATAGAGCTGGAGAAATCTCTTTAATCTCCATCTGTTTTTGTTTTGCCTTACAATTTTTTTCCACCAGTTCTATCGAGAAACCATTTGTTGTGGCAATGGAATAAATTGTTTGGAGCTCTGTATTTTAACTCTCCGGTGACAGGGGAAGGTGGACGAGACGGTGTGCCATTGGATGGAATGCGGCATGTTTGTGGGAGAAATGATGGGAGGAATCTTGGGGAATGATATGATCCGTGGCGGTAGGCTTTCGATTGATTGAAAATTGGCGCTCTGTGCTGTAATTGAGATAGTTAGGTCGAGGAAATTATGACTGCCACTCACGTTTTTTTCCATCGTGAATGACAATTTATTATGCAGATTATTTAAATTAGCGAGGAACTGATCCAACTGTCGTTCCGTTCCTGTCTAGAGGCAGATTATGTCGTCCACATATCAATACCAATAATGGACACATTGAACGTGTTTGTCTTGTGACGTGAATTTTTTTTCTTCTGAAATATTAAGAAACATTTCGGCCAGAAGCGGTGAAAGTGGGGAACCTATTGCAAGACCCTCTTCTTGTTTGTAGAATACTTCGTTTAAAGTGAAATAATTTTGAGCAATTGTTATTTTTGTTAAGAGCACAAGATCATCCCTGACGTTTGCATTAGTGTTTGAATTTTCTAACAGGATTACAACTAAATTTAATTTTTCTGATGTAGGGACTGACGGAAATAAATTTTGAACGTCAAAAGAAACTAATTTCACCTTTTATCGGAACAACCATGTTTTAAAGGATATATGATAGCTCTAACGTACTTGCAACACTATAGTTTGTTTTAAAATTTGTGTAAGATTTAATAAGTTCATTAAACTTTGAAACCAGGCGGCGGCATGGCGATAACATGCACGACACTTTCGGCCTCATGGGAACGGAGGGTTTGTGCAATATAGGCAAGCCATAGAATCTGGGCGCTAACGTGTTCATTTTTAAAAGGCTACTTTCTCTGGAATTTAACGTTTTCTTGTACATTAAGATATTCTAAACATATATTTATGTTTATATTTTTTCAGAAGAGGTATAAAACTACAAGTTTATATAAAATAACTAATTTTAGTTATACATACGTGTATGCTGAATGGTCGGAAAAGTTGTTATTGTCCCGCTAGCCATTTGGAAATATCAAGCGGGCATGATCCGGCTTACGGGACGAGAGTTCCTACTGTGAGCTGTAAAGTAACCCACTTTTGATGGTTATTACATCCAGAAAAAAACGTGAATATTTTGGTATAGAGATAGTTTTCGTAGAGCGTGAAGAGTGAGCATGAAGAGGGTGGTAACAAGAGGTATGGCTGTACCATACTTCGGTACATCGACAGTAATAAGCGATGTGTCAGGCATATCGCAGTGCGATATTGCTTTTCCTGTCAACGCTACAAATCATTGCAATATCACGAGATGTGTGACGCGAGGCGATAGTCGACGCCATGGTATATGCGTTAGGTACATTTCTATATGCGTTTTTTTTTCATACCATACGAAGCACTACTTGAGTCTATTTAGTGCGGAATACGATACCATCCATTCTGCTACGATATATTATCCGAAAAACAATTCAGTGCGATTTCCGATGCGAACTTAATGACGCGTTGCGATATGGAAGTCAGAATATCGTAGACCCTAACCGCAAGTATATTGGATGCATAAAGGTTGTGAGGGAAGGTGGGTAGTAAGAGTTTCCTATGAGTGGCCGGCATCGGTGGTTGTAGACACTATGGGGGGTTGTGTGTGCTGAGAGGGATGTGGGAGTGGGAAAGGGCCTTTTATCCATGAGAGTTACTCGAGGGAATGGCGGGAATTTACATGCAAATGGCGCCGAAACGTCCTCGCATTTATGGTGGATCCCTTTCCAACCAAGCGAGGTGGGAGGAGGGTTGGGGAGGGTATTCGAAGGCCAGAACCCCCCTCCTTACCCACTCTCCTCCTCCTTCCGAAGAGTCCCGATCCGCCCATTTCGAAACCACACTCAACGCCCATTCCCGCCCCCTCCCCCGCCCAAAAGAAGCCAAAGCTATTCATCCCACCTATAGATTAAAGAAAAAAATTCAAGATGGCGAGTTGGCGCACAAAAAGGAGCCTATTTCAGGCGAAAAATGAGAATGTTTGAAATAATGTTACTATAGATCTCTTATAACTAAAGTGCGGCGTTGAATGGATCAGAAACTTGGTTAATGAAATGGGAAGATGAGAGCCGAATGCAATTTAAAGAGAAGAATGCAATATGGCATGTTGACGCACGAAAAGGAGCCTATTTTGGCGAAAAGTGAGAATAATGTTGATATAAATCTCGTATACCTATAGTGCGGCGTTGAATGGTTCTGAAACTTAATCAAAGAGAATGAAAATTGAGGGTGGAATGCATATTAAATAGGAGAATGCAAAATGGCGTGTCGGCGCGAGAAAAAGAACCCTATTTTAGCTCATAAAACGAATGCGTGGGGAAAATATTTGTTTAAGATCTTACATGCAGTGTGATTTTTAAAAGGATCAGAAACTTGGTTTGCGAGAATATAGGATTTATCGTGGATTTGGAGAGAGAGAGAGAGTCTATGACGCATTTTCAAAGACAAAGACATTGGTGAGTGGTGTATATTAAAAATGGGAATTGTATATTATTGCAGACTCTTGCATGGAAAATGCCTTGTGTAGGCTCAGAAAATTAGCAAACGAAGTAGAAAGATGAGGGCATATTAAAACTTATAGATGTGCTTTTGGAGAAGCAACAAAAGCAGATTCAAATATGAGGGAATTTTCTAGGTTCTAATTGTAAGTAAAGGCGTTAAGAAATTACCTGTGAAGGCTTTTACCTTTGAAGACAGTTGGTTAGGAAATATGATGAATAAGGTAATAGGATGAACTCAAGGTTTTACAAATGGTCTTCGTGAGGTGTACAAGGAAGTGTATAGAAAGAAAGCGAAATAAAGTAGTCAATTAAATTTCTTATGGAAAATTAACGAAGAAGAAAAATAACTATGTACAGAAAGAAGGGTTGTTGGTGGTAATAATTCGAAAAAGGCAGAATAAATGGCTGGTCATCCAAGTGAAACGGGCTGTTGAAAATATCAGAGGGCAAATGGGGAAGAGGTAGAAGAAGAGTGAGGATTTAGTGTGCCATGAAAGAATGCTTTCAGGATGGGGGGTTTCATGAGATACATTTAGTCATTTAGATATTCGTGCACGACATGCTATTGTTCTATTGAACATGAAATGTTTCCAATTATGTTAATGAAGTGGATTAAGTTTTGCTCTGGTACTTAAAAAACAGATTTCAGTGGTATTGCGACTAATATATAACACTAATGCAGCTTGGTTTTGAAACATTCAATGATAATCTGATATTTTAAATATTGCCAATAGATGGGATGACTTGATTACTGATGGAAGTTCCGGGGACAAACCTTCGGTTCTCCTACAACTCTGGAAGCTTAATGGCGTACATATGATATGGCTCAGGCGTATATGTTTCTCTGGTCAAGGGAGACGTTGGAAAACTCAACACACTTTGAGTTCTACAGGACTCACCTTTCGTAAACCTCAATGGTTGTAACTTTCTAAATAGTTAATGATATTATGATCATATATCGGAAGGAATATGTGTGTGTATCAAATATCTTTCAGTCATGGGAAAAATAAAAGAAGTCAAATATTAATTGAATAGTTTATTTAGTTTTGAAATGAAAACGATTCTTAGTTCCACGTTTTAATAAAATTTAAATTTTATGGGAATAGAAAATTTAATCACCGGTACAAATTAGTATTTTTATTTAGTCTTTCGGGACACCGGGAAAACACCTCAAAACCGGTTCTGTCCGAGCTAAAACGGTACGCAATGTCACCTTACAGATTGAGCTTTTATTCACTTCCATTTCCTCATTTGATATTTTCTCCTATATCCATCAGTTCTCCTTCAATATACCTTCCCACCTATTGACATTTCAAACTCGTACTCCCTTTTCTTGTCTGAATAGGCGAAAAAATTATCCGCATCCCCATCACGTCGTCAAATTGAAAATGGTTCGAGTTCAACGACACCTCTTGGACGGAGATACTCGCGGTAGAGCGATTTGCTCGATTCAACGACTTCGTCGTCTTAGGAGAATTCGGAAAATGTATTTAACTGCTGTTTATCTTTTAAACGGGAGAATATTTTAATCTCTACCACCCTGCCTCGCAGTTTCCGTCTGGTACATACTAGTCCCCTGAGAAATGTGTGCGCGTTAAGCCGAACTCAGAAATTTACGTCGAATACGAATTTTTAGTAGTTCGAGTGAGTTTATGCCTCTAACAAAATTCCATGGAATAGCCTTCATAATGATAAAATGATATCATATTTTCGATGATACCAATTTATCAGCCACGTTTATCAGTCTATTCGACAAACTTGCAAAACAATTTAAAGTAGTTTCCCATGGGATATAACGGTGTGTAGGATGCATGGTTTCTCAATTATTTTTCTCAATTATTTTTAACTCTGCTTAAATTACTATTTACATAATCGCTAAGAAACCTTCGCTGGTAATGACGTTTTTAGCGTACTGTGAGAAATAGATGACTTAAGTTAAATCGTTACGTACATTTTGTTAATTAATGGTGATTTCTGTCACATCACACAGTCATTCAATTAAATTAAAATATTTACTTCAATTTTCTTTCAGCTACATACATTTAAAAAAAAAATTCGAATATTCTCTCTAATAAGACGAAAAACATCTCGCTAAAACTACATTAAGGCCACCTTGAAAATAAGTAAGTGTGTCCCTTGGTCGTTTTGGATTGTCTAGCACTTCTTCATAGGACACACCAATATATGCTAGACATCCATGTTTATGGCTGCCGTAACAGATATTCACCTAATTCGTCTTTTTTGTGATATAATGTTCACTGTGATAACCCCTATAATACTACATCCTAGAACGCTCGAAGGGATTATTTATGTCCACAACTCAAAATGTGATATTTATCTTGCTTAAATTAGCTTCTTTAACGACAAACATTTTATGTTGGAGTGTCTTTTTCATCATCCTTAACCACAGTTTAAGTAAAAAATATTTTTTTTACGTTTTTATGAGTAAAGACGTTTTGTTATTTTGTCACACATAGAAAATTTTAATGAGCCTTTTATGTTTTTTCGATGTATGAATGTCAGTCACCATTTCGGAAACAAAATACCATAATATCTACTAAAAATATTTAATAAATTATTTATTATTTAGTAATAAAATAGTACGAATATTCTGATCCGTCGAGTCCGGTGAATAGAAGTTTCTTTCAGTATTGTCACATAAAATGTTGGGATGGTCGTACCTAGAGTCTATTTTTAATATCCTGATGAGATCGTGATACTTTTTCAGCTTTTGTGCCTTTTTGGTGGAACTTATCGAAGATGAATTCACTCAGGGGTTATAAATACACGGTATGAAAAAAACACTCTTATTGTTATATTTGTGGAGACAAACTACAATATTGTGCAAGGGGATATATAGAGGTGGTAGGCAAGAGAAAAAGTGGGAAAACATACATTGAAATGTTCGGTGAGAGTTTGAAGCCCTATGCTATCCCGCAGTATTCAAATTTGTGATCCAAGAAGTTGAGTCAATTTTATTTCCCTTGTTCATTATAATATAATTATAATGTAATGCAAAAATAATTTAAGTGAAATAATATGTATTCCTTCTAATAGTATTAGTGAACAATGGTTAAAGTCAACGAAGTCTTAAAAAAATTTAAAAAGCAATGAAATCTAGAGCGGTTTGAAATTTAGATTGGGAAAATTTTGTTCCTCCCGCCGTTATAGTGCTGAAACCCAATTTGAAAGTGGGACTTATCCCCTTCTGCTGATTATGATAAGAATCAAATATCTGACTCACTTCCAATGAAAACTGTTTTCACACTTCGACCAACTCTCACGACAACCAACGTCGTCATATCGCAATTTTTTCATGAATACCAACTTGGAAGAAGTTTTTTTTCGAATTCTATGATTTCCAAAGCGAGTTCAATTTCGGAACTCAAGGGAAAGATTATACTGCCTTGGAGAACAATTGGAGAAGGGTCAATCTCCTCAGGGAGCGATATCCGCGTTATAGTCACCTCCGCACATCCGTTATTTGTCTTATCTCACCCGGCGTTCGCTAACTTCGCCATCTTAAGCTGATTTGAGTTCTCGTCGTCTATAGCTCGCCACCTGGGATGAAACGCTTCTGTGAATAGGAAAAAAATGAATTCAGAAATATGCGGATCGTTTGTTATTCATCGTCTTCCGATAAAAATAAATGAATTGTTAATTCTATGGTTTTCTTAAGCTTACTTCTTCCATTATATCTTATCTTCCAAGCGATTTTACCACCCCACCGTAACTAATAATATCCCTGGGAGAACACCTTAAAAGAAGATACCGAAATTACTCAACTTTAATGAAATATTATAATCCCAGTTTTAAGACACTTTAGGGACTCATCGTTCTCTGTCATGGCTAAACATTTCGTAAACATGTTCGATAGATAAATATGAGAGTTTTGTCTCTCAAATATCAATCTGCATGCTTATTGTTTTCTGTGTTGGATGGTATATTGTGTGTTGGATGGTTGGTTGGATGGACAATGTCTTGAGGAGTTCAATTGCTGCTTCGACTGGTACTCTCGTGAAGAGCGACACGACGTCGAAACTCGCCATGATGTCTCCTGCGTCAAGTTGGATGCTCTGTAGGGTTCTGACGAAGCTTGCGGAATTCTTCTCAAGACATTGTTCGACCAGAAGACAGTGGAATTATTTCAACACGTCTTGAAATCCACCTGCTTTCTTTACAATAGCCATTATTTTGAGCAAAAGGAAGGAATTCCCATGGGGTCTCCACTATCGCCGGCCACAGCCAATCTTTTCATAGAAGACTTTGAAAAACGTGCCTTGGAAACAGCACCCCTCCGTCCAAAGCACTTCTTCAGATATGTGGACGACACATTCATTGTATGGCCACATGGACGGGAATCGCTAACAGAATTCCTTGCTCACATGAACGGCATCCGTCCCGAGATCCAGTTCACCATCCAAATCGAGGAGAGTAACCGCTTGCCCTTTCTCGAGATCCTCATCAAAATGAAGAACAACGGAAGCTTGGGCCACAGCGTGTATAGGAAGCCAACGCACACCAACCTTTATCTGAACGGGAAAAGTAACCACCATCTCACACAAAAAATAGGAGTGATGACTACGCTGCTCCACCGTGCGAAGGCCGTATCGGATGAGGGGAACCAAAACTCGGAAATTGAGCACTTGAACAAGACCTTTCGTACCAACGGATACACAGACAGGGAGATCCAATTGGTCCTGAAAAGGACCATCACTCAGAAGACGAGAGACACGCAGACCAAACTAAGTAGCAGAGCCTGTCTCCCCTTCATCCCAAAAGTATCCAACCAGATCTCGAGGATACTAGCCAAGCACGAGATCGAGACGACCCACAGACCAACGGCAAAACTTAAAAACATCCTAGGAACCGCTAAAGACAACCTGCCGTTGAAGACACCCGGAGTATACAGCATCCCTTGTGAATGCGGAAAGGTGTACATTGGTGAGACTGGACGCACCGTAGAAACACGCCTGAAGGAACACGAAAGGTGCATCAAAGGTGCTTTGAAAAACACGAACACGAAAGGTGCTTTGAAAAACAAAGGACTATTGGGATCGCATTGTGAAAGAAGCTGTGGAGATTAGGCTGGAAAGTAAAACCTTGAACTGAGACAAAGGTTTCCAACTCAGCAGTGCTTGGAAACCTACTCTGAGAATGAGAAAGAGAGGCGGGAAAAAACTGACGAATCAGGAAAAACCTAATGAAAATGTGACACTATAAATATATGACAACTCGGGCAAAAATCATTAACCCTGAAGACGATGGCAGACTACGCCATTGAAACGTCGGTGCAGTTTAACAACATTACCCGGCTGGAAACCCGAGAACTATTCATCCTAAGCATTCGCCGGGAAAGACTTAAATCCTACAACTAGCACTCTATTTTCCTGCGCAGTCAATTATACGTCTTCGTACAATTGTCCAAGTCAGGCATCCATTTGCTAAGTCACATTATTTAGGATCATTAGGATAATATCTCGGGACTTGAGAGCGTAAGCTAATGCCTTATCGTCTACCAGGTCATATGATAAAATCGCACTCACTCCTTGATGGCTCACGTCATTACACCCCTTGCCAGATGCGTCTGCGTTGGCAAGTTGGAAAATTTATTGATGTAAATGGGGAGAGAATTTATAATGTGTCTATTAAGGAAGACATTACTTCCAATTACTTTGTTTTAATGATATGATATGACTCAGATATGTCTCCCTCCTCATTCAGTTGGTTTACTCCCGCAGTCGTCATTCTCCCCCATTCCTCAGCCACCCTTGGCTGCACATTACCCTTTCCACTGCAGAATTATGTCGTAAAGACCTTTCGTTCTGCAGCTTTGAGGGTTCGAATGCAAAACACCAAAGGGGCTTGCAGTAAACTTACGTAAAAACACGACCGCGTTTTTCTCATTCAGTTACACGTTCCGTATGATGACATTTTACTTACCCCCAGACACAAGAAGTAGCGAGTTCTTTGCTTCGAAGTTGACGAAATATTATTTTTCTCTTTCACATTCGAGACCCATTCTCAAACCTTTGCCCATTCTTTCCGCAAAAAGAAAACATTCCTTGATTTCGCATCCTAGATCGAAATGCGACCCATTCTATCACTTTTTGTTAGAATCGAGTAATTTTTTTCCTTTGAACCTTAACTGCATGTAGGAGGGTTTTAGCCGTTTCGTTTATGACCATAAAGAGCGCTTGAAAGCTGTATCTCAATGGCCTCTTGGCGTTCCAGACTGGTGTTTGATAATTTTTGTTTTGCTTTCTGTGGTTACTTTTCCCGTTTTGAATATGCTTGAAAGGGCAGATTTTCAGTAAAAATTCTTTTTTGTATAACTAGGTACTACCTTAAAAACACAGTTGCAAAATTTGGTAAATTATAATAAATAATTTACATCTGAGTACTATTAAATTTTTGGTGACTGATAGGAAAATTTTAGGAAATGAAGGATTAATCTCAAACTCAATTTCCCGCTCTGTTTGGCTTCACCAAGAAATCTATTTGGATACACAATTTGAAGCTAGATTTCCAAATAATTTTGATAATCGCGGGCTAATAGTGAAGGAAAACAAACTATTGAAGTATTATTTTAGCAAATCAAGGATGCACTTTTGTGGTTAGATCAAATTTAATTCTTCAATTGTCGTGAATTAAAAATGGCCGCAATCATTTTACTTTTCCTGCCATTATTTAAGTAGTGTGTCACTAGACAATATTACGCCTTTATACGTAACCTAAATGATGTGCAAGAAAGGCAGGTATGGAAGATAATTTATACATTATTTAATTCTTAAATCATGAATCCATCGAGGTCATTGAGCGCAAATGATCTATACATCTTTCTCATATTTAATTGCTGTAAGGGGATGATAATCTGAATATATAATGATGTAATTAAGATTAGTATGCTTAAAATATTTTCATAAATTTGGTGATTGATTTAGAAATTGTTCATAAATCCTACTAACCAGTTGATGGAATTATAAAATTTATTGAAAGGATAAGAATTAACATCGTGTTCATTTGAATTAAAAAGTGAACTCTTAACTGTTAGTGTTCACAGCAGTTTATCTTAGAAGTGTGAACACCGTGTACTTTTGTGAGGTTAATGTTGATTACTCAAAGAATTTATACTGCAAACTGCAGCTAAAATTGTCTCTCAAGAATATCTCGTGATTGGTCACTAAACTGTAAATGTTTTCCACATAAATTTTAGTGCATTATTTTCAATATAAGCTCTTTCATTGATTGGATTTCTTAGCAGAAATGTATATACTTCTCTGCCTAGGCCGTGTTGAGAGAATACATGAGACTTTAATATCAAAACAGATGCATACATGAAAGAGGATTTAGGAGATTAAGTGAATTTCAATGATTTCAGAGGAAGGGGAATACCATGAATGTCATGGGCAAATGGGTGTAAGAGACTTTTAAGAGGAGAAATAATAGGATACATTGAGAATAACAGAGCATGTATGAAGTAATACATGTATGTAATAAATACATAGAGGTTTACAAGGGTAGGGCATAATTAAGGAAGTAATATCAGCAGTGTTAGTTCTACAGGATCTATCTACGAGAAAAAGTTTTTTCACTCTGCCTAAACATATTTTTAAAGAAAATAATCCTATTTTGTGGTGTTTCTACTTAACGAACTTATATAAAAAAATTACTTGTGGAAATATTGTCAGTGAATTCTCTTTTGCTGAGTATATTCAATTAGATTAGTGCAATTATCCCAGTCGGTCGCGTGAAACCTGAAACCAAGGTGAAACATGCACCATAAAGGCAATTGGGATTACTAAAGCTATATGGACGAGAAACTAATATAATAATAATAATTTATTTATGGATAAGCATATAGCATAATTGTCCCCATAATATTAAAGTTGCTATGCAAAAAGGTATAATTTATAGAAAACGGCAAAATATTCGAGGGAAATATTTCTGAAAATGATAGGAAATATTACATCGCACCGAGATTTATTTTAATATCTTGTGCCTCTTTGAGGTCAGTTTGTTTCGGAATGGACCCCTGTGTATCTGTTGAACCCTCCGACTACCTCATGTAACACCTGTTTAGACACAGAAAGGTGCTACGATTTCTATGCTTCTGACTGGCCGAACTGGTCTTTTACATTTTCGCTAACCCTCAGCTATTCCTCGACAAATCTAAACCCTGGCCAATAAGGCACACCAACACAATTTTCCTCATCCTGGATACACGTTAAAAAGGAAGATTTCCCCGGTAGTTTTAATCCGTTTCACTTTGGCTCGGAAAATACCGTAATTGCTGGGTGTAAACCTCAAAAGGATGCTACTTAGGCCATTGGGATTATCTTCCAAGTTCGTAGGATGCGAGAGAAAATGAGACAGACAGACTGAAAGAAAAAGATTTCGCGTGAAGAAATCACATTTTTCTGATGAAACATTTGCTCGGAGAACATCCTGGGGGTTGAGGAGTGGAAAGGTGAGGATGTTATGAGGTGGAGAGGAGAGAGAGAGGACGAGGTTTCTCTGATGAAACCGAGAAAAAGGCAGGCGGTGAACAAGGGCCGGGGAAAAAGGAAGAGAAGGAGGAATAGATGGCATGTGCGAAGGGTGGGTGAGAGTGGAAGGGAAACGGAATGGGAATCTTGGTTTTGTGGAATATCATATTTTTCTGCCGAAACGCACGCTCGGGAAGGCATCTATATGGGAAGGTGAAGAGGTCTAAGCAGACAGAAGTTAAGGGTGAAAGAGGAGGCGGCGATGAAAGGGGGATAGGAGAAAGAGAGGTCAATAGGGAATGAAGCAGGGTAGAATAACGTGGGGTAGGAGGAGTACTTGTGGCTTGAGGAATAAGGGGAAGTGGAAGACGAGGAAAGAGAGTAGGAGGGTTTAAATTGAGAAGAATTACTCGATATTCGAATTTTAATTTTCGTCATTAGAATTACAATTAAAATAACGAAACAATGTGCATGATATATATTTTTAGCAAAGTCCCTTAAATTATTTTTTTATTGGTGATATTGTTTTATTCCGTTTTTTTTTTAATTAAATGAAATTTTCAAAAGTTTTGAATTTTGGTTTTGCCTAGCAATACTTTTTCAAACGTGAAAATCTGTATTTATAATTTAAACCATTACTTTATTGATAAAAAATATTACTAAACTAAAACACAAAGCATCGTCTATGAGTTATTTAAAAATCAAGTAAAGCTTTGTAGAGTGACTTAAACATTTCCACGAGAAAAAAACCGGCCGGGACCGGATTTTGGACCACAGGCTATTATGACTGGTTGAACCAATGCGGAGACCACTATGCTACCCGATCATCATAATTTTCTTGGCAATTTTGGTGGATTCAGGGGAACTAGATCTTGTGTTCTTGAAGTCTGTCAAGGGTGTACTCACAACGGTGAAATATACAAGTGTAATAACGCTAATCCATACCTACTATGGTTTGAATTTTGGAGCAGCAGATGAGTATAAGGATTTAACAGATTACCTGAAAAGCAATACACGTGACTTGAAATATAACAATAAAAATGTTATTATTACTTTTAATTTTAGTAGAATGTCATATAATATGGAATATCAATTTCACATTCGTATTGCCTTCCTCATGTTTTTTTGTTTTAGTCCGAATTCGTATCAATACCGTGAAGTTGAATCCATCATTGCTTGCAACTAAATGCAACTCAGATCTTTTTTCCCTTCTTACCTCAGAAAAGCTGGCAACAAGTACAGCATCAACTGCTCGTTATTCAGATGTTACTCAAGGCTTTGAATTAGTTCACCGTATCCATAGGTTAGACGATTACCAACGAACAATTCCCCAAAAGTTGAGATAGTAGTATCATTTATAAGAGAACAACTGATTAACTTTCTCATAGACGAGTTTACATATTCACTAACTGATATAAAATCAATAAGTATTTCAAAAAAGAACATAGGCGTAATGAAACTATATTTTTCCAAAATTTTCCGAGGTATAGGAATGCCACATGATTGGCATGGTATCACTCTTAAGGCATTATTTCACGAGGAATGCATCTAATTCATTGCAGGAACTGCGAGATGAGTTGCGTGAACACATGAATGAAAACTTCTAATGAAAATTCAGAGAGAGATTACATTCTGGACGTCTTCACATATTTTGTGTTGGTACAATGGAGTTTTGTACGGTCATTTCTGTGATAAGATGGCTAAATGTGATATGTCCGTTTTTTGCAACATTGAATTATGCATATCCTTGGATTCGAAGTGCTAATACCGTTGGATTTGGAAACAAAAAAATATTGTAACCACTTTGATTAGACTAAACTATGAGATTCTGATTTTTTAGAGCCTTCTTAACTTAAAAATTATTTTCCTGCAAAATTTGAAAAAAATGACATCATATTTAGCCATCTTACCACAAATATGTTCACTCACCCGATCGCTCAGAAAATGATCTTCAATGCAATTACTCATGACAACGTTATGTGATAAATTGTATAAATCCTTAGAAACATATCAAATTCGATTTACCGCGTATGTGTCACATCCTGGTCAATACATGTAGTTACTTCTCACAGTCCTACACTATGTAAGGATCTGTAGTTGTTATGGAAAGCTCTCCAGCATTTCAAAGCAAGGGAGTCGGCAGGCAGAGGAGCAGTAAATTAGAAGGGAAAGGAACTCAAGGAAGCGAAATGTTGCGAGGAGGAAGGTTCGCGAGCAAAGCCACGAGGAAAGACAGAATGAATATGGGAATTGGGAAGGTTATAAGGAGGCGAAAAATGGGTGGGGAGGGCACAGGGAGATAACCCGGGCGATGCGCTCCTATCCTCTTTGCTTTATTCTTTTATTCATCGCATCCCGTAATGTAATCTGTTGAATTAATAATGGCGCAGTTTCAACCCTGTCTCTCTCTCTCTCACTCACTCTCAAGCCGGCAAAAGCTATCTCGCCGCTTCCACTTCTCCGTCTGATGTCGGCTTTCTTTCCCCTTTCCCTCCCATCTCGCTGTCTCGCGCCCTCCTCATCCCATATTTCATTTTTCCTGCATTCCTCCCAATTTCCCTGGAATAGCGCGATTTCCGTTCTCTAATCTATCTTAGTTTGCTTCCACCTGCTGCATCTCGCTCCTGTCTCTTTTCCCAACTTCCATTATTAGATCCTCTTCGAAATTCAACCACCTGGTGACAGTGATATCATCTCCTATTCCACAGTTTTCTCAGTCGTAGTGTAAAGAGCATCTACATTTTCTCTGTTTCCGTTCATGTGGTCAATTCTCAGCTCAGAAAGTCAGGCACGAGGCATGATCTTCTTAAAAATTGAAATGTTTGTATCAGGAAGACACTTATGATACTATTAGCATCTGACGCAGCATAATGTATGTTGCATATTAAAATGCAAGTTTTGCCTTCTGATGATCAAACAACTTTGCAGTCAAGTAAACGTTGCCTCCATTGAAAAATTATTTTTTAGCAAGATAGTTTTACTGGTTTTTAACGAGTAAAATGTAACAGATGGAATATTAGATTCCAAATAAGGTGTAAAAACTAGCAATAAAAATAATAAAAATGCTGTTCTTTCTGGTACTACATTGAGTTTATTGAGTTTTTATCTAAGCTGCATCTTGCCCCGTCTGTTTTCACCGTATTGCTATATTAGATCCTTCAAAATCCAACCACCTGATGACAGTGATATCTTCATTCATGCCATAGTTTCCCCAGTATTAGGGTAAGTGACATCAGCATCTTCTTTTCCAATTTATAAGTTCAACTGTCAAGCTCATAGAGTGTGTCACGCCGCTCTCTCTACACCAACTCATGTCGACAGTCTTTATTCATGGATTTCAATGCTGCAAAGACTAAATAAAATCAACAAATCTACAAGCATGGAATAATAGGGAGGTGTGGCCCTGTGTAGGACATTGAAAACGAGATTTCTGAAACCTAAGCAACACACCATTGAGATGCGTACGATTGGAGAGCAAGGAATGTTCTGTGAATGTCGGGAGACTTCAATAAAAAATACAAATGTTTCGAGAGCAACTAATAACTGCAGCGGACTTCATTCGTACAAACTGACAAATATATAGTTTTTAAATATAATTGCTTAAATGGCTTGAATATGTTTTTCTCTCCATTGTTCTCTGACGGCCTATGTGCAATACCTTATCCATATTATGTAAATATTTACTTTTTATCTAGTTATTCTTAGAGCTCGAGGTACCAGAGTGGAATTAGTTAAATTCTCACTACTCGGAAAAGTAATATGGGATAACCGCCGTGGTTATTACCATCTAGACTAAGCCGGCTTGATAACTATTACTGAGAATAGATTAGCCTCTTTTGCTCCACTTTCAACGAAATAATCTTATAAAATCTAAAAAAATGCAAATATATTATATTTTTGAGAATATTCAAAGCGAATTCCTTTCAATAGTTAGCATCGCTGCGTTCATTTGTGAATTTATTCAAAGTAAGAAACTTGAATTATTAAAATACTGAATCATTGATAAAAATGACTGCTTTTGTTATGATCTGTTGATATAAAATGAAAAACGTTTTATTTGAGAACTTAAAAAACGTTTCCAAAACTGAAAAATGTTTTATAATTAACCATCCGCCAAATTCTGACTATTATTGCCAGGCATAAGCGGCCATTTTCATGGATTGTAAGTAATAACCGTCGCCCAGTGATCCTGGGAGATCTTCATAAAATACACAAATAACGGAGGCATTATGATGAGACAGGAGAATTCCTTATTATTACCCATCCTGCTTTACACTTTTTGTGGTTTCTACATTGCATTTCAGTCCTTAACCCTTTCGATGTTCAAGATATCAATTTGCTGCCAATATTGTGATTCAATTTTTTTTTCCAGCATTGAATAAATTATTTCTCCCTTTATTCGGATGCAGAAAACAAATCCAATACATATATTCATTAATCCGTCCCGTCTTGTGAGTTCAATGTTCATACCACTGTTTTGCACTCCTTAGTTTGTTACTGTTTACTTCCATCCCAACTTTTATCAGATTTGGTAATCTATTTATGCTCGGGCGACGAGTCCCTTTCCCTCCTTATACTCGGCTGGCATCTTTACCCCCGCAACTGTTCCTTACTCCTTTCCACCATGCATCACTTCGAATTTTATCCCGCAGTGAGAGCCTTCATGCATTCATATTTTTGTTCTTTCACTCATTTCTTTTTCTTGGTTACCCTATCTGAGACCTCCTTGCCCGCAGTCGTTTTGAACATGCCTGAGTGACATCGTTTTTCCTTATCTTTTCGATCGCCTTGCATTATCTTTCATGGCCTCAGAATTCTCGTAATTCCCTCGTCATTTCATCCTTTCTTTGTCTCTCTAATCCACAAACTTCATCCGAATGCCTTATTTTATTTTCTTCATTTGAGGTATCAAGGGTCATGCTCGTGACAAGGTTAATCCCATGAACTTCATTTCTCCTTGTCCTGTACCTTTGTTTACTTTTATATTTACATTATGGTGCTTTCATGTGTTGCATATACGAAAAAGGATATAGTATAGGTAAAAAAAGCCCGAGTACTCAATTTATAAAAATTCAATGGAAATAAAAGAATCGACAGCTCATTGCACAGTTTTTTAAAGTAATTTTCCTACTGGCACGTATCGGCGTACTTGTGATCAAAGTACCTCATTAAATATGAATGCAACGTAGAAGAATACGTTGCAATGTCTAAAAATGCATCACACGGAAAAAATGGTTTTGTTATATGATATTATTTTACGCCTAGCAAGGTCTTCTTCGGGATTTTAAGTGGTTCAAACTTCCAAATTATTTCTATAAAATATTGAAAATTAATATACTAAATGGTAGCGTAACAAAATGAAAAAGGATAGGAATTTATGGCTAGAAGAGTGAATCAAAATGATTCATATCACTGTATGTTTTTTAAGTATACCGAACAGAGGCTTGATTCTAGTTTTGAGGGAATCTACTCTATTTTCAACGGTAAATTTGCTGTATTTAGCCTATTATTTGGCAACCAGATTGCACACTTTGTTTTCACAATAGGAGTATCCATTCAAAACAAGTCAGGTGATTGTAATTATAATGAAAAATAATGAGATTCCTGACAAGATATGAAGAGAGGAAGTCAAAGAAAGGTGGCATTTCATCTTTTTAAGAAGTTACTGGACGGAAGTATTAATGAACGGTAAAAACAAGAGGAACTTCATTCGCAAAAAATAGCATTTACCTTGAACATTGTGTCAGAGTTGATTATACATTTCTTGAAGATATATGTGAATATCTGCGTAAAAATGTTGAATAGTCAATTCAGGAAAATATGTTCTTTTTAGATGTATTAATGATATTTTGCTAGATATTTACCCAACAGCTGTAGAATAGGAACACGAGGGAGGACGTAGTAGGAGAATTTTCAGGCCCAAGGATAGACGTATTAAAGTAATTGAGAGATAAAAAATAAAGTAATGACCGAATACGTAAGAAATAATGACGTACCTACATGAAAGTGAGAATAATAATGATAAGTAATATTTTATCATGCCAGAAAAAATGAAATGCCTAGCATTATTAACGAAGGATGAAATACAAAGTAACTCTGAATTTAAATATAATTTAAAAAAATTGCATTAAAAAAGTGAATTTGAAGTCCGAAAAAATACCTAATTCATTAAGCTCAAGAGTCTTCCGTTGAAATGGTTACCTGATGGGAGAGAAAAGTGATAGAAATGAGAAAGAGAAATAGATGATAGAAATTTCTTGACGAAGCTCACAGGGTACACGGTGTAACTTTGCGTGTGTCATTATATTTTTATGTAAATGAAAGCCAATATTCCAGAAGAATTACACTTTAAAATGGCATTAGAATAAACTGTGATTGCTTAACTTTCCTGTTGATCATTCTGGCTCCCCTGTTCTGTCATTAGTTACTGTTTTATTAAGCTATTTCATTTTCCAATTATAATATTTAGATAGAATGCAACATCAGTGAATATTATGAATGTTATATGTTGGAGATATATCATTTTGAAAAAGGGTATGATATGAATACGTTGCACTTTTTCTAAACATAGTTGAAGATTCTTTGAAAAAGTAAACGCCGTCAAAATATAAATAAATTCCAGACTTCATAACTCTAAGTCAAATAGTACTTATTTCAACATGATAATCGTAAATTGTTAATTAAATTGAGAATTAATTGAAATTTAAAGGCATATGTGTAGCAAAGATATAGTCATAGTACCATTAGCATGCTTATCAGAAGGTAAGATTTACTTATTTCTTAAGGAGTTTAATTTTTACATATGGTTTTAATTAGTTTGTTCGTGGGTTTGATTTGTTTGTGTGATGGTTTCAAAAAGTTTAAATTATTTTGTAAAACCTGTAGTTTGTAAATCTGCATTTCATTATTCATGTAAATATGTATCACTCACTCAGTGATTCAACCCAAAGGTTGGTTTGGATAGTTGAGGATAGAGCTCAACCCGGACTAATCCACAGGCGTGTGAATTTCACACATTCAGGGTAGGGGGGCCAGTTCCTTTCCCTGGGCCACCTCGCCTTCCTGGGCCACCTCACCTTCGCCATTTTTGTAGGGGGCGTTCAAAGACTTCACCCGGATTTGAACCCGGGACCCTTCGATCAGTAGCCAAGCACTTTACCCACTAGGCCACCACGCTCCCTTTTAATAAATATATAGTTTATAATCTGTATAAAGTCATGCAAATACTAGAGAACATCTCAGGCGTCACTAGGTGGAATCATTTTTAGTCAAAAACAATAAATAAGAAGAGTAAACTAAGAATAAACTTGAAAATGGTTTACAATGATGACACCATGGTCAATTATTAGGAATCATAAATGTAGGATATAACCTTATCTTCTTATTCATAAGGTTTGACGTGATAATGCTGTTCATCGTGAACAATAAAAGATTCGAAGGACCACCAGAAGCGATGGAAGATTGAAGAGATTCACTCTGTATTAAAATATATTTCAGTTGAGGAATATGTTTTGGTGCACTCAACTCAGCTGAGGAGAGTCCCGTACAAACAAAAGCTCGGAAAAATTTCTCCCTCGAGCAAGGAGACCCTTAAAAAAAAAGAGGTAGATATTTGCGATTTCGACGGAAATGATTTTGTTCCGTCTCGATCAGGTTTATGTGTCAGAGGAGTAGGGGGGTTTCTCTCCGGTTTCCAATCTAAAATAAAACAAATAGATAAGTAATTGCAAAAAATAGAGAAATATCTTTCTTTTTTTGCTGTCTTCGAAGCATCTCCACCCCTCCTGAACTGTGCACACAACGCAGAAGCACGGCCTCTCGACTTCTTTTATGGAGAATGCCTGGGTGGAAAACGTATTAAAAATATAAAAAAACCTGGTGTGAGGGCGAACAAGATCCTGCTTAGGGAGGGAGGAGGTGGAAGTGATGAAGGTAAGGGGGTGTGGGTGTAGGAGGTTTGGAGCTTAAAAATAAATGGGAGGTATTGTTTGGGGAGGAAGGAAAGGTCGGAATTTAATTTCAAAGGCTCATTCTTCCCCTTAATGGAAGATGACAGAGAAAGTGTGAAAAAATTCCAAAGAAGAAGAGGGGGCATAAAAGGATTGGAGGGTAATAAGCAAACTCAAATTCTTTCTCCCCCACCACTGTTTCAGCCCGACGGTTTCCAATGTTACATTCCTTTCCCACACGGCCTTAGCTACCGAACCCCCAATACACACATCATTCCTGGCCACCCTGCTTCATGCTTTCAAGCAATACCCTCACCTTTCCTCCTCTTCTTCATCAATCTCTTTCCAATCCCTTCTATCTCAATTTACAGCTACCTTAACTTTTTGACTTGGCAGTGTCATCTTGGATGGACTTTAAAGTTACTCGTCGAATCTCGTGGGTTAAATGACCAGAATGCTATCTCCGAGCATGAGTAGGCATATTGCAATGGAAACGCTATCGGCGAGGATAGTCTTCGCCAAAACAATCCCCAGGTGTGTGACGTCAGACAATACCGATAATACAATTAAATCCTATGCGATAGAAGCATCTAATTATTAACAATAAATGTCGTCTGTGGCAATATTGATGGCAATTCGAAATTTTAAACAAATGCGGCAGTTTTTGCAAAAGGAGTAGATTACACTAGAGAAGCAATTTAACTATTAAAAATAAATCTCCTTTGTGGCCATATTAATTGAAGTTTCACATTTTAAACCAATACAGTAGTTTTATAAAAGAATTACCGACGGTAAAGGACTGTCACAAGAAACTTGCCGCCTAAAACTACGCCAACGTAAATATAGACCAAGTTTAAATAAAAAGGTGAAAACTTATTTTAATTACGCTTAATAAACCAATGATTTGTGTAGTTTACAACAGCTGGACAATTTACACAAGCAAATGAGCAAATACAACAAAAATCAAGCAACATCATTAAGAGCTGCTGGATTTAAACAAACAGACTGGTATGAAAAATAAATATGTGTCTATGGGAAGGATTAATCGTTTAAGGCATCAAAAAATGATGTAGGAATACAGAAATTGATGAAGAGAACACGTTGAAGGAATGAATGAAGGAAAAGACCCATAAGAGTATGAATATATAGAGGGAGAGTCAGTTAATCTCTGACACGTCCACGCAAGACATGTAAGGACGAGGACTGAAGAATCTTTTAAGTCTTAATGCGGGCTACTTGACGGAGGAAGAGAATTGCTATTGCAGAAGACGCCTTTCGTGACTAATTTTGATTTTTAAAAGGTATTCGAGCGAGCCTAATGACTACAGCGAGTTCGACAAATCAATGTGTTACCATTGGCAGGGTTAGGAAAAGTTCACTAAAATTGCACTTGAATTACAAAAATACTCAAAACCACTATTTAGAATACAAAATATGAACAACTTTTGCAGGGAGTAATTTAAATACGGAATAAAAATATTATAAAATACTCTGAATACTAATATGTATGCATTCTAATCAGAAAAAAACGAAAAGAGTTTACGTTAATTACAGTTGATATAATACCATTACAATATACAATTTAATATATAAACGGGCTCATGATTAAATACGATTTGTGTGCATTTAAACATCTTTATCTAAAAATATTTTAAATTATCAGTAAGTAGATATTTTTACATGATTATATGTGAGAATAATAATTATGAATTAATATACATTAATATGAGAATTGAATGTTTTTATTAGGATAGAACTGCCTATAGTGTTTTCAGATAAATTACTTGAGAACTGGCCGTTGAAGCCATTTTTGAACCAAATTTGAAGCCAGTCCTCTCAATTAATTGGTTGATGTCAATAAATTGAGCAATTCCAATTAATTGACACCCATTTCGATATCAATTAATTGGCCTTAGTCAATTAATTGAATAACTTCAATTAAATTTCATTTGTTCAGTTCCCGACAATTGAATCGACTACATTTCCAATTATTCGTATAATTGATCGATATCGATTTTTTTTCGATAGTCGCACAGGCCTATGGTGCGATGCGTAGTAGTAGGTTTAAGGTTGTAGGGTGCGTCGACGGCTAGGTCATTTTGCATGGTGCGATGCGTGGCAGCTAGATTTGAATCTGAAAAGGTGCGTTGTTGTAAATTTTTGGAAAGGAAAAACTCTCATTGTAACAGCTATTGCACACAAAACAGCACATTAGAGACTGTAGAGTCGGTTGAGTGCCTCGGAGTTGAACTGACTAGTGATCTCTCGTGGAGTGATCATGTTCAGGAGGTTGCCTGTGAGGCTGATCGTGATTTAGGATTTGTTAGCGGAGTGATTGGCAGGTGCGACGATAGAGTTGGGGAAATCAGCTACTTATCGCTTGTTATTTTCTATATATCTCGACCCCACTTTGAATATGCTGCCAGTATTTGGGATCCTTATGAGGTAGGCTAGAAAACTGAGTTAGAACACGTACTGCGAAGATCGGCATGATACGTTAAAGGCCTTTATGATAATCTCGTTAGTGTTACTGACCTTTTGCAGCAACTGGGATGGAAAACGATTTCACCGTCGATTAACATTTAGACTCAATCTACTCTGTAAGTTCCAAACCGATCTTTTCTCTGACGACGTTGATAATATTTTACGAAATCCGACATACTACGGTAGATCAGATCATGAGAGTAAAATTAGGGAACTAGACTGCAGAACGGATAGATTTAAGATGTCATTTTTCCCGCGAACGATAAGAGACCATAACAGTTGCCAATGAGAATTTAAACTAGGTTTGTCGATAGGTAGTGTAGCTCTTAGTAGTAGTAGTACTCCGTAATACTTGAATCCTTTTCTGTTACCTAGTACTAACAGGACGCCGTGCATATTTTCTACATAAGTCTTGAGTCTCTGTCCATTTGTGTAGTTGCAAAAAACATACATTAACGGTCCCTCTCCATTGTGATAATATCTGTAGTGTAGTAGTGCATGCTTGTGAGGCTTCGCCTCGTGACAAGCATTAGCGATTTATGCTAATGAATAATTAGTCGTAGTTACACTAACTTTAGGGTATACTGTTATGCATGTTGGTGACTACTCACCCCCTACCACACACCCCTGAGGTGGCTTGCAGGGTATTTTGTAGATGTAGATATACTCGCTTTGCTCGCCGTCACCGTTTGGGGGCTTCGCCCACAACTTCTGTGTGTGTTCAAAAAAAGTTGACTTTGGCACCATGTTGCCAGCGTAAGTGATAGGATATGATTAGCTTAAAGTTGTAGGCCTCGATGAGTTATAAAGGAAAAATACCCAACAGATTTGAGACCCGACTGCTAGTTTAGAAGCTACAGTGTAAAAACAGAAAAATCCAAATTTGGCGCCATGCTTCCAGCGAACTATAAGTATTAGAGAGAAATGAATGGGATAAATGTTAGGACTTCATGATATCTAAGAAGGTCGCCCAACAGATTCGAGATCAGACACTTAGTTTAGCAGCTACGAGACGTGAAGGAAAGAAATATTCGAAAATATCACTTTGGCACCATGCTGCCATAGAACTACGAGGGAATCCGTCTTTTTGCTTATTATCTGTAAAGATCCATCCAACCATGTCAAGGCGCATACCCCTTCCGACTTTCGTGGTCCTACCTACACTGGTGAGGGCGTGAGGGAAAGAAACATTAGAGAGATTCATGAATTAGCCGACTTTGGCACCATGTTCCTAGATAACTACGAGGGTTTAAAAAAAAACGTATAACAGAGAATCTTAGGCCTGCATGGGATCTAAAAAAACCGCTCAACAGATTCGAGATCCGACTTCTAGTTTAGAAGCTACAGTCGACAAACAGCAAGTTTCACAAACATCCGAATTTGGCGCCATGTTACCAGTTATTGGAAAAGTCCAGGTTTTTACTAATTAATTGCAAAGGGCATGCCAAGTTTCATAAACATTTCAGTTTTACCAAAATTTGACTTTGGCACTATGCTACCAGAGTACTATAAGTGTTAGAAAAAAACAAAAAGCATGAAGTTGTATGTCACGATGAAATCTAAATCCTTGGGAAAAATAGATTTCAAATCAGAATAGTTTCGGAGCTATATTAAAACTACCGAAAAAAATGGAAACTCTTCACTAAATGTTGTGCCTGGTGAGAAAACTACGAAGGGTAGAACAACATTGTTTTCTTCATGCTTAAGAAAGTTCAATTCTCCGTTATGAAAATTTCGTCAGATTTCAGATCTGACCCAACGTTCAAAAGATACGAGGCGAGAACTGAAAGCCTACTTTTCGAAAAGTCCTAAAATCCGCCATTTTTATTTTTTTTGGGTCCTTTCCGGTGAAAACTTCCATGATTTCGGGAGTTCTCCTCCAAGGAATTCTTTCAAGGAAGGTCAGTGAAAGATTTCAGGCTCCTAGCTCGTCTGGAAGTGGTCGGGAATTTGTATACGTGAGTGAGTCACACATGCGGCTGTATAGTATTAGGAATCACGAATGG
The DNA here is from genome assembly GCA_963573305.1 of Pyrrhosoma nymphula. NCBI lineage: Eukaryota > Metazoa > Arthropoda > Insecta > Odonata > Coenagrionidae > Pyrrhosoma > Pyrrhosoma nymphula. The sequence goes on from OY754334.1 coordinate 44,186,554, forward strand.
CCAGCGAGAGCAGCGTTCATTACGATTTTGTATCAATCACGACTTTCCTAAGAGATCATTGATCGTAGGCAACTTTACAAGATCACTAGCTGGGACATAAATCAATCATGACCTTACACTCACGATCGAATTACAAGTGGGAGTGATAGGCGTGACCTAGATCTCTCAAAAACCGACTTTGCCCATCACTACTCCAAACACTCGGGACTCGACCTGATAGAGTGTAACGTGACTATGGAAACAATTTTCGGATCCGGAAGCAATCGGATCAGCAGGAAAAATGTCCATGAATTCTTCAAGGATGGCAAGGCTTGGGGGGAGATGAGGTGTATTGGAACGAGGGGAGAAAGAAAGGAGGGGGTTTGAGGAAGAAAGGATTCTGAGCTGAAGAAGTATTTCTGGATCCAGTCTCTCTTTCCCTCTTGAAACTGCAATGAGCTTATAGATAACGCGAGGAACGTGTATTTGGTCATTTAGTCGTACGATGGATATATATTTTTTTCTCTCATAACGGTGAGTAGTCGAGTAAGTACAGGAGGTACCTATGTATTTGTATGCATGTATATATAAAGAGAAGAAGAGAAACCAGCACTGACGTGCATTACGAAGAAAGTAATCGATTTGATAGCTCGGATAAGGATAGGGAGGAGAGTTCAGGACGAGTCTTGAGGGTCTTGGTTTGGTGGAAGTCTTATCGGTTTGGGATCCGTCTGGCGTAGTAAGTATTTTTCTGCTAACTCAGCCATCGAAGGAGTGGAGAGTAATCGTGAATTGGAGTGACGCTTATCGGAAAACGAGAGAAGGAAAAAAGAATGAAATTTCACGACGCTCTCTACTTTTATTATAGTTTTTTTTATTTCATTGTTTTTTTCTTCGGGTGAGATTATGCGAGAGTAAGGTTAAAAGTTTTTCTTCTTCGGGGAAGAATCAGTTGCGTGGGTACCTAGCTGGCAGACGATCGGGTTGAGTGTGGGAGGAGAGAATGTTCTGACTATAAGATAGAAAGGTGGATCAGTTTTAGGGTTGTTTGTTTACCTTTCCCGCCCGTAGTGATTAGGAAGAAATGGAATGGGTCCCCCATTCTCCATCTTCTTCCTCCTCTACTGGAATCCAATCGCTTTCGATATGAATCAGGAGGGAAAAGGACATGCAGTGTGTATCCGGGAGAGAGTTTTAATGTTACCTCACACTGGAAAACGGTCGGATAGGCTGCCAGAGTGAAATGAATTTCATCGTTGATTGCAATTGAATGAGATCGCAATTTCAGTTTAACTTGGGAATGGTTAAGTTTTTCTGCAATCCGAACCTCACACCAGTATGCTATGTACTTGTTTATACATATCTACAACTATTCGAGGTAATTTCCAGCGTTTTTTAGTGGAAATGTGGTATGATTAAGTAAGACACTTGCAAAATAAAAATAAATATTAGTAGTCAAATTTTAAAATTAAATTAATACCATGCTTCAACGCTTACAGACATCTTCAAGTAAAAATACTGGAGCATTTTCCAATTTGTATACCCTTCATTAATAGAGAGGGTTCATGAAATGTGTCGGCGGTAGGGGAGGGAGTTGAGGGGGAGTAGAGCTTGCTGAGCAGGGTCAAGGACAGGGGATGGTGGAGAGGACATCGGGGAACGGGAAGCTGGGGCTCCCGTTGCTCTACATGGTCCTATGTGGGGGATTAGGGGAGGGAGTAGCAGAAATGGGAGTTTAAAGATGGCTGGTTTGGAGGAAAACAACATGTTTTTGCTATTTCACTATTGGAATGCAAGTATTGTCACATTTCGAGCTGCGCATCGTCTTGGCCCCTTCATCTCGAAATGCAAAATTTCTGGAACTAAATCACTTGAGTGGTTGGTGTTCAAAGGTTGCATCGCAAGCTGAGAGTTGTGGTTACCGTCCCTGAAAAAGGCCTAGTGTTTCTTTCTACAACTATGCATTTTATACGAAAAGATGGAAACTTTAACCTTTTTAGATGGAAATACCAGAATTATTTTTCCTACCCGTAGGAAAGTTTTTGTATAATTATAAAAGATACCATAAAAAAGTGCATGTTCACTAATACCATTAATTTCTCTTAATCCGAATTTATTATTTTCTAAAATAGAATGCCATATAAGATCTCATTAGAAGAAAAATGTACTTGTTGAGATATTTGCTGCATACACAGAGCATAACACTTTCTCAGCAACGTATTATTGACGGGCTTTCACTATTCCCGCAAAATAGTTTCCAAAGATTTTTTGTATAAAAGCAGATGCCAATTTCCCTCAAAATTATTGTCTTTGGCTCGACTTAAATCCTATTGTAAATGGATTTGGTTGTCTTGTTTTATATTTTCATACGAATATTTGAACTGACATAGAATTTTTGAAGAAAAAAATATCAACCAGAAAAATACACTGGTGGCAGTATGGTGCATAGGTGGTAAAAATCAGCATTATATCTCTTTATCTGTTTCTTGTCAAATAGAGAAAAATATATTATGCAAATTGTCACTGGAAATTACCCAATTTTTAGGCATCATTTGTTTTTAGTTTATTGGTAATGAAGAAATTTTGGTTTTATTATATTTTTTGAGTACACTCATTTGACTCATGTGTGGTTCTTTTTTATACATATTGCCTATCTTCTTCATTTAATTTTGAAACCCTATTTTGGAATGTGCGTACATTTTTATACTCGGGATTAACTGATGTGTTTAGAGAATCTAATTCCTTTTTGTCTTCACGGGTGCACATTAACCAGATTCACAACAAAAAATCGCTTTTTTCTAATTTTTCATCTTGAATATCCAGATGACATCAAGAAGAGTTGAATTTTATGTTGTTTGCTATTTATTTTAGTCCATATGTTAAATTCCAAGTTGATTTGGATACAATTTCTGTTAGGTATGCGTTTTGTTTTTTTATAAAAACACATCTAATTTGAAATCAGGCAATCTAAAATCGTTACGAAATGCAATATAGAGAGACATTCTCGGAAAATTACTTGGGCTCTCGTAAGGTAGGAAATCGTTTCTTCTCGCGTTCTTCATTTTTTCCCTTTACCCTGCCGCAGTTAATGCAATGAAATACATATTTTTTTGATGCGGTGGCACAATTTTTATCTCGCCCGCCAGACCACGGGATGGTGTATCAGCTAATTCCGGGCACGTTTCGCGCAAGAATACGAGAAATGAACGTGAGGATCGTTTTAAAATTATAATGAACTCTGGGAGAGACGATGGAGGAAATGGAGTTTGGGATCCTTCTATGCATTATGTTTGGATTGCGTTTTATGAAGGGGAGGTGGCCGCGAGATTGGTTGGAGGAATGCTTCTGAGCGGGAAGGTATTCCAAACCCGTTCCCGGGAAATTTTACTATTTCCCGTTCCCGAACCTCGAAGAAAAGTTGGTCGGTGAATTGGGAGAACTCTTCCTGGAACCCTGTTTAAAAAATCAGTTTTTTGTGTTAATAAAAACCTGAAATAAAACTGAATCTAAGACAAATTTATATTGTTTACCAGAAATTTATATTGTTTGCCACAATGGGCCTATTAACCTCTACATTTATCTATAAAACCGTTGCGAGTCCTCTCAAGGGTGTGAGTTTTCACTAAAATGTACCTACTATACCATTACGTACTAAAGATAATGGCTCAAAAATTAATTTTGCATTAGCTGAAACCTTACCTGTACCTGTCAGGATTTAGAATACACCCATTAGCACTACTCTTTAAGTATACTATAGAAATTCTATAGAAACTATGAGTATCAATGTATTTTACAAGTTCATAAATGCACTAAGGTTATATGTTATACAGGAATCATGCGAGACATTCTGTATGTAGTACATTGGAGGTTAAGAAAAAAGCATTAAGGAGCAAATCAACTAATTAGCTACACTACTAATTCTATCAACCAGTTTTATTAGATATTCTCAGTGGCTGCTATTATTAGTCTAAAGCGTCGTGGAAAAAGAAGCACTAGTCATTGAATTCGCGTACATATTTTTAAATGATTGGTCTACCATAATTTATTTAGCTTCGACTTTTATGAGTGCCCATCCCCTCCTCGAGAATGCTAGTGGAGTAATTAGCAGTTGCAATTGGCATTTCCTCAAATGATATGGAATTAGTTAAAGAAACGCGATTTCGGGATATTTTTGGAATACTCGGGAAACATGATTTCTTGGTCTCGATTCTTGACATTTCCAAAATAACGGAAATTCGAAAACCCTAGGTAGGGTCATACACTTTTAAAGAGGGGAAGGTTGTGCGGGGTTTGGGGGAGACTTCGGGATAGAAAATGAAAACGTGTGGTGTTGGGGAATAGGGAAGGAGTCCCGTAGTAATTGAGGAAACGAGGAGGTAGTAGGGTGGAGTGGAAGTGTAGTTCGTAGGGGAGGCGTGTTATACAAAAAAATAATGGGAAGAAGAAGAAAAAAACAAATGATCGGAGGATTGCGTCCTCTCGACGCGGAGGGTAATAGAAATGAAGGCAGCTGATGCGATGATGTTGGTCGACGATGATGGTTCAGGGAATAATAATAAAAAAATAATAATACTCCTCGAAGATGGAGCTAAGGGGGGAGATTTCTGATATTGCTTCGTGATGATCAGAAGATGGGGAAAGACGCCATTTTTGTCGATAAAGAGCCGTTGCAGGGAAATGAAATGGCATCTCGCACACGACGAGCCATTTTCCTACTGCAGACTCCTCCATAACCCTCTTTCCCCCATTTCGTTAGTTTGGAAAATGAATATGCGATTTCAATATGGCGCCCTCATGGCTCCCTAATAAAAAATATTCCTCCCACCCCAATGGAAAAAAACGTGCGAAAAATGGAATTATTAAGTGGGTCAAGCGAAGTTTGTATGCAAATCGCGACAGGGGAATATGTTCCATTGCCGTCTCTTCGTCGAGCACGTGGGTTCGGGTTTTAGGTACCATTCGGAATTATGTATTTTTAGTATCACATTTTTTATTTTTCTGTCGAATAATCGCCTTAGGAATTACCTTTTAATTCGTTCCTAGATTCAGTAAATTATAATAATTTGACTACATTAGGTTAATGTATTTATCCTTGCTCCATTTCAAGCCATTGTCTTGGCATATAGTTGCAAACTTGCCATTTATTACACTAGTTTACAAACTGAAACTTGTTTCTGTCCCACGAAGAAAAATATATGATCCTAATAGGACTTAGTACGCAAAATTATGTGATTTGTTTTTTGCTCATCAGCCTTATTTGTGACGAGACACCGGAGAAAACCCAAAACATCCTGTATTATTCAATTTATTTTTTTTGTAACAACGCATGTACTGCTCCGATCCCAATTATCGTAGAACAACGAATAAAAAATCAAGATACTGACCATAAGCTTTTTAACGTATTTTTCCCCTCCATACAGGTTCAGGGCCGGAGGCCCAGGGCACAAACAAAACAGATTTTTTCATAAAATTCGAGTAAGAGTCTGTGTCACCGCCCCAGACTACTAACATGTTGGGCTTAAAATAGTATTTATAGCAAACATTTCATATGACAAAACGTGCAGAGAAACGTTTACCCACAACGTCCTCTGAGAATAAGACTGTTTATAAATTTTTAATTTATTTCTATCAGATTCATCTGCGTGAGAAGGCGTTAATTCCAAACACCGAAAGAATAAAAGAAATAAATAATATACAAATGATTTCAAGTTAAAAAAATACATGCCGTAAAATATGTCCTTCACGATTTCCTGCAAATCGTTTCTTCAGGGACCTCTCTTCGTAAGGTCAAGCAGTAGTCGGACATCATTGTAGCATTCTATTCACCTTGATATCGCTTTTTCATTTGTGCAATATTCTGGTGACAACGTTCATCATGCTCATAGCTAACGGCACCAAGGTTATCCGGGAGGAAGTCTAAATGATCGCTCAAGAAATACATTTTCCGTAACATATTATATTCTATACGGTAGTATGATTTCAGCTATTATTGCATAATATCGCGATAGTTTTCGGCCAAATGATTGCCTACGATGTTCTTGCAGATACTTGCAAAAGACAGCCATGTAATTTTTCAACGTCACCTAGTAGTTCAACGAAATTGTCATAATTCATTAGTTCTCTAATGGCCTTTGAATATTCTTTCCTTAATTTGGGCATCGTTGTGCTTGGGGAATTTCAGTTGCAAGTACATGAACCCACGTGAAGTTTTGGCAATGACTTTCACAGTGTTTCTGTTCAGTCCCAATTTTATTTGCAATGGAGGTGGGTACACATATGTTGGATTAACAAGAGGATTATTTGCCATATTCTTATGTCCAGTCCGTAGTACATTGCGAGTTGGTAATTTTTTTCCATAATAGTGGTTGTCCAGTCTCTGCAGTCCCTTGTCGCTTAGAAAGCAGCAATACCTTGTATACCCGAGGTTGAGGCTAATTAGAGTTACTAGTAGGTACTTTTAATGTACCTAAATCTTTCCTATGTCGAGGTGATGTGAAAATTCCTTATTTTCTTGGCTCTGGGTTATCAGTGGCTGGGATTCCGCTGCAGTTATATTGTAGTATAAATGGCAGATGACATCATTTTTTATTAGGCAAATTGCTTCCAGTGAACACTGATGAAGAAACATTTGCATGATATATGCGCAAAATTTAACTTTAACCTTCATGTATACGCATTCATTACAAGTGTACGACTATTGCATATCATCTTTATTGACCCGTATTAATTCATGTGAACCTGGTAATTAGGTCACTCTGTCACTTGCTATCCAACTAACTTAGTTTGCAACCCCATTACACTTCTTTTATCCTAAGTAAATCCATTGAACTTAAACATTTCAAAGAAAATTAACTGTTTACCTTTATTATGTATTTATATCTAACAGTTAATCTTTTTCGATGACATAGCCATATTTATATATTTCCATAGGTATATAGTGGTAAAATATTAAACCATAAACTATTAAAATATCATGTAGGTGATATAGTAAATTAACGGATTCTATTTATATTTCGATCACTGTAAGATAACTACTACTGAAGGTAAATTACGTTTTTATGTTCTTGCTACATAAAACGCAAGACTTTTCACTAGTGTAGTGAGATCTCATTAGTTATGAGTATTTTTGCCATTATTTTGGGTATTTAAATAAATATATTTAATCATAATATCCACCATAACTTTTTAATGTATTATTCGTCCACACATTTTAAGTTTTAGCATGTTATTCTTTCTTTCATAAAAGCCAATTTATTCTGTGTGACATTCCGTAGTTCCGTTACTGTATATCTAGTTACATTTGCATGGGCACCTTTGCGGTATAGGAGGACATCTTTGCATCTCTTACTATTCAACCGGTTAGTTATTCTGTTAGAAGTTTTGTGCAACTTAATTTTTCTGAGCCAATTCCCCGTCCGCTACTCCCTATAACAATGTGTTATTTTTTAATAATTTAAAATCATGGCTCAGTATTTACAGTTTTTAATTTCAGTAAATCTTAAATCTTTCATTGAATCATATATCATAGAAATGAAATGAATTGTAGGAATACAATATGCAAGCCTGTAGTGATAAATAGAAACGAAAATATTTTATTGAAGTGCTTAAATTTATTGAATCAAGTTATTTGATCTCAAATGTACACAACATTTGTAATGCATGAAAAAAGCGAAATGAATACATATCAAAAGTAATTATTTAAGTTAATTTTCTATTATGGTCAGGCTAAAAAAGTTAAGTACAATGCTGAAATGTTTTTGTATTTCCCGTATTAAGTGGCAATTTTCTCCTCATGAAGCTATACTACGTATAGTAATGCAAATTCTGCACTCACCCACATAATTTCATATCCTATCTTTCTATATAAAACTTCTGAATAGTGTTTAACTGTTAGAATCAGATCATTTCCATGCGTTCTTCGTTTGTGGGATGGGTGAAAATTATAGTAGTGTAAATATTTAGAAAACGTTTTATTTTGTAATAGAATGCACACCAACAAAATTTTCAACCTATAATTATTGTTGAGAAATCGTAGTTCTACTGAAAATGTGTTTAACAGTCGAATTTGCATGAATGTCCGAGTGATCTGTGCTTCACTCTCGTGAGATATTTCTCAAATGTAAGTGGTTGTACTGTAAATTCCTACTTTTTATGCAGTATAAACTAAAAACCAGAAAAATTTAGTCGAACTCAGATTGTTAGTTTGAAAAGCATGAATATTTCGTTAACGCAGCTAGGAAAAAGGCAAATGTTTTGACTTTCTGATTAGCCCTGAGCAGGTAAGAATATAAAAGCTCTGGCGAAGGTCTAAATTCCTTTTATCCTACTGAAGCTTTACTGTTTTTACCTCTTATTTGGTACAGAATGAACGCAACCGTAATTCGTGCACTCTTATTTAGAAGAGAAGAAACTTCGGCTGCTATGAAATACTCGTGAAACTGAGAGAAACTACCCATCACCAACCGAATCCACTCGGTCGATTTAATCTCATATTTAAACTGCCAACAGTTTTAAGTGCCTTCCAGTCCAATTCCACCCTCCCGCAAAATTAACCCTGCTAGCTCGCAGATCCGCCGATAGAGACTCGAGGAAGGAAATGCAAGGGTGATTGCACCCGAAACCTTTCGACGCCTGCGGGACGAAGGATCGTAAAAAATGGAGAGTTTTTTTTACTCCACCAACGCGTACCTTCCTACTTTCCCAAGTTCTAAGAGAGGCATACCGGTGTGCGGAGATATAGGGAATGGTATTGAAAACCTGTTATTGTCTCGTGGAACAATAAAACCCGCCAGCTCCTGGGCGGTTCAGGGTTAGCATTCTCCTTTATGCTATTCGCTGAGGGGGTGGTGGTGCGGGATTGGTGTATGGGGATGATACGGGGTGGGTTGAGGGAGTAGGAGATGGGTTCTGGAGATATTTCTCTCGACTGACGCCTGGAGGGTCGTTCGGCAGTCAGCCTACTGCCGCGGATATGAATCACGCATTGCCGAAGGGTTGTGGGACGGAGGAATTGGTGGGGAAGGAGGCGTAGGTATGGTTGCCTCCGGGACCCATATGGCCAAGCTCCCCCCCTCACTTCCACTGTCGGTTTCCCATGACTCCATTCTCTCCAAGGCTTTCTCTCTACATCTCTGTCTCTCACCCTCTCTCATGTGATGCATAATATTAACTCACTCTTGGATGTGGCAACAGGAGCTTACTCCTTTCTTTGCAGTTTATCGTCTAACATTACCTATCGCCAACATAATATCATGGTACCCTCATATCTTGTGGTGACTTTGACCGAAAAGATGTACGATCCAATATCAATTTGCTTCGATAAATGAATACAGGTTTTGAAATCAAAAAGCCAAATGGTAATTACTAATGTGAGCCGTAATCAGCAGGTGATCAAGGTGCCGATATATATCGTCTTTCTCAGGTCACCTTAAGACATTCATGGTGTATATATATGTATGTATGTGTGTGTATATATATGTATGTATGGGTGTATATATATGTATATATACATGGTGTATATATATGTATGTATGGGTGTTTGATTCATATAAACCCCCCGCCGATTCCAGTGTTTCTTTAGTAGTCTAGATAGCTTAGTGGTCAGAGCAGCCGGCGCGAAATCGGAAGGTCCGTGGTTCAATTCCCGGTCTAGACGAATTTTTTTCACTTGGAATCGGCCATCATTCCATCTTCACATCACCATTGTCTCATCACATTTTATGTGTTTCCTATACTCTTTCTTTCACCACCTGTTTGAACGAAATATTTATTATTTACGCCTGTGAGCGGTTTGAGTGAATGAATGAATGGTTGTATGGCCGGAATGGCTCATTTCTACTTCTTGGGCTCTGCGTGCCCCGAAACGCCTGTTCTGTATCTTTACCACTGTCTGTGTGCCTGATTCAAACTTTGCTTTCCTCTTCTGTGTACGTAATTTCTTCTCTGCCGGTGAGTGGAAATGTCCAGCGCCATCTCTCGGCGACTTTTACGGACTAATCTTGGGGGTGTTTGATTCATATAAACCCCCCGCCGATTCCAGTGTTTCTTTAGTAGTCTAGATAGCTTAGTGGTCAGAGCAGCCGGCGCGAAATCGGAAGGTCCGTGGTTCAATTCCCGGTCTAGACGAATTTTTTTCACTTGGAATCGGCCATCATTCCATCTTCACATCACCATTGTCTCATCACATTTTATGTGTTTCCTATACTCTTTCTTTCACCACCTGTTTGAACGAAATATTTATTATTTACGCCTGTGAGCGGTTTGAGTGAATGAATGAATGGTTGTATGGCCGGAATGGCTCATTTCTACTTCTTGGGCTCTGCGTGCCCCGAAACGCCTGTTCTGTATCTTTACCACTGTCTGTGTGCCTGATTCAAACTTTGCTTTCCTCTTCTGTGTACGTAATTTCTTCTCTGCCGGTGAGTGGAAATGTCCAGCGCCATCTCTCGGCGACTTTTACGGACTAATCTTGGGGGTGTTTGATTCATATAAACCCCCCGCCGATTCCAGTGTTTCTTTAGTAGTCTAGATAGCTTAGTGGTCAGAGCAGCCGGCGCGAAATCGGAAGGTCCGTGGTTCAATTCCCGGTCTAGACGAATTTTTTTCACTTGGAATCGGCCATCATTCCATCTTCACATCACCATTGTCTCATCACATTTTATGTGTTTCCTATACTCTTTCTTTCACCACCTGTTTGAACGAAATATTTATTATTTACGCCTGTGAGCGGTTTGAGTGAATGAATGAATGGTTGTATGGCCGGAATGGCTCATTTCTACTTCTTGGGCTCTGCGTGCCCCGAAACGCCTGTTCTGTATCTTTACCACTGTCTGTGTGCCTGATTCAAACTTTGCTTTCCTCTTCTGTGTACGTAATTTCTTCTCTGCCGGTGAGTGGAAATGTCCAGCGCCATCTCTCGGCGACTTTTACGGACTAATCTTGGGGGTGTTTGATTCATATAAACCCCCCGCCGATTCCAGTGTTTCTTTAGTAGTCTAGATAGCTTAGTGGTCAGAGCAGCCGGCGCGAAATCGGAAGGTCCGTGGTTCAATTCCCGGTCTAGACGAATTTTTTTCACTTGGAATCGGCCATCATTCCATCTTCACATCACCATTGTCTCATCACATTTTATGTGTTTCCTATACTCTTTCTTTCACCACCTGTTTGAACGAAATATTTATTATTTACGCCTGTGAGCGGTTTGAGTGAATGAATGAATGGGTATATATATATATATATATATATATATATATCGGCTCATGAGAAAGTTCTCTAGTTTCACATTCGTTTTAAAAATAAAAAAATCAAAATCAATTTTCCCAGATTATTTCTTTAATATATTAGCATTTAATTACGATATATAGCATACGAATATATTAGCATTTAATTGATGTCTTATAGTTTTAAGTAATAAAAAAGAGAAAAGGTCATGATTTTGAAAGGGTAAAGCTTAAGTAAGATTCGTTACCGAGTCTCTGCAAATATGAATGTATTATATCTGGGATTGATTCATTGGTTTATAAAACTCATAGCAAAATATGTTAATATTTATTTGATTATGTTAGATTAAAAATTGACAGCTTTGGCTTCTTACTTCTGAAAGTCTTGTGTAATCTTATAATAACTTTGTGAAGTATAACTTTATAATTTTGCTACTTAATTTACCTACTGATTAATCTTATAAATATGCATGTATATGTTTTTTATGAGCAGTATGTACATGGTTTCTTAAGTATAATTAGACCCCATAAGGTCCATTTGATGTTGGCCTTGACAAAGGTCCTCCTTTGAGGCTAGCCAATGTTTCTCTTGAATAGTTCAACATTAATGTAAGGATTATTTTTGTTGGAGAAATAAACAAAAATTACTGTTATTATGGTGTATATTGTATGCGTGCTGTTCCATTCATAGGCTTTCTCATCATTGCTTTTAACTTGCCTCAAATTAAGTATTCCGTGTATTGCACTTGATTTCCTGGTAAATAGATATCATCACTATTATTGCGAAAAAAAGCTGCGCGCTTTGTGCGCACTGTGCGCAGCTTGTGTGCATGTTGGAAGGACAGAGTAGGGATCTGACAAGAACTAGACGTTTACACAGTTCAGATAAGGCTCCCTAATATACAGACGATAAAATTTTATGCGTGAGTAGGAGGAAATATTTATGCCCACAAACTACATCTTTATTGTAGATAATATAAGAGATATAATATATAATATTTCATATACATAGGAATGATAGTTATTACGTTTAATACATCATTCACTACCACATCAAAATCAAGTAATGATACCTGCTAATCATTCATATCATACAATTTAGTACTTGTTTCATCCCCCTCCAAAATCTCCTATTTCCTTTTTCGTCGTTTTTCAAATAAGGTTCGATATGAGGTGTGGTATGATAGTCCTTATTGAATAATAAATTCAAAATTATTCAATAGTCAAAATGTTTATACCATCATAATTATCTGCAATAATTCAATTATTTACCGTTTTAAATAGGAATGTCGGACCACGCTGTATGCATGAAAATAGACAATTGGTAATTTTATGGATATTTTAAAGATACTATTTCAAATGATTTATGTGCAAAAGCAGTTAATACTTGTTTTCCTACATCTGGTCCTTACATTCCATGCCACTTACCGTTGCAGACGGATCGCATTGAAATACATATATTTTGACGTCCTTCCAGCGTCTCTTTGGCTCTCTTATTCAACATCTGAATCGTCCGCCGAGAGAATCACCCGGCTGTTTCGGGGATTATGCGTTGCGTGAAAAAGCTTCGCGGATGAGGAAGAAAAAAAATGTACGTCCCTCGGCTCCCAATTTCAAGAACAGATGGTTCCCCCAATACCTCCTTTATTCCCCCCTACATATCGTCCCAACGCCCTCCTCTCCGATTCTATTTAATATCTATCCGAGCTCTTTCGGATGCTATTTTCCCTCGTTTCTCCGATTATCGTCTTCCGCTTATCTCTTCCCTATGCTCACACACTTGTGCCGGTGCATGTCATTCCCTCCAAAGGTGTGCTTAATCTCCATGATACACTCATTCACCGTGACTTAGTGATCCATGTAATCAACTAGCTAACAAATTCCGTACGGCCATATTTCAAAGAACTTGATCATCGTGCTAATTAAAGCAGAAGACACTGTCTCCGGCGTTACTCTGTGAAACTCCTTCATTTTAATAATAAAAAGGCACTTGGTTGTTATTCCACACTTTATTTTAAGGAAACGACCCGGGTTTCAGAATCTCATGCCATCTTCAGGGGTTTCAGCATCTCATGCCATCTTCAGGGGTTTCAGCATCTCATACCATCTTCAGGGGTTTCAGCATCTCATGCCATCTTCAGGGATTTCAGCTTCTCATGCCATCTTCAGGGGTTTCAGCATCTTATGCCATCTTCAGGGGTTTCAGCATCTCATGCCATCTTCAGGGGTTTCAGCATCTCATGCCATCTTCAGGGGTTTCAGCATCTCATGCCATCTTCAGGGGTTTCAGCATCTCATGCCATCTTCAGGGGTTTCAGCATCTCATGCCATCTTCAGGGTTTTCAGCATCTCATGCCATATTCAGGGGTTTCAGCATCTCATGCCATCTTCAGGGGTTTCAGAATCTCATGCCATCTTCAGGGTTTCAGCATCCAATGCCATCTGCCACCCTGAAGATGGCATGAGATGCTGAAACCCGGGTCGTTTCCTTAAAATAAAGTGTGGAATAACATCCAAGAGCTTTTTTATTACTAATTAAAGTACGTAAAGACCATGTAGGTATTTCTTCATCTTTTATTACTTTATTGTCTATTGGCCCCGTAAGCAGCGTATAAGACATTTTTAAATCGGTTATCATTCATAAGTAACAACGAGCGAACACACACGGCCAAACCCTGGAGAGGAAAAGTCCACCCGAGCGAGAATCGAACCCGCGACACTAGGGTTGGCAGACACACACTTGGCCCCGCGTGCCGCCATCGAGGCCAGCAAATATGCATTTAACGATGACATTAACATTCGTCTTGATTGAGTTAAATTACCTTTACCAAAATGTATCATTTTTTTAATGCACTACCTCAAATTCGTAAATTCTAATCTATACTTAAGTTTCCATTTAAGACTCACTGAATCATTGATGAAATATCTCAATAGTTAGTGTAGCACCAAAATAGATTGCTTGAAAATTAAAAGTGATATATGTATGGAATATTAATACTCACATCCCGAATGCCTTTAAGCCATGAAACATTAATGCCGTAGCTTACCGTTTTGAATGCATCGTTAACATTAAAATTAGAGATACCATTATTCAACCAATCTTATTTTGGTTGATAATTTCCTATAGAGTTATTTTAGTGTGCTTTAATTAAAAAAATTAAATCACATAATTTGTGTTCATACTCTTTTACCAAATGCTGAATAAGTTGCAATTTGCCTAAAAAGTATGACCAGAGAGGCAGATATAAAGAACATTATCACAAAGCAAATTCTAAATCGGCACTAATATAATGATAGTTGTTAATGCTACTACCTGGTATGCTGTGGTGGTTGTGTTATTACCTCGAGTTAGTGATTATCCCTCCATCAAATACGGAAATAGAGTAACTTACCATGCTTGCTCAGATATTTATTGGTTCAACATGAAAAACAATACTTGCAGGTGTGCCTGAAAATGCCTTATTTTTGGTTGAAATCAATTAAAAAGTATTTACAACGGAGAACGCTTAAACACCATGGTTTCGACGTATAATGTAACTTTCAAGGTACTTATCTCGCAATTAGAGTTCATATATACCCATACCGAGGATGGGTAGGGAAAGTTAAAGAGAGGGGAAGTGGAAAGCGGGGGGAGTAGGGGGTTGGTTAGGAGGGAAGGGGAGACCATTCTATGTCTTTGAAAGGTTGGTGTTTCAAGGTGAATGACTGGAGGGGGGAAGAGAAGAAGAAAAATACACAACGGCAGGGTCATGACGTAAATTTAAAAAGTGAAGTTCATTTTCATTGTGTATATTTCCCCCCGCCCTCCAGTAATTCAACTTGAAACACTAACCTCCGCAAGGCATAGAATGATCTCCCATTCTCTCCCAAACAACCCCAACCCCTCTTTCCCCTTCCCCTCTCTTTCACTTCCCCACACCCACCCCCGGTTTGAGTATGTATGGACAATAAAATACGAGATATGTACCTTGGAATTGGCATAAGGTATATTTCGAAACCATTGTAGGTAAAAATAAAAAAGTGTGGAATATACAACGCGAGAAATTATATCATGTGTCGCGTTTCCACAAATGTTGTCGAAGGAAGGCTTAAATGTAACTTCTATTATTTTAAATATTAGAAGGGGTACAAAATACTTGATTGGCACAATTAGACTCTCAGGCGGTATTCCTCGGTGCCTTGGAGGATAATTACTAATATTTAAGATAATATTTACATCCAGGATAAAGTATTTTTGATTTTTCTCAGCCAAGGTTGAAAGCAGGAACAGGAAAAATATATGAGATTCTGAAATGTTGCGCGGAAACCCCTAAAGATAATCTGCCTAAAGTTCTCCACGTGTAGAGGAAAAGCCCCCAGTTGGACTTCCTGGAAATGTTTGAAATACTGTCCACATCCCAAATCAACGAGAACCTTCTCGTTGACGTTCTTTTTCTTATTCCTCTCTCCCATGCTTTCCCTATACCTTCCCCCTCCGCTACCTCTGATGATTTGAATTTTTTATTCATTTCCACACACCATTTATAACCTATTTACGCATAGTATTTTCACCAATTCCTTCTCCTTATGCCTTTCTCCACTGTTATCACCCCCCATTCCTGCCCTTTTATACCCACATATCCTCGTTAGGTAACCCAGACTGCCTTGATAATGACTGCGTATGTCAAACCTTTGGTTGGAAAATTCTATAAAACGTTTTTCGAGTACAACAAAGTTTTTCCTTATTGTAAGTAATGGGGTACCACCAAATAACGCCTAAGTATATTAGTCATGGGGAAAATGTTTGGTTGTCCATTGAATGACGGTTGAATTTTACCATTCCTCTTCATTTGCATAATTCACTATTTGAACGACGTAGGTGAGAGTTCAAGTTTTGAATTTGAATCATGCAAATAATAGATCTAAATATTGACCAAAATCAAACCTGTATGAGCTTCTCATGCCAAACCTTAGAGGAAAAGCCATTTTAGGCAATGGGAACGGGACTTGCAATCGCCATTTCTTACTTACACATTATTATGTCATTGCCTCATACTTTAGGCAATGGTTTTATTTGAAGTAAAAATGAAGAAAATGAATGTGTAACCATTGAATTTGAACCGTAAAATTTTCCCTTTTTTAGTCAACTTGAAACGAACATTAATATCGCTTAAGTTCTATTCCTTTTTTAGTAAACGACATTACATCCAATGAGCCATCGTGAATACACACGTAAATGTTGAACACTCGCATCGAATTAATATAAAATCAAAACGTATAATTGGACCCATCACCTTCCATGGACTGAATCTCTCAACTCGTCCGTTGTCACTTTTATGATAAATTTAATTGTTGGCGGCCGACTGTATAACTCCTTCAAAAAATTATCTGACGGTATCCACTCTCTTTTGCTACTCAGTCCCGACCTTTGATATTCACCCACTCGCTCATTCCATATTTATTTATTTATTTACTTTATCCGTCTTTCCCGCACACTTAACCACCAGGGAACCCTGACATTGACATCTCAATTTAATGTTCCTCTCCCACCTCAACCCAGAGTCACGCAGGCATGAAAAGCGTCGACAAAAGCACTGCCGAAACACAGTGAGGTCCCACAAACTCTGAAGCGTAAACTTTGCCCTTTAAGTCGTCCCCAGCATAACATATTCCCAGGTACAAGCCTTATGTTTTTCCTCGGAAGCTGGAATCCAGAGGGGTCTGTCCTGGGAGCATGAAACGTGCCTGGAACCTATCGTTTTTTTTTAGTAGTTCTCCTTCTGACAGTTTGCTTCTGGATAAAATCAGCATTTTTCTGACTGATCCATCTCATTAAATGCCCAAGCAGTTATGAAGTATTTCTAATAGCACAAAATTAAAAGATACACACATCCCTGATCCATATTCCGGATATCCCTTTTCTTTAGCATTTCAGCGATTTTTTATTCCGTATCAGTTAAGATCATAAGATTCCTTCCATTGGTTGACAAGATAAGAAGATAAGATTCCTTCCGTTGATCTTTTTCTAACGACATCTTTCTTGTGACATATTATATTTTTTGTGGCTTGTGCGATTACGTGGTTTTTAATGGCTATAGTTGATTTTTTGTAACAATGTTCGATATATTTTTCTACTATGCCCGCCTATGTAAGGGCCTTCGTGCTGTTTATGGTGTTCAGCAAATAAATAAAACATACTCTCTCTAAAAATTATTCCTGTTGATATCTATGAAACATCTACTAACAACGTAGAAGACATATTTCAGGCACTTAGTAGATATTTATAATTCGGATTTTCCTACATCTTAAATACATAAGGATAAGGCATTTAAAAGAAGGATCTGAGTCTTTTCCGGTGAATCACGGCTTATTATGAAGAGTTCTCGCGTTTGCAGACGGGTTATGGTGTTGAACTGCAGCCGGCAAAAATTAATGGAAGTAAAGGTGCAGTTCAACGCCATAACTCGAGTGAAAACCCGAGAACTCTTCAAACTATCGGAAAGAAATTAAATTATTACTAGCAGACCTGCTTCAGGCAGCAGGTCTGCTAGGAAATTAATAATGCTAATAGCAGGCAGTCTCTGTCTGGTGTGCTCTTGAGGAGAACTTGGTGTTTTCAATTTTTTGCACTACTTAAGTGGAAGCAGTGGGAAATGTGGCTAAATGAGTTTATATATTCCCCAAGCATAAAAAAGCATTGAGAATAGTTTTGGAAACATAAGTAAACATTTTGGAGTAAAAAAGTCATAATATTCATTTTTCTGTGCTCTCACTGTAGTTGACTGAGGATAGTACCATTTTTGAGTTACAGTAACTCCGACGAATGGTTAGTCATAGCTAAAAAGATGAGTTAAAAAATTTTGCCTTATACCACGTAGAGAGCCAAGGCATTTTTTGCACATTACATTGTTTTTGGTGCCCCACTGGCAAGTTTACTTCCCCAAAACAGCAAGCACGGGAGCAATATTTGACATACATAAAAAATACTGGTAACAAATTATCTCCGTGTTCAGTTTCTCACACATTGATATAGAATTCGTAATGGTATAAGTAATACTTCTAAACCTTCGACGTGAAGTTTGTACCAATATTGAGACAGCGGCACGCGCAAATGTATTGAAACGTTTACGACATAGCTATTTATCCAGACACTTTAATACATGGAAAACTCTTGAGGTTCATTTCACTTACGCTAGCTAATCGTATATCTTATGCAATAAAAGCAAATCAAGGGAACGGCAATATCAAAACAATTAATTGAGTATTTAAACGTTGATTTTACAGAAATTTGACATGAACCTTATTGTTTTGGAGTAGCATACATTTAAACATTCACCCGAATAATGTCTAAATATCTTCACTAAATAACATCGATTGACAAACTTAACTGTACCTTTCATTTTTAAATAGAAAATAGGAGAAATCCTATTTAGTAGATATGATTTTCTCGTAAATTTCGAATTTCGCGCCGAAAATCCAAGTCAAAACAATGCTTTAATTAAGGCGGAAATTTGAAATACAACTCTTGCATCACATACATTACTGCATGGTTGGCGATTTCCAACGTATAAACAGGTGTACTTGAGTGAAATGTGGTCTAAGAATATTTTTTTCGGATCGCTTGAAAAGTTATTAGAATGTGCCTTCAACAACTCACGATTACCGCTCCAGCCACCTTAAGATTAAATGATGAAACTATAAACTAACTTCGCGGCCCCCGCGGAAGGAGTATGAGCGTGGGAGGAGAAGAAAGGAGACTGGGGAAAAAATATAAGAGTCGTAATACAAGTTTGTGCTTAGAAGGGGGTGCCGATAGGTAAAAAAAAACAACGCGAGGCGTTGAAAGAGCGATGGAGGCATAAATATTGGCTGATCAGCCATTAAAAATAGGCAGGCAAATACAGGCATTTCTTCTTCTCTCAATTGTGACCGTTGAAGAACCTCAAAAATTTGGGTATACATTTTCGTCACTTACTCTCCTCCTTTTTCTGGTTCTCCAACAGATCTGTATTCCTTTGCTTTGTTCTCCCCTCCTCTCTTATTTTCAGATGCTATAATTTTTCTTCTACTCCTTTTTACGGAAACCATTGAAGTATTCTATCAATATTCTATGTGTAGTTTTATACTGCATAACTTCTTTCGTTATGCAATCTTCCATGTGATGTCTTTCTACCTTGATGCGTTTATTCATTCTCACTCTCAAAAACATAATTTTAAATTCGTCTTGTGAGTCAACTGCTGTCTAGAGTCATTATGTGACCATAAATCCTAGCTCCAAATCGTATCTTTGGTTTACCTACTGTCTTCGTTATTGAATAGGTATCTTTTCTTCCTTTGTTTAAACTCACTTTTCCCCGTTTTCAGTGGTCCAAGGATTTTTTCAGATCCGTACATATCTTCTTCTCTATCACTTTAGAATTCATTGAGAAAGCATATTTGGTGGCGTGGACACTTTCCGGCTACATTAATGAATTTTTGGTGCCAGATTTAGGTTTTAGTTTGTCTTTTACAGTGGAGTGGTATAACAGGCATTTCATACGCTAAAAGTAATTTGTTTTTTGAGAAAGTATGAGCAATGTACCTTCTATTGCCGATTAATTTATTGGAAAGACAGCTGTAGGATATTTGAGTCATTTGTTGAATTTCGAGGATACTGCGTCTAGCAACGGTATTATCTTTACGGAGTCACCCGCAAGTGCACAACTGTGTGAAATTCCACAAAGAATAAATCATTCTCCATGACCGGGACTCGAACTTGAATCCCTCGATATCGCGTCGAATGATTTAACCAGTAAAGCTACCTCGGCGTCATTTCCTTCTGTGGATATTTTAATCCTGGCGAAATCTTTCGGTGCGATATCGAGGAATCCGGGTTCAAGTTCCGGTCAAGTTGAATGATTTATCCTCTGTGGAATTTCGGACTCATTTGTTACTAAACTTATCGAACCTCCTTTGGTGACGCAATCGTTCGGAGGTCGCCCGAACATGACCGAGAAATATTTGACTCTCCCCTCATTCTTAGATTCACTCAAGAGGAGCCAAGGCCACCAAATTTTCTGGAGAAAAATAGCGTTCAACGGCAGGAATCTCATACCGGCTCCTCCAACCGAACCGCAACTCCTCAACTCTCTCTTCTCCTGAAGGTATGGAATCACTACGTGCTTGACCCTGAAACTCACGTCAATCTAGTCTCCTCCGTTTGGATGTTTAAGATAATGTAGCTTAGGACAACCTCTCAGGGTACACATAATTATCTGCATGCCGCCACACTGCTGAAATTGTGGTAAGGACATGAATATGACTGAAAGTTCTAGCTTAAATGCGACTGTAAAGCTTGTGAAATTATAGTTTTAGATGTACAGTGATGGTTATATATCAGTCAATAGGTAATTAAGTATATACATTTTCCACTCTCATCTTTCGTCTCCTCATTATGGATGAGACCCGGATGAACTAATGGCGGGAACTTAACTTCAAAGACAAAGCAATTTGACTAATGGTAAGGTGCAGTTAATCTCGTGAACTAAGAGACATTGGCACTGATATTTTCAACATTCGCATGATTTGAGCGATAATTATGGTACCCGGGAGCTTCAATTGGCGTCTGGCATGATTCACCGAATAATTACCATTTACAGGTGATTAAATGCCAGGTAACTTAAATGTTAGTCTTTCTTGTAGCCCTATTATGTAGGTAAATTCTTTAGCGTATTATCTCTCTAAAACAGCAAACATAACTTTTAACACTAGAAGGCCGGAGGGGTCAAATTGGACCCCTCAGCGTTTTTAAAATGCTGACGATTTCTTAATTTTTTACTAATGGAAATGAAATTTCGTGACTTTTCATTTTTTATGACAAGACGAACACGTGGTGAACTTAATTAAAAACGGATGAACGGCTAAGTTGAAATTTTCATTTTTACTTTCGAGGCCGGAGGGGTCAAATTTGACCCCCTCTCTGTGAAACAATTTTAAACTTTTCTATTCCTTATATTATTGCTATTTAAACTATAAATATGTTTTGTAACTGTGCAAGAATGCCCTCATGTAACAAGATGCCTTTAACTCCCTATGCCTTTAACGTCTCAAATGCCCACTTTTTACTCCTTCGCCACGTCAACATTCTTGTGTTGCGTTTCCTCGCCGACTTTTCCTTGAAATATCAGTCTTTGTAATCTCCGAATTGAAAGCAGATTTTTGTTGAGTCTGTTCATACTATCAATGTGTACATTGCTTGAATTTGAAGCTCATTCGTTAGGACGCGTCCTCCGATTTCCAAATCTGATGGGTTTTTTTATTCGGCAGTCGGAGTGCAACTTTGTTGATGTTTAGTGAGCGTTGATTTGCAACTTTGTCTCTGCGTGGTGATGGTGGATACATTTATTCCGATAAATTGTGCTCAAGTTTCTACTACCTACCATTCGGTAAATGTTTCAGAAGGCAGTCGATAACGAGCGCAGTTGGAGGGCGGACTCGTCGACAGCGAAATTTTCTACTGTTGCCCGTGTTCTAAACTATATGGTTCTGAAAGGATTATGTCAAAGAGAGCTTCTCGCTGCTTTACAGGACATAAGTGAAAATGAGTCGGGTTTTGATCGTGATTAAGGGGAAGATAGTGATCCGAGTAGTGACGAATAATCTTTTTTGCTGACAAATAATACCATCCAATCCTCCGAATCGGATTCAGATGTCCCCGATTCAAGGTTGGAATACAGCCGTCTCTCTTCACTTCTCAGGAAGTTCTAAGGAAGGATACTGTTGAGCATAGTCGGTAATTTTAAATAATATGTGAATATTAGGTATTTTACTCGAAATAGTACTGGTATACATTCCTTTCTTTCCCCGAAATAATTTTTCAGAGAAAAGCAAGCTTTTAGAAGGAAGCAGCTGGCCGTGCGGTTCGAGGAAGTAGGGGCCGCCGTAGGATCGTAGCTGTTCGCGGAGCAATGAGCTTACGAGGACATCTGAGGAGTGGTAGGAGTCGAGGAGGATATGCCAGGACAATGGCTTGAGATGCTGCGATTCTCAAATGTGTCACCCAAGGCAAAATGATATGCGTCTCAGAGATCATGTGGTGTTAGAGTTAATTTCCCCCTTTTTAGGAAAGGGAAGGATAGTTTCTTTACTTTTCTTTGCCTCGCAGAGACTCTAAGGAGTAAGCGCACTAGTTTAATTGGAACTATAAATCGATCAAGAAGGGAGCTCCCAACTGAAATGAAAACCTGTCGCTTGCAGCTACACGAAATAAGAGTTCTGAAAAAGGTTAACATCACACTCACTGTATTTCAAGGCAAGAGAACTAAAAGTGTTCTTATACTAAGTACTATCCACCCAAATGTGACGGTAAATATTTGTAAATCATCTCACCGTGATTTTCTTCTTACTCTTGTAGAGGAGCTTACAGCTGCTAATAAAGAAGGAATTCACTGTTAAGCAATCGAGAAGCGCAAGAAGTGTCACATACGCGTGTAATGTAATAAGGGTGCTAAGGGATTCTTGATTTATAAAAGTTGTACGAAACGTCTGCAATAAATGAATTTTTTTAAGAGAGAAAGGTGGTTACATGTGTGGATTGTCAAAATTCTTCTAAGGATGCATAGCAGCCGCATTTGGTTCAGTGATGTTTTGTTTTCACTAAATTTAATCCATGCATATATCAGTAAATCAGGTGAAAAATCATCAGCTGCTTTTATTGCCATTTGAAATAACACTAAATTAACCATTATAAAGTATGTTTTTCTATTTATAGAGTGGCAATAAAACGACAATTGCCTTGAAATATAACTGATGCGAACATTAGAAGGAGGAGTAACTGGCTTTATTGATAGATAGTTTCCCAAAATAATAGTGTAAAACTAAAAATAGAAAACATTATAATAATACCTTTGATCGGAGTATCAAGTCCTTATTTACAAGTATTACGTAATCCCTAATTAATACTATGCGCTAAGTGCATGAAATGAATAGAAAAGTCAGCAAAGAACGGAGGGCCAACGCAACGGAGAACGCAATTTGACCCCTCCAGCCTCCAAGGTTGAGCGGAATTTCCGTTCCTAGTGTTAAGGCTTGAATTTAAGTTTATAAAAATTACGCATGATTAACAAAACATATTTGAAAATAAGTGACGGAGTATTTTTTTGACCAATGCAATATTGCTTTGATTTCCCGAGAGCGCTCCTTGTCGATCAGGAAAAATATCAGATGCAGATTATCGAGGAGTAGTGCTGTATTTGATTCAGACTCTGATCTCATTAGATTAAATATCAAAATTATTAGAATATTCTTTTACTGAGCCCAATTTTCTTTATTTTCGAGATTCATCAATTATTTTTCTCTTAACTTCGTCATTAACACAGATATGCAAACAAAATACAGGCATAAAAATGTTTTATTTCCCTTCGCTACAAATGGGTGGATTGAATTAAATTTCCGCAAGCTACTCTACGTAACTTTTGATCAGGATGACTTCATGAAAGGACTGTTTTGATCAGAGGCATAACAACAGAGGCAGTGGTTCTGGGATTAATGATTGGCTAAATTGGATGAATTTATTTTTTACTCGTTTGAAAATAAATCGTTTCAACATGAATCTAGGAGCTACGGTTAATATTTTCCCCAAATCACATCCATTTGATTCTGAGAATGACAGGAGGATCGTATAAGCATCAAAACTAAATCTGTGTACTCACATGATAAAATTTCTCACTTTGTACATTTAATTCAATTCCACCTTCAAATATATCGTCATACCTATAAAATGACATGTCTAAACCAAGGTCGGTAAATATATAAGTGTGGAAAGTACAAAGCGGGAGATGTTTTCATGTTTCACGTTTACACATAGTTTAGCCTGTAACATTTTCTTATACTGTATACTGACCTTTTATGAAAACGTTGTGGCACATCATTTCACATCTACCTTAACATTGACTTCGTAAAATTTGTCATGATCACCTTCTTGGTATGTTTTAGTAAAAATTTCGATCAGTAACAGGGAGGGACGAGATTTATACGTATGAATATCAGCTTCAGGATGGTACGCTGATATTTCTGATTCTTCAGTTTGTAGATTAGTTCACTGCTGCCCTTCGTTCATTTCTATGTAATGATAACTCTTTGGCACTTTTCGCATTCTTTTCTTGCATCCCTTTTGTTTTGGTCTATTCTTCTGTCCGTTGGACTTCCTCGCGGGGCCTTCTATTGTCTATTACATTTTTGTGTATTTCTATCATACATGTACTTCCTCTTCTACTTTACAGTAAACTTCCGCCAATTCCTGAAAAAAAGATAGCCGCGTTGTAGTTTTCATCATCCTACTTTCAATTCTAAGATTGGTTTAATGCAATGATCTCTCTCATGCAATGCTTTTTCTATTCAAGTTGCTCGCATTTGTCCTGTGCATGTTTCCCTGGTCTTCCTTGTGAGATTTTCGCCTCGGATGTTTCTTATAGTATTTGTCTAACGCATTCATCGTCTTTAAGGTATGGTCCATTCTGACCCTCCTATTCTTTGGCATCTCTTACCTCAGTCTATCGTTTTCTTTTATCGTTATCATTTTTCTAGAAAAACCTGGTTTCCAAGCCTTTCATTTTCAGAAAGCCCGCTTTTTCGGTGGTCCTCAGTTCAATTCCACTGAATACCACAACCAAAATTAATTTTTCAGTATTCATTCTTGTTTTAATTTTTTTATATTTGAAGCTGTCTATTCGTCATAAAATCCTTATGTTCTTTTATTTTATGAGCTAATATTTGCCCTGATGCCCGAATTACTTCTTCAATCCCATTTCGCTATGCTTCTACGTTTAGTAAATTGTTCCACACCTTATAAATTCTCTTGTTGAGGTCAAACATCGACTCTCAATTCTTCTCTTCCAAATACCAGTATTTTGAGTATTTTTTCAATTTAGCTAAACACTTAGAAGTCCATTAAATACTTGTTGGGCCTAGAAACACTGCAAACAGATCGCATATCAGGAAAGACGTGGAGGCAATTTTCCATATATGAAATATAAATGAAGGTAGATGGCCAAGGCCACAGCCTTTGTAGCCCAGAAACATAATCTCGTAAGGCTAAGGCTCAAACGTTAGATCCCGAGTATATACTTGGCTTGGGATTTTGATTGTAATTATGCACTGCGAGCTACACTCAGGCTAGGCGTTCAAAAATTGTATTTTGGACGCTGAAAGGTAATGCAACACATTTCTTTCGACATATAGCTCGGATGCATGCGTAAGTTGATGCGCATTTATTTAGACTTTGCCGCTTGGCGTCATAGGTTTTCATGACTGTCCGCTGTGTTTCAGCACCGTGAGTAGCCTTTAAGAAGGTGGCTGTGAGCGAGGTACCTTCCAAATAAAGATCAGTCATTGAATTTCAAATGGTCGAATAGGAGACGATCTCAAATTCTCAATAGCGATAACAGAATATGTACGGGTACCTAGCAGTGGATAAAAATACTGTAAGTAGTAGGGCAAAGAAGCAGAAGGAAAAGGCAAATTCAAGTAGATTTCATTATCATAGCTATATATAATGGCTGTTCATTAGGGATCGTTGTTCTAATTGAGGATAGGCTATAGCGGTAGTAAAACTTGGTGGCAGTCATATACGCTACGCATTTCATCAAGGAGGGAATGGCTCGTAGGGGTAGCGAAAGTTATTGGCCATCCACAGAGATGAGTCCGAGGCCAGTGATGATGAGTCAAGCGTTTGCGAGCAGGCAGAGGTACCGAAGGACTTCTGTATGAACCTTCTGTGTTGAGGCACCAGTGTCCCTTCATCCAAATTCTCTTAAATGTTTCTTATTTCTTCTCCCTAACGTCATGATTTACCCAAGTTAGTGCCACCAAGTTATGCAACACCGATAGAAAGAGTTGATAAAGTAGCAGATGGGAGAGGAAAGTGCGTGACAGACAACGTTAATATCATAAATGTATTTAACTTGAATGGGTGGGATAGTGTTAGCAGACAGTTTCACAACGATATTTACGATTCGAACAATTGATGAATGAAAATATTCGACATTTTTCGCAACCCATCGGAGGAGTCCATCTGGAAAATTGGATTAAAGTCCGTAGAGAGATGGGATGTTGACGTGAATACAAGATTGAGAGTATTTTGAATTTGGCAACGAAGGTTTGCGACTTTGGGGATCATGGTAATGAAAATGCGAAGACTAACTTTCTCTCCCATGAGGCGCCTGTTTGTAGGAAATGTACTCTTCCACTTTCAATGGTCTCTTGCGCAACCGCCACCGTGTTTTACTATCGCTATACCACCACGTGAAAGCTTTGCACGCCAGCTCAGGGTGAAGCGGTATCCAAGGAGAGCGCAGCCTTCTTCAGCACCTTCAGATAGTGTTTGAGGTAAAAACGGGGAAGGGGGGAGAAGGGAAAGGAAGATATACCCGCAGTGCTCCTCGGGAAGGAAATTAGGAAACTTTTATCTCATTAAGATGGCGTAAATGAACAGTCGCATGGCGTGCTGATGACGGGAAAGTAATAAAGGATTGCGTTTCGTGTGTATTCTCTCCGCATTCCCCCTGCTACCGTTCCACCAGTTACCTCGCTTGTGCCCTCAATGGCAGGAAGTGGGAGTAGGGAGAAAACGAAAGAGGAGGGAGGGAGAGAGAGAGATACGGGTGTTTCCAAGTAGGAAAAAGGGTATCACTGCACAGGGGGAAACGATGTTGTGTGAGCCGCGCCCGCTACAGAAGAGGAAAGACCTGATTTTAGACCGGGTTAAAGAGGGGCTTGAGAAGGAAAAGCAAAGAGAAGATTCAGATTGTTGGTGAGAAGGGTCCAAAAGAACAAACATATTGACGTTCGCAGGAGGGTGAGGAGGATTTAGCTCTCTTCCTCTCGCCTCAGGCCACGATATCCCGGCTTTCATCTCCCCGTGTTGCCGGTTAAATGGCGCAACGCGCACAGGCATTATCTCCCCGTCACATTTCCTCGCCCTTTTCGACTCCGACTGACGCGTTATAATTTCTCGAGACCTCCCTCAGAAGCCTCTACCAGTCTTTAATTATTAACTTTATTTCCTTGTTTGATCTTCCTCACTCATCACCTTCCTTGAGCGAAACTCCGCTGTTGACCGTGTTAATGTGAAATAAGGCGTTCCTTTGCCGAAGGCTCGCCCGAGAGCGGTGTAGCTATAAGGAGCGGTGTAGATTTTAAAGATGTATACATCAGTTTTGCGGAAAGTTTCTGCTCGTCGATCATTTTTAGTTTCTCCGTCCTTTGATGAAATTAATGCTTCAAATATAATCAATTTTAAGTGACACTGGTGGAAAGTTCCATAATTTTAGGAATATTTCAACAATGTGAGCATAACACTCCGTTAGTATTTTGTTCTTTGATATGCATTTGTACATTAAAATATGAAACCTATTGTCACAGTGGACTGTCAAATAAAGATCAGGGAAAGTTTTAGAAAAACCGAGAAATTATTTAATTATAGTAAGATTTAATAATAATTTAGTCATTCTTACACTAGGATTAACATTACATACTACATTATCATAAACAGCATACGCATAGATTGCGCCACAGTTACTCAGCTCCCTCTCGGATGAATCGGTTGAAATTAACTCAACTTGTAAATTTTGACGTAATTTGAAGCAATGGCTTTTCCACAACCAACTGAGGTAGACCTCTCGCACTACTGCTTGATTCAATTTGATATCATAATATTACGTATAAAAATTGCAACATAACTAGTTGTTATCTATTAATATGTGAGTCAATAAATACTTCCTGTCGTTCCAAATGCCGCAAGAGATGAAATAGTTAATGGTTAATTGTCACCATTGAAATAACATGAACGTACGCCAGTTATTTGCCTTATATAATCTTTTTAAAAGAAGGCACCCCAAACGAGGTTTCTACTTTGTGATGCCTATGTTCCACTGACATGTACTTATAATTATTATATTGATTTTTATATTTGTACTAATTGTAAAGGTGGATTGTATATATTTAATATCGTTAGTAACTACAAACTTATCTTAACCTTGCCTCGTTTGAACCTCACACATGAAGTAAATAACGAATCATTTGATTGAATCTTGTTCCAACTATTTCCGATTTGTAATTCGTGATATAGTATGTGCATAAAATCCTTTTCGCTTAATAATTTTCTTACCAGCGCATTTGATAAGTCACAAGAAAGAGGAGGGGTCATAGAATACGTTTATTACACCGTTGTCATCTTCTTTCCCCACAACAAATACATTATCCTTTTTCTTTCCACTCAAGTAAGTACTACAGACTCCCCTTTATATTTTTCCTCCAAATTTGCATTCTATGTAAAAAATGTTGTTAACTTTGCTGGAGATGTTTCAAAAGTTTGATTGGCCATATCCACCCTTTTGGTAGTAT
The DNA here is from genome assembly GCA_963573305.1 of Pyrrhosoma nymphula. Classification (NCBI taxonomy): domain Eukaryota; kingdom Metazoa; phylum Arthropoda; class Insecta; order Odonata; family Coenagrionidae; genus Pyrrhosoma; species Pyrrhosoma nymphula. Next base: position 44,215,110 of record OY754334.1, read on the forward strand.
AAATATATGAAAAATGTGACTTACTTCTCCGCTATGTTCCATTTACTGATTTACCAGGTTTATTATCTGCATTTGTCATCTGTTTAGCTTTCACTTAGCAGGGATTTTGGTTATACTCTTTTTATTTGCGTTCAAATGTACACTGCTACCAGCTTGTCGGTAGGTTTATCACTTAGCAGGGATTTTGGTTATACTCTTTTTATTTGCGTTCAAATGTACACTGCTACCAGCTTGTCGGTAGGTTTATCGATAGTCCATACCCGGAATTTCATAAAAAACTACCAACTCATCGAATAAGCTTTTGCTGAATTTCCTTATACCCTTTGCTTCTCCTTATGTCGTTCAGAATATATATCCTTTTCCATCCACGTGGTATAAACTAAACTCGGAAGAAAAGAAAATAGTTCTTTTGAATCTTCCGTTTGATTGTTGAGGTTGAGAAGCCACTTTTTTAACCAAATGGTGTATTTATCCGTCAGTGTTTAATTAACATCAGGTATATCCATCCCGTCTTCAACTCCAAGCCGTCGGCCCAGGGGCATTATGAGCCCCGTGACGGTAATGACAGCGGTATAACAAGCAATTTTATATGAATACTAGCTGAAGGTACCCGTTGAACTTCAACGGTTGTGAAAAAAATTGAACTTCTTTTATAAGAAAATACACAAAACCTAAAGAAAACTGTCAGCGTGATCATTTGAGGAGTTCGTATCCTATCTTGTTTGTTGTGATCGTTGTTATTCGTTCGTTTTCCATTTCGTGCACGATGAGTTGAGTGATTGTTTGTCCTCTTTAATACACGGGAAAACCCAATAATGGGCCACGAAGACTTATTACTACTTAATAAATAGCACCTAGGTTGATAGATGGTGAACTCGTCCCTCAAGTTCTCTTGAGCCGTCTTCTGAGTGAATAACAGCTTGATCACTTCCCTTGTGTACATAAATATATTTGCATTCAATGACTTAATTGAGTTCCGCCATTCACCGTTGATATGTGAGTTGAGTATCTTAATCAGGATAGGGGAGTAGAGTATAATCCAACGGTTGACAACGTCAAAAGGAGCATTTTCAATAGCAGCGATGTTTATTTGTCTTATGAATCCTTCAATACCCGGACTTTGCCTTTGGCATAAAGGGTGGCTATATTCATTGTTTCCTAAATTATAATCATTGGTTACAAAATTAAAAATCAATGGTGATCAGTCTTAGTGCGCTTGCCAATTTTCATGCAACAATGACGTCCATTACGCAGAATATCCGTTCTTCTTATGGGTAAGAAGCATGTAGTGATGAAATTATAATTTCCGTCATCTTAAAACAGATTGAAGATTCGAAAGAGATTGCTCAATATTTGATCCAAATTTTTAGCTGGTTACCCGTCAGTAGATTTGGTTAGGATGAAATTTGTGCGGTTCTTAGCGTAATCCGAGAAATTGAAGGAAAAATAGATTGATAAGTCCCAAGAGGAAAGTCAAGGGTACATAGACCATATAAAGAGGAAAGTATGTTAGGATAACTACCTGATAGCAAGGGAACTAGCAAGAGGTAGGGAAGAATGGAGGGCTTGAGTTGACCAATCTTAGGATTGAACCACCCATGAATGAATGATTCACGCTGGGCAAGGGTTTCGACGAGAAGTGGATCATGATGTTGCACTGGAGGCTCAGAAAGGGTGCGAGAGCAGGTGAATAAGTTGGACGTGACGGAGTGAGATAGGCACGAGGAGTTGGGAGAGAAAGAGGTCTCCGAAAATGAAGGCTTGTGTGCTCTTGGGGGATGGTACGGGATAGGATGAGAGGGTGGAATTGGCGGGCGGGAAGGAGCAAAATTGGGCCGTCACGCTGGGAGATGGCATTGGGGCACCCTTGCAATGAGGTCCCGGCGTGTTTCCAGCAGCCACCAACCACGCCCCCTCGACACACATTGCGTAGGGTGGCTGAGAGTGAGGCGAAATATTTCTTGTTCTCTACCTTGTGCCCCAAAGGGTTGGATGTTGCGGTGTGAAAGAACGTCAACGTCATCTAAATAGGACCCTACATGACCCCCCAAGGGTGTGTGGAAGGGAGGTAAGTTTCCACCCAAACATGCACTAAACAACATGGCACAAAATATTTTAGAAGGAAGGAAGAGTTAGTGATAGTAATTAAGGGGACGTCCATTAAATACGAGAGGTGTTTAGGGGGGGGGAGGGGGTAGAGCCGAATCTCACCTCACTAAATATCAAGTATTTTTTTTCCGCAAGAAACAGTGTAAAATTGCGATAAAACAGGGTTAAATTAAGTAAAACATGTGGAAACAAATCACATGGACATGTTGGTTTCAGTAGTCACTCTTGAGATCATACATGAGTCCCCATGGACTGAATTAGAATTAGTATTCTTTTCCGAATTTTAGTAGTTCCTATTTAAGTATTTAATTTTTCGATTTTCTCACTGTGATTATAGATTACGTTCTTAGTAGTCTTAAATACTAGTCTTAAATAAAATTAATTAATCAAATTGTTTTTGTTTAAATAAATCCAAAGCAATAAAGCACAGATTAACGTTTTTACACTAATAATACGCATATTTTTAAAATTTCACGTGAGATTAGGGAGGGTAGGAGGTCGTTCCAAATCTCACGACATCTCACCAAGGGGGGAGGGGGGATCGAAAAATCGCCTCACGTAATCAAACCCCCTAATATTAAATGATCGTTTGTCGCTCTGTGGCTAGCCACCTAAGAACAAACACCAAGTATATAGTAATCGCATGACAATCGTCAGTAAGAGTAATGTAGAATGGTTATTATAAGTAGGTAATTAATTATGCTGATGTATAAATACCTACACATTTTTTAAGTAATGCAGGCATGAGTGACGAACTGTTAGTGTTGGTACATAGATCATTTTAAAATGCATTTGGTAGGAATAAAATCAACCAGATACATTTTCCATCGAATAACCTAATTATAATAAAAGCTTTCATGCTTGCCTGGCGAAGTTTCAAGGTCTTGTTTGGCTATCTACTGGGTTATATGGTCGTGCTGGTATGCTTACATTTCGAGAGGAGACTTTTCCAGCGACAAAAGGGTTGTTTGTCATCAGCAGTCCTGATGATGATACTAAAATCTCCTTTCGAAGCGTAAAATTTTTACCAGATGAGATACCCGAGAAGAGTTCACGTACCTAACTGTAAAATCGTAATTGCAGCTACTACAGTGTACAATCGTTCGCTGAAAAATATCATTTAAAAACATTCCTTCCGTAGTTCACTTATCTTTCTTTATAGGTACTCATGATCTGATCAAGCGAAGTATGTCAGTGCACCGTTTTTAATATTATCAGAAAGTACACAGGCGTCGAAATCACTAAAAAGATTTAGGCCCGTTTTTATAACATTGGTAAAATCATTTACAGTTTAAAAAAACCGAAACTATACGTTTTCCCATATATAAAGCTCCCGTCAATTTACCCGCAGTTTGATGTGATATATATAGCCCAAACTCTTCAGTTATCATCAAGGTGACGTGAAGACTGTCTTAAGGCGATAAACGCCAACCAGAAATTTTAAAACCGGGCATTAAAATAAATTTTAACTGAGTCTGAAATTAAATCCAAGAGAAAAGAGAGGTACAGAGGAGGGAACGATAGGGGATCAGGGACCGAAGGAGAGAAACTCGTGAACGGTTGGTAGGTATAAGCGAGACGTGTTTGTCTGGAAGGGATCGGGTTGGTTTAAGGGCTCACGCCCCTGTGAATGACGGAGGCGGTCGCGACGAAAAGGCGAGGCTAAACAGAATGACGAGAAGGGTGGCGATAAGGCCGAATTGGGCGACTTGCTCTGCGGTTCCCGAACGCCGTCTCCCGTGAATATTCAATGAATAGCCTGGTGGGTGCTAGGATCAGTTTCCCCCCGAGAACTCTTCCCCGTCCTCGAGCGTGATACGTATTTACGTCTTTAACTCATTTAACTGGAATTGCGGAATCCTGTAGGCCATGCTGTATATTTTCATGCTGACCCATTCCGGGTCCAGATATGTAGGTGTCATTCACTCGACGTAAAATCATTCCGGCCCGTCGACAGCCCGCCTTCCACGCTCTGATGCACTCCGCTGCGCTCTGAAGTGTCGTAAACTGACTGTTAAGTTTCTTCATGGCCCTTCGGCTCCAAGAGTAGCAATTAAGGGCAATGACATGCTTTTGGTAGAAGTGTGTTTCTGCGTGAGCATTAAAGTATTAATTACGGTATGAGGAAATGCGTGTAGGCTAATATTTTGTTCTTCTATTGTTTAAAACTAAGACCACAATATTATTTTTTAACAATCAAAACTTAAAGTAAAATAACGGCAATATGACCAGTTGTTTCACATGATCGCGAGACATTTCGTATATATACGAAAAAAACGAAGAAAGACCGAAATTTCTTAAAGAAAAATACCTACTTCAAGAAATTGTTGGACCAACAACGGAGGAAGGAGGTTTAAGAGGAATGAAGTGAGTTGCAGAATTAAAAGAGATGACTAAGGAAAAATTCAAATCCCGCTACATTAAGTCACAAATGGTGGTTATGTCACATAACATGCATGGCAAAAACAATATCGACAAAGCAAATTTATGAATGGACACCGGAGAGAAATAGGCTCATATAGTAAAATTAAGAAAATATGGAGCGGCGCTGTCATATAGGATTTACAAAGAGTATATACTACTGACTGCAAGGAGCTAGCTAAAGAAATCAGAAAAATAACATAACTATTGAAGATCCGATATCCATAGAGGGTTGTAACGCCCCAGGAAGAAGAACAACGTTATTTTAACCACGGGCAAAATATTATTGGGAAGCATTGCTGCTTTGGTGAATGACTGAAAAGTTTTCAGGTATCCAGCTGATAACGTCATAATGCTTCTTTTAACCTAAACCTGGACTCTCAGAAAAATATATCGCTCAAGGCGTGGCATTGGCCCTTGAAATTTGAGTTGAAAGGCACCGCGCAGCCTTTTCAACTTGGCTACTACGGCCGATAAAATTTTAGTGTCCTTACATTACATTAATATTTACTAATAATCATGGATTAATATTGGCGTGGATAGCTTTATATTTTACGAAAAAAAATTTCGTGAAGTACGGATCATTGAATTTATTTTTAATGTTAATTATTATGGTACACAAACGTTTTCATTGCCGCAGATAAATATGTAGTTGGTAACACATATGCATTGGCACTACGTGGGCTTCAAAGGAAATATCCAATTCTCAAGGCTTCATCCTCCCTCATTTTCACGGCCTGTGTTTCAACGTAACCTTGCAACGTGACCTTGCGGCTGGGTATTGTGAGGGTGCTGTTGTCCTCGGCCTCCGGAACCGAGTTTGGCAAAACCTTCGACGAAATGTCTCCTATTCCTTACTCCTACCAAAGCGAATTGCAGCCTTAACACATTTCCCTCACTTCCCTCCTACTCTTCTCCTAATTATTTCATTATTACTCACGATTTTATTGGTTAATTACTCGATTGTAATGTAATCATTCAATAAAAATCAATGTAATGCCCAAATGTATCCGATAAACTAATTTGGGCAAAAAAGGTGCACTTGGCCTCTTTTTGGGGGTAGAGTGTTTGAATTCTTCTTGGGTTTGCAATGCACCACCTCAGGCAGCTATCCTATTCTTTTATTTTACACTATTCTGTGCATATTGAAATATCATCATATTAAGGAAAATGTTGATATAAAGTTAAATTTATCTTGAACAAATAAATAGGAACTTAGAGCAGGATTAGATGTCTACGATTATCGTGCGACGAAGGCTAAGGTCCTTTCATTCTCACCAGTAGCGTATAAAGGTTATAACTTCGGGGGGGGGGGGGTCCACCACTTGTAGATAGGGGCAACAGCATTCAAACGAATTGATGGAATACCTACTTCCTGACGAGCCCAAAGATGTGATTCTTAAATTTTGTAACAGAGAGAAAGTTTTCATCGTGGAACGTCGTTGCCCCGCAATATAGAATGTTAGAGGTATTAGTCTTCTAAAAAGTGGTGAAATTACATGGTTTAACAGCTGATCAAAATATTCGCGGACCATGGCTCTGATAACAATTTCCGAAACTTTTATATCATTAAATTGTGAGTTTACAATTTGGAGTTACCATAATCATGCATTTATTTATATGATATCGATGAACGCAAATTCAAATGATTGAATATAAATAAATATCTGGAGGGATTTGCTAAGTCATACCGTGATTGCGCCAGTTTCTTTATTTCTAGATTGAGCTTAGTATTACAATTACAGGGACCCTTAAGCACATTTCCCGTCCACACGATTTTTCTCCTACATCATTTTTATGGCCGGAGTCTCGGCTCAATCTTGCGACACGACGTAAGGAGGGGTTATCGTGTGGATGAATTTGTCCTCGACCTCGAAAGCAGCCAAGCTTGGCATATTCCTCTGCAAAATGTATTTCCGTCTTCGCATCCTCCGCAAGGGCACATCGGCGTCGAAACTTCTCCCTCATATTCCACCACCTCCCCTTCTAAACTCGCTTATGCTTTCGTCAAGTGATATCCCCACCCTATTTCCAACGGAATACACCTTTTCCCCCACCCCTCCGTCCCAACTTTGCGCTTCCAGATGTACTCGGTCCCATCCCAAGCAGCTCAACTTCTCCATCCATTTCATTCAACTCTTTTTTGACATTTTTATTCCCCCATATCCATGCCCCCCTTCAGTCGTATCGCAGCTCTCGGAGAACGGCACCCGGTGATAGTTTGCCGCGCCGCGAGGCCACGCGAAAGGCCTTATCCGCATCCCGCTTAACCCTTTCCGCCCTCAACGCCTGCGGCCTTGGAAATGCCTTCGACGTTCACTACGCCACCTCCTCCTCCCCACAAGCCGATTTAAGCCTCTTCTATTGTTCTCGTCCCGCACTCACAGCCTCTTCACCAGGAAGAAGGCGTTGGAAGAAGATATCTGAAATAAAATTGGGTTCTTCCAGCACTGTCTACTGGAATTGACTTGAAGCTCCAGGGAATTTTTAAGCATCGCTACACCTACATCATCTGATAAAGTCGTGGAAATGGTAAGAGAAACATATACGTGGGAACCAATGAAAGAGGCCAGGGTATAAAGTTAGATTCGTGGACGACCAGGCGTTGGTTATTCGTTCATCCAAGGGATTGCTAGCTTGGTAGATGCATAAGAAAATCAGCGCGGGATATAAGGAATTAGTGTAAATCATAGAAAAACAAAAGTCATGAGATTTTCCATGGCATGGAAAGGGCGTTTAGTCATTAAATCATTCATCAATAGTCATCACTCCGAGTTTAGTTTGGTTTGTTGCAGCTTTCCATTTCACTCCCTTTTCAGGTAACCACTTCTTTCCAACGTAGTTCTTCACTTTGAAGTCCTTAATTACTTGCCTGATTAATTCCATTATTGGTATTCCTCTGTATAACTTACCATATAATACTCCTTTCATTATTTTTTTCTTTATTTTCTTTCATTTTTTATGTTTGTCCATTTAAGAACCGTTGAAATGGTCGCAAAATAAATTTAACGAAATCACTCACTGATGGTCACACAATTGTATGAAATTCTCAATGAAAAAAATCCATTCGCGTGGACTGGGATAAGAGCCCAGACCCCTCGATTTCGTGCCTATTGCTCTAACCTGTTAAGCTACCCAGTCGTCCTCTCCCACTGTGAATTTCATGGCGTCCTTAAGGGTCCAAGAGAATTCGAGGGGTCTGGGTTTGAATCCCCTCCCACGCAAATGATTTTTTCTGTGAATTCAACACAATTTTGTGTCCATTAAGTTTATCTCTCCTTCTTCTCAGAGTTTTCAGCATACATATCTCTCCTCTCCAACTCTTCTGCGGACGTCCCTGTGAGTGATTTTCTTCCTCCATTTGATTTTCATCATTTTTCGTTAAAATTAAGAGGACAAAAACTGGAGCTAATGGAGGTATTTAATAACCTCCTTATTTTCAGGTTCGGTTGAGGAAAGCTGGCACAGTACCAAGGACATTAGAAGCAGCAATTGGCGCAAGTGAAAGAGTGTTCAACAATAGAAGGGAGCTGATGAGGAGGACATTTTGTAAGTACGAAAAGAAAAGTCTGGTGGAGAAGTTAAAAGGTTGTTGTGGCGTTGTCCGGTGCAGAAACGTCGAATCTGAGAAAAGAAGATGAGAATAGACCGCAAGCGTCTGAGATGTTCGTGAAGAGGAGAATGGAGAAGTTGCGGTGGATGGAAAGGAAGACAGACGAGGAAGTGCTTGGTATGGTTAGTGAGGAAAGAAAATTTCGATTAGGAGTAGGCAAAGTAGGTGGTTGAATGATGTAATTAGATGCAAAGGGTTTCTGAAGGCTGTGAATGAGAGGAGGATGGTAAGCGTGGATCGGGAAGGAAGAGAATAGGTTTAATGCAAGGTGGATATATAGAGAGTCTCTACACCTTCTATCTTTCACCTTGGGTTTAATGGCTGGGATGAAGAGAGGTAGGACTTATGCTTAGTTGGTGAAATAAATTGTGTAGTTAGATCGGGGTCTTCGTCTATAAGAATAAGATTTTTATTTTCCCAATCAAACCTACTTCAACCTGTAGACTACCCTAATAATAATAATGAGAGATGTACATTATCGAAATACCGTGCAAGCTACTCCAGGCGGCACGGGAAGGTTCCACGTCAGGTATGCAAAGCTCGCCCCACTTCAAGGCCGAGCCTTACGCGCTCCTCTTGTCTCTAGATGAGGACCAAAAGCAGTTTTGAGAACAATGCATGGCCTAACCGGAATCTTGGAGAGTGCATCATTTACAAACATAATAACACGCAGTACACAGGTTAAGATACCACTACTGATTAGTATAACGATTAACATGAATTCATGGATACTCGAGGTTTGATAAGAAATAATTTTTTTTTAATTTTGCAAGTTGTACGAATCCAATTGACACATTTTTGTGTTGACACACTTATCCCTGGCGTATGTTTACATTGGTCGCCATATTAGTTGTTTACTTTATTGTTGGCTATCGAAAACTCTACGCGTGTTTTGGTGTGCACTGAAAATGTTTCCTTATGGACCGTGAAGACGTTGAAATTGACCAAATCCCAGACATCCCAGCACATAAACAACCGATAAACACGTCAAAAAACTTCGCCGGGCATGGCCCGCTGTGACGTCTTCCTATTTCTTATTATCATCAATGTTATGAATGGAGGACTGTTTGCCGACATTGAGGAGATAATGACATAATCGTTGAAGGAGTTAAGAGGCCATACGGAAAATTGCGTTCCCGAAATGCTTTGGACTTTGGAAAAAACGCTGGCATATGTGTATTTTATCTGATTGGGACTAATTTGAAGGGGATAAAATTAATATAAACGAATGCATAAATATTTTTGAGTAATAAGAAAATGTTCAAGTATTTTTTTATCAAAAATGGTTAGAGATAATTTCTCGTGCGGAAAACCGATAAATGAGGAACATTTTAAATGGGATGGAGTGTCAGGAATCCATTAGTCTCTCAGCTGGGAGCGCGGCGTGATTACTGTCTAGGTCGTGAGGATAACTAACTATTCCTCGAGGGTCCAAAAGTACCCCCAGATGATTTTTGGGTGGTGTCATAAAGATCTTTCTTATCATAATACATAATCTTTCAAATAAATGATTTATCCATTGACTCATATGCCTATAATTTTCCCGACAGCCGTTAGACCTCTCAAGTGTGTCCTTTGCAAAAATCTCTTTTCCAGTATAAGGTCCTTTAAAACTCTTTGTATCCGTAGCCTCTCTTAAGACTGCCCAAGATTTCAATTATTTACCTCCAATACAATATCCTTCATATTTCATATATTTTCTCTCTTTAATTTTCCTTACTTGTGTCATTAAACTCAAAGTACTTCATGTAGTCAGTTTTCTACCTCATTCTATTTTCTCCTATAAACTTCTTTTTCTCCTATAATATCTCTAGATACCCTGCTTATCTCCCCATCTTATTCGAAATCGTATCAAAAATATTTTTCATCTGTAATCTCATCTCTTCAGTAATTGGACCACGCATATTACTGGGCCACGCAACGCTGCGCTATAAATTAATTGTATGTAGGGATGCATGGTGAGATAGATATCTTCAAAAGACTGTGGAAGTGTACTGCTTTTCTATTGTCAAATCCAGTTAAAATATTTAATAATAATAAAAAATTGAGTTATTTCAACAGTTTAAACTCCACTGCATGTATCCATGTGCACACAGGGGTGCACGTGCTGCTATTGATGACACACTTCAATTCTTACTGATCTGGTGCTTACAAATAGGCCTTTAATCATACAATGTAAGGCGTACTAGAATACAACTTTTGTCTCATATACAGAATGTCGTTTTCGGTGAGACAGGCTCGATAAATGCGACGATTTTTATTACCGATGGTAGGAAGACAAGTTCCTAACGAATTGGTGAATAGCATTGCAGGTTTGTGATTTAACCATTTCACTGGTTCTAGTTCATGCCCTTCGCATAAAATATTATTTTTTTTATACCTTCCCTAAAGAATATCGTTCTTTTTGCTCTTTCATGTCAAACAAATATCGCACTAAAATTCCCATGCCGTGCTTCAAGCGCTCTCATCATTTGACTTGAAAGAGAAAATCAGAAAACTCGCGAGCGCTATTGGACCGATTCTTATGAATCCCGGCATACGGTAAACCGATGCCATCGATGCTTCTCAGTTTCCTCATTCTCAGGTGAAAATATAGCCGTATATATTTTATCATTTTGTTTTTCCTTTTCCACCGTTATCGTCTTTTCACCCGAGCCCATGGTCCTCCCATCAAATTTCTCTCTCCAGCGCTTATCCACTTCTTCCCTACCCACCCACCCCTCCACTAATCCCAAACCCTCCCGCACATACTCCCGTCATCCCATCAGCCGCCATGTGTATGCTGCTTATTTAATAAATTTACATGCATAAATATTTATCTTGCTCCCTTTCCCGCCTGCCTCTATCCTGCTCTCTCCTACTCTCTCGCTTCAATCTCCTAACCCATTTTGCTCTCCTCATTTTCTTTCGTACGCTCTTCCTCGGGGCCGTATTTGCGTGTGTGTGTCTTTCTCTCTTTCTTATCATATCACGCCGCGCCGCCTTATCTTCTCTCTCCCTGTCTCTCTCTCTATCTCACCCCATCCTGGTAGTGCACTCAACTTGAACACTCAACCTACTCGTGCCCTGATAAAGTAGCTATCCCTGCTGCTCTTATGCATGCCAGAGAAAGAAACATTAATTGATCCAGCACTATCATATTACTATACTATCAAGACCAATATTTACTTATGACCTTTGAAGATAAAGTGACCACATACAGAGAGTTGTTGCTGATCGCTGAGTCATTAATACTTCTTATACCAATTTTATCAAACAGCAGAAAAGGTAATATGGAGATATCTAATAGTAAAACGAAGTCCTTAACGAAAGCTATAAACTCTTAGGGAGCTATACTCCTAAACAATAAAAATATAACTGGGAAATGGAAAAAAATTAAGTAATTAGGAGTAAAATGACAAGCTATGGTATGCTATTGCAAAAAATTAAAAACAATATCGAATAGACCAGCATAGTATTAGGTTCTCTAAACGAAGGTACATAGAGACTTAAATATTTAATAAAAGAAACAAAAGCTAGACCATATATAACACTGAAACTAGGCCATTAATAGCTTAAGGAATTTTGTTTAAGGGCGAAGAAATATGTGAAATTACCTGCTATCAGTGGAATGGAAGACAAACACGATAGTGATTATTTCATGAATTCAGTATTCGGAAGGAAAAGGGAATGCAGGATGACTGAGAAAAGATGGAAAGAGTGTATGTGAGGATAATGAATTGGTTTGAAAATCAGAAAGCCTACCGGAATAAGATGAAGACAATTAAATTAATGTTACGATCTTACGAGTAGGTTTTGAATTTTGGACGAGAAAGAGATAAGCAGAGCGTATGAGAAATTCATGAGAGACCTTGTGGTAAGCAATTAATATGTAAGTGAAATGCTGTCACGTAAATGAGAACGTCAGGATAAGAACTGTTCTGAACCTACCAAATAGCAGTTTGAAAACAGTCTTTCTCATGTATTTCAATTTAGCATGATTTGAGTTCAAGTGAATCTACTCAGGTAGAAAAATAGATGCATATGCATGAAATCTGGGTTCGAATCTCCGTCTATAGTAGGCGAAATGACTTTCATTGAAGTTTACGCACATATTCCGTCTTATCGCGCAATGGTTTCACTTGAGTTACTATCCCGGACGCAATAATTTTCGGAGCGTTTCTTTCTTTTACTTTTTGATTAAAATTTTATAATTAGATTGCCTAAGCGTTCGGAATAACCTTGAATATCATTTGATTTCCTGTCTACAGCATCATATAAGTGCTTCACTCAGACAGCATTCCGAAGGTCAAGCTTTCACCGTGCTGAGATCCGCGGGCCATCGGTCAAGCGCTTCTGTATTTGACAATTAAAATACAGCACAGCGGATTTTTTAATTAATGCGGCATTTCATGTCCAACTCAAGGGCTTCTTCCAATCCTTTTAGCGGGGCAAAATTTCATTTGGCTGGAGTCGTATTATTCTCTTATATCCCAGACGGCGCGTATCCCTGGTGATTTTGTTAAAACTATGGCATTTTATCACGGGATGCAGTAGCATGAGACTCGTTGTTTACGATGAATATCCATGATATTGTCAAGAATTCATTTTCTAGGCCATTTTTTAAATGTCAGCCGCAAGAGTCAGGCTGGTAATGAAACGATATGTGCACTTAATTCGTTAAATCCCATTATTATTTGTTTTTCATGCAACCTACTTCGCTTTACGTCGGTTATAATGGTAATTAGGCGTTGCTACCACATCCCCGACTATTTACAAACTTTTTCTCGATATTTTCATTCTTATTTCCTCTCAACACTTGCGTAGTAAGCTTAACCTGTCCGCAACAGCTTTCTGTATTCCCCTTACCTCGGCCGGCACCAAATGCTATTAAACGATGATGAGAATTTCAAGTTTATGCGGTAATCAAGATTTCTGTACTCATTGCAATTGTTCGCAGTCCCTTAAAGTTATGTTCCTCATTTATGTTCACAAAACTTCTTGCAGGGAGGTGTGTGTGTGTTATTGCAATCCTCTACGCCGACGTGCGACCACTATAGGAATTTTACTCTGACTATAATAGCGTATTTTATCGTTCGTGAAAATGATGCAAACTGCCTTAGGTCCCCCGTGAACAGTAACCACCTTTGTTCAATAAATTCCTGAACAAAAGATATCGTAAGGAATTCGGTATTCATGCCATCATTTTTCTATGTTTAGTGCATTTATCGTTTTCTACATCAGTATCAAATCACAAACTCCGGATTGTTCCTTAATTTTTCCTTCATACCGAGAGCACGTTAAATAAAAGCTTTCACTATAGTTTTTTTGTATTTCGTGTACCAAGACCTTGAGCGGCGGTATATTTTGTGATATATATTATGTAAATGACACATGGTAATACTTTTATATTCCTACTAGAAGATGGTGCCCTTTGAATATCAATGGGAAAGAAAATGATCAAATTGGAGCGTAGGTTTAAAGAAACATCCCTATGTAAAGAACAAAATACCCATTTAAAGACTATGCTGCGTCTTATAAGTCAATAAATATTTTATTCTTGATATTGTGGAAAACTTAATAAATTTATAGGAAAGATTAAAATTTTAGACTAATAAAGGGAATACAAAAATGCAATACAAGAATTTAAAACTTTGTTCTATCAGTCATTTGATTCCAAACATTTCACGCCTATAGCGTCGGTGCTAGTAATATAAAAAGGCAAAAGGGAACCCCTGTACTGAACCCAATGATTTTCTCATGGAAGTAAAATTTTGTTAAAACCTTTCCCTTGGACCTTTCCAGCATAAAACAATAATAGTTCATTGAGTGTAGGCCTGCAATCAAACTAAGTATTCCTTGCCGACATCTCGTAATTTATTGACTTCAACAATCATGATACAGAGTGTCAACAATAAGAGCATCGATAGCCGTTACTCAAACAAGTCCCATGGGAAAAATGTACAATTTCAAAGAGTGGAAAATCTATTAATATAAATAAAAAATAATTTTGACAAAATATATTAATGCAGTAATTAGCATTAACTGTGGGGAAAATATCAAAGAAGATAGGTATTACAATGAGCAAATATTGTTATACACAGTGAAACAACATAAACGGCAATATAAAAATGTTTACAATAGATCCTTAGCGTATAAATAGCCTTATTTCTCGTACAAATATGTTTTGTATATTTTATTCTTGAATTTATACAACATATTCAACTTCTTAAGATATTTTGGAAGAAAGTTCCACATTTTTGAAGGGATAACTTGAAAGGATTTTTGGTATGTTATAGTCCTATGTGCGGGGTAATAAATGTAGGTAGGATTTTTTTGTTTGAGCGTAACACATGATGGAGCCTTAAGTGAGAAAATGTCATGTAGATAAGAGGGCGTTTGATTTTGGAAAAGCCGGAAAAGAAAGGCAGCATGCAAATACTTTCTTCTAGGGACAGATTTTAGAAATCCTAAATTATATAAATGAGATGTAATATGAGCATCTTACATGAAAAAATAAAACTGACACATGAATTTAACGCCCGCTGGAGTATAATGTTTTGTTGTGAATATTACTGTCTGTCACTGTTATTTTAATAAATGGTATGATGAAACTATTTTTGAAGTTTCTCCGGTAAATTATTCCCGATAAAGACTGTGAGAATGCCGCCAATACACTGCACCTAGTCATTGAAGACATTTATGAGTCCGAGTTATTCCATAAGCTGTTGAGGAGAGTTCACTAAATTCCTCCTCGTTAAACCTTAGAAATGTTACTCACTTTCAATTTACCTGCTTTCAAATATTTAATTCTCCTCTCGTCGCAATTCTTCCTCACAATTCTCCTACTCTCTCTTCTCTTAATGACGTATCCCGTCTATTCTAACATCACGTTGCTCCTTCCTACAGTTTGCACCATTTTCTGCGCCCTCCTCCTTCAAGCGTTCATTTGATCTTCTACACGCCACCACAATATCAGTGACATTAAAGCGAAGGTCTTACTTATATGACCTTCCGTTTTGGTACGACAGTAGTATTTCAGTTCATAGAATCGGTGTGAGAAAATAAGATAAGACATTTCTTTGAATCTCGTTGTTTTCATCGTGCGTTAAAGCTGGAACACAATCACCTTTGACCCCTTCGAAAATAATCGTTTTTGCATGTTTTTGATAATAAAAGTATATTTACTGCAAGTTTTTGTCCCTACTTTGGTGCATAAATTTACTATGATAACTTTAGCTATATTTGAAAATTTATACTGGGACATAGTATATAACTCCCAGCGGACATTTTGTTTGGGATGCATAAGTTTCACTAGTCTTGAAAATATGTCTTCATAAAGCAGTTTTCATATTAATCTATTATTTAGATTTTTTTTTATTTATTTAGATAAATTTAGTTTACACTCAATGATGCTTTTCTAACATTTGCTCTGCTAGTCTCACAGACGCATTTGCTAGGACAAATACCTACCGTTAGTAAAGAAACATAAAATTATTGAGGTGTAAGTTAACCCGTTTGTGCAACAAGTACTCTTTGTTACTTAACACATCATTGAAATCAGTACTACGGTGGGGTTTATGGACGGAAATGGTATAACGGGAATTGTATTAACAAGACTTCGCAGTAAGCAATAAAATATTGATTAAAATTTCAACTATCGTCCCAGAATCACCAAACACCTTGGTCCAAACAAAGTTCTAGAGTACCCATCGCCTCGGAATGAACGTCTACTTAACGATCAATCTGTGCCATTGCGTCGGTGTCACTTCGGGTGAGATAGCTCCGGGAAGATTAGAAAGTTGACGCGGTGCGCGCTGCAAACCATGGCGCCAACATTTCGAGGTCTGCTAAATATTGCCTGCTAGCGCACACGTATTAACGTAAATCCTACGGTCGTGTTCACCCGACACAACCAGCACCAAGAAGTTGGGGTGTCACATCGGACTTTTTGACGGTCACAACGTTTACCAAAATATCTCAGATCGGAAATCGAACCAATCGAAATTTATCTACCTCTGAGCTAACATAGATCGCAAAGTTTACCGATACGGACAGAAAATATCGATATTGACTCTTATCGGAAATTGAATCCCGTAAGACCAGCGAGGGTTCTTCATGTAACTCAGTGTTGGAAATTGACAGAGAGAGTCGTATATTTTGACAATGAATCATACAATATAACCACCACCATTTTCACACCTATCTCTTTCGCTCTCAAAATAAACCATGCTTTGAATTACACCTTTTATATTTTATTTTCCAACGGAAACCAAATAAAGGACGAACGCCGCAGTCTGGTCTCACACAGTAGGCGTAAGTTACGTTTTCATGAAAACGTTTTTTCCTTTCCGGACAATTCAGAGTGAATCAAAAGCGAGGTCTTCAACACAGGCTGCTTAGCAGTGGACGTTGCCCATCTTTCAACTTTTTATTCAGCCTACATTGCCACAGCTACGACAGGGAGTGAAGACCGATGCTTTCTGCTTGTCATTTGTAGGGCACGTGATTGCTTCCCGAATAATTGAGGGTCATCTTTAAATTGTTGACAAATAATAAGCCTAGGCACTGCAGCCCATCGTCAATACTTCTCCTGAACATCCATTTTTCTACGTAAACTCCACAATGAGCAGGAATAATTAGGATCGTGGAGTTCTGAAAGTACCAGAGGTGGCGCTGTTGGCCGTGAACAATGGTGAAGCTGCTTCCGTCATATTGAGTGTCCGTGATATACCATTAGCGTAATTAGGTCGGAAGGAATACACGTTTTCTGTACATTAAATGTATTACTAAGATGAAATACGGAAGTAGAAGCAGTTAAAAGTATATCGTCTAATCCTGAGTACCTATGCTGTATATATTTTTTTTCCAAATAATTGTTCACAATGCTCTTTACAATATATTATGCAATTAATTTAAAAAGAAAGAAATGTTTTGCGTGCCTCAGGTATTTCACTTTAAAGGAGGAAACACTCGTCGCACTCGGAGAACTCGTCGTTAGAATAATAATGAGAGAGATCCATTCAAATATCTCGCGGTTTATTTGCCTAGATTACAATTGTATGTGCCGAGGTTTACCCCTCATTTTGCAAAAAGAAAAAATTTGACCATCTTCTTCTCCAGTCTTCTTCTTCGTCGTTAGAATATCCGATCTCATGATTACGGAAATCACAGTATTTATTCTGGGGACGCTTGATATGGTGGAAATGGCTTCACCTGAAGTTCATCTCACCACCTATGCACTCGAAGATTAGGATGACTGAACGCCTCGTAGTTTTCAACCGTCTTCTGCTCGTCCGATGCTGCCACTGCTATAAAAACAAGGTACGTGTTTGACGCACACCGTAGCGACAACATTTCACCTTCCCGAGCTGAGATGAGACGGTCAGGTTGATATGAGATCGATAGGTAAGTTTATAAAATGAACGACTAGGGAAAAACGAAAATGTTGAATAACATGAGGTAAACATTATACAGTCGCGGTAAATCATTTTTTAAGTAATCATCATAGTTAGCTTTAACATTAACATATTCCCGTGTCTTTTACTACGTATTTCTCCGCCATCACAAGATTCGTCTGCGAGCACACATGCTGACGCAAGCAAACTACAGGGCAGACGTGTTTCAATCCATTTAGCGTCCTTGTCGGCTCATATGTCATTGGAACACTCTCTCTTCGCTAAACGGATTAAAACAGTTTAGCAATGATACCTGATTGGAAAGCATTCGTCATAACGTAACTTGCGTTTTTTGTTCTATAAGTTGTTTTAATTAACTTATGAACTTATTTTTTAATGGTACCTAATGTTTGTAAAAACCGTAAAGCTTCTATTAATTTTCATGTTTATTATTTGCAAACTTTGGAAAATATACTTATGTTAGTGCGCTCCAGAAAATCTGCCGAGCGTTTTTTACACAACGACCGCTCTTTCTGAACAATTATCTTTATATTCTTGTATAAAGACAGGGAAATGGTTCCTTTAAGGATAAACACCGAAACAACTGACATTTTATGCTCATTTTGCGAAATACTTGTGAATAATGGCAAGCAGTCTGTGAAGCAACAATTCTGTTTTATTTTTGCAAAAAACTAATTCTTTCGTTACATGTTAATATCTCCGTCGTCGTCCATTTTTGCTTTAATATGCTATTACCAGCGGACTATTAATTTCCTTCGTCGGTGGTGACACTTCTCTAATATACTCAATATAATGTATTCGCCTTGAAATAACCAAAGTTCCCGCCAAATTTTAAAATCTAAGGGCAGCTGCGGAAAATTTTGGGTTAGTATGGACGGCCCCGATTGAGGGCAGGCGGTCTGGGTGAAGTAAAAGGTGCCAAGCTTCAGAATATGTTGACCCTGACCTATGGGTGTGGAGCACGACGTTCACCTAGGGCGGAAAAATATAAGCCCTAGAATGGGAATAGCGTAGTTGAAGGCTCACGAACCCTGTATGCCTTGACTTTGAAAATTCCTTGTGTTGAGTACGTTATCGATGCCTGGATACGCTTAATAAAACGGATTTTGCTGGAATTATTCTCCTTAATCGCTGTTCTTAAAAATATATCTTATAGTAAATTTTGACAATATATATTAAAGTTATGGCTATAGGAAGAGACAAGAAGCTTAAAAACGATATTCAGTTAAATGACAGTCCACAGAAAGTTGCAGAAAACTTCATTATTTAGGCACTGAAGTAACGGTTAATGGTAGAATATAGTATGAAATAACAAAGAGATTAGAGAAGGAAGGAAAGCTTTTTATGTTTAGAGTCATTTACTTTGGGACATATGTACCAAGAAATGTAAAAATGATGATGCATATGTATATAATAATTTATTATGAACCAATAAGTTCGTTTTCATTAGAAATATGTATGACAAATTGGAGGGAATGTAACAGTCTAAGGAAATGAAGCTCTTGAGAAGTAGGAATGAGTTATATGGACAAGGAAGAAATACGGACTTCAGAACTGAAATTAGGTTGTGTTTCTTAAGAAAAAAGGTAGAATGTAATGTTATAACCCCTGTAACATTCACTTATATTACACTATGTTATATATGTTACATTATAACACTTAAAAAGAATTAAGATTTTTCAAAATACCACACGTAAAAAAAAATAAAGAAAAACCACGTAAACGATTGATAAATGACGTGAAAAGAGACTTACAGAAGGGAGACATATCGTGGAATGAAGTACGTGAAGGGGAAACATGATGAACAGAACGACAAGAAAAGATATATTAGATTTGCTGTATACCGAGACCCAAGATTAGTGAAACAGGAGCAACTACGGATGAATTATATATATATATATATATATATATATATATATATATATATATATATATATATATATATATATATATATATATATATATATATATATATATATATATATATATATATACATACAATATGCCAAGAGGGTGGCCGATAAAAATATATAAACGGAAAAAAGAACACTCAAAATTTAAAACTTCCGATATTTCGAAGGAAAGTAGCTTTCATCTTTCTCTAGGTAGAGAGTTCTTATATATTTTTATCGGCCACCCTCTTGGCATATTGTATATTTATCACCCGAGTGATTATCCTAGAAGTTTTATATATATAAAACTGTTCGGCTGTCGAAATATCAGAACGTATAGTGTGTGAGTGTTTTTCTTTTTGTGTTTCTATATTTATTTCCACCCCACCTGTGGCAAAGTTTATTTATATATATATATATATATATATATATATATATATATATATATATATATATATATATACAATATGCCAAGAGGGTGGCCGATAAAAATATACACACGGAAAAAAGAACACTTACAAATAAAAACTTCCGAAATTTCGGTGAAGATATTCGCTCCACCTTTCTCTAGGAGAAGAGTAGGAAGAGTGTTTCCTACTCTTCTCCTAGAGAAAGGTGGAGCGAATATCTTCACCGAAATATCGGAAGTTTTTATTTGTAAGTGTTCTTTTTTCCGTGTGTATATTTTTATCGGCCACTCTCTTAGCATATTGTATATTTATCACCCGAGTGATTCTCCTGGAAGTTTTATATATATATATATATATATATATATATATATATATATATATATATATATATATATATATATATATATATATATATATATATATATATATATATATATATATATACGAGTTCGTGGAAAATCACACACGTGATAATATAAATAAACTATGCCACAGGTGGGGCGGAATTAAATATAAACACATAAAAAAGAACACTCACACTATACGTTGATATTTCGGTTGCTCTAGAACCTTTCTCAAAGATAGAAGGATACAAAATGATGGGGTAGGGGTAGGGAGGGAGAAGAGGGGAGGGGCGGGAGGGGGTCAGAGGAAGAGGGTAGGGCAAGGAGGGGAAGAGGCGGTAGGGGGTCAGAGGAGGAGAAGGGGATGTGGAAAGGAGAAAAGGGGAGGGGCGGGAGGGAATTGAAGGAGGGGAAAGGGGAGAAGGGGCGGGAGAGGTCAGTGAGCGTGATTTAATCCGGGCGGATTATGTGCGGAATAAAGCCAGATGCAGGCACTTTCTAGCGTACGCAATTGAAGGGGAGAGCCAGAGGGAGGGAGGGAAGCCAATACGCCTACACGGAAGCATTTATCAAAAATGAGATTGTGGGAGGAAGCATGGATCGGGACGGGGAAGGAGGCATTGGGCGAGGACGGCTTCCAGCTGGCTCGGTGGCCGGTCATTCTAACACTGAGGGCGTTAGTGGTGAGACCAATGTAATATGAATTGCACAGGTTGCACAGGAGGATGTAAAAAACGTTGTGGGAAGTGCATGACCGAGAGTGGACGGAAGGAAGAGGGTGGGAGAGGAATTTAGCGGGGAGGGGGTCGGTGATAAGGATAGGGCACGTTTTGCATCTCGCGCGATGGCAGGGGTTGGGTGGGGTTTTAGAGCTAATATAGGGTTTAGTCAGCGGTTTGGTGGTTTTTAGAATGCTGTAGAGGTTGGGGGGACGCCTGAAGGTGAGAGATGGACATTTGGGGAATGTGTTTTTGGTGGTGAGATAGTCAGAAAGGAGTGGGAAAAGGGTTTTAATGATTTTTTTTGAGGGCATGGACGCCTGGGAAGTAGGTGGTACAGAGGGAGAGGTTGTAATTCTCCTTATTTTGGGTTGGTTTTGGAGGAAAGGGTTTTCTGAGAATTCGTTTATTGAGAAGAGTCTCAGGATATCCTCGTCGGAGAAGGGATTGGTGTAAAGAGGAAAGGAATTTATCAAGGGAATCGGGGTTATTACACATGTGAAAGCCTCGTGTGGAAAGAGAGTAGGGGAGGGATCTTTTAGTATGGGAGGGATGGCAGCTGTTATAATGAAGATATTGCTTCTTATTGGTGGGTTTGATGTGGACTGAGGTGTTGAAATGGTGGTTGGAGAGAGTGATATCTACATCCAGAAAGGTAACATGGGAAGAAGAGAAATGAGAGGTGAAGGAGACAGAAGAGAAAACGTTGAGAGCGGAAATAAATGAATTAAAAGAATCGACGTCATGGGGCCAGAGAAGGAAAATGTCGTCGATGTATCGGAGCCAGAGTAAGGGTTTCAGGGGTTGTGAGGATAGGAAGGAATCTTCGACACGGCCGAGGAAAAGGTTGGCATAGGAAGGGCTGAATCTACTGCCCATGGCGCAGCCTTTGGTTTGAAGGTAGAAGCGGTCATTAAAGGAGAAGGAGTTATGAGTCAAGATGAAGTGGGACAGGTCAATAAGGAAATCGGAGTTAGGGTTATGAGGAGTAGGGCGAGTATCAAGAAAATGCTTAACGGCGGATAAGCCTTCGGCGTGGGGGATGGAGGTATATAGGGAGGTGACATCAATGGTGGCCATGATGATGTCGGAATCATTAGGGAGGGGGGTGGAGAGGAGGCGATCAAGGAAATGATAGGTATCATTGATGTAGGAAGGCAGGGAATGGACTAAAGGTTGAAGGTAATGGTCGACGAAAGCGGAGATGCGTTCAGTAGGGGAGTGGCAAGAGGAAACTATTGGCCGGCCAGGGTTGTTGGGCTTGTGTATCTTCGGAATGATATAGAAGTGGGGAGTGCGGGGATGAGCGGGAGAAAGTAGAAAAATATCGTTGCTAGTGAGACCTTCCTTGGGACATTTGTCTTTAAGGAAAGAGATGATCTCCTCGTGGAATTTTGGGTTTGGGTCGTGAGAAACGGGAGCGTAGGAAGAGGGGTCCGAGAGTTGTCTGAGGGCTTCGTTGATGTAGTCTGAAGAGTTCAGTACTACCACAGTAGAGCCTTTGTCAGAAGGTGTGATGACTATGTTGGGATTGTGAGAAAGGTCTTTTAAGGCTTTGATTTCCGACGAGGATAGGTTGGGTGCGGGCTTTAAGGAAGTGAGGAAAAAAGGATCAGCAATTTTGGAGAGAAGGAGGTTCGTGAACACTTCTAAGGGATGATTGGAAAGTAAAGGTTTGGGTTCATGTGAAGAGGGCTGTTTGAGAAAAAAAATTGGGCAGGATGTACAGAATTTTGAGAAGAAGTATCGGGAAGTGGCAGTTGGGAGCGCTGGGATTCCCAAAAGAATTTCCATTTTAATTTTCGGCAAAAATTGAGGGTGTCTGTGAGAAGTTTGACAGGATTAACCTTAGTTGTCGGCGAAAACGAAAGACCTTTGCTCAAAACAGATATTTCGGAAGGGGTAAGGGAAGAAGAAGAGAAGTTTATGACCTCTTGTTTTGTGGGATCGTAGGCGTCCTCGGCGGGGTGAGTGGGGGGGGTTTGAGGGTCTTTGGAAGAAGGTACGCGTTGTGGGCAAAACCGGGAGGTGGGAGGGGGTGGACGGGCGAGTTGAAAAATGCCTGCTACAACGTATAGTGTGAGTGTTCTTTTTTATGTGTTTATATTTAATTCCGCCCCACCTGTGGCATAGCTTTTATATATATATATATATATATATATATATATATATATATATATATATATATATATATATATATATAATTTCTAGGAGAATCACTCGGGTGATTAATATACAATATGCCAAGAGGGTGGCCGATAAAAATATACAAACGGAAAAAAGAACACTAACAAATTAAAACTTCCGATATTTCGAAGGGCAGTAGCTTCCATCTTTCTCTAGGTAGAGAGTAAGAATGAGGAAAGGGATAGAGATTAAGGTATGGGAGGGCAAAGAGGGGGAGACGAAGGTGTAGAGGGGTAGGAGGGGGAGAGAAGGGTGTAAGAGGGGAAGGAGGGGAAAGACGAAGAGCGGGGAGAGGGCGGGCGGAGGGGAGAGAGGAAAAAAGGGGAGCAAAAGGAAGAGGAGAGTGGAGGAAGCAGGGAGAGATGAGATGAGGGGGAGGGAGAAACTAGTGTGATTTATATAAATCACACTAGTCTCTTCCTCCCCCTTATCTCATCTCTCCCTGCTCCCTGCGGCATAAGTTTGTGATGTTCGGTTCTCCAGAGGGGGTCATTGAGCCTTTCATTTAACGGATCAAGAGTCGTTCAATGAACGAATGGTAGAACTTTCCACCAGTCATTGACTGGTGGAAGATCAGAATCGGGCCCCAGCATTCAGTAAGACACTTGGTTTGCCTTTTGTTTCTCGCAATTATACTGGTTGGTAGTGGAACTTTCAAGAAATTAAGTCATATGAAGGTCAAATGGAAACAATTTTGGTGAATTTTGTTTCCGGATCTCATGCTTCTCCGGCAGTGAAACAAAGGTTCTCTCACAGATCAGGTTCACACAAACTAATGGTCAATCTTAGTGCTATCGAATGAAACACATTACTTCTGCTCAGCATAACAATAAAGTGATAAAACTATGCTTCCAAAATGTCAGCCCCTTGTTCTTAAATCGACATCAAGGCATTTCTATTTTACTATCCTCTGAGTTGTCATCACATTAACATGATGGCTGCAACAGACGGCGGTTAAAGATAATTAGTCATCATTAAAGCGAGCTCACGTGGTATATCCCTTCGAAGTGCTGATTTCTCAAGGGATCCTGGCAATAAAGGGGTCGACTAAATGTCTGTTTCACGACTTAGATGGGTAAGTGAAAATTACTGTAGAAAAAGGATCTTGGAATCTCCTTTATTGACGGACAGGCTGACTAGAGGAGGAAGCTTTAAGATAACCGGTGGGAAAGTGAAAATACTAAGCAGTTAGTCCCCGCGGAAATTTCACTTCGTTGGAAAAGGGGGCCAAGAAAACTTGCCCCACTTTCCTCTCAGAGGGACCCCTGCAGAGGAGGGCTCCACAATTTCCATTCCTCCCTCTATCTCCCTCGCATCTCCAGGGAATCAATAGCGTTCCCAATTTCCCGTTTCTTTCTCTCCCAGAGCTCATCCTCCGCGTCTTTCATCTCTTTATCCCTCCCTTATGCCATCCCTAACTCCTCTTCGTCCCATTTGCGTCCTCATTTATACATATATGGAAGTTCTCCTCCCACTACGAGAGTCAAAACAAAAGAGAAATTTCGCAATTTCATTTATGTGGTTCTTAGATCATGCATAGGGGCTAGATACCCCCTCAGCGGCGAAAGTTGTATTAGTAACAATTTGGAATTCACGGAAAGGCTCCAAATCCGCCATAGACCGGAAATTCTACTCTAAAATGTCATTTTTTTTTAGCTAAAATGATTCGCGTCCCCGGTTTTTTTCATGTTATTGACTACGGGTGTCCAAAGGAGGAATAAAAATTAACCATTACGTATGCACACCTCATGAACACGTGGCAGTTGAGCGAAAAACTGCTGTTCTTCCCTTTCTATTCTGGATTAAATAATTCAGAGTAAAGTGGTATTTTATTCAAGTAAAACGGAAATTTAAAAAAATGGAAAATAAAGAAATGAATTTATTGGTCTAGGACGTGTGCCCTCTAAAAAAAAAAAGTAATTTACAGTAGTAAATAAAATCATGGAATAAGACTTACTCGAATAAGATTTCGCTATGGAATATGTACCATTAAAGCAAAAGGGAAAAACATTATAATAAATTCCGTTATTAAAAGATCTTAGGCTTTCCTGGCGAATAATATTAGTAAAATCTTCTCGGGTTTGCCACCGGGTAAGGCTTTTAAAGGCCAACGTTTCGACGAGTGACTCCCTCATCGTCATCAGGGCAGAGACTGATTGCCGAGTTGGTCCATGCCGGGGTTTTTATAGCTGGCCAAGGGCGGTTTAAAACCCATTGTTGACCGGCTCGTTCAAGGCGGTTTGAATTTGAATTGTAACCACGACCGTTTAATTTTATTGAATAGCGGTCTCCATATTTGGCTGATGTACTGCTCAGAGTCTCGATTTAACTTCTTCTCCTTCAAACTTATCTCGATAGCCTCTTTCATCAAACGATCCCAGTATCCATTTGAGGAGCTGTGGAGGAGAAGTAGAGAAATTAAGTGAGCAAAGTAGGCTCCATACTTGTTGACGGCATATCACCGATTGGCATTATCTGCCGGAGCAACCGTAAAAAGAAAGACTGCAAGAATATTCCTTGGCACATGAACTTTATTTCCGTTCAGTAGTTACACAGACACACACGAAAACACTAAATGTCCCACACAAGGGAATGTCGTGACGCAATCCCCTTTCAAGAGAGGTGAAAACGACCCACCTCATTGCCGCTGGCAGACAGACTCGTCTTGTGCAGCGTGACTCCGCTCTGTGCGGCCGGGCTACACCCCGCCCTCTTGTGGGGAAAAGAAACACAAAACAAATGAATGGCGGGGGCGCAAACCAAACTGGCATTCTGCGTTCAACAATACTCTAAACCCACACGTTATCTCCTTCTCCGCTTCATTCGAGAATAAAGTAAAAAAATTAAAAATAAACTATTTTCCTAACAGAGAAAATTCCCCCTGAGAAACCATCGCCATCAGTCTCAGCCCTTATGACGATGAGGAAGTCACTCGTTGAAACGTTGGCCTTTAAAAGCCTTACCCGGTTCCAAACCCGAGAAGATTTTACTAATTCCGTTATTCTTACAAGTGACATTACAGCACATCAAAGTCACATTAAGAATGATCTGCATAAAAAGTTATTAACATCAGGATATGTTACTAATGCCGTTTAAAACGGTATAAAAATAACTAGAAACCGAAGAAATAAAACGAAAATACATTTTCGTAAACATAACAAATTATTCATAATGAGGCGCTAAGCAATAGACGGTAAATCTATGACTTAAATGATTTCAATGCGGAAAAAGGTTTTCCACATAAACGTAGGAAGCAAATGTTGTAGGTCATCAAATTCCACATTTAATTTCAGTGAATTTGAAAATTAACTTCGTGAGCACCACTTAATGAATATTCATAGAAACGACTTGGATTTCGACGATTATGTCATCTTCAGACGAGCATGCTGACGGAGACGACTGCCACCCAGTTTCGCTACTACTATACAACATACCGGACCTCATCGTAAATGCCACCTCCTACTCTTTTTTGAAAACCTCTTCTCTAATTCATTTCCTCACAGTTTTCACTCCGCTCTCTCCCCTCTACCCCCCCTCCCATCGCGACATATTTTGCGTCCCAATTGTTCGCGAGGGAGCAATGCCGCCCGCAATGGAATGGAAGAGAAAGACCGGGGGGCGGGGGGGATGGGGGGGGGGGACGGCCATAACTCGTCCCACCTAGAGTCGGCCCCTCCTGAGCCCTCTCGCAAAATGGTAAGCGCACCAGGCACGTCTTTTAATTTCACCGAGGCTTATATCATCAGAGTCCTCACGTGGGCAAGTGCTAGATAAGGAACGGGGAGCTATGGACTACTTTGCCCCTGGAATGGAATCAGCGAGTTTTTTCTTTCTTTTATTTTTCATCTTCTTTCGACTTAGGTAGAGTCGAGGGGCTTCTCAGGGGGAATTTTCTAAGTTAGGAAAATTGTTTATTTTTTTAATTTTTGTACTTTATTCTCGAATGAAGTGGAGAGGGAGATAACATGTGGGTTAGAGATTAGAGTATGGAGCCTAATTTGCTCACTCAATTTCTCGACCTCTCCTCCACAGCTCCCCTCTTCGCATTTTGGATACTCAAAGCTTCTCGTGGTACGCAAGTTGAAGATGCTTTTAAAGTGACTTCTCCTTTTTATGCATCCCATAGCTTTTTCAGGGACGTAAAACCTTGGGTAAAGCGCAGGACAATGAAACCCGTAAAGTGAGTAAAGACTATGAAAATATTGTCCCTTATATGATAGAGGCCTCTTTTTTAGTGCATGTGATAAAACCTCATTGAAAGCAGTGGTATATAAATAACAGTTATAAGGATAAAGGTGCACAATTCACTTTAAGACGCGTTATACCCAATGTTTAAAGTTAATAAGATAAGTAGAAGATTAGACGTATGTGAGGACGTGGATGAAATACTATGAATAAAGAAACGGTGTGCGCACATGATAGATAAGCGCAGAATGTTCTTTATTTTAAATACATATATTATACAATGTCGTTAATAGCTCTATGATAATGATATAAGTTGTTAACATTGACGAAATTTAAGCAAGGATAAAGTGTAGTTTTTACTTTTCAGCAACAAAATAAACTCATTGCCACGTAAAGGTTAAATTTTCATTCTTTCTTTGATGGGTGACTTGCAGATACGGGACTACCAAGCTCAATTTTTTCCGGCCAAAAGATCCTCCTCTATTAGCTCTTCTTTTTTTTTTGAGTTTCCCAACTTTTTTCTTTCATACTTTTCATACCCGTCCCTTCGCAAGTGTGGGAGCAGAAAAGCTTTCGCTCTGGTATGAAAGTGGCTAAAATCCGGCTCCCATTTGTCTCCCAATTTCCCATTTTAGTCCCTCATGACCCACCTCTTTCTACTTTACCCTCTCCTTAAGTGTTACGCTCTCCTCTTCCAACATCTCTAGTCTGGCTACCACGTACATTTCTTCCACCTCGCCTCCCTTCGCCTCTCTTCAAACACGTTTTAATTATAAATTTCGTCCTCTCTTTCTTCCTCTTCCTCTCACTTTCCCTCTCTCTCTCACCATCTCTCTCTTCCTCGCATTCCCTCTTCCTTACCTTCCTGCTTTTCCTTCTCCCCCTATTTTTATCCTTCCTGCAATTCCTTTCCTCCGTTGTTCTTAGCACGTTATTATGAGGAAAAACGCGGAAGGAACCAATTTTCTGGAAGGAATGGTCAACGTTGACCCGTAACAAAATGTCGAGACGCAAAATAAAATAATAAATCACGTGCTCATAAAGTAATGATTGATTGTAACTGTCCTCCTTCACATGTACCGTTATTTGAAGTCTTTCAAAAATTTTATTTTCTTATCTTTTTCTCAAGGATCATAGATAAAACATGAAAAAAGAACAGTAACAGAGGAACAATATTGAGTCTATTACTATGTGCAATCGGTTTCATTGAATTGAGCATTCATGCAATTGTATCACTGACAATGGTTGCATTAATTAATATTGTTCACATTCGATGGATTAACTTTTTTCTTATCGTGGTGATTGAAAACACTGTAATTTTCTACACTTTTTATCAAGTTCTCTGTAAGCGGTTTCAACGTGTGCCACGTCATTTTCAAGTAATTCACAAAGCCGGTAGTAGAGGAACTTAATAAGCAGTATGGAAAACTACAGTGTTTTATTCAAAATTGTATTAAATGCAGAATTGTTGTTATATTGTTAAGATTTGCCTAATTTATTTTTATTGAAAATGATAGGGATATATTACGTTTATTGTGACGTTAAGAGACTAATATCACCTTTCTACCATCTTTGGGGATTCATTTTTTGGCAATAAAACCAATTAAGTTTCAAACGCAAAGACGACATTTGCTAAATTCTTTCATTTTTTCCTCTTCAAATGACATTTTTTAACTTTACGCATAATATTTTGACCAAATTGTGGATTTTAAAAAAATTATATTCATCAGCTCGTACACTTTGTACGTACTTCTCTATTTTTGGACTCACTGAAAATTTTATTAAAAAGTTGAAATAAGTGCGTGCACGACGCAAATTTTATAAGTTTACAACGCACCCTCAATCTTAAATTCTAGTATTTAAAAGATCCTTTTGCTTGAGCATCAATTTATGAAGTTTGAAATCCGTGCAAAAAATGGATATCAGTACTAATTATCATCATTTATAATATCTATGAATTTCATAATATATGTCAAAATATGAACTAAACATTTTTATGGTTTTCCTTATTCATCATGCAATGTGTAGGTTCATTATTAAGGTCAAAATCAGCATCCCATTTCCTATGGCCCCGACCCAACAAGCTGAATCCAACAAGGAAATGAGGCAGAATCCAAGTAATTTGGCGCTGACTCCGGCATTATCGCGCTAAGGCCCTTTAATCCCTCTTAAGCCTTACACTTCGGTAGCATTGCTTGAACGGAAAGAGGAAGTGTACCTATTATGTTTGAGAGAATGACAATTAGTAAAATTCCTTCGTTTAAACAGAATGTTGCGGAAAACGTGCCACGAAGACAAATCCAAACAGTTTTAAATTCCCCTGAAGTCGGTCGGCCGGCGTTTTAAGGGTCAAGGGAGTTACGCATCGAGCAAATTTTTCCTAGACGTACTCGCTCAGAGAATTGTGTTTCTTTGGTTGATGGAGAACTGACTTTCCATCTCGTGGCTTCCCGGGTTGGTATCCCTTCATGGGGCTAGATCTTTCAGTGTAATCTTGACAGTTGCATGGGAGCCACGTGGAAAGGAATTCAAGCTTCAATTCAATCTGATGGGAATAGAGGAATCAATGATTAACTATAATTCTTTCATTGAAACTACAAGAATGAATGTTGATAATGTGCGCCGTTTCACAATTTAAACACGGTTGATACAAAAGTGATACATGATAAATTAGACTGAATTAACCAAGAATAAAAAATAGTATCTGGAGGAAATACCTCATTAGAAGAGGCTTGCCTAATAGTATACACTAATATCATTAATGGTTGAAGACGTAAATTTGTGGAACAATGTCATAGACCTGAAGAAAAAAATATCTTAGTATATTCCACACGAAAAATGTTTATTGCCGACCCAGGTTTCGACTGCACAGCAATCATTATCAAGGTACATTTACACTTCAAGCGAGTCAATATATAGACAAAAGACGGTTGTCAATTGATGTCAGAGACGTGCGTCACGGTCAGGTTTGGTCAATGGGATGGGGTGGGGAATGGTGTAGATAATAGAGGGGAATAGGAAGGAAAAACAAATCCATTAAGAAGATTAAAATTTTTGTCGGTAGCGGCATTCACAATTTCAAATTGTTCAAAGAAGTCTAATTTGGCCCCTTTTGTCTCATTGTGGAGAACTTCAGGCACAGAATCACTTTCGTGGTCCTCCTCGATTAAGGGTAGCAAATGATGATGAGAAATATCCCTTCAACCAACACGCTTTGTATTCCCGAGTCCTATTATTTATGGGTCGACCACTTTGACCTATTTATTGGGAAGTGGAATTGGGAGTGGTGCACTTTAGCCTATGTACACCATTACAGTTTTCCGTGTCACTTCGTCCTTCGAGTTCAATAATAATTTTGCCCAAGGTTTTCGGGGTGTAAAAAGAAACCTTGAACTTATTCTGGGGGAAGGCGTCAATCGATTTATAAGAAATGTTCCCAAGAAAGGGAAGTTTACTCCTTCGTTTGGATCGCTCGTCATGTATTGTAAAACTAAGTAAAATAATTAGCTTAACAGTCTATTTCTTCGTTACAGGGATTAAAATGTTTTCCATTAAATCACTGTTTATCCATTATTGAGAGCAATCAATTTTATAGTATTCAATTCGGATTCGAAGTTGGGCACGGAGAGTGGTACAGATACAAGGCGGTGAATAAAAGAGAAACTAGAAAGCTTGTGTGAATGGTAATGGCAGGAATAACCGCGTGAGTATATGTGGATTTGCGGAATATGGAGAATTTGTGGTAGCCATTCGTGATATATACTGTAAGGTCAAGGAAAAAATAATCTAATTTCCTCCTGCCTCTTCCGTGAACTTTATCGAAGGGTGTAAATTGTTTACAAAATTTAAAAACCTGTCTTATTGACGAAGACTGCCAGTCCATACGCACAACACATCATCGAAATATCGGAACCTATAAAAAGCATTCTTAAGAAGAATATTATCGGAATTAAAAAGTTTTCCCTCGAAATTGTTCATAAAAATATCTGCTAATAATGGGGATAGGGGTGAGCCCATCGCGAGGCCATGAGTTTGCTTATAAAACGTACCGTTGAATACGAAAAAGTTTGGCTTATCTATAATTGCAGTGGGAGCTCTAATTCTAAGGTCAGTCGAGGATTTGAGTTTATATCTTCTAGGGCAAGGTCAAGGAAACTGCCTTATGTGCCGGGCCGGGCGGACATGAACAAGTTTTTTGTGTCAAAATAAATAAGCTTTGAGTTTGGAGCGGGTTATAATCGTGACAATTTTCGTGCAAGTTCAGTGGAGATTTTAACTGTCCACTTAGGTTTAAAACGGGAAAACTCGCGAAGAAAACTAAATTTTAAAGCTATTTTATGCTAGGGGGCAGAGAAGTGAGAAACATTGGGTCTTATTGGTACCCCCGCTTCAAGGGTTTTTGTTAGCCCAGTGAGTCTAGGAGACAACGGGTTCATATTAATAAATTTCCACCTTTGCGGTGGAAAACAAGGAAAGAACTTTCAGATAAAATATGTTCTTTTGAAAGCATGCTGTCGGATTGTCACAAAATACCTAAGATCGCTCGCTTGCGAAGATCAGTTTGTGACAATACCTAAGAATTTGGATGGTGGATATTGATTTTTGAACTCTAATACATTAATATTCCTACTTAAAACTGGTCACAATTTGTCTTGTTCAATCTTCACATGGTACTTTCATTTATAATGCTTATCATATACCTGGGATGAGAACAGGACAGAAGTTAATTTGCCCATTCTACTTGAATTTTTGTCGATGTATACACTTTTGTAAAGTTAGACGTGGAATGGCAAATAGGCATTAGCCTGTATAAAGTCGAGTAATGGAATTTTTTCAATTTCTACCCACTTAATTTAGTTTTGCTCTTCATACTCTTGTTTTTCTTTCCACTTCCGTGTTTAAAATTTTGCTTTCCGCAAAATTTTGTATTTGAGTAACTGAAAAGCAGAACGTTTAACTCCTTTCATGTAGAAATAATGCATTTAAACGGTACAGAACTCTTTTTTGGGCTAATTATCATGTGAATCTCTCTTTCCTTTTATTCACTTTGGAAAAAATGTTTTAAAGGGGTCTCTTCCGAGGTCAAAATGGCTCTTGCCAAGTGGAAGAAAAAAACAATTTCCTCATCCTTAAAGACGTGTGCATCCATGCTGCAGCAACCTGTTTTTTTCAAGCAGGAACGTGGGGCATTCAACTCTCATCGTGTCCCACTTGATTCTTAGTCCCGGCCTGCGCGTCGTTGCGCCCTTTGACCCACCTCTCTTCATTCCTGCCTCTCTCTCATTCCATTCCCCTCTCGCTGTTCCCTCTGGCCAAATCCCCCCCGTTTCCGCTGCTCTTCCCGCTTTTCTTTCTCGCTCCCCCCAGCCCTTGAGATCCTTTAAAGCTCACACAAACATTCGCTGAGGCTTGCACGATCGCACGCGCGCCGACCTAGCTGTTGAGTGGCCCTACCAGGGTGTCCGGGCGTGAGGCAGGTGCCTGCTTTAATTAAGCCGCCTCTGCACCTCCTCCTTCCGCTACCATCTCACCTTGCCCATGCCACTTCCCTCTCCCGTCGGCCCTGCCCCTCACCGTCCTCCTGTCCTCCCCCTGAACAAGGGCCAAAGCCAAGGGGGCTTTTTCTTCCCTTCCCCACTCCACCACCCGACTCTCCTTCTACAGCTAGACTCGGCCTTTTATCCTATGAAGTTGAAATATACCTGAGATGGCGTTACTGCTACCATGCAAAGAATGGGGGCGTGGAAGGAATAGGGTGTAGGCACAGTTTAGTGTTACACAGCCGTGACACGTCCAACGCTAGTTTCCCTGTGCTGATTTTCAGCTTACGTTCGTAGTGACTCATCTGACCAGCAAGTAAACAACAGAAAACAAAACACCAACAAAAACTCCTTGAAAACAATAGTATTATGCGATTATTTGCCTGAGTATTTCTAATACTGTCGTGATATTTGTGAATATATAAGTGATATTTTTTCCTCTTCCAATCTCGAACATCTTGCGAAATGTAGTGATGTAATATCGATGCCGCACTGCACTGAAGACAAGATATGGTAACTTTATAGATAAGTAAAAAATTGTATCTACAAACATATACGGAATGCATATCATAAAGCTACTTAAAGGTACGAGGTGGGTGTTCCTTGTAAGATTTTACTATATCGCCACTGATTGGCACCACGTCGAGACGATCTACAAGCTTATCGCCTTTTTTGTCGTCACTAGGTGGTATTGGATTGTGGTGTAGGATGGTTGGTATAGGCTTACTCGAAAATAAAGGCGCTAAGGTGCCTATCAGTTTAACCTCCCATCCGATGAACTCTACTCATTTCTGGCTCTCTGTAAAACTCGGGAGCAATTTCCACTGAAAAATCTCCACCACAGCAATAACTCGAAACCAGAACTTCCAGTTCTCTCCTCACCTCATCAACCAGCCATCCACTCCTTGACCAGTTATTGACCTCTTGTGTGAAGGAAAATGAAAAAGGAAGGTTCCGCTTATTTATAACAAAAATGTCTAATAAAAATGTTTAAAAAGTAAGTTAAATTTCCTAGGCCTTTCATAGTGAATTATCAACATTGGGAAGATAACAATTCAATTTTTTTACATCAGACACCTATTCTATTGCTGCTTTATCATTTTATTAACTACGCTGCATTTAACTCACCTTTCTGAGAATGCTGGCTGCTTCAATCCACCATCCGTCTTGCTATCCCCTTAATATCTCCACCACATCGGGGATTTGAACCCAGGATCTTGAGATTGGATAAAAGGGAAGCTCAAATACCAACTCAATTCTGGGTGAAATATAAGTTGGGTGTAGCATTATTTATTTAAAACAAAATTATAATAAGTTTTATTCTGCATTTACAATTCGTACGAACATAAGCAATTTAACTCCTGTTTGTGCTCATGAGTGGAATATAGACCCCCAGAGGAATACACCCATTTTAGGGTTTATGTTAAACAGAAAATATGAGGAAGATAACAGGTAAAATGGCATGTTATTATAGTGGTACCAAGTACTCATCAACAATTTCATCTCTTGGGGCGTTTAGAGTGGCAGTCTGTACTTACTTTTTGAAGTAAACATTCATGAATAGAACCTAATCATTTAGCTATTTCTGGATTTCTAATTTGTATATTGAACTACTGTGACATTTAATACTGTTTAAATTAATCTTACATGCTTATTCTGTTATTGATTTGTTATAATTGTAACAACGCCCCAACAACGCCCATGTTAATATGTAACCGCGGCCTCTTTCTCGGCCTGCTGCCCGTTCAACTCCGCCTAATATCCTTCTTGCCATCCTATATCCTCACTCTCGCTCCCAACTCCGGCCTCACAACTCCGAAACCTTTCCTCCTGTCTTGGCTACCCTATACCGCACCTCCAAACCCAACCCACATACCTCCCCTCCTTTACCTACAGCCCTTACCGTTTCTGCTGCTCACTTCGCAGTTTTATGCTCTACTCGGCGGAAGCCGCAAGGCTAACTAGGTTTCGCCGGAGGGGGTGGTGTCCTTCCCCCCTTCAGCCTCCAAGCAGTGGTAGCACAATGGGGGGGGGGGGGGGTTCTACACTCACGCGCGTTGAGTCTATGGACGTTGAATGGGGTTTTCGGAAGACGGACTTGAGGAGCGGGAGGGAGGGAATATGGCCGGGAACATTATAGGGATTTGGAAACGGGGGTAAGGGAGAGGAGGAACATTGGCGAGCCAGGGAACGGGGAAGTTGAATAAAAGGCCCATGAGTCCATTTCGTACTTTTTAACACTTCGAACCAACATAGTCTTTGGAAAGAAGGCTGGTAGGTTAAAGGTGGAGGTGACATCTTTGCAGTGTCCAATGCGTGTCCTTCATGGAATAGTGAGGTTGTTGGGCAATTGATTCAGTGATAGCTTGCGATACCCTGTTCAAGACTCCAATACAATGTAACCAATTTTTTAAGGCTAAAAATCTCTTCGGTAAATCATAATAGTATCACAACCTCGGTTATTTGCCTAGCAACATCATTATTGGTTCATTCCACACCGACATTTGTGCATTTATGGGACTGCAATATTCCCCTGAGCTGTTATGCGTTCCATTACGGAGAGCGGAAGGACCATTCAATTGGGTTCTTGCCTTTGGTGTCAAGGTGCATCAAGGATAAGATCCACACTAAAACTAAGATTACTTGCGATATTGTTTTGAGTATTTATTTACCCAAGGATTCATAGCAATTTAAAGCAAGCACGTGAGCAATGAAATCCAAGGCCTTATCTAGAACTCCCCTAAAATGTAAGCTTCTATCGTGCTTCCCGCTCTCTGTAACTCTCCTTCCCAGGATATCTCAAAGGAGGTAGGTTGGTTATTTGAGGGGAGGACAAAAAACATAGGTGTTTTGCACCATTAGAGTAGGTTTAGAGGTTGTTAAGGGATGATAGATGAATTTGTGTATGATGGGATAGTGATGAGAAACCCATTACGCAACATTGAACGAGAGGTGGCAAAGAGTCCACTAAGTAACTCCCAATCCGACAAACGGAATACTAAACATGGAAAACCCTCCTAATGATACCTGTGTAAGTACCTACCGAGATTACACTGGAAAACCTTCAAAATTGCTGATATTCGAGACCTGGTACTCTAGATAGGAAGCTAATACTCAATCCGCCATATCAACCTGATCCCTAATACTATAGATCAATTATACCAACCAACTCCACGAGAGTTGTACAAATTTGGTTGGCTAGACCCTCGCCGATTTTTTTCATATTCACACCGTAGATAAACCTTATCACATTATGACAGATTCCAAAAAAAAACTCCTTTTAAATTTATCCAAAATGTCGAATTTTGCGACATGAGGGATCTCGTGCGATAAATTTCTGCTCGGCACTTGTGGAGTCATAGCCAGGAAAATCCACTCAGCTACCATAAAAAGGCTTTATATCTCTATTTATAGTACATGTAATCTGTTTATAGCGATTATGGGTTGTTATGGAGCAATTCGAAATAGCGTGCGTATGCGTCACTTTTCCGTTTTTCGAGGCCTCATTTCTCATACAAAATATTTTTGCTTTGATTCGTACTTTTCAAGACGGTAATTTATTGCAAAAATATCAAAACAACCGATCTAACATAAAATTTGCGGTCATATTAGCCACCGAATACGGGTGTTCTCCAAAAATTAACTTATTTAACGTAATATTTCAAAATGTGGGGCAGAACGGATTTTTAATTAAATACTGTCAGTAAATCTTCAAACATTAATCTTTCTAATTTCTTGTTTACGAAATACCCGAAAATAACGATTTCGCGCGCTTTGCGGACAACAGTTTTGCGGGGAGGGGTATTCTTCGGGCGCTAGTCGCATCAATCGCAAAATTAGGCTATTGGACAGATAAACGGCATCACTTGATTTTTTTATGGTGTGAGTTGATAAGCAAGGAGGCATAAACAACTAAGCGAATATGCACAGTGTAATAAATATACATAAATGAGTAGGAGGGACATATATCGAAATAAGCATTATTGTTTACTGACGTATTGAAGATAATGTTCTATTCAAAATGGTGGAAGGAAACTTTCAATAGATGTGAAAGGCAAATATTACCGCGATTAATTTGCATTTACTATTTAAGATGACTTATGAGGTTTCAAATGACCTAGAAGTAAATTTAAAGGAGAACTTGCTTTAATGTCGTATAGAGTGTTTTATGTGCATTTCAATGCTTAACCCTTAATATGCGTTGGATATTATGCATTAGTTTTACAACAATTGCGATTTGGACGGCAAAATGTAGTCATGAGGCCATACAATCACATTAAAAATCATTTCAATTAATTTGTTGTGATATTCAGCTGTCGCCGAATTACTTCGTTAATAGGTATTTGGAACAATCTTGGAAATATTACCCTTATCGTCGTTATTTTTTCCAGCCTAAAGACTAATTCATAAGAAATTACAAGCAGCACAATTTTAAGCTCCTGCGTCGATGTTAATCCATCTAGCACTTCCTAGTGTTTCGTAAAATTCAAGGATAAGCGAACGCGGGAGGAAAATGCTTGCATTTACAGTTTTAAGTTCTCATACGTTCTGTATCGCTCAGGGCTACGCTTTTCAGATGCGTTCCAAATCATCACTCTGGAAAAGTTAGTGGGAGACGGAAGGGTACGAGGATAGACGAACGACGGTATTCCATTACGCCGTCACTCTCCTCGACATCGAAATTGCTTTAGTTGTATTTATGCACTCTCACACTATGCCGGAGCTCAAATATTTTCCTTCCCAAGGCACCATTTGGTCCTGTAGCATTCACCAAAAGCGGGAGGTGCTTGATGTTATACCATTTCTCACGCTTCGCTCTACTTTTTTCACACTTTCAAGGTCGCTAGAGGGTTTCTCGCGTGGATCATATATGCATCCTTGATGCGTGGCTCTGTGTGTGTGCGTGGGTGTGTTCTTTGCCATCCCATTCCCTCCTTTGTTATCATCCTCCTTTCGGTCTTACGTTATTCTTGAATAATTCACGCTAACATTTCCGACCCTCGCGAGTATTTGAGCCCTTCCATTTCTCCCATCCGCATCTGCGTTGATACCTTTTGCCTTGGCCCATTTCCCTTCATCTTTTTTTCCCTTTTCAAATCTCACTGTAGTCGACGTGCCTAAGTCAATGGCGATTCCTCTGAGGCGTTCGTGCTTCGCGTCACAACATGTGATACGGTAGGTATATTTTTCTTTTCTTTTCAAACTTGGCCTTTTCGTGGTTCTTCGACTGCGTCTTTTGTTCTTCAGTTCCTACTTCCATCGCTTCATTTTATATCGTTTACTCTGCGGCCTAGCGTGGGTATCATTCCTCACGTCTTTAGTAATTCAATTTTATTTTTACTTACTACCTTTACTTCTTATTACCAATTCAATTCGTATAGGTAAACGATATAAGTTATCTCGGGCGGTCGACAATTAAATAATTACTTTTACTTATCACCTCATTCAAATGCGTAACACATACATATCCATAACGGGTTACCCACAATAAGAAAACTTATTATTTGTTTTTGCCTCAGTTCTCTTTTAATAATGTACTTCATAATAATAATAATAAGTTTTATTATTCAATACACAAAATAAATTTCAATAGCAAAGGTCTCATACAATTCTTTCCATTTATCATACACATATTTCACTGCAATTAAACTCATCCATTGCTTCATAGACGCTGTCCTATTCTTCAGGCCTCTTTTATTCCTTCTCTTAAGACAATATTTCCACACATTCCCCCATTACTTTCTCAGTACACCCTTTTTCTGTCCTACAGTTGTAGTTTTGGTTAAAATGATTTCATTCTTGTCGGCCTGAAACTCCTGAAGTACGAATTTTTAAAGTTATTTAACCCTAGTGTGACAAATTCGAGTCTTCATTCATTTATTTAATTCTATTTTTGTTTTTATAACAAACGGAATTTAGAAAATTTTAAAAATGAATTTTTATCAGTGGAGTGGTTCTCCAAAAAGTGTATCACTTTTCTACCTGTTGGGAAAACGTTTGCCATACTATTCGAAAAATATTGATATTTAATTTTCCTTATAAACGACTCTGGTTTGTTAAGATCTCTTAATGTAGATAAACGCTCGAGAAAAAATTAGGAATCTTTCCTTTCTCAGTCAGATGTAACGAGAGCTTCAGGAGGGTCATTTAAGACTTTCGCCACATTATTGCCGAATGCTGACTTATCGATTGTTCGGAGGCCCTCCGGAAAGCATACTCCTATTTATATTAGTTGGGTGATTTGCAATGTCGAGTATGATAAGAAGAATATCAGTTTGGAAGAAACATTTACTACTTTGCCTTCGTTGGAAATCATTAGAGGTTCTCGTATTTGTTTTTTTCTTTAC
The DNA here is from genome assembly GCA_963573305.1 of Pyrrhosoma nymphula. NCBI lineage: Eukaryota > Metazoa > Arthropoda > Insecta > Odonata > Coenagrionidae > Pyrrhosoma > Pyrrhosoma nymphula. The sequence continues at coordinate 44,254,275 of OY754334.1, forward strand.
CTCCTTTGAATTTCATCTAAATCTGACGTTGTTATGATTTATATAAAAACCAATTCAATTAAGGAACTATTGATCTGTAGATATTGATATTCACTCAAAACTACTAAGTCTGAATCTTCGTATATAAATATTTTTTCTTCTTATTTGAGTCTTTGAATATTTAACAGTAGAAATAATGGAGTTAATGATTTTAGGCTTTATTTTGTTAAAGTTTTCAATTTTAGAGTAAACAAAAGTAACATTGTGCTCTCTACGTTATGACAATACATGAAAAAAAATGAAAAGACATTTCACGACGAAAGTTCACGACGTTCTTTTCACTTTATCCGTGAGGAATAATAATTATTGAGTAGTCATGCTCGATAGAATTCCTACGTTTTACGGAAGAAGGAAGGAACTCTAGGGAACAGTGTTACGTTGGACCACTATTTCAAGGTCTCAGGTATTCACTTATTTGCCAAGCCACTGACGAATGTGGAGGTGGGAAAGCAACGAATAAAAATCCGGAATGCGCTCAGGAGGTGAAACTAGTTTTTTATCGCATTGGGACCCATCACGCCAGCCACTCCACTGAAGTGAACTCAAAGTTCTTCTCTCATAACAGACTCCCTAATGGACGGCTGAGGGCTTAAGCTCACCAGGCCACGAGACAAAGCAAACCGCTGGGAAGGTGTAACGGGCCAGTGGATAGCGTTCTGAGAATGTTATAGTTTCGCTTTTGTCCGATGTCAGCGCTTCATTGGTTTGGAGAGAAAAGTGCATTAATGGTAGGTAATTTATGGTAAAAAGTTCTACTTATTTAACTAGTATTTTTTTAATCCCCGGAGCTAGGTACAAGCATGGAAAAAATATTGCTAAGACTCAAATTTGATTTTCCACCGAAAAAAACACATCGCCGTTGAAATAAAATTCGACAGCTGACAATTGTTAATACACGGAACGAGTTCACCTTATAAGTTAAAATGGTTGCATATCTTAAAAGGGGTATTAATGTACGGAATTGAGACTACATAAGGGGAAATTCAAAGAATTGTTTAATTGGACGTGCAGCAACTAAACGTTACTGCGAACGCAGTGGTGACACATTTACTAAAGGGAATTAAAACTTTAAAGAGGATAATTTTCCCCTATGACTTCCATTCATGGAATACATAGTTCTTTTCATTCAAAAGTCATTAATATTTCACATTTTTCATATATAAAAGACTAAAAAATTGATGAAATGTGATAAAATATACCCTATATTATTTTGAATATTCTTATTGCTTTGTGGCGTATTGAAAAATGTGTTGTCTAGTATTGAAAAACTGTTACCATTGACTATGCGATGCGAACCCTCTTTAAAATGCTTCTCTTCATCTGAAAAAGGTTATGTAACACATTTTTTAACGACACTGACTTGAGATACTGATACCCTAGTCAGCAACGGTAACGTCGACCCCCGCCAATGGTCAATTGGATACTCGGTGTTTAGCTTAATTTGCACCACGTTATAACGTTGAGATGCAATAATTATTTTGCTTCTGCATTTTGTTACACAGGTCGTTTCATCTCTCAAGGCTGTTTTACAGGAAACCTTGGTCAGCACTGATATCAACGCCTAGAACTCGGAGTCGAATTAGGAACTCATATTAAATTCGGTGCCTCGGAGTCTTATGTTTACACTATGCTAATTTCAGTGCGTAGTGGCGTTTTCTGAAATATGCAACCTGAATAAACTGCGCCATATTTTTGGAGAGTGTACGGTTTTATTTCCAAAATCTTCTAAATAAGGTCCAGTTACCCAGTTATGGGAGTAGCATTCTTAATAGCATTTTCTCTTGTTATAGTCCACACAATTCCTCGGATGACTATTTTGGAAGATTCCAGGTCCATCACTGGTATTATCTCAAAATACTGGATACGCCTGCTTGCCAGTGATCGTTCGTGGGATTCATAAATCGGATGGAAAATAAGTATCCTGCTTATTTCATATACCAGTGAATGCTGATAATGGGATTCAATTCTTTCAGCGGATAGGATATCACCCTTACGCGGTTATATTTTGAGTATGGTGAATTGATTTAGATTTCAGTTAAATCGGCACCAAAGTGATCATCGCTTAAAAGAGCCTATTACCATTTGATTGATGAAACAGTCATATTCCTATAATATAGCTATAATCCCGTGAACATGGAAAAACACGTCATATTTGCACCTTTCTCGGCTAATTAACATTTTTTGTATGATCTTCCGAAGAATCTTTTTCCATGAACATTAGATAACCATTTCGTTGTTAATGATCTAATTGTTTTCATAATTCGCAAGATTCAAATTAGAATTAGATATTGTCTGCGAGCACAATTATTTTATTATTACCAAGCATGGATATATAAACCAAATATGGTTTGAATTTCGACTAAATTTCCCAGGTGTTTAAAAGAAAAAAATCTATCATGACAATAACTTACTCCTGCTAATGGATTTGTTTTTGGAGCAAGATACTACGCTTTTCTTTCCGCGCTTCGACCATTGGTTTCCGCGGAACCCGTTGCTCTGGCAACATTCGTTTGCCTTCCAATACATCGTAGTGTTTTACGATCAGCAATTTTTCCTTTCCCATTCGGAATGAAAAATCAGAGGAGGAACTGAGAGAAACACCAAAACATGGAGCAACACAGGATGGAAGTCTGTTTTTCTTTCCTTATTCCCTCGAAATTTTTTTATACTCCCGAAGCGAGAGCGAAAATAGGAGGATGCAGTATATATCTTGCTCGACGGATTTCGCGCGTCGTGTCCAAGGTACGAAGTAGTTTATTTCCTCTGAATCGCGAACGCTGAGGCCGGGCATATCCTCCAATGAAATTTTATTTTTCATTTTTCTCCTTCGGCTTTTTTCATCCAAGGGAAGGAATTCAGTCCTCCGCCCGAAAATCTGTTCTAGGGCGTGTGCGGAAAAATAATCGTTTAGCTGCCGTGGATTGGGCTTCGATTCTTACAAAATAAAAAAATGGAAGATAAATCTGGGCTAAAAATATCAGTCATAAGTTTTGAATTAAAGTTCTTCTTTGTTTAGATTAAATAAATAGGTACCTAAATTTAATCTGGTTAGACACTATATTTACGACTGCTTTATACCTTGTGGACCACCGAATAGAGTGGTATCGCAAGCAAATAAAGGAAATTAACCATGAAAAAAAGCGCACAGGAAAGGAAATGGGAAGAGAAAACGGAATAAAAGTTAAATATGTATTTTGACAGGCTCGTGTTTGGCTTTGTTTACTTGCAATCGTTAAGTTAAGGTTGCACAGAGGCGAATTTCTCCGAAATCCTGGACAAAATTCTAAAATGGTGCCTCCGGATAACTGTTACACACCCGGGGAATTGACGCCTTGTGAGCAAAAATCGTGAAAAGGCATAAAGTTATGCACAGACATTCAGTAAATAATACTAAAATATCCTATTAGTTACTTCAAAATAGAACTTAACCTCAAAACTAAGGGTTATTTGAACGTTAATTAGGAATGCCTGGATTTGATTTTCCTCATAATGTCTGTTTAGTACCTACTGAATATTTTGTGAATAAAGTAAATGCATTGTTATTTGTTTAACTGAAATTGTTTTTACTAATGAATTATTTAATATTTTTTACATGGATGAGTTGAACAGCAAAATTTAAACATTATCCAATGCATGATAAAAATATGAGAAAATTAAGAAATAAAAATCAAACTTAAAATGAATGTACCCCCAGGCACAGAAATATATATCACATTAATTTGAATTGTGTCTTACAGCTATGCTCTACACACCAATTTCAGTTTATTAGTTCAAGAAGAGCCGATATATCTTTTGTAAAGCGGCTAAGCGGTTTTTTAGGGAGTTTCCTGAGGCTGAAAAAGTTGGGATCAGATGAAACATGAAGCAAGTGGTACACCTCCCATAGTCACATCATAAGGTTCACTCCAGGCACATTACGCGATGGCATAAATTTGTACTTGTTTTTTCTTTGTAGCCCTCGCGTGTTCCAACAGGCGGCCTTTTCTATTCTGAGTATGTCTCATTTATGTATGATCTACTACATGTCAATGGCGTTCAGTGGACTTCTTCATGAATACCCGGCAGTATTTTGTCTTAGAGTCCCGGTAGGATGTCCGCCGTGTATATCGCAACGTTGAACATGGTGACTTCATCGTATTTTTTCGTACTCTGGCAAAAAGATCCCTTCCCATACTGTGGTCGGCGGTTCGCATACCGGCAGTGAGGGAGATTTTTCAGCGCCATCCCGATCTCCAATTGAGTGCTTTGTAGAAATCACTATGGTACAGTGCTCCGCCCGTCGAAAATACTGTTGTTCCCGTATTTCTCCTAACTCTCCCATTTACACCATGTAATTTTAAATTCAATTTTCGTAAGCAACAGTGTGGAAAATAACATTTTGTTGTTCATATAATGCAGAGGACATATTTTTCTTTAAGAACCTGGAATATGGACTAAATGGCATTTGTGGTATCTTTACGGTGTCATTACCATAAGTCAGAGATTGCTCCCACAGAGTAATGCTGAATATTACATCATACTTCCCTTGACGATCAACACGTGTGTCGGTCGCCTCCCCAAACAAACAACCAGCATATCTATGCGTACTGTTTATGGCATCGCTTGCCAGAAGAACTTATGCTATCACAGTCAAACATTCTGCTCTCACAATAAAACCTGAACGTTTATTTTCTTTCACTTCGTGGAATCAATTTGACTTCTGCTGGCAGTCCTAGCCTTGGCCAAAACATAAATGCTTATCTTCCCTCCTCCTTCCCCGTCCGCCAGCGCCGACCCTCCCTTCTTTCGTCCCGTGAACCTAAGGTCGCAGGTATGCTGTGTCGTAGGAGTCTCACCAACACGGTGTTAGTCGCAGTGAATCTCCTTCAGCGTTGAGAAGTGGTCATAGCCTAAGGCATACGTGCTGTGTTGAGTGAGTGAAAGTTGTGCGATTGTGCGATAGTGTGATTAGAATATATTATATTAAACGTGGTTTTTGCGTGATAAGGCTTGTGGATAATTCCGCCTACCATACCATTGATAGTGATTTGTACTCCCGATGAAACGTGTGTTTGTGCTTGTTTTTAATTTCGAATTCGGATTTTGTGCAAGTAGACTGGCAACCCATCCCACGCCTTGAATCGAAAATGACTCCTGAGGAAACATTAAATTCAGGATTTCGCTTGGATTTGTGTGGGAGGTGAGTGATAATATTATCTTTTTTTATAGTGATTCATTAGTTAAGTTGTGATTTGATGTGTAGTTTCTACTTTTTATTTCCACCGTAAAACGTATAATTTCTAACACGTTTTTAATCTGAGTTATATTGCGTTAGGAAATTGAGTTAGAACGCGTGCAGCGAAGATCGGCAATATACGTTAAAGAGCGTTATGATGATCTCGTTAGTGTCACTGACCTTATGTAGCAACTGGGATGGGAAAAGCTTTCAGACCGTCGATTAAAATTTAGACTCAATATATTATGTAAGTTCCAAACCGGTCTATTCTATGACGACGTTGATAATTATTTACGAAATCCGACCTATTATGGTAGATCAGATTATGAGAATAAAATTAGGTAACTAGACTACAGAACGGACAGATTTAAAATGTCATTTTTCTCACGAACGAGAAGGGACCATAACAGCTGCCAACGAGACTTTTATCTAAGTTTTTCGTTAGGTAGTGTAGCTCTTAGTAGTAGTAGTACTCCGTAATACTTGAATCCTTTTCTGTTACCTAGTACTAACAGGACGCCGTGCATATTTTCTACATAAGTCTTGAGTCTCTGTCCATTTGTGTAGTTGCAAAAAACATACATTAACGGTCCCTCTCCATTGTGATAATATCTGTAGTGTAGTAGTGCATGCTTGTGAGGCTTCGCCTCGTGACAAGCATTAGCGATTTATGCTAATGAATAATTAGTCGTAGTTACACTAACTTTAGGGTATAGTGTAATGCATGCTGGTGAATACTCACCCCCTGCCACACACCCATGTGGTGGCTTGCAGGGTATTTTGCAGATGTAGATGTAATCCAGTCTGACATGCCTTACCTCCCCTTCCCCCCTCTTCTCGTGTTACTGGCATGACTGCAATACATGTTAGCTTGTTAGTGGAGGAATTAAGACGAGACTGAATGTCGGTTGGTAGACTTGACTGTGGAAAGAGGTCTTTCGGGTATTCTTCCGCCAACGTCCCTAAAATATGGACGTTCGTGGTAGAATAATCGAGAAATCAGATCTTTTCAAAGAAATAATCAGCGTAAAACTTCGTAAAGACTTGACTTTGTTGACTGGACTAATGCTTCATAACCTAATTGCTATAAATAACACCTGATCTCGCTTAAAATGTCCCACATGATTGTTTTCTGCAAATAGTAGCTACCTCGTAGTATCCATGAATTAGTGGTATTAGTTATACTAATCAGTAGTTTTATCCTAATGCGTGTAGTGCATTTTGTATATCAATGTTGCACGCTCCTAATTTATGGCTTGGCCGTGAATTGACTTCTCTTGCGCAATGTCTAGCAGGTAAAGTAACGGGCTGGGTTCGAGCTTTAACTGGTAAGAGTGTTGCGTGGCAGGTGCGGAATTACCCCGTGCCCCACACTTAGAAGGTGGCTTACGTGGTATTTCGTAGATGTAGATCTACTAGTATGCTTACACCATGGGTTCGAACTTCGTCAGTGGTGGATATTTTTCAGAGGAATTCCGATACCTAAATGAGTGCAATGTTGCGAGTGCGTCAAGTAGAGTCGTGCAAGTTCCGATCCACTCCCGACCCGCGTTGTCACGGGATCCCGCGCGTGCCATGCATTCGACTACTACACGACTGCGAAGCTCGCAGATAGTGTGCTGCACGGGAACGACGGGAGGGCAGAGTCTCGTCACACCAGGTTCGATTCAGGGGGACTTAAGAGCTTCCAAAAATAAAGTCAGTTTTAAAATCTTTTGTTTCATTTGCTTCGTTTTTTGCTTTGTACCTAAGCTACTTTAATTTATTTTAAACCAGATTCTCTTCATTTTTTATTGGTAAAGCGAGTTTGTGATGCTTATGTTTGAGGTTTTAAAAATGTAATAGAAGGTAAAACTGTGCTTTACATAGACTAGGTGCTCCAGAAAATATAAACGATAAATTGCCCGAATCAGTATCTCCCAGCACATTAAATTTTATTTTTATTTACCGTTCCAACCAACTCGAGCAAGGTCGGGGAATGGCACAACGTCCGGTAGTAATTTCACCATATTGGTCATGAATAAAATGACTGGTAATGGTGAATGAACTAGGAAGACTAAGGAGAAGTCATTCTACAAGCCATGGGCCATCAACGATACCAAATTATAGCTCGTTACCCATTTTCCTTTAATTTAAACCCCCGTGTTATGCCATTTACAAGTTGACATAAACCCTCTAGTTTTAATACCAGGAAGTAAGGGATGTAGTGCGGATGACTTGAACCGTCAGTAATGGATTATTCAAAATGGAGTTAGTTGATGAAAAAGTGAGAGAGAGGTGTAACTTTTCTCTGGTTAGGCCACGTATCGCACACGCTGCGAGAATATGGGACCCAGAACGGAAATATTTATTTCGCGAAGTAAATATTGTACCAAAGAGAGCCGCATACCTCGTTATTAACGGCTACGTTTAAACATAAAGTTTCACACAGCTGATAGAAGGCCTAGGTTGGGAACCTTTAGGGACTCGGAGACTACACGCAATGCTTAGATTAATTGAAAGGCCCCGATCAGCTAAGAAAGACGCGGAGAATACTACTATAACCCCGCGCTATATCTCCAGAATTGAGGGGTGACGAATAGGAGAGGTACACTGCAGAACTGACGGATACAAAAATCCTTCTTTCCTCGCACCATTAGAGATTATAACGAAAACAACGTGATAATATCTTAAGACACAACTCACCTCTTCCACTCATTATCCCTTTTAACCCCCCCTCCCATGGCTGGTGTCCTGATGCCCATGCCACATACTTCTGTGGTGGCTTGCGCTTAGTATGTAGATGTAGATGGTTTAGCTATCGCAAACGTTCCTGAAGCAGTTCTGCGCGGCGAGGAGTGAAGATAGAAGTGCAGGGGGTGATAGGAAAGGTTGTAGGGGAAAGAGATATACAACGAGAGAGAATGAGGGGAACCAAACTACTTCGCAGATAAGGCTAGGAAGAGCACTCACGCTCAGCAAGTGATTAAAATCACCCGTCGACTTGACTTTACCAGGGACCCTATTATGAGGTATTATTGTAAGACGAGTTGAAACGGGACGGAAGGTAGTGGCGAGTCACCCTACTTCTTGAAGGACATGTCTTTGGCATTAATTATCGTTTACTGGCTTACACTCCTCGCCAAAAAACCTTCGTCCCCTGTTCCGCAGAATTCCTTAGGTTCCGTTGCCCATGTCCGTAAATTGTCCACTCCGCAGCGCCAGATACTTTTACGAGAAGTATTCTGTTGACTGTTTGATAGTGACGATTTTATTGTGAACTTTAACCCAAGAAACCTTCGCCTCTCATCTCAATTCTGACCACCGATTTACAAAAATATCCGAGTTATATGTGGAAATAGATGTATATTATTTAGACCCATATATAGATAGATATACGATGCATATTTACATGGAAACTCGTATCTCGTCTCATGAAACAGTGTGACACCATATTTTCTCTGATGTGAACTGTTTTAAATGCCTATCGTAATGTATATCATATATTTTGTAAGAACACGGTAGTTTTATTGTCATTTATTTGAGTCGTGAGAGATTTTATGGAATAGGAAAAATAAATTGTGTTCTATTTCTTGTTGTTAGAGGTAAATGCAATTATGTATAAAAATCGAAGATGTTATTGTTGAATGTACATAGAAATTCACCAAAATGTGTGCTATTATATATCACATAAAATGCATGTGGTAATGTTATAAACCGTGATAGTAGGCTGTTTATGCTCAGAAGTTTGAACTAACTGAGAATATGTATTTTAAAACATCATCCTGATGAATTGCTTTTTTTTCAGGGTTTCTCCCGCGTTGATTCATTTTATGGCCAACCGTTTCACTTGCATTCCTGCAAGCGTCGTTCAGAACCTGAAACCCGAAAAAAACAATCAAATAACCGCGGAAGCCTCCGTACCAACATCATCCTGATGTTTTAGAATACATATCCTCAGATCTGTTTATCTGAATGAATCAATTTCGGTTGAAAAATAACAAGTTTCCAATAAATAAAAAAAAATATTTCAATATACTTTCCTCTAAACTTTATGGTCATAAACTCTAGTCATAACATGCTTTAATTAAAGAAAATATTTAAAAATTTAATTATTGTATTATTTCCGTTACTGCCTGTGAGTTCCAATGTATTGTACTTAAATGAAATCTGGTTCAAGTTTTTTTTAATTGTTTAAAAAATTAATAAAATGCGCCCTCAATAACCCACGATTACCGCTCCAGGCACCTTGAAATGACGAGCATTGAGTTTTCTTGAAGCAAAATGTTTACCCCTTACACCAAGTTATTTCTCGTGTAGTCTTAAATTTTTCATAGCTGCCATTGACGTGTTGATTATTTAGAAATCGACCAGCAGCTTAGGTCATTTGCGCCATTCATCACAGGAGAATTGGTTGATATGGGAAGGTTTTTGCGGGGAAAAAAGTAGTGGAGATAAAGCCGGCGTTATCCAAATCGAAAAATCCAAAACAAAAGACGCTAAGGAAAACTGAGTTCAATCTCTTATCAGCTGGACAAGGTATTAGTCTTGAGGGTCTCTTCACATAGCATTGTGGGATTTTGTATTCCACTGAAAAATCTTTGATTCTGCAGAGATTCGAAACCGGGTCCTCGTCAACGCTGGTATCCCAACGCCCCTCTGCCACACGTGTTTGCAGCAGCTCGTGGAGTAGAACGAAGGCGTACCTAGATTTGTATAACCTTATATTGTATGTAAATATATATTTTGACTATGGTCTAATTATGCATGCAATTGAGAAGGCTTTTTCGTATTTTCTACCGCGTAGACCCATGCTCGTTGACGACAGCTTCACCAGCATTCCAGCTAGCTTCCAACATTACAAACTCAAATGGGTCTGAGCTCATCACTTTATATCTGGAGAAGCTGGTTGGAATGTTGGCAAAACTTTTGACAAAGGGCATGGATCAACGTGGTGTAAAATCCACAAGGTATTGGCTATCTACAACGTCTCATATTCTACCTACCCATATAATGCTCACAATCTGGGGATACGACCTCGCGCTATGGCGTTCACTTGCGACGTCCAAAAAACCACTCAGGATCTCGAAGACAAACAATGTTCGATTCCCTCCATCCCCCCATAATTAATTACCCCTATACCCTCCTTCCCCTGGGTGTTTCGAGAAATGGCGCGACCTTTCATCTGAAAAAGCACCACCTCTCCCACAGAAAATGGGAATTAAGAACGGGAGTGATTGATCCCAAAATGCTCGCGGCGTATTCAAAATTAGCAATAGGGGCTCGTCTTTTCTCCTGTGAGTCGGGCTTTCGGCGTCGCCTTCACCGGCGTCCATTCTCAAACGTCTCCCCTCTTTTCTCACTCTCTATCTCCTTCGCTAATTTCACCGCTCGGGGCTAAACGGTGCTGTTCAAGGTGCCAAAGAGAGCTCCCAAAGATTCAGTGTCAATAAAATGGCTGGTGGAGGGGGATCCTTCGACAGACAACCTGACGACTTGATAAGTATGCTAATGCCGTCTCTTGTCTTTAATGGGCCGCCGCTTTTGAGAGGCGCCGGCGTCTGGTGCGTTGTCGCTCTGGGCAACTGGGAGAGGAGGCGGGCTCTGGGGGTGTGAGTGCGAAGGTCTTGCGTATGTGGAGATAAAAGGGAATGAAAGACTTAGAGTGAAGAGAAAAGGATATTGGGGAAGTGGGCGTATGAAGGGATGGTAGATAAAACCCGTTTCACACGACACTTGATCCAGCTAAAGACAGTATGCTACGCGATATTTGATATTGAGAATGGAATCTAGTATGATATTAATGGTCTTAGAAGGTTTCATTCGGTCGTTGACCTTTTTCTGGCAAGTAAGCAGTATTTTAATTCTTATTAAAGAGGTTTGCTATGTCTCAAATTAACCAATCTGTTACTGCATGCGAGAAAAATAGCTAAGGATACTTTTTTATCTATTGCCGATTTCAGGGACAACAACAACTGGGTTATATAATTAGAGATGTCCCCGCTAAGAAAAACCTATTAGGGATTGGGATTTGAAGGTAGAGGTAAAAATACAAATAAAATGGGAGAGTGTAGATTAGGGATAAGAGATGACCGCGGTACGGATGTAGTTATATTTGCAGGAGAATAAATAATTATAATAAATAACACTAAAAAAATAACCCTCTATAAGTAACACTTGATTTATACATCACATGAGTCTCAGGTACACAAGGAAAAGACCTAGAGAATGAGGAAGCAAGAAGTTAGAAGGTTGAAAACTGAGTTAAAATTTATACATATCTTTCCCGGGGCAGATACGGAGTCACAGCATAATTAGGTGATACTGAAGCATGATGTAAGATACAAAAGGTCAATAAAAAGTTAGGATTAATAGCTGGGATGTGGAAACTTTAACAGGGGTTAAAATGATGGAATACCTATAATTTGGGGAAAAGTGCAGAGAAGAAGCATAGGAAATAGGAACCTTAGAGGCGAGATATGAGAGTATAAAAAAGGGTGTAGTAAGAACGGTGGAGAAAAGAAAAGGATCAATGGTACAGAATTAATGTGGTGGAAAGGTTGAAGTGAAAAAGAAATTCGAATTATCTTTTTGGGTGTCCTTTTTTGTGAATGACTAGGAAATACGGTCGGAAAGAAACGTTTTCATACCATTTTGTATCTCCTTACGTAGTTTTTGTAACCTAATTGAAGTTTAAAGTTATTCAGGTCAGTTTAAAATGAATAAAATAAATTTCTTTTGAAAAATCACTGCATTGTCTAAATAATCGTATTAAAGAAATTTCTTGTGTAGGTAGGTGTTTTCCATCTCTATTTTCCATTTTCTATTTTTTTTTTTCTAAAGCATATGGTTGCAGAGTAAAAAGTGTGGCCAAATAGATACTTTAACAATATTGTTACACAAACAGCATCTTTTATAGCTGTCATCTCCAGGATGTTACAGTGTATTTCCATTCGGGGAGTTACGGTAGATTTACAATAGATGGATTAAAGAACCTTGTACATACTCTTTGAAAATTATATTCTAATCACATAATGGTAAAATAAATTCTATTCCCTCCGAACTGGCGTTTCCAAGGCTACTTATTGACTTAGTAAACAAATATGAGACGTGAATGTAGTGGCACGGTTGGTGAATTAGGTAGAAGGTATAAATGTTATAGGTATTTTTAAAGCTGAGTACTCCCTATAGTGACATCAGATTCTACTGTGTTTCCACACTCTAATGGATAAACCTCGCTGACCAAATAGGGAAAAACACCTTTTGTTTCTGTTTGATGTGGACAATTGAACAAATGGATTGATGATGAGGGAGAGTATTGGAGTAACATAACGAGAAGATGTTTGTTGTGATTCCAGTAAAAAATACGCAATAAGGCTGAGGTGATGAAATGATAAGCACGGAAGGAGCATGGACCCTTGTCCACGCGAAACTGTTTATCCCGTGGAAAAATATTGGGACACTTAGTCACCCGCAGAGGAAACAGAATACGCTTTGCGCCTCATTATGGGGCCGATCAATAACGATAAGGTATGCGCATTGTCGCTTCTCATCCAATATTTGTTAAAAATGCTGCTCCCTTACTCCTTTTCCTTGTTGATATAACCTCGTTAACTGTTCATTTAACTCTTTAATTTATTTTCCTCTGACGCCAATTAGAAAGGAACGAAATTAGCGTGGTATGCGACACAATCACAGTCACTAATTAGTTATGGTTTTAGCCCAAAATGATCAGGGAAAGTGTTGCGTTTTCCTTCAAGTGAACTCCTTGGTACGGAATCAAGTTTCCAAACCTGAACGCTGAAAATACTGGATTGGAAAAAACTTGATACTTGCAAGCAGTTATAAAGTGGATTGATGAAAGAGTTTGAATGCTTTAATTTTTAAACAACGTTGCGCGAGTGAAACGTAGGGATTTGGTGGAATTGGAAAAAAATATGCCAAAACTCAAAGGACACCATAAAATATTGAATTTTGCTTCAAGTCCTGTTAAAGGTGAAAAATAGAACATGGATTTCAATATGATTTAATTTCAGGATGCAACCACCCGTGTCTTCAAACCCAAAAAATGAGAATAATTTTCTCCTTATTTCAGCTGACCAATGGGATTTTGGCTTTAGTAAGGTCTAATTTCCAAGAAAGGTTATTCATTAGCAGTTATCAATTTGGTTTGCTGCAGCTGTCTACTTCTCTCTCCTGTCAGCTGATCGTTATAGCCCTACGAACTTATTTCATAGACTTCTTTAATAATTTTCTTATAGTATTTTACTCCTGGTCTTTTGCGATGATTCTTCCCATTAATTTCTGCTGACATTATAGTTTTAAAGAGGTGATCGTGTGACAAAAGTGTCAAAGACATTCGTCTCTTCTTTATCTACGAGTTTTTGTGAAATATATTTTCTATCAAACTCTTCGTAGGAATTTACGCTGATGATTCTTTCCGTCTATTTAATTTCCATAACTCATCTATAACACTTCAATAACTTCCAATATTCTATCCTCCCAGCTGCTATGGTCCAATCTTTACTTCCAGTACATGATTTAAGGAAGAAGTTCCTTACTTCAAAGCCTATGTTTCTAGCTGTTAGTACACTTTTAAATCCGGTATAATACCTTCATGGCTTGAATTATTCCAAAGAATAGTTACAATTTTCAAACTTGCGATAAAATTAATGGTACAGAATTGCTCGTTCGTCTTTGAGCATCTTAATGAGAACCGAATCAATCCTAAGAATGTGTCATAGCTTTATCATTTTATTTTCTCGCCGCTGATCGCACATGTGATCTCTTATTGACTGCTTATTATCGGTTAGCACGTCTTTATTATTGGCCAACGTTTGAAGACAAAACTTCAGAAATAATGGCATTTATGTATACTATGTCGCCACACTATCTTCTTCGTTGAGTCATCTAAGTGCGCCGTGAACTCGGTCTGATTCACATGCTAAAGTTTGTCCGCAAATTATACTGTTGGTAAGTACCTACATTCCGCTGAATTTAAACTTACTTAACCCTCAAATTGGTGACAAATTTGCATAATTAAATAAATGGAAAATTTTGAAATAGCATTTTTTTTACAATGTGTGGTGAAAAGTTATTGAATGAGGTCCTTCTGAATCACTCATATTCTCTATCTGTGACAGTTCCTCCCCTTCCTCAATCACTTTTACAATATCTTGTTCTTGGCCTCTTTCACTGTTCATAGTCTTCCATATTTTTCTTTGCTATTTTCCTCCCATTCATTGCATAAATAAGAGATTGGCTACTCCTCGTTATAGATACCTCTTGAATACTACAAATAGAGGAAGTATCTGAAGTGATGTTTTAGAATTTCTGCATTCTCTTGAATACTACATGTTAACGTTGAAACTGGTTTAGGTAAAAATAAGTGGTGTTGGAAAATACTAAATAACTACTTTTTTATAACCTTGGATAATTTCCACCAACTTTGCATGACGACGATTAATTTAATTGAAGTTTGGAAATTAGGCAGGAACATTCATTCATCCACTGAAAATAATGTTGCTGGAAGAAATTGAATGGTGTTGTACTCTCACGTTCAATTTGAACCAGTCTCTATTCATGGGTACCTGACAAAGACTCACTTCATAAACATAGAGAGATTTCCGTATAATTTCTCGTCTTTTTAATCCGCATGCTGGCCGACGTCAAGCTGACTGGCATAGGGTGTCGTTTCTTCCTCCTCACCGACTCAAAAACTGTGATACACTAAAGCGCTTTTCGTGCCGTTTTCGTCCACCGTTGAATAAATAGGTTAAGAACGACTTCCTTCGCCAGAATGAGATAATCCACGCCCCTTCGTAATTCCATCCTGGGGGCTTTCGGAGAATGTTTTACAGTCAATGCTGATCGCGCCCGGAATTTTTTTCCCATGTTCATATAAAAGAAGTCGCCGCAGCGGCTGTATTCCCTAGTTGAGTGACGTTTTGCTCAGCGCATGTGTTTTAATGAGTTGACAAAGAAAGGGTGTTTATAAAAAAACTACTTTTCAGAATGAGAAATAAAAGCAGCAAATCCCCTGGAAGTAATTTAAGCGCTGTCACACTTGGCTTCGAGAAGAGTGTGGGACGTATCCGGTAAAAAATTCGTTGCTCAATTTTTTTGATCAAATATAATGTTTGTTTTCATCTTAGAGTACTCTGCATTGATTCTGCCATAATCAAGCCGACGAGGAGTTTTGGCAGCCTGCAGCAATTCCACGGTCAGATTCCGGAGGAATATAATGTAGGATGCCGTGAGCAATATTTATGCATTGAAACATTTTGTTCAAGTTTGATACTATTAGACGTCATTGAGAGATTGAATTATATATTTTGAAAAATTAAACTTGGAACATTATTTCAAATACCTTGGAAGCTAGCTAAGTTGTCGGAAATAAAATCAAACAAAAATGAGATAAAATAATTGCATTAATAATAACTCATGCTTAAAAAGATATCTAATGGCCAAATCCCAGATCATTTCTGAACACTTAGTAGTTATTTTCACCTATCTGCGCGGAAATTTTTACTAAATTTATAATAAATTCAATTTTCCAGTACAGGCGCTTTGCATTACAATTTCTGCATTGGATATATTTCCAACTGGGGACTAAATGAGCAAGTACATGCCAAGGAATGCTAGCAATAGTTCCGAAGAAATCAAATTCATGGTAATACATCGTGAGACAAATTAAAATATTTCAAATCGGAGCTATAAAGTTAATATTTAATAAATAAATAGAAAACAACATTTTATTGAATAAATACACTTTTTTAAATAACCGTACTTATGTATTGAATGACTAAGGATCAGGGGAAAAACTTCGTTTGCAGGTTGATGGGTCTTTTATTTGATTGAACGCCTGCGGTTAGGCTAATCATAATTTGAAAATGAGACGATATTGCACGTAAAAGTAAAATTATAATTAATATATAATTTGCTTTTTGGAAGGCTCTATTTTAAATTTTTATTATCAGATAGGCTTTACGACGTGATCATGCTGGCGAAGACCCCCCTATAACCTTACACGGATAAAAAAATCCCTCGAGGAATTCAGGCAATTCAATGGATGAGAACATTACATTACGCGGATGACATAAGATGGATGAAGGGATAAAAGGTTGAAAATCTTATTCTATAAAATTAGATAAAAAACGTGGTCTCTGAGGGGTGATTCGGGTAGAACGATATATGAGAATCCCTGAGTCACCTAAGTGTCGTAACGTCCCCACATTTCACTCACCCCATCTTCTCCCCGAAGCCACCCACCGCCCATCTCCCTACATCCGGGCTGCTCACCCGGCCTCGAAAAGCTCTGCTGAGCAGTTTACTCCCTTCGGCGTCAAAAGGTTTTCCCGTAAACAGTGAAAGAAGAGGAGATCGCATGGACTCGCTTTAAATGTGTATAAGCCGGGGATAAGTGGAGACAGTTTGATTTTTTTCTCACCGAGGAAGGAGGAATTTTTATGATATGCCTCTCTTGCGGGACTGAACCCAGCCAGAGGTAAAGTGCGGCAAAGTCCCAAGTCTGGTTGGCACTACATGCAGTTGGGGGATTTACGTGCGAGATTTGTACGTACGTCTTTTGTATCGTCAACGTTGAATAGTTTGTATTACACTATTCCCGCTAACGCAAACGCTTCGCGACTTTAGACTACTATCTTTTTAGCTTAACTCTTACCGGGTATTATTTTCACTAATGAAAATGTGAGCATTTAAATTTTAAGCGTAGGTTTAATGCTATACTCGCTTACAGGGATCCAACCCACTCACATGATGGATTTCCATGAAATATAAATGTCGCGATGGGATATAGCATTAATATACGCTGTACTATATTTAGTAGTTAGCAGTGATGCTGAAACCTCACAGTATAAGCATTAAGTATGGCTTAATCCTTCCCTTATAGTTGGAATATATGATGCCCAAATTTAAAATAATACCCTTTTTAGTCTAAATCTAGCAAAGTATTATTATGTCTAGTACAGTTTTACCTTTAAAATAATAATGGTTTTAATGAAATTGGCATGTTTAAAATTAAAATGTCTTGAAATGTCAATGCCGCGTCGCAGCATAATATAAATAGTATACGCCCTACGCGTATTAAGTAAATAGCAGTGATGCTGAGAACTCACCCTTTTAGCATTCTGGCATAAAGCTTTTTAAGCCACCCCTTGTCGTAAGCAAGTCACATTAAATTCGAAGAAACCATGAAGAAGGATTTTACCTTCTGTTCTAGCACGAAGTTAAAGTACGTCATGATACATTTTACGTACAAACCGTTTAAGTAAGCGATAACAGATCGTTTATGCTTTTACTATCCTAGTTTATTTTCCGAGGAATATGGAAGGAGTGAACTGTTGATGAGGTAACATTTTACGCACGTTGAGTATGGGACAAAATAAGTGGTGACATGATTGATGCGGCACCGAACACTTATTTTAATCAGAGACTACCTACCCGGTTATCCCGGTTTGCTTCCGAACATTGGTTATTTTTGGTGGCCATTATATTGCCTCATGTGCAGTGAAACATCCTTCCGTCAGACGTGTCGTGAAACTGTTGACTTTATAGAGCCATTCGATAAGAGTGTGCTAGTGCCGACGCCGGGGGCCCAACTACATTCACAAAGTAATGAATATAAGAAAATTCAACGGTGAACATATCCTCAGTTTTCGTTGCTTCCCCAAATGACCATATTTATAAATGGTTTAATGTTGAAATCCAAAGTTAAAATGCGATCCCTCAACACCACTTCGTCATTTAGTTAAAGATTGCCCTTAGGCGATAATTTATTGTTACAGGCAACAAAACGGGTGTTAGCGTAAATCTTTGCATGGAACAATGATATTTCCCTATCTCAAAAGGGAGTGCCGGCTAATATTCTCATCACGTCTCCACTCGTTCACTCAAGAAGGAATGGCTCCTCAATTACAGCTACGATTTATTCAAAATATTTTCGTAGAAAAACTCACTCCATGAATGGAAACTTGATGAATATGCATGTATAAAATGGTGTGCAGTACTTCGCACAGTAAAAGTCGTGCGAAGTACCGAGGTATATGGCCTTAATGTTTTCTTCTTTAAGTTAACTTAACAATAAAGAAGTCAGTTATGTATCCACTAATGCCTTTAACAAAATCACTAGGAGAAAAAGAATTTTAAAAAAATTCAATCATTTTTAATAAAATTCTACTCTAATATCTCTTGCCTGGGGGTCCTCCATAGTAGTCGTCATTCGTATTAAATATAAATGCAAGTCATCATTGGAATTATCTGCAAAGGAATCGGGTTGGTGTTGTGGCTTTACATCCCATGGGCCCGGGTTCAAATCCATGTGTGTGAGGAGATTTTCTGTGAAATCTCGATCCCTACTACGTCCTGTTGAGATTACTTTAAGTACAGTACTCCGCCCGTCGTGCTTTTGTTGCCTTTTGTTAAGTAATACCAACTAAAGCCAACCCTGGGTTTCTCTCCACACTTTCTCCATTCCCCAGTAAACTTACCCTTAGAAAACAATCAACTAGTTGTTTTAATGGTGCAACTGATTTCTGTGTCGACCACATCCCCAAATTATCCAAAATATGACTAGGAGAATTAGGATTTAAAATTAATTAAATAAAATTCAATAGTGTTCTTGGGTTTTTTTTAGGAATCTCTGTCGGTGGTTTTAATTATGATGAAATAATTCTTTTTCCAGTGGGAGCATGCCATTCGTTCGACTCTTAGTGTGGCATGTATAAAAAGATCTTCGTGCTGCTATGGTTTAGAGGGATTGATAGCAGGACCTACTAAGGTACACTCCCAGAAATCAAAACATTGATAATGGAAGCAATGATTCGCCCAATATTCACATACGCAGCGCCAGTTTTGTTTGGTTGATTAGAAAAGGGGGCAACTAGTAAAATTTAGAAATAAACAGAAGGTCAATTAGGACAGCTTATAATATTCCAAGATGAAAAGAGGTAACACCCTATATTAACTAGCAAAGGTAACACCTATTAATGGTATCAAAGTCAAACATGCAAAAATATATATTATGAAGCCTTGTTAAAGTCCGACAGTCCGGTGCTTGCATTCAACGCCATAAATTGAGAAAATATCTTTGAAAAATCCAAAAGACCGCATTATACATTAAATAATAAAAACTTCAAAAGAAGAGGTCAGGGAAGCCACTTATTAAGAAAATAAATAGTTAGCGCACAGAGCAACATTATTAAAATAAAACTCTGATATGACGCTGCAAACACGCCACCAACCAATTGGATCGGTTTTCAATTCATACGCAGCTCATCACGCCCGCGTGCCTCGATTGATCGGCCGATTACGTCAACAAACGAGCGAGAAAATCGGGCACGGCCTTCAGAACGGTCCTGCCGCCTCTAGCGTGTGGGCCTTTAGATAACCAATTTGACAGCACGTCCGTCTAGTCAACCCTCAAGTTCCACGGGTTTGTTCCACAGCGAATGTTTTGTAAATCTAATGATCAAGGTATTTAGGAAAGACTCGGTCAAGGGTGTGGGCAACGTGAGCGAAATCCACAGGCGGTCGTTTATGAGGGCGGCCATTCTGCGGCTTATTGATGAAAGTAAAGTGGGTACAGAAACTATGAAAATCAGAAAGTTACTTATATCCGATGTGTTTTTTCTATCCAAAATGACACACAATAGCATGCCGTAATTGTGATTTGATATTCTTAACTAACTTCGACAAAGAGCACAATAAAACCTGCGGACTAACAATTTCCTTCAAGGATTATTTTCACCAACCCTTTTGAAAGTAACTGGCTGGAATTGCTACAGTTGTACAATTTACGGTTGAAATTACACCCACCCTCTTGAGTTGTTGTAAAAGTGTAAATAATCACTATGAACACTTTTTATTGTCAAATTGTAGCTTATTTCGAAACAAGTTATAGATTTAAAATTGAGTTCCGACGGTAAATGATACAGCAATGTTTAAATTATCTTTTTTTACCGTAGAGTATTCTTTAAACTAAGGATCGGTTGAATAAATTACAATCAGTAAATAATATCTTTGTTAAAGGCGGCCATATGAAGTTCTGCTCACACTTGTAAAATAGCTTGGGCCGGCACTGGTAGTAATATAGGTGCATAACCTTGATAATTGGAGCAAACAACAGCTATGTTCCTCATGCTAAAAGACCAAATCGGCAGATGGGACAGTGTTTTCGTGAAAAGTTTGCTTTGCTGCCAGTATAGTTCGTTAAAATGCCTATTAGATTGGAGGAATATTTACAGCTTATTAGATTGGAGGAATATTTACTGCTGGTAGCAAAATTAACTTTGTTCTCCGTTTATTTGTAAAACTTTTTAGAAACTCCATTTAAGTTCTTATAATGCATTAATTCTCTTCGCAGGCTAGCAAATAACAGAATGTAAGCTCACCTAATGAATCAGAAATTTATGCTTTCTCCGGAATTTTATACCATTCAATTTACTAATGTTTCAAAATACTGTTATGACTCGCTCCGAAGGTAGGGATCAAACAAAGAATTTGTGCAACCCCGCTGCTTTTTTTCACTTATTTCACCTTTCGTTCAACTCCGCAAACCCGCCTTACGTCGTCTCGCCTTCTCAATCGACTATCGCCTATTTTGCACCGCCTCTCACACACTGCCTTCACCCTTGTGAGCGCCGCGCTTTTAGCCATTGCATTTAGTCGTTCTGCACCTTTGGCGTGTTTGCGAATGTTCCTTCCAATGGGCCCTCGGCCAGCGAAACGGCTCTGGAGCCCATCAATGCCTCCATTCAACGGCCCATTGATCCACCCGCCCGCTCGCAACAATACATTTGAAATGCGTAGTTCTTCAAGGTATTTGAAGAGAAAAGTTTTAAAACACCTTCCATTGTCAACGTGAAGCTCTGCTTTCAGGTTACCTTCGCGTCGCATCGTCCCCAGGCATGGCCGGAGAAACTTTCGTCGTCAGTGGACTGCGCAACGCGAAGGGAATCCCAAATTCGAGGCTTCATGTTTCGAAACGTCGCGGAAAACTAAGAATCAACTTTTTATGATAACGGAGGAAAAAAGCAAAACATTGGATACCCTTGTTTTAGTCCAGAAAGTGCTTGTATCGAAACCAGCACTTAATTTATTTTGCGGTCAACTACATTTTTAATGAATTTTAACATTATCTTTAAATATTCATTTTCTTGGTATCTACTCTCAAGTATCACCAGAGTAAACTGAAATAGTTGAGAAAGCATAACTTCGTTTCTATCGGACTCGTGCGCACCAGTCCTGCCAGCGGCGGAGATCCGTTAAGGCCAAATACAAATGCATTGAATTCAGCCGAGCCGGCCGAGCACGAAAAAATAATTGCTTGATCGCATGAAAGAAATCAGACATTTTTCATCTTATCTATCTCATCAAGTCCAGTCGAATGTTAGCGGTGTTGTTTATGCTTCTGGAGATATACTCGCTTCCCCGCCATTCTATCTGCTGGAGGTGAACGCATTGCCAGACGAATACACAACACTGCGGGGGTAATGTGTTTCACCACCGGGCAAGGACTGCGAGCAAGTTGCGCTGGGAAGAGCATTTCTCCCTTCACAAACCTGGACTTATGAGGTATATGATAATTACATTTGACGATAGTGGACAGTTGGATAAGTTAGTAGGGGAAGGATTGTGTGTGGACTGGAGTATCAGGCTTCGACACAGATCTGCTCCTTACGAAAGCCGAAAAAAACAGCAGTTTTATGTCCTTTAAGATGGACGAATTACTAATTTTGAAGATTCCTATACACAGAACCCAAATATAGTACGATATTACACTCGAATAAATCTTTCACTTACGGAATTTAGACCCTTGCCACCAAATCTTTGCCGTAAAACCCATTGTTCTGATTATATTTCTGTGAAACTAGGAAAGTACACCAGATATCATGCCGACCTCTTCCAATCCAGAATACTTTGAGTCATTGGTTTATTTTTTCCTTCTAATCAGGGCTACTGTTTCGTGCCATCCCGGTTCTGTCTCGGCTGTGAAATTGGCGTTAATCGGAGGAACACCGCAGCAACATGGAAAACATGAAGCCATCTGAAGTACAATATGTGAGTAACATGTTATTTACTTCCATTATCAAGAATATCCCACTCCTTCGTGGATCAATGTGGTACATTTATAGTTTCTATTGGCTTGGAAAGTTATTTATTTGTTTAATTGCAAATTTAGCTAATCACGCTCAGGTCTTTGGAATAAGATGTAGACAAAGTTTACGATTCATTGGGTAGAAACATCTGAGGATCCTTTCACATCCTTCAACTTTTATACTGAAACTACAAAAAATACCGTTCGATTTTTTTCCTTTCCATTGCCTTACTCTTTTTTCCACTCCATTCTCTGTCGTTTAAATGCCCCGATATTTTATAAATGTTTAACTGAAGGTTCAAAGATATTTTCCTTTACTTCTTGCTCAAGTATATCCTATCTCATTACATATAATATCCTATATAAAATTCATTTCAATTCTAAGGAGACCCTCGTGTCAGTTTTCGCGGTAAAATTTAACGTCAACCATTAATGTGTGTGTAGTGTCATTAATAAGATACATATTAGTCGTTGACCATTTTCACAATTACTCGAAGGAAAACTTGAAAACTATAGGGTCTCAGGATTTCTGCACAAACAATATCTTTTTTTCATACTTTTAATTTTGTTGAATAATAAAATGGGAACTTTAAAATGTTTATAAAGAGTAAAAAAAGTCCCATCGCTTCGGTTTGAGCCAAAACTAATACTTGATTTCACTTCTTAGTTTTTGTCGTAAATAATCCTGTTTTAAATTATGAAAAGCCTCGGCTATTGCAAAACAATATCAGGATGTAAAATATGTAGAAGTCACGGCAAATATACAGAGTGCACGCTTTTTCTTACTATTGAACCCGACAGCAGCGAAATTTCCAATGAATGGACGCATTTTGACTTTAATTATTGCACTAATTTGCTAATGACTAAAAAGCATGAATGGTACGTTCATTCATTTTATCAGCATTTAATCCCCTGATGCTATTTTTATAAAGCATGCTCCCTTAAATGGCATTTATGTTCAATGGAAACATTTTTATCCCAGATTTAACTAATTTTCAGTATTCATTCTCTACTGTAGAGATTATGCATTTTGAAGTGTGCCCACTCAAAGGCACGCAATCAATGGAGGATATTCAGAGATTAAGAATGAATTATTCATTCGGAAAAAAACACCTAAGGACAGACGCCATCGGTCTTCATGTGTGTGCCATGCATTTCGAAAGAAGATTATATTCAAGGTTATTGGTTCTTTCCCATTGCTTCAATCCACAAGGTATAGGCGGAAGAGACATTCCTCAATGCAAGGTTAAACATTTCAATCGTGCGGAACTATCCCACTACCTTGCAGAACTTCCTGCTAGTGGACTCCAGCCACGGATGTGACCGGTGATTGCATCCGCCAGACGAGGCACGTGGCTATACAAAAACCAAAGCAAATTATTTCCTCTTCTTCTTTTGATGAAACCGCTCCAAAGAGAAAAAGAGAACTGGAGGCAGGGTTTTGTAAAGGGACGGGAGAGAATGTCGATGGGGTTAGGGAGGGAAAGGATATTCGAAGTGATGCGGCCTTTTCCAACCCCACCTTGAATTTGGAGTTCACCACCCCTTCATTCCGATCGGAAACAGGCACTGCCTCATTTGAATTCAACCCTGACATTTTCCAACTTTTTTCGTTCCCATTTCCGAAGGGAAGTCAAATTCCTTTCTCTCCGCCTGCTCACCTCCACAACCTATTCCTTTCCCCCATTTCTACCTCCCATACTTCCCAACTTTTCTAACCTTTCCCCTCTGTGATTTTCAAGAATAAATTTTATATCGCGGTCTCGCACAATCTGGTGGCAGACGGATGCACACAGAAAAATACCTCAACTAACTATCCCTTTCCCCAATCTCAACCACCGCGGCCTCTCGAACCTTCCAACTGTCACCACAATTTTCCACTCTCGTTCCCCAGACTGATTTTTATATCGCGCTCTCGCAAAATCTGGTGGTAGATGGATGCGGAGAAAGTTGCAACCTCAATAACCTATTTCGTTCTCCCAACCCTATCTCTGTTACATTCCAATTTTCCTCACCATTCTCTTCCTACGTTCCCCAGACTAAATTTTATATTCTGCTCTCGCAAATTCTGGTGGCAAACGGGTGCGCTGAATATAGGATATCGATGGAGTGGTAAAATGGGATTTGCACTTTGCGTCTACAAATAGATATTGCTTGAACTGTACAAATCGAAGTGTTATGAGGAGGCAATGTATTGGTCTGAATGTACTTAATAAAACCGGTCTACAATGCTGAAAATGACGACGGTGGTTTAACATTTTTACTCAAATTGGCCAAGACTAAAATTGGCATTATTACAAGGAATATACACGTTTCTTATTTTGCATAGACTTAGACAAAGTAATTAAAGCAGTATGACCATTTTTACGCGAAAGTAAAAAGGACAAATTATTTTAAGGTATGATTACATTCTTTCCCAGTTTAGAATGTGAACTCCTCGCTGAATTGGTCCTAAGTGCCTTGCATTTCGTAGTAAATATTTTTATGTGGTTAATAAAATATAATTTCCTTCTAAAGATATGTACTTGTGCTCAATTTGAATCTTCCTCAAATGTGAATACGAACCTCTCATCACAAAGATTTTCAGAAACTTTTCATGCCCTTAGGAATGAATATACGATAGCACAAAAATAGCTCTGTATTCAGAAGTAATACCATGCTGCTGTCGAACTTTTTCTTCGTTGACTGTTTATATTTATTTGAACGATTATTTAAATTTTTACAATTTTTGTATACCTTGGCTGAATGATTGTAGAAGAGGGGAGGATAGATAACGAGATAAAATTGTTTGTGAATGCGGGTAGGAAAGTATTAGGCAATATGTGGAGTATACCAAGGAAAGAATGTTTATATAAGGATGCATAATTTGCAGTGAACAAATGCAATTCTTCCCATTTGTATGGTTGCAAAAATTGAGAATGCCAGGATAAGAATCGGAGTAGACTAAATGTATTGGGGATGAGGATTGGAAAATGGACACAAATAATAGAAGCTCTCTTCTTTGTTTTGGCCATGTTGAGAGAATGGATGGGTGAACGTGGTGGTAGTAATACTTTAAATAGGTGGGATATTAAAAGTCTCAAGGACAGGAGAGCGTGTGTGAAGCAATGTATGAGGGCAGCTGAAGCAAAGGAGGTATGCAGAAATATGGCAGTATGGAGGAGCTCTCACTCAGTGATTCAACCCTCAGTTCAGATTCAGTTGGTTTGGATAGTAGAGGGTAAAGCTCACCCCGGACTAAGCCACAGGCGTGTGAATTTCGCACATTCAGGGTAGGGGGGCCGGTTCCCTTCCCTGGGCCACCTCGCACTCCGAGGATTTTTTGTTTGGGGGCGTCCAAAGGCTCCACCCGGATTTGAACCCGGGACTCTTCGATCAGTAGCCAAGCTCGGCCACCCACTAGGCCACCACGCTCCCTGCAAGGAGGAAATTATGATTAAATAAATAAAAATAGATCAATATGAAGGAAATTTGTAATGTCAGCTTAACAGGAAGACTAAACGAGAATTAAACGCCTTTTTACTTTTCCTACCCCGAAATGCTTTGTTTTGTTCCTAATATCACTCGATGCAAGACCCCAAATAAATGGAACGTCGTGATTGTTATGCATGTATGACCCATTTTTCTTGGTTATGTTCTTCTGCTCACAGTGAACGTGCCGGAACTCGCGATTCGAATGAGAAGCAATACTACCTTTCTCGTTCCCCCCACTATGCTCTACTCCACTACTACTGGCCTCCTCCACAAGATTCAGCATCCCTACCCTTTTTTACCAATCAGATTGCCTTTCCCTTATTTCCAAAGCGAGAGAGGACCAGGTCGAGCGATCTCCCGCGCTCAATTTATTTTCCCACGGTTCTGAGGTGAAAAAAAGAAAGGAAAGGATCCGCGCGAGGTCTTTCATTCGGTGCAGTGTGGGTGGGGTCTATGAGGAGAGGGGGTGGGAGTTTGGCGGGGAATTCTTCCTAGTCGATGGCTCTTTGAGCGCGGAGAATATAAACCCTATAGGTCGGTCGGGAAGCACGACCTCAATTCCCTCTCAGCCATCGGCAGTGGCTCTCTCTCTCTCTTTCGTTCGCCTTTCTTTATATTCCACCGGTGATTTTTTCATTTTTTTATTTCTTTTGTTCCTGCTTCGTTTACTCCCCTTACATTGACCCCACACCCCCTTTTCTCCTTCCATCGCTTCATTTTGCGTAATTTTAAGGGGTAGGGTTGGAAGGATAATCTAGCCAATTGCACAGTGGTGAATTTCATTTTATAAGACAAATGGCGATAACGATGCAGGATAGACAAAAGAGGTAATCAATTACTTAGCCTCTTCGCTGTGTCGAAAGATTATACGTTGGTTCCCGTAATTTTCCTAGCATTCTGAATAAAATAATGCTAGAAATTCATATTTCACAATTTTTTGTTTTTTCCTTTTTTAAAACCACCTAATAAAAACACAAAATCACCGTTATTTGTTGACAATGGCATGCATTTTTGCAATTGAATACGACCAGCAGAATCGAAAGATAGAATAATTAAATTTTAGAGGAAAGTCCCCGCACGTCCTTCATAGCTTCACATTTTTTTAGCGATTATTCCAGCTTGTCGCAACGTAAGATCTATAATAAGTCTTAAACTGATTTGATCGCCTATTCATAAATATTAGTGAAAGAAAATTACATATTTATACATGCATGAATATTGTATACTGATCACACCATTCCTATTCGGGGTAGGCCCAGTAAAATAAGTTATATTATAGGTGATAGCCCAGTAATGCAAACGTTGCTTATTATAATTTCCTCCACACTGCCCTATCCTTGCATGCCTCTTTTGCTTCAGTTACTCTAATACCTTGATTGCTTCATACTCGCCCTCTTGTTCTTTAGACACCTAAATACTCCTTCTCGTATGAGTTATCTTACACCGCATTCACCCATGGCTTTCTCGGTCTACCCCTTCCTCTCAAAATATTCCCTCATCTTTAAAAAATCGGCTATGCTACTTTACTCAATCATTCTTTCAACAAGACTAAACCGACGGAGACCGCTTTTTAATCATGTCCTTTACAATAGTATTTATTCCACATTCTTTCATCACCCACTCGTTTTTAACCCTCAATATTCTGCTATTACTTCATCCTCTCCTTTTCAGATATAACCCCCGTTCAGATACCCCATACCCAATGTATTTAGCATGCTCTTATGCTTATCCTGCCATGCACATGTTTCTTTATGATACAATGAAAAAGGAGGAGTAAACCTTTATACGACACAGAGGAAGTCAATGGCCATATGTGGCATGGCCAATACAAGTAGGGAGATATCTATTTTGACCGTAATTGAATGAATGCCTGTGATATAAAATGACATTCATTTTATCCCCGCTCAATCAGTTGAAATGAAACTGTCTACTGGCCAAACATTATTTTAACTGGTAGCACGATGCTTTTTTATCATATATGTAATTTCTAAGTGACTGTGTTCTTATGAAAATATAACATCAACTTCAAAACTGCGTAAATTGTCGATACGCTTCGAGTAACAAGTTAAAATAAATACTGAGCAGTAGTTTAACTAGCTGCTTCATTTTAACACGATAAACATATTACACCAAAGTCCCCAGCGAAGTATACCTCTTTAAATGATTATGCATCATTATCCTTCTTCTTCTGTATCTTTTCCATTTATTTTGCCCTTAAAGTCTTTCACCATATGGACATACTCTTCCCGACTATTTACTAGAATTTCGGTAATTGGGGCAAAAAAGATGACTAATGGGATATGATGTCTGATGAAAATTGAATTGATGAGAGGTGAGTTGGAGTGGAAAGAAATAAGGTTTCATTAATAATATTTTTGGACAGAACACTTATTTCGTAAAATAATAACTTTTAAAGTACCGAGTTCCGTCAATATACAATTTTGAATTTTTACAATTTTTAAATCTATGTAGTTGACTCGAGATTTTTTAAAATTGAAATATTTTATCATATACATAATGCAGCACCACCTGCAAATTTTATATTTAGTATAAAAATATGTCATCAGATTGGGTGATATCTCTCATTTCTTTCCTCGGGTTGCTGCCGTAGACTAACATTGAACAGGTAATTTTCGGTCAAACTAAGGATACATTATTATGGGTGCAAATATCACAATTAGCATATCATTCCGTCCTTAGTTATCTATATCCTATATATCCTCAGACGAAAATAGGAGGGCACATTTGATGTTTAATTGCATTTGACGTGGTACTGTTTACAAGATAAACGACAGAAATTCACGTTGGTCACAGTTGATGAATAGCTTTTGTCCTAATCAAGGTATTCGCAATGAGGACCAGAATATTTCGTATGGTAACGCATGACATTATTCGACAGCGTAATAGTTCCAATAAATCTAGGTATTTCGACTAGAAGACATGAGTCAAATAGCTCTTAGCAAACCCTTAATTCTGCTTGTCCAAATAAGTATCCAGAAGTTGAAATTTTGTTTAATATTTCCACAGGAGAAAGACTTATCAAAACATTATTCAATTCAAACGCTATGCCTCAGCAGCTAATGATAGATTTCATTGCATTGTTACTCCTATTGCTTTTCATTAGGCATACGTTCTTAATTGGAAAGCCACTTTTCAATATAACTAACGGGTTTCAATATACCAATTACACTCAATTATTCTTATTGGCACATAATACCGAAAACATTTATCTCAATGTTGATTGACTCTTTAAACATGAAATCAACTAGCTGATCAACCTCAATGTGGGAGCATTTAATTAACCTAGCCCGGTTGAAAAGCCTGTAATTTTCATACCCACACAGTCCGTAATTAGTCATTCGCGTATCGGTGAAGCTTCCCCAGAACAGTGAATCAAAGAGGTCTGTACTCCATTATTACGCTGGCTGCTGAAGCTCGGCGGAGAGCATTTGTCGCAGATCGACTATCATTGTGACGGGTGATATTGTGATCATTTGGGCTATAAAACGCCGAGTAAAGCACTACGCATCACTGAATCAATCCAGATTAGCAATTGAGTGGTTCTCTCTCACGCACACATGTCTCTGTCTACATTGCCCGTCCTCCTCCTCCTCTCGGAGCAGATCAAGCGGTTGATTGAAACTCACATGTCCGGGTGACTTCGGAGAGCTTTGATTCGGGTCGCCATACCCCTAGTGGGGGTTAGCGTCATCTTGACCCGTTCCTTTGATGAAGAAATTGGGGTAATCATACATTGTTATGCACGCGCATGAAGTCACGAGGGCTCATGGAATATTTCGCGTCCCAATGTGCCCAACTTGGCAAGTGATTGGTAGTGGCTGATCCTTAGAGTAAGTGGACCATTCTCCAATCGGAATATTATTCCACATGCATTATATGAGATAATATGTAGATGCTCCATCATCATCTTTAGAAGAAGTCATCAGCCAGAAGATTGGTTTCCTGCACGTCTCCACTGCTCTTCTCTCCGCCTACCACTTCATTCATATGTAATTATTCAGTTTGACGTCCTTCATAATTTATATGATGTATTAAATTCTTGGGCATCCAATGTAATTCGTCCCATTAATTTCTCCTACCGATGTTCTTTCTATAGTCTTTTGTGTCGCAAAATAAGTTTAAACATTTTCTGTATCCTTCTTAGCAGAGTTTTCATTAATACTTCTTTACTCTCCAACGATTCGTAGGTCTTCTGTTGTTTTTAATTCTATCCGTCCATTTGATCATCGTTTTTCGGTAACACTTTAACTCAATTGCTTCCAATCTCTTTTGTTCTCCAGCTGTTATTGTCTAGGCTTCACTCTAATTTAAGAGCATGTTCCCAATGTACAGGATTTTTCAAGTGTAACACACTACTTTAGTTGGTAAACTGTTTAAAATTAGTAAATGGATTTTTATCAATTTTGATGGTTTTCCTGTGTTATGTAGTTTCCGCCAGAATTTTCCCGTTTCTCGCGGTCACTTCCTAGAGGGTAGCAGTTTTTTTACCCAAATATAGCGTCGATTCAGCTAACAAGCACAAGTTGTCTGATGTTTTTTTTCAGAGTTTGAACCTGCCCTGAGGGTGTAAAGAGGGTTTCAACGTGTTAGCATGATCGCAGCATTTTATTCAAATACGAAAAATGAGTAGAACTAAAGAATTACACGGAAAGTTTCTGGCCACTAGTAGTGTTTTGAAAGTTGAAGACGGAGGCGGGAAATGCGTCTTTTACGAACCAGTTGAGAACGTCAGGCAGCAAATCGTCCGCAGCTTGAGGAAGTAATTTCGTTGAGATTCACGAGAACTGCAGATACCACGATCAATGTTTCATAATGTTCTTTGGAAATAGTAGCGTCTCTATGCCTACAATGTGCAGATTTTGCAGGAACGGAACCCCGAGGACAAACCACGGTGATATCAGTTTGCCTATGAGTTGCTGGAACGAATCGGCAGAGGCAATAACTACCTGGCCTAGGTTATGTTTTCCGACAAAGCCACATATCATGCTTATGGTGGAAGCAACCTCAGTGCGTAAGGGAACACGTTCGAGACAGTCCAAAAGTTAAATTATGGTACTGTCTTATGTGTGACATGAGTGTCAAACCGTTTTTATTTCAGTATTAAACTGTCAGGGCTACGTCATTCCTGGGTATGGAGGAGCTCTAACCATTCCATCAGGTGGAATACATGTAGTTCAATGCCATTTTCCAACTGGATGGTATTCCACCCCACTGATCAGTTATTGTGTGGCGAGCTTTGGATGCAACGTTTTCAGGGCGGTGTATAGGAAGAGACGGACCAGATGGACCGGTGAGGGATTAGCCTCCATACTGCTCGAGAATCCATTGGACTTCTTTTTGTGGGGATACGTTAAAGACACAGTTAATGTCACGAAAAATGCAAATCCTTAATAACCTCCGTGCTCGGATTATGTAAGCAATCTGAACCGTAACTCTGGACATGCTGGGGCGCCCCTGGATGGAAATGGAGTACAGACTAGACATATTGCTTGTTACTAAAGGGGCTCACTTAGAAGTTGACTAATTATTGTAAAAACTTGAAGTTTTGTGCTACCCATGTTCGTGAAAAAACTGGTTATGTCTCCATTACTTTTCTCCTGAGATTAAAATGAAAGCAGGGTGTTCTATTTGGGAAACCTTGAATGCTTTTATAAAGTGATTTCCTACGTCCAGACTAGCACACATTTCCCTTTAATTATACCCCCAGCTCCATTTTACGCTTTTGTTAACATTTCCCTAATATTTAACCAAAGATTCTTGTTTCTATGTTTTTCCTGTTGATGAATACCTTTCACTTAAAAAGGATAATATTTCAAACAGCAATTAAAATATACCGATGCTTGCCCAAATAAAATTATGAGAAAGAATTTAATGGGTGAAATTCGTTTGCCGGAAATGTGCTTATGCCAGGAGTCGTTTACAGAAAGTGCCCATCGGTAGTAACTCTTGTGCTCATAGTATTCATGGTAGTAGGTCAATTTAGCATATAAATACAGAACTTTCTCCTTGAGGATGCGATTGACTAACTGTGAGTATTGCGATTGAGTTTTTATCCTCCACTAAACCCACCATCTACATCGGGTATTATATTTTCCTGGAGTATTAATGCAAAAAACGAACTTTCCTTCTCTTTACAGACGACGGACATAAATAAAATGTTTATCTCAGAATTGTAGCTCTGTTCGACGCTACAGCTACAGCACCCGATCAATTTTGATTTACTTCAAATGAATGTTTGTGATTCATACGGCTAACTATTTCACTTACTTCTAGGATTCCATAGACCGGAACACATCCAGCGATCCATCTCAGTATGTTTCGTGAGCAAAACAATTACAGACTCGTGTCGTACCTGTAATTTCAGCGCACGTAATGTTGTTAACGCTCGGGAAATTACTCGCCGTATCGTGAAATCACTTTAACCCGCTCCCATCGTTAGTAATTTCTACCCATGAAACGCATTTTACGCTTATCCCTTCCCTGGAAGGGCACATGGGATGAAAAAAGTGCAATGCAGCAACTCTGGTTGCTTGCATTTTATTTTTCAACCGTTCAAATATAGATTGTAATCAAATTCAATGCATCAAAAATATAAATTGAACTATAGATGATAATGTTTTCAATAATTCCTTAAAAATAGTTCATAAGGAAGGTTTGAAGTGATAAGGAGAACAAGTCCGGAGTGAATTCATATGGTGTCATGAGTTTTTTTTTCTCGTGTCGCTGCGGACGTTGGCGTGATTAACAGGCATTGCGCTATCACGATGAAGAAACAGGTCGCGGATTAAATACGGTTCAGTAATAATAAATTATATTTAGTTGGAGAGAGCGAGATGCATTCGTGGGGTTGGGTGGTGTTCCAATTCAGAACATTACCGCTCCTTTAAGCAGTAAAACTCAAAGGTATAAAAGTGAGTCGACATTGCTGCAAAAACCTGGGGATTCGGATGGTATGGTGGATTCCCACCACGAGCGTCCAGGTTAGAATTCCGGAGGTGACTGAGATTTTACATTGGAATTTAGATCCCATGTTGGGTGCCTTTTGGAGACCACTTCTTGGGATAGAATTCACTGTCGGATGGGACGATACAGCAAGCTTCACATTTAGAAACGTGGAATTTGTAATCGAATTCCTCAAACAGGATGACTTTATGAAATGAAGGGTACAGATCTTGATGAGCAAACTTCCCTACGTCAGGATAATATACATTGGACATCATATTTTTACCGATCAAATTCTGTATAAATGTACTTTTACCTACATTACTATTTCCCCAAAGATATAACTGTTTCTATTTATGAGTACTATTATTAATACTTCTATTAAACCACATAGAAACCTCCAAAGGCCAGCCGAAATAAGATCTATCCACCTTTTTCCAAACTTTAGCAATATCGGTTTTGCTCTTATCATCATCATCATTATTGGCGCTACAGTGAATCCGTAACATGGTTGTTTTCTAAGATAGGGTTGTTAACCCTATGCTAAACCCCCAACCTGGAGGACCGGGTACTTTGATTTCGGAGTTTTCTTCTCCTAGACAGGCTGTCTTTGCCATGACTTGGAGCCCTGTCTGCCCCCTCAGTTCATCTGCCGTACCGCTGCCCTTCAGCTCCGCCAGATGATGTCTGGCCATGGGCCCTACCGACTCATACCATCTTCGGCCCCATGCCAGTACTGGTGGCTGCTGTTGTCCACCACCAGGGATGTTTATCGACTTCCCAGTCTAGATCCGCCGTGTTCTGTATGAGCAGGGCCACCTCGTGCAGGACGTGGCTCATCGCCACGCTGCAGTGTTGTATCTCACTCAGCACTGCATCACGGACAGTCTTGAGATAGCATCCTCAAGGTGGCTCGTCGGCCACCTCTCTGCTAAACCCCTAGTGGTGTGTGGGGACCAGTGTCAGGTTGAACCTGTACTAAAGGTACTACCCCTCCACACCACCTTGACCCCGTTTTGCTCTTATACTCTTCCAAATAACTTTTCAAGTCTCGATAAATATTTTTATGCTCTACTACAAATGGATCCATAAAAGAAAATTCACCAGTTACAGTAGCCCACTTATACAATCTATAATTAATGTTTAACTTACTTGCAGATATATTGGTTAACAAAAAATGGTCTTCCTTCGAAATATATTTCAAACAACCTCTTTCCGAACGGCAAGATTGGATATCTAACTTAACTAATGGAAACAGACACAGTATTCACGTAAATCGTTCAATAACCAAGCACTCACAAATTTAAAAAAAATTTAATATGTTTCTCCACGTTCAATGACGTTACACTACACTCCAATGCAATGCAGTAACTGACAAGTTCTAACTCGAAAGCATCTTTTATATCCTCCCGTTCAAGTGCACCAGCGGGGTCAGAAAAGGTCAAAAAGAAGATATGACCAGGCTTAGCGCGGCTCCCTATCGCCTGACTCGACATTTGATCTCCGGACTTAGACTCTGAAACGGATAAGAAAAGTGGTTATCCCGTACCCGTATAGGTTATTCTAGTATACGCGTACGGGAAAATTTTTCTAAGTCCTAAATGACGTCATCATGTATGTCACAACGGACAGAGGTCGCGTTGCGCCATTGAACTCTCGGTTCATAATGCAATCTAATCACATAAGGAATTACTCTACCACTCACATCATTGACCATTGCATTTTTTCTTAAATTAAAATAAAACCAATTACGTCTAAACTGAATATGACCTCCAATTTGATTGCAAAATATAACGAATTATCTAATATCCCATTCCTTTTATCTCATCATTAACAAGTAAGCTAGTAAAATGTTAAAATTTAATCCATTGCACCGGAAAAATAAAAATATATTTATCGACCCATTGCAATTTGAATGGTTTACAACAGAGAAACTCTTGTGAGTAAAGGGGTAAGGACATCGCGTAAGGACAGTTCTTCCACTCCTTTTGCCAAAAAGTCTATGGAATCAAAGGCGCGGCATCGATAGGTATCGAGCCACTGTCGCCGTAGACAAACCCAGCTCCCATTCCGCTTGCACCTGTATAGCAACAGGCAAGGCACAGAGTTGAATAAAGAGGTGCATACCGGGTTGCCTTTCTTCCGCTGGTACACGACGTCTTTGGTCCTCCGACATGATGGAAAGGTTTGTCTTGATAAATGAAACACAGGACCTGAAACTCACTTATGTATTTCTAAACTCTTTCCCGCAAATAATTTCAAATACATTAGACACATTATATCTAACAGATACCTTAACAAAACTAGATGAATTAAGCGCATCAATGATATCAGGTGGTAAACAAGCAACATATAAATTTGGAACACACCTAACAGAATTGGCATCAACTAACATTTTTGGTATTATATTATAATTATTATTGTCTAACCAACAATCTTTACAAAGTAGATATTTGCGACAACCTGGATAAATTTTTAATATATGATATATCCTTTTAACATATCGACTATTATCCACTTCATTATATTTCCCAATATCAATACCAGGAGGTACCGTATTGTCTTGCAAATCTTTTGCATTGTAATCCCTCGAAACATATTTATTGAACACAGCTTTTGTATCCTTCTCCGTAAGTTGTATAGTAACATCCTCAGGAGGTATTGGAATCTTATTACCGGCCGCCAAAGCATTGACATATGCCTTACAGGCGACATCGGAATCCTTGCCGTAAAAATCAAACTCTTCAACAGATGAACTTAAATGTTTAAGATTAATAGAAATTTTACGAATCATAAATTTAGAATAGTTTTTACATAATCCTTTCAAGAAATCCCTAGGACCAGCAAACAATTTAACCCAATCTAACCGACGGAAAGAAGTATCCCATGCATCACCTTCTAAGTAATAATAAAAATTGTCCTGAATATAATCATGACCGACATGCTTCACACAAGTCACTTACTTAGGTGATATTGTCTAAATTGTACGCCTAGTCAAACGCTGTCTCTTCATCCGACGAAAGGGTAACAATCGACGTTGATATGTCTTTCTCTTGAGATGAAACTTCCTCCTTCGGTATGAGACAGGTCTCCGCCTCCCAATACGGCGTCGCAGCCTCTACGAATAGAAGCCTGTTGCGTAACGCCTCATCGTATATAGTGTTAAAGTTTGAAACAAAAATAATTAAACCTGTGAATTTTATGATTCTACCAGCTTCACATTTAACGGGAGCCAAAAATTCTTTTCCTTCCAACAATCTCTTTAACATACTGGAAACGTGGAATTTGTAATCGAATTCCTCAAACAGAATGACTTTATGAAATGAAGCGTACAGACCTTGATAAGCAAACTTCCCTACGTCAGGATAATATACATTGGACATCATATTTTTAACGATCAAATTCTGTATAAATGTACTTTTACCTACATTACTATTTCCCCAAAGATATAACTGTTTCTATTTATGAGTACTATTATTAATACTTCTATTAAACCACATAGAAACCTCCAAAGGCCAGCCGAAATAAGATCTATCAACCTTTTTCCAAACTTTAGCAATATCGGTTTTGCTCTTATACTCTTCCAAATAACTTTTCAAGTCTCGATAAATATTTCTATGCTCTACTACAAATGGATCCATAAAAGAAAATTAACTAGTTACAGTAGCCCACTTAAACAATCTTTACGGTGCTTCTGGGAACTTTTCGTTAAGAGCAGGCTAATGCCGACGCTGGGTTTTTCACTATTCTTTCTTCATTTCCTAAATAATCACTCCCCAACCAGCCTACCCACTTATACTCAACTTTGTAAATGACTAAGGTGTCTTTTGCCTCAAGTGACGTACCAACCAATAAAATTCTTTTAAGAGGTCAGTGTTTTGAATCGATCATTAACCTAGATTTTTGAGCAAATACTTTTTGGTTCAAGGACTGTCCTGCCTACGATTTTCCCGATCTATATTTTATGGTTTAGCACGTTTCCTAGAGTAAACGTTTTTGCTAGTTACCTATCTATACCTACGAGTAAATACCGTTTAAACTCTTAGTATGCTCTGCCTCATTTTGCAGTAACTCATAAATTCCGATTTGTCTCCTCCCATTGTAATTTTTATTATTAATACACTGCTACACGTGAGCAATTGGTTCATTAGGTTAATGTTTCGTTGTTGGTACTCTATACAAGTTGCAAAGCAATGGAAAGCGGATGACCAGAGAAAAATGGCCGACTCCCACGAATTCGGAGGAAACTCCCTTCGTGTGAAAATTACTTTATGGTTCGCTCTCTTTTGCGGTAAATCATCAGAGTAATCTACCGGGTAGAGGTAGGTTATGATGAACATCAGATAATATTCAACGAACTCTTACATTTGCCGTACCCTATCTACCTCTAGTATTTCTTTTTTCATCTCAGCATAAGTCCCACCTTTCTTCATCCTTTCCATAAAACTTATTCACTTCCTTCCCCTTCCCAGCTTACCCAACATCCTACCCTCTATCACGGCTTTCAGAAAACCATCGCCCCTCATTACTGCTTCCACCCATCTACCCTGCCTTCCCCTAGTCTCATCCATAAGTTTCCTCGACTCTCCCACCATGTCAAGCGCTTCCTCATTTGTCTTCCTTTCCGTCCAAAGCACCTTCTCCCTCCACATCCACATCTCGAAAGCCTTCATCCTACTTTCGTCTTCCTTTCAAATGTCCACATTTCTGCCCCATACAACGCCACACTCCATATCAAGCTCTTCACCAGCCTCTTTTTTACATCCTTACTTAAGGTCCCCGTCATCAGCTCCCTTCTATTATAGAACACTTCCTTCGCTAGCGCTATTCTCCTCCTAATGTCTTTGCTACTGTGTCCTGTTTCTTCTAGCGTACTACCCAAGTAATTACATTGTTCTACTTGCTCCAGTTTGTGACTTCCTACTCTTATCACGAGCCTCGCTTTCTTTGTCCTAGACAATCTCATTACTTTTGTTTTCTTATGATTAATCTTCATCCCGTATTTCTCGCACTGCTTTTCCAATGCATCTACTAATGTTTGCAATCCTTTCGATGACCGACTGACCAACGCCTGGCCGTCCGCGAATCTAACCAACTTTATCCGCTGGCCTCCTACTTTCATTCCCACATCCAGCTCATCCCATGCCTCTCTTACCATCTCCTCAGCATAGATGTTAAAAAGCAAAGACAACAACGGGAACCCTTGCCGCACCCCGCGACCTTTTACTGCCCACACTGATTCAGCCTCAGATACACTCACCTGAGCCCTCTGCCCCATACATAAGTTTCGGATTAGTTTCCTATCACGCCAATCTATTCCTATTTTCCCCAATATCTGCATTAGTTACTCCCTGTTTTGTCTGCCAAATGCCTTTTCGAAATCCACAAAGCAAGCGAAAACATCCTGATTATACTCTCTTTCTTTCTAAAAGTGTCCTTATTACCGCTATCGCATCTCTGGTGGCCCTTCCCTTCCTGAACCCAAATTAGTCATCGCCTAAGTAGTAGTTTGCTCTACTCTTCAGCCTTCTATTTATTATTCTGAGAAAAACTTTGTCGCGTGCTAAATTAAACTGATTGTCCTATACTCCTCACATTCTGACGCTTTCTTCTTCTTCGGGATAGGTATTAATACTGTTTTCTCGAAATCCTCTGGCCATACTCCTTCCTCGTAGATCCTGCAAATAAGTTCGAAAATGGATTCACTCCCCTTACTACATATATACTTCAGTAGTACCGAAGGTAGGTTATCGATTCCCACGGCTTTATTACCTCTCTATTTCCTTATCTTTCTCTCCTCCATTTTCTTAATCATTTCTTCCGTAACCCACTGCTTCTCAACCCTCTTCTTTTCCACCATTCCTATTGTTTTCTCAACCGCTCCTGCGATGCCTGTTTTTTATAATCTCCCATCTTTTCTCTATTGTTCCCATCCGCATTGCTTTAACTTTGTTCTATTATACCAGCTCTTGATATTCCCTCCTTTTCAACCCTTTCAATGCTTCAATGTTCCACCTCTTTATCTTCCTACCTTTACAAAGCCTTTTCAATATAACTTCACAATTCATTATCACCAAATTATGATCGGCCTCCGCATTTGCCCCTGGATAGCTACGCGAGTTCTTTACACTGTTCCTATATCTCTGCCTTACCATTATATAATACATTTGGTGTATCCCAGTATCACCGGGGATTTTCTATGTGTACCTACGCCTGGGGTGGTGTTTTAAATAAGTATTTGTTACTACTACCATATTTCTTCTACAAAACTCAACTGCCTTTTCACAGCGGTCATTTCTTCTTCCTAACCCAAACCCTCCCACTTCTAATCCGTCCCTCCCTTGCCCCACCACTGCATCCCAGTCACCCATCACTATCAGGTTTTTCTTTCCCGGCACTTCTCTAATTATTTCTTCTACTTGCTCGTACACCTCTTCCTCCCTATGGTTGCTTGCGGGCATGTATACCTGTACCATAACGAAATTCGTCGGGCGTGCTTTTATTTCTACCACAAGTATCCTGTCGCTCTCCTGTTCAATGTTTACCACCCTAAGCCCCAGTTGTGTGTTCAGTACCATATCTACCCCACGTTGACCCTCATCTCCACCACTATGGATTATCCTGTAGCTATCATTCCATTAGTTCCCGCTATCCTTCCATCTCACCTCGCACAATCCCAAAGGATCTATATTTCATTTATCCATTTCCCGTTTAGTATATTTAAAGCTTCCCGGCCGCTCATCACGGTCCTTACGTTCCAATTTCCTATTTTTACCGCTGTTTTCCTCCTCTTATTTCTCTTTTTCTTCATATTCTTCCTCCTATCCCTTTTATCCGCCGATGATGATGCTGTGCAACGATTTCGTGTAATCACGACCGCGGAGGCCTTGCCTCCCCCGCTGCCGGGCACGACACCCGCCATAGTGGTCGGTGTTCCGTAGTTGGCAGGAATCAATTCTCTTTGAATGACTTTCACATTCTGGGAAGTGATAGTTGAGAGGTATTCCCACGCCAGTCAACAGTATTTTTAACGTGACACCATCACGAAACTACTTTTCGTCTGCCCTCTATTCTTCGACCTATCTGGCATGGGTGGCCCTACAAGGAGATATAGTACTTGCTCCTGCCAGTCCAGCCCTAGGGGTCATTGGAATGCCCAAGCCCTTCCACCACGTCAAGGTCGTAGTTCAAGGAAGAGTTGCGGCAAATTGCGTTCATAAATCGCTTAACCGTTGCTCACTCTCCACATGCTTTCTCCATGCTTCTCTTGTAGCTCTGCTCTTGGAACTCTTGAGCTATAGAAATGTATTAAGATTTAATGGATGTGGTACGTAGATATCTAGCAGTGTGCAAAATTGTACGTAGCAAGATATATCGCATACCGATTCCGCGTACCGATGGGGCCTCATTTTAAAAATCAATGTGACGTGTTAAATGCAGATACTATGTAAAAGCCGTTAAGCACACATGTAGAGGTTGGGGTACATAATACCCAAACTGAAATCCAACTGAAATTTGCTAATATTGATCATTTAATTAAATAAAGGCCATAAAATACCCGGGCGAATTTTCCGGTTCATAGCCATTGTTCTTGTTGCTAAGGTAAAAAATGACATTGTTAAAATTGGAGAATAATTGATAATTTTGGTGTTCAAACCGTAAATTTAAGCAGAATCGAAGCCTATAAAAATAAATTTCAAGGATTAAATACTCCATTCTTTTATCAATCCGGTAGTGAATATTTTAGCCCTTCTCTTGATGGCTAGTAATTAAAAAAAACTTTATGAAGCTTATGTCCGTCCCATTGCACTCAATTACTCACATGCAAAATTTCAGGTCAATCGATTCAGTAGTTTTCGAGGAGTAGATTGATGAACATACAGGCACTACTACATTTTTATATACCTATTGGTATGATAGAAACAGGTTTGTCCTTATCCAGGTTTAAGAATAGATTATACATAATTTCACTAATGCGTTTTGCAAGTGCGGTAGTTTTGCAATATTTTTTATCGCTCAGGTCTTTAAAAGTGTGTCATTATTTATTGGTGATATAACTAGAAACTATTTTTTGTTTTTTTGAATGCTTAATCAGAGGGATTGAATCACTTTTTGTTAGATTTCTTTAATAATTTTGTCATTGATTCACGTCAAGTCTAATACTTTTTAAGGTAAGGTAAAATGGACTTCTTAGAAGTTTGAAATTGTGATTTGCCCCACTAAACTTTGTAATGACCATATGTTCCCCTCCCAGTCACCTTTCCTTTACGTCACACTACTATCCCTCCACAACTCTCAGCCTTAATTTCCTCATGCTTTTAAACCTTTTTGGGGGTCTATTTCTTCATCCCTCCCCTCCCTTCCTTTCTTGTTTTCTTACGCAAGCAATCCCAAGGCTACCCTCCCCTCCTTCACAAACAGCCTTGTCCGTTACTAATACTCCCCATCCCCCCCTGTTTTCATATCCCCCCTCCAACCCACGGATGCCTATATAATTGTAAGCCACCCAACTATTTGTACCCGAAGATGGCATGAGATGCTGAAACCCGGGTCGTTTCCTTGAAATAATGTGTGGAATAACAACCAAGTGCTTTTTTATTATTAAAATGACGGAGTTCCACAGAGTAACGCCGGAGACAGTGTCTTATAATTAAGGTAGCTATGTAAATCATTGTTAGCTACCAAAGTTTCATACATATCTGAGAGTTATCTAAAATTAAATAGCTGTAAGACCACCCCTTTTTCCTATGGTTAAATATCTTTAAAATATATAGCCTAAGCACAAAATATGCAGTCGGCAGCATCTATTGCATATATATATATATATATATATATATATATATATATATATATATATATATATATGTATAACATCTCCCTGCGTAGGATATTACCATCTTTGCCATCTGACCTAATTAAAAAGTGCGACGAAGCAGTACAGCAAATCTCTCGGTTACGCTCGCCCAAGACCTGGGTGCATGCAGAAAATTGCAACTCATTTCCTTGAAAAGGCCGCAAGCTCATCTCGTAAAGTTTCCTCAAAGTTTGAGTAGGCGAACATTTTCTAGTCTTTTGACTCTTCCTGCTTTGAAATAGCGTGTACCGCTTGTAATTTGTGGAAAACATCTTAAGCCGTTACGTGCGCCAGTTCCCATCACGGCATCTTTTTTAAAAGTAGGGCGCTTTTATTTCAAATAATTCTTTCTTCTTATTGTTACTTTTTATATTGGTGACCGTAAAGCACTGTCTTTTTGGGCTTAACCCACGTCAGGATTTAAAAATAAACAAAGTTTCTTCTCCTTTGGCGGAAACCACGTCACGGCAGGCCCTAGCAAATGAGAAGAAAAATAGTTTTATTTTTAATCCTGACGGGGGTCAAACCTAAAAGAACAGTACTTTACGAACATGGACCGCGAAAGTTTTAACAATTAGACGAATGGTGGCTTTTTTATATAGAATACATTCCAACATGTATATGTATTCATACTATGCCTTTTACAATTAAAAGAGCTTCATTCAAACATCGATAATTTACTTATAACACTTTGTGGATGCACATTACAAAGAGAATTTATATTACAATAGCTAAAAAAATGCTGTAGTATCAGTGTTTCAATTGACGGTTATAGGCCAGGCGTAGAAGAACTTATCCATAAAAATAAACGGAATCCGTGGCAATTCTTCGTTTTAGTTATTTTCGAAAAATCTACGTCATGATCAGGTATTACACTGATGTTGTCTCTTATGGTAATGAAGTTGCGTCTAAACGTGTTTAAATGGAACAAAAATTAATATTTTGTCGTTAAAACTAATTTACAATCAGTCTTACAATCTTTGCCGAGACCAAGACGTAACTGGCAATGTTACATTTGTAGCAAGGTCCATTTCGATCCTTTGACTTCGTGGATAATTAAGTGATTGAAATTAATCAGATTTCTTCTACGTAGAAGAAATAAATTATAAAAGCTTACCCTTGGACTAAAACCTTGACTCAGTAGGACTTAGACGGGTCCAATGATCACTAGAGCTAAATCGTTGCTCTTGGCAGGGCCACCCATGACAGATAGATTGAAGGGGAGAAGCAAGACGAATGGTAGCTAACCTGATAGTTTCTCGCTAAAAATACCGATTGGATTGGCCATGGTAAGCTCACAAAACTATTTTACTGAACGTGGAAATGAATCATTTAGTATTGAGTCCAAGCATCTACGAAATTCGGTTCACCAGGGCGGGCACCATGCACGGTAGAGCCCTCTACCCTATTGTAAACTATGAAGTGTAATCCAAAGCCAGTCTTGAGACCGAAAAACATAAAAAAGTACGACATGTTCCTGCTTCCTTATTAGTAATTTGAAAGACCTTTGAATAGTTCAATAATTCTCTTATTCATTACGAATATGAGTTACTGCGCAATTCAATTAAATAATATACTCCGAATCTAGAGAGTAGTCTTTCGTAGATATTGTCAGATTTTGATGAGACTTTCAAGTTTTGCTGCGGTCCGAGCATTTTTAGCTCTTATCTTGTTTTTTAACTCTTAGCTTTCTTAGCCCATTCTCTAAAGTGTAGTACCTAAAAATGTTCGGACCCCAGTAAAATTCGAAAGTTTCATCAGCAAAATACTCAGAAAGTTATCGCTTGTTTTTCTGTTTCCTTGAATACTCGTGGATGTGTTATTCATCATCCAACCGCAGAGATAGATTTCCTTGGTTATGTACTGCCACCCCGGTACCTCTGAATGCGTTTACAGCAATGTTTAATCTGAGGCGTGATTAAGGGTCTTTACCATGCGTGCGCTGACCTTA
This sequence comes from Pyrrhosoma nymphula, assembly GCA_963573305.1. Taxonomy (NCBI): domain Eukaryota; kingdom Metazoa; phylum Arthropoda; class Insecta; order Odonata; family Coenagrionidae; genus Pyrrhosoma; species Pyrrhosoma nymphula. The sequence goes on from OY754334.1 coordinate 44,297,866, forward strand.
TCGTAACTTTGTTACAGCCTTAATGAATCAGAAAAAAGTGATGGACATTCTTCAAACAATGCATGCTCTTTAAAACCAGTTCTCAAATTTTTAGAATAAGTCGCACGGAGTGCTCGCAACAATGGGCGTTCATGTGTTGAATATCAACAGTGACAATGCGCAGGAAAAAAATCACCATCGCGCCTCTGGGCGATGGCATTGACAAAATAGCGGTTTCATTAATGGAATGCTGCAAGCCAAGATTTTGGCGTCGCGTATTTTCGTTAGTGCCGTGGCCGTCGTTCACTCTCGTGTCGATAGGGCAGCACTGCGTCCAGTCCTCTGCAACCGCGCTGAAATGAAGGCCGCTGACGGAAGCGCAAATTGGACTTATTCATCCGAACGCATTTCACTCGCAGTGATCTCTCGTTGAAGGCGAGAGACAGATATGAGGGCCCGCGGGCGGTAAGGATCACCGTCAGCCTCTACGGAGAACGCAATATTTTCGCTCGCTTCGTCGACGTCCGTGGTTGTCAGAAAAAAGAAGAATCCTTGAGAGTGAAGATCAAGACTTCAAGTCGCCGCATGTGTCTGCGACGAAAGGGCTCGCCAAATCCTAAGGATAAACCACAGGAACAAGAGCCATTACGTTTTTCTTCCGACAATATCGCTGGCATTCTCTTTCACGAACTAGTTATCGTATATTTGATCATTTCAGAATTTCTCGTATTATCCCATCTCTCACACGAGAATATCAAAGCCCAAGGGTTAGTCCGTCATCATTCCGCGATCCCCTATTTGGTCTCAGAAATTCACAATTTATTGGGATTTTAAATCATATTTAAGCAGTGATTTTAATGTGATTAATCAGTTTCTATCCTGCGACTTACCAGGAAGGGAGGGATTACGTAAAATGTATTGAAAGAGGGAAATGAACAAGTCATATGTATTTAACAGAGAAAGGTTCTGACGGCTGTGTTCTTAATTTTGTTTATACAAGCCAAAGGAAGATGTGGAAAAGATATGGTTAGCGCTTCATTTCCTCGTTTTATCACAAAATTAGGTTATTATTAACATAAGTACTTGAAAAAGTGCCATTCTGAATTAGTTTTGAAAGTTCAAACTTAATGCAAAGCATTTTACAATTGTAGCATCATTGGAATCCTCCCTTAGACCAAGACTAGGTAATTCCTTCACGACCCGGGTTTTACTTGAAATCAATTAATATCTTAGTTCATTTCTAGTCCAGTTTTTGTAGTCGTTATTAATGGTGCGTGGGATAGAGATATAGTATGATGTTAAAACAATAATCTTCGTGTCACTAGAAATCTTAACTCTAAAGTAATATTATCCTTGATGTTAGCCTCCGAGCCTCTAGGGACGTCGGTACTGGGGACTGGCTTCTTTGATGCGTCTAAAGTGAATAAAAATAGCATTGAAATGTATCGGTTATAAAATAATAGTTACGATCTTTAGTATAAATACACTAGCAACCTGAGGTGTCCAGCGTTTTAACGACGGTTAGCTGGGAATCAGGCGAACGCGTCACTTGGAGCCCTATGTGTACCATTTCTTAGCACTGCGGAGTGAAATCAGAGTGGGAGATAGGAAAAGGCGATGACATCTTCTTTCCCTCGATTACACTACTTTGTTTGAAAAGTTGATGATCTAGCGGTTTAATGTACTTGCTTTCACAAAAGTAACGTGGTACTGTGGGGTTACCGTTGCAATAAGCTGGTTACCTCGAGTGGCTCGTGAAGAAACCGTAGAAAAGGTAAGCAAAGGTTTATTTTCAATGTGTAGCAAAATACTTCCACCTTTATGAATTTCCTTACTGGCGTACACGATCAATAGTGTGGCTATATACCAAGGTACTCTATGTTATGCTGTGTCCGTTTCAGGTAATTTTAAAATTTCAATTTCCATTCTTTGCCTTTATTCCAACTAACTGCCGTTTACTTACATCACAAAATCCAGTGACCATCGCTAAAGATGACCATTCAGTCATGATTATACAATTTTCCTGGGACAACTGTGTATATATAAAAGCGTATCAGGCTTAACATTGTGGAAATACTTTGTCCATTTTAAATAAAACAAAGTTGGTAAATTTCCACATAGTATATTATCAGATACAACACCGACCAAACCTTGGCTGAAACCTTGGTCGGTGTTGTATTTGATAATATACTGTGTGGAAATTTACCAACTTTGTTTTATTTAAAATGGACACCTGTGTATACCTGAGTAGTATGTAAAAGGGACACGAGAGTACTTCGCGATCCTGTTTTTCCTAGCCCTGAAGTAAACCCTTCTCCCAATGGCGTCATCCTGTCTATCATATCTACATCTACGAAGTACCGTGCAAGCCACCACTAGGGTGTGTGGCACGGAGTGATTCCACACCAGGCATGCAGCACTCGTCACAGCACAAGTCAGAACCTCGCACGCTCCCCCTGGCGCTAGGCGCAAGACAAAAGCAGTCAGGAGAACAGTTCGCAGTCCAACCGGAAACTGGGAGAGTTTTACGTTAATGAACATGCAGAACAATGCTATACACACATCTAGAGGTTAATATTACTAATACTGTTAATTTATGAATGCTACGAGATATCCTTGAATCATGTGACCTCCCGCTCGATCCCAGTCATCTCCTGTGCCTCGGTGTTTTATTTCGAAGGTTTTTGATCGATCGGTATTGGGTTCTATGGCTTCCGTTGTTTTTCCGAATTTAAATCGTCATCGCCGATGTAAACTGTTTGGTTCCATGGCTGCGAGCTGAGAAATTCGAAAACAACTGATATCGAAGCAATACCGATCTTTTGAAGAGATCCTTGGTAGTCAGACGCGCTGAACTCATTTAGCATTTCATTTTTCGCCCGCAAAACTTAGGTACACAGCTTCTCGACTTGGGATGAAATCATAAAGCCGTAGGAATTAACAGCAATTTCTCAACAAATGAGTATCAAAGATATTTCTTATTCATGCATTATATTTGTCGATTATAGTCGATTTCAAATTATATACTACCTTTAGTTATGAATATTTTCCGGGTCAATCCTACCAATATTTGTATTTCAATTGTTGATAGCTTGATCTATTTAAATTGTTGCCTCATGACAGGAAAAAGATGTTAACCGGCATAAAATTAGACAGATATTAATGCCGCGAAACATGGTCAATTTAGACGAAATTAAGGGAGGTGAAAACATATGCTTAAAGATTAGCACACTCGTGTTTAGCCAAATCAAGACATTAAATAACATGAATGCAACGCATCCTTTTCCCATTATCCCTTTTTTTCAAAAACTCTTCTAATTGCACAACACAAAGGAGAGTTTATGCTCATATATACCCTGTTTCCTTTATATTTTGCTCTTTACCAATCTCTAATCTTCATTTCGACATTACTAGCCTGTAAAGAGCTCTGGATATAAATGTTTATGTTCTCACATCCCAATGTGTGGTAAATTAATACATTTATTATTTACCTTTGATAACCATGTACTGCGTGAACGGTTTTATAATGGGTGATCTATCGTTGTTACTATTTAAATGCCTGCGTGAATTGATGAATATTTTACAATGAAAAATTGTTGTACGAAAAATGCACAGTAATGATTAAGAATCAGCTCAAGAATCATTAACATGTCGACGTCATTGCTGAGATATTTACTGGTGATGTTGATGAAAAAATCAGTATCCAGAGGCGCGAAGTTAAGAATTTGTTTGTTTTGGTTACGAAAGGTAGAAGCTGCATCCAGACCACAGTGATTTGGTCTCAAATATAATTTATGTACACTTTAGGTGCCTATGGCGTTTTTTTGTCATAAGCTTTGATGATAATTATTTCGGCGGTCTAACAACTCGGAGTCACATCATTGAATGAGCATTGTGAACGGATCAATTATGTTAGTCATTATCTGGCATCTCAGGTATTCAAAACTTTAATCAGGAATTTCTTTCCCATATTTGGGCAAATTATCACAAAGCAAACAGAGATGATGTTTTGTGCGCTTCAAAAAAACTAGTCTAGCTGTCATGCTTGAAACACGTGCATTAAATATTGGCCAACTTATAAATGGAACGCATGAGATTGGCATTATAAAAGAACCGCGCAATCTGAGGACTGGAATTTATCATGTACCAGTTTTGGTGTCGAGAAATTTCATAATCATTAATGAAATGCTCCAAAAATGTTTAAAATAAATGATGCAGGAAATAATGACAAGATAATGGAAAGAATAGTTCGTGTTTAATCCTCTCAGTACGAGCGTATTTTCATTTGGTACCAACTTGCCAAGAATTGACAGGATTGTAATTAAAGTTCATAACCGTTGGTCAATTAGTTTTGAATGATAAGTTAATTACTTTTTGGATCATTAGTAATGTACTTATATTATCATATTTTTAACCTTCAACTTCCTATTTTACGTTTAACTGTGTGAGGTTCCGTGTCATGCCAGGATATTTAAAACTTGATCAAAATGTATTCAGTGACTACTTATTTGTACTTATTTAATTGAGGGTTTTTTTAATGGGATCAGAAAACCAGCCCGAATACTTTCAACATTCATTGGAAGTGGAGTTTACCTTAATACGATTAAAATTTGATCTCCATCATTGGACGCTGGATGTGGAACTTAATTTGATGACAAAATCCCAGTTTTTCTTCTAATTAGGTGATGACAACAATCGAACGTAGATTACTTTTTAAATAATTTCATGTTCCTCGTTCAAATTTTAACGGCCGTACCATTGCTAAGAGAAGGATTCCGTAAGGAATATCCTTTCTGACTAGATATTCATTGCAAGAAAAACCTTTTGGATCTCTTTGAATTTTTTCGAAGCGTTTGAAATCAGAGGAAGTGCATTCTAGTCAGGACCTTCCAAGGGTGATTTATTTAAACTGAATCAAGTGAAGTTTCTCGGGTCTTTTCGCAAATAAATCTATGTCCCTGGTTCCAGGACATATGACCCAAAAACGGAAGTCTACGGAAGGTTAGAGGGAATGATTTGGGAATAGGGTTTTCCCGTGTTCTGGAACTAGTTCTCATCCTTTGCAAATGCGAGACCAATAAATAATATATAAGGAAAGTGCGAAGTAAAAATATTGATATTAATCTGACCAGTTCATGCGTCTGAAGACGACGTGAGTTTGGTGGAAGAGAAATTAATGGTACTGGTCCAGGCTGAGTGCAAAGATAGTGATGGCGAAACATGGTAGAAGTAACCTGTGCGATGGGTGACGCTAAGGAGAGGAAAACTCATGTGGAAGGGGTTGGCTGGGGAGCGGAGGGATGAGCACAACACATGATAGATAATGCAGCTAACATGAAAGAAGTTGAGAGGGCGGTAAGTTGTCAACTAGGCGTTTCAAGCTTATTTTTACGATCCAAGCAAAGACTGATAAAAACTCACTGATATTGCTACATACATGATGTATTGGTTAGAATATTCCATCTTAATGGTTCGATCAAGGGCCATAGAGAGTTGAAAAATTGATGTTAACAACAAGTTAAGCATTTTTAAGTTGACCTTTAAGGTTTGCAACTTTGAAAACTCTGCTATTCTTAACGCCGGGAATATCATACCCGTGGAGAGGCAGTTCTTAGAAAATGGACTTATCTGCTGAAAATGATATTCTAGGCAACTACCACCATGTTTTGCTGCCACTACGCCTATTTCTTTTCTGTTAGCTACAAAATTCATGGTTACACCATTAGTAAAGAATATGCTCAGGAGGTTCGCGTTAGTTATATAACATGAATATTAGCTCAACGTCCCGAAGGCCCAGTTTTGAATCCTAGCAGTGGCAGGAATTTCTTAAAAGTCAGTCCAATCACGATTCCATAGAATACTACTAGTGTAGTACCTACTCTGACTATCGAATGGGACGTGAAAAAATGTCGTCCCCTAGGTGTATCTTTCAAGAGCACGCTAATGTCCATTCTTGGTTCACTCCACTCTTCTCTCATTCTCAGAATAATCCTTCAACGCCCTACTCATTTGCTCTTAGTGACGCAATGACCTTCATTTGTCAGTTACTCAGACTGTTCTCGGTTGTCTGTCATATCCTCGAAATAACCAATCAACAAAACGGATGTGTTCTATCGTAGACACTGACTTACATATTTTCCTCTTTTTCATTGGCCTATCTCTGTATTCAACTTAGTATATTTCCATTCCTATTTTTATCTGCCCGTTCCTTCATCGTGTCTTAAATTTGCTCAGCATCTTAAAGCAAAGTTATTTTAATCGAGAATTCCACTCGTTAAGGTAGACTTAATTGGAAGAGAGGAAAAATCCTCAAGATTAGTGAAGGCTAAGACACCTATCATCTTCAACGATTTCTTTCGTCATCTCAGTATGCGTCCTACCTCTCTTCCACCCGTAGATACACACAAAACGTATTTTCTTTCCACCCTCCCTCGGCTTACACAACACCCTCCCTTCTACAAGGAACTCCAGCATCCCTTCGTCACTTACTACCTGTTCCAACTACCTTTCTTCCCTATTAATCTCCTCCAGAAATTATCTCTCCCACTGTATGAAGTAGGGTCTTTCACGTTCGTCTTTCTTTACGGTAAATATAGCTCCAAATGATAGAGTTTCCCACTCGTAATTCTTTTTTTGCGGTCTTAGGCGTTTACAAGTATATGTGAGTATGTTGATAGAGTTAGGGTTGCTTGGGGGAACTGAAGCAAAGCTGAGATATACGTGGCGTCGGCATTGGCCGCTCTTTACGTCTAACGGGTCCATATTAAAATGTATGACTCCTTTTCAATATGACATATTACAATGTAGTGGAATCAGTTAAGTTGCTATATAATTGATAATCGGTTGACATTTATAGCATGCATTTCTCCCAAACCGAACCTGGCTCTATTGGCTCAAAACCTGTCTGCTGTCTTTTAGTACTCACAATCAGCCCTATTTCAAACTGTTAGCTCTCACAAACCCAGAGGAATACGATAAGTAGCTATAGTGTTCGCAGTCGGTGGCAATTCGTTGCGTAAGTTGGAGGAAAATACTGGGTTGAGTGTTTTATTTGCTCTCAGTGGTTGTCGATAATCATTTGATATAATACCTCCCGAGACATCTTTCTGCTATCTGACAGACCCCTGCGTGTTGTAACAAATTAGTTATGTAATTCTACGTTTTTTAAATCTCCTGAGTCGAATTTGATGAAGTACAATCTGAGCCCCTGACAAAAAAAGACTGCAATAAAATTTACATAAATATACCATGTAGAAGGTTGGAGCAATCATTTTTGTATGTTTGAGTGTTATACCCCGGCGTGATTGCTTCGTCTACACTATTGCTGATATCGCATTTATTGGGATACGGAGATTGTTGAAGGTTGATATTGAGTTGGAAACGCGCTGTTGGTTTAATGTAATTGAAATGCGCCAAATTGGATGCGCGATAGTGAAAAATAGGTATATTCTTAACCAATCGCAAACCTCAATATGCCGCCGGCGTGATCGTTAATGAAATTGAATATGTAATTTTTCGGTTGGTATTCCGCTGGAATTCCACTTTTAGCCTTCCGAAAAGGCCCATTGCTTCCAGTCAAGGCATACAAATCGTATAATTTACCTAAATGCGATGTATATGACCAGCTCGAATCCCGTTAAAAGCTTCTGATGAGTCTTAAAATAGATTTCATCAAATCAGAATTGTTTATATGAAGCTGGTAACGGATCTAGTAATTTTCAGTAATTTTACCATGTAAGGTCTTAAGTGACACTAGAGATCATTTATATGAGTTGAAAAAACTACTAAAAAATGGTTAGATATGGACTGCCATTATGATACATAGTGCTTTCCAAATTTCAATTACTTGCACGGACGCCATCCATTGGCCAGCCGACGAGACGTGCTGTGAAATGCTCGCTGCAAGATAGTGGCTGTGGAGATCCCCATGAGCGTTTAAAATTGTGATCGGATAACCTGCGCAAGCTCTTTTTATTGGCTCATTTTGATTTTTAAAGTTGCTGCACGTTCATAAGGGCAGCTCATAAAATTTAATAGGTACTTGAGTGAGTTTACTTACCTTTACCAGAACAAAAGGTAAATTGTGTATCTACCTATCTACCTCTCAACTTAGTTACAAGGACATCCTATCTTGGAAACGTCACCTGTCTCCAAAATGTTCATCGCCCTTTCCCCCTCTCCCCGGGGGGTAGCAGTAAAATTCATAATTATTGGCTTGTTTAATAGTCCAAACGGCGCACCGGTCTGGACCGAAGCTTCATAATGAATCGACAGGAGCAGTATCGGCGAAGCTAATGGAAGATATAAGCGCCTTCAATGCCAAGAAAACGTCTTCTGCTTGGGGGCTTTTAAAATTATGGTCACTTAAAGACCCGCTGCCGCTTAAAGCATGGTCAAACAGTAAAGGGAGGGGAAGGTCGTAGCCGTCCAGAGTTTCTCTTTTCAATGTTAGACCGGACACACGCGAGCACACAAACCATCGGAATCATCGAGCTGTAGCGCTACCCTTCCGACGACGTTGGACCCATTAATGCTACCATCAATCTGCCGATGGCTCTTCTTCTTAGCAACCGAGCGAAATGACTCTTAATTCTTCTTGGAAGGCATGTGACGACGTCTGTGCATTTAATCCCTCGGAGTAAAGGGAGGACGTAATATGTGCGATGGGCCGGGTAGGATATTGTGGGGACGGGGGAGGGGCGCGTAGCATGCTACGGGGAAATCTCCTTTTACTACTACATCGCCTTGTCTTCTGATATCGGAATTTTACGACGGTGATGTGAGCACGGGGAGTTTACCCCTCTCGACGTCGTAAAACAATTATTATTACGAAGTATGCAACGACTAAAGGGACCGGCCGTAAAATTGTTTATGAGATACAAATCCTCCCGAAGCCCGAAAATGCGATCGAGGTTCTTTTTATTCGTCAGTTTTAATTTACATTCCTTAGGCTTCTTTTTTAATCAGACAAGTAGTTAATTACGAGTGGAAGCAGTAGTAGGGAGATTTTATACCTCAGCGCTACATGACAGCTTACGATTAGATTTCCAAGCTCTGCACGTGTATGTCTTTGCAATCGGGTATTGCTAGGTATTTCGGTGGTGGGACTAAACTTGAGAATGTGGGTTTCGGCACCATGAGATGATAGTGTGCCCGAAGAATGCAAATTTGGCTTTGTGTACTAATATGAATGCTGTAATAGTAATCGATTCGTCTGAGGTAAATCTGCTTATCTTTTGCTGAAGTAGGAATCATTGAATGAAGTCCTCGTTGTATCTAAAAGTCGAATTTACACCTGTATTATGGGATTTTTAGTTACTCTTAGAAACCTAACTAAAACTGTCATTTCAGAGTCATTAAGCTTGATTCGTTTGTCCCACAAGTTGGGGCGGATATATTCTTTTGCCATGCTTTATAGTTCATCGGCTCGTCATGCATCGTAGATTTAAAGCTTTAAGGACTGTTTGGACAGCGTGATGTCGTAAAAAAATCCGTTTCCTTATTGTGCAACGGTATGAACTCAGTGGCTATGAAAATTTCGACCCTTTCACTATCGAACACTTTATCGATACGATGATACTAGTCTAAACATAATTCAAGGAGTGGTTCCAATGCCCTTATTTTTTCTAATAAACGTAAGGATTTGTTGGTCTACCACTGAGGGATCTTAAGCCAAAAAGATTTCGTTTCATCGATTCTAAATTTTTGGCGTGTATGGAGATGCTTGATGTTCCCCTTTAATTTCAAACCTTTGAGAGTTTTCTATTCGTCCTAATGCGCTGTTAATGTTTCAACACGACCGCACATTTCTTTCATTCATTTTCGACCATGCGCATTAAGAAACGGTTAGGGGTTAATATGAGGGGCTACATCTCAGGTTACCGGTCATTACAATGAATATACTATTAATAATGGTGACTTGATTCGAGCAATATTAGGACAAACTAGCCTTCCTTTACATCGTGTTTTTTTAATGAACAAACCTGCCCTGGGAGTCTAAAATCCTACCCAGGCGGGTTTCAAACCTGCGATCCTTGAGTTGACAGGTAGGGACTAAACCCCGCCGCCATCGGGGTCATTTGAGGGGAACCTCGCTCGTTCGGGTCCTAATCCGAGACATGGCTTGGCTTCGGGCCTCCGCAGTGGCCCAAGCTTCGCAACGGTAGGGACACCACACCGAACTGACCATTGGCAGTGCAATGTAATAGTTTATAAAATTTTAATTGGTGTGTAATGAGTGATGTTTGTTTATGTGCAGATTTACGTGAAACTTTGCATACGAGTAACCATCTCTATAGATAAAAGTGAAAACATGGTAACGTTCCGATTTGGTTTTCGGCAATTCAATGCTATGTACGGAATAGATAACGTAAGCGCAAAATATTGCTTGTAACATTAAATAAAGACCCTTCACTTCCAATTCCGTCAATTTATTGCTGAGGTATAAGCTGGTTAAGACATTAGTGTGAAGTGTGTTGTTGTAAGACAGCGAGTCATACAACATTCTATGGTTGCACATTTTTAAAGGCAAAAACTATTTCAAATTTCAAAAAATATAGCTTAACATCATTTCCACTAAAAATATAAAATAGAAGGATTGAAGTTAGATGAGTGCTTTCAGTCTAGGAGGTGTTTAGCAAAACGGAGTTACAGTCACGGTTTAAAACCTTTTTCAATGTTCAAAAACTTTGTGCCAGATACATTGTCCCCCCTTTTTACCGTCCCTATCCCATTGTCGTTTAATCTTTGACGATGTTTTAATATTTTCCCTTGTGTATGCTGTCCTTTGTTTTATAGCAGACCTAAGCCTCCCCTCCTCCCAAATGGCCTTCCACTCCAACCCATCCCCCATATCCTGTCCTATAAATTAAGGCGCCAGCTGTACCTGAACATGTTGATGATGATTTTGTGACATCAAAACAGGTCAGTTTATTAAAAAATGTGGAAAATTACAAAATGATTTATTCTTCAAAAACACCAAGATTCCATTCACACTTCGCCTACCGAGATGGTAGGCGAAATGTGAATGGAATCTTGGTGTTTTTGAAGAATAAATCATTTTGTAATTTTCCACATTTTTTAATAAACTGACCTGTTTTGATGTCACAAAATCATCATCAATACGAGTGAGTTAATACGAGTGAGGTTCGTTGACAAAATAGGATACTCGGGATAGAGTATCGACGTAAGTGTGCGGGCGTCAATAATAATTTTTCTTTTTACACTAAGGCTTTCATCAGTTTTTTTACCACATCCTATGTTCACGTTATTATGTTGCTCTACGCCACTCTGGGCAGAGGTAAAATTCGAGGATTCTTCGTTAACTCTGCGGGGTAAAGTCCTGTCACGGTAGGGACTCTCAACTAGGTGGATTTTTAACCTATCAAGGAATGGTTGTGAGTCTATGTCCGATATTAATTAATATAATACCCAAGTACAAAATGGCACAGGAGAAGTTTTTTGGGGAAAAATCTTATATATAAAAAATAATGTTTTTCTGTTTGTTTTTTATGCACTCCAATCCGGTTGCGATGAAACTTTGGTGAGATGTTGTGCGCGTACCCATAACGGTTTCTAATTATAAAAATGGGCATTTTGTGGCTGTTTTTATCCCAATATTGTTAATATTTACTCCCATAAGAAAAGCATTGAATTCGGTGCAGGCAATTTTCTTATACGCTTCGTTTTTGTCCATGTATTGCATTTTTATCTCGGAATTCATCAACTTTTTCTACCATTTTAACAATACAAAATTTCCTTGGCAACCAGGCGTGAATATCCATTTAATAGCGATTTCATGAATGGTTATTCACTCCTGCAGCATTTAAAGGCCAAGTTCAGTGACTAATTTGATTGTTGTAGCAAAAGCCTGTTTGCCTTGCCTACTCAATGACCATCAACAAGGCACAAGATCAATCGCTTCAAGTGTGTGGACTAAATCTGGAAAATTCATGATTTTCACGTGGTCAAATATGTTGCATGCTCACGATTGGGACAGACCAGTAATACCAAATTCAACACCAACTGATGAACTCGACGCTTGCCTCAAAGCGTTGCATCTTTGAAGACATATGCATAAATTCACGTTAACGACCAGTATGCGCGTAAATCTGCAGCGCAATGGGCCACCCATATTCTCAAAACAGCTATTGGACATTGGTAATGGAAAAGTACCAGTTGATGGCGACACAAAATATATTTCAATTCTATTGAACTTCTGTGTCATTTCTCCATCGATTGAAAAATTAATTTAGAAAGTTTTTCCACTAATTGGTACCAAATACAAAAATCACCAATGGCTTTGAAAACGTGCTATTTTGACGGCAAAAACATCGACGTCAATGCAATCAACTACGTCATCCACGGAGACATTTCGGAGAAGTCTGTGCCCTACAAATCGATTGAAAGCGTCATGAATGAGGACTAGGTTTTTAATTATCCAATTGAGATTTTTAATTATCCAATTGAGATTTTTAATTCGTTGGATAATTCTGGTGTACAACCGCACAAATTGTCACTCAAACATGGTGCACCAATAATTCTTTTCCGCAATATTTATGCACTACGATTGTGCAATGGAACTAGGCTCACTGTCAAACAACTGCTGCCCAACGTCATCGATGCGACAATTCTGAATGGCAAGTCAAAACGGGAAGATGTGCTTATTCCACGTATTCCAATCATTCCCACCGACATGCCATTTAATTTCAAACAACTACAGTCCCCGTCCACCTTGCATATTAAATGACAATCAACAAGGCACAAGGTCAATCGCTTCAAGTGTGGGGGTTAAATCTGGAAAATCCATGCTTTTTACGTGGTCAATTTTATGTGTTGCATACTCATGAGTGAGGCACCCGAAAAAATTATTCGAGTGGTAAATGAGTGACGGGAGGTGGAGGGGTCGAGTAAGGGGTGATTGAAAGAAAGTATGTTGAATAGTTTCGGGAGTCTGTATAAAAAAGAACGCTGGGTGAGAGACGGAATTTAGGTAGTTGAAGGTGATCACTGCTGCGGGTTTCGCGGCTTGGAATATGAATGGAGAAAAAAAGGTCAGTGGATCGGAAATTGTGACTGGAGGAAATTTATGTCATGAACTTGTCGGTGGGTTGACAAAAAGGAAATTCCAAGAGATGGCATTATTTCGCTATGGGATGAGCTACGCTGGTGGGGCTCACGGTGAAGGACAGTCGATGTGAAAAATATAAGGGGACGTTCCAAAAGTTTTAAGCTGGTGGGACAGGCAGTTGACTAGATTAATGAGCAGTATTCAACAATGAGGGTATGCATCCAGTTAAGATCATTTTTAGTGCTAGGTGGTCTGATATTTCAGTGTAGAGGATTCCCACAACGGATATAGCTTTCGACTTATTCTCTCTGACATGAGGGTTGAAGGTATGTTTACGGTCGAAGGTAACGCCGAAGTCTTTATGCAAGGTGGTGATAGGAATCGTCCTGCCGGATAGTTGATATTGGTTGTATAAGGGTTTGGACCTAAATGAAAATAACATGGAGGCTGAGTTTAAAGGATTAATGTTGAGTTTCCACATATTGCACCAGTCTTCAACTGAGCGAAGGGCAGATTGGAGGGATTGAGAGCCGGCAGTGGTGTCAATTCTTTTGAATATTTGCAGTCGTTTGCGAAAAGAAGAATCTCGCAGGCGTAAGAGAGGGTGCAGGATGTAACGTCATTGATGTACAGGGCAAAAAGGAGAATACGGAGGACGGTACCTTGAGGGACGCAAGAGGAAACGAGAAGAATAGGGGAGGTAACACCGTCGACCACCACTCTCTGCGAGCGTTGAGTAAGGAAGTGAGAAAGGATGTCTAAAGGCCGTTTTACACGGTGCACGAAATTGCACAATTTCAAATTAAATGTTCACGAAATTGCACATTTTCAAATTAAATGTTTTTCTCAATCGAGCGTGCAATCATTTTCGAATTAGAGCAGGGGCTATTTTGACATCTCGCGTTCATGCATTCGCGCATGCGTTCTTGCAATTCACGGCTTTACACGATGCAATTTGAAATGCACGTTCGCTCGTACATCAGATTGTGCAATTACGTGCCCCGTTTTAAACAGGCTTAAGAAAGGACCGTGACAATTGAAAGCATTTTCCAATTTATGTAATAAAATTGAATGATTCACAGTGCCAAAAGCTTTGGAGAAGTCAATGTAACATCAAGTTGGTAAGAGGCTTCGAGTGCAGAGGGGATGTGGTGGTGCAATATCGATAGATTGGTTGAACGAGAGCCCCCAGGAAGAAAGCCGTACTGATTCGGTGAGATTTAGGGAAGGGTGAAAGATAAGAGACGGTCATGGAGAATACGCTCCAGTAAATGAGAATGAGTGGGGAGGACAGAGAAATAGTTAGTAACACTTCCTTTGGAGCCAGACTTCAACATGGTGACTAAGTTAGCAGTTTTTTTAAATTTAATATACAAAAATCATTGTCTTTCATTTAATTTGTATATGTAAATGTGTCTGCATTGTATACGTGTGCCTACTTATAAAGAAAAACAGGCATTGCAACGCATGCCGGACATAGCCAATAAGAAATAAATAAAAACCTTATCACCCCTCAAACCCCAGATATGGTTTGTCAATCCCAAGTGTGGTTTGTCAGCACTCAGTTTTCTTTTTGTGCAATTGAAAAAATCTGGAAGTAATTAGTTGAATAATTTTTAGTATTTCTTTAGAACAAATAATGTGACAAGTACTTGTGTGTGGGCTCTGGTTAAAAGAAGAGTCTACCTTATGTATTCAGAATAACGAATGCTCGGTCTCATAGGGGTTAAGATGCGCCAGCAATTTTTTTCCTAAAACGTTAATCGCTTTAGTTCTTTTCATCCTGTCAGAAATATAATTTGGCATCCTCTCGAAATCCTTCACCGTCTCTTCTTATTTGTCCCCATCGTTTTCGGCGCACGTGGCCCCGGAGTGATTCCGCGGAAAGGCCTTATCTCTTCCCGCTTTGCAGCCACACGTCCCGGCGATTATAGTCATCCAGACGTCAACACTATTCCACGATTTCCTCCTCGCCTCCAAAAGCCGTCCTCCGTCTCTTTAACTTCATACTATCTTGTTTTCCTCTTGCCTCATGTACGCTTCCTGGTAGTTATGTATCTTATTAACTTCGATGTAATCAGGGTTAAAATACTGATAGACTTGGAAAGCACAGAAACACGTAAAAAAAGGGGACCTACAAATAAATTTTGGACGTTTCGTCGGTCAATCCGTCATCGTTGGCGGTATCTCCTACTACTACTGCGAAAGCGCTTCAAATACCGAATCCCGAACTAAGACTTGAAAGGTAATAGTAGTTTATAAATATGCATGCCGCTTTTTTCAGTATCCCAACGCTAGGTACATATTAACTGTAATTTCAGAAACATATTGATTACTACCGGAGGAAGACACCAATATCCGGATAGTGCGTCCCTCGAATTATTTTTTGCATAAAAGTACCACTTTTTTCATGATAAAATGTCTTTTCATCGTGAATATTGAAAGTCAGGGGTAAAAATAGTGCCTGTAAAATATTGTCAGTTTGTTGATACCAGGATAATAGAGATTGTTTAGATCCAAACCATATTTATAGTCAGTTGTTTCATCCAAGATGTTATAAATGTTAGGTTAGGTATAGGTGTATTGCTAACTGGAAAGAAATTTCAATTTCAAAGATACTTATTTCCAGTGTTTTTGTACAGAACATGATAAAGTATAAAATGATAGTTTGCAACATCTTCCCCCGGCCCCTTCAGTTCATCTCCGGCAATGCAAAAGGAGAATAGTACACAATATAACAAAATTTCTGTGAAGGTAGTAACAGCCATTTATGTATCATGAAGAGTTATGTAATTACTCGCATACCTAGATATATGTTCGGTGCTTTCACATTAAAAAATGAATATTCTGATGTTTCTGACATATTTGCTTGTGCATATGACTAACTATAAAACTTTTTTAATGATTTATTGTTGATGGGAATCAGTGACGAAGAATAAAACATCACACCTCCGTACAGGTTCTTTTACGTAAGGTGGCTTTTTTTACTGCATTATTGAGACACCAAATAAAAAATTTCTTTTTGACAACAATGCAAATAAAAATATCCCCATAAGCAAAACTGGCGGGATGCGCCAAATATTCATGCCAGCAATAAACTTATAAGCTATATAAAACAAAACAACTATGATATATGGTTAAATTTTCAATCAATGTCTGACACGGAATGGCTATAAACTATTCCTTGTTTTCCGGTATGTTCGAAGCGTTCGAAGTGAGGCACCGACTCTGACTCTACTCAATGGAATGCCCATGATACAACTATGAAAAATATGCATTGCAATGCCACAATGATTTTAATTAACTCCCTTTTATTCTTACGTGACTTCCCCAAGATGACATCCTTAAAGATGGATGGTATGCAGGGACGAACTCTGTCTAATTACATGGAATGATAGTGAAATTGAAAACGTTTTGTATTGTCACAATAAATTAAGTGTACGCAAACGAGAATACGAACCACATCGCATATTTAAACATTAATTAGGATGCGATATATATATTAGCATTCATGGTCTACTGAATGGAGGAACAAAATACGAGGTGAAAAAATCGGCTTTGAAGGTTTGACTAAGTGCAATTTTTAAATATATTAACTATTGTGATTTGCGACGAGGCATTTGCCCTCGTTCCTACTTCCGCATCTCTTATTTCTTTTTTTCCTCCATTCCATCCCTTTCTCCTCCAATTTCTCTTCTCCGCTCCTTCCGTTTCCACTCTGATGGAAGTCAAGTCACTCGCCCGTAGCAGGTAGGAGGGGGAGTGTTTTCACTGCTTTGCGGGACAAAATGAACCGTAATACGGCTTCAGTCAGCCGATGCGATTGGCGCGCCGACTCGTGGTAGGTCGGCAGAGGTTCTCAAAAGCGTTGCTTTTCCAACCAATTGCGAAACGTGAGCCGCATCAACGAAATCGGACTCCTCACCCTCGATGACCCCGGGGGATATCACTTTGGTTGTAGCCTGCCTAACCTCTCGGTCCAAGCCCGCCCCAACATCACATGACTCATCCATGCCTTCTTGTCCGTGGCTCTCGTAACTCGTTTTATGATCTCTTTATTGTGGGCCTACTTGTGCGCACTCCCGAACTGATTTGAAATGGTATTCACTGGAATATGTATTCGCGCCGAATTTCAAATGTTAATACGCCCCCGAGGTATGACGTGGTCGTCAGTGTTTGTTCATGACTGGCATGACTGTTACGCGCATCACGGCCTGAATGCGATCAAGATAGGAGAGAACGCAAAGTGAATCCTGTGTAACTTCACTCAGAGAGCATGAATGATATTTATTTGATTATAGGTAGTTAAATAGTAGCAGTAAAACTTTTGTGTATTTTTTTACCATTACGATGCAGTGTCCGTGAAAATTCACTTCTATTTTCCGTTGTTCATTGACAGAGAGATCTGTAACATGTATTGATTATATATGCTGCATACATTGATATTATATGCTGTCTTTGGCGCACTCCCTACCTATCATTAGTGGCGAAAACATAGCTCATTTGTATGCCATCTCCACAAGCAGCCAGGTGCAATACATTGTCATGACCACTTGGTTGCCTATTTTTCATCCGCGGCCGCTTTATCTGCAGAAATTTCTACCGACGAGTGTCTCAAAGATACCTCGTACGCTTTCTTCTCTAACTAAATGACATTACTCTCATGGCCAAAAGCGTCTTCCTTGGAATCCTCCTCCCAAGTGATTATTGGAATCCTTTCATGTCATCTATAAATGGAAAGAGAGTTTTTCAAAATTGCGTGTTTCATGATAGTTTTCTAATGTCTTTGACATTACGAAATAGCCTTTGCCGTCCGAGCACGTTATGCTAAAGTACGACGACTAAATTGCTCTAAAAGTTACTGCTAAGATATATTTTGCTATCATCGTTATGCCATGAACGCGAGTGAAGAAACTTTTTTCTCACTTTTAAGAAGGCATGTTAGCGAAGATGACAAATCGTAAGATTGCTAAGCCTAAAATGACAGAAAATGTGGGATCTGAGCTCAAATGAATTTGAAGCTACATTATCTTGATTTTCCTATTTGCACTTTTTTGGCCTTTGCAGTACTTTCGTCATTGCTGTATCGACATTCAACTAAGCATAGCTAAAATGGTTATGAGGGTTAATAGACTTCCTCTTGACTATTTTATTACGTCTCTTGTTAACAAAACAATGGTATCGCTGGAAAAATTCACGCCCAATTGATTATTGGCTGCTTATTTGCTCACTAACCTAATATTACAAGGATGCCTAAAAGAGAAATAATCGTCAAGTTAGCTAGATAATACTTCATCTCTCTCTACCAGCATGGTGGGTGCTGATTGTTGAACGTGCTCGCCTTGTGACTCAGGGCTTCAAATAATTAATTGCGTTGCCCTCCCTATAGAAATGGAATAGCCTACATAAAAAAGATAAGAGACCAAAGGGGGAAATTCAAGTTTTCCATTGCGTTCAATACAGCCCTCTGGGATTAATAATATTTTATTGATTTAAATGGCTTCATGTGTGGCTCATTGTGGATTAATGATATGGGTTTTAGGGATGAAGGTGAACATCAGAATGCGAATTACGCCTAATTGAACTTTGAAGAGGTACTGAATGAGTGCATGTTATAAACAGTGAATGGAAAAAACACTATACGCTTCAATAGTATTCATTGCTCTTAGTAGGTATAACTCTATTGAGGGCATGAAAATGTCCTGAATTTTTCTGCAATGTTCCAACATTTGCTATTAAGCTCATATGTTTGATTCCATGCATCTCCATCATTTTCGTATTTTTAAACGCCTTACTACACCTATTCATTTCCATGCATTTTTTTCTGCATTTTTGGTAGGGACCTATCATGTTACAGTTGCGAAACGTGAATCTTTATTTTTCGTTGTGTTAAAAGATAAATATAGGGCTGCGCCAGCAAATTAGGCATTCATTATATTTAAATGTTTGCATTTCTTGACAGGATCGTGCGTTTAATGTTCCCGAAATGAAAAATTAATCAGTGCTGCATTCATTCCTGCCACCTTTCCTTGTCAACTTCACGTAATCACACTTTAACTGTGACGGTGTCGACGGCATGGATTTCCATGCTATTCCGAGTCATTACTCAACAAAGGTAGAGCTGATGTGAGAGAAATTGTTTTAGTTAAAAGCTACTCTGACGCCTGTGTCAACGTGAGATGAATTGGTACGGTGTGGTTATATGTTACTCTGCCCGTCGCAAAAAGGTTGCCTGCTCTTGTCTGCTGGGACAAAGCTTGGAACTCATCCGCTAAATTGCTTTAACCATTTTCAGAATGCATGGCTATGTCATCATTCTATGGTGGGGACCTGAATGATATGATCAAAAGAAAAATGATGATATACCTTGCTCCACCGAACTCAATTCCAGATTCAAAATCCCCTACAGCAGCTTCATTGTGTCAAATAGTTATCAAATTCATACGTGTGTTTAGCAAAATTCAATGGAGATTATTCAACAACGCTTTAGGAGACGGAGGTAGTGAAGTGTTGGAGACATAGACACTTGCAAACTTGGAGAATTTTATTTCAAATAGTTTCAACTGCAGTCAATCATCGGTTCATACCTGTATTTCATAGTTATTCAAGGACCACTTATCATGTTAGTACTCTATTTTGCTTGGCAGTAGCAATGCGAAACGTATGTAACTACTATAGATACCTACCACTATATCCACCTATAGCCATTGCTGTTCATTCATGTGTGGGTCTAGGTATAACAAGGATTTTCAACTTTTTCTGTCAGTGTTTTTTGTACACACTTCATTCCAGGGTATGCTTTTCTTCTGTAAATCTCTTTCCACTTACTTAATCTATTGTTTACTTGATATTCATGAAGGTCGCAAAATATAACTAACTACGTGTACCTACCACATGTACCTACGAGAAAAACTAGTACAAAACGAATAACGTTTGTATTGGCTTTAGATCCTACTATTATTCTTTCATGAAAGTCTTTTTATACATAGTACATTTTTATCTAAGAATTCTTAGTTCCTTTAGGAATTTAGGTTTCATTTGCAATCTTGTAACGGGTTGAAAGGAAAACTGTTTTGATATGATAGATTGTCAAGACTATAAAGATTGCCTAGTTAATCGAAGGCATAGTGATTGGTAACGTAAATGGAAAATCAAAAAGCTCTTAAATAAGCAAAGGTTACTTTTCCACTGTTAACCCAGCAATCGCATGTTTACCTGGAAGGATGATTGGACAAAAGAAAAACACATGCGACGACCACCATATAAAAATATCCGCGTTACTTAAAAAACAAGATAAATTTGGGGAAATATTTATCTAGAGAAATAAAACATTCTGTTAGATATGCGCAGTTTAAGTATTAGACCATTCTGTTGTTCCCTGGGGCAAGCTAACGGACCGAATTTTAATATAGCTTCACAATAAAATAAGGAAAAATGATGAAACACAAGGAAATCACAACCGTAAGCATGTACGAAGGCCATCGATCGCCCTTTTCTCAAAAAGGACTGGAAATGGAGGCTGTGGGGGATAAAAGACCAGGGATGTCGGGCGGAAGAAAAACCTCGGCAAGGGAGTGATGGAGAGTAGTTGAAGAGAAGATGGAAGAAAGGAAGAGAAGATAAATAAAAATGAAAAAAAATAATAATACGACAAAGAAGACGTGGGCAGAGATGGGGCACTGGGGTGTGGGCCATGGAGCGCGAAATATAATGGGATAATTTTTTTCTTTCTCGAGTTCAAACCGATCGGAAGGAAATGGGAGGTGGATCGTGACCAAACAGGATATTAAAGGCAGGAGAGAGAGAGATTCCTGGACGAGAAGAGAGAGTTGCAAGTAGAGAAAAAACAGGAAGGGCAAGAGCCAAAATAACTTATAATGGCTGGAGTAGTAATCCTGGATCATTGAGTGCACATGTAAATAACTTTTTAATAAGTCAACAAAATATTAGGACCACATAACTTAAGTACATCCATGTATGTGGTGGAACTCACAATGCAAATGATGTATGAATTATAAATTTACCGGTTTTTCCTTTGAGTAAGCATGTTATAACTTTATCAATTGAAAGTTTATCGGCAGGGTATTCGAAATTTAGGCAAAAATTACATTCCAATATATTTGCTTGAAATCCTTGATTCAGCGTGACACCTTGATATTTGTAAGCAACCATTTTAATAATGTAAATAATGTATTATTGCAAGTTTAAAAGAATATATGTACCTTGTGTTATCGAATTATTACGAAATGTATCTCATTTGCAGTAAGACTACGTGAAAGGGTGGATTTTCACTGGCAAATTACCTCCGCAAGAGGTTGAAGTCTTCTCGTGTCTTCCACCAGGTCAAGTATTTGGTTTCCGACGGTTTGATGACTAAATCTACCATTTTTTTCAGGGTAATTAGTGTTGCACAATTGTTGCCTCCTTATATATTCTCCGGCTCAATTCAAGTAGCTTCTATTTAGCGGGCGCCAATTTCACCCCTTTCCGCCTTAATTTTGAGGAGCGAGTGTTTGAAAGCCTCGCTCAGCTCGTAGACCGTGTCGCAGTTAAAGTTTCTTGTTCCTATCAGGTTTTCTATAGTCTCCTTCGTCAGGCGGTCTCATTAGCAATTGAATTCGCTAAGTAAGTATGTTAGCGTCGTCAAATGAGATGAAATGGCCCATGCCGGGACTGAGAACGTTCTGTGAACATGCCGGGAGGGGTCGCTGATTTTTCACGATGGCCCTGTCTGATACACCTGTATTCCTTAAACCGAGTATCGATGATCCAGCCTGTCTTACCAATGCACACCTCTCCAAACTGGCTTGGGGTTCGATACTTGCCCGGAGTTTTCAGCCCAAGGCTGTCTTTTACTCTTACGAGTCGGCTTCTTAGTTTCTCATCTGGTTTGTGGATCGTACTATCCCCCGTTTCCCAACTTATGGTGGCTGACCTTAAGTGCCCACTGGGCACTTAAGGACACTGCCCAGGTGTACCATTCACTTTTAAAGTCAATCAAAGAGGAGCGCCACGAGATGCATTGGGGGGTACTCACTCCCTCTCCGAATGCCTAGAGGTTCATTTTGGTCTCGTATCGTATGTGCCGCCAAATTTAATGCTAGCGAATAGCCTTATGTTCATGTATGTCTTTTTTTTTAAACTTTGCCAGTGCCGGTCCAGGTGCCGGCCCGGAGCAAAAAGAAGGGCGGGAAGCATTAAAATACTTTGGTTAACCCTCAAAATCAGTGGATAACGCGACTGCTTGCCAGCTAACGTGAATTTATTCGCAGGAGTTGGCAGCGCTGTTCTGTCTCTGGAGCCTGAGGTGGCTGAGGGCAAGAGGAAGGACCGAGGTGAAAGGGGTAACGTCTTTCATTGGCTACATGCTGTGTGACGTCCACCCGCCATATGTTGGGAAAAAGATATAATGTTGTGCCTTGCAAGTATTTTTGAGATTTTCCCGGAGATAGTATGGATGCATGGGAGGCAGGCCTTCGCGTTTAATTTCTCGTGTCTCAATCGAACCCCACGTAATAAAGCCATTTCTATAGCTATACTAAGAACATTCGGGTGTATTTCGCGTGTTGTACGGTGTTAGCCTGACGTTTTGTGACTCTCGAAGGTCGCCTTCATCAAGGGAAATTAATTCCTTCTGCCGATGTTGTCCTTATATGTCTCATCAAGTGTAATTGATCCAAGTGGGAGAGGTAGAAGGGGGGGATAGAACACCAGGGGGAAGGGGAAAGTATATAGTTTTTACGGATTCTGGACGTGTATTTGATTTTGAGAATTCCTTTTCTATTGAAATTTCGTTCTCTTTCTCTTTATATCGTTGGCCTTCCGGATTTGTCAGGCTGTGAATATTTCCACCTTGGCGATGATTTTAGTTCTTTAGTAGTCGATCGCGTGTTCCAAAGCTTAATGTCTAGCAACTGCCAACTTAGTTGTTTTCCCCATTATGCTGGATAGCCCATTCTTCCCTTGGAGGCTAGAAAAATGGAGGAGACATTCCTCTTCATTCTTGACGCCAATATCGCCATTATAGCCGGCACAGATTTGGCCTTACTCTGGGTTACGATTCGAGTAGTTGCGTTTTATTTCCGTCAATTGTCAATAAAAATGCTCAGACGATGCGATGTGTTATGTATGGTAGGCCACGCCTACTCTACAAATGCACCCCTGCTATTGCTCCACTTTTGACTGTAAGCGTTCACGACTATGCGTCCACAATTTCATTTTAACCTTCCTGGTTCTTCCAGCCGTGTTATGACTGAGCGTCCTACCTCGCCGATATATTCCTTCCCACACATTCCACAGGGTATTTCTTATACTGCTTCGATTCGCAGAATTTCGGTTTTTCACGTTTATCAGAAGATGTTTCAGCGGTAATTCTATGCGTATTTCGATCAAAACTCAGCATCGGCTACGAATATCCAACATATGATAAACCGGTCGTACTATCTACCCCCCGACATTCTCTGGAGCCACTTCTAATTTTTGCCTTCTGTGCAAATATTCGTTCAAAATAAAGGAAAAACCATCCAACTATACCGGAACCCTTTTAATTATGTTCTCTTTAGGGCAAATTTAATATCGCACAGTGGGCTGAAATCGAAAAAAAAACTGGCCAAAATTCAAAATTTTGACTTCTAAATTGAAACCCCGCAGTATGGCAGTTTTCATTTACAACATCTTAGCTATAAAGAACCTAAACTGTTTTTATTTTTGAGCCTTTTTTTAGATCAACAGAGCCCGTTAAAGTTCACAAAAAATTGTCAAAATCCATCGAAGAAGATGTTTCGCGAAATCTCGTGTTTTCTCTTTACACGTATGGCCATCTGAAAGCAGGTATGGTTATTTTAAAAGTATAAATAATAATTACGCATATTTTTAAAAGATAATACGCAGTAGTTTTAGTTTTTATATTAATTTTTGTTTATTATTATTAAACAATTAAAATACCCTGTTTTTTGCCTGATTTTCTTATAATGTTAAAAAAACGTTAGGAACGACACGTAACGACACTGAGATACTTATGCCACATGAAGTACAACATCTCTACTATGTTTTTATCGAAAAAACTATGCCCCATCTTTTCCCCGCTCCATTTTATATTAAATATGTTTAATGAGGCGGCGCAACCGTCCGGCGGCGAAATTAGCGTAATGAATATTTTTACTTTGTTGCTACTAACCTGTACTCAGAATTTTATTCCTTTACCCATGGTTTTGGACCAAAGACCAACGATATTCTGTAATATTTTAGTACAGTAAGAAACATGAATAATAGAGAACAAATAATCGAAGAAAGGAATAGAGAGAGAGAGCTATGATCTCCTTGGTCAGAACCTTCGCGGCTCCTGGCTGGGCACAGCCTCATGAAGTAGGCGTATGAAACAGCAGCATGTTCTCTTGTATTCAACAAAATGTAGATCCTTCGCTGCAACGGTAACTTCACCCTTTCAAAAGGACAAGCCACAATACTCATGAGCGGGCGTGGTCATGCCCGGGGCGACCGCGAGAATCTTCCGCGACCCTGAGACATTCCCCAACTTTTTGTTCCAAGTAAGATCCCTCACCCGCACTCAAGTTTTAGTTCCCTGAACAGCACTTTGCTTGATAAGAAGACATTTAAAACTCCTAGATGTTTTCTAAAATGCCGCTAATAAGTGTATTATCCCTTCACAAGCAAATCGATTTATATGCCCCGGAGCGTCGTTTCTCTCACAATCAGACACGTGTGTATCCGGGTTCGCCAAAATAATTTGAGGGTTTTTCCTAAAATGAGCATTTCTCATTGGCTTAGAAAATGTCTCTCCCACTCATTTTCGCGGAGTGACTCAGTCTTAATTTATGTTTAAGTATTTTCGGCTCATCGACACGGAAACGAGTAGTTGTTACGGAGTTGCCATCTATCAGTAGAGTGCTGGAGAACGAAGACAGCGTGCTTCAGAGCAACATTAGATCTCAGGTAAGTTGTCTTGTCGCATAATAAAAGAAACTTTACATTTATTTTTTAATAAGTAATTTTTAATAACATTTTACAGCATTCGATACATGATGTATTGCGTCCTGTGCAACGAGGAATTGATGTCAACGTGATCGTACCAGCATCAAATATCGCTAAGCCATGTTCGGAGAGGGTTTCTTCATGGGAGTTCAACGAAGACACAAAGAGAGAATCTAATGGAAGATCCTATCACACCGATTGGTTGGTTTTTGGGAGAAAAATGATATGAAATGTTTTTAATAGCCAGAATAGTCGTCCGATCATAATGAAATTATTGACCAGAAGAATGAAGGAAATAAAGGATACATAAAAAAATAATTAATTAATCACGCTAGCGCTTCGAGTCAGGCAGTGCTGGGGAGAGGAATATGTAGAGGGAGAGTTCGAAAAGAGGAGTTTTTAAAGATTTTGGGGAGATGGTTCGGGAGGTTCTGAGGGTATCTGTAGGATGAGGTGAAGGTGATGAGGAAGTAAGGGAGAGAGAAGAGTGTGAAGTCGACAAAATGAGAGGAACGAAAGCCGGTCTCGGACGCCGATCACAACTCGGAATTAAATCCTTGAGTGATGATTACATGCTTGCGAAAATGAAAGGGCGTCGAGCATTCAGGAAAGGGGCGAGAGCTGAGAGTAGAGATGGTCATAGATCAACCTGTCGCTATGATTACGGCGGAGCCGGGCCGGATCAATTTGTCAAACGGAATTGCGTCCTTCTCCGCAGCACGGGCGGGAAAAGTTGGCCGCGGAAATTTGCCAGGAGAGAGATTCAACGTCCGAGGATAATTCGAGGATATATATTAGATTTTTTTATCTGACTACGTTATTCATCGGACTCGGAGTTATTGCCTCGGGATGTCCGATGTTTGTAGAACAGGGATCACGGCGTTACCACACTTTCCATTTTATTGATCAGGAAACCATGTTTCGATCTTCCAAGCCGAGAGTTATATCGAAGGGTTCCGCTCGATTAAACAAGTGCTATTATTAATTTTCAATTGAGGAAGTGTTGCCTTTGGTAGGTGTGAGAAAGAAGCTGTTATGAGTAGCTCAGAGGAGGTAGCGTGATGGCTGGAGGACGTACTGTTGCTTAAAGAGCATGCTGTAGAGAAAGATAAAACGGAGAATGTTGGGTAAGTGTGGGAGATGTAGGGTATGTGCAGGAATATTCCGGAGATAATGGGTAGCAACATTAACGGAGAGGATAAGAGACATTTTCTATCGGAAAATTTAATACATTTATGCTGTAAATGTCGAAGATATTTCTTGTGTGTGAATTTTAGGCATGAATAACAATGATATAACCGTATACATAAGGAATTTTGGATCATCGTAAATAATTTAGAACATAGGTAAATTCAAATGACCACTCACGTGGGTTTCCGTGGCCTAAGATTTCATTGAGATGTAGTACAATCTTGTAGAATATGCTATTAAATGCCTTTTAACGCCAAAAATAGGGTACTGAGGCAGCAAATACCTCACTAAAAACGCTCGCTACTCCATTTTGCGCCCAGATGGGTTTATGGTTTTATATAATTTTTCCTAGCTTGTCAACCTGTTATTTTTCTTATAGTTCTTCTTGCACTTTCCAATTCATTCAATCTTTTACTGACAAGTTACTGGAATGCTTAATAGCTCACCTAATGCAGTTGGCAGTAGGCTGGTATAGTCTGATACCACCCCCGCCTCCTACAGCATCGACGGATTTGAGTAATTTCAAATTAATGAATTCGATTGTAAAATATTTTTCAAACCACTCAATCACTATGATTTAGAATTGAATTTAAATTTGAAGTTAAGACGTAGTTATTGTGTGGAATTTTTAGCTTAAAAACATATTCCTCTCGCAGTTCCATTTGAAAGTAGACAGATTTCGAATTCAGGGATCATCATTTCAACCCAGCGAGTAACTTTTTAAGAAATCAATTAGGAATACGCGGAGTGAAATTGAAAAAAAAAGCTATTGACAGGATTTCAATGGAATCAGGATCTAGAGGAGAAAGGCTAGGGTAGCATTCAATCAGGGATCGGTGCTCAGAACCAACATTGACCCCTTCCGATAGACTCTGGGAAAACAAACAAAGAAGAGCTTTCAGCATTTAGTCGAAAATCCTCCCCAACTCCCCATTTCCCTCCAACTCCAAACGGGGCTGCTTTTAATCACTGCTGCATCATCTACTCCACCATCTTCCTCGAAAGTTTCATCGCAGCCCGGTGAAATAGAATTTTGAATTCGGAGAAGGGGATCGAACGGCGGGATGGGTTTATGGAATCCTTCGGATGGGAGTTTGGGGAGTGTAGTGTGGAGAAAGGAGGAAGGGCCTAAGAAGTGGAAAAGAGAGAGACCCCGGGAGAGATTTCCGTGGGAAAATCCTTTCGCATTATGACTGCGGAGTGAGGGATGGCAAGAGCTGGCCTGAAAAGAGAGTGTTCTCCCGAGAAAAGGATCCAGAGACATAAGAATTTATTCTTTTTTTTTTAAACAAGATTCTCCACACGGAGTTAAAAAGGGAAATGTGGGGGGAAGAGAGGGAAGGTTGGAGGATGGAATGAGTGATTAAAGCCGAGAGGGAGAGCCCGCCAGATACAAAGGAGGAGAAAGGCAATGGGATGTAAGTTGAAAGGAGGTTCCGCGGGCGATCGGTGAAAGGCTAAAATGGGTTAGGTCGCTGCATTGGAAATGAGGAATCTTGAGGTAACGGAGCCTTCCACCGAAAAAAAGACAATTTTTAAAATTGAGAATTGAGTTTGTGGAGCTAGTCTAAGCGTTTCAATTTTATTTGAACTAAAATTGATGGAAGACTTTCCGATGAACGCGGTATACTGTACAGAGGACCGGTTTATAATGTCCGGTTCAATAATTTCTCGTTATGACAACTGAAGTGACTCACCACTAATACGCTCACGTCAACTTACCGACAGTTAGTGTAATATGTAAAACCCTAACTACTGGATAACTTGAAGTTAGCGTAAATGTTACGTGATATTCTGATTGACGTTGATCATAAATAAGTAAAACGGGCATGAATATGGTAATTGATCACCTATCTTCACAGCTATTATTGGTAGAAAGATGTCACTGAATGAGTAGGAAATTCTTGATCCCGTTAAAATTCAGTTGCATCTAGGTCACAGAATAGAAGTTAAAAAATTATTTCATTTTATGACTGACTTATCGGGAAGGAATGCTTGTATATATTTTCCACCAATACACCTATCGAATTATTAAGTTTACACTCATAGAATCGGAGTATTAGGATAATCTCATAAGTATTTTTATATCTTTTTTTAACTTTAATGTTGAACCAAGATAATGTTTTTTCTAGGGTTGAAAATTCATTCCTTCTGTTCATCATGCGTTTTTATTGGACATGTTGCTCTGATTCAATCTATATTTCCTGATTGCATTAAAGATATATTTAAAATTTGAGTAATTAATTTGTACTATCAATCAGTCAACAACATATCGGCGTATGCTCTTTGTCACAACATGGAGCAGGCATCTCTATTTCCCCGTTAGTTTTTTTTAAATTATTATTTATTTATGAGATTAGCATGAAAAAACTACTTGCAAAAGACAATGAAGTAACAATTCAATTGCACCGATGAAGAAACTGCTAATAATATTTTATATTGTTGGGAAGGAACTCATGCGTTTTTATAGCTTTCCACCGTTTTACAAAAGTCATGCACCGGATTACCGTATTTATTATTCGCTCGATTATTTCACATGAATTTTAGGTATTTGTTTATATAAACTAGAATCAAGCAAATAATTATTTTATTAGGTTAAAAATGATGTCTCTTTGTTAATCATACAGTTGGAAGGATGTTACAGTGGCTTCGCGATAAAGGAATATTTCCAAATGGAGAAGTCAATTTTAACCCGAATCAGGCAACAACATATTGGTATGTTCTCTTTGTCATTTATTACCAATAGCATCCTTTATTATTCCCAATATAGATTCTTTCCGGCTCATAATTTCTTTATGAGATTAGCTTGAAAGAATTCTCTTGAAAAGGCTCTAAATGTCTTGTTTGGAAGTAATGGCCGACCGAGCCAAATGAATCAAGATGCAAATAACCATTTCTTGTTATAGCCTCTTGGACGTATTAACGCTTCTCATCAACTTCGCTGTAATATCCCTTTGAATACCATTTGCAGTCTCTTGCATTAATTTAATACTCCTCC
This sequence comes from Pyrrhosoma nymphula, assembly GCA_963573305.1. Classification (NCBI taxonomy): domain Eukaryota; kingdom Metazoa; phylum Arthropoda; class Insecta; order Odonata; family Coenagrionidae; genus Pyrrhosoma; species Pyrrhosoma nymphula. Next base: position 44,327,094 of record OY754334.1, read on the forward strand.
CAAATGCTTAATAACTTTCATATTTATCACGTGTTATTCTTCATTGATTTATGATAATGAGGAGAACCATATGGTTCATTTTGGTATTATGTGATAAATTTCACCTGAGGGAGCTATAAAGTGCTTCAGAGGGAACGTAAAATAATATTCCCTCGCTTAAAATATAATATGAAGGCCTTTACAATCTTTGTGCAACTATTAATCATGAAATACATTGTTGTCATGAACCTTTAAATTTGGAATGAATATCAGTTGAGAGCAATAAATCCAGGGTAAGCATCTTCAACGTGAGGACCACCTTTTTTGCAGAGGGTCATGGAAATCATCGATTTATGTTTAATTACTTTGGGCGAAAGGAGAGGTGCATGCTAGTGACGCCCCTGTCCACGGCTTTTCATAATCATATATCTACTTGAGCACATAGGCATTGAATTATTTCATATACACATAACAGTAATACATTATGGCACTATCATTATTTTATTTAATAGTTTGTTCACAGTGCTGACTTTCCATATATTCTAAAATCTTAATTATTGTATAGCAAATCTTAATTGCTTCTTTAACCCTAATACGGGCAAGCTGCTTTTGTGACTTAACCGGGCAAGGTAAGTCTAGTAGACTCTTTTAACTTATTATTTTGGTTTCCGGGATTTAACAATGATGATTTTTAGTTTTCACTTAACCTTGGTATTTATTGTATACTCATATATATTTACAGTACACCAAATACGTTACATATGGTGAAACAAAACTTTTACATTACTTTTTTACATTTGATGCAAACATCACTTTTTCTGCTGTGTTCACCAAAACGTGACTACGGCATTTATGACGGATGAATAATCGCCTCTTATTTAACTTAGTCTCATTCCAGTTTGAATTTTGTGAGCACCACACTACGTATGCCGCAACTCCGCAAATGTCTAACCCATTCATAAGATGCCAATGACCAGCGATTGGTTTTTCTCATGCACGTATACTCGTGAACGAGTTGGTCTAAGGAGTCTACTCCTCCCTTAGTTTGGCTATAGTAGGTTATTATTTCTGGTTTACCACTCTCACTAATTTCAACATAATGGTACATTGTGGATAATAGTGTTACACTCTTTTTTTTGGGACAAACGAAACTAATGTGGCATTCTCTCTAAAACCTAAAAGTGGCGAACCTTACGGTCTAGATTTATTTGGAAGAAAAGCAAAGGAGATGAATATTTTGTTCTTTCTTACTGTTAGTACTAACGTTAGTCTATTTGATAGCAGTGTTTTTGCCAAGTCTAAATACGAGTATGTAAAATAATTGTCGCAATTGACGTTGCGATTGCTCCTATTGAAATTTAGTGCTTCTTGCGGTGTCAATGACGTACCAAGAGCATGAAAGCCAAATGGCTAGACGATTTTCACGAGTCTGCTGTATTACACTCACAATAGATGTTTGGGGAGGGCGAAGAATTGACGGGTGAAAGAAACAAAATAATTCATTTTGGTAAATAAAATACTGGGTTTATAGTGACAATGTTCGTGGTATGCTGTATTTATAAGTGCATGAAATGTAATAGGGAAGAGGAAAAGATTATAATTAGTCCAAGCTACCGTGAGACCTGGCGGATTGCCGTCCTCTCCCACCCCGATCACCCACAGACACTGCCAGGCTACCTGCCTCTCTAATCCCATAATTGATCCCCAATGTTGTCGCCAGGCTATGGAGCATGTGTCACATATTGGGCTAAGCATTACTAAATATTAACTTTTGAAATACCTATGTGATTTATCTCGATGGAATGACAAAATTAGTAATCTACGCCAAATTTATAGAATATTGAGTCCAAACACGACGTAAATTATACATCATTTAAGTTTGTTTTTATGTCATTTTGTACTATTATTAACATGCAAAATTATTTCAACAAATGCCATATATACGGCGTGTTTTGGCATACTTTTCTTTAAAAATATAAACCTTGAAATGTGGTACCCGATATAGCTGTAAATGAAAGATATACACAAAGGAAAAGCAAGAAACATCATGAGCCTCACGGACTCACCTTACCCGGATTTGCTGGAATTCAATAAAATAATTTATTCCGAAGGTATTTTAATACTGAAATCAATATGAATGTATAAAATTGATAGATGATATAGAAATAGAAGAAGTCTAAAACTCTAGCTAAGCTACCATTTCAATTGTAATATAAAATTAAAAAAATGTGAAGCGATGAGTCCGAGAGACTCACCTTGCCCGTAATAGGGTTAAATTGCATGAAAAAAATATTTTTCTCTTTATAAATTGTTTCTTTTTTTATTTTTTCTCAGTAAATAAAAGCCTCTCAGACTATGCTACGGGGTAAAGAAAGGGAATTCTCAAAACATAACTGGCTCGATTATTTAGCAATTTAAGTCTTTTACGTGGCATAAATGCAAAGGCGTTCAATAAGGATGAAAATTATAATTTCTAGGGGTTTCACACAAAGTTACAGTCATTTCCGGGCCAAAATTCACTCCATGTTTACATATTATGTGCAACCGTTTGCCACGAATAAAATGTTCCTCGCTTGGATATCAGAAGTGCCACGTAAATTTCTTAAGGACATTGGATGCGGTTGTACTGTAAACACTCCTATAGTTTTTTAAGCATTTAATCAGCTCCAAATCATTTTTGGTTCCCCTGGAGCATCAGTGACCGTGTACCCCGAAATAATATATATATATATATATATATTTACATATATATATTCATACAGTCATAGGAAATGGAAAGGGATAAAAAAACGTGCGAGTTTTCTATATAAATATATATAAGTATATATATATATATATTTGAAATAATGAAAATATTCTCAGCTGGGATTTCTCTTTCTGTTAAAATTCATTTATATCTAAAAATCGGTAATTTTCATGAGAATATTGCTTTGGCCATTTATCCTGCCAAAAAGAAAGCTCCACAAGCCCTGAACTATATGCCTTGGGTGAAGATTCCACCAAAGATAACGATTGAAAGGTTAAAAATCACCAAATAATCATCTTTCGTTCAACCAGCCCGTGCGTGTATTTGAAAAAATGAAAATAAATATGTCCTAAACCTGTTTAAACAGTCATGTAAGTTAATTTATAGCATTAATCAATACCCATAATTATCTCTATTTTATTGATTAAAAAAATCTTTTTATCTGCATCACCGCTGAGATATTTTGCTATATGCTGATATGCAAGATTGTGAACCTTCCGTTTGTCTATTTACGGCCAATATCCTCCTCCCTTCACCACTTAGCGTCGCCGCCAACATCCTCACCCTGAATCCTCCCCCCCCCTCACCCCCTCCTAACCTCCTACCTCCCCCTTCTACCTCCTTGCATATATATATGAGCACTTGATTTTGTCTTGTCACCTGAAGATATTACTCTGTAATGAAACCATGGTCGTGATAAATAAAATATGTGGAAAAAGCTGTGCTGAAAATTCATCAAACTTTCCTACTATTCAACAAATTCATAAAATTAAAAAAGCAGTTAATCTTAATTAAAACCTTAAGCAGTTAATCACTTACGTCAGCGATCTTTCGGGGTTTTCACCAGGTAGTTACCGGGTCCATGGCGGCCTTTTTACGTTTCGATACTCGAGTTGAGCATCGTCCTCAGGGCAGAGGTGAGTGCCTTGAGTAGAAATGGAGGTCAATATATACCCCATGGGTGGGTCAGGTCCGAATTATTTGGCGGGAAAATTAGGTCACATCCGGTGGTCTTGACTCTCCCATAAACTTGACGATGGGTTTCCAAGTGTGACTCAGGTTGTAACCGGAGTCACGGTTAAAGTTTTGCAATTCTCTCCGGACCTCGATGGCTTCCTTGATGAACCGGTCCCAGTCGCCAGAAGAGCGGGCAATTATTTTTGTCTTCTCAAAATGAATGGCATGGTCCATCGTGATGCTGTGCTCTGCAACAGCCGATTTTAATCACTTGTGGCACCTGTGACTGTAATGGCAATGGGATCTATATTTATTTTTCTGGTCAGGCCGGGTAAACGCGAAATATGTAAACTTGTGTACGAGGGCATACTCAAAGTAGCCTCGACACATCCATCTAAATGACGCCGTCAATTTATAGTGTGTTGCAACTTAGAATTCACCTGAATTTGTGTCAATAGCATATGCAAGTAATCGTTTATGACTGGTATACCGTGTGCTGTACGCCTGAAGCATCGCACCCAAGAATCTTTTTCCAAGTCAAGTATTACATGCACATGCATAAATTAGAGTGAATAGTCGTTCCTGTAAGGATTGTAACTAGGTGTGTGACACTTGCAGAATTTAGGTGTTGCCCAATGGAAATGGCTTCCTCGACGTTAGCTCGGGAAGGCGTGAGGGGCGTAAGAGATCTTCGAAGGTCGTAGGAGGAATCAGATGATCGGGATTGCGTCCCACGTACACCCGGTACGGCGATGTGTGGGGCACTCGGCAGTAGCCCGCGCAAAAATATTTTATTCAAAGAAAACGGATGCACATACGTAAAAATAGAGTGTCGTTCTATCCGTCAAGGACTATAACTTGGCATCTTACACCAAGATATATATTTTATTTCTTCAATCGAGAAAATGAACGTCATTTCATGCATGCCTCTTGAGCAACCTCAAAATGTTAACTAATAGAACCAACTTTTTAATGGATATCCTACCTTTACCCCATAGCATACCTTGGGAGGTTGAAATTGACAATTCGAGTAAAAATAAAATATAGGAGCCGCACCCTAATGTAAATTGATAATTGCTTTGTTCTTCGGTATAGCTTTAGGCATTCGTTGTAATATTCGGTAATAGGTATATTTTTCTCAAAAATGCTCTATAGCTGTGTCAAGGGAAGCTGTTGAATGAAATCCTCCCACGTGGGGTGAGTTGGACAAGATTCTTTACGCAGTTAATTAGTTTTATGTATTGTTGTGGGAAGTAATTGATAAGGATATTTCTGTTGTCCCTCGTCCGTAGTATTTTTGTCATTACCTAACTGGACACTCCACAAGGTAGACGCTTTACTTACGGCCTCCTGACTGGAAACCATATCCATTCTTTACTTATTTAGTATTGCTTCTGATATGCAAAAGATCCGGTGCTAGGCCGTCAGATCTGTGGTTGGTGCTGACGACTGGCTGACTGCGCTACAGGTGCATATACCTGTTCCTTTTGTTAATACGAAAAACAGCGTTATCCTTCCTTATGTTTAAACAAAAAACTGGGACATTAGATTTAAATTTAAGATGTAAATTCTATGCTGATTTTAAAGGAAATTCTGTCTTCATTTAATTTAGAAGGTGCTCAAACATTCTCATTTTGTGCTGCCTGCGTCAAATATGATTTCATTTTGTTCTTATAAATGTTAAATCGGAATACCATCTACATAATCTGTCGTATTCAAAGAGGATACATAGCCATTTCCTTAGACACATTTATAAATAAACGAGAGGCCTTGTTCGTCTCCAAGTCCAAGGAATTGATTTTTTCACTGTGAATTTCACACATTTGTGTGATCATCTGAGAATTTCGTAGAGATTTTAATGTAGTTACTGCGCTATCAGTTCGTAGAAACTATCTGCTGCAAACACCATTGTGTTTATAACTAGCATTATTTTGTAGACAGAGCTGCTGAGTAGATGAGGATCGGTACCTGATGCCATCATATGTGAAAAAAACCTCGCTTCTGTAAGCCTCCATGAAATTCAAAGTGGAAGATGACGCCTTAGCTTCACTCGTTTGAGCGAAATCAAGGTTCAGGGGTACGAATCTTAGCCTATTTCAATGGTATTCTTTGCAATGAATTTCGCATATTTTTGTAACTTTTTTATTTTTTACACGTCCATTACTTATGTTTATTGCTGTAAAATGTCACGGCGCAGGCAAAATACATTAACTCTCTGCTCAGCCATCGCCACCAGACTGTCTTCATTCAAGAGAATGTATTTGAAACATGTTGCATACTAATTGAAATTTGAATAACAGTATATTGTTGGCAATGAATATGCATTAGGTGTAGTCCTACATTGATATCCTAACTAAGAAAATTTCTAGAAACGCTCTTTTTTGATCACAGCTTTTTGGGATGTTTCTAATTGTGTAAAGCACTTTATCCATAACTTAAGTACACGACCATGTTAGAAAATTCTCAGATTTGGACATATAACAAATATATTTTGTGGGATGTAATGTAATAAGCTGCGGCATATCGCATTAATACTTCATAATTTTCGCTAATTGGAACAAAAATAATAGTTTTACCAAATTCTCTTGGTTCATTGCACTTATATTTTTAAGAAAATCTTGACGATTTGTTTTCAGCTTGTAAGAAGTAAAAGCAAATTACAACAAAACAGCAGGTATATCAAGTATATAGTTGGAGAAAGATTCCGTGCGAGTTTCAATTCCTAGTGAAAATGAAATGATATTTTCACTGAAAGCACCCATATTGTCTATGTATGTAAGTAACAAAGGAGTTTATATTGAAAGTAGCCTACACTGCTCTTTTTTATTGATGTCGAAGCTTACTTGGTTTGAATAGGTATTTTTCTCCAGCAATTATCATTTCCCGAGGATACCGTATAAACTCGTGTAAGAGGCGCACCTTTTTTCCCGGAAATCGCAGCCGAAAATGAGGGTGCGCCTCTTACACGAATCTGTCCGTTGCAAAATTCCGACACCCAAGTTTGAAGGCTAATATCTCAGAGATGGCTCAATCGATTTTAAAATGAAGTACATCAAATTAAAGCTTGTTTATTTCTGCGTTTATTGATGGTGTATAAAACATTTTACCGTTTTTATTGATTTCAGTGTGTGATTAAAAACAGAATTTTAGCGCCTTTTCCCGGGTACCAGACGGATGCATCGCATTTACGGCTTCGTAATAACAACACGGATCAAGATATCGAAATTTCCTTCACAAATATTGTAGCAAGATCTTTCCTAACAGCTATACGAAGTTTCATATTATTTAATGCATTAGTATTGTAGTTATAGATGCAAATGCACGGATCCGTTATTTTCCGTTCCGCGCATCCCTGAAAACCGCCGTTTAGACCTTCTCCAAGCTCTCAAGTTCATCATCATCATCCACTTATAAAATCTTAAAGGAATAGGGTAGTTTCTTTCATCAAAGAAAACAGAATTCATTAATTGCGACAGGTGCCCCACCAGAAACGTAATCATTACACGCAAATTATTTGGATTAAAAAGTCTTAGTTTCCAAGAAAATTGAATGTTAAATTTAAGTTCCTTTGAAAAGGCTCGGAAATGGCGGGACAGCGGCAGCTTTTATGATGACGTAACAGGTAGATAGTCAACATTGCGAGGCATATGGAATTATCTTCGACTGTACTTACTATTGTATTTCAGAGTCCCTAAAATCTGGTGAGCATGTATTAATATACCTCGATTAAAATGCTCAAAGTTCGGAAAGTCTCCTCCATTGAGCATGCCATTAAAAGACGTTTTCTAAGCTCCTACGCTCCCTGCTAGTACAGATCTACCGCGAAGGCGTTCTTCGTGGCAAGCGTCGCATGCGCAGTGAAATGAATAACGAAACTGCGTACCTGTGACTTCGCGTTCTGTGGTGTTCCGGCGAAGATGTTTACGTTTTAATCACTTTCGTTTTGACAAACATTTCCTTTATCTCATCTTCTATTCCTTTCATTTACCATTCCTATCATTCATACCTTGCATATTCCATTAGTTACCTTTCATCATCAGTTCCTTTTGCTTATATACAAAGCCACAAGGTTTAATGAGAACAAGTTCAATGGCTTTTCAAACTGGTTATGTACGGACAATCTACCGAAAGTGGATGTGGCCATGGTGGTGGAGTTCTTTAGAGAAGATGTTCGGTTTAGTGCAGGTGAAATCAGAGAAGTAAAGCAAGGTACTCTCTTCTGACAGCTTTGAACCACAAAATTCTCCTCTTCTCGCTTAGTGGAACCGCGACGTAAGCTTTCTTGCTATCGCTAATTGCGTTGTTGTGTAACACTGCGGCACAAAACAATTTTTATAAAGCAATGTTCTCGGAGGCATGTTACTGGTACTCCTTGGGGAATATGATGCTGATCAGCTGATGCAGTGAATCACGAGTTCCCATTAATGGTCTGTGATCACAGTGAGGGGTGATCAACGCATTTTAGTTGTTTTAGTATTTGATCATTCATAGTTTGCTTCGAGATTTTGCCATCCATTATGCTATCGGCGGTAAACTTTTTTTGCTACTTTCATGTTTTGGCAATGACACCTCGACAAAGTGGATGAATTAAATTAATGTGTATTCTCGTATCATAGCTGCGGCGTAGAACCTGCTCTCAGTATAGTTATTAAGTGACAATTTCGTGCTTGCTTGCGGGAAATATTTCGAAATGGATACGAACAAAATGGTTTATTTCATGCTTTTCATACTAACTTTACCTAAAAAATAGGAGCTAGCACCATTAATTTGAGAATATATTATTATGCGATTTTCATTCCCCATATCGTAACCATAAATGTGTTTCATTATTTTGATGAGGTTTCTCTATGCGACTAGAGCAGCTAAATTAATAAATAAGGGTCATTTCCATTTTACACCAAGTTAACTTTTGTAAATGGTTTTTTTCCCGTCAGTAAATTTATTATTATTATTAAAGCTTTCTCGGCGGACGTCGTCTGCAGATAAGCAGCGGCGGCGAAACACCTAGCGGCAGATTGCGGTAGTTGCGTACGTACCTGTGACGTCACACGTAGGATTAACCAGTATGCAATAGTTTGCCGTCGCGTTTTCGCGCCGTTGAATTTTTTCACTTTTTAATTAATAAGGAAAAATACTTAACGCCATTTAAAAATCGAACGGCTTCAAATACGTACTCCAGGGGTTATAAACTTCAGATTAAGGCAATAAAAAAAATAGGAAACCACCCTATTCGTTGGTTAATCAATATCGATTAACATTTATTTTGGAAAAAGAGCGCATTCAACTGCCAAGAGTATGCCCGGAAGAGAAAGGGAGAGGCGCGCGCTGTTGCCCAGTCAAGAGGGTTGTCCGTAAGGCGCGTGAGGGAGTCTACTACAAGCATTACCTGCGGGGGAAAACCAGTTGTCTTTTCTCTGTGCATGAGTCATTTGGACTCGGTAAATAGTGGCATAAAGGGTGACGCGGCGTTCGGGCACGCGGGCGTTCCTCCGCGTTGTCTTGTAGAGGAACGCCCGAAAGCCGTTACCAATATGGAGAAACGCCGCGGAAACCTCAGATCCAAGTGAATACTTACCTCCGGGGTCTATATCTGCTTATGAAAAATGCCGCGTAAATTATAAGAGAATATCGCAAGCGGAAGGCTTTGAAAATGGCCGAAAGTTCGCAGTTAGGCCCGCAAAACTTCGCAATAGAAGAAAAAAAAAACTCAAAATTTTTTCTTCACCTTCGACGCATAAAAAGAGGGGTGCGCCTCTTACACGGGTGCGCCTCTTACACGCGTTTATACGGTAGATTCTGTAGGTATAAAGCTAATAATTACTTAATTACTTAATAAGTTACTAATACGCTGTCTGTCTTCATCTTGAACGGCTAAATGGTTTTAACCTGTTTTGTAACGGCAAATAAATAAATGCAGGCAAAACCATATATTCTGGAGTGGAATTGTACCACGAAATATATTACATTAAAGCTAATAAATTAGCAGCTCCACGAAATATGTTAAGTTAAAGCTGAGAAATTAGCAGCTCATACTTGGGAAATTCGGAATGTTAATTGGCTTTACCTGGTGTCGTATTCATTTCCATATTTCCTCCGTTTCATCACTCCCAATTATTATTTCGAATAGGATAAAACTAGTATTGAATAATAACGGAAAGTGAGTATCTGTCTCTATAGTCGTGTGCATTCCCTCAACGTGGTAACACCACGAACATTTTCCTCCCGTTACAGAAGGGCACGCGTACAACTAACCCTTACCACCCCTTTGTAGGCAGAAAAGGACGTGTTTTCAATCATTCTTGTTTTCCCTTCCTTCCTCATAGTTTTCCACGAAAAACATTTCCCATTTTGCTCTGTCTTCAACCAATCCGAAAAATACAATAGCGTCCGTTCAGTCGAATGTGAGGGGAGTGGGGGGGGGGGGGAGGAGAAAAAAAATTTGAGCCCCGTTGTTTGATGGGGAACCGTTCATACCGGGGGTCTGGCGTTGTTGGAAGGGGTCGTTTTCGAAACCGAAATGGGGAGGGATGGGTTGAATGGGAACTCAAAGTCAGAGAGGAGAATGAGGAACGTTGAAGTGGGGCAGGGGTTGTATGGCATTGTGTGGGTGTGGTCAGAAGCGGCGAGAAGGATGGAGGAGAGAAGGCAAATAGAGAGGAAGCGGGGAGGTGGGGAGCTGGAGACGAGAGAGCAATGTTGGGGATAGCGGTGGCCGATGGAGTGTCGAATGGGACAAGCTATGGGGGTACGTTTTGGAGGGTGGGAAAAAACGTGTCGGTTGAATGGAGCTAAAAGTGAGGGTGTGGGTGGGGGGAAGGAGAATCACATTTGAAAAAGGGTGCTGGTGGGAAAGAGCGTGAAAAACGCAAAAACACTGGAAACGATTGGTCTGAAAAGAAATAAAGCCTTCTCGGGTTATATCAATTTCGTACGTGATTAATCATTCATTAAAGGGGAAAATTGGGGATTTCTGGCCCCGTTTTTTCTTTCTCTCCCTTCAACCAACCCGTCTGCGTATTTTTTTATGCTCACAAAACATTTCCATTCCTTCTTTTCGAGACGCGGAACGTATTTCAGGCATTTCACCCTACACCATGGGTAAAAAAAATTGAGAGAAACAAAAGGGCGAGGTTAATTATTTCGAATTGTTGCCGTTTTTCTTTCATATCGTGTGCGTGCCTTCGTTTTGTGTCGGTGGGGTGGCCTATGTTGAAGGTTCTTTCTCTTCCTCGATATGCACGTTTCAGTTTACAACGACTTGAGTCTTGTGTGCTTTCGCTTTTCAATGGATTGAGACGTTTTATGTTTTTTCTCCCTTCATTTAAAGCGTTCAACCATTCTCGCGCAGTAGGTAAGTGAAAGTGAGAGTTTTTAATTTCAAGTGAAAATAATAGATTCATGTGTGGATGGATAAAGTAAAACCACAAGGAGGAAATAAACATGCCTGTTAGTTTTACATGGAGAGCAATCCATGATACATATTTGAATTCTATATAACAGCAGTTGCTGTGTATTTTTTTGGTCTCATGGCCTAGTGTGTTAATTTCCAAAGATGACGTATTTGTATCACCTGAGGGTTAAAGGGATAGGAAAATTTGCTGGCATTCGCCAGTGAAGTGATTGAAGTAAGGTAGGGTGACTCTAGCGTAAATTATCCGGCAGAGGCACCACAGGACTCCTGATGGGACCTTAAGAAGTACTCTCGGCCGGTATATCCCCCTCCCTTGCATTCTTTCCGCTCCCTGACGCCATGCTCTTCAGAAGTGAGTGCCACCAAGTTGTGATACTCCATCAAACTTTGTTTATAAACTGTGTCTGAAATCCTAAGATTGGTTTGCTGCATCATTCCTCTTCCTTCAGTCTTCCGACAATCTCGGTAGTATCATTTTCATAATTAACTTAAATATGCCTAAAGTGTTCACATGTACATATTCCAGGATAATGTGTTACATATTTTCAGAAATTAGTTGTATTATAAGTTTGTGTGTTACATCATTGATCTTATATATCCAACTTGGAAACAGATTATTTAAGTTGTTGAAAGAATTAAAGGTCAACGCCTCAAAACTTCAATTGAAGAGTTTAGTCTGAACATTTACGGAATTTAAAGTCCTCTTCCCATACCACTGTTTGGAGTACACTGTGATCTACCAAAGGGGTAAAAGTATTCGGTAAAACCCTATAAAATTATATTGGACGTGACATATTTCGTTTTTCAGGCAACGCAGCTCTCCCAAGTAAGCACTTTTTCCTTTGAAACACCCATAAACTATTTTTTTCTTGGAAAAAGAGTACTTGTTTGCCTATTTGTACTGATATTTGTTTGAGACGAGCTCTTGCAAGCCCAAAATTTAGGTATGTATGTACGTGGGGAAGCTGAAGTATCGTATCCAATGCCCTCCTATCTTAATGCCGTAGTGAAATCCTCGATTTTATGCACCGTAAATAAAGAAGGTGATTCCGCAATCTCAAAAGTGCACCATTTTACTTCTTTCTCAAAGATCCTTTTTGTATCGTGATGGTAAAACGTAGTCAGAAGACGCCCTTTGAGGTGCATTACCTACCCTTCTCCTTTCGGACGAAGAAGAAGAAACTGCTCACGTGAGTGGAATGAGATATCGAATCTTACCTTTAACGAACGTCGATGTGTTTCTTTTTTTCTCCACTTATTTTCTTCCACTGCATTGGTGCAGCATGAGTAAAGGAATGCCAGGCCGTGAGAAGGTTGCGGCGGAGGTTGGATACATATATATCTCCAGGGAATAGAAAGAGGAGTGTAGTCGTGGTAGTTGGCCAAAAAGACAACCTCTATTCCTTGACTGATAAAGATAAGAAAAAGGGACGTGGCAGTAGTGTAGGGAAATAGATCGTGATATGAGGAGCTCTTTCTGGGTGGGCTTTGATGGAGCGAAGCGTCGTCCACTAGTCTCCAGTCTCCCCTTCGCAGCCCGAATTTTATTTCAGAACGCAAGTAGGTTCCACTTTGATTACCTATGCAAAACAAATGCTTTATTTCACCTGTTTTTGTTTTCTCGTTTGAATAATTCTCCTTTTTTATCTCAGGTCGTATTTATTAAAAAAATGGAAAAATTTAGGTACTTTTAGTTCCGAAAATTAATCGATTATTCTTTTAATGAACAACCAACTCTAGTAGCATATTGCAGCCCATTTCAATTGAATTATCTGAATACTTCAATTTTGCTAGTAACTTGCTAATTACTAAAAACGTTTTTGGGAAAAGTGACTATATTTTATTTATATTTAATTTCCTGGGAGTTTTTACTTCTTGTTAATAGTGTTTCGTGAAAACGACATTTTATTTCGTTTGAAAAATGCAATTTATCCTACCCTTTTATGCAATGAGCACCATGTACCTACATATTTTCAATTCGGAGAAAAAAGTAGCGTGGAAAGATATGAATTTGTTGCTAACACCAAATAAAGTACAAGTTTTTCTGTAAATAGCGAGAATATGAATTTAAAATAAGTATGAAATATCAAGGTATAAACTCCTTGTTTGAGGGTTGTGGCAACGCTTGAGCATGTAAAACTTATGAAGGAAAACGATGACGGGTTTCAGGTTGGATAAAACAAGTGATGGTTCATTGTAGGAAATGTTCGAAGACCTCGCGCTAATTCGGGTAAATAATAGATAACTATTATTGTTATTTGAATGAATTCCTCTCGGGTTTCCCCGAGTAAATAATAGATAATTATTATTGTTATTGTTAGGGCAACAAGGTTTAAATGGAAGAAAGTAAAGATCCCATATATTTTTACTGGCGCAGACTTCTATATTCTTCTACTCAATTTCTTTCTTCATCTCTGCGAACGTCTTACCTCGACCTCTTTTCATCCCGTCCATAAAGATTATTCCCTTCCTTACCCTTCCCTTCTTACCCAAATTATGATGCTCTCTATCACGGACTTGAACATCCCTTCCCCTGTGATTACCTACCCCAACCATCTACTCTACCTACTTCTAATCTCTTCTACAAGTTTCTTCTCCTAACCAACCATGCCACTTTATACTTTGCCTTTCCTCCTCCATACCCACACATCAAACACCTTCAGCTATTTCTCTCCTTCTTTTCTCAGAGTCCACTTCTCTGATCCATACAGCGCTACACTCGGTATTAAACTCTTCGCTGACTTCTCTTTTACATACTTACATAATTCCTCCGCCATTAGCAAATTTCTATGCCAAAACGTCTTCTTTGCTACTCCTACTCCCCTCCTAATGTCTGTATTACCTAACCCATTATCTTCCTACTACTACGCTAGTAATGAAATTATTTTAATTTCTGTTGGTGCTATCAATCCAATACCAAATGTTATGATGATTATTTCTTATCTTTAACGTTTTAAACGAATTTTTCCTAACCCCTTTTCGGTCAGATGTTTTGTTACATTCATTCGCTATATCCTTAATTCCTCAAGCTGCTGAGCGCACAAAGTAAAAAAGGAGTTCATGCACAAAAAAGGCTGTTACGTCTGAGATGGTCAAAGTAGTGGCGGATACATATGGGGGGCGCGGGGGGCTCGCGCCCCCACATGCGGGGCCGCCCGCATTGCCACCCGCGCCGCCCCCGCCAGTCAGCCAGCACGATTTCCGTTCATGTCTTTCGTCAGTCGACTCTGAGTCAAGTTATCGAGTAGTTGTACTTTCTTATGTAGCACGCGCGGGCGTCCGCGTCATCGTATTTTATACGTTTCTGTCTGGCACATAGATAGCTAACCTACGGGAAAAGTCGCGGCCATTCTAGTGATCTCGGTACGTTATTTTGTTTGGCATTTGTTCGAGAAAAGTCGCGAATATTCTGCTGTTTGTATTTGTTCACACTTCTTAAAAGTCTGAAAGCGAACATTCTGGCACCGAATGTTCTCGAAACAACCGAGCTACATATATAAGGGAAGCAGAGTCGCTGCCAGGCGGTCAGTTTGAAAGCCACAATCGTCGCGATAACTTGCGACCCCCCCTTGATTTTTTTCTGTATCCGCCACTGGGTCAAAGGCTATTTCAGTGATAAAATATTGTCATTGTTTTAACGTAACCACTTGAGAGAAAGATTTTTTAAGTAAATACCTGTGTCCCATTAAATATACAGAAAATCATTGTGAATAGTCATTATAGAGAATAATCAATGTCATCTTTATATATATACGTGTTTCACATCTGTGTAGTTAAGGACAAAATTTTAAAATGTGTTCAAAATTGTGTCAGCGTCAAAGTAAACTGATCAAATCAATCACATGATACCCTGTAGGCAGTTTCTGAATATGCTGTTTTGGCTTGTGAAATAAAACTTTGAATGCACTACATACATTGGTCCTAATTTATTAAGATATTTAAATAAATATGCCAAAATATTAATTTTGCATAGGTATTGCAGATACTTTTGGGAATTTTTAAAATCGATTCAATTTTTAGTTCCTATTCATTAAAAACAGTTTCTTGCAATTGTTTTACAAATCTTAATTGCTAACAATTTAAGAAATATTTTATCTTCTTTTTTATCTTGTTGATGATATGATCTAATGAAAATTTCTTGAGGAAAAACTAAATTTTGCGCTATCCTGGATGAATATGGAAAGTTTTTGTGTTTATTTTCATATTTTATACTAGACTCCATTATCGCCAATGGTTCTGATGAAAATTGTTTTTTTAATGAGATGGCGAACAGACTCACAATATGTGCCAAGTGCCGTCATTATAAAATTTTCCCATGAAGTGGGAATCGTTTTGAGGAACTCATCCGTACAGAAAAAAATCGCTATTGGTCTTCGAATGAATTTGGTTTGTTTGTTCTACCTGAGGATCACCTTATCCCTCCACTTTTATGACTTTAATTGAAAGGAAAGTATTGCCTATCGTGGAACTTTAGAGTTAACGTGACCATTAGTGATTCGATTTAGTTTTATCGCAATTCTGATATAATATGTTCTTGGCTCCGTTTTGCTAGCATTCAGTCAGCTTGAGTTATTAAAAATATAACAATGCATTTTCTGTTTAAATAATATGTGCATAATTGTTTTAAAATGTAGGTTCTAAAATCTAGTTTTTTAGTATATCTAGTTTTTAATCTAGTAAATCTAGTTTTTGACGCATTACGTCATCACCATTGAAACAGAAGGTGAGTTTTATTATCTCAAGGTCATTCTAACTGTCATGCATATCATTGTATAATTAAATTATTTTTGGGAATTAATCTACGGGATTGAATAAAAACTGCGACAAATGAGCTGGAGACATTATTTGTATTATCTCAAGTTCTTTAATAACGTCTCACCATTATAACAGCGCCATGTAGTTAAGTTTCAATATGATTCAAAGGCATAAAACCGTGTAAGTACGGTATGCAAATGTTGAACATTTTTCATTCATCGTGGGAGGTTACACCCAAATTGCATTGCGAAATATAAGATTAGCTGGATAGTTGTTTGAAGTCTTTCAAACTTCGACATGTTACGTGGCCTGATGCTTCGTTCAAAGAGAAATTGTCTTTCTTCCAACATCCGTCGAAAATATAGGGAGTTATATAAATGTTAGGAATTGAAGTTGATGCAAATGAAATTTCTATATTTTCTGTTTTAAGTTACCATCATTATGTTGAAAGCAAACAAAAATTTGAACTGTGGTGTTCGCCATTTAGGAGATGGAACTAAAATCGATGAGAGCTAAGGGATAGAATAGATAGAGATGTTGTGAGGGATAGAATATTTTCATTTTTTTAGAATGCCAGAGGGAGAAGTCTCGTGGATCTAATTTCACAATTAATTTAGTTTCTATGCTGGAAACGAACCGAAATTAAGGATATCGCGCTCTGAGAAAAATCCTTTGTTAGTTGCGAGAATATTCCATTTTGACAAATTCAAACTGCAATCAGGTAGTTCACCTACGCTCACCATAGTGCAGACAGAGCAATTTACCAAACTTATCGAGCTTTATAATCGATTCAATTCTACTTCTAAATATAATGCGTCATTCTAAATGTACTTTGAAAAAATGAGACAAGCGTTATATATCTTTCATAAGATTGGTCAATAAAATTCATCAGGAATTGAACAATGTATTTTTTCTTGCTCCGTGAATGTCGTGTTGTGTCGTGTCATGAATGATGATTTCACTATGAAACGTCATCCAATTTATTTGGTTTTACTCTTAAAAGTGGATGCATTCGCGACGGCTCGTTAGGGAGAAGTATGAGCATTAATTTATCTTTGAGACTAGTTTTTATGTCCTACCTATTCAATATCGTCGGGGTGCGGGAACCGTTATGGATGGGCTTTTCTGTCGACGACTGATCAGCCGACAGTAATATTTGTTTTAAAATCGCTGACTGTACGTTAAAATCCACTCTCCCATTCGGATGACTCTGTGAAGATGTAAAACAGGGCTCCTCTTTACAAATTTAACAGTTTACTTATTAAAGAACATTATTTAAAATCATTAAAAAAATAAATTTGGCGTGCGAATCAAGAACAGTGTGGGTTAAGAATGTGTTTTTCTGGAATATTGGGCTAAAATAAATTTAAAAAATGAAGTTCTGTTTTCTAGTTGAAAACACGGAAGCTGGAATCTCACCACTTAGGCACAAAACAAATAACAAGTACACGAATGAAGTGAATGTTTCTCGGGTTTACAACCAGGTTAGGTTCTCCATCTCCGCCGAATTTTCTATCGTCTTCAGGGCTGATGATGAGCAGACTATGAAAAAGTCTTTCATCGAAATGTCGGCAGAGTTGGAGACAGAGAACGTAACCCGGTCGGTAGCCCGAGAAGAATTCAGTTCATTTACTCGCCGGGAAAGAATCAAATCCTACATCGGGTACACGAATGCTTCTACGTGCCTTACTATAAGAAGGCAAAAAACTGACACCACTGTTGCCTCCAACGTCTCAAATATGGGAAAATGTGCGATTAATTTAATGATGCATTATTAACTTCTAAAGACGATGCCTTTTCGTTATAGCCACGTCTATCTTTTCATCACTGCTTCCTTCGGATTGGCGCACGGTGTCAAGTCCATTACTTGCTACATGTTTTTGAAGAATTCAGGTCGTGGTCCTCCTTTTGGTTCTCTCCTTCCACTACACCTCCAAATATATTTGTTAGTAACTGATTAGGCCTAAATACATGTCCACTTGCATTTATTTGTGCTTATTTAACCTACTGTTTATTAAGGCAATTTCATACACCAAAGACAGTGAAATTCGCCATGAAGAAATCATTTGACTAGACAGGGATCCAAACCCGGATCTTCCAATTTCAACCCATTTGTTCGCATAAACCTACGAATAAATTAGCCTTGAATTAAGATGACTTGGTCGTGTAGCTGGCTTAAACGGCTGATCGGCTATTGAGAGATCTGGATTCGATTTTATCCCAAGTTAAATGATAATTTCGTGGTGAATTTCACCATTTTTGGCGTATATCATTGCATCCGTGCGCGTGACTGTGTACCACATTATATGTACAATCGCATTGGTTGTAAATATAGGCAATCTATTTTCTTTCACTTCTTATAATACTTTTTCATTACATTTTCTATCCACCCAGATTGCTTCTGTCAGCAATCTCCAAATCCACACTCCCTTTGCCTCAGACTTCATTAATTTAACTCTCCTGAGGATCCAGGTATCACCTCCATATAATGTTACACTACAAACAACTTTTTCATTAAATTTTCCCTAAACTCCATATTGATATGATGAGTAGCTAGTTAGTTATTTTTCTTCACTTGTTTAATTGTTAAGAAAGCCTTCCATACATTTTCTATCTATTCCGAGACTCTATTTTGAAGTCAGTTTTAGCACGTTATTTTTTTCACTGCTACTATCATTATTTTGGTCATCTACTTGATACGGATCAGATGTGGGTTTCTCTGAGGGTTCTACATTTTTAAAGGGTTTTTTTTTCAGGTGACATCTTTCCTTACATGTCGTACGTCCCTCATGTTCATTCAACGTCGTTTTACCTCTTGCGCAAGTGCATCCGATCCTTGCTTCCAGAAACCCTACTGCCACTGCGTTTTCAGTCACATTTTCTCCTTCACTTCTTTACCTATCGTTTCCCGACAAACATCCACATCGTCTCTGCATGTTAGAGCGTACACCTATGCATCAATGTTTTTTTATTTTGCAAGGACCAGGTATTGCCAAGGTACATGGTAGGAATACGTCCCCATTTGGATGCGGAAGCCCCAGAGAAAAGTGATATTTGGAGTTGGTTGGGCTGGGAACACGGAATGTGGGGAGGAGGGGTAGGCAAGATCCGGTACGCAAGAAAAAAACAAGGGACACGAAAATATAAAAAAAACGAAAAACACTCTCCGCGCTGTTTTGATACGGCGGCCGCGTCGGGGGTATTGAGAACCCATCTGTATTGAAGTAGTGGTACTACTATCTACTCTATACATTCCTCCCGACGCCGCTGATGGGAAAGGCGGCGCCCCTTAACCGCCCAAGAAGAAGGCAGAACTGTCTCCGTTTCGACTGAAAAATGACTGCCGTTCTCTCTCTCTCTCTCCCGCTCTCTCCCTCTCTCTCTTCTAGGTTCTCCCGGCTTGTCCCATTTTGCGGCAAATGGAACCTCATCATTGCGGTGTTCTC
Source organism: Pyrrhosoma nymphula (assembly GCA_963573305.1). NCBI lineage: Eukaryota > Metazoa > Arthropoda > Insecta > Odonata > Coenagrionidae > Pyrrhosoma > Pyrrhosoma nymphula. The sequence continues at coordinate 44,346,388 of OY754334.1, forward strand.
CTTTTTTGCACCACCCAAGCCCTCCCGCTCCTCTTCTGATAAAGATCCAATAGGTCTGCTCGAACACGCGAGGGCATTGAGAAACGTTGATGGTGGGCTTCGTTGCCCCAAATTCAATTGTTGGTGCATTCGTTGAGGGTTTGTAATAATAATGCAAGGAATGTCCCGAGCAGTATAAAGTCAGTCGGTGAACTTGATAATCAAAAACTATACCTCAGACGCCGATTGGAGTCCGAGCTAAAATTGAACTGTTATTTTATGTTCATTGTTTAAAAAGGAAATAGTTTTTATCTATAAGCACTTTTATAACCCTTGTGGATTCATTCATATCGTTATCCCGTCTCTCCAGTTGAACATACATCCTACATCTTTTCACATTACATCGAAAACCCAGATTTTTCTCCAACTCATCTCCTTAAATTCAGTATTGCATGTAATTTGAAAGGCAAACAAAAAGCAAACGTAATGATTGATTTCAAGTTAATCCAGAGCAGAGAAAGTTTTCATGTTTCAAGTGCATATTCCAATGGGGTTGAACGTTGTATTTGGCTCCCAAGTGGTCCATGGAGATTTCAGTTCAATGACAATTCGGGGAAAATCAACAATATAAATTCAGTTAGAATGGAAGAAGCGGACGAAATCCTTTTTACGTGATTTAAAAATATTAAAATGCAGTCGTCAATGATTAATTTCTCTTTATGATGGTTGGTTAAATATTACATGAGTAACGCCACTTCCCCACCTTGTCAACTTGCCGTAGGTAAATACCGACCGCAAGGTGCGGTTAACGACACTCCCATTGGTTTAAGTATCTAAAATTTAAGATAATGAAAGTATAATACACATCCACTAACAAAAATGTTCGACATCTTATCTTCGTTCATACATCGAACAGGTTGAAAATGGCTCTGATGAAGAATACTGAACAGGAGGTGAAAGTGACATCAAATTCCCAAGTATTTCGCCGTTTTATGCGGCGAAAGTAAATCATTTGTAGTTTCTACCTTTTTAACTCAGAGTAAGTTGATTTTATTCAGCATCACGTAAATCAAGAAATTTTTGCACTTTTTACCATTTTAACTACATATGGTATATACATATGTAGCTCCCTTATACCTGAGGAATATTAGGATGGTCATTGCGTTTTATCGGAAAACATCGTGGCAAAAATTTAATTTTTCCCTACATACGGATATCTTAGGCATGTTGCATCTAATACCATCCTCTGGTTTGTAAGACTGTTAAATATATTTGGTTATTCGCTTTTCTCTTTTGCCTTTCTGAAGATTTATTTTAAAAGTGAACTCCGACTTCATAGCATTATAATGTAAAATAGTCTTTTGATACATACATTATAATGTAAATGAGAACCCTGACTAGCACATATATTGTTGCCTAGCCATTACGATAGCGTATTAGGCTTTATTGCGCCGGATGTTGATGTGAGCAAGAAGGTCCGTAATAGTGAATGTTATTTATTGCCGTAAAGTATTGGTAATGGGAATTCTTTCTCCTTGAATGAGTTGCACAACGTTTCCTACTAGTTTTTGATAGTTATAAGTTAGCGAAAAAATCTATTTAAGCTGATATTCCGGAAATTTCTTCAAGCGTCCGACAACGTATTGTTCTACGGCTATTCGCATCATATAAAAAGAGCGAAATTAAGTGTAATCAAGTGATGTCAAAATAGACCAATAAAATTCCTCTGTTTTTATGTCCAAGGTTTTCATTACGCATCCACAACTCGCTATGTTATCCGGTTAATTAGGAAATACATAGTCACAGAATGCCACCAGAATTTTAAAACCTCAACTTACCGAACATCGCACCGTATTTCAAGGAACAGATTCGGTAAGCTTTAGGAAAACTTAAAGACAAGAAACTTAAGCCTAAGGAAAGAAATGAGAGCAACTAAGCTCCGAAACGGTATAAGTAGTTTTTTTCGTGAATTCCGTTTGACATTCTAGCTGTAATGATTGTCAAGACAGTGTTTTTCCCCTTTTGTTCCTTGCAACACCAGAAAACTTCAGGATTATCGTTGCACACAGATTTTAGTACTTGTGCATAACAATTGCTGAGATTTTACTCCTATAAATAGAGAATACTCCAAATAATATACTTATACATCATGATACTAGAAACTCTTTAAGTATCCGCGAAGACAATTTATCATTGCTGTTGAATATTTATGAGATAAAAGAGAATCTTACATTTGATTACCAAGGTGACCAATTTTTTCTTGTGCTTAGTAGAAAATTATTAATAATACGCTTTTAAAAAAGATATATAACTAGTTTTTTGTTTAATACCTGGCTTTTTTCAATTAATTCAATGGTACTTATTATCAAACAGCTTAATAATTTGTTTTACATTTGGATTAATATTTAAAATTTTTATCCCAGAATTTGTTACCGCTGTTTACAAGCATCAGCTGAAAGTAAGGAATTGAGTTTCAAAAAGTCAATTATACTTTTTGAATAAAACATTTCCAAGGAATTTCGCATTATGCAGCATGGGTTTAAAAAGTTAAGGTTAGAGTAGTATTTGAAATGCACAACCATAAAAATGCTCCAAGATGGCGCTTAAAATATTCTGGAAGACAACTCACTTGCTGTAGGAAAATTAGGCAGTTTAATCAATATTTGATTTTATGTTACAATTCTAGTGACAAAAAAAGAAAAATTCAACTTAGCGCTCCTCGTGACTGTTTCTCTAGATTAATTTTTTTGCTCTTTGCTGTGGGTTAGATTACTGAAAAATTCACAAGGATATGTGAAGACTAATTAGGAAAAATATTCTGTGCGTTCTTTCAAACGTTAGCGTACATTTCCTTGCAAGTTTTGGCGTAACATGGCGCATACTGGAAATTGCAAATTTAATTATTTTTGTAATCATTCTTATGACCCGCAAATAATTAAATTCTGAATTTGGAGAATTTTTACTATTCCATCATAAGTCTTGGGTGTGTTATAAATTTATTTGAACTTAAATTTTAATAGTAAATATATATATTTTGGAGTATTGGCCTTTTTAATTTGAATAATCAACGCTCACATGTACTTAGCCAACTTTTCTTCATTTTTTATTGATATCTTCAGGGCTAGAAGTTTTCAAAATATTTAAAAATTAAACAAAACCAGGATACAATAATGATAATGCAATAACAATTTAATAATTTTGAATTCCTTTGTCCTTAAAAGCTTAAATCATGAACAGAATGATGTAGAAGGAACCAGACTGATATAGATAATGAACAATTCTTCTGCTTTGTAACATAAAAAATGTTATTTTTTATATAACAGTAACCATGGATTATATAAGTGTCTGATGTAGTTAGGTCATTTTATAATGTTTGTAACAATAAAAAAAAATAAAAAATATATTGAAAAATATAAAAGATAAACAAAAGCCTGATGAAACAAAATTCAAAATAAGTATTTTTAAATAAATATAGTTTTTAACCATGTTTTATCTCTTTTCTTCTAAATTCTTGATCAGATTATATTATTAATGAGCTGTGAATCGTACTCAAATTACATATGTCACTTCTTTTATTGCATGAATTTGGGTTTCTAAATATTGCTACCATTTCTTTAAATCCGGCTCCGATTCAATAATTTTGGCTTCATTGAAGTTGAATGAATGGTTGCAAGAAATTAAATTTTAATCTATAGTGATCCATTGGGCTGCTTGTGTCCTCGAGTGGATAGGTTATTGTCCGCATCACGGAGAGCCGATTTCTAAGTGAATAGCTATTGAAAGAGGAGGGGACGTGAAAGAATTCGTAGCGATATAAAGCGTTTTAAAATGCCTGAGGTGTCTCCATCGCGATTTTATTGATTGCCTCCCAAAGCGCTCAGAAGCATGTAGGTAGGCAGTACCCCAGCTTCCGTATATCACCGAGACGAATGGGGGAGGGAGATTGGGGAAGGGGTATTAGGGAACCACCTCGCCGTGCTCAATGACCCCTTTTCCACCGGAAACCAAAGGTTCAATGACGGAGTCATTTCACTCCCACTACTCCATCTGTATTACCCGCCACCCAGACCCCAGTCACCCCCTCCCCAACCTATCGGACGAATTCCCTGCTTCACTTCCCCTCCCTCTCTGGCCAACCTCCACTCCGCATCCACCTCTCCCACTCCTACTTCCGACACCTCATTCTTACATTCGTTCCCGTACATCCTATTGCTGTGACCCGAACATTTTTGGTATGACTTTTCATATATTTTAGATATTTATGTGCTGTTTCTCACTATTCATCAGTATGCTTGTTGCTTTCATTTATTTCAGAATTGTTATTTGGCAATGCTCAGAATAGCCGGACAAGGGAAAAAGGGTCTCGAAACCTATTACATTCACCTTCGTAGACGTCCATACCATCCTGGGGGGTTATTACTTAAGCTCCGTATTCGATTCTTCAAATTTGGATTCGAAAAAATACGTCACATCCGAAGAGATTTTCAATCTGTGCGACCACGTAAGCACTTCCTCCCGAATTTCGTCTCAAAGTTCGATTCGAACTTCGGCTTGCCTTGCCGAGAGGACAAGAGGCTTCGAATTCTCAGTTTCCGAATCGGATTCGCATCGGAGGTTTTGGCTGGGATCCTTATAACTTGATTTATGCGTTCTTAGTGATAAATTACGCTGCATAGGTAATTTCATAATGTATATATTTAAATAATTAGGATTGAAGAAATATCCGATTGATACATAGGCTTCGAATTGTTTGTTTCCGAATGTAATTCATATTGTAAACATTGGCTGAGATCCCCATATACTGTCATTCTTGCCATTACTGAATATTTACGCTGTTCAAGTAATTATATGTTAATTATAAAGGTGGAAAAACCAACTGATTTTTGTCATAGAATCCGAATTGCTTGTTTTCAAATCAAATACTCGCAGTAATCTTTGGTCGGCATTCTCTTATCGTCATTTGTGTGTGTTATGTGAATGACTATGTTGAAAAGCTAATTTGACTATGTAATATATTAATATAAAGGGCTGTATCACCAGCCGATTGAGTCAGTCTTCAAATTGTTATTTTTTGAATAATATTAACACTGTAAACATTGGGCGAGATCCCCATATACCATCACTTTTGTCATTACTGAATATTTATGCTGTTTAACTAATGATATGTAAATTATGACGGCGGCAGAACCAACTAATTTTGTCAGAGAATCCGAATTGCTTGTGTTCAAATCAAATTCTCGTTGTAACCCTGCAAAATATTCCGCACAAAGTGAGAACGTAAGGAACTCAACGGAAATTAGCAAATAAGTATTCGTCTGTTTCATTAACGTTTCATCGAAGATTTCAAAGTGTTGAACTCAATAGCGTTACGTTATGATAGAATTCTATAAGATACTAATGTTAACAAGTCACATTTTCTCCTCTTTGCTACAAATACATGGGGTTCTTTCTGCAAGAGAAATAGAAATACTATGCAGTTCATACGAAACACATCCCTCCGCACTATATAATAAAGGTGACTAATAATAGAAGCACTTGCAGAAATGTATAAATTTAATTGATGGTTGCCAATCCTCATTCCAGTGAAATAAATACTTCCTCTTCACCATCAACTACTTTATGTTATAAAAGGGTGTTACCAAAACTATGAGTGCATCCTTGATATTAATTTAAAAGATATTTAATTTCAATAAGAACATAAAAAATAATTTTATTGTAATCAAGTTAACATTAAGTCATAAAGGAATGATATCTGGGAAAGTAAGTTGACTGCTAAGTTATTGAGTACCTGGATAAAATAAGGCACGTACAACTCATCACATGCTACTTAACTCTGGTTAAATGGAAAACACATGATATTTAACTCTGGTTAAAATCAAGTGCATAGGAAGGGAATGAATTATTACTTGAGTTCTGTAGAAATTAGCATATATTAATAGGTAATGCTATCATTTACAAAGATTTTATTGGCAGAGAACCCAGCTTCTTGAACATTTAAAGCCTTTGTATTGAAATTCGGAGCTAGGGGTAGATAAATTAATCCTCTGTATAATCAAGAGGTTTTGAGGATATCTTCACATCTTTGACATACATCATGATAGTAAATCTTCTTCTAGTGATTATTGAGGGATGCCATTAAGGATCCAGGAGCTAAATGAGTACTCACCATGAAGAGTAGTTACTTTACATCCATAAATCCCCATCATACCATTAAATTTGAGGTGGGCAGTGTCAAAGAACTTCGTAATAACTGTTTGGATTAGGAAACTGGCTCTCTTCTAATAATTTACTCTATAATGCCCCATCTTGACATACCTCTTTTGCCTCTACTGCATTCATGTATTGCTTCATTCACGCTCTCTCCTATTCTTAAGACGCCTAATCTTCCTCTAATATGCCTCTTCCACCAAAACATTAACCCATGACTTTCTCAATGTACCCCCTTCCTCTTACACCCTTCACTCCTCTATCACAATCCTGTTCCACTACTCAACTCTCATATATTATCTAAACATTGCCAAACCCAAAAATAATATTCCTTTCATAAAGTCCATTACTATAGCATGATGGAAGAGAAACTTTCAAAATATCAAAAGAAAAATAATTAAAATATATTTGCTTTAGTTCCCAAAAGTGTGCAATATATCAAGCAAAATGCAATATGATACACACTCAGAACCTTTACTCTTAATAATCCAAGATGGCATTTACCCTTTTCTTGAAAATTCAATGACTGCATGTGATGAACATATGTCACAATATGCACAGCTGATTTTTCTTCTTTGAATCTAAAATAGGTATGACTTACAATTGATATCACAAATATGATATGTAAACCACTGTTTTCTGATTACAGTTCCTGTGACATAGAGAACACTGGCACAGTGGATTTGAGTCTGAACTTATTGATGGCAATAATCATTGAGAAGCACTAAACCATTGTGTAAATTAATAATTAATCCAAGACTATTCCTGGCAAAGATAATAAAAATATATACTGAGGTAAGATATTTAGTAAACATTCTTATTTTCTTATTGTTCGATGTACTTCATAATTTCTACAGTGTAAATAGTGTATCATTCTACCTAGATAGATTATTCCCTGCGTGTTACATGCATAGTTAAGTAAATGGCTACTAGTAACAATCAAGTAGTCAGAGAAACTCAATGAAGCTCTCAAATTTTATTATATTGCAACATTCTTATTATCGTATTGTTCGACGCATTTCATAATTTCTACAGTATAATTAGTGTATCATTCTACCTAGATAGATTATTCCCTGCGTGTTATATGCATAGTTTAGCAAATGGCTACTAGTGGCAATCAAGTAGTCAGAGAAACTCAATGAAGCTCTCAAATTTTATTATATTGCATGGTGCTTCTTAATGCTAGCAGAAATATCATCTGGAGGAAGAACAAATGTAGTGGGTGTAAAATTAGCGTTGTCAATGCAAAACAATTTAAGAATATTCATCACATCATGCAATCAGTGTTTAAATCACTTCACATACACATAATTATAGTAAATATTTTGTATTTCTTTTAGCTTTGAAACAATATATGTTCACACTTACTGATAAGCATGTGGATATAAATGTTAAATACCCTTTAAAACATAACTCAACAGCAATATTCAACTCGTGTTCTTTAGCAATTAACATCTCAATTGTATGGGAAAAAGTATTTTGTGAGGGGGAATATAGCTGACCAAAGATTCAATACTAAGAAATATAATTTTTATTGAATAAACAATTTATTGAAAGGTACGTAAGTATACATGCTAACCATCATTTAATATAGCGGTTTTTAACCATATAAAATTATTTGTTGCTGAAAGCATATTTATTGAATATCAACTGACAAAATGCACGGTGAAACGCCAACGATTATTATCGACGGCAACAAGCCAAGCATTCAGTAAGGAACGTTTTAAATTATATATAAATCACTGAATTTGCTGAAAAACATAATATATTTTAACAAATAATGAGAATGGTAAACGTGAAAAGTCCTATGCAGTTCTCTTTGGCACAAGAAGTGCTAAACGAGAAGAAAACGCAACACCACGGCAGAAACAACTTCACAAAAAAGCATTCATCGAAGGACTGATTGTTATTATTAAAATTACGGATATTAGAAGATATAATTTCTATCCTCCATGGTTAAAATATTCAATACGTGAGACATGAACCCAAACCAATGTAGATACACAGAATGTCTTTTGCACTAATACTCGCAAGTTATGCTAAACTTTTCCGAAGAAACAATAAACGACAAATATTACGTTTACCTATGAAGAAATCTTCGATTTTGGCATTTATTAATATTGTTCACACTCGATGATAATTAGACAGTATTTTAGAAGCACTGTAACTTAATTTGAGGTATATACGATGTAAACAAAGTTTAGCCCAAGTAAAACGTTCGCTTTCTACATGCAATTCACTTTTACAAAAACACACAGTAGCAAAGTAGGAGGTTATTTTATCGGCACTGTCATTTTAAGGAAATCTACGACGTTAATAAACATTGATAAAAACCCACCATAAAGACCATTTTTGAAGCACTCCAACTCTTGGCAAATTTACGACATAAACTATAAATAACTTTAGCATGTGTTGAACATTTGCTCACTTCGTGTAATTCACGTACATAAACAAAACACAATATGATGTCATTATAGAAACACTGAAATTTTAGAACTTCCACGTCGTAAGCTTACATTTGTGTTACTCTCAATTTAACTGATATCTCCAAACCCTATGATTCCCCTAATTCTTGTTAAGGACATCGTGCCATTGTTGCGCATTCTTTATCGCTTATTACATACTTCCTCACCACTTTTTCTACATTGTAAAATTTTCCAAAACTTATACACCGGTCATCACCTCACTTGTAAACAACAACATGATCAAACGCCGTGGTAACCCCGTAACAGAAATCAACTGCAATGATTGGCACTACGCACAGCGGCGCTCTAACCACCTCAAGCTGGCGTCCAATTTTATTGGCTGGAAACGGTGACGTCATCATTCCATGGAATAGTTTCTGCATTACATTGGGAAGCCTTCCGACTCGAATTCTGGCGAGCCGAAGGGGCTTACGTGGACCCACGGAAGAGCACCTTCGGCAAGACTTCGAATAGGGACCCGAATTCGATTCCGAATCGGTTTCCGAAGCTTGTTTGGAATTCAAATAATAACCCTCCAGTTCCCCCACCTATCCATTGTACCCTAGCCGAGAATATCCTAGTCTCGGTTATTCTTATATGTTCAATGCCACGGAGAGATACGAAAATGGTCATTCCTCGGACTGCCATATACGGTCGGTCATCCACCGCCAGTCATGTAGCCGTAAAGGGAGTCGAAGTGCGGGCCGTGCGGCCCGCGCACCCGAAGATACCTTGCCATCAATCCCTGCCTTCACCCGCAAATTCTCGCCTTTCCGAGACCTGGTAATATTCTGATTTGGCTCTTCCGGATACACATTTTCATTCTTTTAAAAAGTTATTTTTTTTAAACTTTGTTGTGTTCCTCACAGACCCTGTGTGCCAATACGTTTCCCGGCACCAGCGCCTAAGACTCACTCCTTTTCTAAGTGTACCACATGTCCACGCGTCGTGTCGCCATCGAGCCGTCGCCGTTGGCGCGCACAACACTATTTCTCTCAATAGAGGATATGAATTCCGGCGAGATGTGGTGGAAATTTTCTATTATTAGGAACCTTCCAAACACAAGCCCTCAAAACCCTTCCCCACCTTCCCCTTGGTCATTCCTCCTCCACTCCAATATTTTGTGTATATAAGTGAACTTGAAGTGTATAAGTTACCTGAAGATGACACAACGTGTCGAAACTTAGGTCGTCTCAATAAAATTCACTGTGGAGTTCACTACGTTTTTTCATTTATCCACTATTTCTCTCATTATACCTAAAATATCCCTCGTATTATTCTGGAAGTTGATGAAAAACCCGGACTCAGTGGAGGTGGGGTAGGGCGATAGTGATAAAAAGGAAGGATGTAATGGGAAATAATTAGTCCCATTGTTGAAGATGGTGGGAAGAGAAAATGGATAAGTGAATAGTGCTCGCAGAATTAGTTTATCGATCTTCTTGTATGGCTGTTTTAAATGGTGGTCAGGATGACGGTGGGTTCCATGAGCACCATTGGTCCCCACCATTGTCCGACTGTGAATTTATTTTATTTTTCTGTCTGTATAGATAGTGGGATACAAAATAGAATAGGTATATAATGTTTCTCGTGAAGTGCGAATTTTCTTAGTAGGTACATTAAAGCTAGGGTGTAACTATCAAGTTTATATACCCAGTTATTACTATAGATGTAGAATATTACCTGTTTGTATGTGCAGCATTTTAATATTTTCCTTTTTTTCATTGAACCCATAGATTAAACATTACTATGCTGTATATGGTATTCATTGGCGCATATTCAGGATTTGACCTAACGAGCAGAACTTGGCACCTTACAATATGAGGCCCAACCTCTTGAATTTTGCTTTTATTTGCGATATTTCACAGAGGAAAAACTATTCGCCTTGACAAGGAAGATACCGGTCAATTTATTATTCCTCTGTGGAATATCGCACTTATTTGCACTGGCCGGTGACACCTTGAAGGTAATGCCGTGGCTAGTTTCGGTATCCTCAAAGTTTGTTTTTCCTGTATGAATACTTCACTCTCATTGTGAATTCCATAATAATGGGATATTATGAAGAAATAAGCTCTTATGAGTACTACCTAAGCACATTATCACATTTTTAGCATAAATTTAATCAATTTTGATCCAATAATAGTTTTTTTATTATCAATTTTGTAGGTCCTAACCAAGTGTTCGCAGCTTAGTGGCTATGTATTCTAACCATTGCTATGGTTGGTGTCTTTTTCACGTTTTAATCGAGGGACTTATAAATTGATCTTTCTCACTCCCGTCTCCTCATTCACACACTCTCCACTCTCGTACATCCCTATATCTCTCTAATATCCCATGAATAACTCACATATAGTCGCACATTTTTCAATCCCCTCTTTTCGAGGTTGATGAAAAAATATGAACGGATTAAATAAAACAAAAGGGACTAAAAGCGGTTCTGTAGGGGTGCTTACCTGGGTGGGATGGGGATGGTGGGTTTAGAACGACCGTTGCATGGCGGTGCGTATATTCCCCGTGGATTGTTTGCCGGCGTGTTCGAAGTGTGAGCGGAACGAGGGAGTGGATGCCGGGCGCGTCGAGATAACTGATGAAAGCGCTTATCCGGATGATTACAAGTGATCTCTTCGTCGCGTTGGATGGCCAATCAAAGTGGGGAAGGTAGAAGGTGGGGGGCCACTACTTCAGGCGGCGTTCCTTTCACCCTTCCGCTTTGGCCCTGTGTCGAAGGTACATCCGCTTTTTCCAGGGCTTAAACGATATTCAGATCATAATATCGAGTTTCAATTATGAATGTGAATCGCTGAATGCGGCACATGGCTGTTCCTCTGACATCGACCGATATGATACCGTACATTGTATGTTGTCGAATGTGGCCTTAGAATGTTCCTATGTGATTTATTGCCTATCCCAGAAAAACAACATCACTGTTCAATATTTCGCGCGGTACCCATTTAGCTCTAATCTTCTTCGAGTCTAGGAAAAATAACTTTTGGAACTTTCCCCATTTTCATTCTCATCTGTTATAAAAATTTAAGATTTCTGCTTTCTAGAAAACCTAACTATGCCAGATATTCCGGATGTTTCAAGTTAAGACTTAAGGGATGGAATGGAAAATATTAAAGAGATCAGAAGTGGTATAATTTTATTGTTTAATGTAGTCTATAATTTTTAATGATGTAGTATCAATAAATATGTTACAATACTGTTTATAACTTGAAAATTGTATCATATGGATTAAATTCCGGATAGTATTTCTAGTCCGAGGATCGCTGAAATTAATTGACGGCCAAAAAAAAACATTAATATTTTGAAAGCCATACGTAATTAAACTATACTAATTCAGGCCTTTGTGTTAAGAGCAAGAGTATTTACGAGAAACTAGGATTTAAGTTAACTCGTAGATACTTGACTCAATAATTATAAGTAGAGTTTGGACTTTATAGTTTTGAACCTGTAAGCAAAGGTTTTAATGAATAATACCAAAATTAAAAAATCAGAAATTCAGTTTTTACGAGTAGAAATGCAGTTTTTACGAGTTCAAAAATTTTACGTAAACTATTGATTTTACCAATAATTACCTATTGTATGCCTAGAGGCAGAGTCCAATTCATCTATGCGTCTCACAGTATCACATATTGGATAATATCGTATGATTTCGCATTTCTTAATGTGCAATTTGTAATTTAAATTACTAGGGAATTTATTCTTTTCAGTATCAAAAACATTGGTTAATTATGGGTACATCTGATCTATTTGTTAACTCTCCAGATTACCTATTTGGTTGCAACCTGTGGTGAGAAATTCTTCATCAAAAAGTTAACAACCTAACAGTGTTGATAGCCAAAAGGCAGATTTCTCATTTTATTGTTTGAAATATATATTTAGGATCACACACGTCACATTTATTTATGAATCCAGTTGTTAATATTATTTCAAAGAAATAATTCAAATTATATGTATTTTTAATTTTTATCTCCTCGGTCAGCAGTCACAATTTGATCAGCTGTAAAAAACCTTTTCGCAATGATAACCCTTTGGATTTCTCTGAGTAGATTGTATTTTGAAAATCTTGAGTCCTATATAAAAAAACGGTCGTTTGAATATTGCTAATTTTGGTTGAAATTGAGGTACATTTCCTCTTCATATAGTGTACTTACGTGGATTTGCCTGATATAAAAGGCCCTTGAGGCTGTTTTCAGGTTTATGATAATAATTAAATAAATAAAAAACTAAAATAAATATCTTATTTAGCGCTGGCGATAAATATCGCACTGAAATACATCTGGAATGTCGCATGCGATATATCGCGTATATCGCACATCCCTACCTCCACCAATAAGTCAATAACAATTGCCCAATAATTACCAATTTGTTACCTAGCTCTACTGCCCAGTAAATTCATACATCTCATAATATTTCACTAAGGATGATATGTAACTTATCACTTCATCACATAGGTACATATATCATGTGGAATGTGGATATATTTAGTTGCAATTATGATCAATATCACACTGCAATACACCTCATTGTGGTACGATATCGCACATCCTTGCCGCCCCCTACCAAGTAAATTTACAATTTTTTTTCACATATAATAATTACATTTTTATTATCCGGCTGTAGACCCCTTAAATCATCAATATCGCATTGTAAACATCGCGGGCGTGGCATCGAGATATCGCGTATCCCAGCCGCCCCCTACCAAGTCCCCTTCGCACTTATGGACCCGCGGACAGGAGCGCCACACTCCTCTCGTTCCAGAAGAGCTTTTGATGGCGACCAACGAGGAGTGTTAAAGGGTGTGAGAGAGAGGGAGACGGTCGTAATCCGTTTTAACATAACCCCCTCCCAGTTGGAAGTGGACCAGCACATATCGCCAGCGGTGCGTGCGGGGGGCGGGGAGGCTCACCGGAGGCCCGGGTTGGTGTTGTTGTAGTGTGAGTCGGGGGGAGTATGTTATATGGCAGGGAGGTTTTAGGTTGGGGTTGGGTGAGGGTAACGGATGGCTGAGGTGGCTGGCCTGCACACTGGTAGTGGGTGGCACAAAGGTCGGCAGATTATTTTCCGCACCCCCGGATCAGGGGGGCGGGGGCAGATTTATGCGTGGCTGTCAGTTAAAGTGGAAGGTTCGGACGCGGTGAACAGAATGGTTCGTAATGAGGAGACATCGCGCGGATATGAAGATCGCAGCAGCACACGAGTGTGAAACTCGTGCTTTGCTCTGCTTCACATTCCACCCTCGTCCGTCCCACTTTGAACCACCACCCTTTTCCGCCGCCTGCCCTTAACCTCTCAACTCCGCGCGTAAATGCACGCTTTGAAATGATAGGGGGAGTCTGTCTGTCTGTCTCTTTCTCTCTCTCTCCGCTTTTGCTCGGTGATTGCGTCAAAGACATTCTATGAAGTTGTTTTGCGCACTAAAAAGCTTCGAAAACCGACGATTTCGCGTGGATAATCTGTTCCCACCACGACCCAAATTCAAAGGCTAAAGAAAAATCAAGAAAATATTGCTTCGTATAGTCCAAATTTACCTTGACCGGTTTCGACGAGGTACAAGAGGTTGGCAGCAAATAATTGCCTGTAAATGTCTTTTATACTCATGCTTATCTTAGGTTAGGGTATGGCTGGTTGATTTTGAAGGAAGGGGGGATATTATAACTCACGCTCGGGGGTCACTCTCAATCTTGGCGAAACCGGTTGGACTTAATTATGTGGAATTGTCGAAGTAATTTTCAATTTTTCATAATGTCTCTATTTCACAGAAAATTCACCCATCAATAAAAAAAATTATAAATAAACTAATATCAAGGGATTATTTTTAAACACTTTTATTTTCATCTTTCATGTATTCCAAAGGGTATCGTAATTTAACCTGATCACCTAAACACATTTAGTACCTATTTTTCTTGGGCTATAATTGCATGAAAAAACTAGTTGATAACAATATAAATTGTAAAAAATTATTACGTTTAAAACATACAATGCAACATATACATCCAGTCCCAAATAAACAACATAAAAGATAAATAATTGATTAATTATGTTTACTACTTAATATGACAATTTTCAAATGCAATAACGATACCAAGATACGTTATGGTTATTTTTGCCCTCAATTTACGCCACATCATTCCAATAAATAACTTACGAATTTTGCACCTTAAAGTTTACCGTTCTATGGGTTTGTAGGGAGACTTTTGATGCGATGTGGAAATAAGAACACTTGGTATCTCTGTTTAATTTTTATTTCATCAACCGATGTTTTGACGAAAAAGTGTCATTTTCATGACAACGGTACAAGATTTACGCTTTTGCCAGTGACGCTTTAGCCTATAAAACCGTGTTCAACATAATAGACAACCGTGTGGAAATTCCGAGTTTCCTTTTTTTCAATGCTTGAATTTCTCATGGTAGAGCCAATAGCCTTTAAATAAATACTCTTTCTGCAACTTAAAAGAAAATTGGTCAGTTGTTCGTCTACCAGGACGTTTCATACGTGCACAGTAGATTATGGTGTTCCAGTCCTCATTCAAACCAGAAAAGAAGAAAGAATGATCAGTGACAATGACTGAATAAATACTTTTGCGAGGCTCTCTCATTTCAGACAAATGTTTCAGGCGTGCCCGCGAGTCTCAAACAATATTAGTCCATAATGAGGGGGGGGGGGGTGGCGGGGTACCAAAAGCAGAGATGCATCGGCATGATTCCAATTTCGGCTCTTCCGCCGTAATTAAAAATCGCTCGTGTCAGACAACCACTTAGGCGGCTCGTAAGCGGAATAATGAGACGCCAACAGGGGCGACGACATCATCGCTGGAAAACTATCTCTCTCTCTCTCCTATCACCGCCACAGGGCCATCATTGATGATGGCATTTCCCAACGTATTAACGCTGGTGAGGTCGTGCGCGCGCATCCAGAGTTTTCCGGCCTACTCCCTTCGACGACATTTCTTGAGCGCAGCACTAGATGGAAGCCCCGTCGCTCTGGCACCTATTCGACCGGTGAATGGCGCATTTCCGTGTTTAATGAAGCTATTTGAAGGCTGGCGAAGCCTCGTAATCGGCTGGATGATATTCCGAACGGTGTGTATCTGTGTTTGTGTGTGATCATGCGTTATGTTATCTGTGCATGTGTGTGCATTCGGAAGAGTGATGCGTATTGGGAGAAACTGAAAGGGGGAGATAGGCAATGGGCTAACGATTCCTGCTCTGAAGTCCGGGGATGAGATTCCGTTATGGGGTGCTAAGCATAAATGAAATTAGCGGCAGCGCCTGGGTGCCTTCGGTCCGCCTCCTTCACTCTTACTTCATCCCCGCACGATGTGACAGTTTGAAGCGTGAGGGAGTGGCAAGAGGCCGCGAAAATGACAGCTGACGTGTAAGCGGCCTAAGAGTTTAACCTCTATCTCTCACTTCCTCTGCTACGTCTCTCATCTTCCCCTTGCAGGATATGAAAGGACCGAAACAGACGTAACAGTGCGTTATCACTCCGTCCTACGACATAGTGATACGCTTCGGATGTATTTCTCATTTGGGTTGAGTCGCTGCTCCCTCACTTCCGTCACCACATCATGGAGATGATTTTTCCATTAGAATGTTTCCGAGTCGTTATCAGATTGAGCCTGTTGATTGGCTGGGATGTTCCAAATAATCGTATAAATTCCTTCTTGACTGAGCAATATCCAGTACGTCTATAGAGGATTTGACCATTAACTTGAAATAATATTTGAAAACATTTTTCTGATATACCTAATATTTTACGTCTAAAAGTAATTGAACCTGCAAATCTGTGAATTTTTTATCTTAAAGGTGCCGTAATTGGCTAAAATGTGCCAATTAAATGGACCTTTGTAAGTCCTGCGTAACTGAGTTATATTTTCTAAGATGCCATAGACAGTTGAGCCACTGAATTTGAATGATGAGTTTGACCCTAGCGCTGAGCCATTTCAAATATTTTATTCGATAAATAAATAACTTTGCTAATTGGAAATTAGCATAAGAAAACCTGGTCAGCGTTTGCGGATAGGTTTTGCTTGGGACTTAAGAATGAACACAACAACAACGGGGTAAACACCATCTGAAGTAACGCATATCCCTAACGTAAATGTATGACAAGAATTTTTCACGAAAAAGCAAATTCTGTAGAATGTTGCTCTATTGTTTTTACCATTTACTATCTTTCTGCTGTTAACATTAATTTTAACCTTGGGATATGTTTAAGTATTCATTGAAGTTTTTCTTAGAAAACGACCACATAGATTTTGATTTTCTCTTTTCTCCCACCATAGATTTCATTAGGAAATAACACAAAACACTATGAGGTAGGACAATGGCATACTGATTCAATAATTTAAGGGTCCCTAACAGTTGCTTTGGTATATATATTATTTTCATGGAAGAAAAGTATTGCAAAATTCATTTACTTAGCTATTAGTATTAAAGTGTGATGTCCTGGTATGCTAAATACGATATTAGGTAAGTCAAAAAGTTGACAAGTGCGTATTCTTTTCCGATCTTCATTTTAACTGTAGATGACCACTTACTTGTTCTTTCTGTTGAACTATTTCTCCAACGCTACAAAATGTCATTAAAATCTCCAAATTCTGATTGGTTATTATAATCGCGCGCTTTCTAAGGACGTTGAAATAGTTTAATTATGCCTGATCCTATTGAAAATATGCTTTTCCGTATGAAATTTTAGGGTAGGCACATACTACAGGTTTTATCTTGAATTATGCCTAATATAATATTCTTCAAATATTCGACATTTGGAAGGTATTTTTGCCATATTACATGCTTGTTGGAAGCCAAGATAACGCCAGTACATTCTTTTATCTTGAATGACGATAATGACATTAGGAATGACGAAAAAGATTCACATTTTGAACTTTACTCATGGGTGAAACAAGGTAGTATTATACGAACAACAGCACTGTTCGTAATGTGGAAAGGTATGCTACTTGTGTTATTTTACTTTTATTGGTTATTTGTTCTATTATTTACACGTGCTACCCACTCAGTTGCATTTGAAGATCTGTGATCACTAATCCAGGGAAAATATGTTCAAGGGTCAGAAGAAGGCCCAGGGAAATAATTTACAGACGAACGCTTGTTCATCGCTGGCTATTCACGCGAGAATAATCGAACCCCCAATGCTTCAACGCCTCCGTTCGAAACGAGTCAAAGAAGTCAGCGATCTGAGTTGAATTGGATGATCCCGTTTTGAAGTCCAACTAGCCGCTATGAAATCCGTATTCAAGCTGTATCAACCTTCGTAAACTTAAACGTTAAACATGTGGATACAATTATGTGGTTGACTCCAGCCAGAATAAGTCTAGAGTTAGAAAATTTTTATAACCACGAGAATAGAAAAATATTCCAAAGCCAATATAATTAGGGAAGAAAAATAATAGGTATTTCAGCAATGCGAAAATAACCATGAAGGGTGGATGTTTTGAGAAGCTGCTTTTCAGACATTCTTTTCTTCTCAAATTAATATATTTGGACTCTTTTACCTTCTTCTATCCTCCCAGAGTAGTTATCCATACTAAACTAGAGGTTTAGGCTAGGCAGTGGCAGTTTATAATATACGTACTGCTTCAGTTCCTTTTTAAATCATAGCATCTACATTCTATTAAATCCTGTTTATTGTCCAATTTTTATTTGCCCGAAAACTATCATACAAGCCAATTCACTCTTCTACCGTTTAAAATACAATACATCGAAACACGAAATTTGGCTTTGGTTACAGGTAACTAGATAATATTTTGCGAACTCCTTTCCCTTTTAGGTTCTTACTATAACCGCAGAACGTCTGTCATTTAAATGACCGACTAGAATAACTATAATATATCTTTAATCTATATCTACCTGTTTTAACAACTATTGAACGTAAATATTACTGTGATTTAGACTTTTTAGTGAGCAAATGATAATGTTATCTGCCAGGCAGCGATGCATTCGGATTCTTTTCCTACGTTTTCCCTACTACAGCAGCTAGAGCCCCTGCATGTTTTGAGTGGTGTGGATAGTAATCATCTGAATATCTGATTTATAACGGATAGCATATACAAAGAACTACAATTTTTAAATTAAAAAAAAATTCAAATCATGGCTCCCCGTTGCATTCATTTTGTTCTTGAGGACAAAATTACAAATTGTCATCGAACACAATGTGTCAGATATTTCATATTTAATCTAAAACAAAGAAAAATAAACTTCTGAATAGATTAGGTAGCGAAGATGAGAGTTAGCGGGAGAACGGAAATTCTTTTGTTACTTACTGGTAGCAGTCAATGGTTGTCATTTGACAATCACTTTATAGGGACTAAAATGCCATTTAAAGGCCTGCGTCAACTTTAACTGATGATTTGGCGTTGTATATTGTCAGTGGTCTTTTAAACTCAATCTATCAAAAAAATCAATTAATACCAAATTTGAAAGGGTGACTACTAAAATGAATGCTCGATGCATATATACATTCCTTATACATCATGGAAATAGGATGCCGAACTCTGTTTGCGCCTTTCAAAAGAAATTTTCAAAAATAAAACCATTTTGTTGGCTTCATTCAGTACCTGTTTTCATATAAGTGATAATGCTCCTCAATGGCAGATGGACAGATTAAGAGTACATCTCAATGCGTGTTAAGGTTAACTAGCCATTTAGCTGATAGTACTGTTAAAATTAGCTGAGTTAAAGGTAGAGGAGCCATGAAGATGCTCAATATTTATCGCAGCGGAGGTCATTGGTAACAGTAGTGAGTTTAGTTTTACGAATGCACCTATCAGGTCGTAATTAGCCATGCTCAGCACGTGATCCACTTAGGAATGAACGAGTAAGTTTTTAAAATGGACCAGAGTTTTGAGTTTTCCTTGCACCAGATTTTGTGTTAAACATTTACAATGACTCGAAAGCATTCTATACCATTAGTCTTTTGGTCTTTAAAAAAAATTGCCTATCATGCGAAAAACGTCGATAATTTTTTATTTTGAATGATTAAACCTCCCCTACTTTTTTGTGTTATAAACATTGGAAATCTAAGAACTAACATGCTCAAATGTAATTCCAAAATGAAGCACCATTGAGAAACTCAATTGTGAGAAATCTGATTAATTTAATCGAAATACGCTTACTTAAATTTCTGGTCGAGGTCTACATCTACGCTTCGCGCATGATTCCGTCCTGTGTCGTTTTCGAAAATATTTAAGCAATCCGCCGTATTGATATTCAAACTCAAATTTCGTTTTGCAGGCAACCAGAATTCCTGTTGAATTAACTCCACTCGATGTTAGTGCATCCCAGAGCCGGACGCTATGCACATGGCTTGCATATGCGTGTGCCAATTAAGGTGGTTTGAGCGAGATAGTTCCCTAGTCATAATGGAGACCATATTCAATTTTTTTATTTCAGCGTCTGTAAGAAGTATGAAATAAATATTGTAATATTAATGGAGCAAATATATAGCTATATATGACCAAAATTCTCAGTAATTAAATAAATAAAGCTACAATAAGTCTCTAACTTGACTCATGTTTTCCCGCCGTACGGCTGAAAGCCCTTCCAAACAGATGATCTTTTGCGATTCTGTAAAAATTACTGCGGTGAGTAATAGATTATTTTTTATAAATAGTTGAGAAAAGATGAAATCTACACGGCGTTAGGTTTTTACGAAATCTAGGTGCTAGAAGTTCCTAATGTATTCTCCCTCTGGAGCGCACAGCCGTAATCTATCCCATGTAAAACAGCTTGTATTTTCAGGCAAATTGCACGAAAAGTAGTTCGGTAAGGAGTTAATATTTTGATATAATTGGAAAGATGAGTTTTTTCTTTAAAATGAGGCCAAGTTCATCAAATTCTAGGTGAAGTGATATTTCGCTCAAACTACCTTAACCATCGTCAAAAAGTACGGCGGCCCTCGTCCGCTCTGAAAGTTTCTGCGAATGGATTTGAGGAAGAAAGGGTTTGGGTCCCGTCAACCAACGTAAACAAAAAGAGTGGTCGTGCATCCCTTACCCAGCTGAAGATTTTTCATAGTTATTAATAAACAAAACAAAAAAGCGATGAAAAAAATGGGTTGGCCCACTACCCTTACGCTTCTCGATGACTGGCGATCGGCTTGAATGGGGCAGGCTGGGATGGCTTGGGATGGAATTGGAGGTAGAGCGGAGAATGGAGGTTTATGACGTGAGGGTTACGCCGAATCACGCCCAAGCCACACCCTCCCTCCACAAACTTCATCATCCGCCTGGCCGAAATTGTTTTGAGAAAACATGCATTCTCCTTTAATAATAAAATTTTCCGTGAACTAAAGGCGCCGCCATGGGTACTCGCATGGCACTTATGCCAACCTGTTTTTGGGCCAGCTCTAAACCACTTTCTTAACAAAACCGAACACTTAAACCTCACTTCAGGGTCCGCTACATTGACGACATATTCGTCTTCTGGCCTCATGGCCGTGATTCTTTATCTTCTTTCATTTTCACACTGAACCCTTCATTCTCAGTTTCCTTCACATCTTCCATTTCGGACTCCTCTGACTGACCTTTTCTTAGGTTCCTGATATTAGTATCCAAATTTAGGACAGTAAATTCATCACCTCCTTCCACAAAAACCCACTAACCACGACCAATACCTCCATTTAAACAGCTGTCATCCTTCTCACACCAAACGCTCCATCCCTTATTCCCTCTCTATCCGCGGCCATAGGATCTGCAAAAATGCCCCCTCTCTAAAAGAATATATCGACACTCTTCATCACTCCCTCAGTGAACGAGATTACCCCGAAAAATTGCTTTTAAATAAAATCCTGCCTCCTACTGCAAAATATTGAGGAAATTGGTGGAGGGTGAAAAATGTAAAGCAGCTAATGATTAAATCCTAAATAATAGTTTCTATAATAAATCGAGTGATTTGTAACACATCATATTATTGGGTTTTCTATTACGGAATGCATCGCGTTTCCTAACTATTGTAGGTCATATGGATAAGTCTATGATAACCAGGGCTTAGCAGTATTTAAAATACATGTATTTGAAATACGTGATTTTATTATTTATTGTTTGAAATACACAGATGTGCAGAAATGGCCTCCATCATATTGTTAGTCTGTACTGCGGCAGAGCTCAAGGTGAAATGCAGTACACCCCTCCAATATTGAAGATAGCATATCCAACAAGGGTCCCTTTGGTGTTCTGCATTGCGCCCGTTGAGTTAGTGCCTCAAGCCAATAGAATTCGAATTTAAGATATGCGACAATCACCAAGCAGAATCGCAAGCGTCACTGAACACTAAAGGAGAACTTGCCGAGTACGTTTTCTGCACACTAGGGAAACTCAGACGATCCTTAACAAAGGGCATGCGCAGTGTGCATATTTTGTCAAAATCTGCATTATGGTTACTTATAACGTTATCATTGCCCCTCCTGGCCCAGAATCGAAAATCTATTGAGAAATCTCACACATCATTAAGCATATGAAAAAGGATGACTGCGAACTACGCATGAATCCCTAACTCTAGGATTTAATTCCATCTCATAGCCCTCTGAAAAGCAATTTCGGTAAACTTCTAATTATTTTTGTGTTCATTGTATATTGATGGTTTTCATTCCTTTCATATCTTCCCAATTTTTTGTTCTAAAAAAACGTTAGTTTATTCATTACATTGTTTTTCTCAGTGGTGGATGCAATGGGTGGTCATGACGCCAAGTGGATTATAAAACTAATTTGGAGGGGGAGTTGAAAATAAAAAATATTTCATAAGTGTAGAGCGATGAGTCATTGAGCAAGGGGATTTGCACCATTGATCCTACTCGTGTTTGTGATAGCGCTAGTGATCATATATATTTTATTGATATTAAACATTGCAAAACAATTTTTTTGAACTGGGAAGATGTATGATACATTTTGCAACTTCAAGAATAAATGGATCATTTTTATTAGCTTCAAGCGCAGGGTGCCATTTACTTTTTTCGCACTTCGCGGGGAAATTATGATTCGAGAGAATTGATGTAGGTATTTTGAAAAAAAACTATGAAAATGATGTTCCCCATTATTTTAAGGAAAATAGGTATTAGTGATCTCCCGATGAGATCAGAGGAGGAGATTTGGGAAGTAAAGTGTTGGTCTGATGTAGAATTAAGAGGGCTTTCGGCATAAGAGTGAGTTGTGTGTGGTTTTGAACTTATGGAAAATCTTAAATGTTGTGAGAAAGAATATTAGAATGAATATTACTGTTGTTAGGTTACTGCTAATAATTGGAAGCTTAGTCTTTTCCTGTTTTAATTTTTTATACATGTCCAAATGTACTGAGTGAGCTTTCATTGCAATGATCTACGTTTTTCGCACTTAATTAAGTTTTATTCCCAGTTTTCTCCAGTTTGGTTACAAACTCGGTTTAAAACGGGGGGCTTCAACATCAAGTTCTTGAAGTAGTTCCTCTGAAGATTCTACTGGATGTTCTTTTCTTGCAGAAGGATTCCATTATCATATTGAATCATGTGAATTAAATCTACTAACTTCTTATTTCAAATGATAAGTTCAGAAATTGTTATGAAATTTCTATTGTTTTCGCTGAAAACTCTTAAGGATTTTTATTCTGATTGGAATGTAATTTAGTATTTTGAGTATTTAAAAAAACATTTATTTGTATTTTGCATTTGAAATACATCTTGAAAAAGTATTTTGTATTTCAAATTCAAAATTTTAGAGTATTTTGCCCAGCCCTAGTTATAACTAATGTAATTTAGACCGCCATATAAATCCAAATTTCCGTGCATGTCATTTTTTGTTCCTGTCCTTATGTTGATGTGTGGAAACTATTCCCATACTTTTTTCCCTTGTATGCTTCAAAATGAATTTATATTTCTCCACAAAATTACGTGTTGTGGTGAACGTGACAGGGCTGGTTCACCCCATCCCCCGAAACGTTACGTCAATACACCGGTTCATAATTGGTAGAAAAAAACTGAAAACCATTGTTCATTTTTATGCAACGTTGTCCCAACGCGTCCAATTGTATCGGACTCTGCCGTCGCCAGTTATGCGACCGTCCTTTCAGCTGTGTAGCAATGACACATTTGCGCATACATCTCGACATGCAGAGCGGCCCTTTTATGATCGGGGAGGGAGAGTGACGTTGAATGCCGGAGTTGGAGTCGAGGTAGAGTTGCAAAAAAGAAGAAAGTAGGATTACGCAGTTGCTCGGTGACCCTTTCAGTGACTCACCATCAGTGCCCTTCGCCATGACACGCACGTTTTTGACGCCCTCTTGACAACAGGCGTATGGCAGGGGTGTCACCGCCCACCGATTGGTACGGAAATGGTTGATGAGGGCGATAGGGTGGAATAATGGAACATCTTTTTTTCCTTGAGCGAAGATCACAAAGTAGTCGCGCAAGGGAGGCAATGCGCAAAACGTGGCTATTATTCCGCGCAGCTTGGCTGGTGTAATGAGGCGAGGTCATGGCTAAGGTCACCATTCGTGTTTTGTACGGGTGGAGGTCTACGGTAGGGTCACGCTAATATCTTCATTTAAAATGTTCAACATTTATTTAAAATCTTTATCCAAATAGGGTAGTTAAAAATGACTCATTTGTGCCGAAGGTATTGTTGCCATGGCGAGCTTTCGTGACTGTAAACACTAAAATATTGTTTGTGTGTTTTTTTGTCCTCTATACATATATAACCATAGCTGTTGAAGGTTTTGTATTCCTGGAAGGCATTTAAAACTTGAGAGTACCGTATTTATTTCCTAGTATCACAGATAGCTTAGGCAAATTTAGCTTATATTTTTCTTAATCTTCAGGCTCAGATATTTTACCACTATTAGATTTATATCACTAACATACTATGGGTGAAAACTTTTCACAACAAATGGAGCGCCGCGACTATCGCTCTGTAAAAAAATTGGCTTCCTCTCTAATGGCATATTATTCTTAGGTCTTGGTAACGTCCAGAGAAATTTGAAATCAGTACGGTGATGGACTCATCGTCGAAGCCAGTGACGGATTACCGGCAGTTTGCAGTCACCGAACGTTATTCCTAAGGGAGACACATCAGATGACCTTGCATGTATTTTAAGCGTATTATGGACCTCTCTCGTTCTTGCTGTAGTTTACTCTGCATTCTTTCTCTTTCTCCCTTTTTATTCTAGGCTTCGCTACTCCTCCCGCACTCTGGCAAGGTCCTGGGATTTACCCGGTGTCCGCTTCTCTACCTATAACATGCCGTACTTTGCAGAACACCACCGTGAAAAAGTGCTTCTCTTTTAATCATGAATACAAAAGTATATTCAATGCACTTTCCAAGTATGACAATAGATTTCCAATGGCTGGAAAGAACCTACTTTTGATGTCGTTAAGAAATTATTTGCATATAACATGCATACGGGGATGAAATAAGTTTTATTACAGTGTTGCACAGATACCATCATCGTTGAAAATATACGGTCGCAGCTAGAGCGAAAAAATAATACATATTCGAGTTCCGGCGCCAGCTCTGACTACACCAAATTGTTGGAGCTCAGGGTAGCTTTGGCCTCCAAATAACACCCATGATTGTTAGTAATGGTGCACAGTGCTAAATTTATAACATATGCTTGCTCAAAAAAATAAATCGCACGCTTTGGACAGCTTATGTGACATCATATGCGTGGTAGTCCTGTACAACTTGTTTTTTCAAAAAGACAGAGGAGTTGAAACGTTTTTGTCCGTAAAATATATTAATTGGTCTTCTCTCCGACAAGGAGTGTATTACAATTGACGGGAATACCAGGGGGAATTTCCACAGAGGAAAAAGCATTCACCTTGACCGTGACACAAAACCGTATCCCTTGATATCGCGTCAAGTGCTTTAGTCAGTTTAGCTACCGAGTCGTCCTTCTCCCCGGTGGATTTTTTGGGGACTTAAAAGATTTCCTCGTGGATGGTGGCGCTATATCGAACGCTTTGAACTGCTTCTATAGCATCATACGTTTTTATGTATGCATATATGCAACGTATGCATTTGTGAACATCAAGTTCCTTTAAAAAGCCCTCAAAAACCCACCGGGGGAAGTGAACCTCGGTAAGCCTACACTGGTAATCAACCATGAATGGATAATAAATATGTATTTTTGAAAAAATTGATACAAGTTACCTGTCGTGAGATTCATTATTAAGTGTATGTTTAAGTGAAAGAGTTTTGCATCTTGATAGCTATCTTGCCTATGCATGTTATTTATTAAACAAAGATAAAACTTAGCTTAACTGGTTTAAGCACTCGGCGCGATATCGAGGAATCGGGGTTTGAGCCTCAGTCAAGGTGAATGATTTTCTTCAGTGTAATTTTGTAATGATGTTCACCTGCGGGTGACCCCGTAAAATAATATCGTGGCTAGTCCCAGTATTCTAAAAAGTCGGGAGTGAAATTGCTAATTTTTTGACGGTTTTTGAAATCGCTGTTATAAAAGGTTGGTAAGTAGTCATTAATTTCTATTAGTGGTGATAAAAATGTCAACAATCCCTCAGACGATGTGGCCTAATGTTTTAATATTGGTACAATCTCCAAAATTGAGCTGTTAGGGTGCTTTTTCTGTTACAGTTTCTAATCTGTATACTTGTGATAAGCGGTCTTTCTCTAGTGAAATGAAAACATCTTTTAAAGAGAAAAATAAATTTATTTCAGACATACGGGTCTCGTAATTCAAGCTGGTCAGACATCATGCCGAATTGATTCGTTTAAATTAAGGTTTTACACGATATAGAATAGCAGACCTACTTGGTCTGTTGATGACCAGGAAGACTTTATGACTATTCCAATTTAAAAAAACGAATATGGATGGTAATAGAATATTGAATTCTTCAAACAGAGAAATCATACCATAGAACACTGCTGCTATGTAAAGTTTCAACTAGCGGAACACAATTAAATAGAGCCCTTCCATCTTGATGGCATGCTTATATTATAGTTAAAACTCATTGAAGTACTTATAATTCGATGCAGTAAACGGTAAATAAATAAAATTTAACTGAGATATGAGTATGGACAAGTAATTATAATGTTGGACATGTAAATCTGTTTTGGGAAGTTTTAATCGTGCTGACCTTTCTTCACAGCTATAACACTGGCATATGGGCACATTTACCTCAACATTGCTCGTTTGAGATTAAATGCAGTAATGAAAATAAAGTTTTTGATGGGCTACCTTTAAGGTGATATAATGAGAAAAGTGGGTCTCCATGTTATACTTCTTGAGCCTTGGATCTCTCCTGCTGAGAACTTGAACCCCTACTCAAGGAATTTCTGGATTCACCGATGGTGAAAGTTTGAGAGAGTGTGCGAAAGGTCTTTATGGAATAAACCGCAATTTTAACTCTGAAGTTAACATCATGGAGCAGTGGAAAACTTCCGAATTTGCATAAAAACGTTGGCAAACAGCTATCAAAATGATAATGCCAGAGTTGTTTACCTTGCAAACTCTGTTCGTGGCAAATGCTGTGTAACATGTTTTTGATATTTGGAAGGTGTTTATATATTAATGTGTTCTATGGCCATAACGTGCAGTATTGACTCCACTTATCTCTCACGGTAATCTTTGTAAGCACTCTAGTTAATGCTTATCTAACTAGAAAGCGCTATGAAATTCTAGGACATTTAATCCAAACTAAATTAATTACTTTTCCTCCCCTTCTCAAGTTTTCCATATTCTGAGGAATTGTCGCATTTCTGTGATGATACCACTCATTTCGTGTGATCAGCACTCATGCTTGTTGGTGATCAGTTTTATCCTCCATAATACACACAAATATAACGACAAATGGACAGAACTTGAATTTCCTGAATCCATATACGATGGGATGCATCCAATGCTAACTTTTTTGTTTTCACATGATTTGCATTGTTTTGTGACTAACGTTCGGTATGTGGATAAAATTTTGTCGTAAGATAGCTGCTATACCATTAAGTAGTGGCGTGAGTAATAACACTCAAACTTTTCATTGGCAATTTAAGAAAGACAAGTTCGTTTAACTTTTCTTGATCAATATTTATCAAACTGAATGCCTAAACTGATGAATTTACCCCTTGTCATGTCCCCTTGCACTGTCATTGAGGCAAATATGAAGATAAGTGGGGACTAGAAAAGTTATGGTAAAAAGAATATTAAAAATGTTACTTGATCCATGACATTTTTAAGCATAATTTCTTCTAAGATTTGCTCGGAATAAAACGTTGATGAAAATATGATAAACTAATATCTTGGATTGAAATACGGTAATTTTACATCGTAAAACTGAATATGGGAGTAAAAAAATCTTCAAGTTAAGTTAACCGTGTTGTTGAAAGTTTTAAACATATGAGTAACATCACTTTTGTATCACGGCCTTCATTATCCCTTCGCCTCTTATTCCTGTTCCAACAGACTACTCTACATTTTCCCAATTTCCACAAGTATTTTTCTTTCCTCATCCACCACATGAAGCACCTCCTTATTGGTCACATCTTCTCCATTCTCCTCTACTCCCACATCTTAAACGCAACGTATTTTTGCACTCTTTTCTAAGCGTCGACGTTTATAGGTACACCGAATAGGCACACTATAGAAATATATTTTCATAAGATCCTCCATCGCTCTAAATAACAACTCATTTTCGTGATTGGGCAATTTAATATCATCTAGGGTAATCAAGATCCATCCTTTACTCTCCGTTTCACTTATTTGCTCGAGTTAAGCCTTTGTAAGTTACGTTCTTAAGATACGATTTTTGTTCCGCATGAACCAAGTTAAATGCAACGAAACGAGGCAGAGAAGGGACTGAGGAAATTAGAAGGTAGAGCGATTGCGAGAGTGATGGACTGAGCTATGGGTGGAAATACGGACCGGAATGAGTGAAGTCGCCTGAGAATGCGCAATAACCCGAACTTACCGAGAGCCAACCCTAGTGTGGATAAAAAACAAGGGTTAGAACTGCGTGTTTAAGCGATGAAACTGAGCAGGCATAGTTGGGGAAGGAGGTGGGATTAACAGTCCGTTTCATCAAAGAAAGGAAGAAGTAGAAAGGGAGAGATTAACAGGAGGGAAGAGACTTCAAACGCCAGGAAGAAGGGGTTGGCCTGGAGAAAAAAATTTAAAAATTGAAGGAGATGGAGAAGAAAGGATCCAGGGGTGAGTTGGGTCGAGAAATGGGGAGGGAAGAAGGGTACAAACGAGATAAAGAGAGAGGTGGGGTTGGGTTCTCTCTATTGCACGGACTACGTGAGTGCGTTGACACCACCCCCTTTGGCTTTTAATTTTCCGCATAAGGGACCCCCGGAAATTATCCGGAAAAGGTTTTAACTCACATTGGTTCTCTCTCTCATTTTCCTTCACTGGTGCAAGCCTACCATATCCAAGTCTCCTTCCCCCCTCTCATACCAGTTTCGTTCACTCTTTAGCCAAGTTCGCTCCATTTTTTTCAAACTCACTATCCCCAAGTAGACCGTCCGCCAGCCTCCACCTACTTCCATTACTCTGTCTTCTTATAGTACTTCCAAGCCCTCCCCTTATGTGCATTCAAGAATCTCTCTTTGGACCCCAGACCTCCTTTCGGTGTTCTCCCCTTTGCCTCAGTTGTCTCTGGAGAGTGCCGTAGTTAGTGGCATCCGCAGCCCTCTAACCCCGGAACAAACGAACCATCAGACCAGCCTCAGAGAGGAGGAGAACCCCTTGTTTGCGGAATGGGATTTCTCTCTCTCTTTCTCTCGTTCCATTTTCTCTTTATCCATTCTCTCTCTGTCGGTACTCCTGAGTTTTACTCCTCCCCCACCCCAGAATTCTCCCTGGTTCAACTCCCCCCTATACTTCCACCCCATCCCATCTTTCTCCCTTATGCCGGTCATGTATATATACCTACAACCGAGACCACATATGTGTGTGTAACAACTTCTAGCCCAGCGCTGTGGACAATGGGTATTTCGTAGAGGCGAGGTAAAAGGGATGAGAAGGAAGGAACTCTCCCGTTCCAAATCCTTAGATCACGCGTGTTTAGGTCGCATGGATGGTTTTATTATTATTTTATTAATTTCATCCTCGCACTATATATCTATAAGTAATGGAAGTTACAGAATAAGGGGTTCTAAATTTTTAAAAATAAATTTGCCAATAGTTTCGAGTACGATTAATTTATTAGTATATGCATATAGCAGTGTCGTCGTGTACTCCATTTGAAGCACGCCGTGAGCATTCGGAATCCTGCTCAGGAAGAGTTCGTATAAATAAATTAGCATTCAATGCTCAAAACAAAATACAAAATGAATCCACACACTAGTTACAAAAACTTCAACTGAAGAATGGAATGTGTAACACAGCCGGTGGAAGGACTATGTTTGGAGACAAAGTTTCCCATTTTTTATTTTTATAAATCAGTTTTAAATTGTAGTGCGATTTTCTATTTTCTTTCAGGCAACAGACATAAACATATGATAGGTAATGAAAGAACATCATCAGCGATGATCAGTCCAAAGATTAGCTTGCTCCGTCTTCTCACCTCACTATAATATCAGCTAACCAATTTATATCTACGGAGTTGTTATTGTTCAACGCTCCCCCTAATTTTCTGCTAGTATTCGGAACTTAATTCCCTTGGTCTTCTTCGTTTATTTTCCTTGTATTTATTTCATGTCAGAAAACGTTTTCAGAGGCTGTGGTATCGCAGTATGTGTACATAAGCATTGTCTCTTCTTCTCCGCTGAATTCTCACTAGACACATTAACTCTTCTTGTGACTTATCAATCTCCGATTCTCTTGGATCATTGAACTTCATCCTTTCTTCATTTACTCTTGGAAAAGACCACCTTTACATCGTTTTCAGTGTACAAAAAGAACATAGGGAAAAAAACTAGGATACTTAATGGTGGCAGACCCGATACTTATTAACTCTACAGAACAGCATAGAAGAGAGATATTAGTTTGTAACTGCACACTGCAGAGCTATACACTTACAGCCTGTTGTAAAATTTTGTAACCCGATGTTAAAGAGTATTACCTTGAAAACCGGGAATGCTATTTGTCACTTGCCCATAAAACTAAATCTTGTTATATTCAGTTCTGATTAATGGTAAACACCGTGGTTTAATGCTGATTTTCGTTAGTTTTATGTTATTAAGAGCGGGGAAAAATTTTTTTTACCTCCGAAATGAACTTGTTTGGTGCTTCATTATAATGAAACTAAGAAAGTGGGGGAAGCTTGCCTTCCCTTCCAATCGTCAGAAAGAACATGGGTAAAAAAAGACCTAGAACAATTTCTAAGCTGGCCCGAGTACTTTTATTACACTGCAGCACTGTACAGGAGAAGGATAGAAGTATGTAGTACTACTGTGAACTGCAGAGCTACATATTTATATAAAACCTCTTGTTCATTGGACCCTGCCCCGTTCTCCTCCGAGTGCGTGGTGGAACGTCGAGCGTGACAGTTGAAGTGCGCTATCGAGGGTGGGAACGTGGGGAACAAGAGGGTTGTAGAAGTGGAGGGGTTGAGCAAATGGGAGAGAGGAAAGAGGCTGGAAGGCGAGAAGCCTACCCCCTGGTGGGAACAGCGGGGGGGGGGGAGTGGTCGAGGAGGGAGAAGGGATTTTTTGGGCGGTTGCTCTGGTTCGAAGTGTCCGAAAGGAATGTGGAGCGAGAAAGATATTTGGGGAGAGTGGAAAGTGGGAAAAGATAGAGAGAGAATAACGGAGAGAGTGGTTGAGGGTGCAGAGAAGGAAGAAGCGGAGAGTGAAATGTGTGACGATTGGGGAGGAGGAAAGGCAATCAGGGAATTGGAGAGGTTTTTCGGAATGGACACGGGCGTGGATTGAGTGGAAGAGGCTTAAGTCACACGTGAAAGAGGACCCGGTTCGTGATAGGGGAAAATGATCCAAGCGAAGTAGGGATACACACACACACACATCTTCTCATATTACCGGAATATAAATTGGTGAGGTGAAAAAATTATGTGAAATCGATCAGTAGCAAGGCGTGTTACAGATTCCTTACAAGATCTTAATCATCTCCGCCCTCCAGACTAAGGGCTCGTATGTTTAAGCTCGGTCTAAAAAGAACAGACTCGAATAATATAAACTCTGAAATAAAAAAATCAGTTTTAAAACTCATGCTCACTCGACAATGTGGTTATAAATGTACCTTGTAAAAGTTGTCATTTAATTATGCATTAATTAAAGATGAATAAGTGTTAAAAACTAAACGTATGACCAAGGGTCGGACTTATTACCTCTGGTTAAACATTTTCTCCGTAGGAGATCCGAAGTTTCTACCCTCTCCCATTGAAAAATCTCACGTCAACTATTCGACTGTCTATGTACTGTAAAACACCCAATCCAAAGTGTACGTAAAGAATACGCCGTCTTGCAGTTAACGTTAATTGAATATTATTCATCAGAGTTTCACTATGAAAAGTTTTTGATGTTCCATCGATGATCCTTTTCAACGAGCACCTACCTAAACTTCCTTGGTAATCATTATTTTCATTTTATACTTCTGGTAGTAGCTCTGAATATACCAGTATATCGCTCTATTTGTACCCAGCATAAACCGCTTGATTAATTATTGCATGAATAAGGTACTCGCGGAGCAGCCTAGCTGTGAATTGCAGCTAACGGAATTGAGGCTCACCATCGCTCAAGGCAAATGCATGCTCCACAAACTTAGCCAAGGTGCGAGCGTGGCCTCTAATCATTCCCCATTGCAGATGTAACACACGAGCGGAGTCAATATCTATTTATTACCCGTTCACGGCTCAATTAATTCTCCTCCTACACCGTGAGGATTATAAACTAACCGCAATTAGCATTGGTGAGTGCAAATATTACTCTTGGATAATCTTAACTCTATTTAACATGGTAGATGAATATAATTGAATGAGTAAGGGATTTATAGAGTGGAAAGTTAGCATTCATATTACTGTATATTTAATTTATGCGGGATCATATTTTAATTCATTGGGTGTTCTACAAGCTGATTCATAGTTTTTTTTAGCAACCCTTACCTTCGATTTCCCCTAATAGGGTAACAATTTCACTTTCCTGCTCATTAATAGCCCTTCAGCAAGTCTCTCGTAAACCCCTCGCACCCTCAGCCTCTCCTTACGTCATACAAAATGCATATGCTCCTTCATCTCATACGGATGTTTTAGACCGCGAACAATAAATTCAAGAAAAAAGAGGGACGCAATTAAATGTCAATGACGTTAATGCCAGTTTGTAGATTATATTATCCTGCCTCTGCATTTTACTTTGAGGAAATAACTGCCAAACCATTTTTAGCATAAAGCAGAAATTTTACTCATTGTATCTTTTAAATGGATACCTGCAAAACGTTTCGTTTCCGTTTCTCAGACACGCAAAAGAAGTTATTTCATCAGCGACCGTATCATATACTTAAAATGTTTAATGTTCAAAACTAAAATGGGAAGCTATGGTAAATCATAGATCTTATTGCAGTTCCTGCTTCCGATTGATATGTTTAGTTACATATTTTTGTCGCATAAAATTTTATCTACTCATTAAAGTTATAGCCATCTGTCTCCAATGGTCTTCATAATTAATTCTCCAGTCTAATTATCTGATGGCGATACACTCAATCAGTCAATATAAATCATAAAAGTGGAAATATATTGTGAGGAATAGCATCGTTTTTTCACTATAAGCCATTCTAGACAGTAGTCCACAGGCAGCAGACTATTACGAGACTAAAAATAATAACACGCCCCGCGTTCTCCCAGATTGGGTACGTGAAACGTGCAATTTATTCATTGTTACATGTGGGTATGTACTTTAGTTTATCCCCCTTTATTTCAGAAAATCTTTTATGATTTTCCAATCTGTTCATTTCAATGTCTTTTAATCCGCCATGCGGCCTCCTCCACTCAGCCTCCCTCCTCTCAGCCTCCCTTCACTCCTCTCTCTTCTCAGCCTCCGCCGCTATCCTCTCAGCTTCCGCCTCTTCATTTTCAGCCTCTGTATCTGTCCAATCAGATCCCGCATAGGTACCGCCTCCAACCACTAGTGCCGTATGCTCTTTTGGTGTTTTGCGTGGTACCTTGCATGTAGATTTAGACTTAATCCATTCTAAATGCGGTGTATTCAATTCTCAAAGTGTTTAAACGCACGAAAACTTTCCTCTGAACCAAATTTAAGTGTACTGATAACTTGTATTTGAAAGCGGGTGTGTAATTTATTTTTTTTCCTCCCAGCCAAACTCGAGCATTTGTTGGCCCTTCAATCCTATGATTGGTTGACTGCAGCCCTCCATCCTTTCTTAACAAATTATAGTTCCCTCACTCCCTCGTAGTTCTTATTTTGTACCTACTTTTGTATTCATTTGGCCTACGTTTTCATAATTTGGCCTTCCTCATGGGACCTGTCCCACTATTTTTCATTCAATTATCGTCTTCCGAAACCCATTGTGCCACGGTGTGTGCCAAATCCATCTGGTTCTTCTTTTTCACTCAGTGTTCCATATGGTACCGTCTTTTGTTCCCTATGTTCCTATTTTTTCCATATGGTTCCTCTTCTATATACTTATTCATTTCTTATTTTATCCGTCCGTTTGGTCTTCGGCATCCTCCTCCAGCACCAGGTTTCGAATGATTCTAATCTTTTCTGGTCCGCTTTTCCAATGGCTCAAGTTTCCGATCCATAAAGTGCCACGCTCCACACGATTGTATTTTATCGGGTTTAACATACTAATAATTCTCTCATTTTAGTGTGACTTCTAAACTTAGTTTCTCTCTTCCACATGCTAGAATTTTGGTCTTCTTATTTATTTCCATGCTAGAAACTGCAAAGAATTTCCAAACTCGAGAATGGGGCGAATACCTAAGCGTCCACTCATCCTCTCTCGTCACTTAACGACGTAGCTCTCCGAGTGGACTTAATCAAAAACTGCTTTTCCTCTTTCTCTCTCTCTCACTCTTCATAAGGAGGGCCATTCTAAAAGCATAAATTTCACGCGGGAGTAAGTTTAGAGTAGATGCAAAAAAAGTGTGAAGACAGGGCCATTAGGTGAGTGGGGCACGAGTCTCATAGCCAGGGAGAGAGAGAGAGAGGGAGACAGAGAGATGGGTTAATGAGGACAAGAGATGAAAACGAAAGTATTACAGGGAGTGGGAAGAGTGCAACACTCGGCTAATGTAGCCGACGACAACGTGACACTCGACGGTGTACGCGAGCGAGAGAGGGAGGGGAGGGGGTTGGGCGTGGATGGGAGGGGCAAGTGGGTGCTTCGGAGTGCGAAAATGCTGGAGGAAATGAGAAGATATAGTGGAGTGACGGCTGAGTGAAATGTGCGCCGACAGATGTGAATATCTGGCAGTTAAACCATTACCACCATGTCTGAAAATAGCATAGGCATAGGCAAAATAGCATATGCTTGAGGAGGTTTTTCATTGTCAACAATTGGATTTAAAAAAAATATCCTCACAGTTGTATCGTGTGATACAGAATAATTTTAAATGTAATTCACATTGTTATATCGAGCCCTTAGTTCTGGTTACCGCGCAAAGGAGGCCGAAGTGGTTGAAGGCTTAAATAGCGCAAGAAGGGAACAGAGGGAAAATATAGGACGGATTAAGACATGGTTGGCGTTATGAAGAGTTTAAATAAGGATAAATAAAATAAATCTTGAGTATCTAAATCATTATATATCTGGCTTTAGAAAGGAGCAAATATTTTTGCTGAAGAAACTGCATAAGAACTGACTTAAAAGTGGGTTTTGAACGGTTAATACCATTGAAAAAATTTAAAAACAGCAAAGAGAAAGAGGAAATTTTAAAAATCTGAGTAAATTATTTTTACAATCTCACAAATGCAATTCCATAGAGAAAATAACAATGTGCAATAAAACATTTTGGATACAAAAATCTTGACCAAAATTTTCCTTTCAGTTTCGAACGGAAAGCACACGACTCATAAAGCCCAAATGGCGTTACCACATGGACCAAGGCCCTAAGCTTACAGGCACGAATAATTCATTGCATTGTTACATACACGGTATATCGTGAGAACACCTACCTCACTCCTTAATGCATCCAAGAAACATTCAGTGGTGAACGACGCAAGGGTAGCTTATTGTGGTTTCGGAGAGTTTGGTTTATGTACTGATTTGCGTGAAACTTTGCATACTTGTTCTTTAAAATTGTATTTTTGACATAAGTAAAACATTGCATTGCACCAATTTGGTAAATTAGCAATTCAATGGTATTTTAACATGTAGCCTTATGGAACATGTTCTTTCTTTCTTAATAATTCGATTGCAGACGCACACATTTTCTTCGAAACACGAAAAAATACCTTTCATATTATAAAGGTTGCTAGCAAATGTCAAGACGTCATTCTGAGCCAAATTATTGAAATAACATATTTATATATAATTTTTGACCAAATTTTGAATTAATAACTGAAAATGCAAGTCATGAAATCCTGTAATTTCTGGCAAAATTGTAAAATATTATTATATCATTTCTATTGCTGAACAATTGGTGACTTCTACCGCACAAAAAGATGTAGGTACTTAAACAAAATGTAGCCCTCTAATTTTTTTTTCGAATTACTTAAAAAATTATTAAAATGTGCCCTCAATGACCCACGACTACCACTTTAGCTATCTTAACTGGCCAAAAAGTTGGCGGGAAATTGAACGAAATTGAGTTCGAAACCGAGTGCCGGCGAATGATTTTTCACATTGAATTTCATGTTTCCGTGAAATACTCTTATTTATGTCGATTATGGTGCCTCTAACATGCTCTCTTGTGTGGGAAGGCTGGTGAGATTGTGACGGGTGCTAGTTGAGTACAATTAGCGTCTGGTCATCTCTGTATTCAGCAGTTCACTGTGTCAGGGACGTGTCGCGTGGCGATGCGATGTCTGTCAAGAGTGGTTTTGTGGCTGAAGTGGCTTTCACGTTGAAATCCGCAGTGACATCCCAAAATGTTTTTTATGCCGGAATACGCTGCGGGAAGAAGACTGGTTTGTATGGTTAGTGGGAGATATTATTATTGAAGCAAGAAGACAGTTACTCTCTTCTAAAAATATGAAATTCCCGTGTATCGATGATGTATACTTAAATTTTACCGTAGTGTCTTAAAACTACTCCAATGTGACGAGTAAATGCATTGCAGTTCGTTCCCTTAGAATGATATCACAACTATTAGAACGATATAAATCGAAGCTCAAATAAATACGATGGCTAATCCTACCGGATGGCTCATATAAAAATGAGAGGAGGGGCCGAACATCAAATAATTTCGATATAATAATTTTATAGTTTCGAAGGGGGAGGTCTTTTTAGCATGAGGTAATGAAAATGTGAAGATGTGAATGGGTCTGTTTTAAGTTATTTATTTGTTATGAAGATAGAGTTTGGAGTTAACATGTGAAATCAATTTTTTATTTTATAAATAAGCTATGTATGCATTCTCGGGGATCAAACCGGGCATTTTCAGAGCTAAATATCATGATTGATGTGTCACAGTTACTGTGACTATCACTAAACATTAAGCAGGATTTTTTGTGTATTTCAGTTGTTTTTTTAACACTTATGCCCAACATATTCCTTGTGATATACATTTGTTGATGTTATTTAAAAGAAGGCTTGCATAAAAATCTGCAACCTATAAAATAACTGGCATTTTGTCTTCCATTTATGTAACTATTTGACAAAACTTACGTAGAACGATTATTTAAGAGTATGGAATAACATCTTCTTAATCGTGGGCGTAATTTCTACAAATAAATTTGTTAACGAGTCAAGTGAGGTGTTACATGCCAATATCGACAACCGCCTTAAGGAAATGATCACATTTGCCTCAATGCCCGCCAATGAGATCAAGAGAGTCTTTTTTGCTACCAGAAAGTCTCGTTTTAAACATTTTTGAAAATAATGTCTGCAAAGTTTTAGTTAGGCGCACAGCAGCGCCGTTTGTTGGCGAGAAAGTAAAAGCAAACTGCAAAGCGAACACTATTCGTACTCATGATGGCTTAAAGTTCTTTGCTATTCTTCATAGGATTTCAAAAGTTGTTCCATGTGTCTTTTCGGTATCCATGCAGTAAGATAACCTTTTCTTCTGTTGGTGGCAATTTAATATCACTTCACCGCAATATGCGAGTGCGTATCGGAAAAAAACAAATAAAAAAGTACCTTAATATTTTGTTTTGAAGGCATGTCGTTTTCTTTCAATTAAAACAAATAACTTTTCTGCATGTAGTTGTATATCACAATTAAATTTTAGCAGAGAATAGTGTCGGTGTAATTATTCTTGCTGGCCAATCTAAGCTCTACCAATGTAAGCTGCAACTCAGCATAAGGAAATTGAGAGCTTTTCATTCGCTGTAGTGGGCAGCTTACTTTTTTGTATTAGTATCAGTCATTCATCTCGTATAATTTGGTTGCAGCTAATTTTTCATGTACATGGTTAAAATTAGAAATTGGATTACAAAATTACAAAACTTATGATATCCATCATCCAGTGGAACAATTATGAAGAAAGTAGAAAAAAAATAATAATACAATTTAGATACTGCTACTTCAAAGCGGCTTGTCAACAGGTGTCTTTGATTTAAAATGTTTTTTTTTCTGTGTAGATTTTGGATAATTTTAACTAACGAGCTACTAGTGATTTCATAAGAGCAGATATACTTTAAATATCATGCATTGTCATAGTAAAATTCATTTAGCATTTAGCAACCCATGGACTTCATGTGCCAAAGACTTCTTGTCATCGAGGTTAAAATACTTGGGTACCAACAACCTGATCATTCGTCGCAGTAGCATGTCAGTATTACACGAAGTTTTATTCATCTGCAGTCGAGGACGTTATCACAAATTAACACATATTTGTGTAATTCTCTTAACCGTAAAAAAATTAGATTTCTATACACTTCTCTCACATTTTTCTCCTAGATCATCAAATTAGCAATCATTTTATTTTGTAAGACTTCAAAAAGAATTGAAAATAAAATTTCTGTGCAATTGTATTTGCAATTCGTATTTGCAGCGTAGTTGCTTCTCTTTCCTGCCAGACTTTGCGCACTAAGCAGCGTTGTTTCAAATCAAATCGGGAGCATCGTTGACGTACGCTGGAGTGTGTTTGAGAAGAAATAAACTTCGTAGATCGCAACCTCGATTGTTGTTCATGTGTCAAATTTTAAGTAAAGGCGTCAAATATGGATACTGTAATGTTTTAAATTAATTTTCTGCTCATATTTATAAGTATGTAGTTTTAACTAATTCTTGAAATATTTACTAAATATTTGGTCTTGGCTAATGCGTACCTATTTCAATTTTGTCTATCGGAAGGTTAACGAACGTTTATCCAGCGCATATATTTCCATTCATTGTCGTTTGTGTCCCCTAAAATGCGCTGATCTGTTCCAATCTGCGCGAACTTCAACATCTTGAATGGAAAGCTCCTGGACTCTGCTACAGTCTTGTCGTTCGCGTATGGAAATGTGAGTAACAGGCGGGGCGTTCGCAAATACTGTTGCCAAATCGCGCTGGGTTGTAGGCAGAAAGAACCAAAATGGGGGTTTTGCCTAGCAGTCTAACTTAAACGGGATTCAGCTATCAGTGGACAAAGTAATGCTTGAAGTCTACATTGAAATAATTTTAGGCTTGAACTGGGATATAGGGGATTCAAGCGATCTGGGTTCAAATCCCAGTCCAGGCGAACGCATTTTATTTCACTCTGGATTTCACTCGTTCACAATGGGGGCTCAGGGATGAGAACGAACGGAGGAAGGGAAGTGTGAAGGCGAGGCGGTGTGAAAGGTCATTGCAACATTCAGTGAATCACGCCTGTATCACTGCCCCCACGCACTCCGCGGGAACGACAAAGGATTCCGCCCTTACTCTGAGCGTGCTCGGGATCCATTAAGAGGATGCGCGATGCTTGGTGTGTTTTGAGGGCAAAACAGGGGCGACAGGAGATATTCTTCAGAATACTCAATGTTGTCATAAAACTTGAGGGTTACTTTTGTAGAGAACTAATCCTATTTCCGGAAGAAAGGTTAAGTCAGTGGCCACCGGTTGTACCGTGAAAGCACCAAATGCTCATATGGGAAATTCACGCGTTTGGGTAGTATTTTGGACGCAGATGGGCGTCATCATGCGAAATTAATGAGCGTGACCTCGCATTAGAGTATTCACAAAGGGGAGAGAGTGGATGGCATGAATTCAATACATAAGCGCGAAGCAAATATTATTGATTATCAAAGTAAGAGGTTTAAAGTGATGCGTAACATAACTTAGAGGAGTTGTTCTCTAAGAAAAGGTGAGTGGGAATCGGAAGTTTGTGTAAGCTGGCTTGGGGAGGGTAAAAAATAGTTTGTCAGAAAGTTAGAGACAGAAAAGAGGGTATACGTTTATTACTAGGGGGACGGGCGTTTTTTTTAGGGTTACAGAAGATAATAGAGGCTTTCGAAGCTAGGTGCAGTAGGCGGGTTCTGAAGATCAAATGGACGCATAGGATCAGAAATGAAGATTATAGGAGAACGGAGATGGAGAAATCAATATTTGGCGCTATAAGGAATCTGGCGCCAGCTGGATAGGCCACTCATTGTGAGACAGGGAATTTTTTATGAGAAACATAACAGAAGGGAAAGTCTCACGAGAAAGACCGATAAATGTGGAAATGTGTTGGTGAGGCCATAGTAGTCCGTAGAATGCTAGGGCAATGGAACAGAGGAGAGGAAAGCAATGGCAATCTATGTGACTTGAGTCATTTCTAATCAGTCTAAAACAACATTATCACAGTTTAGGACTGGTTTGATAGGCATTAATGGAGTTCCCCAAATTCGGGCTTGTGGAACCAATTCCATTTCTTTCCCTTAAAGTCAACTATTTAACCCTCTCTATTGCATGGTAGTGAAAATTGGGTGAAGGAAGAAAGATTACAAGCATGAGTATACGCTTCATACATAGAGGTTGGGGTGTGGTAAAAGTATGAGGGATAATGTTAGAAATGAATCCGTTATGAAAGGATGTGTAATGGATGCTACGGTATTGGACGTTCATGAAAGGAGTGTTCAATGGTTTGGGCATGTTGAGAGAATGGATGGGTGTCAAATATTGAAACGTTTTTGAGATGGATATGAATGGATGTATGAGTTATTGGTATCAGAGGGAAGGTTATACCGAGAAAGGCATGGGAGAAAGTAGTGAAAGTAATTTTCAAGGAAAGGAATATTGGGAGTCCATGACAGCATACATATGAATCAAAACGTGAATGGAATGGATATTAATACATGTAAGCAAAAGGCCATAAAGATAATATAATCTCAAAAGAGCAAGTTTCCTTGGCCTTATACCAATATTAGAGATCTTTCGGTTGTTTTTTCCCCTGAAGGGAACTGTGTGACTGTTGTGCGTGTGATTTTGTGTGCATTTATTTTTTTTTACCATCTCTTAATTTTCAGGAAAATTTTATTTCCTCTAAATTCCTGTTCTTAAAACTGTAGTCCACTCACCGTTACTTACGTCCTATTTCCTTTTCCAGTTAAAACTGTCCCTAATCAACCTACCAACGTAACAAAATGAGAATTATCAGGCGTGATGCGGTGGAATCAACTCTTGAAGCCAGGAGTCAAATAATGAATCCAGAAATTGCAATATTCAATTGGTTAAAAATCGTTACCAGTGGAAAATTGCTATTTCTGTCTAAACGACCAACTTAACATTAGCGGCGCGAACAACTTCAATTATCGGTCGCCTCCCCATGTAACCAGCCGAACAAGCTACTGGAAGTAACTGCAATTTAATTGGCAGAACACCTTTGATTGAAAGTTATCGAGGAACCAGTTAGTAGAAGTGAGGGTCTATGAATTTTGGCCGACGGAGGCCATAAAGGCGAGAGTGGGCCACGAGAAAATTAAGGGTTGGTACCGTGGACTCGTAGATCATAAAGGTGGGGACAGGTGGTGACAAATGAGCTCCGCAACCAATTATGTAATCCATGGTAATAAATTCCAGTTTTTAATCTTCTCGTTTAACTTCCTCATTATCTTTCTCTCTCTCCACATCCGACCTATACAAACACAGCCAGAGATGGGTGGTGGTGCTAGAGCGAAAAGCAGGTCATAACTCAGAACTTTCGACGTCAATAGATTTATTTTCCTAGCCGCACACGCACTTAAGGCGTTTTCTTCACCCATGGGAGTACTATTCTCTGAAACACGTACCTACTTCTCCGTTGTTCAGAGTGTGATAATGTAAATCGTAAGGGATTGATCAGCGATCTTTATTATTACGAAACCTGGAAAAACTATATATAACCTCATGTGGAGAACTATGTGAAGCTAATCGTGGATAATTATCTTTAGTCGGACAAAAAATAGAAGAAACAATAAGAATATGGTTATTTCACGGAATTTTTGGGCTATATAAAAGTAAAAAAAATATATTCTATCTCCGAAAACCCATTAATGGGTGATTTAACCTACATTAATAGATGTGAAAACCAAATTATATCACCCATGGTGATGATATTTTCGGTTTTCAGTTGTAATATGCATAATAGCTATTGTGTATTGTTTAAATATTTACATATATTTTTTTATACTACTATAGACCTGTACGTTGACGTCTTTTATCACTCTCCACTTTTAAGTGCCCTTTGGATGAATGCAGTTCTTTACTTATGTTATTGTTATTAATTTCAGCATGGCCTTTAGTTACCTTTCGGGCCTCGGAGTGGTAACATTATACCTTTAAATATGTGCATCCTTACCTTCATGTAAAGTACCTCGTCTACCGTCTCTTTGGTATGCAACTAGGTCGCTTAAATTTGTCTTTCTATCCGGATTTAATCCGGTTTACATTGTTACACATAATGTGCAGGTCTCACTGGTCCCATCTTTACTTCCTGCTTTCGTCTTATGTATACATTCTTTCCATTGACGATTCTGCTTTATCTCAGCACACGACCTTCGCACATATTTTTTTCCCGTCCTTATTAATAACCTATCATTAATTTTAGGCTCGCAATTGTCAATTGAGATCGGAATAAAACTGTGGGCTAATATCTAATACAATATAAAATGTGGTTACCTTCAATTAGTGCACTCCGGGAAATAAATAGCTGAATCTTCAAAATATTCTTTTTAAATTAATTTTGGTTAATGACTTGGGTTATTGTATAACTTATTGTTTGAATAGTGTTGCGAGACTCAACACTGTCTCGTGCCAAAAACGAGGCGTCGGAAATTCGATACCAAGCTCGAGAGAAAAGCAATATTTGGCAACGAGGCGAGATTACTTCCACGAGACTCAAAGCGGTTAATTGAGAAAATTTCGCGAGAAAGTGGCGGAGAGCTATGGACTAAACAACTCTTCGGCAGGACAAATTTTTCATCTTGATGACTAACTATTGAGTTAAATTTGTATGCAAATTGTAACGTTCGACATTGATTAAGTTATAATAAATTTTGCAAACGCTTTACTCTCCGAACGAGAATGAGAATTCTTTCCCGATGGCATTAACCCTGATACCATGTGAGAGAATCTTGAGCGCTATGTAGGAATGAAGCGGTTAATTGAGAGACGAGCAGAGTGAGTGGCGTGGGCGTGGACCGAAGCTAATTAATCTTAGAATTCATGATAGCTGATGATAACGGGAAACTTGATTTTTTTAAACGTTTTATGGAACATCGCTGTTTCTTCTGCCAACTATTTGTTTAATAAAAATTATAATAGTAAAAAGTTTAAACACTACGGAAATATTTCAAGTGTGCCTACAGCAGGCATTAGACTCTACAGCGTGTACTGCAACGATTCCTTATTAGGAGCAATTTTTATCTCCTCCCATCCAGATAGAAAGGGACATACGCACCGGTACCAGTCTCAATTAATTTTATTAAGCCCAAGGACACACCAGAGGTCGAGTCCTTAATTCTTTGAAACTAATGATTGCGAGTGTTAATGAGTACCTACGACAAGGAAAGAGACGGGTCCTGATATTCTCAAATTTATATTCTGAGAAGACGTGGTCCAAGGTAATTTTGAGGATGCTGATGCTGGATGTTCGATCACCGCAGAGGTGGAAGAGGGCTAAGATGAGGGGTGGAAAAATTTAAGGCTCCTGGAGGGCGAAGGCATAGGTTGGGTAAAGGTTGTTTGGTGCTACCGCGTGGGGTGGCATTTAATTTGGGCAAACATTTTTTTCTCCCTCGTGCCCCGTTAATGAGAAATTCTCGATTACAAGAAAGGCAATTTGCAGGCGATGACTTGAGTTTGTACTGGTGTAAGGCGAGGCTTCTTTAAGGTCAAAGTTTATGGGATTGATAAAAAGAAGGCACCAGGAACGTAACATAACTCTTACGACCGTGAAAGCGGTCTTGTAATTCAGTAAAAAAATCGTGGACGAGAAAAAGCTAACACAAAATGACAGAAAAGATGTTTTTGACCTGTCAGAAAAATTATGAGATACGTTTCGAAAAGAAAGTTTATTGATTGTGCCGCTTTTAATTTTGTTTTTGCTTCTGAGAAAAAAAAATGGAGAGTTGTATCGCGTGAGATCTCTTACGTTGGAGAAAACAAACAAGAAAAATCTTGCTTGGAGAGGAAAATAGCTCTAATTTTCGACGCCTTTTCGGAAAGGGAAAGTGATAAATTTTACAGACTAATAAGTTTTTTATGAATATTTGCCCTCGTTAAGCAATTGTATCACTTTCTCGGGTGATGTTTTTCTTGAGCCTTCGTTTGCAGAGGGAAAATTAATTGCCCGCTCTCAAGCGTAGGGTTAATTGTGACTTAAATTTAAAGAGCTGAGAACAAAGGGTCACGCTTTTGTTGAGAGGTGGACTCAAACTTTAAATATTTCCAGAGTTTCCTTTAAGTTCCAGATCGATCTGAAAAT
Source organism: Pyrrhosoma nymphula (assembly GCA_963573305.1). Taxonomy (NCBI): domain Eukaryota; kingdom Metazoa; phylum Arthropoda; class Insecta; order Odonata; family Coenagrionidae; genus Pyrrhosoma; species Pyrrhosoma nymphula. Next base: position 44,390,899 of record OY754334.1, read on the forward strand.
CGGGATATAATTTGCACAATGCGATTTTTGGGGAGGAGGGTACGTAGGTACTTGACATGTTTTGAGCTCCTGACTAGTCTTCTTCTTCTTCTTCTTAAGTCCTCAACCCAAAGGTTTGTTGGTGGAAGTTCTCCATACGTACGGTCTTGTGCCATTCTTTTCAACTGCACAAAAGTGGAGCAGCCTAACTCCTTCATCATTTGCCCCATAAACTCCAACCTAGGCCTGTCCCGGCAGTTGATTCCATCCACAGTGCCTTCTAAGATGGTGGCCAGCAATGTTTCGTGCCTTAGTTGGTGCCCGATCCAGATATTTATTCTCTTTTTCAGTAATTTCAGCTGACAAGGAGACTCCCCCACACGTTTGAGAACCTCCTCGTTACTGATTTTGTCCACCCATGGAATCTTTAACATCCTCCTGAAACACCACATCTGGAATGCTTCCACCCTCCTCTCTTCTGCCTTGCCCAACGTCCAGGTCTCACTGCCATAAAAAAATATGCTCCACACAAAAGTTTGAAGAAGGCGTTTTCTTAGGTCTGGTCCGATAGGTAAACTCCTCTACATTCTCTATTCGCCTATCCCTTAAATACACTTTAGCTTGTCCCCCATGCTTGGTAACCTTAAGAACTTTGGTCTTCTCTACATTAATTTTCGTATTATATCCTGTTGTTAGGATGTCCTCCATTACCTCAAGTACCTCACTCAGATCCTTTTCGCTCTCAGCCAGTAATGCAATATCATCAGTGAACCTCAGCATATGCAGTTTTTCTCCATGGATCTTGACACCACCTAGCTCCCATACCTTTTCTCTCATCCCATCTAGAGCTCTCTGGTATGTAGTAATTGAAGAGAATCGGTGATATGGAGCATCATTGTCTTACCCCTTGCCTTATAGTTGCTTCCTGCATATGGTCTCCACAGCGCACCACTGCCTTTTCCTTTTCATATAGGTTCCAGATTACTCTCCTGTCCTTGTATTTAATTCCTGCTTCTTTCAGCATTTGGAACATTGGTTCCCAACGAACCTTGTCAAAAGTCTTTTCTAGGTCTATGAAGGCCACAAATGTGTCTTTGTTCTTTCTCAGTCGTTTTTCCATCTTGGTTCTGAGCGAGAGAATAGCTTCGCGTGTCACTCTTCCTTTTCGAAATCCAAATTGATCTTTGGATAAAGTGTGTCAATTTTAGGATCAACTCTCTTCAGTATGATGGATGTAAGTATTTTGGAAGCATGCGTGACTAGGCTTAGGGTGAGGTATTGTTCACATTTTTTCGCAGAGTTCTTTTTCGGCAGGGGGACAATGATGCATTTTTTGAAATCATCTGGAAGATTTCCTGTTTCGTACATCCTCTGAACAAGATGGTAGAGGGTGTCTGTGGTTTGTTGACCAGCTGCTTTGATCAGTTCTGCCGGCAGGTTGTCGATGCCTGGGGCTTTTTTCTCTCTTAGTTTTGTAACTGATAAGTTGAATTCGGATCTCATAATTGAGTCACCTCTGATGTCATCTTCAACTTAGTCGTCATGTTCAAGAACAGAATCTTTGGTTAGAATTTCATCTCCATATAATTTCTCGAGGTATTCTTTCCAACGTTTTGCTACTTTGTCTGCTTCTTACAAGAGCTTTCCATTTTCTGCTTCTATCGCATATCTCTTTATTTTCTTCTGAAAAAAAATGCTTTCATGGATGAATATGCGGATTCCACATTCCCATTCTCCATCATCTGTTCGACTCCTTTGCATCTCTCCTCAAGAAAAGTTTCCTTTGCTCGCTTACATTTTCTATTGATCTCATTCCTCACAGCTCTATAGAGGCGTTTTCCGTCATCGGTTTCTTCATTCTTGAGGTCTCTTCTTTTTTCCATTAGGCTCAATATCTCCGCTGTAACGCATTCCTTTCTGGCTTCTGGTCTTCTCTTTACCAATACTTTTCTGCTGCCTTAATCAGTGTATTTTTAAAACCATCCCAGTTTATATTAGTGTAGTTTTCGTGCTGTAATTCATTCATACATCGATCGGACTCTTCTTTGAACTTATTTCTACATATTTCATCTTTGAGCTTTGGCAGGTTCCATTTGATCATTTTCTTATTGAGTCATTTCAATTTCAAGACGGAATCACTAATGACTACGTTGTGACCGCTGTCAATATCAGGACTAGAATAGCTTCTGCAGTTCTTAACTTGATTTTTATATCTTTCACTGACTAGCATATAATCAATTTGGAAACGCTTTTGGTCGCCCGGTGCTTTCCAAGTATATCTTCGCCGTGGATGCTGTTGAAACATAGTAATAGCAATGGTGAGTTTGTTCCTGGCACAAAACTCAACGAGTCGATCACCTCTTTCCTCATCCCTCCCTCATCCCTCTCCCACCACAGCATTCCAGTCCCCCATAATTATGAGGTTCTCACTGGCCTTTATATCACAGATCAATGTATTTAACCTATCGTATATTTTCTCCACCAATTCGTCGCCATGATTGGTGGTGGGCATATACACTTGAATTATAACCGTGTCCACTGGCTTGGGTTCAAGTTTGACTAGGATATACCTACCATCTCCTTGTATATAGCCTTTTACTCTTTGCCCTTATTCTTTATTTAACATTATTCCCACACCCCCTTGTCCGGGGTTGCCTTCGATTGTGCCCGCATGAATCATTCTGTGTTCACCACTCCAAAAATCGCCATTCTGGGGCCACCTCATTTTTGCTATCCCCAAAAGTTGAAACATCATTCTGTTCATTTCAAACTTAAGATTGTCAAATTTGCCGCAACAGAGTGCGTACATTCCAGGTGGCTATTCTCCAATATAATTTAGCTGTTTTCTTCTTGATAGAGATCAGCGCTCGAGCAGTCCCCTCCCGGGGATCCGAATGGGGGACTATTATTCCGGAATATTTTACTATTGAGTAATAACGGACTCCAATAACCGATGAATGTTAAGTAAATGTTTCTTGCATAAAAAATGTTAATTATTGGACAACTGCTAAAAAGGGAACTAAAACGAAATTGGTAATCTTAATAGATAGCTTGTTTAATGACACCATGACTGAACTATAGCACCATGACTGCGTCGTATGGAATAAATATATTGGCGTACTTTGAAATATTATTGAGAAAAACTGCGCATAACTTGCAATATACTATAATAACGGTTAAATAACCAGTTTAAACGATAATGATTATTAATCCCATATCATCCAGCAAAGTGAACATACAGAAAATATCACAACCAAATATTACGCCCGATTTCGAAGGTATTAATAATCTGAGTGTTAATTATGTTTCGGAAATATTCGATTGAATATATAATAAACCAATCATGAGCCAACCAATATATTGAGCGCCTAAGTTCTACATCTACATCTACGATGTACCGTGCAAGCCACCACTAGGGTGTGTGTGGCAAGTTTGCTGGGTAGGTATTTTGCTTGCGTTGATTTAAGAAGCAGATGGATAAGAGAGAGTTTTGGAATTCGTCCCAGTTCGCTAAGGGGATACAAAATTGTCCGTACTATGCTGTCGACATATAGGCGCCTCTGTCCTAAATCTTGAATCTAAGCAACGTATAGTTGATGTGATAACACAAATTGGCTTCTGAAACCCAGCCGGTGCCGTAACCAAGTGAAGGGTCTCGATCCATAGTACTGAATGAACTGATGAATCAATCCCAGTAATGGCAAAATGTAATGACTACACATCTGCATTCATACTTTTAAATGTTAATAATGCTCTCATTCCCAATTGAAATTGGGTTACGACATCACTTCGCTTAGTTTTAGGCATAGTAGGCTAAACATATCTGATAAGGTTATCGTATGTGCATACAATCCCAATGAGATTAACTCAATTTACAAGACTGTGGTTTCATGAATATAAAAAAGACGTTAAATGTAAATCAGGGATATAACCATATCATTTGTTTTATTTTGAGAAAGTTACTGTGGGAATTAATCAAATATTTTGATTGTTGAAATTATTGCAGTGAATATGGCGGAAAACAATAAAAAATACCACGGGAAGCTCTGTCTATTCTCCTTGCTCATGTCTTACAATTAGTAAGGAAAATATTCTCGAGATTAACCTTAGTTTGTAAGATGTATACGGTGTATTGGATGTAGGGCTGAAAAAAATGGTTATACAGGGTCCGGTACAAAGGACGGACGGTTTTTAAAAAATCACAAAATCGGTAATTTTTACTCAAAAACAAATTTATTGACGGATTCCGGTTCTCAATGAAATAGCATTTATCACAACGGATTTTTTTAAAAACCGTCCGTCCTTTGTGCGGGACCCTGTAATATAAACGGAGAATGAAAATTTAAATATTTCGAGAAGGTTACGTTTTATTTTAAATATCTGGAAGTAATAATTAATGATATGTATTTATAATGTTCAGATCGGTGTTAAGAAGCCTACAGACTTATTGCGGTCAGTTTTCCCGGTGATCATCAGCAGCTGGCATGGGGTGAATTTTTAAAGTGTCGTTGCTCTCGAATCCTTGTGATTGCCTCCCCTTAATTTGTTGTGCCTACTGCTCCGGTTCCTTGCGCATTAAAGACAAAACACTGTGTAATGGATATTTTTTAAGTGAACTAGATAGTAAAAGGGTATTTCCCTATTTTTTGCTGCAAGCATGGTCATACATTTTTCGTCGTAATCGTCATTCTTGCCAGATTTTGGCATTTCTGCGTGTTCCGCTTCATCATCTAATGTATATCTATATATCAGCTCCCTTCTCTTTTTCCTTGTTGAGAATATTCCATCGGATTCCTCCATGTTCTGTTAAAGAGAATTTGCTTGACACGGTCTTTTTAATTTATCTTTTAGTGATGAGCTGTTGTAACTTTGTCGACCTCCGATCGATTTCGTATATTGTCAGTATTAATTATTTGTTACCTCATGTACCCTCGTACTGTCCTTAGAAAACTCATATATTCCCTATCCAAAGCCCCGTTCTGTCTGTTTTCTTAGGTGCCCAGCACTCGGAACCATACATTTACCCGAGCGCCTTATATAGTTTTAGTAGTGTCTCTTTACGGGCCTGTTCTTTCTCTCCTGTAGTTCTTAAAATAATCCCATATTCTTGGAAGTCTGTTCGTTTTGAAGATAATGTTCTTATAAAATTCCTAAATCACATGATTTCCTATGCAGTAAAAGTGTTATGTCCCATTATACTATAGTTGATAATAATTTTTAAAGTCATGGGATACGTATCTTGAGTGGCAGTACTCTCGTTTTTTCACTGATGTTTGAAAATTATTAGTTTGGCTTATAAACGTAGGTGGTAAAAATAAATAGGTGAAATGAAAATAACGATAAACGTTGTCATCCAGTTCTGAATGGAAAATAGAATTGAATAATTTGAAGAAGCTCTTGTGTTGAGTTTCCTTAAGGCTACCGTTGCTGCCGGCGCGTAGTTACTGATGATTTGGGATATTTTCGTTAATATTTCCGGCGTTGAATATTTGGAGCTCTCTCTTCTTAGTTAATGGAATGACCACGTTCGTAACACATTAAAGACAAATGACTTGGTGCGTAGTCAACTATTGCATCTGAATAAGTTTCCACGAAAAAATGCTTGATCAGAAAAATACCCGTGGAAAGCGGGAAACATACAACAGAAACGTTACATGGTATTTTCCCGTGTAGAACATTCCACATAAAGTTGTCAGCATAGCCCTTATGGGGAGTGCTCTTTCCAAACTTTGGCATCGCGTGCTCACCTCTAGATCACGTACGTAATCATTTTTAGCACCGAATTAAATTTAAGCAAGTTTCTACTTGGAATAATATTTGCATGTTGAAAAACATCTAGATGTTCAGTTAGTTAATTTGATTGCATTATGTTAATTTTACTGCTACTTTGGGAAACATCGCACCTCTGGCCTTGTGAACATTTACACAGAAAGCGAATCTCCCTAACATTCAATATTACCAACCAAATGTGGAACAACCTATTTGTACGTCTACATTACTGACACGATCTTGTGAATAAAAAGATAATAGAAAAAATTGATTCTCTCTATGCTCGATCAAATAAATGTATTCCGCAAAAAAGGGATAAAATACTTTTGACATTTCACTTCCATTGTGAAAAATAAAGGTAAGTACTCAAAGTTACTCGCCTTTGTCAGTATAGTTATTGTTAATTAGCTTTACCGTTGGAAAACCAATTAACTCTTTAGGGCTTAAGAAGTTAGACAAATGCAAATGAAATCTTTCCAAAAACTATTAAGTTGTAGGTACTCATCACTCTCAGACCGATTTCCGTCAATTGGTATGCTTAAAGGACTCCTATGGATTACGGATGTCGTGAATTGACGTATTAAAGTTTATAACCTATAGTATTTCTCAGTATTTTAAATAAAAATACTTTTGTAAACTAATAATTATTATTTTATTATTTACCGATATAAAAAGGACATAGTCATTTCTGATGTTGGCTTATTAGTAGGTATAATATTATTCCTTTTTTTAAATAATTAAATGTACCGAAAATGTCAGCAATTTATGTAATTTGCAATGAATGTAGTCGTCATCATGGAGAAAGACTATAATTATTTATAATTATTTATAATTATTGCTAATTTGTACGTCAGTGATGAGAAATTTTAATACTTAAGTGTGTTTCTTAAAAGCTATTTCTTTTAAATACATGCAACATTTTTCTCCTTTCTTTGATACAGTCCCTCCGTTCCTAATAAAATAACGTCTCAGACGTGATACACAAATGAATATTCTTTCAAACAAACAAATTCCTCCAATGAACTGAGTTATTAAGAAAGAAATCGAATAAATCTTAACCATCCATGTAAGGTCACGATTTCTGCCCAGGCTTAGACGCATAAACCAATTGCATGCAGCTGCATTATTACCATTAGTTATCATTATCGATAAATACTTTTGAGATGACCATGGAGTCATATTATCATTTTATTTATTTAAATATAAAACCATCAACCTCCGAAAAAGTGCAAAATTGTTTACGTTTGGTTTGCTTATATCAACAGAAAATATTATGTATGCCTAACTTATTGAATAATAAGTATTTGAAAGATAATAATTTTTTTGAACACCTTACGGAAACCCGATATCTGGAGTTGGTGGTATCTTATATTGGAAAAATATGCACCGTAAATAAAAAATATTCAAATTCGTATCAATTAATACACAAATAAACTAAACACGCGTAAATTTATCAACTTTTTTTGGGTCCAAGCATCAGTGGGGTAATATATTTGCTTCATTACTAGCATTTGGAAGATATAAGTCTCAGCAATGGATCAACCATCATATCGAGATAGATTTCTACGTGAATTTGCTTGAAAAATGGAAAACAAACATGGAAACAAGCAACCAGAGCAACAAAAACATTGCTCTGGAATCGCCCCTTAGCACTGTCTAAATTCCTGCCGTGCGCCGAGATAGAAAGGAATAGAATAAAATCACCCTTTCATCTGAACCCACGATTTTTCAGGACCGCTGCATACAGGCGAAACAAAAGGAATCCGCGTACAAATACGGGAGAAAGAAAGACTTGAGGGAAGACAAAGGCGGGGACTTGGGGAGTAGACAGAGAAATGTTCGCAGTGTAGCAGGTGGCAGGGTCTAGTAGTGATAGGGTAAGGAAACCACACTCACAAAAAACCGCGCGGACCTTGGAAAAGGGCTGGTAAAAAAATATACACCCGGAACAGTTGATGTGGAAGTCACCAATAAAACAAAAGGATGAAAGCGGACGTGGCGTTGGACGGGATAGAATAGAGAGCGTGGCAGGGGATGCGCAAGCCGACTCGGATGAAAAAATCCGGGTCATATGGGGAACTTGGGTGTGTTAATGTGAATTTGTGTGTGTGTAAAGAAAAAAGTTTCACAGAAGGAAAGTGTGTGGTGTACAATCGAGTTGGGGGTTGCATAGGGGGGAGGGAATGGAGGTAAATGAGTTTCTCTCTTGTTTATTTTATCATCATCATCATTCGGAGTTGGGCGGGGTGCGCGCCTCTGCTAAATATGTGGAATGGCTACCCTGGACTACTTCAAGATGGCACTTGGAATTGAGCACTTGGAAACATGGTGGTGTGCAAGAGAAAAGAGCAGCATTTAATTCGTCCTAATTTTAACGCCCTCCGTGCTGCATTTGACTTCAACCCGAAAACGTGAGCAATTGATTGAAGAAAACTTACTTTACTAGAGCCGACGATCTACGAAATCTCGTGTTTCCCACCCCTCTCCAAATCGCGGGGCAAAATATTCACACTATAAGTCTCATTAACAGAATGTAGGATCAAATTAATAGGTATTAAGTCTTGCAAATTTCGATACTGAGATTTATTTGGAAACCTATGCCGTATGACGAACATCGACCTAACGCGGTTTTTTGTACCACCGAACGGACCGAACCGGAAAACGTTATTTTTTCGGTAGCAATAAGATATCGAAATAGCTGTCGTTAAGCCTTAAAATGTTTCACTAATGACTCCACTAGTTGCATCACAGTGAGAAAATTTACTTTCTATGCTAGACTCTACGAAAAGGACGTCTAGTGTGGTTGAGCTCCTTGGAAAATTAAAAAATCTTAGAATATGTATCTTGTTTTTTGTTTCTAATTAATTAATCAAAACACACACCACCATTATTTTCCTAAAAATTTTATTCCATGTAACTTAATATAATTTGAAAAATTGTATTGTCTGCATTGTGCACATTTATGGATTTTGGGGTGAATTGCATTTTCATTATGAATAAAATTGCATTATATGGAGGAGTGACACAGTATTTGTATTCAGGAGTAGATATTGAATTTAATTTACTTTGAATATTGATAGTGTAATCACCCCAGGAATCTCTATGAATATTGGTCTAATACCGGCCAGGAATCTTTTCAAGCTATCCATTTACATGCGCAATACACCTGGCGATAATGTTAATAATATTGAAACCTACGTTGTAATAAAATCTTTTAAAAACTTTTAATTGTGGAAAATAGCTTTAAACTCTCCAATCGTATCAGGGGAAAAATATTGGTTTTCCGTATCCAGCTCTTATTTTGGTTATCATTAGTACTTTCTATCACTTTCAAGGCCTAGTGAATTTTGTAGGATATCAAAAAGCAATATTACATCATCTGCCTTCAACTACCCAAATAACGTCATTTCCGTAAATCACACTTTGTTCTTGAATTTATCACTTGTGCTTCATTAAAAATTTAATTCTAGAGTTAATTGTAAAAGGCAGAGCAACGTTATCGTTTTTTTTTTTCTTTTTCATCAAGTTCCATTTTGTTACGGCATTCTCTGAAGTGCTGGCAATAGTGTTGCAAAGTTAGCAACTTAGAAAAAAGTTGCAACCCGTAGACTTCTTTTCTGTAGTTTTAATTGGAGCAAATTCTCAGAAAATCTCAGCCACAATCACTACTCCTCACTAAAGAGCCTGAACCGCATGGGGTTGTTTTTTTGCATAGTGTTTGTTTACAAGTGGTAACCCGAAGCTTTGTTCAATGCTGCATTCTCTTCAGTACTTTAATTTAACTGGATTAAACTGTGAAGAATACTATACCATTCCCTACACATTTACAAAAACCATTGCATAGCAGTTCCCTGTTTGTTCCTACGTTTCCATTCTACAAATAAAATCATACTGCCGTTACTTAAAGTATTTGCAGGAATCTTCGGAAAGTAAATAGCTATTTTATGAACAAATAAAATGTATTTAGCCGTATGGTATTCCCAAGATTCATCCATTTTTACCATTCTTGGTCTTGAAACCAGATTTCTCAAGCAGTTTTCCAGGGGCATTTAGAAATTCAATTTTTATGTAATTTCACTTTTTTACTTGAATCCTGTAACAGTTAAGATCATAATTTTTTTTAAATTGAATAATAGTGCAAAATAGAAACATAATAATGTAATTGGTTCTAAAAATTTTATTTTTAAACATGCGCATTGGTTTTGTCTTTGTTGTCACTTTTTTGTTTTAATAACTTTTAATACTAGTAACGCCGGTTTTTCTGTACAACTAATAGCGGCGATGGCGGTCACTTTTACAGATTCTAATTTTCATCCTATTTTGCACATTTTTAATAACATCAATATAAAATCAATTAATATTTATTTCAATTTTAGATGATTTAAGTTGTAAGATGATATACGTTTTTATTAAAACAATATATTTAACTTCATACATATGAATACACTAATTTACATACATTTTTATGACCTTTCATCAGATATTGACTATGATATTAAATATGCCATTCCTGGGAACTATAAATGTGTTTTAATTTTAATTTTATCAATAACAATAAGCCTTTATTGCAGTTAAAATGAATGAATAATTATTATGAAATTCTTAAAACTTGATACGGCAATAATTAGGTTTGGGACTTCTTTCTTATCTCGCTGTAAATTTTACATAATTTTACCTAATTAATTTGTTCAACATTTACCTTATGATTTTTCTGCATATTTGTACTTTTACACTGGAGTCTTATCATTAGATGTACCCTGAGATGTGGTGTTCTGCACTGATACTTCCTTTCACGTATTTTACTTCTTAAAAGGAAATGAGTGCCGATAGGTGTTTTATTGTCACCACTTCATACCTTCCCATACTTTTATTGCGTGAAATCAAATAAATACGTTCCTGTATAATTTAGCTGGCCACCGGCAATACCCATCGCGCGCTGCAGACTTTTCGTCATTTGGTCTGGTACTTACCTCTTGTGGGGAATTAAAGAAAGCGACTGGCTCCATTATCTTTTTTTCGTATTTCCTATTTAGAAACACTCAATGCATAGTACACAGGACCGATTCATTTTTGTGTTGTTTCCACTCTGTCCTCGTTGCTACTTCAAAAGTCACTATTTCGGTAAACTATAAATGTACAGATTTTTAAAAAAGGACTATTTCAAATACCTTATCTGATAATCTTGACCGTTCCCATTATGTTGGTGCTCTTATATGTTTTTCTAAAGACATTGAGATGAAACATATATGTTGTACGTTTGTAGGTTTGGTCTGGTAACAGTGAAGTAAATTCTTCAGAGATTTTATATCATTTCCCTAGATTCGGCAAGCCATTACAGAAGTATTTTGAATTTAAATTAGCTCAAATGCAGTACACAATGCATCATTCTTTTGTCTCTTGGGTAAATTGACTGATTGGTACCTTTTTGATTGTACCTGCAAACTTTATGACCTCCTTCTTCTGATGAAACATGGGTACAAGACAACTTAGGGAGGATTAGTGCAGAGCAAACTCAACGTGTATGTGGGTTTCTACCTGACCATCGTTGGTAGAAATCGGTACGCTCAAATCTTTCGTCCTCTTTCCTCTTTGTCCTCTCAGCCGTCCGCTCCTCCGTCTTTTCCTTTCACCTTTATTCTTTCTCCCTCTTTGCCAGACACCACAAAAATCCATCACAGGAGCAATATCAAAACCGAAGTTGTAATTTAGGTGGATGAAAGAGGAAAATCATTGTAAGCTTCACTCGAGTAACTTCGCATTTGCGAGGGTTTCACACCTAGTCTCATTTTCAAATGTCCAAATCGTACGTAGTTGGCAGAAGGAGACGAAGAGAGAAAAGGAATAGGGATTAAAATTCTGCTGATAACTTAGGAGTTAGAGTAAGCATAAGGGTGAAAAATATTTTGCGACATTATACAACAAATTCTCATTGAAGAGCAGGTTATACTTAAAAATAAAATATTATTCCCTAAAAGTGGTTCATGCAAAATTATTCTCCTCGATTCAGGACTGAAAAAGCATATGCGAAAGTCATGAGAGACATTTAATGATAACAAACAAAAAGCAAATAAATGTAAACTATTAAATAAAATATGAAAATATTAAGGAAATTTAGTCTTATTACGAAATAAATATACGGTAAAGGATATTAATTTGACAATTACAGATGCTGTCAAAATAATTGCTTCTACGATTGTAGGAAAATATGTAAATATTTCGGGTACTATTGCTCCTATCACCAAAATAAATCATACGAATACGTGTAACTAAAACTTATTATAAGTCAAAAACGAATGACACACGAAATATAAAATGAAATATGAACACAAACATCCATGACTTGGGAGGTAAAAATCCACACAGGAGGGACTAAAATCCGTAACCTTAGGTTCAGCCGGCGCGCCGCGGCGGTGACTTTACCCCACTGGCAACGTATCTGACAAACTTAACTAACTACTGACATAAAAGAGATGTTCTCGGTAAACTAACCCGTTCAATTGGCCGACGCAGAAAGAAAATATTGAGAGTCAATTGACCTCTTTAACAGTCATGAATGCGTAAGCGTTATATTGGCCTCTTACTCGTTTTCCCTCTATTTTCCTTTTCTCGTTTCTCACTCTCTCGAAGAAGAAAAAGAAAAGACAGTCCAAAGAAAAGTAAATAGAAAATAAGATAAGGAGGGATAAAAGGGGAATCAACCCTTTCGCTCCACTCAGCCGCACATCGGGTGGTTCCCTTGTCTTTCGCCTCCCCACAGCCTTCCGTGCTCTTTCAGTCTTAAGTTGTTTGTTCTCCCATCATTCTCGTTCTCTTTCATCACTACGCCCTTCCACTCGTTCCGCGTCTTATTCTCACGAGAGAAAAGTAGACATCGTCGGTCAAATCCTTTCATTCTTTTGATTGATTAGGTTTACTCATCGATTCTTCCCCATCATTTACTAACTGTCAAAAACAATTGCCATTAATCGCCAGAATACAGGATATTTAGTATACACACATTCAATAAATTAGAAAATTGTTGCAAAAGTAATGCGTAGGATATTATTAATCATACTGTGAGGGGAAAAAAATACATATTCGAGTTCACCTGTCACTTGGCAAAATAAAGAGGAATAAAACACTTAACAGCAATAAAAAACGATTATATAACATCCGGGACCCATAAGACAAACCTGACGGAACGTAACTCTAAAACTATCTTCTGGTCCCGAATTCTTCTATGGAGAGCAAAAACTAAATGTTAGAAAATGTACAACTTGCGGCAACTTTAAGCTGTAAGCGGTAATTTTCCTTTATTTGCAGTAAGCGAATTAGTTTCTGAGACAAAATTATGGTGAAATACGAAAAATAAGAACAAATTAACAAAATTGTTCTCCCGGATGGTGGGTGCAATCTCCAAAGTGCATTTCTTGATTGACGTATCAATTTACCCACACTAAAACATTACGCAAATTTGACGCCGTAGCATCAATGTAAATATCCATTGGCTTCTATGTAGAAATAATTTGTGCATCCATTACAGTATACACGCGGTGTTATAGGGTCATGTTCAGAAAGTACCATTAACATACCTATGCTAGGAGAGGGCAATAGTTATCATTCTGCCCGTTGTAATTATCCACATCAATCTTTTGATATCTTCTAAAGAGACTGCTATTTTTAAAAATAAATTTATATCATAACAATAAACTTTCACGCTAAAAAGTTCGAAATACGCATAAAATATCGAAAAACAGAAAAATCGACCTCCATTTAAGCCCCACGGAAACCTACGTCACAATCTGAACCGAATTATATAATGACATTTTATGGCGTATTAAACAATATCAAATTGACATAATTGACCTCAGTCGTCGGCGTGCACTAGTGCATCCATTCTACATGTACGTTCTTGTACATGTATTTCTTACTTTCAAAATCCTTCATCCTTTGCCCCAAGTAAGTCCATTAGTCTAGGTCACGGTATTATCCTCAATTTACCCTTCCAACATGATCAAATAAATGGTTCGCGAGTTCACTTCGTAGAATGAAGACATGATAGTTTCAAAACATTGGTATATTCCACACCGTATTTATTAAAACCCAACCGGTTTCCACATTTTCAGGTCATTCTCAAGAGGTAACAAATCGATTGACAGGGTGATATATATATATATATATATATATATATATATATATATATATATATATATATATATATATATATTAAATATATATATATATATATATATATATATACACTCTTCCTACTCTTCCTACTCTTACCCTAGACAAAGGTGGAGCTAGTCTTCACCTAAATATCGGAAGTTTTAATTTGTGAGTGTTCTTTTTTCCGTTTCTGTATTTTTATTGGCCACCCTCTTGGCATATTGTGTATATATATATATATATATATATATATATATATATATATATATATATATATATATATATATAAGCGGGCGAGCCGTCTTCGTCGGCGACAAGAGACTAACTAGTGGTCTGTTACCTCGAAGGGGGGGGGGGAAGCGGAACAGGAGAAGGGAGCAGGAGCAAGGGGTTGCTATTGGTCAGTGGGCCAAGTTAAGCCCGGGCGATTCAAATGCTCTTAAGAACCAGATGAATGCCATCTCACGAGTCCTCAATTCAATATTAGTCGCTGATTCGGGGAGGGCTTCTAATATAGAGAGAGAGAAACATTTATTATTATATTATTAAACATTCGCCAACATAAAATGCCGGGCAGAAATTGCACGAGAGACGGTAAACGATATTTGTGGAAGTACAGTTGGCTGCTGAGGAAGATTTATTGGAAGAGGGCGTAGCAGAAGAGCGTAGGAGGGAGCAACATTTGCATCTTGGACGGTTGCAAGTTGAGGATATATATATATATGACACTCCTTAGTAGTGAATCTCCTCCAGCTGAAGAAGGGTCCTTAGCCCGAAAGCTACCCCTAAGCAGTGGACACCGGTGTCGTCATTGATCATCTGCCTGTGAGTGTCCACTGATTTACTTTCCTATCCTTCCCCATCCTCAACGCCTTGTTGCTAGAATATACTTTTATATTTATTTCCTTTCCTTTTATATATATATATATATATATATATATATATATATATATATATATATTTCGTTCACTCACTCACACACCGCCTTTAGGTGAATAAATATATAATAATTTGAACAGAAGGTGAAAGAAAGAGATAGGAAACATGTAACTAAAATTGGACGAAGACACTGGTGATGTGGAATATGGTAAAGCCGAGAAATCAGAGGGTAAAAATGCGCCGTGCCGAGGGAGGTCTTTGAATAAGGGAGGAAGTTGAGGGGGAAGAGGAGAGAATGGAGTGTGCAGATTTCAGAAGGATTTTCAGTGAAGCATCAAGACCTGGATGAAAAGTAGTCGCAACGATAATAGAATCGTCAATTAATCGATAGGAAAGTAAATCAGTGAACACTCACTGGCAGATGATCCATGACGACACCGGTGTCCTCCTCAAAAGATCATCCTCTACGGGCGATTGAACCACCAGCAACATCATATACCGCCTTTCCTGCAATTTCTGCCCTGCCTTCTACGTGGGAAAATGTACCACCCCTCTCAATATTCGCATGAACAATCACCGCCATTGAAACCAAAACTCCATCATTTCTTTATCCCATCCCAAAACATACCGCCTCCCACTCCCAAATTTTTGACGATTGTTTCTCACTAGAAATCATAGAAGCCCTTCCCGAATCACCTGGTAATCTTGATGTGAAAATTCGAGAGTAAGCTCATATTTGGGTAACAAGGACATTCGAAAAGCCCGGGCTAAACCTATCCCACTGAAAATAATAGCCCAATAACCACCTCTCTCTCCCCACCACTACCCTTTCGCTCTTACCCCCCTCCCTCTCTGCCCTTTCCTCCCCACGAGAACAGAGCAGATCCTTCAGTCTTCTACCCCCGATGATGACGGCTTGACCGTCGAAACGTCCAAGTTTTCTTTTGTAAGTGTCCTTTTTGAGTTTTTCTGTGTTTTTTTAGTGTATCGCTATTTTATATACTTCTAAAGCTGATCCGAAACGTTCCCGTAAGAACAAATCCTTTTATCTATATCTCTTTTTTCTACCTCCTGTAAGTCTTATTTTATATATATGTGTGTGTGTATATATATGTGTTTAGTGCTCTGTGTCATAAACCGAACGCAAATTAAAGCGCAAATTCACAAAGGGTCCTGTACATGCATTATTTATATTTGGACTGTAAAAAGAATAACACACAAAAGTATTTCCTATAACAATATAACAATAATATATTCCTATGTCCTTAGACATTGAGCTTATATTTTCCATGAATTCGATACAGTCCTCATATATTTCAGCCAAGGCAAACGAAAGAAAAGCGTAATGGAAATTGTATAGGTTTTCAGATCGGTAAAAAGGCACAGGAGAGGCTTAAAGTGCAAGGTGGTGGGTGAGAGGGAGGCTGATGCTACAGAGCGAAGAAGCATTCTCTTGCGAGTCCAACCGAAAGTGCCCGAGCACCCTGGCGAACTCAAGCGGAGAAGCTGCGGATGAAAACAAAAGAGCCGTCGAGACGCGCGCACGCCACTGAAGGAGAAAGAAAGAGAGGATATGGGACGAAAGAGAGGCGAAAATAGCAGTATTTCGCGTCTGTTCCCCTTTTACCTCCAAAGGCAGAAAATAAATTACGACATTAGGCTGTTAACGATGATATACTTTTCCAAAAAAGGCCGTTAATGCAGGTATGGTTCTTTTATTTTTTTTTTCACTTCCTTACGCCTCTCGTATTCCTTCGCAAGCGTTTGCCACCTGGTCGTGTCGCAAAGGTTTTTTTTCTCAAAATTTCTCCAGGAAATTCCTGAGTATGTGTGTGTATTTTTCGTTTTTCCTCCTGAGCGTATTTTTCCTACTTAAAAGACGTCTTCCTACTTGGGAGAATGCCCCGTCCAAAAAACCCTTTTTACCTCTTTGCACCTTTTCACATCCTCTCACGCCTCCGCTCGTACGTTGCTCGTTTCCGCCCACATGCGACTTATCTTCATCACTCTAGTTTATTTCTGTCATCGATGCTGTGTGTGTCACAACACTCTTACGAGGTTTTTCCCTCCTTAAAGTGTCGCGTTTGGCCCCCACAACACATTTGTGTGCCTCGGTAGTTCTCTGAAATCACAATTTATATTATGAAATATAGCAATGTGTCGTGACACATATAACGACAACATTAGCAGATATCTGTGTCACAGCATTGAGCGTTACTTTTCGTGAACCAGATTATTTTGGGCATTTTAATTGCACATTATCTATTTATTTCACGTCTTGTGTGAGTGGCATCAACGCCATATGTTAACTTTGAGGTAGAGTAAATAATAAACTTAAAAGAAAATTGGTATATCTTGAGCCATATATTTTAAGTAAACGAGTACGGCAGTATGTCAAGAGCCTTCCGCGACTTCGTGTGATGATGCTTGAGAGTGCTGGAGGAAGAAAAGAATAATGACAAGTCATTTATATGAATCTTGGAAGTGAAATATTCTAGTAAATGGAGTACTCCTCTCTCAAGGAGACAAAAATTTCGTCTCCATCATATCAGAATCTCGTGCACGGATCACGAATGAGCAAAGATATACTTATCAAGGAAATAAACATAGGATTTGATGAAATTTTCTCTCTAGAGTGATTTATTCATGAGTATTTTCCACTATTAATTATAGATCTTAGGAAAATCCTGCCCATATCGCACGTTACCAAAGACCTTTTTTTCACACGTCTTCTAAATGTTGTAAGTACCTATTTTTCAATATAAAATTCCTTTAAAACTCTCCGTACCTACAGCCTCCCTTCATGAAATTCTATTTCCTATTCTTCGTTATCCTATCGCACTTTCCAAATGATCTCCCCTCTGCCGCCTTATTCAGCATGTTTTTACACCTTTCATACATCCTCCTGCCACTTTTTCCTCCTACTTTAAATTCTGCCATCATAATTCATTTATTGAAGTAATATTGCATAACAATGGAACATCAATTTGCTATTCTCTTCCTTTCAGCTCCCTTTTAATACTTACCATTTGTAAGAACTTCGTAATATGTTTTCTCTGCGCCCAATGTACGTTTTCTATAATTCATTAGCTGCATGACTGGAATTCTGTAAGTCTACGTTTATCATTATTCTAAAGTGGGAAAGTCTGTGAATTATGCAAAGTTGCAATTCATTATGGTTTTAAATTATTTATTAATGACAAGCCCTCGTCATAAACTAAATTAATCGCATGATTTATTTAATTTCCTTCTTTTAATTGTCCCCCTCTTCAGATGTCCTTCTTTATTAATCCTTCTTTGTATGTTATTTATATAAACTAACTCTCATTCAGAATAATCCCCAGAAATGTAAACTGTATCGGGGCTGCTCCTACTTTAGTTGATATGTTCCTGTATTTACTGTAATTTCATTTTAGCTACGTCAAAGCAATTCACCTTCCTTCGCACTTTTATGTTTAGTGTTCACTCTTTCATATTGTATATTTAACGCGCCGATCATAGGAGTATATTTTATTTGCTACATAATCATGTATTCATGCTTTTTTCAAATTATTTATTTGATAATCTGTTGTCGTCGTTGTTCTTTCATCCGTCACTTAAGAGAGTAGGAAACCTTTACTCTGAGCTGACTGGTTTAGAGGAAATATACGTTTGCAGTCTCATGCGGAGTCTAGACTGCCGTGGTAGTGGAAGAATATTTCGTGTATGAGGCAAAAGTATGGGAAATCAATTTGATTAAATCTCTTCAACATGTCGTTGGCTCCCTTTTCTAAATTCAATATACCGAAATAGAAAAATAAATTAAATAAAATAAATCGCGGAGAACATACTCGAACCATCCCCCTCCGGCTTCATCTCCTTCGCATCGTTGGTCTATCCCCAACCTTCTACTCTCTATACTTTACTCCACCTATCTTCACTTTCACTATTTTTCTCATCGGTGGTCTATCATCTCCTCTCCGCCTCCAAAGGTATCGCTTACGTTTGCATCATCGACAGAGTTTCATCCTTAGCCGCGAGGCTTCCAGAAGAAGCAAGAAGGGTTGTCTTTTTTATATCGAGAGTGAGTGGGGAGATATGGAGATTTTGGTGGTTGGTTTGCGTGGAGTATAAGGGGTAAGGGAACGTGTAGAATGTGATTCCTTTTGAGCTATTGATATTCCTTTCCTTTCCACGCGTTACGCTGTGGATAAGTAAGGAAGGATATGGATTCTGTTGGTTTTGGAAATGCGAAGAGATGGATTCGATAGTGGCTGTAGGAATGAGGAACGCAGAGGGGATTCCATAAGAAAACCGCGACTTCTGCCGATGCGGATTTGCGATTTCGGTTCTTAATAAAAACGGCTTTGGGAGAACGGATGGTTGCAAACGTGAGCTACCGACGACTCTGGTATTTCCGAAATCGAGAGTATTCGAGGAAATATGGGCGGGAATCAGTCATGGTGGTGGAACCGTGATCGAGTCCAACGGTTCGTGCTCCGCAGATTCAACATTTGTAAGTCACACACTTCCTTTCAGTTGAGTACAGCGCTAAAAATGTATGTGAGATGAGTGGTTTACAATAATTTGAGTCGACTTGGTATGAAAAATTGTGTACGCACCTAATACAACACTGTATCTTATATATAAACGAATTATAGCACCGTCTTGATTCCATTAAGTAGTTAAATAATTAAGAAGATAAATACTATTAATGCAGAAAAGTACATATGAACTATTTGTTGTTTAGTATTCATTCTCACATTTTTAATTTACGAATATTTAAAATAATGATTTAAATCCAACTTGGATTTTTTATTGAGTGTTCTGAAAAGAAATCAGTTTATGACAATGCAACGAGAATGCCAAGTTTAGATTTTTCTATTTTAGTACCAGTTTTCCCTCAAATTACAAAGTTTTACTGTTATTCAATGAAAAATTACTAAGATAATACTAACGCATTATGAGAGGGAAAAAAGATGTTTTAGTACAAATAAAATTACGGGATTGGTGGAATTTTTTCACCATTTACTGGGTTTAATTATAGATGCGGCCGTTCTCTTGCATCATTACTACAACCGTAATTCTTAATGTATAATGATCGCCTCCCTGTGATAAAGTGAAGGGATTTTGGTGATTAGGCACAGCGTACGTGTGACTATTCCACTGCATTTTAGTTGTTTATTGATCAGTGCTATGAATACTTCTCTACGACCTTCTGAAGTGCAGCCAGTCTACCGAGTGCGGTAAAAAGCTGTTAATATTTCTAAGTAACGGTTATTTATCACGATCTCTATCCTTAAAACAAAATACTTTTCAATTATCAATGTTAATATGATCAGTCTTTTTACCCTAAAATATTCAATTTAACCTTAAAACAAAATACTTGAAATCATGAATGTTAATAGGATCACTATTTCCACCCTAAAATATTCAATTCCTTATTTCATCCGCGCTCAGCTATGACTATTGGCCTTGAGTTTGATGATATGTTTTAGGTGTACAAGATTGCCGAAATAATATTTTTCCGCTCCCGAATGACGAGCATGAGCCCTAGCGCTGGGCTCATTACTGTTTTCCGGAAAATCGAAAAATGAAATATATATTAATTTAATCCTATAAAATAATTGAGGTATCTGAACATTAATTTGTCAAGTCAGACTTGGCTTATTGGAAATAGGTCAGGCACAGGAAGTTTTGATGACATATATTAAAATCAGGACGTGTGTATGAGGCAGCAATACTGCTACTGTTTGTGCTTATAAACGCTGGGTTGGTTTCTCGACGAAAACCTATTCCTTTCGATACGTGAGCCTCGAAAAACTTGTGTTTTATGGGATTAAAAAAATGTGTCGGTTTAATTCCATATATTTCACAATATTTACCTGCTTCTTTCGCGTTCTCACATCTAGATGTGATATAATCTCTTATTCCTCTAAATTTCGTAAGTTTCAACTTTTCAGCTTTAAAAATATTTGTTTTTAACTATCAAGAATACGTAAATTTTCTCGAGAATGAAATATTTTTATTAAAGGTGCTAAAACGTCTTGCTACATTACAACATATGGTCATACTATAGTGTTAGACTATTTTTTGGAGAAATTGTTACTTAATAAAGGTTATGCATCCCCCTGAGATTTATGTCAGGTATTTTTCTCATTACGATCATACTCTGAGTGTAGTTAGCACTCAGTTCCCAACGGTATTTGACTCTTGATTACATGTTTTTGAACCCGTTCCTTTTGAGGATAATAACAGACAAATAAGTATATCCAAGAATGAAAGTTTATATTTGAATTGTTCAATCTTAATATTGGTCAAGTGTAATCCAAATGAACCCCTCTGATTCCAGGTTGTACTGACTCCCCTAACTGCGTAAACAAGCCATGCCAATTCGCCCTTTTGTCTCAGTGGTGTCCTCTCCTTCACGTCTTCTGTCACGAAAATTAAACGTATTGTTTAGGGAATAAACAGGTTTCAAACCTAAATATGGAGTTAAAAACTCAATCGGTGTTGTAGAAAAACTAAAAGACAGTTTAGTGTTCAGAAAAACACAAAATTTGTTTCATTTGATATTAACAACTTATTCACTTGTGTGCCCAGATCAGAATCCTTACTTAGATCTCAAGATTTATTCAATGACTCCACTATTGCCCTAAACATTTCAAATGAATTGATCTCCCTTATGAAAAGGACAGTAGATCAAAACTGATGGTCTAGCTAAGGGTTATCCACTTAATCCCCTTCTAACTAAACTATTCGTTAATCCATTAGAAGAAAACATTTTAAATTCGGACTATCAGCATGTGAAAAATGTGGATTATTGGTCCCGGTACGTAGATGATATTCTCTGCCTGTGGACACGGACTGACCGTCAGCCAGAGACTCCCGCCTCAATGACCTCAACGCTTCTTATCCTAACATTTCCTTCTTCATGGAGAAAAACGTCAATGGCACATCAAACCTCAAACGGCACAATCAACTTCCTTGATTTGTCAATTAACATCTCAGAAAATAGACATTAGTTATCAATTTACAGAAAATCCACTTATTCAGACCACATAATTCTTAATCATTTCGTTCACCACTCACTTGATGATACACCGCCTCCTACACATCCCCCTTAACCCCCTTAATTTCAATATAGAGCTTATGACAATAATTAACATGGCCGCGAGCAATGGGTACAACCCCGATCTAGTACACAAATTACTACGGAGAAAACGAAATAATATCCATGAAATGTATTTACTCCACTCAGCCCGCAGAACAAAAATACTTCAAGTGGTGCTCTCTCTCATTCCTGGGAGATATCTCATATAAGATTTCCAATCGCCTGTCTACCTCACTTAAAGCAGCCATTTACCCGCCATTAACCCTGTCCAAGCTCCTAGTAAATGGTAAAGACAAACAAGAATGACTTTTCAAGTCAGGAATTCATAAATTTAATTTCAATAGTTGTAACATTTCATATGTTGGTCATACTGGTAGAAACCTCTAGTTACGCTCCAAGTAACACGTTAGGTGTCACAAAAATAAGGATTCCAGCTCCCTCTTTGCTAAGTACATCCTGGAATGCAACCAAAAAAGCGATTTTGTTCCCGAAATTTAACACATCCTCTCCAAGGGATTAAAAATTGGTGCTCTCGAGTAAATCTAGATAAGAAGGCACTTGTCAGACCCTAACACGGCCCATTGTAATAATCAATTGTTCCCGCAGTCCTCCCCACGCGTTTCCGAGAAATTAACCGTAAGAAAAGTCAACCATTCAAGCCACCTGACCGCGCCCACACTACCAAGCCAACCGCCACCTCCCTCACTCAAACCTACCCCGTAACTACGACAACAAACACCGATCAATAAACAAAATAAACTTAGAAATTGTACCTGATAATGCCTAAGATCGGCGAAACGTGTTGTACCGTTAATAAATTCTGTGGAATAAATACAAAGTAAATAATTGATTATGGATGTTAATATTGGTTGACTGCAGTCCTCCATACTCCCCTACTTAATGCTAGTTCCCTTACTCCCGTGTAGTTCTTTTTGTGTAGTTTTATCCTTATTTGGTCAATTTATTCCTAGGTCTTCCTCTTGGGACTTTTCCCTCTATTTTTCCTTCAATTATATTCTTAAAAAAACCCATTATACCTCTGGGTGTGCCCATTCGATCTGATTCATCTATTCAGCATATTGTTTCCATTGTTCCGGTCCTCTTCTACCCGTCTGTACATCTCTCCATTTCGAATTTAATCTGTCCATTTGACGTTAACACAAATATCTCAGCATTAGGTTTAATTTATAAAAAAAAACTATTTTAGCTAATATCACTGCAATTTATTTAGCAGACTCGTCGAAATTTGATCGCTTATGAAAATATAGGTGATGATTGTGACGGGTAATTTTCGTGAGCTAATTCATAAACGCATGGGATTAATCATACAGATATACTGAATAACAAGTTTTTCTATGTGATTATTACAATTAAGGATTTGAAAGCTCAGCAAAATACATTGAAATATTATTTTGAAAACCTCAAACTCATCCTTTTGGTAGTATCATTAATGCATGAAATGGGGATTCTCGGTTTAATATCATGAGAGAAAAGTATTAGGCAAGAGAGTTTAATAATATTTTGTTGCCAATTGTTATATATTAAATGGAGTCAGTATATGCTTGTGAATTAATTAATTTAATAATCGTACTAACTAAAAAAAACTATTAATGCTTTTGGTGCTCACTGCTGTTCATCATTGGAACGAGCATGGAATTGCGAATTGCTTTCATTTTTAATTAGATTGCGTAGTTAAGGAAATATGGGCTATGGGTATCCTAAAACCAGTAGATGACGATAGTATGAAAATTGATGTGAGTACGCGCTGTATTCTGTTCGAAATGGGGAAATGAAGGTATATTAACACTAGGAGGACGGGAGTTTCGCACTACCTTGAAGGACGGGCAGGGGTCATTTTGACTCATGAAGTTTTCCAGCTTCAAGTAGATACTTTTTCTCCCGATGCCTCATTTTTTCCACAAATTACATTAAGAAGGCTTTATCTGCTCAGTATTAGCAATAAAATTATTTTTACTAATTTATTGTTAATTATTTAAATTATTTCAGTTGATTATCTTCAGCAGTGCTCATCATAGGTTATTCTCAAGCATAACAGTTCGAAAATAAAGACACCTGGCTGAAAATTGTGCATATTTAGATAAATGTTAATTTTACAAAAAAATTTTCAAATAAAAAAATTCATAATAAACTCACATCCATACATAGACATATGCATGTACATATTTGGAAAGATGTAAGATAACTTTGTTGCACAACTTACACATTTAGTTATTTTTTCAGCGCAGTTTCCACAAACACTTATATTGAATTGAGGACATACATTGGCAATTAGTTTGTGCAATTTTTCAAAATTTGACAATGTTTTCTTATCCAACCCATTGGGGTAGTGGCGTGTGTTTTCCGGGAAGATTCGTTTCAATTGGCATCCCCACCACTTCTTCAACCAGTCTTTGAATATATTTCTTTCTACTTATTTTTTTATTTGTTATTACTTTGTACAACACCCAACTGTTAATTGAAGCCAGGTCCAAAATATTGAAAAAAAACATGGAATGGCCATCTTCTTGTCACTGAGCGCTGTCGCTGACCGCAATGACGCTCGCCCCCAACCGCTACGGTAGGGATGTAGTACACGGCCACATTCGGTAAAAGGTGCCGACGACACAAAGAAAGCATGTGGAAGGTTTGGCGAGTTTTTCGGCGTCGGAATCCACTAATCCAATACCAAGGATTGACAAGAGCAATAGGCTTTTTGATCTCATTTGAGCCAACACTCTTTCAACCTCTCTTTTGCATCCCACGGAGTGATTTCCCTTTGCAGCTAAAGATAGAAGATTCGGAAATGATTTTACAACTTGAGCACGGCGCATCCTCTAGAGTGCTTTGAGAAGTAGTGTGCCGACACTTTGGTGCCAGAAAAGATCTGGGAAAATGTGCGTATTTCTAGTGTGAGGTCAAAACAATTTGGCGAGCGATGGTTAAGACCATCCTTTTCCATTGTTGCACCACTGGCCACTGTAACCTCACGTTCTGGGAATGGAAGCAATACTGCTCACATTCCTATCATCTAGCTGTCATATTTTACACTTCATATTTCAATAATTAGTACGATAACAATTATACAACGGCAGAATGAAAGAGAGATATTTTAAATCCTATTCCCCTGGCGATTTCAATTGTTATTCAAATTCAAAGACGATTTTGAAGTAAAGATTTTCCGCAATTTTGTTAAGCTGCCACCAGGAGAGCTCCGCTAACGACGAATGGCATTCAAATGAAATATGTAGGATCCAAGTACTGATCTAAATGTGCACTGGTATATTTTGTTGAAATAAATAAATATCAGTGATCTATAGGAGAAATAAATGGTGAGAATACTTGACTCCAATACAGAGGGTAAGTAATGGGTCAAAATGACCTATAGCCGTCCTTCTAGGTATAATATCAATTAAAACATTAAGCAACCACAATTACAAAATTTATTCCCATATTAGTAAAATATAAGTTAAAATGCACGGTCACAAAATTTAACAAGAATCTAATCATAAATGATAAGTTAAATTTGATTTTGAACACGTGTTACGGGTCAAAATGACCCATCCCGTTCTTCTGGTGTAAAAAAGAAATCTAATTTCAAATCTTAAATAAGAGTTTTTAGAATTGATTTTTTTCTGCTATAGAAGCAAAAGAAAAATATTCAAATTTCGGAAGCATGTGGCTTACTCATCAATTTAGATTTATTTTTGAAATTCAAGGCCAAATTAAATTCTCATTAAAATAAATGACAGCATGAAATTTAATGACCGGTACTTTGAGATTATTTGTCATGAACCATCCGTAACAAATAGTTTTTAACTTTGTTATCTTAACATTATTTCCTTTCCTGCCGTGCAAATTTTGTTGGATTCATTCGCTGACGTCATTTTAATTTTTCAAAACCCTGCAGTCATATACGTTTCTCTATCATGTCCATGTTATCTGTTTTTTTCAGAGATTTCGTGTAGTTTATCAAGCGTGTATGGTTGAAAGTGGTCTACTTTTAGCGAGGTTTATGATGTTTTTCTTTACGATAAGTATTATCTTCTCAAACAGCCGTCTTTCAAGTGCCTAATGTTGATATCAGGTTTTTTAATGTACCGTCAACAGGTCCTGGCAATGAAAACCCACCGATCTAAAAACACTTTTTACTCATGTAGTATTAGTCAGACGTTACGATGTCACCCTTTAGTCAAGACGTCACGATTCAGAGAGCTTATCCTTTTTAATCTTCGAAGGATTCTTGTGGAGATCCGTTATTGAATTTAAAACTCAACCTAGGAAAAGGAATTAATCACCCGTAAAACGGAGTCAAAAGAAAAAAGAAATTTATGAAGAGGCGCGACCCGAAGTGATCCCGCCTGAAATAAAAGCCGCATAAATCTGTATTAAAAACCTGAAATTTCTTCGGCAGATAGTGGGGCGGGGGAGTGGGTGTCGTCCTCTCTTGACGGCTTTGGAAGTCTTGTGGACCGAAATTTGATCGCTGACCCCCAGGGTTTGGGGGAAAAGTTGGAAATTTATTCCTTTCCAAGTCTGCTCCACAACCTTCCAAGCCCACCTCCGTTTCACCTTCGTCCCAGCCTTTGGCTTGTTCGATATTCCATTTCCATTATCGCACTGCGGTATTGGAAATCTAACATAGAATATTCTGTATAGTTAAGGAAGGCATATTTACTAATTTCTTGTTCTTCCTCATGAAATCTCCACTTAAAGTTTTTCCTCAATTATGTACTTTCAAAAACGGATATCCTCAGGGTTAGCTTCTACTCTTTTCTTGCCACCTTTTCCGGTGGTCCAAGACTCTGACCCACATTCCATACGATGGTTTACACGTACTGCTTCCTTGTCTCCATCTGTATATTGCAGTTTTGAGCCGATATGATCATGATGTTGCTAAAGACATGAATCACGTATCTTATCATATCGTAGAAAGATGAAAATTCCATGGTATATCGCTTTCCATTGAATATCGAATGTCTCTGTGTTGACGGATCCGTTATACCTAGCCATTTTGAGATAGTTCTACTATTAGCTTACCTAGAAGAACGTATCTTCGCATTGCTTTGGTGATCATCATCAGCAGTTATAAATGAAGGTCAATTATTAGTGTGAATAGCTGAAGCTCCATTTCGGAATACAATTTGGTTCTGACGGTACTGGTCTTCCGGGTTTTCCTCCACATTTGTCGATTATTCTGGGACGACAATTCCTAGTCGGCTTCTTCAGGTCAGTATAGAGTCGTAAGTCAGAATAAACCGACTACAACGCGGGCGACACTGACGTCCCAGCTTATTTGAAGAAGCGCGGAGAACAACCCGAGAGACCTTCAAACTCATCTGGCTGCGGAAGCCTTTCTCAAGGATATATCAAATCTTCAAATCTTTTGCGATTTTTGGTCAACTTGATAGCCATCATTTTATGGTTATTCACCATGCACTTATTTCCAATGAATTTAATATTCCTTTCAGTAATGCCCTAGAATATTATGGAGGAAGACTGTATTATCATCGGAATTACATCGGAATATCGTAACTGATGCCATTCACAAAATGCAACAACTTCATCATGTAAAGCTTAATGGAAACCCAATTTCTTAAGGGTAAAACAGAAAGGACACTTTAGTAGTATATACATTCATGGCACAGTTTGATATTGCAGCATACATTCCTATAACCTAACAATTCAAGTCAATCGACGCATCGATTCATGCAATGTCACACAATATCGCATCAGTATCTAATATATATTTGTATTGCCTCTTTGTCGTAAAACTCTTTTCTATTCCAGAATGCATGATATCTCAAAATAAATCCAATGTTCTCAAATTAAATCCAATTATATCGAGTCCCACATGACATGCACTGTTGGCAAATCGCGTAATTCGGCAAGACAAGGTATTGCATCGGCCGATTAATTTTGCAATGCGAGTTTCATCATGATCGGCAGTCATCAATCCAAAGATTGGTTTGCTGTAGCTCTCCAATTCCCTCTCTAATCAGCGTACCCCTTCATTCCTGCATTATTTTTTAATTATTATCCAATTGAAATATCTTAAATTCTTCCCATCCATGTCTCCTTCTATTATTGTTTTATAATAAGGTATCGGGTCAAAAATGTGTCCAATTAAATTCGATTCTTATTTTTCTCATAGTTTTCATTATAATTTCTTTCTCTCCAACTCTTCGTTAGGCTTCTTCGTTAGGGATTGTCTCCGTCCATATAATATTCTTCATTCTTCATAGAACCACATCTTATTGCTTCCAATCTCATTTCCTCTGTAGCTTTTACAGTCCAGGTTTCTCTGCAGGGTATAAGCAGGCTCCTTATATACGTCTTATCGAAGTGCTTCGATACTTCCTGGCTTTTTCCTAGCTGTCAGCAGATATATATTCTGGTAGAATGTCTTCTTTGCTTAGGCTATCCTGCTCACTACTCACTTGGAATACCCTGCTCACTGTGACATTTCGTGAGTATCGGATATCAAAATCAATTTTATGCAATATCGCAAAACCTGACATCAAAATCCGACCCCTCTCATTCTCTCCCTAGGTCACTTAAACCCTTCACATATATCCTGGGGCAGAAAAAGTTAGTCACGTCCGTCGGACGGAATAGTGAATATGGAATAGGAATGAGAGAGGGTTCGCGTGGCTCCGGTGAGAGTTGAGGAAAAACTATGGAGAGGGGATGGACGAATAAGGAATTGAGAGTGAAATGATGGCTCTCTTGGATGTCTGGGGCATTATTTTTTTAATTCAAACAATAGGGGGAGACCAGAAGAAAGAAAAATGGGAAGATGAGTTTGTGGCGGGAATCGGTGCTCGGGATATGGAAACGGATGTTACTGAAATTGATACGAAGCCGGTGGGTGTGGATGGGGGGGAGTATAACGTTTACTCTATCCACTGCCCCGAATGGAAGGATCTATTTCATTTCAAACTTACCGCCATTGCCCTTGGAATGATACATCCTGTTTTGCGATGTTTTTAATTTTATAACTGGACCCTACATTCATCTACATCTACATACTACCCCGCAAGCCGCCTCAATAGGCGTGTGGCGGGGGGTGTTAGGACACTAGCCGTTTACATATAAAAAGGAAATGCTCAAATGAAATCGCGTCTATCATTTATTAAAGTCCCTTATTGTTCGGGGGAAAAACGAATTCCCATACCTATCCGTTCGGCAAAATATCTCTCTTAATTTATCGTTTAAATATTCGGTCGAATAGCAAGCTTTATTTACGCAAATTCATACTAATGAAATTATTTAATTTATATAGGCGAAATAGTAAAGGAATGGACTATTACCGAGCCAAAAACACAAAATTTTAAATACATGTGAAGCGTAAAGAAAACTCTATTGCAAGAAAAAAAACTAGTCTTTTAGCCACCTTACAGTGAAAGTTTCAACCTTATACCTATCTGTAGTTCAAGTAATTTTAAAAGCAAAAACGTTAACTCCTGCATTAAATTCAATATTTCTCCTATGGAGCTAACAGTTAAGAAATCACAAGATAATATATTATAAAGTTTATTTCTTTCTTCATAATAAAAACAAGGAATAATAAAAAAAACAATAATAGGAAGTTTTAGGTAGCCTTGAAGGAAGTACTTGTGTTCGGGATACCTTCATAATTATGTAAAATGCGCTGCCAGCATTCCTAAAAGTTTACAAATAATGAACAAAACAAAAAAAGTCTCCGGACATAGTCTTTTATCAGGGTTACAAAAAAATATTCAATGATTGTCTTAGAAAATACCATATTTTCATCAAAACATAATTTTATGAAAATTCCTTTGCCTTCATATGATTACGGGATCATATATATGCCACTTCTGTAATGTTAAAGGTCTTTTTGCATGTGTCTCTATGGTTTTCCAATCAGTGGAATCATTAGCAATGGCCAAATCATCAACAAATGAAGTTAAACTACCCTGGAGCTTATGACCATACAAATCATTGACATGAATAAGGAATAAATTGGGACCGAGCACAGAACCTTGAAGAACCCTCGATATTATCTATTTATCATCACTATTGCAGTTGTGTATTCTCGCACTTTGCGGACGCATTGATAATTAACTTTTGAGGCAGTCAAATGGCGCTCCTCAAATGCCAGTCAGCATACATTTGTTTAACAAGGATGACAACAACTAGAATGACAGTGTGAATCAAATGCTGTCTGGATGGCGACTTATACTGCAGCTGCATGCCTGATAGAGTTAATGGCATTGTATCTTCAGCTCACTTTCCCGCAAACTGTTTACAGCTGAAATGTTTTCCTTTGTCAAGAAATTCTAATAGGTATTTTGTGACTTGTTTTTCTTAAGTCTTAGAATGTAGATAACAAGGATATTGGCCAATAGTTGTTTACATTATTCCTATACCCTTTTTTAAACATGGTTATATTGCTACAGCTTTCTTCAATGGATCAGAGAGTTTACCGGATATAAAACTTAAATTATATGCATGCGAAAAATGGGTGCAGTAACATAAATCAGATCCTTTAATGAATGCTTTCACTTTAATGTTATTACTACCCGGTGATTTGCTATACTTTATATTCTTGACTATTTTAACTATCGTCTTAGGAGTAACCGGTTCCAAAAAGCATTCTAACCATCTCTCTGTCTCAAACAGTTTTTTTTACATATGATCCACAAAGAGCGTCGCAATACATTTTTCCTGAATCAAAAACGCTCACAAATTACTTATTTCATTCGTCTACCAATAATCCCCTATTTCTAATAGCTTTACGGTTACAATTTTACTCGATAGCCTCGAACAGTTTTATTTTTAACGGACATTTCCTTAAGTATGCACCACTGCTCCGTAGTATTACTGCTATATCTTTGGAATATTTCTGTGTAATAATAATTATAGGAAAAACGTAAGTTCATTCTTAAGTTATTCCTACAATTTATGAAATATAGTTCTTTGGGTTCTTGTTGCACTTTTTGGCTTAATATGTTTACATTTTGATGTTTTGTACCAACTCGTCCGTCATCCAAGGTTTTAGTTTTAATTTCAAATAAGCATTAGTATTTAATTTAGATTTCTCTAGAAAATATTTAGGTAACTTCACCATTAATTCACACGCTTGAGAATCATTATTCTCGTTGTGTATATTAGACCATTCAGT
Source organism: Pyrrhosoma nymphula (assembly GCA_963573305.1). NCBI lineage: Eukaryota > Metazoa > Arthropoda > Insecta > Odonata > Coenagrionidae > Pyrrhosoma > Pyrrhosoma nymphula. The sequence continues at coordinate 44,421,912 of OY754334.1, forward strand.
TTTCCCCACCAACTCCTTAAAAAGAATAGAGTTAATTCTGATATTATCGACAAAACTTGTAGGATTATTCGCAGACTCATATAATTCGTGATTAACAGAGACATGAAATACAGCCGTATAGTGGTCGATATCACTGTAGTGTAATATATGGACCGTTTTTTTTAACTTATAAGAATTATAGAATCGTACGAAAACATGTTATAGGCATGTAGCTGACGTTTTTATTATTGTAGTAAATCGCAGTTAAGACCATAAGAATTCATTTAATTACAATAGCAATCGGATTATTTATTTTCAACTAATGCATAAATATTCATATCAGCAATTATTATGAAATTATTTTGTACAGTCTTCAGAATTGAATCCATTTCACCAAAGAATCGCTTATCGCTTAGCTTATTAAAATCCTATTTCCATAGCGTTAGAGCCAGCACTACACTATCGGCTGAAGAAATCATCACAGGTATCTGATGATACTGAATATTTTCCTTAAAATATACAACACTTTTGGCACGATCGTGATTTTTACATATTGTGAAACACTTGTAGCCATCAATATAAGATCAAAACTACCTTTATGATTCAGGTCTCAGATAATACCACAAGCATTGCTTTGAATTTGAGTTGAAGTGGAACAAACAAAAGTAGAAGTTACTTATCATGCTGTGGATATTTTGATGAATTATTATTACCTTATCGGAGTAACAGTAGTTTTTAAAATAAAGATAACATAAGCGAATGAAAAAGCTACAGTTTACTTATATGGCTCATGCATGTCAACACAACAACTGGTTGACCTTAAGCTTTCCTTATCAATAATTTTCCACTACGAACCCAAAGTTATTAGTCTTGTTAGCTTCCCGCCCTGCATTGAGGACTCTACCTGGCACTGCTCCAACTTTTTAGCCTGGTTTTCTATTATCTTAACACTATCAACATACCTCTAATATAAGGCATCACCTAAGTTCTTATGCCTTACCACTTAAATATCGCCTGTCAGTTCTTTGAAGAGGCAATATTTATCCTGGTAATTTCCCATCCCATTTTCGCCAGTATTGCTGTTTCTCTTTTCTTTGGTATTGGCATCAGAGACGCCTTAATATCAAAACGATGCGCAGGAAGAACAGCAATCCAAGTACTTCCGTGTTTAGTTACTTGCTGTAATGCCTTCAATATCATCCTTAGTAAGAGAAGAGTCCAGCCAATAGCCGTGGAATCTACGTTGACACCCCGTACAGGTTATAAAGACGATTTTCCGCGGAGACTTGCGGCAGAACAAACACATGTTCATTAAGAAAAAATGTTTAAAAATTCTCCTTTTGCACTTAGAATTTCTCTTCAACTATAACTTTAAGTTAAATTGATGCACTATACGTTTAAAAAACTCGCCCTTTACTGCTCATTACATAAAATGTAACTCTCACTGCAGCGCATATCCTTGATTAGGTCGCGGCGCATGAAGCATTAGAGCGCGGCGAGTGAACGCGCATCCGCACTTGACGGAAACCAGAACCCAACTGTGATTTACCTCTCCTAAATTGTTATTTGCTATTTTTGGTTTTCTTGTGACCGGTTTTGTATGCAATCAGCTATCCAATACTGTAAATGTACACCCTAAATCTTGGGTTTAAGTAATCTAAAAAATCAGAAAAAGAAACCCCTCCACGGATTAAATGCTTTTATTACGGGACTAAAAGTTAAGAGTATGAGATAGAAACCACTTTAATTATTTTTATTATTTCTGGTATGTTTCAGTGCGTGAGCTGTATTCCTACTAAAGTTAAACTTTCAAACAGCCTCTCTTTCAATTAAATTGAATTCTCGATTGACGCTGGCCTAGCAGCGTTACAAGACAGGTACCTCTAGGTGATTACATAGCTTCATTAACAGGAAATAGTTCCTTACCGTTGCGCCAGATACGATTAAGTGTATCTTTTTGTACAATTTGGAGGTATTTCTAACAGCTCTTTGGACTTAGTAGAGTTTAGAAATGTTTTTGACGGCAGGCTTCTTACCCACCCGTTGCAGCATCAATTTAATTTTTAACCCATGTAAGGAATTGATGGTAAACGTATTGTAATGATATTCTTTGCTTTCTAAGGTAAACGATTGGGCTGGCTGATGAATTCCTTTTTTAAATATTCACTCAAATTAATGGAGATGTCAGTAGATTATGGTGAAGTTATTAAATATTAATTTCATTACTGGTAGCAATTGACTATGGTTTACTATAGCAGAAATAATGACGATGAATTAAACTCTTTGGTGACGAAATGGAATTGAAGAAACTTGATGGATCTTGGGGAAATGTTAAAAAGAATCTTCTTCAGGTGTAAAGAAATTGACCATGAAAAAGAAGTGAGCCAGATAGGTTTGTGACGGGAAGTGGCGTACTGGGCCTGACAATAGATCATACATAATTTGATGCCAGGTTGGTGTTAGGAAAATCGTTTCATCTACACTAACCACTGCTATGTGAAAAGTATGGAAGATATTTTACTTCAAAAGGATCGCCATTTACCTTGAATGAATCACCCTTTTTAACGCAGTGGAAAATATTTCGGTTGGCAGAATTCTATTCCGTTTATTCGTGTGTTTCTATTGAGCTTTGATTAGTACAGCTATTTTTATTGCTAAGAATAGTTAACCGGTTTGGTTAGGTTTGGAATGGCTCCTTTTAAAGAGGGATTCTGTAGATTAATAGAAGTACTCTGTTTTTCCAGCTCGGCGTAACTTCCGGCTTTCCGGCTCGGCCTCTCTTTATCCAATCCATGAAGTCTATTTTTTCTAGGTCTTTCCCGCCTAATTACCATTTTTTCGCTAAATATCGTCCTTCAGAATCTCCTTGCCCGTTACTACCAGTTCCAGTCACCTCCTCTGGTTCCATCTAAAAAGACTGATTACCCTCATCATTATCTATGCCGAGACCTTCCTCAGTTGTCTTTCTCTCCGATAATTTCACTTTCTCCTTCCTTCTTACTAGAAAAACGTTTTTTAATTCTCTTCCATGATAATTTTTTCTTCAGTTTTCATGAAGGAAGAATCGTATGCTAGTGAATGAAATCATTGTTAAATATTTACTTAGCAAATTAGAGAACAACAAATATTTTGCATAATATAATCAATTAATAAGTTGTATGGATGAATGTACAATTGTTTTATGAATTTATATTTATGAAAAAAGTTTGGAGCAAATATATTGCCCTATATTACAAATAAAAATATGTGGACTTAAATTGCTTGACAATAAATCTTGATTGATCTGTGAGAACATTAAAAAAATATTTTAGTTTTTTACGAAGAAGGATTGCTAATGGTTAGTTTGAAGGTGTAGTAAATGGGGTCAAAGAGTGGATTGAAATATGATTCAAATGATATAGGGGTTATTAGGAAATATTGTGCAATTTCATTTATTCTCTGCTCCAGTAAAGGGATTCTTCCAGTAAAGGACCTTCAAATAATCATTCTATGGTACATTTAGTAAATATTTATATCATCTGATCTCATGTAGTTAATCGCAGCAACTATTTTATTTGAGACGGAAAGAAGTTAAATGTATACTAAATTAATTCTTATCATAACAGAAAAGTTTAAACTAGTGACCAAATTTCCGTTCCAATGATCAAATGCAGTTTGAGAAATTAATGATGTCTTAACTAGTGAAATTGTAATTTTGGCAACGTTAAATTATATCTTGAACTCTAATTCATCATGAGACTATTAAAGAAAGTAAATGTTCGTCATTTAAAAAATAACTCTGCGAAGTTAAATTAATATGTAACCTGGGATAACACTTCAAAAAACTTCTTTGACGATACGATTAACACAGCTGTATAAGTAATGGGGCATGAGTTAAGCTGAGTAGAAGGGCACACAAATTAATACGAGGTAGTGGTTTGAAGGATTTTTACTTTTACTGTTGCATCTGATTTAGTGAAGGAATTGGAATTTCCTTATTTCAAGATCACCAACCTTTAAAAATGCTTGTACATCAGTGGACTTCACAGTGATTTTAGAACCCATATCTCCCTATTTTTAAAGTGGTCGATTGTAATGGCGAAATAAATTCCACCATAACCACGTCATTCTTGTTAATGTAGAATAAAAAAGTACTTCATTCAAACTCTATGTTGTAGTGTGTAGTGTCATTGTAGTACCTTCCAGTGGGGCATATGCTATTGTCGCGCATTGTAATGTTGGGCCAATGCAAACCAGACAGCGATAGATTTTATGGAATCTTCCTGGGTGACTCGTATTTTCATAACTCTCTCAGCTCAAACGCTTCCCAACCATCCTCATATTTTTTCCCGTAATTGTAGGTTTTCCTAAACTTTTGGTTCACTGAGAATGGCTTTAATCTAGGTGTTCCCTCCAAATTAAGCTTCGTACGTGTACGGACGAATTTATTCCCATTTTAATGCTCTGTTAAAGTAAGTCGGAGGGCCTTACAAATTGCGTTCTACCTTTGATAATATGGCCCCTTGTAAGATCGTTGCAGAGGAAAAGACACACCGGCGTGGCACTCTGGGTGAGTTACACTCCTTTAGCGGTGATGTCATGCCCCTCGGTAATCAGTCTCGCGGTTTTAACAGTGGAGCTCTTTTTCATTGGTAAAATATTCACCATCCGCGCATACTTCGTACGTTAGGGATATTGATTGCAACTTGAGCCGAAGGGTTTCGATCAAATGCCACCTCAATATTGCATAGAGATGTTTTTCCAAAATTTTATATTACTTTAAATTTTGTATTGCCTCTAATAATATCGTCTATCCTGTTCTTCGGCCCGCACATATTCATGTAAATATCCGCTGCTATGAGTATAAACATGAAGACGATCAAGATACGTTTTTACGTTTTTTTTCGTTTGTTACGATATCCGTTCATGCAGCATATTGAACGAAAATAATTATGCTGCTTTGATCAATATTATGATATTATCCGTTTGGTAATTAGTGGCGTACCACCTGTGAAATCGTGATTAATTCACGAATACGATGCATACAATTGATTAATTGCTACATTCAAGACATGCAATGCACTTGTGCATGAATCTAGCTTCTAGAAATTCGGAATTAAATGAACTTAGAGATTGACAGGTGACGCTCAAACGCGATCGTCCTTCATGAACATCAATGCATTGAAAACGTTGTTGAAGTTGAGTTGTACGTTGACGCCACTGGCTCGCTTTTTTCACCATCGTATTGGCCATATTTCACCATGTGATGGCAATGTTTTGATTGAATCCAATCGTAAAGGCTCACGAAGATCACCATATTCCACTGTAGGATTCAATCTCGAGGATTGAAGCGGCCTTTTCTTCGAACTATTCCGAAAAAAAAAACAAAACGGTTGTGCCGCCGCTTACTGTGATTACTCGTAAGTAAATTAAACATTTTGAGCGCAAAATTTGTCGGTTAATTACGAGATGCCGAAATTAAATAGGAAGCTTAAAAGAAGGACAGTTGTTTTCATAGGTGTTTTAGCCGTATTAACTAGCATTCCTAAAAGAAACGAATAGTGTGGGTTAAAAGCTGGCTAAAAATCGATCAAATGAAAATGAAAATGAAATGAAAACTATACCACTTGCCAAATGCCACAATGAAAACTATGTAACGAACCAGCCCTGATAGATCCTGATACTTACCTCAGGTACTGAATTTCAGTATTGAGTTTGTGAGTTTTTCTGTTATCTAAAATTATTCTCATTGCATATTCGGATGGTAGCGATGTGCAAATAAAGTTCATTGAGATGTTACCAGTGCGATGTAGTTATCAATTGCTTTTCTTTTCTTTTTTTTTCTTTCAATTGATATTTGGCACTAATTAGCGCATAAACAATGGTCACTAGGAGGTCCAAATTAGCAAATAAAAAAACCGGAAAGCTATCTGATTTTCACATTTTTATTTTCATTATTTTTTGCATAATCTTTATTGTGAAGTCCTAACACTTTCTCTACTTCTAATCAGGCAATCTGAGCCTGAAAAGCGGTCATGGCTGTTAAATGTTTTGCTAGATAATTTTCAAAAATGTTATTTGCGTCTTCCTCTTCCTCACCGTCTTTACATATTTTTTTTCATTGCTTTCAGTCCCTCTCACCGGGTGTCCTGATGACACTTACTCTTTCATTTACTGAAGAAAAAGCCTCTTAGAGTCTTACTGCTATTGTTTGAGCTTTGAGGTAAAACTTTATGCATTGTCCTCCGCAAGCCAAGAAAAACATCGCCTTCTACAATAATGCCTTCCTAAAAACATAAATCACCCGCATAAAAAATAATGTAGCTGATATAATTGTCCTCCTGCATTGAATATTCATTACATTATTAGTTACTACAGCATTAAGTAAATATTGCAGTTATTTTCATTGGCGAATTTAAACTAAGAGAAAACTAGAACGATTCTGATCGGGAATCATTTTTCTATGAAGTGGGGAGCACGGATTCAGTGATATAACATGTGAAAGCATGTCACAATTAACTTAATTTCATTTCTACCTTGGGAAACCATTAGCGTGACTTCTGAGCAATGACACTAATTTTTCACCATATGTGCGCATGTATTGAGAAAAAACAACTTGTTTGCCCTCGATTATAATTACTAGTTATCAACACTTAATTCGTCGTTGAAATGCATTATGTTGATTTGGAGGCCTCCTGAAGAAATAGTATCATTGAATATATAGCGGCCATGAGGGCTGGAAACATTCATCGGCCGTTGGCCCTTTCTTTTTCATCGTCTTCCGTTCATTCGATATGAAAGTGGTGCATACTATGTTATTCCATCTCGATAAAATTATCTTCGCCTCCTCTCCTCGAGAGCTGGCACCCTTTTATTTTGCTTATATTAATCGGGATTTTTCGGCTACCACATGTATCTTATTTCGTAAAAGTAATATATCATGATGGACTAAAGGACTCTCGCCTCTCGTCATCTCCAAGGACCAAAGATCCAAATTGGGTAGCATCCTACAGGATTACGTTGAAAGATTGAAGTGATAAAGCAGAAGCTGCATGGAAGTAAACACGGAAGTGGGTGTTACTGGGAAATAAAATGAAAAGTCATATCGCGGCCTACTCGATTGCGCTGAAACCTTGTTGGTTCACCCACCTAATCCGAAGGTCTCATTCGCACGCAAATAGAAAGCATTTATTATTCGCTCCGGCCAACCCTAACGATTCACAATCCAGACAGTTGCTCTTATTCCAATGTGCGTTTAATCGAAGACATTGTAATCCCTAGGATTGCAATAAAAAAGTGGAATATGGTCTTATCGAGTCCAACCCTGTACTAGATGGAATTATTCGAACAATCCTTTCATGAGCAATTTCATTCCTTATCCCCGAATGACTGCAGTTACGTTTATTCCGCTGGAGGTTTTTCCTATCCCATTTAAATTCAGGGAGAAGTTCAATTCCCTGCTCTACGCTACAAGCAACGTGGTCAAATTACTCGGAATTCAATATCCTATCGCACGGTGCCGAATATTAAATGTTTCCATTTCAAAGTCGCATGCCATAAGTGTCATCACCCGTTGAAGAGATTCACAATATTGTCCAAAATTCGCAATCAAAAGAATTCATTCGCCAGGACTAGAAAATCAAATCCAGATTCCGAATGTGCGCCCCGAGTGCTTTGATATCTTTCTTCTGTAATATTTTAATTAAATTCTCTTTTTAAGAATGTGTCTGGATTGCTTGAATGATATAAGAACACAGCGCGAACTTGGGCGGTCATAGGGACGATCCCTGAGCAGGCGAGTGATACCGTGTTTGTATGTTTATCCTCTTAGTGCGCACATATTTTGTCTCTCTCTTTGCGAAGCATATTTACTCTATCCTTAAGTACGTACAGCCTTGCATAAAACGCCTCCTATCTTTTATCCTGCTATTAAGAGAGATAAACATCGATGAATCAGTGGCTGACATTCCCCTCGAGCTGTGTACGGTCATTGAAAATTTGTCCAAGATTACTAAAGATCGTTTAAGTAATCAAATTTGGTTTGTAAGGTAAATTCATGTGACTGATTCTTGATATTCACAAAATGGTACTCTAATAATGGGATAGTTTGGCATGGGCATATTCCATATGCAGTACGTGTTTTAGTTGGAAATACTGTTTCTTAAATGGTTGATTCCGGTTTAATCCGGTATTCTCTCGTGAAATCTTCTTAGTTAAGTTAAATCCGGCATTTCTCCTTCTTAATCATTTGTATCAAAATAATCTCTTTACTTGGTTATCAAGAAAGTGTTATATTGTTCCTACAGAATGTGTCAGGTCGGAAGTAGATAGTCATCTTTCTCTCTAAGCCCACCAAAGGTTCATGTTTCTCCACATTTGTATGCCCCTTTGTAAGTGTAGGGACGACTTTCTATAAGCATTTAGCCGTTGGGTAGAACGTTTGCTGTCAGGAAATGATGCCATTCCTTTCACTTCAGCCTAATACGTCAATATAATTAGGTTCCCGAACGCTGTTAGCAATCCATTGAAGAAAAAAATTGAGGACACCCTATATCCGAGCTTTCATCCTCCACGAACGCTTCTTCGGAAGGAATACAACAGTGACAGGGCCACTAAGCGGAAAAGCAATTTTTTCCTCGTTGGGATAACAAGAAATCGTGACATGAAAACTTGTCTACGGGATAAGCTATGGAAGGAAAAGGGCGTTGGGTATGAGATCTACAAGGTGAAGGGAGCAATCGAGCCATAACATAAGAAATATATATTGTCAGATGAATTGGTTTCAATGAGATAAGGGGTGAGGTATTGTTACCAAGAAGATAGTTTTATTCTGTGAAAATACCTAAAGCGTGTCTGGTGGTCATTGCACTTCTTAAACTGTGAGTTCTCCGACATTATACCATTAATGTATGGCCACTGCGAGAGAACAATCCTCAACCGTTGTGATGTAGAAACGCATTATCCGTACCACTTTATTGTGAAAATTAATAAAAAGGCTGATGAGGTGAAAGTACTATGGAAAATCATGGGTAAAATATTGCTGGGTAGGGGAAGAAAAATGATTGAGAAAAACTTGCAAATTAGACAGCATTAATGTGTGGACGTTAACAGGAAAGTGCGAATGGAATTATGACATAAATCACATGGCGAAGAATGGATACTAAAAGTAGCACATGGTAAGGGTAATCAGAGGTAGACGAAGACAAAAAAGGAATAGAAGGATCACGTTAACGTCAACCAAATATGAAAATCTGCGTAACAAAGAAAGAAGGGGCAACCTGTCTTCTGTATAGAGGAGGAGGAAGAGAAACATTGAAATGTTTAATAATTAAGGGCCGGTTTCTCTTGAATTTTGCTTCTCCGCGGCCATTGCATTGAAATCTGTCCACCATCTAATTATTTTGTTCCAGAGAATTCCAGAATGTAAACCTTCAATTTGTTCGTGCACTTTACGATTCGATCACATACTCTTAGTGCATACTTATGGATGAGGTCAACATTGGGTGAATGAGGTAGAATAGACGGTCAAGTCAATTACTCCGGTATGGCACTACTTTACGTCGGGGAAACTACGTTTAAACGTGTAATGCAAAATGTCTTTGATGAAATTCCCCGAAAAATTCAACAATTTTATCAGTACCTTCTTCACATACATTACGGGAAGATATAGTGGATGTTTCTTGTAGCGAATTGTAGACTTAAGTGACTGTCGTTTACCTACCTTGGGAAGTTATTTCATACAAATAAAGTAGAAGAAAACTTTGAAATATATTAATGATATTATACAGTCGACGTCGAATTTATCAATAACTATTTATCAAAGCCATAAAATGTATCCCTTGAAGAACGAATATCTACGGTGGGGAATAACGTTTTTGCTATACAAATGAAAAAATATCACTTGGATGAAAAAAGAAAATAACAGAAAAGAAATTTGTTTTTAGGAAGTACGTAGCCCAAGATGCAAATAATTAATATAGTCATGCGGCTTAGAGTCTAAAAATTTGAGCTCTCCAGTGACGAAGTGATAGGGAAAACGAATTTCCTAGGATTAGGATGTATTTTAGAACTAGTTTCAATGAATCATAACACTTTCAAGTCCTCAAAAATGATTGGTTTAATAGTCATCGAATATCAGATTCTTTATATAATGTTCAAGTTCCTTGCAGTTCTTTTCAATTATTTCATATTGTTCTGAAGTACAGAATCAAGATTTGTGTTAAAAAAACTAAAATTCTCACGCCGTTAAAATCTTTATTATCCCTCTACATACGCTTTTGATTCTAAAACCTAAGCCTTTAATTTAGCCTCCGTGTCTCAAGTGCTTCCAACATACTGCTTTCACCACCTTCGTTACACCCTCTACTATTTTTTAACAGTTTTAAATGGTCGAAATCATGAAAAGCGTATCCGTGAGAGGACAGCAGAGATTTTTGATAGTAGCATTACAGTGTTGCATGTTTTTGAAGCTTCACACTCCGACTCAAGACATTCTGCCAACTTATGCTGAAACATATAATGGAAAATAGACTTCTCATTGAAATAATGAAAACGGAAAATACGATGCAGTTTTTAATATTAGGCGCGAAGCTATCCTTATTCAATGTTTACTTTGCCATTATAGCTTTATATTCAGCGTCACAGATACTCTTGCGGTGTTGGGGATGTAGCCCATATTGAGCTAAGTCCATTTATTACGTGAATCGATTTTGGCGATTTTTTGACGCCCCTCCCCCTTTGGTGAGTTGCCGTGATATTTGGCTCGACCCCCTCCCCCCTAATCTCACGTGAGATTTACATAAATGCGTATTGTTAGTGTAAATACGTTAATCTGTGCTTCATTGCGTTGGATTTATTAAAAAAACATAATTTGCTTAATTATTTTTATTTAAGACTACTTACAACTAGTATTTAAGACTACTAAGAACGTAATATAGAATCACAGTCAGAAAATCGAACAATAAAATACTTAAATACGAACCTCGTTGAATTGGTTATTGACCACTTAAATAATGTATGCGTTAAATTATAGATTTAAAGAGATATTTAAGATTTTTAAATAAAGACATGACCAACTCTCTATAATTTAACGCATAAATTAAATAGGAATTACTAAAATTCGTAAAAGAATACTCATTCTAATTCAGTCCACAAGGACTCATGTTCGGTCTCAAGAGTGACTACTGGAAACAACATGTCCATGTGATTTGTTTCACGTGATTTACTTAATTTAACCGAGTTCTCTCGCAATTTTACACTGTTTCTTGCGGAAAAAAATTATGTGATATTTGCCGAGACCCCATTCTTCTCCTCACTCCCCCCCTTTCCCTCACGTGAGATTGGGTGAGATTCGGCTCGACCCCCTCAACCCCCTAAACGCCTCACATAATTAATGGACTAAGTAGAATTCAAAATTCACTTTTTCAGTTGAGTACACCTCAACTATTTCCTTTATAAATGCTAATATATTGAATCTGCAGTGATCCGTAAAAGCAAAAATTGAGTTACCATAAAAATTTTTTCGGAAAATTTGCAAAAAAAGTACATTTGTTCTTTTTTATTGCAAAATCATTCGAGGGATTCAAAAATTATATGTGGGGAAGAACATAAGGATAGAATATAGCTATTCGAGAAAAACCATTGCTAAACCATTGTTGGTGATGTTCGGGGAAAACGGTCTGGTTTGTTTATTCAAAAGAAATAAGACGGTAGAAATAGGATAGCTGCATTTCTGGGTTCTGGACGGCCCTTTTGGCTCTTTGAGAGACAGGTACGAGGATCAGATTGGACGGGATGGGAAATTTGACTTTGGAAAGCGCTGCAGGTGGAACGATATCAGAAGGAGAGATGGATGGGTGTGGAAACAGGTGCGGTTGAGAAGGCCAATCAAATGAGATTTATCGTATCAGCTATATCGATAATTCGTTAGAATATCATTACGACGTAACATTAAAAAAAACAACATTATCGATATGATATATCGATAATTATTAAAAACGTTTTGGCAATAATTTCTTTGCGATTGAAAAAATGTCAAAGTAAAGATTTTTACGAATATCGATGGAAATCAACGTGTCCAGGACGGTTCACTGCAATACGAACCACCCAATCCGCTTGATATTGAATGATAAGCCAGCATTCATTGTATGTTTCTGTATTAAATGAAGTAATATGTAAAATTTATTGCCAGTGAATACTATTTGGCAATAAAGGACCAGTGACATTATGCCTATTCCCTAAAAATAAGGACGCATGGGTAAAACAATAAGAACTCATGAACTCTCCTATTCCCATTGAATCCGTTGTAAGTCTAAATCAGTGGTCGGCAGCCTATGACCCGCGGGTCATCTAGTGATCCACTGAAAAAATATCAGTGACCCAGTAAACACTTATTTTTTGTATTATAAGATAATGCGTAATCTAAAATAGAAGTGATGTGACCCGCCAGCAAAACCTTTGTGGAAAAACATAGAAAAATTACCCACTTTAAAAAAACGTTGCCGACCACTGGTGTAAATTAAAGAGGATGATAGAATAACGTAATAATAGTATTGGGGAGAATTTAAATCGTTAAAAAGTTAGATCGACCTTATTTAACGGATAATTTGAACTGTTGCCACACATAAAACATAGATATTAATAACGGAATTATCACGATAATTATTTATCTAAAATGATAAATTGAACTTATTTCAAGAGGAGAACTGCAGTATTTATAATATTTATGGAATTGCTCTTGGTAGCCATGTTTTGTATCATTTATCGCAAAATCAGGCTTCAGATTCACAAGTCAAAATGCCATCTAATCTCTTATTTAATTTACGATTAAAATCATGAATCGTCTTTAAAGACTGTTTATGCCTAATACCTTGTCACTTTTCACCACTTGAAGTGGGTGTTACACACCATTGTAGATTTTGGTTACTAAAAGTCCCACCCACTAAGGTTTTATCACGCCATTTTACCTAAGATCTTAATTCAAAGACGAACGCAACAGTCGTGATAGAAACGAACAGAAACAGCGATCTTTGGGTTGCCAGGTCGTTGTTCTACCCTACCATGGCCAATTTCATAACCGCGGATTGCCAGTATAGCGAATGAGAATAATTTCAAATTTTACGTGCCGAATTTCCGGAAATAGTTTATTTTTTCCCTGCCAGTAACTCATAGTTAGAAAACATTAAAGTCAACTCCGGGAAAATCAGGACGGTCTTGCCATTTTCCCTCAAATTTGTAGTATGTAAACCATAGATGAGAAATTTGTCATACTGAACAATTCCTCATCGTATTATTCTTTTTTTTTTCTCTCATGAAGTGCATTTAAACTGCGATATATGCTACTAGGTTGTATTCCTTCGGCTAAGTACAAAATGCCAATGCCTCACTGGCTGAAATCGTGTTAATAATGTATATTGCTCAATATTTCACAGTGGCTGCAATTATTTTAGTCCTTAACAAACATACAGGTTTTAGCATTTATTCTTTTAACTAATCATTTTCATAGCATTTGAAGGACGACTTTAAATTATGGATGAGGAGTGTTCTTCATAATTAAGTCGTTATGAATTGTTTTGTTGCAAAGCCCGTAGACGTCGACGCACCTTCAAAACTACAAACTTGGCCATCTCCCTCGGATGAGAAATATCGATACAGGCCCTCAGGAGGTCCCCAGAGAGAGATGGAGGAAAGCGGATCGGTTCACGAAATAGAGCGGAAGAGGAAAGCAGGGCTAGGTTTCCCGAGGAAAGCCCTGATTGCACGTTCGCCGAGTTAATGCGACTGAACCGCAGACGTCCTCAGCGCCGGCGAGATCTTTTTTTGCGGTGCAAGAGGAAAACGTTTCCTCCGGAATAGATGTGCTCACCCCGTGATACAACTGCGCTAGGAAGCTATCTAATTGTGAGGTTAGACTGAGAATGGGACCTGTTCTGCATGCAAATGCAGAAATGAGAAGCTTTGGAACTAAACGAATGAGTGATAGGTTAACTGAAGGAGACAATATTTGGATCCGAATAGAAAAACACTTCATAGGGCTTGATTAAAAAACAATTGTGAGATAAAAATAAAATTTAGTTTTTTACATATGAACGCACAGCATCAAATTCGTAAAAAGAGGGGAAGATTTGACGAACAAACAGTTTGGTGTCGATCAGAATATTTTTGGCCAATATAAATGGAATCGTGATTATTTATATTTTAGTTACTATTAGAGTGATCTACCGGTTAAGGTTAGTTTATCGGCACCGGCTTAAACGATCTCTTTCTTCAGTTGAGGACATCTCTTACCTCTCTTCATCCCATCCGTAAAGACTATTCTCTTTCTTCGCCTTCCCCGCTCATCCAACATCCCTCCCTCCATCACCACATTCGGCATCCCTTCGCCTCTCGTTAGCTTCCCATGCACCTTATCTGCCTCCTCCTAATCTTCCCTTAACATTTCCTCTGTTCACCAACCGTAGCAAGAAATGCCATTTTCATCTGCCTTGCTGACCACCGATCGTTCTAAATTTTTCTTCGCACGCACATTCGAAATGCCTGCAGCCTATTCTCATCCTCTCTTCTCTCAGTCCATGTTTCTGGTCCATAAATGCCACAATTTATATTATACTCTTCGTAAGCGTTTTCATTTCATTCTTACCCTAAGTACCTTTGCATCAGATCCCTCTTAATGATGACACCGTACACATCCAGACATTTCTGCCATAAATGAGCCGATGGCTGACGACATTGACCAACCTGATAGAATAACTAAAATAACTCCGTTCTATTAAAAGTAAAAAGTCTCCAGGTTTAGAGGAAATACCTGTACGCGTGCTCAAGGAGTTAGCGCCACAGTTTGCACCATTCCTAGGACTCATATTTAGCAAGTCATTATCCGAAGGCAAGGTACACCGAGACTAGAAAATGGCTAACGCCACGCCAATATTTGAAAAAAGAAACAGACATGACCCAGGAAGTTACCGGCCTATATCTTTAACATTGCTTTTATGCTAGATCCTCGAACACATTATTGTCTAATATTACCATGTTATATCTGGTATGAATGGCCCTAAATTTCTGCTCTTACCAGTCCAGCACTAGGACTAGAGATAGGAAATCGAAAATCCTTCCACCTTCCACTTTTGCAGTCTAAGTGAGAAGAAAGTAGGTACAAGTTTAGAATTGACTTAGATCTTAGATATCATCATCGTCATTGGTGCTTCTTTCCGCAGACAGGTTTCAACGGTAGCGTTGTCTCCACAACATTCTATCCTGGGCCTCTCTCTTCATCTCTGCATAACTCCTTCCTTATTTTATATCCCTCAGCATTCCGTGCCTCCTCCTTCCTCTCTTGCCTTCTATTTTCCCTTCTATTATTAATTTCTTGTGGCTGTTATTCCTTAAAATATGTCCAATCCATTTTAACTTTCTCTTTTAATTTCTCCCAGTATACTTCTTTCTTCTCCAATCCTCCTTAGCACTTCTTCATTCGTGATCTTATCTTTCCATCCAATCTTCTCCATTCGTCGCCATAGCCACATTTAAAAGCTTTCTAAGTACTTTTCTTCTCTCTTCATAGATATAAGAATACTTAAATAGTGATCTAAATCGTATATTCAAAATATTTAATGGATGCAGTGCTTAAATACAAGATTTTTAAAGAAAAACATGAGAACCTGGGGAAAAAATGACATTAAACTTTTTTCGAAATTAGGGATCGTACTTAATGCCAAAGTTTCTCTCGAAGTGAAAGGTTATTATTATGAGAAAATCTGGCATACACCCCAATCGAATGAAAATATAATTAAAACGTTTGAAATATATTTCAGGAATTCAAAAGCCTCCTGCGCCTACCCCACGATTTGATTGTCTGGTGTCAAGGCCAAATATAACAGAGAATATATGCATGGGTTGTAATGAAGAACCTTCTGAAACAAGCACTGTACTCGCTGTCAACGAATACTACAATATGCCACGTATGACAATGAAAAATTTACTAAATATTGCAAATGATTCAGACCGTGCGAGTTAAAGCTAAAATAGAGGTTGCTATTTTATAGACATCCTAGCAATACGAAAATATAGAAGAGATGTATTACTGGTTTTTAAAAACATGAGTTTTTTATTGTGAAGTGAATTGTAAGAAGAAGAGGTATACGGTGAAAGCGATGGGAGAAAGAGGTGGATTAGGCTTATATGAGGAGTCTTTAGGAATGGTTTAGCGTGTATGAAGCAATGCATGAATACAATAAAGCGAAAGTTGTATGCAAGAATAGGGCATTATGCAGGAAATTATTAAAAGATAGCCAAAATTCTAGGACTTACAGCATTAACTATGTTCTTCGACCTTGATCACCCCGAATTGGAATGCTTGATGTGCACGTACGTATGTAAAAATAATCTGATTATTCATTGAGTGAAATGAGGTCTTCGTAGATCTTTCTTACACATTTCTCACTTAATGTCACGGGCAATCTTAAGTCTTGAATTGTGACAATTCCACATACGCAGGACTCAAAATACATTATCCTGAGCCCCTGATAGAACATAGAAAAATCAGAAGGATCATCCTGAGTCACTTCCCACCACTCCTTTGCCAAGCATTTGCGAAGGCTTGTAGTGGTATATGTACCCTGAAGGATATATGACACGTTTTGAAAAAGAAACGGTAACTTATCAAAAAGTATTCCACGGTTCATATGATTGGGGGAAAGAGAGTACGATGCGAACACATTGCGCAAGTCAACATACACAATTTAAAGATACCTCTGAGATGATAATCGAATTCCAGTGCCCGAAACGTGGGTTCACTATGTAATATGCTCAAAGGCCAAAAGGTCAGCGTCTTCCGACGTTCTAAGGAAGAGCCACCTACCTAAAGTCCGGATCTCGTTGTTTCACATCGTGAAAGGAAAGGAATGAAACACTGGTGAATGCAGGGGCAGCGAACGAAGACCCCGGCCAGCCGCTCCTTAAGCCTTCTCCCGGCATCTTAACCTGCCTTTTTCTCCACCGCCGCCTAAGTCGCCTTTATTCCCCTAAAACCCTTTCTCGTATCAACGCGAACCAAGCCCTTTTTCCCCGTATCCCTTTCCCTTCCGAGGATAAGGCCTCGCTTCTCTTAATTTGTTTCACTTCACACCACCTTCTTGCATCCCGGTACTTTAGCCGTAGATATTTTCTTCATCTTTCCTTTTCGCTCTTCCGTCTCGTGGAAAGCTAACAAAGAAGAATCTACATCTATACCTGCGTACTACCTTGAGATCCACAACTTAGGAGTATTGCAGGGGATGTTCGAACACCAGCGATGATGAAAAGGGGTGGGAATGGGGGAAAAAATGATGGGAGAGAGGACAGAATTGAATTACACATTTACGGAGTATATCAGTGTCCAGCTCTGATCTTGTTTTCTTTTTCAATGAAGCATGAAAGGAAGGAATATTTTTGTCTCTTAATTCGTCAGTATTTCTCTCTTATTTCACCGATTCTATTAGTTTTACAGATATTGTGTTGGGCCAAAATAATACTCTCAGTGTGACAGTGAAACTTGTCTAAGCTTAATTATCCGAGAATGAGCATCGTTCATTGATTGAGGTGAAAATAGATGCTTGGATGTGATGCTCAATAATAGTACCATTGATGGAATTGTTAAAAAAATCTTCATCGTCGCGAGTTATCAATCCGATAGCTATATACTATATCCTTAATTCTGCATACCACTTCTTTCTGCATACATTCTCTTTATGACATCTTGATGTTCTTCGAGCACAGCGTCCTTGACCTATCTCCGTGATTCCTTCTTTTCGTTATTCCTCCCATTATGGTTTTTTGAAACGAATAAAGTTTTTATTCAATGACTTTTTAAATATTTCCTTCAACCACAGCCATTTATATTATGAAGAACTTGGAAATAAGTTTTTATTATGTTATGTTTTCTATGAAATAAAGAAAAAAGGGATTATTTTTTAATTCTGCATTCTTTGTATGAATATTGATTACGACTTACACAGGTTGTATATGTTCATAGAATATGGATGTCGTGATGAGGTTCGCTCTGGCCAGTGTTAGTCAAAATGTATTTCATAAGCGGAGTTCCCACCTTCTCATAAAAAGTACTAATTTCATTGATGACATACTGCTTGAAAGCAGAAATAAGGTACGAAAAATTTGCATTACTTGACAAATATGCATATTTCGAAGTTTTAAGTATACTCGGCCCAAGGAGCAAACTCTGGCTACATTTCAACTGAACTATTGTATTTTGAAATTAATAATTGGAGTAATTTGAATTTTTTATGTAGTCTATGGTGTGGATTGTGGCCATGATTCCAAGCTTTTTTATTTCTAAGAAAATAAGAATTCTAGCATTTTAACTTTAAAAACAAAATAACCTTACCTGTAACAACACAGCCTTTTATAGCCACAGTAATACAGCACAAGACAAATTTGCGATGATTTATAAACATCGAAGGTGTAACTTCGACATGAACGGACCATAAATAGTTTTCTTTTTTATGTTTATCCCCACGCTCAAGGACTTTCATAGCTACAGTGGTACAACGAAAGGTAAATTGGCGATGCTTTATCGGCATTGAAGATGTAGCTTTGATATGGATGCTTTATTTTATATGCTCATTCCTACCAACGCTGCTTTTGTCGTCCCTTTTTGTTTCCAACTTCCTCCGTCTCGTTCGCTTTGGCAGTCGGGCATAATTCCATCTTCTCCATCTCCTAATCCTTAAACCCCCATACCCCCCTGTAACTTCATCCTCCGTTTCTCTTAAGCAACTCGAGCCGAGAGGGCGTTGACTTGGCGGAGGCGAGAGGTCGTTTCCTGAGGAAGGCCATTGTTTTTCATTTTCGCGGCCGTGGGACGTTCGGAGGGGTTGAAGAGAAAGAAAGGAAGGTACTCGGGTATTAGGTCTGTTTCGTGGGTTTAATTTTAGGTTAGGAGAATATCCGTGAAGGGGTGCTATATCGGGAGTAGTGTACGTACTTACGTAGTGACCAGTGCATACATATTCACATACGGCGCGGGAAGGGTCCAAGTGCTGCACCTGCAGTGGTAGCTTTATCAGTGTGAACAACAAAATTGCATACTATATGCTGGCATACGATAGCACCGTTTGCAATTTCCTCGCTCTGGTAGGAATTTGTTAAAATGTTTTAGTGATCTGGCTGCAAAGCTGTTCCCATTTCCGCCCTTATTTGTATGTGGCTAGGGAAGGAAATATGCATGTACAGAATGATTAGGAAATGGAAGAGTTGAATATTGATCCAAGTAATCATCGAGTATTTAAATGAAATATTTGTATTTCATCCGTGTTGTTAATTATCTATTGAGTAATTATGCACATGATACATGATCTACAGGTATTATTCCTGGTAGCAACAATGACGATGGCCAAATTATTAATATGTACATTACTTTACTCATTTTGGTTGTAAAATAATTTAGATTGATGATTACGAATCTGATCGTTGTACTAAAAGTTTCCCAACAAACGGAGCGTCGCCACTATCGCTCTTGGGGGAAAATCGCTTTCCTTTCTGATGGCATATTATTCTTAGGTCGAGGGAAATTCAAACACAGTAAGGTGATGGACTAATCATCCGAATCGGTGATGGATTCCCGGCTGCTCGCATGGCCCGAGTGGGTTTCGCGCTGGCCCCAAGAACGGAGGTTCATTAGATAACCTTAGATGCATTTGAAACGTTCCTTTGAATTCTCTCGTACGGCTCAACTAAAACCAGGTAGTGATAAAGGTAAGACCACAGGAAGCTTATCGCTAAAAGACGAATGGCAGTTGATCGGTAGGTTATGTGGAATGTGGATTTGAAAGCATTTGTTTTTTAAGACACTATTTCTCTGTGATAACTTCCAGGGATATTCAAAACATTCCATTAAGTCCAGGAGAGAGGGAATAAATCGATGAGACAGTTGAGGTAGTCTCAACTTCGCTCAAATATCGAGGGCAATGGATTGGAATAGAAAAACAGTATATTGCTGGCTAAAATGCTAGAGGGAGGGGATGAGATGATGACAATACGACAAAGAATTGAAGACGAAGATGCACGTCTCGAGATGATGATGGCAGCATTCGTTAGCATCCTGCTGACAACTCTCTTACTATTGGCGTGGTGGCCGTAATAAAGAGGACATTAAATTTAAAAGCACCTGTATGATTAGAAGCCGCCTCCATGAAGCCGGCATGAGAATTTCCAGTCCAGGAAGAAAGCCAGAAATTAGCGAAACTAATTAAACGGCGAGGTTAGAATTCGGTCATTCGTAACGGGATCATATTAGAATATCGTAACTTTCATCAATTATTAAAAAATAGAAGTGTTGATTGTGGACATATTTAGCAATTGAGAACATGCAATTGTTCGTAAATATAACTTTATTAATTGATAGTACTTTTTAGAACATTTACTTATTTTGAAAAAAGTTATATTCCTCCTGTTTGTCACGTATCACCCAAAAAACAACTAGGAAAAATAGATCTGGGCATAAATGTCTGCGTTTTTGGAGAGTTATTTCTGCAGTCGGGCCGGGATTGCTGTTGAGAACACCACCTAGAGTGACGTCTAAGGATTACCTACGCCCGAATCTTTCGTATTTTCATCACTTCCTTACATAAACGACGTAGTACCATAATGCGAAGAAATAATATTTGTTTAGGACACCTGTCACATCCACAGTGCGCGAAACTCAGGAGATTTTTCGAGGAGCATTCGCACAGTACAGCGTAACCCTTCTCTCCAAACTCACAGTACCTGAATCCAATACAAAATATTTGCGACTTAATGGTCAAGGAATGGCAGAATTGCAAAGGAAAGAACCACGAGACACTGAAAGGTCACGTCTGGGAGGTATGGGCATCTTTGGTTTGGAGCCCTACATTATTTCAATATTAAATAGCGTCAATGAGTCAAAGACTTCAAGGAGTCATTGATTGTGATGGCGGTGAAATTAAATACTATTTAATAGTTAAGTATGAGTTAAACCGTTCGTCAGTACTTCTGCTATGTATCTCCATTTTGAGTGGTCGGAAAATTTGTTTCCTTAGCATTTCTTTATGAAGTTGACAAATAATTTGACCAACAGTGCATCTACCAAGAGTTTATTTATTCTCTTTGCGTTTATTTACAATGAGTTACTTTAAAATACTGTAGAAATATTAATTTACGAATACTACGGTATTAAAAAAAGTAACTTCCATCTTGAATAAATGCCTTCAATATTTTCTTTGATATGCTGGAATATAATATGATGATTCCAGTTACATAGTCTAAAGTGGTTTCGTACTCCATCTAGAAGCTTAAATAGTTCAGCATTTCAAAAAGGAAATCAATCATAAGCAAAATGTAATATCTATCTTACTTACTGTTTTTTGTCTTTTTATTTGCGTATTTATTAATTCATTAATACATATTTGCGCATAAAAAGCTTATTTATTTGCCTATTCATTGAAAATCTACCGCCATGCTTGAAATGTGCATTGAACATACGTTTGTATTCACGATTAAAAGAAGAAACTCTTATTCAATGCGGTGTTCTTTAAATATCGCAGGTTGTAAGAATAGTAGACAGCGGGTGAATCCAAGGACCATTGCTATAGTGCGAGAATTGGAGCGAAGCCAAGAAGAAAAGGAGAGGAAAGAGAGAGAGGAAGCTATGGCGATAACGAGAGCATTCAATGGGTTCAATGATACGTTTGAAATGCATACATGGCTGTCTAATGCGCCTCAATTTGAAAGTCAGCGCGAATAACACTCGGGGTAGGCAAGCGGCCAGTAATCCGTCACTGGCTTCGACGATGAGTCCTTCACATTACTGTGTTCGAATTTCCCTCGTCGTTGCCTTGGAATAGTATGCCATAAGAGAGAATGCCGATTTTTCTCCAGAGCGCTAGTGGCGACGCTCCGTTTGCTGGGAAACTTTTTTCCCCCATAGTACATCTGCATATTGCGTTAGTTTTCATGTGAATTCTTTCGAAGTTAGAATCATATGTTTCAATTTTTTATAGTGCTGTGATTTTACTGCATAAATAACAGTTAAAACTTTAAAAAAGCATTAAGGATTGTACAACATCTAAATATACTCTCATTGGTCTATTTATTATGTTGCATTAATTAATTTCGAGATTTATCTTTTCTCATTCACGCCATCTAGCGTTGAATAAGACGTGGTTTAAGCAAGAATGACCTACCTTGAAATAAAAATCGACAGCAGAAAAAATGAACATTACCACTGTTATCGGCGTGCATTATAATAGAGCATAAATATATGATATTATCAACTAAAATACGTTTATCTAATAAATAATGCAATATACAGTTTAACGATTATCGTATTCGTGGTAATCAAATAGATTTTATGACAATAAGTGGCCTTTTCTTTCATATTGTTAGTCGCTCCAAAATAGTGTCCATTGCAAACATTCTTTCTTTATTAGGCGTGTCGTATTTATCAAAAAGTCTTTATTAGGCGTGGCAACTTAAACTCAAGGCTAGATTTCATCAAAATACCAGTGTACCACTAAACCTCGACCCATGGTTTGGTATTTCCATACTAGGTTCTGTCCAGTGGTTCCCTATTTCATGTTTACAATACCGTGTGGTGAAAATACCCGGGAATAAGTTATACAATAGAATAAGTTTGTTATAATTAGTAATACACACTGAGGATGAATCCTTTCGGCCGTATTCATAGATTCCTTAGTAAGCTATTATCGGGGGCAAGGGCCTAGCCATGTTGAAACACCGGTCCCCTTCAGAACACCGAAGTTAAGCAACGTTAGGTCCGGACAGTGGTTGGATGGGTGACCCTCCTCCATACCTGGACCAGGCGTGGATGGAGAGGCGATACTCCCTCCAGACCACCGGGAGGCCGGTGGGAGATATACCCAGACCGGGAAGGTTAGAGGGAGGACACCCTCTATACCTGGAACTGGGGAGGCAGGGGGAGGCTAAACCTCCATACCTCTACCGTGGTGCTCTTGTCCCCTGTCTGCAAGTGGCAGACAGGTATGGGGTTGGCACAATGGACCAAGAAAGGTCTAAGTGCCCGGGCTCCAGACGAAGACCCCCCCGACTAACAATCTAACAAGCTACTATCGGCATAGTAGCGCACTAAATAGTTGTCAACCAACAAAATAGCATTCATAGACTGCTACTAAGCTTAGCAGTGCCAAGCGTGCTTTTATTTTAGTAGCTGGTTCTTATATATAATTGTTTCGGACCGGCTGGGGACGGCACGGCTGGAGCACCGCTGAGGGCGGGCTTCTTGTGATAATAATTGTATCAGTATTGTTGCATGTGATGCGCAATGGGATAGTCATGAATTAGGGTTATCGTATTGATGACGTTTTGAACAGTTGCATGGTCATGAAAGGAAGTTATTTGAATTGGTTTTGTTTGAGTAGTTGCTATGTTCCTTTTCCTTATGTAGGAGAACTATCGTTCGTACGTGGATCAGTCGCTCACCTTAGCTAAGAGCGTGCAGAACGCTGTCACTGCTGCAGGTTATTGGGTGTGGATACCTTTAGTTTTATAATGGTCTATCTGGAAGAAGTGAAATCAATCAAGTTAATTTTGCACCCTTCTGTATACTTCCTGAATAACGAGGAGGAGTTGAGCTGTACCTTAATTGCAAATTGGACACGATATTGGACGAGAACATGCTGTAGGTGGAGGATTTCTTCGGTGAGGCTCATGAGAAGCATACGGACATTCTCGCAGATGATAGAGTCGGGCCTCACTTTCGTGGGAATCGCCGCTTGGTGGTTCACCATGACCCCATCCCTGCCGAAAAATCTCTCCACAACCCACGACTCCCGTGGCTCTGGCGCTAGTAGGATTAAGATGAAGAACATCTTCGCTGGATTCTTGGCGTTGGCTCACACGTGGGATACGTCCTTAAATAACAGGCAGCAGATGAGACGAAATGAAAAGTGGCTTGCGGAAAACCCTTGTGTCAATGTGAGCAATATGCATTTCTCTGAATTACCCGCATGGCATGTTTGTACAGGTAACTTTAATATTCATGTGTTTAACGAAAGAGGGAACGTTATTCATGACGTGTCGATGACTCTTTCGGATAAGTTAATACGCCTGTTATATAAGAATAAGAAATTTTCCTTCATAACAAAGCTCGATGCGTTTCTAAGGGACAAAACCAAGGGTGCCGCTAGGATATTCTGCGATGGCTGCAAAAGGTACCAAATTCACGGGAAATGTTACCTGCGGGTAAAATCTGTGACTGAAGCGCAAATTAGACCCGGTAGTAAACCGAAATGTAAGCACTTCTCTGTGATTTACGCAGACTTTGAGGCCTATGTCGATGGGACGGAATAGCATCACCTCTCGAGTTATTGCTGGGATGCCATTAGTCGAGGAAAAAAAATTAAAAATGCTCTCCAAACCGCAAACGATTAACCGGAGATTGCTGAGCATTTCGTGCATTCGGTGGCGCATGGGTAAAACAGTGGTCCCTTAGTCCTGGGTTCGAAACCTGCCTGGGTTCGAAAATCGAAAATGCATAATATGCGGGTACGAAATTTTAAATAGGGAATTCGTATTTCACGGGAGACATAATATTTTTGATGGCACCACGGGATCCTATCACAAGAGGTGTTGGCATTATTATGAAAACGCTGCTGTTATCTTATTTCATAATTTCCGTTACTATGATAGTCATTTCATATTACGCGAGATCATTCGGGAGTTCGCCACTCGGGTGCAATGCAATTTCCTCGTTCGAGAAAATCATCGAAAAGGATTGGCAGCGATGGGCAAGGGATGGCGATCGCTGCTTTTTGGCTCTGTTGGACCTCAGTTATCCTTCCCGGCTTCACGACGCTCATCATGAATACCCCCTGGCTCTGCAAAAGCACAACCAAAGGCTCTGCTCTACGTTTATGGATAAGGACAATTACCTGGTGCACAGCAGAACACTGCAATATTATGTCGATAAAGGCCTGATCATTAAAACCGTCTATAAAGTCTTTGTTTGCACGTAAGATTATGTATTCCGAGACTATGACGCGTAACATAAATTTGAGAAAAGAATCAACAAGTAAATCCTATTCAAATATGCTGAAATTGAACAATAACAGTTTATACGTTAAGACTTGTGAGGTCCCCTTTAAATATAAAAGATTTGCCGTCCTCCAAGAAAAGTGGAATCCGGACACGGGGAGAACTAATTATTTTCTGAAAGATTGTCTAAATTATATCATGATAGATGATAAATATTTTTGTGAATTTAAATAGAATGATGTTTTATTAAATAAACCTGCGCAATTGGGATTTTAGGTATTAGAGTTGGCGAAACTACGCATATATAAATGTTTGTACCGAGTGCAAGCGGTGTTTGGAGACGATGCATCTTCTCTGTACTCCGATACTGATTGTTTAATGGTACATTTCACAAAATGCAAGCAGCATCCACTGTTAACAATGTTACACGGTCGCATTCTAGGCCCACTGCTCGACTATGAGGAGGTCTATGATTATGTCATCAAAACGAGAGGGACACACAAGGAGACCGGTCTGTGGTCAGATGAGGGTGGGCACAAGAAAATTTTAGAATTTATTGGATTGAGAGCCAAATCATATGTCATCCGTTTCGAGGATGGATGCAATTTAAAAAAACAAAGGTACTAAATCCTCGGCGTGTTCCGTCGGGAGGGCACTCGTGTACATTTCAAAGATTACAAGGATGCATTGTTTGCCAATAAAAATGTATTCGTCGACCAATGCATCATACGGTCTAAAGATCACCACTTGCACACGGTGAAACAAAAAAGACTGGCAATCTCTTCGGAGGATATGAAAATGGTAGTATTGAGTGATAGAGTTCGCACTCTTCCATATTGTTACAAAGGGATAAAATTCAAGGATATATGGCCAATGTGAATAAAAGTCATTTGTAAATTCACAATGCTCGTTTTTTATTTCATCTAAAAGTATTACAACTATGTCAAAAAGGACATTACAGTTCCCATTTCATTATAATCTTGCCTACCGTTCAACCACCCACTCCTAGCTCGTAAATAGCACATGTCCAGGGGCGCTACACTTGATATCTCATCATCCCTAAAGACGAACGTGACCTGAAAACTCTGCTCTAGCATACACGAAGCCCTCATCTTCATTAGGGCACCATTAGCTTTCTTTATGGGATCCATGGTAAAAAAATGGTGCTGTAAAGGCTTGTATTTTGCGAATAACTACTGACTTCCCAGGGCCGCGTTCCGTCTGTACACTTTCGGATTGAAACACGTAGGCCACGGGGTGTAACAACGTTTGATGGTGGTCAGTTGTGATTTTTTCTCAATGTCCTTGATGAGAAATTAATTAAATATCCATGGTGTACGATTATTGATAATATCAAGATAAAGCAAATCTCCCTCACAATTCGTTTCAACTTGAAACTCCACGACATCCCCAGCACCTAAAATCTCGATTTTGTCCCTGTTCTGGTGAGAGCTCAAAGTCATGTTTCCCGTATTCCAATTATCTGTCATTTCGCTCGCAGTACCCGTTTCGTCCACGATGCCATAATAATATTTGCAATTGAGCCATTCTGTTTCCTCGTCCGTTTTGGCTGCCGCAAGTAATTCATGTGTACCGTAATCGACATCGTTTAAAATATAACCCTGATAGCGTTTGTCATTATTCATAAAATTTCCATGCATGGGGTTGATGCTATGAATCTTTAATTTTTCAAAATTTTCCATATCGGGAAGGGAAACTAGAAAATTGTCATTTTTAGTTTTTAATAAATCGTCCCACTTAACCTTACTTGCGGTATCCTTATTCGTAATGGTGTAGCCAGTGGTGACGTTATGTTTTGGCATGAAATGTATTATTTTACACTGCTGAACGAATGAGGATATTTCAGTGGGGGAGTTGCTCCTAACGAGGATCTCATCGGTAAGAACGATAAAATTTGGCAAACGCACCAACGGTTTAATTACCCTGAAACCCAAACAGTTAGGCAGGATGTTGCTTATCACCTCCACAATTTCGTCATCAAGCTTCGAGTGTAGGGCTATCGTCAGGGGTAAGGTTTTCAACCTGCAATCTATTTCCTCCCACGAACGTTGCCGGAAGGTGAAGGTCACTTGATTGAAAGGTAACGGTCTCTCCAGCAGCGACTCACTCTCGCTTTCAGGGATGCCATGCTGTCCGGAGTTTGCCGTGCCCCCAGAGGAACCCCCAGCATCGCGTCTCGTTCTCTGAGTGGGTGGAGGGGTCTAGAATATCCTCGGCTGGTCGTTTTTGAGACATCTTACTTCTCCTCAGCATGCTATATCAATCCCCTATAAACACACAAAACCCAATCAGCAAATTGTCCTGGAGTAATCAAACAGCACAGCTTAAATTATACATTAAAATCAAAAGTTTTCATCCGATTTTTCAAAGCCTCCTCATCACTTTTTCCAACAAAACTTTATTACCCGTCATTAATACTGACGTTCTCATTTATGTTTGCTTGGATAAATATTTCTTCCCAATTTAAAAGTGAGCACCCGCTAAATTGCTTTTCATGTCCTCACGTGTATTCCACAAGAAAAGGTTCCTCTATTACTGTTAATGATTTATTTAAAAAGTATTCATATGCAAACTTACTCAGTGAATGGGAACTGGATACATAAGCGGATACAAAATGACGTGCAATACTTTGAATTACAAAACTCTTTCCACTGTTACTTCCACAGAGGTACAAGCAATTGATCTTTCTCTCATCTTCATTAAGTATTGTCTTAAGCCAGTTGACAAAAAGATTAGGAGAAATATAATTTCTAAGAAACAGTACAGATATTGCACTTCTGCTGTCGCTACACCCTTTTTCTGCACATGACAAGATATATTTAAATCTGTTTTTTCTTTCACTCACTAGTCTATCCTTCACATACAATTGAATAGCGAGACCACATTCTCGCATCAAATTGGAACCGTGAAAGAATAATAAATTTGCCCATTCATCGGCATCCGTAAAATCATTTAACTCGCTCCATGAAGTGGCCTTGCATTTCCGGATCAGCTCACTTAAAAGACTTGAAGAGCTTGGAGGGGCTGGCTTCGCCATCCACAGCTTTGGGCGATGCACTGGAAACAGCTCTCTTCCGCGTCAGCTCCAAAAACCGACGACTCTGGGGCTCTCTGTGATGTGGAGATAATGGGTTGACTGCAATATATGCCTACCAATCGCCGCACTTGGCCCTTATCGTCTCCACCCTCGTCGAGTACGGTAATGATAGGCGAACAGCGTTGTCCCCCTTTTTCTCATACTTCACGTTTGACTGTACGAATACACAACTTATGAGGACAAAAAGATCCTCTAAGGACAACTCCTCGAGGTCTAATGATTGTATTAACCAATCCGAAGGAGTAGATAGAGCAGGCATCGCATCTGACGTGCCCTCCATCACATCTCGTTCTATAATGTGAAATTAAGTGCTGTGTTTTTAAAGGTCACAAAGAGTGATATTATTATCGATATAAGTTTGACCTGCCCTTGCGAAATATTGATCGTAAATGATATTAGTAATAACCTTATTAAAAGCCTGCCCTCAGCGGTTTCCGTCTCCAGCCGGTCCGAAACAATTATATGTATATAATACCGGACAATTATATAACACCCTCCTTCCTTGTTTAGAGGCGATAGTAAATATGGCGGCCATTCACAATCGATCCATCTCGAGTGATAAAATCTAGTCATTACCAGATTTTAGACAATAATACCGAAGATACTGGTGGTATTTATTTCCTCAAGTCTGAAAGATGCTTCTGGATTGAACTGAAAATGTTGTTTATTTGCTCTTAATCGCCGACGCCGTGTTTTTTTTACATATTCGTGCTTCAAGATAATTATATTCAGCGAAAGTCACTCGAGTTACTTGGGGGACTTCTGTGGTTTAGAGCATCGGAAAGTGCTTATAATTACTTATTCATCTCGTATAATCAGTTCTAGGTAGCACACCCTATTAAAGTGCATAAATTCGCATGGTTGTGATTTTTTAATTTTTCTGGCTTTAATGCTGTTCATTTGTGAAATAATATGATTACGAGCATGTAGGTTTTTTTGTAGAATGCGTCGTTGAGGAGGCCTCATAAACAATTAGCAAGTTCATCACGTTAGTCGTAGATATTGCATGAATGAGGAGTTGCAGTGAATGAAAGTTGTTTTCTTATTGAACTGTAATCATTTCGCATATTTAATAATTTATATACAAGTCTGTATACATTCAGACTTAAGTTCATAACCCGTGTCGCTCTTGTTTTTGCTTTGGTTTGAAAGCATTCTTAAGGTTCATGCTGTTCTGAAAGAAAGGTGTTATTTTCAGTTCTTCATCAGTGTATAGCATCTTCTTCTGAGTTATGTTCTCCCTGATGGGGAGGTGAAATCAGTTTCACTTTATTTAACACATTTTCGCCCTAATTATGTATTTGCTATACTAATTAAATTTTTAACCATTTTGTGCTAGTTTAATTTATGATTCGTATATAAGACATAATTAGGTTAAGTTTATACCCTTAGAACTACAGTAATGTTACGTTCCAAATTGGGAACACAAGTTCGACTCAAAGCATGAACAAAATTCCATTTTGCAGTAGTTTTTAATTTTACATTTCAAGTAAAAATATATTTAGTACACAAAATTATTATTCCATATTATATTTTTTTAATAGACGTGTAAATTTACATTACAATTAAATAAATTTACAGTACAGTGAACAGTGTTATTATACCTGATTTCATTAGGAATTCGGAGAAGTAAGTCTTTTAGGAATTTACGAATTACGAAAAAAGTAGGTCTCCAGGGAGAGCGGACAAATGTCTACACCGGAGCAACATGGCTTCTGAATCCAATATATCTACAGCTTTGTTATTTTTCCTGTACAACTGCCATGCATTGTGCAAAAAATATACAAGTGAAAGCAGAATAAAGGCTAACGCCACTTTTTATCATTGCCAAGACTGCTAACAAATTTCTGAATCTATGATATAGAAAATAGTTTTCTCATAGAAAAAACTCCATACCGTGTTAAATTAAATTGACTTCTTTTTGTTTCCCCTTTCGGAAAAGTTGGAAACGCCTTGAGTTTGAAAGCAATTACTCAGTGATTCACCATGTGCTGGACCAGCCGCTTCAGTGACTTTAGTGGGAGCCAGCCGCTAAGGCGGAAAATGGAGGTTCGTCAGGACTGGCATCCATTCTGAGATACCAAGCGCACGTCTCGCACATGGGATATTGGCTATTATCCCAGTTCAGGCGAATGAACTTATCATGGCGAATTTCACTCGTTTTTGTGTAGGTATCTCCGCTTCAGGCGATTAACGCATAAGTGACACTCGCGCCTAGTAACGTAGTACCTACCGTCTTTTTCGGCACATAGGACGCACAGGAACAAAATAAATATTAGCTCGTAGTCTTCCGCGGATGTAGTGTAGTAGTTCAGTTATCTTTTTTAACCTGATGAACCTGACAGGAGGACAAGCGAAATATTGTTTTTTTCAATTTTAAACATCGCGGAATGAATCCAGAAAAAAGAAACAGTCAACGAAATAAATTTGATTAATGCGTGTCAAATGAATTGACGTGCGCGTTAGCAAGTAACAGTGTTGCCAAGCGTTGCTTCTTGTTTTCAGGGCATCCGCTCTTAAAATTCCATACTCCGTTACGATAATGGTGATAGTAGGATTCTAAAGTAGTAGCTCATAGTGGGTCACTGAAAAGGATCCTTGAATACCATTTTTAGTAGACTAAGCGGTCTTAGTAGCCGACTAAGTTAGTCGCTTTACCAGAGCCTTTTAGCTGAAATCTATGAACATGGTCGTTTATCTGTAATTAGCTTAACATTAGTGAAATCGTTCAAATGATGTTTCAAATCAAGTGAAATGAAAGTACAAATTAAGTTTAGAAGAATGATAAATGCTTAAGATAGATGCATTTGCTATGATATCCACAAATACTTTTGCTAAATCACTCAATATTGAAGGTTGATTTTGTGCAGGCGATGTAGTGTGTGTGTCGCAGCCGTGACCTTTTATTGTAACTAAATGAATTTGTAATTTTTATGTTCCACATTTTATAATTCTGAGAATAACTTTGACAATCGTTGCCATTTTGAAGGACAATGATTGTCAAAAATAAAAGTGTGGAATATACATAGTAAAAATTCAATTAGTGAGGTGCACCAATTCCGTAAAGTTACGATGGAAACCTTAATATTTTATAATTGTGAATAGCGACCTTCAGTTGCTTGAGTTACCATGGTAGAGTAAATAAGGGAGGCAAGGATGGAGAATAGAGGTGCAGGAGCTAAATTGAATAAGGATCATAAAATGAAATATTAAAAATTCGGGATATTCTGTCCGTCGAGTCCACTTCGTCTGGGAGAAAATTTCGCAGACTTCACTAAAATTTCATTCCATCAGTCCAACTTCCCCTCATCTCCACCTTAACACGTTTTTTCCCTGACCAGTTGATCAATGCCACAAAAAACAGGCGGAGGAGAAAAAGGAATACAATAGCATATGTTTATATTTATACATCCATTAAAATGTCTCTCGTATTTATCTTCGCATGAAAAAACAAGAGGAGAATTTAAATAAAAATAAAATAATAATTTAATATATACTTTTGGACCACTCATTGTAAATAGCAGGGAAGCTGTGTGGTAATTTTTTTTTTGAGTGATGGAACATGAGGGAACAAATTCACTACGAGGAAGGCAAACAGGCAGACGGGTAGGAGAAGAGAGAAAAAACGGTCATAAGACAAAAAAGGTGTAGCAGGTGAGACTGGGGTGGGAAAAGGATTTAAAATGAGTGACAAACGGAAGGAATGCAGCGTGGAAAGAGAGTGGACGAGAAAGGTCTAGTTGACGGACTTTTAGGGGGGAATTGAAAGGGTAACGATATGAACTTCACGCACCCTTTCTCTGCGGGGTACACTATTGAAAATGGGGTGAAATAAACTCGCTGCTATATTATGAATTAAAAATAAATAAAACACTGGTTTAAGCGCATTCGGTAGGTGGTCGTGGACGGGACGGATAAGGTAGAGGAAGGAGAAATAAAATGGAAAATGAGTGTGCTGGGAATGGATCTGCCGGTTTGAAACAAAAAGAAAAGGCTACAAAAAATATTGCGCTTCCATTTTTCGATGCATTCCGGAGTTTCGGAATTTTTTTTTAATTTCTCGGAGGAATAGCTGTCGCTGGCCAGAACGGACGCCGTAGTTGGCGGTTTGGAACGTAGGCGGTATTTGGAGACAAAGTTGCAATCCAAGACCAGGCATTTGAGTCCCCCTGCGAACAATCCACTTGAACGATTACAACGAACGAACGAATGACGAATTGACGGCTCCGAACGAGTATAATGATATCGCTGATCCACGTCAAAGATTTTCTCCATTAGCCATCTAATGAGTTTCGAATAAAGATTGCGTCGGATCATAGTTACGGAAGATCATGTCATAAGGGGAAGTTTTAAAGGTCAGTGATTCTCAAAAGTTGTAAGGCAGTTGGTTTGTTAAATATCAAAATTAATTGATTTCACTGATGATATAGTCAGTAAAAATATTGATATTCCTGAATAAGCCACTCCCATTTTCCTGCTGGTAAAGGCCTGAACCCTGCCTTCCCGAATAAGTTACCTACGTCTATACGTACAAAATAACAATGGAGGAAGATATAACTAGCATTCCTCAAATAGAACTTACTAATTAACGGTGGCGAATGACTACTTTCAGCGGTTAATTTCTATAAAATTTGTGAAGTTACTACTTACACCTTTTGATTTTCGGTGTGTGAAAAAGGTTCAACTGTGTACAAAAATATTTTCTTCTTGTCATATAATTGTTTGGCTTTAATGTATGTGTTCGTCAGTGCAGCTGATCCAAGGTACTCGAATATGAATGTGTAAGAGAAGAATGGAATGAATAAGCCTACACGTTGCTACCCAGAGGAGTACAAAAAAATATCAGACAGGTACAATTTTAATATAATCTGTTGAATTTATTCCGATTTAAACTTCCGTAAAAGTTGTAACTAACCGAAACAAAATTTCTAGATATTTCAGACATTAAATAAGTATTATTCGCACATATGAGCAATTATTATTTTTGAATAGATGTTTAATAGGAGGAATTAGTAATATATTCCTATTGGATTCTAGTAAAACTATTGCCAAACACACACACAAATCTTAGACTAAACAAAAAAGCATCAAAAATATTTCCAAGTAATATCATGATCTAAATTGACGTGGTTTGAGTATTTATTGTTCCTATCTTCATGTTTGAACATTTGGAGAAAATTTGTCATTGATCATCTTTGATACGCATTCCATCAGTTGTGAGCTATCTAAAAGGAGGCAAAAAATTAACCAAAGCCAATATTAAATGTCATCAGCGTTCCTCCAGAATATGTTCTCTGAAAAGATACCCATCAACATCAACGTGACAGATTGTGTCAATAAAACTAACGAATTCAAATTCAAAACGAGTTATATTTTGGAAATCATTACCAAAAGTTCGTGTCCAGCTTTCAATATTCTTCATATATTTCCCCATATGTCGTTACACTTTGATGAATTTCTATCGAGTTTTTACTGCAAATTGAGAAACATGAGACCAAGCCCGTTTTTTATACCCAGTTCAGTGGAATCTCGGACATTTAATATCTTGTACTTTCGTGTGCGCCCTACATATTTAATGGATTGTAATTTGAAAGTAATTTTCAAATCGTATAGCACTGTTTTTTATAAATTTATTTCGCTTTAATATTATATAGAAATCATCGAATCTCTCTTTTCGGATTTCCCTGCATTTTGCTGACACTTCGAATGAAGTGGTGTGTAGTCGAAAACTCTTTTCAGCGATTTTTTCCTTGTTTTCTCGCGAAGGAAACAGGATCAACAAGACGGTGGCAAGAGATGATGGTATCTTATAAAATACTTTTTTTGGGTTCGCCAAGACATATACCAGATCTGCTAAATTATGAAAAGAAATTCAAGTTCTATGGATTTGAAATCTTTTATTCTTCCTCATTATCACATCCATTGGAAAATGATTGCCCTGTAATTATCAAGGTTAGGGTGAAAATAACCAAATAAAAAGATTATGAAACGAAAAAGCCAATTAGATGCTAGAGATAAATAAATTAGAAAAGTGCAATTCCGTTAAGAAATCTTGAAAAAATAATGTAAATGATGATTAACCGTTTAAGACAATCACTCAAATATTTTTAGAATTCTTTACGAATAGCTTTATTTATCTTGCTATTTTTGTAAGTTAACCGTTCAAATTTTCTTCCTGTAAAGTTTTGCTTACTATTTTTTACTTTTTTATTCTATCCTGAAAACTTACACACTTTTATTACAACTTTAGGGCAGTTAAGGTGGGAAATAAGTTAATAGCACGTACTAAAAGCATAATTGTCATCACCTTCAAAATGTGAGGTAGGCCCGAGCCACATTATCTTTATGTACCATAAAATGGCACTTTCAATTTAAAAATGTTAGAAAGATATTTTATTGTGTAACTAGCATATTTATATTTATATATTAACTTTTCTATTCTTGATATCATGTCACAGGTAATTGAATAATAATTTTCTTCGATATAACCTGAGCTAGAGGACATGCAAGAAAAACCAATATATGTGATGTTCCTCTAATTATTGCCATACTTTTTTTGCATTTACACATCCTTACATTTACTTCTGATGTAATTTTATTCCTGTGCGTCCTTTGTGCCAGAAATAACGTACTTCGTTACTAGGCGAGAGTGTCACTTATGCGTAAATCGCCTGCAGCGGAGATAACTACAAAAAGAGTGCGTAATTCACCTTGAAATTTTCATTCGCCTGGACTGGGATTTTAGCCAATATCCCATGTGCGAGACGTGCGCTGGATATCTCAGAATGGATGCCAGTCCTGACGAACTCCTCCTAAGCGGGTGGCTCCCACAAAAGTCACTGAAGCGGCTGGTCCAGCACATGGTGAATTTCACTGAGTAATTACATTCAGGTTAAGGCGTTTCCAACATTTCCGAAAGGGGAAACAAAAATACGTCAATTCAATTGAACACGGTATGGAGTTTTTTCTATGAGAACACTCTTTTCTACGTCATAGATTCAAAAAATTGTTAGCAATATTTAAAATACCGAAATCTTGGCAATGATGCATGTCGTTATGTCGCTTTTTTTGATTGAAAAACAGCAGAGAATATTTTTCTAACACAACAGTTAAGCTGAGCTATGATACAAGTAATATTTCTCGTGGAATCAGGGCAAAACTAGAAATGATATGCTGGAAGTACGTAATTGAAGTGTTTATTTATCATCTCATCTAACCATTTGACGATACGATGGAAAACTTTATGATAACTTTCAAGAGCTTGAAATGGGTCTCGACTGAAGATTTTGCAAAATTAGCCAAATATATTCCGATTTATAAGTAAATTTGGGAAAAATGAAGCCTATAATTTCCACATGATTATAAAATTAGAGAGAATTTCCGGATTAGTTCATCAATTCTAAGATCAATTTCTATTTAAATATATATTTTTGCAGATGAGAGAGCTACCATGAGTTGATTAATAATTGATAATTAATTCAGTTATTGCGGGATATCTTAGCACATAAAATTCAATGAATATTGCCTATTTTAAATGAACATGTCTCAATTTTCTAATGATACTGAAATGCCAGCCTCTTACCTGAATAATGTTCGAAGTAGTAGCTGAAACATTAGAAGCAGTTTTCCATGGGATATTATTTGTACATGGGGCTTACGGTTACGTAGGGTTTGAATACGTTTTCCATGGGTTATGGTATGAAATGCATAACGCGTCATGAAGTTAAAGGTGCGAGATTCGTATGTATTCCCAGTTATTTTCGTAAATAATGTTATAACCCCGCAAAACATTTCAGAAAATCGCATAACAATGTTGGTTTCTGAAGCCGTTTTTAGCGTTCGGCGTGAGAGACGTAAGTGAAGATTGAGCCTCCACTGAGTGTTTCTATTGAGGAGCTCAGTCATGTTTCAGAAATTTATGTCATTTAAATTACTGTTTAAACTTTTGTTTTGAAAAACATCTGTTTTTCAATAAATACTGATATGGTCTCCATCATGACTTGGAAAAACAACTCGCTCAAACTACCTACCTGCTTGATATGCTAGATATTCTTTACTCACACGTTGGTTAATACTCGCCTCTTAGGAATGCATTATACTTATTTCAGACGCAAAAGAGCGTGAGTACTAACTTTTTCGCGGGAATAAATCGCCAAATTCTCGCTTCGCCGCCGGAAATGGTTTCGTAGCCATCCGCTGATGGCGATCAGGGACTCCCAGCTCGCTCTGGCGGACTCCGAAGGTATTATTTTCTCTATAGGTGGCGTAATTGGACCGCGAGCCATTTGGTTATCTCGCACCCGTAGCTCCCGATTGCGATTTGGGAAATGGAAGAGGGCAAACGATGGGTGATCGGATGCGGCGAGGAGTGAGCGAATCGGCGACTACGGGACTCGTCGACCAATGACAGTGGGTTGGTGGGGAGGAAGGGTTAGCGATTACGGGTGGCCGATTGGGGCTTATTGGCGTCACTCAGCCGGATCGCTTCATATCGGCCGATTCGGTCTCTCTCCCTTTCAAGGAATCGCAGATGTTGGAGATTAAAAACTGGACGGAAACAAATATACATGACGAATTAATGTTCCTGTGTATGCGTATGCAAACATTTTGAGTTATTTAATGTGGCACTTCAATGATCTTCCTCATCGTCCTCGTAAGGTGTATGATGACTGCAAGTGAAAAGGAAATTTTATCTTTTTTTAAGGATTCCTATTAACAAGTCTATTAAGAATCTTATATCTGGAATCGGTTTGTGTACGCCCTTGATCTACCCAGTTTCACCGAATGAATATGCTGATAGTAATGCTATGTATATTTTTTACCGACCAATTTTCATTTCCAAAATAATCGGAGCTCATTGGAATAGAATGAACCCCGTACCATTTAAAAAGATTTAAAATTCTTCCAAATTTTTACCTATGTATATATAGTGTGCCAATCGGCAATAAAATACATTTACTCATATGTTTAATATTCCTGATGTAATCTCTCGCAAAGTAAAGAACCGCAGATGTTATGGATTTAATCTTTCAGTTGTTTGATGCAGGAAAACAGACATTTTTGATATGTCATCAATGGTGCACGATAAGAGTTAAGTTAAAAGGAAAAATTTAACGTGCAATTTTTTCAGTCGGGATATAGCAGTTAATCTGGTTTCCTGCCGATTGTAAAAAAAACATAAGAGAACATTTTAGTTGATCATGGGGCCGTACCCGCCAAATTATCAGGTCCATTTTGTTAATGTTCAGGTGACAAATTTAGCTCATTTAAGGAATTTCCTATTTTGCAAGTAACTTTCTGCAACTGCAGGAAAATTCTGAGGCATACCATGATTGAAAAAGTCATTACAGATAATGCTGTTGGAAAAAAAGTCAGTGTTACCTCAACGGTAAATATTGTTGTGACTCCTTAGAGTCGATACTCTGAAGGGTAATACAATGTCAGCCGAAAGATTATATTAAACTTGCCCATCTAATTGTATAAATGGTGCGGTAATCCAGCGATTATACCATTCATATACTAATTTAAGTGCTCCAGGTTTCATTCTGAATAATGCTTGAGAAAATTACGACTCATTCAAAGTTTATTGGTTAACCGAGATGCCAATGGGGAGGGAACAAGTTTCCTACCCCATAGGTCTAACAAGACATGAGCTGATTCTCAGTCTTGGTGGTTTAAGACTGGAGGTTCCCTGAACTCGGTGCGAAATTATCATGATAGGTAAATTTTTTTCTCCATTTAATGGTCATGCAAGAGTCTGTTAGTCAATGTAAAATTGTATTTTTAGTGAGAATGTTAATCAAAATGAATTTAAGACGGTAGATAATATATCGAATTTACATTATTCGGGAGTTTTCACACTCTCCTTTGCTTAAGTGAGTTAGAGTTTGGAAGACATTTCTGCTGCTATTCATGTATCAATCAAATCACACACAATTTCCATGATTTGTTTTAGACAATTATATATTTATACGTCGCTGCGCATGAAATTAAATGAGACAAGTAGTGGTGATTCTATCTTAAATTAACATTAGAGGCATCAATTTGGCAAAATAGGTTAGTTCCTTGCCGTTACTACGAGTTCATCAAAAAAGTGGGTCAACCTTGTACACTGAAAGAATTAGATAAAAACTAGAAAAACTCGTCAAATAAATTCATTGAGTGCAATGATAGATGCAAATGTCATGGAAAAACATAAATGGACTAATTACATTCCATTAAGTGATGGTATCTTCTCTCTCCAAGAGCGGAAGGAATATAGGGAAAAGCTAAAAAAATGAATTAAAATGTATAATTCTTAGTATATATTGCTGTAGAGTTCTATCGATGTAGTGATAATCTTGTCAGTGTCAGTTTAACTTAAACCCCAGGTACCTTTTAAGAAGACTACGTAAATAACGCTTGCTATCTTCTACATAGAGGGATTTCCTTCTTCACCATTAATCCAGTCACTCGTTTTTTCCTCTCATCTTCATTTCTTGGAAAGGTGTGTTGGATTCTTCTTTTATGTGATCTCCACAAATAACATAATTCATTTTCTTCTTTTTCTCCGAAATACTACAGCCCTGGGTGAGCCTTGGTTTCCTCTTGTTCTGGCCGGTACCTCTGGCCAAATATTCTTCTCCATCTTTATACCACCATATGTCTCAGACCTTCTTCAAGTGTCTTTTATTCAGCCTCTTTTGTGTAGGCCTTCAATTTTTCCCTCTTATCCTGTTTTGCGGAATTATCAGCCCAATTTCTTAAGCCAGCTATATCATTTTGTTTTTGATAAAACGCGCCATGTCCTGGCCCTTATGAATGTTTTTATTTCATTGTTATCACATCTTTCCCATTCTTGATTATAATTTATGGGACCTTAGGTCTTACGGATGATTTTCCTCTCAAAGATCCTTAGTGTATTTATTGTAGACATATTTAAAGCACATGCCTCACATCCTTAAGTAACAGCTGACCTCATTCATGTTTTGCATAGCTTCATTTTGGTGGTGTATGACGGTATTTAGATTTAATCGGCTTCATATTTGCCTGATGGGCTTACCTTGCATGAAAAGCAAATAATTGGTGATCATGATTCCGCTGAAAACTCTCCGCCTCTTCGAAGAATCAAACCCAGCCCTTTGAAACGAGGAGTAAGTATTCTTAAGCCTTATTACAAACCCGATTCCTCGCCGCCGAAGGGAATGAAATGTACTTACGTGCATACATCCATATGGGTTTATCCCACCTCTCCCCTGCACCGCTTCCTCATCCCGACTGCCTTCAACTCCCGACTGTGTGAGACTCAATGCGTCAGAGGTACTACGACCGCGGTAGGGGAGTGAGGGGGGAAAGGGGTATGGCGGGGGGTGCAAGCGTTCACCCCGACGATCGATGGCAGGGCTCTCTTCCTCTCTCACTTCCCCTATCCTCGGCGCAGCATCTCCTTCGGCCCTGAGGGCAGAATGAGCCCACAATCTCGCCCGCCGCACCCCTCTCCTCTCTCCTGCACCCGCGCCTCATCCGTGCCTTTTCCGCTCCCCTCCCCGCTCCCCGTCCCATGCTGCCGATCCCCTCTCCTCTTCCCCTATGCGGAACATCGCACCCACAGACTCCGAAAGGCGGGTGAGCGTTTAAAGTGTGCGTCAGTTTTGCGTGGACTTAGCTGTCTCCTGCGTGCGATTGGCGCTTTCTTCTTCTCGTTTACCTGACACCTTTTTCTGTCATCTTCTCTTAGCGTTCCACTCATATCTACCCAAAAAGATGATAATTAGCATCACAAACTCACGCCAGTAGAGTAGATATTTGCCGTAATAAAAGAGTACTTAACTTCTTTATAAACGGAAATAACAATAATTCG
Organism: Pyrrhosoma nymphula; assembly: GCA_963573305.1. Taxonomy (NCBI): domain Eukaryota; kingdom Metazoa; phylum Arthropoda; class Insecta; order Odonata; family Coenagrionidae; genus Pyrrhosoma; species Pyrrhosoma nymphula. Next base: position 44,461,850 of record OY754334.1, read on the forward strand.
TATATTCCTCCCTTTATTGAATACCTCTAACGGTTATGATGCGTGAGTTACTATCAAGAGGTTTACTATAGCGAGTATTTTTTGCGACGTCTTTCTAACAATTTGATTTTCTTTAAGCTAGAGAATGAGGATTGAAGGGCAGATAAGGGATTATAACTCGACGAGAAGATACTTTAATTTGCGATATAAAATGGCTACTCATGCCTATTTTATGAGTTTTTATTTGGAATTGAATTTGCCAAAGACAGCCAAAATCAGGCTTAAGTTTGAATCTTTGTCACCATGAAGTTTGTGATTTTGTACAGTAAATACGCATGTGGTTAGTAATCCACAATAGTGAGTTATAATTCCTCCCCTTCCTTCAACATCAAACCTCCCCTAACCAATCCCATCCCAAACCTAAAGGAAAATAAGATTAGGTTGAAAGGCATTGTCAGAATATTCATTGTAGTAAGCCTCTTGATGATGACGACACAACTTTGTCGATACCGGTCTAGGTATTCTAAAGAGTGTGGAATTTAGCAAGTATCCTTTTTCATTCAAATATGTCTCAATTCCACAATAGGAAATCGCAATCTTTTTCCTTATTTTACTTTCTTTGACCAAGTATTAAAAACTCAAAAGGCGTGTACCATAAAATTCAAGAGAGACCTATAGGAAATAAAAATAACCAAGGACTTAATGGGACACCGAAATCAACTAATGAAAAAAAGGTTTGGCAAGAAAAAGATTGGAAAGTACATGGCGGATAGACAAGTTAAAGACCGGAAATTGTGAGGATGATATTTTACGTTCTTGAAAGATGGCCAAAATTAAAGACGTTAATTAAATGTATACGATATACATGCAATTAGCTATCATAACTCTGATGATAAGTTAAACTGGCATTTCCTCTCATTGTCAACATATCGATCTAGCGGAACCGGCTGGATGACTGGTTGCTGATCTGATGTTTTCTATTTCATAGAATTCCTCTCGGCCAACGCTAGTGATCAAATGCTGTTTCGCGTTCCGTTTTCCCCTTAGCCTATACATGACTCTAAGGGCGGAATTTTCCCTTTCCCATTCCCTTTCTACCTATCCTTTTTTCCTTCCTATTCCCGCAGCCCTTCCATTCCTTCGGTCATAAGCGGAATCTCGCATACCGAGGGGAGGGGTGGTGCCCTGCGCGGAGGACCCGGTTACCCACTGTCAACATATCGTTATTTCATTCAAAGGGCAGAAAAGGCCCTACAGCCATTGGGGTATATTGCAATTGAAAATGATTATCATAATTTATTTCATTCCACTCAGAATAGTTCATAACTTTAACAAGAGTAATTGAAATAAATTGGAAAAATATAGGTCATACAGAGGAAATTCTGTTTCGGGGTTGCCAAAAAAAAATTACAATGGCTGACACTGGTGCAAACACTTACTTTTCAATAGCATTCATATTGAAGTGATTTACATTGTATATGCGCCCATTATCAAAATAAATAAATGTCCTAATGGAAAGTTAATAATGAGAAAAAAAACGATTGTTCATTAGAATACTCACAATGTTAATAAAAAACTATGTACCCAGGGAAGAAAATCACAGAGGATATTTATAAAAATATTCATCTTTAATACAAGAAATAGGTGTTAACTCGTTGAAAGATGACGGTAAAACTGTATTAAAGAAGGAGATATAAACACTGTGTAAACTTTATAGTATGTGGTAGATAATATTTTCTGGCAGAATTGCTTCCTTAATGCAATGAGAGAATTTTTCTCTGCATTTCACTGTTGATGTAAGTTTCTTAAAAATTGGTTTTCGTAACCGGTGACAGAGAAGACTGCAAGGTGACTTGGGTCACCCAAGCCATCATCATCATTAGTAATTCGTCTAACAATGAGGTTTTGTGCAGATGTCTCAACTCCATTTTTTATTCTGTCAAGTAAAGCATATTCCTTCGTTAGTCTTCAATCGCTAATTTTCCTTTGATTGCTTCACACGTGGCACCCTTAACCTGGATCCATCCAAATATTTTTTAAGAAAAATTTTTCATACTTTCAGCACATTCCTAGTACCTTTCTAGTATGCCGTTGTATTAATTTCTTCTTAATAAAACCAGTAAATCTATAGATGATGGGTGTGATATAGATGTCACGTTGGGTGAATGTGCTGTCTTTTAGCGAGGATAGAGCTTCATTGGCTTCGATGCGCATTAAAAGTATTTTCAGAAATTTATATCAATGTTTAATATATTTAAGCATTAAATATTCATTTTTTATTTATATTTTAAAATTTGACGAATGTAGACCATCTGCTACCTAAAAATTTAATATATTTGTATGCTGATAGATAAACATTTCTTATAAATATACTTTCTGAGAAAATGTTAAATATTCTAGGTTATTTAGTAAAACGGATACATTTATTTTAACTGCATTTTTCCATTTGCACTTTGCTTACGAAACATAATGACTATCGTTTAGAAAAAAAATATTTTCTTTTAATTATTCCTGATTTTTTGCTTTTTTAATTTATGTAGGTCAAAATGTTCATTGAGTGGATGTAAAATGAACTTTTGAAGATTAAATTGCATAAAATACGATTTAGTATTTTTTCTATCTAGTGATCAGACAAATACATAACTCTCAAATAATTCATTTTCAAAAGAAGCAGGTGTAAGTACATCACCACAACAAATGCTAGTATTTGGATTTCGATCTGTACAAATTCTAGTTAGTTTGCGCGGGTGCTTGTCTGAAGTCCAACTTTGACGTATTTAGATTGAATATACAAATTAGTTAACAAAAATTATGAACAGCGGCAACCAAAATCCACCTGAAAATACTCCACTACAAATTTTCGCACGTGGAAATTCCAACACCGACAAAATGTCGGTCCATATGATAAGTGCCTCCAATATTTGTATTACTCTCCCGAAAAATTTAGTTCATTGCATCATGATAGCAAAAAAATTAAAAAAGATTGCGGTACAATCTTCATCTCTTTTTATCTATTATGAAAAAGTTGTCAATTCTCTCTGGGGTGTGGAAACCATGGGTCGTTGAAGCTATATGGAGACAATGTCAGCTCATCTCGCAAGAATGAACCTATCTGAAATTTTTTGAGATATTCATAAAAGCCTCTCTCCTATTTCTTTTTCAAGTTTCATACTTCCAAAGGGCATTATTACCGAATCCTATTCTCTCCAAGTGTACTAAATGCACCATACGCACGAAAATGGCGATGGCTGAGGGGACATACGCCTGTGAATGATTTTGAAGACTGTGCAGAAAGGCAAGGACCATTGTCATTTTGAAACTAACCTAACATTGAAATCATGGGAAAACATATCCCCTAATCTATTTCGTATTTCAGAATGAAGTGTGGGTTTATATGTTGGTATACCTCAAAATCCTCTAAATAACCACTGGTATTATTCTTCACCAAACTTGGTAAATATACGAAGGGAATGGGGATTCTCGGAAAACGCTGCTCATTGGTGTGCCTACCGAAATAAGTAATCGTGCACCTATCGAATGCAGGGATATGCTAAGCTTGGAACTTTTACGAACACTTTTTTCTCAATTCATCAATTTTCGGGTGCAATTTCCTATCATCTCTCATCTTGGGCTTTGTATTTTCTTCCTAATGAAGTTATAAAATTCCAAGAAATATATTTCTTCTCCCTGCGTAAGTAGCCATTGTGTTTTGCATATCACCGACATCTCCCTAATGGCATCATTTAGTAGGAAACCGATTGCATCCCGGTAGAATAAGTATGGCAATAAAATATTTCATCTCCTCTTATGTAATATTAGGAGATAAACAGCCAAGGAAAACAGCATATTTTCCGACTCCTGCACAAGAAAAAATCATTAGTAAAAAACCGGATTCAAAATTTTCAACGTAAGATTCTCATTTTAGAGAATCTGTCGCAGGTAAAAAGCTATTACCTTCACCAAGATCTATCTTTTACAGTAAATACACTCACTGTATTTCGTCCTATTTTCTTGGATGTGGCTTTTCCTAGACTAAATCTTCCTCCATAGGATGATCCTAAATGAAATAAGAATTAGAAACCTCACAGGAGGTTTCTGAACTGCCCAATATTATCACAAATTTGGCTTGTATATTTCGTTCTTAATAATTTCTCCTTTATTTACACACAAGCTGAACGATATAATATAACTCAGTGCGCTAATATGGGACATTCTTCTTATTTTTTGATATAATTGCAGCGTCACAACTAAAACAGTGAAACACCAAAAATACGAAGACAGTTTTATGTTTTCATCTTGGAAATGTTTGTTCCGGTCATCAAGTAACTAGACGAGAATATTTTACTTTGTGGTTTTTCGAATTAAGCGGATATTATCAACCAAGATGTTTTTTACATAGATTTGTTTTTATCAACATTCCTATATTAATTATGTTACTCCAAACCTAGCCCAATAAAAGTGCAGACAAAAGTCTTCAAAAATATATATTCAACGATGTTTGGGGATATGTGGCGGAACATCTATCTCAATGTAAGTAAAAATAACTTGTTAATGTTCACAGAATAATTTATTTTCTGTGTAACGCGTTTCGACGTCAAAGTGTCATAGATTGTACCTGAAGATGACGTTTTGACGTCGAAACGCTCTGTAAAGCAAATAAATTATTCTGCAGGCATGATCAAATTGTTTTTACTTATATCTTCGAAGAAAATAGCCAGTTGACGGTAGTTTTAGTGTGAACATAAGTTGCTTGGTCCCAGTGTACGCGATTCACTGCCACACATGTGGGAACTTCGTCGCACGTACCGTACGTGAATATGCAGCTTTGTCTGTCCCTTCCATCTAAATTGTAGCAGGACCCAGGCACCGTATATCTCAACCGATAATCCTCTTGGAAAACTACTTCTCCCTTTGGCTCAAATATTTTCACCCAACTGCACTAATCCTCGGGTTCCAATTCCACCACTATCACAGCAGCTTTGCTACCCTCTTTCCGGTATCAAACAGGCATTACCCGACATGATCGCCTTCCGTCCCTCCGACAAAGCCCGCACCTTTTGCCAGATGCGGAAACCGAGCTAATGAAATACCCTATCCTCCCGCCCGTGGACGTCCTGCGAGAATTGAGCTTAGGTGAGTTGGTATGAAGGATGGGATAATCTTCATATTGCTTGTACGTATTGGGTCAGTGATTCTCCTGCTGCTCCACCTTCCTATCTTAACCATCTCCCTCCCACCCTTCTCCACCTCTCCAAACGCTCAAATTGCGACACCACTTCTGTTGACCTTTGAAATCGCACGATAAACATTTCATGGAATTCGTCAGTTTGATCACGCTCTGATGTCCTTCCACACCTCTTGTTTTCCCTCCTCACAGCCCCCTTTCCCCTCCAGGTGAGTGCTTCCACGAGATCCTCGGAATTGGTCCCCGTTTAACTCCAAAAAGATTTTATCCTGCCCGACGAAAGCCTTTTTATCTTTTTTCTCCCTCTCTGCTACTTTTTTTAAATATCCCACGCCCTACCTTGAAGCAAGTTCAGGAGCGCTTAAAGTTTAAAACTAAGCTTTAGAACAAAGCTTAGTGTTTTCTGGCAAAACTTCCGCATTGGATTCATTGAGGAGCAGTTCGGCTGTCTGTAAATAGTGGTAGTAAAACAGTGTTGTATTTTTACAGAAGCCACTTTTTCCTGGAACTATCCATTCCCTATGATCTGGCTCCGTACGAGGGAGTAAGGTACACTCCGCGATCGACTACCAGTATTTCCTGAGATCACAAAACCTCATTGCCAATGAACTTTACTGTTGTAGGCTTCATGTCTTAAAATTTCTGAACGTTCGCATTCATAATTAAGTTAAAATATTTAGTACTGTTTACAATATTTTAATAACTCCGAGAACGAACTGTTATTACCGAAATCCTTTCAGACAAAATTACCTTGAGAAATAATAACCTTTCCCATCTCACCAGCCCTAGATCCACGTTTCTACTGGTCGCTGCCAATCCCTATCTTCCCCGAGCCTTTGTATTTTATCCTTTCCCCCCTTAACTACAACAAAAATAATCAAATATATTCTGTACCTGACGATGCCGTAAATCGGTGAAACGCGTCGGGCTATTAAAGATTAAAGAAAAGTACTAAGTATTTAACATTATCATTAATACAATCCTCATTGCCAACTTCAAAGTGTTCAGATTGTTAATCGCATCAACTTAATCGCTCTTGATGGCTCTTAATCCAATAGGGATTATCTTTTGGTTACGAACATTATCAGCGTATTTCGATTCGGCGTTGTTTGGTAGGTAAACATTGCAGTGAATTTCGCTGCTAAAACATACTTGCCCCCTCATTAAAAATATAGTTATATTGGCAGCGGTACTTACCACATGCTTTTCTCTCCCCTCCTCTCTTTAGCCAATCCACTTACACTCTAGCCTTCCCCTCGACGTCACGCTTCGCGCAGGCGACTGCCACATGGTTTCGCGATCACTATTGTTTTTACATTGGGTGAGCGATCAGTTTCTTGGAGTAAAAAAATACGAATGAGTTTCATTCTAATCGCGCTTGCACGTACAGAATATATAAGCAGAAGTATGCATCTCTTAAATGAGGATTCAGGTCAGTCAACGAGCCGGAGGTAGGAATTCCTACGAAATATAGTACAGGGAAGTTCCCGCAAATAAACCGAAGAACCGATACTGTAAGCCAACCGTGATTTATTTTCAAGGATATACTGTCTGGGGTATATAAATATAGCATTGTATTTTTCACATCTGCTTCGCCTGCAAAGTTTGTGGAATTAGTTTGAGGACTGCTTACAGATATTAAAGAGAAAAAAATAATTCAAACACATAAACATATTATTTACCACATAAATCAAATTAATTATTCTTGAACAAGTGCTGATATGATATCTGTTTTGTATTGCGTACATATATTTTTTAAACTCCTGCACCAGGTGAACGCTTGATATTACAAATGGAGTCTCAAAATATGGAGTAACAAAAGGAAGTCACAGTTTGAAAATATACTACTTCTGTTCTTTCACAATCGCTTTTCCTGAAAATCAAATTCGTGATCAGAAATTACATTATTGCGTGTTCTGGTAGATTTCTTAGTCATGGTTACGATAAATAAGAAAATAGTTGTTTATTGAATAATTTATATATTTTATTCGTCCTACCCTCCCTGAGAGTCTATATTTTATTCTGCTCATAACCGTGGTTATTCCTTTGGGAAAATTACACCGTGAAATAAATAAGATAGTAGAAGTACTAGATAGTTTAAGAAGCACTCGGCGTGAAGTCGAGGGATCCCGGTTCGAATCTTGGTCAATGCAAATGATTTTTCCTCTGTGGAATATCTCACTAATGTGCACTTGCGGGTGACTCCGTAAAAAGTCATACCGTGGCTATTCCCGGTACCCTCAAAATTTGTAGTAGAAGTTTTGGTAGGAAGGCTTATCCTGGAGTTAAGAGCTTTCATATGGACCATTGAAAATATGACGCCCCAGTTAGCTTCAAAAGTAAACTTTATGGAAAAAATTTGTTTTTAATTTATCCTCACCCCTTTTGCAGAAGTGGGCATAATTTTCCTTGTTGGACATCCCAGAGGGCACAAGTATGTCCCCCCATTAGTTACATGTTTGTTTTAAATTGGTCTGGCGCTTTGATTTTTTTCTCTCGGGAGAACATTTGGTTAAAAAACTCTTCATAACAGGAAACCTTATTATCGGGTACAACTACGTTTCCAAAATTTTGCGAAAGATTAGGTTCGCATAACTTTCTCTTTACGCTGAGTTTTATGCTTTCAATGCACTGAGATGATTGAGATTTCAGCGTTTAATAAAATTCCACTTTGGTGGTATTTCAGTCTTTGAGAAGGGCATGTGCAATGTAAATGTCGTACAATAATAACAGGTAGCACGTTAAACGTATTAATTCCAATTGTCGGATTGACCAAGTGACATTGATATTTGTACATGAGAACATGTATTTGAAAATTAGACACAAGAAAAAAGTTGTAGTACTGGGTCGCAGTATAACTTTATTGTGAAATGCAGATAAAATATTTGATTTTTCAAAATAATGTTTGCAGACTTTCTGCATAACTTGAATTATTTCAGTTCTCAATATTTTGGGATAAAAAATCTGTGCCATCAGACGTTTATAGCCATTAATATCAGCAACACTGCTCGATGTTAAATAAGTGAAAAATGATAACTGACCTTATTATCGGCCATCAATACGAGAGCACAATATTTATGTAAAACTATTGATGAAGTTATTTAATTTTTAAGTTAAACTAAAAGCTATTTAAGTCGTATTTAAGACCGTATACTTTTGCCGACTGAAGTTTTATCAATACGTAGTTTATAACATTATTGGCTGTCATAAATCCATATTTTGCTTTGCTCCGTCTCTTCAATCAATTTTCCTTTCAGAAAACCGCGTACGTTCTTCATAGTTCAACATTTTGACGTTCATAATACTTTTATTCATGTGTTCTACCTTTGCCTTCCTCATTTTGTCTTTTCACTCGTAGATCCTTCTATTTTATTTTTCAAGAGGCTATGGTGTCACAGAATGTGCCCAATACCTTTACCTCTTCTGCTTCGCAGTTTTCATCAGTAACTTTTAGTCCCCAATTCTTCGGAGGACTTTTGAATAGTTATTCCTTCCGTCCATTTGATGGTTGTCTTTCTTCGATAACAACTCATTTGCAGGACCTCCAATCTACTTTCTTCTGCTGTTCTGTTCGTTCAAGCTTCTATAGTAATGTAATGTTCCTTACGTATGTTTAAATACGATTCTTCCTTACTTTCTACATTGATTAACTATCAGTCAAACAATAATCTCTTCTTCTGATTTAAGCCATATTTATGATAATAATCTTTCAATTTCAACCAATAAATCCATGAACTACTAATAGATAAAAACATAATTTGATATTCTATAAATTAAACCATCCAGAGCTCTTGACAAATCCAATATTTGTTTGTAATTACAAAAAGGTATTAATCAATTCTGCAAAGAGAGTGACGCCCAAATTAGAATAGGCAACGATACATCTGAGGTTTTTAATGTAGACAAGGGTTTTAAACAAGGACGGTGCCAGACGACAGCACCTTTTAAGATAAGAGCAAGTTATAAAACCTTGGAAAAGAAACTTTAACGTAAGGGTTCTCACTTCGGGGGAAATAAATTTATTTTCCATTTCTCTCGCCAATTATCGGATAATTAATTCTCGGTGTTATAACTATATTGGGTGTAAGAACCGAAAAATTATAATAACTATCATAATTGTAAAATTTGAGAGGCATTGAGTATTATAATAAAACCGAATAGATACGTAATTGCTAAACACAAAAAGGCTTACCTCTTTAATCTGGGCAAAACAAACAAAATCAGACAATTAATAACACAAGATGGACACGTTGCTCAACATTACTTTTTAGTTTGAAACACTTAAAAATAACAAATGTATAATCTTTCAAACCATTTTCAAAATCGAGAGCGAGAGATAGTTATAAAGTAGAGCCCCTAAAGGAATAACCAGAATGATCTCTCAGAATCTTAGATGTGAATTTTTAGAGAAGAGCGGCTGGAATAATCCGAGTATAAAAATTATAGAGCAGAGTTGGAGATATTATGGGCGTTTCGAATGCCATTGTCGAAGATATGAGAGGGAAGAAATTAGAATGATACGGCTACGTACAACGGATGTAAAATAAAATGTTACCAAAATAAGTCCTGCTATTGACTCCTATCGGTAAAAGGAAAGGAGGATAACCCAGTAAGAGCTGGAGTGAAAGAATTAAATCCAAGATGAAGGAGAGAGGTCTAGAAGACAAGCAATGTAGCAACCGAAAACAGTGAAGATTAGGAATTGGAAGACGGCGCACGGTATAGCGTTCTAACTCTATTTTGGATGGATGTACCGTGGAATAAGGTGAATGCGATTTTATTCATATTCCGTTAACTTTAAAAAAAACTTTTCCCCGCTTGACATGAGCAATAGTAACACACCTTTCAACGTAATATTTTTTCAAAAATTGAATTCAGATTTTCACTTGGTGCTAAATGCGAGAGAGGTTGCAACACTGTTGAAATTAAAGGAATTCTTCCATGTAATTGAGTATAAATAAAATGTTGGCATTTTCCGTTTTTGTTTTTAATTTTCAGCAATTTACTGCAAAAATTGATATTAAAATACGTGAGTAATGGAAATAGAAATGCAGTAGGCTAAAATGACTAAAAGTAGTCTATTTAAAGGATTTGTTTGTCAAGTAATTTGCATGATTTTTACCTTACTTTTGTTCTTTGATAAATAAGGCCTGCCATCAGTGAAAAAAGTATTTTTAAACAATAAAAATTCTAAAAGTTGGAATGGAGTACTTGTTTTCAATTACTCAGGTACACCGGAACCTCCTCTTTCAAAAACCTTTTCTTTTTTCAATATGTATACATTCTAGACCTTACATTGGAAAGAGCAGAGGGAATGTTAGATATTTGTGACCAGTGTTGACGCTCCCAATTCTCTGTGAGAAGGATAAGACACAAATAATCGACAGTAACCTACAAATATCGCTTCTAAATCCGCTCGTAGCTCGATGTACAGAAGGAAATCTCACCGATAACGACTTCTCACTTTCCGTGGACTGTTAGAAGAGGAAACATGAGGGAGATATCCGTTCCGAAGAACTCAATGCGAAAATTTTACAAATGGCACTCCGCGGCGCCATTCGCCCAAGACATCCATATCCACCAACGTTCCGTACCTCCGTAGCATTTCACGACGACTCAATCTTCTGGAATGTTTGACGTTATTACTCGGTTTTCCTGGATTCTAGTAGCATTTCGCCTGTCAGACGTCCTACCCTCCCTGAGAGTGAATTCCGACGCCATGTTTCTGGTGGAAAATTGTCGGGAATCTGGCGAGAGAGATAGAGACACGGTGATGAATCTGAAGTCACATGCTGTCGGACATATTGTAGGAAGTTGTGCGCATTTGACTGTGTTGTGGGGGGTCGGAGGTATTCGAATTGTAAGTCGTCTTGCCTCGCCCCGCGCAAAGAAACCCAGCACAGACTCCTCCCACTTCCACCACAACTTCTGAGAATCTCCCCAGCCCAAGAGATCCGAACTGACTCCCACCAAGGCTTTTGAGATTGGCACCTACTCCCCCTCAATATTCAACATTGGGAGGAAGGTCACAATCAGGGTGAAGTCGTGCGAGGAAGGATGAAGGTCGTTTCATATAGAACACAACTCGTGAACGTAACTTAGCGGTTGGAACACAGATTCTAAAGAACAAACTTAACGCGAAAGATGGATTACGTTCCAAATGTAGGCTTCCGCGACTTAATGAATTTGAAGATGTGTGTCTTCCGGGTTTCTTTCCACGTAGGTCCATTGTGCTGAAACTACAGTTTCGCCGATGCAGTCGGCTTCTTCAGGTCAGTGAAGTGAAGTGGAAATGCAGTTTGGCCGTTTTATAAACATCTTACGTTGGAGTTAGATCCGTTGTGATTGGTTGTTGTTATTTTTGTTTGCTTTCCCGCGCAACACGCGTTTCACACGAACAATGAACCTTCGCGGGTAGAAGCCTGGAAGACATACATCATCAAATGGATCACGTTCACCTTATCAACCTCACGATCAAGAAGGGGATCGTTTTCTTTAGTTGAACAAATATTTGTGAGTAGACGTTAGCCACCAGCAATGATACTTATTGGCAGATATTAGTGTCTCTAATCATTTGTCAAGTGAAAGTGAAACCCGTTTAACCCGTTCAGCTGACTTATTTCCTTGAATGTGTGTTCCCTATATAACCTTTCATAGTATCTATTCATTTAGGGGTTCGCAAAATGCCTTTAGCATCGTCAGACAAATGATCAGATTCAAATAGATCAAAATAAATAAAATATAGTCTAAACTCACCTATAATGGAGGTAGCTAGTGTACGACTGCATTTGTCCCGTAAAATTGATTTTAAAAGTGTAAAATAGTAGCAGACTTCAATTGCGTGGAATTGGATTGATTAAGCCGGCTCGCCATAGCGAGAGAACGTAACTTACATCGTAATTTCAGGAACTTGGAGCTCTGGATAGCTTTACCTCCGGCTCCAGCTCCAAAGCCTTGTCATATTGCTACCACAAATTACTTGTAACATAGCATAATACTGTTTACAGTTCAACAACATAAGACTCCCATGATATTTCTATCAACCAGGTATATTTGGAGGTACATGTGTAAATAATTCCCTTTAGCAGCACAGATTTAGGTTACCGTCGAGATTGAAAATTAATACGGCTACAAAAATCATTATCAAATCCATCAATATCATCAAATCGTCACACTTATGTTTACATTTTATAACCTTTTTATAGATAGTGCTGTAGGTTTTGCATAAATGAAGTAGGCTCCCATGAGTAGGTACTACACGGTATAATACACGAATGTTGACAGTGAAATTCTTATATTTACTGCCTAAAAACCTCAAATACGTTAATAATTTTTACCAAATGTGTTACATTCAACGTACATGAAGGAAAATCAAAGCCTTCAGGTAATAAAAATGCTATCCGGACGTGGTTGAGGCATAATAGAACCTTAATTTCCAATTTTTAAATTACATTCGATCATCATAGGCTACAACAGTTATACAAATTAAAAGCGATTTTTTTAATTTCAATATTCTGTAGAATAAAATTTTTGATTGCCTACGAGGCAATTGAGAATATGATGGATCTGATATATTCTCGGCTTATGATTAAAGTGAGTTATTCACGGCATTTCCACTGGATCAGTTGTTTCGCTACTGCCAATGTTTCGATGTCTGACATAGCCATTGTGCTTAGGACATTCATGCCGGAAAATTGATTTTTTTAAATCTCTTGCAGGCTTTGCAGAAAATACACTATTTTTGTCGTATAGGGAGATGCACATAATATAAAAATGTACTAACGGAAGAGAGCGAACATACGCCACTAATGCTAGGTTGCCGTGCCGAGTTATCAAGATTTAACTCGCTGTAGAAGTGATGACTCTCAGTTAATCTTGAGCAAACGTAAAGAAAACGTCATCTCAGGCTCAACGTCAGTCGGACATTAAACCAAGCCTTGCTGTATTTTTAAGCTGAATTTTAAACATCCGTACTATAGTTATACGTAATATACTATGCTATGTAGTGTCTACAAACTGCAGCTTTTATCATTTAATGAGGCTTTAACAAATGTTATCCGAAGGTTGCGTGTTCAAATCACGTCGGGGTCACCAGAATGTTTCGTGCAGGAATAATAAAAAAAGATTCCTGGCTTAGTTTTGCTAATAACAGAACAATTTTTTCAATAGAATAATTCAAACAATGATAATGAGATATTATGGCTGCGATCCTTGGCTGACGTCCTAGGAGTATGTCTGTCCTTCACTGTTGAGACGGACTGCTAGAAGGCTGCTACGAGGCGAAGTGCAGGGGCGACCGTCAGCAGAAAGAGAGCGAGCAAGCACTCTGTGCGGCGAGGCCGGGCGAAAACAGCTGGTTTGCCGCGCATGCGCGATGGGCCGCAGCAGACGACGCAAGAGTTCGCGACACGCTCCGACAACAATTTTACGCTGTAAATTTGTGTAAATTGATAGGTATTCCCTTATTTTATGCATTCATTCCAATTAATAATTAAATTATGCAATATTAATATTTAAAATGAAAATTAATTAATAATATGCCCTTACTGTATGATAGGATAAACGGGGATGTGGGAATTATGTCGGGGAATTATGTCTATCCTTGGGCATATCAGTTGCCTGAGAAATGTGAATACGAATAAAAATAGCAGTACTTTAGGTAAGTCAGGGTGAGACACCCCACCGGTAGAAATGCCCCGATCGTAGTATTTTCAAGGAAGGTCGCAAGATTGGTTTACTGTCGGTGTGCGTCAGTCAGTTGGAAGAGCGTTGTCTAGCTGCCAGAGTTTCATGGCGATTTATTGTTTTTACGCTGATTTAAAACATCATTTCATGTAAGTATTGTGTTTTATCCGCTCTATTATAAGGTAGATTATAATTTTTCTGATTAGAAATAGTTAAAATGCGTGAATATTTTATATTAAAGGGTGAAAACCTGTAGTTATAGGTTCATCTAATGCCCACGCTAGGTGACCATTCACCGTCGATGACAAACAGAAAAAATGTTTGGAATGTGAGGAAAAATATTTTCTTACTTATTATATATTTTTTAAATGTTGCAATTTTGTTAAATGGCTGCACGAATCGTGCGCAATGTACCGTAATCTCTGCAATAATTGTGGACGAGCAAAACTGATTGAGGAAAAAAGGAAGTGCAATATTTAAGGCATTTATGTTGTGTAAGTTAGGCGATGATCATTCTTAAAAAGTTTATGTTTTTATATTAGTTTCATTTATTATTATTTATTAATTTCAGTATAATTTAAAAAATGGATATTGCTCACTAAATATAATACTAAATTTTTGCAATTAATTCTTATAAATGGGGTTTAAAGTTGATTTAAACGTTTAGTTAGGTCCTAATTTCAAGTTAAATTTAACGTTTTTATATAACAAGCGTCTTCCATATTTAATTCAGTTATAACTAACTCTCCCGCAGAGGTGAGGCGTCTCACCCGGACAGTCGGGAGAGATGGCCAAATGCATAAATGTAGAAAATTTAAATAATTTAGGTGAAAAATTTTTAAAACAAAATTGGTTTATATATTGTTAATAATCAATAAATGATGTATTATATCACGAAGTTCTACATTCTTATCACTACCTCAGTCATTGTTATGAAGTCATTTCTTTAGGTGGGGCATCTCTACCCGACTTACATTATAGTTTTCTCCATTTACTCCTCCACGCTACATATACCCCTCCAATCCTTTGGTTGAAGCAGTGGTTCATTCCAGGCTATCCCCTAATCGTGTTTACTAAACTAAGGCTAAGGGCATGTGCTCACATTGAGAGGACCGCGATAATTTCTTCGGATCTTCCTCAGACTTTTTAGAAGGAATTTATTTAAGAGGAAGTTTGAGAGGCAATCGCCCAGAACACACGGACATGAGCGTATACAAGACCTGCTGCATCGAGAATGAACATCTATCGAGAGAATACAGACTCACTCTCCCCTTTCGTGAAAATGCCCGTCGCGGAAGTGAGTCCGTGCCAAATGTATATCTCTTTTCTCTCCTGAGAGTACGGTTTAAGCAAAAGCTCATTCCTTTCTCCTCTTCCGTCTCTTGGCGCACTCTTGTGACTTTCCCCCGGTACGAAAAGCCAGTGCGAATTGGAGAAGTTGGTCGAGGGAGAAAGAAAATGAAAGAGCCTGCCAAGAGGGATCTTCAAGCCTACTCATTAGGTACGCGGGAGTTGGTGGTACGGATTCCTCTCCAGTCCTTTCCACATCTTTTATTTTTCAACCTCATCATTCTCTTCATCATTCTCCAACTCACTCCCTCTATTTCTCCGTGCCCTAATTCAGAGTTCTCATCGCCAGAGACGGAATGCCCACCTGTTCGCTAACAAACGTGTTTCTTTTTTTTGTCGTTCGCGTTACGAGATGAAACGGTGCAATGAGTTAAGTCGCTGTAGTATGACTGTTTTAAGTCAACCACTTGTGCGGTTACATTACTGAATACTGTGTTGTGTATCATTTGTGATTCATTTCGTTAAACTTATTCGGAGTAAGGTGGCAATTTGGAGTAATTCCGTTCTCGTTATAAATATGCGCACACAACATCTTTACCTACTTATAACTAACGAGATTTTTTTATTTCTCACTCCCGTGACGAGATAAAACGGTGCTGTTTGTTACATCGCCGGGGTGGGACTTTTTTTAACTCCCCTTCTGTGAGGTGTCGTGACTAAATACTCGGATGTGTATCGTGTCGTTCGTATATTGTATCTCGTTTTTTGTTCGAGAATAAGTTCACGAAACTAATTCGGAAAAAAGCATATTTATTGTAACACCTAGCTCATTTGATCATATAGACAGGATTTTCTACATGTTAAAATTTTCTACAGGAAAACTATGCGTTCACATCAATATCTGACTTCTAGCCGAAGACAGCAATGCTGGAGCTCTCCATTCCACTATCCAATTAGATAATCATATCATTCCTTCTTGAGTCTTAATTTTAACTAACCTCATTCTATGCCTGATGATTCTTTGTCATTCTATATAAATATTTCTAGCGAGGAAAGATAAATGCATGGCAGCAATTAATTCGTACATATCCCGTATGCGTTAAACGGTACACTAATCACCTAAGTTAGGAGTTGTAAGCCCCTGTTAGTTATTTATTGAGTTTTATTAAGCACTTCTCAAACGTTTATCATAATATATTACTATATTGATAATGTTTGCCAAATAAGTTCGTGTGGTAAGGTCAACGAATGATCGGCATCAAGAAATGCGGTGACCTAGACCCCTATTTTGGTGCTAATTATCTGTATTACCAGTATTTTAAGAGCACTGCAGTTTAATGTCTCTGTTACCTTTCTGACGACGTGCTGTATATATGGTTTTCCCAACTCATCACGAAAATAATCATTCCCCAAAGAAAATAAATGCAGTGACGAGGTAAGGAGCATTAAGTGATGCACACATGCTCATTACGCATTCTTCGCCCCCAGAGTGATAGTAAAGCACAAAGCTATAACGAACAAAATAATAAATAGATACCATTAAAAGTAAACACCGAGGGTCATTACAATAACTTGTGTTCAATAAATTGTCTTCAGTAAACATATGTGCAGTAGAAAATTTCAAATGTTACTCGTTATGACGGTGTTACATTATTTCGAACTCGCTTGAGGCAAAAATCCATGGAACTAAAATGGCCTCTAATACTGTGAAATGTAGCACTCTGCGTACATGTGCGGATTGCTCTATTGCATAATAATAATAGGCACGTGACCACGTTTCAAAGTCTTGCTTGGGGAACACCTGGGTTAAGTACTTAGCGCGATGTTGAGGGGTCAGGATTTGATTTCCAATCAAGGCGAATGATTTTTTCACTGTGAATTAAAAATATCTTCAACAGCCATTCGTACAACTTTTTCTAACGCCGTTTTATGACTTATGGGGCATTCATTCTCAGCTTTGTCATTTATAATTTTATTTAATGACGATTGTATTTTTGATTATTCTAATTCGTGGTAACTTTAACGCTTAAAATTTTATAATACAATAAGTTTTAAGCAAATATTTTCAGGCTTGACTTAGTTGACAACTCTTTCATAATTAAATAAAGCGAAACTTCAAATCGTATTTATCCACACTGTTTTATTAACACTACCGACCCAGGTTTCAACGGATAGCCGTCATTTTTAAGCCCTTGAAAATAACGGTTATCCGTTGAAACCTGGGTCGGTAGTGTCAATAAAACAGTGTGGATAAATACGATTTGAAGTTTCTTCTTTCTTTAACATTAATTTTCATGTTTTCAGAAAATATTAATAAACTTTAATACATTGTGGTGAATTGTATGTGAGTAGTTTTATATGCACACCTACTCAGAAATAACTATTTCCCCAGTGTCATTCTCGCGAGCCTTCTTATGGAACTACTGCCAATGTTTTAATGCCTTTTATCCTTTATCCCGTCAATATTTTTGGTCTGTTAACAATTCCGAGCATATTGGTTTCAGTCCCTGCCTTAACTAACATATCTCAGTTTACATTTCTTTCTGTTTAATAGTCCAGGAAATGAAGCTCAAAAAATAACAAAACCTCGCAATTTTTTCGTCCAGCATCGATTTGGATAAAAATTTGGAATGAGGCGCATTTCACCCTCTAGTTCATTTTCTACATTGTGCCGTTGTACGCTGCTTGTTTTTTAAGGGTGAAAACTACCCCTAATTGTCAAAAATTATAAAATAACGTTGTAAAGCTTAAGATGGGTAAAATTTGGTTTGGATTAGTTGAATAATGATTGTTTCATGCTTTGGAATACAATTTCTAATGTTTCAACCCTTAAAAACCCACCCTTGTTAGAGCTTGATATAAAAAAAATTATTTATCCTAAAAAAATGATTTCGTCTTTCATCGATTTGCATAACAATTTGGGATTAGGCTCATCTCACCCTCTACTCCAAATTTATATCATGCTCATGAGCACTGTTTATTTTTTAAGGGTGAAAACTACCCCTAATTGTAAAAAATTATAAAATAACATTGCAAAACCTTAATATGGGTAAAATTTTGTTTGAATTGGTAAAGTAATGATTGTTTCATGCTTTAGGATATGATATCACAATATTTCAACCCTTAAAAACCACTCTTAATAACATTGCAATTTTTATAAAGTACTTCAATAGATCAAATTAATTCGACAAATTAATTAGACTCTTCAATTATAAAATTATGTACCAAAAAATTAAAAAACTCTGGCACTTGAAATAGAAAATATAAAAATGGATTTTTTATGCACTAACTGATTTATTTTCATATCTATAACTAACACAATTGAATAATTCTAACAAAATTGTCAGAGCACGTGCTATTTCTTTCGATCTTTAGAATACACTGGCGAGGAATCAACGAAATGTACACACTCTCACACGCAGACACATGAGCAGATGTTTCTTTTTCTCTGTCTTTCAGTTTGAATGGAAAAAGTGGAACATGCAACGTATTGCTGCCGAAAATACTGGTTATGTAGATTATTACGCTCCGAACCGTGCTATTCGAATGTTTCGAAAAACATTTTATTGGTTTTTTAAACATAGCTCCTTCATTTTTAGTGATAGAAAGTTTTTTAAAAACGATTTTGTAGGGCTTTTTAAGAGCAATAAGACTATGTAAATTAAATTCCTTAAGATCCCTTAGTTTTTAAATGGGGTGAGTTTGAAGGGCTCGAATAAGGTGGTGTTCGCTTGTAAATAGAGGCTTTAAACGGCTTCATCTCGCCAAATATTCACTGTACAGAAAATATATGCGCAGGGAAATTTATGTCATTAAAAAAGCTACAATTTAGTGCTCTATCATTGTTTTCGTATCTCCAGTAATTTCGGAGATATTTTGAAGAAAAGGGTGAAAAATACGAAATCGAAAAAAATCGTTTAAACGTTCTTTAAACTCCAATGTTTCTAAATATAGGCATTTTAAATTGGTCAAACTTCTTAGGTGTACTGAAAATTCATAGGTATATGAAGAGAATCACAGAAGGGCGAGGATCAATTTTAATTAGGGGGGTAAATAGGGGGTTGTTTTCACTGATTTTTTCGTAGAAAAAAGTAGGTACAGACAATATTTTGATCATAAGTCGCTTAATTTTTATGCTAGAGACTTTTTTTTGTTTAAAAGGTCTAATCAAATACTTTAAAAAAGATTCAATGAGCTTTCCTCTAAAAATGCAAATTTTTCCTGTTATTTGACTTTGAATCTTTCAAATTATGCATTTGGCGAAAAAAAGTTAACCATTAACATGCCGTATCTCGGTTCGTATTGGTCGTAGAAAAATAATAAACAAAGGATTTTGTTTGTTTTTTAAAAGCTACAATTATGCTTTTTACAGTTTTTTTTGATAAAATGCATATTTTTCGAGTTATTCGCAAAAACCTTTTTATAAACATCGATTTTCTCGTCGAAAAACTGTTACTTTCAACCGCGAATAACTCAAAAAATATTAGTTTTACGAAGAAAACGTAAGGAACTTTTTTTCTCAGAATTACTTTTCCCATCGATTCCTATAGTTAAAATGTAGTAAAAAATTTCCACCCACGAGATGGGGTGGCAACCACCCCCAAGGTTTTAGCGTACACCGGCATGATGTAGAAAATGAGCCTTGGGCTATTCCCTACCTTCTGTGAAAATTTCATGTAATTCCATGCTGGACGAAAACATTGCGAGCCAAAATGCTTCATTTACTAGACTATAAGTACCTTTGTACGATTTTCTCATCACCGTAAACCTTTTTTATTTATGATTTTTATTTCATATATTCGTAAATGAAATGTAGCATCCTATTTATCCTTACTGGTAAGGGAGTTGCAATAACCTCTACAGCATGACGCTTCCGCATTGTAAGTGTTACACAAGTAACGCTCGTTGAATTGTTGCATCGTTTCGTTATTGAATGTTTGTTTTTTCCTAATGGCAATTATTGTAAATACGAATAACGAAACTAACGAAACCCAAATAAGAAAAAGTAAAACTATAAGTCTGTGATAAATGACCTTTAACAATAATCTACGCTAGAAAGCAGAATATACAGGCTTTCAAGAATTCTAACCGTTATTGTAATGGTTGGCAAACAAGTGGTATTCACATAATGGAAGTATGTTCCTCCATGCGCGCAAATAGTTGGATGCACAGAAGGGCCTTAATCTCTCTAAAGTTCGACTTTGCAGTTGGCTGGAACGGTGAAGTGGGTACACTCAGACGCTCATTTACCAAAACGCCATTGTATACCTTCATTATAAACTAACATCCATACACATCTCCTATGATGGCTAAACTTCCGTTATGTATGGGATCTCCTCCTTCCCGACCACTTGCTTCACGTTAAAGATAAGTTCATCTGCTGGATCATGTAAAGAGAAGAGTATGAATTTATGAACTCCAGGTAACGAGCAAGTTGGAGCAAAATTGGATATCGACTTACATTAGAAATTTTAAGTTGTGAATAGCTTCTAAATTAAGGTTAACGATATTTCCAACAATTTTCTAACATTTACCTAGTGATTGAAAAACTTGCGAGAAAGGATAATTGCGGCCAATTTGACACCCATTCGGTTTATCTTTGACCGGTGAATGTAGTGTTTGAAGCTTTGTTATTTTGGACAGTTCTCTCATTTTCCTAACTCTGATATTCTTGCTAGCTAGTGGTACACAAAAAAAGGGTCTTCATTTATTAGAAGAACTCTTGCTGGAATAACTGCGTATTACGCATATTCTAATAAAGATTTTGCTCCACGATGTAATCATCCTTACCTAGGCAATGTAAAGTTCCGTTAACTTTCAAAATTATCAATAAATAACGGAGAAATGTTAGCGCTGAAATATTTTACAAGTTTTAATTTTTTCCTGCATTGAGAGGTTTAACTCACCTAGAAAATTTAATGGAATTAGATAGTGTCGGGTACTTATAACGTAGATGTTTACTGCTCATGAGCTCTTCCTGAAGTATGGAAAAACTTAAGCTCATCCGTCAAGTATTTGATAAAAAAAAGTTCATGTAATCCCATATCCATTATTATTTACTTCAATATGTAGGTATTACTTGTAGTATTTATTAATTAATAATACATAATTTTTAATTGCAAACATAAATTTCTAAACTAAACCAACTAGTCTTGAAATGTTAGCGCAGTTAGCCAAAGGCAGAACTGCTTGAAAACATATCTCTAGAGATGTACATGAAATGTGTTTGCTGCAAACATTGGGTGAAATATTAAGGCACTTTGTTTTAATCCACAGTTTTATTTTAATAAAAACAGACCATTTTTTTCCGCACTATGTACCATTATGAAGATGTTTTGCACCTTTACTTCATATTTTATCACTTTTCCCAGCGATGGGGCTGAATGGTGCTTATTATCTTAAACATTTGCTTTTCCTATGACTGATGTAACAATTTCAAAATCTAATGAGTATCATAAGCATTCTTTTATAGAATGCATTTCATTATGTGGAGCTTCTTCTCAAAATTTAATAAAGACAGTGGTATTGAATAATATATGTATCATGGCTCGAAGTGAAGATGTTTTTTGCAAGCGATGATGAGTGGAGTCCATAGGTACTCAGTTAACGTTGGTTTTGGGTAGATGAATAAATCATGGAAATAATGTTTAACACAAATTTTCATTTTTAAACATTATATAACTCCACCCCATTCGAAAGTAAAACGAAATGATTAATGTAAATAATTTAATTATGGCCTGAAAGCTTCTAGCTGTCGCATGGTCTATAGACACGGTACGTTTTCGACATATTGGTACCAATAACTGACATTCTTTAACGATGGATGTTCGAAGTCAAATAACATACATCATATGCTGATCATAAACATTACAGTTGAAATTGGGGATGGAGGTAACCTCATGGCAAGGCCAGGTTATGTTTATAAAAAAACCATTTAACAAAAAAAATGTAAAACTGATGATCTCAGGCCTGACATCGTGGAAGTTATGGATATCCATGATGAGAAAACCACCTTTGTTATTTCCACAGACTTCTGTCTGGGACAAAGGTGGTTTTGTCATCATGGAGAAAAATGTTTTCCACACTCCATTCTAGCAGTGACATAATCTTACTTACAATGCAACAGCTACATCCAGGGTTTTCGGCCAACGTCATCGGCAAGACTCAGGCCTCAAGGGCAGGAACAGAAGTGAAAGTATTGGTTGGGTTACAATAAATGATACCAGTTTTGTATTACGCGGACGTTTATTGGCCGATAATTTGCCCACAGGATCCATTGATTTCTTTAAACTATATTTTTGTTTGAAGGAAGAGTAATTTTTTAATATCATCTTCAACTTTACGGTTAACTTGTGACAAGGGGTAATGACATGTGAAACTACTGGCCGAATGGGAATACCAAGCTTTTAGGTCTTTCACAAGCCGAAGAACCTAGGGGTTAAGGGATACATGTTGAGTAGTTTCCATCAGTCAACACTACTGAACAGATAATCACATTTTGAAAGAGGAATATGTGGTGTGAATTTTATAACCTATGTTCAAAATTTAGATTTCAGAAGCAGAAAAGCAGTGATTGGCAAGGCTTTCCCGGTGTTCCTTCTTCCGTCGCGCATATTGGGCTAGGACTCCCTGCGTTTTTTTTCAAGATAGAATCGGTGCAGTTTTAACGCATTTCACGCTGATTGGAACGTAACAAGGACGCATGGCTGATCGTATAGAGTAACGCATGAAAAATGGTCCCATATGACGCCGGCAACACCCTTCCAGACGGAGACAAATAAAATTAAAGGGAGATGGACGCACTAACTCCCCAAACAACTCGCTTCACTATTCATCCCATGACGCCCTATATCCTTTTCCCTGTACCCTTTCGTTATGTTATTAGTGATCAGACACCCTCTGCTTCACACCTGCACCGTGGTTTGTGGGATGGTAGCAGGATGTGGATGATATCAAAACATGAGATGAATAATATAGAATTTCCAGCCCCAAGACAAACATTTCCGAATATTCCGTATTATTTCGTAGTATGCATTAGACAGTTAAGCTACCGAGGCGTCCTTCTCCCCTGTAGATATTCGTGGGTTTAAAGGTAATTAGATATTCATGACTGGTAAAAATATAATGCTACAAAAGCAGTCAAAGCATTTGCTTCGCGCCACCGTCAACGTGGTGAAATACAATCTTCAGACTTTGACGGAGTTCAAGTCTCGGTCAAGGCTAATGATTTTTCCTTAGTGAAATTTTCGCGCTTTTTGCCACTTGCTGATGACTTATTAAAAGGTTTTTACCGTGGCCAGTTCTGTCATCCTCAAAATGTTTGCGAAAAATGTTTTTTGTCGTTTTTTTGAGTCACCCAGTGTGACGTCGCGCCACGCCGGCTACAGTCATAAGGAAATGAGAGGGAAAAAATGTAAGACACTAAGTGGCTTGAATGGCACGGATAGGCCCGTTTTAGGGTGCGTAATGATAGAAGTTAATTAGATGGTTCAAATGGAGAATAATGCAAATATTTGAGGATTAAAAATGAGGATGCGGAATTCAAGATTGGGATGCCGAATTGCTTGAAAATGGGTACAGAAAAAATATGACTTGATATCTACCCTGTTCGTACTTTATGGGCCGCCCCATACTCGTTTACTTCAAATTCCGAGACCTAGACACCAACACAACCGGAAAAAGGAAATCCATAGCGTAACACTACACAGGATCTTGAGAAAGAAATACGTCGTTGGTGATACGTTTTTGAATTCCGAAAACTAAGAACATTTGATTGATGCAGTATAATACTCGAAAATCAGTGACAAATGTTCACAATTTTTATCGGACATTACTTGGTAGATCACGCCTTATAGACTATTTAAAGTGTAGTTGACAGTACGGGTCTTGGTGGAAACGCTGTTGCCAAATTCTGGGTCAAAAAGGCAGCATTTTCCCGTAGCACACTAAATTTAAGTAAGTTACTCAAAGAAACACTATTTGTATATTGGAAGACTCCTAGATGTGTATGCTGTACAGAACCATGCTGATTTTAAAACATCTAATACCAGCATCGCAACTCCGGCCTTACAGAGATTTAAGCAGGGGACGATTATTCATTAGAGCCCATACTGTCCATTAAGTGTGGAACTGATAGCTGATCATGAACTCATGTCTGCTCGTTTCACTTTCATCACTTTCAGTCCCATACTCGAGAAACTAAAGGCAGCCATATTTCTTAAATGGTTGAGGCTGGGAATTTCTCCGTTTATCGTGTTCATTTTTTTTTCTAGTTGCTATCTCCACTATTCACAAAATACGTGATACATGGATTTTTGGTCAAAAACGACTATTTTCAGCGAACTTAAAACAATAACATTCATGGTCGTAGGTCCTGGGGAGCAGGAAGAAATATTTGGAAAATGAATATTATGAATACCATTGAATTTATTCTTAAGGTTTCTCCGAGGTCTGAGTTCTTCATTTTTCTATGGGGTCATACCAGAGAATTTTAATACTTATAGACAGCATAGTACATACAGTAATCATCTTGGAACGAAGTCACGTTTTCCAATGGTTTAACATTGCAGTTATCACCTCAAGTAGTATGGCAAGTGGTGCAAATTAACTTGATGAATTTTACGTAAAGCAATACAACGGGTGAAATCCTATGGTGAGGCTACCGTCATCAAAAGTATACTCCTACATTGCTGGAAATTTTGATAGTTACAAGTTACATTTCACAAAACATCTTAAGAAATGAAATTCTTGTATAAATAAATACATAAAACTTTTAAATATTATGGTCTACATCTTTCGTCAGTATTCATGGTTTAGTCATTTGCAAGAAGTTTTTAAAATGATTAACACGAACGATCGTGAGAACTGTTAGTTTAGATGTAAATCAAGGTACATTTCTTCGATAATGGAATGAAAAAAACACGCCATTGATTAGTTTAAAAACCGAGTCTAAATGAATTTTGATGGTACATTAGGAGAGAGTTTGGGCAGGTTTATCCACCTCCTGGTAACCAATTACACCCGGCGCGCCGGCTAGCTTACCCGTTGGATAAGCCTAAGAATTGCGTTCATCCGCCGACGGTCACGCTTTACCTAGCGGGTGGAATTGCCTGCTAAATCTTACAGCCGGTAACCTCTCACCCGACTGATAAACGATCCCCGGCACATCCAGGCGGTGATATGTGCATTTGAAATATAGCCGATGTCCGCCATTGCTCCCACTTCTTAATAATTACATTAAATGTTCACTCCTCGTTATAAATCGTATGACATAAAGTTTCTGCATATATTTAAATTAGCCTGATGATTTTAAATCTCATTATTGTTTTGGGTCATTTGTTCAACTTTTAGCGTTTCGCACCTATTTTGAGAGGAAAATATGCTCTATTAACTCTTGCCTCTTAGGATATCAGGTTTGCATTTAATAATTGATGTTATTTCATTACAGTAATCTACCGGTTAGAGGTAGGTTGTGATGAAAGTCAGAGAATATCCAACGAACTCTTACACGTGCTGTGCCCTTTCTACCTCTTGTATTTCTTTCTTCATCTCAGCATAAGTCCTACCTTTCTTCATCCCGTCCATAAAACCGATTCTCTTCCTTCCCCTTCCCCGCTTACCCAACATCCTTCCCTCTATCACGACCTTCAGCAAACCATCGTCCCTCATTACCCCTTCCAGCCACCTACCCTGCCTTCCCCTAATCTCATCTATAAGTTTCCTCTCCTCGCCCACCATGTCAAGCACTTCCTCATTTGTCTTCCTTTCCGTCCAACGCACCCTCTCCATCCTCCTCCACACCCACATCTCAAAAGCCTTAAGCCTATTTTCGTCTTCCTTTCTCAAGGTCCACGTTTCTGCCCCATACAACGCCACACTCCATATCAAGCTCTTTACTAGCCTCTTTTTTACATCCCTACTTAAGGTCCCCGTCATCAGCTCCCTTCTATTATTGAACGCTTCCTTCGCTAGCGCTATTCTCCTCCTAATGTCTTTGCTACTATGTCCTCTTTCTTCTAGCGTACTACCCAAGTAATTAAATTGTTCTACTTGCTCCAGTTTGTGACTTCCTACTCTTATCACCAGCTTCGCTTTCTTTGTCCTACAGAATCTCATTACTTTTGTTTTCCTATTATTTATCTTCATTCCGTATTTCTCACACTGCTTTTCCAGTGCATCTACTAAAGTTTGAAGTCCTTTCGATGACCGACTCACCAACGCCTGGTCGTCTGCGAATCTAACCGACTTTATTCACTGGCCTCCTACTTTCATTCCCACGTCTAGCTCATCCCATGCCTCTCTCACCATTTCCTCAGCATAGATGTTAAAAAGTAAAGGCGACAACGGGCACCCTTGCCGCACCCCGCGACCTATAACTGCCCACCCTGATTCACCGTCCGCTACCCTTACCTGAGCCCTCTGCCCCATATATAAGTTTCGGATGAGTCTCCTATCGCGCCAGTCTATTCCTATTTTCCCCAGTATCTGCATTAGTTTCTCCCAGTTTACTCTGTCAAACGCCTTTTCGAAATCTACAAAACAAGCGAAAACATCCTGATTATGCTCTATGTTTCTATCTATAAGTGTCCTCATTACCGCAATCGCATCTCTGGTTCCCCTCCCCTTCCTAAACCCAAATTGGTCATCGCCTAAATAGCACTTTGCTCTGCTCTCCAACCTTCTATTTAGTATTCTAAGCAACACTTTTGCTGCGTGCGAAATTAAACTGATTGTTCTATACTCCTCGCATTCTGACGCTTTCTTCTTCTTCGGGATAGGTATTAATACTGTTTTCACGAAATCCTCTGGCCATACTCCTTCCTCGTAGATCCTGCGAATAAGTTCGAAAAACGATTTTCTCCCCCTACTACCTAGATTCTTCAGTAGCTCCGAAGGTAGGTTATCGGTTCCCACGGCTTTTCTACCCTTCATCTCTCTTAGTGCCCTCTCTATTTCACTCTCAAGTAACTCTGGTCCGAGGTTATCTTTATCTATTGTTCCTTCGTCCTCGAGATCTAGGCTAAGGGGTCTATTCTCGTTGTCATATAGCTCCTCTACGTATTCTCTCCACCTTTCTTGGATATCTTCCTGTTCGACTAATATCTTTCCTGTTTTGTCCTTAACCTTTGGTATCGCTTGACCTCTCTTACCACCCGATAACATTTTCACCTTGGCGTACAAAGCGCCCACTTCCCCCTCCTCCTGCATCTTTTCCATTTGCTCACATTGTCCCTTCCACCAGTTTTCTTTTGCCCGATTGGTCACTTGCCTGAGTTTATTATTCAATTCCTTGTACTTCCTCTTCCCTACGTCGGTGTTCACGTTTTTCCATATCCTTCTCTCCTCCATTTTCTTTATCATTTCTTCTGTAACCCACTGCTTCTTAACCCTCTTCTTTTCCACCGTTCCTATTGTTTTCTCTGCCGCTCTTGCGATGCCTGTTTTTATAACCTCCCATCTCTTCTCTATGCTTCCCATCCGCTTCTCTTCACCTATGTTCTTTTCTACTAGCTCTTGGTATTCCCTCCTTTTCAACCCTTTCAATGCTTCAAGGTTCCACCTCTTTATCTTCCTACCTTTACAAAGCCTTTTGAATCTAACTTCACACTTCATCATCACCAAGTCATGCAATCTATTTTACTTGACTATTCTGACTGTATACACTTGAATCCTACGCTTGATCCTTGCAAATATTGGCACTATTGCGTTCAGAGAGTGCAGTGACCATTTGCAACTTTTGGCTCAAAATTCACGTTTGCTCTATGGGGCCTATAGCAACGTTGCCACTTTTTCCTATCGTGCTACTACCCAGTGGATGAAATGTGTTGGATAAACTGTACATGAGAGCTACCCGGTGGGTAGCGCTATCCTGCGGTTGGCTGACGTGAAGTTTACCCCAATATTGATGAACTGGCCCCTAGCGAAAGTTCTTGACTGTTAGGTAGTAGTGAGCAGACATAACGCCCTTCGTTCCACCTTTGGCCGCGCAAACTTTTCTAGATCCTTTTCTCAACCCGTCTTTGCCCTTTTATATCCATCAAGCTTCACCAACATCCTTCCAATTTGGAATTTCTCTGCCTCTCTCTTCTTAGCCTCCTCATTTCCTCGCCGCACATTCAGAAGAGCGAGAAGAAACTCATACTGTGCTCCTTCCTCTTCTCAGCCTTTCCTGAGTTCCCGCAACTTCTTTCTCTTTCACATCCTCCCCCCCCTCTTCCCCTTGTGACGGTTTCCAGGGGAAATTCGGGTTTCCCTCCTTGATCGCAGGCCGACGCCTTTTTCACCTACGAAATCAGGTTCTCTCCCCGTTTGGGATTTCTTTGCACTTTTTTTCCTCTCTATCTCTCTTTTTCTGCCTCCAAATCCAAACCATTCCCACATACTCACTTCCTTTACTACGCTTTTTCACTCCCACCTCTTCAAGTAGTTTATTGAGAGGATATTGGAGAAGAGGTGACAGTACAGGGGGGTATACAATGCGACGCCGGAACTTGGCCGATAAAAAAGGGCTGCAAGACAAAAAGTTAAGATATTTCTCAGCACTCTTTGGTCTACCGGATTGGAATATGGAGAAAGCTTACGGTTTTAATAGGAGATTTAACTATGAATTTTATGTGAAGTCATAGTTAATGAACTTCCAAGGTAGGCGAAGGATTCCACTAGTCGAAGTTCCTCTTATTGTCACGTGATGTCTACCTTCAGGTTGTCTTTGCTACATACTAACAAGAAGATATTTCTTTTCTTCCCGTTGTAGTACACGATCTATTGTATTATTTCAGACTTTCACTTCTCGTCTATGAATGCGATGTCATAAACAATACGAAGCCTAATGAAGCACGGAAATAGTAATTTTCCACTACATAGAATTTACTTCGACCATGGCTTCGATGCACTACATCATCATCAGTTGACCTGATGACGATGCAGTGCATCGAAACCATGGTCGAAATTTATTCTATGTAGTAGAAAATTTCCATTTCTGTGCTTCTTTATGCTGAAATTTCACCATATCACGCCTGACACTTCTCTTTTTGAAACGAAGCCAGTTGGTAGTTACTTCAATCACCTTATTTCCTTTGAAAATAAAACAATTATTCATTTTCCCACAGATAGTTATTGTGCGACCCAGTTTTAGTCAGGATCGACATAATTTTTATTTTTAAATATGAAGCAGTTTCAAAATGTTGAATTGGGTAAAACTATATTTTATACTGGATAACTATATTTTTCCTTTGATTCCCATTTCTTGAATATCTATCACTGCTATTTTGAAAGTTTCCTGTGAAAAGTTTCTTTCTTGTTAGTCTCTTTTGTTTACTTGTGTTTCTATTCTCTCTTTGCTCTCCCACTCTAATAGTGAGGGCTGGGTTACTTAATTTTTTTATATTTTTCTTCTGTCATGTGAATCACTTCCTTTTGCTATGTAAAAATCTTGTTCTACCGCAGTATGTCAATGGTCTTTAAGGCAGTGAATTTCAGGTAGCGTGGTTTGTATGTAACAACTTTTTTGAGAATTTGTAGATAAGATATGGACACACTACTTATTCTATACTTCTCAATCCGAATTTATTGACCTAATGCTTAACATT
Source organism: Pyrrhosoma nymphula (assembly GCA_963573305.1). Lineage (NCBI taxonomy): Eukaryota > Metazoa > Arthropoda > Insecta > Odonata > Coenagrionidae > Pyrrhosoma > Pyrrhosoma nymphula. The sequence continues at coordinate 44,491,577 of OY754334.1, forward strand.
CCATTTTTTCTCTCTGCTTCTTTCGGCGCGTAACTCGTTCATTTTAGACTGCTGTGCTAATAAACTCAAGATTTCTGTGATGCATCAATCGGCTAGTTATGTCTTCGGTATTGCAATTTGCTGTATTTTTCTACTGTTACTCTTTCGTTAGTGTGGTCGCTGCTCGATTTTTGTTCAAAAATGTAGACTAAACCACTTTTAACTTTAGACATTCAAAATAAAAAGTCTCGGGCATTCAACCCTTATTTCCAGGGATTACCATTGCTTATTCTTTTCTGCGGCAAATTACAATTTATTTCTTTATTTTTGTTAAATATTTTGTAATTTAAAAATCGATAGCTTTATTTTCTCCTAATTTTAAAAAATTTGCTCATATTGTAGAACTAGATAAGGTGTATCCAAAATAAAAATGAGAAGATATGTGGCCGTAAATATGATGGGTGTCCACGATAATAAATTATATTTTCATTCCTCTTTGTATTAGTCTCTCCTCCTTTTGCAAAGCATATACAGCCCCCCTACCGTGTTCATCTATCAAGAGGTTGTGGTGGTGTGTCCCTTCTATTCAACTCTCTCCCACACATTCCCCTCCTTGAGGTTATCCTAAAACATTCTATTCCTGGAAGACTTAGCGTGGCAATCCGTAGGTGTGTTCGAGCAAAATTGCAATTCCGTAATACACAGGTGAAAAGTTCAGGTCTTAGAACAAAAATCGTTCCGTTGCCGCGTTGAACAGGTTCCGTTTAATGCAGGTTCAATTATATGGGAATTCTTATATCGCAGGTCGGGACCAAGAAAATTTTCCGTAATGGACAAGTTTCCGCTGTATACAGGGTCCATTATAGACAGTTTTCACTGTATCTTGTTTTACCAAACTATATTTGATCTGCGTTACCCACCTTTCCCTCTTAAAGTACCTCAGTATATACCTTTCTTTATTTATCATTTATCAGTTTGATTCGTTACTCAATTTGTTATTGGAGGGTTTTAAAAGGGAAGACGACTGATCACTGAGATTGTTTATACCATCATGGAGAAGTGGATAGGTTAGCTAGGGAGGACACGAATATTTTGGAGTGTGTTCACCGAAAATTCTGTCATCGCGACAATTTATACATGGGCCATTGGAATACGATGCCAGTATATTAACTGCAACACCAACTCAATCCGTGCATTAATTTGATATATTCCCAATGAATTAATGGATTTTTGTACAGTCGTAAGTTAAAACAATGAAAGGGAAGCCTGCTTTTTGGCGAGAAATGATTTGTTTAAATTTATCGCATCGCAATACAAGAGAAAAAGCTAAATAACTGCACATTGTAATAATAATTAATAATAAGAAAAGTGAAAAATCTTTTTAGTAACATTATATTTTCTGTCCCTAACTTCACAAAGTATTTTACATTCTGTGAAACTTGTTACTAAATTTACCCAAATTTTTAAATTAATTAATTTTTTTATCTCCAGATTTGGTAAAAGCATTTATGCTCAACTTAGTTACCAATTGTTTGCTTGTTTTTAAACAGTCATTTCCTTATTGTTCGCAGTCATTGGATCCTAATGACAATTAGTACTAAGTGGAGTTCTTGTCCTTCCTTAGGCCATCCTATTGCCTTCCCTTAATCCTATGCAATTCCATCCCCATATCTCTCAGTTAACTCTATGTAATTTTATTGCCTCATCTTCTTCGTAGTCTAACATTCCTCCATTGTCAATACGGCATAGTCATCATTGCAACATTATCAAAACAGTTTTGTCTACTATATGTTGTTACTAGCCTTTATTTACGAGCCCTTTTTGTAATTATAGGTAGAGAAAATAAACAAATTAAGTAGAGGAGACAATACTTTATTCTTGTAAAATATTTGCTGGAGGATCTATTCAACAGTCGAATTTGATCTCAGCTCATGTAGTTCACCGACGGTTGACCATCCTTCTTCCCTCTCAACAGCCACTCACTACTATTCCGCGGCTAGATGACGCGGGGATAACATCACGGTCAGCAGTATCTGCTTTCCCCTATCTCCAGCTCTGGAGATAGGGGAAAGCAGGAGTTTTCTCTGATTGATGGCTACCGTCACGGCAATCCTAGACGAGGCAAAGGCCACTTGATAAGGAGCCGGAATTAAGTAACCTTATCAAAGAAGAAGAGGAGGAGGGCGTGAAATTGTTCTACATTGAAGCTTCAGCTTTCGTCTGCCCACCACCTGCTACTTTCGCCAGCAAAAGCCATTCATTTCCATTGCCACCATGGTAATGGAAACTATAGAATGACGTGGAGCTGGAAGCAAGTACCAACATCCATCCAGCCTTAGCCTACTATCTAGCAGTCCGCACCAGGAGGGAGGAAGAGGCTGAGGAAGAGGCTGAACAAGAGAAAGGAGGCAAATCAGAGACCAGTCGCGAGCAATGTAAACATAATCAGTGTTCCAATAAAAGGGCTCTCCGATGGTATCTTGCTTGGGAAGATCGTTCGCTAGTAACCTTGCAAATCATCTTGTGAAAGGTTTTGGATAGATTTTTCTCCTTCTCCTATAGGATGTTTCAGAGCTCATATCGATATACTGGAGAAGGGACCAAGTATATCATTTGCGGAACACTCGTGCAGAGAGAGATGAAAGACCTTCCGCAAGATGATAGCAAGGGTACCACCAAGAGATCGGCGAAAGCAAGATACCATCGATATAGCCGACTGAATAGTACGGTAACTCATGACGACGAAGATGACGAACCATCCTCTTGAAGATAAGCAGACTTTTCTCGTTCGGAATTTTATTCAAGAACGCACGTCGGACCATCCGGGCTGAAAGTATCCAATTTATCCTAAACTACCAATTTCTTGCTTTACTAACTAACTTTACTTTTAAGACTATTTACGTCAGTGCTCTTTACGCCTCATTACAAATGCTACGCTGGTGCCGGTTACTATCCCAAAGGCGGAGATTACAATCCCGTCGACAGCTCATTACCAATCTTTATACGGAATTATGTATTCCCTTTCTTTCCTCGTCCCGGGTACATCTAGGGTCCTGGAACTTACCAGAAACATCGTGACGTGCGGAGGTTGTTCAAGATGAGGAACAGAATAAAGTGAAGAGGAACTAAGCTTCCCAGGAATTGCGACGGACGTCCCTGAACTTTGGAAAGTACCTATTTATTCGTTCTGTTCCTCATCGTGGTGTGCGGAGCCTTTTAAAGATGAGCAACAGAACGAGTGAATAGGTACGTTCCACAGTTATGTGACGTCCCTCGAAATTCTTGGGACTTTCACATAGCCTCTGGTCCTCTTAACTTAATTCTGTTCCTCATCTTGAAGAAGCTCCGCGTGTCACTATAATACTGGTTAGCTCGAGGACCCTGAACGCCCCCGAGACGAGGAAGGACAGGGAAAGTGTATTTTTCCTTTAACATGTTATTATAATATTCCTTTCAATTCCCTATTGACTGCTCGTCAATAGTGATGACTGCCATCTCTAGCTATGTGACATATATTGTCAGCACCAGCATAGCAAGTGCAGGGACGGCAATTCTCTTCATTGGAGTCGGAGCGCGGACAATTTACGCTGGCGCAAATTGTCTGAGCTTTCGAAAGTTATCTATCATTTATCTTTCCCTTTCCGAAATCTACCGAGGCCAGAAAAATGTACCCGAAACAAAGAATCAAATTAGTTACATCAAGCGAGGGTTGAGGTCCGGAGTTTCTTCCGCGTTGACACAACCGTGATGACGATATGTTTTGAAGCGGTTTCTGTCTGCTTCTTCAGGTGGTAAGAACTTGATGTCGTCGTTCTCTCTCGCCTTGCCAGCGCTTACGCTTCCCGATGTTGAGATTCTTGTACACGTTTGCTTGAAATACGGATTACAAGTTTCCCATCCCAGTGCATCCTGCTGGTAGACACCGCGACCCATGACCCACCGAAGTTTATAATGCTGCGCTACCTGGATGCGTTGGAGTGTGGGCATGGACACTCAAAATCATATAGGAACCGTAAACGTATTGACGGGCAGCACGCAGCTGCTGTACATATAGTCTTCTCTTGGTGTCCATGCTTAGCACTGCTTTACCAATGAAGATGAAGCTTGAAAAACCAGCTTTAGCCAATGAAGCGCTCCCAGCAACATCGCACGGACATGCTTTGCTAGCTGACACTAAATAAGTGTCCGGTCCAGCAGCACTTCAAGGTAGAAGACCTCGAACACCAATCGAAGATAGACTCCATTCACCACTAGCCGGCTGACTCCATGCGACGCTCCTTTGCCCGAATACGGATCCCTGTGGCACGCCACAGGGATCCGTCTTCGGATGATAGGGTAGATGCTGGACTTCGCCGCTTGTCAACTCATGGTGAACGTCCTGTCCCTTAGTAGGTCCCGGAGGAGTCTGGCGATCCACGAATCTGGTGGATCATCGTCAACAGGAGGCCTTGGTGCTACACTCGGCCGAAGGCCTTATAAATGTCGAAGAAAGACCTCGCGACCGAGTAATTCCTGTTGAAGGCGTCGGTGACGAAGTCCGTGTTGCGTGCCCAGCTTCCGTGGAGTGCCCGATATGGGTAGATTCTAGCCTTTTGGATGCAGTCGCAGTAGGCTCCGCGCAGTAGTCGCTTGAAGATATTGCCGAAGTCATAGAAGCGAGATTGGCCGGGATTCCTCCGGTCCAAGGTCATTCTTCCTTGACTTCGGCAGCAATGTGATCTTCGCCCTCTCTCCGGTACACGGGAAATAGGAGTTCCTGACACAGCAGTTGAAGTTGCTGGTCAGCTGAAGATGCTGCGGCCCTCTGGAAATGCCAGATGATGGCATTGGTGATGACGGCATTGGTGATGGATGCCATCCGCGCCCGGCGCCCCAAAAATGTGCAGGTTGCGTACATCCTTCTTTGATACTTACGCCCTTCTCGCGGAGATGTGCCTCGTCCACTGGATCTGAGCGGCAGCGGAATCTCTGGAGGCTGGATTCGGATTGAATAACCTTGCCAGCATTGCAACCTTCCCTTTGTGAACGATGAGCAGATCTCGCCTTTTTCCCTTCAGCTGACAGACGGCCCGCCGAACCTGCTGATACAGGGTGACGATCTTCAGGGAAAACCGGGAAAACCTGGAATTGTCAGGGAAATGTCAGGGAATTCTCGGAACAGTCAGGGAGAAACTGGGATAGGAAATTCTCATTATTTTTCTACCATTACATTTATCGGCCAGTTTTTCTCGCCCTTTATTTCACCAACTAAAACTAATACCAGTCGCTGATGTGTATGGAATGGCCCCATCAATTAGTGGAATATTCAGTTACGAATCTTATTTGCTGTGAATCTTAGTTATTTAGTTGTGAATCGGATGTGCAACCATAGGCGTATCAAGGGGGGGGGGGTTGGGAGTTGTAACCCCCACCTTTGATGGCTTAATTTAGTAAAAATATTTAAAAAATTATTCAAAACATGCATTTACTAAGGGAATGTCAAGGCTCAGAACACCTTCAAAACGTCATTTTACGATGTATATTTTTCAAAATTCCCAAACCCCCCGTTTAACATGGGAGTACTCTCCCCCCTCCCTCCCCGCCCGGTGTGACCCCCCCTTCAGAGGCTATGTTGTCTGGAAAATATTACCTTGTGTTTTTTTTTAACTTCTGAGACTCAGGTCGAGAAATAGCTGAAGCACACTAGCTCGTAGTAAATACATGCTTGCAGTTCTAAAAATACGAGACGTTGATAATTATAATTGTAATACAAGTACGATCTCACATGTAAACAAAATCTTTTGCAAGATCATCTTCAATTCCCATACTCCCTTAGTGAGACAGTAATAAGAGCCCTCCTGCCCTCCCCACCTTTCACGCTTGACGTAATTATTGAATGGTTCCCTTAGCTCCCTCTCGCAACAATTTAGTCAGGTTATTAACCACCTTAAATACGATATTCCTGAATATGAAGCTGCCGTTGCTAATTGCCTCCTGTGTTTGCTCGCAGTGGCGCGCTTACATTTTGTTTGTTTATCCAAATATTTTTACATTTTTTTGTTCCCTCTTGCAGTCAAGGGGTTATAACAACGTTCATCAAATTTTTATTCCCTTATGAAGGTCACTTGCGCCATCCGATTTTGATCCAGTCCAACAACTTCGCTTTTATTTGTATTTTTCGCCTACCTTAGTGATACCTGTGCCGGAGTCTGCCAGTAAATTGGCCATTAACTTTCCCTTCGATGCCTTTTCAGTAATGCTCAACTTCCCAGGACCACCACGACACGACTATAATTTGGATGAGAGTTTAACTTATGAAGGTTTAGTACATTTTTTATTAGAATGTAAAAAGCAGTACTTTTTGCTTTTAATGTACATTGATTTCAGCTTTTAAGATTTTCTAAGTTTTGACGAAAATTTAATTTGACAAATAAAATATTCCAATAATAGGTGACATTTTGGTAATAGGTCAGGGAAATTGGTAAGGGAAAGGTCAGGGAGAAGTCAGGGAATTTAAGAATTGGATATCAGTAGCCACCCTGTGACAGTTCTCAGGTGTTTCTATGACCCTCGCCAGGTGTGTTTCCTTGGAATCCCGATGAACGTCCCGGTGTGCGGTGTGGTGTCCTTGTTTTTCCTAATCAACTGCTGCCGGAGCCGGAGATATTGGATGCGGACCCGCTGCCATCTCCTTTTCGCGCCGCGCCGCACGCCGGTGGGTAGGGAAAACTTGCGGCGGCGGCGCAACTTTTGTTTGAACGGAGGCTTGGATGGCACCGTTCACCATAACCGTCAGATGAGCGACCTTTCGGTCGGCTACCTTGGAGTCGGGCGGCTGTTGTGGATCTCTCGACAGATCCCTGTCGATGGTATTAAGGAAGATCTCCCAGCAGGTGTTGGAGAGGACTTTCACCTTTCTCGGCGCTATAATGCCTACGGAGGTTCCATGGTCTACGCACGCGTGCATGCTGACGGATTCTCTGACGTCGCGTGAGGCGTCAATGTCGAGATCGTCCCCCATCTTGTTCGTTGCTGCCGTCGGTGCCACTGCCCACAGACCCTCGTTGACTGCCAGACTTCTCAGACGCTTCCCCCTGTGGTTGGTGACCCCGAGAATGACCAGCAGAATGCTTTGCGTTCAAATCCACCAGGATGATGTTCGGTCGAGCCGTCTTCAAGAGCAGCCGGTAGGCGTATTCGTCCTGGGGGCGTGCAGAATTCACCTGTGACTCGATTTCACTAGCAACTCGGTGACTGGTGCAGGCTGATATGACCGAAGCAGGTTATCTCCGGCACTGTATTGAGCCATGATCTCTCCGGAAGTGCAGCACCAACACCCAGTCGTTCAGCAGCCAACGGATTTGCGTAGGATGGACGGAGTTTGGTGTCTTGGCCCAGTTCACTACCTTTCAATAGCCATGTGTTTTCCACCCTCGAACACCTTCATCTGTAGTAATTCTCTCACCTGGTAGGCTTTGTTGACGAGAGCGGCAACCACCTGATCCTCCGTCCTTCATACGGACAGTCCCCAGAGCCAGGCACTCTCTCAAGGGCCTATGATTACCAGTTAGTCCACCTTAATCTTATCAAGAATGGCATTGGCTAGCTTGTGGTTTTCCACTGTCTGCACGGTTAGGCACACCAATTTCCTCCTCACCTCGAACTCAAAGTTCTCCACTAGAGAAGACTCGAACTAGAGCTTCTCAGTAATTTCGGGCATATTGCTGGCTCCGTACTTGACACTGGGAGGTATTCTGACATTTCCTTTGCAGGCGTTTGCCTTAGGCCGCTTGCTGGATTACACTTCTTCCGAGTCACACTCCTCGACACCCATGGCTACATCCCAGTCCTTATATCCATCAGCGGTGTCCGGGGTAGCTGTGGAAGGCCTGTTCTTCTCAGTCAAGTCCTTCTTCCGCTTCAGACCTCTCCCCTGGGGAAGAGAAAAAGAGACTGCAGCCGAGGCGGCAGTGGACACTTCTCTGTCTTCGAAGCTGGCAGCTATCCGGTCTTCCGTACTCTTTGCGTCATTATCTCTCATCTCTGGGTCAAGAAGAGGGCCTTCAGGTGCAGGTGGCAAGAGAGTGGGTGAAACTGTGGTGGTTTTTCTGGCGGCGATCGGTGGGGGAGAGGATGACTGACCTCTCAGTCATCCTCTCCCCCACCCCCTCCTCTCCTCAGACCCACGCTCAGCCCAAGGCCCCCACCCTTTCCCTCACCCCCGCCTCCTACTCTCTCCCTCCCACCTGCACACCCAAGTTTCATACAACGCCGTCTTCCTCCACCCCCACCCTCCTTACCCATCCTTCCACCCTCCGATGTGACTATATATTCGGAATCTTGTATTCAGTCCTGATGATACTGCAGTGCAGTGAAACATGTCGACTCATTAAATCATATTTCTCCAGTGGAATAGTGCAAAGTATTTTATCCTTTTCCTACAATGGAATTCCACAAAGTATCGACCGCCACCAATAATCTCATAGCGGTTTCTTCTTCATCAGTGGGGGTGAAACAGGGTCTGGGCAGTGTGTGTCTTTCCACTCATCCTCACAGTAATCGCTTATCTTCTGAAAAGGATAGTTTTTCCTATTGCAAGATAGTCCAACTGGTGCTAAAACTTCAGGGAAATCCTCTGTTTGTTCCATATTATGTGTTATGACTTCGTATTTCTGCAGTCCTCAATCCTGTTTTTGTGTAGACTACAACTTTCTGACTAACACCATCATTATCAACACCACTTCTTAATTCAAAGTGAGACAATTTTGTTATATCTGCAACAGCCTTCCAATGCTTTCTTTTAAAAAATGAGAGCCAGTCATATATAGGTACTATTACTTCGCCAGATTCTGAGCCTTTCCTTATGGAATTTTTCAATCCTATATTGGTTGAGTCCCCAATGATTTTTTCAACCTGTTGCAAAGAGCTTGCCGTAGATAGTGTAAACTTTTTTGAAGAGGCCAAAAGCCCAATTGAAAGCAAGTTTTATATGACCAATTGGTAAGAAGAACAAAGTAATCGAATCATTGAATAGAGATACAGGAGGTATTTTTTGGTAGCTACTAAGGCAATCTTTGATACAAGAAAAATGAATTCCTAACGTTAACTGATGAAAATTAACAAAGATATATCAGAAAAGGTGCCAAATAAACATGCTGTGCAAAATAATTCTGGACTATAAACGGATAGAGAAAGTGTAATTTTTTTACAAAAACAATTATTATATACGCCAACAAATTTCACCTATCATTTCTTATAAACGCTTTTAGGTGCTAAAAACGCTCGGTCGGTTATCAAATTAGACGAGACTGCAGAAAGTATGCCGCATTTGACTAACGTACGTTCGTAAACGTAGTTTATGCAGTCTATAAATGACAGGTACAGAATCCTTAAATCTTAGCAGCTGATCAGCTCTCAGCTTTTAGGATAACTATATATCGTGATACGATATTGATATCACAATGACTGTTTTATGCTCGAAGGTTAAAAGGAAAAAATTGTGACCGGCCCATAAAAAACAAATCAGAAATAATACAAATACATCAACTACACGGAGTTGAATTCATATCCTATTTCGTTCCGGAAGCTATTAACCCCTTAAACTTTTGTGGGTTCGTATTTTATACTATGGAGTTAACATCCTTGATATTCCAAACAGTGCTACTAACTATGACTGTGCTCAGCAGAGCAGAATTTAGAAAATGAAGTGCTAATAGATTGAAAAGTAATCATGTAGAATAATACGTGAGAAAAGTGCTTACTTTAAAAGCCAGTCACTAATAAAACTGCAATTAAGACAAAAAATTCCCTTTCCTAGCTTTCCTTTAGAAAGCAACGATATCCCTATTCACGTCAGTAACATCTGTTTTTCGACCTCACAAAACCATCCGTGATGGTCATTAAGTGCGGTGCATGGTTATAATAAACTAAGGTCCAATCGAAGACAAGTGGATAACAAGACCGATCATCGGTGGGGAAGGTTGGGAAGGGAAAGTATATACGGATTAATAGAAAAACAATGGATGTTGACATCTAACCGGGGCGTCCTGATTATACCGTCGGTTCAGGACCGGACGAACAGTGCTTATTGAGGCTGGGAGAAAATTGCATACGCGCTACTAAGGATACCCCAGGCTTTTTAGAATGCTGAGAGAAAAGGAGCTATAATATGCATCCCCTTTATTAGTATATATATATATATATATATATATATATATATATATATATATATATATATATATATATACTTTGTCAAAAGTGTGACTAAAATGAGAACACATAAAAAAGACACTCACACGGGTTGTAAATTTTTCGGTGGATCGCCGCCACCTTCTTCAGCGAAAGGTATAGGACTTCCTATACCTTTCGCTGAAGAAGGTGGCGGCGATCCACCGAAAAATTTACAACCCGTGTGAGTGTCTTTTTTATGTGTTCTCATTTTAGTCACACTTTTGACAAAGTTTTTATATATTTGTGTTCACGCTCGTGAAAGCTTCCAATGATATATATATATATATATATATATACTAATAAAGGGGATGCATCTTATAGCTATATATATATATATATATATATATATATATATATATATATATATATATATATATATGCAGAAATATATATATATATATATTTTTTTTTTTCTGAATCAATGAAAATAAACCCGTATTCCGACAAATGGTAAAATAAATTGTGAATAAGCCCAAATATCGACGCACAGTTTAGATCGTATACACTGCTCCGCTGAGATAGAAAAATATAGAGATTAAATATCTTTCGTACATATTCCAGCACATTTAAAAAGTTTTCTTTAAGGCAGTTATTCAAGACTGAAGAGTTACTTTAAAAAAATAATGTGCATTCATAAATTGATATTTATTTGTATTTACAGTACCTATGTAAAATAAATTCAATTTAAATGAACGCAAAGAGCTTAAGGAAGTTCTTGGTAGATGTACTGATGGTCAAATTACCTATCTTAGAAAGAAAGGAATATTTACTGCACATGACGCTCATTACCTCACCTACAACTTTATTTCTTTCTCAAAGTCTATTTTCTTTCAGTTTTTTTATATACGGAAAATTAAGGCCCGAGACCATCTTTCTTAGTGGAAGCATTTTTGAATATTTTGCTTAATAATGAATAAATAAGTGGCTGGTTTGTTCCAATTTATTAAATTTACATAGATTTGAATAATTAAACGGACGGAAGGAGGTACATTTTTCCCATATTTTCTCAGGATTCCAAGAAGAGAAATAATAATCTTTTCCAAAATTTCTAGCTGATGAATAGCAGAGTATCGTTAAATAATCGTTAGTGGTATCGCCTTATTTCCTATAAGACTCAATGAAGTGTAATAAAAAGTAATATTTTTACTCCTACTCCGATTTTGATACCCTATCTTCATATTTTAATGAAAAACAAAATTTATTTTATGCTATATTTTTAATTGACTTGGTCCAAAAAAAACTTTAAACAGTCTATTTTGTTGGAGATATTAGACTCCAGTGACAGACTGATTGAAAACAGATGGTTCCGAAGGGTATTTTCAAAGCGTAAAAAAGTTACATCTTTGCCTTATTGGAACAAGCACTAACTCTTCACTTCCACGAACTCATTCCTGGGGGTTGAGGAGAGGGAATGATAGTCTTTCCCTTCTTTTGTCTCTAAAAGAGGAATTAACAGTACGTAGGTGATCGGAAATTAAGATAAATATAATCTTGAACTAGCGTCCGGTACACCATCCAGAGGGAAGATGATAAATGAACGTGGCCGCACTATACGAAAATGGTTGGTTTGCCCGAATGTAATTAGAGTTGACATGCAAAGCAACGAGGTTGACCGATGGTAGGGATAAATCTATGCACTGTTGGCCCTTGTAGCTACTTTTTTAGAAATATGAGAAATAGGGGATGAACTATACATATGTTGATTCCTGGAGCATGGAGCATGTGACGTCACATACGTTAATAACAATTAACAAACTTGCTGCAGTAGAAATATATAGGCTATATATTATTTTCCAATCGTTTACAAGTAACTCACGGCATGCAACGTAAAAGCATACCGATATTCGTTGCTGACCTTTTGTTCAGTAACTGTGCTAAGGTTCAACTACGAGAAACACGACTATATATTAGGGTGGGCCGAAAAACACGAAAGTGTTTGAATTGAATCGCAATAGCGCGGAAAAGTTGCTAGTCGTCACCCTGATCACAAATGACGGAATGATGACTATCCAGTCCTCTCTTACATTTAACTCTTTTAAATGGACGAACACACGCAGTTTTGGAGTTGAAAATCGTAGTCAGGAGTGATAGGAACCCGGGACCTTTGTGTTGACAGGCAAAGACTTAAATCTGCGGCCACCGGGGTCGGCGACCCGTCCGAATAGTGGTCGATTTTCGAGTATTAGAGGGAAAAAATTATTTATTCAACGTGAGTGGATCGGAAAGCCTTATTTTAGTGGAAAATTCTGGAGTTATGAACCAAAATAGCAATAAAAGATGAAAATATAGCATTAAAACTGGGCTTCATGAGTAAATATGCATTGTTACTTAAGTTTCGTAGTCAGTGATATGTTGTAAAAATTGTAGTATGTAATAAAAGTTTCTGATTTGTTTACAAATTTAAAAAATAATATGTAAGACAATACACATAAAAAATGAATACAGTATCACCAAACTATTTTTGTAACATTAAAATATTATCTTGCAAATTGTTGAATACATAAAATATTTAATCATTTATCAAATTAAAAATATTCATTCGCTCTCCGTATCCGTTGAGTCATCATTTCCCACTTGTTCCGGAGTTTTTAGTAAACTTATCACGGCACTGGGCAGTTGACTACACTTTTTAATCAGTAATTTTCTGAGAGCCGACATTAATGGTTCGTAATTAGTTAATAATAGTTTCATCAAGTCTTGATTAGTGTCCTGTCTTGACATTTTGTGAGCTAGTAAAAGAAACCATAGCTCAGAAGTGGATGACAATGCAATGTTAGCTACATGTGATAACAATTAATTAATTAATTAACAAATTTCCTGATGTACTTGGATAGTCTCAGAACTTTAACCATCGCTCGGAACTGGTTGCCAATGCATTATTTGCTCTATGTTACAATAATTATTTCAGTTCCACACACTGTCAGCTGAACAGAATCTGAAATACATCGGGAATTTCCTATGTGTCCCTGTCAGTCTCTCATCAATATGCATAAAATCGATTGGAAACTTTAACCCGGGCATAAGACTAAAAAGCAGAAAATAATTAATTAATGTTTTTAATATAACACGTTTTTAAAACTGACTTAAAAGTATAAAATAATTTTCCCTGGGCCCTTCTTAATTTTTGAGGGTGAATTTTTAGTGGCTATGGAGATGTTTGTAAGACTTGATGAGGAAAACGTGGGGCGCAGGCAGTATATAATAGAAGTAGATAATCCGGATGAATTCACAACCAATTTCAGTGCATTGCAAATGGTATTAACTGTCGGAGTTTGCTCAACGAAACCTGGTCCCTTTACTTATCCTTAATATCATGGGTTGCCTGCGCCCCACGTTTTTCTCTTCAAGTCTTACAAATATCTCCATAACCACTAAAAATTCACCCTCAAAAATTTAGAACGGCCCAGTGAAAATTATTTTATACTTATATTATTCAGGTTTCTGGTTCTGCGATTAAATTATTTTATATTATGCGACAGTTTCGCCGTACTATGCTGCAGGCTTCGTCGGGCTTATTTTATACTTTTTAGTCCGTTTTAAAAACGTGGTATATTAAAATTTTTTAAATTTAATAATTATGCTGTATTATTTTTATCAAAACCCACAGGTTGCGCCAAAATCTTTATATTGCTGATTGGCTATTGATCAGAATCACTCACGCGCTCTGAGACGTTAAAATAGGACGTGCTCAAATGATGATTAGAGGAATCTCTATCTTACATCCCTATCCCTGAAACTGATCGCGTCACAAAGGCATCATTATAGATATCATTTCCGCGATTCCTGAACTTGTACGTAAAATATGATTGTGTCGGTCATGCGTTGGGCTGGGCTACAGTGGATGCTTTCCATTAGCGGTAATAGCCTACGATATACGGTGAATGCAACGTCGTAGTGCTTTCTATTACCCGCAACAGTCGGCTGTCGCTCGCTATCGGTGGCTATCGTACAAAAACTTGCAGGAAAAGTGAAGAACAATGTGCGTATCCGTTCGCTGGTAGGACAAGTCATTGGTTTGCAGGGATTCTGACTGTGCTGTAGGGTGGCACTCATTTTTCGGAAATTAGGAAAGTAATGTTTTCCAGCTCTAAAAAAGATCGATGTGCAATGTTAATTCCCGGGTAAAGTATCTTTTAGCTGTCGGGAGCTTGCCCCTCGAAGGCAGTTAGTAATTATAAGCGAGCTGTCGGCCGGAAAAAGCAATCTAGGAGCAAAGCAATGAGGGAATATTACCAAGTATTGGTTATAAACGTCAAGATAGGTGAAATTTATTTGTAGAATTGTGACTTTCGTTCTTTAGCTATGTTTTGCTTATTAACGCTGTTTGATAAGGTTTTTATACGATTGTATATCAAAAATGAAACCCTCAAATTAGAAATTAGTGGGTCCAATATGAAAGAGGGACGTTGTGCAATGTATATCTTTTGCATTATTGTGAATATGTGAATATTATGTATACTTTACCTGAATATGAGACCCCTTATTCGAGTTAGTGAGGGATAGCTTTGATGATCATTCACCTGCACGCAGGGCAGGGGTGATGCAACCCTCCATGAGTCAGTGCAGGGGGATAATAGGGTTGATTCTCGTAAGTGAAGTGGTGTAGGGTTTACTTCTGTGGTGCAGCAGTGCTAAATGGTGCTGGCTATCAGCGATGCTAAATCGTGCAGCGGTGATAAATAGCTCGAAGTGCGCAGGACTAAATTTAAGACTCGCTAAGTGATACGCAAAGAGAAACGAAAAATCGGTCCTTAAGAATTATACTATTGCGTTTTACAAAGTTGTGGTCTTTCCGGCAGAAATCACGAATATTTATATTCCAAGTACTTAGAGCGCTAGGGGCCCGGGTTTCCTGTCACTAACATTGATGGAACTTTAACACGCGAGTTGACACTCCTCATCGATCATTTTTAGAGGTGATTAAAACAATACTTTTCTCAATTCCAAAACATTTGTGAGACCCTACTGCGCCAGACCAAAATGGAGTTGCATTTTATTTGTCCACCTGGTGATCGCCGGCTACTGGATTTTGGAACTCTGTTACCGGCATACGTAAATGAAAAGCACTCTGTGCAGGCCATGAACTAGAGAGTAAAGGACTGGAAACTGCTGGAAACTCCTGGCTGGAAACGAAAGACAAAGACTTAATGCCACAATTCGGCCATCGCGTTTACTCAAGGCAGAATTTGAGCGAGTTTTCGCCGGAAATTCCTAGTCTTCACCACAATTTGTGATACTAAAGACTATTCAACAATCTACTGTAAATCCTGAGGGAAGTTTTGATTGCCGGATATGCCAGGTCCTGTGCAACTTGGAATACAATGGACTTCTTACCACGTTACCTCTATATTAATAGTGTTGTCCTTTGTATCACAAATGTTCTTTGCACCCCCGTGGTTTTACTTTTGGTCACAAATAATAACGTTCTGCCTTTTGTAGGCCAGCTTTGACAGCTCAATAATTACTTTTTAGTACACTTTTTAGTATATTTTTCAATAAAACCATGATTTTTTTAAATATTTATTTTATTAAAAAATAAGGACCACCCCAAATGGAGCATGCCCCGTTTCAGAACTTCCGTGGGGAAAAATTCGTTTGCATTGGGTCTCAATGCCCTCCAACGTAGAAGTCTATATTAGACCATCAAATTTCAGAACTTTAGCAAATGAAAAACACAAACCCTCTAGTTGAGAAGCAGACCTGCAACCTTAATTTTCTGAGTAAACTATACGGGTAGGAACAAAAATAAAATAATCATTGAAAAAAGTAACTTCGGAGATATTTAGAGTGTGACATGAATGGAAAGATAGTCGTATAGTAACCTTGGGGTCACGGAAATTGGATAATTAAGGAATAAAGTGGTAAATATTAAAGCAATTCGTAAAAGCATATGACCTATTTCCTGAATCACATGACGCACCGGCCCTGAGCCTCTGACAAAAAGCTATCTGAATTATTGGGGTTAGTTTTTAAGATAAAATACAATCGATGTTAGTTTTCGTTAAAAATTTATAGGAAGAAAATTGAATTGTAAATTTCTAAAATTAATAACTGCCAAAACCATCAATTGAATACTTTGTTGCTCGTCTTTGTAATACGTTGCCTTGAACTTGTGTTGAACACTGTTCTACGATTTAAGGAGAAGCCGACAACATTTCAAGCTGGGGTCGGAGGTTTTGCTGTATTGGCTAGGCTATTGAAGCGATGAAAATAGTCCTTTCGGCGGGTGTAGGTGAAATTTATAGCGCAAACAAAAGTTAAGGGGTGGAGTGAAATATTCTGATGTTTCCTTAGTAAATTCTCATTCCTGGAAATCCGTAAACTTTCGGAACAATTCACCGAAATATACTTCCTAAATTGTGAAAAAATTAAAAAGGGTCAGAATTACCTCTCTCTAATTCAAGTGGAAAAATTACTCCCGCCTGCAAAACAATTTAAACATTTTTGTTCTACAATAGTCCCTGCAATGGAGCGTCACAGCGTTGAATTTTCTCTTCTCTAAATAGGTAGGTCAGTGTCCAACACCATTTTCTTTGCTTCACTCATAGAAACTTCTTCTAATGAAAGGTTTTTGTGACCTTATCGCGATGGTTTGGGGATAAGCAATGAGGCAAATGAGAGTGGGAAGGCAAATAAAGGTATAGATTTTCACATAACTTTAAGGGATCAACGGGGCAGATAACTGCTTGGAGGCACAGAGAACGAAGACGAGGGCCTAAATTTTGCTTGAAGGACACTGTAGGCAATGTGGAACCGTGAGATTAAATAAATCATCAAAGGATTCCCAGCTACTTGACCGAGTGTGCATAAAAAGGGGATAGAAATTGATTGATTAAAGCTTTTATTGAAAGAACCAATCAGCCTCCAGTCCTATATCTCCCGAACGGCTTAGTGTGCAACTCGGCAAAAAATACGGGTAAAGACGAGACGAGTAGGGGTCCCTTTTCCATTGCACGTAGGCGAGAAATTAATAGAAAACTCCACTGCAGGCATAAGAAGCATGGGGTGCATATCCCTAAGCGAGCATCATGCAAGTTTCAGCTAGTAGCATCTTGTGCGAAAACAATGTGTGTAAAAATTCAATTCAAGAATGCGACTTCTGTTATAACACAAAGTCTAGAATATTCCATCTACACAGCCGATGATTAATTAAAATTTCCCCTTACTGATGCCACAGCAAAAAACAGAAGAATATAAAAAAAATTCCAAAAGCCAAGGTGGCAACCAAGGAGCAAGGAGGTTATAAATAATTCTCATTTATTTTAACCTCCTTAGTGAAAAATAAACAAAATAATAAAAATAATGGTATCTACTGCGAGGAACAAAGAAAGAGAAGAACTATTAAGGTAGATAAGGATAAAATTGGTTTTGAAAATGCAAAGTCTACGTTGATTTCATTGTCAAATATATTTGTTTAATGGTAATGGTTGGTAATGAATCTCCTCGAGAGGTGATCTGTGAGCTGTGTCCACGTCCATGAATTAACCGTTGTCCATGAACATACAGTGAAACCTCCCTTAACGGACACCTTCCAATAGCTGACACCTCCTAAAAACGGACAGTTTATCAATCTCCGGCAGTAGACCATGGAAAATTATGGAAATAGTATCTCCAAATAGCGGACAATTTCAATAACGGACGCGGACAATGGAAGAGAAACATTTTTCTTTCAATAACCTCCATTAACGGCCACTCGCGACGAGCTATTCTGTAAAAATGTCTCCTCTCCTGAACAATAAACCTTATTTCTTGAAGAACTCATGAACATATCCAGACCAATGCTTATCTTAGCTAGCTCCATTTTGCTGCGGGATAATCCTTCGAGTAGGGGGGCGTGACGAAATCACCGAGAGAGACGATTGTCCAGGTCTGGCACGGCCCAGCAGGGAGTGTAGGAGAGGAGGAAGTGAAAGGGAAGGTAGACGTAAAAGGGCCTGGGTGCAGCAATGCAAGTTGAACCCATGGGGATGTAGATAAGAATATACAAGTGGTGAAGGGGGCAAAATGATGGCTTCTAGTCCTTCTACTGTCAAGCTTGCTCCGTCAAAATTGAGGGTGGAGGGTCAGCGCCGGTCATCCCCAAGGAGTGGAAGTTTCCCAGATTTTCTTGGGGGGGGGGAGGTACAGAGTCGACGGTCCTCACTTGTGGTGCGTACGTCCCCAATCTGTATCTCCTCTGTCAGAGCCCGAAAACTACGGACGTCAGACTCCTAGAAACCTGACTTCCGGAGCTGGACCCTGACCCAAAAGGGCTCCAATGGAAAGGTTCCGGTGGGAGGGGAGGGGGAGGTGAGGAGTTCGGCATGCTCTCACTTAATGTCCTTGTGAAACTAGTCTCAGTACCGCCTTCGGCATGCTATCACTTAATGTCCTTGCGACATTAGCATCAGTATCGCCTTGAACGTCGTGAGGCGACAAGTTAAAACGCGTGCAAGTGCTTAGAAGCCGTCCATCAGAAAGAGTTTTGTTGCATAGGAAAATGGCTAGAAAAAGAAAAAGGCTGTGTTTAAGGGAGAAAGTTGACATTGTGCGTGAGGTTGAGACCGAAATGTTAAGTGTTCGTGCAATCGGTGAAAAAATTGGAATTGGGAAGACCCAATTGAGCGACATCATTAAGAGCAAGGATAGATTGCTGAAAGAATGGGCTGAGGACAAAGTTGAAAATGTAAAGAGGCAGTTTCACAAATCGGACGGTTAAGCAGTTGATAGTGTTACGTATGAGTGGTTTTTGTAGCGCTCGATCATTTAACATTCCAATATCTGAAATTACCATTAATCCACGAAAAAGTTCTTGAAATTGCGAAAGAAATGAGTGTTTCTGACTTTGTGGCATCAAATGGCTGGCTTCAGAAATTTAGAATGCGTCATAACATATCATTGAAGAGTGTAATGCGGAGAATCTGCTTCCATGAGTGAGAAAACCGTGTTTGAGTGGAGGTCTCAACTTAAGGATTTGTGTTTGAAATTAGAGCGAAAAGAACATTTTTACCTGTGACGAGACGGAAGTTTTCTTTCGAGCCTTGCCAGAAAAGACCATGTGTCTAAAAAAAAAAATGCTCCGATGGAAAAGTATCGAAAGAAAGAATTACACATTTGTTGTGTGTAAATATGGTAGGCGAATTTGAACGGCTACATGTGATTGGAAGAGCCTCCAGGGCACGTTGTTTTAAGAACATGAACATAAAGAATCTTGTGGTGGACTGGCGAGCTAATAAAAAAGTGTGGATGACTCGCGATATAATGACTGGCTGGTTTACAAGGCTCGACCGGAAAATGGGAAGAGAAAGAAGATAGGTAATCTTGTTTCTGGATAATGCTTCATCCCATACACACTTGAAATTAGAAAATGTTAAATTAATTTATTTTCCCACCAAACACGACGTCCACTTGTCAACCTTTGGATCAAGGAATAATCCAAACTTTCAAAGTACATAATAGAAAAAAGGATGCTGAGACACATTTTACTGACAGTTGAAAACGAAATACCAGAAAATGCACTCTAAAAATATGAATGTTCTCGATGCCGTTCTTTGGATAGTTTCGTCGGTGAAGGACGTTAAAGGACAAACTATCCGTAACTGTTTTGTAAACGCAGGATTTTGTTGCTCAGATGAAAACCCTGTTGCTGTAATTGAGATCTCTGGCCGTGAAGAGTTGGAAACACTAGTCAAAAAAATGGGGAGAGAAGTGGTTGGAGACTATGCCGACATAGATGAATGTCTATGTACAGAAGACGAATCCCTCAGGATTAAAGACCTGATTTGTGACTCAAAATCGTATTCAAAACCGGAAAATATTGAAAGCGATGAAGAGGGTATCGACGGATTGCAAGAATGCCTGATTAAATTCTTACAGTGAAAGAGACTTTGAGGAGTATCGAAGATATAAAACAAGTTTTTTTTAGCAAAGGAGCCGCATCAGGACTGAAGTTGTTGTCGCAGGTGGAATCGCACGGAGAGAAACGACTGAGTGAGTCCAACATGATGCAGGTGAAAATTACGGATTTTTTCATGCAGTAGCGGTAATTTCCATGAAATATTTGAAGCTTGATATTTTTTGCAATCGGAAATTGGATAAAATTCTGTTGACAACTGTAAGGGACGCATAATTCTTACCTTTTTAAAAAGAAAAATGAGGTTAATTTTTTCATATTACTCTGTTAAAATGAGGAACTAGGGCAAAAGTAAAGACATTGTTCCTAAACTCATATTATTTGAATATTTTCATAAACTATGTGCATATAAATAATACGGTTACTGTTTTACTCTAAACTACTTGCTGCTGTTACTATTTTAAACTCTAAAAGGCATGTACATACTCTCTTTTCAAGGGCCCACATTTTCGACTTTTGTTTTGAATGTGATGTGCTACTAGCTACTCTCTAAATAAAAATTTTTTAATGATTTCATTCCATAATTTTTGTTGAAATATGTAATTTTTCAAATTTAAGACACAAAAGATAAATGAAATACATTTACGCCTTAAAATTTTAATATTGCCTGGCGTAGTTACTGCATACAGATGAGTGTCCTCTATTGGGAGGTTTGACTGTATTACGAAGGGAGCCATCACTTTCCACAATTCACAGACACACAGACTAAGTTCAATTTTCCAAAGTTAAATTATTATTTCTCTTAAATGTCTGTTGATTTTGACGAGTGACACCAGTTGCCAATATTTAGGTCCTAAGTTAATATCAGGACGCTTTATTTACTATAAACAATGAAAATTTAATTTATTAACCTTTAATTGTATTTCTTTCCGTTTAGAGTCTAAAGAGCATGAAATGTCTTTGGATTTACTAAAAAAAAACTTATTTTATTTGATTACTAAGCGGGTCGACTTAACCGCTCAGGCTGACTACCAATCATCTATTCCTTATACATGTTTCCTGAAGGTATTTACTAACACATACGACAAAAGGATGACCTACCATCAAAGGTTCTTTTGAGCCTATCCGACCATTTAAAACAATAAATAGACATAATTCAGCATAAGAAAGACGGGAGTAGTCATTTGAACAATTTTTTTAATGCAAGAGAATATTTTAATAATTATATTTCCAACATGCCACTAACAATATTTAATACTTAGTTATTCATCAGCCAAAAATTTTGGAAAAGATTATTATTTCCACTTCTTGGACCTATGATAAAATACGTGCAAAATATACTTCCTTCCTAACGTGTAATTATTGAAATCTACGCTAATTAAATAAAACGAAAAAAACGCAACCACTTCCTTATTAATAATGAAGCAAAAGGTGCAAAAAAATGCTTTTACTTCACACGATAGCCTCAAGTCATTATTTCGCGTACATAAAATAAAACAGAGAATTTTGCGAAAGAAAAGAAGTTTCAGTTTAAATAATGAGTGGCAACTTTTTCTTTCGTTCTTAGAAGATCATGTCCCCCCTTCATGTTTTATTAAATTAATCAGATTTTGTACAAAAATAGTTTATAGAGGGAGATGTTGGTTTAAGTAAAACAAAAGTTCAGAAGAGAGAAATTAATTCCAAGCTAAGTAGAAGAATTGGTTGGAATAAATGTGACATGATACCCTCGTCGATCCTACACAGTCAAAATGTCAGACCGGCGTACAGCAAAAAGTACAACGCCGCTTAGGGATCAAATAAAAAAAATCGTCAAACGTATCTACATTAAACAAACGTTTACCATCAAGTGAAGCTCCCGGGGAAGTAAGTGATGATAAAGCTGACATAAGTAGCATTGGTGGCAACGTGTGTGCCTAACGGCCCAGAAGTAATGGTCCCAGGTGCAAATTCCGCCTGGGGAAAGAATCCTGAGCTTATCTTGGGTGTAAGATCTTTGAATCGATGGTAGACAACTTAAGCTTTCAAAGCCCGTTAAAAACGCATGCTAGATACTGCACAAACGATGAGATAACGTTCGGGTCAAATGACCCCCAGCCGTTCTTCAAGGTAGTACGACGCCCACGTCCACCCACGTTATGAAGTGAGCAGAAGCGTGTTGCGTATGCAAAACGCCTCCCAATAATACATTTTCACGTTAACCAAAATAATTTTACGCTTAACACAGTATTATTTCAGTACCAAACTCATTTGTATTTCAATTCTTCTTATGTAAACACTAAATGAGACATACGCTCCCTTGCTTTCTTTATCAAAGAAATACCAACTAGAGTCTTAATCCCCGAGATAACACTCCGTTTTCTTCATGTATCGAAGTTATCCGCCTGTAGACCTAATAAATGTCTGCACGGAATATATTTAATATAGGTTGCTTTCGCTTTCATCAATGGTTGTGCATATATTGAAGCAATTGAGACTCACTACAAGTGTATACGCCCGAATATTGCATTCGTGCTGATCTTCTATCCCCGCTGGCCGAACCTTGTGAAATTCGCCTGATCATATAGAGACGGAAGAAGATAAGCAGGTAAATAAAAAAACCAGTGTAAAAACACGAGCAAAGGAAATAAACACGAAAAAGTGGAGAAGCAAAACTTCTGGCAAGCACGCTCAATTTATGTCGGAGAGGGGACGATTAAATAAAATTAGGTTTACCCAAGGGAAAGAAGGTAAAATAGATGGGACAGTAGGAGACTGCGCGGATATACGGGAAATTAATGAATGAGGGATATGAAAAGAAAGAGGTACACGAGACAAGGGGTACAGGAAAAAGTCCTAAGGTTATTTGAAGGGAAAAAAGTATTACTAAATTAAATTATGGAAGTAGACTTAGTTTTCTGACGTTGTATTATTGTGTTCCTTTACTAATAAAAAGTAGTAATTCCTTTGAATAGTCTACGATAAATTTTTGTTTAAATTGCATACCAAATTTTCCACCTTTTAGAGCATTGAAAATTTATTTATTAACTCAAAATGTTGTCGGAAAAGAGATATTACATTTTTACTGTGAAAAATACAGAGTTCACCTGTTTTGTATTTTGCAACTAAGGTGATATTTGCGCACACTATAATGAGCGTTTACTAAAAAGTAACGCGGAATTTACTCCAACGGCACGCAATCAATGAATGAATGGTATATTCAAAGCGCATATCACGAATGTCTTTAAAAATCAAGTTTTACTTTGAATGTGATAGGGAATACGATATTTGGCTTTTCCGTCTTTGTGTTCATCCCATGGAAACAAAATATGATAAACAGCATTGACAAAATTACTACGACACAGCAACCGAGATTATGCTTTTCTAATTCGACCGCACTTACTTTCTGTACTTAGCATGAGCTTAACACAAAAATTTTCCGTTAAAGACATCATTGTCGACAAGTTCACGTCTATGCTGGCGTTAATTAGGTATTGAAAATTTGCCGTAAACTGGCTTTGAAAAGGGATTTGGGACTCATAGAGAAAAATTATTAACATCCGACCGAAATTCATTCGATTCCACGCTACATCTGTCTACTCCAACCGTAATGTAGCGCAATTTTTTCCACGAACCCGTACTTACACCGACTAAGATTATGGATTGTAGTAGCTTTAAATATGATAAAAAGGATCTATATTTTTGTGTTTTTCGAATGGGTTGGAAGGGGATTGGAGACGGAAAAAAGGTGGCCTAACGGATGGGAAACTGTGGGGATAAGGAGGGAGTGAAAGAGATTAGTGAGGGGAGAATCGGGGTGTAGAATAGGGGAAGGTTTTCTCCGGGGGTGACTGAGGAAGTAAGAATTTTCTCCAATGATTGCTTGGATTATAATGGCGGACCGTTTTTATATTAAGGCAGACGAGAAACGGTTTTTTTTTCTTCTGAGGCGGGGTCGGTCCACGGAAGAAGGAAGATGAAATTTCCAGAATGGTGTGAGAGTTTTTGGCTTCATTATAAGGTTATTCCATCTTTTCAGTCATCACTGGGATAGGAGGGGGTGGCTGGATAGGCCATCGAGAAATCCGATTTATTCATCCCCTGCCATCAACCGAAGTTTCTTTTTTCCTCACCGTTGGCATTCATATTTTTTCTCACCAGCAAAAAATGGATATTACCACCTTTCATGACTTTCATAACGTGAAATACGATCTCGTTTCCCGTGATGAAATTTTATGCGTAATTATCTACTATACTGGATGGGCTGACTAACTAAACCCCTGTGGGAAGATTTCCAATGAAAATGCATGAGGTATTTATGGATGAGACGCAAGCAATTTGTAATTAATTAACGTACCATATAGATATTTACCAGGCACATGTCCACAAATCCAATTAGCAGATGAATTTCTTCCGATAGTAATCAAAGAGTGGGCATGTAAATATTATTGCACGTGCAAATATTATTGGTGAGAACACTAATATTTTATTTGGAGTCAATTTATCTTATTAGCAGTGCAATTAGCAAAACTGATTCCCGAAGATAAATGTTGGTGAATTCGTGTGCACTTCGGACTGAAGAACATGCAAAACTGTTTCACTCACATCTGAGAATTGTTTTCCGAGAAAAAAAGTGTTAGAAACTGATTGATACTCATGAAAATACGCAACTTTAGCTGAATAAATTCATCACAGTATAGCTTTGAATGTAGACTATACTGTTAACCATTGTGTCGGACGAAGAACACTATTGCTCCAAAATATAGAGATAAGGAAACTGACCGCTACATTTTGTAGACGGAATAAATTTTAATGGTTTTTCGAGTTAATTTTCATTGCACGCAATAAATAAATGAGAGAGAGTATCCGTAACATTTTTATAGGTTATGTACTTACATGAAGGGCAATCTGTGTTAAATATTTACAAAAAACTGAGCGAATAAGAATATCAATTTATTTCATCACGAAACTATTATATTGTCTCCTTTGTCGAAAGATAACATCTTTTGACCCATTTTATGAGGATCGGAGCCATAAAACTCCCGGTTCAGGGATAAGTGACAATCACTAAATCCTGAAAAAATGTCTTTAAATTCTATTATCCAGAGATATGAAGAAGATAACGAGATCATTTATAGCGCATATAAATTATGTGTACCTGCTCTAATCGCAATTGTGAGGTTTTTTAATTTAAATCATGTTGTCGACTGGTAAATGAGCAATAATTAAGAATGAGTAATAGGAAGAGATAGAAATACCCATCGTCATACGACCCCGTGGAGTTTACCCTAAAACTAAATCAATAATTTCCACTCAATTAAATTATGACGTCGCTTCTATCCACAAAACAAATTTCAGTTTCATCTGCGCATGTTCAACCAAATCAAATTTTCAAGCAAGTTTGATTTTAAATAATTTAAAAAACTTTTTTAATTTTTCAAAGAGTCTCCGAGCTCCATCATCACTGCATCTCTATCACGAGTTATATTCTTGGTCATTCTCTGCTGATTTTCTTTCTTTCGTCAATATCGCCTAGTATTAATGCCACTAACACTGCTTAAAAAGAAGCCTCAGAGATCTTCACTATATAGTATAGTATTTGCCACTTGATTTCTTTCATTTCCCCATTGTGTAACCCAAAAAAGGACAATTACCGAGTGTTTTACTTTCCCTACTATATCTTATTCATTATTCATCCGTAACAATATAACTTTTTCCACTCTAGGGTACATTATTCACAATGGGTCTCCATTTCCAATTAATATCAATTTACATTTTAAAAACTAAACTAACATCCAAATAAAGACATTTTCGTTTTTAACTATATCTTTCTGCCTTTATGTAATTCTTCCTGTGGGTGACTATTGACTACAATTGCATGACATTAAATGAATGTTAAATAATTAAATACAACACATTTCACAATTTTTCAGATTAATAAGTGGAAAAAGTCTGGCACTCTTCAACTAAAGAGGACCCTATATAAGGAAAAAGTCTGGAAATTAATTTTTCAGAAAAGAGTCCAAAAGAGGAGCCACTGCCATCGAAATAAATAGAATGTTTTCCCTTTTCTCCTATGAAAATATTCATAGCTTCGTTAGGTGGGAATGTAAGTCTTAAATCCGGAGTATTGGTGTCCCGATGAACTTCGCTATAATCGCGGTTAATTCCGCGCACAAAACTACAACGATTTTGATAAAAAACTTTGGTTATTCACCGTTCTTCGCTCAAAAATCAGCATTTGGTCTTCAGAGCAACCAATATATATTGATCTGTTATGGTCTGTTTCATGAATTTCATGTCTCGTCTTCCTTTACACGCTTTCCCGTTCATCCCGTCTTGTGTTTAAGTCCATATAAGACTGCATCGAATAAAGACTCTAACGAACTTATGCACCTACCCAATTAACTATTACCATGTGTCTTCGGTGGTCCCTATTTTATTTTTGCCATTATTATTCCGTTCAACGGGAACTTTGTAAGACCTAGGGTATAATATTTATACGAATGGATGTCCGAGGGAACTACAAGAAATTTATTTTTTATCATAGCCTATTAGGCCTGGGTTATTGTTTCTCATAGGGTGACCACAGTCGAGTGACAGTAGGTACATGGTGTGTGAAATAAATGAATCACATTTCGCCACAAATATTTTTTAAAGAATGAAGTTTAAACCACGAGCCACTGCCAGCAAAACAAATACAATAATGCTGCACCCCTCATTTTATGTAAAAAGATCCGACCCTCGGCCGTAGGGAATGTGCGAGGGTTCGCTACCTTAGGAACAGAGGGGTGCGCGATGTCCCGCCGACACTTACCGATAATCACCGTATAACTCCTCGCGCAAGATTGCAACGGTTTTGAAAAGCGTGCGGATTCTGGTTAACGAGATCCCCTACAGACTATTAATTCTCGCCATCGCCATTGTCTCTGGACCCTCGAAAATCCCTTCCGCACCCTCGCAAACCCTGCTATGCTCACCCTACACAATCCCCCCTTTCCCCGCCATCATTAGCAATCCTCTCTCTCCCACCCTCTTATCCCCGTAGCTGTGAAGAACAACTCCCGAATCCATAGAAAACAATTCAAAAGGCTGGAGGGTGTGGAAGATAGTTCTTTGTGCTACCATCCGGTTTTCACATCGGCTGCAGTACATACCTACCCATCTCGCAGTTCTCTTTCGGAATGGGCACATTCGAACGAACTATATATATTTGGGGTTTATTCTAGGAAACTGGCCTCATAGTAACGATATCTTCCATACTGCCCCATCCTTACACACGTACATTTTATCTACTGCATTCACGAATTTCCCGAATAAGCGCTCTTTTTTCCTTAAAAAATATGATAAACCTTATCTTTAGAGTGTATCCCATCACGTCTACCGACTGCAGCTTTCTATGCATGCTATTTCCTCGATAATCATTCACAATGAGATTCTATATCACTGCCATTAATATACTCCTATCAATTCTCTCCGCATGACCAAACCAGTGAAGCAATCATCTTTCCTACGCGTCCATCACCCGAGCGTCTACTACACATTCTTTCATGACTAACTGATTCCTAACCCTAGTCCTCCTACATCTCCCGCATACCCTATCTAGGATATCCCATGCCCACTAAATTAAGCAAAAACCTATGCTTGTATTGGCATTTTCAAGCTTCACTACCATAAAATAATATTATTTTCATACATTCCCTGCAATCCTCCTACATCGAAAGTGACTTCACCTTTTCCCCAGGTTTTGAACTCCAAAGCAAAAATGAAAGAGACAAAGGTGGCAGTGAGAACCGTAGGCATACGTTTGACAGTCATCACCAACACCATTCCCGCACACCACGGCTTTTGACTGGGTGTTTCCTCAGCCATCAACCACATATCTGCCGTTTATCTCACCACTTATATACGCATGAACCTTCCGTTACGCCAGATTCGTTCATCGGTCTCACTGTATTCAGAAGAAAAGTGAGGTATATAATCCTCCTTTAGGCGCAGGCGAGGTAAAAGCAGGTAAAGTACCCACACAATCCGGGTGATTCTTTTCAGTGAGCTGCGGGATACGGTTTGCGTACAGCATTAATTGTGAAGAAATAGCTAAAAATGATTTACCTAGGACGGAACTTATATTGAATAGACATTTCTCAATTACCAATTTAGGATTAATTTTATGCCAAATGATACTTCAATTTCATAATTTTTAACCTCGTTATCTCATGTTGTATGCGACGCAAAAACATTATCGTACAATGCACACGCTTATTTCCATCGTTTCCCTGAATTGGATGAGTATACCCTATGTTTTAAAAAAATGTTCACATTCCTTCAAGATTCCCGCAGTGTCGTTCAACGCAGAAAATTATCATTCGATCTTTGATAAACTAGCCTGATAATGTAGTCAGTGATGAATACTATGAATGTGTATGTGATGAAAGTTACACAAAAATTATGTAAGGGAACAAACCCATTCTGAATAATGACTCCATTCATCATAAGTACTCTAAAAATAAACATTCGGTAATTTTCCTCTTACACTATCTCTAACACTATCCACATTAATTATTTATTATTTCGCGTCACAATAGTATACAATGTATTTTAAATGAACAAAACCGTAGCTAGATATTTCAGCCGATAGTTAATTTATGAATATAAAAACAGGTTAATTTTAAAATGCTTACATTCAGGTGTCACCAACAACTTTACTTGTCTGTGGGCGCTATAATTATTCTTTCACCAACATACCATATTGCTGGATGACCAAATAAATATGTTCCACAAACATAATGCAATGCATCTATTCTGATAAGGGTGTTTTAAATAACTATATTATTGCCTGGAGTAATATGAAATTGGATACACCCCCATATCGAGAATGGTGATCCAACAATTCGACTATCCACATAAAACTAAATACATTTTATCATTACAGTACCGATATATAGTGTATGCGTATGTCTCACTTACTTCTGCTAATATTTGTGAGTTATTTATAACAAGGTAAAGCAATTCGTTTCCCCTGCATACTGAAAAGGAAACACTCAAAGGCACGACCCTTCGGGAACTTTGGGGACACTTAAATATCCCCACGTCACCAGCTTCCGGTTGCTATGGATCCACGAAACTCCCTCCATCTCCCGCAAACGGGAGGCTCTCACTGGGCCAACAAACACAGGGAGTGGATCACTCACGGAGGGGTCGCACTCCCTCCATTGTGATTCTTAATGAAGGGCAATGCACACACGTGTGGCGCTCACTCAAGGGGACTAATGCTGGGTGATCACTTTCAAAGCACGGGACGTGAATTATTCTGCCCTCTCGCAACACCTCATCCGTCCACGCAGGTGAGCGCGTGGGAAATGTCGTCCTCATTTCATTCACCGGCACCACGAAGAATAAAATCAAAATCGTCTCATAAATTTCACGCAGGGGGGCGTCATTAGCACAATTATATAAACCAAGACTTTTATATTTTCACTTAGCGACACTTGGAGAGAGTAGAGAATCAAGGAATATATGCTGTTTTTTTACTCAATGTTTCTTATTACGTTTAACTAATAAGAAACATTTAGTTTCTTTTTAGTTAAACCTTTTTAGTTTAGTTTAGTTAGTCTAACTAACCTAAACCTTTTAGGTTTAGGTTAGTTAGGCTTATGTGGTACTATCCATTTTATTGTGCTAAAAATCATGAAATGCTTTCCTTTTTAGAATGCAAAAAGATATTAGGTTTATTTTAATTAAAGTAAAATTGTGAGAATAAGAAGCAGCACCATGTTTACTAACTATTCTCATTGATGCTAACCCCCAAAAAAATGTCCTCTGGGTACGTAATTTCCAATGTGACGCACGCATATGGATTATGCTGTGAACCATTATATTTAAAAAAATATAATTCTGTAAGATAAAATATAAATTTACATTTATTCATATCACTAAGGGCTTGCACAGTCATTCGTTCTAATTAAAAGACCTGCATTTGTGTAAAATTTTGTACTGTGATGATTCTCATATATTTACTTGCAATCATATATCTAAAACTAAGGACGGGTGGGACCTCGGTGGAGAGATCAATGTTGTGTATTTGGTTTTACCGGGCCAATCACGTCTCCAAGTGGTCATCGGTGCCATGTATAGTTAGTGGCATTTGAATGCACTCATTCATTTTCCCAAGCACCAGGACACGGCATCTAGTATCTCGGGGTATATTATGCTTTATTCACTGTCTACCAATTTATTTTATAAAATATTTGGCTCGTACACCTGAAACATTTATCAAACGATAGGGCAACTTATATTTCCTATATATTTAACTATTTGTTTTGGGAGAGATCAAATTTATGGCCAGGTTGTGAACTTAAATTAGGCCATTAAAATAATTGTAATCTTCATTTAAACGCCATTTATTTCTAACACTCAAATAGACAAATATACTGGCCAACATACGTGGAAGGAATAATTTAATGAAGCGGGATTTGAATTCCCTCCTAAATCTACATTCCAGCGTTATTTTGTGAGATAAATTCCCGTTTTTGTGAAAAAATGAATATGAATCCCACTGAATATGGGAAATTGTTCAAACACCAGAGCAGGAATATTAATGTTCATAATTTACATGAAATATGTAGACGTGTGACTGGCACGGGTAGTTTGCAAACTTGATTAACGGAAGTGATCCATGCCTCTTGGGAAATTTCGAGCAATTGAAATAATTAAATTCTCAAAGTGAAGGGTAATTATTATTTCATTGTATGTAAATATGTCGGAGTGCCTAATGGGTGCGGTATCTCTGCAGTCTCTGCTCGAGAAGCGACATGCAAAGCAAAGACATTCATGAAAAAACTACTCGCTCAAGTATGCATCAGCCACAGTACTTCGGAAGCAGCAGTTACTCTTAAAAGTAGAATTAGCCATATCTATATTTTCAACACTTTATTCACGTTTTTCATTCCATTTGTTTTAGATTCAAGACTGTGATAATGTTGCTGATGCATGAAATAGTGTTTATATGTTCACTGGTACTCTAAACCAACAAAAGAGTATTTAAAAATTGTGTAACTTATCTCTACGAACGTGCTACATTTGAGTTAGCGAACATACATCCTGTCATGGGCAACAGAGAAAGGCCTATTCACATAGTTCTCTTGTTCTCACTAAGTTCTCAAATTTTGTTAAAGGGATACTAACAGCTTTTAATTAAAACAGACAAACGCTCTTATCAAGCAGCTAAGTTCAAGTGAATCAAGCAATCATTGACTTGTTTTTGAAACTTTTCTGCAGAAAACTTAACAACTCGTCTAGAAGTTTTGATTACCTACTGGATTCGCACGCTACATAGTGAAAATATAAAAGATATATGTTAGTACCAATGAATAATTAATAGTTATTAGATTGTTTCCATAATATTCATTGTCACGTTGTGTTAAGTTCACACTGATAAGTTGACACTCCTGTATTCAATGATATATCATGACTACATGATTCAACCTCGATGCTTGATATTCTCAAATAAATATGCATAAATACCAAGATACCCCATACCCACTGCATTCTCGTATCCCACCGTAGTCTGTTCTTATGCATTTCCTGACATATCCAAGTTTAACTAGCATACAATTAAGTGGGAAGTTATTACAATGTTTCCTTCCTTAGAAAACATTCATTCCTTGACATACTCCACATACTACCTTCCGACGAATTTCGTTCCAGAATCTGCAAGCTTATAATTTCTTCATCAATTATCCAATCTTTCACAAACTTTCTACTATGATACACAAGACCATCCACTTGCTCAGTTATTTACATTTCACTCTCATCATACAACCAGTCTTTTCTCTTTCTTAGTCACTAACATCATACACAGATTTTTGATAAATAAAACTTGATATTTTTTCATCACATCCAATAAAACTACTAATTTGATTGGAAAATTGAATATCACACGAACAGCAAAACCAATCACTTGTCACAGATTTTTTTGTGAGTTTGCATGTGAGAGTGACCGGTTTTCAACCTGATAGAAGTGATGAAAGTCATTTCTCGACAGCTATTTGAGGACAGAAGACAGGTTGATATGAAAAGCCATCATCGCCTGATTACGATGTCTACCTGTATTTGAGTCCTATCGATCGAACAAGTGAGTGGTGAGATAAAATTTGCCGAAGGAAAGTGGACGCGGCGAAAAAATTGAATGGACACCAGATGTTTAGGTATCTCATTATATTAGGCATAAGTGCTTAAAGAATTTCATAGGGAATTAGAGGGTTAAAGGAATTAATTTACCTTTTTATTCCCTTGTTAATATTGCTATTTCTCTTTGCCATTGCATTGATTGTTTGTTCGCTACTTTGTGGCGACATAAAAATAATAATTTACCCGGTTTCTACCACCCGTCATTGCCTACCTGGCAATAAGGGGAGGTAGAAGTGAAGGGGGAGGACGGAGGGGAAGATAGGAAGCCAACGAGAGAGAGTGAGGCAAAGGAAACAAAGTATGTACTTCGCGAAAAAGACGAGAGGCACAGACACGTAACGCAAGTGGTTAAATCGCTATGACTTCACCTGGGACCCTATCTTGTGGTCTTATTGAGAGACTAGTTGAAACGTAATGGCAGGCAGTCT
Organism: Pyrrhosoma nymphula; assembly: GCA_963573305.1. Classification (NCBI taxonomy): domain Eukaryota; kingdom Metazoa; phylum Arthropoda; class Insecta; order Odonata; family Coenagrionidae; genus Pyrrhosoma; species Pyrrhosoma nymphula. Next base: position 44,524,193 of record OY754334.1, read on the forward strand.
TGAGTTATACCGTGACTTGAAGGACTTGTGATAGCTGCAATTAGAAAGTTTTCCGGCGGACTTTCCTTACTTAACAATCTTCATCCCCTGTTTAAGAGGATTTTTAATGTTCCGTAGCCCATCTCCTAAGATCGTTCTCCTCGCAACGCACAGAACATTTGAGAGTGCTTTATACCCAGAAGTGCCAATGATGAAATGCATCTGGCATGTGACGAGAAATGATAAAATTATGACTTTTGACGGAATAAAACTGATATTAAAATGGAGTGAGGAGGTGCAGCAATTCAAATGCCATTTCATTTGCACAATATTTTCCCCAAAAAATCACCCAAATTTAAGCAGGGTTAAAGGTATATTTGGGTGAAGAACGAAAACAAAAATTTACCTTTCTTGTACAAATAAATATTTTAGCAAAATTATCAGGCATAAGGAGCTTTGAACGGTGGTGAATTTCGATAAAGGCTTGCCATATCCTATTTTCTTTTGAATTCTATATGGGCATGGGAATATGAGGAATATATTTTTCTTTATATACCCTATGATGGGCTAGGTAACTATTCCTTTGTCTTTCAATCTTAAGTTCAAGGGACGCATTAATGTTATGACATGCATAGCTAATACTGCTTCCATGGTTTTTACGATGAATAACGGATATTTGCGTCGATATTTAGATGAGTCTAATTTCATGCTGTTTTAAAGTAAGTGTTTTTGTAGTTAGAAAGAATCAGGAGATTATATAACAGAAAATTGTATTTAAACACTTATTATTTACCACTGAGCATTTCAATAGTAACATATTAAACGACGCGACCTCTTCATGATTAGAATTGGTAAAGAGATTTTAATAGCGAATTGGCAATAATTTTATTTGACCATTTAACCCCAAACAGTAGCCAGTATAGTAAACCGATTATATAATGGCGCTATTTAAACCATCAGTAGAGAATGTGCGCTAAAAGGAGGAAGTGGAAAGGAAAGATTTACTCAGGAATTCAGAGAAGTGAATTTGGCTGTAAAGGTAACGAGCCACATCGGTCACATAACGACAATTAAAAGATTTAAAATCGAAATATATACTAATTTACAAACTTCATATAATCTGATCTTAACCAAAAATCAATGAAGTCTGAAACTAGGAATTTATTATGTACCTACTCTGGGTGCAGGGTTTATTCTGATTTGAAGCCACTCCTTTTCATTTCAAAGATTACATTCCTCGCAGTTGCACCGGTCCAAATAATTACCTTATACGAAAAAGAACTCTTAGATCAGATAAAAAAGAGGAATGAACGAAAATTTTCCAATAGTAAAAAAAAACGAGTCTCCGTATCAAATTTCACCATATCCCAACGACTTGAGCATTCAAACTTAATTTGCGGAATTTTGAAAGGATTTCGTGGCGTTGACTCTTTAATCCGCCAACTTTCGCCACCTCCTCTCTCTATCTTTTCGATTCCTCTTCTTTTTATCACTAGCACCCTAATCTCATAATCCTCCCAATCCACGGGGTTGCCCGAAAAAGGTCTAACTACAGAAATTTAATCCAAATATAGAATAGAACGTTCGTATTCTCTCTGCAACAAATACACACATTTTAAATGACAAAATATCATTTACTGAATCGATTGTAGGGACATAAAACTTATTTATCTGTTGATTTTATTGGCTTAAAAATAAACGTTAATAATCTGACGCAGAAAGTATTTCAAAATAGTTTAAAGATTAAGGAAAGTTTTTGATATATTGCACATTGAAATCACCCTTTAGAGTCTAGTTCAGAGTCCTTTATCTTAGATTTAATTTGGTGCATATCAGTTCTGCAATGTTAATTGTAGAGTTAGTTACGCATGATGACCCACGATTCTTCACCTATCTAGTGATCTATGTATTCATGTAAACAATGAACAAAAAACTACAATAAGATTTTAAATTAACTATAATCGTTGAAGATGTTAATCGTAATTAAAATCGTTAATGACAGAAGTTACTTTACTTAATCATAAAATACCTATTTGTTTGCAATGACCTGTTTATAAGTAATCGGAATTGATGGGCATTGCAGCATGCCTATGTTTCTTCATTTCTGGCCGTTTTATGAGCAAAGTGAATATTTTATAGCTCACTGAAAACTGTTCGCAAGAGATTATTAATTTGATTGAACAGCCCTCAAAATATAGTCCGTCTCGCAGGCAACAAGCTTTCTCCTACCATCCTTCTTAACCGTCGGCCTTTCCACAGATTTTCCTTCCTTTTTTAGACTACCACCGTCTATCCTCATCCATTTAGAATCCCTTTTTGCCTACTACTTTGCATTTCACCCTTCCCTCGCATTGCCTTTCCAGTTCCCGACAACGCCGTTTTGGAAGATTTCCAATGAATCCTGGATTTTGAGGGGTGCCGGAATAAAAAGCGTACAGTCTTGCGGAGGAATGAAGAGAGGCAAGGAGTTCCCCTTAGTGGTGGAAGGCTAAGGTGAATTAAGTAATGTGTCGGAAGGATGAAGAGAGCCTCCTTTTCCTCTTACCAAAGCCGTAATTCCATTCTTATATTTTCATTGTTGTAACCCTATTCTAACATATATTTGGAGCTTGTTCTAAAATGGCAGTGATCCTGGACAATAACAGCAGTAGAGTAAAGGATATTTGCATCAATGGAGATGTGGTGTTACAAATGTATAATGAAGATCAAATTCACGGAAAGAATCATTGACAAAAAAGTCCTCTAAAGAGCTTGAGAAAAGAGAAGCATAATGAACACTCTTTGATGAAGGAGAGAAAATGTTATTGGACACATTTTGTGACACAACAGCCAAATAAAAATAAAAATTGGAAGTAAAAATAAATCAGAAAGAAGAATTACAGAGGAGGACCATGAATGAAATACATGTATCAAATCATAGACGCCTAAGTAAAAACTTAATTCATAAACTATGTAGGAATGAAGCGGATGACAGAGAGAACAGTGGAATGGAGAGTTGCTGCAAGACTACTGATGATGATGGTGATACCTATTCTCAGTTGAGTTACTGAAACAATGTTAATTCAGGTAATTCTCTAAACTTCATTTAAGAACATATTCAAAGGTATACACAAACTAAGAATTGAGATGAAAGAACGTGATGTTACTCGTTTTTGAAGAGTGGGACACTAAGGACAGGAGAGTATATGGGATGGATGGGTCAAAGGGAGATACAGAACCTACAGAGGTCCTCGTGGCAGGCATGTAGCCAAGTAGATGGGGGGCTTCAGCCCCCCTGAAATCTCAAATCTTATTGTTAGTTTAGTTTTATCATGTATTATATTGGATGAAAAATACAATGGTCTGAGAGGGGATAAAGGTAAGAACTAAGCAGATTTTTATGAAAAAGTAGCCATAAATAAACTTCAATAACTAATAAAATTGTACCAAGAGGTGACCCCCTAGGCTTCAGATTTCAGGCCCCCCAAACCAAAATCCTGGTGCGTCACTTCGTGCGGGTAATCATTTGGTGAATCTTCCCGCCAAAAAATCAGTTTATTCACTTCAAATGACCTCAAAGTCTGCTCTGGTGAATGTCATCATGTTGTTATACGCGTATACGTTAGTTAGCACACGATGTATAGATACCACATAAATAAGGGCAAAAAAGATTTTCAAATTCACTCATAGATTCGGGCGATATTAAGTGCTTTTTCATAATGAATAACTTGGATTAAGTGCAGTTTGGACTGTGAGTCAACACCACGCATGAATGTACAACAACGATGAAATTTCTTTAAACACAATAAGCGCCATAGCGGTCATTTTCACTATTTTGGAAATTTTACTGTCTACCTTTCCCAAAATAATTGATGTAAAATTTCGTTATTTGATTTTTTTTATTTTAGCGCCGTGTACTCTTGTTATTTATTTTTGCGTTAGGTGCAATAATTGGCGGAATATTTACTTACCTACCAATAAGTGCCGTGGTGGTCACTTTGACGAATAATGATCTTTTTTAATTTACTGGTTGATTCGCAGTCACATTCATGAGTTGGGAACAAGCATGTGACCGGGAAAAATGGCTATTGACGGCATCAACCCGAGATTAAAATCGGGATCGCGTAGTGGATTAAAATAGGAAAAAAACGAGGAGTGACTGACATGACTCATCGATAATTGCGCGAGGACTTGGTGGTAAATGTATGGATGATTCAAATTTGCGCAAGATAAACAATCGGAGTTCTCATACACAAAAACTCACATTAAAGATATTATTGCGCTACACAGATACTCTACTCGTAAGAATACGTGTTCGATGATTATATCTTAGTCGGAGATTTCTGGATAACTACCGCAGCCAACCATAAATGAAACCTAACGAAATAAATAAATAACCTACCAACACAACGATAAATGAACGTACCGCAGTGGGATCGAGGATAGTGGAAGAGGTTGATAGAGCTGGCAATTAGAGATAATTGGGCTTTGATGGTGATGATTTGAGGTAGAACGTTTGCAGTGTTACGGGAGTGAGGCAAAAGATAGGCGTATTACATGGAACTTGGAGATGTAGGAATTCAACTGAAAAATATTTTTGTAGAAAGACAATATGCGTTTATAATGAGCACGATTTGTAGATATAGTCCTTTTTCCATTCAATTCCTGCATAAAAAGCATCACTTCACTTAATGATCAACTGCAAGATCTGATCTGTAGCTAAAGGTACAGATAGCCTCATTTTAACCCTATGGATGTAGTTAATATAGGAATGCTTGATAAAGGGATGCATTACTTCCCAGAACTTTACTGCCTGATTAGAGCTATGTGTTATTTAGCACTGAAACAGCTAAGGTTGTACCAGGGGCAGACTGGGTACCCAAAGGCCCTGGCTGGGACGTGGCAAAAGAGCCCCAACAGGCAAACAACCATATAATAATGATAATAAAATAAATATAATTACAATTTTAGTGCTTTGACAAGTGCAAGAAGAAAGGTGGTATCCGCTGTAGAGGCATCGCGCGTATTTTAATTTTACCGTTCACATACTTGCCGAGTCCCAGTAAAACGGAAGGCGCTGAAGGTGTCCAGGGCTACCCGAGGCTGTTCGGGGCCTTCGGCCTAGGGTCCCCGGCGGGGATTCCCGCCCGCCGCCCTGGCAAGTCCGCCCCTGGGTTCTCCTCTATAGTCTAGCCAAAGATTTACGCCATGATGAAAGAACACAGCAGGGGCCACCATTCCACATCCTTTAATCGCCCTGTCATTTCTATATCTTTCATATGATACCCTGATGTAATAGAATCTAAGATTTTCATATAATATGTTGATATAATAGTATCTACGATTTTAAAATAATAGTAAAAAAATATAATTCTTAAGCAAATATCATAAAAATGTTTTAAGTAAATTCTCCGTTCCATGTTTGTCCCTCATTCCCTTTTTCACGGTCCCCCCGTTCATTTTTAGTCATTTGTTTCAATCCATGCCACGTCATCCGGCACCCTTCATCCCAATCAATGAGACCACAGCTTCCATCACACGACATCCACTCCAAGAGAGAGAGAGAGAGAAAGAGCTGAAAAGGGAGGGCCCACTCGAAGGGACTTTGCAGATAGGGTTAAGAAAAGGGAGGGAAGAAAAGAGCTGGGGGACACTGTGGACTGTTGAATGGAGAGGAATAGAGAGAGAGATAGAGGGTTTGTCGCACGGGAAGTCTGTCCCAGACGCTGCTACGGAAGCGGGAAGGAACCGGGGAGGCGCCGGTCTGGGCACGGAATGATTTAAATGGCCCACTGAATGGGGTGGTGTAGGATAAAAAAATGAAGGACTAGTGGGGTTAGAAAGGGGATGATAGAAAAAAATACAATCCTGCCTCTCGTGCGGAACCACACCCTTAACGAACGAAACCTTCCCCCATATTCCTCTCCCCCCACACCACCACCCACAATTCCGCCTCAATGAATACTGAGACTGGGAAATTAAGGAGAGGGACCGGGAGAGGGGTTTGAATGAAAAGTGATGAAAAAAAGAGGAGGGTGGTTTTGGGTCACAGATGTGGGGGTGGAATAAAGCGTGGGTTGGTTGGGAGGACTCATGTGTTCAGAATCTGAATTAATTGAGGCTGTGTTATTCGACTGCAATATTGGTGAGTGAAAATATGTATACAACCACGCGAGCAGTCGCAAGGGCGTGAGGCACGGGAATCACCATGGAGAATGGAGGAAATGGAAGGTATGACACACTAGTCGTCGAGAATTTTGTGGAATGAGCTAAGGGAAAAAGTCGAAGAGGAGGTTAAAATTATATGTTATTAGTCTGCCACCTATAACTGGGTGAGTAGAGTAATTTTTTCAGAACACAATGGTTCGTGACAGTAATTATTAAACCGTTAAAAAGCTATTTTATCTAGCAATAATGACACAAGATGAAGTAAGATTATTTTAAGTGCAGAGATTTTGGTTTTCAATTCGTCTGCTACTAGATCTATCTATGTCTGTGGCAATTTATCTACTACCTTCTGGATCAAATACCTCTCTAATATACTGAATCATACGTGCCATGAAAATGGCAGTTAGTAGAGTTATGTAGGTGAGCACTTAAACAGGAATATTCAAACTATATTAGTTGTTGACGAAGGAATTAACCTGTGTCATGCCACATTCTCTTCACATCTTATTTCTCGTGAAAATGAAAAGCCAGTGTAAGTCACCATTGGCTCCTTTATCAAATCATCTCTTTATTGTGTTCAATTTTATTTCAGTTCAGGTGTCGTTCAAAAATACGATGGATGTCTATTTACAGCAATTCATTCCTAATTGTTACCTAAAAAGCTTCGCTAGAAAAATTACAATGCTTTCCCAAGAGCAAATATATTTCTGAAGAGAATAGTAGCTCTCATAGTGCAATCAACTGCCACACGTCCCTGTGGGTGTTTGTGGAATAATATGATTTAGGTGAATCCCACAAACCCAATTTATTGTAATCATTAGTTTTATGCCTCCAAATGGCCGACTAAGTCCTTCCACGGTTTATTTCGTGCCCAAATGTAACCCAAACCAACCCCACATTTTTCATCACCATTAATTCAACCCCCTGAGCCCCTTTCCGTAATTGCCCCGTCTCAGTATGGATTGACGCTTATTTATGCATGTATGTTTAATACAAATTCATACATCTCAAGAACCATTAATAACAAAAAAAAAAGAGCGCGATACACTCATCCCTCAAATTACATCATACTTTTGGCGCCATTCTCGCTCAATTCCTTCTCAGCTTAATTTCTCCCCTTCATGGCTTGTGACTTAAACCCGTAGCCACACGCTGTTACAACGCCTTGTACGGCAGCGTGTAGAATGCAACCTCCGAGATATACATGCAGTAAATCTTCGTTCACCACTACTTATCTTTGCTTAACTTGGCTTATTCTCTCTTCAAACGCTGACCAGGATTTCAAACCTATCACAGCTACACAGCATCAGACTACATATATCGATCTTACAACTGATTTTTTAAGTATATCAAGAGGGTGAGATCTGAGATTTCTTTGGACTAGATCGGTGACATGCAACATTAAATAGCTTACTCATGTTATGAACATTTAAAGTTAGTAACAGTCTTACGTGATGTCTTCTTTCCCTTTATTACATTCCCATTATTCTCCTACTTTCGCATATAGGTGACTTTATGCCCACATAAGAAACGTCTTCAATGTGGCAACTTGTCGAGCGAGGAGATGTAGAGCGCAGCAATCGATTGATTTGTTACTATTAATACTGTAACTGGCCTTGCTTTTGGCTGAAATAGAGGGAAAGGCGAGCTGAGCTCAACTCCAGGCTACGTGAAGTGGAGCTACAGTCGTTGTGAACTAGCAGACGGTATTCCCTCGGCCTCATCCCCAAGGCCTGTTTTTTTCACCTACCCACGGTGAAAGGTATTCAGCCTATACTGTTATTCGCCGCAAACTGATTATTATTATTTTACTGATTATCAGTGTTTCAACATGGCCCATCTTGCCGAAAAATCACTCGATATTTTCTGAAGCATTCGCCGAGCGATAGAGTATTGTCGTGAGGATAAGTTCAAGCAACCATGAGTAAATATACACAAATTTAATATTTTTACTATAATACTACGTGTAGTTATAATATTCATTCTTATGTGTTATAAATGATATTCATGTGTGTATAACATTCATTCATGAAAATAATGCATCTTTGCAGTAGAAATGAATTTCTCTAAGACTTCTGCTATGTATGCCATCTATTCATCCGAAAAAATCCATTACTTGAATGGTTTTCTGAGACACATCATATTTAAGAGAAAAACATGGTGACAAGGTCTGCTTTAACTTTCCATTTACTCATTTTCTACAAATTTATCCGAAAGGAACCAACATATTATCATTCAAAATAGTTTCTTTCATCTACTTTACTAGCAACGTGGGCAATGTAACGTGGGCAATATGTAGCTATGGTGCTGAATGCACAATTTGGGATGAGGGATATAAGCATTGAATGAGTAAGTGGCAGTATTCTAATGGTAGAAATTAAAACACGCCCGACGTATTTCTCATTGGCAGGGTACATGCCGATAAGTAACCAAAAAGAGGAAGACGTGGATGCGGTAAACGAACAACTGGAAGAGATAAAGAGAAAAGTCCCGGGCAAGAAAAACCAAATAGTGATGGGTGACTGGAATGCAGTGGTGGGGAAACAAAGGGATAGTTTTGAATTGGGAAGTTATGAGCGAGGAAAAAGAAACGACCGTGGTGAGAAGGCTATTGAATTTACTAGGAAAAATAATTTAGCAGTTACAAACACTTTGTTTATACATCACCCCAGGATAGTAATAATAGATACAAATGTAAAATACTTAGGAATTCCGGGGCGGATGAGGACACAGATAATGACTTAGTTTTGAACTGTCATGTTAGATTCAAAAAGGCTTTGTAAAAGTCGGAAGGTGAAGAGGTAGAGCGTGAAAGCATTTAAAAGGTTGAAAAGGGAATGCCAAAAGCTAGAAGAAAGAGCATAGGTGAAACAAAGGAAGTGGGGACAATCGAGAGAAGATTGGAGATTATAGAAACAGGCATAGCAAGAGCAGCAGAGAAAACGATAGGATCAGTTGAAACGAGGTGGGTACAGAAAAAGTGGGTTACGGAAGAAATTATTTAGCAAATGAAGGAGAAAAAGATGTGGAAAAATGTTAAACCTAGGAAAGAGAAAGTTAAGAATTCAAGAAGAAGAAGTCAAGGAATTTAGAAATAAATTCCGGCGAATGACCTATCTGGGGAAGAAAAATTGGTGAAAAGCACGATACGAGGCAAAGGAAAAGATGCAGGAAAAGGGCAGGGAAGAGGGAAGTGAGTGCATTGTTCGTTAAAATAAAACACTTATTAAGAATTTAGAACATTAATGGAGGAATTAGGAATATTGATGAAGAATTTAGAAAATAAGGGAAGACGAACTTTTTTCGAGCTTATTCGTAGGATCTACGAGGAAGGAGTATGGCCAGAGTACTTTGTAAAAACGATCGTAATATCTGTCTCTAAGAGGAAGAAAGTATCAGAATACGTGGATAATGTAACAATAATTTTAATATCAAACGCGGCAAAAGTTTTCTTTAGAATTATTGATCAACGGATGGTGAGTAGAACAAATCACCACTTGTACGATACCGGGTTGGGTTCAGGAAACGGAGAGCAACTCGAAATACGATTGCAGTGATGAGGACACTTATAGATAGAAATATAGAGTATAACCAGGATATTTTTGCTTGCGTTGTGCATTACGAAAAAGCTTTTGACAGAGTAAATTAGGAAAACTAATGCAGATACCCGGGGGAATGGGAATAGTTTGGCGAGATAGGAGACTAATCGAAAACTTGTATGTATGTGGCCCTGAGGGCACAGGTGAGGTTGACTGACGGTGAATCTGGGTGGGCAGTTAATAGGTCAAGGTTAGGCTAAGAGTGCCCGTTGTCGCCTTTGCATTGTAACATTTATGCTGAGTAAACGGTAAGAGATAGATGTTAGAATCAAAGTTGGGAGGCCAGCTGATAAAATCGGTTACATTCGTGGACGACCAGGCGTTGGTTATTCGATCTTAGAAGATAATGCAAGCCTTGTTAGTTGCATTAGAAAGGCGATGCGGGAAATACAGAATGAAGATTAATCGTAAGAAAAGAGAAGGAATACGATTTTCTTTGGCAAAGAAAGCGAGGATGGTCATAAAAGTTGAGGGCACACACTGTAGCAAGCAGAACAATTTAATTACTTGGGTAGTACACTAAAAGAATATGGGCACAGTGGCAAAGTCATAAGGACGGCTCTAGTGAAGGAAGCATTCAGTAATAGAAGGGAGCTGACGAAAGGGACCTTAAGTAAGTATGTAAAGAAGAGGCTGGAGAAGCTCTTGATATGGAGTAAGGTGTTGTATGGGGCCTAGACATGTGGACTCTGAGAAAGGAGGACGAAAATAGGCTGTAGGCGTTTGATATTTGGGTGTGAAGGAGGATGGAGAAGGTGCGTGTGGAGAACAGAAAAAAGAAGACAATAGAGTATTTGCACATTTTTGGGAAGTGACATCTAAAAAATCGATCGATATTTCAGACACTAAATTTTCATTCTGACGCTCGAGAGGCTTTTCGTTAATTTTTTATTAGCTAATAAAATCTAATAAATTATTATTGCGCCGAAACACTGGTCCACCATGTTTAGTAGGCTCTGACGTCATCTCCCATAGTCGACCATTTGTTGATTTGGAGATTGTGTGACTGTGTAGTCTTAGCGTGCGGACGAAACTTTAGTTATTAATTGGAAAATATCGAAATAACTTCGAAAAGGCAAATACTATTTCACTCTCAACGCACAGCTAGGCTATTTCGCTTCTGCTAATATGGGAGGTGACGTCACACTACGAAGAACCAATGTTTGGGGGTTTAGACCTAGGCAATTTTGATGCTAAAACAATGCATATTAAAAGCTATTTATTAAATTAATTAGTTGGAATTATACCTTGGTATTTTGTACGCGGCATTTCGAAACCAAACACTACTCGCTATAATAAATTTCAACAAAATACCTCACTTACGCAAATACTCTATTTAGGAAGCGCTTGATATGGTTGGTGAGGAGAGGTAACTTTTGGATGAGATTTGGGGGAGGTAGTGTAGGTGGCTGGAAGCGGTAATGAGAGGCGATGGTTTGCTGAAGACCGCGATTGAGGGGAGGATGTAGGACAAGCGGTGAAGGGAATGAAAGAGAATAGATTTTATGGACGTTATGAAGAAGGGTAGTACGTACGCGAAAATAAAGAAAGAGATACCAGAGTTAGATAGGGCATATAACCCAGAATATACAACAAGAATGTGCCAAATATTCCTACCACAAATGTATTCCTCATTTACGATGGTTTAGGAGAAGCAAGAGTACTGAATGTTCAACCAATCACATGGTACTTTATCTCTTACACCCGGAAATGTAAATGACATTGCCAATGGTCGAATACTTATCGGCAGGATAACTGTATGTACTGTCGAAAATTAAGGTCACATAAAAACTCCTGTGATACTATTGGCAAGAAATTCTGTTATTAACATATTTGATGGGAGATTGAAAAACTAGACCAAAGACTCGCCGAGTCAAGAAAAGTTACGCTGTTGTGAACGATGCTTAACACTACCATTTAGTTGTCCTACATATATCATCGACTATGGGTAGAGATTACTTCCGCCCTGAAACCAATGAAGGGCACGGGTTCCAAAGGGGGTTGGGGGTGGGGAGGTTCCCAATTACACCTGGGACCCTCTAATCGCGCTATGCATCTTGATTAGTAGTAGAGCCGTATTATCACGGCTTTAGTTTTCTTGCAAGTAAAATTTGACCATGAACAACGTTCTTTCTCATTCTTTGAAACAACTGCGATGTGATAAGCCAGCGATTGTAGGAAAAGGGTTATGTTCATGAATGAAAATGTATCTGGCATTCCATCAGGTAAGAGGCTCCATGCCAGCCGACGCATCGGAGAACAATTCGTTCGTTATCATCAAGGCTTCTCTGCGATCATAGGATATGATGACCCGGCTAAACACGCGAGATCTCTTCATTCATATCCTTCGCCGAGAAAACCTCAGATCGGTTATTTTATTTACATCATCCTAAAAACAGCCCTAACGACCTTTTACATCAGGCGTTGTAACTAACAACAATGAACAATGCACGCAAATTCATGCCTTTGGAGGTGGAAAATTTCCTACTCAATCGGGGTTCGAACCCGCTACCCATGGGTTGGCAGGCAATGATTTTACCTAGCCGCCTCCGAGGCCGAGGAATGGTTATGCTCATGTTTAATACGAATCATTCCGGTCGCAAAAAAGTAAAGTTCTGCAATTATATTACAAATTGTTTGCTTACACACAACTTTGTGTGCTTCGGCCTTCAATGCTACTAAAAAAACCATCCTCTGGCCTTAGTTACAACGGTGGAAGACAGATGGCGTGGATTGTGGTGCGGAATCGGTCCCTTACGGATGAGAAGGGTATAATGAAAGAAGGACGAGTAGAAAGCTAGCCTCAATTTTTTTTCAGAAATAATATCAAAGGGTATGGTGTGTCGACGATTGAGTTAGGGAGAACAGTTTTACATTTTTTATTTCTTTTTGTTTCAGCACGGATTAGCTGGTGAAGTGCTTACGAAGGTCAAAAGAGATGGAAGAGGGAATATTAAAGGTTGCATACATATTCATGGCTGGCTTGGGGTGTCACGTCGGGTAAACGGAGAAAAAGAGAGGAATTAGTAGGGGAAAAATGAAAACAATCAATTTTACCTTTTATCCAATTCAATGGAAAATGGGAATAATGACACCGTTGGGACGGAAATTGATTGATTTCATTATTACCAATTTTTTTGGGAGAGCAAGTCTCTCTCTGGCCACCAAATTCGCCGGACACGAGTGCTTTGTATTCCATTTCCATTCAAGGTTCATTTTTTTCGACCCCCTTTCGAAATTCAAGACCAATTTGAAAGATTCGACCCCATTGTTGGACAGAGCGATTCTGAGCATACGGCCAGAGTTCGACGGAGTGATTACGTGGCGTATCGACTGCTATGCGTAATATTAGAAAGGTATCACTGCAATACCGAAACACCGAGCTAAGCAGTAAATTTACAAAAATATTATACGATATTCGATAACGTACGATGTATTGACTGACGCAAATATGATAATAAAATTATGTTTGTGATATGATTGTGATACCTGATGTGTATTTAACAAGTTGAAAAATCATCAAAATAAATTACAGAGTTAATATATCATTACTGCCATAGAAAGTTTTTCATTTCAATTTATTCATTCAACAGATTTTTAAATCTATGTAATCGAGTTCTTTAAGATACTGTCTTGTATGATATCTCGATAAGGCAGGGATGGGACCACAATCCCTTCTTCCGGCGTTTTCGTTATCGTTATCCAAAACTCAAATCGCTCTAGAGGGGAATACTCACTTTTACTGTCTTAAGAATATACTCCATCAATAAAAACCGGTGATTTGAAGTACCGGACGAGATTTGAAGAATGACGATCACATTTTCGCTCTCATGTGCGCAATTGAAATATAACGGTAACGCCAGCACACGCGTTACGGAGAACCGTGATCGCACCCCAGGTCTGCCAAATGTGAAGTGCGGGCTATAAATGCGGTCTTTGTGTAGAGAGCCATAAAATTTCACCTTAATCCCTACACTTCTCATGTGATCAGCACAGGGACAGAGCGGAATTTGTTGCAGGGGGTGATGGAACTGCAGCCATGAAGAGAGGAGGGATCGAGATATGAAAATGAGAAAAAGAAATTGAGAGAGTTGGAAGAGTCTAAGGACGGAAAGTAAATTGTTCTGAATCATTAGTGCCTCGCTCTTAGATTGGTGATGCAATTAATGATACATGACAGGAAGTAGTTCTTATACCATACTGCTCGACAATGTATCTCAAGAAACTTGTCTCATCCCAAAGTAATATGTAGGTGAAATAATATCCCCGAGTTAAACTGAGAAATGTATTATCCGAATTTATCAATAACCTTGGTCTTGCGTCCTCTGAATTTCTAGTCGTTTCAAAACCAGTAGTTCCAATACATTTTGCGTAATTAATATCAATAAATCTACATCTGACTTAACGTTCACTAAAGTATGTAAATTTGTAAGCAATTCCATTTGCCATTCAAGCTTGATATTTTGTAAATGAAATTATTTTATCTTACTACCATATGGAAAAAATCGAAAACTACCCGGAAGTGGACCGAGTTCAGAAACGATTTTCAGTCCGAAACCAGAATAACTAGGAAATCAATGGCAATTTCAAAATAGGAAATAATATTGTACAACTTTAAAATTTGAAATAAATGTGCCAAGGTTGTGCTAAGAAACTCGGATTTGATTTTATTCTACCGAGGTAAATGAGACGTAGTTCAAATTGTGAAATCGTAGTTATGACACTTAATTTGTGTTTTCATCGTCCATTCTAAGATAGGAACCGTGGCAACTACCATTATTGTCAATGAATAGGCGAATGAATTTGTTAATAAACAGATTCGACGTGTCCTTTAGATCAATGTTTCCCGAGTTGCTTTAGATTATTTCATTATGGATATAGATGTTGTGACCTACATTTCACTGAGGGATTTAATGAACAGTTATCCCGTAATGGCTTATCAATAAAAGTTACAACTCCATAATTGCTAATTTTGCTTGGTTAATTAATTTGCAAATTTAAATAAATTAATTGGCTAAGTTAATTGGATAATTTAAGGTTCCACTACAGCCGAGTCAAAGCAAATATTGATGTGCACCTTTTAGCTTTAAATGTTTTTAAATATTTTTTTTGTTCCATGACACGCCATAGCTATTAGACTTGAAGCTAAAATACAAATTATTCGACGATATTATTCTTAATAAACATTATTTTTCGCCCATATGTTTCCTGCCATTATGATATCTAGGAGAATATGCTTCATATTGAGTTTTTCTCAAAGACGTCATGTATAATGGATAGAAAAATATAATTACTATTCATGCTTTATTCTTTTTCGCATTTAACATCATGTAATTTCCGTAAGATTCCGCTGTTCATATTAAAAAGAGGATATTTATCTATAACTAGCCTGCACATTAATTCCATGTTATGGAATTCATTTTCCTTTTCCGGGGGAGTCATACTTTATAATTCCATGTCGCTTCCCGCATCAATCTACCCCTATGCCGAATGTTTGCCACCAAAAAAATATAACCTTTCTTTCCCCACCTCATCCGGCTAATTGCCGCGTTGCAGCATCCGGGAGTGACGCGTGCCGCATTTGTAAGCCCACCGTTAAATTTCATTATTTTCCCTTTTCGGTTCTTTCACTTGGCTTATCGGATGAAAGGTTTCTGAAAGGTTTCCCTAGCTTTCTCTCTCTTTTTCTCTTCTAATTTATTAACCAGACCTAGAACAGTATGGCAGGGGAAGAGTCAAATTATTTGTGAGTGTTGGAGAATAAAGGTTATATGGAAAGGGGACTGCTGCAGTGTGGCCCGACAATTGTCCAGCTTCCCTTTAATCTTCTTCGGACTTGCAGTCCAGTCTACTAGACGTGGGCTCGGAAGGGCTTGGAGTTCGGCGTTGGTGCAGCTACCAGGATTATTTGTCCCGGTGAAAAACGTTCTCCTTTGTAGGCCAAAAAAGCGTAGTCTACTAAAAAGATTCAAACTCGATTAACTTCATTCCACATCCCTTAGACGCCCAATTTTCCGATGAAATTGGTTTCTTCAAGTCACACTGAAGCACATATGCAGCCGATATATACGCCCATGAGAAAGTTCTTTTGTTGAAATATTTTGTTATAATTGAGTAAAACGTTTCCTCGTATCAGTTTTTCATAATTTGAACATACTGTTATTATGAGCATCTAAAAAATCTACATATATATCAGGTAAAACCTTACATTGACATAAATAATCGATTTTTAAAATTAGCCATGAGCTTTCTGAGAGTGAAAAAAGAAAGAGCCATGGGGACGAAATGGCAAGTGCTTCCAATTTTCCTGGCACCGATATCCTAATCTGTGAATTTACTGATTAAGCATCCAGCTATAATTTTACATAGGCATCATTGCAGTTAATTTAAGTAACACTTAGTAAACAAATGCCGGTAAAGGCAAAGTGGGTGAACTATTAGAAAATTTTAACTTAAAATTAAACAACGGCAATATTCTCATTTTCACCACATACATCAAAGTTTAATTCATTGTAAAAATAGGTAATGCCACAAAACGAAATCTATACTACCTCCCTATGGATTTCATTATCAATATCATCATGAAAAACATGTTTTTTCCACACTAGTATAATATATTTATTTTTGTGCCAATCTCTCATGATGAGGAATTTACATTCTTGTTCTAAATGTGTTCCCCTTGTTAACTAACTGCATTGACACAGGAGAAGTTGGAATAAGCCTTGAAAAAAAACCGGATGTAAAATAATTAGCTATGGTATTACTTTATTACCCTGGTAACTGTTCACTCCTTTACCATTTAGAGTTTCTAACGGGCGTTCCACATATTGCCAACAGTACGGCCCTTATGGAGATTCGTTTCTTGTGTAAATCCCTGTTAATCCCGGAGGTATGATTTTGCCAATTTCTGCAGGAAAATTAACAAAATGCTATGCTATTCACTAGCTACGCATCTAGGAGTCTTCCGGAATGCAAATATTATTCCTTTTTGTAACTTACTAATATTTAACGAGGTGTTGTGGAGTGGTTGCTTCATTGATCTTGAGGTAAGCATAAGACCCTAAGTTTATCAACAGCATTTTCCATACGTCCCACGACTGTCAAATAAACGTACAAAGGTTGGCATCTATATGCATTAATGAAGTGGAAATCTAGTCATTATTAACCTTTCGCACAATCTCGGTGGGAAAACAAAAAATATTTTCCAGCAAAAACCAGTAGTACACTATACCAAATACCATCAACGCACAGAACTAATGGGAGCCTTAATAGATCAGTATTACAAATTGATTAGAACAATCTCAAAATCCTTATTGGGATTAATGAATTGTGCTTGAAAAATATTTCTGCCGACAGGATCAGAAAATAAATTGTAAGAATTATCGAGTAACATGCCAGGAGAAAAAAATGGAAAAAAACAGATGTACAACGGATAGATAGGGTAAGATCAAGAGATGCGGAGGGATTATTCACAAATGACGAGATAGCACGTGATCTAAGTCGCCTGGAAATTTGATTTGGAGAATTGAGGTGAGCCCCGTTGGAAATTTAAATGGCGAATATTGCCGTGAGTGAGGGGTTCATGGATGAAGTGTGAGGTAGGGGACAGATCTGATAATGACTGCTTGTGGACTTGACTTTTAATGTCAGTAGGAAAGTCTCTGACGTGACGATAAAAGCAACAAAAATGAACATGGCACCTATCTTTGTTCACCGAATTGAGTGGTATCCACAAAATTTCATACTTGGACTCTTCCCGTTGTCCAAAAGGTATCGGTTAATCACAAAAAAAATGCATTCGTTGATAAGGTAGGCACTCCAAAAGCAAAATTCCCAGTTTTTTTCACATCAGAAAAACTGTTTAAATTCACGGTAGCCATTATTCCCTTGAACCAAAATATACTGAAGTGGCTTTAATTCGGACACATGTTTCGTCGTTTTACTGAATAAATAGAAGTTATCTAAACGGCAGCACCCTGCCAGTCACGGATTACAATGGAGGTAGTTAGTTAGTGAGAAAACACTTTGTTTATACAGAATGCTTTAAAAAAAAATTTTATTCTTCTACTATAAAAGCAGGTGGTGGGTATGATCAACTAGGTCAATTGTTTTTACACTCGTCTCGCGGATAAAAATCTCATTCAAATGAAGCCATCATATCCGAGCTCGGCGTAGACAGGGTTCCCATTTATGTGCAAAGGCGTAGGGCTTAAATAGGATCCCTGCGGTACTCCGTTGCGAGCGCCGGCTTCATTGCATCATCATCGTTTGATTCGGCTCCAAACGCTTCGATTCGGCAATGTGTTTAAAAGCATTTTATTAAGTCGTCTGGATATTGAATCAAGAGAGATAATTCATTCACACGTCTGTCAGTTAATTTATCACCACGATGTACCGAACGCATTTGAATCCCGGCGATGGCTATTACAAGTGCTAAGAGAAAACGATAGTACATCCTGGCTGCAGACCGGAGTGATGTTTCCATTTCAAACAGCAATCTGCATTATGAAGCACAAAATTGATATCGCTGGCACTCGATCCTATTCTGGAGAAAAATGAAGACTTTCACAAATAGACGAAGAAGTTGGGTAACGAGAAATGAACATACTTCACACTATGTCTTACTTAACGCCAGGCGATAAAAATATCGTTCGGCTGGAAATTGAAAAATAACTTTCTTTGTGAAAGAAAGAAGTAACTTCAAATAGTATTATTATTCCACACTTTTATTCACAATTCCGACCCAGATTTCAACGGGTAACCGTAACTATTTGAAGTTTTTTCTTTCATTCATAATGAAAGAGTTCCACAAAGTAAAGCCTGAAACTATATATTTCATTCTACATTTTGATTTTAAAAACATATTTTTATCTTTACATTTGACACATTATTAAACATTCATTATTTTGAACTTATACTGAAAACATTTGAATAAAGATTCAGGGACCACTAACTCATTTAGGGAGTTGTATAAGTGGAAATAAATATACATTTAAGTATCTCAAGCTTTAATGAGTGGAAAACTAAAATTGAAATTAAGCCATTAAAAAGAAAAAAAAAACCTATAGACTAACTTCATTCGATACTCTTTGCTGCCATATACTTCTTACGAGATCAATAATTAAATAAAAAATTATAATTGACTGAAAAAATTAACTTTTGTCCAAAATCTCGGGAAATCTCCTTTTAAAGAGACCATTTAGAATTTGGTTCATACGTCAAGGTCTTTATTTCTCTCCTCTTGTGCTGACGTCGTTTTTTACCCTCGCACTAAAAATGGAGTCATGCCATCCCACCCAGAGTATAAACGTACAAGGAAATTTGTGCTTCTTAAATGGCAACGCTGTAGTACAAGATAGGTATCTTCCTTACTACACTAATAAAAATCCCTTGGTTGTCTCTCGGAGAAATAGCCTATCAATGGTTTTAGTGGGAAACAATAATGGATTAAAGGAAAATATAAAGCTGATTTAAATTTTAAAACATTTGGAATTTCATTAATTTAATATTTTTACTTTACTCGACTTTGATTTCAAATTTGCACTGCATAGATGCAGCCACCCTTCGTATACGATCTGCCATCATTATGTTGGAAAACATTTCTCCCACCGTCGTCAGTCACCTCTGAGAGAATTAAGATTCACTCATATTCCATAATATAGAGCTGTTTTTTATCAATCAGGGAAATAAAACTTGACTGCTAAATGTTCGTGATTTAGTTTGTACCAGAGGCATCAGTATATGGTGGCTTATCTCGAGGAATGATCAAAAACATTCTATTGCGTTCCATCCTAAGGACGTAGGATTTAATAGACAACGTTTGCATTCCCTCCAGTTTTAATGGGACACACCACACACAACATTTTGCTGGTAATTTTTATTAACTCTAGCTTATTAGGCCTAGCCTAGCACAAAATTCGTTTTTTTAGTCGTTCCTCTCAAGCAACAGTTCAGTGATTCTACTGAACGAGTTAAGTTCAAAAGACTTCAGAAATTGAGTGGAAAAACATAATTCTGTTTTTGTTATTTCTTTTCCGAGAGGTTAACACAATTGCTCAGATATTACTGAACCGACTGTGTACGCTTTTGATGGGGCCCCAGAGGTTATGAGACAATTATTGCATTTTGGGAGTCCAAGGAAACCTAATTTTAAATGCTTATAATTTGAGTGAACTTGAGGGGACCGGCTGAGACACCACCTTGGAAAGCAAACGAAAAAAAATCTAATATTAAGAAAGACATTGTAGTAGCTAAAATCACATCTTTTTTGCGTTTCTCCATAAGCCGAGGCAATGTAAAGCTCATTCAACTTGATAGTTTTTTCAGTCTAAACATCAAGCCAAAATCATTATATTCAAAATCGTATCGCGTAAAAGGCTCAATCGTATTGGATGGAATCTTAGCTTAAAATGCCTGATCATTTAAGTAACATTTCAATTGAGATGTTTAGATATCATTGCATTCAGTCAAGCTTCGCACAATTATTTTTGTTGTTTGTTAAATGAGAAAATTTATTCTCGTTGTGGTTGTCATGACAATCGATTTCACTTACTGTTCCTCAGACATAGGTGTACAAAGATCAAATTGTTATTTACATACGTATGAATAAATGAATCAATACTGATATGGTTAATGATATTTTATATAAATTCTTTACTTTCTTCTTTATTTGGTCTAAGCATTGGCCTTCCTCTTGGGGGTCTTTTCCCAATAATTTATTAAGTGTAAGTACACTTATGAATTATCTTTGAACTTCATATATCCTTAGATAGATTGCTTGTAGGGGGAGCCTTCGACAGGAGCCCGGGCACTTAGACCTTCTTGGTCCATTGTGCCAAAGCCATACCTGTCTGTCTCATACAGACGGGACAAGAGCACCACGGTGAAGGTATGTATAACCCATCCTAATGACGTCCGGGCCCAACATTGCTTAACTTCGGTGATCTTACGGGAACCGGTGTGTCATTGTGGCTGGGCTCTTGCCCTTTCATATACCCATAGTAACAATAAACATTTGGGATCGTGAGAACCAGTTAATTTATTTTCATTAAATTTTGCATTCATCATCGTCAGGTTTTTGGTAATCCAAAGCAATTTAAGTTTCTATATCTTTCCCCAAAATTGTCGGCTTGAATATCATAATTGAATATTTCTAACAATCACTAAGTTTCTTATTTTTAATATTTTTGTATTATCTTCATCACCGTTCAAAATATACCAGTAAAATACGTTGTACCTGCGAGAATACTATAAGAACAATGTTGGAAAGTACAGTTATTAAAGAAGACATCGATTAATCCTAAATAATGACATTTTTGGATATACGGGGGTTAATGACCAGATAGCAGAAACACTTCGACTACCGTCATTCCGTCTTAAGTCGGACAGGGGGTGTGGAGTCTGACACTGAGCAGAGCTGTCATAAAAATGTTGTAAAATCGTTACAGTTCGTGCCGTGTAAACCCTTTGCATAGTATCTCGTAGTATACAATGTATGTTACGCGTTGCCATGCAAAGGGTTTAAATGGCACGAACTGTAACGATTTCACAACATTTTTATGACAGCTCTGATGAGTGTCCGACTCCACACCCCCTGTCCGACTTAAGACGGAATGTCGGTTTGCAAATGCAGACTGTAGGTTAACATAATTCTCTAATTATGTAAGAGTAAAGATTTTTCTCGCATAATCGTTTAACGTTCAAATTGTTCAAATACCTAGAGTAATAAAGCCAAGCATGCAACCTTCCTCCATGTATATTGGCTCGCCTCCAGGCGCTTTATAATCTTGAAAGATCGCATTTTAAGCGTAATGCTTGTTTCGACGAGATATCTCATTCCACGCTTGTTTATTTTCTCTCGGATCCTTATACTTCAGGATTTTAGAACGATAATTTATTAAACTGCAAATTTTCATCAGAGAAAAAGTACGTGCATTTTTTTATTGCCTTTGAACTAAAAATTTCCAAAATATGTTAAGAGACCCCATTTAAAATATCATATGACGAACTCGGGGAATAAGAAAAATAGCGCTGTTATTAAGGCTTCCGAAGCAAAAGCAAAATCTTCACGAAGTAGAAGCTTTGCCGGAAAGTTCAGGGCATCCGGTGTTGACAACACGAGGGCAGAAACGTTTTAACGTCATTACGCGATCTCATTTGACAGCGTTATGTAATGTAAGCTCATAATTCTTACCCTCTAAGCGTTTAGTTTTCAATTTATATTTCAGCCGATCTTTTAATAGGATTCTTGCTTCCAATCCCGTTTTATCACTAATCACCCAGTATTTACTACATTCGCTCGTTAACGGAAATTCTTAAAACATCCGGCCACATATCTGCGCGTCGTAAGTACTAGTTCCAATAACGACATTTTAAGTCAGCTCTGTTTAACTCATGATTGTCGTTGTCTAAAAGGTTTCGAAAAGAGGAAATCTTTCATAATTTCCTACCTAATATTTCATAAATAGGTGGGTTTTTTCAATTATCCATACTTGCAAAAACATCAACATTTAAAAGACCATAATAATAGACGAACTTCGCAAATATCGTTTTTTATAGCATTTAAGCAGTAATAGTAGCTTAAAACAGATAATCCTCACTTTAAAATGCCTTGCCCAAATTTACTTTACATCCGGGTTCGATGACCCTAGGGAACAAAACCGTTTCAAAATAAAACTACAATCCTATGCAACAGCGCAATTTGACGTCGACCTAGATTTTTACCGTCAAAGCGTTTTAAGTTCAAATACACAATCTCTATTCTCGCTGGCAATATCCCTCCATCAACTGGAACAAGTATTATATTTCGTGGCAATTAGGCGACGCTTATCACCTCATATCGCAGTAATTCTTAACTTATTATGTGACTACGTCGTTCCTTTCCAATGGTTTCGTACGTTCCATTAATGAGTACCTTTTTGCTTTGATTTCTTCATCATAACATATACAACGGTTTTCCGAGAAAGCGCATTATTAACTCATAAAAAAATTCTAAACGGTCGAAAACGAGTATCTCCTACATATTAATGAACAAAATATAAAAATATCAAAGAAATCACATACTTTAATTCATGACATGTACATACGAACTATGGAACTTAAGTTAGAATGACAGCTATTGAGGCCAAAAACGTATTGTTCATCATTGAGTGATGCGATGCTTGAAATTCCAGATCAAAAGGGATTGGTGACTTCAGAGTGGAAACACTATCACAAATATCACAAAGCAATTGTATACACTAGAGTAGCGGATATATTTTCCATTTCAAGCGTTTTGTGATCAAATGATCCGCAAATTTATTAGAAGAATTTCTGCTGTCATCCCCCACCATCTATTGGCTCTTAGTAGTATTTTTATTTTTTCTATTGCAATAAAGTGACACTTTCCTCTCCTTAATCTAATTCCCAAAATATCAGACTTCTTTCCCCTCTCCATAAATTCAATTCACACGTATAGGGGCGCCTTTTGTGCTTGGAATCGTCGCCGAGGAATTTCGTATAAAGTCGTAATTTTTTTAACTTAACCGGGCCACGTTTTCATTATTTTTTATTCCTTCCTCGGAATCTGTCATTTTCACTCTGCTGCCTAGTTCCTCATGGTGTCTCTATTCCCACGAAGTATTACTGGCCAATTTTGTTCTTCTACAAAAATAACACATGGGAAAGAAGGTACTCAAGATTTTAGCCTAAAAATTCAAGAACCAAAGAATATTTTATCGCAGTTAGAGTAGGTAGTCACTATGGCTAAAGGAAGGAATCAATCGAGGAAGAAGGCGCAAGGTCAGGAAGCCCGTTTCACACGATACTTGATCCAGCACAAGACCTATCATGCTTGCCAGTATTTAATATTACAGACGGAGTCTAGTATGATTTGAACCGACCTGGAGTCTTCCTAGTATCGGCGAGGAAGCGGCATTTTCATTAATATCGTAGCGCATGTCCACTATAGTTTTGAACTTACCAATACATATATATTGCAGTAAACGACCAAAATAACTATCAGGATATTTTCATTCATTGTTAATTTCACGGCCATAACATAACTAGCAAAAGGTTCTATTAGGCGCTAATTTCAGAGAGTGGAGATCGCACAGCGACTGTAAAGGCCAGCGTGAATTGTCAACAGCAACTAGGTTCAGTTGACAGTGAGCAGCAAACTAGTACCACAACAATTATTATGAAGTAGCTCAGCGTGTATGATTGCGATAATACTTGTAAGCCAACATAATGGTTCTGTATTACACACAATACTGGACAGAAGCCATGCTAGCGACAATATTTTAGTTTGTACTGGAACAAGTATCGTGTGATACGGCTTGAGCCACCTCCAACCCCCCTCCCTTCTCGGCCCGCGGGCCTTGACTACGAAGCCAAATTGGGCACATAAGGAATAAGCTCGTTGCTCTCAGCCTATGAAACGGACCACATTTTCCACCGCCTATAATTGCCGACGTCGGTGGCGGCGTGGTATTTTTCTCCGCCTGCTAACCTGAGGTCGGGGTTTAGATCCCCACTTGTCTTAAGTTACACCTCTCTTTTTTACTATTTTATACCAATGTTTCGCGCAACTTCGCAGTTTTTATTTGCAATTTTACAATATCATCATATTTTTTGCAACAGTTTTTAGCGGCGGCTATGATTGGAGTCCTATTTGCATTGGAGGTTCAAAGCAGAAAGAGCGAATTCAAAAGCAGAAAATTTCGCAATGTCTTTCTCTTTTTTGAGCCTATGTACGTGAAACATATTCGGTGCTTCAATTAAGAATAGGATTTTATTAAAGGAGTAGGAAGAAATCCAGAACTAAACTAAAAACAATTAATACTTCTCTTAAGTGAAACCTCAACTTTAATACAGTCGTGGTATTTGAAATACAAAAAAATTAACTTCGCCTCAGTACTAACATAATAAAACATTTTTTTCTACTTGAAGACTACATTGAATTGATTTCATCGGAGTTCTTACTAAACCGGACTTAATGCGGCTAAAATTATAGATCATATCTCAAAAATAAATAACTGCTTATTCCATTATAACACTTGTAAAAAATGGGAAAAAGAAACAGGTTATATTCGAAGAAACTCTACCGGAGGTAAGTATGGTATATTCCTCTTCATCCTCGTAGCAGTTTTTAACTGACCCATTCATTCAAAAGTAAAGTCATTTACACGAATGGAGCCATGAAGCTTGGATGGTTCGAGATTATTGAATACATTGGTAGCAATGTATATTGTGATACGCAGATTGTGCGCATTAGCGAAATTCTGCTACAATATGCAATAATATGTGCACCAATATACAATGTGCACTTTACACTAGCGCACATTAATGTCGACGAGTGACGATCAAAAGAACGATCTTCGCTAAAGTGTTCACAAATTGACGGTACGCCTTTACATCATTTCAATTAATCATCAAAATTAGCTTAAAAATTGAGATTTTTCTGTTACTATTAATACATTTATCCCCACCATCACAAGTTTCATCTACTAGCGTAACGCAGACGAACTATAGTGAATTTGTTTCAACATGCTTAGCGCAGATGAAGTCACAGATTTCATTGTAACATGATCTGTGCTATCATATCAAAACAGTTTAGCGCGGATATGTGCTAGGAAAGAACCCATGCTAAAAATATTATTGCGTGGGATTTTAAGCGAAACGAGGTGTTAGTTATACCTATTGATAAGTCATCGAACATCGAAGTACGAAGTCTATTCTTCATATCCCGACAGTCAGTCCTCACTTCCGCGCAGACTTTCACGTGATTACGTAACATGTAAACAGTGTAATAGTCGCGATGAAGAGGTTACCAGATCAAGTGCCAAGAGTTTACGAGGAAACTTTTTACTGGCATATGAGTCACGAGCGTTGAGAGCAAACAGCGTGACCGGAGCATAGAGAAGAATAGAAGTCACGGACGGCATATTCAGGAACCACAAGAGATAAGGGGAAAAGTGTGTAAGAGAATGGAAATCGTAAAGACGGGTCGGGTGGAGGTTTTAAAAAAAACTTTGCCCAGAGACTTTTAAGCGTCCGATGGGAGTTTTGGCGGGACCCGGGTGAAAAATGTCAGCGCTGGCGGAAAATTGTGTTTTTGTGACTCACGACGTTTTCCGCTGGGGGTAACTGGGGATGGAGGAGGGTCGGTGAGACGTGTGAATTGAGATGGGGGAGATTGGGAGCACGGGCTTCCGTTTAAGGACACCGACCTGTGGGGAGAGTGTCGTAAACAGGAATCTTATGAAAAGAGGCAAAGTGGGAGGAGAAGTGTGCAGAAGTGTGGAATGGGAAAATGGGGAAAGGCAAGTGATTTTTTTTTCATTTCGGCGTTCTGCACCTTGAGGTTTCATGAAGGGATGGGTAGTGAAGATATCGGAATCCTGATGCTCTCAGCCAGGAAGCTCTTGATTCATGTTCGGATATGACTCGACGTCACGTTCAGGGTTAAGGTGGCAGAAGCTGTATCGTGAGCCATTAAGTGGGCATTATATTAATAATTCACCGATAAAATACTAGGACAACATTTTTTGAATTATCTCTGTTAATGCGTTTGAACTCATAAATGCAGCAATGGAAATTATACAAGAATTACACTTTATATTTATACTTTAATAAAAGCATATTATGACGATATATTGATAGTTTCCGGTGCAGTTTTAAAGATTTAGTCGAAAATGGTATGTAAATATGTCTTTAGTGACTTTTACTTTGTTTTACATCTTGATATATGCAAGTAACTATTTTAATAATATAAAATTTATTTTTTTGCATTTGGAAATAAATCTAATATGCAATCGAACTATTATGTAATATATTTAATATATCATTAGCCTACGTGTTGAAATAGCATTTAATTGTCATAAACCCAAACCTACGAACAATATTTAAAATTTTATGTGTAGGTAAATATCACTAACAATAAGAACAATTCGAATGCAGTATGTATGTTTCACGGAGATCTTAAAATAAAAAGATCATTACAGCCACCTGAAGCAAGGAGGTGAGAAAAAGATGAAATTAACATTCCAACTGATTTTTATCGCCAATTCCGCCACAACAGTCAGCAAGTTCTTACTCAGTTCGCTGTCATCTATCGTGAAATTAGTGATCACTCTGACTTTGAAACTATATCATCGGATTTAAACAACGTTCATGTGTGGAGCTTAGAGTGGGGACACGAACCTAATCTGAGCAAATGCACGGCGGTACATTTCTTGTGGAGGTCGTCCAACTATTCCCATGTATATGCTGTAGATGGTGTTAACATAAAGGCGACAGATGAAGTGAAGTATCTAGGAGTTACGATAACTTCGAACCTATCGTGGGGAACACATATAAGAAATTTTTGTGGCATGGCTCTGAAGAAGTTAGGATTCGTCAAGCGTATTGTGGGAAGATTTTCAGATGAAAAAGTAAAAGAGAGGTGCTATTTCGCACTCGTCCGGCCACACCTTGAATATGCAGCGAGCATATGGGATCCGGTGCAGAAAGACTTAATTCGGGAACTTAATAAAATACAAAGGAAAGGTGCGCGATTCGTCCAAAACTGCTACGGGCGTACATACAGCGTTACACAGATGTTAAACGAATTAGGCTGGGAGCCGCTAGATACTCGGAGGTTGCGCACTAGGCTTAGATTACTTGAACAATTGAGAATAGATATCTTTCAGAGCGACACGGAGAACATCATATTAGAACCCCACTATATTTCCAGGTCCGACAGAAACGATAAAGATATTTTACCGAACGGATAGGTATGGGTATTCGTTTTTCCCCCGAACAATAAGGGACTATAATAAATGCTAGGCGTAATTTCATTAAAGCGTTTCCTTTTTATATGTAAACGGCTGGTGTCCTAACACCCCCGTCCACACGCCTATTGAGGCGGCTTGCGGGGTAGTCTGTAGATGTAGATGTACTCTGGCCTACGTTCCCGATATTCAAGTTTGATCTTTTTCTAAACGTTTGTTGACATCCACATGTTATACCACCTTTTGTTCCTAAGAGGTCACGCCTGACCAGGACAAAAATCCTTCCCAAGCACTTCTTCTCTGGCTTTACCCTCGCCCATGAGCGTACGAGGGTAAAGCCGTAGAGGATCCGCTGCATAAGAGGCGTGAAAACCCCTGTTTACTCCCACTTGAACCTAGCTACGTGGTCGCGGGATCTTGGGCCGAACGAAGACCCATTTGAGACAATACGAACGGAAGGCAGTTGTTCATCGATCAAACTCGCGTGAGCGAATTTTTCTATCCCTAGCCGAAAGGGAAAAATAGTAATTATTTTGGGTATCACACTGAAAGCGAGAAGATGTCTGTGGGGAGGTAACTCACCTCTCTTGAGCACGAAAAACGTGACGAGAACGGATTCACCATCTGCTGATTAACGTGGATCTCCCGCCATCATATTCGGGGAGGTAGGATTTCGATGCACCTGCAATGATTCGTTACAGTGGCAGTGACGAATCACTTGCGCTCACAAGACTGGCCTTCCGGCAGACACCGCTCTGGGAGATGAGCAGTAGCGAGAAGGCATTTACAGAGTCCTCTGGATGGCCGTTCTCAACACTACTCCCTCATAGGGTTGTAGTCTATGTCTAGTCCCTCAACTACTATGTAGTGTATAATCGGCAATCCAGAGGACTCTGGGCATTTACATACTTGACCCAATGCTTGAGGCTTGTGAGATGTGTGTGGCGAGAAATTGAGACCCGAGAGGTGGATAGCGAGAAATACGAAGAAGAGACGAGTAAGGTATGATGGGAGAGGACATTACGAGAGTGGTGGCAATACGAATAAGACAGAAAAAAGGATAGAGATGGTTTGTCACAAGGAGTGGAGAGACCATGACGAAAAGGGTGATAGAAACGGAGAATGCTTAACTATTCCGAAAGAGTATGGATAAGAATATGAATTTGAGACTATGAGGAACTTATGAGAGACTTGACGACGTGTAGGATATGCATATGCAAGCGGAAGGAGTACCTCGAAAAGAGAAAGTCAGTATATGGAATGTCCAAAAACCTATCTACCAACCGGTAAGTGGTATCTACCAACGACAATAGTGTCATATCTCGTAATCGCGTATGATGACGAGATATCACACTATAGTGGGGCAGGGGTGGCCAAAGTTAAGCGCGAGAAAACACTCCTCTAAGATCCCATGGTGTACAACAGTTGAAAGGTGGCCCCAGGGTTGGATCGATTCGGCGAGAATTTACATACTACATTGCGAGCCAACGAAGGGGCGTGTGGCAGGGGCGTTCGGTTATTTTTCGTGGAAAAAGGATGGAATAGGTAAAATGAATTGAAATGTGAAAAGGAGGAAAGTAACTAGCGTCAAAATTTCGTGTTTTGGGAGTTTACTTTGTGAGATTTCCTAGATATTATTAAATAAATAAAGGTTGTATACTCCACAGTATTTATTAGCAACATAGTCTGGTTTTTACGCTCACGCGTTATGCTCTAGGGAATTAAATATTTTTTTCTCCGCGGCGAGCTCATATTTACACTCGGTTGAGCACAAGCAACAGAGATAGTTAGAAACTTAATGGTTGTGGTGAATGAAAACGCAGTGAAGATAAGGGATTATTTAAGTGAAAAGGAATAAAAAAGACTAACGCTGAAATTAGCTTAAAATTGGTCTGTAAGGTAGCACTAGAACTTTTACAGAAGTAAGTGGACTTTTGGTATGAATTCATTTAATTATTTCGTCTATAAAACCTTGGAAAATAAAATAATTTCAACATACATTTGTGCCGTTTGTAATTCATAAAGTTTGGGTATTTGTTATAAGCAATTAAGAGCATTCAACTTTGCAGAGTAGCGCAGTGCAATGGTAAATTTTGTTCGTCCCCGCATCAACAATCAGTGTGACAATATACCAGTAGCACATTTGCAAACAGGAAAACAACCAGTCAGGATGATAGGAAACGGTATACTAGAGATTTTTCAGAATTTTTTTAAAGGAGAGATCTTCATTAAAATGCACAGTTTTAGTATTATAGAATATAATGTGGACCCAAAGACTTATCATAATACATGTACAAATTTAGTGAAAAATATACCACTTATTGAACTGCAAGCGACGTCCAACTACAGCATGTGACTAAGACTTAAAGCTTGATTATTTAGATATACCAATTCGCAAATTGGCTTGGAATTTAAGAAGGCTATTTTTTGGGCTTTACGTCAAGCATAATTAATAGGTAACATCACCTTTGATATGGCCAGGGGAAAATAGGAATTAGCGCGAAACATCCATAGCCCATTGGTGACCGATTTAAACAATGGATAAGACAAAGTTCAAAGAACAAACTATTTGATTTTAATTATTTTAGAGCGCAAGTTTTCAGATATAGCTAAGGAAAAATGCAATCGCTTCCAATCACTACTCTTGTAGTAGTAGTACTTGGACTGAATGCAAGAGTAAATTACTTATTCAAACCTATACGTTGTATGGTTCCCAAGAAAATTACTTCCATTGATCCTGGTTTGAATGAACGCGTCATTAAATTTAAATGCCAATACATTGAAAAAGAAAAAAAATTGCACCAGTAACCAAATCTAAAATCAATGCTTAATACGTAAATTATTTCAAGTCTAGAAAATTACTGAAGAAAGCTGAAATATGCTATAAGGCAATTGTGGTAATTAAACTCATACATTTCATTGATTGGTTGAATTTACTGGTGATCATAAGAACGGCCTTCAGAAGATATTTCTTTTCAAGAGGTTTCTTTACACGCTGACACGCTTAGAAAGTGCCAAACATTAAGGGATTCTTAATAAATAAGTAAATCCTCTATGGTCATGAAAATGTAGCACAGCTTTGTGCTTCTTAATTTATTAAGCTTAATGTAGTGCGTTAAAAATTTAGCTATCCAAGTTTATAAAAACATTTCATACAGTGAAACCAGTTTGGAGAAACTGCGTTGCATAACTGAAGGTGGTAAAAAATTATCAACTATCTTCATTTTTCGCTTCCTGTGAATAGATATTTCCACGGATATATTGAAGTTTCTCATCCTCGTATTCAAAAATGAGTCTATAACAACAAGAAAAAATGAAGACGACTTGAGCGATTGATGCATCCTCGAATATTCTTATTTCATCACGAGTAGAATAAAAAAAAGAATTTTTGCTTTATAAAGCTTCAATTAATCCTTACGTGAAAGTGGAGGTCCTCAAGTTCATGTATTCCTATCCACCTCCCAATTTTGCATTCTCGTAAAACTCGTGTCATGTGCCTTGCAAAATACGCATTAGCCGGTCGGATTGAGTTGCGAAAATGAGCGTATCCAGTGGTTTAAGGTTAGCCAGGCCCCGTAATCAAAGACTGCTCTCGAGGGAAAATGAAAGAGCTTTTAGGAGGAGCTGAGAACCATACGGCGAGGGGGAACGGGGGGAGGAACAACAAAAGGGGGCGTGGACCCTGTGGGAGGGAATGTTCGACGTCCCTGGGGACCTAGGCGTGTGGAGAGAGGGAGTGTCGGGGAGAGGTGACATTTCGTAAGGCGTGAGGCCTTCCCACCCTTCTCCCCCCGACATGGCCAAAGACTCCCTCTTTAATACATATATCCTCGCGGTTAGCATTTTGCCCGGCGACGCGACGCTTATCACCGCAGGGGGCTTAGTTAAGATGAATCTACGGCGTCGAATAATCCAAGGGGGCCAAAAGGGAACACATATGAGTTATAGCCACATCCCAACACGCGACTAAATCTATTTGTCACGGGCCAAAAATTCGACGAAACACTTAATGCGATGACGCAATGAGAAGGGTAGACTGCAAGAATAATCTGAGGTTATGATAGTTAAATAACTCAATGACCACATTGAAAACATGGCTGAATAAAGTTAATTTGAAAATTCAATATGGTGATTGAAGGCATCATTCAGCTCATTCTCGACATAATGTGAATGGTTATAATTTTACGACGAATTTAACAACGAAGAATGACTACATTTTTCCGGAGGCATAAATTGGAAAATAAATGAGTATGATACGTAATTACTGTGTTTTAATTGTTTACTGGACGAAAAAGGGCAAGACAGCTTCACATTAATGACACACTAGGTTTTACTGAAAATTATTCTGAACTTTTTACAGTGACCCACTCAAATCCAAAACTCATTGCCGAAACAATTTCGCCATAAAAGACCCATTGGTTTTCATTTTGAACAGACATTTAATTAACGTTAAAAACTGGATATGATGCTGTAAATTTGTCTATTTCAGAAAAAAGGAGGTATTTTAAGGAATAACTTTTCCAAGCTTTAAACAAAAAAAAACATGCATACTTGTATTTAAATGAAAAACGAATTTTAGATACTGCTCAGGGTTGATCGACAAGCTATCAAAACCATAAATGCTACTGCGAAATAAAACTTTAAGCTCATATAAGGTGAAAATTCTTTGCAATAACAGTTCTTTAAAGAGAGAAAAGTTGAAATAAAATTAATATAAACACTAAAAGTTGAATAACGGCGGGTTGATAAACAAGCAATACGACCAACGATTCAATTGCCCATGTTGTCACAAGGAAACTGAATCTCAGCAATTCTCCAATCCTGCATAAGACTCCCTGGAATATTACTAGGATATATTTTTAGGTAGTCTGCCCACATTTTAATTCGAGACCCCAAGGGATAACGTGCAGTGAAACAAATACCTCTTCGTTCGAGATATATTTTGAGGAAAGGGCAGAGTTCGTCCTGGGAATGAGGGGGAGAGACTGCTTTATCCCCTTCATTTTGCAGAGGACTTCGGGTGATTGGGTCAACATAGATAGGGTCGCTCAGGGGAACAAGACGAGCCAATATAAGGTCCGGGGCAAGTAGGGGACCAAAAAGCGGTCAAAAGGAGCCCTTCTCACATTTAATACGTCGTATTTCCTCGGTGGGAGTAGAGATTTATCGATAAAAATTATATAACTCTCTTATTAACGGCGGCTTTAAACACGGAAGTTGACACATGAAAGTGGCGAGTATTGCGAGACCTCGATTTGTGTCGTCAATCGAAAGGCATCGTACTGCTCATGTGATTATAATTTCACCAGATACAATGCAATTATGTCGCAGATTCGATATTATATGTTCAGGCGCAGTAGAAGCCAGTCAATATTTTGTGCTAGTACAAACCGCGGTCGACTACTACAGCTATCGTCTCCTACTACCATAGAAATAAGTGCTAATACACCCACTTGTAAGTGACTTCCTGAGACCACTGCCACAGAAGTAACTTCATGCATGAAGCCGCCTGGAGAAGTAATATCGATAGAAAAGATCGAACTTTCTTATAAGACCCTTTCTTACACCTGAGGTCATGAGGACTAGTGGGATCACGAAGATATCATAAAATGTAAACACCGATTTCAAGTATGTTTTCCCCTGTGTTTGAGGTTTTAAATCATTATATACGAGTACAAAGGTGCAGTATACGATTACGTTGGTTAGGATGTGTATACATTTATGCCTACTTTGTTATTTTCTGACCCGGATATTGGTGGTCGAGTTTCCATTTCTTGTAGATGGTTAGTGTTTTTCTCAATTCGTATACCTATATGCATTTGCTTGTTTCTTCGCATACATTTCTGTGCTACTAATGGACATAGCTCAGAATAGCCAATGGAATGATGTCTCTCGCTGGTATGACCTTTCGCTTTCGTTGACGCCCATACTTGACGCTGTTTCCCCGCCAATCTGTTGTCACCTTGCCAAAAACAGCCATCTCGGCTTTTCCCATAAAATAGCATGGAGAGTAACGCAACTGGCCAGTAACTCCTGGGTCAATAATTTACGGAATATTTACCGTTAGTCGGTCCTTCATGTAGTCATAACTGGAAGGGGTAATAAGCCCCGTGGACCCGAAGCCTCAACGCAATCCATCAGTGAAACCCGGAAATTTCACCCGAAACTTCTATCCTTCCCAAAAGATGGTGGTATTCCAACTTGGCTTTTCTAGATGCACATGCTAATTTTTTTAAATAAGCCCATTGCATGAGCACTCCAGAAATGTAGAGCACCCCGCGAAGACGACGGTTTGACGGTGACTCGCAGACACGCAATAGACTTCGATAGGAATGGGTCCTTGTCCTTGGTGCTGGAAAACGAATAATCACAGGGAGGTTTTGAGAAAAACGTGACAAAATGTATTCAAATAAAGTATTCTTTCTTCACACGATCAGCTGAAATTGATAGCAGAACCTCACGAAATTAGAGCGCCTACACCCTCTTTTTCAGATCTTTTGCAAGAGTTATAAACAAGTTGATTTTTATAGCCGCAGTGGTTTGAAAATCTCTAAAAATGCGAGGTAACTGCGAAGAACACACTTTCAACGGGTTGAGGGTAATCAGGCGGGAACATTGTTGACTAAATATTGCCAACTCTGATGAGAGCACGGTATTTCGTCCCTCTATTCTGATCATTCTCTTCTTCACCCTACTACAACCCTAAAGAACTGTACATACGGTGACCTTTCCGGCATAAGAGCTGGCGCGGAAAGTGGCTAGCGTTAAAAATACTTTATGTTAATAACTTTTATACCATCTGCTGACAAGGGATGGAATGAATGGCAATTGCCAATTAGAACAAGTTCTATTTTTAAAGCTATCTGGCCGCACAGTTTTGCACATATGTGAAAAAGGAAATAAAATTTGACGAAGCTGATAAAGATTTTAATATAAAAGTGTAGAATACTGGAGCTACAAATGAGTGAGTATTAAAATAATTTTTTTACGCTTATGAATAATTAATTATATCTTTGAGTAATTTTGAACAGGTGATTCCCGTTACTAAGCATTACGACATTGATCTATTAACTCTAGTAGAATTAATGACTCATAGTTTTACCTTTATCGCTAAATATCACTTATACAGTCTGAGCGTCATCTATGTCATACGTAAAGTCTTTACCCGCGCTTAATTGCTTCCACGACAGAGTCACTGCCTGTGGTTTCTTTGGTACACATTAAGTAAATATTGTTCAAATGGTATTTATTTCTCGATCTCTTATACTATTCGGTGCAAATATCAGGAGATTTTAGGTCAATTAATCTATTCAGATGTATAAGCAAAATTTACCATAAGTTAATAAAAGACAATACTTTCAGCAAATAAATGAATCGAAGCAACCAAATTAAAATTGTAAATAAAAACTGCTACAAACTTGAAAGGTAACAATCTTGAATATTTCCAAGTATTTTTCTTTTTACTGACTTCAAATTATATATTTTAACCATTTGTAATAAAAATTTAAAAATTGTAAAACATTTCCCCCCCTCTTCACCCCTTCCTTACCCCTCTCTCTTTCTTCTCCTCCTACCTCACTCTACCTCTGCATTTCCTTTAGTCTGTATCCTCTCTTCTGTGAGAAAGATTGCGCATAGCAATCGAAATATCAGATATTATTGTGTGAGTGTTCCTTCTTTTGTGTCTATGATATATATATATATATATATATATAATTTGACGTAATATTTCCTAATATTTGCACCGAAGGGTAAATGTTGTTCGCCGTCGTATTCCGGCACTCAATTCCACAGGATCCTCGGAAAAGTGATCCTTGCTTCTATAATAACTAGAGAAGGTGCCCGTTGATATATAAACAGGAAGGAAAAAAATCAACACTAATACATTGTTATAAACCATTAATATCTTATTTAGTGCAAAGAAATATTGAGTTAATGGGTATACATGGAATCTAGACTTAAAACATAAGTATGGTCGGCATGGGGACGACGACTCAAAAATGATAAATTACTGCGAAAAATAGTTACGTTTTAGCAAACATTTCGGAATTTAGACCGGAATACAAAATTTGATTTAAATAATAATAATCTTTATTTTATTTTCTTTCTATTGGTACCTTCCCCAATAACAGACATCACTATTCTATTCTGACTAAAATGGCAATATAAAATGTAAAATACCTAAAGAGTGACTGAGTAAAACATTCTGAAATGTCCACTGAATGAAAAATTTGATGGGAGAAGTAGTGTCGGCCGGGACAAGAATTTCGGCATTCCGGAGTAAATAGGCATCCTCATCCTTCCGCCTTGCAAAACAGGTTAGCATAATCCAAACCCCGTCAATTAGACTGGACACCGAGCATTACAGGGGCGATGGTTATATGCAGAATTCCGCCTCACCCGTCTTCTTCCTACCCGGCTTTCAACCTTCTCCCTTCTCACACTCCCCTATCTGGGCCCTTAAAATGTCCTCATTCGACCTTTCGACCCCTAGCCATCCTGACGCCAAACCCCCACCCGCCCCTTATCCCCATGCGGTGCTAGGATGAGGAGGAGTGGTTTGGAAGGCAAGGTGTTATGCCGTTACCCGCCTACGTGGGAGAAAGCCTATGTCGGACAGATGAGGCTTCCGAAGGATTTCCCTCCCGCCTGAGTATAGCGTATGGCGGCGCGATGTCCAGTCCGACTTTTTAGGATCCCCTTTAAGCCCTGCACACACCGCGATATTTCTGACGCAGAGTATGGCACGGAAAGTTGCTAGTGGTAAATTTTTTCCAGGCGAATAACCTAACCATGTGAGATTGCCTTCCTTTGATGAAGATAGGAAGACGTACAATTTTTCTATCGATATGTCAGAAAAGTTGGGCGAAATTCCATCTTTATTTGTTTGTGAATAGAGAAACCAAACTCTATCAAGGGTAGGACTTTGTTACTAAGCCTTGAATATTGATCCTACCAATCAGTGGATATTAAAATATTTGATATTAAAATATTTTTATAATGTGTTACTTATTCCTCTTGAGTAATAATGCACAGGTATACATGATCAAAGAGTATTTTTCCCGTTACAAAGCATGCTGACAAGAACGACAATTCTCGATTAACTTTAGCCTAGTAAAAAACTGATAGTTTTACTATTAACGCTAGCTACCGCCAATACAATCCTAACGTCATCCGAACTTTTCAAAAATAAATTAAAAATTTCGGGAGACCCCTTGGCTATGTAACTGTTCGCATTGTTACAAGCACGAATTTGTAAAAAAAAGGGTGTATGTCATTGCACGATGGACCGTCACTAAGCAAGCTCCGTGTTTTTACGTGATACACCGATCACTCCTCTTCCGCGATAGCGTGAGAGAGGCAAATGACCTCATCTTCGGGGGTTGTACGGAGCTGGAGTGTCCACGGCACTTGTACTACGGCTACGTGTGTTTTCCCACACGCTCGCACACGGTCACAAAAGACAGCTACTTCAACATACCCTCTCCGAGAACCCACCCCTACACTCCTTCACCTTCCCCACCAGAAAGCCTTCACTCGCGAGCTTGCACGTCGGCCTCCCAAATGTTCTCCCAATTTACCCGCACTCGGGAGATAAACTTCGGCGGAACTCCGCCCCGCCCCTCACTGGCGCCACCGTCCCCGGCCGTTTTTAATCCACCTCGCACACGGGACGGCGTTCATCGGCCGTTCGCCGAAATTGGGTTATGAGTTAAATTGAATACATGGCCTAGCGGAAGGAAAGGGGGAGGGAGGGGGGGTACAGGGTGGGGGGAAACACGTTCGCAGGGAAAGAGGCTGTGTGGGAGAAGGACCATGGAAGGAGGAAATTATCTTGACCGAAGGACAAATGGCACGACAATTCCTCCTCGAATATATCACGCAGCAGACGAGAAAATTGGGTCTTCACATGAAATAATATTCCTTAAAAACACTTTTTTTAAACTGGTCTTATTTCAAAATGCACTATTTTCTACGTTTTCGTCTTCACACTTTTATTAATTAAACAATCATTGAAATTTTCTTTAGATTTTTTAAATTCCGTTACTACTCCTGTCTTAGTGATCGTAATCTTTGTTTCTCAATGTTTTGCAATGTTTCCAATGCATTACAATCCAACGTGTAATGCTTTATTAATTTTTTCTCTGCGTACTTAAATAAAAAATATTTAATTAAATTAAATCTGACAACGTGAAATATTCGAAAAATATACCTATATTCTGTCATCAAAATTAAACAAGCATGCAAAATTTGGGAAAGGTTGAACAACGGGAAAGGGGGTCAAAAATTGGGTAGTAGATATGCAATTAAACTCGCGAAGCAAGTTAATATAAGGCTAGTAAAAAATAATGAGTTATTTAAAACCAGGAATACGAGGAAAGTTTTCGCGTTGGTGAAACTTGTAGAGAAATTTCCGACAGTTATTTAAGTCAACAGACATATACCATTTCACAAAAATATTTCTGGAACAGAAATATATTTTGTTTACACAAGACAAAAGAAAAGAAAACAGTATCAAAATATTACCTACGATGTCCATTAATGGAACTTAAAATTAGATTCAATGTTTGCAAATAAAAAAATGAACATATTGCAATCATCGCTATAAACATTTTCTCTAAATTAATTAATTTTCACTGAATCGATTCAAGACACATCAGCGTTTACTCCAGCATGAGTGCATTACTCTCCAGTTTTACTGAAAAAAATGGCGTTTTTATACAGATTTAACAACATAAAATACTAACATAAGTCTGACTCTGCAGAAATAAACAATATCTCTGCCTCAATATAGTTTCCGGGATACTCAAATGGACCGCAATATTGGACCCATCACTACTCGGGTATTTTTTATTTTAATATATATTTGTTAAAATATCTAATGGCACGAAAAAATGATAATAGATTGTATCTCAGAATTAGCTCATTCATCGATAAAAGTGCAGCAATTAGTTGTGGCACGATAAGACGTGTAACAAATGTTTTAAGACATTACTGTTGAGCAAAAATAAAGTTATACCAATTTTTGTGAAATGGCCAGCCCTGAAAACAGAACAGTAGAACAATTTACCTTTTATCCATAAGCTTTTCTCGAGCGTCAAGATCAGAAGAAAAATTAATAAAAGTGTTAAAATGTGGATTTACCTTTAACCTTTAATCGACTAACTTACATTTAAATGTACGCTGAGATCTGGTGTCCTACGGCCGTGCGTACAATATATTGTGCGCTGGATGTGGTATTTAAACCCAAACGGCCGTATTCATAGATTTCCAGTTAAACCTGGGGTTATGCGGTTTATCTTAGTCCGGTCTAAGTGCGGTTTAAAACGGTACTATAAGTTGGTATTCATAGATTGGGTCGAGGGAGATAGCCTCGGGGACTAACGGAGTCCCAGACTTGCCTACCGCGCGTGGATGGAACGCTTGGCAACACCGCTATTCGTCAAGTATCAGGGTATTTCCTTAAATTTCTGAACTGGTTTTTGCGGTCTTCTGAGGAGTTATGCGTTGCCTTCGAACACTTTACCCATTCCTTTACCACTCATTACTTGCTTCTGGGACTTTCTTGTTCACTGAAATCGGCCCGAAATCCTGCTCCCTGCATTTTGGATATCTTCGATTTCGTTTTAGTAATTATTTATGACTTAGACGCGTTGCAATTCATTTTTCAATTTTTCTTTAAGTTTATTATCCTTAAAAATATATAACATAATCACCCGGTTTTGTTTCGTGTAATGCACGTAATTAATTTAGCTACAAAAATAATAAATTCACTAAAACAAGCTATTCATCTAAACGCACAGCTAATTGTGTAAACAAAAGGATGTTACAAAGTATGAAAGGTATGAAATATTATTGATATTATCGTGACTGAACAAAACTCACCATACGAAATGTGAACAAATGAACACACCTAAGCGATGTGAAAACAAATTTAATCAGTGAGAGCGATAATACCTAATAAAAAATGTACTTACTAAATTATAAAGTTTATTAACTAACCCGATTACCGATAAAATTAAACTAAATAAAAAAATAATTAACTATGTATCCTGAGAATGAAACTACTTCAATACTAATGAATTCAAAAAAGATATGGTACTTTTTTCACAGATTTTTATTTAAAGTCGACTGTCTGTGAAAAAAGTACCATATCTTTTTTGAATTCATTTGAATGGATTTTCACAAAGTGAAGCCTGAAACCATCGACTTTACTTCAATACTGCCTATACAACTATTTACGTCAGTATAAACCTAAATCACTAAGCTAACAATATTCCTAACGATAGAATAACAAAAAATATTACCACTTAAATTAGCTCTAACTTGGAGAACTCGCGATTAATCACTTAACACCTTAGAAAATCATAACACCTCAAAAACTGAAGAAAAAGATGCGACGCGCGGAGCTTATACTCAACGTTAAACCATTATTCCATAGGTTTAACTTCCTCCGGACTAAAGCTGCCGGGACTAAGGTCGATCAGCGTTAAAACGAAGCTATGAATATGAGTTCAACGACATCACCGGTCTAACTACCTTAAACCTACGGCAGGCGTAGCCTAACGTAACTATGAATACGGCCGAAAGAGTTTCTACTGAGTGTTCAAAATTAAATCCGGCCGACAGCGTTCGAAGAGGGAATTTTAATCCGTACGATAAGGTTTGGATGGAAGAAGCACGACAGACATCAAGCGTCAAATAGTTCAAGCTAAGACGGCATTCATGGCCAAAAGGTCCCTACTCTGCTCGAACAGCATAAGACTGGAGACAAGGAAACAATGCGTGAAAACATCCGTACGGGTAGTGGCACTCGACGGATCAGAAGCATGGACCATTGGAAAAACTGACCAGAAAAGAATAGAAACCTTTAAGACCTGGTCCTGTAGGAGGATGCTAAAGATGAAATGGACGGATAGGGTGAGAAACGAGGAGGTATACAGAAGAATTGGAGAAGAAAGGGCACTGTGGAGCACCATACGCCAAAGAAGAACACGGTGGGTTGGCCATGTTATGAGTCACAACGATTATATAGGAAGCATAATGGAGGGAAAAATTGAAGGGAAAGTCCCCAAGGAAGACCAAGAGACAAGTACTTGGGGAAAGGGATAAGGGAAGAAGAACCATAAGGAAGTGAAGGAACTGACATGGGATAGGGCGAAATGGAGGGCTGCAGTATACCAATCCTAGGATTGTAATACTATGATGATGATGATGATAAAGGTTAATACTCAATTAGCTTATCAAGCAAATCATAGTATAACGTATACAAGGAAAGTGCAGGCATAAATGTTGAAAATAGGTAACCCTTAAGAATTTGTGCTGGAAGCATAACGCAAAAAATGTCAACAAGCCAAAGAACTTAGGTGTTTCGCACGAAAGTAGCCACTCTTGAACGAAATTACGAATACTATCATGGCTGCAGCTGCTTAGGTAAATAAATGACTGCGATGGATGAAAGAGTCACATGACTACTGCCACAAATACGATTTTTTTATATTATGTTTCATTCGTCCTTGGAGAGACCTCGGGACATAAATAGAGCGAACCTTTGCGAAGGATTTTTTTTAACGCGACCCCAAACGCCACTCGCTAAAAAGACGCAAATATAAGTCTTTCTCCGGAGCACTCCCGATGGAAAACGAATTGACACGCCCACACAGCAATCACGAACTGTGGTGGTAGCGGAATGTGACAGCGGAGGCACAA
Source organism: Pyrrhosoma nymphula (assembly GCA_963573305.1). Classification (NCBI taxonomy): domain Eukaryota; kingdom Metazoa; phylum Arthropoda; class Insecta; order Odonata; family Coenagrionidae; genus Pyrrhosoma; species Pyrrhosoma nymphula. The sequence continues at coordinate 44,565,378 of OY754334.1, forward strand.
ATTCAATGGAAAGTGTGAGAGCGCGGGGTACGTAAGGAGTTTTGTTTTTCTCTTCCAAGTCGGTCTTTTTTCGGGCGATACAAAAAAATATCGATTAGGTCGCACCAGTCAAAGTAAGTAATAAAGTACGAGGTGGTCGTAAGAAATAAAAAACCTCCCAAAAATCGGAATTTACAGCGGAAACCAAAACTATTTACGAGGAATCTGCAAGGCGGGATTTGGCCCACACAATAAATCACCATCAAAACATTTTACGGGCGAGCAAATCCTGGTGTTCTGCGTGAAAAAGGTTTGGGGAAGGGGATAATAAAAGGACAAAAAAGAATGAGAGAAAGAACACCGGGAAGAAAAAGACACGACTCGAGCCACTAATCACTTCCTTTCTTGTTTTCCCCTCCGACGCCTCTATATCCTCCCCCTACATCCCACTCATTAAGGATCCCACTCAAGTAGGGTCCCACGTCAAGGGAAAGATAATTATTAAGCCCATGTTTCCACACGGAGGATGCTAAAAAAATGCCATCACAAAATATGCACCTGAGCTTCAACGAAGGAAGGAAAAAAGTGTTGAGAATTGCAGCACCCCAGGAAAAGATAAAAGTAATTCAGGAAAATCCTCGACAGAATTCATTGCAGTAACCCATAAATAAAAGCAAAACTGTACCTTTATTACACTGAATAAACATCCGCATGAACTAAGGTTCTAATCTAGATATTTGAATATCTCACAGAGTTTAGGAACCACTTAAGAGTCATTGCCTGAACTGTATCAAGGAAGAAATTATAGTTCATTCATGTCCGCTTGAGACCACACTGTGTAAAAAGACTTGAGGGTGGCTTAACTGCATTCATGTTTCCCGATACTTAGAATTCGAAATCTAGTTCAAGAATGTAGTGTGTGTGGTAAAGATATGCATGGGACACGAGGAATCAGCTAATTTCAATATTTATTTACATAAAATAAGAACCCGAAAAGTTACGCCTAGAGTTTCCGTCGATGTTAAACTTCATCTCTTCAGTCTTAATTCATTCCAATCTTTGGTATCACAAGTTATCACCTCAGCTTAATTTTATCCGCCTAGGCCAAGGAATGTGTGAGAGGTTTCGTCTGGATTATTTCCATAGCCTCGATCTCTTCTAATTGAATAATATTTCACTCCTTGAGACCTTTCTATTAGTGATTGTGATCTATATTTTTCAAATTCTCACGTTATATACCGTCGGGTTCGACCTTCCAGAGGTATTGAAGAGCTCCTTGCCATCAACTCTCAGTTCCCCTCAAAACTCTGCACAAACTCGAGAAGTCTGTAGCAAAGTAACTACTGAGGAACGAAGTTTCTCCACCAACTGGTTAACAGCACAAATAAATAAATCTTTTATAGGTTAATTATTAAAGCCGGAAAATATTGACTTTTATTTGTTGTTTTTACCTTCCCCCACCAATGCTATTATAGTACTTTAAAAATGTCTGGACTTTGTATTAGGAGAGAGTATTATTCTTTGTTGGTGAGTTGAATGTGTACATTCGTTGGGACTCAAGTGGGAAACGAGTGGCCATCCACTCAACGCACATGATGACTTTATTATAGAACATTTTATTCATACCTTCGCCTACCTCAGCAAAATTTCCAGGGCAGCCGTGACTTGACAATGCTGAACCTTCTCCTCTCGTCTGTTCCCCCCAAGGCGCTCCCCCCCGGGTGAAATATCTTCGACTCGGACTACGAGTCCCTAGACGCAGTTTTCCATTTTCAGGATCCCCGGAAGCTTCGCGGAGTTCCCCCACTCCTCGCGCACCCCGCATTGCCTGGCCATAGGTTTCCTGGAAGGACTTTAACTACTGCCTCGACCTAATCCCTTGGGGTGTGCTTACCTCTTCATCTCCTGAATAAACAATGGACTTCCTCTACGCTGTCCTCGAGAGTGTCATAAAAGATCCTTCCCCTATTGTTATGCCCAGCATGAAAAAACTCCCCTCCTGGTTTTAATTGGTTACTATCCACATTCTCGACAGCAAAAATCGGGCCTGGTATCTTTACACATACTTTCCTAATGTAAACACTCGTGGTTCCTTTACGGAATATAGCCATTACCCCAAGAGTCCTTGATCCGTCGAGATTATGAAGAGAAGGTGTACGAAAAGCATATCTTCAACCGTTACTTGTTATCCCAAAAATGTAGGTTTTATGTCAATCGTCACTGTAATTATCCTCGGATTCCAAATCCTTGCTTCCAATGGTAATCTTAGAGCCTTGGCCTAAAATATGGAAAATTTCTTTCTTTAACGAGCCAGATTGTGATTACTCCAACAGTTAGTAACAGCTCGCACATGTTAGTTTTTGCGCTTTTCTCTACCATAACTCTCTTCCTCTGAACTCTCATCTGAATCTTCAGCGGGCATCTTATTATTACCGGAATGTTTCTCTCGGATCATGATCTCAATACCATCGCAAGGTACCTAAAGCATGGAACTTGATCGAAGAATACAAATTTCAGGCGACGCTACAGAAAAGTGAAATCGAATCGAAAATAATTTTAATGCGAGGGGAGTAGGGGTGAGGGGGGATGAGAAGGGTGGGGAGAATTGAGAGGGAGGGAGAGTAGGGGGAGGGGCGGTGGACACTCTTTAGATCCCGTTTGTGTATTAGTGCACCAGAAGCCTGAATAGAATCGTGTACGTCAGTAAATGAGCGCAAACCAACATTTAGACAAAATGTATGTTGGCTGTTTTAAGTAAAATTTGAAAATCAAGAATAAGTATTCCATTTAGAATAATTTTTGTTACGCCATCTGAAAGAGTATAAAAAGAGATGAAAAGTCACCAATGTAAAATTTTCTCCTGCCATTAGTTCCTAAATAGCATTCATTGAAAAAACAAATTTAGCCAAAATGGGTAAGCCGGCCGTTCTATTGCTAAGAGAATAGGATAGAAATGGCTGAAGGAGTTTGAGATATGGTCTAAGAAAAGATAGGAGTTAGAAAATTACGTACTAGATATGGGAGGGCATGAAATGAATTCAGGGAGAGAAATTAAAGGTCAGAATAGATATTTGGCTGACGTTGGGAAGTTATAGTAACTTGAAGGCCCAGAAAAAATGTACACTAAGATAAATTATAAATTGAAAGTAATAGATAGGAATGATTTTACAAAGGATAAATCGATGTCAGAACTATGAAGAAATGAAAAACTTCGTTGTCTCAGGCGTGACTTCGTGAATTTGCTTAACATTGTGAATGAATGACCAATAGCTAAATAGACTTGAAAATCGAGGAGGAGAATTGAAAAGAACAGTAATTTCAAATGTGATACGGCGAAGCAGGTTGAAAAGAAAGTGGAAAGAGATGAAATTAAAGGCAAGATATTTGAGAATAAGCATTTGTAATTGATAGATTCCGTCAGAACCGGTAGAGCACCCTCAGTGTGTGATACAATATATATAGTGTAAATTTATACATGCAAGTACCTACAGGAAATGTAAATTGGACCAGATTGTTACATGGTATATAGCTCAGGAGGAAGTACGAGGAATTGAAGACGGAAGCAGTTGACATAACAGTTTTTTCGAGAGAGAGAGACCATTCAGAAGTTTAATTTCCGTTACAACCGGTTGAACACCATGAACATATGAATTTAGAAGGAGTGCAATTTTTTCTTGAACGTACAGGGAATGTGAATACCTTGAGATACATTTCGTTTGCTCCCTTAAACGTACTCAACCTATGGTAAAAGCCACATTACTGAGCGGTTGATAGGAAAGATTGACGAAAAAGGGTATATGTAGATGAGGAAAGGAAAAAAGGTAACAGTGGAAGGAAGAGTTGTGCATTGGAGAAGCACACCGTGTGGGGATTGTTTACGTCTAACTTCTGTCATAACCAGTACGACACGCTGAGCTTTCGTATCTAGTTGGAGTACAGTTTTCCACACAAGTACCGGCAAAGCGAATATAGGGATATTTTTCGTTTTCACGCTTCAACATCCTCAACCTATGGTAACAGCCACACGCCCGTGGCCACCCATGACTGACTTCCGACCCCCCGGCCCACACGTTTAACGCCCTCCACCCTGCCGCCCCTTAAACCCGCCAATCTCGCCGCCACCGACTGGAAAACCTTCCCTTGCACCCCCTGCCAAACCTCCCTCTCCCTTTCCCCGCCATGGTCTCTCCCTGGTATACCCTCATGCCCCAAGTCCCATCCATCTCCGGTCGCTCACGGTACGTTTGCGGGGATAACTCGATTGCCGGCCTCCGAGAGTAAAGGAGTGAGGTTCACGGGGGAGGCTTGGTGGGTTGGCCCATGGGGAGGGCTGTTCTAGGGCGGCCATGTTCCCGGGTGCGTAAGTGCGTGAGGATCGGGATTGACAAGACGAGTGAGTTAAGGGGAGGATTATAAAGGTGTCGGGGAATGAGTCAGGGGTGTGGGAAGGTTGCATGGGGTAAGGACGTGCTGTGCAACGATTTATTTCCTGCGATATTCACAAAACATCGCTCGGAAGCAATAAGTTACCGGGTTATGCTTAACGTCACTTTGCTATTGAAACGTTAGAAATTTTGGCATTTTGTTATTGGAATTGTTTTTATTATAGTTAAATGTGTTCTTATAACTTTGAGAGATCTTCCGATTCCCGCGATATTTTGTAATATTCTTTTTATTATTTCCGGGATTCATTGCATTTAGTTGCAGTTTCGCCTCTCTTCCTGGAGGCGTCGTGGGGTAAAGTCACTTGACGATACCTCCAAGAGAAGAGGCAAAATGTCGTGAAAAATCAAAGTACCACTTTTTTTTGTTACTTCTTGCAATGTTTTCTTTGGCTAGTTGTTTTTGACGGGTTTTTTGACGAAGAAGAAAAGGAGGACTGATGTGAGTCTGGGAAGAGAGAATATGCTGTGTACTTCTGTTAGAAGATTGCTTTTGATTATCAATAAATCAAGAAAGTATTATGGGTTGTTGACTATTGCACAGCAAATTGCTGAATTCATTAAAAGTGGTCCGACGTTACACTATATGTACAAAGGAACCTGCCTAAACGGCCATGTTCCTCGAGTGGTCCTCTCTTAAAGCGGCCGGATATATTTGGAAACGGAGCAAAAATTTCCTATAGAAGCAATGTACATTTCCCCTCCCTTAATCAATCATCTCCTTCAGATTCCAACAGCCACCCTATTTTAGGTTAGTGGCCGCCACTTCCGTGGCCAGCGACTAACCTCGCAGATGGAGGATTTACGTTTTCTTTACACAAACAAGTCAGAAGATTCCGCTAATACAATAATTTATATATATATTTCAATATAAATGTTCACCGTTACTTTAGTGGCTCATCCCGTGTTGAGGTGATGTTCACTCATTCAGTTAACCTTATTTCTGCTGCTAGAAATATTCTTTATCCCAAAAACCTTTTCAAACTATCCTAAATGGTAGGTTTCGAACAGCTCAAATAACTCTTAACTGCCATCTTCCTGGCCCCAATGATACGCAAAGACCATCACTCAGGTCTATTAGCAAAAGTTTATACTGTCAATCAACTTTCTCTTTGTTACTAGGTCCCTATTTCACTCTAAATTACACTTATCCCTCAAAATACTGGGACACTTACATAAATCTTACTTGAAAGAAAAAGTAGTCTCATACCCCTAGGAGTTAACAATGTGTTTTATTTGCATGATTTTTTAGTTATTTTTTCAAATATTGTACTATTACGGGCTGATCCTCGGGCATTTATTTTATTATTAAATATCAATTTCACAAGGAAATTATTGGCTGCTTCTGGGTATTGGAAAATAAATTAAAATTGTACTGGAATACACTATACAATTTGGTATTGAATGTTATGATATAATACGATATATGAACTACCATGTTATCAGAGATAGTTGGGAAATACTATATCGAAATGCGATTCAATATAATCATTTGATATGATTCGATGAGGGTATAATTTGAAGTTTTTATACGTTTTGTATGGGTAGCTGCAGCAATTTTAAAACCTCACATAAAGCATATTCTTATAAAGTATGCATTCATTGATGTATGTTTATCCTTAAGGTTGCAGTTCGCTTCACCACAACGCCAAGTTCACAGATGGATATGTAGTTGGATGTATCCAACTACATATCCATCTGTGAACTTGGTGTTGTGGAGAAGCGAACCAGAAAAGAAGTATTCCAACCATTCAGAATGTATCTGTGAGAGTTATGTGATACACATTAACTGAGGGGAATAGATGCATAGGAAGATTTATCGATGTAGACCATGGATGGTATGCATAAGCAAATCAGAAGAGAAATTAAAAAGAAGACTTTTATAGTTTTGCAAAGGAAGTGTAAGAGAACACCCCCTAATCTCGGGAAAATTAAAGGTAGGATGGTTCATGGACCGAGCGTTTATTTGTTAGACCAAAGATTATCGAATTCAGTGGCATAGCTTGAGTTTGACATCATATATATATATATATATACCACCCAAATAACTTTCCTAGATGTCGAAATCTCTTTATCCAACTGTATATTTAGTCCCTCTGTCCATATTAAACCCACAAATAAACAGCAATACCTTCACTTTAGTAGCTGTCACCCCTCTCAAACAAAGTGTTCTCTCCCATACTCTCTTTCCATCAGAGGTCATCGAATTTGTAATAATCCGGAGTCCCTTGACCATTTCCTATCCAACCTACACCAGTCTCTTCTCCGCAGAGGATATCCTGACACCCTTTTGTATAAAAAAAAACTCAGAAAGTCTTACCAACCTAAACTAACATCAGATTTAAACCCTAAAAATCTTTCCATCTGCACCACATTCTTCCCAGGCATACAGTCCCTAAAGCACCTCCTTAAAGAATTATTTCCCATCCTTTCGAATAACCCAACAACTACTAATTTATTCCCTAAATGTCCATCCGTTACTTATAAGCGTCCCCCCAACCTATCAAACTTATTTAAGGACCACGAACCGACTCCCGAATAAATTCCTAAATTCTCATCTTCCTTCCGTTTCCTCACCCTCCTGTACCACCTCTAACATTGTGTATATACTTTTTTGTAAGCTATGCCCGGCCTTTTATATTGGACTTTGCAGTACACCACTTAATATCAGGATAAATAATCACCGTGCCTCATGCAACCCATCCTCCCAAAATTTCTCTCACTCTGTCCCTACTCATGCCGCTTCCCATACCACTAAATTTGATAATTGCTACAATGTAGCTGTTCTGGCCTCTCTACCCTCCACAGCCACTCCAATTACTTTGAGAACATTAGAGCAAGCTTGTATATTTTATTTTAACGCTCTCCAGCCACCTGGCCTCAACCGGTCCCATTAATTTGTAAACATCCTCCCCTCCCCCAACCTTCAACATTGTACTTATAATTTTGTAACATCTTCTCCCCTCCCAAGCTTCAACTTTGTATATTTCTGTCTCTTAACTTGGTCATGGCAACTTCACCATTTCGTCTTTTACATTTCCCTTACCTCCATTCCACCCCTCCTTTACTTTTCACCTTTCCCCTCCTCACTGCTCTCTTCCCCTCACCATCCCAAACATTTCCTCTTCATTCTTCCTATACCTTTCGCTGAAGAAGGTGGCGGCGATCCACCGAAAAATTTACAACCCGTGTGTGTCTTTTTATGTGTTTTCATTTTGGTCACACTTGTGACAAAGTTTTTTTATATATTTGTATTCACGCTCGTGAAAGCTTCCAATATATATAGGTATATATATTCATTCATTTAAAAATTAAAAGAACAGCATTAAGTAGTAATATTTTATTATTGTAAGCCTATATAATTTATAATACTACCAAAATCTATTTTATCAGCCCTGAAGATGATGGCAGAGACAGCAATCGAAACATTGGCAACAGCCGCCTTCTTGACACAATGGGAAACCTGAGAAAATATAATCCGCCTATTTTGTTTCTTAGTATACGTTCAAAAGATATAAAGAAAGATTCCTTCATCTTTTTAAGTTTTTAGTTGGGATAGAAATGGATATCTTGGGATACTTGATAGTTTTTCTTATTTTTTTAAACGATTTTGAAAGATTATTAAGCCCAATACCGCCTCTACAAAATTTCGCTCCCGCCGACCCCCCCTAACTATGTCCCTCTTCAAACTATGACGACACATTGAATACCTAGTAAAATTTTAGATTCAAAGGCTACACTAAAATTCGAGCATTAGAATATCGTCCATCGTTCCAATTAGCTTCCCCATTCGTTCGCATGACGCCATCTCCTCTGGGGCTCGACGGGGCTGTAGTGAGAGAGTGCTCCTTGTGGGGTTAAATTGGGCGTGGACCCTTGCTCCACGGGGGGCGGCGACTGGCTTGGGGGATGTTGTAAGAGAAGACGCTGCGGGATGTCTTTATAAAGTTGAAGACGGCGTTAGGCGTCTTGAAGGAGTCGACGCGTGGCTTTCGTTTGCGTGAATGGATTTGGGGGTCTGGCGCGCAGCCCGACGTCTCGAAAGGGTATCGGATTACCCGTCATCTTTGCTAGCGAATGCGGACGGAGGAGGGTCCTTAAAGGGCGACAGAGTGCGTAAAGAGAGGCCCTTCTAGGTTTATGTCTCCATTCTCCGACAGAACCCTTGAGGTCGCCTCTGCGTCCTCTGGGGACGTAGTTGCGAAGGACTTACGAGAAGCAAACACTTCCAAGGAGGCGTCTGCCGTGTGATCGACTTGAGAAGGTCTCCTATTAACTCCGAGAGTCAGAACGAATGACTGCATATTTTCATCCTTTTTCTGTCTGAGTAGTTGAGAAATTCTGCTTTCACTAGCGGCGAGGCTTAGCCGCTGGTAATAAGAAAAATTAAATAAAATGTACGCATTAGTTGACGAACATATTTAAATAAATACCTTTCAGTGGAGAGTGGACAAGCAGCGCAATTAAAATAGAATTAGCGTCTTTTAACTTCAATAATTGCAGCAATTTACCAATAACTTATAGCCTAAGATTAATTATTTGGGTTTTTCTTCTAACTTTGAATTCGGCAATCTATAGTCTACTAGAAATGGCGCTTCCAAGATTTCCGTTCTTTCTTCTCTCTTCACATCCAGTAATTTATCACACTTTCTCTATGTTGCTCTTCTATTTCAACTGTCCAAATCTCATTCCTTTTATTTTTATGCTCTCTTGGAAACTACTAGAGCTATGTATTTCTTCCCGGAAATAATTTCGATTTCTATTTCTTCCTCCGGTATTTTAATTACTTTTACCTCTGTCTTTACTGCTAACATACATTTCATCTGCATTTTTCGGTTTTGGTCAAAAAATCTCTTTTAGTCATGAAATATCCATTCACTTCAGGTGTTTGCAGACACCTAAAAATAAAAGGGAGGGTTATTTTTCTCATCCTCATCATGTCTATTATTCTTTTTGTTTTTACATAACGTTCCTTTTTACTTTTCAAAATACATTTGCCATTTTAAAATTTTATTCCTAGAATAATCAGTGATCTAGTTTTTTCCTTCTTTTCTACTTCATGTATTTGTTAGTCTGTGTTTAATATAAGACGTTCTAGTTCTAACATGATTTTCTTGGCACTTTTGGTGATGGATACCACCTGCTCTGGCCTACCTCTTTTAAACTGCGTATGGAATCATTAAAATAAGTATGTTTTTGCAAAAAATTACAGGAACGGGTTTGTAATAAAATCAGAATAATTTTTAGTGTGATGCTCAGGAATGTAAACCATTATTGATCCAATAAAATTATTTACATTTATTTCTTAGTATGAGATTCGATTTCATCACAATAGTTTTTTAACCTTGACCACTCCAGCGATCACTTAATCGAAATGTCATATAATACATGGCAAAACATTTTTACCAGTTAGAGTGCACAACGTACGGCGCGCTGTTACCAATGCTTGTATACGATTTGATTTTAATGCTTTTATGATAAAATACGCAAGTGATCTCTCAAGTGTGTGTGTGTGTATGTGTGTGAGAGAGAGAGAGAAAGAGAGCTTAAGGTTTTGGCCATCATTGGGTGATCAGGGCATAAATCATATCATAGGTAATGTATTCCTATTTTAAACGAACATACATTTATTACTATGCATTCTATACATATAACGGTCATAAATTCCATTTTACGAAAACAAAATACACTGAATAATTTCCGTTATGATCCCTAGCATTTAAAACTGTAGCATTATGTGAAAACATTTTGAAAAAAAAAGGTACGCTACCATGATTTACAAGTTCACATGCACTATACCTAGAAAAAAATCATGCAGGATCCAAGGAAGAATTTTCAACTTTTTTCTTATCATGGATCACTTTTTCCATCCTTTTCAAGGTATCTTTTAGGCTCAAGTGGTAATATATACTCCGCTTCTACAGCAGTAATCAATCAGAGAGATGTTCCGGTTACTTACACTATTTAACAAAGAGCCACCTAAAACGCAATCGAACAATGTTGCTTATTGAGCACCGTCGCACAGTGGTCTGAAATCGAAAATCGCCGGACAAAAGTCCAAAATAGCTTGTTTTGCGATAGAAACTTGAAACTTTGCACAAGTACTCACAAATGTTTGTGCATCATGAAATGGCAAGTCATTTTATATAGGTTTCACCCGTTTTTTAGATAATAAGGCTTAAACACGATCAAATTTCCAAAATAGCTCTCGCTTTAGTTTTTCTTCGAAAATCTTCAAAGTTAAACATATGCCGTTGAAGTAGATGGATTTCAATGAAATAAAAAACGTTACAATCTGTTAATGTTGTACTTTTCCTGTGCTTTGCATGAATTTAAGGGATTTTAGTCGATATTTGTGTGCTATTACGTCACAAAATGGCGGACGCTTTTTTCACTCAAAATTTGACATAAAGCAGTCAATAACTTTTTTAAAACAAAAATGTAACTCAAGATATTTGCACAGAGTGTTAGTCAAACTCATTTTTAAGAGTATTATGCAAAAATCTTAGAAAAAAGTTTGCGATCTTTGAAGTAATAGCGATATTTCGATCGCGCGCCCCGACCTGTCTCTGCGCGGCGGGGCTCGGAAATACCGTGGCTCGGTTGAACTTGATCGGTTCTGTAGACCTCAAATGTTCGAATTGTACGTTTCTAAGCTAAACACGTTGTGGCTGATATCCAAATGTTGTACACTGAAGATATTTCGAGGGTGTGGTAACGAGCGAATGGATCAGTAAACGTGTAACTGTGGTAAATTTGTCGTTTTTTTTTCTTCTGTACACTTTTGTACACGGATCAAGCTGAAAATTATGAACGTCTTTCACCTCTTGAGTGCGTATGCATATTCCGCAGGTACCCAATATGGTTTAGAGAGAAGGCTGTCTATAGAATTCTTTCTTTTCCTTCCGTCCCTTCCGAGGTACTCGCCCTCCCTCACTCCACGAGGGTCCCGTGAAAAAGGGCCGTTTTATGACGAGCTCTGTCTTAACGGTAATTTTGGAAATATTTCCGCTAGGATAATTTCGAGGAAGTTTCTCCGTCTCATTGAATTATTTTTGATGCATCAGAAAAAAACAAAACAATATACACTCTTACTAATACCTATTCATTAACAATCTTTAAAGTTTAATATAATCGTTAATGTTTTTCCTTAAAAAAACATCTTTTTCCAATTCATCATGTTGCCATGTAGGTAAGTTATTTAGTACATGATAGCAATGTTAAATAGAAAGCCTTGTTACATGCAAGAGAAGAACATTTAAATAACAAATATAATATGAATTAAGAGTAAAATTTAAAAAGTATTAAGAAATTAAATCCTAGTTAGCGAAAAGAAAAAACGCTTAATAAAATTTCACCCAGAGTAAATTATTCATATTGAATTTCGGAAATGGCATGAGTGTAGAAGTTGGAAACGCGTAAGTCAAATGGACCGTGAAAGATAGAAGGTCTCAAGTTATTACTTGCAGGTGAATGGTAACAAAAATATTATACATTTCGAGCTTCCATTGCCTCTTCTGAGAGCTGACCTAAGGGAAGTATCGCCTCTTTCGCAATTTCACTTCCATACAGGAGAACCTTGTGTACTGTGGTTGGAATGTAGTACCATGGATACATCTCCACGTATAACTGGGCAGTTCTCAGGCAATATTGCGAAAATGTCTCGTTGTTCAGTGGCAGACCACTGGATAATGCCTTAAGTATAATGGGCATTTTTTTCACCAAGTCGTAGTTAACTCCTAGAATGAAAATATTATATAAAGATATTTCAAATGTGTTTTCGCAGTGTAATGACGAACATTCAACCCATGCACAGATATTATTGATCTGATAAGTTTTATAAGTCTTTTATTTCAGCTGCCAGTTTCGGAGAATCAAAAAAACGTCTTGCAGTATTTCCGTCATTGGTATTTCCAGAGCCAGGCCTGGGTACATCAACGATTAACCCCATTCTTTCCCTGAAGGCTCTCTGTATCATTGCCTTTTTCTTGGAAAGTTGGGTTTTTAGACAACTACGAGCCTACAAAAATATTCCAAAGTTGTGTATCTCTCTACGTCATTTCGCCGGTTGAAACCAATCAAAATTTTCAGTTTTGATGTTTACTCACCTGCCATTGCTTAAACTCCAATCGATAAGATATATGCAAAAGGAACTCAAAAAACTTTATATAACAATGCAACGTAGATATACCAAATGAATAGTTTTCCACATTTGCCGGTTTACCTTTCATGGCTTTTAAATCATTCATCTCCGATGTTCTTGCTCCGCAGTTATAGCACCTCATACTGGCACCATCGGTCAATGCATTGCATACCTATAAGAATCGTTTGCCATAACTTTGTAAAGTCACATTAATTCCTTTCCAAAGCCCAATTAAATTCAATTTTTCTTATCATAAGCATACTTGCAGACTTACTTTTCCATTTATCATTGTGAAAAGCAAACTGAAGGTGACAGAATAGCTCCCAAAATTACATTTCTCTAATACATCAATCTGCCTTTGAATGTGGTCTCTTTCCGCCTTAGCAACCTCCTTGGTTTCTTTGAGCCATTGAAGTCGGATGGGCCGAAAAAATCTTGTAGATGACGGACGAGGATTTGCCCAGATAATCTCTCCTGAATTCGTGTTAGTATTATTATTTCCCATCCTTATTCTTATTTCAATAGCCAAAGACAAACTAGATGCACTTAAATCTCTCACCTGTAGCGTCATTTAACAAACGAAGTGGCACGAGGGAGCTCATGAATAAGAATTCATCAGATGATTCCGCTTGTTCCCACATCTGCTTGTATTGGGCATGGCCCGAGCTCCCATCAAATCCGTACTTGCATATAAATGTGCATTGTACGTCATCGCTTGATGCTTGTGCAGTGGAAACGGATGCCAGTACCCGCGACACCGTATGATTTCGTAGAGTTTGAAGATTCACTTCACACATATTCTCTGTAATGATTATCCCTTCTGGATATGCCGCGCCTTGCTTTTAATACTCTGTCATAACTGAGATAGAGCTTATGTCCGTAACTAAGTGCGGAGGTTCGTAGAGTATTATACTGACTCTTAGTCAACCCCGTAGAGATGATTAAAGACAGACCGTCCTCAGGCGACATCTCTGTCTGGAAATTTTCAGCTTTCCTCCATTTCGAGAGAAGTCTACTAGCCCTCATAGGAGTGGTTGTTGTTACTTCTGTTATTAACTGAGCAGCTGCAATATCACCTTCTTCCCTTAAACTAAGAGAGGTTGCCAATGCGAGCTCAGAGGCTGAGGAGTCTTAATATTTTGGACTTTTCTTCTTTTTGACCTATCAGATGCCGTACTAAACTCTTTTTCTGGCCTTCCCATTGTACCTGATATAGTAAACGTTTACACATATATAGCCCAAAATTTAACAAATGTATGTACTTGCAACAAATCATGACCACAAAAGAACATTATCGGAGAACACATACCAGTCGCTGTAGAAGTACTTGGTAAATAGTTTCAGGAAAATCGATTGACTCAGCGAGCCATGCATAATTTTCCTTCAAAAATCTCTTGTCACTTCGGGAACATTTTGCCCACCTCTTCAGATATGGCACTAACAATTTTATCCTAATGAATTCGCGGAGGCTTTTTACAGCGTCTTCAATATGTATTATATTTAAACTCCGAGAAAATAAATCCACTACATAAGTTTTTTTGTTGGATAAAGATTTTCCCTTAATCTCCATCATTTTTTCATGGAGCTCAAGAATGGGACACTGTTGAAAGGCATTTCAACAAAGGACAAAGAAGAAACCTAATTAGGAGACGATTGTTAAAGAAGATATGAGCATACTTTCTCATCACAATTACCAAATAGTACTTGCGGTTTAAGTAACACAGAAAATATCTAACAAAATACAGTAAAAGACGTTCATAATTTTCAGCTTGATCCGTGTACAAAAGTGTACAGAAGAAAAAGAAACGACAAATCTACCACAGTTACACGTTTACTGATCCATTCGCTCGTTACCACACCCTCGAAATATCTTCAGTGTACAACATTTGGATATCAGCCACAACGTGTTTAGCTTAGAAACGTACAATTCGAACATTTGAGGTCCACAGAACCGATCAAGTTCAACCGAGCCACGGTATTTCCGAGCCCCGCCGCGCAGAGACAGGTCGGGGCGCGCGATCGAAATATCGCTATTACTTCAAAGATCGCAAACTTTTTTCTAAGATTTTTGCATAATACTCTTAAAAATGAGTTTGACTAACACTCTGTGCAAATATCTTGAGTTACATTTTTGTTTTAAAAAAGTTATTGACTGCTTTATGTCAAATTTTGAGTGAAAAAAGCGTCCGCCATTTTGTGACGTAATAGCACACAAATATCGACTAAAATCCCTTAAATTCATGCAAAGCACAGGAAAAGTACAACATTAACAGATTGTAACGTTTTTTATTTCATTGAAATCCATCTACTTCAACGGCATATGTTTAACTTTGAAGATTTTCGAAGAAAAACTAAAGCGAGAGCTATTTTGGAAATTTGATCGTGTTTAAGCCTTATTATCTAAAAAACGGGTGAAACCTATATAAAATGACTTGCCATTTCATGATGCACAAACATTTGTGAGTACTTGTGCAAAGTTTCAAGTTTCTATCGCAAAACAAGCTATTTTGGACTTTTGTCCGGCGATTTTCGATTTCAGACCACTGTGCGTCGTCTCGTTTTCAACCACTAAAATTTACTCAAAAGACTCAAATAAAAAATAAAAATTTTACCTATGTTCTATGTTGTGGGTTCTACAATAGCTTGTATATTCATTCTTCAAAAACGTGATATATTTATCACCTCATATATTTGGTTTATTATTTTAGGTAGATTAACTGCAGTACTTTTACCTTAGACAATGAAATATAATTGAACTTTATCCCAATAAATCTTTTTGACCAGCAGCTAATTGGCTCCTTAGATTTTGCACCAGATAGACAATTACGAGATCAATGTTTCAGTTCATTGATAGGTAATGTTTCTACGCTTACATTATTACCACTGTTTTATTAGTGAAAGAGGAGTAATGTCTTTGGAAGCAATATTTTGTCAAGATAATAAGAATTTTATGGTCATAGAAATTAGGGATTATGAGGGACTTAAGGTTATTTAAAAAAAACAACAAATTTATGTCGAAAGTAAACACAATAATAACGGTCAAACACTATTAATCACATACATATGTATATAACACCCAATAGTGAAATAAGTAATGCGTCTTCCCAAATTAGTAGAATTACCGACGAAGTTAAAAAGAGAGAGATATATCATACCCATTTACGTTTTACACGATGGAATACGTGAAAGAAATAAAAGCCCAAGAGGACCCGGCATATTACAGCGACTAAACCCCAGGCTCAAACGCCGGATAGAGAGATTTTTCCATTACCGTGTCTTCGAAGCGTAAACTTCATAACTTCTGATGTACGGATATAATGGCCGCCGTCTGACCGATGACCAATGAATAATTAGTATGTGTGTGTATGTGTGTGAGAGAGAGAGAGAAAGAGAGCTTAAGGTTTTGGCCATCATTGGGTAATCAGGGCACGAGCGACGGCTTTTCCCTCCCGTTACGCTTAGTCGAAATCCATTCCCGGCTGATGGACAGTGGGATGGGAGAAGAGAGATATATTACGAACGATAAGTCAACGCCATTAAAGTTAGTCGACGAGTAACGATCTTTTGGGAGGCATTTCGTCCGGCTGAAGAGTGAGAGAGAGAGCGGCCAAAATGAACTTGCGATCAATCAAAAGCATTGGTTAATGTGAAACCGAAACCCACCCTTTCTTCCTTTCCACCCCCATCAGGTGTTACAAATTTTGAGTCTGATGTGCCGACGGTTAAATGGGGGTCGACTGTGCAGCGTGCGGGTGCTTGCGGGAGCGGATTGGAAGAAGGAATCGAGAGGTAAAGGTCAAAGAGGAGTCGGAACGGGTGGGACACATTAAGGGCTCAGTGGCAAATATGGGAACATAATGACATTACGGAATGAATTAAAAATAAGTTAACCCTACTCCATAGAAATCATAAGAAGACCCAGCCAAAAAAAGATGTTAACTTCACTTTCCAACAAAAATACTCGATTAATCGTGAAACGGTGATTAATCAATGAATCATTATTTTCCGATATCTATATCCTCTCCTAAAGAAAAAGCGATTCATCAAAACTATGTTCATAAATTGGAATCGAGAAAAAATCCGAACACATTACAGAGTCTTCCTGCAACTCCGCGGCACATAAGTAGTAATTTGCCTCCGTTAATTACATTAATTTCAAATTATTTTCAGTAAAGTGAAGAAATAATATGTCTGGAAAATTCTTATAAGAGATTCAGTTGCCATGAGTCGCTTCAGAAGCACAGAATCGTCCGGGAGTATGTTGCTACCTTGAAATATTGACCAGTAATATTGGAAGAAGCAAGATATATATGCCATACATTTATCTGAATGGCAGAAGAAAATCATTAATAGTATCTACTCCATAATAGGCTTGGAATTAGTAAGTCATTCATTTTAAAAATACGCATGAAACATGCTCTCATAAGGCAGAAAGTGAAAGATGCCCCCTTATTTGGCATATTCTGAGACATTACTGACAGAGAATCGAATGGAAAGAATATCTGAAAAGATCAGGGCTGTACAACGTACGTGTCACGCTAGTAATAAAATGTATCAAAATTAGGAGTTATGATGGTACAAGGCAGAAAGTTGAAAACAAAATGGAGAGAAAAACTGCAGAAAACCAGTCTTCTAATTGATGTCTGCTAGTTATGAGGATATCCAATCACCAATGCCAATTTTCTAAAATATTTTATTGTGAATGAAATGAACGACAAGCAGGCATTTCACAGGCTTGATGATACGGGTGTCGATCCATCAAGGAGGGAAGTGAGAATCAACGAAATTTTTTTTTCACTAAATGTGTAATCACAACGCTTGGTTCAAGCACATTATGTCATGTAAATAATGCAACAAATGAAGGGTTATACATAACCGGTTGTTATTACCATTTCATGTGAATGGGAAGGAGAAAAAGATTTTTTCCCTCAGCCTTTCCATCTCCTCCCACCCGTATTCTTCCTTGCCATCTACTTCGATTGGGTACATATAACCCTTTCTTTGTTCTATTCTTCACCTGAGAATAACACAACGTGTTAAAACCTAGGATTGAGATGAAATCTCTTCCTTGAACTACGATCTTGACGTGGTGGATGTGCTTATGCGTTCAAATGACCCCTAGAGCTGTACTGGCAGGAGCAAGTACTATTGCTCCTGGTAGAGCCACCCATGCCAGATAGGTTTGAAGGGTAGGAGCCAGACAAAAAGGTAGTTCCGTGAAGGTATCACGTTAAAAATACCGTTGAGTGGCTTGGGAATACCTCTCAACTATCACTTCCCAGAATATGAAAGTGATTCAAAGAGAATTGATTCCTGGAAACTACAGGACGCCGCCCACTAGGGAGGGTATCGTGCCCGGCAGCCGGGGAGGCAAGGCCTCCGCGGTCGTCATCACACGAAAACCTTGCACAGCATAATCATCGGCGGATACAAGGGATAGGAGGGATAATAAGAAGATAAAGAGAAAGAAGAGGAGGATAACAGCGGTAAAAATAGGAACTTGGAACGTAAGGACCATGATGAGGGCCGGGAAGCTTGAAAATATTAAACGGGAAATGAAAAAAAGAAAAAATATATGCTTTGGGATTGTGCGAGGTGAGATGGAAGGATAGCGGGACTATTTGAGTTATAGCTACAGGGTAATCTATAGTGGTGGAGATGAGAGTCAACGTGGGGTAGGTATGGTACTGAACACAAAACTGGAGCTTAGGGTGGTAAACATTGAACAGGTGAGCGACAGGATACTAGTGGTAGAAATAAAAGCATGCCCGACGAATTTCGTATTGGTACAGGTATACAAGCCCACAAGCAACCATAGGGAGGAAGAGGTGTACGAGCAAGTAGAAGAAATAATTAGATAAGTGCCGGGAAAGAAAAACCTGATAGCGATGGGTGACTGGAATGCAGTGGTGGGGCAAGGGAGGGACGGATTAGAAGTGGGAGGGTTTGGGTTAGGAAGAAGAAATGACCGCTGTGAAAAGGCAGTTGAGTTTTGTAGAAGAAATAAATAAGTAGTGACAAACACTTGGTTTAAACATCAATCACGGCGTAGATACACATGGAAAATCCCTGGTGATACTGGGAGATACCAAATTGATTATATAATGGTAAGGCAGAGATATAGGAACAGTGTAAAGAACTTGCGTAGGTATCCAGGGGCGGATGCGGACTCCGATCATAACTTGGTGATGATTAAGTGTGAAGTTAGATTCAAACGGCTTTGTAAGAGGTGGAACCTTGAAGCATTGAAAGAGTTGAAAAGGAGGAACATCAAGAGCTGGTAGAAAATATCAAAGTTGAAACAAAGCGGAAGGGATCAATAGAGAAACGATGGGAGATTATAAAAAGCGGTATCGCAGGAGCGGCAGAGAAATCAATAGGAATGGTGGAGATGAAGAGGGTTAAGAAGCAGTGGGTAACGGAAGAAATGATTAAGAAAATGGAGGAGAGAAGGATATGGAAAAACTTCAACACTGACATAGGCAAGAGGAAGTAAAAGGAATTGATTAATAAACTACGGCGAGTGACCAATCGGGCAAAAGAGAACTGGTGGAAGGGACAATGCGAGGAAATGGACAAGCGACAGAAGGAGGGGGAAGTGGGAGCTTTGTACACCAAGGTGAAAATTTTATCGGGTGGTAAGAGAGGGCAGACGATACAAAAGGTTAAGGACAAAACATGGAAGATATTAACCGAACAGTAAGGTATCCAGGAAAGGTGGAGAGAATACGTATAGGAGCTTTCGAATAGCGAGAATAGACCCTTTAACCTAGATCTAGAGGATGAAGGATCAATAGATAAGGATAACCTCGGACCAGAGTTACTTAATAGCGAAATAGAGATGGCATTAAGAGAGGTGAAGGGTAGAAAAACCGTGGGAATCGATAACCTACCTTCGGAGCTACTGAAAAATATAGGTAGTAAGGGAAGAGATTCCTTTTTCGAACTTATTCGCAGGATCTATGAGGAAGGAGTATGGCCAGAGGATTCCGTGAAAAAAGTATTAATACCTATCCTGAAGGAGAAGAAAGCGTCAGAATGCGAGGAATATAGAACAATCAGTTTAATTTCGCACGCGGCAAAAGTTTTACTGAGAATAATAAATAGAAGGTTGGAGAGCAGAGCAAACTACTATTTAGGCGATGACCAATTTGGGTTCAGGAAGGGAAGGGCCACCAGAGACACGATAGCGGTAATTAGGACACTTATATAAAGAAACAGAGTATAATCAGGATGTTTTCACTTGCTTTGTGGATTTCGAAAAGGCGTATGACAGAGTAAATTGGGAGAAACTAATGCAGATATTGTGGAAAATAGGAATAGAATTGGCGTGATAGGAGACTCTTCCGAAACTTATAGATGGGGCAGAGGGTGAGGGTAGCTGAGGGTGAATCAGGGTGGACAGTATAGGTCGCGGGTTGCCCGTTGTCGCATTTGCTTTTTAACATCTATGTTGAGGAAATGGTAAGAGAGGCATGGGATGAGCTAGATGTGGGAATGAAAGTAGGAGGCAGCGGATAAAGTCGATTAAACTCGCGGACGACCAGGCGCACAGTGGGCCAAACTGAAAAAAAGCTGGCCAAAATTAATAACTCTAATAATTTCCACTCCATGTTCTATATCAAGTGCATTTTAAAGGTATTTTGGGCTGATAAACGTGATTTTATCATTATTGTTTCAATATATCATACGAATTCAGCGCTATTAATTGCATAAAAATTAAATATGCAATAACAAAGCTTAACTTCGATGGTTGAGTTGCCAAGTTTAAATTCAACATTTCCTATGACAATTATCAAAATACTGTAATTAATAATGCTATGAGCTATAAAATCCGTAAAAAAATTGTCCAAACTGAATTTTAATGCATGATACATTTCAACAAATTATGACTACTGCAACGGAAATGGAGGAATTGAAAACATGTTTCTCGATGAAAATGAACTTGCATTAAGTTTAAACGTGTATAAGTGTTAGCTATAGTTTACGTTGATTACATTTTCACAAAAAAATAAATATTTAATTCATTTTTATTGCAAAATTAGTTTAAATTTGGCTACGTTCCAGTCAATTGCATTTTGCTATAATTTCGCCGCACTACTGGGATCAGAATTCAACATTAACGTAAACCATTGGTAAGGTCCATGATAATATATTATTTTAATTTTTATATTAAACGAATATTTGTTAATAATATCATTATAAAAAACTTCAATAATTATTTTGAATACTAACATTGATAAATAGTGTTCACTCATCCTCTGATGACTAGTCATCACTCTCATCATCACATTCGCTATTCCCATAGTTAATTAGTTTTTTCACTTCTGCATATAAATCTTCCTTCAATTTACTATTTTGAAATGAAATTGAAGATATCAAGGGATCAGGGGTGAGTAGCAACCTCCGAAATAAATCTTCATTAGTCGCCTCTCTTTATATGTTCCGCGTATTGTGTTGCCGGATTTCCCTAATATTCTTATTCCTTTATTCCAAGGCATCTCCTGAAAGCTGCACGATTGGCAGAATTAATTCCTTGGATATATCTGCACCATGAATTCAGAAGCTTGCGCACCGTTGGTGGCATATAATACCAAGGGTATTGCTTCACGTACAATTTCTCTGTTTCCGAACTTACTGTGATTGAGTGCTAGACCGCTTGAAATTGCTTTCAAAATATTTGAAAACCTTGAAATCAGTTGTTCATGGAGCCCTGAAAAATATTATAGCAACTTAAAAATCTCACTAAACTTCAGCAGCGTTGATTTTTAAAAATTTGAAATAGTTGTCAGTTTCTCTTACCGGTAATATTTGCTGATAATTTTGGGTCCGAAAAGAAGGGTATAGCTGTGTTACCATCGATAGTGGTGCCATATCTTGTTTTTGGTACATCTATTATCAGGCCCATTTTCTATTAGCCATTACTATTATTAACTCTCTCTATTAAAGTAGCTCTCCCTTCACTGCGCCGTGTTCCATTTCTCAAAATATCTAGTGAAAAAGCATGTTTGAAGGCACTTCGTCAAAATACCTTTCGCATCGGCATCTCAATTCAATTCAAAATTTCAATCAAAAAATCTATCACAACATTTTTTTTCTCACGTGCCGTAATATTTTTTTCTCTGCCATTTTTTTCGTGAACATGCAACCGTTATACTTCTCTACTGTCCATGTTTTCTTACAAATTTAGTATAAAACACTACAAAACGAAATAAATAGCAGGTAATCACTTCCTTCGATAGCCTTACTATCATCATTCTTACATGGGTAGCAAAAACAAATTACTGACTCCAACTCGGAATCCATTAACAAAATTAAAATTTTGCTTACCATTAGTGTTTCAAACTACTTCTTGTGTGATTGGAAAGCAAAATCTTCCTCGATGGATGCGAAGTACACGTAGTTAAGGCATGACGAAACGGAGGCGGGTAAGGAGACTTTGATTCCCAGGTACAAGTAGGTAACTATATCCTCTTTTGAAACACTTCTAACGTTGAACAAATATCCCCCCGTGTTGCACAGCAGTCTTTTACAGTGGATATTCACTTGACACTCCCTCTAGAACAACTGATGCATCTGGTACGCGAAAACAACCGAATAATCTCTAAGGAAACTAACTAAGGATTTCGTTTGGCGGAACAAGTTGTGGCAAGTGTCGGCTAAAAGAGGCAAAACAGGTGTAAAAATAACATAACTTGATGTAGCTATCAATGGATTGAGGGAAGTAGAAAAGATTCATTACTGGCAAGGTTGTAAAACCAGAATTGTGGGGGCAGCAAGCATGGAGAGACGCAAATCCTCAACCAGCTGGCGCGGGCGCCTGCCGCTGCAAGTGATTGACCACGAGGCTTCCCCTAAACCCCTCGACCACAGCCTACCCACGCTGCCTGAGGGAAATCCGCAATTCATGAAAATATTTTCAAAGATATTTTAGCCCATAACTCAGCAGAGAAACGTCCCAACGACCTCCTCATCATAGAATCACCAGTCGCCAACTTAGCGAGAAATTGCAATTTTCGACAAGAGTTACGTTGAATTTAGCCATTTAAGTCGACTGTGCCAAAACCAAGATGAAAATTATTCATAAATATCTATTCAAATTACTAATGTCAATGAACTGGCACTCCGTCCTCTTCATGTTCGGAAATCGCATACTTTCTTCGCTTAGACCCCATTAGTGGCCGCCACTTTGGCCCTATTGGCCGGGGTGGTTTTAAATAAAAATGGTTGCTAAAACTAGGATCGCAAGTTATTGCAAGTTATTGCAAGTTATCGCAAGAATTTCCTTCTGAATATTGTTCTATATATATATTTATCTATCACATAGTGCAAATAACTCAGTGTAGCCTGATGCCGATAAAAAAGATAATTACTGCAAAACATAAAATTTAATGAAAAAACAGCACAATAATTGAAAAATTACAAAAATATTTTTAAAAACAAGTAAAACGGAACAAAATTTATCCTCATTCATGAAATGAAGATCAACTTTGCGGATAAAAATATTTTAAAACCAACATTCTTAATAACGACTCATTATTAAGCTATATATTTAGATATTTTCCACGGAATAATTTCGGTCGCCGAAATCACCCTGACATACACTACTTTGAACAGCTGTAAAAATTATCATGACGTATTTAATGCTCTGTATGGTACCCTATATTAAAGAATAAATGCTTAATAATATAAATCAACTGTTTTTGGTTGGTTTGCGCGAACATCATTTTTCGACTTTTGGCCAGCTTTTTTGGATTTTGGCCCAGTGTGAGGCGTTGGTCAGTCGGCCATCGAAAAAACGCAGTATGGGGCAGAAACGTGGACATAGAGAAAGTAAGACGAAAGTAGGCTGAAAGCTCTCGAGATGTGGGTTTGGAGGAGGATGGAGAAGGTGCGTTGGACGGAAAGGAAGAAAAATGAGGAAGTCCTTAACATGGTGGGCGAGGAGAGGAAACTTATAGATGAGATTAGGGGAAGACAGGGTAGGTGGCTGGAAGCGGTAATGAGGGGCGATGGTTTTCTGAAAGCCGTGATCGAGGGAAGGATGTTGGGTAAGCGGGGAAGGGGAAGGAAGAGACTAGGTTTTATGGACGGGATGAAGAAAGGTGGGACTTATGCTAAGATGAATAAAGAAATACTAGAGGTAGAAAGGGCACGGCACGTGTAAGAGTCCGTTGAATATTCTCTGACTTTCATCATAACCTACCTCTAACCGGTAGATCCGGTAGATATAAGATCCATAGGGAAAGAGATTTGAATTTGACAACGTTGGTCAAGTCAGGGCAGCCTAAGTAGGGTAGTTACCAAAAGAGGGAGTGATAATGTACTATCACTTTCAAAAGTCGGTCCACACGGTAGGCGCGACCATCTCCGTGTACTATTGAAATCGAGCTTCACGTATTGCATACGCGTTCATTGACTTCTGGGGGCCAATTTTACTGCTACGACAGGCACAACTTGAGTTTGTTTTTTACTCGCTAAGAGACCTCGCGTGCCCTTCTCCCTCCGACAACGAATATCCAAAACAATCCCAACCCCCACTCCCATAAGAATTCGCCAGCCGAAGAACCCGGGAAGTGTTTTCGGCTGGGACTTTCTTGTGGGAGGACTTCGGCCGGTATTTCTTGTGGGAGAAAGAAGGCGATAATTTCCCGTACTCTCCTTATGACATGGGTCGTCCTGGCAAGAATCATTAGCCCTGCGCAAAGGGGACAGATAGTAGCCTCGTTTGCATGCAGGAAAACTAGTAATTTATAAAGTTATAGTAAATACGTTGCCAAAATCCACTGTGGCAAAATCAGCTCGGAAACCTTTCCGACAATGAGATAAGAAAGATAATGTTAAGAGATCAGAATTTTTATTTCGCACGTAATAAAAATAGCTGTTAAAATGAAATCGGGGAAAGGGTGGTAGACTTCCTCGGTGAAGACCAGTATGGGTTAATTAAGGAAAGAGAGCGGGACGCGAAACGCATTTCTGGTGATGAGTATTCTTCCATTTATTTATAGATAATAGCCACTATGTCTCTATTTTCTTCTTAGACTGCTGGAAGACTTTTGACAGAGAACATTGGACGAGAATAATAAATATTACTGCATAAATAGGGAGTACTCTGGGAGTTTAGGCGCATAATTATAAAACCTCACGGGGATGAAGCGGTATACGGGTAATGAATGACGAATCGGAATGGGTATATGTTGGAAGAGGATTCAGACCGGGCCATTTCTTATTAACATTGATTTTCGATTGTTCGCTGACAATTTGGAAATGTATGGAAAGGGATAAAATTGCGAATGAAAGTAGCAAGTAACTGTTAATTTTGGTAGATTTGCAGATGGCAAAGATTTATTTAGCCTGTCAGCCACGGGACTCGATGTTTATTTCGCAGGTGAAAAGGTGCGTGATATGTGGAATGTGAATTCATCATATAAAGCGCAGGTAATGAAGTTTATAAAGTAGTAATAGTCCAAAATGAAGGAAAATGAGGAAAATTCTGAGCTGGGGAAACGGGTTACCTTTCCGGGAAGTATAACTACGTCATTCAGTAAAGGATAAATTAATGTATGGAGATTGTTGTTACAGAGGATTTAAAGAATTGTGTTTGAAGAGGAATTTCACTGTTTTCAAGTAGGATTGAGAGAAAAATAAACGAAAAGTCGATAGGAGATATACGAGAGACAGCACAAATAAAACGTGGTGTTGCCTAAGGTGCTATAGATGGGATATGACTCAACGACGGGAAAGGGGATATTACGGCAAAGATCTATATTAGTGATGATGTGATGTGATGATGTGATCTATATTAGGATATTAGTGATCCACGTGGTGATGATAAATGTGCAACACTATCTCCATAATTGCAAAGTAAAATTAAAACGATATTGCACAGCAAATTAAAACGACACCTTTGAGTAAAGTTTAAGAACAAAACAACTGATATAGCCTTCAAAATTATATAATTAATTAGTGTATCTGAACGAAAATTTGGAGGTTTTGGAAAGCCTCCAGCACACACTTTAATTATTGATGCAACGATTTTTCATTTTTGAACTGTAGCAAAATATATTGCTTGGATACACAGACCGTTGAGAATTTCATAAACACCAATAAGGGAAAAATTAATGCCGAGTATTCACCTGGGATGAGTAACTGATGGGAGTCCGATCGTTCTCTTGCAATCGGGAGTTGAGATTTATTCAATATTCACTACGAATTTCCCTCAAGGTAATGACTAGTGATCGGTCACTACTTAATTAATTTTTGAAAATAATCTGGGCATAATGAAAGGAAACAATCCAAGCCTGGAAACGTTAACTCTAAGCCTATTATTTGTGCCACGAAAATATCACAACTTTTTTGTGACCGAAGTCAAGTGCACTGAATTTGGCATAGAGCTTTTAAGTACTCTCACAATGAGGCACACAACGTTTGTCACAGTATGGCATTGCTTTTACGAGAATGTATTCAAACTGAATTTATTAACTGATTGCCTTGCGATTGGATATATTGATTTATCAAACCAATCTATTTATGCTAAAGGATTGACAGATTTAACATGTTTAGAGCCCCTGATATCTCCTCAGCAGCTCATTTTTTGTCAGTGCGCGTGAAAGTGTAGGTTGTGCGCTGTGCAGTGAAACAATCTCGTCCAAATGAGCGTAAAAATAGCTACCTAATTAAAATTACGTCGTGCGTTTGATACCTTGGATTTCAAAAAAATTTCTTTAGCTAGCATCCCCAATTGCGTGACTGATAGATTCCATAGTCAGAGAGGTCAGTGGAGTTTTACGACATCTCCAGAATATATTGCCACCATAGTGAACATAGCTTCTAGAAATTAGAGGTTTGTTCAGGAACGGAGTCTTTTTGTTATGTATTAACTTCCTAAACACAGTTGCAGTGCATTTAACAGACCAATAAAAACAATGTAGATTGAAAGAAACAGATTTATCAAGAATACATGCCCGCTACTCGTAAGAGTGAAAAACACCTAACGCCTTTCACTTTTGCATTCTCCGCCTGCCGTTTCCTACCACTTGGAGTCGGGGGAGTTGGCTGGTCAGCGATAGCGGGAGAAGGTCATGCGAGGGTCTCCATAGTTGAGTGGAAATGAGTCAAGTTGGCCCTTAGTAGTCGCTGAATGCATAAGCAATACCCGAAGTTCGGATTCAGCGAAATGCGAAGTTGGCCGCGCTCGCCGCGTGGACCGACTTTTGAAAGTGATAGTACATCATCTACAAAGCTTTTTCGGTATTTTGGCTGAAAGGTTAGTGAAAGAGGAATAATATAACCTCATAAAAACGAAGTTTTCACGATACTCCCTTTATTTTCATATGCATTACGTCACGTTTTAAAGTCTCATAACCTCAGTCCATTTCCTTATATTTTTATCATTGTTTCATGGTATCTTTGCCATTAAATATTGTAACATTGCTAATAAATTTAATTTGTGAAAGGAAATCATTCTATCTTCATTGATATGTCAAATTATTCAGACATTCGACAACCATTAGGAACATTAGTAATTCGATATGACATTTATATTCATTGTTGAACATTCAATAGCGATAATCACAGTTGTTGGCTCACCACGGTCCATCTCCCACAACGTCCAAGGGCTAAGTGCTAACTTTTATCGCCGACATTAATGAATAATTATCGAGTAAAATATTGAAAAACATTTTTTAGAGGGTAACAATGAAATAACAGGATGAAAACAAAATTTCTAAAGATGTAAGTGCAAACGGCTATGAATAAAAGAAGAAAAATAATTTACCCAGCAGGGAATCGAAGACCACACCTTCCGCTCCAATGGGTTTGTGCGTACACAGACAAGCAGTCAGACAGTGTGAGCTAATATACAGGGAGTAAAATAGCAGGCAATTGATTATGTCGGTGGTACTTTTGTGAGATATAGCCAAGGATGGTCACATATCGAAGCGATTGCATTAATTGCTATGAGTTTCATAGGCTAAGATTGGAATATTAGACAACATTCACGCTATGTGCCTTCTTAATAATTTATCTCCAGACACCATTTCAAAACACTCAGAGGAAAATTTTCGACTATTATCAGCACTTGTAACAGTTTTATATTCCGAAGGAAATATTTAAAAATAGGTCTTCTGTCATCTCTTACGATTGCTTCTCCCAGTGTCTAGAGTAATATTGATAGTCTCTTCTTTAAAATATGAAAATTATGCTCATACTAATTTTCTCTAAATAATAGCAATAAAAAATAATAATAAATGGATTTATTAATCTCCAAAATTAAGCAAATACCCTGATTGATAACATTTAGAAGTTTCAATAGAAGCGATGCTGTATGCGGATGCTGATGCGGGTGCCCATAGTAACAGGAAATGCTAAAAGTTTTGCCGAGAAAGGCGGATTATTCGCGTCCATTACTCTTGGATTAATAAGCATTCGGTGAAAATTCCCAGGAAATCAAATACAAATTAGTCACCTCGGACTTTTACGGCATTCCACTAAACTCGTAACGGGTTTCAAGCCGTGATGGTAATTTTCGAGTCTGATCTCAGTTTTTATTTATAAATGCTAACTTTTTACCAACTATTAATAAACCCCAAAATATTATTCCGTCATCATTCTTCCCGGGTGGCTAATTAATTATTTTGTAACGTAAAAATAATAAGGGACGATACTGATTTAATGAGCGAATTTGTCTTCTTGAAAGGCACACTTTTCGTTAATTCCTTGCATTATTTTGGTAGGGGGAACAGGATCTGGATTTAATGAAAAATTCTAAATCTTGGAAACGAATAATTAAAAAAAATAGGTAAAGACACCAACTGTTGTATTAAATCTGTGAGAAAGAAAAAATCATTAGTTTCGAAAGAAATTTAAAAAAAGGTAATTGAAATAATTTGATATGTAGATAATCGTCGCGGACGCAGAATATTGTAAAAATATAGAATAACGCAGTTCTAAAACGCATATTTCACTGACAGCATAGAAACATTACTGCTGATATCAAATATCAGTCCTTGCCATGTCGTCCTGCTGTTATTCTTTACCAGCGCATTGCATCAAAGTTATGAGGAGAGAAATGTAATAACTGCCGTTATCATTAGTCTAGAAGAAGCAAAAGGAATCTGGTGAATATTTGAATAGGATTCATTTATCCTGTGGAATACAATTCACTTTCCACCGTTGATTACAATTACAAACACCAGCCTATCCCTAATAGTTGAGGCATACATTCGGTTATTTGGGGGCGTACTGTCAACGGCTTATATCATTTTGCTCCAAGCACTAACAAATGACATAATTAAACCTAATGTATTTCACAAATGCTCCAAATGAAATTATATAAATATTCTGTAGGGCATCATTATTAATGTGATTAACAGGAAAACATAAGTTTCACTGTGAGACAGTATAAATCTTTTAGAATTCTACAGGCGCCTGGCCCGCCACCTAACACGATTTCTTTCTACAGTTTGGCATGTGTTCTACTTCTCTTCATCAATATCTTCTTCTTCTTAGCAATCACTATTAGCGCTAAGGCTGGGGTTTGGTCGTCATTCTCTTCCAAAATACCTCTTTCTGCTTGGACTACAGTTATGGATTTCATGAAGAGAGATAGAACAGCCTAAGTCATGAAGTCTGTACTTTTTCTTCCCCTTCCCCGCTTTCCCAGCACCCCACCCTCCATCACGGGCTTAGCATCCCTTACCCCACATTACCCGTTACAACCACATACTCTGCCTTGTGCTAATTTCCTCTCCTCACCAACCATGCCTAGGACTTACTCGTTAGTTCTCTTTCTCTCAGAAATGAGGACTAACGAGTAACTAATGAGCTCCTTATCTATTCTCCATCACACCCACATCTCAAAATCCTTCTCCCTAATCTTGAACTCTTTTCTCAGAGTGCAGCATTCATCGCTTTACTCCAAAAAGATGTATTCGCCGACATTTTATTCACAATAACACATAAGGTCTGCAGAAAATAATAACAAAATAATGTTTGAAATGGACCGACTTATTTAAAAACACTTTTTAATAAATATTGACGTAATCAATAAGTATTTGCGTTATGATATTTATCATATTACGAACTGCCCGGTATTTGCTGCATTTCATCAGGATATGTTGCAAACTTAAACACGTAAGACAGAGTAATCTCTGAATAACCTCGCCTTCCCATGAAAAAAAAATAAAAAAATGTAAGTCTCCCAAAGCCAGTCCGGTACCGCACTGAATTGGTACTCAAAGATTGCGGGCTAGAATTCCAACCCGGTCATAATAATTTTTCCACGTATTAAGGTCTTATATCAGAGACCAAGCTTTTCTGTGTACGTCCCTAGATTAGTTTTGATTTATGAATTATTTGAAATTGTTAAAATGAATGTATTTTGCTATGTGTCACAGTGTTTTGTGGTGGTGAGAGATAAAAAAAATCCCAGAAGATAAAAGTGTGCTTGCTCCGCGAAAGATGTGTTTTCCGCGCGGGCATGAAGTGGGTGGCTTTTCGCCCGTCTTTTTGTTGGCATAGTGGCGCGGCAGGTGAATCACCTGGCAGCCGTGCCGGCTCGTATGAGCGGGGCCTGTTGAGCAAGAGAGAGGCTAGACGTTCCGCTAGACGTTCGAGGCAGCAACATATCCGGCCCTCCCCGATTGGGACGCATTTTGGCAGTGGAAGACTGACACGACGCGGAGGCTGCTTCCTGCGATCTAGTGCCGCGGATATATACATTTGAGATCATTGGAGAGCCAATTCTTGTATTTTTTCGACGAGAATTTCCACGCGAATTTCTCTTCATTCACCTAAAGCAACTTAGACGAAAAAATTCGTCGCCCACAGTTGATGCAGTCCACGTTTAGCTTTAAATTTTGTCTTTGATAACATCTAAGCCCAAGGTCACTGTCAAATGATCTCTCCCTTTCTCTCCTCACCACAACTCTGCTTCTAAATAACCCGATCGAAGACAGGTGTCCCAATTACACCCCATGCTCATGCGGCAGGGTTTCAGGTCATGACTTAAGGGGAGAAGGGGTCAAATTTAGGGGCCCTGGAAACGGAAGGGGACGCGGAAATCCTACCTGCGCCTGACCCCCACCCCCTCGAGAGCCACAAGCCCCTTCCAATCCCATGAAATCTCATCTACTCGCTTACCACACACCATGCACACCTTTCCCAGACGACAGCGGCGTCAGTGAAGCATTCAGCGCCGGTGGCGACCCTTTGGACGGTGCATCTAGCCTCGCGCGATACTTCGATGAATCGAATAGAATGTGAAATACTCACGAGATATCGCATTACGATACTTAGCAACCGGGTTATGTGACAAGTTGTCTTGTGATAATCATACCGTATCATACAAGCTAATTAGTATGTTTTTGTAAATCCTCTCTGGGCCCTAACCTTGGATATTACATCGGGATATTTGATGTTTTCCTGACTTGGTGGTCCATTATAAAGCACCACTGAAAAAAATCAATCCTCCAGCCCGATAAAAAATTCACAGGAATTTGTATCAGTCAGTGTTGTAGTTTTATATATATATATTAATTAATGTATCATTACTATATATATATATATATATATATATATATATATATATATATATATATATATATATATATATATATATATATATATATATAACCATTCATTCATTCACTCAAACTGCTCACAGGCGTAAATAATAAATATTTCGTTCAAACAGGTGGTGAAAGAAAGAGTATAGGAAACACATAAAATGTGATGACACAATGGTGATGTGAAGATGGAATGATGGCCGATTCCAAGTGAAAAAAATTCACCTAGACCGGGAATTGAACCACGGACCTTCCGATTTCGCGCCGGATGCTCTGACCACTAAGCTATCTAGACTACTAAAGAAACACTGGAATCGGCGGGGGGTTTATATGAATCAAACACCCCCAAGATTAGTCCGTAAAAGTCGCCGAGAGATGGCGCTGGACATTTTCACTCACCGGCAGAGAAGAAATTACGTACACAGAAGAGGAAAGCAAAGTTTGAATCAGGCACACAGACAGTGGTAAAGATACAGAACAGGCGTCTCGGGGCACGCAGAGCCCAAGAAGTAGAAATAAGCCATTCCGGCCATACAACCATTCATTCATTCACTCAAACCGCTCACAGGCGTAAATAATAAATATTTCGTTCAAACAGGTGGTGAAAGAAAGAGTATAGGAAACACATAAAATGTGATGACACAATGGTGATGTGAAGATGGAATGATGGCCGATTCCAAGTGAAAAAAATTCGCCTAGACCGGGAATTAAACCACGGGCCTTCCGATTTCGCGCCGGATGCTCTGACCACGCCTGTGAGCTGTCATCACATTTTATGTGTTTCCTATACTCTTTCTTTCACCACCTGTTTGAACGAAATATTTATTATATATATATATATAAATTAATTAATAAAATATATAATGAAAGAGTAATAATTGAATGAATAAACAGATAAATACTCACAGAAGATGCAACTTAAGACGAGTAAACGGTATGAGAAGCTATTCCAGTGGGTTGCGGAACTCAAAGTGGACATAAAGAGCCGAAGAAGGCATATTTGGAAAGTAGTAAGACTATGAAGAAGCTGGTAGATTGGGCACATACCAAGACAATCCGCATGTGTCAAGAACATAACCGAGGGAAAAATATAAGATTCCACGAGAATGATAAGTACAGTGGCGGAAAAAATAATGCCAAAATCATTAGCGTCTTGATGCGGCGTACGTGGAGAATTACTGAAATCACTCTTTCTTTGTCAACTTGAAAACACTAAGAAAGCCAATTGCAACCGGGAGTATTCAAACTCCCCATGAATGAAAATAGATTTTACGCATAGTAAAATAGGGATACTAATAGGGTTGTGCCCGACACTCACGTATTCCGCACACCACAGCTTTCGGCTTCAATACCGGTGAAAATCAATTTACTTTTCCTTTTTTCTACCATTACAACCAACGCAAACGGACGAACTCTAATATCACTGTGAAATTCACAAATTGATTGGTTTGCTGCCACGTGCACAAGAGCAAAGAGATATAAACCCCCGTTGAAATTCGTCAAGAATTGTGATGATGAGGTGTAACTAGCTAACACTCTTTACCGCCCGCTGGGATATGTAAATTAATGTAATCAAATTATTTATTAACGGCAAGTTTGATTCCATTATTATCTACACAATCTCTGATCATCTGCCATTCACTTAAACTACATCTTTATTATCCTCATGCATTAAAACTCATTTAACTTGGTAGTAATTCGATCACAGACCTCCGTATTGCCGGTCAGATACGCAAGAGAGCTACACCGTGAACCCTTCAACAGTGATTAATTTCATTCGTGACATTTCCTAAAATATTACTTAGTTGATTTTAACAGCTCACAAAAAATGTTTATTTATGTGCAGAGCAGACATGGCCACTTAATATTGTGAAGTCTGGCATCAGAATTGTACTTTATCCTTCATTAATTTCTAATCGGTAATGAAGTTAGTGGTTTTTCATGTTTATTATAATCATATTTGCTCACATGCTAAACGTTATTTAAATGAATCCTCAAAATAAACCAAATAGTCACAGCACTCACTGTAACATGATGCAGGGTCGGTCGGGAAAATATGCCGAAATTTTGTTGGGAGCATATTTGTTTTTATGTTCGGAAATGGTATCTTTAAGTGATTTATTTTCCATATGCACTTACACTAAGGACTCGTTTATACTAAGTGACGAGCACCGTAGAAATCTATATCCCTAATGATACCAGAATTTCTTATATACACAGAATGACCAGAGTGAAAAAAATATATGCCTTCGACAAAATATTTATATTAATTTGTGCCTTTGGTTGTAACTTTAAATTTGTTTATTTTTTCAATTCGATGGATGAAAGAGACTCAGGAAGCATACAATAAAAATGTTCTCGAAAGGTCGATCACAGTTAATGTTTTCCATTTAACTTACAATATAAATATGACAGTGTATGTAAGTGCTGGATGGGATAAATTTTAGGAAATTAATGTTTTTTGTCTAAATATTTAACGTTTTTTAAAACAATTTTCACCCAAGATATGAAAACTGTCGATATGCCGAAGCGAACACGACCAAATTCCGCAAGCCAACTCGAAACGAGTTACGAATTACGCTGGATAAAGAGGAAAATTATGAGTTAGTTCTAAGCACCGAATTCAGTAAGTTCCACTAAGGATTTCCAATACTTGCTGTTCACGAGGATTTCCTTAGTGTTTTGTCAGTCTGCGCATGGCGAATGGCGCATTCAGGCTCATAAAAAAGCGTCAATTTCTCCCGCCACTGTGCATTGGCCACATAAAGTGGGGTACGGCAAAGTGTAAAATACTAAGCGATAATAGATTTCGAAATTCATAAGGAAGAATTGAGGGCTGCTGTTAAAAGAAACTTAGGAAACGTTGATGTTGACGACGATACTCAAGGGATCATACGGATTTACAATTATAAAGTGGACTACCAAAGAATAAAAGCTTACAAAACCTTTCAGCTTCAGAGATAAATGCTAATTTGGGAAAATCTGACTCAAAGAAATAACCAAAATAGCCGAAGTGTCTACTTAGTGTGTGAACATGAAAGATGAACGTGGTGCACTGGAAAACCCCTTTCCATAAAATTACGATTTTTCAGATGAATTAGGGGAGTAATTACAAAGGAAAGCACTCGACTAAAGAAAATGAGTTGGGTAAAAGCTACGATTACGATTTCACTGCCAATCAAAAGGTGGTATTCTGTATTTCCAAGAAACACATAGTGCTCTTCATAAACCAACCAAGTAAGCAACGGTAAATCACCGGAAAATACTGAAACTGGCGAAATAACTAACAGGTCCCTTGGGATATTAAGCCAGTAGTCCAGTTCTTCTAACCAACTCGGTCCCAGATAAAGGATATTCATCTTAAAATAATAAGGAATGAAGATAGATAGGATATATACTGATATGCGTAGAGAACTTAATTTAAGGAGAAATATGAAGGCAAGAAGTTCAAGTACAATTCGTTTATCCAAGCGTTCATAAGCCGGTATAATACTAATGATAAAAATGTACCATTTTCAAGGATGATTTCTAGGTAATCGATCCGTGCTCCGCTCTAGTAAGTCAGTTTCTTCATAAAGTAAATTGGATCTGTTCATGAAAAAACTTCATTTTTCTTGGCTACAATTAATCCTGATCCTCGTTACAGCTCAAAAAAGCCAATCACATGTTTGGTCTCCACGTTTATATGACATATTTCTTTCCCTTTTGACGTAAATCACTTTATTAATCGGAACATACTTATCGATAATTCTAATACATTGGGATGCCTATGTCGGACGGCTATGCAAAAACAGTTCATAACTGCATGACTTCATAACACGGAAAATATAAGATATCTTAAAATGGCCCGAGAAAAAGTTGTTGGTGCATTTAAAATATCTCTCAGTCCTGGATGGGGTCCAATAATAGAGAAATAGGGGCCGATAATAAAGAAAATAATGAACCGGAAATGAAGAAAGGTTAATAGGTGTATAAGTGCTGAGAAAGTTGAGATGAAGGGAAAGCAGAGACTATTAGAGCTATAATTACAGGGTAATTTACAGTAGAGGAAAGGAGAGTCAACGTGCAGTGACTATGGTATTGAATCCATAATTGAGGGAGAGGGTAGTAAAAATTGAACCTGTGAGCGACAGGACACAATTGATAGAAATTAAAGCACAGCCAAAGAATTTCGTATTAGTTCAGGTGTACATGATACAAGTAACCATTGTAAATAAGAGGTAGATGGGATATAAGATCAGCTTAAAAGATAATTAGAGAAGCCCCGGGTTGGAAAAACCTGATAGTGATGGGCGAATCGAATGCAGTGGTAGGGGAAGGTAAGGATGGATATGAAGTTGGAGGATATGGGCTCGGAACAAGAATCAACCGTGTTGAGAAGGCCGAAGGAATTTAGTAGGAGAACTAAATAAGAAGTGACAAACACTTAGTTTAAACATTACACCCCAGGCGTAGGTACAAATAGAAAATGCCAGGTGATAAGTTAGATATTAAATTTATTACATAATGGTAAGTCAGATGTTTCATATCAGTGTCAAAAACTGGCGCAGCTTTCCGGGGGCGGGTGTAGACTCAGATAACAATTTAGTTATAAAGAAATGTAATGTTAGATTCAAAAGGCTTTTTAAAAGTAAGAGGATGAATGGGGGTTGTTTGGGAAGAAAGGGGATAGGATTTATGGACGGGATGAAAAGAGGTAGGATGAACACTGGGATGAGGAAATAAATTGTATAATAGGAAAGGGGCCTCTGCGATTTAAAACCTAGAAATTTCTTATTCTCATTCATCACAACCTAACTTAACCGTAGAGTACCTTTTTAGCGTTAATTTTACTATTTAAACCGGTAACCAACCAGATCCCCTATGGAATACGGAGCTCCAGGTAAGTATCGCACGGCCCCAGGCACGTCGAATGCCCTCGATTCGGGCGGAGTGCATGCAAGGGTGCGGGGAAGAGGAGAATGAGGAGGAGAGCAGGGGTGCAGCTGCAACCGAGGAACGGTTGCCGCGCCGTTAAACAATTCTCGGGTAGTGGATTTATGTGCGCGTGAGGCACGGACGAAGTAAGTCGTGGCGTGTAGCGGCGGTGGCCCCACGTGGAGCGTGGAAGGCATTTCTGGCGCGCACTGGGATCATTCTCTCCCGCCCGCTTCGCTAATTAAAATTCACTCTCCCGTGCACGAAGTAGGAGATGCAGAGGGATTCCCACACACTCCTCCAAAGAATCATCGTTTGAATCACAAACACCTGCCACCTTGGTCGACCCTCGTGGGGTGTAGTGAATTCGAGCCTACATTGCATGCACCGCAGTCCCAGACGTAAAGGTAGTAGCTCCAACCTCACAACACCGCATGAAGCTCGATGAGGCGTAACTGTTTCCAGTGACAAAAATACCATTAGCAATTTCCCTCAGATGATTATATTTGTTCACAATTCCTTAAAAAATACCATCTCATTGATGGTTTTCTTATTTAGGGAACAAATTTTAACTTGCGGAAAAAATGTTTAGTTTCAATTCTAATTTCAGCGGATATATCAACTAAATAAACGCACTCCTATACTGATGATACTAAAATACGGAGCTAATTACTAAGGAAGAATTCCTACAAAGAGTAGGAGAGAAAATAAATAAAATTATAAATCTTAAAAGAGAAAATTGTTGAACGAATTTCGCGAATCAAAAGTCAGTTGAAAACAATAGCAGGGGAATAAATCACAGACGAGAGAGAAATTGGGATAATCACAGAGTGTGGAGTGGAAAGCTTCAGCGAACCAATATTAGGACTGACGACTGCTAATTATGATGATAAAGACACACTTTAAAATTGAAGAAGCAAAAAGAGGAACAATTCACATGTAATTGTATTGTAACAAACGATTTTCATCTTCCCGGAGATATTCTAATTTAATTGTCTTAAAATGCAGCCTAGTTATTTCTTACTTGGAGATACTTACATTTTCGTCAAAGATACAGAGACATACTTCAAGGAACATCTCTCAAGTTGCAAGGATACAACAATATTCCAAAAAATTGCTTCATAGCTGATTTAAAACCATTTCAGTTAGATCGTAGACACTTCCTATTGACGCGAAAAATTACGTAATAAGTTAAAATACTGTGAAACAATTGCTAATGCTTTAATAATTCGAGATGCGTTTCAAAGGAAACACTGCTCGCAAGAGCACTCCAAGAACGCAAATACGCTGAGCAACGTGATTTCCGCACGTAATTGTAGGTACTAGGCAACTTTGGAATCACTACCATGTCGTGAATTCCTTCTAAGTATTTCAGAGTTTTAAACCTTTGTACATCATTACAGCGGTATGAAGGATTCCTTAACAAGATTCTAATCATTTCTTAACCAGAGCTGATTGGTATTCTGTCATTGGAGAACTCATGGTTCGTGTCATAAAAACTGTTTAACATAATTTTCCAAAATTTTTATTCAATTAAACTAGTCAACTAAGTTTCTAAATAAAGATATTTTTATGCATAACTACTTTTTACACTCGTCAAATATATAGATTTATGTGTTTCTGGATAAATTCACCTGAATGCTAGTAATACAATTGTGCCAATAGCTCCACTTATGGTATAAGACAATGTCTCATTTCTATTGAATAGACTTATCGTAGAGGTATTTCAGTCAAATAAATTAACGATTGAGCAATATATGTCGCGGCCTAGGTCTGCCTTCGGTTGTTGAATAGTAAATTACTAACTACACACTGATAAATTTTTTATATAGACGTTTGATTGACCACGCGGGAACGGTATGTTTTCTCCATGAACCGTGAACCTTCGCAATCAGTTTTACTTTCTTTCTTAAAATATGTGATTGATTCTCTCCTCAATAACTGATGGAAGGGAATAAAAAAAGCAGCTGACTGGTAGATTTTATCAGTTTTATAAAAGTCGGACTTTAATATCACATCCCTCCTATCTGATTAAACAAATATAGTCGGTAATTATTTCTCGGAGAATTTACCTTTGTCATATATTCAAGCGAACAATGCATTAATTTATTAATTTCACCATTGAAATATTTCAGCCAGGCATGAACTTTCGGTCATAGACCTAATAACTCAGTTGGATTTCCGAGAACCTTTTCTGCAATGTCACAATTTTCAAAAGCATTGAAAAATGGAATATAAGCGAATTCATTTAGTAGTGGCAGAAGGGAAATAGGGTTATAAAATGTCTTGGTAATTTCTTTACGGAAAATATATGGCAAAGTTACTGTCAAGGGATATATTGAAGCCAGTTTCTTACCGTGACAGAAGAAGACCGTGCAATAGACAAGTTGTTTCCTGTGGTTACGCAAGCATCAAGAAAGGTTTAAGCTCACATGACCATAAATGGAGTCCATAATTGCATCGAATATAACTGGCTCTTTAGTGGGGGAGGAATAAAACCAATTAACCTCCTGTACAATATACCACAAGAAATATTGGAATAACAGTTGGAATCCTAATCATGATGGAGTGAGTGTTGAAATGAGCAAAACATACACTTTTGTATCACTCTGGATTTAAATCAGCCTTAAAAATGCAGCTAGGAATCCATGCAGTTTCAAGTAAAAATATCCCCGCAATTTGCTGAAATTGATTCGTGTTTAAAAATATGACAATATTAAACAGAGCTGATGCAACTAAAATAATAAAAGATTGCGGATGAATGTTTTAAATAAATAAAGTATTTTTTTTCATGTGTAAAAATTCCCGACCCAGAATGATACAGGCTGCTGCTCCTGATAAAAAAGCTACCAAAGTTTAAAGAAGGAATATATTTTGGGTAAGGAGCGAGTTCAGGAAAATATTGCATCTCATTAGATTTCTTCTGGTAAAAAAGATTACGGTTTCAGCTTATATGCAATCAACCTCTGAGAAAAGGTTTGCTGAATGGCAACTAGTAGGAATCTTTAGTAAGCAAATGTATAAAAGTTCCTCACCATTTCTAATGGGAATCATCCTGGCAATGGGGCTTGATTCGTGGTTTCAGGTAAATTTATCTCATGAGTCTCCTCCGAGTATAATATTTTTTGGCCAAATCATGTTCTCGAGGAAGAATTTAAAAAACACCTCACACGGTTTCGGCCAATTTATGGGCATTTAAATATTCCCTTGCCTACCCATCCCTTTCCTTGTCTCTCCCAACATATTTTCCTCCTAAATATCAATTCCTGTCCACCATCCAACATTCCTTCCAGCGTTATCCCACATATTCTCTTGCTACCTGTGCCCTACCCTCTATACTTCTCCCTTCAGGCGACCTCCTCCTACACGAATCCTTTTTTGGGTGCCAACTCTCATAAGTGGAGTGAGCGTTGGATCCTGTTGAAATAATGTAACGCCTCCCTTAGCCTCGATCAAATGAAAAGGAATTGGCTTTTCCACTGCCCCCTTAAAAGCCGGCAGCCCGAATACCGTTGTCTACCTTTCCCTCAGACCGATTCCACGGGAAAAACAAACTTTCAAACACAGCACGTGAGCTTTCCCCGAATTTCCTCTGTATTGTCACTGTGTGACTGTAAATCGCGTTTTCCGGCCAAAATATTTTGTCTTTCCGGCGTGTAAAGCGAGCAGTTTGTGGGGCATAGGGTAAACGGAAAGGTTATAGGGAATATGTAGGTTATTTTTAGTTTCCTGACACCACTAACGACCCCAAAGCTCAAATAACATTCGCCGCAAAACCCTTAAGGGGTACGGAGCCATCTCTCCATCCCACGCTCTCACCATTGTACACTTAACTTTGGGTACCCTCACGTTTTCTGGAATACCCTGCCTGCCTGTAGCACCATATTCCCCTCATCAACTACCTTTTTTAATTTGGACCCCTTCCTTACAAACGACTCTCATCACACGGCCTTAAACCCTAATTTTACCCTCTACCAAAAACAGCAATTTATTTCTGCACCACCTCCGTCGCGGCCTTGCATCTTTCTCAACCTCAGCTTTTAGATGGGTTAGTCCAACAATTATAAGTGGGTCTCCGACGGTTCCAGCAAAACAATTACACAATATCGTCAAGCTCCAGCTCATTTTGTTTGGACTTTCTATCCGAGATCGCGATCTGCAGAGAAATCACTTCTACTCCATGTACTCGAACAACGGACCTTGAAGTGGGAAGTCATTAATCAAACCACCACACCAACCCAAACACCCACTGGTCTATTAATTAGCCTCTTTCATTTCTTACTCCTCATTGCCGATGAATAATTCGCCAACTATGATGCTTTTTTAACCATTTCCTAAATCTAAGACAAAGTGTCCGGCTTCACTTGGTAGAAATTCCTTATGTCACACATAATAAAATAAGTCGCTCTTTTCCTCACTTTTTCTTACGAAACGACCATGGTTTCGACAAACTTGTGTCATTTTCAGGCACAGAAATAGATCACGTTTGCCTTATATACCTTAACAACCAAAGGTGGGGGGGGGGGGCGGTAAAGTGGATGGAGAGGGTGGAGGTTTACTATTATTATGGTCACAGAATTTTTTTTTGAGGGAAAGGGGGCAAGGTGAGTGGCTGGGAGGTTAGGAAAGAGGGACTAGAGGGAATCGGAGCCATTTAAAGGGCAAGGTCAGATGCCTTATCTTTGAGACAGTCAGGGTGGTAGGCGGATTCGAAGGAGAGGAGAAGCAGAGAGGAACATTGTGTCATTACATAGTAGAAAATCAGCAGGGCTATTTATTATTTCAAATTGCTCCAAAAAGTCAAGTTTCAGCTCTTTGTCAATGAAATGTAAAATTTTAGGGTCAAATTCACACCAATGGTTTTTGTCAACTTAGTGTTTCACCATTGCAGTTGGAACAACTGTTAATGTTAATAAAATCGCTTCTATGCTCCTTCATCCATGAAGGATGGATCATAGTATTTTATTATGTGTGACATTTCCTAAATCATTTACCCAATGTAAAACGTCGTCAAACCAAACGACATTAAGGCCTTGTCATAGAGACCATATCCTTATTATTTTTAGAACCTAAGCAGCTGTAAGAAGAGTACAATAAATAAATTATTACTTATGATTTAAAAAATCATTCTATTAGTTCTATTCGATAAAATTCTTTACTAATTCACAAAGGGCACATCCCGTAATGTGGGGCTGGTTAAAAGACATTTGCGCATATTTTTATTAAATGCTTTTCAGGAAATGCATGGTTAAATTTATTTGTAATTTATAATTTCCTAAGCCTAAGTGGTTAAAAAATTAAATATTTTTATTATTATTGTTGCAAAATATACAAAATTTTATCATCATTATATGATCCTTGAGTTTGGGATCTAAGTGCACGATTAGAGCAGTTTTGATGCATGTTACAGCGTGCATACCCATTTAAATGCAGAATTATGCCAGTACCTAATACCCATCACATGCATTTTATGTTTCGTCAAAAGCACCAAATTGAAATTATTGTATTTATTTTTTTCACTTCAAATTGCCTAATGACGACAATCTAAAATAAAATGCGAAAAGTTTTAGTGGTGTATGAGAGAGAAAATCTACATGTGACTTAATTCTCCAATTCAAAAATAAAATTCCAAATTTGAGGATTAAACTTGCCATATTTTACTCCATAACACCCTGATGGTTTACCGTAATTTTATTTAAAGAATGATGGATAGTAATTAGCTGTTTTTTCAATAACTAAGTGCATGCAAAGATGCAAACTTCAGGCTTGAAGCAAGCTTTGAAGCAATATATTTCTGAAACGATACATGCGGAAAACGTTCCTCATTTCTGTGGGTCACACAGCCGTAGCCAAAAGAACTTTAATTTTTTGGCAATTTATTTAGAAAAATATGCGGTAGATGGCTAGTATTTTGGTATGAATAGAAACACCAAAATATTTTTTATTTTGATTAGGAAAGCTTCACTGAATTTTCGGTGATATGGTACCTCGCTCAAACAACCTTAGGACGTCCATTCGTAGAATGTAAAAACATATGATAAATCGTGACTTTTATCTGAGTCGTTCAGAAAGTACTGTCATGAACTTTGACATATACTGGTATTAGAACGTGAAGTAAAATTCTATCTATACTGATAAGTGCATTTTAATAGATAATCCCTATCCATCTAATTTATTCGTAATGTAATTTATCGATTTTATGATTTTACAAAGCCTTAGAATAAAAGTATTATTATTATTTTATGCATAAACAGGGTTCATTTCTTGTTCCAAGACTCCTGACATTATTGCCTGCACGTTTGTTAATTTCAGTCAGCCAAATAATCGTTCATAGCACCAATTAAATGCTCGTTATCCCATCTTTCACCACCAGCCACCCCGGCCCCAAATGTCCTCCCCACTCACCCGGGACCCAAATACAATGCCGGACCAGAGCCATGTCGGCATTGGGCCTTCACATTTAAATGAGGACACCAAAGAGAATCGAGTGCTCAGCAGCTCAAAAGGGGTTGCCAATTTCCCATTTGCATTCCTTAGTGACCCGACGGCAGATTACCTACGCTCCGCGGAATATCCTCCGCGCATCTCACGGCCCAAACGGAAAAGGGATAAGCAACAAGGTAAGCAGGGAAAAGAATAACCTCATATGAGTTTATTTTATTTAATTTTAGAGGTTGGCGTGATCACCCGCGCGGGGGTTAGGCAAGTATTGTGGATTTACCCTAGCACAAGGTGGCGGAGAGGATATCATCTCGGTAGAACTTCGAGATATGCCACCACATCAATTTCATGCCACTTACTAAACCTCTGTCAAAAGAGGGTATGTTACTTTTATTTAATTGGTGAAATATCTAATTATTAATATTTTTTCCCATTGATGTCAATGTTTCAGGCAAAACTTTAAGGAGTTGTATCACATGAAATAAATAATCACTTTGTACATTCCAGACTATTGTCACCTACCATGGTTTTGACATAAAATGTCATTACCAGGTCATATATGCAGTTTTAGAGTCTCCATTATTGTTCACACTAAATGGTGAAACTAAGGTAAACTACGGGGAAGGTTAAGGTTATTCAACGTGATAGGGAGGTTTTTCTTTCAAAGTGACTGACTGGATGGGGGGGGGGGGAGAATAATCCTTCATTATATTCCCACTTCAAATCCCATTAAAACAAATCTGGAGCGCATCTTGGACAACCACAGCTGCATGTCAAAGGAGATTTGAAGATATGAAAATTGGGTGAAATCGGAGAATTGTAAAAATCAAATGAAGGGAGAGAATCGCCAGATATGAAATCCAACGGAATACTGGGGAGAAGATATCTATGATGAATAAAACACTTCTTCTTCTTCATTCCAGGTTTAGGCTTTAAGCGTGTTACGGATTCACTTTATCATCTCGTCCTTGGTCTTCCGACGCTTCTTTTACCTATTGGCTTATATTCCAAACCCTGCTTAGGATATCTACATTAGGCATTTGTAATACGTGCTCTTTCCAACTAGTTTTGTGTTCTACTAATTTTTCCGATATTGGCATGACACCTAGTTCCTCTCTTATAGCTGTGTTCCTTACTTTATCTATCCTTGTACACCCTTTAACTGCTCGAAGAAGTCTCATGCCTGATGATTGTATTTGTATTAGTTCTCTTTGTTTTATTGCCGAACATTCTGTCCCATACAACACAGTAGAAACAGATATCACTTAATATAATTTTAACTGGGTATCTTTTCTAGTTTTACCTTTTAAATATCTTCTTATTTTCCCACAAAACACTAATGATTAAAAGTGATAGATATTTATTGTATTCATTTTGGGGCACAATAGCCTTTGTAAAAGAATACTGGAAGGAAAAATGAACTGAAACAATCACTAAGGAAGACCAAGATGTATTAAGTTCATCATAAAGGAAGTCAAAGTGAAGAGTTATGCAGGAATGAAGCAGTTGGGTGAGAGGTGATCGGAGTGGAGAGCTTCAGAATACCAGTCTTCAGATCAAAGACGGATAATAACAATTCCTTTAAAAGTCCGGTAATAAAAATGAGTTCTTTTTAACAAAGGCATACTAAAGAGATATCTATTCTCCACTAGAATGGTTTGAGGTATACTTTTAACAATGAATAACACAGAACTTATACATGTATATACATTTCTTCTCAATTACATAGGTGATCTAAATTCTAGTATATGTATGTATTCGACACCTTTAGCTAATTAATTATCAACTGTGCTTGTTCTGAGTAATAAATGGGTGAACGGATGAGCTTGTACAAAAAAAATATCATACGATTGAAATATGGGCAATACTATACTATAAAATGTATTTAAAAAATGTATTATTAGCATCAACGTTTCATAACACTTAACGTTAGAAGTCAATAATGGAATTGGCCGTTGATGAAGAAGAATATTTTTTCCTCTGTTTCTGAATTACTGCAGAGGATAGTGATTAATTTCAAATCCACTTTTCTAGATAAAACTGGAACATGACATGGAAAATGATACGCCGTTCTCACACACAAGGAAAACCACCGTCCTTCTTTAAAATTAGAAAGGAGCTCCCGTTAATCACTCGTGC
The DNA here is from genome assembly GCA_963573305.1 of Pyrrhosoma nymphula. Classification (NCBI taxonomy): domain Eukaryota; kingdom Metazoa; phylum Arthropoda; class Insecta; order Odonata; family Coenagrionidae; genus Pyrrhosoma; species Pyrrhosoma nymphula. The sequence continues at coordinate 44,610,005 of OY754334.1, forward strand.
GAAATATTGAGCCATATGCACTTATTCCACCCACCCACAGGAATGCACAGACAATTACTAGGGCCACGTACTTGTCATGACTTGTGAGTAGATATGCACCCTGTCCACTTCCCATAAGGAGAATGCGTCACACAATGTTTGCCTTCCGGAATTGGAATGCATCGGAACGCACGTCAGCCGAGTAGCAGCAGAATGCCTACGTGGGAATACCACTCACTGCGTTAATATGAGTGAAGTCATACCAATCTTGCGGCGCAGTGGACGTTAACCTGTGTTCATGGCACCCATTCCACGTAGCTGCAGAAGCTAGGCTTATTTTGCGCGAGAGTGATCGCAATACTTGCCTAAATCACAAAGATTTGCCCTTAGCAGTATGGGCTTGAGGGAATTTCGATGCTTGAATTTTAGTAGTATGACTTTTGTACTGCAAAAAACCGTCTCGTATACCTCATATTGAGTATCAAATGAGATCTCACGTTGATTTATATAGCGTTAAGAACATGAATAATTTGCGAAATGCCCAAATAATTATTGCCTGCAGTAGAACGAACGGGTGATGCTGTATTACTGACTACATATTTGGGTTCGAATCCCAATTCAGACAAAGATTTTTCTCCAAGAATTTCAACAAATTGGAAAGTTTTTCTTATTAAACGCGGGTAATACATAAAGTCCCGCTTTTATGATCTTCGGTTAAATATTTTCTCCGCATGAAAAGCGTGATTGTACTTAGTCCCATCGATAATAATCACCTAAACTAACCGCCTGTTTGACGCAGCATACTAAACCCATACTGTCAGTTAACATCAGGTTAGCGATAAGTCCACATCATCTATCGGTTAACACTAACCACACATCTCTCGCATTATTAAATCGAGCCTACGTATATTTTACCGTATTAAAGAATACTCATTGAAACATATTTATATTTTACTCTATGTTTTTTTCTATCGCGCGTTACTTACTATTCGGAATTAGAAACAGGATTCCACGGCCTTGACATTCATACATGTTTATCATACTATATAAGCGTCCTTTATGTAAAACAAATCGCATTTTTGTCGTAAACATAGCACGCAGAAGTAAATATCGCATCTCTATCATCATCAGTCATCAGTCCAATGATAGGTTAGATCCTTATCTCCACTCCACTCTCCCCTCCACCAACCGCTTCATTCCTACATAACTCTTCCCTTTGACGCCCTTCATAATTTACCTGATTTGTGCCAATCATGGCTTTACTCAGTAATCCTTCCCCGCACACACTTCCATGTTACACTGCCATTACTGTATTCAATATTACACTGGTTTCCAAAACATGCGCAATACGTTTGTCTCTTTTTCTTCTCAGGAGTTTCGATTGTACTTCTTTTCTCCATAACTCTCCACAGGACTTCGGTAAAATAACGCTTAACAGTAGCATATTAGATTGTTTTTACGCTGTAGTCAAATCGTATGCCTTATAAAACCACATAATTGGTATCTCATGCAACGCGATATTGCATATATTAAAAATTCAATGTTTCCATTGGTGGCTCGACATCTCAATAAATACGCATTTCACTGTTGATACCCCGACACATCGCAGGGTACCATTGCTCCACCCTGTGGCACCATGCAATCCGCCCCGTGGAACAGCAGGATGAGTGCTCATGCTCCCTAGTGGGAGGACTGAGATCGTGAGAGGTCGTGCACGCCATATATGTGGGTCGGTTCATCCCGGTGGACTCGCCCTAGGTGTGGGCACTGCATGGGAAGTTGGGCGTTATGGTTACAGTTACGAGTGACCGTTCAGTTTCCCGGAAATGGGACATTCGAATTGGGTAGAAACGAGACGATGTCGAATTCAATCTGCGGGTGAAACGGAGTTTTAGATTGAAGGGGTTCTCTCCAGCTCCGGAGAGAAATACCGGTGAACCGGAGACATTCCGGAAATTGAGGCAGGGGAGCCTGCTGCCGAAATTCCAATCTCTACAGTCAAGGAAGCAAGTTAAAAACCGTGAGGGTTGAAAAACCAGTTTCTTTAACACTCACGGTTTTATAATCTTACGAAGAATTGGAAGCATCACATTTCGATATTTTCCGCGATCTATCTTCAATGACGAAAATATTCTATGAGTACTATGTGAAAATGGGTTATCTGACCGAAAACATGGTTGACTTTAGCTCCAAACAATAAAATAAGCTTTTAAAATATTTCGCCCCCCACGTAAAACCATATACGAGCATATTTATAACAGAATAGAATTCGTAATAGAATAAGGTTTTCGGTGCTCTGCTCATGCTACTTCACAGCATATAGCATTAGAAGTGTGTAAGCCAAGCACAGCATGTATGGCTAAGATGTGAAGCACAAGAACGGTTCATTAGGTCGAAGTATTGCCAAACACACTACCTTGCTCGGCACTCAAAGTGTAATCCATTTCGCCGATACTATAGACTATAATTAAAAAGAACGAAACAAATTTACTTCAAAGACTTTTCAATTAGTAGTTCAATTTGCAAAGTGATGGATTATTAGAATTTTCACGGATTAAAATAATCATAATTTTTAATGTTTTTGAATGAAAATCTACTAAGCAATATAATATATACAACAGTATTAATTTAGCTAATAATATAATGTTTTATCAACTATTAAGTTGCCAAATACGGCTCTGTAACAACAAAACTATTCCATGACACCTTTGAAAAAGTAAAAATACCTGTATGAGTAAAATGAGAGTACATACGTGTTCAAAGATAACAACACCAATGCACAAAAAGTAATTGAATTTTACATGCACTACACACAAAATATTTCCGTCCAAAACTTATAGTAAAGGGAATAACTCGATAAGGAAAAAATCTATTGATTCTGTATGCCCTAAATGGGGTGATTACTCGGTGAAAGACCATCTCAAAAACAAATATTCCATACATTACAAGCAGCAATGGAAAAAAAATTGTGAAATGTGGAGATCAAAAACTTGATACGGATGAAATAGAAAAAGTGTAATCATGACTAACTGAAGCTCTCCTCTAAATCGAATGACCGTAAGGTATGAATTAAATCCTGAAGGCAGCAATAATTGAAAAAATTAATACACATTTTAGCAAAGGTAAGTCTCATTATCAGTAAAAGTTGTAAGGGATAAGTCGTTTTCAAAGTTATTATTACCAAGGTGATACCACTCTGATGTGAGAATCTGAAAGTTAATGACACAAAAACGAGATATTTTTTTTCCTTTACTATTACAGTGAAGTCAGAATGATACCTAAAAAGAGTCATAACACACTTTTATATGACATGTTACCTCTAAACCGCTGCACTCAAAGCTTAGGTCATTCCTACACTCATTTTTGATATTATGTAGAAGGCCTTTGAAGTGAGTTTTTACTTCCAAATAGAAAAAATACGTAATAATATTACTTTTATAAAACAATATATCCTATCAAATGTTTTTAAACATTATAAGTATGATTTATAATTTCACCTGAACCATGATGTATATTTACAGATTTTCAGGTAGGATGCTAGATATAGTGGTAGGTTGACGGCTCCTACCCAATGAATGAATAGGCTTCGGCGAAATGCTTTGGGGAAACGTAGAAGCCACCTCTCCTTCCGTGGTGCACTTAGCAAGAAAGTTGGACATGATATGGTTCATATATGTTCTTGTTACATCTCTGAGTTGTATGATTGATCATTCTAATCCATCGCCATAGAAGACGTGCATTTAGTGCTCTCTGAACACGGTCAGCGACCGCAAACGGGTTAATTTCTCACGGTGCAGTGGAACGTGAGGCCGTAAGGTTTCATAACTGGTGACGTCAAGCCATCACAGCCAAAATGAGTCTGTTGCGCAGCAGTGAAGTTTATGAGGAGGGCATCGATCAGGACGATGGATAATCATCACCTGTATTGAACTCGGCAATTTTTCATAGAAAGTATCCATCTTTAGCGTCCTCGAATTAAGTAGCAATTATGCGACAAGTTACAAAAATGTAACTCCCTTAAAACTTTTAGAACAATTTAAAAGCCCCGAAAGACACACATAATTAGTCATTATGAACCATCTCAGCGTTAAGCGTCGACCTAGAGCCTTCATATTTCAATATTGTGGACCTGAAAATGTCATTTGCCAGCATCAGTCACGACTGATTAGGGATTCAATCCTGCATTTACAAGTTAATACGGTTAATGAAAATAAGATATCAATTTAAGAAATATGACTAAAAACACAGATAGCAGCAGAAAAACAATCATCAAAACGATATTTACTCGTAATTTTTAATAAATTTTCAGTATCTGTTCTCTAAATTTAACATTAAAACATTGTACCGCAAACCATCCGAATACCCACTTAAAATGATTGAACGGAAAATGGCATTAGTTAAAATAACTTTATATACCGGCCTGGTGTAAATTGCCATATACATCGCTGCCTTATTCATGCTGATTCATATATTTGCGCAAACTATTAAATACAAATTTTAAATTCTTCAAGAAATATAAAAGTTTGGAAATAAACAAAGCACACCTCGCATACACTTCAATACGAAATAGTACTTTCGCGATGGAAAAGTAAATATTTTCATTTCATATTGTGTGAATTCATTAATTTTCAAATTACAAGGTATAATAATTGCCATATTTATAGTCAATCCTCTCTTACCGATGTCCTACGGAAGACCTTGCTGATCTACAATCTCCAAGTCAAGCTTCATGAATGAACAAGAGTAATGCAGTTTTGTAATTAAATATTTTGCACATGACATTCGGTACCTCTGAGTCGGATTGACGCGCAAATGTTCGGAAAAGTCGTGTAGGTTGAATATACCGCATGTACACATTCGGACGAGTGGCGAGGCGAATCGCGAGGCGAGTGGCGAGGAAAATGTGTAATCGGTTCACTCGCCTCGCCGCTCGTCTCGCCGCTCGTCTCGCCGCTCGTAGCGCTCGTGCTGGTAGCGGTCTTTGGGGACGAGTCAAAGGCTTGTGGAGACGAGGCGAACTCGGTGCTCACACAATCGCTGTTCAGTTTGCAACGAGTGCGTTTATCGACACGTGTTTACTTTTCAAATTAAACTGAAAAATAAATTGGAGTAACACTCAAGTGTTTGAGTTTTTATAACTCTATCCTGGTGAACCTCCTATTTGGAACCAGAGCATCCACTGCATAAAAACCAAAAAAAGTCCACGATTCATGGACTCGAATATCGTCCAGTTTAAATACATTCGTTATTGAGTTGAAGGCAAACAAAATTCGTAGATGGCTACATTTCGTACCCGGAGAAAAGAAAATTCTGTTAAATAGGGTGCTGGGCATCACCACGTCAACCTGAGCAGCAACATCAGAATTAACCGGAAGAGCCTGGGATCACTGTTAACGAAAGGCAAGAATCAAGGAAAGCTGATGAGAAAACGCAGCTCAATACAAGTGCGAGATCAAGAGAATGTTTTGTAACTGCCATTCTGCGATGAAAGCGAAGCAGGATAGCGTCTGAAATTGATTACGCTAGTAACCAAATAAAACAAACATTTTCCACACTCACCAATGTGCTCAGCAAAAAATGTAAAAAAAGAAGCAGACGATTGCGATCTGTATGGACAGCTACTGGCAAAGAAACTGAGAAACTATCCCATCCACGAAATACATCTTATAACGCACGATATTGATGAGCTTCTTTTGCAAAGTCACCTAGCAGTGCCATGATATCTCCTTTCAGCTCCTTTTCTTCTTCTTCTACACCCTCTCCTATCAACCTTTTTGTTCCAGTTTCCATCAATACCCCGAGTGAACCATCTTTTACCGCTTCATATACGCTGTCGTCATAGTCTCCATTCCAAATTAATATCACTAATTTACCATCTTCCCCAACAGAATTACAGCTACAATCAAAACAGTTTCTCCCCATTGCTCTCTAACATCTTATCGCATGAAGCCGCAGGATAAGTAAACATGCAATTATCACAAAATACAACACCACATTCTCAGCAAAACATTCTGCAGACAGCGTGGAGTAGTACTGAACTTGATGAAGAATACGATGGGTAAAAACACGTTTTCGTTCAAAACATTTAAATAAAAAAAAATGAAATTTAAAAAATTTAAATTCTGTGCGCATAATATTATACATTTCATATTTACAGTGTACCTAATATTGTGAAAAATGCCTTGAATAAAATTCTCAGTTCATAAAAAACTGCTTATGTACTTTAATGTCTTCCTTCAAAACGATATTAATTGCTTGAAATACCTCTGTGACAACCTTAGATATTGTCGAACTTGAAATATTGAACAAAAAATTAAGACTTCTGTAGCTATCGCCAGTAGCTCAAAATCTCAATGCTACAGCTTGGTGGACTTTGGTTTGGTACCGGTACTCTCCATTTAGTTTCTCTTATTTTATCATTGGTTTTATTTTGCTCAGTATGTAATTGAAATCTGTTGGTGAAATTCTACAAAAGTTTGAGATTTTTCAAGAGTCTTCACTGAGCATTTCTAGAAACATGTTGGGCAACGGCCTGCCACGATGGAAACACCGGTCCCCGATCAGTCACCGAAGTTAAGCATCGTTGGGCTCGGCTCGAGTTCGGAGGGGTGATCCTACGATTCGTCCGAGTGCTGTTGCCCCTGACTGCACGTGGCAGCCAGTTAGTGCGAAATGACCTTAGCCGTCGAAGCACGTTAAACAAAAATATTACTATTAGAAACATGTTTTCCATACTTTGACTGAAAAATTTAAAGCTTATTTTTTCGAAATAGTAGAATTCATAGCCAAACCAATACAAATTGCACAAATTATTTATTTAAGTAAAGAAATTAAGTAGTTAAATTGTTTTGCGACATAGTTTCTACTAATATGATTTTGTTGCGATGCCATGCAGTCACCCACCATCGTCTACGGCGACGTCTTTTTTCAAAAATTTCACGAATAATTTCAAGAAAGTTGTCAACACTTAGAAAGTACAGGGCGGGTGCCGCCACAACTTTCGCCTCGTCCATTCGCTTCAACTTAGTGAACTGAACTCTCGGCGAGAGTGTACACGGTCATTCGCGTTGTGGGGACGAACGCACGAATGCCACTCGCGAATGTCGGCGAGTGACAAGGCGATTCGCGAGCGCGAATGTGTAAATGCGCTATAATATAGCTATAAAGCTATAATAGCGCATAGCGCTACATAATAGCGCATAATAGCGCAATAAAGCTATAATAGCTCATTTACACACTCACACCACTCCATTCCACCAAAATGCGTCTATGATGTTCGCACGCATATTCGCAAATATGGTCCCTTTAGCGGGACAACCATCACTGCCAACCTACTTCTCTCTCCGTTAAGTGTCACGATTCGGCACGCTGGGAAATGAAAAGCAATATATAATACACAGTGCGAGAGAGAGATACAAAATACGAAAGCTCAGCATTCCCTGAGCTGAATATTCCCGGCCGGTGGGGCAAAATTGGCCCAAGTATTCGCATCCGAGGAAGGAAGGCAGTTGCGCGAAAATAAATGAGCAAACAGTCCCAACTAATGAAGCCACAGCAAGCAACCTCACCTAATTACGCTCGCGCTATTAATTAGAAATCACGCACTCCACCTCTAAAAGCAATCTGTGCGATCTCTTCTTTGGTTTTGAAAGTGGGTCCTCCTCTCAAACCTCCACCACTACCATTCTCGGGCGGACTTAACACTCTTTCCTCCTCTCAAAAGCCCAAAAGAAGCCCTCCTCTTGGACCCACTTCTGAGATTCTTGGCTTTGCTCTTGGGTATAATTCTCCCTCTACGTTTATCCTTCTACATTCCCACCTCTCTCTCTGTCTCTCCTTCCTTTGAACGTCCAAAGTTTTAAAGTTGCCCCGGGGACTGACACACACACAAGGTTGCCTATACAAGCGATCCAAAACGATCTCTTAAAGTATCGAACCTTAAAATTGAGACAAAGATCCTCTCCTATCATTATAAATGCAATAAACTTTAATGTATTTTTCTCATGGTGACTTTTTCCAATCCAATATTCTCAAAAATGTTGTAATATAATACTCAATTATAAATTTTAAATAGCTTGAAAAATATACATATTACTGGAAAGTTGATAACGTCTACAAACAGGTTATAATGGAGTTAATTATTTTAATATTTTATGAATGATTTTAAGCAGATTTATTTTGTTATTATCCCAATTAAAATAATTGATAAAGAGTTCAAGAATATCTCTTAGCAAAATCAGGGCACAAGTAGTCAATATCGTTGAGATACGATCTCAGAATTCCAGGAGGAAACGAGTGCATCCTGCCAAAACTGAAAAGGAAAAGTGAAAATAGTTGAAAATAACGCTCTGAGTGCGAATAACAGAATTAAACGCGGAAGAATGAATACAGTCCATTCACCTTTCAAAATTGTGCATCAGAAAATATATCCTTTAAAGAAGAAGGTTACCAGTTATGTGCTTTACAGCTATGTGCAAGTCAATACGAGTTCACTTCAGCGTGAAAAATGAAAAGCACCTAAACCTATATTTGATGTATCACACAGCAACTTTAAATTTAAGCTTCCTCAGCGAATTTCTGTATCATGTCCCACTTTCCAGTAGAGCTACACTATTCAGTGTTTCAACAGTTTCTCCTCCCTCATAGGAGGCGTCCTCATGTCGAAGTCCTGACCTAAATTACCCTCTTTAACCGGGGGGAAACTGTTGCCGCTCATTTTCATTATGTGAAATATGGTTAGGGATGTGAATAGAAACCTAGAAGTACATTCCTATACACAGGAAGTCTAAAAGCCAAGTGGGTACTCAAAGAGTTTTTACTCGTGGGATTTTTTGTCAGCTTGGTTGTGCCTACCCGCGTACTTATACTGAAATAGGTAGAATACATGACAGAGAAGAGATTATAATGGTTACGCTTACATTTTAAAAATCGCGGGAGTATCATACAACAGTTACCATTATCATCATTTCCTTTCCCATACTCCTGAATGTTTCCACTTACCTTTTTCTACCTCCTTCCCTACTTAAGGCTTCTATTTAGAATCTAAAATAATATAAAAGAGGACAGTAATAACATGCATACTCAAAGTACTAGAAGGTGGAATGGATATTTACCTATCTTGTGAGTTAACGCACATCTTCATAAAGAAAAGATCTCGACGAATACAAAATGCATGGGATGTAATAACAACATTTGGAATAACACCAAATGATGATTCTACTGCGTAATTTGATGGAACCAATACAGAAAGGAATAATTTAACGTGTTATAATAAAAAATACCATTAATTTTTTCAATATACATTATTAAAAAAGTTTCACTTTAAAGAGATTAATCTTAAACTGAATTTTAATCTGACTGAATCTTTAAGACTTAATCTGTTTACAAATCGTAGGGTTTTAACAAGCATAGAAATACCCGCCCAAACCTCTTTAACAGAGTACAGCTAGCGTAAAAGATATTTTAATGATAAGACTAGGAAAGACAAAAAATAATTTTCTCAGTAAGAAATCACTATTTTGAAAGAAATTCGTCAATATCAAAAATTTGAAATGAGCCGCATAAATTCTTCTTTCTTCCACCATTTACGATATTTAAACGTTAACCGAATTAATGAGCGAATCAGAGATCTAATTCATACCATATATAAGTTGTCACAAATTTCTCTATTCTTATATTAGTGGAATGACTCTCCACATCACTTTCAAGAAATTTAAACGACATCAAACAGCGGGCATCATGAATTCTTCTTTTTAAATCTTCAACGCGAGCATGTTTAATTAGCGGGTCAGAGACGTACCTTGCATCATAAATGAATTTATTTCTCTTTATACGTATTATTAGCTATGACAGCGCACGTCATTTTACAAGAGATTTGTCGAGATCAAACATTTGAAGCGGGCAGAATGAATTCCTTTTTCTTCCCCACCTTCTACATTTCTCGCCAATTACTCCTTCCTTCTCACCCGTCCTCCCTTTCGCACTTCGCACACCTCGACTGCAAAAGGTGGACAAGCATGGGAGAGAGAGCACGAGGACAGAGAAAGAGGATAGGCGAAGGGGTGGAGAAAACGAAACACAACCCCCACACACTCCGCAAGCCGCCCTACTCCCTCCTCCTCCTTTCTAACCCTTCCCATAAATCCCTTTAGGGCTTTACCCTGAAGGCACCGAAACTCCTAATTGAATACAAGCGCCCCCCCCTCCCCTCCCCACCTCACTCTCCTCTCACCGCCACCACCACCAACTTGCCTCGCTACCTACCCCTGTCCCACACCCCCTTTCGCTCGTGCACCACCATGCCCCATTCCGCTACACGCTTTAAGGTACCCTCCCCCCCACACACAGACACACCAACCTGCACACCTACGCGCCAACGCCGCCACAAACATGCCCTTCCACGGTGCCTCTTTGCTTTCGGCATCCGGAAGGTCCTGGAGCGGTGTACGAAGCGGGTACGAGGGTGGTGGAGGGGGGGAGAGAGGTCTTACACAGCCTCCATCTCCTCCGGTGGGACTCCGGTCGGCCCACTCTCCACACACCCACGTCGCACACCTGCAGCACCCGGCGGCGGCATACCTACCCTCACGTACGGGTAGGCGAGTTTGGCCGCCTCAAAAGCCCACACCCCAGAGCCACCCCCCTCTTGCCAAGATCTCATTCCACCGCGGCTCCCAATCCGAGCGCTCAAGGCGACAGACTTGCCAGCCAGCAGAGCTTCAGGCCCTATAGCCACCACATTCATTCAACCACGCTATTATATATGTCTCTATCTCTCTCTTCTTTGCATGATAAGCGCCTTCCGAATGTCCGAGTTCCAAGTTCCAAGTCCCAATATGTTTGCGCCCTTCAGTGTCTAACGGTCCAGTTTACGGCCGAGCCAACAGAAAAGAAACAAAATACAATGCACCTGCGTGTATGAGTATATCTATTCAGGTACGAGATCAATCTGATGGATTAGGACTAATGAAAGAAGCAGTTGCCTTATTTTACATTTTCTTACATTCCTTTAGATTGAATAGTTTGGATTTTAGGGGAGTTCATTTGCGCTTTGGTCATTTAACGATAGGCGGGTAAGATGGTAGGGAAAGGGCTATGATCTGAATATAGGGATGATGGAGAGAAATCTAGTGTTGGAATTAGCGTGTTATTAACGTTAGGTACTAAAGATATCACAGTTTTTCTTCCTTTCAAACGAATGAAATATCAAAACTCATGTACTCACAACACAGTATCCAAGTAGGGATCTGGTTTCTCCTGCAATCTTTACTACTGCAAAGATTCGATCCTTTGCCTTTGACATTAGAAGTTTATACTCCATCCACTAAATTTCTCAATAAAAAATCTGCTGAATGAGATATGAATAAATAAATAAATGATGAGAGTAATAGTTATAATCATGGCGTACATTCTCAACGCATCTGACCCTTAGTTCGTGGGTTATCCCTGATGTCTTTGAGTCATTAATAATCACCTTCATTGCCATAACTTTAGTTATCACACTGCCTCAAGCATATTCAGCATATTTCGAATGCTCGACATTCGAGTTGCGCATCTCATCATGGTCTTCCTACAGGCTCTCTCGTTGACGCTTGGAGCCTTTGAGCCATTGGAAAGGGGGCAAAGTTCGATACACATAATGAAAAGGGAAGTATTTAAAATTACGAGGTAACGAATCAGTCTGTTTAAAAAAGCTGTAGCCTAATTAATCAAGAAGAGAGAACATGTAAAGTGTACTGGCATCTTTATCATTATCAGTATCATCGGTAGATTACTTCTAAGTCTAATATATGAGTCCCATTCTCATAGGATTTCAGTAGGAAAATCGGTTTGCGGCAGTTCTCACCTCCAACGTTTCTCATTTATTTAATTTATCTTTATTCTACAAGACATAAGCTTCTAGAACCAAACAAAACTTAGCTTATAGAACCAACCAACACTTTATGTATCTTGCCTTCCTTCCTATTTTCTAATATTTCTATTCCTGTCCCCCCATTCTCACTTCTACCCAACTTTATCTAGTCCATTAACCTCTTCAGCACATCTTTACCCCTAATAATTCGTCTATCAATTTTTCAATGTCGCTGTTCCCCTCCAAATGTCTCTATGGATGGGTGGGTACAACAATCACTCAGATACCACACCCAAAAAAAGGAAATGAAATTTTAAAAGAGAATTTGGGAAAGGAAGCCTAAGATTTCTTGTTAGTAGACAGTCTCACGTGGTGACTTGGTGGAATCATTTTGTGTCCAACATGCTAAGAAAGAGTAATTTTTATTATTATTTCCACACTTTTAATTTCAAGTAATGAATATAGTTTTGGCACTTGGTTCCTTGTAGGTATATCTCATGTACCTTAAAAATGGTGATTGTTGCCGAAGCAATAGGCGGTCATAAGAAATTAAAAGTGTGGATAAAGCATTATCTTATCTTATTAAACTTTTGATTGCTTCGATATTTTCAAGTTTGTTTTTTCGATGCCTCATTGTTATTACACTGAAAAATAAGTGCCAAAAAGCAACGATTCCGATAATATTAAATATGTTACTTGAAGGAACATGACACGAAAACAAATCACTGTTGGTGATAATAATTAGGCTTTCTGATCTCATTTTTGACACTCATTCTTAACATCTAAAAATATATTCTACCAAAGTATTTTGTCAATAAGAGAGATTTTCAATTCTCTATATATTTCGCTCCAGATATGAATATATTTCAAGATGGTAAAATACACGTATGCGATATATTTATTCATGAGGTATATAAAACCTTAAAACATTTAATTGCTAGAACACTAATTCACTATTAATTTGTTCAAAGTCATCAATTTATTTTGGTAGCCTATATAGATAATGGCCATATTCATTTCTACAATATTACTTCATGCGCTTTTGAAAACGAGCGAAACATCGCAGTTACCGAAAATACCGCACAGGAAAACCTGCATATGTTTAATATGTATGCAGCATACAGGGGTTACCCTCACCAACCTACCCCAGCTCGGATTGATAGGATATCCGATCACCTATTTTAATTTGTTCATTCAATTATTCAAAGGAAAAAGATATCGTGGAAATAGGCCACATTCTGCCCTCGAATGACCGAAAAGCCACTTCAATCATTAAATAACTGGACAAAAACAAATTTCATTTTGTGAAATTGATACACTTCCTGGACTATGACAGTAGTTATCAAAATATTTCGGGAAAATATGGGGTAAAACACAACATTTTATATTCACAAATAATTACTTCAAATTGACAGCGCCGTATAGACCTCGTAAATGCACTTCGAATAAAGCAAATGTCATTTGGTTGCCTATTCATTACAATAAGTGCGTGGTAATAAGTAACAAAAAAACCTTCAGGATTCCCTGTGCTTGTAACCTTTATATACAATTTAAAGAGAATTGCTTAAAAGGCATTGATACTAATTTTCAAAACGTAAAAAGAAACGCCTGCAGAGCGGACTGCTGAAACGTCATAGTCACTGTGGGGCCATTTTCCGAGGCAATAAGTTCACGGTTTAAGAAAATAATTTAGGTACCTCCTATACTTAGCAATGGAGAGGAATTTTGGACCATACGATGAGAGACAAAAAAAGAGTATGAGACCTTAGAGATAACTCCCCGAGTTCGGACTTATAAAACTTTCCAATGGACTCTCGATTTATTTTGCGAAATAACAATGATATATATGGCCAACTACGTCGCCTATTATTGATAACGTTCATTCATCCAAGTTAAATAATGTAGTTTTCATAACATACTAAGAAACGTTTTCTTTCATCGGCATAACCAATAGCCTAAATGTTGTTTGCACATGAATTATTTCCATGTCCACATTCCCCGATTCTGTTTTATAAATGGTCTTAAAGTTAGTTATATTTGTTACGAGATTCATTGTAAATATTACATTCACCAATATAAAAGATAATGTAGCCTTAGTCTCCTCAGTAGACAAACTAATGCCATTTTCTCGGCTTCGAAAAAGGAACTATCGTTGAAAAGATAGAAACAAACTTTTATCCAATAATGAGAATGAGAATTAAGCGATATAATCAATATTTTACGAACAAGACACAACTTCATTCAAGTTATAAAAATGCTGCTATATTTCTCACTTGCATAAATTAATTCCGCTTTAAGCATAAGCAAAGAAAATTACTGCCTCCAGAAGTGCAGCGATGAAACTCTAGATTTTCAAAATAGATTTGCACTTTGAATGTTCGCAACAATGCCGCTGTCATTCGTTTTCCCGAGAAAGAATAGCTGCAACCAATATGAAAATGGAGTCAGCAATCAGTCAGAGTTAGGAAATTAGTAATCATTACGTTCTCGAACAAATAACTGCAGTCCCATTTGTCGATCAAATGAAATTTAGGAAATCTTTGCCACGGAGAATAACGGATGCGTCACTTAATTGGGACAATAAAACCCGATAATGGCAAGGGAAATGATATTGCTGAATGATTGAGCTAAAATAATGAATGAGCTGCAACGATTACCCCTGCACCCTTTGATTGCTCTGCTTCATGATAGGGCCAACGTGAGCACGAAAGAGAAGATACTCGAAGCATATCAAGTTATCATAGATAAACCTAAATAATATTAATGGTTGAAGGCGTAACTTTGTGGAATAGTCACATACATGACAAAAAAATATATCTCAGTATATTCCACACTAAAAACGGTTTATTGCCAACTCAGGTTTCGATTGCACTGCAATTATTATCAAGGTTGATGCTATTTTCCCATTCCCAAGGTTGACTGTGTTCCACCATTGATCCTATTTTCGTCATCTCGATAAACCTAAACTCTAAATATTTTTGAAAATACCCCAAGAGCAATTTTAGAATTTCATAATCTGTGGAAAATTACGCCTCGGTTATATTCGTGTAGTTCCATGGTATCGAGATACACAATCGATTATGAGCGTAAATTAATACGATAATCCGATTTACCTCTTAAAATCAATTAAGGGAACGTAGAATTGAGAATGAATTTCCTCTTGTGACTTCAACTTTATATAATAAACAGAATAAAATCATGTATATTCCACATCTATTCGCAATTACTAGGTACTGAGGAAATATTCGAGATTTCCTTTCCGAAGTGATAAATTTTATAACCCCACACCCCGTTAAAAGTAGTTTAAGTGAGCTTTATTTCAAAATAAAAGTTTTTGTAAGGAGTATGAAGTTACCATTGTAGCATTTACGAGGCAAGCACTTAATTTTTGACTAAAGTTCTCCATAACGAATAATTTTATACACATAATGAAACGGAGGCATCTTCTTGATTTATTAGTTTCACAACGCACAAAAAAACGCCTGTACATCCTAAAGGGTATTTGAATTTTTTAAATTGTATTAAGGTAATTAAAAAATAAATTTTAGAACATAATTAAGGAAACAAGTCTGAACATCCTTGTTTGCTAAATGAAATTAATCCGGAACACTTCTACGGGTTTCTATATTTGAGAAAATATCTCAAAACTAATTGCATAATGTCTGATGTTTTGGAATTAAAAAAAAATGGGATTTGTTCTCTAATAAAGAAGTAAAGGGCATTCACGTAAGGCATCTTGTTCAAATTATTTTTCATATGATAACTAACGACTGAAAGAAGGGGATCTGCTTTCAGACTGAGCTAAAAAAATGATTGTGCCAACAGTTCGACGGCTTTCAATTACCGATGTCCGATACCGACCAATTACCAAACTACGATGTCCGATTGCCGCGAAAATCTCCGTGTGAGGTCTTGTCTTCGTCCGACTGCTCAACACTTTCAAATTTTCCAGAACATCATTCCACGCAATGTCTCACTTAACCTCCCTGTCCCACTATGCAAAAGCCTGCCATTTAAGATGAAGACCCTCTTTTACCCAACACCCTAAAGATACACTCGATTCAAACAGCATCCCTGCACGTTGTGAGGAGTAGTGGTTGGAGAAGAAGGCAGTGATGAAGATGTCCAACAGTCACAAAAATATGGTAGTGCTATATTAGATATCTAGCATTTCTAGAATTTCAATATTAGAGAGCAAAAGGGAAGAAATGAGCTAGGGAAGTATGCAGTCCCTGAAGGGAAGTTGGAAAATTTATTTTGTCACCGAAAACCTTCAATATTATCATAATAAATAGATAGCTAATTATCAGTGAAAACCGGACTATAATGACAATTAGGACACTTTGATCTCGAAATGCCTGTTATATGGATTAGAAATTTATCTCATAAAGATTTATGAGAATGCTATAACTATAATGTGTGAAAAAACTGTGAGTAAAATCCCATAACTCTCTCAACCACCTAAATTCAGCGAAACTTTACAGAAATGCCGACAAAAACTTTGGAATAAAATTTAATCCTTCAGAAAAAGAATTATAAAAACTATTTTTTCCATTAAAATAAGATTTTTCATCCTTCCTCTACTGACTATTTTTGATTAATCGTGGAAAATATTGTCGTTTTTATCAGAGTAAATAATACAATTATTAATCAGTTTTATCAATTTTATTGCTACTTGCATGAGCTAAAATATCGGTTCAGGGCACTTTTTTTCCAAAAATGTCTAAGCTGCTACATGGATAAGTTACTCTAAAAGAGTTCACGATTCTTATGAATAAATCGAAATAAATTTTTAATGGTACACTTAAAGAAGAGATCAGAGACAAATCAGAAACTAATGGAAGTTTATTATAAGGGATAATTTTCCCATTCTAAATCATAATGCGATATTTAACGACGATAACAAATAGCATACCAAGAATCGCAAAATCTCATGTTGGTATTAAAAATTGTGCTATGTCGCAGGAGAAACGGTGAGGGTAGAGGCGTACGGAAAAGGTCCTTTCCCGCGAAAGAACCCGTGCGTCATCCAGGGTAACCCCGGATAACTTGGCGGGAAAAAGGGCCTCCAAAACTTTTGATTGTTTTTCATCTGCTCGTAAATCGGTCGGTTTTGCGGGAAGAAGGCCCTAGTGTATGTGTGCGTCGTCCAACGAAGAGGAAGAAATGGTCGAAAGAGATCCGATGGTGTGAGAGGGGGATATTGAGAGCGCTGAGGAAGAGAATGAGGGAGAACAAGAGGTCGGGAGGTGACGGACGATGTGGTATGAGCGAGAGATGAGATAGGGGAGACAAGGGCGGAGAATACCTGCCAGGGGTGGAGAAGGGAAGGGAGGGGAAAGGTAGTAAGTGACGTGGTGCGAGGACAAAAAAAAATATATAGCGGAAGGGACTTGGGAATTTCCTGGTGGCAAAAACTTGGGACACGGGTCAAGTCGACGCGGATGAGGTGTAGCAGTCAGAGAGAGGTAGAGGGCAGGGGCTGCAGATCAGAGAAGAAAGGTCAATTTTCTCTTGACTTGTTGGATAAGGAACGTCCGTCCAGGACATTCCCTTGCTCTTTTATTTTCTACTCATACATTTTTTGGTCGGGTTCCAAAAGGATGCTTTCATTCCCCTTGCCGGTTCAAGGAAATGTACATCAAAGGATTATCGAGAGAGCGGGAGCTGTACTTAAACTTTAAAAACTCTGCAAAGAACGCGATATGATTCTTAATGGTCTCATAATGCGACAAGTGAAATGTATTGACGTCCAAGTGTGCCAACTTAAACTTTCTACGAATAAGTAATAAATAAATAATTTGAAATAAACTAAACTTTTCACTCAGTGCACAGGACATGTCTAGGCTTGTCAGCTGCCGCATGCCCAGGTTTTAAACGGACAATTGATATTTATAAAGCAGAACACTTTTATATTCTTTTTTATGGTAACCAATTAGTTTTTTACCAATAAGTAATTTATTATTACTAGTATTTTTGATGTCATTTCCGTATTATTACTGTTGCTTGTACCATGGAAAGTAGTGGTGAGGCGTTTACAGCGTTGATTGTTATTTTTTCTCTGGGAATGTTCAAGTGTTTTCGGGAAGCAGAGAGAACTAAAATAATGGCTAGTCAGTGTTTGGTCAGTGATGTGCTGGAGATAGCTAATTTCTGCAGTTTTTGGAAATCGACTTAAAGAAATAAAGGCTAGCGTTCACACATTCTTTTAAAAAGAATGAAGTGCTGACAGTGATATAGTGGTTAATTAATCCTCAACGCTGGATGACGTATCAGTCATGTTTCATAGAGATACACGACTGTGCACAATTCACAAATCCATTGCATATCAAATTTACCACAATCATATATTAATTATGCTCGTTGGTGTCAAATACATTTGATTTCACTATCAGCCTAGAATCTATTTTCACCGATTACACAGATGCCTGCTGTTTTCATCATGTGTTAACTTTTTAAATAACTCTCACATCATAGACCCAATTATGTAGTTTAAAATTAATTTGTGCTGTCAATTAACTCGTTGAGATAACTTAACTCGTTGAGATAGACAGTAATTATTTCTTAATGCTTCATTATCCCGTTTCTTTCTTTATTTCATCGAATTGTGCTAATTTTACTATTCATATGATATGTATCGGTAATTTTGTAGTATTTTCAAATGTTTTCAACGTTACCAAGACTGATAGTTAGCAAATTGGCCCCTACTATATATGAAAAGTATCAACCTCGTATTAGAAAAAAATTAATTATAACATCATTGCATGTCACTCCTCCTTACACACACATTACTCAAGAGTATAGTTAGTTAAATATATAACAGTATTATAACATGCTTGGCGGTTAGTGCGTGCCTGGTATGGAATCTCCTCCTACCACACACACTTGATGTGACTTTGCCGGTACCAAGTAGATGTAGAATTTACATTCTTATCTTAATTATCTTTTAAATCCCTGAAATCTCTTTCAAATCCACATTTTCTATTATTTTAACGTAGAATGACCTTCGTTAATCAATGAGGGTTGACTAAACTTACGGCGCAATTCGCCACCGTCCAAGGCTAGTTCTGATTTTCACGTTGAAAGCCATTTTAAATTTTTGTACCACAACTATATAACTATGAAAACTCAAAATCTTCCACTCTACACCAAAAATATCGGCAAGTCACTAAACGAAGAACATGGTATTCCAATCATTGTTGACCACTTGAAAGTGACAGAAAATGTTTCAAGAAAGTAAAATTAAACAGAAGTAAAAGAAATATATTAGCAAATCAATTGATTGGATAGCAGTAGAAATGTTTCGTACTGTACTGACGATGAAATCATCATCAAAAGGTTTCATCGATGAAATCACAAAATTTAAATAATCGTTAAGCGAATTCTTATCCTGGCCGAGCTTTTCCATCACTCCAACTTTTACTTCCTAACTTGCCCCCATCTCCCATATGTTAAACTAATAATAAATGAGTATTCGCTCCCGGGGAGAATGTTATTCCCCTCCAAAGCGATGCCAAGAGCGTTACATCCGTTCGAAGTTGTGCTAAATAAATGGGTGAAATGTAAAATGTTAAATTATGTAATTATATGTAAAAGAAAATAAGAAACGTTTTATCAAAAAACAACTAAACAGACAACCCTCACACATTTCCTTTTCAGTGTAGGCACAGTCGGAAAAGTTTAACTCTCGGTAAAAGACCTGTAAAGTTGACTATGCTTTAATAATTCCTCTCTCTTTTTATTGCTCATTTGCTTTGGTTACACCCATACGTCGTTTAAAACACGCCACTTTTTTCTCAAGACTCATAACATTCCTTTTCTAATTAGTATCTTCCACCAAATTCACTCATGACTGTATATAACCCTTCGTCTCACACCATTCTTTCCTCGATTATATGAATCTGCTTTGCTTTCCTCTCTTTGTTATGACTCCCATGGGAAAACCAACGAAGCTATCTCCTTATATAAATGTCCTTTACACAAGCACATATTCCGAGTTATTCCACTACCATCTCCTTTATAACGCTATCTATTATGCTTTGATCGCATACTATTCTAAGATCCCTCTTACCTAGTAAATTAACTTACTCTTATGCATATCCCAGCATATCCAAGTCTATATGCAAAACAATTCTCAAGTATCTAACAAAAATGTGCTCCTTTCCATTTTATCGCATAGTTTGGCCCATTATATATATATATAATGGGCCAAACAAGTGAATCTCCTCCAGCTGAAGACGGGTCCTTAGCCCGAAAGCTACCCCTAAGCAGTGGACACCGGTGTCGTCATGGATCATCTGCTACTGAGTGAGTGTCCACTGATTTACCTTCCTATCCTTCCCCAACCTCAACGCCTTGTTGCTAGCTTATGCTTTTATATTTATTTCTTTTCCTTTTATATATATTTATATATATAAGATGAGACGTAAATATGAGAAAAACTCAAAATAAAAAAAAACTGTTGGAAAGGTGTACTGAGGGAAAAAGGAATTAGATTCATAGAAGATTAATAAGTCCAAGGCCGCCCTTGCAAGGCGTTTCGTCAAAGGAGCCTGCCAAGATTAACGAACGTGCACATTAAGCATTTAAGTCGACGCGAGCCGTCGCATTCGCGAGCCGTCGCATTCGTGCTCAGTCGCTGTGGAGAGAGAGGGAGGGGAGAGACAAGAGCGGGGGTCGGAGGCGTGACGGACCGCCATCGTCGAGTCGCTCGCTCCCTGAGCACTGCTTACGGAGGCACGATGCTATGCCACCCAATTACGCGGCGGGTTCTCTTAAGGGGGGGTTTGAATGGGACACACAACGAACGGGGCGGGAGGGGCAAACCACAGCCCCGTGACCATCAAATTACCTCGTGAGGTTTCGGGTGCTGCTTGCGCAACCACAACCTCTTTAAGGTTTACCGATCACGAAGCACGGTGGTACCACTAAAATGGCCTTTCCTGGTTCACGCGTATGTGTTCTCAAGAAAGCAAAAATAGTTAAACTAAAAAAAGCACTTCGTATCATCCACAATTGATATTTAATACTGACCCGGGTTTCAAAGGCTAATCCTTATTTTCAAGTAACGATTATCCCAGGTAATGTGTAATGAGGCCACCTCGGACATTAATGATTCGGAAACATACGCAAGGCTTATGTGCGAGAATAATTTGTCAAGAAAAAGTAGATATTGATATGCTTTTTCGAAATTCGTGTCTTTACATGGTTGAGAAAATATATTTAAGTGAATCTTTTTTATTGAAAGCTAATTGAATTCTGTCGTTCCTGTGTATGAGCTTGACGACCAGTTTGGCACAGCTATAACAGGTATAATGAGACTGTACTACACATAACTCGTTGAGCATAATATACTCCGTCAGATTGTTTGGTAAGAGGAGAGGAGCACAGAATAAGGAGGGAAGAATCAATTAGGGAGATGCCCTTGTTATTATGTGTTCCACTACTTTTCCTGAACGACCCGACTATTAATAAATTGCTTGAGGAGTGTGAAGGACACAACACCATTTCAAGTGAAATGAGTGTATGAGATACCATGTCACACCTGCGGAAAGAAAAATATCGGGGAGACCAGACGCTCCGTCGAAACACGTTCAAAAGAACACCAGAGGGCTCTCAGCGGGCGGGCATTCGACTGGGACAAACCTTAAAGTCAGCGGTAGCGGAACATACAACCTCGGGACACGCAATTGACGTCGAACAAACAAAGATAATCGCGAAGGTGAAAAACTTCATGCCCCGGCTGATCCACGAAGCGTTGGGAGAAAAGAAAATGTAAACAGAACTACATTAGAGATTGTGGCCTCAAAATCAGCCACACATGGGACCCTGCTTTTAGATTAAATAAAAATTCAATGACTACTCCTTCCACCCCTCCCCTTTTACACCCTCTTCCCTCCATGAACCATTATATAAACCCGACAGATTCTTCATTTTCTTAGAAAAAGTGACCAGCAAAGGCCACGAAAAGTCGGGTAACACACCTGAATAAGTACGAGGGGTACACTCAAACAACAAACATATTGCTACAATGACCCACGAAAGCTTCAACCAAAAATATATTTTAGGCGAGTTTTGTGTCTAGCATGTTTCAAAATAAAATATGAACACACCTCTCACCTGTTTACCCAGATACCACCCACTGCATCTGCCTTAGAAATTTGAAAGTTATATCAAGAGTACTTATTTCCCTCACATGATAAGTAAGTTTCAAACGGTTATCTCATATTTGTGCAACTAAATTACGAAATAATTTTCCAAATGCATGAAATGGTATCTTAGATTGCTATTTCCTAAAACATATAATTATGAACATATTGTAAGAAGTTCATTATACGTGTAGCCGAAGCCTTCCCGAAAGAGAGGGTAAGAATCTCTTTGTATAATAGTACAGCTAATGGAAACCAATTATTTCACTCTAATCACAAATTCGACAATGGGGACCAAAGCGGTGTACATAAATTATGTTGTGATACGCCTAATTGTAATTCCGTATATATTGGGCCAAGTGGGCGTGCAATAAACACTCGTGTAAGAGAACATGTAAAATGCTGGCACAAAGATGACCCAACGTCGAATTTTTGTACACATTTACTTGACATCACCATCCATCCATCATAGTGAAATACTCTGGTTCTCCATACCCAATGTAAAGGGAATAAACTAGACTTTTTGGAACAATTTCAAATATTCTTGTCATGTAAAAACAATAATGTATCTGTTGTAAATGACCTATTGTACCTTCCCACTCCTCCCCATTGCTCTCCATTCTCCTTGAACGAAATATGAATCCGTCATCTTCCTGGCGATTGCGTGACAACCACTGAAATCCTAACCATTAATCTCCATGTAAACACCCCCCCCCTATTACTCCCGTTGCGTCATGTCTTCCAACTCTTTCCCCACTTCAGTCGCCTCTCCTCTCCGACCCCCCCCTCCTCCATCCCATACCTATATATATCGCTCGCCGAGTTGTTACTTCACCTTGATAATGGCAATGCTTGCCGAAACCTAGGTCGGTAAAATAAAAATTGGTGTGGAAATTATTACAAAGTGTTTCTGTAATAATGCAGTCAGAGGCATTAAGTACACTCTCATGAAATTCTTCCTGCATGAACATAAATGCCTACATAATAAGTGTATTACTTTGACTTGTAACTGTATGCTTCTGGAAAAAGATACTCATATACATGTCTAGGAATAATCATTGATCAGTACTTTAAATTTGAAAATCATATAGTTAAGTAAATAGGAATCTAAGAAGAGTTAGCTACCAGTTATATCAAATTAATACAATAGTGTGACTATCAAACTGATACTAAGGTGTTGATATATTATGCATTGGTGGATTCAGTATTACGTTATGGAATAACAATCTAGGGAAATGCCGCAAACCGTTATAAGACAACTCAGAAAAAAATACTGAAAATAATTAACACAGAAAATGACTTAAAACTAAATGATAAGGATTCAGGGATGTAATCATGGGAACAAAGTATTGTACTAATCTCAAAAGATCTATGCATGCAAAATTAGGAATATTAAATGTAACTGACCTTTATAAATATGTGTTGGTGTTAAACAATTATTTTAACAAGGAATTTAAAACCCATAACAATTATAAACACTATGGAAAAGAGAAATTTGACAAATTACTACGTACTTATATACTTAAATAAATATGGAAAAAACATAATGAGCGTTACGGTATCAATGATTCTCAATGGTTTACCTAAAAACTTAAAACATATAAAATCGAATAGAATTAGAGAATTAAAGACCAAATTAAAAATACACCTATTGGAGAGATCTATCAATTGATGTTTTAAAACCATGTTAAATTATCTGATAACATTTTAATACTGCAAAATTGTATATTTAATTGTGAAAAGATCGTAGTAAATAAACTTATAAAATATTAAGATAAATTACAAGTATTCTACTACACATGTACGATGTTTTATAATAACGTTCTGAATTCAAATATTTAATAACTTGCCGCTCTGTACGTAAATAAGGGGCCTTCTGAAAATCCATGTGGCTTAGAAGGTCCTAGTACGTATATGACATAAAGGCACTTAATAAACTTTGTAAACTTAAAAAAAAGTTATAAATATTATTATTTTTAATGCAAACAAAACAAAAAAGTGAAAGAGAGAGACAGAGGAAGACATGGAAAGGAAAAGGAGACGATGAAGAGGGAGGTAAGGACGCTCACAAAAATGTTTACCACCGCCACTCAAAACGACATGACCGTAGTTATCATCTGAATCGATTTTCCCAAGGGATGTCCTCATAAAAAAAGAGAAAACTGCCCAAGAACACACTTATCGCGAAATATGAAACCCTATTTTCTAATATTAAACAGAATTTCGCGGCTGTTCAAGCACAGTATAAAACCATACCTGAGGACTTTCGACAAATCTCGTTTTCCGAAAAAAATAAAATCATACTTATACATATCTTTTTTACGACACGTGAAGAGGAGAATAAAGGGCGATATCAAACCGGATATTGACCCTCATAGCAGAGAGGATTGTGAGCTTTTGAATCGCCAGTTTTCCCTCCCTCCCCTCCTGACTCCTCCCCGCTTTGATCCCACTGTGCTTTTCCTCGAACCTTGCCCTTTCGCTGCTGCTTGTCTGCTTCCTGTAACATCACACCACTCTCAGACTGGAAAAGTGGAAGAAAGGAGGATGTCATCGTGCAGTTGCAGGTAGGGCACTGACCCTCGATTCATGTAAACCTACACGAAAGCGACAAATACCGTATCGATACGACTGTAGCATCCGACATATTTTGGCGGTAAAGGAAGGATTCCCGGGTATGCCACCGGGCCAGAGGCATTTCTACCTAACTTTCAAAGAACGACTTGCTCATCATCCTCAGGGATTTTGAGTCTAGAGGATGAAGAGCGAGTCGTTCTTCAAAATGTTGGCAGAGATTGAGCTACATTATTAATGAAAAATCAAGCACATGGTTAATAATGAAAACTTTATCACGACCTAGGTTTCATCAACTCATGCCATCATCAGGTACAAGCTATTGGGTGGCTTACACTTCTATAGGTATCCATAGGTGGAGGGGGAGAAGATTTGAAAACAAGGAGGATCGGCAGCATAGGAATACCGGACGAGGCTGTTTGTGAAGGGGGAGGGTGGCCTTGGGATTGTTTGCGTCACGGATATACACGTCCGAAAAATTTTATTGCCAACAAATTTTCGTTTATCTGACTCAATAGAATGTTGCTGACGCTTACTAAAGTTGACTAATATAAATAAACCTTAAGCTTTGTTGATAGAGTACTCGAATATATTAGCAATTGATATTTGTAGCAGTTAAAATGGCAGGTAAAATGAACTGGGATAATGGAAATGATTACCCTCAAGTACAGATCATTTGAATCGTAAGTAGGATACATTTTGTTCGCAAGTTTAAAATATCGCTGGATAAAACGGTAAGATATTTCTGCAAAGAGATTTCAATAAATTTTTAGCAAACCACGGATATAATGCCTCACTCAAAAGCTTATGGGTTGAACGAAGAGCCAATGGTTATTTTTGGGATGGCTCAAAAAGAGGGAGAAGATTTTCTTGACTTCTCACAGTTAGTCACACACTATTTATCAGTTATCAGGGACAAGATTTCCATGCTTTTGACTCAACATCATACATGTGTGTTAGCGAAGGATTCAATCATTCCCAGATGGATGGCAAGGACAGCCTTCCCGCGTTCGCTTCAAAGAAGCTATCAAGAGGAGGAAGATGGGGAGAGAAAGTGAGCCAAGAAGGGGGGGGGCGATAAAGCAGACCAAGGACTCTCAAACGTTGGGAAAGGCACCCAGACAAGAAAGTAAAGACTCAAGATCGAGGGAGAGGGGATCACACACAAGTTCTCTAAGATGTTCGTCCTACCATTTCGGCGCGACCGTAATGACGAATGAAGGCAAGACATTCCCGCCACGCGGTTCCGCCGAGGTTGAGAAGGGCATTTCTGGGCTGTGTGGGAAAGGGGATGAAACTCTCTCTCTCTCGCAGGCTAGGACGTGATGGAAGGACGGAATGGGACAGGGTACACATGAGACGACGTCCGCTGAAAGACGGGGACGAGACGGGTCAAGGGAAGAAGGGGCGAAAGGGTGACAAAACGGAGAAGGAAACGCGTGAAGTGGAAAAGGTCGGAATCAGATGAGAAGATCAGAAAAGAGAGATACATGTGTTCCTTTTAGGAATCGAGGTGGTGACTACTTGTAAACCTTAAGAGTTCCTAATACCTTACCACATGGTAGAATATTATGCAAAACTAAGAACATAAGTGAATTTGGGAAGTTCTGCCTTCCTTGCAAGAACTAAGTATAACAATAATTATTACTACGGGTGACCTATCGGATAGGGAACGTTAAAATGGCAGAAAATAAAAAACCTCTAGATTTTAGAACGAACATACCTCTATCACCCTCACAATTTTTTCTCCAGCTCAGCATACGTATTATCTCTCTACATCCCGTTCATAAAATTCTTCCTCTTAATCACCCGTTTATCCAAAATCCTCCCCTCTTATCATGATCTTCAGTAACCCTTCGCCCCTAAAAACCTCTTCCAGCAATCTGCTCAGCCTCCTCATAATCTCATGCAGAAGTTTCTCTTTCTCACTCGCCATAACAAGCACTTCACCGTTTGTCTCCTTTTCCGATCATCGAACCTTAACCATTCTCCTCCACACCCAAACCTCGAACAGTTGCAGCCTTATATCATCTTCCTTCACTCAGATCCCACGTTTCTGCACCATCCAAGGCTACACTCTATATTAAACTATTCACTAGACTCTCCTTTACATGCTTAAAATGATCCTCTTTCTCTGATTTTTTCTATTGTTTAATGCTTCTTTAGCCAGAGCAATAAAACTTCTTATATCTTGGATACTATTCCTAATTAAACGATAAGTTCACTAAAATATGTTTAAAACTATAGTAGATAGCTTAATCTTCATATTTTTCCCTGTCTAGCCATACAAAATACAGCAACTTTTTTCCCGTCATTTTTTCCCACAAAGGTTGGCTCACACTGATGTGACCTAGTTTTCTCACACTTATTGAAGGATTTTATAAATCCATGCATAGTAAATATGCATAAACATAGCAACTGTAGAGCCGTTTTAATAAAAACACCTCGCAATATTCAACTCTAATAAAGGTTCATTGGGCGACTATTTTCACGTGACCGTTACTTTTGAAGCACAGTTTACTAAGTAAGTGTTTTATTAAGGACTTCCTAATGTCGAAATTCCTCAATAGTAAAACGCCAGAAACTGCTTACGTACACACCGTATGATGCAAAGACATCGAAAAAATTCGACTTGTTTTAAAAAGAAATAACTCAACCACCTGGCAGCCTTTTTTTCTTAGAAAAAGAACCTCAAAGGAAAACAACATCCGCAAAGAACGGAGGACGTGAAAAATCTTCGGAACGTAAGGGAATGTATGGAGATAAAAACGACACGAGAATTTTGGACGAGCGAAAGGACGGTGGTGGATGAGGAACAAGATTGCCGTCTTTATTGAGAAGGAAAGATAGCGTAGGATTTGGTCACATAGGATCTCAGAGACTGAAGCTTAAGGAGTGAACCTTTTACGAGAAAGAGAAGACTAGAGATCGCTACCCGTTTACGCTGTAAGAACATAAGAACATAACACAACTTAAGCTGTCTGTTGTCGCTTCTTTTCTTAAAAATAAACAGTGTGGATATATTCCTAATTTTCTTAAGTAGACCATCGGTTGTGTTTTCCTGTATTGTGCCACGTGTAAAAGTGGGCTTAGTTTTTTACACACTTTTTTGCAGATGAGATTCAAATTCCATCGATGATCAATTTTCTAAAGTTATTGTCTCATGGTCAACGTTAAATATCTCTAAAAACTCCCAAAACTTGGGTTAATTTCATCTAAAAAATATTTTTACTATTAGCGCTGGTCCAACCACCAAAGAGACGAAAGAGTCAAACTAAAAAAATAAATCTTAAAATTTAATCCCTTACTACCTAATGCCAGAGAATAACAAAAGCCTTATTCTGGGTTAAACCTTTCAGTGGGGACTGGGGACACGGTTGTTACGGCGAAATTTTCCGTTGTAAATGGTCGATTCACGCATTAGAATCGTAAAATCAGAAAAATATACTATAGATATTTTTTCAAGCATGAAAAAAATTAGTCCATTAAAAAGGTTAAACCATGCTCTCAAGGTGTGATATGAATGCTCTCTGCCTGGTTAATATTTTCAAATATATATTTCTTAAGTTACTGTCTTATGCTATTTTCATATGCTCAAGTTGAACTGGCCTCAAAAAGAAGTTAGAGAGACGTCAAAAGACTGGGAGGGATATGAGAAGGGGAGAAGAAATTTGATAAAGGAGAGATGGTAAGGGGAGGCAGTAAAAGGCTCGGCGAGATGAGTTAGTCCGCTAGGGTTTTGACATTTTTCTCGAAGTCTTCCAGGGAACAGGGGATGGCACCAGTATTGAGTCCTGATATCTGGGAAAGGGGAGGGCGGTAGGACGGGATTGCTGAACTTTATCGCCAATCCATTGAACGCAATGTGTTTTTGCTCAGGGGTGGCGTACGTGAGCTTGCGTTCCCCTTATCCTCCGCGGGCATTATTGACCTGGGCCGATGCCTAGGTGGTCGCTGAAGGCTTTGCTCCTCTCACACCCTCCCCTTACTAAATCTCATCCTTCGCTCTCCTGTTCACGATGCGCCCTTTTTTCCCTCTCCCGGCAAGTACACACTTATCCATTATTGTTCCTCTAGCACAAAAGAAGAAAAAAGGACTATCAGTGTATATTTTTATTTCCCTTAAAGCTCCATTGGCCTTCTATGGGTTTTCACTGAAGGAATTAGTAGAGGACAAACGTACATGACGCTCATTTCCCAAATGTTTGGATGCACATTAAACAAATAAAATTATAAGTATGGATTAAATATGTGCTTAGTTCTAAAAACAACATGTTTACCATAAGCACAAATAGGACCGATTGCTGACTGATGTTATAATTAACAAGGTGTATATCTCCGTGAAAAACGAATAGGAAAAGTTGTATAATAGGGCAAAGGCTGCTGATGATGATTATGAGTCTATTATAAAGATAAACGTTTAAATATCAATGCTATTTGTTTTGGCATTTATTTATTTCTTTGGGTCCCAACTCTCTCTATGATATTTTCCCCAAATGCGGAGTAGCCATCTCCTTGTTCTTCTTGTCCCTCTCATACACTTCCCTGCTCACTGGGATTCCGAATATTCGCCACGGAAATGAAATCCCATGAAACCTCACATCATCATCCTCCAAAGCGCTCTCGGCCAAAAGTGGGTGAAAAAATTAGAGGAGAGAATGAAGATTTGATCACGAAAAAAAATAACGCGGAGCTATGGCCAGCTCAGGGAAGTCGGGATAATTGAGGAAGTGCGCGCGCCTATTTCTTTTCCAGACGAGAATTTTTTTCGGAAGTGTATGTTCGCTGTTTCTCTTTAAATTCACCGGAAAGGGACGCATCCTTCCACTGCGTGTTTACAACAGCCTCTTCATTTCACAACCTCGTTTCCACCTAGTCATTCCTGAAAGAAATCAATTTTCCTCTCTCGTGGTTCACGCAAGGAAATAAAATAATCAGTGCCGATGCCTTTGTGGTATGTAAATGGGATTGATTTAATTTTCCATATTTCTTCTTTAATATTCTATTTTAAAATCTTAAAAAAATTAAAACATTAAACCTTCATTTTTTAAATTTGACAGTATCTGGCGTTACGTGGTGGAACAGCATTTTCGTACTTAACTAAAATCGAAGTAGTTGTACTGTCCACTTATATTTATGTAAAATGTTACACTACGCGTGTTTCGACGATAAAGGTGTCATCATCAGGTATACCTGATGCTGACGCCCTTAGCGTCGAAACACATGTAGTGTAATATTTTACATAAATATAAGTGGACAGTACAACTACTGCAGTTATATTCATTTTTTAATTTCTCATTGTTAGTTGTCATACACAAGTAACCTTAGGCTTCTAATGCCAACCTGAGTACAGCCAATGAAGGATGGTTTTGTTAGTTATCTTCAAAATTTGAGAAACACTGAACTCTTATTACTAGGGAGAATAAAAACTTACATAAGAACCTTATTAGCAACTAACCTTATTTTTAAAATGACATGCATTTGATAGAGTAAGGAATCAAGGTCAAGAAGTGTTTTTGTCAAATAATAAACGGTTCAAAATGCCCAGTTACGACGTTAGTCTTGGCTTGAGTCAAGACTACACATGTCTGGACGATTCTTTAGGTGGCTCTATACCGGGGCTAAGAAGCTCGTTTCAGACGTTTCCCTCTAACCCAGTAACGAATTTGCCGTGACAGCTGAAGACTTACAACTTTTGCCTTCTGTAGATGAAGAGTCATTTGTTGATTTAAGTGGAGTAACATTATCATGAAGTGGTTTTGTTTTTTTATTAAAAATAGCAGAACATAGGTTTTTTACTAAATGTTTTGGTAATATCCTGGGGCACATTGCGAAGGCTAGATTCCGAAATGAGGATTTTCAGCCTACTTAAATCAAAGAATCATCTCTCATATACGCAAAAAATCAACAACCATTGATGCTGTTTTCATATTAAGGCTTTTAACCCTTATACGGGCAAGCTACTTTTGTGACTTAGCCGGGCAAGGTGAGTCTAGTAGACTATTTTAATTTTTTTTGGTTTACGGGATTTCACGATTGTAGTTTTTAATTTTCACAAAACCTTGGTATTTATTGTATACTCAAGTAATACAGCACACCATATATAATTCTTATAGTGAAAAAAAACTTTTACATTTTACATAACAATTTTTTACATTTGATACAAACAGCACTTTTTCTGCTGTGCTCACCACAAACATCCCTACGACATTTATGACAAGACTGTTTTTGCATCCTACTTCTAGCTGCTGGGTATATGAATCGTCTCTTTTTTTCTTAGTCACTTCAAAGGCTGAATCTGGTTCTACCTCGCCATGAAAAACGGCAATTGCTGCTTGTGTCGGTCGCTGGAGACCTATCCATGATCGAGATTGTATTTTCACTTATATAAGACCCCCTGCAAGGCTAAGGATGAATGTTCGCCTCTTATTTAGGTTATTCTCATTCCGGTTTGAGTTTAGTGAGCACCACACCACCACGTATACCGCAACTCTGCAAATATGTTACCCATTGGCGATATTCGAATGTCCAGCGATTGGTTTATTCTTTGTTGCGATTGGTTTATTCTTTGTTGCGATTGGTTTATTCACGAGTTGGTCTAAGGAGTCAAGTCCTCCCTTAGTTTGGTTATAGTAAGTTATTATTTCTGGTTTATCACTCTCTCTAATTTCACCAAAATGGTGCATTGTGGATAAAAGTATTACACTCCTTTTTTTCTAGACAAACGATACTAATGTGAAATTCTCTCTAAAACCGAACCTTCCGGTTTAGATTTATTTGGACGAAACGCAAAGGGTATAATTATTTTCGTACTTTCTTACTGTTCCCACTTCCGTTAGTCCATTTGAGAACAGTGTTTGATTTAAGTCTAAATCTGTAAAATAATTGTCGCAAGTTACATTGCCATTGCTCCCTTTGAAATTTGCCGTGAGTGACAGAACGACAGAAGAGCCAAGGTTATGAGTTCTTTTACCACCTTTACCCAAGTAGGGTATTCCATGTATGGGATAAAATGTTTTTGACTTGCAAATCCACCAAATTGTTATACCGTATTTGTGAGGCTTTGACGGTATGTGCTGTCTGAAAGAACACCTCCCTCTAAATGACACTAATTGCTCATTGGCAGTATGATTCTTTCCTGGAAAATAATATTTTTTCAGGATGTAATATATTTCATTCCATACGCCACGAATAGGAGCCAATTTATCATTTTTTTCTGCGCTAAGCACGAATTAGTTTATCATCAAATCGCAGGAATCGTAAACAAAATTTGAACCTTTTTATCCCCATTGTAAACAGGAAAATTTGTGACCCGTAAAATTTTTCCCATTAAGATTCCTTATGAGAGAAATTTGATTTCAAGTGGCTAGAAGTAAGTAAAAGTCCAAAGAAAGCATAAACTTCCCGACTGTTGCTATATTTCTATAGATTCGCGTCTCTCTGTTCAGACATTTTACAGACGCTTTCCATCTCCATATTGATATATTTCACAATAGTATCTAAAGCATAGGCTTTTATAAAGAACCAATGATTCTGTTGGGTTTTCTACTTTCAAATTAGGGGAAGTAAAACCCTACCCACGGACCCTTTGATAATATTATGCGCTCGGACGCGTGCAGTGCGGGGAGGAATGGATGACCAAGTAGTTCCTTCCTTACTCACATTCTCTTCTCCAACCGGGAACTTTTCATCAGTGTTTGTCCCTTCTTAACTAACAGTTTCCTCTGATGCCTCACTTTCATGGTCGCTCTTGGAGTCTGAATGTTCACTCTACGTATCAAAGGCACCATTGTGTTCTTCATCTGATGAATTTTCTAAAATTCTACTTATTTCTTTTCCCTAATGCACAGCATAATGGGGAACCCGATATAGATGTAAAGCAAAGATATGGACAGAGGAAAAGCAAGAAACATCATGAGCCTCACGGACTCACCTTACCCGGATTTGTTGCAATTCATGAAAATAATTTATTTACAAAGTTATTTTAATACTGAAATTAATTTGAATGAATACAATTTATAGATGATATAAAATTAGAAGTAGTCAAAATTTCACGCTAAGCTACCATTTCAATTGTGAAAGAAAATGAAAAAAATGTGATGAGATGAGTCTGAGACTCACCTTGCCCGTATTAGGATTAAGGCGTTCAAGCCATCCTGCGTTGACAACGGAGTAGACCTTTTCCATCCCCCCCAAGGATGATCGTTCTCAACTCCATTTTTTTCAGTGCCGCCTTCGCAGTTTCCTGTTGGGCTTCTACCACCCCAGTAAGCAACCACATGCGGCGACCGTTAACTTGAGTTGGCTTTTTTTATGCAAATAAATAGCGCAAAGGCCGGCCAAAAATTATAGCAGCGGCTATTAGGTCGTAATGTTGGTAGTATCAGTGATATTGGTAAATAACGCTGCAGCCAGGCAACCGGCCCTAAGATGATTAAATATATTGCTTTAAAATAATTGACAGTAGGATATTTTAAAGACAAAGGGAAAAAACTGTAAAGCGTCTATTTACCCGGTTCACCCTCATGTGGCAGCACAGTAGCTCGGAGGCTAGGATAAATCGCTTATTAATCGGATTTATTCACATAAAAATAAAAGAAATAAAATGCTAATATAAATACGCTGGTAATCACTTACCTACGGCTACAATCACACTAAGATAAGAGATTTAATTTTCTAGGCGCTTTCAGTACGCTGACGGTCAGTCAGAAACCAGTACAAGGAGCGCTCTGCAAACACAATCTCACCCTTCGAGAGCAAGTAGAATAGCAAAACCATGCCATCTCCATTGATGGAAAGTATTCGCTGATAAACCTGGTGCCACATTCGGAATGATCTTAAGCCTTCCGAGCCTCGACAGTGACGACATTTTCACACTACAGCCTCAAAAAATTCAAATTAGGCCATTCAAAAGGTGAGATTTATTTGTGGGCTGTGATGTCACGTCCACGGATTTTCCTATGCAGGACTATGTCCAGTTCTTCCTGAATACACCCTCTGACTGGAAATCGGAAGATGTGTTCGAATCCCGGTCAAGTCATGTGATTTATTTTCATGGCGTATTTCATGCCTTTGACTAATAAAAGTATTATAATACAGGTGTAAGCCGCGTGTTGTTTCGGTTGGCCCGACGTTTCGTTACCCACTGCTGGTCACTATTTCATGGGAATGAGGGTTGCTGCCACTCTTTGCTCTTATACGCATCTGACCCCACTAAGATGGTTCTGGTGGGAGAGTTGGAAGGGGGGAGGGAATTAGGACAGAGGAGGTTGAGGTAGTTGTTTTCCCCAGTCGAATGGCCCTTTGTTTCTGCCCTTCTAGCCGAGTTTTGACTGAGCGTCCTGTCTCTCCGATGTATTTTTTGCGCATATTCCGCAGGTAATTTCGTATATATCTTCGATTTACAGCTGTATTCTTTCCTTCACATTTCCTATGAGGTGTTTCAATTGCACTTGTGGTTTAATAATACCAGAATGCCAAAAATATTGCTGTGCATAGTAAACCCACGTCAATTAACCGATATCTCCATACCAGCTCACACCACCACCCTGTCCAAATGAACGCTGTAATATTACGTTCATTGAGCGATAAATTCGGCAGAGTGTTGTGAAGAATTCCCTTCAGAGGAACAAAATTTGAAAGCTGTTCTTCACCGAAACGGTTATGACAACGGAGCTATCTCTCGAAATCTCAACAAGACAAAGAAGAAGGACAATGGGAATCCACCCAAAACTACGGACATCACCAGCCAGAAGAAAGCATTCCTCCTATACATTAAAGGCACGGCCAATAAGATAAGGAAGGTTCTTCGTAAATATGAATTAAGGCAATTTTTTAACCACAGGTGCTAGTAAAATACCTCATAGGAAATGTGAAGGACAGAACACCGCTACAAATCGAAGAGATATATGAAATTCCCTGCGGAATATGCGGTAAAAATACATCGGGGAGACAGGACGCTCAGTCAAATCTCGGCTGGAAGGGCACAAACGTGCCAAATTCGACTGGGGCAAACAACAAAGTCTGCAGTGGCTGAGCACGAATCCTTGGGACACACGATCGACTTCAAAAATACAAAGTCATCGCTAAGGTGGGAAGATTCAAACCCCGACTCATCCGTGAGACCATCGAGATAAAGAAAAATAAACATAATTACCATAGAGATGGTGGCTTACAAATCAGCAGAACATGGAACCCCGCCATTTGCTAAAATGATCAACCTCCCCCTTCCCCCCTGTCCTAAATCCCTCGCCCCTCCAACTCTCCCACTAGAACCAACTTAGTGGGGCAAGAGCAAACAGGGGTAGCAAACCTCATTCCCATGAAGAAGTGACCAGCAGTGGGTCACGAAACGTGGGGCCAACCGAAACAACACACGGCATACACCCGTATTAAAATAAATGTATTATTCGGCAATATTTTGGCCGATAATTAACGTTGATAAGATTTTTTCATAGACCCCATCGGCCCAGAGCACACGGAATAAGAGAAGTAAGCTTCCATCGGTCTCCTTCAATCCCTGCGAATTACCTCCTAGCCTCCCCCTCCGCGGCACCAACAATAGCGTTTTCTAATTTTCGTTTCCATTATCTTCCTCCCCGGTTCAATCCAGCCTTCATTCATTCAAAAGGGTAAATTAGTCCGATGAGAACGCAATTACGAGAAAATTTCAAGTGGGTCCTCCGGAGCAGAACTGATTGATGGATGGAAGGATTATCGTTCGGGTTTTAACTACCGATTCCATCGACTCCGCTGGCTATCACTCGCCCTCATGATCCCGAGTCTTCAGGGACTCATTGTCAGGAATTAGAGCCGAAAATCAATTGTTCTCTGAGCACCAATTGCTCGGAGAGAAGCCAGAAAAAGATAAAGTTACCAAGGTAAGCAAAGAGATGTTTATTTCTTTGGTACACCAAATACATCCACATATTCCTCTCAATAAAATGCAGTGAAAATGCTTTCACAAAAGTAGAATAATTCTCTAAACAAAATTTTAAAATATGTACGGATAATCTGTCCCTAAACAATCACTCCAAGTTAAACTCTACAATATGTATGAATAAAAACGTGCATGGGTGGTCATTGATTTCAAAAACCTACTCGAGATAAAGAGTTTTCGTCCGATTCCTGGAAATAAGGTATGTATTTTATCTTCATTCAAATGCTATTCAATAGTTATTGAAAATACCAGAAACTTAAATCGATTACAGGCAATGACAAATAATTTTTACAAAAATTAAAGAATAGATATTTGATCGTCGAGCTGTTGACCTAAAAAACGTTTGCAGAAAATGAAAACCATTAGAAACCACAAGCTTCATATATCATTCCATTTTACGGCTACGTTCTACAGTGACGATTATTTTACTCTCAGCAAAGTTCGAGATATAGGTATCTCTCCAAAAGTTTCCTTACAACACAATAGGACCTTAATGCATGGATTTCCCTGTTTAATACTTTTTTATATTCTTTACTAGCAGAAATGTCCGTTGATTCTAAACGTAAGAGATCAAAGTAAGAAATATGATATTAGTTTCACTCAGGCCGAGATATAGAGAAGGATATTGAGCAAGCGGGGAAGGCGAAGAAAGAGCTACCTACTGTCTTATGAACGGCATGAGGAAGGTTAGGACGAATCTACGCTGAGATGAGGAAAGAAAATGTAAGGTAGATAGGGCTTTACACGTATAAATAATCTGGAGGATTTTCTCCGACTTTCAGCATAACATACCTTTAAACGGTAGATTATAGATATATTCATACAGAAGAGAACCTAACTTCTCATTTGTCATCTTAATTTTTTTTCCTTTGTGGAAATTGTCCATTTTATCGCTCAATGATACATTATTGTAAGCTATTTAACTGCACAAGCTTATTTTTTTAAACAGAAATGCTAAAAATGTATTCCAGTTTCGGAAGTGGGGCGTGGGGAAGATCGCCATAAACTTTGAGCATATTTTCCCGGAAGTGAGTTTGAGCATGATTTTTTCCCGTACCAAATGGGACAATTCGAATTTTTACATGAAATAACTCGCATGTAACATGTAAAATTTCAAAATAATAGATAATTACCTCACTCATATCGAGGCTTAGTAGACAGCAGTGATATGTGATATGGGGACTTCGAGCTCATTGGAACTCCAACCATCCCTCTTAAGCTCTAGGACTGTATTAAGGTTTAACAGGTGTAATACGTAGGTACCTAGCAGTGTGGAAAATTCCATGTAGTAATCGATATACTAGTCATACCGATGGGCCCGAATTATAAAAATCAATGTGACGTGCTAAATGCTGATATCATGGAAAAACCGTTAAGCCCACATGGAAAGGTTGTGGTACAAAATACCTCAAATGAAATCTCACTGAACTTTGTTAATATGGATCACTTAATTTAATGTAAGTCTTCAAAGGCTCTTAAACTATTAATGACGTTTTTCATGAATACCAATTTTTTTAACACATCACCTTCAAACAGAAGTTTTAAGACTACATTGAGCAAAAAAATGGATTAAAGGTGTAACATTAGTGACTACCTTCGGTCGAGATCGCGAAAGACTAGATATTCGCGGTTGCGTCGTGTCGGGTTAAAAATCGCGGATGACCTGTTACACCTGTGGTCGCATCGGCTCTAAATATCTCTACTGAAGAAATGGTCACTACATTTTTGCATCAGTGAAGTGACACAAATTGGTAGACCATATGGAAGAAACAAAAATATTCAAACATTTTCCGTAAAATATCTTCAGTGAAATATAGCGGGTGCTTATCAACAAATGCTACCAATTAGGCCTTAGCTTCCCATGGCTGGTTTCTTGCAGATTGAAAAAAAGGACTCTACACGCAGTTTTCAAAACACTGCGACGTAAATGACGTTATACTGAAATCGTGTCTGGAGGTTGCCATCTGGAATAATCGGACGAACACGCGGCCTCCGACGGTGGTGTTGAGGCTGGCTGGCGCTACGGCGCTGGAAGACTAAAAAAATAAACAGCTGACCGCTGACAGTGGAAATCGACGGTAGATCAATCTCTCACTGGCGCTTGTTGAAACTCGTACCAGACACGCCAGGGTCCTAGCCATCAATCCTCCGATCAATTAATCACTTTTAATTAATCTTCATAGTCAATTCGGCAAAAAATGAAACAATAGGATCTAGCTTGCAACCGTGCTAATACTTTGGCGCGTTTTTATTTATCCACGACAACCACGGGGAAATTGTTCAGGAATAACACAATGGGTAATTCAATAGACAAGACAACATTGTGTTCGGGTTGTGAACCGGGAGTCTGAACAGCGAGAACAGTACAGTGGGAAGGCACGAGTTTGTTCAATGATACACCCCATCAGCCACTTTCCATAGGGATTAGTACGTCGAAAATCCCCTAAATACTCTATACGGAACTCAGGTCCCTTTTGTTATCAATATGAATACAAAATATATTAATGAATAACAGAAATGGCAATTCTCCAATAGTGGAAAATTGCCATTACTGTCATTCATTATGCTGAACTTCCACCATATCACGCCTGATACTTCTCTTTTTGTACAACATATGTTGTCTCAGTCGTTCAATTATTCGAGTATAACCGCCAGACACGTCGGCAATGTCCTGTCTACATATTAACCGTTAAGCCGTTCAATGACATTTTATATGTTCCATATGCTTCTCGAAATTAAAAAAAAATATCCTAAAGGCAGTACATTAACGGCAAAAAATGGTTATATTTACTTTAAAAAATGGTAAACCGAAACCAAGGCCTAAAATCCACCGGTAAATTGAGGGTTAGGGGTGAAATTTACCATACTTTAAACCTATAAAGGAAAAAAAACTAGGTAAAAGGCAAAATAAATTGGGAAAATCCTGTTTATCTTCATAGTACGAATTTTTACGACTGTAAAAAATTTGTTTAACCATTTACCCTCAGCCATTGGTCCACATTCTGATACGGCTAGGTCTGCCAACTCAACAAGCAGGTTTTTTTCCACTTGGAAAGGAAAAATCTAAGACTTTAATGTTAAAAATTACATCCTTACTTTCCTTATTCGCTCATTACATTATCTTCCCTTCGATAATAACGTAGCATATTTTGTAGCAAGGAATGCCTCTGTTTTAAATGATTGACTAGCAGACCTGCTGCCTGTTTTGCACGCAGTCTCTGTCTCTTGAGGTGAACTTGGTGTTTTTCCTTTTTTTTGCACTACTCAAGTGGAAATTTGGCTAAATGAGCGTATATGTTTCCCAAAAATGAAAAAAACATTGAGAATAGTACAAGAATTTAATACGCTAACCTATTTAAGTGAACCCGGGAGTCCCGAGAAACTTTAGTCCCCGGAATCTAACTAATTTAAGCTCTCAAAAACCACGGTTTTGTGCAATTTTCTTTGCACCACCAACTGCTAAAAATCCAAAAAATACTACCAAATTATACAGACACAGAATCCACATTAAATGCACCAAACCTCATTTCTCTAGCTCAAAACTTGATAGAAAAATAAACAAAATGGGTACAGAAGGACTGACTGACTGACTAACACGCTAAAATATATATATATATATATAATTCATATATATATATAATAAATATTTCGTTCAAACAGGTGGTGAAAGAAAGAGGATAGGAAACATAAAATTTGACAACACAATGGTGATGTGAAGATGGAATGATGGCCGATTCCAAGTGAAAAAAATTTTATATGTTTTATATGTTTTTTATATATTTTATATATTTCCTATCCTCTTTCTTTCACCACCTGTTTGAACGAAATATTTATTATTTACGCCTGTGAGCGGTTTGAGTGAATGAATGAATGGTTATATATATATATATTGATGGTCAGGAGGTGAGTAGCGAAAATTCACTGCAAATATACTCTTGTTATTTCAAATATTTTATGAAAAAATGTCTTTAAATGGTTAACCCACATTTAATCACTGCCAGCTTTACTTCGTATAGCCTTCTATAGGATAGCCAATGCAATATTACAGACGTTTATATCAACAGCGAAACAAAATATTCACTTCCCTATTGAAAATAAATGTATTCCTCGCAGATTATATTTCAAATACTATTCTAGTCCCAGATCACATACGACGTGAATATCACGGAAGAAGGGTACGATTCATGCGGGAGCCGACGCCGCTTTGTAACAGGGTGGTGGTACGAAGAAAACTCCAGAACCCTAGCGAGATCGGAGACGGGGGTGCTTAAGGGGGTTCTGGAGCAGAAAGACGAAAGGTTTGCCTACGATCCCGGGGTAGGAGGGAGCAAGGGGGGCACGGAGAGGTAGGAAGAGAAGCGTAGGCCAGCCGGCAAGCATTTCAATCCTTTGACGGCAACCACGCCGCCGTAACCATGACAACAATCCGACAATGGGCCAGAGGGAGCACGAGGGCGGAACGAAACCGGTGGGAAGGAGAGGGGGAGGGTGGGAGAGTTGGGTGGTTGTTCGGAGGATTGGGTGGTGGGTGTCTGCGGAAAGAGAGAGGTAGAGTGGGGCAGAAAAGGAAAGAAATCGTCTGACGCTTCTTCCCGTTCCACTTTTCTCTCTCTCTCTCTCTCCAGTCCCTCAAAAGACAGAG
The DNA here is from genome assembly GCA_963573305.1 of Pyrrhosoma nymphula. Lineage (NCBI taxonomy): Eukaryota > Metazoa > Arthropoda > Insecta > Odonata > Coenagrionidae > Pyrrhosoma > Pyrrhosoma nymphula. The sequence goes on from OY754334.1 coordinate 44,650,138, forward strand.
GGAGAGAGAGGACGTCTTTTAATTAATGTGACAAAGAGAAAAGACGGTGGGTTGGGAGGGTGAGATTGGTGGGTGGGAAGAGGAGGTAAACGGGACGGACTGGGACGTGGGAGGGCATACGATGCCCGTAAGATAATGCAGTTTCCGTTTGAGAGGCGACGACGGTGCGGGCGGTCGGGATAGCGTGGCGGTGGTTGCGTGAGATACTATGTTGCGCCAGCGACGAGATGGATTTCTCTTCTCATTCAAAAGCGACGGTGATGGTCAGAGTGATGGCGAATGGTTAGGAGGAAGAGGGCAAAGGGAATGAGAGGGCCTGCGGAGAGTACGAGTTACATTCCCATCTCTAGTTATAGTCTCTAGTACAAATGACTGTTACTGGAGTTTAGATCGCGAACCTAAGTAAGCGAATTGGCCAACTCACACCGCGTTATATATCATGACTTTTTCAATCAAAACGAACTGATATATTTGCGTCACAAGCGCAGTAGCTCAAAACAAAGAAATTCAATAAACAATGAGTTGTTCTCTCTCTCCCTTGTTTGCTTAAAAATTTAGTTAAAGATAATTTCCTGTTTTAACGATAAGCAAAATTCTCCTACAGAGGACATGTTGGAGATAGTATAGGAAAGGCAAAAAATGCCTATTTTAACACGACCAATGAGTGATTGAAAATGAAAGGAATAATTGTACTTTTGATAAAATGCAACTCTATTATATTAAATTCTATTGACAATTTTTTAGCGTGGGTTTAACAACCTCACGCGAATGTAAGAATGCAATGTAATGTACTAATAAAATAATGTAAACTTATTCAGTACCAAATAAAGGGTGTTTGACGGCAAAATCTTTTCCTGAAAGCAACAAAATACACAGGTTGTTAAAAAAAGCGGCAAAATTGTAACATTTTCCATTTGAAATTAATTAAGATCTAGCAATAAGACCAAGACGCACTATTTCCTATAAACTAAACACAATCATTAATAACCCAAATCCACTTTACTATTCATGACTAAAAGCGTGCATTAGTCAGTTTTGAGCCAATAAAACTTTATTTTCAATCGCTACTTCAATGGAAGAACACGAACCAGAGAGAATTAAGAAAAACTAAAGCATTCTGAGACGGCATTAGAAATATTTGATGGATATTTTCTGCCTACCACAAAAAATATAATATTGAATATTTTTCATTTTTGTGGGAGGGATAAAACACAACAGCCTATCTTCCATCCGACTTTAATAAAGATATGGATTGGCACAAAAAGAGCTACAAAGCAACAATTTAAGAGTTTCAGTAATGTTACTGGAAGTATCCTAATGATTTTACAAACCATTTCATAATGTAAACATTGCCCTGTTTATACTGCTGCAAGCTAATATTTTTTGTCTGACGATATTTTTTCAAGTAATTCAAAAACGATCTCACGATAAACTAAGATCTTAGGTAAAATAATCTCGGACCACCCACTTCCCTCGACACATGTCATACCCACAATGTAATATGAGCCGGACTCCCCCTAAAAACGCTTTACGAGAAAATTAAAGGCCTTCATTTTATAATAAGCACAACACCCACCTTTTATCCAAATGTTTTGGTTAAGATTTTCACAGAATGAAGATGTGATTCAGTTGGCCCTAATGCCTTTGAAACCAGCAAACTGTATTTCGAAAGTCGTCATTGTATCTTTTGAAATTCCAGAGGGCAAGTTAACCACCATTAGCGTCGGCAGAATAAATAAATAAGTTATTTCTTTACTCTTCGATTGTGGTCATTGGAGGGTATGCCAGAAAACGAAGTTCAGAGACGATATTAAGATGAAACAGGAGGAAAATAGTACTTGCAGGCATTTGAACACCTCATCCCACGAAAGCATTCCCTTAACAAATTACCCATTTCCCCTTTTCTCTCCGTAACCGTTACCTTGCTCCTCTTTAACTCTCTTATGCCTTTTCTAATCCTCAATAGTGAGCTATAGTATCGCCCCCCCCCCACCTATAAAGTTGCGGCCAGAGCGCCGAAAGTGGTTGACGTACTCAAACTGCGGAATATTCGTTGATTCATTTTATAAAAATAATGTAGATGAAAAATGAGTTAAATCCATTCATGACAACACCAATGTTAAAATGCGACTCACGGTGAAGATCAACCGCAGTCGATGTCCCTGGCCTTTACACCCTCCCGCCAGTTTCGAGGACCATGTTCTCTCTCTCTCTCGAAAAGTTATAGTAACGATGAAACGGAAAAAAGAAGCAGGAGACTGGAAGATAGGCGTATCCAAGCAAAGTGAGAGCGAGAGCAAGGTGGGCACACACATGTGAGAATGGCCGCGGCAATGAATTGAGGCGGGAGGAGCCAGAGGAGGAGAAATTCGCCATGGTGTGGTGGAGGATGTTATACGTGAAAGGTATTGATAACCACTCCGTTGGCACGCCATGGCAACGACGAGAAGCACAACCCACCAACCGATCGACCGCGGCCAACCAAACAGATCTGCATCTATATATTCTGCCTTAGCCTTCGAGGGCGTGAGACGGAAGTTGTTAGGAAGCAAGCCGTGAACAGGGGAGGGAATCTGGAAAAGGAATTGGGAGAGGGAATGGGTAAAAAATGAGACTTTTATTGAGGGATTGGTTTCTCGCTTTCGTCTCATTTTAACACAGCATATAATGGAGTGTGTGGGCATTTTCGAACTTTTCTTTTGTTGTTGTTTCCTGTTGTTGGACGTTGTATTCATCTTATTTCGCGTATTCTGTCAGTTCTTCAGATGTATTTCACTAAGGTTATTTCCCAGTAAAGGAAAGTTTCCCTATCTTCTCACACGATTCCTTTATTTATCTCAGTCGTCTACTCGTCCTACCTCTCAGTCTCGGCATACGTCCTACCTCCCTCTAAAATACTCGACCTTAATATCGGAATATGTTCACTAGAAAAGACCCTTCCAGCCTGTCCTGCTCAGCACATCGTAAATACAAATATAAAAATAATTTTAGAATATATTGAAAATAAATATAATGGTATGATATACTACCAAGCACCCAAGCTTTTGCGTTCCCTTCCAGTTGATAAGGGCAATCATAAGTCACCTCGATCAATTATTGCGAAGCACGAAACCATTCCTCTTCTCCAAAGAAGAAGTTGGGTACCTCATAAATGGTACTTAGTAATTAATTCCTATTACCTAATAAATAATTGGGTATAGAAAGAGATGGAACTTAATGTATAAATGATTATTGGTGATGTGTTGATATATTTAAAAATTATTATGAACTATTGGATTTGAAAACACAAGACTAGCATGCCAATATTATCTAAGTGAAAACATTAACACTCGTTCCATTTTCCTGCCTCCTTTCCTTTGAAAAATATGATAACCTCAAAATTGGATCTCCTACGGGTATTGCATATTCTACCGTTATGCATATTACCTCAGATTAATTGTCATTTTTGTTGAAGTAGAGTTTAAATATGTTATTATTTGAAATACATGTAATAAATTACGTCTTTGATTATTCAATGTACCTATCGCAGGGCGATATTGAAATCTGAATATCGTACAGACGTATCACGAAAGGTGATATTTCTTGATGATTGCATGTTTTTGCTAAACAAGAGATGGAGGTAGAAGGTTATGCTGGGATAGGAGATTGCAGAAGTCTACTGGGTGATTATGTCCGAGGTAAGTCGTCGAGAGGGAGGATGGTCCGGCACACGCTCATTATATACGGCTGCTTTGAGGAACCTAAGGGTGTTTGTGAGGGTTGGGAGCTGGTCGGAGTCAAGGGATGTCGAGGGGTTAAGTCCATCGGGGGAGGGGGGTGTGTACGGGACGTTCCGGGAAGAGGGTGAAGGACTAGGATCGGTTTACTATGTAGAGCCAGTAGTGATTGACATCCGCCATTTGATGGAGAGAGAGAGGAGAGGAAATGAGTGAGGCGGGGGTGCAGGGGAGAACGATGGAAGGAACTGGACAATGAGGATTGAAACGGATGGACCACGTGATACTGAAATTTAAGGAAGGCGATGCCCATACCCAAGAATGCGAAAGCTCAAGATTCCAGAAATAGTGTTCGGAATTCAAACGCGCTGAAAAAGAAATGTACTCCGCAATTGTCCATAGGTAAGTTGGTTAATCACCATTCAGTTTTCAATGAAACACTTCAATATCAGCACCAAAACGGAGTAGTTCGCAATTTAGGTTTATTTCAAATAAAATGTCTTATATTTCATCCTTTTACAATTCACATGGGTTACAAAAATTTCAGTCTAGAACAAAATATCAATTCGTCTAAATGATAATCAATGATACTGAAAACAAGAATTTTTACAAAAAAAATTCCTTGAAGTTTGAAAAGATTTTCCTTTATCAATTTTCGTCAATAAAGATTATGAAATATCGTTCGATTGTTAATTTCATATGCATCTACTAAATACCATACTAGCCACCGTGTATGGAACGGGGTGATTCCACAAGGTACGCCACAATCATCCCAGCTTGAAATTGAGGCCCGCACGCCCTCTTGGCCACTAAGCGTGAAGGAAAAATCAATCGGGGAGTAAATAGATTAGTAGGTGCATGCTTTTAATTTTTCTCTCGGAATATTTTAATTGTAATAAAGAAAAAGCAGTTTGACCTTCTTTCGATGGCATTGAAGGACTTAGGTTCGTATTGCATGAGTTTCTCAAGATGAAAATGTTCATATTTAGAGCCAAGCTTACTTGGGAGGTTTATATCAACTTAAGTGACGGAAAAATACGAAATAAATGCATACAAATTATTACGATAATCTTTTCATATATAGGAGACCGGTGGGAAGCCCGAAACGAGGGAAACCGATAAGTTAGCCATTTTGTAATGAGAGTCGTAGGGAGGATCTAAGGAAAATTCTTATCGACTAATGTCCCAATTTCTCTTAAGCGTGCCCATTGGCATCCCAATTAGTTGAACTCCTCGTATTCGGGGAATACTCATCTGCTATAACATCACGCACTCATAATGCGCCAACCTCGAACCCTATAAGGATAGGCGTACTATAGCTTTGAAATAGTTAACGTAAGAGATTTCGTAGATGAAAGATATAAGCATAGAGGTTTAATGGGAGTGAAATTGAGTCAGAGTAATTTTTCCACCGAACCCACTTTCAAAGTTGTATTTGTCCCCTCTGATTGGTGTACCCCTCCCAGTTTTTCCAACCCAGAGATCCAATTGGAGGACTATTTTACAGTTGGAATATTTTTCCGGGAGGAATGTCATCACTTCATATATGCTTTAATGCAAGGCTGCATCTTCTATGGAGACTAATGTGGTCATTTGCCGTGGCCTTTCAAATCGCCGTACTCCGGCCGATTCGGTGAATTCCACTCTCACCCGAAGGTATTTCAGTTGATACCGGACCTATCTTTTTTAACTGCGCCATCAGTGCCTTTTGCTGAGACTGCTACCTCTAAAGAGTGGGGACGGGAAAATATTTGTCATGACTTGGTCTCAGATTTAGATCCGAACACGCTTCATCTGAGCCACTCCGGCCAAATAATTGTTAGTGTTATACAAGTATAAACATTTAAAATATACTTTTTACAAAATCTACATAAGATAATGCAAATACTTTACTGCGAGCCGTAGCGGAGGAGTATGGCATGTAGTGATTGGACACCAGCAGTGGAATGGAAGGTAACAGGGAAAAAGAAAATGAACAGGGAAAAGACGAAAGTGAGTTATATGTTAATGAAGTGTTTTTCACTTTGTTTTTGTTTCAGTCGTTAATGCTACGACAGAAGACATTTTTGTAACTACAAGTTCGGCGGTGTATCCCTCTTATTTTCTTACTTTAGTCAGAAGGCACAATGTATATTGTGCGGCCTAAAATAATATCTTCCGAGTCATATTAAAATTTGCCGTATATGAAGTTCAAGGGATATAGCCAAATCGAAGAATATGATGGAATATTAAAATGATATCCCACTTGCGTTGTTGTACTAAAAATTCAAATAATAAAATACGTTCACGAGAGGAACAAAACTAAAAATGGATGGTTGACTGACGTCAGGGACGTAAAGTGAGGATGGGATGTGGTTGAGAGATAGGGCGACTTCTGGAGGACCTCGTGGCGTATGCCATGGATACCTGGCCGGGTGATTGAATATTCACGGCAAGAGATGCTCCGAACGGTCTACGGCGGAGATCAGGGAGACGGGAAAGGGGCTTAGCAGGGACGAAATGAAGTGGAGACGGGAAGAGGAGAGGCGCAGGAGGTGGCTGGAGACTGGAGGGGAGAGGGCGGGTGAAAGTCTGAGAATAAGGGTGGGGGGGTGATTGGCGGTAGGGACAAAAGGGCGGTTGGCAAAAATTAGAGGAAGATTCGCTATGTAAGTTCACTTACCTTGCCCTCCCCCTCACAAAACAGGACATTGCCCCTAGGAGAACACGCACGCTTCATCAAGCCTACCTTCACCAGCTACGACTCAAGAAAGAGGATACTAAACTCCACGCAATGCTGAAAACAACTCTACACTTTCATTATCATTCATAGCAATTAGCCGGTTTATTTCCCCCGAATTAATGTCCCTCTTAATTCATAGCCATGTATCGTCCCAAACCTTTTCGTAAATACCGTAAAAAGTACCTTGAAAGTGTATGTGAGAGAAAGATCTTTTCGCATGAATTGGTGATTCTAACCTTTACACGTACACGACTCTATTCGTCAAACAATCAATTTTTAGTCAAAAAGAAGAAATTTATGTATATGGATACTCTTCACATTCATGAGATGTGTATCAATGAAAAATATACAATTTAAAAAAATAATTTCATTTCAAAATCATTGCATTGAGGCTAAGCACACGATTGTGAGATAGACAAGATAATGGGGATTCACTTATAGGCTGGTGATAGTACGACAATAGATAAATTTATAGTGTGTTACATCGCTTTAAAAACAGAAAAAATACATTAATAAATAATTTAAACTAAGAAGCATTATTAAACTGTATTAGAATTTGCTGACTTGACTTTGTTCAATTTGTTGAATTATGACATTCCAACAAAATGAACCTTTTCATGACTCTCTCTCCTACTGCATTTTATCAACTTAAAATTCCGGTAGTCGCTTAGGACCTTAATGGCCATACGTGTATGCTTACTTACATTATCATTTATAGCAATTTGTTTCAATCACTTAAAGTATGTAATTAAATTCACGTCTCTATAAATATTTATAAAAAATTATTTGGGTAAATAATAATTAGAAAAATAACGATTCCTATCTATATCCATCAATTAAAAGGTACAATCATGAAATTTCACACACAATTGCACCTATAAATTCCACGCACATATATTTTTCGCTGCCCAGGGATATGTACAAATCAATTATCCGGAATATTTTCAGAAAAAAGTCTCCAAGTTCTGTCTGGTAAGTGGAAACCTTTCCAATTTTCCTTCACTCACAAAACACTATCTTCCCTATGGTGTCACCTTAGGAATTGTTTGCCTTCCTCCTAATTCCAGTTAGAGTCCATAGAGCTTTCTAAAAATGTGTATACACCTCAAAAATTGGATTAAGCTCTACCTCAGAGTTGTAAAACCCTATGGCTGGAACCATTGTAGTGTTAGCGGCAAGAATTAAAATCCGCGCGGACGCACGAACATCACAGCGGAAGGATACCTTATCAGGGGAGATCTGGCGCAGCGGAATGTGTGCTACGGCCCTGAGTTTGGAGAAGAGGAGCTACCTTGTCTGGAGGCGATATATAGCAGTATGAGCCCTGGCCTGGGAAAGAGCTCCTGGAGTCTCAGGGAAACCAAATAAAGTTTTGAAAAGATACAAGTCCTTGGCTTCCTTCATTTGAATCTAACAGTGGTTACAAAGCTTGCAATTTTCCCTTAATATCACTAAAGGTATAGAGGGAAGTGAGTGTCATTGATATTGAATTCATGAAAGTAAAATATAAATTGTAATTAGGTATTAATAGACAGACCCAGGTTTTGATGGGTAAAACTTCATTTTCAATATTGACCCTTCAAAATCTGGGTTAGTAAACTTAAACATTAATGAGAATAGATAGGTACAGTTTATAATTTATTTTCTTTCAAAGTGAAAATGAAAATTTTCCTCAAAGGATGAAGCTACTTATTTTCTTCGCCATTAACTTAAATGAAAGACACTCATTATTGAAAAAAATTCTGGAACAATTCATACGATTCATTCTTCAATAGCACATCCTTTTAAATCAAAGAATGTATATTTTTTAAAAGTATGTATAAATGGACACACTGCAAATGCTTAAAACCTATGTCCACCTCTTCAAAGAAAGAAACTTTGCTCACCAAAATCGATTTTATTCGGCCACTGGGACAGATATTTTTGAAGAAGAAACAATTCATACCCCAAAAACGGGATGGTTTTACAAATATCAACGGGTAAACTCTGAATGCGAATAACAGTTTAAGAACATTATGGCGAGGAAAATGACTTACGAAGCCATCATGCATTAATGTGATCCAAAGTTTAGATAAGTGCATCAAGATGGTGCTGAACTCAGTAGTCTCCCGCCAAGTTTGATAATGCGCTGTGTAATTAATCATTTGATGCAGCAAAAGTTTCAAAGGAAAGAAAATCCATTTTCGTATGAATTGTGGATCCCATTCCATTTGTGAAGAAATTAAAGGGGAAATCGTCTCCACATCTCCGTGGTAGAAATTTAAGATTTTTAACTCCCAAATACAGGGAAAAAATCAGGAAAGTTGAAAATTCTGAGCTACATGACCAGAATTATTACGATCCTAATGGAAGTGACACTGGCAAATATTTCACATATCAGGCACTTTTTTTGTCTTTAACTTAAGAGGTGCAACCACGTCGTAATCGAAATTTTCCATATTAAAAATATTAACTTTTCTAAAGTTTTATATTTGTCTGGAAGATCGGTCAGCAAGAAAAATGCCTCAGAAAAATTACAAAAGTAACTCCTACCTTTAATATATATTTTCATGCTTAAAATACGATTTTACCGAAGCAAAGGGTAGTTTTTTATGCTAATTCAAAGCAATTTATTCAATATCTAGCTGAAACATGCTTATAAAATATAGAGTTAATTTTTTGCTTAATATAAGGTTTTAATAACTCATTATTGTTGTTGAACAACGTTAATATTGAGCAATATTTTTTTCTAATTCTGAATGATTTAATTTGAATTCCCCCATTACAGCTATTTGCGTTCTAAAAAAAACTTTCTATAGCAAATGATAGGGCATCGCCGTAAGGTGCGGTCAAATCATTGAAACTGTTAGATTGTAGTCTCTTTAGACCTTGCCAAAATTAGAGCAATTAACTGTTTGCAATTAACTGATTCACCAGCTGCTGCACGGTGTTATTAGCCAAGTAAACTAGATTACAAGAGGTCTGACATGCTTACAATTGCGTGTTAAGCTAAGGCCGTCCGGTTCCCAAATGCCTTTGCTTAAGCCAATAGAGGATCTCAAATAGAGGATTGGCGAGAAGTTATCTTGACTATACTCAAGCGGGGCTCATGGGTATAAGGGTAAGTGCATGATAGGGTATGAGGAAGAGGGTGGTCTGAGTGCCTTCTCTTATCCGCTCCTTGTCAAACACCAATTAACGTGATGCAGGTTATAACTGAGCTGGCTCAGACAAGCCGAGTAATTTGAAGCCACTCTGGAACACAACCATAGATAAATTCCTTATTTGATATTTTATAATCAATCCTCTCAACATTTTGAAAATAAGGCAAAGTAAGATCCTCAAGGTTTTCAAGAGACTAATTACTATACTATCAAGGGAACTCTTGTCGTAGAGCGCCAAACTTAACAGGATCGTCTAACACAATACGATTAAAGATGAAAAATGGCATGATCTCAAGCAAAAATCTGGTCAACGAAACAGACTGTGTGATTTCTGCTCTCTGTATCTAAGACTGATCTTCACGAACCTGATTAGCCTCCTTCTACATTACATAAAAAAAATAAAATTTAAACATTCTCGTCAACCGGAGATAAACCATGATTCCAGGATCAGCGGCATTGAATTGGAACGCGTAAATCTACTGCTTAATCATTCAAACATTGACGTAAGTATCATGACTGGGAAAAATGACCACAGGATTCATATTAGAGGTTTTCTAAGGTTGCGCTGATAGAAATGTTTTTCAAGTTCAACACCATCGAATAACTATTGCTTGGTTCGAGTAGATCATCAATAGTAATCTTATCGGCATTTTTGTATTGACAAGCCGAGATTAACGGTTTTGGTGAGAAACTATTATGGACAGGGTGGGTTTGTTTAATATTTCATCACAAGTTGACTGTGACGATAATCTAAACCATGGCAGAGACGCGATCGTACATCAACATAAGCATTTCTTGTGAAACTAACAGGAAGTGAGGTAATGAAGGGTGGTGTTCGGTGAGTGAGACAGACTTCACGAAATTTTAATATCAGGACAAAGAAACTTGATATTATAATAGGTATTCATGAACAGTCCATGCCGCCATTCTCTGGGCTACTGTTTAATAAGTATTTTCCCCACTCTTTTTATTCTAATCCAAATATCCTCCACCTTCAAATTAATTGTTACTACACGAGGTTTCTGTTATACATTTCAAACCAAACGAGCAACTTAACCAACCCTTTCAACAAACTTAAATTTAAGGGAAACAGAGTTTTTTATTTGAAATTTGATGTGTCCAACCTTCTTCCTATACAATGATACGTTACGGTACTTCTGGCACAGACGTGGGTAGTCACGAGACAAAATCATACCTCTATGAATGTAAAAACTTAACCAGCAGTTTTTTTTAGACACTCAACTAGTTTTGCTGCCCAATTTCATTTCATCCACTTCAACATCAAAGTCAACATTTCATTGAAATTGATGAAATGTTCAGCTCAGAATTTCATCAATTTCAGCAATATTTCTAAACGTTCTCCCATACAATTGAGAGAGAAGAGGAACATTTAAGTTCCATATCTACTGCAGAGGACCTGATACTATAGTTTCAAAACACCTACATCGTAAACAACAAGCGTTCATGCAGGAGCCTGGGCGTTTAATGAAACGAAGACTTGAAATAACCGAAGCAACAAAAATTCACAGCTTAGGAAGTGTAGATAAACAAAAGAGAGGGAGAGAGAGTGAAGTAAGAAAATGGAAAATGGAATAATTATCAGAGAGCAACAAAGAATTCCGCAGAAACGTCTTCATTTTTTTAATATCACTATCGTTACGATCTGTAAACAGTTGAGGAAAGGCTGAAAACATTAACTGAAGATGAGCAACCTAAAATTTTGGATTTTAATGAATCATTGTAGTAATTAGGAAAGGATTGCAAGTAAATATGTAATGACTGATCACACTGAATTTAGACTCACTACAATGGCCAAAATAATTGAAAACAAATAAAAATCATTCCTGATGCTACACATGTAAAAACGTGCGAATTTCGTGCATCCGGCTTCTTTACAAAGCAAGCTTCAAAAGACGTCTTCTTCTTACCCCTCGTTAACAAATGTTTTGTTAAATCCGCCATGTTATTAGCATTTGCCCAGAAATTCTTCTCCAACTTGGTATAAAAAAGCATACATCTTACCATATTGAGCAGCAATCTGTTCTTCCGCGCTACGACACCTTTGGATTTTTAGACCTCTGTTTGTAAAACCGGTCAAAAATTGTCGCTAAAACACCTGTCAGTCCTTATACACCTCTCTTTCACTGGAAGAGGCCGGATAACCGGGCTTTACTCTCCGTTTCCGACCCGTCAGGAAACGTAAATCATAATCTCGCGCTATATTATCTTATTACCTGCCTCCCTATTTTTCATCAGCCACCCTCAACAGTACCCTCTGGGTTATATGTATACGTTCCGAAATATTCTCCTATTTCTCCTATCAACTCCTATTTTCACACGTATCTTTCTTCAGTTTTTCCCAAATACCCATCTTGTTTCCAAAATAAACAAAACAAGCATTAAGGTTTTGATTACACCTACCGATTTCTATAGCGTTTTCTTCACTGCATTCGCATTCCGTGTGTCCCTACCCTAAATTCAAACTTGTCGTCAGTCAAGTACTCGTTAGCTTCTCCAATCTTCTGTAAACTATTCCCAGGCCAACCTTTGCCGGGAGAAAAATTAAAATTACTCTGCCATAGTTCTTGAATTCTTACACTTTTTTGTTCGGGATGGTAATTAAAACTATCCTAAAACTTTTCACTCTGACTTCCCTTCAGTCAACACATCTTGAGCCGTATGGTTCATATTTAAGTTTCGTATCATTTAGGGTTATACCAATTTGTGGCGACAAACGCATTGTGATAACGGAATGATAAAACCGTAAGCAAAATTAATGCCGGAGACACACCAAAATTGTCTAGGGGACTCGCTTTGAGACTTTTGGGGGTGTACGTGCAGGGGACATGAAGGGGACATACCTGGGACGTTCCGGAAAGCAACTGAACAGGAAATCATGACAGCGAGGGGATGTCACAGAGTGAGGGAGAGAGAGAGAGAGATGCGGAAAAACATCCCATCCAACATCGCCCGCTGACTATTCCCTTAATTCCACTTTTTCCTCGTTCCCATCACATACTCTTCCCGTCCTCGTCCTACCCTGCCTGCCTCTTCCAAATGTCCAACCCACCCAGGCGAAATCCCCATAGGAACGTGGGGCCGAATGATTCACATGTATAAACAAATATGGCAATCGACTGAGGCGATTTGCTTTTGTGGTCTGTTAGTTTCTCACGATCCGTATGTGTGCGTGTGTGTGTATCCCCCAAAGCCGGGTGTATAGGGTCCGGAAATTGCAGCTCTGCGGCGAACTGACTCCGCCACTCTTTCCACCCTTAATTTTTTTATATCTCTCTCAATATCCCTCACACTCTCTCTGTATTATTTCGAGAATTGGAGACTCCACAGAGAGGGGGCTAGGGATTGAGTTAGTGGACATCCCATCAAATGGCATCGGAAAGATACGGAGATGGATGTACGAGTACGAGCGCAAAACAGTTTGTTTGTGTGTGCGTGTACGCTTTCAATTCTCTAAATTTTATTCAAGGGATTTCCGGATGAAATGGACTCTCTCGGGCTCTCATTGAAGGAGTAGTGGTGAATTTCACGCAAAAAGGCACGCTGCTCTCGCCTGCCTAAAAACATCCATCCATAAGCTGCCTAAATACCAGACCGCTTTAAAGTTTGACGTTTTCTCGTGGATTAAATAGTTTTGCCGGAAATCACTTCCCATCCGCGTGATCCGACGCATTTGCTGTACTTATCTGTCACGTGAGAATTTTTCCAGTGTTTCATTTTTATTTAAGATTAGGATTTTGGATAAAGACGAGAATTTAAGAGAGAAGAAGAAGAGAAAAACGTAGGGATTTTCATAGAAAGCTGATTTTAAGAGAGCTAAATATTTACCATGGAAGAAGTAACTTTATGTTCACTCTGAGAAAATACCTTAAGTTCACGATAAACTAATATTACTAACCATGTGCTATTTTCAAACGTTTATATTTAACGACCCAGTGTTCAACGATTAAGAGTCATTATCAAGATATAATAAACCTAAATACGACACTTAAGTGATAAAACCTTGGCGGGTGAATGAAAAAAGTATGATTTGCATTCACTATACCCATCACGCCATTCCCTTTTGAGATAGCCGAGGCCAAAAATGCGTAATGATCGGTGATAGACCAGGAAAGCTGATTCTACCCTTCTTGATTTACTACCCTATCCTTGCACATTAAATAAGTACTCGGTTAGTAACTGTAAGTTATAAACGATAGAAGATCAATGAAAAATAAATATTACTTTAATAAGCATACAATGTGTGCATGTGGACTCATTTAATGGAACATAAGTCCTCATTCTGACTCTAAATTGCGCAAGTATAAGTACATCGATAACTTTCGGGCAGGATGATAAAATGAAGGGAATATTGTCTTCATAAAATATTACTTTATCAAAGATATTCAGCACCACTGACTAGTTTTTCCTCCTTTAATAGAGAAGTATAACTGACATCATACGGAAAACATGTCCTCCATCATCACTTTTAATATAAATTGAAGTTTTTAGTTATCAAAAAAGCAAATTTTTGACAACTAAACACGAAACCATGCACTGCCTGAATACTATCTTAAAAGCATGTCGTTCAGTCGGTTCGAAAATTGAAAAATTGTAATACAGAGTGACTTATTCCATTTTTCTATGGATTAAAATTGGAGGTTCACACGTGCAAAAATTGTATCTTAGCCCAGAATACCCCAATTAAAACTTAGACCAAAGCAAACACCTTTGAAAAAATATTCGAGACACGTAGTGACATTATTTGGAGGGACAATCCTACCCACTCAATCCAACACATGGAAGTAAACAACGTTCAGCCTTCCCCTGCTGGCAGGTGCAATTTATTGAAAAACTTTTCCGGCTCATGTTTGGCAAGTTCAATCCTCCTTTCTTCACCAGTTGACATCAATTCCTCCTCTTAACTGCTTCCTCCGTGCTGCAATCCTGTCTGCTGTCACTGGCTCTTCATTAGCGCTTACAAAAGAAACGGCAATAAAACCCTTAACTCCTGAGCGGCCGGGACAGGAAGCAACACGTTACCGTGTTCAATAACCGTGAGTAGTATACGTACCAATCCGATTCTAAATCATCTCTCAACCAGCTCCCTCAATCACAAACCTTCTCGTAAAAGATACACCCATCCATCTCTTTCCTCAGCTCACGGGGATGGCAACGTATTCATGAGCAAACTAGACATGGGACACCATTGAGAAAACAATTGCTCTAAACTATTTCACATCTGCATAAAACGTTGGCATTGAATTGATGAAATGTACAAAGTGTTTTCCTTTTGTAATCATTGTAAAAGTTAACTCTTAGACCGAAATTAAAACATTTTAATAACACAACGCAAATCCCTTAAAAGTCAATATGTTGTATTTTACTTCAATTATTGAAGTAATTATAGTAGAAGTCACACTATGAGTGCTATTAAAAATATATTCACGATGAGTCATATTCCCAATGTATGGTTAAGGCATTGTTGGCAATGGAACTGTGGTTTACAACAATACATAAGATTTCTTCTCCATGGGAGTAGGATGTACTAAATCGCCAATAGTGCTAAATTAGCTTGTTTTATCTTATATTTCTGAGGGCACCGGTCTAAAAGGAAATTGTAGTCCAATAGTCATCGTAGCCTTATCCAGCATTATTCACCGGAAACGGCAGAATTTCACAATTGTATCAAATAGTTTTGAGAGATAAACCAACTCTGACGCTAACCATTCAAAAACTCTGACGTTAACCATTCAAAAGCATGGATTTTTTTGCGAAAATAATTATTGTTTAACATTCTACGGATATATTTGCAAAGAAATAACGCATCACTTGATATGGGTCTTTAATAGTTAACTGAATCTTTACAGACGGGAATGAGATTTTTAAAACAACAATAAATACCAAAGAAAAATGTTTAAGTTATCCATATTCAAAACAAAGAAACTGGTGAAAGTTATAGTTATTTACCAACATTCAATGTAAAGGGAAGTTATGCCATCATCTGGGTGCAGTTTCACTTATGTTTCGGCATAATAGGTACATATATCACAAAATTAGGGGTGGCGTAGAAAGTTGAGGGAATGGAGGATGTAAAAAACCTTTCTGTTCAACATTCAAAAACTAACGATTCAGCAACTCTTTCCGAACAGTTTCGCCCCTGAACTCTTTGGATTATGGAGGTGCAGTCACTTTTATCACATTCACCCATGACTTTCGTGGAAAACCCTTTCTCTCACGGCATAAATTCTACCATCATAAATCTATTTTGCAATGCGGCTCTTATCCATACCCTCGAAATGGCCAAACAAACGAACCACACTGCTTTCATATATGTTCATTACTGCAGGATCCAAACCACATTTCTATCACCCACCCAATCCTAACCTTATAGCTCCAACTTTTTTCGCAAAAACCTCAAGTTCCCCATTCCCACTACATTTGACCTATCTTATGCATATCCGGACATGCCCAAGTTTCGCTACCAAAACGTTTTGTCAAATATCTTCCAAAAATGGCACTTCTTTCCAATTCATTTCACTGTAGCAAAAGTAGGGTGCACCATGATATACATATAATTAGACGTAATGAGCCGCTATGGGGTATCCAAGAAAAGTGGCACGGTATACCCAAGTTTCGCTGCTATATGGTGAAGTCAAGAGGAGAACATGTTTGTATCATGGGGACATATCTACGGGGGGAATGAACGGTACCGGACCCCTACCCCAGAGGCAACTTTATTAAGGGTATCAGAATTAACATATTACAATAACGAACTAAATACCTTAAAATATTTCAAAATGGACTAAAAATGCAATCTTTTCGTTCAAATTTTCAAAAAAACATAGGACTGGGCCTCCAATTAGGCTTCTCTCAGACCCTGAGATACTTCCCAAACTTTCTAGATGCGCCACTGCTATGTTTGCTGCGATTTTTGCCTTCCTAGACAAGCCCTGATATGCTCCACATTCTACATACGATTATCCTATACACCATCACTATAAAAAGACTAGCAACACATGCCCCACACGCACCCATAACGGCTCGCGGAGTAATACAATGTCGATGTAGTAAGACTCTCATTTGGACTCCCTTGATCATTAACTCTTCCAATCTCCCCCCCTTTCTCCACCAAACTTCCCTTCACCATTCTCAAACGCAGAAACACGTACACACCCGCTACCCCGAGAGGTCTCTAGTGTCGTTTCCTTATAATCTCGCATATTCCTCTATCCCTTTCCCTCTCCTCATCTTCTCGCTTAATTACCTCCGTTTCTCGGGCTCCCTCCCTCCCCCATCACGGATCATCATAATTTCCTTCGGCATTCAGCCTTTCAATTAAAACGAAGCCAGGCCTGTTAAATTAAATTAAGATGTTCGCGAGCGTCGCTCTAAAACGTTGTGCACGTTGATCCAGCAAAAGGGAGTCGGAATATCTCTCTCCTAAATCGCGCGGAGTTAATTCGCTGCCATTATCACTCGCAATTAGTGCTCAATTAGTTCCGCTTGGATAAAAAGAGCGCAAAATGATGCTGCTTCGTCATGCTCCGCGGGGCATTGTAACCGGTCGGTCGGGTGATTCTCCCGCCAATTTTACTGTCTTACCTTTCAATCTGTTGCTGCGGGTTTGGAGAGAAGTGGTGAAAACAGCACAGGTAGAAAGACGAACGAATAATTGCTTGATATGGCAAGGGGGATATAAGCATTCTACGCCTTGCTGATGGCAGTAATTCTAAACGAGAGGAAAGAAGATTCGACAAGAATGCTAAACTGCATGATCAAAGCTATCGACAAATATGACTCCATCAATCGCTAATGATAAGAAAAGCGAAGTTATGATTCCTGGAAAACATCAAAAAGGAAGTGTCGCCGTCAAACATGGACAGCAGAACTTGCGCAATAGGAACAATCAGGGAAGCAGGATTACGAGCGATGGAAGAAACAAGAAAGATATTGTGAAAATTTTTAACAGTATGGACAGAAGCATGATGATAAATAAGCTAAGAAGAAAGACCCACCGTCAACCTAAGACAGCAAAAACTTGCAGAAATGAAATAATTTAGTTACCTTGGACATATTTTTACCAGTGATGGAAGAAGCGCGATATATACTGTGAACGGTATATTACAAACAAAGAAAGCATCCTCAGGTTAATAATCGTATTCTACATAAAGATTTTATCTCACTTATAAACATTTCAGTCTAATCGGTAGATTAGACTGAAATGGAATGCAAATCGGAATGCATGTAAAATTGCAGTTACTATTACTTTTTGTTTCCTAAACCATTTATTATTAAGGTACCACAGTATTTCATATTGAATTATATGTCGTCTTTGTTTTGTTCACTTTAACACCTTCATAGTGTTATGCCTAAAATTGAAATAATTTTCAAATATCATAATCTACTTAAAACTTTTGTTGAAAATAGCAATTCTACCTTCTTATACGTGTCATTTAACTTTTCTGAAAAGTTATCATAAATTACTTTTATTGACCAATATTCACTTTTTTCTAAGACCTTATTTAAAGGTATGTCTTTTATTATAAGCCATTGGATTTATTTCAGTCATATTGCAAGAATGGTTAGGAAAAATACTCGCGGTATTTTGATAAGATGATAAAACTAACGCGTCTCTCGAGGGACTAATCGGGACATACAATACAAGAAAAATACCAGAAAACTAATACCAGAAAACTCCCTCAAAGCGCTAAAAAATAAATGTCAATGAACGTTTGAGTAACTCAGTATTCTAAAAAACGGCATTGCACAAAATGTGATTCTATCAAGATAGTGTTCACAGTCTGATTGACACTCTCGGAAAACGTCAAAGTTCATGCGTCACTGACGAAGCAGCGAAAATTGTGAGGAAGTTAAAAAAAACTGCGACAAGCAAATCGCATAGTCATGGAATCAGCTACCGGATTTTCCATTCGGAAATAAAAACACATCGATCCTGCCGACGCTTAAGAGACAAGGCTCGGGCAGTGGAGCTGACGGCTGAATAAATACGCATTCCAGGCGCTAACTCTTCATAAACAATGGGAATGAAGAAAACGTTTGCGACCGAATTCCAGTTGTGAAAGGAATAGTTTTAATTCGTGGGGTTTTAGTTTCTTTCGTCATCTACCCTTTCAGAGCACTCAAACTTCGATAATTCCATCCAAAAGGTAGGACTGTAATGGAAAAGGGGTGGTGGCAGGTTTTCTTTTTTAAGGGTTAGGGATATGAAAAGAGGAGGAGGACATCTTTTCCATCCCTTTTCCTCACCATCGCATTCCACTTTCCATCACGGCTCAGTCGATAAAACCTCAGAGCCATAAAGGATCTCCCTTCGATTAAGTGGGATGCGGGGAGGAATGTAATGATTGGCAGGAGATGAGGTCTAAAGATTGAAAACGTCTATCTATCGATAGGTAAGAGGGAGAAAGATTAGACGGCCAGATGTTGGCTAGTTTGAATTTCAATGCTTATAGCTCAAGGACAGTAACTCTAATTTTCCAGGACTAATGTCTCGTTTTCTCGCAGAGATTTTGCGGACAGTTGCTGCCATTTCTACGCTATATTAATATTTTTTTTATATCTTCCATAAAGCAACAAGTAATGTGGTTGGGACACTGCATATATAAGTAAAACTTCGAAAACATTCTCGGCAACAAGCAGTTGAAATATCTAAGTGCAGATATGAGCTGATATAAATAATATAGCGTGCAAACATAACGAAATATATGATACGAATTCTAAAGCAAACGCTCAAATTTCGAAAAAAGTGACGATTACGATACTAAATGTAATTTAATATGCGAGAAGTCTACTCCAGACTCGTTAAAAAAACCACGGAAATACTCCCTTGTCAAATTGAAATCTTAGGAAATCATAGATAAATTGACAAATTATGTGCTCATTTCAGATGATTCCCGTTTTTTAAGAAGAGAGTATTTTCAAGACGTTTTCCTAGTTTTTAAGATATGTTTTAGGAGAGGAGGTGAATAGAATAAAGACTTTCGCGATCAGGTGAAATTAGCTCAATAGGCAATTGTACTTGTATAGGTCATGTGTGGAGTAATAAGGTCATTTGCGCCGTTTATAAAAGGTTATGGGGGTAAGGGATGGGCAAAATGGGGGTTAAGAATTATTTCGAGAACGACGAAAGAATGAGAAAAATAGCCGCAACTGCCTGGAGTCGATCCAGGGGACACACCGTGGTAATCCAGTGCTCCGGAATATTTCAAATCCTCTTGCCTTTTCTTATGGATTTATCTGTCTTATTTCTTATGGAGTTAGAGGATCAACGTTGTGCAAAAAGCATGCAGGAATACTAAAACCACAAGGAAATATGAAAAAAATTCCAGGGTAATAACATAGAAATGTACGCACCAGAAATTGAATTATTTCAGGAAGGATACTCTTAATAATCTTAATGGTATATGTAAAAATTCTGTAGCCTAGATATTGTGGCTCATAAAAAGTATGAACAAATGCATAAAATACCTACGAAATTGACTGCTGACTGCTTTATAGCTGTGTAGAACATAGTTATGCATACGATGTTAAATTGCAAATAATTAAAAATAGAGAAACTAACAAAAAACTAACTAGTGAAGAAATCAATGCGTGTAATTGAAACTTTAAGCCTTGAGAAATTAGAAGTCATAATTTCACATGTCATAAATCCGGATATGGGTTTTCTGCAGCTGTCCACTCCACTCTCCTTTCAGCAAGCCGCTTCATTCGTACATAATTCTTCACTTTGAAATTATTTATAATCCACTTGATGTATTCCATTCTTGGTCTTCTTATTCATTTATACCTTTAATTTAATTTTCAAGATGAGAGTATAGGAAGGATACGTGAGATTCGTGGAGAAATAATAATAGCGTGATGAAAATCGAAGCAATGAAGAACTGAGTACAGGAAAGTGGAAAAAATATTAATATTTTCAATCTTTCTAGATACCATAGACTTGCATGATGGATTAGCCTTAAATGGTGCAGTACCACTAAAGTAAATACATAAAGGATTGTACGTGGCTGTATCACAAAGCGATTGGATATTTTAAAAATTCTAAAATTGGAAGATAACTTTGATGAGGATTACGAAAAGAAAAAGTTAATACAATCGGTAATAAAATCGGTAGAAAATAGTCGTTTCATAAAAAACCATAAATTACGAGGTGGCTTAATAATAAATTGGAACATAATTTTATAAGATAAAAATGTAAAATATAGTAGGTACATAGGACAAATTAGAGAAATGAAAGCACAAAACCTTCTCTAGTATTTAAAATGAACTTGTTGATTTGAGCCACGTGATTCTTTATGAAATTAGAGATGTTAAGTGGGTGCGGGAATGGCAGCAGGGTCGGATGAGATGGGGTCGGGGAAATCGGAAGCCAGAGAATCAGAATCATAAAAGTTAAATTGAGAGAGAATGAGCTAGCCCCTGAAGGTGAAAGAAGTTAGACGAGAATATTGACGCCGGTTGGATAGCAAAATGAATTTAGATAGCGGGCCTTTCAGAGAAGAGGTTGCTTGCGATGCATGGACTGAGATCAATATTCAGTGTTGAGCTGCCTGGCATCGTGATATATCGAATATGCCAATACAACAAATAATGTGATATTGAATAGCATGCAATAAATGATGTTCTATGAGAATAGGAAATAAAATCTACGCCAAAAGTGATTCTTTAGCCATTAAAACATTTTTTACTGGACCAGCATGCGAATCCAGTTCTCCCATTGGTCAGTCAGAAATGTTAGCCAGTAACACCATCTTAATCAAAGGCGAATATTAAACTGGAATTTCACCTTTAATTAAGGTGGCGAATTTCATTCCCTTTGGCATATATCTTTGCACCCATGCGCTTTTTTCAATATTCTTTAATTGAGATATGCGATCTAAATTTGTTTTAATGCGAATTTTATTAGTTACATGAATAATACATGCAATGGAATAGACAATGAAAGAACAATAAACAATCCAGACACGCAATTTCATATCTTTCAAACCCTTTCTTCGAATTTGTATTCCCTCTGTGCAACGGTTCTGGCGATCGAGTGGAACAAATGAGCAATGAAGGAAAAGTATAATTCCCAGATTTATACATGAGTGAGTATTAGTCAATACACACTGAGTGGATTTTCACGTAAGTTACTTCCACAAAGTTCATACATTCCATGCAATATTCTCCCTCTCCGCACAAGTCTCATCATCTAAGTAGCAAACATAATTAAGATTCATTTAACACTCATATATACAATAACAAAACACTGCATGAATGACTCTAGTAATCGATTGTTATTACCATTTTCCTAACAACTGCAGCAAAACATTTACCCCTGATTCAAAGTAGTAAAGAAGCTTTATATCTTTTTAAGAATAATAAATGACAATAAGTGTATCCGGTTTCATCCCATTCCTATTATTGCATTACTAATTCTTTCCACAGTTAAAAAATCGGGAAAAACTTTGTCATAAATTCAATTACATAAAGATTGAAATGAAGAATAGATGGATGGCAGGGATTCTCAATAGGAGCAAAATTTCCCTCTTAAGGGAGAACAAATTATTGGATTGCAATCAGGGTTCCCTAAAAACTAGGCGCTTAGGTGTAGTTAATTAAAATTAAATTTTCTGACAAAAAACCGAACATTGAACTTCAGCCTAAGAAGGGTCAGTCACAATAATCCTATTTGATAGTGAGTAAAATTAGGGGCAACATTTTTTTTAAAATCATAGTGGCGATAAAGAAAATTGCTGTTTAAAAACCCTTTCAATGGGAGCGACAATTAAAACTAATTTTCGGAACGTAGTCTAGGAACCAATATCCAAAACGCGGAATTTAGTGACACAGACAGAATGCGGGGCAACATTTTACATCATATGTTATGTATAAATTATAATATGCAGATTGAGGAACTTTTTTTTACCTTTAACATACGATTTGATGGGACAAGCGATTAATCGTGTCAAATGCCATAGAAATATCAAAATGTGATAATGGCATAAGAAAATAGCAGTATTAATGAAATAATACTGGAGGATGATATAGCAAATTCACGGTTGAGTGAAGAAGGTAGAAAGGGAGATGGGAAATGAAATAAAAAGTCAGAGAAAAGAACGTTTTTTCTCTCCACCAAAAATCCCCTCACGGAACAGGTAAACACAACAACGTGAGTCGAAAAGTTTTAGAATATGGTCTTGATTTTGGCAGTCAGGATCTTGGCTCAGAAAACTGGTTAAGACAAGGCTTCCTATGATTTTTTCTGCCACAAGTCACACGCAGTTACAGTTTAATTCTGCAGAATGCCCTTTTAACTGGCATATAACTACAAGGGATGTGACAAACTCATCAGTGAAAAATAATTATTTCCATTATAATTCTTCACGAGTATCATTTTTAGACAGCTTCAGGGAGATATTCGTTAATTTTAGGAAACGGAAAAACTGACCTTCCTGGTCTAAACTTTATCACGTACCTGGTTCCCTTAACTTCAAAGATGAATATTCACGTGGATAAGTCATGGAAAGCCATTCAGTCATGGGAAGACATTTTACTGCCCATTGCCTTGAAGGTGGTTTTTGTGTGTATCATACTGGAAGAGAAAGGATAAATATGTAAGTACACATGAATATATATACTTAGATAATTATGACCAATGTCTTAAATTTAAATGTAATAAAATAATTACTAGCTGGTAATCTCAAATTCCATTGTTATTTAATGGGTTCCCAAATTAATTTTGAATCGAACAATACTAACTGAAATTACAATTAATGAACAAAAGTACAATCACTCGGCTATAATAAGATTTCCTACTGAATTATATCAGAGCTGTACATAAAGATATTATTATTGTGATACATATACTTGGACTGCCATTTTAAAACTTACACGAGGGGTATGAAGAACTCTTTACCAAACACATTTTATTGGTCCACGACAACAAATCTCAATACATTTTATATGCTTACTCGATTCAATAATACGAATTTAAAAAATGTTTTAATATCTCTACCCATCAGAAATATAAAACTATGTTTTACCGTTAAAGAGTAACAACGTATGTAGCGTAGTGTAGTAAACTTAGTTTACGCCAAATTTGGACGATTGTAGATGCAAAAATTACTACGACGCCATTTTAAGTCAGTATCTATATTGTTCCTGTAAATTAATCTTTAAAGGAATCATAAATAAACCCAAAAATCTTGTAGTAACTATTGAAAACACAGGGATATCATTGGAACTGCATACCTGACATTTTATTTTTTATTTCAAAATTAAAGAGAGAAAGACATTTGAAATCCCATTCAGCATATTTTCAAATTTAAACGCGTTAAAAGACTTGAAAACCACCTCAAAGTTTGATACGCTATGAAACTCGACGAATCATCAGGTAATACTTGAAGAGTATCTCATGCGTAAGGATGACGGCAACGTCAGAATTGGCGTCGCAAGTAATCATAGACAGGAGGATAACAGAGAAAGGGGTTATTTGAAAAAAGAATGCAATAAATACCGCATGTTGCTTGACAATTCAACGATCTTCTTGATCCATTTTAATTCATCATTAAATACATCCAAAACCCATAGCACGACTCACAGAATGTATTTTGAGAGCGAAGGGAAATTACTAATTTTTCCACTCTATATTTTTTGCGGCGTCACAAACGTGGAAATGCCCCATATAATCCTGTCTTATGGTATTTAACGAGTAATAACCCTACGTAGGTATGTATTTATGTATGTCAATTTTACCTCGAAAAGGATTATAGCTATTTAAGTTGCATGGCATGTATGGAAACTCGGGTATAAAACTTTCATTGGGATAGTTCTGACCTTCGGGAAAATTCGTCGATGGACCAGTTTTATCCCAGTAACGAATTCTGGGTCAAACCATTCATGGCATGGGGCACATTCAAGGCAAAGGTTTCAATTTTATGACTTAGATATATGATGTAATAAACGCAATGAATGAAGAAAATGACACGGGAAAAATTCAATTTAAATTAAATGTATTAAAATCAGAGTTAAATTTTGACTTACTGGACTATACATTTAAATAATTAAGAAACACCATATTGCTCTTTCATCGCCCATTTCAAGATAAGCACCGTGGTTACATTGAAAGAATAAAAATGAATAGAAAAATTTAAGGAACAAAATTATTTAAGAGCCTCTGGCTAGAAACATCTTATGCAATAACAATTTCCTAGTTTTATAAAAATCCAACTTTAAACCATTGTCACAAATTTTTCAGAAATAACTTTTAAATCATCAATTTGTGAACTATCTTTTAATTTTTTATTGCTAATAAAGAGTTTTTTAATCATTACGAAATTATACGACTCAGTTTCCCCACCACAACGTTAATTCTTCTCAGTTTTTTTACTGTCGCATCCTTCGATTTACGAGATTTCGTCTTTCCCTTCAGTTTGAATAAGATTAAGACGACTGCACGATGGAAGAAAAAACCTTGCCCCGGAAAAGTCTCTCTGAGGACAAGCTAGGGTGTGTTTTTAGCACAAAGCCTAGATTATATTATCATCCGGTTTAACTATGCTCTCGAAACTGAACTATCACACTATATTTAATTAATTTCATGCATGATATCCTTTCTGGTCCACAAAAAAGTGCCTTTTGGTACATAATGACTTAACTTAGCGCTGAATGTAGTCACCTTTCCTTGCTTGATTAGATCTTTTTGAATTATTCACGTACAGGGATTTTAAATTTATGCTAAAATGTTCTGCTACAGAAGACAGCCAGTGAGGCTTAGCTAAACCAAGATACATGAAGTTTCCACTGGCATATTTCCCGTGATGAACGCGACTTAACCTTCGCTCCCCGAACATATAAACATCATGTACAAGACCTCCAGCATCGTGCCTCGAATTCTGAGGTAAGTGGCAATGATAAGTCGTAACAAAGAGAGAAATTGAGAGGCGCTAAAAAAAATAACTCAGGATAGTTAATAGTATTCTAGTATCACTGTAAGGAAAGACCATATGTCCTACAAAACTCAATTCATTTTGGACTAAGGTTGTCTTTGCTTGGGGGTTAGGATTCCCGATAACCTACAAAAAAGGACGCCGGATTACAGTTGGACGCCATATTAAATGAAAAAACCTATATTTGGAAGCCAAAAGTATTCCTTGAGATATATACATTGCAAAAAAGAACGGCTTGCTTGTGTAACTCAGCCACGATTGCGTACTTTGGAGTTACTATAGAAGTTATGGTATGATAAATAGAAGAATTGATAGAAAAAGCAATAACAATATAAGAGAGGAATGCAAAATAACAGCAATAAACACAAGGTATACCAAGCAAAGAAAGAAGTAGAATGACCACATAAATAGGTTGGGAGGGAACAGGATTGTCAATATTTAATAGAGAGTAGTAGCCAGAAGGAATAAGATATGTTTGAAGACCCAGGATGAGATGTAATGGATTTGAATGATAATGAATTATTGAAGAAAGGTCTGAAAGCCTACTAGAAATAGAAGAGGACTTTGAGCCGAAAACAATCGACACAGATTATTTGCACCCATAGGTGAGTAGGTTGATAGGGAAAGGTTACTTAATGATGAGTGGAAAGACACCCCGCGTCCTCGAAGGCTAACTCTTAAAGTATATATCCAAGTACTTCTCAGTTTAACACCCGGACCGACGAACAAAGTACTCCAGTTGAATAGTTCTCTTTCAACGCAAAGATACGGGTCTCGGACGAAACGTTTTGAGTAGAAATTTTTCTCGGGAATATTGATTATTCAAAAGATAAAAGGAAAAATCAGTCAACAGCCCCGATGATGAAGCAGGCATTGAAACGTAGGCCAGGAAAAAGAGCCGAACTCAAGAGGAGAACCCAAGAATAATTCCTATATCAAGTATGCCGGTAAAGTACCAGCTCATTCAAATTTTCTAAGATTACCGGGCCTCGATTCCTGGACATTTGAATTAGAAGCCAGTTCCCAAGCCATAACATAACCTGATCACCAAATAGAATTTTAATGTTGAGGAAATTAGCACCGCCTACGTAAATTCCACTAGGTTTTTTGAATTAATTTCTAATTAGGTTTCAACTACTTTGATTGCTAATTTCCACCGAACCTCGTACAGCTTACGGACATATTTTTAATGTATACAGAGTTGCAATTTCATGTTGAGAAGTGGATTGGTAGCGGTTAGTCATTATTTTTTTACCCAATAATAGCATAAAATACGAAAAGCATGAAAATACTATGCCAGCCATCTTACTCGGTTATTCAGGGTATAACCTAACCCCATTGGTTGGTATTATACATTTGGATGGAAGTTTAGAACATGTTCTACTTGTTTGGTCCTTGGCTGGAATGGCAAATGCATGAATCCGCAGCCAAGTGAGGGAATGGAATGACATCTGCGAGAATTTTTCAATCCGAAGTTGTAAAACCAAGGCGGTCACGACATCCGGAATGTTAGAACCCGCAAAAATCCTTGTGAAAGGCAATGCGAACACGGGTGACCCTGGTAGGAAACAAGGACCCACGCTCTATGTCGAATCGTAACAGGACCCGGGTGGATTAAATGTTATGCAAACATCAAAAAAGAAAAAAAAACATTTTTCAAGACGAAGAATTCTTTGGAAAAGCAAAAAATTTTTATAAAGTAGACGCAATCATAACATCATTAAGTAACTCGCAAACATTCCTTCACCAAATCCCCAAGTATATAACACTCTCGGGAGTGTATATCACACTATCCTTGTTGAGTGTTAACGTAGACACGAATCCTAAACAACGAATCCTAAACAAGCGCACTAATTCATAACGATTTCCATTAGACTCATTCCTTTGACAGGAGACTTTATTTTGATAACGAATGCAAAACACCCACAGCAGTTTCAAACATGTTCTACTTGTTTGGTCCTTGGCTGGAAGAGATAACGAGGATTGACGATGTTGTGTAAGTGGGTAACGTGGAGGAAGAGAATAGGTTCTCTACACGGGATGAAGAGAGGAAGGACGTGCAATAAGATGAATAACGAAGTTGCTTAAGGAGATATAGCCCAAGGATAGTTTTTCATGTAAAAAAATACGAAAGAATTCTACATTTTACCGCTGTCTTCCAGCCCTCCATATCCAAAACCTCACATCCTTCCTTCCTCCGTCCTGCCCAAAATTCAATCTCGCCCTTAAAATAGTTTGTTTTCTTTTTTCCTTGCGCTAGGAGAGTGACCGAGGTCGGGGGATGGATCGACGAGACGGGATGCAACCCCGAGGTCACGGGCGTTTGCATGCGGGATGACCCAGTTGGCGGCCCGTCGCTGTCATTCTAACACACGGGCTGTGGGGATTCCGGTCGCAAGGCAAACTTCCCTTGCTGAGAGCAAGAGAGATAAGAGACGAGTAGGGTCCCCACCGAAAGAGACGGTTTCGCACTACACACGCACACGCGGCATAATAAGCCACTGCTCCTTTGTTCGACGTCGTGAACTCACCAACTAGCAAACGAACTGCCCGCAAGAAGAAAGAGGGAGAGACCGCGTAAATCTTCAAACGCGAAAACTTGACCCAGAGATATCTCGATTGCGTACTTTGGGACGGTGGTGTAATCTCTCCCAATTAATTTCGAGCAACGAGCGACGAAAGCGTCCCGCCGCGAATCTAATGTGGGTTGCAACTGCAGAGAGACCTTGTTTCGAAGACGGCTTACTTAGCTGTCCTTCCTTCCTGTGTCCTACAAACTTACCATATCACCCGCTTTATATCATGTTCGCTACCCGTTTACGCTGCTAGGGTTGAATAATTGAGAATACAGTGGGCGGAGGAATAAATAGAGAGTTAGTTCACTCAAGTCCCCATTTTCCGTCGCAAAGAAGGTGATGACCTCTGGTGGCTAGTGAATAAATAGTAACGAGGTTAAAGGATTGTGTGATTTATCAAGCCTTCAGTCTTGGTGGCGGCGATGTTACGTCCTCACCTGGAGGTCAAGGGTTCGAATCTTCCATTTTCATCATCCAGCTTATGTTTGTGTATGTTCGTCTAATTATATTTCATTGGTAATAATTGGCTAATGATGGTACTAATGAAGAAATTGTCTTTCTTTTAAATGGGATATATCTCCGGATAAAAAATTGCCACAGAGTTATTTCTCAAGCTGTAACTCGTTTTGTTAATCAATTTTCTTGCCGTAGAAATATGGATGCTGTATTTATTATTATGGATTTATGCTATAAGTGAACTTTTTTGAAGTTTTTAATTTCGTAAGAGCTAGAGAAGATTTTTTGGCATTACCTCTGCAGAGGATATGAATGCATGCAGTATTATAAATGATTCCAAATTTCTTTAACTTCGTCAGATAGTCCATGTTTTCCGTATATTTTCTAAGTTTTTGAGCAGGGAATATCTTACTAATATTACCATTATAACATTATTGAACGTATTATTTTTATAACTCGTGCCGTTGCTTGAGCGAGGCGTGATATCAAGAAGGGAAAGGCTGGCGTGGAAGAAATTGGCAAAGAGCGGAGGGTGGTTACGCAAAATGGCAGACTACGCTAACAACATAATGGCATTTTACTCAAGAGGGAGCGTGTCAGCAGAAAATTATTTGATTACCTCCTCATCTAAGTTCGGTCAGCAGGTTCGTTTATTTACCGCACCAGCCGATTCATGTTCTTCGAGCAGTATTTTGAAAACTTGACTCTCCCATTTGCTTCCCCGAAAACCAAGGTCTTTTCTCACACAAGCGCGCAGTCAAAGACGGGTAGGAGAGCAGTCGGTATGATGCCAGTTGGGAAACTTGGGTCACTCAACCAGTTCGCAATTCCCACTCGCTCTTTGCTTTTGGAATTATCTCGTAAACCTATGAGTAAACCGAGAGAAAATGTGCCGCACATACAGTTGCTCTCGATCCAGGGTAATATTCTTCAAGAGAGTATTATAACGTTTACAAGGAGTTAAGTAGGAACGGCAAGAGTGGTTTGAGGAGATGCAGCAAACAATGCAACCTCAGTAAAGCGCAAGTTTATCTATTTGCTCTTAGAATATACAGAATGAGGTCAATTAAACCTTTCCGCCATTACTCTTGGGAACCTATATGCCAATAAGTCTAATTCTTCTTTTTAAACAATTTCTCATTCGGTCGGCACAAGTGGTTACAGCTTACTCGGTGTTTTCGAGATAGGGAAGTCTTCTGGGACATCATTAGGTTAGGTAGACATATTCGACCTTCTAGACTTCCAACCAGTTCTTTTCAGCAAAAAACGCACATAAATAAAAAAGTCATTTATTTATCTCATCTTATTTGAAGTGTAAAATTTAAATAATTCAAAATGTTTTTTATTCAAATATATGTAAAATATTCAAATAAGATGTAAAACCGAAAGTTTTGCACAAGGAGAGAATAGGAAAGTGACTTGACACACATGAGCATCTCGAAACTTTTTAAGATAAAACTTCCCCCACGTTAACTTAGTCAATTAGCAATTGTACTCCTGGAACTCTCCTCTTCTTTTTGCGTTTTCCCTACCCTCTCAAAAAGGAAGTCAATTCACGGATTTTCCCACTACCCAATTACCTCATCCTGCCCCAAGGGTACTACTGCATGTATCTCTCATAACCTACCCCACCCTCTAACCTCACCCCAAACCTGCCTCCCCTAAACCTCCTAAATTGACTCCTCCCTTCCCTCTGACTCCCATTATCCCAATATAACCAGCAGAAATAATTAAACATCTGACTAATGATGATACTTAGTATCGAAAACGGAAATTGTAAGAAACAAATATAATTGTATGCATTGATAAAAGCTGGTTATTGAGGGTTTGGTCAGGAATAAGTAGACAGCTATTATCAATGGGTTTTACCGTGGCCGAAAACTATGATAACATAATTGTATGTCCATGAAATTTTATAATTATTTGGAAACATATTTTAAGAGATTATAAATCCAAGCATTGTGTCACACTGTTACAATATCGCAAAAGTTTTAATTTTTTTCGGTAAATATTTTTCTTTATAAGCCTCACTTAAGGGTACATAGAGCAGTTCACAACTTTATTCACCTGATTATTAGACACTCAGTGTGAAATCGAGGGATTCGGGTTCGAGTCTCAGTCAAATTGAACGATTTTTCCTCTGTGTAATTTTGCATTTATTCAAATGGGTATTCAAAGCTGCTTTGCCCACTATAATTTTATAGAAGCATAATATTAGAATAAATGGATAGTATTGTGTTGGTGCAAAACAAATATAGGAATTTCATCTATGAATGATCTTCGTGTAGTAGCAAACCATAATCTCAATGACTTCGTTCGCACCCAGGCTATTAAAAGTAAATTGAAGTACCTTTAGACCTAATTTACCGCTTCACCGATATAAGAGATCACAGAGTTCTAGAGTCTTAATTCTCATCAATTGCACTTTCCATTGATACATATACCTATAATATACATATACCCCAATGATGTCAATATCATCCCCGACTAGTCATAATTGTCTTGATAGTGTAACTAAACTATTTGCAAAAATAATTAAATACGGAGTCTCTTATCTCTGCAATACACCTTTTCATGCTATTCTGCCTTCTCTTTTAATTTTTAGTTTTCATATTCACAGGCTGCGAACGTATTTAAAATTCATTTACAAAACTCTATACTTGATCAGCGACTGTCTTTGCAAGCTTTCCATCGTCAATTTCTGAATACCAAGTCGACCTACCCGTACACACTCATACCTCCATATGCCAATTCCTGGACTATCACTCACCAAGCGCTCGCTCACATTTATTTCGCCTCTCCTCGCTACTGCATTTTTTCCCCGACCATATCGATCCTTTCTCACTATCATCCAACATCCTCGCCAGCAAAGCCTATTCCCACACACTCAAAAATCATATCGAAGTTTCATTCCTCTTGGTCGATGTTATGATTTTATATTTTTGTGTACGTGTACATATTTTGTTTGCTATATATAACAATTTAAATAGGAATAATTATTGTGAGTGTACATTTCAAAATAAATTAATAAAAATATTCAGTCAGCGGTATCCAATCCAGAATAAGTCAAAAGTTTCATTTCACGCTTAAGCCTAAGCTCACTCAAATTCCAATGAATTTATTACAAAAACTATTACAAAGAAAAGTAAAAATACACTAACAACTCGAGTTTCGAAAAGTGACCGTAGTTATCACTATCAGGTAACACTATGATGACGATGGCTATTCGTCTCAAACTTGGGGTGAATTCTCGAACGCAATAATAATAATCGCAAGCGAAATAACAATGCTATCGCATGGCTTTGTCGATTTAGGGGGCTGATTATTGACATTTTGTCACAATTATCGAACGAAAAAATAGTTATCTTTATAATCGCATTAAGTTCATAAAATTATTGAATATTTTCCAATCAATAACTAATCCATGAGGACAAGATGTCTCGAGAATCGACGAAGTCATGCGATAAAATTCATATTTTCGCAAACGATAATTAATACGACGTTTTGAGAACAGAACACCAATGTTTAGTTTTCACATTCTGCCCTCATACGGTAATCATTGAATCAAAAATATAAATCGGTGGAGTAGCATGCGAGACAGCAACAAAGACTTATTATAACCTGTTATTTTCTTATGCAATAATTATCACGACGATATCGACCGACGATCGAAAATAGACCAAATGAGGGCAAGAGAGAATCTTATACTCTGTTGTGCAAATGCTTGCAACGATAAGTTGTGTATGTGATAATTGGAATACCACGTAGTGACTAACGAGCGAACTCGAGCGTATCTCAATTCCATCCAAATGAAGACAATGTTTGCCCGCCAAAATTCCAACACAAGCGCAACCCCTGACCGCCTCCACACTGACCTCACTCCAACCCACAACGCCATCATTACGTTTTCAGCCTAAAAAAGCCTTCAACCACAATCTCCTGTTTTCCCATTTGTAACAACTTAAAGCATTCTCTTCTCACTCCCTACTCATACGAAGCCTCTGCCAGCTCTTCCTCCTAACTGCAAAGTCTTCGACCGCTCACCTGACTCCCACCATTTCCCACCAGAGCGCGGCACTTCCCCATCCTCTCTCATCCATCATTCCTCCAGAACTCCAGCACAGGCACCCGGAAAATCTTCTTCCCTAATCCCAACCCTCATCCATCCTCCTCCCCTTCATCCAGTTATTCCAAACCCTTGCCCACTCCCCTTCTCACCCGTGAACTATCCCCGAGAAAGCTAGTTTTTCCTTCCGCTAAATTGACCAAATTAGGTCCATTATTGGCATATCCCTCAGGTGCCGTATTTCTCCTACGCGTCAACGAAGGCGAGTGAAAGTCATGTTAAAGTCCAAAGATTTAGGAAGCGTATAGAGTTGACGAGGGCATAATTGTATTAGTCCTGTGCCTGCAGGGGGTACAGAATTTAGAATCCCTCAAGGATTGCCGATTTGGTGAGTTCAGTTGAGCCTCTTTGGGAGGTAACTGCTGGGAGATTGTATGTATTAAAGAGTAAAGGCCATACATGATATAATACTTCACAATAATTTGACCTAAAAAAGGGTGCACTTGAGTTCATCCGTAATTCTTTTAAGCCAAGGCAGACTTAAGAACACATACGAGACAGCTTAAATTTTTTTTCTAGTAACTGTATAAAGTAAACAAGAATGTGCATCATGCATAATGTCTTTCATTAACTTTTTTCCGGTTTTATAAATGAAAAAACACTCCAAATAGACTAGTTTTAGTTAGTGTAAAATAACTTCTATTCAATTTATTTCTTTTTCATGTCAAAGCATTTCCGTATATTACAAGGGACATATACTTATTTATGTGGCTTTATACATAGGTTGTAAAACACATGATTCTAACCTATGTAAATGCTATTCTTAATTTTATAAGTTAACTGCCATGGCATATATTACTCATCAACATAGGAATTCTCGCCCAGAAAGAAAAACTGATTATAAACATAAATTGAATCATCATCATCATTGGTGCATCTGTCCGCAAACAGGTTTCAACGGTAGCGTTGTCTCCACAGTATTTTGTCCTGGGCCTCTCTCTTCATCTCCGCATAACTCCTTCCTTCTTTTATATCCCTCAGCATTCCGTACCTCCTTCCTCTTCCTCTCTTCCCTTCTATTTTCCCCTCTATTAATATTTTCTGTAGGCAGTTATTCCTTAAAATATGTCCTATCCATTTTGCCTTTCTCTTTTTAATTTCTCTCAGTATACTTCTTTCTTCTCCAATCCTCCTTATCACTTCTTCGTTCGTGATCTTATCTTTCCATCCAATCTTCTCCATTCTTCGCCATTGCCACATTTCAAAGCTTTCTAAGTACTTTTCTTCTCTCTTCTTCAACGTCCACGTTTCGCATCCATTGTCGTAATTGCATCGATCTCACCTAATTGTAGATATCGGTAGAGAAATTTGGTTACCAATAGCGGATATCTGTGGATTGTTCATTCAATACGTTGTCGCATACTTTTATTTTTAATGATTGTAACGGTATAGCTCCCATGATATTTATATCATTTTGAGAAAACAATTACATTCATTCTTAGGAAGCATAAATACAAAAGTGTACTCATTACATTAATTACATTGAAGGGAAACCTGGGTATCGCAGGATGAATAAGTCTAAAAGCATTGGTTTTAAGATATCAGAGAGGTTTCGATACAAGTAAGAGTGGTAGGTTTAGGAAAGAGTGAATGATTACGGAATGTGGGATGGATGCTCCGGTGATGGACAAAGATAAAATAAGCGCGCTTCATTGGTTTTACCATGTCGAGAACATAGTGGTAAGTACTGGGTTTCTATCCCGAGGACCCTGCACCAGGAACTTTAGCGAGAGCTGTGCGCTAAGTGTGTTTGGAAACTGTCTCATAAAAGCAGTAGGACGAAGAGCCATTGGAAGCATATTGTTATATAATAATCATTCTGAAGCTGGCAACGATGTTTTAAGACCTAGGAAACCCTGGTATTTAAAACATAGTCTTAAGGATGTTTTACACGATGAAAGATTTTGTACAAACGAATGTGCGTGGGATGGTACGTTTGTCTCGACGAAATTAGAACAGGTTCAATTTTCCGTTCAGGCATTGAGACATTCGCACAAGCGTTCATATAATTTGCCGCTTTACACGATACATTATTTCTCATGCAAGAGTTTACGGAAGAGTTTGTACAAAGAAATGTACCGTGTAAAAGGGCCTTTAATGCTTATTTGCATTGAATGTACAAACATAACGTAAGGACATATTAAAGTTATCAAATCAGAATCATTCACAATGGAA
Organism: Pyrrhosoma nymphula; assembly: GCA_963573305.1. NCBI lineage: Eukaryota > Metazoa > Arthropoda > Insecta > Odonata > Coenagrionidae > Pyrrhosoma > Pyrrhosoma nymphula. The sequence continues at coordinate 44,685,002 of OY754334.1, forward strand.
TGTATCAAGTTCAAACAAAAAATTCTCCTTTTGTTGATTAAGTTAGCCAAAGAGAAATTCACTGCTCAATTACGAAGCAATTCATTTGAATTGAGGAGTAAAACAATGAAGGACTTAAGTACCTTATATCGTACAGTCAACTGATTTTCCTTCACTAATCTATAACTTTTGGTTTCATTGCAATTTCGCTATCGTTGCTATGTAAGCATACTTATACAACAATAAACTTCCCTATGCCGCCGGGGTACAAGTAACAGACACGTGATTGGCCAATTGAAGGTAGAATTAGCAATCTTAATGTGAGTCAGGTTCTCTATTTTGGGAGATAAATAAAGGAAGTGACAAACAAATTTTGTATATCTTCTAACTTCATTAATACCTTTTTTAGATTTTCTTAATTTACAAATTCTTTTTTCTTAATTACTTTTCTTAATTACAAATGTTTCAATACTGAATTCAAAGTAATAATAAGTGATAGTTAATGCGTTTAATTGCAAAATTGACTACTTGAATTATTACTTTATTCATCATTGTTTTGACTAGTTTTTACTGGGTTGGAAACTCAAACCAGAAATAATGGTGTTGAGCAAGGCTCATGATTATTACAACCATATAAGCACGTTATCAGGCAGTTCTTCCTTCACTATGTCAAAATGCTTTCCAATGTGAATTTTCTATGCGAATGTTATCATTGCTCTTGATGTGAATGTACATTTAATATGTGGTTTACCATTAGCCTGCGCCTTGAAAATGATATTCAATATTTATTGTTGGCACCAAATGCGGATTGAGTTATGCAATTGTTTTTCCTGGGACATATAAAACCTCTAACAATTTAGGTAATCCTCTAATCTCGTGCGTCAGCTAGTATTATTTGCAATATTTTTCTGTTTGTTTATTAATTTCTTTTTTAAAGTAGACATTTTCAGAGACTAATGGTGTTTCTTGGATATTTTATATTATTTTTTATATATCTACTCTCTCTCTCTTTTAAATGAGACAGAGAATAAATTAACACATGTCAAAAGATTAATCTCACGGTGCCGCGATTCCCAGTCTAATCCCAATTTTAACATTCACCGTTTCACGGTTTTAGTTTCTCACTTATAATTATTCAAATTGTGGAGAGATTTTTAAAAGTTCTCTTGTAATTTGCAAACGGCCTTATTTCCCATGTGCGGTGTAACCTTTTTTATCCAATATACGCTTCCACTTATAAGGGCCTTCTGCTCATCTGCCAACATATTTCGCTAGCACTCTACCAATGGGTGACATTTAAGTTTACCTCAAACTATGGTGTAGAATATAACACCTCCCCGCTTATCACTTCCTCTATTCCAAAACGCCCCGGCATCTCAAACACCCACTACATCCACAGTTCATCCAAAACTTGGTGACCGAGAGGAGGGGGGGGGGTGCAAGTAGTTTTGCAGGAAACGCAGGTTGTCGGCGGTTGGTGACGGCTGCGGTCCCGGCCCTTTGCGATGCTGTCAAACTCCGCCTTTCTGCGCGGACTATCCGCCCTTGCCTACACCCTCACCCTTCCTCTTATCCTTCCTCACACCCTAATTCCATACCTCCCCCCCCTCGAAACCCTATACAAGGGACCAACACCATCCCTCCCCCAACACCACATACTCCATCTCCTGCGAATCCAACACCTTTCGTTAAAACAACCAGCCAAAACACAACCCCACACTGTCCACATCCTCCTCGGCCCCATACCACTCAAGCAAGACTCAATTCGAACGATACCAACCCGCACCATAACCAAATAACCCTTCCACTCAACAAAATCCTTGCTTTACTTTCGATATCTTTCGACAAAACTTTCATGGGAGGAGACATGAGGACGAGACAACGGTGACATAAGCCGGCAAATCAACCGCAACACCATCTCCCACGTTTCCGCGACTGATAATGTAGTTTCCTTATGAAAAGGGCCCGAGTGGCATCATTCAATATTATTTGACACCTTAGGTTTCTTCAAAGAGACATGACTCGAAGATCATCACGCTTTCCTGAGAAAGTTCTGATTCCTTTCTTATCAGAGTGGCGACTGGCATACCCTCTGTTACTAAGGGATGACAGCGTACACCACTCCGAGCATCCGGGATCTCATTTATATCCGCAGCGTCCCCATCCGGCCGTGAGAAGTTTTGTGGGGGGAGGGGTGTCTTTTAGCTGCAAAGTTTGGAATAATTCCAGAAAAACGGGTTAAAGCGAAGAAATGATTCCACCAGAATTTTTACGCGACTGCGTTCCTTATGGGATCTCTGAATGCGTAAAGCTACCGAAAATTCATTAACTTATCTAGTAATTGACAGCCTAAGACAGAAACCATGTGGTTTCCTGGATGAAGGTAAAATGTCAGACCAGAGACGTTTATATTGGAGTTCAAGTTGAAGAGACACCAAGACTGCGTATTGCTAAGGAGCTGAGGGTATAAGACGCTTTAACACAATTATTTCGTGCTCAGATAAAACGAAAGCCAACCCATCTCTTGGGATAACGCAAAATTTTAGAAATCTCATAACGCAGCAAAGATCAACATAAAATGGGCTGAGAAGCTCACCAATGTAGAAGAACTCCACAGAGCTGGGGAGATTTTACGATAAATGAAATATTGTGCAGTCAGAGAGACTTGCGGAGTGGAGGAGGCAAACCAATTGGATATATTCCGTTTATAACAAACTCCTACAATCGATAATGAAATGAAAAATTATTTGAAAGAAATATCCATTACGACACAAGACGGAGCAAACTATGAGTGACGTCAAATTTAGGAAGCATTGAGTGCCAGAGCGTTCGGCTGAAATTAGGATGAAAGAGAGGACTGCAGAATTGATGACAGCCTATGATGATTATGCCGGTTTTTACTTAACCTATATCGCCCCAAGCCAGATTCCAGCGTAATTATGCTTCAAAACTTCCATGGTGTGAAATGACTGCGTGGGATATACAGTGAATTACTTCATTGCAAATGGATTAAGTTATTTTGTATCCACTCATATTTTAAAATTTACTATTAATAATATCTTGAAAAATAAATATGGCGGAGGTTTGGAATAATCTCAAGTACCATTTCTTGATGACAACCATGTTTTATCATAGACAAGGAGATTCCAGAGTTCGGTAACTTGTTAGAGGGTTAATGTAGTCATCCCAGAGGACTGGGCATCGGTGAGGAATGTTAGCATGAGTCCGCAGCCAAGTGAGGGAATGGAATGACATCTGCGAGAATTTTTCAATCCGAAGTTGACAAACCAAGGCGGTCACAACATCCGGGATGTTAGAATCCGCAAATATCCTTGTGAAAGGCAATGCGAACACGGGTGACCCTGGTAGGAAACAAGGACCCACGCTCTATGTCGAATCGTAACAGGACCCGGGTGGATTAAATGTTATGCAAACATTAAAAAAAACATTTTTCAAGACGAAGAATTCTTTGGAAAAGCAAAAAATTTTTATAAAATAGACGCAATCATAACATCATTAATTAACTCGCAAACATTCCTTCACCAAATCCCCAAGTAAATATCACTCTCGGGAGTGTATATCACACTATCCTTGTTGAGTGTTAACGTAGAAACTCACAACGAATCCTAAACAAGCACACTAATTCATAACGATTTCCATTAGACAGGAGACTTTATTTTGATAACGAATGCAAAACACCCACAGCAGTTTCAAATACGAAGAATGGTAAAGGTAATGACTAAGACAATGCGAATGCCTCTAATATGCAATAAAAATGAAACTTTAGGTGGAAAGGTACTCAATTTACAGGGTACCGAGGGTATGCCCGAGGGTAGTATGTGAGTTGCAAGATGTATTCAGACCAGTCAGGAGTAGGCCAGTGCAGTGTGCAATTATTCGATTAATTGAATCGTCGATTCAATTATTTTTACAATTGATCGATTATTTCAGCACATCGATGTCGATTACGGTAATCGACTCGATTGTCAATTTTTTTCAAGTTTCAATGATTGTTCAATTGTTATTCAATTCATAATTATTGTCCGGTAATCGATTTATTGACGATTATTGACGGTGGTGACGGCCATCATCTACCCCTCCCTCCCTCCTGAAGTTAGATAGCTATATAGGCAACTAGCAATGCGCGAGAGGTTCAGTCTCGGCGGGAACATTGTCATCGACACACGCCAAGGTCTGTCGGATGAACACGCTGATAATCTCATCTGTCTTCAAATATCGATTTGTTCCTTTAATTAATGAATAAAAGCTAACCAATTTGCTGTTTTTCAAATTAATTCTTTCATTCTTCTCATTGGCAAAGGAAAGCCTTTGAAAAGCATGATCCAATTGAGTCATGTCAATTAATTGGTTGATGCCAATTAATTGAGCAATGACAACTAATTGACACTCATTTCGATGTTAATTAATCGACCACATTTTCAATTATTCTTATAATTGATCGATATCGATTATTTTCGATAATCGCATAGGGCTAGTCGGGAGTGTCTGTAGCTTTTTACTTCAAAACTCGATCCCTTTTATGCTCTAATATTTATCTATGATCTCTTGTTATCTGTCCTTTTCATGAAAATAGCACCGTATTACTCAGGCCCCTTTTACTATTCAATCTGCATGTGCGGAAGAAATTAGCCATGCTCGTGCCTCGAATTGTAAATGGTAATACCCGGTCTATTAACTTTCTTACCCCTTTCTGCGATTAACTTTCGCGGTGTATGCATTAGTTTTGTACACACTATTTCTTTACACAATCTCTAAATTGATTTTCTACACAAAATTAAAAACTATATTGTTTATTTAGCATACACAGCGATAAAAATAAAAGTTAACGGAACTGCTATAGTCTATGAGTAGGTTACGGACAAAATATATATATTTGAAGATTATAAACATTGCATTATGAAGGCCACTATCGTTTCGTTCTTGTTTTCTTATCTTAATAATGTGTAAATAATAATGAATATATAATGATAATATTTTAAATATTAATATTATTTTTCTATTTATTCATTGTATTCAGTTAACTACGCTGGTACAATTTCATCCGAGGGCAACCTTAACCTGAAAACAATAAATAAAAGACTAGCCTAGATCTGGAAAACTTGAAATCCCAGTTACCAGGTGGGGTTGCGTACGGAATACGAAGACCTTAAAAACCCAGAAGAACTGCACAGTCATCAATATTCATAAAATTGGCAAGTAAAAAGAGAAACCTCATTAGTAATGCAGAACCTAATATAAGAAGCCTTTATATGGTTAGAATGGTGCTCAACAGAGAGACCACTAGAATTTCATATTCTCAATCAAGAAGTCATTTCAATAATTAAAATAAGCATTTCTGTAGCAATTCAAGATACTTTAACCCGAATCTTTGCGAGAATGAATATTTTATTGGTCTGATGAATTCATTAAACCTGCCATTGCCAAAAGTCAATTTTCAAAGTAGCTATTCCATACAGTTACCTTAAAATTACCTTCTTAAACCTTAAATGAAAGTGTGTGAAGGGGGTCTTTAGCCAATCGCATGGAACAATTTTATAAGGCCACATTTTTTTCCATTGTATCCTCGAGTAACAAATTCGGATAATTTTCAGAAGCTCTATACAAAATCTGATAACAGGCAATATAGTAATACAATCGAAAAATAACTTTTCACGCATTTGAAATGTTTTATCTAATGATCCGTGGCTCGATTCCAGGAGAAGGACGATTTTTACCGTGGATATATCTACGAGTTTCATCGCCGTTACTGGGCAAACATGCACATCTGCTTGCTAAAAGTATGGCCGTTCGAAAAAAGAAAAAATGTTACTGTTATCATTTTTGCTGTTCTTTATCACCATGTTTAAATCTTCATGTTAGCAGTGAAATTACAATAAAACATCAGTAACCCCGAAATATATATAGATATTGTAACCTCCAAAGTTACTTTTAGAATAATCTGGGCACAACGACATATTTAAATTGCACAAAACCTTCTGTTGCTGACGCCAGGACATTCAGCTTGCTTTATTCGCGTTCATCTAGGCATACATGCTCAAAGCAGATTAGTGGAAAATAATAAATGCATAGATTCGTTGCTAAGAAACACTGACGATGATTAAAGCAACCCGTGTGCCCTCATGAGGAAATACGAGTCTGTATTATTTAATGCATCGGACTGAGTGCTTTTAGATATAGATATTCATTTCCACTTGCTAGTTGGAAAGAAAAATTCTGCCCTTTACTTCTTCAATAGACCGCATTAAGGAAATAACTTGGAAATGAATCGAGTACTCAGGGTTCCGGAGGAAAAACTGAAAAAGATTCTCAAGAGCAATGCGAGATCCTGGGTGTGAATTTTAAAATATATGGAGATTTACACGTTTTTGTTCCACAGGCGAATGATATATATACACCAAAGTAACTGCACTTTTTTAAAAGTCGAACGAGACCGGTTGAGTGGTTTTCACCGCCCTAATGGACCCTTTTCGGGGTAAAATATGCTACGTACCAACTCATCCGAGTGGCACACATTACCAAGCCATGTTTCATTCATGGAAATGAAATACTACCCCTCCAGGAGAGATATTACTGGCCTTGGAAATGCATTTCTAAAACATTACTGGTTAGCAAATTGGAAAAAAAAGGATTAAGGTAATAATTTAAGATTTTATGATAAGAAGCTTTCTCGGAATTAATCTTTCTTGGCTTGAGAAAATTATTATACTGGACCTTGCCCAAATTCCATTTGTAGAGCAGCGACTAAACATTGTTACAATTAGTAATGCCTATTTAAAACTAAATGAAAAGTATTTAAGGAAATTTTAAACAAAGATAGTGCTTTTATGATTAACTGTATTTAATTTTAAATATGTTTGCATCATTCAATCAAGATAGGAAAAAAATGAGAGAGTAAAAAATGAAAGAGCACATTTTCATTTAGTCGTATGCTTGAGTAGTAAAACCAGATAATTTTCAGATTCTTCTTACAAAAACTGATCAAAGCGAATGAAGTATTATAACCATTGAAATGTCTTCCACGCATTTGAAGTTTTGAAAATTAATTAGAATATAATAAGCCATTATTATATGGAGCTGTAAATGAATTTTAATATTAACAGAAATAACGGGAAACTGCCAATGAAATTACTATATTCTCAACAAAAACTGTTTATGATCACTAATCATGAATTATATTAGGCTTGCCTAAATATTGTAAAAGCAATTTTTAAAATGGAATCCAGGGTTGAGGAGCATATTAATTCCTTCAGAAAAAACTACCGAAACCGTTAACAAAAAGACCCGCACTAACAATGCATTTTCAGTGAAAAATGAAAATATGATTTATCTCCGTGGCATAACATTTATCCGTGTAGTCCCGCAGTAAAATGTAAGCACTATATTGGCAAATAATATAAGTGGGTTTTATTATTATACGGGATTAGCGATTTTTTTACAAATTTTTGGACATATTTGGCTATTTATGATAAATAACATGGATAAATAGAGAATAAACGAGATATATTCTGGCCATCAAAAATATAGCACACATATTGCGGAAAAGACTACAAAGAGGAAACGACAAGTATTGGAAAAATAACTACTATTAGTTACAATTTCGATTAGCAAGCGACAATGTATACATGCTATTAGCGTATACAAATGCTATACTCTTGTAAGGTAATAGCAACACACGAATTCACCAAAGAAAGAGTTAGTGAAGGACAGAATTTCTTTCCTTTTGTTTTCTCAGTTAACATACTCTCAAATACCGTCGAATATCTATAAAACGTTTGGGAATGTGAAGTTCATATTTTTTCTGGAACCCGTTGCATGCGAGGGGTTGGAATTTCAAAGGTTACCAGCACTCCATTTAATACGAGAGGTGAGTTTTATCACTACCAGAAAGTAACAAAATGGACTCTGAAGGATCGCGGATATGTTCCTCGATAATTTAAACACATGGAGTTTCAGGACTTTCAAAAGCTTTTTGAATCACAAATTGAAGCCTAGATGAGGAAGATGAGATATCGAAGTTATATATGTTGCAAATGCACTGCAGATGTCTTGGTCACCCACTTAGCCTCGCAAAAATAATAGAAGAGAATTCACTCATCGCAGTTAAAGATATCACAGCGTCAGTATAATCAATTGTTTTAATAAATGATTTTAGCAGACCCTACATTGCTGTGTGATTACCAATAATTACGTTGGGGGAATAACATGCTAAGAGAGGACTAGAGACACTTAGAAATAATTTCAATGGAGATTAAAAAAATCAAATCACTTAACAATAATCAGGAGAATGAGTTATAGGATTGAAGACCTCTAATCATAATTTGTGAGCAAAATACTGACGTAACGACTTAAATGTAGCATCCAATTAGATGTCGCTCAATAATTAATGAACTTTTTCGACTTCTTCTCCGTAAAAGTCATTATATATGACAACAAACCAACAACAAACCCCAATGGAGGAATTTTAGTTAAACAAATGAAACAAACAATCAAGCGGCAAGAAAGATCTCAAGCGGAGATTATCTCCATGGATTAGTTGTCGATCACTGGCAATGACATCACTCAGCAAGTAGAAAACTATACTTCAAAAGTTTCATCAAATAAACAATTTCTGTTTTCTAAAGCGAGGCTAGTTAATACTATCATCTACCATCACATGAATTGAAAACTATTAATCAGCAAAACACATCGATATTAAGAGAAGGAAAATCTATTTTGCTACATTTTTCGAGGCATTTGCTTAGCTTGAGGTTCCGTTTTGGTGAAATGTTTTAGGTGAACATAATGGTTAATGCCGTCATATAGGCTACATTTATTTAATTATTGGAATTTGGACTATTTAAAGAAAACTAAACAGTTAAATAGAGTCCATAGAGCCATTACGATACCGTTGAAATAAGTGTTAAGTTTTTGATAATCCAATAATTACCATAATTCCTTCTTATCAATCATCCAGTTGCCAGGTAGTTAGAATAAAATTTTTCAATGGTCTACGATTTAGAAGTCTTTAAGACTTAATTAAACATTCTATTTCATAAAAATGTACACAATATTTTGAAAATTTAGTACAGACTAAAAAATGAGTTATTTTTGAGGTTATGGATATTAAAAATTGGTTCAATGTTTGATAGAAAAAAAACTATTATTCAGAAATTATTCTCATTGAACCACTATGCTTACATTCAAAGCCATATATTACCTCAGTATATAATAAGTATATCATGAGAGAGAAAGGTTTTATCATTACAATATTTAAGTATAAAGGAAACTTATGCAGAAAAAGGCCAGAAAACGTAAACTATGACTTTTATATTTAACGATATTCCACTCAAATGCTTTAATTATCCCCAATTGCCAATAAACTACCGAAAACACATTTAAAGAAATCGAAAGGTATGAAAAATACACGAAGGGAAATAAATGATTTCTGAATTATATATGTGTCATTAATTTGTAAATATTCTCCGCAAAAGAGCGTGCTTTGAAAACGTTTAAATGAGTCTGGACATCGTGGTTACAGTCCAAATTTAAAAAAATTATAAAAATGAGTCCCATACGTTTCATTGAAAAATTACAACTGAACCGAGTTCCGCACTGCAAATCCATTCCGCACCTTTTCACAAGCCAGCATTTATTTTTATGAGAGCTAAAATTCAAATGCAGGAAATCACTAAATATGTTCCATGTACTAATTAAGCTACATTCTCCAGATAAAAAAATACCTCGGTAATACTCAAGATATTGTATGGAACATAGAAATTACTAATTTTTAAACAAGATTAAAGTGTAAATTCTATATTTTATATCTCGCAAGCAGTCTTTTTACCGTTCATGGCATTCTCAATACGGTTAGAATTAAGTTAGAGAATTGAGTTTTACAAAAAAAATGGAATGCATTAATTGAGCTAGTAGTTATGGGATTTGGACCATACATAATCTAAATATCATCACCCAAGTTGGCAATGTGGTATTGTGAACCCCTCAAATTTTATTTCGCCAATATCCGATACTATTAAACTAGCAACTTTTGTATATGTATGTGTTAATATGTAAATTTTATTTCAAAAACGGCTCTAACGATTTTGATGAAAGTTACTTACTTACTAATAAAGGGTACGGAAAAGCGATTAATCTAGATATTGACTCTGGGAAAACTATTTTTTAAAAGGTATTGGGCAAAAGAAAATTGCATTTTTAACATGTTAAAAGGCTAGGCTAATCCATTTTTGTTAAACAGAGGTTTCCTTGTTTGCTTTGTTTAATTGCTTACACTCCTGATACAAATTTAAAACGTTACTTTTAGATAAATGAATGACAATTTTTTTTAATTTTTGTATTCAATTTCCGTATACCCACCATGCATTTTCCTGGAATTTTAGGTTTTAGCTCGAAAATATCAAATGTTTGCACTACTTCAACAATTGGATATTTTGTTAACTTGGAAACCGCAGCATAGGCATGGAATGGAAATTAATGCCTGAGAAATTTACGCCTCGTTAAAAAAATCTCTTTTACAGATGTACTTAGACATTTTAGCTGGAATATATTTCAACGCAATCTCTCCATGTGTGGTTAATGGCTGCTACGGAGAAAATGGTATTGAGCACGTAATTTTGAAAGTGTTTACGTGAGTCCTCCAGGAGCTGTAGAATATTGATCCGATCTACAGAGCAACCTGGAAGCAGGAGCAAATGGTACAAGGTGATGATCCAATGCCCAATGCCTCAAAGAATTTTATTCCGGAGCAAATATAACAAGTTGATGACTCAATACCTGGTACCTCAAGTAGTTTAATTCCTAAAAATGAAGAACATTTTCAGACACCAGCAAGACCAATCCGGGTAGCAAAAACTACATGTAAAAATAGGCTATTTGAAATGATGGCTGAACTAAATGATTCTTACTCTCAAGAGAGGAACGATCAGAAAAAAATGAGGCAAGAATTTGAGTCTTCCGATGATCGTCTAGAGCGTTTAGAAATTATACGTGATATTGCACGATTCCAGAGAAGTGGAGAATCAAACGAACAATGAGACCTACAAAATAACCAAAGAACAGAAGAATCAGGCTCAAAAAAATTAGCAGTTTCAAGACATGCGTGAACGAGCGGCTCAGAGGCGTACAGAAGAGTTTGATGATGATCATCATCAACGATTGGAAGAAGAACGCCGGAGAAATTCAAGACGAGAACAAGCATAAAATAACAGAGTATGTTCCTAAAAGACAGCTACAACGGCTGATATTTCTTACCATAGATTGCAACCTTTTAGTGTTGCTTGTATTAATTATGGAGCATTGCATTTTCCCGCAGCACGTGTGTCAAATCGAATTCATTGAGATTCGATTGGGGACTGCTGCTTGCATGGTAGGATAAATCAACCACAAGGTATTCACGGAACGGTAAGGTACTGGACGAGACTATTAAAATAAAGAGCACACGGGTGTAACGAACAAGGTACTTCTGGAATAACTGCAATGTAATCACTGTCGAATTAAAAAGCCGGCAAACCACCATCCTCCAAGCTTAAGAATTAATCAACCTAATATGTCATAAATTGATGTGAAGCAGACGATACTTCAAGAAATGTTGCTACGTTAAGCATGATGAACAGCATTTTGTACAATTCAAACGTTTCATTCTAAATACAAAGTCGATATCCTGGGAAAAAATATGTGTATGCTTAAATGTTGATAATATGGTGTTTCTGTGGGGCAAACGGAAGGAAATCCAAAAACAGAAATAAAGCACGTAAAAGAAGTGTGAAACATAAATACTGTTTGTTTTTTTGTTTCACACTCTTCAATTGCTTTTTTTCGAGAAAAAAAGCAACTAGACACAAGTGTGACTTCAAAGCACATAATTTATATGCTGAAGATAAATGTTGCAGACTGAATTTTTTTTAGAAATGTTCGGAATAAAAATACAATAAATTAAACCAAATGTGCTTATTTTAAACGATTTGATGGATTTTTATTGCTCGTAATTGATTTAATCTGTTTTACATCCTGACATCTGATACCCCCCAATTTTTCGAAGCCCATAACCATCGTCCCTTCCACAGAAGTCACTACTTGACTCTGTAATTCCTCATCCTTACCGCTTCTACCTTCCCTTCTGCTTATCTACAAAATAAAAATAAAACACCCTCCCCATTACAAGCTCTTAAACTCCACCTCCCATCAATATGCCTCGTCCACAGGATAAAAGAAAATTTAAATGTTGTTTGGTTAAAAATGTTACCTGGAAATTGACGCAATAGACGTTGACTTGACTCGGGGACTGGAATTGTGCAAAGTGATTTCTATCCATCGTGCTCAATCATGCATCATACCCCATGAACCGCTACAAGTATGGAATGGCATTGGGTGTCTGGACGTCAGCCATGAAAATACAGGGAATAATGAAAAGCAATTGGATGAATTAACGAATGGTAAGATGGATGGTTGGTTGGTTGACTAGTAATAGGCCGTTATTTCAATAGGCATGAAGAAAATAGGGAGGATTGTGTGTGGGTACTCATTCCTACCAGTTGAAGAGAAAAAGCTTATCCGGTCCGGATCGGCTGTTCAAGATTGGTTCAAGAGGTTCCACCGTAAAATAAATGTCATTCAATTCATATTCTAGCTAGCTGTAGAAAAATGTGTCCTTAACTTGATATACACAACCAAATCAAACATTTCCACGATTTTTGAATATCCAATTTGAACATGAACTTACATGCGTTTTTAATGCGAGAATGGGTGAATCACAGGGAGAAAGTGTTTTTCCTTCAATTTTGAGTCATTTTTATGCGAAAAAATGTTAATAATAAGCAAAAAACAGTAAATTGAATAAATTTAATATTTAATAGTTAATAAAAAATTTTATTTTACTTTTAAGCACATTACTGGCATAATTAGAGTCAAAATGTGGATATTCAACATTAATAGCTCAGCAGTCGACTTTCCTACATTGCTTAGAAAAATGAGTTACACAACGCGTAGTATGATCTCTAACTTTATTTTTTTATTTGCTATGGCAGATAAAAAGTGAGAGCAGAAGTTTTTAAACAAATCAAATAAAAAGGTTGAAACTTGTAATTGTTTTGACCAAATCAGTCCCAGTGGAATCTCCTAAAACAATTTATCTTATTTAGCCATTGTTAAATAGGGACGTAGTACGGGGTAAAAGACTAAGAGTCAATGTAAAATTCTTGTAATCTCCCGTAGTCTTAGTCTCGGCGTATACAGAGAAGTATCCAATAAAGATCTTTCAATAATTCCGTCGCTCTTGCTAATCACTCTTACAATGTTACAAAAGTGGGAGTAGCTTCCCTTTCAATATTTATTCTTGGTTAGCTGGACGGTTTGTGATATTGGGGAGGGGATGGAAGACAACTGATGGTATTTTCGCTACTGAGGATTTAGGTTGGTAGAGTAGGGATTATTTGGGTAATGGGGGAAGGGTAGAGTGAAATCTGGCGTCCAATATTAGCTATATCTTAACGAAAGATGCCAAGAATATCTAAGTTCAACGTCCCATCCGATGGATGGTGTACGATTCTCCAAGTGCTCTCAACATGTTATCCAAATAAGGGTCGTAATACCGCCGAAAAATATCCACCACCTTACGGATTCTAACTCTCCCACGGGAATTAATGTGCAAGTACTATCTTAAGACAACTCTTGATCGATAATTGGTTTTTGGTCATTAAAGGAATTTTGCGTTGCTCTAACTAGCCAAATGTTCGTATAATATCAACTTTTTGTGGTGTTGCAGAAGTATCGGGTACTACAAAAGCACACTATTCAGTTTTCAAGCAATAACTCTCGCATGCGGACAAGATGATTCCACTCGGAAATGCTGTATCGACGGAATCATACGATAAAATTAGTATTTTTCCATGCAGTACTTATCGCGGCTTTTCAATGATACACCCCTGAGAGCTGGCAGCAGAATCAAGAGGCTTCACAAGAAATAAGTAATTCATTCGATTAAGCCATCAGAAGAACATCCCAGTATTTGCTTGATGAATCTCAAACACTTCAACAATGCAGTTTCACTGAAGTATCGACTTTGTTTTCCCTAAAGTATGTGCCAGTGAGTGTATGTGAGTGAATGTATGTGAGATAGTGCCAACGCTTAGGTATTTGACTACACTTGCAGCGCTTGAACCCACTATCAAACTCATTACATTTTGTAAAGGTTGGCATTTAGATGTAAACGAATAAATAAAAATCAGAGGAAGATCCTTCTATTGGTGAGCATAGATATGAAAGCATGAAAACACAAAGTAACATGTGTCTTTTTCACAACCCTCACTTGAAGGAAAGGGATCGAATTGGTGCGGTGGCTAATGAACTGGCTGAAGTGTACTGAGTGATACACAAGCCCCCAATCCCGTGGGAATGGGTTTGCAATCTCGTCAATAGAGGTGATTTTTCAGTATAAATCCCGATCCCTATTTGAGTGCTTTATGGACTATCCGTCCGTCTATCTAGTGCACTATCCGTCGAAAGGGACGTTAACTCTTGGTACCCTTGGCGCATTTTGTTATGAGCATTGTAATTCCAACGCCGTATTTCCTGCACTCTTTCTCAATTTCACTCACTAACCAGCTATCCTACACACCTATTTCCAATTGCACAAATGACATAAGTTGTCGGTGTCCTTATTTTTTTAAACTTAGAATAGGTTGATTAAAAAAAACTACTTCCATACACAAACGTAGGATAGCATTCTCTTCTTTGGACGTCCTTTTGAATATCTTTTCATAATTGTCTTCATAAACCCCCTTAAAAACTCGGGAAATAAATTAAATATCTATAAAAAGATTCAAAGACACTTTGCTGTAGAAGATAAATCTCCAAAGAGATGTAAAGCAAATCACCAAGAAAACAGATTAAGAGGGGCTTTTAGAGCACGCGCTAGATACCCATTTTGAATAGAATTACAAAGTATCCATTTTGAAGAAAAGTACAGATATTTATTCAAAATGGATTTAGATAAAGGATTATCAATTGTTTCAGAACAACCCCTAATAACCAACCGATCAATTTGTGAGGCCCCAGAAGCCCACCCTGTACGTCCCATACCCCCTCCTCTCCAAAACCAAAAGAGTTAAATTAAAGGGTATGAAAGGGAGGGAGGTTGTATATGGGAAGAGAGGTAGCATACGGAGGAGAAACCTTAAACCTTCTTCTCCCTCGCAGTCTTGGAAAATGGCCTTTGTAATTCAATCCGCATCCTTCAAATATTTCGTCTCCTTCAACGATAACACTTCCCCTTTCTTCCTAAGTCATCTTCACGGCATCCAGTTTCCAAGCGCAAGCTTTCCTCTTCCTTTCGAAATATGACCGCGCCATGCCACAAGATTGCCTCAAGCTCACAAAATCTACGCGCTGCATAGACTAATTCGGGGCTATTTATACGAGAGAAAAGGCCAGGCTAATTTTTAGATATTTGACGGGTCGAGTGGAAGAAAAACCTAAAAACGATGTGGGAATAAGCTAAAAAAAACGATTACAATTCTAAAATTCGGTAGTTCCGGTATTATAGAGACCTTAGTGTTATTTACTAAAATTATACGTGTGCATAAACGCGATGGTGTTTCTGAAATGAGATACATTCATTACGGAAAACCACGGAACACACAAAACTATGATAGTGTTTTATCATCATATAATTGACTTGTATGCCATTCTTGCCTTAAAAACAAACGGGTAGATTTAAAAAAAATCAGGAATTTCGTCCCAAATTTCGAAATTTTGATGATTTTCAATTCATTATTTCAAAATTTCGAATATTGTTCCTTGAATCCAATTTAACTCTTTCTTATTCCACATTTTTAAACTAGTAGTTCCATTGTGCTTGTACAAGTCAAAATAAACAAAGTCGGGTGCCATATTCGACGAGCTTGCTATTGGGGTCGTCGGCTAAACGTATGTCGGCTATTGGGGTCGTCGGCTAATCGTCGTATCTTGAGTGGGGTCTAGAACTTTTCCGCATAGGAGTAATGCAGTGCACTTTTTCAATTCTCACGTAAAAAATCTCTAACGCCATATATACAATGTGGGAGGAGTAAATATAAAGAACACTGATGAAGTGAAATTCCTGTGAATTACCATTACATCAGACTTGGCATGGGGGAATTACATGTACATCTACATCTACAACTACAAAATACCCTGGAAGCCACCACAGGGGTGTGTGGCAGGGGGTGAGTATTCACCAACATGCATTACACTATACCCTAAAGTTATTGTAACTACGATTAATTATGCATTAGCATAAATCGCTAATGCTTGTCACGAGGCGAAGCCTCACAAGCATGCAGTACACTACAGATATAATCACAATGGAGACATGTAGATATTTGCAGAGCTGCATTGAAGACACTTGAATTTAAAAAGTGAAAAGTAGCATGGTCCTCGCATAAAAAAGGGAAGTGGTCGTAGGAGAGATACGATAACATGGTTTTCAGCGCCACTACCATTGTTTTTTGAATTGAGCCATGTGAGTGATACATGGACCATTACCACCAGGCAAAATGCTCAATATAATGTAACTGGTTAAATAAATAACTCCATTCAGGTAAAGAGGGAGGGAAAGTGTCAGCAACGCTTGTACTTGCTGGCGCGTTCCACAACAATGCTTACGATCCAAACGATCCTGAATCAAAATATACGCTGTGAAGGCCGGCTCACGTTTGTCCTCCCGCCTCCCTCAAGCATTCGTCCGGTTCCTTCTGTTTCGTCGGAAGGGGGTGCACATTGCACCACCCGCCCAAGTTAGACGACAGTAGGGTTTTGCTCAGTCAGCGGCTATGATCACTGCCTGATCAAATCTTTGACCAGCCTTGAGTCACGTAGTTAAACCTGAAATCGACGATGGTTCTTACCCGGAGCTACATTGTAACCTAACTGCTCAGTCTGCTTGGTACCATTGTGCCCATATCGTGTCCACATATCTCCACAATGTGTACCATGAAGAAGAAATGCGAAATGAATGTCGATTCAAATGTCGTTCCGAAAGATAATCGGAAGTGTTTTGTACATTCGAAAGTCTCCGTGAGCTGTTTGTTTCGGGAGGAGACGGACGGAAGCCAGCGCACACTACACCTTCCGGTCGCCGCCAGCCCTGGGCATTCCGTCCGCATCCATCAAATATACTCCGGGCCTAGCGGGCGGAGGCGGAACGGTGTATTGTCCACCAACTTTCGGGATAACCCGCATTTCAGTTAGTCATATATATTGGGAGGAAGGAACCGGGCGCAGGCGGGAGGATAAATGTGCGCCAGCCTTTAGGACTCGCAACCCATCGGATAGGCCCATTTAAACAATTGGATCAAGAGGCATGGTGAGTTTAGAAGTTGAAAAGAGTAAGAGATAACTTAGAAGTTGAACTAGTGCAGCGTAAACGAAACGGGAGTAACCGACGCGACGGCAACTAGTCTAACAAATATATGAATACATGTTTCTCTCAACGATTACCGACGGTAGAAGTACCAAAGGCGGCCAAAAGCTAGTGTCTCGCGTTGCAGTGTTCTGTAAACGTCAATTAAAGTATGTCAATGAAAGTGTCCAGAGTAAAAATTGTTGCTAAATAACATTTATATTACCACTGGCATAACAATAAATGTCCAAGAGCAAATTTGAGTTTTTTTTCTATGGTTGGGTATGAAACATACACAATCACGGGTATTTCAGGAGGCAGAAAGGCAAACGACAACTTTCTCAATCTATTAATTCAGTTATTCATAGAAAACTTAAATACGCATCGAATTAGAAAAATAAAATTTGGATCCACTCTAAGTTTAAATTATTTATATTGAAGCATAAATATGCGCAAAAGACCTAAGAATCTTACCGAAGCAACGACGTGCACTTCTTGTGAAGTCCACTTGAGCATCGTAGATCGGTAACTGATCGGTATCGCCGGATTTGACGTAATAATACCATTCCGTTTCGCACTGCTTCAAACAGCACTATTGGTAACGAAGGTTTGTGACGCTGGGTATCTAGATAGTCAAATGAGGAGGCTAATCCACTCTCTCCCGCGCGGAGGTAGTAAGAAATGGAACTCTCCACTGAATTGGGGTGCACTGTGCAACTACCACCAATCTTCGCTACCACTACACTGTACAGTCAACTCCAACGAGGTTCTTATTAATGTTTCATTGTTGACAGACACGACACGTGAGGTGGCGAAAAGTGCCTTTTCACTTTCGACCCTCCACTTTCTCGGCCCACCAAAAAAAATGAATCATTACGCTCGATTCCTCGGAGTGCGTAACACGCTTGTAAACGCGCTGAAGTCGGCCATGCAAGCACGCGTGGCTTTACTAAAGCCATTTGAATCATAGCCCGAGGCATGTGGAAATTTTCATGCGGCGATCACGAGGGAAAAAAAAGAGGTAGAAACGAGAAAAGGCAGGGAGGGCAAGGGACTCAGGCAGGCATGCAAAACCATTCCCTTTTTTCAACATGCCTCCCTCCGCTAATCCCGTCCGTAGAAAAAAATTTCGAGTTTGAAAAAGGAAAATAAAGAGAGACCTGGTGAGTTAAAGGGTTAAAAATATATACACACAAACAGCAACGAAAAACAAACGCTGGTTTATCGAGAATTTGCGTGAGTTGAGGTCAAAGAACATGCTTCGGCGGGCAGTCGCGTCCGGCAGGGCCTGTGGGTGTACGCCCACTATCAAACGTACCGATAAGGCGAAAAGAAAGGATTGGGTGAAGTCGAAAAGAGGTTGGGGGAATTTTCATGGGGAAGGTTTAGCCCTCTGCGGTGTGTGGTGCAGAGCAGAGTCGGGCGTTATTCCAAATCAATAGTCAATAATGAATACTCGGAGTTATTGGTTGTGATGACAATATCAATATCAGGTATTGCCGGGTCAATGAATTGAGTGTCAGTATTGCAATGTTAATGAAAGGCGAAGGTTTTCAGCGTAACATTATGGAACTGGTATAAGTCACTGGATAAATGTTTACATAATATATCCCACACATATGTATTCTCGTCCATGATATTCTCGACCTTGAGATAATGTATGGTAGTCGAAAACTTGCTTGAAAAAAGGTGGAATAAATACTAAACATTCATTTATTGTTGACAGTAATTAATGAAGCCGGTATTTCAAAATTTCAATTTTTAAAGTGCTTTTGCTCAATAGCCGAATTTTCCAGCATCGAATATTGCAGTATTAAAAACATTTTTATGCAGAAATAGTGGGATATTGCAACGCTTTAGTAATATTCTATGGTTCACCATCCTAATTGTAGGATGAAATAAGAGAGGTGACACTCACTCACTCAGTGTTTCAACCCGAAGGCTGGTTTGGTTAGTTGAGGGTAGAGCTCACCCCGGACTAAGCTGCAGGCGTGTGAATTTCACGCATTCAGGATAGGGGGCCAGTTCCTTTCCCTGGTTCGGGGGCGTCCAAAGGCTTCACCTTTGAAAATACTTTATTTTATAAAATTTTTCCTTTTCATTTATCATAACCTAGCATATCCACATCAATATCTAATCTTGTCTGTTGGACCCTTTTTTGGTAATATCATGGTTAGGTTCCAGATTTTTGCCTGTAAATTCCAACTTAAGTACTTATATGTTAATTATGTAATTGATTGTTTAATTACTAAAGATATTCATTCTGAATGATTTGATTTCAAGGATGCAAGGTTTGAACCCGGGACCCTTCGATCAGTAGCCAATCAGTAGCGCTCTACCCACTAGGCTACCACGCTGCCAAAAAAAAGGCGTTCCATGTCAGTCAGTGATTCAACCCGAAGGTTGGTTTGGATAGCTGAGGGTAGAGCTCATCTCGGACTAAGCCACAGGCGTCTGAATGTCACACATTCAGGGTAGGGGGTCCAGTTCCTTTCCCTGGACCACCTCGCACACCGAGGAATTTTTGTTCGACGGCGTCCAAAGACTTCACCCGGGTTTGATCCCGAGACCCTTAGTAGCCAAGCGCTCTACCCACTTGGCCACCCTAAGAGAGGTGTAACAGCTGTAAATAAATATGTTAGTTGATATTGAATGGCTACAAAAGTAGTTCATCAAACAATTTACGCATGACAATAAATAATACTTCACTCAGGGACAGGAATAAAGCCCTCTTTGGCCGCACATACAATTATCATCTCTTTTTTTTTTTCTTTCAGAGAAAACTGTTTTAACTTTGCCAGAAAAATTTTGATACAATCCAAATGTAGAATTAGTAAAAAAAAACGGCTTAATTGCATTACTAATTAGCCACACGTACATATTGGATTAATAGTTTTAAATTTTTTTAAAGTGACATTTTAGAATATCAATTTCATTTTTTTTATTTTGGTATGAAAATCTGTTCAAAAACATAATATTTACGTAATTAATATAATTTACATCAATAAACCAATATGAGATATTTCAATTTCATTATTCACCATTTGAAATTACAATATGCTGACGCTGAAATTTTAATATTTAAAGACATTGACATAAAATCCAATATATTGAAAGACCGACCAGCTCTAGTGCTCCAATTTAAGAGCAATGGCTGGGGATACAAGAAACAGATGTAAGGCGGGGAAGGGGAGGAAGAATGGGCAAAATGACTTAACGACGCATCGATTAAGATAGGTTGGTAATATATTTCTCCGTAAAACTCTATTTCTATAATAAGCCAAACGGATACGGATACGCTTATGCGCGGAATTTTCAATGAAAAATAAATTTTCAACGACGATTCGAACCCGCATACTCTAATTTAGTAATTTACTTTTATAAAAAAGGGGGAATTGGTTACCTATCACGGCATGTAAGATCCAGCCACATACCATTAGGAATATTGTGGAGAAACGGAAGGGAATATTTATAAACAGCAGAGAGCGATTTGAGACAGGGAGGATCTATTTTTAAACAAGTGTCAATGGGGAAACACTTTCGTAATTCTACCAAATTATTACACTTACTTGGCTAAATTATAGTGAGTGTTACACCTTGAATTGGAATAATTTGCCGTACTCGTACATATTTGAAAACTGTTATAGTAATTTTACCTGGTTTTACTTGCTAGATATACTCTTTTCTTACAAGTCTTACATGGTAACAGTATGACATTCTATATTTCTTGCTCTTCGATATCGAAGAAAAGCAAACAAAAAACTGTAAGAATTCAACCCTAGAACCTTTCATAAGAATAACAGCAACTATGTCAGTTAAAATGATAACACAGCAAAATCGTTTGAGTAAATAATAATATTTCGGAATTGAGCTGGGTAGTGCATTCTATGGTAGTACTGAATAGTAAATTTTACCAGATTTTATGTGCAGTAGAGAGCGTCGGGGATGACTTTAACATGAATAACGATTGCGTAAGGTGATTTCCGAGCAATTATTATGATGATTTATGCCGTTAAATACTGTAATTTTTATCGTAATTAGCATTTACTCGGGGAACCTTACAACTGAATTTTGAATCCTAATCCAGGAGGATGAATTTTTCATTTTGAATTTTGCACGGAGATGTTGCTACCCCATGAGCGATAGACTCACGTTATATTTACTAGACTTTGATTGACGGCATTGCGGTAAATTTATTTGCAAAATGATGCCATCCGCGAAAATGTGTTGCATTCGAAAACTGAAGACCTATAGGGGAACGATATAATAACAGAATATCCGACAAATAATTCATTAAAGAAATGTGGAAATAAAAAAAGAAGATAATCCAAATTAGATAAATTTTCATTCATGATGGCTGATATCGTAACAGATACTGCCAAAAGCTCTTACTCCACGTAGGTTTTGTGTAGGCATAAACGAATAACAAACAAACAGGCTTTGAAGGAACTAACGTGCATGGGTAGAGGCCAGCGGAGGTAGCCTGGTTGACCACTTGCTGTAATAGCAACACAAAGGACACGAGTTTGCAAATCCCTGATATATAGATTATTAATTCTATATTATGAATTTTAACCTTGACAGTTGTGGAAAATAAAGCCTGGGTACTTCTTCTAAGAGCTTTTGGAATTTAAAAAAATGTTTGCTCAAGCTCCTTGCACGAGAACGCCCAAGTTTTGCTTGCAGGGGCTTATATGTTAATATTTTCAGTTAAGTTAGGCCAAGAAAATATCTGCAGGAGAAGGCCCATCTAGCGCTTTTAACGTATTATGGTACATTTTCCAGAAAAACGGTTCCAGGAAATAGCTAATAACACATGCACTTGACGTTTCCCTAAAGTCATGAGCATGGTCTTTTTTGAAAAATAAATACAGAAATCCGACATTTCAGAAAGAAATTTCAAAGGTATCCGAACATTTTTTGGAAATATCTTCCCATGAAAGAACGCTGAGAAATGTGATGCTTTACAACTCTTCATTTCCTCATGCTGGGTTTGCAAAACAAAAACGGGTTGATGGAGATGTGAAAGTGAAAAATCACCGAATTTCATTGATCAATCAAAACGCAAGACTTACGCAACAATCCAAAAAGACAGCGTAATCAATAGCAACACAATAAATTAGAATTTCCCAGAGATAACACTGACTGCGCTCAAGATCTCGTCGAGATTAGGGTAAAAGTAATTTTTAATCGGAATTTCTTACCATACGAGTACTTTAAAAGTCATTCCTCTACAAATAATGAAAGAAAAAGGATCAAATATTTTCACCGGGTTGCGTCCAAGAAATTCCTTTTCACGACCAGAATCAGAGTTTTGTCTTCTGAACCGTATTTGGCTTCTGCAGTGGACATATAATGATGAAAAGTAAAAGTTGTACGATATTTAAAATGTCAAAAAGCAAATAAACAGAGGCCTAGAGCCCTTAATTCTACTCATAAAATGGTAAAATTCGATCGTTGGATTATAAAGGAGATATGAGCTGGAGAGCTTTACTGTTGGATGAAGTATTTAATCTTTAATCCAAATTTATACAATGTAAAACCCTCAGGTGAACAACAGACTACATAAAAACCATATTCGGGTAATTTTCCTTTACGTAAAATTACAAATTCAACGAAGTTATGGATAAAAATCAAGTGTCTAATCAGAACAAACTAATGTAGAAAGCTTTAAGGTTTTAATAATTGTAATTCATGTTAGTATTTCGTTACTTTTTTAATAAAAATGACCGAACCGTGAATTTGGTCCAAATATTCAAAATCAGTCAGAGATGATTTGTATTCGTACAGGCTATGAACATTAATGTATAGCAGACTTTTATGAGCTATGAGCTGAGTAAAGAGTTGCTAATTATTTCAAATACTAAAACTGTTCATGCATACTAAAGTGATGATGTAGAGAGTTTTAAAAGTTAGGTAAGTATGCTATTATTGTCTATTACGAAACCTTAAAAGGAACGCTTCAATACTCAATTGCAAATTTCCTTCACAACAAATGAAAAATATTTTGAGAAAGTAAAATTGAAACAAATTTTATTAATGAAGAAAAAAAGTAGCCAATCCGCGCCGTGGCATTAATAGAAGATATCTAGGTTATGCGGGCACCAGTTATTTGGTAGACTTATCCAATCATATCTATACTGTATAGGAATCGGGTCTAGTAAATTATATTCGGGTCTTCAATCTTGCATAGTTGTCATTTTCCAGATATAATCAGTAGGTACAATAACTAAGGCGGGACAGAATCTCTAACATGGACTTTGCCAAACGAAAATGAGTCACTGTAAGGTCGAACGAAATATGGAGGAGGGCTATATCCATACATTGAGGCAGTTTTCAGCTTATGTTTAGGATACGATACCCATCGCTGCAGGGGTAAGGGATATGATGGCCGGAATGTATGCCTTGATGGGTTTGGTGAAAAGATGGGATAGTAGGATGGAGAGAAAATAGGGAACTTTCTTATCTCGAATATGGATAGGGTTCGTCCACTTCTTTTATTCACTGCCATTTCTGTTTTTTTCTTCATTTAATACTCTAGTTTCCAATTTATATGAGGTTAGATATCGAAGCGATGACCCCTTTTTACCAAAAGGAGGAGATCGATGCTTATGACGTCGTAAGTCTTTTCCATTGTATTATGATCTAACCTTGTTGCGTCTCGCAAAATATGTGAACACTCACCATCGCATGAGCCGGAAGGGCAACTCGGCAGAGGGAGAGTTTCATTTAAAAGCTAGTATACGTGACACAATGCACTATAGTCAAATAAACTGAAGGAACCTAAAACGTGCCCAGTGAAGCACAAAAATACCGATGTTTGTAATTTAGGGAAAAGTCATATTTTTCTCCTGTAAATTGGATGCATTTTCAATGAGTCAGATAATTAAACTGGATTTTCTTTATTGTGTATTAATTGCTCTTATCGCGTTTGCTTTCCCTTTGCCATCTCTGGAAGCTTTGATGTATTGTAGACGTTTCCCATGGCCACATACTGATAGCCACTAAATTCAGTAGGATTTCATCCTTATTGTTCACTCTACACCTCACGTATGCCTCTCCATTAAATCGCTTCTGAGCCATAAGCTTGAGTCTTCTGTGAGGTAATTCAGTGCGCAAAAAATGATTGATTTCTTCTCGTTTCAAGAAGGAAAAATAATCCCATCACAACATGTTAGTAAGCACACATCCTTTATTGCCACAATGTGTCAATAAAATCTTAAAAGTAGCATTAACAAAGTTATTTTTCATTTTCTCAGTGATGGATAAATACCCTCAAATCAAGCCTGAAACATTATCCTCTGTCCTTAAGTTCCTTGAATTTTAAATAAGATGATGTTGCAATCAAAGTCATTCCGTCAATATCACCAGCCATTTCCACCCACAGAGACTAAATATATTACTTCACGTAACTCAGTGAACAGTTTTATTACTTGTAGCATACAAACGTTTGGGAGGTTATAGAAGTTTGCTCTTAAATGGAATTGGATGAGGGAGGAAAAGAAAGGGGACTTGGAAGAAAGCAGGACTATTTCTTAAAAACGAAAAAAAAATAGTCCAGCTAAAAAAGAATGTTAGTCAGAAAGTTTGCCCCCCAAGCCCTATTTATTCCACCGACCGAGCCTTTTGCTTTCAACTGTTCCTGCTTTCCTTGTGACCGTTAAACTATCGGCGCCGAAACGACCGGCCGGCAGTCCTGGCCGATTCTATGCTGTCAACAGGGTCGTCCTAACTCTCCTCAACTTCATTCCTTTTCGCCCGAACCATTTCTCAGCTAGATAAGACAATTCTCCTCATGCGATCTCATCGCTCTCCTTATTTTTACCACGATTGTTTTAGTTCGG
Organism: Pyrrhosoma nymphula; assembly: GCA_963573305.1. NCBI lineage: Eukaryota > Metazoa > Arthropoda > Insecta > Odonata > Coenagrionidae > Pyrrhosoma > Pyrrhosoma nymphula. The sequence continues at coordinate 44,710,217 of OY754334.1, forward strand.
TTTCCGTCATGTCTGTCTGTCCGGGCGGAATATTGTATCCCGATCAGCTAGAGACTTGAAATTTTAACCATAGCTCAGCAGTTGATTACAAGGCAATATAAGCTATATATTACAACAATTAATTGATTAATTAATTGAGAATCAACTAATTAACATATTTATTGATGTGCTAGTAGAGGCTTGTAATTTTAACCATACCTCAGAAGTAGTTGACAATGTATAGTTAGCTTCATGTTATAACAATTAATTAACTAATTAACGATTAATTAATTATTTCAATTCCACACACTGTCAGCTGAACAGAATATAAAATAAATCGGTAATTTCCTGTGTGTCCCTGTCAGAGTCTCATCAAGATGTATAAAATCGATTGGAAACTTTCACCCGAACATAAGACTAAAAAGCAGAAAATAATTTATTAAATTTAAAAAAAATTAATACTCCACGTCTATAAAAAGGACTAAAAAGTATATTTATATAAACGGACTAAAAATAATTTTCCCTAGGCCCTTTTAAATTTTTGAGGGTGAATTTTTAGTTGCAATGGAGATATTTGTGAGACATGAAGAGGAAAACGGGTGAAGGCAGTAGATAATAGAAATAGATAATCCGGATGAATTCACCACCAATTTCAGTGCATTGCAAATGGTAATAATTTTGGGAGTTTGTCAACGAAACCTTGTCCCTTTACTCCTTAATTATCATGGGTTGCCTGAGCCCCACGTTTTTCTCTTCAAGTCTCACAAATATCTCCATAGCAACTAAAAATTCACCCTCAAAAACTTAGGGAAGGGCCCAGGGAAAATTATTTTATACTTTTTAGTCCGTTTTAAAAACGTGGCATATTAAATATTTTATTATTTAATTAATTATTCCTTCTTTACTCTCTCTCTCTCTGTGAAGGGTAAATTCAAAATATTTTAGCCATTTACTGCTCATTTACAACACACATTCAATTTCAACGAAATTACAACAAAGGCATAGAATCAGTTTCCGAATGGAAGTTACACGAGAACAAAGTGACAGAAGAGTAAATAAATAAAATTTATGTTTATTGATGAAAATAATCCTATGATATGCACCAGTAAAGCGCATTCATCAAATATTAATTATATATTATCCACATTTTTAAAAACCCATATTAAAAAAAGGTATCCTAAGGAAAACTGCAGGCTTTCTACTGAAAAGTGTCAAACCTGAACAATCTTCTGGTAGATGAATACTTTACCTTTAGTAAGATAACTTTTTCGCATGACATAGTTCACATAATAATTTATTCATTTGCGATATTTAATCTATGGAGGATACAAACGTTCTAAAGAACATCCGCAAAAATTTAGATAAAGATATTATGAGGAAATATCAAGCGGATTCAGCTAGCAAACTATAAGTGTAAATATGCTATAAAGGTTATTCTAACTCGAGACAGTGTACGTTGGGCAGGGATTGAAAAACAAATGTGGATTAATTAAAAAAGTTCATTCTTTGGAAACGGTTAATGAAATGTTGCGTGCTCATTATCCATCATTTGGTTCATGAAGTTACATTTCATTTAATTCAGTTCTGATCATTAACTATATACAATGGTTCACATTTCTTCACTATTTACAAAAATGCCTTCCATCAATTTTCTCAAAAAATAATAAACCAGTTTTATACTCAGCATATAAAAGGTTGAATGCTGAGTACAATTCATTCCATAGGTTTAAATTAAATTTATTGAAATTTTTCCATGGTTAAAACCACTGCTGAATGCTAGTAAGGCAAGCCTCGAAGGCCCCTTGAGGATATTTCATGTTTGCTGTTATTCAGTGCTTGCTTGGAGGACGTGAGAACAAAAAAGAGTAATTGACCGATGGTTAAGAAAAATGTATCATAAGTAATAAATTTATAATATTTTAAACTATGGAATTTTCTTTCATCTCTATATATTATTTGGGCGATTATTGTGCTCAGGATTATTTATTATTCTAACGACGAAAAAAAACTTTTTCTTAGATATTAGTCTAAGGTGGGTTTACACAGGCAAGTTACTTTCACAAGTTTCTTCTGTAAAAGCTTGCGGGGGATTTTACTCTGCCGAAGAATGTTTTACGAGTTAGTGCAAAGCCATATTAGTTGCTGCTTACACTAAAAACAATACGCATCTGCAAGCGAATTGCCGAAACTTTGGAAAGTTCTGCATGACAGGTCCCTTCTCTTTGAGTCAGTTCACTTCCTTGCGGGCATTGTGCGTCACTGAGTTTGGATTGGACCGACTGATTTACATCGAGACAGCTGATAGGTTTATTGCTCCAATTATTCCGGCATAGCTGAGAACGTGGATTGATGGCACTGCCCCACTACCTTCCTCCCACTCTCAGGTTATAACCTGAGTATCTTCGCCAAGGAAGACGAAGATACTCAGGTCCCGCTCGGCCATTCTTGCTTTTCCCAGTTCTCAACTTTTGGACAAGGTTAATCGTCATCAGGTTACTCTAGGGGCTCTTTACTCCATAATGGCATTTTTTTTTAACTACACTCACTCTAGAATTATTTTTCCTTTTCCAATTATTTTAATTTTAACATATTTTTATCCAAAAAATGAGACATTGAACACTTAAAAGTCAATGGTCCAAGGAAAATTTAGATTCAGATGTAAACCGAGGACATTATTTTACTCCGTCATTACACTTATGCCAAAAAGAGAAGGGGCGGGTAAATACGTCACCACCCATCCCAAATGCTTTTGATCCAACACCCCATTTAAAATGCTCCTACGACGGCTTGGAGGGTATCAGGCAAAAAATATATAGGAATACAATATTTTTCATGAATCTCCTTCCTTCATTCCTCTGCATTTATTCTCTGGACACTCTTTCGTGTCGAGGCCTTCATTTCTTAAGCATTTTTCTTTTTTGTACACACTATTTTTCCGATTCCCCACTGAATCTCATCTCATCTCAGGTTATCTCTATAAATTTCAGAGAATTGCACATTTATCAACAAGAGGCTTACGAATGTGCAAATATCACATTCTAAGAGGAGTTGGTAGAGGGGGTATGAAACCTAAAGGCAGCCAATCTGAATCAAAATAGTGCCTTTGTATCACAATGTTTTTGTTTCAGTAATGTAGCCCCAATTCACAACAACGCACAATAACTGGGATGAGAAACCCAAATTTAATTTTCTTTTCACCGTGGTAAACATAATTTTCAGATTCTCTCTTTTGTTAGGGTATTTCAACGTCTATCTAAAAGCTAATCATGCCCGAGGAGGAATGCGAGGCTTAAAAGAGTTACGAAGCCGATGCGACGAATTATTAAATAGTTATCGTGGTTAGCTTAGTCATTAAGGTTGCACCTGATGATGAAGAATGCACATTGAAACATAGGTACCATTAAAGGCATTAAAAACTATAAGAAATAGCCTTTTTTCTAAGATTATGATGAAGTTATACCACCCGGACTGCATCTTCATCATTCCTTTTTTTACTTCTCAATATATTCATGCATTGTGAACGAAAATAAAAGAATGCAAATTAATATCAGCAATCCCGTTCAATGTTGATAGAAGAAATACGTGAAATGAACACATAAGAAAAATATAGGACAACATAATAGTTAAAATTTTCAGAGATTAGCGGCAAGAAAAAGTAATGCTACACGACGCGGAAATAGATGAAAAGAATTTATGCGAGGATAATGATTTAGTAAAAAACAGGATGAAAGACTACTAGAATTAGAAGAGGAATGTGATCGAAGCGAAACAAAACACACGTTCATTGTTTCGCTTCACAAACTTTCATTACGCTTCGTGAAACAAAACACACGTTTAAGCGAAACAAAACAAACGATTCCGTACAAAAATGTGATTTTTTTCGCACAAACCAGCGTGGAATTTAACTGTCAATCAAGGTCCTGGTAGCTAAGAATTCAAGGGACGAAAAAAACGCCAATAAAATCGTGATTGATTACTTTCGTCTACGCAGGGGCTCATCCTCAACTCAAACACTTAATCTGGAATTCGCCCTACTCTATCTCTGAGTGGAGTACTGGAGTACTCCGAAAAAAGCAGTTTCTAAGGTCAAGGTCAACCATATCACGACTTCATCCCCTCCTTGTGTTATTTTTGTCTTCATGTATTCAAATGGATACAAAACATACACTCATTGACATGAGGGACAAGCAAAGGCTTACGAAAATTGCGTGGTATTTTTAATTTGTAAGCCTAGCAGTTAACTTTAAATAAATTTCGTAGTTGCTAAGAATGAGATGGACGAGAAAAATGCCAATTACAACCTACTAATCTACTACTATCCCAGTTATAAAGCGCAATCACAAGAGTAGCACCTAAAGGGTTGTATTAGATGGCGCTATCTCTAATGAAGTAAAAGTCACATCGGGTGTCCCACAGGGAAGTGTCATAGGCCCGCTTCTGTTCATTTTGTACATAAACGACATCGGTGACAAAGTTGACAGTAAGCTTAGATTATTTGCTGACGACGCAGTGGTGTATAGAGAAATTCGTAGCTTTAATGACAAGGAAGCGCTAACTAAGGACCTCGAGGCAATACAAGAGTGGTGTGATGCGTGGCAGCTAGAATTAAACCTGAAAAAAATGCGTTGTTGTAAATTTTTGGAAACGGAAAAACGCTCCTTGTAACAGCTATTGCGTAACAACAAAATTAGACACCGTAGAATCAGTTAAGTACCTCGGAGTTAAACTGACTAATGATCTGTCGTGGAGTAAACATATTCGAGAAATTTCCGGTCAAGCTAATCGTAAGTTGGGATTTGTTAAAAGAGTACTTGGCAAGTGCGACGATAAAGTTAGGGAAATCAGCTACTTCTCCCTCGTTAGTCCCCACTTAGAATATGCCGCCAGTATTTGGGATCCTTAAGAGATAGGCTTGGAAACTGAGTTAGAACGCGTGCAGCGAAGATTGGCAAGATATGTTAAAGGCCGTTATGATAATCTCGTTAGGGTTACTGACCTTTTGCAGCAACTGGGATGGGAAAAGCTTTTAGACCGTCGATTAAAGTTTAGACTAAATCTATTATGTAAGTTCCAAACCGGTCTATTCTCTGACGACGTTGATAATATTTTACGAAATCCGACATACTACGGTAGATCAGATCATGAGAGTAAAATTAGGGAACTAGACTGCAGAACGGATAGATTTAAGATGTCATTTTTCCCACGAACGATAAGGGACCATAATAGCTGCCATGAGACTTTTATCTAGGTTTGCCGTTAGGTAGTGTAGCTCTTAGTAGTAGTAGTACTCCTAATACTTGAATTCTTATCTGTTACCTAGTACATACTAACAGCACGCCTAGCATGTTTTCTACATGGGTCTTGAGTCCCTGTCCATCTGTGTAGTTGTAGAATGCATGTATATTGAGGTCACTCTCTATTTTGATGACATCGGTAGTGTAGTGTTGCATGCTTGTGAGGCTTCGCCTCATGACAAGCATTAGCGATTTATGCTAATGCATAATTAGTCGTAGATACACTAACTTCAGGGTATAGTGTAATGCATGATGGTGATTACTCACCCCCTGCTACACACCCCTGAGGTGGTTTGCAGGGTATTTTGTAGATGTAGATGTAATATGAAATCCTCCCTACTCTATCGGACTTGAGTGATGGAGTGCTACGATCAGATTATTTCTAAGATTAAAATAAATTTTAAATCCAATCAAGACTGCATTCTCACTATGTGATTTTTGAGTACAGTAAAAGGGAAGCAAATTATACGTACACTGATCAGTGGGGTATGTGATGCAGTGCAAAATAACTACGTGTTCATTTTAAATTTGACTTCTAGCCTTTTAATTTTGAATCAAAATATAAGCAGCTAAGAATGTGAGCGATGAGAAAAATGTCCATTAAACCCTGATACTCTACTGCGGCCCCAGAAGGAACGCTCAATCACGAGTATAGAACCTAATCTGGAATCCCCTCTATCCCATCTGACTGGAGTCCTTGAGTGCTCCTGGCAGGAGTCTTGAAGCGACCGGTCGGAGGGGGTTGGTGGGGGGTGTCCGACGGGAAGGAAGGGGCAGTACACTCACGGGGGTTTCCGGGGTATGTTGTTAATGCGGAAGGGAAACGCAGCTTACGCCACATCGGATTCCCCCGTTACACCGACGGTGGAAAGGGGACCCCGTCAGTCCGGTTGAGACGCTGGGAGCAGTCGGTACCCCCCGCCAATCCCTCAACAACACACCTCCGAGTACCCTTTACCAACACACAAGCATGATATTCTCCTCCAGTATCCACCTCGTCACTGCCAGCGGCCACGGCCCCCGACCTGACCCTCGGCCGAGAGCAAACGGCCATCCCTTTGGGCAAAGATGTCAGATGACCCCGATTACGAGACGGGATGGGAGGGGGTTAGGGGATACCTGGGGGAAGGATGAAAGGGTATGGGTGGGGATATTGCGAGCGATATTACGATGTACCGATTGTGACACGCGTGACATGTTACGAGGTACCATTAAAACGCCGGGTTATGCGTTGAATCATTATGTAATATCATCTATTTGTTTGTTACTGCATAAACCTACTATTTACGAAGTGCGCCTTGGAGTTCGATGTTTAACTCTAGAACAGCCTTCTCCCTGGCCTGCTAACCTCCGACGGTCGTTGTAAACCCTGTTCAAGTTTAGTCAAAAACTAATGGTCATAATTATAAAATAAATTGAAGTTATCAACAGTTTTTTGTATATAAATATCAGTTATAGTTAAATATTTGCTTTTTACAATAAAATGCAAATTTTTATCTTTTAACTTATTAAAAACAAACTCACGAGATTGAAGCAATATTGCGTGTAAATATTATTGATGGATATAGAGGCTAATTATGATGCAGTAGATAGGTATATCGAAACTCGGATCGTAACAAATACTGCTCTTACAGGCTGAAAATTTTGTATCTATAGATACAAGGTTTGACAGTGTGTAACCATTGTAGCGGTCTGTACGAGTTGTTGCCTATCATACTGTAGACTCTTTTATCTCTGGCGGACCTTGCGCGGAGAGACGGATGGGATGGGGGAAGCGGCGCTTAAACGACATGGTCGAAAAAACCTAGTAAATGGTAAAATAGGATTAAAAAATAGTTAATGGTCATTTCAAAAGACTTCCTGGTGGTTCGAGGGGATTTGGAGCTGCATCTCCAAAAAGTTGTGACCTATCACTTCACTATATTTTCTTATCTAGTAAAAAATGAATTAATTTTAAATGTGCCGCATTTGTTCACTCCTGTCCTTAGAGCATTAACGATTTCTATCAAAAATAATACTGTCAATTTTTATCCCATGAGAGATAAGCCTCTATATAACAGGGGTATTCAAACTTTTTCGGTTCAGGAAGCCTTCACGAATTTTGAAATAATTTATGAATCTTTTTCACGCAAAAAAAAAACGGTTACATATATTCTATGGTACATTTAAAGTTTTTTCATTTAAATATCATTGTAAAACGTATATAGTGGCGAGTAGGAAGGAATATAAACAACCATTCGTGGAATCCAAGGAGTCCGTGGAATGAAGTTTGAATACCACCGCTCTAAACCGAAATGGCAATAAATCCTTTGAACTCCAACTCCAATCCTAATATTAAGAAGAAGAAGAGAGAAATTTACAAGTGATTTCAAATTAAAGATTTATCTAAACTGTCAATAGAAGCAAAGGAAACCAGACTCCTATGCATTCAATTTGGTCATCCAGATGATTATTGACGGAGAGAATTAATACCTCGTAAACACGCACGTTTACGAGATTCAAATTCTCCCAGTCCATGGTCATCAGGATGACCGAAATACATGCGTATAAGCCAAAATTCCTCTGCCATTATTGACTGTTTGGGCTAATCTTTAATTAAAATTTTGAAGTAAGATACACAAATGAAAGACTAATCCATCCATTTACTGCACTGGCAAATGATATGTTAGCTGCTCGACGCTGATACATATCTGAATATAACGCGGTCATGGGATATGAGATGCGTGGGAAGTGGTCACCATGGTGGTCGAGGGACGTAGTGGGGGCGAAAAGGGGAGGAGGGGAAGAGGCGAGCGATAAGGGAGGCACCGGGTGGGTAATCGAGAGGCTCGGCCCCCCCGACGAAGGCGAGAGATGGGCCTAGGAGGCAGAATGGGATATTGCGGCGCGGGAAGCGATCGCCGACTCTAAACAGCTGATGATGTGGATGACGCAATCAAAGCGTCTTGAGGCTTGTACCTGCGTCTCGCAAATGCCTCCGGAGGGGGTCGGAGGGTGGCGGAGGGGGGATGAAGGGCTGGCAGGCGGCTGGTGGGCGTCCGGTAGACTTGAGGCCTCGAAGATGGGTGTATTCTGAGAGGAATGATGGCTATCATCATTAGGGATTACCATAACGACCATGTAGGTCTACAATTTATATCTGGAGGCGGATTGAGGTTTAAACTTAGTCAAAATATAGAAGAAAACACGATATGAGCAAATTAAAATGTGGAATTCTTTTTTAAAACATAAGTCAACTAAAGCAATCGCTTACTTTTCCGGCTCAAGCATGAATCTTACATTCTCGTAAATAAGCAAATAACAACGGCTGTGACCATGGATCTATATTTGAAAAGGGCAATAAAAACGCTATAATAATGTGTTTGGTCCTAATAGGGTAGTTTCCTTCATCAAAGAAAACAGAATTCATTAATTGCGACAGGTGCCCCACCAGAAACGTATTCATTACATGCAAATTATTTGGATTAAAAAGTCTTAGTTTCCAAGAAAATTGAATGTTAAATTTAAGTTCCTTTGAAAAGGCTCGGAAATGGCGGGACAGCGGCAGCTTCTATGATGACATAACAGGTAGATAGTCAACATTGCGAGGTATATGGAATTATCTTCGACTGTACTTACTATTGTATTTCAGAGTCCCTAAAATCTGGTGAACATGTATTAATATACCTCAATTAAAATGCTCAAAGTTCGGAAAGTCTCCTCCATTGAGCATGCCATTAAAAGACGTTTTCTAAGCTCCTACGCTCCCTGCTAGTACAGAGCTACCGCGAAGGCGTTCTTCGCGGCAAGCGTCGCATGCGCAGTGAAATGAATAACGAAACTGCGTTCCTGTGACTTCGCGTTCTGTGGTGTTCCGGCGAAGATGTTTACGTTTTAATCACTTTCGTTTTGACAAACATTTCCTTTTCTCATCTTCTATTCCTTTCATTTACCATTCCTATCATTCATACCTTGCATATTCCATTAGTTACCTTTCATCATCAGTTCCTTTTGCTGATATACAAAGCCACAAGGTTTAATGAGAACAAGTTCAATGGCTTTTCAAACTGGTTATGTACGGACAATCTACCGAAAGTGGATGTGGCCATGGTGGTGGAGTTCTTTAGAGAAGATGTTCGGTTTAGTGCAGGTGAAATCAGAGAAGTAAAGCAAGGTACTCTCTTCTGACAGCTTTGAACCACAAAATTCTCCTCTTCTCGCTTAGTGGAACCGCGACGTAAGCTTTCTTGCTATCGCTAATTGCGTTGTTGTGTAACACTGCGGCACAAAACAATTTTTATAAAGCAATGTTCTCGGAGGCATGTTACTGGTACTCCTTGGGGAATATGATGCTGATCAGCTGATGCAGTGAATCACGAGTTCCCATTAATGGTCTGTGATCACAGTGAGGGGTGATCAACGCATTTTAGTTGTTTTAGTATTTGATCATACATAGTTTGCTTCGAGATTTTACCATCCATTATGCTATTGGCAGTAAGCTTTTTTTTTGCTACTTTCATGTTTTGGCAATGACACCTCGACAAAGTGGATGAATTAAATTAATGTGTATTCTCGTATCATAGCTGCGGCGTAGCACCTGCTCTCAGTATAGTTATTAAGTGACAATTTCGTGCTTGCTTGCGGGAAATATTTTGAAATGAATACGAACAAAATGGTTTATTTCATGCATTTCATACTAACTTTACCTAAAAAATAGGAGCTAGCACCATTAATTTGAGAATATATTATTATACGATTTTCATTCCCCATACCGTAACCATAAATGTGTTTCATTATTTTGATGAGGTTTCTCTATGCGACTAGAGCAGCTAAATTAATAAATAAGGGTCATTTCCATTTTACACCAAGTTTACTTTTGTAAATGGTTTTTTTCCCGTCAATAAATTTATTATTATTATTAAAGCTTTCTCGGCGGACGTCGTCTGCAGATAAGCAGCGGCGGCGAAACACCTAGCGGCAGATTGCGGTGTTGCGTACGTACCTGTGACGTCACACGTAGGATTAACCAGCATGCAATAGTTTGCCGTCGCGTTTTCGCGCCGTTGAATTTTTTCACTTTTTAATTAATAAGGAAAAATACTTAACGCCATTTAAAAATCGAACGGCTTCAAATACGTACTCAAGGGGTTATAAACTTCAGATTTAGGCAATAAAAAAAAATAGAAAACCACCCTATTACCTGAATTTACCAGTAAACCCAAGTTGGTGCATTTAAAGTTTTAAACTACACTAAAGCATCAAATTTATAATATACATCGTCTTTAAATTAGTGTACGTTTAGAAAATATGATTAACTACATTTTGTCCACCTCCCACTCCCGCCTTCTAAACTTCCCACTGTCCCCACCCTCTTCAAACCTCCCACTCCACCGAAGACTCCTGATGTGACTAACCTCTCCCCTTCCTCCCACCCTCTCCCTTGACCTCGAGTGTTCTTGGTTTATTATTGTACATGCTTACCCTCCCTCCCTCGCTACGTCATCGTCCCAGCGAGTGAACCCTATGGGGTCCTCTCCCCCCTTCTACACTTTCCTCCTCCTTGCGTTACCGCTCTGACCCTCTCTCCAGCCATACCTCAACCCTCTTTCCTCACCCTTCCCATCTCACCGCCCCTACCTGGGTATCTAAATATGTATATTGATGGATTTTGCAGTCTTTACCTAAAGGTGACGTTGAAAGTCGAAACCCGGGTCGTTCCATATAAGGATATGTTGCATAACAACGTTAACAGTTATCATTACTATTCTAGGAAGGAATTACTTGCTATTTAAATATTTATCCGCAAAGAAAAATCGAGTATTATTTATGTCAGTATTAATCACAGGCTTCCTTGATGGCCACGTTTTCTGCTATATTTATCAGCAAATTTTGTTTACTAACCGGCATCAGAAATCAAAGAATTTGTTGCCTACTCACAAATCGAAACATTATGCGTCTGGAATTTAAAGTGTGCAGACATGGCTTAAAATTGATTGGCCTGGTATGGGACTCGAGCCTGCATTCGAATGTAAAGACTTTTTCTAGGCCACTTCAATCACATGTTTTATGAGTCTCTCGCAATACGAAGTAGGCAACGCGACGCGACGGCTTGATTAGAGAGGCAAAAGGAAACGAGAGTCTGGAGGGATATGGCGAGAGTAGCGGATCGGTAATGTTTCCCCTCACTTAAATCCCCTCCGTTCCGTGACTAAAGCCTTCGTTAATGCATCACTATGGAAGCCAGGAAAGAGACGGGCAATGCATATACTTCTGAGCCAGGGGAAAATAAGAGAAAGGAACGGACTCCACACAGGCCCAGAAGCTCTTCCTACCTCATATTCCTCACCGTCGGCGTTTCTCTCTCTCTTACTTCTCTTCACACATACCAATCAAGAGGCAGGTCTGAAGTGGAGCAATAAGAAATTCGAGTGATTGAAGGATGCAAGGTATTAGAACCCAGAAATTGGATTAAAAGAGGGAGGGGGCTCAGAATAAGGCCTTGGGGAACTCCTCTTTGAATGGCGTCTCACAGCTTTAAACGGCACGGGCTCCCATTGTTTCGGCGGCAAGGGCGAAGTTTCCTGGGATGAGAACTTTAGTGCACCTTAAAGTCGGGAATGGGACAAAAAGGAATTAGAGAATGAATGGTGGGACTAGCTTTAAGATTGAAAATCTTAAGGTAGACGGTTGAGGGATTGGTCCGGAGAATGGAGGGGAAAGGGATAGGAGAATGGCATATTCCATTGCCCCAACAAAGAGAGACGGTCAACATGAACGCCAAAGCGAGGGGGAGCTTTAAGCCAATAGAATGGGATTTCAAATAAATTTATGTTCAGCGTAGGAATGCTGCACCCATTCTTTGGAGTTCTCAGTGATTCTTAATTAGATTTGTGGATAGATATTACTTTGGAGAAGCACATTTCTAAGCCTAGCAGCGAGGAAACTTTGAATACCAACGCATGTGACAATGCTCATTTTCTTTGACAGAAGCTAAAAGCCGAATTTTAGCCAAATAAAGCTATTTGATTTACACCTCGGAGAAACTAGCAGATCTTATCACTCTCGTCCAGTCTCTTCTTTCATTGACTTAGTATTAATTCACTAGAGGCATGATAGTGACAACAAAAAAGAATGACATGCATGATTTTCATGGGGTATAATGACAATTTTATGACTCGTTTAATAGCATTCATATTTCAGGATGTTGTTTCGCTAATACCTTGTAATCTATTCTCTAATCCATTGCACGTCCTTTATTTCAAGGAACATGGAAATTACTTTAGAATTACCTTTAAATAATAAGCAGAAGAAATCCATTTGCTTTTTATTTCACCTCAAATATTATTGTTGTTCGATACTGCATTACCTACTGAAAATATTACAATATTTATTGATATTCATACGTTGATTATATTTTTAAGGAAATAAGAGAGCAGGTAAACCAATGAATGCAGAGCAAAAAGAACGCTGTAGATTCTTAATATGACATATAAAATATATTTTTGGTATAAATATGGTTTCTTTTAGTAGTTTTACACTTCCTGCTACCCTAATTATATCTTTTACAACACTATAAAAGTGAATGTAGAAATTTTTCAAAAAATATGTAATGGTTAATGACTCTAATATACATTTTCTGGGTGATTAAAATAACTTACGGAGTCGTATTTTTCACGCAACCCTATTAAATTATCTCATATTATCTAAATAATCAAGTAATTTTATGGTTGTTGACAAGATGAACCTACTTATTTCCGGAAGTTATTAGTTATTTCACACTGAAGTAATCAACTAAATACAAATGACATTGAGTATTAGTGCATCACAAATAACGGGAAACTTTAATTTACGTATTTGGGGACACAAGGAAGTGGGGTTGGGGGATGTAGGGGTTTAACCTAGCTATTGCTGAGAGATGTATTTAAGTTGATGTAAAAGTAGCCCAAGAATTAGTTATGAAGGATAAGGATATCCATTAAAATCTCACTCCATCTACTATACAAAAATACGATTAAAATTTTTAAAGACATTAAAATTAACAAGACATGCTCTCATGTTAGTAGTTATGTGAATAAATAGTATTTGAGTCATATTATTGTGTATGTGTCTTCAGAAATGTATCTTTAAAAAATTCCACGACGCCCAATGAGCTCTTTAAGTGTAGAAGCATAAAAGAGGCTGTAGCGGTAATGGTGGGTCATTGAGTGAACATTTAAATATTTTCTTAGTCAGTTGAAAAGAAATTATTAGACCACAATTCATTCAAGTACATCTGTTTATGCGTTGGAAATCACAGTACATGGAAAATTAGATATAATACAAGAATTGTATTTTAAAACATTTCCTTTAATTAAAGCATTTATCTATGTCTTAAGAGTTTTTGGAGCGGTATTCGAAATTTAGACAGCATTATATTGAAATATTTTTTTTAGAATGTATGACTAGGCGCAAGAACTTTGTTTTGTTTTTTGGTTAGCAATAATTAAAATAATAATAAATGTATTGTTTTGCGTTTAAAAGAAAATCTATAAATAATGCATCGAATTATAACGAAATGTAGTACGTCGTGTGCCATAAAGAAACATGCAATTTTTTTCACTTTTATCTAAGGATATACGAATATAAGAACATCTAAGAATAAGAATATCTAAGGATATACGATATAAGAACGCATAGTTTCACGCAAATCTGTATATAAAAAAATATCGTTCCAACCGTCTTTAAAAATTTTAATTAACTGAATAGCATGAAGATTCTTTCCTCCCAAGGGGATTCCTAAACCTTCAAACCTTACTCACAGAACTTCAGTTTTGGTGAATCAGAACGAAATATTTTCTACGCCACAGATTTTTTCATCGGCCCCGCATTTGGTCAAGACGAGCCAGAGAAAATAATAGGATTTATCGCCTATCCCTTACGATGACTGGAGTCAATCCTGGAGATTCATGGTTTATTGCTCTTGCTGGGCAATCCAAGAAAATGCCACGTGACCGCAATACGCACGCTGACTTGAAAGTCTAAAGAATAACTCCGCTTTCGAACACCTGCCTAGGGTTCTAAATCACTGGAGCATAAGCCGGAAATAATATAAAAATATCTTAAACTTTATAGAAAGGCACATAGCCGTCGCTTTTCACATCCCAGGAATGTTTGCTTTTTAGTATTATATTATCTATCTATTAGTATAATTAAGTTTGTAGTCAGTCCGTCAGTCCAGTCGGTTTTATTGTGTTTTCTCGCGGTGGTTGAGAGCTCTGGAGGTGGAGAAAAGTGCGTTCAATGCAGAACGTGCCCGGGCACAACCTATCAGTAGTTTTAGATAGGTAGGTTGCAAAGCTTGGGGTTGTTTTTACCCCAATATTGTTAACATTGACTCCCATAAGAAAAGCATTGAATTCGGTGTAGGTTTTTCTTCATTTGCTTTTGTAAATTACTTGCACTCAAGATATTGGATGGAGAGTTGCATCATAGAACGTATAAAAGAACGTCGTAATTAATTATTTCATTCAATTTTCCTATACGCTTCGTTTTTGTCCAGGTACTGTGTTTTTATCTCGATATTCATAAATTTTTCTTCCTTTTCAAAAATAGATATTTCCTTGGCAACCGGGCTTGAATACCCATTTAAAAGCGATTTTATGAATGACTATTCACTCCTGCAGCCTTTAAAGGCCAGGTTCAGTGACTAATTTGATAGTTGTAATCAAAGGACTACAGTTCCCCGTTCGCCTTGCCTTCTCAATGACGTCAACAATGGTCGATCGCTTCAAGTGCGCGGATTAAATATGGAAAATCCATGCTTTTCGCGTGGTCAATTATATGTTGCATGCTCACGAGTGGGACAGATCAGTAATGCCAAATTCAACACCAGCTGAAGAACACAACGCTTGCCTCAAAGCGTCGCATCTTTGGAGACATGTACAGAAACTCACGTTAACAACCAATATGCGCGTAAATCAGCGCTGTGTTAACCATATTTTCAAAATAGCTGTTGGACATCGGTAATGGAAAAGGACCAGTTGATGCCGGCACAGAATATATTTCAATTCCATTGAACTTTTATATAATTGTTACATCGATCGAAAAATAACTTTAGAAAGTTTTTCCAACAAGTTGTTAATATTGCAAAAATCACCGATGGCTTTGTGAACGCGCTATTGTGGTAGCGAAAAACACCGACGTCAATGAAATCAACTTCGCCAACCACGAACGAATTTTGGGCGAGTCTCTCACCTACAAATCGATTGATAGCGTCATGAATGCGGACGAGATTTTTAACTATCCAATTGAGTTTTTAAATTCGTTGGATCTTTATGGTGTACCACTACACAAATTGTCTCTCAAACTCTGCTCACCAATAATTCTTTTGCGTAACATTAATGCACCACGAATGTGCAATGGAACCAGGCTCACTGTCAAACCACTGATACCAATCTTCATCGAAGCGACAATTCTTGATGGCAATTCAAAGGAGAAGAGGAGCTTATTCCACGTATTCCCATCATTCCCACCGACATGCCATTAGATTTCAAACGACTACAGTTCCCTGTTTGCCTTGCATTCTCAATG
Organism: Pyrrhosoma nymphula; assembly: GCA_963573305.1. NCBI lineage: Eukaryota > Metazoa > Arthropoda > Insecta > Odonata > Coenagrionidae > Pyrrhosoma > Pyrrhosoma nymphula. Next base: position 44,726,038 of record OY754334.1, read on the forward strand.
ACAATCAAAAATGCACAACGTAAATAGCTTCAAGTGTGTGGATTTAATCTGGAAAATCCACGCTGTTCACACGGTCAATTATATGTTGCATGCTCATGAGTGGGACAGCCGAAAAAGTAATTTGTTTTTGCCGAGGGTGGTAGGACCAAACATGTATATCCGAAAGCACTAGATTAAAATTTTCAACTCTATTTTATTACAGAAAATATAATTTTCTTTCATTAATGTTGAACATGTAAATATGTCTGCTTTGTATATGTGTGCCTACTTAAATAGAAAAAGAGGCATTGCAACGCATGCCGGGCCCCGCCGGTGATCATGCCTCAAGTTCGCGTCACCATATTTCTCTCTCAAGTCTGCATGGAATGTGAAGGCTTAAAACAACGAAATTGTGTTTTGGGGAAGAAAAATTATTCTGAAGGTTTTTTTTTCATTTTTGGGAAACATATACACTCCTTTACCCACATTTCCCACTGCTTCCACTTGAGTAGTGCAAAAATAAGAAGAAACACCAAGTTCACCTAAAGAGCACACTAGACAGAGACAGCGTGCAAAACAGACAGTAGGTCTGCTAGTCTTGTATAATAATTACAAGACTGATCCATTGGCTTTCTGTGTTAGGCAAGTTTTGAGCGGATCTATACATGAACGGTCAAAGAATGAAAATTCAACCGTGGAAGGACTAAGAATTTTTCAAAGTCTTGACTAAAAAATTACCACAGCTCTAAAGCAAATCTTTCTTTATCGCAACTAATGGTCGTTTGGTAATAGAAGAACGTGAGCTCTGAGCATCATAATCCACTTTTATTAAACTCAAATAAACGGTATGAAGTAAGTCCTCATGGTCAATGCACCAATGACTGGTTTTCTGAAAACCTCCGCTCTATGCTCTTCTCAGTCAACCGCTTCATTACTAAATAAGGCATTCACTTTGACATCCTTCACAATTTACCTGTGGTATTTTAATCTTGGTCTTCATAAGTAATTCTTCCCGTATATTTCTCCGTCAATTACTGTTTGCGTTATGCCTTTTTGTTGCAAACTTTTCCTATAAGTTTCCCTTTCCCCACTTTGTAGTCCTCACAGTTTAAAGAAAACTCGATGGCAAAAATATTCGTAAATACCACATGATACATTACGTATGTAGGTACAGTCATCAGCATACCACAAACACCGTTGAATCGCACGAGGGAACAAATTATTTCTATCTGTACAACACAATAAAGAACATTTTTTCGTTTATATTCCACTTCGTACAGCGCTATTGCTTTTCATACTCTCCTACTTAGACCTGTTCAATTCTTTTCTGTACCAATACGCCTTTCTCCATCTCCCTCGCCAATCACGATGGTGCAACTTTTCCCACACGCCTATCTTCACCAATCACTCCCTCGTCATTTTTCCTTCCAATTCGCCAGTAAAGTTCCACCACCACCCATCCCTTGTCCAAACCCTTGCACAAGTCCCTTCTCAACCCAATCGCAAAACGCCCACTTCCCCCCTCGGACAAACCCTAATTCTTTTCCCCTTTCACGCGCACCCACCAAGGGACCTGCCTTCACCTCTCATATCCTCCTCCTTTGCGGAACCCCTCAAGTTTTCCCACTCCACTTATGCGCGAACAGCACCTCCTTTTTCCCACCCTGCGTTGCGTCTCACGGGGAAGGGTTGAATTGACAGCCGGGAAACCCTAATCTGGCGGCCAAAGTGTGCGGCCGGGTAGAGGAAGGAGAGGAATGGTGCGGTATAGTGCTAGAGATGTGCCATCCAGACGAAAGATAACCAACGATGTCCGATGCAAACGACTGTATGCGCTTCCGAAGGATATAGCGTGAAAATAAAGGAGAAGAGGTCCAAAATCCTAGGATACGGAAGAATGAAGCTTAATGCAGAAGTCACACTAAGTGGAAGAAAATTAGAGCAAACTGATTTCTTCACTAACCTCCGAGGTACCATCACGTGGAACGGAAGAAATACAACAGCCATAATGACCTGAATAGCTCAAGCTAAGAAAAAAATCACGAAAATTAGATAAGTATTGCGCTGGAAGACGATAAGGCTTGAAAAGAGGAAAAAGTCTCTGAGTGCATTCGGGTGGAGCGTGACACTCTATGGATCGGAAACATGGTCCATCGGAAAAGCAGTTTAGAAAAGATTAGATGCATTTGAAACCAGGTGTCGAAGGAGGATGCTGAATATCAAGTGGACGCATAAAATAAGAAATGAGGAAGTATAGGGACAGAAGAGTACCAACATGAGGAAAGAATCATATGGAACACTGTACAGAACATAAAAATCAGAAGAATTGGCAACACCCTCAAGCACAATGGGCTAGTGAAGAACAAAATTTAAGAAAAAATAGAGGGGAAAGACATTAAGAAAGGCAAAGGGATAAAATCAAAGACCAGGTAAAAGGTAAATTACATAAGAAGTATTAGATAGAAAATATGAAAAGCTGCCGATGATGATGACTCTCTTTTGCTTCTCTCAACAACTTCAGGCGTTTACATTTCACTCGGAAGCAATATATTTCTCCATCGATGAACATCGCAGACTGATTTGGGCGTTACCGAGCTACCAAAATATTTTAAGTGGTTGGCCAAAAAATGGATACATAAGTGGTATCATGTCGCTATTTCCCGATATATGAGTTGTCGATGCTATTATTTAATTGAATAACAATTAGTTACAAGATTACTACGTGCTCCGGTAGTAACTTAGCAATTAAATTAAAAAATAGCAAAATAAAACAATATAAAAGAATAAGAATAAGCATGTAAATTTAGATAAAGCTGTTCACACAGCTTCTTCACTTTTCGTATTCCCAAACTGGTAGTCTTTTTCTGAAGCACCACACATTATTAGGGAGAGTTTTATAAAAATTACTGCCAAGTCAAATCCATGCTTCAACTCCTCTATTAGAAGAAAAAACATCTCTTAGGTCTCTGCTTCGAAGTCTCAATTTTGCATGCATTGTACTTCCAAGAGATATTAATTGGATTTCTTATCCTTCCTGAAAAATCCACTAAAACTGATTCCCTGATACATTATGCATTGCCTTTAGTCTATCGATACTCCTACCTTTGAGGACCATTCTAATTTCGTTACCATAGTATAAAATATGAGCTGGCCGGAACAATTTTATGATTTTCCAGGAGTACCTATGTTAATGTACAGTGACTTGCGATTATAATTGCCAAGAAATCAAGCAGGAAATTTCATAAAATACTAACTAAATTACGTTTCACAGGTTATACATCCAGCAACCTAATGGAGATGGCTCGTGATTACTACAGGTTGCGCTCAATCTAATCATTCTTATGAACATCGATGCGTTCCTCAAAAAGTAAGCTGCTCCACTTTCGTGACATGTGGAGAATTCAATTTCTTTATTTCCGCATAAGATTCATTGTTTTACATATAACGAGGAAAATTCTACGGCGACACTGGCAATTCATACTTTTCCGTAACTAACGACACAATTCCTGAATACCGTCGTCAGCGAAGGAGAAAATGAATTCAGGTGCATTACATTTGGGAAGCACCTGACGCGCAACTATTATTTAATGAAGAGATGGACAAATCATCCTAAAAATTTAATTACAAATATGCCACGAAGGAAATTTTAGTCTTCAATATTTTCTCAAAAGGCATATAAAAATGAATATATTTGCATAAATTAAAGACTCAGAGATGTAACATTGAATATTATAGCAAAAACCACCAAAATAGGCAAATCTTTCTGCGGAGTAAGACTTAAGGATCATGAAATTATACCAACCAATAATAGCGCCATATATTTTCATCTAGAATCGAACATCAAATGTCAACCATAATTTACGGCGCACCCAAGTCCCATTAAAATTTAAGTCTAACCGAAAAATATAGATTGCTTGAATTACCTTCTAATATACCGCAAAAATCAAAGAATCATAGCTGAGAGAAATGAAATGTAAATCTTCATTTTTTTATAATGCTATTCCTCTTAAGTTGGAGTAATTCTCTTGTCAACGACAAAACCTTAGTGCAGCCACAGAAATTGCACTGTCTATATGAGAAGGCAAACATCATCTTAAACCTTATCACAATTTTTGAAGAAAATTTTCAGGCATTGCAGGCACCCGCGGGAAACCTACACCTTAAGTACTATAAAATTATGGACTAAATAAGAAATCATTTATCATAAGATCCATTACCATTAATGTGAGATGGAAGGTGAATGACACGAATGCGGCGAGGAAAGTAAATTCCTTATTCCCTTATTCCTTTTTGGGAGAGAGGGAAAATACACCACCAAATAACCCCCACTTGGTGTGAAATATGCTTGCATGCTTCTTACATTTCACTTAACGTAGCGGGAGCAAATGTAAATGGATGAAGTCTGCAAAAGACTACATTGCCGTTGCCTTTAACGGTAACTTATCGGTGCCTCGATAATATCGGTAATATTCACACTCACACACACTTGGGTAGTGTTGTAGAGAAACATGGTGGCAGTCGCAAGCGCGACTAGTGACATTGAGCAGAGGAAGGCTCGTGTGGAAGGGGTCGGATTAAAATTGGAGGAAAGAGAAAAGCTCATAGTAGGCACCGCTGCCCTTACTGCTGAATTTTACTTGAGAGGGCGGGAAAATGTAAGAAACGTGTTTCACGGCCACGCATGCATTCCAAACAAAGCTGCATCAAAATAAGCCTATATTTTGCCAACAGAACTTGGCCAAAAATAAACTAGTACTCTTTGCTGTATGGGCGTAATCCATCGACAGCTTTTTCGACGTCGACATCGACGAGTTAAGAACTTATCACACCATGATTCTTCATGCATATAAAAGGGTTATGTATTCAAGGAGAAACATTAAATCACCCAAACAAATCTCAGTAGGTGAATAGAGTTTACGTTTAAGAATAATTTTACTCAAAAAATATCAACTGAAGAATCCCGTTAAAAATACCCGTAACACTGAAAATAAGCTACGATTGAATTGAACAGTAAGATTAATTTCTTATGAAGTAGTAAGTGATAGTCTAGCACGATCTTTACACAGTAAAAATAATTAAAGCAATATTTATAAGTCAATGAGATATATTTTGGCCCTTTTTAAGAATAAGTATTCAATATATTAATAATTCAAGAAAATATAAATTACTAATAGTTCAGAAGAAATAATAATATTGCAATTTATGAATAAACCTTTGACTTAAAGAAGAGTTTTAACTTTAAAAAATTATTAAAAAGCGATATCCACTAATGGACACTAACCTTCATAGTCTTACATCCCCGGTATCAAATAGAGCATGTTTGTATGATGAACTAAAGGAAGACTCTACGATACATCTGTTTAGAGAACCGTGATAAACATGTTTTCTAACATAGAAATGAGAATTCAGCCCGATATATATAATGAAAAGAAAAAACCAAGAATAAGATAGCACCGTCCCTCGGATCAAACAATTTTATGGCTAAATGCGTTCATCATTTAACGAGGATAAGTTTACACCAAATGCATTCCTCATCCTTGTTGGTGCATCTACCTGAGGAGAATTACACATATTCAGTCATTAACTTCTATAATTTTAAACTCACTTTCGCAACAAAAAATACACGAGAAAGTCTTGTCACGAATTGGGGCAGCGGATAATCAAATTTAGTTTAAAAATATCCAAGAAAATGAATTAACAAAAAATTCATTTTCTTTGGTGTAAGGCACGGGGAAAACTAAGCCGTTCATATTCATTCCCTCACGCGGTAGATGCACATTTTCAGCTCGCAAGGTCGTTGAAAGTTATCCAAATGGGCTTCACGGTCGGAGAAAAAAATAACGTCAATGAGAGTGAATGGTGACTGCAATTTTCACTGCAGCCGGAAAGTCGAGAAGGATGAAATTGGGTTATCCCGCAGCGACAACGCGACGGTGAAAGAAGTGAAAAAAAAGGCATTACGTTTAGTGATTATAACGAAGAACTTATCTTTCGCACTTCTTCACTCAGTACCTTTTGTTTCGTCGAGAACCTTCAGTCGGGATGATAAAAAATAAAAAACGTGGAAAGGAGCAGGAGCAAAAAAAAACGATAAAAATATAATGATAAATATAAAAATTCCTTTCTCTCTCAACTGGGTGAGAACCATGGCGACACCCTTTCCCCTAAGGATCTCGAGAAAGTGAGAGTCGAACGACGATGCAGGGCTGAGCAAGGCAAAAAATTAATTCCTCGAAAAGATTAATGCAAGTAGAAAGAAAAGGATGGAGCAGAGTGGAAAAAGGAAGCCAATGAAGGAAGAAGTGCGAGTTATTACGGAATAGATGGAAGTTCCACGGAAAAGCGCATTTTTGTGCAGTTCTACAGATTGTGGAACGCTTTTGTGGAGGAAATGAGGGACGATGATTTTATTTTCAGCTCCGTCATTATTATTCTTTTGGCAGGAGAATGGCTGGATTTTTTCTCTCCTACTTGAATATAATGCCTTTGAATTGCTCCAGGAAGGTTTTTATAAAAAAACACTGAAATCCACAGAGCGTCTTGAGCGTGGTATATGAGGGCAAAAAATATATATAAGATAAGGGTGCACACCGCCGTCCTGGAACAAGAAGGGTTCACGAGTGACCGGATTTTTGAAAGGTCGGTTTGTAAGGAGCGAGAGGAGAAGGGTGATAATGGGTTAGTTGGGTGGAAACCACCGGCTCGCTGAAATTAAGGAGAGCAAAAAATCGGCGAATGATGCAGAAAGCTGTGAATCCTTGAGAAATCTTGTCGCCGCTTTGCAATTGAGTGAGAAGTAGATTTAAAGACGAGAACAAAAATGTAGGTATTACGGGGCCGGAGCCTTCGTGAAAGAAAAACCTGCTGTGAAGAAGAAGCATTTCGATGGCAAAAAGCACAATCATTGCATGTCCATATTTTTGACCAAATGATTTATTGGCATTGAAGTCAGCAGAACTAATGAAAATTAGGTTAACATCTTTATTGTTGTCTAATATGTTATTATTTAATGCATAAATTGATGGTACTGTTGAGTATTTCGGGGCCTTTGGAAAGTATTTCACCTAAGATCGAAATCTTCTTTTTGCACTTTACGGAAGTTAACAGAAGTAGACGTAAAGATAGCCCTTGTGCATTTATCCATCGCTTTGAGAACAATCTCCAATGTTTATACTTTCATCCAAATTTGCGTAATTTAAAGCGGTCATAAATTATTATTAAAATAGCTACTGCTTTTTCGTTAAGAAGTAGAGTTAAGTTAAGAAGTATCGGTAGAAGCTTTACTTATATTGCATATTATGCTTTTTTTGACTGATGGTTATGTTAATAATTATATCTTTTGCCCACTCATAATACTCTGCAACAATTTAATCTTAGAGTACAACGCACCAAGTTCCCCCTCTATCTGTAGCATTTTGCCGATGTTTGATGCACGGGTTCGAGCTTGACCTGAGAGATTTTTCACCAATCATGGAATGGTTCTATGTGCTTTTATGTACGTAACACATAGGTAGTAATTGGGTTAAGCTGTTAACTATACTTACTGATTCGAGTATATTAATCATTTCTATTTATTGATTGTTGCAGGCTTCACATCGTATAGGTTACTAATATTAGGAATCATGATTAAGACAGCTTATTGTTTGTACTTTTCTACAGCGTTTTTTAATGTACGATGCGTTTCGCCGCTTTACGGCATCGTCAGGTCAGGTACACATTATATAATATACAGACGTTTGTTATTTGAGTTTGCTATTTTTGTTGTAGTTACGGGGAAGGAGGGAGGGGAAACAAATATTGGGGCACGGTTGAGGGGAAAAAATTGTGTATATTGTATATTGTGTATCTGACCTGACGTTGCCATAAAGCGGAAAAACGCTTCGTACAATTAAAAAAACATTGTTCAAAAGTACTAAGCTGTCTTAATCATGAGTACTGACATTTCTATTTGGTCGCATAACTTAACCAATTTTCCATCGTACTTTTGATGTCTCATAGACGTTTATTTCCCGCTTCCTTGCGCTTTGTCCATCCTAGTGTAGTGCTGGAATTTTTCTTTATTCCGTGTCTCTTCTAATGTCCTAATCATTCTTCGTTGATCTTTGACTTGATAATCCCTCTAATTTTCATTTATATATAGCTATTATCTCTGTCGCTCTTATTATTTCCGTTATTAAACTCTCCCACATGTCTACAATTATTCCATTTTTCTTATTTTATGACTTTATTCACTAGTTATTGGTATTCCTGTCACTTTGCCCCTTCCAATTTTCCCACGATCCACCACCACGGCATGACCAAGAAAAAAATCTGTCATTTTGAGCTCGTCTTACTCAATTGTCACTTTGATCGTAATATTAATTTTCGGTCACTGTCAATAAACAAATATTTTTATTATTATTTTTTGGGGTTTTACGGATCAGGGTAGCATTTGATGGATGGCTCCTACTCTGCTGCAGTCCATTTTACTATGAAACCACTACCTCGCACGATTTCTTGCAGAATTTCAACATATACTCTCTTCATAAAAATATATAGAACCTCTCCTCCTTATAACCCTCATTCTCAGCATTTTACCTACTAAAATGGCCATTAGTGACCTATTCTCTTTTATTACAATATTCAACAATTGTTATTCCTTCTAGATTTCCACAATACCCTGCTTTTTATAATTCAGAACCTATATCGTACTGCCCCAAATCACTCTCCATTCGACATTTCCAATTAATTCTCACTCTCCTTCCCCTGGAACCAAGTTTCTCGTCTATTTCCATAAAACCCATAAGAAATCCTTTGAAAAAATATATTTATCGACGTGTCCAGTCACTGGCGTTAAAAGAGTGCACCGAGTCCATAGGAATCGGTATTTCGCTAGGATGACCATAATTCACGAACATAGGTGCATGAAAAACTGATGTACGACATTTTGTAATTAATGACACTACTCATGCTATAGACATATTATGTCGAACACGTTATCAAATGTATGACCAGCCTAAAAAATTAAATTAGTGCAAAAACAGTGTTTTCCAAGGAAAAGAAGAATTATGTCAATTTGCAATGGAAATGCTGTTTTTTTCATAAAGAGCGGAATAAAAAAATCTAGTCTTTTTGAAGTCGCTGTAAAGGCTAAGCGTTTATAATAAATTGATTGATAAATGATCTACGGTAGATGTTACACATAGATGGATTATTTTTTAAATGGAGTATTTGTATTTAAACATTGAATAATTAGGATCAAATGCGAAGCAATCACTGTCTCTGGGAATCTGAGAATTATGATACGGAGGGAAGAATATCTAATTGAAAGTAAACGAAGAACAGAGCTCCACTTCACAGAGCAAAAGCAGATTACTTCCTGATCAACATGCATTTTTTTTAATTCAGCACGCCCACCACCGAAAGGTCTCTCGAAGGAATAAGATCATGTTTGAAATTTGTTTTGCTTTTCCTACCTATAACTTTAGTCTCATCCCACACTCAGTCAACATGTGTTTAAGGACGAATTCAGGATTGCCTTTGGTCACGTAAAATTTCATAGGCAGCCAGTAGTACTACTTCCACCTGCCTGGTTTCATCCAATCAAGGAAGCAAACAGTCGCTCTTTCAGGCACACCCAGTTTTCCACAGCACTTCACGCAACTAGAACTGCGGTTAACGAGTGATGCGGGCTCCCTGTTTCCACTGAGCAACTTAATCGCCTTTCCGTTCCGCAATGATCTTCAGGCCTGCGCCGTACCACATGCCCCATTTCACCTTATTCCTCCTCAATCCTTATCTTATTGCTTCCATCGTAAGACTTTATTCCTATAGCTTCTAATTCTCCGGCAGAAAAAATAATTTCCGCTTATACAACTCAAAAATAACAAAACGTTAAGCTTTGCTTCTTTGCTTTATACTTCGCCAGACTAAAATTGTTGGCGCCACTAATTGCCGTTCGCTAAATTTAGTGTGCCTTAATTTTGAAAAACTATTTCATTTAGTATTAAACATTTGGCTTAAAATATTGAAGTGTTCCATTGCATAGAAACTTCTCTTATTTATAAAAAAAATCAGAAATCTGCAAACGAATGAGAAAAAATATCTGCCTCCTGGTACACACGAAACGTGGATATTCCGAAATTGCAGAAACGGTTACCATAGCAAGCAATGTCTTACAAAATCCATCTGGAAATAATATTAACGGCTAAAATAATATACCATCGCCTCAATTCCTCTTCAGTACCAACCCATAACCCCATGCCCAAGTAGCCTAGCACACCTGGCAAATGCTAAATTGCGAAAAAATATTACCTGAAACTCCAAGAGGACGTAAACAGCTGAGAAAGCTGGGTAAGGAAAATACAAATATAAAAAGTGAGATATGTTAGTTGGTTAATTGGCTAACTTTACAAGTCTTTTCTGCAATTCACTGCACGCTAAAATGAATCCGAATCAAATTTACGCATTCTTTCTTAGCCTTTATATGTTTTTTTAAAAATGTGGGAAAAGTCATTAAAGCAAATTCCATAAATTTCCTAAACATAAACCACAGTTAATTTGAATGCCATGGGTCTGCGATCGCTTTTTCAGCGAAATGACTTGCGGGGGAAAATCAGCAATACGATTTTAAGAAACATTAATGTGAAACCATGAAGAACTATTAGCACTAGGAACTTTCTAGGAAATAAGCCCTGAGTGATGATGCGATGAGTTCGAATTCTGGTCAATTCATTTTATTCATGCAGATTTACCATACACATTGATTAAATGCCCTACACCCTCCTTTTTATATTGGTCTTCAGACGCCCATTATTACCGCATCCAGCCATAAGATGGCTATAATCCATAGTCTGCCATCTTATAATCTCCTCAATAAGTTTCACCCACCAAACTCGAGCACTCCCCTTTTTTCTTAATTTCCGTCCACCGCACCTTATCCATCCTACCACACAGCCACATCACGAATGCCTGAAGCGTACTCTCGTCTTCATTTCTCAGAGTCCGCTTTTCTTCCCCATACAATGCTACACTACATATTAAACTCTTCCCAACCTTTCTATACATTCTTAACCAAGATCACCGTCATAAGCTCCCTTCTATTGCTAACAACTATTTTAGCTAGCATTTTTATCTTTCTAATATCTATGCTAATATTTCAATTTTATAGCAGCGTACTACTCAAGTAATTAAATTTCACTCTTTGCTCCAGTATGTGCCCTCCTACTTTTATGACTGTCCACATTAAATTGTTGTAGGAAATCTATTACTGCATCTTCTCATGATTAATCTGCATTCATTATTTCCTGCATTGATTTCCTAATGCACCTATCAAATGTTGCAATCCCTTCAATTACTGACTAACCAACGCCTCATTGTCAGCAAATATAACCGACTATATCACTTGGCTTCATGGTATAATTCCAACATCTTGCTTTTATCATAACTTTTACCATTCTCTGGCATAAATGTTAAAATGCAAAGGTTACAACGGGCAGCTTTTTCTTGCCTTGCGGCATAGACTCCTCACCCTGATTCTCCTTCTGCCACCGTCACCTGTGCCTTCTGGTCCATGTATAACTTTCGCATGGATGTATTAAATGTCCAATTTATTCGTATAATCGAGAGTATCTTCATTACATTTTTCGAATTCAAATTTGTAAAACGCCTTTTTCAAATCAACGGTTCAAGCAAAAAAGTTCTGATTATAATCGTATGTTCCTTTCTATTCGTCTTCTCATTACTGCAGTCGGATCCCAAGTTGCCTTTCCTTCCTAAGCCGAAACCGCTGCAAGAAAAGCTTTGAAAATACCTGGGAAAACGATAATATTTCTGTCTATTTGGTAGGATAAACGAGGAGGAAGTATGGCTGGAAGATTTCGTGGAAACAGTTCTAAACCCCGTCGCGAGAAATAAGAAAGCATCCAAGTGCTAATACAATAACAAAATAAGTTTGATTTAACTCGCGGAAAACGTTATCCTTGACTGATATGATTAACTAAAGACTTACTAGAAGAGCAAATAAATTCCTAGAATATGAACAGTTACGGTATGGGAGGGGAGGACAAATTGGAGGGCTATTGGGGTGATGAGAAGCAGAGGAAAGTGAAAATATTTACGAGTGTAAGCATAAGTTTTGCTTCTTACCTCAATTTTGAAAAGTCTTTTGGCAGAGTGAATTGGAAATCACTGAAGATACTCATGAAAATAGGAGTAGATAGCAGAAATTAAAGATTCCTTTCATTCTTATCTATAGCCTAGTTGGCACAGGAGACCGTGGTTGATAGAAAATCAGGATGGGTGGTCATAGTTCGATGGGTAAGACAAGGGCTTCCGTTGTGACATCTCATCTTTTACGTTTATGCCGAGACAATGATAAGCGGTGCATGAAAGGACTTACATGTGGAAATAAAAGTAGGAAGTGAAGCGTAAATTGTATTCCCGGACGACTGGATCAGGAGTTGGTTTGTCAGGCATGTAAAAAATCAAAGACATTAGAATATTGGTTTGGAAATATGTGCATGAAGATGTATCTTAATAGAACCAAAGCGGTTACATTTTCTAGGTCAACAACATGGAGAACAATAGCGAAAGTATGAGGTCACAAAAAGGAGCAAGGGAAGCATAACATTGGATTTTGGAATTCCTATCCCTATTTGGGTGATATGTGGATTGCACTTCCGTATAGCACTCCGTCAATCTTAAGCAATCTTAAGTTGGCATCTGAAAAACCGGTTTTTTCTAAAGCAGAATTCTCACTTTAACGTGTTTCAATAGCTAAGTAAAATAAACAATTAGTTTGCCACTTATTTGAGTATCAACCCTCTGCTTTCGAGTAGAATTCAATAATGCTTAATTTCGGTGAAAAAGCTAGAACTGGTGTTTTAATCGTGGCAGATTATTGCCCATGTTCCTCAACCATTTCCCATTCCGAAAAAATTTTCCCGAATCCATCCTTTATACCTAGCCCTCACGCCACAAAATACCTCATTTTTCGGCTACCTCCGCTATTGGCGACTGTTTTTACTACTACAGCTACTGCTCTTGTTACACAACTCTTGCTGAAATAAGGACCCCCTGAAAGCTGAAGATCCTGGCCATTGCCAAAATTATTGGCCAAAACCGCAATAAATGGTATAAGCATGTTATGAGTTCGGACAAAATATTGACCCAGATACTTCTTAAGTACATACCATCTGGAGAAAGAGATTGCGAATGACCAGAGAGGCGATGGAGAGACCAGTTTCTATTATGAAGCGAAACAAGCCAAATAGCCTAATCCATGACAGTTATTTGGGATGATGATGGTGAACTAACGCTCTTAATAAAATAAGAAGATAGGGTATGTGTTGCCGATAAGAGTGATGGCTTCAAATACTGGAGGCCCTAGCATGAATAACTGCAGTGGCAGAGATTTTTCAGAGGAATTTCTATCCCTACTTGAGTTGCGTGTAATGACCACTTGATGTGCAGTACTCCATTCGTCGGATGGGACGCACAATGACGGTCCCCATGCCATATTTCGTTAAGGTCAATGCCGACGCCGGGTTTCCCTCTACCCCTGCCCTTTCCTAACGTAGTCCTTGATATACCAATCTACCTACTTGTCTCCAAATGGCGAAATTGATCTCGTCTTTCGGTAGCTTCCCCAAATAACCAATCAGCATTAGAAAATCCGTAAAAACACATACTCAGCTCAAAGAACATTTGATTAGTGCTGTGTATCACCTGTTCCCCTCGGTTCCAAGATAGAATCCTTCCCTTTTAAACATACGCACCTATTCTTACTGACGCAAACAATCGTAGTTGTACGTCAATAACACATCCCACAATAACCAACCACCAGCTAACCAACAACGCCTGAGGAAGGGTGGCAATATTAGTTGAGGAAAGAAATCGGTGATGTTGAGCGAAAAGAGCCTTTTCTTTCCGCCTTCCTAGGTGGGAGGGCTGCTGAAGGGTGGCGGAAGGGCGTGATGATTGGGAGAAGAAAAAACAGAAAAGGGGTGTGTGGCAGGAGGGTGTGAACCCAAGGAGTTGGAAGGGAAGAGAAGGAGAGCGACTGAATTTCTGAAAAACGGTAATTTTTTTCCTCTCTTTCCATCTTTCCTTCTTCGCTTACGCTCCTCCTACTCCTCCCACCACCCTAATCCTAACCCCTCTTCCTTCCCCAACCCCGACGGAACTGCGGCGCGCGAAAGAAAGACTGGCGTAGCGGGCAAGTGATGCAGGATAATTGGGAGTAATGGGACGACGCGAATGAAGATGAACGAGGTGGAGAAAGCCCGCCGGGAGAGAATAGATGTGCCCCCGGTTGCGGAGGGAGGGAGATGTGTTCGGGCGAGGTTCTCGGTGGATGGGTCGGGGTGTTTAGGGCAGGGGGTGGTGAGAAGGGTTGTTGAGGAGTGGAGGAGACATTGTGAGGGTGTGAAATAAAAAGGGTGGGGCACCAACACCATCTTCTTTCCCTTCCCTTAAAACCCTTAAGGGAGCGAGCGATGGGTGGCCAAGGGTCTGGGGGTGGAAGTGTAGTGGAGAGGGAAAGAGGTCGGCCCTTCCCAGGATTCACCGGGAAAAAAATACAGCGGAATTATGCAGATAAGGGGGTAAAAAGGGACTGACGAAATGGTCGGGGAGGTCTCCTGGGAGAGCGTTGAGGAGGAGGTGGGTGCTCTTTCTCGTGGAAAACGGGCGGAGGTGGTGGAGGAGGAAATATGCTTCAAGGGTCAGTTCGGTTCTGAAATGCGGCAATGGGTGTGGTTGGCGTGACTTGCTACGTCGTAACTCGGTGTTCAGTCGGTCGGACGAGCTAACTTGAGATGTTTCCGAAGACATTGCGACCATAATGTGTAAAACGGTGGTAGTTTTTATGGTCCGTATGGTCCTTAGCGTCGTCAGTCAATGCTTTTAAATCTCTATTATCCATGGTAACGGTCAAGAACTTTCAGAAATTGATGCACTCAGTAATTTGTTCAGAATCTTTGTTTCGCCGTATTGTTTGTTTTTATTCAAATTTTTAAAGTTATTCATCAGAATAAATGCATCTATTATTGTTCTTGGTTTAACTTATCGTTTATGTTAGTCAATATGCGTTCGGAAAAAATAAAATCTGTTTAGCTTATTTATTCTTTGATTTTGATGGCTATATTACCATCATTTGTTATTCAGCGCTATGATTTGTTGAAAGCAGCCCTGAACTCAATCATGTCCATAGCAAATTCCTTTAGGTCCTTGGTGTTGTTCTGCTTTGTATTTCAATTTTGATTGCGGATGTAGTTGCCCCTTGGTTTTCGTCTTGGGACTATTCCTTCTAATTTCCCCTCCATGACTTTCATAACGAATTCGTTGTATCTAAAAATTAGCCATTCCATCTAGGCTTTCTCTTTCTGATAGCGCTCCAGCCCATACTACGTCTCGACTAAACGATAAATGTACACGTAGAGGATAAAAATTTGTCGCGTCAAATTATGACACACTTAAGTTTCCGCTAAGGCTTCCGCGGAGTCTTTGACTTGAAGAGATGATATGAGTCTCTATGATACACTTAGTTAAGGTACCTAGTTAAGGTATTGACCATTCTGTTTTTTTGACGGTCTACTTTTATCTAAATCTCTAAAAAAAAATGAAAGGCGTAAAAACATTCACTCATGTTGATACAAAATAGCATTTAAATATTCATTTTGCCTTCAGTTTCCTTCAGTTCTTATGATAACTCATATTGAAGAAAGAACTAAGACTTCCTGGGTTAGACTTTAAATTTTTCCTTTCTTTTTTTTTTCCACGACAAGTGAATTCAGTATAGCACTTGTGTGTCGATATGAAGTACATATTGGGTGTGCGTTCGATCACATTCATGTATGAGAAATTTCGAGATTGGCGATGCCTTCTGAAGAGATCATTTTATGGTGAATAGGAAGACAAAAAATAAGTACGCATAATTATTTTTTTTACACATAAAAGAAAACAAGTTGTCAACAATTATATTAATTTCAATGGAGAAAGTGATTTTAGACCAATTTCCATGTTACATGTGAAAATAATGCACAGGAATTCGTCATATAAGAGCTATAGGTGGAAAACTTACTTTTCCTTACACTACAACTAAGCAAATATTGTATCATCGCAACTATTCAAATAAACAAGCTTTTTGCATGCATGAAAAGAGATATGGGTTTTGTTTACAGAGCATCCTGCCTTGATCTGATATACAACCCGCTTTCCCATTCCTTTAGGGCTTACAGGGAGTTCAGCTCGGGTATTGGCAAGCCTCTGAGGTGTATGCCTCAGCCAGTTCTTTGGCTAGCTTCAAGAGAAAATCCCTACGTGACATGGTGCACTCATTAGCCAGTTTGTATAATACATGTGCATTGATACCCACTAGGTCAAGGACGTTGTAGAAAGTGTGTACAAATAGGGTCTGACTAGATTTTGCTCCACGTGGTTGTGAATTCTCTTAGGTCATTGACGGGTTTCGTCTTTCCCTAGGTACGGGAAAGAATTGACTTGCTTTCTTCGTCAATTGCAATCTAATACTTTTGACCATACTTTGATGGCCTGAATAGCGTAAATCTGTACATGCATTTAGACGTAAACATCTGTTTATCAATGGTTAGATATGGCCCTGGAATGTAACAGCATTGAGAAATGTCAATAAAGCCATCCCAAACTTCGGAAAAAATAGCGAATTTTTCATTTTTGAGCCTATCGGGTCTCGTAGATATGGTATAAATCTACAAAAAACGCATTCTCTCTCTAATTGTACTGCAAGACATGGTGTTCTTAGCCAAGGCTATGTATGCCCTACTTCTGTAATCACAGAGAATCTTATCCCAATTTTTTCGTTGCGCCCCGAGCGTAAAAAATAGCTAAAAGGCGTCCAAATCACGGTCCAACCATTACATTTCAAGACATTACACCCCAGGGATAGATCCCGGCTATTTCACTTCGGAGGGACCGTTTAGAGAGATCGAAATGGCGCTTGAGATAATTTTTCAACGTCGAGAAAACACTCCTCTCTGACCTGTTGCAAAGGCAGCACTTCAGCAGTTTTACCCCCATCACCCAGGCTGAAAACAAATACTTTACCTTGTGTGAAGTGTCGAGGTACTGTATTGCAATTAGTCCTGTATTAAGAATTTAACATTCCGATTCTAATGCCGTAGTAAAAGCAGAATTTCATAAGTTGGATCTGGCCAGACCCGTTGGCGGTTTAAGGTTAATTCGGATTTTTTCTCGGGACGGTACCCCCGACAAAATTGTTTGGGCATATGTTTCTAGTCACTAGCTATGAAAAGTCAGGAAACACCATTCCCTTACCTCAAACGGTGCGGAAATGGTGGCAAAAAGAAACGCTCACTGGATCTGGCCAGACTCAGCGGCAGTTCTTGTGTTCTCTCGCTTCGTTAGCCGTTTCGCCTTTTCATTTGATGTCCAAAATCCTTTCGTTGCAAAATATTTCCGTCGCTTCGTCTTTTACTATTCCTTTCTCCTATGCAGGATTCTTCCATCTTTTATCCCCATGGCAATTTGATTTATTTATTTAACGTTTATTAACTGATTAATAGTTTTGTATTAATGAGTTTCTGAAGTCAATTGCTCGAATAGTTTTATTAATAATCACCATTATTCCTTCTCCTCCTAACTTGTAAATGAATCATTCTATAGCCTTCCGCAAGCAATAACCCTTTCCTCGCTGGCATCAAATTGGTAAATTCTACATTTTTTCCGCTAAAATGGAGTTCTAGTGGGTAAAATTATACCGACGCTAAGTCCGCCAGCACTCTTCTAATGAACATTTTCTTAGGGTGTATATTACCCACCCTGCCGAGTCCAAATATTTTGGAAAATAATGGGAACGAAGTGCATATGTAGAAGTAAGTGCAAGAAGAGGAAATTCAAGCTCTTGGACGTTTATCCTTTTTTTAAGTGTTATTTGCATATTTAACATCTTTTACATTTTCAGATACAGAAGATAATACTAGAGATGGGTATTCTTTCATTGGAAACAACGCTTTCTTGTCATAGGTACGAGGTACTTAATTGTAAAGTTATAATGTTTTTTGTTATAAACTCAACATTTTATCAATTTTTATATTAAAGTAAAGCTTGAATTTGATTATCCATTTCGAAAAATGTAACTTCGTCTACAGATAACCTTCTGTGATATTTTTATTTTATTTTTTACCCCTCATGACAAGTTCTCATAGGCAGGGCCGGCAATAATGTTTTCATCCTCCACATTCTACCCCGAATGGACTACTCACAAATACAGACTTTCCTGATTCTGCAAACAGAAATGCAATTTTAAAAAATTTTACCCATTAGCTGTGTGGCAAAATGGAGGAAAATAAGGTACATTTCATGATGCGGATTATCTCCCACGGTGCCCACCGTAATCCATTTCTCTCGGCTCCGCTATAAAATGCTCAAGATCGTTTTAATAGCAAAACAAATAAAAAGTGACTGCGGATTGAGCCGTCTAAAAACATGCGGAGAACACATTAGCATGTTCATGTAATTGGGTGTAAGCAAAGGGAGAAACAGCTTCCCTTGCCAGATCCCCACCAGAGACCCCGAAAACAAAGCTATAACACACTTACTCACCTAATCCTCCCACCTCCCTTCCTTCCATCCGCGCTAGCGCATCTTACGCCACAAGAGAAAATGAAATCGAGGAAAGGATGAAAAAAAAATAATGAGAAAAACGCGAGGGAGAGAGATAGAGAGAAAGGAAGAAAATGTGAGAAAAATAATAAATAACTTTAAGATTTCTCGTTCCCTCGCAAACTTTCGAGTTTTACGGCTCAAATAATTCTGTTTCTGTGTCCAGAAGGCGTGCGCCTCCAGCTAACTCGATTAAAACGGAATATATGGTGATGCGAGAGGAGTTGGAAGCAGCCAGCCAAGCTATGGCGAGCCTAGCAAGCGAGCCAGGTCGCTCGAAAAACAGTTGAATTGGAGCGAGAGAGAGTGTGTGTGAGAGAGAGAGAAAGATTTTGTTTGGAGGGACAGAGACAAAGAGTGGGAAAGGAGAAAGAACGATATAAAAGGAGAAACAACACAGGGGGGCTGAAGATAAATAGGGCAGGAGGACGTAGGGCTAAGGCTCTCAGCGAGGTCTTAGTCGGGATGGGGGGGGGGGGGGAAATTGGGTGGATTGAGAAAACAGAGAAAAGTGATGGTCAAAGCAATTAAGGTGCTGAAACAAACGGCACAGGTGCGATAAATAATCAGTCAATTATTACTTTTTCAATCCCTCACATACGTAAAGCATATGCGCAACACATGTATGTGAAACAATATTCCCAGTAGTCAAGTGGTTAATGTTGCCCTTCCATCTTTCATGGTTCTCCTTCCGTTCGATTACTGTCTTCCCTGGTTGGTCCTTAACTTAAGGTAGGTACCGTTCGCTCACTGTTTCCTCTCGATAATATTGTCATCTCGGCGTGAAGCGCACCCAGCTCCCCATCGCCCCTCATACCGTAGCATTTCCATATCGATGCATTACATTCTCCACCAGTTACTCTCGCTCCTACTGGTTTCTCACCAGAGTTTTTGTTTGTACCTTATTCTTCTAAGTTTTATGTTTACGCGTTTCCACTTTTTTCTCTCCTCTAATTTTCCAGTAAGTTCTTTGGTGACCCATGGCTTCTTAATACTTTCCGTATGCGTTGATTCGGCAATTTACTTGGCCGCTCTCATTATTCCCGCTTAATTTTCTCTCGTCTTTCCTCATTCGCTGCCATTTCCTTATCCCTCATACACTCCTGTTCATATTCCCCGGTATTATATTCTATTTGTTGCTTTCAGGGCTCCCTCGTTCTACTCCTTCACCCTTTAAATTTTACCTAGCTTCTGAACCTCTAGCACTAGCCTACCAGCCTAGTTTACCTAGGCGATTGAATATAATATTTTTCATGAGTAATGGAGTATGATCCGAATTTGCGTCTGCACGCAGAACGCAGCGCCAATTTTTAACGCAGCACAGTGGGCCAAAATCCAAAAAAGCTGGCCAAAAGTCGAAAAATGAAGTTCGCGCAAACCAACCAAAAACAGTTGATTTATATTATTAAGCATATGCTCTTTAAGATAGGGTACCATACAGAGCATGGAATACGCCATAATAATTTTTACCGCTGGTCAAAGTAGAGCTTGTGAGGGTGATTTTGGTGGCTGACATTTTTCCGTGGAAAATAGCGAAATATATAGATTTATTAAATAATCTTTATTTAGAATGTTGGTTTTAAAGTATTTGAATCCACAAAATTGATCTTAATTGCATGAATTAAGATAATGTTTGTTTTGTTTTCCTTGTTTTTTAATATTTTTATGATTTTTCAAATATTGTTCTGTTTTTTCATTAAATTTAATGTTTAACGGTAACTATCGTTTTTATCGAAATCAGGCTACACGGAGTTTATTACACTCTACAGAGAGAAGCATATAGAACAATATTCATAAGAAAATTCTTGCGATAACTTGCGATTTTAATTTTAACAACCATTTGTATTGAAAACAACCCCGGCCACTAGGGCCACATTGCCGGCCACTAAGCGAAGAAAGTATATAATTAAGGAAATAATTTTAATCTTGATTTTGGCACATTCTACTAAAATGGTTAAATGCAACGTAAATCTTGTCTCAAATTGCAATTTCTCGCTACGTTGGCGACTGGCGATTCTACGATGAGGAGGTCCTTGAGACCTTCCTCAGCAGAGTTAGGGACTAAAATATCTTTAAAAGGATTTTCCATGAATTGCGGATTTCCCTCAGGCATCGTGGGCAGGTTGTGGTTGAGGCGTTTAGGGGAAGGCTCGGGTCATGCACTTGCAGCGGCAGGCGCCCGCGCCAGATTGTTGAGGATTTGCGTCCCTCCGTGCTTGCTGGCCCCACAATGCTGGTCTTACAACCTTGCCAGTAATGACTCTTTTCTACTTCCCCAAATCCATTGTTAGCTGTTTCAAGTTATTCACGTGAGGTTTTTTTCTCAACGCACTAAATAGGACATACTGGCAAAGCGGAGAGTCAAGAGGAACTTCTCCGCCAGGCATTTAACGCTTGAAGGAACTCCACCGACAGACTCACCGATATACATGAATGAGTCACTATGCCCCGGCCGAAGAAGACTCTTCAGTGCAGCAAGGGAGGCAAAGAAGACTAAAAATTACGACTTCTTATGGATACGTGGAGGATATATCTAAGATAGGTAGAAAAACAACCTGCGGAACTAGTTTTATTCTTGGAAAATTATATCAGTAAGCTATAATTTTCCTTTTATCTTAATGAATATACCAAATATTATCAAATTAGAGGAACCTGAAAATATAATTATAATTCAGCAAAATATCCGTGGTTTGAGGAGCAATTTTGACGTTTTTCTGCTACATTTAAATACCCTGACCTTTGTACCTAATGTCATTATTCTCACTGAAATGTAGATTCATGATTTTGAAGCTAACCTGTGCACCATTCCAAGGTATAAATAATTTGTTAAATGTAACAATATCGCTCGTTCGAAAGGTATAATTGTATTTATCGAAGAAGATAAAATATGCTCCGATTGCACTATTGATTTAACTATTGCACTTCTGATTGATTTTTTATTGTTAACTATCTATAACTAACTATATGTTTAGAGTTTATTGGCGAAAACATCTAAAGAATATATATATATATTCTTTAGATGTTTATATATATTCTATAAACTTTGCCACAGGTGGGGCGGAAATAAATATAGAAACACAAAAAAGAAGAACACTCACACACTATACGTTCTGATATTTCGACAGCCGAGCTGCCTTTCTCACAGAATGAAGGATACTATCCTTCATTCTGTGAGAAAGGCAGCTCGGCTGTCGAAATATCAGAACGTATAGTGTGTGAGTGTTCTTCTTTTTTGTGTTTCTATATTTATTTCCGCCCCACCTGTGGCAGTTTATTTTTATTTAAATTATCGCGTGTGTGATTTTCCACGAACTCGTATATATATATATATATATATATATAATCATTGGAAGCTTTCACGAGCGTGAATACAAATATATATATATATATATACCTATATATAGTCAATCGATGAAAAATCACTCGTGGTGAAAATAAAAATCAACTGAGTTGTCACAGGCGTGACAAGCTAAAAAAGATGTAGGCACACAAAAAATAGATAACTCACACGTTTTTTTTGATATTTCGGCAGCACGACTGCCATATTCTGCTAGTCAAATAATCCGTCATCAAGCAGCTAATATAAAAAAAAAGTCTTCTTTAGATTGTCACGCCTGTGACACCTCAGTTGATTATATATATATATATATATATATATATATATATATATATATATATATATATATATATAAATTCATTTATTGAAGTAATTCAGCGATGCATTAACTTATCGAGGTACTCAGAGAAAACTGACGCTAACCGTTCACCGAAATGAAAACCATGGATGATCCAGGAACTAGTTACAAAAGCTAAAAGTAAAGAACTACTATTCAATAAGACCAAATGTCAACTTAATAATGACAGCCTGAGGAAACATTTCCTTAAAATAAATTGCGAAAGGAAACCGGGAAAAAACCTTTTGATCAGTACTACGTGAACAAGTTCCAAGTATTCAATTCAAATATAAAAGAAAAATGGAACTTGTTCAAATAATTAACTGGAGAAGAAAATGCTGTCAAACGAGACCTGGAGCTAAAGATTGACGGAGAAATAGTAAATAATCCCTCTACTCTAGCAGATGAATTTAATAAATATTGTACGAGTGTTTTTGATTCTGCGCAATCATTCCACGATACTCGTTATAACTTACACTTAAAAAACCCTAGTAAAAAAAATGCTGTGCTGTGCGGACTACCATTCGTCTGTCTCCTAACCATCGACCAATCTGGCATGGATGACCCTACCAGGAGCATTGCTTCCGCCAGTGCAGCTCTAGGGGTCATCGGAGCACGCAAGCCCTTCCACCACGACAAGGTTGTAGTCCAAGAGACTTATGAAGATTTATTTCGGAGGACGCTGCTCACCTCCGATTCCTTGTTATCTTTAATTTAATTTCAAAATATTAAATCGAAGGAAGATTTAGATCCAGATGTGAAAAAACTAATTGACTATAGGAATGACGAATGTGAAGATAAGAGTGATTACGAGTCATAAGAGGATGAGTGAACACTTCTTACCATTATTATCATTCAAAATATTTATTCAAGTTTTTTATAATGATATTATACACAATATATTTGTGTAATATTAAAATTTAAATAATAAATTATCATGATCTCTGCCTCTGATTTACATTTACGTTGAATCCTGATCCCAGTAGTGCGACGAAATTATAGCAAGATGCAATTGAGTGGAACGTTGCCAATTTTAATGTAATTTTGCAATAAAAATGAATTAAATATTAATTTTTTTGTACAATTGTAATCTACATAAGCAATAGCAAAAAAATATAGACGTTTTTAACTAGATGCAAGTTCATTTTCTTCTAGAAACATATTTTTAATTCCTCCCATTCCATTGCAGTAATCATAAAATGTATTATGCATAAAAATTCTGCTTGGACTTTTTTTTCGGGTTTTATAGTTCCTAGCATTATTTTTAATACAGTATTTTGATAATTATCATAGGAAATTTTGAATTTAATCTTGACCACTCAACCATAAACATTAAGCTTTGTTATTGCATATTTAATTTTTATGCAATTAATAGCGCTGAAACCGTAAGAGATATTGAAAAAATAATAAAATCACGTTTATCAGCCAAAATACCTTGCAATTCATGTTGCATATGGACTGGAAATTATTAGAGTTACTAATTTTGGCCAGCTTTTTTTCAGCTTGTCCCACTGTGCGCCGCTTGTAAACATCTGCCTAGCAATTATATAATCCATTTGATCTCTCTCCATGTCTCCCGGATATTTTTGTATGCACCCACGTCTGCAGTTTTATGCTCAAGGGAACTGAAGCTGTCATCGTGGGTTAATGAGAGAACATTTTTTTCAGTAAAGTAACAAAAAATACGTGGGCTTCATTTCATTTGAGTACATATGAATATCCGATGGAACTCAATGCACATACAGCCATGTAAAATATTAAAGAGTTAAATTTTCCATGCATGCTTTAATAAAAACATAACCAATATTACATGAGCTATAAATAATATTTGGCACAGTATTTAAATATCAGGCGAAAATATTTTTAAAATATATATTTTCAAATCTTTGACTCGTCGTGGCAACTTGACATTTATTATCCCTCATTATAATAATATGAGATGTATTATTTCGCCATTAGAAGAAACCTGTGCATATGCAGATACATTATTATGGAATATATCTCATGTAAATGCGTGCTAAAATAACATTCAATTGCCAAAAAACCACATCGCTATAGTAATTTTTCACTTTTGTCCACCTATATCAGCAACAAGAACATGCTTGAAAAATCTCACGGGAATATTTACATAGACAAAAATCGCTCCAGCCACTTTAAACCAAACTTTTGTAATAAATAATTTATTTCTCCTCCAAAATTCAGTTTTATCCTCGCCACATTCATTTCTCGTCTCTAACCCATGCCATTCTAATTCTTTTCCATCCCTCTCTTACCCCACCCACTGCATGATTTCATCCTCGGTACTTCTCTAATTTCTTTTCGCAGTTGCTCCTACACGCCATCCACCTCTTTTCCCCTAAGGTTACTGTAAGCATGTAAACGTACACAACCGCGAAATCACCTGATTGAACTTTATTCTCAACTACTAGCATCCTGTTACTCACCTGTTCATGGCTCATTACCCTCATCCCCAATTTTGCATTCAACACCAAGGAAACCCCGCAATGACTCCCTTCTCCCCCACTTTAGCACTAATAATCCCGGTTGTCCTTCGCTCGCTGCTCGCTCGCTGCACAACCATGATACAGCCATAATCTCTTTCTCCAAATCCTTTAGAATATTTTTTGTAGCTTTCCTGACCTCATCTGAGTCTTAGCATTCCATGTTTCTTTTCCCCCACTGTTTAGCTCTTCATCTTCTTGGTCTACTCTTATGATATAGACTCTACTCGTATGATATATTAAACTGTTGCAGCTGGGCACGACAACCACCCCTTTAGGCCGAGCCCTATAGTTGCCAGAATATAATACTAAACATATAACTGGTTTGCATTATGCCTTGGGAAATATATATTTTAGGAGGCTTACCCATCTCCTTTCATGGAAGTATTTTTAACGTGCCACATTCACGTGAACTACTATTCGTCGTCGGGCTGCTACCTTTCTACCCATCTGGCATGGGTGGACATACCATGAGCAAACATTATTGCTCCCAGCAGTCCAGATCTAGGGATTATAGGAACATGCTTGAACTTCCACCGTGTCAATGTTTTAGTCCACGTATAAGAGGCCAGGTGGATTTGGAAAAATACTTTTGTATTCTGTTACTACTGCTTAAATGCAAGCGAATCCGAATGGTTAAAACGTTTGTTACTTTTAACATGAAATAAAGAAATTATTATTTTGTGATCTACCACTAAGGTAGCTAATGCTTTTGTAGCAAGAAATTGAAAATTGTCGAGGTCTATGTATAAGACTTCGTGTACACATTTCTGAGCATATTTATGAATATTTATAAAAAAAATTAAACGATATAGAAGAACAAAATCCTTAAGTTGCTTAAAACATGACTGACCACCCATGACCAATATGAAATTAGGGAAATACACTAATTTGCTCTACTTTGAGCTCAGGCAAAACATTCCGTTGAGTGAATGAATATTGGTCATAATTTCCATTCGCTTGCAATCGTCGATAAAACAGTTTCTTAATGTGGCCCACCACTGCATTCAGTTCAACATAGAATTCTATCATCTCCTTGGAAATATTACTTATGTACCTTCACAAGGCTTTCCTGTTCTTCATATTAAAAATCAGCCGCTTCAAAATAACATGCCGTGAACTGATATATTAACCATGTATTCCTGATGCACCTCACAAATTTTCGGCCTCTTTATACTCCAGCGGAATGAGTCTATTGCAGAGTGTTTTTGCAATGCATTATCCGTGAGGTTATTTTATTGGAATCATGGGGCAGATTGACCTAGTAAATTAAGTACCAGGTTGAACCAAGTTGAATTTTTCTGGCCATAAACATAGTGAAATATTATATTTTCTAATCTTTTAAATAACTAGATGATTCCTTTTCATGACCTCTTGTTCATATAATTATTATTTTATTTCTTCAAGAGATATAGTCCCATTAATTGATATTATTATTTTATTTTTCACTGTGCTGAGTTTTATGGTTCCTATGTGCTATTTGATAAATCGTATAGTAAAGACTTTTTGAAGAAGTAGAATAATCCGTATTTTAGTTTATTACATAGAAGCAAGCTTTAAATTATGTAAACTATTCACTATAAATTTAAATTTGAGGTAAATGAAGGACTATTTTAGGCAACTATTACCCTTTTAAAAACATCTGGCAGTAATAATATTACTTTCTTTCAATTCACTCATTTCTTATCACTTTACTCCCCAAAGTGTGGAGTACCTGAAAAGGACTTTTTCACTCCCATTAAAGAGGATCTGATATTCTGCACATAAAAGGAGGTGGCAAAAAAGCGAGTCATGTACTGATATATGAATCATATCCTCCAGCAGATCACCACAAATGTTCAGCCTCTTTCTATTGCAGCGGAATAAGCCTTAAGTGATCTTATAACACATTGGCCGCGAGTTTTTTTTGTTTTATTAGCAGCACGGAGGCAAAATTCCCTTGTAAATTACAGCTGCAGCAGTTATATCCACAAAATCTAAACACCAGGCCTCACGGTTAACATGAGGCAAATCCCGAATGAGTTGTTAAACCACTCATGCAGCAGATTTTCCGCTTCAAATCGCCCAAAATCAATGACTCTGTGTGAGGTTAATACTTTGCGCAGGGAGTTCTTGTTCAAGATTTATATCATATCAATGAACGTATATCAGTCGTTGAACAAAATAAAACTAGGTCCAGCCCGATAGCAGTGGATAGCATTATCAGTGGAAAAAATCTATATCGTTATTCTACCTGCTGATATTCCGACACAACCAATCCGGTTCTAAATACGGGAATATGTGGGCTTTGCATCAGATGTTTGAGGGAAAGTTGATAAATTACCTTTTTTTCCTCAGCTGCATAAGTTACGTTCTTTAGAATTATTTTTTATTTACAATAGGAGCTCAAGCATAGAATCGCTAACGATGAGAGGAGGATAGTTGATTGTTAGTGTGGTTTCATAGGTAACAGATCAACAAGAGATCACATTTTCATGATAAGAAAGCTACTTGTGAAAAGTTATACATTGTCCTACACTATGTATGTATTTTAAAATGGCTTTTGACAAAGTCAACAGACAGGCAATGCTGACAAACCTTTGAAAATTAGGGGCACGTAAGAAATTGATGAACCTCATCGATATCACTAAGGAGGGATCAAATAGTAGAGTAAAAATACTGGAGGAGTCAACCGATACCTCCAAAGTCAACTGGATTCATACTGGATTAATGGGCAATATTACTTATAAAACAGTCGAAATATAGAAGGATATGCTGACGATTCAACAATTATCAAAAGAACGGAAAAAATAGATAAAGAAAACTTTACTGGCTTTGAAAATGTTGCCTGCAAGATGAGTTTATCATAAATGACAAAAAAGCCAAATACTAGGCTTTATAAATAGATCGATATTAATACAGAGAAGTACTAAGACTAGACAATAGAGCGTCAATGATATGTGTAAATAATGCAATCTCAGGTGAAATAACACAGATTTATACAAGTAATGATTATGCTCTAATATTCTACGCTCTAATATTCAACGCATGGAATCCAAGCATAAAATCTAAAAAAACCTCCATTAGACCATTTATGACATAGCATTGCGATACATACATTAATGTACAGAAAAATACAAAAAAAGACTTGAAATATTTAGAATAAAAATGCTGAAGAATCTTTGGTCCAACACTGGAGGAAAAAGGTGAAAAGATAATCAAGAGAAATGCTAAATTAAACAAGTTGACTAAAGAAGAAACTATACCCGTTTCATGAAATTACAGAATACAATGGTTAGGTAACACTACATATATTACATAGACAAGAGAGGGAAATAGAAATTATGAATAGATAACAGATAAAAACAGACGCAGAGGGAGACCTATGAAAAGTTGGGGAGAAAAGGAGACAAGAGGATTTACAAGGAATGAATATTTCCAACCGGGCTGAGCTGGCATAAGGCGCCTATTGTTGGGAATGCCAAACCATTCTGGGTTTAAGTAGCCAAGGTGGAATAAAATTTACAATAGGATATCGTACCAGGAGTTAATGTAAAAGATCTAAGGTCTCACCGGCGAATCTGATGCAGAAAGGATTCTCGGGTGTTCTACCGGGTAAGACACTCTATATTTGCCGACGTCTCTAAGAACTACTTATTCGTCTTCAGGGCATCTGAAATCTTTAAATCGAATAATTTCTTAGCGGTCATATTTGAGAGTATGCAATTCAGAAGTAGATGTAGATGAGAAACAAGTCGTTCTTCGTAACCTCGAAAAATATGGAGCCTTCTACCCGGTGGAACACACGAGAAAACTTTCTGGAGTACCTACTTAATTTTTTGGAGTAAACTTTACCATGGAGACGTTCACATGGTGAAGATGATGGTGAAAGTCAAACTCATAACGGACTTTGAAGATTCAAAAATAATGAATAATGTGATCCATTACTTGACCGGATTGATGCAGCAAAAACAAAAAAACGAACAAAATAATGGTTGATCTCGCTCTTCAATGTATGTAAGCAGATTTTTACAGAAAAAAAGTTGAAATAACCAATCAGAGCGCAGCTGACGGAAAAGTGGGCTTGCATAAGGTGGACAAACTGCATCGTCAAATCAGACCAAAAGAAGCTGGCTAGAATTAAAATAGAAGCCATGTACCAATGTCGTAATAGGAAACAGGAAAAATCTCAGCCAGTAGTTATTAATCACGTTGAAATTACTGCTATAAATTGATATTCATCGTAAAAATATATCAAGATTGGGTATCAATTCAAAGGGATTTGATTTCACAATTATTATTAATCTTTACGCTTCGAAGA
Organism: Pyrrhosoma nymphula; assembly: GCA_963573305.1. Taxonomy (NCBI): domain Eukaryota; kingdom Metazoa; phylum Arthropoda; class Insecta; order Odonata; family Coenagrionidae; genus Pyrrhosoma; species Pyrrhosoma nymphula. The sequence continues at coordinate 44,755,134 of OY754334.1, forward strand.
AAGGAGGACCACTTCAATGCGTAAGAGGTAGACAAACTAAGAAGTTGGAACTTTAATCAAGTGATAATCTCCTAGACGGCGCTCTTAAGGTATTTTACCCTCCTTGGATGAGAATGGAAAGGAAGGTTCAGGGGACAGTAGAGGGACACCTGTTGTAATGGGATGGGAACAGATTCATTAAAAAAAAAGTTCGACCACACATATAGCAGTATATATTCGTTTATTTTTGCATCGCTTCCTCCCGAATGTTCTGCCGGGTGGTGTGTGTGTGGGAGTTATTGAAGTGAATTAAAAACGGTTACGGTGGTGAAGGGGGGGGGGGGGAAAGGAAAAACGTGGAGGTGGGAAGGGAAGAACGCATGAAACAAAAAGTGGTGGGGAGTGGAAAAAGAAGAATCGCCAATTATTCGTCCGCGCGGCGAAATTTATCGTGGGCCGGTGCATTGTGGGCAACCATTAGCGTGATTCAAACGCAAAACCCACTCGCCCGGACTTGATTACGATTCGATCCCCCTCTCCCACTCCACGTGTCCCAAGCGTCGCGTGCGAGGCACGGCCTGTGGACGCACGCAGCGCCACACTGAGGTAGCAGCGGCTTGATAGAGACAGAACGGAAAAGAGGTGAGCAGATGAGTTTACGAAAAAAAAAATTAAACGAAAAAAAATTCAGCTCCATTGATCAATTGACGCCCTGATGGAAACAGGGCGATAGGGAGACTGCTTTAATCAAATGGATGGTCCCTTTTCTTTTTTTTGTATTATCAGTGCACGCTGCTTCCACTTTGTGGGCCTGAACGAGCCATCTGTGTGCCGATATTAATAATCATATCGATTGAAACTCTATCCACCCTTTAGCACGATTCGAAACAATACCTATGTTTCACGCTGTAGCGAGGGAATAAAGAACCTATCTGTGGTGAATTTATTTTTTGACAAATTTACGGTTGATTGTTTACGTGATATTTTCGCTAAAATCATTAAACTTATCCCCAACAAGGAAACAAAGTCACAGTATTTCGGAGATTTGTTCGAAGCATCAGCGTTTTTCAAAAATAATTTCGATACCAATCATTTCAATTAGTTCGTAATACAAAGCATGATTGGAAAAATAAAAGGTCGATTACTAACAGATTTTTATCTTCCGAAGGTTTATATATTTATTTTTATTGCTAGTGCCGAGTGATAAACGAGCACGATATGAGGTAAAATATGCATAACGTGGGTATAATTGATATCGCACTTAATTCAATATGAATCGTTATTTAAGTAAAACAAAAAGAATATGTTTTTGGCGTCAGGTTTCGCACAAGAGCTTTATAATATTCAATTATGAAATTTTCGCAATGAGGCACACTATTTATTTTTCAAGCGTACCAAAATACAGATAATGCAAGGATTTGAAATATCACGTGATAAAAATCCAGTTTTTAAATGCTTCCGCAAAATCAACAAGGACTGCTTTATGCGTCCTACCATGTTAACGACTACATCAATATTGAGGGCTGTATCTATTTATTTTAAATAATATTTCCGTATTGTATAATACCGCAACACAAAGATAAAGGAGCTCTAAGAACGGAGGTACATTTTTAGTTAAAACTAAAATTAAGTTATATGTACATTTAAAAGCATGCAATTAGAAGAACGTTTTTATGCGCGATGTTTGGTAGAATATCCGCTTCCCATTGGAATATTGAGAACAAGATATAAGATTTTTTATACAGCTGCACGCCAATGAAACAGGCGTCTGCCAACATGAAACAATGCGGTGGCCATAAGTGCGCAGATCAGCCGGAAAATCTTTGGAAATCTACTGGAAAAATTTGGCCTTCCAAAATGTTATATAAAATTAATGGGAAACAGTTTAAAATTGTTTACTATTCAGAATTAATTAATTTAAAGAATGATAAAAGAAGGTTTGCAGGGAAAACCCTTGCATTTACTAAGTGATATCTTTCCAGCGTCCCGTCATGTCAGCATATGTCTGGGGAAGCAAAAATCGGTGTATGCAGAAGAGCTCTCCTCTCGATGTTGATGGAAGCGAAACCTGAGCATGCAAGGATAGGAATAAGAGTAGGTACAGGTATTGTAAGTTTAAGAGTATGTATTGGTAATGGGGTACCTGAGAAATATTTGCGGAAAGCGGAATAGATAGGTTTAAGTAGGAGTGAGAATGGTTGAGAGTCAAATGACGAAACAGATTTGTGATAATGGTATGAATGTGATAGTGGTATAAATGGTGTGAGAGGGTGGGCTTGACCAAGAAAGTCATGGGTGAAAGTAGTTGAATTAACTCTTTAGAGTAGGAATATTAGGAACCTTAAGGATAGAAGAGCGTGGATGAAGCAATGAATTAATGTAATAGAAGTTTAAGACATAGAAGGGAAGGAAATAAATTACATAATGGAGGAAATTTCTAAAAGTAAGCGTTTCTTAGGCCTAATATTAATACAAAGGTCTTTGACTTTGCCTAACCAAAAAGGGAATGGAGTGATGGGTATAGTATGTATGATTATATAGATACTAGTTAGTTGTAAGGCGCCCGTTGAATGATGATGAATTGATTTGATTTGTAGCTCCATCTAACTCGCTTTCCTCCCAGGAATTAATCTGTTAGTCACTTTTGAGAGTAACAAATTAAGTGAAAATATTTTTAATGGAAGTTACCATGAAGAAAGGATAATATCTAAAACGATAAGCGAAAAACAAAACTATGGAAAAAGAATCACCCACCCACCCACCACCCACCCACCACCCATCACCCACCACCTAACCACAAGTCTACCACTTCCTTGAAGTAAAAGGCAGGGCTTTACAGGGCTTAAATGCGTTTCCGAGACTGTGGTTGCATCATACAGCGTTTCAGTTTCAGTAATGAGCGTAATTATATACATGCTAATAATGATTCGCAAGTACTAAATCCGGCGATCATTCATACGGTAACATTAACATATTTTTCTCACGTCGGCACTCTTTTCTTTCTGAATTCCCATCAAACCTCCCACTCCCATTTATACAGAGTTGTCGTCCCGTGAGAAAGGGGGGCGTGGAAAGAAGAAAAGTCTCAAGAAGGCAGGAGATTGGAAGAGGACCGGCAGTCAAGTCAGGAGCAGGAATACTGGTGAGCAGCCATTCCTTTTCTTTCCAATTTCATTTCTTCCCAAGGGATTATGAACACTCCCCTTTTATTTTATTAAAGAATATCGTGCGTAACGGCCACGCGTGTGTACATATACATTCACAATCGTAACCAAAATATAAAGTATGATGACCTTGGAGGCTTAATCATCTTAATGTGTGACATTGTGCAAAGAGAGAAGTCTCATGAACACGTATCACGCAGTACTTGATTAGCCCCAAAAAACCCTATTCCTTGACATCAGTACTTATTCATTGGCCCGCGGGAATCCTGGCTCAAATTTCACACATAGCTGACAGAAAATACTGAATTAAGAAATATTATTTTCAAGATCTTCACAATTTATCACACCTGCCAAAAATGACGGAAATATGATTCGAAATAACTGCCACGAGAAAGAATCGACCAGCACTGGGAATCGATCTACAGAAGTATGACTTTTCATGACAATTAGCAGATTACAATGCAAGGCTTCACAATTCACATGGAAATTTAAGCAGGATTTAAGGGAACTCAATATTCTGTCCTCATGTTCCATCACGAGGGATAATGAGACCAAGGTATTCATTAACACGCGATGAACATGGAATGTTATCAACTGTATTAACTTTATTGGATTAACGAGATTATGCTAACAATGGCATCCAAAAAATCAAAAAGCAGCTGGCAAAGAAATAATTGTGCAAATCACAACCCTCGATCAACAGACAATTTTAAAAGGGTATACGAGTTTTGAGATGTTTTGAGAGCAAACAAGTCAGCGTTTTTACAGAAGAGGGATATTGGGTGAAAAAAATAAGATTAAATGATTAATTGGTTCCTTAATGCCTCGGCATCAGTTAAAATGATTACGACATAAACTTGAAAAACCCAGAAGCTTAAATGCTCGCATTAAATACGGCAGTAATTGATCTGTACGATCCATCAAGAGTTAGCATATTAATGAGATGGCTTTAACGTGTGATTTATTGACATACCAAATTATAACCGCAAAATGTTCCTAGATTGGTCGGCATGTGAAATTAACTAAATTAATCACTATGGTAAGCAAATGACACTGATGAATAAGTATTCCCAAATTTAAAAATTAATACATCTCACATCAATGGCAACATGAGAGCCTTAAGCACATATCAAGCATGCAACATTCATAGCATACATTATTTGATACACCGATAAATAAAGATGGGTGAGGCTATCAATTTTTGTTGGATGACGAATAATTAGACTGAGCATCAGCTCTAATAGATATGATGCCTAAGACCCAAGGAAGAATAATTAACTTTAACTTACCGTAGGTACTATAACTAGCTTACTTAGCTAGTTAACTATAGCTCACTTAGCTAACTACCTAATTAACTTGCCAATTTATATTTTCGCAACGCTGTTTCACAGTATGTTACTTATATGCCGTGGGGAGTCTCGGGACATCTGGTTGGATCAGACAAGCAACTCGTTAAATATCCAAAGAGCTTTTCAGTAGCGTGACGGTCGTCAAAAGACGTTTACAAGTATTTATTGTTGTAAGTTTTATGAAAATACTTTTCAACAGATAAGCGTTACTTACAATTAACAGAAAACATAATGAAATTTTGAAAAAATAATACTTTTGGCGGAGTTATAAACAACAAACGGAGTAACTTCGTAATCTTCCACAAATTTACTGAAAGAAAATAATTATAATTCGAATCTAGTGGCGTAAGGTTTCATTCTGTAAACAAAAAAGCAGTTCGATAAGCTGATATGAGTGCAACTAAATTAATAATTTTGTAGGATTGCGGCTCATAATGGTCGAATAACTTACGATAGCATTGATTGCTTATTTTTTTCATTTATTTAAAATTTTATCCCCTTTAGATGGATCTAGCATCTGGCTGGAATTCAATTAATTGGATGGCTCCTTAGAATTTATTTCAATTAAATACCACAACCAATTATTAGAATTTATCATTCAACTATTTCTACTAGTGTAAAATGACTTAAGGTGTACAAGTGTAAGTAATTTTAGCTCAGCAGAACCCTCAGAAGTTCAGGTAATTTGCGAATATAAGCTATTTATCCGTAACTAACACATTTACCTGTTTCCGCAACACTGTGTTTTGCACAAAAAAATAGTAAGAAAACAATCCGAGGTATTGATAACAAATAAATCTTCCTTAGAAGAGTTGAAACATTCAAATGGTAGTAATGACTTAAAACGTTTATTTTATGGTTAATTAGCATAAGTTTCTTTCTCTAACATAAAATTGATTACTGAAAAGTATTAAAGGTAACCATGAACAATGTCCACTGAGTTTTACAGTACAGTGAAAATAATCCTTATGACCATCATACGATGGAAGTAATGCTTACATACGTGACCTTGTAATAAGAAATTATGCATCAAAACTCACTTGTCACGTTTGTAAATGTTTGTCACATGCTAATGAATCAGAATTTTGTAATTTACATGTACTTTAAAGTAGTTTTCCTTGAAATATTATTAGCTGTAAATCAATGAGCAGGTAAATACAACATAAATTCATAGATGTACTAATTTTCAAAGAAAATGTAATTCAGATTCATAATTCCAGCAACTAATTCTCAGGCACAGACGTTATTGGATGTATGACTGATTTTTTCCCCCTGTTACTTTATAACTGTTTCATGCTTTATAATAATTATTATAGGAATAATTTTTAGAAGTACAACATAAGTTGAGAGATAGATAAAGATCAACTAATTAGTCTTCAAGTAAAATAAATATCCCATAAACATTTTGGAAATGCGCAATTTTAAAATTTATCTGACTCTCATTCTCTGAGGGACAGGAAAAAGCCAACAAAGAGCAAAAATCTAACTCCTTTTTGTGGGGACTTTTCAGAGTTGATCAAGGAATTCAAACTGAGAAATGAACTTTTCGCTTTCAAAATATGTGAATAAAATATACCACGCCAAATGTCAACTCTTCGACATCATCGGCACGATAATGTATTCATCCAACCTTTCTCAATATTATACCCAGTTCCGAGCCCCAAGAAAAAATTGGTCCATTTTTCCCTATCATTGTAAAAACCATATTAAATCCCTATTTCCCCAAATTCAAATTGAGAAACATAGTTTCCTTAGCTCAGCAAGTCTTCAATCGTGAAATCAACCTGCCAAATGGGTTGACAACACTTCTCCCACATCGCGTTCCAATTCACCATTTCCTTCCATTCTCCATTCCTAACTTTCATTTACCCGTCGTAACTGTCGTTCCCAATTGTCCACATTTCCGTAACTTAACAGAGAAGGTTGGTTGAGAGAGGCCATGGCCATGGTTGCCAGGCGTGTCCACACAAATTTCCGCCAAAGACCCCAGGGGAAAGAAAAAAAGAAGACCTTCACGTTTTCTCCGGCCCTTTTGCTTTAATCTCTTCAGGTAGAAAACGTCTCACGCACCCTTGGCCAAAATGACGCGTTTACAGGTTTCCGGTTTCCCTTTCCAAATATTTCTACTCTCTATCCCTTTAGCCCTTGAACAATTTCCTTTCCCCAACTCCTAAGTATCATATAAAAATATCCAATTTATATGATCGTAACTTCCATAGAACTGAAACATAATGCCAATCCGAATGGAATAATAAAATTACTACATAATTAGGGTTAGAAAGCGGTCCACCAGCCTCTTCGTGGGGTACCTGGTTACGGCTTATGCTGGCTAATGGTGGCCGTCAGCGTGTGGAACTAACCACCCCACATGCAGTTATATTGGTTCCGAAACGAATGACCAGAAAAGCCACCCACAACCGGACCCTCTCGGATGGGGATCCCAATGGAGTTGAGAGTAGCAACACCGTTAAGGGAGCTCATATGCAGTGGACGTAAGCCCTAAGTGACGACTGCCTCGCATGCCATGCTGTCAGCGACCCCTATCATCGGGGGTATATGGCAAGGATACACTCTTTGTAGTGTTAGATGCAACTAGAACAAGCCCACCGATCGCAGCAGAATCTAAAGGCCACTCTCCAGCGAAAAAAGGCAACTCTCCAGCGACCGCCAGTTCAGAGGAATACACCACCGGCCAGACTACCCTCCTCGACACAGGCAACCTCTCCACCGTCTGACGTTAGAGCTCTTTTACTGCCAGAATCTCCACCAAAAGGGTAGTAAGTAGGTCAGGCCGTCTCTAAACTACGATCGTGGTTATTAAGCACACACTATTGTGAAGGACGAGCTAGGCAGAGAGATTTCACCGCATGATCTCTCAGCGGGGTAGCCATCAGCCCCAGTTGAATGGACTCAATGACGAAATCCTAACAGACACGTCGGACCCCTAGACAGTCAATTGTGTGGTCTGCGCTCCTGCCAAAATAATGGCTCACTTCCAAAATAACGCCGCCTGCGAGGTTATAGCAGCTATAAGGCTGGAGCCAATAGGGGGCAAGATCACGCTGGCGTGACGGCAGGCGTTGAGAATTCAATGCGTGATGGTATACATAATATAATTTCACCTGCCACACAGTTCAGGCGGAAGTACTCATTTACCACCAAGCACCAAGCCTGATATCGTTCTCCTCGACGACCTCACTCGCTCTATGTTCGTGATTGAGATTTTGGCTTCGGCTGAAACAAAAATAGGTGCAAGAGAGGAGGAAAAACAGACTAAATAGCAAGATCTGCTTTTTGAACTTCGGAAAATTTACCCCGGACACACTGTGAAACTAATAGTCCTCAAAATAGCTGTGCTCGATCAAGTTAAGGGTTTACTGCTAAATATCATGAAGTCTATTCCGCCCTGCGTGGCACAGGCGGAATCACTTGTTGCGCGCATGTAAAAGACCGTCAATCCTGTAGTCACTCCGTCTACTTCGTTCGCATGACCCCAACGCAGCATAGCCACCCATATGATTGGCGTCGGATGTAGCTGCGAAAACTGCCCAATTTCTCATGAGTCTCCGACCATTATGGCGTAAATGAAACCTGATGCTTGCAGGGAACTCTGAGGGTAATGCTACAAAAAAACTTGTCGGCTTGAAGGATCTGCTGAAATCATGGTGAATTGTAGGAATAAATTTGACATTAGCGTAATCGTTGAGAGAATGTTCAAATTTTGAAAAGCTTTCACTATCTCGGTTCGTAATGGACTATTATTTGAGGATAATTTGCGTCAGGATATAAAAAAACCAACTCTTTCTTCTTTGATGGAGACCTAAGGACTAGTAAATTTATTACATTTCTTTATCAGCCAAAGAGTTTTATTAGCCCTGAGGGGGTCTTCGGCAAAGGAAAAGAAACGTTAGTATTTAACAATCATGATGTGGGTAATCCCAAAAGAACAATTTTTTGCTGAAACTATGGTTTTTATCCACGATTAAAAATAAAGAAAATTATGTAGGATTTAAGCAGAAAGTTAACAGTTTGGCAAGAAATTATTAAACTGATAACTTACAAAGGTGAATATTTTCACTCCAATTTTCTATTGAAAAATTTACTCACAGCGAAACAATAACCAGCTCAGAAAAATGTCTAATGCCGCTTTAAATTTGCATTAAATGAATGACGGTTTTCGTTTACCATCCGGGATGAGAAGGAATATTTAAAATTCTGGAAAGCCTTTATACGGCCGACAGCCTTTTTCTTCTATTTCCTATTATCCTAATTGTAAGATGTTAATTAATTGAACTAATTAAGGAATAACTAGTAATAATAATTATGTAGCAGTAGGGGTAGGTGGCGCTTTAGTAAGCTCACCTTCACTGCAGGAGAATATCTAACCTAGCATTACCTCTCCTAAAGTCTCAGATTTAACGGCTATAACTCGCATTAGTATTCGGTAATGATCTCCTCAACAATTAATTTATTAACCCTTAGAAGATCGACAACAGAGTGTTTTAAGTGTGCCTACCTACAGGCATAAACTTATCAGTGAAATATAATTAAAATCAAACGTTTTTTTAATAAATTTACGATTGAAATATTTTAATATTTTCCACTAATGTAATTTTATACTAAACGATAAAAAGGTGAAGAGAATTTGGTTCACTTAAAAACATAGGCCAGCCTCTAATGAACACATAGCCATTTCATACAATTCAAATGATTCTTCTTCGAACTGCTGAGTGAAACTTCCAATCCTATGCCTACCCTAAATGCGGAAGTCCGATTAAAAGGTAATATTTCGTATAGAAGCATTTAATATTTTGTTTTTATAATGTATTCTTCCTGTTTAGGTTCAAAGGTTTTAAAATGTTTTTCTTTTACATTTATGCAGTTCCACATGTCTATACTTCAAAATTAATTTTCAACCTCATAGTGAAGAAGTAGTTCGACTCACAAGGCAGTACACGAGCGTCGGGTGGCAAATAAAGCGAAAATTTTCTGGTTCGGTAGTTCATGATTATTAATTCAATACACGGAAGCGATACAACGTACCTCCCGTAATTTTTGAAAAAATGTATTTTAAAATCGTAAAAAAGCATGTCGCGATATTTAAGCTCTTATTGTTTCTAATACGGCTGCGGTAGCCCAGTTGTTGAGGTGGTCGGCAGTGAGTGGCAAGGTATAGAATTGAATTCCGTCCCTGGGAAACTTTTTTACTCTTTTTTTCAAGGTTTTTATTGCTTTAAATTCAAATATATTTTTCTTATCATCGTTACTTCAATGAAAAATGTTTTTAGGAATCTTTTAAAATTATTAATCAGTCGGTTAACCAGGGTCGGGTTGGAGCAAGAAATCAAGTAGCCTTTTCAAGGGCAGTAATATATTTATTTTTTATATTAAAAGATATATAAGGATACTGCGATTGAAAAAATATCATATATAGGGGTGAAGACAAAATGATGGCATTAGAATAAGTGATTGGGGGTGACATCCACCCTAAAGACTGCTTATGCTTCCATTGGGAATGGATCAGCTAGGGAATGGGAACTGAGGATGAAGGGTGGATAGAAACCCAGCGTCGGCATTAACCTACTTCTAACAAATAGCGCTAAGGGGACCATGGTTTTACGTCCCATCCGACAGACGGTGTACTGCACCATTGGCGTCATCCACATTACACCCAACGATCAGATAGAATTTCGGAATGCTCTGACATTCGTACACACGTACGTTATTCAGAAGTGGGGTCGTCCAATTCTCATTGATGGTTTTAAAATGTTCCCTAAAATATTTTTCATTGAAGTAACGATGGCAAGAACAATATATTTAAATTAAAGCTATAAAAACCTGTAAAAAACAACTGGGCTACCGCAGCCATATTAGAAATTGAAATTCACAAGGCTAACCTTATAACATACCTCGACGTGTTTTTTTTAAGATTTTTAAGTGCTTTTTTCTCAATATCTTACGGGAGATGTGTCGTCTCGCTCCGGCATATTGAATCATGTACCAGAAAATTTGAGCTCCATTGGGTACCTAACGGTCGTGTACTCCCCTATTCAGTAAGCCTTTTACAAATTGAACCATATGCCATTGTGATTCTTTCAAACTTATACTGAAGACGCAAAGTAATATTTAGGTTTCTTACGCATAACAGCGCGCTTAGGATCAATGAATTAATAGTATTTTTAACATAAATAGAATAAAGCACACGCAGGAGTTTATAAAAATCAAACAATGATTTGATAGAAGGAAAAACCTACGATCTCTAGGTCGAAATTCGAACCATAACTAGCGCTATCAAACAATAAGATGATAATTTTGCATTTAGAATCATGGAAAGCTGAAAATTAATATCAAGCACATAAAGTAAGAAAAAACGGTATGAATAAGTCCGAAGTCTGAAAGTGTTTCATTTTCATGTAAGAAACCATTCACAATATTGCAATTAGATTCTAGTGAGGCATAAAATTGAGACAATAATGAACGGTGGGGAAGAGGAGATAAAGATATATGCAGAATAAAAATGAAGGTAGCACTTACATTCAGACGAACTCCCTTATAGATTTCAGACTCAGAAATGGACATCCTTTGCTTAGTCAATCTATCCATCTTCCTCATCGTTAATGAAGCACGCCTGTAGCCTGTTAAAAAAAGAATTAAAATTTTAACGAAAATCCACTAGCACAAGAGAATTGGGAACTGATTTAACATACATCATTATGTTGAGGTCAAATATGAGAGGGCTGTTGGACGAAATGAAAAAAACCGGAAAGTATTTTATGTCCCTCTGGCTACTAACGCTACGTATTGTTGTGACGAAACATGGTTGCAGACATTTTACTTGAAACGTGAGTACAATGAGAGGAAGGCTACCAAAATACATGATTATAACTTGATGGGGAAATAAACTGCCAGAAGTGTGTTTCCTATCTATTTTTACGATGAAATACGAAAATACGTACAATTAAGCTGATGTGATATCAACTCATCGGAGAAGCCATTCAGACAATTGGATTAAGAGAGAGGAATTTTGACGATTAGAATAATATATTGAATATTTCGATTCTGGAAACAAAGATTTACGACCTTAGGAATCCTGATAGTCAAATACGGAAGCTACACTATTCACCCATGAGAAGATAATTATTAGACAATGGCCCCTTCAACAGAAATGTGATCCGTGTGCAACTGCCACCATGTTTGGCTACCACTACACATATATTCATTCATAACAGTAAAACCATTGTAATCATTTTACTCCTAGTTCTTGTACCCTTACCCTAAGTTTAAATTCAAAACTATATTTTAAAACAGCTAGAACGAGTCAAACATATAAGATAACAATGTTTTGTCAAAAAGATGGAAATTCTCATGAATAAAACGAATGTCAATCGCCTGATAGCTATTACAAATATGTACAAAATCTAGTGAGCACAAAACTTTGTGTACATCATAGTGTATATATGTATATATATTACAATTTACGAGGAAACATAATATTTAAGTACATAGTTTGATAAAAGCAGTGCTAAATGAAATGAGTCCGAGTAGTGAACTTAACAGAATGCTCACATGTTCCATGGAATTCCCGCCTTATTTTACATCCCTAAGGAAGGCATTTAAGCCCCCAATAATTACTGGAAAGTACACTCGGGCGGCCAGACTAGTGCGCCCATTCGGGATATTTGCCGAGATAATCATCGGTGGAAATCGCGGCAAATTCCCTCGGCCCCGACTGCAGAGCGCCGCGAGATTATTCCAATTTGCTTAACGGAAGGGCACACTAATTCTCGTTCTGTTTCCTTTGCGAATACACGGGATGATGAGAACAGAGGGAGGACACAATTTAACGACCAGGTTGATAACAATTCGTATAGACTTTCACTCCGGGACATAGCATTCCAATGACACAGAGTCCTTCAAAGAGGAATATATAATACCGTAATCAGCTTTATCATTCGAAAATATCTTCCGTGACCGTAACGTTGATATTATGTCCCTTACAGTTGATTTGGAATTTGGGTACTACAACTTCAATTTTTTTGGTGATTGTGGTAGAGGAAAATAAATAGGTATATACAATTCCACTTAGGTCTTTAATTTAACGAAGCAATTTTTTCATCTACTGCGTCATTTTCAAGGCAATACTCAACAATCTTACCTTGAATATGACAAATAGATGTTGAAATTGAGAAAGAAAGTGGAGTTGTACAAAGTGATTTCTTTTAATCATGCTAAATGTAACTAAGTTCCACAGAGTATCAACTCTCTCCATTAATTTTGTTCTACCAAATAAACCAATGTCTACCAATTGTCCTGTCTATAGTTTATCCGACTGTGGAATATTCTCTCTTACCTGCTCTTTACTAATAATCACTTTTTCCAATGTTAAATCCCCTCCAAACTCAATGATTGTGTCACTATTATTTTCCGCCCTCTCCCTCACTCTAACGTTCTCTTATTCTTCACCCATTCAAGCAAGTTGTTACAGCTCAAAAAATCCTCCAGTCGAAAAAGAGTCGTTTCAGGCTTGAGCTGGTGGAATATCATAATTCAATAGTATTGACAATTTTCCACAATAAAAATTTTAATGCGCACCTGATGATGATGCAGTGCATCAAAACCGGTCGCATTATATTTCATATTGTGGAAAATTGCCAATATTGTTTAGTTCTCCAGTCTCATTTATTGGCTTCTTCGTAGCTCCTCCAGCAAACTGCTTTCATCCTCTTCCAGATGTAGCACTTTCTTAGTTATTATTCTTTTCTGCTCACCTTTATCCTTCCATTTCTTCCACCTCATCCAAATCCACATCATAAAAACCCCCCAATTTACTCATTTTCCATCTACAGAGACCATATTTACAATATGAGCCATACAACGCTACCCTTTACACTAGGGTTTGACCTAATACTTAATGCCTTTGTTCAATTTTCCTATCATACATTCCCTTCTTTAAACTAAGTCATCTATAAGCAAGCACTTCATTGCGCTATCTTTGCCTAATGCACTAACTAAAAAAATCCATTACCTTCTGCAGTACTACCCTAATGTTTCAACCGAACTAGTTTAGCCACTTACATCTTAATATTAATTTTAGCAACTCCGTCAAAAAAATGTTACGTTTTTTCTTTGAAGTGCAATCCATGGCAATATATTCCATGAAGAGAGCGGGGGTGGGAGGAAAAGAAAATGGTTTCAATTTCTGGTCATATTAGACATCTTATATAATAGACACCCTTGTGAACATCTCCAAGACAATTATCGCTGTAGGAATGCACAGGAAAATAATTTTAATCCGCAAGGCACTACATCCCAGCATCTAGGGCTGCTCAAATTCTACGCCAAAGAAAGATCAAGTGCACCTTGTAAATACCATTATCATGGCACTAGTAATATTTAAATTTCTAAAGCTTTTTGTTGTACACAAAAACTCCCTGGAATTCCGTGCCTCCTTAAATGTTACTTAGCTTGCCTTGTCCAGGTTCACAATTTAAATGCACTGCAAAACTCATTGTACACGATGTGACACAGCGTCGTGATAATAAAACGTTTAGTTGATTCTAGCTACATCAACTGTACACCCTTAAAATGCTCTATTTGCCTGTAATTGGTAACTCGTAGCGAGACACGCATTAAAAATATGCGCCATCGCACTTGTGCTTATTTTCAGTGCTGAAAAGCGAATGTGATGCATTCATCGAACACGATTAAGCATTATACACGATAGGTACGATTTGAAGTAAGAATGCTGGATTTGGTTCAATGTTCAGTATCGAAATAAATCTGGAAATATACCTGGAAATGGTCTTAATTCTCGCGATACTCTGTCACAATCCTAAAATAACGGCTTAAATGGAGGGGAAGAGAATCCAATAGTACTGCTCCATGGGAACGAGGGCGAACTGCGGAAACGATAATTACGAAATTTCGTGCTATCGGTTCACTCGAAGATTAAAGTCGGTAAATGTAAGTACTTAAAACGGCCAATAGAGTCATAAGTTATGGTGTTCCGTACCTATTCACGCAATTATGCCAACGCACCGGTTCAGATTACACATTCTGTCATTAATTAAAACTCTTTCAAGTACAACTGGGATAACAATAAAAGGACAAGAATATCATTTATGATTCCTTTGTTAGTATAATGGACTGCTATTGTACTTCCCACTTTATTGAACAATATTGTACTACAGATTTTATGGCCTATGACACAGCCATCATCAGGTACAATAATTTTAGTAGTTAACGTATAGTTAATCATTCATTAGAAGATGCTGATCCACCAAATCCGCCTCACATAGTTGAATTTGCTCATGAGATTGGGGACATAAAATCACGGGTACTTAAGTAGTAGAAAGACACGCAATAACTTTCGGAATATACTATTTAATTGAAATGCGCGGTAACACTTTTATGTTCAATAATCATAGAGCTGTTCAAAGGTCTTCCAAGAATTATTAAAAACGAATCGATAGAAGTGCTAAGAGCCTGAAACCATCGTTCCACATTTATTATACAAAACATATTACCACCCGTGCGATCCGACCACCATTGCCGGTACCTATTTGACGCCCTAATACCGTTTCGTTTCCTACCGCGAGATAAGCCCGCCAGTTTAAGGGACGGAGTCTAGAATTGGAGATGGCGGACGGGGAATATGAGGGAAGATAAGCTTTTCATATTTTGTTCAAGGTTAGGGCAGTCACATACAGTCAAAGTAGTGCCATGACGTGAAGTCAGCAAAATGTTTGACCGTGAGAGCACAAGTTCTTCCTAAGAACGATGACATAATTGGTGTTGTGCAAATATGTCGGTTGTTTGATTGTTTGGGGAGGGGGTTGTTAACAAAGGTCATTTGCGCCATTGACGGCAGTCGGATCGGTCAGTAAGGGAAGGTTTTTTCTGGGAATGTAGGTCAGATAGATTGGCAACGACTGACGGAGTATCCTGCTCGTAGAAAAACGCGCCAAGGTGGACGGCAGTTCAACGTCCCATCTGATGGATAGAATACTGTACTTGTAGAGCCCAATTAGGGATTTGAATTTCACTGAAAAATTTCCCCCCTCTTTTCACTCTCGGGATACGAACCATGAGTCACGGTATGGGAACCCGACCCGATTCCTGCGCAGATAAGCTTAAGAATGGATTTCTTGTACACACAATAGATATGGAAACTCACGGGGAGGACCCTCAAGGCGAGAGGCAAATTAGGGACGTGCCAAAGGATCATATTTCTATTCACTAATGCCCTAGTCTACTTCTGCCAATACTTTCTTAATCTCTTATAATTATTTCACATAGGATCACAATGATTCTATTATTAAATTACCGACAAATATACGCATTGAATTCATCAAGAAAATAAATATAATTCTAAATATTAATATTAAAGGAGGATGATTGGGCTCGTAGCAATACTGGTATTCGTTAGCCATAACTCATAGATCTTTACACAATCCATGGAATATCCTTTTACTTAACACCGATTTACTTTCTTGACATAAGGTATCTATTTAGTTCCAATCTATTTAGTAATCTTTAGTTCCTCTCCTACTCCTTGCGTCGTCCGAAATACATATTCTCTTCCTTACTCTTCTACAATTGCCAATCGTTTCTTCTTAAGGTGACGAGCGAATTTTGTTTAAGTACAGATTTGCGTGAAAAGTTGCAAACGTGTTCTTATTAGTGATACTTATAGATAAAAGTAAGAAAAATTATATCAAACCCATTTTTTTGGGAATTCAATGCTATTTTAACACTATGGCATAAATCTGTATATATATTTCGAAATAATTCGATTACATATGTACCGTTTTTCTTGGAAACGCAAAGTAATACGTTTCATATTAATAAAATGGCTGCTTATAAACATCAGGGTTTCATGAATTGTTAAAAAAACGAATTTGGATATGATTTTCGAGTAAATGTCGGATACCGCGCCGAAATCACCAGCGAAAACGTGCTTTAATTTGGGATAAAAATATAAAATATAATTTTGCGTCGATCCCTTAACTGCATGTATGGTGATTTCCCCGCATAAACAGATATGCTTATATGTAATTTGGTCATTACATTTTTCACTGACTTGACAAGTTATATAAATGTGCACGCAATGACTCATGATTACCGATCTAGCTGCCTTAATCGTCCTCTTTAACATGCCCTCTCCTCTCAGCACGTCCTTTATCTTTCCTGTCTTCTACGAATCTTCGTTAGTAACTTCCTTGGCTCTCCCACCATAACCAGCATTTTTTCGTCGCTATCCTAGCCAATATGCCAAACTTCCAGGTCACACTTTCCATTTCCAAAGCCACAATGTCTTCAGTCTACGCATAACTTTCTTTCACAAGAATCAAATTTCCGAACCACAAAGCAGCGCTTTTAATATGAGAGTTGAGCTAAAAGAGTCCATGTCAACAAATATGCTCACATAAATAGGGCAGAAACCGGTAACGGGAATATTCTCCTTATACTAGCTGACCGGCAACGAGCCCTGAAAAACAAACACCGCTGTGGAATTACTCCGTATGAAAGGGCTTACATGGTGATTAATGAAGGAACTGTATTGGAATGAACCTTGAGGTCTTGGGAGTTAAACGGGAGCTGTCCTTAAGCCTGTCATTATTCATTGGTAGAAAATGTTGAATGAACTTGCTTGTAAGTTCCATGACAAAATTAGAATGACCATTACATGAACGAGGCCATAATTCCAAATCCACGCCTATGTAGTTAAATTCATTACCAAATTCATATAACTAAATCTTATTACATTATTTCCAAACAAAACTAAACCATTTTTTCAAGTATATAGGTAGTCAATTTACTAGTATAAATATAAATGTGGGTTTACAAGCATTTCAGGGAAAATGTATCACCTGAAGTGGACATTATCATAATTGCTATTTCCACATCTACTAACACTTCATCCAAATGCCGGTTACATTTTAGCATTCTTGAAACGTTTCCAGTTCCCAATTCTAACACTGCTAATTTTCTAGAGTGAACGCGAGAAAATGTATGTGGAATTGAGGGCATAAGTAGTGATTTTAAATGAACTAAAAATTGTTTTACCTTAATACCAATACGATTTCAGTTAAAACGTTTGCTGTGAAAAACACACGGCTTCAATTATTTTGGCCCAATTAACTCAGGAGCCCAGGCAGGCAGTGGAATAAAAAAATACTTTTAAAAATTGAAAAATTCTATTGAAATTCAAAAAAGTTTTCATTTTCTCTCGATCACCATAGTGAAAAACCAGGAGTGAAAGGAGGAGAGAGATGAAAACCCGTCAAGTTTTCGAGAATTAAGTTTTCGCAGTGATTTACGGCCATCGAAATTAGGCTTCGTGTTCTTTTTTCCCTTCAACCTTCCCTCGAGCTCTTTTTCCATCGAATCAAGGGACACAGAATTAGAAGGGAGGAAAAATATCAAAGTCCTTATGAAATTCTTACTTTCCCTCCTCCTTATCCACCCATTCCGCGACTCTTCCTCTTCGTGTTTTTCTATAAACCGTTAATGAACCCTTCCCCTTCCATTTTCTCTGACCCCCGGCCTTACACCCCAATCCCACCGAACCCCCTAACATGGGCAAAACCTTCCCCCTTAACCCTCTCCGAGAACTCTTGGTGTGAATTCTTGATAAACAACAAATTTCTCCCTTCCCTCTTGCTATTTTTCCGGTGCACAAACGTCTACTCCTGGGTATTTCTTTCTGGGTTTCTTCACCTCCCCCCTCTGTTTTCCTTGTCTCTGGATACTAGCACCCTGAGTTTTGTATCGGGTGTACTCAGCAGGACCTTAGAATTCCTGGCAAATGTATGGATACATGACGGGATCACTGTGGTGTGGTCATTCGCACAACAGGAATACCATAGGTAACCTATATATTCTTGAATTTAATGAGGTTGTGGCAGCACCAACGGGGTCCGCCAAGAGGGTGAGCAGGATATTGGGATAAGCATAGCAGAGCGCTGACATGGCTTACATGGGACAATGCCAGCATTACGAATGACGATTTTGGTTGCAACATAACCACCCAGCTCACATGTACGACGACCTAAGGTAGATAACGTTTCAAACCTTCCACCTTCTGAAGGCTGTTTTACAAACTTATTTCATTAGGTACTTAACATACAACAGAATTCAGCATGCTCAAAGTATTATCCATTAAAATTCTTAAAATAATTTCGTTACTTCTTTGTCATCCGAATTTCGCTTCTACTTACAATCACATGCGAGCATAAATTTCCAAGAAAATGCCGGTGGTTGAGCTTAAAATCAACTGAATATTGTTTTCATTGCGATGCAGTGTGATAATGTGTGTGGAGGTGAATCTTGCAGTACTTAGGAAATGTGCCCTTGGAGTATGGAAGGTTACTTAAAGTTGATCGAAGAGTGTATAAGTTGGTGATAATTTTACTACACAAAATGCGTTGATTATGTATGTAAACCATTTAAACAAACACTATTGCAATTGGCGAAAGCGCCGTTCAGAAACGGTAACGGAGAGTAAAATCATATTATAGGGTCCATCTGAGACCTTAGTGTCCAATTTTGAGTGTTCCGATTTGAGTTCAGAACTGTCATATAAAACGGCCTCAAAAATCAGGTTTTCTTAGATTTTAGAAGAACGGACAAAGTTTTCTCCATGACTGTCTTCCACGATGTTTTGGACAATTGCAGGTGTGCATCTCAACAGGAAGCACAAGGAATCGAAAGCTATTTTACCCAATCATTCAAATCTCAAACCCAACCCCTCGCGATGGCAAGGAAATCCCCAAAACACCCGGCATATGTGGTGAAAAAACTGAAATTCTTTTGTCCGACGGATATTTCAATACGGATACAAATAATATATGACGAGCAACGGGAGGAACATAAAAATGTTGCGTAAAATTATCTCGAGCTCCAATCCCGCCTGCGTAAGGCAATAAAAGAAGAACCAACTTTGCTCCCACCGAAAACTATTACGAAGTACTTCAATGAACAATATAGACAGAAAACAGGGCTACGAAATCAAAACGAGAGTAACCAACGGTTACGATAGTTTATGAAATGCGCACTTTCGGACCCATTGAAGGTTACCGACGTTAGAAGTACTATGGTTTGCGTTTCGGAGCTCCATGCATGTCAACGCATTCAAATCTATACATATGTGCCCATATCAAACGTTGTTACCAAGTTTAATGTTTTAGACACTACTTTCTTAAAACAAAAGCTGGCTAGGGTAAGAGCAACTTTTTTTTACTTTCGTGGTTCGTTACGAAACTCATGCAGTCACGGTTATTCATGGAAGTAGGAAAAGGATAACTTTCGGAATGTGCTGATTTATTAAAACGTGCAGTAACTCTTACATGCGAGGTGAATAATAGAAAAATCCAAAATTATAATGAAGATATAAATAGAAATTTTCCATTGGTAAAATAGATTTACTACGACCTTGGTTTCAATGTACTGTATAGATACCAGGCAAGGAATTTGGGACGAGTCGTGGTTTATGTATAAGTTTACAAAGAGGGTGGGAGGTGCTAGGGAAGGAGAGGGAGCAGGGAGGAGGATGAGAATCTTAACCCCCCTCCACTCTCTTATATATTGGGAATAAACGTAATGGACCTGAGGCTAGAAAGCATATCAAAAGTATAACATTTTGCACCAAGAACAATTGCGTCTCGTAGACCGGACACCTAACAGCATCGACGTTATTCTAAGTCATATCGTTTCGTTTCGTACCACTTTAAACTAATCACAAAAGGTACACAAAAAAAATTTGCTGGTATGGTAGTAGCCTTAGAATTCGCTTACAAGTCAATGTATAAGCACTGACTTATTTGGCGTTAGGGAACAAAAGTGGTAGTAACCTACCACGGTTTGCACTTGATTTTTTCCTGCAGTCATTATTAAGATTCTGCCATAAAATCACATCGTATCCGGTGATATGTGTTTTACGTGAGTGCTAGCAGGTATTTTTAATGCAAATAACGAGATGATTTTTCGGAGAAAGACTTCTTGTTACCCATGTAAATATTTACCTAAATATATTTTTCACTGTTCACCGTTGTTTTCAGGTGACACTAGCGACTGTTGTAGTACTGAATATAAGAAATATAATAACTCTCTTACTCCAGACTCTTGATACATGCACCTATATATACATTATATATACCTAGTTAATGAAAATTTATTAAGTCCACGAATGCCTATAGATTTCGAACAGTGCTATGTTCTATCGCATAGATTGCCGAAATAAGCTGAATTTCTAAATTGACATATTCATTGTTTATCTCAGTCATTCATTTAGACGGGGGAAACATAAGAAATGTGTAAGCGGAATGACGCCCTGCAAGTATCAAAACATATCGTGATATCGCTATTTCCCACTTTATCCATAGAAGTGAACTCCTGTGTGTAAAGCAGACTTGAGAGCGAAGGAGTTTCCGCCTCAATTCAACAGAACACGAGCCCAGGTTGACTCTAACGCTCCGAGACTACGCGCCTTCCCAGCACTGAGAAAATATGTAAACAATCCAGGAGTCACACTTCTACCCATTGCTTTGCAAAACCCGGATAGAGATCGCCAGGGGAGAGATTAAGGTAAAAAGCCCGCAGGGGAGAAGTGTGGCCTACGTAAAGTCTGTTTGTTTTTTCGTTCAAGGCTCTTTGTCGAGCAACAGTCAAAAGGCGGATAAGCTGCATACACATAACGGGAGCCAGAGCCATTCCAGTAAACCAACGGCGTAGAAAACACATAGTCGCGGGTTCGTACTCATCCTCGGGAAAGAACGTAGCGGTCCGGTGATTCTAGTTCTATATTTTAAATTGTCCCACCCGCTCACAGTGTGTTCAAGATGTGGCCAAACTATTTAGTTTAAAGCGAAGTAGCAATTCTTTATTCGCATTTTCATCCTAAGAACCTCCCTTTTATATGCCTGATAAATCCTTTTCTTCTTAATGCAATACTACGATAAATGTTTCGTATGAATTTCCCCCGCGATTGAACTGAAGATATGGTGGTTGCCAGGAATTGGAATTCATCTGATGTATATATTTTTACACATCTCACTTTATAAATAAAACGTTGATTTTATTCGTTTAGTAAGGAGAAAAATGCAGTAAATTTACTTGGATTAAGTTCAATGCCCGCGTAAAACACCACGAGTAAACGTAATTAAAATTCGATGAGGGACCCTTACGTCGGCTTTTGTGCCAATGTCTCGGTAGAGGACCATATTTTTAGCGAAAAATATAATTTTTAAGTTAACCCTAGAATTAATATCGTAAAAAATAACGATACACTGATAAGTATAAAAAATACAGGTGGCCGATCACGTTTCCATCTGGGACGCCGAATGTTTATCTAGACCTATTGGAACGATGCTAGGATGAAACGTAGAAGTAATCATTGTCAGTGGAAGCACCTTAACCTTAGTCTACATCCACGTTAAGAACTTGAATTAAATAAGATTTCCAATTGCTCAAAACAATAAAAGGAATGCATAAAAATGTACGCAATAAATACGACCTGTGCATGGCACATCATCCAAAAATGGCAAATTGGTGTAAAAAAGAATGATTTATCAAGAAATAGACAACAGAGGATAAAAATAATTTACTGAATTGAAATATGAACATAATAAAATAGGGAAGGATATGTATTAAAGTATTATGCACTTTAAAATGTAGTGAAAAATTGGTAACACTGCATTAAACACGTTTTCCAGCTCGCAAACCATGCCACCGAACATGTGTTTTAAAACCAATCAAAATGAAGAATGTGTGCCTCAGTAACAAAAAATTAAAGTAACCTAAACACTGTGAACATTGAAAAGTACGTAGCTACCGTAATTGGGCAAATGAAAACTATGCAAGGAAAGAAAATCAGCACGATATCTTACCTTCACACAGCAACGGCGAGCGTCTTCTCAACACACTCTCACTGGGGCCCAAACGGCAAACGCGGGACAC
This sequence comes from Pyrrhosoma nymphula, assembly GCA_963573305.1. NCBI lineage: Eukaryota > Metazoa > Arthropoda > Insecta > Odonata > Coenagrionidae > Pyrrhosoma > Pyrrhosoma nymphula. The sequence continues at coordinate 44,777,584 of OY754334.1, forward strand.
AAAATCCTTGAAGGCGCGCTGCCGAACACGTCTTTTCGCTTCGAGCTTCGAGCACGAACTAGTCTCTCCAGAGTACAACTCATTCTCCTTCCTATCCAACCGAATTCTTGACTCATTCTTTGGAAATTCTTAAGTCCCTAGGGGCGTATGCTGACGCCAATATTATCGCTTTATATCGACTAACTGTCATAATCTACCTATCACCGCGTCTCTTGTGCTATATTGCGGACTTAAGACGAGAACACCTACTTCACTTGCCATTGTATTCAATAAATTATCCAAATGATTTCGCAGTTATCCAATCTACACCAAGGGGAATAAATTCGCCATGAAAAGGTCATCTCACTTGGCCGGGGTTGGAACCCGGGTCTCTAAATTTCCGGCCAGGTATGTCAGCCAAATTACAATAGCAAACCATCGTAATTCGAGAAGAATTTAGGCGAGGGTTTGCAAAATAGGTGTTATCGTATCAAATCTACAATAAAGCACAGGATACGTGGATACTGGAGAATTGTCAGAGTTATTCGTTCGAAAGCGACGGTGCTGGCCTTTTTGCCCACGACAATGTATTAATAAGCACGTTTGCTTTTCGATCCCCTTCACACCCGTACGCGGGAATGCGTACCATATCACAAGTAATCACAAGTGTTGGCCGCTTATCAGTCCGTTCGTCCCACAAATATCTTAGTGTTTTCCTCTACCTAGCCTTCCAGTCTTCCTAGACAAATGCCATCTAGTTTTGCAGCGTCTGTAATAGTTTCTGCTTGATGATTGATGTAAGGAGTTACAAATAATTTCATGAGAACATTTTCTCTGACTCAATAATCTTCCAGAATTTTGTTAAGGCTACTAATGGCAAAGGTTCATAAAACTTATGAAAATATATTGCAATTGGAATTAAAGCGGAGAGGCTACCGAGGACTGGGATCAATTGCTCCAATTAGGACAAATGGTCCGGATGGAAGATAATGAGGGACCACATTAGGGATCACAATAGCTATTATCGAAGCCTTATTTAATGCTATTGTTAGCGATAGGTTGCTTTATTATTTATATGCTTATGTAGATCTTTATACATATTTTTAAAATTGTTATTGTCTGCTTGGAATTCTAACTAGTTTTAAGTGACTGTAATGCTATATCTAATAATTAATGGCAATTATTATACATAATGTTTGTGTGCAAGAATTACTGTAAGGGCAAGAAAAAGAAAATGAATGTTGCTTGGTAGAAAATATTTTGTTTTTAAGTTTAATAACTTATCATTATTAATCTTAATCTCTCAAGCTCTTAGGTATTGTCTCATTTCGTTCGAAACGTCTCGCATTATTTTGTTCTCTGCATGAATAAGCGTCTTAGTATCCATGATTTAATAGAAGTAGTAAAACTAATCATTGTTATGTATGTTAACCCGTGTACTTTATGTCAGTATATATGCCCTTGACTTCTGACACGTCTTGCATTGTCCTCCTGACAGCTTTCTGGTCCTCGCCAATCGGCCAGGGGAACGAGTGACTCTCGATCTTGATTTGGGATAAGTATTGCTTGCTTAGTGTGGAGTCACCCCTTGCCACACACCGTGGAGGTGGTTTGCACGGTATTATGTTGATGTAAATGATGGAATATTTGGGACAAGGAGAAAGGATGAGAGAAACCCGGCGTAGGAATTAGACTGCTCATGACGAATGACACCAATAGGGACAAAGGTTAACGTCCTCTTTGACAGACGGAGTGCCACGCATGAAGTCCTCCCCTCTAGTAACCTAAAAGGGATCATTTCGAAGGAAAATCTTCATCATTGCCGGAATTTGAACCTCGGATTGACTGTCCCTGTGCTATCACACCACTTGTTGACCCAATGATTCCCGACTGTTAGCTTTGAGGCAGTCCACAAGGGCCAGATGGGCAGGGCAATTGCGATATACATGATATTTCTGCTGAAATTCATTGATATCTTCGATTACTGGCATACATTTGAAGAAACATGGAAATTTTACCGATGAAAGTCCTAACTTTTTTTTCGTAATAATATATAAACACATTTAATGATTCTATAACAGAGATACAGCATAAATACAATTTAAATACAATATAAGTCCTCCTGAGCCTCTGGCTCGTCAGGGGGTGCTTGTGAGTACAAAAAATATTACAGAGCATTGGTGGCGATAAAATAAATTGTACACTTTACACTTTTACATGCATTATGATGAATGACGATCAATTTCTTCATTGGTTTTCCAACAATAAATTCTTACAGTCTCTTTTCAGTTGTGAGATAGTACTTATATTTGGTATTTTAATATTTACAAAATTAAGAAGTTTAGGTATAATCACACTTAACATTCTATCACCATAGTTTGTGTATGATTTTGGAATATCATATAATTCCTTGTATCTTAATTGCATTGTATCTTTTAAGTTTTTTTTTAACCTATATTTATTACTGTAATAATTTTCAGTAATGAGTACATATTCAAATAGCTTATATACGGGCAGTACACATATGTCTTTATAGACCTTATTAACATCAGATAATCCCACATCACTTCCTAAATTATATTTACATCTGAATTTTTTTTTTATTATTCGATTTTGGGTGCTAATCAAATTTTTTTAAATGTATATTAGCAGTGCTACCCCACACTGTCAGACCATATCTTATTACCGATTCAAACAAAGCATAATAAACCTGTATTTGGATGTCAGTGGTAATATATTTTGTTATATGATACATTTGGTAAGATATTTTTCTTAGCTTTTTATTGATTTTTAATATATGTTCACCAAATTTGAAATTACAATCAATAATGACACCCAAATAATTGTATTTATCTACTTGAATCATTCTTTTACATCTACAGTTTGATATTTGATAGTTGCGGTGCATACAATCATGATCGTGCATAGTTAAATTTATAGATTTGTGTCTATCTACTTTGCTAACAATATGTAAAACTTTAGATTTCTTATTATTGATTCGTAGATCGTGATCATGTGACCATTGCGCAATGGAATTTATGTCATTTTGCATATTCTGCTGTGCTTTATCGAAGTCCTTGTGCACACCAATTAAAGCTACATCATCAGCATATAATATTATTTTACTATGGTTAATAGACGAAAACACTCCATTTATATAGATTGTGAAGAGAATTGGACCTAATATGGATCCTTGCGGTACACCATAGTTTATAATTTTCCTGTCACTCATATTGCCATCTAGTTTAACTATGATATGTCGTCCTGTAAGATAACTTTTGAACCATTCATGAATATTGCCTCTGATGCCTATATTATATAAGATATTAAGTAGAATTTTAATATTCACTGTATCAAAAGCCTTGCTATAGTCGATAAAGGTAAACTTTCATCAATACTTATTGTAAAAAGTATTTTCTGAAAAGCATCCGTTTCGAATGTGTGCTACCTGCGACACTAGTGGCTAAATAACGTACTACGATGAGGGACGGCCTTTAACAGTACAATATTCAATATGTGACAAAAATGCTGCCTAGTTTAGTACTTGGTTTCGGATATCACTATTTTTTAAACAAAGCTGTTGTAAACATTTTCCAAAAACATTAACTGGAAAAGTAAAGTTAAATGAGAAAAGAAGTACGGACACCGCCTCTTGGTGTCTCTCGGATAAGACTCGGATAAAATCGTAAACATAGTTTTATTCCTCGAACGAAAGACGGGTAACGGGCTACTAGTGGTATAAAACTGTATATTAGTTTGATAAACTGAGTAATATGCTAACATGTTTCACAAAATATATTCAACGAAATGTCGTCGGGTCATTATGACTCGATGTGACGGATTTAGAGTTAAACATTAGGATGTTGGGCCGGCAAGAATACCTCATCCCTCCTTACATGATATCTGACCCAGTACTCTCATGATTCAGCCTTTTAATTTAAAAGTACTACACTTAGAGGAAAAAGTACCTCGGTTAGATGATTCAGAGCAGTGAGAAATAATTCAGCATTAGTGGAGGAAGGCCAGTCTGCTCTACTAGAACACCTTCGTAGTTCATTCTCCTATTTTATTTGTTTTCCCAAGTACTTCACCTTGGTAGCCACCACCTTCCTGCCCTTCACGCTTCCCTATGTCTTATAACACCCCCACGCCGTTCTTACCTCAGCTAACCCTCAGCCGTTTTGTATTAGCTTCCTCACCCCATTGCAAAACCTCTTCCCCTCCCACATTTAATTCCACAAGGATATACATATGTACCAAGAATTAATGTTCGGTGCATGTACATGTATTCCAAAGGTGACACTATCCAAGATCTCTTCAGTAAATACTAACCAACCATTGCTCATAAGAGAGGTTGAAAACACTTTTCTTACGATAGCGCATCGAGAATGATGCTGAACAACTTGAAATGGATCGGACAATAATATAAGAGTGAACTTGTGCATGAATGTTTATGGATGTCCTTTGCATATTTTTTAAATATTGACGATTATATTTGACTGAATATTAACGATTTTTCCCAGAATATGAGACCACTTATCAGATACAGTGAAGAAATGCATTGCCTATAATTCCCCTGGACGCAGGTTTTGGGGCCCTACCATGCGTTGGTGGAGGGTGAGGGGCAGAGTCTCGTAAAAGAGGTGATTGGTGTGGGATTTTCCTCGATGGTGCAGTGGTGCTGGATGGCACTCAGGAGGGTGGCTCGAACTGCAGGGGACCATATCTCTTAATTACAAATAGATACGTAAACACCGATGAAAATACGGTTCCAAAGGGCTTTAACATTATGGTTTTACTTACACACAGCGTTTTTTCCGCACGAGAACACGCATATTTATTTTCGAAGTGATTAGTTTTCCCTTGGGACACCGGTTTCCGATAACTAATGGTGAGACGGGACATAATTGCGTGAATTCGTGCTCCACATCGATCATCTTTAGAGTTGGAAAACATTGCTGTTCTCAGTTTCGGAAAACGAGTGCCACCTTATGTATGTGGAACACTGAAAAATGACGTAAAGTGCTGAAACGCGTAGAGTTGGACTCCATATTTTAAATAAACGGTATATAGTAAAAAAAACTTTTTCTTTTAATGCAACAAATACTCTCTCTGAAAAATTCGCATACAATATGTTTAAAATAATTGTTTCTAATTAATGAAAATATTTCTCATTAGAGCATTGACAAGACTTTCTACTTGCTCCTCATAATTATGGGTAACAAATTGAAAACGCTGTGTGTCCAGCAAGGTTTAGACGCAAGTCACCTCTTCGTAATTTATGACTATAAATTCCACTACCTTGAAAAGAGATTGGTTTGATTTTTGGGGCGGAATTTCCTCCTTAAAAAGAGTCTGTAACCAGCGTCGAGGGGAAAATTCGTTAGCCTCCGCCAATTTTTCCTCTTCATTCCAGAGACTCCTCTTCGCATTCTTCAACTCCCAAAATAACCAACCCTTCCAACACCCTCATCATTTCCTTCCATCGCTCAAGAAATCTCCCTTAAATATTCTCAAGCCCTTCGTTCACCCAAACTGTAGAAAGCGCCATACCATCCCAAGCACTCTAGATAGGCCTACCTTCCTCTTAATGATTAGGGTAAAACCTAACTTTCACGGGAAAAATTAAACCTAAATCAACATTAATACCATCATCTTAGATAATTCACCAAGTAGATGTTACGTATGAACACGTTCCTGCCTATTTAGTGGTTGCTTAACATTGTGGAAGTCATCTACGCGAATTGTTATATTAAGGGAGATATGTTATAGAGTGTAGGGGACAGTACACAGTACACGCTATAACATAAATTCATTAAAATTGAGAGGGCGGCAAAGTATCAACATCGGGTTATACTGAAATATTTACGATTCAAGCATAGCTGAAATATAATACACTTGAAATTTTCACAACACATCGGAGATGCCCATCTAAACAATCGTATCATGAGTCAAGAGAGTTAGAAATTTTAATGAGACTAAAAGATTTTTTTGGAGCTGAAGAAGATTTTTGAAGCTGAAAATGTAGCTTTGCGACCTTGACAACACTGGTCGTCAAGAAGAAGGACTGCGTTCCTCCCCCGTGTGGAGCCAGTATGTTGGGGATAGACTTTTCCACTGAAAAGAGCCATCAACTAAACAGCCACTTTCTTCCGCGACAACTACACTTTCTTTGTCCACAGCATGGTACTACTAACATAAGGTAGGGCGTTCTCGCAACCAAAATGAATTTGCTTTGCACATTTAGTCATTCGAATGACATCGAGCAGCAGGCGACTCGAGAATTACCATAGTAGAAATGGATGAAAGCTCTGATACTTTAGTTTTTAGCAATGACAGAATGAAGTCAAGTAGTTTTCACATCATTAAGTACTGATGTACAACATATTTCATCGGTTAAAACTTAAAAACGTGTAGATTGAAAATACAACCTTTTTTACAACCAAATTAACCCTAGCAACAATTAATTTGCAAATGAAAGTCGAAAGTCTAACCATTTTCAAAATTAAACTTGTTCCGTCTTCGGACCTGCTTCGCCCAAGCAGATGAATCAATGAAATATCTAAAAACATCCTCTTCCCTCGTATTTTTTATCTCATTGCTCTTGTATCAATATACCACACCAGTATCAAATACGCAATGCACTTCGGACGTATCTAGTTTTTTATGTAATCCCAACTAATTCAAAGGGTTTGACCCAAAGGATACGCATCTGCCCACCGTTTATTAGTATTACCATGTTTCACGGCAAGTTTATTTCCAAATTATTCAATACAAAGTTTCTCCTTTTCCAATAAAAATAAAAAAACATCCGCTCTTCGTTCGAATTTCGAAGAAGCAGATAGGTTTCCTCTCCTACCATATCCAGACAGCCATTACTTTTTATATTCTCCACTCATTTTTTATTATTCTCCCAACTCACATCTGGTAAGCTTCCAATCTACGATCATCCTCCATCCTTATCCACGTTTTGTTTATAAACCATACAAGACTACGTTCCATGTCAGGTGTTTCTAATAACTATTCTTTTCTTATTATCATTGCTTAAATTGTCCATCATTATATTCTTTTACTTGGAAATTGTTTACTTTTCTAACGCATTTTACGCATAATATCCTTACTAATAAACTTATTCTCACTGCAGTTAATGAAACAAGAGCAATTTCCACAAGTATGACATTTAATGCACGACCGGTTTCGCTTTTTACAGCATCTTCAGGTAAATCTTTCGCTTTTTACAGCATCTTGAAGATGCTGTAAAAAGCGAAACCGGTCGTGCATTAAATGTCATACTTGTGGAAATTGCTCTTGTTTCATTAACTGCAGTGATGTTCCGGTTCCACTCCATCACGCCTGAAACCTCAGATTTTGTTTTTAACTTATTCTCACTTAGAATACTCCCAAGTAAAAGCAAAAACTTTGGTTTTAAAGTAATGTTTTATATTTTCTCTTCTATACTTTCATTTTGGAATACCATGGAAAATATTTTTCAAACATACTTAAGAAGAATTAAAAACTAATGAAGAAACACAAAATCATTTAATTACCCAGACGACATTCACCAACTATGAGGAAATATACTCATGTGTATTCATATAAAGTCTATTAATTGTTTTTTTTAACTTTAAAGTTACTGAAAATTAAGAATTTCGAGCTCAAATACTTGTCGAATCTAAAGATTTTTGCGTGGTTAATGCCTGGATTTCATCTCTTTGTTGTGTGTAAATAGTTTGCTTCCTTTTCATTTGTTTCAAGTCGAACGAAATAAACTTTTTTTCCTAGCGTTATCAGCGTTTTCAACGTTCCCTTTTTCTTCAAGGTCCTCCTTGCTCCCTTTCCCCGCGGCGCTTCCCTCACTTAATCCTTTGAAATTGCTCTCATCATGGGCCACCTCACGGAACCCTCACCAGCTTCTCCTCCTCTTTTCTTTTCACTTTCCTCCCCAGGAGCACCCAAGGCGAAGAGAAAGAAGGCAGTTAGTTGAAGGTGATTAATGGTCGCCTGCTAGACAAACTGCACGGAAAAATGAACCAATCAAGTGGAAGGAATTAGTCAACACCGTTTCCAAAGAGCCCTAAAATGCCATTTTGAGGAAAAATAGCATGGAAGCATCTGTAGCGATGGGTGAGTGAAATACTTGGCAGAAATACGATGGTCGGAGTACTAGTTTTTCATCCAATGTGTCTGGATTCAAACTCCGGCAGTAGCGGAAATTTTTCAAAGGAATCCCGACTCCTGCTTTGATGTTATGTGGAGAGAAATTCAGGTACAGTACTGTGTCAGTCGGATGGGACGTTAAACCGTAGTCACCTTGGCGCTTTCCTTTAAACGTATACTAATGCCCAAGCCGGATTTTTCTCCACTTTTCTTCCATTACCCATGTACTCCTTTAACAAACAACCTACTCGCCTATTATAAATGGAAAAAATTTCTTAAGCTATTTGTCAATCTCCCAAATAACCAGCCAAACTTGGCGGGAATATCGAACGTAGTCAAATTTAATATCAATACAAAACTGAAGCACTAAGCAAGTAAATACTCCAAAATAGTACCTTCGTCGGAATCGATGACCTTCTTACAATAAATATAACATGCTATAAAAAAATTATAAATATTATTACTATTAGTCATAGAAAAGGATGAATGCAATCACCAGATGACCTGGTTTGAATTCCAACTATGAAGGACATTTTCTAGTGGAATCACAATCCCTACTTGAGAACTTGGCAGAGGGCGTGTCATGTTTTTTCCATACACCAAGGAAAATGGCCCATTCCATTCAATATTCTGACTTCAACTTCACAATTACAGGTTTAGCAGTCTCTTAGTTTACCGAGTGTATTTTATACCTATGTTTTATTCATTCATGGATGTTTCGTCCAATACAAGCGTGAACAAGAATTTTGAAGCCTTTGAAATTCAGTTTGGTAGCATGTTTCACAATATGAACCTCAATGTTAAACACATTATATACATAAAGGATTTGGTTCTTTCTCGGCGAATGATATTAATAAATAATTCTCGGGTTTCCAGCCGAGTAATGTTTTGGTTTGCAAACCAAAACATTACTCGGCTGGAAACCCTAGAATTATTTATTAACATTATATACATGTCAACGGCCTAATATGGATATAGGGAGAAACTACAAAGAGAATGTTGCTGCGAAATTTAATAATTCTTCCGAATATTAGAGTAAAATGCTTTTGTAAACTCAGACACGAATATATAAAAATCAGACAAAAGAGATGCAAGGCGAGAACAGATAATATCATGGAATAGACTAAATATTACCTGGTAAATCTATATCTATATATATGAAAATGGATGTTTGTATATTTGTTTGTCTGTCCGAGATTAATTTACTTCGACACCGTTTCACCGATCACCATGAAAGTTGGCAAATATATGTATTTTTTCAAGCAGAAGGTTTTTGTGCTATCTAAAAATATCTCAGGGCCCCAAAAGGTCCCAAACAGGGGCCCTTTGTTGGTTTAAGCTACGAATAGGGTATTGTGCAGTGGTTTAATTTTTAGCTTTTTAAAATTAATTCCGCTCAAGATAGAGGGTTGGGATTAAAAAAAAATAAAATGGCTAAAAGAATGAATTTTATAATTATTTCAATGAATTATCTTTTACTATTCGTATTTGTCTGAAAACCGCGTTTTAATCTGCAAAAACGCACATTTTTCTCCGAAATCAACAATAGTATATTTTCTTTACAGCCAGATTTTGGTCTTTAACGTGTTTAAAATTGATTTTGCTTCGTTAAGCTAATTAAGAATGGCATTGGGTTACATGCAGTGGTTTATTTTTTTCTCAGAAATCAACAACAGCATCTTTCCTTGACAACCAGCTGTGGTCTTTAACGCATTTGAAATTCATTTTGCTCAGTTAACCTGATCAGGAATTCAAAGCATTGGGTTTTGTGCAATGGTTAAAGGTTTTTGCTTATAAAAAATACTTTCACTCTAGATAGAGAGTTAAATACATTTTTATCGGATACCCGAAAGAATGAAGTTTTTCATTTTCTTCAATCGATTCTCCTCTTATATGATTATTTATAAAGGAAGTGTTATCCCGAGCTTCGCAGGGGTAATTCAGCTATACATATATAGAAATGTTGTGGTGCCTGTATGTCCGTCTGTCTGTCTGTTGCTCCGTCACTCCAAAACTAGTGGATCAATTGAGCTGAAAATTGTCATGTAGATAGAAAATATACGTATCTGGCTGTAACATAGGCTATATTGAAAAGCCCTTGGGGCCCCCAAAGGCTCCTGGTGGTTCATGCTAAGCACTGGGTTCAGTGCAATGGTTTCATTTTTTGCTTTTTAAAAGTACTTTCACTCAAGATAGAGAGCCGGGATTTTTTTATCGGATGGCTGAATAAATAAAGATTCTTTCTCTTGATTGTTTAGGCTTCGATTTGTCTGACATTTATTTTTTTAGATAAAAATTCTCATATTTTTCTCTAAAATCAGCAAAAGCTAATTTCATTGACAACCAGAGATTTGATTTGAAATGATATTCATGCCTCTAGCATTTAGCATCATGTTTTACTGCAGGCCCATAATAACACGTAGAAAGTAAATCTGTATCAGACGGGCCCAGAGTCCCAAGGGCCCCATGATAGATTGCTTCGGGGGTTAATCGATAATTCAATGCACATTTACAACAAGTTTACTCTTCAAAATCTATTCTCAAAGTAGCTCTCATAGGGGGACTGCATGTATATAAGAAAACACTTACGTAGTAAACGATACACATAAAGGAATTAATGAGGCTACGCAAGCAATTAAATGTGCAAGAATACTTACGTGCAGCGAAAAGTAATGTTAATAATGCCTCTCTTGCTACAACAAACACAGCTTTGTTTATTTTCGTTTAATACTCAGATGTATTACAAGTAGTGGAACCACCTGCCTCTCATTACGATTGAGAACTATATTTTAGACCTACTCCCACATCATAAACGTTACAAAATATTTATGTATGTTTAAAATTGTTAAACTCCAGTTAACTTACATTCACTCAATCAACGATTTGCCTATTCAAGAATCTCACTCGTCGCTGTTTCCCCTCCTTGAACTTAAAAATATATCCATAAACATGCCTAACAGAATAAAGGGTAACCTTTCGAAAGAATCTTCTAAAGCATGAAGAATGTCTTCTTGGCGAGTAACTGAGTCCTTGCATGAAAAACGACAAAGTTTAGACTTGGATGCTCAAAGACATGTCCACCAGCGATCGCATGAGTATCTCCCCGTAGTTTTTCTCGGATTACACTAAGAACCGCACAAATTTCATCCCAATCCAACCTACGGTCGGGGAGCAAGCTATAAATCTGGTTAAAATATAGAACCATCTGTTTCGAAACTTTTCTCTCTCCTAAGATGGTGGAAACTATAATGACGTCCCTATATGCTTCTCACCCGAAAGAAGAGGGGAAATTCTGCACAATGAACGAGGTCCGTGCATGAAAACCGAGAAGAGCACTAAGAATCACAATAGATTTTTTGTTTAGCAATCGTAACCAAAGATAATGGCTACACTTTATACTGAAGGCGCAGTCCGGGTGATGGTGGATTGATAGGTCAAATAAACATGGCTGCCGCGACAAATGCTCCTTTTGACGTTGTCAACCGCTGGATTGTACCCGTCAATCAGTCAGAAGACGGCTCAAGAGAACCGGAGGGACGAGGTGACCATCTATCAACCTGTGTGCTATTTAAGTATTAATGAGTCTGCGTGGCCCATTATTGGATTTATCGTCATGAAAGAGGACCAACGATAACTCATCTCTCCGTGCATCTGGAAAATGGTCAGCGTGTCTACTACAACGAACACAAAGTACAAGATAGGTTACAAACTCTTTAAATGACCACGCGGACACTATTCTTCATGATTTGTGGTTTATTTATAAAATAAGTTCTATGTTTTTCACACGCATTGAATTTCAACGGGTACCTTCCGCTTTCCACTACGTTTCGATTTAATTATAAACCATCATTTATATATTATCATCATAACATAGTACCGTTTTTGATTATACAACTTTTTGATATAAATTTAAAAGCGATTTCATCACATTTTTTCTACTCGAAATCATTTCCCTTTTGTATAAACAGCACTACTACATTATTTTCTAGTTTTTTCTCTTCCGTTGAGAATCAACGCGTATTTTCGCTAGTTGGATTATAAACGCGTACATCAAAGCCGATTATCTGTAATTAAAGCTGTTTAATCGCGAAATTAATTACGAGCAAATCAAACCGCGAAGTTTTAATTAAAATTCAATTAACTGAGAAGTTTAGACGGAGAGACTACCGATTATTAGTTTGAAAATTTTAAACGAAAAGCATGCCTGTATAATGCACAAGATGAAGTAAGTATTAAATTAAAAATGATGATCATTCATTTTTTATGTGTTTGCTTTCAAGAGAAAAAAATGACAGGGTCGCGAAATTCAGCAGAGAGGAGAGGAAGATTAAAAAGGGAATATTTTTCCAAAACGGACGGGTTTCTGCTCGTTGTGTAAAATATAGTAGGCATTTTTATTAGTTTATTTTTGTTAAATATACTGAAATAAAATGTTATAATAAAACCTGGGCAGCATTAAATTGTCACGATGTAAGTTTTTTTCACTGGGATGAATCAATAACACTAATTTCACCAATCGATGACAGATTTATGCTACCGCTGGATGTGGTCAATTTTTTTGTTTCATGTAAACCTTACTGCCAAACTGAACTATCTTAAATGCATAATAATGGATAAGTTAACTTCATGTAGGAGAAAGAGCATTTAGGATAGCATGAAAGGAGAAAAAAGGAAAAGAAAACTTTCTTATTCAGAACTTGCTCAGTAGCATTTTTTTGGTAAAATAATATCTATACTTTACTTGCCATTTAATTTAGATTCTGAGGATTCAAGACCATGGTGTGTAAATACGGATATAATGCTACAATGGTAATAATTTTAACATATACTCGTATTTTCCTTCAAAAATTTAAATGATTTATAATTCATTATATTCCGTTTATACTGATATTACACTACATTAATATCAGAACGATTTATAATACTATACTCTCTTCTTGGAATCTCGTTCTCAATCAATAATTTCCAATTTGGTAGTTAAAATTTGAAGTACTAGGGTGCTATATAGTCTACCTAGCTGATAATGTATTTTAAAGGAATTTCAAGGCAGTAAACGACTCGGCCTCATTTTTTATTCTTTATGAAGGGCTATTCCGCAAAATTTATCCATTAAACGTTTAAATAACTACCACGAGAGACATTGACCTTGAGTAGTGTAAACATCCGTGCATTGACCATTTAAAAAACGTTTAATTCTTCACTTTTTCGTAAAATTTTGAAATATGGATACTATATGCCAATACTTTCTGAAATATATGATTGGCTCATGTTAAATACGTAATACCTACAAGGTGGATTTCTATATTCCTATATTTCTATATTTTTTCCAACCTACCAAATTCATTGAAATGCTTCCTAAAGCATATCATGTGACACAGCATAGCATATAATGTGACACCAACAGATCCTAGTCACCTATTATTTCCACCCCACCGAGCCACTATCTTCTAAAGGTTGTTTGTTGAGGCCGATTCACATCTCGGTAATTCTATTCCAGCCGATTAATGGAAATCTCGATCACTGGACTTTTGATACGTCAATTACATGAAATTTTGTTAAAAGAATCTATTTCTTGAATAGTGAAGCCTGTCGAAATATTTTCCTCTCATTACTATAGTTTTAATTATGTTTTTAATTTCATGGTCCATTCATTTTCTTGTTTCAATTGTTTTCAAATCTTGTAATGTTGCTTTTTAATATATGTTTTATTCTTTGAATTTCAATTTTTCATGTCTCACATGAGCAGTTATTCTGGGCTGAGGAAGCAGTTACGTCTCTATATTTTCTTACTTTTCTCTTTTGAATGTTATCGCTTTCAAATTTGTAGTTTACCTCGCTGTTTCTCTAGGGGACTAGTCCCAGTATAAAAAGGTTTATTCTATTCTACCCTAGGAAAGTATAGTCGATCGTTAGTATCGGTCGATATGCATAGAGGAAAACCTTTTTATTGAAAGGGGGACGCAGATTTGAATATTTAAAAAACTTTGGGGAAAACTTGAGAGATTTGAGCTTCTACAGGGACTGTATGAGGAAATATTAATACTAAATTTTATATATTTTCTAGCATTATTTAAAAAATACTAATATCAACGATGATATGCCTTTTATTCATTTATTAGTCATTGAATCCTGAAGTTGGTTGACTGTAGTTCTCTATTCTATCCTTGCCCCTTGCCAACTTATTTATATTCTAGCAGCTCTATTGTTTCATATCTGGTTTTAGCTGGCCTCTTTATTTGTCCCTCGGCCCTCTTTCCCAGCTATTTTCCCTTTTATCACGTTCCTGACAAATTCGTTATATCTCAATGTGTGAGGTGGGGGTCAATATCTGGACCTAATCATCTCGATACTGCTCCATATAGTTTTCCCTTCTTTTACCTTCTGTACTCTCCATCGTTTCCGGTCCTTATCCTCTATTTGGTATTATCTATGATGACACGAATTTTTCATTACTAATTTTTACGTGAGTACATTTTCAATGAATTATTCTTACAGACGCATGGGACAATCGCAGTCCTATGTTATTGTATCGATGCATTTATTGTATTGATTGAAAATAACTAAAATATGATGGCCAGGTGCCTATATTATATTAACATTCTGTACCCTGGGCGAATTTCTTTTCGTTGACAGTCTTTCGCGAAAAGTATATTTATTTTAATTGAAAAAATACCATTCTGCTGCGTGTGTCACCAGTTCTCGCACTTAGAAGTGACCACCATGATTGATGTTCCCCAACCCAGTGGACTCCGCCCAGATCTCCAATTATGGGGATATTTTGCCTCCATCAGGTCATATATTGGTAAATGCCAGACTGCATCTTTTACGGACTCGGACTAATGCGGTGGTTTCCACTTGCCTTTCACATTTCAGTACTCTGGCGTATTACGTGCATTTCACTCTCGCCCGAGGCTGTGGAAGTTGATACTGGAATGAGATTTTTGATCTGAACTATCAGTGCCTTCCGCTGAGACTGCTGCCTCTCACCAGTGGACCCGAGTTGTTCAGTTTCATTGAGGGCGTAGAAAATTTTCGCCGTCTTGCTCCAGATGTTTTTCCATTAATAATATTTTTCCAAAATCAGGAAAATATTTGGCATCACTTGGTCTAAAACCTGCTACAAATAGCCAAAACACAAATTTGATTATAGTTAAGTCAAATTTCTTTATGACTGAATTCCGTTTTTCTAGAGAATAATATATTTGAGGGGCTTTTTCACTGTCTCTGTCAGCAATATAATCAACGTGACACCATCATGTGAACTACAATTCGTTTGGCTCTTGCCAATATGACATGGATGGGCTTATCAGGAGAAATTACTATAGCTCCCACTCAGTCCAGCTCTAGGGGTCATTGGAACGTGCAAGTTCTTCTACCGCATCAAGGTTGCAGACCAAACAAAGGGGAAAGTAAACCGTGAGAGTAAACTGGTGGAGGATATTGCTACCAGTAAAAAGTCGTAATGTTCGAGTTTTAAGTACTCTTTATTCAAAAGAAGGAAACAAATAAAATACAGTGCAATACGACTGTTTATTTATACCTTTATGCACATTAAAATATCAATCGCTTTAGATCAATTTCACCTAGCTATTATTAGAACAAATGGCGCGGTCTTCGGCGCGTAAAATCTAATTGCACATATTTGAGCGTTTGATTATCTGTTACTTTTCATCTTAATATCTTGCAATTATTTGGTAAGAAAACTAAGTTTAATCGTAAGAGTTTAAATAAAATATATTGTTTTACTGCAAAAACCTCGACAGTTATTGCCTAACGTGTGTAACAGCTCATTTTGAAGTAATTATCTCGATTTAAACTAAAGAGTAAACATTCTGAGCTCTGGAGCATCCTCATTACGGAGACTTAATAGAAAATAGTAAAACATGACTCGTATCATTGATTTTAGAAGGAGGCACGTTCCGTGCTTGGATATGGTCATGAGGGTTAAGTTAATGTAGTTAGGGGTGAATATGTTGAATATGTGGGGTAAAGAAAGAAAGTTATTACTCTCTATGAATGAGATGATGCGGAGTAAGACGTATGCTAAGTTGAAGAATGAAATCAAGCAACGAGAAAAGGACCAGCACTTGCAAAAGTATGATATTCCTTCTTTCATTTTAACCAACCTTAACCAGTAGATCATCTCGAATAAAAATGCATCTTACGGTAGAAACGCCTTAAGAGAATCACACTCGGAGAGACTTTAAGGACTGTCCAAGGACTTACCATTCATTGGGGCAGAATACCCTTCATGGAGTAAACACAGTTCACCATTGATTGAGTCTACCGTCCTTACGTGAAATTGCACTCAAGCATTTCCACCTACAAATGAGCCCTCTCTCGTGAAAATCGACCTCTAGTGCGGAGAAGAGCAACATTTATCATGGCCTATAACTTACTTCGTTCTATATATACATCTCTCTCTCTCTCTCCTCGTCTCTTGATGAAATCTTCTTTACGACCGAGGGAGACATTCTCTCCCTCCATAGCTACCGGGGCGCTAATTCCGCGGTCTTGTTCGTCGCATCCTGACCCCTATCCCACGCACGCAACCTGCTGTCCATTCTAGAGAGAAAGTGGAGAGGGGAGGGTTGATGGAGGGTAGAATTCCCATTTCAATATCCTGTTTTAATAATGGGGATCACCTCCCGTCCTTTTCACTCTTCAGCCGCCTCTTCACATTCCAGCCACCACTTAACTTCACCACTTTGACTAAAACACCCACACCCGTGTGGTGCGTATTTCCCGACCCCCGCCCTCCTTACCTCCACTAGGCATTTCCTTAACCTTATTCCATTATCATTGCCGCCATCGTCATTACCACAGCAGTCGCCATTTTGGTCCCATTCAACCTTCCCCTTCCGCTCCCATTCGACCTCCGAACTCTTATCCTCTCTCTCCAACCCTTCAACCTTCTCACCCAACTTATTTTCTCCACGCTTTTCACGCTCCATTACCTCACCAGCGGGGGCGGAGTTGTGGATACAAAGCGGATTGCAAGTCTAAAGGGGATATTAGAAATTCGCACGGCTGAAGGCATCAATTCGCGACGTGAATTTAGTATAAGAATTTGGAGAAGCTTCGAATTTTGCGATGGAATGCAAGAGTGACAAAGCATCACATTACAAGTTACAACTTTTTGTATTTTATCGTCCGACTCTTTCACTAAGACTTAACATAAAACAAACCCCATTTTGCATCATGTCGCATTCCAAACCGATAACTTTTACTATCGTGTAATAAGAGTTATGACTCATTTTAATAAAAATTATGGCTAAGTTCTTACCCAGACTTGTAATTTATAACCAACCATGGTTTCAGTAAATAACATTCATTGAGAAAAAAATGATAGACGTTGAAAAAATTGGTATTTGCTGAAACTATGGTCGGGAATACATTATTGGTGTGGATAAATATATATCTTTCTTGAAGATACACTTCTTCCGGGTATTACACCGCGTAGGTCCATAGTTCTGGGACGACAGTTTCGCCGGCTGCTGGTGTTTTTCTTTTCCCGTTTTGCGGGTTTTGCGCGGGAAAAAACTCACCAACACCCAATCACGAGTGACCTAACCCCTACGGATAAGATGTATAAGGCGGCCAACATACTGCATCCACAATTCACTGACCTGAAGAAGCCGACTGCAACGCCGGCGAAACTATCGTCCCTGAACTATGGACCTACGCGGTGTAATACCCGGAAGAAGTGTATCTTTATACTCATCAACCCGCGAAAACCTACACAAGGAACTTATTTTTCTTATTAAAATCTTCTTTATATTACTCCAATTCGATACATCGCATCGTGTGCCATCGTATATCGCAAGAAATCGAAAGGCAATGTAACGCATTCCCCGGACACTTAACTCAATGCTGTGCAATGTCTAATTAATATCGCATGATGCAATATTTAAAAATTTGTAATATTCCACACTGTTTTTATCTATATTACAAGCCTGACCGGTTTCAATGTTAACACATCATCATCAGAGGCCAAAATTGCCCCTGATGATGATGTGTTAACATTGAAACCGGTCAGGCTTGTGCCATTAACAAAAACAGTGTGGGATATTACAAAGTTTTAATTATTGCATCACGTCGAAATTCCACAAAGTCAACCCTTCAACCATCTTGTAATATCGCATGTTTTAGTGGATGCATAATAATATCGGGCAAGTTTAGAGAGATCGGATGCATTCAGGTTCTCCCTCTGTTAGACCTAGGTCTTTCGTCTCCCTTAGTCATTAAATTTATTCCCAATCCAAGCTGGTTACTAGATTAGGTCCTAATTTCTCCCCTACCTCCCACCCCCATTTTCCAGCTACTAGTACTCCACTCTATTTATCCTAGTTCATTATCAATCACATATTCTCTCCCAGCATCGTATTTTCCCTTCCTATCCTCCCCTGAGACCAATAATTAAGGGTTTCTCTCTGAATTTATAGAACTACCCGAACCATTGGCACTCCAATATTTAAAAAATGACTTGGATTTACTTGCCTCCTCCATACGTCTAAGAGCCCTTCACCATCAATAAATATAACCACAATCTCGTAACGAGATCCTTCCGTTCAGATCTGCAGATCGCTCAGCATAAAACACAACATAATGTATAACATACATATCCTTAAAAACAGTAAGTATGTAGCAGTATCTAGCCACAGTATCCTTAAATTGGAATTCACTTCACGATGATGTATAAACCAGCCAACCTGATAATATTCAATAACATTTAAATGGTGATTTAAATCAATAAAATTTCATTTGTTATTTAAATGGGAGCAATTACTGTGTAATAAATACAATGCACCCTGTTATATGAGACCCATACATATGCTCATTAATGTATTAACACATATGATTATTAAATTAGGTAACCTAATATCATGTACACTCCATCTCCCTACGTTTTATCCTTTATATAGGTATTGCTTTTTATTGACTGGATACATATTTTGTATATTTTGTTGTCAGTTGATGTAGAATTTGTTCATTAGAATTTTATCTGTGGTATGGAAAGCAACCTGGCATTGTTGACAAGCTTAGATTAATTTATATAGTTTTAAGGTTCTTTTTTCTCTTTGATACCTTTATTTCAAATTCAACTTTATATTTCAATTTTGCTTTTACTCAATTTCTAAAAGGCGGAAGTTGATTTCAGGACATGATTGTTTATTATAATTTCAATTTATTTTCTATTTCACTGAGAAGAATAGCACGGTCCAAAGACGTGGTTAGTAAAGTGGTTGGAACGGAGATGATGAGAAGCACTCAGATAAAAATCTAGCAGAAAAGAGTATTGAAGTCTCTAACATAATGTTTTCCGTTGCCTCCAAAGTTCAGCATACATATATGATACGCGTTTCCCAATCCGGTTAGGTAATATCAAGGAACTATGTTACTATTGTGAGACCGAGGAAACTGGGTCTCTATAAAATAATCTCCTCCATATTGCCCTATCCTTGCATACCCCTTCTGTTACATTACCGCACTGCTTCATACACTCTATCATATTCTTAAGACTCCTAATACTCCTCTAATTAGTCTCTTCCACCATTAATAGTGCATCAAAAGAAAGAATTCTCAAAAGCAAGAATTTGATGATGTATTTCTCTTATTTGATCCACCCAAAAGCAGTGCCCGTTGTATGGATCTGAAACTCATGTGATACTAACTATTCCATCAATTTAGTGAAGCGTGCAACCTTCGAGTCTCTAGTGGCTCCTACCCAGTCCTTTTAATCCATTAGCTATGTAACTTTTCTGTTCGCACGTGGGAGATGTATTTTTAAACACACGACTCTTCCTTGTATTATACTAAGAAAGTGGATAAAATCTTCGCGTCTTCCTGATTTTGAGATAATAGGCGTAAGGAGGAAATGGACAGTAGGAAAGGAAGATAATCGAAAAACAAGATTTAAAGGCCACAGAGAAAACGATTGGAAAGTTTACAGAGAGGTTAAGGTCTGCTGTAAGGAGAATATAGGGGGGATTATGTTCGGAAGACGGTGAAAATATGAAAAATCTGAATGAGCCGATACTTTGGGGATGGTGAACTATACAAGAATTATTCTTGGAGCCGGAAATCATAGGTAGTACCATAGAGTAATCATATTACTTTGTGGTAGTACACCTAACATGATATAACACCTAACATGATTCTTCACTACGTACCATACAAGGCAGAATATGTTTGGAAGTTGAACTCCATTGAACTTCCCACGTGTATTCAGTTTACGTAGCCAGGTTATATGAAATGGCATTTCCCGGAAATTGTGGAAATGTTAAAGGTTAATCAAAGAATAATCATTTACCGATGCGTCCTCTCTCTCTCACCCTCTATGATCCACAGATAAGTAATAACTACTTTCACTTTCTACATTAGATGGAAAAAGAAATGTAATCTACTTTTAACTTTCAATATAGTCTTCCCTGATCTCACTGAAGGGAAAACATCAATGAAGAAAAATCAAGGAAAGTCGCAAATAGTACAAAAGCAAAATGTCCAGCTAACGTATCATTCGATGACAAAGCTGTTATCCGTGCTCTTAAAGTTGATCAACATGTACGAAAGTAATATCTGAGATCTATCAAAATAAACATGAGAGATCAGATCAGATGAACCATAAAATAGTGATAGTAAAATACCTTACCCTCAAATCAAAAGCTAAGGTTCAGAGGAATAGACATCAAACGCTAATTATAATTTTCGGTAAAATTTAAGAAAAATAATTTCTTAGAAAATCCATTCTCTGTATGATATTTCCTCAGTGCGATTTGAACACAATAACATCAGCAGTAATACTCATGGACTTCGTTTAAAATATTTTTAAAACTATGAAATCCGGCACGTCATATAGGGCTGAACATCTATGAAAATCGTGGAAGCACTTACTGTAGGCGATGTTAAATGCCTCACTAGTAGGTACTCATTTAAATATTAGCACGGAAAAGATCATAAGCACCAAACGTAAGATAGTGGGTACTTTGCACCTAGAGGGGATACTAAGGTATTTTAAGAAATAAATACATTGATACATAGCCACCTTGGTGCAGATAGGGAACTGCATGCATAATAATGTGTCATTTTTTAACCAGTGGAACACAGTGCTGTATTTTATGTGAATCTCAATGCCATGATCATTCATTTATTGATGATTGTCACCCATTGATTTCATGATCATCATCAGTCATTTATTTCCGGTCTTGGATTACAACATGAATGCAACAGATTTTTAATAAGGGAGGCGTCTTTGGCTATCTTAGCGTCGCTTCATCGTCTCCAAAATAATATACAAAGAATGAGAATATGATGCACATTTACCCACTGCAAGAGTGATTTTTATCTCCAGTGTATTAGAAGTTTACAGTTTTTAAACCAACTATAGCTAAGAATTACTATTTAGCAATATTTATGTATTATGAATACGTATTATTTCAAAACCGTAGCGCATGTATTTATTCCATCGTTTTCCTTCAAAAGCCTCCTAAAAGATGCAAATATCCGCATTATACGTAAGCAAAAGATGAACACTTGAATTGTAAACACAATGTATTGCAATATTATTACGATAATAGACACTGACTAGTAAAATCCAAGCTGAACGTAATACCCTTCTCAGAAAATAATGTATAATTCGACCAATTCTTTAAAATATGAAAATGACCGATTTACAACTTTAAACTTCTTTATTCTCGCATTATATCCCTCAATTGTGCAGCATACTTGAGGATCGGGTGTGTTTCATGATAATGTGAATAACAGACTGAGACAGTTAGCCAGTAAGGTTTGAGACTTTCGCTGCCAAATTACTCCCTCTGTCATTCTTGCTCCCTTTCGTTTCCGGCAGTCAAAAGCTCCGACTGCCTTACTCCCCCGGGTAGAGCTAATTCGTAAGCTATGGCAAACAACCAAAGGCCATTGAGAGTTTGAATGTGGATATGGCTTGTGACACCGGGTATCCTGATAGTTAAAAGCGAAGGCTAACTTACTCCCCGCGCAAAGCTACTAAGTAAGAAATGAACTCTTCTAATGAAATGGCAAACCTGTACAATTGCCACGATCTTTCGCTCCCACTGTATTTTCCAAATCTCAAACAGAGAAAATTAAGCATTCATTATTATTTCTACATTTACATTTTTCTGATCCAGATGGTAGGATTTCTCATGGGCTCCTCCACTCCACTCTTCTCTCAGCCAGGCGCTTTGTGTCCGCGTACCATCTGCCTATTTTAATGTTATCTAGCATTTGCTTCCTTTTCCTTCCCCTTCCACACTTTTTTCCACAATTCCTTCTATGCCCATCGTCAGGAGACAATGTCTTCGCAGGGTATGTCCAATCCAATTCCTCTTTCTTCTTTTAATTGTTTCCATCAGAGTCCTTTCCTCGCCCAATCTCTTCAGGACCTCCTCGTTTCTCACTATATCCTTCCAACTCACTTTTTCCATCTTCCTCTATATCCACATCTCCAGGGCTTCCATTCTTTTTTCATCTATCTTCTTTTTCCATCCCATATAGTGCCACACTCCATATATAGCACCTTACGACTTTCTTCCTTAATTCTTTGTTCAAAGGCCAACAGAGTAGCTTCCCTTTCCTTTGGAATCCTTCTTGTGCCAATGCAATCCGTCTTTTTATCTCAGCTGTACACGACATATCTTCTGTTATATTACTACCCAGGTATTTGAACAAAAGTAACTTATTTTTTACGTACGCAAAACCATGACGCATTTCCCAATGCCGCGAAATGTAAAACTACACTTTTCTCTCTCCCTTATCAACCACACTCCCTTTCCTTTGATTTTGCACCGTCGATCAACAGATTTGCTCTCAAAGCCTCTCTCTCTCTTGCACCTCCCCCATTCTCCTGTTGAGTCTATTCTCATTTCCCACGGCTCCCATCTTACCAAATGAGCGTCTATTGAATTTCCCCCCGACGATATAAAAAAAATCTTTCTGAATATTTTCTATCTTTTTTCCCACCACCTACCTCGTGGCGACGCCACGAGAGAGCGCGTCGGGCGCCACCCCTTTCTCCACCGACCCCCACCACCCGCGGGAAAACCACCCCCCGCCCAAATCACCAACCGCCATGATTACCTTCATCCCTTCCAATTCCCACCCGTGCAGTCCTATTCGCCTCTCTCCTCCATGCCTTGCATCCTTGGCATCCATCACCCCCCTCTCCCCCGTTTGCCAACCCTCTTCGTCCGCTTGGGAATTCGTTGGGTGTATGGGTGGGATAACGGCGAGGAAATGGACCGGGATGGGAGGTGACTACAAAATAGAAAACCAAAGAAGGGAAAAAGTCAAACGAGCTGAACCTCGCAATTGCGTGAACCTTGAAAGACGCTTATTCATGCTATAGGTAATATAAATTAAACACTTATTAATATTTTTATTATAAATACTAAATATTTGAATCCCTTATTAATGCATTTAATACTAGCTGTCTGATATGGTTCAGGTTTTCCATAATCATGAATAAAATTAGCTAGTAAACTTTCGATTAGAAAATTTAATTTAACCAATAGTTTCAATGGCTAAACACATGGTGGAATACAGTGCTTGGTTGCCTGGATTTTGTGTTACACTTATAGTGTTAGTGTTAGTTTGAAAAATTTACCAATTCCATTTATAAGACCCATAACTATTCACTTCGTTAATGACAAAAACTCCTTTGTTTTCTAATTATACCTACAAGTTATTTTATGAAATTATATACATAACTAAAAAGAATAACAGCAGTTAAGATATAAAAAATAGAAATTAAATTCCAAAATCTTATGCACAAAATCACAAACTAGGACAATTATTTTGCGTGCGACATGTGCGCTGGAGTCAGATAAAAATCAACATTTGTTCAATTTATTCAGTTCAGTACTCAGCTCAAAAAATGCCGGCGGCGCGGTAAAGTCCACGCCTGCAAACCGAAGGTTGCGGGTTCGAATCCCGCTTGGGTAGGAAATTTACACCTCCCAAGGCATGGTTGTGAGTGTTCGTCCATATTATAAATACTTAGTAATTGGCTTTGTCTGTTAAGTATATAGAAATTATTATAATATAATTGTTACAGTTGTAACATCCCCTCCGAGTCCCCGGCAAGCATTACCGTCATAATGGCCGGAGACTAAAGAGGGGTTGGGCAGTAATCGTTGCCACGTTCGACGCCCATCGGATGAGTGGCTACGCTGCTGTAGGGTCATGCGTACGCAGTAGACGGTGTGACCCTAGGATGACGGCCTTCTGCATGCGTGCAACTAGTGATTCCGCCTGTGCCACGCAGGACGGAATGCACTTGATGTTATTTAGCAGCGAGCCCTTAACTCCACCGAGCACACCTATGATGAGGACCACTAGTTTCACAGAGTGTCCGCGGTACATTTGTCGAAGTTCGAAAAGCAGGTTTAGATATTTCGTCCGTTTTTCCACCTCCTTCGCATCTATGTTAGTTTCAGCCGGAGTCGAAAACTCGATGACGAACATAGAGCGTGAGAGGTGGTCGAGGAGAACGATATCAGGCTTGGGCGCCTCCTGGTGGTGGAGAAGGAGTAATTCCACCAGATAGTGCATTTATCGTTCTCCACGACGGACTCAATATCTCCAGGGGCATAGAGCAGCACAGGTGTTTCGTCGGTGCCGTAATGGTGTCGAAGGTGAAAGTGTAACACTCGTAGGGCCGCGTTGTGACGAGCTAAATACGCCGACCTTGCGTAATAACTACAGCCGGAGAGAAGGTGACTCAAAGTCTCCGGCTGGGCTCGGCACGCCCTGCATCTCGTGTCTGCGACCTCCGCCTTGAACATAATGCGGCGGTACACGAGTGTGTTTAAGACACCATCCTGGCACGCGAGGACAAAACCCTCGGTCTCGGACTTCAGACCGGAGGAGCGTAGGAAGGCAAACGTCAGCTCCTTCGATAACCCATGCTTTATGTATAAACCACGTTTCGGATGGTTATGACAGCTTAATGTGACATTGGTGAAAACGATAATCCCACAGACACGCGGAATATTTTCATCAGGCTTACAATAAGACTACCATAGCCATTCATCGTCATTAGACAGAACGTATACCAATCCTTTTGCTTCTAACTATCAGCAGCTATTATGTTAAGAAAATTTTGAATTACATATTTAAGAAGAGAATACGACCCACAATATCGCACAAAAGTGAAGCCTGTAGTTATTTGCAAGAATTAATCTACATAAAATGGACATAGCGCGCAATTTTTCGGTATATTTTATGAATAATGCAGTGGTTTCTTGAAAATTATTTCAAATTAGCATTTTTATTGATGAATCATTAGTAGACCACGAATATCCCTCTTCTGCCTATGCCTTTATTTTCGGCGTTTAAACAGCACAGCAAAATCATTCAATATGGCCGATTGCGCATTTTAATGGCTTCGATATTTCCCTGCGCAATCGCACCGTAAAATTCCACCTATCCTCTTCTTTATTTCCTTGTTTGAACATATTTTAGCTCCCTCGCCTCTTTCAACTAGTTATTCTATCTGTGCAAAATGTTTGAAGGGGTACCTAAGCATTAAGGAAACGTTAACACTCTTTCACAAATGCGCAGGCGTTTTTGTTAAGCGTGCAAGGAGTTGGGGTAGTAGATTTCCCTTTCATTAGCTTCCACCACCAGCACGCCACTTCTTTATTTTTCTCAATTCCCTCGCCATTTTCCCTGATTTGATCATCCGACGATACGTCGAATGGGGTAAACGATAGAGAGCGAAGAAGGTTGGAGAATGGGGTGAGGGAGAAGAGAAGTGGTAGGTATGGAAGATGCTCGGTGTAATACCACTTTCCACCATAATGGAAGGTAGACTCAACGTAAACAAAACGTCCCCAGTGGTATTAAGCGTATGGGCGGGTAAACAACCTTCTTTTATATTTTATTTCTTTTTCCTAAACGTTGGGTGTCGTGGGCGACTGGAGCCAAAAAAAGGGAGGCAGGCAATTAATTTTATCTCAAAATTCTCCGTCGAAATCGGTTAAAATTAAGTTTAAGTGAAAGTGATGCTGACGGCAAAGACGGGAAGAGGAAGAGGATAGGTTGGTTCAGGGATTCTCGTGATAGGGGAAGCAATCAGACTTTATTATCCTGTCGATGTCTCGGGAATATCCTGTCGTGGTTCACTTCCCATTTGTGTGCGCGGACATAAGTGATTGGTTCTGGGCTCATTATATATGCCTTTTTTTCGACGAGAGAAAAAAAAACAAGCCAGCATTTATTTACAGTATCTCCCATAGGGTATCTTCCATGAGACATCGCCCAATAAATTGGTTATTTTATTTTTAAATGGCTGAAGATATTGATTGAGCTGCTGAGCGAAAGGCCTCTAAATTGAAATAAAGAAGCTTGACTTTCCAACGCCAATTTGTTTTTTTCTGACACTCAAAGGCGAGACAAATTATAAAAACTCTGGTATTGTAAATAAGATCAGACCAAAACATCCTTAATACAGCATAATAAAGGTGATTGTTATCCAATTCATTTCATACAATTAAGGCATAAAAACCAAAAAATATCACTTTCATGAGTACCTCGACCGGTTTCAAAGCCCGTCTAATTGGGTATTTTCCAAAATTTTAAATTTAAGTAAACGGATATTTATATGTTACTTTAATTCAAACAAGTTTGCGGAGTGAAAATAGTTTTAAAACCGACTCAATATTAAATGAGATATTTAAGATTAAAATAGTCGAAATTTCAAATTTTTTTTACGCGGCTGCGAAACGAAATCTGATTGGTTTGACGTCATTTTCGCTGAGCGATACACAGCTGTGAGGGAGAAAGTGAAGGACTGTAGAAAAGACCGTATATTTAAAGAGTTTTCATTGAAAACAAAGGCTATGGCGTGCAATGGTTTTATTAAAACCATATCAGATGATTTACCCAAAGTATATATGTTTATGGTAGGCGTTTTTATGAAGAAGGACGAGCGATTTACTGCTTCCGAAATTCTTGGAGCTTAAGTCCAAAAACTGTAAGCATAAAGTTTGCTAATCGTCATTACTGTTGTTTATCATTTTAATGCATATAATTATGTATTTGGTGTATGAGCTTTATTAATTGTTTTTCCAATACACTCACAATCATTATAATACTTCTTCTTTATTTCTCAAAGTCCATACCAGTCCATGCAATAGTAAACAAACAGTACCTTAGTAACATATCAACATAACACAGTACTTGCCAAATATTTACGCTGCAAATACTTAAAACACTTAAGAAGTTAATTTGTGATTGTTTTTAGAGGTTTCAATAAGTGGCTTCTCTGCTATAGAAATGTCTAAAAATAGATTTTCATCTCCTAAATGTATATTCTAAGTTTAATTTAAGTGTTGCTTTATTATAAAAATTCTCTTGAGAGTTATGGTGGTAATGCCATAGGATACGTCTAAGTGAAGAGAGATAGGCCACTGCGAACAGTCATTGGAAGAATATGTCCAGAACACAAAGTGCGAAGTAAAGCATACATTGTGAAGGTGGATACTGAGGAATACAAGGAGGATATTTCAAACATTCAATGTCGTGATTGCGTGAATGCATTTCTTGTTCGGAGTTTTCACCGATGTATTTGTACATTGTGGCACAAAACACCATCTAATTATGCCATTTAAAGTCACCTCAAAAACAGAGAAACGTCCAAAACTAATTTCACCGCACCAGTTTCCACCGTAAGCATAAGAAAACGCCTGGGTCTAAATGTAAACAGCGAAAATGACGTCACAGGTCATTCGGTTATTATCGGAGTGTGCTCGGGAGGATTCGTAACCTTCAACTTTCTTTAGCTTTTAAAACCGAAATTCATACAATTTGATTTAAAACCTTTTAGCCAATGCAATAAGTTCAAGTAACAGTATCAGAATATCGGTAGCTTGAAGTACGTGGAAAATACCCAATTGTCAAGAAGTCTATCACAAAGGACTTTCTGGAATATCTTTAAGACTTAAGAGGTTGGGAGATAGAGAGTTGCTTATGAAAAAAACACTATTGGGAATGAGTAAGTGTTTTAGAGGGTGACAGAAACAAGGTCACGGTCTGGGAGAAAAGAAAAAAGTAGGAGGTTTGGATTATTGAATAGTGAAGATTGGTGAGGCGTTTTTTAAGGAATTTGGTCATTATACAAATCTAATACTAACAATTTGGCAAAATTTATAATGTCAAGGTTTTCCGTTAAACCCAATTTGGCAAATTTATTATACGCCTGTAGACTTTATGGATTGAAAACAGCATTATGAGTCATTTCATTTGAAGGTTTGGCAAAATGATATTTCTTGTCTATATTACAAAAATGTTAGATGTTCTTTCACTCTTATACTCATTTCCTCCCATCTGAGTTGAATTGTTGTGTTTTCTCAGATTTATTTTCAATTATTCATTTTTCTTTCTACTCAATTCTTGGGAAAAGTTATACATAACCAAACAAACAGAGTAATGTGGTATAAGAAAAACCACAGTAAGCAACACAAATAAGAATCAAATTAATGGAATTTGACTTTAATTGGCAGAAATTATGAATATATTCCACTAAGTGGCAAAACGCGCGTCACTCCTGTAAAATAAATTCTGTGTAAGCTACAAAGTTTGTTCATTTTTCAGCACAGACTACTGAGGCTGCTAATGAACTGTAAAATCACATTCCACTGGTATCTCACCGTACCTATGAAATAAAACTCTGATTGATTGAAAAATTGATTGACCAAAAATACTTTCCAAATAACCGGCAGTTATTTCTTACACCGACCAAATAGAAAAGGTAGCTCTCAAAATAGTGCAACATATTTCATGGTTTATAGTTACTACAATCACCAAGTGTATTCTAGAGATCGATATCTATGAAATATATTTGTACAAAGGATTCAATGTTGATCATTGGTATATTTGGCCGTGATTTATTTCCATCAATTACAATAATAAAAATATATAACCATAATGTAGTCACTCACTATGTCAAATTAACTTCGTAAATATTTACCCCTGAATACTGCTGTGCGACTGATTTTTATGAAGTATCTCCGTCGAAATAGATTGTTATGACAGTTTTGAGTCAGTGACTTTGCATAAAAAACACGAAGAAAAGTGCTCATAATAGAAGTAGAGGGACGAAAAAAATAGCATATATGCGGATTTTTCAAAGGAATACTATATGAGGAGTGTTTTACAAGAAAACCAGAAAATAGAATAATGAAATCGTGTGTAAGACAAATATACTGGTTCAGATCAATTTAGGACAATTTTCAAATTCCTATATCTGCCTCCGAAAGGTACATTTTCTGTAAAAGCATTCTCAAGTTTTTTTATTAGCTCAGCAAGTGCAGACTCAAGGCAATTCCATAAAAACGTGTACACATTATCAATGTGAGAACCAATATAGAAGATAATACAATATGACATTCAATGGAACAATGGACGATAACTAGATGAAATATGACACATGTATCAAATAAATTCTGTTTTTAATGTAATAGTTAGCTATTTTATTGATTTCACATTTTTTGGTAAATAATTATACGTGCCTGATGTACATATTCTTATGATGTAACTAATAGGAAATTTTTTAGTAAGAGCTTACTTCTCCCATTTAAGGTATAAATATTTATATTTTGGTGTTCGCTAAACTATCGTTATTGGTTGCTCAAATTAAATATGTGAGGATATATTGTTATATATAAAATAGCTTCTTATATTTAAACAAAGGAGAGAGTACGACAACTGATTTTTAAAAATGTCATCCTGACTAATTCCTGAAATGCCCTGATGGCTATTTTCAGTAATTTGAAAATACAGGTACAATGGCGGAAGATACTTCAGACGATAAATCAATATTTAATTTCTGATAATACTTTCTGGAAAGTTTTTAAAAAGTTATCCGTTATTTATACACCACCTTGAAATCGAAAAAAAAATATTTTGAGCATATTACATGCATTGGAATTATTTCAGCACTTTCAATTACATAATTCAAACTCATAAACTCACCAATATTCTACTTGAATGTTTCCATAATGGTCGATATCGCAACCGCGAAATATCATCCCTTTAAATGGGTTGTAGAGGGAAAAACGGAATATGCAGCTATATGTCGTTGATGTGCCAAACATGCACAGCGGCAACATGATTTACATAAACTAGATAGATTCGGGTAGCAAAAGGATAATGGACTATAACGAAAAAACACGTATCCCGAGCGTACTAGTGAAAATCCGTCTATCCACATGGTTAGGGAGGGCTAGTGAAATAATTCCGCCCTACATCCGTCGCGTTCCAAATTCTAAATTTACCCCTTTCCGGATGAAATTTTAACAGGTTCATATTTATAATGAACAAAAGTCCTTCTTTAGCGGTAATCACGCGTCATTGGGTTTAATTATAGGTATCGTTTTCAGAAAGATAAATAATTTCCCCAGCAATAAGCAGGTAATTTATATAATCTCGTCACAAATATTTCGATAATAATTGCACGAGAACCATTTTACCTAATTGCATGTTGCATTCGAATGGGCTGATACAGCATTTAAAAAGAACATTATTTTTTCGCCATTTTCCTCTCGAGTTCCCTGGGTAGAGTGGTTAGAAGAGGGAGAATAAATAAATTCAGAATTGTATTCAATGGTCCATATAAAAGTAACTTTTGACAAAAAGTGAAATATAAAAAAACATCAATTGTAATAGACGATGTATTTAATTTCTATCATTTTAATAACTTGAAAAGAAAACAATATTTTAGTCTGAAGTTAGTCGAATATAAATGCAATGGGAATGATGTGTAGAAAATAAATAGCTGCGTTAGAGCAATTGGGAAGATTACGATCAGAGGTGATTAAGTAGAAAATAGAGTTGCGTACAGGATTGGAACAGATTAATTACAATGCCGCAAATATTTGAATACCTTTTCACGTAGCTAAAATTGAAAATCGTGTAAAACCAACTGAAAAAGTCAAATAAGCATAAGAATGTAAATAAGGTGTTGCATTAATACTCGAAAAAGTTATGCAAAATTGATGTAATTGACTTATGATGGCTTACTACACCGGGTTAAAATGAATACTATGCTACCTTATGATGCGGCATATATATACAAACAACAATATTGAACAAGACGCAGCTCAACTATCATAAATTCTGCTCCTCAGACAGTTTTATAATGTCCTGTAAACTTAGTCCCTTAGATGACAGAGTCTTAACGTGAATGTCATTCTATAGTTTAGGTTTGATCAAGTGCTTCGCTAAAACTATTAATGTTACGGCCCTTAATGTAAAAAAATCGTAAACCTAAAAATCGCAACAAAACGACAATAGTAAAGTGCCAATAGCGGTATGGCTACCGTTTGAGATAAAATTCAATCTTCGATTTCAGAAAAAGTGCACTGAAAACATGCGCGGAAAGTAGACAATCTATTAGAGGCCTTTTAAAGAGTCTATTCAATTGAATTAGTGTTGAAGGAGTGAAACATCACCACCTGGATAGATAACATGCTAAAATCACTCCGGAAAAATGTAATTCGAAGTTTCCTACCTCAGGCAGAGAGAAGATGATATTGAATACCTCCACGTAATAGATCTCTTATTGAGAAAATGATGACTGTAATACTCTACCAATGTGCACCTCCATTAGTTAATTACTTGAACAAATGTGGAAGATCACAAAAGACAAAATAATACTGTAGGGGAATCAGGAGCTAGCTTGATAAAGGGGTAAGTAGGCACAGTCTATTTAATTTCGGGATTAACGGATACCTGTAGGTAGCGGCACTAATCATATGTTGCCTATGTTGATTTCTTTTTACCTCTAAGCGTCACCCAATATTGTCCTTCAGCAATCCTTGCGTGAGCAAGAAACTTTCAGTGACTTTTTTGTCATTTTTCAGTTGGCGAGTTGTTTTTAGCAGTCCATTCTTCCTGCTTATTCTTCTGTCTAGCCTTTTTCCGTAATTGGAGTTGACTGTTCCCGTCTATTTTCTACATCATGTCCGATCTTGGGAATGTTCACTTTCCACTTGGCTACACTCCATGTTCCTCAGCACACATTTTTCCCATCAATCAATCTTGGGCCTACTTCTACTTCTTTGGTCATTACTTTCTTAACCACTCATGTCTCTGTACACCATCACCCGTGTCCAAACCAACGTATTCCTCAGTCTTCAATATTTTAGCATAATTCTTCAAATTTCAAGGCTCTACCTTCAAGGCTCAAATTACCTCTAACACATATTTTCATTCCAGATCTCTTCTTAGCAGATCTGAGTATTTTCACCTGAGTTTATACGCATTGTTCGGACGTATTTTTCTTTTGTGGTCCATTCTTTTGATCCGAAAAATAGGACCAGTTTTATGCATTTTACTCTTGATTTTTAATTGGGATACATTTATCGCAAGTCACTCCTGTGACTGGTTGACTATCTCTCAGTGCTTCTTCCAACTTTAAATAATTTATTGTAATTTTTGCCAGCGAATGGCACCACTTTCTTTGGTGCATGATTTACTCCGGTTATATCGTTTGTTTCAACTGTATACTTGTATAGGTTATGATGGTTAGGTCGACCAATTCCTTAACAAATGTCTGTTGGAGAATGTTAGCTCAATGATATTGGGGAAAGTAGGTCAACAGTGCCAACAAGATCCCATTATTTAAAAAAAATACAATCCCATTTCTCAATTGATTAATTTGAATTTTGAAATGAATTTACAACATATATCATGCAAAATAACAAAGGAAGAACTGTTGAGCTAAAGCTCCATTCACTGAGAAAACAGCCGAGGATTTTGTTTTAGTCGATGGAGTTGAGTAAAGAAATATTTTACAAGAATTATGCGTAACCACTAGGTAAATTTGCCTGTTTTATGGTGAGAGCAAACTGACCCCGTTGATATCTCGTAATTTTTCCACCATAGGATTGGCTTGGTTGGAATGGCTGTCATATGACGCCTCTGCAGACCAAATTTATGAAGATATTTCCTTGCTGAATCCTTAATGTATTTATCAAAGACTTGTATACGCTTGAAAACTGTTGTTTAGAGTTCTAAAGAACACTCAGGAATAAAACATAATATTTAAAAAATATCGCAAATTATCCCCGACCTACTGAGCAATTTTAGCACAAAGAGCGCTACCAGAAATTTTTATTTTTAGAAAAATCCTTCAGTCGGCAAAAGAAAGAAAGGTACTTCAAGGGATATAATGGAAAATATAATGAAGAGCAAACAAATGAATATCTGTCTGATAAGATCATCAAGAAAGTAAAGGAGTTACCATGGGATAAAGAGGGTTTGATATGATATATTCTTTTTATAGAAAATAAATTTGACGTAGAGGCACTTTCGTTCTTAACAACTATTGGTCAAAGTACAGTCAAGCAATTAGAACTGAGAGAGCCACTGATGCGTCAGCATTACAAGTTTTTAACTCCAATTTAAACGGCCTAAACCCTTGTTTTTTAAATGGTGAGGGTATTAGTTTAGGT
The DNA here is from genome assembly GCA_963573305.1 of Pyrrhosoma nymphula. NCBI lineage: Eukaryota > Metazoa > Arthropoda > Insecta > Odonata > Coenagrionidae > Pyrrhosoma > Pyrrhosoma nymphula. Next base: position 44,811,198 of record OY754334.1, read on the forward strand.
TTAGGTATTTTTTTAGGTAGAAAATTTTAAGACAGTCGTAAAGAATAAGCGTAAATATACCATGGCAAATTTTGGCAAGTATATTTTTGTGCCTTCGCAGTTTTTAAAAAGATTTTTAGTAATTTAATTAGCCATAGTTATTTTTACTTCGCAAAACGTGTTGAAATTATTTGTTATATTATTATATAAGGCACTGCACTAATTATGCCAGCTGTCTATAATGTATATGGAAGACGTTTATGGTATAAGATAATTCTGCTCAGTGCTTATTGACATAGATCTACGGTTGGAGCACCAAATTAAAAATATTGATACTAAGAATATGAAATAGGTTTCCATAAAAATTAAACTAATTTACGAAAATATTTTAATTTTAAGTGCAACGTCGGAATCAAGTGATGAATTCAATATGAATGCTTTTTGAAGTAGCATACTAAAATGAAGTTTCTTCTTTTATACATATTTCACAAATGCAAAAAATTTAAGAACCGCAAAATATGAGTCAATCGCATTAAAGTTTGAGGACCACACACAAATGCTAAGCAAATATTAAACAGAGTAAACATGTTCACAAATTTGCGAAAGTTGAGAATTTTCGTAAATCATATTTGCGAACATGATATTTTATTTTATAACCTTAATTGTGATAATTCGCAAATCGCCGTTCCCAGAATTGCCACCATAAACAGACCACTCATACCGACTATCCCGCCAGGACTTAATCAATACAAATGTGAACTAATTATGCGATGTATCTGAAATGTATGCCACATTTTATTGGGTATTTGATACGAGTTGTCCAGCGTCATCATCGACGGGGAACTGAAGGGATATAAACATGAAATTTTCGCGATACCGACGGTTATCTTTATTTATCGCTTCTTGAGCATTCTCTGATAATTGGCCAATCGGTTATGAGGCCCTTTCAACGATTTCTGCTCCGTGCATTAATACAATGTGCACTGATGTTGACATGGAGTATCAGGAATGCAGCTCTACGTATTTATTGGCGAAATTCGTGCAATATATTTCAATTTTCGACAGTCACTGCAAAACTACATAAAATTGTTGAAAAAATTACTTTGCAATTGGCTAATAATTGATCGTCAATTATCATTATTTTTCGCGTCAAAGAAACGTCATAGAAAAAACGTCGAGCTGTATTCCTGTCATTTGTATTGCCTTAACCCTGTTGCGGAGCATCAATATTCAACCCTAAAGTTGTCTTAAATTCAGTTTGAATATGTGCTTTGCGAATTGATACATTCTTTTTGTCTTCATCAGAACGAGCCCGCCATTTGCCACTGCCTTCATCTACCATATAAGCTAAATGCATAAACCATTCCATGAACCTTATCCAGGCGTGCAACGAAGCAATTCCAAAATTTAAATGCTCTGAATTCAATAAAGTTTTACTGATTAGGTTAATCCAAATTGTTAAAATCTTTAGACATCATTTTACAGATATAATATCTTTGTGATGATTTTGTATTGATTATTTTGTTTCAAACCTTACCATCACTTATATTGAAACATAACTGATAATGAAGTTCAATATTTATATTCTGTAATACGGTATTGAAGGATGTGAGAGATGTGATTTGTTTTTCGACGCATTCTTTCTCTGTCAGGGATGTCTGCACTGTCTCTTTTGCAAATTGCAAACGAAATCGTCTGCAATAGCGTGTAGCTGAAGGCCTTGGATTGTTCCAAATAAGAATTTCATCATTAGTCCCTTCGTAAAAAGATCTCTTTCTTAATGGAACAATAGATCAACAGTATTCGCATCAGAACTCTATCGCTCTCAGAAAATGTTTGTTTATACTCTGTAGCTGAAGAGCCGTCAAATGTCCACTTAACAAATAATATAATATTAATGTTGATCGACTCATCAAGCGATTGAATAACATCGGCTTGTACTTCAAATAAACCAGAAGCATTACTTTGTAGGCTTTACTAGATCACACTGCTTCTGGTTCATTTGAAGTAAAAATGTTTCCTAAAAACGTCCGCCATTTTGAACTTTGAAATTCTGATATTAAATTCGTAATCAGCGACCTCGAAAACCTTTGAAAACCAAGTTTCAGATTGACAAACTCATTTTTGGACTACTGTACACCAAAACATACCATTCGCCCCACTTTGCGCCGTTTCTGGGCTTATTCCAATAAAAATAAAATTAACATTTATTTCCTCAAAGACTGGGATTTTTTAATCCAATATATTTATGGTGGCCCACAAATTGCAGTTAATGAATCCTGGTTTCTTTGATGAAGGAAACTACCCTATCGTCGTGCAACTGACTGATTGACTGACCAAGTTGGATGGAATGGCGGCGACCTATGACGAGCTGCATTTAACCGCATTGTAAACATGAAGCCATAGGCAGAGACCAAGGCGCGGAAACAATTAAGCGCGGAAACAGTGGACAGCTTGGTTTATGAAATGTACGGTCAGACTAAGATACTTTGTAAAGAAAATCATAATCGCTGATTGTGCATATGCTCATAATTACTTAGAAGAATATATAAAAACACATAAAAATATTTTAGTACTTAAAGATTAGTTGGATAGACATTTAGCACTTGAATTTCATAATCATCCTCTTCGTACAGTTTTCTTTTAATTATTCACAAACAATGCGGATATATGCGCAAACGTTTGCAGCCAGATTGATAAAAAAATGGAACAAGAAAAATGGAACTTACAAGAGCAAGGCAATCGCAAGCAATTCTATCGTATGCCATCAGCTGGCATGCGATTTGGTTATTCAAACAGAAATATTTGCCACTACTCACATTACGTACCAGATCTGGCGCCAGAAAGGTTGACGTGCGTGCCGGTTGGTTCCACCGAGAAATTATTAAAATGTCTTCTTTATTATAATACGGCAACTATAGAGAAACAGGTAATTTGATCAAAATGAACTACGGTAATCCTATTTATTTCGCAAATTTAACCAGCAAATACATTGTGTTAAATGTATGAATGGGTGCTACAGATGTTCAACTGGTATTTTTCTATATAATATAAATGCCATTTTTAAAGAAGCCAAGTCTTCATTAAAACTGAATGGCAAAATATTTAGGGACCTTTTCACCTCACGTTTGGAGTAATTAGCAAAAGACCGCCATAAGGGAAGTCAGAATTCACTCATTCAATGCAGATGGCGGTACAGTCTGCTCATGTGGCCAGGGGAATTAACTAAAGTATTTATTATGTTTAAGTTCATATTAAAAAAGAAACTATTCAATAGTTAGCTACAACTGATGGAAGAGAACTTAGCAATCATAACTGAAGCACCTGGTGATAATAATGCTATAATAATTAATACTATCATCAACATCTAGCGGCTAGTTTTTCCGTGATTCCCCTCTCGTTAGCAGTTGCTATTAGGGATAGGCAAGTAAAAAAAATATATCGATAGATATCGTATCAATATTTAAAACATGTATCGATAGTTATCGAGCCAAAATTATCGATATTTTGATATATCGATAATTTTGCCAAAACAAGTGGTTCCTTACAGTTTCACCAAAATATATAAAAAATGTTGAAGTAAAATTTGGAAAATTATGGACATGTAGAAGTGATAAAAATATCTTTTATTTTTTTATTTTTACAACCAATTTTAATCAATCAAACCAGTATTTGTCTGATATTGACATCAGAAGAACTCTCTGTTTAACATGTTCCCCCGTTAATCTACTCCTGTTGTCCGGTACCACGAAGTAAACTGCAGAAGCCACTCTTTCGGATGGAACAGATTAGGCTTGGCATATTAAGTACTTCAGCGCGATTTCCGAAAGAACCGGTTGAAGTGTCGGGAGTTCACCCAATACTTTATTGGATCTGATTTCCTCTCTAGTAGTGGTTGGTCCAAATACTGCTTCAGCTCATTAGGGATAGAGCCAGAGCTAGGAACCTCTTGCGTAGTAGTGCTAAGAGCTAATAGGTGTTCATGTCTGGACCAAATTGAACTTCTATCAGCCTTTTCTCGTTCTGTTTGTGCAGATCGTACTTCTGGAGAACGTTTTCCCATTCGCCTATGTTCTAAGCGAATATCATCACTTATTTTCCTTACAGCACTAGACACCGCAGCTGGAGAAACAACTTTACAATGGTGACGTGCTAAACAAAAATAAATCGAATTTGATACTCGGAAAAAAATCAATTTTTGATATATCGACATGAAAAATATCGACGATAATAATCGATAGATTCTAAAAAATATATCGAGTTTTTGACATATCGATATTTTTTGCCCAAGCCTAGTTGCTATTATCATTACAACTGATAATCCATTTTTGGCGTTATCAGTTAGGTCATGCTACCAGAAAATAGCAGTTTTACCCCCCCTGTAGTGGCATAACAGTTGACTCCATTTTGCGGCGCTCAAAAGAGTAGACGCTTAGAGTAAACGAACTTTTTCATATAATTCCGATTAATCATGAGCTTTCCTATATTAAAGAAACATATACAAATTAAACTCTACAAACTAAAACGTGTCTTTTATCTTTTTATCGTAACTCACGCAGCCACCGTGGAGCAACCTTAATTTTCCGCCTCAATCCTCCTCGCTTTTCCTCTTTTATATCTCATCTCCCCAAATCCCTCCCCTTTTCCCTCCCAGCATACCGTTCACTCGGACTCCTAAACCCCACCACGCTACAACCTCCACCCCACCGCCCTCTCTGTTTGGAAACCATACTTTCACACTTCCACCACTCCCCGGAAGAGTCCGCTGGGATCGGAGACGAGAGTTCGAGTGCGCACTCTCTCGTTCGTGCAAGGTTATCTCGTGAAGTAGGCGCAGTGATGCGCCGTTGTTGAAAAATAAAAGCTATCGATGATGAGATCGTTTTCCACGGTCAACAGTTATCCATCAGATGATATGTTTGCTACACGAACTCATTCCTCGTGATGGTTTACAACCGATTCCCACGTCGATACCTGTATTTGCACTGTTGTATGACGCTTCCAATTTACCTAATCATTTGAATTAAAATTTAGCGACCATGTATGCTAGGTAGGTAAAGAGCTAACAGGGTTACCCAAAGGAAGCTGATGAAAGGCTTGAATGAAAGATTGAGGATTTAGATACAGTGCCAAATTAAAGACTACGGTCTTATTTCCATAAAACCAAAGCAGTTAGAGCACCTACAATTCTCAAATCTAAAACTGCTAGTCAAAAGAACACCTAATATTTTTTGCAATATTGTTTCAATTATTCTTTGCACATACTCCGCGCCTGACCTAGATAATGAACAATATCCAAATGGTATTTAAGCTATTTCTGTGTAAATTTTGACAGCCTATTCTTGTGATATAAACAGTCACTACCAACTTTATATTATTTTTTTTTGTATTGTTCTGATCTTTGAAAAATGACGAGAACTTGTTATCAGATAATTAGATAAAATACAACACAAGGCTGATTATAAATACAAATTGTTCTTACAATTGCCCTTTAAAGTGAAACCCGGTAAATGTAAATAAATTTATTCTATAACCCCTCAATTTATTTAATCTATTCCGTAAAGAAACATTTCTATAGCTATGAGAATTATTCCGTATGTTGCATTTCGTTATCCTCACCGCCAGATTTAATGTCGGGAAGAAAGTATGGTTCAATAAGCACTCGGCTCAGTAATAAATTTTTATCATTCTATCCCTTGCAAGATGTTTTCAAGGGAATACCAGGGAACAAAAGTAGTATAGTGGTGTTCCTACTTTAAATTGATTTCTAAGGTTCATGGATTTATTGATGACTACTTTTGCATGTCCAGGGACGAGTGGTCACATATTGTCCGGCATTGTAAAATTCTCGATCCTCACACATTTCACGGCAATAATTAAACACGGAAGGTATGCTCCTTAAAAACCTTGCTTACCTTGTCTAATCTCATATATTAAGTCATAGATATTTGAATTGTAAGAGAGAAATATTTTACCTGCAACCTGAAGCATTAATAAATCAGTGATGCGGATACAATCGGATTTTAATCTAATCCCATCCGTCACTTAAAAGATGCAGTATTTGCGTGTACTTAACTGTTGGAAGACATATAATTTGATAAAATATAATAACTTCACTATAAAAACGGAATATAAATTGCGTACTTTCACCGTAAAACAAAAATAACCACAATTTTTAATTATATTTGATAATTTATGTAAATATTTATATGCGGATTTAATGCTTTCCATGTCTTAATTGTAGAAGAAACACTACGCATTGGTGCAATGGGCACACTATTAGTATCATGAAATACGATACGGAAGAATCTAATAAATGTACGCTAAATAGTTTCAATCAAAAACCACAACCACTAAGTCCTGATTAGTTGTTTAAGTCAAAAAGCCTTTCACCTGCACATAAACTTGCATAGTCCTAGAATCGAAAAAAGAATAAAAAATCTGCAAAAACGTATTATTATTAAATAAAAGGCTTCCGCGGGGATTACAGTCGAAGTAATTCATTTTTTTGCGTGTTCTCCCGCTTCGGGTGTGGTGAGGTGACATCAGTATCGCAAGTACTCCTACCCGTTCTCGCACTAACGCGGAAGAACGCTAGAAAAATGAAGGAAAAAGTAATATTTTTCCCAAGAGTTGTCAGAACCATGAGGATAATAGAAATGCTGTCGTTTTAATAACTACGCCACTAAGTAATGGACATGCCGGATTTATGATTCATCGACCTAATCTGCATTAGTTATCCCTCAGTCGCCATATAAAACAGTTGTTCATCAGCTCTAAACATAACAAGGGATATAAACATCCAATAGGTTAAACCAAAGGTTGCGTAAAGGTTTTATTCAACTGCAACATACTATGTTTAGGTTTGAAAAAACGCTATATAGATATTGCAGTGACCTCATCAAGACGGGCTCAAATGTTTTTTTTTAGATGGCTGGAATAAATACATCAATGTCGTTAGAGAGACACTTAATTTGAAATTAAAACGCATCAAAGGTCGGCCGAAAGCCAATCAACTTGACAAGGGATGATGGATTAGTGGGTGCAGCATCAGCAGCAGTGAAGGGAGCGTTGGATGCTGCCGGAAGAGTTTATTGGAACGTGCATTGCATCCAGCCTCCCATTGTTGGTGGCATTCACGATCGATACATACAGTTTAATCAACCAAAATACTTCGCCTCACTTGCGACACCGATAACCCCACTAAGCATAACTCTCGTAAAACATTATCCCATCCGTAGTAAACGAACGCTTCTATTTCAGCCGAAGAATAATCTTTAAAGCTAGAGCTAATGACGTAATGAACGCACGCAGACGATACATAGTGTCCGCCACTTTGACCCGATAAATGATGAAATGGACAAGTTAACGTTTAAAATGAACTATTATTTGATACTCACAAGGGACTCGAAAGTGATGATTGCAATGCAACTCGAAATGCAATGTTTCGAGTAACATTGCGATGAAATGTAAGTTATTTTTCAATCGGATATGATGTAATGAAAAAATTACGAATAACATGTTACAATTTTGCATAAGTTTCCCCAATTTATACACAAAGCATTACACGAATATTAGAAGAAACACCATTTTTCAAAATATGCTATCAGTTACAGTGAATCAAAGAGCGGGCGCATTTTTTTTACAGAAAGTCGCCATATTGGTAAAAGTTTTAACCTACTATACGTTTTAAAACTTAATAAAGCTAACAAGTGTATGACATGCAGTAATGTTCTTTTGGGTTACACAGCGTCAAGGTTTAAAAGGTCCTACGTTTCGTCTCCGCTGCGGGAGACCTCATCAGGGCTAATGACATGCCTTCCTGCGCGTCGAATAAATGTAGTCACGGTGGTGGAAGTGTGGGAGGGGTTGAGGGCAGGTGTGGGGCATTCTCGAAGTTTTGCTATGCTCCTTCCCGAATATGCGCTATGCTCCCTTCCCGAAGAAGCGCTATGCTCCTTTATTCTCGTCCGGATGGACGACAATAAAGGAGCATAGCGCCGCCATTCGACTGGGCCATTTTGAGGAGTCGGCAGTCGCAGAACACGCCGCTCGAGACCACGATGTTGACGTGACCAATGCTTAAATACTCGCAAAGGAAAAGCTTTTCAATACGAGATTATTTAGGGAGGCTTTGGAGATAAAGAAGCACCAAAAAAATTTTAATAGAGATGGGGGACAAAATATAAGCGCAACCCGGCTACCAGTGATTTCGAGAAAGAAGAGGAACTTCGGGAAGGCCCCACACCTGCCCTCACCCCCTCCACCACTTCCACCTCCGAGACTATATATATTCGACGCGCAGCAAGGCATGTTATTAGACCTGATGAGGTCTCCAGCAGCGGAGACGAAACGTAGGACCTTTTAAACCTTGACGCGGTGTAACCCAAAAGAACAATACTGCATATCATGGCCCGCGAAAGTTTTAACCAATTTAAATATATGGCATTCAATCACATTCAATTTCCTGATTATTTCTCGAATTCAAAAGGTGAAGGGATCAAGTTGTTATTATTATTTCTAATATTGATATTGAACGATAACATACAATGGTTTATAATTTTCTCAAAGATTTTATTTGATATCCTTGGTATCCAAAATCCATGAAAGTTATACTTTGTTATATGATTTTTCATTCAAATGAATAGATATTTCTTCCATATATACTCAGTTATGCTTATATCTCCAACGCATTGTAGTGAAGGAAAAAAATTTATCATCAATAACGGCACATCCTCAACATTTTCAGAGTTTACGCTTCTTAAAAATGTGGAATTACATATTTCTAGCCGAGAAAACGCTTGGACAAATAAATCACGAGTTTTCTCGGAAATTAACTTTTTACACGAAGCTCGTAACACCAACGCCATTTTCCCGCTTTTTTTACATTCGAATTTCATAAGCCAAGCAGCTATATAATTCTGAAAAAAAATCCATCTTAAATTTCCTTAGGAATATATTTAAAATAAAATAATGCGCACGCTTGATTTAACGTCCAGCCATTAGGTTCACTGTCTCAAACATACAAACAGCCTTAACGAACTCTCGAGCACGTATATTATTCTTTTTAGGTGCAGCAGCAAAGAAACAGAATGTGCGCAGATTACGTATGAAATTACAATCTCTCGCGTAACGTGCCCGTGAGATTCATTTAACGGAGGGGACGTGACCTACACGAAATTACAAATATAAAGTGGACAAAATGAGAATGTACACGCGCACAAGGTAATATGTCCATGCCGTAAATATTCTTAGCCATAAAAAATGTCCTCCTCTCTGCCCTTTCTCTTTCCTTCTTTTCGTTTTCTTCCTTTTTTAATCCTTTTTACTCTCTTATTTCCCTGCTTCGCTTTATTCGTTTTCCTCCTCATTTTTCGTCGTCTCTCGCGCTCGGCAGTGAAAGTTTTTACGTCCCCCGCGACGTCGAACAACGTAATCTTTGATAAGTGGGGTGCTCACGCCAATGCTTTTCAAAATGGCGAGGAGCAAACGGGGGAGTGACGGGGCATGGGGAGGGTTGCTCTGGGAAGCGGGCTTCGAAATTAACATGTTCGTGACGCGAAAGATTGTGGGTAAGTGCTGGAATAGCGAGGAAAGAGAAGGAGGAGGGAAGGCTACAGGTTCATTTATGGCTGGTGCATTGGCAGTGAAACATGGCGGTAGCCGCGAAATTGGCTCTTATTAGTTGAAGTGTCCGTTGCGTGAGAGCTAGCACTGCAAGAAAGACTAAATATTTACGTATAACGACCAGAGTTCCTGAGGTGACGTGGGAAGGGTAGTGGGAAAAAAATACGGAGAGGAAGCATTTAGAGGGAAAGAAACAGTTTTAATATAGGTATAGTGGAAGTGAAACATACTCACAGTTGCGAAGAACACCCTTTTGAGTGGAAGAGTCAATTTTCTTAGAACTAAGTCTGCACAGGGAAGTAGATAGTCTCCAAGTGTGAAGACCAGGGTTTCCGAGGGCTCAAGCATTTGTTTCTAACATTAAAATGCTCTACCTTTCTGTTGCACTGGAGTACTCTAAAATTAAAATTTAAGTGACACGAAAGGCTGTGGGTAAGTGCTGGGTTTAAAGCATAGCTACGAGTGCAAGCATGTGGCTGAAAATAAATTGTTTTAAGATAGGTACAGTGATAGCGAAGCATGGTCGTAGTTGCACAATAGACCTTTTCTGTCTTTGCGCACGAACCTTCGCTACATGGGAGACTAAATTAGTCTTTTCGTTTGGCTACAAGGGATCCAAAGGTCAAGTGGGTAAGTGGTTAAGGCAGTTACGCAGAAGAGAGGAAGGCATAGGATCATACCAAAGGATATTGAGAATTTTTGGTAGGTGCAGTGATAGCGAACATTGGTGGTAGTTTTGCAGAAGAGTGAAAGGAGTGAGACCATAGACCTGGAAAATATGGTGTCAGTTGAGCAGTACACCCTTTCCGGTGGAAATATCCATTGCCTAATGACTACGTAGCTTGGAGAATAAGGTAGTCTCCGCGGTTGACTACCAGGGTCCTACCTTTGTTTCCAGCATTGATATCCTGTATATATGATTCATAAGCTAAAATGCTCTCCGCTGCGAGCATTAAAAGCAGTTCATTTATTTTATTGAGAATGAATGAAGATTGGTGCTCGGAGGAAGAAGCATTGAAGTTAAAATGATCGTGAAGCAAAAGATTGTGGGTAAACGCTGGGAAAGTGAGGAAAACGTGGGAGTATACGGAGGGAAAGCAACAGTTTTATTTAATGCAGGTAACAGTGATAGAAAAATATGGTGGCAGTTGCGCAGTAGCACCTTACAAACTATTGTGCCGCATAGCCAAAACTTAGAAGAGAAGTGACCTTGGAGGTTCAAAAATGGGATAATGTAGGTTGCCACTTAAAAGACTAATTACGCTAGGAGATGACCTCCAAGGAGGTTATTAGATAAAAGGTAGTGACTCGCTTGATGATGGATACTGATGGTGCCCTTATGAGGAGCAGCGAAGTTTGTGCAAAATTGTAGTCTTAAGTTGATTTTTATTGCTCATTGAATACATTTATGACATTATCATGAAGAAGTTACAGTTTTTCTAACCGATCCACTGGCCGGGCGGCGTTTTATTGGTAGCAGACCGTGGTTAATTTGCGCGTTTAATCGGCACAACAAAGTAAAATGAAGGTAGGAATAACAGAAATTTTAGTCTCGAAATCTGGCCCTTCCCTTTCCATGGTCCATGTCTCTGTTTTTGCCGGCAGGGGTTTCCAAGGTGGCAAGCCAACTTGGAAATGCTTAATATATCGTTCACATCAACTCTTTTACCAGTTGCTTAGGTATAATTCTCCAATGACTATAGAACACTAAGGGCATACTCTGATATAGCGTCGTTAGGATCTTAAACATTGCCGTGTAAAGCAATGCTGACCCTTTTTCGCAATCCCAGGTTAACCGTATTAATGTTGGCAGCGTTACCTACCACGTGCTCTCTAATCCTTTCCCACAATCAGCGTTGACCACCACGCGCTCTCCGATCCTTTTCCAAACCCTTCCACGCGCGCCTTCCCCACATTGACGTGTGACTTCCCGACCAAGTTTTGCTACCACAATAGTCCGCTATGAATAGGAATATGCCTTAAAATATATATTTTCATGTCAGTGCCCACTTTTGTAACACTCAACATTAACAGCACGTTTTTCAGGTTCTCTACCGAATGAAAGAAAGCAAAAAGTTACGCCCGCGTCATCATAAAAGGTATTTATTCAAGCATATAAATTCTTGTAATTCGAGTATGATACTTCGAAATTTTCTACTACGTTCAGTGGATCACAATTCTGGCTTCTCATATTCAGAATTCAATGCTATTCTATTCAGTAAAATCGTCCAGTAAGCATTTACACACTGCCTGAAAATATTAAGACATTTTATCATAACTACACAAATTATTCTACATACCACAAATTCAATATCTCAAATTAATTAACCTTCACGTTTGGAGTTTGTATTGCGATGTTTTACCTCACAAAATTTTAGTTTTCTCGAAGCACGATTTGGGCACCACGCGGCAGTTATCGTCCTGTTTGACAACTGAGTCTGATTAGCTCTTTCTCTCAGTTGTAATAAATTAATTCTATGAAATATTAAACAAAAAATGAGTGAAAACGTATTTCCAGCAAATCTAAATTTTCCTCAACTGCCAGGGCCTTCAGCAACATTCTAAGAAGTCTGAATATATCATTCATTCACTTCGTTTGCCTGAATCGACATTTTTCGACCTCCACTATTCAACTCCACAAACGTAACCCTTGAACACACGCACATTTTCAGATGCATTCTATTTTATTCTGTATAACAGACTCTTGTGCCTCAATAACTACAACTGCTTATCCCTATTCTCCATGATTTTATAAATATAAAGAATATCTAGATGATTCCTTTTCATAACCTCATTTTTAATGATGTAATTTTTCTTCTTCTTTCAGGACCTATATCTCCTATAATAAGAATAAAAACAAACCATAAGACAAAGACTTAGAAGATGAGAGGTAGAATGAAGAGAACAGTAATGGATGAAAAACACGACAGCAAGTGGCGGCGATATTACTGCAGATGTCCATTGCTTGAAACATCTTGTATCTCGGAAATGACCATGTTTCTGTCGCTGGATACATTTTCTAAAACTTCCTATAGGTGACACATTGGGCTACTCAGAACAAAAGGAAGATATTATTTTTTCCTTTAACCTCTTTTTGTACGCTTTGAATTGCTTATTTTATAAATAATTAGACATTTTCTCTGCAATTCGATACTTTTTTCATGCTTCACAAATAAATTTGTTATTTTCTTTAAATTTGTACTCGGGTAGTACGCTAGAGGAAACTAGAGATAGTAATAGGGAGATTATAATGACTGCTGTGCTAAAGGAGGAGCTGTTCAACAGTAGGTGGAAGCTTATGACAAGGATGCTACGTAAGAATTATATGCTGCAATCTATGGAGGAGAAAGGTGGACCCTGAGAATAACGGACGAGAAAAGGCTGCCGGTGTTTGAGATTTGGGTGGGGACGAGAATTAGGAAAAGAACGAGGAAGTGCTTGGCATGGTGGGTGAAGAAAAGAAACTTCTGGATGAGATTAGGAAGCGGCAAAATAAGTGGTTGTAAGAGGTAATGATGGTAGATGGGATGCTGTAGTTCATGATGGAGGGGGGATGTTGAGATAGCGAGGAAGGAGATGAAAAAGAATAGGCTTTAGTGACGGTATGAAGAAGGGTAGGACGTATGCTGAAGAAATCGCGTCCAAAGATACGGGCCTTCGTCTTTATAATTAATAGAATTTTTTCTCTTCCATTTAAACCCACATTAACCAAAAGGTTACAGTAAAAATACATTTAATTTGCTTAGTCGCTTAATTTATTGGTGCGATCTAAAGTACTTTCAAATTAACAAAATCGACAATATTTCGGAAGATTTTGAAACGAGTTACAAGAGATCTACGAGTACCCTATTGGCAGCGCGATATTGTACACAACTATAGTATTTTGTTTAATAACATAATCAATTTTAACATGGCCATCTTTTCCTTTTTCAATCATTATCTTTTCGATTCCGATTCCTTATAGTTCATTCGGATATCTCTCATAAATTCCCAGTTTTAAAGGAATGTTTGGTACACATAAGTTTATCGCATTGCCGCCAGCCATAAGTACCACCATCCGTACCGAAATAATGAGACGTTTAACGTCCAAAGTCATGATTGAAGGGAAAATAACTAAAGAGCACACTACTAGCTCTCGTTCCCGAAAATGTGACTCAGCGATCACCGCCTTTCCTAAGCATCAACTCACAAAGAAAATGCGACTCCCCTTTTTCTGTTTCGTCGCTCCGGCCGACGAGGACCGCGTCAAGTCAACTCTTGGAAATGAACACTTCGGATGATGATGAAAACTGGGGAGAAAGGGCCTCTTTATGCCATACCTCCCATCTCCGGAACGAGAGCTCTTCACTGCCTCTCGTGAAATTTTGGAAAATAAATAAAAGAATGTTGATTGCAAGGGAATCTCATTACTTTCTCATGATGCGTGCTAATATGACATCCCTAACTTCATTTTTTCCCTCCTCGCAAAATGAGTCTCTGATTCCCGAAATTTCTTTAAAGATGAGTGTATCACCGCAGCGTTTCTCCACTGGCCTAAAGCATTTGAAAATGTGCGATAATTGTGAATAACTTGGGGCTGAAATTCACGATATGAGATCATGAAACATATCGTCACTACTTAAGGAATAATTTTAAATCGTTAACTGCAATTAGCCCACCAATTGAAGACATTTCACGTTAGGAAGGTTATAACAAACATTCACAAGCATATTGCATGGTAAATAAATTATAATTTATGCAATGGTGTGAATTTTTATTATTATTAAAATACAAGGAAATATTAATATAATTCAGGAAATACAAATGAAAAGGCTCTTTTGTCATGATTTTACTGACATTTCAAGTTATAATCTCAAGAAGACCGAAAGAGAGACAAGTACAACGTAATAAGCATATATTTAAAATTATTCTTCCATACTTAAACATATTGTTCGTCCCAAGTTTGTATTTACAGAAACATAGACTGTGAAGACTATTTTACAGTGGACGTCACTTAAATTGTTTTATTTAGAAAGTCCGTCCATCATCAAGTTATATTTTCGGAAATGAATATTCAAAGGTCAAGCTAGATTATTAATATATTAACAAGGCTCTAGGATATTTACAACATTGGGGTAGGACGATTTTTAGCAAAAAATGAGCTCAGTTCAGAGTTAGAGATTTACGGAAAACATTGTAAACAGTAGATTTAAAAAAAATCAAAAGAGCTCCTCAAAACGTTTAAAGCCAGTATCCCTTTGCCGGACTTAGTCGGAAATATTACTTTATATGTACATTTAGAAGTACAACAATATGCAAATAATATTTTGCGACATATATATAAACGAGATTCTGTAAAATACTCAAAATGTGTTAATTGACGGAATGGACGATTTCATAAAGAAACAAAGAGATTTAGAACTTTCGCTATAAAGCCCTAATTAACCTTATTTTAAGCGAAAGACAATATATTGCAAATAATAATTATAAATACCATGGTTTTAAAACCAGAATACGGAAGAGAAAGGATGATGAAAGATCATTGTATATTGGAGAATCATAACAACTTTTACGTGGATACATAGAACGACAACAAAGAAGTGGTGGGGAATGATAAGTGACAGAGGAAGTTGCTGGAGGAGATTAATATAGATTTACAAAACAGCTAAAATTAATCTAACTAACTCGATGGTCGAGCTCCAGGAAATGGTGAGAGAACATTAGGAAAACAAATGAGCGTGAGCTACTGCCAAAGCAATATGAGAAGAAATTAATTTTGCTTAATCGAATTAAATTCAGAAAATGATTCACTCATCAGACCTTCAACGTACACATCTGGCACTAAAGTAACGCCGTTGCGATTACCGCCACGGGATTTTCCGTGATACGGACCACGTGCGAAGAAATCGTTACAAGAAAACTGTTTCTGAAAATTTCCGCTTCTCCGCGAAAACTAATAAAGGGCAATTAGCGAGAGTAGTCACACAAGTGCATTCCCATCCAGAAAAGTCCGCCTCGGCTTCCTGGCTTAACGCCTCGCTTATTCCGATGACTCCGTTTACTTGGGCTACCGACGCAAGAGATCTCATCCAACTACACTAAGAACAGGTGCGTTTAAATTGAAAACGGTAGAGGCAAACGGAATGGGGATTTAACTGAAACAGAAACTAGTGCAAAGAGTTGGAGAAGGTGACTCCGCCAGGCATTGATCTTGGAGGAAATAATTGGGTGAAGGGGATCGAGTATGTACGAGGCTATACAAAAACATGCACTGTTTTCATCAAGTTTAACGCTATAATTTGCCATAAATTCTTGCTACTAGATAAAAAAAGTGAATGCTGCCTTAAATCTCTTTGCCGTGTGTGAAGAAGTCCGATGAAATATCCCGGATTTGTGGTAAAACAACTCATGCAATTGCTTCACGATGATTTACCTGTTCATACTACACTGCGTGCGTTGAATATTGGCCAAATTCAGCACTGTTGTGATGCCTCCGCTCAATATTCACCAGACACGGCCTACGACTACTTCCTTTCCCCGAAGGTAAAATGAAAGACGTGGAGTGAAAAAAAATCACGGAAAGTTTTATATTCCGTGGGCTTTATAATCCCGATTAATAATTGTATTTTTTGCCATATGGTCGCTAAGCATTTGCATATGGTTGCAAAGAAAAATACGGAATTACACACTATTCATTTATTTTTTACCGTATATTGTGGCACCCACACCACAAACTTGCACTATTTTTTATTAAAATAGGTAAAATTAATTGGCCACACAGCAGCTTCAATGCATCAATCAATAACTAACTGAATACATTTCCACCAAATATCGGTTTGAGTCAAACATGCACACAGCTTGCTTAAAGGTATACACCGTTCTATCAATAAAAAAAAACACATGGAAGGAAAATATTAGCCACCAGTAAAGGGCTAATAACTGTCATTTACACTGAAATGGACTATCTGAATCTCCGTTAGGGTTTGTTTCCTGTGGTGTACCATTTGCGACAGGACTCCATATTTATTAGCGCCACTAAACAAGGTAGGGGGTGTTTCAAAATCAACTATTAACATATAAGCACACTTGGAGCTGCTAAGCTTAGCAGTGCTCTATGTAAACCAATTTTTTGTTAGACAACTAGTTAGTGCGCTAGTATGCCGATAGTAGTTTACTAAGGAATCCATGAATACGGCCGGTCCAATTAAAAAGGTCAATTTCCTAGGAAAAGTCATCACACGGTAAAGGATGTGAGGGATGTGCCCGCAGTAAATAACACCTCAGTCACCAACAAAGCCTAGCCTGTTGTGTCCCTCTCGATTTTGTCACACTAGGTCAGGAGGTGTCCAACTGCCGGTTTTTCAACACCTCGATGACGTTCATCGCATGATAACGCTTCCTTTTCATTAACTTGAAGTTAACATGCATGACTGATGTAGTTATTATAATTTTTACATGACTAGATCTAAAAAATAATGTTTAAGTGGAGTTTTTTATTGGTATATGTAGTACATCACCCAAATCAATTGCCAGTATTCAGAATTAAATGAAAGATTGTAGAAGCTAAAAATAATATTTTTATTGAGAAAATTTAAATTAATTTTTTTAATATGTGAAACTGTAACTACGATACGTGTCTGTCATTCAACATTTATTAAAAAAAAAATTTTTTTGAAAATTTAAAAACAGTAGTATCTTTTGTAATTGTAATGATTTGTTTATTTAAAAATTAACATTGCATAATACTCTATTAGCATAAAAGATAACTTTTACTTTAAAGTCGTGAAAACACAGTCTGATTCACAGTACTCTTTCTGTTTAGTAGATGAGCGAGTCGGTAAATCAAAACTGAGTTACTCTGAAAGGGATACTCACATACCCAACGGTCCTTTGATTGTTGTAATTGTGATATATTGTATAATTTTGATGAATAAATACTTCAATGTGCGAAAAGTCCACAGTGGAAAAGTAATTCACCTACCCTGGGACTCGAACCCGAATCTTTAGATATCACACCGATTGCTTCACTGTTTTTGTGTGACATAAAGCAAGGAGATGTTCCAAATTGCCGGACATATGTATAATTCCAGAGTACCGTGGCTAGTCCCGGTTTCCTAAGAAGTTTCCAAATGCTTAATTGATATTGTTTACTGCGAATTCGAGTCATGTATATTACATATTTTTGTTATCATACCAGGCTGTTGGATTGTTAACGAGAGCGGAATCGACATCGTACTGTCCACTTTTATTTAAATTTACAACACGTGTTTCAGCTTTTGTACTAAGCCATCCTCAGGTACAAGGTTTGTGCACTGTTTGTGCAATGGAACATTGTACCTGAGGATGGCGGTACAAAAGCCGAAACACGTGTTGTAAATTTAAATAAAAGTGGACAGTACGATATCGATTACTTTCATTACTGATAATGCAGTTCCACCACATCTCGCCTGATACTGTTGATTTCAGTTAACGAGAGCATTATAGATGATAAAACGTATAGACGTCGATTTAAATGCTGAGAATATATTGAACCAGATGTTATAAGGGCCTGGCCTTAGAAGTGACAAGCAGCCTTGCCGTTGTGTTCCTCAAATATAACCGCCAAATGAATCCATTTGCTTCAATTTCTGAAAGCCACGGCCACATCCATGGACGCGCTCTCCGAAGTAAAATTCAACCACAATTAAGTAATTACTGGGAAGGCGAAAAGAGAGTGTTTAGTCGAATTGCTCCCCCGAAAATTGCAAGAACCGTAAACCTTAACCTCTTTCCCCCGAAAGCCTTGCGTGTCTCCCTCTGTGGTGGAAGTCTGGACTGGCTTTTAACAGCTTTTAATCTCTTTAATGGGTCCCATCCTATTCCCATCCACGCCACCACACAGCACCTATTTCCGCAGACATAAAATTAATACATCGGACTCGCTCTGCAAAATGAGCGTGGACTCATCAAACTGGAAGTTTAGGTTCACGCGTAAAGATGTCACTCGGACACGTAAACCCTTCCGTGTGCATCGAAATCGCGTGTGTGAAAAGGAAGATTCGAATAATTAATCCTCTCCACTTTACTCGTTTGCTTGAATACCTCAGGCAGCAGTAGGAGCAACAGTGAAAGCGATCTATAATTTTTGAGCATTTCCTCGTGTTCTCAGAGTGAAAAACCCTCAATTTTTACCAACAAGGAGATACTTAATGTTGTTAAGAAGCAGTGAGAAGGAGTACAGGCGCGTATAGAACTGTGTGTACCATAATGCAAACATTTTTATATTAATATTATATGCCTACTGTCCTGCGTCAAGTAACCAGAGTGAAAATTGTTTTGCGTCTTAAACGAGTGGTCGTGTAAAACGAGTGAATGCGGTAAATACATGTTTATAAATTTATCAAACGAAATTACATTTTTTAGATAAATCTAGGAATTTATTTATCTAATGTCGCATCAGAGGAATACTTTTCTTTTAGAATGCATGAAATATACTTTATAATAACTGTATATGTTTTATTATATGTTCCAAAAAGGTTTACAGCTTGAATTATACCAAAATAGATACATAAAACCTATAATGAATTTTTTGGTAAAAATTTTAAATTATTAAGAATTTTTAAAAGGAAAAAACGTGTTGCAGATGAAATTGAGGAGTAAAGCTTTTTATATCTGCTTTGGCAAACTCGTTCTTGAAGTATTAAGAAACTTATTATTTGATGTTTTTCCCCATGATCCCAAAAGGAAATAATTATACTGGAGAAAGAAATATAAAGGGATGGTTTATTAAAAAATTAATTTTTTAATGAGTGGTAGTAAGAGGGGAATTGTTGAAACAAATTGGCTCTAAAAATTATAATAAAAAGTTAGGAAAGGATAATGAGAGGCAAAATCGTATTCTACTGAAAGCATAAATGAGAGGAGAGTATTAAATAAATGGAAACCAATTACGAGAAATGAAAGTGTTAAAGTAGTTATATATATATATATAGAATAGTGTCTCATAACAACAAAAATCTGCAGTTGTCTTTCTAGGAATACTGAAGTGCTCAAACGAACAAATTCTGAATTCAAAATTAGAAGTCACCAATTCGATTACTGACTAGATTCATAATCCATTTAATTTGTAGCTGCTTGCCTAATGTTCTCCAAATCTCTTATTCTATGACCCTTATTAATATGCTTGATGTATTACATCCTCGCTCTTCCCATTCCGCAATACTTTCGTAACTATTTTAGGAATTAATGATGCCTCAGAAGGTGTCCTATTATTCTGAATTATTCTTACAAATACAGGTACCTAATCTACCGATTAAGGGGGATTTAGATGATAAAGTCTATCCACAGCTACTTTTTTAATGCCGAAACTTATCCTTGGCCCTATTCCTGGCCTTATCCTTGGCCGCAACTTCGCCTTATCCGTGGCCCTTCCTTCTAACTTAATCCGTCCTAAGCCTCTTCCATAAACATTCAGGAATTGTATCAGAAATGAAAATAGGAAGCAGCAGTGTTGTCACTGCTCGGAAAAGACAATGCCTTATTAAAATTACTCCTTGGTATTATTAACTACGGCTTATAAAAGCACTTTTATAAAGACATTTACATATAGAAAAGTTATTGCTATACGTATTACGACCCTCGCGATCAATTCCCGAAGCGCAGCATTAAATCATTATCTATCCTATTTTCTAGATTATAAAGCCCTTTCGGTTTATAATCGTCACCTACTGAGGAGATAAAAGTGTGCGAATTTCAAAATTAATAACATTTTCTTCATTGCGAAATCCCATTAACCCAGACCCCAATCTCAGATCCTCTGAACCTGGGATCCAGAATTCCACTCGGGACCTGGGTTCAAATACCAATCCAAGGAAATAATTTTCCTCTACGAGAAATTCGCAAATTATTTTCATTCATGCATCTTTTCCAAAACTTAATATCATTCGACTGGGTGACGAAGCATTGCCATCCATTCACATGGGCGTGGGTTATGCGTGCGGAATTGATGGGTACAGTGGAAAGAATGTTTGCGGCTTCTGGGTTGTCTAGAATCGAGCTCCGCAGCGCAAAACGCATCTAACATCCCCCCAATATCCCCGCCCCCCACAGCACTGCGCGGCGCAACATAACGTATATACGTGTGTATATGTATTTATCAGCCGACACGCGCGCGAGCATTACTTTATCCTCAGAGCCCCATCACTCCGATATCCATGGCTCAGCCGCCGCTGCTTCAAATCCCATTCCTGACACCCACGCCCCGTCCTCTCCGCCGCCACCCTACCTCTCAACCCCCCTTGCCCTCCCGATTTACGACCCAACACACGCGTCACAGTCTCTCGCTTCCTGCCGCAGCGTTTGCTGCTCTCCCCCGGAGCAAAATCCTATCCCAATACCGCTTCCCCTCCTCTCCATCGTTGCTCCAGCGTTCCATCAGAGCGACGTCACAGGGGCATGCCCCGAGACCTTCGATCTTACACTGTCTCCCTCTCTCTCTCTCCCAACTTGATAAACCCGCTGTTATGGTTGTTCCACCGAAAAATTACTTAAATGTCATTTTAATTCATATTTTGGTAACTTAAAAGCGTGTCTTCCGTTTGATGATAACAACAATAATTCTACCTCTCCTCGATATATTTTTCGCAAATATAACTTACATTTTGACGGCGTTCAGCGTAAGAAGGACTTAAATATAGGGAAGATCGTTCAGTTCATAATTATCAATACAGTACTTTCTATAAGGGATAACTAGATGAAGACGTATCTATTAAAACATAATTAATATTCATACATGTCAGGACACATGAACCATATCGCATATTTCATGATTATTAAAAAAGGGTGGTCCAACTATTTCAGTTAGGAATGCGTCGGTGTGGACGCCTGAATTCTTGCTTTCTATCGAAAGGGCCCGGGTTTAAATTCCGGCAGCGATGAAAATAATTCTCTGAATTATTCTTCCATAAATGGGTGCTCTACGGTTCTACATCAAGTACAGTCAGTTTGTCAGAGGAAACGTTGACCTGTGGAATCTTTGGTGTCATTTGTAAAGAGCAGGCTAGTTCCAACGTTGGGTTTCCCTCCACTTTAACTTCGCCAACAAACCCATCTGTGCTTTTTAGCATAAATGACCTCATCTGTAGGTCGCCTTTTTAAACAGCTACTACTACCAACGGTTCCCCTACCCAGGATCAGGGCCGGTTTAAGCGTTAAGCAAAGTACGCGGCCGTGTAGGGCGCCAAGCAAAAGATGGCGCCTAAGCGCTCAGTCCAATGTTCAGTACTAATCAAACAAGGAGATTAAAGGTTGAGGGTTGATTTACTCCACAAAATTATTGTAGATGAAAGGATATATCGTAAAGTGGATACCCATACCCGGCACATTACTCCAAAAAACATGAGGGGCCAGGGGTATGATAATGGCTCCAACATGAGAGGAAAGCATGTTTGAGTCCAGAAAAGAATACTTGATTTGAATTCTAGGGCATTTTTCGTGCCATGTGGAAACCACTCTATGAATCTTGTGGTTAACGATACTGTTCTCTCTTGCCCTATTGCAGTTGATTGTTTTAGTACAATTCAAGAAATCTTCAACTTTTTCTCTAGTTCAACTCACAGGTGGAGTATTTTAATGAAACACGTATCCACTCTAACAGTGAAACCCTTCAGCAATACTCGGTGGGAGAGTAGGATTGAAGCCTTAGTGCCTCTTAGATATCACATTGAGGAAATATATGATGCTTTGTATGAAGCCTCTCAAGACCAAAAACTGGATGCTTTTAGCAAGAACTCCGCTGTAGGAATACTAAGAAAACTTCAAACTTTCAAGTTTTTGTGTTGCCTGGTAACGTGGCATAATATTCTTTTTAAAATAAACATGGTGAGTAAGACCTTGCAAAAAACCTCATCTAATTTGCAAAAATCAATGGATCTCGTGAAAAGTGTTCAGATATTTTTGGAAAATATGAGATTTGATGAAGGTCACAATAGCATTATCATAGATGCTACAGAACTGGCAGAACAAAATGGCGTTTCTGCTGAACTTGAAAAAGAAACTGAAGTTCGTCCAAGGAAAACAAAAAGACAAATCTCCTATGAAAGTGAGGGGATGAACCGGTTCAGGCTGGATTAGCATCATTAAAAGTCAAATTTTTGTTTGTAGTGCTTGATACAGCAATCAACTCAGTTAAAGAGAGGTTTGAACTCATGGAGAACCACAGCAAGAGTTTTAGTTTTCTGTACGATATTGAAAATCTTCAGACATGGGACAAGAAGAACTTGAAAGATGCCTGCATACAACAAAATGTTCTGAGTGATGGAGAAGAATATGACATAAACGGAGTTGAACTGCTCGACAAGCTAGACATTTTTGCGCCTATGCTGTTACCTGGAAGTTACCAAGTAACGCCTTGTCGTACACAACAAAAAATGATTATATGGATACCTTTCCTAATGTTTTTGTTTCCCTAAGAATTCTTATGACGCTCCCTGTTTCAGTGTAAAGTGGTGAAAGAAGTTTTTCTAAGTTGAAACTGATAAAGATTTATCTTAGATCAACCATTCGTCAACAACGTTTGAGTGGACTGGCAACAATGGCCATTGAGAATGATTTACTGAACCAAATGGACACTGATTACATTCTAAACGAATTTGCCAAAATGAAAGCTAGAAAAATCTCTTTTTAGTGTTTTAAGTACAAACTTCAGAAGTTGGTTTTCATTTGCCGAGTAAATAAATGGTTGAATTTCTTGAAAGCTGAGTTGTGTTGCATTAATTGATTTATTTACATTTTTTACTCTGAATTTTTATATATAATTGGTTTTTAAGCTCTAAAAATATCACATTCATTATATAAGAGCAAGCACATTATAAGTTCCCGCTGATATTTATGTCTCGACCCTTATTCCTAAAGTATTTGCATTTATTTTAAAATGTATCCAGAGAGAATCCCTACTACCTCTAAGGTTATTTTTGAGGGGGGGGGGGCGGAATGTTGTTCGCTTACACTAGAAAAATATCTAGAACCGGCCCTGCCCAGGATACGGTCATATGCTACAGTCTCCTACTTCCCTACAGTAAATCTATTTCTCATTTACCATGCCAATCACTTCGTCGCTTGTCTTTCTGTCGGTTCATATAACTTTCCGTATCCTTAACCGAACACGCACTATTAGCTCGTCTAAATTTTTCTCATAATAATAATATAGTTTCATTGTTCACAGATTTACATCCGGCACCTACATTAGGCATAGGCACCTATTAACGGAGCATTTATTTATTTTATCTATTACCAGTCCATGGTAATGGCTATAGTGAACGAAATAAAACAACCATTATACGCACCTATGAAATCTGCATTACGGTTGAAGCCTCACGGCGTAATTCCACCAGAAAATTCATAACCCAGTTGTCGTCATTCCAAAATCCAAATAAAAGAGAAAATGTATTTTTAAAAACAACAAAAATTAACCTTGGGACCCGTTACTACAAATAAAGGCACCAATTTTTAATGTTCAGGTGCACGGTATGGTAACAAAGAGAATATTTTTTTTATTTATTCTATTTTAGTTGTATAACAAGTTTCAAAAGTAAATACCGATGTTTGAGAACTTTATGAATAACCTTACCTCAATAACAGCGAGGTAGTAACTCAAAAAAAATAAACTGAACATTAACAGGTTGTTAGCACACGTCAAAGAAGCAGGAAATATTGAATTGGAGTCCGATTCTTTTCAAACAAGGAAAAGTAGGGAAAATTGGTGGGGCATCGAAAACTGTCTTTAAACGAAGGTTAAGCAACCATAACATGCATCACTTAAAGCTGCATCATGGTTAATGTATACTGATGTGATGGCATCACTGAATGTATAGACTATCAGCTATCTATCTTTAAGGCAAATAAAGAGAGTAATATAATGTTTAAAAAAATGACGTCAACTCAGAAACCCTTAATTATAGATCACGGTGCAAATATTAAATTCTAGGAGTATTTTTCGCAAAAAGTAGTCAGTGTAATAAAAAATATGTATTCACCATATCCTATCATTTTATGAATAAACATTCATCCATATCAGCGTGAGAATACTAGTAGTAGTAGTATTTTTGTTTAACGTGCTTCGACGGCTAAGGTTATTTCGCACATACTGTCTGCCACGTGCAGACAGGGGCAACAGCCCTGGGACGAATCGGAGGACCACCCCTACAAACTCTAGCCGAGCCCAACGATGCGTAACTTCGGTGACTGATCGGGGACCGGTGTTTCCATCGTGGCAGGCCGTGCCCGACAGAGAACACCCTAACAAGAAAGATTCGTTTCCCAGAAGTTTGCATACGTCAAAGAAGCAGGAAATATTGAATAAGAAGGTACGAATAGTCGAGGTTTCTTCAATATTCAAAATAACAGGGCTTCCAAAGAAGAATTGGTCGCATATCAAAATCATAGCTTGTAAACCAAGATTATTTTCAGAGAAGGCAACGGAAAAACTTTATAGCACTGCCGTTTTGACGAAAAATGTTGACAAACATCACCATAAACTTTATAAATCATTACGAACTATACTCTAGTCTCTTATACAGAAGTAAAAAAAATATTAAAGCAAGAAAAATTGCAAAGACGCTTTAGTGAAGGGTTAATGATCAGTTAGGTAGGTAAACCAATTGGGAAACCTGTATAAGAGAACTTGAAGGGGCACTCGTCAAGACCCCAAGATTTAAGTTCACCTGCGAAGAGGAGATTGAGTCGTCCTTGGGGCATATCTAGGTTGCCGTCATTTCAGCTTTAAAGACCATCAAAACAAAGGAAGGGAAACAATATCTTCCAAGGTGGGAAGCTTCCCAGAGAGCCTCCGCAAACTGACCAGGGGGCTCTTCAATAAAGCAAAGCACATAGCTTAACACTGACTTCTCTTCAAGGAGGCCCAACGCAGGTACAAATCGGTCATTAAACGCTCTAAAAGTGTGGCGTAAAAATCATTTTGATGGAACATCGATGCAATTAGAGACATCCCAACAGGAGACATCTTGGTATTCAGAAAGGCCATACGACTGCATGGGTGTGGATGGTAGTACAATAAACCTGCAAGTGTAAGAGCATAGGGGCTCCTACAGAAGGATTTCCGCTACTCAAGACCAAATCTAATGTAGGTAGGTAGGTCTAAGTAAAACACAGGACATAAACTGCCCAATATGCCACAATGAATGGGCCACTTATGCAGCTATGCGTTAAAAAGAGATCCTTTTGCTGATTTTATTTCGTGGTACAATAAACATCTACTCAAACACGTTTAAAACCAAAGTGATTTACAAGTATAATAGATATTTAACATATCGGTACTCGTGTAAAGTTTCACGCGACAGCAAGTTGGTGGATAATTTCTAACAAAAAAGAAACCTTAAGTTTCAAGCATCTAGACAGCATCTATTTTCGTTCTATTTCTACTGTATAGCCCTAAGAGTCACGGAAGTGTCATGCCCTTGGCTACGCGTGACCTTCAAGTTCCGCGGCCGCCTCCGAGTTATCCTCATTGATACCCAACACGACACCCGTAGTAGAGTAAGCCCTGCCCCCACCAACGCCATTCTCCAACACTCCTCTTTCTCCTCCGAAGTTCCTTCTCCCTTACCCCGTCTCTCATCCTCGCCACACGCAATCTCCTTCTTTCCCTTCCATTTTTTTCTCTTTCTGCCTCGCCCCTCCTCCCATTCTTCCTATCTTTCTTTCGTTTGGTCTTGGCACGATTTGACGGTAACTTACTCTCCCATTTCCTTCTTCTTATCTTCAAGGAGGAGTATTTTTCGTTCCGCGAATCGGTGAAGGCAAGATCGTGTCGTTGCCTAATTCCGTTGCGTTTCGCCCCGGGAACGACATGGAGCAAGGGGATGGGCAAGAACATGCGCCGAAAAGAAGCTGTTCAACGGGCCGAAGCCAAATTCCGAATGCTACGACTGCAAGGCCTACTAACACACTCTCCTTCCCCACCCCCCCTGTTAAACACTGCTTATCAGATGCGTGCTATTCGGAGGAATATGTATTCAGGAAGCGGTTAAACGTATTTACTAGAGAAGGGCATGGATTTCATGGAAACATGTCATCACGTGTTGCTCGTACTAGGCATGCCGCAGAGCAAGTTTCCCTATCTTCATGCGGTGGATTCTGCAAAAACACTCAGCCCCCACACGGCGCAAAGAGTCATATTTTTATTGGTTTCCCGCACCCCTCTTCATGTTTATCTTTTACCTATTATCTACTTTTCCGCTCATTCAACTAATGTTTAAGTGCACGAGCACCACATGGTAGTTGGTTGCAACGAACAGAGGGATGAAAGAATTCCCAAAACAATTTACATTCATTCACTCATTTGATCTAGAATTACTCGGGAAAATAAGGAAGCATGACAGAAAGAAAAATAATTCTTCATGAACAAAATTGATAGGCTTAAAATATTTGACGGAAATTAGGAAAATGGATTCATTTGGGCTGAGTTACATCCTTGAGAAATGAATTCGTGAAACAAATGGACCATTAGTGATTATAGTAAAAACAGCATGATATTAAAATAAGACGCATTGTTAACATGAAATTAATCTATCTTCTCCCCGTTTCTAGTCCCTATTCTCATCCCTTTCATGGCTCGTGATTTGACGCACCTAGCAACAGGAATCTACGTACTACCCTGCGAACCGCTGCATATGTGACTTAGGTTAATTCAATAATAGTTGAAATTTTAAAAATTTTACAACTTCAAATCTAAATAAATAATATTTCTATTGGATCAGTATAGGTATTAAAGTAATTATGCTAAATACCATGAATATAATTTTGGAGTGGTATTAGAGCATCATTTTGACATTAGATCCGTCCATCGTCAATTAAGAAACCAAAAATATATTTAACTTCTCGGGTGACTAAGAAGATGTCAGAGCCGCAAAATCTATAAGCTATCGAGCAGTATAAAGTGTAGCACTAATTCACTGGTTCGCATTTTCCCATCGTCCCGTTTCTCAACTTTTCCTCAACCGTAGTCTGCTCAAGTTGAATACATCTATAAGATATTTCAACGGGGTAAGAAATCAACAATTGATAATTTCATTTCCAGTTTCATTTATGTTAGGTAAACTTTTGAAACATTTTTCGTTCACACATTTTCCTAGTCAGTGAAGATGTTTACCTACGTATCCTGTCGTCTGACGAAAAATGTTTAGATAATTCCATTGTGTAGCCTTTTTAAATATGAGGTGAAGAGAAATTAGTTTTCAATTTTAGCGGTGAAAATGATTGATTTTTATTTTTCAATGATGCCAGATACATTTGCGTCAATGTTTGATGGTCCTCGTTTAGATCATGGTTATGTTATTAATAAAATTTTATTTTGCTACCTAAATCTTAAAGACAAAGAGTAGTCAACCTGAAAGATAATTTTAGTACTTAAGAGGTTACTGTAAATTCAATTACACTCCTTTAGAATTATTTCCAGGAATGTATGTTACGAAGTAACTAATACGTCATAGTACTATATAACTTTTATCAAGATTACGATGGAAGTGTTTATTTAAACGAACAATTCTATTTATTTTTGCACTATTTCGTGCAGTTGTAAAAATACATTCTACTTATGCGTGGAATTTGAAGTTACTATACTTACCTGAGGACATTAAACAGATAATTCATTTTCTACGCATCCTGCAAAATATAATCTTTCCCCTGTGCTATTTTTTTACTATTAATCATTTTCTTTTACGTTTGATCACCTTCACATAAAAACATTGTCGCTTTCAAAAATACAAACACGCAGTCGCATTTGATTTTTAGGCTGAGAGCCGACCAGTGAATGAAGGCAATTTTCACAAATTGTGTCAATTTCTCATGGTGGGATGATCGTCTGCAACAAAAGCTAAAGACCGGGGAAGGATTGAAGGAAGGGGGAAGTAATTTCAGGGGAGAGGGGGGCGACGACAGAACGACAGGTCTAATGGAGAGGAAATTGGAAAAGGGTTTGGAAAACGGAATTAGAGGAGGACTAATTGATGATGCAATCACGGCGCGAAAGAATTTCAATGGCGGGCTAACTGCATTGCATGCTTCGGAGGGCCCAGATGGTAGTCTTTTATTCCCGAATCGGATGTTTTATATGATTGCATGACACGGATTAAATGAAAACGAGTCCGCGGCGTGAAGCATATGAGTCTGCTGAACCATAGTCCAATATTTGGAGACAAATTTTGTGAATTGTATTAATGACTGGTCACTATGCCGAATTTTAAGGCCGTCTATTGTAATATTATTATGTCTCCCAAGAGGCAGGACATTAACTGTCATGATTTTGATTAATGAATAATAGTATCAATATTGAATCCTGGTGGTGCTCTATAAATAAAAAGGTAAATAATGTACTGATGGTTTGCCATAAAATTGGGAAAAATTCTAACTCAATTACAGGGAAGTGTATATAAATATCTATCCGTGATGTCGATGAAAAAAATAAAGTTGACAATTTTCTTGCTTATCATGGATATAGGATATATATGTAGTTAATAGCTGTGTTTTCAAAACTTTGTTGTGATGTCTATGTATTTAGCCCCTACTTGTAAACATTTTTTTGAATTTACATGTAAGACATCAACTGAAATAAAATTTCCGGGAAATGAATCTCGTTTTATTTGTTTGCTGTTCTTTAGTTAATGGAAGTTCCTTCAGCAATGGTTAAGTAGACGTTACTATAGAAAATATAAATAAGACAGAGCGGGTTATGTACACATGAGAAATTCTCTGACGGATTCAACATTAGTTGAACATTAGTTAATTGCTTCGGCGGCTGTGGAACAGAAAGGCGAGAAAATTAGGACGTCCGTTGAGGCGATAGATTAAAAATAATTGAAAACTTATAATCATTGCTGATATATGTCATCTAATATATATATTTTATGAGTTTATATTGTATTAGGACCAGATGAAAAATAAATAACGAGTGGTAAAGGGTTCAGAGGTGCTGGTAACGTTGTTACTCTCGTAAAAGCGGAACAGAAATCGTATGATTATTTTAAATATCTAAAATACCCTATTTTCCATATCGCAGATTCCATCTGTTTACGGATGAAAGCCGCCATTTTAAAACGTATTGGATACGTGCGTTTAGATTCTTGGAGATTAGTCTAGCTCAGAATTTATGGGAACTTTATGTAGGGTAATGTTTGCAAGAGAATTTCCTTAATTCATTGCCCCTAAATGGATGAGATTTAAGGTTTTCTATGAATAACTCAATCAACAGCATTATTACAACAAATTTTCTTCAATTTGCTTCTGGATTGCAGTTCTAAACAATTTTCGGTCATGTCGTGCTATTTTAACTGGCGAAAATTGTGTTGTTAAATACTTCAGAATGAAAATTAAATATATAAAACGAAATAAAATGTCTGGCCAACTTTGACGATTGAACAAACTAGGGCGACAAATTGAAGTGATTTGGAACTTGGCAATGCTTTGGCATCAACAGACAGTTTGGGCGTTCATTTGCATTGAGAGTTTGTCTCCAGACTGTGGGATACGAGTTGGATTTTATTCCCACCCAAACACCCTATGCTGAATAGGAGGCGTGTGTTACTCAAGGAAATCACATCTGCCAGACTAACCACGGATGGCAAAGCAAAAGGAAATGACCTTCTTGCCATGAATTCGTGATTTTCGCGCCCCGTTTGTTTTCGCTCGGAAAGTGTAGGCTTCGCTCCTTGTTCAACAATGCGACCTCGAGGTGGTAGAATGACTCCTTTTTCCTCCGTTCGTAGGCGAAAGCGTTGAAATAAGCTTTAAAATGCACACTCTCGTGTTTCAAGTTTCGGAGGACTGATGGAGCGCCACTCGTTGTTGGGTTTCTCTCGTTCCAGCGTTCAAGCTTAAATAGTTCATCAGCTTGGCAGAGAAGAGGACTAAATGTATCCCTACATTGACAACGGTCAATGTATGCGATCGTTCTGCTAAGTGAGTTCTGAAGTATCAAGTGAACGAAAATGATTCGTTTAAACAATGATGCATATTCAACAGATTCAGGGTAACAAAAAAAAATAAAATCAAACATAATTTCCATTTTTCCAATAGATTTTCAATTCCGCTAAACGTTTCACCTCACAGATTTATTTTCCGGTATAGGACTTTTTTTTGGGAAAGTAGACATATTTACATTTTTATTGAAAGTAATGAACAAAAAACGGGGTCTGGTTAAGAAAACAGAGGTAAAAGAGGAGGAGAGGGAAGGCAAATGGCGACGCTATTAAAAAAAAGCGGGCATTCGGGAAACTGAAGAGATCGAATTTTGAGAATACCGAGACCAGTCACGGTATTACTTTAAAAGTCACCCGCATTATAAGTGCTTATTAGTGAAATTTCACAAAAGAAAAATCATTATTAATTTACTGGGTAAAATTGCACTCCGGTAAAAAAGGATCTAAAACTTTCCCGGCGAATATAATGAGTGACGCTTCGGTAGTTTAACTGGCTATATCACTTGTTGCGATTTCATGAGATACGGATAGAAGTCCCGGCGAAGAGGAATAATTATCCTCCGTGGAATTTCGAACTGGAAAAATCGGGACGAAGGGAATTGGGGGAAGAAAATGGAGGGAGGGGGTCCACAGGGGATGATGGGATCGCAGTATTCCAGTTAATTATCTCGTACTAGAAATGTGAGTTGAAACACGTGGTAGAATTAAAAATTCTGTGGAAAAGTGTGAATTGTGCTTGATATAATAAAATGCATATGTTGTTTTTGACGCGAAAAACCCACTCCGAGGCGTAAGTAAATATTCACATGATAACATACGCTTGTGTATTTATTCTTTTCACCCTCCCCTGTATCACGTTTTGGACCCGCAGTACATAAATACATACTACATAAAGCATGGGAGCAGCTAAAACGGGTGAGGGGTTAAATTGTGTGCGCGTGGAGTTTCCCCTTCAACCCTCTCTCACGTTTTCGACCCAATGTACGTATATATAACATGGGAGTAGCTTTAAATGGGTGGAAGAGGGGTATGAGTGTGCGAGTGCAGTGCGCAGTAGTATATAAATGAAGAGGTGGGACATCGGGACGCGGTCGTGATACGTGGGGAATGGACGTTATAAAGTAGGAAAAGAGGGGGAAAGACCGTATAAAAATGCAAAGCGACTTGAATTAAGAAATCAACAAAGGGAGCACGTTGTGAGATGTCTGACAGGGGAGACACAAAACGGAATGAGGTCGAGAGGTATCTGAATGAGCCCGTGGGGTGGAGATGGAAAGGAGGAGATTGGGAGAGAGGAAAGAAAATAAGAGAAAGCAACGGGCAGAGAGAGAAACGGACGGAAAGGAGGAAGACGAGATATGAATTCGGAATGCAGAGAACGGTGTAGATGGAGAAGACGACGGGAGAAAGTTAGTGGGTTGGTGAAAGGGAGAGGAGCAACATTACCAGTTACGTGTCAACTACATGTGCTTGATGAAGGGATTTGATGAAGGGAAGGGTGAGCCGTGTAGAGACATTGAGGCTACACGATAGGCTTATATTAGATGGAAAATTCGGTCAGGCGAGTTAAATATAAGCTCCAATATACGTAAATTGGCTTAGATGCAAAAGAATCTGTATAAATATAAAAAAATATAAGAGCATCCAAGTTTAAAAATAGACTACTGACTCACACCAAACGGTGCCGCTAGGTGTTAATGGTCTAATAAAAATGAGACCTCTACATAGCGACTATTCCACTGCAAGTAGTTGAGAAGTCGCTATGTAGAGGACTCTGTACTGAGTAAACAACATGTCCATGGGCAATCGTGTTTTCAAATCTTTGAGAGTTTTCCTAATTTTTCTAGAGTGACAATACCTATTTTGTAATGTTATATCTCTCTTCAATTCTTCGAAGTGTTTTTCACCCTTCATACCGTCGAATATTTTTGTAAATCTCCTCCGTCTCTCACGATATCTCAACATTATCCCGTAGCAACATCCTCTTAAAGTTTTCTAACTCACCACTATCTTGCGAATAACAATTCGAGCATTAACACGAAAAAGAATTTCAATGATGAGCTAAAGAGCGTCTTTTTTACATGGTAAGCTGATACCGTGATTTTTCTATTTCAGGCCATCATATCAGGAATGCCATAAAATAAAAATATTAAATGGAATCGACCAAATATTTTTGCTTTTTGATTAAAAATTCCGTTGGAATATTTGAAAAAAAGCCGCATACGTAAATTAATAATTATTAATGATTATTTAAAATAATTAACAATTTGGGCAATCTGGAATATAATCATGATAGGAGTTAGAAGGGGTAACCAAAACTACCTAGATGGACTTCGTACGCTCGTACCATGCAACCTTTTATGGTTTCATGCTTTAAAAATAGAACATGTTCTAATTTTACTCAAATGATCATGCAATTAATTTTTCATACCATAAATTTTCCATTTTACACGAAGCATGAACATCATCCGCATGGTAAGTCAAATGATCTCCTATAATTTGTTTTTCTCTCCGCAAATACATTGACACTTTCAGGTGTATTGTACTTCCCACCTCTTTCCATCCATATTCACGCCCTTAAGTTAAAATCCTTCACCATATTTCTTTTCGCGGTGAACTAATATCAGGTCAGTAAGTCCTTGGAAAAACATGAATATAAAGTATGAAATTAGGCATTTAAGAGAATGTACATCATCACAATTCTTACAATTCTAAGATTGGTTGATTGCGGCCTTCCGAACTATCCTTTCACTTGCTAACTCTTTAATGTCCTTGTAGCTCTTCCATTTGATGCCCCGTTTCAGCTAGCCTAAGTATTTGTGCCATGATTTTCCTCGAATGGCATTCCCTTCTATATTCCCTTATATTTTATTCCTTTAAAATTCGTGGTCCCGAAATGTGGACACTCTATTTGGACCTTATCTTGCTGATAGTGCTCCAAATTTGGCGTTCGTCACATGTCCGTCGGCACCGCTGATGAAAGGGTTAAGTCCTCGCCTGCCTTTCCGAGGGTCGCGGTTCGAGTCACACCTGAGTGGATTCATCACCATTTAGGACATGAATGTTTGTGTTCATCCGTTGATACTGGCTGAAAAGCTCGATTTAAAAGGCAAGCAGACCTGTTTTCGGGATTGCGGAAAAACATTAATCAATAAACATGGGTTTCTCCTCTCTTATTCTTTTGTACTCTTCCTCGTTTCTGATCCTATCTGCCCATAAGATCTTCAGCACTAACTTCCAGCACCAGGTTTCGAAAGGCCCTTTATACCCTTTTGTTCCCGCTTTCCAATGGTTCATTCCTCTGAACCATACATTGCAACAATCAATACGAATGTTTTCAGATACCGCTTCCTTATCGGTAATCCTATTTTATTTTCACAAAAATGTTGTTTTTTCAGCTTTTATTATTTATTTTTTTTCTATTCTTGAGCTAATCTTCGCTTGGAAATATATCAATTTTTTGGAAAAACTACTATTCCATACTTTATTTTAAAAACGTATTATAGCCTATCTTGGTGGCCTTCTAACCCTTCAACAATCTCCATCCCCGATTCACTTTCCTTCCTTTCCTCTCCCAATTTTCCAACACCCTCCCCCACTTCTTCTGAACCTAATAGGTCGGCGTACATCAAATCTTTACCCAACTCCCAATAGTTCTCGGCCTTAACATTTCTATGCGAATAAAAATGTTCTTTATCCCTACTTTTTCCTCACTTTTCCCTTTTTTTCAATGCCCTAACTGCCCTGATCCTCTCCTCATTTCAAACCAATCCCCACCATTAAAAAAAAAATTGTTGCTTAAAGCTAAATGCTTAAAGCTTCAGGAAGTGTCAGAAGATGCCTCATGAAGGAGAAATCGATCGCCGTTTTAAATAAAGTATGGAAAAATACAAAGCTTTAAATAAAAAAATGGATAATATTCGCTTGACATCCGTTGTACTTCTTCCGCTCCTTATCATGCGGATTTCGAGGCAGGTGAAGAATTTACTTGTTTGAGCCCTTGTTCTTGTAGCGTAATGTTTGCCTTCTGCTGGTCTTTCCCTCATGCTAAATTTTCATACAATGATTTCAGGAGCATGTTCAAAAGTTTTTTTTTAACAACTACTTCAATAAATATTTGATTTTGTCCATCATTTCTCCTATTTTAGTCACGAATTTCAGTGAACGTAAAGAAATGAGGAATCATCTTTAAATTGATAGGACTAGTAAAGTAAGGAGAATTTGAGATAGCAAGGGACTGAGGGAGAAATGAGGAAGACACGGGGTGAATTTGTAATGTAAGGTAGGGTGCAGATGCAGAAATCAAGAGAGATAGAGAGGGTTGGTGAAAGGAAAGAGAAACGTTAACAGGGTCGCTACGAAAGATAAGATGCTTATCTTGAAAGTTACGGGAGTTGGTACACAAAAAAAGACATGCGTAAAAAATTCATCCAAAAAATGCGGTAGTGTATTTAGCTTATTGCACAGCAGTTCTTGGCAAATGTTAGCTTGAAACGTAGCTTAACTTTGGTATAATAGCGTTAAAACTAAGGATTTACACGCTCAAGATGAAGTATTATATTTCTACGCATCAACATTGTACACCAAAAGATGGGATACTTACCTATTGAATTACTGGAATAGGTATAAAAGTTCGTAATAAAAAATAAGGCTACGTAAAACTGAAAATTATCTAAGAAAGTTGACCTTATTCGGTAACATAAATACTGTGAAATATGAATAAAAATTTAGGCATACAACATCCAAAAGCAGTCTTTATAACTTCATATTGCTTATTTGTTACAGAATCTACCAGTATCTGTACTATAAACTAGTTCCTCTTTATAATTCACACATGACAGTAACCATTTTATTTGATGAAGTTATTGGTGGCGGTCGTTACTTTGAGGAATTTAATTGTAGGAAAAAGATTAAATACTTTGCACAATTCCACTGGAGAAATTTGTTTATTGAGTCAACATGTTTCACTGCACTGCAGCATCATCAGGGCTCTAGCCTAGGAGAGTCCTGATGATGCTGCAGTGCAGTGAATCATGTTGACTCAATAAACAAATTTCTCCAGTGGAATTGTACAAAGTATTTCATCTTTTTCCATTATTATTTGTTTCTGAAGTTCATAGTGTGAGAAGTGAATTGAGGAATAGTAATTTTCTAACCACCTGTTAGGTAATTCCTTTTGCACAGATCAGAGATTCATAGGACTTGCTCTAATCAATATAGCTCTCCCTCCATTTTTTCTGGTCTAACACTAATTGCAATACATTTAGTTTTTTCACAATTTATTTCATGATTTATTAATTTAGTGCCTTCCAAAGCTTGACATTCGCATCTGACACTATGTATTCAATTATATTCTTGGCAAAGCTCCCTCCTATATCATATCCAAAAAATCATCAGCAGTTATAGATGTCGTTCACATTCTGTATAAAGTGTGATACCATTGATTATTTGAATTGAAACGGCAGGAGTATACCAGGGTGGAAGGCAACAGGCAACCAGTACATTAGTAACCCTGGAAGCAGCAACCTTGCATTCACCAATATGTGACATAATGGCATTCCTCCCGGTAAAATATTCCGGTGGTAAAATAGTCCCCCAATCGGATCTCCAGGTGGGTATTACTGGGAGGAGAACATCTGTCAGAGTAGACAATGTGATAAAAACTTCATTTTATCCATGACGCTTGTCCTAAAAAGTAACACAGAAACAGCCATCAATAGCATGTATTTCTCGAATATCGTGTTTTTGTTTTAGCACTATCCGGCGCACATCAACTCTGCTCCCGAACTGTTCTTAAGTGTTCTGCTTAGCGCGCTGGGTCTGGAACAAATGGGAAGCAACGTGGTTTGCGCTGTGAAGTAAGGATTGTGCTAAGTTGTAGAAAAAGATCCCAATGCCCCGCTTTGACTTGTAAATAAACCAAGATCGTTGAACTCGCGGTCATTACAATGAAAATTGAAGTAATAAAGCTACCCAAGAGTCCTTCAGAAGCATCTCCGACTTTATCCGTGCTCTCCGCGCATTAGGTTGCTTCTTGTCAACTTAGGGACTGTAAAGCTCTTATTTTTTCCCCTATCTTAGAGCATACCCGTAGAATTGTTGCCTGTAAACGACGAACTAATTACTTCGCGATCCACCGATAGCTTAATTCACCCGCTATTCTCTAGCACCTGGGCCCATAGCATGTCGCATGGTAATTACTACGAGCGCAACCATTTACGTGAGAACAGTGGTGAGATTTACCAGAGATTTAATTAAAACATTTGCACATTCGTAGCGGATAAACAAACTTTAATTCTCAGCATGAGCTATTACAGAGAGTAGCAGTGATACTGCCACGTACAATACCTTGTTTACGTATCAGTTGCATTGAAAAGATACCGGCCTGAATCGGGAATCGAAGAACGAACTTTCGGCATTCTAGGATTTCTTCAGGTTTCAAAATTGCCATGAGATGTTGCCAGGGGCAAATTGTCAGGGATAGGGAAGTGGTCTGCGCACTGGCCCCGTAAGTCAAAGGTTCTTGAATCGATTCCGGGATCACACAGTTTTATTCTCGGGACAATTTCCTCGTATCTATTCGCCATATTTTCGTAAGGATGAATACCTTCAAACATCTCGTTTACTTTAGAAAACGTTTAAATTCTACTAGGATGATCCAAAACCTTGAAATATACTTGTAACAAGCAAAAATTCACACCTATATTTTACCCTACTAGCCCACAAAAATGTATGGCAGGAGTTGATTATCCACCGTCATGCACTACACTACATGATAGATGTGTAGTAGAAACTACGATTATTAATACATCATGTGAATAAAAACATGCATAGGGGATATAAATGTTG
The DNA here is from genome assembly GCA_963573305.1 of Pyrrhosoma nymphula. Lineage (NCBI taxonomy): Eukaryota > Metazoa > Arthropoda > Insecta > Odonata > Coenagrionidae > Pyrrhosoma > Pyrrhosoma nymphula. The sequence continues at coordinate 44,848,601 of OY754334.1, forward strand.
AGTAAAACACTAACATGAAGTGAATGAGTCAATCATGAAGCGTCTCGCACACGCTTTCATGAAGAAAAAAATAGAAAGATAGAGACATAACCAACGTTCACCTTTCACTCGACACCACGGAGCGTGCTTTTACCCCTTTCGTATCCAGTTTTCACGCTCTACCACGTGTCAAGCTCGGCTCTGGGCCACTCACTCGGCAGGAAGAGTAGAAAAAGTGCACAAGAGGTTCGTTTTGGAGGTGAGCGTCAGGGACTGGGGATCTCAAGAGGACTCAAGCAAGAGAGAGAGAGTGAGAGTGATGGAGAAAGGGAATGTCAAGAGAGAGAGAGAGAGGAGAGGGGACGAAGAGAATGAATAGGGGTGTGGGTGGAGTGCGTTTCGCAGTCATCCTGTCAACAGAAGTGGGAGACTCGAACACATTCTCATCAAGAGCCTTTTCCCAACCCATTTGAACTCAACGGCTGGCCATTATACGTGGATCAGCATTAAAACTACAACGATTTATCCACCAAATATCAATTCCTGTCATTATAATTGATCGATAAATCCTTATATTGATTTATTGAAGCCCTCCATCCTTCCCTATCTAATATTAGTTACCTTACTCACTGTTAGTTCTTCTTATGTACTGCCTTCCTGATTTTCTCTATGTATTTATCCCTTGACTTTCCTCTTGGGACTTTTCCCTTAATTTTCCTTAAATTATATTCTTCACAAACCCATTGTACCTCAGAGTGTGTCCAATCCATATGGGTTCTTCTTTGCTGTACAATGTTCCATATGGTCCCTTCCTCTTCAACTCTTCTACACATTTTATTTTACAATTTTATCCGTCCATTTGATCTTCAGCACCTCGTTCAACACCAGGATTTTAAAGCTTCTAATATTTTCTGGTCTGCTTTTCCGATGGGCCATGCATCCGGTTCAAATAGTTCCACACTCCACACGAATGCTTTCACAAACTGTTTCCTCGTCCGTAGTATAATATTCTTTGAACACAGTAGTTGCCCATGTATCATATATACGTATATATATTAGTAATAATAAGATGAAGAAGTATCTATCCTTGGTCTTTCTCGGCACTACATTCCAATCGCTTTACCTTTCAACGGTGCTTGCTGGTGGTAGTCATGGCTCAGTGTTTATATTTCTGATTACTCCCCGAAATATTTTACTTTGAACTCCCCGTTCGACCTAAAGCCTTCATATCTCAAGCCGCATGTACCTGGGTATCGGAGACCAGGCTGGCGTGTCGTCCCGAACGTGGAAGAGAAAGCATATGCTTCTATTTTTTATTCAATCCCGGTTCGATACTATAAGAAGGGTATAAAATAGCCCGTTTTGAGACAGGGTACAATGGATAGAGCAACAGGGGAGACTGGATTAAAGGAAGAGCAAAAAAAGGAGAGAGAGGATGAGAAGAGGGCTCGAAAACAGAATTTGTAGAATAATAAAAAAATGGAATAATTGGTCGCGTCGATGTTTGCATGCTCATGGTGACTGTGGGGGGAGGGGTGCGTGGTGGGTGAATAAGGGCATGGAATTTGTGTGTTTTATTTGAGGGGAGGGGGCAATATTGTTGGGGGGATCAACGTTTTAATCACTCGGAAGGCATCGATTATAGTCTCACAGACTCTCCCCGCACTCATATCCACTGCAACACATCAAAACCTCCCACCCCTATTTACTAGCCTGATTTAGGGGACCACTCGTTTACGAGAGTATGGGTAAACAGGAACATGTCGGGATACGGGAATAGCTTCATTTCTCTGAAGTGGGGAAATTTCCTAGCCTGTAGGAGCAGGGGAAATCATTGCAAAGATAAAGGCTATGCACTGACTCAGTCACTCATCGGTGCCTAGCCCAAACTATTTAAGTCACAAAAAGTTAAATTTTTGGGAATCTATTCCAACAAATTTTGAAGATACCGGGACTAGGCACCATATTACCTTTAACGGAGTCAACTAAAATGATACTTAAGTTGTCTGGAGTGGAAAACGTGGGTAATTGAGACCACATTTTTATAGTTTTTTTTTTAAAGGCGAAAAATATTTCTTTGAATACATGCCCCTTTCGTGCTGTTTATGTATCTGAACTCACCATGCACGCAGAAATAGAAATGATAAAAGAAACGTATATTTGAATTTTTTCATTATAAAAGCATGTTATGACTAGATTTTTCGGCACGACATTCGAAATGTAGACTATTTAACTTCTATATATGTTGTTTTCGAATAATTGACTCGGCGTGATACCTTGATATTAATTAGCAACTGTTATAATAAATGTGTTTATTTGTGCATAGAATATAATCAGTAGGTACGTGCTTAATAAAATGTCATGAGCCTTATGGCTACGTGTTAAAATAGCATTAAATTGCCAACAAACTCATTTGGCATAATGCAATGTCAATTTGGCAATTCACTTTTACGTATAAATATCACTAATAAGAACACGTACGCAATGTCTCACCTAAAGCTGTAAAAAAAAACAAAAATCACTCCAATCACCTTAAGTACGATATTTCTTATTTCGATATATTCTCTTTTATTCTGTTTATTGAACCCAATGTAAAGGCCTTAGTTGCTGTTTTTGGAGTTTTTGATAAATAAATAAATTTCCAAAAGGGAACTAAATCAAACGTCTTGAACAATCCCAGGCCCCTTGATATCGTGATGAGAGCTTTAACCAGTTAAGATATCGAGGTGTCCGTCTACCCTGAAAATTTTTGTGGGTAGTGTAACGCCCCGCTCCTGCTCCTGTTTATTAGGATCTTCTTTATTAATGTTTATGTGTTCATTTTGTGTTTTATTATGTATAAAATGTATTTGTTGGTTGTATTAATTAAAAATGTTTTTGTATTTAAATTAAAGTTATGGTTTATGGTTTTTATTTAGTTCAACGTTGCTAAGGATTTGTTTAAGTTTTGTTTGGAGAGAGATGGATTGCATAAATAAAAAGAGATGGACGGGGAAGAGTCCGAACGTGTGTCTTCAAATTTCTTCTCCTCCGACTGGAATAGTATAAGACATAAAGAAAATTGGATTCAAACTTTATAATAAATTGCGCTACCACGCAGCAAGGTGGTACAGTAGGAATGAGATATTAAAAAATGCAAAACATACAAAATCAGAATCAGCATAAGCCAGCGTTTGGCACCACCTTCTACGGAACTAAAACCGAATTAAGGTATTCGACCTTCTTGACAAATTTGAAGGATACCGGGAATAGCCATGGTATTACCTTTTACGGCCGTAGATTCGGTATCCAAGTTTGACTCCGGGTGAAGGTAAATTATTTTTCCCGTGGATTTTCACATCATTCTGGCGTGAAAGTTTAAAGAAAATGTCGACAGAAAATTAAATAGGGATTGTGAACTTTTATGTTGTGAACCTCAAGACTGAGAAATTACGAAAAAAATAGGCTGTTTCGTAAAAAATAGGCGAAAAAAATAGTTTCAGATGTGGTTGTGAAGAAGAATGGAGAAGGTGCGGTGGACAGAAAAGAAGAACGAGGAACTTTCCGAGATGGCGGTGGCTGAGTGAAATTTACTTAAAGCAATTAGGAGAAGGCAGAGTAGGTGGTTGAAACAGGAGTTGAGTGACGAGGGGTTCCTTAAGTTCGTGATAGATGCAAAAATTCAGGGTAATAAGAAACGGGAAGGAGAAAACTCTTCACGGATTTAATTAATGTTTGTAGGACGTAGGCCATGATGAAGAAACAAATTGTGAAAGGAGATGGGGGACTACGCCAGTCTAAATGTAAAGGATTTCTACTGTATACCATTAAACCTACTTTAACACTAGAATGACCGGGGACGGTCAATTGACCGTTCGCGTTTTTCTTTCGCGCACCACTTCGTTATTTTTCAATTTATTAGGCCGAGTTATTTGACTTTTAATATTTTGGAACAAATAATTCAAAAATGAAGTTTTTTTTGGGGGGGATGCTTCAGGTCAAAAGCAATGACAGCTTTTACCTACAATGACCGCGACCGGTCAATTGACCGTTCTTGAATTTTATACCGTTATTTAGATCTCTTTGTCGATTCTTGGTGTCAATTGTGTCAAACATCATAGCGTGCACCATATCACAAACGCACACCACTCAACTTTGACTCTCATGTCTTCAAAACAGTTTTTACATATGATTTTACCGTTTATGTGAAGGAGAGACAGATTAGCAAAACCACAGTATGTTGCGTCGTAAAGAGTCGCTACTAAACATTTTATGGGCAGTGGTGATCACTTCTTTAGCTGAAGTTCGCTGTTACGTTTGTGCGTAGCTGCTGGCATCCAAGTCTGGCGCCGCCGCACTCCCGCTACCCTGCCCGCCGCCTGCAGGGCTGCCCGTGAGATCCCGGGGAAGAACTTTCCGCGACGTGTTACAATGCGCGACGGTATGCGAAACACTCTATGGAGAACGGCTCCCCCTTTCTAGCTCGCAATTGTTTGTTTGTGAACCTATACTTAGGCTATGAAAATGAGCAGAAAATGAGGCGCGTCGCGTATAAGGAGATGACAACAGGTCTATATCTTTGGAGGAACTTGACGCTTTTATTGCCATACTGTACGCGCGCGAGGCCTATGGTGCACGGGGATTACATATCCATACGTTGTGGGACAAAAACTAGGTGACCGCCTTCTTCTCCAAAACTATGGGAATAAATAGGTTCAAGGAAATCATGAAAATTATAAGGTTCAATGAAAAGGCAACCAGGCCTCAACGGAAGAGAACTGACAAATTTCTGCTAGGGAATCATAAATCATAGGGAACAAAGAGGAACAATTGTTCCCATTCAAGTGTAGATATCCCTTTACCCAATTCATGGGTAACAAGCCAGACAAGTATGGAGTAAAGTACTGGATAGCAACAGATGCAAAGGAACGTTACGTGCTGAATGCTTTCCCATACTTGGGAAAGGACGAGTTGAGACCAACAGAGCAGAGTTCCGGAAAATGTTACCCTGCGCCTGCTCGAACCGTTCTTGGATTAGGGTATAAATGTCACAACAGATATTCTTTTCACATCTTTATCCCTAACTAAAGAGCTTGAAAAACGCAATACACGTATTTTTGGTACTTTCAACAACATTCGAAGGGAAGTTCCTCCCTCTGTGAGAAAGCTAAAGATCCTTTACACACTACAGATATTTACGAATATGCCAGCGTTATCTTGACGTCTTACCAAGGTATATCTTCCAAGAATGTGCTGATCCTTAATAGCATGTACTCAGGGATAACCATGAATGAGGCTTCTGAATAGAAAAAAACAGAGACAGTTAAATTTTACAACGCAACCAAGTGTAAAGTTGACACTGTTGATGGAATTTGTCGCAAATACAGATTCCGGGCCGGGGCACGCCGATGGCCTGTCCACGTGTTTTACAATATATGTACTTGACTTAGCAATGATAAATGTAAATACTTTGTACAGGCTTGTATATGGCTCCAAGGTGCCCCGAAGAACTTTCATTATGAAAGTAGTTGAGGAGCTATCCGCACTTTATATTGAGAAAAGAATTGTCGTTCAACTTTTGGGATCCCTTCCTCCATTAGGCAAGGTTCGCAAGCAATGCCAGATTGGTCTCTGTACTCAGAACAATACAAAGTATAGTTTCTCAAGGTGCTACAAATATATGTGTGGACAACGTGAAAGTAATCAGTAAATTTGCAAAAAGTGCTCATAAGAGTAAAGAATAACCTTGAGACCGCATTTTTAGCGCTTCACTGTAACGCTGTCTTTTCTATTTCATTGTTCTTTGATATTATGTTTATATCAAATAAAAATACGATAAATAACGTGTTTTGAAATGTTACTTGTGTTTAAAAACGCACGACATTTAATTTTTACCGATTCAAATGAGACAAATTTTTATTTTATAATATAAAAATTTTAATCAGAGTAATTAACATTGTTTGCAGCGTACATTTTTTTCCTAACACTACGCTTAACCGTAATACATTATCAGAACACTTCCACACTCTTAGAAAAAAATTACGAAGGGAAAACGTACGAAAGAGCCCAAGAAAACGGGGAACGGTCAATTGACCGCTGGCGGTCATAGTAGGTATGCGGCTTACTCCGGTCATTCTAGTGTTAACCGGCAGGTTATTCAAATGGAAATGAATACCTATATTTAATACGAATCTTGGACAGTTTAAAATATTTTGTTCAGGAGAATAAATTGTGGCGTAAACGTTTGAAAACACTCCTATAGGTCGGGGAAACTAGACAAAAGACTGCCCATGGAACTATTAATTCATCATGGACTAGCGTTACCATATGGTTACGGTTTTAAGCCAAATTTTCAACAATTTTTCAGCAATAATAGTCAGCATTTCTGGAAAATTCTTGAATATTATTTTTAAAAATAAAAATAAATGCAAGGAGCTTAGTGGACAGAGCCAAATCGCGAAGTTTTTAAGCAAATACGTAGATAGCAGTCAATGTGTGTGACACAACAATTGAGTTTTCAGGAAAACGATTTATAATATTATACTTTTTTTAATGGAGTATAATTTCATTTTCACAAAACTGCCGTTTTTGTCAATAGAACATATTATTAAGAAATAGAAAACATCAATGATAAAAACAAAAATCAAGAAATCATTTAGCCTGCTACCTCATGGCTTAAGCAAAAAATAAAAACATTTGCAAAATGAAATATATAAAAAGTAAAATTTAGCGACATCTGTTCATCGCATGCCTCCTTGTTCAGTTTTAAATAAAGAACGTTAAAGATTACGCGCTAAAATTAGTTGAGTCCAAATGGGTTAGTAGCTTGGGAGAAAATCTTGATAAAAATTCCTATCTGATGCAGGTGTTCATTGATTCAATACTTGATGTCAAAATAAATTTCAAAATGGTTAAGTAAGTTAAGCTACCCGATGTGTCAGTAAACCGTTTATACCTCCTCGTGGTGGGTCTCGGGCAAAAGTGTCCTGACTCTCAAGATAGTCCTTTAAGAAGGGATCCAAGGTCAAGTAGAAGAGTAAAAGCGAGACTAGGGTATCACTAGTCTTCGGTTTCTCTAGTGGCATACTGGTGAAAATGGGCCAAATGACCGGTAGAATGCCGTAACCGTAAGCAGGGAAAGCTTCATATGGCGTGGGCACTGCAAAGGCTGCTCATATTGCATACTCTATTCCATGTTACCGCTAACAGTAAAAAAATACCCAGCGATGGCCAAAGCAACAATAAGTGGCGGGAGATGTATAAGGGATACGAACAGCTACGGACAGCCACCATGATACGAACAGCTACGGACACGGCAATAGAAACATTATTGTTACAATTTGTTATTGGAAAATAAGGGGTGTGTTTGAAAGAGAGAATTAGTTGAGGAATTAAATGAAAAGGTGATGAGTAGGTGGTTTGTGTGTTTTTGGAACCAAGTGTAAGGGAAAAGATCGTTGATACAACTGATGAGGGTTGTTTATTATTGTGGTCAGGAATTGAAGATAGTATGTATGGCAGACAAGGTGTAGGCTTGATTCTCAATGAGAGAGTGAAGGTGCTTGTAAATAAATACCGATCCCATAGATTGCTTTGGGTTCGTATGGAAGTAAATATTCGAAGAGTTGTGACTGAAGCTTGCTATGCACCAGTGGATGCCACTCCAAGTTGACAGTGCGAAGATGTGTTTTGGGTAGAATTGAGAGAGGTTTTGAATGAACAGGAACCCTGGTGAGAGTACAATGCGACAAGAATGGCTGAATATTTGAAATACGGGACACAATTGAGAGAATGATTGGGCCTATTGCTGACTCTCGAGTGAATGATAACGGTGAAAACTTGTTGAGTGTGTTCTTAGAAAAAGGATTGTATGTTTCGAATACATGGTTTAAGCTTAAGAAATACATAGGTTTATACGGCAACGTTTCGCTTGTAAGAGCATAATTGATTTCTCTATGAATGATAAGAGATTGCGAGAACTAGTAACAGATGCAAGGAGCATGAGTGGGAAAATTCAATGGAATAATTCACCGGCAAAACCTGAAATCTTTCATAAGTAAGGCCAAGTTTCACCACAATGGATAAATAATTAACTCGGATAATTCTTGGAAAAAACGAGATAATACAATTTTCCTGTTTCGCCAGTAGCATTATCTCGGTTTTGGAGAATTATCTTGGTTAAAACTTTACTGGCGATATTCCTAGGTAAAAAGCTCATTATTCGAGGTAACTCGAACATAGAGACACTAGCGTCAAGAGTTTTCGTAAAATCAGGTTACAGAGAATATTATTTATGTTGGTGAAACTGGACCTAATATCACAATTTTAATCGTACACTTCGAAAATGTATCGGCTGTTTCTGAATGCAAATCTGCCTTGAGAAATTTTTCGTTTATTCTGGATACTCAAGGTAAGGAGCACCACGGCACTCTAACGATTGACACTGGTGGCCTATAGTTATTAATTATAGCGCTGCAAGATGAAAGAACTACAAATGTAGTCTAATTATATGTAATGACTATTAAATTGGTTTCATAAACTTATATAGGCACTATTTATCTAAAAATATACGACACAGTTTCACCACAATGGATAAATAATTAACTCGGATAATTCTTGGAAAAAACGAGATAATACAACGAGATATGCTAGACATTCTGTTCACCTGATGATGTAGCACCGCTACGAAACCATGGTCGTGTTTAATAAATATCTAAGTGGAAGCTGCAATGTTCAATCCTTTACTCCCAGTCTAAAAATATATGCATTTTAAGCAATTAGCAATGCATTTCTAGCAAATTAAATTAGCCAATAAATGTTATGAATGAAAACTTTGAGGTAATCTGAAAAGAGATGGAAATTGATAGGCAAAATATAAGTACAAGGATTTATTAAAAATAATGCCGGCAAATCCGAGAAGGATGATGCCAATCGCTAACTAAAACAGGGAAAGGGACTAAGGAGGGGAGCATTTTTGATCAAAAGGGTCAGATCTGTGACGTTGACCGAGTGCTCCAAAAGGGAGAGCGAACACAATGGACATGTTATCCCGGGAACGTGGCTGAATGTTTATTATGCCGACGAATAAATACAACTGAAGCGATCGCCAATTTTATGGCAGGGGGCGTTTAAAACAGAGTCATTTATTCCGTCGCGTTGGATGCTGGGAGTTTTATAAGCTTCTGTGGGAAGATGAACGTTTTTGTTAGCAGGGTAGACGATAATCGGTTAACGCCAGACGGCAAAGGGAAAATAAACAAAGAAATTCTTTAAAAAATTGTAAAATGATCGGAATGTAGCGACGGTCTATCCAGCACGTTTGCATGACGATGTGCATTGTTTAGCTAGGCATAAAGCGCTCAGAATTGGATTGATTCATGTCGCTGGCGTTTTGCGTGAATCTATACTGCCACCATTGCGGTAACTTTTTTGTAAGTCGCATTTTCAAAGTGTCGCTGACCAAGACGGAAAATTCATTGGCAATGCAGTGGGAATTTTATGCAAATATTTTAGCATAGAGATATTTTAGCATCTAATTTTCTTGAAATATATATATATATATATATATATAAGCCTTTCATACGATGCTTCTTTCATTGCTTAAAATTTAACTGAACTCAGTAAGTCTAAAACCGTACCGTGTAGTTTTCGTTATCGTATCCGATGAACTAATTTATTCGATTATAAGTAATAAAAACATAAATAAGTGTGATACTTATTTTCCATCCGATTCTAAAATCAAATGAGCTATCACAGGAAAGCTGGAGATTCTACTGTCACAAGAGATTTGGAGCACTGGAGCAGAGAGCTACGTAAATAATACTCGGAGAAAACGTCAGAATTTAAATTGATGAAAGGTGCTCGTGGACTAATAGAAGTAGTTGCTGGAGCTTCTTCTTTTTTAGCAATAACATGCATACGCCAAAAAATATCCAGTTTATTTAGGTTGTGTAGTTTAGCAAATTCCAGGAAGGCACTGTAATTAGCATCGTATAAACATCAACATCCGAGGCATCGAATCCATTTAAGTTCCGAATTCGCTTCAGAGTTTTGGGCACTGATTTCAGTGTTGACCTCACTATCGTGTAAAACAGCTTTGGATCTAAGAAACATATTTGATAACAACAAATGAGTATAATATGTAGTTAAGAAAAGGGTGTAGAGTATAATCTACCAATAGGAATAAAAGTTACTCACATAGTCAACGGCAATCTAAGAGTTACGTCCAGCTAAATAGATTCGCGTTCTGATCCCGGCCAAAAATAATGGTTTTATTACGAATAACCACTCTCTGTTGTTTTATATCACAACACTGGGCGTGATAGTGTACAATGTTATTTTGTGCTCATTGCCAATGAATTACTATTTAAAGTACTGCGTTCAGCATTCGCCAAGTTCTACAACAAGAGTTCTTCAGGTAGGCATTGGTTTCCGAAATCTTAAATAACTAAAAACTTCGTCGCTTTCAGAGCACTCAGTCACTTGGTATTCTGAGCTTTGTGTATTAGTATTTTTTCTGGCCAATTAACTCCTAAAAAGGATGTTGAGCTCTCTGGTTTCATACCGGGTGATGCAACTGAAATGTACTGGCGTTTCGAAGGCGTAGTCCCCCATCGTCCTCAGGGTAAAATTGTACATATTCTCCCTGGCTACAGTTGGAGCCATAAAACGTCGGTATCACTCAGCACCTTCACCCAGTTGGAAACCAGGGGGATTTATTCGCCGGGATAGTCTCAAATCATACATTACTTCTCACAATTCTTTAGGATATTTTCACGATTCTGTTCACTCCTACCTAGCGTAGCAAGCGGCTGACCTATACCCTGCAACATATGCAGGTCACAATATTTGTAATAATGGGAAATTCGATTTATAAAGGGTGTACATTTTAGCTTAGGTCACCGAGGCAAACCAGGTGAAACATTAACAGGAGGTGGTTTATGCGTTCCTTCTGGGTCTTCTAAAACCTTTTGGGTCAATTTAACAACCATCTAACCACCACTAAGTCTCCAAATCATACCTATAATACTTAGAGGACTTTCACTCGTACATCTGAGGACTTTCACTTCCACAGTTGAAGCCAAAGAATGAATTAAAGGCTTAGTTTGTAATTATTAAGAGTGATGACGAGTTTTTGGGATGAATTTTCCCAGTCTCTATAATCAAAGAGCTTTTGCCGATATTTCTATATCCTCTCCAAAATTCATACAACGGCAATAGCAATTCCTGATCAAGTCACGATTAAGCAGTTTTTGCTGAAATTAAAATGTGAAATAATTAATAAATAATTCTCCAAGAGGCTATGGATCATGGTCCCAAAGTAAGGATAGGAAGTCAGGCCACAACACGCCTTAAATCTCATTTTCCACAAAATAGTTAACTTTTAAATGGTTTCGATATAGCATAGATAATTAAAGGGAATATAAATATTTCTACTTGCCCTCATAATTATGATTTAAAATGAAGTCGTAAATACATACACTAACCAACGTAGTAAAGGAGTTCCTTGGAAAATCGATAATTTTAAACACAACATTTTTAGCATTCTTGCATTTTTCTGTGGAATGGAACAAGACGCTTCATTACGCCCACATGCGAGTAAACAAGTGAAGTTCACCACGATAAAACCATTCAATTTCATTGGTATTCATAATAGGATCCCCCACGGACACGACCAGTCTAGCGTACTACTGATTATCCCATCCTCCACAGTGTAAACATAGAGATGTAGTATCGGATTCTCAGTCACTTACTAGAACTGTTTTATGAACATTGAATCGACCATGTTTGCATGCATTTTTCCTTTAAAAAAATACTAATCCATTTTACCGAGTGATTATTTGACGAACCAAAATTCGCAAATATTATTTCCCCGAATAGATTCACCGCGAACTGAATTATTTTTAATATAGCAACAATATGACAACATAAAACAAATCAAACGACCAGTGTTTAATCTCATTACTGATTAATATATAGGTATATAATTTGAATTTTGAGCAGTCTGGAGCATTCAAGAACACTAGACTCTCAGACACATATATTGACTCCATCAGTAAAAAAAATACTTTTGGAAATACAAAAACACGACTCACGGCTGTTCCGCAGTCGCCACACTTGCTTTATCACGGGTGCAAATGGCAGTAATCATGCAGCTCATACTGGCGATAAAGGCTTGGGGGAAAAATGGAGGAAATGGTGAAAACAGCCGCCAACGCCCTGCATACACCACCCCGTCGCTGATATATTTCCAGTTCCGTCGCTCCCGGGTGGAGTTTATTCCCCCGCGGGATGTAGGGAAAACGCTAATTCCAATCGGAGCAAGTGTTTTGTGGGTAAAGGTTGGGAGGGGTGGGGTACTGCAGACCGCTCCATCACGCGCTGTAGGGACGAGAATTAAAAAAAAAACGAATAAAACAGAAACAAATAATGTCGGGAGGGATACACAACGGCCATAAACTGGGCGAAAATACTCTCTCGTCACTGTAACAACCGATGTTGGCAAATGGGATTGTTCGGGACGAGAGGGAGCGGGGAGTAGAGAACGGTGGGGGAGTGAAATTACAAAAGAGAGAAAAAAATAGACACACAGGAAACAGGGAGTGGTTTATAAACATCTACTCGCTTATGAACTCGTACCACTAACACTCCCCCCAAACTCGTTTTTGTTTCTGACATCATACCGCTCGTTCTGAGCCTATATCTAGCATGCGTGGTAGTACAAGAACGCTGAAACGAACGTTGACTATGAGCTTTTTGAGCGGTCCGGAGCAGTGTGGGTAAATAAAAAGGTTTAAATGTTGTTTCAAGATATATTTAACCAATAACATCAGCATTTTATGCCGTGATACCGGCGGGGTAAAGTCCTCCCATGGTCTTGAGTATCCGTCCAATGTTGCTTCTCAATGAAACCCGATTTGAAAGGTCTAACGTGATGTTATCATAGTCAATGGAAAAAATTAAATGAGCTTCTTGCCTGCCAACTCTCGAATCGCGGGTTAAAATTACGTCTGGATGAAATTTTCACCTTTCAGCACCTGGCCATTTGTTTTTGTCAGTTTTTTCTGTTAGAATGCCTGATGTAAATGGCCCTTGAGGCTGATTTCAGGATAGTGTAAAAATAAAAGTAAACAAATGGTTCAAATAAACTATTTCTCCGAAGAGTTTCTTTCAAAAAAAGGAGGATTATCAAAACATTAAGTGGACACAAAATGGAAAAGGTGGAAGAGTTTAACTGCTGATTTCGTAGCAAGGAGGAACATGAATATCGTAGGACGAAAAGTAGAAGGTGAATTGATTATGCGAAAAGGCATTCACGAATGGGAGAAGAGATCCGATGACAAGAATCTTGTGAGAGAGCACAAAAAAAACACTGATGAGGTATCTAATAAGGAGTGAGATTATTACATGATGCAGAAGACTGTTGCTAAGTATGGTGGGGTTTGAGGCCTGGCGGCGTTGGATATATGAGTAAGGAGGAGAATAGAAAAGGCGTTATCTACGGGAAGTAAAACGGTGAAGAATTTGTATCCGTTAGGCGAGGAGAAGATGCAAAAGGTTGATGGAGGCAGGGTAAGAGAATGAAGCAAGTACATATGAGCGAGGGGATACAAAAGGATGTGATAAAAGGTAAGATATTGCGCCAGTGAGAATGGGTAGAAAGGGATTAGGCTTTATAGGTAAGACGAATAGTGGTAGGACGTATGCCATTCTGAATACAGAAACAGTGAAAGAAAATAAATTCCTGTCGGTAGAGTTTTCTCCATTCAAACCTACTTTAATCGGTAGGCCACCTCTAATACTAGTATAATAGTAGGAGTTGTTACTAAAATCAGAACCAGATATAACGTAAATAACCCAAAAATATTGCACACAATCAGCAAAATACCAAGAAAACTTGCATTTAATTTCCGTTACGGAATATCTCGTCGGCCACCATACCCAATTGACCACGAACTACAATACAATTGCTTTTGCTGCTTCTTTGATTGTGCCAGTAGCTATAAGTCAATGGACGAACAAACTGAAAATTAATAGAGGGTATGGGAAAAAAGAGGTACTGCTAAACATTAGATTTTGTCTTCATACGTTTAGAAGATTCCTTAAGCTTGCAAGAGGAGAAAGAAAGCCAGCGACAGAGATACAGAGATGACAGTGAAACTGTATGGAAGACATGTAAATAGGTAAAAGTTTAATTTTTCCCGGCGCATAAGTTTTTTAGCGTTAGTCTGACTCTGTTGTTGTCACTCCGAAAGACGATCAGAGAGTCAGCCTTCAAAACTTCGGCATCTAACCAAGTAGAAAATCCGTGAAGACTTCGCTCACGTGTGATTGTATTTGAAAATGATATTATCTGTCGCTTCCTATTCTTTGATGGTCAATGCCTCAAGTATTTAAATGGTTGCGAGCGTGCATACGTTCATTTTGTACAATACTGGGGGCACAGGTCAACTATCGCTATATCTGCAGTATTATTTTGCATTCAATGTAATTGTTGCCGACACTATTCCAAAATGTTTATCATTCATTTTTTCTGTAACATTTTCCTCCATAAAGTTCAATTGAAATTACGGTTCTAACGCTCACATTTTTTCGTGCCTATCACCAGAACAGGGCTTAATGAGCGCGGTTTGGGAGGGCAGAATACGTTGGGAACTGACGCGGTGCGTTGTAGAAGGGTGGGACATGGCTAACGCAGTCGGTCCCGACCTAAGGGCTCTGGCTGGCCTGGCGCAAGGGGATTTTATTTTTCCGTGCAGGGCTCGTGCAAGTTCAGTGGCGTGACAGGCAGATTTATTCCTTGTTTTCTTTTTATTTCATTTTTTCGGAAGGAGAGACGATATGCAAAACGAATAAAAAATGGCTACGTTAAACAGGGACGCCACTTTAACAGCCCTTTGCCCTTCAAAATGGTGGGGTTGGGAAGGGGAAAAACCAGACATTGAGGTCATTATGTCCCTTTCTACAGCTCTACAACGTCTGTCCTTAGCAACTCGTACATGATTCTCGCCCAGACCAATCCTCTTGCACGAAATGCCTCTGATATCGCTCTCGGTGGCCCGAGCCATCCACAGTGATATCGGAGACATATCGTGCAATCGGGTAAGAAGGGTAGCAGAAGCACATGTTCAATCAAGATTGATGAAGAGAAAAGTGTCTAGCTCCAATTTTTATTAATAAAGAGGGAGAAAGTGGCGAAAAAATTCCCTCTCCGCGAATGTGTGAAATTTAGAATGAAAATGCATTCATATGGTCTAATATAATGGTAACGAAACTTGGCGATAGTTTTCAGCGCGAAGCGTGATAAGCTTGTCTAAGATTTAAAATTTGGAGCCATATTGAACTATAAAGTTGATAAGAATAATAGAGTGAGAATTTTGAAGTTGACAATGAAGGTTTGCAACCTCGTAAGCCCAAGTGGTCAAAAGCGGAGACTACCTTACTCACTATTGCAGAGCCAATTCGAAGGCAGGTACTGGGTTCATCCACTGAAAATGATATTCTGAGCATAATTCATCAAGTATTGATACCACTATATATATGAACAAGACTTTTTGTACCCAATTCAAACCTTACACATACAGCTTGAATCAACAAAGCGATCCATTCGTCGTCCTCCGTGAATTACATTGAGGCTTTGCAGCAATTATTTTAGCCGGGCATTGAATATGCAATGCTGCGATATACTTTGAAAGTGGCAAAAAATATAGTACATAATACTCGTTACGGTTAGTCTAAAATCCAAACTCACTTAAAATTTTTTTAATCACTGTCTGAAAAAAACGCTTGATCTAATGTGTCTATTACTAAAAGTGGGCATCCATAAATCCTATCTACCATCGGCTGAACATGAAGAAAGCATGTTGATCACAAATACATATATATCATTAATCAATAAATGTCTAATACCACACCCTTCCTATATTCCTATATTTATAGAAATCATTTGACAAGGTTCAGTGTGAACCTACATAAAGAGAATTCCTAATCTCTGCAGGTATGAGGCAGGGTGCTATTCTATTCCTTTATATGTTTGTTGCCTTGATGAGTGGCACCATCAAATAATGCCAGCAAAGAAGCAAAACGTTCAAACTCAGATACTGGAGGATGCAGCTTGTGTTCTTTTCAGACATTGCCTTCGCTGACGATATTTTAAATCATTAAAATGGGAGACTCATAATTGAAATGGTTTGATCATGTGTGTCAAACGAGAGACCAACGATACCCTAAAAGAGCCTGGGAAGCAAAACCTGAAGGAAGGAGAGGAAGATCCAGAGTGAAATGGGAACACAATGTGACGGCAAATGCGGAATGCAGAGAAGAAATGTGGGCCTGGCATCACATGTGGGCGATGGCTCTTGACAGGACTAAATGGCGCGTTCATTGTAAAACACCGAACGGGTGGATGAGGATTTATTAAGTAAAGTAAAAGGCTACCTACTTTAACCAATTTTGCTTTCTGGACGTGGTCGTTTGATTTGAACGTTTATTAGACTAGATGCTCTTGAAAGATTACCCCTAAAACCAACCAAGCTAGAGGGCTACAAGTCCTTTAAATACTTTCCTTAAACTCAAAGTAGTCCAAGCACCATTGACGGTCAAAGTTCTTGGCAGGAGATGAAAGGGTTTTCGTTCAAAGCCCAGTTCATGGGAAAGTTTTATTTTTTTACGACAAAAATTTCCCTAATCATGTTCCCATCCACGGGCCATTCCGTTGAACTTATATCCGTGACTAAATTTACATATGTTTTAACAAGGTACAAAAAGCTTAAAAGAGATTTTATATTTGAAAATAGATAGTATGCTAAAGAAACATTTAAGAAGACTTCTAAGAGTCTGAGTAACAACAGTCAGGATCACCCATGGACCTAAAATTTAATCGGTATAACAGCTTAATGGAATGATTCATCTCATCAGTGAGTGATTTATCTTCTCAGCAAATAGAGATTCTAACAACTGGTTGGTAGAACTAGGTTGAGAGTCACTTGATACTTAGAGGCTACCCACTAAGCTTAGTTTACTTGCAAATACATGTCGGATTAGTTTCAAAATAAAATGGAGGATATTATTTTGATCCCGCACTATATCCCTGAACCGATAGAAGCAACAAAATATGAGAGAGGCTTTTACGAGCTGATATTGTAACATATCTTCTTTCCCAGCACTATCCGTGAACAGAAAAAAGCAGTATGACACTTAGACACTCAGTTAATATAAAAAATCACCTTTGATTCTTCCTCTTCTTTTCCCTATTCTCTCTATCACATGACCGATATCCTACCACCCAATGCCCCACGTCTCTGCTACGGGTCGTAGGGTAATACTCTAAGACCATTTCTTCTAACGATTAACGGTTTATGCGGAATTAATACACTATTTATTTATGTTCACCACAAAAACAGCCACTAGGTCTTTTGGGCATATTAAAATAAATAAATTGATACATGTTAATTATTTATAACGAAAAATGAAGGTAACAAAAACAACTAACATAAGTAAATTACATTAATATGATTATTCATGGGATGAATGAAGTTGTAGGTGGTAGCGTTTTAGTAAGGAGGTTAAGATGCTATTTGGAGAGAAGAAGGATGTAAGTAGTTCTGGGGATCGGAAGGAACCACTTAGGATTTAGTGAAGGAACTTCAACTCCGAGATTTGTCTGCGGAGAGTGGGATGCAGAAGACCAAGAGATGACAGTATTTTATCACGCGAGCAGGAAGTGAGAGAGGGAATGCGGTGACGGACAATGGATAAAGAGAAATTCAGGGGTCGATGGAGCATTACGAGGTAGTGCAAGCAGTATACCATATGGGCGAACAGCATTCCAGAATAGGAAGGACACATCCAAGGAACTCTGTTCTCAAGACAACGGGTTCTGTAATTTCGGGTAGATGGTAGAGTAAACCAACAACAGACATAGCCTTGGATGATATGCGTCTAGCATTCTCAAGAAACAGTAATTGCTCATATAAAGTATCACCTAGGTCGGTATGCGAAGCGACAGAAGGAATTGAATGGTTGGCGAGACTATATGAGGAGGATGAAGGGAAACGTTTTAAGGCGAAAGATATTTTTGCTGATTTATAAGGTTTTACACGTAAGTACCATTTAGAGGTTATTTAGAGTGCCACTATTGTAACGAAACAAATTTCAACGGTGACGTTCTTATTCCTTATTAGTAGGAAGATACTGAAGTTATGTATGCTATCTTGAAGCTGCAAAAATCTGGGGAAGCAGTTACAAATGAAAGGCCATGCGTTTAGAGAAGGTAATGGAGCGGGAGTAACCTTAATGAGAAGGTGGAGCGATTTTATTTCGTCGGAAGAAGCGGCGTGCAAACAATTTGCTTCACGGAACATCCCACGCAACGCTCATCACGGCTTGGAACCACTGTCATGGATCTTTCACGCACGTGCCGTCAGCCGCTTGGTACGGGATCAACTGTCGCAGTCACGGGCGGATACTAAAAGAACTGCTTTTAATATTCCACCCGCAAACCTCGCAGCTCTCCCATCATGAATTAAGCTGGTTAATTAATCTCCTCTGCGGCCCGTGCTGGTTGAATACACGCGAAACTTTTAGCTCACCCACCGCTGTGATTTTCGTGGAGGGAAGGGGAAGTAATGCGATAAGGGAAGCGTGTGATTTATCATCGCACCACTTCCTGGAAGGTCATTAAAGATTGCAAAAATCCCTTATAAATCAATCAAAGCCCCAAGTAGTCCAAAAGGCCTTATTTGCAAGTGTATATTGCAAAGGCAAGCAAATATAAATCACATAAATAACTGGTCAGACAAAGTAAACAAGGAAAAATGAAGAGGGCGGGATAAAGATATTCGCGTCAGGAATTAAAAAGGCCAAGTAAATGTTAGGAAAGCTAGTAGGTACTTATAAAAGCAATCTCATTAATACGGCGAAATATCTATATGAGTCATAAAGGAATACGCACTTATGTTCCTGGCAATTAAAATTCCACTTTCCAACGATTTTGTTAATTTGCTCTTAATTGAAATGTGCAATTTATTGTAAAAGAACCAGGTGTATCAGGATCAATTGTGCCGATTGACGGTGTTCTTGGAAGAAAACATTTAATCACAGCATGAGAGAATGAGAATAAATTGGGAAGGGTACAGTGTAGGAGTTATATATATATATATATATCATAATTAATCAATGATTAATATGATGTCGTAAATAATGATTATTTTATAATACAAAAACATTTGCGTTTCCTTATTTATACAGTAATTTCTTACATAAACTGCTTCAAATCTTTCTTTTATGAACCTAAAAAGTTGCACACAATTATAATACTATATTAAGATTCTTTATTTTTAATGTATGCAGTCATAAAAAACATGAAATAAATTGTTATCATAATAAAAATGACATTAAAATTTAGATTTATAACACCTCAACTATAAGAAATAAACTAAATATGCATATTTAGGTCTTCAACTTGACTCATTTGTTTCATATTCTACGCTGAAAGCGCCTTCATAACTTTTGGTTTAGGATAACATAACTTAAGGTTTTTTTTGCAATTTTGCAAATTTTTTTTAGTATTACAGTGAGTAGTTATTTTATTTTTACATAATGCTGAGAAATCATATGCACTTCTTACCATTAAATATATGGCCCGATCCATGCATCATAAATTCTAAATTTTTATAAAAAGTCTCTCTGGAGAGCAAAGCTGTATTCCAAGGACCATCTCATAAAAAACGGCTTGTACTTATTTATGTATTTGCAAATGTCTCGAAAAGTGGTGCTGCATGAGGCTGAAATTTTGGTATCATTGGAAATATGAGATTTTTAAAACAGGATGAGTAAAAATATATATTGAAAATTATGTGGTAGTTATGTTAGTTAACCTAGTAAAAAACTCGCTATCATTCCCCATGAGGGCAAGAATCTTTCACGTGTTCACTATGAAAGTAATATGAGTTTGTACTACCACTTTGCGTCATGTAGATGGCAATGGGTAAGTTCTTATGTAAAAAACATGCTGTCTAAGAGGAGAAAAAGAATGCCATGGATTTCCATTCCTGAGATATACCTATTTTCCCGTTATAAGTACATAATTAGCCACGAAACTTGGAATCCACACGTTGACTCGTCTTACATTTTAATATAAGGTACTATATTCCAAATATGGCCTGCCTCAAAAACTTTATACATCACGAACCTTTCACCTTCAACACATAATGCAGTATAGAGTTGGTATAAAATAATGATAATTAGTTAACTACTCCAACGAGGGGAAACTGAGGTAGGGACAGTCATTAACGTGATGGTGTGGAAGTTTCCATGTTATCATCAGAGTTAAAAAAATGACACATTTTTCTCTTGGATGATTAACTATTACACATTGAAACACATTGCATTGAAATACTGTGTGGCATATTACCGAATATAACTTCTTTCAAACGAGTAAGAAGAGTTCATAAACTTATTCATCATCTGATAATACATCTAGTGATGATCATTGTATTCGTCTAGGCGACGACAATGAATGCAACTGCATGTAAGTAAAAGGAAAGTGTAACGCCAATTTTTAATTAATTTAGACCGATTGTATTTTTAGCCAACTTTATAATAAAAAACGCAATTAAAATTGGAATTAATCGGTCACTCGGACCAGGAGTACAGCTATTAGAACTGAAGTGTAAGGTTTTTGAGAGGGATGAAGGAAGCCTGGCACCGAAAGTGGTGTACTGTTGACGAAATACAAAAGAGAACCACGGCAGCGATCCCCCGGTAGCGGCACCCGGATCCCACGGTAGCGGGACGAGGCACTACTTGATGTCTCCTCTTCAAATTAACGAATTAAAGATAGCATTACCCATTGATAGTTTTCGCTTAAGTATTTAAGTGCATTTTCCCAATATTGGAGAATACATCTAAATACAATATCGAGTTTCAAAAAGATATTCTCGAAAATATATGTAGGGCATAGCAATGAAACTTTCCCGTAAGTGTGGTTTTTAACTTTGCATAACCTCGTACTTTATTCATGAATTTACTGTGAATATTATATTATTACATTATACTACAAAATTGTTGGAGTGAATGGCTGTGGGAGACAACCTCTCTAGCTAGGCTTAACATATTTTGGTTCCCCGAAACCGGGATGTACGTTGTTTTGAAGAGACTAACACCAGTACAACATCGGGACGTTGTTCATTGAAGCTTAGCTAAAGTGCTCAGTTATTTTACTCTGTGAGTACAATTACAAAATCAAATTATTACTTAATGCTCCAGCGCTGTTTTTTCTGCTAACTCTAACTTAAGTTACCCAATTGCTTTCTTGTATTTGCGGTATAATCTTACCCACCCACAATTCAGCAATTCCTCTGGGCTCCCAGAAATAATTGAAAAATAAAATACCATATTTATTCTTGTATCAAAGGGGTTCTACCATTCAAGTAAGCAGTTATTCACGGCCATGTTCATTGATTTCACCTAAGCCAGTTAGTGAGGCGTTATTCTTATGCTAGAAAAAAGTATTCAAGGATTCTTTCCATTCAAATACTCGTAAATGGTAAATAACTGCCATTTACACTGAAAATGCAATGTATTTCGCATTCTATGATTTATCCTTCGCCATTCAAACGATAATTTTACTTGCGCACGGTACAGCACACAATGTCAAGATTAAATCAGGATATTTGTCCCTTTGCTAATCATTCTCGAGAATTAAATAAAGCAAAGCTTATATCACCTCACCATTAGGGAGAATATGATTCAAAAGATGATGCTATAAACTAATGATGCACTGAAAACTACACCTTACTTTCACAAAAACCTAAAACCACAAGAAACGAAAACAAAACAACAGCGAAACGGAATATAAGTATAGGACAGAATGCAAACAGACTTGTAATTATAATTATTACACATACGAAATGCTTACAATTCCAGAAGAAAATAATTTTACGCCTTCACATCAATAAGCATGCACATTTTCTTCAACAACACAAGAATAATAATTCTGATTTTACTCCGGTAATTATCCCTGAAGCCATAGCTACGAAAACTAATAAGAACTTTGAAATTTTTTATGAGGTTTCCTCCACGACGCATTCTTTCAAGAAGCGTTATATGCTCGTAGTCATATTATTTCATGAATAGACAGCACTACAGCCCGAAGAATTTAAAAATAACATTGGTATTCTGAGAAACGGGAATAACGGACATTGGGATTTATGCACTTAGCTATGGTGTGCGGCCTTGCATTGATCAAATTAGTCGAAGGAGTGATGCTTTAGCACTTTCCGATGCTCAAAGCCACAGAAATCACCTCACCAATTCTTTCACATTCGTTGAATAAAATCCTTTTGAAGCACAATTGTGTACCAAAACATGGCGTTGGAAATTAAGAAATAATAATATATAAACATGTTCAGTTGGCTTCAGAATCAATCTTACTCCACATCTGATAGAATCATAAAATAAATTCCACCAGTATCTTCGATATTTGTGTCTAAAATATTGTTCATGCTTAAGTTTATCAACCGAGTTACACTCATATTTAGTAGCATATAAAAACAAGACACGGGAGTGTTTATGAACTAATTACTAAAATATTAAACATAATGAAATCACTTAGATAAGTGCCACCTTGAAGGCCAAAGATAAGTGCCACCTTAAAAATGGCACTACGTGCCGAAACCATGGTCGGTTGAAATAAAATAGTGTGGAAATAGACAAATGATTTCATTTTGTTTAATATCAAAGATTTCCACCGAGTTACGCCGGAAACTGTATTTTTTATTTACTAAATTACCAACACACTTGGCACTGCTACGCTTAGTATCGGTCTATGTAAACAATTGCGTTGGCTGACAACTAGCTAGAGCACTACTCTGCCGGTAGTAGCTTACTAAGGAATCTATGAATACGGCCGTCAATATTTAGCCAAGATCCATCGTGGATACATCATTCAATTTGACTATGCAATGTTTTTGATTTACAAATTTCTCGCCATTAATTTTTCGCAGTCCAATTCTGCGCGCATTGGGCATCGTACATAAACGGAGACATTCCGGGACATTTAGGTGTCAGCCTGGTAACATTTTCCGGCCAGGTGGGACACCGGGGCGGACAGTTCCAATCGGAACTATCCCGGCTTAACCAGGACGTATTCTCTAGCCAACACGAAGATTGTTAAGTAAATTACCATCTAAATTAGTTGTTTTCTCGCAATAGTTGAGGAAATATCAATTGAAATAGACTTTTAAAATTTTAAATAAGATATATGCCATTGCCATTATTAATAGGAAATATATAGTTAATGGACCAAATTGATGTAATTTATTTTGTTAAGAAGTTCAAAGGATCTCGAGTAGTAAATTTGGGAAAAACGAGAAACTTTCAAACTAGAAAATGATAAAAAAGGTAATAAATAACTATCTCTAACTCATACCCTAAGTTATACACCATAGACGGTAAAATTCACCATGAAAAAATCATTTGACTTGACGGAGATCTGAACCCGGCTTTCCCAACTGCCGGTCAGCTGTGTTACCCAGTTACAATACCAATCCACTTTTCATGGCGAATTTCACCGTTTTTGGTGTATAACTTCGCACCCCTGCACGTGACTGCGCACCACATCATTTGTGCAAATGCTATGATTGGAAATTCATACCCTAATTGTGGGAGACCAACATTCATGGCCAATAAACGTTTACAGTTAACAATATTATCTCAACCCACGTCTATCATTGAGTGATCGCTCTTTCACCGTCCTGTGGTGGACTTAATTCAAAATTTGAGGGAGGGAAAACGCGAAACTGCCATAAAAAGAACAGGGACGAGCTTGGTACATGACCTTTATACGATGCGGTTTAATGAACGCACGGGAAAATTGCGGCATTGCCCTGCTCACGACAACACTTTAGGGAGAAACGCGTCGTCCTCGTCGCGCCATCTACCGAACAGTCAGACGCTGAGACTTCGGGCGACCGGTAGCGGAAGTAAAAACACGCGCCGGAGACAGGAGGACCGGACTAAGCCCACTTGTAGGTGCACTTCAAAAGCTTCGAAACGTATGCATTAACAGTTAAATACCTACCTGCCCGAAATAATCTAAAATGAATAATTGACTAGTGTATCCTCGTTCCTCGAAATGGACACATAAACATCTACTTAGGGCTCCGAAACAGCATACAGACCCTACATAATGCGAACAAACATTGGTATACACCCTAATCTTCGAATATTTCATCCACCGCAATCCAAACAACCTTGGATATATTTACATGCGGAATGTAACCTACTCTTTCTTTTATTTTATTTCATTTTATTAGAGAGAAACTTATTGATTGCCAAAAGTTTACGCGTAACTCTCGACGGTGGCGCTAAAATATTTGGGTCTCGATATTACCAATTGCCGCATTGTTATCTCCCGTTCACTACCCCTTTCTCACCTTAAATATTGGCTAGCTTGCATGGTTGCCTTGAAGTACAATTTTTTTACAGCAGATAATGTTAACAATTAATAAAATTTATTAGATGCATACATTTATTTGAAATACTGAATAATCAATCATTGCTTTAAACTTGGTTAATAGTTATTTCCCTCGGGTCGTTCAGCGGGCTACACGTGATGGCTGCAAGATCCTGCCTTCCCCTGATCACCTGGTTCCGGATGATACTTCGTATGTCAGCTCCTTCCCCTTCATTACTGTGCACTGGATATTTTAATTTGGCTGCGGTTTAAGTTGCGTACATAAATAGCGAATCGTCAAATTCTGGTTTCAGAGAGACGCGGAGAGATTACCTCATGTGATCTCGAGAGAGAGGGAGTGTGTATAAGAGCAATACAGTGTTTGCTGTGTACAAGCGTGGCCTATTTATGGCTATGTTATCTGTCGAATTCACGAGGAATCTTTAGAACATTCCGGGCGTCAATCAGTCTGGAGCGTTTTTTAAAACTTAAGCTTAAATTAAGCTTATGCTCTATTGCCGATTCCGGCGCCCCAGACAGGTGTTCTTAATTTTTCGTGCGATCTCATTCGCCCTATTTGTTCTACCTACGCGCATTCGCGTGATGGGCTGTTTGAGGTTTTGATAAGTTTATGTTTTCCAGGTTGTTTTCATTTCTCGGGTTGTATACTTATGTGCTGTCGCCATGCTGATCGTTGGCACATGTCGACATTCCGGTATATTCATCCAGCCTGGGGAACAACATAAACATGGTCGATTTTTAGACTGGCCCGAGACAAGCACAGTCACAAAATCGCCTAAAACCAAAAGATACGCCTAAATCGGACATCGCATTTCCAACGAAATTAAATGTGGGAAAAGAGAAGAAAAACGGAATATTCTTCATAAGATGGCCTTCAATCCAGTCATTATTCGTCTTGTTATTTCAGTCAGCTATTTTAAGTACAAATGCTAATTTCGTCAGCTATTGAAAGTGCCACTAAATCGATGTTACCATCATTATAACGTAGTGTAGCGAAGATTTCCCTGAGCACTTCATCCAAATATAACGAGGGTGAAAAGCTAATATTCATGAAGCTTATGTCATCTTTGAACAAAATACTTTTTCTCTTACATTTTTCGGAAACTTATTCTCATAGATATTGATAAAATACTTCTCATTAAGTTGGAAATATTTTGATCCAAACGGAGGCAAAATAAAAAGGTTAAAGATAGTGGCCCAATATTATATTATCTTAGAATGACTTGAATGCAAGGTTAGTTTTTTTTTTAATATATAACCCTTAAGAAATCTCCCGCAGAAAAATACTCTTTTCCTCTCAAACTAACCGAGCGCTAAAACCATTCAACAATGCCACAAGGCAAAGAAGGTTATGCCTTTAAAACAAATATTTTCACATCATTATATTATTTAATGAATATCGAATACATGCAAGGATTTTATAATCTACGCGGTTTTTGTGTCAATCCTTTTTTAAATCAGTCCCGAAGCTGAAGATTGATGCAGGTAGTAAAAAAATATTCTCTACTACGTCCTCATTATTTTTGTCCAAATAAAATATTCTGGAATCTCATGTTTACGCACGTCCTCTGTTAACGGGTGGATAGTTTGCGTTTAAACAAAAAAGTTGTTTCTTTTCTTCTTTTCTTCGATTTAACAAGATTTTTCTGCTAGTTTCCTCATTCACATTTTATCCGCCTCACAAAGATTTTCAACTCTGCAATAACCTAACTCAAGCATTATGAAATTATAAAATATATGGCTCATTGCACTCTGTCTTCAGATAACTTGGTCCAAAGGACAGCTAATGTATCTAAAAATTGGTTTTCCAAATGAAATTTTATTGAGATTCCCTTTTCATTCCGATTCATTCCCTTTCGACCAGAGGATCTCAATCTTTGCTACTTAGCCCCCTTCTATAATTTTTTATAATATAATTCTCCCCTGCAAATATAAATTAGCAAGTAACTACGCAATTTCGCTAATGATTGTAATCCGCATGTTTAACCGATTCAAGTCCATAGCTATTATCATCGAGGTTTTATGCAAAATGTAAAATATTGTCGATAGGGACGACTTAGATATTGCAGATGTCCGTTTTTCGATGAAATAATTCAATTTTAATAAAAAATGTAAAAAATATTTGTGAATAAGTCCTGGTAGAGGCCCACTGAAGATCACTGTCTTGAGATTTGAACACAAGTATAATTTTGAAGCTGTTGTGAATTACTTTTTAAAGCTTATTTAAACTTTTTAAAGCTTGTTTTATCTTTAAGGTACGCTATATTATAGTCTTACTGAAGTTTACTAACATTACTACAAAAAAGAAAGGTGAAGTAGAAAGTTAACTTGCTGTATATTATCAAAAAAATACTCTTCTCGGGGAGCTAAAAATTATAAATATATGGTCGATAGGGCAATCGCTTGGAGAATTTGAAAATAAGCGTAGAAAAGCACCGTTTTGGCATGAGCGTTTTAAGAATTTATTTTAGTATGTGGCATTCAATAAATGTAATTTTACGTCACAAAATAAATTGAAGGGAATTTAAGCAAATTTCACTGCTGTTACATTACCTATAGAACATCACATTTGCCTGAAAAGTGGTCCCCAACGATGGGAATCCCCCCCCCCTCCTGGGAGGTAAACACCACTGGTTGAAAAACCATATAGTAGAATCACCAATTTTAATTGAAAATCATGTGAATTTTAACCTCATGAAGCAGAGAGAACGAAAATTTCCGGCTGACCTGCGAATATTCCAACTAACTCGGCGATGGGACACGGGACGCTTGCGCGATGATTTCGAAATCCCCCCCCGGTTGGACACGGCGCGCGGTCCAATAATCCCGGGGATAGGATCAGCGCCGAGAGGTCAGCGCGAAGGCCTCCTCCCGGGTCAACTCCCAATTGGGGAGCGGCCGGAATTTTCAAGGAAACACTCCGGTCACCACTCGAATGTCAAATGGAGAATGCTTACAGCGGGGAACAAGCTCCGTCCCGTGGGCCATCGAAGCGCGCGAGACCATAACGCCTTTCCCTTCAGGAGAGAGTGCAAATACTTGGAAGCCAGATAACCACCCTTTGTGACCTCAAACGTTCGTTTTCCTTATAAGAGATACAATTACCTCCCTGTATGTAATTTTTTTGGAAACAGACGACGTGATAGTATGAAATGAAGAATAGTATTATATTCATAAAGCTATCGTCATTAATATACAGTGAACTTTACACGCTCTTTTATTACAATAATCGACCTGGGTTTCGGCAGTAAAGAGATTGAGGGAGTCGAGTTATCGCTAAAGATATATAGGCCTTATAATTAAGTAATAAGAGAAAAGAGTTGGTTTATAATGACTTTCCCTGAGGAAATAGTACATATACACGGAAGCCGGGAATACCACCATGACTGGACCCCTAAGTTTCTCTGCCACATGAGACATTGTTACCTTCCTTCTGAGTTGCAGTTTATGGAAACAGCTCACGCAGAAGTATGAAATCAAGAATGATATAAAAGATTAACTCACTAAAAAAACAGTGTTTTATCTATTTTCATTATTTTAAGAAATCAGCGTACATTCTGCGCTTTTCAATTAAAGTAAAGCCTGGGGTGTGGAAGCCGCGACTTTGAGAGCAAGAGAAGTAATAACTTTACAGTTTTAGGCCTTATAACAAACAGTGGGCTGATATTACACTACAGACGTAGTAGCAGCAGAAGAAAAGAAGATAAAGAAGAGGAACGAAACTATCAGAATAGGCACGTGGAATGTTAGCACTATGCTGACGGCGGGGAAGCTAGAGAATATAAAACAAGAAATAAAGAGGTGGGGTGTAGACAGCATGGGACTGGGTGAAGTAAGATGGAAGGATGACGGGGATTACTGGAGCGATGGCTATAGAGAAATATATAGTGGAGGGAATGAAAGTCACCGCGGGGTTGCATTCGTAATGAATATGAAACTTGGTAGAAAAGTAATGTATGCAGAACAGGTGAGTGATAGGACAACAGTCGAGGAACTAAAGGCAGATCCAAGGAATTTAGTTATAATCCAGATTTATATCCCTACCTATAATCATAGAGGAGGAGGTAGATGGTGTATACGATCAACTAGAGCAAATAATTGGTAGGATACCTGGGAGTAAGCACTTGGTAGTAATGGGGGATTGGAACGCGGTGGTGGGTGAAGAAAGAAATGGGCGAGAGGTGGGCGATTATAGGCTAGGAATGAGAAACGACCGCGGCGAGAAAGATGTGGGGTTTTTCAGTAGAAATTGCCTAGTGATTACAAACACATGGTTCAGACATCATCCTCGACGTAGGTACACTCGGAAGAAACCGGGAAACACGGATAGGTTCCAGATAGATTATATAATGGTTCGTCACAGATACTGGAACAGTGTTAAAAACTCGCATACCTATCCAGGAGCTAATGCAGACACAGATCAAAACATATTAGCCATGAAATGTTGGGTAAAAATGAATAGATAAGAATGGGAAGGAGGATACGAAAGTGGAATTCCGAGGCATTAATTGGGGTAATGAAGAAGAAGTATCGAGAGAAGGTGGATGAGATAATGGGTGAGGATCATGGAGTAATATCAGTGGAAGATGTATGGGGAAGTTTGAAAAATGTAATTGTAGAAGCGGTGAAAGCAACGGTAGGCGTAGTCAGTGCAACTAAAATTAGAAAACCGTGGATCACGAAGGAGATGACAAGGGAGATGCAGGAGAGAAGAAAATGGAAGAGCGTAAACTCAGAGCTAGTTAAGAGAAAATACCGATATTTAAATAACAGGCTTAGAAGAGAAACAAAGAAAGCAAGAGAGGCGTGGTGGAGAGAACAGATCGACTCGTTAGAGAAATACCAAAAAGAGGGAAGAGCAGATGCATTATATAGGAAAGAAAAGGAACTGACGGGCGATAATAAAGGAAGGGGAATTACAATGATGACAGACAAGACGGGAAAGGTGATCGTAGAACCAAAAGAGATCCAGGAGAGGTGGAAGGAGTATGTTGAAGAGCTGTATGGTATAGAAATAAGGCCCAATTTGTTAGATATAGAAAGAAAGCCAACATCGACAGATATGCCATCGGACCAGCTATCCTAGATAGCGAAATCGTAAGAGCTCTACGAGACATTGAAAGGAATAAGGTGGTGGGAATTGATGACATACCGGCAGAGTTTTTAAAGGGTACTGGGAAGAACGGAAGAGGATAAGGTTTTGCGCTTATTCGTAGGATTTATAAGGATGGAGTATGGCCGGAAAACTTCGCGAAGACTGTACTAATTCCTATACCAAAGAAGAGTAAGGCAAAAACGTGCGAAGATTATAGGACAATAAGCTTAATATCCCACGCGGCCAAAGTAGTTCTGAGGATTCTAAACAGAAGGCTAGAGAATAAGGCAAATGAATACCTGGGTGACGACCAGTTCGGGTTTAGGAGAGGGGCGGGAACGTGAGACGCTATAGTGGTGATGAGGACACTAGTAGAAAGAAACCTAGAGTATGGGAAGGAATTGTTTGCATTCATCATGGATTTCGAGAAGGCGTTTGATCGGGTGGACTGGAGGAAATTAATGGAAGTGTTGAAGAAATTAGGGGTCGATTGGAAGGACAGGTGTCTGATTCGGAATTGGTATATGAACCAGATGGCGCAGGTTAGGGTAGCCAATGGAGAATCGGGATGGCCCACGATAGGACGGGGAGTGTGGCAGGGGTGCCCACTATCGCCGTTCTTTTTAATGTGTATTCAGAAGAAATGGTAAGGGAGGCATTGGGGAGGAGGAGGTAGGAATAAAGGTAGGAGGGGAGTTGATAAAATCAGTGAGATTTGCAGATGACCAAGCATTGGTTAGTCAGTCGGTCAAGGGGTTACAGTCAATGGTGAACGCATTAAAGGAGCAGTGTGAAAAGTATGGGATGAAGATCAATCACAAGAAAACGAAAGTAATGAGATTTTCTAGAAGTAAGAAGGCGGGGCTGAATATAAGGGTATGAGGGTAGAAGATAGAGCAGGTCGAGCAGTTTACGATACTGGGTAGTATTTTGGAGTAGAATGGGTTTAGTGGTAAGGACATCAGATGCATGATTGCGCTCGCTAAAGAAGCATTTTCGAAGAAGTGAATTGATTGGGGGGGGGGGGTCTGAGAAGATAGGTAAAGAAAAGGCTAGTGAAAACTTTATATGGAGCGTGGCGCTATATGGGTCGGAAACTTGGTCATTGCAAAGAGAGGAAGTGCGTAGACTTGAGGCCCTTGAGATATAGGTTTGGAGAAGGATGGAGAAGGTGAGTTGAGTGGCGAGGAAGACAAATGAGGATGTATTGGATATGATTGGAGAGGATAGGAAGCTTGTGGTAGAGGTGCGTAGAAGGCAGAAGATATGGATGGAGGAGGTTTTGAGAGGAGAGGAGATTTTGAAGAGAATGTTAGAGGGGAGACAACTGGGGAAGCGTGGAAGTGGAAGGAAGAGGATAGGAATTCTGGACGAAATAATAGGAGGTAGAAGATATGAAGAATTTAAGAGGGATATAATAGCAGGACATCATTAGGAGGGAAAACGAGACAATTTCTATCAAATTGGGATGCAGAATTTGGACTGTCCGAGAACCTACCAATCAGCTGGTAGAATACTTGAATGTATGAATGATATAACACTAAAATTTATGAATTTGAAATTATTTACAATTTCTAAAAATGTTATTTACCAAACTTGAAGCAAAGCATGAATTACTAAGTTTGAGGATAATTCAGGTCATAGATACATTTTATTACGAAACAATTATATACAATTGTTTCGGACTGGCTGGGGATGGCACGGCTGGAGACGGGCAGCGCTGAGGGCGGGCTTTCAATAATGCTATTACTTATACCATTTACGATCAATATGGCGCAAGGGTAGGTCAAACTCTGATAGATAACAATATCACTCTTTGTGACCTTTAAAAACACTGCACTTAATTTCACATTATAGAACGAGATTTGATGGAGGGCACGTCAGATGCGATGTCTGCTCTATCTACTCCTTCGGATTGGTTAAAACAATCATTAGACCTCGACGAGTTATTCTTAGAGGATCTTTTTGTCCTCATAAGTGGTGTATTCGTAAAATCGAATGTGAAGTTTGAGAAAAAGCGGGACAACGCTGTTCACCTATCATTACCGTACTCGACGAGGGTGGAGACGATTAGGGCCAAGTTTGGCGATAGGGAGGCATATATTGCAGTCAACCCTTTATCTCCACATCACAACGAACACCGGAGTCGTCGGCTTTTGGAGCAGGCGCGGAAGAGAGCTGTGTCCAGTACATCGCCCAAAGCTGTGGTTGGCGAAGCAAGCCCCTCCAAACGCTTCAAGTTTTTGAAGTAAGCTGATCCGGAAATACAAGCCCACTTCTTGGAGTAAGTTCTATGATTTTACGGATGCCGATGAATGGGCAAATTTATTATTCTTTCGCGGTTCCAATTTGATGCGAGAATGTGGTCTCGCTATTCAATTGTATGTGAAGGATAGACTAGTGAGTGAAAGAAAAAGCACATTTAAATATATCTTGTCATGTGCAGAAGATGGATGTAGTGACAGCAGAAGTCTGAACTGTTTCTTAGAAATTCTATCTTTCTCCTATCTCTCCTATCTCTCCTCTTTTTGTTAACTGGCTTAAGACAATACTTAATGAAGACGAGAGGAAGATCAATTGCTTATACCTCTGTGGAAGAAGTAACAGTGGAAAGAGTTTTGTAATTTAAAGTATTGCACGTAATTTTGTATCCGCTTATGCATCCAGTTCCCATTCACTGAGTGAGTTTGCATATGAAAACTTTTTAAATAAATCATTAATAGTATTAGAGGAACCTTTTCTTGTGGAACGCACGTGTGAGGACATGAAAAGTATTTTAGCGGGTGCTCTCTTAGAAATTGGGAAGAAATATTCATCCAAGCAAAACTTAACGAGAATTCCAGTATTAATGATGGGTAATAACGCTTTGTTGGGGAAAGGTTATCTTAGACAGAGTGATGAGGAGGCTTTAAAAAATCGGATGAAAACTTTTGATTTTAATGTATAATTTAAGCCGTGCTGTTTGATTACTCCAGGACAATTTGCTGATTGGGTTTTCTGTGTTAATAGGGGATTGATGTAGCATGCTGAGGAGAAGTACGATGTTTCAAAAACGACCAGCCGAGGATACTCTAGGTACCCCTCCACCCAATCAGAGAACGAGACGCGACGCCGGGGGTTCCTCTGGGAGCACGGGAAACTCTGGACAGCATGGCATCCCCGAATGCGAGAGTGAGTCGCCGCTGGAGAGACCATTACCATACAATCATGTTACCTTCACCTTCTGGCAACGTTCGAGGCAGGAAATAGATTGTAGTTTGGAAACCTTACCCCTGACAGTAGCCCTACACTCGATGCTTGATGACAAAATTGTGGAGGTGATAAGCAACATCCTGCCTAACTGTTTGGGTTTCAGGGTACTTAAACCGATGGTACGTTTGTCAAATTGTACCTTACCGATGAGATCGTCATTAGGAGCAACTCCCCCACTAAAATATCCTCGTTCGTTCAGCAGATTAAAATAATACATTTCATGCCAAAGCATAACGTCACCACTGGCTACACCACAACGAATAAGGATACCGCGAGTTAGGTTAAGTGGGACGAGTTACTAAAAAAGAAAAATGATAATTTTCTAGTTTCCCTTCCCGATACGGAAAATTTTGAGAAATTAAAGATTCACAGCATCAATAACCCCATACATAGAAATTTGATGAATAATGACTAGCGCTATCAGGGTTATGTAGTGAAGGCTCCTCGGGTGCTCCACCGGGTAATCTCCTCCATGGCTGCCGACGTTTCGGGGTACGAGTCGTACTCCATCCTCAGGGCTGAATGTCGTGTCTCAGAAAGTGGCCGCCGATTCAGTGGCCCCGAACACAGCATCAACGAAAACCATTCTATCCATTGGGAAATTGTGAAGATCATCTCTCGAGAGAAGAAATACTGGGAAAGGATTACGAAGGAGGCCATAGAGATCCGGCTACTGGACAATAAAATCAATAGAGATGGCGGTTACTCCCTCAGCAACACCTGGAAACCCGTCCTGCGAAGAATCCGATTGGCTAAAACCAAGGACCAATCAGAGGGAACTTGGGGCCTCGGCACCGCTATATAAGTCGGCCACCTTCTGAGACACGACATTCAGCCCTAAGGATGGAGTACGACTCGTACCACGAAACGTCGGCAGCCATGGAGGAGTTTACCCGGTGGAGCACCCGAGTAGCCTTCACTACCAGCATACGCCGGGAAAGCATCAAATCTTTTTTCGCTATCAGGGTTACATTTTAATCGATGTCGAATACGATACACATGAATTACTCGCGGCAGCCAAAACGGACGAGGAAACAGAAAGGTTCAATTGAAAATATTATTATGGCATCGTGGATGAAACGGGTACTGCGAGCGATATGACAGATAATTATAATTGGTATACTGGAAACATGACTTTGAGCTCTCGCCGGAACAGGGTCAAAATTGAGATTTTAGGTGCTGTGGATATCGCGGAGTTTCACGTTAAATGGAATTGTGAGGGTGATATGCTTTATCCTGATATTATTATTAATCGTACATCGGGGATATATAATTCATTTCTCATCAAGAACATTGAGAAAAAAATCAACACTGACCACCATCAAACGTGCTTACACCCCGTGGCCTACTTGTTTCAATCCGAAAATTTACAGACGCAACGCGGCACTGGGAAGTCAGTGGTTATTCGCGAAATACAAACCTTTACAGTACAATTTTTTCACCATGATTCCTATAAATAAAGCGAATGGCGCCCTCATGAAAATGAAGGCTTCGTGTATGCTTCAGCAGAGTTTTAAGGTCACGTTCGTCTTTAGGGATAATAAGATATCGAGTGTGGCGCCCCTGGACATGTGCCATACAAGGGCTAGGGGTGGGTGGGTGAACGGAAGGCAAAATTATAATGAAGTGGGAACTGTGATACCATTTTTGACTTAATTGTAATACTTTTTGATGAAATAAAAAACGAGCATTGTCAATTTACAAATGACTTTCATTCACATTGGCCATATATCCTTGAATTTTATCCCTTTATAACCATATGGAAGAGTACGAACTCTATCACTAAATACTACCCTTTTCATATCCTCCGAAGAGATTGCCAGTCTTTTCTGTTTCACCGTGTGCAAGTGATAATATTTAGACCGTATGTTGTATTGGTCGACGAATACATTTTTTTGGCAAACAATGCATCCTTGCAATCTTGGAAATTTACACGAATGCCCTCCCCGACGGAACACGCCGAGGATTTAGTACCTTTGTGTTTTAAATTGCATCCATCCTCGAAACGGATGACAAATTATTTGGCTCTCAATCCAATAAATTCTAAAATTTTCTTGTGCCCACCCTTGCCTGACCACAGACCGGACTCCTTGTGTGTCCCTCTCGTTTTGATGACATAGTCATCGGGGACCGCCTCATAGTCGAGCAGTGGGCCTAGAATGCGATCGTGTAACATTGTTAACAGTGGATGCTGCTTGCATTTTGAGAAATGTACCATTAAACAATCGGATTTACAGACAGGATACATTGTCTCCAAACACCGCTTGCACACGGTACAAAAATTTATATATGCGTAGTTTCGCCAACTCTAATATCGAAAATCCCAATTACACAAGTTTATTTAAAAAAAACATTAGTCTTTTTAAATTCACAAAAATATTTATCATCTATCATGATATAATTAAACAGTCTTGCAGAAAAGAATTAGTTCTTCCCCTGTTCGGATTCCTCTTTTCTTGGAGGACGGCCAATCTTTTATATTTAAAGGTGCCCTCGCAAGTCTTACTGTTTAAACTGTTACTGGTCAATTTCAGCATATTTAAATAACATTTACTTTTGAATCTTTTCTCAAATTTATGTTTCGCGTCACATAGTTTCGCAATACATAATCTTGCGTAAAAATAAAGACTTTATGACAAAGACGGCTTTAATGATCAGGCCTTTATCGACATAATACTGCAGTGTTCTGCTGTGAGCCAGGTAATTGTTCTTATCCATAAACGTAGCACAGAGTCTTTGGTTGCACTTGTGCGGAGCCAGGGGGTATTCATGATGAGCGTCGTGAAGCCGGGAGGGATAACTGAGGTCCACCAGAGCCAAAAAGCATCGATCGCCATTCTCTGCCCATCGCTGACAATCGGCCGGTAGCTCGTTCATTGTATCCACGTGCTCTACGCACAACTTTTTCTATCTACTCCTATCTTTGGGGTGGGAATCTCTAACTGATCGAAGGGAGAAATACAGGTTAAATCAGGTTTGCGCAAGTTTGGAGCGGACAGGTTTTTGCTGGACATTCAACATATACTGCTAGAGTTAACGTACTACGGTAGAAGCGATCACAGGAATAAAATAAAGGAAATTGATTGCAGAACCGATAGATTTAAAATGCAATTTTCCCACGCACAATAAGGGATCATAATAGTTGTGATAGATCAATCATGTGAAACTCCCATCCTCCATAGGTAGAGGAGTATTTTTAATTGTGCTTAATAACACAACATCATTACTAACATTTCACACCGGTAGATTTGTCCGGCATTATTTTATTTTGTTCTCTGCATGAAGTAGCATCTCGTAGCATTCATAAATTAACAGTATTAGTAATATTAACCACTATATGTGTCTATGGCATTGTTCTGAATGTTAGCATATTCATTTACGTATCACTCTCCCAGTTTCCGGTTTGACTGCGCATTGTTCTCCTGACTGCTTTTTGGCCTGCGTCTAGCGGCAGGGGGAACGTGCGAGGTTCTAATTTGTGCTTGGACGAGTGCTGTTTGCCTGGTGTGGAATCACCCCGTGCCACATATCCTAGTGGTGGCTTGCACGGAACTTCGTAGATGTAGATGTACTCTTAAGAGTGATGGGTCGGTCGTGGTTGATCGAATCCAGAGATCAAATTCTCTTGAAAGATTGATCGATGAACTGGATCTCTCCAATAACCGAGGAGTTCACCTTTAACGATCAGGATAGGAATGATTGTATATAACGAATCCTAGTTTAGGAGCGATAGTAAAAAAACGCAAAAAAATGGAAACTCTTCACCAAATGTTGTGCCTGGTGAGAAAACTACGAAGCGTAGAACACCAATGTGTTTTGCATATTTAAGAAAGTTCAATTCCCTGGGATGAAAATTTCGTCAGATTTCAAATCCGACCCACCGTTCAAAAGGTATGAAGCGAGAACTGAAAGTCTACTTTTCGAAAAATCCAAATACCTATCCGCCATTTTTATTTTATTTTTCGGTCACTTCCGATTAAAAATTCCATGATTTCGGGATTTTTCCTCCAAAGAATTCTTTCAAGGAAGTTCCGTGAAAAATTTCAGGCTCTTAGCTCGTCTGGAAGTGGTCGGGAAAATGATTACGTGAGTAAGTGAGTCACACATGCGGCTATATAGTATAAGGAATCACGAATGGCCAGCGAGAGCAGCGTTCGTTACGATTTGTACCAATCACGACTTTCCTGAGAGATCATTGATCGTAGGCAACTTGAACAGATCACTAGCTGGAACATCAATCAATCATGACCTTACACTAACGTTCTAATCACAAGTGGGAGTGATAGGCGTGACCGAGATCTCTCAAAAGACCGACTTTGCCCATCACTATCTCTTAGATGTTGCTCTTCCATCTCCCTTCCCTTTCATTATCTGCTTATTGTCCCGCAATATATTTACTGTTTAGTATTCCATCTTCAGGATCTGGGACCATTTATTTCGTCCTTACATCACTTAGGTAATAAATTGTAAAAACACTGGAAGAGACAAAATTATCATGAAATTTACACAGCGGGTAAGTCTGGAGAAAAGATACCATAACAGTCGAAAGGAAGGCTAATGAACTAACTTCTCTAGTACGTGAAAGTCTGTCCCAATGAATGTATACATCATTCCAGTTGTCTTTTCATTAAAATAAGCAATCGCTTGATTCTTAGTTCATGTCACAGCAATCCTTTTGGATCATTAAGATATTTTTGGGGTGTTTTCTGTTGATAAAATTATTTTAACTTTAATCCGATGATTTATGGACTTTTTATCGGTGTATTAAAATATAAATGGCGTGGTGACCGAGTAGGTAGAGCGCTTGGCTACTGATCGAAGTGTCCCGGGTTAAAATCCGGGTGTAGTCTTTGGACGCCTTGGAGTGCGAGGTGGCCCAGGAAAAGGAACTGACTCCCTACCCTGAATGTGTGAAATTCACACGCCTGTAGCTTAGTCCTGGATGAGCTCTACCCTCAACTATCCAAACCAACCTTTGGGTTGAATCACTGAGTGAGAGTGAAGATATAAATAAACGTGTTTCTTGGTTAATATACATTATTTTCAAATTTTGCATTTTGCTAATTTTTTAAGAACATTTTTATCCTAAATATTTAGTGATGCGAATATCCAATGATGATTTATCTAAGAAAGAGCCACCTCTGAATTACAGATCACATCGATAATAGCTTCCATTCGTCGTATTATCTATTAAAAACCCTTCAATGCATAAACAAGCACGCCATGGTGGTTTTCTTGTGTTCAAAAAATTGATATTCCTAAGTCAAACGTAGAAAAAATAATAAAAACTGAGTTGGATTGATCGAGGAAAGATTAAGACTATTTCGTCCCCTATGCCATCTATCCCTCGTCAATATATGTATGAATAAAATTAAAAGAACAAGGTTTAAGGCGTAAACAAACATTTAGGTAGAAAAATAATAATAACTAAATTTTCACAAATAACGCGACATTTGAAACTTCGAAACAAAATCACTCGAAAGGGTAAAAAAAGGTGTATACATAAGTGGGAAAAACTTAATAATTTTTAAATGCTTCCATTTCGAAAATCAAACAAGAGCCTTGTGATTGTTAGTCAAATATCCTAGCCAATATACCATATCGGATAAATCGCCTAAAAACAAGGATAGCTGGCCAGGATAACTATAATAATGACTTATATTACGATGTAACTCGGGAGGAGCCTCACCGAAGAAACATAAAATATTATACGCAAGGAAATAAAGAGGAAACGATAATTCAGACCTGATGAGAACACATTTTACGGAAAAATTACGTTTCGGGAACCGCTCGCAATCGATCAATACTAATGCGTGGAAGACGAAGGCTTAGCGGCTGGTTAGAGCCCTTACTCCAAGCGGAAAAAGGATATCGGGTGGCGACAAGAGGCTGAAATATGAAAGCCTTTAAGACACAGCGTCGTTACCCTCCCCGTTTCCTCAAATGATACCATTGTACGGGGGAATAGGTACGCCTCAAATGCAACCCCAATCCAACTCACTTCCAATTAATGGCAACAAAAACCTTCATGGCGGTTAAGAGCGGTCTGTAGAGTGCGGGTGGAAAGTCTTTTTTTCAGGGATTAGATTGGGTAGGATGGGGCTCACGCTACGCTCACCAGATCCGATATTGGCTTCCAAAGACGTTTTGAAGGTTGGAAGTTAAAGAATGGATAAGTGGTAGGTGTATGGGGGCTGGCTGCACTCATGGATGAGTGGTTGGCCCGCTGTGGAGTTTTGTGAGGGAGGAGGACCAGACGAAGCAGGATTAAGAGAGAGAGAGAAAAGGGTTTTTGGCTTGTTTGCGAAGATGAGAGTCAAGGCTTTGGGTTTGGAAGAGATGAAAAAGAGGGCTGGAGAACAAGAAGAGGAGAGACGATGAAGGGTGGTTGGAATGCTTAATAAGAAGTTGTGAGAATGGTAAGACGTCCGGCAGCATCGAAATCAAAGAGAGGCAATGACTTCTCCTCTTGAACGTCCTTCTCTGACACGGCAACAAAGATTTATGAATTTCTGTCCAAATTTCATGAATTGTAAAGTAAATTTTAACTGAACTATAATTTTCAAGCTAAGAATAACCTTGGATGAAAAATCGCTTCTTTACCTGTGATAACTGCGTAAAAATGTAATGTTGAAAATCATAGTTTTGAAAACTTCGTCTATTAAAAAAAAAAATATTCCAATTTTAAGTTCGTACAAGATAGAAATAACTGAGTCGTACTCTTTATACACACACGTAGTCAATGATATTCTTATTCTTAGTCTGTATCATTAACGCATGTTAGCATTTTTTGGACTTGTTACACTTTACACATATACATGGATCCTGAAATATACAAATTACTACCGAGAATAATAAAAAAATGCAATCAACGCATCCAATATTTGAAAATGGTTAAACAAAGGTTTGGGTCTCATGAAAAGATTGAATTTATTTGTAACTAATATACGTGTATAAGATAACTCGTACATAAGCTCAAAGTGAATGATTATTAAGGAATACAGCCGTTTGATTATAGGAGAGTGGAGTGGAAGCTGCTGCTAAACAATCTTCTCATTTATGACAGCTGTAGATGAAATTTAAAAATATATTATTTTACAGAATAAAAATGTAAATTTAATGCCTTTATCATTCATGACATGGACTTTGAAGTCCATCTAAATCTTCCGTTGTTAAATAATTTAAATTATATACAAGTGATGAACATGAAGCCGAAGGAAAAAAATTATAACTATCCTGTTACGGTTCGGTTATTACCATATTGTACGAACATAAATTATTGTTATTGATCACGAAAATATTGTTATTGATGTTGCTCATTGGTTTAAACCTAATCATCCTCTTTAAACTCAAATATTCTCAAAAAAATGTGATTAACATACGATTTACACTTTTACGAAATAATAAATCACATATGCATCGCATTTCGCAAGTTGTGAGTGCAAAATTGTAAGAAAACTGTGGTGTCTAGGACGTTAGATCATTTCCATGAGTTATTAACTGAATTGTTATGAAAATTACAATAATATCTTATCATAGGCTGATTTAAAGAATGGAATAATCCAGATGTGAAAATAGACAAAAATATACCTACTGACTTAAATTAGGTCCGAAATCTAATTTCTCACTGAATGCATTACTGATATTTAACGGTAAGGGTTATAACATGTAGAACATTATGACAGCATAGGCCGAGTGATTTAATTCCCAAATCCGAAAATAGTTTGTATTTACGAGGAAAAGGAAAAAGAGAAAGTTTTCATACCGCTAACCGGAATTCTC
This sequence comes from Pyrrhosoma nymphula, assembly GCA_963573305.1. NCBI lineage: Eukaryota > Metazoa > Arthropoda > Insecta > Odonata > Coenagrionidae > Pyrrhosoma > Pyrrhosoma nymphula. Next base: position 44,889,166 of record OY754334.1, read on the forward strand.
CCGGAAACAAACATCAGAGTTCTGTGGTCCAAGCTACCCTCCTGCGAAATCCATGGCTTTTTCCCAGTATTTTTCAATGGTTCTCCACTACGACCTCTTCAAGCATTATCCATGGATCGCTGGTTAGCCTTTATCCAACGCAAAAGACGAGCCGAAACATAAGAGTTCATCCAGTTGGAGAGAAAAGGAGAGAGAGGGAGGGAAGAAGGAACGAGCCGAGTGTTTGACCCTTACGCAGCCGTCTTCCGAGCGGGCTGTGATTCTGCGCGGAAGAAAGATCCATTGAACTGACTTGGAGAGGATAATTGGGAGCCTTTTAAGGGTCCTACGTGCGTCTTTCAAAAACAATCACATGGGGTTTGAGGAACGGAAGAATAGAGAGAGGGGAGACTCAGATAAACGTAATGAGAAGTGACGGAGAATAAACGGAAGATGCAAGGGATATCAGGAGAAAATAGCAGACAGACGAAGCGAACGAAAACTCTTTGGGTTGGAAAATGCAGAAGGATTTCTTGAGAAAAGGAATAAAGCGTGGAGCGCGAAAGGACAATAGAATAAATATTAGGAAATTTGAATTAAAAAGGTGAAAGAGAGGATTATTTTTGTGTGGTGCCTAGAGTAGAGTAGCAAGAGATCCTAACACAATAGTCCAATGCCGGTGTAACGATTGGGCATGTACATGTACGAGTTCTTATATTCGCGGATGACGCTATATTCTTCTCAATGAGAATGGTGAAAGAGTTCAAGGCCTTAGCAGTGGTTTTTGACAATCAGAATAATTGTTTAATGAGGGCTAGTGGTGAAGTAACTGAACAAGTGGACGGCTTCGAGTACTTCAGCGGGTGTTTGCGAAAGAGGATAGATGCGTAGGCGTGGGCGTGCGAATGCTGGGATGGAAGTCGTAAATATCATGTGGAGCATATCAAGGAATGTGTTTGACCGAGGGAGGCCCAGGTACGAATCCCGCAAATTGCGCAGATCATTCAGATGAATCCCGATCCCTACTTTGATCCTATGTGCAGGGAACTTCTAGTGCAGTACCTCGTCAGTCAGATGATACGCTAAACTATGGCTCCTTTGGCGCCTAACGCAAAGAGAAAGCTTACGCCGACATCGAGTTTTACTTCACCCTTCGATCTTTGCCCATCCCTCGCCAAAATACCCGTCTATCCTCGGTTTCACAAATGAACTTAGAACTTCGATTTTCAATTTCGGAGCATAAATCTGATACAGCTTCTGCAAGGACAGGCTAGCGGAACGGGTGAGGAAGTTCGTTCGGCTGGAGCTGGACCGTTAGTTCGATCCTATTGAGTCCAGAAAGCACTATGCAATCGCTCCTATACTGAACCCACGGTTCAAAAAACTGCACTTGAAGAGCCCGATCGCTGTAGCCAATTCCATGAGAACCGTCATCGCTGTGGTGGCTGAGATGTTTCACGAGGAGGATCAGTTGAACATCCTGCAGATGCTTACACACGTTGAGTGTGATGTAGCACCTGACCTGATTCATGACACTGAAGCAGCATCACAGAGAACCCTGTATAATGAAGATGTCGCCGGTCGGACACCATTTGAGTTACGGTAATTCCTCAACCGACCCGTCGTTGATGGCCATTTGAAACCTTTTTCAGGTTGGGAGTCAACGAAAACTAAATTCCCTCACTTATATCAGGTAGCCAGGAATTAACTGCCAGGAAGAGCAACATCAGTTCCATCAGAGAGTTATACACCAAGACGGTGAAATTCGCCATGAAAGAATCATTTGACTTGACTGGGATTCGAACCTGGATCTCCCAATTGCCGGTCAGGTGTGTTAGCCAGTTACACTACCGAGCCATCTTAATTCAAGGCGAATTTCAGCGGGGGTTTATACGAACAAGATGGCTTGGTAGTGTAACTGGCTAACACAGTTGACCGGGAATTGGGAGATCCGGGTTCGAATCCCAGTCAAGTCAAATGATTTTTTCATGGTGAATTTCACCGTCTTGGTGCATAACTTCACACCCGTTCGCGTGACTGCGTACCACATCACTTGTGCAACTCCAATGATTGGAAAAACCATCAGAGAGACTTTTCCGAGATGAGACTCATTCAAGCTGATCTGAGAAGCCGCCTTACCAGTACCCGCTTATAAAAATTGCAATTTTTGGCTTCTTTTCCTATAAACATTTGGCAATTGTCCAAAATTTAAATTAAGTTAAGAAATTTTTTTCAACTCTGTTCCCTGATACACCTCCTGGAATTTATCTAGATTTTACAATTTGTAGTCATGGTAACATTAACCTTATATGATTTAAAATAAATTATTTAACTTTATTTATGGAGGGACCATAATCTCGCAAAGTTGTCATAATAGAATCGATTAATCGATGTATCGATTAATAAAATCAATTAATCGGGCGTGATTAATCGGCTTCTTGCATGTAATCGATTTACAAAATATCGATTAATTTATGATTTTCGCCCATCCCTACTAGATTACATTACGAGGAGAAAATAAGGGACATAGAATGCAGAATAAACAAAACTTCGAATATAATTTTTTCACGCAAAAGATAAGAGACAGCTGGCAATTAGATTTTATAATTAGATCAGTTGATACGTAATGTAGCTAATTATTTAATTTTATCTCTAATGATTGTTTATTAATCTGCTACGTAGTACCTACCAACAGCACGTCCCCCTTTTTTTCTTTATAACTCCACTATCCCGGTGCATTTATGTAGTTTCGCAACACTCTAATACTCATACTTTCTACCAGATTGGTAACCTGTCTATAGTGATGCGCTAGTTGGTGAGATATCACCCCTTGGGAAGTATTTTTAGGGTTTATTAATCAATTAAAAGTCCTAGTTTCATATTTAATGAGTGAATTCAGAATGTTGGTGAGACCTTGAGGTCGCTTGCAGGTTATTATGTACAGCTCTCGCGCAAGCTTATGGCATTCGGATGCGCAGAAGAAGACGTCGTGGAGGGGTAAAGTTTGGTGCAAGGGGTAGGAAAAAGGGACGTAGGGAAAAGCGAGGACATGACATTTGTGACATGCATGAGTGCATTTCAAAAAATGGAATTTGTATGACGCAGACAACACAAGCGCCGCACATCCTAACGTCATAAGCTTTCGTGAGAGCTTGTAGATGAAGAGTAACGAATGTCGGCTCACAGGATACAAAGTAGATGCATATTGACTTTTCGGCTTATTCCAAGTCCTTGTACTCGAACATTTTATTCATACTATGATCTCTTTTCTCCCGATGTCAAAATAACGACAAATATTTTACACAAAATTGATATGTTCAATTGGATAAATGAGGGGAGGGAGAAGGGAAAAAGAGGGATGGGATACATGCAGCCAATTATGAAGGAAGTCCAAATTAAGAAATATGAAGGTATCAAAAGCTTAGTTGAATAAAGAATTGAGTGAACAATAAGAGCAAACCAATCTTGTTGTTGATGATGGTGAGTTTTTAATCAAGAAATTCCAGTTTTCAATGAGTAGTTCGTTATAAGTTTTCAGCATACTGATATAAATGGGTTTGAATGAGAATAGAAAGAGTGTGGTGGATGGAAAGCAAGATAAAGGAGGGATTGGATGGTTGATGATGAGAGGAAATGTCTGGGGAAGATCAGGCGGAGGAAGAGTGGGTATAGGATAAGAGATGCTGAAAGCTATGATGGACGGGAGGATGCTATAAAAGGAGGATGCAACGAGAAAGGCGAAGAAAAGGGAACAGGTTGTGGACAGGATGAAGAGAGGTAGAACGTATACTGAGATGAAAAAAGATATTGTATAAGGAGATATGGGCTGGTGTTTGTAAAGATCTATAGGATTTTAACTCTCTTATTTATATACCTATAAACGGTAGATTTTCCTAATATTAAAATAATTGAAGGCAAAGGAGATATAACAAACGTTAGACAATAAAATACCGACGGACGGTAGAGGTCTAGGCTTGGTCACAGCTCATTAAAGTCCAATACAGGAGCACAAATGTGATAGACAAACACTATGGGACGAGTCTCAAACCTTCAAATTCTCCACCTCCGTCTCCCTTGAATATTCAAACAAATGTCGTCCCTGCTTCCGAAACCTCTTCCTCACGGTTCACACCTCCTTATAACCCACAACATAACCGTCCAGACTCACTTACACCCCGGTCCCCGGGCAAATTAACTAATCCCCTAGTTGACCTTCCTTTATCACGGGGTCAGGCACCAGCGAGAAGCCGTGATGCGTGCAGAGCTACGCGTGAACTAAGCAATGGAAAGTCCACGGACCCCTTCAACCGGCAGACCATTCCTATTTGTCGCGCCAACTCGACGGCCCATCGCCGCGATCAAATATGAGCGACTCCCCCGACGCCCACCAATCGTTGTAATTTCATTGAGCTGTTCTCTCTCCCAAGGGTCCAAGGCCATTCCGTTCCTGGGTTTTCTCTGTCTCCCAGATTCCGGCTTGTCGGTGAATTCTCTGGCGGGAATCCGTTGATGCGGCACGAGAAGAGAATGCCGTTTTCGGTTAATACTCATTGAGATCGAAAAGCAAGCATTGTGGAAGAGGTTTGATATACACTACGATGACTTTATTGAGCGGGTTGATTTCCTTCGATATCCGTGATCATTCGTAAAGTATTAATTTAAAGACCAAATAATCGCTTAATATTAAATTTGGTCCGAGTCTTCTGGCATGCCATTTTGGCGGCTTTTTCTCATCGACTTCGTAAAAACTCCCGTTTTCATACTTATACCGCAAAAAAATTAAGTGTTTGTACAGCAGCAACCACCTGGATGACTGGCTAACTAATCTCAAAGAATCAGTAAATTGAAACGACTTATTGTTAACCTCTTGCACTGTTATAAAGTAATATATTGTTAATGTATTACTTTATAACATAATGTATGTAATAATGACATGTCATTGTTAAAACTGTAGGAATAGGTATTTGAATTATTCCTACCGTTAATAATAGAATTATTATTAATCCCTCTATTGCATTGTGAATTTTTTGTTATGACAAAAATTAATATATATTTTTCTTTAAATTTGTTCATGTCACTGTAAAAACACCAGGAATCCATACAAAAGTATTTTAAAAGATTTTTTATGCCCTAAACTTATAAATGCAATAAAAAAACAGTGATGGATAAAGGTGCAGGCATCCTTATGCATCAATCAGGGCAGAGCATTCAAATAAAATTCTCCCAGCTATTAATGTGACGTTTTAAGAAAGCGGAAGAACATTCTTACACTGAACATCCCATTGCAGGCGTCCAAATCCATTGCAGAGCGGAATGGGTACAAATCACCTGGTCTACATAACTTTTAAATTGAGAGTACTTCATATAAAAACTTCTACGTCGTTTTTATTGTTTTAGCTTGTTTCACTAGAAACCACGACGCTTAATTTATTTCCTTGGAGAATAAATTTAGTCTGATGCATGCCGGTTTTGCTTTCTGGGCGATCCCAGGCGTGTGGCGCTTGAAAATTGATACGGCCAAGAAAGAAATTGCCATAGGAATAAACTGGGCTGGACCGGGAATCGACATTTGGTTTGCCGGAATAATGCGCACAGCACCATGCTACTCAGGCTAACTAATTCCCATGACGATTTTTGAAGGATACAAGGGAAATGGATTAAGCCCTCTCGGTCCTTCAAAGCTGGCAAACGCAAGGGAGCATAGGACTTCAAAGATGCCACAACCCATGCGGTTGCATCCTATACCAGCAGTTAATGCCGTTCTAGGCCGCGAATGAAGATACTCATGACTGCCGCAAATACGGCGATGAAAATACATAGAAATTGCCGTACGAAAATATCTTAAATACATAAAAATATCTTAAATAACTTTGGATTCGTAGTGGTCTGTGCATTGCCCCGGTAAACCAAAGATCCGTGGTATGATTCTTGGACAGGGTCGATTTTTTTCTATGGCAATTTCTATATATTTCCATCGCCACATTTGTGGCAGTCAAGTGTCTTCAAGAAAGAAGGATGTTTTCCATCAATTCCTGCCAAAATGGTACTCATATGTTCTTAATTTATAATTCTCCTACCGAAGGCCCTTTGCACCAAAAAGTAAGGATTTTGACCTCCAAGATATGAATAAGTAAAGTCTATAAATTTGCAATACGTCACCAGCCGGTTTTCCACTTCATCATGCTTTGTTTTTGCTGTCACATCCTTCGATTCAAAACTCTCGATATTTTGGCAGATATTCCCTAGAATATTACGTCTTACGACAATACCTTGAGTAGAAGGTGGATTCATCTCGGGCTATGGGCTATCAGGATAGCTGTAGGAGTATGCAGGAAGGGAAGTATAAAACGCGCTAAAGAGGTCAGGATAAATGTCTGAGTGTACGTGGAGAAAAAGAGGTTGGGTTGGATTGTAGAAAAAAGGAGTACGAAGCGGCACCGTGGGTTGAAGTGAAAAGAAAAGGGGGTCAGCGAGGCATTCATTAATTTGTTCGGGGACCTGGAAAGCCGTTAAAAGGGTTAGGGTGAGTGGGGGTGGGAGTAAAGGGTACAGACGAGGGTCCTGGAGGCTGGAACAATGGGAGTTGGAAAGAGGTGTATGCAGGTGGGTGGATGGAGGAGGGTGACAAAGAATCGGAAGACATATACACGGCGAGAATGGGCTGCTTTTAACTAGCCAAGCCACCTATCTTAATGATTTATCTACGTTGGGTGTGGGGCGAAAAGGAAGTTTAAATATAAAATAAAAACAATGCTGCGGAACTAGAGGCTGTTGTTTTCTTCTCATAAAAGGCGTATTAAAAATGTCATTTTCATGCAGCAGAGTTTACACGGTAATGTGAGTTCCATCCCACGCATTAAATGCGAAGTCGGCTATGTTAATTGCAAAGCGATGGAGGCATCAGTTGGAAGGACTTTTCTAACAAATATGTTGAATTCAATCATGAAAAAAATCATTTGACTGTGATTATAACCCGGACTTCCCAATTGAAAATCAGGTTCATTAGGACTAGTATAGTTTACCGGCAATTGGGACATACGGTTTTGAATCTCGACCAATGCATATAGTATTTTAATAAACCAAGAGAATGAAGTTTGACACGAAAAAAATCTTTTTCGGTATTAAAACCAGGATCTCGCTACTGCCATTCAGGTGTGTTAGACTTTTTCATCACCGTAGTTTGAGGCACATTTCAGCAGGAGTTTATACGAACTAGATTTTTTTAAATTACTGTATAAATACTCACGAAATATTTTTAAAATAATTATTTGGGATCGCGACTGCGTAAAAAAGGGGAAAATAATGAAAGTAGAGGAGAATTAATAGTCGACATATAATATATTATAAACAATATATAATAGATCATAATGCAAGGAATTCATGTTATTCGTATTTAATACATTTCCTCAAAATATTTCCTCGATCTGTCAAGGAAGACACATGAATTATAGACGAATAACTATCAGTGAAACCATTTATGAGAATGCGTTCATAAAAGCTTTTCCGAAAGAAAGAGAATGTAATTTTTCACGCCAAAAAATATTTGATTGCGTTCGATGATGGCATTTAAAATCCCGAAAGCCCTTCAGAGAGCCCATTACTCTTTTTAAAATCTGCCCATCTTCTCTTTAAGACATAATTCACGTAACTACACCACGCATTTTAAAAGGGCATGGTCCTATTGGCGGTAATGTTAAGCACCGAGTGTACCGCTAAAAGAATACTATATTAGACTTGTCGACGCACTGAGTGCGACCAATTCATTGCCTATCCCGCATTTCACCCCCTGAATCAGCGTCCTTAGGTAGGTGAATGCTAATTTTAGACGTTTATATTTGCTGTGAGTGTATTTTCTCCCGCTATTAGCGCACAACGAACCTAATTACTTGTTTTGTCTATTTAAGTTTGTGCCAGAATCACACAAAGTCATCACAAGAAACATTTCTTCAGTTTTACTTTCATTGCCATTACGATCACTACCACTAACTCATGACCTGCTTATGCTGTAACCCCTTGCAAAAAACAAGCTCACTAAAGGGTTCCAAATACTAAGTCTATATTTATTTATTTACTACATTAGTGACATTACTTGTTTTATAATTCTCTGGATTATGTATTTCAATGACATGCAATCTTTTATGATAACTAAAGTTAATGTTTAACTTTTCAACGTAAAGATCCAATTAAATATTTATATCAATTGTCTGATATATTTTACTATGAACATTTGTACTCATGATGTAATTCTTTGGATTATCATATAAATACTGTTCTCCCATTATTGTAATCAACAAATTTTAAAGTCATTACATAAATTGCAGTGGGCTGATAAGGCTACAAATCCCTGCTCTTTTCAATCCAGAGCCTATACCTTTTACTCCCAAAGAGCTCTTTCTTCTTCACATTCCACATCTAGAATAACCTTCAGCTTTTCTCAAGGGATATCCTCCACACTTTCACTTCTATTGTATTCCTAACAAATGGATTGTGTCTAAGGGAAATCCATACCAAATCCTATTTATTGAGTAGCGAGCCATATAGAATTTATGCCTATATTTATAGACATTCACGAATCCCACGTTACCTCTCAATTTGATCCTCTGCAGTGACACCTAGTCTTAGGTTTCAGAGGGGGATTTTAAAGGGAAAGGTAAATGATATATGAAACATAAATTTCAGAGATATTTTTTTAGATCAAACATGGATTTAGTTACGAATGTACGTATTGATTCAAGGAAAGCAAATATTTGAATTACTCGCCTTATATATGAAGCAAAGTATCTCTTGGCAGAACTTTTTGGGAAACGGATAAGGGGTAGCATAAAACCCGGCCGATTCGAGCGACGATCATATTGACTGAATAGCTCACCGGCAAGAGCAACCGATGCAAAATTGGAACGTCCCGCTTTGGTTCATGGCCCACCTAAGGTTTTCTCATGTTAATTTTCAGCTCAGTATATTCATCATGCTTAATGTATACATACCCATCACGCCATTCCCTTTGAGGGAAGCTAAAGTAATAGCTGTTGGGCCAGAGAAACTGGCTATCTATTTTATTTTATTTTAATAAAGTGGTACACTTACAGCAAGACTGCCAATTTATAGTGCACTTATAACAACTAAAAATTAATATATAAATTAATAGTTACAATTTTAAATAGAACAAAAAACGAAACAACAAACATTTATCCAGATATATAATCATTCATGCGTTAAATATGTTGATGCCAGGTGAGTAAAATTTTTAACTGTCAAAGAAAACGGATCAATATCACCCGGGAGAGAATTTATTAGAAAAGAAAGTCTATGGAATAGATAGCGCTTAATTACTGATAGTCTGGGTGTAGGCATGTGGAGTAAGGAGGTAGAAACGGGAGCGGCGGGAAGGCACTCTGATGTTGAGGAAGGAAACAATATCAGGACTGTCGAAGTGGGAGTTAAGGGCATTGTAAATGAATTTTTATATCTGATTGAAGTCGGAGACGGGAGAGGCTCTTTTAATATTTTCCTCCATAATGCCCTATCATTGCTTATCCCTTCCACTTCTATTATATTAATGCATTGATTCATGCATAATCTCCTATTCTCACGACTTCTCTATAAATAAGACTATATTCCTCTTTTTAAGAGTCCTTTCCACAATATTAACCCATGCATTTATTGATCTACCCAATCCTCTCACGCCATTCATTCCACTATTATTTATATCTTTAGTGATTTGACTCTCATCCATTCTCTCAACATGACCAAACTAACGAAGCATACTCCTTTCATATAAGTCCATTACTGGATTGTCCAACCCACCATTTTTCATGACCGATTCATTCATAGCCCTAACCACTCATCGTTTTCCGCAATCGCTTCTCAGGTACCTCATTACGACTGCATTTATCCTATTCCCATGCTTATCCTGACATATTCAGGTTTCGCTGCGATATAATAAAGCTGGGATGAGAGAACTATTGTGCACAGTGATTTTCGCTTATCTAGACACACTCTTTCCCGAATATGCTCCACATACTACCTACGACTTTTCTTCCCGATTTCACACGCTTTTATGCATCTTCATATATCCTTCCACCTATCGGAAACATTCTGCCAATATACACAAAACAGTCCACTTGTACCACTATTTAAACTTGTACCCTTTTCTTAGAAATGTTTCATTGCCAACGCTCCATTAATTTCTTTTTATTTGTATATATCATTTTTTCCATTTCTTTCACTTTTAATTAATAAATGTGTGAGTGCGTCATGTTTTCTACATTGCGTATACATAATTGGTGCCTAAATTGCATCTGAGAGAATTCATGGGCGGCTATTCAATAGATGAGCATTTTTCATTAACGATTTCGTTGTGTGACTATTTATGTACACCCTTAGATATATTTCAACCAAAGCCAAAATGAGAGGAAAGATAAGCGTCCTTATTCTGCATTTATTCTTCTTGATCTCAAAGTACAAAATTCGACCGCATACACAAAGTTATGACTAAAGTAATGTCATACGTTCTCCAACACAAAGGTTATGCCCCACTACACAGCATTCCCGGCTAACCCAAGCCAAACAACTCGATCAGGTGGACGAAAATAATACTAATTCTAGCACGTTGCGGCTGACATCAAGAAAGAGAACAAAAAATAGCGGTAGTAGAGTCACAGAGAACCCTGTATAGTGGGTGGGTCCATTTCCTACGAACCTCTGCATAGGGGAGTAAGGTAGTCTCCCGTTTGTGTACCTGGATTACAAAGGTCGCAAACCTTCATTGCCAATTTCAATATGCTCAATCAGTTATTCTCATCAATTTTCTAGCTTCATTTATTCAATGGATATGGATGTAAAAGTATGGCTCCTAGTGTATTTATTTGGATGGGCTTCTCCAATGAGCTAAAACCCTTAGCGGTGTATTTTAATTCCGCTTCGTTTGGATTGTATGCATGATGGATAAATGCGCAACTGACGCTTTCCCAGTTAAATGCAGTTATGTTGGAAATATTTCCTTCCATGTGTTGAGCTATCCCCTCCTCTCCTTAGCCGATCCCTTCCACACGAGTCTTCCCTATCTAAACGTCAAGCTTCGCCGGGATGCTACCAACATGTTTGGCATCCACTATACCAGAAAAAAAAACCTCGTCTGAATCGATAAATATCAAGTTGATTCCCGCACGATTGCAAAGGCCATTTAACCCTTCAGTAAATGGCAGAAAAATGAGAGAGCTTAGGAGGTTTAAGAGTTTTTAGGAGATACAAAGGTTCGATGATAGACCGTTAGCGAGGGGATCGAGGCTTAAAAATACGAAAACAATATGACAAAGGGGAATGGCAGAGTATGAGAAGACGCTTGTGTGGGTAGAACGGGGGTATCAGAAGAGAGAAGAAAACATTCCCCCCAATAAGCAGAAGCGGGCTGCAGAGGGAGCATCTTGAAGAAAGTTTCGGATCGAGATTTTGAATTGGGAATTTCTCGGGGAAATTGTGACCGTGGTGTGGTGGAGACTTGAGGGAGTTTCACAAGGGCCACCAAAAAGGGATAAAGGACGTAGAAGGGAAAATACGATAGAGTGCGATGTGGTGAGGGTGAGAAATTTTACCAAGCCTTGAACCAGTTCTTTTTACATTTTTATCTCCTCTCTTTATTTTAGATTTTACGTCTCAGTATCGCCATCCTCTTCTTCGCTTAAAGGTCTCTCTACCCCACTATACTAGTGATTGCACCAAATAAATGTAGGAAATAGTAATGATTCCACCTACAAAGTAAAAAAATACTTTTAAATAAAATTATAAACAAGTGCAAGAACGGTACGCAGTATTATATCCCCAATAGTGCTGAGTCTTCATTAACTTTCCAATTAAAAGCTATTTTTAATAAAAATCCTTTTCAAATTTTCACTTTTTTACCTCCATCTATACCATCTCAAACTCATATTGTTCCTATTTTATTTATTATTTCTTTCAATCAACAAAATATCGTAAATTTCCAAGAACCAAAAAAGGATACAATATGTAAAAATTGCGATATCGCTTATCATCTTCGTAGCTATACGAAAAAATAAAAACCAGTTCCTTGGACGGTCCTAACTGTCATTGTCTCACATCATAGTAAAACAATTCAATTCCGCCCATCCCCTTCCATTACTGCTTTCATTTGCACTCTTACGGAGAGTAATGTGCTATTTAAACAACAGAATTATTGTCGAACAAAGAGTTCCAGGAAAAATCAGCAATGCAATAGAGGAATGAACATGAATTACAGGAAACTTAATGAACTTAAACAATTTTAAACAAATTGGAAAGGCACTAAGAAGCATTGAGAAGACTAGCAGAAGATGAAACCAGCGGTAATTTTGGGAAAATGATTAGGGCAGGAAAGATGGAAGCTTTAAAATAAGAGATCCATAAAAGTAAAATGGATGTGCTGGAGTTATGCAAGGTGATAGAAGAATAGCGGGACATAAGGGTGAGAAGTACCAGATAATTTACAGCTAAGTGACGAGAGCCAACGTGTTTTAGCATTAACACTTAATGTAAAATAAAGAAATAGGGCAGTAAACATTTAACAGGAGAGCGACAAGTTACCAGGAATTGAAATAATACACCCAACCAATTTCGTAGCGGTCCAGGTATGCAAGCTTACAAGTAACCATAGGGAGGAACAGGTGGTGGTATACACGAGCCTATGAGCAGCTAGTACAGAAAATTAGAGAATTCTAGGGTGAGAAAAGCCTAATAGTCGTTAGAATTCAGTGGCAGGGTAAGGGAGGGGTGAGAATGAAATGGAAAAGTACTACTGTGGTGAGAATGTAGATCAAATTTGTAGGAGATATAGTAGATGCACATGGTACATGCCAAGGGAGACAGGGAGGGGTAAAATGCAGGTAATACAACGAGTTGATGAACAAGGACAAGGGAAAGCAAAGGAAATGGGAAAAATTGAGGAGAGTTTGGAGAGTATAGAAGCAAAAATAGACTGTCAGGAAAAACATAAAGGTCAATGGAATTGAAAAGGATTAGGAAGCTAAGGGCAACAGAAGAACTAATTAGTAGAAAAGAGGTGAGGAGGAAGTGGAAAAAGGTCAATGTCGAACTGGGCCAGAGGAGGTATTAAGGAATTAAATATTAACTCCGGTGACGAACGTTAGGGCGAAGGAAAATTAGAGATGACCAATGCGAGGAAAAGGAAAATCTACTGAAAGAGGGGGAAGAAGCTTTCCTTCTTCATTTTCTTAGCCTTTTCCTGTGTTAAATAGGGTCAGCATTCCCTTCTTACAGTCACTTCCTCCATTCCTTCCGGTCCAGGGCATCCCACGGGCTCCCTCCCGCAGATTTTCCCCCACTTTTGTCTCTACACTTGAAATTGGGCCGTCCTCTTTCCCTCTTCCACCTAACCACCAGCCACTCCACACGCTTCCCGACGCGATGGTCTGGTTACTCCTCTCGACAAGGCCAAACCACCTCAGCCTTCTCTATCTTTGCTATCGCTCCCACCTTGACCCACCCTCGGATGTAGTCCTTCCAAATCTCGTCCTTCTTTGTCACGCCAATCAACCATCTCAGCATCCTTATCTCCGCTACTTCCATCCTACACTCTTGGGCCTTCGTGATTGGCCACGATTCCGCACCACGAAGCATTTGTGGTCTTATTACAGTTACAGCTTTCTCTTCATCTTGCAGCTTGCTAATTTGTCACATTGAACTCCACTTCATCCACCCAATTGCTACTTAATGCTGCATCTCTTTGTCCAGTCCGCCACTCATCTCCACAACCATCCCGAGGCACTTGAACTTCTCCACCGATGGTATTGCGCGTTCCACATTTAGTTGACAGTATAGAGCTTCTGGAGAACGCTGTCTCCGAGCTTCCGCTTCGTGGGTGTCATTCTGACATCATGGGCAACCTCTCATAAATCCGTGCCAAAATTATTTAGTTTCAAAGAAATGTTTATTTTGCACATAATAAGACTCATGGGGATGACATTTTGTATTGTAAAGGTTACATGAATTACCGGAATATAAAGTAAACATTTTACTTTCAAAATATCGTATTTTTTAAATGTAGGTTATGTATATAAGCTGAATAATGAAATGGAATTTTTTACATTCTTAAGGCTTCATTATAAGTTTCATTCACCTCGCGTATCCATAATTTACATCATTATTACTGCCATGGGTTTCGAATGTACAGACGTTCACGTAAAAATGAAGGTCATGGATCGATTTTTTCGAGAATGTTGAGGAAATGTGGGGCATAGCCATGCCTGAATAAGGAAAACTTTTTCGATAATGCCACGAGAGATTTTTGGGTTAGAAAAACTTATGTCAAAAGTCGCCAGTGGTGTCGACTCTCCCCTTTTTGCTTGATGCACTGAATGGTGGGAAGGGTGGGGGACTTCAAGGGCCTCATGCACTGAATGGTGGGGGACTTCAAGGGCCAGCGCTTTTCTGGCCCTTGAGTGAGGGAAATAAAAAAATAGTTATCTCTTTTTGCAGCTAGTTTACCATATTTTGTAGAGTTAGTTCCAACTTCTCATTTGAGTCAATATTTTTTCCTTTTTTCTTACTATCATAAATTTAAATGTGATAATAAAATATACCACACACCGAAACTTCCCTTTCCCTTGCCACGACCGCTTTGTACGAATCAGCCTTCATGGTTTATCCAGACTGGATCACTGGACGCCGTCTCTCCCTTCTCCTTTCGAGGTTCCCCTTCTGCTTACGCCCTCCATAAGTATCTTGAGCCTCGTATCCATCCCCGTTCATGGTCCCACGAGTACCCGGGCCTGACGCCAATTACCAAAGTTCTATTACGTATCTTGCCTTAGGCTAAACCCTCCCATCTTTCAGAGCCTGAGACGGGAATCGAGGGAATGGATTCGACCATATCTGGCGTTACGTGGTGGTACAGCATTTAAGTAATTAAATTAAACTGCAGTAGTTGTACTGTCCACTAGTATTTAATGTAAAATAATACACAACGCGTGTTTGAACCCTTAGGGCGTCATCATCAGGTATGATGACAGGGGGTTAGGGCGTCATCATCAAGTATGGTGACATACCTGATAATGACGCCCTAAGCGTTGAAATACGCGTTGTGTATTATTTTACACTAAATATTAGTGGACAGTACAACTACTGCAGTTTAATTTAATAACTGGGGAAAGACGCTGCGGATGATCTGGGGTAGCAACTGAAATCCCCTTTGGCTATCCCAGACCCAACCTCCCTCCCAAACATTTGAGTGTGGCATAATTCTGGGAATTAGGATAAGATGCCAAGCGATCCAAACGAACAAGGAATTACCAAAATATCCCACTACCCACCTCCGAAATTCTATTCTTGAAAATGATTCCAGCAAGAAATATTTTCGGGTTTGCTCAATTCCTATTACCAATTGTAACTGGCTTTCTATTAAGTAATTTACCAACAAACGTATTTATTAGGTGTTTATATTTCTTTATCGCGCCAAGCCATGTCTATCGTCTGTCCAAAATTGACCACGTTTCGTCTGTGTACACCTTCTGCCTTCGCTCACTGCGATATTTTGTCAACAGTCTTCAATAACTATGAATCCAGCGTATAATATCGTCTCTTTCAATAAGCATTCTTCGTCTGTCGCTGCATTTGTATACGAAGCCTATGTCAACAAGAAGACGGTAGAACGTGGTCCTATTGAGATTAGGAAGATCCTTTTGTATATTTACTGAGTTTAGAATGGTTTTTAGAGTTGGAGGAATATTTTTCATAAATGATTCATGAACTTTCCTTCGAACTCCCGACCTTACGAAATCATCATACATCACTGATTTCGCATTCTTATACAGTTTTTTAATGTTTTTCGTTTTCCAAGGAGTAACCAATGTACCGCGGGATGCTTCCTTTCTTACCCTTTAGATAGTAGACTTTCAGCACCCAGTGTATTTCGAAGTTTCTTTGTAGGATTCAGTGACATAGATCGATTGGTGGAAACATTTGAACACATGAAACTCCATCTCTCTTTCACGGCTTCTCAACTTCTCCCCTTTCCTCCGCCTCTTAGTTTTGGACATGGCGATAGCACACTGTTGGAAACTAATTGATCTGGAAGATGTTCCATAGCGCTGTTGAACTATTCTGCACACCACTTGTTAACGTACAGAAATCTGATGAGAAACTTCACCTTTGCCCTTTCCTTCCCCGGTTCCTTACACCGAAGGGTCGCTTCTCATGCAGATGTTTTATGGCATCTTATCAACGGAACCTCTAGAAATACCCAATATACACTAAGTCAAAGGCCATACACTGGATAAGAATATCCCTTGTACGAATTTATTCGCATTTTCTGCCGAAAGGCACGTCACAAGGACTTACCTCTTCTTTCTTGGCTTTCGAAACATTTTTCTGAATGCTTCGGTGGTTATGTATTTGCATCAGTCAAGTTCTTGAAACTAGTGTATTTCTAATTAAAAATATTACTACTGACTTTACTAAATGCCATACAAAAAACAATATATTTTTGAGCAAATAGGCAATAGTAATTAAAGTATCAAGCTCATTCTCCAACCGAGAATCTCCCTTCCACGCGATAGGTTAGCTGGCAGCATAGGGCGAGCGGCGGAATTATGGCGCGGCGAAAATATTAGGCGACATAAAAAATTCATAAACCCCTTCGTAATCGAGATAGAGTTACGGATTTCTCACTAAAAACAAATATAATGTTTAATCTAAATTTCATACGCAGCATATATGGATCTATATCGTGAGATACGAAAGTTAGCATCTAACCGCTTTTTACCTTGCAAAATTCAAAAGTTTTTGTCCAAAAGATATTGAAATGAATATAAAGCTAACCATTATGGAGAGAAACATATGAAAAACGTTTTGCTTAAGTATATTCTTAATACTTTGAACCGTTCGTCTGCGACTGGGTGAGGAATATGAAATCAGGAGCGTTCCGTTACTAACGGAAAGTCAAGGACACAGTGTTATTAATATTTATTTTAAACTAAATCGATTAGGTATTGCCACCATTAAACATAGCATCTTTTTCTGCTTCAGAACATGTTTTTCTTATATTGCACAGCATCACATTAATTTTCCTGCTGCTATTGGCAACGTCGTACCTCCGGCCTTATGGAGATTTACATGGGAATCGTACCTCCATAAGAGCCCATACTGTCAACTAAATGTGGAACTGTAGAACACCCAACTACAGACTGTCATCCTGGAGCCGTACAAAAATGTCCTCAGCGATCGCCATTGACTTGCATTCCGTCATCACCCGGCTTATTCTCATGCTTCTCTTCTCCAGTGCCATTCTCCACTCCTCCAGGATCAGTTTAACTGGTTTAACCTGCTCTCGGGTCGGCCTGCATAGATTAATATCGTCCACAAACAGCATTTTCCATGCCTATTTCTTCTAAACGTCCTCAACTAACACGTCCATGACCAGTTTGAAGAGTTACGGGCTCACGGCCGATTCTTGATCTAGCCCAACGACGATGGAGAACTCCTTAGTCACGCCCGTACTGGACCTCACCTGAGTTTCCGCGCCTTCATGCATCTCCATCACCAGACTCACATATTTCTCTGGTACCCCCTTTTTTCTCATTTATCTCCATACCTCTTGCCTGGCCATCCGGCCGCAAGCCTCCTGCAGATCGATGTACGCCATGTGCAGCTCCAACCGCATCTTCCAGTGTTTTTCCACAAGGCGTCGTAAGTGCAAATACCGCATCCGTTGTCCTTCTTCCTGGCATGAAGTAAAACTGTTCTTCCCAATCCTTGTTTCCCTGCATAATCCTTCGGTCGATCACTCGCTCCAAGATTTATATTGTGTGAGACATACGTTTGATCTATCGGTATTTACTGCAGCCCTAAACATCTCCTTTCCTATTATATATTGGGACGAGAATACTCTTCCTTCACTCCTCCGGTATCTTCTCAGTTCTTATAGCTTCCTCATCAGGTCCCAAGGTAATTCCACACCCTTGGTGAGAAATAACGAAGGCATCAAGAAAGATAAAGGAAAAAAGAATCTGTTGGTGTAGATAAAATTCCGTCAGAGTTAAGTACTGTAGAATTACAGAAACCACGGGAGATGAACTTTTTCCAACTAATTCGTAGGAGTTACTACGAGGGAGTGTAGCCGGAGAACATTTTGGAAACAATTTTGAATCCTATTCCAATAAGAAGAAAAACTCCTGTGAAAGCGATGAGTTCAGAACAATGAGTATTGTATAATTTTTGGGTGCCAAATTCGACTCGGAATCATTAAGTTGATACTAGAGCAAATCACAAATTACGCAATGACCAGTTTGTGTTTAGGAATGCAGCAGCAACTCGGAATGCCATTGCGGTGATGAGACTACTCATTGAAAGGAACCTAATCAAAATTCCTTTGCTTGTTTTGTTGATTTGAAAGAAGACGTTTGATAAAAAATTGAGGAAAATGAATATTCTGATGATAATAGCAGAAGAACAGAAATATTCATGGTTCATATCAAACTTGTTTATGTCCCAGACGTTACAGGTAAGGGTGGGTGGCGGAGAGAGTACCACGGTGAATTCAGAAGCCTTTATGATGAAGGGCGGGTCGTTCTTCAAAACGTCGGCTGACATGGAGCTGGTCTAACCTGGTGGAGCACCTAAAAAACCTTCCTCCACAAGAATCATTCGGAAAGCGTACAACCATTAACGAAAATATTGGCGAATGTGAAGTCCTTGAAGTTTATTTTGTTATGATTATCTACAAATTTAATCCTCAGCCCATTGAAATAACCTCCAACCATTACTTTCATATTCATGATTTTAAAAAATACTTATAAAATTTCTACAATCATTTAATATCAAGTCGCCTTTTCCTTATTTACGGCATCGCTTTGTACAGAATAGTATTTTTTATTTTCCGTTTTTTGTTGTTGCAGTTACGGAGGGATGATAATATACCAAGGCTTTGGGAAGGTTTAGAAATTCAGGGGCCAGTAAAAACTTCGTTCAAGGCCTGGATAGGCGGAAATGGTTCATTTTAATAAAGTTATTTTTGTTGGAAAGGTGTGGGGAGGGATGTGGGACTAATTGTTTGTTGTGTAGGCTCGTTGAGTGTCTGACATTTTCAATTTGCTCGAGAATGTCCATTTTTAGACCTTTGGGAAGAATTTTATTTAATTATGAATACGAACTTATAGAAACTCTAGGAAGTGGAGCCTGCAACATTAAAGATTATCCAAGCGTTTTTCGCCAAGCTCCAGATCTTACAATTTTGGAGAATTTGGAAACACTAATGGCCTCTTCCCGGCAGACGTTAAAAATACTTCTTTCGAGAACAGGAAAAAGGAAAAACGCGGCCTGAAGAGGAGGCAGCTCAAAATCCTTCAAAGTATATGCGTACTCTTACTAATCCTCACGCTAGGGGACGCTCTTGTTCACACTAGATGCAAAGAACTATGTAGCGCAAGCACAATTTTCATCAAGTTATTCATGAGGGATTTAATTAAAGTAGAGAAAAAGACAAAAAATATCACATACGCATAAAACAGTGCATTTCCTCATTAGAATGTTATTGGAACAACTTTTGATGATTCTCATAATATAATATTTTTAATTGGAATATTCGCAAAAATACTACGTTTCTACGAGCACAATAATACCATACTTGATTCAGAGATTTTATTTCCCTAAACATGATTTTTTAATATTAATTATGAGTAAGAAAAGGATATAATACTACAGTCTAGAGCGTTATCAACATATATTTATGTTATACTTACTTAGCTTCTGTGGAATACTTCCGATTTCTTATTCTGCAAAAATTTCAGGCATTTACCGTGATGTTAGCAAGTTAAGCAGCTTGAATTTGTTGTCTTTATGAAGAAATACGTAAATAGTTATTTTTAACGGTGAGTTGACGAAAACATAATCATAAAATGACTATTGAGTTAACTGGTAAAATGAGGGTAATTGAATAATGGCGCAACACATCTACAGGTAATTTGATAATAATGCATCAACGTCCAATAAATACGAACAAAAATGTTTCTAATGTTGGTATGTAAATCAGGAGATCAGGTCAATAGGATGATAAGGCGAAATGATAATTCAAATATTAGGCAGAGGGCTTGTTTGCTACTAGTTAGTCAAATAGAAGGTAATATTTGATGAATCTACATTATTCCCTCATCCGCGGCAGGAAACATGATGAGTGCTTAATTCTAGTTTATTCCATTCATTTAGTATACCATCATCTGTACGACTATTGATAAGTAAGCAAGTGAGGGTACATTCAATTTTGTTGTTGGCGTGGAAACATGCGTTATTAAAAACTCTTTATTCTTGATTTGTAGACGGAATTACAGTGACTAAACATGCGTACGTATAAACTGGTAACATGACGGGTAATGAAGTAGGTATGGAATATTAATTTAATATTACCATTTAATTCTGAGTCATCTTGAAATTTACTTGCGCATAAATCTATTTCACAGTCATCATGTCCCTCTGCCTCTCCTAATTCCGTCCGAAATGCCTCTCATCTTTCTCCCTTGCCCAGCGATCTCCCCTTAATCAAACTCTTTAACATGCCTTCATCTCCCAACGCGTCCTTGACCTACGTGTGATGCCTTCTCCGAATCCCAACCACTAATATTCTTTCCTCTCCCACAACATCTAGCACTTCCTCGCTACCTAACTCACTCTAAAATGTGTCCAAAAATAAAACAGCAAGAGAGGCACACGTTCACGTCAAATATTAAATGGATCGCTAAATTTGTGATGAGGGTTGACTGTCAATGGAAGAATACAATGAATATTGTGATTTTAAATAGACTAACTGTAACGGTAAAATGTACAGTGAAGTGTCTACTATTCGAGGCATCCGAGATGCTTTTTCAAGCCTCATTTTATGGCATGGCTAGGATAAAAATGTTTTGTGAATCGCTATTTATTTGTAGATCTTCCAAAATCTGACATACTTGTGCATGAGCTACACCGACTAAGCGAAAGAAGAACTATTCTCAATCGTCCGCTGAACAATTTATCAATTCAATAATAAATCTATCAACTACAATTTATCAGTTGAAAATTGAAAAGAGTACTTCGTCTTGTATAAGTACCACCGTATCTACCCTGAGACATTGAGTTGAACACGCACCTGTCCCGAGAGAACATTCTACTCTATGAGCAAATGAGAAAAGTTTCGAATGCTCTTCCAGTATACTAAATTTTCATTAAAATCAAGCATAGCCAGATAGAAAAAAGTGCTGGCTAATAATTAATTGTGCCAAGATAATATATTGAATGCTGGAAGCCACGTGTGAGAATTTTGCCGAGTTGATACACCTACACATAACCTCTACAATATTGAAAATATTGTTACATACCTTAAAAATATTTTAGGGCTTAAAATAACACAAAATGAAAAATTATGAGTAGCTCAAGAAAATGTATCTCACAGATCAACCAAAGAGGTGGAAAATATGGAACTACTAACAAAGAATGTTTACGATCATCAAATTAAGTTTGCTTTACAGAACGTGAACTTTCGTCCCATTTCCACGCTTTTGTTCTCATATATTTCGCAGCCTCGGTAAATGCTTGAATTTTTTCCGGCCGGTATTGTATTAAATATTAAAATCTATTTCCAGTGTAAGCAAAAGGATCTTTGATCGATTTAGAGCATAGTGTTTGAAAAATACCTCGATTTTATAAAATGATTACGATATGGAGGTCCACCGGCCGTGCGTACAGAAAAAATGTACGCTGCATGAGGTATTTAAACCTAAAGTGTTTCTTCTGTGTATATAAAATTTAAACCAGCCAGCAGGGCCCGCAGCGGGAATTTTATTCCGTACGATAAAGGTTAATATTAGATTTTTAAAATGATGACATTGTTTCAGTTTTTGAAAAATGTGTAGCAATAAACTTCAAATGACTCTTTCCCTTAAAAACTAGCCTTCCATTTTGCTGTTCCAATAGACTTAGAGTTTCATCTTTGACGATGTTCTTATGCTTTCTCTCGGGTATTATCCTTGAGCTGAGAAACTTACCTAATCCTCCTCCACTCTGCTCCATATCCAGTTCAATAAATTAAACATCGGCTGTAGTCTACCCGGTATTTGAGCTCTGATGGTTATGTTTTAACATCAAAAGCGGCTGGTTGTACAAAAATCAGTGCGGAATATTACAAAATGAATCATTTTTTTGCATGATATATAATTTTCCTAAAATTTAAAAGTTTCTAGTGAAACATTTTTGCTCCACTTTTGGCGTCAAGTGCCACTAATGGAAACATCGTGCTGCCGCCGGCTTTGTCTTGTATCAATCAAGGGTTTTGGAGCGACACTCTCAACCCTTTCGACGGTGAAAAAACATTTTCAGGAGTGATCGGCTTTGGAAAAAAACACACAAACTATCGGGATAGGGTGGAAGCTCTGATAAAAAGAGAAAGGAAGATAGATACGAGGATTCTTGTTTTACGAAATCTGACCAAAAGGGAAAAGAGGGGGGAAATAGAATAGAAAAAATTAAACCGAATTGGAATTTAAAAAAAAGTCCACGGACAGGGAAAGGGCGGATAGGGCACTGAACTTAGGGCTGCGCGATGTCGTGGTCAATCTGCCGCTTTACGTCAAGGATAGAGCATTGCGATATTGATTATCCGGGGATTCTGGTGTACCAACTTGCGATATCACGCAATACACCAATGGCACTACGTTGGTTAAAACGGGAAGTCATCAAGAAAATAGTAGGAATTTCCTCCGATTAGAAAGTGAAAAGGAGATACCACTTTGCACAGGTTAGGCTACATCTCGAATGCGCCGCGAGAATTTGGAACCCTGCTCTGACAGATCGAAAGATTTCATTCAAGAAATAAATAAAATACAATGGAATGCCGTACGGGTCGTTAAAAACTTCTATAAGCGAACAAAGCGAATATTTAGATTATGGAGGGACTAGGTAGAGCGCCGTTAGTGTCTCGGATACTACACTCTAGGCTTTGAAAATGTAAATAATTCAGAGAAGGTGAGTTTTTTAGAATGACACCCAGAGTTTTATATTGACCACGAGCTATATGCCCTGGAACTCATATAAGCGACAATATACGAGAAATACATTACTCAACTGGTAGGTACAAAGGTTCTTACTCTTCTCGGTTTTCAAGATTCACAGATGAACGTCCCATCGAACGGTCCACGCAGCACCCAAGCAGGGATCTGGAATCAACTGAAACATTTCCGCCGTAGTCGGGATTCACGAACCCGGGCTCTCGGGATGGGAAAACCTGTACTGTAACCACCACACGCACCCGAACCCCCGTGATCTTTAACCATGGGGAGTAATTTTCAATATTTATTTCACAAATATACTTTTTTTAGCCCGTCTCTTGAGCCAAGAAAATCTCTTGCTTTGAGATTTTCGACATGTGCCCAGTGGTTCCATATTCTAGTGGGAGTCGCGTGGTTGATTTTTTGGACGACATTTCTCCTCCTATTCTGGAAGCACTCTATTCTGTTTTGGACCAGAAAATGCCTAAAGGATTTGAGGAGAAACGTTGTCCGAAACAACAACCACGCGACGGGACACCCGGAAGAAGATGGAACTACTAAAATCTCTTTTATTCGGTATTTTGAATGACTTCGGGCTTTCCCGGTGAATTGAGTAGATGAAGGTCTCTAACGGATTTCCATCCAAGAGAGTGGCTTCATGACCGACGCATCTGTAGCTTACTATGCTGTCATTCTCAGGCTAATGAGCCGTTGACGTACGTAGATTAAAAGTGACGTACTCATCATCCTGAGGACGACAACAGATTGAAGAGTCGTCTAAATTGTCATCTCTTCGTTGAAGAGAAAATTTATCCCAAATATGAAACAAATGACTATTTGAGCACTGTCAATCATATCTTAACGGAGTCCTACGAAAACCGGGTTCTACGTGAGATGCTAAGCAAAACGGAGAATCAAAGTCTCATTTTATGTGATAACTCTGAGTGTATTAGTCTTGTTTTAAAATTTCTGGGGAGACCGGCCTTTTTAGGAAACATTTACATTTTAATGATGTGAAGTAAATAATTTTGTTGTAATACCCATTTTAGCTGAAATCAAGAGGAATTAATTAGTTTTGAACATGATGCAATACGGCCACAGTTGTAGAATCATATTAAAACCGATTCTATCTCCCAACCTACAAAAGTAGAGTAAGCGGCCGAAACGTTGGTCATGGAACTAACTAATAGCCTGGTTGGAAACCCAAGAGGCATTCAGCTTGTCTTCTCCCTCGGTCGTTTAAATTCTATTTTTTCTTCCTCCTCCCAATTGTTTCCAAAAAAAGACTCTCAATCGTCCCTTTCGTTTTTCTTACTTATTCTTTATCCTTTCGGACTCTCACTATACCATCCTCTTCTCCACGACCACATGCTGCATTTCCTCATTTTATATCCATTCCTTCCATTTCATCTTTCCTGATTCTCCACCTCACCCACTTATCAAAAGTATCTTACCTAATACTTACTCCTATGGCCGGGGACATATCTTCTGAGTGATAAAACGCTACGATCAACATTAGGGCATTAACTTATTTTTCAGTGACGTCTTGGCTGCAACTTCCCCTTTTATATAAAGAAATCCATTTATAACGCTACACCTAGCCTTATATAATTACTGCTGTGCGATCAAGAGAAGCGGTCGCTCCAAAGAAATATTGCATTAGACATAACAGAGTGAACAACGGTAGAGTTTGGCAGTTTAAGGTACTTGACAGAAGTCAAGAAGATTAGCTTTCTAATAATTAACACACCAGTGGAGACTGTTCTTGTCACATTTTCAACTTGAATATTCCAGCAGATATCATCACCACAGTTGCCGGAGTCGATATAGAAGGATTTTTTAATGCTAATGTTGCTAACGCGTTGAACTTCTCGATATTTTGTGACAAATATCATGATGTGATATCTTATTTTAGGAGCTGGAGTCAGAAATATTTAACTATATAGCTTACATAACAATCCAAATACGTTGATGGCATCATAATTATAGAACAACTGAAAAAGTGGTTAAAGAAAATTAAAATAGTTGAAATGAGTGACCTGAATTATTTGGTTAGTTGCAAATGACAAAATAGCACATATTTAGTCCTATTAAGAGATCAGGATACATATTAAGAGGCACTACAACTATACAATAGAGATCAAGGAGCCAGAAATACGGAAATGAAATACGTGAAAATTGCCATAAGAAAAAATCGGCCTGGACCGGAATACGGCAAAGGAATCGAAAATTATTAAACAGTGCATACATGACTCGCTTAATAATGTTGTGATCTTACTAAGTATGTACCTCGGATAACGCGGAACCTTGGAAAATCAGAACTCAGATAAATGACACACTACTGTATAATATGATATACGATATCCATACCGTGCGTAATCATGCGATTATCGTGAATGCCATACATCAGAACTGAGAGGAGAAGAGTTGAAACGGATGGACAGTTTGGAATATGCGAATGCCTGGGATCTGTAAAGAAGATGTGAGAGAAGTAACGTACGGAGAGTGAGCGAAATGAAGAGACAGAACTAGGAGAGGGGTAGCCGACATGTAGGAAGAGAGTGTGGGGGAAGGGGAAAGAGATGGGGGACAGGGGTGGATACCCGTCGTCATGGCAACGACGGGTCAGGAAAAATAAATAAAAGAAAAAAATAACACAGAGCGCGCGCCCACCCACTTTGCGGGACCCTGCGCTTAAATAATATCCGGGCCAACCGTGACAGGACAGCGAAAACTCGCATTAATGCCGCCAGGGGCGCTCTCCGTCCCGGTAGGGGGAGAAAGGGGGGGAGGGGGGAGGCGCTCATCCCCCCTCTCTTCACCTCACTCCCACTCCCCCTATGGTGTTCCTCCATTGGCTCTTCTCCTCCCTCGGACTCCCCCGTCCTACACCATCCTCGTCAGAATCCTAAATTCCCCACCTAAAACCTAACCTCCACTGCTTCCTCCCCTCACACACTCAAAAACGCTTTCCTTATAATTTCGCACAGGGAAAACAGACATACACAGTGAGAGGTAGCGACCCCGTGTTTATCTTTATCGCTAACATATCCCAAGCGATCCCTACTTCCCATCCACTGCCCACGCCGCATATACCTTCGCTGCCCTAGCCCGAGAGCCCTCCTTTCCACATAAATACAAATAAACGAACAGCACATGCAACACAAGTTCGATACCACTTTTTCCCCAAAGCTCTGACACAATAAGCACGACCCATTTCTGTCCCAAGACAGTTTATGGCTTTTTATTTTATTTCATTTTATTTTAAATAATTTCAGCATTCCGTTTTTTAGCATGTATTCGCAAAGGACTCATACATCTTGTTAATTTCATCATTTTTATCCTTTACCAGCCTACATACCCCACGTCAGCCGCTCAAACCCAGTGACATAATTATGTATGCATTAATTTGTTTGTTAAAAAATCCATTCTTTCCAACTCTTCCATTTAGCAGCCAGAGCTAACTCACGTCGGGGGAACGAACATAAAACAAGATGCGAGGATTGGGAAAAAGGAAAACAAATAGGCATGATTTCCAACATTACGAACCCATTCCATTTTTTTATCTCTCAATATTTTGTTTTAAACTTTCTAGGGTGACGTTACGAAGCGCTTTTGGATTCAATAGCATCACAGCTTGGTGCATTACATTTGACCACATTACGGCCTCGGAATATGTTACAAAAATTGCAAGGGGAGAAAATAGGCCAAAAATAATAATGTATATGGAAGGTAGGTAGAAGCAGAGGTGGCGGCCGATCATTACCTACCTTTCGCGCTGAAATGGCAGCGGGAACGTGCGTGCTCCACATCCACGAGTATTTATAGCTGCTCCGAAGGAAACATCACTACACTTTTTCCGAGCCGAGTGACATTACATTCATATGACTTTGAGCATAAGGACGGAGTGTGATGACACGTGCGAGGGACATTTCAACGAACTTCTATCCAAACTCAGGGCAAGTAAACGTAACATGTGAGTCTGCAGCAACAATTAATTAATAAAAGCAAGTCTCCTTCTTCTTCGATTATAGTAGGCCTGTCACTTTTTGGTAGATTTCGAAGAAAGACTACCTATTGTAGTCGTTACCAATGGCCATGGTATATACATATATAATCAATCGATGAAAAATCACTCGTGGTGAAAATATATATATCAACTAAGGTGTCACAGTGGTGACAAGCTAAAAAATATATAGGCACACAAAAAATAGAAAACTCGCACGTTTATATATATATATATATATATATATATATATATATATATATATATATATATATATATATATATAAACTCATTCAATCGAAAACATGACGCTCAAGGGCGCGAATAAATTCATACAATCATAGGAAATGGAAAGGGATAGGAACACATAATAGGACGAACACAGGGTTTGGTGGGGAAGATGAAAATGAGTCAAATCCAGACAGAAAAATTTCACCTTACACGGGATTCGAACCCGTATTTCGCGATTTCTGGCCAGGTATGCTACCAGTTACACCAGCAAGGCTACTCAATTAACTGCTGAATTTGACGGGGTTAGATGTCACACCCCATGTCCAACTTGAGCAGCCAAGGGATGGCGCGCGGGGACCGTTTCACCCACCAATAAGGGGAAATACACAAGTGAAAGGTTGAAAGTTAAAGAGGAATACAGGCATACAACATATACAGAGGTGAACAGTGCGTTTAAAGGAACGCATAGCCGAAGAAGAAGAAAAGAGCCAACATGGCCAAATATACTAATTCATTCGAAAACATGACGCTCAAAGGCGCGAATAAATTCATACAGATATAGGAAATGGAAATGGATAGGAACATATAAAAGGACGAACACAGGGTTTGGAGGCGAAGATGAAAATGAGTCGAATCCAGACAGAAAACAAAATTTGCGCGTCATGTTTTCGAATGAATGAGTATATTTGGCCATGATGGCTCTTTTTTTCTTCTTCGGCTATGCGTGCCTTTAAACGCTCTGTTCACCTCTGTATGTGTTGTATGCCTGTATTCCTCTTTACCTTCCAACCTTCCACTTGTGTTTGTCCCCTATATGGTGGGTGAGAAGTTTTAACTTTTCGTGTAAAAACTATGCAATTTTAGACCTATTGCCATTTCCGTTGCTACGCATTTGTTTCATCGTTACCCAGCCTTGCAATACGCATTGCAGGCTAATAAACTTATGTTTCAGTACAATTAAAATTCCTAACAACTAAAATATATCGTATAAATAATAATTGTTGATAAAATGGAGCCTTTACGAAAAAATAACGTCTCACTAGTCACCGAGGGAGGTTTCAGTTTTGAATGGAAGCGGCCGCCCCTGGAACTTTCAGTCGGGGTGAATATTTTGCGGCAATTCAG
Organism: Pyrrhosoma nymphula; assembly: GCA_963573305.1. Classification (NCBI taxonomy): domain Eukaryota; kingdom Metazoa; phylum Arthropoda; class Insecta; order Odonata; family Coenagrionidae; genus Pyrrhosoma; species Pyrrhosoma nymphula. Next base: position 44,917,525 of record OY754334.1, read on the forward strand.
CGCTAGTCAGCGGTAGAGAAAGTCCTAATATCATGCTTTCAGAATACATGTACTCATTGGTTGATTTCCGCCACCATCTAAAGCTAATGCAGTGCTTATTTGCCTCCAATGCATCATGTTACAGAGTCACACAATTTTATTGCCCAGGTGGCGCGTGGCAATACATATCTAGCTACAACTCGGCCAACATCAAGTTGATTGCGCTGAAACTTGCGCGCATACTTCATCAGAGTGACATTCAGCTACTCCTGCTGTTTGCTCGTAGGTATTTGTTAAAAATATGAACATCGAAATATACCTGCACCTGTAGGCCAATGCCGAAAGGGAAATTTGTTATTTGAAGTTGTGTTGCCAACCGCAGTGTTTCCTACACCTTTCCTAGTGTTTCTGTTTGATCTCGAAGAAAAAATAAACTATATATCATGGTATAGTTCTCCAAAATAAGCCAAAATTTCGCTTTAAAAATTCTAATTCTATTTATCATCAATGTAATCTAATATTAGAAGATTCATATAGAAAATTTCCTTGAAGAAGAGTATGGTTAAATTGATTAAATTATTTTATAAGGTTACAAGTCTTAGAGTGATACAAAAGGGTCATGAATTTCACCACACTAAGGATATGCAAAATAAGTCTCTGTTTTAAAGTAATATTAGTGAAAATCTAAAACAAAATGATATTCTGACCGCGTAAGAATTCGATTTTCCAACCATTCATGAAACATTAAAATCAGAAAAAATTAGATAAAACCCAAATTGATCAGGTGCTAATCTGTCACTTGTATTTTTTATCGTCCGCTATCAACTGCTACAGCTTCGGGCGAAAGTGATGTTCACGGAATCAACCGGAGTACTGCGATGTGGATGGCTGTTCGTATGGCTGTTCGGCAGGGTGATGCGGCAGGATGAGTATAACTGCATTAGTCACCCTAGAAGATGCATCCTGGCATTTACCAACATTTGATGTGTCTGGAATTCCTACCGGTAAAATGTTCCGGAGGTAAAACATTCCCACAAACAGATCTCCGGGTTGGTACAACTGGGAGGGGAACATCAGTCAGAGTGGACATATCCAATTCCTGCAATGGAGAGTGATAAGAAGGAATATTTGTACCTATCATTTCAGCAGCATATCTTATTTGATCCCTCCAATCAGTTCTAGAATTATATGGTGGAGTTTAAAATAATATCCTACGTGTCATCTGTAAACACATTTGTTCCGAATTCTCCAACTAAACTACGATCTTAGTGCAGACTCCGAGTCTCTAATGGTTCCCGACCTGGTTCTTTCGTCAGTTGTTTCCCTATTTCGCTCGAAGAGATTTTAAACGAAATGTGCGACTGTCCTCTGTATTTTGTTTATTTCGTGAATTGCATCTTCCTGCGCAGCGACTGATTAGAATAAAATGATATTTTAGTTATAGTATTCATGTCAATGTTTTAGGCATATGTAGACTTTATAGCGATCAAAGTAGATTATCTTCAATCATAAAACCCTTAGAATGTTTTTAATGGAATTAGGAAGTACCGGTAGGTCCCAAAAGCTAACAAAATCATTGAAAAACTATAAGAATGAAATATTTTCTCCATTATCACGACCTTCGATTCATTTTGAAATTTCCAAATTAAAGACCGTCAAAGGCAAAAACACAACTTTCTTTAGTGTTTAAAGCATTGATTGTCTCGACAAATTACATACACTTAAGAACGTCCGTTGAAAAATTAATTTTCATTCAATTGTATTTTAATTTCTGCTGTATGTGAACGTAGAAATATTTTACATCTACATTTTACGGTGCGAGCCACTGCAGAGGCGTCTTTGGGCGATATCGGAGGGGGGAGAAGATAGTTGTGAATTGCATGCTAACGATTTTTCTGTCACGCTGATTTTGATTTACTCACTAATGAGACGTAAATAGAAGAAAATTTTGTTCCTATGAGTTCCGCAATGTAACTTTCTTATTTTTTCACATTTGATTTTTTGTCATCTATCAATATATGGCCGTTCACGCTTCCTTGCGGATTGACGGATTCCTTAATGTTATTTAATTTAGTGCTAAGCATTGACGGTGACGATTGTCTTCACAAATCTAATTCTAAAACTTTAAGGAGAATATTCTTGAAATAGCGATATACGTACTGAAAAAAACTTGACACGCCAGCAGGATTGGAGCAAAGTGTCATTGCCTGAAATTCAGTAAACAGATTCTGGTAAGTTGAATTAAGAATTTAACAAAATAGAAGTTCTTTGGCTACCTGCGTCTGAAAGAGAAATTAAATATTATAGCATTATCTTACGGATAATACTGCCTCAGAATTAAAAAAAACAAGTAAAAATCTTTAAAAGCATTGGAGCCTGAGCACTAATTTTAGACATCTATGGATGATGACTTGACGCAGTGCTCAACGGATGTTTTGCGGTCAAACACAGAAAGCTGTGGATTCTTTCTCCGCTATGTTCGGACTCTATTCTTCTTGTCATCCAGTGCGAATAAATAACAAATAAACTAAAGTCTTTTTTTGCTGCCTTTATAATTTTTCACCGGCTCCGAAATGTGTATTCCATTGTCTCGCGCTACGTATAATTACCCTCGGCGTTTTGTTATCTCGGAAGAGTGAAAAAATACAATTGGGAAATCTTCCGACCATTTACCCAGCCATAAGAGCGCTTCATTCTGTTACGTGCATCAATAATTCCTTCGGTAAAGTACCGTCAACGGCATACATGGGCAGGCATAGAAGAGGTGGATAATTCGTAAAATAAAACGGGAAGGGACAGGAAAAGGATTACACGAAGGAATACTACCAAAAATGAATTTTTTCGTGTTCATAAGCAACAGCCGCTTTTCACAGCATTGCAATGCAGTATTTTGCTAGGCCATTAGAATCAATAATCAGAACAAACGTGATTTTATCATGGCAAAAGAAAAAAATATATATATACATATAGAAACATATATATACTCATTCATTCGAAAACTAGACGCTCAAAGGCACGAATAAATTCATGCAATCATAGGAGATGGAAAGTGTGTATATATATATAGAGTAGGAATGAAGAAATGGAGAGATTGAGGTATGGGAGGGGAAAGAGAGGGAGACGAAGGAGTAAGGGAGGAAGGAGGGGAAAGAGGGGGAGAGGAATAAAAGGGAAGAAAAAGTAAGAGAATGGAGGAAGCAGGGAGAGATAAGAGAGGGGGAGGGAGAAACTAGTGTGATTTATTGAGTCCAGGGGGCGAGAAAGCCTGGTGGATCAAAATACAAGAAGATTCAAGATCTTTGAGCTGAAGGGGAGAGGAAGAAGGGGGAAGGGAAGCAAGTAGACCAACTTTAAAAGTGTTATTGAAAGTGGAGTTGTGGGAGGAGACGTGAATGACGACAGGGAGAGAAACAGAGAGGGAGGGGCAATCGTTACAGGACGAGCGGTGCCCATTCATTCTAATGTTGAGAGGAGTGGTGGATAAGCCAATATAAAAAGAAGGGCAGTGTTGGCAGAGGAGGATGTAGACAATGTTAGGTGTGGTGCAAGAGGGTGAGAGGACAGAAGGGAGGGGAAAAGCGAGGAACTTGTCCGGCAAAGTCTGGGTGATGAGGATGGAGCAAGTTTTGCATCGCGGGCGGTTGCAAGGGGTGGGAAGGGATTTGGTGGGATTCAGTGATTTGGACAGGGGTTTGGTGATATTGAAAATGGCGGACTCTTCTTGCAATTGCGATGCAAAACTACCGGTATGCAACCGGTATGTATATATATATATATATATATATATATATATATATATATATATATATATATATATATACATACCGGTACCGGTATATACATACCATATATATATATACACACACACAATGGAATGAAAATGATCACGCACCAAATTTTTATACAAAAGGAAAATAAAAATTAAGTTTAAAATAAATATAATTATTAATAATTAACGTATAACCTTCGTATCCTCCTTTAACCTTCAATCAGCTGTGTTACAAACTATTATCTATGGGCAGTTTTTAAGGAAGCGTGATGCTTTCACATGGGTGCTCCTTCAAATGGGCTTTACTATTCGTGCTAGGCCAAGGAAATTGGCTCTGCATAAACATTATATTTAATAGTTTTTTGACTTTTCTCATTACATTTAAGAGTAGTATGCAAGTTTACGAGTAGTTGCTGTTCCCGCGCCACGGGCATTTTAATCAGCTAACATCTACGGCAGTTAATCGGTCAATTTGGGAACATTTTCGCCGGTATGCCACAGGAGAAACCAAGGCCAATTAATACACTATTTCCGTTTTTGAAGCTCTTTGGTTTTTCTACCGCATTGTTGCGTGCCCTTTCAAGTTAGTCTCGCCATTTTTCCAACTACATTCTTTTGTCATCACTTCAGATTTGAAGATTCTAGCAGTAATGTAGGCGAAACTGTCATCGAAAGACTCATATCAACTCGGTAGAAAATCAAGAAAATCTTCAACAGCCGGACGACTCCGTGGAGGGCACTCCAAAATGCTCTACGCACGCTTGCATGACTCTAATAAAGATATAATACCTTCTAAAATGACAACCTTGCGATACATGCCGTTGTCTGCGATCCACCAATAGGAAGTGTACTGACACACGAGGATGCTTTTTCTACATGGCTGTATAAATTACGTTATTAACTTTTTAAAAGAGTTTTAATCACTTCAATTCAGCTCTTCCTGGTTCTTACCCTTTCCAGATTGGAGTCTACTGGAGCACTTGTTGTGGTAATCTTTCATTACAAATTTGCTTGACGTATCCGTACCATTGTAACTGGTATCCTCTTGTAACTTCGACAATTCCATGCGACACGCCATTTAATATCTCTAATTAAATTTTATTTCGGACCTTTTGCAGTTGGAATATTCCTCTAATTCTTCTCCAAAAAACCATCTCTATCGCTAGAAGAATACTACCTAATTTTTCTTTAAGAGGCCAAACTTCACGACTACATACATCTCGCTTTTGGTTTTACTTTGGTTTCGTAGATCCTATATTTATTCTTCACTACCTCTACGAGTATTATAGAAAATCATTTGGGAGAACCCTCTTTCGGACAATTCCTTTATGTCTAAGATGAAGGCTTTTATCCATTTGTAAACAGTTGCAAACGCCGGAGGTGATCCACGTCATTATTTTTCCTTCTCTTGCATGCATGACCGTAGGAGTGCGGGGTCAACTTTCTCCTTGGATCTTCCGTCCTCCGTTACTGACAAGGACGCAGCTTCCCACATTACGCCGACGCTTTGGCCGATTACTCTCTCATTCCCTCCCCCTCTCCCCTTCCCGTCTACCCCTTATGGCCCCGTGACCTGCCTTTCACCGCCTTCCCGGAAAAAAATGAATTCCCATTTCTCTTCTCATCCTCTCTCTTCAACTCCCATGGCGTGTAATCCGAACTCCCTCTCATTAGGCCCCCTCGCGTGTCCTCTCCATTGGTCAATCTCATCTTCATCCGCCCTTCCACCAAGCCTCCCATCACCACCTCTATACACTCAGGCACCTGTGGGCTCACATTTACGCAAACCTAGAGGGAACTACTTCCCAACTCCTCCTACATCGGTTTCGGTTACAATTAATGGTGTTGATTCTCAATGAACAATAAAACAAATGCGCATGAATACTTTGGCTATTCACGAGAAGTCATGGATACCGTGTTTTGGGAACATTTCCCCATTCCAGATAAACTCATCATGACTTTACACACGAAACAAATAAAATCTTCTTAACGGATAAATTAAAATTAATACGCTAAAAATTATATTAACATACCTGTGGATTTAATAAAAGTTGTTGCCTTTTCATAACCTTAATCAATTCGAAAGATAGTAGCAAATGATATAGTAATCGTGTGACATCGATTCATGCACCTTCATGAATGTTGTTTTATAAATATGGATTTCATGAATAAATTTACAAAAATGCTACCTTGGGACATTGGCCATAAGATTTTGTATCAGAGGATCGGCCCCCTGTAATTTATTATTTATCTAAACAACGATAATTCAACTGTTAGTAAAAAAAGTAGGTCGTCTACTCACGATACTTCTTCGCTCTTTCGAGAATTTTCTACAGATGTGGACTCAAGAGATTATCTCATGAGATCTTACGCTACGTTAATGTTAACACGTAATGTACTGAGTTGGGAATAGAACTCAATCTTATAAAATGCACTGAGGTGCACTAATCTTATATATAAAGTATTAATAAATAAATTACACCTCTGCCATATCAATAAGGTGGGGAGAAGCAAACATAGAGGCATCAGATGTAGCTAAATACCTGATAATCATTGTAATTACAGACCTGAAATGCATTTCACTTTCGTCATCTCCTTCTTCCAGCCTCTTTTCCCCAATACCTCTCCATCACATTTATGATGCCATAAAACCCCCTGCCACACCCCCTTGCGGCGACTATCAATGTGTTTGTATATGTTATCATTGGTGAAAAATAAAGAGGTAGATTTCAAACGCTTCTTGACAGTACTGTGTGCTAAGAAAGTTCATTTTTGACAAAAATATTCCGAATACTGAGCATGTAGGGAAATATATACTGCCAACGACCAGCAAAAGCATTAACCTTTTATTCTCCCAAAGCTAAAATAGCTCGTACATAAGAAGAATATTTCGGGAAAAAATCATAAATAATGTACTACTAGTTAGAAAAGCGTTCATAGCAGACAGGCATATGTAGTAACATGCACATAATGTACACAGATAGGTAGCGTCGTAAGAGGACATACAACAATATATTCCATCACCCGAAAAGGAAAAACGCAAAACATACTATTACTATTTTTAAATGTCATTCACGTAAACTAGGAGATTAAATATTGTGTTAGTGTAGCACCACACGGTTAGAGAAAAAGAAATTTCAATTAACAAATAAATGATTGTCACGTACTACCGATTAAAATGTAGAACAACGAAGCTGGGAAAATATACGCGAAAATGCCATACATATTGATGGCCTCAGAAAGAATTCTCAGGAGGTTGTTTTGAAGTTTCTTCAACTTAAATCGAATTATGGGCATGTCACTAGTGACCAATTTTTTTGCTGTCATGAGGGTTTGAAAATCACACATGGTTTCTTATGTCGCCTCTTGGAGCAAGTTCTATTGTAAATTACATTATTTGACTTATACGTGGCCGAACTGGAACTTTGGAGTTTGACATTGTACAAAGGATCCGATTCTGTCTTGACAAGGCAATACAAAGAGCTGAGGTATCGTGATGTCAGTGCCTGTGTTGGTGATAGACAGTAGTCATTTCTGACCATTCACTAACTCAATTTGATTGGATCGTAATTGAGTACGGAGTTGGAAAGAAAAACATATTGGAATATGTGATATTTAAACGCCAGGATTTGAGGCTGTACTTTTTGAGGCTGAGGGAGAACTTTTGTTACTGTATGATTTCAACGGGTATAATCGAGTGTAAGGCCTTTAATTGATGTGCGCTCAAAATTAACGCACTAGGTGAGTAATCATCCTAAAAAAGACATCCGTTACGAAAATGGCACCGATAATTTATACTCAATCCTCAATTGAGCCCAGAAAGTTTCAACAATTTCCCCGCCGAAAAGCCACCTCTAGTTTCTAGCCACTGGGTTAAAAACGCCAATGAATTGGAAGGAAGGACATCACTGAATCTGGTTAAAATTCAAAGCCAATGACTTAAATATTAAAAACGAAGCCAATCACTCAAAAAATAACCAGCGGTCGTCAATTTGTGACGACGTTTCCTCCGGTGATGCAGCGATGTTCAATTTATTGACTTTCCATTAACTACCTACTTTGAAATAAAATCTGTCCACATTTATTTTTAATTTTAAGTAAATATGGTCCGTTTTTCAGTCTCCAATCTCTATCAATCATTCAGTTTTCAATACTCTTTCCGGCAAATTTTTCCCCCTTGCTAGCTCTCTTTCGTTTCGAAATATTATTATTTTTTCATTTCATTTTATTCCAATTAAACCCTTCCGCCAAATTTCTGATCCCTACCATACTCTTGCGAAAGTTTTTCTTCTCCCTTGCTTCCTCCTCCCCTCCCCCTACCCCCGAACCCCTGGGTCTCTCATCCCCACCGACCGTCATTCGATTACGGCTAATTGTTATCCAGCACGTCAGGAGTGCCCTATGAAACTTTTTTTCTCGAGTGGCTCGCTTACCAGTGGAAAAAAGGATATATATCCCCGGTTAATAAACCATTCAAGTAATTCCACACAACACGGCGAGACTGTGAGGCAGATTGATTGCCAAAGCGTTGGTGACTCGGAGAGTATCTGAACAGTTCATTCGCGCGCACCTAACAATTACTGTAGTTCATTTTCCATGCTGCACCCGTGAGCGTGACTTCGTACCATATCATCTGCGCATTTCGCAGGGATTCGAAAATAATGGAGGACGTGTTGAGAGGTGAAAGCACGTTGAAGATGATAAGAAAGGGGATAGCTAGATGAGAGGGGAAGACTCGGGGACATTTTGGCTTTACACTGGCTAGACATTTTGGACGATGTAGAATGAGGGTGAGTGGATTGATAGAAATGACTAGATGACGGGAAAAGAGAGCTCAAATTACGACAGTTTATTATAATCGCAAAAATGGGGAGTTAAGCTTGAAACTTTCCAGGAAACTTTTAAATTAGCTACCCTCACGCTCGTTAGCACCCTAATATGAAATAGTTTGCACATCAGCCATTGGTGGAGCAATACTCAGGCAGGAAGAATAGAAAGCTAGTGTAATTCTTGCTTCAATTGGTATGCAACATCACAAAATCTTTATAGCATATAAAGTCCCCACTCCATCTTTGCTCAGCATCATACTTTGATCTATGATTATGTCGGGCCTTCTCTTAACAATACACCAGATTAATAAAAATTCGCAACATATTTCGTATTTATAACCATAACAAAGAAGAAATAGAAAAATTATCAAGCGATTAATGGAACGAGAAAGCCCAAAAGTTCCATTTACACAGCGAATGTCTAAAAAGGGGAGAATGCTCAGGCCAGTTTAACGAAATTGCAATTTATATGTTTGATGAAGTTTTAATTATATTTTTCCACATGGTCATGTAATAATGTAATTGCATTAACTAATATTACTCCACATGACAATGTTTAGTGCATGATTTAGGTGTGATTTTAATATTGTCTCGGGAACGTTAACCGCAAGATGACCAATCCTTTAAGCTAACTTGGCGCTTGCTCAGAGTTTGAATATTGTGTATTATCATTCCGTCGGTAAGATGACGTGGGCACTATGGATGAGAGAACTAACCAACCTACATTTCCTGCCAAGAAAATATTTCACCAGGGATAGGAAAAACTGGGTCTTAAGACTGATAAAATAATACATAAATAATTTTTTAAACTTTTTTAAATTAAAATTTCTTCTTTCGGTGATACAAAGTAAAATGAAAAGCACATATTCCAACTAGAAAATGATTTGGCCTAAAATGTTTCATCACCCATTCCTTACAACTCCACTAACCTAAGTTTTTTTTCCAAACCCTCTACACGTGCCCATCTTCTGTCCTAAATATCACCATTATGGAGATTAAAAGCTCGCGTGTACAAATACACATTTGTTCCCAGAGGGAATCCTGCAACCTCAAATTTAAAGCGCATGAATATTTCAGGATAGGAAAATTTTCAATTTCCGAACACAATCCAGAAAGGAAGGAGAAGAACCGAGAGGATGAGAGGTTACAAATACGTTTCGTGACAAAAAGGGAGAACCATGGAGCCGGGTTGTTCTCAATTTCGCGACCCGTATTTTGACACAATCCGGCAATCAATAAGAAACTCATCAATCATCGATGTGTTTGCGGAGGAAGAGAAAGAAGAAAAAAAAACGGAAGGGAAGATGTTCAATGGAGTATCTCTGCAGGCATTGCATTTGGGCAGAAGGGGAGGTGGAGGGGTACGAAGGGGAAAATAACGTCCGAAACACAGGAGTTCTCACATCCTCCCGGAGCAATTTTCCACAAAATATCAGCGGTTCCGTTCCCCCACTTACCTGCTTCCGATGGTGAAATGAATAAAAAAATGATCGACCAACACTGGTGGAGAATTCTTTTTCAGGTTCTTAGCTAAAGAAGATTCCCTCGCACTGCGTGAGTGATAAATACTATGATTTTGCCTCCCTATGAAAAAATACCTGTTTTGGCTGATGAAACACTTTAGCTTCAAATATCTTCTGTAATGTAAACAAACGGTACTAAATACGCAGATAGGTCTCCGAATAATTGTTACACTATCTTTTTTTCTGCTTACAATATATGGTGCTTGAATAAGGCGTTGAATAAGGCTTGGCATTAAAATCACCAAAAAAATATCTCAATGACTTACATACTCGTTTATGATGTAATTTTAGAGCAAAACACTAAGTTTTTCATCACGTGAAAAGATTATCTTTACTCGATGAAACCAAAGTTTGTGATATGAGATACATCCCACCAAAAGTAAACTTCTTCCAAAAATCGCTGCCAATGGATCAGGCGTCACTTATGCCACTGCGGCGCGAATTAGATTTACCATCTCAGCAAGATCGGCAGGTATGTTTGAAACAAACATTCGATCTTTGATTAACCTCCACAAGAAAATATCGTTGGGGGGATCTCGGGCACAAATATGGGGCCATGCAATTTGCACTTCGAGACCAATCCAATGAACTGGCAAGTGACGATCAAGGAAATCCCTGGAGATTTTTCAGGTCGCACAGAACTACCAATCTCAACTAAATAGGTACATGAGCAAATTTTAAACTGCATGCCTTCTAGTAGAATCCTTACATCGCTGAGCACAAAAATAACGTTTAGGAGGTTTTTTTGTGAAACCAAAACATAGCAAGCACATTCCACACCACTGAAAGCCATAATTTGAATTGCAACGATGCTAGCGCTACTGGTACATTTGGTACCTAATGTGAAGCTACACAACTCAATTTTCATGTAATATGCTCTAAAATGACGCCTTAACCAGTCTCTATGCTAATTGAAGGAATTTGCATTCGTAGGAGATTATTTAAAAGTTGTAAGATTGAAAAACCCTGTATTGAGGTGAACTCTACGCGACTCATGAAATGAAACTCGAGACACCTATAAATAATACAGCCGTGAAGATGACGGTCAACTAGATTATTGAATCATTGGCAGCAATGAAGATATCGACCCGGAGGAGATTAGCCGAGTAGACTTCACTACTAACATACGCCGTCTGCTACTATTATGCTGTGCCTTACATCCAGCGCAAGGAGTCAACTGTAGCACCCTTAATATAGACCGCTTTTTGATAAAATAACTACAGTTTTAGCTAATAATTAAATAACTAGGATGGATTCGTTTAAAACATTTACTACCATTCGATTTTTTTTTAAACTCATATGCTTTTAATATGATTCTTTTATCCATTAACGCGCAGGTAATTTCGCCTTTTATTTTGTAAATAACAATTATCTGAAAAGGTAGACTTTGTAGAAACTATCACATAAAGATATTCCTTCGTGGCATGACATTGAATAAAAATTATATTAACATTAATTTATGTAGGAATCTCCGTATGTGCTAAATATTTCTGAGGCTATGGTCAATCTGCCTCGAAGAAAGTAGGTACATTTGTTGCCACGCAGTTATTCGCAAATAATACAAAATTGAGAATGGATTAGTGTCTTAATTTTTGAAACATTCCAGTTAATATTTATGTAATCGTTTTTGGCATTAGTGTTTTGCAATAATGCAAGATTACAGGGTGGTTAAATAGTTTTTTTCCTTTCATTGTCACATGAGGATAAATTTCAAGCAATGTGGAAAACACTATTTTTTTGGGTTTATCAATGATATTGGTTGGATAAGAGGACACGTTTGTCTATGAGAAAGTATAGTTTCAATTGACTTACAATTAAACATCCTGAACGACATCTAAACAGTCAGGATACCTTCATCAATACACCAAGAAATAAGGGAGGGATTATATAATGTAATTCGTTCGTCTTCCGACCTGGCCTCATATCATCACCAGTCTTCGAATCGCGTGGGACGTTGAGGAACAATTTGTTAATCCACATCCATTTTTACAGCATTATTACACACATACTGTACACTTTTCTCCTACCTCATCTTCTCCAAAATCTTCTGTCTCCTTCGAAAAAGACAAAAATAACATAAAAACACCCATTATTATTTCCTGGTCCCTCAACACTACTTTGCCTTACGAATGAAACTTATTTTAAAAAAAGTCATCATTGAAGACTACAAAACTTCAAAAAGGCCGCATTGGAGACTTTCTTTCCAACTCTCTTCTATCGTTGCATTTCTTTCACTCTTTTTCCTACACATTCACTCTCTTTTTCCGCCATAATGGCCCGGCTCCTCTTATTCACCTTTTCTCATTCCTCTTTGTTTTCACGTTTTCGGTTGAAGTCACTTCTCTTTCAGTTCCAATTCGTTCGCTCCCTGAGAAACCCTAAGTCTCTCCCGTCAAAGCCTCGTCCCTTCAAAAATAACGAGGAATTGTCCGACTCGCAGTCTTCTCTTCAGTCGTTCCTAGACGCGTCGCGGTCCCAAACCCGCCCGTCTCATATCTCCAGCGTCTGGTTTCCTCATTCGTCGATCCCGCCCTTTCGGAACACCACATACTCAAGGATACACAGAAGGGAGTATTCGTCGCAGCTTCCGCCTTCATTCTCTCCCTGACTTTTCTTTTTTTTTGTCAGAGCTCTATGGTGTGATGATTTTTTCATCCTGCCAGGCTAAACGGCGTTGATATGGATAGATATTAGTATAGGTTTGGTAGGTACATATAATTTGTACACATAAACGCCCATTTTAAAGGGGTTCTATACCTGGGCTAAAAATCTTTTGTCAGATGTTTACGTATAATTTTATGATATTTTATTAAAACTCTTGTACCTATCATCGAGTTTTTGTGGTAAACAGTTTAATTTATTTTACATCATATTGAAAACGACCTCAAAGTCCATTTACATCAGCATTTTAACAGGTTACAACGCATGAACACACAGAATGCACAGAGAGAGAAAACTTTACCTCGGCGGTTTCAAAACCTGCGACCCTTGGGTTTTCCCCGCGGCATATAATTTGTGCATGGTGAAAAAAATGCAAGTTCCACATTTTCAATTCATTCACGATTTTTTTATAAATTTAATAATTCTCCATTAACATTTAATTTCAAGTGGGAAATGAGTAGAATATATTAGGTCCCAAATGTTTATGGTTCTGTCTAAATAAGTTGTTCTTGGGCCTTGGTATAACTGCATCGTGGTTAGAGGATTAGAGCGAAAATAAGCCCTTGGCTGAAACAATTTACCAACAGGGCTACACATTGTGTGTGTAGTACACAATTCTTCCCCTGTTTCTGTGATTACAGCAATGTCATCAGCATATCTTATCATGTCAATTTTCCTTCCATTCACTTTAACCCCCACCTCCAGTGTTTCTCTCACTTCATTTATAGCTTCTTGAATGTATGCGTTAAACAATATAGGAGAGCACATCCTTGTCTTACTCCTTTTCTTATGCGTGCCTTTTCCATGCTATAGATCCCCTGATCACAGCCAACTCGTCCTTGTAAAGGCGGAAAATCCCTTTCTTATCCTTAAATTTCTTCAGTATTTTAAATATCACATGACAGTCGGCGTTATTGAATAAATAAATTAAAATAATATCCAATAACAAATCGCAATTTGCCAAAGCGTAATTTGGCGTAAATAGCAGTGCCGTTCGTGCAGCTGTATCTTCAGTTCTGATCACTTAAATATTACCTGAGGTGGGAGCACGTTTCATTCCTTCTCGTTATCGCTATCCAGAACGCAAACCATTCTGGTAGCGCAATTCTTGCTGTTGTCGTAGGTCGTACTCCATCTATTTAAACTAGCTATGTAAAGCTGCTGACAAAATGTAAAGGAGGACGATCGCGTTGCAATGCAAGCACGCCGTGATAACGACCGTAATAATAATCGTATACGCGTCAATTTTTAACATTTGAATATTCAGATTATTAGAAAAAATACCACGGAATCATTAATAACATTCTGTTTATTACACTACATATAGTGCTTTTAATATTTCATAAAGTATATCTGTTTATCAAAATAGCCTGCAACAAACGAACTTAGGTCGCTCAAACCCCAAAATCACGGATAAAAGTATTTTAAGATTAAATGCCTATTACAGTTATTGGCGAGAAAATGATACATATATAATTTAGGGTACTCTGTTATTTAGGAAAAGTCGTTCATTCAACCCGTTTTCGCAACCTTATATAACGCATCTAAGAGCCCTGCGTAAACCGTCTTGTCTAGATGCGTTGGCACGTCTTACAGAGTTCCAGGATGTGATTGAAATTTTTTAAATTTAATTTGTTGGAGATATTGCCAAAGATAACTGAAAAATGTTTTCAAATAGTTATTCGAGCAGATCATGAAGAATCCTGGGAATTTAAAAAGGTGAGATAGGTATTCACTGACTCCGTCATAGAAATGGCTGATCAACGTCTTGACCAATCGGAAAGCAGGAACCACCCAGGGACTACCGGTGTACTAAACCGGCCGAAATCCAGAAAACGCATCCAGGATAGGACACAAAATTAAAAGCTCTTGATTCTGCCTCTACACGGCCAGGCCAACGAGGCCAAGACCAACCGCCAGGAATTAGACTCCGTAAACAACAAGCATCCATCCATCTCCTCAACTTACATGGCGGTCTGATGGAGTTTTGATGGTCTCCCTCATGCCCTCGGGAAAATGAAAAGCCATAAAGCCATCTGGGATGGAAAAAATTCCCGAGCTATCATATCAAACAGCAACTTGCTTTAGCATGATAGTCAACTCTCAAAATTGTTTTACTCAAACTGTAAGGGGGCACAATTAGCCTATAACGGGGTTGCAATGGTAAATTTTAACACGTAAGAATATTTATATTTTTATGTAGTACCCATGTATATTAAATTATTTCCAATGGCAAATGTAACCTATTTTGACATTGTACGATGCTTAAACTTGACAGCAAACGCCAACTCGACCTAAATACGCCTCCTGTAAAAGGGGAGAAACTCATGTCACTATGGGCTGACCCACACAGCCGGAGTATCGGAGGAAGAAACCTGATACAACAAAACGTTACGTTTCACTTCAGTTCCATGATAACTGTGCATGAAGAATGGCAGGCTATCTGCAATGTTTTAAAGAGATAAAGAGCAAGCGCATGATCGTGAAAATCCATGGAATAAGGATATATTCAACTTAGGTAAACTTCCGCTTAAATAAAAAACTTGTAGGGTTAGAAAACACTAGCTTACTCCAAAGAAAAACCATGGATGTATCTTTAATCAACTAAGATTTAGGTATAAGCTATTAATCATGTATTTTATGATCAGAGGAGTATGCCATAATAGGGAGCTCATAATCGGTCGGTTTGAACCACATTTAAATCACGGTCCCCAGAACCCATCCAATCTCATTGGTGTATCGCAGGGAGTCGCAGGGGGCAAAAATCGGATTTGGGGAGGTGGGGGGTTAAAAATCATGGTATTACAATCAGGGTTCCCCCGAGAAGAAAACTATCAGGAATTATTTAGGAAAAGAAATAGATAAACTGTAATATCATGAAGAGGTGCCATTAGAGTTAAATTAACTGACATCAAACAAAACACCTAACTTCTAGCTAATACGCATCAGGTACGAGAGAACCGTTGAATAAAAAGATTAAATATAAAATATCAGGAAAAACTTGGTCCAAAAATATTTTATAGTGGGTGATAGTTAAAAAAACAGAAGCCTTGGTGTAATGTAGAACCACTTTCGTTGCGTATCCCCGTAACTAAAGGTAATAAACGTGAATACGAACTGTCCAGTAAATTTGTCAACGACCTGAAAAATAAACCCTTATCTCTTTCTCTCGATGAGAAAACATCTATTACTGCCCAAAAAGAGAGGTATCAGGCAAGCTGATGTGGAATAGGAACATAATACGAACTTAGAAGACGTAATTTTCCTTGATATATACCTTGATTTACAAATGTATGTACCTTATGATGATGCAGTTCATCGAAACCCAGGTCGAATATATTTTTATATGTGGAAAATTGCCTCTTCTAAGTTCTTATTAACAATCACTGCAATTATGGTGAAGAATTGCAAAACATCGTCAATTGAATGATCGAGTCTCATGATATTATTATTTATATTATATATTAAGCTATAATACCTCCGAGAATATGTAATTAATACCTTCGAGAATTTTAACAATAGAGTTGTGATGAATAAACTGTAATTTTGTGATTTCGCATTATTTAATGAGTAATACCCAGATTTCAACGCTCAACGTCATATTCATGTAATAACTTCAGGGAACGACAATGAAATGTAATACATAAAAACTGCATTATTTTAGATATCCGACCGTCAAAGTCTCGTTCTCATATCTTGAGTGCAAGCAATTAATATAAGCAAGACAGTTAACTCATGCACTGAGGTCAATGGTTTCTTATGGGACCAAAAACTAACAAAATTGGGGTAAATATTACCCCTTGAAATTGTAGTACGTTGATTTTACTACAATTGTGACCGATTTATCATTCTTGTGACTGGAAAAGTATTTTCCGGGTTAAGGCCGCCTTAGACCTGAAGACGGGAGCTGGAATGCGCCCGAAACTGTCGTCCGCCCAAATGGACCAACGCGGCCTTAACCCGGAAAATATTTTTCCAATTAATCACCACGGAAGCCTCCGTACCAATTCCTGTAACTATCCAATCATGTAAATTATGACCCTTTACCTTGAGGGCAAGCGAAGTAAAAAAGCACAAAAAAACCCTGCGTCGACTCAATGTTTTGTAAACTCGTTCGCTTGATGAGGAGTTCGCTTCAACGACACAGCAAAACAGTAAAAAACATCATATCTTTTTGACACAAATTCATGGGCTTTTATAATCAAGCTGGAGGGGTGAAATTTCCAGAGAATGTTCCAAATCCCCTAGTGAGTCGGAAAAATCAACTCTGAGAATGTCTCCATATTTCTAGCGTAGATAGAATTTCGTTCTTCATTGGGATTAAATGGGAGAAACGAAAAATTTCCCTTCAGATCAATTTTCTTTCGTTCATAAAATATGAAACATTGCATCAAAAACGGCGAAAATTAGACTGATATATACCTGAAAATTATTTTTTCTATGCCAACAACCATTTTCGACCTCTTTTACTGGCTATCAGATTTTTGTCAATTGACTAAGGATACATTTGTCTAAGATTAATCTGTATGAGGTACCGGTATTAGAACGACTTTATGTGTTTAATTAAGATAAATGGTATCATAGTTTATTCAAAGCGATAATATTTCTTTTGCACCGTAGGTCCTGGTCCGATACTGTGTTAGAACTTCCACTTCTATCATGTGTCTACGAACCGAGACACTCAATTCTCGCTGTATATATGCGCACCCAACATTTTTCACTTTTCATTACAAATCTTAAAAACACTATCTACTTCTCTTCCTCCCCGGAGATTTTTTTTGAAACTTCAAAAGCCATGAAATTTGGTCAGTGCCACTCCATCCGTCATTTTGGAGAAGTTTTCACAACCATTCACTGCGTAATATAACTTTCTCGTTCTCACTATTTTACGCTCACGCGTCTCATGAAAGAGAGCGACCTCATTTTTCTACTCAAAATTTTTATTTTCATTCGTCCCTGGGCCCAACCGCTTCTGCACCCTGATTTATTCATTCGTTTTTATGCCCGACATTCAAACAGGCCATCGTTGTAATCAGTGATTCATCGTGACGGAGTTCAGAATGTCGCATTACTTTATCTGACATATAATATTCTTCAACATTAAATATTCATAAAATGTCTAACGAACGTGTAAGTATTAAGAACAAATTATTCTTTGAATGAGATTTAAGTGAACATATTGGTAATTATTATATAATTATTTCATTAGAAATGCATTTGACGTCATAAAGTACTCTTAAGGCTCAGGATTTGTATTTAATAATGACTTTAAGATGTTGAAATGTGTTACTAGTTAAAAATGAGTGCAAAACTAAAAGCAACATTTTTCGTATTTATTCAACATGGAATATTTCTACGTGATACGGTAGAATTTAGTTGTATCACACTATAAGTGGCGTAGTATTTAAATTATATAGATTTCCTTCTGTCACCAGGGTTTCAGGCTTGGGATGATAATAAACTCTCATATAGGTTAGCATAGTCACTTCTCTGCTTGGAGCACGGCATTCATACAAAAAAACTAAAATAGTTGAAGATAAGTCATTGGTGGAAATAGAAAAAGGGCAATGTAGTCGGTTTCTCTCAAATATTCTCGGTAGAGACTTGTATTTGAAAAGATATGGTTAAAGTTTAGATATTAAATAAAAATAGAATATTAAAAATCAGATGATTCCCGGTAGACTCATATAAAGAGTATTGTATTTTAATGCGTTTAGTATATACAAAGCGAAATAAAATGATTATACACACCGCTTAACAAACCCTGTAAATCCACAAATACTTCCTGCTGCAGCCTTAGTCAATTAATACAATATAAACAGATAATCATTGCTGTTAGCAGAAAATTTATGAATGTATCGGCAGGTTAACCCGAAAAATACACGTTCGCACAAAATATTTCCTGTGGTTGCAAAATATAGTAGTTACAGGAATATTATCTTAATACACTGTTTTAACTCTCAGCGCATTGAATAATTAAAATAATATGAAGGAAAAAGAATTGAATTCCATAAGAAATGCATTTAATTAAAATCTGGAAGTGACACAGCAACCTAATGAGATGTGCAAGCGCAGGTGTAGTGTAGTGTTCATGCCCCCGCGGAAAGAAGAGAGAGGTTTGCCACGATTGTGTCACGGAAGTGGAGTGCATTATGTTACAGCCACCCAGCATTGCTCGGGACAAGGTGGGGTTTAGTGGTTTCACAGTTGTTTAGCTCCAAAACTAGTCCATCCCAGAAGGAAATGCATGTAGATGGACGGCGAGAAAAAAGATTGCATCAGACATCAGAATTAGGAATTCCCTAGATTCATCATTATCACATCGCATTGTGACAAACTAATAATTATACTTCATTTTTGTTCTCTCAGTCAAGGGTTCAACGTGTCAAATATTTACCGACACCAGTTACTTAATTGGAGTAAATTTATTGCGTAGTACTGGAAATATCTCGCGTTGATTCATGGGCGAGCAGCTTTAATTCATCTCATGAAAAAGTATGAGCTTATAATAACATATAGTCATAAAAATAAATATGAAAAAGAACATAAACTCAACAGCTAACTCACAAAACAATTAAAAACATAAATAACATTTTTACCTCTATAATCCCCTCAGTATTTATTTTAACAACGCAGTAGTATGAACACCGGTATACTATTACTGATTCTGGTATTCAATGCATTGAATCAAACGCATGATATAACAGTCTAAGTGGTGAGATGCAGAGAGATTGGTGTAGGTGTTGACGATAAATTACTTTTAAAAACTGATACTTCAGTGAAGTCTTTATTTTTTAAGTAGTGGAATATCTCTGTCAAATTTCTGTTAAAAAAACTATAAATCCTAAGAATTATCCGCATTATTCAATCCAGGACGACAGTTTTAATATACCCACCCCAAAAATGTGAGAAACAGAAGCATAAAATAAATGAAAATACTCTGCTGGCAGCCTTAGGGCACATCAAATGTTCAACAGGAGCGCAAAAGAAGGAAGTACCACAATCATGGGAGAATTTCTTGTCATGTTCCACCAGAACAACATTGTGCACATGCATACCACATTCTTTATATGGCGATGAAATAAAATTTAAGTACATGTGGACCTGGCCACATACAAACCAAACTCAGCAAAAAATTAGACATAAAAGGACGCCAGTAAGCTTTTCAATATTGCATAATATTAACCCTCAGCCTACCAAAGTGCTTTACACCTTTTCACTACCAAGGTTGCCATTACCATTTCAACTTGGTTACCCCATTTATTTTTTTAAATAAAAAGTATACCATACGCAGTAGACCCTTAATTTAATGTTTATATGATCCTTATTACATTTGTTTATGATGTTGAACATTTGTTTTCAACAATAAAAATATTTCATAAGTTAAAATTTAAAGTTTAAATAATATGGAAAAACAATATAAATTATATTTTTACCTCTTTATTATTGCTTTTCTAAAAATAAAGCCCATACGGAAGGATGAATTACTAAAAACTAATGTAAACATAAAATATTTTCAATTTCTACCACTTCATTATTACTTATATCAAAAGAAAACCAATACGGAAGGATGAATTATTCATTCATAAGTCTTGCAATTAGCAACCACATTTTCAATACGATGTAGTTTGCACATTGGTTTTTTGCATTAGAAACACATCAATCTTGTTTGTCTATCCTCTTCACGTTCACACACGTAACACCTCTACACAGTGTTCATTTAGGATATTATATCCACTTCAACCAATGTGGCTTCACTCTTGATTCCTACCATTCCCATAGCTAATATTAAGTCGTGATACAAGTCTGAAATATTTTTTTCCCGACTGTGATTATGAGGTAAGCAAGTTGAAGGATAAATTCGTGCAAAACTGAGTTTATGTTTATAAAACACTGAGTTTTCGCTTCCTTAGAAATACTAATCCTTATATATTCTTTTCGCTTGATATTAATTCCCCCGCATTTCTGCCAACTGATGATCCGTTCAAAAGAAATAAGTTTACATATGGTGCTTGCTAGGGTGTCTTAATGACCAAAAATGGCGATTCATATATTGAGAGCCGTTAACTTGCCCCTGCTGCAGCCGGAAGTACTCAGGTGATCTGGTGAATTAAGCACATCATAAAATGATCGAAACTGGAATATGCTAAGTATGTAAGCACCAGAGTTTGATTGGATGCCTATTTGTGCTCACTCGTTTGCAGACCATTACCATCACTACCGGCAAAGTGTGTTCACCGAGAGATTTGTAAGACTTTTAATTATTTAAACGATATTTATACTTATACTTATAATTTTAACAGTATTGGAAAATAAATTACACAATATTTAATGTAGGAAGCATTCATTAAGATCCTCCTTAAATACCGAGTTTTTTTGCCAATAAACAATGACGGCACATCCATTCTGAAACATACTCAGCTCAATATGCACTAAGCTCTTTTGAAATCCCCAGTTACAAAAGTACTCCCAGCATCCAGGGAGTTTCAGTGACTACACAACATTTTGTTTTTACTTATAACCTAAAATAAGAATCCCGTTAATCAATTTGAAAATTTTCAATTACAACAGCTGCATCGTGACAAAATTTTAAATGAATATTTATAAAAAATCACGTTGAATTTATCTCTTCTGCGTAATAAAATAAATAACTGATGAGTAAAAGAGACCGTTATCCGAAGAGCGCGTTAGCATCCAAAAACGCTCCAGTTTTCAACACGTGTTAAACATTTTCCTCTCCCAACGAAGTCTTCATTATCCGGGTGCTAAGGACGGAATCTTTGAGCGAGAATATTTGCCCATGCTGTATTAATGAAGCACAAATGGGAACAAGATGGAGGTTCTAATATTTCATTAGCCACGTGAAGGAGAAGTCTTCATGCGTTCTTCGAAAGAAACACCGAGGACGGAATCCAGTTCTTCCCAATTAGTAATGAGCAGCCACCTCTTTCGACTCCTTTTTAAAGTACATGCTCTTTAAAGAAAGTTCGCTGATAGCTAGTTCTTTTGCATGTCTGTTAAGGCTGCTCTTTGTTTCGGAAGGCTTAATTTCCAACGGATGCTCACTTCGAGAGCTATTTTCAGAGAACATCCTCCAGTCCGCTTCTCTAGTCCCACGACTAAACATTCAAGAGTGAATATTCCAAACTTTCATGCCATTATTAAATTTGCCTTGGATAGCTGCTGCCCATGAAAAATTAAGGGCACGACCTTCCAATAGTCCCTACACTTGCCTTCGCTATTGAAGGACAGAAGATAAACTTCTTAAAAAAAGAAGATAAAAGACAGGGTTTGAATCCTGCCATGAAAAGAGAGTTTGTGGATGAAACCCGATCCATATTTGGAAGTGATTTCGAGAGTGCTTGTAAGAAACAATATTGTTGACTGAACGTACTCACTAAAAACTACTTGTGTTGAAAATAATTAAAACAACTTGTTTCCTTTAAGAAAGTTGATAAGTTGATAGCGGCATCAATAAAGATCGTCAATATTAAGACAATGATAAGGCTTATTGAACTAATACGCGAGCATAACGTGCTGTTATTATTTTCATTGAGTGGAAGTTCAATAGGTTGTATCTCCATCATATTGAAAACTATTCAATGCGATGAAATTCCACAAAAAAGAGTAGTAAACCTTTAAACTTATTCAATTTATCATACAGTGCAATGTTTGTGAAAATTCACCTTCTGACAGGTGTTCTCAGGTTAATGCATCAACCTTCGCATTTTCAAAAACATTGTAAGATAGTTTAGTGCAGGTTGGAGAAAACCCACCACCTGCCACACACCCTTGAGGTGGTTGGCATGGTACTACGTAGATGTGGACGCAGAAGAAGAGAGATTCTGTGAGCCCCTAAGGATTTCCCTTTCCAAAAACTAATAATTGCTCAGTTTCACATTTTCGTATCCACCTGTTTAAAACTGTGTCCATAACAAAGCCTTTCCCATACCTTCCCAAAGCCTTTCCCTCACCCTCAGCTTTCCCCATCCTCTTTTCCTCCTCGTTGCTGCAAAACCTCTCAACCTCTCCCCCCTCCCCACGCACACGATACCTACCGTCCCATTCCACCCCCGCTGCTTCAGAAGTGTTTCCATTTGCTTTTAGACTTTGGCCTCCCGGAAACTTTTTCAATTATTTATCGTTTTGTCATCCGCTTCGGAAGTTTTCGCAAACTATTCTCCACCAACCAATTGATGCTTCCCCGGAACGCTCCTCTTCCTCCCTCCTCAAGCTGAGAGAGGGTTTAACGAATTCCCACGGGAAGGACGAAACTCTCCTTTTTACTCCAGCGGTGAGTGCAACTCGACGATTCGCGTAATTGCACCGTGGCTCCAAAGGATCCTTGGTCACGAATGTTCTGCGGTGGCTTCCCATAAAATATGGGTGAAACAAGTTATCCTGATTTCAAGATAAAAAGACTTCATCAATAGCTAATTTATATCTTATCTTCTTTTATATCTTCAGGTGCAATACCTACGCAAACAAACAAATCATCAAAAATATCAATTTCCTATACTATACCGCTATTCTAGACCTTTTCATGGAAGACATTGTCTATTTCAGAGCACGTGAGCATTAAATAAGAAATGACAGACCAAAAAAAGTTAGTTTAACTCGTTTAAAAAAAGTCACTTATGTTTATTCAACAATCTTTCTTAAACGTTAACGATTTGATTCCGTTAAATAAAATAATTAAAAGCTGCCTTAGCCAACCGTTTCACTCGAAACTGATACTAAACACTCATATAAATATACAAAAACCGTGCATGCCCCCTCAAGAGTGTTTGGCACCGGTTTATTCACACCAAGAATCACTCGTCATGGTAAAAGGTCGAGACTCGCGAACTCCGCCGCCTGGCGCGAACTAAAAACAAGTAGAAGAATGGACGGCGTAACTGTAAATTTACGAGAATGATGGGTTGACAAACATGCTCATATGCAATCAGTGGTGTACCTAAGGTTTCTGGTGCCCCACTCATTCACTTTCATCTTATTCTATTTTTAATCTTTTTGTTCTTACTCTATATTCTATACATTTTTCTGATTGGATATGCGGATGAGATTGTTCACTTCAACATTATCCAATCTTTGGGGAAGAAAAAATAGCCACACCGCTTAATCCATGATGACGCCCCTGGAAGGGACCAGTGCCGTCACTTGCTAGGTACACCACTGCGTGTAATATACGGTTTATAACACGACTTTTGATTAGTATTAATGATAAAGGTATTCAACGAGATACTAATTCATTCAGATAACAAAATCATCCGGGACATTTCAAGCGCTATGAGCTGTTAGGAATAATGATAGTTATGAGTAATTACACACTAGTAGAATATCTAGTCTGCCATGTATTATTAAATGTTATCATCATACCTAGACAGCCATACTGACATGATAGGAATATTGAACAAGTAAAAAAAATTAAAAAATCAAAGAGAATCCCATTCAGTCATTGAAAACAGGATAATAGAGCAAGAAAACAACGCTACATATCCTTATTACTAACATAACAGGAGGCGTCAGTCATAACTATTGGTATCATAGAGTATCATTTAGTATGTCACAAGTTACTTTACGCTCTTAAAATAACTCACCAACATCAATTACATTGGAAAATTCATGGACAGAGAGAATGAATATTAAGAGAAGTAGGATGGTGGAGGTGAAAATAACAAGCTAACAAGAGTAAACCCTTAACCAGTTATCCCAAACATAGGTGCGACAGTATGCATTAGGTAATAACTCATCTAGGAATGAATTCTCAATAATATGTTTGGAATGATACTGACACTCTATGGATCGGAAACATGGACCAATGGAAAAGCAGACCAGAAAAGATAACAACCTTAGGTTATCTAGTGTCGGAGAAGGATACTGAAGATAAAATCATACTAATATATAAAAATTGAATGGTGTCTGTCTGTTGCTCAATCACGCAAACACTACTGAACCGATTGAGCTGAAATTTTGTATGTAGTTATAAAATATACCGGGATGAAACATAGGCTATATTAAAAATCTGTCAGAGCCCCCAAAGGCCCCCCTGGGGGTCCCCTGTGGTCCATGCTAAGCATTGGGTTTGATGCAGTGGTTTTATTTAGTGGCTGGAATTTTTTTTATCGGATGGCTAAATAAATGAAGTTTCTAATTCTTTCAATGGATTTTCTTTAACGATTCGTAATTGTCTGAATATTATATTTTTTGCTGAAAAATCTGACATTTTTCTCTTAAACCAACAATAGCATATTTCCTTGACAACCAGAGATTTGAATTCCAAAGGATATTCACGCATCTGGCATTTAAGTTTTCCTGCCGACCCATGATAGCACGTAGAAGGAAAATTTGTATAAGAAGGGCCCTGAGTCCCAAGGGCCCCATGATAGATTGCTTCGGGGGGTAATCGATAAATTCAATGCATATTTACAGGTATACTCTTCAATGTCTATTCTCTAAGTAGTTCTCATAAAAGGGAACTGCATACGAGAGAACACTTATGTATAAAACGATACACATAAAGGAATTAAACGTGGAAGAATATTTACGTGCAGCGAATAGTAATGTTAATAAGGCCTCTGTTGCTACATCAAACACGGCGTCGTTTATTATAGTTTAATACTCATAGGTATTACACGTATTGGAACCGTCTGCCTCTCATTACGATTACATACTGTTTATTAGACCAATTCCCACATAAACGTTACGAGTTATTGATATAAACTTAAACGTGTTAAAATGCAGTTTACTTACATTCACTGAATCATCGAGTTGCCTATTCGAGTCTCTCACTTGCCTCTGTGTTTCTTCTCCTTGGACTTAGAAATATATCCATTAACATGCCTAATAGAATAAAGGGTAACCTTTTCAAAAAATCTTCTAAAGCATGAGGAATGTCTTCTTTGCGAGAAAATGAGTCCTTACATGAAAAACGACAAAGGTTAGCCTTGGATGCTTAAAGAAATGCCCACCAGCGATCTCATGATCATCTCCCCGTGGTGTTTCAGGGGTTACGCTAAGAACCGCACACATTTCGTCCTAATCAAACCTACTGACGGGTAACCAGCTATAAA
Organism: Pyrrhosoma nymphula; assembly: GCA_963573305.1. Classification (NCBI taxonomy): domain Eukaryota; kingdom Metazoa; phylum Arthropoda; class Insecta; order Odonata; family Coenagrionidae; genus Pyrrhosoma; species Pyrrhosoma nymphula. The sequence goes on from OY754334.1 coordinate 44,943,359, forward strand.
AGTGGTTCAAATATTGAGCCATTTGTTTCGAAACTTCAATCTGTTTTTAGATGGTGGAAATTAAATTGCGTCACTACATGCTTCTTGCCCGTAAGAATAACGGATATTCTGCGCAATGGACGTCATCGGTGCATGAAAATTGGCAAGTGCACTATGTCTGATCACCATAGATTTTTAATTTTGTAACCAATGATTATGATTTAGGAAACAATGAATATAGCCACCCTTTATGCCAAAGGCATAGTACGGGTATTGAAGGATTCATAGGACAAATAAACATCGCTGCTATTGAAAATGCTCCTTTTGACGTTGTCAACCGCTAGATTATACTCTACTCTCCTATCCTGATTAAGATACTCAACGCAGATATCAACGGTGAATGGCGAAACTCAATTAAGTCATTCAATGCAAATATATTTATGTAATCAAGGGAAGTGCTCAAACTGTTATTCACTCAGAAGACGGCTCAAGACAACTTGAGGGATGAGGTCACCATCTATCAACCTAGGTGATATTTATGAAGTAGTAATGAGTCTTCGTGGCCCATTTTTGGGTTTCCCGTGCATTAAAGAGAACAAACAATCACTCAACTCTCCGTGTACGAAATGGAAAACGAAAGAATTACAACGATCACTCTTCAGGTTTTGTGGTTTTCTTTAAAATAAGTTCAATGTTTTTCACATCCGTTGAAGTTCAACGGGTACCTTCAGCTAGTGGACTGATAAAATTAGAAATGAAGATGTTCACATAAAGATAGAATAGGAAAAGACCATGGAAGAACATGGAACACCATCGAGAAATGAAGAACCAGAAGGATTGGGTACCCTCAGAGGAAAAATGAATGTGTGAAGAATATCATTGAAGGAAAAATTGAGGAAAAGATCCCAAGAAAAATGTCAAGGGATGAAAAAATAGACCGAATAAAGAAGACAGAATAAAAAAAACTACCAGGAAGTAATGAAACTGGCAATAGATAGGGAAGAACGAAGGGCTTCAGTCAACCAATCTTGGGATTGGACGACCAATGATTATGAATATTTTTGAAAATACAATGAAAAGCCAGTGTTTGTTATACTCTCACCGTATATTCTATTTGCCCGCTACATTGCAATAATCAAGATAACGAGTATAATAGAGAGAACTCTCAGAACAATTGGCATCTTAAATATATTGTAAAAGTATAACGTTTTAGATAAAGTTTAGGCTCCTTGTTTAGGCACTTTGATAAGACTTTAAGACAGCGACACGTAATTATTTAGCTTTTCTTGTGGCTATTTACTCCACAATATTTTAGACACTCAGCAATTTCCCCCCCTTAAGGAAAAATAAACAACCACATCAGAACCGGCCACATTTCACAAATTGGCCGTCTAGTCTTCGTGTACCGCAATTGTTTGAAATATAACGCAATACGGCAATAGTTCATTCAAGATTTAGAGCTCAAAGAATTCCTTGTGTATGATGTGAAAATAAAAACATTCACGGCTACTTCAATTTAAATTAAATTGTAATGTTTACCATATAAATATCCATTTAATCATTTTTACCGCTGAAAATCTTCTTATACAAAGTAAGTCATTTTTTATCCCATATTTTACACAAAAAAAGTGTACGCCAATTTTCAACGGGTAAATTATTTTACCACTTACAAATGTGGTTTAATCCATCACTTCTTTCATACATATGTTTTCCATTCAATTCCCGAAGGAGAATAAAAGAAACCAACACATTTTCCTGCTCACCGTCCACCATTCACACGAAAAAAGACCCATAGACGTTGCTTGGGGGAAAATTCCACGGTATACCTGGTCAACACCCCTAGAAGTCATTGCAATGAGCAATCACCTCAAAGGGGGAGAGATAGGGGGAGGAGGGGGGAGGGACTCGCATTTGCATATCGCCCGACGACGCAAACACGATTGAGAACGACTTATGGCCGGCGGAGACCCCGGGTATCCTGCGACAGTGGGACCGCCACCACACACACACACAAGAGCGGTCCTTACCCTTTCCCCATTCCCCATACCTTGCCCTGGCTGACTGAGAGCTACTCCCGCCCTCTTTCCAATCCCCCAACCCAGTCAGTCTCTCCCTTCCCCCCTCCATCCCCTCGGAATCTAATTCCCTAATTGCGTTCCATCCGTGGCGTGATAAAGCCATTACTCACTCCCGTGGCACACATAGCTCTCCACCTCTTCGGTTTTCCCCGGATCACACCGCCGGCCAAGGACGGAGACAAACACTCCGGCAGAAACACATGGACCACCGCCACCGCCTGGACTTGGAATCGGGAGCTTCGACTTCCTCTTCTATCTCTAAAAGGGAAGGACTAGGCAAGGAGCTTTTAGGGACTAAAGTTACGTTTTCAAGCAACCATTTTGACGTCATTTTGGTGCCGTGTTGTGCATCACGAAGGAGGTTAGAAAATAAATGAAGGCGACATTTCAATTGATCCTAGAAGCCGATTCAGCCATTGCAGTCGACACAATTTAAACCTTACTCTGGCTTACGTTTCCGGTCGTAATGGGTAATGCAATTTCTTGTGATTGGTACGTAATGCCTTATTAGCATAAAATCCTTTTCATATATTCCTCTTCTTGCCTCACTTTAGCCCGTGATAGTTCACGTACATGCCTTAAACATTTCATTTTAAGTTCCTTTGACTCAGCGGCTGAAAACCGATGACGGAGGAAAACCGTGAGGCTCGTTCAGTTCTCCTAATTATTCCTCTTCAAAGTAGAGTCTCTGAATAAAAATGGATTTTCACGAGGAGTATTGGCGATGAGCTTATTTCAATTTTTCCGATAATCTGATGATGGCCCAAAACTCCTCGTGAAAGGATCACGTGGCCAACAACTGACAGGCAGAAAGCGTCGGTCCTCACTCCGTGCCGCAGTGTCTGGACAACTTCGATGGCAACGCATCCAGCGTTGAGGATATCGCGTCTGATTGGTGCGCAGTACGGCAGCGCAAACACGGCTGCATAAATACATAGCTTAAGCCACTAGAAACCGCCGCTGTATCTATTATTTGAGAAATTGCAGGGTGTGGTTATGTCGGGGTCACGTTCGTGTGTTACACGTAGATTCCCTAATGAGATGCGTTACTTGTCTTGCATTGGCTTTTCGGTGAGTACTGGTGCAAATTCGGAACATTAAATAAAAACTTTACTTCCATTTGAATAAATAACTTATACTTTCCACACTTTTAAATTGTGGAAAAGTACAAGGTTTTTATTTAAAATGGATATCTTTCATTTCCACGAAGTCAAGCCTGAAACAATCAAATTTAAAAATTTGCTTCATATTTATATATTTCCCATCATTATCTCTAATAGGTTAAATACGATGCAATTAGATAAAAAGAAGCAGTACATGAAAGTCTTTGTATGGAGTGTGGAACTAGGTATATTGGTCAGAAATTGTACCATCGGAAAAAATTACCAGAATAGAGTACAAAGCCATCGAAACCTGGTATTGGAAACGGATGATGACGATAAAATGAATCGCTAAAATGAAGAAGTGCTCAGAATATCCGAAGATAAAGGGCATATATGAAGCATAGTAAGACAAAGAAGGACCAAGTGGATTGTAAAAACCTTGAAGTACAATGAATTTGTCAATAACATAATTGATGAAACAATAAAAGATTCCACGAGGAAGACCATGGGACTAAATGACTGAAACTGGAAGGAATTGAAAACCAAGGGGGTTAATGGACAAATAAAAAGGTATGTGGGAGTGATAAAATACATGGATGTAATAGAGTTAGCAATGAATAAGGAAGAATTGAGGGCTGCGGTTCACCAACCTTAGGATTAAAACACTATTTCATTACCTTAAACTGCAACTTGGGTGAGTCAGAATAAGCATAAGAGTATGATAAATGCAGTAGGTAGGGGGTATAGAGAGAACTAAGAGCTGTATATAGTAATTTAGTAGATGACAATAGCTTATTGAACAACTTGAAGTTGACAGACAACGGATGTATAGTTGCCTTGGGGGCCTCGATAGTCAAACGCGGAGACGATATTCTTCTGAAATCTGAAAACTTTTGTTCATGTCGTCTGTTCTTCCAACAAAATTTTATGATTTATTTCCAATTGAAAAAATACATTTTTTTATTATTTTAGAAAGCGAAATAATAACAAAAATAATGATAGCATCACTAAAATTACGCACTGGTGGTGTCAATTTATTACGACTTTTAATATACAAGATTTTGTTTATATATATTCGGAATAAATCACGTACATTTTGACATTGACTTTGTTTAATTTTACTAAAAGGTAAACTAATGCTTGAGGGAAACTAAAAAGACATTTTTGTCGTATGAAATTCAACGAAAACATTTATCCGTTAATTCTCTGATTACATAACCTCAAATATATGGTTAAGATATCATCTTCAATAAATTAAACATGAGGATAATTAAAGACAATTATTAACAAATTGAAAACATAATGAAATTGAAAAATCCCGATCCTACTAAAAAAAATCAAGGCATTCACCGCGAAGTGGTGTAAGTGCGAAATTACAAAGAGGGAAACGATTCGAAGAGTTACATAACTAATTTTCCTGCGAAAAAAACGCACAGGTTATGTGTTGAAAAAGTTTGCGATGAATATGGATGGAAAATACGGATGTTAGTATAATAAATATATTCACATTGATTATATTTTAAGGTAGTTCAAGGATGAAGTAAGAGTAAACTGAACCAGTAAATCATATCATCCTAGTCCCTATAGACGCCGCGATTATGTGAACTTATGACTGATTCTTGTAAATAATTTTTAAGCAAACAAACAATGGCATCAAAGTAAATTATAATCCAGAAAATGACTCGCCTATAGATATCCAATTGATAAAATTTCAGAATACGCGTTTAATTTGATCCACATATACGTTGATTCTACATTTGTCCATGCTCCACATCACTACGATTTAAATAGCAACTGGAGGAGGGATTAGCACATAGATGTAGAAAATCATGGCTTAGAGTTAGTTTAGGATAGTTAACTATGATCTGTATTTTCAGCACAAAAATAAAAAACGGGACCTTCACATTTTCAACAATGTATATTCTCTACTTGAAGGCTTTTTTACCAAACCACATGAATAACGTCGATATAAAGTCAAAATGGTCTTAAGTTATTGAAAAAACGTTATCCACTTTGCCTTACGCATAATTCTGTTTCATATGATAGTAAAAATTAGAATTTATTTCTTTTTTATCTGGAAGAACAACATGTATACCTTCCGAATATTATTAAAAAGTACCCTATTGCTTAGTAAAACCAATCATATTGCGGCAATGATTCGTTTAAAGTATCCTATTATACAACAATCGATAGTCAAAATATAAATAGATAAAATATAATTTTTTAAATTATTTTTTAAATTTTACCTTGTAAATGCCTATCAATTTAATATACAGAGGGTAAACTAAAGTTTCTTTTTGGTCTAGGTACTTTTTTTCTAGTAATATATATCTTCCTATTTGAACTAATGATACATAAGGAATTCTTAGTGGCAACAACATATTGATAGTCTAACAAATATTATGCGACAAACACTGAAAAAATTTTACTTCATCAGGAATAAATGTCCTTTAAATTTCCTTAGGATAATATATAACGTGTTAGTACATTCCACACTAAGTTATGGCCATTTTGTTGGGGTGGCGCTTATTTGAACTCCTTGAAACCTGCCATTTTTTTTACAAAGAAAGAATTATTCGTGTAATTTTGAAAAAGAACAGATTTGAAATATCCTTCCCACTCTTTCTTCATTTAGGCTTGTTTCCATTGAGGCATTTATATATTTATAAGGTTCTACGGTGTTTTTATACTAGAAGTGGTAACTCTGAAATATTTCTGTGCCTGCCTTTTCCCTTACCCTGCGTAAAAAAGTATTCCCTTACCCAAACCAAATTTGACGATATTTAAAATATGTTTTTTGTATGTAGGGCCAAAGGTTTATAATCTATTACCCCATTCATGCATTGATTATAAGTCTGTGAAAATATTTTTGGAAAATGTACATTCTTGGCTTTTCACCAAAGAGAGTGTAAAGGAAATATTGTTGTAAATATTGTTACAAATGTGTTATAAATAACTCCATAAGTGTTATTTATTAGCTTCTTAATGTACGCACTTAAATTTTTAAGTAATTGCCTTAGTTTCACTACATGATCTTTATGTAAGTTTAAAGTGAAAACATAACATGTTATTATTTGATGGTAGCCTTAAACAGGTTCTCCTATTGATAATGTAATGTAATATGCGTAAAAATATTATCGAAAAATGTACAGTCTTGGCTTCGAGCCAAAGAGAATGAGGAGGAAATGTCGAAGTAAATGTTTTATAAATAACTCCATAAACTGTTAGTAAGTAGCTTCTTAAGGTACGCACTTACATTGTTAAGTAACTGTCTTGGTCTCACTGCATGAGCTATATGTATTTTTAAGTGTAAGCATAACGTGTTATTATTTTATGGTAGCCTTAAAACAGGTTCTCTTTCAAGGCTACCTAAAGTTACTTAAAACTTGCTATTGAAATGTCTTTTGTGTATAGAGTAATAAAACAGGTGCAGTGCGAAAAGTATGGGATGAAGATCAATCACAATAAAACGAAAGTAATGAGATTTTGTAGAAGTAAGAAGGCGGGGCTGAATATGAGGGTGGGAGGGCAGAAGATAGAACAGGTCGAGCAGTTTACGTATCTGGGTAGTATTTTGGAGGCGAATGGGTTTAGTGGTAAGGACATCAGATGCAGAATTGCGCTCGCTAAAGATGTATTTTCGAAGAGAAGGGAATTGATGAGGGGGGGTCTGAGAAGAGACGTAAAGAAGAGGCTGGTGAAAACTTTAATATGGAGCGTGGCGCTATATGGGTCGGAAACTTGGTCATTGCGAAGGGAGGATGTTCGTAGACTTGAGGCACTTGAGATGTGGGTTTGGAGAAGGATGGAGAAGGTTAGCTGGATGGCGAGAAAGACGAACGAGGAGGTATTGGATATGGTCGGAAAGGAGAGGAAGCTTGTAGCAGAGGTTCGGAGAAGGCAGAAGAGATGGATGGAGGAGGTTTTGAGAGGAGAGGGCATGTTGAAAAGAGTGATAGAGGGGAGAAAACTGGGGAAGCGTGGAAGAGGAAGGAGGAGGATAGGAATTCTGGACGAAATAAGAGGAGGTAGAAAATATGAAGAATTGAAGAGGGATCTAATAACGCGCCATCCTTAGGAGGGAAAGCGAGACAATTTCTATGAGGTTGGGATACAGAATGGGGACTGTCCAAGAACCTACCAATCAGCTGGTAGAATACTTGAATGGAATGAAAAGCAATTCACCTAGGTAGAATTTTTAAGAAGAATAGGTAGAGGTGACAGCTGGAAGCTAAAAATATATTTATTTTTATGAACACAAAAATCTCTCAAATCTGACGAACATTTTTAAATGAACAATAACTAAACAATTAAAAAAAAACAGTTAAAGAGCTCCTGCGGGAATCTTTGCCTTCCAAACAAAGGAAGTCCATATTGTAATGAGCCCTAAAATTGGAAGAAGATTGGAAGAAATAAATAATAAAATGTAAATAAAACGGCTGAAATTTAAAGATGAATGACTATGTGGATAAATGTCCATTTCTCGGACGTTACTTACACTTGGCTTTTCTTTCAAAGTATAATCTATACATATAAACACAAATAACCACCGTTCACAATCTTGGATCCGCGATGCATTTATAGCAATGAATAATCGCGTAATAGCGCTAAACAAGAACAATCTGCTATAAAATGCCGTCGGTGACTTCTCAGCAAGAATATTAATGATTTCCTCAAGAATTCAACTTCCAAAATTGTGATCCAAAGAAAGAGCCTTCGACGCACATCCAAAGGGATCGATAAGTGTCATACCGATAAGTTACGATTATTCCATTCAACGTCCGTCAAATAGTTTTCCGCAAACTTTTCAGATTTTCTCCCTCTTGCATCAGGGCAGTATGTTGGAGATGGGTTTGGCCTGAAATCCACACTTTCTAAAGTCCATAATCAATCAATCACCTTACGAGTCTGGAGCTCGCTCTTACAACTCCTTTTTATCCCTTTCACACGCAACCGACGCTGTCTCCAACCATGCTAAAACCCTCATCCCTTCATTTATTTCAGTCGAGCCACCCACCTCACCATTTCACTACTTTCCCAAGACGCGTCCTACTTTGCTGCTTTTCTGATTCACCTCTTCCTTTCTACTTTTTAAGCTCTTTAAGTCTCCATAAAATTGCTATCCATCGAATATTCAATGTTGTAGAAAAACAGTAGGTAATAATTTCAAAAATCACATTTTTTCGGGAGTTAATAAATTTTGCGTAAAAATGTATCGTAATTAGTTCGTTTCCGAAGTTTTTTCCGGGATACAATGAATTCACAGAATTTACAGAACATGAAACTTACATTTTATAAAACATTTTATCAGACTTACATGGTATAAAATTTTACATATAATTATTTTTCTCCTCGGATGTGAGCATTAGTTTTTTTTGAGTTCTTTTAATTTGTTTGGAGTATAGTTTATTTTGGCCACTAAGTTCTATGAATTAGTTCTCATCAAATGCCAATGTTTTCTATAGTAACAAAAAACCTCTAGGGATATTATAAAATTATTAGATAAAGTAGATATTTTTAGTTTAGTGATTGATTTTTTATTCCAGATCGTCATGTTTAGTAATTCGCACTATTTCTTTAAATAATATATTCCATAGGTCATGTATGAATTCTGATTATATTATTTTTGTGTGATTTAATTAAAATATTAAGTTGTCCTTATTGGATGATCTGAGTGCGCATATTTGAGCATTGGATTTTATTGGTATTTTATGTTGATGGATTCTATTTTAAAGATTCTGATATGCTTAGCCTAGGTTGATGCTGTCACATTTGTTTAGAGGATTTGAAAAAGCGGCAATTCTTTCCGATTCGGATTACCTACTGACTTTTTTATAAAGAGGTCGAGAAAGTAGATACAACTGAAAAATTATAATAAATTAAATAAGTAACCATTTTTAGTTTGATAATGTTGATTAAGTGAATTAGTACTCAAGGTATTGATATAGATATATTTAACACTGTGGCTGATAAATTACTAAACAACAAATAAATTGCTTCACATTTCCTCATTTTTTATTCTTAATTTGACTGCATAAATATTTGCAGACTCAGTTATTTTTACTGTGTGGTTTAGGTACAAAGCATGTTCTCTGAGAATCTTGGCATGGGTTACCGTTTTCGCTCAATACTAAAAGACTTATCTCAAGACTTAAAAAAATACAACTCATTATTTTTACGGGGTGCATTTACATTTTTTCATACAGGCACCGAGAAGGGGAATATGACAGAAGGGTAAAGACACCAAACTTTAATATTCTAAGTAAAGCAAACACATAGTTTATAAAGGACTTGTTAATAGCATTTGTCCCACAAGATTACTAAGGCATAGTTCCAATGTCTTTAAATTACTGAGGTTTAATTACTCACCCACTCAAGAGTGATTTGCTTCTGAAGAAAATGTAAGTTATTATTGGCGTTAATTAAGAACGCATTCTTTATTTAGCTACCTAATCTATATAAAATACAAATGTACAAAATCACCGATATTCGTTTCGCAGCAAGCACGGTATGTTTACTCTACACATCATTAAATATATTAAAGGCCTACTCCATAATTACATACACTTATTACTTTTCAAAAATCCTGCACAATTAACCATTAAGATTCTCAGGTAATTCCGTACTCAGGGTACACAAGATATTTATTTTCACTGCGGGAAATTACCTTTGTAGGATTAAGGGTTCGGTTTTATATATTCTTCTCCCAGTAAGTTGAAGCAGTATTTAGAATATTCAAATGAATTTTATGCAATTGATATATGGAGTTTTTTAGATAATATTCTTTCTAAGATTGAGCACGACAATTGAGTTTGAATTATTCGATGAATTTCAATGCCCTTGGAACTAAATCAAGTAAATTATGGTGACACACAACCCCAATATTAGAAACACTTGAATCTCAATTAGTATTCCTCTGTTACCACTAATCAGGCGAAATTAGGCCATTCCTCCTCCAGTCTTTACTGCAGCCATCAGGGAATGATGAAAAGATAAATTATCTATGACCCAGTGCCGCATTCATCTACTTCACACCGCTGTTTTTACGAGCACAAAATCGAGAGCTGTTTCAGATAAACGGTAACATTACCCGACGGACTAATTCAGGTCATTTGACATGATATACTCCAATGGTCAGTATCATGTAGCATTAGGCTCCATTCCCCTACGCGGGGAACGGTATCTACGACTTAGGAGATTTACGGCAATTACACCATTCACCAACCTTATCTGCTCGGGTTCCCTATGGTGCTTTTGCGGATTAAGGTCTAAAGCCATCTAATCCCATAAAACTATCAACGATCGATGCAGTTACTTTTTTCCAAAATTTAATTAATTAAAACTGTTCAGAAAGCTTCGAGATTGATTAACCGTGTACTTATTCCACGAAAGCTGATGGCAGGAGATAAATTTTTATTCCAGATGACGGCCAGTTTGGCCACCCCTTATGTCTTTTCGTTGACACTTTCAGACAAACCTCTCTCGTTGCCTCCACCATAAGGGTTTGCCGACGTCCTCGCTACGTCAACACCTGCTCATTGACAACTGTGATATATGCGTTTCTACACCAGGGTGTGGTTGGCAACGCTTAAGGGTTCTGGCGACACTCTTAGGGTCTCGGATGGACGGTGAGGAGAGCTTTCAGGGGAAGAGGCGTTGAGGTGGAGGGGGAGACGTGCGACTGGCAGGGGCTGTGATTGAAGGGATTCACGAACACTTTGAGGGTCACCTCGATGGTGTGCGAAGGCCATGAGAAAGATTGGTGTTCTTGCTCCACGGGGGACCTCTGGTGTTTGCACTGTAGGTCGACCGCAGGTGACGACCGTTAAGTTTGTGGCCATACGATGAACCACGTGATCTAGTGAAGACCTGGCTAGAAAGTTTAAATATTGCGATGATAAAAATGCTTCATTTAAGGTAAGGATAAGATTTTACATGTATTTAAATTTATTTTAGTGTAATTATTATGAATGAAATATGATTTAATTATAAATTTAATGTACCAAATGACTGAATGTGTGTTCAATGTATAGTACGGTATTTATGTAAATCCATGATAATTTACAACTTAATGTTGAACATATAAGACAATCGTTGTTTTCTTTTTTCAGTACATATCTTTGTAACTTTTATAATATATTTAAGAATGTTTTTTTCTTAAATTGTTAGGAAATTTATAATATGGTTAAACTGAGGGCATCCTTAAAAATGGTACAACTTATGAGATACCCAATGCCACTATTTCCAAATATGTACCTTATTGTGTGGTGTCAGCTTTCGGACGTTATTACGCGTGTTGTATTTTTACGACAACAGTTTCTCTAGCCATCCTGATGGCGTCTTTCGGTCAGAAGTGATGACGCCAGCAGGATAACAGGAAATACTGTTTTTGGTAAGTTTTTTTAGATTTATGGGATTAAACTATACTTTTCAGCAACAGTTTCGCCATGCTATTCTGCCGGCTTCGTCAGGATTTCTAAATCAACAATGAAAAATAAATAAACAAACTAAAGCGGTTTTTATGTAGCATGATTAATTAATAATTGGGTTTTTCAAAAGTATTTTCCACGTATAAGGAAGTTTGTAGCTATCTTCTCTGTTTAGGTTGTTATGTCTTTTTTCTATTTCAATGGCTTCCCTGATGAGCCGTGGAGAGTAGCTAATTTCTTTACATAAAACCTTCCCCGTTTTGAGGTCATTACTGTGGCCTTCTAAAAGTGTGTGCTCAGCCACGGCAGAGTGATACCAATCTTTCTCCCGAAGAGCCCGTTCGTGTTCCTTCAGTCTGCATCCTATGGATCTCTTTGTCTGGCCAACACATCAGCATACAAACCACCGAGACTTTATGGATTACCGAAAATTCACAAGTTTGGCATCCCTTTACGGCCTATTGTAAGTTCTATAGGATCTCCAACCTATAAACTGGCAAAATATCTAGCTACGGATATTCAAAGATTTGTTGATTTAATCTCTTCCCATGTTAAGAATTCAGAACATTTAATTGAAATTATTCAAGAAATGAAATTAACTTCAGCGGATATTCTCGTGATTTTCAATGTCGTCTTACCTTTTACGAAAGTGCCTGTCTTGGACTCCATCAGTTAATTGAAAAAGCTGACAAAACAAGGTATCCAGAGCAACTACCCTAAATTGGCAGTATTTTGTTTAAAAATGTATACTTCATATGAAACGGGGATATATAATGGATATATATGACCAAACGGAATATATACCTATACCTAAACGGAATATAAACGGAACGGGGATATTTATGACCAAAGGGAAGGTGTAGCCAAGGGATCTACTCTTTCCCCTGTCATCGCCAACCTTTACATAGAAGACTTTGAAAAAGAAGCATTAAACACCTTTAGCCATCAACCAACAGTTTGATTAAGATACGTTGGTGATACATTCATTATATGGTCTTATGTTAAGGAGATACTCGAGAAGTTCTTAATACATCTCAACAGTCATCATCCATCGATCCAATTTACGATGAAAATTGAAAAAGTCGGACGCCTACCATTCCTAGATGTCATGGTTAAGAGAAAAAAAGATGGAAAACTTGGACATAGTGTGTATCGGAAAAAGACCCATACTGATCGATATCTCAATACACGTTCCCACCACCAACCACTGCAAAACGCATCAGTTATCAAGACCCTATTTGATCGCGCTCGCAGAGTTTCGGATGCTGACTCCATCTCTGAAGATATAAAACATTTACGGGAGGCACTGAAGGATAATGGTTATAGCTATACATTAATTGAAAGTATTAGAAATCAAAAGCCTAAGGAGAAAGAGAAATCCACGCCTTTGGGATATGCTATGCTACCTTACATCGCGGGAACAACAGATCGCATAGGTAAAATCATGAAGAAGCATAGCATCATTACAAGATTTAACACCACCTCCAAAGTGTATGATCATCTTAGAGGAGCTAAAGATCCAATATCTCCCACTATGTTCGAAGACATATACTAAATTTTCTGTAGTTACGGGACATCATATGTTGGCCAGACAAAGAGAGACATAGGATGCAGACTGAGGGAACACGAACTGGCCATTCGGAAGAAAGATTGGCATCACTCTGCCGCGGCTGAGCACACACTTTTAGAAGACCACAGTATTGACATCAAAAGGGGGAAAGTTTTATGTAAAGATTTTAGCTACTATCCACGACTCATCAGGGAAGCCATTGAAATGGAAAAAAGACCTAAAACCCTAAACAGAGAAGATGGCTACAAACTTCCTTATACGTGGAAAAGACTTTTGAAAAACCCAAGTATTAATTAATCATGCTACATAAAAACCGCTTAAGTTAGTTTATTTATTTTTCATTGTTGATTTAGAAATCCTGACGAAGCCGTCAGAATAGCACGGCAACACTGTCACTAAAAAAGTATAGTTTAATCGCAGAAATCCAAAAGAAACTTACCAAAATTAAAATGAACTGTGGAAATACTGTTGTCGTCAAGAGACACCACTGTACGTTATAAAGATTGGAGGAGAGGGTTCCAAAAATATTTGTGCCTTCAATTCGTTGTTTTCCACGTGTGACGAGGGTGTGGCTTAGCAGAAGGTACGTGATGAAATTGCGTGCCCATGGGAGTCTTAACACGGAAACAGAAAAACAAAACGTGGTAATGGGGCTCGGTAACAGTCACTTTTTCAACATTTACAACAAAGTGTCACTTTCATCGAAACGTGTTAGTTTTAGATGTTAATACTTTTCTTAATTAGCCGGATTTAGCGAATGAAATTCCAAAATTAAAATGTAGAACATGGAAGACATTTAGGCTGAAGCTGAATATTAGGGGAACAGGTATACTAACAAAATTGACAATATACTTCAAGGCATTGGATGGAGGAGAAAACAGAGGAAAGGTCTTAGCAGTGACCCTGAGGAAAAATTCACAGATGCATTACGAATAAAGCAACTTATCAAAAGCATGTTTAATGATAAACAGAGTGCCGTAATAGAAGCTAAATTTCCAGGTCTTGGAAAAATCAATGGGTACACTTGAAAGGAGGTTCATTCAAATAAAATAATATTTTTTCTTAATCATTCTAAGAAAAAAAAGCCAATATTCGCGTGACTATTTCATACAATATTTTGAGAATTTTTAACCATTACCAAGACATTGCAGAAGAGTATTATTATTGGAATGCAGCAGTATTAAAACGCACAGATTGCTTGATAATATATCCAAGGGAGTATAATACACAAAAACAACTTGTAACCAGAAAAGTAGCGAACGTGAACTAATAGTTACACCTATCCATTCACCGCAACTAATGATGGATACGAAATAATTGTACTGTTGATATTTTAAACGCCAAAAATTCAAAGTAGATAGGTATGTAGAATGATATAATAAGAAAGATATAAATTGGGATCAGGAATTTTTAAGGAAAAGTGTCATATTAGCAAAACATTTGGGGGGAAACATTCATACAGTAAATAAAAATGATATAATTTGCACTCTCCTAAAAAAACCCAGAATTATGCCTTAAATATAATGGAATTTACAATGCAATCATTAATATAACCCAACCCTCAACTACACTACGCATTAGTTTAATCTCGACTCCCTTAAAAAACCACGCAAACTTTAGTGGGTTCACTAATTTTGTGAACGCCACCATTCTTGCCTACCACCAGGATGTTATTAGTGACTTCTTGCGCCAGAATTCCCTCTAGAATTTTATTTTTCCCTTGCATAAAAATGTAAAAGAGTAATTTTCGTCAGCTCCCGCACTCCGGGCGAGACTCATTAAAGTTTCCAAAGTAACAATTGTCAGGGAGGACTAATTATTTTTTTACGACAGGGCCCGCGTAGCACTCGGGAGGAACAACGGAAGGAAAATAGGGGGTGGGGTGCAAAGAGGAAGAGGGGGAGGAGCTGTGAATGAAAATGGTCGACAACGACTTTCCCTCCCACCGATGAAACAAAAGCACTCCGGATCATTCTATCCTCCAAATCAACGCGAGTTGTGAACCCGTGAAAATCTTCCCTCCTTGACACCAGGGATGGATAGTGAGACAAGGGTCAAAACTGCTTGCGAAAATCCTAAAAACTTCGTTACAGGGAGTGAAATGTTGAAATGAAACTGAGTGACACGAGACCCAAAGAACAAAATTTAAGTCAGAAACTTACGACCGGGGTCGAAACAAAATGAAAATCTGGGGGTCGATTCTTGGATAGCGTGATAATTATCGTATGCAAAAATAAAAATATCTCGTTTGGTCTCGTTGATTTACCATAGTTAAATTTTTACAGCTTGTCCGTTTGTGATAATAATTGCATGAAAAATATCATGTGGTGGTATATCATTTTATTTTCCAAGAAAGCCAAGCAATAATATTTCTCGCCAACAATTTGTAGCCAGTCTCGGAACAAAACTACCAGAGCACCTGATTCCTTTGAAATTAGTTTAAAATTCAAATGCAGGTATTACGGTGGAAATGTAGGAGCATGCAATTCATTAAGGGTAGTAATTATCTCTAAGTACGGTACTATGCTGGGGGTTAAGGCATGAAACATTTTCATTCTGCTTCGAACAGATTTGTTTCAAAACTCGTTAAAACATAACTCAGTTACACAAAACTTAACAGCCTATATCACCACTTGTATTCGTCAAAACTCGTTACTTAAAGTTTAGCCTCCGACGTAATAGAAGCTACCGATCGAAATTCCGACCGACTAATACCGACAGAAATTTAAAACAAAACAAAATTTTACTCTTAAATATTTTTCATTATTTCTAATAAGAGAGTCGGGAACACTCGTTTCGAACCGTTTCTTGTCACTGCAGAGAACAAAGTTTCAAAACTGGTCTTTACTTAACCACTGGAGGCGAAACAATTCTCAGTATATTGCTTTGGGTCTTACTTGAAACTAAATGAATGATGCGGTCCTCTAAATTATTGCGAGTATTTTAGTTTGCATAGTAACGAAAATAAGGCAGTACGAATGTGTTCATTTCGATTCTAGACGGCGATAAACCTTTTGATTCCGCTTCCATGGCCAACCCTGCTTAACTCCACCCAGTCACCCGAAACCGTGCACTTCACAACATTCACTCTTTAGGAAAAAAAGTTATTGCGCCCCACCCAGCTAAAGACCTTTCCACGTCTCTGCCTGTCCAAACCCAGGACGGGAAAAGCACCCACACACACTGAGACTCGAAAACACACGCTCCAGACCAACCTTCCCCTCCACCCCTCACACATTCACTCTCCCATAATGACTGCTTTTATCCATAGCGTGAGATATTGTTCACGAAATGTGTTTCCCCTTTATTAAGGCCATAGAAAGACTCCACCCATTTATACGTACAACAACCACCACCACTGCTGCCCTTTTCTTCCCTCCCATCCTACCCTTAACCCGGACAGACCCCCTCCCCCCCCCCCAATTCCCCCCATGCTCCGAACCATCCCCACCACTTTTTCCTGTCATCCCCCCGCCCTATAGCAGCTCCAATAATTTGCCCCCTTTTGTACGTTTCCAAAGCAGACCTCACTCTCAACTCGTCATGCTACCACCTCCTCCACCCACCTCACGAGCTCCACCCCCCTTTACCCCACCCACTAATTACGCAAAGCTGATGGCAGCAGAAACCACTTTCCTTGGATTCTCTAGATAATGGCCTTTTATAAGCACTCTCAGTTTCCTTTCTGCAGGAAATGGTGTGCATCAAAAAGGCGATTCTTTATACCTCACCCCCTTACTCCCTCTCTTTCCTCAGTCTTTCTCGCAAACCACCACACTACCCAAGCACAACCCCCGAAAACTTTCCTTATTCGTTCCACTCTTGGATACCTTCTTCTTCTGCTTCACCTCCATCATCGTTACTTTTAAATATCGCCCCCTTGCCCGCCCCCATGCTGTCCTCTCATCCGCACCCCCGTCTTTCACCCCGTGATTCGGACGCCTCGCGACTTAAAGAGTTTAAAACTCGAACGTTTATGATCGTCTTACACGTTCTACTTGAAAATGCCGTGAATTTTTGAATACATATAATGCAGTCAACCTTCATACGCAAATCTGTAAATGGAAAATAAAGGTAAAAATAGACTTGGTGTTGGCATAAGTTTTGGTCTATGGTCATTTTGCACTACACACTGCCAAATTTAGTAAATATAAGTTTAAGCTTAAACTATATTCGAATAAAATCAATGAAGGCATTTTTGCAATAGCTGCAATTTGTTCAAAAAGTGGATAATCTTAATGATATTATAACTTTGTTCTTATTGTAAGGGTCATCAACAAGGATATCCGCTATACCAACCTGATGTTTAGTCTCCAACGGATCTCTAGGTATTTATTGTCTTCCGCCATGTGTCGCAAGCAGATAGGTGAGTCACAACCATCATACTGATGGTATCTTTTCGTCACAAATGACGAGGAAGTTTGATAGGAATCTATTGCCAATGCTAAGGTGAGTGAAAGCAACCTATTTTCTAGGGTTGTTCCTGATGGAGGAGAGCCAAGCTGAGGTTTCAGCCTAGTAGAATAATTACCTCTCTACCTATCATGCCACATATTCTTTAAAATATCATATATATGACAATCCCTATTTTACATGCCATTTCGAGAATGGGAAGCAATGAGCGTGTATTCCATTAATATGCCCCGTTTTTCTGATCCTATTCAGTTGCTCTAGCAGTAATCACTAGGGTAGGCAACCTATAGTTGGACTCACATGTAGATTTGCATAGCTTTAGTACGCATCATGAAAGATTCTCTGTTGTTCACATGTTATTGTTTCCCATTTTGATTTTGTCAACTAATTACCATTATCAAGGCCTAGATCCTTGGCACCTCAACTACTTTTTAATCTAAACGGCTTGCTTCCCTTCATCCTTTCTGTCACGCCATTGTTTTTAATCCCATTCATGGGACGTCCCAATAATTAATTAGAGTAATGCATCTCAGTATTATGTTTGTACCGTCATGTACGCTCGAGCAGAGAAAATGTAGGGCATGTGATACCAACTGCGTTACATCCATCTCACTTATTAGTGATATAGGTAGTGAAACTTGGGAGCAGTTGCATGGGCGAAGCGTGACGCTAAGAAGGGGAAGGTTCTCATGAAGGGTTTGGCTAAGGCGAGGAGGTTAGAGAACAGCACATGGGTGGCGACACTGCCAACTGCATTTAACATGAGAGATTGAGAAAGTGTCAATAGAGTTTTTTTACAAAAATCCTAATGACCCAACCAAAGCCTTTTTACAACTTATCTAAGGATTCCATGTAAATAATTGGGTTATGAGACATTGAGAGCCTTACAATGCATTTTAATATAAGATTGAGTACATTAAAGTTGGCAATGAAGGTTCGCGGCCTTGGGAACACAGTTTGTCAAACGAGTAGACTACTCCGCCGTGCGGAGCCAGTTCTTAAAGAATAGGAATGAGGTAAATAGGTTTTGTTCTGATTCTTACGATGGACCAAACCACTCGGAACATTAACCAACACAATGTTAATGTAAACGCTTTTAGTTTTCCAATATGCCACTGCGAATGACACAGGGTTAGATGGATTAGATTGTTTGTAGGGGTGTCTGCAACATGAGCCCGGGCCCGTAGACATTTATGATCCATTGTGCCTACCCAATTCCTGTCTGCCACATGCAGACAGGGGACAAGAGCGCCACGGATAAGGTATGTATGGTCACCCATCCAACCCCCGTCCGGGCCCAACATTGCTTAACTTCGGTGATCTTTCGGGAACCGGTGTGTTAATGTGGCTGGGGCCTTGACACCGGGATAGCATTCATGTAACTCAAAAAATGTAAAGAGGGTGTGTACTATGTCTATAAAGACCTGAATTTCATTCCAACAGCTTTTAGTTGCATACTAGAAGGCGAAATGTTATACTGCTTGCATTTGAATAACATGAACATTCATAATGCTGAAAAACCCATAATAACTCTCGTTCCAATCTTCAATGGTGACTGCTAGATTTTGGTTAGTTTTCTAAATGCGTGCATTTAATTGCAACATATACTTTTTGCATAAATAAAAATAATTCATTTTTACTTTTATCGTGTATGATTCCTGCCGCATCAACAGTTAATGTGTGTTAACCTCCTCCCACCACTTTTAAATGGAATTTTTTAGCAATAAATTCGATCATTCCTATTACGATTAAGTTGATAATAATTAAACTATAGTGAATATTAAATCAAACTAAAAACTATCGTAATATTACCGCAAAACGTTCAAATCAAGTGGATTCAAAAACATCGAGCCTTACATTAGTTACTCGGTAAAGATACCAAGGTATTCCTAAAAAACATATCCATTAATTTTGTACTTAAATAGTTCGAATATTAAAAAAAGCCCAAGCGGAGATAAGTAACGGTGAATAGGTATTTTAAAACGGAGTTCAATCATATTCTTTTGAAATGTGTACACTTCCTCAATGAGTGATTATTTTAAATTAGGGAGTTAAGCGAACTACTAGCCGAGAAAAGTTCCAAAAAACGCGACTTTTTAAAAAGAAACCTTTAGTATGTAAACCGTTAGATATAAAGGACCTGTAATAATAAAATATATTCTTAAGCACTCACTCAACTCCAGACCACAAGCAGCAATCTACGGCCAACCGCTCGAATCCGTGGGCTAACAAAGAAGTTTCCACAGTTGTATTTCTTCTTTTTTCTCTTTCACAAAGCGGAAAGCTATTCGGCGAACTGGGCAGTCCTGCAAAAATTCATTTTGGAGAAATTTACTAAAACTTTGAAGCAAGAAATTATTCTACACGCAGAAAATTAAACAATAGAAAAAGAGAAAAATTGAAAAATAGTTAAGAAAAACCAAACTAAAACTTTGTTAAGAATTAATCGTTCTCCTGAACTATAAGAACTCCCTCTACACTAGCCTATATTTGACTTAATGTGAGTTTGTATAAACAAAAGTAACAGCTAAAAAGAAACGTCTGAACAAATGACTTGTATGTCTACGAAAATAATAGTTTAAATATTTATAAAATAGAATTGGGGCTAAAATAATACATTTGAAGAATCCTAAGGGAAAGGAGGCACTAATGACATTCTTACTAAAAATGAACGTCAGGATAAAGTTTAGGGTACATTGATGACGCTAATTAAATTAGGGAACTCCAAATACCATAATAAAATTTAGGCGAGAAAGTAAACGTACAATTAAGGAATTTGAGTTTGAGAAACGCCCACCAAGAGAAGGAAACCAATGACAAACTTCATCATGGGATGTACAGAAAATCCGTAGAATATTTTTCGAGAGAACGCAGCGTTGTATGCTAGCAAACCCTTCATTGCTAAAGATGTTACCATTGGTTAGGCTAATGCATTTTAAATGAGGGTATAAAGAATGATTACAGTGATTCGATGAGCACGGCGTCAATCGTACGACTAAGCTGTAGGCGCGATATATATGATGATGCTGAAGAGCATTTGAATGAGGCCAATAAAAGGACGATTGAAATGACATGAAGTAATATTCTAGAGCATGGAAAATGATTAAATATGGATAAAGGTCGCGGAAAAGTATATTTCAAAATTCAGATTCACGTCAATATCAACAATTTTATGCATGCAAAAAATAAAACTTAAAGTGCACATCATAAACATATATGCCTATCACAAATTTATAATGCATATCGAAAACATGCATGAATGATACCAATTCATTATCACCATTCGCCTCTTAATTTTCCATGACATATCTGCCTTTAAAACCCTATTTAATTTTTATACCTAATTCTTAACCTTATATAAAATTTTAATTTGGAAATTTTTTTTTATCTCCGATTGTAGACTACAGTTCAAAATGAAATTTAGTCAATTGATTTATAGTAGTATTTTTTTTAGACTTAAAATATTTTAATGCACATTAAAATATTATGTTTAGATTTTTTATAAACAATGTAAAAACTACAATGTTGCATAATATCTTGTATAACAATTTTGTTTCTTTTGATAGAAATTAGCATTAAACTATTAATTCTTTAAAAGAATGAATATTTTCATCTTTGAAGTTTTCTTTACAGTAAAGTTATTATTTTTTATTTTATTGAAATTTCAATGTAGGTGTACACTGTAAAAAAATCGAGAAATCATCTTTCATTTGTGCTAGTCCCGGGGCATATTTCTCACTCTAATCATTCTAACTTTTATACTACTTTGGTTAAATGTACATATAACAAAAACCTAAATAAATACAAGTACTATTAAAAAATTCAATTTTTAAATTAAAAATGATGTGAAAATTTTCGTCATACATCGATGTCTCTTTTGGATGATATTTTTTTAAGTAGTCTGGAAGGTGTAATGCGACATTGCATTGTTCACATTCCCTTCTACTCTAAAGCAGAGTTCACATCCCGAAACGTGTGAGGAATGCAGAATGCGGAAAGACATGTAGCCAATCACAAGCTAGGAAGTTGCGGAAAGGCAGTGTGTGATTGGCTAGATGGATGCATTTCCGCATTACGCATTCCGCACCCGTTCCGGATACATGTGAACTCAGCTTTACTCTTCTTCCTCAGTCGTTAACAAAGTTCACAGATTAGAGATGGATTTTTTTATGAGATAGGTATCCAATTTGAAAAATGAGCCCAGTTTGCTTGAAATCTAATCGGCGAAGGACCAGATGTCGGTCGTCCTCAACACTTGTACTCCCGCAATTTTACTCAATCCAGGATTTGCTACGCCACATTTTCCCCGAAGTCATCGAACTGAAGTTTTTGGCTTGTAACCTTTTGAAACAATACGTACATATTACATAGTGTCATGTCCATTGCATAAAAAATATTCTACGCTCTACCTAACGCTAAATTTTACCAAACTCATCGACCGCAAGATTTTTCTTTGGGTAATTCATTACAGAAACGCTTCTGTTCACATAATAAATCATAGGCAAACATTTTCGTAGTTTGTTGTTTTCATCTTTTTTCAATTTTCAGCGTAATGAAAACAATTTGAAAGGAGTAGAAACCACCTATACGGCATCACTTTGCTGAAAAACGGAGTTTCGGTATTACACGGGAACGCCAATATTTTTCTTTCATTTTTTTACTTGCGCCTACAATACAAAAAATGCAAAAATTGATGATATTCCATCGGCACTAGTTTTGAACAACTCCTTTGTCAAAGCACTTTTGCGGGTTGAAGGACACCTCAAATAGCATTCCTCATACCTGTCAGCTTCCCTACGCACAGAATTCCAAAAACCGGCCTATAGTGTATTGAAAACCAATTCTATTCCACTCATTGCACATCCTAGTTCCCTCAGAGCAGTTGATTTCTCCCAAGGCGAAACAGTAAAGTTGAAAATTTTCAGTCTCAGTTTTTTGGACCACTTGGTCTTGGTGGAGATTCTTCATATTCAGAACTGAGGGCCGGATGACGTGAACAAAAGACACGGACGCCACTTCACTGCAGCTCCCTTCCTTCATCTTCTCTGCAGCTCTCGCTGCTTGACTCGGCTTCAACAGAATCCAGAATATATTTTGGTCACTTTCATTGTAGAAGATAATCCATATCACTAATGCCCTATGAAGCTTACTCCCATTTACAAGTATTGACGTGCGTCTGGTTCTAAGAAATATTTTCGAAGGACTGAATGATGGAATGATTCTCCATGGTTTTATGTAACGATCGTTATAAGACTTTGTAGAAATCTTCGTACAATATATCGAATGAAACAAAATGCCGTCATCAGCACAAGGCTCTCATACGCAGCGGCTAGAAGGGTCGCTTGTGCGTCATCGGAAATATTGTGCTAAATCAAGCATATTGTTGCGATCAGACTTGGGCTACGAAATAAGATTTGTTTCAAATAAATAACAATAAACATAAATAAGAGAATAGTATATAAGTAAAGTGTACCAGAAACTCCTACAATGCAAAGAATTGGTTTCATACGCAGCGACTTGAATTACAATTACAGTTATAATTTATCGAATGAAACAAAATACCGTCATCAGTACATGGCTCTCATACGCAGCGGCTAGAAGGGTCGCTTGTGCGTCATTGGAAATATTGTGCTGACTCAAGCATATTGTACTGATCCGATTTTGGCTACAAATGAGATTTGTGACAAATAAAGAACAATAATTATAAATAAGAGAATAGCATATAAGTAAAATATACCAAAAACACCTACATTTATTTTATACGCAGCGACTTGACAGGACGCTTGCTAATCGTCGGAAACATTGCACTGACTCATGCATATGCTAGCGATCGGATTTCGCACACAAAATAAAATTTGTTGCATAGAAAGGACAAAGAGTATAATATAAGAGAATGTTAGGGAAGTAAAAGATAACAAACCCACATACAATACAAAGGTTTTAGCTTTCATATGCAGTGGCTAGAAGGATCGCTTGTGCGTCGGAAATACTACGCTGACTCAGCATATTTTAGCTGTCGGATATTGCTCATAAATAATATTTATCACAAAGGATGAACAATAAGTATTAAAAAGAGAATGTTAGGGAAGTAAAATATAACAAACAAACCTACAATGAAAAGTGTATTTTACTAAGATATTTGATTATCAAAATGGAAATATAATAACTATGCCACAAAAAATACGAAAGGGAGCAATATTTACCGTATTATAAAATTAATTTTAAAATAAATATTTCTAAAGTTATTTTCATTTAATAAAAAACAATACTTATTTATACCATCAGAGAAGAAAATAATAGCTTTAGACCATTGAGTTCCCTCACAGAAGCAACAATAAATACGTTTATAATGGGACCAGCGAATAGTCGGCATTTTACCTTAAGGCAAAGTAAGACAGACCGGCGAATCACCTGCGCTTCACCCCAATGGTTTAACATGCTGATGGTAACCTCTGCACAGGATTCTTTTAAGGTCACCTAAAGCTACAGTAAATTTATATGCATTAGTTCAATAAAATTGTTATGACGGGATTAGTAATAAATATTATCTATCTACACAACTATCTTCTTTATGAATACGTAAATAGACTCAAAATAACAAAAATATGCTTAAGGATTCCCTTGATTTTATTTTATTCCTAATTCAATTTAAGCAGATACAAGCAATTCTCTTGGAAAAACGAGAACTTTATGTTGTATCTTTAATCACTTGCTAAAGAAAACTTTTTATTACTGAATCCTGCTTATTTGCATACGTAAAAGAATAATTAGGCCATAAGCATTTGTGCGTACGCTATGCGCAATTTTTTAATAGTAAATCTAAATCCTAGATAGAAAAAAAAATTAATTTTAGTAAAACCCATGTGTAACACCGACACCAAGACTCTAATATCAACTAGTTAAACTCGTGCTATTAAAATGACAGCCAAGAGGATATCTGGGTTGATAAAACAATTAGTCCAACATAAATAATGAACGTAATATAGACCATTGTTTCTTTAAAAAGGAAAATTCATCAAAGCTGAAAGAGGAACTACTTAAAACGTTTCCGCAATATCCATTCAATCAAGTTTTGTTGCAATAAGAAAACAAAAAATTGTAAGAATAAAACGTTGTAGTCGATATCAACATTGGATAATGCAAAGAGTAAAATACATAAAATACCTAAAACGATAGTTATTCCATACCCATATCGATACTGCGTTTAACGATAGGTTAACAATAAAATATGTAATATAAGTAAAAAAAGAATTATGGACTCAGAAAGGATCGATTCACTGGCATGTTCCAAGGTTAAACATTTTTATGCTTTTGCTTTTAAAAGCGCTACATCAGGATGCCATGCCATTTTAACAAACAACGCTTTGCCGCAAAGCTAATGTCGCAATGCTTTGTCGCAAAGCTAAGAGCTGACATTTTACGTAGATTTGCGAAAGTTTGACTAAATTTCCTCTTTGAAACAGAAAGGTATAGGAAAGATGGGAAGAAAATTCTCCGGCATATCAAGGAAAATTAATCACATACTAGATCCACCGCTTGGAAACCGTAGATGGTGACGAATTAACCAGCCAATTTAACCCCTCAATAGCGCCTTTCATTAAATGAATGAGAACGCTGCCTTAGACGCAGGCAACATCCTGAGGGAATATCGCACAAGTGTCTGCGCAGGAAGTGGAATAGACTATGGTCGATTTCTCTCAACAGAAACACACCCTTTAAGACTATAGGTGGAAATATTGGAATATGGAATAACAACGAGAGGTATAGGTGGGACAAAAGGAGGAAACTAATACCATGTTTCCTATGCGTTCCTCAGAGTTTCCTGGACAAGAAAGGAGAGAGGTTTAACTTAGGCTTTGAATTTTTATATCAGCGCCTAATTGGAGCTAGTGCTTGATTTTTAAAGAGTAGATTACACGCGGTAAGTTAATGAGAACTGTTCATCTGTGGATTTCAGTTTTACGCTTCAGTTAAGGATTTAAGGTTGAAATTCCTTGACAAACCAATCATAGCATAGAGGGAAAAACGTATTCACGATGGTATTCAATGTTTTGGGATGCACTGTCTGTGGGGAATACTCCAAATCGGAGATGGCAAATAAAAAGTAAAAATTTTCAACACAAACTAAAATCTTTCATTATGAATCCCATGATTAGAGCCAAAATGATATAAAAAACTGTATAAGCCAGTGTCTAACAGTACATAACAGGAATATTAATTCACATTTCAGTTTGGATTGATTGGATGAAATTGTATCATTGTATCCCTACATAAGCTAGAAGTAAATAAATATCCATAGTAGAAAGTAGATGGAACGAATTATTTTTGAAATCACTACAAGACTAGGTTATTTAGAGAAAAAAACACATCGCTGATCTAGTTGTTCCTAAATTTTTTATCCATGCGCGGTATTCAATTTCAGAACACTATACACACCATTGAAAAAATATATTCCAGGTCAAAGGAGATGTTGAGTGAAGCAATTTTATTTTATTTTTTTTATTTGCGAATGGATAACATTATTCAACTCCACACTAAAACTCACTCTTAAGCAAGCTAAATACGTTCTGATTCTTTATGTTAAATACATTTTGAAACAAAACAGCTATAAGATGATAAACGAGAAGCTGTAACATTGCTTAATAGAAACTCCTATCTAAAGCTGCAAACGTCAGCAATTGTAGCCACAAAAACAATCAAAGGGATGTGGTGTACTGAGTGACATATTGCTTGAAATTCGATTCTTTCCTTGATGAATTGGTGATGTGCTCTCAAAATATGAGCGTACCAGAAATATAGGGTTTCTGGATAAGTGAATAAATTAATGATAGTTAAGTAATATATTCAGTTTTTTTCGTCAGGAGACCTGCTCTGATTACGCCATAGCTCTTTATAAATTTTTATGGCAGTGTAATTCTCTTCAACGGGAGAAATACCAAATCCACTTTCCTGAATATCTTTTCGGCTCTCAACGATCAATAACTTTGAACAAGGGTTCCAAATAATGTCCACAAAGAAAACATTGATTTCGCAACTCACGTTTGATAAATTCTTAATTCTTACGGTAGGTTAACATTTAAATTTTTCTCATGGGACGCGTTTACACATGGTGGTGACTTGAACCACTCCGATGGCGGCTTTCCCCTTAAAGCCATTAATTTTTAATGGAGTCATTCATAAATGCTAAAGGGTGTCTATTAAATAAGATGCAACCCTTCAAAAAGGACAAAAATTGGTCAAACTCTCTCAAAATATCGATAAATAGTGTACTATTAAAGTCAATTATTTGTTCAAAGATTATAAATATTATCGTTTGTCGTCACAGTATCAAAAGTTTTGATTAAATACGAATGAATATTTTATTAATGCTACTTATATTAACTGATAAAACTTCCCGTGGTACTTTTCACGTGAGAAGCTGAAGCTGATATATGTGTAATGCATTTAACATAACTGATAATTGAGTTAGCTGCTAAAAGGTTCTGATCAGATCAGCACTGGTTTCAGCATTCAGGATCTTCTCCAACTTCCATCCCGTTAGTGGTAACTTTTATCCACTTGAGATAACATATCCAATCCAATAGAATGGTCCAAGCTAAGAAAACGTCCATGATGAAAAAGCAACAACTGTGCTCAAAGAAGAGAGGACTACGAGCGAGGAAACATCTGCGTTCATATATTCGTGTGGAGCGTGGATCGTGGGTTCGCGTGGATCAGAATTATTGACCATTGGAAAAGCAGACCAGGAAAGATTAGAAGCATTTGAAACCTGGTGTTGGAGGAATATACTGTGTATTAAATTGGCGAATTAAATAAGAAATGAAGAATCTTACAGATGTAAGTGCTCACACAGAAGAGTTGAATACGAAAGGACCGTACGGAAAACAGTGCAGAAAAGAAGAGCCAGATGGATTAAGCACACCCTGAGGCACCAAGGGTTTGTGAAGAATATAATTGAAGGAAAATAAAGGGAAAAGTCTCAAGGGGAAGGCCAAAGGATAAGTACATAGACCAAATAAAGAGGGCAGTACATAAGAAGAATACCAGGGGTGAGCTATAACAAGAAGAATAGATGGCAGCAGTTAACCAATCTTAGGATTGTGCGAGTAATAAATAAATGAGTGCAGAATGTGACGAAATACACAATTGATGAGGTTTTTCGGAACATATAACCAAGCCACGGACAAAAGTAACCCTAAAATTGAAAACGAAAATATTTTCCACTCGACTATTGGTAGGTTACTCATTCATATGCTAGAGTTTGAAGAATTCAAATAAGTTGACCTGAAGGATTTTAAATTTGCAGCAATCTTATATTACACGCCTTTCAGCTTGTAGGGTCCCTAACCGGACGGCCGGCCTCGGTGGCGGCGGGGTAACGTCCTCGGCTGATAACCGGAAGGTCGCGGGTTCGAGTCTCACCTGAGTGGATATTTGTCCTATCCGGACATGGATGATAATGTGCGTTTTAGAGAGATAAATGTAAGGAAGGACTGTACAGTCCTCATTTCGCTCAAAATAAATTGGTCTTTATTATTATTATCGAAGTTGGTGGTTAGGAAGCGGTAGTAGGAGCCTGATAAATATTTATATTATTAAGAGTCTCTCGAGATTCTATACAGGTAGCGAGAATTTTTTCCACTGACATACATGTGTAGTCGTGTATTAGCGAACATTATTGATTAGGTTTTGTTGCATGGCCACGGACGAAAGTAAACTCAAATTGAAACGAAAATATTTACGCTCATTGATTGACATGTTGCTTCCTCTTACGATGAGGCTAGACCGATTAAAATTAGTTAAGTTGGAAGTTTTTAGAGTAGGAGCAGAATTATGCTACTCTAATGCCGGCTTTCAGCTGGAAGTGTATCTAGCGTAGACGTTGGTTGGGCAACGGTTGAAATGCCCTAGTAAGAGTTAGTATCAGTCTCTCTCGAGACTTTTATCCAGGTAGCGAGAATTTTTTTCCTTCTTGCATATGTAAGTCGTCGTGTTCCGGAATACTTTATTGAAGGAGTATTTTCAACCATTTTACATGGCCACGAACAAAAGTGAACTCAAAATTGAAACGAAGATATGTTACACGCATTTGTTGTTGCTCCTATTGTTGGTCATGTTGCTCCTTCATAAGGTGAGGATGAGCCGAGTCAAATAAATTAAGTTGCAAGATTTTAGAGTTGCAGCGGTATTATGTCACTCTAAATAATTCTTTCAGATTGAACTGCGCCTAGAGTAGTTAGTGGTTAGGGAGTGGTTGCAGGGGCTTGATCAAAATTGATATCAACACCAGTTTAAAGTGCCTCTCGAGAATTCTATCCAGGTAGCGAGGATTTTTATTTCCGCTTCAACATCTATGTAGTCACGCTCCAGCAGACGTCATTGAGGAGGTTTTCCCCGATCATGTGAGCTGGCCTACGGACAAAGGCGGACTTATAGAGGGGAGTGGGGATTTGGCAGAGAAAGGATGTGCCCTAAGACGCTTAAACATGGGGGGGTTGGCGATCGTCGTTTGAAGAGGTTTTCCCCGAGAGCTCGTGGGTCCCTTCCCTCTGACAGTTTCCAACTCGTGGGCAACGTCGAAAAAGGGCAAAAGAGGGGCTTTGGTTCTCGTGCGCGGATTCCAACGACGCAGGGACTGTTCGGTGCGGCTTATGGGTATGAGCGCATCGCCCACTCGGGAGATGTTAAAGCTGTGTGTGGTTTGGTGCGTCCGCTCCGTGCGCTTCGGTCGTCGTCAGCCTAGTGCCCGAGAGGTTTGCAGGAAAAATGAACTTTAGATCATTTCCTAGGTCTCCTTGGTTGCCATAAACAAATTATAGTAAGTTTCTGTACATCATTGTTTTTGACGCGACGGATATTAATGTTCAGAAATTATAAAACATACGTGCTTACATACATACTTAAAATGTCATTTTCTTTCGGGGTTGGCAAAGAACTTTATTATTGCTGATACGCCAATTAAAATTATTATTTTAATTGGCGTATTATGGCGTAATTAATATTTATTATTTTAAAATAGGGGAAAAAACGCTTTATTGACCATAAAGCGTTTTTTTCCCTCCATGATACCCGATCCTTGCATACCCCTCTTGCATTTGTTACATTTATGCATGGCTTCCAACACACCCTCCTATCTTAAGACTCCTTAAAAGTATCTCTCTCCGCATTCACCCATCACTTTCTTGGTCTACCGCCTCCTCTCACACCATCCACTAAATATAAAAAAAAGATGTAAGGAAAATACAAGCAAAAAATCGCATGAATAACCTGAATATCATTGCGATATTCCACAGAGGAAAAATCATTCGCTGTGACCGGGATTCGAACCCGGATCCCTCGATTTCGCGCCGAGTGCTTTAACCAGTTAAGCTACGGTCGATATATATTTATTTTCCAAGTATTCTCAAATACAGTTTTTTTTTATGTTTACGAGGCATCCTTCTCCCCTGTGGATAATTTGGTGGCTTTATAGGAGCATGGTGGTCAGAACTGCTAGACATACGATGCCATTAGCAGTCCAAATCGTGCGCTAAGCGCCACAGTCCGCGAGGATAAAGCCGTACAGTGTTCGCTCTTTGACTAGTTTTGAGGATAACGGGACTAGCCACGGTAGTTACCTTTACGGAGTCACCCGCAAGTGCACATAAGTGCGATATTCCACAGAGGTTAAAGCACTCGGCACGAAATCGAGGGATCCGGGTTCGAATCCCGGTCACGGCGAATGATTTTTCCTCTGTGGAATATCGGAATATCATGTTTATTTCCTCTAGTTGGATCCAATTTGCTTATTACCTGGCAGTAAATTTTAAAGAACAATTTTTAGGGAAGCTAGATGGATACCTTAAAGCTCACGAAATCAATCTAACACAATATTTTGCATAAGTTAATTTCAATCCACATAAAAATGCACTTATTCCTTAATATGCACAAAATTGATTATACATGAAGCGTCAAATATAATAAATATTTCAGCCACTCATTCGCATAATGACCTTCAAATATATCATATGATAGATATTTTCATTCTCTGTTCGAATGCTGAAGTTGATAACAGCTAACTGAGCTTCGATATTCAACTATTTTTATTGTAATTATTCCTTGCTATTGTAGATAAATCTCTCATATTATGAATTATCTGGTAAATAAATTATGTTCGGTGTGGATATTAGGATGCAAATAGTAGATAAAAGTCTGGATAATAATAATTCGTCGGTGCGAAAATGTACTTGCAGTAATAACATCATGTAAATTACACGAGGCCAAAAGGTTAGTAAAATCATAAATTTAAAATGCTAAAAAAGAAGTAAAAAGTTATACCCATTTGTAAAAGCTAACGTCAAGGAACCTGTTGTTCTCTAAATAGAAAATCACCTACAGCCACGCTCATGGTCATTGCGGTAACTGAAACAATTTCATATGTATTTTTAGCTACATTTTTCCCCGAGTTTGGCATCACCGACTGATACAAGATTTATGAAATCAAAAGCATCTAGGCAAATGCGAGCATCCTATATCTTCTAATTTCACAGGGATGACTTTATAAGATAATATAAATATAGAGAATGGTTGAAAATGGTCTAACAGAAATGAAACCCAGACGCATAGTTGACGATATAGTGGGAAAGCAGTGAATAATAAATAAATTATGAGGTGTACAAGTAGGAACAGAGGTACATACATTCTTAGACAAGCACGTAAAAACTTACTTCCCAAGCTTTAAAAAATACTTTTTTCTAAACATCTCCCAAAACGTACAACACGTACTTCTATCTCTTTTTTGAAATATGAAACCTAGCGAGCTAAAGGCCTGCCGGGAAAGAAAGCAAGCGGAGGAGGCATTTATTTATTTTCCGGCGAGTTTCTCGAAGACCTAAGAAATCAATCTCGCATCTTGAGTCTCCCGGTAAGCCCCGCATCTCCTACCTCCTCCTCGTCTATATTTGGATTTCATTCTCCCCCTTGCCTCCCTTACTTGCCCCCTCCCCTACCCAACCACCATCACCACCACCACCAATGCCATAAGGAGCATTCACCTTACTCCTCCCAAACCTTACCTTCCCCCCACACCAAAAAAAAACTGCTCTCCTTCCAATCACACACCCCCCGACCACCACCACTTCCTCCAAGAACAGCACCGCCTGCTTCCTTCCTTCCACTCCGGAATTCAATTGCAGGAATTGGAAAGCGTGTTTTCCCCCTTTCTCTCTCTTCCTACCCCCTCCACACATTCTGTCCCACCTTCCACCCCACCTCCCATACCTTTCGGATCATCTTGCCAAAACAACCATGCTACCTCTTCCTCTATGCTCTAAAAACACACCCCCAGTGACTTAATCCTTGCCGCGAAAATACGGAGAAGAAAAATTATTTCCTCACTATCTCTCATTCCAGATTTCTCCCACACCATCACGTTACTCCTGTCCTAAACTCGTGAAAACACTGCCTCACTCTTTCCTCCGCTCCAATGCTGGGCTAGGATGTTATCCCGTTTCCTACGACCCATCCTCTTGAAAAGATTCTGTAATGAATGATAATTGCAACAATGATTTTAGCTTGATTTTTGCTTATTTTCACGGAATGCTTTTATTCGGTTCAACTGTTTTAAACGCGTATGCGTGCACTTGAATATCGCTTGGTAACTGAGTTACTTGGCCTTTGCGTTAAAACCGGTAGTAGTGAATATAAATCATTACGTAAAGCATTCCTTATTTATATACTACCATAAGCGTTCTAGGTTATTCAAAATTTAAAAATTAAGTGCTAATTTAAATTATTTTAGCATTCTTTCCATGCATAGAATGTTTGGATCCATCGGAATATGGCAAAACTTTCCGCAAAGTTGTCAATGTCCAAAAATTACAGTTAAAATCATAGAGTTCCTTGTAAAGTTAATGTTTTCAGCCTAGTTTACCATTTTTGTTCTTATTGTGTATTGTGTTAATATCATGTTTGGAATGGCTGAAATATTTTAATGAACTGAATTTTGGTGCTAATTTTTTTAATTTGGCCTTAAAATCAAATGACCATTTAGAATATTCACCAAAATTGCAGTTCCGTGCACGGCGTGGTGCATATCCCAGGTTACCTAATTCTCCTGCTATGCTTTGAGCTACAAAACCTCACAGAAAACATTACTTTGAAATATGAAGCAATTAGAGTTAAGCCAAAATACACCTTTTTCAAGCCTTTTCCAAGCTACATTAACCTTTTCTAATGAAAGCTTACACAAGTTTTGTTACTCTGTTAGGCAAACTGTAGATGATATCCTCCTAGCCTCCATTTCCAAAGCTTAAGAAAATCCTCTGACAAAAAAACTCCATGGGAACGATGGAAGTGAAAAACTGATAACAACTGGCAGATCAAATGTTTGTCAAAGAGTGACAAATTAATCTAACGCCTAGTAATTCAACAAACAATTATGTACGTCAACGTAGTAATAAAAACTACCAAAAGTTATTATTTACCTACATACACATCATGCCATTCCCGATCGGGGTAGGTAGTGTCAAAATACTTAGTCCTTGCTGTTAGGTCAGAAAACTGACGCTCTATTGATGATTTCTTACATAATATCCTCTCCTTGTTTACCCTCTTTGCTTCTATTAAATGCAAGCATTGCTTCATACACGGTCTCCCCTAACCCTAATACCCCCCCTAATATTCTTCTTCTCAAGACTTCCAACTATATTTATAAATATTAAATACACTAACTCGAAACTCTAGAAACACGACTGAATTCCTCTCCACTATCCATTTCACTCTTGTAACCTACCAATGTTTTTTTCTTACGAGAAAGTAACCCTTGCTTTCAATCGCTGCAATACCACGAGACGAACACCTTCCAAAAAACCCTCATACCGGGCATAGACAATGGCCAACCATAACTCGTCCACCCACAACCTTGCGAAAAATCTCTACACTAAAACTTCTTTCTCAATATCTTACTGGGGGTCTGTATATTGAAAGATGCAGCGGCAGATTGGCCGAACCTCGTGAGCCTCCCAACCGTCTACCCCTGTATTCATGCAACGATCCTCACATTATTCCCTTAAGAGAGGTGGGTTCTAGACCAAAAAAAGGCATTTTAAGACTGCTTGGATTTTCATCACCACGGTCATATGGTTATTAGTTTAAATTGATCCCGTTTTTATCATTCGGTGATCAAAGAATGAAGCATTGAAGCAAAAATGTATTTGTAAAGGTAGTTATAATCACGGTGGCGACGCGACGGGGCAATGTCCTCGCCTGCTTATCCGAGGGTTGCGGGTTAGAATCCCGTCTGGATGGGTTCACGACTTACGAAAAATAAATCACTTCACTTCGCTGGTGAAATTTGGTGTTTATGTTCCTCCGTTCGTCCGTGTTCATACGCTCGATATAAGTAACAGATGGTTTTATTTTCGGGATTTTGGAAATAAATAAAAAAACTTCGGAAATAAAATGTAATTATTTTTTTTATAATGACAGAGCGTACTCAAAGGAGCAATACTCTGTAATGTGGCGTGATACGACCACCTACAAACGTTTGTATTATGAAATATTTCTTCTTCTTTAAATTAAATTATCAATTTATAATAAAAGTTATGTATAAAATTTAATCGTGGTAGCCGAAAAGAAGCATAATATGACGGTATTAAACCTTCCTTAGCGGTGTGCCGTAAAGGCAACGCCGTTTTCCTGCCAGAACTCCGCAGTCCGCCTGAACTACTTCCACCACCTACGTAGCCTCATTACGTGCTACCGTTGCACTTTGAAGAATTTCCATTGGCATCTTCATATAGAATTTACTTTCACTAAACAAAATAAAATGCTTTCCTTCAATTTGACCTTCTACTCATTTCAAAGAACTGAAGTACACATCACTCCAAATCTGTGTTCTATTCAACGTCAAATTCACCGTCTCATTAGATCAAGCGATATTCTGGATACTATATACACCATTACTATATTTGCTTTTATATTACTTAATTTCCTTACAAAAACCACGCGCAATATCACAGTATTTTGGCGTTTCCGGACTTTCGACAATTTGTGACCAGAGCATGTGGCTAGGTCGCGCAAAGTGTTACAGAGGGGCGGAGACTAACTTAAAGAATGGTGACTAGTCCCTAGATATTTTTCATGTTTTCATGTTGCCTCTCGAGTTTTATGAGGCCCAAAGTTTGGCCAATCCATCTGGAAATTTTCTTTCTGAATGTATTCAATAACCTTCTGTTGCAGATCTCCAATGGTCCGTCAGAGTCGTGTTGTATCAAAACTCAAAGATTCTCAAAACTCCCAACTAATTTTTTTGCGGTTCTTTTTCCTTATTGGCAATGAAAGTAAATTCAAAAATCTTTTTCGTACAAAATAAAACATACAGTAGAATTCCAAACATTAAATGATGTAAATTTAGCATAAATAAATCATAGACATGCATAGGTGTTTTAACCGACCACTTAGAAGTTCCAGGATAACACATGCATTTAGCCATTGGCGAAAAAATGCCTGACCTCAACCAGAAAGAGAAAGTACCTTAGTTCATGAGAGGAAGGCAGCAGAGGTTATGTTACTAATACACCGGATTACACGCATGTAATATTTTAGAAGAAAAAGCGTTCCGTGTGATGCAGGCATTACCCCTCACCAACCTACTTTCTTTCGCTCCTAGGTTCTTCACTGCTTCATTGTAAAAAAAACGAAACTCACCCCCGTGTATCCTTCCTTCAATTCTCCATCCCACCCTACCACCAAGCGAGAACCCTTTTTCCTACCTTAAGGGTCCCTTCCCAGGGGTGCTGTGCGGGAGGTTCTCTGCCGTTTCATATTCCGTATCCTTCTTTCCGTAAAAAGGGATCGGGCGGCCTGTGGGGGATATTTCGTATTCCATAGCGCTCAGCACATCTCGGCCTAAAGACGGTCAGCGGCGCTGTCATTTCGGTTTGTTTTATGGTCTCTCGCTCCCACGCTCCCACTCCCCCTCCAAACCTCCTCCAACACAACCCATCAACCCTTCCCCCACCAAACACACCCTCATCTCAAACTGGCGCGGTCCAGACCGGAGGATGGTGAAGGCAGAGTGAGAGAGGTTGAAGTTGAAACACTCAGTCACGTCTCATCTCCATTTTGCTCTTATCCACAACGCACTCCTAAATAAATAAAACACGAAAAAATAACCATGAGTTTGACCACTTTTGGCCAATCTCCCATTTTGGGAATGAAGAGACTTGCTCCTACATATGGCATTCAGGAATATAAAACTTAACTTATTTACGCTTCACAATGACTAGTTGACCAGTTTTTGGGAAAACTGAACGAATTATTTTATCTAGAACTTGGACCAATAATGCCAGACAATATATGGACAAAACGGGTATTCTAGCTGAAACAAATTTTTTGTTTTTAATTATGGACACAGGACTATAATTATAATATGGTGGACAGATCTTATCCACTAATTGTTTTTGTTTGCCAATATCCTGATGCATTATTTTTGACACAAAGTTATGTATTTATAAATAATCAGTGTTGGCCAGTATCTTGCATTCTGAAAGCATGTGTTGGATGCTTTCTGTACTTTGATAGCATCGCCTGCATCAGTCATCTGTAGCATTTGGGTAATTGAGGATGCATTTGCTATAATGTTTTGTTTTTACAACCTGGTCCTCGATTGCTATCATGAAGCTCTCAGTCTCCACAAAGTGTTCACCTAATACCAACCATTTGTTTGATGCTTCCTCATTAACATTTTGTTGGTTTGGATCATTGTTTAAATGAAAAACTTCAACTTTGTGCTCCCACATGGTGGTTTGGTGGTTTAAGTTTTTCATTTATACAATGAATATGTTCCACAAAGTAACACCTGAAACTACCAGGTTTGGATCATGATAATGCCTTCCATGGAGTGCCTTTTTGGCCCACGATTCCAGTGCGGTTGTTGACCTGTTATAGTATTACGTAGACTGAGGGGACCTCTTCGGAGATTTAAAGGAGTATAGCTATTGATGGCAAGGCAGATGGCATTTTGAAGTATTGATGATGTATATTTCTTTTAGGAAGAAGTGCTGAATAAAAGATATTTGACGGGCATGTAATGCTTCAATTGCTATTAGTCCCCGTCTCCCACGGTGACGAGGGACCATAGAGCGTTCCACATCAGATTTTGGATGGTGGCGTTTTTAATTTGTCATTTTGGTTCTCACCATCCTATGAAGCTCCGCTTACTCTGTTTTATTTCAGCTTATGATGCCGAAGGAATACGTTAATATGGGTATTCCATATGTATTGATGGTTTAAATCATTCTTTGCGGCTAGTTGTGATTTTAGGATCTTATACTTTCTTTATGAGAATTCTGTCTTTTACTTATTTTTTAAAACCCTTTTGTTCCGTTAGTTCTTCAACTTGTTGATACAGCTAGTTTTTGCTTAGTGTGTCTCAATACTCCTACACACAGCTATTTTGTTTTTCATGAGTTGAATGTGTCCTTATACTATCACAAATAGGCTTGAAGTTTCTTTAAGAGTTATTTTATATCTATTATTTAGTTCATACTGACTAAGTCTCCCAATATCAGCCCTTAGTTTTTGCATTTTATTTTCCAACCTTTTTTACCATGGAGGTACGTTTGCTACTCTTCTTGAGTCTTTACCCTTAATTTTGTAGCCCTGTTAGACTGTTAGAGCACTAGCATACATCAGAGCGTGTACAATATATAAATATACTATCAAAATATTTAACAACTTCTTGAGAGTACCTCATCGTTCATGATCACTATTAATTTCATGATAATTTACTGATGTATTTACCTTGGGAATTCTAGGACCCATGGTTGCATTGGCTGTTATTATTATTCTTTCTATTACTTTAAAAAAATTGGTAGATTTTAAATGGTATTTAATGAAACTTATATTTTTAATAGACAGAATAATACTATTTGTATTCATGCTGAACCCATTATTGCTTTAAATACCATTCATGCAGTCGTTCCCAGTTCACTATAAAATAATACTGCGAAAAGGATTAATTTTTTTGTTCCAATCAAATGAATGACACATTATTTTTATTAGGAGCCAGAAAATGTATTAACCTCCCTTGAAGTTACTTCCGCCTTAATTAATGAATGAATACAATTACATAAATTTGGATTCCTGTAACTAAATATGATTTTAAAAAATAGCACGAACCACGGAAATTAAAACGCGTATTGGCATTTGGTTTCTCGTAAGAAAAAAATGCAATATGTCATATTGGGAATTGATGAAAGGTCAAAATAACCCTCCGGCAAATTGAGTGAAAGAGCATTTCAATTTAAAATTCACAAAGCATCCTCTTCGAAAACCTCGAAAAAATCTCCAAAGAAGCGATAAATTGTTTTATGTAAAAATATCCTCTCACTGAGAGAATAAGACTCGGCGTCATTTGCACAATATTGAGGATATAATCAGAAAAATGGCAGACCGGCATGTTTCCAGATTAAACCTATAGCACCAGTAGCAGATTATTAGGGAAACGTCAAGTCTTTACCCCCTTGTGACAATCTAGAACCACAATTTACGGACAAAGCTGACAAAAAATCCTGAAAGATAATTTTCCCGACATTCTTCCAAGCCGTCAATCACTGCATGACGGGACGTCCAATCGCCTTGAGTGACGGATGCTATAACCAGAGGCACTCGATCCACGGTCAGAATGAGAAAACGCAAAATACGGTGTTAGCCAAATTGTTTGCAAACAAAAGGGTGGACAGCAGAGATTTTGGTTAGCAAACAGATTGGATTGAATCACATGCCTTCACCCACGAAATTCTAGAACAATGGACAGAGAAATGGGGACACAAAACACATATAGAATCCCTTCCCCAGACTTAAACCTTTATTGATTTGTGGTATTTATATCACAGGGTGTATATACATGTAAATGGTCACCTACCTCTTGATCCTTAACACAACGCAATATTTCATGAAATCCCCCACATTTCGCCGTGCGTCCGTAACGTAACATTTTTATGTATACGTGAATATAAGTCTATAAATAAAAGTATGTTTCGTAAATTTCCCGTACTTTAAAGAGGCACGAGGGTACATAAAGACTAAGGCATTGAAGGTCCTTCAGAGCATGGCGACGAAGAAAAACAAAGTTGACACCTGTAGACATGAAACTGAAATTATAACTGCATTATCTGTAGATTATTTGTCCTACATTAATTTACAGAATGATTTGTACCTACCAAAATGTGATGTTACATTTAACTAATATCTTACCCAAGAAAGGTATCAGACTCTTCTTATACGAATTGAAATTCAAGAAGAGCTGCCAACTCTTTTAATTGGAAAGATAATTCAAGAAGAGCATAAATATTCTAAATATATTACATATTACGGCCTTCATGTACCTACCACTAAGCAGATGTCCAAACTCCTGCTCCATATTACAAATAAAATAAGAATTAACTCAAGGTAGTAAAAGTATTACCAGAGTAACTGGTGTAAATAGCGTTTGTCATCTGCTTCCATGAAACATTATGGCTGTCGTGCTGTATCCTGTGCTACAAACACTGTCGTCTCGTCCGATGACAATATCAATTTTTCCACCCGATTTATCGTCCGGTGATGATTCAGAGAAGGATAGATCGAGATCCTTAGAGTATTTTATTAATTACTTTGGATTATCCTAGACCCCCATCAGTGCCACAAAGTAAGAAGAGGCCAACCCGTCTAAATATGTTACAAAATTCTGGAATACAAATTACCTTAGTGCCTCAAAACAGATGTACCGAGGGCAGTTGTCGAGGGATTTTATTAGAAAGGAGTCCCTTGGTGTAGAGATTCCCTTATTTTCTCAGTGCGTTCACCTCAAAAAGCCCCACTTCTCTACCTGTATCCGGAAGCTCAGGAAGTCATCCGTGGGCCGAGCCAACGCGTAGGAAGACACTGTGAGGGAGATGGGCGGATGGGCTTTTTCCGTACACCTGCACATTAATAATATTTTTATTTATCATTCCGGGGTCGGTCCCCCGCTTTCAGTTTCCGCCTGCGCTCAACCAAGGAAGGAAAACGGACGATGTATTTTTATTCCCCTTTCTCCTTCTCAAAAGGAAACAAGGGAAACAAAGTGCAGTTTTACGACGCGATCTCGAATTAAATAAGGAAGTGAAAGGAGAGATGGAAAAAGAAAGGTAAAGGTTGGCGCAAGGGGAACAAAAGAGTTTATGCTTTCAGCGCTAACCGCCTTCCTTGCCTGCGAAACTAAACCTCAGGGGTCGCAAACCCGATCGAAACAAAAAAATACGAGACACGTAGCAGCGTCTCGCTGCGATATTGTTTTCATTATTGTTTACGACTCCTTTCACGGAAAGGTGTAGGAGGTACCGCTGTTAAACTTTTGCATCTTTTTTCCCAAGTGTTTTTTTTTTATATTCAGGTGACTTTTCTACCTCATACTAAAGGGGTAGAAAAGGAAAATCAAACAGGAACTTAACCGATATATATCAGCCGATACAGACACTGTTCATCATTGATTATATCTACCGATATGATATTTTAGAGAATATAGGCCAACTACTCTGCTACCAAGTCATAAGACAAAACAGATTAGTTATGACTTTATAACTACATGCATAAATACCCATCCCGCAAATCTATTGTGGGGTATGCAAAGTCAAAGAACTTACTTATTGCTGTTGGACCTAGGAAACTTGCTCTCCTTTTACAGTTTCTCCTATGATGATTTTTTTTCGTTCCCTCGTATGTCTTGCGCTTCTAATACTTCCATGTATTGCTTTCAGATAAGCTCTTCTCATTTTAAGGCAACCAATTTAGGCTCAACTTTAGATTCTCTTCCACCACATTCATCCATGACACTCTTGTAATATCCCTTCCTCTCACACCATTCACTCCACTACCATATATATACGGTAGTATTCAAATCTAATCCATCCTTCAACATTGCCGAACAAACGAAGTTCACTCATATCGTGCATGTAAATTAATAGAGTATCAATTACAAATTCTTTCATCACCCACTAACTCCTAGCCCTATGTCCTCTACTTTTATCTCAAACAATTCTCATAAACCCACTGCATTTACCTTATTTTTGTTACTATTGAATTAATGAAATTTTTCTTAGTAGTAGGATGGCTAAATCCGGGGTCTAACGATAAACATTTTCGTTAATGTATCTATAAACAATTATTGCAAAATCTCATTCTAGGACAGCGCAATGTGCATGCACCTTCTAATACTCAGTGAATTTCTATAAAATAGGTAACCCTGTTAATTCGTGACAAATCACGGCTCTTTCTGCACACATACGCTTCCATTGTTTCCCTTTTAGGGAGAACAAACTTAAGAAAAAAATGTGAATAGATAAACCACTATAAATAGATGGATAAATAGTTTAAATGATCATTATTAGAGAACTGTTACCTTATTATTTATTTGTGATTCATCGTGAACAAGCATGTTTGTTCATGTTCATTTCATTCTGTTCAATCCGTCAGCCGATCAGTGACAAATTCAGGAATTTTTTCTACTCGTGTGACATCGGCGAGTAATCTTATGAATGTTGAATAATCATTGATGAAATTTGTCTCATGAATATGGATTACCTACATGATTAAATTTACGAAACAAATTGCCGTGAGAAAAGTGCTTAAGAAAGAGAAGACTCAGATAATTCACCTGTATTCATTTGCACTATCATCTGTTCCCAACCTATCCATTATGACATTCTTTCGTAGCCTCCGTTTCTAATATTACTTAAGCTTCGACTTCATTGTTCATTAAACCCTGAAATGTTCTCCAGGTAGCATTCAATTATGCTTCAGGATTTCACTGAAAAACTCTCCACAACCGGGATTTAAAGCTGGACCTTCAACTCGGAATTTTGAGCTACCACAATTGCACCAGCCCGATCCCCCTAAAAAGATCGACACACCCTGCAATGCACCTCAAAGGTGTTTAGAAGATGGTGATATTTCATCAACAGGCAATACACTATAGCATTGATTCTCAACCGGTGTGCCGCGACGCACTAGTGTGCCGCAACGCTCATGAAAAATTATAAAAGATCAATAATTATAATAAATTAAATTATTAAATTAATAGATTATTTTCAATTTTGTTATTTTTGTTTAAAAACGATAAGTTTTGTTCATCGGTTTTCATCAATCAGTCGCTGTAAAACTGCTGCAAATTTAATATACAAAATCACAGTTTTCTTCACTGGTGTGCTGTTTGCAATTCCAAACAACTCAGGTTTGCCTTGGAGTCAAAATGGTTGAGAAGCACTATAGGTATGCTACCAAAGTTGCACAAACTCGGTGTATTACATCATTATGCAATTACACCAATGCACAGAGATACAAGAGTTGTATAGGAATCATGTAAGAGTTTGTATCACGTAGAAAATTGGTTGTAGGTGGAGTTCCTCGAAGGAGGACCTGAGGCACTTAGACCTAATGGTCCATTGTGCCAACCACCATTTCTGTAATCACCCATAGAGTCCAGTCGCCCTGCTAAATGTCCTCTACGGGGATACTCCTGACTTCATCTAGTTCCAAAAATGGTGATCCCAGATGCCTGACTCTGGTCCTAATCAAAGCGGGACACTTGCAGAGTACGTGCGATGGTGTTTCGTCCTCTTCCTCGCACCATCTACATTTTTCCGAGTCTGTAATTCTCATGAGATGGAGATGCCTCATGACTTGATAGTGTCCGATGAGCAGTCCCACTATCGTCCGAAGTTGTCTTCTGTTTAGTAAAAGAAGCATTCTTGCCAGTCCCGGCCTGGGTCCTCCTATCAGGAGCTTGGCTTGCCTGAGCCCCTGTGCGTTCCGCCAGATCTTAGAGTGTTGAGCTAGGCTTCACTCTTTGATCTTTGAAATCCCTGAAGAGGGTGCGATTGGGATGAAAGGCTCTGGTCCAAATGGGTTCCCATTCGAGCCTTCATTTGCCAGTTTGTCCGCTATCTCGTTTCCGGTTATGCCTGTGTGGTCAGGGACCCAGAAAAGTTCTACGTCACTCTGTCTACTGAGGGAATCGAGTGCACTCCAGCAGCAGTCTTGATTTGCACCATGGAGATATGAGAGTTTTTAAAGCTGCTTGGCTATCGGTGCATATTTGATTTGATCTGCCTCTACGACATAAAGAAAATTGATAAAACTAGCATTAGAAATTACAACAAATAACTAGCTACACTACCTATTGACAAACTAAATTACAAATTATCAGTAGCAGCTATTATAGTATCTTATCTTTGGCGGAAGAAACTGTTTTCTATTACTGTCCGTTCTGCAGTTCATTTCTCAAATGTTATCCTCACGATCTAATCTACCTTAGCATGCCTTAGAAATCTACAACCTATAACATGGCACATCATGAGCATAGGATCGGCAGTAGCGGAATATTGGTAATAATGTATCGGTATCGCATGATATTGAAAAACTCTTATCTTAATTTTTTTGGGAGAAATTCCTCCATCTGCAAGGGGAAATAAGGAACGAAAAGAGAGAAAAAAACCACTACGACCACATTACTTGAATACTGAGACCAACTCTCTTGGATGATGGATCTTTTCCCCTTTTTCTTTATTCGTTGCTGTTCCAGGAAAGGGGGAAGAGAAAGAAAAAAATTAAAGGTAGAAGGAAACGAAGTAGAGGAAAAAACACAAAAAATCGACTTCCTTTTTTTGACCACCCAAGCGTGTGTGGTACCTCAAGCCTCGAAGAGAAAAAAATAACACATACGGTTTACGTACTTCCCCGTCTTAATAAGACAAAGAGTGGAATGAAACAAGACGCAAGTAGAAAAAAATCCTTCATTTTGAAAGAATACATTGGGAAGACGAGCGAAATAATAATAACGGAGCGAAAAAATAATTAAAGCGTGCAGAGCAAGTAGGCAGCCGTGACTTGCTTTTTTTCTTTGTTTGCCTCGCTTTTCATGAATGTATATCCTTCTTACTCGGCACACGAGTCGAAACTTTGAGGAAAATATTTGTAAAAGGGAGTTCGCCGTGGCAGAAGGGTGCAGAGAGAGGGGAACTTGGTGGGGGGTGGACGTTTGTACGTGAGAGGCGATAGAGAAGGAGCAGATGTGGGAAGCGAGGAGCGGGCGAGGATGAAGAATAAAAAAATTAATACATCGCCTGACGTTAAAAAAAATCACTCCGATTATGTAGCGTCGGAGGAAGGGCGATTGGGGGGAAGGAGGAAAAGCGCGGAAATTAGTGTTACGCCTCTTCATATTCTTTTGTCTTTTACTAAGAGTAAAGGCTTTCTTTAAGCAACAATTATGTCAACATTCAAATCAGCGCCGAAAACTCAGTAACAAATTCGCAACTTAAATCGAATTTGATAGCACGAATCCAGTTTTAACGCAATGAAATTATCAGTGCACAGTGGAGTTATCCGGAAACTATCTGATTGGAGCAGTAAAAATAAACGGTGCCTCTATGCTTTGGAATACATTTTTAAACCAAATATTCTAAGCTCTAATGAACCAGCTCTGCAAGTCTCATTAAGTGCTTGAATTTCAAATTCAGCATTGGGTTATCAAGTGGCACTACTTCTCTAATCAGCCGATGACTTCGCCTATTTTTTATTTGAAGTATGATTTTCCTTTTTGAAATCAGATTTTTCCGTGTCCGATGAGTTAAGTGGTGATAACACTAGGAAAAAAAGACGTATGTACTCCAGTCATAAAACTATAGAATGTTCTGTCTGATATTTTTAACGTACCATACATTCAAAGAACTGCGGAACTAGCCGCGCAGTAACTTTAACGGAGTCACCCGCTAGTGGTCACACAATTGTGTGTAATTCACAGTGAAGAAATCATTCGCCTGGACTGGGATTCGACCCCAGATCCCCCGAGAGCACTCGGTGCGAAATCGGGGGGTCTGGGTTCGAATCACAGTCCAGGCAAATGATTTTTTCACTGTGAATTACACACAATTGTGGTACCATACATTAACGATCGCTTGATGCTCTGAATCATTCAGGGACCCGAAGTTAAACATGAATAGCTGTCCATAAATAAATTCCTCCATTATTTTTGGTCATAGTTAATATTAAGGTCACTTAGTCACTTACTGTAAACAAAACATCCTTATTAAGCTCCAGTAATTGTTCTGCAAGTCTCGAGACCACGTTTTCTCGAATATGGTTCACACAATTCCTCCAAAGATTATTTTGGTAGATGCCAGCTCCACCACCGGTATTCTCTCGAAACACTCAACTTGCCAACTTGCCTGTGATTGGTCATTGGATTCATGAATCGAATGAAAAATAAGTAGGCATTGTACTTATTTCTCTTTAGATTACTGGTAATCGAGTATGATACTTTCAATCGGATAAGACAAGATGCTTTACAAGGAACCATT
This sequence comes from Pyrrhosoma nymphula, assembly GCA_963573305.1. Classification (NCBI taxonomy): domain Eukaryota; kingdom Metazoa; phylum Arthropoda; class Insecta; order Odonata; family Coenagrionidae; genus Pyrrhosoma; species Pyrrhosoma nymphula. The sequence goes on from OY754334.1 coordinate 44,988,293, forward strand.
TTCAGCATACAGAATTCAGGTAGCACAAAAAGTATTCATTAAAGTCAAGGGCTTCTATATCTTGTAATAAGGGTATAGTGGTAGTGAAACAATCAGGCAGTTACACGTGCGAGGCATGCGAGGCGAGGAGTGGAGTGGAGATGACAGAACATGGTAGGAAACGCTGTCAAAATAACTAAAATTACCTTAAGAGGGCGAAAAACTTTAATCAGGAAGTTTTACGACAATATTTTCACTCAATACAAATTTCAGTCATAATACGCTGATATTGTTTGCAACCCATCGGAGAAGCCCAGCTAAACAATTTATGATTTAGGTCCACAGATAGCTAGGAAGTAAATGTGATTAATTAAGCATTTGGAAGTTGCTAAAGAAATTTAGCGACCATGGAAACCCAGGCATTCAAACGCGGTAACGACCCTGCTCTCTCGTACGGAGTCAGTTGGTAGGAATTAGATTTTTCCACCGTAAAGACCCGTCAATACAACTGCCACCATGTCTCGTAACAACTATACCAATAGTTGTTTGCGAAGTACAATACATTTCATAATAAATTGTAAAGTATAAGAGATATACCAACGGTGGATAACCCTTTAGAAATAGGAAGGATGAATTAGTCAAATTAACGACTATAATGGAACTGAACAGTTTTCTATGAAAAAAAGATCGCCAATAAATAGGGGAAATAACTACGAATCACCGCCAGAGTAAAATAAATGTAGTTCAATGTTTAATCATACAAAGAGCGTGCAAGTGCTCATTAAAAGTGTGTAGATAGTTATAAAAGATGTAGACATCGAAACAGACAGAATTAAGAAATGTTGATATTTATGGCGTGAAATATTGAAGTATTTATGCATTTCTGTGAATACGTAGTAGCTTAAAAATTCCCCATCATAAAACGTGATTGTCAACAGATAGATCAGTCAATGAAGGGGTTGTAGAGGACATGGAGGAGGACAGAGACGAAACTTCATGGATGTGTTTGGGGTTGATAGGAGGTAAACATACTAAAAGTCCCCGCGCCAACGAGGTGTGCGGGGGGGAGGGCGCAGAAGGTCCCATTTTTTTGTTTTTCGCTTATATATTGAAAACGGTCCGCCACAGCGAAAATATTATTGGCTTTAACATTAAAGCTGACAACATTTACTACAAAAAAATTCCTTACACATTTATTTCTATTCCTAATAGTTATCGAGATCGTTGCTAGCGAAAATTGCAAAATTTTGAAAAACGGTAATTTCCTCACGTTCTTTGACAAACGTTTCCTTCTAGCGGCTCAGACTAGTTTTACAGCAAAGTCCTCAGGAGAGTATTTGTAGATAATTACAGTATCTTTAAAATGAGACAACTTTTAATATTTTATCTTCACTTAATCAATAGTTACAGCAATTTGAAATACCTATGTAAATTCCGGAATTACGTAAGAAAAACTGCACATCGCTCATTCCCGTTTTTCTAGGGTTGTATATCAATAATACAGCTGTATATTGTGTTAATATACATAAATGGCAAGAAACTGTGAGTAATGAACTATATATAAGTAGGCTTAGGTACTTATGAGGAGGTCCGAAAATACACAGAGGAAAAATCATTCACCTCAGTGTCCTTCTCTCAGTGTGTTTTTGAGGGCTTAATAGGAACAAGATGTTCAAGACTGCTGGACATTTCATGACACAGAAGCAGTCCGTACTCAACAGTGTCTTCAAAGCATACGACGAAATATTGCATCTCAATTCAGATGGTATCGCAAAGGAACTTGACTCACAGGCTGGCGGTTCAATATGTGTACATTCGATGCATCTTGATATGGCACATCCCAAAGGGTATGGCGTCTTAGGGTATGGGTCTTAGGGTATGGCGTTGTTAGATTGGAGTGGTGGTTAGCTGGGGTATGAGGACGATTTGGGTGAAACTAAAATGAAAAGAATACAAGGAGACACAGTTTTTACGTTTTCCGTTGGGTATGCCGTTTGCCGGAAATATAAATGGGGAATAATTCGGAAGCATAGAGGTAACGGGGAGGGGTAGAGATAGAGGTAAGTTGCATTAGGGTAACAACTCAGGATAATACATTTTACGAAGGGTGTACTGGAGAGGGTTGGTGATATTTTAAACAGTGGGAATACGTAAACGTTATCAAATAAGAGAAACATTCGTTTATTAAGGACATCATTTCCACAGACTTTCTTTTGACCTTGAATTATAATTTTTATATTTACGATGATATAATTAATCCTATATTGGAAAATATATTTTTAATAACTGATGGTACCTGCTGTAGGGGGACAGAGTCTTCTCAGGCTCTGAGATAAGTGCATACCACATTTCAGCATTGTTTCCCTTTTTTCAGCAACATAACTCATAGCATATTTAATGTTTTCGATAAACTAACAGATAAACATTCACAGAAAAAAACGCATTGTCCTTCGTGCCTTATTTTGCTTCCCTTATCTCTCGTCCCTAAGTAAATAGAATTAAATAAGAAAATACATTAACAGGAGTAAAGGAAATATCCGTTACTTATAGAAATGCTGTACAACGGGATACTGCAAGAGTTTCGGTAAAGAGTTCTGGGAAGGGTATAAGAAGAAGGTCAGGAGTATTCGGGATACGAGTCAGAGAGGGGATTTTAGGAGGGGTCCACTGGAGAGGGTTTGTTAAGTTCCAGCAGGAGAAACTTGTCTTCATGTCGGGGTAAAAAAAATAAAAAAGTTAAAACAGAAGAAGAGTGTACAGGGTGACGGGGTAGGAAGAGGTTCACCTTAGATTTCTTCTCAGCCAGCGGGGAGGCGTGCCCGAGCTGAGTATTTCTGATCCTAACTCTCTATCGTGCAGAGGAGAGAGGTTTCTGGAATACCAGCGGCCGTTGAGTGGGGACTCACCACACGCAGTCTTCCGTGGGACCCGCCGAGGATGAGGCTGAGAGGGGTGAGGATTCTCAACTGAACCCACTCACTGGTTTCCGGGTCTGTCAGCTTTACGCATTCGAAGAACGGAGGATGTTGAGTAGGAGGCACATCCGTACGTTATGCTCGCCTAGGAAAGGGGATCAATTCGTCCCTTCCTCATTTCGTATGCATGCAAGGGTGTTTCGTTCATATTCACCGAGAAGGAAACGCCAAAGATATTCCCTTACGTATTCCCATACTACTCTATTCCTTCATGTTCGCCCATTCAACGCGTACACAGGAAATTGACACTCCTCTGAATGTAAAAAGTATAATTTGTATATTTCCCGCTTATTTTGCTATTAGGTAATTATATAATCACTTAACTTCTCCTTAAGTGTATTACTCGATGTAAACGCTAACAAGAGAATGTTGAAATATTTCGAGTGTGGGAAAAAACATTTAGTACTGAGCCGGATTTCAACTGTTACAAATTTATTTTTAACGTTCAAAAACTTCTCCTGAATGTGTAAATGCTTAAATGGCAAATGACAATGTGGTTGCTGAAACTAGTAGAAACAAATGAGCATTTAATTTTATTCAGTTTTAAATATGCAAATAATTTGCATTACATCTACATCTACATATTACCCCACAAGCCGCCTCAATAGGCGTGTGGCGGGGGGTGTTAGGACACCAGCCGTTTACATATAAAATGGACACGCTCTAATGAAATTACGCCGAGCATTTATTATAGTCCCTTATTGTTCGGGAGAAAAACGAATTCCCATACCTATCGGTTCGGCAAAATATCTCTCTTAATTTATCGTTTCTCTCGGACCAGGAAATATGGTGGAGTTCTAATATGATGTTCTCCGCGTCGCTCTTAAAGATATCTATTATCAATTGCTCAAGCAATCTAAGCCTAGCGCGCAGCCTCCGAGTCTCTAGCGGCTCCCAGCCTAATTCGTTTAACATCTGTGTAACGCTGTCTGTACGCCCGTAGCTGTTATTGACGAATCGCGCAGCTTTCCTTTGTATTTTATTAAGTTCCCGGACTAAGTCTTTCTGCACCGGATCCCATATGCTCGCTGCATATTCAAGGTGTGGCCGGACGAGTGCGAAATAGCACCTCTCTTTTACTTTTTCATCCGAAAATCTTCCCAAAATACGCTTGACGAATCCTAGCTTCTTCAGAGCTCTGCCACAAATATTTCCTATATGTGCTCCCCACGATAGGTCCGAAGTTATCGTAACTCCTAGATACTTCACTTCATCTGTCGCCTTTATGTTAACACCATCCACAGCATATACATGGGAATAGTTGGACGACCTCCGCAATAAATGTACTGCCGTGCATTTGCTCAGATTAAGTTCGAGTCCCCACTCTTGGCTCCACACATGAACGTTGTTTAAATCGGATGATAGAGTTTCAACGTCAGAGTGATCACTAATTTCACGATAGATGACAGCGTCGTCGGCAAATAGACGTATTTTACTGCTAATTCGAGAGCATAGATCATTTATGTATATAATGAACAAAAGGGGTCCGATCATACTTCCTTGCGGGACACCTTGCGGGACATTAAGGTAATATGGATAAAATTAGCCCTTATCTGCTTACGTTTAAACAATATAAATCACATAAATTAATTAATTCCATATGGAGATGGGGATTAGCGATGCCATGATACACAGGAACATAATACCTATGAAGCTACTTCACCAGACAAGAAACTTATCTAAATTATAGTTTGGCATAAAATTGTTCCTTTAAAAGTTCCATACTGAAAGACAAGGAAAATAGTGGATGCGATTCCCATTTTCTTTAAATTAAGCCAGGAGTAGGCTTTAAAATATAAAATGCCACATGAGTTGAAAAAAGCGAGCTTGTAGAAAATGTCACCAATCATAAAAAATGCATAATTTGACAACTACTACATCAAATAAAGGTTCAAGATATTAGACAGACATAGCCCATTCAAAGTTGCCTGCTTCCGTTCAAAATGAAATCACTCAATTCACATTCTTGGCTCCCGACTCCTTGAATTATGTTCAGATATAAGATACGAGAGGAAGAGAGGAACCCAGAGATGGAAGGCGAGAGATGGTTAAGAGAGGAGGAGAAAGAACGTATTAAAGTTTGACCCTTGTTGTTTGAATGGAAGCATATCTCCTGTCATTGAAATCAAAGTCGATTTCCACGTCACGGGGGATTTAAAATTTAAAACTGCCTCTTTTCACGTGGGTCCTTAAAAAAAATGGTGCGGCTACTGTGGAATTCATGGGATCCTTCCTAAGTCATTCACTATCTAGTGAAGAGAAAAAATTACAAACCCTTGTCATTTCTCTTCATCCACCCCACAACCTATTCCCAAACAGACACATTCCCCTTCCGTCCACCCCAGTCCTTACTCCCGACGAAAAAAAAACTCACACCCAGAGCAATCCTGCAAGCACCTGCCATCATTTTTCAGCCACGGAATTCCTCCCCATAAAACCAGCCACCAAGCTTAAGCTCTCTTTAGAAATACATACCTAACTCATACCTGGTGGTTAGAGTACGGGATTCTAATTCACAGGAGGACCCAGTATCAAATTATATTTCGGTGGCGAAAATATTTTAGTGGAATTGGTAGAATGGATTATTTTTAAAAGCTACTCCAATGTGAAGCTCATAGTTAAGTGTATGTATGTGACCAAAATTTAGTCGACGGACAACGATGTTTGCTCAACGGCTTGAACGCACTTAGCAATACGGAATATTGTGCACTAACCATGAGATTCTATAGTCCATTCCTCACGATGAAGGCATAATTTATTAAAATTGTATTCGTCCCAACGCCCAAAACCACACCTTCCCTCCAAAAACTTCATCATCTGCCTGGCCAAAATTGTACTGACAAAAAATGCCTTCTCCTTCAACATTCAAATTTTCCTGCAAACAAAAGTTACCGCCATGTGTTCTAGCATGGCACCATATTAAGCCAACCTGTTCATAGGCTCTCTCTAAACCACTTTCTTAAAGAACCAAACACTTAAATCTCTCTTCTAGGCGCACCATAATGGCGAAATATTCGTCCTCTGGCCTTACAGCAGTGATTCATTATCTTCTTTCATTTCGAAATTGAACTTTTTATTCTCAGTTTCCTTCACATCTTCCATTTCTGACTCCTTAATTACGTTCCTGGACATTAATGTCCAAATTAGAGACAATAAATTCATCACCTCCGTCCACAAAAACCTACTAACCACGACCAATGCCTTCATTTTAACAGTTGCCATCCGACCAATTTTGAGGATACAAGGAATAGCCACGATATTACTTTTTATGGAGTCACCAGCAAGTACACATTAGTGCGATATGCGGATTTAAATCCACAGGGGAGAATGACACCTCGTTAGCTTAACTGGTTAAAGCACTCGGAGCGAAATCGATGGATCCGGATTTGAATCCCGGTCAAGGCGACTGATTTTTACTCTGTGGAATATTTCACAGCTGTCATCCGTCTCATATCAAACGCTCCATGCCTTATTCCCACTCCATCCGCGGCCATAGGATCTGTAATAATGCTCCCACTCTAAAAGAATATACTTAAAATCTTCATCACTCCCTCAGAGAACGCAAGTACCCCGAAAAACTACTTTTAAATAAAATACTGCCTCCCAATGCCCAGTATACCCCTCGGACTAAGACCCACCAACCTGACCAACTTAACTTTGTCACCACATTATTCCCTGGATCACACAGAATCAAAACACACTGAAAGTCCTGCATCCTAGGTATTATTAAAAACAATACCTCTACTTCCCTCCTCTTTTTATCTTGTCTTTAAGTATCCTATAAGCGTCCCTCAAACCGGCGAGACATTCTTAAATCCACTAGACTCTCCCTTCAACCCACCACTTTCCTCAACCTACGAACGCCCTAAATGCAAATGTTGCTCCCTCCTCAGCCCTTCTGCCTCCCCTTCCCCCAAAGATCTTCCTCCACGACCGACTGTGTAGTGCCACCAGCAACATTGTGTACCGCATTTCCCGCAATTTCCGACCTGCCTTCTACGTAGGAAAATGTACCACCTTTCTCAATATTCGCATGAATAATCACCGCCATGGCACCAAAACTCAATCTTTCCTTGATCCAATCCCCAAACATACCGCCTCCCACTACCATACCTTTAGCGAATGGATTTCACTCGTCATCATAGAAGCCCTTCCCGAATCCGAAAGTAATATGTTTTATAATATATTATATATTACATATAATAATCTATAATATATTATATATTATAGATTTCAAGTATCATAAAAAATTTCATTCTTCTACTTTTCAGTCTTAAGAAAAAAAATGTTTTTTTTTTTTTAATTTTCCAATCGATTCTTAAAACGTTACACTTCATTCAAAGTACCCATCTATACCCGAAGTCTCCTCCATGCTAATGTGAAAATGCCCAAACCCTCAAAATCCTTCCATAATTTTCCACTCCAGTAATTCCATCCCTTTCTCCTACCACCACTCCCCCTTTTTAATATTCTCTTCCATTTTCCTTCACAACCGACGCTCCCTGCCTCTTCGTTTTCCATCTCAATGAATCTTTACTGGAGTCCATACCCTTCCCCCCTTCTTGCATGTATATAATGTGAAAAAGTTCGGTGGGGATGGTTGTATCTAGAGCAACCGCAGTCAAGGTACGTCAAACATGGTATTGCTGCCGGAAATGGATTGGAATTCAATGTAAAATAAACATATTAATCATTGATTTAAATATAATTTCAGGTAAAACTGATATGGATTTGTAATAAGAAAAAGTTGTCATTTAACAAATAGGATTACTGACGAAGAGAGCGCCATTAACTATCAATTATGCATTGTTTTACCGGGAAACCACATTAACGTACGTAATCAACAAAATTTTAATTTTAGAATCATAATAAAAAAATATTTTCCCAAATAAAAAAGTAATGAATCCGCTATCGTTCTCCATCATGTACAAGAATCAAACCTGACATGAAAGCTACCTGGTAAAAACGCGTTATCCGGGCGCCAGCATATAAAGACCTCATTGTCTTATGTATCAGCACACACTGGCCCCATTTATTATATAAAAGACTACACATAACTACGGATGGTTCAGTTGCAAGGCGTAGTGATTCAAATGTACGTAATGGGCGTACACATTTTTCATAATTAACACAAGTGAAACTATTTAGTAACAGCTCCGCCTAATTCAAGAAAAATTATGCGTACGAAATCTCTGACATTTAGACATTATATATTGTTTACCGTATTTACATACATTGTTCTCATTAGAAATGAAAAACTACACAATAATCCTTTGTCATTATTTACTTAAGTTATTACTTTATGGCTATTTTGACAATAGATTAACCTGTTTTATCAGGCTATTTAACGAATTAACAATGTATTTCAAAGACAGCGCACGCGCCCTGTATTTTGGATATGCTCCAAGCTCCTGCCCAGTCATAGCTCCCTTGTGAAGTATGAATACCTTTTTGAGTAAAGAGTTTCGTGGTTCATAATTATAGAGCAGAATGTAACATGTGAACGCTGAATAAATTTTTTTCTATGACTGAAGATCGATCAAATTATGAGAGATATTTAATTAAGACTATTTATGGAAATACGTGTGATTACCTGAAAATGGAATGAAAAAGGACCGTATAAGCAAACAAATATCAGGAATGATAACTACTGATAATGATTAGAGAACAATTATTTCACTATATTTAATTAGAAAATATTGCTTTGGTTTCACAAAAGAGAAATTGTCTGATTGTTCTGTTTAGCAAGATTTAGAACCGTAAACAAATTGATAAAATGCAATTACAAGTCGTTGTGTATAAGATTCTACTTTGATAGACGGTGTAAAAGTTTTCCTTTTACGGTCGAATCCCTACAAAAAAGCCATTAAAACCCTTTGGAGCAAACGCTTTACGTTTCATTCTTATCTTTGGTACCTGAAATTCCCACCATGTCTTTCTTAACCTTACCTCCATCCTCGAATTTTACCAGCGGCTTACGCAGAATTTTATACCTTTATAGAGCAGAATCAATTGCTGGCGGGTTTTTACATGTACAAGTCAAAGTCAGAAGGACGCCGAATTTTGAGCTGCCATTTCCCTTAAATTTTACGTAAACAACGACCATTTACCCTCGTTGCAAGTTTTCCGTAAACTCTCGTTCCACCTCAATTGTGCTTTGTCTATTTAATTTGAAAATGCAAATCTTTTCTTACTAAATATTTACACAACAGCACACACTATTCACACAAAACCTACACACTATTTCTATTAGCATCGTTATTATATTTAAATAGCAAATTTTGATTACATACATCTGGTGAACGTTTTTATTACCATTTTTTTTTCGTTACGTATTTCTGTTTAACGGTTGTATTTATCTCGTTTCTCTGTTACTGTGCTACATAAACGAGACATTAGTTTATAAATAACCTATGCTTATTTATAATTAAGTGCCACTAGTCTAATTATTGAATAACCTTAAGCCTATTGGTAACGTTTTGATTTATTAATGAATCTTCATCAGTGCGTATACTTAATATGATGAGAAAAACTTGTGTTCTCGATATCCTAATAATCTCAATTAGTATATTTAAATGAATTAAACAAGGCCTCAAAAACTTAAATGAAGAAAGTTTAATTAATGGTCGATTAACTCACAGGATATTTTAATGGTCAAGTACAAGAGGTGAAATTCAGTAAAAGAGATGGATGACGATAGAATGAATATTTAATGAAATCATTAACAGTCTTAACTAGAGAAAACATTCTCCAAACTATACGAGAGTCGCCCCATGGTACCGATAATATCTTCACACAAAAAAAGTTATTCAAATAATTGCCATCAATTACTGTACATACTTTGAAATCTATTATTTTAAGTATCAAAATACAATAATATATTATATTTTTTTGTCAAAATAATACTAAGGACAGCTTTTCTTAATTTATAAAATTAAAAATTAATGTTTGAAAATACCTTTGGCGGGTTTTACTTTTTTTAGTAATCCATGAAAAATCCCGTGCCAGTACTGGCCAATACCACTAGGAGGAGGCATGGTGTAGATATAGTTCTTCACACATTAGGCTGCGAAATATCAATGAATCTATGACTATATTAAAGTCTTCTTGCACCATGATAATTATCTGTCTGCATTCCTCGTGAATATAGGCGAATACATCTATATACAGGTAGTCCCCGAGTTACGTAATAGATGCGATCCGACAATAGCGGCGTAAGTCGAAATTTACGGAAGTCGAAAAAAAAGAGTCGAAAAATACTCCGTAACCAAGACCCTGCTCTCAAGATTACGGTGGATTCGGAGAAATACGGGGAAAGCCAGCTCTTACTAACATTACGGCACATGCGCTCCTTGAAAGTAAGCGACATTACTTCCAATTCCGTACCTTTCGTAATTCTCGTATTTTTTGGGTAAGGTTGCCACTTACGTGAGTACGGATTTACGCCAGCCGAGGCTTACGTAACTCGGGGATTGCCTGTAATATATTGCAGCGAACTCATGGTAATGTAACGGGGTTATCACCAACACGCCCTACACTACACACCTTAATTAAGTTTTTAAAACGACCATCAATGCAATCATTTGCCATCAATGCAATCATTTGCACCTGAAAATACCATTCAATCGGATGGGGAATCCATGAAGATGAGTTACTAAAAGAGGATATCGGTAACACCTAGCACTCGAAATATTTTTCATAAGTTATTTCAAAATGAGATAGCTAGTTGAATAAATCAGTGTGGCCAAGTTTACGAATGAGAGAGAAATCTGAGGCTGCTGGTGACAAACTTGGCCTCTCTCTTCACTTAAATTTCAACTCTAAAAGCAGAGGAAGAAAGCAGAACAAAAAAGCCAAAAATACACGAGTAGGTGACGAGGGAAACGAGACACAGCTTCGAGCGCTCGAGCGATGCGCCAATTTAAAGAAAAAAATGACTAACGCGAGCGTACGACTTGGAAAGTGCTTCGCAATGAATAAAAATGACTTTTGGGCGATGTATCGAGGCGAGAAAAGAACTCCAAGCGCCAGAATTTCAAGGCATTCATTCCTTTGTTTCGATCGCAGGGGTTTTTCTCACTCTTCCAAAAATGCAGGCCCAATAATTATATCCCGTTGTCTTCTGTCACTTTGAAACAGGTCAGAGAAAGAAACTTTGAAACAGGTCAGAAACCTCTCTTGGTACAGAAGAATTTCTAGAGAGATCTACTGCTGAAAAAAAATTCATTTAAAAAGGCGAAATTGTTCATTATTATTTTATTCTCATCTATAGCTCCGTACGTGGACGGCGTAGAGCGAAGCTCGTTAGCTCGCTCGTTAGTAAATGGTAAATAGTGAAGTAAAATAAAAACGTACAGCCGAATGCTTCGTTGAAAACGGCCCCAACCAAATAGAGTATCACACCTGATTCAAGTACCTACTAGTTTGGGAACAGTTAGAGATATGTAGTCTACACGCTACACTAATATTGCTTCGAAAAATCAGATGACACGAATGATGAATATGATAATATTATGTTTAACTAGCAAAATTCTCTATAACTGACAAGAGTGAAACTCTGCGTTTTCCAGCGCATCATTAATGACCACTACAAAAAAATCGTACGAGGCACTAAGACACATCGTAAAGGTGAAATTATTTCCCTCTTATAATTCCTTTTCCTCATTCCTTCCTTTTGCATGATTGGTGTCCTAACACCCCCCGCCAAGCATCCTGGCGGTGGCTCGCAGTGTAGTACGCATGTGTAGTATGAAAGCGAATAACTCCGGCTTGAAGCAGTATTCGCCGTAAACTAGCCTCCGAAGAAGAAAGGCACGAAATTTCTAATATCTCATCTCAAGTAGTACATTCGAACAGTAGTTACTAACAGCTATGACATGTAAGAAAGTAAAAAATGATCCCTATGACATTAGACTGGCCATTATTTGGTCTTTATTTTCAAAGTGGAGTATATATTTCCGCGCTACTTTTGCACTATACCAGACATATTGTTACACTGTGTATGTCACGGGAACATGATTATACAGAGCAATACTTTGTATACTTACTAGTCAATTATTTATTTTGATTATAAGATTTCTATGCAACTAACGCTATTCATCCCGGGATAAGATCTTTAGCACTTGTAAAAGGGGTGAAATGACTAGTTAAAAATGACGCGCAATTTATCTCCATCCAATAACATATATCTTTCATCCTAAAAATTGAAAGTTAGATTTTTTTTGGGTACTCAAGTTAAAAAGCTGGGCTCTTTATTATGGGAAAACCTTCCTGGAAATGAATATAATACTGCCACCCAAACAGTAGGAGAGCTTGAATGGTGCGAGTGAGCTTTCAGAATCCGGAAGGAAAAATAACTAACAAACAGTTTACATTCCTACGGGTGCAACGTTCGTGCATTAATTGAGATTTTCGTTCGAGTAGTAGCACACTGAATTCACAGCAAGATTCGCAAGTGTAGGAGGTGGAAAAATTAACTTAGATTTAATATTATAAGGATACCTTTATAAAATATTTTTTCAAGATTTCGGACACAGGCGATTGCTTTGCCGTAAATGTGTACATTTTGCTCAATGAATTAATGAAATGTATTAAAGTCAATATTTTGATTGCAGAAACTAGCTTAAAGTAAACTGCGAAAATAAAACATTTATTATTTACCTGACACCTGTTTCTTTCTATTTTCTCCATTATCTAGGTTTGTTAATGATGCCATGATTAAATTTAAAACCATTTATCTCCATTAGAAAATCAGTATTTTTTCTACTATAAAGACATTAAATGCTCAAAAGTATGAATAGAAGAATATTTTAAAAAGTCTTCGTTTTCACCTGAGCTTAACACAAGCAACCCCGTTTTTCTGCCAATTATAACGCGGGTCTTTCTTACTTATAATTTGCATTAGGTTTGCTTAATGTTTTTCGCAGAACTACAAAAAATATCCATGTCCGAGATTTGTATTCTAACTCCGCCAGGGCAGAAAATACTGACTTATTCCGTTATTCATGATAAACAGGTATGTGTTTATAACTTGCGCACACGGAGGTAACGCTAGACTGGAACAAAAGGATCCTATTTTCAGAGAGTAATAACTGAGGCCATGGTCACGCGTAACAGACTGATTCCAAAGCATTTTCTCTACGTCTGGCTGGACAGTGAAATTTTATCCCCGACGGAAAAAAGGGAGACCTAACAAAACTCGAAGAATCAACTCGAGCGCATAACATCAAAGCCTTTTTTCCGCTCACTCCTTTACTAATCCTCCGCGTAGCTTCGTGAAACATGGCCGACAAAACTCCTCTTGCTTGACCCGCGCTCCCTCCCTCACCCCCAAAAAACCTTTGGTACTTTCCCTCTGGCAATCCTCGCAGAGAAAAGGAAAACCAACTCCAACCAGCAGACTCACATTGTTTGACTCTCCCACCCTCTGGACCCACTTCCCTGGCCACCCTGAAGCGAAGGTATTCCAGCCTCAAGGGCCTTTTAGTCGCCGACTTCACCCCCACCACCCGTCCGGCTGGACTTTCCAAGCCCACGACTGACCCTCTACTATCTGCATACTTCCCTGCTAGCCGATGTAACGTGTTGTGGCAGCGATTAGCTAGGTTCAACTTACGGAGCTTCGTACATCTCAGAGCGGCAAGATTTGAGGAAAGCTATTAGAATAACTTTAGCAATTTGACCAAGTTATTAAAGGAATTAGGGTGAAAATCTCATAAATGGTCGAAAGGAAAAATATGTCCTAAAACCATTGCGGTTCGAAACAATCAAATTTTTTCCGGACTTTCGATAAATTTTGCTAGAGCCAGCGTATTACAAAAGAAACAGCCACAAGCATAAGGTAGAAAAAATAGATAACATAAACGATAGATAGAAAATTATACTTTTCTGCGGATAATAATGGATCATAAGAGCTGCAATAAATCATTTCTGTGAAATTCCCACCCTCGATAGGTTAAGTAACTTTGTTTTTATTTGTGTTTTAAAGCATATCATCATAACTAATGCCTCATCCCGCTTGACATGTCCCCGATTTTTTTGTCTGCATTTAATAATATCTCGTGGTAGCCATTAATGAATAGTAATATAGTTTCAACAATCAGTAGTTGTATCTTAACTAGTTAACTGCGTGTTAGCCTGTCCGCCAACGTGGTACTCTCCAAGTTTCTAGTTTTGCCGAACATTGTTCCCCTGACTGCTTACTGGTCGGTGCCTAACAGCCGGGGGAACGTGTAGGGCTTGAACTTAAACTGCATTATGACTAGTCATTTTTATCTGTAGCTCATGCTTCTGATATGAAAGTGACATTTTGCTACAGTTAGAAAACTAATGCATACAACTTTTTGGCATGGCATAGCGCTGAAACGTGGTCATGGAACAACATATGTTCATTGACTGTAAGCACTAGAGACAGGTTTTTAAGATAGATGGCGATGTTGAGATGAAATGGAAAAGAAACTAAAAACGACTGTGGAAAAGTTGGAGGTTTCGTCTGGGAAATAGGAAAGAGACCAAGTTGGCAGCAGAGACCGAGATGTGGAAAATCCGAAGGTGAAACCTGTGATAGGGAGAAAATTACTTGGTAAGTAGGGAAGCTGAAAGAAAATGATAGCTATTTAGTGTTCGTTGAATGATGATAGACGAAAGTTGAGGAATTAAAGAAAGAAATATTAAGAAGTCATACTTACATGTCGGTGAAAGATATATTTGGGAATTTTTTTGTACACTTAAATACCGTAAGAAAAAACTTTATTGAATTCATTGCGTTGATGAATGTGTAATGAAATTACATTTATAAAAACAAACCGTTAAGCGGGATATTTAATATATGCAAAAGGGTAAATTTCACTGTTATAAATGCTTTATTAAATTCCAAGTTAAAGTTACATGATTGATCAACAAAAAGTAATTATTTATTCATTGTTTTGCGACCGAACAACCATCCCTTACCCACATAGGAACGATTACCTTAGGATAAGGGTTTTAGGTGGCCTCAATTTATTTGTTTTGTGCGCCTATTTGAGCAGCCGTTAACCGAATCCAAATGATAGATCTTGACAGCAACGACCTCCACTTGGTGACCCTAAATGGCCCCGAGTAATCAAATATCCGCTTAACTCTGTTTCAAGAACCCCTTACCAGTTTGTCTCCTTTAACTGGGCGAAACTTACACCAAATTGGCCGCAAAACCCATTAATCCTTTTGTGAATGTGTCAACTTCTTCCTATTACTTAAATATTTAGACGATTTATTGAGAGCTGAACATAGATATTGATAATTTATACTAAACATAGCTCGTATGTATTAATTTGTTCAGTTCATCGGCAGATCATCTGACAATGCAATAGTTTTTATTTTGTACAAGGTAAAAGACGTAAAGCAAAGTGATTGGTGTTTTGCTTCCATACCAGTAAAGCTACTGTAACAAACGAAAAAAGTTGAGGGTCTAAGTGCATGGAGCTGTAATAATCATTATACTATGATCCTCAAAAATGAATTTTTTTCTTAATTTTCTTAATCAGACGCATTTGAATATATTTTTTGAGCTTAATGTGAAGATGCTTTATGATAGTTGGTGCGAAGGCTTCCGCGGTGTGTAGAAGTTGAAGGCTGCATTATTTCAGGTGTTTCACCACGTCGTTGTTCTTTTGGATCCCACCCCATGCCTACGAAGGAGTGTACAAAATCGAGTGCAGCTGTGGATCGGCATACATAGGACAAACAAAAAGAACTGTGAATTGCCGCCTACAAGAACACAAACGGGCAATGAAGCATAAGCAATTCCACTTCTCCGCTGTGACAGAGCATGCCTATTCCGAACCTGGGCACACCATCAACTTGGAGGACGCCACGGTGATAGCCAGGGAATCTCGATACTTCCCGAGAATCATTCGGGAAGCCATCGAGATAGCAAAACACCCGAAGAATTTCAACCGAGAAGACGGGTGTGATACCCGTCTTCAACAACAACACTTGGCAGAGACTCTTCCGTGTGGAAACTGTCGATATGGGCAATAACCAACAACGGGGAAATATTGGCGCCAACGGGAAGAACGACGCAACCAATCATGACTGAACAACGGGCCTATATAAGGCGGTCAATTACCGGCATCATCACTTAGACCTGAAGACGCCTGCTGGAACGCAGGCGAAACTATTGTCACAAAAACAACGACACGGTGAAACATCAGAAAGAATGCAGAATGGTATATGAATGTGAGAAACTGACCTCGCAGATAATTCATTACCAGTATTTATTAATGTATGTAAAATATTGCTCTCGTGCATGCTGTTTTGGGGAAGTAAAATTGCCAGTGGGGCACCTCAAGAGCACACCAGACAGAGACTGCCTGCAAAGCAAGCAGCAGGTCTGCTAGTACAATTATTTATTTCGCATTTTTAAGTCTGGCTAAAGCCACTAGCATACTGGGACATTGTAGCTAGCTCAAGTTTCTCTTTTCCCTTAAGGTAATCTGCTAATGAAAGTGCTTATCATGCTGATTAATGGTGCCCCAAGATTATCTAGGAAGATGTGCAAGAGGGAATCCAAGGAATGAGGCAACAGTACACTTGGTTCCCTTTGCCTTGTTGCACGCTCTCATTATATCATTACATAGTAATCGAAATATGAGCTTAGGAGTTTCCACAGTGATACCAGCTACTGGGTTTGTGGAACTTACTGCAGCAACATTTTAACGGCTCTATTAGCCTATTTTTAAAATGGTGTCGCACGGAAATACTTTATGCACACTTTTTAATCTCGACTTCTTATTTCGTTCGTTTTCAGTGACGAATACTTTGTACACATACATGTCCTTTCATTCTCGATGATACCCATGAGTGCAAGGGCGAACAGTGGCGAGATCGGAGAGATGTATTGATTCTATCCACCAAGCATAATGACGAAAAGTTAATAGCTAAAAGACGTACAGGAACTATGAAAAAGCCCTTGGCTATATTGGCCAAAAATAAGGGTAAGAGTTCAATTGTTTTGGCCGACCAGCTTTCAAGCTATGGATTTGCTTTGAGAAAAACTTTAAGGTGGTACCGCAAAATAGCTATTGAATTACTTCTGGGAAAGAACGTAGTAAATGCGCACTTCCTGAATAAAAACGTTAATGACGGCTCAATTCTAATAACTGTGTTTAGGGAAGTTTAAATTTATCAGTTATTGTTTATCAGGGAGAAAGAGGATGAGGACGATGAGCCAGCGACTTGACGTAACAGAAAAACGATCAGAGCTCCCCACTCTCTGAAAAAGGAAGATGGACCATGTCACAAAGTTAGAAAGTATTGTAAGGGCTGTTACGAAAAGAAAAAGTAAGCTATTCTCAATAAAAACAATGTGCCAAAAGTGACCACGTATTAAGAAGACTGCGAAGGAAAAACTCAATTGCCTCAATTGTTTTGTTCATTTATCATAAAAAATAACGTTTATGCATTCAGATTTATTGTGATGGAAAAATTGTGTTCCAGGTTTGAAGTGTTAGTAAGCGGAAAATTGTTCCTAGCAGGGCAAAATATTATGTGCTATGAATACAGTGTAAAAGGTTCCAATTTTATTAAGGAAAACTGAAACTATGATATTTTTCTTAAATCCCTGAACCTCTGCTGTCCAAGATGATCCTTGGGGACATAGCAGTCCGTTCATACTCTTTTACGTGCTGCAGGAGTGCTTCGAAAGCTCTGCCAGAGCTTTCCTTGGAATAATGCTTGGCGGTCAAGTTGGACCGCCGCGACCATCGTGGAATTTTTCTCAGCGGTCCCTATGGGCCACCATGGCGCTTAAAGTGTTAAGACTTCTATTATTCTTCCTCTTTAAGAGTCTCTTCTACCACATTCATCCATGACTTTCGCGGTGTACCCCTAACTCTCATACCAGTCACTCTACTATCATGTATCTTTTTCGTATTTTAACTCTCTTCCATTATCTAGACATGGCCAAACCAACGAAGCACTCATCTTTTTTCATATATGCCTATTACTAAGCATCTAACCAACATTTTATCATCACCCAATCATTTTTAACCCTGTCCATCCTACTTTAGCTGCAAACACTTCTCAGGTACCCCTTTTTTTACTACATTTGACCAAGTTCATTCTTATCCTGACATACACAGGTTTCTCTGCTATGTAATAACGCCAGGAGGAGAGCACTTTTGTACACAGCCTCAGTGCTTCTCAAGACAAACATACATTCCTAGTTATGCTACACATACTACCTACGATTTTTTACCGGCATCAGCACACCTTATTGTCTAACCCCGGGATTTTTCAAGGAGGTATCAATAATTATCCGAGACTTGTTTCGGTTTTCAAGAATATCAAAGGGGGTGGGACACCATGTACTATGGTAATACAGGATTAATCGGATACGTATATCAATGCTATCAATCCCATCTCTTAATTCTCTCGTGACTCTGCTAAATTAGGCAGACTATAGGCAAGGGCACAAGTGTGTTATAAGGGTTTAGAGCTGGGTCGTAGCCGACATATGGGCCTCCGGTGACCTCAGGGTCCGGAGGAGTGGAGAATGGCAAGGAGTGAGGAGGGAAGTAGGGGTGAAGTCGGCGGCGGACGGTCCCCCAATTGTTATTTATCTTAGCCGTGGGGTAACGGCGGTTTCCAAATGAGAACAAAACAAGCACGTCGTTACAAAAAGCCAAAGAATGGTGAAGTAAGAAAATATTAGGCGAGGGAAGGTAATAGAAGAAGGAACTTCAAAAGAAGCGTAAGGAAAGAGGGGTGGGGAATATCGTCTACTGAATGTACGTTTCCAAACCACTGCTAAATACAGAAATGACGTAACAGTCACGTGCAAAAATGCACTCTAGAGATGAAATTTAACATGAAAAACTTAAATTATTTAATTACATATGACGTTATGCTTTACGAAATATTTACTTCTTAAATTTCAGTGATAGTTTTTTTATTTTAAATGGCACAATTACACACTTTTTGGATATTAAAAAAATTCATTGTAAGATGCTGTCTTTCGATCTCCCTTGTTAGTTGCGTAGTTTTAGTTTGCGTTGCTTATTACACAGAACCTTATTGCTAAAACAAAAATTAAGAACAAATGAGGGACAATTGTACTTCCTTGCAGTACATTGATATCACTCGCCCCTCTTGCGACCACATGATTATTAATCTATGTTAGCAAACGAATATAAAGTCTCAAATCCAAATTACCACTTTCTCGTTTTTTTTTTTAAATGCATGAGCTAATAACTTTGCCGTTAGACATTTTGACGAATGCTATTTTATCAGTCCAACTTTACTGATTCTATTTCAGCATACCACTGGCTAGATAGTAATCTCCTTTGATCAAATCTTTCTTGCATTGATCCAAAAACTTTCTACATCTTCTTAAATAATTATTTAAGCTTCAAGAGAGAGAAACACTGGTAAAATTTCGAGACAATAATTGAATACGACCTTTAGGTTTTTATACCATCTTCCGGGTGCTGAACTCCGTCCATGTTCAATAAAAGGGTGGAAAAAATTACTAGTGTTTCTCTATCTTGGAGATGGATGACTAATGATTCAACAAAATCAATGCCTATTATCTTTCATGAATATATCAACCATTTTCAGTGATTTGCGCAATTTTGTCAATTCTTTCTTCGCTAAGCCCCAAATACTTGCCACACGCCGCAAAGTTACGTCGAAAGAAGGGGAATTTTGGTGGGCGGATCCAAGTTTTCGGGTTTTGGTCGCTAGGTGGGGTAAGCGTCGCGGGTCAGGAAGAGAATAATGCGCCATGACCTCTTGCGAAATGAATCTAGGGCTGCAGGGAGGGGAATGGGGTGGGATTCGGTCCCTTGGGCAGGGATAGGGTGGGGTTGCAAGGGAGAGGCAAGGATTCCCAGATTTCCTCGTCCCGAGTTCTAGACTCACTGGTCCGATGGGACATCCCTTGAAAGCGGGAAAGAGATATAGAGGGAGGTAGGTAGCGGGGATCCAGGGTTATGGGAAGAAGTATTGGGATGAGATTTTAAGGTGGTGTGGGGAAGTTTTAGGGGGAAGTTTAGCGTGGAAATAGGTCGGGAAAAGGGGTAAGAGGAAGCGACGAATCTCTTCACTCCACTCTCCCCGTGGTTTCAACCCGCTCTCCTGGGGAGGGGTGGGTCTACAAGGGGGTGACCCGGAGATTGAGAAAAAATAAATTAATCTCAGTTTTCGTATTGTCAAAGTGGAAAAAGATGTTACACTCCGGGTATTGGATTACTTGTCTCTGAGGCGACGGTTTTTTTTGGGTCGCTAGAGCTTTTACACGGGAGGAAATCCGCAGACGCTACTGTGTTTTGGGGACATTTTCGACGAGACATTAAAGGGCATAATCGACGAAATATTGGTACTGCGGAATTCTGAATCATAATGGTGAATATCAAGTAATAGCATAAACTCATTTTATATAAGACGACAAGCATAAACTAACTTAAATTGTGCTCTTAGATTTAAATATGCGACAATACTTAACAAATTTGGCATTAAGTACTAAAAGCAACATGTTTTCTCGGCTAATGGCGGAAATTTTAATATTGTTAGGCAAATAGATGGGAGACCTGGATGGCTAAGTATTCCATGATCATATCTATTCTTACAATATCTCAGTTTTAGGAATGCAGAAATGAAAAAAGATGTTCCTCTCCAGGTGTTCGTCTACTCATCTCTGAAATTGTCTAGAATATGTTGTGAATCACCAGAGCTTAAAGCACAGGCGACCGCTTAATGAGGCCGAAAGGGAAGATGCACAGCGCTAATTATTTGAAAATGTCCAAAAATAGTTGAATGGACAAATGCATTATCGCAATAACTTACTACCATTAATGCACACAGTTTGAATCTGAATATATTTTCTGTCGCATTCAACAGAGCAGGCATTTCGAGATGCATGGCCATGAAGACAGTTTAATATGCATACAAGAATAGTAGAAAGAAGGAAAGTTAAAAAAATATTTCAAGATCCAAACCAAAAACTAATCGAGATATTTTCGACGAAAGCATAAAAGAATAGATGCATACATACATACTCATGACGCCATTAACTATCGGGATGAGCACAGTCATAAACCTCACTTGTTGATGGTAGTTCGAGGAATCTCTCTTAAAATAATTTATTAGATAGTGACCCATTCTTAAATATATCTTTTGCCTTTAACACACTCTTGCACTGCTTCATACACGCCCTTCCAGTTCTTAGGACTCCTAAAATTCCTACTCCTAAGCATCTCTATCACTACATTCATTCATTAATTTCCCAGTCAACCCCTTCCTCTCATCTCTATACTAAATTTGTTTCTTTCATTCGACTTTCATCCATTCGCTCAACATGGCCAAATGAACGAAGCAAGCTCCATCCATTCCACATCTTATGACCCCTTTCATTCCTAATAAATATTAATGAACTCTAGAAACGGTAAAATGTCATATTGCAAGGCAAAACACCTTACCTTAGTAACTCACTAAAGAGCATTTGAGAGAGACATAAATTTATATATTTTTGACCTCTTTTATGTTAATATATAAAATATATATTTTAACTGAAAAATTAATGAACTACCAACTTTGTAGTACCATCAGGTGATTATTTCGCCTACGTGACGAAACCGGAGTTATATTTGCTATGTTAACCGGTGTTATATATATGTTAAATGGATCAGAGAAAAAATTAATATTTCATTCATTGAGCGGCTATGAACCTTATAAAATTATAGTTAGATGTATCAAACTTCATCCCTTTAGAACTATCTAGTCATTCATATACATGCTTCCGGCCCCACAACAAGGCTTGCAGCATACAAAAATTCTTTTCCCTCCTCGCAAAACCCCTGTGCCCACTCTCGGTCAAAGAACAACTCCTTTCCATTTACAAAATCCACCACCTACCACCCAAAAATCACCAAGCTGCAAATAATTTACAAGCTATGGTCCAAGTACGTGGTCGGCGAGCCGCAAAACGCTGGAAAACATTCTGCGGTGGACCAGAGTAAGAGGCTCCAAAAATAGCCTCACAAATCCGCCTCAAGAAGCTTTAAATGAATCTGTTTAGACAGAAATGGCTTTATAAATGGTTAGTTAAGTTGAAAACGCTAAGTTGTGGCAGATGTTGGTTACTCTTAGTGAACCTACGAAAATAAAAATTAACACCGGGTGGAGGGCCGAAAGAAATATTTTAGAAAGGGAAAAGGCTGGGAATTCTGACTTAATAATTAAATGCCAACGTTGAACAACATTCCAACAATTTAGAGAATCGTACACCATGAGCATCTTTTACAAATTTCACTAGGAAGGGCATGGCTTTTCCTTCATAGGTATATCAGAGGTCCAGAACGTTTCAGACACTATCAAAAATATGGAAGATGCGTCAAAAAGATCAAGAATGAATAGTTAATCAGTATAATTACGGGATTAAAAGGAGAACACAACTTTGTGTTTTCCACTGATTTATTATATAAAATGCAACAGGTTTCGGTTAGTACACCATCATTGGGTAAACTTATAACGCTCCTATAAACTTATAAAGAGCTGATTATAAGTTTACCTGATGATGGTGTACTAACCGAAACCGGTTGTATTTTATATAATAAATAATCGAAAACGCAAAGTTGTGTTCTTCTTTTAAAATGAAAAAATTCCACAAAGTTAGATCTTTTTCATACGATTATAATTACAGGAGTGAGATATTGTAAAGTCTAGGTCGTAAGTGCTTACCTTGTCACCTGCTTCGGGACCGTGAATCAAAATTTATAAATCTGAATACGTACGGATATACTGGCGAATTGGGGAGGAAAGTGATGAGGCGGAGAAGGGTCATAACACGTAATGTACTCGAAATTAAAAGAAGAGAATGCAATCACCGCTGTGGTGAGGACTTTTACTCTTTTCCTGCTACTCTCTGTTTATATGAAATGAATACTTTCATCCTCTGACAGCGGAGTTCGACTTCACGCTTAAAAAATCATTTCCCGCGACATGGCATATAGAATTTATCTCCCAATGTATTAAATATTGCACCAATGGTAGTATATTCACCACCATGTAAAAAAAGGTTTACATAAATTTTTCCATTGAACTATCTAACAATGAAAATTTTCTTATTCAACACAAAAAACACTGAACATATTTTTATATATTTGACATACATTATAAATGTAAGCCGAAATCAGTTTACGCAGTGAAAGGGTTCAAGGGAGGGAAAATAGAGGAGAGTAAATGTATGAGAAGTATAGCGCGGGGAAGCAGATGAAAAAAAGAAACGGAATGGTTTGGTGGCTCTCACAGCATGAACTGCCTTCCATCATACTTTTTACCCGTTTGTCTGAATAAATAATGTAACCTTTCTAGTCAAAGAGATGAAATTATCATTGGTCGGAACATAGCAGCGCCTTTAAGCACCATGACTGGAGTGATAATATGCACATTAAAATCGATTGGTAACTTGTTGAAAGGTAGAATTCTACTAATTCACAACAGTCCCGACCAAGTATTTTGTAAACAGCTAACGATTCCGTTCCAATTACATACTTAAAATGGTTAGCTTTTTGCCACTGGGTAATCAAAACTTAACTCCATCTGTGTTAGAAGCCATTGAAATAAAATTAACGCATCAACAACAATCGTACATGTGACCATGGAAAATATTTGGCTGTTTAGCGCACATTAAACCGGCTACTGATTAGTTCTGAAGTGCGCTGCCCAAAGTGCAGGTCTGAAACGACCAAGTATGCTATTGTGTAGCTGGAATGCTCCTAATCTCTAAAATGGAGCGATATCCTATTGAATCAGAGTGGGATAATGTTATTTTTGGCGCAAGTACGACGGTATCTAAAAGAATTTCCAATAATGGCACCTGCATTAGCAAGCTCTCTTCGACTCGCACCCTGCAATCTAAGCGATATGGTCCGGAATCACTGGCCTGATTGTTGAACTCCAATATTGATCATTCCTGTACATGGGACCTAAACGATTCGATTTATTATCAAAAACAATAAAGCAATGTAAATATGGCAAAATATTTAGGAAATCGTACAAGAGTTGCTTCTTTCTAACGAAAATGCTTAATGTTTTTTTCTTTGTATTTAGTACCTGTATTTAGTAAATTTTAAAGCTTATTTTTAACTGTGTCCAGAATATCTTTGATGGATATGGCGTACTGGCCGAAGTTTGACGAGAGAAGAAGATTAATAGGCCACCCTAATGTCTCCATTTGTAGCTTTGCCACGGCTATTACCATACGGTAAACACCACTCCATACTGGATTAAATGACAAAATCTCACCCCGTTCCGCCACCACCACTAGTTTGCAGAGACCAACTACCACCACTCACTGCTATTCACCTCTTTGCTCAAAGCTCAGGCATTCCGAGAGTGAAACGGCAAAAAGCCGTGTTTGGGGAAGTGGTCGAGAAGAAGGAGAAACGCATGGGGGGAGAAAGGTGGAGAGTATTTCGGCTGGACACGGAAATGACTACAGAAGAGAGAGCACGAAAAAATAACGTTAAAAGCGGTGAATGCGCAGAGGAAAAGGTCAATGCTGAAAAAACTTTCTCCGGAATGAATGGAATTAAAAGAACGCGAAAGTGGAGGCGGGAAAAGAAGAAATGAGAGAGACCACTCGTAAGTGAATTCAAGAGGCCCGGGAAAGCAAAAAGGGGCATTTATATAAATAAAAACGATACAACTGAAGGCCGAAATAAATTTAGCGGTAGAGGAATGAGAGAAAGAGAGAGAGAGAGAGAGAGAGAGAGAGAGAGAGAGAGAGAGAGAGAGAGAGAGAGAGAGAGAGAGAGAGAGAGAGAGAGAGAGAGAGAGAGAGAGAGAAAGGCACGCGCACAATAATTAATTACTTCCAAAACGGTAAATAAATAAAAAGCTGTTGTTTTTTTAGCCCCCACTGAACGCAATTTGGACTGGCCCCGAGACCTTCGTAATTCACTTACAACAATGTAATAAATCCATCAAAGGTCATCTCGGTTTCTGAAATGCAAGAAAAGGACCGAAATGGGATATAATT
Source organism: Pyrrhosoma nymphula (assembly GCA_963573305.1). Taxonomy (NCBI): domain Eukaryota; kingdom Metazoa; phylum Arthropoda; class Insecta; order Odonata; family Coenagrionidae; genus Pyrrhosoma; species Pyrrhosoma nymphula. The sequence goes on from OY754334.1 coordinate 45,013,265, forward strand.
GCGATGTCAGTTCGCCTACCAAAACAGACAAGATTTCAATCCCTTAGCGTTTCAATGTATCCTTAACTTCTAGAATTAATAAATTTGTTTGAATGGTATTAGTTGAATCCCAGAGTTTTGTCTTTATGGGGTTATCAGACTTCTCCGGTAAGGCCATATTTAGGCAAATTTTATAAACTAACAAGACATATGGGACTATGACTGAATATTTGCAAAATGTCATGTCCCAGGTAATTTTGACAAGCAACTGACAATAGTCGTCTCACTAATTTGCCTTACGAAGTTATAGGAATCATGCTTCCTGGGATAGAATACGACATTTAAATTAAAAAACATATGCATGCAAAGCTGAACCTTTCAAGTTGATTAAGTAATGAACTACCCTTCGTGATGAGTAACTGTAATCCAACCATATGGTTTTTATAATAGATAATCATAAGGTTCATCAAATATAAAAAGGAAGCATAATCAAAGATACTTAAGAAGGTATAATAAAACAGCAAAAAATGAAAACATAACACACTAAGTTCATGAACTAACGTCAAAAGCACAAATAACTCTTTATGGGTACAATAGAATTCATTCATTTCAATTCTAACGATTCCTAGTCAATAACTGATTAAACCAACAAAATCCTTCACTCAAAATGTGTTTCAACCTGCGTGGCCATGAAAAAAATGTAGTTCGATAATGTCCTGCCTCTTGCTATTTCAGTGAGATCGATTATGGTGGAAAAAGAGTGAGATGTATTTTAACGCAAACATGGTATATGAGCATTTTACCACATTTATATACACTATTTAATAATTAAGTGAATGTTTATGGCATACACGTTTATAAAACAAGGTGAAATTTTTATAAAATCACGTTTCGAAATAATTTAATAACGTTATACGAACATACCGATGCCAATTCATTCAGAGAGCGAAGTCAGACCGTCAGACGGGAATCCGGATTAACTGGCAGTTTTTGAGGCTGAAATAACATTCTACTCCAGTCACAGGACACAAAAATGGATACTTTTAAATTAAGCGGCTGTGTTATATCCTTCGCAAGAGCGAGTCCCTCAGAGTTGGAAATGATTCTCAAAAGATAACGACCTCAGATCGCAAGAAAGAACACTTCCATGTCGTGCACGAGTTGACTCTCCATTCATATCGTAATAAAAATCATTTTTTTTTAACTTTTACTTAAGCAAAAATTGCAAAAAAAGGAGGCATTAGGAGCTTTAAAAATGTCGCTGGAGGTCTGAAAAAAGAAACGAGAGTGTCGCAGAGAAAAGGAATAGGATGTGTGAACCGCGTTACTGAGCGGGAAGGAATTCCTACCCGTTCCCGGGAATTTTTGCGACTTTTCCTTTCCGATTAAAAAAATAAAATTGGTTTGGAAACAGGTTAAATTGCTCCTTTAACCGAGTAACAATTTTGTTTGCATTTAAAAAAACCCTAAATTAAGTCAAAAGACAAGACTGGAAATGCAACCCGGATTTTTTTCAGGAACTAGAAGCTGACCAGCTGTCAAACTTTACTCACATATAATTAAATGTCGCCACGTTGAAGATAATAGGCTACGTTTCGCTGGCCATTGCCATAATGAACTAGAAAGCCATTTTACTACAGGAAAGATTGTTGGTCAATATTATGACTTTATTTGCTTCATTCTTCTTAAAAATTCTGTTGTTTCAAAATAAACTTTGGCCTGTTGTCACCATTTTGACTCGAGATAAATCTCGCTCCTATTCTCACAACATGAATTTACAATATAAAAAAACCTACAACTATGAGACTTGGACTTAACTGTGACAAATATATCAAATTTAATATGCTTACAACCCAATTTCATTCGATGGTCTATCCACTACAACATTTCTGTTTTAGGGAGTTAACTGTTTTTATTCATTTCCAAAGTTAGAAGTAATGCTGAGTACTCTGAATCATTTGCGCCGAATATTCAAGTCAGTTTTTAAAGACTCTGATGACGTTATTGCTACCGACACGGTCTTTGAAGATATTCATGAACAAATGACAATAAATTCATAAATTGAATACTTATGGAAGTTTATCAGAGTTGATTTTTCATCCCAAATGTACCCATTGAACTACCGAAATGTCTAGAAGTCAGAATTCCATAATTACTTTCTTAGCTTGGAATTCGCAAGTAACTTTTACAAGTACTGAATAATATGAGATGGAACTTTGATTTCGGTCAGTTCACTCCCCAATTTTCTTTAGGTTTAACGACATGAAATCAAAGTTCCTGATTCTTATAGCAGGGGATTGTGCAGTAGGCTGGAATTTTCTTATGCAAAAAATAATATCTTCAAAATATCTTCATAACAAGCTTCGGAACAGGATTCCTACTTACTTCCAATATAATGACGAACAAGGTTTATTTATTGTACGCACCTCACATTTTCTCGGTCTCAATTCCCAATCTGGATCCTGAATGCGAGGGATTTGGAAACTATCTGTGGGGGTGAGATTGGGGGAAGAGGATAGGAGAACAGAGAGACGCCTTATGATGCCAAGAAGTAAAGAACAATTGGAAGAGGAATAACAGATAAAAGAAAGAATTGGTGGGGAGCTGCCATTTATACATATATATACACAGAAAGCGAAAAGTAGAAAGAACGAGCGGCCCTGTTAGGTGACCTCCCAGAACGATTTTCTCCTCCCTCAGTCCAACAGTTCCTGCTATCCTATTTCTCCATTTCCTCCGTTCCAAGACATTTTTTCTTCGTTCTCCGATCCCCCCTCTCTCGGACTGCGACGAACCTCAGCCTGTAAAACCAACCTCCTCCCCCCTCCCTCAATCAGCCTCAAAATCCTCCTACACCACATACAGCTTCCTCACCCCATTCACCCTCCACAACTACTTTGCTTTCAACCACCATTGCTTTATCGTTCCAGAAACATACACATTATTCCCATTTTCGCCACAGCCATGCTTCACTACACACGGCAACCCATACCACTTCTCTCCTAGCGTTTTCACTCACCCTCCAACTCGTCCGCTAAGCCCACAGATCCCCCCCCTTCGCTTTCTCCCTTTCCCACCCTTCAAAACCCCACACACCACATTCCTCCACCGTTCACGAACACAGAAAAGAGAAGGGGATTCCCCACCTTCATATAATGCTGCACTTCCCCACCACAGTCTTATGGAAGATCCCCCCCCTATCTCATTCCACCTTAGCGAAGACACCCTTTAAAAAGTGGAGCGGAGCCTTATTTCACTGTTTCCAAAACCATTACCGAAGCTCTCCCCCACAAAGCACTTAACGAGATCCCATATACAGCATCCCACATCAACCGTACACACCTTGGCAAAACCCTACGCTTTCCTCCCTAACCCCCATTCCCCCAACAAAGAAACCATATCACAAAACGACCCCCTTACATCCGCTACCCTTATAAAAGAACGTGGTACTTCCCTCCCTTCTGTGGCTTACCCTTTTATTTTTTTAAACCCCTTCTACCACCACCCCCTGTTCGAAAATCTCTTCCGAGCCAGCAGAGAAATACAGAGATCCCCATTTTTATTTCCCGGGACTCACTTTTTCAAGGGGGAAAGATCTTTCAACCACCTCCGCTGATATATTTCTGCAATCCATGTGCTTTTTTTGTTCGCTCCTACCTTATAATTTCTTATCCTCATCCGCTTCCTTCTCTGTGCAACTCTCTTACCCATATCAATTACGACCTTGCGGCCCGTTCTACTCTCTATAAGAGAATTGATTTAGACGTGAGCAAAGAGACAAAGGGAATGTTTGAATGTCATTTAAGTTGCCATGCCTGTCTGTGAAAGGCAAGCAAAGCTATTGAAATGAAATACAGTATCGTTGAGATTCCCTTTAAAGATTATCATAACAACTGGAACCGGATTTGGAATTACAACGTCATCTGCAGGCTTTCCTTACCAGGAGTTGCAATTAAAAAGCTTTATTTAAGCGGAATGACAATGTCATGGTTTTTAATCCAATGTGAATGGATTCTAATAATTTCGCCAGAAACTACTATTTAAACGAAGTTGTGTTAATGTGGTGGACTGGAATTAAACTGGAAAGATGCCGTAAATACTGGAAGCGAAAGGTTTTAACGGAGTGATAGAGGGGATAGTTTTGAATCAGTGTGGAAGAAGTATATGGCTTATTGAGAGTATATGGGGAGGAGTAAGCTTCAGAGCATCTCAGCGGCAGGAAAGGAATTTTTTGAAAATACTAACACAAAATAGGGAATTTGACCTTGACATTGTCCGTAAAATATACCTACCAATTGGAACAGAAGATAATATTCGTATGTTTGTTTGGTAAATTCTCTTATGTACTCACGGTTGGGGTACAGTTTTTCTAAAAAAGTTTTTATAAAAACAGTTTTTCTAAAAGTAATCATGTTCTAAATACTATTTTTCAAATCCATTCTTCGAAAGAATATGTATTTCTACAAATATATATATACTCTTCTATATAGCAACGAACAAATAACAATGAAATAGGTTAAATTCGGCAATAACAACAACGTAGATACTTTTGAGACTAGCTATAATTTCAAAATTTCAAGTATTCAGTGTTCAAATTTTAGTATTGAAATATGGTTGTGGAATATATAAAAGCACGCAAAAGAGATTATTTACATATTGACGGATACGTTTATTATAACGTAACAGAAAGCGGAAACAGAACTTATTGTAAATGCCGAAATCGGCAAAATTGTCAGGTACGAGCTATTACATCTACTGCGAGAGAAAATGTAATTGTTTATCAAGGCCCAGAAGATACTGAATACCATAAGGCATCAGAACATTTATCTCATGAACCAACAACATATCAGAAGGTTGGCATAACCGTTTGCAGATAATTATGGGAAAAAAGCACCCAAGTTTACACTCTTTTCAAGTTGAGTTGCAAAAAGAGCAAAGCGATACAACCACGATATTGGAGCAGCTTGATTTGGGTCAACGGGTCAAACCACCAACGTATCAAAAAAGGAAACAAGCAGAAGATAGAATTTTTAATGTAGTCTCTCGATATGACGAATTTGTTGAAAACAATGATATTTCGACCTATATTCGTAATCTGTCTCATTATATAACAATGTAAAATTTATTAAAATAAAATTGTTTTAGAAATATATTATCTTATAAAAACTGTTATTAGAAAAACATTTTTTTAGAAAAATAAAATTTTAGAAAACTTATCATTAGAAAAACTATTTTAGAAAAAGTGACCCCCTACCGTACTCACTAATGCTGATGTATCGGGATCCATGCCAATATATGCGTTTTGATACCAAAATGATAAACCTACAAAACACTCTCCCCACGGTATCTTATTCCTCAACTGCATACCAGAATTTATTTCAGAATGTATAAACTGGCTTAGAAAAAACGAATCTTAATCCTAATTTCTATCACAAGGGACAAAATAATTTGTAAACATAGAAATTTGAATAAATGTTCAACGAAATTCAAAATTAGGTTCAGACGGTATCTATTCCTGAGTTGGGAGCAGGTGAAGGAATTGGTCTATGTTGAGGAATGATGTGGAGGAATCGGTCTATTTTGACAGCTTACTAAGAACACGTGATGGCGTATTGTCCAACACACTGGAAAATAAAAATTAAATATAGATTGCCCACTGGGAACAGACAAATAATGCACACCATGAACATACGGCAATATGGAATGACCCAAGACGTATATGGAAGGATGAATTTTAAATTGCATTTATCATACGCATTTCACGTAACATTTTCTGAACCGCATAAATGTTTAACGAAAGACGCAAAACAATGGGAGTGATATTGAATTTAAACTTGAATGAAGCGAGAAGGAAATCGCAAAGTATTCCGTGATGGTGCAATTTCGTTTGCTGTATTTATTTTTAGATAATTACAGAATAGTATGATGCAAAAACCATGCATCACCTGCTTAATGCCTTTGGAATCCCTCCCGAGTAATTGTATATCCGCTTTCATATTTACATTTTGAGCACACACAACTTACATTAACACCCGAAAAGCAATCCGTATACCATTTACGCTGGTCATTGTTCTGATTCAATAAAAGAAGACCCGGTCGCTACACAATACGCGGAGGGCTTCAACTTTTTTGTTTGATTAATGCATTTTAATATTATTTTAGAAACGTTCCTCATCAAATGTGCTAGGACAATGTGATGCCAGTTTCAACTTTGAGGTTTACTTTCATAGCACCACAGTGAGAGGAGATAGAAAATAACTTATCCTCGGTCAAGGTGAAGCTCGGCACTTTTCTCCTCGGCACTCGGCTCGAGATACCGCTCGACGTATTCTGCCGCAGTGAAATTTATTCCTCGCCCAGAAAATTTAAGAGAAAATTTACCATCAACTGCAAAATTATTCATGACGCAAAGGAAAGATTTTATGACTATTTCATGTAAAATTTAAGAGCAATTAGACATCAGTAAGAAAGCTGCTGTTCATTTAACCCAGTCACTCTTTTAAATTCAGTCTCAGTCACAAATGCCATTATTTTTTTAAGCTGGGAGTCACTCATCATTCTTAGATGTTGCACCATTTAGTCACCAGCTATAAATTAAAAAAACATTCTATTTATTGATATTAGGACATTAGAAACGCGCATTGACCTCTAGTTCTCAATATCATCCAAAAATAATACTCTCAAAGACTAAAGATCGTAAAATAATTGAGGGACAGCATTGCAGAGAAGGAGGCAAACTCCAGCTTTTGCCACAAAATGTACACTCCACGAGGTTATAATAATAGAGCGCTTGAAATAGATTTATATACACTCGGAATTTTATCAACGCCACAAGCATTTATGGCGTAATGTAACAGTGATTCATGGAGATTCTGTAATCAACACGATAGTCAAAACAATTTCGCAAAATGCTAAATAAATCATGGACAATTACATCCCTCAAACTGAGCACAGTGAATCACATCAACCAAAAGGTTTCAACAACAGACTGTCCCACGCATTTTCACTATAAAAGCTGCACATGATGAATGATTTATTAACGGGCAGATGCAGATGTAACAGTAACAGTTTTACAAAAGACAAGCTGATGCCCCTAGAACGTTTATTTTTCTTCATGAGAACAGCAATCCGCAAATTGATAGGTAGGTACGGCACAATAGCGTGAAACGCCATTTTGCAGAGTCACCACTACCTTAAAAAATACGCGGCCGTAACAACAAAGCAGCAGCGGGATATCTTCCTCTCATATCTGCATCCCTGATGTGGTATTTCGCGGAATCGTGGAGCATTGCCCCGGACGGCCGTTTTAAGTTCGCAATGATTTACTGCCTCGTTTGTGCCGTTGCATTCACGAATAGTTTCCGCAAAATTCCCGAGAGACAAATGATTTGCTCAGGCAATATCAGGCGAGCCTCGCCGCTTCGACTCCAGCCCCCCCCAAATCGTAGGTTCTTGAATTAACCGCGATATTTGCTTACTTTTTGTGGAGCGTTCTTTTGTTTCCCGTATCCTTAATTGCCAAGGGATCAATTCCCCGCCCTGTTCCAAATGCGATTCCATTTAGGGGCTCCGAATACCATTTACGCTTGTCATTGTTCTGATTCAATAAAGGAGAGACCCGGTCGCTACACAATACGTGGAGTGCTTCATCTTTTTTGTTTGATTCGTTGTGTAAGGAATTACGTTTTCATAAAAAAAATTATTTCAAAATTTCTTCCCTCATCAGAATCTCCGCATCAATGCTTAATATTGATTGAAACCTTTCATCCCCGGTTCTGTTTTTATTTTTTTCTCCAAATACAAAAAATTATATTTCCTTCAGTTACAATTTCCAAAACGATTCGTCATAATTTGCAGAATTCCGAAATAATGACGGCAAAACGAAGAATACAGACAAAAGGGAATTTAGAATTCATTTCTCACCCCAAGGTATCATTCCTGAATGAGGCCGTTTCCATCGGAGGAAAAATGAGAAGAGACACATGGGGAAGTGTATACCTCTCGTAAAGACATCGCCTTGCATCATATTTTTGGTCACTTTTAAATCATTATCATGCATACGGTAACTTCAAAATATACAAAATGGATATATTATTGTATGGGCGGTTTCCTACATTGGGTTTTTGCAAGGATACATCCTGGATTTTTATCCATGAGTGCATAAATGTTTCATTAAGTAAACCACATGGTTTATTTTAATATAATTAAGACAATGACCAGTAGCCTGGAAAGTGAATCAAATTGCATACATTTGTATATTTAATCATTAACCACTTTGTATACAACATAGTTGATCAAATTTTACGTTCGTGCATCCATTTTATCCAAATATTGCATTCCATTTTATCAAACTATGACCTTAAAAAGGAGATCAAATCGTTGACTCTCTCTATTGTTTTGTAACAAAAAGATATTAAAACAGTGACAAGGGGTTAAAGGGAATAGGATACTTAAACGTTTCAATTACGCTCCACAAACAAAAGACATATCTATTCATCTATTCATATTTGTGTCCCTGCTAATTCAGATTTTTTAGATGGCAGTGAATAGAAAAATTAGTAAAGATAAAATAATGAACCTCGACCACAAGTAGTCGTGCTTAATTTTTCCACGATATTTTTTCTAGCAATAAAAGGAATGAAAAGTGCACCTCTCTATTAACACGTTGGCGTGCAAAAACAAAGCGCTAGCTATTTTTCCTATCTGAAGCATCAGATTATCTCATGTATCTCTCACGCCTTTTTTTGCCGAAAGAGAAGCTTTCTCCAGTTAACTTCATACCCGATAATTGTTTCCTTCCTAGAAAAATGTAGCCAGTTCTTGACTTAAATTCCATAATTTAAGCGTTATTTCTAGCACAAGAGCATCTATTCCCTTAAATTTGAAAATAATGCCTACAGAACATGTGGTGTGTAATATGCCACGATAAAAAACACTGTAACTAGCCTAGAAAAAGCAAGAAAATAATAAGCGAATTCGGTTAGCCACATCATCGATCTATATGCATTTTTTTAATAATTCACGAATGTCTGTCTATAAGTCACTCCTGCATGACGAACATCCAGGCAACCTTCAGAGTAGCACGACAACAACAACAGGTTGTGACCTAAAACCGACCGGGAATACATTTATTTCCGCGAACAACAATATAAAGGGGTTGTTATACCCCATATACTCCATACTCAATCCCATATACTCCCATTCAAAGCATAGTGTATGGTGCTGGAGTTTATTATTTTATTTTTCCTTTCACTCTTGGATGGCGTAAAAAGTTTCAATGCTGAATGTTGCACTCGATGTTCCAGTGCGTTTCGCATTTTCCTTAAATTGTGTTTTTACTGAAAAATCTAAATTTTTTCACAATTATAGCAAAACATCTTTTAATTCCACTGGAATCCGCAGCATTGGACCATCCGTAACAGCAATTAGTGCCTGAGACCTTCATCGCTGAGGTAAAATGGTCAATAAAAGAATGATAAAGTGACTTTAGTTGGGGTATTTTCCACCCCATGTACTCCATGTATAGTTAGTAACTCTTACGAGGTGCACAAATGTTGAACGTCAAAATATGTTGACGCAATTCCACAACAAAAATCCACCACATTTTTCCTATGCAACAATTACAATGTTTTTCTATCCCCGAAAAATTGTAACTGGCACTATTTCCTAGATTCTGGATAAAATGTTTAAAATGCCTATTTTCTTCTTTCCCGTACAGTAAGGCCACAGTAAAAGAATAATTTCTAAGTTTATATAGCATTTCCGGGTCAAAGGATAATTTCAAGAGGGAGCTTATGAACGATACAGGGTTCAAAGAAAGTATCCGGAAATAAGCGCTTCAAATTAAAAACATGGTAAAATTACCCGAAGGCTTGAGAAGTAGGGGCACATGATAGACTACGCGAAATTTTAACGCTGAGTTCGAAACTCAAGCACTCTATTATCGGGTCAAGGCCCTTTTTCATGTTGCTTACTTCATTGTTGGTAATGAGGCTTATGTGGGATTTAAATTTTGCCGTGTAAAGGATGTTATCGTTTGTATCCGATGAAAGAATCGATTTTAAATTATCAGGGCTAAAAACAGAAATAAGTATGATACGTAAAATGCTTTCAAGCTCAACTATGTGGAAGTTGAATTTAATTTGTGGAATAAGTAATTATTTTTTATCCGATTCTTGGATCCAATAACCAATCACAGGCTAGCAGGCGAGTCGAGTGTTTTGAGGAAATACAAATGGTGCAGCTGGAATCTAAGTAATTGTGTAATGTAAAGTAATTGTGAGCACTCTTATGAACTGAAGAACTGATTTAATGATGCTTGTTTCGTATATTTCTTAAACAATATGGTACACATATTAACACCTGACGGCGTTTTATTTTGATTACGACGCTCAGCAAAGACCCGGACAGTGCCACTATGAATTGATATTAGCATCGTGTAAACACAGGCTCCCAGGTGTATAAAACGATTGAAGTTTTTGGTCTCGATTTAGTATTGATTTCAATCCTCAACTAACTTTTATGAAAAACAGCTTAAACTATGAAACTCAGTGTTCGCACTACTTTTCCGCCGCAAGGCATTTTTTTTGTTAGGAACCGGGATTAATGGCAAGGCAAGAGTAAAATTAGGATTCACGCCTAAGAAAATGCGATTCCATCATTGAATAGGGCTGAACATTTGAGGCTACTAATTTCACGTACCTACTCTGCCTATCCAAAGACATTTTACGTGTAAAAGCACGAAAGTAAATGCGATTCCATGGCATCTACAATGGTTGCGCAATAATCACGATAACAGAAAACCCTAGGGGATGCACAATAGAGAAATTACGACGATTCTTGAATTCAGTCAAAGATTTTCATTCATATGCAGCAGCTTCCCCGGAACCTTCTGAGTAAACTTCAGGGGGTTATATTATCAAATTTTCAAAAGGAATTCACTCAAAAGAGCAATAGGAAACTTCCTTTTGTCTACGCGAAATGCAGTTCGACCATGATTTCAACTCACAATTTTATTTTTAAGGAATCAACTTCCAGGTCAACTTGTTTCTTCCTCAGGAATTATATTCATTCGTTGCAACCTCGGCCAATCAACTATGCCGCAATGTGATTACGAGAATAAGTATATCCCATTTAATTTTGCAGTCTAATGTCTTTAAATGTGCCAGTCAGTAAGTGGGATAGGTCCATATTTAAATGTATACCTGCATCAGCTCCAACTGCTTCTATCCGGTTACTAAGGATTTCATCCTCTCAGTTTGAGCTCATGTTAATACGTAATCAACCATCAATCGACAAAACGACTAAAATAACAGTGGTTTCACCATTTCCTTCACTAATATATCCGTAAAATTCTCTTCGCTTAATAATTGTCAGAATTTGATAACCCAACTACTTATTTCCAAGTTAGTCACCGCAGCAACATAATCAGTTTGCGAGCATCTTTAAACTTTACCACTTTAAAGTAATACATAGTAATTGATAATAAATACATATCTATTGATACATAAAATCACATAGCTATTGGTGAAACATGTTTTTAAGCTACTAAGCAACTCTTAAGCTTATAATTTCTGCATCCCCTGACGACGTCCAAATATCTGTTCTCACCCTGTCTCTCCCGTGTTCCTGCATCCTCGCCTACATACTAATCTGCTATCCGCCGTATGGGCATTGGGCATGTGGAAGAGAGTGTTAGAACACCAGCCGTGTTAAAGTGTGAAGGAGAATGTTATAGGGAGGCGAAAAGGTGAAGTGTATTTCGGCAGTGTTTTTAATAGATCTCAGTTCTTATTAATGTCACTTATTGTGCGTGGGAAGAACGAATTTTTGTATCGATTTTTTCGGCAGTGTATTTCTCTTTTCTATCTTTCCTGTCCGACCTAGAGATGTGATACGGCATCAAAATGATACCGTAAGGATCCCGAATGCTCGCGGCGTATTTGAGTTGTAGCCTAACCCGAGTGAAATATTATCTCTCTTTCACTTTTTCATCCGAGGACCTTCCTTCTATACGCTTGATAAATCCTAGTTTTTTTAAGGTTGTGCCACATATCTTTAACATTGTGTTCTCCACGATAGATTTGAAGACTTGATGTGTACTCCACCCACAGTGTAGGCGCATAGGCGCACTAAGAAATGATTTTTGAAATAAACAAATTTTGGTGTTGTTTTTACCCGATTAATGTTAACTTTTTCTCCCATAAGAAAAGCATTGAATTTGGTGCAGGTGCTTCTTTATTTGCTTTTTAAATTGCCTATACTCAAGATATTGGATGGAAATGTATATCATAGAATGCATAACAGAATGCAGTATTTAATTATTTCATTCTATTTTATTATACGCTTCGTGTTTGTCCAAGTATTGCGTTTTTAATTCTAAATTCATAAATTTTTCTCCCTTTTCAACAATGGAAATTTCCTTGGCAACCAGGCGTGAATATCCACTTAATAGTAATTTAACGGATAGTTATTCACCCCTGCAGCATTTAATGACCAGGTTCAGTGACTAATTTGATAGTTGTAGTCAAACGACTATAATTCCCCGTTCGCCTTTCCTTCTCAATGGCCATCAACAAGGCACAAGGTCAATCGCCTCAATTTTGTGGAAAAATTCTGCAAAATCCATGCTTTTATTATGGTCAATTATATGTTGCATGCTCACGACTGGGACAGCCAAAAAATTTATTTGTTTTTGCAGAGGGCGGTATGACCAAAATAGTGTCCATCCCAAAGCACTTGAATACGTTTTTTCAACTTTGATTTAATACACAAAAAATAATTGTCTCTCATTTATGTTTTACATGTAAATGTGTCTGCTTTGCATATGTATGCCCACTTATAAAGAAAAAGAGGAATTGCAAGGCATGTCGGGTATTGCGAGGGCATGTGAAATTTGGGCAGATTTTCATGTAAGCGAAAATTACGTAAACGCAGACCTACGCCTACCTGAGCGGCGCCACAGGATGGGCAAACACTACAGCAAGTGCGAGAAAATAATGTCCAACCCAACCTAGACCTGACTCGGGCAGAACCGCATAACTTTTTTTTTAAATTATGGTGGGGGTCCGGAGGCGAAACCAACGGCATAAGGGGTCCATGGGGGCTTCATCCCCCTGGCTAGCTGCTGCGGTGAGCGAAGCGAGCCGTCAGTGGCTAGTTTATCATATAAACGAGGCAGATTTTTCACAAAGAGAATGTAAAATTATCGTAAAATTGAGATGTGAAATACTAACACTGCAATTTTCACACTATTTTATTAATCATGGCCGTTTTTCCGTTGCTAAGGAACATCAGGTACATCTTTGCGACGAAATCATGTTCGTCATTAATAAAATACAGCAAGGAAATTGCAGCGTTATTATTACACCTTTCATTCCGACGGTGAAACATTTTTATATATGTACTATGAAAAACTATGTTTTTATAATCACTTGACTTTTGGTTAGTACCTACTTTATTTAAAAAATGGCTTAGTGATAATTAAAAACGTTATGTCTATTTGTTATAATATACAATACCTGAATGTAATTGTAATTATATTCAACAGACTTGTAGAATTTTTAACATGAGAATTACGAGATGAGATTCACCACTTCAATTTAACAAAAAAACAATGTTTGCCGAGCACTAAATTATATTATGCATTATTCTGATTTGGTGTTTACTTCACCCTTCCTGCCTTCACAGCATCTCGACCATGCCATCAGAATCCTTTCCAATCGCACTTCATCATTTGTAAATTCTTGCTATTCAATTAAAACTAGATTAAGAAACTTTCGAATTAACAAATATTACAAGAATTACGACAGGCTAACCCCACTGTAACTAGTCATTTCGTGTAGTGCATGAAGAAGAAAAATATCAGCGGAAAACCTCTGTTATTTCGCAGATTTGATTGAGAAATGGAAGGAAAAGAAATCTCCGCAGATGGCAAGGTGGAGAAAAACTTTGACTGAGGAGAGAAAAGGGGGTGGGAATTGTGAGATTAGGGAGAGGGAGGAGAAATCAAAAGAAGGAGAAAGTTCTGACAAGTTGAGAGAGACGCATTCGTAATCTGGAAAATGTCTTGCATTCCCCCCTTCTTCACACTGCTCGCGTTCACCGCAAACCTCATTCATAAATTAGAAATTCAGTTCATAAATATTCTAATGAGTCCGAAGGATTCCACTTGGTCGCAGTCTTGAACCAATGTACATTCTGTTCCACAGCCTTTTCATCCCTAAGAGTCATCAATTCTCAACATAAAATTAAGACTCTTATCAATGAAAGAACAACGACATTTTCATTTCTGGACTGAATTTCTTGTGGGAATTTCATGCTACATCATGGATAAGGGTTGGAATAAAGTCAAAACACATACTTTCTAACAAATTATTTGAAGACCTCCCAAGTTAAAGCTTAAAAAATAAATTTTTTTTTGAAGTTGTTAAATAGCAATGAATGCGCAGTAAAAACCTATGATTATGTTGGCATATTTAAGTTATCTTAACACTGAGAAAAATAGTAGAGTAACTTCTCCCGACTCTGCAAAAAAGCACTTCCAGAACGGCTTTCTTAGGAACTTTTCTCCTTCATTCCAGTTGATTTAGGTTTGCATATTATTTTTTATTAAATTCGATATTTGTGTTACTGATGAAGAAAACAAACACTAGTAATTGTAGATAAATTAAATTTCCTTGGTGTTAGTAGAGAGGATATACCGGTAGGGATAGACCGGTAGGTTTACATGGAAGCAGGAATACCCATAGTTTGACAGCTGAAGGTCCTTTTCCCTACAAACTATTTCATTCTTCAGCATGGAATACGGCCTACCTTGCTCCATCCGGTCCATAAAAACTATTCTTCCTCTTCCTCGCTTACCCTCATCTACTCCCCATCTATATCACAGCTTTATCCTTTCATTACCTGTTCCAACCAAACACTCCGACTTCAATTATTTTACCTTCCTAAATCACCATTATAAATTAAAGGTACTAAATGGGATTCCTGAAGGAAGAAGACCCCGAGGAAGATCACGACTAAGATGGTGGGACCAAGTGGGATGGTGGGACCAAAAATTGGAGCAACGGAAAGAGAGGCAGAAGATCGATCCAGGGGGAGGGGATTTGTTGATGCAGCTAAAAATCGCCTAAGATATAAATGGCCCTGGGAGTAAGTAAGTAAGTAAGTAAATCACAATTTTGAACAATTCTTCGTCCATCTTCCTTTCCGTCCATCATACCTCCATTCTTCTCCTCACCCACATATAAAACACCAGACTCATTCTCATCGTCTTTCCCCAGAGTCCAGGCCTCCGTACTATACATGGTTGACTTCATGCGACACGTTTCGACAGTCTTTTCTTTATATTCTCACCCGTACTCGTCATTTATACTCTCCTGCTTGTGAGCTCCTCCTTTCCTAATTCAATTTTACATCAAATACTTTCATCACTATTCATAATCCTTTTCTAGCTTACCACCCAGGGTATTTCATTATACTTTGGTGTGCTATGGATCTGATGATAACGCCATTCATGGCGTAATACATAGATCATACATGTAAATAAATATTTCTAATTGATTTTTAATTTCAGATGATGAAATTCTGTAAATTAGAGACGGCATATATTAAAAAATATCGATCATATGAATGGTCTCTCGCCTACATGTATCCAACGCTACACATTCTGAATATCTACTAGGTACACGAATTAACTAACTGCATTTGTTTTTTAAACCATGGTTTCCACGATACGATTGATTCATTCATTTTTCATCACAAAAGGAAATGCGCCAAATCATGTTTTGCGTCCTTTAGGAGCCTCATTTACCTATTTACCCATGTTTTACACCAGTTACAAGGTTTTAAAACTTTTCGATACCTAATCATTTAAGATGTTCAACTTATAACTTGGATTTAATTAATAACTGGAATTCGTCAACCTTTAATATTATTGTAAATAAAATAAAGTCCTTTTGTTGTAAATTTAGTTGTTATTTGAGTGATATGATTTAATAGTCGCCAAGAAAGAATAAAAAGAAAACAAGTAAATCAAGGGTGAACATATTATTTCAAGCCCCAGACCAATTTTACTTTTGCACACCCGCTCTTTCTAAAATTGTGGGTAAATCCGCGAGCATTGCAGCAGATGCTCTTCCGCTATTCAAAAATTAACTTCCCGCAGTATTTTTCATTTCTATTCGAAATAATTTCGGGCAAAGAGTTTTCTAGGGACTATATTTTTTTCTATGGTGCAAGGCGTGATTGCTAACCTGTAATGTTTTAATACAGTGAAACATTCAAAGTTTACCGAAACAAGTATCAATGTGAACTTTATCACGAATTACTAAAAGGCGAATTAGCTGTTCGACGATAAGAGTCGACTTTAAAATGCACTTCAAATAAAAAGTGATATCAGTGACTATCTACCTCCGAACAGTTCTCTTTGAATCATCAACAGTAGACATTAATTGGAAGATTGGTTTGCAGCAGGTCCCCAACTCTCTCCTCTCTGCCAGCCGCTTCAATCCTAAAGAATTATTTACTTATACATATTCAATAATATGTATTTAATTCTTTGTCTTCCTCTGCATTTATCCATTGGCCTTCCTCCTGGGAGTTTTCCCGCTCTGGGGGGTCATTTTGTAATCTCACTTTAGTGAGAACACGTCATAAAATGTCACTTTTTCGTAGTTCAACTCCGCCACCCAGGCGGCGTGACCATCTTTGGATCTCATGCGGTGAACTGCCGGTCATGTGCTGGTCTTTTAGACGATTCATCCGCTCTGATCCGTATCTTTCGACTCTTGATCCGTTTTTATCTCCACCTGCCATTAGTTCCATCTTACCTGTCATAAAGAACGTGACATGGAGCCACCATCGTTTCACTTGAAGTTTGAGTTGGAAAATAAACAAGGGCGCGAAAGATACAAACGATTTTAAATCTTATCGTTGTAATTTGCTAAACGTGAAGAACTTCAGCACTTTTAACTCAAATATATTGGGCACTTGAAGGTATGCTTTGTTTTAAATTCTTATGTTATTATTAGCTTGAATTATCTGTGTATATATTTCGTATCAAATTTTCCCAAAAAATATTGCTGACACCTTTCTTTTCGTGTGCCTATCCGCCAGTGTATGGAGAATGGAATTTAGTTATTTATACCAAAATTTCATAATTTTAACAAATATCGCCTTAAAATCAACGTTCTTGGTAGATATTTCCCGTACTTGTGAATCGAACACTAATTAGATGCACTTGATTTTTTTTTAATATTGAGTGATCGCTTACATTTCGCTTGTAGTTTTGACTGTATTTAGATTTTCGTGGCATGTGCAGTGTAAGATCTCTTCCGTAAGATGTTGAGCAATCTGGGTATTCGCTAGTCTCGGCATCTTTTATTTGATATAAGGTAATGGAAGCTTCGACAATTCACGAACCGTTCGTGAGCCGATCATTAAGAGAGGAAAACGGATCTCCCGCCTTTCCACTATGAGTCACTAAAAAGGTGAGATTACAAAATAACCCCCCTGATTGTTGCCATCAATGTTCGTAAACACATTGTGCCACAGGACGTGCACAATCCATCTGGTTTTTCTTTTCTGTATAGTGTTCCATGTGTTGCTTTTATCTTCTGCTCCTCTGTATACTCCATCATTTCTTATTTTATCCGTTCAATTATTATTTTATCCTTCAAATTCACACTACCCTATTTTTATTTTAAAATATGTTAATAGACTATGAGCTGGATTTTAAATCGCCATAGCAAATTAATTTAATATCTTAAAAATAACGCTGTATTCCTATGTACGCCACTATGGGAAGTGTTGTGAATCCAGATGTGTGAAAATGAAAAGTCCAGGGAAGTAGTTTTGCGAGAGAGAGAAATCAAGCGATGTTGCGAGTTGTGGAAGGCTGTGATGAGCGAGAGAATTGCGAGTAAAATGCTAAAAAAAAATACCGGCAACAAAGGATGCTGATTGAGGAGGGAGAGGAGGGGAGGGTGGACGGGGAGAGAGGAAAGGTGGATGAGAAAAAGTTTGGAGGAAAGAGAAAAAGAGTGATGAAGGGTTTGGGCCAGAATTGCCACGGTTGAGAGTAAAGGTGTCAGAGGATAGAAAAAAAGTTGAAAGAAATGTTCTTTTTTCATTAAAGGCTCAGCTTTAGACAATACCTAGTCAATTTCAACATAGTTATGTATTTCATTTCAGAATTCATACCGCACGTAACATTCCCGACCATTCCTCATCGATTTCTCAACCAAAAGAAAAAGGAATGAAATTATCTATTATAATTATGAAAGCAAAGGGCAGCGAATCTCCGACCTTACCAAACATGTAAGGTACAAGGTGTAAGGTACTCATGTAGTAAATTACCACCACTTATTCATCTTAAAGATGCTTCATTGTATCAATACTAGACATTCTCCCGCAGTTTAATGGAAACAGCCACATAAAAAGAGTTTTTCTGAGAGAGAAAGAGTTCGAAGAAGGGTTTTGGATTAGTGATGGGCCATCAATCGTTCCTCTGGAACGAATCCACTGATGGAACGAGAAGGAACGAATCCAATTGTGGAAATATTCTCGTTCCAAAGGTCCGATTCATTCCAAAGCAAAGATTCGTTCCAAAGGACCGATTTGTTCCAAAGGACCGGTTTGTTCCAAAGGACCGAAATGAACGAATGGACCGAAAGGATTTGAAGGACCGAAAGGAATCAAATCAAGGAAAGGATTCATAGGAACGAAGGACCGAAATGATTCGAAGGACCAAAAGGATTCTAAGGACCGAAACGAATCAAATAAAGGAAAGGATTCATAGGAACGTATAGAATCAATTGCATGAAGGGAATGCAATGTGAACAAAATAATCAAAGGAAAGAGAGTACTCAACCAATTCGCAGAGATGACAGGCCTGGTACTTTGAAGACGAGGATGGAATGACGTATGTTAATATGTTATACATCTAACGGAAAAATATTATAAAATAAACGTTGGCTTACAGAATAAATATATCGGAGGTCCTCAAATAACAATTAGTGAAGAATTTCCATTTTTTGCGATCTTTTAAATATAGCTCCAAAACTAGGATTCTGATCTGAAAAATATTTTTCCCAGGCATTTAGATCTCATCGTTAACTACAACTTGGTGCTTTTAGTTTTTTTTTCTATATCTTATAATACTCTGGGAGCATGGTGCAAAGTCGAATTTTGGTAAAATTGTCAAATGCTTCTTTCCTTCACACTGGTGGGTATACGACCTTGAAACATGACAGGCGCATGCCCCTTGACATGCTTTTCTTTAATAATAAGTAAAAATCAAGATTATTTATTTTTAAACCGACTATACAATTAAAAACGGCTGCTTTTTTGCCATTTTTGTTCTTGCTTCATATCTTTTGAACGGTAACTCGGATATGGAATCTGACGACACATTATATTGGAAGATTAAATATTCTACGAGATTTGAATCCCTGTTATTCTGTGTTGCTTAATTTTCCCACTAGAGGTCCTCAAACGCGAAATTTAATAAACCATTTCCCAGTGTTCTACTGAACCTTCCAAGCTTGAAGTCGGATCTCAAATTTGTTGACGTTTTTTTTAGATGTCATCGAAGTTCACAACTGTACGCCATTACGTATTCTCTAACACTAATAGTTGGCTGGTAACATGGCACCAAATTCGGAATTTTTGTGACACTTGCTGTTTTTAAACTGTAGCTTCTATACTAGAAGTCGGATCTCGAATCTGTTGGGTGTTTTTTATTAGATCTCATTCAGGCCTAGAAATTTATTCTATTCGTTGTTTTCCATTCTTTTAGTTCTCTGGTAACATGGTGTTTAAGTCGGCTTTTCGTGAAACTCGTTGTTTTTTGACTGTAGCCTCTAAACTAGAAGTCAGATCTCGAATCTGTTGTGCGGTTTTTTTTAAGTCTCATGCAGGCGTACAATTCTCTGCTAACCGTTTTTTTCATCCCTCGTAGGCTCTGGGAACATGGTGCCAAAGTTGGTTAATTCATAAAACTCTCTAATGCTTCTTTCCCTCACGCCCTTACTAGTGTAGTTACGACTTTGCAAGTCGGCAGGGGTATGCGCCTTGACATGATCTTTACGGTAAATAGCAAAAACCCGAATTCTCTTGTAGTTCTAGGGCAAAATGGTGCCAAAGTAATATTTTCGAATATTTCCTTCTCCTCCTAGCTGCTAAACTAAGAGTCTGATCTCGAATCTGTTGGGCGGCTGTTTTAGATATCATCAAGTCCTAACGTTTATGCCAATCTCTAAGGCCGGGTTCACACGAGGCCGCTCAACAGCGCTTCTAAGTGGTTGGTTAGTGGCGCGTAAGTGGGGCTTCCACAGCGCCACCAACGAGCGTCGTACCGGCGCGGCGTTTTCAGAAACGCGGACGCGCGTGCGTGGTGCTGCTAACGGGCGTGAGAAGCGCTTGTAACTAGCGTGAACGTGTAACCTTTGCTTTACTTGAAATTCGAACGCTCGTCAGCAGCGCTTCTGCAGGGCCACGAACGCACTGCTTGAACAGTGGCGTGGCAGCCACTCCGTGATAATACCGCCATTTAGCTACGGCTAAACTCACTAGACGCGCCACTTTTATACGCCGGCGTCTGCGGCGGAGGGAACCGCTGAAACCGTCTGTGGCGCTTCCATCCAGTGATTGTGGCCCTGTGTGAACACTTTCATTCTACCCCATTATTAGCCAACGGCAGCGCTGCTGAGTGGCTCCGTGTGAACAGGCCCTAACACTTATAGTTCGCTGGAAACATGGCGCCAAAGTTGGATTTTTCTGTTTTTCCACTGTAGCGTCTAAACTAGTAGTCGTATTTCAAATGTGTTCGGTAGTTTTACCTAGATCTCATTGAGGCCTACAACTGTATGCATATTCTTACTCTCTAACACTTCTAGTGTGCTGGAAACATGGCGCCAAATTCGAATTGTCCGGATTTTCGACTGTGGTTTCCAAACTAGAATTTAGATCACGAATATGTTGGGTGGGTTTTTCTAGATCTCATTCAGGCCTACAACTTTCTGTAATTCGTTTTCTTTATTTCTTGTAGTTCTCTGGCAGCATGATGCCAAAGTCGGCTTTTCGTGAATCTTTCGAATGTATCTTTCCCTCACGCCTTCACCAGTCTAGATATTACCTTGAAACTCGACAGGCGCCATAATATGAACTTTACGGATTAGTAGCAAAAACCCGAACTCCCGCATAGTTCTCTGACAACATGGTGCCACAGTGAAAATCTCATTAAATTCACATTCCTTGCACTTTCACTGGGCAACATTGTCATTTTCACCACTAACGGGAGTTTTCGAAGATCGAAGAAAAACTTGCGAGGAAAGATTATTGCGCTATATTCCATTCGGGCGCCGCGCCGCCTCGCGCGCTTTATTAGAGAATCTAGTAGTTGAAATGTAGGTGCTCATTTACAGCAAAGTAGAATAAAGTTTCTGCCTGACGAGTTACGGTGCCATTAGTCATGAATTATTGGTTAGAAAAACTATTTAAATGGTTGGAAATATTCGTCAGATTTCCGCGTAATCCTTGGCCGGTATTTGAAATTGATTGAACAATAATTAGAAACAATATTAGAAATGTCACATGGGAGACTTCAAGAACCCATAGAACTAAGAAGTATTAGTTCACTCACTCAGTGATTCAACCTGAAGATTGGTTGGGATAGTTGAGGGTAGAGCTCACACCGGACTAAGCCACAGGCGTGTGAACTTCACATATTCAGGGTAGGGGGGCCAGTACTTTTCCCTGGGCCACCTCGCACTCCGAGAATTTTTTTTGTTCGGGGGCGTCCAAAGGCTTCACCCGGATTTGAACCCGGGACCCTTCGATCAGTAGCCAAGTGCAAGTACTTAGTAAGTATTAGGTATCTGATGAAAAATAAGTTTAAAAACTTTATCAGTGTATCTGAGTGAAAAATTCAATCTCTTCGAACTGGAGAAAATTTTCCCCAACTGGTAACAACGTAAAAACGGCAAGTAGCAGTTGCAGACAACACTTATTATTTCATTTCATAGTTTAAATCGCAATTAAGTCCATACAACACCACCACATCAAAGTAGAATATTTCGTAGCCTCACGAAAGAGGAATGAATAATCAATTATTACTTTGAAAACAAGTGAAGCAAACCCAACGATCTTACCAACATACATGTAGTAAATTACCAGAAATTACCATCATTGATTCATATGAAAGAGGTCACATTACATCGATACTAAACAGGCTACCGCCGTTTGGTGGAAACAGCCGCATTGCAAGGCGGCCTTTAATATTATGATGTTTTAGTGCAGCAAGGCGCTGAACTTCATCACAGTTTTATAGCCCAGGGGGAAATGGGATGCTCCTTGCAAGGCATTCTCCTTTTAAGCGCACCATCAGCATTTAATCAAAAAAATGGATACCCTCTCCCCGTAACCACATAGCCTTCTTCCCCACCCCCCTCTCCCCTCAAACATGTAATGCGATACCATTTGGGGCATTCTTTATGCTCCTGACCTCAATTACGAGACCAACCTTGGCTCCCAATTACCATTTATGTTCGCATTCTGCTGGGCTTCCAAACTCATTTCCCTTCAACCAGCCGAGAACCTCAAGCGCTCCCCCATATCTCCTTGAAGTGCGCGCCTCAAGAACTCATTGCACCCCGTACCCCTGGCAAGCCCCTCAAATCCCTACTCTGACCCCTCCCACACCATGCATGCACTCACTCCCAAAAGGGGGAAGAAAAAAAAGGATGAGGAATTTTATGACGGGCCATGGTGATCGTATGGGATACGCCGGACGGTCTTATGTGACATACTATAGCACCGACCGGACCAATATTTTCCAACGAGTCATACCCTTTGCCCCGTTACGATAAAAATATAAACCAGGGTTGGCTCGATACACACCTGCCGATACCGATGCGTTTCGATAGCATACGCTATCAACCTGATACCTCATAAATATCGGTGGGTAAATCGAAATTTTGAATCATTACGACGAAGGAGATCGGATTTCCAAGGTAGCAGAAACCTTCTTCGTCCTTGTGGCTTTCCTCTGATAAATATTAAGAGTGACCGGTATGGATGTTCTATATTCATTGTAAAGCGTGAAAATTATGTGAAACATCGAAACCGATCGCATTAAATATTTATCTGAGGAAAACTGCAGAGTTTTTAGACCGTAATAAGGTCCACCGCATCAGTCCTAAGACAAAATGTTTGCTTCTTCTTTTTGAAATAGGTTAATCACCTGTTTCCAACTATAAATGGCGTATCTACGCCTGTTCTTCAAAATTTATATTTTGGTAGCTCTGTAGAAAACTGTGACTGCGAGTGACTGCGACTTTTACTGTGACTGCGAGCAGTTCGCAACAATGGACGCCCACGTTCTTTGATATAAACAGTACAGCAACACAGAGGAAAGTTATCTCTTGTAATTCAGGGGAGTCTTTCGTCCGTCAGGGTACTAACGTTCGCATCCCAGTATCTTATTCGTTCTCTTGCCCAATTAATACGTAATTTACGTTAGTCTACGGCTTTATTTCGACTTTTTATTTTTCTATCCAAATATGTGTTCCCGATCATCATTCCAATCGTCCATTTTTTTGTAGTAACCAGTATTTTATTTTCCGCTGTTTAAGCTTTCATTTCTCCATCGTATATCACGATGGGAAAGTTTACATTCCGCCCTATCACATTAATTTTCTATATAAACTAGCCGTAAAAGTACTTATAATTTTAAATTTGTTACAGAAAATCGAGGGTAATGACTTCTTTTACCACGAGCCAGGGTCCGAATCTCATTCGCCGGTCGAGATCATTCAATGGAATTTGGATGACGATTTGAGAGAAGAGCTCTTTAAATGTAGCACTCCGTCTGTCAGATGAAAGGTTAAAGTTTGAACCAATCGGTGCCATTAGGTAAGACTAGGTAAATATACCATTAACGCATTTCACAACTATTTGGAAATTCGCTCTTTATCAATTGTAGCACACATTTACATACCTACCTAAGAAAACGAAGGAAGAAAATTGGAATAGGGTGAAATCTATAAATCTACATCATTAGTATTGAAACAGTACTTCCTTGTTCCACTTTACAGGCTTCGTTTACTTGTCCTTTACTTTCCCTTTTTAACTTAGAACTCCCTGGACTAAGGGCGGTGGTGTCGTCCGTGTAAGTTTTGAATTTACGTAATTTGGGTATTAAATTACTATTTATTCTATTTTACAATTTCTTTTATTTTTCTTTCTTTTTTTTCATCATGCTTTGATTTTATTTATTATTTTATAATTATTTTTAGTAGTGCATGTTAATTGTTAATTTCTTTAGTTATTTATTTATTATTGCTTCTTTAATATATATATTAATATATATTTATCCCTTTTTTTCTTTCTTTTTTCTCAAATCAAGGCTATGTTGAGGTAGTGCGAGGTTATAATGAACTATTTTGTTTTGCTAACCAGGTAGGAGATATCTTGGAGGCAGAATGGCTTTAGGCCGATTTGTCGGTGATTGGGTGGTATTGGTCAGGAGGTTGGGAGGGTCTAGGTGAATGATTAAAGGATGGAATGTGAAAGAGAGGATTTTTTGGGGGTGATTTAAGTGGGAGTCAATGTTAAAGTTCCAGAGTTGGTTAAATAAAGGGTTAGGATGCTTAAGGAGGGATTCTTTAAAAGTTTTTGAATTTTGGATGAGGTGTTCGGTTACATATTCAATTCCTAGTTCGTCGTGGAGGCATGCGTTGAAGTGGAACCATCTGGCGTTGGTGATCATGCGGATTATTTTGTTTAGTGAGATTTGAAGTTTGCTGATTTACGAACAAGAGAGGGAAACTGCCCAGATTTGATTGCCATACATTTTTGATGGTCTGACTATTACGGTGTAAACAAGTTTTTTCAAATGAATGGGTAATTTACTTTTTCTATTGAGAATGGGATAAAGAGAACTATGTGCGGCGTGGAAGGTGGTTATGACTTTATGAAAATTTGTGTGAAAATGGAGGGGAGAATCAATAATGAACCCAAGAATTTAGTTTGCTTGACTGTGGGAATTGCGATTTCGTGGAGTGTGAGAGGAGGGCCTGACCGTCTGACGAATTTTATTTTGCGGTTGTGAAAAAATGGGAATTCTGTACATTTAGTGGGATTAATAGTGATTTCCCACTTTTCTGCACAGGTGTGACAATTATTTAGGTGGTTTTGTACATTCCGTCGGGCTGCGACAAGCCATCTGTGAGAAGAAGTAATGGTTGTGTCATCGGAAAAGAGATATAAGTTAGTGTTGGGGGAGGTAGGGAGGTCATTGGTGTAGATGTTTTATAGGGTGGGGGACAGGACGGCTCCTTGTGGCACTCCAGCAAGGATAGAATATGACGGGGAACGATTATTTTCTAGGGTCACTGAGAAGGTACGATTTGCAAGAATGAGTTTATTAATTTGATGAGGTAGGATGGACAATTGAGGGTTAATAGTTTGAATATTAGGCCTTGATGCCAGACCTTGTCGAACGTTTTATTGACGTCAAGAAAGGCTGCAGTGGTAAGTCTTCCATAGTGTTGATCATTTAAGACACTATCGGTGAGTCGGGCAATTTAGTGGATTGTGGAAGTGTGGGGAGTGAAGCCAGACTGTTCGAGGATCTGAAGAGGAAGAAAAATATTTTTTTTTTCATTTTATAAGGAAGACTTTTTCAATAACATTTGAGAAACAGCACGTTAAATAAATGGGACGGTGGTTGTTAGAGTCTGTTAAGTTTTTATGTATTAGGTTTCGGGAGTGCAATGATTTTGCTGCTTTTCCAAATTGAGGTGAAGTAATTTAGGTATCTTGTTTTTTTTTGCTCTTCGACGATTCTGGTGGTTCGTATGCCCCTGCGATCCCGATAAGCCATTGGCTTGTCATCAGGTTTCTCAGGGGCCAAAAGTGTTTAGAAGATGCGGGAAGGAGGGTGAGAAACTCAGAGGGTTTCAAAGGAATTTCATCGGGGCCTGGTGCTTCGTTAGTCGGGAGGATAATTATTATGGATTTTAATTGTTTTAAAGTGCATAGATTTGGTGGAGAGGACGGTGAGTTGATGAAGGAAGTGACAGTATCAGTGACTTCCTTAACAAAGGCTGTATTCATGTTATTGTTGTTCAATTGAAATATTTCGCCCAATACTTTTGCAAAGAGATTGGCTTTATCGGAGGGAGACGTGTAGATGTGGTTGTCGTGGAGGAGAGGAGGAGAATGACTTTTCTTCTTACGGAGTTGGTGGGCTAATTTCCAGAGTATGTGGTCTTGGGTTTGTAAGTTCTGGATTTTGCGATCCCACTGAGAGTTTTGATGGTTTTGCAGTAGTATTTTAATTTAGCGGTTTAAGGTGTCTATGATAGATTTTAAGTGAGGGTTAGGGGTTCGGGAAAATTGGCGGCAGGTTCTGTTTCTTGAAGTCATTAAATCACGAATGTGATGCGGAAGGTGAGAAGTTCTGGGGGTTTGTTTACGGAGTGGGAGGAACTGCTTAGGGCATTGGTAATACAGAGGTTGATGGTGCTGATGGCTTGTTCTATGGATTCCAGGTTCGGTTATAAGTTTATGTTTGGAAGTTTAAAATTGAGATTGTTGCATAGTATTTTTTGATACAGATGCCAGTTTCTGTTGTAATTTGGACAGGGGGAGAGGGAGTAGGTTCAAGGTCAAAATAGGTAAGCACTGGGAAGTGGTCGGAGGAGCCTTAATATAGAACCTCACTGGAGGAGCTGATGAGTGCATTTTGCCTTAGGCCCTCGTCTAGAATGTCACTGGATCCGTCTGTGTGTATGCGAGTAGGTTCAGTTGGGGAGTTTACTGTAATTTACTGTGTTTGAGTATGTATTTGTGTAGAGTGCGGCCTTTCTGGTTTGTGATTCTGCATCCCCAATTTTTGTGTTTGCTGTTTCATCTCCAAAGTCTCCAAAGACAAGTGTTGATGTGTTAGGGGGTAGAATAATTTCTAGGTCTGTGTCAGTGAGTTTCTTTTTTGGTGAAATGTAACAAGATAGAATGTGAAGTGTATGTGTTCTGTTGTAAAGTTTTACGGCTATGGCTTCTAGATGGGTGAGGTTTGGCAGGTGTATTTGTTCGTGTGTAATGGATCTTTCTTTGCATACGGCCACTACTCCAGCTTGGTGTCACGAAGATGGGCGGTCAAATTTGTAGGTTTTGTAGCCTGGGCAGAATATTGATTTACATGGGTTGAAACAAAGTTCGCTAAGTGCCACGACGTCGGGGGAGTGGTCCTGGATTAAGGAATGCAGTTATGTGTTTCTGGGTGCCAGATGGTGGTGTCATATCAATAGTGCCTGTGTGCTTCTTGAACAAAAACTTAATAGAGATATGCTTATTTTTGCTTTGTGCCATCACGTGTATGAATTGGTGTTCAAAAGCGTTTTCGATGTAAAAATCAGTCAAGTGACAGCAAATCCAAAAATATTTCTCTCTTCAAAAAGTTCCGAGATAAATGGAATGGTGAAGACCCAGATAAAGTACAGTGCTATAAAGAAAAGCTCGCATTGCACCGGACTGTTTACGAAGTTGACAATCTCTTTGAGTTGTACCGAATTGAACTGACCAAGGAAATAGTCAGAAATGACTATCGAGAGTTGATAGAGCTTTCTGTGATATTTTAAGGCGGAAATACAAAGAGAAAATTTAAAATTCGACCTCCAGGTGCAATTCCCCGAGCTCTGTGGATGACGAGAACAATTTATTCCCTAAAAATATCATTGCTTAGTGACCAATTCAAAATTACGACTAAGGATAAGGCAGCGCTGTTAGATGTTTGCCCGTTCATCGTGACATCCTACGTCAAACCATGGCTCCAATGTATTTTGGCAGTAAAAGCACCTTACCAAGATTTGTGGTTTTACAGTCGATGAAGGCTTACGAAACAATTGATAAAAGAATCTCAAAAGCAGTTTTACAGAAGATAAGCCAGCTTTTATGGTATTTGACTGATGAAATTTCTGTCTGGTCACTGTTTGACGATGATGTGGATCAAGGAACTAAAGTAAAAATGGTTGAAAAATTAGCCAAAGAGAATTTATTAACTCATGGTAAACGTTACATCCATCGAAGGAAGAACTTTGCGGTCCATTGTATAGGTAGTAATTTAAATAAGTAAATATAGAAGTTGTTTCTTTAGTTTTCTGTTTATATCACAATTTGGTTAACTGACTTCCTCTTGTTTTCTTTCAGAGAAAAACATTTAAAACTTCATTTCAGTCAGAAGAAAGTCATTGTTCGATCGACTCAAAATTGATGACAGTTTTCTCCACGAATGCCCTACTATGTGGTCAAATAATGCTTCGTTTCATAAAGCCATAAAGAAGGTTTCAACGCTGAGGGCAGTGAACGATACAGCTGAAAGAGTGGTCAAGTTGATGCTAGACTTTCACGGTTTAATCACGATTGAGGAGGAACAAATGCAATTTGTATTACGTTGCGTACAAGAACACCGGAATAAATCATCCTGACTGCAGAAAGCAAACTTTGAAAAGAAAATTTAAAGAATAATGTTTTTTACATGTTAAACAGTAAACAAAAATGATTTGGGCAATTTTGTGTGTTATTTACTAAATAAACACTAAGTTCTAGAACCCTTCAATACTAATCCAAAACAAATTTTCATATCTCATGTTTGGAACCGAGTCGGCACGTGTTATAATACTTCAATCGCATTAATACTTATTATGAGAGTTATTAAGGTCAAATAGAAAGGAAATAGAGGGTATGCGTATTTTATTTCGTGAAAAAAAAAATCCACTTAATTCTTGGGACACCCTAGCGCACATCTCATATGTACGAGCAAATTTTCATTTACAAATAGCTCTTAGAATACTAGCACAGATGAATCACTTTTAAAATAAGACAAGCCCAAGTCAACATCGTCGTAGGAGGACCATAACTTTCTGTGAATGAAGAAATTTCTTCCATGTTTCGAGGCATTTTGATTCCTCTGAGAGGGTAATAAATTACAGGGAGTGTAATAAATCATGAGGTATAGTCCATTACAACTTAGGATTATCATCAATGGAGAAGCCATCATTTCTAGGAATATTTATGGTATCTACATGTTGACGAAAATATTATTCCCTAGCTAAAGATTAAATTTGATACATGAAAAAAGATAATGGAGTTGCCTTATAAGTAAACAAGTCATTTGAAAGCAGCAGCCATAATAGTTACTCAGTAAAAGACCTGAAGTTTTTTCCTGTTAAAGACCTGTTTTCTTTCCACATTGCACAGGGATAATTATAACTCCAATATTGGAAAATTGCTATGGTGTCAGTAATAATATGAATGGCTCTTAATTTTTATATGACTTATGCATCACGGGCAGCCAGTATAACCTTTTGATGTGTAATAACAATTTGCACGGTGATGTAAGTTCGGATTTTTGATTTCAAGACGTACATTAGGAAAAATAACTTTTTTTCCTCTTAGTTAATGCTCGCGTGGCCATTCAGGAAGCCACGTATCCGCAAGTGAAAAATATTGTGTACCCTCGATTTAAAATACAATACACGATGGCGTATAAATAGGAGAGAGATTTTATATAATGCCTGTGTGGGCTAATATGCTAGGATACGAATGACTTTTCCGCAAATTGTGAAAAACTCGTATATTACCAGGTAGCAGCAACGCGTGGGGCGCGTTTATAAGGAGGCTTTGAAAACGATGGCATTGGAAAATACTTTGCGGGCAAGGCGAATTAATCAAATTGACAGTTTTTCCTGTAGAAAGATATTCGAAATAAATTGCAGCGCTAAGATTAACGAATGACGCACAAGAGTTGAGCAAACAATTTGAGCATTGTGGGTCGAGCTAATATTTTTCCGAGGATGTTATTCCGCGGCACTATGTTTACGAGGGCGAGTGCTAAGCGTACGTGGGTTGGTATATCTGACCTACTTGCACCTCCTATCTACCGCTCGTATTTTAGCCCTCTTCCCCAATGCTTAATGCAAACGCCACTTATCTCACTTACTAAATGTTTGCCATACCGTATTACTCATCTCTCTCCACGTCGTCACCAAAAGCATTTCTTATGTGGAAACTAGTTCGAGGTTGTCCCTAACTTAGTTGGATTCATCCATTCACGGGAGGAGGGGGAAAAATAGAGAAAAAATAGCAGGCACGAAGGATATATATCGCCGCTGAAATAACCACGAACCTGACCTCCGTGAACCACCTTTTAATACACATATGGCAGAGGCCAAATTATGTAGATTCATACATCTCTTGAGCTTAATTTATTAGCAGTAGCCTTTCACGAGTGTTTTAAAGATCAAAATAAGTTATGCAAAGCAACGGAAGAGTAATTTTTTCAAATAGTAAATTACTTTCGTAAACTTTTTCACACAAAATGTCAGAACATCTACTACTATATTTTATCATGTACATTGACGACAAATAAAATCGTATTCTAAGCAAAGTATACATTTAAATCAATTTAAAATTGTATTCAAGTTAGTTAAATGTGAGGATAAATGAATATAAACTTTAAATATGTAAAAAGAATTACTATACATAAAAAATAACGTAACTAAACAACAAACTAAAATAAGCAAAACATTCTTTTGATGGAGAAAACAGAAGGGTAACTGAAAAAAATATTTTTAGAAAGAAAAAGTTTACGCAGCTAAGCAAAGCATGCCTAATGCTTTAATAATTAAATGTTAATTCGTTCAACGCGGGGTGAAATGAAGAGCTTCACCTCCTAAATGACACAGATCGTTATATTTTTCCTGATATTTTAAAAGCAGTTTACATTATTTTCTATGCAATCTTCCACGCATATATTTCCGTCCTCTAATTTAATTGTACCAAATTATTGTTGTTCAGATACTAATTAATTAATCCTTAATAAAGGTAATGCAAAAAATATCTAACAATAATAATTTAGCCTTAAAATGCCCTCTGAACGTCATGTACCCCTATGCAAAAGGCCAAATAATACATTTTGTGGATCTATAATATAGCAAACGCACTTAATTGTCCAAAATAAAATTAATTAAAGAGCCATTCCTAACTCAATGAATGGCAAAAACACGGTTTTATGGTGAAACTATAACACATATAATTAAGAATTTCAATCAAATATTTGGATATGTCGTGACTACCACACCAATTTTTTTTTAATTTAGGCACATATAGAAAAAACATCCATGTGGTATCATTACAGCGAAAGATCTGTTTGATCATAGAAGTCTGTCATTCAAATACATAGAATTCGACTTTATTACGAAAGTTTGGTATAAGCTAGAAAAATACCTACCAGATATTAGTGTTGTAATTTAGTTTCAAGTATTTTAGTCTATTAAAAAACCACCAATCGTAGATCAGCTAAATTGTTTACATAAATACCATGTTTTCACTTTCTGACGATAACTCCAATAAATCAGAACATCGAATGGAATCAATGTAAATAAGTTTTTTAGAAACATTGTGGCAATTTAAGATAAGAGGAAGAGTATAAATGACGAAGTATAATTTAGGTAGTTGCAGATATAAATATATAATTAAAATCTACAATGCAGAAGACATAACAATTATACGTAATGTAGTACGGGACAGAAGACATAACGAAGAGAAAGATCTGTACATGAAATACCAAGAAACTTCAAGGATATACATAGAGAGACAAAAAGCAATAAACTGATGCTTGATTTAAGAAATAAGGCGTTTCAATGAAAATAAAATAAAATTATGGATATACCAACGCTTGGAATAGTGGCATTTATGTGCTGGTTTTTCAAATGAGAAAAATGTTCCTCAAATCCTAAGTCATTCTTTACATTTCTAAAGTTTTAATTTCATAATCTCTGACGCGTGTCTCCGAGTATCTTACTACTTATAGCTACCGTGTCGTAACTTCCTCCACGGCTGTCAGCACGGCTTTCGGAAAGGTAGATCATGTGAAACACAGCTCGCAATCTTTCTTCATGACGTTCTCAAATCTGGTGAAACGAAAAGACAAGTGGACGCATTATTCCTAGATTTTAAGAAAGCTTTCGACACGGTACCTCACAACAAACTTTTATACAAATTACAGTCATGCGGGCTGAATGAAACAGTAGTAAACTGGATACGCGACTTTCTGAGTGATCGTAAGCAAAAAGTAGTTCTTGACGGAATTAGCTCTGATGTAGTCAAAGTGACATCAGGTGTCCCACAAGGAAGCGTAATCGGTCCCCTTTTGTTCATTATATACATAAATGACCTATGCTCTCGAATTAGCAGTAAAATACGTTTATTTGCTGACGAAGCTCTCATCTATCGCGAAATTAGTGATCACTCTGACTTTGAAATTCTATCATCGGATTTAAACAACGTTCATGTGTGGAGCCAAGAGTGGGGACTCGAACCTAATCTGAGCAAATGCACGGCGGTACATTTCTTGCGGAAGTCGTCCAACTATTCCCATGTATATGCTGTGGATGGTGTTAAAATAAAGGCGACAGATGAAGTGAAGTATCTGGGAGTTACAATAACCTCGAACCTATCGTGGGGAACACTTATAAGAAATATTTGTGGCAGAGCTCTGAAGAAGCTAGGATTCGTCAAGCGTATTGATGGAAGATTTTCAGATGAAAACGTAAAAGAGAGGTACTATTTCGCACTCGTCCGGCCACACCTTGAATATGCAGCGAGCATATGTGATCCGGTGCAGAAAGACTTAATTCGGAAACATAATAAAATACAAAGGAAAGCTGCGCGATTCGTCAAAAACTGCTACGGGCGTACAAACAGCGTTACACAGATGTTAAACGAATTAGGCTGGGAGCCGCTAGAGACTCGGAGGCCGCGCGCTAGGCTTAGATTACATGAGCAATAAAGAATAGATATCTTTAAGAGCGACACGGAGAACATCATATTGGAGCCTCACTATATTTCCAGGTCTGAAAGAAACGATAAATTAAGAGAGATATTTTGCCGAACGGATAGGTATGGGAATTCGTTTTTCCCCCGAACAATAAGGGACTTTAATAAATGCTAGGCGTAATTTCATTAGAGCGTTTCCTTTTTATATGTAAACGGCTGGTGTCCTAACACCCCCCACCACACGCCTATTGAGGCGGCTTGCGGGGTAGTATGTAGATGTACTTTAGTTTTCTCAATATTATTACCGATTCCATATGACTTATATAAGCTTTAAATGTACCTACCAAAGCCTACAGAATTTTACATAATTTACTAATGTAAAATATTAAGCATATAAAAGATTATGGTAATCGCACGAAGTATTTATTAGACGTTTAAATGTTAAAATAAAAAAAATAAACGAAACCTAATGTATATAAATTTGGTTTAAAATATTTTTACCTTCCAGATCTCAATAAGGCTATGTTAAAACGTTTATTTATGCTTTAGGGCTCCACCTCTTCTTCATTTTAACCGATGATATCATAAATAATAAGATTTAAGCAAAATTTCCAAAAAGATTTCTAGCTGGTTATTCCGTCATGGAGATGCTGACGGCTTCCTTGAGTCAAAATTAGAGTTAACAATTAGGAGATATCAAGGCATGATTATTTTACAAGTTGTTATGTACACCACATATGGCCATACTTTTGCAGTCAAACTAAATAAATCAATAAAAAATCACTGTTCATTTTGTATCTGATTCAAACAAATTGGTTTTCGAAGAGTCTCATGCACAGAAAATACCAAATTTGGTGGATACCAAATTTAACCATCGCCAACACCTAAAGTGGAAATTTATCCATCATTTTTATCTTTGAAAATTTCTGTGTTTTCTTGTATAAATACATATAAACATTATTTTAAAATCTATGTAGGACTCATTTCTGAATAGATGATTGAAGACTAAAAAAGAATATAATCATTTTTGTCACCTAATTATAGGCGATAACAAAGTTGGTTGTGCAATCAAATAGCATGGGTTAAGTTGGCATCCATCCAGAATATCTCTGGAATAATGGGATTTTCCTACTAAGGTTGATGGATGGAAGTAAAAAGGAGAAAACACAAGGTTAGAAGAGAGGAGGAGACTACACTGAGAAATTGAAAACATTGTCTGACGAAAACAGAAAGACAAATAATAAAACCAGATGTTTCCTTCGGTTCATCGCAGGCCAAATTATAAATTAGGGCGAATGAATATTTTTTATTAATTGTAATTATTTATCTACAATTTAGAAAATGAATAAAGTTAAAAATATAATAAAACTTTTCATTGAAATCCTCTATTTATAAATACATAAAGGTGAGTCCGCACAAAGTGAGCTGATACCCGAAGGCTCTTTCCCCAGCCATCGTTGCCTTGCCCTTCAGGCCAGCAGCGATGGAGATCAAGGTTCGCATCTCTCCGCGGTGTGGGCACAAGTGACAGGGCACTGCGGACACTCACAAAGGTTTGACCCCTCTTTCCGGGAGACCCGCGACCCCGGGCATGGGAACAGAATGAGGACGACAGCGATGAGTAAAAGGGTCAAATGGCAGGAGGGACACGATGGGACGAGGAGCCGTGAGCGGAGATGAGCGTCATTAGGGGCGGGTGGGACATCGGGAGAGGTCAAAGCTGCGCCAGCTTGAGAACACACCACCCGCAAACCCCTTTCCTTCCTTCCATCCGACCATCCCTGCCAGTCACTGCGCGACCGTGAAAAGCGTCAGCCCTTCCGTCGGCTCGTCCTTGTCCGAGGCTAATAAATTACTCATCATGTCCAATTTTAATAATCACGGCCCGTGAATATGGAAATTTCGTGCAGATGAGTGTTGGCAATACGTGAAACCACAGCGGGATGAATAATTCCCCGATCCACTCATGCATCGGTTAAACATGTGCGGGTGTTTGGTTCACCTTACCGTGGTCCGGACCACGACCTAGTAGTGCTTACGAACTTTGTATTTTCCGGGTTTTTGGACGACCACACACGTTTTACCCAGTGCCCCGGAGGTTAAGGAGAGAAACGCCCGATGCATGCCGACGACCTAATTGCTCCAAAGACGATCATTCATCGCTTCCGAGGAACAAAGAACGATCGGTTATCTGCGCATGTTAGTGAGCCAAAACTAAATCAATAAGAGAGTAACATGAATATTTCGGACTGTACTTTTACTGCATGAGTTGGGTTTATGACGACAGGGTCATTATAATATTGATATCCAGATGTTATGTTTTTCTCAACCTCTAGTTATAACAATATTTATCTCTTCAGGAGATAGAAGACCGGGTTTTTTTATATCATGGGTATTATTTATTTCACATACCTACGTTTTGCAATTCTTTTTTGCTTTTCCAGGGCTATAGACTTAAATGCTACAACGTTCTTGTTTGAATACACCTTCTAATATTCGGTGTATAGATAATTTTGTTATTATTCTTCAGGTTTCGCCAATATTTAACCCTTATCCGGGAACTTTATATTAGTAACGTATCCGGGAAATCCGGGCCCACTGGACCCATAGTGTTAATTTTCCTTTTTTTTTCTCTTTAATGCGATACTTTTCTCAGTCGAAAACAATGGATGGTTATCTTCATCACTAATTAATTGAAATTACTACTTTTGCCATTTAAAATATTTTATAACAATCATTAATGAAACAAAAACTCGTTAAATGGTTATATTAAACGAAGACCAGTTTAATTTTAGGTTTATTTTAAGTATATTGTTTTAAATCAACATAAAATTTAAGTTAAAACATATATTGTCATCACATTTAGTCCTTCGAATTGCGCTCTACAAATCTACATATTCAGCGTAAATAATATAATTGTGATAGTAAAACTTATACAAATTTATAAATATAATCTTTACATCATGTGGTTTATAAGTTCTTTTTACACTTCTTACACACATGGTCCACTTCACTATATGTTCATTGAACACGGATTGCTTACAGGTGTTACACTTTTGTTTTTGTTTCCTATTTTTGGAAGAGAGGCAAATGTAACATCCCTTTTTTGCTATTATGTACTTCCGAATCAGATGCTTGAGATGGTCTACATTTTCCTCCATTAAAAAGCTCTTTAGCCGACACTAAATTCCTTGACAAACCTAAAGGAGACCTTGTAATGTGGGGCTGAACAAGACTTTCAGCTACAGACACAAGAAATAATCTTCTGGCGTAATGTTCACCAATATTCCAATTTGGATGACCTTCCATCCAAACTACAAATGCTGCAATCCTATTTACATCTAAACGATTAATAGAAAACGCAATAGGCCATCGATTTGTGTGCCTTTTACTCATGTAAGCGTGTACTAACTAGTCAAACGAATCCACTCCACCTTTGGTGCATTTGTAGTGAATGTTAATTTCCGGTTTATTACTAGCCTCCTCAATGATTTTGTCGGTATCATGCATGATAGATAGAAAGACCACTGACCTCCTCATCTTTGGTACGTATGACACTAACCAAACCTGGTAAAACCAAACACTGATGAACCAAGTGCACGATTCTAACTAGCTAGAAAATTAATTGGATTAAATCGTTTATATTTTTAATTGTTCCAACCAGTGGGAGTCCAATACTTATTTTAGATCCTGGGCAAGCTCCATATCCGTGAAATAATTATCGCATGTTACATTCCTATTTGTCTGCTGACATGGCTCAGTGAGCAGCTGCACAAGTCTTAGAACCAACCCTGGAAATGCTGAAACCGGTAAGGAACGACCTGCTCATCAGTGATATTAGGTCCCGGGAGGTAATATTTTTAAAAATTAAATTGAGCTTCCCCCAGAATTCCGGAATTAATGCAAATTTGTCTTTCTGACGACGTACGGCTCGCGTAGTTTTATCCTCAAATCGAATAAATGCAAGTAAACATTTGAATCGGTTTGGTCCCATGACCATACTATGTACTCCAGAGAACATCATAATTTGAGTGATTTGATTGAAGATGACCTGCAGTAAGCAGTTAACAAAAAAAAGCTCTAATTTCAATAAAATCACAGTGCTTCCATAAACTCGTTACTTTTTTGTTTGCATTCACCAATTCAGCTTCCTGATTCGTGAACTGAACTATGTCAGTCACCACTGAATCGGCAACAAAGAGGGTAAATGCATCTATCAGGTTTTCTAAATGTCTCCCAGGTGGTAAGACTACTCCATTTGTTGGACCTTTTATGATGTCACCCGCCCAACCACGACCTACCGGAAATAGTTTAGGATTCCACGTGGAGCCATCCTTTCCGAGGAATTAAATAGGGTATTCAAATTCAGTTTTAGTTCCGATGTCAAAAGTATGCTCTGAATTATCATCACTCACTTCAGAAGCATCAATTTAATTATCAACTTCACTGGCGCTCTCCTCGTCGTATAGATGGTAGCCTAAATCATCGTCACTCGTTTCATCGTTGTTCAACAAGTATCGTATGCCATCTTGAGACAAAATGTATTTTCGAGACATAGTCTAAGAAACAAAAAACAATTTTTCATTACATAAACATGCAACAAAATAATGCATTATTTTATAGTGCTGTCAACAAACTAGAATAACGAAAATTTCTGATTACTTCAGTATTACGGTTTATAAAAGAAACTTTTCAACATTTATTGTTTCACTGTGACTGCCGTGTAGAAAATGCAGCAGAAATACACATTTGGGAGGTTATATTGTATATATATCGATGCAATGGCATAGACTCAGCTATTGGTTTTTTTTTGTATTCTTCGAAATTAAATACGAATAAATCAATCATGTGCTGAAATCTGGTAGTCGTATCGAGCTGAAGAGCTCAGAGATTTGTAGCCACGACACAAGAGCCAAATTATACCACCTATATTTTTTTACCATCTACATTGTTTCAGAAGTCGCATTCAGAACAACAGCGGCTTCAGAGACGAAACAGATCCAAAACTTAATATTGCAACATTCATGTACCTCATTGCCATGCCAATTACTCACTACTACTTTGTAAATATTCCTTCAATTCTGTGGACATATTGTAAAAACTCTTCAGTTAACTCAATTATTCTCTCGATTTGGGGTGTCCCTAATTTTACGCGCTGAAAAATGAACAGAATAAGATTATGATCATTGTATTTACTTGGAATAACACTCTACCTACATAGTCATATTACCTAACCACACAAATGTTCTTGCCACTTGTATAGTGGTTACAATTATACGTTCTGATGATATCAAACGTCATAAAGATTTTCGAAAAGCGTCGGAGACAAAGGTCCGAGCGAGCGAGGTCCAACGGACCCGGCTAACCCGGTTATGGATGGAAAAGATTTATTTTATTATAAAAACTCAACTAACATCTATATGCCCAAATCTTCAAGTTTTTCTGGAAAAATTTAAGCGTTAACAATGTCATAGAAATTCAAAGATGTAGAATGATTAGTTCTCATTTTGTGAGTTTTAATATCTGACAATTGGTTATAGATGGAAAAGATTTATTTTATTATAAAAACTCAACTAACATCTATAAGCCCAAATCTTAAAGTTTTTCTGGAAACATAAAGGCGTTAACAATGTCATAGAAATTCAAAGATGTAGAATGATTAGTTCTCATTTTATGAGTTTTAATATTTGACAATTGGTCCATTGGACCCACCTTGCCCGGATAAGGGTTAATAATTTCATTATTATTATTTCCAGGATCCACCACGTTTGGTTACTTTAGCACAAGGTTTCGACTTTCTTCACGGATACGTCGTCAGAAAAAGTATTTTCGTTGAAATTCGGCCGCTATATGCACAGTGGCTGGTTGCTTAGGCGCAGTGTCAGCGGCTACTGCATTTCGAATTTGAAACTGAGCGCCCTGATTGTCCGGAGTTTACCTCTTCCACGTCGCCGTGAGGGTGCAACCGTCTTCCTGGTTTAAGTTGTTCGGGTTCTTCCTTATTTCCACGATTCTCTTATGGTTTACGGAAAATAACGGTTTTCTTTTGCCAGTAGGTACTTCAGAGTTTCCAAAGTCAATTTTTAACCTCTGATTCTGACCAGGCAAGTTTTTCAAAGGTTACAAAACGGAAATATTTCTTTTTCGTGTCCCTCTGGTGTGTCTTAGCTCTGCAAAAGTAACCAAACGCGATAGATCCCGGAAATAATGTGAAGCGGATACTTTGGTTGCTATTTTATTGCATTTATTGAACCAAGTTACAACCATCTTTGACAAGTTAAACATTTTTATATAAATAGCGGTATTATTTTGGCCTCCGTTTTTTTGGTTT
This sequence comes from Pyrrhosoma nymphula, assembly GCA_963573305.1. Lineage (NCBI taxonomy): Eukaryota > Metazoa > Arthropoda > Insecta > Odonata > Coenagrionidae > Pyrrhosoma > Pyrrhosoma nymphula. The sequence continues at coordinate 45,052,419 of OY754334.1, forward strand.
TTTTAATTTAACCTGGCGCCCCAATGGAATGACCCCAAATGATACCGTACTGATTCATAATTTATTTACTTATTTATTTTTATGTAAGCTCTCTATATTCTTATTAAGTTAGGGTAATAAAAACCTATGTCCACTCACCAACAGGCAGTGCCTAAAATAATACTACTCAATAATGGAAAAAAATACTTTGACTTGGAATAGCTAATTTCCTAGCTTATTTGTAAATTTCTATGATATTTCCAAGTTTTCCAAGCCCAAATTTAATTTTAACGGTTTTTACAGGTATTCCACGTTTTCCAGGCCTATAGCAACCCTGGGCAACACCAAGACAGCAAAGGACAACATTAGGGTGACAAAATCCCTTCTCGGCATCATTGACCAGAGGACGCCACCAGGATAACCGATGGAACTGTTGTCTGCTAAAATACAATACACGAATGTAAACCTGGAAATGCTGAAGTTATCAAAAATATAAAATTTCGTTTGAAATTAAATTAGGCATCTTAGATCGGTAACTGGCCGGTACCAAGCGCCATTGAATCGTTTCGTTTCGTACCGTTTGGAGCTCATCGCAAGGACATAGGTTGTTTTGTGTATTTCTTCGTTTATTGCAGTCGTTGTTAGGTAGAAAGAGAAGAGGTAGACTGAAAGATATGGGGAAGGCAGGAACCAGTGTCACAGAATTTCAGGGAAGCGGTATGGAGAGGGTCCTCTTTCACAACAAACTAACTCTGCCTAACTTGGCTTGACACTGCGGAATGCCGTACATGATATATCTTATAAAGAGCGTCAGCCAGTTCACAACATCTCTTAGTGGCGCAGCTCGACTTAGTGTAGCCTGGAGTTTAGCCCAGCTCAGCTTCATCTTAATTTCAGCCAATTGCATGGCTTGATGCACTATTGATAGTCGAGAAGCTATTGGTTACTACACTTGATGAATCTTCTCTCCTCGTGCAGCCATATTGAAAACGCAATTTGGTTGTGAAGTCGCTTCTGAATACATGTAGGTAAAAATTAATTAGGAGAATTCGATCGAGCCGGCGCAAAATAACCATCACTTCTACAACATATCTTCAATTTTAATAGTTACTTCTAAAGTTCAAAGCACTACTTACTTATTATATATATTATCAACATAAGACGGAAAGAAAAAGTATTTTGCTTATTTCCACAATAGATTTATTTAGACCCACAGTTTTATTACCTAGATTAGATTTATTTAAACCTGGCTATTATCGGCTAGTATTGTCATTACCCTTGATAATGGCAACACTTGCCGTATCATACACACATATCACTCACATAAATCTATTGTGGAAATTTGGAATTTATTTTTTCTTTCCTGTTTCTTGTGATAATTTCATCAGTCTGTCACTTTTACAAGTTGTCACCTGCTACTTTAAACTTTTCCACTACTTACTATTGATACTTCCCCTCAACTGAGTGAGCTGTTTCGGAGAACTCTCGAGACTCACGCTATCAATACGCCTCATCAATTGATTTTAAGGTCGGTTTGGCTATGGTGCACCGTAATTGGTTAGAGATTTCACACACTGGTTCGCGTTCTGAGCTAGAATAAGCCTAGTTACGCCCTGTTAAGCTGTTGTGAACGAGCTTTAAGGATATCAGTTTAAGGTCGAGGCGGGGTGGGAGCAGTGTTGGCAGGGTTTTTGAATTTCCATGGTTAGTTAGTCGGGAAGGGATGAGGAGGGGTGTGTGGGAATAACTTTTCATTGCATTTTTCCATATTTGGGTCTGAAAAGTGCCTAATTTTCTCGATTTGCTCGAGAACGTCCACTATTAATCCTTTGGGGAGGACGCACACAATATACACACAGATATCGGTACTTCATGATACATTTCTCCTAGATGGAATGGCAGCCTTTCTTCTGCTTGCACTGAGTCATAAAAAGCTTTTTTTAGCCTGCATTACTCCGTTCGAATGATTAACAGGGCGTATATATCGTGACTTAGTAATGAAATACTATTCAAGTATTATGATATTGGCATAAACATTACAATTTTAGGCAGGGGTACCGGCACCAGCTCGCGCGTGAAGAACGTATTGTCAATTCCAGTGTGTAAGCCGCCTAGAAATTTTAACCTGGTGACACTTTTTGTCGGCTGAAAAAATTATGACGATATATTATTAAAGCTCTTAAACGTGGCCTCATGTGCGCAACATATTGTCGTCAAGTAGAAGGGCGTGTCTATTGAGTGCAAAGTCTGAGTATTTGTTTCATTTAAAACCGCTAGTACGCCTTCAGTATTTCACTTGTCGACATTGCCTGCTATCTTCTCATGACGCATTATCATGTTTTTAACGAATAAGTTTTATCGTCATGGAAATATTTGCCTTTTATTTTGACATTGTTGATACAATTCCCCTTTCCCCACGAGCCGAAAATGGCGGACGCACAAGCAAACGACGAAGATGGGGATATTTTCCTAACACTTTAGTGGCTTTAGTGTAAAGGCAATGCTTGGCGCTAAAAATGTCTATCTGTTTACAGGGCTTAAAGCGGCACATTTCTCACTTCCAACTTTACTCTCGCACGCTAAACTTCAACATAATATGCCCTCTAACGCCACACTCAGCTTCTAGAACCACTCTATGAAACAAAAAAGAACGCATTTATCTTTTTTTTTCCTCACCCAACCAATCCACACTCACAACCTCGTTCTCATCACTTCATATGATCCTCTGTGTGCGTGAACCAGCCTTGGATGCAAATTAGCCCGGACCCTTTTCCCGAGACCCTGAAATTAGTTTAATTCCGCCAACGTCACACGCGATCCTGGATGGAGCAGGATTGGGTAACTTGAGAGGTTCGCGGCGGAAATGTGACGGAGTGGTGAAGAAACAGATAAGTCCGAGAAATATTCGAAGTTCAGAATCGCTCCGCAAAATAAGCTCCTTCTGCATAATAAGCCGTATGCATTCTGTATTTCATGATATGACTTGTCACATTTTGAAGGTTATAACATTTAAACTGGCTGAAAAATAGATAATCGTGTGTAATTGAGAGAACACTTTAATAATTTTTCGAGTGAGTCGAAAACGTACTAAACATTTGTGCTAAAATAACAATGAATTTCCAAAAAAGTAAACGTTTCAATGCACCATTTCGCTTTTATCACTGCAAACTACTTAAAAGAATACTCATTCAAAGTTTGACGCAAATCTGTACATAAACACTTCTTAGGTGTTGAAGATAGCACAGATCGGAATGCAACAGCACGGTGCATGGGACGATGTGCGCAAGTGAAACGTTGGTTACAATGCCGGAGGGTGTACGTATAGTGTACGTGTGATAGTGTATGTATGCAATAGTCGCGGCCGAATGTTTAATAAATACTTTGGAATATTTTGGAGTTTGAAGGAATACGTTGAAATCATTTACGAGGCATTAATACTAATCCTTGTAAAGGCTTTAGCGGCGTAATAACAATGCAGATAATTAATTACATTAATTATATTATTTAGAAATTAAAAAATACATGTTACGCCTTTATTAAAAATCAATAATTAATGTAAGGTGAAAATTTCTAACGTTCATAAGGAACAATTATAACCATGTACTATTTTAGCACTTATTTTATTTGTCGACCAAGTTTTCAACACTAAAGTGTCATTTTAAAGGTAATGCATCTTATTCATCGAGCTTTTTAAACCCATTAGAAGGGGGGGGGAGTTTTTGAAGTAGCGGTGGAGGGAGAATACAAGGTTGCAGATAGGTCAAAATGAAGCGAAAGGGGGGGGGTGTAGAACCCCATGAGTCAAATGTCTCGAACGATGGTGAACCTGCGTCACAAACTAAACAAAAGGCCACAACATTAAAAAAAAACCGGCTTGAGTCATAATGATAAAATAAAGAAAAAGTACCAAATATATCAGCGAAAAACCAAGCGGATTATCAGATAAGAAGGGAATAACAGAATTACGTCACACAGAAAAAGATAAAACAACTGGAAAAAAATACATAGAGTCAAGTTTTTAAAAGAGGAAATGAGAATAAAATAAAGGTTACCCCCCTTACCAATAAATATATAAGGGCTCGCTAAATAAGATGCATTACCTTCAAAATGACACTTATGCGTCAAAACCTTATTCTGAAAATAAAGCAATTGCGGAAATAATGCAAAAGTATCATCGTTCATTTTGAAACATCATCAACAGAACATCACCAACAATCGCGGATACCGTTAGATACCTTGTTTTCTCCCGCGTACTCCCGTAAACATAAATAGTTCTTCCGATCTGTTTTGAAGTGTCATGGTCTGAAAAGCAGTGGAATGAAAATCTTCTATACCCGATTTGTTGCAAAATGTGCAGCTCACTACAGCGAGTTGAACGAGCACTCTTTCAATCTCAGCATCGCTACATTCGGATTTTAGTATACATGCATAAGCAAAAGCTCGCAAACAACTGACAGGTGGTGAATTTTAAGGAAGTAGGTAGGCACTGCACTTTATGCCACTAATGTTCAAGATATTATGAATTTAAATGCATTATAGAACTACATGAATGGAAATTGATCGTATTGCACATCAACTTGATGCATTGCATAGCCCTTGACTTAATATAGGCAATGCGATATCTTATAAGTACCCACCCTTTAGCTGTACCTTTCGGATATATCAGGATGAATATCTTCATTGGCGTTCAACCTAATCGTAACAGCAAAAAAAACCTCTTTTTCTTCCACAGTAGGGAATATGTTACAATAGGATAATTGGATTGCGATTGTTTTGTAGTTTCTGCTTAAACATTAAGAATCGTTATCCTTTAGGTAATACAAAAATAGTCAATATCTATTTTTGGATAATTGAAAAATACTATGAGTGTTATCAGAAATCAGTTTACCCAGTGAAAGGCTTAAATATTGCAGTCGATACGTATAATATCGTACGGCTCTAAATGCAGAGCGGAGATGTGGACTTTGGAAAGACGTTGGAAATAAAGACGTAACTTGCGGTAACCTTGGGGAATGGGGAAAAAGGCTAAAAGAGTGTTGAAAGTTACAAAGAGAGTACCATTTAGAAGAACAAGAGAAAAAGGGAACGATGATTAGAGGCGGATATTATGAGGAGAGTGCCCATTGGTTTGCGAGGGATAGAAGGTCGGTCACCTTGTCACGGAATAAGTCGTGCGGTAGAATAAGGTTCAGCGCCGGAGTCACTTGGACATCTAACAAGTGGGGAGGCATGAATAGTCGGTTCGGTCTATTGGTTCACATTCTCAGGGATGATGAAATTATTTCATCAGGGCTACACATATGGACGACGAAGAGACCCATTTTTCTAATTGAGAGGCAGGTTTTCGCGCATGGCTAGGGGTCTGATTTCCCCAGTCGCCACCCTAATATAAATTTCTAAATGAAGTCCGATCGGATCATCCGGATGCCAATGCTCACTTTAATTAAGAAGTGAGGCATTAGTGGGTGAATAGATGTGGGAATAAAACTAGAAGGCCAGCTGATGAAGTCGGTTAGATTCGCCATCAACCAGGGGTTGGATAACCGATCATCTAAGAGATTACAAGCTTCTTAGGTTCGCGATTATTAGGACGACAATCGGCACCTGGGGCACCGGTGACACTAGTCTAACTCATTGAAATGGGGAGGCAACTGGACTTCGGAAGAGTAACATGAGCGAACATCCGGTCGAAGGGGAAGCAACACACGGGAATATTATTCCTCCATCAATTTTTATCTTCTCTTGCGGTAATGCCATTAACTAAGTACTGGCAAAAAAATTTAATTAATTCGAAAACTTTTTTCACAGCCGTAGAATTAATAAGAAATTTAAGCTTGTTGTCCAAAAATGTGTGAATCAGCGACACTGAAATGGTGTAATCTATGATTGCTAATCTAAAGCTAATTGATAATATGAAACGAAACTAAACAGAAGTGATGAGATTTTCTAGAACTAAGAAGGCGGGGCTGAATATAAGGGTGAGAGGGCAGAATATAGAGCAAGTCGTGCAGTTTACTTATCTGGGTAGTATTTTGGAGGAGAATGGGTTTAGCGTGCTCGCTAAAGAATCATTTTCGAAGAAAAGGGAATTGATGAGAGGGGGTCTGAGAAGAGACGTAAATAAAAGACTGGTGAAAACTGAGCGTAGCGCTATATGGGTCGGAAACGTGGTCATTGCGAAGGGAGGATGTGCGTAGACTTGAGGCGCTTGAGATGTGGGTTTGGAGAAGGATGGAGAAGGTGAGCTGGGTGGCGAGGAAGATGAACTAAGAGGTATTGGATATGGTTGGAGAGGAGGGGAAGCTTGTGGCAGAGGTGCGGAGAAGGCAGAAGAGATGGATGGAGGAGGTTTTGATAGGAGAGGGCACGTTGAAGAAAATGATAGAGGGGAGAACACTGGGGAAGCGTGGAGGAGGAAGGAAGAGGTTAGGAATTCTGGACGAACTAAGAGGAGGTAGAAGATATGAAGAATTGAAGAGGGATCTAATGGTGGGATATATTTAGGAGGGAAAGCGAGACAATGTATATGTAATTGGGATGCAGAATTGGGACTGTCCAAGAACCTACCAATCGGCTGGTAGAATACTTGAATGAATGATTGCTCATTCTGTTGATTGCTCACTCCTCATGCTGCGCTGTTTGTGACCACCATTGTACATTCGAAACCGTTCTAGTATATTTAAATCAATCCAGAACTTCGCCCAGATTTAGTTGCTCTGGAACTACCACACCACACATTAACACTAGAACCGCCGTGGGGTCATTTTGACCCCTGCGGCTTTGTATATTTGATTGCTGCTCTAAGAGTTTTTTATATTGTACCATCAAACTTTATGACTTTTAATATTATTATAAGTCTAATCGAATGCTGTTCGAGAGAAAGATATATATTTGCAATTTTTTGAAGTACAACACCGATACCCCTCGGATCGCCTAGTGGTCAAAATGACCCCTAAGTCATTTTATCATATTTTTTCCAAATTACCGACTTTGTTGTAGGTGTTATTATTGAAGAGTACTAAGTATCGTTTCTCCTTTCCTTTCTACCTCTACAGACTAGGTTCGGTGAAGATAAGAGTCAGAAGTCTAGACCTCTAGAGCAGTGAAGATATGAGTCAGCGGGTGATAGCTTGTATAGACCTTCGGTTACTTGCTGCCGAACCTTGTCTCCGTTCTACTCTCTGCCCGTCCACGCTAGTTGTTTTACAAAGTATAGAAATGATCTCTGCTCTTTACAAGCGCCGATTTTAGACTCCCTCTAGATGTAGACCTTTGCACTCACCACATCCTTCCCTCCGACGCTATACAACAGCAAGGTTGAGCCTGTGTAGTGCTTTCCCTATTTGCGCCGAATAGGTCGTGATTATTGTCAGTATAAATTTTATATAAAGCGTAAGGTGGCTCGGAACAGAGTATTGAAGGAAAATGATATATTTGCAATTCCTCACGTCATACCGAGTGATGAATCAGATGGAAGTGCACTAGAAACACATTCAGATGAAGATTTTTTATATCAAGAGAGCGACGAATCGGATGGCAACACAGAATCTACGACTGCGGTTGACGAAGAAACTAAAAAAAAACAAGAGACAACGATGCAAAGGTTAGTAGTTGAACATCTTTCCTAGGCCTTCTTGTGCACAGTAGAGAAGGAGTTCGAGTCACATCTTTTTGTTTATTTCCGTCATTTTTTTATTCTCTTTCTCCTTTTGTGTATTCTTGTATTTAAAATGTTATCTTCTAATACGCTCTCCTCCTTCCACATTATATCTTTTTCGTTCCGTTTTCCGTTTTAAACTTTGTTATTCCCTCTTTCTTTATTTATTTATATTTTAATTTTATTTATGTTTTGTTTCCTCCAACTTGTGTTTAGGTCGCCCTCCAAGAAATTCAGAAGACCACTCGGCAAACCCAGCAATGAGACCGTCCAAGAGTAAAAGAAAGAGAGGAACTCGTCGGAAAGAAAAAGGAGGACCAACCGTTCATCGTGGTGAAGGTAAGGGAAAATTTCCAAAAATTACCAAAATATGGAAAAAATAAAAATGATGACAGCAAAATTCCTTTTCTCAGATCATATTTTTATTATAGATGATACTGATTTAGAATCCGGAAACGATGAGGGTTATGAAGAAACGCTGATTGCACCAGACGGATCGAATTGGACACGTATCAATGCTGGATCAACGCCTGGAAGACGATCAGCTCAAAATGTGATGCGGGAGGCGCCTGGCCCAACGCCGCATGCAAGGCGGAACATCTCCGAGGGAAGCCTCACGTCAGCGTGGAATCTGTTTGTGGATAACCAGTTACTGGATTACATAGGAAAATGGACGTCTGCGGAGGCCCGTCGGGTCACGGGAGACGATGGCTGGTTTTTGTCCTCTACGGAGCTTTCATCGCCATTTTATACATACGGGGTGCATCCGGTGCGAAGAAATTCGATCTGGATTCTTTGTGGTCGAAAAAGTGGGGATTGCAATTCGTGAAGTCAACGATGAGACAAAATCGATTCCGCGAGATTATGAAATTCATTCGCTTTGATAATAAAACGACAAGGTCACAAAGAATTCAAGTTGACAAGTTCGCCCTTGTGTCATTTGTGTGGAATAGATTCATTGAGAATTGCAGAAATTGCATCGTCCCGGGAGAAAATATAACCGTAGACGAGCAACTTTTCCCTTCGAATGCCAGATGTCCATTTGCGCAGTTTATGCCGAAAAAGGCAGACAAGTATGGGCAGACATTCTGGTTAGCAGCTGACGTGGAAACGCGGCACGTTCTGAACGCATTTCCATGCCTAGGAAAAGATGCAGAACGTCCGCCAGGAGTGGCCCTTTGTGAACATGTAGTCTTGAAATTGATGGAGTCGTATTTTGGATTGTGACGAAACGTAACCTCGGATAACGTTTTTACGTCCATGGAGCTGGCTAAAAAGCTAAAGAAGAAATCCACGAGTCTGGTTGGGACAGTCAACCGAGGAAGACGCGAGGTACCGGTGGCGATGAAAATGGCCAAAGATTCCCTGTACACAACAAAAGTGTACCGAGCCGAAGATACAACGCTCACTGTTTACCAGGGGAAAAACGGAAAAATGTTATCATTTTGAGTACCCTGCATCCATCTGTACACGTAGAAAGCTCGGGAAAGAAAATGCCCGAGACTATCGACTTTTATAACCAGACGAAATTTGGAGTCGATGTCATAGATCAAATTGCGGGGCAGTACACCGTCAAAGCACCCGCGCGAAGATGGCCTGTACATACTTTTTACATTATTTTGTATTTGGCCGCGATAATTGCCTATGCTCTGTACAGGAAAGTAACAGGCAAAAGTCCGCGACGAAGAGAATTTATCAGAAAATTAGCGGAGGAGCTACGCGATAAACACATTCCCAAAAAGAATACATCCGACTCAAGTGAGGAAGAAGAGGGGGAAGAGATCCAAGGACGCACACGTAAAAAATGCCAGATTGGAAGGTGCAAATATAATAAAACTGCAGATATATGTAGATCGTGCAAAAAAATCGTTTGCGGAACGTGCTGTGGTAAAGTCAGAAAAACCTGCCTGAATTGCATGTTGAAGTGCTCTGAAATTGTGATTGCAATTAATTTAAATTGTTTAAATAATAATAATAATAATTTATTAGTAAATACCAGGATTTTAAGGGCAAAGTTTGCGCTCATGATTCGTCAAATTTATAAAACCATGCCAGGACTGCATGCAACTGTGTATCTAATTCACATTGGAATTCCATAAACATAAACAATAACTGTTTTATAAATAATAAAAAATATAACAATAAAATATTTATTTTTTACATTGACTCTTGACACCAGAATATTATTAACTTAATTTTAGCCTTTAGTTATTCATGAAAATTGAAAGGGGTCATAATGACCCCTTGGCGGTCGGAGGGGTAGGGAGAATTCCGGCGGTTCTAGTGTGCAAGATGAAAAGGTTTGCTTTCTTAATACACGAAATAAAAAGCTAATTGCCTGTAATTGGGACTTCTGGGAATTGGGAAAGACTGCATGCATGATTCATTCAACCATGACTAAATGATTTTTTTAAAACTTTTTAATTCATTAAAATAATTTAATTAATTCTCCTTTGCTGTCATTTTATATTTTTAATGTGTTATCCCCTTCGATCATTACCATATCTCAAATATATTAACGTACATTTATTACTAAGTTTGGTACTCGACAGCATATGCCACACTTTCGCATACTCGCACTCAATAATTCAGCAGACATGTTCTAAGGAATGCGGTAAGAAGCTTTTCCAATGCCCGTAAAGAAGAAGTGATAGAAATTGGCTGTCGGGTTTCAATAAAGCTAACATTTGTGAGCTCACAATCGCTGAGCTCATGATCAGAAATTCGCTTTTTTTCTTGACTGGGTGTCCGTGGTTTCCCATGGCAACCATTTCCTCATATTTTTTCGCTGATGAAAGTAATCTTTTTTATCTACCCTACCCGAACACACCCACCTCCAACCCCCTCACCCTCTCTCTCCAGTCTACCCTACTCCGCTGCCCTTTCCAGCGCCGAGCTCAAGTTGAATCCGCGGAATCAAAATGCTTTTGGAGAATGGACGCTTATAGCGCTACTGAACGGGTTCTATGAGTAGCATTAGCATTTATTTTTTATAGACCTATAAAATTTTAAAGTAAATGTGTTTTTCATCATGTTAACAACTGCCCACGAATTTTAATGATTTAAAAAATAAAATCTTTTCCTCTTATATTGAAAAATTATTATTAAAATTAGCTATTTTATTGCTTAACGGTAATGTTTTTCAGTACATAGTTATCTAAAACTATTATGTTTCCAATAAAACAAACCATAATTTCCTATCTCTAATCCATCACCTGTGAATGGAAAACTGGTTTTCGGGGAAAACCATTAACGAAGAGATATTCTTGATTCTAATCAAAATTATATAAATGATAATTCCTACAATAGAGTTTAGGGAAAATAAAAATAGAAAAAAGTAATGGAAATCATTTAGCAACACAAGTAGATATATATGTAGTTCTGAATCACAATTTTTCTTGATATGGCAAGTCATAACGCCCATCCCTAAACATATTTTCTAAATCAGTGTAATCCTATCGCTGTGCTAACCATGTTCATGAATAAAGCATAGGCAAACGAGTCTTTGAATCTCTTTGTCCGACAACGTACCTTTTTTATTTTGGTACTACTGCACGACTTCCCAAATTCCAGATGGACATCGAGTAGGACAAAGAGACAGCATCGAATCACCAATAGAATCCAAATGAACATTGGCGCCACATTTTTAATGATTGAAAAGAGTTTTGCATTTTCATCGTAGCTTTGCACGGATAGAAGTGGATATAATATTAGTTTTCCTCTCTCTAATCGTATAAAACCAATCCCTCATCCAATAATATTCTCAGAATATTGGAATTCCAGAAACCCCAAATCTCACCATGAATCGTTTTCCCGTGTACTGCCTTCATTTTCTCCTCTATGGCGTAAAGGTTTCCAAAAAGTTATAGATTTAAATTTAGAGGTTCCACGATTGCTCAGTTTCACGACTACTCACATACCACCGCCACACTGAAGACCTTAATCCTGATCGTAGGTCACATAGCACTGTCGTACCGAAGACATTTATCCTGGGAATAACGTATCAGCTATGCCCGAGGCGAGACTCGAAACTGTGACATTAAGCCCTGTACAGATGGAAATATTTATTGTGTCGTAATTGGCCTGCCATTCAGTACCTGAACATATCCGATGTAATAACGGCTACCGATGAAAAGCAACATTTCACCGCTGGGTACACAGAAAGCTTTAGGAAGTGGAAACAGTTAAGCGTGGGTGACTGCTTTATGTATGAAATGGAATACGCTTAAATTGCGTTTTTAATTATAGTAAAATTATTTATTTTTCTTATCATCCTCCATTAACTTTGTTTTCATGCTTTGTGAAGGAAAACATACTCTTTGATCGTATCAGCTCATAATATCCCATTTCAGATACGACTACGATAAATATTAAATTCGACTTGTTTTGATGTTTTACATCATTATTACGCCTTTAACATCATTATCAAGGGATTGATAGTGTTGTAAATCATTTAAACCGGTAAATACTTCTTGATTCACAATGGAAACAACAAAAAGTTTATATTTCGTCATCTTCGTTCAAAGTGAACTGAACGCATTTTAAAAGGATTGAAACTTCCCCAAAGTCCAGAAAATAAAAATTCCGAATCGCGTAATCTTATTTTACCATGACGCATAGTATATCTAGGATATATTGCGAGCAGAAATAACTTCATTTACACTTCTCAGAATCGTATCTTTCTCGCTCATCCCGCCAAAAGTAGTTTCCAAGAAGAAAATCTTCCATCATGGAAACACGAGGTCCTCCGGAATATCTCACATTCTTCCGAGTCAAAAAGGACCATGACAGCATAAAATTTGGAAGAAATGCGAAAGAGTAAACGGAGATATGAAAATTGAACGGTAGATAGTTCCATCAATTCTTTCATAATGCTTTGGAATGAGTTCGCATTGCAAGACTAAAGTGTCTCAAAAGCCGCACAATGTATTGCGAAAAAATTAAGGATATCATAATCATAATAAATGAGTAGACTTCAGCTGTGGATCAATTCGCATAGAAGCATTCTCCTTTATCCTTTACACTTCCACCGACAATTTCATCAATTTCTTATTCCCGGGCTCGGTAAAACTGAAAGGGCAGGACCCTCTGCAGGAGGGGAGGAGGTTAAGGAATTGCTATGAAAGCAGACGTATATATACATGAGGATGAGGGTGGCTTTCGCGAGGCTTATTGGTATCGAAGTAAATGATCTCATTACTGTTTACGACTCAGGACGGTTATGCGTCGTTGTTTCCTTCCTCTCGTTCCCTTATGTTACTCCTCCCAGTACACTCCTGTCGCCCGTTCCACTTCTTACTCTACGAATACATTCGTTCTCACCCCACCCACCCGAGTCCAAAACTTCCCCACCTCCTCTACCATATCACCCCCCTCCCTACACCCAATCTAACCCGACGAGAAAAGATACCTCCTGGGAGATCCATCCTTTTTTCCCTGCATTCATCCATTCATTCATCCTCTTTTATTCCTTCCATCTCATTTGACCTCCGTTTGACCTTGCGTTTGCCCTCCGCTGCGGGGCTGGAAGTGAAAATCATACGTATAAAACGGGGATCCTTCGCTATTTCTCTCTATTTCTAGCTCCTTTCTCTCTTTTGCCATGTCAGTCGCCTTTCCCACACACTAACCTTTGCTCTTTTCATAGTGTGGGCTCATCATCTCTTTTTCCCTTATTCAAAGCAATATAGACATTTAAGCATAGTATTGCGATTCAAAAACGTGAATGTCTGTTAATATGTAGATTCTTACAAATCTCATTAAGCAATATCCATTAATACCGTTACAATCAATAACGAGATAGTGAATGTTTAAGCAGATTGTATCTACTGAAGTGATTTGTATTAGGAGAGTTCTACACGTCTTTGCGGGAAACATCCATACATATAATTAAAAGTGACATATTCAATCAATGTACGTTTCATAGTTTTCTTACTTAATTGATTTTATGAATTGATCTACAGCTATCCGCATTACAAGTTCAAATTATGCATTGGTTTAACATAACGACTAGGTTAACAACATAGAAATGGTATACTGAGACACATTTATTTAAATTTCGATATGATTATAATAATATAAATAACTAAACATTGATTTTTTAATACTACTGCCCCTCTAGATTTCATAAATATTAAGTTTACTGAAAAACTCCGAAGAAATTTCTGATTTATTTTAATGTAGGTATACATTTAAGGCTTTGGATTATCATATTTCATGGCAAAAATGTGACGCATGGTAGTGATTTGCAAAATGCACATACCGCTGGATTCATACTCAACGATAATTTGAGCTCAAGGTAATCAAGAAAGAAGGTGGCGATCTCCCAAAACTTCAAGAACTGTAATTTAAAAAACTTCACAATGCAAGAACCTTGAGTACAACTCGTTCGTAATATCAAAAACTATCTGGACAGTCCAAACTTCTTGGATCAGATTCAGTATAGATTTTTGAAAAGTAATTCATCCCGGGCCCACCTTGAACTCTTCCTTCATATAAGCACGAAGGACGAGAAACGTAAAATCATTTTACAAGGCTCTATGTAAAAAACTAAAAATAAATCCGAGCGGCAAATTTTGAGGATACAGCGAAATTGACACCGTATTACATGTTACGTTTTCATTCGCAAGTGCATGTAAGTGTGAAGATTCGAAAAAGGAAAAATCATCTAACTTCAGTGGACCTCAACGCAGATCCCTCAATATCGCGCATAGTACTTTGGCCAGTTAAGCCGCCGAGTCATCCTTATGGATATCCAAAGTGAAGGTGGACGGCTACCTAGCTTAACTGAATAAATCACCTTGACATAGCGTTCGTTGCAAAAAAGGAGGGATCAGAGAAGGCGAAAGTACATTCTGCTGGGAAGAAAAAGGATCTAAAACCAAAATATAACGCACACGTAGGTAAGTTGTTATTGAATAACTTTGACCAAGGTTTGGTTAATACGGAGGGTCATAATTCTTTGTTGTAAACCATGGTAGTAAACCCTTGGAATTACTTATCGAAGACGAACCCATTCCTTAATCATAAGCAAAATACCGATATTTATGTTTGCAATCAAATAAAATTTCTTCTAAATTTTTTATGTGCATACAGCTTGCGCTCAAGCTAACCTTAATTAAACATTTTATATTACAATTTTTGTAATTTGATAGATTCATTTTGATGAATTACTAAAGATCTTACATTTGGAATAAAGATATATTTATAAATCCCCGGATTCCAATAAAAATATTATAAACATTAGGCAAAGTCAAGACTGAACCACTTAAAGCGAAAAAGTACATATTTCTGTGAATGAAAATGCATGGCAGTGGATGGTGGTATGAGGATGGATGAGAAGTTAACGCCGGAGGCTAGTCGAGTGAAAGTGCTTGACGTGTGGTAAAATGGAGTGGGGCTGCCCATCCTCAGCCATCTCCCAGTCCCACTTTCCACCCTTAACACTAGAAAAAAGTTTTGGCCTTCAAAAAAAGGGGAATAAAAAATAGCAGAAGTATTCGAGAGTGAGCGTGAGGGTGGAAGACAGAGAGGGATGGAGGGATACGGCGCGGCGGTCGGATAGGAAGGGCAGGAAGTTATTTTTTTTCCTCTGCCCTTTTCAAGAATGGAGAAAGGAATGAGACCATGCTGTTGAAAAAGAGGGTTATTTGGAGGAAAGGACTGACGTGGGGAAGAGCAAGTGGCTACGTCTACATCTGCATACTACCCCCAGCGTGCCACCACAAGGGCACGTGGCAAGGGGTGGAGGGACATCTTCAACAAAAAGGAAGGATGTAAAAAGATTAACATTGAAAGTAGGCGACGATTAGTGAGATGTTATTTGTTAGAATAAATGTCTCAATCTGATTTTTAGAAGGCGTAAAAGGTGAAGAAATAACAGCTCTCGTGGAGAAACACGACACCTTCGGACGACATAAAAAGAATCAATCAGTCACAGGGAAAGGCTTCAAGCACAAGTCTGACAGACTATTAGACCAACATGGTTCGCCTATTATTGATCATAAATCTAAATGTAAACTGTACTTAAATAATGCTTTTTCAGACACAATATGTAATAATCCGAGTCAAGATGATCAACTAGAAGATAGTCAACCGCTTTTGGAATCAGAGGTAAAATATGCAATAAACTTAATAAAACCAAGAAAGCCCACTGGACCAGATAGGATTCCTGAGGAGATAATTAGACTACTTGACGATGATAACATTAAGAATTTAACTGTTATTTAATAAAATTTATGTCTCTGGATAAATCCCTCCAGAATGGTTAAAGTCCACCTTTATGCTAATACCAAAGTAACAGTACATGAAATAATGTGGAGACTATCGAACCATAAGCCTAATGAGCCATCTTTAAAAAAAATTCTTGTGAGTTCAACAACGAATTAGGCGGAAGTGTGAATTCGAGTTATCTGATACACAATTTGGTTTTGGCTAGGCTTTGGAACCAGAGAGGCGTTGGTTTCAGTGAACATGCTTTTACAAAAGAACAGAGAAATATACCTTCATCTGTTTTATCGATTACGAAATGGCCTTTGACAATATTCAACATGATAAGTTAATGGGAGTTCTGCACAAGACTGGAATAGACAGGAATGATTTGAGAATAATAAAGAACCTCTATTGGAACGAAGACACAGAAGTAGTCCTAGAAGGAAGTGATACAAAATTAAAGTTCGAGATTGAACGTGGAGTCAGGCAAGGATGCCTCCTGTCACCTTTGCTTTTCAATCTGTACGCAGATCAGGTCTTGAAATCAGCATCCTCTAACCTACCTTGTGGAATCCGGATAAATGGGAGGGTAAATCAATAATATCCGATATGCAGACGATAATGCTATCATTGCGGACAGCAGGCAGGATCTCCAGCACTTACTCGACAGGCTGAACGAGGCAGGGATGACATATAACTTGAATATTAATGCTAAGAAGACTTAGTGGATGGTCATTAGTAAGAAGAAACTCCATTGAATCACCATTAACATCAGTAATGAAAATGTAGAAATAGTTACTAAATTAAAATATCTGGGATGCTACATCACAGAAAAATTGGATCTGGATGATGAAATAAAAATGATATGTGGCAGCTCGAGCCGCATTCCAGAACATGAGAAGCCTGCTCTCCGACAGGTCACCATGATTGGAAATAAGAAAAATTATGATCCAATGCTACATATACGCAATCCTAAGGTATAGTTTAGAAGCTGCTACATTCAACAAGAAACAGTTGGACAGATTACAAGCCACGGAGATATTGCGCTACAGAATAATGCTTAGGATATCTTGGACTACAAGAACTTCCAACAAGGAAGTACTCGAAATGGCCAAGTCGGAGAGAACGCTTATCAATCAGATAAAATACATGAAAATAAAATACTTTGGGCACATCAAGAGGGGAAAAAGATATGAGATCCTGCAACTTATATGACAAGGAAAGATCCAGGGTAAAAGGAGTCCGGGAAGAAGAAGAACAGATTGGGTACAAAATATTAAACACTAGACAGGTACAACATCTATTCAAGGACTGCTCAAAAAAGCCCGATAACACAATTTGAAGCCAGTGTGATCGTCTAAGCTCTAGTATGAGTATGACACATGAAGAAGAAGAAAATGGGTCATTACATTTTAAATCGACAAATTAAAAAAAAGGCCCACAACTTCTTTTGTTTCTACGAAATTTCGTATGTAGATAGTGCCGTCCTTTCCAATCAATAATTCGTTGACTAAATTCTCAAGAAAACGTTTTACCTCAGAGATAAAGGCAAATATACAATATTAGGATGCGGAAAAACGACATTCAAATCCAATGCCCTATCCAACACACTTATTCACATATTGCAGAAGTAAGGTGTAAATGGAAAGTGCAAATACTATACGTGATATTATTTAACTTTAACGTCGAGCTTGTGGACGTTAAAATGCTTCTATAACTACTCTAAAAGCAACTTTAGAGAAACTTAGTGTACATAAGCAGATTGGAAATGAAGTATTATCCACCTTGTCAAAACAAAACTCTGGAAATAAAAGGTCACCTATCCAATTCACAATTTTGCCGTTAAATTCACTTGAATATCATGCAGATATACCAAAGAAGAAAAATCACTTTTCTTGACCGGGAGAAATATCTCTAATAATAAAACATATCCCACCTATAACTGTAAATGTTAGGCCACAGTTTACTAATCAGCAGTAAAATTTCATCATCAATAAATATCTTATGCTCATCTGATTTCTAAAAAGTAAAATAAATCATATTGACTATTAAATATTAATATTTATTTTGTTTTTAAAGAATTTCAATATTTAAAAAATTCAGGAATTCATGTATTAAGTAGATCTGAATTTTCGAGCCGGAGCGATTTACTGAAAGGTAATTTTTCAGTAGCTCTTGCTGTAACACTGAGGGCGTATGATGCTATTCTGGTGACTTAAAGAAATCGAATGCAGCCACAGAATAGCCTTATTAGGTAATATTTTATCTCCCAAATACTGAATGTGCAAAAAGAAACAAAATTGTAATGAAACTGTTATCTGAGTAACTAAATTAAATCTTTCCAATTCATCAACATTCACGGATATAAGAACATAAATTGGTAGCTTCCCAAGCCAATTCTTCCATTTGTCAATAGATTATTGGATGAAAATTAACCCTAGAAGTAAATACAATCGGTTTACTCCACAAACGTCCTAACCTCCATGAACGTAACTCCAATTAAGTAGAATCTACTCTTAATGTGCGAATATCAAACTATAATAAAACGAATCAAGATGCTATCCGAAGTGTAACGCATACAGTCACGCGATCATTTCCGGTATTCGGTAACCTTTACTTCATTATAACTATTTGGTTTTGCATCTGTATCTGCATTTGGTTTTAATCAAAATATCTCCCAGTAGTTTTAGCGTTAGTTAATTTCCTTTAAATGAAAAGTACATATGTCATTTAAGTATAACGAAATAGTACTTTTTTAGAAAAGACATTAAATCTACAAAAATTAGGTTATTTATTAATGGTAAATCCATAGTAAAATTACCGCTTAGCACCTACTAGAAAATAATATTACAAGAAAAAAATTACTCGCACCCACCAATTAAAAAAACAAAAGAAAGCATCGACATGCCACATCAAATACGTCCTTATATGGAAAGAAATCCGTTCACTTACCTAAACAAACATTTGCACTGCCTCAAAGCCCTCTCAGCGGAGGAATTTCGTATTTAATCTCCACTCTGTCACCAAAAGTGCCTCCCATATTACAGTAAGAAAAGGGAGCAGTATCTTCAGAGAATGGTCCTTTCCCGCTTCTCTTCGGAGTCTGTCTTCTTGAAGGGGATGAAACAAACGAAGTAAGTAAGAGAAATGAATCACAATTAAGAATAAAACATAATGAAAAACGATTTTGCTAAAAGAAAAATTAAAGTTTTAACTTCAATAAGCAAGTAAATGTAATCGGCCATTTCCTCTTTTAAGAACTCCCTGTCTCTATGACAACGGAAATTCTCAGGAAACAAACCAAGTAGTATTTTCAAAGGTTAACAGTGTCGATTTTATAATGGTCTCTTAAAGACTCGCGGAAATAGAGAAATGATGAGCACGAAGAGGAATTAAGAGAAAAGGCACAAAAAAACCCCAACGGGTTTGAATTTTACAAAGAAATTGGATTTGATGAGAATTAAAATGATGCCACAAGCCATTAGCACCGAATAAAATATGGCGAAAACTTTCTCACTCACTCATTTTCACAAAATATTGATGAAAGCACTATCAAACCAAACGCTATCAAACGCTATCCAATTTCATTTAAAATAAGGATTCAGTTAAAATTTTCCTTCAGATGTTATTTTGCAATGGTCAAATTAAGGGCATAAGTTAAATAATATTACACTAATTTTGCACTTTGGTTAGGGGTATTATTTAATTAGGCATACGGAAAACATATTTCTAGCTTAATACAAAAAGATAATCATTACAGAAAACATCCTTCCTACGCTCATTTTTTCCCAATAATTACTAGCACTCCATGATATGCCATATAAAATATTCCAAATTATGTGAAATATTTCGTAATAAAAACTCATAATTTGGATGAAAAAATGTTTTAAGAAATAATTCCATTAATTTTGGACAGGAATGTGGAAAGAAAGTCGTCCTTTGTTTCTTTCGAAGAAAGCAGAGAGTCATTAATATTTGGAATGTTTAATTACTTAAAAAATCTCTCTGAAAATCTGAAATTCTCATTAGTAAATTAAATATTTTTATTTTAGGATTCTATTTAGCCAAATTTCCCGAGGCCCGTAGGAGTTTTTATTACAAAATATTTCACATAATTTGGATAATTTTATTTGGCGTATCATGGAGTGCTAGTAATTATTGAGAAAATGCGCTACGCTAAAATTTTCCACCTTTTCCACCTTTTTTGGCGAATGGCTTATGTTTTCAATAATATTACTCTGAGGTTCAAAGTCGTATTAAACCCGACGTAAAACGGCTTTTATTTCTTCAGGAATTTATTCTTGAGGCATACCTCTTCTCGGTGGACTTTTGAGTGCTTTCAAGCGACACGTTGTTCAGGAGTGCTGGACAATTGATGTCACAAAAGCAGTCCAAAGCGTGCGCGTCGTACCACCGTCCGCGATTCTAGAGCCGACGAGAGTCACAGGGAGGTGCTCGCTTTTGCGACGAATTTCGAGGATAGCGGGACTAGCCACGGTATTACCTTTACAAAGCCACCCGCAAGTGCTCAGAAGAGCAAAATTCCACTCATTTTTACGTCTTGACCGGAAATCTAACGCAGGTGAAGGATTTCTCCTATGTGGAATTTTGCTATCGATTAATAAAATTTATTAAACATCCAAATATGATGCACTTCGGCCTTTGTTATATTTTAATAATATCAAGCAGAATTCTTAACTAGATTATTTGCGAGAAAGTAGAAATTGGAGGGAATATTTGGAATTAATAACGGGTAAATTCGTTGTTCACAAAATATACGTTTTAATAATATAGTCCCCTGGGCATTGAAAACGTGACTTTCTCCATTCTAGAGTTTTACCGATAATGCCTCCTGCCAAAACTCACATTCGATTGAACAAATGACAAGTTTTCAGAGTAAAATCATCCATAGGATTTGTTCAAATCATCAGTGTACGTTGCAGTTAATTCGTTCATTCTCAAAGATTCAAGATTCTCCAAAAGGCAAAGCCAAATCATAAGTCTTAAAATTTATCTGCAGAGATTTAAAAGCACACGTGTGAACCATTCCACATCTTTTACTTTGAGGGAAATCCACCCTCTACCACGATACTTATTCTTCTCCCTCGTCATAAGTGCTGGCAATCTTCGGTAACCCATGGCCTTATATGTGCGCAAACATAAATTTAATCAAAAGGTTCTTTAACGCAGGCGTAATCGGTCGCATCATAAATATGAATATTTGTTTGCAGTAATTGACGTGGAAAAATGTTTTTAGAAGCACATCAGCAGAAATTAAATATTGAAAAAATGGGAGAGAAATACGTGTGTCAGCAAACGACATCCACGAAGAAAATGATGTCTAGAACTTCCACAGAACATTATATTTCATATTTTTATAAGAAAGCCTATAGCTTATTTTCATTGAATTAGACAGCTAATCACACTAAGTGTACACAAATTTAGACATTCAAAGGTAACTTAAGAAACATAGTGAAAATATAATGTACGTCATTGATAAAATTTATCTATTATCATCACTTAGGCAAAAAAATCAATATCGTCTCTCAGAATCACATAGATTTTGATTTAATTAACAAATCTTTCAAATAAAAATTTTACCAAAGAGTATTCTAAAGGTACAGGGAAGTTGCATCAAATCGGCCGTTAGCAATCGATTTTTTATTTGAACCCACATATTGTTAATGCGATATATAGTGCATAACGCATCAATGCAATACAAAATTCTACAAATATTTGCATGCTGAAACGAGAAAAAATGTCTATGAAGGAGTTTCAAAGATATTTCATCGACTCCAAGCCAAGGTTTGACCTATATTGCAACGAGTCAACAAAGGGGAATGTATAAGGCTCACAGAATACGTTTAACACATCAGCTTACGCAACACTTAATTTAACAGAAGTGCAAGGGGCTCTCAAAAAGGTAAATCCAAGTCATAATGCATGAAATATATCTCCACACAATGCAATCTCAAGCGTGAATCTCTTTGCAAGGGGAGGTTAGATTTATCCTCACTTCATCCCTTGACTGCCAACACCCTCTCTGCAACGTTAATATTCGCACCACACCCTCAACATAAGCTCAGGCAATTTCCCCAAAGTTACGCCAAGGCACTCTCTCCAAATTAGGTCAATTCACGCGCGTGGCATCACACGACTGGAGTTAAACTCCGAGGGGGCACGGGAGTGAGGTGGGGGTGGTGCCATTTTGGTGGCATTTATCCAGTAATTATTTCAGTGAAGAGTCATATGTACCAGCTCAAGAAGAGCATAAATACAAACGCTTTGAACGACATGAAATACGCAGTGTAATAAAAACCTTACATTACTCCAGAGAGGAAGCGTCTCATTAGGTGGGCTTAGTTTACATCATTCAGGTTTCTCATCTCGGGGCTGCAATTTCGACAAAGAAAACCGCCCAAGGCAAGTCATATCGTGTCAAGTCTTGATCCCCCCACCTTTTCCGAAACGTGGCAACGTAATATGTAACACTTCTCCGCCTCAGGATTTCTCAGAGGAAAGACTAACGTATTCATCTGTAGAAAATCGCCGGGATTCGAAACCCGGGCCTTCGGGATGCAAAACCGGAACTCCTGCTACCACACAATCTGATCCCCAGGAGTGGCAGAGCAACCGCAGGAATTTAAGCCTTTCAGGCCTTTTAATCCTCTCCTCGCGGAAAACTAAAGATTTCGGCCATAAGAAAACAGGAGCATGAAGGACTGAGTCGAAGAGGACAGCCACTTGAAGAGAAAATATAGTGTATATCTCTGAATAAATTCTAATTCTCGGTAATGTGACTTAAATAGGTGCTCTAGCGATGTTTAGATGACGAAAGACGCATATGCATGTTTCTTTCAATGGGAAGAGATATTCTTCCTAAAGACTCGTTCCTAATACGCAGAACACTAATAAGATATCCCTTTCATATGGCGAAATGGAAGAAACAGTAAATTAGCAGATGATTTGCATTAATGCCAACTGCAATAGCAGATGGCTAAAAGGTTTGCGTCAATTACATATATTCCATTTTCTACACAAGATGGGATGAACATGGTAGGGCATCAGGTAGAAGGCATCAATGTCTTTTGGGTTACGATCACACTTTGCCCCATGAACGCATTTTATGATTAAGTAGTATACTGGAATGAAATATAGAGCATACATGGCAATCAATTTGATAACATGACAATCTTATAGGATTGGTATGACTTAATTGGTATGGCTCTATTTAATACAATACGTATTATACATATTAACAAAATATTTTCAAATTCGCAACAGGAAAGTTATTTTTAACCAAAATAAAAAATGTAGCTCACGTACACTGCGAAGCGCAGAGACAACAGTAGACTAACAAGTCAGGAAAAAGACCATTGACTATAGCTCTAGGGATGAGAATTTTAGTCGACGACCCAACCCCTATCACGAACGCATCCATTCCCGAAATGGGATTACCAGGATAAATAAAGGTGTTAGCAAAGTTGTATCCACCCGCTGAAAGGTTTAAATAGATGAGAACTAATGCAATATCGGTCCTTTAATTCTGCAGTTAATGAAGACAGCCAGTCTCCTCTGAACTACACCGGTGCAGTTGTAGTAGCAATCGAAGGTGCAGGGAAAATATTTTTTTAAACAATTTTTTCGCAGTGAATTAAAAAAATAAGCCAACAATAGTAATTAATCTACAGACTCCTTAGGTATCAAAAAATGTTTTGAAGTTTTTTGTTTCAAGTTATTTTTTCCCTTGCATTTATAACTTTTTTCCAAGACTCCCCAGTTCCTGACACTACTTCCAGAATGCATATTTTTATGGGTTTTAAACACTCAAAATTATATTGATTAACAAATAAATATAATTAATAGTGCAAATTTATGCTCCACAATACACTCATTAACCACACTGCACAGAGTAAGTTAACTTGGCCACTGGGTAAATAACGATGAAGCTCGTATAGTTTATTTTTTCAAGAATTTTAGGCCTCTGGAGATATTTTAATAGCAAATTCAATAGCGTTTCAAGTTTAAAATATATTCTTACACGTATTATCTCATTATTAGAAAAATATTAAAAATAGAGCCAAAACTAGGACGTGACTAATGAATAAAATAAATTATATGGTTTCTGGGTAGTTTTTTAGATTTTATTTTATGTAGTATTTATCGATATTAGAACAGACAAAAAATAAGGCGTATGGCGTTTCTCACTTAAATAATACAACTATGCAAGTCCAGAATATTTCCCGCTATAATGGTAGAGGAAACCTTGTTTAGTTCTGCCAATGTAACATAAACCGCAGAATAGTTTGTAACATCTGAATCTTTGCTGAACCCACAAAAAACGGGAAATAAGGGAGTGAGGAGTCTATCTTTGAGCCATTATTCAAACTGAAAGACATAATATTCTGGGATAGCTTAAGTATAATAAGTTACGATATAATGGAACCCGCGAATATCTTATCCAAAAACATATTTCAGAGTGAATGAGCTCGAAAGGAACAAAATATACAGTAGTGATAGGCGTAATCTTCTAAGGGGGTTAGGGAATACCAAGGATCCACGGAAAAAACGAGATAGGAAACAAAAAACAAGTAGCGAGTAGTCAGAGATGAGGGAAAATAGAAAATCCGATAAAACCGAGAGAGAAATAAAACACGCGGAAGCTGAACAGACATAATGCTTTAGAAATCATATATAGTGATTAAAATAACAGATTGGAGGCACAAGCAGCTGAAAAGAAATTCCATCCACCAAATGGCATTATGTGCAAAGATTACAAGTAAAACTTTATATTTAAGAAGTAAATTTCTTCACAAACAGTAATCAAATACCGTGTAGATCCCTGGCCTCCCTATCCCTCCTTGAAGGAGCCAAATATTATGACGGAAACGTGAGGTAAACAAAACTATTACCATGATAAGAGCATTCTGGTAATGTTTAAGTAAGGTTTAGGGCATAATGAACGGGCGATCTGCAGCATATCAATAATGAAATATTTCCTGAAATATTTTACAAAGAAACATTCACCATAATGGAATATCGGTGGACATGGTAAAACAAATTAAAAACAATTTAGTACACACATTATAATTGGAACCAGTTCCGGATGGACGCATAAGGAAGGAAGAACACATCCTAGAAAAGAGATACTTGATCACTGAGTAGAAGTAATTAAATATAGTTCATGTATGAATTTAGGCTTACCCGGCGAATGATGCTGATGAGTTGTTCTCGGGTTTCCCACCGGGTTAGGCTTTTCATGATTGCCGAGGTTTTGGCAGGAGACTTAGTAAAGACAAAGGATCCAATTGGCCTCAAAGTACTCGAAATTTACTGCAAACCTTGCGAGTGTGGCAAGGTTTGCAGTAAACATTTGCAAAACAGGGAAAACTATGGAAACAAGATTGAAAGAACATCTACGCCACTTCAGACTCGGCCAGAAGGATAAATCCGCTGTGGCGGAACACAGCTTATAAGAAAATAATTCCATTCATTGGGAGGAAATTACCATTCTGGGCAGAACCAGAGGATACTGGGATAGAATTACTAAAGAGGGATAGAATTACCAGCTCACGACCAACAATCTCAACAGGGATCAGGGTTTTCGTCTCAGCTGTACCTGGAACCCTATCTTGAAAAAGGCGGGAAACCATAATATTGGCGGGAACGGATAGCCAATGAACGGAGACCACTGTGGGAGGAACAGAGTATAAAGACTGGAACACCAAGTCCGTCCGCATCCACAGCCTTGAAAATGGCAGGAAAGTCTCCTGCCGAAACGTCGGCAATCATGGAAAGCCTAACCCGGTGGGAAACCCGAGAAACACTCATCAGTAACTATAGGTCAGTTGAGGTAGCTGAAAAGAGTTCCAAATTGACAGCAAGCAAGAAGCTTCTATCAAGCAATCTATCACATCACGTGTTATGAGTGATAACCACAAACATTTGAGAGCAAATTATCTTAATTTCTTTGAATAAATAATTACTTTATCTTATTTCTGAAAGTGAACTTTTTGAACTCGCATTTTCACAAAGATATGGAAGTTTGAGCGAAGTATCACGTTATATAAAAAAATAATGAACTTCACCTCATTATAAGGTAAAAAATTATACATTCTGATGATTCAAAAATATCATCTTCATTTCGAAATTTATATTAGATATTTCCTGGATAAAAATAGTCGTTTTCCCTAGGACAAGGTAGAGCTGCGTGCTTCAAAGAGAATCTGTATAAAAATAAGGAAGAACTGACGTAAATATCACGTAGAAACTACAACTGTGCCCAGTTTATATTTATTCCCAGTTTTCCATTGATTGTTAGACTTTGTTACACAATTAATAAAAGTAATAAAAAACTTTGCGTTTGCTTTATCAGCAAACGCCGAGAATGAAATACATTACCTCAAAACATTTTTCTTCGTTAATAACTGAAGTTTAGTCATAAAACCAAAGTTTTTACAAAATTGGCAACACTATATCTACTACTGCATGTGTTTGCAATATTTTGTAGATTTTTATAGAAACCAAAATTTTAAATCGAAGAAAAGTTAGTATTAGAGCAAAGATTGCCTTCAAGGCAAACTAAAGCTTCCATTTTTTGTGTTGCATTTGTGAATGTACATTGAATACAATAATTCTGTGTAGGTATATGTATGTAAACCTTATAGTTCACTTGTGGAAGCAATACATTTATAATTATTTGACTAATACACCTTGAAACAAATGTCACTCAAACTACCTGAAATGAAGAATGACGTTCCGACCACCACAAGAAACCCCTTATTGTGTTACGTTGAGATAAACGACACGAGCAAAAAAACATTCTGCAAAATAAAGCATGACTATGGCAAATTCTGATATCGAGCGCAAGCAGCTGGCAAAAAACCATAGGGGATTGGGTCCCTGATATAACCACTCACTCGCACTCGAACGTCTTGTCAGGAGAGGAAAGTCAGTCTTGACAGTGAGGAAAGGATAATACGCAAACATTGGGGGATAGAAAGACAACAATCCCACACAAGTGGGAAGTAGGGGTCACTAGCAGCACCTTGGCAAACAAGAAGGCAAGAGAGGAAAGAACTGATTAAAAAGGGGAACAAGAAGCAGAAAGCAAACAATAAGAGGGGATAACACAAGGGGCGAACACACTTGGACAGCGCGGTAAAAAAATGAAGAATGGCCGTCGTCAAGGCTGGACGGGTTCATCTCAGGAGTGAAGGGAAGGAATGAATTGTTTACACTTGCATGAAACATGTGATCGGGATAGTGTGGTGGCAAGAGCAATGGTTTGCGTCCGGATATGTCGTTTTCAAAAATGTGGATATATTTAACAAACATTGAATATTAAAAGAATCCCTTTTATGTTTCTACCGCAAGATTTTAATCTCAATGCTTAAGGAGTTTTCATCGTACTTATGTAATTAACAAGTGAATATGTTTGTTGGCATTTCAATGATATAAATTAACTTAATCCGTTAGAATATGAAAAAATACAACGTTTAAACAAATCAACATTGTTATTACTTATCTACATCTATCTAGTTGTGTATAAAAAAACTGCACAAAGGTACCATCGACGTAATTTTCATATACGTATATAAAAGGCAAATCTTCAATTTTCAAGATAGGTATTTCCGAATTGTCCTTAAATAATGCATTTTAACCCATAACCAAAAACATGCGGTCTCTCAGACCGCTCTGATTTTTTACATATAAATTTTCCATCTCTGACTCAAAAATAATTTCAACAAACTTAAGTACCTTCAAATTAGAGTGTATTTAACGAATCTATCACCAAATATGATGCCAACTGCCACTTTTTTTCGAGAAATTAGTTTTATAGTTTCACCGCAGTCTGCGAGACCGCATGTTTGTGATTACGTCCCTATATGATTCCATTCCGTAAGCACAGACACGCGGTGCAGGAGACCACATTGAGAAAAATTATGCCCGAATTACTAACAATTCTGATAGTTTAAACCCTGACATCTGACCAACAAAAACTTTCTACACCTACAAAGTCTTTTTTACAATTATCCAAACCATTTGCTATTTGTTCCACAAAGAGGAAGTAAGTGATCCTAATCTCTTCGAAACACCATAAAAATTCTAAGGGGGATGAAACGGGATTTCCGGATATTATAGAATTCTATAATAATACTAATGAAGAAGTGAGACGCATCGGACGAAAAATGCAAAAATTATGGAACTGGATGAAGAACCATAAGGTGCCCTATCGCAACTTTCATTATAATCCTAGACACAGCTAGTGTGAACGATTATGTTTTGTACCAGCTATACAAGGACAGAGCTGAAAATTCTCGACATGAATTTATTAAATCAATGGTTAAGTAACTGGTAACACCACTACTGCGAGGAAGACTGATGATACCCCAAATATATACTGATATAAAATCATCCATTCGGTGGATTCTGAAAATTTATCACGGTAATCTTTTGTAAATTCGGTCAGCTATTATTCGTCGTATAAAGGAATATATTTATAATTTTGCATAACCGTTACACATCATGAACCATGCTGACTGTATCCAGACAGGTTGAAGATAAGAAAAACTTGTTCCGCTAGTCCACCAAAAATGAATGAAAGACGAATTTTTAAATTACCTGGACAAGCTATTACCTTTACGGAGTCACCCACCCGCAAGTGCACATAAGTGCGCAATTCCAGAAATCCGGAGAAATCATTCGCCTTGCCTGTGACTCGAACCCGGATCCCTCGATTTCACGCCGCGAGTGCTTTACCCAGTTTAACTACCGAGGCGTCCTTCTCCCTTGTGGATTTTTGAGGGGTTTAGAAGAACAAGGAGTTCAGAAATGGAAGAAGTCCACCAGGGCTACTTTTGTAGCAGAGGCATCTGCTCCGAATGTTAGAAAAATGTATTCTCAGATTTGAATAAAAAAAGGTTGATTTATGGGATGGTATTTTTGTAAGAGATTAATTTAAAAAAAATAACTTTAAAATACATTATTTCATTGGGTTTCATTTTTTAAATTATTTTTATACAAACAATAACATTTTCAATTACTGTCTCGCGCAATTAAAAATGTCAATAATTATCTACGTTCTAGTCAGGATAAATTGATAGATTTTCTAGAACGAGGAAAACTTTGTAATTTCGAATTACATATTATTAAATGGTTTCACGTTAATATGCAACACCCTTACTGAAATAAATATCAAACTTTAACATATCATACGTGTATATACAACTAAATATTGCCAAATATAGCAAAGCGGTCTGTGAGAAAACCATTACATTCAGAATATTTCATTAAAAAATTGTAAAATTATGAGACAAATATTTTTCTGATACAAACAACTTTATAAAAGCTTTATCCTATTATTTATTTAATTTGACCTTCATATTGGTATCAATAGTAAAATATTAAATGCATATCTTCTGTAATTATAATACTAAATTAGAATTCAAATGCATATTAGTCCCGTTTGGTAAGCTGCATAACGTATTTATAAAAACCATAACATCACTATTTCACATCATATTTAATTAAAATTTAGCCAGATGGCAAAGTTGAGCCTAGTTTCTACAAATATGTTGAAATAATGAATAAAATGTATTTATTATACGAAATATTAAGATTTTAAGAGAAGCGGTCTGTGAGACCGCAGGTCTGAGTTACGGTTAAAATAAGGGTGTCTGTGGTTACGCGTTAACATTGATACTGCAATTTTTTGTAAATATGTAGTAGCAAAATGGAAAATGCGAGTGTCGTTCAATTAGCCCTTAGAAAATCCAAGATTTAGCGCTCGTAGATTGGTTTGATTCTAGAAGACGCCTAAATATCTTGCAGATCATATATATCAGCAGAATAAATTCCACTCCGCTGCAACTTTAAAATCCTTTTCGTGATGGACTAGGTTAAGTAGATTATATCTATGTTTATATTGTTCAGTGGATCCATCAGAAAAGTATATAACTTTTTTCAAATTTATTACAGAGCCTCTCTATTAGGACATTACTAGTGAATGTTGGAAACAATGCACAGTCGCAGTAATATGAGCAGTGCATTCAGATATGACAACAAGTTTCAGAGGGCTTACTTCCTTTCCTTCTACTAGGCGATAGTAGCAGGCAAATGGGTGTAATCTAGATTGCCTATTGTTCCAATGCACCCCTTGCACGCTCTTCTGAAGTACAATGGAATAATTTTCTGAGAAGTCAGCAACAACTATCGCTTCCCCCACTGCTAAGTTTTCCCTGGTGTACTGAAAACATTCAGCCTGCCGTTTCGCCACGCGATCATGCCTCACTAAATTCGGGATTTTCTCCTCGAAAAAGTCAATAAATTCATCTAAGGTCTTGCTAACCGTTTCCATTGTTAATGAGTCTACTTGCACCCATTGCTGGTAAGATACGTCTTCAATGAAATTTGAACCAAGTACACTCTCTCTTAGTATCGTTATGGGCGGGCATTTGTTGCAACTACCTAAGTAACGTATCTCCCAAGGAATCTCACATACAGCCATCAGTAGACAATCTCTGTAAGAGTTAAAAACTCTTTATCCATTTTCGCCCTTGAGTTGGGCAAGCTTAGCACCTTCGAACATGAGTTTTGTGTTTTGATAAATAAGGCACACTCAAACTGTGCATACCTGAAGCTCCAGCAAGGACACACTCCGTAGGTCTCAATGATCAAACTTGGAAAAAGAAATGTCTTCTTTTGGAAACCTCTCTTTGAACAGGGTGAATGACTCCTTCAGGATTACTGAAACTAATCTCTTTTGTTGCAAAATACGCTGGGATTCATCTTTTACACTTTTGTACTACACTCGTGATCAGATGATATTTCCTCGGATCCTACCCCACCAGATTGGTGGTGCACTCCTGAAGGCCTAAGTTATCTGATGCCTCTTTGTGATGCACGGAAGAAGTGGATGTTTTCTTGTTTTCATCATCAGGGTCGTGCTCTTTCGGTAAAGTCTCATTCGTATTCACTTCATTATAGACGGACTTCCTATAAGCTAAGCACATTTTTTCACAGTTTTATCCCAGGAATACGTATAATTTTACACTTATCGTTAAGTTTGAAAGAAATAGTTTTCAGCTGTTTTTAGACAGATGCTTTCTGAATCGTGAAAGGGTCGGAGCATTAAGTTTGCTGAGCCGGATATATTAATAGGTTTTCTGTTTCGTGTTTTTGAAACAAAGCACTCACTTTAAATCCATTTCTCAGTCGTAGTAAGTGCAACCCCGGCGTGAAAACTCCCTCTTCATTTTTATAACGACGGAGCGTGAACACGGTGTTTTTAAAACTCTTCCTAGTGAGCCTCCATTGCGACCCATTTCACGCCATAAAATACAACACAATTCGCAATAACACTTCACCATATATCAAAGCACAGATAAAATGGCAAGGACCATGACCAAAGAGAGGTTTGCAAAACTCAAGACTAAAAGGTAGACTGGGTAGAGGAATAGTTGTGGGAAGCAACCACCCGTACAGCCGGTGCCCCACGCCACACAATGTTTACAATTTTTGTTTTTAATTTGTATTCACATATTTTAATCCCTAAAACCCGTCGCAAACAATGTGTACAATAAGTATGTAATAAAATTGAACCAATGAACACCCACTTAAGAAATTCCAGGAAAGAATAACTGAGAAGTCCGTATGATCTGAAGTCATCGGTTACGAGATCGTTTTTCACAGGACAACATTGTTCCATTTTTTGTTAAAAACAAGCCTTAGGAAACTTTTGGTGTCAAATTTTAACCATTTATTTTTTAAATCTAAGTTCATCTGCAATTGGGCTGTCTTGCGTAAGTATGAATTTGATAGATAAGTGATAAAAACTAGGCATATGTGGAGTTATCTTGGAGAAGAGCTTGGAAAAATGCATAGAGCAAAAAGGAGATTATGTAGAAAAATAAATAGCAATCTACACCAAATAATTTGTTTTTCTAAGGACTTATTGAACGACCCTCGTATTTCATAAGTAATTTGATGTTAAAAATTAGAAGATGAATGTACCGAAAAAGAAAAGGATAAAAAGTAATACTGCACAAAATCTTGTCTTTTGGTTCTTTTAAACGGTGCCGAGATTACAAGACCGTTCTCTCACTAAACAAATTTCGATTTATTACTATTTGTACCATTTATATAAAAAGTCATTTGTTTAGTTTTCGTAGGTAGAAAGATTTTAATTAAAATACCTCACAGTTTTATGAGGTTTTCCCGCCAATCCATGAAATAATGAAAATACATTTAAAAGAAAAAATAACAATCTTTTAACAGTAGAAGACCGCATCGGATCACCTGAACTTGTTGACGAGAAAAGCTTTTCCAAAAATGGTCAAAATCATGGATCGATAAAGATGAGGAAGAAGACCACTTAAGTTGGGGAATCAAGAAGTGTTTCTAAGCATAAGCTCGATATGCGTTATGTTCCTATATTATACCCTCATGTTCATTGTGAAGTGGTATAAACACGGCGGTGAGGTGCGGTGAGGTGCGGAGGATGATAACCAGAGCTGATGGAAGGCGGGTGGAATTGTTAAGAAAGGACGCAGGAGGAAGAGGGGGAAGTCGAAAATGTGAGGCCTCGGGAGAAGCAGAGTAATAAGGATTGCAAGACGGGGATAGGGGAACAGTAAGGGATAGGTATAGGTCGATGGAGGGAGCGCTGGTGAGAAAATTGAGACGAAGACGAGACCGATGAGGTTGAAAGTCAAAGTTGAAGAAGCGTACCTCTTTATATGGCGTCAAAGACAAGTAAAAAAAAATAAGAAATTCTCATTCAAGAAAAGTGACATTTTGTAGATTATATAAAATCTGCAAAATGTAATGCAATTCAACTCATCCGGCGGAGTTCAATAAACTTTATTAAAATGATTCTTCTAGAAACGGTCTCTATTCGGGACTAGACATCGAGGAGTACACATCGCCAGCCCTTGGTCATTTTTACTTAGCCTGACCTCTCGTGCTTGAACTAATTAGGTAATTGGTTCTGCTCTGTGGAAGTTCTAAAACTGTAGGCTGGCCCTTGGATTGTTGGTTTGTCATTAGGTTGGTTTGTGTAATATACCTGTTTCCGTTGTTATTGATTGAAAATACTTAATTTACGTTGATTTCATCATTTTTCTCGTTCGAGTATGAAACGTGTTTGGTCCTAGACGAGTATTATGGGCGAGATGATAATTCACCTCTCCTGTATGCTTAAAATTGGACACGCTCATTAGTTTCATTTTCAATGTTAAATTACCATGCAATAAAATATATTGGGAACGGTGAATTACATACTAAACTATGGTGAAAGGGGAGAATTGCATATTAAAGGTAGAGAACCACCGGTTTAAAGCCTGTATGGAATTCATAATGAGATAGGATACTTGGGGAACAGGAGCCGGTTAAAACACCTGACACGAATTAAGGTATATCGAGGCTCAGATCTCTGCCCAATCCAATGATTTATTTTTTCACAGTGAATTTATTATAAACCCTGTTTCTCCTCCTTCACTTAAATTAAACTGCCTTGAATTTTACCTGAAGTAAACACCTATCTGCTTAAGTTTTAATGCAGGGACTAGGTTTGAAGTGGTAAGAGAATAGGATACTACACACTAGGCTTAAATTGCTAGAAAAAAATCCAATCGAGGGAGTTTCTGTACGACGTAGAGGATATTATTTTGAACTCACGCTATATCTCGAGTACTGAAAGGAGAGATAAAATGAGTGACATATACTGTCAAACTGACAGTTACCAAAATTTCTCCTTTCCTTGCAGAGTTAGTGATTGCATTATAAACGGCGTAGCACTAACATAAGAAACATCTTTAACATACAATTCACCTCTGTCCATTTCCTCCCCATCCTCTTTCATGGCTAGTGTCCTAACACCCCCTAACACATGCCTCTGCATCTAAGGTGAAGATTTAATGTCGTGGGCTCTTCTGCCATGCTCACCAACGCGATTACTTTGGGGAATTATTCATAAATTCTATTAAAACTTCCTCCACTGTAGACGAGTATTCCATGCGGCTGATTTTGCCGTAGCAATTGCAGTGAATTGATTTATTTTTGATCTCGTATCTCATTTACCGCTCATGCTGTTATACATTGAATAGAAATAAAATATAGAATGAGACAAAGAAATTGTCAAGGGGCAAGGGTCCTCACGTGGGAGCAAGGAGACAAGACAAGCCTAGAGGTTACTACAAAAGGGCCTGAGGAATTCCTCTGCGCTGGAGGAAGGATTGAGTCTGTATGTGTTAAGGAAAACAAAACAGGAATGAATAAAGAAACGTGAGGACCGAGGGGAGGCGAATAGGATGGGAAAAGGAGAAAACAAGAAAAGGCCGAAAAGCGAATGAGTGTATCGGAGTACAGAACGAGAGAAAAGAAAATTTTCAAGGGGCTCTTTAATGATACTCGATACCAAAGTGAATTGAGAAGGGGGAGAAAGGCCCCAGAGTCAAGTCGAGGGGTTTCCTTCGTCCGATTAGGTCAAAGAAATGAATGGAGTGGAGGAAAATAAGAGAGAGAAACTCCTACCTCCGTAATGAAATGGCTTGGATCCTTACCTCTTTATGTTTGAGTTAGAACGTTCCTCAGGTTGACTTTCTTATTTCGTCTGCTCCCATGCCTTGATTTACTTCTACTAAGAATTAAAAGGCATTGTGTAAACTGAGATCGCATAGGAACTAGGTTGGAGTTGTCCAGACCATAGTCACTGAGTGAATGTAAATTGATGACTTGGGATGAAGTATAATTTGTAGCATTAAACTATTTGAATGGATTCAATGTAGCCTGGTTCAACCTTTTGAAATCTCATTGTTAAACAGAAGAAAAGAACTTTACTATATTTCACAGGTATTCAAACAACATGACCGTTTTCATCTAGCAGTGGGCATACGGTGAATTGATCTTCAGATAAAATGTTACGAAGATTTTTATATTTTTATAAAGCCTACGGATATTTATCAAAGTACTTTCTTGTGTGAAACAAACGGGTTTTCGGGTCTCCTCCGCGTTGGAATCATGATGAAGATGACATTTCACCAACTCCTCCGTAGTCATCCTCAGGACAGGCTGTAACGTCGCCATCATCATTATGCCAAAGTGGAGGATAACCTAAAACCGTCCACCACAATAAAACCTTCGCCTGATACTCTTTTGTGTGTTTTCCATTGAGATAATAATGCAGAAAAAAATTGGAGCCAAAAGTTATGAATTAAAGATGATAATTTGCAAAATAACGTTGTCAACAAAAGCTACGATATAATTTTTTAAGAAATGAGGGTAGTATAGTTACTTTTAGCGTGGCGGCCTAGTGGGGAGAGCGCTTGGCTACTGATCGAAGGTCCCGGGTTCAAATCCGGGTGAAGTCTTTGGACGCCTCCGAGCAACAAAAATAAATCCTCGGAGTGCCAGGTGGCCCAGGGAAAGGAACTGCCCCCCCAACCCTAAAAGTGTGAAGTTCACACGCCTGTGGCTTAGTCCGGGGTGAGCTCTAACCACAACTATCCAAACCACTAATGAATTGAATCACTAAGTGAGTCAGAGTTAAGCCTGAATCACAAGATTATTTTTCACGTACAAGGTAAGGGATAAATTGAGGAATACTTTTCAATGATAGCTGAAGCCATCATTTTCCATATCACACGGTCATTTGTGTCGTAACTACCAAGGGTCTGACGGAATTGCGATATCTCGTATGGATTAGATTAGATTAGATTGTTGTTGGGGGGGCCTTCGTCAGGAGCCCGGGCACTTAGACATTTCTTGGTCCATTGTGCCAACCCCATACCTATCTGCCACTTGCAGACAGGGGACAAGAGCACCTCGGTGGAGGTATGGAGGATTGGCCTCCCCCTGCCTCACCCCAGTACCAGGTATAGAGGATGTTTTCCCTCCAACCGGCCCGGTCTGGGTCTCCCTCCGACCTCCCGGTATAGGTATGGAGGGAGTATCATTTCTCCATCCATGCCTGGTTGAGGTATGGAGGAGGGTCACCCATCCAACCACCGTCCGGGCCCAACGTTGCTTAACTTCGGTGTTCTGATGGGAACCGGTGTTTCAACGTGGCTAGGCCCTTGCCCTCTCGTATGGATTACTACTAGCGCCAATTGTTTCAGGCGCAAATGGAAAAATAAGTATGCGTGAAAAACATAAAGATTGTATGTTTTTGCCGGAAATCTTTTATTTTTTGTGAAAAAATGCTGTAATTATTCCTTTTGTTGTAAGACGTTTATCAGCGTCCATTTAAAATACGCTTGGGACCACACGAAACATCGCCATCGCAACCGTAAGTAAACAAAGAAGATGTCCGAGAAAGTACACTGCGAAAACGCCAAGAGAAGGACTGGACGGCATTATTGCGCTGCAATCTAGTTCCAGAATTTTTCAGGATGCAGAATTGATTAAACAATTACCTGTTTAAGTTTCCCCTGAGAAATAAATTGGTAATTTCCTACTTAAATCTGCAAGATATTCAATTAAAGAAGATACCTGTCACGCTGTTGCTCTGATAGTTAGCGCCTGACCGCTAGAGTGCTCTGGGTGAAAAATATAACCATTGAAGTAATGTGAGTGTCAGACCCTTGGTAACTACGATCATAATTTCCTTACCCGGGATTTTGTTTACATAATTAGCGGGCGTAGCGACCGTGCCGTAGTTGTTTACTATTTTCCGTAAGTTATATCAAAGCTCACTAGTGTCGCCACAGTTCGTATTTGCTGTCGTGCGCTCTGATTGGTTGCAGCTAGATATCACGTACGTGTTCAGGGATGCAAAACGGTGGCAATGATGGAAAAAGGGTTAGAATTCCCTATCATTGGCATTATCCATGAAAATGATGGCGTCAGAGAGCCATGATTTGAGCTATCATTGTCGCTATCCCTTAACCTGTCCGTGAAAAATGAACGTGTGATTCAGGCTTTACTTTTATTACGAGAATATTAGTAATTTGATTGTGATTTTATCATGAAATAGACGCTTTAACACTAAAATAATAATTTAAAAATAGAAGTAAGAGTATTCGCAAAATAAGCATAAGCTATATTTTTACTCTACCACCTGATATTATACGTAATGGTTTGGTAAGACATTTGTCAATGCTCGCGAAATGTAATCATTAGTTTCAACCATTCCATTGACAAATAAGCTAAATATCCTTTTCGCACATATCATCACCGGAACATCTATTCCTCAACTATAGCTCTTTTATTTCTTGTCGGTTCTTTAGTACCTTTACTGCCAATTTCTCATTACAGACTTTTTCATATCAACAGAATTACGCAGTCTTCCTGACATGCCTCAATCTCGCTTTATACAGTTATACTGCTAGGTTGGTAACGCGTTCATTATGACACCCAGGCATCTTCTGGTTAAAATTCCACTTCCGGAATTTCTTATCACCGGACTCAATATGTGCACTTATCACCCGATTCAACTGCCTATTAGAAGGCAAGTAGCTTCACACTCTAAAACTTCCACGATATCAAACGAAAATTCAAGTCAAAATCTCTAACGAATACTTACTAAAATATACCGCATCATATCAGACATTAGTAAAAATTAAGTAGCGAATACAATCCTAAGAAATAACTTGCACGGCCAAGAACGGCAATAGCGAAAAAATAAATGAGATTCGCTGTCCCACTAAACCAACTGTTAAATTGTGGTAGCTTACCAGCACTGCACTTCTGTAAAGTCGCAACACTGCAGATACACAAAAATTGACTCCAATGATTCCACTGTAGATGACCACTGACGATGGCTGGCTCATTTTGAAGGGGTACCATACGCACGCTTGCCATGACGATGTGGCGGTCTTTCAGAACTTAGCAGACAATGGAGAGCGTTGATTCTGTGTTGACTTGCTTTTGGCGGTAGGAGAGGTTTTTTTGTTTATTAACAGGTTTACACGAAACTTTGCATACGTGTTTTTATTAATAATATATTCAGATTATTTTTAAAAAACTTAAAAATTGCCTTTTACCGATTTACTTTATTGGTTTTTCAGTGCTATTTTAGCCGGTAGCCTTCTGGCACATGAGACATATTTTGCAATAATTCTATTACATACGACCAGATTTTCTTCTGAACACGTAATAATACATTTCATAATTTAACAATGGATCCTATCATTTATATGAAGTAGTCATGCCGAGTCAAAGAATGTAGAAAATGTATTTAAATATAATATTCGTCTAAATTTTGAATACCGCGCCGAAAATCCAAGTTATATTATAGTTTATTTTTGACTTCATTGAAAAATTATTCAAATGTGTACTCAATGACTCAAGATTACCTCACCAGCCACTTGAGGCGCCCTGTTTATCTATCTGAACCATAAGAAAAAGTTATAGTGGTAGAGGAACGTGATGGGAGTTGCAAAAGGGGTTTGTGGCAAAAGGCTCTTTTCAGTAGATGAGTCCATACTCAACGAACTTTCTCCCCGAGGGAAAGAAATGCAGTCTCCTCATTTAAATAACCAGAGTGTCTAAGGTCACATATCTTCTTTGTCAACTTCAAAAGCTTAGCTTGTTGTTCATTTAACATTTTAGTTTTCTATAGCTCTTATCAAATTTTTATGTGAACTTTTCCAATGAAAAGCGAACACTAATAGCATACTTTTGCGGTTTTGCTAGGATGGTAAACATAGCCGTGAAACGCATTGCAAGCACTTCCCAGCCCTCTGAAGTATTATACAGTTACGATCGCGGCGTCGTCTACCATATCTCCCTATCTATGCCATCCTCCCCCTTTCACTTCTTAGCCGATCCCTTCCACGAGAGCTTTCCCCTCCTTGATGTCACGGTGATAGCAGACGACCGCCACCAAGTTTCGCGTCTACTATAAATATCTTATATTATATCTTTAATTATACTGTGAAGTTGCGTTTTTATTTCCAATTTAAAGTGGTCTTAGGTCATGTCCTTGTATTCCGAGTGAATGGGGCATTTTCTTCCGAAATGCGGCAAGCTCTCGTCACAAACACGAACTTGACCCACGACCCATAGCGAGTAAGGTCTTCTACGATCCTCTTCCCATATTTTCCTACCCTATCCAACCCAAACCTTGTCAAAAGCGTGAACCCATCTGGCCCTTTCATCGCTGCTCTGCACGAAGTTGTGTTCGGCTTCGGGCCCCCAAAGCATTCCTTTCATCTCCCATGTCGAAGTTTGGATGGCATCCGAAATTACGTGCGAACGCCAACAAGGTCGCTGCTGCACCGCTCTCATTGTCTCTCACTCTCTCCTACCCTCAACATCACAAGACGGATCGCTGATCGCGTTATCGGTCGTTTTCAATGGCTAAGAGTAAGTAGTGAGAACTTACGTGGCATGGTAAAAACATTAAATTGATCAAAATTATATCCGAATCGGGTCACTCCAATTCAGCGTGCGTGACTATTTGATTAGCATTACCATAAGTGTATTTTTTTCAAAAGGTTATAGCAAGGGGCTAGTACTAAATAAATTATCCATTATTTTATCTAATAGCTTATGGTAAATTAATAGTTTATCCTTGCTTTTTCCACTATTACCCACCTATAACCTTATCTTTTCTCTCTTATACTCATAAAGATAAATGCATACGTGTAAAATTGATCTCGAAAACAGCTCTAACAAGTTTGATGGGATAACGTGAAGGTTTTAGGTACAAGAAGTTCATTGGGCTAGGTCTGATCTTAGAATAAATTCGTAAGGGGAACATATTATTCACAAATTCCAGATTTTTTTAAATAATAGATTTTCAGGCCAATTCGTGGAAATCATGAGAATGAACGTGGACTTCTAGGAGAATTTTATTTTTAGAATTGGAAATATGATGAAGTACAATACAGAGAATGAGAATTAGACTTCATTTCATGAGAATGCTGAAAGAATTTTTTTCTTGTATTCGATTTGGACTTACTGGCCTATCACTTTAAATAATTAAGATCAAACGCTATTTTGGCGTTTTTGTTGCTCTTGTTCAAGGTTAGCTCCTTGGTTACAGCCGTTGTTGTTTGTTTTTTTTCGGGTAAGGATGCCACATGCCGAAGCCGGAGAATGGAGCAATTGGTGGGTTGCAATGAATTGTTCTATGTCATTCCTTATCCCACCATATCAAAAATTAATTTACTTAACTCGAGTGATTTTTATGAAGAAACCCCATGAAGAAAAATCACAACCCGAGCGAAGATTGGCCAACAGATATTATGAAATTAAGATCCGGTTTTAATACCTCTAGTAAAATAATTTCTCATCATGAAACCCATAGTCATTACGTTCACAAATCGATAACAGTAACGTCAAACTATTGACATTCTGCAGTTGCAAACAATTCCTGAAATCTGAGTAAGCATTAAGGTGGTTATGATGGTGCAAGAAAAGCTACGTCATATTGATCGACTTTGACCAGGAATTGTACAACCGGACCAAAATGGCTTCTTTAAATGTATTACTTTTGCACACAAGCCGCTTTAATATTTTCCTCAGTGAAATCACAGTAAGCACTATAAGTACCAATAGCTAAACATGCAGAGAATTTTCAGGAATCAATCTACGGTATAAGAGCACATAGATGCAGTAAAAGAAAAAATAAAACTTTTAAAATTCTGATTTAATGATTACCTTCTCAGAATTTGGTTATAAAAAGTTTTCATGTTCACTATTGCACATACATAACCAAGGAAACATCCATACATATCTAAGCAATTTCTTTATTAAAAATCGCAAGCCATTACTAATCACAGCAAATGAGAAAAATGACTGGCCGCTATCATTCAATTTATTTAATTTGCAAAGGAATAACTGTTTATTTATAATTTTTACATTAATTATCTATCCTTCATTTGGCCAATCACTCATTTTCCAACTTAAAATACAATCTGAAGAAGTTGTACGCTTTTTTTCAATTTATAAACATATAAGTTACAGACAGATAAAGAAATTCCTAATTTAATGGTTTTTCCTTTTCTGAGCTGGGTATTCATTCCACAAATTGATTCCTGAAAAAATGGGACGTATAGCTAGCTATTCATATCATGTGTCTAGTGGCCTCATCACGCAAAAAAGGATACCTAGGGCAATGCCATTTCTTCGATTTTTTCTTATCTATACATCTTATGATAAGACTCCTTTCTGGTAAACCCGATTGAAATAGTACTCAGGCTGCGTTTTGAAAAAGTTCAAAGGCAGACAGACCCATTTGACAGCACGCATATCTCCGCAAAAATTTCTCCTAAATCCATTAAGCAGGAGGAGGTTAAGAAAAAAGCAATTCCCGGCCCCATCAACCATCCTTCCCAATTCCTCTCACTCATTCATCTCATTTCATTCCTTCCTTACTATCCCTTCCTCTTCCTCCTTTTCCCGCATTCCCATTCAAATCTTTTGCTGCGCAAACGTTTGGCGAGGGCCGTTATTTCCATCCGGGGGCCCTTCTTGGCCTTTTCCCATCTCGCCACTACTTTAAGACGGGGATAGTCTCCTCATGCCTCCGTTGCCCTTTCATGAACATATATTTATCTTCCTCTTCCAATGCCACTCTTCCTCTTCCGCAACTGAAAGGAATTCAGGGCTTCTTCTCCGTGCCAAGACGACGTTTTCCTTCGTCTTCCCATGCGAAGGCGTAGAAAATGCTTTGAAGACATTTGTGGCAGTGTATTAAGGAGACTGGCATACTCCAAAGAGAGTGAAATTCGCTGCGAAAACAAATCATTTGACTTGACCGGGATAAAAACCCGGATCTCATAATTGAACGTCAGATGTGCTGGCCAGTTACACCGCTAAGCCATTATATTCCAAGGCGAATTTCAGCAGGAATCAATACCCTTTTATTTGCATACACTAAATAACACACCAGACCGGCATTCAGTTGGGAGATCCGGGTTCGAATCCAAGTCATAAAAAATTGCTATTTTTTCTTGGCGAATTTAACACTCTTTAGTGTATATCTTTGTACCCGTACGCGTGACTGCGTACCATATCATTTGTGCAAACGCTATGGCCCATCATTCTCGTTAGACTGGGAACAACAATGCAAGCCTTTGGTATAGTTGTAGCAAAAATTGGTAGCATTTGCCCAAAAGACCCTTATCAGAGGAAGTATAATTTACCTAAAAACTAGCTTCCCATGGGGAAGTGCGACAATCCCCAGGTTTTAATAGCAGGATTCCAGAGGTCGTAAACCTTTGTTGACAACTTTGCACAAAATTCACCTTTCAGTATTCATGTCAATGAAAATACTCTCCATGGCTCACAATTCAATTTCTTAGATGGACGTCTCCGATGGGTTGCGATATCTATCAAGGAACTTTGATGCTGCTTTATTTTCGTAAGATTTGAAATATTATTGAATTACGCACCGTTGACCCTAACAATCTCTGTAAGTTTTGTTCCATTGCATTGGCAGCGTTGCATCTACGTGCTCTCTGCTTCCCGCTGCTTCTTAGTCAACTGCCCCTTCCAAGCGCGTCTTACCCTATTTAGCGTAACTGTTCGTTCATAAACTGAAAACAAGTTATGCTTCCACGATACCCACAGAGAAAGATTCACTACACTGACTCAGCAATATACGAAGTAATGCCACAAGTTTATAAAAACTGCTACGAGTGAACGGAACGTCAGAAAATACTATTGTAAGGTCAACGTAAAAAATTGCTAGAACTACAAATTTAAACAATAATCTCACTTCAAAAGAAATTCATAGCTCAAGAATAGTATATAAATGAAAGAAGTTACAAGCCTCCCGCCGTGATATTTGTTTTTTTATGTAAACCTTTCCAGTCCTTAAATCGCCTACAGCCCATCTGACATGAGCCTAGGTGAGGACTGTAGATTTAGATAACATACTCACTCCTTCACTGACTTTTTCTTTCCCCTCATTCTTCACCTAACAGCTATACAACTTTCTTTGTGCCTACAACTCACAAAGGACTCAAATCCAAACCATCCCATAACTTATTTTCTATCGCAGCTGAGGAAAATCCTTTCCTTTCCTTTATCCTCACTATATCATAGCACGGGCGCTCGCTCACACACGTAAGGCCTTCCGCCATAGTTCGACATCCGTCTCCTCCTATCACGCTCCATCCTCCACATTCTTTGCAAGGGGTGACATTCCATCTCAGACGGAAGAAGGAAAGAATGGAAAAGATGGATAGATGTGAGAAGAGTGAAAGGGGAGATAATATAATAGCGAGGGAATAAAATAAAATTCCACCTTCCTCGTGGGCCGGAAAGGATATTCATTAATTCTCATCACTTTTGTTTGCCTAATGTTATTCATGGAAATATTATTCACTCCCCACCCCCGAAGGGAAGAGGGGATATTCCTTAGTACCTAGAGGTATGAAATGTCACGTGGGTTCCCACCCTGCATTAAAAAATGTAAATATTTTTAAAAAATATCTGGCCCCGGTTGCGGTGGGGTAAAGTCCTCGCCTGCCGAACCAACGGGAACGGATTAGAACCCCACCTAGGCAGGATTTTCACCTCCCAGGGCATGGTTGTGTGAGTTCGTCTACATATCAAATAGGTTGTAATTGTCTTCGGCTGTGTTTTATACATGTATTTTTATTTATAATAGTTATTATTAACACTCAATTTCCCAGTTTACTTTTTATAATCCAGGTTTTTCAGTGGAATGACAAAATAACCATACTAATAAGGTTCTAACTCATAATATTATTTTCTTAGCATTATTTGAACCGCAATAGATCATTGGCGTGTCATCAGCTACCTTTTCGGAAAGGATAGTTTTCTCGAACCTCAAAGGTAGCCGATAAGTAAATTTTAGCCCAAGTCTTACACCGAGTGACACTAGAAATCTAATAGATCTTTTAAAATTTTAAATTTCGAGCTTCAGGATGAACAAATTGCAACAATCACATCTGTATCCATCTATGCAAAAGAAAACAACATCACTGGCAGCCTCAGGAGTATATGAGAACTACAAAAATATATCCATTTTGTTCCACTACAAAAGCATAAAGCTCTCATTTAATTTGGTAAATTATGCATCAATGCTTTTTTCTTTATT
Source organism: Pyrrhosoma nymphula (assembly GCA_963573305.1). Taxonomy (NCBI): domain Eukaryota; kingdom Metazoa; phylum Arthropoda; class Insecta; order Odonata; family Coenagrionidae; genus Pyrrhosoma; species Pyrrhosoma nymphula. Next base: position 45,096,284 of record OY754334.1, read on the forward strand.
CATAAAATTATGGGATACGTGGTTTATCCTTAGTGTCTATTAAGTATCCAGAGGGCTGCTAAAAAAGAATTTGGCCATCGTCAAAAGTCTAATAAAATTGATTGACAACTAACGTACTGAATAAGATGTTTCCCGACATGAGTTACAGGAAACGAATAATTGTTCAAAAATGAATTCTAAGTTACAAACTAAAGGACGTGCTGTGAAAAATGATGCAAGTTGTAAGCCTCGAGGATTATTGGACAAATAAGTATTTTGAGACAAATTATACTAAAATGACGGAAATAAAGTATAACTAATGAGTAAAATGAAATAACTTTTTCCATGCGAACATGATGGAACTCAAAGGATTTATATCCCGACGATCAGCTCCCTGCATCTCTCAAATGCAAGCATCTAAACCAGCGGGTCCATCGTTTCAGCGTATAGGAATTTGCATTTTCCCCCGACCGTCCGCTGAAATGCGCAAATGGCCGGGGTGTCAGGGGCAACGCGAAGGCATCCATCAAATTCGGGCGCCATACAAGAGCCATTGCCTCCGCGCCGCCGAATGGAAGATCAATGACCTAACGACTGAATTGGCCGAGAGAACTGCGCCCGTGATGTTGGGAGACGCTCTAAAGAGCACTACGGTGGCACGCTTGAAACCGAGAGAGCGTCCCTTGTTCGGGAAGCACGGTTGCCAATTCTCAGCTGCAGCGCGAGGGCTGGCTCAAGGAAAAACACTACCATGTGACAGTTCTATTTTTTGAAGGACAATGTCTTAAAAATGTAGTTGTCAAAATAAAAAAAACTATTTTTTGGGACAGAGCTGTTTTAGAAATCATTGACAAACTTTATGAAAGCATAGGGAATAACACACACAATGAGAAAGAGAGGAATAGCCTAGTACGTAAACCTGAAAAGAATGAAAGAGAAAAAAACTGACTTGGGAAGTATTTGCCCTCATTGACCAAAACCCAAAAACTAAAATGACGTGGATCACACAAGTCAAGACATATCTAAAAGAAGGAATGTGGCGGAGTAAGAAATAAGAAACCGAAATTAATTAAGGAAAAAATCATTACTTTCTGGATTAACGGAGAACACAAATAAAGAGGTGGGACATGGAGTGAAGAAAGAAAAAGTAACAGAGAGAATGAATGAATGGTACACTGGAAGGATAAAAGGGAGAAATAACGGCATTAATGCAAACGCTATTTCACATGGTTCATGGATGGCAAAAATTTAATATAAAAGAAGAGCTCTTTTAGGATTTCCATAATATTGCTATTTTCAAAATCAAGGAATCATCCAGGCTTTCAAGGAGTTTCTATTGCAGAGCAGGATCGGTCGTGGAAAACTCAAAACTATTTCTTTATATTTTGATGTCACTTTTAACCTTTATACCTTAGACATAATATTCCATTCCAGCACAAATGAGCACGGGAATGAGATGTTTTAAAGTGAGACAAGGGGAACTGTGAGACAGTAAATATCTACATCTAAAAACTACTACTACTAAAGGAGTTTTGAAACTACCCTCCAATGCATGTTACTGTGGCATACAGGGCAGCGTCTATGGAAAGTTTATATAGCTATGGATACCTAAGGCAATAAATATTATGTAAGCGGACATAAGTTGTGAGATGGTAGGAGAAGATAACTGCTTCAGTACGTTAAAGACTTATATGCCAAACATTTTTCGGAATACTCTGACCGGAAAAGCCCATCATAAAACAATTTGAAGCCACCATTAGCTGAATACACTGTGGTTTGTAGTAAGTTTTTACTTGATTACTACCGCATACTGGCAATGTGCACTGCGCTGCAGATTTGTTCCCATTCTAGTATATTATTATATTGAACCTAAAGTGTGGTTTTTAATATCAAAGACGTGTTATTACTGAAAGCAGTATCTGTTTTGACTAGCACAGTCACGGAGGAGCTATCTTCCATAGTGGACTACTAACTACTACAACTTACTTTTACTATTGTCTTCAGTAATCTATGATAAGTTTTAAATGTAATTCCTTTGTTTCCATTAATTGCAATATTTATTTACTGCTGGGCGAGACAGATACCTAAATGTTATGTTTAAGTATACTTGGAATATGTTTACTGAATCACTCGCGCAGAGTTTCCATGATGATCATCCATTCCACCTAGGCATTTTCAGCCAAATCTTACGAAGTAACAACTTTGAATAAGCAAACTTTTCATTTTGGTTTTATAATAGACTCTTATGTTTCAGGTTGAGGTTGAAAAATGTCCTCTTTGCCCTCAAAAACATCCACGCACTGAATTCTCATGGGTTGGCAGATAGTTAAGTGATCTAGTTCTATTTATAAATTTCCTTCGGTTTGTTTGCAAACTAATTGGGTTAAAGAGTGGTTTTTAAAGCGCATTGCAAGATTAGCCGCTATTTTTGTTCTACACTCGGAATTCATTAAAACAAACGTAAATCAGGACATTTAAATACACATTTTGATCTATAAATGGGAAACTTGCGGAAATATATCTTTATAATGCTCCAAGACGTAATCCCATTAGCTTCGTACTCGACGCAAATGTGTAACCCCGAAGCGAATGTGGTTTCGAGCTCTTGTTATTGAAGCGGAGGGAAATCCAGTAAATTTCCTGCGTGTCACGAAGAAATCCCCTTCGATGAAACTCACGCCCCATCATGTCGTTTAGTGCTAAAAAGGAAACCACGATTAAGCCGCACATAGAGAGACAGAATGCGGAAGGGTTTCAGCGCAGGAGACCGCCAGAGAGTCCCATCTTGTTAGTGCTTCGAGCTATTCTCACGGGACGAAAGCATTACCTCGTTAGGATTATTAAGATTGGGCCAAAGATGACACCCGCGTTGTTGTTAGTGATGGACTAAGGGGAAAACCCTTCAACATTTCGCCGGGTTATGAGTCTCCCGTGGTACAACCGAAGAGCAATGCTTACTGGAAAAATTAATTGGCTAGGGGCTAATGTGGATCTGGGAAAGGAACACACAATGTGTTTCGGTTTCGAGCACTCCATCATTGCTACGGGCGTCCTGTTCTATCAAGATGCTTCAAACCATAAATTTGATTACTTAAGGTGAGAATTCGAGAGAGTGACTGATATAAGTTTTTAGAAAACAACTTAGTACTTTTCCACACTTTATTAATACATGTGAGCGTTTCACCCTGATAAGACAAATACTGGGAGATTTTTAAGCTGCAAATAGTGCATACATGTACAGAATTCTCGTTAAAAAGTGACGTAAGGGTTAGGGAGGCGTAAAGGAAAATTTTTCCCTACCATTACTTTACCCTCCCCCCCTGCTCCTTCCTCCCCACCTCAAACCAACTACAGTAAAAGCTGTAAAAAGAGTACTTTTGAGCGAGATTTTTAGACCGGTTAAAGCTTTAGAATTTGCCAGAAGATACCTTATCTGTGAGAAAATACGGTCGCAAATATTAATCGTCGTGTTTAAAAGTACAATGATGTGTTATTGCAATGGGTTGTAAAAAATACATTAAGATATAAGAATACATTTTTTTTCGTATTGAATATATGGCACTCTAGCAATTGATTCACTCTTACACCACCGATGGCACTCTCAAAATAGATTTCTATAACCTTGGACAGACAGTCCTAATAATTTTCCTCAATACGAAACCTTTCACTGAATTATTTTCCAACATCATATACTCGCTAAACTGCTTAAATATTTGACCACATTTTATTCAATAGAACAATTTAAATACCTACCTACATGCTTGACCTAATCCCTATGACCAACCGAATCCATTGACTCGAAATCAGAACCAACCCTATATTTCGCCAATTTTTTAATACCATTTTTAAATTCCAATGCTACGAGGCACAAATCTCGGAGGGAATACTTAACAGATGGAACTCATTGTGACCATCGCAAGAAGCAACGACCATTCATAGCATCCATTGCACACCAGGCCAAAAGCAAGTCGGCTTTTTTAAAGCTTCCCAAAAGCACGTTCTAACAATGCTCGTTGCCCAATAACTTTCTAACAATAACTACAAAAGCCCGTTGTTATATCATATTGTTAGTTTTTCAAAAGTTATCGAATTAAACATTTATTGTTCTCTATAACCCAGCGAACAATTATTACTTCATGTCTTCTTTCACGCTTCCAGCACTTCCTCCTTCGTACGTGTTCCCGCTCATATAAACACTTTAATGGGAAGAAATGACTATGCAGTGACTACTGAAATATGCAACCACTTTCTCAAAAAATCCACGGCTTTTTAGGTTTGAGAGAATACTGGTGCTTTAAAAGCGTTTGTGTTGCAGAAGTTGTTACCATTCATCCCCTTTATCTCTATATAAAAATAGCCCGTACATACAGCAATTTTCTGCATGTCATAGAAGAGCGTTGCAGAGGATAAAGGGAGACTACACCGACAAGCTAGATGAAGAATCACTTGCACTCGTATCTCATCTCACTCGGATGCAGGTGTCTGGTATAACGTTCAACTCCTCTTTAAAAAACACAGCGCATGAATTAAAAATATGTATGCATGTCGCACTGCTGCGAGAAGAGACGGCTGCACAAACAGAGAGGATGGAAATTCACTTTCATCCACCTATATAACGTCCACATAAATTAAGTCCCGCTGAAGTAACCATTACAACGTCGTTCTTAATGCTCCTTCCTACCCTAATTTACTAGAGCCCTACTAGTTTCTTCCACATTCTCACATACTCTCTCCCAGTGAAGGCCGCCTTAAAGGTTTAGGCTCTTTCAGTCGACTTCTCGCAGTCAATGTAATCCACACCTTAAATCGTTTCTTGCCTTGTCCTTCCCTCTCTCTCCTATCCTATCCTCTCCCGTATCCCGTTCGCGCCTAATCCACTTTAGAGGTCTCCTCCCATTCACCCCTCATTGCTACCCTTCAACCCCTTTTGGTGTTGCGTCCGACACCTTTTCCCAACCGCTCACCCAAAAATACAAGTCTTCTCTCGCCTTTACCACGAGTCTGGGATTAAAGGAAGCAGGTTTTTAGCAGAATATAATAGGTATAAACTATTGATATCAATGAAGCTATGCAGTAGTGTTTCTTAAATAACTCGTACAATTATTGATGCCGAAGTTTAGCTACAATTATTCAACTTTCATAGAGCGCCGATGTAATTTGAATACACATGAATCACCCATTTCCAACTTCTATGGAAACATACAAACAGACTCAAGAAATATTGTTTGGTACCACAAAGTCATATTGGCTATACTACTGCGGTCAATATAATAAAAGGGTCCATTTAACTAGTAGAATTTTTATAATATAAAATAATTTTACAGAATTTAATCACTAACTAATGCGACTACATTACTTGCCAGTTGCTTAATTTCATGACGAAAATAAAAAAATATTTCAAGGGATTATTTATATTTTAGTCATCAATATGTATCTATATTGTGCAAAACGCCAATTATACTTCAATTTATGCATACGTGCAGACGGATTTTAAGGCACCTAACTCACGGTGCCATGTTGATATATCTATATCTATAACGGTGAAATTCCGTTTGTTTGAACGCTATAGACTAACTAGCATCTTGACACATTCGAACAGTGTTTGTCAAACACGTTCCTTAGGAACTAGATAGATTAATAGGCTAAATTAGCATGACCCAAATGCCCTAGGGGATCCAATGTTGGCTGTATTTTTAACCAACCTTTATTTGAAAAATGTATTCGATTCTGTGCAGAGATTTTTATTTTTTTGCCTATAAATACTACTTGCTCTCTTGATAAAGGCTTGGAATTTTAAATACTGGATAGCTAAAACATCAAAGTTTTCAATTCACGCTTTTGATTAACGTATACACTTTGCTTTTTGTCTAATATTTGAGTTTTTGTCTCCAAAATCATAAATGTTTGAACTATTTCAATAAGATTGGGAAGGCTAGAAACGGTAACTTATGCCTGAAGCACTTATGACATAGGTTAAATGATCAACATAACCAAATTACAGTCAAGTTTTACTGAGGGTACTTTTCATCCCATCCTCTCCACGTTAGATTGATGACTGCCGCATATCATATGGATTTTTACGCCACTTTGGAAGGATTTTTTCAACCCTATGGAGCAATTTTTATTCTTCTTCCGGTTTAAATTCAACGAGAAACATCAGCTAGTAATTTATATGTATATATATATATATATATATATATATATATATATATATATATATATATATATATATATATATATATATATATATATACATGCATTAAAAAAAACAGTAATACACTAAACAAACACAGAAACACGCAAAAAGGACACTCACAAATAAAACTTGGACGTTTCGGCGGTCAGGCCGCCATCGTCAACGGTAGAAGAATCAACTTCTTATATATATATATATATCTTTAATTCTATAAGGTTATGTTGTCGGATCAAGGTGTTAAATGGCCTCCGTAGTCGAGAAAAAAATACCATCTCTACTACTAGCCGAGCATGGGTAAAGGAAATTACAGTGTACACCCTCCTGACATTTACGTTCGCCGAATTGTAAGGATTATCAGGGTCATTCACATCGAGTCTCTTCCCCTACCTTAGCACGGCCCATTTCCTTTTATGCCAGGGTTCCATAGTACACGGGCTCCAGGGTTCAGATCTTTACGCTTCTCCGCTTCCCTCGGGAGCCTTTTTAGTCTGATCACCATCAAACAAGGAGTCCTCCTCTATAGATGCCTCACCATGATGCGATAGCTTAGCCTCCCTAAGGGGAACTCGTGAGAATGAATTTTAAAGCGTAGATTTTGATTTTTTCCTACTGCATCCGACGAGGTCGCTTTCTTCTTAGGGTTGTTAGACAGCGACTTCGAGGAAAATACAAAATTGTGATTTTTAAACCTCTCTTCTCCTACGCAAAGCCGAAACCCCATCTCTGAGTCTTATGTTGCGTAGAAACAGAAATGGATTCCATTAATCCTGCCTCCTCTCCCTGTCCTGCCTTGATAAATACTTTTAAATATTTCTACCACAGATTAGATGGTGAGAATAAATTTAGGCAAATAGAATACAGAATGGGTAGGATTAAAATTGTCATATTTTTCTCCCGATCGACAAGAGACCATTAAAAATGACACGCAGATGTAATATTTGGGTATGATAATTGGTAACGATGCTTATTATTTGATTTGAGTGAAAAAGAAAGCAGAATGGATAGATTCAAAATGTAATTTATCCCACAAACGATAATAGACCATAATCGCTGCCATTAAGACTTTATATGGAAATTTCTCAATTAGAAGTATAGTTCATTACTTGATTTACTCTATGATGATTGTGTCTTACTCTGTTACGCAAAGCTAACAGCATGTCTCGCATATTTTCTTTACAAATCTTGTACCTCTATGCCTTTATGTAATTGCAAAATACTCTAATAATTTTTCCACAAAATTTGTAGCATACCTAAAGTGCAATGCGTTTTGGCTGACTTTCATTTCCTGATCAGAATTTTTATGTATTAAAGGGTATATTTTGCAAATAGATCAATATTTATATTTTCATGAAAATTAGTGGGATGAGGTGTAGTTCATGCCATGGAAAACTAACCCACAGCCAAACACCCTTGAGATGTCTTGCAGGGTATTATGTAGATGAAGATGTAACTCAATTAGAATAATGTAAGGCGTTGAGTGGAGAAAAACCGTTTTCCAATAAGGTATCGATATTTTCATCATTATCTCGAACTCGATATTTTCGATAAGAATTCAGAAATGTATGTGATCATAGCCGGTACATGTATTTTCACTACGGTCCTTTGCGAAGGTTCCAAAGGTGTAGAGATGGAGATTTGGGAGTTGAGATGCTTTCAAAAGCGTGTTAACCCCATCTTAGTTGACGCATACCTATTCTCTCAGACAGCGAATGAACTAGAGATTACTAGAAGCGTGGGCTAAGTCTCGAATGGAGAGACATTTTCCTTGTTTATATAGATTCAGCTCTATATGGGTAATTTTCTCGGATTACACGTTTCATTCACAAACGTGAGCTTAAAGAACGCGCCTGAAAGCTAAAAGAATGAAAATAAACAGAGTGGACTAAGATTTAATTACTCTCATTTGCAACTGAGTAAACTTGAGGAAATTAACCGATCAAGGTGAAAAATGCTGAGTTCTTTCTAAAACGGGGGTTCTCAGCCAGAGTAGAGAATTTTCCCTCTCTTCCTTCCTGTTGCGAATTGTAGGGGAGGAGGGTTTAGGGGAGAATTGGGACCACTACTCAGCTAAATTTAACATTCTGTAGATTGTGCTTAATCTGTTAAATTGTAGTTTACTAAAATGTATTCTCTGGCAGTTAAAAAGTTAACTGAATGCAAAGGAAATGTATTGAAAGCTACACACACAAATCGATTTTTAAAGATGTGCACATTATCTGAAATTCATCTTTTGAGTCACTATATCTTGCGAAGGGGGAATTATATTCCGTGCTATGATAAAAGGAGGAAGCATAAGAAGCTGAGAATCACTCGCCTAAAATAGGTACATACACCAAAAAAAAGGACTTGATTGAGAAAATTGCCCTCAGAAAAAATACCTTCATCAACTTCGCGACGTTGTGTATATAGCGTTACGCTTAAGTCACAGCTCCTGAATTTTACGGATGCAATTAACAATTTAAATGGTATAGCACTGCCCCATCCCTCACCTCAAGAGAAATTATTCCAAATACATTTCCGCTTAATTTTTGCTGCATAAAATTTCCGCAGGGGCTCAATTTATTCCCTGATACCTAAATGTAAACTAATGAGCCAACAAAATTGCTATCAACTATGCTGAATTTACGAAACGCTTGTCTATTAAATCTAATAAATATTCACAAAGGAAAAGGTTGTAGGTTTTATCTTTTGTAATTTATCCATTAGGGAAAAATTTAGTAACTTTGTTAACTCCACTAATTATTTATTACCACGACCCGGGTTTCGAAATTTGGTGTCATCTTCAGGTGAAGATGACACCAAGTGCTGAAACCCGGGTCGTGGTTATAAATAATTAGTGAAGTTAACAAAGTTATTAAATTCTAATAAATATTTTTTAATTTTTTTGCACCCTTTTAATGTACATATGTATCTGAAGGATGATCTCCGATTGATTGCAATTTTTCGCTAAGCGAATTCGGGAAGGAATCAAATGAGCTGAGCAAATTGACTTCTTTAAACGTCGTTATAATTCAAAGTACACTAATTGCCCACACCTCTGGAAGGTCAATTAAAAACCCGTGATACCAAACTATTGGATATTAAAACGGCCGTGACCAAGGGTATTAACTTGAAAAAGGCGATAAAAATATTGGAGAAGGGTGTTCGTACTTCATTATCGTAATAAACTGACCAATAAGTCTTATTCGATAAGAAAATATAATTTTATGAATATGTAGTCCTAGTCTCATTGTCTTAAGTGCATTTAATTTATGGACATAGAATAAAAATATTCTACCTTTAAGTTTCCCCAGCTTTTCATGATTTAGCTCGAACAACTTTTTTGTCTCCGTTCTTTCACGAATATCCCCTAAGATCAGACACATCCCAATGAACTAATTCTATCTTGAATCCTAGAGATATGATGTCTCATCAAAATCGTAAGAGCAGCTTTCGGGATATATTTTAAACATTTGGTATACTTAAAAAGATTTTTTAAACTTTTTATAGGTGGTTGGAGCAATTTCGTTTATGATTATGCTTGAAACTTTGCATGTGTTCAAATTAGTAATATCTATAGATGAATGTTAAAACTTACTTCACACCGCTTGGGTTTTTTTTGGCAATTGAATGATATTTGACACACCTTTTGGCACATGACATATATTTCATAATGATTTGATTTCATGTGCACAGATGTTCTTCCAAACGCAAAATGATACATTTATTATTATTTTATCTGCTGATAACAAATATCAAGGTGCCAATCCGAGTCAAATATTTGAAAAAAGCATATATCAATATAATTTCGTCTAAATTTCTAACTATTCGACCAAAACTAGTCATAACATGCATGACTAGATGCATATCATATATTATACTGATTACATAAAGAAAGAAAATTTAAAATATAATTTTTGTGTCAATTCCATTACGGCCTGCAAGGTGTGTTATAATGAATAAAAGAGATTCACCTGAATGAAAAGCGGTTAAAGAATATTTTTTACTTACTTACTTAAAAATATTAAAATGTGCACGCAATAACCCACAACTTAGAGTATAGAATTGCGTACCTATTTCTCATAATAAATTGATGAACCTGAGGAACACGCCAATGGCTACCTACAGTTTTGCTATATGTTAGCGATGTAGCTTCATGTCCCATCTGAAAACAATTAGCTTCAGCTCACAGGTTAAAAGATCCACTAAATCCCACCTTAGAAGCTGGTTGCTATTTTCCAAGGAGCAAATTCCACATGAATGATTAGTTATGAACAACTAGCTGCGGGAGATGACGTTCATTTCAGTCTCGTATTCCCCCGTCCACACACCCAAACACGTTCAAACGGACAACTTTAACACCGTTAATGAATTAATCTCTCGGGAAGACTTAAAAAGTCACTGGTGAGGAGGAAGGGACGAGTAACGCTCTTGAATGAACTCCAACCTCATGGGAGGGAGGGGCACAACCAGCCCCCATGTTCTCTTGCACACCCCTTGCTTTTCAAGCTCGCTTTTCGTCCCATTCGCTTTCGGCTGGATTATGGCTCTTTTGCGATTACCGCAAAAGCAAGCTGTCACTTGGCGAAAACGTTTATGCAAGTCACCCCCCGTGGTGAGAGAGTAAGGTAGTGAGCAGGGGCGGTAAATATGAAGCGAGGGTGCTAAAAGCAAATAACCCCCCCCTGATTCTACCGTAGCACGTAACCCGTCTTAACTCTCGTCGTGTCACTTTCGCCCGCAGGCGTCAAAACGCAGACAAGTAGAACACGACGCCCTATGTCGTTAGGGGGTCCACCCCCTCCACACGGCGTCCCCACCACTGGGTGCCGCCAGCGGAGTAAAAAAAAAAACTTTACATCAAAATCTCTCACTCTCTACCAACTACACTTCACCATACACCAGCATGGTCCGTAGGAGGGAGTTTTCGCGAGTCTCTCACATTAGTATGACAGCAGCCCACAGTTTCTTTATCCGAAGATCTCTAGAGAGAATGTGGGTTTTTTGGTATGAGGGTTAGTGGGTGCGGCAAAACTTTCCTCTTTATAATGGGCTTGAGTTTGGAGAGCGGGAGCGGATCTGTATGATTATAAGTTGCATCGATTGCGACGAGTAATATAATATATGCATGATGTATTTCATTTCGATACTGATCGATGCAGTTCGGGCCACGCAGAGATTAAAAATAAAAAAGTATACTTCGACTTGACGCTCAAAATGGACGTCTATTTTTTTCGAGAACATGATCCTATAGCGAACGATTTGTCCAAGAAGTCGATGAATTATACAGCTCTTTTTATGATAACAATTTGCTGTTTGCATTTTATAGATATATAAAAAAGTGAATTCTATTCGGAATCTCCAGCAGATCAAAGTTTGTATTAATACCGATGTTTCGATGGCCGAGTCGTCCATCGTATTTAGGCATCATTCCTTGCAGCTGACGTTTCAGCCATCAAAACGTTGGCAGCGTGGAGAATTGGACGAGGTATAGGTTCTAAATAGACTTAACTAGCAGTAAACTCCGGAAAAGAATCATATCCTAAATTAGAACGCTTCCGTGAAGGTTCCATTACTGATACCAATGCTTTCGGGCGCACAACTGATCCATTCAATGTGGTGGATATCGCAATTTTGTAACTCCAATATTACCCATATATTATAATATGCAATGCGGCATATATTTATAACTTGCTATACGTGAAACCTGGAATATATTTACGGCGGCTTTATTTATCTATTCTCTCCGCCTTAAAAATTTTCAAGTCAACCTGTCCCCCATACCTGTTCAACTCTTTTATAAAAAAAACATCCAAAACCGGCTAACAAGATCCCATAATTTAGACCTACAGATCCCTCAGCACAAAACTGAAATGTACCATAAATCTTACATCGCCACTGTTGCAAGAAATTGGAATACTCTTCCAACAGATATAAAAACATGTAATTATGTACCCTGTTTTAAAAGGAAATTATTTCAATCCATAATCACGAATAGATGCTGATGGAGAAAGTGAAAATGGAAATGAATGTTGTAACACTGTGATCAATTTTAATTTTCTTGCGAAAACACTTTCTTGTATTTTTGGTGTAAATTTATTAGATACTATTATGTATATTTTTGTGTAAACACTGTCTTATAAGCATTATTATATTTTTTAAATTATATCTTGTGTAAATGATAATTAATGTACTAAGGTGTCTGAAAGACCGATAAGGGCCTTCGACAATAAACGTTTTATTATTTATTTATTATTATTATTTATATTCATAACATATTACGCGACATTATAATATGCGCGATGTGTAAATATATGATATATTTTATTAGATTGATAAGATTTTTGCAATCTCCCATAAGAAAATTGATAAATGGAACTTTAATTACTAGATATGTTTCCATGTTACTGCACTTTAATACGATGCTTTAACACCGGAACCTAAACGGAAATTAAACTTTTTTAAATAATTTACTAACAGGTAACTGAAATTTTGTAATCAACAATAAATTATATTTCAAAACATTATCAGCGTAATCTAACGAATATCATATGGTAACTAATGCGATGCATAACGTGTACACAGCAGCATGATTTTAAATATCTGTTCCACCATGCGGTATTGCAATTTGAATATCGCTTCAAATTCGAACAACGATGATGTTTAAAATCGATACTACAATTTGAACATCGTACGCGCCTAACCGTAGAAGGACTAAGAGAACATGAGGTCGGAGGCGGTGATGGGGAGGCAGGAGGGGTGGTTAGGGGTGGGGAAAGAACATCATCTATCAGTGTCAGAGCCTCGAGGCCCGCGCTGTTACTGTAATCCATTAGTATTAATGGAACACACGTACGGCCAACACCGAGCAGCCTCACCCAACACTCCACGCCGGAAATCTCAGCACCGTTAAACATCCCCACCTTCCTTCAGGCCAGCAGAAACTCAACCCGTTCTTCTAGCCTCCACTCTCACAATCCAAAGGAGTTTTCTCCTTTGCAACAAAAAATCCTCTCCCCCATTTCTACTACACCAGCCATTGCCACAAAATCACCTTCTTCCCTATCCTAAACACTTCAGCATTCAAGGGTCGCCTGTTGGGCGCCAGGTAGTTTTATTTTGTTATTTTTAAAAGTTCATATTTCAAATGTTGTTACATTTATCAATTTTTTCATATATTATCATATTTATCAGTTTATAATATTATTTGGAGAGGATTCAAAAGGAAAGCGATAATATATTAATTTTTTATGCTATCAGATCTGAGAGACCCCAAGCGAAAACTTTGGTTTCAAGTTCAAGACAACATAATTCACTTAAAAAATATTAATTCCCAATATATTTATGCAGCTCCTGTAAAATTTATGTATAACTACCAAGAGTAAACATAAGTTTTTTGTATTTCTTTCTTTGATAAATATAAATAATACATGGCACCAGCCAAAAAAGTACTAATTCTGTAAATCTGAGAAAAAACAGGATGCTATTTCATGCCCGATAAACATATGAAGACTCACATATATCATTTATTATCCATTTAAATACACGTTTAGGTTTACTTTTTTGCTATTAACCTTTTTGATGTTTAATAATATTTTACCTGAGTCTATCAGATGCCATTTGAATACGGTTATTTCAAAAGTGACGAGGATTCAAAAGGGGGTTTCAGGAAAACTCATGTTTCAACGTCTTCTGATTATCAAAATACACTCAGGATATAATTGTGACCCAGCGCTTTATCTCTAAAACAGACGGAAGCGACAAAATAAGAGAGATGCCATGCCGAACTGATTGGTAAACAATTCCGTCTTTCCACGCACTATTAGTGATTGTAACCAAACAGCAAGACACGAACATGAAACACATCGTAAAAATACCCTTGAAATCCCACCCCTTGTCTACCTTACTCCCTCCTCGTTCATTGCTAGCGTCCTTGAACAAAAGAATCTCTGACACAGACCCTGCGGCGGCTCGCAATGGATTATGTTGATGTAGAATGTATTTGTAAGCAAATTTTGTAGCTTAAACTGTCTAAATAAGTAAACTGTTGATGACACTTCCAGAAATAGTTGGGGAATATTCTTGCCTTAATGGCCAAATACTTGCTTTGTTTTGGATTGCTTATATGGAGGAATGATGAATTTTTCCTTCAAATAATTTAATGTATAAATAATGGCTTTCGAAATGTGATATAACACACTGAACTCATTCACGAATTTTATATATTATTTAACTAACTTTGCCATCAAAATAAACTATAAATAGGTTAAAGCATGGGCACAGTTTGCAGCAGTATATTGAAAACAATATATGGATGGATAAATGAATGGGAAACCCAAGAAAGGGAAAAAAATATCAAGATAGGAATACATTAGGCAAATTTTGAAGGGCGTCAATACGGTTAACTACATAGGAATGGAGTGATTATTTGATAGGAGCATGAAGCGAAGAGCCGCAGCAAGCCATTCGTCGAATTGATGAAACACACAGTTCAAAACAACATCACAGGTTTTGAGTTCTAGCTTTTTTTGAGAGTCGGCGATGTGATACCACGAGACACATGGTTACGCTAGCTTGGCGTTCGGCAATCTTTTAAATTATGTCAAACCGCCTTAAATATAATGTTATTGTGATTGATAGGGTAAGATACCAGTTAATGTCGCTCGTAATGGAAGATAGTAAAAGTCTTCAAGATTTCTACAGGCCTCCATCCCTCGTGTAGTGGCGGCTTTATCCTCCACTTCAACGAAAATTCAGCTAAGTTTCTTTCATCATCACCTTACACTACACTACTCGGCGTACGGAGAGAAAATAATGAAATTGACGAAGCCGCATTTCTTTAATAAAGTACTTAGACGCAAACAAAAAACTGTTAAACCATTGCGATCTAGAGCGCTCAAGGAGGCTTTCCTTCAACCATCTTACTCCCACACTTTCCTTTAGACCTATCAAGGACGGTCAAACAGCTCCTTCGACGTGGAAGAAACTAGCGTAAACGCGAGAAAAGTAAGTTTCTTAAAGATTTGGCTTGTGGCGAAAAAAAAATTGGTAGCAAAAAAATAACAAGCCGCAAGGAGGATAGGCAAGAGTGTGAGGGTATAGAGGTGAGGTAATGGTAGGGAGTGGGAAGCCGGAGATTCCGCTAAGATCGTAAAAATCGCTACCGAGGTGTTTTTCTCCCCATAAGGAGACCGTGATGACGCGTGGGAAGAACGTAAAGATGGGTGGAAAAAACTAGTATGTATATTCAAAGGTGGGTCCCCGAAATACTCTGGAATACGTGCATAAAAAAATGGAGACACTGCTGATGAGGAGGGTGAACGAGGATATAGCTTCCTTAGACGGTGGAGAGGAGTGGATGAAAAACAAGAGGAGACATCACGCACTCGTGCATGAAGAGTTTGATATCGGGGCGGAAGTTTCGAAAGGGGAAAGAAAGAGGAATGAGGTGGCTCCCCTTATAGCCCCGAACGCGAAGCTATGTGAGGTAACACCTCTCACTCTATTCATCTCCTCACGTCAACGAACAAAGTTCTGTGTGCAGTCACCTCGTAGCGAGGAGACATGAGCAAGTTGTGCATGCGCTATGGGAGTATGGTAATGGAATTTGAGAATTGCACAGCGGTACATAAATGCACGATAAATGTCTCAAAAGTGTCGATACAGATACACCGCGATGCATTGCGTTGCATTCTATGTCATAAAATTGTAAGATAACGCAATCGTATTTATCAGGCATAGCTTTAGACAATTATCAACGTATCACGGGGATTTACTATGCTGCATATATATTCAGACATATTTTAATACTTACATTTTTGACATGATTCTGATTAACTTCACTTATCTCTCAGGGATATAATTTTTAATCTAAACTTGACCAAATTCCTAATCAAAAATCGCTCTGAAGTTTGGCTAAGAGACTTATTCCGGATAGCAACACAATAATCTCTCATTACATATTGTTCTTGGGTATTGTATTTTAATCTGATCAAATACGAAAAAAATAGAAGTAAAATGTGTTGAAAATTTTTATTCCACTCATTAAAAAATTAAATAAATGAGATAAAAGTTTGGTAATTGAACAAAAATGAAGCCAAAACATTGCAGTCTTTATCAGTTTTTTTCCTCTACCTATTGAGAAATAAAAAATATGAACTTTAAATATGAAATATTTACGTAAATTATAGCTTTCTTCACTGTCGTTTCCAGATAATGTTTTTATGAGTACCGAGCCTTACAATACGCTATGCAGGGGCCACAAAGGCTACATTACAGGGATTTTCACTTTTGCGACACGTGCTATAATGGCTTTTAATAACATAATACCTTCGACCTTCACGATTCACATTGTAATTTAATGCTATAAGTACCACTTACATATTTTTGTAAACCTTTCAAACAGCAAATTATGAAAGTAACGAATCAATGAAATATATGAAACTTATGAAATCCTTGATAGTTGAACATGACAAGCGTGTTAATTCAGTTCAACTAAATTCACCAATATGGGTTAGAATTGGCAACAATATTTTTCGTTACGAAAAGGAAGACTTATATAATATTTAAAAAATATAAAAAAATCTCCAATAAATATTTCACTCAAATGGAGAAAATAATTTTTTCTAACGGCCATTGTACTACCAGCGATCACAATAGATACGTACTTATGTCATTTTATTTTTATTGACATACGATCGCTCGTAGTGCTATGACTGTTAGTTTATAAAAATTATTTTTTAATTTTAAGTGCAATCTTCATAAGAGCACGTGTTATCATTTTTTAAAATATAATATTATTTTTCAGTATAGGTAGTTAACAAAATAGGGTGATAAATAATCATGATTAAAAGAAATCACTTTGTAAAATTCTACTTACTTTCTTTATTTCGTGATGTCAATTGTCAATTGCGTCAAACTGGAGTCATAGCATTGACAAAAAAGAGCTTTTCAAGTTCCTTATACACCATGGATGAGACCTCTGTAGGGGAGTGTTCTAGGAATTGTTGTGGGAATAGAGTTTTGTATTGAATCGAGGGATTAGCAGGAGGGAGAGAAGGAAAGGTAAGGATGAACAATTTCAGGGTCAAGCGGTGACGTCCGAGGATGGCACGAGTGTTACGGTGCATGGAGATGGGGGAGTGGGCAGGCGTAAAACAGATTTAAAAAACTGCGAATATTTTAATACCGTCAAATCATTTTAAAGTAGCAAATTTGGTTAAATTGATTGCCTGGTTATTTCAAATATATCAATGTTTCCAACTTTTGTCTTGATCAATTAATGCATAAGCTTTTAGTATTATATGTATATATTATATTTGCTTGGCATAAAAAGATTTAGACTTTATGTTTCACACTCCATCTATGCTTGTTAATCATGGTTCTAATTTTCCTTCCCGCACATAAACACAATCACGTTCGGCATTTAAAAACAACTTTAATCTAGAATATCCACTTTGTCTTTAGAATGAAAAGCACAAATTAATTTTTATCGCCAAGCTTGACTTGAAAAACCCACGATGTATCGTCTTTCTTCATCAATTTCACCCCAAAAGGGTGACTTTACACGGATATAAAATTACCGCACTTATTTTTTATAATCTTAGGAGCCTTACTTCACTAACACCTATTTCGTTTATTCAAGTAAAATAGCACATTTGGTGAAATTGATTGCCTGGTTATTTCAAACATTGATAAAAAATGTTTCCAACTATTGTCTTGATCAATTAATGCATAAGATTTTAGTATTATAAGTATATAATAATAATAATTTATTTAACACATACATGTTTCCCCAATTACATGTGTTATAATAAAAATACAATAAAATAAATACATACAAACATAAATCACTCAGGGTGAGGGGAAATAAATATCTTAGGTTTTATTAAAAAATACATGCATTTTCTATTGGAGGGACACAACAGAGTCAGAAAAAAAGTCAGCATATTTATATGTATCCAAAAATTCATTAGATGTGCGCATCAACCTTGTTATCGGTTCATTTTTACAAATATCCACCCTACCAAAGTGGCATCGGAAGATTGGGGTGTGCTTAGTCCTCCTCGGAGGGGCATTTATATTGATTAAGCCAAGTAAGTGGCTGGAGTCAACGACACCCATTATTATGTTACGCATAAATATAGCATCTGAAACTTTCCTTCTGACTCCGAGTGGGGACAGCATAAAATGTTTACATAAATGTGGATATTCTGGTTTTGTAAATACAAGATCGATTTTCAGAGAACATAACCATTTTACAAATCGCATCTGTATTTTTTAAAAAGCCCTCTCTAAAGTTACATGGTGTGGATTCCAGATCGTACTGCGGTATTCTAAAACGGGTCGGACAATGGTACAGTATGATCGCACAGCCGTTTTTGTAGAAAAATTGGGAATACAATTACGTTTTAAAACTCCCATAAGGCGGATAAGCCTTTGAGCAAATGGCTTGGACATGGGAATTTAAAGGACAATTTGCTATGTATTATAATTCCTAAGTCAGTAATTGACGTCACACGATCTAGATGGACACCATAAAATGATAATTATGACGTATAAAATTCCTCTTCAAGGTAAAGGTAATAGTTTTACATTTAGATAAATTAGGATATAAATTCCATTCTACACACCAGTTAAAAAATGTATTCAAGCCATTTTGTAAAATAACACAGTCACTAAGAGATGAAACCCTGGTTGATATTTTACAGTCGTCAGCGTATAAAAGGCAATCAGATTTTAAACGGCCAGGCAAATCAATAATAAATATGTTAAAAAGCAGATATTATATTTGCTTGGCAAAAAAAGATTTAGTCTTTACGTTTCACACTCCAACTATGCTTGGTAATCATGGTTCTAATTTTCCTTCCCGCACATAAACACAATCACGTTCGGCATTTACAAACAACTTTAATCTAGAATATCCACTTTGTCTTTAGAATGAAAAGCACAAAGTAATTATTATCGCCAAGCTTGACTTGAAAAACCCACGATGTATCGCCTTCCATCATCAATTTCACCCCAAAAGGGTGACTTTACACGGCTATAAAATTACCGCACTTATTTTTATAATCGTAGGAGCCTTACTTCACTAACACCTATTTCTCTTATTCAGGTCGTCATACGTCCTATTTTTCTTCATCCTTCTATTTAGACTATTCTCCATCGTCCCCTTCCCCGCCTACGCAACACCATCTACTGTATCACGAACTTTCGCATCCCCTCCAGCATTATTACCAGCTTCATACATTTCTCTAACTTTTTCCGAATTTCCACCAGCAGCTTACTTTCAACATCCACCCCTACCTCTTCATTCGTCATTTTTCCAACCATTGAACTCCCGCTACCGTACTCTACACCTACATCTCAAATGCCTCCAACTCAGATTCGGGGTGGCTTACATTACACAACTGTAGGCTACACGATGGTGACAGTCTCTGGCTTTACTAAGTAAGTAGAATTTCTTCATGAAGAGACTAAGAAAACACTGAAATTCCACCAAATTATACGTTGAACATAAGGATTAACACACATGATGGAAACAGTACTAGAAGATGAAGCACCGCATTGAAACCATGGTTGTTTCCCATTATAATTTTGTACGACTTTTAGTGTCTTTCTTACCCTCATCATGCAAGCTGCACTTGCATATCCATTACTCCATTCCCTTTCAGGATAGGAAAAGGTAGGGCACTTTGTTTTAAATATTATTAAGCCCAGGAAACTGAGTCTTTTTCAATAGTTTCATCCATTAATCCCATATCCATCTATACTTATTCTCCCTATTCCATTTTGCTTCAGTTATATTCATGCGTTGCAATAAGCGCATAGAAAATTCATTAAGAATTGAACAAAATCTTTAATATTTACCGAAAATGAATTTTTAGGTGCATGATAACAAATAGATATGATATTGGATTTTTTTTCCAACTAATAACTGACCAAAAATACTATGACAACCCGCCAAAAGAATATGGATGAACCTGTAAGGGGAAAAATCAGCGCATCAAGAATTCGAATCTATTTAAACCTACGAACTTAGTTATCAATGTGCTTGTGAGCCAGATTTTAGCCGGTTGGCCATAACGAAATCATTCTCCTCGCCGTCGTACAACAATAAATGTCCTCCATAATGCACTTGACTTGAATAAGTTTTTCACTTCCCAAACATCCTTTCATTACTTCATACACGCTTTCCTATTCTGAAGACTTAAAATTCATCTTCAGAGCAGCTCCCTTCCGTCCGATGTGTCCATCGAATTCTCAATCTCCTTTCTCTTACACCACTCACTCTCCTTTCTTAAAGCTGTTTCACTATGTCTATGAAATCATCCTTTTTCACAACACGTGCAAACTAACGGAGCAAATTCCTGTCATATAGGTCATAAGGAGCATTCAGTTCTACATTATTTAAGTATCTACTCATTTCTAAACGTATTCCTCCAACATCCACCACTAACATTTTTCAGGAACCCAACTCACACTGCAACACGCATTACTTATATTTTGCAAATAAAAATCCATTGCAAAATCAAGAATAGCAGCAAATCGCTGCACTTCATCCACATACCATTGCCTCTCCCACCCTGTAAAACACAACTACAAAACGTCTTTTCTAAACTATAGATAAATATGGTAAAGCCTAAAAAACACAATCTGTATAGAAGTACAATTTCATTTTAAATTATGAAATGACGCAAGCCATCACACAGTGAGGATGCCACAACGTTATTAACTCGGCCGCAAGAGGTAGTCACCCACAATGTAGCTTACATTGCAATGAAAAATGTTATGCAACTGCTGCAACTTAACTGAAGAAATTCCAGAGCACGTGCAATATAATACATGAATACGCATCGTTTTCACAAATTCACACCTTAGTTTGCCATCTAAAATATTATAGAATATCAAAAATATACAACAAATTCCCACGAAGCGCAGATTCACCATGAGTTGCCACATATCGCAGATGACATATTGCGTTCTCGCAGAGAGAAGGCATACACCGTTTGTCGCCGCGTGTTTAGATTTGTCTCAAGAGCAAGGAAGCAAGCGTAAAGTGGACGTCTGGTTCGTCCATTGTAAATCTGTCAGCCATTTTTCACCCGATAATACGGGAAATGATGGGGGAGTTTAAGTCGTATGTATCGCAAAATATGGAGGTTTTACTAATGCATTTTACAGCTCTTATTTGGTAAGACGGTTTTGGGTGCTATACAATCCTTTCCAGCACCACCTTTCCATTGATTTTATTCTTTCCAGATGGAATATGGTTAATAAATATAAGACTAACGCTGATGAAAAAATACCATAGATATTAATTTGATCGAGGATTCTAGGTTTAAAGTGCTTGGAAACTAAAACCTTGAAAAGGAGGTTTTAAAACTAACCTTTTCAAGGTATACTCATTTCCCTGTGAATGTAGCCTTACTTTGCCATGTGACCAATAAATTGACTTCATTTTCCCGGACTAGAACAGTCAAAACCTTCTTTATATTTTTTATTGGACACTCCCTGGGCATAAGTCCTTTTTTATCAAGCAATCCACCAGTAGTCTGGGTAGATCATTCCATGGACAAAAAGGAATGAAAAATAGAATACTTAGGGATAAAAACTTGTATTAATGAAAACAGAAATGTTTAAATAACTATTTACACGAGCATAGTCTTGATCATTAATTTCTACATAGAATAGATGAAACATAACAGCATTATAAAGCAGAGCGATATTGAATTCATTTAAACAATCAACCATATTTAATAGATCCTATATGAGTTTTATTCGCAAAAAAGAGAGGTATAGCCTACATAATTTTGTTTGATACCATAAAAACTTATCCAAAGATATGATAAACGACCATAACTTAGAACAAAAAAAAAATTTCATAAAGATTTCACGTCAGCAGCAATTCTTTGCGAATTGTGCTAATGCCATAATAGCGAGTTCAAATATATGCGAAAAGTACGTAATTTACAACAAAAAACTTTTCAGTAGCATACCGCGTAAGTAGAAAAGAAATCGCAATAGATAAGAGATGGAATATTTGTGGGCCTGAGAGTCAAAGTAATACATGTAACATCAACACGGAAAACGATATACGTGCATATGTTCTAAGTTGGTACCGTCAGGCAGCTACAGGAAAATGAATACAAGTGTTCGAACATATGATACTGCGATCTAGCCACCGAGCACTTCAGGTACTTTGTTTCTTGTCATTTTTTACCGGAGTAAAGTGATACAGGTGAAACTGGATGATGTTTGTCACTTGTATTACTTTGATCACAGTGAAAAAAAATTTTTTTCACTGTGAATCGGCCATCACACCATCTTCACACCACCATTGGACTTCATAAATTCGTGTGTTTCCTATCCTCTTTCTTTCATCCTCTGCTTGAACGAAATTATTTATTATTTACGCCTGTGAAAAATTTATATATCCGTTAAAAATGTGGTTGCCATATTTTTATAATGTCGTGGAACCCGCTGACAAGTCCTTGGGACAAGTCAAGGGGCATGATTTAATATGTAAATAGCATTAATATGTCTTAAATATATTAATAAACAAAAAAAATAAAATTAACTGGCTAGCACACCCGTTCGATAGTTAAGAGATCCAAATTCAAATCCCATGCATGTGAAATGATTTATTTCATTGCGAACATCAACCTTGCTTCCTTGAACATGACTGCCTGCTGTATCGTTTTGGTATTCCGCAGTTGTGTATTACGATTTGGATGTTGTCATATGTTTTCGAAACTTCCAATTCAGAGACCCTAAAAACACAACTCCATGGCATTGAGAAATCTTCTCTCGTGTTCAAACTCAAGCGATATTGCGATACGCACTTTGCAAACGCTTCACAACCATGATTTTTCTCGCCCGTCTTGAACCGGCCTCTGCACGCGGCGGGCGTCCTTTTTAAGCGATGGAAGATGGTTCCGAGGTGAATAGTGATAAAGGGTCCAACGTGACGACGAACACTGGAATCTAGGCCATCAACTTCCGGCCGGCTCCTTCCCTTCTCGAAAACGTGCCGTTTTTTTTCCTTTCTGAGATGATAGGGAGGGGAGAGGCTACGTCATCGCATACGCCGAAAATCTTCGCGGGGCCACGGTTCCCTTGGCTAGCGACGGAGACGGGCGACTTGAATACATGAATACATTGGGAACGCGAGGGAGCGATGTCCCGCCATTTTATATGTATTTTTATTGAGCCTAGCGAACAGGCGTAGGGAATAGAGGGTGGGAAGTAACACGCTTTGGGAAGTGGGGATGACGATGTTGGTGTGAGGCATGCAAGAGGGAGGGATATATATCCCTCCCTCCCCTACCCTTAAGAATATCCCTCCCTCGAATACCCCCCCTGGTATTCGAGGGAGGGATATTCTTAAGGGTAGATGAGTGAAAGAATCCACTACGCACAATATGATGCTCTCAAAGTGGTTCTACCCGGGGTACGTGATTTTCACTACTATTTCCACTTGCATTCAGAGTTGAACTTGACAAATGGTACTGTTATTCTATATAAAGCTGTCATACCTATGTTCTATACTACTAAAATAACACTTTAAATTAGCATCCATATCATTCATCATATTTAATTGCTAACATTAGTTTGACCTCAGCTCACGGTGATGATATTTGTATAACACACGGCTTTAAAAAATTATAAATTAATTTACGTAGCCATACTTTAATGATAAATTGGTGAATATAAACTGTGAAATGGCAGTGTACTCGATTAGTGAAGTTTTTTAAACCTTAGCTAATCATGGAATTGTGGCAACACGGCAGTATCATATTCCTTTATTATGATATTATGTGCCTACGTAATGGAGATTTGGTAAAAGTCATTAATCAGTTATTTTTTATATTTTTCACATATTCTCCGATTAATTCATGGTGTCAAATTACTTAACGAACAATATTTTTCAAGTATATTTAGCATTGAATTCGCATTTATCTTGATAAGAATACCTTGGAAAAAAAATTGTTCGGGAGGTTATAATTTACTTGTCCATTGATACTGATTGTTGAGTGACTTTCACGGAATTAAGGCCGATTATTTGACGAGAAATTTGAATTCTCGTGAGATCGGAAAATTTCAGCCGAACAATTACAATATATTTCAACGAACTAACGTCGGGATATTTCGTCAGGAAATCGTTAACAACCGGACTGACCGATTTTAGGCTTTAGGAAAAGCTTTTCGCTTGGAAACTGTGCAAATAACGCTTGACATGTATCCGAAAACGAAGGCGTGTAATTAAAACATGCACGTTCATATCATGTGATTTGCTATTAAAAATTGATTTTTTCCTTGTGGAATGCAGGAAATGATTTACCACAATACAAACAACGAAGGTTGGCGAATGATAACTGATTACTAAAGTTTTCTTAACATTATTCAAGCTTTTTTAGAATTTTGCATTAGTCTGTTTAACTGTCAGTTTAACAAAACTGATAATTTTATAACTAACTGACAGTTTTATTATGTTTGCTCTTTGTTGGCTTACACAAAAAGAAGTTTATATTTTTTATTTGTATGAATGTTTTCCATCATTTTATTAGTACGATGCAATTCGCATATTGAAGGACAGAATAAAATATTGTATAAATGTACAAAATATTTATCTTTATCATAAATCCGAACATTTAAAACTTCTACGATGGTAGAAGTTTTAAATGTTCGGATGAACATACGGATGTAAAGAAACTTCCAATGGTATCACAAATATGACGGGATGCGAGCTTCTGGCCAAGAAGTTATTTACTGCCCATATTATGTAGATATTATATGCGTAAAAAGTTAAAAGCGGCTGAAATGATCACAGTTAAAGCTGATGGAATCAAATTTGGAAGAAATTAAATATATGCCAATGTAAAAATGTATGCAATATTTCACACCATGGATTTATTATTATACTAAGGTGAAAGGGTTCGATATTATTCCGCAGCAAATACAGAGAACATATGTTATAGGGCAAAAGTCCAAACCAAAATTTCCAGACTAAACATTTCACAAGCCATTGAAGTCCAAAAAAATGAATTGATTCATAAGACTGGTTACTATGCTAAATTACCATTCCTTGGTTACTGTTTGTTTTTTTCTGATTTCAGATTTGCTGTGTTTAATTCAATAATTAATATTTAAATTTCATGCTATGGCATAAATAACACGTGAGATATTTACCAAAGGGCGGAATACGGATTCTTATACGTTTGATCTAATAGCAAAGGTGATGTCAAGTGTTTGAGGTGCTGAAGTAAGATTGAATGTTCAGCACCCTTGACAACCGTGAGCACAGGATAAAATCTCATGGTTCGAAAGCGAAGGAAAATAAATTAATTTTGGGACTTGATTTATTTTGGACTTTTATAATTGAAATTTATTTACCATGGACTTTTTTAATCGAAATTTTCGGTAAATAATTTTTTGATTAGACTTTTTGTCCCATAGGTAATCATTTCAGA
This sequence comes from Pyrrhosoma nymphula, assembly GCA_963573305.1. Lineage (NCBI taxonomy): Eukaryota > Metazoa > Arthropoda > Insecta > Odonata > Coenagrionidae > Pyrrhosoma > Pyrrhosoma nymphula. Next base: position 45,121,910 of record OY754334.1, read on the forward strand.
CCTGCGCAACTTGTAGCTCACCTCAAGTATAAACAGTTGAAAAAACATCAATAAAACTTTGGCGTATGTTCTTTTAGTTTTAATTATTAGGAAATGTGTCACACATGGATAATATAAAGTTTACTTTACTCTGTGTAAAAGCTCTTACGTTTTTTAAATTGACATTTTAAACAATTTCTATTAACTAAACATGAAAAATTCTGCCATGACTGGACATGATTTAATTAACTGTCGTCCGTGTGAATTTAAATAAACCGATATGTTCTGATCTGCGCTAACTTCAACACATTGACTAGAATGCTCCTATCATCCCAGTCCATGCAAACGACAAATGAAGCGACGCATGCGCATCGATATCAACTCATAGTCAGCACGATATGGGACCAACTTCAAAAATGGGTTTTCAAATTGAACTTAGCTCAGCCTTTTTATGGAAAGCAGCGAAAGAAAAGGGGGAAACGAGAAATGTTATCGGATTATGAAAACGAAGGGTAATGGGCTGAGAAGGGACGGCTCGGTGGAGGAAATGAAATACATTTTATTACACATTATTCATTACTTTTTCACATTTTTTCTTCCCGCGGTGTTAATGCCTCCTGTGTTCCTGTGCGAATTCTTCAACCGGGAAAATCCTATACAGGCTGAAACCGTCGTGTGCCGGAATGGTTTCCGTATACCAATACCACGGCATTAACCTCTCTGCACCACGAACCTCCCTTACCAAGAAACCATTCCAACCAACCCCCCACTTTTCACGTGCCTTACTTTATATATCACTCTTTAATCCTCCACCATCCGAACCTCGTCCTCATTGATGCCAGCGATGAAATTTATAGCAATTTTATTTCGGCATTCTCCGGTACTTAATATGCCATTAGGAATTTGAGAGGTTCTCTCGAAAAGAGCCGGTGGTGGAAGTCCACATTAAGAGTGGGTGTATATTTGATATATGTGCCTCCGGAAAAAAATAAATAAAAAAGAAGTGGAATTTCTTTCCCGCATAATTTATACGCATAATCAATTCTGCGGTAATTCCATGGAGGACAAGCGTCCTGGGGCGAGAAGAAAAACCCTTAAGTGGCAGATAGAAGAAGGAGAAAGATGTCAACGAGTAAAAGTGCTACTAAAAACTTTATCCTCGATACTCTACATGCAACATCATGTAACTGGTGGTATATTCAAACATCATAGAAAACCATTTGATTTTAAAGAAACTACCCGGAATATATATCACTACGCATTAAACATGCATGCCTAACAAATCTAGAGGTGAATCATCAGTTTCGTCAGTCAAAAATGCACCTATCAGAGAAGTAAAACTGATAGTTTTAGCCGCGACTTTGTGAAAGTGCCTGATACCCGCCAAAAATTATAAATTTTTCACTTTATTTATATGTGCGATCGGTTTAACCTTGATTGAACATCTTTATCTTTCCTTTCTCTAAGGGCTCATAGGCATAGCCAGCGTTTTATTTACTAATCCTCTCTTGCACTGCATTTAAAAATCAAACAGTATTATATCTTAGTGATCTTCTACCCTGTCTAACTAACTGTCCATTCTCGAAGTCTCCTTCTTTCTTTTCCAACTCTTTTACTCCTACTCCCTCTGCCTACTGTACGCATAGCACGGGTCGGTGTGCTACCAATCGTTGCCCATCATCTTACTTTTCCCCAGAGAAACCCTCCTCTTCGAGTTTACACCACCCTCAGTGTCACAAAAACTCTACCTACGTTGTCCTTACCCCTGCTCCGTTCCCACCCACCTCCAACCACCTATTAAACTAACTTCTGACTGCATATATGTATTGACAGGTGGTTAAAATATGCTTTATGGGTGACTAACCAGTCGCCAATATTAATCAGTAATGGATAATTACAAATTTTGTAAATTTAAAATCTACAAAAAATAAATTATTAAACATAAACATATTATTTAATTGTGAAATTGTTTACGTGCACCTTTTGGTATTATCCAAGCATTTTGGTTGTCATTTTAGGTGAATGACTCTAAATATTGACGACGTCCAAATATCTTGAATTACGGAAATGAAAAATCTTTCGCATAGAGTTCAATGAGTATTTAGGGTAATAGAAATTCTCCCTTAGTATATTTTAGTTCTCCTAAATAAGTATATCCTTATTTACCCTATTATTAGAAATTACGCCAACGAAAACAAGAATTCGAAACGCCATTTGAAAAATACATGCTTGTAAGATACTCATTAATTGAACAAATGAATACAAAAAAGGTGAATTACATTCACCTTGATTTCGTAAACGTTTACAGCTGCGATTATATGTCTTCATAGCTACTGGTGACATGTGTTGGAATCGCAGCCGACAACTCTAGCTCATGCAAAATGACGGTTGAATTCTGTGATTACGAGAAACCAGAGGATTTGGTGCAATGATAACATAAGAGAGTTGGAGACAAATTGGTAGGTCATTAATGAATAAATAACAAATGCCTCGAATGGATAAAAAGAGTAAAACCGATTAAATACATCATATAGGATGATAAGAGGAGAACTTCGAAGAAAGAAGTCGGTCGGAAATCAACTACATCAAAAACAATAACAGAGTAAGGAAAAAAATCCACATTAATCAGTTTCACTATGTAATGATTTTAACAGAAACAATGAAGTTATTAGTTACCGAAACACAATATTGTTAGCAGAATGTTAGCCAGTAGCCCTAGTGAGCTTAAACGGAGCCATTAATTTAACATGACTGCATTTTAAATAAGAATTTATTATCATTAGGGTAGGAATAAGAAATCCGGCATTTACAAAATAAAAGCTAAGAAAAATGTTTCAACAAAACTTAAAACAAATACTAAATCCCAACCACGAAAATATTTATCTTGACATGGGCAAGATTGAAATATCACTGCGAAAAAAAGGAATGCATTCACCTTTTGATCTAATTACCACTAAACATTACAAGAGACTGCAGGAAATAAAATAGCTAATGGAACATGAATTTAACTGCTACACTCATTATTCCTCTAAAACTCGTAACCACATATAACTCATTCCTGATTAAAGGAAATTTGAAGACGGGTGAAAGCTGTAATTACTTTTATTAAACAGTAATGATGTAATTAATTAATTAAACAGCGTTGACCCGATGTCAAAGACAACATCAGAATTCCAAAAATGTCGTGGCAGAATTCGATCACTATTTTATTCACCAGATGTGTGTCATCGGCGACTAAAAATTCACACACCAACCTCTTCCCGCCGCCACGTTTGGACTGAAAGAGACATCCTTAGTGAGAGGGAAAATACGAGTTAACGTATTCAGCGCGTTGGTCATGGCGTGGATTGATTTTGAGTGAGCCAATGGACGGGAAAACTGTTTCCAACCGATGACTCTGTTGGTCACCACACAGACACACATTTAGGCACCCGGTAAACTGGCCCCACATTGCCCATCCTCCTTTTGCCTATCAGAACCTTTAACAATGCCGCCGCGTGCTTGAGAATGAGCAGAGGTAATTAACGAGGAGAGAGCACTTAAGGGCAAAACTACATAGCTTTTCATATTCAACTCGGAGTCAGTTCGGATACATTCTGTCCGTAACAAATATTTGAATTCATTGCATATTACCTCACAAATTTTGTTTTTAATAAATCTGGCAGTGCCATGAAGGTTTATGATATGAGCCATCGACGAGAAAAAAATGAACCTTAGAACACAATAGTATTACAAATTTTCACGTGTAAATTCTGGTATTTATTTTGATGGAAGATGAAATAAAATAATATCTATTTTTTCAACAGTGACATTAAGTAATCTTTAGGAGAATCGATGGATTAAATATTCGCCACATACGTTATTGGCCAGGACGGAGATATCAGTGTCTCACTCAGGATTTCACTTGGTCCATCTCTCACCTCGACATGTTAGAGCGGATAATACAGGAAGAACTAATGGGTTGGTTGCGTCTGGTTGAGTAGCAATTTATGTTTCAATACTATCAATAGGTATGCAACAAAAAATCAATTTATTTGACCGATGTTCGGATCCGGATTTCCGTGCTATCACTAAGGTTGAACAAAGTTAAATAAAGTTAAATGTGGTATAAATTAGGGACATTCAGCATGAACACTTACATATTTCCCCCTCACGCATAATTATTTGGGGGTAAGCACAGTTTAAAAAGGTTAATATTCCATGATAGGCCAGGAAAACTGACTCAGCCTTAATTATGTCCTCCTCACGTCCCTATCCTTTTATGACTATTTTTTTTGTTGTACTCATGTATTTACACAACTTCTACCTCTCTTCCACCATATTCGCCCATGACATTGTAGGTCTACCCCTTCATATCATATTATTCACTCTTTTATTATTAAATCGGCGGTGGGGTTACAGTTCCTTCTCTTGCGATATCGTCATCCAAAATGCCAACATCTCTAGAGTGGCAGTGATCAGCGATACTATCCCAAATGACGCATAAAATAATTGAAAATAGCAATTTAACGCACCAGAAAATGTTTAAGAATGATCACGCTTTCATCTTTTAAGTGTCCAACTGAAAAATAAAGATTACGCAAGCGCACGCGTTTTAGAGAACCAAGTTCCCACCCCTGCTTCGTTATTCGACTCTCATTCATTCTCTCAACATGTCCAAGCCTACGAATCATTTCGATTAATGTCCATTACTGGAGCATTGATCAAATATGCTTCCATCACCGACATAGTCCTAAGCCTTTATTTTCTGCTTTTACCATAAACACTACTCAGATACCCCATACCTACTTTATTCAGCCTAATTTAATTATTATCCAGGCATAATCAAATTTCACTACCTTGCAATAAAATACTTTAAAAGCACTTTTGTATCCTCTAGTTCTTTATTTTGAATACAAGCATAATCCCGGAACTTCAAATGAATTATAAATTAATTAAAGTATTGATGGCAAAGTTTCTAATCAAATCCTTATATAGCACCTTCTATAGGTACCTTGCATGTTACGTTACACATGCATTAAACAGTAAACATATATACGCACCATAACAAGATATTAACTACACGATGTGGGTTTTTAATCAAAACTTAATAATTGACTTATTACTTTACATAGTCTACATTTACGTCCTCATCAAGGTCCGAACAATAAAAAATTGACACCATACCACTGTTATCCCCCACTCCCATGTACCTTCTTCCCCTTCATTCTAGTGGTTTGGGGTTGAGAACACGTTGCGTATGGGAAACTCGTTCCAGGAGAGTAAAGCGGGAGCATGGATTAAGTGCATGTAACGGAGGGATGTGATATTCGGTCGGCGGCTCTCCACCGGAGCCAATTATCGGTGCAGTCGAGTATGAATGGAGCATCGGCGAGTGAGCACTGCATTCGGCGGGGGGCGGCACTGATGTGGCTGTTGAGCCGGTAAGGGTGTGAAGGATGCGACGGTTCATCACCCAGGGTAATTACCCGATGGCTGACCGGTTCGCCAATCGGAGGATAATTAATTCAACCCAGGCCGAAATTTGAGCATAGTGCGTCGCTCTCTGACGAAAACGTAGATGCACGCGCGAAATTGTAACGTAATAACTTCTCTTTCAAATCGGTATCATTCTAGATAGGCAGTTGATAAAGCACAATATTCGAAAAAGCTCTCATTTCAGGAGGGCTATGGTGGTTTAAGTGGAGAGAGTGAAATACATGAAAATAGTTAGCTTTGTACTATGTACTAGGGGAAGAGGAGGCAACTGAGGTAATTACCTGCTTGGATAAAAAAAATAAAGGACAGAAAAAAGCGATAGTCAAGGGCAATGGAACACAATGTTTGTCTTCATAACAAATAGGGAGAAAAAATTGTATAAGTCAACAAAATCCATTACAACTACGCATAATGTCCACCCTTATAAGAATATAATAATGGATAACACAACAATTTTAAAGTTAAACAATAATTTATTGAACAAAGGAAAATGGAACACGAAGGAAAAATATATAATCAATTTTAGGCATTCAGCTAACTGTATTTATTTGGCTGGAACCGCGATCCAGATCTCCCTTTAATTAAACTAAATTACTCTGCTAGTGTACATGGCGTCCAATTGGGAGACTCAGATCCACGCAATTTGTTTCAATGAAAGGAATTATAAGCATATCATCAAATTTTAACTAAAGAAATAGTGGCTTACAGTGCACTTCGTAAATGGAAATTTAATCTAAGAATTACTAGCTCAACTTCTCCTCTTCCCGGGAACCCGACTTCTCCCATTGTATTCTAGCTCTGATGCCCCCAATACCAACTCTGACGCACCAAAACCCTTAAGTCGTCCTCCAATGGCGCTGTCCCGCCGAGTGCGAACTGGAAAACCTAAATCAATTACTTTCCCGGTAACGAGAGATCCACCACATTTATCAAACCATGTAAAAACGATAGCCTTTCTCGTACGTACATATGTACACCACACGGAGGAGGCTTTGGTTCTTCGTGTACTTCCGAGCACGGGAGCGCCGTCATCACCACCCACGTACCACTCTTCTCCCGGGTCCTTCCTCTGGCGCGCACAGTGGAGACCTCCGGCGGAATGGATGGCAAAGTCAGGGTAGGGGAGGTGATGGGGAATAGGGGGGTGGTTTGCAGGGGGTGGTGAGAAGGTGGAGAGAACGCTTGAGAGACGGGGAGTTATGTGGCTCAGGTTTCCACTCTCTAAGGGGTGTCATCTTTACCGTTCCTTCATAAAACCTTCCCAAGGGTGGGTGTTGGGGGGTTGAGATGGTTTCCCCGTGGAGTGGGGGGGTAGGGAAGCAAGGGAAGAAAAGGACGCGGGCGATAGCGACGTGGGTGGTCTTATGGGGAAAGAGAGGGTGGCGGTGAGGAGAGATAGGCTACCTTGCAAGGGGGCGGGGGTATGCGATGAAGGCTAAGGATGGAGAATAAAAGGAGGATGCCACTGAAGTTCTACTATCGAAAACCAAGGAGCACACTAGGTTTTCCCATAAGGTAAATACATATTTATGGGGTTTAAGTTTGAATGCCTAAATGAATGATTTAGAGGGAATGAACCCATAAAACTCAAGGTTTCACGAGTTACTTGGTGAAATACATAATTCATGTTAGTAATAAAATCATAATTTCAGTTTTTGAGGCAGTGGTCAAATAATTGAATGCACTTATAACCATATCATAAACGTTCCAATTTATTTACGAATCTTCTTCAGGGCTAAAAAAAACACATCTTACACGCATGAATAACCAGGATATCATTAAAAATTGCTAAAGTAAGAAATATACAACAATGTGATATACCAGTTGTATTAAATAAAACAGATATGACATTCTGCTGGTTCATGCATTTTTCGTTATGCGTGTGCGTCACAGAATATTTATGTTCTTTTACTACAATTAACAGAGCATTCAAACAAATAACTCCCAATCCCTTGCTTACATGCATTTGATATCTCTGAATCGATAATTTAGCTACGCAAAAATAAACCCCGAACATTCGTATTTAATTCATCATAAAACTGGAAAAATAACTGGAACCAAGCAAAAAATTAAAATTAGTATTCATTTAAAAATCTTTGGAAAATATTTTGAGGAATAACTAAGTTAATTTCAATAATTTAAGAAATATATGGATCACTACCCTGGTCAGCACGCTTTCGGTCCCCTCCCCCGCCTCACATGATCATCGTTTTCGGTCATGTCCCCGTCCTCTCCTTGTCCTCCACGAACTTACTCCGTGTCTTATCTCTCCTACATCTTAAGTTTGCACTCGTGAGGTGGGGGGTTGAACAAGCCAGTCAGGGGCGTTAAAAGGGGGAAAGAAATGAGTAGGTAATTCTGACCCCTTTTTCCGCCATAGTGCCGTGCAGAGCGAGTGCAAAAAAAACCTGACGCGACCGCGGAGATGAAACATGAGCCGGATTTTGAGAATTTACGCGGAGCAGTTAACGTTACCATTACGCCGCGGTGGCATTGGTCGTAATATCGGGACTCGCCCGAACGGTGTCCAACACAGAATGCAAACAGGAGACCCGGGGGAGAATGTACTTCCAAGAATTACGGCCATAGAAAACATTCAATGTTGGCCGCCATGCCGTAGGGTGCTGCGGTGGTGGTATCTCTTATGGGCTGAATGCACAGAATACAGTCATCACGTAAATCAGATTTGTCCCGCACGTATCGTCGGCGATTAGGGAAATCGGGAGAAAAAGATATCAGGATATAAGTGGAAGGAAGCGGTGGAGAGAATCACAACGCTAAAATGACTCTGATGTTAACAAAAGACAGCTAAAAGATTTAACATCTTATCCACCGGACAGATTATTGTACGTCAATCCATCCAACATTATCGAAAGGATTAAACAAAAGTGAAACTTTTATCTAATTCCGTACCCCATTGTCATCTCAGGGTAAACTGTAAGGTACGGCGTCCCTTGATAAAGTATGGCCAACTCGGTTTCACATCTTCCACAGCGCTAAGTTTTCAGAAAATGTAGGTTAGAAATGTAGAATAATATTTAAAAAAAATATAATTCCTGCTTTCCGAAACTTCGATGTTGGCAGAACGTTTCGTGCAGAGCTATTGGTCATTGTTTTCATAGAATAGAGTACTGTATTTTATGATCATTACACGTGAACGTCTCATAATTAGCTGTGATTGCGCTTAGCCACCTATCAAAATGACCCATTCATATTTCGGCCATAATATCATTGCAGTTATCGTTTCATCCAGGGCATTGGATCCAAGGTATTGGAGAATGCCCTCGGCTCCAGCTTCGGTTTATGTTGTAGCACCGGCTCCAGCTCCACTCCGGTTCCGGTCAAAAATTTCGGTTTCAAATAACAATTATTATTTAAATATTCCATATTAAAAGATTTCCCATTGCTTTTATGTAAATATAGAAAACTTGTTCCCTGTGTTGAACAACTCTCATTAATTTATTTTAAATAATCTCAATCTTTTATAAAAAAATAAACATAGTATGCACCAGATCAAGTGTAACTATAAATTTGAATACCATCAAAACTTTTCAGTGAGCAAGTGTATGAAATCTATGTTATAATAGAAGCCGTGAGATTTCCTAGTTCCTCCTCATTTTTTTTAATCTCTTGCTACTCCTTTAAAATGGACGTTAAGCAAGAAGTCACTCGATCATGTGACATTTTGAGCCCCAATTTTCACTTTCAACATTTTTCTTTGTTCACACTCATTTGTTCTGCTTCTTTGCTTAAGAAACTGTACTGGGCACTAAACAGTTTTTTCAAATTTCGGGAAAATAAGAAACGACAATCAAGAATAAAATAAAAACCGAATGTATATATTTATGGTTTTCTCTTGGAATTCGGTAATTCAAATAACGCTAATGATGGCGATAACGCTAATATCTCTAGAAAATTGAATTAATTCATTGGGAGAAAGGCCCGAAACAGAAACGGGATTTTGAACACTACCAAATTTTGGAGCTTTGAGCCTGTAGACTGCCCTTTCCCTTGGACTACAACCTTGTCGTGGTGGAATGGCTTGCGTTCTACGATGACCCCTTGAGCTGAACTGGCGGGAGCAATGCTCCCGGTAGGGTCAACCATGTCAGATTGGTCGAAGGTTAGGAGAGAGACCAATGGTAGTCCGCGCAGCGTCTGTATCTCAGTGAGGCGGCTACAAAAGGCGTCTGACCCCATTGAGATGGCCTCTGAAGTGATAGTGTCACGGAAAAACACTATTAAGTAAGGCCACGGAATACCATCTCAATTAAAACAAATACCTTTAAATTATGGACAGTTCACAAATGACAATGAATCCTGGCAACGACGGGACTCAGCCCAGTGGGCCGGGTGTCGTGCTCGGCAGCGGTGTGAGCAAGGCCCCTGCGGTCGTCATCAAACAAAATCCTTGCTCAGAAAATACAGCAGCAGAGGAAAAGAAGATAAAGAAGAGGAACAAAACAATCAGATTATGCACATGGAATGTAAGGACTAAGGTGAGGACAGGGAAGCTAGAGAATATAAAGCAAGAAATGGAGAGGGTGGGTGTAGATATAATGGATCTTGGTGAGGTAAGATGGAAGGATGACGGGAACTACTGGAGCGACGGCTATAGAGTAATATACAGTGAAGGGAATGAAAGTCAGTGCGGGGTTGCATTCGTAAAAAATAGGAAACTTGGTAGAAATGTAGTGTATGAAGAACAAGTGAGTGATAGGATAGTCGTGGAACGAAAGCCAGATCCAAGGAATTTAGTTATAATCCAGGTTTATATGCCTACCTCTAATCTTAAAGAGGAGGAGGTGGATGGTGCATACGATCAGCTAGAGGAAATAATTGGTAGGCTAACTGGAAGTAGGAGCTTAGTAGTAATGGGGGATTGGAACGCGATAGTGGGTGAGGGCAAATATGGGAAGGAGGTGGGGGATTACGGGCTAGGAAGGAGAAACGAACGCGGCATGAAAACAGTGGAGTTTTGCCGTAGAAATAACCTAGTGATTACAAATACATGGTTCAGACATCATCCTCGATGTAAGTACACTTAGAAGAAGCCGGGAGACACAGATAGGTTCCAGATAGATTATATAATGATTCGTCACAGATACAGGAATAGTGCTAAAACTCGAATACATATCCAGGAGCTGAAACTTTAGACACTTTTGACACTTTTGACACAGGCCACAACTTATTATTCATGAAATGACTGGTTAAGATGACAAATATAAGAATGGGAAGGGGTGAACGAAATTGGAATACTGAGGCATTAACTGGGACAATGAAGAAGAAGTATCTAGACAAGTTGGATGAGATAATGGGTGAAGATCTTCAAGTTAGAATAGTAGAAGATGAATGGGGAATTTTAAAAATGGAATTATAGAAGCGGCGAAAGCAACGGTAGGCGTAGTGAGTGAAACCAAAATTAGAAACTGTGAATCACGAAGGAGATGATAAGGGAGATGCAAGAGAGAAAGAAATGGAAGAGCGTAAACTCAGAGCTAGGTAAGAGAAAATACCGTTAATTAAATAACAGACTTAGAAGAGAAGCAAAGAAAGCAAGAGAAACGTGGTGGGAGAACAGAACGACTCGTTAGAGAAATACCAAAAAGAGGGAAGATCAGATGCATTTTATGGGAAAGTTAAGGAACTGACGGGTGGTAATAAGGGAAGGGAAATTACAACGATAACAGACAAGATTGAAAGGTGATCGTAGAACCGAAAGAAATCCAGGAGAGGTGGAAGGAGTATGTTGAGGAGCTGTATGGTAAAGAAATAAGGCCCAATATGTTAGATTTAGAAAGGGAAGACAACGACAGAGATGGCATCGGACAAAGTATCCTAGATAGTGAAATCGAAATAGCTCTACGAGACATTAAAAGGAATAAGGTGGTGGGAATAGACGACATACCTGAAGAGTTTTTAAAGAGCATGAGCAAGAACGGAAGGGGAAAACTTTATGCGCTTATTCGTAGGATTTTTGAGGATGGAGTGTGGCCGGAAGGATTCGCGAAGACTGTACTAATTCCTATACCAAAGAAGAGTAAGGCAAAAACGTGCGAAGATTATAGGACAATAAGCTTAATATCCCACGTGGCTAAAGTAGGTCTGAGCATTATAAACAGAAGGCTAGAGTAGAAGGCAAATGAATTCCTGGGTGACGACCAGTTCCGGTTTAGGAGTGAGACGGGAACGCGAGATGCTATAGCGGTGATGAGGACGCTAGTAGAAAGAAATCTAGAGTAGGGGCAGGATGGGCAGGAGTATGTTTTTTGCAATGCTTCGTAGATTTCGAGAAGGCATTTGATCGGGTGGAATGGATGAAATTAATGGGAGTGTTGAAGATATTAGGGGTCGATTGGAGGGACAGGCGTCTGATTCGGAATTTTTATATGAACCAGACGGCGCAGGTTAGGGTAGCCGATGGAGAATCGGGATGGGCCACGATAGGACGGGGAGTGCGGTAGGGGTGCCCACGATCGCAGTTGCTTTTTAACGTGTATTCAGAAGAAATGGTAAGGGAGGCATGGAGGGAGGATGAGGTAGGAATAAAGGTAGTAAGTGAGCTGATAAAATCAGTGAGATTTGAAGATGATCAAGCATTGGTTAGTCAGTCGGTCAAGGGGTTGCAGTCAATGGTGAATGCATTAGAGGTGCAGTGCAAAAAGTATGGGATGAAGATCAACCACAAGAAAACGAAAGTAATGAGATTTTCTAGAAATAAGAAGGCGGGGCTGAATATAAGGGTGGGAGGGCAGAAGATAGACCAGGTCAAGCAGTTTACGTATATGGGTAGTATTTTGGAGGAGAATGGGTTTATTGGTAGAGACATCAGATGCAGAATTGCGCTGGCTGAAGAAGAATTTTCGTAGAGAAGGGAATTGATGAGGGGGGGTCTGAGAAAAGACGTAAAGAAAATGCTGGTGAAAACTCTGATATGAAGCTTGACGTTATATGGGTCGGAAACTTGGTCATTGCGAAGGGAGCGTAGACTTGAGGCGTTCGAGATGTGGGTTTGGAGAAGGATGGAGAAGGTGAGCTGGGTGGCGAGGAAGACGAACGAGGAGGTTTTGGATATGGTTGGAGAGGAGAGGAAGCTTGTGGCAGAAGTGCGGAGAAGGCAGAAGAGATGGATGGAGGAGGTTTTGAGAGGAGAGGGCATGTTGAAGAGAGCGATAGAGGGGAGAACACTGGGGAATCGTGGGAGAGGAAGGAAGAGGATAGGAATTCTGGACGAAATAAGAGGAAGTAGAAGATATGAAGAATTGAAGATGGATCTAATGGAGGCATATCCTTAGAACGGAAAGCGAGACAATGTGTATGAAATTGGGATGTAGAATGGGGACTGTCCAAGAACCTGCCAATCAGCTGGTCGAATACTTGAATGAATGAGCCTGTAGTTCCTTTCCTTGCCCTCTCAAGGTTCTCGCACTCGCAATAGCCTATGACGGGTAAAGTAAACGCGACTTAGTATTTTGGGCATAATAATTTCATTCTTCTGTCTCCATAGAAAACAATCTGAGGTAAAGTAACTTGAGTAAATATAAAACAAAAAAAAGAAGCTAAGGGAATTACTCTGGCATTTTGGTTTTTCGTAGGAAGGAGAGGACAACATTATGAATTTATGACAATTTAAAAAGTACTCATCAGAAATTTTAAAATCCTCAGCACACGAAATGTTAGCAGGAATGAAAGTTACTTTATTGTAAAGTTTCAAAGATACCCCCATTGTAGGTAAGGCTAATTAAAATTGATGAACGAAGTTTGAGCGGGAAAGTTATTCAATATCGAACTCCAACTCCCTGGTTTCAGGTAACCGACTTAATGCATGACAGCGCGTCTCGAACGTGTTATGTAACATACACTAAGACCTGTGTTGTGTTTATTGGTGCTTGGGACCAGAAGGATGATGGACAGGAAAGAGGAGTGGTCGGTATAGGTACTACTAGCGGTAAGAAGAGGGTTTAAGGGAGGAGAGAAGACCACTGGTTGATAATCTCGGTAGGTAACTGACACCTGAAATCATATGTGCTATATGTGTAGTATGATGGTAGAGGAATAATTACACAGGGGATGTACAAGGTGTGCAAGGAAACCAGGCATCGGAAAACGGCCTTCTCCAAAAGAAATATGGTAAGTATAGGCGGAGCGAAACTTTGTTTCAATCGCTTGTGAAGAGCAAGGCGCAAAGGAAGGGATGTATAACAAAGCGTCCGAGTGTACCTCCAGAGGTCCTTCCGGGAGTCTTACGGTACCTTTTTCCGCCCATGAAAGCAAAATTCAATCCAATCATTGTGAAATAAATTATTCTTATTCTTATAATCCCCGCTGGTGAGTGCCACCACGTTTTGCTACACCTGTACACCAAAGCTTTAACATAAATTTTGACGAACCGAGCACTATACTCTCCTTCATCACCACAGCGCAAGTCACATTTAATTTAAACAAATCTCCTCCATAGCCTGAGATGAGTAAAATCAACATTAATACAGCATCACTCACTCATTGATTCAACCCGAAGGTAGGTTTGGATAGTTGATGGTAGAGCTCAAGCCGGACTAAGCCACAGGCGTGTCAATTTCACACACTCAGGGTAGGGGGGGGCCAGGGCCCTAGGCCACCTCGTACTCCGAGGATTTTTGTTCGGGGGCGTTCAAAGGCTTCACCCGGATTTGAACCCGGGACCCTTCGATCAGTAGCCAAGTGCTCTACCCACTAGGCCACCACGCTCCCTAAAACAGCATGACCTATATGAAAATATATCTATCTCATTTCAGGTTTCATCACCATCCTATTCTATCAATCCTACGTATGGCTAGCTAAATTATTGGATAGCAATTACCTTCTGACCTTCAAATATCAGCTAACATTTCTTGAGTTCACCAAGTACTAAATTCTTCGATGAATGACTTTATTTTAATTTTGAGCGATCGGTGTACGGTGGAGACATCAATAGCCACTATACCAGCAAGTGGATGTCATGATGTGTAAAAGCTTTCAGCGATCTCAAGGACCGATATTTCAAGTTGCGCATATGTACAGCCATCAATAGTGATCAAAATAGTCGTGCAAACCCTGCAGAAAATAATAATAAGTAAATAAATAAAATTCGCTTCCTTTCGATTAACCATTGCCTTGCTGAGCCAAGCATGATATATTCCCTTCCAATAATCATCGTAAATATGTTTCAATCAGTTTATCATTTTCCGTAATGTTGATCAATTCATAACATAAGCCAGCTGTACAACCATTTAAATCCTGGTTAACATTATTCCTCTTTCTCCAATATTAGCGCCCACAATTCTAAGAACGCTAACGAAGTCCGTTAGGCAGTAAAACTTCTGGATGTCCTTATTTGCGATTCTTACTATAATTTCTATGATACTTCCACCTTTCACATCTCTGATACATCAACATATTTAATCCCCATCCGCAACAATATATGGGGTCCATTATTCCTATTTTTACAGCTTCGTTATATATCAACCCCACGTCATAAAAGAGCCATCATCCACAAATTTTATCCTCACACAATTTCAATCTGTTTCCACAACAACTTAACAGCACCAGAATTAGTTTTTTTCTCAGAAAATTCACTACCTTCATTCAAACCAAAAATACGAAATGGGGATACAATCCAAAATCCAAATTTAGCCTTATGAGCTTTCAATGTGAAAAAACTCAAAGCACAAAAATGTCAGAATTGTTTTGCGAAACGTTTTATACAATAGCTTTTGAACACGAGGAATACGATTCTGGGGTCATAAGTCAAATTTCTAAAATTTCGATAACAGTCAACAAATCATACGACCCTGGTACCAAATTTCATTAATGTGGCACTGATAGAAGTGTCTAAAGTGAGAGGTCAAAATGACACCGGATCAATGATACACTCTGTATATACATAAAATTCAACAGGTTATTCGAAAACCTTTGTTTCATGATCCCATTTTATTCAAAACATTTCTTCGTCACGTATATAGGTCTACATTAAAATGACCTCGGAAAAACACTTCCCTAATAAGTCAGTAACCCTTCCAATAATTGAATAATCAGACATGTGGATTCGGTTCATTGTTGGGATAATTATTGGACGATTCTAAAAAGGTTCCAGTAAAAATATAGACAAAAAGAATGACAGTAACCGATGGCTGCAAATTATGAGGCTATTATTTACATATTTTATTATTTAAAAAGTAATTAAAAGTAACTGTCTTAATAGGGAATTTTTATTACGAATATTAAATATGCAGTGTAACTAAAACCTACAGTGTAAACTGGACCACTAACAATACAGCCAATTCGATTTGCTTTTCTTTATATTCTATTAATTAGCTAAAATTCTATAGTTCCAATAATAACTTATTGAAAAAATACTATATTGCATGGCTTATAAAAAAAATTCCAGAGATAAGTGAAACATGTTGACTAAAATATATTTTAATAGCAAAACATACGCGCATTTCAGGGATAATTTAGGCAACAAATAGAAGTTTTAAACTATCTTCGAATACAGGTTAAAATAGAAATGGTGCCTTAAAAACCAGAAAGGTGTGTTGGGAATGTGCTATGAGGCTATAGCATATTAAGAGACATGAAGTAGAAATTATCTGGAACTCGCGCGGAAGAGGAAGCTAAATATGGTCTAAGGGTGATTTTAGTGGAAAAATCATTTTTGTCATTTTTGCTAAGACGATTGACACATTCTGTCTAAAAGTAATTAGTTTTGAACTTTGATAAAACCACCATAGACGATAGATGATAATATTCATGGTGAATATCATCATTCGACTCAACCATAAAGACGAAAGGGTCAAGGCTTGCAGATCAAACGATCTTATAGGTAATATTTAGGCGTATTATAAAATTATTATATTTATATATTAGATGATTTCATTCAGTTATTCCAGTACACTCACTACCAAATAAACGACAGATGATACTCAATGACAAAATAAAACCATGAGCCGACTTATAAACACGTAAAAAGTCAAACTTTGAGAAAATCAAGCTGTATTTTTAGGTAAGTAGTTTTCAGCCGACTTCATTAAGTTATTTTTTAAAGGTATTTTGATGTTTCTTCTTCCAGGATAATGAGTTTCCAGTGGCCTTCGTTTCACTCGTGCTTGTCTTCCTAGCAGCGCCTTACCTCTCGACTTGATGGGAGGAGGAATAGGCGAGTTGAAGGCAAGATGAAGGGGTGGTGAATGTTGACAGTATACTGGAGCATAACAAATTCATTCATTCACTCTTCATTTCTGCTCCTCCTCGTGAGCTCGACCCCATTCTTCCTCCCACACTTTCTCATCCTCGCCTTCCAAACTACCCCTTCTTCTCCGCCCTATTCAATAATCCCACCACCGCATCGCCCTCGCTCATCGTTCCAGCCTTTCGTTACCCAGGCCACCACGTTATCTCCTCCCATGGGAAGAGGGGATAGGCTACTACCCCACCTCTTCCCCCTTGTGTCCTCTCCCTATGAAACCCTCACCCTAAGAACCAGATACCCTTACTGTTATCCCCAACCCCTCCCTCTTCCACGTCCTCCCACACAACTCACCCACGGACCACCTCTCCCAGCTTGTTATCACACGGTCATAAATCAAGACGTAATTGCGACAGCGGGGACACTGTTGCGTTCCTTCCTTCCTTCGGAGAGGGTGCCTCAACCCAGAGCTCCTCCTCTTGCCTTCTTCCCTCCATTCTTCCTTCTTCTTCCTCAACCGATCCTCTCATCTATTTCTCTCGTCCCTTAACGGCTGCATCTCTCTCATCCTCCTTTCCAGAACACCAACTAAACGGACCTCGCTACCTCGCCAAAATCCAATTGCAATGTATCACTTACTTGGGCTTCTTGACGTGTTTCGTTCTTTCCACCGATGCATATTTATATGTAGAACTGCATTTCTATGTTTAAAAAGATACTGCGAAATGAGAAAATTAAAATACAATAGGTCCAGCAGGTTAGGTGGAACAGGCGATCCACCCGGGTGAAACTTATGAGACTCTTACATCTTCCTGAAAATATTTATAATCGTGGGCTTCACTAAATGAAAGTAAAGGTAACGCTTATCAAAAAATCGATCCATCCTTTTCCTTTGTCTGGGACAAAGAAAGGAATTATGAAAAAGAAGGCTTGAAGGTGTCACTGGATAAAAGAATGACAGCCAATAGGGAGATCCGGGTTCGCAACTCCGGTCAAGACAAATGATTTTTTGACAGAGAATTCCATCCAACTTATGCACAGTTAAACACAGGGCTTTGGAGCCGGAGCTACTCGGAGATGTAAACATTTGCTGGAGCCGAAGGTGGATATCCTTTAACATTTAACTTTAACTCCGGCTCTAGCCACCCATGTTTTTATTAACCTAGTATATACTGGAGGTATATGTGCCACTCTAGAATAAAAAAAAATTCATTCCTGTTCACATTTCAAGTGAATATGGTTTTTAAATTACTCAAGAGTACTTTCGATAGAGTCATATTATTTTTCTCACCTTTTTACCAAAAATCAAAAGGCCAGATTAACTTCCCTAACTCCTTTCTTTGCTTAATATTTTCTCTAGTGACTTATAGACATCATATATCCTATCAAGTCCAACGCTTGTTCAAATTAATAATGTTTAAAATCCTATTTCGCGTTCACTTTACCCTGCAGGGAGGAAAAGAAAATGAACTACAGGCACATGGTCATGCCAAAATGTAAGGGATACATAAAGCCTCGTTTCCAGGTCTATATGATTAATTTCAGGTCATCTCAATTCAATTGAGGGCATCATGATGCCATTCTCTTATTTAATTGAATTAACCAATCGACTCTGAGAATTCCAGTCTTTCTATTTCATATTTACGTATTCAGTTGTCATTTTATAATTATAGCCTTATTTTATTTTACCAAAACGACTGTGGTATTCGCCGTCTCTTTCACTGCTTGATCCACTGATTCATGATAACTAGCTACTCGTGTTAGATGGATTCTAGCAAAGAAACGCAAAAACATTATTATTGGAGAAATTGCACGCTATTGTGAAAAACTGTTGAAGGCCAAGTAAGGTGTCTTTAGCAAAGAAGCAGAACAAGATTGTTACATTTTTCCATTATGAAAATTGGTTGGGCTCAGCATTTCATATGATTGAGTTATTTCTTGCGTAACATGCATTTTAAAAGCGTAGCAAAATTTAAAACAAAAATTAGAGAAGAAACAAGGAACACTCGGCTTCCATTGCAATCCACTTGCTCAGTATGAATTTTCACAGGTAATTTTATATCTATGGTAACACTTAATCTGGAGCATACTATGTATCGCTTTTTGGAAAATATTGAGATTATTTTAAAGACACTAATGCAAGTTGATTAATTCAGGGAACATTTTTGAATTACTTTTACATGAAAAAACTGTAAATATTAAAATAATAATCGTTATTTGAATCCAAAAATTGTGAAAGGAGCCGGAGCGGAGCTGAAGCCGGAGCTACGAAATAAACCCGGGCTGGAGCCGGAGTCACTACCCATGGCCTCCGCTTCAAAGCCCTGCCCCTTTATACTCCTCCCATCATCAAATTCATGAACACTACACAACCACGTGAAGGCGCGCAAATGCAACACTGTTATCATTGAGAAAAAACTAAAATAGCTGATGGCATTACGCGCCAATGATAACTCGCGGAATGAAATGTAAACATATGGGCATAACATAATGTCACTTGTGCATTTATTTCGCCAATGTTCCTGGAGTATACCGCCGTGGTGAAGAGGAGTGATTTAAAGCGAAGGAGCTAAAGAGAAGACGAAGGGGAAATAAGGGATTCAACGAGAGAGCTATTGAGACAGGGGAGCCAAACTACTTCGCGAAAAAGGCACGAGGCTCACACAATGAAGGGTAATAATCAACAGGTTAAAACCATCCATCACTATGACTTTACCGGATACCCTATCCCTTGTCTCATAGTAAGAAGAGTCCAAACAGGACGACAGGTAGTGGTGAGTAATTCCAACTATCGAAGTGCTCGTGTTGGCAGCTATTGGAAGGTTTTCTGACTGATCCACTACACTTACCCACCATTCTTCCCCATTTCGCAGGATTTTGAAAGTTCAGTAGCACCTACTAAAATCATCTATTGCGCAGCGCCGGGAATTTAAGCGAGAGTTTTACGTCGAAAATATTTTCTCTGTCAAGCCCCAAATCACTAAATTCACCATTGTTTACTCTACTTCCATCCCAATACTCCACATTCATATTCCCCTTAACTTGGTGCGTACAATTACCAACCATGCTTCATTCAACCACTCTTATGAACCCTTACTCCGCACTCACCAAGAAATAATATCATTACATTCCCAGCCACATGCTCAGGAAATATAAAAGACGAAAGAGAGGGATGGAGAGGAATCTGGAGAGGAATCTGCGTATTGTCCCTCCGTTTTTCCTCCAGTCTTACGGTTAGGGTTTATAACCACATCGACAGAGGTATCTCTCGGATGGGAGGTCACCGAAGCTAATATTCCTTTTTTTCTTAATTCACCCCCGTAAAGGGGCAACGAGCACGTATAGGCGGCGCGGCGTGTCTTGATGAATGGGCACCTCAAAACACTTCTTTAAACTCGTGCTGGAAATGCCTGTACGGGGGATTTTGGAAACATGTTTTTCAATGGAAATCATATGATCTACAAGCGGTATGGTATTCCTCTATCATTGGGAAATTCTGAAAATGTCTGATATTTCAAATTTATTCAGAAGAATTGTTGTAAACTGCTCGCGAAAAATATTTCTTAACGGTACAACTTATTATTATTCATGTCAACATTTTGCTGAAATCAGAATAAAATATTCACATAGTAAGAGCCTTTTTGACAAAAGAAAACATTGACATTGCCACAAGAAAATTCGGCCTGTCCGGGAATGGAACCAGGGACCTTTGGCTTGTCGGCCCAATGCGCAGACCACAGTACCAAGGCTTCCTAATTGCCGTGGTATTTTGAGGATACCAGGAAAGAGGATAGTAAGTCTTTGTGGTCCATCAAAGATGACAACGCAAGGTATAATAAGACTTCAAAGAAGCCACAACCCATGCGGTTGCATCCTAACATTGGTCCAGTCAAAACAATCCACGCAAAGCTAGTGGTTTCATCAAAACTTATGAGACTAAATAAACTGTCACATTCAAATTCAAATAATATTGCTCGGCTTGAAATTTCGGGCTGTAAAGTTAAATGTCTAGCTATCCCATACAATACTAGATTTTCTGGCGGTACAGACATAATAAGCTGTAGAGCTAAGTTTTTCTCAGTGTGTATGGAATCAAAGGAGTGAAATTTTAAGTGAAAAAATCAAAGCCCTTAGTGGTATAACGTGTCCCATCCCATGGTTTTAACCCAACAGTAAAATGTACTCTTCTGAAAGCATAATAAAATGTACAGCATTGATAAACGAGAACACTTAAGTTCGGCGAACGTTGGAAATAATTTTTCCAAGGCAACTCAACTCATCACCGAATATTCCGATACCGTCGACATAACAGGCTTTTTAAAGGCAAGGGTTTTAAATCAGGTTGACGAATCCAAGAGGATTTTACCTCCTTTTAGTAATCAGTTCAGCGGACGGAAAATTTCCTTCAACTCGGGCTATTCACCCTAGCAGCTGCCATCAGCTTGAATCGACAGCATGGATTCCCACCGTCTTCTAGCTGCGCCTTTCATCTATTTTCCTCCATTACTCCTTCCTCTATTTTCGGTAGGCGAATTGATACTTATTATTCCGTGAAAATTATTCCTTTTCACCCAGTGAGCTTAATTATTTATGCATTCTCTTCAGTCGTGGTACTCAATTGTTATGCTAAAAATATTCGGCACTCCATTTGCATGTGAAAAGGGTTATGATGCCCGTATTCATCATTTAGGAAGCATTCTCACGTCCTTATTATTCTACTAAAAAGTTTCGGCTCAATACTTTTACGCCGGTTAACGGTTTTTCAGCGTTAGCATGAATCATAAAGAAAACATTTTCGCGTAAAGTATGACCGATTCCTCCGTTTCATGCTTTCATGAATAATTCAAATTCTATTTACTCGTTTTAGAAATTCTATTTTTTCGATTTCTCACTGGGATTGCCATATTTGGCCGATTTTATCCCATTCCCTTTAGCTTCTTAAGGTTTTGATTATTTTTTTGTTCAAAACTTTTGCATATCAAACTATTTTGACGCCTCTTTTCATGCTCTAAGATCTATTTATAAGTATGGTGCACGTGCGAAAGAGAACACGTGACTTCGATTCTACCCCAAAATGACTATAATTTCCCCCTTATTCCTGCTCTCTATCCTTTTTTCTCCCCCTTTCTAATTTTGAATGAATCTGCTTTGAGGAAGCAACCCCCACTTCAACAGCCTCCTCTTATTCCTCAGCCCAGCATCACATTTTTCGTTTCTCGCAAAACCTTTCTTTACGTCTCCGCATTCTTCTCTTCAAATTTCCTCTTTTCATTCCCTTTTCCTTCCAACCCTCATCCCCAACCACATTCATTAAACGAATTTTTGCTGGAAAACATGGAACAGACGTGTTTTTCGCACTGCGTCGTCTTTATGCTTGTGGGATCTTAATCTTTTACACGCTAAGAATACAACAGCACTACTTGCGAATTTTCTCTTGCGAGGCGAACAGAGGAAATAAAAGAAAGCAACACCGCGTGAAAAAAATATAAACGTTAATGTGCAAATTGCTAAAAGTATGCTCAAATGTTTAAGGACACAAAATGCCATGTAATTAAATGGCTCAGTACTCTATAGAGTACAGCATCCAAATGCCACAGTCAACGGACTAATTAACTCACATTAAGAGTTAACAAAATACATTTTGAGCTTCTTTTTTATATTCACGCTGTGGTAAGGTGGGAGGGCGAATTGCTATTTTCAAAGCTTCTTTCAAATATAATATCTCAATAATTGTGCCATGAAGAAGGAGCAAAATTAACATTGGCAATTTATTCTCATCCTTGTAATTATTTTCCACGCAAAAGTTCTAATTTGCGCATCACAATTACAATTTCATACAAAGTTTGATCGACTGAGTTCAATAAATAATGTTTATAAAACCATCAATATTGAATATACATGATAAATATAGGGATAAAAATTACCACATATCAAAGGCCAAAATTATTCTATATAGATATAAATATACTAGCTGAAACGGATAAAGCTCAGCTATGTGTAAAGGTAATGTTAAGCATTCATTTACTTGCGGCCAGGAAATCCTAACTCTCTCTTCCATGGAGAAACATTGGATAAGTTGTACTCGTAATTGCTCTAAACGATCCAGTTTCTGGAATATTATGCCATTTTAAAGACATATTATGCCTTAAAAATGGCATTATTTGCAAACCCTGGGTCGGTGAAATCAATTAAGTGTGGAATCGTACCGAGTAGTTATTTCAATATGAAAAACTCGAAATTAGAAAATGTGATATTTTAATGAAATATGCACACGCTGCTGTTTGCGTTTAGACGATGATATATCGTGTGGTAAATCGGTTAAAGCATGATTTATGACTAAGGAGAAAAATTTTCTTAACTTGTCACACTTAAATGAGACCGAGACGCTGATAAAGTAAAAGAAATGAGGGATAGGTACTAGATACGTCATTTTCTCTGAAAATGTGCATACATTGGAAAAAGATCGAATAATTTTTCCTCTTCCTAAAACTTACTATAATCGTACATCAACCCGCGAATGTACACGTGTCGTGCATAATTTTAATATTTAAAGTCATAATCATCAAGTTATAATTTTAGTCATAAAAGAAGCCTTAAGTATAGTGCGTTCAATTTAGCAAGACATAACAGCTGACATTAAAAATTATAAAATTGAAATTAATGAGGTCCTTAGATATCATATTCCTTTCATGCCTGTAACCCTCAATGTCTTCTCCAGCCCACACAGGAGTCCACGAGTTGGTTGGAGAAGAATCGGGGGCATACATTATATATCAAAACTAATTTTATTTTAAACTTATTATTACACAAAGAGTACATGGATTAATTGGAATATAATGCAGTATTATCGAGAAACGTCTTCTTAAAATTTAAGAGCTCTTGGCATTAAGGAAACTACATAATCGGTATCCCGGTGGATGACGTCACGGAACGGCATCGCTAAACAGCAATGTGGCTTTGTCAAGCTCAGTTTTATTTTCGTAACTTATAATATCGTTTTATTTTTTTCTGTGGAAGACAATGAACTAGTATAATTTGATCTTCAAGTTTGAAATATATGTAAATTGGAGAAGCGATAACGTGCGGTGACGTCAAGCCCCCAAGAAGACGTTTTGGATCACGTGACGTTTTTTAGTTTTATGCACTTTGTGAAGGAAACAATTAATGACTGCAGATGACGCATACACATATATTGTACTCTTAAATATGTAAGATTTTTACGCATGGATGTACGTGAAATTAATCTCAAAAACGGCTCTAAAGATATTGAGAGGCTTCATATATTGAGGGATTTGGCGTAAGACAAATTCATTGGGCAAGTTGTGATCTTCGGAAAAATTCATGACGATATTGAAGTTTTAGAGCAAAATCATGAAAATCATGGGAATCAATGTGAAAGTCAAGGAAGAGCATTTTGTTTTACGACTTTAAAGCTTAATAAAACACTTTAGACAACAAAAATTGGACTAAATTGCGCGAGACATTATACTTATATATATTCATTTGGAATAACTGGTGTATAACCTTCAATTATAAAATGAAACGCAATATTTTGATGTTGTTACCGCCTATTTCAAGATTAGCTTAATATTTACAGCCTTGGTTGTTTGTTTATTTACGTGGAAGGATAACACATGCCATAGCTGGAGGAATGGCGATTGGTTGACTTGCGATGAGTTTTTAACAACATTACAAAAATGAATTATCTCTAGTGGTATGATTTCTTCAAGAATTTTCCTAAAGAAAACTGAAAACCCGATAAAATATCAGCCTCAATATTTATTAGATTATATATTTGAGTTTTTGAGGAAATTCCTTATTGTGTACACCACTGAAATGCGAGAAATAAATTGTTGTGAATGCTCCTAATTGCAGTCCAGCCACTTTTAGACACCGGTAAACGTCACCGTCCTCCATAACCTTTTCTAAACCCTCCTCAAATTCTACTTTGCCTCACGTACCACCGATACTCTAACGTCCCTTTTAATCTTCTCCCCAGCCACGGACGACACGTAAGGCAGTGTTTCATACGCCAACACACAGACCGTTCCACTTGGACCTTTTATTTTCCCAAGATACTCGAACCAATATCTTCTCCACGAAGCCATTTCACCAAACCTCTCGTCTCGCCCCACACCATCCTCCTCCATTTTAACGGCGCTATTAAGACTTTACCTTCATCCCCAAGACACTGCCGACTGTGAGAGGGGTAGCGATGAAATGTAAGACTAAGGCGGGGAGCTTCAGAGAAAGGGGTGGGAGTTGCAGGTGGAAATTGAGAGTTTGAGTTGGGAAAGGAGTAGGAATTGGAGGTTTACATCGATATAGTGGTATATTAGGTGATCTCTTCCGATATATCAGTTACTCATCAGTTACTCACATATTATTATTTACTCATTAAAACATGACAGCAAAAATTTCACCTGAACCGGGATTCGAACCCGGATCTCACGATTTCCGAGCATGTGGCCAAATATACTCATTCATTAAAAACATGACGCTCAAAGGCGCAAATAAATTCATACAGACATAGGACATGGAAATGGATAGGAACACACAAAAGGACGAACACAGGATTTGATGGGGAAGATGAAAATGAGTCGAATCCAGAGAGCAAATATTTCACCTGACTTTTGCTGTCAGCCTGGATTCGAATAATTTTCATCATCCCCACCCAACCCTGTGTTCGTCCTTTTATGAGTTCCCATCCATTTCCATTTCCTATGTGTCTATGAATTTATTTGGGAGCATGAACGTATTTGACCATCATGTTTTCGAATGAATGAGTATACACATATTTTTTCCTTTTTAAATTTATACATAAATATACATACAATATTTATATTTGTATATATATATATATATATATATATATATATATATATATATATATAATTTCTTGGTAGAAAATCGCTCTCGGCGACGATGCACATGCATAAATAAAACAGTGATACACTATAAAAACATAGAAACACGCAAAAAGGACACTCACAAAAGAAAACTTGTACGTTTCGGCGTCAGGACGCCATCGTCAGTGGTAGAAGAATCAATAGAGATGTTTTTGTGTTGTTTTATTGTTTGTTTTATTTAGGCATATATATATATATATATATATATATATATATATATATAATGGTTATATATATATATATTCACATATATATAACAATTCATTCATTCACTCAAACCGCTCACAGGCGTAAATAATAAATCTTTCGTTCAAACAGGTGGTGAAAGAAAGAGGATAGGAAACACATAAAATGTGATAACACAATGGTGATGTGAAGATGGAATGATGGCCGATTCCAACTGAGAAAAATTCAACTAGACCGGGAATTGAACCACGGACCTTCCGATGTCGCGACGGGTGCTCTGACCACTAAGCTATCTAGTCTACTAAAGAAACACTGGAATCGGTGGGGGTTTATATGAATCAAACACCCCCAAGACATTATATATATATATATATATATATATAAGCTAGAAACAAGGCGTTGAGGTAGGGGAAGGATAGGAAAGTAAATCAGTGGACACTCACAGGCAGATGATCCATGACGACACCGGTGTCCACAGCTTAGGGGTAGCTTTCGGGCTAAGGACCCTTCTTCAGCTGGAGGATATTCACTACTAAGGGTCTACTACATCTCTCCCCTATTGGCTCTCACCCTTGCAACAAACCCCGTTGCCTCACTTGCCCAATCAACACCTTCTCGTTTCTTCACTATTCCGGTGAGTAATGTCACATATCAAATACTTACTCGGGGAAACTGCTCCTCGAGTAATGTTATATATCTTATAACCTGCAATTATATTATATATATTATAACCTACAACCTGCGATCTCTCGTGCAATTTCTGCCCGGCATTTTATGTTGGCGAATGTACTACCTCGCTTTCAATACGGATGAATGGGCACCGCCACTCCACCACATGTCCTCCCTTCATTGATCCCATTCCTAAACATAACGCTTCCCATCGTAAGACCTTCAATAAATGTTTCTCTCTCTCTATATTAGAAGCCCTCCCCGAATCAGCAACTAATATTGAACTGAGGACTCGCGAGATGGCTTTCATCTGGTTCTTAAGAGCATTTGAATCGCCCGGGCTTAACTTGGCCCACTGACCAATAGCAACCCATTGCTCCCGCTCCCCACCAGCCCCCTTCCCTACTCCTGCTCCGCTTCCCCCGCCCCCACCCGAGGTAACAGACCACTAGTTAGTCTCTTGTCGTTGACGATGACGGCTTGCCCGTCGAAACGTCCGGAAAAAATTCTGTGAGTGTCCTTTTAATTTTCGTGTGCCTGTGTTTTAAACGGGCCCGCTATATTGATGATATCTTTGTCCTTTGGCCTCATGGCCGTGAATCTCTATCTTCCTTCATTTCTGCGCTAAACTCTTCCTTTTCGGTTTCTTTCACCTCTTCCGTCTCTGACTCTTCCATCACATTTCTGGATGTTAATATCCTTCTAAAAAACAACAAATTCATCACCTCCGTCCATAAAAAACCCACTAACCATAACCTTTACCTTCATTTCAATAGCTGCCATCCACCACATAATAAACGCTCCATTCCATATTCCCTCTCTGTCCGCGGCCACAGAATTTGCAACGACGCCCACTCCCTTCAACAATACACCGATAACCTATATCACTCCCTCAGAGAACGTGAGTACCCTAAAAAGCTTCTTACCAATCAAATCCTGCCCCCCTCTGCCAATTACACCCCTCGGGCCAAAACCCACCATCCTGACAGACTCAGCCTCATCACCACATTCTTCCCTGGCTCCCATAAAATCAGAAACATCCTCCGCGATCTATACCCAATTTTAAAGAATAATAATTCCACTGCCCTCCTATTACCTTCATGTCCCACAGTATTTTTTAAGCGTCCCGCAAACCTGCGAGATATCTTAAAATCGACGAAACCCACCCTTCAACCGACCACCCCCTCTCCACCACTCTCCACAACTTGCAACCGTCCTCGGTGCAAATGTTACTCCCTCCTACGCTCTTCTGCTACGCCCTCTTCCAATAAATCTTCCTCAGCAGCCAACTGTACTTCCACAAATATCGTTTACTGTCTCTCGTGCAATTTCTGCCCGGCATTTTATGTTGGCGAATGTACTACCCCGCTTTCAATACGAATGAATGGGCACCGCCACTCCACCACATGTCCTCCCTTCATTGATCCCATTCCTAAACATACCACTTCCCATCGTAAGACCTTCAATAAATGTTTCTCTCTCTCTATATTAGAAGCCCTCCCCGAATCAGCAACTAATATTGAACTGAGGACTCGCGAGATGGCTTTCATCTGGTTCTTAAGAGCATTTGAATCGCCCGGGCTTAACTTGGCCCACTGACCAATAGCAACCCATTGCTCCCGCTCCCCACCAGCCCCCTTCCCTTCTCCTGCTCCGCTTCCCCCGCCCTCACCCGAGGTAACAGACCACTAGTTAGTCTCTTGTCGTTGACGATGACGGCTTGCCCGTCGAAACGTCCGGAAAAAATTCTGTGAGTGTCCTTTTAATTTTCGTGTGCCTGTGTTTTAAAAGTATATTTATATTTGTGTTTGTTTATATATATATATATATATATACATATAGTCCTCTTCATTCTTCTACCGCCGATGATGACGGCTTGACTGTCGAAACGTGCCAGTTTTCTTTTGAGTCATTTTTGCGTGTTTCTGTATTTGTGAATAATCTAAATATTGTTTGCTACAGTTCTCCATTTTTCTATCATCTAACACTTTTATTTCCCAAAGACACGTTTTTCATAATTTGCCTGAAACATTCCAACATCGATATCTCTCCGTATTTTTTCCCATTCAATATTCTTTCCACTGCGGTTTTCATGGGGCGGTCGAGTCACAGAATGTGCTTCTCGATATATCTTAGTGAATCAGGCGTCAACTTCTGAAATTTTTTATAGATGAAATATTGAATAAAACACTAAATTTCCACAGAAAATTCAATACACAAAGGAACGTAGGATTGCAAGCTTTAAATCCGTTTAATGTTCGCAATCTCCAAAAACGATAAAAGCAAAGTTAATTTGAGATGAAATTGATGCCGTCGGCTTTTTGAAAATTCATCTTAAATGGTAACACACATATTTCATATTTTTTCACATATACTTTATTCGGCATTATCGGTTTGACGTCCATTGCCTAATGATGATGCGTATGAGTTGAAACCGATTGTAATAAGTAGTGTGAAAAAATTCATGAAGTATATTATCATTCTGAGTTAATTTACCTCGATGAAAAATTACAAAGTTTTTTCTTTATCATGTTATATTTTAATTGGAGATTCTTTCTATTTGTTTAACACCATCATTTTTTGACACTTGCATCTGAAAATTAGTGTATATAAAAACATTTGTTTCCATTATACCGACATACTTTATACCGCTCCCATGCTCGGGTGGTAGGTAGTTCTATTCTCGGTCGCAGAAGGATGAGGTGAGTCGGGAGATGGGTCAATGGAGAAAGCAAGCAGGGAAGGTCGGAGAACTGAAATTCCTTGGAAGGCTTTGCGAGAGAAGGCTGCACTTGCCGTTTCCGAAGGCCATTTAATAGTTTGCCGAAGCCACTGCCAGAAGGAGCCACAAACTCATCTCGAGGTCCGAGGCACAGCCTCTCTCTGTGCCACTGCCGTCTTAGAGCTGCCGCATAGGATACTAATGATTAAATTATGGCTTCACCTTTATGGGGAGCGTCGGGGATACAATTTACGTATGACGCATTCCTACTTTGGAAAAGCAGCAGTTCACCGAGCAATATGAATGTGCAAAAATTCATCTCTGCACCCATATGTATCGTTTAATTATAAAACTAACCTCCCCAGTTTTGTTTAAACTAATCTTTGATAAATTCACCACTTTTTATTATTTTGTTCTTAAGTTGTGTTATTAACTTAAACGATTAACGAAAAAGATCAAAACCTGCATTTTGTTGATTGGATACTCACAGTACGTTTTAGGAGGGCTTAACTGAATTCAGTGATACATTTCACAGTTAAATTTTTCAACTATCCAGCATTAAATACCGAAAATGAATCCATCAAACAGTCCTCCCCATACAATAGCTAATTATTTTTCTTGGAGGTGCTCCAATTTCTCTTCTGTCAAATATTTCCCCTCGAAAGAAGATCTATTCTATTTTCGGGAGCCCATCACGGAACCTTAACTATATACTATTCTTTTATATGTTCTCTTGAATATTGCTTTTGACTCGAAGACTCCTACTCATTTCAATAGACTCTGGAATGGAAAATAATACCTTCTTTCCTAGGGCTCAAATAGCGAATAACTCGATGTTAGATTCAACATGTGAAGAATGAACCCAACTCGTAAAGAGTCCAAATGCGTGTGAAGGGAATACTTTTGGGGTAAAGAAATCAATTCCTTTAGCACCCTGGGACCCTGATTATAGAACCATTAGGAAAAAGACTCCTGAAGGCATCATGTGGATTTGCAGCCTGAATATTACAATCCTCAACCAAATACGCTACCCCACAAGATAATCGGGCCCTCCATTCATTTATGTTAAGCTCCACTGCATAATCATTACCAATAGAACCAGAGTATATTTACCCAAGATTTCTCCAATTAGCTCTATACAGTTAGTAAACACCTATTTCAGGACCGCAATTCACATACTATATTCCATGCCATTTCATGCCATGCCATCCATTGCCACATTATTTAGTTTGTGACCACCTACAATTGGGATCTAAAAAAATAAATGAACTTAACATTCATGGTCTTAAATTAACAGGACAAATATTTGGGTGACAAACGACTTTGTTTAAAAAGATATTGACTGTCAAAAATTACGTTCATTTTGGGGTGTCAAAACAATGCATACGGGGAATCCGACGGATGACGTCATGGAACGGTATAAATTGTGGGAAAATGACTCATTTTCTTGCATGAGTGAGCTCGTTTATCCTGATTGGATGAAAATATTCGTACTTCTTTACATTATGAAAGGGAGTATAATTAGATCATTTGAGACGGAAATACACCTTAAGAAGCGTTACCGGGCGGTGACGTAAGACCATAGAGATTCCGTCTGAATCACATGGCCTTTCCAAACTTTTATGCTTTTTTAAACTTAAGTGCTTATGACTACGGTTGACACTACAAACTTATGGATTATATACTTAAGATGTCTAGAGCAACTGCTGTCATGTATACAGATCGCTGAACTATAACGAATACATTTTATGCGTGTCCCTCATGGCATTGAATTGGACTGGAAAAACGTGTCGCATTGTAGGGACAACTGCAATCTCAGTACACTTATTTGAATATTTATAGCTCATTTCCTGGCCCAATTAATACAAGTAGCTCTACCAAATTTAAACGTATTTTTTTATTATTTGCAAACATCTATGTGAGCAAAGTTTGAATTACCATTCATTTGAATTTTATCTGAGCATTTTACCAGGCCATTTAACTATCCTCGTGTGGCTCATGTACACTTCACATATTTTAATTATCTTTCAGAACGTTTTAGAACCAAATTATACGAAGGATTTAGTTTTTTCCTGGCGTATGATGTAAGTGATGTCTTCAATTTTTTCAATAATTAATTTTTATTCATATCCATCCAGATCATGTATCGAGCTTCCCAAAGTAAGCTTCCACTAATTGGTTGTATATTACTGCCCGTAGATAATGATATGCCCTTGTAACTTCTTTGTAGATTCTACGCCAATGTTTCTAGCCTCTTGAGTTTCTTGATAAGTACTTGAATTAAAAACTCGATCAACTGAGTTAAAGGATTTAAGAGGGCCTTCTCAATGCCTGGCTCTAATATTACGTAAAAACATCAAACTGAACCAGAAGATTAATTTTACACCAGTTCATTTATTTACTTTAGCCTATATCTTTTTAAGATGGCCCTCCATCCATTCTTCTTATTCTAGTTTTTGGGAATCACGTATTTACCTCTGTTTTTTTTTTAATTTGCATGTGGCACAACCCAAGAACAGGATTAACTGTTAGTAATACAAACATTTATTTCAAAGCATGATATGAAATAATGTTAAAACATTTGCCTACATGTGGCACATATCCACGTTATATAATCATTGTATATAATAATGAATGTTAAACAAAGTCATTAAAACACAAATCTAAATTAAAGCTAAAACAATGTATAACCTAAACGTCTATTGTATGTATAAAAGTTTGAATAATGAGGGGTAAACAATTGTAAAACCCTCACACTAGTAAGGTCCCTGCCCAATCCATCTAAATAGATGTTGTCCAGGAAAAAGGTGAGAATTGGAACGCACTAGCGTGAAATGTTGCACGGAGACGCAGGAGTGAAGGCAAAGGCGTTACGTGACCGCCAGCGTTCCAATTCTCTCTCCCCTTTATATCTAAAAAAGGAATTCAATGACTACGATTGCGGGCATTGTAAATACTAGGGAGCGTATGTTGTCAAACATATTTCCATTTAATTAATTTATAGTGCTAACTATCTCCATCTAACGTACATATGGCGCCAAAAAAAACCAAAAACTAGTATATAAAACTTCCCGGATCATCGATTTCTTTCCGGATTGTAGTGTTATGCTATGCTAAATTAAGTGTCTAAGCTTAGGGCCAGTAATAATAATAATAATATTCAGATATATTTTATTTTATTCTACTTCTTAGTTCCACGACTTTTTGGGAATTGATAAAACGAAGGTGACATGATTCGTTGCATTCTCTAACTGCAACCTTTTTCGCTGCTTCATGAAGTGTCACACATAAGTATAATGATAATTGATATGAATAAATAGTAGCATGATTTAACAAACTTACTATTAATAACTATGCAAATAAGTGAGGGGAAAATTGTCGAAAAAGTCGAAATTAGTAAAAATGAAGGCATCAACATAGTGTTAAAAACAGCAAATGCCCTCCAATTAACATAGACTTTTTCTGATAATTACTTTACAATAAGGTAAATACACATACAACGCCAAAAATAGACTGGCGAACGTTTAACCTAAATTAACCCAATTCCTAGATTATATGTGTGTTTAACTTGTTCATCAAATGCCAACATTGATTGCTTAGAGCCATAGTTATCATAGAAATGCCATTCTAGCTGGGACAGCTATGAGCAAACTTGGAATTCCTGATCGTCTTCTCAGTAATTTGATTCGCTGATCCATCACCATCGTCAGATGTAACTCAACGTACCTACACGATCAGATCAATCGACACCCACGGCCTTTGGTTACTCAGCTTAATGCAATGCGGCGTCAAATAGTTTCGTCTCCTTGCAATTGCAATTCCAATGCACTAGGGACATTTGCTGGACAGGGAGGAATCCCGGCACCACGAGCTTTCCACCACGCTTTCGAGCCACGAGCTCAGGGTTGAGGTAAGCCCTGATCGCTTACCTTAACTCTTCATTCAGAGATATAGAGTTAAAATGTCACAAATAGTGTGCCTACCACCAGTAAAAACTATAGCTTAATTTAGGAAGAATAATTTTACATTTTGAACATTTAAGCTTATAAAAATTCACTTTAATCAATTTTAGTGCATATTTTGCAACCTTAAAATGCATAGAAAATGGTTGAGTGGATAGATATAACACGTTAAACAGCAATGCACAGTAAACGTTGGTGCATGTGTAAGTGCGAGTTTATAAGCCGCCAATTCAATTTCGAATTTGTCAGCTTCAATGCAAGCAAACGAACACAAACTGAGCCATTTTCAAAAACATCCACCGTTTAAATTTACAAATATTTATAATATTAACTACCTACAAATCTCTCACAATGGGCTCAATTTCTGTAAGAAGATCATAAGGGAAACAATATCAATAAGACTGCAATTCCGTTTGTTTGGTCGCTATAGACGTACAAACCCCAAAATGGATTCGAACAAAATTTGGTATACATGGGCCTGAGGACCTAGAAAGATTAATAGATAATACATTATAACGGCCCTTCTTAACCAACTTTTTTAACAAACATAGATTTCAGTTCAGAGGTTTCTGTTTTTACTTTTTTTAAATTACTTGCTCTCATGATATGGGCTTGAGGTTATTAGCAAGAAATGACTGAAAGAACAAATGTTTTTAACTCTTGTATCCCATTTTCGTATACCATTCCTTTACAACTAATATTTTAGTTTAGGGTCCAATATCGTAAGTTTTGAATTACTTCTATTGTATAATTTTTATAAACTTAGAGACTGAAACATAGGCTTCCTATGAGAACTTGCTTATGCCCGCTTCACATGCAACTCACGTTAAATAATAGATTTTACAGAACTGCAATGAAAATTTAGACGGGATATTACTCAACCCAAACTCTCCATGTGTGATTACAGACTGCTACAAAGCATATGCATTTTGCACGTCATTTTAGGAAGATTCATTTTATCAATTTCAAAAATTTAATTTTTTCCTCTTCCCGTTGAAATTCCAAGGGCATCATATCCTAGTATAATGAAACTTATCTTTATGAATTTGTCAAGTTGATCACAAAGTTGTTCATCGCTTATCTACAGACTTCGTTATTTCTGAGATAAGTTTGGAATATTAGTTTTTATACCCGATATTTTATTGCGCTATTGTTTTATACACCTATAACAGTGGCAGGGTTATTCTTTATTGAAAGAAAGTAATAAAAAATAACGTTGAAAAATTCTACAACAGTTAATTCAAACTTTACGATCAGTTTTACACGTTACGGCATCATCAGGTACATGCACTCTACAATAAAATGTTCACAATATTTTATTGTGCCTGACGATGCCCTAGCAGGCGAAACCGGTCTTTTATAGTAAATAAACTGTTGAAAAGTTGACAAAGTTATTTTTTACCTCTGTCTGTCAATATGAGAGAATGCCACAATGTTACCACAAATAACATTCATTTTATTCTTTATTGCTGCCTATGTTTATTTCAAGATACGAACCCACCAAAATTATGTTTAAAATAATCTCCTCTAGTGAGTGGGTGGTGTGGAGTGGGTAGGAATATATAATTTCGAATTAAATTCGTGCAACTTGAACTATAATGCACAGAGAGAATATTGGCCACAAATAACATGGATAATAATGTTTGATAGAGCGTTTATAATTATAGGCATTTAAAATCATAATTAAATCAATAATAGTTTTCATAAATGAATTTCCTCCACTTTAACCGCGTTTATCGTAGAAATAACAAGAAGTAACGCCATTTGTTGATAAACGACGATCATATTCGTTACCAGAATATCGAATTCATTCATTTGTTTTTGTTTCGAATCATAATTTCCGTTGTTATTTTTATCGGAAAAATTGCTATCTATCTAGCAGTCCAATTTTTAAGGCATCAGGCAAGTTATTTGTTGGACTTTAAAAGCTAAAACGTACAGTAAGACAAGTTAGATAAAGATGATAACTTTACCAACTTGTGTTCATAGTATTAATCCTTCCTTTTCTCTGGATATCGCAGAACCCGGCACACGTTGAACAGGATTATGCCCGGCCACTCAATAATCAATTTCATTGATCATCCATAACTAATACCTACACACATTCGTT
Source organism: Pyrrhosoma nymphula (assembly GCA_963573305.1). Taxonomy (NCBI): domain Eukaryota; kingdom Metazoa; phylum Arthropoda; class Insecta; order Odonata; family Coenagrionidae; genus Pyrrhosoma; species Pyrrhosoma nymphula. The sequence goes on from OY754334.1 coordinate 45,157,128, forward strand.
AAAAATTAATTAACAATCGGTTGAGAAACGCTCATCCAAGTTTGATTGTTAAAAAGATTTCTAAAAAAGCATAATATCTTTTCATTATTTTTGAAATTTTTCATAGTTTTTTTATAAATACAAAAATCCCATAAACAGGAGCTGCTACAAAAAATACCAGGAATCATGCCTTGTGCTTCATGAAAATTAGTATCCCTGTCCAAACATGTGGTTTAAAAAATATGATTTGTTCAAAGGTTTGATTTCCTACTAGGTTGAACGGCTCAAGTTGCTGTCATTTATTGAGGTCGATTGCATAGTATTTTGAAATAGCAGAAATAATTATATTTAAAAAGCACATGAAGAAAATAAAAACCTAAAAGGTAATTCCATTAATTTTGGTGTGTGTCACCCGTGTGATGTAGTCTACTTCATAGTTTAATACTCTGTAATGTACACAATACTCCTTCTAAAGCGGCGGTGAAAGACACAGAATGCGTTGAAAAAAAGTATTTGAAAAAGGTTTCCTAGATGTTATGATAGTATATGTTTTGGGACATTTCTGCATATATAGCCCATAGCAAAGTCAGCGGAGGGCTAAACCATATGATCTAGGAGTTGCACGAAACTATTCGACGCGGCGGAGCGGATCCGACTTGCATACGCGAATAGGGGATGCATACCAACATATTAGAGTGCGACATTTTGCTGAGTTTACCCCTTGTCTGTTGAAGAATATGGGCATTTCTGAATTATCCTCCTCTTAAAATATTACAAATTCATTCCCATGTCGAGTAGGTTTGGTTTTCTCTCCATCTCCACTGTTGCTTAGTATCCCCATTTCTTGGAAACCATGATTTATTCGCGTACAATAAATACATACCCATCACGCTGTTCTCTTTCGGGGTAGTCAATGTCAATAGAGCTTAAATCCCGGCGTTAAACCTAGAAAACTGTCTTCAATTTTAATAATTTTCTCCATATTGTCCTATTCGTGCCAACCTCCTCTGATTCTGCCACATTCATGCATTGCTTTACACGCATTCTCTTGTTTTTCAGACCCCTGATATTTCCACTCTTAAAGGGTCTCTACCGCTACATTCAATCACGGTTTTCGCGGTCTACCTCTCACGAAATTCACTCCACTATCATATAAAAGTTGATTTATTCGTAATTCAACCATTCTCTCAGCATGGATAAACCAATGAACAGTTAAATTCGATGAAAGACTTGTTATTTCAATTCAATACAGCAGCTAACCTACTAATTTAATGTAATCCAGCTGCCAAACTCCTTTCAGAGAATATCATAGTACCAAACGTTTTTAGAAGAGCAGATAAAAATAGTTATGCATCCTTCACACCTACCTTAATAAGTACATCACAAATACATAATAAATCATATTAGACAGGAATAAATCCAATGGAATGATAATTTTCATGGAAAATATGTAAGAAGCATGTGATTCATAAGTGAACCTAATTCGCAAAATCAATATTCAGAACGTCAAAAATCTGAGTACGGTAGTGCTTGATACCGTTTAAAACGACTGGATTGGCTTGTCGATACACGTGGGCTCCCAAACGACCACTTGTGGCGATATTAAGTTCCGAAAACGCACCTCGACGCGACGATTGAGTGGAGAAGATTGGCGTTGGGTGTCACCATTAAGCCAGCAAGGGTCATCTGGGAAAGATGTCTCGCCGTCATAACCGGGCAAGCTGTTGACAACGTGACGTCAGAAAGCATCGGAACACACCGCACTAATGATTTCAACAGGTCGTAAACCATATCAATAAACTCTTTTATTCCTTAATGCAAACAACTACTACAATTCGGTGATAAATATTATTACTACGTAAAATGCTAGGTTTAATGGTATGCTAATGTACAGAACATAAAAGCCAATGGAGATTTAAAAAAAATAGTAAGTGTATTTTTAAGAGCCAATAAATTCTCGATTGAATACTCCTCCGACGAATAATGGCAGTCAATATTTCCGACGAAGCATCATGCTTTACGCTTTAAGAAGTAGGAAATGTTAACCTATATTTATCTACTCCTTATTTTAAGATCAGTAAGTAATAAACCTTATATCCCAATCGAGACGACTACAAAAATCTATACGTTATATATATTTTTGGGGAAAACGCTTCAACTGGATTACATAAAAACAAAAAAAACACAAACCAATAATTGAATGATTATTCTACGCATTAACTTAATTCATGCATGATTAGTCACACTGATAATTACTATGATTGTGGATGATTCATATGAAAGGTTATATATAGTTGCTCCAGAAATATATATAAAGGCTATAGTTACTCCAGAAATACTATTTCATAAAATCGGTTAAATCACCAGTTGAAGTGAAGCGCGTAGTGGAATGGGAATCACCCCATGCCAATGAACAGATTCGGTAAAATTATAAAGAAGATTTTTTAAATTTCCAAGCTTCTTAATTGTGTGCGCAAAAACTCCGAAATGCCATTACCCAACTACTATCAATTATTTACTTACAGCAGTCACAGCTGCTGGGAATTATACTAAAATGGCAGTAAACATAATTAAACTAAGAAGAAGATAACATATAACACCTTACCTTAACATCCATTACGTCAGACGTATTATTGGTAGCATGTCTTTATAAAACAGAACCGCTAACTTCTGTGATATATTATTTTCATTCCAAAAAAGTTTCAGGCCTTCTCTTCACTTGCAATTTTGCCGGTGCTTTCCTCACCTTACTTTGTAGTTTTTCAATATCTTGATTTCCCGGATCTTTTTTCTGTAAACAAAAAATGGTCAACCTGTTATACAAATTGAGAACTGTGTTTGTCGATAATGAGTAAAATTTAGTTTAAGCGTCGATTCACTGTTGCAAAAATGTGCAATGTGGTCAAAATGTTCTACGTGAGTTAAATTATCTATACATTATTTCCTCTTGATCACAACAGGTCTGGCATTTACCTAAACGGAGTTTGCGTTTGTATTTCACAGTTAAAAAATATTCTGTGACTTAGAAATTGTGACATCAACCTGATTACAATATCTAGAGACCGACAATCATAAAATCTGAAATATTTAGACAAATGTAATAAAAGATGGAAATGTTCCTTTGGATAGCATTTAAAATGTTCAAGCAATCCCACGTCTCTGTCATTACTCTTCTTTGTAACGAGAATATCTCTAACAAGAATAAATTCAAGATTGCTACTAATGAAGCACAATCAAAAAATGTTTTCTTCATGCGATTCAAAAACATTTCCAACATCATATGCACGTTGAGTTTAATTAATTTATCCAGCAATTAACGTGTAAGTCATGGGTAAATTCTCTAAAGTTACTCATTAAAACAGACAGTTCATTTCGACACGACTTCTAAAGGCACCACTAAAATATTTGGTTTTTAAGTGGGTAGGAAAAAGGTTTCACTAGCAAAACTTCTTTCGAGGCTGAACAAATTGCATGTGTCCGCAAACGGGACTGAGAAAACTTGTTTAGCATAGGGTGCTGCCCACAAGGCGTCTTTTCGTGATCCTTAGAGTGGAGTGTGTTCACTTGAAAATTTATTTTCCTGAAAGCATTTCTATGTCGCCATACAATAACCCCATCCCTTCCTTACAGTTATGGAGTTCTTACGGAATGAAGGCAAATTAAATATCACTTACAAAGATTAATTTCCGTTGTTTTTTTCTCCCCAAAGGTAAAAAAAACCCTCCAATCAAATGAGATTGGCACGGAACAAATCATAACTTTTACAGTGGCTTCGTACATGAAACAGATTCAATTCTCCAGTTTTCACAGCAAAGGACAGATATTTAATCTTTCGTTCTGCAAGTGCAACACGGTTTATAAAATGTCTAACGTTTACAGAGTTATTACTTAATTGGTTAAAATCTGTAGGAATATGACCTCAAGAATTGGGCACTGTGACATAAAAAATAAGGTTATAAGAAGGATCTGAACCTTGTAATGGTCTCAAACAGTTCAATGAGTAGAACAGGAGAAAATGAAAAAAAGCAAATTAAAACGATATTCATGAGAGGATATTGAGAAATACTATATGTTGTTGAGCATAACAGTTAGAAGTTATAGCCCTCACAAAAGTTTCTGTTGCGGAGCAGAGAACGACTTTTAGACATGGGCTGCGGGACTTTGAAAATCCTACGAAAAGGGGAAGGAAGGTTTTTTAGTGTGAAGGGTCAGTCAGAAACCCTTTTTCATTGCTTCCAACACAAGCGCTTCGAGAATTGGAATAACTCACCACAACCTGCCGTCCCGTTTTGACTCGTCTCTATAATGAGAACTCAAGATACCCCCACGTACAGTTATAGTGATGGGTGATTTCAACCATTTGCCTTGTGTGTGTTTGCGTTTGTAGCTCTTGCCTTTTTCGAGAAATAATTGGGTTCCCTTGCCTCACTCTCTCTCTCGTTGCCTCCTTCTCTTGCCATTCGTCGCATCTCATCACCCTTCCACATCCACCAAGAACATGCGCCAAAAACTTATGTGAGAGCAATAAATTATGACTGAGAAAACCTGGGAATTATGATAGAAGCAACAGTGGCTACAAATGTAACCCATGCTTCAGGAAAAGGAAATAAATGAAGCTACTGCAAGTTTTAAACTAGCAAGGAAAAAGTTGAGAACAATAAGTTAACTACTAAACTAAACAAAACGCTCTCTCCCATTGATAAAAATTCAAATGATTGACTAAATTCTGAATAGTTTTATGGCCTGTTCAAATTATGACCTAAGTGAAGAAAATCTAGACAATCACACAAAAATGAGCCCAAAGTTTCAGAGTCAAGCTTTGAAGCTACGATACATGGATAAAATATAATATCCCCTTATTCATCTCCTACTTTCATCTACTACTAAGATAGAATACCTTTTGCAAAATTCATTCCAAAGCGTGTTTTCCCGAGAAAATTCCGGATTAAAATTACCATAACATTGCCCAAAAAATCCCAACTGGCAAAAACAAATGATATTGTTATGTTTTAACCTAAGCACAATATTAATAATTGTTTCTTTACTTTTTCTAACTGACTTTTGCACTCTGATTTAAAAAAGAAAAATTGCTACAGTAGATATACATGCTCTATATGTTATGCTCTATATATGAAATGATAATGTTTTCGGAACGAGTTTTAAGGACTTATTCGACGTTGATACTGAGGCAATGGGTAAGCAGTCTCGATAAAACATTAACAAGGTTGTGTTAAAAATATATCGTATCGTGGCTACTTAGTTATACACTCCGTGATACGATGTTACCTACAAAGTTTCAAAGACTTCATCACCTCGATCAAGGGAATATATCATACGCATCGGCAAAGGCATAATGTGAGATAAACATTTTTGGGGATTAGCATTTATATGAAAAGGACAGCCCGGAGGTCGATAAGCCGTTTCCAAAGATCCCACACAAGAGAGTTGACATCAACAAATATAAGAATAAGCTACGCAACTTGCGATGAACTATGGCGGACAACTTGAAACGGACGCGGGTGGACTTTTCACCGTGAGCGAACTGTTATTTACTCGTCTCTCTTCCCTTTCACTCACGTTGATTCATGGAATAAATGTAGGGCGGGAAAATGACGGCCCTCTTATACGCCGTTCACTTTCGATAAACTGTCGAATGGTAAATGTACGGTGTTTTTCTCCCGCTCCTTCAGTTATGGATGATTCATCCATGACATAGGTCCATACCGTTTCGAATAAATTTGTATCCAAGATCCACCTCGTGAATAACTCATAGAAGGACCCCACGAATATCTCTGAGAATATATGAAACTCTGACAATTTCCAAAATTGTGACAAAGAGAATGCAGAAGATTTCTAAGGCAGAGGTTACGCCAACACATTGCGATAGTTACCAGTTATAACCCTTAAAAATGCATTAGTTGCGATCGATGGCACATAAAAACAAAAAATATTCAGTTTGTTTTGAGCGGGACTAAGCTTTCTTACACAAGATAAACCGTTACATTATTGATATTATTTATAAATCTTAAACAATTAAAAAGGATTCTTGTATTTGGGGTAACTCAACAGAGTCATGGACAGCATCTATTACAGTATTTTCTTGAACACACATAATAATGCGTTCTTTAGTCCAGACAGCTAATAATGTATTATTAGGTCCAAACGTGCAAAGCTAAAGATTATTGCTGTCTAGATAAAACTTTTCATGAATATTTATAGCATTTAAGTAATTTGCGAGGTAAAGTAAACGGACGTGGTGAACTTAATTTACAGATCAGATCTCTCACATAAAACTCATTCTACTCTAGAATTGACCCCTGGTGAGTTGTGTAGTTCTCCGTATATTTAGTAAATTGTGGCACATGATGTATTAAGCATTTTCAAACTGTACTTTTTTGGAAGCGCTGGATGACACAATAAAATAATTTGCGCAGATTCTAAGTGTACACTTCTATACATCGTGGCATGGTATCCACTATTATTAGTCGTGGGAAAGCACTGAAGGCTGGCAACCAAAATAGCTTTCTCAAAAGGGAGGAAAGCTGAGTAATATCATTAAATGACCTCACCCTAGACTCCATTTTATGATACGTTACACGTAACCCCATTTACTTTAAATAGTTCCCCAGCAAACAAATAAAGTCGCTTCTAAAGGAATAATTTAGATATCATATTGCGAGAACACATGTCAGATCACCCAAGACATTTAACCCAAAGCCGAGAAAGGAAAGCAATTAGTTTCCAATTAGGACGTTTAGGTGCCAAGTACATTTCGGCCTTGAATTTATGCCGTACGTTAGTTTAAAGCGCCAGCTGTAGATCCGATGAATTTTGCTTTAACTGCACTTCCATTCTATATTCGTGAATGACACAAACCTCGCGGCGCGGGAACAGCAAAGGCAAAAGATTGATGTCTCCACGGATACAAAATTCAGCATGCCTCAGATCTAGTTTTCTAGGGTGAAGCAAAGAAAGTTCCATAGAATAATGCACCTTAACAAATCGTTGGAATCTGGTTTAAAAAAATATTAACTCTGGTCATTCTTTGAACAGCGCAGGGTGTGCGCCTTTCATTCATCGCACACTGTAGCAACGTGGTTAATTTAACGCGGCCGCATGAACCATTACTTAATCATTGTGTTACCAACTGCAAAATACACAGTAGGTATATTAAACCTTCTTGATCTGCAAAAGCATGTAACATCCTATACATACTTGCATATCCTACATTTAATCGACTTTTTTCTATTTAATAAACCATATGAAATACGTTGAGGCAATGATAAATTGGCATTTTGGCAACTTGAAATGCGTAAAATGTTTGTTGAAAGACGGAAAAAGTTCATAATAGTGTTGTATGAGTGATGATAACTAAAGCTAATTTAATGTTCTGGTGAAAGATATTTGACATTAAAATACGAATAAATTACATGGTTTTCAGAATGTCGACATTTTAGAGTTAAGTTTCCAACTGTATTAAAATCGGGTTTCCAAGAGTCATAAAATATTTTTGCATCCTTCCGCAATGATACTCACGTTTCCTTAAAATCAACTGGAAATGTAAGTGAATCATATTCAATTAGAGAGAAGCACAAATGATATGCCACGCAGTCACGCGCACCGGGAGAAGACATAACTAAAATATGTGGGCACTGGGCAGCCAGCATCCAATAATCACTTGGCAACGCATTAATCGACTAGGCCGGAAAACCATCATAATTCAAGGAAAATTTACATTGGCGTAAATGTGAATCACATTTTTCAGCCTTTGAACTATATGCAGCACTCTACAAATCTATGTACGGAAACTCATCTCTAGGTAAGTAAGTCAATATTCTGAGGCGTAGGCACGCGGAAAACATCCATCAAAGTAATTAAATGAGAATTATATCAATACAATTTTCACTATTGAAATTTTAGTAATGTACATAGTCCTGTCATCTCTAGATACGTTCTCTTAATAAAGTAATTGGTTAGAAAACGTGATAGGCAACGAGGATGTTCAAGCTTCCAATGTCCGATGGATTTGTTCATGGAAAATTCGTACATTCAGCTTTCACATATTGCAGCAATCTACGTGATTCAGCATAGGTGACCTTTCCGCAATAAAAATAGTTTATCTTCCAAAATTTTCTCAAATATCTACCATAAGCTTACGTAACATTTCTTCTCTGCCATTAATGGAAAATAATATATACATGTATTTCCGATAACTGGAGCTGTCTCTGCATACTAAAGTTTATTTTAAATATTCTAAGACGAATTAATAAGTTTTTTTAATTCGACATCCTTCAATCTTAACATAGACTCAGAGCAAATAAAATTTCACAAAACTCCGATTGCTTACTTAGTTTATCATGAAAATATTTCACGCAAATAAATTAACATTAAAGAACACACTACCATTTGCTCATCCTAAATTTAAGTAGCCCGAATACATTTTACACAAATAAATATTAATTAAGTGACACATTGTTTTCTATAATGTAGCATTTCTATATGTATATTAATTTCTATATGCATACTTTTTACATAATAAACATAATGACTATGGTTGAAAACATGACCCAAACAATCATAACAACAAGGTTGCACATGCTGTCAAATAATTGCCAGAGAAATGGTGCAGGACACAAAAAATTAATGAAGCTAAATTATTAAAATGAAAACAAATTATCGAAAAAATAATAATTTAAGACATGTGCGTTATTTGAGATTAGTAGATAATAATTGCAGAGTCCTCAGAGCCTCTCAAAATTCTAAAAAGCAAATTAGAGTCACCATATAATGTTGCATGGTTAGCCTTTTATCTTTTCTATATATGAGTGCTAGTGTCCTTAGTAACACTTTTATAATAAACCAATTATCAAAATATAGGAATTATTATATTGGTTAATTATACACAATGCTTTTCCAAAAACAATATTTTCACTTTCTTTTTCACCTTTCCTGTAGCACTTAAAGTCAGCATATCAACTGGCAAGTTTTATCTAAATAACGAAATGATTAAACTTATTAAGCAAAAAAAAACAAATCTGGTGTTAAAAGTAGTGAGATACGATCATATACAACATAATATAAGAGATGACACGCCAACTCATCTGCCTATGTAATAAGATTACAGACAACATTTAAATAAGATCGTCATCTGATATTCCCTTGTATCACTAATGTGGTTTGTTACCAGAAGAATTAGGATAATATTAATGCCATTGGTTCATACGTAAAGCCTCAGAGAAATGCTTCTCAGCATCGTTTAAACTCAGGTGTTTCACTCCAATAGCGAAACGTGAAAAAAATAAGCGTTCAGACTTGAAAACCTACTATCTCGACCCCAATACGATCCAGCCGCGCTTGAAGATTCAATATCTTCCCGACTCCAAAATATATATCTCTCGGCAGTGGATCGGAAACGGACCAAGGGGTGCTCATTTGAATAACCACACACTCATGGGATCTCACGTTACTGGTGGAGTCGAGACGGGGGCGAAGGTGTGGGCGTTCACCTCTCGCAGCGACTCAAACGGAGCCCCCCACCTAACAAATGGCTTCAATTAAGGATCAGAGGAATTGCGAAAAGGCGCCCCTCGTTGATAGAGAAGGGAAGGGTCAACCACTTTGCGGTTTCTAGTCCTCCCACCCGGCCACCACCCCACGCCGGAGTGGCGAAGGAAAGTGGACTTTTGGGATGGCCTCTGAATTGGACATTTTGGGGGCCGGTGGCGGAACTTACGCGGTTCGCCACCGATGCCCGTGGCGCTGTAGGTGGACGAGGCTGCCCTCCTAATTCAGAATTACTACACGCTCTCCCTATCGCTTCGATAACGATAGGTTAAATCACTTCTTAGGAGCGCAGAGAATGCTTTATAGGGTAAACATTCGCGATATCCATTCGTCTGAGATCAATTAAGCCTAGTGGGACACGATGATTTGAATATTTTCGGTACGCGGATTACAGGAATTAGGAACTGAGTATTGGTCAACAGCATTGGAATTTGCAAGCCACAAACAATCCCATTAGCCTCACTGACTTTGATGATTCATCGGTTTTCCGAACGAGTCTAGCGATTTTTCCATGTGTGTGACAAAATGTTAAAATTCATAACATGCTCATTTCACAACTGAAAAATGCTAGTCATAATCATAGGTTAATATGCCCTAGAACTAGTGGTTAAATCAATACGCTCGGCTGAAAACAAATAATACGACACATAATGAAATACATAAAATGACACATGACGGCACTGAGTTTCAGCTGTATAAATAAATCGATAATTGGACAAAAATCCATTAAATCTATTTGGCAAATCGTTTCCCAAAATGTTGAACATTTGCCAAATGGTTTGACGCGTATTAATATTTAGTAAATTCTACAATACATTCAACGATATTTAATTAATATATATCATAATTTTAAACTGAAAATGATTTGATTCATAGAAAACTAAAGAGAGGACATAATTAATTTCAAATACAACCTTTCGTGAAGTGATTTACAACGGAGGATACAAAAAGTTAAGGGAATTTTCTACACGAAATTTCGAACGGTTGACGTATAGGGAGACTTATAGGAACAGGAGGATATGGAAAGAGAAACTTTGGGTTGGGCCGTGCCCATTCTTATCGTAAGTTACCGAAAGAGGGCCACAGCTTAAGAGTCCCTTCTGACGAACAGGGCACCAAGTTCTTCCGAAAACTCGTCCACACGTCGCTCATTTATTATTCCGTATACCGGTATACTTGTGACAAATCCTGCGGCACTGTTATAAGAATCCAGTCCATAAACATGGGAAGTGATTGCATGAAAGAATTACATGATATCACTCCCGGCATTTCGCAAGGGGTAAAAAGGTTCACCATGGTGTTTCATACATCAACTGATTGCATGCATACCAATCACGCCCTTCCCTTATACTGTAGGTACAGCAAAAAACGTTGAGTCAAAAGTCTTGGTGATAGTCCAGAAAGCCCACTCTGATTTACTTATTTCCTCCATACTGCCCCATCATTTCATATCTCTTCTACTTATGTTACCCTCATACATTGCTTCATTTCCAATTTCTCTCAGAAGCTGAAGGCAAGAATCTATGAGAGAGTTCGCCTACCAACAAAGAGTTGGGAATGTTGAGCGCTTCAGAAGACTCAGGTGCCATAAAAAAGCGCTCTGCAGCCTACACAATGAAGAAAATGTTGAAAATGCTATCATAATAAGCAGAATAATAGTAGAAGGGACGAAGTATAAAGACCAAAAAAACGTTTTTGTGGAAAGGAGCACCTTATGTGTGGAGGGATGAGGTCCAAGGTTTGCGGTAACCAGCCCCTTCGGCCCCTATGTGCGGTGCTTCCGGAAACAACCAAAAACATGCCAGCCAGTAGACTGAAAAAAGATGAAAAAAATGATGATGATAAATAAATAGAGAAGTAGACGGAAAAGTACAACCTTAAAAAAATACTGTCCCTAATATAGTAATAAAACATTGCTTCATACAAGCGCTTCTATACTAAAGACTCTTTATATTCCTCCCCTCAAGAGTCTCTCATAACAAACATATTCACGACATTCTCGTCCTACTCCGTCCTCTCACAGCATCCACTCTACCAGCATATAACTCTTCCGTCATTCGATTCCTATCAATTCTCTCACCATGGATATAAAAACGAATCACTTTCCCTCCATTTATGTTTTTTACTGGAACATCCAAACTTTATTCTTTCATCGTCCACTCATTCCTAACCCTATCCATCCTACTTTTGCCACACCCACTTCTCAAGTACCTCATTCCCACTGCGTTTTGCCTACTTTAGTACATATCCTAAAAATTCCCAGATTTCACTACCATGCAATAACTTATGGAAGAGAGAACTTTTATGCACTGCAATTTTCGCTTCCCTATAGACAAACAATCATTCCTTGATATGAGCTACATGCTACCTACTACTTTACTTCGGGCGATTGAAACCCTTTAGTTCGTTAACTCTATTCTTCCGTTTGTCGTAAACATTCGGCCAAGGTAAACAAAATTATATCACCATTTACCCTCATGATACAATTCTTCTTCCTATTTGCCTATTCATATTTATACGTACGTTATACGTACGTTATACGTACGTATAAATATGAACGTATAAATATATAGATAGTACGTTATAAAATAATTGAACGGAAGTAATAACCTAAAGAAACTGTTTATGCGGCAAGTAATATACTTGAGCAAGCTAATATTAAAAATTTAGCAGTTTTAAAACTGATAAAAAAAATTATTGATAAGGTTTTTCCGAGCCCATCACAAATATATCTAGGAGATAGGATTCAATTCCAATGTAACCATTTCCTGATATTTTCCAAATATTCATAGTAAAAAAGGAAAAAATGAGCTTCCATTCGGAATTAAATAGTTCACAAGTTACCCACAAGTAGTTAAAATATTCGATGGAAAAAATTCTAGATCGCTTAAATTATATATAGCACCAATACCAATAATTATACGATTACCATTAAAACTAACCACTGAGTTTTCAAAAAGAGTTAAGTAAAAGAAATGGACATCAAATCCCCGTGTAGGTCTATCATCAGCTACATATGTAATAGAACCACATTAAAAAGCCTGTATTACATAAAATAAGACCAAATTCATCATAAAAACCAAATCCTGCTTAAATTAAAAAAATAAATAATGGTGTTGTTATCAGACATATGTTTTACAGACAGATTTTATGAATGATTAACTGTGCCACATAATTTCCTGCTGTGCATTATAATGCATATAATAATAATAATTATGTAGTAGGTACTAGGTAAAGAGCCATGCATAACCTACATCTAAGGAGCACGACTAGAAAATAAAAATAATTACATACACATATTATGGTCACATTGTGCAATGAATTCCCAGTTATATAATGCATAATTATTCATTAAATAAGTATATTACATTTCTGTTTTTATATTGCATTTAATTTGCATATAATTAGTTTAACTATTTATAGTATTAATAAAACTGGGAATTCATTGCACAATGTGACCATAATATGTGTATGTAATCATTTTTATTCTCTAGTCGTGCTCTTTAGATGTAGGTTATGCATGGCTCTTTACCTAGTACCTACTACATAATTAACAATTTTTTTTCCAAGAGCATGAAGGAGAATCAGTACTTTACCATAAAATGTTTTTACCTGTATTACCATTGAAATATTACTGGCATCGTGGTCTGATAAAAGTTAAACGTGGGCATTAATTAATCCAGAGAGGCAATCATATGTGAAATTCGGGAAGAAAAACAAGCACTCTAGAGATCATGACGTATGGCAAGCTGCATTGAACTCGACGCTTTTTTGACCACCACTAATTTCGATGTGAGGTTTTAATTTCACTGGTCATCAATTCACTTTATCCGCAATCACGTCATGACACATCGTTAATACCAGACTCAACTCATGTTTCCATCAGAGAAAATTCCGGCTGTTACGCGTGCAAATATGGTTTATGCATGCTGTCCGGCTTCCATCATTTAAACAGTAAAACAAGCATGGTAAAAAAATTAATGCAAAACATTTCAAAATGATTCATTTGCTAAGTTAGAGCATACATAAATTCTTTCTCTATAGTGGTAGATATTTTTTTGGTGTCTAACAAGACGGTACAATCTAAAATATATAATTAGAACTTAGAAGATGCAATTTTCCACAGATGAAATTTCTCCTTCTATCACTCCTGAACAAAGGTTTGAAATGTTCCCTGACTCTGCTTACTACCACTAATGAATATAAGACTTTTACTGTCGACTGTGAGGTTTCCCTGTCTGTTCAACCCAGGGGAGTAAAGCAGCTCATCGCCAACATCATTTCAGCAGACCTGAGGAAGACATCTTTAAACGCAATTCAGCAGACAACGGAGGGTATTACTTGAAGACTCTGCAGGAGATGGTGAAAGAAAAACGGCTATATATCAGAAAAGTAGATAAACTGCGCAGTAATTTTGGACTATGAAGATTATATAAGTGCCTTGTCTTCATTTCCTCCTAAGATTTTGAAATTCTACCTAAAGACCCGACATTAGCTTTTCAAATACGAGTAAAAAATGCTGTCGCTCTTCAGGAAGTGGAAAATCTCATCTTCTATGCTCTTATTGTGTTCATATTCTACAGCATCTCGTCTGATTCCTCCCTTTTTGTTTGTAAAATATGTAACGCAGAGTATAATATAATATGTCGTACATTACCTATACATTTTTGAACATGAATTGGACTTCCTTCCGCTAAAATATTCAAAGCAAAATATTGTACAATGTTAATACCTATAAACTAGAACAATGGCAATGATTTATGGAATACTTCGGTTCTGAATGAAATTAAAATGTTTATCTTTCACAGACTTCAGATTGCGAACACCTTTATTACTACAAAAATACATAATCTAACCAGAAAAAAAGTCGTTAAAAAGCCCACATCACGAAATTCCAGGATTAATTAATTTGTTCATAAAAGATTTGGAGAATAATCTTTCGACTAAATCATTTAATTGTTTATTGAATTAAATCACAGCACTTATTAATTCCTTTCAAGTGCTACATTGATTTTGTGATATTGGCTCGATTTATAAAATCGGCATCCTTAAAATTATATCTTTGCACTCAACGCCTTTAGCGTTCAGGAAATTCAGATGAGACAACACTGATACAAGAAACGTGTTGTATTAAAATGCTTCAATAAATTATGAAGAACAGTCAAAATGTCAACAAGTGAATCGTTTCCGCGAATAATTTTGGCTGGTCTGAAAAAATAAGTGATTTATACCGCAAAATTTATATTGGTTGTGTAGGAGAGTCACTGGTAGGCTACATTCATCCAACGCAAAACGTTTGGGCAAAGATTTTGTCAGTCGTGGCTGACTATTCATCAGTAATAAGTACTCTTGCTATACTTGTAGAAGACACTGAAAAAATGGAACAAAAAAGTAAAAGTAAACGGGCTGCTATTAAGAAACGAGAAATAATTTTAATGATATATTTCGCGGATGATCGGGTAGTAACAACAGAGAACCAAAACGAATATAATTACATGATCACAAAACTTGGCATATAACACTCCAGGTAATACTATTTATTTAGAAAAATTAGAATACCTATACGGTCGTTGGGAACAATAACAGAGTAATTCTTAAATCAGTAGCAAAATAATAATAGTAGTAATTACATGTACATAGCACTACATGAAGCAGTTAAAAGCAAACAGGGAAGTAGTATGGATGGAATAATAAAGTATCAACATAGGAAGAGAGATAATTAGATCGTTAAACTCAATTTTATTGGGCAAAGGAATTACAGGAGAGAGAAAAAATTAGCATATATCATTGCCGTCCAAAGTATAAACGCATGTGCGGTCTAAACAAGGGAATTGACAAGGAAGACTCGAATAAACTTACATGAACAAAAATGGTCTTCTTGCGACAAAGTTGCAGTAGATTTTAACAAGACATAATAAAAAATAAAACAATAAGAGGAAATACGAACGTGGTCACCGACATTATTAAGAAGATGGAGAAGAAACGACTTATATTTTGGGCTCGTAAAAATGAACGACACGAGATGACCAATGCGAATTTTAGAATGGAAATCCACCGAGTGAGGAAGAAAGAGGAGGCCTAGAAGAAGTTGGAAGTATGACATCGGCGATGTGATGGCTTCCAGAAGATAGGAAGAAACATATGTAACAGCAAAACTGAATTGGAGACCTGGTACGGAGAATGGCTAAAGCAGCAGAAACTCCTTCATTTATATAAACCTATAGTAGCGCTTATATACTTCGGCAATAATGAGGAGTGAAATACAAGTAGAGCACTCTGCCCGTCAGATTGGATGTTACAAAATGGTTCCATAGGAATCTTTTATTATAATAAGGGTAATACAGACACCGCGCTTTTCTCATTCCCTATATCCTACATTCTACTTTAGTCCTAAAAACATTCCTTCCGGTCTATAGCGCCCACAGTGCGGGAAAGACTTGAATGTAATGACTATTAAATGTAACAATAATAATATTAATCATGCGATTATTGCGGGTCTAAACCGTCGGATTTATTTCCCAATTTCGTCCAGAAAAGGGAAAAATAAGTTGGTATTGATACATCTACATCTACGAATTGCCGTGGAAGCCATTTCCAAGGTGTGTGGCACGGGTTGATTCCACTCCCGGCATGAATACTCGCTCCAGTTCTAGGACGAACCCCGCAAGTTTCCTTGGCCGTTAGGTACAGACTAAAGAGCAGACAGCGGAACAATGCACGGCAAAGCCCGAAAGTAGGAGTGTGTATATTTGCGGAACATGCCAACTTGCAGTTCATGGGTTAAGATACTGCTGTTGATAACTATTTTTTATACTATTTATTCATTAAATAACTAATTATTGCAGAAAACCAAATGATGCGGGGTATTTAAAGCGGGCAGAGGTGTTAGTAGTATTCATAATTGAGTTTTTAAAAATTACTACTCCTAGAGTACCACCAGCGATGGAAGAAGCGAGAAGAATATTGTGAACTGTCGAGCCCAAACAAATAAGGCATTGTACCAAAAGATGAGTCCACTGACATCAAATAACACTACCCTGGAAGTAAGGAAGCAGGAATATATATATACACGCACAGAGAATGCTCTTTTTGGAAGTGAATCCTGGACAGAAACACCTTAAGGGCAAAAGAGATTGGAAGCAATCGAGACATTTTTGATAAAAAAGACTATCGAATAATATCGGAAGGATTAAAAAGGAAGACCAAGAATGGAATACGTCAGGCAAATTACGAAGGACGTCAAACTAAAAAGTGTTGTAGAAATGAAGTGGTTGGCGGAGAGGAGAGTGGAGTAGAGAGCTCCAGCAAAACAATCTTCGGGTTAATGACATCTGATGATGTGCAAGTCTAGCCTACCTACATGATAGAAAACCTACGCCTTTAGTAGATGTAAACAAATATCAGTCGCATTAAACCTTAATTATAGTAAACCCTAATGGCGCAGTAATAGCGGATCGAAGACGCATGGTGAAACTAGAATTTGAGCGTGAGGCGAAAGGGTCAGACATGTGAGTCTTTTAATTATTCCGCCGTGTTTCGAAACCACCGTCGCCTCACCACCATTTAAAGCCCTTGTCCCTTTTCTTACTCCCCCATAAAAAAACTGGATCCACGCAAGGAAGGAAATGAGAACGGCTCAATGCACCGCAAGTCACAGGCGCTGCGGGCCCCGGCGATTTAAAACGTTTAAATTAGTCCACGGCGCACTCACTCTCCCCCCTTTTCCACTCTTTTGCACCACAAATTCAACACGGTTGATTTTTTCTCCAATTCATTTCCTTTCTTTTAAACCCAGGGAGTCATATCCCTTCCCCCACTATGTTCCCCAAGTCCCATACCCCTCCCCACAGCGTTTCTTTTCTCCCTGCCCGCCAATTTTACCACTCCCCCTTCTTCCCGCTTCAGCCTGCTTCCCACAACTTGGGCCCTCGGTTTCGCTTGGAATTTATCGGGTCGACGGTCACCGTGGCGCTGGGGGAGTTAGTTTCCTGCGCGCCGGGCCACCACACATACACCTGCCCCTCTCACGAGCGACAATCCTTCCCCCTTAGGCGACCCAGCCAAACGCCTTCTCCTTCCCCTCCCCGCCCTGAACTAAAGGACCGTGGGAGAGGGATGGAAGGGGTAAGGTTTTTGGGTGGGAGGTGATAGGGTGGGTTTACGTGGAGCGTATGAAGGAGGGAGAGGGTGGAGAGAGAGTTTAATCGGGGTGGGGTTTTTGTGAGGTTGGCGAACAGACCGACAGGGTGGAATGAGGAGGAGGAGGTGGGAGGGTGGCTGAGACTTCCAAGAGTATTATGGGAGGAAGGGAACTACGAGGACCTATGCAGGGAAATTGGGGAGGACGTTTAATTAGGGGCCTCCTCGATCCTTCTCCCCTCCCCTTCAACGATCCTCCCGACATCCAAGCAGCCTCTCTTCGGAATCGCGCCCAGCTCCCCGGCACACCTCGTCTGGCCGTGTTAGGATATCTCTAAGAATCGGCTATGATTTACATTTCAAGAAGCTGAACGTCTATTATAATCCGGACATTTAAATTCTGTACATTTTCTTAGATAAAACATTTTTACAGAATTCACAAAATATTTATGAATCATTTCCATAAATTATTTTAACACTCAATTTTTAAAGATATTTCCCAGCAATTTCGGTGGTATTATTTCATTAAATTTTGTTTAAACTTTAAACATGTTCTGCGGATATTTTATATCACATTTTGTAGGAATTCCTTATGAATTTGTATTGGAATTCCTTAAAAAAGTACCTCGACAATTCTGTCTGTAATTATGGGTTTATCACTGTGAAATCATCGATACAACAATAGAAACTGACCTTATTTACTGCTTTCTTTAAACTCCTCCAAATTGAGAGTTCTCGCTAAGGAATTCCAGCAGTATTTCGAGGATTTCATAAGACTTCCTTTACTATACCGAAACTACTCCTTCGGAAAACGAGATATCCGCTCATGATCCGGGAAAAATTCTTAGAAAACAAAGGTTTTTAGCAGGGATACGGACTAAAATGAAAAATTCTCCTTCGGTCATTATAGATATGACACCCGATATTTTGCCTGTAATTCTTTGAAAAAGATTCATCTCTGCAGTCTCTAATTGTCTCTAGTCGCGTTTCCTCCATTTATATGAGAAATTTTAATACTTGTCACATAGATTCCGGATTTTGTTTCTTGTCCTAAATATGTATCCTATATCCAAGCTGCACACTTCTGACGTATTTCCTTTAGTGACTTTCCATCATACTTCGTATTCGACGTCTCCTTATTTGTTGTAGTCGTAAGCAACCAGTTATCGTTGCACAATGCATCGCACAAATTTCCTTCTTCACCGACATTTCCCTGCAAATAATATCACGGAAGTCGCCCACGCCATTTCTGGGACAGTATGCCCGGTCCAATACCTTCTAAGTCTCTCTCCATCGAACACACCCTAACGCTTGGGCGAATATTTTCTCACCACCCACGTGGTCCAAAAGGGACGCGATCCTTTGCGATCAACCCATTCGCAATGGAAATACTCCCCGGACTCCGTTCCTTAGCGACCGGAGATGCCCCCACTCTGCCTAACATACCCTGGGTATTTGAACATCCTTAACACCTAACCCTACCAATGATAACTTCCGCTCCCCCATACACCCAACCAAAACCTTTTCACCTCCCCCCCCTTTGTATCCCTAGGGAACGCCACCGCAAGAGGGAACTGGGAAGAGTATGGGAGCGTTCCGGCGAAAAGAAAAAGGTTTCCGGTGAGGGCAAGAGAAAGAGGGGAAAATAAGAAGGATATACATCGTCCGAGAGAGTTTTTGGGAGGAGAATGAATTAACGGAATTAACTTGTTTTTTCATTCCATGTCTCCCCGCGAGACCAAACTCACACCATCTCCCTTGAGACTTTCTCGGCGTCCTTTCCTTAGCACCGATGATTATCAGAGATAAGGTAACAGTTATTCAAGCGATTTTCTCTCCAATTCAGTAGGGAGATAGCAGGGTTGATATAAGGGGGTCTTGCTGAAGAATTAAATGCTTGGTTTCATGTTTTCTCAGTGATATTTTTACTTTTTTTTGTAAACTCATGAGCATTTGACATCGAGTCTGAAGATAGTATATAAATAATTTACATTTCTCAATATTGTCTATTAAGTAGCAACAAGCTTGCCGATTTACAAATAAGCTTAAAAGTTAGTTAATAATTAATAATAGCATATTTTTCCAGGACTGATGTGGCGGAACTTATACTCGACTAGAAGAACATTTATAAATTTTCTTCCCTGATGAATGTTCAGTGTGACTGCTTACGATGTTTTACATCATTGTGAAGGGCTAAACAATGATGCGAAATATAGTACCCGGTCGTATTAAATATTTATCAGTGGACAACTACAAGCAATTCTTCTTTCAGCACATATTCAGTTAGAGCTACGGTAAAGCAACAATATTGTATATCGGTAAACTGAAATTCAGTTTGTTGGAACACTATACTATTCAACTGATGGAAATTTTAAAATACTACTGAAAAGAGTGACGAAGGAGAAAATGATACGAAAAAGGCATAAATGGAGAAGTGATGTGTAGAAAAGTGTGAAGTCGGGATTTTGGACGCCGAGAAGGATAGGAGGTTTAAACGAATACGGATGGCGATGAATGCAGAACATGGGGAACAATAAATGGTGAAAGGAACATGAAAGTAAAGATTATTTAGGAGTTTCCTTAGAACCCACTAGTATCCATTTGTGTAATACCTTTACCTCTTCAGTTCTTGTGTATTATACATCCTAGATTAGGGTACCATTTTCCGGAAGCTTATTAGGCATCAACCTGCAATATGGGTGGATGTAACGTACCCATTCTATACTCTACGTGCACTTCATCAAGTGCTTGCTTTTTGTTCTTTGAAGTCCCATTGCTCGACCGAATAGAGCAAAGATGCTACGCTTCAGGCTATGTCAGCATGAGTGCAGGAAGTAAAGGTTTATATATTACACTTTATTATTAACTCTTTTTTTAGAAATTTTCGCGCTCTGTAGACAAGTACAAACTACTACCTGTTAAAAAAACAACAACGAAATAACTAAATGAACATGCTGAACTTAATAAGTAACTCAGATTTGCCAACAGCAGATGAAATGAAATTATGAACAGACTTAAACTTCAAACAAGTTTATTGATAATAAACTAATGGTTCAGTTTTTATTCAAGTAGTCGGCAGGATTATTTATGATAAGACATAGCGTACGAAAATACACTTGACAAGAAAAATGTAAAATAACAGAAATTTGAATATTAACAATTGAGAATATTATAGTTTTAGTGCATATAGTCAGACTTTACTGGCTTTACAAGTAATCAAGTAAACAAAGTAACCAAGGAATGCCACATTCAAATGCCTTTGAGATTAATTAGTCTGTAATTCAATATATCTTCACAACTATACCGAGCAGAAATTTGAATAAAATATTTTTAATTTACGCTGTAGGTAGGTACTTTATTTCTTGGTTTAATATTTTTGGTACAATATCTTCTTTTCTCGCATCAGAATAAAGACCCAAATCAAAATTTTTTGAAGTTCAGAGGTCAATTTTAACATGTAGACGAATTATGAAATATAACGCTTTAACATTTCAAAAAACTATTAACATGCATGTAAAAAGGGTAATGCACCTACAAAACAGTAATGGCTGAATACACTGCCAAGGCTAGATATTGTTTTATCACATTAACAGATTAAACATATCTTGATTCTAACACCCCCCTGATTGCTATCACCTTATCTAAAACATATGTAATTCGATTACGGTTGATGATAAAGAGGAGAACTGACGAATGAAAAGACCATTTTTTCCAGGGGGAATGACCTCATTAGCATATGTTCGTATTTTTATTTTTTTTCGAATTCAGGGCCGAAAGGCTTAACTTTACGCGGGGAAAAGAACGGCGAACGAATACTAAGGCATTTTTCCTGAATTCCATGTTTCTTCAAGGACCCAAAAAGTTTCGACGAGCGAGAGGAAGCAAATATTTCAAAAAAACATTCACCAACCGGTGAATTAAAAAAAGGTGAAACATTTGTTAAAGCGGCTTTGAGGAGATGGTGACATTATATCGCGGTACGAAGGAATATTCGGGAATAAAAAAAAATGAGGGAGAGAGGAAGGAGGCGCGAGAAGACCCATCGCTCAAAATCAGGAGGATGATTTGCTAACTTTATAACAGCCTTGCCATTCTTTTTCCATTTCTTTCTCCCGGCTATTTTTTTTTCTCCCAAACTATAACTCCTACATCGACCTAAACTCACTGCTGCAAACACCCTCCCCCAAATCTGTCTCATCGGAAAACATCCATTTTCCACCAAAAACAACCACACACAAAATCCTTCGGAGGTTCGGCACTTTGGAGTTTGCCTAGACAGACCTTGAGTCACCAGATTATGGGATGCATTGGCGTGCCATGTGATATAATATGCGATATTATGTAATGCAAAAATATGTGGAGGCCGATTATTAATTGGATTGAAATTTTCTTCAAGCGAATTCATAAAGAAATAAGACGTACTGAGCATTGGTTTTTGGAACGTCATTGAAAATCACGCTGCCACAAGTCCACCACCAGTAGCTCACTTCTCCGGCTACTACATTTTTCATCCTATTTCGTTAATAAAAATCAACAAGTATTGTAACATTAGTGGTATATAACATACACGGTGCTAATATTGACAAGGGTAATAAAACCAGCATAACAGTTTATTTGACCTAAATTATCGTAATTTAAGACCAGTAGGTAAAAAACACGCTAGAAAATTACATTTACACTTTCTCGCATAATTCTGTTTAAGTTTAATTCCTTCAAAGATAATGTTTTTCATATTTTTAAAATGTTCCTAGAAGATTCTACTTTAAAATACCCCATAGTTTCCATGCTTTGACCAGGAACATGTTTCTGGGCTCAGACTCGGGCCCTTAATGAATTTCCTGGTAATATGATACTTGTAATATGTTTTGGGTAAGAATTGCCTGCATCTAGCTTCTGTGTTTTTCACAGTAAAGGAGCACTTTAGTTCTTTCATTTACTTTACTTTGACAATCATTTTACGAAACTTAAGCTCTTTTAACTTTCATTATTCTCACTATGAATGGCATGGAAGGAGAAAATGAGGGGAAGAGGACTGATGTGAAGTTCATGTAAACGATGTGTTGTTATATATTAGTTTCATACCATTTTTGTTATAACCACTTATGACGCGTGGAAAGAAGTAATGTATATAAATGTCTGCCGTAAATTCGGCAGTGTATCACTCTTATTTTCTCGCTTCTATCAGGGCTGTGTGAAATTTCATTTAATGTACTTCACAACATGCTGTTGCACCACATACTTCCCGACACAGGTGAACTCATTCCAATCAAGAGAACTCACAAAAACATGAGGAAAATTTGAAAACCAAATTCTCACCCTTCACCCTAAGAGAGAAAGTATGGGGTTGAAAAACTGATACGAATGGTAAAATACCCAACGCTTTTTGAGTTAGATTCGTTGTGATAATAAAACAGGAGAAAATTATAAGTTATGCATGCAAACATCACATGAATAGAACAATGGATTATTTGCATTACATCACAAAAATGCAGAAAAAGTGCATTTTTCAAAGAACATGTGAATAGTCAACGATATACTCTTTTCTGAAGTACACCGGACGTTCACACATGAGAGAGACATCACACTGTACTTTCATTCTTACATCTTCATCCTTGCACTATATTCAAGTAGTCAGTATTCGGAGTAAATTTGACATAATGGTGAGTAGTGAAATGCGTTGCGGGTAAAAGTATTTATCGTTCCATTGTGTAGTGATAGAATTGATTAATTTAAAAAATGAAATTTAACTCGTAATTTGTTTTTAAAAAGTCTTATAAGAACTAAACAATCAATTAATAAAACATGCTTTTGAACTTCCTTCACTCGGCTAGATCCCTGGAAGGGAAATGCGACGGTATCCAGCCCATTCTACTCATTTAGTAGCAATAATTTCAATAGAATTATGCCTAGGAAGGCGAGCCATTACTGAAACTATAAGCACTAGTTAACTAAAGAGTAGGTGATTAAAACGGTAAGGAAATGAATAACTAGGGAATGAAGGAAGAGAGAAATCCGGCGTCAGAATAGGCGTTTGAAGGAACTTGTCAAGAGTCCAATTACACTAAAATTTTACATCCTATACGAAAGTCAGAGAACTACACATGGAAAGCTCACCACAAAGTTCCCGAATAGAGATCCAAATTCAAGGGAAACATTTCCTTCAATTCTGAAACTCGAACCCAGGTCATAAGTATACCCAAAAGTACTTAAGCCACAGAAGCATCCCTTTGCCATGGAAATGTTTAAGACAAAGAACATCACGCAAATAAACACTAAAATAAAATCTACTCGCTGAGTTTTCAAATCTATTTTGTAACAAGGTATTCACTGAAGTCATTTTTGTTATTTTAGAGCAGGTTAGGAGCAGGTTATTTAAGAGCAGAGCAAATGCACAAATGCCTGAACTCAGACTTCGGTTAATTCATACAAATCTACGCGCTCCCTTCCATTTGCTATCTCCATCACATTCAATTTACAATTCAATCGATGACTCTGTCGAACGGAATTTGCCGAAAAGGCCTGGAGCTCATCTTGATAACGGTGGCATTTTGCGTGGCTTAGGTCCCTTCTTATGGGAGAATGAACGTTTTGAAAGACTTAATTTGAAATGTTATCACCGTATTTTCCATATATTTCAAGTTCAAAAATACGTTTGGTGTATTTACATAGTTTTGACTTAATTTTTTATAATCATAGGAATGAACATTAATTTCATTAGTAAACCAAATAACTACTCCCATTAAGCAATTTAACTACAAGGAGCAATTAATAGCGTAACATAAAGCAACTTGCATGCGAGAGAGGAAAGGAATTCCTTAAGAGGAAATCAATATTTCCTCTTAAGCCAAAAGCTGTTACATTAAACATTTAAAAGTCATTAAGAGGTAAGTCATAAACAATGGCTTACCTCTTCATGGCTTACATAAACCATGGTCTGACTTGGCAATACTGTTATTTGTAGAAATAGTTTCAACGCAGCAGGCTCGGAATTGACAGGATAGAAAGAGGTTACGCGTCGTCTGGTCAAAATGTATTTGCTGCAGAACACCGAAAATTTCACATGTTAATAAGAAATACCTTTAATGAGGTTTTTAGTCAATAATCATCAAAGCGGGTGCAGACTCGCTACCAAGCGTCGAAATGTCATACACGGCATAACTTATCTGTCTCTCAACGAGATTCCACCATAAATAATTGCCCAAAAGGTGCACAAAAGAAAACTGAGCGCCACCTTCTGTCAAAGTCATATCAGAAAACATAGATCGTAATCCCACCGCCGGTTACAACCTGAGTCACACTTGTAAACCTATCCTCAAGATTATGGGAGAGTCAAGACCTCCGGATGTTACATAATATCCCCGCCAAAATTTCGGACTTGACCTACCCATGGGGTATGTATTGACTTCCACCTCTAGTCAAAGCACTCACCTCTGCCCTGAGGACGATGCTCGATTCGAGCATCGAAACGTTGGCCGCCATGGACCTAACTACCCGGTGTAAACCCCGAAAGGTCGCTGACACACATCTCTCTCTCTCGGTGCATCCTTGCTGATACTGTTTTCCCAACTAAACCTTGGTAGTCCTGCAGATCTGCAGACTTAGCTGTCACTGTCCTTGTTTCACTGCTGTATGACAGTACTATGCGGTTGACTTTTTATGCAGCCGAATCTTGGTTTTTCATGTGATCATATCTGAATTTTATAATTGGCAATAGGAAGAAGGTTCAGTTTCCAGAATAATTCCGTTTTTTACTGAATTTAAAAGTGGTAATATGAAATACGCTACCTTAACATTATCATTGATTCCATTGCTTATCATAAAGTGGCCTTGAAATCTTTTCTGGTCACAAACTCGGTCCCTAATGAACCATCCAATAGGTTAGACCTGGCGCAGTGAATTTCCTATTTCTATAACTCACAAATGTACCTATGTCGTCTTACGAAAATTGATTCAGCCGTTTTCGAGATTAAGTTTGTACGCACGTAGATATTCATACTCTTATTATTCGCTAAAGATTATCAAATATGTTGGTAACAGAGAATGGTTGAAATGGAGGTTTCCTCTTCAAAACAGTTCTGATGCGACATTCCCCACCCGCTAACTCCACGCTTCCACTTCCCCTATGCATCCCCAAACGCCACCCACAACCCCAAGATCTCCCCTTAAAACTCCCCCGCCCTCAGCCCCTCATCCTCCGCTATAGTTCTCCTCTTTTTCCACCTCATCTCCTCCTTATCTCCCGAGCCGAAACTTCTCGACTTACACATTTCGCTCGAATACACCAACAAGCCCAAAATAAGGCATTTTAAGTGTTATTCTCCTCCTCTCCATCCCTACAACCCTACACCGCCCATGAGTCCCGTAGACACGCCAACGGTCTTATCAAAAGTGAGGCAACTTTTTGAAATTAAACCTTCTGTCGACTTCTTATACGGCTCCAATCTCCATCCTCTTCTATCTCACAGGCGAGACCTGGGGCGCCGTTAGCGTAATGCCGGCGGAAAAGTTTGCAAGATGTGAGTAGTAATGCCGGATTGCATTCCCCCCTACCCCTGCCGTCCTCCTGAGGACTCTTGATCCGAGGAATACGATTTGGGTCATGTTGGCAGAAGGAGCGCTTAAATATTAGCCTTTTTGAAGAAAGAATGAAGGAGCGAGGAAAGTCTCCTTCACAGCTTGCGCTTTGAGAGGCAATGAAAAATGCCGACCATGCAGAAACAACTGCTTATGCACGTGGGAACAATCTGCCAAAATCTTCTTGGGATCCTGAGTGCTCTTTAACGTCGTTTCTTTGATGGCTCCTTTTTAATGGAAATATCCGCAAATAGTCGAGCTAGTCCGTTGCTGCCAATATTTCTGGAACGAGTGGAGTGGGAATTTTCTCATTAGCCGCGAGAACAAATGCTGAAATATGATAAGTCGTGGCTAATCTCCTTCGGTACTCACGAACCAGTATTTTGATACGCTATAAATATGGCTTCCCATTGAATCATATGTAGCTAATTAGAGATGCCTTATAAACAATTCGGTAGCATCTAATCTTTGTTCGTATTTAAAATACAAATAACCAGAACTTTATTTTACATCTGCTTAACTTACACACTATGCCTATAGGTAATGTAGAGGCGATAAAACAGGAGATACTTTCTTTTGAATAGTTGGGCACGGGGATTTTTCCCACAGATCAGGGTTTCCTAGGATAAAACATAAATGCTATTTGAGTCCCAAAATTCCTTCAATGGTCCCTTCAAGCGTTCAAGTAAATGTTGCTGTTTTGGAGTAGAATCATACTTGATACTGCTGAAAGGAGTTGTGGGTATGTTTTATAGTTAACCGTGATGCAAGGTGCGTAAGCATGAAAAGTCGTAACCAATATCTTTCGGTATTCATCACGTACCAACATTGAAATAAAGAGTTAACCTCACCTCTTAATCCGCTGCGTGCATCTAAGTGACAATATAGTATGAGAAAAGAGAATTTTGACAAATGAGCAAAATCTACATTTTTAAAAATGTATTCACCCGGGCTGGGATTCCAACCCAGCTCCCCACAAATTCGCACGAGGTGCTTTAACCAAACATGCTACCCATATACCCTCTTCCTCTACAAATATATTAGGAGTTTAAAAGGAAAGTTGTATGAACTAGGTATCATTAGCGTAATGTAACTTTTGTATAGCGTGTTCCATGGCGAGTAGATCCGCTCTAATAGATCACTTAGGAATACGAAGTATCCGAGCTCAGTTCAAGCATATGAATGTGAAATCATCGTTAAATTGATTGTGCAATTTGATTTAAGAACATTCTCGGCGAGTGACTCCGCTCAAGTTACGGTCATTGTTGCATGGCATTGTTCATAGCATCCGGAAAACTAACTAAAGGCTGATTGGCTGAGAGTGTGTTTAAAACAGCATGCAACACACTATGTCAAATTAAAGTTAATAAAGCTACGACTGTTGATGCATCAGTAAAAACCTGAAAATCCCTCACTGGAGATGAAATTTTACAAAAATGCACGACATTGTACGCTACCAATGTTTTAGCAGCTATTCCGACCCCAGAGGCAGCGGGGTAAAGACCTCGCCTGCTAATCCGAGGTTCGCGGGTTCGAGGACCACCTGGGTAGGATTTTCGCATGCCCAGGGCATGGTTTCTTCTGTTAAGTCATTTAGCAACTGGTCTAAAATTACGATAATGTAGATCAAATAAACAGTTTTGTTGTTCGGCCCCCGAGAAACCTGAATACAAGCCAATGGCTTACCGGGATCGGAGGGGTTTACAAACAACCATAATCGTCCAAGAGCAAAAAAAAGGATGTTAGAGTATTTAAAAACTACTTAAATAGACAGAGATATGTACAAGATACACAAAGAGCATTCAAGTCACAGTGACAAATTAAGTCAAAATCATGATAGAACAATTGAAATTATTACCTACACTACCCATAAAAAAGCCAATCCCTTCGTAATTAGAATGAATGAATTAGTACCTAAGTATTACCTCTCGTACAATTTATTCAGAAATTAAAGCGCAAAGGTATCAGAACTTACTCCTCATTCTGTCTCCATAACTATTCTTTCTAGCTAGCACAGTTGAGGAAAAACGGGATACAACATAAATGTCAAATACTCTGTCTGATGATTGTCTAACAGACACATATTTCTGAACTGATACACGTGTTTTTCAAGCACACTATATATATATTTTTTTTTTTTCACGCTCATATAACACAGTAAAATACTTAATCTCGGTTTTATAATCTGTGGTTAAATGTTTTCCCAGTATTGCTACCGAAGTTAGTTCGCTCTCCTGTACATTACGCTCATGTCAACTGTCTGATAATCGATATTCTGATAAAATAAGCAAAACCCTTGCTTTCAGTTAGGATCAAGTAAACGAAAAGGCTACGTTAACTTGCGTTTAGCGTTAACCAGACATTATCAAACAGGACCTAAAATCATTAGACTCATTCTTCTTTAACGTTTCCATTCCATCTTTAATCTTTCCTTCTATTGGCACCTTCAAATACACACCCAGCCTCCATGCAATAAAATGAAAAAAATGCAGATTATAGAAGATACAACAACCTTAAGTATTGGGTTGATAGTATTACATCAGCTTCTCACGACGGTAGATTACATTTAATTTCACTCACATCGCGAAGCGTGACGAATTCTTTATTTTACAACATTAATATGTAATAAGGCGCCGTCCATGAAATCAGGTAGTGAATTACAAAACCTAAGAAACGGAGATCAGGATGAAAAAAGTCGACTAAGAAGGAAGGAAGTAATCTCAAACGTTTTCCTCGGAACAATATGGCACCTTCGGCGGACGTTCAACCGAATTCGTTCCAGATAACTCCCTTTTCTCTCTCCACGTCGACCGAGGAATAACAATCACACAAGTCACATCGATTCGAAGCGGCAGGCAGGCAGTGTGCGGGGAAGCAGTAAAAACGGAAAGTCGGAAGCATCCATTGCCGACGGAAACGGCATTAAGGTAGCCTTTTCCCCCAACGGACGCCCCAAAGTATCCAAAAAGCATTTTTCCGCGAGTTGCGCAGCCGTTCGTCTTTTATTTTTTAAAGGTGTTCCCGTGATCGCCCGCAGGCGGCGACATCGCAGTTTAAATAACGACAAAAGAAAAAAGGGAGCATCGTACAGCTTAGCATGGGACGCGGTTTCACTGAGAGATGAAATCGTTTTCGCTGTATTTTTTTTATTATGTTACCTTCGGTTTTATCGCTTATATAGGCAGTCCGGATGACATAAAATGTTTAAAAGGGTAGAAGCGGAAACGTATCACAAGAAATTGAAGAGATGAGATGTAGAAGAAGATATAGAGATGGAACTCTTGATAGGAATCGAAACCTGTATGCCGGCCGGTGGTACGGTCTGAAACCCCTTACCTTGTCCCCCATATCGTAGGGAGTCCATCCACCTCTTAAGGATGATTTAGATTTACATCTTCATATTGACTCAAAAGCCGCCGCAAGTGCGTGAGGAAGGGGGTGAAAGTCTTCATTACGGTTCATTTTATGATAAACGTTTAGATTCAACCATTGTATAACTCCGCTTAATAAAATATCGAAAGATAGATAAAATAGCGTAAAATATATGGAAATAAATGTACAAATTATGGGTATAACTGCCCAAAGGACATCCAAAACACATGGCAATTTCTAGTACTTCAGATAACTCAAACACAAACAGAACATTCGCGGGGCTGTATTAAAGATACTAGGATTTATGAACCCCACAGTAAAGTTTCTCTGATGAAAAAGTGAAAGTAAGATGCAACTTTGCCCTGGTTAGGCCACATTTCGAATACGCTGCATTCATTCGGCACCCTGCACAGAAACGTTAAATTTGCAAAGGAATACAAAAAGTGCGGTTTTCCTTGGTAAAATACCAGCTAATAGATGGACTAGGTTAGGAGCCGGTAGAGACCTGGAGGTTACCAGTTAGGCTTAAAGTTCTTGAAAATTTCAGATGAAGGGAGTTTTAATACGACATGGAAGATATTATTTTAATAATAATAGACATACACGTGGCCGCTAGGGTCTTGTGTTGCTGCGCTCCATGCCTATGTACCTGTTAACTCTAGTACATCAATACAAGAGTCCATATTAAAAATCGTTGCTAAGTAAATGCTTAAATACTATATAGATCACAAAAAATACTATAACGTTTTATTATTCCTTCCGTTTATTACGAAACACATTTATACACACGTATATTTATAAGGTATTTTAAGGAATCAGATTAGCAAACGGTATTTTCGGAATAAAATGGTTAATTGAAATGCACAGTAGCAATTTCATGCGTAATGAATAAGAAAGTAGAATTTAAAGCTGCTTAATGATCAATCCCCAAATTATCTTCTATATACTAGTACGAATCTGGAGCAAGCATTAAGGAATGGGGCCATCATATTACATATTTTTTGTATCAATACTATTACCCAAGGTGTGAAGTGATGTGGGCATCGTAACCGATCGGTATCGCCGATATTTGAAGTAAGAATACCGTTTCGTTTCATACCACTCAAAACTCATAATTAGGAGGAGGTACTTATTAACAGGTTAGAAAAACAAAAGTTAAGAGTCCGAGTAGGAAGAAAACTCACGCTCACAAAAGTAGTCACCGTGTTCTCGGCAAGCAGGAGACGGAGCGAAGTTGAGGCGAAGGAATTCCTCAAGGCGCCAGCCTTCCACCCGTGCGAGTCAAACAAAATATCCTCGTCTGCTCTTGCACAGCCATTTATATATTGGTTGGCGATGCATTTTACAGGGGTAGTCAAAGGACCTCTCAATTCTACTCCATTGCATTCCGTGTCCTCCACCCCGTAGAGTGACCTGTGGACTCACCTGCTGTTCAAGTGTTCACATCGCGGCCGACCTTTCCCTATCGAACTTTGCCAGTATGCACGTTGAAGTTGTTCGTATTCTTGATTGTGAGAAGAAGTAGGGCAGTGTTGCCTAATTTTATGAGAATTTATCTGAAATTGTTGAATGGACGCATAGACGTTTCATCGGAAACTTACTCTGCACAAATCTCAGTGCTCACTCAGTCTGCACAAATCTTGTGTTGAGAACCGAAGGCAGTTCTCCGCTGATTGAATCCGAGGACAACGATGTCCCTGGATGCTTCCGGTACTGCAATCTAACGTGAGGAAATCTCGGAAGGAAGGATGGGAACCAGGGGTAATTTGAGGGAAAGTAGATTTTTGGAGCTACGAATTTAATCTTACTGCCAGCTATGGCTACCAGTAACAAGCTATATTTCCCAACAAGCAACATTTGACCATCAATGCCTTGGTTTGCATTTTGTTTTGACTGGAGCTAATGATAAGTTATTGCTGCCAATGGTATAGAAGGAGGTGAATATTGAGCCCGACTCTCACTTTCCCTTCGAACTATACGAAATGACGCTGCGTACTGACCACTGCACTTTGCAGCTCTTTATTTTTTATTACGGAAGTTAATTACGCGTTAATTTCAGGCGAAACGTGCGAGAACTTGCATTGGAACACAAACTGTGAGAGTTCATATGTGCGCACTACAAATAGTTAAGTATGAGTGGAGGGGGAATCATTCTATGTTGCAACCCGTAAAACCTCGTTTACAGTATAGAATTGTTATGCGTTGAATTAACAAACCTAAAGATTATTTGAAAGCTATCGTAATTCACTAACCATCTCGACATAATTTTACAAATACCAGATATAGAGGATCTCCATTACGGAATCACTTTTGGCATACAAATTCACTACAATGATTATTAACCCAATTGCAGACTGAAATTTTTTCTCAGCCACTAAGTATTTATAACCTATATTTTATGCTTATAAACAATTAATAATTTTAGCTGACAAAAATAACGCACGCGCGCCTGATTATACAAGGATACAAAAATGGAATTAAAAAAATCGCGCGTCAGTCACGAGTAATCGGAGGCTCCGATTGAAAGTGCGGCTAACACTCGCTCCTTGAGGGAGTTTTTCAGAAGTAAGATTAGCAGCATACAGGGTTTCCCGTTATATAATTTGAAGGTATTCAGCATATGTGAAGATTTAGGATTTGGAGGAGCTTGAAGTAGGAGTGAAAGTAAGCGAGGAACTGATAAAATGTCTTTGATTTGCAGATAATCACTCGTTAGTCAGTCAGTTGGCAAAGAGACTGCAATCATCGCAGAACGTAACAAAACCACTTTGGGTGGTATGGATTGAAGATCAACCACTGCAAAACGAAAGCGTTGGGATTCTCTAATGGTTTGAATACAAGATTAACCATCAAAAAAGGACGTGGAGCAATTAACGCATATAAATAGCCTTCTAGAGGCAACCTGGTTTGGTAGTAGGCATAGAGAGAAGAATATCTCTGGCCAAGGAAGAATTAGCTAGCACAAAAAAATATGTAAGAGTTACTCTTAAGCAGAAGCGTGACGAAGAGACATTCTAAAACCAAAATTTGGAGTGTAGTTTTGAATGTCTCCGAAACTTCATCCATGTGGAAGATAAATGAACGCAGATCCCATGTTTTTTATATTTGGGTTTAGAAAATGGTAGAGAAATGATAGGTGCTGATAATAAATAATAATTAATAATGGCTGGATGAATTGGAAAACAAAGGAGGATGTGTTAAATATGGTGAAGGAGGAAGAAAATTGGTAGTGATCAATTTAATGGAGGCGGAAGGAGTGATTGGAGGATATAGTGAAGG
The DNA here is from genome assembly GCA_963573305.1 of Pyrrhosoma nymphula. Lineage (NCBI taxonomy): Eukaryota > Metazoa > Arthropoda > Insecta > Odonata > Coenagrionidae > Pyrrhosoma > Pyrrhosoma nymphula. The sequence goes on from OY754334.1 coordinate 45,190,035, forward strand.
AAAATATGATAATGCAGGGAATGATCGAAGGGAAAAGTTGGGCAAGAAGAGAAGACGTAGGACAAGACCAGGGATTTTGGACGCCGTGCAGGAGGTTATGAGAATAAATAAGTTACGATAAGGATACAATAAATCATATTTTACAATTCATTTGAAAATTATCCTCACAAGGAAATTATGCCAATCTAAAGGGGTACATATACCAAGCGTCAAATAAGTGACAGTGTATATTAAAACAACGACAAAAAAGGCTACCTTAACATCGCTAACATGAAAAGGGAGACGATAGTTCGAGTTATTTCCGTAGAGTGTGGGATTAGGCTTCGATGGCGAATATCTCGCATAAAAGATTGATAGCCGATGTAGTACGGGTAGGTTGAATAGGTATTCTGATATTGATGAGGGTTAGGCGATCAGGACGGACAGATATCGAGTTACGAGTTTTATGTATGACTATGCAGTTATTTGCGACACAATAGTATTTGACTGAACCAAGAAAAAGCAAGAACAGTTCTTGGAAGCATGTATCAATGGTCATTGTAAAAACACCATTTGGTGTGAAAATCGAATCATATGCCATCAATTGTGGTATAAGACCAAAAGGTAAGGCTGAATAGTTTTACAAATGGTAAGAATGCACAATTTTGTAAAATATCATTAGAAGGATGCCAGACATTAAAAGAATATTACTTCAAGATTAAACTTTACGGAATTAGTTCGAGGATAACATACAGTGATAAATAATTAACTCTCTATAAAAGAGCCATTCCATTCATTACTCCTAGAAGAGGCTTTTCTTAAACATCAAGAACGAATCAAACAAACTTAATTAAAACAGTTGCATAGTCAAACAGATACAAAGCAATATATCAGCACTTACACTGCAATGCAGTATATGGTTTGGGTAAAGAAAACCCATCCTATGATCTATCCATCTAAAAATACATTAACTTTCCAAAGGCAATGTTCCCCATTTAATTGGTATTACGTTTAAGGAGGAGAAAGTTTCCATCCATTCAAAAGTGATACAACGTCGGTAACAGAATTAATTTAATTGATGTAACATAGAATGCTAAATATTCAATGCCACGCCAACGAAGTCCAATTAAGTCGCCCCTTCTAGAAGATAGTAGAAATAGGATCTTAAAAAGGCGCTCTAACCAAATTATATCGCGAGGTGAACTCTCAAATATTCAAACAATACGCGAAAAAAATGAGACACTAAAAAATTCATACAGATGACGGATACTGGGACGATCTCTCAATTTATCGGTATTCTGCGCACAGAAGTAAAAGAGTATGCCAACTTCTGTACAAGATACTCATTAATTAACCAGCTTCCATTATGTAATTCATAATTAGTAACTTATAAACAGTAATACTGGCACTTAATATCGAATATATGTTTTACCATCAATCCCTAAGCCCTACAGTTTTCAGTCCCAAAGAATTCCTTCCAGAAAGATAAAGGAAATATATTCCACATAACAAACAGTAATAGCTCACACAGCATCAAGATCATTATTTAGAAATTACATTTGCCGAGAAACGGAAAACATATACATCTATATCTCTTACGGTAAAGCCATACATATTTAAAAATAATTAATAACTATGCATTATACAATATTATTTTAATATTATAACCAATGTATGCGAGTTGCATCATACACAATCTTGGTCATTTAATTTACTGATTTTCTAGTTAAATATATTTTTGTAGGAACAACTTGTCACGTGACAAAATAAATTAAGCTATATATTAAGTCCTACATTCACAAAACTACTAATTTATTTTTTACTTTAGCACATCAGGGTATCGAGCATAATTTTATAGCTACATACACGTCATTCACTGTGGAGAGAAAAAAATATAGTTCGCGGTTACTGAAAACTTTTGAGGGAAGATTTTGAAAGGATCGGTTGGTGGGTTTTTAAAACTTATTTCTCCTCACATAACTCATAACTTACAACTTTGAATCTTGACATTTAGTAAATTAAGCAAGTACAAATCAAGTGTATTAGAAGTGCGCCGGATAAACCACCAGAAACAAATTCCTGACTAAATCCCTGACCTTAGGCGTTATAAGGATACACATACGACGAAACATAAACAAGAAAAGAGGGAGAAACATATGCAAGCAGAACAAAAAAGGCGGATAACATCTTGGAGGATGTCTACCGGATCCCAAAGCCCGTGTGCAGTGCTCGTGTGAAAAAATTAATAGTATGGAAGTGCATCGTTTGCAAGAGGGGAAAGGATCTCAACGCAGCCTCTGTTTTTCCCACGTCTCATTTTTTAACAACTTCCTCTATTTAACGCGAGGCAGCACATCGATCGTCCCCACCCTTTCACTACACCCCTAGCTATTAACCTCCTCTTAAACATTCCCCTTCCCCTCCAATGCCCTTTCCCCTTAATCCCTGCGGTCAAATGATTGATTGATTGCTTTGAATTCCCACCCACCACTCACGATAGTACTCTCCTCTGCTGCCTCTCCAGCAGAGAAAGAAGGGTCCACTTCAAAACCTTTTGCCAAAGGCGCGCTCATCCCTCCTCTGACGCGGAAAAATCCGAAATATGGACGACTCATCAATTCACTGCGCCGTTAGTGAATCGTTTATGTATGCATTGGTACGCTGATGACGTGGCAGGGGGGGAGTTGGAATAGATTAACAGGGCGTGGCACAGATGGATGGCTCCTTTTTGCCCCCTGACGTTGCGGAGCGAGAAATAACGCGGTCGAAAAAAATGAAATCGCTGACCACTGATCTGCGACATCAAAGCGGAAGTCGGTATTCGGGAACTGATAGCAGCACTAAATGACGAAAAAGAGATCCGAGGTCGATAAGCTTGCTGTTTGGACAGTGGTGTTTATCGTAATGGAAACATTTACATGAAGTATTCCTAGGTCACCAAAAATTTTATAATGATGAACAAGATACTGCTTAAACAATTCCGCGATAAACGTGAGACGTTCAATAAATAACGTAAAATGAATGTTTCGCACTATTTCAATTTCAACTCTTGCTTTGTTCAAACTATTTCGTTCAAACTATTTCATTCAAACTATTTGTAACTGCATACACGATATCTTTATATATACATTTCCGCATTAACTATTATATTTTCATTTATTTCCAGGGGATGGCAGCGCAAATATCACGTTTCAACACGCAATCGGCGACTGGTGTATGTTGGGAGCAAAGATTGCTTTCCGGTGAAAAAGCAAGCCGATAATATTTATTCTCAGATGTTCACGGGATTATTAAGGATGCATAGCAGAGGATAGTAGCCCTGAAAGCGTGGTTACAGATGCAGAAACAATAAGGAATTTCTGTCGATAAAGTACGATGACTTAGACTTACAGAGTATCATCGTACCATGCAGGTATAATGCCTCTCACATAAAGCTGGTAAAAGGTCATAAAATTGAAAGTATTAAGTTGATCAATAGGATTCAAGAGGAGAGCAATTGACAGCATAAATTTTAATTAAAGATTAATTCAAATTGTCAACTAAAACAAAGGGATTTTGACTTCTATGCATGCATAGACGTCAAAACCCCTTTGCTTATATTGATATTTTGGATTGATTTTTTAATTAAAATTGAAAATTAGAGTTTTTTAGCCAATACATTAGGAAACTAGGAAATGGGTTTAAAACCCGTATGAAATATGCCTTGTCAAATAACTGTTGCACAATTTATTGAATACATCTTGTTAATTTGGCCAATTTACTTCAACGTCTATACCAATATAAAGTATTTGAGAGTGAGATTGTAAAAAATAATAATTTTTAGTATGATAGACATAGTTATTTTCCATGAATTAACGCTGATTAACGAATCTACTAATTAAATTCTTTACAAATTAGCTTAAAATGCAGAAAAATATATACGTAAACGCCTTTTTTGAAGCAGAATTAAGCAAGATGGCAAGTAAGTCCATAAAGCAAGTAAATTTACGTAGTGTTCATTTTTACAATGTGGGATACATGATTTCAAACAACGCATCACGTTAAATAAAAAATAGGTGGAAAATATAATAAAAATATGGGTAAAGATATGGGACTGACATGACGCAGAGAAAAGAAGTACGACCACTTACTGCTGATTTAAGAAAAGAAAGTCTTTGAAGTGATCCGATGCAAATATTGATAATTAGATGATTAAAAAAAAACGTCTTTCTATTAAAAGCTCACATCAGGAGTCACCCTCTCTCGATATGCATAAATATGCGAAATTTTCCGGTAAAATAATTAGTCGTCTCGACTGGGTTTCGAACCAATACCTCTCAAATTCAAGCCAATTACTTTAAATAGTTATTCTCCCAGGCGTCCACTTCCACTCTTGCGTTTCTGACGGCTTATAAGAACTACACGTTCTTTAAAGTCCAGAGCATGCAAATCTACGAATAACTCGCATTCGTCCACGAAGTTAAATAACGCTAATGGAGCCCAATTGTCACTAGTCTGTCCCATCGGTACAATATGCATGTTTACTAAATTACAAACAACAAATGAATGAAACAAATGAATGAAAATTACGAGCAATATATTGAAACGTGGGCATTAAACCTTGAAATAATCATTGAATCTACAAACCTACTGCAGTAAAACGCCACACATAAGATTGGAAGGCCTTTAAAATCTGAAAACAATAGATACCTATCGACGTGTTACTATCGACTGATATAACAAGCAGGAATATTATTATGTCAGCAAAATTAGACGGAAAAGGAGAAAGAGACATCAAAATGAGAAATATCAGCCAACAAACGGCAACTATTGTTCAACGGAATGATGAGCTATTAAATTCCCATTTAAACGCGATGAGCTTGCTGTCATTCATCAAGGATGCTAACTTCATCCAGGCTGTAATAAGCATCTCAATCACGTTTAATTTCTATTTTCAATCCTTTTACGTCAGTGAAAGGGATGTTCAAAGACCTAACAAAAGAGAAAGCATACCGATAACGTTCAATATAGCCGTCCAAATTCATGAATGCACAGGGGATCACGCGCTTAATGTGGAGATTGACAACCTGGACTATTATTATAATGGAAAAAACGAAATTGACTCGAAAACAATTTACAATACGATCCAAGCACACAGTATTCGACAAAATCTTTAGAACTATCTGTTATCTTACGTTTTAGCCAAATTTTTTCGAATGAAAGAGAAGCACCAAAATCATCTCACTGATATAATGCGCAAGTCATTTTAAACCATCGGAACGGTTAAAATCATGAACAAGAATATTTCAAAAATCAGATACAGAATATTCAATCGATTGTTATCTACGTTAAAACTTTGCCGAAGGAAAATTTGAGGGGGAAAAGTAAAATTTTCTCTTATTTTAAAGTTTTACGCTTAATCGACGCCAACATAGTTTCGAGTCGTGCCAAAAATCTGCTGACATGAATTGCGTAGTAATAAATAATCAACCAAATTGTCACCGGAACTGCAAGTTAGGAGAGTATTAATGAGCGCCATCCTTGTACATAAATCATTCCTTTACATATATACTGCGATCGCTAACTCAGTACAATTAACTTACTAGATAGGTTAAATGAAGATATATTTCGATTCATTTCGAAGAAGCTCAATAAATCTTAACAAAAAAATAGGGCAGAGTCGGAATCATTATATTCAGGATAAAAAGTCAGGAAGAAAAATGATAAAACCTGAATGGATGGATAAAGACATAGCATACAGAATTTGATGTAATTATTTAAAAATTGGATCCTATTGGTATTGTAATATTCATTCTTTGCGAAATATTTGTTTTCCAGTCGGTAGATCATGAGGCTTAAATTTAAATACTAATACGATTACACACATCTATAAGATGGTACATTTAATCAATACCTTGCCCTCCACTTATCTTATCTTCTGGGCTCATTTAAAAAGGCCATAGCACCCTAGTGCACAATTGAGCCATCACCTTTCACACATGTATAATGCACTCACTCATTTTCACTGTTCACTTTTTATACAGAAAAACATTAAATATGTACATACATTAGTACACTCCTATAACGCACAGGTACGAAAGGCGATTCCCTTCCACGCTCATCCTTGGTCACTCCTTTCTCCTCTCACAAAAAGAAAAAACGCAGGATGGTTGCTCTGATGCACGATCCTCCTCCGTATTTCACTCTGCTCCCAACTTAATTAGCATAGGTGATCATCTCCATTACTATGTCTCACTCCCCATACTTTGGTTTTTACTTCCTCCCAGAGTCCAACTTGACCGCGTGCGTTATTCTCAAACGCTCTTTCTTCACTCCTTGTTTAAAACTCTCCCCGTTACTAGGTGTTGGTGTTTCGCTATTATTGCTCTGCTTGCCCTATTGGCTGTTGTTTCTCCACTTCCCATTATTGTGTATTCGCCACGAGTTCGTGCTACACACGCCCAATATAGCGTACGTTTCCGTCTCCCCCGATGTTGACAACAATGGCCCAAGCTGTTATGTTACAGTATGGTGGCAAGATTTTTGAGTTCCCAACCTAATGGCTCGTGATCGAGGATCAGGCTGAGGAGAATTGTTAGTGCAATGCCAATTCTAACATGGGTATATGTAGAATGCACAACAGCATAAATGTAAAATACTCCGTCCGTCGAAAAGGCCGTTAATCTGTGGCCAATTCTAGGCCAGTGTACATGTGTGCGGCAGGGGTGGTGGTGTTAGCTGGGATGCATAGGGCCCTGCCCAAGCTTACTAAATTCAGTGCTGGCGCCTCCGACTGACGCATCACCTCTCAAGCCGCTCGCAGAATTGTTAATTTTTTAATTTTCAAGTTCAATTCCACGAATATTATCGTAAACACTAAACAATTTCATGTGATAATTCGTCTAATATTTTCATATTTTATCTAATTCCTGTTGCTCTCGGTAAAATTTTCGGTAAAACGTTTTATAAAATCGACTAATTTTATAAAAATGAGCTTGCTAACGATAAAACCGTTTTATAAAACCCAGTTTTATAATACGTTTCACGGAATAGGACAGGTTCTATTTCCATAAAACCGTTTTATGCAACAACCAATGAGATGTTTCGCTCATAGCGTTGATAATAATCTCGTATCCATGGGAAGCCAAACAAGAAAAAAGTAAACAAACATGGCTGGAAGCTCATGGAATGTTGAGGCAGTACCTTTCTTGTTAGAAGAATGCGTTACAGCCTTAGCACCGTTGAGTGTGATCAGAATGTAAGTAAATAAACAATACATATAGTTATTAACCAAACAGTTTTCCAAAAGAAAGTGCATTTATCACTTCACGTGTTCGCAAAGCGTCTCATAGATAGCAGGACATTGCGGTTTTATGAATAGTTTTACCACAGTCGTTTTACCCTGATTAAGCAAGTACGTTTTACGTACGATTCATAAAATTTTCAATAAAAATTTTTATAAAACTCTTTTATGGAAAATTTTAGCGTGAGCAACAGGCATAACAATATAGTAACATTGGTTAGGGAGGGGCTATTCCTATCACAGGTCAATTATAAACACGATAATAAAAAATCCTAATGACACTTTAGCATGCTAGCTTAGGCAAGAGACATAGACTGAATTCATTGAGTATAATAAGGCATCTGAGAAGAGTTTGCAGTAACAGCAGAAGGGACCGGGTTAGGAATGAGTGGGATATGAAATAATGTGGAATGGATGCTCTGGTTATAAACATTAATGAAAGGAGCGTACCTAATAGTCTTGGCGATGTTGACAACATGAATGAAAATTTAATTATGAAGCACATATATGATAGAAGAGTGAATGACATGGGAGGAAACCATAAACTGAGAGAGTCATGAATGAATGAAGTGGAGGATAATCATTCGTGAAGTAATTTTAGGAATCTTAATAGCAGGATAGCCTAAATAAAGTAGTTTATGAAGGCAACTGAAGTAAAAAAGGTAAGCACACCAGTGTTATTCAAAGAACTGCGGAACTGGCTGCGCAGTAACTTTAACGGAATCACCCACTGATGGACTCATAATTGAACACTTGTGTAATTTGGTACACCCTGAATGTATGTATCTATGCATATAAAGGAAAGTGCGTGAAAACAATAGAGACTACGTACCCCCCTATCCCCTCATAGACTGTTCTTTCGACAGAGATATCACTAGAGGTTTTTCCTTCGATATGTCAGCTCTACCGAATAGCTCCCTCTCGGTCTTCCATTTTCTCATATTGTTCTCGGCATCCGAAATTCTTCGAAAGTTTAGCACCAAAGTTCTTCTCTTCCCCCATTCTCACTCTTGAAGGAGGAAAACTATGTCGTCTTCGTAAAGTTCCTTGGCGTCATCCCCAACTTATGGAGAAAAGACAACGCAGTCCCACCGCTCTAAGGTGGGAGTGACGTCACATATTTTATGACGGCATCATACTTCTCCTCCATTGAGAGAGCAATCCCGAGGTGACCCACAAACCACAGAATCTTTCCAGGGCTATCGAACGCCGAGGAAATGCGAGAGAAAACAAAAGAGAGTTGTCCAGTAAATTCCTCACCCCAGATAAAATAACCAGCATTACGCAACTCGTACATTCAAATCAGTGGAAAACATATTCGAGGGTCTTGTGATTTTTTTGTCAGCGTGCGCCATGAGTCACGTAACAACTGAGACCTCAACTACAAAATCAAGTCATCGCATTCCACAATTTCTCTTTACAGAACGCCGAAATTTCCATTGCCTTGCATTGGTAGCAGTGGCATTTTGAGAAGTATACAGCGACTTTTAACACAAAAAAATGTTAATGAGAGATCACAGTGCGTCAAGCTGCAGTAACGGTAGCATAAAAGGTTTCCGAATGTTTTTCACTCGAGAAACCATGAAAGATAATGGCTGCTGATGTGCCGAAGAAACAAGTGGCATCCCACTTCAAATTCATCCATCTACGAGATAATAGTTTCATATATTGGATTTAATATGTATTGACTTCTTTGAACGATTAAAGCCTTTCTATAGTATATAAATAGCATAATTAGTTGTGTTTATACCCATGCTATAATTTGGTTCACTTATGAAACTAGAGTTATTGACGTATTATTGGTAAGTTTATTGAGCGAAATTAAGAACAATTCGGGCCCAAATTCTTGTATTATCAAGAACGACATTGCTTCTCTTATTGTTAACTACAAACTGCATATCTTCTTTTGGTATAGCGCTTGTATTTGAGATGGTGCAACTTGACAGGACTCTGCCTAAAAACACGAGGTTTTAATAAATAAGTCACACATTCTTTCAGTCTGACTTGACTTACAGACTGAATATGCTTGAAAAGCTGTTAAACCAAACGAGTAAGCAAAATTTGAGATACACAGAGAAAAGTAATTTCGCGCAGTGATCAAGCATCTTCATTTGAAAAAGTAGACAGTGGTGCAGATGAAAATGGAGTCATGAGAAGTAAATTGGGAATCAGCACCTTCACGTATCCAATTAACGCTGGAATTTTGTTCAGAGCATCACATTGGGAAAGCCATAAAAAAATGTTCTCCTGCGCCGACCAAGGATTTTGACTTTTAGTTAAGAATATATTTATATTGGGGCATTGTTACAAAATCAGCATACCATGAATTTGATTAATTTAGCCATTATGCCTGATGCTCACGGTAAAATTTACGGTAAAATGTTTTACAAAATCGACTAGTTTTCTAAAAATGAGCTTGCTACCGATAAAACCGTTTAATAAAACCTAGTTTTATAAAACGTTTTGCGGAATAGAACAGGTTCTGTTTCCATAAAACCGTTTTATGCTACAACCAATGAGACGTTCTGCTCATCGCGTTGATAATAATCTCGTATCTATGGGATGCCAAACCAGGAAAACGTAAACGAACATGGCTGGAAGTTCATGGAACGCTGAGGCAATATCCTTCTTGTAAGAAGAATGCGTTAGAGCCTTAGCACCGTTTAGTGTGATCAGAAAGTAAGAAAATAAACAATACAAATATATTTTTTAGCCTAACAGTCATCCAAAAGAGAGTGCATTTATCACTTCACGTGTTCGCTAAGCGTCTCATAGATAGCAGGACATTGCGGTTTAAAGAATAGTTTTACCACAGTCGTTTTACCCTGATTAAGCAAGTACGTTTTACGTACGATTCATAAAATTTTCAATAAAAATTTTTATACACTCTTTTATGGAAAATTTTACCGTGAGCAACAGGCATTAGGGCAATTTAGATCAAGAAATATTTGCTTTGAACATATCCGAGCTAGAACTACTTTAAGCTAGGTGTTAAAGGGTTATGACCATTCAATTTTGGATTAATGATTATATTGTTTTGAATAATCTGCATACACGATTAATTATTTCTTGAAACTCTTCCCAGAGCCCAGCGAGTACCTACTCCATCATCCAAGTTGGCGACACCCGTCTATAGGGCGCACTACATTAAGTAGATGGCAAGGGGAACAAATGAAGATTATTTTCCTGTGTAAATCGTGCGTAAAAGGAGTCTTTTTACGAGCAAATATTAATCCCCCAAATAACTTCCTTAAATTAATCGTAGTGTTGCCAATGCTATGGTTGCTCACGTGGTCTAGAGGTGAGCACACTTCAACGTACGTTTGGCCACAGTGTCCTCCACAACGCTCGTACAAGTACCGAAATGTAGAACGTTCTATTTTAAAATTGTTTTGTCCTCTACAATAGAACAACAGGACAAGCAAAAAAGCAAAAAAAAAAACAAGAAAATTTCACCATCAGTTTCTAGAAATTATTTTTCCCGCACACCATTCACGCCTACGACAAGAGCAATCAGACTCACTAATTCCTGAAAAAAAATTCCTCGATATTCCTTCTTCCCTCCCTAGTTGAAAGCAACTCAATAAAAATTTATAAAAATTAAACTGCAAAAGGCCAATTCCACGCTAGCGAACAAACTATTTAACAAGAAACTTCATTTAACCATACACAATATGCGGAACCCAAGTCCTTTAAAAAATAAAGAAAATTCATCCCTCAAAATAATTGTAGGATCATTAAATTTGAATCACAGATAAAACTACTGTGCAAAGTATATTAAACCATAGAAGCTACTCGATTAATGCAAATTTTTGTAATAATTCTAGTTAACTTATGATTTGGTAATTCTTCTACTGTATGATTGGACTCAATGACGTAAACATTGACGAGGTAGTTTTACATCATATTTTACTTTGTTGGTATTGGGTGTTTTATAAATATATTCATCAATATTTCCTGTCAATAACGACTACATTCTTGGTACTAATGCAGATATTTCAATGTGCAACCACCTTTGATTAATTACAATTTGTCGGTTGATCAAATTTCGGATTTTAATTTTTCTTTAGGCGAAATCTTGAAGAACTCTGAAAGCTGAGCAAATACATTTTTGGAATGACATTGAAAGCACGTCGCAAGTACACAAATCGCTCACTTATCCGGTAACTAAAGACATATGTCATCCTTTATTGTGAATTAACAAACTGCAACAGCTGTAACCATGCAGAAAATCTAAAAAAGGGCAAAAAATACAAAAATAGTGTTAATTTTCATTTTTGTAGGTAAAAGACTATTAAGGCCAAACAGAAAGATTGAAAGTAAACTATAATATTTCTCGCGAACTTAGTTCAATTCTAATTGTTTTAGTTGTATCGCGTTATACGTTTAATTTGTAAAATTAAGTACTCAACTTTATAGTCCACATTGATTCCTTTTCTGAACTCAAATTCGGACCAGTGACGAATTTTCCCAAACATCAGGCCTAACTCACAATCAGAACTAAACTCGAAGTTATGAGATCATGCAAGAGAAATATTTTCTCCGCTGCTACTGAATGTGTTATAACTGCAATAATAACTATTTTATGTCCATTGCGATTATCCTGTTGTTATACATAGCTATAATTTTGATGTTATAACGCCTTGAATTAAACAGAACTACGTCCTTTCGTAGAATATGTAAGTCAAAGTGCAAAAACATTTCTATTCCATTCTACTCCTTTCCTTTTTCCCATAACCTTTCCCTTACCAGCTGTTGTCCTAACACCCCCAGACTCATGGCGGCTCAGGATAGTACCTAATAATACCTAGTTATAGTAACAGGTACATCTAGACGAAAGTTGACTGACACGAATGCCACCCTTCATAGTCGACCACACACAAGCTTCTCCCGTGTGCCATCACCCTTCTTTCCCACCGATTCTTCAGATTGCTGGCCACTCTAACGTTTGAAGATTGGAGAAAGAGGCGGTGGAGTTTTTTTGGTGGGGCCCAAGGGCACCTACATACGTAGAATGGATATGGAAGGACGTAGAAGGGACGGAAGGACGGAACGAAACCCCCCCTGATGGTCTGGAGGCTTGAAAGGGACCATTGGACCCCTATCCCCTTACTCCACCTCCGCGGAGGCCGGTGCCGACGGTAGACATACTGCTGCCCCCACCCCCTTTGCCAACCCGATTCGTATTTCCATCACGAAGACATCTTTGCCGGCACAAAAGGGAAGCTTGTGAGAGTTTTATGGCTCGTCCGGACCATGCCTACAGATGAGGTGAGGTGAAGTCCGTGTGTGTGGCAGGCGACAGAGAAGGCGAGGAAGGAGTAAGCAAAGGAAAGAAGGGCAGAGGTGGGAGGGAGGGAGAGGGATTTGGTTGCGTAGCACATGGGGGAGGTGGGGAAACAGTGACGTCGGTGGAGTGGCAAGAGGTTATTGGAGCCGAAGCACCGCCAGTCACTACCACCAGAGGGAGTTTGGGTGTTGCCAGACAAGTAGCATATCGCAGTTGATATCTCATTACCAGTTGTGTGCGATATTTCACGCGAAGACGCCATGCAGTTACAATATCAAAATATAACATGGGATATAAGATGCAAGTATTTTTTATAACGGAATATATGGCATGAGAGCGAAATGCAATGAGATTTTGAGTATAATGCGCAGACCACTACGCCACCCAGGCTTCCTAATTCCCGTGATTCTTCCAAAGGTCCGTGGTTCCATTCCCGGTCCAGGCCGATTTTTTCTCATGGCTATTTCTGTATTTCATCACCACATTTTAGGCAGAAATGAATATGTCTTCATAGGAACTACCTAATCAAACAGATATTCAGAGTGAAGTCTTGGAGGCTCTTACGCCACGTAAGATATTTAGCAAATCAACGATATACCCATAACGGCAACACATGTCATATGCCGAAAGTCTTTCCAAAAACTTGCCGAATTCTTCACAAAACTGATATCCCAATTGATATATTGGGAATATTGGGGTCGAGAGGAGATGTGAGTGCTGACTTTCCATCTCAATTACCCGGGTTCAAATACCAACACTAGAGGATATTTCATTTCAGTGAAATTCTGTATCCTTTTTGGTGATGTGAGGAGAGCTATTAAGATTTAGTACACCGTCCGCCGGATGATACGTTAAATTTTGGACTTCTTGTAGTCATTTGTTATGAGCGCACTAATTCTACGCCGGTTTTATCTCCAACCTTTCTCCATCTCCGATATTTTCAGGTTAATATCAGGTTACCTAACTGTCCGTCAAGGCGTAAAAGACTATCCCAAACATCTACCCAACTTGCAAATTGCAACAACTGGGATGAGAATTGCTATCAGACTATCACAAAAGTTTAAACTTAGGTTTAACCTTTTGAATATAACCAAACTGATCAATTTTAGGACGATGTCTAAGTATTCCATAATATCCAATATACTTGACTATACTATATCACGAAAATAAAAATGGGAATTAGGCTATCAAACAGACAGGTGTAGAATGCTATTTTAACCGCAAACGATACGAGATCATAATATATGCCATTTTACCATTAGGTTTGTCGAGGATATGCAGGTACTTAATTGATTGTTTCTCTAAAGTATGATTTTGATCTGCTACGGAGTACTAACTTCACGTCCCGCGTACTTTCTGTATAAGACTTTGGCCTCTGTGCCTTTAGGTAGATGTAAAATACATTTGTGCTCATAGCATCTACGACATTGGTAGCATATTGAGTAGAGAAAGTTGGTAAAAGCTCCCCTTGTGGGACAGCTATTTTCAGGATTTTGCAAATGTATTAATAGTCGTAATTGTATTAACGTTTTAAAGATTAAATGCAGTCCTTATTGGTTATAACTCACCCCCTGCTACACACTTGTACATAGGCTTGTGCGATGACCGATTTTGGTCATCGATTTTCGATGAAAAAATTTCATCGAAATGTTTCGATGACGATGACTGTCATCGATCATCGTATAGAGTGTACACGATGATCGATGACTATCGATGAATATCGATGATCGATGAATGTCGATAATCGATGAATGCCGATGATCGATGAATCACGATGATCGATGACTCTCGATGAACTGAGCAGTAGTGATGAGCGATATATCGCTGTGATTGAATCACCGATACTGAAAAGTAGCAATCACAGCCTGTGACTAAATAATCGAAATCACTGTGACTGTGAATTCGGTGAACTTAGCCGATTTAGCTCAGGCTGCTACCGCTGCTACCAACTGCACCAGTGCAACCAACGAATACACTGCTACTGCGTATTAACTGTGATTGAACGTGATCGCTACTTCTGTATCGTCTACCACAAACTTGAGGAAAAACATGAATTCCAAACATCCCACTGTGGCCCTGCCATCGTCCTCAAGGCGCAATAGCTGAGGTGCTTATACATACATTTTAGATCTAAGGCGTTCAAATGAATGGAAAAAAGAAGAAAAATTGGTGATATAAGGATATCGATCATCCTAATCGATAGTTCTCATCGACATAAATGATTCGCATCATCTCATCGACTCATCAGGATCGATGATTCTCATCGACATCGATGATTCGCATCGACTCATCGACATCGATGGTCGATGACAATCATCGTCATCGATTACAGTCATCACACCACGATGACTAAAATCATCGTCGATGACTTCGATTAATCGACTCATCGCACAAGCCTACTTGTACACTACATTTAGAGGTGGCTTGACGGGCATTATGAAGGTGAAGATAAACATCAGTAACCCTATTGCGCCTTAACTTTAATTTCGTTTGAACACAATGTGCGGTAATGATCATTAGAAATTATCGTGGTAAATAACTCGTTGCGCGATACAATGCATCCTTGGAGAGACAATATTTAAATCGCGATGCGATGCTGAAATTCGAATATGGCACTGCCCTACTTCGGCAGGCGTTTGCTCTGGTTTGGGGGCGGAGCAAAAGGATCTTATAGGGGATGGTCTCTAAGGGAGTAAAGAGGTTATATACCCGTCCGTTCATATTGCTAACCTCAGGCAGAGAGGGCGATGAAGCGAAGTGAGGTAGGCAGGCATGGAGGCAAGTGAACCGTGGACTCCTTTTCACCATGACGAGGACTTAGCCCGTTGGCGGATGCCCGTCGTGACCCCTTCACCCTCAGGAGGGCACGTGACTTTTTTTCAATTGGATGCGTTTCGAAAAAAATGGCCCCGCAACGATTCGAAGACGGGGAACACGAAAAATAATAAGAAGAAAATCACCTCCCTCCTTTCACCTCCTCCTTAGTCGACACCTGAATCGAAATCGCTCATGCAAAACCGTCGCTTCAGAGATGAATGTCACGTAGTGATGTCGCCCTCAATAGCTCACCCAACCACCCCTCAGGATGTGTACCTGACTTTCCCACGATTGGACCCCAATTCAGATAGGTACTTACCGTAAGTATAGGGTTAGCAAGAAAATGTCATGGCAACACCACAGGTATGGGAAGCTGAATGAAGCATTTGATCGCAAAATGTATTTAATCGCCTGGCCAATTATATTTAGTTAAATTTCCATGTTACTTTTCTCTTTCACGTTGCGCTGGAAACGTTTTGTAATGCACGGTAATCGTAAACAGCAATATTACGCAAACTTTACATCAACTGGAAGTTAATTGAGAGTCTAGATATTATACCGTTGCGTCGGCTTGTTGAAGTAAGTGTTATCGTGCACGCGTTCGGAGAACGAGTTATTACCAATATTCCTACAGTTAAAATTGAAACCATCTACTATAATACTCACCGATGTGTATTTATATGTCAGTGACTTTCACCTAAGAAATATATATCTCACTACTCGTATATCCTTAGTCATCCTCATTTCCTTCAATATCGAGTGTTATAGAAACATTAGTTCAAATATTTCATTACACCTGAGAAAACATTTACGAAATCTTCCGACCACCTTAAAACTTGGCTATTGCAGCCCTTATGCAATATTCATAAACGACGAAGGTTTGAGGAATTTAGGAAATATTTTTGCAAGACTATATTTTGAGCCACAAAGATCACATCCTTCACTCAGAAACTAAAACGTATTACAAAATATTAACAAACCCTAATAAATATTCACCTAAAACCCAATAAGCTATTATATTTTTTTTTATTTTGGCATCGACAAAGAGGAAGTGATGAGTCATTAAGAACCACCACATTAAGAATCGGTTGGTTAGTATGAAAGAGCCTATTACGATATTACAGAAATAAATGTACCAACGGTTAATGCAATATAGATCCGGGTAGAGTACATTTATTTAAGAGCTGCCCTTAGTCATTGACATTGTATGACTACTGATGGATAAGGCATTTCAATAGCAGTCCCCTTAGTTATGTTTTAGTCAATTTAATTACCAATCGTGCAATACTGCATGATTTTTCACAAAGCCACATATCCAAAATAAACGTAGGTACCTATGCACGACAGTCAGTCCAAAGATAATTCGGCAAAATCCCTTGAAGTTGCCAGAGAAAACTTCATGGAGCAGAATAATTAGATAGCCGGATATAGCATCGCAAATAACGGGTGGCATGCTCCCTGACGAATGCGTAAATAGTGCAGCACTGATTGCGAAAATGCCATGGGCGATCCTCGCTAACGAGCAGCTTGCTTCAAACCATGGGAATACTATAGCAGTCGTGAAATCTCTCCTTCTGACTTAATTTATTTTATTTTACTACCGTATTTACAGGGTGCTATAAGCCTGTTATGATAAACACTAGTCTGTTTATGAAATACGCGCGCAGCCGAAGAGCATCAGTTTCTGTTTCCCCTGGTAATGACTTAGAATGAATTGGGTAGATACAATATACCCACACTTAAAAATCAAATAACTACTCTGAATTTAGGTATGCGAGTTCTCAGTTTCTAGGAGAAGAGTCCCTCTAAACAGGAAACTATAGCTTATTATGATTAAAATCGGCCGGAAAAATTTAGATTAAGCTAATTTCATGGAGGTTGTAATTTCTGAGTGACACTAATAATGCTTTTTCTAGTAAATTTATTCAGGAGTAATGATGAATATTCCTGTATTATTCCTACACGTATTGAAAAAGGAAAAATAAAAGTTCAGCCAAACGTAAATAACATTAATATGAAATCATTTGGGATATCAAAAAACACATTACCAAGATTACTATTTATGACAAACTAGGAACTCTAATGTTGTCCAAATTTCCCCCAAAATCCTCCGGAAATCTGAGAGGAAGTAAGACTTTGAACTAATTAAATAGATTAAAGAAGACACGTTCATAACATAGTTTACCTCTACCTTTGCCACGCGAGTCACCACAAGTCTGAATTTTAAGTGATTTACAGGCTTTATTATTCTTAATCCTAAAAGTGTTTCATATAAATATAATTACGTGTCCTTTGACATGTCATTTTATTTATAATTGATTACATTTGATGAGGATTTACCGTGGTTCTGTCACGTTCAGTTTTTTTCAAATTGTGCTAAAAACAAAGATATTCAAAGCTGTCTGGTCTAATTAAATTCATTTACCTGGGCACCCCAAATTTTACAATGTAGTGAGGAAACCTTTAGACCACGTCAGTTTCAGAATTGAATTCAGGTCCTCTGAACTTTTTAAAAGTCTATATCTTTCTTGCATTCTTTGCATTTTGAGGTACTTCCATCCTATTTCATCCAATTGATTAAATACGTTTTGGCATTTTTATCAGTTTTTTTGTCTATGTATTTGTCTTTGAACTCAACAAAAATCTGTATTAGATTCATTTACCTATAGATCTCAAGTGCTATACGCATATCCTAATCACATCTTTCACTGTATTTTTATTGCTACATTTATTCTCCAAAAATCTATAGCCTAAACAGGAAAAGCATTGGATTGAAAAGGGTAGCAACAACACATGCTAAAGTGCCATCTAATATAAAATAGTAATGCTAGAATAAAGGACACTCACGCGCTAGGCAGGATTCAAACCCAAAACCATAGGGTTCCCAGGCCTAACAATTAATGAAATACGCATGTTATCTTGAGAGGGCGACAATTATGAGCCTCCAAAGACTAAATGACAATTACGCATTTCATAATCAGCTCGACAGAATGTAATTGTGAACCTCAATCTGAGACATGATGAATGTTTACCCATCAGTAATTTTCTAACGGCAGACGGGCTGAATTTCCTCCCTATTTCCATTTAATCTCTCCAAAAACCCAAATAGCCACCAGCGGCAAGGAGAAATGCAGGTCTCCATCGCAACTTCCAAATTATCTGTATGTAGACGCTTACGGTAGGCCACGTCTTGTGTTCAATAGGAATTTAGCTGCTAACTGTCGTAGAAACTGTGTTGTATTAAAATGTATGAACTATTTCCCGAGGTGCTGTTGTGATCACAAATTGTGCCAGGACAAAAAGCGTTTGAACCTATCAGCCCTAGCGTCTATCTCCTTTATTTTCTCAAATTTATTAAATCTACCAATGCGGTGATGTAATAATTTTTTGTAATCTCGTCATTGGTAGAGATTGATCTAGTTCCTCACTACCTTTTCAAGTCCTATTTTACAACGCCCGGTAAGTGTTAAGCATTTATTGAGATGAATGTTACCTTACTATTGTGCTTAGCAATACGTGGAGTCATATAAAGCACAAAAATCACGATTAACTTACATGAACTTAAACTATATAAGTGTTTATGAGCCACGGTTTTTACCACGGTGACCACGAAAACATCTAATCAAACATAAAAATTGAACCTAAATGTCTTAATTTCGCATCTTCTTTTACGGGAGACTCACATTTCATCCGTTGACTCCATATTTCTTTTCAATATCACGTGTTTTAAATAATGTTGGTCATTAATGAGCTTTATCCAACTCAATCAGCAGATTTATTGACTGCTCCCAAGGCTTTTCAGCACATTTGCAACCTAACTAATGCAAAATAATGCATCTTTCTCTTGCTGTCGATTTACATTAATCCAACACCAGCCTATGAGGGAAAAAGAATAAATTACCTATTACAACGAGTTTTAAGTATCTACTTCCTATTCTGCATTCATTTCGTGCCATCGTATTCAACCCCTAATCCAAGGTTAATCACAAAATCTACTCCCCAGTCAGGATTTGAAAACTCAAAGACAGGGTTTTTAATGAACCCTATGTATACGGCAATAGGAGAGGAATATTATGGGAACCTATTAACACTGCAAGACGATTACACATTATGATAATCAGATGGTTGACCGCAATTCGTGGAAGGACCCTCATTTCAACCTCGCGGTTCACCCTCATTGTAACTTTGAAACGGCGCAGACGGGGAGGAATTTCTAGTCCATCTCCCTCTATCCCCTTAACAGACCCCCACACTCCCACCGCTGTGTGGGAGACATGCAGCCTGCCGCAACTTCCTTGTTACACGCAGACGTTTAGGGCCAGTCACGTCTCGCAGGCAGAGGAGGAGTAAGAGGTGGAGGAAGGGTGGAACACACAAGGAACGAGAAAAGGGTTCTTCGGCCCCTGGAAGTGGAATAGGTGGCGCTGGGAAAGGGGATGCTGACCCTTTGGCATCACGGAGCGAGGTCAGAGAGAGGGGGCGGTGTTGTCGGGTGAAGGTAGAGACGAGATGAGAAAGCCGTGGGAACAAGGCGAGGCGTGATGGGTCGACGTGAAGAAGGTAGCGGGAAGAGAGAGATCGTGGTGACTTATGGGTAGTCCGTGAAGGCTGAAAGGAAGAGGGGGGTCGAAATAAGGGCCTAAAGGGACCTCGCCCTTAAGTTCTGGCTTAGAATGCGAGAGAGAGGGAGCTGGCCCGGAAGGAGGACTAGAAATGTAGAGAAAAGGATCGCATTAAGGCCTGTGCACACGGAGACCTTCCTAGCGTCGGGCATTCCTCGCAAAAATGCCGGCAACAAATGTCATCATCAGTAAAAGTTAATAGTTTCCGCCGTAACATTATGGAATAGTTTCATCATTGAAATTAAATTATTATGTCTGTACACTTGCAACAGAGTCCTCTACATAGCGACTACTCAAATACACAATCTACACTTCGTAGTTGAGTTCTGTATTTGTAGAGAACTCCGGCTTGCATCAATGTAATCACTAGAAAGTAGTTCATTCTGTATCGGTGCCAGTGCATATAACAATGACGAATAAAGAGATAAACAGCTTCAATAAAGCTGAGGAAAGGACTTCCACAAACATAGTCCATTAAAAAAAACAGGCTGGATGTCAAACGCTGACATCTGGATTTACGTATACACAGTGGTGACTTTGTTGCTGCTGAAGATTTCCTTCCAAGTCTAACCGATCTGGCACCATTATGATTGGCGCAAGGCACCATTGAACGTATGTACAATGTCAGTCGTAATGTGCACAGATCTTTAGAGCGGAGACTAGACTTAGGGGTAGTGGCAGGGAGGTACCAACCATGAAAATGGGAGCGAATAGGAAAAAAAGGTGTCGTATGAGGGAAATAAAGAAAATGAATTGCATGTTAACCCGTAACTACAGAACCCGTCATAAGTCGCAAATGACTATTTTGCGAAATGAGAATACACTCTGTTACGTTGCAATTACTTAATATTGCCCCTTATTAGTCTATATGGTAAAATATGAAGGTATTTGTTGACAAATAGTAACATCTCATCGTTTAAAAAAAAGAGTTCGAAAGGTTTACTAAATTTTACCTATCTATATGTATGTTATCAAACTTTTCCAATAATCAACAAGAGAATCGAAGAAAGTTTTACGGTTATTACAAATATTGAGGCTCTTTTCGATAAAAGAAGAGGAAAAATAAATAAAAAGTGAAAAGTGTGAGAAATCACAGGGGAAGCCATGACATTTTAAAAAAATAACATAAACATAGACATGTGGTTTGAAAGAACGCGGGAAATGTTACACTGATATTTTTGGAAATTTGTGACTGAAAAATTATCAATTAAATTGTCGTTCAATCCCAAGATTGGTTGATTGCAGCCCTCTATTCATTCCTATCTAATGCTAGTTAACTTACTCTCTGGTAGTTCATCTTATATACTTTTCTTCTTTGTTTTGGTCTACGTGTTTATCCCTCGCCCTTCCTTATGGGACAATATGGTGCTTTGCTATTTTACTCTCCTGTATATTTCTTCATTTCTTTTTTATCCGTCCACGTTTAGCATTCTCCTCCAAAATCAGGTTAATGACTCTAAATTCTTCTGGTATACGCATCCATTATCCATGTTTCAGATCAATAGAGTGCCACGCTCCACACCAATGTTTTCACGCAATGATTCCTCTTTCGTAGTCAAACCTTCTTTGAGCACAGTTTTCAACATGAATGCTTTCTTAGATTGGGTTATTCCACGTCCTACTGAACTAAAGTTTTCCAAAACAATTCATATTAAACACTTACCAAAAGATTTTAACAAAACCTAAAAAAAATATTTTTCTATGTAAGACCACATTTTTCCCAATTTAGCGCCCCATGCTCTACCTGTGAACGAGCATGGAGTTGACAGTTGAATACGAGCCAGGGCTTAATTTGAATTCTTATTTAGCTTATCATGCTCTGCTAAGGAGCAACAAGTATTCCCTAAAGTAACTTGCTTATGTTTCACGTGATGATAGAAATGGTTGCGTTCGTGGCTTACTGTTAAGCACAGGAGAGAAGGCTTGGCAACAGTATTATGCACAAGGCCCGCACTATCAACTAATTGTGGAACGCTCTACGGTGTACAACATATTCATGTTTCCTCCATTCTCACCTTGCTTATTAGTTTCTTTTTTAAAAAACCATTTTCCTTTTTTTCGCATTGATCATAGCGGTAGTTAGAACAAACATAAAAAATCTGTTTATGAATTCTTCGTTCGTGGAACATGGTGGCTCTACGGTGTACAACATATTCATGTTTCCTCCATTCTCACCTTGCTTGTTAGTTTCTTTTTTAAAAAAACCATTTTTATTTTTTTCGCATTGATCATAGCGGTAGTTAGAACAAACATAAAAAATCTGTTTATGAATTCTTTGTTCGTGGAACATGATGAATCAGTTGCACTTTATTGCAAAAGTCTCTTCATCTGGTAGAAATCTCCGTTTATCTTCACCCCTTACATTCTATTCAAACACTTTTCCTCTTATCCATTGACTCGCACATTTTGGCTCCCAATCTTGACAGCACTATAACCTCATAGACCCTCATCCGATGCTATCGTCGTATGACACCCGGAACCATCTAAATATAATGCGTACATTTTTTATGCTGTGCATCAATAAAAATTTGCGGCAAGATCAGCGATGCTCTGAAATCTCTCTTGGGCTTTTGCTATTGTTTAATGGACAGGAGGAAGACGGCTGGCGCCTGTGCGTCCAAAAATTTCCTCCACTTGCTTTATTCATCGCAAGTCACACTTTGGGGACTCATCTTCTCCGCTGGCGTCCGCCGAGAGACTTTTCCATGTGTCCTGCCCGGAACAGGGAGAGGACAAGAGACACGCAGACTCGCTCCAGTTGGCTCCTAAACGACGGAAGCGTGGCCGCGTGACATCAGAGCCGAGGAGAAAAAAATGGCAACGACAAAAAGTTTCAATAAGTAACGCTCTCGTCCCCCGACTTGATGGAGACAAGGAGTGCGAGAGGAATTCGGAAAAAATGGTCCGACGCCTGAGAAATAATATTGTAGCCGGAGCTGTCGTGTTCGCTATTCTTTGGGGGTGAGGGTGGTAGCATTTAATATTTGATTCCCCTATTACGGGATCACTTTCACCAGGTTATGTCGTGACGCGCATTCTCACCAGGGGTAGCCAACACAAATATTTTATGCTTCTCTCTCTCTTCTTGTTTACTCCAGTGCTTCAGGTTTACCGTCACATTCAGGCATTTCTCCCATTTCAAAATCGTCTTCGGGACCAGCTACCTCGCAGACCTTACGGTTGGTTGATTATTTATGGAGGCAACAGCGACTGCTGAGATTATTTGTGCAATTTAGGATATGTGGGTAGGCTTGGATAATTTTGGGTAATGAGGATCAGTGGAGAGATACTGGGCGTCGGCATTAGCTTGCTTTTGACGAAAGGTGCCAAGAGGACCTCTGTTCAACGTCCCTTTGACGGACGGCGTACCACACTTGAAGTACTGTCCACGTAGCACTCTTGCAGGGATATCCTCTGAAAAATCTATGCCACTGCCGGAGTTTGAAGTCGGGTTCCCGGGATGAGAAGCCAATACTCTAGCCTCTATACCAAACCGATCCCCTACTAATCCCCGGACTTAAATATACTTCAATGAAAATATGGATACATTCGGCTCCAATATAATTCACGCATATATTCTTAATGACGCAAATTATCTCATTTTTTGGTCAACTTCGTAAATGACCATTCAACTGAGCCCGATGTCACGTTTAGCCTGCTTTTGGCGAAAAACTTCCAGAGGAATCTCGTTTCCCGTTCCTTAGAATGATCGGATTGCTGTACTGTTAGCTAAACTGCACTGAAAAGTTGATAGTGTTCACTTCATTTCACCCATGCATGAATCGCATTCATTTTCAATGAGTATTCTACCAGGTGATTGGTTGGTATTTGGTGAGTCGTTTCTATAGCTTCCCCCTTCCTGAGTCTGTTTTCACCTGCCTACTTGCTCGCATTACTTGTCTTTGATATGGCCCTCACACACACTGCCTCGTCCAAAACGACTCTGCTCCTCTTGACGCTCCTCCAGCGTTCCCATAACTATCACCCTCAAACATGTCCTCACCTCAAAATAATATGCACGTTCCCTCACCTCTTAATACGTCCTCCATCTTTTCGACTTTCAACAAATCATTGTCGCTGACTTCCATTCTTTTCCTACAAAATTAAAACTGCCCTGTTCGTCTTCCTCGCTGTTAAGTTACGGCCAAAACATCATTAGTTTATTTTTTCTCTGGCAACTAATAGTACAGCACCTCACCACAAGGGGGTGACAGGAGTGCAAGTGCAACGTACAAGGGTACTTCACTATCCAAATACGTGGTGAACACATTTAAAACCTAATGCAACTTGTTTATCTTGTTTACCTTGTTTATCTCTTGGAATCTCTTGTTTATCAAAGGTAAAAAATAAATACATGTAACCATGATACATTGCCATATGTAAACATTCATTGAGATAAATGTTTGGATCAAAATTAACATATTACATCCATCTTAAAAAAAAACGTTGCTGATGGCAATAAAACATAATGCAAGTAGACACTTATGGAATACACATTATAAAATAGCAGTCACCAGCATTGACAATATATCTAGCTGATTTTTTAACTACCCTTCTTGTATACGCAGTATCTCTCCATTGTCCCTTGCTCATGGTAGTCAAACATCTTCTCTCCTACCTTTTTGTATTTCATTAAATTACACACACTTAAGAAAAAGGCTAATAATTCATAATATCGGATGACTGAAAGGATCAAGTTTTAGATTCTTGCATTTACTTTTCGTATTCGTTTTTCTTACCGAAAATATGAATTCTTCGCTACAAAACCGTCAATATTTGCTCCATTTTGATAAAAGAAAATATTATTCACTTGACAACCAAAGCATAGACCTTAAACGGGAACTTATGACCGAGGCACTTATGACTCTGGGTAAATGATTAATTAAACAGAATTACATAGAATTATTAGTCGGGGTATCTTTCATCCCAACTTCTCCGTGAGTACTTAAGGTAGTTGTAGTGATTTTAGTTTATGAACAGATTTGTGCGAAGCTTTGCATACATGGTCTCACTGGTGATATCAATAGATAAAAATGAAAAACATTGTATAATACCGATTTGTTTTTTCTGCAATTCAATGCTTTTTCAACACGTAGCCTTATGGAAAATGAGACATATTTCATAAAAATTAGGTTAAATGAGCACATATTGTCTTCTAATCGTGATATACTTTATTTATTATTATTATAAGTTCTGGTAAAAAAATCAAGGTGTCACGCCGAATCCAGTTTTGGAAAACAATTTAATTTTAATGTCTTCTACATATCAAATATGAACATCAAAATGCGCCGAAATCTCTAGTCATGTTATGGTTTAATTAACGCAAAGAAGTTAAAATTTAATTCTTGAATCATTTCCATTACTGCTTTCCTGGTTAATTCCAGCGCATTCATTGATGCAATTAAGTGACCTTTGGTTAAAGAATTTGTTTTTATTTACTTAAAAATGTATTAAAATAGTCACTCAAGGACTCACGATGACCGCTCCAGCCACCTCAATACCCAATTCATTAGTAAAACGAGTTTGAATGTCAGATTAAAAGGATTATTTCAATCCTATGCGAAATTTTTTTCTACCATTTAAAAGTCATAGGGCTTGATCTTCTTAATAGAATTACAGCGAATTCATCCGCTGAAGAGTAACACGTGTGAAATTTATCGCAAAAAGAGAAATACTCCTAATTGAGAATTTTCAGGATTACGCCGCAGCATTTTCACTATTTTTTTGTAAAGGGGGCTCACCGATCAACGTCCTTTGCCCATCCGGCCCGAGTATTTACCTTGAATCACTCTCCTCATTAACGCCTAAGCTTGAGTAAGATTATTTCGAGAGAATTCTACACTAACTCTCCTTATCGAATCCTGCCCGTTCACCTGGTAAGATGAAAAAAGTAAGAGAGAGAAGGGTACACATGCATAATATTCATTCCCCATATAAAACTAGTGTCCACGTCATGAATTTTACTCAAGAACTCAAAGGTATTATCTATGTATGTAAGCGCAAACCGCAAGCATAAATATTTTCTTTTCAAAAGTGCATAAAATGTTTGAAAAAAGTCGTCTCGTGATCCCAAACGGCAAATCGGCGGCTGGAAATCACCACACGATATCGCCTCTCTCATCTTCATGTATTTCAACGTAAAAGATCAAATTATACAAGTTCATTGTCTCCCGAAAAAATAAAATTAAACGATATTTTATCAACTTACAAACAAAACGGAATAAAAGAGGAACTACGTCGTATTGCTGTTAGCGATTGCGTTCCATGATATCAATTCTCGGGTACCCGATGATGAAGTGTACTCACGCCCCAAACATGCGTTATTTCTATGAAAATTATTTAATTAATACAACGTTTTATTCCGATACAGTTCATGCCCATTCATGAAAATTTAAGAAAATGTACTTCAAATACAAAAAGTTTATAAAATACATGTTCGCCAATGGTACCTTGCTCTAGTTAGTCCACTTCTCAAACACGCCACGAGCCTAGGGGATCCTCCGCAGAAAGATTTAACACGCAAATCAAAAGAATACAAAGAAAAGTAGCAGGCTTCGTTAACAACTGTTACGGGCCAACAGAGAGATTAACAAAACTGATGGAAAGATTCGCATTGTTGGAATACGTTGGAATATTTTAATAAAAATCGATAATATACGTTAGGAGAGAAAAAAATGAATCTGCGTATGCAATTGGAAACATTTCGTGATCTGGGAAGCAGGATCACCAGCGATAAAAGAAACAATAAAGATATTTTCAGCTGAATAGCCCTAGCAAGGATGGTATCCTACCAGGAGTCTTCTGACAGCTATCATCCAAAGCTGCAAGTAAGGAAGCATTAAACTGTATCATATACCTATGTATATGGAGTATGCTCTTATATGACAGTGAAGACAGGGCAATAACTAATGTAGATAAAAAAATATTGCATGCAATGGAGATGTGTTGTTACCAAAAGACGATAAAGATAAAGATGCTGGAGAGAATCACTAACTAATAAGTACTACGAAGAGTTAGTGGGAAAAAAGGTTTATTGAAAAGTCTTAGAATAAGGCGATAAAAACTTATTGGGAACATTTTGAAACACAACAGCAAAAAGAAAATAACATGGATAAGAGAAATGAATTGGAAGAATTACCAAGGAAGATCAAAAATGGAATATTAGTCAAATCATGAGGGACGTCAAAGTGAAAAATTATGCAGAAACGAAGAGGTTGCAGGGAGGAGGTTGGTTTGGCGAGCTGCTTCAAACCAATCTTCGGATTGACGACTGCGGAAGACAAACAGGTAAAAAATGTATCTCTAACAAACAGGATTCATACAAGGACGAGAAATATGATTTGATAGTCAATTTTTCATAAAGTTACGAGAATGCTAACATGCACTCATGCAATATTTTTGAGGTGATACTGTCACCTAAATATCGGGAACAAGTTCGTCGAACAAATTGTTGAATAGAGGTAAAATAACTCACATGTTCCGACCAAATTTTGACGAATGACCCACGCACAAGAAACTGGCAGACTTGTACCAGGAGAGAAATGATTAGAGGATATAGAGGCACGTTCAATACGTGAAGATAAAATTCAGAAAGATGCCGGAAAGAAACATCGTTGCAGCTGGTTACAATGCAATTCCAGGGCCCAAGAAGAATTGTGTTGTTACTCACGCGGACGTTAAGAAGACAAATTGAGTGCACAGAAGGTAACCGGCGCTGCAAAGCTAAATAAAAATCCACCTCACCAATTTCTATTTAGACTGAATGTCAGGAGTCGCAAAATTACATACGACGGCAGGTTAAAGGCATGCTTCCTTCAAGAAGACGTTGAAAAAAGCGAACGAATGATCCAAGAATATTTTTAAGAAGGCTTTGGGAATCAAAATTTCTTTCCCTTACGTCTTACATGCTTCTTATGAGCATGCTTTCCTCTTTCAGGAAGTGCAAACGCACCTGTCACTGTCCTGTTTCTCGATGGTTAAAAAACACAATCGAAACGATTAATGAAGTTAATCCACCAAAGAACGTTTCTATCGACTAAACATAAACTATGAGTTATTTCCATAAAATAGTACGTATTTCTAACAGTAAAACATTATTACACGATACAACCATTACAATGTGTTAGGGCGGGATCACGGATGACGTTTCCTGATGTGACGTACGATGACGTGCAGTTTTCCGTCACTTCCAGTATGGGGAGTTTTACGATTGTTGGAAGGATCGGCGTAAAAATTGAAGACTTTGAGCAAACGGAGTTCTAAACTGCGGAAAAAGTATTGTTTATTTTCATATTTTACTGGTAAAATATAAATTATTCCCAAGAAAACTGACAGTAATTGCTTCAAGATAGTTCATTATGTTTCATTGTAAAGTTAAAAAGGTTAGCAAAGATGGATAACCTGGACATGAAATATTTTAATAGTGAAAAAATGTTCTCCTCCGACTGGATGCCTTTGACATAGCGTGACGGGAAAGTACGAACGGGATTCCAATCAACGTTTCCTAACACGAAAGAAACGGACGGTGATGTTCACTTTTCCGTAGACTTCCTATATGGTGTGTATTTGTACTACTTACGGGAGGATCAGTGCCAATTGGAAACAGGTTTTTCAAACGGTTTATTTTCATATTTAAGGATAAAAATATAAATTATTCGCAAAATACAGAGGATATTAATTCAATGAGGTTAATTGTATTTCATTTAAATCTTAAAAAGTAAGATGAGAAATATGGAAATAAAACGTTTTACTTATTGAATAAAGCTTACCAACTATCAACTATATTTGACTTAGCGTGACGAAGAGCGACGTTTCCTGAAGTGAAGAAAACTGTGACGTTCACTTTTCCGTTGACTTCCTGTAAGAGTTGAATTACAATCAGCGCCTTAGACCGTTGTTGCAAACGGAATTCTAAATTGCTGCAGAGTAGCTTTTAATATCATATTTTACAATTAAAATATAAATAATTCGAGAAATACTGACAAGCATTGCTTCAAGAAGGTTAATTATATATCATTGCAAAGTTAAGGTACATCATAATGACCAAGCTTCACGAACGCCAACGTCCATTTACGTTACGTCAGAAAACGTCTGATCGTAATCCCACCTTTTAAGGGTATAAACAGCCAGAAGGTGGGTTTACACAAGCAAGTTTAACACACATGTTACTTGCAGCAAGCAACTTTCGAAAGTACAATATTGCTGGCGCAAATAGTTCTGCAAGTCCGCTTACAGAACTTTAAAAAGTTTCGGCAGGAGCTTACAGAAGCGTGAGAAATGGCAAAATCTAATATAAAGGTACGCCATCGCGCACGTTCACGCAGAGCGTTCGGAATAACAAACCTGACCTTTCTAACCGTTTATCAAGGCAATAATAAACACAATAACACTCCGGGTTGATATTGCTTTGAACCCAATTCATTCGGCCCCGAAGAATAAGCACGGCAGTTTATCCCCTTGACGTTTTCACGACCGTACACGAAGGGAAGTTAACACGGTAGGACTTGAACTTCAAGAGTGAAGGAATGAGATGAAAAAAAAAAAAAATATATATATATATATATATTCGAGAAATCCAAGAACTTAACCCCTTTCCATGGGCTTATGGAGGCACTTGGTCAATCACGGCACGTACCGGGAGGATATTCAAAGCGATATGCACGGCTCTCGCGTAATTCATCGTGGTGTGTTCGCAGGGCGAAACGTAAGGACGAAAATGAAGAAGAGGTGTGCGGAAAATGGGGAAAAGGGTTCTTGAGAAGAGTTTTATTTTGGAAGGCGAAGTGAAGGAAAGACAAATAAAAGGAAGCAATTTTTTTTAAACTACAAATTTCTCGCCTATTTTTACGACTTGTTCACCCGTTAGTTTCCCGTGCATAATCCTCAACAGCGCCATCGCATGCCCTCAACTGTTGTCGATAATTTTTCTTCCGGCGTCTTAAACATTCCCCGTTCAAGGAGTCGCGGCTCCGTGAGGAATGAAAAAAAAAGAATTACTGGCAAACACCCACCTTTTTAGAGAGACGGAACTGAAAATTTAGTGAAGTATATGCACTATGCCCATTGAAAAACTTGTCAGGTCGACAGAGGAGAGGTTAAGATCGTGTTCGCGAGACAAGCATTTTTAAGCCCCGCATTCCACTAGGAAAGAAACTTAGGCTTAAATAAGGACGGAAGTAATCTGAAGTACAGTGTTTTCCCAGATGAAAATCCTTCTTAAAATAATAAGAGCCATGAATTGCTTTCTTAAAGAAAATTTCCACGCAAATAATCTGATAAGGTATGGCTGACTGAGAAAGAAGAAAAGGTTAAAGTACATCAACAAAATAAGTGTCATGAGTATTTTTTTATGAACCAAGATATGGATTAATGCACCAAAAATGAAAATAAGAGAAAAAATAACGACCTAGCAAATACAACGTATTACCTACTACATGTGAAGTTAAAGTTTACGTATAGATACGTGAACCACTGTAGAACACCATTGTCAGGGAAGCAATTTTTCTATTTCTTTTAAATAAAGATAGCTTTTGAGAGGAATTACTTAACTGTAAATATTTACAAAAAATCATAATTAAAGATCGTTACGCATAAAGTAGCTGGTGGAAAACCAGAACAGGTAGAACAATTTAAATACTTAATTAGCATACTTTATGTCCTTATGAATGTAAAGGAAAGGCTGTAGATGAGTTTAACCTGCAGTGTACCAGTTTTTCGTGCGGGAACCTGGACTCTCCGACAACAAGAGCAGAATAGGGGTCAGGCGTTTGACAGAGAAGAAATATACGAAGGAGGAATTTTTGGAAGGGTTAGTATGAACAGGAATCCGGAATGTTTGAAAGGGAAAAGAGGGTGGTTGGAACGGGTGGGTAATAAGAGGCGTCAGGATGCTGAAGGCCTTCTCAGGGGTAGCATTTTGGGTAAGAGGGAAACAGGAATAAATACAATAGTTATTAAGGGTGGAATGAAAAAAGGTAGGACATGTACTGGCCTGAAAAAAAAATCCTGTAAGAAGATTAGAGATTGCGCCTGTAAAGGCGTAGAAGACCTTTATTCCTTCCATCTAAATGTACCTTAACTGGTGAATTAGCTTTTGTGACTAGATCAAAATTAAAATTAGGGCCAAACACAGTAGTTGTTTTATCTTAAAAAAAAAGTCCAGTAATTGGATAGCGGACAACACTTATTTCAATTGTGCAGTAGTTGTGGGTTACTGCCATTGATTTAATTAATCATTGCCATCATCAGGCGTTATTCATATTTTTTTAACCTTTATACCACCTCTTCACATTTTAAAAATAATGTGAATTGTTGCTACTGAATATAGAACATACCTTAAATTTAATCGTATTCATTATCTACTGTTGCGAATTAAGTTTCTACAGCGTGTAGGCAAGCATTGAAAATATAATGCTTTTCTTAAACAAACATTAACTGTGGAATATGGGGAAATAAACGGGCTAAATGGAAATAAATATTATTTCCAACACTAAAAATTGAAGCCAAGGTATGAAACCGAGTTTTCAGATCAAAGCACCGACATTTTGTAAGTAGGTAGTTAATTTAAAATGGGTCATTGATTTTTAGTCGGATACGGTAATATTTATGTCCAGCAAGGCGGGAGTATCCTTACGTGCACCGTAATAACCATATTGATGATACAGCTAACCTCGCAGAGCGGTAGTAGGTTCGCGGGTTCCGTGCTCGGATGACCAGCCGCCATAACGACCAAATGGTGCCACGCAATCGCTGCTCCCAGGATTACCTTATATCACCCGATTTCCGCCAACACCAGAGATACTCGGCGAAAGGAACGGCCCTCCATCGGAACACAGGTGGTGGGATGGAAAATGCAGCCAATATGAGCCCTCAAAGAAAAAATATATAGATTTTTGACGAACTAAGAGTGAGTCTGCAATAGCTTTCCAAGAAAACGTCAGCGTAAAACTTTATTGGATTGTATAGCAATGGGTGGTTTTCACATATTTTTCTGACGCTTTTTTTCATAGATTTAATGCCTTTTCAATTCTAATAAATTTTCTTGTTTCTACCAAACCTTAACTTATCTTCATACACTTGAAAGACACATTTATTATTGTTATAATATAACGATACGTATTACAATGTTCATAAATTACAACGTTTTCAATGAGTCGTAATTGTCGTAAAAAAAAACAAGTCATACCAATAAAATTATTTCATATAGATACGGATTTATTCCATTGTAGGGGTGGTCAATTCGGTTTTTAAAAAAAGGCGAAAGGTGATCAAAATCTAAACTTTAACTAGCATCATTAGTTAATTATTCAAGAAAACGCGACGAACAAATAACAAGCACTAACTTTGCCTAATGGTCACATATACCACTTAGAATTTTTGAATTTCCATGTGCTGGACGGCATAACATTGTGATGCATCTAATCAAGGTAGCTAATCCAAAGGTAAGACTTTGGCTTTTAACAAATGATTTCTCATCAAACGAAGGACACGAAAGATATCCCAGAGTTCCAATTTGGATTCCAACTTCTTCAAAATACGAAGGTGTCACATTTCGGAAGGCATCGGAGTGACAGACCTAACCGTCAAGCAGGCTTCACCAACTCAGACATGAATATTCTCAACTTTTCTTACCCTGTTAATTAGCAACAAAACAGACAAAACCCTTCCAAGCCATTATACCTACCTCGTGTCCCCCTCGTTTTCAGTATTTCGCAATTTCGGTTTCTTTTCAAGCAGAAAACTAATTCCAGGGCTCATTCCAACGTCTTTTCAATCCCTGAAAGCTGAGTGCTGGATTTAATTTAATTTGTAACAGCATGAGAGGAATCTGCGCAACATTTCCTCCTTTGCATGGGCTCTGTTAAGGACTAACATTTATCCTGCTTTCACTAAGAAAATTTTTATCTTACTTCCATGTAGACTACATTTAAAATTCATGCGCATCTGGACGATTTTCAAAGTATCCAAGCTAAGCATCTCTGATTCATCCCGTATGCTAAAACCCTTCCTTTAAAAACCTTATATGCATACCCCTAATACTATTATGGAGAGGCTCACACTCTTTCAATTGTATTGATATTTAATTGTAACAAATTTGGTAAATAAAATGGTAAAAAATTAACTAAGCATGAAGGCACAAAATAGTAGAATTTATGTGACATTGTAGGCAATTTATTGTCAACTACAAAGTTAGGGCTGAATTTTCTCAAATCCGACGACTTTCGACAACTTGCAAGAAAATAAGTTTTGAAAACCAATTACATATCGTGGTTAATAAACTTAGGGCCAAATTTAGCATGAAGGCCTTGAGAAAGAAATAAAAATGGATTTCGTGATTTCATACGTCAATCTGTTGATAGCAATATTTTAAGACGATTCTAATAGCAATTCTTTTATTGCTATTAGAATCGTCTTAAAATATTGCTATCAACAGATTGACGTATGAAACAAGGAAAAAACTTCCTGGCACTAAATGCCTACGTTTTATTAAATAAACTAAAACCAGAACACTTACAAAGTGTTGTTGCATTAGTTAATAATTTTTTCATAAAGATATCACACAGTGATTCAACCCGAAGGTTGGTTTGGATAGTTGAGGGTAGAGCTAACCCCGAACTAATCCTTTCCATCAGGCAACTAAGGAACCGTAAAAATAAATACCGGCAAAAGTTGGTATGAATTAAACCTTTTCTCTTAAAATGTATCATATAGTTTAATAGA
Source organism: Pyrrhosoma nymphula (assembly GCA_963573305.1). NCBI lineage: Eukaryota > Metazoa > Arthropoda > Insecta > Odonata > Coenagrionidae > Pyrrhosoma > Pyrrhosoma nymphula. Next base: position 45,223,744 of record OY754334.1, read on the forward strand.
TAGGCGAATCATACTTAAATAATAGAAGTCCGCTTTAAAATGTCACAATGACGAACATATAATTATATAGACAAAGATGAAAATATTACAAAATTATACGTTCATTTGATGATAAGAAAAATACATTTTGGACACACATGCATTTTATTAAGATAATCGAAACCAGCAGACCATCAAAGGGTTATTGGATCATTTTTTATAATGTTAACAATACGAAGTCGAAAGAATTACAGTTGAAAGAAAATTCCAGTTCAATCTCCATGCGCAAGATTGTTTGTAATATTTTATGCCGCAGATGTTCCCTGAATGGTTTGGTGTTGCTGAAATATTGTCTAGTGGACTACAATGGAGAAAATTTTCAAAATTTATACTTTCCTTAGGCCAGTGGAAAAATATATTTTTGGCATATATTCGTCTTATTAGGAAAACAATAACCAGGAGACCTACAAAGGGTTGTTGCATTAAATTTAATTTTTTTAATTTGCGGCCGAAAGACGATATTCCTATTAAATTTCCACAAGCACGAATTTCGATGAGATTGTAAGCCGTAGATGTACCCCGCATAATTCGGCGTTGTCGAAATAAAATCTAGTAGATTACGAAGGAGTCAAAATTATATTAAAACCGATAGGCGTTGGTAGGCTTGCAAGCTGTTCCCTCAAAAACGGTTGAATTAATGGATTTTCGAAATACCCCAGAACAGAAGGCCTCCTTATAAGAACATTTTCAAATACCACAACGACGGGGAACACAGTCAAAATTGACAAAATAATACGTGTCATAGTCGGGAGAGAAAAAAATTAATCCGTCGCGTCTTGGAGAGAAAGTAATGTAAGAATTTACTGGTCATCCGCAAATTTTTCGCACATAGGCGAGAAAAAAATCAATAACGCCCATTTCCCCCTTGCATCTTCCGATGGTCATAGGGTAGAATGGAATATAAATTCCAAAACATTCCATTATATACGGTGAAGTGCAAAGTAAAAATGAGAGTTTCATTCCATATTCGCGCCAGCTAAAGGAGCGACCTCCCCCATATCGCCATAAGGAACGGTCCAGCATTCCTGCCCATTGCACGCGCGATGCCGAGTTTTCCGAATGAACGGAGAGTTCCCGCGAGTATGTGTTCGTCGATGCTCCTTCCATTAAGGGCGACATCCTTTCTCGTGTTCGCACGGGGCCCACCGCTTGATAACATCCCTTCGCCTGGGGCAGCGATAACATTTATCCCTCTCACGCCACCCTGCCCTTCGAATTCTTGCCGCTTTTCTTATTCACCTTCCCCATTCAACCCACGGGGAACATTCAACCTCCACTTTCTTCGGAGGTGGGAAAAATACTAGAGCGAAAGAAAAGTGATGCAAAGGGTAAAAAAGAAAACTTCTCCTTCCGTGATGGAAAATTCCAATGGCTAGGTTGTACTCCACGGTGGGTTTCGATCGCCATTTACAAAATCGTAGGAACTTGTGGCACTTAGTACATATAGATAGGACTGTAGGACATTCTTGATACGCCATGATAATAACCGCATGCAAAAATATTAATACTATGGCATGGTTTCATCGATTCAGCATTATAGAGTTATCACATCTTGTCTGAACGAAATAATAATTGATTGATAAGCATCGAGTGATTGTGTACCATGCGATCCTTCCACAAAACAATACGAAACTTTTCCAATTTTGCATGCAATATTTATCACACATATTTTAGCAACATCTGCAAAGGCCTAAGTAAGTTCCATTTCAGCCAGTCGATAGGTATGTAGTGACGAACTGCGAGAGAAAATGTTTTTTTTTAAGAGAAGGGTTTACTCGAAATTAATGACCAACGTGAGCATCTTGTCTCATTTTTATGTTAGCTAATGTAATTAAAAAACTTTCAAAATATAAGACGTCATTTTGAAATTGCTGTTTGTTCTTTACGATGTATAGTGCTTCGTTATAATAGCGAAGGTAATTGAAAATCCCACCGCTCGTTGGGTGCCAAACACTCTTACAGAGCAACACACAAAACAGCGTCAAGTCAGAGCACTTGACTTTTTGACACGTTCCAACGAAGATGGTGATGATTTTCTAAGCAAGACCGGGAATGAGACTTGAGTCGCTTATGAAACCCCTGAATCGAAACGAAAATTAATGAAATGTAGTCACACCGCCACCAGTAAAGACTTAAGCCAAGCAAATCTTGACACCTCGAAAAATCATGTGCTTAGTCTTTTGGGATAGACACGGCATTCTACTGGCATATTTTTTTCTGTGAGGTTAAACAATCAATGTAAATGGTTACTGTGAGACGCCTAGGAAACTGCGTCGCGCAATACAGAATAAGCGCTGAGGAATGCTCCCAAGCGGTATTGCTTTGATTCATGACAATGTCCGACCTCACACTGCGAACAAGACACGACAACTCTTACAGGACTTTGGCTGGAGCCAGTTTGAACCCACTACGTACATTCCTGACCTCGTCACTAGCGACTTCCATCTCTTTTTGTACCTCAAGACGTTTCTCGGTGGTCAATCATTCAGCAACAACGACGAGCTCACCTGTAACCACATGGTTGATAACGTTTTATGAAGAAGGCATACAAAAACTCGTGCCGCGCTATGACAAGTGCCTACAAAATGGTGGGAGCTATGTAGAAAGGTTTTTAGTTTTTTTGCAATAAATAGCTTTTCTGTATATATACTCGTTTTGTTTTTATTATCAAATAGAACTTACTTTCTGGACGTACTTCGTATAATATCTTCATTTCGATAATAACGTTCTTCACCTTCTGAAATCAGAATCATCTTTACCTCCTCTTGCTATCTCCAATTTTCCTGCCAAGATCAACAATAAATAAATACGCCGCGACAGTTGGTTAGGTCGCTTTTGCCATAAGTTACTTTTAAAGCTATAGTTGTCTTGCTCGACCTTATGAATGAATATGCTGCTACCTTGCCAGTGGGAGTTCAAAGAAGGTATGAAACCTTCTCGGATAGCTCAAATTATACTGGATTCTGTACTCAAAATCAAGTGCTACTAGATCTTGTGATGGATCATGAAACGTATAAAAAAGTGCTTAATACATCATGAAGCGACATATCACTGCCTTAAGTTATGAGGTGCATGATATTTTTAACTGTACTGACGGTAAGAGAGAACAATGAGAGTTCGGAATAATTGACTTCTACTATACTATGCCACAACCTTACGTCCAATCAGATGGTCACCATTGGGAGGGGAGATAGGACGTGGAAGATAGGATGATGATGGAGTCTCTGTGTTACTACTGTGCTATTGAAACGAGAGTAATCCATGGCAACGATAATAGGTGGGAGAATTTAAAACACTTAGTAGTATTTCACAATAATTTATTAACCCAACCGGTTTCAACGCTACAGCGTCATTATCAGCGTCATTATCAAGGTATCAAGGTAATGACGCTGTAGCGTTGAAACCGGTTGGGTTAATAAATTATTGTGGAATACTACTAAGTGTTTTAAATTCTCCCACGATATGTTGTTCCACCAAATTGAGCCGTTAACAGTTGAAATATAACGATAATAGGCTTTTAAGGTTCTATTTACGATCACCGACGCGACGGTGAAAGTACAAATCGGGTCACTAGGGTCTCGCGTCGTGGCGTTCCATACTGACTAACTAATATATGTATATAAAATAGTCCAGATTAATTATTGTTGCCATGTGAGTGCTATAAATATAAAAAGATGAGAATATAAGGCAAAGACCAAATTTTCGATTAGTCCTGTCGTTGGTTATGAAATAAATACGATCACAGGTATCCAAGAAAGCTTAAAACAAACGAAAACTTTCAAAATCTATTAACTTATTACAAGTAGCAGTAACATTATATGGTTTAATTATTGCAAATCTTGTAAAGTCAAATTAAGAATCGTAGATCGGTTTAGGCATAGCGAAACTTGGTGTCATTGGAAAGAGGATATTTCGAGGCCACTGAGGGACAAATGGCCCATTCTCCCACCTCTCTAACATGCCCTCTTCTAACTAACGCCATGTTTTACACAAGTGATTGCAACTAAGTTTTTCTACACCTATAACGAATAGGTATCGCTGGTAGTTTAAGTATGGTTCCCGTTCCGTTTCGTGCCACTCGAAAATTAGCACTATTGGAGGGATAAGGGAAGAGTTACCGTGAGCAGAGAAGGCGGCGGCCGAAGGGCTGGGGAGAACCACGAGGCAGCAGCGTCGCGTCGTGCGGTGTATTCCAGGAGACCACAGGGCTATCGCCAGCGCCGAGAAAAATAGCCCACCGAGAACCAGGCAGGCTCGTTTTTATAAACCGGGGCCCTTGTTTTCCAGAACCGTCAGGATAACGCATTTTACTTGCCTCACAATCCGACTTCCCCTACACCCAGAGGGCCTTCGCTACCGCTTGCTTTACTGCACAGCGGGTGTGTTCGACTGGATTTATTTTCAAGTTCAAATGTGATCAACGTCCCAAAATGGAAGGCTCAGAACTGGAGTTCTAATGCTATAAATGATTGTTGTAGGCAACTATATCGTCATCTAAGCCTACCTTGATATGTTGAATATCTCAAATATCAAAAATAACTTCAGCTTTGTCAGGAAGAGTGAAATACTTTTTGTGTATGGGCTGTAAATAATTCCTAGGTAATGTTTTGGCATGCCTATCTAAATGACATTCATATAAATTACCCTTCCTTCATAGAGCACCCCTAAATTTTCATTTTGCGAGTATTAGACCTTACCGTACGAAATTCACGGAAAAATCGAGGATGAATTCCTAATTATTATCCACGCCAAGAGAATACCCCGGATTTTTAAGACGATTGAAATTTAATGGAGGTTTTTCGATTTTCAATAAAGAAGAAGGGTAGCATCTCTGTATTCCAATATTTTAATTTATTCCCGCGCATCGTTTTGTCCCCAAAAGCCATTATCAAGATAGTCAATCCTGCGAGCTCATTTACTACATTAATACATTTAAAAATTACGAAGTGGGTCACAAATTGGCTACGCAAGGGATTAGGTTGAGTTTGTGAAATAGATTGATGGACAAAATGAATGATGAAAATTATAGCGAAATGGAAATTTAGTTATTGATCGCCCTAATGGTAGCTCCTTGAACCGATAAGGCGAGGACAAGCATTTTAGCAATTAAGAACCAGTGACTTCTCATCATTTTAACATGAATGAAAATTAGACTGGAAAGAAATATATGAAAATTAAAAAATCCCGATCGGTGATTCATCGAGAAATGAACATATGTGCTACATCCTCTTTCCATTTTTAAATTGAGGTCAACCCCAACCCTGTAACTGATGACCATTGATGGTGAGGGACTCTTTGGGAATGGACTGAGGGAGAGGGACTATATTAACTACAGTTGGTTTTGTTGTAGGTACGTCTTAATAAACCTGGAGCAAAAACAACTTTTAGACACCATAGCACTAAGTATTAACCCATCATTTTAAGTTTACAATATGCACAGGTAAGTACTCCACAGTGACAAAACGAAAAAATTTGTTTACATATTTTACCGACTGAGTAAGCTGCAAGTCCTGCCATTAATCAATTAATTTCATTTTAAGAGAATAAATCACTCCAAATTATTTCAAATTATATTCTCAAATATATAGGTCAGTACAAGAGTAAAGTACAATCATGACCACTTTCATGAACATTTCACACATTAAGTAGATTTAATTTTTGACTACAGTATGGGAAACATAATAAAAGATACACTGTTGTATGTTCCACAAAAGTTTACTTGACCGACCCAGGTTCCGACATGTACACTATGTCATTTTCAAAGGTGAAGATACACAGTTTGCGAGCTTATTTATACCTTATACAGAGGGGGGGGGGTTAAGGCAGGGAGGAGGTCGTATTGATGGTGGGAGGGGAAAGAGGTAACGAGGAAATGGATTCCTCAAGGTCAGTGGGTTTACGTGTTGACTCGAGGAGAACTGATAATAAAGGAGAGGAGTGGGAGGGGCACAAAAGGTCGTTTACCACATGTACATTTTTATTACGACATGCTCTTAAAATTTCTAAATCTTCCAGAAAGTCCAACTTTTTCCCTTTACACAGTTTGTGGAGAACTTTGACATTAAAATCACTGCTATGGTTGCAGTCTAACAGATGCTTTGCAAAATTAGAGGTTGAATCGCCTCTTACCCAACACTTCATATGTTCATTTACTCTAGTTTTTATGGCACGCCCACTCTGGCCAATATATACTGAATTGCAATTAGGCATATTACAACATAGTTTATATACACCGCTTTGGTATTTGTCAATAAATTTTGGTTTTGAGTTAAATAACAAATTGCCAACTGTTGACATATTATAAAACGATAGTCTTACTTTATCTTTCGGAAACATTCCAGTCACCCGATACAGTATGCTTAATTTTCTTCGACCGTTCCTTAAAAAATGATTCCTGGTGATTACTGTCGGTAAATTACACAGTAATGTAAGAGAGCAAGGTTGATGTTAAGGTTTTCAGATCAATTTCTATAATTATGATTTTTATATGATTGCATAATCACCAACCTTGAAGTAAAAGAAACTACTATATATAATATTTTGATTCCTTGGATTAAAACTACTCTTCAAAGAAACACCAAATGGAAAATTTATAACAAGATATCGCTACACAAAAATAAAATTTAGGGAACTACAGACACAATAATAAAAAAACAGACTTTTTATTTTTCTTTGTTCTTGGTAACACAACGATAAAGTCTACAAATTGGAAGATAAATACCATCAAAGCCCTCCCACTGGTTGGAGCCACTGTGCGAATAAGCACCGTGAAAAAATAGATTTTTTGGTAACCTAGTTATTATCTGATAAAGAGTATCATTAAAGCTCAGTAAAGCCATTAACACGGCAAATTTGATGCGCGCCAAGTTAAAATCATGGGTACGTGCTGGCATGACATGACAAAAGCAAGACTACGTGTACATATTTTTCCTTTTAATTTTGTATGTATCATTTGTCATCAAAACAGTTTTCTGGATTGTAACAAAAAAATAATTATAATGAGTGGTTTTCATGCCAAAAATCCAATTAAGATGATACCAATTGGAAGTGAAAGACTATTTATACATCAGTAATGACTTCAGTAAGTTTACTTTATTCTTCTAAAATACAGTTGAATCGGATTTCCAAGAAGAATTTAATTCCATAGAAAATAGTTAAATGAAAGAAATACATCTAAAGTTTAAGAAAGATTTCCAGAATCAAAATGGAACTTTGTAATGCCATGCAACATTTTCCAAGGATATATCTTGAGATTTCATCCCGAAATGAAAACATTACGAAAAGCTACAAAGCCCTATATAAACCATATTCCTCTCTGAGTTCAATGAAAAAGTTTACTAACTTTCTCAAGCTGCACACCAGTGAAATACATTGATACACAAACAATTTTGAGAGATACCTCTTGAATATTAACAGTTATTGATGAATACGCGATACATTCAAGTATACTCATTCAGCTTGTTTTATAACCCCCATGCTGGTAAATACTTTGCAAAAAGTGACGAATTACACTTTGTGGTATGTAATATTTCTATTAAGCGAAAATATTATTATGGTCCATCCAATTTCTTTTTCCATTCCTTCAACGAGTATTTTTTTCAATATCTCGGGCCATGCTTGGCAAAAGAATAACTCTCAGCTCCCCCACATACTAACCCGCTCAGATAGCCATTTCGGTCTAGGAACCCATCCACGGAGTGAGGGGAATCTGATGGGGAAGAAAGAATGAAGGAAGAGAGGGGGTTTATAGCGCGGAAAAAAATAGGACGGCGAAAGTGTTGGGAGTAAGGAAGGGAGAGCAAGGAAAGAAGGAAGAAAGGAAACAGGTTTTTTTCCTTCAGGAGAAATTTCCTCCGGGTGTAAGGCACCAGAATTGCCGTGAAAAATTCACTCGTCGTAATGCTGGAGGAATTTCGGGGGATAGGGGGCTTTTCGCACAACAGCTCTCGCAAGACTCCATCCTTGAACTCAATTTTTTTTCATGGGTCAACCTCGAATTCTCCCGAAGCGTTGAGGAGAAGATTGGCTGTATGCTCATGTGATGGAGGCCCACGAAACTTTGGGCTTGAAGTGGTCCTTACAAGGAAGGAAACGGCTCTTATTTCAAGCTCCAGCCATCTCTTTTAATCAGCAAGTCACTAATTTCTGTTCCAGCACACTCGATTGCATTAATCCCAGAATAAGATGGGGTGGACAAGAGATCTGTATCAGATTGTTACTAACCCGAAACTGACCAAAAGTTTATTTTTGTCGATGGTGAAAATATTTATGTTAGTTTACCCTATGTCACAACTATTAGAACATGACTTTAGTTTTAGATTTACTAGATGAAAGAAACAAAGAGGTAGAATTTTCGCAAAGTAGACGAAAAGGCTAAATGTTAAATGTTTGTCGTAAAACTCCGATAGAAACATAGAAATTAACTTCTAAAAGTTATAGCCCTTTGTACTTTCCCTAATACCTATAGGCTTGCGTCCATGCACGCCTTAGTTTACGTGGTTACGGAAATTAAGCCAGCTTGGTTTATGTAAGAACGTAAAATTATTAATATATGTCGCAATACTCCGATTAAAATACCGTTTTCATCAACGTCACCATTTCAACACAAATACATAGGTAATTTTTGGGCAATACAGCGATTGGTCAGCCAGAACTGCCATTACCCAACTACGTTTAGGGGTTGCGTCGATACCGAGGCTTTGACTCCTTAGTTCGGGACAGGGTGGATCCAGTAAAGGTCGACTACTCCAAGGGGCTTTCTTCTTTCTTTTAAGGGGATCATATGTAAACCATCCTTGAACGGTAAAAAATATGAAAAAAAAAACAAAATAATACAACAAATGTCTATAAAATATTTTGTCCCTCTCTCTAACTCATCCCTTGAGCCGTGCTACCAATGGTTCTTATAGAAAGAGGTCTATGACTTATATAAGCTCCTACCTATTTGACAAGGCATGGTAGATTATTGTTGTGAAATAATGAATTTTAGGTTAGGACGCTATATAATGTTCTTTACTCTTAATGCACATGAAACTAAAATATGAACTTTTTCAAAGGAACTGAAACTTTTTCAAGAACATAAAGGTAGTTAATATCAAACAGTAATTTAAAACACATTCAGCTCGAAATACCAAACGTCATCCAAGCATCCAAAGTCAAATCCTTGACGGATATGCGAAAGAAAGCTTATTGTCCGACGTTATTTTTTCCACGGTTACTCTTAACGCGTATGGGAGGAGGGGGAGGGTGAGTAGGCATGTGACTGCAGCCCACAGTTTTGGGGGTGGTCCAGAGAGAGAGAGAGGAAATGACCTTTCTTTTCAGCCCTAGCTTCCATCTTTTCATTTGGCCGGTCACTAATTTCTGCTCCAGCCGGCCCGACACTCAATTGCATCGCTTCACAGAGGAGAAAGGATGGACCTGAGGCTTGCTCCAGACGGTTATTAAGGACCGAGGAGTGACCGCACACTAATTGAGAATCCCGGCCACTTTAATTTCTTTCTCCCCTTTCCTCCTCCCAACAATCTATGAAAAGGCCACGGAGTTTTCGTAAGCACCGCTGGATGAAATCGTTTCGGTGGCCGCAAAAGAAGTCAATTATCTGCTTGCACGCGCAAAAAGAAATCATGGGCCCACACACGAGTGAATGCGCATGAAAATTCCAGATTTAATTAGGTCAAATTTAGCAAAGGCAAGAAAGAAGTGTATTTACAGTGAGCCTATCCATATAGTGGGGTATAAACGAGGTAGTCTCAAATACCGAGTTGCAATGTGGAGCTTTGCAAGATATGTAAAAGGTCGTTACGATAATTTCATTAGTGCTGCAACAACTAGGTTTGTAATCGCTCTCAGACCGTCGGTTAATATTTGGCTTAAATTTTTAATTACGTTCCAACTCGATATATTTTCTAACAACACAAAGTATATTTTACGAATTCCTACATGCTCAATTAGATTAAATCGGGAAAATATAAGTAGGTAAATTGACTGTATAGCTGAAATATTTGTAATTTTACTTTACCCGCAAACAAATAGACCAAAATAGCAGTATTTCGGACATTATTATTAGGTATTTCAATAGGTAGCGTAGGTCATTACTTAACTTACTCCCTAATGCTTTTGCCTTAATTAAATAAGTGCATTAGCCATTATTATGTTATGCTAAGCAAAAAATAGTTCCATAAGAGTACCAGCTTTTTAGTTGTGTCAGCTTTTAGGTGGCTCCACCATAAATTACTTAAATTTCTACTGAATAGAATGACTATTGACAGAGAAACGTGTCCTCTGATCGATATGAATGACAAACTTTTGCCTTTCAACATAACTTTTTTTCAGGTCTAACTTTATTTTCCATCATTATTATACACGAAATCGGGTGAAAAACCATTCACAAAATAATGCCTCTATCTGATATATATAATACTCCCAAGCAATTGAATGCTAACGAAGTATAAGAACCAATCCATCTAAATTTTTGAGTTATTAAAAAAAACCTCCAGGAACGAAAGTCAAAATGCGTTAGTTCGATAGAGTTGGCGCTGCAGTCAGCTCAAGTTGCCAGTAAAAGTTTTCATTGAAAATGCATTCGTCAAATTATCTGTATATTTTGTATCTTGATTTTGTATACTGAGAGCTAAGTATATGCAATCAATCAGTAAAAGCAATATTTTTCAAACAATATAAACAAAAACTTGGAATTCAGTATTTATTTTGACTCATTGTCAGTCGTTTAGGAACATCTTTAAATTTATGGTGTTTTTTTTGTAGTTGCAAAACTTAAAACAAACAACAAACAAACTCACTCTCAATTCTTCTACAAATAATTTCACCTAAAGCATCGTGTGAGCTCACCATAAACTACATGACTACTATTTACTACATGACTGCTACATCAGCAGTTGGTCAACAGTCCAAATGGCTAATACTACTCGCGGAACTATTAAAAACTACTTATCTTCGGGAATACATATGCGAATAGCTAAATTCAGGGTACATTTCTTTGATGGATGTTTTCGGTAATCATGTCACCTACGGCCAACATAACATGCTTTTCTGTATTAAGATGACGTTTTATATCTCAAGCTGTTGATAAAAACGCGCGACTGTACTGTAGCGCCGCGATTGCTTCGTTTACATTAATAGCCACTTACCATGGTACACCATCATAAGGGTAAGAATAAGAAATGCGAACGCCCGGTTGGCACTAGTTGGTCTACCATGGTAACTTTTCCACCCGGCTGAACCTACCAAAGTTATCTATCTAAAATAGTTGTCTTCTGCCTTCCGAATGCACGTTAGTAACATTAGTCAAGTGATCATTTGTCATCATTTTCCAAAGACCAGTAGATGATGACAATCAAATATGGAGCACGTTAAAGATAGTTCACACCGTGAAAATACCCATCGTACCACGGCGATTAAAGAGAGGCGCAAATTTGGATAGAACTTACCTACGTTTTGTAGAATGGTAAAAAGTTAGTAATTCGAACGTTACCTCATAGAAAATATCTAAAGGTCGATCTAGTGATGGATTGTAATATGTCTAAAGCAAGTTCTCAAAGAAATTCATGTAATCGAGAAAGAAAGATTTTGGAGAGTCTTCGAAAACCACGTCGCAAGTTCTTCAATGCCATCCTTTTGGATAATGGCGATAAAAATAGTATGTAATTGATATAAACATTCTCAACTTTTTCAATATTAAGTCAAAATCAGATTCTAGTAAAATAAAATGCAAACCTGGCGCAATTTAATCCAAGTTGCATAGTCTTAGGTGCAGCATGACAGAGTCTCATGAATTTTTTAAGTCGTAAAACAAAATACTTTACCTCAAGATCCCGACTGATTCCCATGCTATTCATGAATTGACCCGGAAATCTTTCCTGCACCCAGAACACTCACCCCCCCCCCCCCCATTTCCCCCCCCCCCCCCAAAGAATTTTACCGAATATCAGACCTAGTCCAATGTTTTTCTCATATTACAAACCCTCAATATTAGAAGTATAGTCAAAATTGATAAAGCCATTGATAAATGTTAAATTTAATTTGTATTTACATAAAATTATTACTCGTTTGATAAGTAGTTTGAACAAGATATTATTTCTCACAAAACTCAACAAAATAGGCCACATTTATGGCGAAAACTATCACAGCTACGTAAAAATATCAACCTCGTACCATACCACTTTAAGAGATATTCGCTAAAGTCGTCCTATATGGGATATGGTACTTCTATGCACTTCAGAGAAATTAAGTTTTTATGGTGATTCCTCCGTAAAAGGATATAAATTTCATATCCTTTAGACTCTGCGTAGTGAAAGGAAAACACATCCTATGCCTGATATGAACAACAAAATTTCATCTGTCTTCGCTATTTTTATCGGAAGTTATAATTAAAATTTCAAGGTGCTTAATTGGAAAACGAAGGAAACACGGGAAAATAGTGTTTTTCCATTCAATATAAATGCATGTTTCATGGAAAACTATCTATAAGTAGCGAAAATTCCCGGGGTTATAATTAAAATAAAAAAGATTTATCTTACCACTTTATTTCTTTGAGTTTTTTTTACAATTATTGCGATAATTGAAGTCAAAATGTGGTTATTCCATAGAAATGGCGCTCTAATTGGCTTTTATGGCTATAAAAAGTGCTAATTAAAATTAATTCGTGTAAGAATCGGCATTTTTCGAGATTTAATATTGATATTCCATTGCTAACATATGTCATTACCGTGAGCAGGATATTTTAACCGATCAAACAAAGAGTTGTAGTTTAGTATTTGCTTTGACTCATGCAGCAAGGCGTAGCCTTTTCTGACACATAGATCGTGGCATAAATTTAACGGTTAGTATTTTTAACGTTTTCAGATATTTTATATAACATCTAATACTCGAATAAATAATTTTTACAAAAATACAAGGTAAAAATTATCTTCGCTTCTGTAGGTGTTAACAGTGTACAAATAAGTTAAGTTAGAGCCTTATTCATGAATATTTAATTAACTACTGACAATTCCAGTCATATAAATGAAAGATTTGGCGCTACTTATATGACAGTATTCACCTCATGCTATTTACCGGGAAATAAAGTCAAAATATAATCGAACGTGGTTCCCGTCCGACGAACTTAAAACTCGCGTCCTCAATTAGCTGTTTGAATTTGGAGTGAGAGGATCAGGTCCGAACGCGTGCAGTGCACCAGCAGCATGATGACGTGGGCGGTGCGGAGATGCCCGTGCACTTCGGCCCTCTCCCCTCTCCCCTTTTTCCGCCGCCTCATCTGCGACCAGTACCGCGGCGTCCCTTCCCGGCACTCCTATCTCACTCTCTGGCGTCCGGTCGATAGCAGACTACACACATCGGGCGCCGCGCCGGCCGGTCGGCCTCGCGAGGAGGCAGCAGGGTCGCGGGGCCTTCGTCGGAGGAGACTCCTCACAAGCAGAAAGGCAATTGGAAAGATTTGATCTGTGTATATGTGCGACGGTCTTAGCCCACTTAGGACTAGTGCTATCATATGGTAACGATTTCAAGCAAAGTTTTTATTAGCATTATTTAACATTATTAAGTTGATATTTTATTTTACTATGACAAATTTTGTTTCAATTATAGACAAATGATTTCAAGAGACGTACTTATAGCGTCAGAAATGCTAAGTTTGATATATATTATATAAATAGCGATTCATTTGCTGCAAAATGTTTGTTTTCCATAGAAGTTTATATTTTCTGTAGTTCTAATATTGTGAATTTGTTATTTTTTGCCAAAAAATATTGCTATTATAAAATATCACCTTAGTCCAATCCAGAGAATGCCAACAATCTTTATCTTTATATATATACAAGTCAATGTATGTATGTATCTATATATATGTATGTATGTGGGTATATTGCACATCTCCTCCTAAATCACGACCAATTTTGATGATTTTTGGAAAACAGGTTCGCTACTAGTAGATAATAAATTCTGTATGGTTCAATTAGCCAAAACCCCTATTCTGGCAGAGTTAGGTTAGTTTTGGCAGAGCGTGATCCTTACTAATACATATATAAAAATGTAATGGTGTCTGTCTGTCTTTTGCTCCATCACGCAAATACTACTGGACAGATTGGGCTGAAATTTGGTATGCAGATAGAATAAATATCTGGTTGTATCATATGCTATATTAGAAAGCCCTAAAGGCCCCCAAAGGCCCCCGAAGGTCCCCCCTGGTGGTCCATGCTAAGAATTGTGTTCGGTGCAGTGGTTTTATTTTTTAATTTTTAAAAGTACTTTCACTCAAGATATAGGGCTGAAATTTTTTTATCGGATTGCTGAATAAATGAAATTTCTAATTTTATCAATTTACTTTCTTCTACGCTCCCTATTTGACTGAAATTTATGATTTCAGTTGAAAAATCTCACATTTTTCTCTGAAATCGACAATAACATATTTCCTGGACAACCAGAGATTTTATTTTCAAAGAATATTCACGCTTCTAGCATTTAAAAATCACGTTTTCCTGCAGGCCCATGATTGTACGTAGAAAGAAAATCCGTATTAGAAGCGCACAGAGTCCCAAGGGCCCCATGTTAGATTGCTTAAAGGGTAAATCAATAAATTCAATGCATATTTACAACAAGTATGCTCTTCAACGTATATTCTCAAAGTAGCTCTCAAAGCGGCACTGTATGCATATGAGAGAACACTTACGTAGTAAAGGATACACATAAAGGAATTAAATAGAATACACAATTAAATGTGAAAAAAAGTTTTACGTGCAGCGAATAGTAACGGTAATAATGCCTCTGTTGCTAAAACAAACATGGTGTTGTTTATTGTCGCTTAATACTCAGATGTATTACACGCAGTGGAGCCGTCTGCCTCTCATTACGATAGCGAACTATTTTTAGACCAATTCCCACATCATTAACGTCACGAGTTATTTATAAATGTTTACAAGTGTTAAAGTGCAGTTAACTTAGGTACGTTCACTCAATCATCGAGTTGCCTATTCAAGACTCTCACTTGCCGCTGTGTTTCCGTTCCTTGGACTTAAAACTATATCCATCAACATGCCTAATAGAAAAAAGAGTAACCTTTCGAAAAAATCTTCTAAATCAAAATGAATGTCTTATTTGCGAGCAAATGAGCCCTTGAAAGAAAAACGACAAATTTTAGACTTTGGTGGTCCAATACATGCCCACCAGCGATCTCATGATAATCTCCCCGTGGTGCGTCTCGGGTTACGTTAAGAACCGCACAAATGTCATCCTTACCCAACCTACGGACGGGTAACCGACTCTAAATCTGGTTCAAATACAGACCCATCTGTTTCAAACCTTCAATCTGTTTTAAGATGGTGGAAATGATAATGACGTCACTAAATGCTTCTTACCCAAAAGAAGAACGGAAATTCTGCGCAATTAACGGCATCCGAGCATGAAAATCGACAAGTGCACTAAGAATCACCATGGATTTTTTATTTAGCAACCAAAACCAATGTTTATGGCTATCCTTTATGCCGAAGGTGCAGTCCGGGTGATGGAGGATTCATAGGTCAAATAAACATGGCACTGCTGAAAATGCTCCTTTAGACGTTGTCAACCGCTGGATTGTACCCTTCTCTCCAATCCTAATGAAAATACTCAACGCACATATCAACGTTGAATAGTGCAACTGAACTAAGTCATTGAATGCAAATATATGTATGTACACAAGGGAAGCGATTAAGCTATTAATAACTCAGAAGACGGCTCAAGAGAACCGTAGAGACGAGAAGACCATCTACCAACCTTGGCTATTTAAGTAGTAATGAGTCTGCATGGCCGACTTTTGGGTTTCCCGTGCATGAAAGTGGACCAATAGTCACTCATCTTTCCGTGCATCCGGAAAAGGTCAGCGTGTCTACTACAACGAACTCAACATACAAGCTAGGTTACGAACTCCTAAATGACTACGCATACTGTTTTTCTTCAGGCTTTGCGGTTTTCTTATAAAATAAGTTTAATGTTTTTCACACCCTTTGAATTTCAAAGGGTACCTTCCGCACGTAAATAAATAAATAAAGGGATACCAAAGCCGACCACCACCAGCCTCCTCGTGGAATACCTGGTTAAGGCTTTTGCCGGCTAATATTGGCCGCTTGCATGTGGTGCTAACCACCCTGCACGCAGTAAAACTGGTTCCAAAATGCACCCGCGACCTTGGAAGGGGACCCAAATGGAATTTGGCTGTGGCATCCAGACCAAAAACGTTAAGTTAAGGCCACGCAGTGGACGGAAGTCCTAAGAGGCGACCTCCTCGAATGCCATGCTGCCAGCGACCCCGACCACCGAGCAAGCTCGCTGAAAGGGGATATATGATATAAATGCCATATACCTCTTTCAGCGAGCCGAAAGGATGGTCTCTTTGTGGTGCGAGATGCATCCAGAACATAGAGTTGTGTTTTAGTACATAGAGTGAGATGTGTTTCTTATCATATTAAAGACTACATTCGAATTTTATTTTAAAATGTTGGGTTTTCATTAGCAAGGAATATATTAATTTTTTTAGTACGATTGAATTTCTCATTCATAAGCCTACTATATATTATGATTGCGTCTTTCAATTAACTAGTTATTATGCGTAAGCGAATCACTGAATACAAATAATATTTGTTCGTCATGCGGAAATCAGGTATTTTACTCATTTTATGTAGCGCATAGGATTCTCACACAGTTGATAGAAATATGTTAATGTACTGTTGCGTTGTTTACGGAAATATGTCTGTTTAATCGTATTGTTTCCAAAAACAAACAAAATAGAGCTTTCTCTGCCTGTGCCAATTTAAGACATTGCGAATGAACTCTACGTAATTATTCGAACTGAGGAATTAACTGTCGCGTTCCTAGGGTGGGTGGCTGATGTTTTTATATCTTATAAAGATGAAACCCTTTTCCATTTAAAAAAAGGTTTATTCTATGAATTTTACGTGCAATAATATCCCTCTCAAATGACCCAGTGACAGTTAAGCAAACAGTAGCACTTACACCCATTTCACGGAACAATTCGCTCCAGACTACTTCTCTGGGAGGTTCGAGAGAAAACTGATGAAGAAGCATGTACCATGTCACAAAACGCCATCGCATCAACTCGGTGTGTTGTTAAATCAGCCAGTCAATCACCTTCCTTTTTCTTTCTGTTTAGAAATTAAAGACTTTTAACCTAATAAAATAATACAAGCATTCGTAGAAAATGCCAAGAGAAAAACTCGGCCTAGACCGGGTATCGAACAATGGATCTTTGGCTTGCCAGACCAATATAAAGGCCACCAAGCTTTCTAACTATCAAGTCAATTTTGTTAGGATTCATGGCTAAATTTTCGAATAGGATGTAATTCTCCCCATACGTAGGTTAGAACTGTTCATGTGCTGTTAAAAGATACAACCTCACGCGTTGTGGCATCTTAGAAGTTTATTCTTTGATGGACCCCAAAAACCTGACATCTAGTTCCCTTGAATCCGCCAACATTGTCGCGAGATTCAGGAAGGTGGCATGTGAGTTTGCCTAGCAAAGCACATGTCTATGTATCAATTCTCGAACTGGGTCGGGTTTTTCTCAAGACAATTTCTTGAAGTTCATATCCGTATTTTTACAGACATGAAAATCAGCATGTAACTGGAGTAATTTAAATATTCCTTCGAAGAAGTTAGGCTATTAGTGGAGGCGACCGACAGTTGGAATATTATATATGTAATCCCATACCATCGGAAAGTACCTTAAAATATTGAAATAATGGTCCTTTATGTTAAATATAAACTAGAATTCCGCTCCTAGCTAGCAACTAGCATTTTCGCCCAAGGATCATTTAGGAAGACGGTGAACCGGTTGTGACTGTATTGATTCATCATATAAACAAATACTAAGAGATTAAATTCCCTGCTAAAATTATATTTCATATTCATCGTTTCAAAGATTAACGTACATTTCTACGGCTATCAACATCTAGAAAATGATTTCTAAGCTGTGGAAACCATGGTGTGGAAAAATATTTGAGCGTAGAATTCAGTATTTTCCTATTATTACATCTGCTCCAAATCATCCCTGCTCTTTTTATGTTTTTTAAGCATCTAGTTTTCATCAGCACATCAGTAAAGGTATTTTTCTATGGGTTTACGCAAATGGTAGTAATTAAAGTTTATCACTTCTTACTTCATTGCGCGTAAAACGTCCGCCCATTATTTTCTTTCGCCGAGATAAAGTCTGGTGAGGAGTTCTCTCTGCTCTTGCTCGTAAAACTTACAGCAGAGTCTGGACTGTGATGATTCACAGAGATAAATATACAGGCTGTACCTAGCCCCCAGCTTTCTCCGAGATCATTAGGCCCATCCAGGGCCTAATGATCTCGGCGACGCCCCTGCAACGAGTCCCAAAGGCGCGACCGACGAGTTATTGAGATGACTTGGTAATGCCCAGGTGGCAGTCTTCCTATCCACTCAATACCTCCCACTGATCTTCTTCTAGTCGTAACACGGCTTCCAACATGGGCATAATGAAAATGGCGCGAGTACTCGGGCGTTACATAGGAATCGTTACCATCAACTGGCGTTTAAACTCACTTTTTCACTCAACATACATTATATTTCGGATCTGAAAAGAAAATTATACCGAAACTAAAGTAATTTTTTTTGAATTTCCGAAACATAATTAAATTTCCTTACATATCCGTAAAAATAAAGAGGGAAGATCTCTAAAAAAGCCTTTCATGAAGAAGATTTGCGAAACTTAGCGAACACAACATCAAAATATACATATTTTCTTCTGGAGATATAGCTCCATTGACTTCTTTATTAGCTTCATTGTCTTCAGATGAAAAAATGAAAAAAAATATGAGGTCATGAAAAGGAATCATCTGAACGACAAGATACAAAACATGGGAGCAAGCACGATAGGAGGATATTCCACGGAGGAAAATCGATTAGCCTTGACCAAAACTTCGACCCGGATCCGTTGATATCGCGCCAAGTGCAACCAAGGCGTCCTCATCCCGGAGTAATTTTTAATATCGGGAGATCCGGGTTCGAGCCTTAGTCAAGGCGAATGATTTGCCTTCTGTGGAATTTTGATCATCGTGGAACGTGATTTTCGTGGAATTTTGTTAATATAATGCTTACTTGTGTGGGACTCGAGTATAGCATCCATATTATCTTAACCTTTTTGATGTATTGTAAATTCAATCCTAAGTTGACTGAGGGGCCTCCATTCTTCCCTATCTAACGCTAGTTCCCTTACTCCCTTTTATTGTTTGTTATGAACAATATCTTTATTTGTTCCATGTAATTATGTTCATGCAGGTACCTTGGTCTTTCTCTAGGGACTTTTCCCTCAATTATTCCTTCAATTATATTATTTATGAACCCATTGTGCCTTAGGTTGTGCTTAATCCATCTGGTTCTTCTTTTCTGAATAGAGTTCCATCGATAAATAACTGCCTTGATAAATCCAGAGCATAATTATTTTTAAAGTCTGATTTGCGAAGACGAATGGAAAATGTCATTCACTTTAAAGATAAAGACATGAGAGCCAGTGTGAAATAGAAATATAATTCCCTGAAAATAGTAGTAAATGAATTACAAATACAGTAAACTCTTGACATGAGGTGATTATTGACCATTCACCTAGAAAAAATGCATTTGCTTAACCCAATCAACAAGTAGACTTTCGCTCAATTAGCGAACAGATGAGGCTTCAAACTGCCGGCAATAAAGTCTGTACTTTTCGAGTGTCGTTGTTACAGTTTGAGATTGCAGAGATGTACTGTCGAATCCTGCCTTTTCTTTGGAAATTACGTACTTGGTACCAATCAGATCTTTTAATATGCTATTTAAAAATAAAATTTAGTAATAATTCATCAATATGCTAAATGAAAAGATAAATAAAAATGTATTTTCTTGCTTTTTTTACATTTTTGCCAAATAATTAATGATAGGTGCAATCAAAGTCTATTTCATAAGCTATTTGCTGTACAATAGATAATATATAAGATTCTTTATTCGAAAATGACTCATTCAAAATGAAATTTCTAAATTAATTAGGAGACAATAAATTTGAAAAGTCCATGAAAACGTTGGCAAAAAGTGTTTAAAACATTGAATTAATCCCGAAAACTTCGTATCAAAAAAATGCACCCCGGAAATGACAGCCTCTCCCTCCCTCCCCCTTTTTAACTAAGCAACTGTAATTTTCTGCATTGAATCTTTCGTCTGACGCAATAATCGCTCACATCATGAACTGAACCTTAAAACTACCATCGATCGGAACGGCTGATTTTGACGAGGGTTCGATAACCCAGGTATCCCCTGGTATTACTGGGATGTTTGAGTTCCTTTCTACCTGGCGGCTATAAGGCAGAACGTCCTCGTGAGGCTATTCTAATTCCCTTAAGGGGAAGCGAAACAATGCGATGCATAAGCCCACTTCGTTAAGGAAGAGTTAATGCCTCCAAGAGAGGGGCATCCTCCTCTTGGCCTCGTCTGCTCTACTTGACAAAATAGTCCAGTATCCATGTGCAAGGAGGTTAGCGACCCGCAATGCTTTTGTGTTCCTTTTAAGCGGCACTGACCGCCTCCGCGGAACCACGAACGCAAGCAGACAAAACTTTACGTGATTCGGGGGCAAAATATTGGGGAGCATATGAGACCAATAACAGTCACTACGTGGCAATTTATGGAACAAGTGATATTTTTACTTTTATTGCTGATGTGAAGGAATCTCGTAGGAAATTCAGCACATAACCTTTTTAAAGTATTCTTTGTCCTCTCTTCGAACATTGGCCTTCATAGGTCTTTAGTTGTTTTTCGCCGAAAATTACCGTGGTTAGACTTATTTTAAAAACAGCATTATTTCGTAAAAAAGATAATTTTACTTTGCGTTATTTTTAAATGCACATACTGGTGTAATACAAACGCCAATAAATACGCCGTTTTCCAATAAATACCCAGAAAATGACCATTACATAGCCTTATTCAACCAATGGCTATTTTAAGCCAGCCCTTAGCTCAACTTATTTTAATTTATTTATTAAATATATTATTATAAATATATTAACGTAATATTAACCAATAAAGGGACGTAAAATACGCAATAATACTTGTGATGATAACTTTTTAATTGATATATTTTACATTGACATAGAATCTCTAATTTATTTAGTTCCGAATTGTTTATTTTTTTATTGTTTACCATCTAGTAAGCTAAATCGTAACGGGAATTCATAAGTTAACAAGTTAATTATCGTTTTAGAAATGAGTAATTCAATCTGTATTTGGCACCTTAAAGAGATTTATGTAGCCCCAGTAATTCACAGATATTTGAAGCATTGCATGAGCGTTTTCAGGTTTGATGCAACGAAATACCATCAAAGTGTAGTAAGAACATGTACTAGAGGCCGAAGGGTCAGGTAAACGTCTTTTTTTGTGTGGAATATGCAATGTCACTCCTACTTACAATATTTCTATTACATAGTTGAAACTTAATCAGACTAATCAGAAAAATAATGTCTTTGTCGGCCTAGCCAAGCGTTTGTATTTCGCATATATATAGTAACACTTAGTGAAAAAACTTATTTCATAACTTAAGTTAGGTACTTAATTGAACTTGACAGAGTATTTAGTAAAAATAGCTAATAACTGTTGGAAGCACGAGCATGCCTGGAGTAGATTCATTCTCTGTCGCACACCCATGACTTGGCTTACTGGGTACCACGGAGGTATAGATGAAAAATTTCATCCACAGTGGAAACACACAAGTTCACAATGAAAAGAAAACGTTAACCTAAACTGGGAACCTAGGAGAGAGAGTTTCCCAAGTCATAAAGTACAACATTTTCAAATTTAATTTTAAAAATTTAAGCGGAACAGAAGGTATCAAGTAAATAAAATAAACATAATTGCACATAAACTACATATTGTATGACTGAAAATTTACCAACTCACTAAATTTAACGAGTTGAAGCTATTAGACAGTTTCACGTCATACGTTGAAAATGCCGATAAAAACAAGGATTTCTTCAATAATTTTTGCAAAAAGTAGCATGGTGAGCCTTGAATTTGAAACTACAATGTATTTAGAAAACATAGAAACTACTTACAGTTACATTTCCGACGCGGTCTCTACGTAAGAGATGATTCATTTGTTAATACTGACATCCAGGAGCGCATAGGTGTACAATATCCCATAGGAAACGGTTTTTTTTAATATATCGAAAAGTAATGCGAGAAGTGGCCAATATACCTATTAGTATGTACAAAGATAAGATCGTTAGAAAGGTAAGGTATTTTTCTTCAAAATGAGGCCAAATTCATTGAAATCCATATCTCGCTCCATCTATCATCAATAATTACGCCACTAATGCATTCTCTTCAACATCATTGGTCTCTCAATCCTAAAATTGGTTGACTGCAGCACTCCATCCTTCCGTATTTAATGTTAATTCCCTTACTTTATGGTAATTCTTCTTCTGGTACATGCGTATGATTCATAGGAGGGACTTGTTAAAACGACTTGGTGAATGCATGAAGAAAAGGCATGACAATAGATCCTGCTCTAATTCTGCACCCGCATTCTCCCAGTTTTTACGCAATTAAGTGCCTCGTGTAAAACGGCCTTTAAGTATAAATCAATGCATGCATGCTGCGGAAACTAGTTTGCAAAGACAGTATACAATCGAATATAGTTATCCAGGTGTAAGGCCGAAAGTTAAACTCCTTTGACATTGCATGACATTGCTTTGACATTGCATGTAGAACGCCGTGATGGGAATGTATGTATGTAAATAGAAGCAATTCCCCCTCCGTGCGTGACCTTCATACTCCTACCTCATTTATACCGCCTTGATATCAGATCTACGACTTCCGAAGCCATTTGGTGGGCTCACCCTCCTAGCTTCCGCACCATCCTTCCACATCTCCTCCTCTTCCTCAATAGCAGACCAACCTTGGCTTTTCCTTTAAGGTCCAAACCCTCCCAAAAAAAGCCTTCTCTCCTCTCTCAGACTGCTGGTTGACTATCTCCTTCGTTCGTCCGACTGACTCATCCCACTGGCTTTCCAACGAGGACCCTTCTAGATCATGGGTGCTCTGCTCGCTCTTGCTTGGGCTTTCTACGGGGATAGAAGTGGAAGAGGGAGAGAGGGCGTAAAGAGCCTCGTTTCGGGCGAAATAGAGACCACACGGACCCTTACAGCCGATCTCTTTGACGCTTCGATGAGCTTTAGAGAGCCAAAGAAGAAATTATCCGAATGCTTTCATGTATAGCTTGAATAATATCAAAGGGATGCAATGTCCCTCGCAAACGATTGAATATCAATGACCAATTTATGATTTTAAAGCGAACCACTTGTGCTCTCGCTCAAGGACCGTTATTTATTAATTTTCCTTTCAACATCAAACGTGCTTAAATGTCTTTTATAGCCGAAATGTCTTGTAATTCAAGAGCACAACAGTCTTCTTACTAACGGTGTTTTATATTAATCTTTATGATTTAACAAACACTGTACAATCAAATAATTCATCGCAATATTTAGGGAATAAATAAGGGGCCCCCTTATGGCTTCTCTAAAATGGCATTGATGAATAACAGAATCATTGATGGGCGAAAGATTTATTGCAAGCATACCTATTTCGACGTTTCCTTACGGAGTATTCTCAGTCAAAAAAGTTAAATTTCCGGCAAAGCCAGAAAAAGCCGACTGCTATAATATTTTCCTACATTGTACACCATCCTTGCATAATGTTTGCTTCAGTCACAGTGAAACGTTGCATCATAAACGCCATCCTTTTCCTAAGTTTCCTAACACTCCACCTCTTAAGAAAGTCTTCCAACAAATTCACCTTAGAATTTATAGATTTACCTCTTACTCTCACGCATCCCTCAACCAAATATTTACTTCATTCAATTCTTCATCCCTCAACCAAATATTCAATTCTTATCCATTCTCTAAATATTGTAATAACTACGAAGCACGGTTCTTTCATACATGCCTATTACCAAAACATCCACTCCACATTCTTTCACCACTGACTCATAACTAATTTCTGCATTTATCCAGAGATAACATCTAAAATTAAGACTTCATTAATTTGATTATTCCAACAATGTGCTCCAGATAATAAAAACTTAAATGCATTATTACTTCAAATACTCATTCAACTATGGTAGGAGTTCTAAGAACGTTATTCATAAGTTCCACAGATTAAATCATACCCAAATAAAATTATCCTGTAAGTCCCAAGTCATAAATATAACCCCAAAATCTACTTGATAGCATTCTTCAATTTAGCGAACTGCTGTAAGAGAGGTCCTGGCCTAGTGAAGGACGATCTTGTAGGCCAGAGGACACCGGAAAAAAATACCCGTTAATTAGGTGAGGAGGTTTGGTGGAGTGGATATAAAGAAAAACAAGACCTCCGAAAAAAACCAGAAACCCGGGAGAAAATGGCAAATAACCAGATAGATGAGAAGTCTTTTCACCAGTACAGTTATTAATAGTTGGAGAGGACTTCGAGGACAGCAACTTGAGGGAAGAAACTTTCTCGAGTGTGCAGTTGTATCGGAGAAGGCAGGTAAAGATGGGAGTGAGAGAGAGAGACTGGATGAGGAGAAAATGGGTACCGTTAAGAAGAAAAGGGGAGGGGACTGACTTCTGCCCCCCCCTTGCCACCTACTACCTGCCTATCAACTCCATGTCAGTCTCTCTCCTGCTTCCTTTTCTTGCCCCGGGGGCGGCCGCCCGACCACTGCCCTCAGTACTACAGCGTCCAACCACCACTCCCCCCCAGCTGGTCCCTACATGCCTACCACCCACATGAACTCCCCCACCACCTCTTCTCTTCTCAACGACCCAATTCAACAACCAATCCTTGGTAAAAACCCTTTCTCACGACTCCACGAGTAGTCAAGGACCGCCAATTTGCGCCATTTTACGGTTCCCCTACTCCAAGTCAATTTTTCCTCTTAAGCCACCCCACATCATTCTCAACCCAACCTGTCCTCTCTATACACTCCTTCCCCAAAAAACCAACCTACTCTCCATCTCCACTCTCTTCTGAGAAGTTCTGCCTTGTGTCATTATTTTGTCCATGACTTCCTCCCCCCTCTCCCCCCAGCCACTTTTCTTACCAAAGGGTAAGCTATTTCATTCTCCTCTCATTCTTGTGCTTTCCAGAGGTGAAGTAAGGGGGATTGAAAGTGTCCTTCGAGGGGGAAATGGGGGGTAGAGAGTCTGACGACCCTAAAGAGCGATTGGATTTTTTTCTCTGGTTTATTTTCATTCAGGTTTGTCGTCATTATAATAACTTTATATTTTTGAGGACGGGGTTTTGACTCAAAAATCGTCCTCCGGTTTGCTTTGATGTTCGAAAAAAATCGTTTTGCACCCATTGAGACTGCTAGGTTGTTTGAGTCTCAACGAAGAATATTTCGTTTTTCACGAGCCGAGACTACGCTTTAAAAATGCAGTGAGGTTGGACGGAAAACATACTGCTTCTGGTATTTGTACATGCATGATACTGTTTCAACAACTTGAAGTGATTGACACTAAATTCACCACCAGATATACCCAAGTTACAAAATCATAAATGTAACTCCGAGATAATATTAAACCACGATAATCAAAGCCTAAATATTGATTTCGCTGCACTTAACCAAAATATTCACTATTTTATAAAATAGTAAATGTTACTGTGACCTTTTGTCCGCTAAGCAATTAAAATGAAATGTCGAGAATGCTATTTTAATTACGATATCTGCGAGAAATATTTTCGCCAACCAATTTCCAATGAATTAGAATCTTTCAGGAGTTTTAATACGTTCATACTTATTTTCTGTCATTGTGTTTTAATTCATGTTTTCCATTACAATACTAACTAATAATTAAGATTATTACAAAGGTCTTAAGTTTCCAGTATCCATACCTCGTTACTTAGCACTATAGTAATTAGGCAAACATGGAGGAAAAACTGTGCGAGATACTTTATAAATTACGGGATGCGGGATAAATTACGAGAGAAGAAAAAATATATTAAGCTATCAATAATAAGAATAGTTTTAACCAAAGTAAAATATATGAACTGCAAACTTGATGTTTCGACTGAATTTGGAGGATATTTTAAAAATGTATTGATGAAAAAAGAGGCAGTAAAATATATCTGTAGGAACCTTGCATGCTAGCACATAAGGTTTGCTGTAAAATAAAGACAAGTCTCCTGGTATACTTACTGAGTGGAATATGGCAACTTGAGCGCCAAGGAACTGAGGGCTTTGAATGAAATAATTTCTTTATTTGATGGCCAGAGTTCCATCAAAAGAGACTGTACGGTGACTTTGCAAGCTTTAAATCCAATAAATTCGAAGTTCTCGCCTATTCACTCCAATCACTTACTCTCCAAGACGTTAAACATCTACGTACGAAATTTCCAACCTGAACAGGAGGCTCAGAAAATCGTCCTTCTTGTTCCAGAGCGCTATTACACTCTCCTTAACCTCATACCTTAACCTCTCTTGAAAACCTTTCTATAATATGTTAGGAAATAATCATATTTTTTCATCTGAATGGCTGAAGACTTCATCTTAAACATATCTTCAATAGCTGAAAAGTTTTTCTTCACTCCTCACTTTAATCTACAGTAGAACCCCGCTTAACCGGAATAATGGGGGCAAGGCCGTTTCGGATAATCAATTTTTCCGGATAATTAATGGTTTGCAATTTGCAATAATCTACTGAACTGGACAAAGTTAAAACTGTAACAAAATAACACTGAGGCACTAAGTAACCACAAACAGGGACAGTATTAAATTCCAACATTCGTCAACGCGTGTTCACGTAGGTATGCAGGGTAGGCCGTCAAAACAACCCCAAGTTCAGCGACCGCCGGCCGTGTTTAACTAGGCGCGTCGTTGGTAAAACGCCCGACGGTGTATTTTGTCTAAATTATTAATTTTTCATTTTCCGTCGACTGTTCCGGTTAACCCGGGTTCCGGTTGATCCGGGTCCGGTTAAGCGGGGTTCTACTTTAATTATCTTACGCCCGACTTTTATCTTTGTCGTACGGGTTATAGTGCCCTCTGCAGGCACTTCCGGCCATATTTAAATTTGTAAATTCAGTAGAAACACTATGGGCTTAAATACCAAATCCAGGTATTCCAGGTACCAGGTAATCCAGGTATATGAGTTTAAATACCAAATCCAGGAGCATTATTCTTTACGCGATGCCGGTTGATCCCTCACTCCAGTGTATATATAAATTTGCGTTACTCCTTTATTAGTTTATTGTCCAATTTCACATTTCAGGCCTACTTTAAAGGCCATTTTACACGGGGCACGAAATTGCAGAACTTCAAACTGCAATTTTTTCCCAATCAGGCGTGCAATCATTTTCGAATTAGAGCAGGAGCTATTTTGCCATCTCGCGTTCATGTATTCATGCATGCGTTCTTGCAACTCATGGCTTTACACGATGCAATTTGAAATACACGTTTGTACGTACATCAGATTGTGCAATTACGTTCCTCGTATAAAACAGGATTAAGCCCTGCACTGTCTATTCTGTGTATAATATATTTCAAGTGTCAATTAGTCTTCCCAAAATCTAAATAGCAATTCATTGTAGACGCCAGGGTTCTCTTGACGAAGATCCCTTATTTCAATGCAGCACCAGGAAGAGCTCTTGGAAACGCAAAATGATGAATGAGTTAAAACTTTATTCAATATAATATAACCGTGGCATCGTTTTGGGTGAAACGGAAATTAAGTATCCTATACTCGCGTTTTTGATCATCTCCATCGTCTCAGGCTCAACTTTGTGGAAGTTTATTATATATTAAACGAAAGGAAAACTTTGTTCTATTCCACCAATTTATTCTCCGGTACAACTAGTTTCGACGCAGTGGCGTCATCTTCAGGTACCTGAGACGATGGAGATGATCAAGAACGCGAGTATTGCGAGAAAGGCCAAACTCTACCTGACAGTGACTATTAAATCCAGGATGGCGTCTTTAAACATTTACTTTAACAGTAGATGCCTAGCCCTAGGAGTTATCCCAAACTACGTCAACGTGAACACCAAAACCAGATCATCAGTAGGCAGACATTAAGTATCCTAATTCAACCATATTTGCAAGAAAACGTCTGTTACTGTTCCTATCTCCATATTTCGCTTTATGAGACTTATTGCCGTAAATGAATTAAAATGAAAGAAACGTCAAACTTAAGACGAATACAAGGTGCCTAAAATAAAATTCTCCTGCAGCGTGCATGAAGCACAATGATTTTACCAACTTTAGTCTCCTTATCCTTAGGGGAGCTCAAATTTTGTTGTGAGTTTTATCGGGTACCTTTATTTCAATCTGTGGTGATTTAAACATTTAAATGGAGCTTCCATTAAGATTATTTTAACTTAATGTATTTAGGTTCCCTATGACGTGAACATGATTTGTACATAATGTGCTTTGAAATATTTTTACTGTTTTTTTCATAGAATTTATGTCGTTGTTATTTTTAACAATCACGAAGTGATTTATTACTCACTAATTCAACCGTCCATTTGTTCTTTTTTATTTCTCATTAGTTCTATGTTCTTTGTAAAATTTTTTAAACCAATTCAATGGCCTTTTAGGATACCTCCATGTGAATTCTTTTTTGTATTAATAAGAATTTTGACACACCGGGGAGGATCAACATTTTAGAGATGTTTAGGTGAATATAATAAGAACTTAAAAGATGCAATTTCCACAGATAAGCAACATCTCGCCTGATACCTCCCTTTTTATGTTTAGGTGGAGCATGGTCAAAAAAAGATTAAGAACTATTGGTCTACTGAATAGCTTACGTGTTTCCTCGTCACTCACGCGTCAATTAAAGAAGAATTTCACGTCGCACACGAATCTGCTCATTCCATTCATTGACGGAATTCCAGGGACGATTCATCAAAAGTATTCTAACAATGTAAGGTCTCTTGGACAGTTACTTCCAGGAAAAGAAATATGCCCTCAGTAAGGGGCATCTATATCAGGTCTCTCACACGTTTTCCTTATTTCATACGCCTCTTTAGCTTCTCATATCTTCGTTTTTCTTTGTATGTTGAACCGAATACTTATATTTCA
Organism: Pyrrhosoma nymphula; assembly: GCA_963573305.1. Classification (NCBI taxonomy): domain Eukaryota; kingdom Metazoa; phylum Arthropoda; class Insecta; order Odonata; family Coenagrionidae; genus Pyrrhosoma; species Pyrrhosoma nymphula. The sequence continues at coordinate 45,252,896 of OY754334.1, forward strand.
GGAAGGGCTTCAGCATTCCAATGCTCATCAATACCAGTCTCAAGCTAATATTTATTTACCTAACCATGAATTCTCATTTAATGACATGACACTTTCATTTAATGACATGACACTTTCATTTAATGACATGACACTTTCATTTAATGACATGACACTTTCATTTAATGACATGACACATGTCTCATGACAATGTCATGGGACTTTTAGTCTATTCTTCTGATGTAAATAAACATATTAACCACCTTTATACGTACACCTTATTTTCTCTATTCAAATCCACGCACCATACTCAATCTTCCAAATTCCAATGTACGCTCACATCATCTTTTCCTCCAATCGTTTTATGAAGAAATTAATATGGTTTAAGCATTTGGTCCAAATTTAGCCGGCCTCGGGTGTGATGGGGTAAAGTCCTCGCCTATTAATCCAGAGGTCGTGGGTTCGAGCTCGAGCTCTGTGCGGGTTTTTCACCACGAAGGATATGGGCATTAGTGCTATATGAAAAACGAACTAATTATAAGAAAGGACTTTGAAGACCAAAGTTCGCTTCGTAAGATCAGGGCAGAATTTTTATTATTATACATTATACAACATAGACGAAATAAAAAAACCTTTCGTAGGATTGGTGATTGAAGATGATGATAACGATTAAATATATCAGTGTAGTGAAAAATCTAAGAGTTAGGGGCAAACCTTCGTGACCGACCTAAATATTAGATTTTGTGGACTCCCACAGTTTTGATTTTGGTTGACGACTAATTTAGACTCATTAAATCGACGAGTAAACACGCTCAAGAGTTGGCGACAGCAGTATTAAAGCATAATCTTCAGTTGGCATACATCCTTACAATTCCTCTCAGATTAAAAACTGATGAAAACCACGCTAAAAACGTTCACATGCTTTGAAAAGTCTGCTAAACTCAACCGTTGCACCAATAGTATGCCCTAAGCTTCAGAATGTACCAGAAGATGCCTTATTAAGGTGAATCCGGTCGCAGTTTTAAAATAAAGTGTGGAAAAATAAGAAGTTTTTTATGCAAAATGGATACCTATCAATATTGAAATAACACCAAGAATAAAACACGAGAGAAACACCTATGATGACAGAGTCGAATCATAATTTGAAAAAAATAATTATTAGATTTTTCCCATGGTATAGTTTTACCTATCGCTAGCATAGCAAATTCGATTATCTATTTATCGATTATTTTCCTTATCCGAAGGAATTCATCAATACCAAGTGTTTCATTAAGTAATCTATTCACCTAAATCACCCTTTCCTATCCCCCTCACTCTAAAAGCTTTATTTACGCATTGGAGCCGATTTCATCTAAAACGTTGTGCAGACTCTTCAAAAAGGCAATTTATTTTTACAATGGGAATTCATGGTACCTTTTTTGCTCCCCTTTGTTTTGACATCCCTTTGTTTATTATTCACACGGTAGTAAAATTTGTAAATATTTTTACTTCACAACACGTTTTTATAACTATTTAAAGCTAAAATAATTTAATTTTTTAGTGAAACCTCTTGTCTTAGCGTAGCGCTGAGCAGGGATTTTCGCCGTCATTTCAGTATTATTATACAACACACCCAGAAATAAAGCAACATAGCATTTTTAACTACAGTGATAATTTGTCTACCTCATGATGCATCACGGATGGTGGCCACTCGGGCGTATAATTCAACAGCAATTACCACGGAACTAAATGTTTCACATCCGATCCAAGAACACTTAAAGTACAAAAACGCATCATGTTTTTCCATTATCACCAAAGAAGTTTCCGCCTTGTTTCTAAAGTTGAGAGAGACTCCCAAAAAGTTTCCTCATTACGGTCCTTTAGTAAATGACGTCTCGCACTTTTACTGGAAAAGTTGGGAAGCCCCGCCGACGTAAAGCACTGAGAATACAAGGGAGCTGCTCACTATTTGAGACATCAGGGCGGATACGACAGATAAATTATTTACCTGTGCTCTTCCGTACAACAAATTGGCCACACAAAGGAGTATATAAAAATACTTTTGCACGGAAAGAATTTATACATTAAAGAAATATTCATCCTCCATGTTTTAAGGTGATGTACAGGTAAAGGTAGGTTTAAATAGAAGAAGGTAAAAATCTTCCAGGATTTTACATGTGCAGGGCCCTGTCAATCAATAATATTTCTTCCTTCATCTCAGCATATGTCCAACCTTTCTTCATCCCGTTCATTTAAAACTATTCCCTTTCTTCCCCTTCCCCGTTTACCCAACATCCTGCCATCCATCACAGGCTAAAGTAACCCCTTCATCCTCATTGCCACCTCCAACCGCCTACCTTACTTCTTCCTAATCTCATGCAGAAGGTTCCTTTACTCACCCATCATACCAAGAACTTCCTCGTTCACCCATATCCCGAGCCCCTGAAGGTTATTTTCGTCCTGTTTTCTAAGAGTCTGCGTTTTTGCCCCATAAAACGAACGCTACTCTCCACATAAATCTCTCCACCGGCCTCTTCTTTATATCTTAACCCAAGGTCACCGTCATCAGGTACCTTCAATTACTGAACGTTTCCTTCGCTTGCGCTATTCTACTCCGAATGCTTTAGCTATTACGCCCCATTTTCTTCTAGCGTGCTTCCCACGTAACTAAATTGCTCTACTTCCTCCAGTTTGTACCCTCCTACATTTATGACCAACCTCGTTTTTGTTGTCCGAGAAAAGCTAATTGATTTTGGTTTATTATGGTCACTAACCAATTTGATTTGAAAATTTTACAGATTGACATTATCTTGCATTTCATTCTTCCTTGTCTTCGCCTTGTCCCACTCATGTGGGGTCGCGTTCCATTCTTTTATTATCTTCATCCACCGCCCCCTGTCCAACGCCTCCCCCTCTTCCCATCCTCTCTCCCTCAGGTCCTGTCACACCTTGTCCTTCCATCTTATCTTTGGTTGTCCCCTCTTCCTATTCCCCATCACCTACAGCTGGATTACTCTCTTCCCCACGTATTCTTCGTTCCTGCGCTGAACGTGCCCAAACCATCTTAATTGGTATTCTTGCATCTTCTTCGCTAACGGTCCCACTCTAACCGATCCTCTTATATACTCATTCCTACCTTATTCTTCCTTGTCACCCCGCACATCCACCGCAGCATCCTCATTTCTGCCATCCTCCATCGCTTTGAACAGTTAAGCCTAAATACTTAAACTTCATAACCGTTTATAACTAATCCCCTTGAAACATTACAATGAGACCTTCAGCTGATGTAGGCAAGTACTCTGTTTTGGTCCTCCTAATTTTCATTCCCCTCTCCTCCAGCATCTTTCTCCAAGCTTCCAACTTCTCTTCCAGGTTCTCCCGGGTTAACTTGCAGATTACGATATCGTCAGCAAACAGCATGCTCCCCGGTGCTTTTCTCTTCACGTCCCTTACAAGCACGAGCTGTGGAGGAGGCGTATGAAGAGATACAGCGGAATCAGGGAGCAAATCAACTAATAAGAATAGCAAAAGTGAAAGATAAAGCTTCTAAGGATATCACCTCGATAAAACAGATTAAGGACGATGCAGGAGTGATGTTACTAGACCAGGGAATGATCCTGAACAGGTGGAAAGAGTACTTGGAGAAGTTTTTGAAAGAGGAAAACAAAAGAAAAGCGTGAGGATGGAGAAGTAAATGAGGGCCTCGTCCTTGAAGTCAGCAGGGTAAAAGTTGAGTGCGCATTGAGAAGGATGAAGAATGGAAAAGCTATAGGATAAGACCAAATACCAGTGGCAGTATAGAAAAGCGTAAGTGAAGAGGGGATTGCTATTCTATAGGACATGATGCAAAAAATGTGGCAACAGGAAAGGATACCTATTCAATGGAGAGAGTGTATCTTGATTCCCCTGTATAAAGGTAAAGGAGATATACAAGAGTGTGGAAATTACTGAGGTATTAAGCTGATGTCGCACATAATGACGGTTTGGGAAAAAGTGGTGGAAGGCAGGCTGCGCCAGGAAATAGAGGTGAAAGAGAAGCAATTCGGATTTATTCAAAGAAGAGGAACGACAGATGCAATATTTGCGCTAAAACAGTCACTGGAGAAACATCGGGAGTTCCAGGCTAAGCTACATTTGGCTTTCATAGACCTAGAGAAGGCTTACGATAGAGTTCCCAGGCAGGAGGTATGGAGGTGTATGAGAGAAAAAGGAGCACCCAAAAGATTGGTAAGGTTGGTAAAAGAGATGTACGAGGGGGCAGAGACAAAAGTAGGGAGCAGTGTTGGCAATACAAAAGGTTTTCCGGTGCGAGTTGGATTACAACAGGGATCGGCTCGTAGTCCTGGCCTTTATCTTATCTTGCATTTCATAAATGGTACATATATAAAACGAGATAAAAATGTAGTATACTTCATATGGGGTTCATACGAAAATTTGTCATGAACATATGTGAATTTTAAACACAATGAATTCACTTGTCTATTTCCACACTTGTTTATTTCAACCGACCATGATTTCGGCACGTAGTGCCATTTTCAAGGTCCCATTTTCAAGGTGCAAGGCACTACGTGCCGAAACCATGGTCGGTTGAAATAAACAAGTATGGAAATAGACAAGTGAATTCATTTTGTTTAATATCAAAGATTTCCACGGGATTACGCCGGAAACTGTACCTTTTATGTGAATTTTCTTTTATGTGCCCCTGATTAATAAGTCGTACAGCAAGTTATAATTCCTCTCATTACAGCAAGTTCTCTGTAATGCTCAGTCATTAAATGAGTTTTAATGAAATGTAATTCCTTCTACCAGCAAACCAAAATTCTATTATATTCTGCTACCAAAGAATAAGCCATGAGATATATTTAAGTGCACTGTACATAATGTGACTAGTGATCAGCTTGCATATTTTCTACATCCAACTCCGAATACTTAAATTCTGAGGAAAATGCTTAATAAAATGTATTCTGAGGTAATAACGTGTGACAACATTCATACTTTTTCTATGCATATGTGAAACGATTTTTAATTATGGACCTACCTCAACTTTTAAGTACCTACCTACCCTCGATAAAACTATAATCTTAAACCTTTGAGGTCGAATTAAAGAGCGCTAGATTTTATTTGGTAGTAATTAATTGTTCGGCAGCCAGTGAACGGAAGCATTCGACTAGGGTTCAGTTGAACAGTTCAAGGTTAAAAACTAGGTGATAACTTTTAACTCTTACTCCCAGGGCCATCTATATTTTAGGCGATATTTAGACGCATCAACAAATCCCCTCCACCTGGATCGATCTTTTACCTCTCTTTCTGTTGCTCCGATATTTTACATATCCGTTATCACTTGGTCCAACCATTTTAGCCGTGGCCTTCCTCGGGGTCTTCTTCCTTCAGGAATCCTATTTAGTACCTCCTTCAGCAGACATCCCTACTCTTTCCTTAGAATATGTCCAGCCCACCTGATTCTTCTTGACATTATTTCACTTGTTATGTCTGGATGTTTATATAGATTCCTGATTTCTCTGTTGTGTTTTTTTCTCCACTGTCCTTCTTCGTATGTGGACCCGTAGATTTTCCGCAATATCTTATTCTCGAACACTATTAGTTTTTTCTCATCCTTTTTCGACAGCCTCCACGTTTCGGATCCGTAGAGTAGTACTGGAGATATTATTGTTTTACAAAGTCTAATTTTGGTTTTGTGGGACAGGGCTTTAGAAGATAGAATTCTGTTGCATGCATGTAGACATCTGTTGGCGTGGTTTAACCTGTTTTGTATTTCTGGCTCTTCCGTATTGTCATTTGTTAAAATTACTCCTAAATATTTAAAATGGTCAAATTTTTCAAACGCATGCCCATCTATTTGCAGAGGACCTGTATTTACATTTTGGCGTCTTGAAAAATGCCTGTATTTAGTTTTTGTATCATTTATTTTCAGTCCTATTTTTCCGTTTCCTTCATAAATACTTTTGTCAACATTGTTCAATTTTCTAAACTTTCTGCGAATATCGCTACGTCGTCTGCAAAGGCTAAAACGTTTATTTTGGTCCCAATTATGATACCAAGGTTACTCTGCTACTTTTTCCAGTGCTTCCTCAATAGCAATATTAAATATAATTGGGGAGAGCCCATCTCTCTGCCTTACTCCTGTGCTTATTTTAAACGGCTCGGAAATATTTCCATTGATCCGTACTAAGCCCCTTGATTCTGTGCTACTCAGCTTTGCTACATTTATCAATTTTCTTGGGACCCCCATCTTATCCATTTTTCTCCACAACCTAGCTCTATTTTTACTGTCATACGCCTTTTGGAAATAGATCAAAATTGCGTAAAACTTCTTATTGTAATCCAAGTATTTGGATGTACTTTCTTTTTTAGAGAATATTTGATTTGTAGTCGACCTGCCTTTCATAAACCCTGCCTGATGCTCTTTGATAATTTCGTTTGTATAACATTCTATGAGAGAGAGATTCATGCATATGAATTTTTGAGAGGAATTTATATGGAATGCTGAGAAGTGCAATACTTCTGAAATTATTGAAATCTTCTTTCTCTACTATCTTGTGTATGGGTACTTCTATTTCTTCCTGCCAATCGACTGGCATAGCTTCCTTTTCCCATATTTTCAATATTATTCCCCATAGTATATCAATTATAATGTCACCTCCTTTTTTAAATAATTCTGCTGTGATTTCATCTTTTCCTGATGCTTTGTTGCCTTTTAGGAAATTAACAGCATCCTTCACTTCTTCTCTGTTTGGAGGTTCCACATTAGGTTGAACATGATAGTAGATGGCCTGGTTGCCTTGGATTAGTGGAGTACCTACTTCTTCAACGTTTAGCAATTCAGAGGAATACTCACCCCATCTTTCCATTACTTTTTGACTTTCTATTAATAACCCTCCTTCTTTGTTCTTCACCCCATAAGGGCTTGGAATGTACCCTTTCTTATAAAACCTTATTTTTCTATAAAATTCTTTTGCACTGTTTGCTGTGTTTTCTTCTTCTGCCTTGTCAAGTAAACTATTTGTATACAATCATTTTTCTTCCTTAGCAGCTTATTTGTTTCTCGGTTTATCTTATTATAGCTTTCCTTAGCTTCCACACTATTTCTGTTAATCCAAGGCTTTTTTCCTTTAATCCGTTCTTCTATCGTTCGCTCACATTCGTGATCAAACCAATTGGGTTTTTTGTTAATTTTCTTCTTCTTGCCACACACGCCCTCCGCTGCCTCTAAGACGGTTACTTTGAAGTTCTACCAATTAATATCTATATTTTCGTCCTTTTCTTACCTTTCTTCCAGAATCTGAAATCTATTTTGAAGTTAGAGCTTAAATTTCTCAGCTGCATCGTGGTTTGCGAGTTTTTTCAGTATCAATTCTTCTATTCACAATGCTCTTCATCCTTTTCTGAGTTGCTATTCTTTGAATCACTTTAACTAAAACTAAAGAGTGGTCCGTCCCACATTCTGCTCTTCTGACACTTTTAACATCAGTTGTTACTTTTGTGTCACTGATCCACTAAAACATGGTCAGTTTGGTTTTTAGTAGCTCCGTTCAGGAATATCCATGTGTATTTATGAATATCCTTTCTAGGGAAATTAGTACTTGAAATTATTAAATCGCTTGCCAGCACCAAACTTGCCAGTCGGGATCCATTGTCGTTTGACTCTTGCTGTGAGCTTTAATTTCCCACCGCTGGTTTCCAAATTTCCTCTCCACCTAGTTTGGCATTTGCATCTCCCATAATAATTATCATATCATATCCTGGTAGCGTCACCACATTTTCCTCAAAAACTTCGTAAAAATTGTCCTTAACATCATCATCCGCATCCTCAGTTGGTGCGTAACTCAGACAAAAGATATGTTTTTTAACTTTCCTTTTAGTCTTATATTGCACATTCTATTGCCTTTATCTTCAAACTGTATCACAGATTATGCAATTTTCTTATTTACAGCGAAACCTACCCCACCATAATATCTATTTTCTTCACAGCCACTATAATAAATTGTAAATTTCTTAGTATTTATTCTCCCTGCATATGGCCATCTCGTTTCCTGAAGGCCAACCACATCCATGTTGTATTTGTCTAACTCATCTACTAATATGTCTATAGCTCCAGGCACCGCCAATGTTCTTACGTTCCATGTACCAAATCGTAATCCTTTAACACGTATCCGAGTCTTAATCCGTTTATCCTGTCCAGTTTCCGAGGCTAATCTTTGTTGATGATTCGCAACATTTCGGTTTTTATAAGGTGAGTCGTCAGCCCAACGCTCAACCCCCAACCTGGAGGACCAAGGTATCTCACTTTGTCAGGCTCCTACCTCACGAAGACCTGTCCGGCATGGGAGGCCCTTCCAGTTGCTAAGCTACCTCCGGCATATCTCTCGACGTCGTCAGAGCACGCAAGACCACCCGCCACGCCAAGGCGGAGATACCAGTGGGTGGGAACTTTTAAGACACACCCAAAGATAATCTGGTCCACTGAACCATTTGGAAAGCTCCCTCATTCTGCTGAACGATATTTTCGCTAGAGCAATTCTTCATGTAATACCCTTGCTACAAAACTCATTTTCCTCCAATTCCTACCAAAGTAGCTGCATAGAAAAACTCGGGTTATATGTGAAGAAAGCACCGGATGTATACAACTACAAAATATTTATTTGAACTAAACCATGGAGATCGCCATTCACCCTGGATATCTGCTTACCTTTTGTAAACCTCCATATATCCGAGAATATATATTATATATTGCCAGAATTAAAATTTACATTTAGCGAAGAGCGTTTTGAAATGCAAGATTTTCATTCTACGTTCTCACTATGGTGCATATAAATAAACTTCCTGATAAAGCTCACTAGATATTCAGCAAAAAAAGGAAAAAAACAAACGAGATCAAGTGGAATAGTACCCATATCTATAAAAATTTTCCAATAAAAAAACGAAAGGCAGTACGATTAAAATAAAAGTAGTAAATTCTAAATAAAACCTTATAAAAGATGAATAATTGACGAGGTCGTGGAGCGCAGGCTTTAAATAAACAACGAAAACCGTGATATTTTCTAACACTTAGAGCCAAAAAACATTCCGAGTGCTTTATATATAAGAAATTAATGTATTGTCAAGAATAAAGAAAACCAACGATCACATTGTACAGTAATAAATTTGAGCTTGTTAAATTTGAGATTCCAAGAAGGCAAATTCGAGGTAACCACGATAAATATTCAATGATTTAGTAAGCACCACATTTCTCGCTGCAGGCTGCCAATTTTGGCGATATCCCTTCAATCTCTCCAGCGATACCGCCGAGATTTTGATAACCTTGGGAATAGCGTCAAAATGTTGCACGCGAGTGAATTTACACGGGGCGTCTCGTGTCGCATCGCGTCGTAAAACGACTGCAGTAGACTCGCACGCAGCGGGGAAAGTAAATTGGCGAAGGGAGCAGCTGTAGTAGGGTAAGGGAGAGGCACGAAGGGGTGATGGGTAGAGGGTGGGTTTCGAAAGGGTGGAGTTAAAGGGTATGTGGGCGGTGGTCTCCCCTTAGGAGACGGGGAGGAGAGGCACACGATTGGGCTTCCTAGCGAGCGACAGCACGCACACACACATACTTCCACCTAATAAACACCGAAATTGAACCCCAATCAAGCCGACTGAAAGAGAGAGAGACCCTACCCTCACCCCCCCCCTGACGGATGGGTTGAAGATTGGCTAGGGTGCTCTTATACGGGGTTCAATCTCTCGGGTCTGAGAAAGGGGAAATGGAGAAGGGATTTGCTTAGAGCCGTGCCGGGGGAGGGGGGTAGGGGGGATCCACCTTTTGGCGTGCTTGGGTACGACAAGAAAGGATATAGAAACGTTCTTTATCCAAATTTTAGTCTATATCCGAGATAAATATATTCTGTGAAATTGTTCCTAAATATTGCGTATTTTTATAGTCTACCAGGAAAACGCCCTCGGCACAATGATGCACGGAAAAATAAAATTAGTTTCATAAAACAGGCAAACGAAAATAACGGTCTCTGTTCGCTGTGAGGCATCTACAACCGAGGCAGACGATTATTTTGTCAAAACGTGCCGCAAAATTTTTTGTGGGATTCCTTCCACTTCATATTCATGTTCCAATGTTATTTTAAATCTATTTTCATTGTTATTGGTGCATATGTATAGGTGCATGATCATGGATTTTTTGTAATCATACGTGAACTGTATCTATGTGAGTACAACTAAAATGTTAGTATTTAAGGAACATTATTTATATCTTGGGCATTTTCAATCTCCCAGAAGATGATTTATATCATTAGGGTACGAACACACAAAAATTGAGCCTATCCATATGTAACCATAATTGCGATGGCAACTCCATAACAGGAATTCTCTGGAGTATCTATACTAAACCAAATTAATCATATTATCCCTGCTAAAATTGTAAACTTTCATGAGCGGAACTAAGGATATTTTTATTGTATTAACTACTGTGCAGTCAAATAAAATTAGAAAATTGCGTGGGCATGCTAAACGTAATGGAAAGAACTATAAACTGATATATTGTACTTAAAACTACTTCACTTGTCGCAAGGATGTAGATGAGGGTTTAAGATTTTCAAATTTCAATATCTTACTACAATATTGCGAGCTACGCTTGCTCGCTACATAGAAAACCTGGCAAGGAAGAAATAATATTTTGAGAGAATCCTGATCCGTATGAAAACAACTATGAAGAGATGTCAACCACATGCCTTCTAACACACTACGTACTTCATTGGTCAAAGGGGTGGGAATGGAGAAGAATGAATTCAAATTTAATGGCAACGGCTGGCCACGATGGAAACACTGGTTCCCGATCAGCCACCGAAGTTAAGCATTGTTATGCTCGATCTGAATATGAAGGGGTCATCCTCCTTTCCGTCCGAGTGATGTTGTCCGTCTGGAAGTGGCAATAAATGATTGCGAAAGGATTTAAGCTGTCGAAGAATGATAAACAAAAATAATAATACTACATCGAATTCAAAATTTTAGCATCGCCCAGCGATATTTCATACGATGCTTTGCTGATATAATGGAGATTCTTGCGTAGAAAGTATATCAGACATATATAGCTACTATACAGCTACATAATTTATATATTTCTAGTAGTCGTCAACCAATCATGTTAGTTTTACAGTCGCCGTGTGATCTTCATTTTTTCGGCGCCACCTATACCTCAATAAGGAAATTAGTAGTTTTATAACCGGGATAATGACAGTAATTAAAAATATTTTTTGCATTCCCCCCCCGTTTTTTTGTCTGCCTTTTTCCATAGATTGATTAATTTAAAATATAGTAGGCATGCGCTATGATAGGAACTAAAATACCACTTCCTCGTCAGTATAAGAGCAATGATCGCGTAAAACCAGTCTATAGACTGTGGTTAAACCTTCAAGGATGGCTCAAATTATACTGAATTACGTCCTCATGATCAAATAAATACCGGCTAGCATACAAGGCCTTGTGCTTGATTAAGTATCGTGGGAAACAGGGTTCTCACTCACTCAGACATGGGATAAACTCAGTGTAGCAACTAGAGCGAAAAACTGTGGACCCCTAAACCATTATCGATAAGAGAAGAAGAGGAGAGAGAAGAGGCTCTGTCGGGATATTTGCTGAACTACGTAGTCTAAACAAGCAGTGACATATATTTTTGCATTTGACCCATTTTGCTGATGAAATATTCTCAGAAAGCTCAATTAAGGCAGTAATTTCGAACGGTTATTATTATTCATAGGGATTTGGGCATGGAAGATACGGTATTCTACCGAATCACTCCATTCACCAGCTTGCCTGTGATTAACGGTTGCATCCAAGACTCCAAGGAAAATATGCACTATGAGTAATCTGTTTTCAGTACTGATAACCTCATTCGATTTTTTTATCGGTTTCAAATACACCATTAACTCAGTACGATTTCATGCATGCTGAATTCAGTTCGATTTTCAGCACTGAAGCAAACATCGTGTTCAAGGGCGTTAAGGGAGAGGGCCTCAGTTGGGAATTGGTGGAGGATGCAAGAGGTGAGGAGGGGATGGATATAGAAAGATAGGAGGGTAATACGAGTAGGGCCTGCCGAGGTTCTCCGAACCGCCGCCTTCCTTTGATGGGGCACACTGCAGTGCAATTATCCTGCATTAATAGGGAAGTGAGAGCAAGCAAAGCTGGAGCAAAGTGGTTTCACTCCGCCTGTTGAGAGGAGGGGGCGTTTACAGAGGGTATGAAAGACTACGTACTCACTATGCGGCAAAAACTCTCGTAGTAGAGTTTCACCTGAAATGCTTAAGGGATGCATACGTTTAGGAGTAGGGAAACGAACTTAAATTTTGCCTCATTCAATTTATTGGCGGAATTCAACGGCAGGATGCCCCAATTAGCCTTGTATTATTCACCGGGGTTCCGCAATACGTACTAATTTGAGACATTTCGCCGGGATTGCTTTATTAACGCATCCATATATTACATCTCCTAGAATGAAGAAAACACAGCTCACAGCCTTGCTACGTCGATTTAGGAAATGTAGCAAGTGAGGCCTTGCAGCCATGCAAAAAGGAGCCAAGACAACAATATGGAGGCCAACACCTCAGGAGATGGAATAAAAGCAATATTTATAGATGTTTGATAGTAGGAAATAATGTGAAAAATTCCATTTAAACGCGTAAAAAATCAAATGAAACGTACCTTTTCACATAAAATAAAATTACAGATTAGGTTCTCAATCTTACACCTCAAGGACATACCATCATATTTCGGTATTCCTAATCGTTATTTTATGCGCTTCCAAGGCGGCTACATATTCCACAAAACCTTTATTTCTTATTATATTTTTCCAACAGGCATATTCGCACGTATTGCGTCCTACATGAGAGGGACTTAAGGTGTCTACAAGAAAGAAATATTTTATAAAATACGAATGCATAATATTTCACTTTTGATATCAGAATTTGGGTATTCATTTACGGGAAATAGACATATTCATGATATTTGGAGTAACACTATGATGTTTAAAAACAATTCTTCCGAAAGTTAGCTTCAAGCAATGAAACAGCAAAGAAAAAGAAAACAGGGAATCAAAGTGACTTTGGGTTAGGACACAAACAAAATGGGAGTAAGTGATTAGTGACTGCGGCATAAATTCATCAGCAAAATAGACGAACTCAAATTTCAGAAATAAAACAGTCCGTTTTGAAAACCATTGAGTACAAAGGAACGGCGAAGGTTAAACCTTTCACTTCTAGGCATCCAATAAATTTTATTCATCACCGAGCAAAGATATATAAAAATATTGATGACAGACATGGTATGGGAAGGGTACTACTTACCTGCCGTACCAAAAAGGATTAACGAAGAGCATTGAAAAAGAGTATCCTAATTTTTTTAGCAGTAATATGGAAGAAGATCCTATGAACCAGATAGACGTCACTCAACCGATGTATTTCAATGGAGTCCTTTAGTAGCAAAAGATTACAATAGTAGTTTTCTTTTCCAGAGAAAAAGAAACAAACGTAAGCTACAGGATTAAGATAAAGGCTAATACTGGCATTAAGTCTCCATACACTTTCTGTCGTGGTGTACGTTGAAACATCTTCCCAATCTTCCTTTGCAATAATCCATAGAATGGAGGATCCTTAAGGAGGGGGGGATAGTATACACCACGAAGGCCAAATCTAAATGATATATGTTTTAGATACATTTTTGGAAATCAGAAAGATCCTTAACAGTTGAAAATGCTCAGTAAAAAGTCCTACTAAATGAATTAAACTTTGACCTAATTTTCATTTCAGCGACTGTCACAAACAAGCGTTGGTACTCGTAATAGAGATTAAAAATGCCTTTATGATGAGAATAAACACATTAAATTCATTATATTTGATTAAACAAAATGCAACCCATCACAGGGAATGGACTCAGAACAGAGCATGAGTTCGTCAATATATTTAACTTGAAATCAGGAGCAGATGCGGGACTAATTCCGAAAATACACAATCCCGCGTCACATTCAAAACGTTATGATTTCTTCAAATGATACACTCCAACAGAAATAAGCATAATATGGAATAGCGTTCTCGTAAACGCAAAAAAAGCTAATGCCAGATGTATCGTTTTTAAACATAAAAAACCAAGCTTTTTCCAGCGAGGCGTCTACCTCAGGATTTATGGGCATATGTATCTTTTTCTGAGTAATGCGAGTGGTTGAAATCGATGGCATTTATCAAGAATTTTATTTTATAGCAATAAAAATCAAGATCTCAGATAGTTTTTAGACCCTTAAAAAAGGTCCATCACGGGAAAGTGTAAAGAAAAGTTGTTATTTGGAAACTTTAACGACAAAATGTTAAAATTTTAGGCAAAGAATCCCAGTAATGTAAAACAGATACCATTCATTTCAAAAATTTCCATTTCAATTGCATATAGCAAAACACCTACCTAATAATCACCTTTGTGACTACAAATCAACATTGGGTTGATATTTATTGAATGATGACATAAACACGTAGTAATTTCTAAAAGCAACTGCAACATACTTTGTAGTAGATTTCGCGATATGTTTTCGACAATTCTGCGACAAAAAAGGTACAACAGTCTATAATTATAGCAAGCACTTGAGAATATAAATGCATTTCTGTCTTATAGATATGACTTGGGGAAAGGGGAGATTCTGGGAAAAAGGATGAATAACCAAAGTGGAAAATTCTCTCCTGTGAGATTCGCCCTGAATATCATGATTGCAGAGGGCTTTGGTTGGCATAAAATACTACTTACATTAGTTGTAGACTAAGGATTTTGGTGCTTTAACTACTACGTTTATATCGCATCGTATTACTTAAGTCCTTAATCCTAAGACCAAGTCAAAATCCGAATCCGGACACTTTGGGATCTTAGACCGGCGCGTCATTAATCCTGGTCACAAAAAAAAGTTTACCTTTACTGTTTACCTTGAAAAAATCACCTACTCTAATGAAATGGACGTGAATCAATTATAACGAAAAATATATTTTCAATTTTTTATAATATACAACTATTTTAACGCATCATATCAACACCCATTCCTTAAAAAATACAAATATTTGTCCTAAAACGGCCCAGCCGGGATTTTTCGATTGAGCTCACGGCAAGAAACGAAATGGTTTTTCTACAACCGATGTTTCACGTTCAAAATATTTGACTAATCTTTCAAATGACTTTGGATATCGATAAATATCTTGTATCATACATTAATTGAATACAATTAGGTTAAGTACTAAACCACGTTGTCAATCAATTTCTCGGGATTAATTCATAATTTCTTGCTTGCCGCACAATACTCAAACTCGTTTCGCCAAATTTTTTAAAATACATACGTCGTCCTTGAAATAGCTTCCGAGTTTCAATTTTTATGCACGTGGATTTTTTTGCTAGTTCTTATTTGTCTACACCGCACACGCTGCCTCATGATTATGAACTCCTAAGAATAATAATGCTAGCTTGTATGGCATAAGTTGTTACATTTCATAAACCCTAGGAAACCCAATCCAACAGGCGCCCCCACCAGACAGGCGACCAGAGTCCCACCTCCTATCATACGTATTCGTGATCAACTACATTTAGATACACCTCCATTACGCCACTCCCGTTCGGGGTAGGCACAATCAAAGAACAATATTTTTGCTGCAAACCCTAGAAAAATGGCACCTATCTAATAACTTACTCCATAAGGTATTATCCTTGCAAACCTCTACCCCTTCTTATACATTAATGCATGAATGCATTATCAAGACTCCTATGACGTCCCGGTTTGCCAACAAATCGCATATTTCTCCCATTGGAGAATCTCGGGCAAAGGTGAGTTGGCTCTCAAGGTAATCCTTATTGAAGGGATCCCAGCTCGAGTAGAAGAGTGAAAGCGGGCCTAGGGTATTACTAGGCTTTGGTTTCTCTTGCGGCGTACTGGCAAAAATGTGCCAAAACTGACCGTTAGAGCGCCGTAACCGTTAGCAGAAGGGTGGTACCTTGCACAGGTACTGCAAAGGTTGGAAACCTTGCACACTCTCCACTAACTTACTGCTAACAGTAAAACAAAAGCCTAAGACGGCCGAAACCGCGCTTCCTATACTTAAATTGACATTATCCGTAAAATTTGAATTAAAAGCATTCCAATACTCATTAATCCAGTCTCACGATTTTTCCCATTCTTAATAGTCAATAGCACCTTTTTGCTCCACATATACGCACGTCCTCTTCCTACATGACCTAAATCTGCCATAGTCTTCACTCAAGTACCAATGTTTAACACTATAAGAGATTAATTACCCACCCAATTTTTATATTTCTGTTTTGTCTTAGCATCAATGCATAAAGAGCACAATGGAAATCATACCTTCAAGTATCGAAGATTCTTTAATGAAACATTTTTCCCAAAAACTTTACAAATTTAATCAATTTAAATTCTTTGCACTACACTTTCAGTCTATACTTCAAATCAGCCAAATGAAAATCCGTTTAAGATATTTGGTGTTTACAGATAAAATTTAAAACATATCACGTCAAAATAATGGCAGGATAGCATTTTCTTCTTTACCTTCATGACTAATGCTCCTAATAATTTCATAACCACGGTATTTTAATCATACTAAACGATTAATCTAGGCAGACTGTCTGTTCCCACTGGTTTAATCCATTTCTTTTTTACCCTGAGCCAACCCTAGAGCGCTGTAGACATTACGATTTAATCCCCACTCACATACAACCTATCCGAATAAATATATAATGACCCGGTTCATCATCAAGTCTTTATCGTGCTCCAGAGGGGTTTGTTACATTCAGCGGACACAAAGAGCATTTTTGATTACGGTTCAGGCGATACGAGGGCCAGGGCAGGGCACTGGTGGTCGGCCCTGTTTGTTAGCCACTGTGCCGAGTACAAAGCCGACGTGAGTGAAAAGGAGACGACCGCAGAACTAAAAAAAACGACGGGTGCGTAAAAAGAGATGAATATCCTTCGGTCAAGGAAGAAGAGAAAAGGATCGAGTGATTGAGAAATGGATAACCAAAGAACCAGGTAGGTAGTGTCGGAAACACTATCGTAGGTGCAGGAACTTTTCTTCAGTTTCCCACCTGGTCAATGGCTCCAATGTAGGCCAAAATTTCGACGTCCCACTCTGAAATCATCATCAGGGCTGTTTAAATACGACAATATTAAACTTCAGTGATTTAAATGTCCAGATGTAGGGTCACGGTTTCTTCTTTTGAATTGTCGTTTTCGTCATCCAAATCGCAAACCGCTTTAGAAGTGACGCGGTCATAGCACCTGTCCTAGGAATGCACTGCATCAATTAAAACTAGTGTTTTACAGCACTCAGATAAAATATTAAGACTTGCAATAACAATCTTTTTTATTGCTCAAAATTTTTTATAAGTATTGTCTATGTATTTCCTTTTAGTAAGAATTAATACAAAATATGATCGGTTTGTTATCTACAGAAGTACAAATAAAATCTCTCAACAAGTTAATAAAATTCTATAATCCGCACATGAGAAGAATTATGCTCATACCAGATCATATCATGAGTATTTAAAAGATATTGTAACTTTTGTATCTATTTATGTTTACAATTTAGCCAGTGATGATAATATATGGAGTCGATAAAAAATCCGGTGCTCAGCGAGTGGGCGGCTGATATATTATGCATTACAAAATAATCTATTTCATGGGGATTCAATGTAATGATTACACATTCATAAGTGCTACTTGACCTTTTACGGGGAGATAATATGTGACTGAGAGTAAATTAAACTTATCATAACAAATTATGCACAAATGTTACATTTTGCTTAAATTCGAGGTATACTCCAGAACAAAGAATGATCTCAAAGGTAATGTAAAGTATTTAGTTCACATGCATTTCGGAGTCAGAAAAATTGATATTTTGAATCAAAGGAGCAGAAGTTAAAGCAAAACGAGTAAAAGCAGAATACTGAAGGCTTAATTTCCGAATCGAGAAGTATATTATCCTTGGAAATCGTTAGGATAATATTTACTCACCCTTCTACGAAGGAATTATTTTCGCCAATCAGTAAATAAGAGTAATTAAAGGCATACATCTTTATATTTAATGATTATAAATTCATTTGATATCAGCGTGCATTAATATAACCATATGTTTTACATCCATCATTTATCATGTCAGTTATTCGTATTCCAAGCGCTCTTACCGTAGCAATGGACAGTGGCTATTCTCAAGATGTTTATCTTCCGAGAACTTAACGCTTACATATTTCAAATCCCAGCGGATATTAATAACCTGATCACAAAAAAAGGAAAATGTTAAGCATACAATTGTAGTTTATCAATGATTTATCAGTAGCAATTTCCCCTAATCAGCTAAGTTATCTCATACTACTGCTTTTGTAACATTTCAATGCATCAGTGGCCTGGAGAGTACCGAGTTACAATCTAATCATCGTTATCCAGCTACAGTGAGAAGTGACTCTATATTTAATCAACATATATGAAGTTATAAGCATTCATTATTGAGTACAAGGTTCGCCGAGAGCCCGGATTCAAATCCCAGCAGTGAGAGCGACATTTCATGGAGAATTTGAATCCCTACCATGGTAGCAATTGATGAGTACTTCAATCCATCGGATGAAACGTTAAACGGTGGACCTAATGGCACCTTCGTTCACAGCATTTCCAAGGCTGCACCGGGTTTCTGTCCGCACCTCTTATATTCTCCAATGAATCCTTCTCTTGCCAAACAAATCATGAATTTATACTATGAACGAAAATAATTTATACATTGAACCTTTGAGAGCAAAATTGGCATTCTAAGCACGTGCTTACAATGTTTTAGTAGAATGTGAAGAATGATTTCTCTTCCTGCACTCTGCTCAGTGCAGTCGTGGTTCAGTCTTAGCTTCTGTTGTCGCAAGGAGACACAGGGGGAGCGGTCGAGATAAAGCACTGTAGGAATGCTTAATGTTTCTCTCTGAACACATTTATTCGCCCAACAAAAGTTACATATTTGTGAAATCGAGGCTAGACGAGCTAAAGTCACAAGGATCCACAAGTGGCAACATACCTGAAACGCTAACCGGCCGGTCGTGGGGATCGTCCCAGTCCACAGCAAAAGGGACCTCGAGACAAGAGCCTGACCCGACCCTAATCCGGTATCGACGACACCAGTCGCGGCGCGACGCAGAGAGTGCCGATTCCCAGACCAAAGAGGATCGCCTACCACGAGCCGATTCTAGTCCTGATAGTCAGCGAGCGTGACACAGACAGAACTGATTCCTCGGACCGAGAACCCCACACAGAAATCAGTGGAATCAGGAACGCCTGACGCCTGAAAGGGGGACAACGTATGTTGGAGACTGGGGGACGAAATTGTATCCACCCCACTCAAAACACAACTTTTACCCCTCCTTCCAATGGCGCAGCTGCCTTCACAATTCCAGCGCACCACGCGGACCCTATTCGACTGCGTGCTATCGTTTGCTTTCGACAAGCGATCGCGGGATGGTGCAATGCTGCAGAGTGGTGGGGCGTGTTTGTGAGGACGGAGTGCCTAAGCATCCACCTATTTCTCCCAGGAATTCCTGTACAAGGGTGGAAGGGGGAAAGGAGAGACACGACTCACGTCACAAGAACCTAAATAACAACACCAATACCACCATCACCAGAATACTGCAGCACAAAAGCTGGCAGCAAATTCCGGGAATGTAAATTCATTTCCGATTGGAATGTCTGCGCAGACTTCGAAGGAGTACCGGTTTTAGTATGCGCTATATGCGCGGGCCCTTTCTGTGCGTTTTTGCTGCCTCACATTTCCCAAACGCCCCCCTACCCGGCAAATTTCGGTTCCTTTTGATGCTGGACCCCGGCGACCGTAGCAGATGACCGCGAGCGCAAAGCGCTAATTAATTGCACCCTTCTCTTCCCACCAATCGCCAGTAAGCACCACCTTCCCCACCCCTTCTCCTCTCCACCAGTCAAGCCTCCATTCCGGAGTGGGAATACTGGTTCCTCATTAAATTTTGCAAATGTCGGTCGTTTATGGTCACGATTTGGGCAACGGCGTCACTTCGCCCATGCAAACAAAGGAATTTATTGATCAAAGCGTTTTAGCTTAAAGGGTTTAGTGCAAGTGACGCGATGCACGGCTTTGCGGCGTTTTTCGGAAAACTACATGGAATCAGCACAATTTGCTCTTTTTCAAGTTTTATGTTTATGGTCCATAGAAATCTCAAGAGTCATGTCATTCATAAGATAAATCTAAGTTCAGAAGAATCAGATGTACCACTTTTTCAGGGTTCCAAAAGAACCACGAGTACCTACATAAAACTACTTCAATCTGGACCTATAGGAAGTTTACCGTATCCACGATGCAGAAATCACTTAGTTCTCTCAATCTGTAGAAGAACACTAAGGTTTTTTATTTATCATAAATAATCATAGGTAATTATAGAATGAATTAAAAGTGTTAGGAGAGTCTTGTGTATAAATTCCTGATTGCTTGGAGCATAAGTATAAATAATCAATGAACAATTTCAAAATTTAATACTTTCTCTCCACTATCACGCTTTTCAGCATTCAATCAACTCGAAGTGCATTCTTCTACCAATATTTCTTTTTCCTCCAAATTCCTCTAAACAGCCTTCTTTAGCCCCCTTCCTCTACCCATACTTCCTCATTTTTTCTAATCAAAGATATATGCCATATTTTTTAAGTGATAAACTGCAAAGTTAAGAAAAGCTATATTGGGTTTGTATATTATAAAAATATAAAATATACATACTTGATTATAAATATGTAGCCTGTCCTCTGGGATGTAATAGCTAAATGTTAATAAAAGTATCAATGCTTCTACAGTTTAGATACTAACTAAACGGTGGTTTTAAATTGTCAAACTTAAGTTTGAAAAATATATTCAGTCAGATTATTGTGCAATGTATACCTACTTAATAAAAATAGCAGCCTCGCGAAAATGAATTACTGATATATATATATATATATAACTTCTAAAGCTGAGGAAGGACCAACCGGTCCGAAACGGTCCTGTAAGAACAAATTCTTTACCTATATCTCTTTCTCCTACCTCCTGTAAGTCTTATTATATATGTATAATACTTCGTGGAGAATCACTCGGGTGAGTTTTAGCTAGCAGCAAGGCTTTGAGGTTGGGGAAAGATAGGAACGTAAATCAGAGGACACTCACTGGCAGATGATCCATGACGACCACGGTGTCTACTGCGTAAGAGTAGCTTTCGGGCTTAGGACACTTCTTCAGCTGGAGGAGATCACTACTAACATTTATCATAACATTTACTATCATCGAATCCAAGATAAAATCAAAAAATACTAATTAAAGTCAACGCTAACCACGAAGAACATATTAATATCCAATGAAATTACCGATGCCAACGGGTGTAGGAATACTAGTTTTCAACAATGAATGGAATCGAAGACTACCATATTCATGAAACTAGAAAAAATATAAAACACTATATCATAGTGGCGTTAGCTCTCCTTAACTAGCAAGCACTAGCAGTGAAATTCAGAGCTCAAAGGACATCACAATGCATCCCTGAAGTATGTATTCCTAACACATACACATATCTGCGACTACAGCTTCTAGTGACACCACGATTTCTATGCCTCAGCACCTTATCAACGTTCAAATTACACCAAAATACGTTCACGCAAGTATCTATCACGGGTAATGGCACTCAGCGGCTACACTAATTCCTCGAAACCCCTTTTGAACCCTTGAAATTACCGCTCATTAAAAAAGGTGAAGGGTGGCCAAATTCAGGGCTCCTTCAACCCAGGCTGGTAAACGAAATTATGGCGAATCGGAGTCGCCACTTAGGCGACGGCCCTTGCTGTTGGGATCAGGCACCGTGAAAGTGAATGACCTTTCGATTAGTCATGATCCACCGTGTGAACGACCACACGCAACCGTTTAAATTGAGCTTATATTTTGCCTTTGCCATTCCGTCTACATCGGTAAAAGCTTCCACGAGTATACCAGGATGAGAGCCAGATTACATGGACTAATGCAGTCTATTAGTTTCTCTTCAATTACATTGGATTTTATCATCTCAGACCAGTAACCCGTACGTCCTTTTATCCATGAATAGAACGGTGAAAACACATAAATCAATACGCGAAGATAATTTGGAAAAGAACTTCAAACATCTTACAATTCGACTAGCCTCTTACACCGAGCCAAGATAAAGTTAATATGTTCATAATTTCATGGCTTTTTCACTCCTGTCTGCTGCATCATCCAATTACATACTTTATTATAAATTCTTTAAAGTCCGTCTGTCCGACCTCAGCCTCGTGTGTTTGAAAGACTTACAGGTGATCTAGGATGTTTGAAATTTGGCATAAATACGGGTTGTGCCCATGAACCCACCGGAAAATGAAAGCCGTGAACGACAATTTGAACGGATAGTTTTTAACCCATACATTTTACATTGACTCCCATTAGAAAACATTTCTTCTCAGGTTCTAAAGTTCTTTTCAGGGGTTTATTTTTTAATTGCTTGCTCTTAAGATGTCAGGTTTGAGATTTCACTATTAGATGGTTGAATAAATTGAGTTTTTACATCTAGCGTTCGATTTTTCTTCAAGCTTTGGTTTTTCTTCAAAGTTGCGTTTCTGGCTCAGAAATATTCCATTTGTTCGCTATTGCAAAAATGGAAATTTCTATTTCCTTAGAACCCCTGGAATGGACCTGTGGAAACGTATGCCTCAGGTCTTCATGGCTATGGTCAAACTAATCAATAATAGAATTACAAAAAGGTTTTAGTTAGCGTATTCTTAACCCTACCTTCTTCATTTTAGGTTAATGGCGACTAAATTTGGGGTTTCTATTAATCCTATGCTAATACATAAAACATTTCTCCTTTCCGTTGATTATCAACGAGAATCCTCTCTTAGTTGTAGGTATATAGTGTGAAACTTAGTCCAATTATCATATTAATACCATTTAAACACCATTATTACCCGCCATCACAGCCAACTAATTATCGTGTATAGCGGGTGGCTATGCCACTATCCTTCATTTATGCATTTTTAAAGAACTGTGACAGTATTACGAAAAGTTCCTGAAGCCAAATTTTTCACTTTGATTCTCAAATGAGTCGCAAACTCTTAATGTGACATACATCACAATTTGATCAGAATACCTTCACTAATGAGACAGCAAGGATTGTGCAACTGTTTAAAACACAGGAATCATCGTCAATCATTAACAATTCACGTTATTGAAGAAATGTAAGTATTGTTATTTGTTAGTCCACCTGGTTGATTGACTTGGCTACTCCGATGAAAATTACTGTTATCTTTTCACATTGATAACAATTAACAATGAATAAAATAACGAGCTTGAGTTTTTCTTTAACAGCGTCATTTTATTTGAAGGAGAGACTCATGCCTGAAATTATACAAATATTTCTCTTGAAATGTTATAATGTTAACAAACTTCCAGTTCCTAGATTCACGAAATAAAGGGCATTTTATTTTTCCCTGAATTTATAAGGTTCAGGGGCTAATGCTAAATTTTGTTCCTTCTTTAGCAACTGGTTTTGAATGTAAGGTCCGATTTTATAATACATATCAGTTAAAATATTTGCTTGGCATGACAACCGAAATTTCTTAATATTTTTTATTTCATCAATAACGCTCGGTTAACTAACCAACAGTCTGATCTAATACGAAAAACCGGACATTCTGCAGTGAATGTTAAGCATATATTAAAAATCTGTGCCTAAGGAAGTTTCTTAAGGAATATTAATATATATTCCGGAAAGAAGATTATTATTTGTCCAAGTAAATTACAGTAAATTGGAGACATTAACTCATGCTTGAAATTACTGATCTGGAAGTTCTTACATGAGATAATATAAAGAAATAAAATTATTTAAATTCCAAAATTGACCGTACTAAGACTAAAATCCATTTTTATAGGATAAATCGAATACTGAAAGATATTTCTCCTTGTACGGCATTGTTCAACCAATAATTATAGATGCCTACTATGATTGCTCTCGGTATTTTTGCCAGCGGGGTTTCACTACAAAATTTCCAGTGTACTTCCGAGAAAAAAGTAAATGAACAGGGAACAATTTTTTCCAACGCCGCTCCACTCTTTTAGATCTCACTGAATATGCCCTCGCATCGTGTAAACCAATGCCCAAAGGTCACCGGCAAGTACAATGCAGAGCTACGCCTGCGAGCACGTGCGTTGCGACTGAAAAGGGCCAGCGTAATCAGTAAATTGAATTTTTACGAATGCGATGCAAGTCAGACGGATTTTTTCCACTCAAAGTCGTACTTCCATTCCCCTTCACATTCACATCAACTCGGATAAAAAATACTGTCCAATTTCCAAAGGTTTCTATAACTTTTTCTCCCTCTAGGGGTAAGGAAAAAGCAAGGAATAAAGTATAAAATTATAATCACAGGAATTCATTTCAATCCACCTGAAAATATGCGTAAAACAATTGACTCAAATGTACTCTACTCTTAGAGTGTCCTCTGCAAAGTGCTAATCATGTACGTTATAAATATTATTTCGGTCTTGAAAATCAGAAGTGAATGCAGGAATGAATTGAGCGATATCCGGCCTCTTCCTATGTGCACGCTGATAGTATGCAGCTCCCACGAACTCAAGAAAGTAATACAATATTGATTATAATTTCGTTAGCGATGGACTAACGACGGAATTTTTACGGCTGTGGATAGGTACTACGTCTGAAAAGGCGTTTTAGGACCCCATGGGTTTTCTTCGCCTCGGTGCATGGAAGAAGATCAAAAGATTTCTCTTTTCACCATTTGGCGTTCAAAATATTGAGCATAGGATAAGAAGATTGTTCGTTTGATCATTTAAAATTCATATTAGAAAGGCAAAATAGCAAATTTGGCTAAAATAGACCATTTCATTCAGTAATGGTTAGTGATATGAAAACTCAATAGCGTATATGTCATGCGAAGGATCTTTGAATACAGAAATTTATTAAGAATTTAGGTTAACTAGTTTTTGAAATCGTGATGACCGAAGAGGATGCCATACGCTTTTCCCTGCTGAATGACATTTAGGCAGGACCGTTTTACCACCAGGACCCCGCAGTCCGCCCGAATTGCCCCCTGTCCACCATCCCCAGAACACCTTAGCGAAATTATTTATTGCGTTTTGGCAACTTTCCATTTTCTTTTTCAAAAATACCCACTTTCTTTCCCTTTACAAACAAAAATATTTGCAAGGGAGCAAGGTTTTTCTTTCCACATATTTTTTCTATAGGAGTGAAAAAACAATAATATGGAGGTAGTTAGAATTAGGGTGAGTTTTCGACTACATACCATTTTGCACCTCGCACAACCTTGTTTTCAGTAGAGAAGGGACTAAAATATACTCTATACTCGAATGTGAAACTTGGCGCAGAAGTGGTGCAGATGTGGCCGGTAGCTTATATAATTTTCAGAAGATCATCATACTGAAGGAGAAACAAAAATACCTATCAGGATCAGGGTCGTCAGGAGGTGTCTCACGGTGATAATATCCACTATTCATAGAAAATTATATATCTAGTCTTGAGTTACCAAGTAAGATTACAAATAATATCATTTTTATCGTCACAAAGGCTATTGCATCCATAGAAACTAATTACTCCGAATAGAATAACCACATTAAAAAAGGTTAACAAGTTAACGATTAGCATTAGTGGCCTATCAATACTGATCACACACCCACGTAGGAGTCGATATGACGGGTGACCCTTTTTTACACGCGGAAGGGCCAAGGGCAAATGGCGCACGGGGAGTAGAGAAAATAGCAGGGGGATTTGCGAAGCCATTCAACTACTAAAGGCCAGAGGCTCCTGGGAAGAAAGGTGGGAAGGACTGAACGAAGGGAGGAGAGAGTTTTACATCATCGGTCATGTTATACGCTCTGTGCGGGGATACAGTATCTATCGGGAAGTGAAGAAGAGGTGGGGTTATGACTCAAAGGAAGTGAAGTCAAAAGGGCTTTGCGGAGGCATTTCATATCACATCGAAGAGGGGAATAGCATAGGGTGTTGAGGGGAGGGGGATGGATAAAAGGCCTGTATCGAGGGAGGAAAAATAGTGTCGACAGAGGAGAACGGATAGCGGAGGAAAAAGGACGTGATGTTTTGAAGGTGGTGGAAGTCATTCCATCGGAATTTGTTTCATACAGCCACCCGAATATATACCCTAATTTGTTTTCGGGAAAAAAAAATGGGAAAGAAATTTCGATGATCTTTGTATGGGAACGCATTTTATTATTTTTTGTTTTTTAATTTTAAATTGCTTTACTCCACCATGGGTATCCAAAATCAATTTCGCCACGGATGGCCGTTGGCAGTTAATAGCGATTGACAAAACCGTCAGCGACGGAGATTTTTCGATGCGTTGCTGATTTTTTTCTCGTCGATATGATGGGCTGGCTCTTCCCATCCGTAATACGATCCCTCTGTAAACTTTTTGCAAAGTAAAAGATGTCAAAAAAACCTTAATACATGATTTTTTTAATAAAGAGGTCCGGAGCCATCCGAAATGACAGAGAGTCGTAAAGTTCAATAATTATAGTAAGGGCCAGTGGTTTCCCTTGGGGTGCAATTGAAATTCTCCCGACAAGGACATTTGACTGAGAGCTTAGTCAGTTAAAGGAGTTGATCTACATAAATAAATCGATTGGAAAATGTTTGCCGAGCACGTGGTAAATATCTCAGAAAGCTCAATAAGCGGGAAATTGAGGTAATCTCATTTACAACTCAAGTAATTGACACTAATTCTTTGGGAAAGTTGATGGAAATGAACACTGAACGCCATGAAAGTTTGCTGTGCAATAATGTGGTTTCGAGGTAAAATTGCCGAAAATACCTGACTGACACTTACGAGGTCCAGACTCTACTCTCGATAAGTCAAACGATCTTATTAATTTATCAAGTCCATATTTTGGTGGAAATGGATTGACTCTAGAACTATATGTCATAAATCAGATATTTTGCGTATTTATGTACATGAGTAATTGTATTTCTTAACTGAATAAAGTAATTGCCTAACTTTTCATACTGTTAATTTACTGCAGACCATAGTTTTCAAAAGGTAACTCATCAACAAGTTCTCTCGCCATGGATTACGTTTTTAAAAATGATTATGAATACATATACGTGATTTTTAATAACTGATGCATAATAATATGTTTACACACTTTTATATTAAAACTTTGAAGTTGTTTCAAAACAATATCCCTTTTTTAGAAAGTGTTAATTGACGGCCTCAGTGAGGCTCAGAAGGCTCTCTACTCGGATACCGTTGGTTAGAAACATAGTGCCTTGAAGTATGTGCCGTCGCGATGGGCTGTAACAGTGACGGGGAAAGTTCCATGCCCTCTGTATATAAATGACAGAAAAAGGTTACCTCGACTGTCAGAGCACTAAATATATCCTTAAAGATAATCGTCACAGCTTTGTACTCCACAGTCCGGCGCCGGAGTTTGACATAAATCTAGAGCACCTGAATTGTCCAATGAGATAATTCAACTGCAACTAGCATTAATGCATGATCGATATTAACCAAGCTTACAGAACTGGGACGCCAGCAAAGTTTCCTGCTGCACGCTCGATTTCATTTTTAAAAATGGCAAATATGTTCTGTTGAAGCAGAGGATCTGCTAAAATCTACCTTAAGCTACAAAATTATTATTGCATCATCCACACTGCTATTGATTAAATTATTAACTTTTACCATGTAAATTATAATCAATAATTTACATTGTAATGACGATACTCATAAGCAGTAATCTTCAATTCAAAAACTGGCATTAGATTTTCTGAAGCTCTCCACCCCTTTCTTCTTGCAGCAAACAACTTCATTCCTGCTTTAGACTTCATTTTAACTTACCTCATTATTTACCCGATGCATTTTATCCTTAGTATTTCTCGGAAATTCAAACCAAGCTTTCCTTTTCAACATCGAAAAGTTTCTAATAAGCATATAACCTTACTATGAACTATCGAGTAAAAGAACCCACTCATTCTCATAGTGAATCCCGCTCATTAACAATGGACAAATATTTTAATCGCATGCCTTAAGGTGAGGTGGAATTGGGGATAATAAAGATACAGAATGTTAAGAGGAGAAATGTCCGCGACCGATATCGTTCGCTCACAGAGACGAAGTTGCGGAAGAAGAGGAAGATGAGAAGTCAATCACAACACATACCGGGAGCAATTTCTCCACTTGGCGAAAGCTGAGCCATAATCATAACCGTGAGTTTGTCCCGGGCCTCTTTCAGCCCACTTCTTTCACATCTTGCCCATACATCCCCCACATACTTCTCCCTACTCCCAACTCCTCCTCTTCCAAACTCAATCCCTCCCTCTGCTGATGTTCATTTTCAGCCAATAACCAATCCAAAATTGATTCACCCCAGGCTCCAACATCGACAGGAGAAATTTCGTGGGGAAAAGGGGGGATTTTGTGCAGCAGCGTATATGGGGCTGGAATAGTTTATGGGGACGAGACATAAGAAGTGAATAAGTTATTGAGGAAAGTGAGATTGGTGCAAAAGACGGAGTACTACTGGATGGTGGAAGTACAAAAAGAAGAGGAAGATGCCTGGGGTCATGATTGGATGTTTTCGGAGGCCCTAAAGGTTTTTCCTGGAGGAATACAGAACTGGGGAGGGGTTTATTTCGACATGGAGGGAAGAAGTAAGGTCGGATACATCGAAGGCAAAGGCGCAAATGCTTGAGCGATAACTCTCCTGGAGAAATAAGGATGGAATAGGATGTTGATTGATGCAAGAATATGGGCACTAGATTTTTTTGGACTCGATAGCATTTGGACTCGATTTTGTACTTCTTTCGTGCATGAAGGTTCAGTTTTTTTCTATCATTTCCTCCAGGCTACGTATTTGCTGCCTCATTTCACGGCAATGTACGCACACGAGGGCCCATGGATGTCATCATTGTGTTTATTCGTTCGTATTACGTTCCAGAGTGTGCATTAGATACTCGCAAACGAAATGTACATATCAGCAAACTGGCAAGCTCACGAAGATAGTTAAAGTTGTACTTGCGTCCCTGTGAGTTCTTCAAACAAATTTTATAAGTGCAGAGTGAATATGCTGTTCCTGTCTTTGCTCGAAGGTAAACTTCAAAATGCATGATATATGGCAATCCTTGCTCTGAAATTGAGACTTTTATAGCTTCAGGGGAATAAAAATAATTGTATCAAAACTAATAATACTCAGTAATATTTAATATCTTCACGAGAGAGGGATGACAGGGTACTTTTGACTAGGCATTACCTTATTACTTTTGTATTTTCCAATCAATCCCTATTGTGAATTACGCATGGAGAGGATAAGTCACCGACTGTGATAATTATTGAAACATGGACCTAAGCAACTCAAAACGTGATTAAAATTTCATTAAGCAGAGCAAACATATCACGCCGTGATTGAATCCACAAGCCGGCTATTACCTTAGTATTACCAGCCTCTAGTAAAATTCAAGCGTGTCTCTCAAAAGCAGGGGGTAACTTCATGCAGCTGCAAACGAGGCATGATCAAAGAGATTACTTTGAGTCCAAATATGATTAGTCAAAGAGGGCAAAGATGACTAGTCACGTGTGCGCAGGATAAGGAATTAACGGCGCACATTATAAATTTCTAATTTGCTCTATCAACCATTTGAAAAGAAGCACGAAAATCAAGACGTTATCTAGGGACTAAGTATGAATTCATCAACGCCATTTACGATTTATCCGAATCAGGAAAAAGGCAAGATTAGCAATTGTTCGTGACAGACTGGAGACAAATTATAAGGTAGCCCTTAATACTGCCCGTTTCTACTCAATTACACTTTTGGATGTTACATATTTTGAAACAACAAGAGCCTTAAGGTTAAGGTTAAGTCAAAGCCATAGCTGACTGCTTGAGTGACAATATATGGAGTTACATACATAAATAGGAATAAGTAAGATTTCACGCTTTCCCGGCGAATTGCAGTGATGAACTTTAAATAAATAGGAAGAAGCTAAATTTGAATATATAAAGCTCCTATACACCGAGGGGATGAAATGTGTCATGCTTTAAATAATTTCACTTGAGAGGGATTCGAATCCTGATCTCCAAATAGCCGGCCAGGTGTGTTAGCCAGTTGAATCATCAAGCCATCTTATTTCATCGTCTTAGTGTATATCTTTGCACACGTGTGCGTGAATGCGTACCAAATCATCTAGGCATTTTCGCAGACGAAGGAAAATATAAAGCTGCTATTTGATCAATATGGCGTCCTATACGGCAGATACTTGTCCAGCAAGAACAAGAAGACTAATGGAGACTGCTGAGATGAAAGAGCCACGGAAAATCATGAGTGAACCGAAAACAGAACGTAAATATAAAAAAACATGCAAAATTGAATCATTAATGTGTGGCAATTTAAAAAAGGTGCGAATTAAATGATCACATAAATAGAATGGGCGAAGAAAAGATAGTATAAGGAGCATGGGATAAGTTATCGGTGAAGAATATATAAGTAAAGAAAGAGTTAAATAAAAGAAGGGGTGATAACATAACCGTGGAACAAGTATGAAAGGCGGAGTGATGCAAGAAAGAACAGGCAATCTGCCCACGATATGATGAATGGAGAGGTAGAAAAAGAAGAATGAGGAACAACAACCAAGGAAATTTATCAGTTTCCTCTTACGCAAAATATGAATATCAGCTGAAAGAAATTGAGAAATGGTATAAAATGCCCTTTTCAAAGCTGGCTCAACAGCAAATATTCCTCAAAACGAAAGAAGACTAAAATTGCACTATCGAACAAAAACATTTTTGCTGCTGCTAAAGAATCCACTTACAATTAGTCAAGAATCACTCCTATGACACAATATTAAAGAGAGAATAAGTGAAACTTAAGATGCCTATCACAGTTGATATGCTTAAGAAAATTAAAAAAAGAATCATTGTCGATTATATTGTTTTTCAAATAGCGTTTTTTTAGAATTAATAATGCAAACCGTTCATCAAAATTTCAACAATAAATATTTAAGTAGATCTAAAAAGTGGATCTTATAATATTATAGAGAATTCTGCCAAGAATTGTAAGCAATAACTGTAAATATAAAGATCCAATTAAAATTATTTATAGCCTTACACACTATATCAGGAAAAAAACAACGATAATTTCAATCATACGCGTTATCAAAAATTTTACCTAAAACCTAGCGCCAAACGTCCACTCTTTCACCATCCAAGAATCAGATTTTTCTCCCCAAACATAAAAAATTAAACGTTATTCCTTCGCGGTGTCTCTCTCTCACATTTACCACTTCTGCAATTTCTTAGTCTTCCTTTTCAAATAAAAAATAATAATAATAACAGAAATACATGATGGAACTCGACATCCTGAAAGGGGCCCGCAGACTAAAGCGGAAATATCCCATTAAACACGAGCATTTGAGAGTTTCGGGCACTGAACCACAGTCGCGCCCTCGGGCAACGAATAACCAACCCTCCCTTTGCAACACCGAAAACTCTCCCACTCCCATACACTTTCCACGGTTCTCGTTAGATTCCCAACCCTCCCTCCCTCTCCTCCAAGAACTCCCATATTCCCTTCACCACTCAGCCAAAAAATTCCTTCCACCTACACCGCCGTAAGACTCACCCCCCCCCTCTTATCCTTCTTCCCACCCCCACTCACATTCACCTTAAACTCCTGACATATCCTCCTCCACCAACTACGGGCTCTTCCCCCCCCCCACTATTACAGCAAAGCAACCCCTCACTTCTGGCCCACTACCATCTCTCCTCCATATTCCCTCCCTAACCCCTCGCTGGATCCATCCGACCAAACGCGAAATTTCATTCCGCCATTCGGGGCAAAACGACCACTTCTCTCCCCCCCGGGCAATACTCTGCGCACCACTATGGGGGTGGGACATTGGATGGCGGGTTTGGTTGAATGCCATATGGAGGCTTGGAATAGATGGATGAGGTCGGGGTCTCAATGGGGGACCGCAGTCGCGAGTCGGAGCCGAAAGTGACTTGGTACGGAGTTGGGAGAGGGAATTCTGAAGCGATACGCGTAGTACACGGGGGCTGGATTACACCTTAAGGAGTTTCCGCCTTTAAATAGAGTATAAATAATAATTATGTCTCAAGAGAGATGTGGTGGAACTTATGCATGACTAAAGAAGAACTATTTCAGGTTTTCCACTAAGAAATGTTAAATGCGGCCGGTTTTGATGTATTTCATTATTGTCCAGCTCCATCAAGTTAATTCATTTTTTCTTGGCGAATTCTATGCCCACTGGTGTATGTATCTTAGCATCCATGTGAGTAAAAGTAATCTGAAAAATCAAAAAATAAGAAGCTCCTGCACCAACTTTATTCTTTTCTTTTTGTGCTAAAAGTTATCAAAATGGGATAAAAACGCCTTTAAATTGTTGTTCGGGGACCTTGCTATGATCCATTTTAGGTGACGCCCTGAATTCCAGCCAAATCAACTTCCTAGATCTCCTAGTAATCCTTCAAACTCTTGTAACATTCAATAAAATTAAATTCTCCAACGCAGCCCCATTAGCAGCGTAGATAGACTGATAGGCATACCTATATAATTATAGAGTGTCATGTGTCTGTTCACGAAATGAAATGTTTTTAGTTTAATCATTGTTATTCTCCCACAATATTCTTAGTAGAAAAGGAAAATCTTAATTGGTGGGGAATTTCAACTCTGACTTCAAAAGAAATGTTTTCTGGCATGCGTGGTCTTAGGTAAAGATTGTTGTCTCTAGGAGTTGGCGGAAAATCCTCTATTAAATTAAGAATTTCCTTTCAAATTCAGAGGCGCGTGCGTATATGACCTTAGCGAAAGGAATTTTTTTATTTTTTTGCATTTCTATTATGCTTAGAAATTGTCGTGTATATATCCAGTGTATAACTTTTGCCACTGTTAAATAATTATTTGCACACCTAACACGATTATTTTATTAACCCAATAAAATATATTATTTTGTAAATACTGCATGCCTCAAGATTTCAAGTGAGTGTACCGTTATAGTTTTTGCTCAACGTAAGGGATTTAAGAACTTACATCTAACTCAACTCAACTTGCCTTAGTACTTATAATTGTATGAAACTTATACACTATGGTAGAATAAGCCTCAATTTATTATCGCACTGTAGTGACCTCTCACTTGCTTTAAGGACTTAGGAACATAGGAAAGTGAAATCTGTCTTACATTTGTAAATCTGTAACTTTTTTAAAGATAAGAGTATGCTTATTGGTTGAGATGGGAGAAATTTGATCTAAATGGTCAAATATTTTATTTTCCAGCAGTGCCTGAAGTACGTCCAGTTTTACGTATTTAATATTTTCAGTCCAGGTTCATCAAGTTTGAAGTGAAGTATTACAGCCCGAGTAATTCTCCACGGCAGATAAAATATCCATCATTTTCCTTCCAAAGATGTAGTGAGTCTACTGTGAACAAGACTTCAAATTTAGGAGAGTTCCCTATTCTTTCATCACGTATTTGGATGGGAGTTCGAAAGTGTCACCAACAGAAAAACATCAGGGCACATATTGCTTTAATGTCATCAAATGGCCAAGGAGAACGTTACTCTGAACTCTGCCACATGTTGAAACAAAGAGTTATTAATCTATTTTGCAGGGATATAATATGCTCAAAATCAATACCTAATCCCCATAATTGGCCATTGGCGCCCATAATTGGGATTGTATTTAATGTTGTGTTCTGATGGATTATTTGAAAGTATTGCATCTTGTTTAGCATTTATGTTAAGTAATTGCATTTATTTATAAATATTATTATTTAATTGGCATTGTATTTAATGTTGTGTTCTGATGGATTATTTGGAAGTATTGCATCTTGTTTAGCATTTATGTTAAGTAATTGCATTTATTTATAAATATTATTATTTAATTGGAATAAACAGGCCTATTTCATCATAACTGTACTCCAACTTTATTTAAATCGGCTTTTCAGCGGTAGAGACATTTTAGAGGGAATGTAAAAAATGCACCTATTCCTCAACAGAATATGAGAAAAATTTATTAAAATGAAGTGCAATAATTTAATACATATTTCAAAATAAAGTCCAAGCAGAGAAAGTTTCCCTTCTCAAACTTAAAGTTGCTCCTTAAGATTGTTTTCTTCTAAAATCAATAATAAATGCCCACTGTTGACCTCCAGAAAAACATGCTCAATGATGTTTTATATCCACTTAAGAATATTATATCCTCTCAAATTAAGAATACAAACCTTATCTTATTTCCACTAAAATCAAGAGAATACGATCGAATTTATTTACAAGAGGAAAATCGTCTTGTTGCTAGAAGGCCCAACTTAAATTTTGAATAATATTTTTGGGTGTCATCATCAGCTTTTAACTGTTATGCCGTGACAGAGGAAAATCTTCATTCATATAAAATTACCCACGGGTACATACTGCATATCTAAACTAAAAAATCATATAATGAATCTTTTTAGCTGCCACATTTATTGTAGCCTTGAAGTGCAAGTTAAAATTGACACAAGAGTAGGTATGTACTTGATAAACTTCTTAAGCTTCATATGAAATTGAATTGCAGGAATGGGGCTATCGATTCATGTCATTTTACTGTACCATCACCATCAAATTCAACGTAAGTCATCCATTATAATAATGCTACTGTTAACCCCGACAAAAAAAATATTCGTATATTACATTTATTATTCATATAAGCGTAATAACTTTTGTATTACGATTTCATAAATTGTAGGACTCAATGATGCATAGATTTTACCCTATGAATTTCATTAGAAATAAATGAATACCCAAATTCGTCATACATTAAGCCTTTCCAGCAGAAATTTCGGTTGCGAAACTTGTGTTGGTTCCTTTCGTGGCCGCGATGCTGACGACCACGAGAAACGATAGAAATGGTTAGGTAGTAATATAGATTGTAGGAAAAGCTAATGAGGTTAAAATGTAAATATTCCCATCAATACTTCTACCTGTGCGTAAATCACAAACCAATGTTCAGTAACTATGCGTGCAATAAAACCGTAAATAAAAAAATCACTTACTTTGCGGTAAACGGCACCGGCTGAAATTACACTCTTAATCAATTGAAAGGAGTGTCTTCCATGTTTCACCAAAGAATATAACGGCCTGGATATCTAGAAGTCACAGCTGGACATGAACGTAGTGTTCCGTAGGACACCACAACGGCTGGTAAACACAGAACTCTCTGACGTCAGCCAAATACTTGCATCAACTGCTGAAGTCAGCACACTGCAAGAAATATTAGGGTTAAGGTGAACATGATTTACTGTTATGTGCATTTCCATTTGCTTAGAGTTAAAGCAGAGGCATTGTAATTTATGCATATCAATATGTTGAAGTAATTTGTCCACCGTATGAACGGAAATGGGTGACAGCGGAACGTGCATGAGAAACCCCACGCAAGGGACGGTTGTTAAAAATCTTGAATTTGTTTCATAAGTATTTGAATACTTATGAAACAAATTCAAGATTTTTAAAAAGTCTGGTTCATTCTAACCTTTACTGAAATGTAGGCATAGTTACACCAGTTATTTTACCGTTCAGATAACATTTGTGGTAATCATATCATTTAAAACATAAATTGTTAAAAGGCATGGATTATTGGTAAAGCGAAGCCTTTTCAAAGAGTCAAAGAGAATAACTGAGCGGGGCTTATCGATCTGTAGAGAGACGTCAAGAAAAGATATGTGAGAACACTGATATGTAGCGTGGCGCTTAACGTGTTGGATGCATGGGCTTTTTGGAGAGAATATTGGCGTATGCTGGAGGTTTTTGAGACTTGGGTGAGGAATAAAATGAACTGGGAGTCCTAATTAAAGACTTAGATGAACGAGGTATAGCTAGACACAGTGAGTGAGGAAAGGATATATGACACAGCGATTTTGAGATGGCAGGGGATGGGGAACGTATCGAGAGGTGAGGACATGTTAAAGAAAAGGAAATATGAGAAAACACTTGGAAAGTACGTCAGGATATAGAAGAGGATAGGAGTAATGGAGGATATCGTGTTGGTTTGGAAGCGCGAGTACTTGCTTCACACACCGCCGGCCCGAAAATGATTCCCGGCAGTAGCAGAGATCGTTTAGAGGTCTCCCGGGGTGAGATCACAGTCCCTTCTTTTGCGATGTCTCAATCACTATCCAAAACGAAACGAAAATATCTCCACGAAAGCCGAAGGAATCGATCAACAGGTAATACTCAGCAAAAGTCCTAAGAAAAACAAAGTTTGAAGAATACGGGACAAGCCACGGAAAAACATTTACGGAGTTACTCGCAAGTGTATACAAGTGTGACATTCCACAGAGAAGAAAATCAATAATATTGACAAAGATCCCTCGATATCGTGCCGAATGCTTTAGCCAGTTACGCTAGCGAGGCGCCCTCCTCTCTTATGAATTTCTGTAGGCTTTAAAGGAACAGGGTGTTCAAGGCTGCCAAACATACAATTTAGCTAAGCAGACGAAAGCGTGTGCTTAAAACCACTGCGCGAGGTTAAAGCTAAGCTTTGAACACAAGGAGGTGTCCGCTCATTTTGAAAGATTTTGACGATACCGGGACTAGACACGGTATTACCTTTACGAAGTAACCTACAAGGTTTTCCCTCTGTGGAATTTCACACTTGTGTACACTTGCGTGTGACTCCGTAAAGGTAGTAGCATAGGTAGTCCCGATGTTATCAACATTGGTTATAAAGAACGATCACCTCCTTTTGCTCAAAGTTTGGCAATAATCTTGTTGGCTGTGGCTGTGGACTGCTTTGTTACATTGTACGTCCGGAAGTCTTGAACACCTTGTTCCTTTAAATACCACAAAAATCCACAGGAGACGACGAGGCCTCGGTAGCTCGTAGAACGCAGATGTCTTTTTGAGTGCTACACCTTGCAGTGGTGGAACTTTACCCCGGTGAACGAAGCCTCGATCGCCGGGAGAAGGAGAGACTAGCTCTGGGACTCCTTAGGAGGACGGGAGCCAAGTGTGTTTTGTTTCGGGGAGAACTTGACTGCAAAGGACGGAGAACTTCTGTTTATTTTTCTTCCCCTGTCCATTTTTCTGTGCCTGGATTGTGAAGAGTTTAAACCAAGGTCCCAACTTCAACGCAAGTGGTTTGTCGAACATTTTGTTTGCTGCCGCAGGTGCGGTCAGTGGAGTGGGAGTATTTTTCTTTAGTTAATTGTTTTACTAAGCTATTGTTTAGTTTGAACTTCAATAAATATGGATCAATATGGATGCATATGGAATCTGAGCCTAAGATTTCCACTATTCAAAGAATGAACTCTTCCGTCATTAAATGTGCCAAGACGAAACGACCACCGATTCCGCTTGAGGTGCGTAGGTTTCATTCAGCATGTCGGGTCTCGCGGACTCGGATATAGTGCAAAGATGAGTATAGTGCATTGACAGCGAGTTTTTGTGAAATTGACCAATGAAGAACAAATTCTGCACATTTTAGAAAAGAACACCTTATATTTCCTTAAAGTAGAGGAGGTGTAGAGTAGTTGGAGGGAGTAGAAAATTCACTCTGTTGGGCTGACATTGAACCGGCCACCAGATCCCCAGTCACCGTGAAAATTATGGAGCTTCCAGTATAATTTGAGTGAAAATAAATCATTAGAGAACTTTCACGACACGGGAAAGTATATTGAATATGGGCAAACACATGGGACGGGAACGAAATGGCGCCAGCGATGACGGCAGCGAGGGTCTCCACGATGACGCTTGAGAAGAACATTACCTCTTACTTAACAATAAGAGAGAATCTGGTCATTTTCATACCTGAAGGGCAAAAGAAACCTGTGCCCGTTGCAACGGATAAGTCCATTTGAGAAGCGATTAACCAATTAATCGGGCGTTGATATATTA
The DNA here is from genome assembly GCA_963573305.1 of Pyrrhosoma nymphula. NCBI lineage: Eukaryota > Metazoa > Arthropoda > Insecta > Odonata > Coenagrionidae > Pyrrhosoma > Pyrrhosoma nymphula. Next base: position 45,290,833 of record OY754334.1, read on the forward strand.
CTCAGACGTGACGCAAAGGCAGGATATGCCTGTTACTGACACTGAGGGGGACCTCTGGAGAAGGCCAGAGGGCTCCTTGAGCCAGAAAAAGGAATCCAGGGGTACAAGACCGATGGGGGAGGGAGAGACGTGGCGATGGAATAGCCTTCCTTGCAACCCGAGGGAAAGAGGAAACTTGCAGGAAAACGTCGAAAACCAGGAGACGAAGAAAAGGGAAGCTGAAGGCCGCATATCAGCAGTCGAAAGGGACTCCTACGGAGGAGTAAGAAATATAAAGGATGGATGAAAATGCCAATAGGGAAGAGGAGAAATCTGAGGGGTGTGAGGGGTTGGTGTCAAAGGAAACCCCTGCGAGGACAGCGACGGGGATGGAGGAAGAGAGTGAGGTGGCTTCTTTCCACTCCTGCCATTCTGCGGAAGGAAAGTGGGCTCTATGGAGCATTGGCGATAGTCAAACGGAAGAAAGGGGTGGCCGGAAGGGGAGGCAGATCGCCACGCAGATCACAGAAGATGAGGAGAGGGGAGAGGTGGAGGAAAGTGTACCGGCTGGCAGTGAAATACCAGTGAGAACTGAGGAGACAAGGAGTGGGAGAGGGGAAGGAGGGTGAGACAGTGCACATATTTCATCCTCATGCCTCTCCCTTTGCCTCAAAAGGGGAATTGGAGAAATTTTAATTGGGAAGGAGGGAGGGGAGGACACTTTCCCGAGTGAAATAGAGAATCAAGGGTTTGAAGAACGAGAGGGTGGAGAAGTGGGTGGTACAATCATCGACTCCCCAATAACGACTTCTAATATTAAAGAATTACACCAAATTTCCAGCATTAACGATTTTCAAAGGCAGAGACCGGCACCTGGGAGAATGGACGTGATTCTTCTCCTTCGAGACTTGGCTGGTCCGTTCACCGATGCCTTCAGAGACAGATCAGGAGACAGCAAAGAAGAAACCAGTGGAGCTATCTGCAAAAAGAAAAGATGAGGAGGGGTCTCCTTTGAGCTTTCCGGCGACATGGATCCAAACATGGCTCGGAGTAAGGCGAAAAAAAACAGAGGACGGAGGAGTAGAGAAGACTGCAGAGGCGGGGAAATAGATGAGTACTGGCTGAGAATCTGGTTATTGCTTTATATCATCAGATGAAAATTGTCATCATTCCAAAATTTTTGGGTTCTCGAAAGACATTAATTCGTCATGCGAAGAATTTTAACGATAACTAATGCCGGAATTTTCAGTCCTTTAAATTTGTTGATATTGTTACGTTACAAGAGGCGAAGCGGGTAGAAACGTGGCATTTCCGCCATTTGGTAATGAACCTCTCAGCCCGGATGGAATCCCAGGAAGACTTCCTGCATGCAATTCACCGTGAAAACCTGAAATCATTCATAGCCTAAGTGGCTAAAGCGATTTAGAGGGATCCGAGTTTGTACCCCGGCCAAAGAGAATAATTTTTCCTCTGTGGAATTTCGTCACCAGGAAAGTTTAACTCATTAAATTTTCTAACAGGACGCAGCGTTACAACATATGCTCATACTTAACGTTAACCGTAGGCGTATCCAGAGGGGGGGGGGGGTTAGGGGTTGTGGACCCCCCCATTGATAAAAAAAATGTAAATATAATGTGTTTAACACATGCTCATAGTACAATTATATCACACCCTTTAGTTAACAAGTTTTTTGTATCTTTTCTTAGGCAGCAAACCAACAAATAAGACAACTACCAAACTACTGCACTACACTTCGATTTTACACGCTCCATAAACATTACTAGGCTTCTACGTTGCAACTATAACAGCAGACAGACAGACAGAACAGAACTTAGTTGAGTGATTTTTGTGAAAAGACGAGTCCATTGCTTAAGTCAGTAGGAGTGTACTGCATAGACGTGGGCGCCGAATACGTTTTCGTCGGCGGCCGACCCTCTTCCAACCCGGCGGCGGCGGCGTAATCGGCGTGGACCTCTACATCGCATAGACATCGCATTCGTGTATGATACTTTTATACCCTCCCCTATTTTATTTACTAAAACGCCGAGAGAATACGTAAAACTTATAGAGTCAGTAGAGCAGAATGGCTGGTCGATTCTCTGTAGCTAGTCCCAAGAGCAAGGCGAAGAGTGACCTCCTAGTGGCCCGCGTCGCAAAGCTGGAGAGGCTGGTTGCGGCAATACACTTACGTGTAACGGGATGTGTATTTCTGTATGCAGTAGCGTAGCCTGGGGTGGGGTGCAGGGGGAGGGGGGCGAATGTTCTCCCCACCCCCTGTGTTCTGGCGCCCCTAAGCCTGTGAATGTTTGCATTCTTAAGTCCCAAATACGTACATACGTGAATCAATGTCATAACTTAATTATCAAAAATAGATTCTACAAAGTCTACAAGTGTGTATCTTAGTATATTACAAACAAAATAATACAGTAAAAGTATATAACAACATGTTAAGTTTAGTAAACTGGTGAATTTATAAGATGGCACCCCCGAAAAATTTGCCCCCCCCACCCCCGCTCCGGCGCCCCCTAGACCCAAAATTTGGGCCACTGTCCGTATGGTCTTTCCGTTGGGTCTTTTTCCATAATCATTGAGAGAGAAAATTTTCAAACAATAAAAGCCGTTCGGTCGTCGTTCCTTGACTACTTGTCAGAGAAAGCCGAGGCTCACATGTCTTCTAACTTGCAAGGCTGTGAACAAAATCTTCTACATTTTTCCTACGCGAATTGAATGGTCACACTACAAATAGCTACGATATAATCGAAACGCAGAGTGAAGGGGCTTCTACCTGGCCCATCCTATTTTAGCTCATGTTTTTTGATCCAAGGTGAGCCGGAGATGTGGGCATATTTCGACCAAATAACAACCAGGTATTTGCATTCGTTGCTCGGAATGAATAAGAAAGCGCCGCATATGAACGATATCACTTCTTAAAAATATAACCACATAAATTTTCCAACATGGAAAGAAGGAGGATGCATTATAATTCCATCATCGTGACAGATCGCTAACAATCTTCGGTAGCGTTGAAATAACTGCACTCAATGTCATAGTTCGGAACTACATCATTCAGAGGCAGAAAGGAATGAGAGAGAAGCGTCCCCGCCTTCCAGCTGGTAGTTCAATTATGCTGAATAAACTCGTTGGTATGATAAATTCGGCACTGTGTTTTACAGTCCTTGCAGAAGAGACTACTGATATCTCGACACTAGAAAGGTCTGATGATGATGTGAGCCGACGTCGAAACCCGGGTCGAGTTTCAATAAATTTCAGTGGTATTTGTAAAAGTTGTCTTTTTCTCCCTCTTAAGATGGAATACCACGAAATAAACCTTGAAAAAGTAGTTGTTCAACATAAAAAGTGTTTTAATATATCCTCGTACAAAAAGAACAATGGTACACTCATAGGGCCTTACACTTCGCAATTTTGTGGCTTAAATTAAAAATAATATTTAAAAAAGTTGATTCAAAACATGCAATTACTAAGGGTAAACTCAATGGTTTCAGGCTTCACTTTGTGAAAATCCATTCTAAAGAATTCAAAAAAGATATGGTACTTTTTTCACAGATTTTTATTTAAAGTCGACCGGTTTCGTCTGGCACAATGAGACAACTGGACATATTTTTGAATAAGTTAAATTCCCAATCCAAAAATATAAAGTTCTCTTGTGAAAAAGAAACCAATCATAGAATAAACTTTTTGGACATAACAATTAAAACCACGGAAAAAGGCTACGACTTCGCAATCTACAGGAAGGAAACTACCACAGACCATGTCATCCCCTCCGACTCCCGCCACCATCCCTCCCAAAAGATGGCCGCTTTTCATTCCATGCTAAACAGATCACTCAACATCCCACTGTCATCCGAGAACTTCGCCAAGGAAATCAAAATAATCAAAAACATTGCAGTGAAAAATGGTTACGAAGAAAGTGTCATAAGTAAAATGATCGAGAAAAAACGCTCCCTCAGAGCACAGAAACTCATTTTTAAATCATCCGTCCTTAGTGAAAAGAAAAAACGATGGTGCAAACTAAGTTACTACGGACAGATTACACAGTCAATTGCCAACTTTTTTCCAAAGACAGAATTTAAAATTGCATATTACAACAAGTGTAACTTGAGGGCTGTGTTAAACAAAACCAAGGACAATATTGACATTAATGATAGAAGCGGTATTTATAAGCTCAAATGTGGTGACTGTGAAATATGTTACGTTGGGCAGACTGGGCGGTCGTTCAAAGTAAGAGCAGACGAACACAGAAGACATCTACGAAACGGTGAGTTAAACAGATCCCATTTTGCCAAACATCTATGGGAAAGTGACCACAATAGTGACTTTGTCCCGGAGGTCCTCCACCTGGAGAAAAAGGGAAGAAGAATGGACTGTTTGGAGGAGCTGGAGATAAGAAAGCAATTAAAGGCAGGAAAAATTGCTAACGAGAACATTTTTGTGAGCCATTCCCCCCTCTTGGATATTCCCCTGACTCTCAATACCTGACGCCCCAACCCCCGCTGTGAACAGCGTACCTGACCAAGCGTCCACTTAGCCTACATCCACCACCACCCCCCTCCCATCGAGTCATCCACGTTCCCTCACACACCAACCCCCACCCCTTACCACTGCCTCTTCCAAACCCCTCCCCCCCACCCTATCCCTCCTCTCCCCCCACCCTCTTAAAAATTGTATATATTCTGCCACTTGCCATTTCATGTACCTGATGATGTCGCCTATGCGACGAAACCGGTCGACTTTAAATAAAAATCTGTGAAAAAAGTACCATATCTTTTTTGAATTCTTTATTACTAAGGGTGTTTCAAGACTCAGAAGACCTTCAAAACGTCATTTTAAGATGTATATTTTTCAAAATTCCCGGATCCCCCGTTATACATGGGTGTATTCCATACTTATCCCTCATAATACAACCCCCCTCCCCCCCCTCCAGACGCTTCTAGACACGTCTACGACGTTAACTGTCGAGAAATGGTGGCCATGTTTGCCAAATCAAATGGATATATAAACATGACACCGTTAGAAATTGAGAAAGCATGCTTTTTTCATCGAAAAAGATAAAAAGCCTACTTACAAATTACAAACTCTCTCGTTTTCATTTTAAATAAATATGTTATCAAGACAAGTACAGCGTTTCAATAACATTAAATACACTGCTATAATGTTCGATAACACCGTAATTCGAAGTGTATTGCACGCTGAGGACCGTTAAAACAAAGACTTTACCGTAATCACAGTATTATAAATCAAGAGAAACAACACTGAAACCTTTCTTTACCGATATATGAAATGCATAACTTGATAAAGCTGCTAACTTTTGGATAAAAGTTTTCTATCATAATTGAAATATTTCATGGCAATGACTATTACCATTGCAATTTTTCTGAAACCTTATCAACTTCATGTTTTAGAAAATATTAAGAAACCTAGCCTATAAGATAACCCCTGTCATCATGATGCCACATGTTGAAGTGAGCACCCGAAATAAAGACAGTTCTCTTAACAACTCAAAGAAGAGAATGACGTTAGGACAAATTAAGCATGCTAATGATTGATGTATTTCTTACTTATAGAGTTTTTATTTTGGAATTACTGGAAAACACACAGAGGCATGAAAAATTTTTCGTAGAAACTACAATTGCATCAAGTTGCATCAATCACACCCAGTTGCATCAAGGAGCGTGCAGTCAGCGCTATTCGTTATGTAAATGTGGCTGTATATACCTAGTTATCCGCTTAAAATATCGGCCCTAAAACGCCCTGGTTAACACGAAGTACAGGCCACTAGCTACTTCTGATAAGGGGTGGTGTGAACCCTGAATACAAAAGAGTCTCATGACATTAAGAAGGAATACGTGTTCGGTGAATTTACGTCTGGGGTTGTTGCATCCACACGCTCGTATCCATGGAATGAAGGCAATCGTTTCAAGCTGTTTTATAAACCCATGTAAAAATCGATATAGGAGAGATAAGGACATCGCAAAAACACAGGTATTTCAGCCATGTCCACCCCATGGATATTCTATGGTGTTCTCTATTCCGGAATTTCATCCATAAATTTACGTCTTCCAAAATATAAAAAAGTAGCAAGAAAATCATTTCATGGGAACTTTTGTACGAGCCACCGCTTTCAGATTCCGAAATATTTTGTATCGGTAAATATATTCTGAACTGAGAGACTATCGAAAGTTTATTTTTATCATGCTTTTGATTTCCAAGGAACACACGTTACAAACCAACGTATTGCGATCAGAAAAATTTGAATAAGCGTCAACCCTTTGGTAGTCGTGTCACTTTTTGGAACATCCGTATTCACGTGGAGTCTGACAGACTCTAGTTATAAATATTGAAATAATAAATTGGATAACTATAAAAGTCGAACTATAAATATTTTTCTTTTTATATAATAAGACGTAAATTGCATCTAATAGAAACTGGACCAACTTGAATTTATGGTAATGAAGCCTTTTCGGTCTTCCTTTCGCGTGCTTCCATTGTTGCTGACGACAGTTTCGATAGCATTGCACAGCTTTAGATAGCACAGGAAGAAAGCCCAAAAAGTCTTCACTGCCATATGAACGACTTCGCGGAAGCCTACGAGTTCACAGAAACATTTATGCCTGCAATCCGGTGTGAAAATGTAACCTAGTTTTTTGCGACATTTTAAACCATTTGCGCCTTTTTTGTTGTAGACATCATAAATATATTATATTAACCAAAGCAATGAATGCATTACTATTTTCTATGTTATAAACAGCACACTCTGCAACAAATGCATAAATATATTTTATCTGAAGTATGTTGTCTTCAATTTGAAACACAAATACAAACGAAACATCTATCAGATGCTAAAACATAAAAAATTAAAATTATTTAAGTTGCTCTTTAAATCTGGCCAAAAATTATAACCAAATAGGATAAACAGGTACTGAAAATAGAATGTCAGATGGATTAAGGAGTTTTTGAACAAAAAATTTAATTAAAAATTAATAAAATAATTCAGCCTGGCGTCCACCAGACGCCACGCAAGTGCTGAAGGGTTAAAATATTTCCAAAACCTTAAGAAGATCAAGAAAATACGTAAAGAGAATTCCGTTAAGGTCATATTTTTTATGATACTTGAGGGTATTTCTCATACAGGAAAGGGCACTATCTACTATATTATCATACCGGTTGGCTGAGTGGGTGAAATTAAAGAAAAATACTTTTTTATTTCTGAAGAACACAAAACCTTCCTCTACCGTGTCCCTCACAAAATATTAATCAGTAATAATGAACATAAAGGGGATGAACGAATGGACCATTTAACCTGGAGATCTTTGGTTCAACTTCCGAGCTGGAAATGCGGGAAATATTTTAAGAAATGCGGGTGGTGCGTCAATGAGGGTGGTATCAGATGGCCAATGGTCTCCCCAAGGCCCCCGCGGCCAAGGATTTTGCGAGGCGGAGGGGGAATGCGGCGAGGCACAGCTGGCACCCCCAACATAGGCGGCGGACACTGGGTAGAGTGGAGTGGACTGGGAGTGGTGAAGAACGCACAGGACATTATGTACTAGGGATGGGCGATTACGATATCGATTAATCGAATAATCGATTATTTTTGTCAATTAATCGAAATTTGGGAATCGATTAATGCAACAGCCGATACCGATTGTATCCCCAATTAATTTGACCGGTTATTGATTATTTCGGAATTTTGAGTCTGGTGAACTGTGATGGTTTCGGCGGCTCACGTTCGTCTTCAGTTCGAAAATTCTACTGTGGCTGAACTCTACCCGACAACGCCATAGAGGTAGTAGAAAATAGAATGCTCAAGACGTAACTCTACACGGCACCACCTTTTACTGGCCACTCACGTGTCATGTGTCAGATGTCGCTTCGCCAGACATAGCCGCGTGTTATTTGCGCTTGTTATTTTGATAGTAAATTAAAAAATCAATCAATAAAAAGTCTAACGAGGAGTATGTTCCTGGTGCCCTAGATATAATTTAAAAAATAAGGATATTGTTACTTTCTTTCACCACAGTGTCAATGCAAGTGATGCTTTGAAACGCATTCAGTAGGTACTCTTAAGGGAAGACAGAGGGTACCGTCCTACACATCATCCAGTCGAACGCTACCCGTTGGTCCTCAACCTACGAGATGCATTCTCGATTCGTAGAGCTGTCACCCGTAGCAGCCAAGGTGTAGCTCGACTATGGGGACGTGACGATGCAGAGCGGTGCGGAGCTGAGCACCGTCCGTGTCTTCATATCCAAGCTGAAACCATTTGCTAAAGTGACTTCGGAAATGTGCGCGGATAAAGTTACTACATTCAGCAAGGTCATTCCCTTCGTGAAATTACTTAAGCAGGAGAAGTTAACGCGATCATTGATTCCTCTCTTGATATCCTATGTTATTTCATTTCTATGACATTTACTTCGGTTTTCAATTTCGGAGCATGCATCTGATACAGCTTCCGCAAGGAGACATGCTAGGGGATCGGGTGAGGAAGTTCGTTCTGTCGGAGCTAGACCAGCTGGAGCCTGAGTCCAGAAAGCACTATGAAATCGCCACGATGCTGGACCCACGATTTTAAAAACTGCACTTGAAGAGCCCGATCGCTGTAGCTAATACCATGAGCACCGTCATCGCTGTGATGGCTGAGATGATTCACGAGGAGGATCAGGTGAACGTTCTGCAGATGTTTTCACACGCTGAGCGTGATCCAACACCATCAGGGGGGTTATTTTGTAATCTCACTTAAGTGATAATACGCCATAAAATGTGGAAAATTACGTTATTTTTCGTAGTTTAACTCCGCAACTCAGGCGGCGCGGCGTGACCATCTTCGGCTCTCAAGTGGCGAACTACCGCGGCCAGTAGATATATCAAATAAATAGACCGGCATGCCGGTCTATTTATTTGATTCATCCGCTATTTCAACTCTTGATCCGTTTCATTTGGCTCCGCATCTCATAAGTTCCATCTCACCTGTCGTTAGAAACGTGAAATGGAGCCACCATCGGACCTTTGCCGATTGTGAGCCGATCATTAAGAGAGCGAAACGGATCTCCCGCCTTGCCGCAAAGAGTCATTAAAAAGGTTAGATTACAAAGGGGGGTTATTTTGTTCTGTGCTCCGACAACGCTCGATGTAAAGACCAATTAGAAAGTACCAAAGATGACAAGGCAGTGTATAAATAGACGGTCAAAATCTGCATAACACACTTCGGACCTGAAGAAGCCCACTGCATGTTGGGCGAAACTGTTGTCTACATAATGGACACACGCAGTAGAAATTTCGCAAACCAATCACAAGTTGATCACCGCGAAAGCCTGAACAAGGAACACCGCAAGTAATTCAGCATAACCTCAATTATTCCCCCTTTACGAACGAAAACATATTTCAACCGCAGTCCCCTTTACTTTCCATATTATTACCTCCATAAAATCCTCCCCCCCTTATCCTTTCCCTACATGCCTTTCCCTCCCCGAGAACACTTCCAACCGTCCTATTTTCCCCTCCTACCAACATTTCACAAAATGTAAATATTCGGTGTTCATCACTCGAAGCATTGCTTGACAATTATGTAAATGCAATGAAAATGATATAAAAATTGGAAGACTGCAAGAATTCTTTCATTAACGATGAATAAATTCCACCACAACGTCCCTGAGACATAATCATTCTTTTATCCCATCATAAAAAGTGGGCCGTTTTAATCGACGCACCGAAATATTTTATGCGAGATGAAAGATGGAGAAAATGTTAAATACAAAAGAAAGTGGGTTCGAACGGGGACATTCAACAGTCTTCGATCTTGAGACTGACATTCAAGATTACTTCAAGGTCAAGTTCATTTTTTTTAACGGGAGCCCCTATTTTTATTGCAGAAATGGTACACCAGGGACAACTTTGAGATAAAAAGTTCATTTCAACGTGTGTCCGATTTTCAGTTGCTGAGGAGTTACACCTGTTCGAATGTTATTCAGAACGGACACCTGCCGACACTGATTGAGAGCACACAAAAGACGTATCAATGCAATTTATTGCTGTACAAACAACAAACTACTCTGCAAAGCACAAATAATCCAATGCAGCCATTAATGAACGCAAAAACCAACGATTTATGAACACCAGCTCTTAATGACAATGCCGACAATCGTTTAGCGAGTTCTCGCCACACGATTGTCGGCAGCGAACGCCATGCCACTGCGGTCTGCCCTGCTATTGTCGCCATTGCATGTGTGCCGCGCACCTTTGGGATCTATCTTTTTTTCAAATAAAAACATTTATTTTTTATTGCATAAATGGAAAGTTTTTATTTTTATGATTTTTATAGTTCGGCATGTCCAGTTAGTTAGGTTATTCTTTCGTCGTCATCTTCTTTATTATTTTCATCATAATTTTTTCTTTTTAAGTATTGAGATATACTGAAGAAATAAAACAGCCTCTATTGTAAAGCTTGTGTCTACCTCACCGTAATCTTTGAAAACACTTTTTTCCATTGATTATTTTGGGAGGCGACCGATAGCTAATACTTTTTGCACCACTGAGGAAAGGTGGGCAAGAAAAATAGATTTATAGAGAATGAAAGTAGGTTGGAAGGAAAACCGGCATTTGCAGAAGATACCAAGGGGACCAGTTTATAACCCCACCTATCGGAAGTACAGCCTTTGAAGTGCTCTCCTTGCAGCACGCAAGTAGGAATCGGGATTTCCTTCGAAAATTCTCCGTCACTACCAGGATTTGAACGCGGGCACTCAGGCGCGGGCACTAGTGCTTTAGACGTCACTCTTACCCGATACCGTCAAAAAACGCTTTATGGTACAATTCATACACCTGAAATCATACAAATGCCACAGCTATTAAGAGGGAGAAATATATAGAGGCACATCGGATTAAGCCAAATGCCTAGGCTTGACCACAACCATAGACTCATTCGAGACTCAAACTACCACGGGCGGCGATTGCATCCATGACGTAATTTTCCAATATGGTGGATGGTAGAGGGATAACCCATGAACCTTACAATGAGGACGGAAATCTTGGTGCGCTTCCGATCGTCATTTGCTCAAATTACGGGTCGCCAGTTAATGCGCTGGTGTTGCGAGGGAGGCCTCGGTAAATGTGAGCTTTCGTCCCGCCAGCGTTTTCGTAATTTCACCCACTTTTAACAGAGATATCGGAACCAAATTCACCTCACTTATTATGCAAACCTTGCGCATTTGTTAAATACTTTCAACACTACAATGCATCTTTTACTCTATGGGAACATCTTTTACATCTACATGGGAATAGATCTTTTACTCTTTTAATGGGAAACTTTCAAACCTGAGAACTGCGATTTTTCCTCTTCGCCATCTTGTGAAAAAATGCCGTTTCCTCCTATCCACCGTACGTGGCGCAGCGATCGAGCAGTTGCTTCTCTAGCATACACAGGTCTCTCCTACACAGTTTCTTCCCTCCTTCCACTCAAACTCACCCCGCAACAGCTATTTATCACAATCATTTTAAGACTAGAAATTCTTGGCCTACCACGCGGTTGCAGCCCCTCTAGTTGGAACTTGATTTCTTTCGCGGCCGTTGATAACACGATCGAAGTAGGAGATAAACGTCCTCTTATAAGGTTCTTGGGATAACCAATGGAGTTTTACACTGTGAGTCGTTGCAGCTTAGTATTTGATACACCAAAACCTACGTCTAGTTCAAGCGGTACCCTACAAGCCATCACAAGGGTGAAGGGCAGAGGTTTATTCCTCACTAGCCGTAAATTACAATGCAATACTGTTATTAACTATTTCACTGAACGTATTTAGAAGTTAAATTTAATATCGTATGTGGACGGAACTTTACATCTACATGCTACTTTGCGAGCCACCGCAAAGGCATGTGGCAGGGGGTGTTAAGACACCAGCGGTGTGGTGGTGCCGTAAGCCAAGGTGAATGTTATAGGGACGTGAAAAAGTGAAATGTGATTTGAGAATGTTTTGAGTGGATCTCAGTATTTAATATGGTCACTTACTGTGCGTGGAAAGAACAAAGTTTTGTACCTATCTGTTCGGCAATGTGTCTCTCTTATTTTATCCTTCCTGTCGCACCTGGATATGTAGTGCGGGGTCAAAATGATATTCTCTGTGTCACACTGAAACACACCTGTTCTGAATTCCTCAAGCAATCTAGGCCTAGCGTGTAGTCTCCACGTTGTAAGCGGTTCCCAACCCAATCCCTTTAAATGCTGTGAAACACTCTTTGGCCGCTCGTATCCGTAGTAATGTTGCGTAAAACGTGGTACCAATGGCTAAAGAAACGGTACAATCATCGTCTAAACAGATTTCATCATGGTGCACTTAATATGAATAACATTCCTATGATGATATAGTGTTTAATTCCTGGAAATTCTTATAAACATGTCCTTTAGAGAGAGAGTGTGTGTGTGGGAGAGGAATTTATGGCAGAAAGTGGAACGTAACCACAATGCAGAGGGGATTGGGGGAACGAGCAGTTGGGTCCGGCATAAATCACGCCAGGACCACTCATGGATAAATGTCGAATCGCGGAATACGCGATAGCGTAAAAGTGTCACGGCGTCGATGCACGGAACGAACATCGGGGTTGGGAGGATATTGGGGAGCGGGGGGGTTAAGAAGGGCGTAGGGAATGCTGTTCCACCACCCCGGGCCGTGTTTCGTACTCTCTTTTTATTTTATTTTTTCGGTTACTTCTTTTGAGAGGAAATAAAAATACATATCGATTTAGGATAGGGAATCTGACAGTAGTAGGGTTTTCCGATATATTCATACACCAATTGCGATATGCCAGAGACATGACATTGCGATACTGATCGTCTGTGTAATACGATATGAGGCATTGCGATGCTATGCTATTCAATATACAATTCTAAGGGAAATACGATATGCAGTTTTGCCTCGACTTTCGGAGTACCGATTTATCGAGGATCCGTATTGCCCCAGGTACTTGATCAGTTAAATCACCGCATTATTATGCCAGCGATGCATGAACTGTAATTTAATTTTTGATTGCTATATGAGAATTTGTACTCCTAATTTCATTTGGTTCAACAATTGTTGGGAGGATACAGTTCCTGCAGATATAATGCTGCTGGGATGCCAAGAGATAATCGGAGAGAAGCAGTTATGACAACATCTGGACAGTTGAAATGTATTTTATCTATAAAAGGATATTTCTCCAAAGTAATGTTTTATATAAATATACTTCGAACCACGGCAAGGCATTTGAAGCGTGTTTATTCCACAATTTGTATACCCCAGATGACCCTACCATATTATCCGAGTATTTGATTATCCAAGGTGGTCCAAATTAAGTCGATAATAAATACTGTACTGTTGCGTGATATGCGATATTAAGCAATTCAATGAAATGTGCAACGAAATGCTACATACGATACATTAGGATATGCCATGTAATACAATGAAACACGATATTTGCGGAAAAACGTTAGGGGTATACTATGCAATTCTATTTATCGTCAAAGGTGGAACGCAATTCAAATCTTTGGAATACGCTAAGCAAGTTAATTTTATGCAATACGATGTGCAATTTAATTCTATGCAATATGATAAGCGATGAAAATCGATTAAATGCAGTATAATGCCATGAACGTAATAGAATGCGCCTTTTACAATGTTAAATTTATATAGCCATATCAAACATAGTATATAGAGAGTTCCAAATTTACTTGACAGTATGAGCTCTTATTGCGACAACTCACTCCCTAAGCCTCCATGGGATTCACAGTGGAATAGGATGCCTGGGTAGCCTAACAAATCAGAGCGATATCAAGGGGTCTGGGTTCGAATCCTAGTCCAGGCGAATGATTCTTTGACTGTAAATTTCACACAAGTGTGGAACACTTACTGCGATTCATTTCCCTGTAAATCTACACAAAGTCGGAGGTGCGATTCTGCTAATAGCATCGTGAATATAACATAACGCTATCCAGCATAGTAACTTCACAAACAAGAGTCTTCCAATAATCAAATACTATTCCTGAAAATAACCAACTTTAATTGAGCGAAGTGCTGGAAATGGTTGCCCACGAGGCGTAGATGTGGACATATGGAGCGTAGCTTTGGTAACAGTGCTCCACATAAGGTCCTAACTGGCAACTAGATGTGGAATCCTCTGTAAATCAAGCACGCAGGAGGTCATCCTATAAAGGGCGGGAGATAGTAACACACTACAGTGGGGATGGAACAGGAAAAGAAATTATGAGAAAGGTAACACTCTAAAAAATATGAAAACATGAAAGCAATGAAGAGAAGACTCCACGGACGTGACTTGAATGTTATTAATGTGGTTGACTATACCGCGAGAACTACCCGCGCCCTTATCTCTTCCGTGCGTCATTTATATTCCCAAGCGAGTCATGCGGGACGTTCGTCAAAAGATTTTCTTTCACGGTGGCTTTTTATTCTTCGAGTGCCACCTCCACAGAAAACAGGGGAGAATAATGAAGGTGCAGTTTTTCATTGTAAAATTAGATACTGTTCGGATCCGTATAAATGCACCGGTATCATAATAAAAACTTACAAAAATAGATGTGAACAGTGACGGCACTATGGACTTTGCAAGGAAAAGTTGAATGAAACCGAAAAATATACGAAATATTTAAAACAAATTGGACGATGAAAGGAGCAGAGATATTAGGTTGAAAAGTGGAAATAATGACAACAAGTTTTCTTTACGATGGAAGAGGGAATAAAGGCTATTTTACTATCCACTTAATTCAAAACTGAAAATAAAAAATTATTCAGCATACCTACTCAAAATCGTATCGTATAAAATGATAAACCACACGCGACTATTGCATCACATTCGACTTTCTGAACTGGAAAACGAACCAAGTAAGATGACTATTTTTCATACGAGTCTTCCATCCAACTAAAAAGTAACGTCGAGTAGAGCGTTTCAAGGAAATACAGGAGGAGGATCTTGAATCAATTAAACTTTGTTTCCATCACGTGACGGTCTGATATCGCTTGTAATGAGTTTTACTTTGTAAAAAATACTCCTGAACCAGGAAAGCTGTCTTAAAATTTGATCGAAGAGCATAAAAGTAGTGATTTTTGTACAGGTAATACAAAGCGCGTCAATTCTATATAAATTAACAATGTCAACAAACAGAATAGCTTCAGCGCATGAGCCGGTCAGAAATCTTAATAATGAGTTGGATCTTATGAAAGTGTTCACCCGAGATATTTTATACCTAATTTTGAGTATGCTGAAATTGAGTTCAACTTTTAGCGCTGAAATAGGTATCCTGTAAAACTTACATGATATATGGTGATACTTTAACACGGCATCGACTACCCATAACAGTTCATTAGTAAATAAATAAGATGGCAACAAGAGGATTCATGAAAGATGACTGACTTCACGAAAACTTACAGTTTATAATTCCAGAATGATAGTGGGATAGGATGAAGGACTTCCTTTCCTCACGGACCGAGTTTGAAAATTGGCAATAATTAATATTTTTTTATCGAAATACCTAATTATGTGGTCTTCTTCATGTGTATAGCATATCAAAGAGTCCTCAGACTATCGGATAGCACTCAGACCATGGGAAGAACAAAAACTAAGAACCCCTTTCAAGAAGAGAGCAATTGACAAGAAAATTTTAACTAAAGATGAATCCAAATGTTCAATAAAATCAAAGGACCCATACCACCAAACCATTTTTACAATACCATTTTATCGTTATTAAAGTTAAAAAGTTAGGGTGACCACGGTTAACCACCAGGACATTGAAAATGTTTCAATTAGGGAAGTAGAATTAGTTACAGGAAAGAAAATATAAAGCAGATGAAATCTAAGCCCATGATGATATCCAGCAGCAGAAAACACACTCAAAGGCATAGAAAGGATAGACATAGAAATTATAAACAAGTGAGACGTAGAAGGAAATAAAGAGAACTTGCGAGACAAGGCTCTATACACTTGGAAGGTAGTGAAGTCCAGGAATTCCAAGCCAAAGCGTCGCGAATGGCGGGAGAGAAAAGAGGAGAGCAGAGGTTGAATGAAACTGGAGAAAATAAAGTTCCTTCACGGTGCGTCGCATTGCCTTTTGTGTATTTATTTTTCATCTTGAGCGAGCTGTGTCGCTTGGAGGAGATGTCAGGCCCGTTTTACCCCTACCCTTTCCACCCATTTCACCGAGTGAAACGAAGAAATACACCCCTCAACTGTAAATAAGAACGATGCGGCCCAATTTATAAGGCACCTTGAATAGCTTCAGGCCAGCTTCCATTCCCTCTTGATGGACACACAAAAGACGAGGCTTATTCAACGCGGAAAGGGTTGTTTTTTTCTCCTCCTTCTTTAAGTGGCACGCTGCTTTAAATTATGTGAGCCGAGCTCCTCTTCCATTAGATTTATTTACTTTTCAATAGCATTGAAACTCTTGGATGCCGTGGAGACAGTAGTGATGCTGAAAGCAGATTTGGCAGCGCGAGGCGGTAAGATGGTAGAAAACTGAAAGTCTTACACTGAGCCGACTTGGTAATCATCACTACTGGAGACACTAACTGAGATACTGAATTTGAAAAAAAGAAGCTGGTAAAGCATTTATTTCCCAGCCTTTCAACGTGGTCCTGGGATAATAAAAAGCCAGTATTATTTATTGTATATACATTTGTATTATACAAATGGGTAAAAGTTTAAAGGTAGCCGAAAACTTTGAACGAAACATAAAAATGACATTCACAATAACCGTTACATCCGATAGTTATATGAATTTAAAGCATTTAAAAAAATAAAAAAAAACAATTTGCGCTTATTATAAGGGGCACGGCTTAAAATACGAAAAACATATGAGCTCATTTATTTAAAAATAGAAACTGGCTGAGCCTATAACTATAAAAATCAAAGAAAACTTAGCCGCTTATCAGATCTCAAATTAAAATTATATTTCGGTTTCTGATTACGTAACACATGTGAGGATCAAAGTAGAGTGGAAAAACAATGCATGATATCTCAAAAAAAATATATAAGTACGAAAACTCACTCCCCCCTCCCTTACCGTCTATCTATTAGAGCATTTGAACATAAGACAAATCAAGCTGTGATATTCTGAGTGGTCGACTATGCATGAAATATATTATGAATACATATGCTAGAGAGTGGTATAATTATAGATGATGGTTTTAAAATAGCTGACTACGAATGACCACACTGAATGGAGACGAAAATTGAGTATACCTGGTCAAAGAAAAAGGTCTTGATGTGGCGTTGGGAATGTAAATTTAGAGGATTCATACTATCATTCGGGATAAAATGTAAAGAATGAATGGATCTTGAAGAATGGGAACTGAAAAGAGGGTGATTATTTGTCGTTCTTAAGAAAATCAGGAGAAACGAATCAAAATTTCAACACGTCAAACAGAGAAAAATAAAGAAAAGTGTAAGAAGCGTGAGAGGAAGTGTTAGATGTACTTGCGTAAGGGCTGTACAAGATACTCTCGAGAGAATGGATTTGGGAATAAAGAGGTAAAATACTGCGCAAGAAGCAGAATGAAGTTCAGATAGCCAAGAAGTATAGTAAATAGAAGTATAGTAAAATGAGAAAGAGTCTCAAAAAAGGGAGCCAGTTTCCTTGGAATTCAATTAAGTGTTAATATATTTGGATTAGCCAGCTCTGAAAAGAAAGAGCAAAGAGCTTTTGTATATGCAAGTTTTCGAGTATTTTCCATGATTTCCTGTGGTAGCAAAACATGGTGGAAATTGCGCAGAAGGCCTTTTACAGTGAAAAAGTTCCATTGCCTAGGAACTGGCTCCGTTCGGTAGGATAAGGTGGTCTTCGCGTTTGACTACCTGGGACCCCAAGGGCGCAAACCTTCATTTTCAACTTCAAAATGCTCAATCTGTTGTCCACAACAACTTTCTAGACCTCTATAACTCTCTGTCTAAACATTACAATGGGATTCTTCGATGTGCTGTGAAAAATATCAGCCTTTTTTGAATATTTTGAATAAGATAAGTTTGCATAGCAAAAACTGCCGTGAAGCGCACGGCTAACACTTTCCCGCTCCCTCAAGTCAAGTTCTATTGTCTTGGTTGCTTATTCCACTATGAACACTCCCATCTGCTCTCCAATCTTCAGGCGATCCCAAAAACATGATCCTTCCCCTCCGTGATGTCACGTTACGCGCAAGCGACATTTACAAAGTTTCGCGAACACTAGATAAGATTGTTGGATTGTTTGTAGAGAGGGCCTTCGACAGGAGCCTGGGTACTTAGACCTTCTTGGTTCATTGTGCCAACCCCATGCCTGTCTGCCACATGCGCACAGGGGACAAGAGCGCCACGGTGAAGGTATGTATGGTCACCCATCCAACCACCATCGGGGCCCAACATTGCTTAACTTCGGTGATCTTACGGAACCGGTGAGTCAATGCGTCTGGGCCCTTGCCCATTCCGAGACACTATGTCCAGATTGCATTTATTCAATCAAACCTCTGACCTATGGCTGGAAAATGTGTAAAAGACCACACTACTCAGACTTACCAATTCTCTCCGCAAAATTAGGTTAACAGAACAAGGTATTATAACTTCACAGTACATTGAAAAGGATACTCAAAATGGAGTACAAGGCTTAAAAGAAGCCACTAACAATGGCTCATACATTCAAGTAATGATGATAGACCTACCAAAGCATCGTGATGGACTAAGATTTACCCTCATAGGTCATGGAAGTTTCGGCGCATTTCAAGGCAGTAATTTCCGGAAGATCCTTACGACCTCAATGCCCCGTTTCACTTGAAGAATGGCAGCACAATTTTGTATCAATCTTGTCCACTTCCATTTTCTTTAATCCTTCTCATCTCCATGTGCGAATGAGTTCAACCACTAACTATCAATCACCTAAATTCTAAAAAAGTTTGCTTACTAACCCTCCATATATGCGTCATCAGATCTTGTTCGTACCCTAGTGTGTGCGAGACTCGTGTTCAATCTGCTTCATCTTTCTTTCTGTCAGTGTCTTCCACAGGCCTCTGAATTCACTCAATCTTCCAAAAAATCTTTTTTTTGAAGGTCAATTTTTTCTTCTAATAGAAAAACTACTTCCCCATTGCTTTTACTCCTCTAGCCAAAACTCCCCTTTACATAGAGACCCATTACACTGTTACCGTTCGGGGTAGGCAACGTCAAAAAACTCAATTATAATCTTTAGACCAAGAACACTCTGTTCGATTTCAATAATTTCCTCCATACTGCCCCATGATTGCATACCTATTTTTCATCATTGCATGCAAGCGCTCATCTTACACGCTCTTACGTCCCTCAGACTCCTAATATTCCTCCTCCCTTTCCTAAGAGCCTCTTCCACCATATGCATCAAAGACCTTCTCAATCTACCCCTACCTCTCTCACCATTCATTCCACTATACTATAAAGTAATAGTTATTCCACTTTCCATCATTCTATCAGCATGGAAAAATCAAGGAAGCACAATTTTTTCAGATACCGCGATTACCGGAGCATTCATTTCAAACTCTTTTATCAAACCCTCATTCCTAGCAAACCTAGCATTTTCCCTAGCAAATCTAAGTTTCACTACAACATATTAAAGTCTCGTGTCGTAGCAAGTAACTAAGAGACGTAAGAAGCAAAGGTAATTGAGGAGGATGGATAGGATGGAGGATGAAATCACCTGAAATACGAGTTCTTGACAGAGGCCTAGATTGTCTTTTGACCACTAATCAGACATTACTACGATTCGTCCAATTGATATTGAGTTAAAAAATAAGAAGCAATTTAGCCTAAAACATAACTTTTCCCAAAGAAGAAGGTGACTGCCGGGGAAATTTTTTATATTGGATATTGCAGCTTCCCGGATTATATTAAGTCTCGCCCGAATATAGACGTCAAAAGGGAAAGGTTTTCACCCGCAAAAGTGAGACCGAGAAAAAAGTAATCTACCGAAAGTGGAGAATTACCCAACAAGAATCCCTCAGCCACGCTCCCAGAATTCAAAACACCTCGGCAAGGCCGTCCATTATTATATAGAGGAACAGCGTCTCCTCCCAATATACGAGAGGATATCCCGACCAAACTCTCCTCTCACATACATATCTATCTCCCCTTTTTCTCTCTCTGGGCTGGGCTATCTCTTAAACCTTCTTTCGCACACACACTGTTGGGGCCGCACAGACCCCGCAGAAGATTATATCCCATTCATCTTGCCACCCCCGTCGCTGCTGTCTTCGCTCTGGTCCGTCGACACGGAGGGAAAGTAATTTTTAAGGCGACGTCGGCCGTCAGGGTTTTGGTTTTGCTACCTCTCCTTCAACTCTCCAATGTGAGCGCGTCCTGTGCTTGAAGACTTCCGATCCTTCCGTCAAAAAGCACTCCACTCGCTGGGCGGTATCCGAATTTCAGCATCGAATTTTACTTTTAAATACTTGTATTGGGAGAGGACGCGATGCATCTCCTATTATCGTATCATACGCCATATTGGTTGATAGATCATCACGCAGCATATTGCTCTATATCGTAAGAATAACCAAGTATAATTGTATCGCACATCGCTATTTATCGTTTACCTTACACTCCATGTTGTTGTATCCCATCCGATAACCACAAATGTTATTTGATATCAAATTATGTTGTACATACCATGGAAACAAATCATATAGAACCATTTATCATCTCGCAGGATATCGTACCCCATTCAATTTTGCTTGCCATTTATCGAGTAAAATCACACAGTATTTTATAAAATCTTATTTTCCATGCCAACGCATAATTCCACATAACACTGCATATAACTCTACGCATTCCATCATGAAGCATATCACATGTCATCATATAGTATCAAAGTATATATGATTTTCCAGTATCAGAATTTTTTCTGAGTTAAATCTCGTGTTCCTCAGGGAGTTCACGAGGGAATATGGGCGTACAGCTTCTTTCGGCGAACAATTTTTAATGTCGGTAAGAATTACCTAATAATATCTTTATTAGATACATCAGAATGTTATCTTGAAACAAAATATCCCCTTAACTGAGGATAATAATTAATTACAAATTCCCAAAATATTTTATAACCAATGAAATTTAATAAAGATAATATCAGGTTCTTCCGCTACATAATGAAGATTTGAGATTGCCGCCACAACAGTAGATTCACAAAAAGAATTTCGATGAATGTTTATCGGATTAAGAGATGTAACCAGTGAGTCCAAAGGAATAAAGAAAACGTGGAAGAAATGGTAATAACGGAGGACAAAATACAGCATAAACTACAAGTAGAAGATTGGTAAATATCAAGGGTTTCCGGAATATGGATAAGAAGAGATGGAAGAACATCTGTGGAGAAGGAAGGAGGCGAGAACAAAGCGAAAGTATAAAGAAATGTTGGACAGCAAGAAAAGAAATGAAAAAAAATAAAATAAATATAAATGCGTTCAGCCGTCTTACGGGATTGTTTAGATTACCAAAATCGAGATAGAAAAAGAAAGTAGAACCAGGATACCCTGGATCAGGAGAAGATGTCAAGTAATACAAACATCATCCAAGTTTAGGGAGGCAGATTCTCAGAACATCGCTCACAATACCGTAGCTTGGGGTGGTATGGGCAGAGGGGACGGTCCGCCTCGGGCTGATACTTTTTTGGGGCGGCATTTTCGGCAATTATAAAAATTGTAAACACTTTTTTAGCAAATTAGAAAATTTGGAAGCATAATTTTTGAAAAATAAAAATGAATAAACTAATTCATTTGTGATTTGTGATTAAGAGTCCTCTCCATATCTCAATAGAACATCAGCCAACAAAAGGAAATGCATAACCTATCAGTATTTTGGCCACAATTGAAATCAGATGCAGTTTTTAAAGTGTACTAAATATTATAAATAAATTGAAACGTTGGCAATAAGTGATATCAAGAATTTGGTCTTAAAAACACTACAACTACGACAATGAAAATAGATTTTGTAAGTAACATAAACAATTTTACTCGCAAAAAAATCAATAAACATAAATTTGTAGTTGTGTGTTTTAATTAAAAAAATATATATCTAAATGTTTTTCTTAACCTTAATTTTTAAATTGTCTCTATATAGTTTGAGGTAATGCTTGGAGAAAAGATGGCTGGATGATACAGGAGACGAACCGAGAAAGATGAGAACAAGAAGATGGAGAACGCGGAGAAAAGATCGTGAAAGCTGGACAAACATTTTCGAGGCGACCAAGCCCTACAAAAGCCGTAGAATCGATGAGTAGGTAAGTTAGTCTAATTAGGTTTGATACGTATTAATGATTTCTCAATTGTGGGATTTGACACACACCGCCACTGGTGGCTCGAACGGTAGCTACACCACTAATCGCACATCCCATAAATTTCATCGAGATATCCAGGCGAAAAATTGTAATAACGGCAAAGATCTTTATGCCTCACTTTTTTCGCAGTTCAATGTATAACACGAGTATTGCAAAAATATCACATCTACTTCATCGCAAAATATCGCTCGGCCACCCCCACCGTGCTCCGCCCACTCTTTTAATACATTGCCTCCCCACCCCAATACCTCTCCATTTAGGTGACTGGAGTTGAAATCGTGAACCATTTATTGCACATTTACATAAATGTTTAAGTCGGCAGAAATAAAATTCTGCGACCATATTTCATTTAAGTTAATCTTTTTATGCGGTGGAACTCACCATACTTGCAGCGAAGGATATTATACAAAAAACATGTTTTGCATTATTCCCTTGATTAAGTGGGACGTCATTACTTGCGTTTTCGGCGCGGTATTAGAAATTTAAGAGAAAAGTATATTTTAATATATTTTTTCGGATATTTGACTCGGCTTGACACCTTTATATTAGTTTTCGACGATTATAATAACATGAACTGTGTTATTTCGCGTTTGGAAGAAAATTTGTACAATTTTAATTGAATTATTACGATATATAGGACATGCACCATAAGGACGTACGTTATAGTAGCATTCAATTGACATTAAACCAAATCGGTAAAAAATGAATATATTTTTCACATTTATGCATAGATAACACTATTTATATCAAGTATGCAAGCTTTCACGCAAATCTGTGCATAAACAAATAATCACTCCAACCGCCTCAACTCGTCAGTGGCATTTCCTCTCACGAGTCGTGGGTCGAGGAGAAAATATAGTGGGGGGGGGGGGTGCGCGGTAAATGGAGGTCATGAAAGGGTGGGGGCGTGGCTTTAAGACGGGGAGGGAGAGAGAGCTGGGGATAAAAAATGGATGGAGGTCCAACATCATTCTCCTCCTCCATTCCACATCTCTCCCGGACACCCGTGTTGGAAGGGAACCATGCCTCTTGGAGCAGGAAGCCACCTTTTCTCCAATCCGGACTCGGTCACTCACTCATTCCACTCCAACCTTCCCCCTCCCTCACCCAATGACCTTCTCTCTCTTCTCCCCCCCCCTAACATTACGGCAACACTCCCCCAACCCATGGCCTTACCGTCCCCTTCCCAACTTAACCTTTCACTTCTCGCCCGCCTCCAGTCTTTTCTCCTCCTCTACGCCCCTTCTTCATTTTCCTCCGCTTCACTTCCGCTACACACTCTCTCTCTCTCTCTTTCCCGAGATGAATAGAGCGAAGACATGTCCTCTTCCTTCCACTCGACTTCAGCGTGGGGTCACCGCAGTGACTGTCTTCTTCCGCTTGGACCTTTAGGCCTTGATGTATCGGTGGATTTTAAAGTGTACGGCTGGATTTGTTAGACGTCACCGAGATAGTCAGAAGTGTTACGAAGTTGTTAAAATAATCAGGGTGGAGAAATCTCCATTATTTCGAAGAGAAAATATCGACTGAATCTTTAACATAAAATTAATCGGTAATTGTTAAACTGGTGGAAACTAAAACGCTGGTTTTACGGCTTCTTCGCAAGTCACTGCGACTTAAAATAGGAAAAACATTAAGAGTTACAATACCTATCTCTTTCCTACCCACTCAGCGTTTTTCGGTGACAGCTATATTTTTAAGAAGTTGTTAAGATACTAAGAAGTTTGGCCAACTAATTTGATGAATAATGGACAGAATCATTTTCAGCTTGTTTACAATATTTTGTCTTCATCTTGTGAGGAAGTTGAGAACATCATTCCTAAGAAAAACGTTCAGCATACTCACAGCTATCGACAACGCAGTGCAGTTACTCTTCTAAAGAATAAGGGGCCATAAATTCTGTGAAATTAACCGCCTTATAAATTATTACTCACTCTTAGGGCGGAACATACGGAACATGTTTCCATTATTTTTTACATTAATATAACAAACATATGACCCTGTAATAAGAAATAATCCAGTCATGTCAGCTAATTCTAACGTACTTCATTCCATTATTATATCCCTAGTTCAAAACAACTACCAACTCATCGTATAAGAAGCAGATCTGAATAGAAACAATAAGTAAGCAAATACATTTTAAGCAAGAAATAAGATGAATCAGTAGACAGGTATTTGCATTGAACATGACACATTCCAAAGTAAGGGTAGGGTCGAAGAGTGAAAATTCAAAAATCGAACAATGGAATGTGTCACTAATTAGTCAGAATGAACGGCAGACGATCAGGCGTAAAACTAATGATGATGACGGGATTTCACTAACCTCAAAGTTTAACCAAACTCTGAACTTGTAACTTTGCAATCTATCCCATTTGTTTCAGCAAATACGATTACGTAACACATCAGCGGCCCGACATCCCTTCGTAATTATTCTCTCTAAGCGGCACGTAATCTATCACTTGGGAGTGGAAATCGTAAGAGGATTGCAAGGGAACCAGCAATCCTAGGGAGGATATCAGCCATTCTGTCGCAGTCCTTGGGGAATTTGCAATATGATACAAGAGGTAAGCACTGTCATACGCCACCGCGTGCAATATTACTTGTGCTTTGGAACGAAGAGGATAACGTTGCGTCATTACGATCAGAATAGCATTTGCCGTGGAAAACGGGTCCCAACGCAATCTGCACAGCTCCTGAGGGTGAATCGGAAATTATGCACTGGGCCAAAACCCTCTTCTCACGGATAACGAATCTATGTAGACAGACTATGACGTTTTACACTCATGTCCTTATAGATGAACTTTAATCATTTGATACTCATAAGTAACTACATAGATATAAAATATGCATCACGATAATGTGTATTATTTTAATGATATAGTGAATGAAACTTGTACAGCCTTAGGTCAAAATTGAGGGAGTCTAGTGACTAAATTTTCAGTCTATCCTCATTCTGAAGATATACGGAAAACTAACTTTAAAGAGTATAAAATGGTATATAAGATAATATGACTAAAATTCGGGTATTAGACTTCCGATTGGCCAGTTTAAAATTGCGATTATAATATGATATCAATAAAAGATCGTTGAAGCTGCAATGAACGCTGAATAATTTGGTTGTTTGGTAGGTTGAATAGTTACATAAAGATACCGATAGTCTGCTAACCAGTGCTAACATCATCTGTCAATAGCTGCAAAAGCCTACACTCTAGGATAATTAACTTCTTGCTTCCGTAGTCTACCTCTTCCTCTGTCCTGCTTCCGACTATTAGGTCTTCACAATTAGCCATTCAATAACGAATTTGAGCCATTTGATATTAATTTTATATTTTTAATTGAGAATGAACTATAAGTACCATAATTAAGGTATATTAAACTCGAGAAGAAAATCAGATGTAATTAAAATTAACTGCTAAATTTCACGCCGCTGTGAATGCATATGTTATGATATTTCATTAACATCGATCCTGATACCAAATACGTACAGGCATACTCTCATTAATGAAGGATTATTCTTCGTTAGTACTGTTATTAACCAAGCGGAAGGCGTAAAATATAGCAGTGTAACGAGGGGGATAAATAATCCGTTGATACAAAAACGGGCACAGAGTATGCAGCTTAATAAACGATTATGATATCCTCGTAAACAAACATTCTACTCAGTGCCCTCATGAAATATAGCCATGCACAAAAGTGGGTCACAGTTGTAATTATTATATATTCCATAATATATTCTCTAAGTTTTTATGTACGTTCTAAATGTGCTATGTGAACATATAGATATTTCCTCAAGAAAAAAACTTTTATAAAAAAAATATTTCATTGAGTCAATTTCAATAACTCTTCCATATATATTAATACTATTCGGAATTCAAATTACATATTTTGTTCATTCACTTTCCCTAATCTATACTTTTTAATCGTAAAATTCGATGTTTATACAATGAGACGAAGAAATGTTTTACGATCAGCGACATTTCAAAACAACCAACCAGGCCATTTAGACACTTAAGCTTTTCACGTACAACCACCTGAAAGAGAAAGACAGATGGGTTGAACGAAATTTAGCATTTACGGCTCTCCACGACGGAATATATTCTAACTGAAATATTGAGGGACATGCTCCATCCAATCCAATTGCCGTGTTACATACGATAATGAACAATATACTGATTCCAATTTCGATGTAGGATGAACGCAGATGTTGTATATTATGTAAAGACACACAATAGGCGGCCGAATGCTTGGCACTGACACGCAGTGTATACCGACTCCATCATGTCCTCTCCATCGGTAGGCCAACAGTAGACGAGTGTTAATGACGCTATTGTGAGACGAAATTCCCTGATTTGGACATGACATCAAGGGATATGAGATGAGGTAGATACAGATCCATTTTCTTCTTCTACTCTCGACATTGGTGGACTTATGACCAAGCAAACTAACCCTCTTTTCTTCCTCTCCTACAGTTCTACGTACTTTTGCTGTGCTTTCTCTTCCTCTATTCCGTCAAGGTGTTATTTCTCTTCTTATTTTCAATCTCCCGGCAAAGCTTGATGTATTGTACCAATCATCTAAAAGTTGTTTAATTTTGTAATATTATGTCTTCCGTTAAAACCTTCTGTTCCATTTCTTTCTTTATCTCGTTGACCGGCTGGTAGCAGCATGGTTAAACTCATTAACATACTCTTTATAGTACTATATATAGTACATACTCAACATACTCTTTATAGCAAGATTAAAAACTAATTCGGTGAGTTTACTTTTGTCAATCCTCATTATGAAGCCGAAGAGCCTAACTCTCCTTTTCTTAATCGTATCTAATATTTTTTCGCTTTCTTCATTCTTGCAGAGGTTATCATTTTTTTCTAATGTCGCCTTTTTCTGTTTTCAGTTTTTTCAGGAGTTTTTCTTAGAGCCTTTCTATCCTTCTTCTCTGTCTCCATAAAATAGTTCACCTAAGTCAGTGAAATTCTTTCTTGAAATCCTCTTGCTTAATTGATTTTTCGTATTCTGCTGCTAAGACTTCAGGTAAGTTTCCTACAATAGCCATTAATTTGGTCTTCTAAAAAGGTATTTGAAGTGCAAGTTCCCCTGCGATTTCTTTCAGGAGGATTATTTGTTCAAATACTGCATCGATACTTTCAGATAAAATTGCGATGTCATCCACAAATGCCATGCAAATTATAACTACTACTTCAAACTTCAGCTACATCTGATCATGTGATCGAGACCCTGTTTTTTCGTAATCGGTGAATTCCGTCTCCCTGACCGTTCCATTGATTCCCATTAGATTCCCATGGCTTCTATAAATTATTCTCACGATGTTCGAAAATGGGTAGGCTTTAGCATCGTTGTTTCCTGAAACCCGTTCCACACGACACATGATCTAGCACAATACCTAGTATACTACCCAATACTGAATGTTGAAGACGGAATGCAGTATCATTGTTGCTGTCCTAGAGGTTTCAGACGATAATTGAGCTTGTACTAGCGGGGAAGATGTATTTTCATTCATATTTTAAAGCTTAATTACTAAAATTTTAAGAAACCAATCAATGACAGAAAGTGACCAAAACAGCAGTTGGGACCTTTTTAGTTGTTGAAGGCTGCATGCTTTCGGGTGTTTCACTGCGTCGCTGTTTTCAGTGACAACAGTTTCGCCTACGTTCCAGCAGGCAAAACTGTCCTCTCTAAAAACAACGACGCGGTGTAACACCCGAAGGCATGCAACCTTCAAAAACGCACCGCGGAAGACTTCGCACCAACTTTTTAGCTGTTGCTGATTTCTTGGCGTGAAATTGCTGATAGCCGAAAGAGGTATAGATGAAGCTGATTTCATGTATTAAATGTAGAAAATAGTATGTAAAAGCTAACGTGAATAGTCGAAGGCTACTAGGTCCTGCTGGGAGTCAGTAGCAATTTAGTACAGCATCAATTATAAAATAAAGTAGCTCTGCCAGGATGATATTGATTATGCTTGTTAGCCAGCATGTTGGTTCTATATCAGACGATACTGAAGAGCTTAAATGCTTGCGAGTATCCTGGAACTTGCGATAGATCAAGTAACGTATGAAACGGGCTTTAGATTTCGAATCATGAAATTTTTCGAAACGTTCCATTCTTAATGACTTGAATTTCTAGATTAAAGTCTAAAGAGGCGATCAAAAGTTTAATTTAAATTTTGTATAGGGACTACATCTGCTATAAAAAACCAAATGCCTATTTCAATGCACTTTATGGGCTATATTACATATTTAAACTAATATTCTTAAAAAGTCAAACGCCGAGGTACCCCAAATTACAACGGTAACTGCAAATAATTTCATCTATGGCAGCCATCCTTCCATTTTTCGGGTAATAATGACATGGAAATAAATTCGGCAATTTAAAAAAATAAATTTAAAAAAAATATTAAAATAAGTAAAGTTAAAACACAAAAGGAATTTACGGTCGTGTGGTTTTCAGTGGGATTCTTTTTTTCTTGTCTTCCGGCGTCATAAGCTTTCCGAATAGATGTAAAGCCGAATAATGTTTATTTTCGCGGTAACTTAAGTCCGATACTGACTAGATTTTACAAATTTTTTAAATCAACCATCACGAAACCTTTTTTTACATTGTGAATATTTTTATTGTGCTCCTTTGTTATGGAGCTTGGTTGCGTCAGCACACAGAGACCACATTGAGGCTAGGCTAAAATTTCCTGAGGGTAATGTGTCTTACGAGCAAAACGCATCTGTTCACAGCTTCGTTTACCTCGCACAAATAAAAAACACTACAAAAGGAAGTACAGTTATATTACTCTAAGGCGTATCAATAGCCTATAATTAGAAAATTTGACACAGTGTACGTTAAACCACTATCACATTGTGATATTTTTGACATTGACCTGGCAACTCTGCTAATATTGGAATAGAAAATGTGAAGAACCGAGTATGGTCAGCGATGCTCTTGATTTTTATGTGCTTCGATTCTTCATTCCATAGGGTATTGATCTTAAAAAAAGAAGTATTAAGTGGCAGTCACCCCGTGATTATTTATTCACGCTACATCAATAGGCTGTCTTTACAAAATCATCCCGGTGAATCGGCTGCCAAGATTTACTACGGTCACATCACACAGTCTCATTCACCGAAGAAACTGGACCGTGTCGCTCTTAGCTCCTCTATTGTTTGACGATGGAAAACGAAATTTAATCGATGTCATTCACGGCGTGGTTTGTTTACAGAAGGGAAGAGAGAAAAGTGTACGATAATGGTGGCTGAAAGAAGCGAGAAAATTAACTAGAAAAAGAATATGTGGAACCGAGGCGGCTTAAACATGTAAACAAACAGATGACCAGCCCCGTTGATCACTGGCCGGGTGTGATTCAACTAGAGAGATCGATGCATCGATATTTTCAGCCCTTGTTGGCAATTAATGCGATCTAAATCAGAGCACTTCAGTCCAAAGATGGGCCTGAGTTCCGATCGATATGAGATCCATTGGTAATCGTTTATATTGCACCGTCAATCAAATAAATTGAAAATGTGTTGACTACATATGACATCGCTGAGAAGGGGTAGTTCTGCTCTTGGGCAGTAATTAAAGGAAAATGAACACATGTGAGCTGTTCCACTCAGGCATTGAGGAAAACAAGAGTTATTTTGCATGAATTTGTAATATATTACAGTATATCTAATACTATTTGTTCGCAGTTGTGTCGATGAGTACTCGTATCAAATGATTCACTTACACTGAGATACTAAATTATTATCCTAGGAAGTATTATTCACAGTCGCGCAACTAAAACCATGTGAGACGTAACAGCCTCCTGAAAAAAATATTACTGGAAGGAATAACCTATGGCAAGAAATGCCGTAAAAGGCCATGGTGAGAATAATGAAGTAGATTATGATGAATATCAAAAAAAGAATTTATTAAGGAATAAAGACGTTAGCTGCATAAACTGAAGTGGAGAGCTGAAGAAATTTGAAATTATCACTGCTTATGATGACCAGTAAAAGCTGAAATTTCGTCCAATCAGGTCCCACGAGTGTTTGATGAAATCCTATCCTGTCCTAATTACATGAAAAGGTAAAGTCTCAAACAGATATGTTATCATGCAAGGTTTTTCTGCAAAGGTATTTTTTTCATGAATCAGAAGTTTAAAAACTCAAACTTTTCAGGTATTAAAATGCAGTTTAACCGCAGACATTGTGGCCACATATGGCACACCTAAGTCTCACGTTCGACTGCCGGTCATTTGTATCTGCTTCCATAAGAAATGTATAAGAAGTTCATTTTATCGATAGCAAACTCTATACACCGATATATCTGATGGACGGTTACGTAGAGGTGTCGATGTCGACACAATTCTGATATGGTTAGTAGTATAATTAAAAATGTTATTTGGAAATAAGTTACAGAGAAGGAGCGCTGTTTATTATTGTAAAAGTAATATTTTTCCTTTCTTTGTCTGAGTGGCGGCCGAGCGCCATTGGGACGTCATAGATGGCCAGGGGGCATAGGCCACTAAGGGGAAAATAAAATTCTTTTATAAATAATGTGACACAGGATGAGACACTAAATACAGACATAAGAAGGCAATAAGGAAAGTTACATTTTGGTTTCTTCCCGTGAAATTTAAAAGAGTAATGAACAGAAAAAAGATTATATCAGGGGCTTCCTTTTAGTAGTCTTTTTAACCTCAAGATTCAAGGTCTTCCTTTCTCGTCCATTCATCCTCGGCTTCACAAGAAAAAGACACCCATTAGTTGCGTCGACAATGAACCCTTCAGCGTGGGGAAGGGAAAATATAATTAGCCCCATTCATTGAACAATGCACCTCGTCGAGAAACAAAAAAAACGTAATGTTTTATGCCCATAGGTATGTGCCCTTGATGTAGGTAAATAATGCTTCCTTTTTTATATCTTCACCCTTTCACCAATTTTCATGACAAGGCGTAATATGTATGGAGGAAGGTTCCACCAAGACCCACACCATGATCCCCACAAAATGTTCCGTCACCCTTCACATATGATGGGACCTGAATATCCTATCTTTCATCCTATGTCCAGAGGTCCCTCCCCCCTATCTCTACCCACACTCTCCCTCTATCAATCCACCTTCATCTCTCTCTATCTTTCTCTCTCTTCTGTCTTTCCCTCCCGTGTATCTGCCAACTACCTCATCCTTCCTCTCATTCCTCTCAGCTTGTCCCAACCCACGCCCGCCTCGTCCCTTTAGGGTAAAGGAGAGTGGATTTGAGGCCCTGGGGGAGGAGAGGCTAAGGAAGTTAGACAGGGAGAGGAAGGAGGGAAAGGGAGTTGTGAATAGGGATATGGGATATTGCGATCCGCATACGATATCCATGAGATATCCATGAGATATCGTACGCAATATAATGATTACGTGGTTAACCCTTCAGTACTAGCTGTGCATCTGGTGGACACAAGGCAGTTTATTTTTTTACCAATTCACTTTTCAGTTGAAATCCCCCTAAATCCATCTGACATCCTGATCAAAATTTTACTCTGGTTTTTATAAAATTAGATGTGATTTCAAAAACGCAATATTTTTCATAATATTCATTAATAATATTTTTATTTTTCCATGTTTTAGAATATGATAGATTCCACAGTAATATTTCAAATTCAATATGACTTATTTCAGCTATAATACACAATATATTTGAGCGATTCCTGCAAACAGTTTAGAGCATCAAAATATTTACATATTCCTTGATTTGATAAATTTAATAAATATATATGATATCAGCAACAAAAAATGGATACAATTTTAAATATAACAATAATAAGGTTGCTTTTCTACCCTGTAGAAGCTAAAAAAGCTCATATTTACATAACTTACCAGTTATTTTATGAATAAGAATAAATATTTGTGAAAAGTGTGCCTTTTTATAATTATCGAATTCATTTTTTGCTTATTAAAAACTAAGACACGAATTTCAAATTAAGATGCGAGTATCGAAAGATATACCCTAGGAGGTTCAAGTGCATGGGATGCGGGCGCTATCTACAGGAGACTTTCGTGTGGCTAAAACCCCACCATATTTGCATTGATGTGGGCTTTCTTTATTCAATAATAATTATAAGCAT
This sequence comes from Pyrrhosoma nymphula, assembly GCA_963573305.1. Classification (NCBI taxonomy): domain Eukaryota; kingdom Metazoa; phylum Arthropoda; class Insecta; order Odonata; family Coenagrionidae; genus Pyrrhosoma; species Pyrrhosoma nymphula. The sequence goes on from OY754334.1 coordinate 45,323,228, forward strand.
CAAATAATACGCTATATAAAATTTTTAAGCAAACGAAAGAAAGGATTCCGAAAATAAATATTCTTACTACCTGTACTAATTTCCTTTAGTCACACAAAAAATAATTTAATACACTGCGAGAATCAACAGTTTTCTTTGTCAATTTTCCAGCAGAACACAGCACAGGGTGGAGTTTCAAGAATAACCAAACAATTAAAGAATCAATTCCAATATTTTGTTACAGAGTTAGATGTAATCACTTTGTACAATGTAATTGAAGTGAACATCTTGAATAATATAACTGAAGTGTGTAATGAAATTGAAGTATCTGAGAATCCTTTGCGGTAAAAGGAGGAAATACAAGGATATAAAGGAGTGGTACATTAAAGAATGTGGAATGGATCCTTCAGTTATGGATATGTATGGAAGAAATGTGTTTCGTTGGTTTAGCCACGTCAATAACATGAATGATAGTCGAATAACGAAGCTGGTTACAATGGATGAGTGAATGGTGTAAGTAGACCATAAAATAAGAGTAGTATTTTTATTTAACGTGCGTCGACGGCTGAGGTCATTTCGCACTTACCGTCTGCCATGTGTAGACAGGGGAAACAGCAATCGGACGGATCGGAGGATCACCCCTCGAAACTCGAGCCGAGCTCAAAGATACTTTACTTCGGTGTCTGGTCGGGAACCAGTACTTTCATCGTGGCAGGCCGTTGCCCCCATAAAAACTGTGGATAAATGTTGGATAGAATACTCTTACTAGAAGGAACATTATGAGTCTTAAGAATACAAGGGAATCTGTAAAGCAATGTATGGGCGTAACTGAAGCAATAGAGGCATGGAAGGGCAGGAAAATATTAAAATTAGTTATCACAACACAACCTGTATACAGGCCTAACGCCGAGAATTACGTTTCCCATATAAAGCATCCCAGTTCATTCCAGGTTTTAACTCTTATCGTCATGTACCATAATTTTTCAATAAAGTATTTTAAAATTCATTTTATCAACGTAAAAAAAGTTTCACAAAACGTAATTTTCAGATAAACGACGATTATTTGTATTCGTGCATATAATATCGAATTTCTGCAGATAAATAGATTTTACTTCATCTGGTTCTTCGCACCAAAATAGTGTTCACTGTTAGAACCGGGTCGCTTCCCCTATAACAACTACAGCAACCACTACATAAATTACATAAATTAAGCTTTCTCATCGTAATAAATAACATAATAACTTAAGAGAAAAGTTCAACATTCGTGGTCTTGAGTTCAGCGTGAACTTTTAGGTGTGAAATAGACCAGTTTTTCCTTTTCTAATATTTTTTCCTATTCCTAGATGAGTGATGAGAGAAGGATAGATCAAGTGTAGCACTCATTCCGGCATATGGAAAGCAAAACAGTATACACCTGGACGCCTTTCGTTCGGAGCAGCCTACTGCCGACGCCGGGAATATCTCCACACTTCATCCACTCCTTTGATGATTCTACTCATATCTCCCCATCAATGTACTTTTCATGGCGTGAAAAACCTCACTTGTCGGTCCTTTCCTCTGATTTTAGCGTCAATAAAGACTCGGTGACTAACATCGGGAGCAGAGCAGGCCTATGGCGTAGAAAACATGGACAAAAGCCCCAGGCGGCCGGTCGCAGGGGCGGCCAGTCTGTGACTTATAATTGAATATGGAGAGCGGACAGAAAGTATGAAAAGAAAAAAATTATACTACGTCCTGCAAACATTTACATCCCAAGTGACATTCTTTAGTGCATTGTAAAAGTGACTGACATTCATAATAAACTTCAATAAATATCGCTATAATACCTACACACTATTATTTTCCTTCATTAGCATTATTTTACCCAGCCCATTGAAAATAACTATGGCTTCAATGCACTGCAATCGACATTTGAATGTATACCCACCTACAATGAGTAGGTTTAACGAAAAAAATACCTATACATGCTTTTCCTAGAACAACCGAAGCTTTAAGACAACATAAAGATTAAATAACGAGTTACTGACTGGAAAAATACAGCTGTGTCAAGAAGATCGTTAAAGATCATTCAAGAGTATTCCTTAAATATGTGGTTCCACCGTAACATATCCTGTCGCTAATATTGTGTCTACTTATAAAATAACGTCCACTCTCTGATATGAACAGAAAAGTTATACCATTCCGTGCTTCTTTTCTTGTAAATTGAAATAGAAATTACATAGTATTAAATGGGAGAAACACAGGGAATAATAGTATTTTTCTATCTAACCTCCACCATATGTACCCAGGAATGGAGGCACGGGGGTATGGGAAAATACGGGGTGGGGAGAGAGGGGGGGAAGTGAAACACAGAAGCCACAGTTACCGTGATGACAGCTTACCATAACCACTACTTGTGCTATAACAACTTGGTTGGCTGGTTATTTGGGAAGGCGACCGACAACTGAGGTCATCTCCGCCATTGCGACAGGTAGGTAGGTTAGTAAGGGAAGGATTATATTTTGAAAAACTCAGTATAGAGTAAGCCAAGTCCATTTTTTTCCATTTCTTAATTAACATTTGTATAGGTAGCTAGTCGTATATTTTTTAGTTCATGAGTAAAGCCAGTCCTTAGTTCGATAGCACACAATGCAGCTGATTTACGAGACGAATGTATGAAACCTTTAGCAGTTTTTTCTCAAAATCTTTTCAATGGTCTTCCACTTTAACTCTGATCCCTCCATTTGGGAAGGGTAGAGAGAACCCCAGTGTCAAAATAGCGTACTCTTAATGGCATTCACCAAAGGGTCCGCATTTTAACTTCACAAACTGATGGAGTACAGTAGTAGAAGTACTACACACATAGCACACAAGTAGGGAAGGGGATTCCTCTGAAATATCCCTTCCTGTGTCCAGAAGTCACACCAGGGTCCTTCGGGAAGGAACATATTTATGGGATCCTAGCAATATAGGACGGTAGTTTAGTGGAAAATGCGCTAGATAAAGAAGTAATGAATTAAGTGTATTATCCATATGTGGGTGTGTTTGCATTTTGAGGTCCATATACCTACTTGTTTTCATCAAGTAATACTGTTCGAGGAGTACGATTAAATATTCGTTTGATATATGCTAAAGATATTGATAGAAGAAAAAGAAATGTTGGCTCTTGTGAAATGCTAGCATGAAAGGGGGATAAGATTTTCAGGTTTAATAATATCTGTTTCGAATTTTCTGTAGTTAAGTACTAATATATTTAATTTAAATGCTTAACTCTATAACACTTTAGTAAATCCACCGACCCAAACCGAACCTCCTTATAACTAATAATATGCGATCCTGGATGAGGCAATGCGGGTTAGCTATGACGGCAAATGGGAGGTCTGGAAATTGAGGGTGTATGGTTGGGGGTTTGTGGATGAGGGTGGGTGGATTTTTGGTGGCGGCAGTATGCGAGGACCGAGAGAGAGAGAGAGCTATGGCTTGGAAATTCGGGCAATGCCGAGAGGTGGCGTAGGCCGCGGCGGTGGCCGTGCCGTTGGCCATGAAAGGTGCAAAAGGGGCCAATTTTGATGGATGACCGAGGGGGCGCGCAGATGATGGGGTCATCAGTCAATGGATGCGGTGGACGGAAGAGAGAGGGGTGGGGGTTGAAAAGCTGTGGGAGGAAGCAGAGGAGTAAGGTGGTGGAACGTAGTGGGGTGAGGGGTGGAGGGAGAACGATAAAGGGAGCGGAAATGAGGGAGGAGTATCAGCAAGGGGTTCGGTAGGGAAAGGTGGGGAAGGAAAAAAAGTGTTGCCATATGGGGTTGAAGGAATCGGAAGAGCCATGCGAGGCGTGTGTAATGAAACGATGGTGGGGATTGAGGTCATGTGGGTGAGCAAGAAATATTGATGAAATTGCAAAAACTTCATTTCCATCAAAAAATTTCAGCATCAAAATATGTCTCGGTATATTACAACCGTAAGTACAGGAACAAATACTCGATGTAAATAGTTGAGTTATCAGCAGCATGAGCCGTTGAGAATAAAAATGTTGTAATTCAGTGTTTTGACATATTTTAGTTTGGTGCGTAGAGCATATATCTACAAGAACTCTGTTGAGGAATAAAGATAAAACTGGAATGTCACTTGGTATACTAGCCTTTGAACTTGTGTTTAATAACTTATCATTAATAATAACTTATTCCCAAAAATTGCGGTAGCACAAATGGTGAGGTACGCAGTCATGTGCTAAGATATACACTTAAGTGTACACACCAAATTCGCCTTGGAAACATGATTTGACTTGACCGGGATCGAACATGTATCTCCAAATGAATCCTAATCACAGCAAATAATTTTTTCAGGCAACTTTAACGCACTTTGGTGCATATTATTAGTAACATCCTATACCGCTTGAAATTTCCCGCAATATTTTGTTTTCTACAGGATTTTTTATTTATAAGTATTCTTGCATTAATAGCCCAAGTAATACTAATAGGAAGAAGTATTTTAAACCATGACTAAAACCGTATCATTTACTTAACGAAATAAATATCTTTGAGCTGTTTTTAGCGTGTAATCGTTTTCGACTTTTTTTCATTAATGTTCGGATTCCTGCACCATTTCTCAGGCACATATTTATCAATAAACATATTGCAATGGTCCATCAAAAACCTTTTCGGCTCGGTAGACCATTGTTGTCGGTAGTGATCATTATTGCTAGAGGTTAAAATGGAATATGGAAAATATTCTCTTGATTTTTACAGACGCAGGCCCCTATCTCCTTACACGCTTTCTTTCTTCCTCTTAGCATACGACCTATCTCTCTACATTCCATCCACAAAAACTATTTTCTTTCGTCCCATTTCCCACTTATCCAAAATCCTCCCCTCAGCCACCACGACCTTCATTATTCTTCGCCTCTCATTACATGTTCAGACTTACTCTGCCTTCTCGTAATTTTTACAAGTGATTTCCTCGCAACTTACCCCATACCAACCAATTCCTCGTACGGCTATCTTTCCGTCCACTACGGCCTGCCACGACGGATACACTATTTATCGATAAGTCGCCGAAGTTAAGTATCGTTGGACTCGAATTTAGAGGTGTGGTTCTCGTATTCGTCCGAGTGCTATTTCCCCTGTCTGCAAGTGACAGATGGTTGTGCGAAACTACCTCAGCCTTCGAAGCACATAACACTGAAATAATCCTCTTACAATAATCATCAGAAATGTTGGGTGACGAAGAAGTGCAAAATCCATTTTTAAGTATTACTTTTTAGTTTGCGAACAATATTCATGTATAATAATTGGCCGGTAATCTATAATGTAGGCAGAACTCTTTGAAAACGATTATAGCAATAAAAAATCCACCACCGTCGAGAGTTCTATAAAGCATATAGTATTGGTGTAACTTCGTATTCTAGAGTGACGAAGATCATTACGGGAAAGTTGAAAATAAAACTGGAACATAAAACTGAGTGATGGTAAGACGTACGCTATGCAACTCATTTGAAAAAAATTGCGATTAATGCAAAGGTTTCAATGATAACAAATCTTTATTAAAATATTCCACTTTGACCATGTGCAAGGAATACTAACAATATATATATTTAACCAAGAACTTAGCACTAGGGGAATCATTCTGATCATTAATTCATAAATTCCGTAAAGGGGGCAATTCTTCAACTCGAAAGTTTAACACAATTTACATCCTCGGGTTTTTCTCGGCCCCTTAAGCATGTTACGCGCACAGTGAAAAAATTCCATAAAATTTAACGACAAATCAACTCTCATTTTCTTGTTCTCAGAAAGAAACTGCTACATCGTTAAAACAGAGGACACAAAAACCAAAGAGTTGTTTTCAGTTGAGTTTTAGTGTGGAAATAACAGTAATACAAGCAAGAGCAAATCAATTTCATCCGGGGGAAAAAAATACTAGAGCCACATATTCGTGGGAGTTAAGGGTTTTTTCGTCCGGAAGCGGTCAGAAATGTATTCAATAAAACGTTACATTTTTTCCAGGAACCCTGGTTCATGAATATATTCAACGAAAATGTATAAATATAACAGATGTATGGAGAAAAGGGGGACGGTCTCCGTTGGTTTACTGATACCTCCGGGTTACACGCAGCGAAAAGCCTGAATTGTGATGCGAGAATGGAGCTAGAAAGAGAGAGAGGAGTTAAGGGTGAGGAAGTGTGGGCGCAGTGTGGCTATGAAGTGGGCGTGAAGACGGTGGATGAAAATTCTAAAAGCAGCAAGAGCGGAAAAGGCTTCAGGGAAAGAACACTGACGTTCTCCAAGCAAGCGCCAGCATAAAGTTACACTATATGTAGTTAATATTCAGTGGTCCTTGACAGTCTCATTTACACCAAGTTTTGGCCTTGAACTTTGAATTAAAGCCAGTGAACCAAGTAATATTTGCTAACTAACTGCAAAATGCTCTTGCTTTGGAGTGTAAGTCAGTCCAGGTCATGCGCTTACCACCCCATGGTTATCCCGGTTGGCAAATATTGACTCATTAATTAAGCTGTAAAAGCTTGAAACATATAATTTCATAGTTATTTATTGAATGATAATTATTGCTATTGATACCTCTGATGAAATAAGTTCATTTTATAGAACGATCTCCTGACTGTAGTAGGTGAAAGATTTATTGGGAGAAACGCAACGCAGGAATAGCAAATAACAATAATACGGATTGAATCTTAGTGACTAAGGTGACCATTGAAAATGTGACGCAGAGGAAAATGAACATCAACTTTTCACCAAAAGCTCCAATAATTCCACTAGAGGTTCAATGAAGCCACTTGTGATAGAAATTTAGAACGAACAATCACTGCGCAAAATAAAACTTATCGCTCATTGGCCACCAGCATGAATAAATGCCAAAACAGAAATTATCCATAATCAAAAAGAGCTCTTGGTATACATAGCAAAGCTAAATTTACATAACTTCACTGTTTATAGGCAAAGGGGTCAAAAACCGCCCCAACGGATATGTAATATAGAAGACTATCATATAAATAAGGCTAGCATTTGACAACATTTTACGGTAGAATTTTCTTAAAAGAGCCCATTATTTGATTGAGAAAATATCAAAGTTAAATATCAATGTCGATTTCAATACGTCCTTGACAATTGAAAATGATTAATAATGAACGTATATCAAACACGAGTATACTCACTCATAATTAACAAAACTCATTTCAGATTTGTACATACGGACAATGGTAAAATCAGTATTTCGTTTCTCACAGGATAGCATAAACGATCTTATTTCTACAAAAAAAATAAATCATGGACAGCAATCACCAAAAGCAATCAAAATGCTTACCACCGACGATTTAAAAAGCACATTTTCAACAAACGGTAGGAGTTTGGTCGAATCGGCCACGCAAATTTATTTTACGAAACGGACGCGCAAGAATGATAAAAGGGATAAAAATTGACAGCTAAGGGGGAAGGTACTAGGCAAAGGGAACGAGGCAAAAATAAAAAAAGAAGACGAGAGAGAAAAAAAATAAGAAGAGGGCCTGGAGAAGACTGATGAAGGCCCGAAGCAACGAAAACGGTAGAGAGTCGAGAAAGGAGCGATGGTGAGAAAGAGAAGGAGATAGAGAGGGACTACTTATCCGGTGAGGAAAAAAGGTTCCCCAAGGAAAGAACGGGGAGGAGTGATAGAGGGAGGCAAGAAAAGCTGTGGCAAAACTCTCAGGCGATGACACACAATGGAAAGTAGCCACCACCATGGAGAGCGGCAGACTCCTGGAAGGGAAAAGAGACTTCGGAACTTTTTTTCATGGGGCAGGCACTTGACTTTCAACCGCCGCTCTCGGAAAAATTGGTCCGCCTAAATGAGCAAAGAAGTACCATGCAGCTATTGTTCAGCACTGTAGCACGAATCCATGCGTATGAGTAGCATAAAACTCGAACTCTGCACCCAAAAAAGAGGAAATAAACTCTCAAAGGAAACGTTTAATCATAAACCGTAATGACATATATTCCGTTCGATAGGTTTGCTTTTGATATCCGATGCGGGAGGCTTAATTAAAACAAGTTACTTGAAAGGCGGCATTAATGAAATGGAAAATGGTGGTGGAAAAGCCACAACGAATATTTTTCTAGATTTTCCCGGGCTGAAGTAGTTCAACATTTACATTAGCATCCATCGAATGGCAGTAATAATGGCAGTAATGGCAGCAGGCAGCAGTAATAAGAACACACGTTAATCCGCAGCTACGAATCAGTTCAATACATATTAAAAATTAAACATGAACTGCACATAAACCTATTCATGACTTTTACATTTCGGATTACGTAGTGTACATATATTATTATAGTAAACATCAATGTATGAATCATAAACAACCTTCTATAGAGGATAAGTGTTCAAATAATAATAAGAACCTGTTATAAATATCCTGCGACCAGGAAGCTTAAAACTAGTTTTATAGTATCTTCTCACTTACATGCAATACTTTAATCAATACCTAAAAGATGATAAATTTCTTTGAAATCTTCCTTTCACGAATAAAAGGTTCTTAACAGTACTCATCTTACAAAAAATTGCAATTCCGCAATCTAAATTTGTCATTGATTAAAAGAAACAAATGTGTTATCACTTTATTCAAATATAAATATTTCTTCTCCCAGTTACCTAATAAATACAAGCGAAAGGAAAAGCATATTACCCATCAAAACTAAGGTTTTAGAATGACTGTAGTCTTTGATGACTAATAATATGATATAATGACTAATAATATGATCTAAAGCTAAGCATTTAACCAATTACATTGCAAAGTAAAAAATGAATTAAGAATTAATAATGACTTAGCCCAACCTAACAGTTGGCACACCCAAAATAATTTAATCGAAAATTGTGTGAATGGAGATACAAGTAATTTTATAGTGTCCTTAGAAAAACAAACAACAAAACGAAGAAACGAGAAAATGGCAAGAGGGAAATAAAAAGGAGAGCAAAGCCAGGCAACGTGTAAAAAAGGAGCACATGTAAACGCTGCGAAGTACCTGGAACTAAACATTGTCATTGAGATAAGCGTCCACGGTTCACTTAGTTCAGTAGTGCACGTGCCACTAGTATTCGTTAAAGTGCGCATCATTACTTTCAGAAAATGACCCGCAACGTTTCGCCAAAAAGAAGAGAATGCACATAAGATTCCGGAAAATAAGCAGAAAGGAATTCTGGATGTAGTTAGCAGAGATCTAACCTACTGAGACGGAAAGCTACCACATTAAATATACGATTAAATGAAATCAGTCGCATCTACACATGCGTTGAATCTCACTAGCCACCACACGGGGTTGTGACAGGTAATTTTCGGACAGCCATTTTCGTTTTTTTTTGTAAATGCGTTTTGTTAATTTATACGAAACTTTCATTCATAAAAATAATTACTATTTCGCCGTGGTCATGTTGTGGTCACAACTTGTGAGAGGGGTTAAGGCGTACTCAACACAAAGAATCCTGGAGTGTATAGCCATTATTTGATGTGTGTGCTGGAATCCACCAACGCAAAAATATAATCTCACTGATCTCAGCCGTAAAGTCTGATTTTCTAATATTACCTATAATTCTTGATCTTACTTGCTATTTTAGCTATCTTAGCGCAGTGTTGAAACTTGCATCCTAAATTAGCAGTCGAGTCCACTTCCACTTAGCTAAACTCTTTGCTCTACAAAAATGGTAAATCCCCTTTGAATAGCATCTAATTCCTTGATCCACTCCTTCTAAAATACATCCCAAACGCCTGCTGTGATGTCTCGTTTTGCCATTTAAATGCAAAGTAAAACCTCTCTCCAGCTATATCACTGCATTTACCCAAAAATCGCCGAATGTACCCAAGGTTACAAGGTTCTTCCGCATACACTTCTAATATTTGCGTCACAGTAAATGTTACAGATAATTAACTACAAGATACGTGTTCTGGATCTGTTCACGTGATTTTGACCATTTTTTCTGATTCCATCATTAAGTTTATGGCTGATTATCTATCAACTGAGGCTCTTGAGCCGAATATCTTGTCGAGAACCTCAACTAAAAAGGTACGAAGGCTTGGCTGCAAACCAGGCGCATCAAGCCAACGAAGGACGAAGTGAATAATGTTACGTGGGTGGATAACGATTAGCTATGGGTCGCAGTCGTCACGTTCTCCGCTGGAATCTGGAACAATGAAGTAACAGCGCCGCACCGGCCAGCTGATGGTGAGCGGCACGCACTCAAACGACAAATTGCCCCTATGTCAGAGATGAATAAATGTCAGGTTGGGGAGCGAATGAATAACACGCAAAGATCTGAAGTTCGACTGAACGAGAGAATGTCAGATGTTCGAAGACTGCAAGAGCTGTGTACTTGCCCTACCACCTGCATCAGGCGCACAGCCTGCACACTAAATGGCATTGGATTAGGAGTGAGAATGTTAAACGTTTTAGACCTCTGTAAATGGAAAGGAACGACATTAGAGACCACTTACTAAGAGTGGCCCAAAGAGGTACTCTACGAATTCAAAATACATTGCTGAGAATTATACAGCTTTAAAATTATGGAGTGAACCTGAGGAGATTCTGATATTATTATTATTATTATTATAATTATGGTGATGTTCCAATTAGAGTGATGTTCCAGTTAGGGTAGATTTAAAGCAAAAAGAGAAGAAAACCTCTGCATTGTTATAGGTAAAAGCACCTATGACACAATGTCCTTGCTCATCTCATCTACGTCCCAAATCTTCCACCCGTAATCATCCCGTCCACCTACATCTCTTTTTACCTCCTTTCTTCGCTTACCAAGCATTCTTTCCTCTACCATGACCTTCAGCATCTCTTCACCTATGATTACCTGCTCCTATCTAGGTGAATCTCTCTCTTCCTCTTCCTCCCTCAAATCGCCTCCAGAAGTTTCCTTTCCTCTCCCACGATATCAAGTACTTCTATGCTTGGCTTCCTTTCCATTCTCGTATTTCATACATTCTCATCCAAACCCACCTCTCAGACGCCTGCAGCCCATTCATTTCATATGTGAAGTTAATATATTTCTAAAACAAAGGAGCCATTAAGCAAGAGTTTTCAGAAATTACATGAATATATGTACTATGCTGGATTGCTAAGAAAGGAAATCAACTGCCAACAGAGGTTATTTGTGCAATGCAGTATAGGTGGGCAGGACGGTAAAGGAAGGAATATTTGAGGTATGAATGATAGGTGAAGGAAAACACTTCCGACGGATGGAATCCTAAACCTCCAGTGCTCTCCTCTCTTATCCCCAGGAGGTATCGGCATTACACCAAAATTTTACATTTCCGATTACAACTTTGCATGACACATAACACGTAGCCTAACACATTTTCCTCAGGCAAAAAAGTCAACTGCCAAAAATGTATCGGCTAATGTATGTAGAATTGATAAATCTTTACTGCGACTTAAATTTGTTTTTTCTTGTAGTCACTGTGATGAAAAACAAGAATATTGCCTACAACGAAACTGCTGGCGGTAATTTTAAACTACAAATTGATGTTTTAAACTTCTGTTTCCTGGTGTCGTTATTTTCTGAAGGGAAGCAATTTATTCACAAATCCTCCTCGGCATTTTGAAAAGGTCCGCTTAAACAAGACGGCACTAAAAAGGTTATGATACTTGAGATTTAGAAAATCATGCAACCCACTTTGCAATGCTGTGCTGCGGTACCAAGATACTCAAGGAGAATGGTAATATATTGCTTTAAATCAGAAAACAGCATTAGCGATATGAGAAGTAATATATTGACGTTTAGTCTAAGCGTTTTTGTAGAGGTAGTGCCTTAAGTTTAGACCTTAGAGAACCACCTCTACAAGCAGTTCAAGTTAATTTTTCAGTTATGAATATATTTCAAAAAGTAGCTAATTATGTCAAATTAAAATGCATTAAAAACCTTCTTTAAAATATAGTACGCTTCTACGTTCACATGAATTCATTTTCAATATAATTGCCTCATTTTCCTCAATAAATCGTAGAAAGTTTTGGGGGAAGGACAATTTACAAGATTAATTTAATCTTAATAAAAGTAAAATAATGAACGCATAAAGGTATCGTTGCTTAAACCAAGAATGTACAATGAAAGGTGGTGGATAAATAAACTTATAAGGAAGTGCCGTTAATTCATTAAAAGTTTATTTTTTAAGTAATGGATTGAATTCTTTCAAATAGGGATAAACGTAAGTGGTATGTGGCTGTTTCAATGAACACTAATTCTGCCAGGTTAACAGTAAACGCTTTCTCCTTCAACAACCAAATTTTCCTTCATATCAATGATAGAACTATGGGAACACGCATGGCATCATATTATGCCAATCTTTTCATGGGCCATCTCGAAAGTACTTTCCTCAAAAACCAACCCTCAAACCTCTGTTCTGGGCCCGCTATATTGATGATATCTTAGTCCTTTGGCCTCAAGGCCGAGAATCTCTATCTTTCATTACTTTCTAACCACCCCGACAGACCCAACCTTGTTACTACATTTTTACATGGCTCCTAAAAAATCATAAACATCCTCCGAGATTTATAGCCAATTTTAAATAATAATACTTCCACTTCCCTTCTATTACCCCCATGTCCCACAGTATCTTTAAAGAGTCCCGCAATGTTACGTGGTGTCTTAATATCCACGAAACCCCGCTTCAACCGACCACTCCCTCTCCGACGCTCTCCTCAACTTATAACCACCCTTGATGCAAATGCTGCTCCCTCCTCCGCTCTTCTGCTGCACCCTCTTACAACAGATATTTCTTAGCAGCCAACGATACTTCCACCAATATCGTCAACCGTCTCTCATGTAATTTCTGCCCAGCATTCTACATTGGCGAATGCACTACTCCGCTCTCCATACCAATGAATAGGGACCGCCACTCCACCAAATGTCCACCCTTCCTTGATCCCATTCCTAAACATGCCGTTTCCCATCGCAAAACCTTCAACAAATGTTTCTCTCTATATATATTAGAAGCCCTCCCCGCATCAGCAACTAACATCGAATTGAGGACTCGTGAGGTGGCATTCATTTGGATTACAAGAGAATTTGAATCGCCCGGAATAAATTTGACCCACTGACCAATAGCCACCTTTTGCTCCCCACCAATTCCCTTCCCCTATGTTTCCAACCCCCTCCCCCAGAGGTAAAAGATCACTAGTTAGTCTCTTGTTGCCGAGGATGCTAGACCTCGATTTAGGATCTGAAAGTTCTGAAGCAAGCCGACATGCATATCGCCTGGTTTACTTTCAAGAAAGGAAACTATCGATGCTGAATTACGTTTCTACGTCAGTAGCCGGAGCCCGTCTGTTCAACGATCATCTGTGTTTATTTATTTGTTTCAAATTAGCCAGGTCCTTCTCCCTCTACATGTTCCTTTAACTTAGAATTTCCGCGCTTCTTTTAACCACCATTTTTGCACTCTTTTCGTTCTTCCCTCTTCAAAACTAATCACACCCTGAATGGCATCAATTATATTATTAATTTCAATCGGAAACCAAAAGAAGAACTAAGACCGTCACATTCAGGTCTCTTCTAATCGATCCGAAATCTCAGATTGGCTGTGAAAACGGGCTGATTCAGCTCGCTCCTCAGATCAAAATAGCCAGCCTGTTATGTTTGCTGTATCGAACTGAGCCAGTCAGGTTGATTTGAGAACGATTAGTAAACGTAGCGTACTTTTGAACGGTCATGTCGTCGATGAATTTTAAGTACATCATATCTATTATAAAAACCTATTTTCCTGATCATAGTACTCAAAATATTTCTACTTTCTTTCATATTCCTCCTTCTTTGGATGCTAGATAAGTCCACATCATTCCCGAATTAAGTAAAATAATTGTAATCCTAAATATATTTATCATTTATCTGCCTTCCTAATATTGCATGTCCTGAAGGTTCAAAGTTGACCTCCTTCCTACTCTTGCTAGTATTTGCTTGCTAGTAGTGGCCTCTCAGTGCTATCAATTGCATTTGTGATAAACCTAAACACTTAGTTAATCATCTAAAATCCGCTTACTTTAGATAGAAATTTGATTATCACCATTGGTCACTCAATCCTAAGATTGTTTGACTGCAGCCCTCCATCCTTCCCTATCTATTTCTAGTTCCCCTACTCCCTGGTAGTTCTTCTTGCGTACTTCCCTGTTTATTCCCTATGTATTTATCCTTTGGCCTTCTTCTTGGGACATTTTCCTCTATTTTACTTAAATAATATTCTTTAAAAACCTATTGTTCCTCAGGGTGTGCCCACTGCTCAATATATCTGCTTCATCTTTTCAGTATGGTATTCCATGTGGCATTTTCCTTTCCGACTCATCTGTAGACTTCATTCCTTACTTTAACCGCCCATTATATCTCCAGCATCCTTCTCCAGCATAAGAATTCTTCCAATCGCGTTGTTGGACGTTTCCCACTGGCCCGTGCTTCCCATCCATAGAGTGCGAATTTTTTTATGAACTGTTTCTTTGTTCGTCGTTTTATCATCTTTAAACAAAATAGTTGCCTTTTTCTCATGAAAAAAATCCTAGCTTGGGCTATTCTAGGGCTTGATGCCTGTTGTACTTCTTCCCATCCCACGTGATGGTATTTCCGAGGTAAAAGAAGGAATCCACTTGCTCTGATTTCTCTCCGCTTAGCGTGACTTCTGCACTCAGCTTCACTATTCCGCTTACTAGGATTTTCACACTTCTTATTTATTTTCATGTTGTTTTTTAATCAACTGGTCGATTGTGTCCAGTGGTCTTTGACGACCATCACGATTTCCTGCTATGACTACGATATCGTCTACGAAGTGGAGCTTGCTTATTTCTTCTCCATTAATTTTAATTGCATTCAGTGCAATTTATTGTTCTTCTCGTATTGTCTTCTCCAAATATGTGCTGAACACTCCTGGTGAGAGGCTGCATTCTTGTCTAATTCCTTTTTTAATTTTAGCTGATATATTTCTTCCGTCTCTCGTTCGCATTGTGACGACCTTCTTTGAGGATGGTTGGCCGATTGGTCTGCTGACGTTGTAACCCATTCCGTGTTTTTCCAGCAGCCCGAATATCTTGTTCTCAACTTTGTCGAAGGCTTTCTCCATGTCGACGAATGCCGCATACAATTATTAGATCCCACATAACGTTTTCTCTACCATTACTCTCCGGCGAAGCATGGTCTTCCTGGCTCCTCTGTTCTTTCTAAATCCAAAATAGTTTTCCGAAAGGCTGTCTTCAAGATTCCTTTCCAACCTTTGGCTTATTATCTGCGTAAGTATTTTTGTCACATGTGAAACCAGACTCAAGGTTCTGTACTCCTCATATTTCAGTCCTTGTCTTCTCCGGTCCCTCAATAATTGCGCTCCTTTGAAAGTCTTCCGGTAGTCTTTCGTTTTTGTAGCTACCTTTGATTAATTTGTACAGTCCTTGGCTTTACTTCAAAGCTTTTTGATGATTTCTCCGTTGATGTTGTCAGCACAAGGCGGTTTGTTATTCTTTATATCTTTCACTGTTCTATCAAACTCACCTCTCAGTATTTCTGGGCCCAGATCCTCCTCGTCCACTTCGCCCACGTCTTTAATTAACACCCACGTCTTTAATTAACGCCCACGTCTTTCACTCGGTTTTCATTCAGCGGCCTTGGCACGTAGTAGTTCTTCTATGAATTGCTTCCATGTAATCCCATTGTCTTTACCCTCTTTCAGTATATTCCCGTTCACATTCCTGATATTGTTAATTTTGTTTTTTTTCTTTCCGAAGTGCTCCTTCACCAGCTTGTATGCTGATTCGATGCTCCCCTTCTTTATTTATTCGTTGATTTCCTCACCGCAGCTTTCTATCTAATCCTCCTTTCCATTCTAGAACGATTTGGTTTCTATGAATCTTCTAGAGAATTTCCTCACACTTGTTCCTAGTTTTCTATAATGTTCTTCTTTCTACAACGTGATAGTTATAGCAAAAGTAATGATAGGGATCCCGAATTAAGACGTGAAGAAAATATCAGTAAGGATTTGGATGGGCGATTAGACATATGTTTGAAACTGCGCTCAGGAGAAAACTATGGGAATATATTGAAGACTTTTGCAATGGGGTTGTGTGAAGAGGTGAGAAGAAAGGCAAGCAATACGAAAAAGCAAAGAATACGAGCAGTGTTGGTGAGGGGAATGAGGAAGTTGGTGGAGGAAACTGAACAGGGGAGGAGGAGAGATGGATGGCAGGGATAATAATTGACAATGGAATGTTGAAGACCGCGATAGATTGAGGAATGTGAGGTGAGGGGAAGAAAGGTGAAAATGATGAGTTTAGCTGGAATGAATGGAGGTAGAAAGTGGTGTTACATGAATAGATACTCCCAGGTAAAACGCACCATTCGGAAGGTTCATCTTCTGCCTAAAACCGAACATTCCACATTCAAATATTAACGATGGAGACTCCAATATCATGGAAACACCATAGTACATAAAGAAGATTAATTACCGTACGACGCATTTATTATGTAAACCAATGAAAACATTTCAACCAGACCTTGGTAGGTATTTGTTTTTATCAGAGGTTTTCAACAAGCATCCATATCAGTTGGTGAATCTATTTTAGTTACTATTAAAGTTACTATTATCTATTAAAACCTTTAGTTTTTTGCTGTTTTTGTTACTCATTATTTCTTGAACTGCTCTGAGAAGGATTTATCAATTGATACTTATCAGCTCGGAAACCAGCAAACCAAATTCGTTATGACAGATAGTGTTTTGTATCGCAACAAAATGTGACAAACAAAGCTTCCGAAGAGAAGACCATTCGCAGTGGTAGGTAACTTGTGGAATCGGATAGCATATAATAAAAACTCACCAGCATACCTTGGCCACAAAACAGAGACTTTTATCCTGTAAAAAATTCGTCACAAGCGGATATTTCTAGGGGGCTATTCTCTATCTCAAAGCTACCGATGCGTTAGCTTCGATTAAGCAACCACAATTGGCTACCAACCGTATGATCTACCTCGATGGAGCTTTCTCAAGAACGTAACAGGAAGTGGAGACAGGTTTGCCGAAAGGCGGGTATGAGAATATTTTTAAACCAAATCCACGGAAACACCATTTCTGGTTACGTCATTCTTAGAACCAATAGTAAAGCTTGCCTCAATGTTTGTCCGTGGAGAAAACTGGTGAAACCTGATTTAAGGCCGTTTTATACGATTAAGATTTTCGTGAATCGTGTTTAGTGAAAAATTCCACGTGTAAAGTGTTGATTTGTTGACTCAGTTCCGCTCCCACGGATACCACCTTTCTTCCCTCGTTTTTCCCCAACCACCACCCACTTCCTTCCACAATCTTGCTGACGCTCTCAGGTGGCTCGGTTAGCGGAGGAGACTCGGCAATGTGACAGCGGTGGATGCCAGGTAACGCAACCTAAGGGATACTAGAGGAAGCCGCCACCCCAACCCATTCCACCCCTCCTACCCCTCCCCCTCCCTTATACCCACCTGTAATGTGGGAGACTATGCATGCAGTTAGTTTAATTCGGGACATGATGAAATAAAGTCAACTTTCGCGAGTACGTGTAAGTCTAATTCCTGTGCCCTGACTCCCGATCCCTCAACGAATCCTGGCAGACCAATGATCCTTTCGGTTTCGTGAATACGCCTTTACGCACGCATTAAAAATCATGCGAGCAAAATTAGAACATGTATTATTTTTGCTCACATAATCTCGTGAACAATCGCATAATACGAACGTCTTGGCTGTTTTGATTTATTGAAATAAGATTGTTCGTAACTATAATCGGGAATTAGGGCTCATGTCAATGATATGATTCAATATGATTCGTGCTATTTGCTTTCGTCAATTACTCGTTGCTGCAAATCATTTAAATAATATACGAAGATGAAGCTTTCAAAAGAAGTGCTAAGGTGGTACACGTTACCACGGCCCACTAAGCTTCCCATTATGGGCTAGAATCACGCTACCTACCGAAAGTAAATATGGCTTTCCGTCACTCCAGCTAATATCTTTTTTGTGAGTAACTCCCGTTAATAGTGAAAATGGCAAAGTAACCTAGTAAAACTGCAAAGAATTCGCATTTGATAAATGTAAGACATATACCCGTGTGTTGGATAGTTGTAGAGAGATAAGCGTTAGAAAATGACTGTCTGCGTTAGAATGAAAGTCAAAATACTACTTGCCGATACACATTGGCGTGGCCACTAATGTTACCTATGAACGGGAAGCCATGCAAAAATCCAACTAAGATGCCAAATAAATAATTATATTTGTGTACTTCGTAGTAAAACTTACACGAATGAAAAGACTAAGGTTCAAACATAAAACTGCAATTATTTCAATATTACAAGAAATTACTTAGAATAAAAGCAAAATTCAATGCAGAACTAATCTAAGAACACAGGTTATAGGGGCACAGGGCACACCTCCGTTTCTTTAGACCTTTCATGGTCCTACTTATTTATTCGTGCTCATACTCATTAGTGAGTATATGGGCGAGGGGTAGCTTAAAATGATACTTTCAAGAAGATATTGAAGGAAATAAACATAAGTGGCAAAGAGAAAAGGAAGGAAAAGTTTAATATAAAGAAGATTTGAATTTCCTCATTTGATCCACGGTAGAAACTGTGAAGACTAAAAAATGAAGGCGACAAACTGAAATTAATTCGCTCTTTGCGGAAGCCAACTTTGGAGAAAGTTTCCAGATTAACTAGGTGGAAGCGATTTATGATTAAATTAAGACGCTTAAAAATTGCACATATGAGATTTGATCCCGACAAAGTTTTGACTAGGATCATCATTAGGTAAAGACGCCCAGTGATTTTATTCCATCTCAAGTCTTCGGTACAATTATGAACATTGGTAAGTAAAAGAGACTGCCTGATTCCAATTCTTAACTTTTGGATTGGAAATTCTGGATGCTTGTGTGAATCTCTGAGCGAGAAGAAGGATATATCTCAACAAGGAGAAATATTAAGGAAACAAGGATAAATACGCGAACAGTGGGAGTTAAGAGCTAGAAAATATGTATTATTATGTGATATCATGGAGTTACTAATCACTAGGGAAAAACTTAAAGCAAGCTCATATCTATATATAGATATGAGCTTGAATGTAAAAAGAATGTTTGTCTGTATGCCTGTCTTCTATACAAATCTATAGTTTTACTCCGATCGTACTGATATTTTGCAGACTAATAGTTCAAGACTGGATAGAGAATATTGTAGGCTATTGTAAAAAGACCTCATGGTCCCAAAAGATCCCAAAAAGGGGTTCTTTGGTGGACTACGCTACGTTTTGGGTTTTGTGTAGTGGTTTCATTTTTCGCTTTTTAAAATTACTTCCGCTCAAGATAGAGGGTTGGGATATTTTTATCACATGGCTGAATAAATGAAGTTTATAACTCTATCAATCAATTATATTTTCCAATTCGTATTTATCAGAAATTTACGTTTTTAGCCACAAAAACACACATTTTTATCTGAAATCAACGATAGTATATTTCCTTGACAGCTAGATTTTGGTCTGTAACGCATTTAAAATTCATTTTTCTTAGTTAAGCTGATTAGGAATGCTAAACATCGGGTTTTCTGCAGCGGTTTATTTCTATGCTTTTTAAAACAACTTTCACAAAAGATAGAGAGTTAAAATTTATTTTATCAGATACCCGAAACAATGTTTCTCATTTTTTTAATCGATTCTCCTCTCATATGATGAGTTATGAAGGAAATGCGATCCCGAGCATCGCCGGGTAATTCAGCTAGTACAAATATAAAAGGGATATTCTGCAAGAAATTCGCTACCCTCTATTACACATTGGCGCACCTGTTGGTGAGAAGAGGATGCAATAAAGCTTAAAAGTATAATTTAGGAGGAGACAAAGGTCAATTAATAGACCAATTGAGGGCGAGAGATATGCTAGATAAGGAGAAGAAGAATATATTCACAAGTGTAGATTAAAAACAATGAGGACAAAGACAAATAGCGAGGGAGAGAAGAACTAGATAAGGATGAGGATCGAGTGACGTCACAGAGATCCTCAAATCTTTGGTAAAACTTACAAAGAATACAAACATCTTGGCATTAATTTCTTTAGGCACTCCGTTAGGTTACATATTGACACGACTGCTGGCGAGATGATACCGGAGGAGGAGACAAGAGGCCATTTTAAAGACAAAGTCGAAAGTTAGGAAAGTGATAGATAAAAAGGAAACGGATCGAGTGACGTCATGGAGTTACTCAACTCTTACAAATAATATAAAAATAAAACCGAAGTGCTCAAATAAATTCTTTACTAATGGTTACATATTGGCGCGCCTGTTGTTGATGAGAAGATACGAGCATGCTGAAAAGGATATGGAAGGCAGAGACAGAGGCCAGTTTAAAGACAGAGTGAGGATGAGTGGAGGAAGATAGTTCCTTTACTCTTCGGTGAAAAAGTATTATAAAGGCCAAGCAAAAAATAAAATCAGGCGGAGAGGTTTGTAGGCGAAAGAGAGGACGATGGTGTCTGGAAAGTGAAGGAGGAGGATGAGAATAGAAGGGTTTGGGTGGAGGAGGCGCTCAATTGGCCATAGGGGGAAGAAGAAAAGGGATATTTGGAGTGGACGGCTTGGGGGGAGAGTAGAATGGAGTGCAAGAACGGAGAGTGGGCAAGAAAGAGGTGGCAAAGAGGATAGGAAGGGGAAGAATAGGGAAGGCTGGAAGAGATAAAGACTGAAGTGGTATGCGGCGTAGAGTACAGGGGTTTGAGCATGTGGGGGAGAGGGGTTGGGAGAAAAAGAAGAACGTAAAGGACGAGAAGAGGGAATCACGAGAGGTCTCCGGAGGGCGCGCAAGGATGGTGAGGCGGGAGCGGGAGGTCGAAAAGAGGGCTTGGGACAGGGCCCCCTTTCCATCGGGGCCCTTTTGTGTGTTTGTGCTCACTCTCTCGCATGGACCCCGCCTCAAAACCATCTGAACTATAGCCTCATCGATGGGCGTCTTTTGGTAGGGAGGGGTGGAGGGTTGTGCGGAGGGGCCATTCAATACGTGTATGTGTGCGTTCGTGGAAGTGCTGGATGAAGATTCCTGGGATCGTGGAACTGTGAAGGTGGATGAAGATGAGAAGTTTCCCATTTAGAGAGGGAGAGAGAGGGAGGGAGGGATGAGGATGGAGAGAGAGAGAAAGAGAGAGGGTTGAAGTGAAGGGTGCAAGGGAGGAAGGGACGTGAGAGAAAGGGCGATAGGGAAAAAGACCGCAGAAGGGGGTTGGGATGAGTTCAAGTGTGGTGGGAGGATGGAAGGAGGAGGGTGGATGATCGAAAAACTCGAGGGAAGAGGATGCACGTGCGGCGTATATTTTTTTTTGAAATCCATAAGGCGCGACAGATTTTTAAATGGATGACTCTATGAATTGCTAACTTTACTGGTTTACTGAGCTACTTTGGCAAAAGCAATGTCTTGAGCCACTCTTATTTGATATACCATGCCAATTTAAAAATCTATATGAGATACAACAACCACAAAAGGATCTCATTATCGAAGCCGAGAGTAGATAAAGCAACATACGAAGATTCGCTTCTTTTTGGATGGCGGCATATATGCGTGCTATCCAAAAAGAAGGCTTTCATTGTTGGTTCTAGTGTTGGAAGGATCGCTGGACTAGCAATAGGTGTTATGAATCACCTACTGTACCTACTTTGAGAAACATAAGCCATCAAAAGATAATATATCTAATTTTTTAGCACTGTTTGAACTTTTACGAAGTCTGATGAATACTTAAGCATCCTGCCTTGCTCTGCAAACAAATTATTATATTTCTAATTGGCTATAGAGTTAGTTTGATTATTTTCACAAATAGTATATTTTGTAGACCAAGGACGGATACCTTTTGAGAAAACTGCATAAAAAATGAAACAGTACTAAAAATATATGTACACTGTTTAGGTATGCTATTTTGACTTTGCTTATAGGAGTGCATTAAGGCCGTTCTATACAGCATTTGGGTCGCGGGACGTGAGTTAGACACTTTATCCTAAATAATCACAAAACCACGCCATGGTGTATTATGATCCCACTATCTATACTTATAAATATATTCATGTGCATAATATCTTCTATCTATCAGTAGTGACAGATTTTCAAATTGTTATAAAGGAGAAGTTTTAACCCCTATAAGCCTCCAGCCGCTCACCGATGCGTTACAGCCGGCTGCGGAAACATGGATGGGATCGTTCCGGCATGGCAACAAAGAATTGACTTCCGTTGCCTTGGGTAGCGGGATGGTAGGCCTTAGGTAAAGATTATAAGGAACAATCACAGGGTTATTTTTGTGCAAAAAATAATAAATGAACGATGAATATTCTGAGATAATGAATATTCTGAAATAAAACACAAGAACTCTTAAACTTTTATTCGAAAACCCACCATGACTTAAAAAATTCGCTCTCGTTTTCAATTCAGAATTGTAACTGAAAATCAGAGTAAGCACTTCAAAATTTTTCGGTGTATAAATACAGGAGTAAGAATCACCCTGCGCGAATTGTTCCATTTCACGATTAGAACTAACTTTCAATAAGGATTAGGTAAAACTGTGAGGCGCATCTTCAACATTTGCAGTACCTATTCCCCAATAAATTCGATTGCGTCTGGGGTTACGTGGTGGAACAGCATTTCAGTAATTAAATAAAACTGCAGTAGTTGTACTGTCCCCTTACATTTAATGTAAAATATTGCACTACACGTGTTTCGACGCTTAGGGCCTGTTTGACGCTTAGTTGTATACCTGATGATGACGCCCTAAGCGTCGAAACACGTGCAGTGCAATATTTTACATTAAATATAAGTGAGCAGTACAACTACTGCAGTTTTATTTAATTCCTATTTCCCAAATCTACACACATTTCCACACATCTGTTGGCACTTAGCACCGAAATCATCTCTAAGTAATGCCTTTTTGAGACCTTTTACCGCGCTGGAAAGACTCATGATTATTACATTTCCCGTGGCATATTACATATCTCGTGGCTCAAAATATAGGGTAAAGACAAAAATTACTGTTTTATGAACCAATAATCGCTACAGAATTTCAAACTTGAAATGTTAGAGCTAGGAATTAAATACCTGAAATAGTAATCACTGCATATTTTTTTATTCTCGTATTCTTTTCATAAATCTTGCAAAAAAGTAATAACTAAGCATTATGGAAAAACTACTATGCATCATACATATGATTTCTATAAAGAAAAGCTGTATTTTAATCAATATAATTATGCTTGAACTAAATTTTTGTATGACAATAATCGGGTTTTATGTTAAAAAATCAGGTAAGACAATAAATTAAATTTAAAAAACTTTATGCTAAACAAAGAAATGTATCGCTCGGCTAAAACCAAGTTTTCTGTAATTTATTCCAGTCCTTACGCGGATACTTCAGAAATGCAAACCATACGCGACCAACGTCAGTTTATCCATTATGTAGCTAAATAAGTAAATATCTCTGGGGCCACGTATATAAAAACTTAAAACTGACAAGTGAGACAAAGGTACACAAAAACAATAATGTTGGAGTAATACGCAATGTCCATCACATTTCGGCGAGGGAGATAACAACTGCTCACTTAATGAAAGCTCACATGCTTGTGTCACGAGAGAGAAGTGTTACATTTTGAATTATGAAAATGTTAATTTAAAATACATTCCAGCGTTAAAATGTTTTACGACAATGTCTTGGGATGTTCGAAACATTTATTTGTGTTCATGCCTGGACTAACTTCAAAGACTCTAGTCCCATTTTGATAAAAATACAGAAGGAATGGGTAAACTTACGGTTTCACTACGTTTCATCTAAAATGCGGAAAAGGCGTCTGTTTGATAGTGAGAATGCTGTTAAATCGGAGTAGCGAATATAAACAAACGTCAAGCGAATGAAAAAATTTATAAAAAATAGCTTAATGTGACTTACACTGGAAAGATGACTTGGACTGGATTGAAAGATTGACTTGGACTGGAAACGGAATTGACGGAGCCAGGATGAGGCCATTCAATTTCCACATTGCCATTGAACTAACCGAGCACTACAACTTTCAAGGATGAGACGATCCTGACAGCAAAGTTTCCTCAACCAATGAAGAAGTCGAATTTTTCCGAAGAAAAAAAGAATATTCTTATCCAATGATCTTGAATGCAGGCAAAAGAACTGTACTTACACAAATCCTTCACTCAACTAAGCTAGGAATTCAGTAAGGAATAAAAGATATAGATAATCAACGTCTGCATGCAATAAAACTGATTTCTTCATTTATTTCTTTGGGTCATTTTCCCCAATACACTTTTCTACAACGGCACGGGTTGCCATGGGGATGCGAAGAGCACTGAATTTAAGAAAAATTTGGAATATTTTGTAATAGTTCTCGCAATTTCAAGTTGCAAACCTAATTCAATTTTAAAAATAGGAACGTTCATATACTTTCTTTTTTTATGTAATTTCTCATGAGTTTTTTGCAATTTTATTTTTCAAAATAATTTAAGCCTTAAAAATGTGAACTTTACATGCATTATTATAGAAGTTGATGAGAATGCCCTATCGTCGAACTCGATATTTGAGGTGAGAAAAATGTAACCTATTATCTTCGGAATGAAGATATTTGTTATCTTCTTATATATAAAAAAGATTGTTTGTTTGTTCATTTTTTGCCCTCCAATACCATTTATCCGATAGCGATGAAACTTTGGTGAGTTGTTATGGGCGTACCCATAAAGGTTTCTGGATTATAAAAATGACAAACTATGCGGTTGTTCTTACCCCGATATTGTTAACATTTACCCCCGTAATAAAAGCATTGAATTCGGTGCAGGTTTTTCAGTAATTGATTTTTTAAATAGAGACTGGATAGAAATTTGTATCATAGAACGCATAAAAGAATGCAGTATTTAATTATTCCATTCAATTATCTTATACGCTTCGTTTTTGACCAAGTACTGCGTTTTTATCTCGATATTTATTAACGTTTCTTCCTATTCAACAATAGAAATTTCCTTGGCAACCAGGCATGAACATCCGTTTAATAGCGATTCCACGAATGTGACTTATTTGATAGTTGTAGTCAAACAACTACAGTTCCCCGTTCACCTTGCCTTCTCAATGACCATCAACAAGGCAAAAGGTCAATCGCTTATAGTGTGTGGATTAAATCTTATATATAAATCGCTTATAGTGTGTGGACTTTTCACGTGGTCAATTATATGTTGAATTCTCACGAGTGGGACAGACAAGTAATACCAAATCCAACACCAGTTGATGCACTCAACGCTTACGCTCAAAGCGTCGCAATCTTTAGAGACGTGCAAAAACTCACGTTAGCGACCAATATGTGCGTTCTGCAGCGCAATGTGTAAACCATATTTTCAAAACAGCTATTGGACATTGAAATGGAAAAGTACCAGTTGATGCCGACACAAAATATATTCCAATTCCATTGAACGTTTGAGTCATTTTTCCATCGATCGAACAATTAATTCCGAAACTTTTTCTACAAATTGTCACCAAATACAAAAATTACCAATGGCTTTGCGAACGTGTTATTTTGGCAGAAAAAAACACCGACGTCAATACAATCAACTACGCCATCCAAGAACAAATTTTGGGCGAATATGTCACAAAACAATTGAAATCGTCATAAATGCGGACGAGATTTTTAATCATTCAATTGAGTTTTTAAATTCATTGGATGTTTCTGGTGTATCACGGTAAAAATTGTCACTAAAAATCGGCGCACCAATAATTCTTTAGCGCAAAATTAATACACCACGAATGCGCAATGCAACCAGGCTCACTTTCAAACAACTGATGCCAAACGTCATCGAAGCAACAATTCTAAATGACAAATCAAAAGGAGAAGATGTGCTTATTCCACCAATTCCCATCAATCCCACCGACATGCTATTTGATTTCAAACGAATACAATTCTCCGTTCGCCTTGCCTTCTAAATGACCATCAACAAGGTCACTCTCTTCGTGTGTGGGTTTAATCTGGAATACCCATGCTTTTCACACGGTCAATTATTTCACGGTCACGGTCAACGGTAAGACCAAAATTATTGTATATACGAAATCACTCGAATAAAATTTTCAACTACTTTATTATGCAAAAATCATTTTCTTTCATTTATTTTGAACGCGTAAATGTGTCTGCTTTGTATATGTGTGCCAACTTAGAAAGAGAAAGAGTCATTGCAACGCATGCCGGGCACAGCTAGTCTTCTTATATATAAAAAGGAATGTTTGTCTGTTCATTTTTTATGAACTCCAATATCACTCATCCGATTACGATGAAACTTTGATCAGTTGTTGTGAGCCCATAAAGGTTTCTAATTCATAAAAATGGCAATTTATTGGGGTTAGTTTTACCCCAATATTGTTAATATTTACTCCCATAAGAAAATCAATGAATTCGGTGCAGGTGTTTCTTTATAAGCTTTTTTAAATTACTTGCACTCGAGATACTGGATTAAACTTTTTATCATAGAACGCATAAAAGAATGCAGTATTTAATTATTTCATTTAAACTTCCAATACGGCTCGTTTCTGTCCAAGTATTGCGTTTTTTATCTCAAAATCCATCAATTTTTCTTTCTTTTCAACAATAGAAATTTCCATGGGAACCCAGGCGTATATATCCATTTAATAGCGATTTCATGAATGGTTAATCACTCCTGCAGTAAGTAAAGGCCGGGTTCAGAGACTAATTTGATAGTTGTAGCCAAAAGAATACAGTTCCCCGTTAGCCTTGCCCTCTCAATGACCATCAACAAGGCAAATCGCTTCAAGTGTGTCGATTTAATATAGAAAATCCATGATTTTCACGCAGTCAATTATATGTTGTATGCCTATTATTTGAAGAGACAAGTAATACCAAATTCAACACAAGCTGATGAACTCAACGCTTACCTCAAAGCGTCTCATATTTGGAGACGGGCAGAAAATCACGTTAACTACTAATCTGCAGCGCAATGTGTCAACTATATTTTTAAAACAGCTCTTGTACATGGGAAATGGAAAATTACCAGTTGATTCCGACACAAAATATATTTCAATTCCATTGAACTTCTGTGTCGTTGATCCATCGATCGAACAATTAATTCAGAAAGTTTTCCACAAATTGTCACCAATTACAAAAATCACCAAAGGTTTTGCGAACGTGTTATTTTGGCAGAAAAAACCGACGTCTATACAATCACCTACGGCATCTACGAACATATTTTGGGGTGAGCTTGTCACCTACAAATCGATTGACAGCGTCATGAATGCGGACGAGATATTTAATTATCCAATTGAGTTTTTTTTAATTCGTTGGATCTTTATGGTGCACCACCACACAAATTGTCGCTCAAACTTGGCGCACCAATAATTCGTTTGCACAACATAAATGTACCACGATTGTGCAATAGAACCAGGCTCACTGTCAAACAACTGATGCCAAACGTCATCGAAGCAACAATTCTGAATTGCAAGTCAAATAGAGGTGTGCTTATTCCACGTGTTCCCATAATTACAAACAACGTGCCATTTGATTTCAAACGACTACAGTTCCCCTTCGCCTTGCATTCTTAATGGCTATCAACAAGGCACTAGGTCAATCGCCTCAAGTGTGTGGATATAATCTGGAATACCCATGCTTTTTATGCGGTCAATTATATGTCGCATGCTCACGAGTGGGTCAGCCGAAAAATTTATTTGATTTTGCAGAGGGCGGTATGACCAAAATTATTGAAAATCCTAAAGCACTTGAATACTATTTTCAACTTTATTTAAATGCACAAAATAATCATTTTCAAAATAAAAATTTAATATCAAAATAATCTTTCATTTATTTTGAACATGTTAATGTGTCTGATTTGTATGTGTGTACCTACTTAGAAAGAAAAAGAGGCATTGCAACGCATGCCGGGAAAAGCTGGTCTAATATATAAAAATGAATATCTGTTCGTTTGTTCGTCCTCTATACGTTTCAATACCATTTATTAGATTACGATGAAACTTTGTCGAGTTGTAGAACGCGCGCCCGCAAGGTTTCCAAATGACAAAATCCACTGTACAATAGGTGGATCGCGAGTCGTTTCAACAAATGAGTGTAGGCACGCGAGCTTCTCAAACAAGCGAGGAACAATAAGATTTGGTGCAGTGGTCTCTTTGTTTAATTTTTTTAATTGCTTACACTCATGATATGGATTTTAAAAGCTTAGAATTAGATAACTTAAAGATCAAGGTTTTGAAATCTCGCGTTCGATTTTGGTAAAGGCTTCGCTTTTTCCTAAAATTGGATTTTTAAGCTCGAATTTTTGCACAGAGGGACAAAAAAATGAACCAGGTCGGGCGACACAGCTTCATTTTTGCACAAATTTAACAAAAAATATTTTATTTAGTTGGAAGCCGCAGCATAAGCATGGAATGGAATCTTATGACATCATTTGTGGGTTACGAATTCCTCATTGGACGAGGTCTCAAATTCGGTTAGGGACCGATTTTGAACCCAGAAAAGATTTGTGGGCCAAACCATGTATGGAAATCAATGAGGACTTCAGGATAGAGTAATTTATTCTGCGAATTTAGAATATGATAAAATGCATAGAAAACAATGAGGCTTGATAGTAAATTATGGGCTAATGCCAATCAATATACGACCAAAATATTTTTTATCCCGAAGCACTTGAATAAAATTTTTCAAATTTAATTTAATGAACATTAAGTCATTGCCTTTCATTTATTTTGTACACGTGAATGAGTCTGCTTTGTATACGTGTGCCTACTTAGAAAGAAAAAAAGGCATGGCAACGCATGCCGGAAACAGCTAGTACGCAATATTTGAAAGTTGAACAACTTTTTTTTCTTGAAAAAAACCGGAAGAAAACATATTATGAAAACGTCACAGTTTTTTACTTAAATTTTTTATATAATATAGAATTTATAATACATACCTGTTACATGGAAATTTATTACTTTGCATAAAGGAATTCTGATAAAGTGAAGATTCCAAAGAGAAATAACGACCGTCACCACGCTAAGGGCTAACCTAGGAGGCAACTAAAATCTAAATCTTTAAAATCCGCAAACATGAAGGTCGAGGGAGAGGCCCATGATCGTCCATTCGTAAAATACGATAGATAGCCCGGGGGAATACTTATGTCCACATAAAACGAATAAAGGCTTATCCCCAAGAGAGATGAAAGATCCCGAATGAAAATAGTCAATTTAACCTTATAAAACTATAGAAGGAGACTGAAAGAATAAAACATTACTGGTTTCAGAAAGATTTTCCAGGTCTACATGCCCAATTTTAGGGTTCAAAGGAAAAGCGCGAAACATAAAAGGGATAACGACTACCTCCATGAAACTCAAATTCACCACAGTAATACCACCACTAACCAAACTCACCAATTCACTCACAATTTTATTCTTTTATCAGAGTATTGTATGTTTGCCATGTCATTCTTCCATTTAAAATGATAGTGAATAAAATATTTACTTCGCCCTCATTTTCACTTCTTTCACATTTAATTTAATCACGGCATGTCGCACGAGTATTCATAGCATCTCACGAAGACGAAATATAACCTAAATTCTCATACACCTGAAATAAAAATGCACCGAAAGAGCGAAATATGTTCTAAATTCTCAGGATCGCCAATTAGTACTAAGGATTACTTAATAGAGAAGGATAAGATGTAGATACCATGTTAAGATATAAAAAGAGCCCGTGAAATCACCATTAAAAGAAAACACAAGCATAATTTAGCGGAAAAAGTTGGGTTTTGGAATGAGACGGAGGAAAACATGGATTTCGGAACAGTTGAGTGTAGTGAAATAATACATAGGGTATTCAGAGTGACAAATATCTTGTAAAAGGGAAATACGAAGATACATACGTGGATTTTGTCAAGTTCCGGTCCGGGCAGATTTTTTCCAAATGTATTTTCGATGCCTCATCAATGAGATAAGAAATGTAAAGCTTGGATAGTGAGCTCTTAAGCTAAGTGATAAGGCGGTGCTCAAGGTTATACTCAAGGCCCAATCCTATGATGACTTAAGTTTTAGAGTGATACAGAAAAAAGCGAAGAGTAACCAATTGCCGCTCCTAAAAGATCTCTTAAAATACTGCATGAACTACTTGTAGTTATAACTTGCCTCGCATTGTTTATTTCAATACTTTCATCTCCCTAAAAAAGCTGTATCAGAACTCATTAGACTTACAATTAGTCAACAAAACTAATGTCAATCAAAAACAAACTCCAGTCCTTCGGATGACTTATCTTGGGAATTATTAATAATCACTAAAACTTTATTTCATAAAATGTTCTTTATAACAAAAAAGAAAACCAGTTAGTAAGTTGATAGGGTTTTTAAGGAGGTTCGCAACATTAAGAACAGGTGGGTAGAATGGTATGGGAAAGATTGTGTGACGGATGAAGAAGAACAGGGATGAAACCAGGGCCTGGACCACCCCTAACGAAAGACGCCACGGTAAACAAATTTTATGACCCATCTGAAGAACGGAGGACTACACTTGAAAAGCTCTTCACACACAACAAAGTGGAGGTCGGAATTCATCTGACAAATCTCCACCAATGTCGGGATTCAAACCTTGAATCTAGGGATGGAAAGATAGTGAAAGTATAAGCTAAAAGCAGAATCCTTCATTGTATTATTTTATGTTATTTACAGCAAAATAAATTATTGAAACGAGAATCTTTAAATACATCACCAGCAAACAGACGATAGATGAAATTTTGGATACGGATCAGGTCACTGCTTCGCATTTCCAGAACCACAGACTTTCGCCCAAGGTGATATTGGCTTGTGTCATTCACCCCTTTCTGATTGGTTCTCCTGAATGCACGAGTGGCGAAAAAGAGATTCCCTTCACTACATCCATCCTCCATCATCATCATCGATTACCATTAACCAAAATTTCCAGGCCTGAAACTCTTCCCTCTTCGGCTATCCATAAAGATGAGAAGAAAGGTAGGTTTCATGGCCCGAGAGATGCCTGAGTGAAATGCAATTATAATGCCGTCAATTCTTTCATATTTTAGGCCCACTTTAATAATCACTGATGAAATATTTTCTAGGTATTAAAACGGAAGTAAAAATAGGAGATATATTATGGTTGGCGAAATTCTATACATCTACACGCTACCTCATTTCTTGTGAAGGAATATACGCTGACTAGAAAAAATTATGTGGCGATTTTTAGATTATGTCAGCAACCAGTTGCCTTAAAAAATAATGAGCAAATTTTACCTTTTCATACAACCGTGTATTTTCAATTATACAAAAATGTGAGTCAATCTTTTCCTTGATACGTATGGAAATTGCAGACATATTTTTTATCTAGTATATGTACACTTTTGTAATAATTTCACCTTTCACGGTTCATGTATAAAAGTTCAGTTTCAGCACAGTACAAATAAAATAGCTGAGCTCCTTCGGAAAATAAACTGAAAAATAAAATACCTGAAACTAACAGCGGGATGCAAAAAGTACTAATTGAATAAGAATATTTTTTCTATGTTAACGGCATCAGCTTCATGAATTAATATGCCAATTTTTACACTAATTACTAGGCCAAGCATTTCTGGCCGTTATTTTAATGCCAAAAATACTGTACTATGTAACGATTATTGCACGCACAAACATAGGAGAAAGAAGTCTGAAGGGTATAATTAACGTTGTAATAAAAAGCATAGGTCAACAATTAGTTTGCAACCAGCTTCATACGAAGGAAAACATAAAAGGACATACTTCATATGAATGTGAACTTTTATCGGGCTACAAACTGGGTTAAGTCTTCCTTTTCATTGGACGTTTCGATGGGCGTCTCAATCATCATCATCAGGGTCATGATAATTCTTCATAAATATTGACTAAATTTTCATCCTGTGTATAAGTCGGTCAACATTTACGTAAGATGGTTACGTAAGTCGACCAATTTTTACGGAACATTATCATAGTCCTGACGACAATGACTGAGACATCCATCAAAAACGTCGTATGAAATGGAAAAATTGATCTGGTGTGAAACACGAGAAGAATTCACATTCAGTATTCTTCAGGCAATAATTAGTTCCTACAGACTATCTTCATATGGATTACAACAGTCTTCCGGCATTCTTATTATATCATAATAATAAATAAATATGTAAAAACAACATACAAAATGTTTTGTTTTTAGAGTACGCTTGTAATGTAAAAATGCCGTCATAAGAGGTCGTCGTACTTTTAAAGAAAAAACAGAAAGTAGTTGTTGAGAAAAATTTCCAGCTGTGTACGATGAAGCCATTAAGGCGGCGATAAATGGCGTCAGTAGTGAGTCAGGAGTAAGTGCTCGAAGTATTATGTAAAACAACAAACAATATCATGCACTGAGTGACTTCCCCAATTTTTTAATTGGACACAAAAATCATTGTAACGCACTGGAATTTTTATTCCCTTCGGTTGCAGTTGTTTCTCGTTCGGCTAAACAGATTGAGTCGACTGGAGGACAATTCCGCTATGCAAATTGGCCTAACACTCCGATATTAAAAACGAATTTACAAGTCTTCTCCACATCCATCCACATCTTCATCTCCACATCCATTCACATCATCCACATCGGTGCCAGGTAGTGTACATAGGTACACTACCTGGCACCGATGCTATTCCATTCATGATTCTTACCCAAAGGAAAAACAACTCTTACGGTATAAAAATTTGAAATAAAAAGGAATACTTGTTGCGGATTCATACTTTTATCATTTTAGGCACTACTCTCACAACTGGAGAAACGGCTGTTTCGCGCCCTGTCATCGTTCTCTAGCGAAAAGGTTTTCAGCTCTGCTCTTTCTTTACCCTTAACGATTCCAATCCAGTATGCTATTTGGTGAATTTCAATCGCACGCCAATTTTTTGTGAGCGTAACACTTCCACTTGATGCCTAAATCTTACTTAATACTTACCACCCGGACCTGATTAGTCGATAAAACCATTACTCACTCCCAAAATAAAATAGTGGACGTAGCAATTAAAACAAAACGTATTAACAATAATAACTAATTTATTTAATCATTATTTTCAAATAAATAAGAGACTGCAATTATATTTTTATCGGAATTCCACCAAACTTAAAATGTAGTTTAAACCAAATATCAAGTTTAAAACTTTCATGATGATAAAAAACCCTTGTCTAGGCTGGAAATAGAAGCTACATACATACGATACAGCCGGATCATTTCTACTGCCTACTTCCTTCTACCGAGACCCAGTCTATGTTATCCACCGAGTGAGACCAACTTATACAGTTTCAACGGGATACAGATTTCAATTTGTACCGATCTGCGGCCGCTGATTAGATAGCGGTGGCTGAAGTCTGTACCGGCGCCAGCCGAGAGAGAGCGACGGCAGGGAAAGGTTTGTTAAGGGGGAGAGGAATTACGAACGCGTGTATAACCCCAAGCCTTGGACCCCGCATACCACCACCAACAACCACCCGGCATTAACACGGGCCCCTTAACATTTCACGAATGAAATCCACGGGATTGAAAAAGTCTCCATGGCCAAACCTTCTATCCGCCACCCTCCATCCAGAACAACTATTCATCCCACCTCATTCATACCTCACTCGATATCCTCCGAAAGGTTTTTGTGTCCTCCGTAACGACTGAAAGCTTAGCAAAAGTGTCCCATCCACCACAACCTCACGTTCATTTTCTCCCACATCACTCCAGAACGAAAAGGCAATTCCAACTTGGTCACGTAAAACCACTAGCGGAGAGCCACTGAGGCAGGTGCGCAGGCCGGGTAAAAACAATAAAAAAACGGAAAAAATGAGCAGAGAAATTTTAGAGGTTTTTTTGAAGATGAAGTGAGGTTGGCGTGTGCACATGACTATAAGTTTGCTGTCGAATAGAACTCCCAATGTTTTTTTTGCGGTCGCTCGCCCAAAAAAAATAATATGGCCAACGCCCACCAATCACACTTGGACACACACACATACAGAGAAGTATTCGAAGTGACTTCCTTGTCCGCTTGTTGACGCGGCCACGACGATTGAGTCGTGAACGGAAAAAGTGGGTTGACGGCGGACCGACAATCCAGAGAGGTCATCCTGTCGGATATTCCTCCGATGCCACTCAGCCCGCGGGTCTAGAAAGCGAGGGGTTGCGGGATATTGCGGTGTATCGACCGTGATATCCGTCGTTCGTGTCACATTATGCGCGGAGATTCGGCGGTTTCGAAGCAATATGGTACGGAAAAGTGCGTTTAAATATGGATTTCGCAATAACCATATCTAAAACTATTTTTAAGTTTATTTTTCTGTCTTCAAACTAACAATGATATATCTACACAGAGAGAGTGAGACAACAAACTTGGAGCGTAATACAAAAATACTGGGATGAGAGTCATTAGAAAATAGGAGAACAAGAAGCAGGTTTTCAGGATTGTTTCACATACTTAGAAGGAAATTGCATTGATAGAACTATGGAAGGCGGTGGAAAAACCAAATTACATTGGGCGGAATTATCATCAACCCAAACTGAAATGCAGATCACAAAGGACTAATGTATAAAATGTCATTCCTTGATGGAACACTTCAATATTGTAGTAGTTCTATAAGCAGAACATTTAGAGCCCTTTATAAGCAATATTATTATTTTTAAGAAAACATGCTAATATTAAATGAAATAATTGTGTGTTGGTAGATTTTCCTCACTCTTCTTTTATGATGAGGGAGGTTCACTTTTCAATAATGCATAGAATTGGAACTTGAAAGATTATCTATATACATGTTACCACCAGGCATATATATACATGTACGAGTATATAACGTAGCATTTTTGTATAATAATTGTGAAGAATTTCGGCATGTCGCGATGATTTACAACAAATAAGTACATGAAGTAGAATTAAAACGTACTGAATGACAAGATTGTCTTAATTTTACAATTATACATTATACTTAAACTGGAAATATAGCTAACATGACTATTATAATGCAATGGAACATTTGAAATGTGTAGTCATTTAGCAAGAGCACATTGTAGCCAATACCATTCATTTGAATACTCAATTGTTTCGACAGTGGCATAACGTCATCGAAAGGCTTGATCTTAGGAAACTATGCAGCTCCTGGTAAATAGAAAGACTTAGTGAAATTATAACATTGATAAAATGGATGGAGAGAATCAGTAAAAATTATCATATTGGATGCATTTTCCTACAACATTATGGAAGGAGAAATGATTGGGAGGAATTGCAGAAGAAGACCAATAATGGAATACATCAGGCAATTTATGAAGGATGTAAAAGTGAAAAATTATGAAAGAATGCATCGGTTAGCAGAGAGTTGAGTGAAGTGGAGAGCTGTAGCTAATCACTCTACGGGTTGATGAGTTCTGGCGATGAAGTCAAGTCAAAATGAAAACTTGATTATTCTTCACAATTTTCATTTTTCTTACGAAACTATTTCCTGACCTTATTTTCAAAGGTAAACATATACACTTGAAGTGTTCAGTTTGGGATTCAGACAGAATGACAAAGAGGTGCCGTAAATCTGAAAGCGGTTAAATCTTCCGTAGATAACCGATTCCAATTAACTTATTAGTAATAAATAAAAACGTAAAGTGAGACAGCATAACTGATATTGCAACTTTGAAATAAAAAGGCAATGTTGCGATGCACCCTCTTTCATTTACATCACCAATCGTTACTTCGAAACTTGGGCGACGCGTCGCGTCGCGATTTTGAACGTCGCGACGTTCAAAATAAACCAACAGCAACTGCAAAATAGACTAATGAAGAAAGCATAAAATACACCGAATTGAAGATCAATGTCCCAAGCCCAATGTCTTAAGCATAATGAAACCGTTAAGCAGTATGACAGATCCAGATATCTCTTATTTGCACAATGCGTTTCGTCGACGAAGTATCGTCAGGTTTTGAAAAATACGGAAAATATTTTATTTTATCACGCTCATTTAGTATTTCTACATGATAATTGAATTCAATCGCTAACTTCAAGTTAGAAATTGATTAGTTTGTTGCTAGATGAAAAAATATAGAAGCCACTAGATTTGTTGCCAGATAGCAATACACTTAACTATATATTTGCACGTTAATAATTAATGTTATCTTGAACTCATCAAGCTATAGAAAAGTGCTGATGCTGTAGTTTTCATCGCAATTTTTGAAACGTTAGATAGAAATTGATATAGACACACCATTGGTTCCCCCAACATTGAAATGTGGGATATCCTCGCTATGTAACAGTAGTAAGACTTTCAACAGGCAAAATGAAAATCAATGTAATACTTAAAATAACGATATTGTTGTCAAATCGGTTTTTGAACGAGCAAAAGGCTTGATGAGACTAGTAATTTTCGCTTCTAAGTCGCTACTTTGCTAGCTTGACAACACTACCCTCAGCCCGTGATCCATGGCTCAACTGACCCGTCTTCCTTAGCCCTCTCGTAAATAGCTCTATGCTCCCGTAACAATGACAAGACATACGAATAAAAACATAAAAAATACAGCATTCTCTGAATAATTTTGTACCTGGTGATACTGTAAGTAAAAAATAAGCGTTGCACAGCTAAAACAAATTTATCGATAAATTTATTTTTGCATCCAATAATGATATGTACCTGAACATAATAGGCACAGAACTGACCATTATATGTACCTGAACAAATAAATGGTAGGTTTTTGCACAAACCTGTCATAAATTTCCCTGTTGACGATGATTATTTTCAAGCGGCACCCTCGCAATCCTTTATGCTTTTCCAGATCTGAATGGCTCTTAAATTCTTCACGTTTTTTCCTCCCTCAAACCGTCTAAATTGCTCCATAGTAGTTCCGGTAGAATATATAAATACACAGAAACACCCAGCATATCGAAGGTGAAGGATTTTAAGATGAAAAGTGAATATGGTAAGTTGCCAGTGACCGATAGAATAAATAATGATGTAGGTTATAATGACTGTTCTATTAGTATAGGCATCAATAGTCTCTAACCTAATAACAGAAATAGACATAAATTACCGTAGAAATTCAGGAAAAATGTGCCAGCATATTAAGGAATGGGAACATAACTGCAAATGGAATTCTGTAAAATTATTTTTCAAAGAAAGAACATAATTTTCAAGCAAAAGACAGAGGGTCTCCTACGAAACATTTGAAACTCTTTTGAAGAGGCAGAGTAGGTGGTTAGAAGAAGAAATGAGGGGCAAAGGATTGCAAAAAGGCTGTAATAGAGGGGAGGATGTTGGATTACCGGGATACGAGGGGAAATTGGACATGGCTTTGGAGTGGAAGTGGAGCAGGCTTTATGGATGGATTTAAATATAAGAGGTAGAACGTATGCTGAGAAACAAAATGCGTAGGGAAGATAGAGGTGCATTTAGTTAGGTAGATCGTGTATTATGAGGGTGGTACAGATGCACATTGGCCTATAAAAATATTGAGGATTTATACTCTCTCCCACTTAAAAACTGACCTTAACTTAAAAAAACTGACCAGTAAATTGCCCTTATATTAATAGTAAGAATAAACAACGCAAAGCGATCTAGAAATTTGAGCATTGCACACCGCTAGAGACAAGGATTTAGAAATCGGGCCGGATGAGGTGGTTCAGGCAGGTAATTCCTTGGCAAAACGGCAGGATAGAAGGGAGAAAATGATACAAGGATGGGAGAAACCAATGAGACGACGGCCACAGAGATAAAAGCAATAAATTGACCGCAGCGCTGCAGCGGGTAGTAAAACGGCGAAGGGAATGCAGACAAATGTCCCGTGGAAAAGAGAACGTATAGTGTGTGCAGCGACACCAGTTTGGCCAGTTCAGGGGCGGTGGAGATGGTTATTTTGTTGCGCTATGCCCGGACGTCGGTTCCCGGAGTCAAGGGGTGGCTAATACTCTGGTAATTTGTTTGCATTTTCGCACAATCGACCTCTCCGGCGCTCGCGTCAGGTCGTCCCATCTCAAAATGCATCATCTACTAGGTTTTTCCTGACCACCGCGCCGACCCCCAGAACTGAACTGATTGTAACAAATTGCACGATAGTAGTAAACACCATAAATTGAATTATGACGATAAATAATTTGAGCAGTGGGGAGTGAAACGGGTTTTTCTTAGGGCCACTTTTATTCTTTATGGCGGCCTTTCATGAAGATTCAGTGGTTTCGCTAAGGAGAAAGAGTGGGGTCGCACTGAAGGGGAATTACATCCATTGAAACCGTTAACAGCATTCCAGGCAACGTCACACGACGTGCAAAAAGCTGTTAAAATAATATATAAAAGATATTGCGGCCAACGTATAATGATGATTCATATTCTGATGATCTACTTCATCATAGTTTTCACCTATTTATAAAGCATAAATACGGTTTATTCAAAGATACATGGAATGTATACATGAAAACGTACATCCACTCCACGGCGTCATCCTTCGGTTCATAGTGCAAAGAGGAATCCAAAAAACCTACATCAACACGTAGGGGTGACAATAGTAATACCTTTGTCAACATCACATTAAAAGTTTTAAGCTTTTTGTTTGTTTTGGTTTGTTTCCTGTTTGTTT
Source organism: Pyrrhosoma nymphula (assembly GCA_963573305.1). Taxonomy (NCBI): domain Eukaryota; kingdom Metazoa; phylum Arthropoda; class Insecta; order Odonata; family Coenagrionidae; genus Pyrrhosoma; species Pyrrhosoma nymphula. Next base: position 45,361,759 of record OY754334.1, read on the forward strand.
GGTTCCTTAAGTTTGGTTTCCAGCTGTACCCTTTAGTACTATTAGCATATTACATTATCATTAAATTATATCTAAGTTCTGACTATCCGATTAACAATCAAAATACACTAATTATAACAAGGAACTGATAGTTTGACAAGTTTTTACACTCTAACAAAATCTGATCCAATTCAGTGAGTATCGATTAATCATTTTTCTTGAATAATCATTTTTTACATGGAAAATGAAATATCTTACTAGAATTAATCACAGATTAAATGACACGAAAACTAACATTCCAAATGCTTCATTTTCGTATATATTTAGTAGACAAAAATATTATGAAAACATAAGCATAAAATAAGGTGAGTTTCATACACTACCTACCTCTATTATGCGAGATACAATTCAAGAATACATGGATTGATTGTAAAACTCTCCAAAATTGTAAAAAAATTTATTTGCTCCGCATTCACTGGCCAAAATTAAAAAATGCATGGAAGATAGACAGTAGATAGGGACAAAAAATAATTCACACACCAACATTTTAGAAGGAAGATAATAAAAAACATTAGCACAATCCAGTTTGAAAAAGTACTCAAAGCTAAATGCTATCTGCATTTAATTTTGATTATGTTATGTATCGGGGGTGGATTGCTATTTGTTGTAAATGCTGTGAACTCCTTGTAGCCGTGAAAATAATTAGCAGCAAAACGTTAGTGTTGAGGTGATAACGGTATATTATTTCCGAAGACCTATCTCATCCAAAAAAATTGATTTATTCATGAAAAGAGGTCATGTGAGTACACCATTAGGAAATACATTGAATATTTAAAGCAAGCCACGCCTTAAGCAAGTAGAAAATTGGAGTCAGATACGATCGTAGGGAGTCTTTAGCGCGCAACCATATGCAATGTTGATATCCCCCGATTTGAACTTTTGCCATGGTAGTTAAAATAAGCCATGATGTCAACTCCAGCACGATGGCATGTGGAAGGCAGAGGAGTGCTGCTGGTGGATGCAGAAATAAATAAAATGGTTTACGGCAGGGGGAGTTTATAGAGATCGGCGGATGTTGAAACGAACGAGGGGAGTAAGCGCGGGAGACGTCTGATGGAAACAAACGAATATGCAAGTGGCACGGGACAGGGGAAGAAAAATGAGAGGAGATGAAAAAGGGGAAGCGTAAGAGAAGGAGGGTAAAGGGAAGGGATGAAAAGCGATTATCGGATGAAAGTAAAGAGAGAGACAGAGAAGGAATGAAGGGAAGAAGCTGAAGGGAAGATAATAGAAAGGTGTGGGGAAGAGGGAGGGGTGTGCAGGACGTTTGCATAAGAAGAAAAATGAGAGAAGTAAGGGAAAGAGAAGGGCAAGATGGAAGAGGTGAAGCGATAATCGGATGAAAATAAAAGACAGGGCGGCCACTGGATGCCTTTTTTTTCAAAATCAGGACTTGGATGGCTGTGGGTAAGTTATTTGAGGATGTGTCCGACAGCTGAGGTCACCTCCACCATATAGCTTAACCCTGCGCTCAAGAAATGGATGCGCTCAAGAAATACGTACAAACTCCTGCTAGACCATGCAAGACGTAACCAAGGCTATTTAAATTGGTTCTTATGCAACTTCAAAGAACTGCGGTACAAACCGCGCCGCAAGGTTAACGGAGCCACCCGCTAGTGACCATACAAAAAGAAAAATTCCCTATGGAAGAGGTTAGAGCACTCGGCGTGGTTCGGGTCTCAGTCCAGGTGAATTACTTTTTTCACTGTGCAGTTCAAACAACTGGTTTCCAATTCTTTCGTGATATCTACCACTAAACTTAGAAAATGAGGAAAGGTGAATCGGAGGCAACATGCTAGGATATTAAACTATTCGGGTGCATGCCGAGTGTTGTTGGTGTCTGCACGACATTTCGTCTGATGTCAATTTAGGATTGGAACATTAAATGTGACATCACTTCAAATCTGCGGAAGACTGAAAATTCTGTACTCATAAAAGTGGAGGATGGGCCTTGGCATTTGGAAGTCAGTGAGATTATGTAGTCTGAAGAATATGACTTTTGGAGAGGAAGCAAAAGGATCATACACACAGGCTAATTAAACATGCAGGGGTAGGAATTATGCTTAAGAAGAGCACTAGAATTCATATGAAAAGCTTCCTCCAGTGTGAAAAAAAGGAAAGTCATAGTTAAGATAGCAACTAAGCTGCAGACACAATAGCTGTTCAAGTCTACATGCCTATGATGTAGTATGAAGAAATAGATGTAGTCTGTGAAACAATTGAAAAATGTGAAAGAAGAAAATTACTGAATAATGCTTGGACACTGCAATGCCAATAACACAAGGCCAAGAGGGTATAACTAAGGGTAAATGCGGATAAGGACAAAAGAATAGATGAGGAGAACCGCTCATATAATTTAAAATAAATTAATAGTAGCCAGGCCAGTTCGTATTAGAGCACATTCAGAATAGAAATTTCACGGAGAATGAAACAGATTCTCAGGCAAGCCCAAAACAACTAAAATCATACGACCTCTATTCATTTCAACTTTTTCAGGATGTAACGAATTCACTTCCCTTTTAATTATTACCAATGCCTACATTTCCTGAGTACCTTGACCTATTAATGAAAAAATGTCCTCACTATGTGAAGTAAGGCTTTCGAAGGTAGAAGTCATGTTTCCTCAGAAATTCAAGACCTAATAATCCCACAAAAATGGAAATAAGGACATACTCAATAGACCAGAGATTCTGTAGCTCATTCCTTTTGAATTTACTGACTCATGCTGAAGGCAATTATGACTTGGGATTGGCTAGTAAGGAATTACCTGTGCATCCGTAATCCTAAGAGAAACAAATATCCCATCATCCTCAGGATGAGTGTCCAAAATAGGGCCTAAAATTTACTTTCAGTGCATATAATTATTTGACAAAGATCAAATAAGATCTCCAGTGCCTCATTTAGGCAAGGTACCAAAAGCACTAAGCCAACACACAAAAAGTGCCTAAATCTCTTATTGAACACAAACTGATTTCGAGTTGGGAAAACAAAATTCCAGGTAAATTGTCATTTTCCCTGACTTTTACAGGTTTTCCAGGTCTGTAGTAACCCTAAAAAAGTTGGATAAAAATGCACTGATATCGTTCACAAATCGTAGAAGAAGGCCACCTAAAAATGTTTATTAAGAGCAATAGATAGCTAAAACCTTTACACGAATAACAAATCAATCAGATTAAAGTTAGAATTGAATGTTTGGGATTTGGGAACACTAGTAGTCAAACGTGGGAACAACCTTACTCACTCGTGCGGAGACAGTATGTAAGGAATATACCATTTCGCTGAAATGGGCCTCCTGAGTAGCTACCACTATGTTTCACTACCATCATATTTGGGGAAAGTTATTATTTAAAAAGCGCTAAGGGTCTGGAGCTTCCATCCGACGCGACGGACGGATTAATGTACTCGTATTTGAAATTCTCTACAAATGTCACACGAGTGCGGATCAGGATTCAACTGAAAAATCTCCGCCACCACCAGAATTCAAACCCGGCTCCCTCCGGATGGGAATCCAGTACTCTAGTCGCCAAACCAAACCAACCCGATCCCCGGTTGTTTTGGCTTGATATTATTTTTTTGGGAAGCGGCCGATAACTGAAGTCATTTTCACAATTTAGGATGCATTATTCTGGAAAATAAAACAAGGATAAAGAGAAACCTGAAATCTAAATTAACCGTCTCTGAAGGTAAAGAAGCCCAGTTAACCGTCTTAGCCGATGGACGGATAACAACACTTGAAATGCTCTCCGCAATTCATCAATGCATGGATCGGAATTTAGTGTAAAAATGTTCTTCACAGTCAACATTTGTTTGGGCTGAGAATTCAGTACTCCTGCCCACACACAACCAGGTAGGTTGTGTATTTGGGAATTCAACCGAGAATTGAGGTAATTTGCGCCATATTCAACAGATGCAGGAGATCAACAAATGAATTATAAATGCAGCTGAAGACAAGGTATGGAGGAGGAAAACAGAGATACGGAGGCCATGGGTAACACAGGCAGTCTTGGACCTAATAGATGAAATAAGTAGTGATGACTCGAAACTCGAAAACAGAGGATAAACAGCAGCTTTCTAAAACAATAAAAATTCAATCCGCCGTAATGCAGGAAAGACCGAAGAAGTATGGATGAAAGAATCAAGTAAACAGGTCGAAGGAAATCTCTTCCAGGGAAAAGTTGATGCTGCTTACAGAACTGTAACAAGTTACTTTAAAGAACATCCAATAAAAGTTAATGGCATTCGGAGTGAAGGAAATAAAATTCATATTAAATAGAGGACAAATCGAAGAGATGTAAAGAGAAGTTACCTGGAGAACATATAGAAACAGCAGCAAGACACTGAATTCCAGGATACTAGAGAATGAAGACACTGTGGATGAAGATGAGAATGTACTCCATTTAAGATCAGAATTTGAAGCTGCAGAAAGGATTTGAGAGAGATAAAGGCGCCAGAAATTGATAAAAATTCCCTCGGAGTTCCATGCAGTAATTGAGTAAGCAGGATAGTGGACTCTGCATACGCTATACAGATTGGTATTTTACATTAACTCAAGCGAGCTAATACCAACGGACTTTAAAGATAATTTAATCATGCCTATCATTAGGAAGACCCCCTGCCACACACCCTTGGGATAGCTTACAGAGTATTTTATAGATGTAGAAGAAAAGAGCTGAGGGATGCAAAGACTTAACAACAATTATCACCACAGCACATGCATCGAAATTTCTGATCAGAATCGTCTACAGGAGGATGGAACATAAGATGGAAACATTCCTAGATGAAGACCATTTCTGATTCAGGAAAGTAGGGGAACTATTTTAGGCCTGAGACTTATCATAGATAAGAGGATTCAAAAGGACCACTCAATACACATTTACTCCATAGACCTAGAGAAAGCATTTGACAATATGGACTGGAACAGAATGCTGACTACACTGAAGAGCATAGGAGTGTCATTTTATGACAGAAGAGAGCAATATGCAGGGTGTGTGAGGAACAGATGGCAGTTGTTAAATGTGGCGGAAATGCAGGGAAAGCAGAGGTGAGGAAAGGAGTACGACAAGGATTCGCGTTGTCACATATGATCTTCAATATACACATTGAAAAAGCCATGAATGAAAAAAAGGAAAAATTAAAAACAGGAGCACAAATGCATGGAGAATAATCAAAATGCTACACTTTGCTGATGACATTGCATTTCTTGCTGATGAGAAAGAAAATCCGACGAGAATGCTAAACTGTACGGGCCAAACTCTGAAGAAGTACAACCTGAAGGTTAATTTTAAGAAGACCATCGTAATGGTTTTTGGAATAAATCAAGAAGAAAGAATCACCGCTAAACTAGGGCAGCAAAAACTCGCGCAAGTGGAAGGATTTTGTTATCTGCGAAGCAGGATCTCCAGCAATGTAAGAAGCAAGAGAGAAACAGTGAGTAGAAAAGTCCAAGCAAAGAAGACATTCTACCAAAAGAGGAGTCTGCTGATAGCCGGCAACACAAGCCTGGAAGTTAGGATGCACTTCATTAAAACATATATTTGGTGCATGCTCTTATATGGCAGTGAAGACTGAACAATAATAACAACTGATCAAAGAAGACTGAAAGTAACGGAAAAGTGGAGTTACCAAATGATGAATATTAAATAGACGGAGAGAATTACTTACGGAGAAGTCCTACGAAGAGCTGAAGAGAAAATAAGCAAAATGAACACCCTGTGAAGAAGGAGAGACAAACTTATTCGGCACATTTTCCGACGGAGAAATTATGGAAGGAGAAATAAATGGAAAGAATTATAGAGAAAGTCCAAGAACGGAATACACTAAGAAAATCATGAAGGACGTCAAAGTAAATAAGTATGTAAGAATGAAGTGGATGGCAGATAGGAGATTGGAATGGAGAGCTGCTGCAAACCAATCTTCGGATTGATGACAGCTGATCATGATGATGAGCGACAAGTGGGTGATCAGATAAGGGAAAGATCATTGAGGAATGGAGGAAGAGCGGAGAGAACCTTAGTGTTCACTTAAACCAGTTATTTACGACAGACGTACGTGGCCCACAGTTTAAGGTCCTCTCCAACGGAAGGGGTACTAAGCTTGAAAATTTCTCCATAATACATCGACGACCCGTAATTCAAGTGCTCTCCACACAGCAATCAAGTGCGTATCATTAATGAAGTACAATCCGCTACTACCGGGATTCAAACCCAGGCCTTGGGGATAGGAGGCCAGTACTCAATCCAATGTACTAATTCCGTCACCCATACGAAACCAATCCCATCAAAATCTAGGACTGTTTTATGGTTTTCCGGGAAGCAATTCACGTTCTTTAGGGGTACCGTAATACATTAATGAGGCGGATGTCGGAAAATCTTATTGATTTTCTGGCTTCCTTAACTACCACTCTGAAACATCCTGATAACAGCCTAATCATTCAATTTAACAGAGCATTGTGAAATAAAATTAAAATGAGAACCAAGATGTGAACATACATCCGCACCTTTTATAATGACCATGAAAATGCAGTGATACATGATTAATAAGGCACTTACGTATGGTTATCGTTAACGAGGAAATTTTATCAAGTGGCTGGGATGTTGTGACGCCAGCATAAGTATGCAAACGCATGGAAAGTGGTGATTTCAAGGAGTTTTTCCCGATTATAAACATTGTCGATCAGTGTAAATAGACTGATTCAAGTCCTCATTTGTGAAACTTGGACATGGTACTCAATTTAATGGCTAAATACTAATCGTATTTACAATTTATTTCCAACCATGGTTTCAGCAACCAATTGCTATTAAAAAATAAAATGCAAATATCCAAGAATATCAATAAATGTATCCGTCTTATATTATCCGTCTTATACTACGAAGCTTGGGTGATTGCGAAAGTCTAGAAAGGAGGGTGAGAGCTGTGGAAATGGATTGCCCAAGGAGTGCCAGGTTATCACTCAAACATAGATTTACTGACCGTGAGGTCCACAATCGATTGAAAACTACACATATGGTAATACACAAAATCGAAAATAAAAAAATCGATAGCTTGGTCACTGCTAAGAATGGCACCTGGACGAAACACACGCGGTACACACAAGATGATTATAGATAAAAGGTATATGTATAGATTTATAAAATAGAGAGCTAGAGGAAGAAACAGCCCAGGATATTATAAACATAAAGCGGATAGGTTAGGAAGGTTTGACTATCAAATACCGTGAAAATTGCAATCATTGGATGAAACCATGGTCAAAAATAACTTTTGAAGTGGATAGTCAATAAGCTATTAGTTTTACTATAATGATTTCAAGTAGGATGGCCACCCTGTAAAAAGAAGGAAGGGTGGAAGTTTCAAGGAATAATAGAGCGGCAGACGGGAGGGGGTAGGTTAGTCGGGGGGAGGACCATGCGAGAGGATGCGGGAATGGAACTGAGGGCGGGGGAGAGGTTTGGGACGAACGAACGAGAGATGAGGAAGGGAAAGAATGGGGAGACACATTGATTGATTGTGTGCGGGGAACTATCCACGTCCTATCTACCACCACGAAAACTCTTCCCACCATTCTCTCCCACTCCCTCCTCCGCACCACACCACCACCGACGCCGGAGCCGAGCACCGGTGTGGGCGCGGGTGCGGGAGGGTGTGAGGCGCAGCGTCCGCACCGCATTGAGGTCGCCCCAGCACCGCGCCCCCGGGACGAAGATGAGTGATGGAATACATGACAGATACATGGATGATTTCCCCCGGATTCAAAACCCAATGTGGCAATAATGACTCAGGGTGTGGGTACGAGAGAATGCTGAGGGGGTGGCCTGTAAAAGGAAAGGGGTTCTGGGTGCGGCGTACTAATAATCGGCTTTCAACCCCACCGAACCCCTCCCCCCCTTCCCCCAAGTTTCCGGTGCCCACCCTCTCCATCAACCCCGAAACGTGGTATTTTGGTGACCCGGTGGAGTGATGCTGGGAGGGGAAGATGATGGCATGGGGCATTGAGAGATGATGAGGGCAAGGAAGATCTCCTCTTCTCAATACATATTCCAAAATCCGACCACCTAACCCTCCTCCCACTACCCTACTGTGCCGAGGTACCGATTCGGGAGGAGGATTCCGAGCAAAGGACAATGGAGACTAGAGCACTTGAATGCAGTGCGGGGGAGAACGATGGTGACTATACGTTTTCGGCTGCTCATCTTTCATGTCCAGACAATAGAGAGTTCTTCACTTTTTGCCCATAAATATTTCGTTTCTCCGGTAAAATAATAGAAGACTGTAGAAGTGAGTCGCCTGCATGGAGAAGGACAGTAAAATTGGAACTTACAAGAATGCCGTGCAAAGTGATTACTTTACTCACGCACTACCTGAGAGGGAAGTAGAAAAAATATGGTTCAATGCTTGAACGGGTCACAAACAAACATGAATCCATTTCCATTTTTCTTAATTCGTTCCCTTCTTCATGGTTGGTGTCCCAAATACTCCCTTCCACGCGCCAACGAGGAGGCTCGTAGGATAGTATGTAGTGGTATAAGTTAGACTGGAAAGATAATGTGCAGCATTCAAATGACCTTTTATTTACATATTTTGACGAATTTTTTCGGATTCTGTTATTTTTTAGATCATTATTACACGTATTGCGTCCACTGCTGGGCGATTCATCAAGAATAATGGGAATTTCGGTCGACTGTCAATGACAAACTAACCACCAACTCACTCGCATGATCGCACGCTTCTTCACTACCAAAACATTCGGCGTATTTCCCCTGCCTATCCCTTCCTGACTTGCCTCTTTTCCCCCATTACTATTATTTAAGGTTATACCGAAAGGTTATCACAAATGGTAGCGAACCTTATCAACGTTAAACCTTAAGTGCACAGAAAGGAGGCTAAAACCTATTCTTTGCATTTAAAAAATTAACCATTTTGTAATTTTCCACACTGTTTTAATATAACTGACCAGCTTCGATGCCACAACATCATCATCAATGTTCGACTCCGGTCAGTTGTATTAAAACAGTGTGGAAAATTACAAAATGGTTAATTCTAATGAAAAATTTCAAAGTGATTTATTCTTTAACACAGACACGGCTACAGAAGGTAATTCGCCCACCATAACGCTATTATTAGCAAATGCAACGTAATATATGTCTATCACAGCGAGCTGTTTTCCGTTACCCTTAGGTATCCCTCTCGCTTTCAGCTAATTTCTTTTTAAAACACGTGTTTCTTAGAAAGAGATTTATTCCAGGTAAATTCCAGCTTGAAAGAATGTTCACCGCTGACATCAAATAGACATTGTTACATTTCTATTGCTTCTTTTAAATGTCTTTGGAGGTTCTTGATATCACTGGAGGACACTTCTGCATTTTCGAAATAACGCAGTACAGCAAAAATAATTCTTAAAGATGAAGATGTATGAAAAGTCCTCTGAATACGTTAAGAGTAAAATTTTGCGTTTTAGTTATCCACACCTTTCATTGTGTTACATATATATATATATATATATATATATATATATATATATATATATATATATATATATATATATATATATATATATATATATATATATATATATATATATATACAATAAAAATACACTTGACAGTGAACTTATTGACTTGACGTGGGGAAAGAAAAGTAAGCCCTTCCTCAGCTAGAGAAAAAGTCTTCTCTCTTTTTACTTTACTTTCCCCACCCCCTGTTAAGTGTGTATGTATATATATGTATATATATATATATATATATATTTTCTACAATATACACAATTCATTACAGTAAGTATGCCTAAGACATTGATTCTGTGCAATACTCGTAGCTCAAAATTAGGAAATAAATCTGCTAGAATTCCATATTATTTGGTCCATACCCGATACGCAGATGCCTTAAAATGAAAATATCGCGATTTAAAATGTTTCCCGGGTATAAATGCTGTGTCTGTCAAATGATTGAGGTCATATGAAACATAGCCTTACATCTATATATCCTTGAAGCGTGGTCTACCTCTTTTTAGCAAAGGAAATAACCTAATGGTATGAAACCCCCAACCGGTAACCACTATTAATACAGCAAATAGTTGTGGTGTTTATTCATGAAATCCATAATGATGCAATCGATTTGACTGTCCCTACTTAATGCATACACGCATATGCATAATTCCATATGAATACGTTCATAATTCATGAAAATGAGTCACTTGGCTTTGAGCTCCCATTAACTAATGGCTAGAAAATCTCAATCAATAGAGCGCCAAAACATATATACACCATCATAGCAATGAAAAGAAATTATAACGATTAATCTTCATACTCTTCATAATCTTCAAAATAAGTGTTTGTGCAAAATAAGAGCATAGGTGCGTTAAATCGTAAATTACAATAGAATCTTTTTGTGAAGGTGAGCTCGGATATAAGTCCACGGAGAAATAAGATGAATGCACATTCGGTGAAAATTTTAAAGGGAGCACAATAATGTAAAAAGAAGACACAATACGAGAAAATTTTAAATAAATTTTCTTTCTCCAATATAAAATAACAATGAAAAGCAACAACTTTACGATGAGAGTAAACCAACCTCCAAGTGATATGCCCTTTATACAGCTAACTGAGAGAATGGTTGCATGCTGTAATAGAAACTCTTATCTTGAAATTTAACTCTCTGTTCATGTAGCTCGTGTGATTGCACATTTACCCATGGAGAAGAAGTTTTTATATAACTTCCTCCGCACATTTTTGACGTCACCGAAGCAACTCTCATAAATGACTGTGCTTGATGGAAATACGAGGGAAGAGATAAAAACAATGAAAATAATACTTTTTGCTCGACGTCCCGTCCGGATCTTGAATCCTCCTTTGCAGGACAATGACCCAATGGATCCCTATTCTCCCCGAATCCACCTGGATCAGCAAAAATCGCTTCAAAAGACAATGCAGTTACCGAGAATGACGTCGGTGCGGGGCAACAGGGCTTGGCGTTGAATCTACCGTAAGAAGGCTTAGCTTATCTGCACTTAGCCATTCCTCCTCCCTAAAGTACTCCGGTTCATGAGAGAGTATTTGTTATCGGTGACAGATAAAAAACGTAAGGCCCAATATGACTTTAAAACATGCACCTCGAAAGGTATACATTGGAAGTAATGAGTGGAAATTTCAAAGGATCCATGATAAGCATGGGATTTTATATTGCACCTCTTTGAAAAAGACAATGACTTCACAAGAGTGACTTTAATGTGATGAAATATTCTTCTCCACTCGGAGACATGCCGCGAGATAAAAAGCATGCAGCCTTCCGTAAAAGAACCTGAATGTAGCAATGTTTCTCCCTAACCATTAACGCCGGTGGAAAAACCTTCCTAATGATAAATGAGTAAATAAGCTGAGAAAAGTAAATACTGCCACAGATTTTTCAGTTAGAGGCATTTGATGCGAATTGTATTCTCTTTTGTGCGAAAAACGACCAAAATAAATTCGTTATTATTGTCAATATCTTTAAATAAAATATAATATTTAATAATTCACTTATTTCGCGACCCGTTTCGACACACAGGCATTATCGTCAGGTGGAAGATGACGACTATGCGTAAAAAAGGACAATTTTAAGTTTTTATTGTCTGATTGAGCCATGATTTCTTCACTCTTTTCTGTAATTCAGCGGATTGGCATTTATTTTTCCATTTTATCACGCCATCAAATCTGAAGTCGATCCCTTTCACCTTTCTCCAGTGTAATGGCGTGTTAATAAATAATTCCAAATATTTTCAGCTTCATCTTTTTCAGGATGTAATTATGCACACCCTTAAATATTGAACCTTATTAATTTATCTTTGATTACGCATACACAAGATTTAATAATTCAGGCACCACGGATTTTTACCCACATCATGTCAATGAATGATCACCAAAATCCATTTGTCAAATCTTTCGTTGTCTCTCGGAATTCTAGATTTAAATAGATCATAAAAGTTATCAGTAGCTCGTTATCTTTATCAATGAACGAGCTATAATAGCAGCTAACCTTAATACTTTAGATTGTTACGCAAAATTTACCAATATGACTAATTACGCTGTGGATAGAGACATTTCCTATGAGAGTTAATCACTCATCGTATGATTTTATCCAAATTCATCAATAGTACCACGAAAGAACTATGCAAGAGAAAGAATGAAAAGATAGCTGAAGTTCATTGGTCTTAGTTAGCGAAAATTACACTGATTTTAAAGAAGTAATGAGTATGTATTAACCACATCATATAAATTCTATTCGTCTAGTTTCGATGTTTTTTCAGATCATTATCATGTATACCACTCCCATCAAAGTTTTAATCAATAATGGCGTATAACCATAAAAACTAGATGTGAAATTGAATTATCTGAGCGAAGAATTGCAATTTCATAATTCTTCGTCTATGGAACGGTACCGCATCACCAGCCACATTTCTATGCAAGTTAGACAGCATGATAATATAGGTGCATACAACAACGTACAAGTTTCAGAAATTTTGATTTAGTACATATTTCGTCAAATGGTCATATTTTCGCCAAAATCCTGACAAAATTCCTAACTCTCTGAAAGTTGGCATGTAACTAGTTTAGGGTGCATAGAATTGGGAAAAAAATTGTTTCGTGGAATTTGGTTATCAGAACTAACAACATTTTGCATTTTAACCCAAGAATTCAGTTTTTTTCAGTGTTCTCGAAAACTATGGGCGCTATTCACAATCGGTTCTGACAGAGTGAAAGAGCACGCAATTCCGCATAAAAAAGCATATTTGGAGTATATATTTCAAGAATTTCCCGATTTAAAAAAAATCGAGAAAATTTGTCCCATGTAAAAATACGGAAGGAGACCAAGAAAATGGCATTCAACAATTAGAAAGTATGTAAAACATATTAAGAACATTGTTTAATTAAATTAAAACATAAAAATCCAGTGAACTCGTGTTTCATAAACAATATTGTTGAGGAAAAAGTTCACCAGGCTGAATGATTATAACTACACAATCGATTGAAGGGGTTAAGACTTTTGAGAATAAATAAAAGGTTAACATATTTAATACTTTTCTATAATACAAAATTTCATAGTCTTCCTCAAGTTCATTTTGGGTTACTGGATCATCGGTTTCATCATCAGACGCATCGCTCTTACTGGCTATTTATTTATTGAAATTGGTGTACGAATTTGTTAAGCATGGGGAACACAATGAAGTGCAAAATAATCCGTTCTTCTTCATTTGTAGGGCAGTACAATCATGGCTCACGTTCTTACTTTGCTGATGAATGTTCTCAATCTCCAAAACAGAAAAATCTTCACCAATGCTTCACTTTTACTAGTTAAATTTGAAAACACCGAAATTCCAGTATGCAAACACACGTCGAGTAACAACAATAAACAACCGACTTCTGTCGTCTCCCGCAGCACGGCGCTAGCGCAGCACGGTGTTTGAAGATATTCTCGCCTCATGCAGTCGATAAGGGGACTTTTGTTGGGATTAGTTCTTTTGTCCCTATAATCCAAGCATATGCTCACTATGTGGAACGTATTGGGGAACTCAACCTCTTGCGTTTCCACGCATAACATATTATCCTGAGTCCTGTAGTTCGATTCATTCATATCATTCATTAAAGTAATCTACCGGTTAGAGGTTATGATGAAAGTCAGAGAATATCCAAAGAACTCTTACACGTGCCGTGCCCTTTCTACGTCTAGTCTTTCTTTATTCATCTCATCATAAGTCCTACCTTTCTTCATCCCGTCCATAAAACCTAATCTCTTTCTTCCCCTTCCCCGTCTACCCAACATACTTCCCTCTATCACGGCACTCAGCAAACCATCGCCCCTCATTACCGCTTTCAGCCACCTACCCTACCTTCCCGTATTCTCATCTATAAGTTTCCTCTCCTCGCCCACCATGTTCCTCATTTGTCTTCCTTTCCGTCCAACGCACCTTTTCCATCCTCCTCCACACCCACTTCTCGAAAGCCTTCAGCCTAATTTCTTCTTCCTTTCTCAAGGTCCACGTTTTTTCCCCATATAAAATTCTAATTTTATCTCAAAAATTAAAGAATTCGTGTCTTAGCGCATTTTTGAAATCTCAATCAATTTGTCCATCTCTAGCGAAATTTAAGAAACAGTCAAGACGAGGTCTCGAGGATCAATTTCCTTATCTTTATTTTTCGATAACTTTCTTCTTGACCCGTTTATACCGTCAAGTTTGAGAAACAGACCCGTGACCTCATAATATACCAAGAAAGTAAAAGAAACTCCATTTTAGTTCAGTTGAACTGACAAACATTTTAATCATCGCAATCCAAAATGTATGGTATCTGGAAGCTATATGCACAATGATTCATGATATCATCCGGGAATTTGGAAAATATGCTGTATTTTAGTAGCTCAAATAAAGTATCCAGTAAAACTACCCTGATGACAAGTGAAACTCATGCTCAATGTTACCACATAAGGAACTTTTTCAGGAATATTAAAGCCTAGGGCTTCATGAACATCACGCTTTTTGATTTTTGAAAATCCAATGATTTTTTGCCGAGTTATGATGGACTCTGCGGGCCGACAAGAATGGGAATTCATGTATTTTTCAATGGCGCGAAACCTAGGAGCCCCGCGCGTCATGAATATACTCAATGCCATTTCCTGACGAAATAACGTACTTTGGTGAAAAATGCATTCATAACTTTTTTGTCGAGAATTTTACGCTATTTCCCATTGTTGAATCTGATTTTTAAAATATTTCATAGTGTTCGAGAAAAATGGGGAAAACTACATTTTTCTGCTTAAATTCAAAAATATTTTGGGTTCTGATAACCGAATCCCGTGAAACAATTTTTTTTCTAAATTGTATACGCCCTAAACTATATACATGCCAATTTTCAGTAAGTTATGTATTTTTTTCAGGTTAAAATCTGCATTGACTGGACTAACATGGTTAACCAGAGGATGATGCCCATGCTCTAAAACCGGTTGAACAAAATTAAATATCTGTGAAATGTTTTATTGCTGTATCATTTCATTCAAGAATAATTTTGATATATTTAGTTGAAGACTATTCCTTCAATTTCATTATTCTCATTCTTCCCAAATTCTTCCTAAGCTTGCTCCTGTTTTCTTCAGTACATGCTGAGATTATTCCATCTCTACATTTTACCGTCATCACTTCCTTTATACGCCCACGCATCTTCTTCCACTTTGAAGCCTATCTCTATATCTGGCAGTCGTAACTGATCTTCCGTCTTCTATCTATCTATATGCATAAATTTCTATTCCTGCTTCCATCCGTTCACCCATTCTCTACACGGAAGTTCTTGATTAGATGATACGGCAGTTCTTTTTTCAAATCCTAATGTTTTCACTTCTTATTGTATAAACTATTCAGTTTCATAAGATAGACTGTTTATTCGTTTAAATTAATATCAGCAAGTCGTCTTTCACTCTCTCCGGCGCATAAAAAAACTGGTAATTTATGTTATCACCAACCGAATGCATTTAGGCATATTGCGTTGCATGAGGCCTCGAGGCCATGTCATATTGAGGGTCTTTACACCGTGGTTTAGGAATGTCATTACCTTCGCTTGGAGGCAAAGTACATTGGCCACGAATACCAACGGCTCGGTCAGATTTTCGGTGGTTTCTCTAGCGTTACCTCCGACCCTCAGTTTCTGCGGTGGTGAGAACACGCGACGCATGCAGCGCGTCAACCGCTTCAAAAGAGCTTCACGCTCCGAGCGCCTCGGTGCGTCATTACGACGAGCGGCGGATGAGTCTATACGTCGAGAATCGTCCCCCATTTCCCCCATACGCCACTTCCCTTAACCACTCCCACCTCTATTACGTTACATTCCCCTCTTGAGGTCTGAGGGTGCCATGGTGAACATCTGCCATGCAAGTCTGCGTAAACCAGCAAAAATGTAGGTGGAACTGAATGAGGTTCGTATTGAAAACAACGTCTTTCTCCGTAATGTGTACGAGTACAACTCATACTATATGCATTTATCAGTTTAATCCTTTACAGCACAATACTTTAAAGTTACTTTAATGGTATGGAATGATACAATGTATACGCATAATATCTTTGCAAATCACTGTGAAATACACAAATGGCATGGTACGCAGTCACACGCGCGTATGTAGAGGTATGTATAACAAAGGAATGAGATTCGCCATGAAACATCGTTTGACATGGCTGGGATTCGATCTTGGGTCTTCAAATTACCGGTCAGGCTTGTTAGCCAGTTACACGGTTCGCCAGCTACACGGATAGTCAGTACACGGTAACTGGTTAATTATCTCAATTCCCGGTCAGAATGTATTCACCTGGATTGAGTTTACTCTAGGACGATAGTTGTGAGATCCAGGTTCGAATCCTGTTGAACTGAATATTTTTTCATTATAAACTTCATCCTTTTAGATTACATGTATGAGCATATAAGAGTTTAGTCATTCTTATATATTTTTTCTTCAGTGAATAGCAATGAACCTTTTCCTTGCCCTCAGTATGATTCGTATGACATGGTATGTGAAATTATTGATATTGCATGGTATGATAAAAGGGAACCCCTGCACAAGTCAGCCCACAGGATTATCAAAGCTTATTTTATTTTGACACGTACTGTATTCACGTTACACTGCACCATTAATAAACTACTTCCTATCATTTTTACCTAAAAATAGAAATCTTTGATCGGCGTAAACAATTCCTTGCTAAGGTAAGTGGCACGGTTAATGTTTATTGATGTCAGTGACAAACAAAATTGTGAGGTTCACTTAATTACAACACAGACAGAAGATTACGGTAATTTATTTAAAGGGCATGGTTTTGGCTTCGAAATAAAAAGAATGAAGCAGCATTCGGTTTTTAAAATAATATACCTAATATATAAATAAGACAAGTACATGACGGCACACACTGAAAATAATGAATTAACTACAAACGTAGAAAACAGAAAAATGGAAATTTAAACCCCACGAGGGAAAGACGAAGGTTTTCTGATGAAAGTCAACCTGAAAACGAGCACAGGATTGGAGGAATACTTTTTTTCCGAAATAACAACGAGACGGAGTGCCGGAAGATAATGGAACACCAACAAACAGGTAGCGGACACCATCAAAGTAACCATGCCAAGTATCAACCGAAGGATTAAATTTTGGGATAGGAATTTTCATCGGCAAAATACGATGGCGCAGGTATTACCCATCGCATATGATGGTGGTATGTAAATCACCTTACCATGAAACTTCTGTAGCATAATGAAGACAGATCCCAAAGGTATAAGGAGAAGGTAAATGGTTAACCATGCATATATCAAGATCCGCTGATATAGCAATGAAATAGGTTTCAAAGGAATTCGATAAAAGCGAATTGGCTCTGATACTGGATCTCCTTTTCCACCAAATAACGACCTTAATTTATGCTAGGATTAACTTTATTAATTATTCATGAGGAGAGGGTGATAGGAGGCATATCAGAAATTGGTTTTAAAAAATATCTCCTCGTCTCTGTGGGCTCACTATAAGTCATTTTTCAGTGGCGGTGACCCCATTAGGACGTTCATTATGGTCCTTTAAGATATATAAAAAGGTCGCTTTCGTATACGTTTCACAGGCAAGACTTCACTTTCATGGAAAATTGATTTATGTCTTAATAGCGGAATTAACACTTGGAAGACTTCCCATTTCGGCATGCTGCTCTCGTGTTACAAGAATGAATAAAAAGGAGAAATAGGATTACTAAAATGTGAAATCGTATTATTTGCGGTAATAGAGATAGGGAAGTGAAAAAGCATTGCTTTTTATACCTCGCTCTAGAACAGTTCAAAAGTATCTTCGTAATTAAAACTTATTATGTACGGGAAGTATGAATCAGCTTTGATGTCAAAAGACACCTCTTAAGGAGGCATTGCGTACATAAGTGACACATTCAATTTCCATTTGTTATTCGGCAGGTTTCCTTACTAAACAGTTTACCTGCGCCGTTAACATCCCAAAGAATAGCAATTTTTGGTAGGTATGTTGTTATTCTTTTTAATTTTGCCGTAAACTGCTATTAGGCCATTAGGTGGTAAGTAATTTGTAGAAAACAATTTTTCCCAAGTATCACGTATCATCCATATGACAAAGAGAAAAAAAGCAAAAGCAGTACCACAATTGAGGAGTTGCTTCTTAAATGTCTTTATCAGTTTTGGGTAAGGATTTTAGAGTTTATTTGGAAGCGCATTCCATTCCCATACTCCTCTCTTTAGAAATTAAATGATGATTGTCTTTTTTTTGCCTTCCCAACCTTGTTTTACAATCATTGTTATTTTTTCCGATAAGTTAGGCTCATTTCATTCTCTCTTCCATTTCACCCCAATCAATGCATTTTGTGCGTCTTGAAAATACTTTGCAAGACCTTGTACTTACCTCCGTCCCTCGAGTGATTCCCACCCCAAGCTTTCCAGCATTTGCGTCAAAACTCTCATCCCATCGAAATTTCCAGAAAACATTTTAGACTTTCTTTCCATGGGCCTTGTCAATTTTTTCTATTATTTTTTTCGTGGGGATCCCACACACTTGTGGGATACTCAAGCATTGGTCTCACTTTTTTAAATATGCTCGTTTTCTCACTGCCTTAATATTTTCAATCAAGTTCCCAAATAAAAAATGAATATTTTAATCTGCCTTCACAAAAACCTGTTCAAAATGAACTCCCCATCGTAGATCATTGTAAAGATGAACATATATTTTACAAATGTCCCGAAAACGTTTTACAAATGTCCCGAAAAACGTTTTACAAATACCTTCAATTTATGTAACAGGAAGCTGTGAGAGTTTGTAGATGTATAGAAAAACCTTAATGGGGCAATTTAAACACTCTTTGAATCCTCTTTTCCATCTAATCCCTTGTGACGGGATAGGATGATACAAGGATAAAAAGCAAAGGTCGTGACACCGTAAAAAGTAGGTCAACAAGTCCACAAAATAAGGCATTAGGTCAATGAGTCGAGTACCTTAAACTACTTTAACATTTACGGAATATTTACAACTCGGAAAAGAACAAATTTGTATTATTCACTAACGTTTAATAAAAGTAAAATGCAATATTAACAGTATCAGGCGTCAGCTTGTGGAAATGTGGTCCAGATAACATATTAAAGAAATAAATGTAAATTTCCACGGAAATGTATTCCAAAAAGTAATTTTTTTGCAAGCTGTGCTATTATCAAGGTACCATGTGAATGGTACCTAGGTATCAAGAGAAATTTATGATGGTATATGATGGCGAAACCTAGATGAGTTTAATAAATGTTCTTTGGAAGTTTACAAAGTTTTTTTTAACATAAAGAGTACATTAGTTATAACAGTCGACAAAATTTCAAGGCTATGGGACACGTTAAACAGTGTCAAGGGTCGCTGAGAGGATAGTATTATGGATAATAGCAGAAAACCGCAATATTCGGACTATTGACAGCTGATGACGAAAAGCTATAAGCTCTTACATAGGTCACTAAGAGTAAATACAATATTATACATAAGATATAAACCTCTGAATATGCCATACGAAGAGTTGGAGGGAAAAGCAGCATGAAGAAAACTGAGAATTAAAAGATGTAAACTAATTGGGCAAATTTGTCGACAATTTTCTATTAAGAAGAATAATGAAAGGAAAAATGAATGGAAAGAACTACAGGGAGAGATCACGAATGGAATGCACCAGGCAAGTCATGAAGGACGTTAAAGAAAAGAATAACGTAGGAATAAAGCAATTGGCTGATGGGAAAATGGAGTGGAAAGCCGCAGCAGACCAATATTTAAATTGATGGCTGCTGATGACGATGGGAAAGAATAAGGATTTGGCAGCATCCTCGAATAAATAAAACTTCTACAGGAAAACACCTCCCTCTTGTAAAGAGTTATAGCGATGGTCTATAATAAAGTCGGCAACATGTGAGTAATTTATTTTTAAAGCGATAAATATTTTGACGTTCAGAAATCAAACGCGTTAAAAATTAAAAAGCTTTCTCCGCCAGAAACTAAACCCCCAACACAATTTCAGAGACAAAAGTTCATCGATGAGTGGATTACGACGAACGGTGGTCGAACGGATGGGATAAAGCTGAATGGTGGGGAAATTACTGAGGGAATATATCCAGAGACTAAGATCATTTGGCCCTGATTGCGTCATCCACGAGGGAATCAATGGAGCAGTCATTTCCATAGCGAGACCAGCGCCGAAATGAAAGATAGCTCCACTTAGCCTTCACATTTTCGGTGGAAATTAGGGCGGCCAATTACTCGTACGTTGAGCTCGACCCAAGAATCCTTTCCGGGATGGCCTGTTATTTTTAGATTATGTCACTCGGAATTAGGGAAGCAATGGGGATAAATATAGCATTGATCTGTCTCCAGCTGTCGTTAAGATACGCCAATTTCAAAATCCTTTAGTAATTTCAATTGAGATTTCCACCCGCCGGGGAATTACGAATGAAATCACAAACCTTGGAATGCTCACAAAAGCTCAAAAGAGATTCAGATATGTGTATGGGTAGACATGTACACTTGTAGCATATTGATATTTCCGTTATTACAGAGCTGATATTTAGTAAAATAATGTTCGACAAAAGGAGCAGAAATTTACGGACAGTGAATCAAAAATGACCTCCACGGTGAACTACGTTGAGAATCGAGGTCTCCCCAAACGGAACCATTGTTTAAATTTATCTTGATTACCTAACTGCCCAAAATAGTACTTCTAAAATGGAATGGAAACGATGTAATTTTTATTTTACTGGAGTCAAACTATACTTAAAACTAAAAATCGTCCCCTCATACATAGTCAGATGTATGCAATTATTGTACCAATATTCCCCACACGTTAACTAGCTGAGGGATTATCTAAACTGGACGATTTACAACAATTTTAAAATCCGTATTAAACGAAAATACATAAAACCTATAATCAATTCTAATAAGATTGGTTGAGTAATACCCAGTTCACATTACTAGATTCTTACCATTGCACAAAACGTTGGTAATTTCTACACGCACCAGTCTTTAATCACCACAGTAATATTGGTATTTTCTACCTTTCACGTGCACCGTATTTATTCCTCATTACCAACCAGTCACTTGTAGATGATGGGGAATGATCTCTTGACCTTATACATGTGCAACCAACGATCGATTGGACGGCCGGAAACAACTACAGTAGATACATAATATGTTTACCCGGGTAGAAAAGTTACCATGGGAGGTGCCAACTGGGCGTTGCATTACCGATTCTGACTCTTGTAACTGATTACCATGGTACTAAGCTAGTAATGCGAATGGGGCATAATGAAAGAAATATCAAAGTACCTAACAAACTGCTCAGAAATATAATATTGAAGATACAAGACGAAAAATTAAAATCCTGCATGAGAGGATCCTCTTACACTTCGAAAATACATATGTCAAACTCCATACACCAACTCCTGAGTGAGGATATTCGTACATTTCTTTTCCATTTACCTATTCAATTAAAATACTGAAAAAAAACTTAGAAACCGTAAATTTAAAGAACTAACACATGTTCTAGCAGTATTTCCTCTTTTGTGTATGCTAGTACTACTTCATTTTTATTGGAAATGTCCTATTCCTTGAAAAACATCATACGAAGACTTCAAAAAGGACCGTTGAAACTTAATACACAGCTTCACAGAAAAGCACGAAAATACGGAATGAGCAATTAAGCAACCCAGTAAGCGTTTCTAGATGGAATATTTACGCTTAATGCGTTCGTTCATCTAATTAGTGCAAGCTCATTAGAGCTGTTAATGAGGCCAGTCTTTGAAAGCAAAGCGGTCGCTTTCCGAAGACTCCGAAGATCCAAGCGATAAAATTTACAAAGAGTCTGCAGATCAAAAGATGTCACCAGCGAGATCATCTGACTGAAAGTTGAGGAAACAAACACGAAATTTAAGCCGTATGCTTATGGCGTAATATTTTAACACTCTGTCGACCGAAATATTCTGGCACATGTTAGCCGTAACCTTCACACACATCACAGCGCAAGCACCTGGAAAATAAAGCACAGATGGGAGAAATTTGAGGTTTCGAAGCCCCAAAGGGTAAGTTGAAAAACTTTTTATGACAAACAAAGCACGCCAAAACTAATTGCTATAGCTGTTCATAATACTTGGAAAATATACACTTCCGGTTCTCAAGCCAAATTGGAGCTTGTCGAAGAGTAAATAGGTAATTACATACAAGCAGCTTAATTTAAAAAAATAACTGAGTAAGAGCAGAGGAAAAAAAGCATGTCTGAAATTTATTAAATCATGGCAGTTGCAAGGTGACAGACCTTGAAAGTTTTACTAACATGATCTTCAAGAAATTTTCTGTCAATATTTATGTGCATATTAAAATTTTTATTAATGCAACAACCTAGTCCGAAATGCAAAATTAGTCTTAAATGCAACAACCTGCATTTAAATCTAATTCATATGAAACTACACTAATCACTTTTACACCTCATTTTAACACACGAAACGTATATAAAAGACGCCTAAACACATGGTAATGGCCTTCCGAGGCTCTAAAAAACATCCTCTCCCGCCCAATTTGTATTAGCAACTATATTATTTCTTCATTAAATTATTCTTTTTTGTGGTTTTTTGTCCTAGTAAATGCCTCTTCAACATTTTTTATGATATAGCTGGCGGAAAAGGTAGTTCACTTGGGGACAGAGCCGAGTAAATATTGACGCGAAATAATGGACGAATTCGTCTCATCTGGCAGGAGAGGGTCAAGGAAGCAGGTACTGTGATATTATTGCATGATTGAGTGCATGGATAATAAAAAAATTAACTGAATCAAGCTGAAACGGGGTTGTGCCAAAGATCGAGTCCGTAGAAATGTAATCGAGAAAACCGTAACGCACAAAAGCCTAGCGACAACAGAAAATCCAGTAGCAACGAAGCATCCTGCATGGAAATGATCAACATCTCTGCCGCAACTGATTGGGGATTCATTCTCCCTAGAGAGACTGCAATGAAACTTTTGCACAACAGGAACGGCATTTGAAACTCCTCAGAGGTTAACTCAATCACACTTGGAAATGGAGACACCGGGAGAAAAATACTACGCTAAAACTCGATAATTTTGATTTGGATATAATGGTGAATGCTGCGGGAGAGTCTGCCTATAGGGATGGGAAGGCTCTAGGTTCCAACGAGAAAAGAACAGCGTGGCAAAAAGAAGACAGTGTTTTTCAACTTCCAAAACTATAGAGTATTTTTTATCATAATCAAGTATCCAAATACATCAAGTATCTTGTCGCAATTCATCATATCTAATCCTTTTAAAGCAATCAATTATCCCATGTAATTAAAATGATTTTTTAAGGAGTATGCTACTGTAATACTATCAAAAAAGGTTAAAAAAATATTTTTCTGAGACAGCACATGAGGCTTTTCGTTGCCTAATTGGAAACAGAGCAGCGGATGAATATACTTTAAAAATAGAAAAATACACTTTCTTTTAACTAAGCTTATAAAAATAAAAATGTTAAATGAACAAAAAATATATATTGCCGATCACTTGGTCTCCTGTCCTTCCCTACCACTTTCAACCGTCACAAACGCCGCGTCACACACTCCACCATTCCACCCACACCCACGTACCCTATGGCATCCACCCCTAATATAGAAACTCCCCTGTGTCCTTTGGAGAACCCCACACATACGAGCGACCCCCCTCCTCCTCCAGCACCCTCTGACCCTCCAACCTTCCCCCTTTTCCACCGCACTAAGGCTCAGGCACTCAACTCTCAAACCGCCGGCTCTAACAAGTTGCGGGGCCCTCTAATCACCAATTCGGACTGCTCGCTGCGGACTGGACCATACCTCCATCCTCTCCTCTTACCCCTTCTCTCCTTCTCTCACATATCCACTCTTCCTCTTCTGCCACATCCCCATCGCTGCACTCTTGGTCAAGCTACCTCATCAGCATCATTACGGACGAGGCAACCCGGTAATGGCCGACTCAAAAGGGAGGAGGAGGTGGAGAAGAGAAGAGGTCGGGGACCATACCCCCTCTATCTTGTCCATCCCCCATACCATTCCTCCCGACGTTTCCTCCTCTCTAAAACCCCTCGCCAAACCTCCACACACATACTCTCCGATGAGGGCTGGCTCAACCTTTGGGCGGGGTTCAGTCTGGAAAAGATGTGAGGCTTTAAAGGGTTCAAGCGCTGGTGTGTTACTAGGAGGTGGAGAATAAGACCCACTTGTCCCACATACCCATTGCCTTCCTGCCTTGGGGTTCATCTCTCTCTGGACCCCGCATCATCACCGCCACCGTGGAAGCTCTGACCACTCCTGTCTCGTCCCGTTCCCCCTCCCCCCCACACACGTCTTTTCCGAAGCCAGCAAACGGCTGGACCGAAAGGGGATTGCATTACTGCGCTTGGAAACCACGACCAATTCTACAAGTTTCACGTTAACCTCGTCGCGGCCCGGCTCGTTGCTTGCTTCTTTCTCCCCTGCGTTATTGATTTTATTCTACAGGCTTCCAAAAGCTTCGTTTAAATAGTGCAAATGCGCTGCTTTCAAATTAGAACTTCACAATTAAATTAAGTAACTTTGAGGTAGAAAAAAGCATTGATCCATTGTATCGAGGTGAGATGCATCGTTAAAATGCAGTTCATTGCGATTGCAGTAGCAAAAAAATTCGTAATGAATTTGTACTCTACGTCCTGCGAATATTTGCTGAAAAGCTTTTTTCATTAAAAAAATGTGTTGAGACTAGATTTTCCATCATCGTACGATGCTGCTGACGTACGATCATAAATCCTGCTGTAGAACAGCAGATCACCACTTTCTTAAACAAATTCAGCACAAGAAAAGTCATTAAAAAGCGTCCTGTCATCAGTGTTATTACCATGCAAACGGCTCTTCCCTAAAAACACTCTTCACCAAACGTGATAAGCAATATCCTAGAACTAAAGTATCCCTCTTCGTTTAAGGTAACCATTACAACCAAAATTTCTCTTTCACATCGAGGAGTTACCAAAACTTCACTATCTTAGTGCACGAGCATTAGGACTTCATTTACATACACTCTTTACGAAAGCTTTAGTAGAACATATGCTATGCAATATAACTGGCAAAAACATTATCTAACAAAACATAGCATGCAGATTACAACGCTGGTAAGCGTACGTTTATGAACAATTATTTTACTCTTTCTCGGATCCCAAAACCGGCATATGAAGAAGAAAGGCAAACAGCATTTTTGCATGAAAGGTATGAATAAATTCAAGTCTTCAACAAATGGAAATATTTCTTGATATTCATTCAAAAAAATATTTGTATGCCTATTTAAATATCCCGTAAGTAACTTATGAGGAAAAATAAATCCCACAGACAAAATGCAGGTATGTCATTGACCAAAATCCACTCGAGTAAAAAAAATATTTCCAAAACCAGCAAAAATCAGTGAATTCAGTAGTTAGACTGCTAAATAAATTATTATTATATAAACGGAACAAACTGTATTTTCATCTATATTTGAAGGTCAGGAAAAATAGTCAAAATTTGAAAGCATCTTCGTCACTCAGGTCCGCTACAATTTGTCGGAAATTCATAAACAAATCAAACTGATAAAAAAATAATTCGCAAACGTAGGTGGTAACAGTCGCGGAAACATCACGGATTCATCACACCTCTGTGCTCTGAAAAAATTGCCTCATTTGATATTTGATCCATAAATAAGGATCGGCAAAAATGTGAATAAATGAAAAAATTTACATTGTAACCTTTTTACGAGTAATTAGAAAGATCAAACGTCACGGATAATACATTCCTGGAATTTTTAAGCTTAGTGTATAATATTTAATAAGTTCGTTATTTAATCATGACAAACGATTTAAAAGTAATATGGATAGTATTAATAACTTGGATTTTTAAGGCACATTCATCATAAAAAATAAGGCGATGTTAGGAGGTATGATAAAACTTTACACATAACACTTCATAAATTCAAATGTTTTCACCAACGAAAGAATGCAAGCAAAACATCATTCACCTTAGCTTCCTTATTTTCGCGGGCTCAATAAAAATGATGGCTTTATTCTCTCTTTTGCATCACCTAAGATTTTGAGTGTAATAATTTTCACGCATACGTAATCCTCCACGCATACGTAATCCACAAATGTGAGAATAAATGGAATATAAGCCTGAATTATTTCACCCGATGCAAAAAAAAACTTCACAAGCAAAAACAAAATATTGCAATGACGTACCCAATCCTTTGCAAATGGGCATCAATGAAAGTTGAAGTCGGATGTTCATGTCTTACAAGCGATACGATAGTTTAATTTTATATATTCTATGGTATCAGTTGCGTATAATAGGATATCCACTTACACCCAAAGGAAGTAATGTGACAAAAAGTAGTTAATAATGGAGAAGGATAAGGAAAGTGCTATGTATTCTTCTAGGGCATTCTAGCTGTAGTGATAGTAGAAGTCTACGATTATTTAGTTTCGGATTCGATTGAAAACCTACTTATTGCAGATAAGCTTCCTCATAAGATATTAACAGTTATGGCCTGGGAATTGAATTTCTCGTGATAGCACGCAGACTTGCCTATAATTAACTTAAAAACATAATTTCTATCATTGCTTTGATGGCTTTGCTCGCTGCCTCATTGTTAAAACAATAAAATGCAAATAATTTTCAGTCACAGCAGCTTCCCTAACGGTATCGTGTGTAACGCAAGACAAGGCACGATAATTTAGGCCAAATTCGATTTAGAATGTCACAATACCGGGATCAAAGTCATCTTTCTGGGAAATATAACAGTTCGCCGTCTGCTGAATAGTAATGAGAACTCCACTGAATTAGAGATGAGAATCTAAGTTATCGACTATACAGATCAGCATGTTAAAATGAGATGAGGCTGGCGGAAGGAACAAGAAATAGCCATAAGAAATGTTGTATAACTATGCAGAACTAGGTTTTTTTGACTGAAGCGCGTAGGATAGGAATGGCAAGCACAGTGAAGAGCTGCGAGATACTCCTAAGCATCAGCTGCTATGTCAGATTGTGGTATTTTATTTTTTTAACTTTAATTGTAATCAATTTATAGGTACAAAGTGTCTCGGGGAAGATTTCCGTTAGTCGAATGCAAATAAAAGTTAAGATCTTGTGTATCTACGGTCTAATTAAAATTGATTTGTTTCTCACAGTATAAATAAGAACTCATTAACCACTTATCATTGCATGAAATAAGTACATAATCTCATTGTATCACCTAAGTCGATAACTTTGTTTTATTTGATTTCAAATTAAACTTCGAGGAATATGGTTTTTTCATGAAAAGCCACGTATTTTTATTTATTTATTCATATAATCCTTTCACGTATTACACTATCTGGAAGAAATTATCGTTGGTGGGAGCGATTGACCTGGTCGCCGTACGATCGCTTACCGCTGGCCGAGGAAACTTCGACCAGCAAGCCGCTACACTATGGAATAACACAGCCGTAAACTCATTCAGAGAACGGAGTTCGAACCTTAGGCTGAATTCCCGTACCGCAGGAAGGCGTCGCGACGCAAGATATATCACTCAACAATACCTAGCGTCCGGGATATAACGGGGAAAAATTTCGTACCCAAGGGCCGCGACTCAACCGTCATCCTTACCGCATTCCGACACCTTTTCACTACACAATCTGCTCCCCTTAGGTGATAACCGGCTGTCTGATGAACTTTTTCACGCCCTTACTCAAAACCTTAAAATAATTTATGAGTTAGTGCTTAGATTATTTAAGACAAAATTAATTTTGATGTTGTAACTTATGTTAATCCATCCTTATGATGTTATTTTTCTTATTTTTATTTCCATTCATGTAATCATTTGATCAGATTATTTTAGGTGCATGTGACCTTTCATTGCCACAAGGCATTTTCCTACTTGCTGCAATGTAAATTTTAAGTTTGAATAAATAAGAAATCATTGGCCTTGGCAATAAAGTAAAATAAGTGAAGTTGTAAAAACTACAGAGTGTATACTTGTTTAAACGGAAAATGACTCGGAAGAGCTTTATTGACATATTAGGATTTAGCAGGGGACAAGGTATAATGGTATACTGCAGTCAACAAATCATAAAAGGGAATGGATAACTTACGATTAGTATGTATGAAATATAATTCGATGCCACCTACCACTCAATATCCGATAAACTAAACCATTCATGAGCAAACAATACCATGGAACGTGTGATAACATACATTACATGGTATCGTTCGATATGCAATAACATGATTTGTGCTATACCATGAAATACGCGTTCTGATAAAATATTCCATATCACTCAACGTTCGATACCTTGCGATATATCGCATTTGCATGATTTGCATAAAGAGGTTTTATGCATGTAAATTAATATGGAATATTATGAATGACAATGAAAAAAGCTTTTAATATATTCAAATTATAATAATTTTAACATGTCTACTTTAAAAAATCTTGTTTTCCTTTGTCTTGCTCTAAGTATGATTTTATGGCTTGTTGTATAAAATAATTGATATTTCATGGTATGATTTAAGATAACACTAGCACTGGTCAATATTTAGGGTTCTCTAAATGAATATCATGATGACACTATCTGTAATTATGCTAAATGGCATTAATATATTATCTATATGTCTAATAATATGCACTTTGCGATTAAAAACAAGACATCACAATTGCATTAATATATTATCTATATGTCTAATAATATGCTCTTTGCGATTAAAAACAAGACATCGCAATGTGACATTGTAATTTGAATATCGCAGGGCCGATAGCGAGGAAAGATGCTAAAATAAACTGCAAGGGAAAGCGGAAGGCCTGTGGATTAAGGCTGGATGACTGAGTCAAATGAATGAGTTGCGGAAACCTCATCCCGGAGGCTACTGGTCCCCTCCCCTCATGACCCCCACCGTCTCTTTCTCTCAGCAACCTCCTCCCCCTAACAACTGCGACCACTAGCGGCCAGGTAACGCTCCAATGGAGCAAACAGCCCAGGACGAAACAATAAAAAAGTAGTCGCACGGCAAAAACTGGACTCAAGGCGAGTCATATATGCGCTTGAGGGTTCCGTTTGATGTCTGCTAAACTTCACCCACGACGAATAGAACATGCAATGAGGGATTGTTTGGAGTATGGAGAGGGGAAGGGAGAGAGAGAGAGAATTTAGAGATTTGAGGAAAAAGGGAAGGTCTCTTCTGACTTCTATTTTTGCTCTTTCTTCCCACTGGCGGGATGAATGAGTCCATCCTTCTCTCCCCCGTTCAGAAATATAAAGGATTTTTTTAAAATCTGTGTCCCTCTTAAGGGATTGCCTTATCGGTCATGAACCTGGCTCGCAATTTTTACTGCCGTGACCCTGCTACGGTGATAAAGGGCTATATATGAAGGGATGGAAAGAGACACAGAGAGTTTGAGGGAAGGTTGCAGAGGAAGGATTTCCTCACCCGGAGGAGGAGGTCAAACGACGCCGGAAGGAGGGAACCCGCTTTCCAAAGGGGTGACTCGAATCGTAGATTTTCATCTATTCAATTCTCCTCTTGAATGGGTTATCCGACCGTGTGGGTCAACCGGCCCGGGGGATCGGGATTTCCATTTTGGACTTGGAAAAATGCATTAATGTTTTTTAAATTACATTTATATCGCTTGATCCTGGATGGGGACTTCTCTTTAATTTGCGTCGATGAAGTCTGAAGACTCGAGCCAAAAGAAACTTCAAACGCTGCCGCTTCAATGAGTGATCAACATTATCAGTCAACCATCCGAAGATTGTACCGCAGTACCTTTCCACTCCTCCCTGCCAATCGGTTTAATTCCAAAACATTCTTGGTCTTCCTTTGTAATTATTTTCATTCGTTTCTCCCTTAATTGTTTTTTTCTACCGGCTACTGTATCGCCAACTTTTGATAGAATTTGGACGATTAGCATAAATAAACTGTGTAAGGGTGACCCATGTGAAAAATTCCATTTAGTTGCGACAAAAAATATGTTAATTTATAAGGACCTGCTTAGCAAACCTATTAAATATAAAAGCTATCTAAGAGGCTACTCATAGAAACACCAAAATGACCTAAAATAGGTATTTGTAAAAATGGAGCCATCAGACCCTATATCAAGGATAAGGAGGACACAATGTAAATACAAATATTTTCCTATTTTGATTACTAAAATCTTATGGAAAAAGGCGGATTATAATGCGGTTTTGTCGTTTTAATTTCATAGTAAAGATAAATGAAATATAATGTTGTAGTGATAGAATGATTAAAACTTTGTAATGTTCCACACTGTTTTTATTAAAGGTACAAGTCTGACCGGTTTCAATGTTCACACATCATCATCAGAGGCTAAAATTACGACGTACAGAGGTGGTGGCTGGAATATATACTGGGTTCCCGGGGAAGGAAGTAAGGAGGACGAGGTTGGGATTGGGGGGGGATATATTAGTAACGAGACGGGGGTTAACGGGGCAAGTTTACGGAAAATTAAAAAACCAACAGCGTCAAGAGTTAAAAGGGGGTGGGAGAGGCACGGTAAAAAGGGGGGACAATTTGTCCGGAATTAAATAATTTAAGACCCTATGACTAGATTTTTTAAAGGCTAAAACAATTTCAAAATTTTCTAAAATCCAATTTGGCACCTTTGTCACGAAAATATAAAATATTGGGGTTAAAATTAGAAGTGTGATTGTGGTCAAACAGATGCTTAGCAAACACAGAGCTGTTGTCATTATTTAAAAACATTTCAAATGTTCGGACATTCTTGTCTTAAATTTGCGGCCAGTTTGACCGACGTAAAAACAGTTGAATCCGGGAGAATCACACTTCAGGGAGTACACACCACTTCTTTCCAAATAGTCATAGGAATATTTGGAGTTAAAAAGGAGTTTACCGATGGTCACAGGATTATAAAAACATAATTTAAAATTGTCCTTAGGCAGCAATCGGCTAAGTTTGTATCTTAGTAGGTTGGTGAAAGGTAGCTTACACCATCTCCTAGGTTTGTCCGGGGGAATGGGGGTGAGGAGAGTGGAAATCGATCTGACTTTTTTCCGTAAATGACGCGATAACAGCTTTTCAATTAGATCCTTTTTGTAGCCATTCCGTGAGGCGATACGTTTAATTACATTGAGTTCATTTGAAAACTCACGGTCACTTAGGGGGATGTTGGTGAGACGGTGTAGGTGAGAATGGAATGCCGCGAGTTTATGGCGATGGTGGTGGTTAGAATCACTGGGGATGATAACATCGCTGAAGGGGTGTTTACGGAAAATGGAAAATGAGTGATTATTCTCCGAAATGGAGATGGTTAGGTCTAAAAAATTTATTTTCTTACCACCTTTTTCCAAAGAAAAGAAAATTGAGGGATGGAGGGAGTTTAGCAACAAAAGTAACTTATCTAATTGGCGCTCTGTCCCAGTCCAGAGGCAAATAACATCATCCACGTACCTAAAATAATAAAATATGTGCTTTAATAGTGGGCTATTTGTGGAAAATAATTTTTTCTCTAAGTTATCCATGAAAATATCAGCCAGAATAGGTGATAATGGGGAGCCCATAGATAAGCCAAGTGTTTGGCTGTAGAAGGACCCGTTAAAATAGAAATAGTTTTGTTGTGTGCAAAGCTTTAACAGACTTTCGAATTCACTGGAAATTGGGTCAGGGATATTCGACTTGGACCAAACCTCGACGGAAAGTTTCACTGCTTCGGTAGCCGGGACTGAAGTAAATAGATTTTTTACGTCTAAAGGACACAAGCTTACCGTTGGAAGGCGGTTTCAAAGCAGATATTTTTAGGGTCAGTTCTAAGGAATTTTTGATACCATAACTTGGACTGAACCTCGAATAATTGCGTATTAATGAATTGAGTTTAAAAGCTAGCGGGTGACATGGTGCAGTATGATGGGCGACCACTGGACGAACGGGAATGGAAGGCTTGTGCGTCTTGGGAAGACCATAGAGCCTGGGTGGGCGGGGGTTCATTTGGATCAAGCTCCTTCTCTCACGGCCGGGGATTAGGTGCGGGCAACTGTCTATGCAGGATTTTAATGGTTTTTGAAAGGCATTCGTTGGATCCTTTGGTAATTTAATAAACTGATTGTCGGTAGTTAAAAGGGAGTTGCACTTATTGATGTAGTCCACTCGATCCAAAATGACAATATTGTTACCTTTGTCGGCTTTGGTAATAATTAAATCATGAGTTTTAATTGATTTTTTAAGTTCACGAATAACACGGAGGTTGGAGTGATTTTCCGAATATTTGGATAGGTGAGAAATAATGGCATCTGCACATAGTTGTTTTACACCCGCGGATTCTTTCTTCAAAGCTGAATCACAATCTCCTAGTAGGTTTACGACACTCTTTTTTGAAGGAGGAAGGGTTGGGGAAAATGTATAGCCCTTCTCTAGGAAACTGATCAGTTGATCGTGAAACTTATGTTTGGATAAATTAACCACTCTGGGGTGAAACTCAACTTTATCTGATGTAACACGTGGACTGGAGCACCAAGGGCAGGGGCGTAGTTGATAGTAGCACAGACGATCCAATTTATTTTGAATGTTGCGCCGTTTCCGAAAGGCCACTACACTGGCTCTAGATTTCACCAAATCTTGGAAGCACTGCCAATCCCACCATAAGAGGTTATTGGACAAAATCATGAACGAATCAACTATTTCGAAATTGTTCTTCGGTAGTGAGAGTTCAACGGTCAAAGAGATGGGATTTATATTGCTAATTTCAAAATTTTAATTGAACAAATTAATACCATTACATCACTTAATCGTTGATAAGGTTTCTCTCTTGGATTCACGTTGATGAGATCTTCGATTTGGTCTGAGCCGCAGTTTCAGGTGAATCCTTCATTAAACACTGGTAGATTATTTCAGTGCTTCTTTCACTGGCGCTGGTTTGTTAACAAGCTAACTAAGTTCAACTTACGACATATAAACAATTTTCCAAAACCCTATATTGTACGTACTTTAATGTCTGTCATCATCACACTGGTGTATGTGTATATATACATATATATATATATATATATATATATATATACGAGTTCGTGGAAAATCACACACGCGATAATATAAATAAACTATGCCACAGGTGGGGCGGAATTAAATATAAACACATAAAAAAGAACACTCACACTTTAAGTTGATATTTCGGTTGCTCTAGAACCTTTCTCAAAGATAGATGGATACAAAATGATGGACAGGCAGGGAACAAGAGGTGGGGTGAGATGGGAGGAGAGAGGGGTAGGGAGGGAGAAGAGGGGAGGGGCGGGAGGGGGTCAGAGGAAGAGGGAAGGGCAAGGAGGGGAAGAGGCGGGAGGGGGTCAGAGGAGGAGAAAGGGATGTGGAAAGGAGAAAAGGGGAGGGGCGGGAGGGGATTGAAGGAGGGGAAAGAGGAGAAGGGGCGGGAGAGGTCAGTGAGCGCGATTTAATCCGGGCGGATTATGTGCGGAATAAAGCCAGATGCAGGCACTTTCTAGCGTACGCAATTGAAGGGGAGAGGCAGAGGGAGGGAGGGAAGCCAATACGCCTACACGGAAGCATTTATCAAAAATGAGATTGTGGGAGGAAGCATGGATCGGGACGGGGAAGGAGGCATTGGGCGAGGACGGTTTGCAGCTGGCTCGGTGGCCGGTCATTCTAACACTGAGGGCGTTAGTGGTGAGACCAATGTAGTATGAATCGCACAGGTTGCACAGGAGGATGTAAACAACATTGTGGGAAGTGCATGACCGAGAGGGGACGGAAGGAAGAGGGTGGGAGAGGAATTTAGCGGGGAGGGGGTCGGTGATAAGGATAGGGCACGTTTTGCATCTCGCGCGATGGCAGGGTTTGGGTGGGGTTTTAGAGCTAATATAGGGTTTAGTCAGCGGTTTGGTGGTTTTTAGAATGCTGGAGAGGTTGGGGGGACGCCTGAAGGTGAGAGATGGACATTTGGGGAATGTATTTTTGGTGGTGAGATTGTCAGAAAGGAGTGGGAAAAGGTTTTTAATGCTTTTTTTGAGGGCATGGACGCCTGGGAAGTAGGTGGTACAGAGGGAGAGGTTGTAATTCTCCTTATTTTGGGTTGGTTTAGGAGGAAAGGGTTTTTTGAGAATTCGTTTATTGAGAAGAGTCTCAGGATATCCTCGTCGGAGAAGGGATTGGTGCAAAGAGGAAAGGAATTTATCAAGGGAATCGGGGTTATTACATATGCGAAAACCTCGTGTAGAAAGAGAGTAAGGGAGGGATCTTTTAGTATGGGAGGGATGGCAGCTGTTATAGTGAAGATATTGCTGCTTATTGGTGGGTTTGATGTGGACTGAGGTGTTGAAATGGTGGTTGGAGAGAGTGATATCTACATCAAGGAAGGTAACATGGGAAGAAGAGAAATGAGAGGTGAAGGAGACAGAAGAGAAATCGTTGAGAGCGGAAATAAATGAATTAAAAGAATCGACGTCATGGGGCCAGAGAAGGAAAATGTCGTCGATGTATCGGAGCCAGAGTAAGGGTTTCAGGGGTTGTGAGGATAGGAAGGACTCTTCGACACGGCCGAGGAAAAGGTTGGCATAGGAAGGGCTGAATCTACTGCCCATGGCGCAGCCTTTGGTTTGAAGGTAGAAGCGGTCATTAAAGGAGGAGTTATGAGTCAAGATAAAGTGGGACAGGTCAATAAGGAAATCGGAGCTAGGGTTATGAGGAGTAGGGCGAGTGTCAAGAAAATGCTTAACGGCGGATAAGCCTTCGGCGTGGGGGATGGAGGTATAGAGGGAGGTGACATCAATGGTGGCCATGATGATGTCGGAATCATTAGGGAGGGGGGTGGAGAGGAGGCGAACCAGGAAATGGTAGGTATCTTTGATGTAGGAAGGCAGGGAATGGACTAGAGGCTGAAGGTAATGGTCGACGAAAGCGGAGATGCGTTCAGTAGGGGAGTGGCAAGAGGAAACTATTGACCGGCCAGGGTTGTTGGGCTTGTGTATCTTCGGAAGGATATAGAAATGGGGAGTGCGGGGATGAGCGGGAGAAAGTAGAGAAATATCATTGCTAGTGAGACCTTCCTTGGGACCTTTTTCTTTAAGGAAAGAGATGATCTCCTCGTGGAATTTTGGGTTTGGGTCGTGAGAAACGGGAGCGTAGGAAGAGGGGTCAGAGAGCTGTCTGAGGGCTTCGTTGATGTAGTCTGAAGAGTTCAGTACTACCACAGTTCTCGATTCTTTTAATTCATTTATTTCCGCTCTCAACGATTTCTCTTCTGTCTCCTTCACCTCTCATTTCTCTTCTTCCCATGTTACCTTCCTTGATGTAGATATCACTCTCTCCAACCACCATTTCAACACCTCAGTCCACATCAAACCCACCAATAAGCAGCAATATCTTCACTATAACAGCTGCCATCCCTCCCATACTAAAAGATCCCTCCCCTACTCTCTTTCTACACGAGGTTTTCGCATATGTAATAACCCCGATTCCCTTGATAAATTCCTTTCCTCTTTGCACCAATCCCTTCTCCGACGAGGATATCCTGAGACTCTTCTCAATAAACGAATTCTCAAAAAACCCTTTCCTCCTAAACCAACCCAAAATAAGGAGAATTACAACCTCTCCCTCTGTACCACCTACTTCCCAGGCGTCCATGCCCTCAAAAAAATCATTAAAAACCTTTTCCCACTCCTCTCTGATAATCTCACCACCAAAAACACATTCCCCAAATGTCCCTCTCTCACCTTCAGGCGTCCCCCTAACCTCTCCAGCATCCTAAAAACCACCAAACCGCTGACTAAACCCTATATTAGCTCTAAAACCCCACCCAACCCCTGTCATCGCGCGAGATGTAAAACGTGCCCTATTCTTATTACCGACCCCCTCCCCGCTAAATTCCTCTCCCACCCACTTCCTTCCGTCCCCTCTCGGTCATGCACTTCCCACAACATTGTGTACATCCTCCTTTGCAACCTTTGCGATTCCTATTACATTGGTCTCACCACTAACGCCTAAAGTGTTAGATTGATCGGCCACCGAGCCAGTTGTAAGCCGTCCTCGCCCAATGCCTCCTTCCCCGTCCCGATCCATGCTTCCTCCCACAATGTCAGTTTTGACAAATGTTTCCGAACAGGCATATTGTCTTCCCTCCCTCCCTCTGCATATCCCCTTCAATTACGTACATTAGAATCGGCTTGTATCTGGCTTTATTCTCCCTATAATCCCCCTGGATTAAATCGGGATCACTGACCCCTACCGCCCCTTCTCCTCTCCCCTTTCTCCTCCTTTTATCCCCTCCCGCCCCTCCCCTTTCCTCCCTCCCACATCCCTTCCTCCTTCTCCGACCCTCTCCCGCTTCTTCCCCTCTTCTCCCCCCCTCAACCCGCTCTCCTCTTCTGACCCCCTCCCGCCCCCCCTCTTCTCCCCTTTCTTACCCCTTTCTCCTCCCTCTCCTCCTACCTCACTCTACCCCTTGTCCCCTGCCTCTCCATCATTCTGTATCCTTCCTTCTGTGAGAAAGGCAAGGTGCCGAAATATCAGAACGTATAGTGTGTGAGTGTTCTTCTTTTTAGTGTTTTTATATTTAATTCCGCCCCATCTGTGGCAAAGTTATATATATATATATATATATATATATATATATATATATATATATATATATATATATATATATAATATTTCGTTCATACAGGTGGTGAAAGAAAGAGTATAGGAAACACATAAAATGTGATGACACAATGGTGATGTGAAGATGGAATGATGGCCGATTCCAAGTGAAAAAAATTCGTCTAGACCACGGACCTTCCGATTTCGCGCCGGATGCTCTGACCACTAAGCTATCTAGACTACTAAAGAAACACTGGAATCGGCGGGGGGTTTATATGAATCAAACACCCCCAAGATTAGTCCGTAAAAGTCGCCGAGAGATGGCGCTGGACATTTTCACTCACCGGCAGAGAAGAAATTACGTACACAGAAGAGGAAAGCAAAGTTTGAACTAGGCACACAGACAGTGGTAAAGATACAGAACAGGCGTTTCGGGGCACGATGAGCCCAAGAAGTAGAAATGAGCCATTCCGGCCATACAACCATTCATTCATTCACTCAAACCGCTCACAGGCGTAAATAATAAATATTTCGTTCAAACAGGTGGTGAAAGAAAGAGTATAGGAAACACATAAAATGTGATGACACAATGGTGATGTGAAGATGGAATGATGGCGTGAGTACGTTTCCAACGACGCTAGTGAACCCATCACAGACAAGCTTAGTTCGGGGTGTTACGAGGTCTGTCGAACTCTGTTCCCGCGAAGAACGCGTGTCTGGCGGTTTCCCGCCACTCGAGGCGTCGGCAGGCGGCGTGAATGACCTTGACTCTACGCGAGGCGAAGAGCGGCGCGACAATGTCAGACCAGAGAGAGAGGACTGATAGGGGCTGGAATTTTGGCGGCGATTTACAGGAAGTGAAGGTGGAGGGCGGCATCGATGGAGTCGGAAGAGATTTAGGGCTGATTTCTGGGGGTGTAGCTGAGATGCGTTTTGACGATGACAGACAAGTGGTGGAAAGTCAAGGAGAAAATACGCGAGAAAGAGAGCTGTTGAGGAGAGAATGGGAGCTATTTCAAAGAGAAAGAGAACTTCTAAATCGTTAGAGGGCGATGATTTCACGGAGGGAAGGGAATGAGGCGTCATCGATGTCGTGTAGGGATCTGGCGGAGAAGCTGTTACCTATCTTTAATCCGTCGGAGAGGAATGGGATGACGGCAACACAGTGGGTTAAAAGAATTGAGGGTATCGCGGACGCGTACTCGTGGAGTAATGCCATGCTACTGACTCAAGCAGTCGGAAAACTTGGTGGGGCCGCTAAGTTCTGGTTCGATAGTGTTGTTGAAGACTTGAGGACTTGGACGGACTTCAAAGATAAGTTGGTGAGTGGGTTCCCATCGTCTGTCGATCAGGCAGACGTGCACCTAGAGCTGATGAGAAGACAAAAGGGTAGAAATGAGACGTACGAGATGTATGTGTACACTATGAAGACCATTGCGAAGAAAGGGGAAGTGGAGGATAGCACTTTGATAAAATACATTCTGAGCGGCATCGGAGATAGGGACCTTGGCAAATTTTTGTCATTGGTCGAATTCACTTCGATAGAACATCTACTACGTAGCATAAAGAGATATGAGAATCTTTGTGAGAGAAACCGACCTAGTGTGGATCAACCGATGAGGCCGCAACATCCGCGAGGGTTTACACCAGAGGCGGTCTCGGTAACGGGAGGGGATAGGCCAAGACCAGGAAAGGGTAGCCCCAGAGGAATAAAGTGCTATAATTGCAACGAGGAAGGACATTTGGCCAGAGAATGTGCCAAGACCCCAAAATTCCTATGCTACTAATGCGGTAAAGAGGGTCATATGGCGAGGCAGTGCCCAAGGGTGACCCCCCGACGAGAAGAGAGCCGCAACTTTCGAAGAATCCTTCAAGATCATTCCGATCTGAAAGATGAATACCATACAAGGGTACAGATCGATGGGAAAACAGTTGCAGGGTTCATAGATTTGGGAAGCGATTGCGTCACGATGACGGAATCGGCGGCGGAAGAATTGGGAGTGAGCTATGAGCGGGACGGGGCGGCGAAGGTATTGAAAGGATTTGGTAGGGGGTTTTGCAGACCCTCCGGGACGAAAGAAGCGCATCTTGAGATTGACGGAGTCGACATCGACGTAGAAGTGCTGATCGTACCCGACGAGGCGCAGGAGGAAGACCTCATCATTGGAAGGAGTGCCCTAGACCGGGACGGGATGACGATAGTTAAAACTTCCGGAAAATTTGAAATTAGGAGCGATGGAAGTGCTGGGAAAGAGACGGAAAGACTGGGCGGAAATATCAGGAGGATCCAGGAAGTGGGCAACAGGGCCCCCTATGAAGTGATATGCGACGGGTGTGTTGTAGGAGAAAACCTGGAGAGACTTAAAGGACTTGTTGAGGATTTTAAGGAATGCTTTGCGGAAAGTGTATTTGAGGTAGGAAAAACCCAGTTGGCAACAATGTCCATTAACTTGTCCAAGGAAGAAACAATTGACGGAAAACCCTACCATTTACCGTATGCCAAACGAGCTGTGGTGAATAAAGCGGTGCAAGAGCTTCTCTCAGCTGGGATCATAAGGGAATCGACGTCAGAGTACGCCAGTCTGGTACTGTTGGTCAAGAAGAAAACAGGAGAAGAACGGCTTTGCGTAGATTATAGGCGTCTCAACACCGTGGCCAAAAAGGAACACGCAATAGTATCGCCAATCGAGGAACAGCTTGATCAACTCGCCGGGAATGAATACTTCACCACCCTTGGCCTGGCTTGCGGCTACTATCAATGGCGGAGGAGTCGAGACATCTGACGGCGTTCGTGACTAGCGACGGTCTCTATGAATTCAACAGAATGCCATTCGGGTTAGTGAATGCCCGAGCGGTATTTTCGAGGATGATGAAGATAATAGAGAGGAAGATGAAGCCATTCAAAATTTCAGTATATATGGACGACATTTTGATCCCCAGTGCAACAATCGAAGAGGGATTTGAGAAGTTAGAACGGTTCCTACAAATACTGAGGGAAGCAGGTCTGACTCTACGGCTAAAGAAGTGCAAATTCTTTCAGAGAAGGGTGGATTTCCTAGGATATGAGCTCACAGCGGAGGGTATCAGACCGGGGAAGACAAAGATAGCTGCCGTAGAAAACTTCGAAACACCTAATACAGTACACGACGTTAGGCGGTTCTGTGGGCTGGCCTCATATTTCCGGAAGTTCATCGAGGGTTTCGCAGCGCTAGCGAAGCCGTTAACAAAGCTTCTGCGCAAAGACGAAAAATTTGTTTGGGAAGAAGGCCAACAGAGGGCATTTGAAGAGATGAAACGGAAACTTACAACCAGACCAATCCTGGTATTATATGATCCGAAGAAGAACCACAAGTTGGACACTGATGCTAGCAAACATGGCGTGGCAGGTATCTTGCTTCAAGAAGAAGGCAAGGAGTGGAAACCAGTAGCATACTACAGCAGACAAACCAGTGATGCAGAGTCGTGTTACCACAGCTATGAGTTGGAGGCTCTCGCGGTGGTGGAGTCGGTTGAAAGGTTCAGGATCTATCTCTTGGGAAAACATTTCCAAGTATTTACCGATTGTAATGCATTAAAGGCAACCATTACGAAGAAAGACATAGTCCCGCGTGTTGGGCGATGGTGGTTGAAGTTACAAGAATTTAATTTTGAATTGCAATACAAACCCGGCGTACAAATGCAGCACGTGGATGCACTTAGTAGGCGACCCGAAGAAGAAACAAAAGAAACCGAAGTGGCAACCCTTACCGTCTGGACGACAAGGATAAGTCAAGAGGACTGGTTGCTTACGATGCAGATGCAAGACGAAGAGTTGAAGAACATTCGGGGTTTGCTCCAGAGGGCGCCGAAAACATCAGAAGAAAAGCAAATACACACCGATTATGAGATGAAAAATGAAAGGATTTGTCGGCGGGTGGATGGGAAGGCTTTGTGGGTTGTGCCGAAGCCAATTAGATGGAGAGTTGTGCGGGGAAGCCATGATGAAATGGGTCACTTTGGGGAGGAAAAGACGCTAAGACACCTGAGGCAACACTACTGGTTCCCAAGGATGACTCGATTTGTCAAAAAGTATATAAAAGCATGCGTGGAGTGCGCGTATCACAAGAAAATGGCTGGAAGAGAACAAGGGGAACTGCATAACATATCTAGGGTCCCTATCCCATTCCATACAATCCATTTGGATCACTTGGGACCATTTCCAGAAAGTTCGGAGCGGAACAAGTACATCATTGCATGCGTAGATAATTTTACAAAATATGTGGTCCTGCGAGCGGTAAAGACGGTAGAGACGAAACCAGCATGCAGATTCCTAGAAGACATCATAGGCATCTTTGGATCACCTACCCGGGTGATCACGGACCAGGGCACTGCTTTTTCGGCGAAGAAATTCGAAGATTTGTGTCAAGAAAATGACATCCGTCACGTTAAAAATGCGACAGCAACTCCTAGGGCGAACGGTCAAGTTGAACGTGTAAACCGTACGATCCTGACCGCGGTAACTACAATGACTACACGTGAGGATGGGAAAGATTGGGACAAGAAAATAAGGGAAATACAATGGGCGCTCAATAGTCTCGAGAGCGACACCACTAAACGAACACCACATGAGCTTTTGTTCGCTTTCCAACCTCGGACCGCCCTTAAAAATAAGCTCACCTTAGAAATACAGACGCACAGAGATCTCGAAGTCGAGGGGCGGTTACAGGAAAGGAGACTTCAAGCACTTACGGAAATAGAAAGGAGTCAGGCTGCTCAAAAACGTAGGTATGATAGCAGGCATAAACCACCTCGGACATACAAGGTCGGGGATCTGGTATTGGTTTTTAGAGAAGCAGCTAGCTGTGGGCAGACTCGGCAGTTAGCCGCCAAATACAAGGTGAAGGCAGTATTAGGAAATGACCGGTATTTCTTGGGCGACATTGCGGGCGCAGAGAGGACTCAACGGGCGTTCCATTCCGTGTTTGCAGCCGACCGGATGAAACCCTGGTGTGAAGAGGACGAGGAGGAGCCAAGCAGTTCCGAAGAAGACGAAGATGCCAGAGTCGAGGACGACTCGGCGGTCAGGATGGCCGAGCTGTTACGCGACAATGTGTCACGTCGTGTGACGCGCAGCATGACCCATTAGGTGGAATGCGAAAGTGGCAGCCATGGAGGGGAAGCGGTGGACATGGTGGGAGAGGGGCGAGAATGTGGACTTGAGGGGAAGGACGGTGGCGGGGGAAGGACGGTGGCGGGGAGGGGACTTGAGGGGAGGGCAGTGTGAGACGGGACATGGTGGAGTAAGGGTGTAGAAAGTGCTAGTGAATAAAGATTGAAGATATAGAGTGTTATTCTTGTGTCTCGTTACATATATATATATATATATATAAGCCAAGAGGGTGGTGGATAAAAATATAGAAACCAGCGAAAGACACTTAATACATTAAAACTTCCAATATTTCAGTGGTATTGGCATCCACCTTACTCAAGGTAAAGAGTAGGAATGAGGAAAGGGATAGAGATTGAAGTATGGGAGGGGCAAGAGGGGTAGACGAAGATGTAATAGGGGAAGGTGGGGAAAGGGAAAGAGCGGGGAGAGGGTGAGCGTCGGAGAGAGAGGAATAAAGGGGAGAAAAAGGAAGTAGAGAGTGGGGAAAGCAGGGAGAGAGGAGATGAAGGGGAGGGAGAAACTAGTGCGATTTAATGAGTCCAAGGGGCAAGAAGGCCTGGTGGATAAAAATATAAGAAGATTCAAGATTCTTGAGCTGAAGGGGAGAGGAAGTTACCTTGAGAAAGGTGGATGCCAATACCACCGAAATATAGGAAGTTTTAATTTGTGTCCTTCGCTTGATTTTTCTCTGTCGATCAATAAATTGAAATATTTGAAGTCAAAATGCAAAATTAATACAAATTTCGATCTTCTTTCCTTTTCGTTGCTAGCCAATTTTTCCATTGTTTCCGAGACTTGCAGTACCTTATTAACTGGCTATAAAGGATGCATTTAAAGGAATTTAACATTCTCGGTGCGTATTTCAATCGCTTTTAACGATATTATGCCTTCAAACTACACGATTTACAATGTTTTATGATGATATACATAAATTATGTTCGTTTATAACCCTGTACTCTTCCAACCTATCGTAGCTTTGATACTCTCCTCCACTCGCTCACTCCTACGGCATGCGTTGGGATCGCTCAGCATTCATCCATTGTATTTCTGAAACAAACCCACCTTATCCTGGGTTTCCATCTCTCTGTTTTTCCGGGGAACTTAAATCCTTTCTCCTCCTTTCCCAGTGGGGAATTTATTGTCCAAAATATGGTCAAAGAACGTTCAGTGAACACTATTGAAACAATCAAAGGTTATTATCGAAAGATATTTAATGAACGTTCAAATGGAACTCATAGATCGTACAAAGAATATTCAATGGAATACTTCATTGTCCCCAGAATGTTCAGCGTATGTGGTTCTCTAAATGTAAAAAATAGTTTCACCTCCGTATGCTACTATCATAGAACCACAATGTATACTTATGCCATAGATTCATCATATCTCCTCATAACTATCGGAATAATACTGTTAACATATGCCTACCTATGATATGCCAATATATACCCATACTCGCAAATGATTTGAATTACGAAAGTAGAAGTAGGTGTTATATACCTGGCCACTCCCGTGCGTCAATGTAACTATTAGAAGTAATTTTTAAATATTAATAACGTGATAGTATGAGAAAATACCATCCATTCATGATAATAGTTCTCTGACGTTAGTTAATTTAAACCTACGTTGCCACACAGGATGAATATAAAGTCATTATTGCACTCGAAACCATGCAATACGTATATATGGAAATAAGACCACTGGACCAAATACAACACGCCATACACACCATGCTCATTTCAGGATCACATACAACACAACTGACTCCAGAAGTCAAAGGCAATACAAGTAAAAATAAATCTATGAAAATATTTCGTCACTACCATTTGAGTTTTGTGTAAACTAAACACCACGAATATTCCAATAATGTAGAATGAACATTGTCGTTAGACAATTCAAATATACCTGGTTTATAGATATTTTTAAATGTTCATCCTGGGAACATCATTGAATAAAACTTCATGGACAGCAAATGAACGATCAATGTACAGTCTCAAATGAATAATTCACACTTGAACACACAATGAACGTTATGAGGTTGCATGCTCAGGATCAGTCAGTCGTGGACTATTTATGAATTAGTTCATCAATGTCTTCTGCATGCACACAAAAACAAAGCATATATATCATGAACCCATTCCTTTAATGCTAGATTCTCAATATTATATTCTTAGGTCACCAATGCACCTCAATAATTTAATTTCCATGAGTAATAAGATTAAACTGCTTTCGTTTTTAATGACTTACAATGTACTATAATACGCTTTACGCCTTCCGTTTGCAAACAGCAAGCACCTATTTACTAGTGCATGTATATATATACATAATCAGTCATATATATACTCAGTCATACGAAAACATGACGCTCAAAGGCGCGAATAAATTCATTCAAACATAGGAATTGGAAATGTATAGGTACAAATAAAAGGACGAACACAGGTTTTGGTGGAGAAGATGAAAAAGAGTCAAATCCAAACATAAAAAATTTCACCTATACAATATATATATATAAATAAATAAATAAATATATATATATATATATATATATAATTCATACAATCATAGGAAATGGAAAGGGATAGGAACACATAAAAGGACGAACACAGGGTTTGGTGGGGAAGAAGAAAATGAGTCGAATCCAGACAAAAAATTTCACCTTACCCAGGATCAAAAACGGAAGCCTTAGAAATTATCACTTAAGTAAATGAGTCCAGCGAGGAGATGAGACTATGCTTGAACTGCGAAAAGTGCGCTGTTTTAGAACCATGGGATTAAGACGACCTCAGCAAAAATGCTATCCTAAATAGTCTAACCTGACCAAGCTGTGAAGTACCAATACTAGGTGAACCCGCGTAATATGTGCGCGTATATAATTTTATAAAAATTGTGGACATTTAAAAGTATGTG
The DNA here is from genome assembly GCA_963573305.1 of Pyrrhosoma nymphula. Lineage (NCBI taxonomy): Eukaryota > Metazoa > Arthropoda > Insecta > Odonata > Coenagrionidae > Pyrrhosoma > Pyrrhosoma nymphula. The sequence continues at coordinate 45,406,462 of OY754334.1, forward strand.
AATTATTATTAGTGACATTAAGGTTTAAATTTAAGTCTTTTGTGCTAAAAACTTATTTTAATTCTTCAGAACTTTTTAATGTATTTATAAATCTCCGATATTCCCTAATTTTATCATGATATAGAATTTATTCTGTCTGGATTCGACACATTTTCATCTTCCCCACCAAACCCTGTGTTCGTCCTTTTATGTGTTCCTATCCTTTCCATTTCCTATGATTGTATGAATTCATTCGCGCCTTTGAGCGTCTGATTTTCGAATGGATGAATATATATATATATATATATATATATATATATTACCAAGACATTTATATATATATATATATATATAATGTCTTGGTAGAAAATCGCTCTCGGCGACGATGCACATGCATAAATAAAACAGTGATACACTAAACAAACACAGAAACACGCAAAAAGGACACTCAGAAAAGAAAACTTGTACGTTTCGGCGGTCAGGACGCCATCGTCAGTGGTAGAAGAATAATGAGTCCGCTCTGTTCCCTTGGGAAGGAAAGGGCAGAGAGGAAGGAGGGGGGGTAAGTGCGAATGGATAGTGGTGGGGAGAGAGGTGGCTATTGGGCTATTAATTCAATGGGCTAGGTTTAGCCCGGCCTTTTCGAATGGCCTTGTCACCCAAATATGGGCGTATTCACGAATTTTCACGTCAACATTACTGGCGGATTCAGGAAGGGCTTTTATGATCTCTAGGGAGAAACAATCGTCAAAATTTTTAGAGTGGGAGGCGGTATGTTTGGGAATGGGATCAAGAAAAGGTGGAGTTTTGGTGGCATGGCGGTGATTGTTCATACGGATATTGAGAGGGGTGGTACATTTTCCCACATAGAAGGCAGTGCAGAAATTGCAGGAAAGGTGGTAGATGATTTTGCTGGTGGTACAATTGGCCGTAGAGGAAGATCTTTTGAGGGAGGGGGTGGCGGAGGGGCGGAGGAGAGAGCAGCATTTGCACCTAGGGCGTCCGCATGTTGAGGAAAGTGGCGGAGGGGGGCCGGTGGGTTGCAGGGAGGGTCTAGAAAAGAAGGTGGTTGAACCTGTCCAATGATATAAAAATTATATATCATGATAAAATTAGGGAATATCGGAGATTTATAAATACATTAAAAAGTTCTGAAGAATTAAAATTAATTTTTTAGCACAAAAGACTTTTAAATTTAAACCTTAATGTCACTAATAATAATTCACATACTTTTAAATGTCCACAATTTTTATAAAATTATATACGCGCACATATTACGCAGGTTCACCTAGTATTGGTACTTCACAGCTTGGTCAGGTTAGACTATTTAGGATAGCATTTTTGCTGAGGTCGTCTTAATCCCATGGTTCTAAAACAGCGCACATTTCGCAGTTCAAGCATAGTCTCATCTCCTCGCTGGACTCATTTACTTAAGTGATAATTTCTAAGGCTTCTGGTTTTGATGGAAGAGGAGGAAAACTCGTTTGTCAATCCCTCGTCCTTTCCATCATTTTCTCCGGGAGGGATCGTAACCATACCCCCCGATGACGCATAGCCCTGCCTCTCGCGAGACAAGAGGTCTCATTAAAGACAAGGGGTACGAGAGTGAGTGGAAGAGATTGTATTTCGGGGTTTGTCGACTACGCTATGGAGGGAGATATAGAGAGAGGGTAAGGGATGAACGGGAGAAGTTGGAGAATGCCCGTAGATGGAAGTGAACGGATGATGCTGGAGGACGAAGCAAAGAGAGTATACAGACTAAGGCCGTATGAGAAGAACGAGGAGATATATACGGCCACCCCAAGCCTCGGCATTGCGCGAGGCTTATATTGAATTATCGGAATCCCAAAGTGGGAGGCTGAGAAAAGGTTCGTAATCTATTTTAACCCCGCGTTTTCCTCCTCCTTTAACGCGCTGACTACCCTGAGGCTTTGAAAACAACCAACTTGGACTCTCTCTATCCACCATTATTGGGCGTAATTGCCGAAGACGGGCTCAACACGGGACGGGAATGGTTTCGGGGGGCTGCGCGAACGTATATATATATATATACATGCATTGACACACACGTGGAAAGGCGATGGATTGCAGACGCGCAATCGCGTTCCCGGTGTGGTAATTGGAACGTGGATGCAAGCTTTGCCTCTTCTTCTGTTCATTCCTTCATCTGGGTAATAAGCTGGATACCGTAGTCATTTGATTTCTGCCAGGCGCGATTTCTTAGAGACGCAACTCGAGTTGGAATTAAAACGCCTACTTCATAAAACATTTATGTATACATAAATCTGGAGTGAGCTCGCAAAGTTGCCTTCTCCTCATCATCATCATCATCATAGGTTATTATTCCAAGGATTGGATTTTAGGCAGCTTCTCCAACTTATGCCGTTACCTTTGCCAGGCTCATCGTTCTTGGAGTCATTTTTGTGCCGACGTTTTCAATCACTTGCATCTTGTGCTTCACCCGTGGCCTTCATTATCGCTCTCTCCTTCCACTATAGTCTTCACATGACTGCTGCGTAATGCGTTCATAATGCTTCTCTCTCGCAGTCGTATTTTTAATCGAATTTACGTCATCTCCCAGATTTCACCTATAATCTATCGATCTGGCTGGGTTATTTTGGCATTAATACTGGGTTTTCCCAGACAGTGGTTTTATTTGGTATTGTTCTCACCTATACTGAATGGCTGTAGAATCTTAATCCCCCTTTCAAATTTAAAAAACTATTTCTGATGTCCTGACTTTGTTATTTACTCTCAGCTAAAGGCACTTCTTTACCGAATGTGAACCCTTGGTAAAGAGTTCATAATTTTGAATCAGCACCCATCAAGTCTTGGTTTATGTTAAAGTCGTGTAAATGAAAGGCGTTCTTCGACATTTTTCAAATAGTTGAATGCTCATGCTTATTTTTTGTCATGTTGTTTTCAGTCCATTGCTATGGCCATCTTTATTATTTTTTCTTGAGTTGTGAAATGATAAAAAAATGCATGTCATTGTATGAGTTATACAATTATTACAGAGCATCTTTCGCCAAAAAATAAGTTTTTTCCGATATCATAAAGACAATTTACGTTGCTCCAGTTACGGCCTTCCTCTTCCATTGTTATTGTTGTGAATTCCCCTGATAGTAAAATACTTATATTTGTCCAGGATGCCATTACAATATCTAGATCAGAATATAAATTCCATACTTATGAACTGATATTATCTTCATTTAAATTTTCGTACATTTCCTATGACTTCTTTTAAAGTCTACTAGGCCTACTAGTCTACTAGGCCAACCTATTTGATCTCTTCTCTGCTACCTTCCTTCCCAAAAATAGCAAAATATTTAGTTTCACCGTGTACGCACATCGAGTTGTATTTGCCGAACACCGAAGCATTATACCCTGCCTTTCCTGACAGCCGGGGTACAGTGTTCCCATCAGAAATAACACCGCGTCTTATTAAAAGGTTTTGCATCATTGCTTAGCGTCTTCTCAATTTTTACAGCATGAGCGCAATACAGCTTTCCATCAAATCTCGAATATTTTTGGGACCCCTGATCAAAGCAGATTAGTAATTCCTGAGGATTTACAGACATTTAATTCAGACTGAATAAGTCCAAAACTGAAGGGTGATGGAAATTAAATGGAAAGGTGAATCACTGAGATGACGAGAACCCAAAGAAGAAGAGAAAATGACTTATTGGGCATATTTTGAAACACTACCGCCTCTAGACACCGACAATAGGAGGTAAAAATTAAAGCGAATATCAAAGGTAGAATATATCTGGCAATTCAGGAAGGTCGTCAAAGTAAAGACTAACGTAGGACTTTGAGGGTTGGCTGAGAGGAGATTGGAGTGCAGAGAAACAAAGAACCAATCTTTGGATTGATCACTGCTGGCGGAGGTGAATACTAAATGTCCAAATCAGTAGATGTATGTACCTATTTACAAAATCCTTTAAAAATTCTTCTCAACTTTATCATCTCCACATTACAAACAGAAATCTAAATAGTAATCACTGCTAATTACGTAGGTTAGGTAGATAGGTAACGTGATGAGCAAAAATACTCCCGTTGCATATTCCCACTATTTAAGATAAATGTAAGGGTAAACTTCACTAGTTATGGCTTTACTTCGAAAAAGTTTTGAATTTAAGGGGTTAAAACACGGATGAAACATCAATTTGTTATTGAAACCTCTATCAAAACAGCTATATTTCATTAGACATTTTATTAAATCAATACACACTTTAACGACATGAAAAAAATCGTGACAAGAGTGCCACTTTGAAAATTATGAGTGAAACAGATTAAGAAAAAAATAGGTACCGAGTACAAAATGTTTCCTCTTCAAACCATATCATAGCTTGTATATTTTATTGTTCTAAGGATGGAATACTGTATACTTTTCACAATATTTTTGCGATTGTGACCTTGGCTCAAATAACCTCTCGAGTACTGAAAGTAGAAAATAATAAAAGAGCCGCTTCTTACCCACTTCCGCCAGAATAAATGAGCCTCTCTGCAATACTGCCTAAATAGAGGTTCCGCAAAATTTCCAGTGGAAATGCAGGCAAGTCGATAAGGAAACAATCAGGGGCACATCATCTTCCCTCAACTTTTCTCCTGAGCTGAAGGGACCAAAAAAAAAAAACAGGATTTTCCCCGGAGGAGCGGTCTTGATACCCCAGTGGATTCAACCCATCTTCGAGTGGGGGCATGCCTACGCGCCCTAATTCTGCCGGTATAATCGCATTCAACCGAGAAGATAGAGGAATCCACGCTACCCACCGGTACCACCAACAACGACGACTCTCTATATAGAACCGAGCCAAGCGAACCCCTATACTCTTGCTGCCAGAAGAGTTCGAGGGAGAGATGGAGGTTCTGTGAAGGTATCTACTTCCTCCTTTTGGTTTCCCAGGGGTATTCTTCCTCTAGGCCCACCTCCAACCAGATACCGCTTTGAGATTCTCATAAAAAAACTGGCGCATTGGTAACGGGCGCCGGTGAATCCACCAGCCCCGATGATGCGGTGGTGGTGGTCCAGGAGAAGTAGTGGGGAAGTCTTCTTTGGCGGCTCTGCTCTTTCTTCTACTTCCCCCAAGAGGATTTCACAAGCGGGAAGGTGGACTGAAGGGTGACTGTGGAGAACACTTGAGAGTGCACGAACACACTCCCTTTTTGGAGTCGGCATTTGGTTACCACGGGAGGAATTCGCGGAAAGTGGAAATTCCTATTCGACTATTCCCTATATACAGGCCGCAATGGATAGTGCTCCTTCCTAAAGTAGTCGACTACGTAAAATCGGCCAACCCAAAGTATCTATCGGGGAAGATGAGCTGAGCTTAACAGGCACTTGGAAATAAATAGAGGCGTTAGATATGAGTAAAATAATAATGGAATTCAACATAAAAGTATGAAATATGAAATGGTAAAGCATGACACCCCGATCAATTGGTTACCAAGGTTTCCAAATACAAGCGAATTCAATGCTAAGTATACAGGACAATATTTTTGGAAAGTTATTAGACGTTATCAATCCATGCTTAAAAATTTGGATCCTGTAATACGTTATTAAATAGTTATAGAAATATGTGTCAGATGTATTGCATTTTTTTTAGATACAAACGGAAATATTATTAACCATATACTAAACTAGTTAACATGCTTGGAAAGGACTGCCACGTATTTATTTCAACCGAGGAAAAGAATTATTTCAAAAAACGGAAAAAATGTCATTGTTACTACTGTCATACTTATTGTTTTATGTTTTGTCGATTCCGACACAAATATTAAATTTTTCTATGGTTGATAAATTGAAACGTAAAGAGCTAATAGACTGAATAAATTATAGTATAAAAGGCCTAACAATCACTGTCATTCTTCTGTGAATTCATGTTGTGTGCGGTCAACAAGAAATATTTTTCTCTTAAATAACACTTATTGTATTTTTAAAGCTTTTGAGAGATTTATACGAGATTGTATTTTTGCGCTATTTGTAGAAATTTTGGAGGAATCGAGCTAACTCGGTGAAACAATATTCGCTATATCTAGGATCAATATTTCTAAAAAGTCATTGAAATGGAAAATGAATGCCTCTTAGGGTAACTGAGTAATAGTTTTTTTAAGCAATTTTAAATACATGTCTCCCAAAACATGATTATCGTCTATTGTTTAGTATATTTTTCCAATCAATATTTTTAGCAGGTCAACAATTCACAGTGGATAAAATAATCTTTAAACTATCGCGTATTTTAACTATTTACAAAGATTAATACAATATTCCTGATGATAGGCGTTTAAATATCAATACCAATGAAATTAAAAGTTCATTCTTGACCCTTATGTATGATAATGGTGAATTCTGTTCTAACTGGAAATTGATGGCGTAGTAATGTACAACCTAGATGACTTAGAAGTGACTCCAGTGTAATTCTTGCAATGTGAACTTCTCAGCTAGATTTTACTCCTGTGTTAATCTTAGCGTTGATACTGTTGTCAAACATTTCAGTCATAACTAGCCCTGAAGTATTACGAAGGCATCTAAGATGTATGGTGGTGATATTATAAATTCTTTTTTTAATTTAAGTTCATGTTGTGGTAATTGGTAATGTCTTTAGAGTTAAGAATTTCGAAATAGAAATACTTGACCCCATTAAAATACGTTCCATTAATCCGAGAGTATACATAATTTTAGGCTATAAATTCAGCGCACTCAACCTTTGAAGCCTTTGGTTCCCAAATCACGCCCAAAAATTTGATATCCAATTAAACTGTAAACACCGGTACCTTCCTTAAGCCTTTCATTCGTTTCTAGCGCTTCCTTTTAGGGTTGTTTATGGAAGAGAATTCCAAAAAACCGGCAACTTTCGGATTCTAATTACTTATTTAAGTGGCACTCATAAAAATTCAAATATTCATAAGATACTTTTTTAACTAAATTTTTTTCGTGTTTTCAAAGGGGAATAAGCCCTTTAGTAATTTTCTTGAAAATGAGACAGAAGCCCAAATTTAAGTTAAAGCCCGGAATATACGTCTTAGACAGCAATCAACTTCTTAAATCAAATTATCACTTATGTAGGATAAAATGGAAATGGTGTAAAATATTTGTTAAACTATACATTTATACCACAAAGTAATAGAATCTACATTTGTAAGGCGTAAAAATATTCAGTGTTTTAGTTAGCACCACATCATCATGCATAATAGGCATCATGGGGTTGAGAAGATTCAAATCAACATAGGGTTCTATTTTCGCTATTAAAAATAGTTGTTTGTATTGTAATGTGATGACAATAGCGTCTTTAAGTCATATATTTTCAAATATGATGTGCCTTCTGATGGTATTAAATAATGGAAAAGAAAAGGATATTATAAAAACTAAATTAATAGCACATTTAAGAGTTGATGGCATATGCTGGAACAAAATAAAAATTAAATTTAAAACTGAAGTAAAGATATAATTGCAAGTAGGGTATGACATGGCAGAAGTCTTTTGAGGAATAACGAATAATTTAAAGTTAGCATTTTGAGAGGCGTTCTTGAATACGTATTCCAGCGTTTTCCAAGGAATATTCCAAATCTCATAGAACATGTTTTATCCAAATAATGATTCAGCACAACCTTCATTCAATTCATTAACATTTTCCACAATTACCTTTCTTGTTTCTACATGTGTAAATCTTTTTTAATTTTTATGGTAAAATGCTATAAAATAATGATTTGAGACTAATTTGTTAGGCTAATACCTTTTTTTATACGCCGCACGATTCGTACTGAATCTCTGTCATGCTAAAATATATTTCTTCTTCCGAGGAATATCACGACTTCCTTAACCTGTGTAGAGAAAATGAGTGGGAATGAGTTGGACTATACAATCATTTTGATTATATATAGAGAATATGAAAATGAATAATCTTCCTCGAGTATCACGGAATAAGCAGCGGCGTTCGCAGATTACATCCAATCAAGTTAAACCGGCGAGGCCAACTCTGTCACTGGCAAACTCGTTTGAAATGGAATGCTTTATTGAGAACATTGTGAACGTTCATAACTCCTGGCCAACTAATTTCCGTATCCCGCGAAACCCATTTGCGTTGCGAGGCGCCCAGATGCAGGCTGCGGAAGCGCAGCCAGCCAGCGGTTTTATCATCACCCACAATTTCTGCCTCCAAATCCATCAACACGCGGTCTTCTTCCACGGCATCACTCCAAACGCTTCCTTAACGTCATTCCAGTGCAAATCAACCGTACTCAATAACGATTCAAAATGGCTAACAGAACAGGAGCTTATTAGATTTAGTTCATAAGTGGTTAACCCATTAGGAGAATAAACAAATGCACAGTCCAGAAATAGGCAAAGACCTAACAAAAGCAATATTTTCATCAAGGTATATTAAATATATTTTAGGGTAAATCCTACACTGATACCCTTCTCTTAAAGAGCTAGATAAAAAATGGTTCGCCACAGATGCATGACATATTTATTTTCAAAATACTTCAAGAATATAGGTACTCACTGAATTAAAAAAAAACATTTTGCACTTGTTAAAAGAATAAATTACACGTAATAAGGTCAATTTATAACTAACTCTCTAGAGTAATTAAATATAAGGCTAAACCTGTGTAAATGGCAGATTTCTTCAATATTCAACGATATATGTATTTATAATACGCACCTCGCATTTGAAATTCGCGGAGTATTTTGTTTTCTTTTTTAAATGTATTGTAACACAATAATGTAAGATATAAGTAATTTACAGTATTTATGAAATTACTTCTATGTTCTTTCACCGCCCTATATTGAATGAAAATTAACTACCTTCAGGTGCAAATTCAATATTTTTTTAATGAGTTGCCATGGAGCAACTCTCACGCGTAACTAAAAGCTGCAAAAGGCGGAATGTAGATACGTGTTAAAAATAAGTAATGCTATAAAATGTTGCAATGAATCTCCACCACAATTACTAAAGAATTCTACAAAAACTCCTTAAAATAGTGGTCCTCATTTATTTCGGAAAGCCTAAAGAAAACCTTCGAGGATTCTGAATATATATTGTTTAATAAAGAAGGTGAACAGAGTTTTCTAGCAGGGCTCTATTTCTTTTTTATCGTAGGTGCGCTGACTACTCTTGCAACACACACCCAGGCTGTGGCTTTTGAAGGGGGACGTAGATGAAGATTTACCAATCCTCGCTTACTTAAACCGCTCCTCTCCAAAGACCTCTCTCATTTACATTCACACTCGTGCGAACTGGTTAATAGTTCGTTCACCTGAGGTGGCGGAAGCTACGCCTCCGCCGACGGTGCCATCTAGCGCACACTTCCCGTAATCGCACTCTCCCGCGAGACAGGAGCGAAACAGGAGAGCGCGACGTTGCGCACTTTGGTGTCTTTCTTTCCCCAACCCCTAAAAGTCCCCTTCTTATCCCCCTCCCACCTCCTTCTTGAGTTCACGGCTTCCTTCCTTCCATCAGAAACACCAATCTCCTCTCCTCGTTCTTCCCAGAGTGCACTCTGCTCATTTAATACCGTCCTCCTCCAACAAAAAAGCAACTATGTTGGACGTGTCTCCCCTTTTCTTGTCGCCCCGTGCCTCACCAACGCCACCCATGGATTGGGAACAAAAGGTCATCTGCATTTTCACGCTTTTAAGTCGTCAAATTGTGGAATTGTGTTTTCATTACGATAAAAAAACAAATAATTTCATAAGGAATATATCTAAGAAAAGTCTAATAATAGTGGATCTACCACTCAGCCAAATTGTATTCAGTTGGCAAATATCAATGCTTTTCTTCGCCGGAAAAGATGAAAGACGACTTACTAATACAATTTTAAACGAAGAAATATTGTAGAAGATATATAATTGTGGCTGGTGTGGCAAAACAGTTCTATAAAGAATGATCAGGTAATAAAGAGAGAAAATTAACACGGAAAATTCTAGGAACAAAGTTTTTCGATTGAAAATGGATTTTGAGAGGCAGAAAGGAATTTTATGAAAAAAATAGCGCAGAGCTAATAATAGACAAAAGGAGGAAAAGAAGCATAGACCTCTGGGATCAAGTTGAAGAGAATGGATAAGAAATGGCTGACTAAAAGAGTATTCGATTTCTCTGGCCAAACAAAAAATTAAAATGTGTGAATCATACAAATCATGACAGATGTAAAGGAAATGAGGATATCAAAGGAAGAAATAAGGAACCTTAATGACTTGAGGAAATAATTCATTACTTTCAGAGTTTCCAGGAGAATGTTACAAAAATAAGAGTTGGAATATTGGCAGAGGAAATAAAATAGTACGGAAGAAAAAACACCGGAAGGGTATAAGGAGAAAGAACGGAAATCATGAAAACCCTATCTTGCTTGGTCCATAGATGACCAAATTCGACGGAAGAGGAAGATTACGAATTGTTTACACTTTTAAAATCCACAATTATCTTTGAAAAAATTACAATATGACGAACAACTCAAATCAATATTACAAGCCACTTTAGGCTACATTACCTTCTTCTGGGGTCGAGCTAACCTCACGAGAAATAGAAATTATCAACAGCTTTAACTCTGGTGTGAAATTTACCCAGCATGAAGAATACCAAGAAATATTTTCGAAACCAATAAAATAATTTTAGCAACACTCTACAGGCAAGTCTGACAAAGGAGCTAGAAGGTCCTAAAATGTATTCTTGAAAATTGTTGATTTTGATAATATATGCACCACTATGACCAGTCGATCTCGCTGAGCTGGAAAATCTAATTCAAGCCGCAGTTTCAAAGAAGACGCGTGATTTACTGGGTGTAGTTGGGAAATAAAACGACTTTAGGTGGGATGTCTGCCATGTCACAAATAGCAACTAAATCTAACGTAAATAATTGATTGATAAAAAAAACTTCACCAGGAATTACAACGAACAATTTAAGTATGAACAAGTAGACGAATTACGTTCCCACATTCCTGTGGCGTTTTGGCACTTTAGGAATGGTTATATAAGTAAATGAAACTCCTCTTTGCCTATTTATCTAAGTAAAACTGTCTCCTTCACAATTTAGAATGGCTTTTTATTACCATCCTTCAAAATCTCCTGTTTCCACACGATTTCCGACACCGGCGCGGCGCTGGCCACTAATAGATGGCAGCGTTAAGAACTGTCACTTTGTCGGTAACCACCGAGCGTTCACACGGTGGACGACGGTATGAACGACGGTCACTACGTTAGTAGTGTGAACGGGGCACAACCTCTTCTCATCGCCATCGGACGTCAACCTTTCCGCCGGCGCTTCTCCTGTGCACTTTCCCCCGCCCGCATCCGACGGTCGCCGTAGCGAGAGCGGGAAAGGCGATACCTCATGTGGGCGGCTTCCCAGTCGCAAACCGGCTTGGTGATACCTTTATCTACATCTCCTTCGTAACCGTCTGGCCGCCGTTGTAGTGCGTGATGGGGGATGTTAGGACACCGGCCGTAGTAAAGGTTGAGAACAATGGAAAGGAATGGGGAGAGGAAAAGAATGAACGCGCGAGTAGTAATGTAACGGATTGTCTCACTCTCTTTTTGTTAATCATAAATTCGGAAAAAAGGTACTTATTTCTATACATTCATTCACCTCGAGCCTGAATTGGTAGCACAGTGAAATTTTGAGGTGAACACAAAGATTTTAGAAGCACAGCTTTCTCTCAACATCAGTAGCTATAGTAATCCTATATTGAAGGTGAATAAAATGAATCGAATATAAGAATTGGAAATGTGGCTCCATCGCAAAATGTTGCGTACTCCATGGACAGATATTGTCACCAACGCTGAAGTGTTACGACGAGAATTATTACCCAATATTAAAAGAAGAAAGATGGCATACTTGAGACATTCTGTGCAACAACAAATGCAGTCTGCCACACCTCATCACGAAAGGTAAAGTTGAGGGTACACGCGGTGCAGGAAGGAGGCAGATGTCCTGGCTAAGAATTATTAGGGAATGGACCCGAAATAAGAGAGCGGAAGAGCTTTTCCGATTAGCACAGGACAATGAAGCCTACGCCACAGTGATATACGACGTCAGGGGGACCTGATATGGCACTCAAAGAAGAAGATAGTATTTCTACTGCAGAAGACTTAAAAATGTCTCAACGTTTCGCGGGAATCCAGTGAAATAAAGATAAAAGAAAGAAGAGAAGGAATATTCCGTTTGTCGGGCGTGACTTCGTGGAATTTGCTTAGTATTGTAAATGATAAGTATAACTCGTCATCATCAGGAAGTCCACTATCAGGATCACCTAATGATGACAAGCTTCGTCGAAACCTTGGTCGTCTTGTTGTAATAAATCTATGTGGAAAAACTAAGTAAAATTTATCATTTACTAAGAGAAGGAAGATGGCCTCGGGAAGCAACTGAAGCAGTAGCGCGAAGGAGAAGCCAGAAATAATTTTCATATTTTTCAAAGTGTTAAGGTATTTGCGTGTAAGGAAACGGAACACACGAGCATATATTAACTAAAAAAAGACAGGCAATCATTTCGATGCAAAATTCTCCGCTTAGGCGTGGAAAGGGAAGGATTAAGGGTAAGGAGGACGGTTTGGTAAAGGGCTGCTCTGGGGTATTGTCGCCAAAACTTAAGCTGGCCATGCTTCGTCGCGAGGACCCAGGCCGTGAAGCTGATAGCATTGAAATAAGCCAATATCTAACGCTCCCTCTACAAAAATATGATTTTCTGAGGAGTTAAGAGGGGGAGTCACTCACTTTTCACGCGAATGTGTAAGCGTGGGAATATTTTTGAAGGATTTGAGTTTAAGATAAATCGACAATAAGAACTGCACTCCCAAAGGAAAGTCAAGATCTTTCTCAAAGTCAAAAGATTCAGGCGATAATAAGTGAAATTTCAGCATCATGGTAGAATTCATATTTTAAATTTTCTACGAATAATAGTACCTATAGCAATTTATTTGCTATCTAGGTTTCTGTGTTCTTACATATTTATTCAGGTAACGAAGATTCCTAGTTATTATTAAACCTTTATTGATTTATTAGTGAAAATTTGCAAATCTTTATTCAATCAACTAACTTTAAATGGTGAGATACTCCGTCACGATTAGGTTACACACACTATAGAGGCTTCCAAATTTAATGGACAGCGTGGGCTTATGGAGAGCAGTGCTTCCGAATTTCCGTTCTCGATGTACATACTTACCTCTACGCCATTTAGGTAAAAAATTATAATTTTCATACTATTAACTATAATTAATAGCATTAAAATTACATTTATCCTGAAAAATTGTATTATTACCTGAAGATTTCAAACTTATTATGAGCCAGTCAGTCGATTAATATGTTCGAATTGCGTCACTGTGTATGCTTGGCTTTCGACGGGTAGACCCAGACTCCGTCGCATGAACAAAAATTTGATTTCATTTACGGCGTCACCAACGTAGGAATCATACTTAACACATTTACTATAACTGCGACAATGTTAGTATTGTATTGTGAGAGGATACATGAAAATTAGTATTTGTCAAAACTATCCGTAAAAATCGCATAGCATAGTTTTTCACGTGTGATTATATAATTCAAGTCATTACTTTTAGTCGGAAGGGCCTCCTTCCTTGCGGAAAGTAATTAAAAGTCGTAGATCACCGAGGATTCACTAAAAACTCTAATTGTCTAAACACTAATAATTGTTTTTTAGACATCGCCGGATTATCTGGACTTCTAATAATCCGGACAGCCTCTCACCCCATATAGCCCGGATTACTGAGGGTGTACTGTCATTGTAGTGGCAAAAAAGACTTTTCCGAGATGCATAATTTGCCCTACCAAATGCGCCAACAGTCACCGTGTAACACGTTAAAGTCCAATCAAATACTATTTCGACGCTGTAGATGGAATAAATCGGTATAAAATTCGTATAAAATTCGTAAAAAAAAAAAAAATCGTAGTAGAGGAAGAAAATATTGACAGAAGGGAAAAATGTTTAAATGATGAGTGGAAGCTACCAGTAAAATCCAACTAAAAACGATACAGCATAATAACAAATATTCTTCCCACCATCTTACTCTTTACATAAATCATTTCCGTAGCGAAATTTATCAGCGATTCGTAAGGTCCACCAACCGTAATGAAACATCCTCAACTCGTTTAGCATCCCACCCCATTCCCTTCCGGAACTCAATCCCATTCTCTCTTTTATTCCCAGTTTCTTCGTTTCCATCTTTCACCTCACAGCAGACACGGGAATAACCTCATAGTCGCGGTCCCCAACAGAAGTCTTTTCCCTCTCGGCACGCTCCCTCCTCGACATGATATCTTTGCGGGGAAAAAGCCAACGCGAAACGACTTCACGAAGGAATATGTAGGGAAATACCATGGGAGTGAGTGACGTGAGGGTGAGACGTGTTAGGAGAAAGAAGATTGGATTGGATGAGCAAAGAAGGTGTAAGGGGGCAAGGAAGACAAACATATCCCATCCGCTCCCCTGTATATAGATAGTGTTTTCTGGTTTCTCAAGAAGACAACCCCACGGGATGGGTCTACATCTCCATGCCCTTCTTCTTGGCCATCCGATCCGTTTTCCTTTCCCTTCGACCGAGAAGCCCGCCGTCGCGACAACCAACCTCACTCCGAAGATAGGAAGGCCACAAAACTCCTTCCCACTTTCCCCTTGTGACTCCAGAGCTACGATAACCGGGGAAGCAAGCAAAAAAGACTATAAGCATGTTCAGCTATGCTATTTCTTACACGCATATAGTCAGTGCTATACGCGTGCCATTAGTTGCATGCGAGGGGGTGTTATTCGATGACGCGTAACGAGTATGTACGGAAAAAGTACAAAAAAAGCTTGATACCGTCATATTTTCCTATGCAAACATTGGTATATTTTACAGCAAAGGGTTGATCATGAAAAAAAAATATTTGACTGAGCCGAGATTGGAGCCCGGACCACACAACTTCCGGCTAGGCGTGTCCTTTACACAAAATATTAGTGAATATTTTGCACCAGAGCGCGTGACTTCGTACCAAGACACTTGCGTATTTCGCAGCGGTTTGGAGATTCATATTTTATAAATTATGTCATGGTATTTGCATGGCATAAGCATTCTTAAATTGTTGAATTTAAAATGAATGTTTTCGTAAGACGATAAAAATGTTTTTGGCCACATGATTCAGCACCCTTAGCGTCCCATCTTATTAACGGCATTTATTGCGATAGTTGCCTGATTGAAATGTGCGCCATTGGTTGTATGCGTGGTGTCTTTTGGTGCCACGTAACAAGGACGCATGGGAAAATGGGAAAAAAACTAATTCATGATACCTGTATAATTCCCTATGCCAATATTGAAATTATATAATGGATATCAGAGAGTATGATAATAATAACATTTTTCAACAATTGAGTTCAAAATTAAAGTTTTACTAGCATGATTTTATTGTTTTTACCCCATGATTGAGTACCTTGATATGATACCTTGGTGGACGAGGAGAGTAAAAATCTGAATAAGATACAGCAAAGGCAGAGTTAATGGTTGTTACATAATGAGAGGCTAGGGAATGCTAAAGGCCGTAATAGAGGAGGGTGCGTTGGGAAATTTTGGAATGGGAAGACACAGGTTATATCCAGGATAGGATAATATGATAGGATTTGTCAACGGGATGAAGAGAGGTAGGACAAATGGTGAAATGAACAGATAAATAGCGTAATAGAATAGTGGTCAGATTCTGTAAAAACTTAGAGGATTCTTAGTCTCTTCATATAAACCTACCTTTTCCGGTAGATTACACTAAAGTAATTGTCCTCAAGGCATTTTCAGAAATATTAGAGGTAACAGACATAATTAAAACATAGGGAACTGCAATAAAAACATAGGACTTTACAGATGTAGCCTACAGCTTGGGAAATTATTATATTTGCACAACGGAAATAAAAAATGCATACGCTTCGTATTTTTACTGCACCAAGTGATGCACTCACACGCATTCAAGGTATCAATTGCAATACTACAATAAATCCAACCAAGGTTTTCCAGAAATATAGCCTGGTTTTCAAACCAAATAAGCCTTCGTGAACTACGATGGTTAAAAGTCACGTATGAATAACAACACGCCAAAATTTACAAAATGGAATTTCCTCTTCAATCTCACTGGTATTAAGCTTACTTGTGAGCACTGGGCACTTCTTAAAAACAGTTCCGACCGTGTATGAATCCCGATCCATTCCTTTGGCTGAAATAAGAATCTGCATAGAGTATAGGCAGAACGGCCTAAAGCGACCTTGATATTTATATACGGGTGCGGAGGTGTATTCAAGGCTGCTGATCTCCGATTGGTTGTCATTTCCGCCTCTGCCAGTCGAGCAGAAGTGGAGTTCCTTGTTGGCGGTTGAGATGCACGTTTGCAAGTGTCTGAAAGGGCGTAGCCGTCCTCCATGCTCATCATTTTTGGTATTTTTACCATCGCCGCTGTTTCTCAAATGATTCTCGTGAAATACCGCTTTTTTGGCCACGATTTTCGATTTTACAAAGTAAAATATGTGACCTGGCTCCAACAAGACATGTTCCACAATTGTCGATTTCTCTTCTTCGTTTTTCTTTGTTTTTTGATATTTTTAGTCTTATCCAAAAAATATGAACTCCTACGAAAGATCAGCGAGGAAAAAATCATATTTCCTTCAAAATTTCACGCGCGTGATTTCCTATATTCTTCTAAAATGGGAATATACTCCTTATCTTGCTGAAAGATAATTGCTTTTAGTTAGGTCTAAATTAAAAGTTATCACAATTTTCCTTTTGTACCACTTCCGAGCGTATTATTCGTCAAAAATCATTGAGCGCAAGACAATGATTTTCTATGTTTTGCGCCAAAGGTACCGGCTGACAATATGGTGGTTGCGCTCCACTAACATGCCTCTTGCCCCACGATAAACTATTCCTAAATTTATTCGTGAAATCTATATTCATGAATATTGGTTTTATGAACGTGCATGTCTCTATGCCACGCAAGCAGGAAATATTCTAGAATTTGGCGCTGACCAGCTGACAGCCTGAACGAGAATATTTGTTGTGAAAAATCTAGAGCGCATAATCTGAACGATAAAAATAAAAAGCAAAGTTTTCTACAGACTCGGCGAGTCCAAGTATTTTATTTATAAGAAACTTATCATAGACTGAAGTAATAACGGAATGAATTATATTGAAAAACATACTCGCTAATTAATACGTGCATCAAATAAAGAGGAATATACATAAGAATTAACTATGAGTAAGGGAAATAGCTCTAATGATATAACAGTAGATAGGGAAGGACGGAAGCCTCAGTCAAAGAATCTTAGGATTGAATGACCAATGAATATAACCTCTGAGTACTTACCTCATTCGCCATTTTTGCCTTCTCCGAGTATCAGCAACTGACATTCTTTGTTAGTTTTCCTTGCCTAACATCTCATTCTCTACATTCTTCTACAATCCTTCCCCTCAAAAGCTTCCCATTTAAAAAACGTCTTCCCGTAAAGTTTAACGGGCACGTATTCATGGATTTGAATTTTTTACCCGAATTTAAGAGTTTTTGCATAGACTTTCTAAATACAAGGATTCAAATGGTGCTAGAAGTTGTTGTCGGCTCAACAGAGATTTTAAAATTTCAACGTTAACTCAGTATGCAATATGTTTAACTTTTACTTTACTGATTCGACCGAGAATAACGCCAATCCGGAATAAAACAGGGGTCGGGTTGGTGTGGAGGCTAGAGTACTGGCATCCTATCTATAGCGCAGGAATTCCACAGGAGATCTGCCAAAACTCTTAATAACAGAACCAAAACGAAACACCGGCAATTATGTAGAAGGATAATAACCGCATTTCAGTCGAAATCATCAGTTGGATACGAATAAATAACCTATGTGCTGGTGTCCCTAACACACAACCTTGTGGCGGACTCAAAGGTTATACATAAATGTACATACATGCACGCACCTCGTTATTTAAAGGTTCGCCGATAATAGGATGGATTACCACTACAGTGGTACCTGGACCAGCGAACTTAATTCGTTGTCGGGCGTGGTTCGTAATTCTAACCTTTCGTATCTTGAAACCCAGTCTTCAACTTACGAGAAATCATTCCATTCCCAGATTCAGGCTGCTGGAAGTGCATACCTTTGGACAAATTTTATTATATTGTTCCTCGCATTACGTAAGATACTCTGAATAGAGAAATTGTTACAGTTCATATGTTGATAACATATTCGTATCACAGGCCGAAATGGTATATGAGTGTAGTTCGCATGGTTCGACTAGAAGTCAGATTTTGCATCTCATTTATCTGGTTTTAATCATATGTCTGATTTTAGAGTAGAGATTATATATGTTCATGTCGAAGGTGCACAGCTGGAGATGGTAACTTCCAGATGGTATCTTCATCTAAGGTATTGGGACCGAAATTGTTAAATGGAGTAGTACTGTTTAATCTGTCCCGATTTTATCATGTAGTACATGTCTCACCTTTAAAAATCATTCCTCCATCATCCTGACCTTCAACACGTTCCTTATTCCTACTAAATCATGCATTCTAAGCTACCCAAACCACTCCTGAAGCACCCTCTCTCCCTCTTTGTGAATATACATATGGGCACGTCTTTATGAGAATGCCTGAGTACCCATGAGTGTCAAAACCGGTAGGGTTTAGTATATAATAAATTGCGTGAAAAATACATCGTTTAGATTTTCTTTAAGAATGACCCTGTATGAAAAACTCTCATTCTCGCACGAAAGCATGGTCACGAATCATACACTGCAATATATATTCGGCAAAGCGACGCCAAAATCATAGCCAACATGATCCCGTAATTGTTTCAGCGATGCATCAAAGTTCGTCATTCTAAAGCGTTTTATAGCTTAACGTCTATAATATTACCACTGGTTATCATTTTTTTATTTTCCGACATACATTTTCCACTGTAAAAACAAAAAAAGTGCGCAACCCTATTTAAAAAAGTATATACGTGTTCCACGCACATAACCGCAAACCATATAAGAGATTTACCCTCCTCTCGACAAAATTAGACTCTTAACTGCCTCCGTTGCATTGCTAAAAGATTATTCCTCCATTTTAAATAGGGACAATACCCATCATGGGGATTTCTTTCGGAGTAGACACAGTAAAAAGAGTTAAATTTTCGGTGATAAACCTGTAAAGTTGACTTTGCTTTAATCATATCCTCCATAAGGCCTCCTTTACCCTCATACAATGCTTCAAACACGCCCTCCTGTTCTTAAGATTCCTCACAGTTCTTCAATTAAGAGTATCTCCCTCCACATTCACCCATGGCTTTCTCGGTATCCCCCTTCGTCACACACCGTTCACTTCTCTATCATAAGTCAGCTTTGCTATTCAATTCTCATCGAGTCTATGAACATGGCCTACCCAACTAAGCACGCTCTTTTCATTGTTATTCATTAACGGGGAATCCATTCATACTTATTCATTCATCATTCACTCATTCCTGATCCTATGCATTCTGTTTTTACGGCAAACACTTCTCTCCCTACCTATTGCATTTAGACGACTGTCATTCGCATTCTGATATTGCTAAGTTTCGTCACCAAACTATAAATTAGATAGTACCCTGTTTTACACTACGATTCTCGCTTCACATTTTGTTCCATTATACCGCAGAGAATCAACGCCAATAAATCTCCCGCTCGCTTCTGCAATCGTTTATACAATACCCGAACATTGTAATTACTTTGCTGACATATCAGTTAGGCAAACAAAGTAGGGAGAATAATTATCATCCATCAGTCAATAATGATTCAGTAGTCTTTTAATAAAGAGCGCTTAAGACAGCTCCGCATGTGGCACCATTGTATATACAAGCGTAGATTTCAATGAAACGCTCGTGATTTCCGCGTTTCGGTTCACTGAATCAATAAACGCATCCATTTCACGAATTCCCGCCTCTAAGATCCGCATAGAGTTCAGCAACCCAGCTCAGTCTGAACAAATGGCCAGCCGATGCAAGCATGTGTATCTTTTTTTACAAGATCGACAAAGAGCAGGAAAGCGGTCTTCTATGTCTGCCGAGCGATAAATGAAAAATAACACGCCCAATTTCCGTGAGTGAAAAGTTGACTACTAATTTCAATACGTATATAAAGAAACGTGAAAGCTTAGAGCGGTATAATCTTTTTCTGTAAATAAATAAATACAAGTACCAATCATGGCAGAGAGCCGTCGATCAATGCGCTCATGTAACGTTACCATTTAAGATGCCACATATTCCCTAAAAGTTCAAATATGAGTATAAATTTATCAAATTTAAAAATTAAATATAATATTCCATTTTTAGTTAATTTGTTTAATTGATTTTTCATTTCTCTCAAAATAAAAATATAATTTCAAAACATACGTTTTTTAAGACAAACCTTTTTGAGAATTTAGTTACCACCTGGAAATTGATAACTAAGGGACTAACATTGTTGTTAGGACAAAATATTCGTATAAAATTACCTCTTTTACCTTCACCAGAAGTTACGCAGGTTCCTCCTGAAACACTCTGAAGGCATTACGACACGTGGTGTTACTCTAAGGTCAGCGAGGGTGAGTCAATCATTTATGATCAGGCAGATGTACCAAAGGATTACTGTATGGACCTCTTCAGGAGCCATAGATCCCTTTGTCCTTATTATATCTGGTATGGTTACCCCTAACTGACGTCATTCTCTTCACAATTGGGTGTCATCAAGTTTTTCCAAACCTATACTCAGTGGAAACACTATTCCACATTGAACCATGGAATAACTTCCGAGAGAGCACATTAATGTGTTTTAAAAAAATACTCATTTTATCGTTTAAATGCCACAACAAGAGTTTTCGTACTATTGAAGCAATCAGAAGTACAGTGGTAGCGAAACAATGTGGCAGTCGCGTAGCCTCAAGCGCTGCGTTAAAGATGGGAATGCTCGTATGGAAGGGACCAGTTTAGGAGTGGAGGTGAGAGGATAGCACATAACAGGCATCGCTACCAGCTTAACATCATTTAACCCAAGAGAGCGGGTAAGTGTATGCAGCGCGTTTCACGACAATGTTCACGATCGATACAAAGCCGGATCGAAATACACTGATATTGTTCGCAACCTATTTGAGAAGCCCATATAAACAATTGGACTATTAGCCATACATATTTATTAATTTGATGTGAATATCAGATTGAGAATTTTGAACTTGAAGATAAAGGTTTCTTATTTTGGGATCCCTGGTAGTCAAATGACTAGCGTAATCCCTCCTCGCGCATAGCAAGTCTGTCGGAATGGACTATTTCAGTTCAAAGGTTCTTCTACGCAACTATCACCATCTTTCGCTAACACTATAACTGCTGCAGTACTGATGGACTAATATAAACGAACCTAATCAATGGCTGATCAGCAAACTAGTGCATATATATCATGCATAGTAGGGATAAGAGATCACATTTAATCCATCCGGAAACTTTTTATCTTATTACTGTCAAATAGTATGATCCATTGCTTTACCCGATTATCTTGTGTTACGTCTTTGTTTAATTAGTTATCCTCCGCTGTGACTATAAACATACACTATTACATATCAATCCCTTCCGGAGTAGAATAAGTCAATAGAGCTAAACTATTGGCGTTATAACTTGCTCTGTTCTAGTAATTTATTTCATCCCAATATTTACGAAATCTATTGCTTCTGTTAAATGTATGTATTGCTTCTGTCGTTTATATTTCGATTATTGATCACAAAATCTTTTCTTGTGGCTTTCAACGAGTATATCACTTCAGATTGCAAGTAATGGAGACATATTTTACCCCTCATCCACATTTGCGCATTATGTATGCAGGAAGAGTTGGCTAAAGGGGTAAATACATGGTATGTTTATTAAAAATCCTGATTTTTGTAACGGCAGCAAGAGTGAATTGGAATCATCCTACAAGGAAATTCAATACTTCACATATCACCATTATTCTTCATAAAATAATCTAGTCATGCACTTACCGTTTTATATAGTACCTACTCGTATACTCCTTATTCTATATAAGTTCTTATTTATAAGTGAAAACCATATATATTTCGAGAAACATTTCTCTTTTCGGTAAAGCCACCGCCACGTTAGCCATTGATGGACGATGTCCATTCCTCATTTGACCAAGATAAAAATGGATTAAACCATTAAAAGCCCAATGGAGATGGATGAGAAGCTGTCGCCACGGTAAAAGACCGTGAAGGATTTGGATAAGGAGAGGGTCGGTAACGCGAGTCGCAAGCACTCAAACTTCGAGAAAACCGTCCCAGACAATCTTATGGGGATAAATGTCCCCGTTCCCAAAGAAGCTTTGTTCCCAGTGACCATGCGTTTTTGAGACAAACGAAGGGGCAAGCTCAAAGGTTGTTAAAAGTATCCTTGTATCCTTTACTAACCTTGGGGCAAGCTTACACCATGACCGGCTTCCTATGGTCGATCCAGACGACAACGCCAAAGGGTTGCGGAAGCAGGAATATCTTTGAACAATCTTCATTACTTTCACGTAAATGACTGAAAATTTTACTTTGGTAAATATTGGCGCCATAAAGAAGGGTTAGGAGACAACAGAAATGTGGTGTGACCGAAGAATCGTAAAGAATAAATAGATGGAAGGCATCACCCATGAAATCTTCTATGAAGAAATACAGCCTGAAGATGAACGTAAAGACAACCAGAACTATGGTTTGTGGAATAAATCAAGTAGGACAAAGTAATCATGCTATATATGGGCAGCAAAAATGGAGCATGTGGATAAGTTTAGCGCTCTCGGTAGTGGGATTACCCACAATGGAAGAAATAAAAGTGACGCATGGAGCAATGTAGTAAAAATCAATGAGGCATTCCAGCAGAATAAGATTCTACTAGAACCCCGGCAAACAATTTCTGAAGAAAGGAAGCAGGAAGCAACAGCATTAAAGCATACATTTGGAGGATGCTCTTACATGGCAGTGAATACTGGACATTGACTGCTGAAAAGAAAACAAACGTTGGGATGCTGTGTAGTGGAAAATTCATGCAGAACAAATTGAAGGAGAGAATTACCAAAGAATTCCAACGTAGAATAAAGTAGAAGAGATACTAGCTGAAAACTGCAAATTAGATTAAGCAAGCTTTTTGGAGAAATTCACTTCACTGTAACTTTCATTGACTACTGTCAAATAATTTTTAAAGTTTAGAAATAAGTTTTAATAAATCATAGTTATACTATTTAATAGGTTTTTACAGTTAAACGGTTACCGCTTAGAAATCTTTTGAAGCCGCCGGCAAATACATCCTTACCAGATTTCTTTCTTTTTCCAATCTCCCTTCTGCTTTGATACAAAATCCTCGTAAAAATTTAGCAATTTCATTCTTCACCGTTATTACCTACTCTTTATAACCTCAATGCGCATTCCTTCAAACATATGATTTTTGGCTATTTATCGAGTTAAGTAGAATTTCTAAACAACCGATTAACTAAAAGCTTCGATGAACTCGGGTCGCTACTGTCGCTTTCTAATGGTCCCTTACTCTGCATGCAATTGCTCCCCCGGCTTTCCGTATGTAGGACTTCCCTCATGTACAGTTGATTGTGTAAACTCTCTCCTCCATTGTGTCGGGAATCCGTTGCTCTGTAGTATATTATTCTTGGAGAATTCTCAGAAAAAAGCCATACAGAGATATCCGAAACCACCATTTAGGTGGATTAGGTATGTCAACGACACATTCGTTCAGTTCACAAAAGAAGCAGTTCCGCATCTCAGCAGTCTGGTCATGGCTGAGCATGCGTGGTCTGAGCCTGGCCTCTCAATATGCTTCGAGGACACCAAAGACCTGACCAGAGAACACCTACCTCCCACGATTGATCGAGAAGCTATCGAGATAGCAAAATGCCTGCAAAACTCAACAAAGACTATGGCTACAATTTCTCTGCAACTTGGAAGAGAGTGTTAGAGCGCCACGGAGAGAGCGAGAAAAAAATGACGCGCTAAACGTTTTTGGCTACAACAATGTCAACCAATTGGACGCGACCTCTGTGCTATATAGAACGGCCAAAGATCATCTTCGACCTTAATACGCCTCCACGATAGGAGGAGAAACGTTTTCTCGATAAACAACGACTCGACCGGAATGCCGGAAAAAGAAGCTGACAATATTTAATTTTATTATCTTACAGATTATTTTCGGATTCGATTTCTACGAAAAATCAAAAGAGATAAGGGAATCATAGTCCGGAGGAAACTCCTAAAATCCATAAAATCCATAGTAGAAAAGGTATTTCATTCTTCTCTTGGCAAGCTTAACTTTAAACGCTAAATATTTCTTTTAAACACGGAACGGTGCGTAAAAGGTAGCTAGCTCTGTCAATGCACAATATCAACATACAAAATCAAATGCATGCACACAATTCTGAGTCTCAGGTGTATCATGGTATAACCATTTCATGCTTGAAATGAAAGAAAAACTTGGTGATAACAAAGATTATATTTTAAAACAAGACTCGGGTTTTGACGCCGGGATTCATCACCAGATCGATTATATTAAAATAGCAGCAGGTGAAAAATAATATCGGTGGAAATGATTCGATCAGTGTTTACATTTTGATACTTAACCCTGTGTCTCAAGTTCTTTTCAAAAAAGGTCTTGCCACCCAGATCGCAATAAAGCAGGCAATACTAAAAGAAAGGGATTAGATTAGATTAGATTTTTGTTGGGGGGCCTTCGTCAGGAGCCCGGGCACTTAGACCTTTCTTGGTCCATTGTGCCCATGCCTGTCTGCCACTTGCAGACAGGGGACAAGAGCACATCGGTAGAGGTATGGAGGATTGGCCTCCCCCTGCCTCACCCCAGTACCAGGTATAGAGGATGTCCTCCCTCCAACCGGCCCGGTTTGGCCTGGCCCCTCCGGCCTGCCGGTATAGGTATGGAGGGAGTATCATCTCTCCATCCATGCCTGGTTGAGGTATGGAGGATAAGGAGATAAGGGAGGAGGTAAGGAATATTTCATTTCCATATATATACAAAGCGGAATATCATATATAGTTTGGACGCCAACCTCGAATAATAAGTTAAAGTGGTCGAATAATTCCAAATGAAATATGTTGGATGCTTATTTTATTTTATTTAATTATTACCCCTAGTACGATACTGATATACTATATAAACGTTGATTGAAAACTATGTAAATGTACCAATGTTTGAAACTAATATGGCATTTAAAAGATATTCCGTTTATTCATAATTTTACTAAAAACTGTGAACATCAGTTTCGTCCGAATAGCATACATTTTTATATCCCTAATGTTTGCTTGGTAAGAACATTTTTCTTATAGATAAATCATTTCAACGAGTACGGAAAGGACTCCCTTTCACATATAATATGTGAAATTGTTAAATAAGTATGTGCTATACAGTGTACATTGACCTGTTAAATGTTTTAGCAAAAGTTAGTGAATCAGTATTTGATGTAATTGATAGCCGTGAATATGTAAAAATTTATTTATAAACACATAAAATAGAAGTTTTTCCCTACAACAATATGCTTGGACGAATATTAAACCTAATGGATTCATCAATAATAGATCCTTCTAGATTCTCAGAAAATAACAGGTTTATTTTTGGGTTATTTTTACCAATACGAAAGCGGGAGTTAACAGGAGACTAAGCGATCAATCTAATGTTTAGCCAACCCGCTCTATTGCGCAACCAGGCACAATAAAGCAAATGGTACAATAAAGTGAGTAAGGGGATAAAGATGGTTACAATATCAAACTTATCGAGCGGTAAGTGATCGAATATTTATGCCCCAACTCAAGAAAGTGCTTCCAGTTCTGCAGTGACCGCTCATGCCTTCAGCCAAAGTTAATGAATTCCAGTATGGAAATTTCTCGCTCTCGAAAAAAGCTTTTCGAATCACCCAGCTGAAGAATGGAGCCAGGAATATTAAAAACGGAGTCAGCGACGCTATTTTATGTGCCACTTAGCCGACAAAGACCGTGAAATCGATACCGAGCACTTATTTCCCGATGCGCTGCAGGAAAAAAAATGAATCGAGCGATCCGCCTTTTGTCGGGCCCCCCATTATTGAATTCCAGTCCTTCGCAAGGGGCAGTATAATTAAGAATATCGTTTGAAAAGCTCCCAACGCGCAAAGTGGCTATTTTCGGTGCCATTTTTTTTGTTGCTTCCTAGTAGCTTCCACCGAAATCCTGTTTTAACGGAAATAAAAGAGATCGCGTCATTCTCGGCTGATACCTTTAAAGCTACCGCTATACACTTATCATTCACGATGAGGCGCAAAGAAAAATAATGATAATCGGGTTTTGTTGAGCACTTGAGCTCGGGATATATCGTGAGGAAAATCTCCGTAAGGTGTACGGAATCATAAATGAAAATCATGAATGGGCAATTAGTAATAACAACGAAATAAACAAGAATCTCTTTGTATTACACTGGTCAGGATGGCCAGAACACCGTGTGTTTTATCAAAGCAAGAAGAATGGCTTGGACATGTGCTGGGAATATCTCAGATACGATTACAAAGGTTACTAGAGGGAAAAATGAAAGACGCATGAAAAATAGCAAGAGGTAGAAGACAATGGATGCAAGATGTTGAGGAATATCTGAGACGTACCGTAGTACATATAAGATTGTAGAAGAAAAGTTGACCTAAGTAACACATGGTGTAATATAGTAGAGGAAGCCAATGCTCACCCAGGGCTGTAGCCTTTCGGTAGTAGAAGGATTGCTGTGTAAGCACGAGTAATGGCTTACCACTCCAAGGATCCGGGTTTAAATCTCGGAGGTTGCTGAAAATTTTCAGTGGATTCCTCACCCCAGCTCCAGTACAATGTGGAGAGTACTTCAAGTACAGCACTCCGTCAGTCGCATGAGTCGTTACATTGTCTTTCCCTTGGCGCCTTTTGTTAAGTGTGGGGTAATGCTGTCGCTGAGTCTCTCTCCACCCGTCCTCCATTTCCCCGGTAATCATTCCCTAAACAACGGTCCCAAAACTCACATTTGGATAAAATGACTTCAGCTGTCGGTCCTTTCCGTAGGTAACCAATCAACTAACAGGTTATGCAAACATAAGTGCACTTATTATGGCAATATACCAGTTAAAACAGTTAAATATAGAAGACAGCAATAGGACGATAGCAGAAATAGAGGAGAAAATTAAGAATCCTCAAGATATCTACAAGCGAAGTCTCCAATCTCCTTACGCGATTTTTCTTCATTAAAATACATGACCTGCCTCTCTTCATCTCGTTCACCAAACCTCAATCCCTTCCTTTCCCTTCACCCCGACACAAATCCTGCCCTCAATCACGACCTTCAGTATCTCTTCGCCAACCATTACCTCTTCCAACCACCTACTCTGCCCTCATCTAATCTCCTGAAGTTTCCTCTCCTTACCCACCATACTCTACTCTCATACACTTTCTCCATTTTCTTCTAAATTGAAGTCTCCAATTCCCAGTATCATATTCCCATCCTCTTTCCTCTGAGCCCATGCTTGTTTAAACACAAACTCTATAATTTATATCTTAGCATCGAGGAAAGTGGTTGTACGTAAAATAAGCGTCCATACACAATTGTCGACATCACTGAAATTGTTTAGTAATGGTAAAAATTAGGATAGAAGTGCGCTTTAAGTGCACATAAATTTTTGACTCTAGAGGCGTTTGTTTCCTTTTGATGTTTGTGAATATTTTTAAGGTCACTTCCTCTCACCAGACGCATATCTCTACAATAAGTAAATTTAAACGATACCAATATTTACTGCGCAAAAAAATGGTAAAACTCGGTGAGATAGCTCAGCGGCGGGCGCCATGTTGTCGAAAATTAGGTTTATACACTCGCCAATGTCCATTTAGCCCCCAAGGGAGACTATTGGCGTTGGTCGCCGATTAACAAAAGTTATATACTTGCCTCCATGGTTTCAGATATCCGGACACTTTGACTGATAGGTGAACAGTGGGAATTATGAAGAGAGCAATAGGTAGAGAGAGAATATAGGACAAGATCGGAAGAGAGAGGAAGGGAATAGGAATTAGGGACGATGCAACGTACGGTAGTTAAAAAAAGAGACCTATGGCAGAGATAATAGTTTTTGTCGTTAGGAAACTTGTGAAACGTCAGCCCCTGCTGTGAAGTAATTTCAGTTATGGGCCAATACAAAGACCAGTCACTCAATTGTAGAACACTAATTTAGTGAATGGACGGAAAATAAACCAGCAGCCCCTTGCCTGGGTGAATGATTCAGTGCTTAATTCTAGATGAGCTCTACCCTCTCTTATCGAACAAGCCTCGGGTATCACACATCACTTAACGTTCAAATTACTAAGTATAGAATCCTCCTTGCCACTTCATTAACACACTACTCCATCACTTCCGTAGATTACATCATCCAAGTAATTCTACGGCGTCAACGACCACTTTCCATCACGTTTTATCCAATTCAGCGGCATTGTGCGGTGCTTTTATGTGGAAAGGTAGCGAGCGATCGCTGCCAAAATTAATGCAATCGTCGCAAAGGAAAAAATTAGGATACAGAGGTAGGGCGAAAACAAACACGGAGACAGCGTTACTCTGAGCCCCCTACCTAGTTAGCCAATCGTATAAGTTTACCGAGAGAGTAGCGCAGCATTTAGCGAACTGCATAGGTAAAGCTTATGTTATGTGCAGTGCCGTCAAAGTACACCTGAGTTGATGCCATAACTCAAGTGAACAGTCCCGTCACGGCAGGGAATTGGAATATTGCCCTACTTACCCAAGCCACAATCACACTCTACAGAATAATACTTCATAATATCCGTATTGTAACTATTTTTATCTCATAAAGGATACAATGCAAATTTCCAAACATGAAAAAATTCCGGGAAGGATAATGGAAGCTGTCATTTGAAAATAGGCTAATACCGCAACGGCGAAGCGTGGGTAGGTCTTTCGCAGGAAATAAAAAAAGGACACTAACCTCCTTTAAATTAAAAGAGTATCGCATCTTATACTAAAAATAAGATTATGACATGGAAGACAAATATATATATATATATATATATATATATATATATATATATATATATATATATATATATATATATATATATATATATATATGATTAATTTTTATTTAAAACACGTACATTTTTATTTTGTTCGCATTTTATTCTAAGCATGACTTGACTCACAAACAAGCTAATGCAAACTATTGTATTTACCTTCATGTTTTTTCGACCAAACGTCTTATCGTTTTTTGACTGGAATCTTTTTCCCTTCAAAAACCCGTTCTGAATACTTCGATTATCACTAAATGCCTCTGTCTCTAAACTCTTCTGCATCTAGAAGGACACAAAAGAGCACATCACACATTCCCCCGTTCAGCTTATGAGATCATGGAACTACTGACAATGAGTGGTGTATGCCGGTAGGAGAGCAAGAGGGCAAGCATAGATGAATAGGGTGCAGCAATTTAAGGAAAAGGAAAGATGATGATGCGGGAATGTGTTTAGGGTTCTAGGAAATAAACGAAAACTACGAAGAGCAAAGACATATCGCATTTGTAGGGATTCTAATAATAAGTGAATTTCTGGGTCATCAAAAAAAGAGAAGGCGAAGGAAAAATTACTTCGGTTATCTATAGTAAAAATATGTTTTTTTAGGATAGAATAACATTAAGATGGAATGAATACGGCGTACCCTAAAGAACATGATCATGATATCTTTTACTACGAGGATAAAAATACTTATTGTGTTATATATAATTGCCTCCACACCTATTATGTAGTAAGACTGTTACATAAGTATGGACATTTTCCTTCTAAATGTATCGAACTCTACATGCGTTGCACATACTACAAGTTTCTATACTGGTTAAAAAATTATTGCTCATCTTTCCATTTACCCTTAAAATCTGCTTTTCTGGCAACTTAGCATCTTTCGACTGGGATTCTCTTCCTTTATTTAAAATTCTCCCAAATGTATCGAACACTATATGTGCTACACAAATTACGAGTTTGTATACTAGTGAAAATATTAATGCTCGCCATTCCATTAACCCTTTAAAGCTGCCTAATGTAACTTAAAATCCTTCGACTGGGACTCCCTTCCCATAAAAAAAGAACAAACTGGTTAACTCCACCGCAAATGCTGATGAGGAGGCTTAAAAGTCACTAAGAAAATACAGGAGAGCACACAACACATTCCGCCATTCATCTTAAGGGTTCACGGAACTATGCAGCGGTGTAGCTTGGTAGGAGAAGAAGACCGCTAGCAAGGATGAATAGGGTACGCCCAAGAAAGAAAGGACTACGAACGGTGATGAGAGGATGCGGTGTTCCAAGAAGCGAAGGCAGGACGCCGGGGAAAGAGCAGGAGGCGCGCATCTTACGGGGGTTGAGTTGAGGACTTCCGGGAGATTTGACCGGAAGATATGACCGGGGAAGAGGCGGTGAAAGGTTTTGAACCGAGCGCCGGCAGGGGTCATCTCCGGAGCCGTTGTCCCCAATACGGCACCCAGACATAAACGGCCCACGCGGCATCCTCCCTTCTTTTCATGCCGCACCCATTGTCAACCAGGCGCCTCTATTGTCTCCGCCGTCGGGAGGAAATAAAAAGACATGAATACCTAGCGCGGATTCGTGATAGGCGGGGCGCCGCGCGTCACCGGCTGCAACTCCAGCATTCGACCCATCAGACTAGGAGTAAGCACCGTCACTGGCTCTATTTCGCACGCCACCGCCGCCGATTTCTCCGTCAGCGCGCAATCTACGCGTGAATGGTCGATTCGATAGTCGATGGTGGATTATTTTCGCCTGGATAAATCGCAAGCCCGCCTATAACACCGCGTGAGCATACGGAAGTGGAAATGAGTTCCGAGAGTCTGCCTACCAGCCTCATTGCGCCCCGAATGCTTACTAAAACTTGGCATAACAGAATATCGCTACTAAGTCCACTAAGTATACTCCCCTCCTACTCCTTCTTTTTACCACCCTCCCCCTCCACCCTATAAGGTACATATACTCGGCCACCACACGATCAGATACCTTGAAAATGGAACTGAGTTGCCGAAACCTGGGTCGGTTTTTTCGTAATTAAAGAGTGGAATTTTACCAAGTGATTTTTCTATTTGCATGCGATTTCAATGACACTCACGCTAGAAACTCAGGGCAACCTCCGTTTTTTTTAACTATGCTCAATTACATTTGCCGACCGTGAGAATTTCCGTTTATAAAAAAGGCAACATCCCATTTCAAGAGGACAAATGTTCAATTTACAAGAAAAATTCAAGAGATACTACAGTCAGACTTAAGAGTTAAATACTGTTGCCTACCTTTTTTGCTGCCTAACTTCTTTATTTGATGCACATTGCGCTAGAAAATGCTCCGGAGGAAACTAGAGCTTTCGGCACGTCAAAAATTTTTGAGGTCACTGTCCCTGAAAAGAAGTAGAACAGCTAAGTATTACCTTCTTAAAAATGCAGGCACCTAAGAATTAATATAAAACTTTATTCCAAAGAAAAAAAAATCCTTGCACCTCAAAGCTAGCATAAATTTTTAAGAAATAACAGAACTATTGATGGGGGAAAGAGTTAAAGACACTGAAGCTTAAATTTTAAAAAATAATAGACCATCACATCTAAAACATCCTTCCAAAACAGCAAAGTAAAGAGAAAACAGAATTAAAACTACATACAAATACTTCAAAAATTGCATTCATTATACTAACAAATTTTTAAGAACTTTCGTTCAAGACGATAGTACTTTTTAAAAATAGCTCTCAGAAGGAATTATCATGCAGTCAAAAATGCACATAAGTTTTTGAAGTTGGAATAACAAAAAATCAGATCCAGATGATGATATACATAATCGACATGAATCATTTTTCAGGTTAGCAGTTACAGCAAATACATGAAAGTATTTTAAGCTTATATTTTTTATGTTCGGGGAAAATACACCACGGGACTATGTCGTTGATCCCCGATGTTTACGAGGCTAACCATTCAAAAAAACCTCTCCACACCAGACCATGGGTTCCACCACGGAACCCTTGATCACATAACGTCAGGGTGATTCTTATTTGTTCCCTAATGGACTGTCTCTTTTTTTTATTTAATATTTATTTGGTATATATTTGAAGCAAGTACGTCATAATTTAAATAAAGTAAGAATTTTAATAATATTTGAATCTAGATCTGATAATTTATTAATAATTTAAAGATTTTAAGAGAATTAATAATTTAAAGAGAAGTCCAAAGACAAATGTCTTTAACTTAAATTTAAATACAAAATTTATAAAACTTTTTCATGTATTAGTTCAAATACTTTTACCCGTTGATGACCTCATTTTTGCTGCTCGATGTAAAGGTAAAAGTTCTTAGTCCATATCATGCCTGAACGTATCTAAAATAATAAAATAATTATCATGACAATCTAAATTGCCACACCTCAATGGCTATAACTTAATGATTTCTACTATTTAAAAAAAATAGAATTTACTTCACAGACATAGATAAGGTTTCAAAATAAACTGAAATCAAAGAACAAATATAGAGAATAGGAACTTTACCATAAAGTGCCAAAGCAGAGCTCAAGCCACATTTTACTTTAAGAGATAATTTAGGAAAACGTGAAAGCACAGCTGGCGTAAAGATCAATCAGTTCGAGAAACAGCAACTCATAATAAAAAAATAATATAATCCAGGGTAACGTGAAGCTGGAGGCAGATATGTAAAAATCACCACCACAAACATAGAGACAAAAAACGAACAACTGCATTTTACATATCCACAAGTAAATGTCACGGACAGAGAAAAAAGAAAAAGGACAACTGAAAAAATTAAAAACACTTTGAGATAATAAAAACTCTTGTGAATATAGGTGTCATATGTAGTACAATGCAATGAAATCCACGAAAAATTACATAGTAAAGTAAATATACAAAATTACTAATCCGGCAAAGTCTGTCAGTCCCTGTCATTCACGCCTGTTTGAAGGACTTCAAGATGACCTAGGAAGTTGACATTTGGCACGAATGCAGGCCTACATCTACAAAATAACCTGCAAGCCACCTCATGGGTGCGCAGCAAGGGGTGAGTTGTCACCAACATGTATTACACTATACTCTATTAATGTTAGTGCAACTCTAATAATATGTGTATTGGCATAAATCGCTAATTCTTTTCAGGAGGTGAAGCCTCACGTACTGTAGATATGCTAACAATGTTAGAGGGACCGTTAGTATTAATGTATTTAACAACTAAATAAATGGACAGATGTATAATAGTTATACTTAAAACATGCACGGCGTACTTATAAAGTGGTAGAAGTAGCAGATGAGCATTATGGAGTAAATAAACTAACCAGCTACACTAACTATTGACAAATCTAGTTTAAAGCCTCATTGGTAGCTGTTATGATCACTTATCATTCGCGGGAAAAATTACATTTTTAATCTGTTTGCTCTGCAGTGATGTTCCCTAATTTTATTCTCATGATAACTAAGGCCACCGACCAGAAAAGTAGAAGCTCCAATAAGTAATTTAAAAATGGTTCGTTTTTTCTGACTTTTGAGTTTATGTCTCCGAAATAGTCCATTTATACCTCATACCATTAAATTTCTCCTATTCAAAATAAAGGAGGTTGCAAGAAAAAGAAGCTGTTAGCAAAAAAAAGCTTTATCCTGCCAAAGCGAGGTAGAAGGATTTGCGAGATCTCAGCAGCAGAGGGGAGAAATTAGGAAGGTGTGTGACCGAGTAATTAAAATTAAATGATAAAAATATAATAATGAGTGACTGATGATGTAGTAATTTGAAGTTTGGGCAGAGAGAGAGGCTTAGAGTAGACATAAACAAGAAGAGGAAATATAATAGGTCACATCCTGAGGAAAAATAGTTAACCGAGCCTTAATCGTGTGGATATCGGAAGAGATAAATCATGGGATAGGGTCAAGGATATATTACAAAAGGAAAGTGATGGATGACGTCGATGGAAGGGACAGATTCCATGGCAGCTAGGAAGAAATTCTGTAGCCTGCGACAATGGTTTATCATCAATATTCATCCCAAAGCACGGGTTTGATCATAGTGTCGAGGTTGTAAATTTTTATTGATACAAAATTACTATTTTATCACCGGATTCACTTTTTTCGTATTTATGGGAAGATTTAATAAAAGAGAAATAATAACCATAAAGCCGACCGTACTGAAAAGGGATAAAACCATTATAAATGCATAGCTAGTCTGTGTAAGACGGAGCAGTCATGGAGCATATACCTTAAAAAAAGTATTGCTATAATTCGGGATACCACGATAATATTTCTTGAAAATTTTATTTAAAGTTATATATGATAACTAGTTTAAAAAAACGAAATTGGAGGAATTACATTCTCAAGTTGACATGATCGTTTAAAATAAAAGACCTAATTATTACATAATTAAGAAGAATACCTCCAATGCCGTTAATTATTTTTAGATATTCTTTTCATCAATATTGTCAATTTGTAAGAGCTTAATGTTCTTTTTTAATTAAAAGTTTCTCGGGATGACACCATTTCAATGCTAGCGTTTAAACATACTTTCCACCACGTATAACTATGAGAGTGCTTTGTGTAGTTACAAGCACAGTGATCGGTAAGAACATCTTGTTCCGTTAAAGCCTACACAAGGAACACATTTGGAAAGGACGCAAGGGGAGATGAAACGTTTAAGCAGACGAATGGTTATTTCATAATAATTTTCGCACATTTGAATAACAACTCCTGTCCTGAAGTTGATTCTAAAGGCTATGCGGAATTCTATTTCATTTGGAAGGGATATTCTTTACATAGACTTGATGTTTATTTGAGAAAATACGGCATCATCTCTCTTGCATTATCCAGAACTCCACGTCTCGTCTACGCCTTAACACTCCTTCTAGCTAGATTTATACAAACAGACAAACTTCATCGAATTAGTGATATTTACATATATGGCCGAAACCCGGGGGGGTATGCACGACGGAACGGATGTAACGCGTAATTCTTAACCCTGCTAATTAACTGCGGTTCGCGCACATGTTGAGGGGGAGCGGAAAGATGAAGCACGACATTCTAAACTGATAAAGGGCGTAATGAAATACTTTTTTTTGCTCAAGAGAAAATAATAAAACTGTGTAATAAAAAGAGAATGCACGATTTCATTAACAAAACGTTTTCGATGCACACATTTCTCGCCACACATTTTTCGTGGTGAATTTCTCCGTGCAGTAGACCGCGGACCTAAACAGAGACATTTCAGAGTCATTCGGGACAAGACTGCCGAGCGGGTGGGTACAGGCAATTCAAAAAGAGACTGTTCCCGCCAAACCGGGGCGAATGGTACGGCAGGGTAAATATTATTTTGGCCCCGCACTATATCTCAAGAACTGATGGAAACGACGAAATAAGAGAGATACACTGCCGAACTTATGAGGACAAAAAATCTTTCTTTCCACGCACCTTTAGTCATTATAATAAAAACAGCGTTACACTAACATAAGTGCTCGCCCGCTCCTAAGGATATTGGGATAGGATTATTAAGGAGGCCATTGAAATCCGACTAGAAAGAAGGAATTTCAACTGTGACCAGTGTGCGAATCAACGAGGGGGAAGAAGGGGAATTCACCGGCTCGTAAAATTGTTTCAGAAAGAGGGTTGTGTGAAAGAGGGTTCAGTATAATGAACGATACACTGACCAACCTAAGGAACAGAATGCATATTGAGACACTATCATCTCTAATGTTTATATCCGTAAATGGACCTGATCTAGAAGATTTTCCAGCAAAATGGTTTGCAGCTGATTGG
Source organism: Pyrrhosoma nymphula (assembly GCA_963573305.1). Taxonomy (NCBI): domain Eukaryota; kingdom Metazoa; phylum Arthropoda; class Insecta; order Odonata; family Coenagrionidae; genus Pyrrhosoma; species Pyrrhosoma nymphula. The sequence goes on from OY754334.1 coordinate 45,442,241, forward strand.
ATAAAGGAGGGCCATCACTCTGCTACAGACATATCTCATCGTCGGGAAACATCAAGGACAAAATCTCATGCAAGCAAACTATTTGTTTAAGGGGATTTGCCTCCTTCAAAATGACATCTTTGAAATTTTTTAATTTTACAATTTTGACATATTTTAATAGTACATATTCTTATGAGTATGTGTAGAATTTTACGCCTTTCTGAGCTATGGAGCAGGAACATTATAGTAAGTAGAAAACTGGTTTTTATAAATATAAAATTTTAATGCCATTTCCCGCAAATCAATAGCTTCACGGTTTTTGCATACTAATTTTGAATACCTTAAGAACTGCAAGAGAAAGAACAATGAAATGTTTACCACCTTATCTTGACACCATGCATAAAGTTTATATGTATGCAAAAGTCTGTACATGTAAAACTAACTTCTTAAATGATTTTTTTGTATTTTTTTCAACTTGAAAATTGTAATACGTATAATAAAATTATGTAACTCTACCTGTATTTTAATAAGCATTATTTCCATGCATTAAAAGTTGTATTACTTCAATTAAAGTATAACAACGCAATAGTTTTCAATATTGATTGAAAAACACAAGTGTTATTTAGCATTTTTCAAAATACCGCGAATCACAAAAAATAAAAAAAATAGTAGAAGATCAATTTTTTAAATTTTTTCTCATAGATCATTTAGTTGAAAGTTATAAAAATTTTATAATTGGATTTTTCTGTGTACTAAAGAAACTAGCGTAGGAGTGGCATCCCCTACAGTTGCAGTCTTTCGCGCGACCTTTCATTAGCGTAACTGAGGAAATGTCATTTATTTTGATGTATGTACTCGAAGCAGATTGGCTAAATATTTCCCCCACTCAACAAGAAGCTTGATTCGCACTCTGACTGAGACCAAGGCTTTTCCCTTAGCTGTGCATAGTAGCCGTTATTAAAACGATTGGGGAATTTAAACTGTAACGGCCGGCCAGGTTGTTGACCATTAGAGTCCCTCGACCACGTGCAACAATAGGGACGATTTAAGTCTATCGTAAATATCATGATTCGCCTTGAGAATGGAGTACGAGTCGGACTCCAAAACGTCGGCAATTCTAAAATCCTTATCCCGGTGGAAGACCCGAGAAGACTTCCTTAATAACACACACCGTTAACATACAATTCACCGTAAGATTTAAGGCTTTCCCGGTGAATACTTGTAATATAGATTTCTCGGGTTTCCATCCGGGTGATGTTGGTCTGTTGCACCCACCCGGATTTCCGAGGACACCAACATCACCCGGATTGATACCCGAGAAATCTTCATGACATAAAATTCGCCTTTTACCTCTACCCCCTCCTTTTCCCTATTCGCTCCTCAACGTTCTAACCTATAATGACTGGTTTCCATAGGCGTGTCCAGGACTACAGAAGTGGTGGTGCCAGGAATAGTGGTGGTGTCAGGAGTAGAAACATAAAGTGAACAGAGTCTCTAGCTCTCTACCGTCCAGCCGCCAAGAGTCGGGAAAAAGGGTATAACTTAGAAAAGAATCTCGATATAGTGGTGGTGCCACGGCACCAGTGGCACCTGCCTTGGACACGCCTATGATGGTTTCCTAGCACCCCCTGTCGCACGCCCCTATGGCAGCTCGCAGGGCAGTATGTACGTTTAGATTGTAAGTCTAAGGCCGACGAATCTTGAGAAGGAAGGTTTCTCCGTAGATCACCCGAGAAATCCTTCACTTAGCATAACCGACCCCACCAACCCGATCCCCACCATCTTTTTCCGCTTGTGACTTTACGTGCTACGATCGGTGCGCGTTGGAAGTGTGAACGCGGCATAAATTCTTCCCTCATTCCCCCAATTCCTCCCCTCTTACTCGGAGGATGCCGGTCATCGATTTGCTCGCCAAAAGTCTCCCCCCCCCGTTATCTTTGCTAATGGAAAGGGAAAGTTCCTTCCACAACCTCATCCTCCTCCCACTACCACTGCACCCTTTAAAAACCATCTTCCCCTCACCACCCTCTCTCACGACGGCGGTGGGTGTGGCTTTGGGGGGGGGGGGGTTGATATTACGGGTGTGGAAGAGGAAGTGGGAGGGGAGGAGAAGCAAAGGGATGTTCGCCGAAGTGTAGAAAGAGAGAGAGAGGCTTCGGTGAAAGTTGGGGAGGATTCCCGAAGAGGAGTTGGGAGAGGGAAGGAAGGAAGATTTTGTCGATGGAGAAAGGCCTCTGTGTGTCTGCAGTGGGGGAGGGAAATATGAGATCTGTTATCGGAATCATTGGCGTGCTAGAGAGTAGGGGTGGGGGTTTCAAAAGGAGAGGATTGGAAGGCAAAAGGGGTTGAAAAATGAAGGTGGAAGGAGGGTTTCGAGAGATGTGTATGCATTGGTGATGGTGTTGGAGGGGGGAGGAGGAATATTGAGGGTTGGACGAGGGATGGAAGGTAGGGGCGGTAAGCGCTTTTAAAGGGTAAGCAAAGGACTTTTTGAGGGAAAAGAATTATCGTCTGGGGAGGTAGGGGAAGGGCCTGATGGGGTGGGGAGGGTATTCGGGAGTAGGAGATGACTAGGGGAAGTGAGTGGAGAGGGTGAAGAAGCGTTGACGTGGAAATAGGAAAGGATTTGTAGAAGGGGAGGGTAATGGGTTCGTTTGGGGAGGAGGAGGTGGGCTTGGAGCACGTGATTTCGAGGGCGCGAACTATTGAAGGAGGTGAGAAGGAGAAAAAAGAAAGACGAAAAAATTTCGAAGAAGAGCAAGGAAGAAGGGAAGGGTGGGGGCAGCATGGGAACTAACCATTACGCCAAAAGTAGGCGGTTCTTAAAATTTTAAGAAGATTGAATTGGTGTGGTGGTTTGAGTACTGACTTCCACCTTAACGGAACAGGTAGAGACCTTGGTGGTGGCGGAGTTTTTCCAACATGTAATCAAGTATATTTCGCCTCAGCGTATATACTGCATACTTCTCTATTTCTGTGAGTTTAGTGTTTCTTTTGTACTTTTTTGGTTATACCATGAAATGTCATAGTTATTTATGAAGTTTTTACCCGTGATTAAACGTAAAATATCATCAATATTGCTATTCCGGTTAAGAGATGCTTTATGTAGAGCTTTGGCATTATTTTTCATAGTCTTCCATTTCTCAGCTTACTTTATCAACTATTGAGATTTTAAATTTTATGGCATTTCAGCGAATTTAATTGTTAGAGAAGTTGGAACGAAAAAATTATCTTTAATTCCAAATAATATCTTGCAGCCAGATATAATGCAGGAAGAGGGATTGACTGAGAAGTAGACCGATCAATGGCGGGTAGCATATCCTTAGAAGATTTGTATAGGGTATGATGCAAATATAGCAAAATAACTGAGCTGCTGGAGAGAATTGGTATTGGATTCCACGGCTTGTATCAGGCTGTAATGACAGAGGAGGGAAAATGATTTTGGTGAAGATCTGAATGGAGAGAGTAGGCTTGGCAACAAGGAAGACTGTCCTTCTGTTCTGTCCCATAATTAGGACGTACGATTGTGGACACCTTTGCGTCTTTGAATAAGGAGTAGTCGAATGCCGACGCCGGGTTTCTCCCCACTCTTACTACATTCCCCCCAAAACAATCATATCCCTAAAATCTTCATTTCTCGGCCACCTTCCAGAATATTTATCTAGCGCAGTGTAAACAAACGTTTTTGCCGTATTAACTCTTATATAGCGAACTCATCAAAATCAGCGCTAGAGCCGTGGGGGAACTGATGAAAAATGAACAACAATAATCGGGTGAGATAAAAAAGTGGAAAGGACAAACTGTAAACTATGAAGAGGCAGAGTATTATGACTTTCAAAAGCTCTGATTATTTTACAGGGTATGCTGATAGTGAAGTCTACTCGAGACTTCCACCAGGTAAAGATCTCCATTGCTGCAAACGTTTTCTTGGTTGAGCTGTCAATCCACTGCAGGGCTGTAGCTTTATTCGGCCCTAAAAAAAATGGAGCACTTGACAATCGATAGATTGGCAGTGATGGAGAGTTCGACAAGGTGGAGATTCTGAGTAGACTTCACTAACACTTTCAAAAGGATTCCCAAAACTGTACAGCACCGGAAAGGAAGCGAGATTTTTACATATGATTGGGATTGCCTGCTTTCTTTGCACGTGTTCATTGCACACCTTTGAGAGAGCAGCATGGAGTTGCGATTATAGTTCAATAAAATCAATGGAGAAGGCTCATCCAACGAACATGCGTGGCGGGTTCTAAATCATTATCCTGCGTACCATTTCGCTCTGAAGCGATGGTATCTTTCACTTGTCAAAATAAAGCAGATAGCCTTTACGCGTTCAAACAAAGTAACACAGTGGCATAGTTTTTTATCTTAAAGTAAAACCATTACTGTATAAAATATTCTTATTAATGTTAGGCGCTTATAACCTGAAACCTCATCTTCCGTGATAATAATTCCATCCTCAAAATATTATTCAAATTGTCTAGAACCGCAAGAAAAATGGCGCAACACTTTGTATGCAATTAGATTTCATTGAATTATTAAACAACGCTCTCAATGGGTTACAAGTTGAAGTTATTACTTTCATTGCCCTACTATGATACAACAAAACTCTCATTCAGTGGTCGGGGACATAATAGGCAGGACTGTCAAATGGACTCATCATTAGTTGGATAGAATGCACTGACTCAAATTTGGCATGGATGACTTCGAACCCGGTACCTCGGAGAGAGAAACCAGTACTCTTGCCACAATTTCAACCCTATCAACTAAGCTGAACGGGGTTAGATGGTAGGGCAGGAATGAGTGTAAACTCATGCCATCGTTGGTAGTGTATTTGGGGAGGGGAGGGCGACCTACAACTGAGGTAGTATGCGCCAGTGCTAGGCTATGCTGATATAATGGCAACGGAAGGATTATTCGAGGATAGGAGGCAGATTGAGAGAAACCCGAGGCAGACATTTGCCTAATGTTAACGGTCCGAAAGGCACCAAGGGGTCCACAGATACATCTACATGCCTATCCTCCTGCGAGCCCCCGCAAAGGCTTGTGGCAGGGGGTGCTAGGACACTAGTCATGCAAGGGGAGAGATAGGGAAAAGGAGGGTGGAGAGGAAAGAGATGAATAATATTTTGACGATGTTTCTTATCAAAGAGTAAGAGAAAGCATAAACTTATGGTCTAATGTTAGTGTCACGCTGTTTTCGCTGTAATTACTAATTGTGCGTGGAAAGAAGGAATTTTATAATCTATCAGTTCCGGGGATTATCCCTTGTAGTTTTGTCACTTCATTCAGTTCTAGAGATATAATGTGGAGTCAAAATAATTTCCTCCGCTTCATACTGAAACTCACTTGATCTGGATTTTTCTAGTAGTCGGAGCCAATCGTGTGGCCTCAGACTCTCTAACGGGTCCCAACCTAGTCCTGCCTGCGCAACACTTTACAGTGACTTGCACATCATTCGACGGACGGAGTTTTTCTCTTGAAAAGCTCTCTATATGACATCAAATTAAGGATCGAGAGTGCAATAAAAAATATCTACCACTGCCTGGATTCGAACTCAGGCCCCAGGGGTTGAAAGCCACCAATTCTTCCACTGCACCGAAATAATCCGATTATAAGGGCAGCGCAAAGTTACGATGGTAGCTGAAAAAGCAGCATGAATTCTACAGGCGACTTCTCCTCGGACATCTCTAATTGTAAGGTATAATGTTTGCACGATGTCTGGCGTTTCGATGGGAGACACCCATTTTCCTCATGACTGAAGGTACCGGTGTTCCGTACTACCTGGTTTCATTAACTCTCTCCCTCACTTTGGATCGTATTTGATAGGCTGTTTTTTTCAAAACTTCCAGGATTGGGTTCCAACTAGAACCTAAGTGTCGATTGAAATCTGCCTCGAACCCACTAACGGCAACAGAGACCAGGGATCCCATCTCAGCTAGACCCGACACAAAATCCTGAAATATGTGGAAAATAGACAGCCAATCATTAACAGGCAAAGTGGAAGGAGAGAGTAAAGATACCGGACAACACGGAACACCAAATAATGCAAACCGTAATACTCTATTCTGCTATACTCTGCTGTATAAGGTTAAACTCTACGTTAGGTTGTCCCTTAAAATTCAACTTTGGAATATTTGATCGCAACCTTTTTTAATTTTTTACTTTTCCTCTATTAAGCGTGTACACAAAACTTGAGCGTGATCGGTTGATATTTACCCGTGCCACAAACCAGTGGAACACGTTTACATTCAGAATTGCCGGACGATTCACGCCACATGGCCAAACGCAACCTGTCGGCCTGGAGGATTGTTGCGACTACGCTTGGAAACCATCGGTGATCGATGGATTTTACCATTTTGAACAATCCAATTGGATTGTTCAAAATAGTAAAAGAAATTGGGGTGGTGACTTTCGATGTTGATACCAGTCATCGACAGATTTATTTCTATAGTCGACGTTCAATCTATTATGGTTGGCAAACTGATATCCAATAGCCAATTAGTGATCGATCATTATTGTCAACCGATGGTCGATCAATTCAAAGTTCCAGCCAAAGGCCGTTTCGATGGCCGTGCTATCTAGGATCCGTCTAGAATTTGGAGCCCTTGCTGTTCCAAGATTTGTCTGATTTTGTAGGGCCCAACACCTTGTATTTGTTTAAAATATTAGGGCTAGCAATTGAGTTTTTAAACAAAGATCCAGGGAACTGGGGTTCTTACGACGATTTCAAGAAAGCGTGTATGTTTCTTTCTTACATAAATGTGGTAAACGATGTAGCTGAGCGAGGAGTGGCGCTCACACAAGAATACATGGGGAGCGTGAAATCTGAGGAAAATTTACAAAATTTGTTAATTGTTGCACATAATATCAGAAAGAAGACAAAAAAATGTACCAAAGAATCCTTACCTGTGAACCTAGATATATCGTAATAAATAACTTGGTTTTTATTTATTTTTTAAATTAAAAGATATTTAATCCAATAGATCACCTCTTAAAATTATCCTTTTTATCCACTTCAACGACCTTGTGGCACGGGTAAAAATCGCTAAAACTCGTTCAAATTTTCTGTATATGCTTGATAGAGGAAAAGAAAAAAAATTAAAAACGGTTGCACTTAAGAATTACATGTTTTAAATTTTCAGCCCATATAAGGGACACCCTACTCCAAGTGTCATGAAAAACCCTGAATAGGAACTTTTCCTAATATTGTATGCATGAGATAAATAATTACACCTGTAGTAAATATTTACATATGTTATAAGGACTGTATTAACAAACACGTTTTTCCTTAAACGGCATGCCGGTGAGGTTCCCAAGAAAAATTCACCAAAAGAATACGCCGGGAAAGCCTGAAATATTTCATCATCATTAAACGCATGTCCATCAGTTAAGCTGGGGCGTGCGATAGTTGTGCGAACGGGACATTGGAGAGGGGAACTGAAAGGACTCAGAGGTTGAGAATTGGGTGGCGCCTGACGCCTGTTGGACTGTTAGGAACTTGTGCTTACTTTTAAAGTACCCCGGCCCTCTTGGGGATAGGTTGGTGGGAGGACGCCGTGGAAGGAGAAAATCGAACTCTTCCCAGGATGCCTTTAACGAACCGAAAGCGACCGATTCAGGCCTCCATCCAACCCGTACGCTATCGCCCACTAAAACCCCCCAAATCTCCCCGTGACCCTCCATCCGATCCAACCGTTTGCCCCATTGGCTGCAGACTTCCCTCTCGCTTCGGTACTTCTCTCTCATAAACTCCCCCTCACCCGATCTTCCAATAAACCCTTGCTCACAGCCGCCGCGAAATCCGTTCATGCACGGTCTATGCCCTCGTCCACGAATCAGATCGGGGACTCTTCTTCTCTTCCCTTTCCTCGAAACCCGTCATCCCAATGCAACCAAGAATCACTTTTCCTCCTTTCGACTTCCGCAGAATTTTTTTATCGTATCCTTAGAATTCTTCCCTGTATAATCCATCCGGATGAGGACGGGGCATGATGAGCGGGATGCTTAAAAAAAAGGTGGGTCATTCCATGTGAAATCACGGACGAGTTGTCCTCACTATCTCAGATGTGCACGAGATTTTTTGTGTTGTCCTTATAAGGCCATTAGTTTGTATACAAAAGTTTTATGAAAAATGTTGAGTTTTTGCGGAGATTCGCATCAAGCTCCAGGCCAACGTGCGACCTTCCGTGCAGATTCACGCACATCAGCCACCAGATTTAGGCAGTTGCACCGCCGTTACATAAACCCAACTGTGAGGTAACTGCTTTAAGCAATATCCAAGATTTAAAGTGACCCTTTTTTGAAGCAACACTTTAATTTACGTCAAAAGTATATTATAGTGCATTTCTCACCCCGTATCTCCGCAAAATCTCAAAATTTTTCAAAAAATTGTGTATAAAAGCTTATGTCCTTATAAGGGCAACACAAAAAGATTTCGTGTAAATCTGAGATAGTGAGGGCAATTTTTGCATTTTTGTCGGTGCTTTGGCATGGAATGACCCAAGTGCTCCTCCTCATTTACAATTACATTCGATCCCGCGAGCCTCGATAAGGTCATGAAGAAGGCTCTCTTACCACACTAGACGTCTTTGTGCGACTGTAATTAAAATAGTCTTCTTCGTTCTGCATGTATTAGTCATTAAACACGTTACGACCATCTTCAGTTTTGGTATTTCCATGTCTTGCATTAACGTTCCAGAGATTTTCTGCCTCTCACTATTCATTGCCATATCTGTTTGGGCATTCCTCTTTCACCCATTCTTTTAACATGTTCTCTCTATATAATTATTTATTCTCGTATCGTTTTCTTAATGCCTTGTAAGCCGAGTCTTGCCTTATTTCCGTACCGTATTAATTGTTGTGTCCCTTCATGAATTCATTGGGATCAGGGATTGACATTGTCTGATGTAGTAGAAGCGGCAAATTTCTGGTGTATGTATATTTCGTTGCGGTATCATAACGTTTTTCCGAGAAAGTTAGAGGATTCGACCTTTTCTAACGACTTGTTCTACATCTTGGTTTAAGATAATTTTTGATTTGGATGTTTAATCGACTTTGAATGCCATTAAGGTATGCCATTTTGGTAGATATATTAAATTTGTTATCTTGAGCCGTCTTAAAAAGCTTAAAAGTGGTTTTCTAGAGTGCGTTTCTGTCGTTAGGCATTATACATTTTGTTTGTATATATTTGGATTTTTTAGGTATTTCTATGTATTTTTATTATTAATATTAAGATTGTACGTGCAGTACTTTGCTCTTTTCCTCCATTGCTGTAAAAATGCATGATTGTACTAAAGCTAAAAAATGTGTCCAACAAACTACAAGAAAAACAAAAGTTTGATTATTACGTAAATAATCTGAAATCAAATTTAGTAGGAGAATTCCCCAATCCTGCTACGGAATATATGATGATGCAAAACAATCGGTAGTAAGCAATCAGGGAAGTTAAGGTGCAAGTAGGGAATAACGGAGGCTACGTTTTAACAGCGTAAATATGGATAACATAGGCAGGAATCATTTATCATTTTCAGCTTTCTAGAATAAACTATTAATAACGCGAGATATTTTCAAGTTTTACTGAGTGGTCTACATATCAGCATTTCCATAGCAGATCAATTTATAAATTATTATTTACTTTCGCAAGACATTAACCTTTCGGTTCATATCAACTCACCAGACTATTAAGGTTCATTAAATTTAGACAGCTATCGATGTTGAAGCAAAGATTACGGCCCAAAAAAGTGAGGCAATCATTTCCTCTATATCACTGCCTACTGCGCTTTGTTACATTAAAAATATCACTTAGTTCTAGATCCCTTGGCCCTTGGCCCATCATTACTTGTTCCAACCACCTACGCTGCCTTCCCCTAATCTCCCTCAGAAGTTTCCTCTCCTCACCCACCATACCAAGCACTTCCCCGCTCGACTAACTTACCGTCTGGTGCAATCCAATTTTTTTTCAAATCTCCTCAACTCCCACATCTCAAATGCCTTTTGCCATTTCTCTTCCTCATTTCTCCAAGTTTTCTCTAGTTATCTGCAATACACAACGCCATATTCCATACATAACTTCTCGTAAACCTTTTCTTTATATTCATAAAAACGTTCCCGTCATCAGCTGCACGTTTTCCTTTATCTTACGCTACCATTAGTGTTTATTGTTCAACATGAAGCCCCGCCTCTGCTACAGTTCTCATGCAATTATTTTCTGTTTAGATTGGAACGATAGAAGAAAAGTTAAAAAGGCGTGCGAATGCCTGAAGGAAAGTAGCACGTACTTGGACAAAAACGCATATCAAGGAATGCGTTTTTGTCCAAGGAAGCGAAAATTGCTGATGTGTGCTGAAGTGTTCTCCTCCCGACGTAATTATATGGCACCGAAACCTGGGTTTTTCAGGATAAACATAAACTTAGGCTAAATTAAGTAAGAATGGGGTACCTTAGAAGCATAACCGGCAAAAAAAGGATAGACAGGTTTAGGAGTAAGGGGTAGACCAAAAACTTAATGGGTGAATGTGGAGGAAGAGACTGTTAAGAAGAGGAATATTAGGTGTCTTAGAAATTGGAGTTATGTTATCCCCTCGGAAAAGTAGGGAGAATCAAAACATTCAAAATAATCAGCCACAGTGGCCATGACATCTTAATAGGGAGCAAAACAAATATTAATTCATGCATTTTAGCCATGGAAACTGCCAACTGTGTGAACTCGCGAATTTTCTTGGTGAAAGAAGAATTGTTTTGCGCGCCAATCTTGGCCGTTTATTTCGCAGCTTTTGGCTCAAACGGTTCAGAAACTTTGCATTGTATTCTCATAGGATTGTTTGTCCTTTCTGTATATTTTCTGCAATAGATGATTCCTTGGGAATCCCAAAAAACAGTGTCCATCTAATAAACTGGCTTCCCGGTCTAATAAACTGGCTTGCCCTTATTTGGCACACGATCACCCACTGCTTCGACTGCTTTTTCATTTAGGGTATATAATGGTAAATCCATGTCTAGTCAGCAGTCACTAATTGACGCCAAAGGTTTTGTGGATTGCATTTAAGCCTTGGCAAACACTCCCAAGATTTGTCTTTTCGCGCGTATTTTTGATCGATATTGAACAATCGCGGCACCCACTGTGCACATAGTTTTTCCATTTCTAATTTTTCGTTCAAGATATTATGTTATATGCCTATTAATATACTTAATATTTCAGCTATTTCACGCAAATTTATTCGACGATCTTCCATAACAATACGATGGTGACTTCAGCTGGACGTCCTGAGCCATCATTGGTGGATTTTTGAAATTGATCCAAAAATATACTACCGTCTTCAACGCTAGAACTGAGTCCCCTTGAACATCGTCTAACTCGGCTTTGAACTGCACATCGGTTCACTTCTTTAAATAAAAATGTTTAATACCGGCGAAAAATTCTATCCATTGTTCACAACTAATGTTGACAATATCACTGTAAAAGTTCACCAGAAGCAAAACTGACATCCACTTCCGACTGCAACATGGTATTCTTTAGTTTGAGGAATATGTATTTATTGTTGCATTCTCAAAATTTTACCGCAGCGTCATATCGCAGAAGTTAAACTTATTTATTGAGCGACCCTTGTAAGAACCATCTATTAACTTGCTTCATATTTAAACTGGAAATCGTAATGTGGTATCAATCAGTTATACTTCCTTCCTGTTGCCAAATTACAAAAAATCACGGCCGAACTCTATCGCCAATTGGGGTTTCATCTTTATTCACGGGACCTAATTTTCCTGAGTCGGCGTTCTTAATACTATAACCCCGTCGGCCCGTGTGTTATCGCAATCGTCATTCACATCATCCCCCCCTTCTTTGATCACCAGTGTTCCACAAACAGCGGGACACTCGAGCCCGAGCATACATATACGCAAACTCTCAGGGCACACGCGTTAACGACAAACGCACAAGCGTGGCTCGCTTACTTTCCGCTTACACACGTGTGAGTTTGGGAGTCGTTTATGCGAGCGGTCGCTGCTCTGGTGTTTTTTTTTGTTTTCGTCTTTTCCTTTCCCTCCCCGACTAACTCGCTCTTTCTCTCCTACCACGTCAAAATAATTAGCCGAAACCCAACGAGGAGTGTGTGGAGCGTCGCGTCATCACCGCCACCGCTGCCGGTTCGTTTTACTGCAATTAGCCGCGACGGACACGCAATAATCGGGAGGTGGATGAATGTGAGTTTCACCAACCACCTTACTCTCTTTGTTCCTCTCAACGTTCTCCCCCTATGCCACCCCCGTGGGACGTGTTGGGATCAAGGGTTGGGTATTTCAATGTTGACACGGAAGCCGGACAATAGACTTGCGTCATGTGCGATGCTCATGAAGTATCGCGTCACGTTAGTGAGATTCCGAGCCATTCCATTTGCGTATAACGCCTAGAGGTATCAGTCGTTTTGATGCGATTTCATGCTCTATGAGATACGTACTCCGCACAATGAAATTTTATCTGAGCTTCTGTTTTATGACACGCGATCGACTTCGAAACAATTAAAATCATCGCCAACGTTGATAGATTAACCCACGACTAATCCACGAGGTCATCAAGATGAGGAAAAATAATAAAAATTCAATGGAGAAGTTGGTCTCAAAATCAACTATACGTGGAACCCAGTCATCCGTAAATATTCTCTACATTTCCCTTTTATCCCACCTCTAACTCCCTTTCACCTCTCCCACTTGAATCGGATAGATAATTCTACTCTACTCTAAATTCTATTTTAAATAATTTCTCATCTTTCGTTTCACTTCCTCTGTCCCCTCCACCCAAATCACATTTCTTGATATTGAAATTTTCATCGAGGACAATAATGCCTTTGAGACTTCGGTCCATATCAAGCCTTCCAATAAACAACTATATCCTCATTACAATAGCTGGCACCCTAAACACATCAAGCAATCCATCCCTAATTCGCTGTCGATTCGGGGGCACCGCATCTGATTTCCGAAGTAACACTCCGAGCATACGACTTTTGATACAATGTAATCAGCTTTTTAAAGCTGAATACATTGTATGTCCAAATAATCGCCGAAAAAGATGTGGGTATACATGTGTATATCTTTCCTTGCTATCTCTGAAGAAATTTTACTTTCAACGAAGGAATATGACGAGTATATTAACATGGTGGCATGCAGTATCATGCGACATGAGAGATCATGCGATGTATGCATCAGGCATCAGGTGTATGCGTGTAACGAGGTATGGGAAACGATATCAGTGGGTAAGTAACGCGATGCGATATCAATCAATATGCAATATCCTGCAATTTGGAATGTAAAGTGATATCACCCCGAAACAGTTGTTTTCAGGGATGACTTTTTGGAATTTCCGCGTTTTCTTTTAAAAAACGCTGGATTTATTCACAGTTAATATATTAATTGATCCGTAACCTTAAAGAGGCAGCATATGCACTTCTTGATTTTTCGCCAGAAAATGCCTTATAAGTAAAACCATCTGCAGAAATAAAAATAAAAACTATAGAAAAGTATAAAGCTGTTTACTATGGCAGAGGATAATAGATATTAATCTGTTTGCGTTATCATCAGATGTAATGCGATATGTCGCGTTCTTTTGCGAAGCAAAATGCACGTCGCTATATTTCCAACTTCTGAGTATCGCAAAGACCCTTCTAGCGATGGGGAGGATAAAGAGATATCGGTTGGCGCAATGAGTGCGACATGAGATGCAGTGGAGCTGGGTCTTCCATGGAGAATTAAGACCAGTGGAGGGAAGGATTTTTCTTCTCTGCGTCGGTGAGTGAATACGGCCCCTCTGCTGCCCACCTCAGTTACCCAGTGGATAGTGGGCAAAGTGGCTCTGTCTGTGAGCTATATATATAAAGCGGGAGAGTGGGGTGGAGTCTCTTGTAAAGGCATCACGCAAAACGGAACGCTGGTGCAGTCTGCTGGCCTTGACTGCACCGTAATGCCTATCCCTCGCAGGTCATGGGAGACGAAATAATTAGCCGTGTTTGTGTTTAAATGCGTCGTTTACGACGAGGAATTCTCGCGCGGCAAAGAAACAAAACAATGTGTAGGCAAAACAAAAGCATCAAGGCACGGCGGCGGTCCGTTTAAGTTTCGTTCCTGCACTCTTTAGCCTTGCTAATCTGCTAATGAGTGTTCGCCTCAGGCTTTCACCTCATGGTCGTGGGCACCTGACCATCATATTATTTCTATAATAAGTCTCCTGTCAATTATTCATGACTCGTTTGACGTTCTCCGAGAGAAAACTTAATGAAAATTACGAAAATTCTTTGCATTCCTCACTTAACGTTACTCTCCATACTTTTTATCTTCACCACTCACGCATATTTTCCATTCTCCTTCATTCTGACAAAACATTCTATATTTTACTCCTTATCACATACATTAACAACGTAGTCTGAGGGGGGGTTCCTCGGGTCCAGACCCCCCAGAAATGTTGAATTAATTAAAAAAAATGGCACTGAAATAGAAAGTAATGTTTGTTTTTTTTAACTAAGAATGTTCAATCCATTTATTGTTCAGTTTGAACAAATTTTAAACAAACTGCGATCTTTGTATTCTTTCATAAGTTTACCCTGCTCAAGTCTTTAAATAACGGCTTTTACACCACAGTTGCATTTGAATTCTTAATTGCCTAAACACAAATTTGCTCTTGATTTTCCAAATTTCTCACCCCCTCCGCTTATATTCAACGAGGACCCCCTGAAACGAAATCCTGGCAACATCACTGCAGAATGTTGAATATTCTCTTTTAACTCGCGGTTTTTAACATTGAATGCCTCTTAATCTATCACCAATATTTCTTACCTTCCTCGGGATACAAGTTTTGTTGTGGCCAGAGGGTTGGATTCCTATCGCGAGAGCCTCATTTTGAACTCCGGCAGAGAGGGAGATTTTTCAGTCGAATCACGATCATCACTTCTATGGTGCAATGTGATGAGCGCTTCGAGTGCAGCAATCTCTCAATTCTGTCAGATAATATTAATAATGATTTTATTATATGTAACAGCTTTCACCAATTGGTACCCAATTATAAAAATTCCTTCTTCCAGTTCAGCTTCGTAGGTACGTCAGCGTTGATGCAAAGACAGTTTCTCCTCCGTTACAGAAGACGTACACCACTACCTACTACCTATTTATTTTTTGCTTAGATTATACAAAAACACATGACTATGCCCTGAATATAGAAAATCCACCCAAGTAGGATTTGAATCCGCGAGCTTCTGGTTGACAGGTGCCATCACCGAGAAGGGAAAATGTTAAACTGTGATCTCCTCGGAGCCTTTTATAGAAAACAGTCTAATCCCGACACCTGGTTTTTCTCCACCCTACCTCCAAGTCCACCTTCTCTGAAAAAATATCGCTAATAATTTGAGGTCAGCTATAATGCAATATGGAACTCACTCAAAAATTCAAATAAACGTATTAAATCTCTGCATGTATTTTAAGCTAAATTCAATAATGTTTCCTTCACAAGTAGCCCGGCGCTATAAACGTTTGCTCCGAGCCCAGTAATTGATAAGATATGTGTGTCTTACATCCCTGATGAAATTTTTGCAATGAGAACGTTAATAGATATGTGATAACTTGAGAAAACTAAACCTAATATGAGTCACGTTTGTTCTACCAGAAAATTTAGTTGCAAGTTACCGCTCACATACTATCCACTTCTGCTGATCCCTGATTCGTTCTCTTCATTTTTTATCTCTGATTCAGACAAATACTACAATATATCGAAAAACTTGGCTTGTATTTGTGGTGCAATATTGTGAATGGGGCACTGAATCCCATTTAGGTATTTTTCTTTTTTTTCCTATTCTTTTTTGTTGCCTTTTTATGCATTGTCAACAAATCACTGTTTGTAGTTATTCTTTTGCTCTAAAAGGTGTTACATAAAGACGAAAACACATCGTTTTTATTATCCTACGCTCCCCTACCCGCTTCCTCCTCTCTATTTTCCCAAACCTCTTTGCCACCTACCTTAAAAGCGCAAACAACCAGAGCTGTTGGTCACTCACACAGTTAACCTATCAAACCTAGTTCTTAAGATATTCTCTTCGATTCTGTTTCGTTTCCCCACCGCATGATCTCTTTTTCTTCCTTCCTTCTCAGCTCTTTCTCCCATTCAACTTTATCTTCAACCATCCGCTTGTCTTTACTTGAAGAATATTCCTTGCTCTTGAAGCTGAATGGATACATATTGAAGTGCATTGCAACTATGTCATTGAGAAGACATTCGCTTACAATATTCCAGTCTTAGGCGAAGGTGGCATGCTTAGTGGATAATTTCAATGGGGAAATGGATGTGTTAAGTGTCGGGGGCGCGGATTTAGTAAACAGCAATTTGACAAGATACTGGCAAAGTGTGCTGCGCAGTGCTGACGCCAGTTACGTAACTCGAACACTCAGTATTGAGACAGCACCTTTTGTAGACGGCCATGGATCAAATAAACTTATAATCTATAAAAATATGATATAAAAAGAAACAAAAACAAACATGGTTAAGGAAAAATGAAGATTGAACCTCACCAATGTAAAATTTACTATTTAATATGGATCGGAAAACTTATGTTACGAGATATTTCTAGCATTGGCGGCTACTCTTAAGACGTGTGCTCCGTTAATTCCTATCCTCATAGAAATATTTCTTATCTCCATCATCAAATTCTTGGTTAGAATAAGGTTTGGTTATAAGTAACACGTTCTTATGCATTGAATGATAAGAAAAAGTGGTCCGATCCATCTGTAATCAGAATTCATAAGCAAATTCCGCAGGAGTGTAAGCCAAAATGTGTTAGCTCTACCGCAATAGCGATAGAGTCAGATAATTGGTCTAGGAAAAGTGTCAATTAGATACATAAGGTACCTATTCGTCGCCGATTTCGTATTTTTTCGACTAAACTTCACATTTGTTGGCTCGGATATGTTCCAGTGGAATGAATATTTTATTAGTTAGAATAATAGGGTATGTGAACTTGCAGCTATGCCTCAACAACTATTAAAGTACCAATCCAATCCGCAGTAATAATGTTAGTATTGAAAGAAAAAATCTGTTAACATACATATAACGTTGAAATATTCCAATGAGAATAAATTACGGTTAATGATGATAATGACAATCGATAGAATCTATTTCAATGAAGTTATTTATTTATTTCTACTTGAAATTTGCGGAGTTTAGCTTTAACTACCCAGATGGGAGGTAATCAAATGTTTAGCTGTGACTGCATGAACAAATCCAAATCGTATTTATAGACGCAATAATTGAAAACTTATAATGCTTTAGACATGAAGATTATGCTCGTTACTGAATGTGTACTCCATACTCACAAAAGTCGCTCATATTTAAATTAATCCATACAAGGTTAAATATAGTCGACATTTTCTGCCCACGATAAGTCTCTATTTGATGACATATTTATATATCTAGGACTGCTATTAATAAATTAGGTGCTTTAAATAGCAACGCTTCTAGAGTATCTAACCGAAAAATCAAATTTAAAAACGAAACACAAATATTACCAACAAATTGAAATTAAATAGCATCACAAAACTACTGGTATATTCAAGAATGTTCTGATACTTCGAACAAGAAGGTTCTCCACGGGGTCAAACTGCATTTCTCTCGACGTTTCGATGTACGAGTCGTCCATCGTATTTCAGGCTTCATTCATCGGCAGAAGCAGAGTTTGACCAGGTGGAGAACCAAAACAGACTTCATTACCTGTGTATTGCATATCCCACTCTTAATCAGAAGTTATAAACATTACATAAGGGATATGTGACTGCGGGTGACTGACTGAGTAGTCGTCAGTAGGAGCGTTTAAATATATCCCG
Source organism: Pyrrhosoma nymphula (assembly GCA_963573305.1). Taxonomy (NCBI): domain Eukaryota; kingdom Metazoa; phylum Arthropoda; class Insecta; order Odonata; family Coenagrionidae; genus Pyrrhosoma; species Pyrrhosoma nymphula. The sequence continues at coordinate 45,460,067 of OY754334.1, forward strand.
GAAATGGATTTTTGATGTAGAGATTGTACATGAAACCTAACAATAAATATGTAGAAAACCAAAATGAATAAGTATCAATTCCAAAAGATATATTTAATAGCCAATCAGGTATATTCACCCAAAAACGCACTATAATATAAAACCACTACCTAAGTAATGCAAGTAATTACAATAAGTAATAGTTCATAGCTCTCTTGTTCCTATTAAAAATTATTAAAAATTAAAATACAGGTACATAAAAGTTTCCTAAGGTGTAACGCTTAGAGAAAAATTGTGCACATTTCCCATAACTCTATCAAGACCCGGAAAAATGTACCACTAGCAATATAACTACAATTGTAATTGCCAAACATCTTGGTTTTCTGAGTTCCTATAAAATGAACCTTAACAAAGGTAGTGGAAATAGATACCTAGATTTAATCAATAAATAGTTGCCTACCTTCAAGGCAGGGACATGATGCAAACATACATACATAACAGCATCAAACGCTATGGATACGCGCCGGTAATTCATTCACTTCTAACAAATTCCGGCAAGCTGAGCATCCCGGCAAAGATCAAGGCCGACCGCCTGTAGTAGCTATTTCCCGTTTTCATGGCCGTGACGGTTTAAACCGTCTATGATCATTCACCCATCGGACCACAAACATCTACTACAGGGAAGGGAGAGAGTAACAAAAGAAACGGTACGTTGCCTTCATTAACATTTCTATTCAATCTAGGCAACATGTCGTCAAACCCACTGGACAAGGCATCAAAGCTTGTACGGATACAAAGAGATGCACAAAGCAAGACTGTAAGATGGCAGAGCTAGTTCGACTGAAAAAGAGTGTGGTCATATTCTATGACTACACATCACGTGATCACATAAATGAAATGAGAGAGATAGATTGCAGGACCAATAGGCTTTTAAATGGCATTAAGGACCCCGCACGATTAAGGGCCATCTATGATCGAAGCCTTAAATAATGTTAGTGTTAAAGATAAGTGGCTTCATTGGTTTGTTTTATCTCATTTAATTATTTTTCATTTAAGATAAGAATTAAAACCTCGTGGACACGCTCGTATTTACGAGATTCAAACTCTCCCTGTCGATGGTAACCTAAATGACCGAAATGCATGCACAGGAGTTAAAATTACTTTGCTATTACTTACAATTAGGATTAATCAGTCAATTTCTCTCTTCATGAATATACTTCGTGTAAGTGAATTATATCAATTTTATAATAAAGCTTTGTAATTTTCCAGCCTTTTTTAAAAAAAACTGCGACCGATTTCACCTTGATAAGGCATATTCTGGCTAATTCCGAAGCTTCAATCATTATATATAATAAATAGAGAAATTTGTTCGAAAAATGGTGGTGATAGTTTCAGATGGGTAAGGGGAGCATGAAGGTAATGGTGAGGAAAACTGAAGGAGATGGTGCATTTTTTACGCACAAAGTACGGTTGTGGCCGAATACTTTATGAGGATGGGTAAAGATTAGAAGTACAAGTGTCCTCGGCCACAACCCTGCAATGTGTGTAAAAATGCGCCTTCTTCGGTTTTCCACTCCCTACAACACCCTTACCGTCCTGCTGACCTCCCAAAATTCATACTATCAGCCCTATTTTTCGAAAAAAATCTTCAATGGCTGAAGCTGCAGACTGTGCCAGAATATGCCTTACAAAGATGATAGTTTTTCGGCGCGGTATTCGAAATTTAGGAAAAAATTACACCTATTTATGTTTTTACAACTAATTCACTAGAAATGACATCTTTATTATTGTTAGCAACCATAATAATAAAATATAATGTATTATTCCGAGTTCAGAAGAAACCTTGTGCTCAAGTAATAGAATTATTAGAAAATTTATTGTGCATTTCGTAAGCATATGTGCCGTAAGTTTGGGCCCTAAAAGAGTAATGTTAAAAACACCGGTTAACGTTGGTTCAAATGAAAGGGTACCCCGTCAGAAGATGACAACGACATCAGATCACGCGACAACATATCACGAAGAATAGATCATGAAGATAATAGATCTCGACGACAATAGATAACGAAAAAAAACGCTGTGTTTAAATAAGTGAAAGATAGAATAAACCTAATAACACCGGTTTCACTTCATCAGATATATTTTACTGTTATAATTCCTAATAGCATGATACAAATCACACTTTATTATCATTTAGGGTTATTTGGTTGGGCAACTCGCTGTAGTTTTACGCAAAACAATCACCATTGGGGTGGGTTGGGGTGGGTTGGGGTTCAAAAGGGTATTCGTGAAAAAAGAAACGTAACTAACCACCAAATAACCTCCTCCCCAGGTAGCCTTGAAGGTTACCCGTGCCTCCAGCCTCAAGGAGTACGTGCGTTTTCCCGCTTGTTGGCGCTGTAATCAGGTATGCCAGTAATGTTATCACTCTCTGCATTCGGAACGACTCGGGGTGGAGGCAGGGGGGCGTAGCGCCCCCCTCCCAATTACACATATTTGAAGGAAAATATATTACAAAGTAATTTTCCCATCTTAATCGTGATTTAGTGTCGCGTGATCTGTTGTCATCATGATCTGTTGTCGTCCTGATCTATTGTCTTCGTGATCTGTTGTCGCGTGGTGTTGTCGCGTGATCTGTTGTCGCGTGATCTAATGTCATGGATTCAAATGGAAGTGAGTAAAATTCTAAGAACTTAGCATTGAGTTTTCAAAAAACCTCACACTTATCAATTGTTATTATTAATGAGATCACGTATGCACATTTAACGCAAATCTGCACTAAAGTAAATATCGATCCAGACACCTCAAGGGGAGTGAATATTTTTCGAAAATCCTGGCAAAACGATTCAGTCCTGCCAGTTGTTAAATGCACTGCGCCGATCCCGGGGAGATTCCCGCTTATAGAGACAGCAGCGTCATCTTTCCATCTTCGCACTGCGAAATTGCTGGCCGATGAAAGCGCTTAACACGACAACAGATTTTGAATGAAAATTACACAATTCATAATATCCGGACTCCAATATGAAACATACGGTTAAGACATATTCGATTGTTAGGTTCAGCATTGCTTCCCATAGTCGGTTACCATTCTATCAAAAATGGTCGAATTTTAGCTTTTTTTCTTCGATGTCCTGAGCATCAAGTAAGCAATATAAAAAATAAGTCTTAGCTACAAATTTCAAGCGTCGAACGGTAATAAGAAAATTTTTATACCTATTAGCATGCCACCATGGCGATGTAAAAGCCGACGACGGCATGAAATTGAACTTTTCAGGCGTAGTATCCAACCAATCCAGGTGGGGCTTTGCCGAAGCAGGGTTTTTCTCCACCCTTATTTCACTTCCAAATTAATCATTACCGTCGCCAATCTCCTCCTCACTCCTTAATGGAGCGAATTGGTTCAGTCATCGGCCCACCTCCTTAAATAGCATACCCACAAAACAAGCACGCACTAATTTTATAGCATACTTCATTACCATGCGAAATCGAGGGATGTTGCAAGAGTGGACTCATGAAAGCTGAGGAAATACGGGAAAAGTATGACCTTACCGCATATTCCACGATGAATTTCGGTTTGAATAATGAATAGATTATCATTATTGCATAAAATATGCGCTTGAAACTGCGAATTTTTAAACGAATATTTTCACCATGATGTAACTCAACGATCTTGATTACTATGGCCATTCGTCTTCACACACAGGACTATTATGCGAAGACTAATTTCCCTCATTTTACAACCACCACCATCACAAGTTCACCACCCCCACCCCCTCCCTCCCTGACGATCAAATGAATGCTAGCGCCATAATTAGTGTGGTAACAGGCAAAAACTTTTACAGCCACTCCGAACCCACCAAAATTTTCAGCTGAGATTAAACTTTCAAATCATTTATGTCCATTTCACTTTGAAAGTTGGCTTAAGTCCGTCTCCAAGGTAACTACAATTAAACCTTATTTATAGGATTCCGAGGACCCAAATTAATTCCCACGCATTACGCCGTCCACCGCCCTTCCTTTCTCTCACGGTATCTCTCCTCTCTCTCTCTCGTTCCGTTATTCTGTTATCTCTTCCTGTTTCACCCCATAGCATTTCACCGCCATACCCAGAAAATAAACGAAGTGTTGAGCTTCTCCTCCCACCCTCTCTTTCTCCCTATCTTCTCTTACGCCCACTTCCTCATACTTCCCAACACTTCCCGCCTATATCCCATTTTCTCCCACGGAATTAAAGCATGACACCGTTACCAAATCCGGCCCTGCCTGCCTTTTCCTCCTTTCTCCTACCCCCCATCAGAGACCCCCACCCCACACACAACCCCAAAAACATAATCCCTCCGAAGGTCCGAGTTTACGATTCCGTTTTATGGGACCGAAGGTGTGTGGGAGGGCCCTCCGGCCGCCCAACACATTCGGACACTTCCACGGTCCCCCCCTCCCAGCAGGGGCCTCTCATGAGAGTCGTCTATGACCCCGCAGACTCCTTGCTCACACACTCAACCCAACGGGTAACACACGTGCCTCACACTCATTTATCCATTTTCGTACCACCTCTGTTCCTCTTTCTCTACCTAATTTCTTCCCACTTGCTTCCTCTTCTGCATCTCCTACTCTATACTACATCCTTCTACATCTAAATCTAAGTCATTCTCTGCATGTCTTTTTGTGTCTTTCGAAACTACCATGTCTTGCTTTTTCTGTAATAAACGAATAATAGACTAAAAATAAACTAAAATAGAATTGTGAACTTAAAATAAACTTCGATAGTTATCGAAGAATTTCCAAATTTTATTGGTTAATCTTTCCTGGACCATTTTTAGATGTGGCCAAAACACATATCCCTTCTTTTTATGATGGTCTTTGAAACCTTTACCATCTAGGAGTACAGATCTTGGTTAACTTTTCTTCTACATGAGCCGTCTTCTGACCTTTGAAGTCCTATCATCTTTCTCAGAATATACCCTTCGACTAATTCCAACCACTTGATCAACCCTACCCATAGAAGTAGTGATAAATTCTAATACAGTACAAGCCACCTCCTGGGGGTGTGGCATGGGATGGTTTCACACCAGGCAATTTTCAGCACACTCGTCCCAGTTCAAATTATAATCCCGCTCGCTCCCTTGGCCGCTAGGCGAGAAACAAAAAGCAGACAGGAGAAAGATGCTAGGCCAAACCGGAAACCAAGGGACTGCTACGTTGACAATAATGTTAACATGCGGTGCTCAAGTCAACATTCTGCTACTGATTAGTACTACTATTACTATTAATTCCTGAATACTACGAGGTATTAACTAGTGCAGAAAATACAATAACGCGGGGCATTTCAAGCGTAGTGAGGTGATCGTAATAATGATAAGTTATTGAACACAAATACAAAGATAAGTCTAATTATAGACATTCTGTCTGGTCCTCATACCTCGATAGTCATGCTGACGTGCCAAAATCATAGTTAGGGAAAAACTATGTAATGCAGAATGCATGGATTTCCTGGCAATTATTCCGAGAAAAGGATTTAATTGTTCATTAACTGAAGAACTATTGGCATATTTCGTATAATCCATTCCTTTACTTATTGATTCGTAATTTTGGAATTTTCCCGCACTTACTTCTCATTTGTGGGGTCATCAGTAACTTCCCTGTACATAGCTATTTCAAATTTTTAAGGTTAGAATTACTCAGCCCTTGATACCAATTTTGTATTCAATTATTAAAATTTTTAACTGAAATTAGCATTAAACAGTACATCCACTTAATGCATTCAAAGTATTCACATTAAATCTCTGAATTCTTTGGCACGGGGGAAAAGAGGCAACGTAATTTAATCTGATTCAGAAAATATTTTCGCCAACTTCACTCTCATTTCTTTATCTCCTTTCCCTGATTCTTCCTCTTTCTCTCCCAATCCATCTACCTCAATCCACTTCTACTCTATCTCTCCCTCCTTTTAATTCCTACTTCTCTTTACTAGGAAGGAAAAGCATTTAACAAAATGCAAAATATACGGATTTCCATGTTGAGGGTTCATTAAATAAATATTTAACTGAGCTGCCACTGTAAATGTCTTTTTGAGCAATATTTCCAGTATGATGACCATGATTAATTTATTTTTGATGATAGGTAACAAAATATATTATTTGAATGAAAACACAAAGTAGCAATAATATGCATACCCATTTGACAGTTAAAAAGTATTTTGCTGAATGGCTAGGGCGCTGAGTTGGGAGAAGAAGGATAATTGCTGTACCTTCCGGCACTTGTGAAATTCACATAAACATTCCTCCCTCATTCTCTCTCATTCTTTTTCCCTCATTCCTTCCTTTATCTACATTCTTCTACTCCTCTATTTCGAACGTCTCTTTCTCTTAAAGCTTCGCTTTCAACTGCGTCCACATCAACGAAGTTTGCAGAGGTGCCCGCTGAGATAAAACAAGAGAACATGCGAGAGCGTGTGAGAGAGAGAAAAAGGAAATGAACTGCGCGGAGCGAACAAGTGGAATTAAACCCGAACCCGCTGAATGGCCAGAATTTCTCCTAATTACGCCTCGCTGGCAATTAATCCGTATAAAACTCCGCGAAGGAAAAAAATCTCTATTCCGCGCGTCGAAACACATTTTTCCGTCTCTTCTAAATTTTCCACATTCACTAAATCTTTTTCTCGCCCGGGCATAAGAGAGCTTTTTTCAGATCATTTTTTCTCCCAACTCGGCGTATATAAATTGTTGGAAATGAAAATGAGCGGAGATGTGCCGACCCTTCAGGAAAGCCCTAGAAGCGATCCAGGGCAACATCAAAGACTCAGAGGAGCATCTTGACAGTAAGTTACGCTAGGAACTAGGATAAGGGTTGCCAACTGAGGCCTTTTTTTCCCACGAGACTTCGGTTGGAGCGATGTTTCTTTAGGCTTAGGCTTCAGGGTTTCAGATCAAAATCTCCCGGTCATTGTCAGGTGCGAAATAACAAACTGTAAATATTTCACTTAACGCTGATATTCCATTAGTTTTACACAATACTCATACAAAATATTTATTTAAATTTTACAAAATCCATTTTACGCGTTTTGTTGAACAAAAAATAATTTATTAGTCCAAATATTCCATTTCTATTAACTTAAAGGGCTAATGATGGCGTCAATTGACCATGAAATATAAATGTAGTTCATTTGTTAGAAAAACGAATTGTGTAAAAAAATCTTCCCATGTTCAACAAAGGACCCTTTGATATATTTTGTAACATACACAAGTATCCTTTGATCCCAAAAGGAGATCAAATTAATAACCCGTAACTAACAAATAGCCTTTCATGATACTTCAATATCATCGAATACATAAACACCAAAAACAAGTTATGACCTTGATAACAACTGAAACCTTTTAACAGAGCTAGTCGATATGTAACGGATGCCACATTTTTTTAACTTGAACTTTACTCTTTTAAATTTAATTTTGATTATATTTAAATTATTCAAGTAATTTTAGAAGCACAAATGGAAAGTAAAATGTGCATTATTATTTTGTGTGAATCGAGTTAGTTTTTCTGAAATCATTAAATATACTATGACTAATTTTGCCGTGTAAGGGTGAGTTTACACTGGCAATTTAGTTCCTTAAGTTTCTTCGCAAAATGATTGCGGGGAATTCAACTCTGCAAAATTGTTCACAAGTTAGTGCAGAGACATGTTTTGCAGTTCACATTGGCAACAATACGATTCTGCAAGCAGTTTGCTGAAACTATTAAAATGGAATACGTGGGACTTACGCCAAAAGTGGCTTGCTGCTAGTAACTTGCGCAATAAACGTGCCTTCGGGCTTCGCTCGGATTTCAATTTTTCTTTAGACGAATAATTATATAAATCACGCGAGCTGAGAAACTTACTTTTTGGAATATATGTAATTGAAAACAAGGCTAAATTCCACCAATTTCTCACTTCTTCGGCAACGGCATGCGTCATCCTTTCCAATAAATAAACAGTCAACAACGGCCCTAACAATGGAACTAATCTTTAAAGAGGCAATAAAAACATCTCATTGATGTGTTTAACCGTAATCATCTAAAGTTAGAGCCCAACTAGTACAATCGAACGATAGGCAAACACACTTTCAACTTACCCACGCAATTTACTCCAATTCTCACTGTCTAAATTGTATTGTATTAGGTATATTAAAAAGTCGTAAAATTTAATACTCTTAAGCCTGCAGTGATTCCCATGATTTTCATGAATCGACCTGAAAATCTTATCTGGACCCCAATCTGTTCCCTTGACGAATTTTCCTGAGGATCAAACCTAGCCCGATACATTTTTCCGCCTGATACCTTCAAATTGTGGTTCCTCATGAAATGAGGAAACAGTTCAGATATAGGGTACCTATTTTGTTAAATGACTTTAACTCATACTGGATGCACTAGGATTATTACAATAAAATATGGTTACAGTCAGTGTAATACACGTCAGAGCAGCAGGCTTGCTTAGATGCTACCAGAAACGGGGACGAAAAACAATTGCCATGGAAAAAAAATATACATAGATGCAGAGATATAGCAGAATTTTACCGGTATGGCAGTAACTGTTGCGTAATTTTGAGGAGGAGAAATTGTCATACACCAACATCGTTGATGCCGTTTTCGAGATAAAATTTAGATACATGCATGCACACAATCATTACTCGTTTAAGAGTATAAGTATTTGTACAGCCATTTGAAATAGCAAAATGAATTCTTTTTGAGCAATAGTTGTTAATTTCAACATGAAAAAGTTTCGATAAATTTCCTCTTCTATACGAAATGGCTGAGTAACGGAAAATGAGGCCAACAATTCAGATCCACCGGAGTCGCAGACAAAAATCTCCGGGTCGAGAAAGTCTGATACAGTTGGTAACCCTAACTAGGACTGTGATGCGAGGTCAATGAGTGCGAGGAGAGGGTCGAGCAAAAAACTAGGGCACGAATGGCGTCCACGGAAAAAGTACGGTTCCATTTTTATGGCCACCCAAGCATCCAAGGTCTGCGCTTAGGACTCCTTCGCCAGTCATCAAATTACCTCCGCATTAATTCACTTAAAGCAATTATACGTGAAACTTCGAAGACCTAACTCATTCGCGATAAATGAAGCTTTGCGGGAGTTTCTTCACCAACGAGTTTCAAATTTATAACTAAGCTCAGTAACTAATTAGAGAAATCACACACGGACCTCTCGTAAAACGTTGGCAAGTTGGTTATTAGTTGAGTTTTTGTCACCTAATACTCGGCAACTATATTTTGGAGTTTAACAATGTGGTCTACAATAGAGGTGAATTTGAAAAATGTATCATCCATAAATACAGACAAACTAAAAAAGGTTTAGAACACTCATTAAACATGGATATTACGTACATTGGCATGACACCGACATCGTTGGAAAAGATTTTCTTTTCATAAAATGTAAGCAAATAATAACTGACCAGAAATCACGGAATGTTTGCTTTTTAATTTTTACTAAAGCAACCAAGCGCGATGGATCCTGGAAAAAATAAAAATAAATTATTATGAACCAAGGAAAGCTGAAGAATTATCACGGAATGTTGCTTTGTCCATTGCATTAGGTCGAAGGTGGTTTCAGATGATGCTAGAATAAGAACTACTATTTTATATCGTCGAGGGCAACTGGAATACATAACTAATGCAGATATTTATCCACAGAAGAGTTAAGCGTCAACACCACGTGGTACCTCCACCCTACCATGTCACTAACAACGCATTTTATATTTTCCCTTTGGCCTAACCTCCCGTATCATTGATTAAATATGTCATTCAACTTGCATCACGAAGCTTCTAAAGCTGTGGCAGTGAATTTGCGCCAATTTTGATAATAGAAGAAAAATTGTTGCGTTATTATTGCATAATGAATTTGCATACTATGTCTCAACATGTAAGTACGCCGCATGTACCTTCTAGTGCTTGATCGCAGGCAACGGTATGCTGGCTCTCTCGGTAAACATTTTAGAAGGCACCCATTCTCCAATAAAACAGAGAAAGTGCGCTCAGGGTATTACTAGTTTTTGGTTTCTCTTGTACCATACCGGCGAATATGATGCAAACTGACCGGAAGAGCGCCGTAGCTGTTAAGGAAAGTTGCACGTGGAGCAGGTACTTAACAGTCTGTTGGCTCTGCATACTCTATTCCAATTAACTCAGCAACGTCGTGTATTATTAGCAAACAAGAGCGTATTGTATTCAAGTGCTGAGAAATGCAATGCCTAGTTTAAAAGAGGGACTATTAAGAGGTAGGGGATAGTGCTACCTGTAACTTAATCAACTCTTGAGCTCAATTCCTAACAATGTCGTTTACTTGATGCCAATATTTCTCCAGTGACCTACACACATATTCCATCTTCCTTTTTCTGTCACATTAGTTTCCCATATATTTATATATATTTATCTTTATCATCAAATACTCCTCTCTCTAAATCCAGCTAAAATTCTCAATTACACCATAGTCTCACAAAGTAAAACCAGTCAATCTAAAGTCATTCCAATTTTTTGGAGCTCAATTTAGAAAACCACAGCTGCTCTCGCGAAGTCTTCGAATCGAATGAGACAAAGATATTTTTACGTCATTCATACTTGATACAAAAAATTTCACTCTTCTTTGTCTTTCTTTACCACGTAGACTTTCTAGAATTTACAAAGTAAAAATGATTTTTTTTAAACTTTAGAATGCAGACATTTAACGCATTCCCAAAAATAGCGAGCTAAGGAATAATTAAGAGTGCACTCATTACTAAATCCACCGAAAGGAGCGAGATCATGGTTCCTTCTTTCACGCCGTCGTTATCGCTAACCAAAACTAAAAAGGTTCTATAATGGCATTGCTTACAGTTACCATCCTATGAACGCACTCCATCGATCAAAACTAGTGATTTAAATGTCCTGAAAAAATTGGAAAAGTTACGGTTACCATTTAGCATCAACGCCACTGAAAATAACGCGAGCGCACCGTGGTTTGTGATCAGCATATCGAAATTATTAAGACAAGGTACCTTTACTTACATTATTTTCTTACGCGTCAAATTAGTGTCCATTTAGAGTAGATACAAACTAAGAAGAAACTTGACCTAAATGTTTACCATTATCCCTTAGCAACAGAGAGAATGCTTTCATTTCCGTAATCGGACCAGACTAGACGAACCACGGCTTGCTATTACCTTTCCGACGAAGTTGAATAATGATTGATAAACGTGTTCCCCCAAAGGGTTTTCACTCGCATAATTACACGACATTAACTTGAGCAGCGATTCGAATCGTCCAAAGAGATAAGGAGGTAATAACCGCACCAGTAATGGTAAGTTACACAAACTCATGATCATGCCATAATTCAAGGTTCCGACGCGCCGTCTCCAACTTCAGCAGCAGCAATCAAGATAAGTATGAATATGGCTCGCATATGGCAAACACAACGCCAAGAGTGAGAGGGGGAATGAACACACCCGAGGAGATCAAGATACGCCATCCACACTTGTTCCGAAATAAATCAAATGACTCGACACCCGCCGCCGCCGCAGTTCGCAACTTGCAGGAAATCAAAGGTTGACTTGACTGTTTTAAGAAATGAAGGGTTACGATCTCCTTAATGGCCTGATTCCAGAATTTTCCTGCAGACTTATTTATTCATACTTTAAAAAAGTGCTGTTTCACCGGAAATCCTTTCTCACTAAAATATACAATATATCAAATGTACAGACTTAACCATCATACCGCTCGCTTTCGGGGTACTCATTTTTAAATGACCTTAATTCTCAGAGTTAGACCTAGAAAACTGGCTTCGATTTCGATTTCCCCAAACAGCTAGCTCTATCCCTGTATAATTCCTTTTTTTCTGCCACATTCCTGCGTTGCTTCATTTATGCTTTCCTATTCTTAAAAATCCTGATATTCTTCCACTTTAGTCTATTTCACCGCATTCACACATGCCTTTCTTGGTCTACTCCTTCCTTTCACGCCATTCACTCCACATATATCTTAGTTATTCGAATCTCATACTGTCTCTCTACATGGCCAAAGCAACGAAGCACTCATTTAAAAACTCTCCCATGACTTCTTCATTGATTTTTCTCTCCGTCGCGTCGGTTAAATCTTCAGCATTCTTCGGTAGCACCATATCTCAATTACTTCCAGTCTCATTTGCTCAGCTGCTGTTATTGCCCAGGTTTCACTGCCATATAAAAGGATGCTCCAAATATATGTTTTAACAAAGTACTTCCTTACTTCTAGGCTTGTGTAGCTATCAGTCATATACTTCTCTTCTGGTACATACAATGCCCTTTAGCCAGGGCTATCAGGCGGACAATATTTTTCTTGCTTCTTCCATCGCTGGTGATTCTGCTTCCCAGATAGCAAAATCCTTACACATGCGTAAGTTTTTGCTGCCCATATTTAACGGTGATTCAATCTTCCCAATCCCTCCTAGAAACCATAATTTTGGTTTAATTAACATTAATATTCAAGTTTTATTACTTCATAGTTTTGGTTAAACAGTTCAGCATTCTCGCCAGATCTTTTTTCTTCTCTGACAGAATTGCTATGTGATCAGCAAAGCGTAACATGCCGATTTTTTCTCCATACATATGTGTTCCTGTTTTGAATTCGCCATTTACTTCATTTATTGATTTTTCAATGTATATGTCGGAGATCATGGGCGATAAAGTAATTCCTTTACGGAAACCTTCCCTCACTTCCCCAGCACTACCGCCGGATTTACTCACTGCCATCTGCAATTCGTATAGCCTGCGTATCACTCTTCTACCCGTTAATGACACTTCTAAGCTCTTCACTGCAGTCAGTATTCTGTTCCAGTCCTAATTGTTAAATGCTTTCAAATATATGATGGCTAGTTCTTTTGCATTCTGCTCTTTATGATAAGTCTCAGGACTAAAATAGCTTCTTTCGTTCCCCTACTTTTGCTGAAACAGATTTGGTCTTCAGCCAGGAATTCTTCCATCTTCCTCCTGTAATGGTCAGAATTTGCAATAAATATGCAGTATAGCTTGTTGTTCTGAAATATTCACATCTCTGACCTCTTTTCTACTTGGATAAAGGGATGATTAAATTATTTTCAAAGTCCATCGGCACTTTCCCAGTTGAGTAGATATCTGTATGGCTTATCTAGAGTCCTCACAACTGCATATTTAAGGAACTCCAACGGAATTTCATCAATTCCTGACGCCTTCCTCTCTCTCTCAAGTCCTTCACCGCAAAATCAAATTCCGTTCTTAATATGGATTAATATTTCATCATCTTCATCCACAGTATCTTCATCTTCTAGAAACCTGCTATGCAATAACTTGCGGTTCTATTTTTTCTCATGGTACTTTTTTCATATCTTTTTTTGCCTTCATTTTCAATGGGAATGTCGTTTTATTCACTGCTAATGGCATTAACTTTAATTGAATGTTCTTTGAATTAACTCCTTACAGTGCATTAAGCAGCTCCAACTTTTCCTAGGGAGGGATTGTCTTCCACCTCTTTACAAAGTTTTTCATACATTCTTCTACCGCTTTTCTTGCTTTGCGGATGATTTTATTTCTATATACCACCTGCCCTTCTTCTGTTTTTGAGTTTTTGTACCGAAGCATAATCTAATATTTGTATATTAACATCAATTTAGTCTAAATTGTAGTCCGGAACAGGAAATATAACGCCTGTGGGTTTGGTAGGTATCTAGGTAGCTCTAACAGCAGAGGGTAGTGTCTAGACTAGGAATGAATAGGTACTAAATGCGTACACTTATAGCTGTTAAGATTAACACAATTACGGAGAGATGATTTTGAAAACAAGGATTTATTCTCTGAACTATAGATAGTTGGTGGCAATAACCTCATTTATAAATAAAACAAGATCACTAGAGACTTGTTGGTTTCATATTTTATCAATAAAATGAATAACTTTTACAATACCACAATATAAAATAACACAGGCACGACCCGGGTTTCAGGGTATGAGCACCATCTTCAGGTGAAGAATTATGGTCGGAATCCCCTTATATACAAAAGCAAAAGAGGGAGGGGAAGAAAAGAGGGGCGGAGGGAGAAAAAAGGGGGGAGGGGGGGGGTGAACTTAAGGATGGAATTTAGTAAGCAGTTGAAAGGGAAGATTGCGTCAAGGCCTCAAGGATAGGGGAAGGGGAAGGAAACAGACAATCATTGATGACATTGACGTGAGGGTTCCGAAGTCTATTTAAAAATATCTAATTGCTCTAGAGAATTAAATTCACGTCGATTATTGTTAAAATGAAAAATGTTAACATTAAAATCACTATTATGCTCATTACACAGGAGGTGTTTAGTAAAGTTACTTCTGTGTTCACGATTGTTTTAAAAAGCATAGGAATGTTCTTTAGTCCTTAGATTAAAATTTCTAGTAGTTTGCCCAACATACACACTATTGCAGTCACAATAATTTAATGCCCAGACACCACTTTTCTTCTTATTGTCAATTCTGTCTTTACACTGAACGAATAAGTTCTTCAGATTGTATGGGGTTTGGTAAATTTCAAAGTAATTTTTATGAATTGTCGTAAATAACGAGGAGATAATTGCTCTTCAGATTTGAAATTCTAATTACAATTAAAATGATTCTATGTCACAACATCTACCGATTGTGGGCGAATATTCAACTTTCAGTACCGTTCCAGGTACAACGTTCAGTACCGTTCTAGGTTCAAATCAAACAGGGTAAATAAAATGTTGGATACATTTTTGCGACGGCCTCCATGGGAAAAGGAAACCCCGCAGACATATTGTTGTTTTCAAGAGGCTGTTGTACCGCAAAATGTGTCCTCTCAGGTTTTTTCCCTCACAGTTTTCATAATTTATCTATTCTCTTCCAATTTTTTAGTTTTTCGTAATGAGTAATTCACTCCGACCATTTGGTCATCATCTTCGTTCTATTACAGCATATTTCCATTGCTTCCAAATTTCTTTCTTCCGCAAATGTTATTGTCCAAGCTTTGCAGTCATGTATCATGTGCTTCATATGCATGTTCACATGAATATATTTTCTATTTGCATACTTATAAACCGGCACTTATTGAAACAGTTTCTCGACAATAACGCCTTGAATTCGTTCCCTGCATTCGAAGTGCGAGGTGAAGACGGTTCAATGGACGGAAAATAAGGTAAAGGTAGAAGTGCTTGATGGGGCAATTAAGGATCTCAAGATTCTGGAGAATATTAGGATGAGGCAGTTCCAGAGGGTGAAACAAGTATTTGCAGATAATTGATAATTGAATACCGTAAGTATAGCAAATAAGCTGGAAAAGCGGAGAAAAGAGAAGAAAATAAAACTCATATTAGATTAAATGAAGAGAGATATTTATACTGAGTTAAATAAAACGATTACAGAAAGTTACTTCTGAAATAGGAAATGTAGAGTAGAATCTGTTTATCAAAACCTTAACTCATCAGTAGATAATCCAACAAAAAATGAAATTCTACTGATGAACGTAGATAAGGTACGGCATAAAAGTATTTGAGTCCAATATTGTACGCCCGCTGTTATCTACTTCTATACTAGAATTCCTATAAATACTATGAATAAACACTTTGAACCAAATACTACAAATTGAATGTGATTTCAGTAACAGCATAAGCCATTAAGGAATTAGAGAAATATAGAGAATCAACAGAGAAATAAGTTTAACTAAGAGATCGATAAAAAATATGCACAATCAAAACTCAAGAGCAGACGAAAAGACAAACTTATACGTTGTTACGATATACGAGATACGATGTGCGGCACCGTATCCTATTGAACAAAAGTAAAAGGAGAAATGAATGGGAAGAATTACTGATGGAGGCCAAGGATGGACTATATCAAGTTATCTATTTTTAATAAACAACTTTGTACTTTTCCACACTTTATTTGAAAACTGCGACCGGTTTCACCATAATATGGCATCTTCTAGCCAGAAGACGCCATATTATGGTGAAACCGGTTGCAGTTTTAAAATAAAGTGTGGAAAAGTACAAAGTTTTTTATTAAAAATGGATATCTATCACTTCCACGAAGTCAAGCCTGAAACAATTAAATTTATATCAAGTTAATTACTAAGGATGTCAAAATTATTAATCGTAAAGAAATGAAACGATTGGCTGATATAAGACTGGAGTGGAAAGCTGCAGCATACAAACTATCGGATCGATGACTACCGCTAATGATGAATATGGCAGGATTAAAAAATTAACATAATAACAAGATCACCACAGAGGAGGACCAACGATGAAATATATTGAGAAAATAAGAATAATGGATTTCTACGAACATTCTTATGTCAACAAAACGGTTAGTTGATAGGAGAGTGGATTGCAGAGCTGCTGAAAACCAATATTTGGACTGATAACTGTTAATAATCTTGACTAGCACTCACCATCGCAAAGAAGCAGGTCATTTCCAATATTCTTATATTTTTTTAATCCATATTTTTTAATTTATCGTCTCATAAAATCTTTAAATTGGCATATTTATCCAATTTTAAATGAAGATATGCACTCTTATTAGTTAAATTTCCATTTTTTGAACACTTTAGCACTCATTCCATGACGGTAGCTCCCTACAGGAATTCCTTTCAAGCTTTAGATAGCTTGAAAGCATTAGGTAGCATATGTTTTACTTCATGTTTGTGTATTCTCTACGTGTACACGAACAATAAATATCGATCTATCTATCTATCTAATATCTATGCGTCCTAGTGCTGTCTGTAAAAGCCAGGTATTGAGAACGAAATAAGTCAACAAAACGAAGCAAGTTAAACTGAAGGTCAACACCATAATACTACATCCATAACCAGCGTAGAAATAGTAAAAATACTTAATTATATATAACGCTAGTGGGATATACCTTCCTATTGATGAATTATGATGATGATGGTAACTGAAAACTATCCATGTAGTCATTGAACAATTCTGGGATAAAAGACTGCTAAAACGAGCGGAATCCCAAGGAAAGCGCTATCCGTGCTCTTTGGCTGGTTGGGTATGACTACATTACCGTCGACGCATGCCTCATTCACTTCGACACTCACCCAGTCTCCTGCCGTCCGCATGCAAAACTCTTCATGTTCGGTTGATGATCCCGCTCAAGAGTCGGGTGCGCAAATGAACGTCATCTGACGCCGTAATTTCATTTGACTCGACCCCATGCGCCGCCGCTCGTCCCAACGCTTCCACTGCGTCTTTGCTCCCCCCCCCTCCCGCATCCCCATTTCTCTCACTTCAGTAGCAATTCCTGCATATCCCTCATCGCGCTGCAGGATGACGCGAGGCTGACGACTTCCCAGGAGGGACACATCGCACCCCTGCGACAAACGATCGAGACGAAAACCTTTCCGCTGGCGGAAGCGTCTCGCCTACAGTTTTTCCGTGATATGTATTTCTAAACGGCGTTCCTCTGTGGAATTACTTAAATGTCATTTTATTCACATTCCGGCTTCATTTGGAAAAAAAGTTCTTTGTTTCATATTAATAACAATGGAGGTTTTCGATTCAGGGTGTTGAAGTCAGCGCAGAACGGAACACACGAGCGAACTCGAATTCAAAATAGCGACGATGAATGGAACGATGTGCGCTGGCAAAATTTTCGGAAAATAACATGCCGGTCATTTTGTAGCCACACAATGATTACATTTAATTTCGTGTAAGAATTTTTTAAAAATCGTTCCAACTGCATGAATTAAAGAAGCTCTCGACTTCAAAGTAATTAAAACTTTAAATTATCCATAACAGAGGTATTTACTGAAAATTGTCACAAAAACAACAATGTTGTTTGCGATTGTCAATTTTCTTCTTTTCTCAAGCACTCAAGAGCAAATCAGCGATGCTGCAGGAAGTCTATTACGGAACTTTCACCGATAGGAGATATCGTAAGACACCACTATGGTACGAAATGATAGCGGTTGTCGACAATGCTATTACAGATCTCGTTATGACGTCATACAATAGAATTCAGTTGAACTCCGGGATATATAGCGAAGTGCAGTATTAAACTGACGTCCACTGAAAACAAAGACACCATTGACTATATAGCTGCTGCGATACTGAGACACAAGTATAGCGAAAATTGTCAAGAATCGAAATCTACCTAGTCTTGTGGTGGATCTCATTAATGTATTACTTCAACACCATGACGATTATAAGTAAACTACACAACTGTGGTCGCTATGTTCATAAAGTCAACAATTATAACGAGACTTTAAGTCAATTTCTTGTTTTGCAGTGAAAAATAGAGAGAATTAAGAGTAAAAATGTGAGTTTTATTAGAATTTTAATACAATGTTTCAATTATCATTGAGAGTAAAACCATGTTTATAAAAAGTGAATTAAACTCAGCGTATAAAACAAAGTTAACATTTTTTCGTAGGATCTCAGAATTATTAAACGGCATCAATAACATGACATAGAAATAAATTAATGTAATATGTAATTCCCTTGAGTTGCGGAGATAGTTACTGTGACTTTATTCAACGTAACTTAGAACCATTACAAAACAGCTTAAAACTACAGCAGAGTACAGTGCAGCAGCTGCATCTTATACCAGCCTTCAATGTCTTCCAGACAGAGTCCCAAAATGAAATTTGACCATTATAATGAGTCACAGTAGGTTATTGAGGCAACCATTTCGATGGGGTTAATATTGATGATCCATAAGTTTTATCGATAAATATTTTGGTCTTATCATAATTAATCACGTACTTATAATTAAACCATTCTCGGCATTAAAGTGATTTGCGCATTGTCTCAGTTTAGACAATTACAGTGAAGTTCAAAGTACAATTTGTTACTAACCTAAAGAACTTTGCGAGTATTATTATCGCTAATCAAAAGATATCATAGTAATAAAACGTAGTCTTCAGAAACTTTGTGGTATTCCATCACAACAATTTATAACAGCGAGGAAACTTTGAGGCAACCATTTCGATGTGGTTTGTAAAAGTTTCCTCGCTGTAATAAATTGTAGATATCATAGTCACATAGCGTATATAACAACCACAATTAACAGTTGAATACCTTCAATAATAAGTAAACTCAGCGAAATTAGACAAGAATATGCCCGGGAAACTATTAAATTAGTGTGATGTATTTAGGTATACATACTGGGCCGCTGAGCTTAGCTCAGAGTTTAGCAATTTATAGCGAAAGTATTAATTCTTTCAAAATATTTAAAAGTGAAAATGTCTCCTTTGTGAGATAGACTGTGCATAAAAGAATACGCGATGATCCAGTGAAACTAAATCTGATAGATCAAAAGTACGTGTGTACCTTATCTAGTTACCTATCCACCTATGATTTGTTTTGAAGTGCGGTACCTCTGACCTACGCAGAGTCTGACACGATTGGAAAGCAGCTACGCTTTTGCGCGGTGAACTGATAAGCGCACTGCAGCGAATTAGACTATTCTTTATAGCATATAATATCTATCGATTTTGACACAATTTTATACAGGTATCCATAGATACTTAAATATACATATAACACATATAGATTAAAATACACCATTTTCCAGTTCGGTATCGTGTGCCGCATTGTTATAAACAACGATTTAATGGGGAAATAGCAATTTTTCTTGGTGTTTCATATTCATAGGGAAACCTAATGGTTCTATGAGGATACTTTGCGTTGATAAAACGTCGAGAATAGAAAAACCTACCAAATGACAAGTTGAACAATTTATATTGTTTATATGATGGCCCAGAAAACGCAAAATGCCATGAATGCACTATTTTAGAGTAAACAAATATTTTTTCAATTCAAAACTTATGTACTTTCAACGAATAGGGGTTGAAGGTAATAAAATTAAAACAAAATGTCACCTCGCTGGGATATGTAGGTGCAAAAATTAATGAAAAATTGCTATTTGTTTGTAAACTAGGACTTAGTTACGAATAGAAATTTGCAGACCAGTTTTGGAAACTAAAATAGTTGCACTACAAGACTGTTATTAAAAACAATTTACTTGCCTACCATGAACCCCCGTAAAATGTGGTTTAAATGGGGGAATATGTTTCTATAGAAAAAATTGCCGAAATGGAGGTTTCTGGGTTCGACATGGGCCGATAGGGCCGATTGGATTTGTTTCTTCAATAAAATGATAACTGACATTTTTCTGCAGATTCTGAAAGAAAAAGTGTGTGAGTGCCTTAGATTTTATGTTGACTGGTGTAATTTATATTAATTAAATTATACATTCCCTAGCTACTATTTTCGTCAATTGAACGTGAAATTACACGGTACTAAACGCAACAATGCGTTAAATATGGGTATAATTGATATTTTGTGCCTCATACAACACTTCATATTAACCAAATAAGGTTGATGAGAAGCATATCCTCCCAGGAAGTTGGGTGATAATGAAACACATGCCCGAATCCATCTTAGGTTTTGAGTCATTAGAAAATAACTACCGGAACTAAAGTAAATGTACGCTGATTCAATAGATATGGTGCTGAAGTCAGCACTAATGATCAGATAAGAGTCTTAACAGTGGACTAATATGTATATTTTTACATTAATCTTGTTTCGCATTAGCGAAAAATTATCATAAGTGAAAGCAATTTTTTTTATTCAGAATAAGCGAAAATATGTAAATAAGTATTGGTTTTTACTCATACAATCGCGGAAAAACGTCCTCAAAAATTAGTACAGATATGGGGGACCAATGGCAGGCGGCAAAGCAACAAAGTTGTGTGAGCCAAATATTTCTTTACAACTCGGAAAGTATTATCGATATCCGAACGGGACATGTGCAGTTCGAAAGAACAAGATTGTACCCATAGTCGTAGAAAATATTAAAAGAGTCAAATAAGTGACCATCTTAGAATTAAAGGCATCACCATACAAAAGAGATAGGTCACCAATTATGGGTACACAGTCATGAGTCGCTACCATCGTTAAATTAGTATCATTCAATGTAAAAATTAAGCTTTCAAGAATTATTCGAGTGAGTTTCAGTGAAAAGCGCTTAGATCGTTCTCAGAGGTTAAACCACAAAACAACTTAATTTTTAAATGCTTAGAAAATATGATACATTTATGTTACCATCGATGTGTTAATCATTATTATGTTGGATCAATGAGTTACTCAAGAATGAAACCACTCACCAGCATTGTTCAATATATAGTTGGAGGAGGCTATATACGAGAGGCTCGATAAATAGGATTGAACGAGATTAAGGTTAACGGAGAAGAAAAAAAGACATGCTCCGATTCACATATGACTTTGCAGTTCCAGCAGGAAACCAACTCGGAAAGTATTATCGATATCCGAACGGGACATGTGCAGTTCGAAAGAACAAGATTGTACCCATAGTCGTAGAAAATATTAAAAGAGTCAAATAAGTGACCATCTTGGAATTAAAGGCATCACCATACAAAAGAGATAGGTCACCAATTATGGGTACACAGTCATGAGTCGCTACCATCGTTAAATTAGTATCATTCAATGTAAAAATTAAGCTTTCAAGAATTATTCGAGTGAGTTTCAGTGAAAAGCGCTTAGATCGTTCTCAGAGGTTAAACCACAAAACAACTTAATTTTTAAATGCTTAGAAAATATGATACATTTATGTTACCATCGATGTGTTAATCATTATTATGTTGGATCAATGAGTTACTCAAGAATGAAACCACTCACCAGCATTGTTCAATATATACTTGGAGGAGGCTATATACGAGAGGCTCGATAAATAGGATTGAACGAGATTAAGGTTAACGGAGAAGAAAAAAAGACATGCTCCGATTCACATATGACTTTGCAGTTCCAGCAGGAAACCGTAATGATATTCAAAGATCACTGAACACAATGGGTCAAGCTCTTTAATAATAAAACATTAAAACACTTAAGAAGGAGACCAAAATCCTAGTATATGGAAGAGAAGCTGAATACAAAAGTCACACAAAGAGGAGAGAATTCAGAGCAAGTGGATTTCTTCAACTACCACGGTGAAGTTCACCTACGGTTTTCAAAGAAGATACGACCACAAACGAGGAAACAGTTGGTGAAAGCATTCATGTACAGCGTGGCACTCAATATATCGGACCGTGGATCATTGGAAAAGCAGACCAGAAAAGATTAAAAGCATTCGAAACATGGTGTTCGAGGAGGAAGCTGAAGACCAAATGGACGGATAAAATAAGAAAGGAAGTATAAAAAAGAGTAGGTGAGGAAATGACCGTATAAAACACTACACAGAAAAGAAGAACCAGATGGAATGAGCATATTCTGAGGAACCGTGGGTTCGTGAAGAATAAAATAGAGGCAAAAATCCCTAGAAGAAAGTCAAGGGATAAATAGATAAACAAAATAAAGAGAAAAGACGATAAGAAGAACTACGAGGGAGTAAGAGAATTAGCATTGGATAGAGAAGGCTGGAGGCTAGTTGTCAACCAATCATAGGATTGACCGGCCAATGGCGATTAGATCAATGTGTTACTATCCATTGCAGCACTGATGATGACCCAATACTATACTCGAAACAATAGCAACTATTTATTGACTGAAGCTGTTTGGAACAATTAATATTATGGATTCAAAATTAACCCCAGCAACACACCTTTGAGGCGGCTTGCAGAGTTCTCTGCAGGTATAGATGAACACATTTTTTGGCAATGTTGGCTACCCTTTCGTTGAAATCCATCATGCTTAATGAAGAAGCGCACCAAATGAGTTGAGTCAACAAAACCGAGATCGCACACTCTTCAAATACGCTCAGGCCGACGGGGTGGGGGAGAAGGATGATGCACTTACAAGCACGGAGGAAGGCGGTAGACAAAGAAGATATGGGCGGAGGCATCCTTAAATGCGGAACAATACAAGTTTGAAGTGAGAGACGGACTTATCGCGTCGGGCGCGGAAGCCAAGAGTAGGTACTCTTCACAAAAAGATATTTACAGACACATTTGAGAGAATCGGCTCGAGAAAGCGAAACGTGAGAACGGGTACCTGACAATAAGATAAGCAGTTCAACATTGGAGAAACAGAAATTGTAAATAAATAGCAAGAAAAAATCCTCGATATCAAACTACCACCATATCATCAAGAGTGGTGGGGAATTGAAAATAATACAATAAATTTCGCTTCACTCGAATGATCAATATTACAGGTTAAAAATAAGTTAGGTACCCTCAACCACGGATGGAAATTAACAATAAAATGAAACTCGAACGAAGAGGTTCTTTTTATAATTCGTGAGAGGTAGAAGAGGATGTTGCGAATGAGGTGAAAGAGGGTGGCTTGAGGACTCGCCCAACACAAGGGCGCATGAGGAGGTTATTGAAAGTTCTGACTCCCACCTTCGTCCTTCACGGCGTACGTCGTCCTCTCATACTTCACAACCTACGTCATTCCTCGACCCTTTCGTGGGAGGGAAATCTCCAAGGGGAAATTTCTAATACAAGACGGCGAAAGAAAATTTTAAGTATGTACGTACTTAGCCATCATTCCATTTCCTTTCGCGGTAGAATCAGTGAACAGAGCTCAATAACTGGTTTTAGGACTAGATAACTGGTTCTAATTACATAATGAATTCCACAATGTCCTCAACTTGCATTCCAATTATTCTTCAGTAACCTACATGCAACTAGATTCTCATCCATTTCCCTCAACAAGGCCAAATAAAATAAGCATTAAATGAGAGTCAAAATACGAAACAGATTTATGATAGTTAAGTGAATGGTGTGAGAGGAATCGGTGTACCAAACAATTCAATGGTGAATGTGGATAAAAACTCATAAGAGGAGAAATATCTTGAGTCATAAAAATAAAAGAGCATTTATGAAGCAGTGCTGAATGTACTATAAGGTTAGGAGGTATTCGAGGTTGGGGCAATATGGAGGAATTCATTTAAAGATAGCTATTTCCCAAGGTCTATCTGTTCTTTGACTTTCTAAAACAAGATGGCCTGAGGGCCTCATTTTAGGATGTCCGCTGAATTTAAGCTTTTAACGCCTTTAACTTTTACAGGTTTTCCAGGCCATCTTTTAAAGTGTTTCCAGACATATTTCAAACTATTTTTTATTCAACCACACGGCTTTACTCCTTTCGTCATGACCGCCAGGATCTTAAATGTATGAAGGGAACTCGATACACACTTTTTGGACAAACTTATTCCAAGAATCGTCGTACAGCCAAAATTAACTGGGAAAAGTTATATCAAGGTCGATTTGTTTCCGTCATTCGGCTCATTTTATTTCCACCCACTATACTTCTTGTTAAGCTGCGCTCTTTCGTTCTAGGGAGACGCAGATTATTTTACGACCACAGAAAAAAATCCAAGTAGTTTAATGATATTCAATGACTTTTCCATGACTTCCATGCTTGAAAAAACTCCATGACTTTTCCAGGTTTTCAAGATTTTCCAGGTCTGCATACCAACATACGTACTTAGCAACACAACGCAGTTTCATTTCGGGTTGAATCCAGTTAAGCTTAGAGCTTAATGATTGATTAATTAGGCCTAGATAAATGGATCTGATTTATTAATTTGTCCCGCTATGTCCTGTATTTGCATACATATTTTATTTCTCTTACATACATGCATTGTTTCATTCATGCTCTCTTGCGCTTCAGAATTATAACATTCCTCCTCTGCATAAGTCTCTTCCACTACATACAGACATGATTTTATCG
This sequence comes from Pyrrhosoma nymphula, assembly GCA_963573305.1. Taxonomy (NCBI): domain Eukaryota; kingdom Metazoa; phylum Arthropoda; class Insecta; order Odonata; family Coenagrionidae; genus Pyrrhosoma; species Pyrrhosoma nymphula. The sequence goes on from OY754334.1 coordinate 45,484,693, forward strand.
GTCTACATCTCACAGCATTCACTCCTCTATCATCAATCTGTTTCGTTATTCCACTCTCATCTATCCTCTTAACACGGCTAAACCAACGAATCAAGTTCTTTTCACATATATTCATATTACCGGAGCATCCAGTATCAAATCATTCATGTACCACTCATCGCTAACCCTATCTCTTTAACTTTTACCGCAAACACTTCTCAAGACAGATATGGATATTATTGTGACTTTTTTCGAATACGACCGATTCAAATTAAAACCATTTTTACAGTTTCAACTACTTTAGGTTCGTCCTGACAACTCCTACGTTGTTTCTTGAACATGCTACAGTGCAGCGAAAGTAGTTGAAACGATAAATAATTATGCTTCATGGAAATTCTAAGTTTTTATTTGAGGCTCTCTCAAATTACGCAAATGAAAGTCTCAGCTTCAACCATTGCTCACTGATAAAAATTCATAAACCAGAAGAATTCAAATAAATTAGTTAACTCCACTTGTAATATTTATTACCACGACCCCGGTTTCAACATTTTGTGTCATATTCCCCTAAAGATGACACAAAGTGTTGAAACCCGGGTCGTGATAATAAATATTAAAAGTGGAATTAACTAAGCTATTTAAATTCTTCCGTAGTGGATAACTTCCACAAAATCAAGCCTACAAACGTTTCTTTTCTTAAAACAGCCTGGATTCGCACCCAGACACTCTGGTTGATCATCGCCAACGCTACTCAAATACGCATGAATGGCTATAGCTTGCAAAAGAAGCGTTTAGCAACAAACGGGAAAAAATACGAGGATCTTGGGTAAGGATTTTAAACAGAGGCTAGCAAAGAATTTAATTTATATTTTAGCGTAATTGTTTTGTTTGATGTGCTTCGACGACTAAGGTCATCTCGCAGGTACTGTCTGTCACTCACAGGTAGAGGCAATAGGACTCAGACAAATTGGAGGATCACCCCTCCATATTGGAGCCGAGCGCAAAGATGCTTTACTTCGGTGACTGATCGGGAACCGGTGTTTTCATCGTGGTAGGCCGTGGCAGAATCTTGGACTCTGAGAAAAGAATGCGAGAAAAGGCCGCTGGCGTTCGAGATGTGGGTATGGAGGAGAGTGGAGAAGGTGCGCTGAATGGAAAGGAAGACAAGCAAGGAAGTTTTTTACACTGTGGGTAAGGAGAGGAAAATTCCGTAGGAGATTAGGAGGAGGCAGCCTAGGTGGTCCGAAGAGGTATTGAGGGGCGAAGGGATGCTGACGGCCGTGATAAAAGGGGAGGATGTTAGGTAAGTGGGGAAGGGGAAGGACGAGAATAGGTTTTATGGACGGGATAAAGAGAGGTAGGACGTATGCTGAGATGAAGAAGGAAATATTCTACATAGATAAGGCCCTGCGCGCGTTTAAATCTAGAGTTTTTTACTCACTTCCATTTAAACCGGCTATAACCTTTAGATAAGTTTAATAATAATGACAATCATCTGGTGCCAGTGTCTCGTAGTTCTTCTTAGTGTGCTTTGTCCTTCCTCCTCCCCTTTCGTGGGTGCTGAGACTTCCATGCGTGGGGTGAGGAATAAAACGTTTCATCCCCCCCCCCAATTCCAGCCACCTCCCCCTCTTCCACAGCTCTTGACGCCAGGAAGCCCTCCACGTCCCACCCCCTCCAGGCGTCTGTCTGTCTTAGCCTGCTCGAGCACCACTCCACAGACAGAGAGGAGGGACCTCCCCACACATTCTCTTTCTCTCACCTCGAACCCACCCGCAGACGTCACAGCCCCTCTCTATCCAACCACCCGCACACCGATCACTATTGGCACCGAGCTCGCTTCGGAGTATAACGCTTACAGTTCACAGAGAAGGGCACCTTGAAAAAAGAACGGAAGGTTTAGAGCATTCAAGTCCTTTGCGAAAAAGGAAGAGGTTACCAGCCTCTATTAATCCGTTCATTAAAACTACTATCAATTCAGAGAAGTTTCACCGCAATGTACTATCTTTTCCTTCTAGTAAGATCTTTCAGTGGTATTTATCTATATTTTTTGGCTTGTGTGATTGTTTCGGTGATTTTTAGTGACTCTAGCGGTTTGAATGTACTTACGTACGTGAGTATGATGGCTGATGCCATCTTAGGACTATCTACAGAAAATGCTTCTCATCACAAACGTGAATAATATCTTTTTTCACGAGTGGAATCCAGTCACCAGATAATAGCTTGCATCGTTAGGGCTAGGTATGTTTAATCAGCTAGGGGTTGGATGAGAATGGGTTGAATTCATTATATCCTCACGTTCTGCATTGCCGTCACATATCGATTTCAATATTCATCGCGTCGTATTGTATATCGCCTACTGTGAACGCGGTCAAACCATATCTTACCGATCTCCACTAAATAGATATGGAGGGAGGATAAAGAGGGGGATATGGGTTCTGAGAGAAAGAACGGGATGGAGTATTGTGAAGTAGGCTGGAAGGCGAGTGACTGCGGGAGTTTTAAGCGTGGGCGTAAAGAGAGATATAGGCTGGATCGAACGCCCCCACCGTACACGTAAGATGCACTAGGAGAAGGGCATTGTGCGGAGTGAGGCGGTGGAAAATCGGAGAGGGAATGAATAAGTGGGGTCGACTCTTGCCGAGAAGGACTCCACGTCGTCGGGGGTCTGAAGGGGCGAAGGGCGGCCCTGGGAGTTCCCCGGTCTCCACTCTCTTTGAAAAGGGGGGTTTGGAACGGCATCAGTCAGCACATTGTGCTTGCTGCGCTGGTCTGAGGAGATCTGGGGGGGGGGGAGAAGAGGAGGTGATTGGCGACGCTATAGAGGGGGGAAGGGTGGGTGGTCTTCGAGAAGGGTTGAAGTGTGTGTGGGGGCGGTGTCCTCGAAGAAGGTTTTTGAGGGGGTGGCGTTCATTGAGGCGGCGGCGAGGGGCTGGTGGTTCGATCAGGTGAGGGGGTTTGGATGTGATGCGGAATTGAGCGGTTATCGTGGTGAGTAATTTATTTTACCGCGGACGTTATAAAACACTAATCAAAACTTTTGTACAAATTTATTGTACTTATTTCGCATATACCAACATATATTTTTTGTCGTTATATTTCTAAATTCGAATTACTTTTGGGATATCCCATAGTTGGTTCCATTTAGTTGAAAAATAAATTATTTAAGCTATTATTTTAATCCGATAAGGGAATGATGTACCAAATCGTGCTCAATGTTTTGAAATTTTTGGCTGTTTCCCGGCCATTCCTGGTGATTTGGATGAACACGACGTTTCACATTGCTTTTCTGTTACTACCAACGACTTACTGAGGTGTCCCATCTAGATAATTTTCTATTTCTGCCCCGTAGTCTCCAAGATACAGCCCCGAGACGGAACAGTACGTCTTTCACTTATCCGGTTACAATAATATTATAGAAAATAAATTTTATATCCAAATAACGAATGTAGGGGGTGTCAGAAAATAAATTCATGATACATGCTACCTTCCTACAAAGAAGGACCACCGTATTATACCATAGGTTGACGAAGAAAATAGCTAGAGCCATACTGTACGATAGCACAGTAAAATGCAGGAGCCATTATGATGCGCAGTCAGTCATATTGAATGCATCGGTTCAGCAGCTGATATTCGGAAAACAGATATCAGAAGTGAAATAGTTGTGGCAATGTAATTATTAATCGTAAAAAGTCTTAAGCGGCTATTATTTTCTATTGGATTGTTCGTTAAATACAAGGACAATGTGCACCCTAAAGCCATGTTGGGCGGATAAGTTATCGCAAAAAAACAGCTTCATACAACCTAGTATGCAACATACTACCTGCAACATACTACCTAGGATGAAATATCGGAAGGAGATGAAGGGCTTACGCCTGTGAAATATTAGTGACTGAGGCCCTTTCCACTCTAAATCAAAAGAACATTGCTATCTGGGAAGTGGGATAGCCATGCAGGGAGCTGAGTAGTTCAGGCAAATACGAAATTATGAAGGAGAGTGTCCTTACGTCTGGGAACTAATCATGAAAGTTTGATGCAATTTTATCAAAACATATGCAGGGCATGCTCTAAAATAGCAATAAAGTATGGACCAGCAGCAAAACAGAGAAGATAAGAAGCTATAGAAATTAAAGGTTAACGAAAAATACATTCACCAAATACATGGAGTCAATCACAAATGAAGAAGCTTTAGCTTTAAGAAAAGGAGATGTGATGCTAAATTATAAGAGCAAATTACGCTTGGCAAACTATGTGAACGCAGTGTAAGACAAAACGACCTCTTAAACCAATCATTCAAGAAGAAATAAAAATCAGGAATCAAAATGGTGGTGAAGCGTTACGAGGGAAGGATTTGATTTTCTCGCCGATTACGTCCTTCTAGAACATAAAATTCTTTCCAAACTCAGGTGAGGAAATTAGCGTGAAACAAGTATTTCCCATCAAGTACTAGTTAGGCTATATTTCAAAACATACCAAATTAAAAACAAACAATTTGAGGGCCAGCCATTCATTTGCGAAATTCCACTTCTGAATCAATGACAATATTTTAAATTTTTGAGAGACCAGGCTGTCTGGTCTGATAACAATGATTCAAGTGCCGTCACGATATGTGCTCCTCGACGTCTCAAAACAGATATTCGATAATAGCTGGATAAAAACAATCCAGGAGGCTTTTTGACAATGTCGGGGTAAATTACCAGTACTAAAAAACAACTGGTGATTAACGAGATAAATCATCGTCCGCGGAGGACGAACTAAGCTGAACTAGGAGGTCTCTTGACACTGAAGCGAGAGTGACACGTTGAAACTGGTCGGGGCTCTGTACTTTCAAGATTGGAATGCAACAAAGTGCTGTCTTCATTGTACTCATCAGGGTTGCTACAGACCAAAAATTACGAAATTCCTGGACTTTTCCAGGTTTTCCAGGCCAAAATAATAATTTTTCCAGGTAAAGTTCCACATTTGTTTGGTTAGCGCGCATTTGAAAGAAGGCCCAAGAAAAGGAACAAGGCACGTTAAAGTTTGCACACCTTTAACAAAATATCAAAAGGCCTGTTTCAATACTATTTGAAGCGAAATAATTTTCCCACATAAATTCGAGACAAGGGTACTCATTGTAACATAAATAATGATGCTCATTCACCTAAATAGTATTTACTCGTGTTGTAGGTAATGATTGGGAGCAGCTAACGAATAATTACCTGTACACAGCCTGATGTGTCACAAATAATCCATCTTCCTCAGCATATGTGTAATTTATATAATCCAAATGTTTGTTTTAATAAGATATTACTAAACAGCAAGTAAAATCTCTAAGGTCACACTCAGGTAATTTACTAAAATCCCGAAGTCCACACATCTACAAATGTGCCTAAAATGGTACTGCTCACTAATTGAAACATATTTTGATGTGGGATAGCAAATTTCCAAACAAAAATTTAATTTTCTATGACTATTCCAGGTTTTCTACGCCCAGATTCAATTTCCATGGCTTTTCCAGGTATTTTAGGTCTTCCAGGCCTGTAGCAAACATCCACTTATGCATGAATGTATCACACCTCACGTTCCAAAATTTCACTCCCAAACCTTCCCCAACCATCTTCAACCCCTAATGGGTACGAGCCCTAATAAAAACCCCTTCGAGAGTCCCCCCCTCACTCCCTTTAGTGGGAAAGTGAAAAATATAAAAATCCAACCTCCCCTTGACGCCCACTCTGGTTCACTATCAGCAGCGTCATCATCACCCCGTATCTCTAACCTACCCCACCCCCTTCCCCCACTCCCTAGCGAACCCTCCGAAGCGCTCTTTCCCCCCACATGTATCCCCTCTCGCCTACGCTCCAGTACCTTGCTGTCTGGTTACTTCTGCGAATGGGGAGTAGACGGCTGATTTTATTCATTTTCCACCACGGGTACGTGCTCGCCTCAAAGAATTGTAGGACTCGTTTTTGGTGACGGCTCCATAAAGTAATGGTTGCGGGAGCAAAACACGGCACATAAACAGACGTAAGCCGAATCCTGAGGGATGTGAGCTGATTTGTTGCCGAGTAGACAGCATACGGCACTCAGAAAGGAAGCAAACTTATTGTGACGCAGGCATGGCTTCCCACATTTTTCTTTAGCTGTTGACTGTACTATTCTTCGAAATCGCCATTTTTAGATAAATTACTTTTTCACAGTGGTCGGATCGGAATGTTTGAAGACAGAAAATGCAGATGCATTGTTTTATACTACTAAAATCCTTATTCTAATGCCAATAGGCTGACGAATGAACTGAAAGAGAGACTAAGGTGACAATATGTGTCGCCCGGCAGTTGCGCTCAATTATACGCATATTGGATTAGCGCATGATTAGTTTCAAGACAAAATAGGAGAACGTGTGTAGAAATGTAAAAATACTAGCGTAGGGCACCCATTGAAATTCAACGAGGGGAAGAATATATTGATCAATAGGATCTGAGACTATTCAAAACACCGTAAAAGCTGTTTCCACTACTATCCATCTACTTTAAGGGTGAATGATAGATAAAGTAATAATTAACAATGTATCGCGTTGGTATTATATCAAAAGTTTACTATTTATTGATTTCCAAGCAAACAAATTATTATTAGGTATATTTTCTAAAGAATTAATTAATTTAATTTTTTCAGTTAAGCTTTTTCGGAGAATGTTAACAACAGCTTTGTTAACACAAATTGTGATTTCACAAACTAAACACTAAACTATGCAGTTAAATTGTCGTATATTGGATGCGGCACTGCTGAGGGCCGTACGCCGTCTTAGTACTTGAGATTGCTGCCAGTGGTGCAGGCCGCACACGTTCGAAATGGATGCTATTCTGCAAACAATTTTTACAATTACTTTTGATGAAAGTTTTACTTTCGAAATAATAATATTGGGGTCGGATCTTAAACCGGAAATATGAATAATGTATTCAACATCAGGCATTCTTAAATAAATACAAATATCTTTTTGGGGGTATACCACCCTTCAAATTGTATTAATTACAAACTTTGAAACACCAATGGTCCTATAGTAATCCTTAGAATATGCGCTATATTATTGCAAAATGTCAGCTCAATTGATACAATAGTTTTCGAGGAGAAGAGTAACAAGCATACTCACAGACAGACAGACAGACAGACATCACTCCATTTCTATCTTTTACTACAGATATATTTCCCGTACACGATATCAGTCTTCCAACGACAGCTTACCATCCAACATATATCAGAATGACGCGCATTACTCACTAGGTCAGCAAAACCAACCCTCTCTCTTGCTTCCGTAATGTATCTGGTTTTATGAATCGTCCATGCAAGAACTGCGGGGAATAATCCTGAACACCGAGGAGGACAATAAGAGAAAAACTATAGAACAAGGACAGTGAGGGAAACAAAAAATGAAATACTTCCAAATGCACCACTCCCTCTGATTAAAAAGCGGAAAGGCAAGCGATCATAACAGATACTTGTATTCCTGTTACCCTATTCTCTCATTAATGCTTAAAAATTTTATCCTCGTATCATATCTCCCGAGTAAATTTGAATCGTGAATTTCGAAAAGGTCCTATTTGGGGATTTTTTAAAATGGATATTTTCCCTATTTTTTTCATTTTCTTCGAATAGCCAAATGTTTTATGAGCAAGAAAAGCTCATATCTGCTTTTCATAAAGCTTTCAGCAGGATTTTCAGAAGAAAAACTTCGCTCTTACTTCAAGTAGTTTGATAGAAATTCAGTTTTTTTTAAATTCATGATTCATTTTCTTTAACACTGCTATTAATCCTGGTTTCAAGCTTCTCGAAAATTCTTTTCTAATCTCAAAAATTACTTACCTAAGAATTAAAAAAGATATTCTTATAAAATTATACTTTTTGAAATACCAAAAAATGTGTACATTCAAGCGTAATTTACAACGCCAGAATGTAGAAATTAAAAACAAAAATCATTCAACAGGAACGGAATTTCAATTCGAATCTCTTACCTGGCACTCAGAAACTCGAGCAACAAACTAGTGTGGCGTAAACTAATATGGTTCAGATTAATGACAGCCTTAATGCAATACATGGCCTGAAGAGAATTCTGGGCGTTACTAGTCTTTTAAACTAGGGGCGAAGCAAGAATTTGGTGAGTTGGAAATTAAGTGTGTGGTTATTTTTGATGGAATGATTTGCCACCCCCCATATATTTGAATTTTGGATTTTATTGAAGTTTTATGCTGGGAGATTCTATTTATCAGATACTGTGATTCTTGGTCTACGTACATATGCCTAGTAGATATTTATACCTATAAGGCAAGTATTGGCAAGAATAGTTATGTTTCAAGTAAAGTCTTTAATTTAGTTTATTTAATTGGCTCAATTTCAATACACAGGCGTAAAAGCTAGAAAAGAACGATTTGAATGATGCTATCATTGTTGGAATTTTGTTAAAACAACTTTTTTTCTTTCTTTAAAAACTTTCAAATTATTTTAACCATGAACCCATTGCCCTCCCATTTTCAAACTTTGTATATCATTTATTGATTTTACTACCTAATTCCTAGATTAATATTTTTTTAATGGAGAGGTGTCTTTTTCGAAAATTTTAATTAAAATGTTATTTTGGATTTTGAAAAAAACATTCCTTACAACCCATAGTGTGTTACATATAATGAGACAGCATATAAAAATAGCTACAAATTGACACCTTTTTCATCTTTCTACTCTAATAAGAAGATGGGTAATTAATATTTTAGATGTAGACGGTCATGCAATTTTGACGATTTTTGTAAATTTTACGTAGCCATATTTTCAAAACGGGCAGATAAAATAAAAATTAAATTTGGTATTTTTCTTAATCTATGTAGAAGCTACCTACGTACCAAATTTAATTAAAATCTGAGAGGTTAAGGTTAAGTAGGTGCGTTGATCTGACATGGAATGACCCATCATCATTTTGAGTAGGGTGAGCGGCTACATTAACATTGTGATAAACTTGACCGCTAGAAATGTAACAATAAACTCCTCGACCGTTGACTGTTCGATCGTCATCTACGGTGAATGAAGCCATTGCTAAACATAAAGTCAAATTTCGAATCATTCCATAAAAGTCATCAGATAATGGATAACGTCGAAGAAACGATCGCACTAACTCGTTCGGAAATTCTGGATGTAGTAGATCTATCCTATCATGCAAGCAGCAGTCCCCAAACGAATCTCAATGAATTCGATTTGACACACGTTCTTCGGGAAAATGCAATGCTCCATAATGAATACTAGGAACACTAAAAGATTGCAAAATATGGTAAGAAGTATCAGCATTTGAAGCTGCCTTGTAGGAACTCATTCGGTTTAGCCGTAATGCTTTTGTCGTCTTGAATTTCTACGGCGTTTTTCTTCCAATCGTTGATAATGATCGTCATCAAACTCTTCTGTACGCCTCTGGGCTGCTCGTCCACGCATGTCTTGAAGCCACTAATTTTTTTGTGAGTCTGATTCTTCTGTTCTTAGGTTATTTTGTCGTTCCCATATCTTTTAAAAACGTAGAAACGTTTTAAATCTTTGTTCTTTTGATTCGCCACTTCTCTGGATTCGTCCAATATCAAGTATCATTTCTAAATGCTCTAGAAGATCTTCGGAAGACTCGTATTCTTGCCTCATTCTTTTCTTTTCCCCTCTCTTGAGAGTATGAATAATTTAGTTCTGTCATCATTTCAAATCCCCTATTTTTACATGCTGTTTTTGCCACCCGGCTTGGTCTTGCTTGTGTCAGAAAATGTTCTTCACTTTTAGGAATTAAACTACTTGAGGTACCAGGTATTGAGTCATCAACTTGTTCTATTTGCTCCGGAATAAAATTATTTGAGGTATTGGGCATTGGGTCATAACCTTGTGCCATTTTCTCCTGAAGTTTTCTTTCAGGTTGTTCTGTAGATCGAATTAATATATTCTAAAGCCCCTGGAGGACTCACGTAAACACTTTCAAAATTACGTGATCAATACCATTTACTATGTAGCAGCCATTAACATGGAGTGGTTGGGTTGAAATATATTCCAGCTAAAATTTCAAAGTACTTCTGTCAAAAAGAGATTTTGTTAAAGAGTCGTAAAGGCCTCAGGCATGAATTTCCATTCCATGCCTATGCTGCGGTTTCCAAGTAAATAAAATATTCTATTGTTGAAGTAGTGCAATCATTTGAGATTTCCGAACTAAAAACTAAAATTCCAGGAAAATGCGATGGGTATACGGAAATTGAATGCAAGAATTAAAATATTTGTTCTTTCATTTATCAAAATGTAACATTAAAAATTAATAACCCAAACTAAATGTATCAGGAGTGTTAGCAATTAAACAAAGAAACCTCTGTATAACAAAAATGGAGAACAGATTTTAAAGTATCAGGCGAAAGTTTGTGGAAAATTGTCACAGATTGCATTGTAACAGAAAACACTTTGTAAATATTTCCACGCCAATTTTTATTCAACCGACCTAGGTTTCGGCAAACATTGCCATTATCAAGGTGAAGTAACAAATAAACGAGCGATATATATAAAGGAATGGGCTCCATCCCATTCCTATATATATATATCGCTCGTTTATTTGTTACTTCACCTTGATAATGGCAATGTTTGCCGAAACCTAGGTCGGTTGAATAAAAATTGGTGTCGAAATATTTACAAAGTGTTTTCTGTTACAATGCAAAAATGGAGAAGCCTGGCCTTTATACATGTTAAAAATGCAAATTTATTTAGCCCAATATCTTGTAAAAAAGAGTTTTCCCAGAGTCAAGACCTAGGTAAATCGCTTTTTCGTGCCCTATATTTGTAAATTTGTAACTTTCATCAAAATCGTTTCGCATTAGCATTCGGGCAATAACATTTTTCCCCAATTCCCACATTAGACGTTGCATATGAATAGACAATAGCGTCAAAAAGTTTTCGATTAGCGTACTGTGACGTGACTCCTTGGAATAGTTTCAAAATTTTTGAAGCAAAATATGAAGTTTTTCCACTTCCTAGTTGAAATAAAAAAGTTTTTGTGTTAGTTGTTTTTGTCAGCGAGGAATTAATTTGCTAAAAAGTGTTACACTTGCATACTACGTAAACCGATGAAACGCGCTCTGTGAGTAATTATTTTTCAAATGAATTGAGGACATAATCATAACCTCTTCTTTTCTTTCAACAATTTTGAACAAGTTTTACTTATGTTAAAATTCTCATAGCCCGTAGTTTGATTGCTGCTACCAGACATTCTATTTCCTAGGGACCACCCTCACTCGCAGCCATTCTTTGAACCACAATGCACCAAGGAAATGAGTGCTATGACAGGAGGTAGCGAGTCACTCCGCACCAAACCAAATTAAAGCAACGGTCAATCCTTCCCCTAAGCTCTTGACAGGATACACCTCCATCTCCTTTCCAACACATCTATTAAACACACAGACTCCGAGTGACAGAGTTGAATCAATTAATGTACACTGGCCTTCGTAGCGGGAAACCTGGTCAGAATCCCAGATGAAGTGGAGTCACTAATTAGAGACATCCCTTTGCCCATACGCCAATGTCAGGACAGAGACGACCAATTCAAAACCGCATCGTTTGAAACGACCTCCAAAATTGTTGCTGGCTCGAATATTTTTCACTGGTTCGGTGATATAACTCCTTGTGGATATCTCTCAGCCCACACTTCAGTCATTGTATCTCACTTGGATTGCGAATGACAACACTCCTCATGTATACACACTAAATAAGCGGTAATTGCAATAGAGACAATAGCGAGAACGTTAAAGACGTTTCTATACGTTGAAAAAGAAAACCCGACAGTGTAAAGCAGCCAAAAAGCCAAATATTTCATTACACGTTAAGGTAAAAAATACGATAGAAAGAGGTGGACACCTATGGCTTAACAATTTAAATGTAAAGAAAAACTTAAATAGCTGTAAACGATTCTGCAAACGAAAGGAATTATTGTTTACGGCTAAGGGAGTGTCATTCTGGGTACAGAACACATCCTAATTATACAAGTTAATTTTATTTTGGGAACGGCAAAAACGATTTTTACAAGACTTCGTATGTTGAGGGTAATAGGTACGAAAAATTCATAAGGTTAGGTCTGATCCCCGGGAAAATTCGTTAAGCGACCGGCTTTAAGCCCAAAAAAACATCTCTGGGGCAAATAATGAAAATCATAGGAATCAATGGGACTTCAAGGAAGAGTAATTCATTTTTACGACTTTTCAAGTAAGATAAAATGGACTAGAGGCAATGCAAAGTTTGGCTAAATTGCGTGGGAAGCTTTATATTTTATTTCTGCAGCTTATATTTTTGACTAAATGGCCTATAAGTCAAGATAATTAAAATAAAACACACGACTTAGGCTTTTTCTCGATCTTTTCTTTCTCGCTTTCAAGGTAATCACCAAATACCACCACCATTGTTGTATCAGGGGTTTTACAATTACGCATTTGTTTAATTATGAGCCAGAGAAGTGAGTGGTTAGCGAACATGCAACTTCATGATTTTCAAAGACGTTCGAAACACCAATTCACTCAGCACGGGATTTCCTCATGAACTCGCCTGATTAAAAATTACAATCCATTCGAAGATCGGCCCCCAGATATTACAGAGCAATGACTGATAGAACCGTAGCAGTTTAGCTCCATGGGAATGCCTGCACCCTTATTTAAGTCATGGAGCTCATAGAGTCATACCCCCCTCTAACTTCTTTATTACGATGGATTTCCAGAGTGTCACCCAAGAGTTGCCGAAAGAATCCTGATTCAGGAGAGGGTGTTTCTCAATGAAGTTTCAAATTCTAGCCGTAGTACTTCGGTTTATCGTGCTTCGAAGGCTAAGGTCATTTCACTCTCGCTGTCAGCCCCTTTCAAATCTAGGGAACCCCCCTCACTTGTGACTGATTGGAAAGTCATCCTTCGGCATTTGTGCTCAGCCCTATGATGCATAACTTCTGTGGCTGAACGGAAAACCGGTGTTTCCAACATGGCAGGTTGTAGCCCTATTCCAATTGTAAATGAGAAACAATGCTAACTGGAGCATGAGTAAGATCAAAGCCAAACAGGATCATGTATGGCTAATAAGATTCGCAATTTTCCACAAATAAGAACAACTTTAATCACGACCATGGTTTTCATGAACTACATCATCAAGCAAATTGTTTTTATGTTATGCCTTTATCCCTTTAGCAAAACTTCACTAACTTGCTCCCCCCCGTACATAACCTTTTTATACACTTGAATTATCCCTTTCTTTTAGTTCATTTTCAGATGCGAATATTGCAATGAAAATTTCTACTAGGGGTCCTGATCTACAAGTGTATTTTATGGAGAGTACTATTCTTTGATATTTAATTACATTTTTTTCTAAAATGTTCAAATATGCTTGTTCATAAAAAGGATTTGTAATCAATTACAAGTTAAAATTAAGTTTAATCCAATTCGTTTAACGTAAATAACCCAATAACAAGACGTTCGAATGGCCCAATTCCTCTAAAAAATAAAAGTTTATTTTGAGAGGAGGAGATCTCACGATAAAAAGTGCAATATTTTATGGATTTTATATCTTAGTAAATTTCCCTCTATCGCCCTAACTTTCTCTTCCCTTACCCACTTCAACCCCTTTCCTCCTATTCCTCCTCTACCTATTATAATCTAGCCCTCCTCCTCCACCAAACTCTGGGTGAATAAATAAGCTGTTTTACACACTTTTCAGCCAAATGATGATGTGGATCATTGAAAGCTGGGTCTTAAAGTTTTTCTTATTTGTGGAGACTTGTGCACCTTTTTTCCATCCCCAGTGTTCAAATCCACTTCAATATCGCCAGAATCTCCTGTACTTATCCAGAAAGGATTAACCAACACCGCTTACGATGGGAGGATAATCTCTCAATACAACGAGTGTGAGAACTAAGCTAATATTCTACGCTAAGCGTCAGGGGTATCCATAGATGATTCTCGCATTCCAAAAATGTTTCCTAGAAAGACTGGGAGATTGGGCATATATAATTAAGACCCTCTTTCTCTCCTCCCTGATTTGAAATTCTCGAAATCTAAATCTTCCCGCTCGGTTGAAGCATATCTATGCAGTTTTTCTCCTTCCACCTACTACCATATCATTCTTCCGCCCCTTTCTTCCTCACTAAGTATATTTTCCTACGCCTCCCAAAGCCTTTGCCTCCTATCTAATATCTCTCTTGTCCTTCTTAATATTTAAACATCGACTCTGCGCTTCATTCGTTCCTTCGCACCTCTTTATCTCCTAATTTGATTTCCTTCTTCTTCAGGAGTGGACCGTTTTCCATTCAAGTACCAACAGCCTGACCCCTTGCATAAATGAGAATAAAAAGTTCAATCATGTCAGATCATTTCCTTGTGATTTTCTTCCTCTCCGAATCGGTAAATATCACCTTCTTTCATCTTCCAGCCATATTACTAACAATAAGAGCAGCACCTCGTCCCTCCACAAACTTAAGTAATAGGTAGTTGCAAATAAATGCGTCAATTAATTGGCTCAATTAAAAATTTTAATATAATAATCAAGCTTAAAGATGCGTCCTCGAAATAAAATTATGAAAGAAGTAAGAACTGATGAATATTATAAATCAGAGCATGACAGAGATGTTATGCCTTTCACGAATGATTGATGCCATATTTTGCATAAAATACTGGGGTTGAAACACTGAAATTAACTAAAAACTACTTCAACTTACTAAATTCGCGTTTTCTACAGGTACAAACACAGTTTTTACAAATCTTGTTTGATCACATGATTTCCATTCAAATCCTGGCGGTGGTGGAAAATATTCAACGAAATTTCCATCCCCACTTGGGTGTCACTTAAAAAGCATCTCAAGTTCAGTACTCCGTCCGTCGGATGGGACATTAAACCGTGGTCCTCTTGGCGCCTTTCGTTTATAGCAATTTACTGCCGATGCCGGATTTTATCTCCATATTTTCCAAATATCCATCCTTCACAAACCAGCATTCCTGCCCTTAATGGCGCAAATTACATCAGTTTTCGGTCGCCTCCTCAAATAACAAAAAAAAAACATCAATTCCCTTGACTCGAATTTCCAATGACTCCTTCATGAACAGACTCATATAAAAAGAACACGCGGTAGAATAATGCGAAAAACAGGTGGTGCGGGGGGGGGGGGGGACGAAGGTCGCGTGGTGGGGGGTGAAATGCAGAGACCATGAATGCAATTAGAAAATTGGACTAAAAATTACAACTGACAATTTTAAAGTGGAAAAGGCAGCAGAGATCTGATTTTTAAAAAATAATGCTACAACCTCGATTATACTGACGATTACAAATTTCATCAGTACCTACAACACCTTCATTTTTCGGCTTAAAAAGGTTTGTGGATTTTCTAATTCCTCTTAGCCTTTAGGAAAACCATCTTTCAAAGAATTTACGGTTGATTGGTATTGAGTACATTTCAACTTTCCAAGGCCTGAAACATACTGTCAAAATTTAATACCTTATTACTCATTTTGATCTAAATCGACCTTCAGTAGCGTACTAGTACGGTAAGTTATTTGGCATATTAGAAAGGAACATGATCATGTCTTAAAAACCACAAATACATTCTCTAGAGATCAGAGGAATTAAATAATTGGGGTGCTCCAAGGTAACTAATACTAAAATTCCAACAAAAATTCTGAGACTTCCAAACACCCGATTAATTATTTATCAAACATCGAGGGGCATAACCTTTAGAAGCAGTAACATCAAAAGTTCCTTTGAAGCTACCTACACTACTAAAAACAAAGCGGCACACAACTTTAAGGAGACAACACAAAATATCTTCTACTATATAAAAGTCTACGCATATGTACGCATGATTCAACAGCAATGCGTAGTGATTCAGATGTGTGCCAACAGTTGGCAAGCGATATCCCATATACCAGACAAGGTCGCTATACCCGGGGTATAGCGACCTTGATACCAGAGTATGCGAGAGTTGTGTTGAGAACGGCCATCCAGAGGACTCTGCCATATGCGTTCTCCTCTAACTGATACATGGCGCGGGCGTATGCATTTTTCAAAATACACACAAGGGAAACTGCTTAGCAACAGCGACGCTAGCTTCACTAAAAAGGCTGTATACAAATAAATATCTGACGTTTATATATGATATATTGTTTACCATAGTGACATATACCGTTTATCTCGAAAATAAATACCACAAATTAATTTATATCCAGTAATTTACTTTATTCATTACATTTTTGCTATTTCGCCGATATTTTAGACTGTTATAGCAGGCTTTTATCTAGTTATAAATAAACGACGCCAAATCCACTTAAATTCAAAGTATGAGATAAAACTGGCAATGAGCCAAAACGAAGAAATTAACATCTCCTCAAATACGACCGGCGTCGCGTTCCCAATTCTCCCGTTATCGTGTGTGTTATTTACACTGCTCTTCGCATCGTCCTTTGGCCCCGTTGAAAGCGTGCGTCTGTTTGCGGAGCCATGACGCATATCAATCGCGCAGGATAGATTTTTTGGCAACTTCGCCCACTGGGCTCACCCATGGCGTTTCCCGTCCTCTCTTTATCCTCATCAGGATCTTCCCACGCTACTCCCAACTTCCCCCTCCTTCTCGGAAGCCCAATACCCCTCTTCAAACACCCCCATTCCAAGGGCCGTGCGATTTTCAATTTACCACAGCGTATTTTATCAGGGGCATTAGTACGAGAATTGCACTAGCGATTGAGGCTAGCAGTATGAGGGATCGGATGTCGGAGACTTTGTATAAAACTTTAAAAATAGGTTGGCGAAGAATTTAATGTGGAGTATGTGTTGAATGATACAGAAATCCGGACTCCGGACCGGATCAAAAGCTAACTAGCATATTGTTTATATGTCTCTCGTATAAATCGCCTTACACTATGAAAACATGTTAGTGCATGGTAAAGAAAAGGCGAATGCAATGAGTAAAAGTGGAGTTTATCAACTGCCCTGTGAGTATTGTGATGGTGTGCATGTGGGACAGGCTTCAAGAAGTTTTTATATCAGGACAAAGAATCACAAGTGCTTTTAAAATCTATGACGAGAATAGCAACCTCAACGAACACTTTTTACACTGTGACCACCAGAGTGCATTGAAGTCAATATGTTGCATTTTATCAATGGGCGACGTGAACTCAATGCTTAAGAACTGATCGAAATTTTCAAAATAAACCGTGGCCCTGGAGTAAATCTTCTAAACTAGTGTTGGTTCCCCGAAAATTCCCCCCACCCCCTCGGCTGTTGATATAAAGCTTTACCTAACTGCTTCTCATTCTGCGGTTAGTAAGTTTCCAGGTGAATATAGATTTAGAGATGGATAACCACGAAGTTTCAGCAGAACGTGTTTTATGGTGAATTTGGTGGGATGGGTGACGAAAGGAAACTCCTGGAGAGGATTAGGGGTAGGTGATAGGTACAGAAAATGAGGAGCGAAGGGATACTGAATGTCGTGTTACAGAATTGGGGTAGTGTCCCCTTATATTTTTTTCATCAGGCTATTTTCCAAGGTTGAATCCATTTTAAACTCTTCGTATACTTTACCCCCATTCCCAATGTCCAAGATTTTTAAATTCTTCCTCCCTCTCCCACGCTTCCTAAGCATTCTCCCCTCCATAACCCTCCTTGGCATGTCCTTTTACCTCAATACGCCCTCCAGTCAAATGATTTCCGCATCTTCGGCTTATTTGTCCGTGTTTTTGTTCGGAACAACAACAGGTTTCTCCAGCTGTCCTGCTGACATCCCCAGATAAAGATCAGGTCGACACGTCCCAAACAGAATAGGCGAACGAAGAATCCGAAAATACAGAGATTATTCGAGCAAAGCCGCGGAAATCTGCGAAGGAATATATTCCAGTCAATTTCACAGCATTCATTAAAAGTGGTGGGAGTGGTAATCGTGGGTCATTGAGTGCTTATTTTATTGATTTTTTAGTCGGTAAGTTGAAAAACATTCTTGTAACACATTTCATTTCAGTTCAGCTGTTAATGCGGTGAAACTCACCGCACAAGCTGTGATGTAAACTTTACTAGAATTATACCTTATTTTTTTCTTAATTAAAGCATGCTATGACTAGAGGTTTCGGCTCGGTATTTAAAATTTAGACGAAATTATATCGAAATATTTTGTTTCCGAATATTGGGCCCAGCATGGCGCATTGCTGTTTGTTGGCAACAATTTTAATAATAAGAAAAGTATTATTTCGCGATTAAAAGAAAAGCTGCACATATGAAATCGAATTATTAGGAAATATAATGTCATGGGCCATAAGGCAACGTGTTAAAATAGCATTGACCTGATAAAAAATCAAACCGGTATGACTCAATTGTTTTTAAATCTACATACATAATTTACAGAAACACGTCTGCAAAGTTTCACGAAAATCTGTGTATGAAAAACGTTCGCTTCGACCATCTTAACTTCTTTATGGCGTACCACATTTATTAGATTGTATGAGTTCTTTTCTTTTCCTGTATTATCGCTGTACGGCTGAAGATGCGATGTTGCCAAAATCACCGGAAAAATTGACGTAGATCTAAGCAGTAAAACAACAGCACATCCTCCTATATGCACACATTATTTTTTATAGAAACTTATTTCAATTTCACGTGGTGCTGGAAAGAGGTGCCTACCATGTAGGACCTACATAGCCTAGAGGTGACCACACGGGGCAACAGCGGGTGGTCTCACAACACAACAGAGGTGACTGCACCGGGTAAGTTTGGTAACAGCGCTCTCCATAAGCCCCATATTGTCAACTAAATGTGGAATGCTTTATATAAACAAGTTCAGTATCGATTGCTCTAATCCCGAATTACTGATGCTCCGCATTATCCAATATAAAGATCCATACAACAAAAAACCAGGGAAGAGAAAAGATTTTCCTCGCATTTTTTTCACGAATAATCACTTTTTAAGCTCAATATCTATATTAAGGACCGCCATAGCACATTTCACAACCCAAACGGCACTGCTTTTATTATCCGAGTCCAGATTTACAAATTCTCCGCATTATCCGAGGCACAGATACATTCCTACAAAAATCTACGTAAGAGATAAGTTGTTCACATCAAAGTTTTCACAGACATTTCGCTTTTTCAGCTCAAAATATATATTAAGAACCACCATAGCACACTGTATAGGATGCATAGTACTTTCTCAATTATCCGAGTCCCGATTTATCAATGCTCCGCCATATCCGAGTTTCAGATACATACCTACAAAGGTCTACGTAAGAGAGAAGAAAGTTTCCATATATAATTAGCTTTTTCAGCTCAAAATTAATGGTTGTAACCGTTGCATCGCACACTGCCGTGAGGTTATAATTTTCCAACGAAACCACCCCGGTAAAATTCCACCCCTATTTTCTTCCCGATCCGACTGAGGCAATAACACCGGGAGCCCACTCAAACCTCGCGGGCCAGTAACGCAGTCCACCGGTAAATGGTCCATCGTATCCGAAACCCCACACGGACAGTAATTCGCCCTTCCCTTTCGGAGAAGCAATATATTTCATTTTAATTGGCCGGCCATCGGGGGCAGACGCCGAGTAGTGAAGGGGACGAGGGGGAGTGGACGGCGAGGTGAGGGTGGATTATTTCCCCGTCGTCTTTCAATATTGGAAGGCAATATATATCGGACATGAGTGAGGGTATGGAAGGCGTAGTGGGGACAGGCAGACGGTGGTTTAGTTTATTTAAAAATGCACTAAAAGACATGTTAATGTGCTAATAATGCTAACAACATGGGCTTTTTTTAAAAGATGCAAAATCTGCTATCACAAAAACAAAAAAAAATCAGTATCTCTTAGGTCTCAGTTTGTGAAGGTCCCTTGGGTCTTTTTATTTTGGTTTCAATAATTCTTAGTCATAGCAGAGATCAGTTTGTTAATTAAAATAAATTACAATGTTAAAATTAACATACAATAATATTAAAAACATGATTTAGTCTTTCATTTACCCATAATGGCACAAACCACGAAAATGTGACTACTTTCTATAGTAATTAATGAACGCCGAAGACTTGTTCACGGGTTTTATGAGTCTAATATTTGCCAGGAGAGGGGATAGTCAATTCAAAATTCAAGTGTTCCAAGGTCATTCGTATCTATGAAGCAGTAATATTTTCGCAAATAAATTTAATCCACCTAAAAAGATAAATTATCGTACCTCATGATGATTTTAATAAAAAAGGCAAAATACCAATAGAAATGAATATTTGCGAATTTTGTCAAATGTCAATAATATTAAAATTTTACCGACTATCATATCAACGATAATCGCCCATAAAGTTAGACATCGAGATCAATAGCAAATAGCTTAGAGAATATATTCACAGTCAGCGGTGATATCACAACAATGCAGTAACAAGACTATAGTAACACTAAAGTACGCGACGCGTGAAGCTGGAAGCGGCGACGCGTCGCCACTTGTAGCTTAAAAAATATGCGGATGCATTAATACAATGAGACACACGCTCAGAGTATACACTAGTGATCAAATAAGTATTAAGTGATTCGATGAATTCAACCCTTTCGCTGCGACACGCAGGGATACCCGTAACGAAAAACACTATGGTCATTAAGTGCAAAATTCGGGGGTATACCATGACCATTCGATAGTCGATTATTTGACTCGTCTGATTGTATTAGATTATCAAAATTATGCTATAAATAATAAATAAATGGTACTTCAGTTTATAACTGATACCTTATACGGCTCTAAATACGCTAGGCATTTCTGACAAATGATTATTACATTCATTTTTTTATCTGGATATTAGATACATTTCTGGAACCTGTATATTAACTTTCGTCGAGGCAAAAAAGTTAATCTAGATATAAAAATAAAATACTGTCTCTCTTAGCGTTTTTCTAGAACATGGTTTTCCGGGGTGCTTCGCTGCGTCGGGTCTTCATTGTTGAGACGACGTTTCGGAGATATGGCAGCTTCCATCTGCAGGTCAGCAGCGTGGAGAATGCCAAAGTCGTTACGATAATGAAGACCCGACGCAGCGGAAAATCTCGGAACAGCATGTTATAAAGTGTCCGGACATTTTCATGATATTCCATCATTTTACAATTTATCCCCACGAAGGACTCCACATTAAATCGAAGTCGTCACAGATTTCTCAGGTTATTTTTTGTACATACATACTTCCCTCAGTTTCTGAGCACGTGGCGTCCCTGATGAAGGTTACTTGGCTGGAGTACCCGCTATTCTCAGGGCCAGGGCTCGTGATGGGGGAAGTAAACGAAGGAAGGAAGTAGTGACGGATTTAGGGGGAGGGGGCAAGGAAAAAGAGGAAGGGGGAGAGGGAAAGGAACAGAGGAGGGGAGGATGAAGGAGTTGTAGTAATGTGGAACGAGCAGAGAATTAGAACGGGTGGTGATGGTGGGGGGAGAGGGAATGACACCACCCCCCGCCCCCCTCTCAAACTCCCTGCGGGGCAAAGGATAAGAGATTTTTTTGAAGAGGACCACGTGGTCGAAGTGGATTTCAAGTTGGACTATAAGCACGAAGGCTAGGGTGGTTTGGTGGAAGGGGGGATTGCAGGGGGTTTGGTAGGGAGGTGGGTAACTCTAAGGGACATGGGAGGTCGTTAGAAGGAAGAGGACGGGAAAGGAAAGAAGAACTGAGTTTTAGTGAGCGGAAAAATGGAACATGCGACAAGCCGCATATGATGGGCCAAAATCACAATATGTTGAAGTAGTTCAGTTTCATTGATGAAGGACTGGACAGTCCGTGCTACACTTGTTTGGTCATGTCGGGTGAGTGGATGGGAGATACTGGGAAGTAACAATGTGCAACTCAAGAAGAGAGCAACTCACAAGTAAATTTAAATGAAAGATAAATGGATATCATCATACTAATATATAAAAATTGAATGGTGTCTGTCTGTTGCTCAATCACGCAAACACTACTGAACCGATTGAGCTGAAATTTTGCATGTAGAGATAGAATGTATACGGGTTGAACATAGGCTATATTAAAAAGCCCTCAGGGCCCCCAAAGGCCCCCACTGGGGGTCCCTGGTGGTCCATGCTAAGCATTGGGTTCGGTGCAGTTGTTTCATTTTTTGCTTTTTAAAAGTACTTACACTCAAGATAGAGGGCTGGGATTTTTTTATCGGATGGCTGAATAAATGAAGTTTCTAATTCTTTAATCGATTTTCTTTTACATTTCGTAATTCTCTGAAAATCATGGTAATAGCTGAAAAATCTCGCATTTTTCTCTGAAATCAACAATAGCGTATTTCCTTGACAACCAGAGATTTGAATTTCAAAGGATATTCACACATCTGGCATTTAAGTTTTCCTGCCGGCCCATGATAGCACGTAGAAAGAAAATTTTAGAAGGGCCCAGAGCCCCTTGGGCCCCATGATAGATTGCTTCGGGGGTAATCGATAAATTCAATGCATATTTACAAGTATACTCTTCAATGTCTGTTCTCAAAGTAGCTCTCATAAGAGAACTGCATACGAGAGAACACTTATGTAGTAAACGATACACATAAAAGAATTAAACGTGGAAGAATAATTACGTGCAGCGAATAATAATGTTAATAATGCATCTGTTGCTACAACAAACACGGCGTCGTTTATTATAGTTTAATAGTCAGATGTATTACACGTAGTGGAACCGTCTGCCTCTCATTAAGATTGGAAACTGTTTTTTAGACCAATTCCCACATAAACTTACGAGTTATTTATATATACTTTAACGTGTTAAAATGCCGTTAACTTACATTCACTCAATCATCGTGTTGCCTATTCGAGTCTCTCACTTTCCGCTGTGTTTCCCTTCCTTGGACCTAAAAATCTAGCCATCAACATCCCTAACAGAAAAAAGAGTAACCTTTCGAATAAATCTTAAGAAAGAGGAATGTCTTCTTTGCAAGAAAATGAGTTCTTGCATGAAAATCGATAAAGCCTAGACTTGGATGCTCAAAGACATGACCACCAGCGATCCAATGAGCGTATCTCCGTGGTGTTTCTCGGATTACGCTTAGAACCTCACAAATATCATCCTAACCTAACCTACGGACGGGTCTGGTTTAAATATAGATCCATCTGTTTCGAAACTTCAATCTGTTTTACGATGGCGGAAATTATAATTACGTCACTCCATACTTCTTATCCGAAAGATGAACGGATATTCTGCGCAATGAATGACATCGGTGGGTGAAAATTGGCAAGTGCACTGAGACTGATCACCATAGATTTTTAATTTTGTAACCAATGATTATGATTTAGGAACTAATGAATATAGCTACCCTTTATGCCGAAGGCATAGTCTGGGTATTGAAGGATTTATAGGAAAATGAACATGCTGCTATTGAAAATCTTCCTTTTGACGCAGTCAACCGCCGGATTATACGCTACACTCCTATCCTGATTAAGATACTCAACGCATATATAAACGTTGAATTGCGCAACTCAATTAAGTCATTAAATGCAAATATATTTATGTACACAAGGGAAGTGATCAAGCTGTTAATCACGGCTACGTATACGGCTAATACGGCTAAAGAGAACCGGAGGGACGAGGAAACCATCTATCAACCTGGGTGCTACTTAGGTAGAAATGAGTCTGCGTGGCCCATTTTAGGGTTTCCCGTCCATTAAAGAGGACAAGCAGTCACTCAACTCTCCGTGCACCTGGAAAACGAACGAATTACAACGATCACAACATACAAGATAGGTTATGAACTCCTCAAATGATCATGCAGACAGTGTTCTTCAGGCTGTGTGTTTTACTTATAAAATATGGTCAATATTTTTTCACACCCGTTGAATTTCAACGGGTACCTTCAGCTAGTGGTAAATAAAAGTAGAGGAATTTAGACCTCAATGCATGTATTTCGGTAATCCAGGTGACCATCGCGATTGCGAAAGTAGCAGCTAATCTCTTCAAATATCCCTAAAAGACACTTCAATCAACGATTCAGTAAGAAAATATGTGTGGTGCAAAACGGTGCAAGGTATGTTCACCAGTGGTTTCGCAATAATGTGCCGTAAGCGTAGTGTCTCAAAAAAGCAACAATAAGGACATTGTTTCGCGGACACGAAGTCGAGTAATGGATTCTTTTCATTAGAAGACATGTTATTGTCATCAATTATGGCCGAATTTGATCTTATCCTTGGGTAAAAACGGAAATATCACAATGTCGATATTTGGAAAAACTGATGGAAATAATAGAACTACGCGAACTTTCATCTTTTGTGACCCGTTATAAATTAAATAAAGAGCTTTCAAAGATTTGTTTCGCTAGGTCAGAGCTAAATGGATATTTAAGGTTACAGTAGCACAAATATAAACTATTTTTTTCATTTTGTAATTCGACTTTTGATCGAGAATTCGAGCTCTCCAGACCACTGTGCATCGGCATGGAGTGCTTAAACTTCGGACAACACGCACATTTTTAAGAGATTCAAATGCTCTCTGTCGATGGTCACCTGGATGATAGAAATGCATACATATGAGTATAAATTCCTCTGTTTTTATTGACAATTTTGATGAATCCTTAATTAAAAGAATGCGTAACATTTATCTGGAACCAAACGGTAGGTACTGCTTTGCGTTTCCCATACCTATTGTATGTTCGGAGCATTTACGTTTTTGCTGCGACTAAAGCATATCAAATGGATTAAATTTGCTATAATTGGTAAAAATAAGAGGGACATGATTAGGAACGAAAAGCGTGATGATAGAATGCGGACTGAATGCTCCCGCAATGGATATATATGAAATAAGCGTGCATCGCTGATTTGGCGAATCTGAGAGAATGGATGGAAGTCGAATAGCTAAGCATACATTTGATAGAGGAGTGAAAAGAACATTCTGGGAGGAGCGGAAAAGGAATTAGAAAGTGCGGCAAGAGGAAGAGGAGGGATGGCAGCTCATGAAAGAAATCCTGAGGCAGAAATAGAGGCTGAAATACGCATTGAGAGTTAACAAATAGGTACTGAAAAGGGTGATAACAGGAGAGAATTACTGGTAAGCGAGGGAGGGAGAGTAGGGAAGCAAAGAATACAAACGATTCGGATCAATTGAGATATAGTTAGCATTAGGAAAATAAAATAGTTTTCCAAAGGAAGCGTAAAGGGTGACTTATTCAAAGAACTGCGAAACTGCCCACGCAGAAACTTTAACAGAGTCACACTCTAGTGATCACACAAATGTGTGAAATTCGCAGTGAAAAAAACCATTCGCCTGAAATGGGATTCGAACCCACGCCCCTCGATATCGCACCAAGTACTCCATTGAAGTTCACAATGCTTAACCAGGATAGAGAACTCGGCGCTATATCAGGGGCCTGGGTTTGAATCCCAGTCCAAGCAAATGATTTCTCCACTGTGAATTTCACAAATTCGTAAGAGAAGTCTCCCCTCTATTGGAAATCGCTGGAACGACTGTCCATGGATGAATCATATACACTACCACATTAAACAAATATCTACAATATTGATTATTTATAATTGTACCTTTTAGTGCAGAAAATTAAATCAACAGTGAGATAAAATTACGAGCCTTGGGTGATCTGCGTCGAGGACTGAAGGGAGAATTCCTAACCCCACCTTCATCGAGGCACTGTTTATTAAAACAGAAAACAAAGTGCTTTTTCCGTAGAGCAACAAAAACAAAACCTGACGAACGATTCTGCATGCTATCCTCCAGAAAATCAGGCACAGCGGTTACGTTAACATTGAATAAATACGCATTATTTAACACAAACCTATGAATAATGGACATTTGAGAGAGTGAACCGTTGGAAAATGAAAAATACCAGCGCACAGTCGTGAAATTAGTTATGACATGGAAACAGTTAACATTTAATTGACTCCTTCCGAAGCATAACTATTGATCAACAATTCAATGAATTTTGACTTTGCTATTCTGCTATGACTAAATTGAATAAATTATGACTTTTTCCCACAGTGGAACAGGCATTAATAGATAGAAAACTCTACCGAACTCTGTTCCATGAATATTTATAGTTAATCAAAATATGATTGAAAAAGGTCTTATTCTCGAATATAACGGCTATGAGACATTCCTTGAACCATATGACTAGCAAATACCAAAAATAAATCATAGAGATAAATATTAATGAAGTGCTTCACGAAATATTTCCATACCGCCCGGAGTGGAATACTTCCTTACATGATTTAAACAACCTAGATATTTTTAATCCATGGTAAAAATTTGCTCTTTTAACTACACTACTTTCAGCAGGTTAAATACAATGAAAAGAATAAACTAACCGGAGATAAAAAAACGCTATTTTACTGAGCATTAGTTTGAAGTTTTAGATTAGATTGCTGCCTTGCTTTGAAGAGAAGGCATTCAAATTTTGATAACGGGACAGTGAAAGTTAAGGAGAATTTCAATACAGCATAAATTTGATCCAGAAAAGGCGTTAACTTCTTGCTCAACTTTGATTAGCACCTTTATAGAGTTGGATTACTGAATGAGGAACTTAAGATCAGACATTAACGGCAGAATATTGATCACTAAGCCGAAGGCGAACGTCAGGGGCAACCCAACGTTATGGGGGAAGTGGAGACTGGAGAGGGGGGCGAAAGGAGGGGGGAACAGGACGCTGAAGTGGATGGTGAGTCATTTTGAAAGCGGATATCGGAGGGTGAAGAGGGTGAGGGAGAAGAATAGAGGCGGATGAAAGAGGGGCTCCAGTGATGCAAGGCGAATAGTTGGAAAATTAGCTGGAAGCCGAGGTAAGGCACGCGCCTTTTCATAGCATGCAGTGCGAGGTGATTAGCGGTCAAATAAAGGTAATCCTGGATCAAAAGAAAAAAAAGTGAAAACATGGAATCGCGATTTGAAAACAAGGTATTGAGATAGACATGTGAACCAAGAGAGAGAGAGAGAGAGCAACTCTTGCGGAAAGCTATTATTTCATCTTTACTACATCTCATACATACGAATCACTGCGATGGGCGTGCGGAAGATGGTGTTAGGACACCAGTCCTGTGACGAAGAGGGAATTGGTAGAAGGAATACAAAGGAGAATATGACAACGATGGCTCAAATTTAGTTTATCGCACTGTTTTTGTTGTAGTCAGTAGTGGAGCGTGGAAAAAAGGAAGTTTTTTACCTACCTGTTCGGCAGTAAGCGTAGCGCATAGTATTTAAGAGTATTTTGACAGATTTTACAGTACATTGCCACTTCTTAAGGTTCTAGAGGAACGGTTAAGCGTCAAAACAACATCTTTCGTGACCCATCTGAATTTTTCAATAAGTTTTAGACTCCGAGTCTTCGACTCCCAACAGATTCCTTCCATCAGCTTGCTACACTCTCCATTCTCTTCTTGCAGTTTTTAGATAAGCAGTATTGCAGGCATACCTTTGCCTTTTTTTAGTATCGCGGATTGAATCTTTCTCAGCAGGGTCCCAAATTTTCGCGGCGTATTCGAGATGTGGCCAAACCAGAGCGAAATAGAATCTCTCATTCATTTTTTTAATCCGAGTTCCTTTATAGTACTCGCTTGATATATACTAGATCCTTTAATGCAGCGCCTGCAAATGTTTCACATGTGTTTCCGCCACACTAGGTCTGATGTTACGGTGATTCCCACGTCTCTTCTTATCTACTTCACGTATCTACTTTATCTTACACCTTTATATTTATCATCTGGACTTTAAAGATATGTACCTACCAGTCTGGGCTCTTTTAAAATCGGGGCTAGCGTACATCAGTACAATACCAGAATTGAAAATAACCTTGTATTGCCCCAATGAAGATTAAGTAAAACAAGCAAATCTTTTGATTTTATAAAACAACACTTTTTTAACAATTTACCCTATGAGACTAGAAATGTTACCTTACCGAGGTTTAAGCATGTCCTCCACACATGGCTTTTGATCAAAGAATTTTATTCAACAAATGAACTTTTGGAGTGTATAAATCCTCATATTAAATTTTAATATGTCTCTGTATGTGCATACCTGACGAAAACTATTATGGGTATAGCGAAACTTGACGGCATTTGCGCAGAAGACCATTTACAATTTAAATTTCTTTAAGCGAAAAACTTGCATCATGCAACAATTAATTCTACAACTGATATTATGTGACGGAGAAACACGGCAACGTTGCACTCATTTTTTGACTTTCACTCATTAATCAAATTTCTCCATCGGAGAGTACCGCATGTAAATAAACATTGAATAACAACGATATACTCTGGAAACATCAGCAAACAAAGTTAATGTTTGTACAAGGAAACAGCAGCAACACAGAAAATTAGCTGGTGCACGAGAGCAGAGGATAGCGACAACTAGATGAGCACGAGAAAACAATAGCATATCTGTATTCAGTGCCAAGAGTAAATTACTCCTCGGCGCTACAGCCTTTGTAGGGCCTTGGCCTCTCCGACAATGTTAGCCCAGACATCACGATCTTCTGCATGTGTTCTCTATCTTCTTATTCTCATCTTTCTCAGATCATCCTCTACATAATCCAACCATATTTTCCGAGGTCTTTCTCTTAATCTTCAACCACCAGGATGTCCAAGCCACCTATATATACCTGTATATACCTTTTTCACTATCCATCCTATCCTCAAGCATTCTCTCAACATGCCCTAACCACCTTTTTCTGTTACTCTTAATTTCGGCCACTATGTTAGGATTATTGTAGAGTTCCTTCCACAGACCACCTTCCTTTGCTGCACCAAAAATCTCTCTTAGTACTTTCCTTTCCCATCTTTTAAGTAGCTCTTCTTCTGCAGTGGTCATGGTCCACGTTTCTGAACCATACATAGCCACAGGACTTATAACTGTTCGATAAACCTTTCTTTTCAAGTACCGATTGAGGTTCCATGACTTGAGCACCTTCAACAAAGATCGATAATCACTATAACCTGCTGCCATCCTAGTTTATATTTCTTCTTAAATTTACTGAGTTTTGGCACAGTTAACTTTTAGCCCAAATTTTTCTGCATCAATCTCTAATCTCTCTAGTCCTTCCTCGAGATTCTTGAGTCTTCTTGATATCATATCGACATCATCAACATAGGCTGGGTTTTACGATATACGGTTAAACAATGTACCACCTGGATTGCTGACTTCTGTTTTTCTCATCATCCGCTCCAGGACCACATTGAAGGACATGGCGGATAGCACATCACCTTGTCGCAAGCCCTGATTAATTTCATATTCTCTGGTGAGGTTTCCTTCTATTTTGACCCTACATATTGTATTCTTTAAGGTCACTTGTATCATTCTGTTTAATTTGGTTGGGAATTACATGTTCCCCATAGTCCTAAACAGCTTATTTCTCTTTACACTATCATACGCTTGCCGAAAATCCACAAACAACTGGTGCACATCCACATTGAATTCATAACACTTTCCCATTATCTGTCTAATTCCGTTCAATAATAGAAGGAAGCTGATGACGGGGACTTTATGTAAGGATGTAAAAAAGAGGCTGGTGAAGAGCTTGGTATGGAGTGTGGCGTTGTATGGGACAGAAACGTGGACCTTGAGCAAGGAAGACGAAAAAAGGCTGAAGGTTTTCGAGATGTGGGTGTGGAGGAGGATGGAGAAGGTGCGTTGGACGGAAAGGAAGACAAATGAGGAAGTGCTTGACATGGTGGGCGAGGAGAGGAAACTTATTAATGAGATTAGGGGAATGCAGGGTAGGTGGCTGGTAGCGGTAATGAGGGGCGATGGTTTGCTGAAGGCCGTGATCGAGGGAAGGATGTTGGGTAAGCTGGGAAGGGGAAGAAAGAGATTAGGTTTTATGGACGGGATGAAAAAAAGGTAGGACTTATGCTGAGATGAAGAAAAAAATACTAGAAGTAGATAGGGCACGGCACGTGTAAGAGTCCGTTGGATATTATCTGACTTTCATCATTACCTACCTCTAACCGGTAGATTACTCTAATGATGTCTAACTACGAATATATGCTCTGTCGTTGACCTACCCTGTCTAAGGTCATATTGTTGTCTCCAAGAATCTGTTCCACCAATGGGTTATGTCTCCTAGACAAGAATGTGCCCAAGACTCTATAGATCACACTTAACAGAGCTATGCCACGGTAGTTTTCACAATTGGCCTTATCCTTTTTCTTATGAATTGGGCAAATAATTGCCAGACTCTATTCCTTGATCATCTACTCTGATTCTCATATACCTATTCACTATCAGTTGATTAATGAGAAGTGTAAGCTGTTCCCCTCCATATTTAATCATCTCAGCTGACATATTATCACTTCCTGGTGCTTTATTATTTTTAAAATATTTTATCACTTCCTTTACTTTCCTTATCGATGGAACCGGTACTGTCTGTGGTTCTTGCCACTGTTGTCCACAGTCCTCTTCCACTACTTTTGGTGCCAAGTTCTCTGCAGTGACATTCAACAGTTCACTAAGATATTCAGCCCATCGTCGTAGGATTTTTTTTCCTTTCCACCAATCATATTTCCTTCCTTATCTCCGCAAAATATTACCCGTGGTTGAAACTCTTTTTTTATATCATGCATTATGATACAGAATTTCCGTACTTCCTGGTTACTGTTCTGCTCCTCCAGCTCCGTATTCCATTTCCCCTCCCAAACTCTCTTTTTTCTTCTACATAGCTAGTCTGCCTCCTTACTCTTGCCTGAAAATCTCTACATTTGTCCCTGTTCTTTTGTGAATCAATTTCCTCCTTGCCTCATTTCTCTCCTCAATTGCTTCTCTACATTCTTCATCAAACCATCCTTGCCTTTATTCCTTATCCTTTACCCCGAGAATTCATCAGCTGTCTCTTGTAATGCATTCTTTATTATATTCCACTTTCCTTCCACACTTTCTCTCTTTCAGTTTTGTTGTTTAGTCTCCAAGTTCTTTTCCAGATCAGATTCATTCTGATCATACTGTTGGGCAATTTTCTTTTCTTTTAGTTTTGAGACATTATATCTCCTAAGTGCTTTCTCCTTCCCAGTGGATCTGTACATTTCAATACGCTGTCTATATTTTACTAGAACCCTGTAATAGTCTGAGTCAATGTCCACTCCTCTGCAACTTTCAATCTGAAGTATATCAGGTGCATGTCTTCTATCAATTATCATATGGTCAATTTGGTTAAAATTAATCCCATCCGGACCTACATTACGTTTTTTCGCTGTAGCCATGTGCTCTTTACCACCATAAAGTTTCCCATGGAAAAAACAATCAATCTTTGTCCGTTATCATTTGACACATCATGAAGACTTTCCTTTCCGATGGTTTCTCTTTATGCTTCCTCCGAGCCAACCTTTGCATTGAAGTCCCCTAATACTATTATCACATCTTGTCTTGAGATGCAATCCATTTCCTTTTCTAGTTGTCCATAGAATAAATTGTTCTCCTCATCCTCCGCATCCTCTGTTGGTGCATATACACATGCAAATGTAATATTGAAGAAACGAGCCTTCATCCTTAGAGCGCATATCCTTTCATTTATAGGCTTGAAATTAATTAATTCTTCCTTATATTTATGAGTCAATAAGAAGCCTGTACCTCCTATTGCACCGCTCTAGCTCTCTCCTCCACCATACATGATTTTATATTTGCCACTACTTAAGATTTCGTCTCCTTTCCATCTAACTTCTTGAAAGGCTGCTACTGCTATATTATATTTGCCTATCTCTTCCTTGAGGCCTTGCATAGCACCTGGTTTATTCAGGGTTCTAACATTCCATGATACTATCAGCATATCAAGTTTCCGTTTGCGTATACCTTCCGTTTGCATGGTTCGTTTATTGTAATAACCAGTCCGGTTTTCATTTTCTTTGGACTTCGTAACAAAAAATTTATTACGATATAGGGTCGTTAGCCCTATGCTCAACCCCCAACATGGAGGACCAGGGTATCTCTCTTTGTCTGGTCTATCCACCATGACCTGTCCGGCTTGAGCGGCTCTACCAGGAGCTTACGCTCCCGCCCGCATAGCTCTCAGGTTCGCTTAGGCACACAAGCTCCCTCATCACGACATTTTAGGATTTGAAAAATGCATACTTTGTAGGAGGGAAATAGAGACAAGAGCAGAGCCAAGTTGCCAATAATGCCTCGACGTTTATCGTACAACCGCACAGGGGACTCGGCAACATCCACTTCGTTTGTCATAATTTACCTACTTCCTTCCACCAATTTCTAGTGTATTTGCTAGTACATGCGCCAACATGAGAAGTTTTAACCAATACCTGACTACAAAATGCGATAAAAAACGTACTATACAACTGACATTTTAAAAACCTATATATATATATATATATATATATATATATATATGTATATATATATATATATATGTATATATATATATATATATATATAGCATATCAAAATACGACCAGTTCATATAATTTTTCGTTCATCGCAAGATTCATCATCGCAACTGAGCAACGGAAGATCCCAAATAAAGTTAAAAACAATATAATTGCTAACAAACAGTTCTTGAATTAGCAATCATAAATCTCAGTTTTTATTCATCAAAGGACACAGTTAATCATGAACACCAAATAGACTCCAATAAAATATTCTCTTTATTAGGATCTAAGGTGGATCCCCAGGTGGACCTTTAACAACGTGTCATCCTCAGACTTAACTGAGGATGGAACATAGTTCTGACATCTTGGTTTTAATAAAGGAAATATTTAACCGGAATCTAAATAGCTGGTGCTCATTTCTTTCCTTAATGTGGTTTCACCGTAAAACGGCTTAAATGTCCTTGTAATCATATTATGGCCGCATGCAGAAAAAATGTATCCTCCGTTTCATATGAGGAAAAATCCTACCTTTCCAAGTTACTTTCTTCGCATAATGAACTTGACATTACATGGTGTTAAATGCAAGAATGGGTGAATATATTTTGTATCTAAATCTTGTTTCCTAATTGTCATCAGGGAAGGGAAAATTTTCTTAAACAGTGCCTGAGATAAGTTTCTGCATATTTCGTAATTTGCTTCTTAAAATATAAATTCTGTCATTAATAGAAGCAATTTTTTTTAACCCGTACCAGAAATGAGTTGGAATTAAGTATTTCTTTTGATTCGTACAGTCGCAACAGAGCCTCTAGCAGAGGCATAATTACAAATGCATGAAACACTTTTTTCTCTCTCACAGTCACTCAAATATGGATAGAATTATTGATGAGAAAAATACAGTAAATATTCCACTATTTTTTTATTCCAGTCCACTGGTTTTGGCGTCTAAAGCGCTATTATCAAGACAAACAACACAACAAAATGTTTGTTTTGATAATGACGCTTTAGACGTCAAAACCGGTCGACAGCAATATAAAATAGAGGATTTTGTACTGTTTTCTTTCTCATCATGAATTCTATCAATAGTTTCCACCAAGTATCGCCACAATCGATTAATTTGATACAAATGTGGATAGGTTGGCCATGGAAAAAATTACGCAGCATCTCCGACCACAAGCCATAGGGGCGGATATAAGGGTAGACCGCGCAGACGAATACTCCCTAAATTTTGCTGACCATTTAAAGAAGGAGGTTGAAAGAGCCTTCTAAGGGTCCAGGGACCAAGAATGGGTTTGATACATCGATCTGTATTCTGTGCCTTACGTCGCTCTAATGAGATAATTGACCACGAAGGAAACGAGTCAGCCCTCAACCCATTCGAGCAGGTAAGGAGAAGGGGGATGGGAGAGAGAAAGGAAGAGAGTGGGACATTATCACATCAATCCATCTAGAGGGCTAAATGGGGAAAGGGAGTAGGATACGGGAGGAGGAGACTTGAGGGAGATCGGGAACGGGAATGGGGGAGGAGGTAAATTGCCCAAAGGCAGGGTAGTAGTAGGAAGGGGTGGCTCTAGAACGGAGACTCGACGAGTGTAAAGCGGTCAGGAGTGTCTTAACTGCGGCGATAACTGGTGCAAATCCTTCTGAGGGTGGGCGGAGTCTGGGATAGGGAGGTGAGCATAAGCGATGGAGGGAGAGATAGAGGGAGATGGAAGGGGAAGACAAAATAGGGTCAACTGAAGAAATCTAAGGAATTAAGGCCCGTACCTATTGACCATAAAAAGATCATGCCATAAATACATAGAGTAGTAGAAGTAACTTTCCCTTTGAATTCATCATAACTATAACATCAACAGGAACACACCATAGTTGTCGGTAAATGAAACACAGGCACGGGATTTTAAAAAATTGAATAAAGTAGTAGGTACACCATAAAAGGCTTAGAAAGGATTTCATGTTAGGCTCATAAACACATCGTTTGACCAATTCTAGCAAAATAAAGGAAATATGACTTATTTATAAGTGTTCTAATGTAGAATTTATGTATTTCCAGAGATAAACATCATCGCCCCAACCACGGAATATAACAAAACCTCGCATACCAAGTGTAATTTAATTCATATTCGGGGTACTTATAGAAATGTGTTCTTTATTTAATATGAACAACGAAATCTTAAATCTGCCAGCTATTTTTTCCGTATATCGAACTTGACATTTCAGCATGTTAAAAGTGACACTGGATAAAACATAGGGAAAAATAGTTTTTCTCTATCTCATATAAATGCCGTTTTCGATAATATTGAAAGATCGATAAGATCGTTAAAAAGCGATTCATTAGAAGTGCTTACCCCAATGGTATTGAATGGTGATCAAATAAAGAAACCAAACAGGCTTAGTTTTTGAGTTAGTAGCAAATAACTACAGGAACTGAATTAAAAATGAGTTAGTCCAATAGAAATGGCGCTGCAGAAGGGTCATGAAACACGAAAATGTTCATTAAAACCCGATCATTAAATGCCTTTTTTATTTTGTATCTTAAACATATTCTTTTTTAAGTTCTTCCTTGTTTTTTAATGCATAAATTTTTTTATTCAAACGAAAAAGTGAAATTTAGTATTTACTGCGACTCAAAAAGTCGCGGTGGAACCGTTTCGGAATGCGCAACAGGGGCCAATGTTTTACGTCCCGTTCGACAGACAGAGTACCAAACTTGAAATGAATCCATTAAAGCGCTCAAGTAAGTGCCGGGATTCCAGTAGTGATGGCACTTAAGTTCCATTGCAACTAATGCGCAACTGAAACAGTTTAACGACGAACAATTCCGCGAAACATATCGTTGCAAACAACAGCTACAGGCACACCTAACAACGGTTGGTCGATTGGTGCTGTTAGAATATGGCCAGTAGTTCTGAATTCTGACACCGAAACGAAAGACAGCCATCGAAACGCAGGCACAAACGCGCTGAAACTGAACAAAATACGCAAAATTCAGCTTTCGCTATCAGCTGCAGCGTCACCAGAGTCATCAATATGCTGCCACAACAAATCTTGATAATTTTTGTGGTGGCATGTAGACGACTCTGAGCGTCACATCACAACAGCGCTACGGCGCAGCTGTGGCTCGTTCACGGAACTAACCTGCTACATGCAACAGTTAATAAAAAAATGCTGTTTTTAATAAATGTTGGGCCTATAACTATCCGGCCGAATAATTTGCAGCTGCAGCCGTCATGCTTCCACTACACTTTACTCCACCACTAGATTCCCATGAAAAATCTGCCGCACTGCCGGGATCCGAGTCCGGGCCAGCAGGATGAGGAGCCAGTACTCAAT
This sequence comes from Pyrrhosoma nymphula, assembly GCA_963573305.1. Lineage (NCBI taxonomy): Eukaryota > Metazoa > Arthropoda > Insecta > Odonata > Coenagrionidae > Pyrrhosoma > Pyrrhosoma nymphula. The sequence goes on from OY754334.1 coordinate 45,520,275, forward strand.
ACACCACGCCTAACCCGATCCCATTGATGCTCTATGGGAACCGGCCTTCAGAAAAGTTAAGAGGAGAAAAGGCCGTCGTTTTCGTGAATTGGGCAACGAGAAGGAGTAGGTCACGAGGATAACCTCGCTTCGTACGTTAAAGAGAGGAAACTCTCGAAGTGACCACCCTCGCGGGATTAAGGTCGTGGAGACAGCTTCGAAACGTGACCAGACGCTTTGGAGGGAGAGGTCCGTGAGGATACCACCAAGTCGACAACTTCATTTGGAAAGCCGACCATCTCATTTTTTTTCAAAATGTCACGCGTGGCGGTAACGAGGTTTTAAAACACGGTTCTTGCGAAATAAATACATACGTACTTCAGCTACAAAAAGATCGTTCACCACCTTAAAGAAAAAAAAAACTAACTGCTCGAAAAACTCAAATACCTACTCTAATTCATTCGCGTAGCGATTTGTGGAGGCGCCTGTAAGAAACGAGGTTATTTGCGTCATCAAGGATAGGTAGAGATGTTGATTATGACTATTACTAGTAATAAATGCGAGATATATGCGAGATACATGTGATTTGATTGATTTTGCGACATATCTGTGATTCTGTTAATGAAAGACTAGTTCCACCTACTGAAGATTTTAATACAACGTTAACTTAAGTTTGGTTATATTCCTGCAACGCGTTGCTATTCTACACTTTATTGGTCGCACAGCTCCGAATGTGTATCCAACAGCAACACAGATATTCACGATATATATCAAAATTAATTTAAGATCAATTGGGCGTAATCAGAGAGCATTTGTTTCTTTCTGGAGCTGGTATACCTATATTTCGCAACAGCACGCGGAGTCGCACATAAATACGCTAATTGAAAGTTATATGTCGTAGCACACAGGAAAGAGAGACCTGACTGGTCTCCGTTGCCTCAACATTGAAATCACTTCAAGTGATTTCACAGGGGGAATTTTAGATTTTTAACTATTCATTTAATTGGCATATGATCAGTTAACCAAGTGTCAACCAGTGCTCACAAACCACCTCATATAGTTTAAAACACAGTAACCACTGTATTTAGCATTAGAATTTCTAGCTCTAGTAAAGGAAATATTTTTTACATGTATTCATTATTGAATATTATTCGTGCGGTTCTTACCAATGTGATACAAAACGATGCAATAATAATTTGTGAATGCCACAAAATGCTAAACCTAGTCTTCATTATGCTTAATCCATCATTTATAAATGCTACAAATCACCATATTTTAAGGTTTCACCTGAGGCACTAAATTGGGCATTTGCGCAGTGGAGGTTGATAGACACACTCCGAAATGAGAATGCACAAAAACAAGAGCGTAACAATTGGATGAGAATTAAATGAACCTTTGAAACTCAAGAATGTGGATAACAAATAATGCTTCTAACACTTTACATGTAACTTTGAGCAGAAAAATTTAAAAAATGGAAAACAATAGTAGCAAAAACACTCTTCAGTAATTTATTTGATATGACTTCCCTTGGAACAAGCATTTAATTTTCCATTTTATGGACACAACCGAATAAGAAAATGATACGAGGGTGCGCTTGTAGATTGACAAATTTAATTCAATTATAAAAGACATTTCAACCCAGCTCATAGAAGAGAATCTAGCTGGATGCAATTACCTAAGATATAGCCAGCAAGATCTCCGACAAAAGCCAGGTCGGGGTGCAAATTCTAAATGTGCCATGTACTTCACATTCAGATTGAGAACATAAAAACTAACGATTTTGTAGATTAAGGAGTCGCGTGCTTCGTTAATGAAATAATTTGTAACGCTGGCATCAACCGAAGTTAATGCTTTCTGACGTCCATGACGCTCAAGTCAACTGACCGACAGTCTTAAGAATAAACAAAACATTAACTCTTATTTAACATCATGTTAACGAAAGAGTCACTCAAAATTAACGTTAGTCATGGGTAGGTACATAAAGCCAGGCTGACTGCCAAAACCTACGCACAAAGTTTCTTTTAACTGTGGATCTTTTGAGAGTGGCAGTCAATTAAGATTTTTCAGTGCCATAGTATTTTTTTTACCCTTAACATTAATTCCTACTTTTTATTTCAACATCATTTCTTTACAGCTGGCTTAAAGATACATGGGCATATTTAATTAACAAACTAAATATTTTTATAAACTTCAAGAAGGGATATTAAATTCAGTGTGTAGTTATAATTTTTTAAAAAATTCTGGGGGAGGGCCCCTCATTAGGCTAAGTACTTCACCTATTACAAATATTCTGGACCACTCCCCAGAGCCATATTCTAGATACATCTTTACATTCTTACGAAATTTCTTACTACCTAACAAATGAAATACACATTCACGCGTAAGGGTGTACGGGGTGACATCCATATGAGTAAATTCACCATTTAAATTGGACTTAAATTAACCGAGATTAGAACCTGGATCTTCAATTGCCGGTCAGTTATGTACGCCGTTACTGTCACTACATTGAGTAATGTTACTATCCGTTTATCTATGAACCTGACCGGCAACTGGGGAAACCGGGCTCGGGTTACGGTCAAGTCTATTGGCTTTTTCAAAGTGAATTTCCTAGCATTATAAATTAAGCTTATTGATTAAACCGGATCACGGAAAGGCCAATTTCTTTTTTCCATGGTGAATTCTCAAATATTGGCGGTGGGGTAAAGTCCTCGCCTGCTAATGCAAGGGTCACGGGTTTGAGTCCCGCCTGGGTCTGTCCTTCCCAGCCCAGGGAAAGTGTGTTTCTATCAATTTCTGGTGCTCCTATTGCCCCTTAAAAACCTGACGACAAGTCCAAATGGCTTATTGGGATCACAGGGACATACAGGGACCTCCGTAATTATCCAAGAAAGCAAAAATAATCAATAATTAAGGATGTTAATTTTATGAGCATTATTTTGTGCCGCAAAATGACCTCTGCCGTCGGCGCACCCTCAATCCTACTTATTTGGTGCTCGTATCTTGTTTTGATCTGAGCATAGAGGTCACAAAACATTGCATCATCAAGCAAATCATTCATGCCATTTCAAAGGACTACATCGCCAGTGCCCAAAATTCTTAGGAGAAAGGCGCATTATTGACTTTTCAGGTATAAAAATACAAGCCCTATAACTTTTTCCGTTATTTTAGCCGTCTACATTCATGGGCGCTAAAACTCCCCATGTGTTTTAGCCTCTTCAAAAGTTAAACCCCATCTTCTATCATATTCTAGCTAATTCCAGTAAGTAATGTTCATTCTCCGTAAATTTCTATGGCATCGTCCCTCTATCTGTTTTCCTAGGTCTCCCTCTGTGCCTATTTATATCTGGTTTTCATTCATCATTTTCCTTCGTCGATCTTGCCTCTGTTTCGTGTCTTATGTGACCAAACCGTCTGTTTTTTTTACTTTATTTAGCCGACTATGTTTTTTTCCTTGACTGGCTCTTTTAACTCTTTATTTATCCTAAGTTCTCCATTCACCCCCTTCCTCCTGTGTTAGTCCAAAAATATTTAAGTATTTTTTTCACAATATCAATCCTTTCATTGTTTTTATTGAGTCAACGTCCATGTGTAGCAACCGTATTTCACGAGTAGTCCTCTGGCTGTTCTGTATATTTCTTAGTATGAATTGCTTACGTAGAATATTATAATTAATTAGTTCCTTAATAGCATAAAAACTCCTGTCACCTGCATACATCAGGTGTGTTTTTTCATCTTACATTTCATTATTTACGCTTATGGTTGACCTAGGCATTTAAAGGCACTCATATTTTCGATTTCCCCATTGCCTAGTATTAGAAAATCTAATCATATTATTATTTACACTATAGAGAAGAGCGATAACTGAATGGGAAGAAGAGAACGTAATCTTCTTCAAGCTTTTACTATCACAAAAAAATGAACAAATGGGATAATTTGACGCTCAAAAAAGACTTAATGATCGAGGCGAAATGCAACGCTGCGTTACGTATAATTCTATAGGAGAAGGTTCCCACCCTTTGAACTCCTCTATGACTAAATGCAGTTAGAAGTAGAGCTAAAGTTAATAGCTCTTTGTGGAAGAGGGGTCCTCAAAGCGGTAACTTGCACTCGGTGAACGAATTAGGTTTAAAGGGAATTCGACGCAGCCAAAGCCCTGGGATTATTGGACCAAAATTTCGTTTTCACGTACCCAGGCCGTGGCTATTAGGAACACGGCATGTATGCGGAGAGCACTGTTTCACACTCACTGAGTGACGTGAGCGATTCTCATATAATGGAGTTTGCGAGGAGAACATTTACCCCCCGGGGTGCAGCATCGTGGTTTTCTTTCCAATAGCGCAATAGGCAAAGCACGGAAATTCAAACGTTTACACTCGCCGGTCAGATTAACCCACGGCCCCAATGCTGCAAAGCCGGGGACATTTAAGCAACTGCGATGCCCATATCATAGCAGTGCAATGAGGGGTGTGCTAGAGGATCTAGGTTACGGAACGTGCCACTCTCGTCACGGTCTCTCATATCTGCATCATCCCTGAGCAAATCCGACAGTGAAGATACGCGGCTGCGTCCACGCGATAGCGAAGGCATGGGATGATTTGTATAACTGTTATTTATAACAATTATCTATTATTAACTCGATTATAGTGCACGTTGGCATTTAACGGGAAGAAGGAAAATTAAATAATATTGTGGCAGAGGATTAAATGAATCCCCCCTAAAATGACGTGCAAATTACATATACTCTTACGCAAGAAACCTTCAGTGTAAACGTTCAACTGTAGAGTCTATGACGAAGAAAAGGGGAAAAATAGTCACTAACAGTGCCCTCACAGCACATATTTAACTTTTTTAAATATAGGATAATACTCTACATATTTGTGATTACTACATTTCATACCGGTTGAGAATTTTCATGAAAATTACACCTGTGACTCTTTCTCAGTGTCTTCTTCCTTTAGGGTCAATTAAAAGTATTTAAGAATCTACTGCGTAACCTCGGTATGCTAAGAAATACGTATTAATTTCGTGGGGCCGATTTTGTCTCTGTTACTCATCCCGTTCTGAATCCGTCCACAATTTCCCTCTTTTTTGCACTTTATCGTGATTAAATAGGTGGCCTCAAGTATTTCATTTACAACTTGAAAAGTTTCCAGACAACTTATAGATATTCTCAATTTTTTACAGTCCTTGCCTAAGGCTTTTCCTCGTTCTCCATGTATTCCAGGTTAGCGGAATCTCTAATCAATTACTTTAAAATACAATTAAATCACTTCGATAGACTTTGGATCCACTTTGTTTATCGTTAAAAAGTTAAAAACTTTGGAAAATGTTACAGACTCTTCAAAAAACGACCGGTTTCATACAACAGTGGACATATTATAGTGGACAGTGAACTATAACCATCAAGTATCTGATCTAGTGACAGACCTCATGATGCCCTCAATTGAGAAATACCGGTTGTTTATTTTAAAAAAATCGATGAAAATTTACTGTTTTTCATCTTATGAGTAAATTTTCAAGTCTTTTATAGATTGATATTTCAGCAATTTATAGCATTTTAAGACGCAAAAAAAGACATTTAGAAATAAGAGCACAGAATTCCAAACCGTAAGATCAGAAAATTAAGCAAAAAACTCGATATCCGCAGGCGTTTCCGAAAGGGAACAGGGGTTGAAAATAAGAAGAGATCTCCACGAAGCAGGTACGTGGAATGAAAGCGTGATTGGACGATAGTCAGAGAGTAAGGGGACTAAAGGCGAGAGAAGTGGGAAAGAAAGCAAGATGAAGAAGATGAAATCTCGGCGGAATAGTCTCGGGACGTTGCCGCGGAGAGAGAGAGAGAAAGTTTATCCAGGAGCAGCTCTGAGTGTTTAAAGGAGCCAAGAGAGGGAATAGTGGGGTTTGTGAAGGAGATCTCGACGATTGGGTGCGAAGAGAAGTCGTGGGAGCGGAGAGAATCGAAAATGTGGAGATAAGCGTTAGCGGAGAAGATGGACGGAAATACCTGAGGGAATAGTGAAGCTAAATCTAAGTAGGAGGAGGCAATTTCGGTGGGCAACGAATCTAGATCTACATAATACCCTGCGAGCAGCTACGACGGCGTGTATAGTGGTAGGTAAACATATGGTAGTTGCACAGACGGCCCTTTTCGGTGGAAGATTTCAATGTCTACGAACTTGCTCCACACGGGGTAGTAAAATATTTTCCGCATTTAACTACCAGGGTTCCCAAGGTCGCAATCCTTCATTTCCAACTTCAAAATTATCAATCTGTTATTCAAAACACCTTTCTAGCTCTCTATGGCTATCCTATTGTTGTTTAGATGGGCTTATCTAATGGATTGTGAACAACATCAGTGTATTTTGATTCAGCTTTGTTTGGATCATGACCACTGTCGTTAGACGCGATACTGACACCTACCCACCCTTAATCTATCAACGCCGGAATTTTTTCAGGCCATCATATTGGGAAAACCATATGATAAAAATATTCGATTGAATCGACCAAATATTTCGGCTTTTATAAAAGAAAATTTAATGGGTAATTGTCACAAGAGCCGCTTTAGTTAAATTTGAAACATTCCGTAATTAGAGCATTTAAGAGCAATAACTGAGTGTTAAGATCATATCATCACGCTAGGCGCTAAAAGTCTTAACAAATTAATGTTAGCAGTGCTGCCTACCATGTGCAGTTCTCTCCCCTACGCTTCTTAACTGACTCCTTCCAAACGAACCTTTCCCTAATTGGGAGAGGGATATGGAAATAGTGAGGCGTGTTTTAATGAATTAGTAGTGCCTAGTTGGGTTTCTGTGGCATAAAGATGCGTGGGAAGAACTCATTGGTTCTCACTTGAATGAAAATACATCTGTCATATTTTAACTCTTAAGTAGGCATACTCTAAATATGCAGTTCAGGGTAAAATAATACCCTCCGCTTCTAGCTGAAAACTCATGTGATCTGCCTTTTTCAAATCACTTTAGTCTTGTGACAAAACTCCGAGTCTCGTGTGGTAACCAAGCCATTCATTTAAATTATTCTACAGTTCACACTGTGTATTTGATTCAATCATTTTTCTATCTAAAACGTGATGTAAGCACAATATTAGTCATGACACAATAGTCCTCGCAAACAAGTTTTATTTCACATGATCCAATAGGAAATATTGCTTGTGGGTGAGGTAAATACGCCCACCATGACATTATAATATATTGGCTCAGTTTCTCTTCAGAATATTATTGCTCAAAAGCCGAATACTAAACATTTGAAATATCCATTATTAATGAGTTAATGTGATGACATGACATTGAGATGTTAATGGTCCAACAAAATTTGGAACCATTTACGACTTGAAAATGTGACCATTTTTCTCCCACATAAAAAAATATTATGATTTCAACACAGATATACTAAGAACAAGTTGAGAAAGCATGTAACTAACAACTTAAAAATAAATAATAGCTGTATGATAAGTAGCGTCTTTCGACGCTACCCATCATACAGCCTATATTCATAAGCTTTAAAACAATGTTATGTTGATGGTCCCGAGAAAATCACATCTCAATACCAAATTCCTGCTCCTAACACATCCCCTTGGTTCATTCCTGATTTCAAACAATTAATATCAGAAAAAATCTCCTCTCCTGAGTTCCGGAAAAGGGATCTAAATGTATTTAAAGTATTCAAGGAATTCCAAATTCTAGTTAATGTCGTGGTTTTATTTTTAAGTCGGGCGTCTTAACTGCTCAACGAAATTTTTCAGTACTAATGACCCAACGCAAGCCTGGCGAGAAGTACGGAACCTCAGCCTCATTCGAACACGTGAATATGTCATTCTGGGGCATATGTCAGTTGACCAACTGAATGGGTATTCCGGTTTAGCATTCTTTAATCCCAATGAATTCTCCTTTCTTCCGCTCCTTTTGACCACATGTCTGTGCCATTTCATGCCAACTCTTGTTATTTTCAACACGTAACTTCTGATATGATGGACCCAATTTTCTAAGGCTAAACATTTAGAATAACCATGAGGACTTAATCAGAGTAATAATATTATAATGCTCACAATTATCACAAGTACCCGATGATGTCGCCTTAGCGATGAAAGCAGTCGGCAACCAGTAGGTAAATCAATTGTGAAAATTAAAAATTTATAAAAGTGGTTCATTCTCCCAGATATGCTCCTTAAATTTTATCGAGTTCAAAATACCACTCATATGTTGCTGAAAATATATTTCAAGCTGTCTCCCTCGTAAAAGTTCATAATTGCTATCGCCAATAATTCTCTAAATATTTTAACTCTCCTTATTCGAATCTGTTTACCATGGCGTATGAAAAAGGCACTTGTGAGAACCATCAATAATGTTGAAAATCCATCCCCTCCCGTTGGCTATTGCCCTATTTCCATTCTTTGTGACCTACATAAAACTCTCGAGAGAATAGCCCATCACATAGTGATTGAGTACCCTACCTCCAATGGGAGACCTGGTCCCTTTCAATCTGGCTTTCGTACAGGTTTCAGTACCCAGTCCACATAATTTAAAGTTACTGCAATTATTGATTGATCCGTGCTGCAATGAAGAGTGCAATAAAAAAGGATTATAGTCCTTTTTGATTTCTGTAAAGAATTTGAGTGTGTCAATCATAAGCGTCGGCTATGCAAAGCGAAAAGTCCCTTCTTCTCCTGTTCTGTTTAAAATTGGTTTTATAAATATCTGGATATTAAAAGTCAGGCAGTTAAATATATATGCTTAAATAAAAACAGATCGATTTGGTACTCTATTTTGTGAAGTTCTTCAAGGGAGTGGCCTACTTTTAATTCTACAATTGGCAAAATTGGTATCACCATGCAGTGGCGTGTCTAAAATTGGGCTCCACCGGGGGTTCAGAATACTCTTGATTGGTGAAGTACAGGGGGTCTGGATCCAGCCATGAAGCTGAAGGGAACACCATGGTCAGTCAGCCCACTGTTAAATCCGCCACTGGTGCAGCATTTGATTTTCTCTAGTGCTTTTATTTTAATTTGCTACGTAGTACCAACAGCAATTCTCGAATGCTTCCTGCATAACTCTTGTACCTCCGTGCGTTTAGGGTGTAGCAAATACTTATAAATAAATACTCATATTTATATTACATTTGAGCCATATGGTGCAGTTAATTTTGGTGAAATTTCACCTACTGGCAGGTATTTTCACGTTATTCTTAATGAATCAAAACCTGTAGCATTATTTTCTTCAGTAGAATATAGTGTAGTGATTTTAGCTGAAAACATACCCCCTGTCACACACCCTTGAGGTAGCTTGCAAGGTGCAATGCACATGTAGATTATTATAGAATCCCAACGAAACGAATCTGATTTACATGACGTGTAGACGGACTAACGATCCCGTTTCACAAAGAATCATTGAGAATTTCTTCCTCCAGTGCTTTTTTTCGCATCATCTACTTTTACATCTGACTTCATTGCGAACATCTCTCGAGCTGTAGACCTCCGATGGAATTCTCCCGTGCCACTACTGCTAAACCAACATCGTCCGATCGAACGAAGGAAGAAGATTAGAGGAATAAGGAGCGTTGGATGGGAAACAGGAAGATGGGTAAGGAGCAACCAACTAAAGGAAAGACAGCAGAGAGGAGGTAAAGAGAGAGAGAATCGGAGAAAATGGTCCTGGGAATTGGTTTCTGGGGATTTTACTTGGAGCGGACGACGACCGTAGAATGCCACCAGTGTGGCCGTTCGAGGTCTCCCCAAACAACCCAGAATTGAGACTGAAAATAAAACCCACCCCAATTCTACCACTGGGAATGAAATGAATTCTTCATTGCATCACAGACGTTAAACTCTAAAGAAATGATTTCAGATAAATACGTGTAAAATTAGCAGGATTTTTACTCTCTTCCATTTAAACCTAAGAGTACATTAAGTGGTACATTAGCCACAAAAAACGCCGAGCTCGCGAATTTAATTGAAGAAAATTGTACCATTCAAACGGGTATTCCACCAAAGAAATAGAAGGTCCTGCCTATAGGTTCTTCAAGGGCTAGATTCCTTCATCAATATATTTATCAATATAAAATCCCATTTGAAGTATTCGTGTCTTTCCCCTCCCTCAATAACTCCCAAGTTTCTTTTAAAAATCGAAAAAAATGATTTGATCAAGAACAGATAATGAAAACAAACTCACCCGACCTAGAGACACGGGGAGCAAAAACTCGTGCAAATGGGAGAATTTTGCTATTAGAGAGGTAGGTAAGATTATATGTGATAGAAAGAAATACATATTAAGGTTGTTTCAGTGAAGACGACGTACCTACTATCATACAAATTGTCAGCTTAAAGCTAGCAATAAACAATAATAATTAAGGACGCACTTGATAAAAACATGCGTATGAGACATGCTCTTCATTTCAGTTAAGCCTGGACCATATCCGCAGCAGAGAAAAGAAGTTTGTAAATGTGAAGCTGCTAAAGGATGATGAAAATCAAATGCTCAGAGAGAAACACTAATTGATAAATCGCACGAAGAGCTGAGTTGAAGAAATGCAATATGAAAATAGGCAAAGTAGAAGAGACAGGACACCTAATGGGGTATATTCTGAGGTATAATAGCCTCTAACAACTATCAATTAAACCTCTATAATGCGCAAGGTTTCCAGAAAGCGATAAATACGGAAATATGTCCGTGTGGTGACAGACTTAACACAAAAGAGGAGGGAGTAATAAATAGCATAAACAACCGAAATAAAAAATATTAGAAAAATATTTGGAAGAACATGAATATATCGACAAGGCAATAACAAAATAACGATTAAGGCTAAGTTACGCCAACAGGCACATGGTCTAATGAGCAAATAAAGATAAGAAATCACCATTTAAATAGAATGGAAGACGACAGTACAGTGAAGATTTCAAGAGATCACTGCCAAGAGGGAATAATAAATTCTGGACAACACAGGGAGAGACGGTAAGAATGTATGTTAAGATTTGTAAAGAACAGCCTAAAAGACTACAAGAAGAAAATTGATTTTGGAATGATAGATGAATAAATAACAACAAGCCGAAATTGAATACTTTAGGTTAATTATAAGGGAATATAAGCACTCGAAAGTCAGGATGCGTTTTCAATGGCGTTTATTCCAAGAATGAATGATACATATCATAATGAATGATATATAGCAACCCGCAAACAACGAATAACGAAATGAACGAAAACAAACAAAAGATAAACAAACACATATCCTATACTATTAAACGAGCAAATCTTGTACATATATATGTGTGTATATATGTACATTTTATTTCGAGAACGGCTCTAACGATTTTGATGATAGTTACAAATTTACTAATACAGGGTACAAAAAAGCGATTTAGCTTTCTTTAATTGCTTATACTCCTGATACAAATTTTTAATTTTACTTTTAGATAAATGAAAGATCAAATATTTTAATTCTTGAATTCAATTTCCATATACCCATCGCATTTTCCTGAAATTTTAGTTTTTAGCTCGAAAATCTCAAATATTTGCACTACTTAAACAATTGAATATTTTGTTTACTTGGAATCCGCAGCATAGGCATGGAATAGAAATTTATGCCTGAGACAATTGCGCCTCTTTAAAAAATTCTCTTTTAATGATGCACCTTGAAATATTAGCTGGAATATATTTCAACCAAATCTCTGCATGTGTGGTTAGTGGCTGCTACAGAGTAGATGGTATTGAGCACGTAATTTTGAAAGTGTTTACGTGAGTCCTCCAGGGGCTGTAGAATATTGATCCGATCTACAGAACAACCTGAAAGCAAGAGCAAATGGTACAAGGTGATGATCCAATGCCCAACACCTCAAAAAATTTTATTTCGGAGCAAATAGAACAAGTTGATGACTTAATACCTGGTAACTCAAGCAGTTTAATTCCTAAAAATGAAGATCATTTTCTGACATCAGGAAGACCAAGCCGAGTAGCAAAAACTGCATGTAAAAATAGGTTATTTGAAATGATGGCTGAACTAAATGATTTTTACTCTCAATAGAGGAACGATCAGAAAAGAATGAGGCAAGAATATGAGTCATCCGATGATCGTCTAGAGCATTTAGAAATGATACGTGATCTTGCACGAATCCAGAGAAGTGGAGAATCAAACAAACAAGGGGAACTACAAAATAACCAAAGAACAGAAGAATCAGACTTTAAAAAATTAGCGGCTTCAAGACATGTGTGAACGAGCGGCTCAGAGGCGTACAGAAGAGTTTGATGATGATTACCATCGTCAACGATTGGAAGAAGAACGCCGGAGAAACTCAAGACGACAACAATCATAATAATAACAGAATAATTACCTATTCAATTCGCAGTATTAAACCCTTATTATAAAATATTGATGGAAACTATAGCCATATTTTATTGCAAATGATTAAAAGAACACTGTAAGCAGTACACAATGCATAAATTTTGGCTGGTGTGAAATAGGCCTAAAACTGTCGTGGATGATTTGTGAGACAAAATTGTGGCTGCCGCAAGGGCATTTTACACGGTACGTTTGTTTGTACAAACTGGTACAAACTCTTCCGTGAAGTCTTGCATGAGGCAAAATGTATCGTGTAAAACGGCTAATTGTATGAACGCATGTGCGAATGTCTCAATCCCTGAACGGAAAATAGAACCTGTTCTAATTTCGTTTAGACAAACGTACAATCTCACGTACGTACGTTTGTACAAAATCTTTCATCGTGTAAAACGGCCTTAATAAGCACTGCATTAGCGGTCGCTAAAATTGTCTTATCACGGTCCATCTTCTATAGCATAACGTCACTCACTAAACTTTTGGAGTTACTCAGTGTTTAAGTGAATAATGTAAACTAATATCCAAACCTAATAATAATGTAAACGAATATCCAAGTAGGTTTCTATAATATTCATGATCTAAACAAACTAAGGACAACTCCGTCTGCTCCGTCTGTCGATACAGCTATGTAGGTCTGAAATCTCCCGTAAACGATATATACAATCGATAGATCTACCACTGCGCATTCAGTCTGCGCAGAAAATTCACTGAATTAATTCGCCGTGTAAAACGGGAACTTTTCTGGTCATCATTGAAATTCATTCGCGAATTAATGCTCGAATGATCATGCGCAAGATCATTCGCCGTGTAAAACGGCCTTTAGCTGCAATTTTGTTCTTGCTGAAGTGTTTAAACAAGCCGAGGTTATTCCCAGACGAAGTTTTTTTATTAAATCCTATTACTTTTTTTCATTCAACACTTTCCTATGATTCATGGCCCCCCGCGAGCGTCAATAATCACTCTAATTGCACTCGCTTAATTACGCAGTAAGCGGTCATTAATTCCGATTATCCCTTTCCCAAAGGGCTTCAAATTTTCTCATTAGGAGGCTAAAGAGATATAGAGACAGAGATAGAGGGAGGGGTGGGAATAGGCCATCTCTTTAAGAGGCAAAGCGAAATAACATTCCAGTTTCCCGGTAATGCTTAAGAGAATCGAGGGGAATCATGTGATTAAAACCTTCTCTCGGATTCTAAGCTGCACTGCCGAAAGAGAAAAACGTTTTCCAACAGAAAAAAACAGGAAGGCTAAAGAAAAAAACAGCGTCATTAGGAGTAAGAAACAGAGGAAGGATATTCCTCACCTTGCAAACACAGTATAGCATTTTCCTTGTTTTTCTCCTTCTCTAAACTCAGAATTAAAAAAAAATCTTTTTCTTCTCACGTACATGAAAGAGCAATAACGTTAGCATTTTCTAGTTTATCTAACCCAGCCACTTCATTCTGCTCTTTCTTCACAGTATCTAAGATTTTTACTCACACCCCTGGATTTGTTCCTTGAGATCAATTACTCTAGTTCCACGGAATTTCCGCGATATGGTTTTCCCGAATCCCAAGAAAATCTGGTCATAAAATCGAGAAAATTTGCTCTTTGAAACCAATAATGACTATCTATCGTTTACGATTCTCATAATATGTATGTAACAGAAACCAAACCAAAATTACATTTATCAAAGCCGTAATGTTTAACTTCCTAGGCCAGAGGTACACTGGCAATGTAATTTTTGTCAACTGGTATTTAGATCCATTTAAAGTGCAGAAACGAATAAGTGCAAGTACCTATGGATAGTGGAAAAGAAAATACTTTGGAGCACTATCAGCAACAATATTTTCACACGAAAAGGCTCAACTTTGAGGCTCAAGGAATTTGCAAGAAATGTAAATAGAAGGGGAAATAAAAGTTAAAAACCCATGAGGAAGATCAAGGGACAAATACATAGGGCCCAGATAAAACGGCACATGAAACATAAAGAGCGACAAAGTGATAAAGAAGTTAGGAAGGAAGAGGATAGAATGGTAAGCATCAGTCAATCAATCTTATGATTGCACGGCTAATGATGATGATGAATATTTAGGATCTAATTCGTACTTCATTTAGCATCAGCCTTGTACAGTGTACCTCAGCCTTTGATAGTGAGTGTCTCTGCACCTCAGCAATACTACTCGCGCCCTGGCCGCGAGTCCCAGTCGATCCACCGCAATACAATTTTGCTGTAAATTACCTACTCAATAAGTCATAATTACTAACATACATACTTTCCCATCACGACGTTCCCTCTCGAGGTGGGCATCGTAAATAGAGCTTAATCATTGGCCTCAGACCTAGAAAACTAGCATCGATTTTAATACTTTACATTCATACTGCTCTATTCTCGCAAGCCACATTTACTTATGCCGAATTCATGGATTGCTTCATACACGCTTTCCTATTCTGACGCATCCTAATATTCCTCCTCTAAAGGATTCTCTTCCACCACATCCACCCAAGACTTTCCAGCCAACCCCTTCCTCTCACGCCATTTATTCCACTATCATAAGTATATCCGCTTCTTTATTCAATTATCATCCTTTCTCTCAACGTGGCCAAACCAACAAAGAATGATCAATTCATAGAGGTTAATAACCAGTCTATTATTTCATCACTAGTTCTAACCTGCTCATAATTATATCCTCGAATAACATTTAATTAGTACTCGCCTAATAAATGCATAGACCGTTTCTCATTTAAATTTATCAATATGATGTTTAAAGCAACATGGTAACGAAGATCAATCCATCAAACATCTAGGAGAATACTGAGAATACCTATTTAATACTTTATGCGCCTACATTTTAAAAACCGAAGGCACAAACCATTTGAATAAATCCTATAGATGTGGTCCAATACGATTTGTTTTCGGTAGGATCTATGATTCTAATAATAAGCACACGATTTAAAAAGAATATAAAAATTAAATTCACTTTCAATGAAATTAAAATCTAGATAGAAGACCCCGTAGCCGCGTTAAAGACTGACATACATAGTTTGACTACAATCTCTGAAAACTAAATGACTGAGGTATTCCAGATTTTCTCGAGAATTATCGAAATATGTGATTTACCGGCCTCGACTTCCGAAGATTCCAAAATTTAGGGTATTCGGAAGCCACACATAGAGACTACCTTCTCAATCTTTTTTTATCCAACTCAACACCGCCAAAATCTGCTTCCTGTTTCAGATACGCCCTTTCTTTTCAGTATGCCACGAATCCCTATCCACCCTGATTCCATCAAACCTTTCTCCCGAGACACAATCAAGCACACACAAACACAGCGCCCTCCACACTTGAAATTACTGCTTCGTGATCTTGATTTTGATTTATTACCCTGTCTCCGCTCTCGTCAACGAGGAAGTTTTGATCCAGGAAGAAGGAAAGGGTTCAGAGGGGAGGAGAGTCAAAAGCATTCCACTGAAGATAGTGGGTGCGAATAATTACTTCAAGATCTCACAAGATAGGATTTCGTTCTTTATCCCCATCATGTATACAGCGATTCCGCTCCGTTGCAAGTGAATTTGAACGACAAAGAAATGGTTCAGAAATTGACGCCAGCAATCTTTTGCTAGCTTTTGCAGCGACAACCGAGGATAAATTACGTCCTATTCACAAAGGTTATAGCGGTAAATGTGTGGTACCGAAACAGTCTCTTTACTCTCGGATAAATGTTTACTTTTTTTAGCAATTTAAACTCGAGCATAAGAGCGTAAGAGTAATATCCACCAAATTTAACATAGCAATACACCTTGTGCCATATATCGTTTCGTACCGAACAAATATCGCTGGCAAAAGGAATTAATTTAGGGCCAAAATAAGGGTAATATAAAACTACCGATAGCGCTTTACATAATATACTAAAAGAAACATTAATTTAATCTTCAGCAAATGAAACACTTCTACTGTTATGAATGCCGCAGATGAAGCTTATTCTAACTAAATTCCATTGACTTCGAGGTTAAATAAATTAAACCGAAATTAAAAATAATTATTATCAAATAAAATGTCTTGACGTCTACTAAAATCAGGGCGAGATAGGAGCACTCGAGAAGGCATTGGAGCAATCATAAATAATTCTTCAAAGAAATGAGGATTCTAATTTCTTCTATCATATTCTTTTCTATCGCTACCGCATTTGACATCCCCATTTAACGTTATCTCCCTCCACCTAGCTTATTCTTTCCGTCCTCTTTTAAGGCCGTTATACATGGTACATTTGTTTGTACAAACTCTTCCGTGAACTCTTGCATGAGGGAAAATGTATCGTGTAAAGCGGCAATTTGTATGAACGCTTGTGCGAATGTTTCAATGCCTGCACGGGAAATAGAACCTGTACAAATTTCGTTGAGACAAACGTACAATCTCACGTACATTCGTTTGTACAATATCTTTCATCGTGTAAAACGTATACTCACACGTAAAAATGTCCAGTCAACAGGTTTATGGGTAGAATGAAGTGAGTAAGGACGTATGCTGACCTAAAGAAGGATATTTTGTCAGGAGATTGAGGCCTTCACCTATGAAAACCTAGAGGATTTTTACTCTCTTCCATTTCATTCCAGTTCATTTACCATTATTACAATTATTTTGTCCATAACATCACGTCCCAGTGACTCAAAAACATACGAAGACATCATTTCGGGCTTTGTGAGCACTTTTTCTGACGGAAAATACTCTGATATGGCATTTTCATTGAAAACGTGGCTCTCAGCACACATGAAAACAATTTCTACCATAGGGGTCTTGATCAAGATTTGAGTGTCTAAAAAATATTTCAGCCTATTAAAGATTGAAAGTGAGTATTGTATAGGTATTACATCCCCAATATATTAATTTAAAATTTTAAACTATTTCAAATAAGAACCTAAGGAGGTAGCTTGTGACTTTCTCCAATGTGCTACATACAGTACATGAGCGAACGATAAGTTGAGAATATATTACGTTTACGGTGTTAATTAAATCTTATAACTATTGAGGCTGTTGGTGAGTTCTGTTCGCACCTTGTGGCATTAAGTATAAGACATAAATTCTTAATTACATTTGAAAGCGACTGCACTTGATATTTGCGTCAAAAGCAAAAATATGCCCTGCCAGTTGACATATAAAGAAATTTCAGCCATAGTCAAATGATAACTCAAATTCCGAGGACAAATTAGTAAGCTTCACAGGTTTTTTTTTTGGTAGGAAACTGACCGATTTTATTGGCATCAAGTGAATTAGCGGCAGTGAATAGCAGGAGTCGTACATGTTTTCATATTTCTTTTCCATAAAAGGAAATAGCAAAGGATAAAACGTAACTCTCTGACTTAAGGGAAAATGAGTTTTTATACCTCTTGAATTGTGTTACCAAGTATACTCAATTTGCTTCTATAAAATCGGCACCACTCCCATGGATATTTCGCTTGATGATGCTCATATAAGGAAAATAAATTCTAAGCATTCTTTCTTTGAAATGAATAATTTACTTATTAGAAAAGGAACCACGAGAACAGAAAAATCATATCTCTTCCGAAGACGAATAATCTCATGCACAATATTACTCGGAAATTGCCTTATCAGAGAAAAATATAGGTACCCACCGATACATTTTGAAAAATTGGTATCATGCTGTTCCACTGAATTATTCGCTATTTTCTAGAATTTCATATGGGATGTTACGACAGAAAGTGAGAAAAATAAAGAAGAAAATACTTGCTTAGTCTTACTCCTGTGGCCATGCAAATCCCAAGTGATTTTTGGCCTCGCCAACAAGTTGCCTCCACTGATATATACTAAATATTATAGTACTTAAATAAAACTGCAGTCATTGTACTGTCCACTTAAATTTTAATGTAAATAGTACACTACACGTGTTTCGACGTTCCTTAGGGCGTCATCATCAGGTCTACACAGGTCTACAGATGTCGCCCTAAGGAACGCCGAAACACGTGTAGTGTACTATTTACATTAAAATTTAAATGGACAGTACAATTACTGCAGTTTTATTTAAGTACTAAAATGCTGTTCCACCATGTATCGCCAGAGCCTGTCGAATTTATTCTAAATAATATACTTTGTACTTTTCCACAGGATTTATTAAACGGTACAACGCGATTCACCGATCTAAGGCATCATCAGGTATCAACTCATAGTTGGTTTTGTTTGTTGACCACTGTTTGTTGAAGTTAAGGGTTTGGTTTGAGTGAGGGAGGAGGCAAGTATACCGTGGCTGAAAAGTTTGGGCGTGGACAGGTTGGTTTTTCTTTAGTTTAGTTCCTCGGAAAGGAGTGGGGAGGGCTACGGGAACAATTGCTCATTAAAAAGGGTCGTGTTATGGTCTGACAAGTGCTTTCTTATCTCGATTTGCTCGATAACATCCGTTTTAAATCCCTTAGAGAGGACGTAAAATGTCGGGAACAAAATCGCTTTTGTGGTTGCATTCCAGAAGGTGCTTAATTAACAAAGAGAGAGCTGGAATCCTTATTTTTGTGACACCTAACGTGTTCATTGGAGCGTATCAATATGTTCCATGAAGTGAAGCCTGAAACTGATGGGTGTAAGAAAATATCTCTCTACAAAGCAAATAAAATTAATCATTGACGAGCGAACTTCATAAAAATAATCTATAGTTATAAGAAGTAGTAATTTCGTAATTTTTCATACTTTTTTACTTCAACCGATTTCAACGTCTACATAAAATCTAATTAATGGAATATATTCTTTATCACAGGAATGTATGCAGCGCATAAACAGTAAAACGTTTGAACAACTAGATATTACCACTTTTAGCCACTGGAAATGTATGTTTTAATACTCTTATGCCTGTAGTTTAGTAAGTATAGTTTAGTTAGCCAGCATCAGCAACGGTGGAACGGAGATAAACAATATAGCATTTAAGTGATCTAAGGTTTTCCCGGTGAATATGATGTATAAAGTCTTCACGGGTATTACACCAGGTAATAGGCTTCATATCTGCTAACGTTTCGACGAACGACTTCTTCGTCATTATCAGGGCTTCTGAATGCCGCATGAATCAAATTTGGCCGTTATTTATTTATTTAAAAAAATTGTCCACATACAGAATGCTTGCCAATTTACAGTGGCACAATGTAAAAACAATAAAACAAGAAAAAAATATACGAATGCATATCTCCAACATTCCGGATCAGGTGACTCCTGATTGGTCCGTTAGTCTTTTTGAGCGTTGACTGATTCCCTCGCATTCTCTTTCATTTTTAATGCACTTTATCTTAGGTTTCCAGGCACCACTTAATTGAAAACCAGTGTCTTGGTTAAAATTTCTTTTTCTAGGCGGATTTGTATGGTCTCTTTGATTATACGGTCCCAACAGCCATGCGTGCGGCTAAGTATCTTTGCGTAATCCCATTGTATGGCATGGTCTTCGTTTATGCTATGTTCCGCTACTGCCGACTTCTCTGGTTGCGCCAATCGAAAGTGATCCTTCAGCCTGGTCTCAATTGTTCGGCCTGTCTCTCCCACATAGACTTTACCGCATTCATAGGGGATTTTAAAGACCCCTGGCGTCCTCAGCCCGATAGGATCCTTCACCTTCACCAATTGATCCCTTAATTCAGATGGTGGTAGGTGAATCGTTTTAATTTTATAGCGCTGGAGAAAACGGTTAATCCTTCCCGATACGGTGGAGATATAAGGGAGACTTTAGACAACGGAGGGAGGCTTTAGACAACGCTTTTTAAAATCCCCCCCCCCTTTGCAAATCTCTTGTGTCGCAAAGGGCCTTTTAAGGATTTTTAAAATTTGTTGTTCACCGTAGCCATTCTGTAAAAATGTCTTTTTTAGGCGGGTCAACTCGGTTGGGATGCTCTCCTTATCAGCTAATGACTTGGCTCTGTTAAATAAGTCGTTCGTCGAAACGTTGCCAGATATGAAGCCTATTACCTGGTTTAATACCCGTGAAGACTTTATACACAATATAGCATTTACATTCCAAGTGCCCGTAAAGTCAAGCCTTTGAGAGATTCAAGCAGAGGTATTAAACGTGAAAACATACGTTGTTATGAATTTTTGGAAACGGAAAAACGCTCCTGTAACAGCTATTGCATAAACAACAGTAAATTAGACTGTAGAATCGGTTAAATACCTCGGAGTAAAACTGTCTAATGATCTCTCGTGGAGTAAACATATTCGAGAAATTACCGGTCAAGCTAATCGTAAATTGGGTTTTGTTAAAAGAGTACTTGACAAGTGCGACGATAAAGTTAGGGAAATCAGCTACTTCTCCCTCGTTAGTCCCCACTTAGAATATGCCACCAGTATTTGGGATCCTTATGAGATAAGCTTGGAAATTGAGTTAGAACGCGTGCAGCGAAGATCGGCAAGATACGTTTAAGGCCGTTATGATAATCTCGTTAGTGTTACTGACCTTTTGCAGCAACTGGGATGGGAAACGCTTCCAGACCGTCGATTAAACTTTAGACTCCAACTATTATGTAAGTTCCAAACCGGTCTATTCTCTAACGACGTTGATAATATTTTACGAAATGCTACATAGATCAGATCATGAGAATAAAATTAGGGAACTAGACTGCAGAATGGGCAGATTTAAAATGTCATTTTTCCCACGAATTATAAGGGACCATAACAGCGATCAATGAGACTTTTATCTAGGTTTGTCGATAGGTAGTGTAGCTCTTAGTAATAGTAGTAGTACTCCCTAATACTTGAATCCTTATCTGTTACTTAGTATAAACAGCACGCCGTGCACGTTTTCTACACAAGTCTTGAGTCTCTGTCCATTTGTGTTGTTGCAAAATACATATATATTAACAGTCCCTCTCCATTTAGAGTATATCTGTAGTGTTGTGCATGGTTGTGAGGCTTCGCCTCGTGACGAGCATTAGCGATTTATGATAATGCATAAATAGTCGTAGTTACACTAACTTTAGGGTAGAGTGTAATGCATGTTGGTAAATACTTACCCCCTGCCACACACCCCTGAGATGGCTAGCAGAGTATTTTGTAAATGTATCGGCCATCTATTTTCTATTCCAGCTCCGTAAGAAAAAAGTCAGAAATGGCTCCGGAGAGTCATTCTTCTTTTGCTGAGATATATAATCATTGAGTATGCTATAGCGCAAGTAGGAATGTAGATTTGCCTCGGAGAAATGTACATTGTGCATTTCTCCGAGGCAAGTGAATCTTGTCGAATATTCTCCCGTAGGCATTAAAATCCGCTTTCCGCTTTACACTATCTCTCTTCCGATAGCGAGGCAACACTTGGCTACACCGAGCACAAATTTTGTTCAGCTTGCAAAAAAGTTATGGGCCATTTAAGTATTACGTAGGACAATTTTGGTCCGTTTTTAACCGCCGCCTCACACAGTTATGGCAGCGTTACATTTCATTAAACCTCTTTCACACCGTTTCTTGAATCTTACTTGATTTTTCACAGTTTTGATATCATTTACATAGATAAACTTAACCAATAACGATGATTTGTAAATGTTTGGCCGACAATCACAATATTGAGCACGAGGCACAGAAGGTTTTTTTTGATAAAAATATATTTCATACTAGCTGAGAACTCAAAGGTAGAATGAAATATCTTCAGAGAGCCACCCCGCAAAGACAATTCAAGCAGTCAGCGATTGCTGAACTGCTGAAGATTCTTGGGAGGGGCCGCAGCACGTCATTTCGCTCTCAGAGGCGGTTGTCCGCAAGGAAAAATGGTGTTCTCCCAACTCATTAGGAATCGGTGAGAACAGCAAACCAAGAAAATTATGTCAACAGAGACGATGGTCACACAAAATGCACAGCTTGGAAATCACTTCTCCAAGATCCATCCCTCCCGGTCCAATTCGAGACATGGAGATGAAAAGCATGGAAAAACCACCTTATATTAAGTGGCGCCACCTGACCAGCCCTATCAACAAGACCTGAAGAAGCGTGCAGGGTATCCAGCGAATTAGTGTTCCCTATTCCTCACAAGATGGAAAAATGTAGAGATAAAAACAAAAAAAAATCGGAAGAACCAAATTCCACTGAAGGTTTTTGTAGCTGTGAGGTGACATGTGTAAGAGTGCCAATGGGTCGCTGGAACAACTTACAAGGAGGGAGGGAAAAGTGCACTGTTTGCAATGATACAAATTAATATTATTCGTGCGAAAATAATTTCAAAGGTGATACAAATACCATCTCTCGAGGAGCACTAAGACCTAATGTTACATGAACTTGAACCTCCGAAACCCCTAAAACCCCCAGCGTAAGACTATGAAAGAAAATAAGAGACCAATCCTCCTCCCTCCTCCCCCAAAACGTATTTAATACCTGACTGGCCCCTAACTTATAGATCATCAATGTAATGACGATAACGGTCTACAGCAAAGAATGAGGAAAATCTCATACTCTGCAAAATTATTTTACTTCGCAAGGTAATGACGTAGATTGAATATATTCCCATAAGTTTTTCCGCGAACAAGTTTGGTGATGAACACATATCGGAATCATGAGTCACTAAATAGCTCAAATTAGATGCTCAATATAACTCCACACTAATAATTTCAGTGATTGTGACATGCGACTTAGCTCTATAATATTTTAGCAAGTATAAAACAGATTTCATAAGCCAGTGATAGTCCTGTAGTGGCGTCAGGTTTGAGGTCCTAAATATAGTTTACACACCGAGAGAGTTGTTATTTCACCGAGTTTATAACACTCGGTTATAACAATGAGAGATAATGTAGCTATTCCGTGCAATAGTGAATGAAGAAGTGAACTGATGGAATTTAAAGGAAAGCTTCAGGAGAGGAGAAGTCAGCGAGCATGATAAATGCATATGCCAAAATTCAATATTGCTTTCCCAACGTCCACATAAAGAAAAACGGAGATTGCTGCAGGAAGGTGCGTTCTTTTAAAAAAGCGAATTTAGGGTATTTAGTTTTTCCGAAGAAATAAAATATAGTTTCTCAGACACTGATTGTTATGCATAGGATAATATTTATTAAATATTTATACAAAGGGAATAATATCTTTCGCACATTTAGCAGAACTCATATTTACTAGGTAGAAGACCTAATGTCTGGGTTATATTGTACTAAGGTAATGAGAATATCTGGAATATAGCGAATTCGTCTTTCCTATCTATTACAAATATTTCATCATTCAGAATTTTGTTAGGGTTATTACCAGAATCCATGCGCATACCGCTGATAAACATTAATGCAAATTTCACGAAATTGACATCTTCAAATATCAGGCGTGGGAAATTTTTCATTCTGCCATCAAAGGACAATCAGCAATTCTACATTGGCAAAGAAAGCCTTATCACTCCGTCACATCGATTCAAGTAAAACAATCGTGAAAGTCTGTGAAATAACTCATGCCATGTGATCGCTTTTTTTTTACTGAAGGCGCTACGCGTTCCCAAAACAACTAGGTCAAGTTGCTCCTGTACGATGCGATTCCTATGACTTATACAACACACATTTCTCAAGGATAAAACGTCAAAAAGGTAAAGAATATTGAGATTTTTATGTCAAAATATATCATCACGAAATCATGAAAATTTTTCTATGAACAAAAAGAATAAGAGAGCTTCCAGAATTTGCCAAGAGAAAATTCTTATTTTCAAATTACACCTCTTGCACGTATTTTCGAAGCAAAGGAATATTTTCCTGCTGTTTTTCAAGGCTCCTCCCTGGAAAAGGTCTTTAAAATTTCTTCGTGTACCTTTTTACGCCCTTTGACTTTGATAAGACTCCAGAGACGAGACTGGTGATGCAGAAAAGAACTTCAATTGGCCATCTCGACGTCAATACGACTGGTACAAAAAGAAAAATCAAGCCAACGAGCACTGCGTCATTCATTTCCCTCCTTTCCGTGCTGACTTCACGTCCCACGTGATAATATCTCCGACCCAGCGTCTTGAAAATCAAATCCGTCGTCACAATTTGAGCCCTTTGATCCTCACTCGGAAAACTCAAATGCAATACCCTCCCGTTCTTATACGGTCATTCATTTCCTTATTGTTTCCACCCGTGAAAACTGATGTAAAAATAAATATCGAGCTGACTACAATTCGTGATGGATAAATGCACCTCGTGTGTATGATATTCAATTGGAAAAAAATATCGACGCAAATACGAACTCATGGGAGCAGAGTCGTTCTATCTCTGCTCTGAAAATTTCCGAAACACCCGCCGGGAGAGAACGTTAAAAATAAGCCAGAAAGGCGTTGAATACTCCTCCCAATTCGATTTTTTTTAATTCTTCTCACATGCCCTTTTCATTACTTTCAGGTTTTCAAACTGTTTCAAGAATGACAGCAAAAGAAAGTTTGCAATTTGCGATGAATACTCTTCCCGCTTCGATTTTTTTTAATTCTTCTCACGTACCCTTTTCGTTACTTTCAGGTTTTCAAACAGTTTCAAGAATGACAACAAAAGAAAGTTTGCAATTTGCGATGAACACTCTTCCCGCTTCGATTTTGTTAAATTTTTCTCACGTACCCTTTTCGTTACTTTCAGGTTTTGAAACAGTTTCAAGAATGACAACATAAGAACGTTTGCAATTCGCGATGAATGCACCTCCCGCTTCGTTTTTTTTATTCTTCTCATATGCCCTTTTCCTTACTTTCAGGTTATCAAACTGTTTCAAGAATGACAGTAAAGTAAGGTTTGCAATTTCTAACGATAAAGCTCTGAGAGTGACTTTTGCACACATGCTTACTGCGGCATTCTACGCTTGGAACACACTTGCCTCGCACGAAATATTTTCAACCAGTCATAGACAATTCTGAATGTTATAAAAACTGGAGATAATGCGATAATATAATATCACCACATCATAATAAGAAAAGGATTTGTGAGACTCATTACCAACATTTTAATGCAGCGTTAGTGTTCTTTGACTAATGCTTAGCGCCCTGAGTGCCCAATATAAAGAGTATAGCATTATTTCCCAACTCAATGTAATTTTTGTCCGTGATCTGTTTAATTACATGACTCTACTCGTTGCTAGAAATTTAAACCAGCGAATAACTGAATCTCAAATAGCAATTAACAGTCACATTGTAAAACCAAGGTTAACAAGGAAAGGCATAAATATTCCGCTCTGTATTTCATTGCAAGGATCTCCAACCAAAGAAATTATTTTTCATTAGCTTAACAATTCCAGGATTTGTGTATACAATCACTACGATTTCCATGGGGCACAACAATAAAATTTCCATGGGGCATTATAACAATAGCAAATAAACAACAATTTCCATGGGGCATTGATAACAATAAAAATTATGTTTGACTTGTAGGGAAAGTAGTGGCTATGTTCCTTCTTTAGAATACTTCGTGAACAATAAATACATCATCACAAAACGATGTGAGAACACAGCTGTATCACATGGCTATTCACAAATATGACAATATTTAGGTCCCTCAGTATGCATAACAGCTATATCACACATATGCAACAAAAAGAAGCATATTTTGTTTTGAAAAAACAAACAAGCACGCGATTTGCGATGCCCGGCAAATGTGTTCAATCTACCTATTAATCAAAAGTTAACTTACCGGCATGATAGGTTTCCCCTTACAAGAAGCAATTAAGTAGTTGAAGCAAGCTCACTTACATGGTTTTTGTAGGGGAATCACTCGTAGGAAGGCCGATATAACTCAGATTTCCCGACGAAGAAAATAATGGAGCAAAGGAAGAGTTGGATGCCAGAAGCAGCAAAGAAATGTGATGGCCGGATGAAACCTAAGAAAAGAAAACCAATAATACGAGATTCAGTGCTAGCCCTAAGCCAAAAACGGAAAGTGAAAAAAATAAAATTAGATACTAATAAAGGGCATGAATTTTACAAAATTAAGTATTATATCTGAAAGATAATTTGTATTATAAGCGAAGCTAGATAAAATACCTGAGGTTAAAGTCCAAAGGCGAAACAATAGTACTTAGGGAAAAGTGCTACAAAGTGCTAAAATATGGCCCTAATCTGCTAGGGCTCGCTCTTTTACTGTTCTATTCGAGATCCTTCCAACAATTAACTTCATGTATATGTTTCTATAATGCAGCGCCGCAAATGTTTAGCAAGCGTTTCCCCCACGCAAGTTATAAAGTTATTGTGCTTTCCAGGCACACGACTTAATATGACATTAATATTTTCTCCCCCACAATATAGAAATTGTTGAAAGACCCCTAAGCATGAAAGAAACTTCTAGTGCATGAGTAAAAATTTAGGCCACATCTATAAAAGGGTTTATTATTAAGGTAAGTTGAAATTAAAAAGGGAGTAAAAATTCATCTAGACTTCTTATGCCGCAGCCCCCTATCTCATCACACGATATCTTTCTTCAGATCTACATATATCCTACCCCTCTCTCTATCTCTACCCCTATCTCTATCTACCTATCCAGTCCATAAAGCCCATTCTCATTCTTCCCATCTTCCACTTACCCAACAACCTCCTCTCTATCACATCCTTCAGCAACCAGTCTCCCCTCATCACCTGTTCCAATCAACTTCTCTGCCTCCTCCTAATCTCCTCAACATGTTCCCCTCCCTCATCCATTATACCAAGCACTCAAGCGATCGTTTTCCTTTCTATCTACTTCACCTCCTTCACTCTCCACCACACTCACATCTCAACGACCTGCAGCCTATTCTCGCCCTCTTTTCTCTGCGTCCACGTTTCTGACAGTGGATGTCTCAATGGCTTTCCAGATTAATATTGCACCCACATTTTTTAAAACGTGATTTATTTCTAAAAGTCAGCCTGATGAAATTTGAATGCTATATCAAGAGTTAAACCCGAGAACGAATAATATTTTTACGGTGCTGAGTCCGCTGAAATATAAGATCATTTGTTGCGACCAGCATTACTATTGTAGATAAAAATACTTTTCGCAGGGTGGATTGAACCATAATTATTACCACCAATAAGGGCATATATTTTGGAATGAGCAACTGCATGGTGACTGCTCCAAGCCACAGTATCAATCACCAGAGTATCCCGGAGAATTATTTGTTAACTATTCGTCCAAGTTTTAGCATAAAATTCACGCCGTTGTTCGGAGCAACGACGAGTTCTGCTGGCAAACGTTTAAAATGGGTGTACACAAGGGAAAGCGAAACGCACCAGGGAGACAAAGATCGATGGCAAGTTAATCCGCTCCCCGGGAACCTGAACTAAAAGGCTGAAGCACGAATCCCTCGGTGAGTAGATAACTAACACGAGGGAAAGGGAAATTCCGAGTCGTGTTTAGCAAGGGCTTCATTATTCCGCGGCTGCGAATTGTTCTCGACAAATACTCCATAAAAAGACTGCAGAAGGGACAGGTTTAAAATATCATTTTTCCCGTGCGCGATAAGAGGCCATAATAGCTGTCAATGATACTTTAAACAAGGTTTTTCGAAAAATAGTGAGGTTAATTAGATGACTCACTCCCTAATGCTTATTTCTTTTTCTGATACGTAGTACTAACAGCACGTTTCAAATGCTTATTTTATGACTTTTTAGTCTCTGTGCATTTACGTAGTTGAAAAATACATTAATGCAAAGGGTTTCTGAAGTATTGGTAGCATACCTATAGTGTAAAGCAAATTGATGGAATTTCACCTCCAGGCAAATACATATTTGCAGGATTTTGCTAATGAATTAATCGCCGTAGTCTCATGAACTTTATTACGGTATAGTGATGTGCAACTTGGTGATAACTCATCCCTTGCCACACACCCGTGAGGTGAATTTCTGAGTATCATTTCGATACGAATAAAATCGACACATAAAAAGGCTGACAATAGTTGAGGTGATACTCCAGGCAAAGTCTTATCCGATTGTTTAGCATAAAGAGGTGGTGCTTTGTGAAGGTGAATTTAAGGGAAAACGCTATCTTAAGAAAATATCTTAAGCGGATTGGAGGTTTGGCCAGCAAAACACTCATTTGTCAGCCTTTGTGGACAAAGTTTCACCAGCGTGGAGAAGGTTTTATATTTTTCTTTAATCATCAAAATATTTTTATTTCAATCGATGTTTTTTTAAGAACCCCTCGCCAGAACTATTGTGTGATTTCGGAGAAAATAACCCGCGCGACACCCAAAACTTTCTTTTGTCGAGTCGGACTATCGTATTCATTCATTTAATCACTTTAAGTTTTTGTGAATGAAAAATACCATTGAAAAAGTAATTAAAAGTATTTAAAAGAAAAGGAAAAGAGAGAAAAAATAATTTTTTCCACTAACATGGCCAAATTTTAAAAGATTGTTTTTTCTCTTAAAAATTTGTCCGATACATCAAAACAATATCCTTTATTGCCATTATCGTTTCCTTACGACATTTTCTAGCCAATCTTTGCCACGAACGTTCTATACGTCACTTGTGGTAGTAAATGA
This sequence comes from Pyrrhosoma nymphula, assembly GCA_963573305.1. NCBI lineage: Eukaryota > Metazoa > Arthropoda > Insecta > Odonata > Coenagrionidae > Pyrrhosoma > Pyrrhosoma nymphula. The sequence continues at coordinate 45,548,971 of OY754334.1, forward strand.
ATGCTCAACACTCCCCTGCGGCCCGACCCGCGGCCCTATCCCCACGGTGAAGTCGGGTCGGGCGAGAAAGAATCTCGCGGGAGCACAGCGGGCGTGAGAGGAGGAGAAGAAAACAGTTTGATTGATCAGCACCTCCTGAAACTGTCTTGCCGGCCCTCCCTCTCTCAAAAGAAACCTCTCTCGTGAGACTTATATACACATAAAAAGAAAAGTTTCTGCTGTTTATGTTGCGATCTGAGACCCCTTTGGCGCTCAGCAAGGGAGGCTTAGGTGAAGGCCCTCCGTTGGGACATGCCGAGAGAGATAAGTTTTTGAGCGAAAGTCATGGACACGGGAAGCCACTGAGAGAGGACACAGGAGAGAGACGACTACGTTGTGATGGGAACGAAGGCTCACCTCAAGGGGAGGACGGATGGATTCACACACAGGTTCTTGGGATCGCAAATTGAAGTCAAAGTGGTGAATGTCAACCTCTTGCCGAGAGTGATAGAGCGGGACAAGAATGTTCCATAAATAGCTCAAAATCATCTAGGAAGTTATGTAATAATCCACTCACTCCCGGCCGCAGAAGAGTCGTTCGGTGGCAAGACATCAATCTCCATCAACAAAATGATTACGAAACTTCGGTGTAAAAAAAAGACGGCGGAGAAACTCATGCGGATACTCTAAAGATTAGTGCAAGGGGGGAAAGACTGATATAAGATAAGACTGAAAAATTGTGGAAGTAATAATGCGTAAGAGACTAGATTTTCCAAAGGAAAACTTTGTTTCCTTGGAAAAGTCGACCATATGAACGATATTGTTACGTCAACTTCTTCATTAAGGGAGGAAATGAAACTAAATATGATACAAAGGCCCGGTTTCTTGCCTGGTTAAGCCCGTTTCACACGAGCAAATTCTGCGTCAAATGCCATTCAATAGTCATTGATCAAGGGTTTTCGAATGCACATGACGTCATTGAAACGTCGTGACAGCAGACATGTTGTCTTAAAAGTCATCGCCGCCATAAAATTCCTCTCGTCTTGAACGGTTCTAATTTTTCTTGAATCTTGAATGGTCTTGAAGCGCATCGACCAATGGGGTTGGATTTCAACTACCGGGCGTAAGATAACCGACATGGAGAAAGTTCCATGCGGAAGCACCTCGTATTTTATGCTATCAAGTAAAGATAAAATAATTGTTTAATGTAATATGTACGCTTTTTAACATGCAAGTGCCATTGTGCTTTAAATTATGAAAGATGTATGTAAGCTATACGAGATGTGATGTTCTCACCCATATTATACACTAGAAAAATTGGGAAAAGTCACATAACGTTACTATTTTGTGTTTGCCTTGTTTTTAATCCGGCTCCAACGCTTCAACCACGTCTTTTAAGTCTTTGGCCGTGTGAAAGTCCTTTCAATTATTATTGATCAAGCATTCTTGAACTGCTGTCTTGAATCTTTGAAATATTTCATGTTCAACGTTTCTAATTCAATTAGAATTGAGTGGTATGACACGGGCTTAAAGTTAAACATCAAATGACGAAGCGTTATTCTATGTGATGTAAGCAGCGAAATCAAGTTTCGTACAGCACGTCTGTCATTTAGCTGACATCAACATTATTTCCAAAACAATATCCTAAAAAAAAGGCAGAGAGAAAGTTTTTGTGATAACATGTGATGCAAACTCCAATGAAATACACAGTTCATATTCATAGTCAACGTACATGTGTAGCATATATAATTTAATTTTATAATTGATAGGGTGCGATATTTACAGCCTAGATACATTAAAAATCAAAGCCAATATAGCAACGTGCCTTTCTCACCGCAGTGTCAAAATATCTAAAGCGTCTTATCTCCAACTAAATGTTCAAAATATTAACACTGATTATCACCGGAATTTCTTTTTTGACATGACATTTCGATAACATCATTAAAAATCATACTAGCACACAACCCTATTAGGGTAATTCTACCATTTCCGTCTACCAAACCCACTGGATCATTCCCTTATACCGTATCGTCCCGTTATAACCATATCTTCTCCCTACAATGTCGCTTAATTATGAGAACTTCAGTCTCTGTTTGAAGCCTCCCCTTTGCTGATCCCATCAAGCAATGGTACCCGTTTTCTTCCTATGATTTTCCATCCGCTTGTTCACCAGGTAGTCGAAATTAGTTGCATCACTAGTTTATTCCTATAAATGGAAGAATATTTTCATAACGTGGCTAAGTTTGTATAAAAAGACAATATTTCCCATTTCTCCCACACTCTTGAGAGGACTTGCAGGTTACTAAGTAGATGAAGATTCTTTCTCTTTCCAGCCTTCAATCAGGCGTCCGTATTATTCCCGATCTATCACTCTTAATATACTCCTCATATCAACTCTTCTGACAATGGTCGCGAGAAAGGGATGGAATAAAGCTTGCCCTCCTCCACTACTTTTTAGCGCCTCCACATGACGCGTACACACTTGGGGGATCCTTGCTCGCGACTTATTGTTAGACCGACGACGCGATGCGGATTGTATGCGTGCGAGGCGTTCCCAGCCAGCCATATCCTCTAGCGCCAGCGAATAAACTGTCTCTATCAACCTCCTCGTCGTCCAGTCTAGATCATATTCTCTCCACTCCATGTCCCTCGAATAATCCATCCCGCAAAAAATCCTGCGACCCTCCTACTGCTGCTTCCCACATTTATTATCCCACGGGACAAGCATTACCATGCCATGTCCTCAATTCTAATGCTCCACCCTCCTCTTACCTTTCATTTTCCATTTCTTTCCTCGTGCCAATCTTCCTCATTATGCCAATCGCTTTTATGAACAACACTTGCAAACACGCTCTGTATCTTGCACGCATCCAATGAATAAGAATTTGTCCCATCCAGCCCTTAGAACATCCTCCAGTCAGTCATATTACCGAAAGTATTGCACACATGGTACTATGATGAAAATCGCTAATGTTTACCCACCAAGTGGATTCCGAACTTGGGATCTTCACCTAATGAGTATTGAATAAGAAGAGGTAAAATATGTGACGTGGTAAGAATGAGAGAAATATAACAGGGTGTCTACAGCTTTCGAACTTTCGGATTCCAGGACCTTTCAAGTATTCCAGGACCAATTTATAAAAATTCAAGGAGCTATTATCAATTTATTTAGCACTGGATTTAAAAAATGTTATAATTTTTTTATAAAAATTCCTATTTGTAGTGACATATATTCAAAATATTCTGCTTCATGCATAAAGATGAAACTTTCTAATTGATTTCAGTGCAAGGATCTTATCGATCTAAATATATTATGCATCGTGACATGACTCGTCGAGTTGCGCATGTCTATGCGTATAACAACTGTTTTCGTTTATGCCCATGTCGTGTGCCGACATATGAGCTTCTATGCCGTATGACATTAAGCGTGGAGGAGTCTTATGTCTCCCGTACTTGTAAGTATTACCTATTCACTATGCGAAGATGCCTGGTGGGGATTTGCAGAACAATCACAGCGCCCGGGCGCTGTGATTGTTCTGCAAATCCGTCCGATTTAACACGTATGCCTATGGGAACGAGGAGACAAACTAATGTGGTACTGAGGGAACAAATGTATACTATAAAGATACAGAAAATACATACGAAGTTCCCCTCCTTCCCCTCCAGTGGATTGCGAATTATATTTAAACAAATAATACTGATTGCAACAGCAATAAGAATGGGTTCGCTGGAAAAACATGCATTTTCAGAATAACAGAGAATATCGTGTAAATTTTTCCAGGACCATGAAAGAAATTCATGGATATTTCAAGGATTTCAGGATTTTTTTGTATTCAAGGATAATACAAGTATTTAAGGGCATTCCAGGAGCTGTAGACACACTGTATAAACATTAAATACAAATTATGAGAAACACTTTGGCCTCTAAAAAATAAATAATGAATTATTGTTGTCATTATGAACTACTCTCTTTTTTCAATGATCCAGCCACTTAGCAATACAAGAGAGCACACGTGCCATAGGTTAATATCCCTCACTGAATTTACACACATTGTGTAATTTTACTAACTTTACCGAAAAAAAATGTGCTTGATAGTCAAATACAGAGAAAACATATCTTAACACAGGCTATACCAACGTATTCAGTAGTAAGAGTAATAACTTTTACCACCTCTGAATGCTCCGCCTTCCTTGGTGGCTACAAAATTTATTCAATAATTATGTGATTCAAACCCATTTCATTATTCACTAATTTTCAGTCATTAGATTTGAATGCCGATAATTTCGTAAGACAGTCATCAAGATTACCAATCAGCGCAATCTGAATTTTTCTCGTTAGCTCGTTCATCCTATGAAAAGTATCACAGTTTTGGACCTAGTCCACCGGGCAGCGGTATTTTTGCACTCTGAGGGAGGAAAAATTATTTCCCTAATAATTTCCCTGAGAACCCATGCAGAAACTCAAATTGTTAAAAAGAAACTCTAGTTCCCGCAAGCATTTTTGCTGACAGACTTAAGGTCAGTACAAATACCCCGTTAATTATCATTGCCGTGGGTGAATGCTAGGACGATTTCCGCGACAGGGGGATCTTCAATCCTAAACAAATATGATATTCCAGGAACAAGTGGAAATATAAATACACAACCAATATTGAATCGAAATATTCCCATGGTGTTCAGTAGCATTCGTGGAACTTTGAGAGCATATGTTTATGATTACATCAGTTTTCCAAGAGGCAAAGATTAAATGTTTCTTTAAAAAATATATTCTTCCTATTTTATACGTCTATTCTTGAATTTGCATACATATATATGACGACAATTATTTGTTTATTACGTGTGTTTCTTTCAATATATAGGAGGCAAAAAATCTAGCTATATCTATTAATTTACTCATCCTTGATTTAGATACTTCGTAACTCCTAGGCCAACCATTCCCATGTACCCCAAAACCCCCAAACTAAAACTCACTCCTTTCTCTAAAGGCACTTAGGTGAAAACCACAGAGCACAGCGGTATGAGGAAAGTGCTTGGGGACTATTGCACCCGTAACTTATTGATAATTCATCTGCTCTGGCAACGTTAACTGGCTGTCAACGGGCGGTACTACTAACACACCTGGGTATTAAAATTCATCGAGGCGACGAAATACTACTCCAGAGGCCACATGCTATAATACGCATGTAGCGGTGGGAGAAAAAATCATTTTTTCATGTAATTCCACGACCTTCTGTTTCATTACCACTAATTCATCAGAGCCCTTCCCCCAGGACAAAGGAAGGGTATAGTCATGATTTTCCTACCCGCTGCTACGCATACTTTCCTCCAAAAGTCGTTTCTTAGGTCTTAACTCAGAAAAGAATCGAGAGAATTGAGAGAAAGGAAGTCCCAAATTTTTCACTCTTTCCCCATTTCCTAAAACCACGGGATATAAACTTTTAAGGAATATGTTGATACACATTTTTAAAGTCTTAAAATTGTTCTACCGCCGTAATGGTCATAGAAAGAAAGGCCAGCGCATTATTATACCCAAAGAAAAACTCTCTCTTTTCCTTTTTCCATGTCAAAAATCACATAGTGCAAACGATGTTTTGTCTGTAAGGGGTTAAAGGTATTTAATTTATGACCACAAACCATAAAATGCATCCACAAAATGAAACACTTTTAAAATAGGTAAAACTATAGCGGTTTTCCCACGTAAATTTGATTAGTCTTTTCCTGTAAATTATAACTATTAATTTCATAGCAGTTGGGTATTTAAAATATTTTACACAAAAAGTTCATTCACGCATAAAACTACTCATACTCGTCAGCATTGCTAATTTTTTTAAGGTGATCCCATCTTCAGATAAATTCGTTAAGGATCACTTCAAGCTCCTTTGTAGAATCATATTTGTTTTATCATTTTATTTGTGATTTTAGGAGCAATAAATATTATTAAAACATGGTTAATGTTGGCTTTCGTCCCGCCAGTTCAAAAATGTTTAACCTACTTAGAACAAAGTATTTCCTACCAATGCATCTAACTTTCCTGCACACTATGTGCATTCATTCGAACCTTTTATTATGATAGTTATGCCATTATTCAGGGAAAAAAGAGGCGTAATTTATTTTCCCTCAAGAGATGGCGCAGGGCCCAAGCAGCTCTAGGACTAAGGAGCCTCCTTATCTAGGACCTTGGCTCTAGCAGGCGATTCTCTCCATAATATCCGCACGAAAAATAGTGACACTCCCAGCCCGTAAGGTGGGTAGGGGGCAAGGTGATAGCTAACACCTTTCTCTAACGCAATAGAGGTGGGCGAGCACGAAGGCCGCTGGGTTGGGGTATGGTTTGGTTTAGGGGATTCTATAACCATCGTCACAATATGATGACCTCGTTCTCATTCTAATAATGTCGCATACTTTTCTGACGATGGTTCACGAAAACACGACCCCGGGCTGGAATTGTCACTTGTCTTGGTGATGACGTATGGTAGACGTGAAATCAGTCAGTATTCTCGTGCAATTTTTTCCCGAAACCTCCCAATATGACGTCAAAAATACCAAAAATATTGGTGTTTTTGCAACGCTCATTTTTCTAAAAATACAATAGGGGCATGACTTTTACTTTTCCTGAATGCGCATATCTTCTCTCATGTGGTGTTAGTTTCATTTACTCAAGTAACTTTCGTTTCTCGCAAAAAGCTTAGAGCTGGCGAGACGAAAGCCATCATTTACCTTAAGACATTAGTAAATTATAGTTTAACCTTGTATCACGGGTTGGAAACAAACCATGAGCCACTCTTCCGGCCAGATTGGGCCATATAAACAGTGCTTATGCCTGCATATTGCCTGCCAACACTTACGGCGAAGATACCAAGGAGAATAAAAATAATACGAATCAACACAATATATGCATAATTTCTGGATTAATATACCAAATAATAGGATATGTAAGAATAAAACTAATACAAATCGGACGGTAATTATAAATTCAGGTAAATTGATTTTATGAGGGTGATTTATGTAAAAATAATCCCTTTTGGTACCTATTTTTACCTCACTACCGTTACTTACTTCGTTCTATAAGTAAAAAGACATCTCCAAGCAACCTTCTCTTAATGTTCACTTTGAATTGCCTATTTTTGAAAAACACAGTCATTTTTCATAATTGCCACATACAAATTAGATTCCTAGATCATTAATTACGTTCATAGCCTCGTAATCAAATCTGAAAAAAATGCAAGAATTAATACATTGTGCTATAAATTTCTTTAGCATTCACTTGTTGCCTTCTTATTTCATGAATATTCTCAAAATCGATTCTATACTTATTTATTGCTCTAGAGAAGTATGTATTTAGGGGTAACATCCGCAATCACTGTCAATATTTTCAATCGCGTTTGGAATTACAGTTCAGAGGCACGATGATGTCCGCAGAAAATATGCTCACTAAAGTTTTCTTTTTATGATGGAACAATGTGCATATTAGTGTACTATGTTTTGAGCATTGCACCATCCTTCGTTTTTAGCACGAGCCACATTCAAGAAAATATTTTGGTTACTGAATGTTTAGGTTACCACGACATCTAATAAGAAAATCATGCCTGACAACGAACAACACTCCATCACGAGCCGTTCGACAAGTTTTCTCACTTAAGGTGGTTCCACCGTGAAATGACTTAAGTGTCATTTTATTCATATTCTGTCTACTTGTAGAATAAGTTGTCCTCTATGCATATAAATATAAATGCAATTTTTGCGGAAAACTGTTTATAAGAAGGAAATAATCCAGAGAAGTTGAATGAAAATAAAATATACGCATCTTACCACTATATTTTTTATAAGGGAATTACTGCGGTAATTGAAGTCAAAATGCGGTAATTCGTAGGAAATGGCGCTGCAGTTGGCTCCTATGGCTGGAAAAAAGAGCTAGTTTCAAATAAATTCGTGGAATAATCTGCATATTTTGTGCCTTACTATTGGGTTTCTATAGGTAACGCATTTCATCAGGGAAAGCAGGATTTTTTTGGACAAAATATAAAAAATGTGGAATTTAGTATTTTTTTGACTCACACAGTCGCGGCGGAACCTCCTTACAAGTAGAAACTAGCCTCATAATAGGTACATCTCATAAAACTTAGTATTCTGGATGATAAATTCTCCACTGAATACGCGCATACGTGGTTCCTCATATTTTTCCCACCCATGAGTAGCTAAGGCAAGGAGCCCTACGGGAGCATAATTCACTCCGATACATGAGAAGCTGAACCTCAATTCCTCAAAGGACAGAACTGTTAGTCCAGAATTAGAACATGAGGTGACTTCATAAGTCAATGCATATTTACAATTCCCCGAAGCGCGTAGGGAATTAAATCAAACCCCACTTTAAGGCCTCCTCCGCACCCGCTCGCACCCAAAATATCTCCGAAGGCTCCTCAAGTCTGGCCGGATAATTTATTGACGACGTGGAAAGCACTTCCCTTCCCTTCAGAAACAGCAAGCGTGCACGGTGGTGTAGCCACCAACTTAACCCTTCTCTTCCCTTCACCGCATACATACACTCAGTGCTTCTCTTCTCGCATCTGCCCTCTTCGAGTCTGAGGGGGTCAAAGTTGAACGCTGCACACGCCTTCTTCAATCGAGCCCGATGTCGTTATGTGGGAGGAGAGAGATCACCAAACTCAACGATCCGACAACGGGGGAAGGATAGCAAACCCCTCAACCGACCTCCTCCGTGTCTCCAAAAATATCCCTACTCCCAACACCAAGAGTTCCATCTTCCTTCTCCGCCTTTCTCCTTCACATCCCTCCCGCAGTCCAATCAGACCGCATTCCGCTTCCAGTACTCGCGAAACCGTTCCTCATTGTCATAAGGAAACCACCCGCCAGAAAATTCGCTCTCATCACGCGCCGACTTACAGTACTCAATTCTTGCCTCAAAATTTCTACTCCGAACAAAACTTCAAAAGCAATGCGTCTGACATCAAAGTGGGCAAGCAATTTGGTTTGTTTTTCGGCTAAATATTCCGTGGTGAGTTCATTGACTTTAAGGATCAGGTCTTCAAGTCGAATAATTCATAACTTTACACATTCGACAGTGGGTATTTCCAACTATTATGAAAAATCAAATTGTCATGCCCTTTTTCATAAGTTACTTTCCCCAATAATGTGCCTTTAATAAAAATGGTAAGAGAGAAGTAAGAAATCTTGAATCTCTTTGAGTAAGAGGCCCTGTAAGCCAAAGTTATAACAAATTCACGTTTAACACCATTCTTTCCTCAACACGAGTTGAACATCTCAATTTTAAATCCCACATAGGTGTTCCTTGTGAATTAGGAGGTAAATTTTTAATAGTTTATCACCCCTAATTTTTTAAATCTGTAGCACTTTAGATAACCTTGATACGTGCTACTTCGCTAAGCCATAAAGTGCGAGTGTAATAATTATCTTTACCCAATGTTTCTCGTCCTAACACACTCCCTTCTCCCCCCTTGACGTCTAGGAGTTGGACATGCGTTAGACGTCCTCTAATTGGCTAATTTTAAACTGACCCTGCCCAGGCTCCCGGCGTCAGGCAGTATATAACGGGAGCCCTTCAAGAATGCTACCAACGCCAGCCCGGAATAAGACCTATGGCCAAGACTCCTAGGCCGGCATCGCAAGACGCCGCCCCACTGCCACAATCATACCTTGAGATACAATCATACGTCTCGTGTCTCAAGGAGTGCCCGTCGGGACATCGCGACGCCTAAGACGACCTACCATTTCCATCCTTTACTCCTGATTTCCAACCCTCTTTTCCCTCTTCCTCATGCTTATGGAATAAACTATTTGTATTTTTTAAAAGATTCTGTTATTCCTTTCTTCTCTGCCATTCCATTAAATCGGATCTGCTCTCCGAAGTCAGCCTCTGCCGCTCATACTCCTCAGAGGGACAGCGAGCATAGCATATCTACTTCAACCTCATTCAGCCACAATGGACAGCGCACGCGACAACCTGCATTGTACGTAGACCACCAAACGTCATATCATATTTTGCGCAACAATCAGGCACTTATAGTCTCGGACGATAGCCACCTACCCTCCTTTTTATGGTTTCAACATATCTTGAAAATTGCATCAATGTCATTATGTATCATTGTATGTCGAAATCATGGCCAGTGAAAATAAATATTTTAGAATGTACGAAGTTATAAATCATTTAATACGATTCAGTTCCGTAAAATTAAGCCTGAAACAATAACTTTTACATCTTCAAGTAATTGGTAAGGCTGCTATGGACCAGAAATTATAGAGTTGCTGGACTTGGCCAGTTTTTCCAAGACAATATTCCTATTTTTCCACGTGATAATATCCATTCTTAGGTGTGTATTTTAAAGACGGTGCAGTAATAGGAGCATATTTCATCGACACATGCACCAATGGGGAATTGTTTCCTAATAAATGGAGCACCATTATCGCTATCGCTATCGCTATAGGGAAAACCAGCTTTATTTCTGACGGCATATTATGCTTAGGTCTCATCCATGATGAGAGAAATTCAAACACAGTATAGCGGTGGACTGATCGTCAAGTTGTTGACCAATTACTGGCGTCGAACGTTATTTGCACAGACCACCAAACCGAGACTCTTTATACATCCCCGTAATGTTTTGAAACGTTCTATATTTTCTTTCTCGTTCTCATCGTATTTAGGATCATATTTTTATTTTTAAATTTTAAAATAGTTGAACACCTAAAAAATAGTTCCATTTCCAGTCAGGCAATATTTAAAGATATTTTGTCCACACAATGACAGACAGTGCCTAAGATGGTTATTCTCATTTACTAAAAAAATAACTAATTTTTACTAGGAAGAGCAAGTTTTCAGGCTAGTTTCTCAACTCCCATGACTTTTCCAGGACTTTCACGTCCAATTTCATTTTCCCGGACTTTTCGAGATTTTCCAGGCCTGTAGTAACCCAGAATTAAGGACAAGAAAGTACAAATAAAATGTTCATGGCTGAGGGCTAGAGTCATACGACGAACTTAAAAATAGTAAAATAACTCAAAAATAATAACAGCAATACAGCCATGACAGAATGAAAGAATTACAGGCCGATATTTATTCTCTCAGCGTACACAAAAAACCTTCACGAAAAGATGATAGATGAAATATCCTACCATAAACTTCGCATCCGAGAAAGAGAGGTTAAGTAAGTGAAACTTGAAACTAAGATAAAATGTTATAAGGACGGCCACTCCAACCGACTAAAGTGCCCCCAGCGCCCACTTCTAAATGTAAATTCTTACATTCCTGCAAGATGATTAGTTCCATCATTAATTCTACGTCCATACTTTTCATCCGAGAATAAGCTTCATACGTTAATCCATATTCCACCTCCCTCATTAAGAATGTTAATTCGATATTTCCGAACGCACCAGGAATGTAACCGAGTATCCTTCGCTCAATTTTTATCAAGGAGCTTGAGAAAGGATGAAGGACGCATAAAGTAGATTATTTAAAAGCCTCATCGCTTAATATCGTTACTTGAAAATATAGAGTAAGAAAATGCTCAAATAAAGTGGGAATTGTTCGGGAACAATATAATTCGGGAATATGCATATGGAAGAATAGATATGGGATAATCTTTTTCGGGAAAAATTCATTCGGGTAATGGGGTGTTCGGGAAAACGGATTCGAGAAAATGGTCGAAACCATAAATCTTTCACTCCGCGAAACGACAACTGATTTCACTCCTATGTTTACCAAGTATCCCTAAAAAATCACCATTTTTTGTGTTGAATGATAAAAATTTGCATTGCTTTTGGGGCAGAAATTACAAAAAATTGTTTTTCTACCGTTGTTGCATGGTAGAAAATTTACCACTCTAGATACAATACCTCTGGGGCCTTAATCAACTACGTAGCAGAGGGAAAACATTTTTTGAGCTTGTGGGGTACAGTTAAACTCCGCAGTCAGCAGATAAAAATATTCATTCAAATATATTCGAACTTCGCGGCATGAGGGTTAATGAAAAACAGCAAGGAGTCCATAGTACAACGTTCCATTCTGATAGATGAGGTACTACATTTTTATTGCTCTCCACATGGCATCCAAGTGGATATAATTCTCCTGGAAAATGTCGTTGCCAGAATTTGAACCCTGGCCCTTGGAATACGATTCCAGTGTCTTAACTGACTTACGGACCCAATTCCTGCATCGTTTGATACGCATGCACCATTGATAGATTTTTGTACAGTTCATAAATCAAATAAGAGAGTAGATGGCATCTAGACGGACGAAATTGAAGCCGGATTCTTTCCGAAAAATGATTAACCTATTACATGCTATTTCTCCGTACATTTTATGTGTAATTCAGTTAAAACCGTGCCTAAGGGTGGGAAAGGCTGAGGTAGTTTATTTTTTCAAGCAGCAGTACAATGAGGACATGGCTGGGCGGGTCCGACGGGGTCCAAGAGAGGTATGCGCACGTCCCCACGTCACCCGGATTCTCACACCACCGCTCCCCTAAAAGGCCTCAGAGCGTCGGCGGCGGAGAGGAAAGGAAAGACGCCACGGACGCCACTCGTCCTCTCACTGCCCGACACCCCTCCGGACATAACAATGCGCCGCGCGAATGTCAACTGTCCCAAACCCCACCCCCATCCTCATACCCCAGTTTACCCCTTCTCACCATCCTGTCAACCCCATCCCATTCTCGCAGTCCCTCGGTCTCTCTCTCAGCTTCATCTTCTGTCGCTTGAAAATAGGCTTACACACAACACATACGTCCCGGTTTTGGCCGGGGCAGTCCCGGTTTGAAGGGTGTGTCCCATTATCCTGCCCGTTGTCTGCATCACGCATCCTTGAAGGCTCTTGACTGATTATTGAGTGTTCATCACTTGGTTTCAGGACGCTCGTGGTAGAAGCGGAACTGAGTAACTTGATTTTTCAACTTCTTTCTACTTGAATAAGCTACTAGTTGAACCTGAGCCCTTTTTGGTGGGGGCCAAGGAGGTTCAACAACAGCTAGCATCAATATTTGAACTCGGTCCTTCAGAGTTTGATACTAAAACAAGCCGCCACTTCCACCGGAAATAATGTAATTTCGGTATTGCGATACAAAAAATAAAATATCTGTACACAGTAAGCTAACTTTCATACAGCGTCCCGATTCACCGACCGACACTTTAAGAGAGTTAAGAAAAGAGGTGCTAGTGTTTCATAGTAATGAGTGAAATGAATAAGTGTTGAACACGCCGAAAGAATTACGTATAAAACAAGGGTGAGAGGGATTGTAGAACATGCTGGCATTAATGAGGGAGAAAATTCTGTATGAAAAATAAATACGATTAAAATAAGATTAACTGAAACGAAAGGCGAGGATGAGAAAACAGTGTGACGTGATGAGTTTGAGAAAAAAAATGAATCAAAGAATATCACAGAAGAATATTAGCAAAACATGTGTAATGTAGAACCTATAATGACACAGAATGACTTTTAAAGAAATAACATTGTTTTGTTTTTGGCATAACTCAGATAAACAAAACAAATAGGTGACAATAATTTAATAAAAAGAAAGAGAAATTATAAGAGCATATTATAGTTTAGGGAAGTCTGAGGCTGTCAATGTCAGGAGAACTCCTAAAACAGCGGCACAAACTACAAAGGAGAGTTACTTTGGGATATTAATAGCCTTTATCAGCGTTTCGCCAATACTTGATGACAACTTCAGGGTTTCGTATAATTTTGTAAGGCCAGTAGTGACTTCCATTTAAGTAATAAAACTTTGTACTTTTCCACACTTTATTAAAAACTGCGACCGGTTCCACCTTGATGAGGCATCTTCCGCCACATTCTGTAGCCTCAACCATTCTTATGTATACATAGAGAAAATACAGATCGATTCAATATATACAGAGCAAAAAGTGAGGAAGAACTACTTGAACAAACTATGATGAACTCCCTGTGCATATAGAATGGTTGAAGCTTCAGAATGTATGCCTTATCATGGTGAAACCGGTCGCTGTTTTAAATATATGGTGGAAAAATACAAAGGTTTGTTATTAAAATGGATATCTTTCAAGCCTGAAACCTGTCAATCAAGCCTGAAACAAACAATTATATCCATTAGTGATCTAAACGGAATATTCAAAAACAGGGAACATTGCTATCTCCTATCTGCAAGCCATTTCAAAGTTTGGTATTATGTGGTGTTAAGACAACAGCCATAAAAAGGAGTGGAATTAGGAATCCCTTGCAATGTTGCTTGAGTATGTATAATAGGATTCATTACGAAACATCATATATTGATACAGAACTTTGAAGGTTAAAATCGTATTCTAACAGCACCTGCATCATCATCAGCAACGAAAATTGTTCGAAAAATAATGAGTGGATAACAATGTTTGTGGTCCCCTACAGCATGAAACCTCTGAAATTCGAACTTAATCTTAGTAACTGCACCGCAGTTTACTTCTTTCGAAAGAAATCACACCATTGCCACACAAATAAAGTGGGATGACTACATGTAAAGTAATCATCTGAATTCAAATACCTGGGAATCATCGTGAATTTAGATCCAACCAGGGGGTAATATTAAAACATTTGCGGCGATGATAAAAAAAACTAGGTTAGAGGGAATATCTTTGCATCAAAACGCAAAAGAATCGAAAAAAGGCCACACTTCGAAACTTCCGTGAGCATTTGGGACTCAGTATTAAGTGGTATTCTTTATTTGTGAGTATTCTGTGACTCATATTCCAGCTGTCCAAGTAGATATTTGGAAAGGCATTCGTATTTATTTTGTTTTTTACCATGAAAAAATTGTATTCATGATTCCCCTTATTCTATTTTTATTTTTGTTATCTTAATATTTATAATATAATATATATAATAATTTATATTATATATTATAATACTTTTTTGCATAGTCGATGTGAAATATCTAACAAGGCATTCAGAACACCAGCTTTTCACCACGAAAACAAAGCGTACATTGTATATCTTACTCTAAAGGGCATGTTCACAGAGTATTAATAAAGTATAGTATATTCTTTTCCCTCTCCTTGTGTGGCTGGTGACCTACTTCAACTGCCAAAAGCTTCTGCGGCGTTTCGCTGGGCAGTATGTACTCGTAGAAAAGTGAAGATATCCAAATCATTCCATATCGACAGAGGGCATGGATTGATAAAGTCCTTACGGCAAATAACTTTCCTGTACATTTACATCCACATACTAATCAAAGATTTGGCGCAGAGGTGTGTGGCAGGGGGGTTAGGACACCAGCCATGGAAAGGGGGGATAGGAAAAAGGAGGTGGGAGAGGACAGAGATGATTTGTGTGCAAATAATTTTCTTCTGTTATCGTCACGCTGTTTTTGTTACAAACACTAATGGTTTGTGCAAAGAAGGAATTTTTTGTACCTGTCAATTAGATAGCGTAACTCTCTTATTTTGTCACTCCTATCAGTTATAGAGATATAGTTCAGATAATATCCTCCGTGTCGTACTGAAACTCACCAGATCGGTGTTTTTTTAAGTAATTCAAACGTAGCATTGACTTCGCATTTATTTGGAAATTGAATAACTGCGACGTCATTCATTACCAGTCCATTGGAATCAGGACACAAGTCTTCACGACCGTCAATTTTCCAAATAAAAAACCTCTTTCCCACGGAGGCCGGCGCAAGCAAACCGATGTTGTCACAACGAACAGAAAGCAGGAGCGCATAAGTATCCGTGGAGATCCGTGGCTATCTCTTTATGTGCGCGTTTCATCATCACCATCCGGCCGGCACGTCTGGGAGGATAGGGATAAGGCGACAGAGAACGGCACTTATGGAGGAGGCGTAGGAAAAGCCTTTGGGAGGGACCCCCATTAATGTTTTTCGTCGCCCCGCTGAAAAGACCGCTGAGCCGACGACGCTCCCTCGGTGTTCGGCTATTGTCTGAGTTAATGGCACCGAACATTCGCGCGCGGACAGCTTCTGCGCACTTCGCGTCGTCGTTGCCAAAGGGGTAACTACGCTCGTTCCATCACGAGGTAAGGTCGGAGACCACGCATGACCACGCTGTCACCGTGGAGACAGCCGTGAATGGCCTAAAAAGGATAACGTCGGATGAAGGGTGTTCCCAAACTATTTTTTTTTCTTTTTCCTGGCTGCCCTTGCGTCTAAGCCGCAATAAAGCTTCCCGTGCTTCACGCCGCAAAAAGCCACATAGGAAGGAAAGTAATTAAACTATGGTAATAAATGACAAATCCAGAAAATTAGTCACAAAAAGTTTGCATCTATCTGAGAAATATCCTTCATCAGTCTTTCAATAGAAGCAATAACAAATGACTCCGCCTCAGAAATTTTTCCCTATCATTAGGTAATCGTGTTAGCCTCAGCAGTAGAGTTAAAATATATTTAAAAGATTACACAGACCTTACAGTTTATGAAGAACGATGAATTACTGCCCTGATAGATCACCAGAATTTCTATTTATTGCATTAACGCTGATTTATTCAGAAAAATAAAATAATAAAATCTATGCATAGAGAAAAAACATTTCAAGCAATATAGGTAAATGAAACGCTCTAATTACTTACATATATTTTCTGATTATCATTAAATAAATGGATTTTAACCCACTTTCAATTTTGCCTATTTTGAAATGATTACCACGCTAGGTACTTTAATTTCTCACGCCATGCATTTCATACATGAGAATTGCAAATAATATATAAATGTAATCTGTAAAGTATATTCTTAACGTGTTTTTAGCATCCTACTGCCTTAAATATTTACTAAATAATGTTGCAATGGATTTAGTCGATTAGCTTCATACATATGTTAATAAATTCATATTTGAGTGAACTTTCTCATAAGTAGATTCGATAGGAGTGTCGATTCAAATCCCCAAAGTTCCATTTACTGATTTGGATTCAAATGGTGAATTTAACATATTCAAGTTTGAGCTTATTACGGAACGCAATGAAACTGGCACGACATATAGCTTAGTTTTCAAAAAACTAATTTGTCAAATAAATTAGAACTTCATACACCAATCACATCGCATTAACTTTCAAATTTAATGAAAAAAATCCTTTTTAAAAATAGGGATACACAGGTTTCCGCCATGTGTAGTCTCGTTCCCATAACGTTTGACACCTCCACGCAGGGCTCCTCATGAACCCATTCTTGATACGCAGCGTACCGTGCATCAAGGGATTAGCGGCACCTGCACTTACAAACTTACTATTGTTATAAAGACAAAGCAATATCGCAGCTCTTAGAACAAAGCAAGTAAACTGCTTGTCCCTTAACCCCATCTTAAGAAAAAACAAGAACACGAGTGCGCCCATGATAGTAGGAATGAATTTCTCAGGTGCCTAGAAAGAAGTAGCATGTTAACGCGCGGGTAGTCTGTTGTTATTTCTTCAGCAGGTGGCTATAACTGAATTACTACCGATGACAAAATATTAATTGGGTACAACAAAACATATCTAAGTGATCTTCTGTGAATAATGATATGACATATTTTCAAGGATTGGTTGTATGCTTAGACAAAGTGTAAATTTATACTACACGCATATGCATGGGATAAACAATTAAAATATTCAACAAAATCGTCAATCCAAAAAGCAGCATAAATCACTGTTTCCAAAAATATACGAATACTACGCAAATGATAGCCCAACATTCTCGAAAAAATAAATCAGGTCGTCTATATTCACCGTGATGGTTCATCATCTTCATGAGTGATGATTAAGAAGACAAAAAGTACCAGCACCCGTTAGTATCAACTCCAATGAAATAGTAGAACAAGCTAAAATGCCACAATATTTACAGGGATATCGTTTTTTTAGGAAGGGCCTACCCTGGCAAGTTACTATAACGACATGTTTCTTCCTGCAAGATCTTGCGGGGGATTTTACTCTGACGAAACATTCTCGTAAGATAGTGCAGAGTCAGTTTGGTTGCCGTTTACACTGGCAAAAATACGCTTCTTAAGCGATATGCCGAAACATTTAAAAGTTCTGCAAGCGGACTTGAAGAGCCCTTAACACCTAACAGTTACGTCCAAAGTCACTATCTGCAAATAACTTGAACAATAAACTTGCCAGTGTTAACCCACGTCAAGATAAAGGAGGATATAAAATTCAGGTCAACCTACATATCATGCTATTCCCTTTCGAAGAAGATACCTACAGCCAAAAGAGTACCATTTTTCGGTAACAATGAAACTACAATTTCTCCCATTGTTCAATTCTTGCTTGCAGTTTTTGCTTCAATTACATTCATTTATTTCTTATTACACAATCTTATTATTTAGATTCCTCATAGTCTTCCACTTTAGTCTCTTCTACTACATCCATTTATATAACTTTCTAGGTCTACCACTTCTTCTTAAACCATACGAAGATCGCAAATCTGTTTCGTTATTCGACTCATCCAGTCCTTCAACATGGCCAAACCTACGAAGCACGCTCCTTTCATATATGTCCATTAATAACGGAGCAAACGTTCTCTCTGTTCAAACATTCTTTCATCGCCCACTTTCTACATAACCAACCCCTCAAAATTTGATTGAAAACACTTGTAAGATACCCTCTGTGAGATACCCCATACCCTCTGTGTTTTACCTGCACTTATATTTATCCTGGCATACGCAAGTTTCACAAGCATACAATAAATTTGGTAGGAGTGCACTTCTGTGTATCGTGACTTTGCTTATTAAGAGAAACACATTCCTTGATGTGCTCAAGTCTAACGTACCTACAACTACCTACTACCACCAGGTTTTTTCAGGCGTTTCTCCAAAAATAATAATTTCATGGACACGCTATTATTTGCAGGAACCACGAAGGAATCTTGTAAGAAAACCCATGTACCTATAGGAGCCTAAAGCTCTGGGGCGGTTATCCAGAGCTTTACACAAGCCAGTAAGCAAGAGTCATCTGGCGGCGGACACAATAACTTCCTCAATCGCGACTAAGTCTGGTGAACGATTTGATTCGAACTGAACTGAGGAAAAAGGCGCGCTCATTTACAGTGAAGAATATAATATGAATAGGAGAATAAATATGAATAGTTTACTGTACCCTGTTTAAAAATTTATAGCCAGAATATTAACCAGAATAGCATTTACATCTTTTTTTAATTAAATCGCCTGAAATGGAAAAAAAGCATAACATGTAGAATATGAATTGCAAAGAGCGGAATTATCACATATTCATTTCAGAGTAAAAGTGGCCATTATTTCCTAAAACCATTGCGATTTTTTATAATGGGATATTTTAATTATTTTACCGGTACAGCCAAGCAAAATAAAAGATGTAAACACTCAACAAAGTACAAATATCAAAGCTAAATAAAACACGCAGCATATGAAATGCGTACGCAGTACTTGAATAGACAAAATTTACTGATATGATAACATATCGATGGATTTCACTGCATGAAGTTTTTACTCCTTCCAGAATTGACTCGGACAGTAATAGGTTTTCAGATTTACATGGCACATCGATATTTTAATTCATTTCTAACAGGAATGCAATAAAATAAGAAAGGTAAAATTATACTTAGGTAAAACATGTCTAAACATGGAACTTATAATGTCAATAAAATTCGGAAAATGCTTTTATTTTTGGGCAGGGACATATATTACCACACATTACTCACCTAGAGATATCTAAAAAGATTGTCGACTCTGCCTTGATCATTCTCTAAGATAAGGCTTATATTTCCCATAATTTCGGAAACTAATAGTAATAGTAGAAAGCAAGAGCCTGTGGTAATATGGCTGACTCTGCTCATGTATCAAATAAAAAACTAATTACCTCCGCCCGCTCTATCTACCAATATTTTTATATTAAGCATACTATATTCTTTCACGAAAATTTAATTGCTTTTTATATCTCGTAATTCATCCACAAAACCGTAGGATAATTTCAGATCTTTAGCACTTATTATATTTAATCATGGACGCGTCTAATACGAGTATCATCTGCGTCCCTTGGACAGTTTACCAACTATGCATAGATAAGAGTACTAGAATAAATATACTAGTGGATAATGAGCATATAATCCCGTAAGCCAACGCACGACGAAGAATGGCCGGAGAGATCAAGTAGATCAATTAAGTACGGATAGCAAAGATGATTGCGAATGTTTTTTTTGTAATAAATGGGCAAATTTACGACGGGTACAAATTGTCCCATGTGCTACGCAAAATTATGTCTTTAAGAGCTTGTAACTTAATTTCACTAGTTATAAATCTCCTAGTAATCAATAAACAAGAAAAATTACATCGAAATATAATATTAAATACATACTCGAAGGACCAAAATTAATCTACGATATTCTATCACATGACAATGATTTATAAATCGAATCTTAAAGAATGTGTGTTTGTAATACCCTATTTTACGGTAATTTATGAATTTCAACATCAAGACATTGATGCCGATTAGTAGTTAGATATAATAGATTAGAATCACCGGTAATTAAATTTTTAATAATGGCTTGAATATGAGGAGCTATTATGACGAGGAATTTAATGATCTTGCTATCTATATCACAGGGTAATTGATACGGCAACAAAAATTAAAGGCTCTTGTACTTCACGTTAGAACATTCGGAGCAGCATTTTAATCGTACTATAAAATGAAATTGTCCGAGAGTTTCCATGGTTCTTTTATAGCTACTGTAGTCCTTTTTTTACGATTGGGCGGCCAGAATCTCTCATTACCAGACTATTGGTAAAGTAAGCCATAACATTGCAGAAAGAGAAGGGGTGGCGAAATCGGCGTGTAAGAGTTCGCATTTGCTCATTTTAACCTGAAAAGATAAGATCCTCGCACGAAATTCTTCGGTTCTGAGGAGCAACTTCCACTGTTACAGTCCAAAAACTTAACCGAGCGAGAGTTTGACGTCATCTTTTTCTTTCTTCCCACTTTCATTCAAAAGGCTTGCCCCTGTTTCCTTCAGTACATGCTCAGATTATCCATCTCTAAATTGTGTCGACATTTTTTCCTTGGCCTGCTCACTGATTTTCTTCCTCTTGAAGGATCTTTGTCCATTCTTCTGTCTTCCATTCTATCTTTGAGGCCATTTCATTCCTGCTTCCATCCGTTAACCAATTCGTTGATATTTTATAAATGTTTTTCACTTTTGATTGTATTCCATTGGAGTTTTCCAGAGAATTTTTGAAGAATTTTCATTCCTGCAGTGTCTAGAATTCTTTTAGTTCTATTTGTCTTCGGTCTTGTCTCTGACATATTGTTCATTATTTATTTCGGCCATAAATAATAAATTATTTTTAAAAAGTATAAAAACAAATTTTTACGCCATATAAAAAGAAGCGAAACTTCACATAGAAATAAAGATTTCTCTTCAAATAGGGACATTATATTTTTCATTTGTTACACCAACATGCAGAGGGGAACAATCCAACAAAAGCATCAAGGCCAAGAGGGGTGACAACGCAGCTTTCGTCTATTTTTTTATTGAACCAACCAGAAAGGACAACCATTTCCGTGTTGACGCTCTGTAGAATATTCTTCTTTTATTTTTCCGAGAGTTCATTTAACGAAGTTGGAGACATTGGTCTGAATAAAATTGTCACTTTGCATAAAATGGCCATTTAGTAGAAAAGCAAGTCGAATTCCGTTATTCTAGCTAATATGCGTGGACTAATTTAGCTTTCTCTTTGTCACGCAGCATGCTATGACATAAACTAAAGGCACGTTCAACGTTACGTCGTCTTCCTGTCACGACTGGGGTTTTACATCTTCAGCAAAAACACTCGGTCTATTATATATATAAATATATAAATTTTTTAGCATGTCAGTCAGTCATTCTGTATTCATTTTGTTTATTTCTCTCTCAATTCTTGAGCTACAGAAATGTGGTTTGGTGCATTAAATGTGGAATTTCTGTCTGTATGATTTTGGAGTATTTTTGGATTTTTAGCAGTAGGTGGTACAAGGAACAATGCAAAAAAAACCGTGGCTATTTAGCTAATAATCCGTAAAAACTGCTTAACAACGATGAATTTCTTTAGGTTGGCAACGGTGAAGTAAACAAACAGTACTCATTAAATTGCAATCAGTTACAAACCTTGTGGGCATATAAGCTTTGTTAATTTATCTTTTTCAGGTAAATTTTGATTGCACTACGATATCTGTATTACTTTATTTTCATTTCCGTCAAATGAAAGTGGGTTATTTTTTTAATTTTGGTGAAGGATCATAGCCACATGTTTAAGAAGATTTGGAACCACTTTTCACAAAATTGAAGCATATGTGATGAAGTGACTCTGGCATAAAACTATAGTTTAGTGGAATTTTTTCACTAGAGTGATTGCTGTAATTCCTGAAATGTATCGTTTGTATGTAAACCACCAACCATTTTACACTTACGCAGAAGCAGCAGTAAAGTATGTTCGTAGTATTTTATTTAAATTAACGAAATTAGTAGATAAGAGCCATGAGTTAATTAGTTAGCGATTAACCTTCTATTAAATTCTTTCTCTCTGTTTTCTTCTGCTTTTACGCGAATGAAGGCGAAACTCGACAATTAGTGAAGATATTTAGAAATTATCCGGGTGAATGTTTAAATGTATGCCACTCCAAAACAATAAGTTTCATGTCAAATTGCTGTATACTCAACGTTAGTATAATCAATTAAGTGTTTTGATATTGCCGTTCCCTTGATTTAGTTTTATTGCATAAGATATACGATTAGCTAGCGTTAGGTGAAATGAACCTCAAGAGTTTTCCATGCATTAAAGTGTCTGGATGAATACCTATGTCGTAAACGTTTCAATACATTTGAGTGTGCCGCTATCTCAATATTGGTACAAACTTCACATCGAAAGTTTAGAAGTATGACTTATCCCATTACGAATACTATATGAATGTGCGAGAAACTGACCTCGGAGATAATTCATTACCAGTATAAGTTAATGTATCTCAAATATTGCTTCCGTTCTTGCTGCTTTGGGGAAGTAAAATTGCCAGTGGGGCACCTAAAAGAATGCAACGTGCAAAAAATAGCTTACTGTTTTTCTAGAAACTCCAGCTTTGATGACATGACAATGACCACCCATTAAAACTTTTTGCAGTTTTTCGAGACTCCCGGGTTCATCTTTCAAAGCGAATCTATATTTCTCAGACGGGGACTTCCTGCAAGGCAGGCAGCAGGTCTGCTAGTCTATCTATATACATATATATATATATATATATATATATATATATATATATATATTAATTTTGTAGCGTATCAGTCAGTCTGTTAGCCATTCTGTATCCATTTTGTTAATATCTCTCTTAAGTTTTGAGCTAGAGAAATGTGGTTTGGAGCATTAAATGTGGATTCTCCGTCTGTATGATTTGGCAGTAAACTTAGTTTGGTAGTTGTCAAATTTTGGGGTTGTTTTCAATCCCAGTATTGTTAACATTGACACCCATTAGAAAAAGCATTGAATTCGGTGCAGGTTTTTCTGAATTGGATTTTTTTAAATTACTTGCACTCAAGATATTGGATGGAGATTTGCATCATAGAACGCATAACAGAATGTAATAATTAATTCTTGCATTCAATTTTATTATGCGCTTCGTTTTTGTCCAGGTACTGCGTTTTTATCTCGAAATTCATGAATTTTTCTTCCTTTTCAACAATAGATATTTCTTTGGCAACCGGGCTTACCCATTTAATAGCAATTTTATGAATGTCTATTCACTCCTGCAGCCTTTAAAATCCAAGTTCAGTGACTAATTTGATAGTTGTAGTCAAATGACTACAGTTGCCCGTTCGCCTTGCCTTCTCAATGACATCAATAAGGGTCGATCGCTTCAAGTGCGTGGATTAAATATGGAAAATCCATGATTTTCGCGTGGTCAATTATATGTCGCATGCTCACGAGTGGGACAGATCAGTAAAGCCAAATTCAACACCAGCTGATGAACACAACGCTTGCCTCAAAGCATCGCATCTTTGGAGACGTATACAGAAACTCATGTTAACGACCAATATGCACGTAAATCAGCGCAATGTGTTAACCATATTTTCAAAACAGCTGTTGGACATCGGTAATGGAAAAGGACCAGTTGATGCCGACACAAAAAATATTTCAAATCCATTGAACTTTAATATCATTGTTCCATCGATCGAAAAATCATTTCAGAGGTTTTTCCACAAGTTGTCACCAATTACAAAAATCACCGATTGCTTTGAGAACGCGCTATTATGGTAGAAAAAAACACCGACGTCAATGCAATCAACTACGCCATCCACGAACGAATTTTGGGCGAGTCTGTCACCTAGAAATCGATTGATAGCGTCATGAATGCGGACGAGATTTTTAACTATCCAAGAGTTTCCTCTGTTCATAGTTACTGTCCCACCACTGCCAATTTGCCACACGTTAGTCAAATCAATCAAAGGGCAAATTTGGATGCCAAGACGTGTACTTCAAGTGTGGGTTATTTTAGGATACTTCAAGCATACTATGCTAGCTATCAACGGTAATTTCAATTGTGCACAACATGCACTACGCAATCACTTTTTGTTTATCACGGCGAAAATATGCAACGAAAGACTCAATTTGATGAGATCATTAGCGCCAACTCACATTTACTAATGATTTCCCATCACGCAGTTATAAATTTCCCAACTAAACATCTGACTAAACAATAAGAAGCTCCTGTATTACTTTTTGTCATAACTTATAGTTTCAAATTCATCATTTTTTATACCGTCCATTAGATAGCCAAGACTGGGATCAAATCTTAAAGTACATATAGAATTGTGCGCTATGTTCTTTAATTAATCAAAATTCTTCCATGAATTATTAAAAGATATTCAATATAACATAATACCGTTAGTTCATTTTAAAATTCTAATTTAACATTAATCTAAAAAAATTAAATAAAAAATAGAGAGAAGAAAGCAAAACATTGCACATTGATGAATATTTTGGAATATTTGGAATGAGGACAATTTAGATAAGGATTATTTGGAAATTAATCGACTAAAACCCAGTGAAAATAACAAAAAATTTCAAAGTAACTTTTTGCAACAATGAGGCTTGAATATTACGAAACAATAAATTACCCAAGTCTACCAGTTGAAGGGTCTTTTGCCTTCCGCACTCCGCTTATACTAAACCCTCTGACCTTCCCGAATAACCTTAGCCTGGTCGGAAATCTCGCAATTAATATTCATAACTCGACTGCAGTCGTATTTTGAACGCACGTCCACGGTAATTTGCGAAATGGCTTTTCAACTTCATTAAAGAGAGCGTATCGTGGAGATATACCCGGTTGCCACTGAGTGAGAGGGAGAAGTAGAGAGAGAGAGAGAGAGATGAAAAGAGAGGTCGCTATGTGGAGGCGGGAAGGGAGTTGACACCATCCAGGCAACCGCTTAGCATAGGGTTCATTTATGAAGCTCTCCTCTGATGGACAAAACGAATTTTAGGGCCCTCAATTCCAGCCCGACAAGGCTCTGCCATCAGGGAGGACGGTATACTCCCGACGGAGAGCGCTTTCCTCTCCATCTCTCTACCCTTCCCACAACCCACTGAATCTCCTCTCCTTATCATCCTGGTCATGTCTCTTTTTATCCAGATCCTTCAACTCTTCTCCTCCTGCTCCACTACCACAAGACAAGCTTGAAAAATTCACGGTGGCACCGAAAACTACGAGACGGCTTCATTATCATTGCTAAAAGAAAATAAGCATCTACGACTACTACTAAGCAATCCGCAAAAGTCACAACAATCAGAGTGAAGGAAGAAAGAATTTTGAAAAAATTTAAGAAGGTAATTTTTTTGAAGGACACTGGGCTTTTGAAAAGATTAATAGAGGTCTCTTGAGGCGTCACTTTTAAATTTCTAACAGTAGTGATGAATAATTTTAGCCCTGTACTATTTTCGCACTTATTTTACAAGCCGACCAAGGTTTCAACACATTAGCGTCACTATAAACTTAATGCATTTTATTTAGAGATCCTTTATACCTATTAGTTTTATAAATATGGATGCAATATCCGGGTTTGCCCAAAATATATTAGATGAAGGGCATTATAGTGATTTGGAGTCTTAAGTTTTTACATTTAATGAGAAATATTTAAATTAGAATTTTTAGAAATATATGAAATTGTCAACTGTTGTGTACGAACTCCACTTTGTAATGACTACGTACTTCACCTCTTCTAAGAACTTGGCTACCCGTATTTAATCCAGTTGTTTTATCTTTTGCTACGTGACGTAAATCTATTATTCCTTTTCTTGCCTGACAATCAATCCGCTTGGTGCTCCACTGACGTGTTGGGTGTTTCATCTTTGTTTTATCATCGAGGCCCAAGTCAGATTTGTTGTTCTGTGGTGGTGTTTTTTTTTCTTTGTGACGCAAGTCTTCCATTTGAGACATTTGGCTCGTAGTTCCCCCTCCCCACCTTTTCCTTCAAATTGATCTTTCCGTAACCTTTCATTCCCCCACCACCGCACCTTTGTAACCCTCCTTCTGTTCTTACAAAACATAAGGGCTCGCTAAATAAGATGTATTACCTTGATAATGACACTAAAATTTTGAAACCTTTGCTGGCAAATAAAATAAGTGTGAAAATCGTACGTTGTTATAGTTCTAATATCTTCAGTGCTATGCAAATTTTCCTGGTAACTAAATTTTTCTATCTGCTCTAGTTTATGCAGTCCTACAGTTACGGTCAGCCTAGCTTTCTTTGTCCTAGAAAATCTCATTGCTCTAATTTTCTCTTGATTCATCTTCATACCATATTTCCGGCATTGACTTTGTAGTGTTTCTACCATAGTCCGCAATCCTCTGGATTTTTTAACCGACATTAAAAGCTGATATCCTTATAATCTTCCCAAAGGGGACGATGGGTAGCCTTGTCTTAACCCAATACCAGTAACTGCCCACCCTGAATCTTATTCAGCCTTGGAATGTTTTTTTTAGTTCGGCCCAGAAATAATCTTTCCAAACACTTTTTTAAGGATTCGAATAAACTGTTAATGGGAATACTGGCAGCTACAAAAAAACAACATCGACCTTCATAGGTAATTTGGAGTACATAAATGTATTAGTATTTATTATTAAGGTAATCTACCAGTTAGGGTAAGTTTAAATGGAAGTGAGGTAAAAGTCCTTTATATTTTTGGATAAGCAGTGCCTTATATATACCCATACAATTTCTTTCTTCATTTCAGCATACCGCCTACCCTTCATCCCGTCCATTACATTTAATTTCTTCATTCCCCATCTTCGCTTACCCAACATCCTCCCCTCTATCACGGCCTTCAGCAACCCTTCATCCCTCAATGGCTGCTCCAACCACCTACTTTGCCTCTTTCTAATATCACCTAGAAATTTCCTTTCCTCCTCCAAGATGCCAAGCACTTCCTCCTTCGTCTTTCTTTCCACCCACCGCGCCTTCTCCATGCTCCTCCTCACCCACACTTGGAACGACGCCAGCCTCTTCTCGTCATCTTTTCTTAGGGCCGAAGTTTTAGCAACATTCAAAACTACACTCCATATAAAACTCTTCACCAGCCTCTTCTTTAAATTCTTACTCAAGTTCCCGGTTATCAGCTCCCACCGATCGCTGATCGCTCCTTCAAAGTTAGCGATTGGAGGCAGCTTGTAGTTATATGAAATTTTACAATAATTTAGTTTTACTTTGATTTCATTACCAAAAAACTGCAACTTCTCTTTGCGCCTCCAAATCGAACCATGTCTATTTCGACATCGCCTTCTTCCCTTATCTTCTTCTACTGTCTCCTTCCGTATCTTAGCATGCATCATCATTCCTTCCTCTCCGACCTCCGGCATACCACGAATAAATTCAGCCTTTTCATTCACTCTCATTGTTATATTCAAGCGTTGTCTCCATGCGCCATTTGCTTTCACAAACGAACTCCCTCTCCCTACTTAAGTTTTAACAAGAATTTCCACGCACGGAAAGGTTTTACCATCCACTCTCACCGGCTACTTACCCGACCATCCTTTTCAACAAATTTATTAGTTACTAAACTCATCACACGGTTTTGTAATAAATTCCTGGTTGGTCCAGCCGATGGAGAGAATTTGATGATCTTACTACTGATATAACTTTTCTATGTCTGATCTCTTTTTATTCTAATTTCTGCTCAGCAGCAGCTAATCACCTCGATAATCATGCTATAACCACCTCGATAAACTTTTCCGGGAGCCAAGAAGGACCAACTGGATAAAAACTGAAAGACAAGCCACATATCCCGACATATCTCCCAATTTGCATCAATGTTACATTATCCATGTAATTCATAATATCATATGCACGTCCGAAAAAGGCGTTTACAGTCTTAATGACATTTCCTATTCCAAAAATTAAGAGGACAAAAAATACCTTACGAATGCGTCAAGTTCTACATGAAAAAGTTCATTTTATTGACCGGTAGAATCAAATATGTTCTTCATACCCGTGCACATCCCTGTGTACATGTTCCTCACTGCAATTTCTCGGTAAATTATTGCTCAAGACCTAGTAGATAAACTACTCACTCTATCTACACAAATTAGCAGTCGATTAGCATACATATATCAAAAATCCGCTACTAGAAACATTCTTTAACGCCGACATGGACACTTTATCTACTCCATAGCAGGCGAAAAACAATCGATACAGCTAAAGCACTATAGATGACTAATCCCCCTAGAGTGAGATATAAATGATAGCTATAGCGTCTTCTAATGCCAATTTTCAGTAGTTACTTGGAAAAATATCCTTTACTACTTCCAATATGGTCTGGAGAAGAACGTGATTCTTCCGGTGCACTTTAATATGTTGGAATATTAAATAGTTTCATGCTTACCTTTATGGATATCGATATTCAATAGAAGTAAACACCACTATGTATTTTTTCACCGGAATCTACAGAGAACTACTACTTCCAAAGCATCAGTGTTATCATCGGCTAACGGCGTCAATTGGTGATGAATACGCCGATACGTTGAAACTTTTACCATGAAAAGATCCTATTTAAGCGCACAGCTCTTAAATACGATACATAATTTCCTACCTAATTCCAAATATCAATTATCTTTATATATATATATATATATATATATATATATATATATAAACTTTGTCACAAGTGTGACTAAAATGAAAACACATAAAAGGACACTCACACGGGTTGTAAATTTTTCGGTGGATCGCCGCCACCTTCTTCAGCGAAAGGTATAGGAAGAATGTATAATATGTAGAAGAATGTAATATATATATATATATATATATTATAGATAATTATATTCCAGACAAGCTGGTTGGCAAACTTGAAACCATGCTAAATTCTGGTGTAAAAATAAATTGTAGCTTTTACTTCGGTTATAATCTCTTAGCCCTGTATCTACTCAACTGCTTTTCCACATGGCGTCTTTTTCCTCTTGTTTAATTTTTTTATCACTATTTCCCTCATCTCTTTCCCGCATACCATATAGGTACTACTACCTCAAACTGAACCAACGCCACTCAATCGTAATCACTTTTACCTTTGTATTAGTTTCCCCCAATTCAGACGGTGTTCCTCTCAGTTCTTATTCAACCCTCTCATCTCTGCATCGCCTGTCCGACATAGAATGGACCCTTAGAATGTCCTTTCACAATCTCACAGCCCACCAAGTCCTCCATCAATTCCGGCAATGTTCCTCTTTCCGAAATCGCCATCCACTCTCGTCCTTTTCACTCAATTCATCTCACACCCAATTCCGGCATCAGGTGGCGAGCCAAATCGGTCAGCAGGACAATACGGGCTCGAAACTTCAAAAAGAATAAAATTATACGTGGGCGGCATTTTAGATTCACCCCAAGCTTGAGCGCAGTCGCTTTGAGTCCCTGGATTTTTTTCCACATTTATTACGCCACCTTTCAGGGCGGAACGGAATGACAAGAGGAATTAGGCGAAGTGTAGTGGTAGTGAAATATGGTTGCAGTAGCTGGCGCCTTGCGAGACGTTAAGGACGGTAATACTCGTATGGAATGGGTTGGATAAGGAGCGGAGTGGAGAGGACAGCACGTGAAGCGAGCCGCATCGACATAACTGCAATTAACTAGAGAGGGTGGGAAAGTGTAAACAGCGCAATTCACAACAGTGCTTACGATCCAAACAAAGCTGGGTCAAAATACACTGCTATTGTTCGCAACTCACCGGGGAAAAAGTCAATCTAAGCAATTGTATCAGTATGAATACAGATATAAAGTAGATGTGTATAAAAGATTGAGCATTTATAAGTTGGCAATGAAATTTTTCTATCTTGGGAACCCTACCAGTCAAACGCAGACAAACTTGATCTCCGTGGAGGGCAAGTTCGTAGGCTATGGACTCTCCCATTGAACATGGCACTCTACGCAACAGCCACAATGTTGCGCTACCACTATAGTTACGGAGCTTTCAAGCAAAAGATCGTGGAAGAAACGCAAAGAAAACTGGAAGGAAAGCTTTATTCACTGAAAATCTATTCGCCTTAGAAAATGGGTGGTACGCATCAAAGAGGGTGAAATTTGCCATGAAAAAATTATTTAACCGTGATTAGGTCCCGGATCCCCGGTCAGATGTGTTGGCCAGTTACACCACCAATGCGAATTTCACCCCCCTTGGTCTGCATCTTTACATCCGTGCGCGTGACTGCGCACCACATCATTTGCGAAATCGCATTGTTTGAAAAAAAAATTGATAGAAAGTGCTCTAATTATTTTTCCTTTTGGTGACCCTGCGTGCAATATGCCCACCATGGTAAATTCAGGGCAAAGGGGAAATGACTTATTTACTTCCAATCCTCACCGTCCCCTTCGTCTAGGGTTGGGATAATGGTAAGTTAAAAATTCAGGGCATCTTAACGTTGTCATTTCATAATAATGGTGCATATGGAAGAGACTCTTTCATGCAGAAACAGCCAACGCGAAAAAAATTGGCGCCAACGAGAAAAATTGGCACTCAAAGTAAAAATGGCATCAACAAACAGGTACCAATGAGCCTATACATATAAGGTCGTAAAAATAACCGACACCAGCATTTCTACCTGTATACACCTGCTGGAATGTTGTCAAAACATTTCAAACTGTCTAAAAAACAACGATGCGGTGAACACCCGAGAGATGCAACCGTTAATGGTTCAAATATGTTTGCAAACATGTATAATTTTCATATTCAATTACAAGTCAAAATAGCCTTGGAAAACTTGTTACTCTACTTCATAGAATATTTCTATTTAGATAATATTCTGAACAAATGCGTTGTTTTTCATTTATGCATTATCGTGAAACTGGGGGTATTTTACGTCTTTGAAATTATACAGAATCATTGGTATTGCTTAAATGGAATCAACTTTCAACCTCTTCTTGTCATCAGAGACAGAAAGAAATCCTAGCAGCACCAATTTGTTGCCAGATGTAAGTACATTGACTGTGGTATTCGTTAGCCATTGACAAAATGAACTACCAATGTTACGAGTCCAGCTTTTTAAAACCGTAAATAAGCGGATGTGTAATTATTAATTAACTACCGTAAGAATGGTATTGGTTTATGATTCATTTATTGGTTTTAACTACCGTTAGAATGGTAATGGTTTAATTCAACAGAATGTCTGCTTTAGAGAATTAGGAAATTTTTCAAATTTTTTAGTTAGGTAAAAACATTTTAAGAACGCCAAAATTCAGGATAATCTCTTATTTATTAGGACGTATGGCAACCCTACCTCCGTCCCATTTCATCCACCCCTTCAACCAGGCTAAGCCCCTCGGTGACCACGAGTTTTGCGTATCCGAGAGCCATGAGAATAGACATGTACATACGAGAAATAGGTTAAAATAATAATTATTAATATATTATCTGTGCCCCGCATGCATTGCAATGCTTCTTTTTCTTTCTAAGTAGGCACACATATACAAAGCAGACACATTTACATGTTCAAAATAAATGAAAGAAAATTATTTTTTGTGTATTAAATCAGAGTTGAACATTTTATCCGAGTGCTTTCGGATATTCAATATATTTGGTCTTACCGCCTTCTGCAAAAACAAACAAATGGTTCGGCTGTCCCACTCGTGAGCATGCAACATATAATTGACCGTGTGTAAAGCATGGATTTTCCAGATTTAATCCACATACTTGAAGCGATTGACCTTGTGCCTTGTTTATTGTCATTACGAATGCAAGGCGAACGGGGAACTGTAGTCGTTTGAAATCAAATGGCATGTCGGTGGGAATAATGGGAATACGTGGAATAAGCACATCTTCTCCTTTTGACTTGCCATTCAGAATTTTCGCTTCAATGACGTTTGGTAGCAGTTGTTTGACATTGAGCCTGGTTCCATTGCACAATTGTAGTGCATACATATTACGCAAAAGAATTATTACTGCACCAAGTTTGAGTGACAATTTGTGCGGTGGTACACCAGCAACATCCTACGAATTCAAAATCTCAATTGGATAATTAAAAATCTCGTCCGCATTCATGACGCTGTCAATCGATTTGTAGGGCACAGACTTGCCCGAAACTTTTTCGTGGACGGCGTAGTTGACTGAATTGACGTCGGTGTTTTTTTGCTGCCAAAATAGCACGTTTATAGGTCATTGAGAAGGCATGGCAAACGGGGAACTCGATTCATTTGACTACAACTATCTAATTAGTCACTGAATCTGGCCTTTAAATGCTGCAGGAGTGAATAACCGTATCATTCTTGCAGCAATGAAATCGCTATTAAATGGATATTCACGCCTGGTTGCCAAGGATATTTCTATTGTTGAAAAGGGAGAAAAATTGATGAATTTCGACATAAAAACGCAATCATACTAATATATAAAAATTGAATGGCGTATGTTTGTCTGTTTGTCAGTTGCTCAATCACGCAAAAACTACAAAACTGATTGAGCTGAACTTTGGCATATAGAGGGAAAATGTATCTGGGATGAACTTAGGCTATATTAGAAATCCCTCAAAACCCCGAAGGTCGTCCCTGGTGGTCCAAGCTAAGCATTGGGTTCGGTGCAGTGGTTTCATTTATTGCTTTTTAAAATTACTTTCACTAACGATAGACGGCTGGGATTTTTTTTTCTCGGATGACCGAATAAATTTTGTTTCAAATTCATTCAATCGATTTTCTTTTACCGCCTGGAAACGCCTGACTATCATTACGATTTCGAACGGTTTTTTTGACCAATTCCCGCATCATAAACTTTACGAGTTATTTATATATACTTAAACGTGTTTAAGTGCAGTAAACGTAACTTCACTCAATCATCGCGTTGCCCTTTTAAGGCTCTCACTCGTCATTGCGTTTCCCTTCCTTGAACTTAAAAATATATTAATCAACATGGCTAATATAAAATAAGTAATCTTTAAAATAAATCTTCTAGAGCAAGAGGGATGTGTCCTTTGCGAGAAAATGAGCCCTTGAAAGAAAAACGACAAACGTTAGACTTGGATGCTCAAAGACATGCCCACCAGCGATCTCATTACCATCTCCCCGTGGTGTTTCCAGGGTTACGCTAAGAACCGCACAAATGTCATCCTAACCCAACCTACGGACGGGTAACCAACTTTAAATATGGTTCAAATACAGACCCATCTGTTCTGAAAATTCAATCTGAATTAAGATGGCGGAAATTATAATGACATCACTACATGCTTCTTACCCGAAAGAACGGAAATTCTGCGCAATGAACGACATCCGTGCCTGAAAATCGATAAGTGCATTAGGAATCACCACAGATTTTTTATTTAGCAACCGAAACCAATGATTATGGCTATCAATTATGCCGAAGGCGCAGTCCGGGAGATGGAGGATTCATAGGTCAAATAAACATGGTTTCTGATGAAAATGCTCCTTTTGACGTTGTCAACCACTGGATTATACTCTACTCTCCTACCCTGATTAAATACTCAACGCACATATCCATGTTGAATAGCGCAACTTAACTGAGTCATTGAATGCGAATATATTTATGCAAAAAAGGGAAGCCATCAAGCTGTTATTCACTCAGAAGACGGCTCAAGAGAACTGGAGGGACGAGGTGACCATCTATCAACCTGGGTGCTATTTAAGTAGTAATGATTCTGCAGGGCCCATATGTGGGTTTCCCATGCATGAAAGAGGACCGACAGTCACCCATCTCCCCGTGCACCTGGAATACGGTCAGCGTATTTACTAAAACGAACACAACATACAAGATAGGTTACGAACTCCTCAAATGACTACGCTGACAGTATTTTTCAGGCTTTGTGGTTTTCTTATAAAATGCGCTCAATGTTTTTCACCCCCGTTGAATTTTAACGGGTACCTCCCACTAGTAAATTCATAAATCTCTACTTCTTCTATCGAATAACCCATTTGAGGGTGCGATAAATCACTTCTGGATATGCCTTTCTTGATTCAATTTTCTTTCTGTCCATATTTCCTTCATTCTTTGATGAAGGAAATATGGACAGATTGAGAGTGCCTTTCCTTTTGTTCTTGCGTCCATTTTCTTTCATCCCTCGATTATTCATAATTAATAAATCTCTATATATAAAACAAAGTCGGATTAATTACACCATTAATAACTCAAGAACGGCTGGACTGATTTCTATGATCTTTGATATGTTGGATTTGACTCCGCCCCGAATAGAAATGACATTTTCAATAAAATATTTGGAAGTATGATGAATAAGCTTAAATTTCATCGGGGATACTATTCCATTCATCAATTGCTCCATTTTTATTTTAAAGCAGATAAATAAAATCTGGGGGTTACACCAATAGAGCCGGTTACTGGTCTACTTGGACCTTACCCGGTTTGACCTCTAAAGGGGGGAAGGACTCCAAGTCCATAGGGTAAGGGAGTAGGGGAAAGAAAGCGACACAATCACCCCATAATTAGGGGAGACTACGTCATGTGCGAAACCCTTCACCGGGTGGTCCGAACACCCGGCAGGCGAAATTTCTCTCCCGAAGGGTTTTTGGACAGACACAATTGTGTGAGTGTCCCTCTGACCCTTCGAGCTCGTAGCCTTAACCCCCCTTGAAGGGATCCTCCGCCACTACGAGGGTAGGCGGATGGCTCGTTCTTTGTTCATCAGAATCCAACCGTGGGTACCGCCCCCCTTCGGGGTGCCAGGCCAGCAATCTTCTCCGAAGAACCAGTTTACGAAACCTTTGGCGGAGTCCCTGCGCCAGAGCCCGTTCAGCTACCAAGATCCGGCGCCAACCGGATTGCTCCATTTATCATCATCATCATATTATGAGTGTTTAACGATTGTCGTCGCATCTCGTTTCCCGTTTTCCATTGTTCTTTATCGAGCCAGTCCCCTTCTAGCAGATAGTATTACACTCGCGCTATCATCGCTTCAGTGACTCCTCCTCTCCAGGTTCTCGCTGGTCGTCCTCGTTTTCTTCTTTCCAGGGGAGCCCTCCTCCACACCCGTTTAGGCCATATGGTGTCTTTTATTCTTTCCAGAAGGCAATACCACACAATACGGTTTCTCTCATCGGTATCAATTATTGTTACCTAATTACATTACCTCCCGTATTCTTCCGCTGCAAAAATTGTCCAATCTAGAAATACCACTGCTTCTCCTCCAGAAGTCCATTTCTAGAGCTATTAATCGTTATTCCTGTAGTTAATTTACTTCCAACGTTTCTGAGCCATATGCTGTTATGCTTTCCAGGATTGACCGATTCATAATTTGTTTAGTTGACTTTGTGATATTTTTTATCTAAAGCAAATAATTAAGCTGCCGTTTCACTTTTATCCTGGCCAATCTTGTTATTCGCCTCATTGGCGTTTCTATCAATCGTGGATAATGTGACTCCCAATTATTTATATGCTTTACTTCCCTTAATCTTTCCTGACTCGATATCTATATTCTCTAACGTGTCATCTCCGACTTTAAGGTATTCTGTTTTTTGTACAGTGATTGTTAGTCCCCAATAATCATATTCTTCTTTTAACTTTCTAAGCATGTAGGCTGAATCCTCTTTATCCTGAGGAATAATTACCTGATTGTCTTCGAATTGTATGTATATAATATGTTCTCGCCGATTGTTACACCCATTCCGCTACACTTTCTTTTCCAGTTATTAAGAGCTTCTTCTAAGTATGTTTTGAATAGTAGCGGAGATAAAGTGCAGCCCTGGCGTAACCACTTTGTCACCGGAAACTCGGAAGATACTTTGTTACCCACCCTTATCATGCTACTTCCTCCGTTATATAATTCCTTAATGGCTCGCATGAAAACTGTTAGCACACCATTTTTCCGCAAGGTGGTCTATAACTTGCTATTTGTGGATGTGTGTCGTATGCTTTATGCAAGTCCACGAAGACTAAGTAGGTTGTTAATCCCATTGCAGATCTTTTTTCTATAAGATTATTTAAGGTAAAGATACCATCAATGCACGATCGTCTAGGATTTAATCCGTTTTGCCCTTCAGAATCGTTTACCTCTAGCTCTATTCTATTTCTTTTAATACGGCCGTACAGTCTGGCAAGGGATAGCAATATACTTAATCCTCGAAAGTTGGACCATTCTCGTGTGTTTCCTTACTTGAATATTGATGCACGCACGGCTTTTTTCCATTCATTCGCTCTAAGAGACTTGTCAAATATTTTCGATAGAAGCTCGTACAATTGTAGTGGGGGTGCTTTTATTAAGTCTATATATTGCCTAGGCCTGGATCTGGAATTGCCTAGGCAAAGATCTTGAGTTTCACTCGGAAAGCATACAAAGGCACATCAGACTGACAATGAGACAAAAATCATTACGGCATTACAGCGTGCACACTATATTTAGCGTGAAAACTAGCCATATAGCTAGCTTGCCATAGACATTTTGTGCGTATCAGTTCTGCTCCTTAAGTCGACACTATTATTTACGAATGTATAGGAACCTCCTTCATTAAATGGTCGTATTATTGGTTGGATTTTGGAGGGGGGCGACCTACAGTTGAGACCACCTCTCCAATTAAAACCGCATTTGCGCCATTCGGAGTAGGTATAGGTAGTTAAGAGAAGAGTTGTGTAAAAGTGGATGGGTGAAGGGAAGCAACTGGACTTACGGTTGTC
Organism: Pyrrhosoma nymphula; assembly: GCA_963573305.1. Taxonomy (NCBI): domain Eukaryota; kingdom Metazoa; phylum Arthropoda; class Insecta; order Odonata; family Coenagrionidae; genus Pyrrhosoma; species Pyrrhosoma nymphula. Next base: position 45,586,006 of record OY754334.1, read on the forward strand.
TTCCGCGCCGTATCATAGTACTGATTACTGTTTCGTCGGCTTTGCAGCAGGCGTCTTCACATCTGAAATACGTTCATCAGGTTTTTGCCATCGTTTTGAATAGGACACCTATATGGTTAGGTGTGTTCTGATTGGTGGCGGAAGAGGCGCTTTAGAAATGTGGGGGATTTTGGTTACGGTGATCAGGTAGAAGAGTGCGATAATCCTACCTACAGCCGCTGGAACACCTAAAGCATATTACGGAATAATTTTGCTTTTAATTACAAATGCAAATAATTCAGAAGCACTTAAATACCCGCGCTTAAGAAAAGAAATATTAGGAATTTCTCGGGCAGGCAGGCTTTCGCTGCGTTTCTCATATGTGAGAAAAGGGTTTCCGGAGATTTATACAACGTTGAATCAGGCTTTTTAGGTAAACTTTTTAAATGTATAGGAGCTCTATCTCAGAAATAATACAACATTAGTATGAACATATACGCAAGTTTTCTTTTCGGTTATTCCAAGCCGAATTCTAACCTCCACGCTTCCGCTTAATCGTCACTTAATGATTAGAATATAAGATTTACAACCAAATTAACGTTAAATTCATAGTTTTTAACGGTTATCGAAGCGGCATCCTATTCTACAAATTTTTGAAAGCGGCATCCTATTCAACAAATTGTTTCCTCTTAACCATAGGAAAATTGTAGTTTATTTTTCATAATTAAAAACTGGATGAAAACGAGGTTTTCACGTATCAATTCAACATCTTCAAAATTTTGAAATATGATGTAGTACCAGGTGATTCCAAGATAAATTACCAAGTCATTAATGGTACTTAACCTTATTTACTACATTTCCCTGCAGCGAAATTGTAATTATTCGTCATTCAAGCGTAGACAGACTATCAAATCCATTTTAATATTAATAGGAAATAACCAAAAGGATATTCATCATAATAAAATGAAATTTCGCTCACTATTAAGAAATAACAAAATGAATGATTGTATGATAAGAAATATTTACATCCACCGGACTTTCACTATCACCGGACTATTCACTTCTTCTATAAATTGAGGCATAATTTGGCAATGAAGGACATGTGGAGAAAAATATTTTTTTATCGAGATGAATAACATGTTTGGAAGCAAAACATGCTAACAACAAGGCCTGCGCAAAAGACCCATAGCTTGAACCTTTGCAGATTGAAAATTTAAAGGAAAAATCCGCCGGTGATATTTTGTGGGATTAAAAATGGTCAAGCACAGCGGCATAAAAGTGGAACTCAATGATAATATCAACGCGAATTGGGTGATTATTCATGGCCTTTGTCCAATTTACAGTCAAAGTGAATTCGAATCAAAATATACATAAAAAAGTAATAAAACGAGTCGTTAAAACAACCTTACCACCTTTGATAAGAGTATCATTCCTTATCACGTGTGATAACTAATTGCTAAAGCATCTCGGCTTTGTCGTGAAAAGCATTGGTTAATGAAATTTAGAACCAGAGGATGATTTGCAGAACAGGTCGTGCGATACGGGAACAATGATTCTCCAAAATGACATGAGGTGTGCTGCAAACATCTGAGTTAAATTTTCTTCCGCCACTATCACAGAGCCCTATAACTTACCACTATCAGAGAACAAAATCAAACCGGTCATTTTCATAAATAAAACATGAGTACCTAAGTTCGAATGCAGTATTTCGCTGCCAAATTATTACTTAACTGTCCTTGCATGCATGCGTTACCACAGAAAAATGCGTTACCACAGAAAAGTATTCATGTAGTTTCTTCATGTCACATATCGGTTTATCAACTGATAAAATTGACTTTCAAAAGATTTTTTTAAAAATTTTGGATTTGCAAATCCCCAATAAAATTAGCAGGTAACTTTAATTGGAATGTAGCCATTTCTGCTTCTCCAAATTATGCACTTAATTTCTTATCTCCGGGCTTTAATTCGTTTTTTTCCTACTTCTTTTCGCCGTAGCTCCGTATTATAAAGAGCTATCTTTTTAAGCATGCAAGGGACGGTAATATCCTGATATCGCATAGTTTTAAAATACCTCTAAAAAATTAAATACCTGAGTAGGTGTAGACAATCTAAGGATAGAATGAAAAATATATCTCGGAAATGTGTCAACTCACATCGGACACTAAGTACAAATCGCATCAAACTTGCATATTTTGCTTTTTCTTGGCACTCGCAAATCAAACACCGTTTTGGAACTGTGCATTTTTGTATTACAGCCTTTAAAATTAATGCTGTGTCAAATCAAAGGCTGACCCTGATCAGAGTTCTGAATCGGGCGTACTCAATGGGGCTGGACTGCCGATCGCCAAGTCGAGCAATAAGTTCGAGTCCCGTATCTCCGCTTTGACTACGCCCGAGTCCGCTCGGTTCCGCTCGAGTATCGACATTGTCTCGTACTGGGCTTGCGCGGTCGGTAAGCCCGCGTTTCATGAAAGGTGGCACATGCATTACTAATATGACCCCGGCCTGCGTGGACATACTCAATTTCGTCCCGTCGGCGCAGGTCCGACTTATATCAGATACGGTAGCCTAGCACCTGCATGACTACTTCTTTTCTATCTGGTGAGTCCGGGAGCAGTACGCCCGATGCAGAACTCTGAGCTGAAACATCACTGTGCTGAATTCAGACAGTATATAGTTAAGCTTTTCACTGTTTTTTTTTAATGAATAACTTGACAAATTACCCCGCATTCTCACAAGATGGCAAATATCAACACTACTGTCCAATAAGTTAATTAAAACACAATAAAGCGGCAGTTATCCTGAGATAATTGGCTAAATACATTAAGATGCACTTCGCAACGTAGAACTATGGTTGAGACCTAAATCTGGTTAACTTTTAAAGGCAAACGAATCAGGAAGACGGTTTCTCTTCTCACTGTTAGGAAATTCAAGCGAAGCCTCCACCGAGAGAGGAGAAATAAATGAGATTTGACAACAATAAATCCTGAACTTTTCCTTCGACACATGCATACCCATCTTATTTTCAGATGTCAATATTACTGCAGCTTTCCCTGCCATTTTCTCCGAGCATTTTCCCTCCTCCACCAAAGCTACTACAGTTCCCTCTTTCTACTCTCGATTTCGACGAGGATGAGCATACTCTAACCCTAGTGCAGAAGAGGATCGCCCCTAAGTCTCATTTTCGGCCAAATAAAATCAATTTATCAGTCTGCCTGCTGTCCATCCCATCTCATCTCCCCGTTCCCTTTCAGCTCCTCTTACACACCACCTGGCTTTTTCCACGTGTCATCCCCAGCCAATCACACTCTCTCTCCCCTTTCCTACCCCCCATCTCTCTTTTCTTTTCTCATCTTATCTTTTACCGCCATCTCACCCACATACCGTCCGCCTCAAAATCCCGTCACCCGAGTTTGAAACTTAATACGTATTTCAAATTCCGGAAAAACTATTTCCGTCCATGCTACATTAATTGTTAAGCAATAGATAAACGGTTAAAGCTAATGTGTGTATTTTAGTACAAGTACTTGCAAAGGTTTACGCTACAAAGAGTACAAAGGAAATTTTGCTCACATTCCCAGATTCATTATAATGAAGTACCATGACATCGCTTGCTTTAAACCAACGAATAAAATAATGAGCCTTAATTTTACATTCAAATGGCTCAAATAGTTATACCAGTGCTTCAGATATTACGCTTCAAACTCGGGTGAGGGAATTTTTAAACGAACAGAAGCCATCATTTCACAGCGACATTACGTTTCCTTCCCCTATCACCAATGAACTTTAAGTCCGTTCCTCATGAATGTAGGCGGGAATCGGGATCATACGGTGGCTGGAGTAGTGGCTCTCAAACTGGGTTCGAATCCGTCATAGGCAAAAATCCGGCAGGGCCAGCGTTCTTTCAGAGGAATTCCTTCATCACTAATGTAATCATAAACCATACGATTTTTAAAAATAAAATTGATGTGAGAGAAGATATTGAGAACAGCATAACGCTGAAAACTCGAGGTCACAGTAAGATCTAGCTTTGAAGGTAAAAATTCGAAAAATAATCGAAATTTGAGCATAACGAAAAACGGCCTTAATGCGTGTCCTCGTCTGACGCTATTACTGCCACCGTCGAGAGTTAGCAGGACCATGGTAAGCAGATTCCTCAGTCCTATGGGCACGGTGTGGGCTCGGGAAATTCCGGGGGCGTGCATGGAGAACGGCGAGATGGGGGACATAAAGTTCATAAATTGATGTTTACTGAGTGAAAAAATCACACAGATAAATATTTCTTTGTGGAGCTACATGGAAAAAATTCAATTTTCCTCATAAAAAGACGTGTAAGCGGATAAACAGGAAATGCAACTTTGAGTACCCCAATATTCAGAAGATCCCTCAAGTTTGTGCACTAGCGAAGAGGCGAGGGAATCAGGTCCGCACGGTGGCTGGATTATTGGCTTTCCATTCCGAGGGCCTGAGTTCGACTCCGTCATATGCGGAATTCCGGATGTGGCTGCGATTTTTCAGTAGTAGAATTGGTTCATTACGGTGCGTCTACCGTTGTGGCCATGTCACAAAACGCCTGAATGTTTATATAATTATTTAAATGCAATTCCATATATTTTTATTCATAAGGTAAAAAACTTTAAAAACATTTAAACGGCTAAAATCATTTTAAAGTGGAGTTAAAATAAAATGGCAAAAATGAGATTAGCTATTAAAAGTAGACGTCGAACTTTATCAAAAAGGTCAATTGAATGTACAATTTAAACTTATAGTCCCAGGCTTAAATTTGTGGAAACTTTTCATTTTCATGATAAAATAAAAGAAAAAAATAGTATTTGCATTTATCCACACTTCTTGTACCATACCGACCCAGATTCCAGCGAATAACCGTCAGTTTCAATGACTTTTGATATAATAAAAAAACCGGATAAATACAGATACTATGTCCATGTAAAATTTTTAAAACGCTGTGATTGTATGTGGCTGGTATTGTATGTAAGACTTGTCTAAGGTTCCCTCTGATGTTCAGCCTTGTTCAAAGAACCTAGAACCAATCACACTCAATCAGGAGGTGTTTAATTAATTATTCTATGTTTAATTAGATCCCTTGCACGCCATATAATTCATTCTTTCGGCCTCAATGTTTGTTTTTATCGTTACTTTGAAATTAGCAATGTATACGGATATAGTATTCATATACAACCATAAACTAAGCACAAATTACGGACGTCTAAAGTTCAAAATTTATTTAACCACTGTTGTTTATGAGAACAACATATATATTCCATTTACAGTTTGCTGTGAAAGGGAACTGAAGGAGTTAAGGTGGTTGGAACGATTTTTGTCAATGAACAGATTTGCGTGAAACTTTGCACGCGTGTATTTATTAGTAATGTGTGTACATCAAAGTGAAAAAGTTCCATTAAACCCTCTTTGTTTTTTTTTGCAATTCACTGTTGTTTTTACACGTAGCCTTATGGAGCATGAACTAGATGTGGATTTAAGTGCAAAGATTCTTGAATTCGTGACGTGACTTGACGTTGCACCTGTGTTTTATAGCATATTATTACGCTTGAAATTCCCCGTATGATTTTGTTTTATGAATTAATTAATAACCCAAAGCATCCATGAATTACTTCTACCAATTCCTTTGAACATTCAACTTCAGCATTCAATCCACGTAATGAAAGAAGACGGTTAAAGTTTGTGCGAGGACTAAAACTTCGCTGCAAAGTTTTAGTCTTTTCATTTCATCAGTCGCTCTTCAAATGACTTAAGGCTTTACGGATTCAATTATGCAATTTAGAATAAACTACCTCTCAAACTTGAGGAGTTTCATACCCTTGTGAGGAAAATATGACCCGATTTCCACAAAAAGACAGAAAAAACTAGCAAAAGTACTTCGTAAGGAAGGGAGAAAATTGATTGAGCAGATTTGGAGATGGATCAGGTGGTTGGAACAGGTAATTAGAGGTGATGGGAAGTTAAAGACCGTCATTAAGGACACAACAATAAAAAGAAGGGAAAAGTAAGAAAATTAATTCAATTATTGGATAAACGCTCTGCTGAAGAGAGATACACGGTTGAATAGTTATTTGATGAAGGCATAGAAGAAAAGATGCATTCCGTCAAAAACTTCTCTGACCGGTACAATCTATCTTTATCTATAAAGCTGAAACTCAGTTTGTTAGAACGTTATATACTTCCAAAACCCATGACGGATTCAAACTAAATTTGGCACACATTCTCCTTGGGACTTGAAAGGATAAGTATATTAGAGAGACCCAAGGGCCCCAGGGGCTCGAAAGTGCACCCTTTTTTAAACAACTTTTACTTCTATAAGAAAAGCATTTGATTCGGTGAAGAAGTTTTACTTGGTAGCCGAAATACGCGTATTCGACCCTCACCCTCGTCCGTTCTTGCTTGCAAGATTTTTACCGCGCTCTTTTGGAGCAGTTTCTCCCAGAAGTTGGGCCCATTTGTGTGTGTGATTGAGTGATTTTGAGTGCTTGTGAGTGTGCGTGTGTGTGTGGTTGTGTTAATAACCATGCACCTTTAGTAGGGTCTCATTAGCCTTACGAAGGATCCCAGGTTATAACCCTAAGTATCCTTACCAGGCTCCCTAAAAAATGTTAACAGTAATCAGGGCATTTCTTATGAAATATAATTACGAAAGCATACGAACTACCCACTGTTAAATTTCTTACGTCACCGCTGCGTCGGAATATAATTGAAAACAAACAAAATTATATATTTTACTGAGTCTTAAATTTAAAGACAAAATAAAAGAAAAAACTTTCCCCTACTACACTATTCTGCATGATATCAGATGACTGAAAACTAGTAAGTGATTAAAGCTAACATTGATATGCTGATTTCAGAACTGTTCTTAGTTTTCTTCTATTACGTAGTTTTTTCAGATTGGACCCAACTTAACTTCTAAGATCTATTGATGAGTGAACCCATTTTAACGTCTAAGATTTATTGATGAGTGCATTATGTGTGCCAGTAGGTAATTGTTGTTCGAGGGATATTTCTCAATACAAATAATTGAAGCACTGCTTTTTGTACAGTTGCAAGATAGACAATGTTATTGGAGCAGTTCTTTACAGTATTAAAAAAAATGTTTGTTACAAAAATAGCCATAGCGTGAAGTAGTTAAAAACTTTAAACCATAATTCTAATTTTGTGTAAAAACCTGACGTGACAGAAAAAAATGGAAGTCATTTGTAGAATCAGCAAAAAAAAATTGATTCAAGAACACCTTTTTTTTAATAAATCATCTGACAAAAAGTTTCCAAAAGCAAACTGATGTTATCTATAGGTGAACTGTTTCACTTTTTGTTCATTTTTCAATTCACTCAACACCTAAGTCGATTTGAGAGGCAAATAAGATTATAACTAAGGGTGCGATTCATAGTCGAGACTTTAAAGAAACTTTGTAACGAGTCACTTTAGGCTAAAGTGAGACTTTACGTAAAGTACGTTTCATAGTTTCGTACACTTTAAAAAGTGAGACTTTAGCTGCCACAGTGTCGATATCCCAATATAAACTGGCACGTTGGTAATGGAAGTAAAAAAATAGTTTCGGAAACAGTTGACAAACGCTGCATTTTCGCCAGATAACTATGATTTTGTCCTCCGAGAGATTGTGGCATTTACGATGTTATTTTGGGTTGAATTGTCTTCTTTTAACGTAGTAAGGTTCAAAGTTGAAGTATTTTTGATAAAGTTTAGGGTTTTTCTTCTTGTTTCTTAATATAATAAATACGTAGCGTAGTTTTTATTAATTAATAGGTCGAGATACGTCAATAGGTTTCGATATTTGTTTTGGTTTTTTCGTTAGTTCTTTTGGTAAATCTAGTAAAGAGAGTTACTTTTGGTTATGTTTAGGGTTCAATTTCGTTTCTGAGTCATTCATTGTGTTTGTAAGTTTTATTCACGTTTCTGTCGTAGTTGGCATTATGGATCATTAACATTGGTTATGTTCCGTAGTCTCAGGCGTGACTTGATGGAATTTGCTTGGCATTATGAATAAGAAGCAGTAACTATGTGATCCCACATATGTTTATTTAGAAATGACGTGAAACCTGAATGGAATAAAACCTGAATGAAATTTGAAACCTGATGATGACGTGCGACGTCGAAACCTTGGTCGTTTCTAATAAATATTTGTGGAATTACAACTTTACTGCTTCTCATTCACAATTTATCATTTTCGTGCTTTCAATAAATGTTCAGAGTAATTTGCAAACATGATGGGTTTGTAAGTTTAATATTCGCTTTTTTGTCATTGAGTTTGGAATTTTAAGTATCGCGTTTCTGTCATTCGGTTTTTAAGTTTAATAATCGCCTTTTGTCATAGTTATCATATCATTATTTTGGGTGGATAATGGAAGTAGAACGCAAAAGGAACGACAAAATTGAACGGCATTCTTTGAAAACCGACGAATTAATTCATTTTCCCGGAAATATTGAATCAGATTTTCCATGTCTCAAAGGCCGATTAACACGGTGCGAGTTCAAACGAAGGTATGAAACTGAACGAAATTGTGTGTGCTGTCTGAATGGAATTAGAACAGGTTCTATTTTTCGTTTTGTCATTCATACAATCGCACAAGCGTTCGCACAATTTGCAGTTACACGGTACAATTTCCTGATACGTTCACGCAATTATAGACTGTGCAAATAAATTAAATTGACCGTGTGAAACGGCCTTTATGTATCTCCAGTGAAGGTTTCTCGCCAACATTTCCATTTCCTCGGAGATATCAACCCAGTCGACAAGGATTTCAACTTCTTTTACAACCAGCACATCCATTTTTGTTTATCTCTAAAGATCACTTTAGCATCTAAAGTGAGCTCCGGCAAGCACTTTAGGATAAAGTGGCACTTTAGCGTTATTTCGTCTAAAGTGACGTCTATGAAACACATAAAGGACACTTTAGCCCATCTTAAGTATACTTAAGCCTAAAGTATCGACTATGAATCGGACCTTTAGTCACCCCAAAAGAATTAGCAATTACTATGGCGAAAATCACCACTCTAAGGCTAACTTCCTACTTCACACTTTTCACATTGATTGCCCATTTAACTGTGCACCAACACACTCATATACAAGCCAAAATCCACGGAATACGGATTTAACCCTCCTACGTTCACTTCAATAGCAAAATAATCACCCAAATGGCAAGGCCACCGTTTCCGTGGAAATTATAAAATGTAATCTCACAAAAAAACCCACGGCACGCCTACATTAAAAAATTTCATGTATTTTAAATAGCCATTCAGAAAAATGCTCCAGCACAAATCGTAACGCAAAATCGTATGAATGGCCAACACCGTACAAGCAGGTAACGACACCAAATTAGAAGCTTTATTGATGACTAACCAAAATAGGATTAGCTCCGATAAATAACAACTGAAAGTATTTTAAGCACAGTTTATAAAAAAAGATAGGCAATGTGTATCGCAAATAATTTACCACTTTACAAAAATTAAGAAACACAATAATTGGGTCTCCAATTAGGCCACTCGGGGTGAATAATGGTGCTGCCACGTAAAGTGTACAGCATCTTCGCCGTGACACCACAGCCTCTCCTTCGTGCCCTTTCAAATCTCTAGGCCAAGGTTCAGATCTATTAGCATCCATCCTTCTCTCGTCGGGGAGTCCTCGTATCCTCACCACGACAGGTCCACGCACCCTTTCTGGTTCCCTCTTCATCCCATTTTTCCTTGCTTTCCACATCACTCTTCCCTGTTCCTCCACAATCTACGCTTCTGCCCTCTCTCCACACCTCTCCCTCCCCCTTTTATAGGCCCCCTTGTGACCTCCAGTCGTCCCTCCTCCCTCACCCAATTTCACCAACTCGCAACCCCTGAGGGAGACTCGGAACTTCACCAACATCCCTGGACCACCCTCTCTCCCTCTTGGCCCACACCTGAGGGGGTTCTCGAGACGGCAGTAAGGTGGTTGTGACACACAAACATCATCCCCGCCCTCCCCTGTAATCTCCCACCCTTACCCTCCTCCATCACCCCAGGAGGGCAGTTGCGGGAGGTACCCACCCCCTTTTAGTCAACGCCGCAAGAGTGAAGAGGATGAATGGCGGGGGGTATCCCAGTGGGAAGAAAAGCAAGCAAGCAACTCATGGACCCCTCTATGCATTATCCCTGTTGTGCTACCAGGGTGCCTCATACCGCCTCCCCACTATATTAGACGTGAGCGCCCATTTCATTCCCAAAGCCATCCGCTAACCACCTTTAGACTATTATATGCAAACCTTCTTTACTGGATGTGAATTGCTATCAGAGGATAAAATTTAGACAATTTAATTTTATAATATAAACTTTAGACTATTATGTGCAAAAATTTAGACATTCACAGTGTTGATATAGCGCAGATAGGAACACATCAGCGGACACGTATGACGTTGAATGGAACGATGTGCCCAGGCGAAACATTTGATAACCTGCCAGTAGGTAGCTCCATTTAGGTCCACAGAAGTGAAGGCCGAACGTTTTGTGTCAAGTTACCGAATTCGTTCAAAACTTGTATTTAGAAGATGAATCTTTTTACCGTGGAGTAGGTAATTAAATACTTCACATTATCCAAACTTAAGATATTTAATGAAAATTAATACAGAAACAACAATCGTGGATCCCATTATCAATGTTCATTTGTTGTTTAGCGCACATCAATTCTGCTCATGATCTGTTTTGAAGTGCGCTATCTAGTGCGCAGGGTCTGAAACGAATGGAAAGCAACTGCTCTGTTTGGTATGCGCGAAGTAGGCAGCGCAGTAGAGCAAATGGAAAGCTCCCTAAACTTTTTATCTAAGCTCCAAGCGGATCTATTTTCTGAAGAAATCAGAACCATTACAAAACCAGACATACCACAGCAGGTAATTTAATAATAATATAACTAACTATAACTAGTTAATTATTTAAAAGTCATAGTTGACATAGAACACGTCAAGCGTTAAATATTGACATAGTGGCACAAACATTGGTAATAAGGAAATGAATACATCTTTTCATGCAAAATAAATATATAAAATTACATCTTATCACAAAAAATTATTGATATTCTCTTTTGATTCTTCATTGATATTAAACAAAGTGCGTGATTGTCAATCATCATGAGTATCAAATTAAGGAAATAAACTGCAGAATGGATAGGTTTAACATTTTATATTTTTCCACGAACGAGTTCGATCATAACGACTGCCATTAAAACTTCATCATTATGTTGTTTCGCAGGGAGTGTAGACAATTTGTTGACTTTCTGTTTCATGTTTCTGTATATATCTGAATAAGCAGTACTAACAGCACATCTCGCATGCTTCCTACATTACTCTCTTATCAATATAAATTTATATACGTGCAAATCGCATTAGTATTCATATCTTCTACTAAAGTTGCATCTTATAAACATTGTAAATATACATCACATAGCTTAAAGCAATCGTTGCACCTGTACTGTGGTGCATTTTGTTGAAAATTCACCCCCTGACACATATTTGCGGATGTTTGCTAATGCATTAACACTCGTAGTTTCTAGAACACTTGTAATACATAGGCCCGGTTTTATAATCTATAGGTAACGTCAACCCCAAGATGACATAGCCTTTTCGTTAACTTAATGCTAACCTAAAGTTCAGGTTTTGTGCAAAGCATCAGGCTGTCGCTTAGTTGACTTGAGCGTTATTGATGGAAGAATGTATTAACTTCGGCTTTTATGCTGAGTAAATGTTTAATCTGAGATCGTAAAACGCTGTCGCTTAGTTGACTTTGAGCGTTATTGATGGAAAAATGTATAAACTTCGGCTTTCATACTGAGAAAATGTTTAACCTGAGACTGTAAAACTGGGCCACAGCGAAGAGCATGTTAGTGAAAAATCATCCAGTGCCACACAGCCTTGATGTGGCTAGATTACGTAGCTGTAAATATTTACCCCGTCGAAAATACAGCAAAGGTAGACGGGCGTACAAATAAGAAATGACGTGATGAAGATACAGAGTAGAAGTTTATGCATTTCTCATCTTTATTCATTTCTACCCACGGTTCTCAAAAGCGGATATCGGGTCCGTACCGGTTTGGCTCCGGCATATTAAGAACCGGATATTGGGCAACACATTCCCACGGGCGGCGACGGGTGTGGAGAAGAGGAAAAGGCATTGGCAGCGTGACGACTGATGAGAAGTGGGAAGAAATCCCCTTTTATTGTTACAGTCTAACGGCTTTCTTCCTATTTTTCTTAATGTGTTCAGTACTGGAAATTAAGAAATAACCCACTTAGAGTAAATCGGACTTATCATACCCATACTAGACGGCCCAAAATACCTGATGACAACTGATATATCGAGCGAAACGCTCCAAAGCGATAAATTAAACCGTAGTGCATACTCGGTTGCGGTTCTTAGGCGGTGCCGGTATACCGGCTGGTGTATCGGCTGCGACAGCCGATATTTAGAAGCTTGTTTCTACATCGCCCTAATCTTTGATAACATTTCGGTTGGTTGATTGATAATTTTGTGAGGCGACCGACATCAGAAACTGTTTGCACCATTGAGAAAAGGTGGTTAAGAAAAGGATTTATAGAGAATGACAATAGAGTGGAGAGAAACCCGGCATTGGCTCTAACGCAATCCTGAAGGAGGTTGCTAATGGGACCGTAGTTTAACACCCCACCCATCGGTAGTACTGCACTTGAAGTGCTCTCTATTCAGCACTCAAGTAGGGATAGGGATTTTCTTTGAAAAATCTCCGTCACTGCCAGGATACAAACACGGCCCCTCAGGATAGGATACCAGTACTTAGAAGTCACACTTACCCGTTCCCGTCAGAAAACGCTCTATATTACAATTCATACACATGAAATCATAAATATCAAATCTTATTATAATTAGAGAGGGAGAAATATATAGAGGCGTATCGGATTCAGCCAAATGCCTAGGCATGACCACAACTATAGACTCATTCGAGACTCAAACTACCACGGGCGGCGCTTGCATCAATAGCGTAATTTTACAATATGGTGGATGGTAGAGGGATAATCATTGGAGTTTTACACTGGGAGTCGTTGCAGCTGAGTCTTTGATAAGCCTGAGCCTACGTCAAATTCTAAGCGGGACCCTGCAAGCCACCTCAAGGGTGTAGGGTAGAGAGTGATTCTACACTAGGTACTAACCGTCAAATACACTACTATAATGTTATTAACTATTTTTCTGAATGTATTTTGAAGATAAATTTAGCATCGTATGTGGTAGAGACTTTACATGCAATACGGTTCCCAGTCTTAATTTTACTCATGCGAGGTAGACACTGCACTCACACTTCAAATGAAATCCAACACCTTGGCATCAATGCAGGAGTCCTATCGATTGAATGGCTCATACATCGACAGTCTACCCTTTATTTACCCTTTCAACAGGGAGTCTTCTCTATCATATCCTTCGCAACCTGAGCGCGGGGAAAACATATTCGAAATTTTAGTCGTCAGTGAATCAGATACTAAGTTTGCCAAGCTTTGTTGGCTGCACGGCGCATTTTATGAGTATCTCGGTGCAGTATTGTCATCGTTCATGGGTCAATCAGTCCTAAGATTAGTTGACTAAGGCGCTCTATCCTTTCCGATCTCACGCTAGTTCCCTTAGTCCCATGTAGTTCCTCTTAAGTACTTTCTTCTTTATTTGTTCTAAGAATTTATGCCTAGGCCTTCCTCTTGGGGCTTTTCCCTCTATTTTTATTCAATTATATTCCTCACAAAATCATTGTGCCTCAGAGTGTGCGCAATCCATGTGGTTTTACTTTTCTGTAGAGTCTTTTATATGGTCCTTTCCTCTTCTACTTTTCTGTGCACTTCTTCATTTCTTATTATCTCCGTCCCCTTGATCCTCAGCATCCGCCTCCAGCAACTGGTTTCGAAAGCTCCATATCTTTATGGTCTGTGTTTTCATTGGTCAATATATACCATCCAAAGAGTGCCAAACTCAACATGAATGTTTTCACATGCTGTTTCCTCGTAAGAACGCTTTCTTAGCTTGGGCTATTCAGCGTTGATGTCCGTTCAGCAATTGCACCGTTGGCATTACTTTGATGAACAAATATTCAATTGATTCATGATTCAAGCAAATGGAAAGTAAGCAGAGCAGACACCAGTGAAAAAGATAACAAGCGCAGCAAAGTATAAGGAAATTATCGATCGTGAATCGATATGTGAGTGCAATTTTGGTAAATTTGTCGTACAAAATCAGCTCGTACTCCATCTTTAGGTAGGACTGAGTTCAGATTGACCTTATGTCACTTGGTAAACGTAGTGAAGGATACCAGGAATCACCAAGCGGCAAATTTTAAAGCCTTCAGGCGAGAAAGTAAAACATATATGCAATTTCACTCCAGTTATGCCACATCTTGAGTGCGCCGCAAGTATTACGGACCAGGAAAGAAAAAAATATTCATCAAATCAACAAAATATAAACCCGAGCGTTTTATAAATACGCTGCCACGAGTGAACAGCTAGTGGGACATAAGTATTGGAAAGACTAGGTCGAGAGACGCTTAAGACACGAATGCTACATGAAAGGCAAATATTACTTTTTTTAAATCAGATCTCACGAACTCACGGTCAACACAGCGGTTGTTATTTTATAGTAACATTTCATCCGTAGGCTATATATAAGGGTAAACAGAAGAGAGGCACATTCTCGTAAGGGTGTCATCCGCGCACCATTCACGACAACAAGAGTAAATTGAGACACTTATTCCACCTAGTCACGCCGTACCTTGAAATATTTGAGGCTTTCCAGGCGGATTATTATCATAATGACAGCCATTCAAGAGCGATTAAGGGTGAAGGAGATAGTATAAATTCCTGAAAACACGCAACACCTACAGCCCTGAAGATGAAAGTCTCCTTATAAGAACGTCGGCCATCATGAAGACATTATCACGTCGGGAATTCCGAGGAAAATTCACACCTACCTTCCTCAGTCGCAATTCCTTTTCTGTATCCCCTCCCATCTTCATGGCTGGTGTTTGAACTTCTGCCACACACCATAGCGGCGACTAGAAGGATACACGTCTTGTAATAGGTGTACCCCACAAACAGGCTTAAAGACTTTTATGTGGTGTATTTTAACAGAAAAACTTGGGGAAAACGCACACGATCAAGCCTTGAGAGCTGTAAAATCCACCTAGGAGGGATATACACACGCGGCCTCCTCACGATTACAAGCCAACGACTTCACTCCGTCTCCACCCAGGCAAAATTCATTAGACCGGCACGATCGATCGATTCAATCACGATTTCTCACATACTTATCTAGCTCGTCAGCCGCTCAGATCAATTTTTTTAAAAACATTTGCTGTGGACAGGATTCGAACCTGTGCGGGCATAACCAATTAGATATCGAGTCCAACACCTCATCAACTCGGACACCACAGCATTAACATGAGGGTCAGCGGGGGAGTAGGAGGAGAAGAAGAGGAATCCTTTACTTTCGAGGGGAAGCAAAATACTTGAAGACATTAAAAGGGAATTATGGACAAGCGTGGAAGGAGCGTGCTGCGGCGGTTTTGTCATGTCGATAAAATATTATCGGTTATGAGTATGCATGTTTAACATTGGAAAAAGGTAAGAAACATTTGAGAAGACACTGTGTGGTTGAGGAACCGGTAGTCAGACCTCTATAATTTATTTCATAAAAAACCATATGATGATGATTATGATTTTAAAGCATGGTGAAAGAACAAATTCAGCTCCGTGTAATCCAGGAAGTAATATCCCACCTTCCGCCCACATCGGTATTGCCCTTCTTTGGGTCTCAGGCGTCTATTTTTATGACTATAATGATATTATCACCTTCCTCTTTACCCAAATACATTTTATTGAATTCGAGTAGCTGATTGGGCATAAAAGAATTCCACCGAATTCCCACAAGGCTTTACGGCAGTCCCTTTCATCTAGTCACTTATCCCAAATGTATCATCACTGTTATCTTTTCTACGCACCCTAAATATTCCAGTATAAACGATTCGGGAATACTTTTAATCACTTTAATAGAGAATATCGTTCCTTTCTTCCGATAATCTTCCCCACTCTTCGGATAGATCTCTGATTTTAAATGTATCAACTTAATCGTAGACATATAAGTCGATAGGTAGCGTTGTATAATTATGTTTTTTCATTTTATTTTTCCTCAATTTTCAATATCTGCATTTGGGGCTAATTAATTGTATGTTTTATGTATTTTTAATTTTGTAATAATCTTTAATTGTTAGCACGAATTTCTTCAAACAAATGATCCCTGTGTTAAATGAGTACAGTGTCTATCCCGTATAAGTAGAATGATGGTTAGAAGTCGTATTGTATGTCAAATCCCTTCCACGAACGCTAGGTACTTATTTTAACATAGAAATAACAATAATAATATGCAATTAGTAAAATAGCTAATAACAGTATGATAGACTGTTTGACGGTTTGTGCATACCAGATGTGATATCAAATCCTGCCACACACCTTTTGGTCGGCTTGCAGGGCACCTCGTAGACGAAGACGTATGTCGTTCGTCGACACCACAATACATGGTGATATAATCTCTGATTAAATTCACTGTATATTTTTCCAAGAATCTATGATGATGAGCCATTCGAAAATGGTCTAAAATCATACCAGCCTCTTCTAATCTCTATTAATTATCACCTTTCCATGCCTTCACGCCGCTATAGAACTCGCTTCAGTCCCGACCTTCTTCACCTTTAGTTTCCCCGACCCTCCTCCATATCCCTCCGCAGGGCAGTGGGGGCTCAGTGAGACGTGGTATGGGGTTGCCTCACAACGCCAACGCGGCAAATTTCGTCAAAAAGTTGGCGAGCGAGCGACGCAGGAGGCCCGCGAGGCGCCCTCCCGCAGCATGGCACCCCATGGGGAGCGAGAGGAGGAGGAAGCGAGGCAGGCAGAGAGGAGGCGGATGGGAAGGCACGGAGGATGTGCGGTTGAGGGGGGACAGTTTAATTTGATTGCGCGAGATGGTCAAAATACCACGAGAGAAGTTTACGAGTCGACACTTCTCTAAGGCTAGAGGGATGGGCGTCCGAAGCGCTTCGGATTCAAAAGCACTCCACGCGAGCACAACGGGTGATTACAAAAAGGAAGTCAAAAAACCCATTTCTCTAGAAGTCTTTATCCGAGAAGCGGGAATGCAATATTATTATTATGCGACTTGGGGGATACGCCCCCGGACAGCCGATAGCCTCCTTCCTTTTGAAAAATGATTTTCATTAAGTATAAAACCCGTAATGCATTTTATACCAAAGAAGCAATCGCATTAGTCGCATTTTGCGTCAGTGTCGCAATATATATTTTGCCGTTATTCGTGCTCATCCCAGCAAATCCAAGGGTCACTCCATTAAAAACGGTAGCGATGAGTGAAATTTCATTTTCAACAATTTTCCTTCTTTCGGTAGAATTTAACCTTTGATGTGCTCCAAACACAGTATCCATGGCCTTCATTCCAGCCATCATTCGCACGTCTTATTATCTCTTTCATAACCCCACTATCTTCCGCAAACATTCATCTGGGAACGCAAAAATACGATCCATTGTTTTTTTCCATTTACTCTCATCGCTCATTCGTTCGACCGAACACCCTTATCAAACATAATGAAATCAACTTAAGGTTTTAAAAAGTCTTAAGGATTGGAGAGAGTGTATGAAGCAATACACAAATGTAACAGAAGCGATAGAGGTATGCAGGATAGGGCATCGTGGAGGAAATTATTTAAAGAGTCAGTTTCCTAGGCCTAGCAGCAATATCAAAGTTCTTTAACTTTACCTACCCCGAAAGAAATGAAGTGATAGGTATTTATGCAAGGTTTTCAACGACTTATTTTCATGCTGCCTCGAAGAGGACATTAAGAAGTAATACGAATCTTTAAAATCAAGCACAGCACTTTAATTTGCCTTAAGTTAAGTTTCTAGAGCCGAAATTAATCGGCGTAAAATTTAATTAAGGCACTTCATACTGCATGAGAGGCCTGTCAATTTTAGAGTAAGTTTAAAAAAAATTAAAAATGGTCTACACAGTGGTAAAAACTTACGGAAACGTCCTTTACATTAACACGGAATTGACTCTTGAATTGTTTAACATTTCAAATGTTCATCTACACCCACTATAGATACATACATTCTGAGGGGTACACGCCATAAAGTTTTATGAAAATCACTTACAAGTTGTCATTTGCTGCATACTGACACGCAAAACTAGTGATACCATAATTTATTATTTTATTTTAAGCATATAATTAGTGACGGCTAAAAAGAATATGCAATAATAGTGTTTTTTCCAGTAGCCTATAATTGCGAAGCGCTTGACACGGATCATCCAGGGTACAAATAACACAGACATTATTATAGCTACGGAAACTTAGAAAGGTTTCACTGTTTTCAATTCATTGCTGCCATAATTTATCAATTCAAATCATCATTTCCACGGCTACTTCGTACGAACATAGCCAATGGCGAGAACAGTTACGACCGCGGTTGTTAATTTTACATTGTTCCTGTTAAAGGAGTGAATATCGCATATTTTCAAGGCAAAAAAGCAACAAAAAAACTGACATAAAAATTTAATTTCTGTTGTCTACGGCTAGGGTCGACAATAGCATCGATCAGTCGATCAAAACTTTAAATATATGCATGATATACTATTTAATTTTATATTTAATTAGTCTGTAATTAAGTTATTTTTGTATGTTAGCCTCACTGTAATTAACATCGTTATAATTTTGTAATTGTTTTGTATGTTAGCGTCACTGAACTCTAGCTTTTGGCCTACAAGATGAATGAGTACAGTGCGATAGGCACCTTATTTCATAAAATATCTCTTTCCCCATGCATAACTTAACAGACAAATATATTAAAAGAGCGAATTATAATCAATTATTATAGTGTTTAACGGTTATGGCATGCGCGGTAAGGTATCCCTTCCTGCCACAGACCCTTGCGGTGGCTTGTAGGGTACCACGTAGTTATAGATGTAGAAGAACAGCTGTACACAGAAATATGACTGCTGTGCAGCTGATGTGACTTTAAAGGGCGCATAAAGGATTCAACAGGCCCTTCGGTCATCCCCAAGGGATTTGGGCATGGTGCGACATACAGCACTTGAGTAACGTGGAAGTTGATGGATGCAAGGCATTGTATTGCTCCCTGGAGAAAATCTTCACCCTCTATCAACCACAACGCATGTGTCTGCGGTTAAAGGTCAACGAAAAGCAGACCTTAATGGAATTTGCATGGAATATAAGGCGCCATTAATGTCGATGATGGAGTATTCTCCAGGAGTGAAAGCAGAATATCGCACCTACTATTATGTTCGACGTTGATGGAAGATTGAGAAAACTCGAATAAATTTCAACACCTTAATTCGAAGCAAAAACTGAGTATCAGACACAGAAATAGCCAACTTAAAACTACAGAGGACCCAACCTGAGGTGAAAGTCGATGAAACTTTAAAGGCAAAGGGGAGATTTTTCGATTTTCATACCTTTCCTCTAAGACTTCAGGGATTATCCGTGGCCACAAAGGACGGCATGTCTAAACCCAGGTATAACCGACGGTTATTTAAGAAACATCGAGTGCGAGAAATCTCCGTAATATGTAAGAATTGCCTTGCTTTCAAAATGGCTTCAGCATAGCGTCGTACTATAATCCCGGCATTCCTATACTTAGATAAAAATTCGAAGGACTATAAAGAAAATTAATCGGCTTGGAACTTGCCCAAACTAGGTGAACTCCATCCTCGTTGCCAAACCTATGGATTTCATTTATTCAATACGAAACTCCTCCATGATTCAGCCCGCAACGAGGCTGACCTCCGCGGTTAGCGATACCCTTTAACAAGAATCGTACATAACTAGGGCATAGAGACTGATAGAGACTATCAAGATCTAGGACGATGCTGTGTCGAGTCAAGTGGGAGTATGCGTTGGGTCTATGAGTTATCCCATTGCGTAACAACGGCGAGCATATACCTTCGCATTGCGCACTGCAATTGATACTTCCTTGTCGCGGGTTCTAGCGACCACTGTCCCAGCTGCGAGATCATTCACAGGGTAAGCCAGCTATCGCGTAACACATCGCTGCATCCTAACAGAAGGAGAGAGAAACACGCATGACCAGGAATGGATAAGACATCAAGATAAAGATTATTTAACTATGCGGTTTAACGAGGTTTAACAATTTTCCGGCCCAAGATGTTTTACGAGTAGAGGAAAAATTTAATTTGGCCACCCCTAACCAAGAATCTACGTACAAATTGTGATTTTTTAATTCACACGTTAATTGGAGGGATAATAGGGAGGGTTTAAGAACGATCCTCTTAGCATTGACGCTTCTTTCCCACCAGGAACTCAATTTAAATCTATACGTTCAAGTCTATTCAATTGTCTCCAAGCTTTGAGCTTTTTAAAAGGAGAGGTTTTCATATGGATTATTTGCATTATACATAGGTAGCTAGATACTTCTTGGGGCGGGGTGCAACTTCTATCGTAAATTGTAGTGCAATAATAGATTGGCGACCAGAATACTGATGAAGGAAATTATTAGTCCGTAGATTTCACTAAGCTCTTTGTTGAAGTTAGTTATGAGTGCCAGTCACCTTTACGATGTACCACAGAAGGTCATTTTGGATAGAAATATATGCTGGAAGTTATTACCTTTTAATTCTTTTTTCACACTTTTTGTCTCCTTTTCACATGCATAAGCCGCAGATTGGCCGCCCATACGACCGGCCGCCTTTTGGTTATTGCCCACGCCTTGAGCCGGCACTGGATACATCCCCAAATATACAGGTTAACTCTAAAGTCTTCATCCAATTTCTAAGTGCTGTACTATTACCTTAAAAAACAATAAAATTCTTTCCAATAGGCAAAATAATTAAATTTACATCAAGTTTACCATGAAATCTTCACAAATTTCAATGTGATCTCCTCCGGTAGCATGGTATACATCAATCCGATAGTCGAACTCTTCCCATACCTTGCGTAACATGCCTGCCGACAGAGAATTTACCACTGCCATAATTCAATATCTAGTACATATAAGATATTCTAATGCTCTGGGCAGCAGCAGTGCCGAATTTTCAACGAAAATCACGCAGCACAGTTGAAACAGATTTTCACGAGTGAAGCCAGAGAACACACAACGTTTTCTGCGGCTGGCTCGCCATCTTGAACAACACCTGACACACCACTGACAACAACAACGCACGATAGCGTCGCTCCTGTGTACCCTAGTGACTTCTCCCACCAACTAAGAGAAGCTTGACTACTCCCTATTTCAAACTGTAGGCGTTTCATTCAAGAATAGTAACATGTTTCGAAGCAAAAGCACTTTGAAATCGGATGAAGACATTAGAGACACCCTGTATTATTTATTACAAGTAGGATATGTCGGCCTCGGTGGCGGCGGGGTAACGTCCTCGCCTGCCACCGGTTCGAGTCGTGGGTTCGAGTCCCGCCTGTGGAGGATTTTTCTCCTCCCAGGACATGGTTGTGTGTGTTATCCTTAGTTACTGTTACAACGCCTGATGTAAAATGGTCCTCGAGGCTGTATTCAGGTTGATGAAATAAATAAATAAATATATACCCCAAGACTGTCCTCGTTTCACTCGCTCCGCCACCACTCATGCTAACGAAGAAAAAAGGTAATTCATTAATAATACTTAACAGAATTGTATTTAATGGACGTCTTTCCAAACCATATTTTGATAATATTTATATTATTATCAGAATTTTGAATTTTTATTCCAGTCTTCGATCGACATCTTGATAGTGCTACATAAACAACTTTACAGGAGATAAATTTGATATTTTAAATTGATTTACTATTGGAATTTTCCCCAAATACATTCTTCAACAATGGCTCGAGTTGATATGTGACCACTTTTCAAATAATAGCTGAATTAAAGGAAATTTGCGATATTTTTTAAAAGTTCTCGAAATCTTGAATCATAATCTAAATTATTATGATAAAAAGAAGATTTGTCTTATGACACTTCCCTCAAACGAACGGACGCCCTACCGTTATTTCTTTAACGTACGACGATTATTTAAATTTAGCTAAAGAAACAAAGCCTGCAAACGATAAAAATTAACTTTACATCAATTTCTTATGGGGTTTTATGTGAGTGACCTTGCGTCAAACCCTAAACTTCAGGTGTAGAAAAAGTAGCCTATATTCTGCGGAATGGTGACTATTAATAAATAATTAGCAAAGTTTGAAATTTCGCTCAAGCGCTGGTTCTTGAAAAAAAAAGAGGTCGTTACATTAAAACTTTGCATGAAAACGGTGTTCCTTTAATAATACTACAAACATATAGACGCGATCCTGTCTAGTGAAGTCGCTAAACATGGCAACTGTTTCATTTTACACGTGGATTTTTTGGAGAGTTCTACTATATTTTTCTGGCGAACGAAATACTTACGCATTTGAAACTAGGCATAAGTAAGTGATTAGACGCTAGATTTCAATTTCCATCCTTAATACTAAGAAAATTAATAAACTGTTTCATTGCCATACATGACAATAGAGTTTAGGAAAATAGACGAAAACTGACTCATATCAGGGATAAACATCTCACTCCGTTTCTTTTGTTGCCATGAACCGTGCAAGTCCGTGGAAATCCGGGATTCTAAAAACGATTATTACGATATTGCATCTTTATTATTTTATCACATTTGTTAGATCTACAAAGCTTAGTGAGGCAAAAGGTACAATAACTTTATGCGTGTCACGGTTGTGTCATAACTCTTGATTTATTTCACGTTAAATGAAATTTATAGCATATGCACCTATGAGATGAAAATTTCGATGAAAAAAATAATTCACATTGCCGGAATTGGAACTTGGAACCCGGATCTCCAATGGCCGCGCTGAAATTCGCCTTAAACTTACAATTAGATGGCTTTGTGGTGTAACTGGCTAACGCTCCTGGCCGGCAATTGAGAGATCAAGGTTCAAATCTCGCTCAAATCAAATGACTTTTTCATGGTGAATTTCATCTCTTTTGTGTTTATCTTTGCATCCTTACACGCACTTTTTACCATGTCATTCGTGTATTCCGCAGAGAATTGGAAACAACTATAGTATACATAATTTGATTTCAAAATCCTTGATTCTATTAAAAATTATTCACCGATGTAAATTCCATAAAATTTTAGTTTTCAAACACGTCCATTATGACCTATTTATTCTGTCATTTGATGCATCGATACACAGTCATGTATATTTCCATTTTTCACAAATACTCGATATTTCAGTCATAAAGAAGTCTAAATATATTTATTTTAAGCTATGCATGAATTCTAAGCATTACATGCTGTCAATCGAAGTTATTCCGAAAGTAAAACCCAGACACCTTCAAAATATTAGAGAGGGCTTTGGGCTGAAGAGATTAGGAATCTGATTTTTTAATAAAGACAATATTCGTGAATGAGAGACTTTCATGTATCAAATGTGATGAAGTACGATTAATATGGAATTAGAATAAGACAATGGAAGTGGTGTAAAAACGTAAAGGTGATGTGGGTGTGGGAGAAATTAGAGTCAGTCTGAAAAACTGATGGAAGTGATATTGAAGGGTATCGGGAAGTTAGATACTGACATCGGGGGGCGGGGGGTTCTATAATAAGTAAGGAAATACTAATGAATGCATACGGCACAGAATAAGAAGAAATCAACAGGTTGAGAAAATGACCAGGTGAATAACGAAACATTGCGCTGGGTAAATGTTCCACGGAAATGCATCTACACACTACTCTGCAAGCCGTCGTAGAGGCGTGTGGCAGGGGATGTTAGGACACCAGCCACGGAAGGGGAGGATAGGAAGAAGGAGGGGGGAGAGGACAGAGGTGATTTGTGTGATAAAAATGTGCCTTAAGTTAGCGTCACACTGCTTTTTGTTATAACCACTAATGGCGCGCGGAAAGGCGGAGTTTTTGAACCTATCAGTTCCGCAGTGTATCTCTCTTATTTTGTAACTACAACCATTTCTAGAGATATAACCCGGGGTTGAATAATATCCTCGGTGTCCCGCTGAAACTCACCTGATCGGAGTTCTTGTCATCTTCGTGGTAGCGTGTAGCCTCCGAGCCTCTCACGGTTCCCAACCTAATCCTTTATCAGATGTATGGCACTTTTAGTTCGCTCATAGCAGTTTTTAACAAAGTGTCTGGCTTCCTTGTATTTTATTAATTTCGCGGATTATATCTATTTGTTCTAGGTCCTTAATGCTCATGGCGTATTCGTGATACTCAGAAGTCCACAGTAATACTAATGAAAGAGTTAAGAGGACCTATCCAAGATCTACACCCAGCACAGTAAATAGCTTACAAGGTATAAGTAAGTTTCATAAATTAAATTTCCATGTATTTTAAATTTTATACATTGAAAATGGCTTCTAAACCCTATTATCTACGAAATTCAAGAGCGCTTTATAGATTAGTACAAGGAGAAGGATGACAATGGCAAGCTTGGAGACTAGTAAGACAAACAAATATGTGCTATGATGGGGGGAAAGGAAGAATATGTAGAATTAAGCACAAAAATTGAAAAAGGCAGTAAGGGGGCATGGAGGACGTATTTAGTTGTCAATTCTTGCTGAAGTGGATCATGGAAGTACCAACATCAGAAAAGCGTGGAGCAGGAAGGAAAGGTACGGGAATTTTCTTCAGAGTTAAGAGGGTAAATCCTAGGAAGAGTTCATAAGGGATTTAAAAAAGGATATGCAGATAGTTTTGTAAAGGAAACGTTTAAGAGGTCCTCGTTATAGAGGCAATTAAAGGCAGGACTGTCCAACTACCAACAATTCAACTGGTAGAATACATACCATGATAAATGCAACCTCGCTCATGACAAAAGAGGAAGCGCTAGGTAAGATGAGCGACGAGAGGGAACTTTTGGAGGATATTAGGAAAAGACAGAGTAAGTGGTTGGAACCGTTAATTGGCGCAAAGGGATGCTGATGGCTTTGACAGAGGGAAGGATGATGGGTAAGAGGGGAATGGGGAGAAAAAGAATAGGCTTCATGGAAGGGATGAAGGGAGGTAGAATGCATTCTGAGATTAAAAAAGACATTTTGTAGAAAAGATAGCTACTTGCGCCTGTAAACCTATTGGATTTTTACTTTCTCCCATTTAAACCGACCTTCTACATCTACATAATACCCTCCAAGCAACCTCAAGGGTATGTGACAGGGGGTGAGTTATCACCAACATGCACAACCCTGTACCCTAATAATTTCAATGAAGCTACAACTATTGGTACATTAGCAAAAACCTGCAGGTACTTTCAGGAGGTGAAATTTCACCAATATGCACTACAGTATAGGTATGCCACCAATGTCAGGTAAACATGAAATTGTCGAATAAATTTTGCCACTACATGAATGCAGAGAGATACAAGAGTTATACCGGAAACATGCACGACGTGCTGTTAGTACTAGGTAGCATATAAGGATACAAACATAAGGGAGCAAATCAACTAATTAGCTAAACTACCAATAGACGAGCCTAATTATGCTCTCATTGGGTGCTGCTATGGTCTCTTATCGTTCGCGGGATAACTGTATTTAAACCTGTCCGTTCTACAGTCTATTTTCCTAATTTTACATTCATAATCTGATCTATCCACCTTAACCGGTTGATTCGCCTCGTAATAATTATTTCGATACGAAGGATGCTTTCTCAGATTTTCCACCGCTTGTGTTACCAGTAATTAGCAACACACGCGGAGGAGAATCCGGAAATTCAGCCTTCACATTCTATACGCCGCGAAATCCTTCGCACATACTTCACCATGAATATATATGTATATTCATGTACTTCACACTACTATTGTGTAAGTCCCGGGTCAACTAAAGGAGGATATCTCAGTTACATCGTGGGCGATCTATCGCACAGCGCAGCGTGATTAGCAGCTGTTGCCAAGTCCGGCCTATCGCACCATAGATGGAGAGAACGAGGGAGCGTGGAAAAAGAAGCGAAGAAGCGTGGGCACGCATTGTCCAACATATGGGTGAAATCCCTCCCGGAATAGATATAGCGCATCCAGCCGTCCGCCAATGTACTCACCATCTTCGCCTTGCATAATCGCTTATCTGCAGTCGTATTACGTTCAACTGCTAGAGTCGTTTATTCCGCTTGAGAAAGTAAGTGATGGTGTAACGAAAAAAATAATCCTAGTCACTTGCCTCCAAACCCGTGAATAGCGTGCACAAAATTCGCAAGTGGTTCTTGGGAATTACCTCATTTTTTTTAATCATAATTATATTCATAAACTTTTTAACTTAAACGGAAATTTATCAAGCAATAACAGACTTAAACTACCAGTATTCTGTCTAGTTATAGCGTGAAAATTTCATTTTTAAGGACGGACCAAACCTGGACCGTGCAGCCTTCTAAAAACCAGGGTAGAAATTAATGTGAATCAATATTGTATGCGCCAGGCATCAATCATTATGGAAATTCATGCGAGTAAATGGTCGTGCGTAGAAGCCCAAGCCCGTTAAAAATTAAATTAAGCCTGATAAAACCGGTTCGGACCGAGTTATTCGTGCAGAGACTTGACTGTGTATTACGGGCGATAGTGAAGCAGAGTCGGCCATAGTGCGGCAGAATGGCCTTAGACTGCTTCAGTGGCATCATATGTCCGGCAGTCCAGAACAACTTGTGCCTATAAAGCCCTCAAAAATCCACAGAGGAGGAAGACGCCTCGATAGCTTAACCGTCTAAAGCACTCGGCGCGAAATTCAAGGGAAACGGGTTCAAATCCCGGTCAAGGCGAATGATTAACCTTATGTAGAATATTGCAGCAGAATGAGTGGACACAAGCAATTCATTAACCTGATATTTTGCGGGCTAATAATAAAGCTCACATGAGTTACCAAGCCATCGTTGAGGCATTTATTTATAAATCACATTAGCACTACATGTGACTAGAATTCAAACTTTCCAAGGAGAAGGTCGGGTCTCAATCCACTCGAAGGAATAAAATTTTTAATGGTCATTCGACTCCTGATTGGGCATTGAGGAGAACACTTCAAGTGCAATGATCCATCTGTTGGTTAGAGATGGAGTGCTGCCGTGGTCTTCTCGCCGTATTTAGTCAATAGTAGGGTACACTGTCACCTGTGGACATAATGAACCAATATTTTGCACTGGGCGCTAAGTGTCATTTAGCATCTCATTTGGGGGCGGCGTGAAAAATTTGAGGACTAGATTTTTTTTAGTCTACCTTAAGCCTAAGGTCTGCGGCGTGTTTCCATCCTACCTATGAGGAAGCAGGTAGGTTCTTCCACGTATGGACTAAGAATAAAGACAAGCGATTGAAAAAAGCGTATGCAGGCAATGCAAAACGTAAAGGAAAGCGATTTTTTCATATGTTCTTCAAAACTGACTTAATTAAGCTGACTGCCTATGAGGGAAAACTGTAAGGACTTCAACTTACATTGTACGTAGAAAGAGTAAAAACGTCAAATTAACTTAAATTATTATTAAGTTATAACTAAAAGTAGAGGCCACCACATCAGCAAAGTGATACCCACATATAAATTTAGCATGAGGTAAAACCCTTTTGCGAATGATTTGATACAGCAAAGATATAGTTACTAGAAAAAGCCACAAAGCTAAGCAACTAGTAGTACATGAGTGGGAGAATTCCTCCAAAAAGTACAATCGTTAGTATCGCATGTGTAGTTTAAAGTGCCAAGAAACAGAATAGCAACATAGCCAGGATAGTATAAGAACGTCAAGGCTCTCAGCACCTGGCGCCCATCCTGGTATTAATAGCGGAGCAACAGTACCTAGAGATATTGCGAAGCAAATATTAAGAGACAGGGAATAAGAATATTAAGATACAGGGTATACGTATATTTGACTTCCCTTGTTGTCCGCACTATTAATATCCAGAGGCCAAGGATTTGGTCCAAAAACCATGCTGAATTTTTTTGAAAAAATTGTCGGCACTGACTATCACGAATAGGTATGCTTATAGTCACAAATTACCGGCAACATCTCCCAGGCACCTCACACACAGCCTAATTCCCTGCCATTGAAATTTTTATGGCCCTATCTCCTGCCATGCATTTAATAGCTTCTGTATGACCGAGAGAGGCCTGCTTCCTGTGGAATACGAATTACCTCAGAGTTCCCGGTTCCGATTTTACTGAGCTTCCCCGGGTCACGAGATCTTCACACACAAACCTAGCCAGCCGTACCATAGGACTCTTTCACTCAGGAAACAGGAATCTGAAAATGTAAGAACGTATATTAGTTTGCAAAAATAAAATGCATACGCGTTTGTTAAAATGCCTCCGACAGACCTGATTACAATGTTTGCAATGAGTTAGCGGCCGCGACAAGTGGGGGCCTCCATTCCTATTGTTATCTCATTCCCGTGGTTGGTTGCGCCCATTATTTTTGTTTCCAGTAACATAGACGAGACTGATGGCATATTTGGGATATGGATGCGGGGGAGAATGGAGAAGATGCGATGGACGAAGAGAGGAACAAATGAAGAATTGCTGACATTGGTGGGCGAGGAGAGGAATCTGCTGGAGAAAGTTAAGAGGAGACAGGAGGAAGTGGTTGGAACGAATATTGAGGGACAAAGGGATGATGAAAGCCATGAAAGAGAGGAGGATGCGGAGTGGTCAGGGAAGGGGAAGAAAGAGAAAAGACTTCATGGGTGGAATGGAGACGGGTATGACATATGCTGAGATGAGGCAAGAAATCGTGCAAGGAGATAGGAGCCTGCGCCTGAAAAAGCGTCGAAGATTCTTATTCTCGCCCAGTTAAATTTACCTTAACCGTTAGATTGCCCTAATTAATACGGAATACGCTTCACCGATGGAATGAAGAAATCTAGGACACATGCCGAGCTGAAGAAACACTTCAATGAAATAGTTTCCATGAGTAGAAGAAGCAGATGAGAAGTTGTAGCACATGTGCATCCATCTAAATCTACCTTTCATGTCAGGCCACAATTTATAAGAAACACGTGGAGGTAACATTGCCTAGCAGGACACACAATATCTGTCACACAATAGACCCATCACCAGAACTTTGAATGACAGACTCCATAACTCCTCTCATTCACAGCTATAGGCTTCCCTTCAATCTTCTTGCCCATCCAGAAATTCTATTACGCCAGGTCATCATCAAATCTGGAAGTCTTTCTAAAACCTTTGTCGATCCCAAGCGCGTCCATGTTTATTACACTTTGGCACCCCGTAGAAGAAAGGAAGCCTTGAAAAATCCACGAAACCTTCCCCGGCACTCCGTAGCGTGTGCTCTCTTTAGAAGTTTAAAAAGAGCAATAAATTTGGTTATATCGAGGATTTCACAACTATGAACTCAATTTTGATATTAATAGTGTTGTCCCACGACTGATGTGGAGGAACTTATACGTGAAGAATGAAGAATTATTTGCTGTTATAATTAGTAATTACGACAGCTGTCGATGTCTTACAACATTCTTGATAATGATGTAAAACATCGAGGCCGGTCGCATTAAACATTTTTCATTGAAAAACTGCAAATAATTCTTAATTCTTCACGTATACGTTCCTCCACATCAGTTCTGGGACAACACTATTAACACCGCTAGCGGTCGCGTTACGCATTTCTCTGTGGAAAACTGTAAAGAGTTCTTCTTCCGTCCATAAAAGATAGTCATTAATGAAGTAACGAGCATTAACCGTAAAATATGCATTTTAGGAAGCCCTACGGAACATCTCAAGGAATAAGTACAGAACTTCTTAAGGAATTTCTACGGAACTAGCAGAGGAATTTCTGCAAAAAATTAAATGGAATATTGCTGAAATTCCTTTTTTTAAAGGTCTCAACATTTTGCGGAAAATCCACAGAAATGCCAAGGTAATTCTTTAAAAATACTTTTTATAAATAAATCACAGAACATTCCCACTGTTATGACCGGGCCCCCATATATTTGAGAACCCGAGAGCATAAGATTTTACGTGGGTTCTTGCCCTTGGTGTCGGGAGACGAATAATCACACACAAATATTTAAAGTCTTTTACCCAAAGTTTTTTTCCATTTAAAATCGCAGAAGAATCAATTCAATGAACAAATATCAAGTTATGAATTGGTGCGTCTAGAGTAGCCAAATGTTAACATATTACCCATGTCTCGGGAAGGAGAGGAGCTGCTGGTGATGACACGGATGGATAGCGAGGCGCTTCGGCAGCACGGGCCATACGGCCCGCGCTTCGACTCCCACTGACGGCTACATTGTGACTGTGCCGTCAGTGAATGGTTGCAGAGTAACCATTAGCCGATTACTGTCCGATGAGAGACTAGTGAATCACTGTCTGACTGCCTGCTTGACGAGTGTCGAGTGTACTCCCCGATAGCGTCTCCACCGTGTCATGATATAGGAAGGTGAAACTAGGATGTTTTAGACAAAATGGCAAGGGTGGGGGGGGGAAGAAGAGAAGGAAGGTTATCCGTTCTCGAAAGTAAAAGGTACAGTTCCCGAGGTATAGTTTGACATAGCTGGCTATTCTGAGACGTCACACAACAACACATTTATGCATATTTTGGGAAATGGAATTCTTCCATTTCCGGATCACTACATTACTCCCTTCTTTCTTAAAATTGATCGGTCTCTCACGAGATCGATCACATTTATACAAAACAAAGCAAATCAATTTTTAAAAACCTGTCATCAATAACATTTCATAACTTAACTAAATTTTCTTATTGAATACTTCACTGCTAATCATATACATTTAGTAGCAGTTATTGCATTACAATATTGAATATCAAAGTAAGAATTAATGCACAGATTGCTTGCATAAAATTGAAATAATATTTGCCAATGACAAAAATATTAAGTCCTTGTAGATGCAAAACTACATATATACATTCATATTCAAAATATCTCTGCTAGTTCACATGTTCCCTAGATACCTCCGGTGCTGGTTTTAAGTCCGTTGTTTTTTCCACAGATCCGAAGTGACTATTCCTCGCCGTAGCGAATATAAGTTCACTGTTTTCTTGAGGAATTTGGAGGGGGGAATAATATGAGGACAGCATGTACACACTTTGTCAATTTTCACTAAACACATCACCAATTTGTTTTTCACCATCACCAGTTTGTGATACCTTTCAGAGAAGATCACTCGTTTACACTATTCATGATACTTGACACTGAATAAAAGAAACAAGGATATGTGTTACTGATTACCTAATTTTTTCCTATGCGGCGTTTTATCTATGTTACGTAATCTTATAATAAGGAATATTAATTAAAATCGACCAGTGTATCCGTATTTACGTAACAATTTTCTACTTGCGACTTTTGTCTGTCATAGTATATACTCTCATCAGACTTATGGCTTCAATTACCCTTTATTCTCCCTTTTTACTGTAAAACGTAGCCCAGTGTACGTTTAACACCCGTATAACCATCTTTTAAAATCCATAATACTCTTGGGAACTATCACTTGTTCCTGTCCCTTTGTTAATTTTCTTTATCAGTTTCCCTCTTGATCAACATAAAAATTAACTAATCCCCTCTCTCTCATTCTCTCTATAACGTTTTTTCCACCTGGGAATCTTTTCCTGCTCGTCCCGTATCAATGGTTCATTCCCCAGAAATTCAAACGGAGGCTTAATGAATACCAACGGGTTACGAGACAGTGCATCTGCATTTAGTGTTTTTCCGGGCATGTGTGGGTCCAAAAAAAAATCGTACTCGCTCAATGGAAGAGACCAGCGCATTAAGCGTGAAGATCGGTCCTTCAGCGAAAATAACAATTTTAATTGCCTATGATCCGCAATCACATTAAGGCCCTACCGTTAAATAAGCATCGAAATACTTTATTCTGAACACTAGCGAGAGGCATTCCCTTACGTGGCGCTGTAGTTTCACCCCGCCTTGTTTAATTGCCGGCTGGCGCAAGTGACTACATATTCGCATGTGGCATCCTTTTGAGCCAATACTGCTACCAAAACTTCCCATGATGCATCTGCAGAAAAGGTTCATTGAAATCAGGGTACCGAAATACCGGTCCATTACTTAAGAAGTCCCTCAATGTCGCAAACGCAGCGACGGCTTCCTCAGACCATCCCAATTGCAAACCTTTGTTTCAATTTCCTCAATCGCGAATATAACATATATTGGAGACGATAATTAGAGCAAAAACTACCAATATTTCGCTCGTTACATGAGTCTGGTTATCTCTTACGGGGTTCAGAGAAAAAAAAGGCTCAGTTTGGTGAGGATTCTCATACTCCTCCGGGGGCAAGTGAAAACTAAATATCTAATAACCGGCCAAGAAAATTTCCCAAAAAGGTATAGTAATCATATCCTTGATTCTACTGTTAAACGTTCTCATTCAGTGTCATAATCACCAATATCCTCTGTTGTTGCTGATGATCTTCATTCTTCCTTCCGCCAACTGCTCACACTGCTCCATTACGTGAATCCGCTGCTCAGGTGAAGTGAAAGTCTCTCTGCGACGGGTTGTCTCTGCGATGCCTCCGGCACAGATGGCGTTGGTCAGCGGCCGTTGTCCGTCCGAAAATGAGTTTCCTCCAAAATACCGTGTTGTTATGACAGATATTTTGGTTTCAGCTCTCCTGGAATTCACAGATACTCGCGAAAATATTTTAGCGAGCAATCGGCACTCGCATCCACCGTTAATAAGCAAGCTCCACTTCCCGAGAAAGTGATTCGTGACAAACCAATAGATTTTTCTGACTATTTAAATTATGCCGCGTTAATATACTAAGAATGAAATCTAGAAACGCACATAAAAGGAAAGTCATGTGTGATTATCGTTCCGACGCGTGTAAGGTGATCAGAAATGAGCCTTACACTACCTAGGCAGTATTCCCACAGTATTTTGGGATGTAATTGCCAATCCCTCCCACATGGGGTGGATATGGCACTTAAAAAATCCCACTGCTGCCACCATTGCTATGACCCGGGACCCCACATATTTGGGAACCCGAGAGCATAAGATTTTACGTGGGTTCTTGCCCTTGGTGTCGGGAGACGAATAATCACACACAAATATTTAAAGTCTTTTACCCAAAGTTTTTTTCCATTTAAAATCGCAGAAGAATCAATTCAATGAACAAATATCAAGTTATGAATTGGTGCGTCTAGAGTAGCCAAATGTTAACATATTACCCATGTCTCGGGAAGGAGAGGAGCTGCTGGTGATGACACGGATGGATAGCGAGGCGCTTCGGCAGCACGGGCCATACGGCCCGCGCTTCGACTCCCACTGACGGCTACATTGTGACTGTGCCGTCAGTGAATGGTTGCAGAGTAACCATTAGCCGATTACTGTCCGATGAGAGACTAGTGAATCACTGTCTGACTGCCTGCTTGACGAGTGTCGAGTGTACTCCCCGATAGCGTCTCCACCGTGTCATGATATAGGAAGGTGAAACTAGGATGTTTTAGACAAAATGGCAAGGGAGGGGGGGGGAAGAAGAGAAGGAAGGTTATCCGTTCTCGAAAGTAAAAGGTACAGTTCCCGAGGTATAGTTTGACATAGCTGGCTATTCTGAGACGTCACACAACAACACATTTATGCATATTTTGGGAAATGGAATTCTTTCATTTCCGGATCACTACACCACTATAACCCGCATATATAGCCGTTAACCCATTTGATACCCGAATCAGCTGTGAGGAGCACGTTCACCTCTCAAGGTGCGTAAGGGATCCACTTGGAGGTGGGAGGGGGTCCGTCTGTCAAGGAAGAGGGCGATGACCGGACGCACGACGATGGCGACGCAGCGCTTCCTTGGAAGGAAAGGATGATTGCCGAGAGGATAGAGAGTGAGAGACTGGGGAAACGCTAGCGTGCGGTTCAGAGGCTGACGGGCTCCCGCCGAGGATAGAAGCACAGCGAGGCGCCAACTGCGGACGGCAGGAGATAAAACTAGCGGTAAGTACGACACTCATGAACGAGGCTTGATGTTTATCAGGCGGCAATGTTAAAATTTTCTATTGGAAGGTTTATAAAAAAACTGCTACAACTCACGGAGTGCTTCGTTGGCTTGGCCATGCTAAGAGAATGGATGAGAGACGAAGAACGAAACAGAATTATGATAGAGGAGTAAATGGTGAGAGGAAAAACCTTAACAACTTGGTGCAAGGAAATGCTTCATTAACGAGAAAGGTATTTTTTTAAATACCCGAATCGATTCTTGAAATTACAAAAGAGGGAAACGATGACCCGATAAAGGCATACGTGGAGCATATCAAGGGTTGAGTGCTAGTCTAAGGACGCGAAAATCGCAGTGTAAGAAAGTGTTCCTCTCCCCACATTATTTTATGGCAGCAAAACCTAGGTATGTCACGACAAGCAATAAATTGGACAAAGCAGCGGGAAAGGGGTAGCTGAGAAAGTAGGATGAAAATGGTTATAAATGAGTGGGTTATGGAAGAATGTGGGTTGGATGCCCCAGTGATAGACATAGTATATGAAAGTGTGCTTAGGTGGTTTGGGCATGTTGAGAGAATGGATGAGTTGAATATCAAAGCAGATTTATGATAGAGGACTGGTGTGAGGGGAAGGGGTAGGCCAAGAACGTCATGGGTGAATGTGGTAGACGATACTCTTAAGAGAAGAAATACCAGGATTTTTAAGGACAGGAGGGCGTGTATGAAACAATGTATGAAAGTAACTGAAGTCAAAGAGGCACCCAAGGATATGGCAGTGTGGAGGAAATTCTTAAAGCAAAGCTTTACAGGCCTATCACTGAGCATTACACTTTTTTTTACCGTTCCTACCCCGAAAGGAAACGGTGTGATGGGTATGGATTTATCTAACTCATAGGGGGAGTGGGGAGAGGGGGTGAAGTTCTAATACAATTAAATGCGTGAACTGGTGGGTAAAAGACTGGAGACTGGGAGAATGGATGCAGATAATTAGAGCAGCTGCTGGATAACACCTTAAAGAAATCACTGTAAATTTCCTCTTAAATTTTATTACACCAACCAAGGTTTCAGTAACTTTTTCCATTATCAAGGTGTCAACCTAGTAGATCCTGTGAAATTAACCTTGATAATCTGGCACAAGTTGCCGAAACCTAGGTCGGTGGAAATGATTCATCTGTGGAAATTTACAATTTTTTTATTCCTCGTCACTCAGCTCACCCTCGCCATCCTTCTCCAAACCCACATCTAAAACGCCTCAAGTCTACCTAAAACCTCCCATCGGAATGACCAAGTTTCCGACCCATAAAGTGCCAACCTCCACATTAGAATTTTCGGCAGCATTTTCTTTGTGTCTCTCCTTAGACCCCCCTCATCAAATCCCTTCTTTAAAAATACTTCTTTAGCCAGGGCAATTTTACATCTTATATCCCTACCACTAAAGCCATTTTACTTCAAAATACTACCCAGATATGTAACCTGGTGGACCTGCTCGATTTTGTACCCTCCCACCCTCAGCCCAGCCTTCTTACTTATAGAAAATCACATCACTTTCGTTTTCATATGGTATCTCTTCATCTCATATCCTTTGCACTGCACCTCTAATGTATTCCTAATTGACTGTAACCCCTTGGCGGACTGGCAAACAAATCCTTGATCACCTGAAAATCTCACTGACTTCATCAGATCCTCCCCTACCTTTATTCATACCTTCATCTCCCCCATGCCTCCCATACTGTTTCTTTTGAATATCCCTTAAAAAACAACTGTGATAGTGGGCACCCCTGCCGCACTCCCTGTCCAATCACAGCCCATCCCAATTCTCCATCGGCTATCCTAACCTGCACCATCTGGTTCATATACAGATTCCGAATGAGATGCCTGTCCCTCCAATCAACCCCTAATTTCTTCAGCATTTCCATCTCCAATATTCAATAGCTTTGTCAAATGAATAAGATATGATTGGATATATCATCAAAATTTATCCCATAGAATGCATCACACTCCAACAGCAAAAGGATGTAGACCTACCATAAAATGATAAACCTCAAGTTTCTGCCAGATGAAAGTGATGCTATAAGTTAATGATGAAAAGTTAATCACTTAGAGAGTTGTATGAAGACTTTGATTAGAGAAAGAGTGCCCAGGTTTTCCACCAATTCTCAAAGTTAATTATCACAAATGTTTTGATGATGTTTGAGGTAGTTTGAGCGAAAAATCACTTCACCTAGAATTTGGCCTTATTTTAAAGAAAAAACTCATCTTACCAATTATGTCAAAATATCAACCCCTTGCCGAACTGCTTTTCGAGCAATTTGCCTGAAAATGCAAGTTGTTTTACTTGGGATAGATTACGGCTGTGCGCTCCAGATGGAGAATATTAAACAAATTAGGAACTATTAGCACCTAGATTTGGTAAAAAAAACTAACCAAGAGTAGATTACATGTTTTCTCAACTATTTATAATAAATAATCTATTACTCACCACAGTAATTTCTACAGAATCGCGAAAAAATCCTGCTGTTTTGAAGGGTTATCAACCATACGATGGGAAGAAATGAGTCATGTTAGAGACTTATGTAGGTTTATTTATTTAATTACTGAAAATTTTGGTCATATAACTATATCTTTGTGCCATTAATATTACAATATATTTATTTCATACTTCTTACAGACACGGAAATAAAAAAATAAAATTTGAATATGGTCTCTATTATGACTAGGGAACTATCTCGCTCAAACCACCTTAAGACTGATATAATCTTCAGGTATGGCAGTTTAACAGTTTAAACATCACAACTAATCAACCCTTAAACCAGTGCCACCCAAGAATTTTTCCTTCAAATTCAAATAAACCAGAATCTTAAACATTCTCTTAAACTTTTAAATGAATTAATATTTCTCATTCTCCTCCCAACTGATTTCCAGATTTCTAACTCTGGCAGCCTATGTGATGATCTTGTTTCTGACATCAAAGCAAAAAAATGATTGTGGACATAATACTCACAGGGATCTTATTATGCCTGCTATGGTTTTTACTGCTCGCAAAACCTTCAAAATTTCCTCCAGGTAAGAAAGTACTAATATAGAATATTATGAATACCAGGTAAGATTTTTTTACAATAATTGCTACTTGATATAATCTCATAAGGCAATGATGTGGGCAATATTTTTGCTGGAATGGAGAGCATTATGCATTCATGAAGTAAATTTAACCATTTACATATCATTACCATGAATGAAAATGTCATCCCTACTTAATTCAAAGGTAAACAGGATATTCTAAAGACTAGAGTGTGTTTGAAGAGACTTATTAATGGTCTAATATTAATTCCCCTTAAAAATTTCCACTATCATATGAGTGGCTTAAATTCTGAATTATGGATACATATCTACAATTGTCATGATGAAAAACAGCAATATTTAAGGAGGTAGGGTCATCCGATGAAAATTGTGTCATTTTTCTATTAACCCTTCAAGCCCGGAGGAGTGTTAAATGAATCCCATCTCGTAAGTCGGAGTATATTTAAATGGAATCGCTGGTTTTCCACTGATTTAAATGGAATCGCCGCGACGTAGTCACTACGTCGCTCGACGGCATGTGAAGTTCGTGATTGACGTAGTGACTACGTCGCTCGTCGTTGAAGGGTTAATGGTGAAGAATCCTACCTTTTGATGGCCTTTTTTTATTAACTACACTGGAAAATACATTTAAAGTTTCTAAGTTCCTGCATGTGAGCAGCTAAGGGCTACCAAAATCTAAGAAGGATGTTTTTCAACTCATCTCTTAGATGGAATGATTTTCATGTCAAACAACAAATTAACTGGAGGTGTCTAAACACTCACGTACATATGTATCACAAAAAGGTGGCATCTGCATTCAGGTCATTTAGAGAATCTGAGCCAATGAGATAGGATTTGTTAACACTTATGGACTGAAGGGCAGCCTTGATCATTAGTGTATTGGCCAAACACTTAACTATGTATTTATAAATGTTTCATTTGGAGAGCACCCTAAAATTTGAAATTTTGCCATCCTGAGTTTCTCAGCTACAGGAAGAGTTTTTGGTGGAGGAGGTCATTTTCAGTAGTAGTTTAAAATAAATAATATAAAAATTAACTATACTATGAAATATGTTGCCAATAATTATTATAAAAATCCAATTATCCCTTTCTAGTCATTTTTACAAAAAAAACTTCAAAAAATCTTTTCATTAACAAATTTTATGGAGGCTCAAAAAGTTGCAAAACTTTTTAATTCTTGTCAGCAGGCTTCAATTGCACCAAAATATGGATATTTGCAAATATATCTGAAAAAGTCTCTTTAAAACGAAAATTCAATAGACTTCTCTTGTTGTTTATACTGATCATAAAATGTGATTAGATTGCTTTAAAATGCCTCCATAACTTACTGATTATGCATTAATAACAACATGTTCATATTTGAAGGCCCAAGTAGATTTCCAGTTTTTGGAAACATCTACCACCTCCGTAAATGGGGACCATACCTTTACAAGTCAATGGCAGAGATGAAAAAACGATATGGTGAGGTGGCTGGTTTCTTTGTTGGTCCAAATCCCATCATCCTTGTCTCAGGATTGGAGGCAATAAAAGAACTTTCCTTCAGGGAGGATCTGTCTGGAAGACCATTATTTTTCCACCACAAACTGGAGAAGGTAACCAATGGTAGGTTTTGAAGACCCAACGTAACACTATTTTTTGAAGGTCCTAGATTGTTTAAGGATGAGAATATAAGTTATATATACTTTCTATGCTTGAATGTATTTATTTGCAACTTAGAGCATATTGTATATAAAATGGGTGCCAACCAAATAAACAAAATAAATTAGGGATTGGTTGGAGGGATTAATAGCTTATTACAAATCTTCACATTAGTCACCTCAGGTAATGTCAATAGGAAATAATAACAATTTGGAGGGGAGTGAGGCAAGGTAGATCACTCTTCCTTTGCTTCTAAACATTTAATCAGAGAAAATCTTTATAAAAACAATGAAAGATATGGAAGTAAAAATAAACGTAGGAAGGGAAGTGTTGTATGCAGATAATACGCGGTAAATTTCAAATTGTGTTGACCAAGGAATCATTGACAAGTAGAAGGGACGGTAATAATTTATTCTGACCAAAATTTGATAATTTATTCATAAAGCTGCGATATTGACAGTAAAAATGCATTTTGATAAATTTTGGATTCTTCTAAACTCATCTATTTACTCAAAAATGTAAGTACTTATAGGTTACTGCCCAAACAATAGAGTTACCTGCATCATCAGAGACCCCATCATCTACCTGACTCAAGGATAATAATTCATTATTAAAGGAGAAAATCATTGGCGAGAGTGTAGAAAAGATAACAATCTTGACTTTTTGGGTCACTGTTTCACGAGGCAAAAGGTTTTTGAGAATTTCATTTTGATTTCATATACACACTGTATGCCATTTTAATAACTTGCTCAGCACTCCAAATGCAACTCAAAGTATATGGCTCACTATCACTGGAACTCTTGAAAGCAAGAGCTTTGCAAGCAGTTCAGGCAACTATAAGAAATGTGAGTGGCATGG
Organism: Pyrrhosoma nymphula; assembly: GCA_963573305.1. Classification (NCBI taxonomy): domain Eukaryota; kingdom Metazoa; phylum Arthropoda; class Insecta; order Odonata; family Coenagrionidae; genus Pyrrhosoma; species Pyrrhosoma nymphula. Next base: position 45,625,551 of record OY754334.1, read on the forward strand.
GTTGTTATGTAGGTAACTTTTTGAACTTTTTTAGGAGTACTTTAACATTTCATTGCCTATAACTTGATAACTAGGCCACATATTGAAAAACAGAAAAAAAGCAAGCTATCACTTTTCAAGCTCTATCAGAATTGGAAATTAAAGTAATTTAGCAAATGATCCAATGTATGAGGACTCTAGGCAAAGACATTACAGAGAGCTAGTCTTAATTTTTATAGAGGAGTATGATGTTGCATGATTCATAGACTTGATAATTGAGAATAGAGAACACATGCACATAGAACGGAGGCATTTGAGGTGTGAGCATGGAGAGGAATGAAGATCGTGAGCTGAATGGAGAGGAAGACTATCAAAGAAGTGCTAGATATGGGATAAGATGAAAGGTTGGTGGTGAAGATATGGTGAAGGCAGCAAAAGTGAATCAAACACATTTCAAAAGGGAATTGCATGCTGAAAGGGGAAATAGAGGACAATAAAAATGACAGTTTCAAGCAAGATATAGTGGAAATTGGGAGTAAATAATAAATAGTCTGTAGTATTTTTCCTCTTAATTTACATAAATACCATTTTTCTAGTTAAACTGTATTTTGGTACTTCATACTGTAATGGTTCGCTCCATTACACCTTTTGTTCGATTCCTCACCAGACCTTTTCCCCCCACTCCAAATTCCCGTGACTCGACCCGCACCCCACATGACCTTCTATCCGCTCGACCCTCTCCCTATCCCACCTCCTCTCGCTAGCCTCGAGTAAGGATGAGACATTGGGTGTGAGTGAGTGTGAATGGTATGTCAGCGGCCATCAAGGTCAAGGGAGTGCTAGACAAATGAAGAAATGGTGTGAGACATGAGGGTTTCCCCATGTCACGTGATGTAAACCCCCCCATCCCCAGTGTGTTCCCCCACTTTGAAACGCCCATCCCCGGCAGCCCGGAGGCAAATAAAAGGGAACGTGAGGGAAGAAAATAAGAAGACTTGATTCCAACAACCCGTAGTAGGCGGGAGCTCTGCCCATTTGGGAGGTGCTAATCCTAGGGACTGAGCATCCAGCAATTGCATGAGCATTAATGTACCACGAAGTGGTCCAAGAGAAGGGACCACATTCACCCCCCCTGAAACGGGCCATCAGGAGATTCCAGTGCATTGAGTGCCAGACGCCACTCTAATCCTGGTTGTAGAGGAGCCTGCCGTCAAAGGAGCTAAAATTGCTGATATCTCCGGGCCAAAGTTCCAGTGTTGGCTGTCACGTAAGGTCGTCACCATCTGACAAAAATATAAATCCCCCCCTCATTTGCTTCAAGCACAAGTACCCCTGCAGCAACCTTCCTTTACCAGTGAACGTGCAATGTAATTCACTAAATCGCTACTTGTGGTCCAGTTGGGAGAACAGGGAAGGACTATTAATTACCTCCCGCTGACCCATGAAAGAATCAAGCCTAACATGTTGCTTGCCACCGTCTATGGCACTGTTGTTATTTTGTTTAATGGGTTTAAAAATATATTAATTGCCTTTCCGCTGTGTATGGCGTTGTTGTCATTTTGTTTATTGGGTCTAAAATTATATTAATTTTCTTTCCATCACTGTTTCATAATTCATTTTCATTTCATTCATCCTTCACTAATTTTAAGAGGGTTATTTAATTCCTGTTGTGTACACCAGTTGATGGAAATAATAATGTGTGGTTTAAATGAGCCTCATTGCGTATAAGTTTCACCCTTTTTATTAGCGCTGAGGAACGAGATCCCCTAAAACCCCTAGCCACATTCCTTTTACCCTCATTACGTCCTGCCCTGGTGGAAAAGCCAGGGAGAGCGAGGAATTGAACGAGGTCAGGGACCCCCCACTTGGCCCCTTTTTCAGGGGTTTTCACATAACTGAGGTGATGCAGGTTTGCCCCCGGATCTCTTGCGGAAGAAATCGTGAGGGTTTTAAGTGTCAATGCTTTCTGGTCCTAAATCAATCCGGGAGGACTGGTGTCCGTTGCAACACCAAATGTCAGCTATTGCCATAGGGGTATCCAGGGGGGGGTTTGTAACTCCCCCATTGATAAAAAAGTTATCATGGGGGGTTTGGAATACCCCCCATGTAAACCCCCCCCCCTTCAGTGGTGGAGACCCCCCCTTCAGACGCTTCTAGATACGCCTATGGCTATTGATGATGAGGATTTTCCTGCACAAATGAACAAATTAATCCTATGGCCAGCGTAGGGTGAAGGGAAGTGACCTGGGTAGGGTGACAGCATATCTTTGACTATTGAATAGGCAGGTCCCTGCCTATTCAATAGTCCAAGATATGCTGTTACCCCTTTAGACCCACCTCAACAACAGTCCAGGCCTAATCTGGTATTAGTATCTGGCCTCAACCCTCTGACCTATTGGCAGCCCCTCTCACTGCATGAATCCACAGTCAATTAATTGCATTCACAATGGTTTCTCTAAACAAATATTTGTTGAATACTCCAAAAGTTAATACTTGGAATGAATCCCTTGTGTATTCCTGAGCATTTTCAATGTTTAAAAGTTTCAATTCTCAAGTTAATACTAATGGAGTTCTTCTACTGAACTCAATATTCAATCATTCATTAAAATAATCTACCAGTTAAAGGTAGGTTTTAATGAAATTAAGAAACAATCCTCCACATTTTTACATGTGCAGACACTATCTACCTCTAGTATTCCTTTAATTCTTCTCAGCAAAAATGTCCTTCCCTTCTTCATCACAACCATAATATCTTTTCTCCATCTTCCCCTTCCCCGCTTTTCCAAAACCCATCCCTCTACCACGGCCTTGAGCAACTCATCACCCCTCATTACCTCATCCAGCCACCTACCCTGCCTCCCCCTAATCTCATCCAAAAGTGTCCTCTCTGCACCAGCCATGTTAAGCATTTCCTCATTTGTCTTCCTTTCCATCCTCTGCACCTTCTCCATCCTCCTCCACACCCACATCTTGAATGCCAGCAGTCTACCCTAGCCCTCCTTTCTCAGTGTCCACTTTTCTACCCCATACAATGCTACAATCCAAATCAAGCACATCACCAGCCTCTTCTGTATATCCTTACCCAAGGTCTCCATCATCAGTTCCCTTTTATTACCAAATGCTTCCTTTGCTAACACTATTCTCCTGCTAATGTCTTTGTTACTATGCCCATTTTCTTTTAGCGTACGTACTACACAAGTAATTAAATTGCTATTCTTGCACCAATTTGTGTCCTCTGACTTTTATAACCAGCCTCACTTTCTTTGTCCAGAATGAAAACCTCATTAGTTTTGTTTTCTTATGATTTATCTTCATTCCCTATTTCCCACACTGCTTTTCCAATGAATCTGCTAAATTTGCTTTTGCTGCTTCCAATCCCTTCGATGATTGACTAACCAAAGCCTGGTTGTCTGGGCATCTAACCAACTTTATCAGCTGGCCTCCTACTTCAATTCCCACATCTAGCTCTTTCCATGCCTCTGTTAACTTTTCCTCAGCATAAATGTTAAAAAGCAAAGATGACAACGGGCACCCTTGCATTACCCTGAGATCTATAATTTCCCAGTCTGATTCGCCATCAGCCACCCTCACCAGTGCCCTCTGGGCCATGTATGTTTCCCATGAGTCTCCTATCTGGTCAATCTATTCCTATTTTCTAGAGTATCTGCATTTTTTTTCTCCAATTAACTCTGTTAAATGCATTTTCAAAGTGCACAAAACATCCAACTAATTTTTTTTATTAGCAAAAACCTCCTGATTATATTTTGTTTCCATCTATTAATGCCCTCATCATTGTTATTGCATCCTGAGTAGCACTCCCCTTCCTGAACCCAAACTGGTCATAACAACGGCAATAAATACTTATACTTATAACCAGTAAGTATTCATGCTGGAATTGTTTAAAATTTACAAATGCTCAGCAAAATACAAGACATTCATTTCATAATTTTAATTTTTTTAGTATATGACTAATGCAGGTTTGCAAAAACCATGGCAAATGCAACCAGCTGACGGTGGACTCATGCTGCTAATAGGTTGGAGAGTGGAGCCTAGTGGCCACGGAAAGGAGCCAACATCCCACATACTTGGGTCCTAAGATGATTTAATAGCATATCCGTGCAATTCCTTGCCAAGAGAGATTTCTGTGCAGAGGAGTAGTGTGAAATGCTCATGCTACTTGTAATAGGGGAAGCATTTCCCTTTGCGAGGCTCAGGCATGAAAGGGTAAATACTACATATGTAGAAAAATGGTGATTAAAGTTTAGCTGCAGTTTAACACTAATTAGTAATAGAGGGTAGAATGCTGAGTAATCTATTGAGAAGTTGTTGAGGAGACTGTTTATAACCAACCAATTCATTGGTGACCCAAAACTAAACCTTGAAATAGATATTAACCTGATTAAAAGGTAAGTTAGATTGTGCCCTAAGTTTCATTTGCCTTAAAGAAATAATTTAAAAATACATACATGTTCAACAGCTTTGATCAATGTTAACTGTGATTACAGGTATATTGTTCACAGTAGGAGAAAGATGGAAGGAACAGAGGAGGTTTACCCTCCGTCATTTACGTGACTTTGGATTTGGAAAATCAAGCATGGAAAGCATGACAATAGAAGAAATAGAGGCAGTGTTTTCTGGGATAGACAAGAGCCTCGAGGGAATGGAAAACAGTTGGTCAAATCCAGTGAGTGAAATAACATTAAGGTCATCGGATAACTTTTATTCCTCCCTTAAAGGGTGCCACATGCTAATGCATAAAAAATCATTAAATTATTTCCATTTTAACATCTTCTTAAAAAACAATCCTAGCCTCACTCCAACCAAAGTCTCATGGAAATAATCAATACAATTTGACATTAAACAAACTCCAAAGATTAAGCACATCTCGATTTCAGCTCACATTTCCCCAGGCCATTCATTATTTGATTTTTTTATAGCATTGGTATTTTCCAAATACAATGAATAATGATAGCCAACCTGGAAACTTTAACGTGAAATTCATCGGAAATAAGTTTAAATGCATAAGAAAGCCTGATTTCAAAAGAGATAAAAGCAATGATAACCATTGGCTGTGACTTTAATGCGATATTCACAACGAAATTGCCTCATTTCACACATATTTCACATGAGACATGTCACACATTATTCGAGAGATTTGCATTTAGGTTTATGGATATGAGACCTATACATATATTTTATAAGTGTGATGATTAAATGGAGACCACATGAGCAAATATCAATTTGCATATGATGCAAATCCCAACACAAACTTGAAATCCATCAAAAACATAATGACATGGCAAGGAGGTTTAATATCACTTCCTTCAAGTTGTTTTCCAAGCGGAAAATATTAAAGAGTGAATCTTATTTGTCTTTCATGTGCCCCCTCCACTCACCCACCCTCCACTCACTCACCCTGAAAATTCCAGATCAGAAAATGAGCTGATTTAAATCCTGATCAGGTCTAATCAGGAAAACCCTAACTGCACAAAAATTATATAGAAACATCGCAGTCTTTCCCGGTGTATTGTATCATGGAAGGTTATTCGGGATTTCTACCAGGTCAGGTTCTCCATTACGGCTGACGTTTCGATGAATGAGTTGCGAGAACGAGGTCATTCCCTGCTGACGATTGACGACTCGTTCATGGAAACGTCAGCCGTAATGGAGAACCTGACCCGGTGGAATTCCCGAAAAACCTTCTACGATATATAGAAATATTTTATTCTGCTTTTTAAAGATGTATTAAAAAAAGACCTATACAGTAAATAGGTCCGCCTAAAAACCATTTCATTTGGTCACAAAGATGTAATTATATGGTGCTATAAATGTCACTTTTTAAAACATTATTTTCCGTATTTATAGTTTTTTCAGACCTAGAGATGATTTCCTTCTGGTCTCCATGGTATGTCAAGTGTTGTTTGTTTTACAAGGCGATATCATTGTGAGAGCTATTAAAACATGCTCAATAGTTGCTCATCCGAAATATTATGTAAGGGGAATTGCACCACATGTTAACATTGTATACTGCAATAAACTAAGCCGGGTAAAACCATATCCACTTCTGTCTGAAGTTGGCATGCCAACACTCAAAAGCCATCAGCAGCAACCATGGTGGTCAGCACCATCTCTTGCCGGGATTTACAGTCTTTGAATCAAGTGTCATTGGATCAGATCAGACTTCATTTCCTTTATTTGATACAATTATTTTGATCAAACTTAATTTGAGAGATATACCAAACATATTCTTATTCAAATCAGATCTGATATATGCAGCAGCATCTCAGACTTGATCTGGTTCAGTTCATACCTGCTCTCCTTATATCTCTCCTGATCTGGTTCAGATCAGACTTGATCTCCTTATATCAGACTCAATTAAATTCTGATCAGACCTGATCAAGAAAGATCAGAAATTTCTGCAAGGGATGGACCTGATGTTTCCTCATATCAGACCTGATAAGTGGTTCAGATCAGACCTGATCTGGCTCAGATCAGACCTGATCTGGCTCAGATCATACCTGATCTCTTCAGATGAGATCTGATCTGGTTCATATCAGACCTGATCAGAAATTTCCATAAGGGTATTCCTCTCTAATTCCACCTTCATTCTCTTAAAGCTCTTATTTTCATAGTAACTTCTTGAATGATACCGTCTACCTCCACTAACTCACCACTACACATGATGATAGTTTGCACAATATGGTATGTGCACAATTTTTGGAAACTATGTATGTTAAATTTTGCTTTGGTGCGTAAAAAACATAAATCCAAAATTTTACTGTCGTAACTTTCCTACTTTTTAATCGCTGTCGGGTTTCTTTACATTCGTTCTGTGTTGTGTTTAATTTCTGCCTTGTGTGGTAAATATCCATTTTTACAGGCTGAATAGTACCTACCAAAATTTGCCATGTAGATGCTCGATGATATCAATTAAAAATTACTGCGAAAAAGAAGAGCTACAAAGAGTATTGTTTCGTGCCATAATGCAAAAGTACGCGGATATCAACTCCAGATAAAGTATTCGTCAACGTGCCATGTAACGCTTAATTGCAAAAGAAGTGGCTCTTAGGAGCTCGGAGAGACTTGAAGAAGATGTCTTTAGCTGCATCACCGATTCAGGCTGCTGTGCCGACCATTTCAATGTAAATAAATTTAACAGTGTGTTCCACTCGATAGTAAACTTCCAAATTTATGACTATAAAAATGGAAGTCAGTAACGTAGGTGAATATGAAGGTGGTATGATCATATGAGTACTCTCTGGAATATTATGATTAATTAACTGGTGCTTGCAAGACTACAATCATTTCAGAGTTATATTATGTTTTAAGTGGAAACATTTTTATGTAAACATTCGATTTGTAGAAATAGCATTTACCTAAATGTGATCAGAAGGAGTGATGAGTTGAAATTTTATAGTTCACACGATATGGGCCCCATTATTAACTGTTCAAATTTCAGTAGTAGATTCAAATTTATGAATTACTCACTAATTACTCTTTCTTCTCATTCATTTCAGCCAATTTTGGACCACGTTAATTCAAATCAGCATTTTTCAGCCTTCATCTTCACCAACACTTTACACCCTCCCACTCAGTGCTCCCCACCCTTCCCCATTCCATAGTGTTAGGGCACCAGGTTTTGACCAATTTTGGAAACCCTTGGTGACCTCAATTCTGGATTTGAAGGCTATGCTATTGCACACTTCTTTTTCCTGCATTCCCATATCTTGCATGTCTCTTTGTAACTCCTGAAACCAGTGATTTGGTTATCCTTTTTTGAAAGAATTTCAACATTTTAGTAATTCTTGGTTGAAGCTTCCGCAGGTCATTATAGCAATATGTTTGTTGTTCGGGAGTACCCCACGTACTTATTAAGTATATGGGGTACACCCAAATAACAAACATATAAATATTTTAGTAGCTAAACTTCCCTGACCCATTTGGTGGATGTGTCTGAAAAATAAAACTCTTCTTTTTCTGATAGCGTCTGATATATTTCCCATCTGGTTGTATAGCTCCTAGTGTCCTCATCTTCTATAAGAGCCATCTTCTGATCTTAATGATCCTTGTATCTTTCTCTGAATTTTCCTCTCCACTAGTTCCAACTGCTTGATCAATTCTGTCATCGTTAAGGTCAGACATTCGGCTGTATACAGGGCTTCATGGTGGACCACTGAATGTTAGTGTTTAAATTTCACATTGATTAATAGAGTTTCAATATTTGTCATATACATTATGCATTTTCTCAATGGAAATCTTTAAACCTGCTTTATTTGCCTGTCTCTGAAGTTGGGTTACCTACCTATTTATGTGTTCACTATACATATATACTATTTTTAAAGACATTGCAGATGGCTCACGAGTTAACTCATATTTTGCGTGCCACTTCCTATGGATTGGTCACAAATGTACTCATGCTTTATAAAGTTAATATTAAAATACCCGGTCGCAGGGGAAAGTTAGAAAAATTGTCCAGTCTTTAATGTGTTAATTATAAATGGAAACTGAGAATTGCAAATCATGAGTGAAACAACATAATTTTATTGTTCTTTTCTTTTTCAGTGATGAACAATATTTATGGCCAATTTTCACCATTTCTAAGCCCTTGATAATGCTTATTTTTAAGTTTAAAAAATGACTAAGGCAAATAGCAAGGCTACTGCATCTTTAAGGATTGTAAGCATGTTAATTATAGAATAAAGTTTCTCTTCTCCATTTCATTTCACCATTTAATCTGTTTTAATATCTTCATTCCTGGTCTGAACCCTAGGGAGTAGACCTGATTTACATAATGTGAGTGTTCTACCATTTTCAATGTCTCACAGTATCATTTTATCCTTGCCTTTGCAGATAGTTGTCCATGACATACTGGGAACTGCAAACATAAATGTAATTTGGCACATTTTGGCAGGCAAAAGATATAGCCTAACAGATCCTCATCTTAATCAATTGCTGAATCACATCAAGGATGTTATTGCCCAAAGTGAAATTGGTGGAAAATTAGAGATGGCATTCCCAAAGTTAGTAGAAATGTTTCCATTCCTGTCAAATGCAATGGATTCCTTGACGAAGAGACAAAAAGTGAGATCATTTATAAAGGTAAGTTTGAAATAGCATCAGATATGGATAATCTATTCCATCATGCCCTTCCCTTGGACTAAAACCTTGGAAGGGCTTGCACATTCCAATGACCCCTAGAACGGCACTGGTGGGAGCAATAACAATTTCTCCTGGTAGGACTACCATGCCAGATAGGTCGCAGCCAGACAAAAGGTAATTCACGTGATGGTGTCAGATTGACAAATACTAATGGGAAGGGCAATTGAAATCAACCTCCCAAACTATGAATTTCCCAGAAAAATGAAGTCAGTAACAGAGGAATTGAATTCTGGAAAATACGGGATGCTGCCACTGGGTTGGGTGTAGTGCCTGGCAGTGAAGGATGTAAGGCCTCTGTGGTCATGATTTCTTGACACTTTCCACTTTATGCCCAGGCAGTGCTCGAGAAGGCACATATTCCCGAGTGCATGAAGCTCGAGCGCCGCTCGTTCTTACATTGCATCGCTAGTGTTGTCTATTTTGTGAATATGTTTTCAGTAGACACTCATTTCCAGGGTAATATGTATTTACATTTTTTTCAAGAGATCCAAAATCGGAGGTAGCACCATTCATATACCTCTTCTTAGCAAGTTTTCTCCCTAATTACCACAGAGTCATTGCAGACATTTAAATGTTGCTAAAAGGTCCAGTAGACTAGATTAAAGAGCATATACGGTCCGCAGAGTGGAAAGTGTTAAACCAACAACATCAACAGCAGAAACAAGGACTACAAATGAGAAGTCAAGGGTGCCTGTAGTTACCTTTGTTTTCTAACATTTATACTGAGGAGATTGTAAGAGAGGCATGGGAAGAGCTATATGTGAGAATAAGAGTAGGAAGCCAGCGGATTAAGTTGGTTAGATTCGCGGACGAGAAGTAAGTTGATCATTGACGAGTAAGTTGAGATTGCATGCTTTGTTAGATGCATTAGAAAACCAGTATGAGAAATATGGAAGCATGGCAAAGTAAGTGGTTGGAAGAGGTAATGAAGGAGGACAGGTTGCTGGTGGTTGACAGAGGGTTGGGATGGTGTTCAGTAAGCAGGTAAGGAAGAGAATGTGTTTTATAGATGGAATGAAGGGAAGTAGGACATATGCTGAGATGAAGAAAGAAACAGTATTGGTTATAGAGGTCTGCGTGTGAAAGTCTAGAGGATTTTTAACTCTCTTCCATTTAAACCCACCTAAACCAGCAGATTACCCTCATATTAAGAATAATTTCAGTATGAGCTACAAGTTATAATCATGATAAAATGAAAGCATTTCAATGTTATCCCAAAATTCTCAGAGTTAAATCCGATTATGTATTTATCATAAAAATGGTGTCTAATGATAACACTAAAAATGTATTGTCAAGGTGAGCAAATATTAATTTGGGCATTATTCATAACCCTTAATCACAATAAGAATTTTTTTAAATATGTACCGAAGAATCCCCAGTAAGCATCCACAATTTAAGGGATTGAAAGTATAAGAGAACTGCTAAGAATACAGAGGCAAAAGCTTTGCCAATTCATTTCAGTAGTAAAAAATGCACCACATCGTCAAGGAGGAATATTATTTTATGCCTCTTCAGACCTTGAATGCCCTTTAAGCCTTGTTATATGATCCACTACCTTCAACCTTGAAGAGTATTAACAAGTATTTTTTTTTATACCTGCAGAAGGGTATAGAGGAACACAAAGTGAATGTTGATTATAACAGCCCAAGAGACTTCATTGATATATATTTAGCAGAAATGGCAAAGAGAAAAGATGACCCTGACTCCACTTTCACAGGTAAGGACGCAGTTTGTCTTAAAATATTTATCAAGATAGATCATAGATAACATCTCCAATTTAAGCAGGTATTGTCATATTTATCTTCATATCACTTAGGCCATATGCACCAATGATAAACCATCACAGTGACCATTTTTATGAGTCGAAAGTGCAGGTTTGCCAAGGTTGAAAAATAAACACCACCATAGAGGTCATCCAGCTGAAATTAATAATCTTGCCAACCTTGTGGCAAGGTTCCCGAAAAGCTTAATCTTGTCATAAAAAGGTGCTATAAGATTTCTGCAACTTGAAGAGGGATCTTGCAGAAATCTTGATGAAAGTGCAATAGCATTCTTGTAGCAAAATAGAACCTTGCAACGGCAAGTTTGCTCCAAGCTTTCAATCTTGCTATGGCAAGCTTGCAAAAAGCCTGCATCATGCTTGCTTTGCAATATGGGTACATCATACTTCAATGCTTCCACCTACCTAGCGTTTCATAGTAGAGTTCTCATCAATTGGTTGGTTGGTTGGTTATTTGTGGAGGTGACTGGCTAACAACTGAGGTCATTTGCACCATTTAGGTGGGTCAGTAAATGGAAACTTTAAACGGGAATGGATGAATGGTTGAGAGAAACCCAGATTGTCATTGGCATCTACTCTTAAAGATAGACACCAAGTGGAACACCAGCTTCATATCCAATTTTACAGATAGACTTCTATACTTAAAGTGCTCTCCACACAGCAGCATTTTATAAATTGAGAGTCCAATGAAAACCCTCCACCAATCTTCTTTAACCCTTAGGTTGCGGGAAACGTACATGTACGTGTGCACCGGCGACTGCAGGAAAAACGTTATTGTACGTTTTAACCTCTCCGTCTACCTGCTCCCTCAGCCCTTTCATATTTTTATGACACGAACTCTTTCTTTCCAGCGGTGGACATTTGGGAATTCACCTTTTTACACAAACCAATCCCTTCCCACGCTCTTTAGGGATCGCATACCACCGCAATAAGGTACGACCCTTTCTTCCGATTGCTTGCTCAATGGGCTATGGTTGTCTTAAAAGTTAGTTGGCTTATGTTTGCGCCCGGCTCAATTATCAACGGATTTCTTTGGTGTTTGGCATCAAACTAAACAGAAAATTGCTAGAAAAAAATATTGTCATACATATTTGTTTTTAACAATTACGCCTATAAACAAATTTTCAAAATGTATTCAAAGTCCCACTGATCCATCAACAAGTTCCGGTGCCCAGCCCCTGGGATCCCGAGAAAAGGGTCAGGAGGGGATAACATGGGTCATATAACTGCCCGGCCTCTGCCCGTGGGAAGGAGGGACAGGCTCCGTCCGAATAGATATTTCCTGCATAGGGTGGACGACATGTGCTCTAGCTGCAGCAGCTTAAGGGTTAATCCTGGGTCCTTAGAAGTGAAAACCTATCCACTACGAAAGCCAAATTCATCGCACCTCCTAAAAGATGCCTCCACATAAAACAAGACTCTTTTCATTAGCTATGTCATGCAGCATCCAATGAATTATTTGGATAGCATTTACTACCCATTTGTACTGTTATCTTTTCACTTAGAGCCTGATATTACAGAGGCTAAATTTCTTTCCATGCTAATACAATAATAAAGCCTGATTGGAGGAATGGTGGTGACAGTTTTTTTTCAATTCTTTCATTTTTCATGACAATATTTTTTTCCATTCATCAAATATATATTTCATATATGAGGGTAAACCTTACATGCTTCTTAAGTCCTTTGGCAAAAGAGGTTCACATTTGAGGAGCTTATTCTATTCTCAGAGGCACCTCACATTTTTCTCTAAGTTCTGTCGCCCAGGGAATCATACCTTCGTGTGTTGCTAAGGACATCTAGAGGCTTGAGACTTTATTTATTTATTTATTTATTAACCACCGAAAACAGCACTCGCAGGCCTTTATATCGGGGTATTAACATTCAACAATGTACAATCACAAACAACCATGCCCTGGGAAGTGAAAAATCCTCCCCAGGCGGGATTCGAACCCACGACATTTGGGTTAGCAGATGAGGACGTTACCCCGCCGCCACCGAGGCCGACAAAGACTTCAAGATCTTCTGGTTATTTGCTGTTTCCTTGACCCAATAGACTTGCATGGCTGAGCTATCCAAAAGGCCTCAGTTACTTAAGGACAGAAAAACTAAAATTACCTGCAATTTTTCACATTATATTCAATACTTAAAGGAATACCAGAACGAAAATTCTAAGTACCACCTGTCCTCTTTTAGTGAGAACATCCTCTTTTTCAGCACTTGTCCTTTCTGCTCCGTTGTCCTCAAAAAGGACAAGGACAGTCCTCTTATTTTCACTTCAAAAAAGGACAAAAAAGAAATTTGGTAAAAATGGATAATTTTTTAAAAATTCCCACTGAAAAGTTCGATAATATTACCACAGATGAAGACAATCGTCAAGGGAAAAGTGAATGGGAATAATGGAAAAGGCAGGCCTCACATGAGATATATGGAGCAAGTTGTGAAGGATGTAAATGAGAGGGGTTACGTCAATATGAAGAGGTTGGCAGATAGAGTGGAGGGCTGCGTCAAACGAATCCTATGATTGTTGACCGATGATGATGATGATGATATCGCAAATGTATTGAACATGAATTATTAGTTATAGTTTTGCTTACTAGAGGCTGCTACCTGCAGATGCACAAAATGGGTGTTTTCAGCAAATAAACGATAAAAAAATAAACTTGTCACATTAATTAAAGAAATTGTTGTGTTTTATGATTTTGGGGCGGGCGTGGGCATCAACCCCACACCCCCAGTGGTACAAAAAAACTGTTGACCCTCTTACCCCCTGCTCAGAATAAATTATAGATCAGGGTTGTCCAACTTGCAGGGCCTCAAGGGCCACAACTTAACCTTTAATATGGTTGCGGGCCATATATTAATAAATTATTATTTTTTAAAGTAACATTAGGAAACAATGTAAGGTATCATCATCATTAGAATAATCTACCGGTTAGAGGTAGGTTATGATTGAAGTCAGAGAATATCTAATGGACTCTTACACATGCCGTGCCCTATCTACCTCTAGTATTTCTTTCTTCATCTCAGCATAAGTCCTACCTTTCTTCATCCCGTCCATAAAACCTAATTTCTTTCTTCCCCTTCCCCACTTACCCAACATCCTTCCCTTGATCACAGCCTTTAGCAAACCATCGCCCCTCATTACCCCTTCCAGCCACCTACCCTGCCTTCCCCTAATCTCATCCATAAGTTTCCTCTCCTCGCCCACCATGTCAAGCACTTCCTCATTTGTCTTCCTTTCCATCCAACGCACATCCATCCTCCTCCACACCCACATCTCGAAAGCCTTCAGCCTACTTTGGTCTCCCTTTCTCAATGTCCACGTTTCTGCCCCATACAACGCCTCACTCCATATTAAGCTCTTCACCAGCCTCTTTTTTATATCCTTACTTAAGGTCCCCGTCATCAGCTCCCTACTATTATTGAACGCTTCCTTCGCTAGCGCTATTCTCCTCCTAATGTCTTTGCTACTATGTCCTGTTTCTTCTAGCGTATTACCCAAGTAACTAAATTGTTCTACTGGCACCAGTTTATGACTTCCTACTCTTATCACCAGCCTCGCTTTCTTTGTCCTACAGAATCTCATTAATTTTGTTTTCTTATGATTAATCTTCATCCCGTATTTCTCACACTGCTTTTCCAATGCATCTACTAAAGTTTGCAATCCTTTTGATGACCGACTGACCAACGCCTGGTCATCCACGAATCTAACCGACTTTATCCACTGGCCTCCTACTTTAATTCCCACATCTAGCTCATCCCATGCCTCTCTTACCATTTCCTCAGCATAGATGTTGAAAAGCAAAGGCGACAACAGGCACCCTTGCTGCACCCCGCCACCTATAGCTGCCCACCCTGATTCACCCTCAGCTACCCTCACCTGAGCCCTCTGCCCAATTATAAGTTTTGGATGAGTCTCCTATCACGCCAATCTATTCCTATTTTCCCTAGTATCTGCATTAGTTTCTCCCAGTTTACTCCGTCAAATCCACAAAGCAAGCAAAAACATCCTGATTACACTCATATGTTTCTTTCTATAAGTGTCCTCATTAACTCAATCGTATCTCTGGTGGCCCTCCCCTTCCTGAACCCAAAATGGTCATCACCTAAATAGTAGTTTGCTCAGCTCTCCAACCTTCTATTTATTATTCTGAGTAAGACTTTTGCCGTGTGCAAAATTAAACTGATTGTTCTATACTCCTCGCATTCTGACGCTTTCTTCTTCATCAGGATTAGGCATTCATACTGTTTTCACAAAATCCTCTGGTCATACTCCTTCCTCGTAGATCCTGCGAATATGTTCAAAAAAAGGATTCTCTCCCCTTACTACCTTGATTCTTCAGTAGCTCCAAAGGTAGGTTATCGGTTCCCACGGCTTTTCTAACCTTCATCTCTCTTAATGCCCTCTCTATTTCTCTGTCAAGTAACTCTGGTCGGAGGTTATCCTTATCTATTGCTCCTTCATCCTCTAGATCTAGGCTCAATGGTCTATTCTTGCTGTCATATAGCTCCTCTACGTATTCTCTCCACCTTTCCTGGATATCTTCCTGTTCGATTAATATCTTCCCTGTTTTGTCCTTAACCTTTGGTATCGTTTGTTCTCTCTTACCACCCGATAACATTTTCACCATGGTGTACAAAGCACCCACTTCTCCCTCCTCCTGCAGCTTTTCCATTTCCTCAAATTGTCCCTTCCACCAGTTTTCCTTTGCCCGATTGGTCACTCACCGGAGTTGATTATTCAATTCCTTGTACTTCCTCTAGGATCCTCTTGCCTACGTTGATGTTGATTTTTTCCATATTCTTCTCATAAAAATAAAAATAAATTTCTGAATTTTTGTCTAATAACTTTTGCGGGCCACAATAAGTGGCACAGCAGGCCGCCAGTTGGACAACGCTGTTATAGATCATGGTCATGCACCCTATTAAGAGTGACGAGTTCTCTTTTTTTTATTGTATGAAAATAAAAATGCATTAAAAATCATTTTGCCATGCCCCTTTTTCCAAAAAATTTCAGGAGGGGCTTTTCTGGGGGGCTCCGCCCCCCATAACCCCCCAATAAGGTAGTTCAGCCTGGTGTCCTTTTTTCACATTTTGAAAAGGTGGTGTAATGTATGATGTTTTGAAATAAATGGCTCTCATTGGTGGTCTCACCTACCTATCCCGACCGGCTACCTCCCTGTTCCCCAGTTGATCACCTGAGACACCATGAGCGAGTCTCTCACGAACTGCGAGTGTGAATTCATACCCTGCTCCTGATGGAACGTCACAGGTGGCAACCCTGCTTTGTAGTGCATATGATACTTAAAGTGCTCTATTAATATATTTAATTTATTCCTCAGTATTGTCATAATAATTAAAAATACCATAAGGCGATCAGTAACCATGAAAAACTGCATTTATTACAACAGATCAACAGCTAGTTGGAATAGGATTGGATTTGTTTGCTGCTGGATATGACACCACTTTTAACACCATTGTCTTCTCACTGCTGTACATGATTCTCAACCCTGAAGTGCAACGGAAAGTTCAGGATGAATTGGACAGTGTCATAGGCAGAGACAGACTTCCATCTTTCCACGACAGAGACAGGTTTGTGTTATCCTATCAATGCTTCCAAAACATTGATAGTTTAATATTGTCACACAGTTTACACCTATGATAATATTTGGTTTGTGTGGTGTCTAGGGTACTGGATTCCCATCCTGTGGTCCCTGGTTTTAATACAAGCAGTGGTGGAGATTTTTCAATTGGAATCCCAAATCTTACTTGAGTGCCATGTGGAGAACACTTCAAGTGCAGCTCTTCATCTATAGGAGAATATGTTTATAGGCGGTTAAGGAAACAATTACATACTTCTGGAGAATGAGGGAAGGGTGGAGATAAACCTGGCCTCAGCATTAGCGTAATCATAATGAGAGACACCAATATGGTCCACCATTTAACTTCCCATTCAATGGACTGAGTTCTGCTCTAAAATAGCTCTCCACACAGCACACATAGCAGGAGTATGGATAGTAATTCCAATGAAAACATTTCCATCAATGCCAGAATTTAAATCTGGGTGCCTGGGATGGGAAGCAGTAACCTAGCCATCACACCAACTTGAACGCCATACGTTAAATAGAATAGAATAATTGATGAGAATGGTTTTTCGGGTTTCCATCCGCGTTTAGAATAGAATAATTATTGTGTTTAGGATCACCCATTGAAGCAGGTATTGAACATATCTCAATAGATAATGATTTTCAGATCATTTTCATCTTCTTACGCACAATTATCATAGTCTTAAATGATAACATTATACCACAGCCATTATCAGTGATGTGGTCAGGATATGAGGATCTGCTGGAATCTTATCAAATCTACGAACTTAAAATTCCATCATAACCCTCCAATAATCTTCTAATTCTTGTTGTGTGGGTGGCATGCACTACATCTCTGTTAGTCCTATCACTCAATAGCTCACAATGGAATAATCATCTCCAGCCACAAAGTCATTTTATTTCAATAGTGCAGATTATATGTGAGAAAATTCGTTATGGAAAATATATTGGTGGAGATTACATGGTCAAGAAACACACAGCATATGACTTAAAATATTCAGCATTCAGCACTTGCACAGACCACATTCAACTTCCAATGTGCCATTTTCAAAGCTAACGTGTGTGCCAATGACCACACATAATGCTTGGTTTTTTATTGTGTGTTACACCAATAGACCCAAAAGTTTTCTTATTGTTTTTGAAAAACAAAGTTCTGAGATGTTTGGCTCAACCTGTAACACGTTAATCATTATTCTATCATGCCACTTAAATTGAAAAATTTTCACTTTAACATTTTTGTTACTCCATTGTGACATGATTAAGTGACACAAATATAGATTCATAGTGTTGCATCATGACTTCCCAGTAACATTAAGGCTGATCCTTTCTTATGATTAATAAATTAATCATTAGTGTCAAAACGATAAGTTAATAAATCAGTATAAATCAAACTGCCCTTAGAGTCAGGAATAGATTCTTATGCTGCTCAAGTTATTAAAAAACTTCAACACCTGACCATTATACTGGACATTAATTGGAGTCACAGAGTAAAAAATGGTGATGATAATGTTGGGATTTGCACCATTTAGAGCAGTACATATTTCAACCAAAGGTGTTGTTTCTAATGCCAATAATTCATTGAGGAAGCACATAAAAAATATTCCATTTTAGCCAATGAAGCAGTGAGCCTGTTAAAATTCAAAGCCCCCACTCAAGGCAAGAATGAATATTGATAAGATCCTGGGTAGAAGCCTGAATGACTTCTTCAACAGGGAATTCTTAGTAGATGACCACATCACCAGCAAATAATCTAAATCTAGAACTAATATGTATCATTGTTTTAATGTTGTAACATTCAAAGTTAGCCATGGTAGAATAAAACTGCATTCTTTGTTTTCCAGTCATAGAATTCCATATACTGAGGCAACAGTAATGGAAATTCTCCGATGCAGCACAGTGGTACCAATGTCTGTTCCACATGCCCCACTACACCTTGCACAGGATATCGAGTTCAGAGGTTATGTACTTCCCAAGGTAATTTTTATTGCATATTTTAAGGCTCTGATTTACTGGAAAGCGTAAAAAATGTGTACATACCAATTCAGCGTAGGTAGTACTTTACAAGTCTCCTCCAGTAAATAACTTTTAAGTTTTGAATAATGCCCTCTTCTAATGGCTGAGCTTTAATTGTATTCGGAGGAAGGAAGACAATGCGTAGATGTATTGGGTAAAAGCAGGTTGTCGAGACGTTTGAGGGAGCTTGCGTTGTCCAGCAGGAGGAGAATCTTTTTATTTTCTCCCGCCATTCTTCTTTGCAATAGAATGAGTTATATGGAAAATCTCTATGGTCGTCCAACAGTTCTTGTTAAAATCGTAGAAAATGGGAAGATTTTCCTGTCGAACATTTTTTAGGCACCAAGGCTTTTCATACTTCCCGATAAAAATTGGTTTTAGATTGTCGGTAGGTCTGGTTTACGCAACGACCCACCATTACTCTCATTTTACTTTTCTTCGCCACATATCCTAAGAGAGCTAACACTGAAACATGCTTTAAACTCTGTCAGCCAATTGGTTAACCTACTGAGGCTTTGAAATCCTGGCCTTTTTTTCTCTAGGAAATTGTTTCCGCTTTCTGCAGTAAAATAGGGCCAATGACAGGTAGGTTTTCTTGATGGCATTTGCAAAAAAAGAGAACACTTAATTTTCAATGTCGGCAAATTTAGCACCATGCAGCATCTTGCTCTTTAGCAACGCTCCTTCTGTCACTTTAATTTGAAATTTTCATGCGTTGATAGAGAAACTCCAAATTTTTGGCAACAAATTTCAGGCTGATTTTGTTTGCTTCAACTTCATTAATCATCTTTAATTTATCATCCAAAGATTTGCATTTCCTAGATTTCTTCAGTTTTGACAAATCCATATTCCACGGGTTTCACACAACTTGTCACATTTGTGATGCACTCCTTGTAGCACCATGGTCTCAAGATATACAAGCGAACTTGCAAGGATGCCTTCACACTGGTCGAGTAAAGACTAACTTTTATCAGAGCAGTCTCCAAATATTCTCTCATAATGCTGACTCGTGTTTACTTTGTTTGTGTCGAGGGGAACTAGCTTATGGGGGGTTCGTGGCTGCTTTCAGAAAACAATCTCAGTCGCCGGCAGACAGTCTCACAGTGTAAAAAATATTACAATGCAGCAAAGTGAGAAGCCTTGGTCATGCCTTCAAGTCAAGTGGTGCTGTTCAGAGATTAAGGAAGTGGGAGAGGCAATGAAAGGGAAGGAAAATGCCTCACAAGGGAAGCCTTTTTGAAGGACTGATCCCAATCATACTTATGGTTTGTTTGCAACATGCTCTTTTGTTAGAATTAACTGAACGTTTCATACTTATGGGGTTTATCTCCAATATTAACGATGAATAAAGATGATGAAAAAATAAAGATGCATAATTTATCCCCTGCTTCAATTCTTTCATGTCGAAGTCAACCCCTCCAATAATTTTAATAAGGAACATTCAATGAGCTGTAATACTTTGTACGAAATTCATAGTGCAGCCCGTGTCAGTACATACTTTCTTTTAGAGAAAAATGACTTTCAGGGAGTCTGGCAGGGAGAATGACTTGGTCCAAATTTCTGCCTACATATTTCCGGAGAAAATCGGCCAAAAAAATCTGAACCCACAGTAGTAAACAAACATAATTTTTTTGTGCGTTTTATACCTCTCGTAATTCAAAAGGGGGTTGGGAGTTGGGGACGGAAAAATGGAGTGGGTGGAGCCAAAGTCAGGTAGGGAAGTTGGGAAGGAGGATTATCTGGGTTGAGGGTAAAGGACCCACATTGGGGAGGTAACCTTCGAAGGGACAATGGAAACATGAGAGGTTGGGGTGGGGAGAAAAAGAAAGAGGCAAAAGGAGGCCTTTTCTTTCGTTTCTTCCCTTTCACTCCTCCTAACGCTTCCAGTCTCCCTCCGAAGATCCCTAACCAATGGGATTCCTGTACCCTCAACCCAGCTAAGTAGGTAATTCAAAGTATCATTGTTTACATGGTAGTTCTCAAGTTCTTGGCCAGAGTATGTGTGGCAAAGCTTCACAATTTATGATGCAATGTTGTGGAAGCCCGCATGAATGCCGTTGTTCAAACACCAAACTTCGTAATAAAGTTCTTTTTGTAACCACTGCCACCACGGCTAAGGTTCGTAATTTTGTAAAAATGGGAATTTTGTAATATCGTTTCTTTTACCATACGTTTGGATAACCTTTTGATCAGGACCAACGATTTGCTTTGTAAAAACGAAAACTTCGTAATAATGTTGTTTGTAAGAATGAGAGTCTACTGCACTTACTTAAAGAATCCGTTTACTTACTAATCGATGTTATTTTCTCCCTTATTACTGTTTCCTTTGCACTTTATTTTTTTACATGATTTTGCAAGCACAATTCTCTAGATCAACAGCATAGTTCTCAGTACTAATAATATCAATCTCAGAATTCACAGATTTTTCTGAACCTCTATGATGTGCATTATGATCCTGAGGAATGGGGTGATCCACAGAACTTCAGGCCTGAGAGATTCCTGAATGATGAAGGAATAGTGATCCGAAAAGAAGCTCTGATACCATTTGGAATAGGTGTGTGTTACCCATGCTTTATTTCTTGTTCACTTCGGAAGAATAAAAATGTTTACACTTGACTCACAATCAATTTACATACAACACGCAAAATCTTCAATGACATTTTCCCATTCACAACAAAACAGTTTCTGAACTTCACTGAATAATGTTCCTCAATTAATGCATCATCTTCAATTACAATCTATTCATTTCCGTATATGCATGATGTTGCATGATTTCAGAAGAAACAAATACTTAATTGGAATATTATTTTTTCAGGAAAGCGGTCATGTCTTGGAGAATCACTGGCACGCAACAATGTGTTCCTTTTCTTTGCATGTTTGATGCAGAGGTATTCAATGCGAATACCTAATGGAGAGCCAGATCCTTCTGATGAGCCAATAGGAAATATTACAATAATGCCAAAACCATTCAAAGTGCAAGTTATGAGGAGACATTAAATCATTTTAATGTTTTTAAGGAGTAGAAACTATTCCAGATAACTTTTACTTAAAGTTATCAGTTCCATCAAGTTTATAAATTAAAATGCCACATCAAGAAGTATGAAATTCAGTGGGCATGGCTAGAGAGCTTAAGTTTTCAAGAAATAAAATGCAATGTACTAGTGAAAACAAAAAATGCACTAAATAGGTGTTTGAAGGCTAAATTAACAGATGAAGGATGTAAAAGTTCAACAAATAAAGAGCCATGTGTACTGCTATTAGAGAAGGCTTATATTACGGAGGAGCTAAGCAAAGTGGATCCCTCTGACAATATAGGTACATAGCTGATGTTCAAATATTTACACAACATTCGAATATTTTTCATGAAAAGTATGTACATACGTATATGGATTCATGTATACAGTTGAAATTTTATCTTCATTAAAATGGAAAATGAGATGCAATTCATGCGACTATGTAATGTGACTGGAACGATTATTTTGTGAGTAAAATTTAATTATGTAGAAATAGTTTCTTTAAGTGAAAGTATGTACAATACTATAAGGCATGTTCAAAATTTTCCATTCGAGTCAGGATTGCATGCCTACTGAAGGTTCCTTGGGATATGCTACATGACAATAAAAAATTAAATCTATACAAGAAAAGCCCTTGTCACTCACTCACTGACTCAGGAATGCTGTGAGTTGGAGCCACAGTCACTTAAATTCTAAAATTCTGTTATTCAAACTGCTTGCAAGAAATTTCATAAAAGCGAGAATCATTTCTGATTTGGCTCCAACTGAGACAACGCTCCCTTTCATTTTGCAACGATGGCCATTCTCTTGCTCAAGAAATTCCCATCAAGTGTAAGTGTTTATCGAGCCCAACCCTCAGCAAGGACCACTGCTCAATGATAAATGTCAATTCACACGCAATGTGAGAAATAAACGGAAAGAATGTAACTTTTTTTGTGGTGGGAATAAACTCATGATATCAAGTGTCATATAAGTTCAATATCATCCTTGAATAAGAGGGCACCACGGGTGCCTTTTAAAACCTAGTGGAAATATATTAAAGTATTATGAGTAGCCTTCTTGATTGAGTTGGTTTACCTCTGCTTGTGTTTCTGAGCAACATCATGATGTTGCTCAGAAATGATGAAACTGCAGTTTTTGTTTATCTTTTTGGCAGCAAGTGGCAATTTTTTACCATGATACACATCATTAAGCAGCACTACAGAGTGAAGTTCTGTTTCACACTAGGTATGGCAACTATAGAAATTTATGTAATGCTGAAGTAAGATTATGCGGATAATGTAATGGTATAAAGTAATGAAAGGTATCAGAATACATAGTATCTCATCCTCATACTCAATTGAGTGGAGGATCAATCTAACTTGGTCCAAAAGTAATCTAATTTTGCTTATGATTATAGGGATACTATCTTTCAAGTAACTGGATCATTCAGCTAAAATTGATTGCTCATTCATTTATAGCAAACGCTGCTTCTCCAAATTTAGTTTTCATTAGTGATGTAGATACATACTCCAGCAAAAGCATTTTACATCATACAAAACGAAACATCATCCATTGGTATTCAACATACACCAGGGGTACAGAGGAGGCTGCCACCTTCCCCCCCAAAATTCCTGAGGAAATAGAAATATGGTAATTATAAGGTATTCTACACCCCCCAGGCCCCTGGAAAGTAGCAAGCCGCACACACAACTTGCCACGATAACACACTAGCTAATTGTAAGATGATTTCATTTGAGAGAGTACAGTTTGATCAAGTTAGGTCCCCCATTAGACTAGAAATTCTTACATTCAGATTCATGAATGCCAATCGGTGACGTCAATTGACTCATGATAGCCTTGTGACAAATTGTAGCAATAATCATATTCATAAGCATAGTGGCCTTGATGCTGATTAACATGCGTGGTATGAGGCTCTGGACTAACCTACATTCAGGATAGGAGTGTCACCCTCTTGCCCTGATATTCATGTTATTCATTGAGAAAATCATATTTCCAAAATATATACCAATTACAGTATATATAGTACTTAAGTAACTTAATTAAGTTTAACATGCTTTGACAAATAGGATCATTTCACACTTACTGTGTGCCACTTTCAGACAGAGGCAACAGAATCTGGTGCTAACTGGATGATCACTTATCCAAATATTATAAATAAAAGCTGAGCCCAACTTTGATGATCATTCAGAAACCAGTGTTTTCATTGTGGCAAGCCATTACTACGAAGTAGGTTATAACAGAAGGTGTCTCGCTACAAAAAATCTTTTCTTTAAATGAGACACTGTATTTACTCACCAAAATTTCCTGTACAATAGGCTACCATATTTCCCGTACCTAGTTAGTGAAAGTTCATTGTATTTCACAAACTACATACATACATAAACTAGTCCAATGCCTAGGCATACCTACATGGTTCTATAAAAGTAATATATGGTTTATTTATGGTTGGTTTGGTCGGTTATTTGCGGAAGGCAACTGACAATTGGGGCCATTTTTTCCTTATGCATTTGAAGAAAACCTTCAGAATGGGAAGCCAGTACTCCAACCACCACGCCAACCCGATTCCCTCGAATTCAATCGTTCCTGCTTCCTCTATTCTGAGCCCAGTTAAATTGGATACCCTAACGAGTATAGTTGAAAGGGGATACCCGCGGGCGTGAGTGACTAGTACACATTATTTATTCTCTTCGCTATGAGTGGAAGAGTGCCACACAAATCGAGAGGTGGCAGGCTGAGCCTCACCTTCATCCAAACATACTTCTCTTCGATGAAGAAACTGGGTAATCATACGAATGAACACAGCAAAGGAATTCGATGTAACCAAAGTTGTCGAAGATATTTTTGTTTAATGTTCCGGACACATATGCCATTTCTTCTTCGTCTATCTCATCTTGTGCATAATATGTATTCTCGTTTTATATGCACTCTATATGCCTATTTGCTTGCCTGTACCTACAGTCCAATGAAATATAAATACTATACCTGGTCAAAATCAATGCAATGCAATGTCCATATGAAAATTCCATGTGGCTAATGTGGAACATGGCCATTTTGAACTTATGTGGACGGCCACAAGTCGTTTGAAACAGTCCATAAGGGCGATGTGGAACATCGACATCGTTTCCAACCAATGTGGAACAAAACTGACCATGTGGACTTGACTGATAGTGATATCTTTCAACACTGATATTTTCTGATACCTACTACCACATCACCATTTACAAAACAAAGAAATGGTACATCAGCGAAAATTGTTCGTCACAAATAAATTCTAAAATACGCAACTACAGTAATGCAATGAACATAACTCCCCAGGAATTTTCAATCTCTTGGAAATGACTATGAAAATTGGCAGAGGATAATTTTGGAGAGGACAACATAGCGAGAGTCTTGAAAGACCAGGGCTCTGACATTAAGGCATGTATGATTAAGGTTGCTTAAAATGGAATAAGTCCAATGTGTTATCCATAATAACAAATTTATTTTCAAATAATTTATTACCCTATTGAAAATGCCCTATAGGAATTTTTTTTCCCACAGTAATTTGACAATGGGAACTCAAACAATTTCCTATGGGAAAATAATTTTCCTATAGGAACTTATTTCCTATAGGAAATAATTTTCCTATAGGAAATAATTTTCCCATAGGAAAATAGTCTCGTATACATAACATTTAAAAAAAAATCCACCACTAGGATTAGATCCGGGGACCTCCTGTTCGTTGGTCGCCAACTCTAACCACTACGCCAACAGACTGTGTTGAAGACAGAATGATCTCATAGGTATAAATTTGGCATGCTAAGCGTGACGCAGAAAAAAAATGTGGTACAGTACTTGACGGGAATTACTGGACGCTACAGTACAAATACCGTGCATTTGCTCAAGTAATCAATATATATATATTACTTGAATAATTTCAGGGGTAGTGTATTTTGTGATAAAAGAACTCTAATGAGCTCAAAGTTGAGAGAGAGAAAGAGGATTGCTGCACACCTAGAGTCATAAGGCCGTTTTACTCGGGGCACAAAATTGCACAACTTCAAACTGCATTTTTTCTCAATGCGTGCAATATTAAAATTTCTTGTGCTTATAGGAAATTTATTGTTCCTATAGGAACCTTATTGTTCCTGTAGGTTTTTTTAATTCCTCTACGAATTATACATAATTCCTATATAGTATTTTCAGAAACACTATAGGAAACCAATTGGGCATTTTCAATAGGGTTGGACTATAGAAATATACCCCATAGTGATTATATGACTATAGAACTATACCCCATAGTGATTATAAGAATATAGAACTATACCCCATAGTGATTATAGGACTATAGAACTATACCCTATAGTGATTATAGAAAGTTCTATAGTGATTATAGGACTATAGAATTATACCCTATAGTGATTATAGAAAGTTCTATAGTGATTATAGAATTTCTATAATCACTATATATAGTTCTATAGTATTTTTTTCATAGGGATCATTTTCGAATTAGAGCTGAAGCTATTTTGCCACCTCGCGTTCATGCATTCACGCATGCGTTCTTGCAATTCACGGCTTTACACCATGCAATTTGAAATGCACGTTCGTATACGTACATCAGATTGTACGTGCCCCGTTTTCGGGAGTTACAGACTTGCAAGTCTGTAACTCATGAGCCCCTGTTGGATCTAGCATGATCCAACAAATCCAGCTGGAAGTGTCCAATTTTTATCTGGAATTTTTACCTGGATTGTATGTTTCTTAAATATCAAATACTCACAATTTATATTTCTATATTGCAATAATATTCATACTATATGGCAACATAGGATAACAGTTATCTGGCATTAATTTATGGCAAATAACTTTTATCAATATTTTATGGTATTTCCTCAAACTATCATGGAATAATCATTTAATAATTATAGTTCTCGAAGTCACATTTATCCAAGGAATTGTCTACATATATACGTCTTTCTTAACGCGTCTTTCTTCGCGAGAATAGGTGCGTTGAGTCTTAGGTTTGGTAATCATGCGATACAAGTACCATATAGTTAGGTAGACACGAGGTAGTATTATACGACGTATTATATCATGACATTGCGCAATAGCACATTCCCCTATGAAAAAATTGTATTTTGTTATATAATTTTTTTCTAAACATTCCGTATAAAATTTTATACAGGTTGTATAGAAATTGTATACAAGTCTTATACAGCCTGTATACAAGTCGTACAGATATTATACGACGTATTATATCATGACATTGCGCAATAGCACATTCCCCTATGAAAAAATTGTATTTTGTTATATAATTTTTTTCTAAACATTCCGTATAAAATTTTATACAGGTTGTATACAAATTGTATACAAGCCTGTATACAAATTGTATACAAGCCTGTATACAAATTGTATACAAGCCTGTATACAGCCTGTATAAAAGTTGTATACACGCCGTATATAATTTGTATACATCCTGTATAAAAGTTGTATAAAATGTATACTTATATACACTCATTTTTGTATACAACTTGTATACAACCGGGATAAAGACTGTATACAACCTGTATAAAATTTTGTACGGAATGTATACAAAATTTTTTTACAATTTTATACGGGTTTTATACATTTTTTTCATAGGGGAACGAGTTTCTCCGGGAGAAAGGAGAAACACGAAACGCCCGGAGAGGACGCGTCACCCGACCCAAGTCTGTAACCCGGCGAAACGCCTTCCGGGTGCCCCAGACGGGAGACAACATGCGTCCCCCTTGTAAGGTTGACGTAAGTTTTCTCCTTAGGAGAAAAGTAAGCATTACGACAGTGATTTTAAGTTTCGACCAATGGCATTAGAGAGTTCACGATGATTTACTTCTGCTTGGAAAACAACAAATCCACCCTCCATAAGAATAAAGTCTGTACTTTTCGCGTATTTTCACGTAAATGAGTATAGTAAATACATTCTGTCAGCTTCCAATTGAAAGAGCAATGAGGGCCGGCCCATTAGAATATACCTCATCCACATTAATTATTATAAATGAAGCGTTTATCAAAAACTTACATAAAATCTCAATTTCATACTACGCAAAAATCGACATGTAAACTAAATGAGAAGCGGAGTCTTCAAAATTGATGTTTGAAGTTAAAACTTCCACCTTCAATAGTTCATAAGAAATGAAAATCTGCTGCGCTAACTACATTAAAGAAGAGTTTGACAAGTAATAATGTGCCATTCACGAAGCACACGTTGAATTAAAGCTTATAGTACCGTATAATATATATAAGTTAATTACATATATGTACCTACAAATTTCATTCCATTATTGTTGTAAGCTTCACGTTGATGGACAGTTTTAGGGGCATTTGAGTTTGCAGTTACCATATACGTATCAAACTGAATCTGATAATATTGGGTACTACTTCAATGAAGCATCATATTTTCTTTTACGTTACAACGATTAATCATTTAACTATCATTCAGGCAGTACCAATCCACCGCGATAATAGCACGAAGTCACGACCCACCATTTGACGAGCGGTGCGAAACTGAACCGTGCGAAGATGAAGAGCACATGGTCCTATTATACCTCTGTGACACTTAAATACATTACAGCTGTATCGTTCTACAATCGTTCTAGCGCGATGTTTTAGTTTTGACCAGGAGTACTTTCCACTCCGATTTCGTTTCGTTCCGGAGTTTAGTTTCTTAGGGTTTCATTCCATTTAGCTTCGCTCCTACATTAAGTTCCCAATGATGAAACTATTGACATTTTACTATAGTTTTTAATTTCGTTTCGATTCGATTGCCATCCCCAGTTAAAACCGATCATGAAATGAGACGTATTCAAGCAAACATAAAAAGGTTAAAAATATAACTTCAAAAATGAATCGCTATTGAAAATCGAAAAAGTCACCTAAGTACGAATTCTGAAAGAGATGAGAAAGAGCGTTCCTCGTAGAAGTGTCGGAAGAAAACAAAAAAGGGCCAACGTGATCAGGAAGTGAAAGGGATGAGAGGCGGAAGAAAAGCGAACGTTTGATAAAGGATAGCCTACGAATAGGCGATGAAGTATAGAGTGTGTGCGAGTTGGACGACATGGGAATCTAAAATTAATGAGGAAGAGCAGTTCAAGACAGTTGGTGGTGGAGTAGGGAATTTTATGGATGAGCTTTGCTATTCGTTCGTCAATGAAAATGACACTGAACCAGACACGCGAATATAAAAAGATCGGCATTTAAAGGTTCCTAAACCTCTACTTGGTATTCAAACGAATGAATCAGCAACGGGCAAAGGGCTCACAAAAGAAGATAACTCGGATCGAAACGCAAATATAGAAAGTTAAACACCGATAAGACAGACGGGAGGGTTACTGCTCGGAAAAATTTATATATATCACACATCATCAACGCAGATTATTCACCAGTTTGAGCAGCCGACGACGATATCTATACATAGGGCTACCGTATTCTGATATCCCAAAACTGGGATATATTTAGTTTTGAAGAACACCGGGACAACATCGGAACGTTGTTTTTAAAAGTTAGCGTATGGTGCACCGTTATTTTATTCATTTAGGGCTATGAAATTATTACCTGCAGTAGCGGCGGGTTGTTTTAGTACCATACTCCCGAGTACCGAGTTCGAATCTCGTAACTAGCGGGGTGGCTTAATTATATCTTCTTAACCCCCGCAAAGTTCATTCCTCTGCTCCCTTCGGCAAAAGTCCCTAACCAAGTGATAAATACTCAATGGCCATTCAAGAACCTTCGAGTTTGCGTCATGCAGTTTTTTGCAATGTTTATGATTGACGAACCTTTCACCATACATCTGTCACAGCGCATTCCTTCGTGCAGTGGACAGGGGCCCTAACTGATATATTGCGGGACATTATGGGGTAAGCCGGGACAAATTAGCCAACCGGGCAGGAAACCGGGACAGATTCTTCATCCCGGACTGTTTCCGCCAAGCCGGGTCCTATGGTAAGTCTATCTATACTTATGAGTTGAGTGGGGTGGAACCGGCAAGAAACGGGATATTTTAATTCATCTCGACCGGTAACCGGCAGTGACCCTCACACGTCCTGGTACCTGAGCATGAAATTGAACAAATGAGAAGAAAAAATCATTCATGACTGATTTCGGCCGAGGGATACCATCTGATGAACGAATATTTTAACCCCTTGGCTTCGCCGTTCAGATACATCCAAATGAATATTTTCACTCGTTGAATGCGGAGTTTGACTTTATCGCACAAGCTCAAAAACTCTTTTCCAACTACCGCGGAAATCGAATATATCCCCATGTGTATTGTGCCTTTGGTAGTAAATTTACAAAATTACAACAACGGGTAGCAATTTTTTAATACCTACAGAAATAATACGAGTTTTTATCCTTTAATCCAAAAATATCGAAGATCGTTTAGAGGATATTTACAAATATAATGAGTGAAACCGGAAATGTGTACTATTTGCCGTGAAAGAGTTAAGGCCGGTTTACAATTGCCATTACCATCAAACTTAACCTTGAATGAGATACACGCCCACGACTTCAGTACAAGATTGACCGCCAACGCGAAAGTCCGTCGACAATAGTCGTCCGTAATAGACGTAACGTTCTACAATCATCAATTTTGTTACCACTGATAATACCAATTGTGAACAAATAATACTACGGCAAATATAGATTGTGAAAGGAAACGAATGAGTACGATTATTGCTACATTATTAACGTTAAATATTGCAGAAATAACTACATTACATTAGGCACGTCCTGAGGATATGCTGGCCTCAACCGTGAACGTGAAAATTAGGACAGACTGAACTTTTGAAGTCCACGGTTGGCGCTCTCATCGATCATAAACTACTCCGTGAACACCGAGGTACTGAATACGTGGGCATCGAAAAGTACATGATCAATGCATAACCTGTCCCCGTTGTCACGTCTGACAGCTCTACTTCAAGTTAGCCCCTTATTTTTTCTGTGCATCAGCTGGTCAGAATTTTATCACCAGTAACTGGTATTTCAAAAAACTCTCCTGCTGCTTTGCAGTTATTGATCAGTTTTTAATAGGATTTTCAGAGGTTTAAAAGCTACCGTTATCACGAAGCCCACGCTTAAAAGAAAACGATGAAAAAATAGCTAGTAACATCACACAATAAATCTACAATTTTAACAAGATTCAACAAGTGAAGATTTGTGGAATAGCAAAATGTTTTTAGATTAATGTTAACGAATTATAAAACACACATAACATCGAAAAATTAATTTTCAACTTCTTACACGAATATGTGGAACCTTATTAAGATGTATTTCGGGATAAACATCCTTCGAAGGTCATGTCTGAGAGAATAATTATATTCTTGAGAGAAATAGCTAGCTACGAAATGTTTCTGTTTTTATCCTATTTCTCTCTGCACAACCCACAATTTCTTTCTGCTTATGCGCGACAATTTGTACCATCTTTTCAAATATCACGATGCCAAAAAAATTGTGATTTACTCAGTGACCACACCCTAAAAACAGTTCATTTCATTAATCATTGAAAACATTCACAAAATACAAGCTGAATACACGAATAACCTTAGAATGTGTTCCTTGATTGTACTATTACTACATTACTAGCACTATCTTCTTTGAGCGATTGCCATTCAACTGATAAAATGAGTCATATTAAAGACTATCATTAATAACAATACCTGTTATACTCAGAAAAAAATAAGCTTGAATATGCATAAAAAGATAGCATCGTAAAAAAAGTAAATGCAGACACCGGTGATATCCAGGAGTTCTCTTTATCTGTGAGAATACAAAAACCGTGCGATAAGGACGAAATGAAAGAGACAGCGAGGTGGGTCTCCTCACCATTCCATAACAAGAGAGAAGACAAAACTAACGTCGAGAGCGCGGAGGGTCTGATATAGAACAACCACAGAAGCCTTCAAAATTTTGCAGCACTGAAGGTGAGTGGAATAGATTGTTAAGAGTCAGAGTGGAAAAATACTGCCATTTTTAAGTTATAAGGATCTGAGGAACAATTTTTAGGTTTAAATTTTATTCATCCTCTTATATCTTGAGCTAAGGAGCCAGCGATTATGGTTTCTTTCCCCCAACAAAAAAGGTTTTCCGAGCCCAACTAAAGACATTCAGCGGGGTCAAAGAGGCTCGAACTTCGTCACGGAATATTTTTATTCCCCTTCAAGTGTTTTCCCATACTCATCACTGGTAATTCAATCCCAACTTTGATTCACTGCAGCCTTTCATTCCACCCTTTTTCCTTTTTAACACGCTTTAATTAGCTTGGTCTGTATGTATGCAACGGAATCTTGTAATCGAAATCCAACCAACTTTCCAACGTCCCATCAAGCTAAAATTTGGCACACTTACTTAATCTCGATGACAATACATGAATCAGTCATCAAATTTACTAAATACTAAGTTAATCTACTCAAATTAAATGGTTTTCATTTTACATTTTTAATCCTAATATGACGCAACCCGCATCACATTGTCTACTCGCAGTCACTAATGCAATTTTTCTTTGTCTCTTGCAGAGCACTCAAGTTTCACTTGAAACAAATAAAGTTTAAAAAACTAAAAAAAACACGCTTTTATAGCTAGCCGAACTAAAAAGTAGAAAATTAATAATAGTTTTAAAAAACTAAAAAACACGCTTTTATAGCTAGCGAACTAAAAAGTAGAAAATAATTTTTAAATATGGAGAGTTCGTTCTATAGCGATTTAAAGTTCACTGGCTTATTATAATTGAAAAATGTATAATAATTTTAAAATAAGAATTAAGTTTCAACAAAATAATTAATTTGATTGTAAAAAAGCGTGGGGTGCTTTTTACTATAATTTGATAGTAATAATAATGATATTCATTATCATCATCATAATAATAACTCTTATAAACTGCTACCAATGAACTATTTATAACATTTGATGTTAAGCACCCCACGCTTTTTAACAATCAAATTAATTATTTTGTTGATAACTTAATTCCTGTTTTAAAATTATTATAATTTTTTAATTATAATAAGCCAGTGAACTTTAAATCGCTATATAACGAGATCTCCATATTTAAAAACTATTTTCTACTTTTTAGTTCGGCTAGCTATAAAATCGTGTTTTTTAGTTTTTTTAAAACTATTATTTATTCTACTACGTTTCCTACGAATTCATTGTACCTCTAAGGGCAAATCTTCAACTGCAGAGTCTTTATTGGATAAAAACGGCGAATTAGCTACCAACAGTTCGTCAAAGCCAACATATTAAACCAACAAAGCCAACATTCATCGAAAGTGTATACACTACGGATGACACAGCACATGATTCACACATTCCTGTCATTAATGAGCCGATGGTTGACATTATTCACGTGATGGAGTAACTAAACAACTACGTTAGATTAAAATTAACATGTCCCCAGGTCCAGTGGGAATACCTGCACGCGTGCTTAAGGAGTTAGCACCACAGATCGCACCATTCCTAGAACTCATATTTAGCAAGTCAGTATCCGAAGGCAAGGTACACCGAGACTAGAAAATAGCCAACGCCACGCCAATATTTGAAAATGGAAACATACAATTTAATGCTTTTTTCTAAAATAATTACGGGAGGTGCGTCGTCTCGCTTCGGCATATTGAATTATTAATCATGAACTACAGAACCAGAAAATTTGAGTTCGATTGGCCACCTGAGGGTCGTGTACTCCCCTTGTAAGTAAAATTCCAAGCCACGTTCGATGAGAGCGAGAATGGACATTGCAGATGCCTTCGTAAGCCTGAAATGCGTGACGAAATCCATATCATTATGATCGCAAAATAATCTGCACGCTCTATTATCCATCTTGGGCGTCTTCTTCGACTATTCCGTTCAAATTCATCATCACTGTCACTCGTTTCTTCCAAGAGGTGATGAATCCGCCCGTGCGCCATATTGTCTCTACGTTCGGGTTATCTCGGATAATAAGCTTTTGACCGAGGAATATCGCCAGTAAATTTTTTAACCGAGGTAATTCTCCAAAACCGAGATATTGCTACTGGTTTGTATTTGTATTTTCTCGGTTTTTCCAAAAATTATCTGAGTTAATTATTTTATCCGTGTTGGTGAAACTGGGCCTTAGCTGACATAATTGGCATTATGAAGAAACTTGTCAAACTTACACTCCGTATGCTCACCTCTAGGCCATGTAGGCCACCTTTTCCAACCGCGCATCAAATTCAAGTATGTTACTTAAAGGAGGGAGGATACTTTTCGAATAGTTACGCGAAACGGATCAGTCCAGCTAGTTCCGACGTGCGCGGCGCAAAACCCGTTCAAAAAGAGAGCAGCTCAATCTTGCCGCCTACGCACAGAGCGATGTCCTGTCGAGGAATGCCCTGGACATACCTCTTGCTTAACATAATTACAGAAAATGTATGAAACGTATGCATTAGAGAATACCTGACTTCAAAGGTAAAATATGCAGCTAGGACATATTGTATAGTAAATGGTTGCATAGCTTCTTACAGTCGAGTACCGTTCCCGCAGAAATTGTCGATTATTAGGTAAGTTTTCTGTTTTATTTTCTCCGATGTGGTCAGCCTCAAGTAAACACTATAAAGAATAAGTCCGAAAAATCTGTCAAGCGTCGAACGGTGAAAACAGAAATTATTATCTAATAGTATTACACCATCCCAATATAAAAGCCAACAGCCTAAAAAAAAGGCATTATGAAGCCTGGTATCCACCCCCTTCGAGGAGTAATATTTGCACAATGGAAGACTCCTAGATCTACAAAGGGTATATATACACTGCATAGCAATATTTCACTTTCCAGATGCTGTTGGCAACATCGCATGGATACATAGGAAACGAGTCTTCAGAAGAGTTCATGCTGTCAACTAAATGTGGAACGCCACAAAGAGCTCAACCATTTTGGGAAATTACGAATTTAACAGATAAAAACGAAACTGCTACGTCAAACGTCCTCCTCTCTTCCTACCCCGTTTACCCTGTCCATCTCACTCCATATTTACACCTCAAAAGCCTCCAGTATACGCGCATCATCTTAAAAAAATAAGTATCCGAAACAAAGTGAAAAAATGCCATGCTAAAATTTGACAGATGTTTTCTTCGTGCCTTCGCTCTGAGTACCACTCATTAATTCCCTTGACTGACGGAGCATGAAACATCGGCTTCCACACAAACACTGTCACCGCAAACAAGTGTTATCGGACGATGACTTTCCTTGCGAGAACAAGACAAGGCATTGAGTCGCATTTCACTCATCTCCTCATGAATTACAGGTGAGAACATCTGCAGAGAGAGGATGGTTATTTGAGAAAAATGAGCAAATAAAAAGGGTTGAAAACAAAAGTGAGGAACCGATGTTTTAATACCCCACCCCACATTTCGCATTTATAAATGCATAATGCTTCCTTTTATTTTGTGTACGCTTGGTGAACGCGTTGCTTGCGTTTCATGATCGCGTAGTTTACATTTCGTGAGCGCCTCCAGTACGTTTCGCGAAAGGTTTGTGTACTGTTCGTAAACGTGTTTAGTACGTTTCGTGAAAGCCTTGTATACCGTTTTTACACACGTCGTGTACGCCTCTTCTCGCCTCAATTTTAATCCTAGTTGTCTCATTATACGCTATCTTTAACTTCGTTAACGCTCCGTACTCTGCTTCATGTGCGGATCGTCAACGAGTTCTTCGGTCTCAATTTCACCGGGACAATACTGACTCTTTATTCTTTATTTTTGTTAAGTAACTCACGTTTCATGTTTGTACTGACTCAAACTCATAGAAAAAACTATGGTCTAAAGGTGCCAACAAAACTAATTCAAATGCTTCAGGCAGTGAGTACTTCAGAGTGGAATTGACGCAAATTTCTATTTTTAAAAATGTAGACATGGGTCTCAATTTTTGGAAATGTTAAAACTTTTTCTCATGTAGTCAATAAAATAATTCTTATTGAGTCGACCACGCGTCATCCAGATGTAATACCATGGAGATTAAATTGGTGTAGTGTTTAGGGTACTGGCCTCCAATACCGAGGACCCAGGTTCGAGAGCCTGGAGTGACCGATATTTTTCAGTCGAATCCTGTTCCCTTATAGGATGCCATTTGAAGACCAATTCAATAGCAGAATTTGGCCCATCCTATGAAACATTCACTAAGGACCCTAAGGGACCATTCATTGAGACCAGGCTGATTCAGATTTTGGTTTCTCTCCACTATTCCTCCATTTTTCAAACAATTAGCACCTTACAAACCTGCCCACCTATTCTTAATTGCATTGCCTTCAGCCGTCACTCGCCTACCCAAATAACCAACCAATCAATCTACAGCACATAATATCATATCCCCTTAAATGGAACATCCATTTTTTTCTTCATCCAAGTTTTTTCTTGATACTGACGTGATTTTGTCCTAACGGTAGTCGACTCAATTAGAACTGTAAAGGAAATAAGAAGTCTCCCCTTATTTGAAATGGAACGCTTTATAATACAACAGGCCATTTTATTTCCATGACAAAAAAGAGGGTATCATTAGCCAATTAACTAAGCCATAATTTATACCGTATGAAATATATTAAACTCATTCCTACTAACTTTCTCTTTTCCATATATCTTCTGATGCCAGCTGTCAACTAAGAACCTCAGGTTTATGGGCGAAACCCAGTAATTTATATAAAAAAAAGATGATTGTGGACATAATACTTTTCATCATCATGCTATACCTGTTATGGTGGCTTCTAATGGCTAAGCCGTCAAAATTTCCTCCTGGTGAGTAATCTGTGTGCTTATGGAAAGTGAATAAGTTCCAATAAATGCTGAGTTAGTTAATAAAAATTGATGCTTAAACTGTTGCATCTGATTCTGAATGTTAGAATAATATGTTTTTACTACTAAGTACATCACATCCAAATGTTATAGGGAAAAAATCATTCAAAATGCAGGTAGCAAAGAAAAATGACTCCATCTTTTTTTCTTGCTCGGAAGCATTGAATGGCTTTACAAAAGGAAACAAAATAAACATGAGAGCATTTTGGTCTGCCCATAATGGAAATGTGGGGGGACCAAAATTCATACCATGGAATCTACAATGGTATTTTCCCGAAATTCTCTACACACAGTTAAAATTTTTCAACTTTTTGTTGAATACTAAGTAATAGAACAATGCATGATCAAGATACTAATTTATATTAGTCACTTCATAATCATAGGTATTCGAATAAATAAATTGTAGGTCCTGCCAATGATTTTCCCAACCTATGGGAGTTTTAATGAACGTTTCCAATGCAAAACTCTCTTCATGTCAACGCGTTACACCACTTTTAATTTCAATCCTGATACACACATCCTTATGTTGTTGGCCTGCTATCTGGTTTGTAGTCGTGAAAAACACTTTACACTCTTGATAATGGTAACGAATACTTAATGCAGAATTCTCATATCTCACCCGAGCTTGGAAAGAGTATTATGCTCAAAAAGGGCGTTATTTGTAATAAAATAAAAATTCCTTCTCCAATTGCTCTTTATTATACGCATACATTTGTGAGCAGGGATAGCTTCTTTAAAAGTAACAGGACAATTATGGTGACGATAAAAACAAAAACGACGCACATTTGGTCCAACTTAAAACACCATGGACTTTATGCACATGGGATTGTGAGTAGGTACAACAAATTGGAAGTCATTTATGAATGAATTGGATGCTGTCTCTTTAAGAGGAAAACCTCCCGGGATCGGCACCGCGCATGACGGGACTAGCAGGACTGAACCGTTTCCCCTGTTTTTTCGATAAGTATCCAATCCCCTTAACTTAAAAGTCCTGGCTACTACGAGACTCGGCCCAGTGGGCCGGGTGTCGTGCCCGGCAGCGGTGGGAGCAAGGCCCCTGCGGTCGTCATCACACGAAATCCTTGCTCGGAAGTTGAGGTAAATGCAGCAGCAGAGGAAAAGAAGATACAGAAGAGGAACACAACAATCACAAAAGGCACGTGGAATGTTAGGACTATGCTAAGGGCGGGCAAGCTAGACAATATAAAGCAAGAAATGGAGAGGGTGGGTGTAGACATCATGGGTCTGGGTGACGTAAGATGGAAAGATAGTGGGGACTACTAACGCGATGCCTATAGAGTAATAGTGGAGGGAATGAAATCCAGAGCGCAACTCTGATACAGAAGAAGAGCAAGGCAAAAACGTACGAAGACTATAGAACAATAAGCCTAATATCTCACGCGGCCAAAGTAGTTCCGAGAATTGTTAACAGAAGACTAGAGAGGAAGGCAAATGAATAACTGGGTGACGATCAGTTTGGGTTTAGGAGAGGGGCGGGAAGGCCAGACGCTATATGAGTGATGAGGACGCTTGTAGAAAGAAACCAAGAGTATGGGCAGGGTGTTTTTGCTTTCATCGTAGATTTCGAGAAGCCATTTGACAGGGTGGACTGGACGAAATTTTTGGTAGTGTTGAAGAAATTAGGGGTCGATTAGCGGGACAGGCGTCTCATTCTGAATCTTTATATGAACCAGGCGGCACAGGTTAAGGTAGCTGATGGAGAATCGGAATGGGCCGTGATTTGACGGGGGTGAGGCAGGGGTTCCCATTATCGCCGTTGCTTTTTAACTTTTGATGAAAATATTTTCATTTTGGAGCTTATCAAAGACCTTTCTATGGTTCTGTAAGCCTATGTACAAGACAAGCCTTTAGATGTATAAGCGTTTATCCCATTGATCAAAAAATGATATGTTCTTCATTAAAAAGTTGCTGAGCAACTAATTAGACTGTTTTTAATAGACACATTTCTCAGTAACAATTTAAAATATTATGTTTTTTAGGTCCACCAAAATGGCCCTTAATAGGAAGCATGTATTACCTGAGAAAATGGGGTCCGTACTTGTACCAGTCATCGGCTGAGTTGAGACGTCGATACGGTGATGTAGTTGGCTTCTACGTGGGTCCAACTCCCACAGTTGTCGTATCTGGACTGGATGCAATCAAGGAACTTTCATTCCGAGATGACCTATCAGGAAGACCAATTTCAGTGATGCAGAGAATAAGAAAACAAGTCAATGGTAAGAGCACACTAAATATCATATTCTCTGAGTTTTTTAAATAGAGATATTCCCTATCCTGGTTTTCGAGGTTTATACCTAGCTCAATGTTATGGAAATTACTAAGTCTTCCAGTATTAAAAATCACTCCACTAGAATCAGTGGTGCCCTACATTATAACTGTTCTTACTAAATATGCTTATCATAGTTCTAAGACTCTTGCATTGCAACTGTATAACAGGCTCCCCCTTCAATTCACACTCTTTTAGTGCTTATGGCATAGCAGTGAAGATAACAGTAAATCCCACAGACAGGCGT
Source organism: Pyrrhosoma nymphula (assembly GCA_963573305.1). Lineage (NCBI taxonomy): Eukaryota > Metazoa > Arthropoda > Insecta > Odonata > Coenagrionidae > Pyrrhosoma > Pyrrhosoma nymphula. The sequence goes on from OY754334.1 coordinate 45,664,444, forward strand.
GTGCTATAACTTTATACCATGGAATGACCAAAAAATTGGATACCTACCTGCACAAATAAAGATAATCGCAACAAATTTCCTGCAGTAAAAGTGTGAAAAGACATTAAACGCATGAACTTATTTAAAGGGAGTGATAAGGAATATCCTCTTCCTAAACATCATTCATCTCTTTATAAAAATGTAGGACCATGTGTAATGGTACTACCTGATGAGCTCAGCATTTACGTTCCTATCTGATGTATTATAAGTGCATGGCTACAAGGTTATTAAATTTCTTCCAGGCAGGTTTATCTAGGATGTTAACAGTTTCATCATCATTCAGGTCCGAAGTGATTAGAAGAGATATGGGCCACATTGTACAGTAGCGATGGGCGTTATAGTTCACTTTAGGGGAATAGTTCACTAAACTATAGTTCACCAAATTGAACTATTCAGATGAACCATCGGCTGTCGTCTTGGTTGTCTAATAGCAACCGTAAACTTAAGCCGCAAAGTTCGGAGCAAATAACATGAATTACGTACCTACGGCAAAATTTTATCAAGCTCCTCGCTTATTATTTAGTTATTTCATTTTAATGCAATGAAAATTATAATCTGATATTCTATATAAGCTTTTTTATTTCCAAATGCGAAAATTATATTTAAAAGGCTCTGTAAATTTTATTGATTTCTTTTACCGTTACCAAAGGCGTTCAATTTACTTTCGAAGTGGGTACCTACCTATATTCGGCACAAAAAGGATGCGACTCTGAGTTTCATACTTATTATCCAGAGACACCAGGGTCATATTTTTAAAACGAACATCGAAATGAATCTTGTTTTCATCAAATTTGATTGATTACAAGTAAACTTTCTCAAATCTATTTAAAGTTTGTTTTCCTAACGAAGAGGAGAAAAGAGTCCATTTCTTGACCCCCGAGAAGCAATGCGCAACCTTCGGGGATCACTACGCAATTACTGCGTGTTCGATGGCAGTCAAACTTTAATAGTATAGTGCTAAATCCTTATCGTTATTCTCAAATGTTAGAGTTCAAGCTTTATTTATTTAAATATTGTCTTTTTTTCGTTAAAAATATTATCTCCGATCTCACTGCTTGGAGAGAGATCCGCGTGACACCATAGGCTAAGTCGTAAGTTCATGAAAACGATTCGAGTATTTTCAAATAATTGGAAGTGAATTTTTCACCGCGAGAAAACGCGAGGGGAAAGTAAGTCCTGTTAGTCCACATATCTGACACTATGAATGCTGAAGGATGACCAAAACTTGGGATGAATTAAAAACAATAAAAATGCGTATATCGTATGTATGTATAATCACTATTGGTGCGAGGAAAGAAGGAATTTTTGTACCTGTCATTTCGGCAGTGTTCGACGACTCACTGTCAGGGGCAGTGAGTAGCACACTTAGTTCACTCACTTGAATAGTTACTTATGAATCGTTCGCGAACTACCCATTTCTACAGGGCTCTAAGACTAGCCTGAGGAACCCTGAATGGTTATTGATTCCTGTGCGTTTTGGCTGTCTGATGTCTAATCCTTGCTGTGGAATATACTCTTCGAATCTTAATTAAAAACACCCACTCTCCTCGACTTGGAAGAGAAAAACTCCTGGGTAACGAGTAAAATTCAAGCAGCCAAAATGTACAGGAATCAACAACTAATAAAAAATGCTCCAGACTAATCAAGGCGTCCTATATATTATCCACCTTACCTCTACTGATCACTTATGACCTGAAGATGCCACCAGGAATACCAGTGAAACTACCGTCATCCTAGATGGACCGATATGGGAGGAGCCTAGAAGCCTGATAACGGGAAAGAACTATGGTGCTTTCCCGCCGTAATATCTGGATGAAGTTTTTTCGGGTTCCCAACCGGGTAGGAGATTCAAAGGTTGCAGACGTTTCGAGGTCTGACAAGCCTCTCTTCGTCAGGGACATGATGCTGGTGACATATATGTATTACCAAAATTGTTTCCAAAACTGTTTCAAAAATTTGAATTCCCGGATAATATAACACATACGTTCAAATATGAACATGATCTATCCTCAATCAAAGAAAATCTGAATGTACTCTTTCATAGTTTTTATCCAAGAGTGGTTAAATATTGCGGACAAATATTTAAATATGACTTTTCCTCAAGTATGCTGTTGAATTGCATCTGATTCCACATATTTCTCACAAGAAGAAAAATATATTTTATTCAACACAAACAATGTCTCAGGAAACTGTGAGAAAATAATTTTTGTTTTAATGTGTCTATGAAATCGTGAAAGATAAATTGGTTTACTCAAACTTTTTAATTCTCAATAAACTTTGCATAATATAGAACTTGCGGCATAATATTGCTGCGTAGTTTTGCGCGGCGTCGATCAGCTAGCGTCTGCATGGCTTCCGGGATTTACAGCGTTCATTTCCTTGTCTGGACAACAGTTCCGCTGACATTCCACTCAGCGTCTTCAGGTCTAAGACGCAACCTGAAAACCCTTACTGGAATGTCAGCAAAACTGTTGTCCAGACAAGCCAGCGAACGCGGTGAAACCCCGGAAGCAATGTAAACGCCAACTGAAGGCATAATGTTCTGAGTCATGCCTCTGTAAGATGCATTTGGCTGTGTTGGTCATTGGCAAGACTGTTATTACAAATTTCAAGTTATGGATGCGCTACATCAAGGCTCAATATTGTTAAATCTGCAGTAGATACATTGGATTTATATACATTTTATTGGCAGGCATCTTGTTCACAACTGGAGAAAGGTGGAAAGAACAGAGAAGGTTCACTCTCCGTCATCTACGTGACTTTGGATTTGGAAAATCAAGCATGGAAAGTATAACCATTGAAGAAATAGAATCTGTATTTGCTCAAATAGACAAGAGTCTAGAAGGGAAGAAACTAGGTGAATGGTCAAACCCAGTAAGTAATTAGAAACGCTAACTAGCGTATTTTACTTTAAGTGAAATCAGTATTCTAAGTTACCACGACTTGTACCTGTAGAGATCATCAATACATATTTACTATTTATGTCAATATAAAGAATTATTAACTCTTCATGATAGCTATTTATAAGTTTTTCATCCAAGTTCCTTCTAAAAAATCATTATTATTATCCTCAGAGAGTAATTGGTACTGCATCACATTCTGCTTTCAAACTACCCCTTACTCTTAATATACTATGAACACACAAGGATTTTATACTGAACTAAATAAATTCGAGTGGAATAATCTACATCTACATCTACATATTACCCCGCAAGCCGCCTCAATAGGCGTGTGGCGGGGGGTGCTAGGACACCAGCCGTTTAAAGATAAAAAGGAAACGCTCTAATGAAATTACGCCAAGCATTTATTGAAGTCCCTTATTGTTCGGGGGAAAAACGAATTCCCATACCTATCCGTTCGGCAAAATATCTCTCTTAATTTATCGTTTCTGTCGGACCTGGAAATTTAGTGGGGTTCTAATATGATGTTCTCCGTGTCGCTCTGAAAGATATCTATTCTCAATTGTTCAAGCAATCTAAGCCTAGCGCGCAGCCTCCGAGTCTCTAGCGGTTCCCAGCCTAATTCGTTTAACATCTGTGTAACATAATATGAGTAACTATGAAAGTAAAGCAAAGCACCAAGGTATGCAATTTTACCCTTTGCTTCCCAGCTTATCAGGACACCACAGGAACATTTTCCCATAAACTAGTCAACGACAGAGGCGGATTAAGTGGTGTGTGGAGGGCTTCCCCCCCTCCCCCGTTGTCACCCCCTACCCCCGTATTTCCTGGTAAAATAGGAAAAATGGTGGTCGTAAGGTATTCCATATCCCCCAGATCCCAGGAAAGCAATTCGTCCCCACCCCCACCCCTACCACCAAAACAACGACGACCTTAATCTGCCCATGCAAGCTGAAACCTCGACCCTCCCTCACATTGGGAGTCTTCCTCATACCATTCTTCCATGGCAAATTATCCGTTCGCTGAAGGAAAGTTGCTAAAAAATTCTTGGTTGCATATACCAGAATTATGAACTTAGAAATGAATTCCCGTAGTATTGCCGTGTATTCAAAATTTAAAATGAAATGCTGGTGTTTACACGAATGAATATTTTGCGCAGGTGATGCAAGTTCCAACTACATGAAAACCATATTCTAGAATTATTTAATGAGTAAACAATGAAACATAATAATAAAATACGACCTTGGATCTCGTCATAGCGTACCTTTTGCCGCGGATTTGAAAGCATTACTGCTAACACTAGACTCTAGATTTCAGTAAAAGTGCATAGTAAGAGTAAATATGGAGTTATAGCTGCGTTAATTAACCTCTTAAGGCCACCATTAATAAAATAGGTTTCGTTTAAAGCATTCGCGCAACAGCGCATCAACAGCAACAGCGCATCAACCTTCCATTCGTAACAGACCCTGTACACTTGGTAGAGAACTTCAAAACAGATCGGGAGCAGAGTTAATGTGCATTAAACAACGAAAGAACTTCGATAATCCCATACGTGATAGTGGTTTATGAGTTGATTTTCCGTAAAGACATCAAACTTGGAAATTGTTGTTATAATTACTCTCGTATAAATATTGCGTTATTAATTATTTATTTTCAATGCATTTGATAACCCTACGCTCAACATTCGGCCGTGACTGTTGTGCACACACAGAATGCTACCTACCGGCAGGTTACCAAATGTTTGGCCAGCGCGAATAGTTCCATTCAACGTTATTCGTGAGCGCTATAGTGCGCTGATGTGTTCCAATCTGCGCTAACTCCAACACCTTGAATGGAAAGCTCCGCAACACACACAAAAATAAATGTTTTTGAGGTGCAGTAAGTTGCAACCCCTCAAAAGAAGCCTCCATAGTGCCTACCTCCTTATAACCAGCATATCATGTAAGCTCACGGCAAGCTTCATCATCGGCTTGACTTCGCCTTGCCATGAAAATGTTGACTCGTCAAGATTGATTCAAGCTTGCACCATGTTTTACGCAACAAACTTGTCACGCAAATACTTGATTCAAGCCTTAATCAACCTAAAATCCAGCTTAAATGAAACAACATTCAATAAAAACAAGACTGATTAAGCTTGTAGCAAACTTGACGGGTGGAGACTGGTGGTTCCTTGAGTGGAGGCTAATCTACATAATACCCCGTATTCCACCTCAAGGGTGTGTGGCGGGGGGTGAGTTGTCACCAACATGTACTAAACTGTACCCCAATAAAATTAATGAAGCTATCAGTATTGGTGCCTTAGAAAAAAGAATGCAAATACTTGTCAGAGTTGACATTTCACCAGCATGCATTTCACTATAGGCATGCCAACAATGCAAGAGAAATTACTTGTAATAATGTATTTTATAACTACATAAATGGACAGATATATAAGAGTTATACCGAAAATATTCACGACGTACTGTTAGCACTAGGTAGTAGATGAGGGTAGCATTAGGAATTAATTCAGCTAACTAGCTAAAATACCAATCTAACAACATAGTAAAAAGTGTCATTGGCAGCTGCTATGGCCTTTTATCGTTCGAAGGAAAAATGACATTTTAAACCAGTCCTTTCTGCAGTCTAGATCCTTAATTATATCCTCATGATCTGGGGCCTGTTTCCCATAGCTGCAGGTCCATAAGTAACATGTATATTCACTTGTAACTTGTGAAATAATGTTTCTCAAACGTACAAGTCTACTAATTACAAGTCCACAACTTAGAAGTCCATTTCACAAATTACAAGTGATTTCATGATTACGACACATTGTTTCTAAACCGACTTGTAAGTTACAAGTTCTCGTAACTTGTAAGTAAATTTCTACTAGTCCTCCGAGATGAGTAAATCAGAAATGAAAAGCGACTTGTGATGTCCTTTTATCAACAGATACAAAGGCTACAGCGGCGAATAAGATTTCAGTAGATAGGATTTTTCATCGACTTCTGACATAACACGCTCAGTTTAAATTAAAACATATTGATTATTGATAATTTAAGTTAAATGAAAAATCTTTTAGTCTAAACCGTAACGAAACAAGAACACCCCCATAGACACTTTGTGAAAAAAACAACGAAGAAGAAAGATTTATTGCCGACAGGAGACATTCATGTTGCCTTTAATCGTGTCGTGACATTCCCGGAGCACGAGCATAATAAACCTCAGGTGAAACTCCGCATGTAAAATAATACTTAAATAAGAAGTTATTAGTCAGAAATGGGAAGGACTCTTAATTACCTCCCGTGTATTTTGACAAGTGAGGGATTTCTTCATTAATCTTTTTTTATCAATTGTTTATTTATCATATGCCCATCAGTTCCACTGTAATCATTCATTCACCTGAGAATTTCATCATCCATAGCTTTCATCCTTCATTAGCAAGTAAGGTTCATTTTTCTTCTCTATGTTTTGTTGTCTGTTACATTGAATTCTCAGTTGAAAATCATGCATGAGTGATTTATGCCTCAGCCAATAAGGGTGCATGTAAACATGTTCTGTATAAATATATATGTTCTGTGGTGAAATCGAATTATCGTGTGGTTGTGTTTAACTTTTACCATCCAGTGGGACGAGAAGTGGGGAACTCCTTAATTCCTTCCCCGCCTTACTACCTCACGAAACCTATCCCAGGCGGAAAAGCCAAAGGTACAAGATTTGAACGCGGTCAGGGACCACCCGCATTGGCCTTACGTTGGTAGGCCCTTTTTAATTCACACGACAAGTGACGCTAGTTTGGTACGTGCGTCTCTTGCGCGAGGAAGCGCGCGCTTATATGCTAACGTTCTCCCGGTCCTTTTATCCGGGTGGCTGGGACCATTACAATATAAAAACATTTTTCATTTGTATATTAGGCATACAGCAAAGATTAATGTCCACTTTAGCATTTTAAATAGTTTTTTGATACATGGAAGTAGAATAAAATATAAAACTAACTTTCGTTCCAGATTGTTGTACATGATATCCTCGGACCAGCAAATATAAATATAATATGGCATATTTTAGCAGGGGTAAGGTTCAGTTTCTCTGATCCATATCTTGGCAAACTCCTTTCTTTTATCAAGGAAAATATAGCTCACACAGAATTTGGGAATAAACTAGAATTTGCATTTCCAACATTAGCCATGAAATTTCCATTCCTGACTAATGTGTACCAGAGATTTGAAAGAGCAAGTGAAATTTCGGAATTCTTGATGGTAAGTAAGCATCGACTATTTTAACAAAACACTCACATGTAAATCTAAGAACAAATACTTACTCTTCAAAACTTGAAATGGTTGATGATAAAAGGAATATGTATTTCATAATATTGTCTTTGGTGTGAATAAAAAAATGTCAACTTAAACTGTTGAGTGCAAGCAGCACCAAACTAAAGTGTAATGACTTTGAATAAGCCATATGAGTAATTTCACGCTTCCATCAAAGTTTCTTGCAAATGAAATAATGGTGAATACTGATTGGATGCAAATATGGTAATTTGGATATACACAATACTACCTAAAGAGTCATGAAAAGGAAAAATATGTTTACTTAGGAACTACATTCAATTTTTTTAGTCCTAAAGTTCATATACTAATACTAATTTCTGTGAAATTATTGTTGTTATGCCAGTCTCACATTTGTAAACATAAAGAAGACCTAGATGCAGACAATCCAAGAGATTTCATGGATATTTACATAACTGAGATGAATAAGAGAAAGGATGATCCATACTCAACATTCACAGGTAACTTTCGGTTCAAGTGCTGTAAGTTATGCTTGTGTGCATATAACTAAGGTTCACATAATATTTCATATTATTTTTCATGAAAAAGCATGATGATGACTATAATTGCAGTATTAAACTTCCCAACCATGTAAGTAAGTAAGACCAACCATGTGCGCAAGACTTAAAACAATATGTTGTGTGGAAGTTTACTACTGTGTTTTCTCTTGCAATTATGGAGTTGAAGTGTTTCCAGGAAGTTATGACTGAATCTCTCCCATGTAAATTATAATAAATTGACTTCTCAATAAATTTCATTGACATTATCTCAGAAAAGTATGAGACCATGGCATGAAAAAGGTCTTTAAATGAAACACTTATTACACAAATAATTCACAAATTATAATCAGCAACTACTGAAAAATTCATGAGAACTTAAAGAGTCACAAACTCAAGACAAGTCATTGCAATAGCTATGAAGGAAATATAAATGTAGCAGATGAAGGCAAGTTCATTTCAAGATACAAGGTTTCACCAAGTGAAGAGAAGGAAGATCCTCTGATAAAAAGGGGATTTCACTTTGCTATAATAAAACGTAAATGTAATAAGTGTTTCATTTCAGCAAAATCTCTAACATATCCGTGGCAGTGCTTATAGTCAATTATTCAGGCAGTTTCATGTAGTATCTGTGTTTACCGAGAAATAGCTGTGATCTTGCTTTTTCTTATTTTTTAAAATTTAACTGATTGGAAAAAACTAGTTGTCTTGTTACCGTGGAGGAAAAATAAGAAGTAAACTACGGAAAAATACAAGTTTTGAAGACAGCCGGTCTTATTTATTCGTCCCTATGCTGGACTCTCTGAATCAGCCAACACCGACAGCAGCCACCATTGCAGATATCGGATGGATTCCGAAGCGATTTTGGAGAGCAGAATCTTTTGAAACGACGGAAATGATGATTGTAAATGTATGCAAACACGTGCCATCAAGTTAAAAGATGGACTAACTGAACTATAAGTCAATGGTGAAGGAAATATAACACGCTACGTTACCATCAAAAGCCATGAAAGACGGATTAGCACTTTGTATTTGACTGAATAATTCGCTTGAGTTAAGCGCTATGGACATGCTATCGATATTTTCATATTATATCGAAAACAGGTAAAAATACGTCTTACTTCACTCGCGAAGTTAAATTCCCACGCATTGTCTTCAGAAGAATGGAAATACTTCACGGTAGATTCAGCCAACGAGTTTTGAGCGAAGTATAATATTTGTCATTCCCTGATATCCAAGGGTGCATGTAAGGCAACTTCTAACCGAAAAACGAATGCGCAAAAGGAGCATAAAATAAATTGATACAGCATAATAGTTCAACAGTCTCTCCAAAGAAACGGAATACTTCACTAAATGCGATGAAAATGCCTGTGACTACTAATCCTAAGCCGAGTGCCATCAGTGATGAATAATTATGTGTAGTTGAATGTAATCCCCTAGTAACTGGTAAATTTGCAACTACGGCTGAAATATTTCCAACTGAAAATCCAGCAGTTCCCGTCCCTAGCCTTGAAGTCCATTGTGCGAGCAGCTCTCTCGAAAGTCCATCTTAACCAACTGCTTCCAATTCGTCAGCTCATTATCCTAAGTTCATTAACCCTGGGACTAAGTCAACATCATACCACCAGTCTACTTTGGCACAGGCCATCGATAAAGTAAAAAAAAATGAAATAGCAAGATGAACGAGTTATAGCAATTACACGATTAAATGCAGAAATGATATGCGTAGATCTACAGCCATTTAGTGTAGTGGAAAACAGGCTTCCAGAGGCTACTTCACCACTTCGAACCTTGCTATACAATCACTTCCAGAAAAACTATTTTAAATAAATTAACTCCAGAGACTTATGAAACAGCAATGTGCATTTTAGAGCAAAATTGGAAGTTGTTAAATTTGTAGCTGTAACTACACATTTGTGGACTGTGGCGGTTCACTTTCATGAAGAATTTGACCTAGGTTTCCACCTTCATTATAAAAGCTTGGAGGTTATTCCATTCTCAGAAATCAGCCATTTAACCATTTAATGGCACATATTTTAATGAAATACAAAAGTGTAAAATTATTTGCAGGAAAATTCAGGAGTCCCTTTTTTACAAGAAGGTAACTAGGACTGCTTTATTTTTGTATTTGTCTTTTCTTCGCTTGTTCTTTTTAAGAGAATTGGCGATCTGGATTATCTAATTTTTAAGAAATATAGCATAGTTTTGTATCGTAATGTTGGAACTTTTATGATCCTATGGATTAAGTTAGGAGGAGATAACTTGATCCGTTAATCGAGTTTTGCATAATAATCAAACATTAAACTTCTCTTGCTATTAAAAATCGAGCAATGCAAATAAGTACAAAATTAAGAACCGGAACCGAGAACCGAAGCTAAGAACCGAACCGGAACCGAAAATAAGAGGAACCAACCGATCTCTAATTTATATATCTATGAGTAAATACAAAATGCATAAAATACCTATGTTTGACGAATAAATGCGTTGTCTGGGTACATTTCTATCAAAAATTTCCTATAGGTTTTTTCCTACAGGAAGATTATTGTATTTTGGCGTAGGGACATATAGGAAAATTTCATGGGACGTATAAGACTCCTATAGGAAACCAATATCAAATTTAATTAGATCTATAAGACTATACGAATATGACAGAACACCTATAGGACTAATAACACTCCAGAAGAAACCCATAGAAAATTCTGTAGCACCACATCGGGGAACTACTATTTCGGGACTACAATAGCCGAATAGTTGAACTACTCAGTGTAGTCTAATAGTCCGACTACTCGCAGTGGTTTAATAGTCAAATTACTACAGATAATTCATAATATTTACCACAAATTCCTCCAGGGTTGCATTTAACGCTCCCATTCAGAGCTCCTCCATGCGTTCCACATTGATCATAATCAGGACTCCGCAATATAAGCAAAGGATACCCCAAAGGATTCTGGTCAGTTCCCCACCAATACTTTACTTTGTGAGCCAGTGAACTACACTCATTAATGAGCGATTGTGAATATTATAATAACAGAGATTGAGCGTAGTAGTAAAATTACATTTTGACAACTGATTGCGCGGTGCTAAACAATCCACAAAAGCCTGAAGTAGGCAAGGAAACAAATTAAAGTTCACCTGTGACATCAATGGTGGTCAGCGCCACTCTTAACTGACTGCTTAACACCTTCGATTCGAACTAGTTGGTAAATCGAGTCAATCTAGTTGCCGTGAGTTGAGCATTCATAAAGATAGATGTAAATCTTCATATATTTAAAAATATAGATGTATTTATGTTAAATTTTAAATAAGATACCTATAGAACTCTTATAGTTGTCCGATAAAAATCTTTTAGACGATGAAAGATCTGGTGCTTTCCCAGTGAATCTGTTGAATTATGGTTTCTCGGGTTTTCAACCGGGTGAGAGATTTCAGTTCCGACATTTCGAGGTCCGACACGGCCCTCGCCATCAGGGATGCTGTATCCCTGATGTATCATCGCATCCGTCATCATCAGCATCGCTGATGACGAGGGTCGTGTCGGACCTCAAAAAGTCTGAAATGGAACCTCTCACCCGATTGGAACCCCGAGAAACCATAGCTCAATCTTTTAGGCCTTCAAGACTCCTATAGGAAACCTTTAAAAATGCTATGGGACCAACGGGACTCTTACAGGAATCCAAATTATTAAAACGAAGAAATTATCTCTTTGGAAACATATAGACTTCCTATAGACATTGTACAAACTTGAAGGTTCCAGAAGAGCTGTTAGATCCTATAGGAAGAATCAAATAGGACTCCTATAACATTCTTTTAGGACCCCCGACTTTCCTAAAATACTTAAAAAGACTCATATACGTCTTGTAAGAAAATTTCGACCACAATTCCAAAATCAGACCTATAGGAATGCCTACGAGTCTCCTGCAGCTCACTGAATGTAAAATTTTAGACTTTTCAATCTTAGGTATGAGGATAAATTTGCATGCCTTGAATATGTTTTCAGTTACAACTCAGACTGGACTACTAACACCCCTATTTCCGGTGTAACAGGAATGCATATACTTATTGAGCTAGATGTATCATTAGAAATATACAGTGAAACTACTGGACTCCCCTAGAATCTTTTTCTTCTCCCCCTTTTTTTCTTTTGCTCCTCCCCCAAAGAATAAAATATATTCTTTTACAGATGAATTAAAAAAACACCCTTTAGCTCATTAACCTATATTTAGAAAGCTTTTGGCAGAATACAGTTAGCCACTTGGACAGTAATAATAATAATAGTATTATTACCATATTTCACACTGAATAACACTAATCTCTAATTTTAATTATGAAAGATAATCAACTCAGGGGGATTGGCAGAGATTTGTTTTTCGCTGGATATGACACCACTTTCAACACCATTGTGTATTCCATACTCTACATGATACTCAACCCTGATGTGCAGCGGAAAGTTCAGGAGGAGCTGGATGAAGCAATAGGCAAAGACAGACTTCCATCTTTCAAAGACAGGGACAGGTTTGTATGAAATTAAATTATTTTTTTGCCCTGATATATGTACTTAACTGTAATAATAGTTATGCCAGAGAAATATAAAGCCAGGGGAAGTGCTAACATGTTAAACTGAAATTAAAGGAACAGCTCATTAAGTCACATAGATTCACAGATCACCATTTGCTAGTCAGCCACTCAGGTAAATATTTACAATATTTCCTAAACGCTTAAAAAAATCAGTGCGATAAATACGGAAAGTACAATGACATTCAATCTCAAGGATGGACAAGAAATGACTTTCATTTTATAAGTATAACTGATCCACCAAATCAAGCCGCAAAAAATTAAGTTTATACGGACTGGAGATTTACCACAAGAAAAAAGAGTAGTGAGGTTTTTTTTAGATGCAGATGATGACGTTAGCAACTGAAAATACAGAGCATAAACTGGAATAGGTAGAAAAATTCTTTCACCCTGGGAGTATTTTGAAGGAAAATGGGTGCAGTAGTATTATTAAGGATATTATGAACAGAATAGCCTTAGTGAAGGAGGTGTTCACTAAAAGGAGAGAGTCACATGTAGCTGCGGGCGACTGGCGAGGGACCAGCATTATTTGACAGCATCACTTCGCTCTTCTTTATATTACATTTCGACTGAATTGTGCACTCTTTTGTTGTCTATTTATTTTTACACGTCTTTAAATTTATGCACATATCGTGCTTTAATCAGCAGGAGTGACCATAAATACATTTTGAGTGGTTTCAATGGACATACAAATTGCATGGTAGGATGTATATCATGTATATTATCTCTTGGCAGAAAATCGCTCTCGGCAACGATGGAAATGCATAAATAAAATAGCAATACACTTGGCAAACACGCAAAAGGGACACTTACAAAAGAACACTTGGACGTTTCAACGGTCAAGCCGTCATCGTCGGCGGTAGGAGACTGAAGAATTTGCTCTGTTTCCTTGAGGAGGAGAGGGCAGAGAGGGAGGGGGGGGGGGGGGTAAGTGCGAATGGGTAGTGGTGGGGAGAGAGAGGTGGCTTTTGGGCTATATTTTCAGTGGGCTGGATTTAGTCCGGGCTTTTCAAATGCTCTTGTTAACCAAATATGGGAGTACAGTAAAGCTCCAACTATCTGAACTCGCCAATTATCCGGATAGCTTTTAGGGGGAAAATCCTCAAAAATCGGCCTTTTACAGTCACAGAAATTGGCTATTCGTAATGTGTATTGTAACTTCTATACCGTTGATTTCGTTTGACAGTTATTGGCTACAGCACATACGTTTCTTTAGCGTTCTGAGATCAATCAGAAGAAATACGTTCAGAAATTTCCAAATAAATTACCTTTTTTGTGAGTTACCTATTTCTCCGAATATTGGATTATCCGGATGGGGTCCGGTCCCAATTGATCCGGATAGTTGGAGTTCTCCTGTAATCTCGATTTCTTACGTCAAGATCACCGGGGGATTCGGGATGGGCTTCTAAGATGACGAGTGAAAAACAATCGTCCAAGGTTTGGCAGTGAAAGGCGGTATGTTTGGGGATGGGAACAAGGAAAGGTGGAGTTTTGGTGGCATGTCGGTGATTATTTATGCGAATATTGAGAGGGGTGGTACATTTTCCCACGTAGAAGGCAGGGAAGAAATTGCAGGAAAGGCGGTAGATAATGTTGCTGGTGGTACAATCGGCCGTAGAAGATCTTTTGAGAATAATGGAAAGAGGAAATACTTCCTTACGCCGGCGTTGCCAATGAAAAGAACTATAGGGTAGACAAAGGCCATATGATGCAGCAAGATGACGACAGTAAACCATCATAGTTTTCTATTCAAAGTTTGTAATTAGTCAGATCTAGTCCTTTTTCTCATTACCAGAAATTAAATTTTTAAATAATGGAAGGGTTAAATCTATATGAGCTAATAATCAAGCCGTGATTTCCGATTCATGGCATCAATGAAGTTGAGTACGTAGCTAAAATTAGCACGAATATAAAGTGCAGGTATCACAGATGAAAAAAAATTATAGTTATTAATCATTTTTATTCAGAATTCCAAAAAAAATCTTTCCTTGTGTGCTGTTTTGTTCTGGGTGGTAGGCTGCATAAATAATTCAATGCTCAACAATAATGTTGCCCTTTTTGTGAAATGATGATAACTTAATAACCAATAGTCATTTATTTTAATTTGATCTATCATGATATTGCAAAGTAATCTATAGATCATTTATAAATCAGCGATGTGGGAACAAAAAGTAACACAACCATGATGGTGAATTTATCGGGACACTTGCCACTGCCCACCAAAATCAGTTTGGCAGTCGAGGAAGGTGAAAGTAAGGACGATGGAGAAATTTTACATTTCATTTTCCCTAAATAATTGTTTTTGATGCGCAGACTTCATAAATTTGGCTAATGTAAGTGTTTTGCCTAAAGACCCGACATCTAAATTTCAGGATGCGGTTAAAACGGCTCTTGGTTCTTCCAACGTTTTATTTCGTCCAAAAGATATCTACCGTTTATGTCCCTCTAACCCAATGCCCCCGCGCTTTTATGGACTGGTAAAAATCCACAAGCCTGGTTACCCCATTAGACCGGTAGTCTCAGGCGTAGGTGCACCTAGTCATAAGCTGGCACATCATCTGAATAAACTAGTTACGCAATACACGGCCTTTAAACCAAAATATGGCATTAAGAACTCGCGGGATCTCATTGATAAAATAAAAGACGTCAATGTCCCCCTCAAAGCACGACTTGTCTCCTTCGATGTTGTTAATCTCTTTACAAATGTGCCACCTTATGAAGCAGTACAAATAACAATTGACCTTCTAAAATCAGCGGGAGCCACAGAAAGTGTTGTCAAGGAACTATCTGTACTATTAAATATCACTGTAAATCAGAACTATTTCCTTTTTAATAATTGTTTTTATCAACAGACAGAGGGTTTAGCTATGGGCTCCCCAATCTCTCCTTTACTTGCTGACATTTTTCTAGATTTTTATGAAAATAAACTTTTTAACTCAGGACATAGCCTATTAAATAGGGTAATATACTGGTATCGATATGTGGACGATATTTTGATTTTATGGAATGGGACGGACCGACAGTTGGACAATTTTAAAACGGTTTTAAACAATGTACATCCAAAACTCCTTTTTACGAATGAGACTGATAACAAACGTTCCATTAACTATTTGGATTTGACTATTTCTCTGGTGAATAATCGTCATAAATTTTCAATTTATAGAAAGCCAACATATACTGACATCGTCATTCCTGCCGACTCGAGACACTGCCACTCACAAAAAATGGCAGCATTCCATGCCTTGATTAACCGACTCATTAATGTCCCACTCATCAAAAAAGATTTTGAGAAAGAAAAGAGCATAATTAAACAAATAGCTTTTGCAAACGGTTATTCAGCAGAGATAATAGACAAATTAATTAGTAAAAAGATGAAGAAAAATTTTGTGCACCTAATATATTCTACTAATAGTGGTAAAATGGATTGTAAATGGATCTCTGTAAGTTATTACGGTCATATAACCGAAAATGTTGAAAAATCATTCCCCAAAAATCAATGCTTTGTATCATATAAGTCAACCATGACCCTAAAAAACTGGTTTGTTAATTGTAAAGATAAAGTGGACTCTATGTGCAGAAGTGGTATATATGAACTGTCATGCAACGACAGTCAAAGTGTCTACGTGGGGCAGACTTCGAGAAGTTTCCAGAAAAGAACAAAAGAACATTATAGTGCTTTTAAAAATGACCATGAAGAAAAGAGCAATTTTGCGAAACACCTTTTAACCTGTGACCATAAAAGTGATTTTAAAGTTAAAGTACTGCATTTTACCAATAACCGACGTGAGCTAAATGCGTATGAACAGCTCGAAATTTTAAAACGAAATGTTGACGCTGATGTTAATCTTTTAAACGAATACTTGCTGCCCGCCAACTCCCCCATCCTTTCCGCTATTGTTGTCCATTCCCGTCCTCCTTCCCCCCCCCCCCCTCAACGCCACTACCCCACCCCCAATTGACTGAAGGTATATAAGGGATTGCTGTACACTTTTGTTCACCTGATGATGACGCTTAGCCGTTGAAACCCGGGTCGTGGTTGAGTTTATTGTTATGTGGTTTGTAAAAGTTTCCTCGCTGTAATAAATAGGTGATGAAGGTCGACAAAACAGTAAATTATTATCGCGCGAAAGACCTAAGTTGAAGATGCATCACAACAATAGCAGGCATATTTGACTAATCGCGAGCTTTTCATTAACCTATTAAATCCAAATATAAGTAATCTGCATTCAATAACGATACCTCAGTGAAGGTCAGCGTATTTGGTACACCATTTCCATATCAATTTTCAATGTAAACGAACAGCGGGCTATCGCTAAGCAAGTAAACAAACAGCAAACTATCGCCAAGCGTATAAGAATCGAAGTAGCTACTCATTTGTGACCCCCTCCGTCGATGGCGACATTGGGAAGCAACAATTTTCTGCTCGGTGACGAGATAAAAGTATGTACGTAATCGCAAAAGGCGAGAACTGAGGCCCAGAGGACTCTTGAGTCGCCCAAACCGAGTTGCCGCCCGGCGACTGATGATACGTAATAGCGCTCCTGTTGTTTGGGACTCTTTGTAAGAAAATAAACAGAAGATTGGTGAGGAGTGTTATATGGAGTGTATTATTGCCCGACAGAGAGAACAGGGGTGCTATTAATGGTTCTACATAATGTGTGCCTGTGTTATCGTTATTTTTTATTTGCTCTCATGAGAGAAAGAACGTCATCGTCATTCTTTAAATGTTGTCAGCAGCTTTAACGAGCTATGTCTTAATTGGTGGAGTATGTGATTGTAACAGCGACTGTGAGCATTGCCTTTCTAGAGTGGTTTGCGTTTTGGATAATGATTACGGCAACGCGAAAGAATGAACCGTGATCCCACACCAGGACACTGGGAAAAGAGTGAGGGAATATACTGTAGGTATCGGGATTTGTGCGCGAAGGAGGATGGAAAAGGTGCCATAAACAGAAACGAAGACGAGAAAAGAAGCCCTTGGAATGATGGTTGAGGAGAGGAGACTCTTGGAGGAAAGTAAGAAAAGGTAGAGTAGGCGGATAGAGCAGGTAATAAGAGGAGAGGGAATGCTGAAGGCCACGACGAGGGTAGGATATTGGATTAGCAGAGAGGGGGGATATGTATTACGCTTTTTGGTCGAGAAGAAGGTAGGCAGGGAATATACTGAGCTGAAAACAGAGTAAAAAAGTAGTTGCCCTCTTTAAAAGAAGAAGATGAGCATGTGGTAGTGCATTCAAGCCTACCATAGTTGGTAAATTTTCTAATAATAATGATACACTATTTATTTTTCCTTTTAAATGTTTCCTTTTCCTTATGGGGCTTTCACTTTTGTCTGACTCTCACCCATTTCTCCATCTCTCTCTTTCAAAATTCTCAAGATTTTTCACTCTAACTGATTGATCATGTTTCCATGTCCAATGGCCGATTACACAAACATTAGTTATGGAATCAATAGCTATGAGGTCCATAGCGTCACGAAATTCATTGCTTAATTCGGGTTGCAGGAAATATAGATTTTGTAACTTATGGCCAAATATCTATTACTTCAACAATTTCGTTCATTTTCCTATCGCTGGCTAAAACTAATGTTTATGTAACTCATGCACATTATAGGTATCCAGCGCGAATAAATAAACTTGCTAATCGTCGTACAATAAGTATTCTATCACGTAATTATTCTGTTCAACCATGAATTGCAAATCCCTCATCTTAGATGTATATGGAGCTCACAAGTCAACAGTATATCAGGCCCAAAAAGTAATAAGACCAATTAATTTTTCAAATGATCTTGCAACGCATTTACAACGAATGCTTTGACATTAAGATCTCATAACTCTATTAAATACATATTTATTGTTCTGCAATTGGTGTTTTCGTGTGAAAAAACTGTAGGAATTGGGGCCATTTCTGCAAAAATATTTTTCAAGTTAGTAATGATGAGCTAAATAAAAAAGTTAAGAGAGGGGCAAGAATAGGTAATTACCATTGCAATGGATGACCAGAGAGATGTTTCATGATATGTATGTATGTATGTATGCATATCATATAACACCTCATTTCTCATTAAGCTCCTTAAAGGAGACGAAAAGAGTTCTGCATTTTTTTGACATATCAACATACAATAAGCTGAAAAAGGTTCTTCAAAGTTGGATTCCATCCGTGAAAACAAAAAAATACCTATGATTATAGCCTCGTAATAACTAGAATAGAAGGGACAACAAATGGGAGGAATCATTTAAAAAGACAAAGGACAGAGTACTTGGAAGCAAATCGGTAAACAAATAGATGGTAAAATGAAGAATAATGTAGAAATTCAGCAGCTAGCTAAAACGAGAATGGAGAGCCAAGGTAAACCATTCTTTGATATGATGACTGCTGATGCCGATGACCCACTGTTAATCTGTTACCTCTCTATTTCCAGTCACCTCATACCATACACTGAAGCAACAGTATTAGAAATTCTGCGATCCAGTACAGTAGTGCCCATGTCCGTTCCTCATGCCCCATTGCTTGCCCAGAAGGATATTGAGTTTCGAGGATATGTCATTCCAAAGGTAAAAAATAAAAATGGTAGTACATCCTCTGATTTTGTGCATATAAACCAGATGAGACGCATATCGAATATACGATTACTGTTTCAGTGTCAATCAAGAACCAATATACAAATGCTACATTAAAATTCTTTCCACTCTGAAAGTAATTATTTTGTTTTTAGGAAGTTTTATTTTTTCTCATTTACGGCTAAGGACGAGGTTCTTTGTTCTCACTATAAATAACATATGCATATTACCAAAATAAGGCTGCATCAAAATGTTTTTCACTCAAACACTGAACTCCATAATTTTGGATAAAAAGTATTATTAAAATGACAATAAAGTTGGAATAGGCTTTTGCCATGAGTTACAGATAAAGTTTGCGTTGGCTAATAAGTTTAGCGCCAGTCCAAATTCTTATCCTCGGTTAATTATAGCACTTTTGCATTCACTATTTACACAAAGGACATCCTTTGATTTCCCAGTCATTTCCTAACCTAGGTACTCCTACAGTTTCTAAGCACACCTCAAACATTTCAAGAACCCATTTTCCAATAATGATGCCTAGTCTGCTCTGTAAGGACTAACCTTCGATACGTAATTTCATGAAGCGCTCACCATGATTTAAGTAATACAAGGACATGTGTCAGTTTCTTTAAGTAAATTACGATATGATATGAGGTACAATCAATAAGTCCTTTAACTGCATCAAAAAAAGCTTTTAGGTGGATTATAATCGCTTTTAGCCGCCACGTACTTTGAAGTAATCTTCTCATAGCCTTATGCAATAACCCAGCACTCCTGCCCTGCTTATAATTCTCCCCGGAAATTCTTGAGTTGAGCTAGCACCTCGTAAAGCAAATCATCAGCCTTATTAGTAACAGATCAATAAGTAACATTGTCTTTTTATGGCTGAAACAGAGCATATCTCTTCTTGAATACTTGTAGGATATGCATTGCTCTCTATGATTAGCTTTTTATAATAGGTAATCTCTCTTTTAATAAAAAGGATTCAACGATTCTGCTTAACCTACACCAACTACACTATGACCCAGAAATATGGGGGGATCCAGAAAACTTCCGCCCAGAGAGATTCATTAATGCTGGAGGCAAGGTTATTCGTCATGAAGCATACATGCCATTTGGAGTGGGTAAGTCCTCTCATATGCCTATTTATTAAAGGGAGATGTTTGTATGAGTTTTTCAAGTACTTTTGCTGTTTAAAATTCCTTTAAAATTTTAGCTGTATTTTTATGCTCACGAAATTACTTTTTTAGGAAAGCGATCGTGTCTAGGAGAAGCCCTTGCAAGAAATAATGTGTATCTATTCTTTGCCTGCTTGATGCAAAGATATTCAATGCGTGTTCCACAAGGAGAACCACTGCCCTCCAAAGAACCAATAGGCAACATAACGATAATGCCAAAGGAATATAAAATCCAAGTACGCCACAGGCATTAATTAATATTGCATGAAATTAAAGATCCAGTAAATTTTGGTAAATTTTGCAATTTTCCAGTAAGTTTTGGTATTAAATGCAATATGACCACTAAGTGAATATATTTTCCACGCTTATTTTCTTGAAATGATTAGAAAACGGTAAGCTCCAAATTGTAGTAAATGTTAAATTGTTGAAGATAAAGAAACAAAACTTCAGTTTTGAAGTTGAACAATGAAAGTAAAATTTTGTATGACCTAACGAATAAAAATTCAAGAAAACCTTTAGACTGTTAATTTACCTGATGCTGTGAACTGAATGTAATGTATAATGAACTGTTTTTGTCACTTAATGGTGAAATATATAATTTAAATTGCATCCTCTTCCACCATGAGTTCCATTTTTAAATAAAGATGATAAGTTGAAAACGCTTACATTGCAGATACTTGAAAAAAAACTAGATACAAGGGTTGGAACTTAAATAGTGGTAACTATTTATTCACAACCGATACAAAAGAGTTACATGTTTGCACCTCTTACTGTCCTTCAAAGTAGTCACCAGCGTTGTGTAGAACCCGTTGCCAGCGATGTGGAAGGCGTAGTATACCGTTAGCAGAGCCTGTTCTGTTGATGGTGCGAATGGAGAGGTCTACTTCCTGTCGAATCTCTGGAACAGTTCTGAAGCGAATGCCACGAAGTGGTTCCTTCATCTTTGGGATCAAATCAAAGTCACAAGGACTTAAGTCCGGGGAGTATGGTGGATGGTACAGTACTTCCCAGTCCCATCGACCGAACAGAGCAACATCGAAAGCTTTATGCAACACTTGGATACGCATCGTAGCTGGTACATTTTGAGCTAAATAAAAAGTAATCTACATCTACATATTACCCCGCAAGCCGCCTCAATAGGCGTGTGGCGGGGAGTATTAGGACACCAGCCGTTTACATATAAAATAGACACGCTCTAATGAAATTACGCCTAGCATTTATTATAGTCCCTTATTGTTCGGGGGAAAAACGAATTACCACACCTATCCGTTAGGCAAAATATCTCTCTTAATTTATCGTTTCTGTCGGACCTGGAAATATAGTGGGGTTCTAATAGGATGTTCTCCGTGTCGCTCTGAAAGATATCTATTCTCAATTGTTCAAGTAATCTAAGCCTAGCGCGCAGCCTCCGAGTCTCTAGCGGCTCCCAGCCTAATTCGTTTAACATCTGTGTAACGCTGTCTGTACGCCCGTAGCTGTTTTTGACGAATCGCGCAGCTTTCCTTTGTATTTTATTAAGTTCCCGGACTAAGTCTTTCTGCACCGGATCCCATATGCTCGCTGCATATTCAAGGTGTGGCCGGACGAGTGCGAAATAGCACCTCTCTTTTACTTTTTCATCCGAAAATCTTCCCACAATACGCTTGACGAATCCTAGCTTCTTCAGAGCTCTGCCACAAATATTTCTTATATGTGCTCCCCACGATAGGTCCGAAGTTATCGTAACTCCTAGATACTTCACTTCATCTGTCGCCTTTATGTTAACACCATCCACAGCATATATATGGGAGTAGTTGGACGACCTCCGCAAGAAATGTACCGCCGTGCATTTGTTCAGATTAAGTTCGAGTCCCCACTCTTGGCTCCACACATGAACGTTGTTTAAATCCGATGATAGAATTTCAAAGTCAGAGTGATCACTAATTTCACGATAGATGACAGCGTCGTCGGCAAATAGACGTATTTTACTGAGAATTCGAGAGTATAGATCATTTATGTATATAATGAACAAAAGGGGTCCGATCACGCTTCCTTGCGGGACACCTGATGTCACTTTAACTACATCAGAGCTAATTCCGTCAAGAACTACATTTTGCTTACGATCACTCAGAAAGTCGCGTATCCAGTTTACTACTGTTTCGTTTAGGCCGCATGACTGTAATTTGTATAAAAGTTAGTTATGAGGTACCGTGTCGAAAGCTTTCTTAAAATCTAGAAATAATGCGTCAACTTGTCTTTTCGATTCACCAGATTTGAGAACGTCATGAAGAAAGAGCGCGAGTTGTGTTTCACATGATCTACCTTTCCGGAAGCCGTGCTGAGAGCCATGGAGGACGTTACGACTGTCCAGGAACGTCATGATATTGCTAACGACGATATGTTCGAGTATCTTGCCTATAATCGACGTTAATGAAATTGGTCGATAGTTCCCTGGGTCGTGTCTGTTTCCCTTTTTGAATATCGGTGTAACGTTTGCAATTTTCCAGTCTAATGTTATCTTTCCTTCAGACAATGACTTCTTGAATATTATGTCTAAGAATGGTGCAATCTGTGGCGCTAACTCCTTGAGGACACGCGCGGGTATTCCCTCCGGACCCGGAGATTTACTATTTTTTATCGACTGTAGCTGTTTAGTTATCCCATCGCGTTGAATAGTGATTTCTTTCATCGGTTCCTTAGTGAATGAGATTTCAAAATTACATGCAGTATTATCTGTAGTGTATACACTTTCGAAGTGGGAATTTTACGTGTTAGCTTTGTCAATATTTTCGGTGACAAGTTTGCCATCTTTATCAAATAACGAATCTACGGTTGAAGATTTTCTCTGAAGCTCTCTCGCATATGACCAAAAAGATTTCGGATTTTCTTCGAGTAATTCACCAAGTACTTTTTTCTTGAAATTTCGCAATGCAGAACGCATTGATTTCTTAGTTTTTGAGCGTTGCGCAGCGTAACTTTCTTTTGCTTCAAGTTCCTTCGATTTGTCACCTACCGTAGTGGACTTTTTGACCAAGTTGTACAATTTTCTCTGTCTCTTAAGGTCCCTCCTAACATCGTTGTTATACCAGCGAGGTTCTTCACTGTCGCATTTCAATTTTTGCGGAATATATTCGTTGATTCCCCGTCGTAGAATTTTTAAGAAATATTTCCATGATTCATCAGTGCTTTTATCCTCTGTTTTAGCTACGAAGTCCGTGTACGAATCATTAAGCATCTCGACAAATTTTATGAAGTTGCATTTGTCAATAAATAAATATTGCGTTTCGGTTTTACAGCTGACTCTACTTCAATTATTAAGGTTGCAAAAATTACTCTGTGATCACTTATGCCGTCAATAATATCGAGTTGTTTTATCAACTTCGGCTGGCTTACTGCAAAAAGGTCTAATATTTTATTTCCTCTCGTAGTCTTGTCAACTACTTGGGAAAGTGAGTGATTAGCAAGTGTGTTGAGTAAGTTCTCGCTGATTTCCCTATTCCTAGAATTCGGTTTTACAGTGTAAGAATCCCAATTTATAGATGGCAGATTAAAATCTCCCCCAATAATTATTACACTTTTACTGTCTCTCACAGCAAATGCGGATATTTGATTTTCTAATTGGTAAATAACATCAATTTTGGAGTTTGGAGGTCTATAGAAAGAGCAAACATGTATACTCCTTTTGTTTCGTTGCTTAATAGTACACCACACGCTTTCTATTTCATTGTTAGTTATTTCGTGGGCGGTGCTGTGTAAATGTGATTTAACTGCTAAATGTGATGTGTAATACTGTTGCCTGACATTCACTGGAAGATGGTACAGATGGGAGCGATAAAATAATGAGATGGCTATACAACTGCTACTAAAAGCACAGTCAAATGTGACATACGAAAAATACCATTAGACTGGTAAGGAAAGCGGAAAATGTTGGGATGTTATCACAGAATGGTGTGGGAACATGCAATAGTCTCTTGTCACCGGACGAGTATCTACCATGGAAAAATCAATGATTTATTAATTTTAATGTATGATGTAGTACCAATAATAACTGCCTTCACAAAACTCAAGAATAATCCTCAAGAGCTGACTCAAAAAATATCTATTAAAATGTGTATAATGATGGACAGATAATTTCAATTCCCGTAATATTCAAATGGATAATTCTAGTCTCATTTTTTATTACTAAATCACTATCATTCATTCTGGATTCCTCTTTATTTTGATTTATTATGGTATGAAGGTATAATAATTTTTAATTTTTTCACTAATGATTTAGAATAGACAATATAGTATTAAAACAATTGGGAAGATCGCATTTTCTGTTCCATATTCTTCTTTGAGTCGAAACTCGTTTCTAAGCTTACGCCATTTGCACCAACCATGAACTCTTGGTACGGCGCGGTTTATGATCCTCAGGGTTCCAAAGCCACTGAGTCTGGTCGAGGCCCAAGACTTAAAGGGGTTCGCTTTCATTTTGTGACGTGGGTCGAGTTTCTTGAGTATTTTGCGTAGGAGGATCGAGCAACCCTAACGAGCTTGGCTCGCGTCAAATCTCGCTTATTTTCTCGGCTCTTTGACAAAAACTAAGAAGAATTAAAAATGTGATGTAAATTTCTTTGGTGCTTTTCAAATTGATACGCCACCGTACTTTGCACCTTGGTGCTTTTCGTATCGATGTATCAGTAGATAGGTACCTCTTTAATAGTCTGTGCATGTCAATATTTGTCAAAAGATATATCTCTGAAAAGATCAGCCCGTGACACATTCCTGTCTCAAATGTTTGCAGAAGCTAGCAGATAACGTTCTCCAAGCTTTATCATAAACAAGCAAGAAGAACTCTACTCTTTTACCCGATCTTTCTCCGTCATGGATAGGAGATCAGACGCTTGTATTCCGAAGGCGTTCTTTACTTTGGAATTTTGAGTGAGCGGCGGAAAACAACCCACTCGCACAGTCTCACGATCGTTCTCTCATTTAGCATTACTTTTCACGCATAATAATTATAATATTTTTTTAATAGCATAAATAATTTTTAATCGCATTACGTCCATATTAATTACGCCCATAAAATCATTTTTAATTTTTTGGTTAAATCACTATTGGCCGCCACGTACTTTGAAGTAAACCTCTCATAGCCTTATGCCATAACCCAGCACTTCTGACATACTTATAATTCTCCCCAGAAGTTCTTCAGTTGAGGGCCAGCACCTCGTAAAGCAAATTATCAGCCTTAGTAGTACAGATAAATTACGTCCCCCAAAATCGAATTACGTCCCCTATTCCGCGTCCTCAGTTTCTTACTCGCTCCTTTCAAAAAACAATTCATCAGGCAACAAAGGCAGATTCTCTAAGTAACTGTGTCCGAACCTCTGAGAGATTGCATTCCCAGAATTTG
The DNA here is from genome assembly GCA_963573305.1 of Pyrrhosoma nymphula. Taxonomy (NCBI): domain Eukaryota; kingdom Metazoa; phylum Arthropoda; class Insecta; order Odonata; family Coenagrionidae; genus Pyrrhosoma; species Pyrrhosoma nymphula. Next base: position 45,689,865 of record OY754334.1, read on the forward strand.
GTCCCACTCAATAGGGTGCAATGCCTGCAAGAAATTGTGAAGCGTAACCGAAAATTCTCTTAATTGTTAGTCAACAGAGAAGGCCCAGGATGGCCAACGAATTTCAAGCTTTGAGTGCCGATGTATACGAACCGCTGTGCTAGAGTAGTTTTTCACGATGCTTTATCAAATGACTGGACACACCGGAGACTAAAACGTCTGCACTTAACATGCAGTGGTGTCCCGAGTGGTTACGAAGTTGGACTCGAAATCCAATGAGCATTGCCCGCGCAGGTTCGAATCCTGTCTGGGGCGAAAATTTTCGTATTCACAGAAGGTCAGGTACTAACTTAAGGCTCATCATATGCAGCGTGATACCTAGAACGGATCGCGGTTTGATGGTTTGGAGCCGAGTGGAAAGCATAAACCGGAAACTCAGTAAAGTCTGTGGGAGCGAGGGAGCGGTTCTTGGATCTCAGGCCGGTGCTGTATTCGTGTCGGGAGCCAATATAGGTACGTACGAGGCATCACAGGATGTGGCGTGCAGGATACTTGTGCATACTCGTCGAGTGTAGAAAGAACGGTAGGCTAGATAGTAAGTTCGCAGAAGAGGGTCGATCCCAAAAAAGTCGTTGATAAAAGCTTCAGTGAGAGTGCTAGGTCAAAATCTACTATCGCAGTTTTTAATGTATGCATGTAGTGCTAAATAGTTTTACGTGTCCGTTTTTTTCTGGTAATTTTGCATGTCATCATAACTGACTACGTATGAAGAGAATACTGAATGCTGCTTGGTAGGCAAATTTTCTCCATGTGTTTAATAACTTACCAATATTAATATCTCCTCATCGCGCTTGAAATGTCTCGAATGATTTTATTTTATGCACGCACAAGTATTTTGTAGTATCCGTGGATTAAAAGTAATAGTAATATCAATAAGCAGTAGTACCTAAACCCGTTTACAGCATGTTAGCATATTTATCAGCGTAGCATTTCCTTGGTTTCTGGTTTGTCCTAGCATTGTTTTCATGACTGCATTCCGGCAATCACCTATCGCCCGGGGGAGCAAGCGAGACTTTTATTTGAACTGGGACCAGCAATGCATGCCTGGTGTGGAATCATCCCGTGCGACAAACCCTAGCGGTGGCTTAAGTACGGTATTTCGTAGACATAGCTTCCATGAAAATACTTTCGCGACAGTTTTGCTATGAATTCATGTTGCGACTTCAATTGGAACGAGATCGATTGTTGTCACCTCGCAGCCGAAGTTCGTAATTCTGCGAAATTAACATCAATTTAACCTTACATTTAAATTTTCAGCATAAGGAACCATTGCTTTTTGAAATTATCAATCATTGACTTCATTAGTAAGTATGCTTTCAACGTTACTTTACAAATTTCGTGGCGTATTCCGGTACTGTTAGCACAGTTCCGTCCTAGTCATCTGCGCTTGTGTGCGCTGATGTGCAATGAAGTGCACTGGACTGGTCTTGCTGAATGGAAAAAACCCATTATCGTCGTTACAGAAGTAAAATAGTGCAGGATTGCTATACGTCAAAGCTGCATTCAGACAGAACACGAACCATTCACTACTGATTAATATAGGTATGGCATGATAATACGCACTTTTATAGGCTGTGCTTCCAGATAAAATTAATATTTCCATGAGACTGACAGACAAACTGATATATTGTCTGTTTGCCCTGGATTCTCAACGTAATCAAGTTTTGCTTGGTAGTCATCTATTGAATCAGCTTTTATTATATTTGACGTAGTTAGCGAAATCAGAGCATGAGATTATATTTCTACAAGACAATTCAGAATAAGGAATAGCAAGAGTGAAGAAAAAACACAGCAGAAACACCGAATGCCTATTTTCTTTAACAGAAACAAGCCAAAAATCAACTTTGAAATACTATTCCAGGCCCCTCGTAGAACAAAACTATTGCAATGGATTTCTTTGAACAAGTTTATTTCAAGTTCATCGTTGAATATTCATTCACGATAATAGGCACTCCTTTCATCAACTGCAACTCCATTCATCCGCCAGACTATCATCGCCCATATGCATAAAATGGGCACATTACGAAATAAATTACGACCACAAAAGGAGATAAGCAGTCCACTTTATCAGGAAGAGTTTTCGAGTCGAGTGATAAGGTCGATGTTTTGGAGTGCTAGAGTTGGGTTTTATAGCTGTGACTAAATAACAGATAGACGAATGACTTCAAAAGACTTTTGAGAGCGGAGAGTGCTTTACCACGATAGAGAAGAGGAATAACCATGACGATATCAGAGTGACCTCCGGAATTTGGCAGCTGTTAAGGTGAGTGAGGATCAAATCCAAAACAATATCGCTACGTTTACACGGAAGCGTGAAACGGAATTTAGGCATCTTCTACAACAGCGACATAGTAAGTAGTGATGGGACGTTCTTGAGTGATCGAATCACGAGATCCGGCTCACGTACAAGATTTTTCGACGAACTGGATCTCGCAAATGTACCGATCAAGATAAGAATGAATGATACCACATCCCACGTCGCTTATCCACAGTTAGGTTATCTCTCCCTGATCTGAAACTATCTCCTCGCGAATTTCATAAACTTCTGCGATAGCTATACTATTATATATATGAAAAGAATAATAGTTGCACATCACTTTAGGGATATGCATAATCAAAACTTGGATACATGAAAACAGGAAGTAAAGAAGGGGGAAACTGATAAAGTCAGCATAATTCGCGGACAAACGAGTATTAAGGCCGCTTTACACGATGAAAGATTTTGTACAAACGATTGTACGTGAGAATGTACGTTTGTCTCAACGAACTTAGTACAGGTTCTATTTCCCGTGCAGGCATTGAGACATTCGTACAAGCGTTCATACAATTTGCCGCTTTACACGATACATTTTGCCTCATGCAAGAGTTCACGGAAGAGTTAGTACAAAGAAATGTACCGTGTAAAACGGCCTTTAGGAAGCAAGATAACAAAGAACCTAAAATAAATGATGAATATGTACACGCAGGAGATAATGAATTATTTAGCAGATACATAGGTACAGGATAGTTTGGCTATAAAGATTCACGAAGAGTTAAACTATGTGGGATATGATTAGTTTAAAACTAAAAAATGGAGCGTAGCATGAAGAGGTCCAAAAATTTGGTCTTTTCGAGATCAGGATTTACGTTGACTGGAGGGTTCTGAGAGGAGTCCAAGGAGAAGAAAGGAGAGAGTCATCCGGGTAGCGAGGAAGAATAAGAGGAAATCTTAAAAAATCAATAAACACTCGATAACAGTATTCGTTCGTAGGTTTTCACGGCGCTGGAATGATGATATTTGCATTTTTGTCAAGCACTGGAGAGCGACGGAAAATTAACAATTTAGCCGTTCTTCCGTCTCCAAACACATGTGGAGTGAACCAGGACCCAATAAAATTCGGAAACGTAAGAATAATAGCTAAGGAGAACCCTAGAAAAATTAGGGAATCCATTGCAATAATGAAAACACCCATGAATTTCAATAGCAAGAACGGATATCAACTACGGAGTGCCTGGAAAAGAGTTATCCGCACATCAACTAATATCTAATATTTAAACACCTGAATTAACGCGGAAAAAAGCGCTACATACACACGTAAAAAAATTCTTGTTAAATCTTTCCGGGAATTTCACAGGGAAAAATTGTTAACAGCACCGACGTTTGTAAACGGTCTCTGGAAAGATCTATAGAATTCTCAAAAGATATAACGTCGGCACCATGCATAAACCAATTATCAAACTTAGAGACAAACTCGTAAAAGTAAAGGAACCCATTGGCCTAATGACCCCTGGTGTCTATCAAATTCCTCGTGAATGTGGCCAAGTCTACGTGGGGGAGACTGGTAGAACGATTGCCACCAGGCTTAAGGAACACCGGAGGCATATTAGACTTGGACAACCCGACAAGTCTGCTGTAGCTGAACACAGTATTATTCTGGACTACAAGATAAAATGGGATAGCGCCAAACTAATCTGCCGTTCTAACAACTACTGTGATATGCTTGCTAAGGAAGCCTTAAAAAAAACAATTTCAACCGAGACACGTGTTTTAACCTTAGCAAGTCGTGGAACCCGATTTTAAAGAAAATTAAATACGATATAACTCCTTTCTATCGCAATTTTGAATATCCTTCCGGCCAATCAGGAGTCACCTTATTGTTGTACCCGAATAAGGCTAAACGAGACTAACATTGTTTATACTCAACGACATTTACTCACCCTGATGACGATGGACGAGTCGTCCATTGAAACGTCGGTGCTCTTTACAAATTTAACCCGGTGGAATTCCCGAGAAAATTTCACAAGCATCATTCGCCGGGAAAGAATAAAATCCTATTTTACGTAAATAAATATTTATGAAGCCTTCAACATGAAGACACTGGCAGGATAGCCAGCGACACTTCTTAACGAATCTTCGATGCAGTGCATCATAATCAGGTGAACTAACATAACAGGTTCACCTGAAAAGATCTGAAGATGATACACTGGTTCGAAACCATGGTCGTTAAATATATAATTTTGTGGAATTATATTTCGTATCATTATGAATTGTGAAATTTGCGGGTAAGGGCCCATTTCTTCGTGTTGATTTTCTCTATCTAGACGCAGTAACTCATTCTCCAACCTACCTCACCCCCTCTCCTTCCCCCCATCTAAACCTACGTTACCCCATCCACCTCCCCTCCCTTGTGATTCCTTTCACTTTAGAACTTTCAACACTTGTCCACCGGGAACAAAACTTATTTAACTTCCATTGACTGACATACTTAACCACTTCCGCCCATTCGTCCATTGACAGCACCTCCCTTTTCCTCCCTCACACCTCCTGACCGCCCCATGCTACCTATGCATTTACACTTTGCTATCTATTCTTACCCGGACTGGAATTCCTCTCTGAAAAGTTCTCGTGTTTCCACCGGGTGTTGATCAGCGCCGACATTTCAATTATGTAGTCTGCTATTTTGTTCGGGGTGAAATGCTAATTTACCCGGAATGCATGCGGTTTCTTTGTATACTTTCTCTCTTAAACGCAAGCTCAACATGATTTCTACGACCATACTTCACAATTTCCGTTAAAGAAAATTTCAGTTAGTTGTGCCTCATGCTGGAGAATCGATTTAATGAAGAACTTGATCATTATGTCCGGGGCCATGTCCAGGCCCATATTGCTTTCATCGAAGCTCGGGCATAAGACCGACTATGTCTATTTCTAGCGGGATCCATAGCCCCTACGCGTCGAATGACGATAATACCCGTCGTGACGTTGCCTCCCCTTTAAGTGGCTGGAGCGGTAATTGAGGGACACAGTGTATACACATATTAATAGTTTTTCAAGTAAAAAAAATTCTAGGGTCACATTTTATTCAAGTACATCTGTTTATGCGGGTGGAATCCACCATACCGGCAGTAATGGTAATGATGCAAGATTTATATTTTACATTTTTTACCTTAATTAAAGCATTTCAGGACTTGCGTTAACGCCAAGGTTGTTAAAAGTCCTTTACTAACATTGCGTTTTCGCTACGTTAATCAATATAATTAGGAGAAAATTATTTAAATACGATTTTTCGAATCTTTGACTTTGCTTGACACCTTGATATTTATTACCAATCACTCTAATCACATGGAATGTATTATTTATCCTGTAGAAGAAAATCTGCTCATTTACAATCGAATTATTAAGAAATATATCTTATGTGCCATGAGGCTACGAGTTAAAATTACACTGAATTGCCAACAAAACAAAATCAGTAAATGCAATATTTTCAAGATATCATTATTATGTACTCGTATGCAAAGTTTCACGCAAATCTATACATAAACGAAAATCGCTCCCACCACCTTCACGATGTATGCGATACAGAAACGACGTCCTCTTTCCCTATAGAAAAATAACGAATGTCGCGTAATGGCCGAAGGTGCTAGAGAGAGGAGACAGCGTGTGTGACCAAAGCATTCAGTCATGCGATTTCATCAGTAGACCTCAACTAAAAGGACATTTCCCGCAGATGGAGACAGCGACTGACCGCAGGCAGAAATAACCTCGACAATTAGTCACATGGACTGCCATTCTCAATACATAGGTCCGAGGTCGACTGTTTGCTGTTTTAAGTCGGAGGTGAGTGTATGAGAGGGTTAAATCGGGAGACAAATACAGTTAGACACTTATGCCTTTTAGGTTAAATAGTAGTGCTTTTAAACTCTTCTCTATTTGCGAGAAATTTTAATGATTGAAATGCTAGAGGGACTCCTTCACAACTCATCGATCCAGTTCGACCGAGCACATATAGAGGGCAGATCATGCCCTCGGGAGACACTATAGGAGTCTCAATTTCAGAGTGATCGCGACCGAACGGACCTCATCCCGGGAGCCCTAAGGTCGACGTGGACTGCCCATTCTAACATACTTGGTAAGGATTTAAATACATAGTGATGGGTCGAATCCAAAAATTATCGCATTGGAATCTCTTTCTTTAAATCTAATCTCAAATTCCGAGTCTCTAATTCGAATTCTGTTTTCACCAAATTATGAGTCCAGATCCAACTCATGAAAAAAAATTCAATTTTCACTTTTTCTTCTAAGTTTATGTATGATAAGTATAAAAAGTAGTAGTGGTAATTTTGTTTAACTGGCTTCGATGGCTAAGGTAATTTCGCACTTACTGTCTGCCACGTGCAGAAAGGGGCAACAGCAGTGGGACGAATCGGAAGATCACCGCTCCAAACTCGAGCCGAGCCCAATGATGCTTACCTTCGGTGATTGATCGGGAACCGGTGTTTCCATCGTGGAAGGCCGTTGCCCAAGTATAAGTAGGATAGGTATAGTATAAGTAGGTTATAGTATAAGTAGTATACGTAATTAAGTTAGGTATAAGTAGTATCTATATAATACGTGTAAGTAGCTTCAGGAATTATCTCAACTCCCATCAATTCACTTTAAAAAATAAAAACAGAATCAATCTGTTCTTCAATAAAATGTATTGTTGTTCTTAAATTAAGAATACTAAAGAAAGCTAAAGGAAAACAAGATTAACAAATTTATTTTTACTTAAGAAATGGATCACTCTTACTCCATTAGTGTCTTATCTGTTCCTTTTTTACTAACCACGTTTCCAGCAATATTGAATACTTTCTTAAATAAAACCGATGCAAGAACAGTGCAAAGGTTTGTCTAAAAAAGCGTTGTAAAATCTCTCCGGCATATTTATCTGAAAAGTAGGTACTTAATGCCTGATTTCACTCTTCGGCGAGTCTAAAAGATAGCCTTGATGTTGAGTCTCGATCCTCTTCGATCCTCCCGATTTTTTGTTCAAATGTATGGTATGGTATGTACAAATAGATATTTTGCAGAATATTAGCTCTTAACGTAGAATACCTGAATACAGGGCGAACTGCCCTTCCACCTTCTGTCGCCAACACTATCCCCTCCCCATTTCCCATGACGTGGCGGCGTGCATAATTGTGGAAGACTTGTGAATACTACTTATCCATACCCATGCGCCATCCAAAGCTGCGGAAGTAACTCTAGTACAATGGAATAAAATTATTTCGCTTTCAATTTTCTTCCAATTATAGTATTCGTGCATGATATAAATATGTAGTTGTTTCCGCATGATTTTTTTTTATTTGTAGCAGTTAAGATGCAGTATGAGTAGTGATGTAAAATACCCGGGTATTTATAAATCGAGGTAAATACCCACGGTATATACCCGGGTAAATACCCAAAATTCATAAATACCTGGGTATTTATGATGTACACGATAATCATAACCCATATTAGGCTAACACCTCATCAGATATTTATTTTGGTAGTTTTCACCTATTTTAATGTATAAAAAGTATTTTTTTAAACAGAAACTTAGCCAATTGTTCCAACATTTAATTTTTATTAATTTTTTCGCAAATTTCAGTAGTGAACTATTAAGTTTAACAATCTTATTTTGAGTCAATTTCTTGACTACCTTGATCACTCTGACATATCTATCTCATCGTCCTCATTAGGCACTGATGTTGCTAGTCGTAGAAGAAGAGCTATATGATGTTTCCAACTTATTCTCTTCCTGTTATTCCGTCGAACTGTCCATTTCATTGGCTTACAATTGTTTTAATGTATTTATCTGTTTCTCCTTTTTTTCGGTTTTTGATACTGTCAATCAGTCTCCAGTTGTGCACTAAATAAGTGATTTTAGCAACTTTTTGTGTATTCAATGTATTTCTCCTCTTAATACGCCTCCTCTCCTCCTCCAGCTGTACGTACTGAATGTCCTTTCCGTGGTGACTGACGTGACAGGGGCCCCTAAAACTCTTACAGCCACATCAGGAAACAGACAAGTTCCTCTCAAATCCCTCCACCATAATATTGACTTATATCTTTCTTTGCCTCTGATACACCTTCCCAAATGAAAGATCATCTCCAAAGACCCTCTTTATGTCTGCAATCTGCTATATCTTTGCGAAGATCAACAGCACTCAAACCCATGTGGTTACCAACTTCACAAATTAAAGTCATTGCATCAAGTAGTTTTTCAGGCCTCAATTCGCAATCCCGCGCAGTAGATCAGCAGTAAAATGAATTTGGCCATCACCAAATTTTTTCCTCTTCACAAATTTGGTAAGCAACTGTTTCTCTTCAGCCTTTTGAAGAGGAAACGCTGGAATCTCTTTATTTAAAGTTTCTGCATCATATTTATCATCTATCGTCATTTATTTCATGCCCAAAAATTTTCTTTGTCTATAGTTTAGTATACAGTATGTATGCCTTTGTAGTCATACGTGCTCTGATTGAATTACCCACACACAGTCGTCAGCTTCAAAACTTTAGTTTGTTACATATTGTCGATACGAGATGCCATCATGCCTATAGTATAGTATGCGACCAGATCGCTTGTGGGCAGGTCGTACGTGTCTCTCGCAAGGAGTTTTATTTCAGAATAAGTGCGTGTAGATTGTTTGATTTTGTAAAATTTTGTTTATAATTTCAAAATATGCTCATAAGACAAAAATGTTCATATTCTTATTTTTTATGGGAGAGGAATTTATACACCCTAATGACTTTGGATGAAGTGAAACTTGTGACTTCAAATAGAAATTGAGAGCCCGGTACCTAAGATTTGTATATTTGGTACTGTGTACCTCTTTTGGAATTACAGTTTTCTGTTTTCACAAAGTACCAAAGTCAAAATTAGAGTAACAATAATGGGGTGAGCTCTAACGGCTAGACAAATACAAAATTAAAGGGAGTCTCCAATAGCCGTAAACAATTGGCACCACTCGTCAGAGATCACAAACTTTGCTGTGTTGGTTTGCCGGGACGTAAGAAGTCTTTTGCATCACAAATGCTGGTTGCGCCCTCATGGTATTATTTTTCGTCACAAATAACCACGTTCAGTCTTTATAAGGCCAGTTGTGACAGCTAAAAAATTATTTTCTAATTTTTAGTACATTTATTAATAAAAAATGTTTATTAAAATGTTGATATTATTATTTTATAGTTTTTAATAATTTTGAATCAATTTTTCATTCAATTATCATCGCTTTTTCTATGGATAAATTGTTGAAAAATATACAGGGAAATGTTTGATGAAAAAGAATGGAACGAATATTTTTTGTGTTAAATTAATATTCAAATTGTGTGTTAATTTGTTAAAATAGAGAAAATATTGCATTGTCATCCAAAATAGACATGTGGGAAAAGTTTCAAGGCAATCGACTAGGTGGAAGTCGGTGAAAAATTGATTACAAGATTCGACACAAACAAACTGAGATGTCAAGTAAAATAAAACCGTGTAAATAACGGCCAGGACCGGGAATGGAACCACAGACCTTGGGCTTCCCGGGCGTATGTGCAGACCACCACGTTTCCATGCTTCCCATTTCTCGTGGCAATTTTGGAGGTTTCAAGGGAACTAGATGTAACGCCCTTGCGATTCATCAAAGATGGTATCATAAGGGAGAAACGGACTTCCAAGACACCACAACCCGTGAGGTTGCATCCTCTCCCAGCACTATATAGTGCATCCTCCAAAATTGTCACGAGATCCTGAGTAGTGTGGTGATCTGCGCGTAGGTTTGTGATTCGATACCTAAGACCGACTGATTTTTTCTCATAGAAACTTCTACGAATTTCACCGCCGTACCTCGACAGAGGTCAACATCATCATTGAGATGCCGTTTTGGATCACGTGACTTTAAATGGTACATGAACTTTTTAAAAGTAATTAATAACTCCTGCGGTTGACGCATGTATTAAAAAAATACATGAGGGTTATAGGTATATTTGAGTTAAGTAACTGAAAAATCTGCTATCATGTACAGCACTTATAAAATAGTAAAGTTCATGCATATTTCCCATGGTGAAGCTTCTGAAATCAATTTGAGCTAACACCCGGTTTTAAATTTAAGTTTCACTCAAAGAATCCATCTCAATGAAATGAGTTGGCCAGAAATAATATAAACACTACTTTTTTCAGAAGTTTCCGGGGAAATAAAATTTTCTGAGAGTGGACTAAACCCGGGCCCTTGGGCTCCTTACATTAATTTCACCATTACTGAAACACATTCCCTGCTATTTTTGTTAGAAATCCGAGGTTTCTTTTTAAGAAATATCCTACAACCTTGAAAGTTCATCTACGATGAATTATTATTCATCGTGTGTCCCTACTGGCCGACTTTTTACTGGTTAGTGGTGACTAGATGTACGCCCTAAGAAGCCAACTAAACTTTCACTTTCCGCGTGTTGTGGAGGAAATTTGGCCGGTTATTCAGCAACGAAATTAGAAGAATAGCATGCGGTCGAAACACGCGCAAGATATTCACAACTTCAGAGGCTGCCGATTCTCCCTCCACAGACACCTCACCAAATCATGAAGGTCAATGGAAAACGATCCGATTGATATTTTGATCCTCTAGTATACACCAAAGTGGGTGAAATTCCCCATTAAAAAATCTTTTGACTTGACCGGGATTCGAACCCGGATCTCCCAATTGCCGGTCAAGTGTATTTCGCGGAAGAAGATTATTTTACAGAGGAAACGTAATTGTTACCTCCCCCTGTTCAAAAAAATCAAATGGAAGACTCCGAGGTATAGAGGTATCGAAACTTGGTGGCACTCACATCCGCTAAGCGTGACAGGGGACGTCTTAAGTGAAAGGGGCCGGATAAGGAGCAGAGGGGAGAGGACAGCAACATGGTAAGAAATGCTGCCAACATAGCTGAATTAAACACGAGGGTGGGAAAGTGTCAGAAGCACGTCTTTTAGGAGCACTGAGGAAGACGTCCCCACATGCCACAGATGCCAGTCTTCGGCACGTAATTGGGCGGTATTTAACTGATGCCAGTGATAGGGAAGGAGGCAGACAAGCCCGAGCTGTATAATAACAAAAAAAAGAAATAAATGTTTTTTCACCAAAATGATTTTCAGTTAATATATTGTGCTTCCTGAATTTACTCTCCTGTATACCGTTGGTCCAACACAGGGCCTACTAAGTCATTGTATGGTTGATGTCGTTCCAATGTCGGCAGGTAATGTCGGCTGTAGCACGGCAAATGTTATCATTCCGACGTCGGGCCAATGTCGGCAACCGATCTCGGGCCGATCTACAGCCGATAAATACCGACATTGGGCCAACGTAGGACCGACATCACAGTGCTACTTGGTACGATTCATGGCAATGTTTACGATCCAAGCAAACCTGCATCGAAATACACTGCTATTTGTCGAAAACGTCGAAACCCATCGGAGAAGTCAATTAAAACATTGAATTGAGACCCATAGAGTGCTAAAAAGTTTATGTGAATAACAGATTGAGCATTTTGAAGTTGACAACGAAGGTTCGCGACCTTGAGAACCCTGGGAGTCTAACGAAGAGACTGTTTACCTTACTCCACCGTACGGAGCAAGTTCGTAGGGAATTGGACTAATCCACTGATATGGTCTTCTGCGCACGTGCTCCCATGTTCCGCTACACTTATATTATCATAATTTTAAGTAGGTCCGTGAATAGTTTGTAATCGTCCAAATTGTTCAAGTTTCGTAAACCGCTACTGGGGGGGGGGGGTTAGCAGTTCTTTGACAAAACAATGCCAAGGTCAGGACTGATTCTTTTCCATTTTTCTTCGCTCGCAAGCTCACTTTCAACAAAACAGTTGGTATACCTCTAAACAGGCGAGTGGACGAAAGGCGAAACGATCGGAACGTGTGAGTTACTCTCCACTTTTCCTCATAGCGAGTTATACAATACCCAAATCTTTTTAAATATAGTCCGTTATTTTCGGTCCTCCTGGCCCGACATTTCACGGTGATTTATCACGATGTGAAGCAGTTGAGTGTGATAGATATAAATTCAATATCGAGCATACATGTCATATTATATCTTGTTATCTCATATACGTATAGAATTACCGATCTGTTGCGTACGTGTGCGAAATATCTAAGCTTCCCAACTGTATTTGTTCCAGTTATGTGTCTATTACTATATCTTATTTCTCCATTTCACTGTTAGTGGTGAATCTCGACGTAGTGCTCACATATTCTTTGTGAACATTTTCGTCTTTTTCCGTGAATGAGTGTTTTATTTCATATCTTAGTTGTTCTCAACCAAGGAATTGCTCTTACTAAGCGATTTCATCACTTTTATGCCCATATCATCGAATGAGTAAAAGTAGTTTTGATCAAAAGGTGAAGTAAGTCATTAAAAATACGTAAAATTACAAGTGGAACTTTAAATCGGAAGGAAAATCGAATGCAAGAATTAGAAATTGCATTATTTTAGCCACCTGGCAGTGAAGTTTTTAGACTTCCTTACATTTAAGTGCAAAATATTCCAAAATCAACCCCATACGGATTCATCTTGCCCCATTCGTCCCATTAATTACATCGATTCAAATGGGGTAATCATGAAAATTGTTCTATTCCGAATAAAAAATGGAGTCTGCTAGTAAAGCATAAGATTTAGAAAATGCGGCCGGAAACAGAGGAGAATAATGGATATGAGACCCCAGTTCAGACATGAGACCCAAGTTAAGATAAATCGTTCGACTGTGACGTGAACTCTAAATTATAACCTAGAAACTATTGGTCCGATAACCCGGCAAAGGTCTTCCACCGTTGTGCGCGGTTTTACACCATTGTGTTCTGTCCCCAGATTATGCCCAATCTGCGACGATCTGACTTCAAAAGAGGCTGGGAGTTATTCTGATTACACTCCAGTGTCCCAGCGAGCAAAGTGATGTGGGACTAGTAATGTTATGACTACCGACCGTATGATTACTGCTAGGTCAGTTAGAGGCAACCATCACTGTTTCCGCAGTCACCAACCCCCGAATATTTTTGTCAGCCATCCCCGTTTGTGGAAACCGGCTGTGATTGTGAGAAGGAGTTATGTTGGGTCTTCCACACATTTTATCTCAAAACAGCCTTTTACAGGTGTACTGCGCTTAATTTAGGTATGGCTCATCCATTTTTTATTGGCAAGCTTACTATAAGCCCTTTGGAAGTTCCTGGCGATGATTATCTATAGAGTGAAACTATTTTCTTCACAGACATTTAAAGACTTGGGTCTAATATGTAATTACTCAGCATGAAGGCTATGGTTAGAAAACATTTTCAAAGGCTGAAAATGCATCAACTGAAATTTTTCTCACAAAGAGCAAAATAAGGATTCTTTTCTACTTCAGTTGAATGACATGGATGCTTATTACTGGTTTAAAATATAGGTGCTATTATGGATACTCCTTTTCACTTAAATTGAAGTACCTAATCAGAGATATACCAGGTGAGCACATCAGTCAAGAGTTCTTGAAAGCTCTCTAAGATGTATGAGTTTTGTTCTTTCCACAAGTAATCTTTCAAATCAGAATTCTATTCACTTAATTCAACAGATTTTCCTGCATCTCAATATTGTAGAGCAAAAGCATTGAATACCATAATCCTCCCAGTCATTTAATATACCTATATAGTGTTGACAATTATTCCCCTATTCATTGTATTCCTGGCTCCGGCCATAGAATTTTGGAAGGGATAAAATTTAAGTTTATGAAACTCCTCTGCAAGAAACATTGAATTAAAATAAAAGTTTTCATTGGACAATGTGGAAACTAAGGAACAGAGGAGCTTGTTCATTTTCCTCTTCCCCCAGTGGGTTAATAAGACTTGTACAAGAGGGAACTCATACAAATCTGCCCGATGCAGTACATAACATTAAAGGTGAAATTATTGCAATGACAACATAAAACCATCAACTATTATAGTAACACTAACCTCAAGTACTATCGAGAAAATGCTGAAGCACAAGTGTTAATAGCACAATAAAGTGAATGTTACTTTGTGCAATTTGCTGGAACTCTCTCATATTGAAAGAAAGTAAATATTAACTTTATAAATTCCACAATAGTTTAGTCACAATGGTACAACTGGTTCCACCCATTAGGGCATTATCAGGTACCATAAAAGTATATTTATTTTACCTGATGATGCCCTAATGGCTGAAACCTGTGGTACCATTGTGAGTTAACTACAGTAGAATCTCGATTTTACATAACCTGATTTTACGTAAAATTTGATTTTACGCAAGTGAGCGAGCGGTCCCGGCCGACGCCTGTAGAATTCTTATGGAAGCATTATTTGATTTTACGTAAATTCGATATAACGATTTTACGTAAGGCTATTTTGGTCCCCAGAGGAGATATCCATTCGATTTTACGTAATGAAACAACAGAACTTAAAGAAAATTCAACAAAATCCGGCAGATTCTTGCCCATCTTTAAAGGAAATCTTCTATTTAATGCCGTACTACTGTGAAATTAACTGTAACGAATCAATACATTGCATTTTAATGGTGTATATATATATAATTATTATTTTATTTACCCATCTTTCAACACGATAAGTTATGGGTTCAAGGTGTTTACTTGTTTACGATATGATAGTAGCGACAGAATCCCGGAATGCTCACGCAAAAATGGTTTATGACCTTGAGATAGCAACCTTGTCAGCTGTTCCGAGTGACGAGATGAAGCTCGATTTGGGGTCGGCTGTAAGCACGCGTGTCTTGACACTTGCGCACGTTGCTGACACGACCGTCGGGTGGCCAATCGAGCTCAAATTGTCTGATTCGGTAGTTAATGGTTATCAATTCAATATGCCGAAGCGAGACGACGCACCTCTCGTAACTTTTTGAGAAAAAAACATTTAAAAATCGTAAAAAAGCATGTTACTGTATGTAACCTCTGATATTTACGCGATCAAATATGGCGGCGGTGGCCTAGTGGATAAGGCGGTCGACAGCTAGAGCGAAGGTCACAAGTTCGATCCCCACCCACGGAAACTACTTTTACTTTATTTGTTTTAATTTTCATATAATGATCTTTTATCGTCATTACTGCAATGAAAAATATTTTTAAGGCAATTATTTTAAATATTTATGAGTGATTAACAGGCTAGGGAATGGAGCAAGGGATAAAATGTCCTTTTCAAGGGTGGTTATATGTATTTTTATTTGTTATATTTAAAGTTATTTTAGGATATTGCGATTATAAATTGTTATATATAGGGGTAGGAACAGAATAATGGCATTGTAATGAGTAATTGGGGGTGAAATCCACCCCAAAGACTGCTTATGCTTCCATTGGGAATCGTAATTGGATCAGTTAGGGATTTGGACCCGAAGATGGAGGGTGGATAGAAACCCGGCGTCGGCATTAGCCTACTCTTAACGAATGGCGCCAAGGGGACCACGGTTTAACGTCCCATCCGACGGACGGTGTACTGAACCATCGGTGTAATCCATGTTACACCCAAGGATGGGATTTCTTGGGCAGCAAAGGTCTTCAGAGCATTCCGAAATCCCGTCCTTGGGTGTCTGGAAGCTGGTCTGGAAGCAAACATTCTGGCACCTAATGTTCTCGAAACAACTGAGCTACATATGTAAGGGAAGCAGAGTCGCTGCCAGGCAGTCAGTTTGAAGGCTACAATCGTCGCGATAACTTGCTCCCCCCCCTCCCTAGAGTTCTTTCTGTATCCGCCACTGCCGCATCTAGGGTTCATTTTACTTAGAGGCGGAAGAGCATAAAAAGAAGAAATTTTCTCCATTATATATTTGCATTCAATTCTCCTGATTAGTATAAAATAAAAAGGTTCATAGATCTAGCACCACCAAAACAACGGAGAAGGGTGATTACCCTTTCAAAATAATTATAATATAAAATGTAATTATCTCTCCACCACAATTAAAATAGTTTTATTTTCTACAGTGTAATATGTATGTAATAATGATCTCTTAGTGAAAATAGTTTAAACATCATTGTCTTCTCATACATTGTGAAATCTTAGCATATTTTTCAAAATCCGCTAATATCTTGATTTTACATAATTTGATTTTACATAACACCCCATTTTTGGGTCCCAAGGAGTTACGTAAAATCAAGACTCTACTGTATTGTGGAATTTAAAAAGTTAATATTTACCTTCTTTTGTTAATACCTAGCACAATCTAAACTATGATCAAACAGGCAGAGACAGAAGTACAAACTTAACCTTCTCAATGAAGCCACCCTCTAACCCTTCAGTGGCACTGATTTACCCTCTGCAGCCTAAGTTTACATACATTTAGAGTATAGGATCTACAAAAGGTGCCTCCACAGTACATATAAGCATACTAAATTTCAGAGATCAAGATGGGATCTCCTTGGCCCAAGTTCCCATAGCATACCAATTGGTCAAACTTTAAAGTCAGTTTTTACGAGAACAAATGATCTTCTTTCATTATAATAGTATATATATACTATAGTAATTCAGCAATTTTTTAACCTTCAGGTCTGAACTAACTCAAGTTCAAAGGGAACATCAAATATCAGAGGAAAAGTACAGTAAGCTAACATAGATGAATGCAATGCATATTACCTTCACTGCTAGTCGAAAATAGTTCAAAGGACCTATAATAATAGGTTATTATTTAATCACACTTATTGATTTGAGATAATCAATTATTCCAACTAATTTTCTGACATCTACATGTTTCCAACCCATATTTTCCAGTAAATATTTCAGACCAGAGTGGACCTTGAATTTAACCAAAGAGGAAAGGATGATCGTGGATTTGATACTGTTTATCATCCTGATATACCTTCTATGGTGGCTACTTATAGCAAAGCCTTCAAGATTCCCACCTGGTGAGTAAGTTCTAAGCACAATAATGGAAAGCAATTATATATTTTTAATAGTATACCATGAAAAATGTAAATTCAGGTAATAGGGGATATGGATTTTGCCAAAACAATTACATAAAGGCATTATGTGGAGCACATTTTAAGCTTCAAGTCATGATAGTGGAATTTGATGAGAACTCCCCCATCCATTGGCATTGTCAGTATAGCCATCATCTCTGAAGTGATAATTGAAACAATGAAATTCATGGTCAAGATAAAAAAAAGCTCCTTATCAAATATTAACTTCATTTCCTTGAAGTGGGAGAGCTCATTATTGTGACTGAGCAGACTTTTCTACACATTATCTAAGAGTAGGCATAAACTTATCCTTACATTTTCCATGACTTTTCCAATTATGACTAGAGCCAAAAGATTTGCCTTTATAAGGTAAGCACAAGAATACTGAACACCACATTCACACTACTATAATTGATCTCTTCAAGGCACCTCAAAATAGCATATTCTGAAGGCAGCTTGAGCAGCACCACCTTGGCTCATTTTAGACACCTGCAAGGATCATTTCCATATCCTCCAGGAATGGAGAGAACACCCATAAGAATTTTAGATATGCACGTGCATTGAATATCTAACAATAACCATTTGTGTAATAATGTAGTATAATGAAATGTAAT
Organism: Pyrrhosoma nymphula; assembly: GCA_963573305.1. Taxonomy (NCBI): domain Eukaryota; kingdom Metazoa; phylum Arthropoda; class Insecta; order Odonata; family Coenagrionidae; genus Pyrrhosoma; species Pyrrhosoma nymphula. The sequence goes on from OY754334.1 coordinate 45,707,718, forward strand.
ACAATGGACTATAATAATAATGTATGTATGTATACATTTATACTATACAGCTTAGATACCAGATTCAGATTGTGGCATCCTAACTACACCATAAAAGAAGTGATAAATTCTGAAGACAGTCACGATTTTATATAATATAAAAACCACACAAAAATTAAGAAGCAAAAAATGCAGTTAATCCCTTCCAATATCATCCAGAATGTGCTATGCAATGAATGGTACATATTTTTTCCCTGAAGATACCAATATTTTCTATTTCTGTCATCATATTCCACATCTAAGTCAGAAAAAATTCAGGCATTAATGCTGCTTTATCCTAATGTAGAATTTATCGATCATATAATTTTACTCAACATTAAATCAATAAAGTTATCTGTGCCTCAGCCTTCATCAGCGGAGAAGAATAATATATGTAAAACCAAATGAGTGAGAGAATTAGAAACTGCTGACATAACAAAAGATGTATGAAAAGATATATAAAAATATACTAAGCATGCCCCTTTCTCACATTCTCTTTGGTGTATTTTTTCCAAAGAGCACTACCTACCGCAACTATTTCTTAAGATCAAATACCATTGATCCCTATAAACTAATAATTGAGAATATATTCTCTTTAAGGTCCACCAAAATGGCCAATAGTAGGAAGTTTTTATTACCTTGGTAAATGGGGTCCATTCTTATACCAGTCAACAGCTATGATGAGACGTCTGTACGGAGATGTAGTTGGCTTCTATGTTGGCTCAACTCCAGTAGTCCTCGTCTCTGGATTGGATGCAATAAAGGAACTTTCATTCCGAGATGACCTGGCAGGAAGGCCCAAGTTAATTACTCACAAAATATTTAAAGAAGTCCATGGTAAGTATGTATAAGCTTTCACAATTTAATTCTGTAGATAAAATTTATGCCAGGGGTAAAAATATGAGCCAACTCAGTTAGATATTCAAGACATGGTCACAAATTAAGGCCATTCAAGGCCAAAATTTAAGGCCATTACTATGAGCATGCAAGACCAATTTTTTTACGAGTAGGTTTGTAAAATTTATTCATTTGAATGGCCAATCAAATATTTTTCTGCTATTTTACTTTTTTTAAAGAAAATTATTTTTTCAATTGTTATCCTGAGAAAATTTTAGATTTACAATTTAAAAATGATAAGGAAAGATAATTGACTTTTACCCGTAATTCAATTATAAAAACAAAGGGGAAGGTAACCTTTGTCTATCAGGTGACTTAGACATAACCTTTAAGGTGACTTTCCTCAAACTGTTTCCATCGGGATACATTGTAACAATGCAGTTATTGATCAAAATTTGGTGAAATAATTATGCATGCGCATACATTGAAAAGTTCTTGGTACTTGGAAATGCCATACACAACATAACAATTTTCTAAGTTCAGTTATTGATTTTTTTACCAGGAATGTATCCATGAGTTTCAAAGTGCCTTTTGCTTCAATACCTGTACGCAAAACACATGAGTATGAGTAGAAGTGAAAAAAGGTAATTGTTTTTGGGGGGATTACTACTTTCAGAGGATCAGGAGGGAATGGAATATCTTGTGATTACCATTTTAATTATTTTCCAAGGAATTAAATGCGGAGTGAGGCAGCCACCCACCCTCTGCAGCCCCCCTTTATTCACCCCTGAGTAGAAGTACACACTAAGTTACATTGTAGCCTCATCAGCACATTTCATTTATTTAAACTAAGAATGAAAATTCACAAAGGAAAAGGATACCTGTGTACAATAATTTTCCTAAGCACACAGCGTAAAATCATGGGGTTTCAATTACTATGCCAATGCAGACTTGATTTTTTTCATTGTGTACTGCTCCCATTTGTATATCACCTCAGAAGAGGCCTGCACTAAAGTAACATCCTTGGATAACCCCTCAGTGCTTTGTATTTCTCCAACATAAGCATTCGTGTACCTACATATTTGAAAGTGGCTTTAATAAAAGGGACTACTGCACCAAGCAAACAAATGAGAGAACTATGTGGAATAATATACACATTACTTCATTAGAATCTTATAAATATTGGGTGCCATGGCTGATGTAGCAGTCAGTATGATGGTACCGCTTGAGAACAGCAACCAAATGTGGTTTAATGTATTGGTTTGAAAGGTAGTGCCTGATGTAGTTTTTCCCAGACCAATACATATATAGTATCAAGCCGCCATGTATTGGTCAGATAAGCCCGAGTTATTCCAGATGGGGAGTTTTTCTTAAATTCTAATGGATGAATGGGCCTAGAAAGACCTCAGACTGAGACAGTAAAATGGGATTTCTTCCCAGTTCTCATCAGTTGTCATGCTGCAAATTCTTTCTTTTTGACCAAGCCTTCACTACCAGTGCCCAAGATTTCCAGCCGACTAAGGCAGTATTGCCAAATATATCCCCTGATATCCAGTGCTCAATATACTGGAGCCAAAGCTGTACGAACCTAATATCCACTATTTAGAACCTTGATTATAATTAATTCACCTACCACAACATGCCTAACATTGTCACTCAGACAGAAGCCATGCACCAGATGCCCCTAACCAGATGCCACATACCCTCAACTCATCTCTTACAGATGGCTGTTCATTAAAGATCAAACACGATTGGTTTTGAGGGGGCACACAATCAGAGCCTCTTTACAATCTTGGTCTCAAGTCCAAGAATCTATTGGACAGCAATATTTCTTTGAGTGCTTAAAAACTGACAAGGAGCACTTAAAAAGAGTTACTGCAATAATTTGGTTCATACTTCAAACATTTGAAGGTCTCAGGATAAAAGAGGGTCAAGTTCATTTTTTCATTTCTTAACTTACGACTACATATTTAGGTTGGCTAGAGTTGTACATTTTTAGTGCAAGAGAAAACTAAGTCAAAAGTCCATTATTTGCCTTTCCGTGGCTACAGTTATCAAGAGCACTGAGAGCAGCTGATTCACAGGAGAAATACACAGAACTTAAAACAAGTTTTCCTCAAAATTCTCTTCAATGAACTTTTTATTTCCCTTTTTTTTAGTACTTTTTAATTTCCTTTGTAATGATGAGCCCACCATTTTTAATCCATCCTGAAAGAATTAGTATTGTGACAGCATGCTGAAGTTGCATGGGCTTCTTATTTCCTATTTTAAAATTCAACTAACTCATCTCACAGGCCACAAGGGCAAAAAAAATACCAGAAATTAAATATTTTTCCTTGTGGACTATGCCAAGCATGAACCAAACGTGGTGGTAACACTTCGTAAGTATTCCTCAAGATAAATTCTTCGGTTTACATTTTTTAGTGAAATCATGTTCCAAGGTTTAATGGTTTTGAATGTTCCACCATTCAATTTTTGTCCTACACAGAACAAATGATGATAAGATACTTAGGCATATGTGAGGGAAATGGCAGGTGTAAAAGAGTTGTGGCTGATTGTCTTATCATTGGAAAGGCATTCAGTGGATAAGTAGGACAGCATAAATGAGCTTGGTTTCAAAATTTGAAATTAAATTCCGATTTTTTACATAAAATCAAGCCTCAGACTTACACAAATAAAAATTTAAAAAAATGTAGGCACTTAAGACTTGCATAAGTTATTAAGCAAGGATGCTTAATTTGTTAAACACTAGATGAAACTGTCAATGATATAGGATGCCTGGGTAGCTTTATTAATTAAAGCACTTGGTATGAAATTGAAGAGTGAATTCAAAACCCAAAAAGGTGGATTATTTTTCCTGTGAATTCCTCAATTTCAGGTTCTCCACAGCAGTCTCCCTTATAGTTTCTTCTGTAGCTAATTTAACAGTAAGTACATTGCATGTGTATTGCCATAGGATTCATGAATACCTGGAGAGATAAGCAACAAAGTACATCACAAAAGACTGATTAACATATAACAGATAACATTTGATTTCCCAAAGCTGCAATTATTGGCTAAAGTTTGACCTATTATTTAAATGTGTTGGCCCCTGCAGTTTTCATCTCACCATCATGACCTACCATTCTAAAAGGAACTGAAGTTCTCTTTCATATTATAAATTATTAAAACAGTTCCAAACAATCAGCTTTCTACTTAGTCTCAGAATTGATTAGGACTGAGATTTCATTATCTAAGACTGCCATCACCTTCAGAATATGATGTAGCCAGTAGGATAGGACATGCCCAGATGATGATGACAGTCAAAGATGATGAAAAGTTAATATTGATCAACACAGAGATCCAATGTGAAATCTTAGAACACTTGCTCTAATAAAGGCAAACATAAGCCAAAGGCATGAAATACACTACATACATATATGTATATGTATTTATATATTTTAGCAACATAGCAAGCATAGATCAGAAAATCCTCCAAAGAAATGTATAGTGACAGTGGTATTCAACGGTCTTCACTAAATTTTAAAATAAACTAAATCTCACACAGTCAAAAATGTAAAAATGGTAAACTCTAAATGTTGTGTAATTTGAATGAGTCCGATGTTTTCGTGTGTCTTTTATTTTTGCTACTGAGTCGGGCACTGAAGAGAGGGCCTCCTCAGTTGTGTAAGAAACGTGACTGTGAATTCTAAGCCTGTTGTATTTCGGTATCTCGAGTATTAAAGTACCTACTCAACAAGTGTCTTTGTATTAATTATGTTAAAGCACCTACTAAAACATGGTGGCAGTGGTAAAACCGGACATTAGTTGAGTACTGACAATACTATAATAATTGATTATTGGAGTTGGTGAACTATGGCTTCGTCAGTTGGAATTTTGGCCCCGTTGAGTACCGTCGGAGATATGGTGGTCAATTGGAAAAAGTTTCGATGCCATTTTACAACGTTTGTAGATGCATACTTTGATAAAGCCACGGAAGCAAAAAAGGTGGACACTGGTGCACAGTGTAATGTGCTTAGTTTCCGACAGTACAGAGCTTTAGGGCTAAATGCAAGTGCATTTAAAAAATGTAAAGTGTTAATCACTTCGTTTACAAATGACAAACTTCCGGTTGTTGGTTGTGTTTTGCATTTCAGGTTCAACAGAGTTTTGTACCCAATTGAATTTTATGTGGTGTCTCATGAGTGTGCCAATATTCTCAGTTTGAAATCATCAGAGACTTTGGGACTGATTTCGAGGATCGAAACATTATCAGTACATTCAAAAAGTGTAGTTCCAGCTAAGTATCATGTTTTGTTTAATGGTCGAGTGGGCTATCTCCCACAACAGATAAAAATTGTGATTGACCCTAAAGTGAAGTCGGTCGTTTCCCCAGCATGAAAGATACCCTATGCATTAGTGCCCAAAGTTAAAGATGAGCTCAATCGCATGAATAGAGCAGGTATCATCAAACCAGTTGTTGAACCCACAGACTGGGTCAGTCAAATAGTGGTAATTAAAAATAAAAATGGGTTTTTAAGGATTTGTCTGGATCCTAGACCACTGAATAAGGCGATTAAAAGGGCTCACTTTCCATTTCCTACAATTGAAGAGGTTGCAACGAGGCTGGCTGGAGCAAAATATATTTGTAAATTGGATGCTCAGTCTGGGTTCTGGATGCTTCCACTAGACAAGGATAGCTCTAAATTATAAACATTTAAACTATCTGGGGAAGGTATTACTTCCAAATACATACTACCATTTGGGCTCAATTGTGCACCTGAAATTTTTCACAGGATTATTTGTCAAACTTTTGATAAAATTGATCATTTGGTCTCATTCCAAGATGATATTTTGATATGGGGAGATACTAAAGAGGAAGTTAAGCAGGTTTTAATTCAGGTGCTTGAGGCCGCAAATTGTAGTGGTATCAAATTCAATCCAAATAAGTGTGTTTTCTTGGCTGAAAAAATCACGTTCTTAGGTCACACTTTTGATTCTCAGGGAATGTAAGGGAAAGGCAATTAAAGCCTTGAAACCTCCCACAGATAAAAAGTCAGTGCAAAGAATACTAGGCATGTTAAATTACGTGTCCAAATTTATACAAAATTTTTAAGTGAGGAGTGCTCCGCTGAGGGAATTGTTAAGAAATGATATTCATTTTGTTTGGAGTGAGCACCAGGATAAAGCATTTAGTGATTTGAAGGCTGCATTAACCCGGGCATCAAGTATTGGGTTTTTTATGATCCTAACTTAGAACTAACATTGAGTGTTGATGCAAGTTCAATAGGGATTGGAGCTATGTTGCTTCAAGAGGGCCAGCCTATAGCGTATGCTTCTCGGGCCATGACAGACACACAAAGTAGATATTCCCAGATTGAGAAGGAATTATTAGCCATATGTTTTGGTGCAGAAAAATTCAACCAGTATATATTAGGAAGGGATTATGTCCGGGTGGAGACAGATCATAAACCTTTAATCGGATTATTTAACAAACCACTTCACAAAATTCCATCAAGATTACAAAGAATGATTCTAAAGCTACAGCCATACCGTCTACAGGTAGTGCATACCCCGGGTAAATATTTGTACATTGGTGATACCTTGACAAGTTCTGTTCTGAAAGTTGTGATGTGGATACTCAATTTGATGATGAAGTGGAAATGCAAGTAGCACTGCTTGTGGAAAATTTGCCAGTTACACGGGATAATTGGAAGTTGATTTCAGAACATGCTCGCAATGATAGAGGTCATTGCAAACTTAAGAGTTACATTTCCAGTGGATGGCCTCAGCACTATAAAGATGTTGACTCTGATAGTAAGGCTTATTTTGAATTTAAAGATGAACTTGTATTGGTAAAGGGAATGGTGTTCAGGGGTGATAGAATTTTAATTCCTTTTTCTTTGAAGTATGATATGCTAAAAAAAATACATACAGGTCACCCTGGAATTAACAGAATGATGAGACATGCTGACGTGTCCGTCTTCTGGTTGGGGATGGGACAAGACATTAGGAAGTTTGTTAAGTCGTGCCCAACATGCCTTAAATTTCAGGATAACAAAGTAAAGAGTGTCTTGAAGTACAAAAGACTACCCCAATTGCCCTGGTCAGAAGTAGGATGTGATATATGTATTTGAACTTTATCAAAAATGTTATTTAGTAGTAGTTGATGCTCTGTCTAACTTTGTGGAAGTAACTACGTTATATAATTTAAGGACTGTTACAGTGGTGGAGAAAATAAAATCCATCTTTGCCAGACATGGAATTCCATTGGTGGTGTATACAGATGGAGCATTATGTTTTGACTCTGAAATGTTCAGAAAATTTGCTCAAGAGTAGGAATTTCTTCATATTTTCTCAAGTCCTCACTATCCAAAGTCAAATGGTTTAGCTGAGAGTGGGGTGAAGTCCATTAAAAAGATTTTAAAAAAGGCATTGGATTCTAACGAAGACCCATACTTAGCACTACTAAATTTCAGAAACACTCCTAGAGGCAAAGTTCACTCACCTGCATCGATTTTAATGAGCAGAAATTTGCGTACAAATATACCTTGTAGTTTCAAAACACTGGTTCCAAAGATTACATATGAAGATCGTCCGGTCCTCCAGGAGAATAAAGATAAGCCAAAAACATATTATGATCGGTCTGCAAAATTCTATGTCAAATACAGGGTGGGTCAGAAAGTCATGTTTCAAAAGAAACCAAACTTCACCTGGGTCCCAGGAACTATTTCAGAAATGGGCCAAACTCCCAGATCATATGTAGTTGAGAGCGAGGAAGGAGGGGGGATATATAAGAGAAATGAGGTGAATGTGTCAGCAAGGGGAGAGCCAGTCACTTTCGAAAAGAGTAATCCTGTAACAAGTACTAGGTCCGGCAAACTAGTCAAAAGGCCTAGTAAGTTTAAAGACTTAGTGTGCTGATGGTTATATCCTTTTTATATATTGTTTTTTTGGTGGTTTTTGGTTTGGTGTTTTGATGTTTGATGATGGTGATTTTGGTGTTTGATCTTGTTTTATATCTTGATACCCTAGTTCTCTTTGAAAAAAAGGGAGATGTTGTGTAATTTGAATGAGTCCAATGTTTTCGTATGTCTTTTGTTTTTGGTACTGAGTCGGGCACTGAAGAGAGGGCCTTGTCAGTCGTGTAAGAAACGTGACCAGAGATATACTGTGAATTCTAAGCCTGTTGTATTTTGGTATCTTGAGTATTAAAGTACCTACTCAACAAGTGTCTTTGTATTAATTATGTTAAAGCACCTACTAAAACACTCAACTTAACCCTCTTAGTGCAATGGGTTGATATACTGGCTGGACAATAAAATATTACTTAACTTAATAACAATGAAATAATTACTTATTTTTCAGGTGATGTAAAACAATAGTATGAATATTAATTAATTCAAATTTTCATATATTAAATAAAAAAAAAACAATTAAAAAAATTATCGTGGGATATCAGTCACTACTTCTTCAAGCTGTACATAAAATGTATCTTTGTCTTCAATCTTACTTTCCTCAGTTGGAGCATAAAAACTTATCACAGATATCTAATTAAATTTTCCTCTCAACCTAATATAACACATTCTCTCACTTAAAGTTTTAAAACATATTTCTAATAAAACTTTTTTGATGGCAAAACCTACGCCTGCATAGTGTATTCCGTCATCACATCCACTGTACAATATTTGGTATTTGTTAGAGTTTAGTCTACCACAAAACGGCCACTTAATTTCTTGTAATGCTATAAGGTCTAGGTATATTATATGTTTCTAGTTCTTCGCTAGGAATATCCATTTTTCCTGGTAAGGCCAGGGTCCTCACATTCCAGGATTCATTGGAATATCTAAATCTGTAATTTTCATATCCATGAATGATCAATATGTATCCCTTTGGCAATTACAAAAATCTGCCAATAATAAAAACCACAGCTCTGCATCCTAAGAGAGAGAGCACATTTTAAATCTGGATGTATTTTTATCGATAGGTATCTTGTTCACATCTGGGGAATTATGGAAGGAACAAAGGAGGTTTACCTTACGTCATCTACGGGACTTTGGATTTGGAAAGTCAAGCATGGAAAGTATAACTATCGAAGAGATAGAAACTGTATTTGCTGAAATAGATAAGAGCCTTGAAGGTACAGAACCAGGTGAATGGTCCAAACCAGTGAGTAATGTTATACCTATGTTACAAAACATACATATATTAATATTAAGGTGAATAAATGTAATCATTATCTTTCTTGTGTATTATTAGCCTCATAAACCTTTAAGGAACAAGCATACATTTATATGTACACTGAAAGGAGGAGTCCACTGACCATGCACACAGAGATAATATATGCTAGACTTGGTATTTATACCCATAGAGCTTCTATTGCATGCCCAAAATAGAATCTGGCCAGCAGCACCCACAGTGGGCATTTTTATCTGTGCGATTTAGATTAGAGGAAATATTTCCATTCACGAGGGATCTTGAGGTCTATTTTCAACCAGATTTCGTTGAGTGAACATTGGCCACTGCATCATATTCTGCTCCAAAATTAGAAGGCACCTTTAATAATAATTGATAAATGGTGAATATGGTAAGTCAATGACAAGAGCACTGATAGTATGTAGCATATCAATTATTTAATCTCAAGAGGTATGGCAAACATTATTGCCACTTTTAACCTCCATCAATTGTTTCTCCATACTCAGTGGTAAACAACAGGCCAGTCTGCCACACCTAAGAAGCTAGTCAGACATCTTCTGTGACCTCCTCAACTCTGCAATAGGAGTGTCTCTGCTCTTACTGGTGTGTTAGCTACTACATATATGTACCAAGCAAGAGGAAACAACTTTGCTTAAGTGGAAAAATGGAGATATTACTTGCATCAGAAGTAGAGAAATTAAGTGTTAGAGTGGTCAGGGAAAGATACACAGTGGGAAAGATGCAGATTAGTGAAATATTGAAGAATAAGGAGAATTTGTTGAAGTTGTGGTTCAGTGATGGAGGTGGAAATGTTAAGAGAATGTTTCCAAAAAGTGAAGAAATTGCAATACGTAATATGACGTATGAATGGGTTTCTAGGGCTTATTTGTTCAATATTCCAACATCTTGAACATTAAGTTAAGAAAAGGCTCTAGAATTTGCAAAAGAAATTGGATATGATGGTTTCAAAGCCTTCAAAGAGTGACTTGGAATGTTTAAATTCAGACATTACTTCTCTTACAAAAGTGTTTGCAGAGGAGCATTGGTGAACAGTGAAGTAATTTCTGGCTAGATTGCAAAATTGAAATATTTTTCGAGGGATAATAATGAAAGGGATATTTATAGGCAATTTGTATGAGACAGGACTATTCTTCCATGCCTGCCTGAGAATACAATGAACTTGAAGAATAATAAATGATTCAGAGGAAAATATTTCCAAAAAAATGCTTACTCTATTGCTGTATGTCAATTTGGTCGGAGATTTTGAATTGTCGATCATAATTGGAACTGTGAATGAGAAGCAGTAACTTAGTAATTCCACATGTATTTATCAGAAACAACCTAGCTTTTGATGTTGAACGTCATCATCAGGTACAAATAGCACAGAACACTCGGAATATATAGTCACAAACATTAGGGGGGAGGGTGAGAGGGAGGGTGACGTAGATTGGGGAGGATGAATCTGCGTCACCCTCCCTCTCGCCCTCCCCCTTAATGTTTGTGACTATATATTATGAATGTTCTGTGCTATTTGTACCTGATGATGACATACAATGTCAAAACCTAGGTCGTTTCTAATAAATCCATGTGGAATTACACAGTTACTGCTTCTCATTCACAATGCTAAGCAAATTCCATTAAATTACGCCTGAGACAACGGAGTTCATAATTGGAATATGTAGTATATAAACCATGTTGTTTTAAAAATGTTAGTCTAAATAATCTGAGGGGAAATTGGGGAACAAATAAAAAAGCATAGATGATATGAGATATTAGGACAGAGTTGTTGATGTGCATTGACCAAAAAATGTGGAGAGAGAGAAGAAATGTCGTCTTTTTTTTTAACAATGCCTCATCCCACCCAGACTTAAGCCTAAAAAATGTGAAAATTTTGTTTTTTTTGCCACCGGAAACTACATCTTGGAGTCAACATTTGCATTGAGGTTTGAATCATCATAAAAATTTTCAAAATACACACTAGGAAGCAAGTTGTATGACACATTTTTACTCAAATCAAAATTATGATATCAGTTTGTGAGCTCACAAAATGCATAAGTGCTCTTGATGCTATTCTGTCGGTTTTGTCATCTGTAAAGAATAAAACCAGATGTGCAGACCATAGCTGCTTTATGAAAGCAGGAATTACCTCGGAAGAAGAGGATCAAATTCATAGGATCTACAAGGAGAGAATAAGGCCAAAGGTCTTCATGGAAGCAGTTGTAATCCCTATCCTAAAAAGAAGACAAGCTCAAAATGCTAAGACAGCAGAACAATAAGTCTAATTTCATGCATGTCAAAAGTTGCGCTTAGAATCATTAGCAGAAAATTAGAGGCTAGGCAAACGACTACATATATACTTAGATGACGACCAGTTCAAGTCTAGAAAGGGGAAGGCAACCAGGGATTCAATTGTGAATTGTGTTGATGAGAGCATAGATAATAATCGGGATATATATTTTGCTTGTTTTTAAAGTAAGAATTAGAAATAATGAGTAGAATAGGATGTGGATCAAGATATGGTTAGAAGTTATCAGTACCATTTAAGAATAAAAAATATTTTAAGTCTTTACGCTACAATAAGTTCCATTGTTTTGAACCTCAAGAAGATGAATAAAATATAATTTTATTTTCATTCCAGATAGTTGTCCACAACATCCTAGGAACTGCAAATATTAATATAATATGGCACATTTTTGCAGGGGTTAGATTCAGTTTTTCTGATCCATACCTAAAAAAACTTCTTCGTTTTATTAAGGATAATATTGCTCAATCCGAATTTGGGAGTACATTAGAATTAGGATTTCCAACATTAGTTAAGATGTTTCCATTTCTGACTAATGTAAAAGAGAGATATAATGAAGTGCAAGAAATTCTGGAATTTTTTAAGGTAAGTATCCATTACCAACCCATCCAACAACTACCACTAATAGTAAGATTCAATTCTGAATAAAAAATAGAATACAGAGCTATGTATTCATATAGACTCAAACATTTGTTTCAAAACTATTGAATGCAATTTGAAGCTAGAATTCTCTGAACATCCAATAAATGTACTTATTTAGTGCCTACCTATCACGAGAAGGCCACTCCAAAGCCTTAAGTGCATACCAACCAATGCAGTCACCAATAACTTGTTCCAGCTGTTGCAAATTGCCAAAAGTCACACGCAGGAATCATTGAGCTACATATTCACCGTAACAGTTTTTTTTTTACTAGTTAGTTATTTGGGGAGATTATCAACAACTGAGGTCATTTGTCCTGTTGGATTGGTAGGTATCGTGGTCAGTGGCAGATTAACGTCATTGTTTCAGGGAATTTGAGATGCCTACGTTCCAGGTGTCTGGGGGGATATGGAAAATCTTATGACCACCATTTTTCCTATTGTTCCAGGAATTGCGAAGGGGCAGGTGACCGCCCCTCCTGCAACTCCCCTTAACCCACCATTGATCATGGTAGAGGAAGGATAATTAGGGGAATTAGAAGAAGGATATAGAGAAACCCGACATCCACATTTGCTTCTAGTAGCCAATGGCTCTTAGAGGCCAAGAGTTATAAGTTCCATGCAATAGATGGAGCACTTAATTTGAAGTGCTCCCAACATATCTCTCAATTATGGATTGGGATCCTGCCGGGCAGTAATTTTAGTTGTTTGGTGGCCCTATGCCGTAGAGGCAAAAATAGCCCAATATTAAAGTCATTAGATCGATTCATTAATTTGATAAATTTACTAAAACTATATACTTGGTCCATAACACTGAACCTATATTTTGTCCACATTTGATGTTTCATTTATTTTTAGTTAAAAATAGCATTTTACCCTTTCACTTTGTTAAATGATCACTTTTTTCACTCATAATTGATACAAAGACAAGCCACAAGAAGACTTTAACCATTTTTTGCATTAAATTATAACAATTTGCACTGTTTTATGCAGAAATTGCTAAATTATTTTCAAAAACCCTTGTTGCATGCTTGTAAATTTACAACTATAGAAACAATAGCTCTGTGGATATAAGTACCCACTCTCCGCAGTTGAGGGAAAATATTTGCGGGGTGAAATCAAACTCAAGAGTGAATCAGTGGATGAAAATATTCATTTGGATATTTGCAGCTCTAAAATATTAATTTGCAACTTCACAGCAAAAGGACTAGTGAGAACAATAATAAAGTAGTTTTAAATAACTACTTAAATTCCAGTTTTATAGTATGATTATTTGTCGGATCATATACAAAAAATTATGTTTATTAAAATAAAAATCACAGAGTAAAATCACATGTGAGGATTTAAATTCTGTAAGGATAATGTGCACAGGAGGCTATAAAAATTAAGATTTGCTCAATTAAAAAATAATTATGCAAATCATTATAATTTATTAGTTTGGGATTCTATGGGCCCCTCTGGGTTCATTGGCCCCAGGCAACCACCCAGTCCACTTGCCGTAAGATCTACCCCTTCCCCTAGGTTACATATGCCCCCACCAGAAGTCAAATCCAGGCCTCTGGTATGGGAATCCAATACTCAGCAGCCTCATCATCCAGATCCTCTGAAAATCTTTTTCTTCCAGTGTCATAAGCAGTTTCTCAAATTGTCCTGACAGTCATAAAACCATTGAATGGAAGAAGCTAGTGATATCCAAGAGTATCACTCAGCTGTGAACTAGAGACTTGGCAGCAAGTATCCCAACACTAAACTGCTTTGAAATCATTGTTTAACTCCACTACATTTCAGATCCACATTGAGGAACATAAAGCAACCCATGACCCAAACAACCCAAGAGATTTCACTGATATTTACTTAACTGAGATGAATAAAAGAAAGAATGACCCAAACTCAACATTCACAGGTTAGTGATTAAAATATTTTTCCTAAAGTTATGGTTTTATTCATCAAAATTACCCAAAATCATATATATCATACAGTCTTTTTCATCCTATGCTAATTCTAACTTGTTTAACACATTGAACGCTGACTGACGACAATTGTCGTCTGCCAGGTGCTATCCGGTGACTGCGGACGACAATTGTCGTCCAAACTCGCTTTGCCTTTTTAAAGGCCATTTAATTTCAGTCACCGGCATAACTTAAAAAAAATGCCACCGCGTTGAAAGTGTTAATTTATATTTCAATCTCCTTGGTTGCTCTCAATGGTTTGCCTCTTAGTTGTAGTAATAATAGAAACTCTGGACAAAATTGTTTTCTGACTTTCATGTTGGCAGAAGTGCAGCTTAAGGAAATAGGTGGTGATTTGTTTTTTGCTGGATATGACACCACTTTCAACACCATTGTTTTCTCAATACTCTACATGATACTCAACCCTGATGTGCAGAAGAAAGTTCAGGAGGAACTGGATGATGTTATTGGCAAAGACAGACTCCCATGTTTCTCGGACCGGGACAGGTGTGTGGTGCTGAAAATTACATATTTTTAGATATCATAGAAAGAATTCATGCTTTTAAATATTCTGAGATTTTATGTGCCACAATGTGCTGTAAAACTGTCCCATTACAACCTAAAACATTATCCTTTACCCTATCAACTTTTATACACATCTCATAGCATGCCTGCACATTGTCTGTCTGTTAATGAGTGTGTATTCCAAAAACAAAACTTCATTTATCACCATTTTTTCCAGACACCTCATACCATACACTGAAGCAACGGTATTTGAAATCCTCCGATCCAGTACAGTGGTTCCAATGGCTGTCCCTCATGCCCCATTACTTGCCATGAGGGATACTGAGTTCAGAGGACACATTATCCCAAAGGTAAAAATAGCTGCCATGAGCCATAGTACAATTTAAATGAAATACTACTGAGGTAATACACATTCAAATTTTAATTCAACATGAACCTTAGAGATGGAGAAATGTATAATTTTATTACTGAGTAACAACTAACTTATTGATAATATCTTTAGATTCATATTTAATCCAAAGTTATTGTAAGTAATATTTTTATAACCATTGTTTATTTTTATGAGTTGACATTATTTAATTAAGTTAATGATTATTACTTAAGTTTC
Organism: Pyrrhosoma nymphula; assembly: GCA_963573305.1. Classification (NCBI taxonomy): domain Eukaryota; kingdom Metazoa; phylum Arthropoda; class Insecta; order Odonata; family Coenagrionidae; genus Pyrrhosoma; species Pyrrhosoma nymphula. Next base: position 45,722,770 of record OY754334.1, read on the forward strand.
GTACTAATGCTGTACTTTTTGGATTGCATTTTTTCAACTTCATTATTTTTCTGTGAAAATATCCAGGATATTTAACCCTTTCATTGTCAGAAAATTGAATTATTGTCCAGTATATAAGATGCACTAAGACTGCTGATATAATAACTGTGCATTTTTTAATGCTGTGGTCATTAAAATATTTAATTTATTTATATACTAAGGTTGATTTTACAAAGAATCGCCATGCAATATAGAATTGAATAGTAAAAATGATGTATTGGATTTCATTTGAAGTAAAGAAAACCAAAAAATTTAATATTTAGGTTAGATTTAAAATGCCATCTGCTATATCAGGCAGCGGTAGTCATCTCATAGGAGTCAAAAGTCAATGGATTGGCCCAATGCCAGGAAAAGTTAAGGATGCATTCATCCCATTCCAAATTGCCAAGATAAAAAAAATTCAACAGGACCAGCAATTATAATCTGTATACTGAATGGACATTTTTGGCTTGCTGTACAAACGCATGGACTACCATAAAACCAAGGCATTCTGAGTTTCATTGTAATTTTAGGAGGATGGAAGTTGACTAGATGTTTATCTTCCTTATGATCCACTAACCATTCCTACTCCAACATCAAACTCCACTCGACAGAAAATTTCCTGACACTAAGTTAAACATTGAGTATCACTCGACATATTCAGTTTACATCATTACTTTTTATTCTTAGTTAAGGTTGTTTTATTAGTATTAATACTTATTATATAAATAATTAAGTAAGTAATCACAAGTTTAATTTACTTAAAACAACTAATTAATGAAATTTTTCCATAGTTTAGGCTAGATTACAAGAACTAGGAAAAAATAACGTAGACTGAAAAGGGTTAAGGAATTTTCTTTCTACCTTATTACGTTAGAAACTTGATGATACAAATCGCAGAAAAACAAAGTTTTGATTATGCAAAGCTAAACTGTCAGTCCCGATGAAAATTCAATGCCAAATACATTGCTATTTGAAAATGCATAGTTTTGAACTATGTAACAACACGAATAAGCATAAAAGAGGAACTTTGTCTGAAATGAGCATCTCGGATTACACTCGCAAAATGTTTTTAACTTGGATCCTGATTTTCTGATTAAGGATCATAACATAACAGCATTTAATACATACTTTTATAAACCTCCAACTATGGTACCAACTCCCTCCAACACTTACGTCTTGCCTCAAACATTGCAGAATCCAATTTTCCAACAGTTCCTATGTATACACATTCTCAGTTCTTGAAAAGCTAACTTCATACTATAAATCTAACGCATCATGATTTTATTTGACCCAGAAAGCAATATGAATACATGACTAGTTTTAGGTATAATACAGTACCTAATTAATTATAATAATCTCTCTCCCAATAAACAAGGATGCAACAATTTTGGTTAACCTCCATCAATTACATCATGACCCTGAAATATGGGGCGATCCACTTAACTTCCGTCCAGAGAGATTCATAAGTGCCGATGGAAAGGTTATTCGTCATGAGGCTTACATGCCATTTGGAGTGGGTGAGTACAATCTTAGACCAAGTTTTTATTAAATAATGGCATGGTTGACAGATTCAATGCAGTATGTTTTACTAACTCTATTTAATATAATGCTTAATACTTTACATAAAGCTTTCAAAGTTTTTATTATTTTATAGGCAAGCGATCATGCCTCGGAGAAGCACTTGCAAGGAATAATGTGTATCTTTTCTTTGCTTGCTTGATGAAAAGATACTCTATGCGAGTTCCTGAGGGAGACCCAATGCCCTCCAAAGAACCTATAGGCAATATTACAATAATGCCAAAGGAATTTAAAATTCAAGTATGCCGCAGACGCTAATTAAAAGTGTACATATTTCTGCAGTGATTAGTTGAATCCAAGGTATTCTGGTCTTTGCAGGAATCTAGTTCTCCCAACAGTTTTATCACTCTCTCTGAAAGAGTTGTTATCCCAAAATGGCATTAAAATTTTTGAATGAATGTGGCAAAAGCTTAATTTTTTTAAAGCCAAGGGATAAAAGTGAAGTATGTAAATATATATGTATCAACACATTATAAATAGATACATAAAACACCAATTATTTCTTATAGTTGTATTAAATAGACCGTCTTCTAACATGAATTCTGCTATTTTAACTCAAAGGTGCATCAATTTCGGAATACTACTCCCTACAAGTGAACAGTGAGTAAACTAGGTATGTAATTAGACTTTGTAATTAAAATTTACAGAAATGATCACCAATCAAGAAGCAATATGAAGAGTTTGAGCATCGAATCTATAGTTTGAGAGAAAATATGTTCTTTTAAAACTCTAGGAAGAAGGTGCTGCCAACTTATAGGGAATACTCTGAGGTTTCATCATTCATATAGGACATATCACTATTCTAAATTTAGCTGTCTAGTTCAATGGAAACCTTGAAGAATTGAAACCTACAACAGGTAAGAAAAAAGTTGGAAAAAATGGATCCTCCTGTCAATCACGATATGTTTGACCATTCATACATTTTGCCCAACTCCTACCTGAATAGAAGATACCTAATAATTAATCTATGTATTTTGAAAAAGTCTACAGGATTCATATTAATAACTATATATGTGTACTGTATATGGTATTCAGGCTTTTGGGAATTTTATTTAATTTCTTTAATTTTATCTTTTCCATAGCATGGCGAAACTTTTGCATAATATTAAATAATTTAATCACAGAACCAAAAGCTTGAATACCATAAACAATGAGCTGCGAAAATCTACAAAAAAGGTTTATGTACTGTATATTTTGACAGATAAGACGATAGTTGAATCATTAAAAAAGGCCTCCACAATTCATGGTCATCTTATAGGACAGATATGGTAAAACTATAAAAATGTGACAAAAATTTACACCTCGTCTTATCTGAAGGTCGTCTTATCTGTGGAAATATACAGTAAGTTGTCACTCTCATCTATGTGTATGGATGTTTGCCAAAGCTGGATGTGTTATATTAGTACTTACATAATTGCTCACACAGAAGCAATGAAATGTATACCTATCGAGTCTCGATTTTTTCCGCCTACTAATAAGATTCGTTGAACCTGGGTCGATCGATCGCAATTTGTTGCACGTAAAGTAGAGGGTTGCATAAACTTGATGGGTATCGTGGTAAATTCAGTGGGTTGCATGCCTCCACAGGATAAGAATAGAATATATTCCCCAAGGAAGACACTGACATGTATCATTACATGAACAATTCTAAAATTATAACAATTTCTTGTCATATCGGTCGGGGTTCTTATGGGTCATTATTACTTTACTATTACACTAGCAAAGGTCACGCTAGATCCAATCTAAGAACTCAAATTTCAATAGAATCGTTTGTTTCGAAGTTAGCAGAGGTTTACAACTACGTAGATAGCTCGCGCAGATTCTGGAATGTAAACAGTTTTCCGTAGTAAAATGTTTGAAACGTCTTTGGCAAGCATATGACCGAATCACAAATTAATATAATGAAAAATTAACTGAGTGAAAATTAGTTAAATTAGGGCTAATTATTTAAATTAGGGCCACCGATTTTTAAGCTCCAAAAACTGTGAACTTTTTCACACAAAGAATAGTTTAGGTGCAGCTGCGGCGAAAAAATCTACACAAACATGAATGAACGAAGAAATAAGCGTTATATCGGACGAATTTTATTTCATTAAAATCGGTCGACTCTACTTGAAGATACAGCTTAATAATTCTTTAGCTATGGATTTGATTTTTTTTACAAACAGTAGGTAGTCAGCGTTTCTCGGACCTCCCACATGGTAAGATTCTTCATTTTCAACGCTACAAGGAGAGATTTCTCCTCTACGGGAGGCAAAAAAACGAAGAATTCAGCATGGATTTAACGTTGGAATAAAATATATTATATATATTATATACTATATAGTTGACGAAGGAAACGAAAGAGAGGTACTCCAAGCGGTCGGGGGTTAGCACTCTCCCACAGTTTCTCCTCCGTTACAGGAGGCGTCTTCAGGTCGAACACGACCCATGTAACGGAGGAAAAACTGTTGATGCTGACACATGCAGCTGTACCGGAAGATCTAACATTTGGTTTATTACCAAATGTTTATTACCAAATGTGACATTGCCTCGTTTTTTGCTCTGCGCGCTATCACGTGGTTGCGTGATCGGGAGTGAGCAGTGGCCATACATCACGAATCAGCTGTTCAACCATACATGATGCAACAGCTCTTGATCATAATTAACGGTGTAGATAGGAAAATTGATTCATCTAATATTTCAAAACAGTGCACTAATAGACTATTATTCACGCATGATTCAATGATATAGGTATGACTTTAAAAGGCTAAAAAACAGTTGGATGAAGCAGAGAGGGCACTTCAATCGATTTAAACGTATTTTATTAACCAAACGTTTTACGCAAAATAAAGAAACACCATTATTCCTTAATTGGGTATCATCATCTTTTCGCTATCCACCAATTTGCTGGGCGGTTACATTGACAGTCTCTACATCAACTAACCAATTTTGGGATATGTTTAAGGTGGTCAGATGGATTTTTACGTACATATTTTCTTGAAAATTTGTATACGCGTTCTCATTAGTGATATCACTATATTAAAAAGTGAAGGTGTAAAATCTGAGCCTTTCCCGGCTGATGCTTAGCATGAAGAGTTCTCGGGTTTCCAGCCGGTTAATTACTTCGGGCAATTAATTCGTGCAACAGCCGGGTGTTGAACTGTACCGACGTTTCAATATGACGTTGTCAGCCTTCAGGCCGAATGCTATGCCTGCGATTGCAGACTATGCCATGTAAACGTCGGCGCAGTTCAACACCATTACCCGGCTGGAAACCCAAGAATTATTCATTTTATTGAAGGTGTTGAAATTTCAAAATTATAACAGTCTTAATATAGGGAATACAGGGATACAGGAAAGTTTCATTCCGTTCTAATCCGTGAATGTTTGAAGATTTTATTTCTCGCTTATAAGCGTTCCTTGTTTTTCTCTTACACTTCAAAAAGTAAAATTTATCATTTGTGTGAAGACCTACGTGTATTTCGACATGTCGTCCGGCGGAATAGTGAGTAGGGAAGTTTTTAAAATGTGAGATAAGGTTCTGAAGTTCAATGAGTATTTATCGAGACATGCTCCATATCCAGGTGATAACTTGATATATTGAGAGTAAAATTTCGAAATATTTTCTTATTTTATATAATACACTATAAAAAAGGCAGTTCCGTCATCCCCCGCATGTGTATTATATGTCTAATATGTTTCGGCTAAATGTAGATATTCACAGAACATAACTTGTACGACATTCATTCGTTCGGAAACGTTTACGTGCGTCAGATGATATGTCAAAAATTCTCATAAAACATATCGACATACGAGGTATGTCCAAATAGAAACCTAACTTTAAAAACAGCCTAACAATGAGTCGAATATCGCTTATCTGCTCCCAAAAGACTCGTACAAGAATTCTTCATGAGTAATATGCCGTTGATTGCGCCATTCTGGCCCCTGGCCAAGCGCTACGGTACCCACTTCCACATTCCCCCTACATTATAATGTGGAGAATAGGCAAAAATAGGGATGAATGTGACGTGGATAGCGGTTAAGACGAACGAGGATGTGGTGGAAGATGAAGGAAATCAGAGGTGAACGTTTCAGAGAAGGTAGTAAAGGTGGATGGAGGTCGCGCCCAGAAGTGAGGTCATATTGAAGAGGGTGGTGTAGGGGAAACAGCTTGGCAAGCGAGGAAGACGATAAATATTTTGGACGACATGAGGAGAGGCAGATGGTGTGAGGAACGTAAGAAAGACTTCATGGCAAGAAATATAACAAAAAAATAACTAAGAAAAGGAGAGGTTAAAGGTAAGGACTATGCAAAAACGTACCGATCAGCTGGTAGAAAACCCGAAGTATATAATGTAGAGGGAAGGTGAGCGGAAGATAAACCAAACTCGACCATCGCATGTAAAATTCCACAATATGCTTCCACTTTCTTACAGCTTCCACTTAAGGTATTTTGAGTGAGATATCTTTTTTCAGATAATTCATTGAATTCGGCTTCATTTTATTTAAAATTATCTCATATTTATAAAAATAAAAGAGTATTAGCAACTCGCTGTATTTGTTTTTTAGATATTTGCCAAAAACTATAAGCCCTTCTGCATGGGATATGGTACGGGTATGTGCTCCAGAGCTATAATTAAAATAATGAGGAAGTTCTGACAAATAGAACATGTCAGACATTTAACAGATTGAAGTTAGAATGATAACACTCAATTATTTTTTAGAATTATTTCATTACTCACAGTATAACTTTTTTTAATCGCACAAAACGGTTATATGAATGTATATGAATTTTCAGCGTACGGTGCGAAAAAAAACAGTCAAGTTAAGGATTTAAGCTTGTATATTCAGTTAAAAATTGAGAAGTTTAGTTTAATAAAACAAAGCTTCTGCTTAGTCAATATTACAATACTTACTTCACGCTTATTACAACAGCCTAAATTTAAAAATAAAATTCCAATGTGGTCTCTAAATTTTATGACTTGGAAAAAATCTCGCTGAAACTACCTCAGTTTAGGGGAGTAGATACTTTTCGAAAAAGCTAATTAAAACCCATCAAAATGCTAATAATTAAGCTGTTAAGTTGGTGTGGGGAAGGTATATCGGGAGGACTATGTGGCCCTGGCGGAAAAATGGCTCCAACTTCACGGCAGCCCGCGGAGGAACGCGTGTGACATCCTCTACGGCTAGCACGACTACAAAAATTCTATGGTACCTAGATTTTCGAGAAAGTGCTCGATTTAAATGAGAAGGATCATTGCAAGACGCATGTGTTAGTTCACGTTCGTATCTCTCCTTATCACAGAGTACCGCTCCGCTGAAAATTGTTATTTTTAGCGAATTTTGACTCATTTTCTTTCTAATATGAAATGTATCAAATTTGCAAACAAACATTTATTCCACTGCTCCATATATAAGCATCGAATGGTGAAAACAGGATTTTTTATTTAACAGCATGCGACTGCAGCGATAAAAACCCCAGCGAACGGTAAACGCTTTTTTGTCATAGTATCCACCCCCGTAAATGCTAAATTAAGTGTTAATGAATAAAGTAACACTTTATGACATCTACATTTACACCTACATACTGCCCTGCCCTGCGAGTCGCCTGACTGGCGTGAGGCTGGGAGTGTTAGGACACCAGTCATGGACGAGGGAGGGATTAGAACAATGGCATTGGAGGAAGGAAAGGACGAAAATGAATTGTATGTCAACGGATTGTCATAGTTTCTCGCTGTGCATTTTTGTCGCCACCAATAGTTCGTCGGGAGAAAGGATTTTCGTATCTAATAGTTCGATAATGCATCTTACTTATTTTGTCGCTTCTATCAGTTCTAGATATGTAGTCCGAGATAAACATGATATCATAATATCCGTGTCATTCTGGAACTCGCGTGATCTGAATTAATGCGTGGATCACAAACCAGGTGTCGGAATTATCCCACTCTCAACGAAAGGCTCACAGAGGGCCATAGTTTTACGTCCCATCCGAAGGGCAATTAACTGCGCTAGATTTTCTCACCACATGACGTTCATGTAGAAATTGAGATGTCTACGAAAAAATCTCCGCCACTATCGGGATTCAAACCCGGGACCTCGTCACGGGAAGCCCATACTATAGCAATCACACCAACCCGATCCTCAGTTAATCTCCAAGTTTCCAACTATGAAAATTGGGTCTTCCCACTGATCAAAAAAGCGGGTTCGAATAATTTGGAGGATTGCGCCCGTATGGTGGATTATATACGTACTATGGTATCGGCCGGAATAAACTGGATTCCTGCTCCGGAGGACTCAGGCTCGAATTCCGGCAGTTACACAAATTTTTAGCGCAATCTCACTTCCTGCTTGGATATGTACTTTCTGGAGACTACTTCTTAAGCAGTACTTCGCCCGTTAGATGGGGCATTAAAATGTGTACCCCTTCGCGCAATTCAGAGAAAGTAAGCTAATGCCGAACGGATTCCCCTCCTCCCTTCCCCAAATAATCCTTCCCCTATTAGCCTTCCCATCTAACTCATGTATCTCTAAGCAGTTACCTGCAGGATACTGGCAACAATTAGAAAGGGAATCGCTACCAGACCGTCGGATAAAATTAGGACTTATTTTAATTAAGTTCCAAGCCTATCTATATAATGACGACTTCAAAAACTTTCTTCGGATTCCGATATACTATACGACGACAGGTAAGATGACGAGCATAAAATTAGGGAAAAGGACAGTAGAACGGATTGGTACATTTTTTTCCGCGAAGTATGAGAGCCATTACATCTGCCTGTTAGACTACCTGACCGATAATACTTAACCTGTAGATTAGATTTTTCCATAGGTAGTGTAGCTAATTATTTTATTTTCTCTCTAATGCCTATGTCTTAATTTGCTTCGTCGTACAAACAGCACGTCTCGCATGCTTCTTCAATTCCTTTTGTATCTCTGTCTACATTATTTAGTTGCCAAATACATTAACTATCATAGTTTCTATAACGTTAGTAGTATACTAAAGTGTAGTGATTGCTGGTGAAATTGCACATCTTGAGAGGTAATCGTAGGTTTTTGCTAATGTATCAATATTCGTAGTTTCAATAACATTTGTAGGACATAGTTTAGTGCATATTGGTGAAAAATCACCCTCTGCTACACACCCATTAGGTTGCTTGCAGTATACAATGTATCTGTAGATGAACCTTTCCACCGATCTCTAATGACTGCAATGGCCTAAGTTGTCGTAGGCCTCCCCGTTGAATCAAGCAACAAAATAATCGGTATAGATTTTCCACAGCATAAATAAAATAGCAAATTACAAACCGAAGCACTTGTGGTATTTATTTTTTTATTGATAAGAAGAGCGGTATTCTATTTACTCAGCAGAATTTTCCACTAGTACTTATACTTCGCGTGATGTCAGAGACGGCGAACGTCTTTGAGACAGTTACTTCACTATGATAGTCGCACGATTTCGGGAAAATGTTAGCAATGACTCTTTCACTTCCCCATCCAATCATCATGCAATCACTGTGCATGTATACATTGACGAAACTCACGCATTACGAAATAAATGACTGCCACTGCAGATACGCAGTCCTCTTTATCAAGAAGAAATTTAGGGCCGCGCGATAAGGATGTTTTTTCGGATACATCGCGGTGGGTATCGTCGCAGTCCAGTGACAAAGGGCAAGAGATAACTCGACAGCGAAAGCAAGGCGTCTTTGCGATGTCGATCACATGGTGATTCCCAAAATTTCAGCCGTTGTTGCGGTAAGTACAAATAAAGGGTTGACTCTTAGTTGAAAACAATACAGCAACATTCTAACTGAATGAAGATTCGGAACGTGTAAGCGAAGAACTATCGGGTCATATTTATAAAAAACGGGTTCCTGCGTCCCGAATTCGGCCAACAACTGGTTTCGTTGAGGCTTTCGTGGGACCACGGTGAGAAATCCACCTTTGAATATATCATTTAACTTGACCAAGATTCGAACCCAGAGCTCCAAATTACCTGTAAGGTGGATTATTCAGTTTACGCTAAGGCCCTCCACGCACCGACATACTCAACGGAAACGTAACTGGTTAGTGACTGACCTGATAAACTAATTAATAAATTGCAAGTTACTCAGTTCCACATATGAAGTTCTCTTCAGAAACAGATTTTTCTCCGATCAAGTGAAAATACTGTTGCGGGCTGTTGGATGGCTAGGAACTAAACAGTGTCAACTACTGAGTCAAGTGACGATGAAGATATGGTTGTTTTATTATTTTAGATAGAAAGGCACATCTGCATCTCGAAAGGAACATTCACGGACGATTATTCGTAGCAGCAAAGGAGTTGTAAAAATAAAGTGGTCTGTTTTTTAATTTTTCCACGAATTTTGTTAAAAACTTTTTTATTCAAAATTGTTAACAACAAATAACAACATTCTGCCATGATAATAAACTGGGAAACTCAGTAAAATAAGCTAAAGTTACAAGTGACCAGCAAGGCCACTCACCTGGAACTTATCACTATAATTACTGCCTAACAGGAGTTACCGTGTGCAGCATTCCACTGTTTAACAATGGAAGTGGCTACTAAGTGATCAGCATGAAATACGTGTTACCAATCAGGTTCATTCAGCAGATATAAATTACAATGAGTAGCTCAGTGTTAAAGTGGTAGAGAAACAGGGTGGCAGTTGTGCAAAAAGACCCTTTCCAGTGGAAGAATCAATTTCCTATTTACTAACTACCTCCGCACTGGGGGGGGGGGGGGGGGGGGTTGAGATATTCTTCGCGTTTCACTTCCAGGGTTCCCAAGGTCGCAAACCTTTATTGTCAACTTCGAAATGCTCAATATCTAATTAAAAATAACTTTCAAGCTCCCTAAGGTCCTTTTTCCAATTATTTACATGGGCATCTCTGGTGGGTTGCGAACAATATCAGCGTATTTTAATGTAGCTTTGTTTGGTAAACAGTCTTGCGAAATGCGCTGCTCACATGACTTTCCGACCCTCTTAAGGTGGCTGGAGCGGTAATCGTGAATCGTTGAAGGTACATTCTAATAATTTTTCAAGTAGGTCAAAAAAAAATATTCTTGGACCACATTTCACTCAAGTACAAGTTTATACGTTGGAAATAACCATAAATGCAGTAGTGAATATGATGCAAGTGTTGCATTTAAAAAATTTGCTTCAATTAAAGTATTGTTTTGACTTGGATTTTCGGCGCGAAATTCGAAATTTACGAGAAAATCATATCTAAATACGCTATTTTTACTCGGAATGATACCTTGATATTTCTTAGTAGCAATTATAGTAATATGAAACTTCTTATTTCGCATTTAAGAGATAATCTGTATATACGTAATCGATTTTTTTTCACAATATATGCCGTGTGCCATAAGAGTACTTGTTAAAATATCATTGAATTGCCAGGAAACCAAATCGGTAGCATACAGTTTTTTTCACTTTTATCGATAGATATTACAAATAAGGACACGTATGCAAAGTTTCACTCAAATCTGTATTTTAACAAAAATCGCTCCAGCCACCTTAAGTTAAATGCAGTTATTCAGGCAGCGTTTCCAACCCCATGTGCTTTCCTCTCCCATCCGCTTTCCTGTCCCCCTCCGCTCCTTTACCGACCCGTTCCATGCGATCCTACCTTTCCGTGAAGCCCAGATTCGCGCAGTCGACTGCCACCAAGTTTCGCTACCGCTATAAAATCTGACTATCTTTGTGTAAGACATTGGGCTTGGCTTTGGGCATTGGGCATTGTAAGGCTTGGAAACTGAGTTAGAACGCGTGCAGCGAAGATCGGCAAGATATGTTAAAGGCCGTTATGATAATCTCGTTAGTGTTACTGACCTTTTGCAGCAACTGGGATGGGAAAAGCTATCAGACCGTCGATTAAAATTTAGACTCAATCTATTATGTAAGTTCCAAACCGGTATATTCTCTGACGATGTTGATAATATTTTACGAAATCCGACATACTACGGTAGATCAGATCATGAGAGTAAAATTAGGGAACTAGACTGCAGAACGGACAAATTTAAGATGTCATTTTTCCCACGAACGATAAGGGACCTAACAGCTGCAAATGAGACTTTTATCTAGGTTTGTCGTTAGGTAGCGTAGCTCTTTGTAGTAGTAGTACTCCTAATACTTGAATCCTTATCTGTTACCTAGTACATACTAACAGCACGCCAAGCATGTTTTCTACATGGGTCTTGACTCCCTGTCCATCTGTGTAGTTGTAGAATGCATGTATATTGACGGTCACTCTCCATTTTGATGACATCTGTAGTGTAGTGGTGCATGCTTGTGAGGCTTCGCCTCGTGACAAGCATTAGCGATTTATGCTAATGCATAATTAGTCGTAGTTACACTAACTCTAGGGTATAGTGTAATGCATGTTGGTGATTACTCACACACCCCTGAGGTGGCTTGCAGGGTATTTTGTAGATGTAGATGTACATATACTATGATAATGCATTTGGCACGTTGTTGAGGGAGTAATCATGTAATCCTATACAACAATTTAATTTTTTTCTTCTTCCCGTTGAAATTCAAAGGGCACCATCATCTAGTGCGATATATTTCAAACAAATTGCAGTTAATGGTTTGAGGCGTAACTTTATGGAACTCCTTCATGATTGAAAAGAAAAAAACTTTGTTCAGTTCCACATAAAATAATTTTAATGACAACCTAGGTTTCGTCGCTGAGCGACATCATCAGGTGGTTTACAGAACATTTTTCCACAATATATAGGTACACTGGGGGAAAAAGGGGGGAAAGGTTTGGAAGAGGAAGGAGAGGGTTTGTCTGGGGGAGGGTAGGGCTGGGGGAGAGTGGGGGAGGTTGGATGAGTAAGGAAAGAGAGAGAAGTTAAGAAAGAAGGTTGTTGTGGGGGAGGCTGTTGGTTACTGCTGTTTGAGAGGGTTAGGCTGGGGAAGGGGGGGAAGTTTGATGAGTAAGGAAAGGGAGGAGAGAAAATAAGGAAGAAGGGCGCTGTGGGGGGGAAGGCTGTAGGCTTCTGTTGTCAGGAGGGGGTTGGGGAAAGGTTGTGCGATTGAAAGTCACGATGGTGTGGCAAGGTGGGGGGAAGGGGGAGGTTTTGGAGGGTGGACGGGGACTTCAGGTAGTGGAAGGTCATCCATCCTCCCCCCGCTCTCCCCCAGCCGTACCCTCCCCCAGACCAACCCTCTCCCTCCTCTTCCAAACCTTTCCCCCCCTTTCCCCCCAGTGTACCTATATATTGTGGAAAAATATTCTGTAATATTCATTTGTATTATGGTGTTTCACTGTTCACACAGAGAAAAAGAGAAGAATGGGGAAGAACTCCAAGTGTAAGTCATGGTTGTTCAACAAAATCACTAAAGTCAAGGAAACAATAGCATCAATTTCATTCTCTGTTCCCACCCTATGTTTACTTTCACGCCTTAACGGCCAAATATTTTCATTCTTAGTTCCAGGGGCCGAAATATCGGCCTTCAGCTCTCAGGTGAGAGGTGCCCTGGGCCAATATATCAGCTTTGTTCAAAATATATTGTGTTATAATACTGCAGATACTAGGTGTCTAGTTTAAGTGATAAAAAAAATTGTACAACATGAAGTATTGCCTTTTTTCTAAAATAAAAAAAACTGCAGGTTAATATTTTCAAAATGGATTTATGAATTTTTTTTTCTTGGGTGATACATTTTATTTAAATACCCTTGGCATTTCTCACTGGTACCACTTAGAGAAGGAGGCACTAAGAGTGCAAAGAGAGAATTTTTTCATCCTTGGCATACATCAATAGAGGTTACATAAACAACATTAACTACTTTTTAAAGTATTTTAAAAACTTGTTGATAATTTTTGTTTGTTTCAAATTCGGAACATTGGGTTAATGAGCTTAGATTACTTCAAAGGTATGTGCAGAATACGGAATACCTGACATTAATGGGTTAACTTCTTGATAGCCCAGGGAAAATAATCTGTATGATGGATGAACTGAAACTGAGCTAAAACTGGACTAAACTCAGCAATTTAGCACAGTTTCAGTCCACATAACTGTACTGGACTATACTATGGTGGGCTTTATGAGGGACAATTTGCACAGGAAGTGTGCTGTGGTGATAGTTGTACTGTAACAGTGCTGCATCACTATGCTAGAAGTGTACTGTAGCACCAACTGTACTGAAACAGAGCTGTGTAACAGTACTGTAACTATACTATAGCTCAGATTGTACCGTGACAGCTGTGTAACAGGGTTTGTACTGCATTATAGCTCAAACTCTACTGTAATTGAGCTCTCTCAAATGGGGCTTAAACTGTACCTTAACTGTATTTGGATTCAGTCTGTTGTGGTGTACTGAAGTGTTTGGTGTGTTCGAAGGAGCAATTTGTGCTAATAGTTCTGTGTGTGTAAAATTTATTTCAAAATCTGAAAGATGTCAAACATAAAAAACATTGAAAATTTGTCTTGGTATGCAAATGTTAAGGATAAAAAAGTGACAACAAGTTCGTCCCAATCGTGAGCATTAAAGAAAAATTGGATGTCTGGAAGAAACGAACATTCCTTAATCCAAAACATTTAAAGGACTTCCAGAAAGACATATTTTATTCAGGTTAAATCTTAAGATACCTTAATATATGGGTGAACTTTACACAGAAATATAATCAGCCTTCAAAACTACCAGACTATAACTTGTTAGTATAAGTAAAGGAAATTATTCTTTATTTGTGGTCCACAACCAAGCTCCATTATTGATTGCCAACGAATTTTAAGAAGCATCTACCCGGTATGTTTAGATGCTGGTTCATCCTTCACCCAAAATTTTGGCAAAAATGGGAAGCTTGCAAGCGATTCGGAGATACTTTAGTTCAGCCAGTAAATGCTTCACTGACAGCTTTTCGTAATTAATATCCATTATACATTATATTATTTCTGTGTGTTTATTTGTACATTCAGAAATTTTCTCCTTTCAACATTTTCACAATTTACTTGCATCTTGATTGAAATGTGAACATACGTGAGGGAATTGGAAAAAAATCTTGTTTATTCTAAGTAAGTAATATTGCATTAATATTCATACTATGTGGCAATACAGGTTTCAATAAATTAATGCCAAATATCTGTCATTGTGATGTAATGGTATTTCCTCAGACTATCACGGAATTGCCATTTAAAAATTAGTTCTTGAAGTTATATTAACCCACGGAAGTGGCCAGCTATATAAGACTTTCTCAATGTGGGTCTATCAATTTCAGATGCAAGAATATACACGTAGAACCTGATCATGTGAGAAAGGTAGGTAGGACTTAGGTAATTACAAGCAGGGCCGGCATAAGACAAAATTTTCACCCGGGCGAGAAAGTATTCCGGTGCCCCCCTCCCCGCTTATCAAACCCATTCACCAGTTAAATGTTGTAGTAAAAAATATTATTTCACCATCACGGCACCCCTTCCTTTGCGGTGCCCCGAGCAGTTGCCCGTGTTGCCCGGGACGTAAGCTGGTCCTGATTACAAGGTAGGATAATTTAATATACTATAGCAAGCCATCGCGTAATAGTAATATAGCACTGGCAACTGTACTGTGGCTGTGCTCTGACTTCTGTACTGTGACTGTACTGTGACTGTGCTCTGTCTGGCAACAGTACTATGGCTGTGCTACGGCAACTGCACTGTGGTGTTTCAATTTAAGTACAATCTAAGTACAGACCACAGTACAATCTCTTAGCACAGCTAGAGTGCAGCTCTACCACAGTTATAGCCCAGATTTTTTTCCCTGGGAAGGTGTGAGTCACCAAAAATTCACTTTCCTCCATCTTAAGGAAATTATTCACTGTACATGTCTATGTATCTAGCAAATAACCTGCCTAAGAATGCAAAATAAAATCAGGATACTTGGGCTGATAGCTACGTTGGGAATTGAATCTCTAATGATGAAATGGAGAAATACGCTGGATACAGAAAGAGAGAATGATGACTACCTACAGGAAAAATAAGAACAGTAAATTTATCTTAACAGAAAAATATTTGCTGTCACATACATTGCTTTTTAAATTTACTGCAACCTCTTTTATTGATCCTTCATAGTACAAACTCATTTTGCATTAGATAAAGCTCAAGGAGAAAATCTAGCTGGCAAAATAAATTGAAATAGAAAAAATGAATCACATTTAAATTTCAAAATTAAATGAAAATTATTTCAGTAATCCAAGAACCCTGCTTTTATTCATACCACAAACAATAATAGATAGTCTACTAATTTTATTAATTCTTTCTTTAACCACAAACTTATAGAAGGCTCAACAGACTTATGTGTGGATCCTTGTAGTTCAAGAAAAGAAGAAAGGATGATTGTGGACATTATACTTTTCATCATCCTGCTTTACCTACTATGGTGGCTCCTGATAGCTAAGCCTGCAAAATTTCCCCCTGGTGAGTGATTTGCACATGTATGGAATACATTTTTTCCAGTAATGAAGTACTGACAAGCAGCATTGAAGTATGCATCAACCTACTGTTAGTTATTTTTATGAATGCAAGGCTCTAAAATTACAGTCATCACTTTTTAGCTGATTGATTGTGAGACATTGATAAAAAATTATTAAGGATAAAAATGTCTGTCAAATTTTAGGCCTATAGTCGTTTATGATATGTACATGTAGTAATAAGTGAGTTGAGAGAATAAGTGAGAAGAGAGTTGTGAGTTGAGATATGTATAGAGTGCAGAAAAAGAGTCTTTTGACTTTTTGTAAAAGTGGTACTTTAGTGGTTTTAAAACCAAATCTTCACCAATCTCATTAAATAAAACATTTTTTAATGACTTTTTTAGAGACTTTCTGGGCCTTTTTATTTATAACACATGCATAAGTTAATATTTGGTTGTTGTGATCACTTTTGTTCAACTGGATATTGGACACATCTGTTTTTCTTGCGGTACTCCACGGAGCAGAGATGTACTACAAAAATATAAGCTCCTGACAATTGTTAATGCAAAATTTTATTAATAGCTCCGGAAAGTGCAATGAATTTTTCTATAGCTCCACTGCTCATGAAAGAATCACACTCACTCCGTGCTTCAACCCGAAGGTTGGTATGGATAGGTGAGGGTAGAACTCACTCCCGACTAAGCCATAGGCGTGTGAATTCCACATATTCAGGGTAGGGGGGCCAGTTCCTTTCCCTGGGCCACCTCGCACTTCGAGCTTTTATGCTTTAGTTTGAACCCAGGTGGTCTGCTGACAATCCAACAGCTCTACACTGCATGCTCTTACTCCACTTTTTTTTTAGGAGATTAGAGGAAAAATGACACAATTATATGAAAGAACATATAGAATTTCCGAAGATGTGCACGCGTTGCATTGTGCTCAGAAAATCATTAACTGAGTCAACATTGTTGCATGGCAAGCAATGCGCCCATTAGCGCTCGAGCAAAGAAAAAAAATGAAGGCTTGACAAGGACTGGTGAATGTTTGCACATTGTATGAACACTATTCTCTTTTATATTCGAATAAGCCACATAAAGCCTCAGTCATTTGCTGAGGTTTCAAAGTGTCTTAAGACCATCATCTGCTCGTCCTTAAGTAAGTATTTATACCTAAATTCGTATAGTGAAATTCTTGCTGAAAAAGTGAGCATATTCAAATTAGAACTGAAGTTAAAAACAGTTTAACTTATTCTAATGAGTTCTTTGCTGCATCTTTACCGTATTTATCATAATGTCCTTTTTAATTGTAATTTTTTACAGCCTCTTTGTTTGGAGATAATAGTGCTAGAGAGAACTTACTTCTTCTCCTAACCAATGGAGCGGCGTGCATGGTTTAAAGCCGCCAAGGCTTGAACCATGATAGAATTCCTGCCAGAATAGGTGATAAAATTCATACCAGTTTTGCTCACTTTACTATAACCACAACTGCACGTTAAAAACATAGAGGAAAACTTTATTTTAATTTTTTAGTTCAGATTATACAGAATATTGACCCTGAAGATGATGTAGAAAATTGTATGATGTAGATATGTAGAAAATGCTCGAGAACTCCCAGAATATAGCACATTTCCACTGGACCTGATATGCATTTCAGCATACTTTGGGTTTTTGGTTGAAAAAGTCAAACACCTCAAATGTTCCACCCTGAGCCTAAGTGATTCAGTGTCGTCAACTATGGATGTAAAGAAGGAACTTGCATATTCAAAGGGTGAACAAGCCATAAGTGTTTATACGAATTTGTGTAATGTTTTGAGTAAAGACGAAGGCTTCGAGTTGATGAGTGATGTAGCTCAGATTCTCAATGGAGTGTTCAAGGGGCAGACATATAATATTTTCCAAAAACTCTCTGTAAATGAAGTGGCTATGCTGAGGTATGCCCCTATGACAACCGGTGAAGTTGAGCAATCATTTTCGATGTAGATACAAACTTATTTTGAGCGACCATCGCACAACGTTCACTATGAAAAACATGGAAAAATATCTTGTCTGCCACTACTTTATGATACGTTGTCAAGACAATGAAACTGAAAGTGAATGAACGTACGTAAATATTTTTCCTATATTTTATATGATGCAATAAAAAATAAAATCTGTTATCTAAAACTTATATTTTAACTTTAATTTTCCCTTCCCAAAATAAAGATAGATATTTATCAGCTGTAAAAATAATAGGGGTTAACATATTTCTTCCACAATTGCTGGTCACCAAACAAAGTGTTATTCAGAATTTTTAAAAATTATTTTGTAAATTTTGGTTTTTCCTTTCTTAAAGTCCATATAAGTATACTCAAAACCCCATGAACCTGCATCTCTGGGCTCTTTTTTCCAATACCAAAGAAAAAGAAGAAAACAGTACAATTAATATCAATACATTCCATTTTGAGCTTTCTACAAATCTGAAGTTAAATATCAAATGAGGTAATCCCTATTGGAAGTTTTTACTTTTAAAAAATTCAATTGAAATTTGGCAGTAAATTCATTTTTTTCAATTGAATTCCGAGATTCAATTGAATTCTGAGATTCAATTGAATTTTTTTCCATTAAATTCTGAGATTTATCTGAATCAGAATATGATAACTCAGTTGAATACTCTTATTAATCCTCTAATAAAATGCTCTTGCTGTAGTAACAAACTACCCTGCTAAAAATTTCATCTACTGTTTACAGTAGCCTACATGCGTTTTGGGACATTCTACTATTTACAGTTGGTCTGGTTTTTATATTAAAATTTAACTATTTTCTTAAACCCCATATCAAATTATGATTTGCATAATATAAAATGCAAGTGCAACGCTATCGTCATTTGAAATTTAAGCTTTAATGATGCATTTAATAAACCCTGCATTGAACTCCATGCAGGGTTTATTTTTTTGCTCAAGATTATAAATTACTTGCACTCAACATAAAAGATTGATACTTTTGCAGTCAGGAGGCTAAAAGAATGCAGTTTTTAATTCTTGCATTCAATTTTCCTATACCCTTTTATTATTACCCTATAAACTTTTTTCTGAAATTCAAGTTTTTCACTCCAAAATAGGCTGTATTTTAACTACCTATTTCAGTTATAAAATTTATGATTTCCTAGGCAACCGCATCATGGGCTTTAAATTGGAACTTAGACATGAGATCTGAATGCCTTAGGTTATGAGATCAAAATGAAAATAACAGTGAAATTCTAGCGGTGGATTTTTCACCTTATTAATTATTGATTAACCTCCATAGGTGGTTAATCAATGGTATATGGCATCCAACATGGTGCATGCATTTTTTACATTACATCATGGAGATTCTTCTAATCCTATGAAAGAGTTATGATTTTTTTCTTCCTGTGGAGTTTCAATAGGTTGCACCTCTCCTAGTTGGTAATGTAGTAAAAATGAATTCCGTAAACCTTTAAATTATCTATTACAAATTGTCTTAAAATTAAAGAGAAAATATTCTGGGATAAAATTGTGCACTGATGTGAAAAAGGCAGGATAAATCCAAGGGCCAAAGGATATATCTTTTCCTCAAGAATTAAAATTATGGATTAATAATGAAGGATATACATACTTCCTTTAAGGTCCACCAAAGTGGCCCATTGTGGGAAGTGCTTATTACCTGCGTAAATGGGGTCCATACTTGCACCAATCAACGAAAGTGATGAGACGTCTGTATGGTGATGTTGTCGGTTACTACCTCGGCCCAACTCCTATGATTGTTGTCTCTGGATTGGATGCCATCAAGGAACTTTCATTTCGTGATGACCTAGCAGGAAGGCCAACATTAATGATGCACAGAATACTTGGATCAATAAATGGTGAGTACATATATACATACTTCATTTATAACATTTATAATACACTTTTGGTAAATACCAGGGGTAAATATGAGAACTAAACAAGGAAGACATGATCATGAACCACAATGCTTTGCTCAACAATGAGCAAAGAATCAAGAATTATTTTCTTAATGCTAAAGCCTGCGAAGACTCTTCAGAAGATGCCTGGAACTGTTAAGTGTACATCAAATTGCAAAGCCGAACATTGGCCTTGCTTGGTGTTGCCCTCTGGTGATACCTGTATGTAATGTCTAAGAATATAAAGTTTGTCAGTTCGTTGGAAACGCACCTTGGAGTATGACATTCATTTGTTTAACCTACCAATACTTAATGACTTAAGTACAATATGCTTAATTAACTTAAGTACGATATACATGATTAGCTATGCAGATGACCAAATACTTCTAGCACAAGATTACAAAGATTTACAAATATATGACACGAAAAATTATAGAAGAATACTGAAATTGGGGCCTTGAAATCAACATTAAACAAAATATAATATACATGTGAGGGGGGAAGGTAACAGGATCTTAATTTAGAAACCAACGACCCTCGCTCATGTTACTTATCATGAAGGGTCACCCATTTGCCGGATACCCTTATTGGCAGACAATGTACTCACTACCATTAATTTCTCACCTCACAGGGCAACCATGGTATCACTGTTAGTAAAAATAATAATTTAAATCCACTGTGAAAGTATATTGCTCAGCACTGCACCCTCTTAATATGCTGGACTTGTATAAGTGTGTATTATGTAACAATAACCTCATATATTTCCTTTAATAGCTGAGTGACAATTATTGTCACTGAGGAAAGTAATCAATAGAATTTATATTCACATTTGCCCCATTGTATCCCAACCCACATAGAGATCATTGCAGAATTTAAAAAAAAACATCTTGTTCACGTTACCTACCATGTAGGGGCACAGTTAACAAATACATATAAAAATGCATGAGGCATGGCCGCCTGTGCACATATTGAGCTAATATGTTACACAGGGTGTTTTTGAGTCATTTGTCATCGAATTGGGAGGCGGCTAGAAAACTTTGAAGACTTGTGATTTTTTTGGACCACCCTAAGGACACGTGTGTGCATCCTGGGTGCATCCTTGCAATGGTGGATGACTCACACTGTGGATCAAGCATCAACTGGAGCATCAAGATCAAGCATCAAATCCCACTCATCAGAAGAACTAGTGGACAATAAGTCTGCACTCAAAGGGTCAACCAAAGCAAGCAATTTATTTTTACTAATACTGCTTACCTTTTATTGAAATAATTAGAAATATTGTTGTGAACATCAGAATATGAAGTTGCGTCATCCATACTGAAAGGGTTACTAAGATATAAGCATAAAGCTCAGAATAAAATACAAGAGTAGGTAATCCACATTCTTACACTGGCCCATAGAGTAGGACCGCATAATAATATGCATATGTGAATGCATAGAGCAATAACATTTACTGCTTCTGAATTGTAAATAAAATTTGTAAGCTTAAGTGGTAATGAAGAAAGGGTACACATCCTGAACTAATTTTAAAAAATCAAGCAGTTAGTCTAGAACATCAGAAGAAAATCAAACAGATCTGGAAAGAAAAGTGATCATTATTCATCATTAGTCATTCAATCCTAATATTGATTCACTGCAGCCCTTCAGTCTACCATATCTGCTAACACCTTTATGTCCTTGCTAAACTTCTGTTTTTCATCCCAATTTATCTGGTATATGTATGGTCCCTCAGTCTTCCTTGAGAAGCTTTCCCTTCTATTTTGTTCCTCTCAAATTCATTAATTGTATTCCAACATGTGGCTTTCCATTTGGACCTTGTCTTCCTGAAGGTGTATTTTAAGCAGGATTTGGAGAGGGAGACAGAGAGAAATGGTAATATTATCATACTTGGCTTTTGCGTATGTCCCCTATTCCCTTCTCCCTCAAGCTACATTCTCCTTCCACCACCCACAGATTTCACTTGGGATTTCTATTCTATTTCTTCTGCACCTCCCATAAGAAGAACCCATTCTGTTCATCTCAATGCCTTGGCAAGATCCCAATTCCCACGTGATGTCATCTATTGACGGCTCGCAAAACTAGTGCTCCTCTTCTATTATTCTGTAGGTCCTCAATGTGACATTGTGAATAAGAAAAGACCAATAAGTGGGGTGCAGCCGCCTCCCTACATTTCTTGGTAAAATAGGAGAAATAGTTGTCATGAGGTATTTCACTCCCCCTGGAAAGCAGAAATCCACACCCTCCCAAAACAACGACCGTAATCTGCCCCTGCTTGAAGCCCTATATATATATGACCTATTAACTAAAAGTACATATTTACTATGCGTAATTACGAGAATAAATTAATGAAGTATCATAAAAATATAAAATATAAATATATATATAATCCAGTTAGAGCCGATTGTATAACTCTTTTCCAAAATGTTTCCCTTCAAAATTGTGATGCATTCTTGGCATTAGTGCACCCTGGATGCCAACAATGATGATCTTTACTCAATATTTTGGAACATCACAACAAAGAGACACACCTTCCTACTGCTAAGCTGCACCATTGCTGAAAGGGATCAGTTTCACTTGAAGGCACTGATAGTGCAGATCATAAAGATTGGTCCCATTCTAACTGCTATACCTATGGGCAGGGTGAAGATCATGGAAACAACCACAGTGCTGTGATGTGGAAAACAATGGGAAACCACCACATTCACCTCTCCCACAGACACTTCTCCCAAGATGATGTAGCCTTGCATTCATAAATGTTATGGCAATCCAACCGGTAAAATATTACGGGGATAAAAATCATCCCCCAGTCGGGTCTGAGGTAGAGACTACTGGGAGGAGAATCTCAGTCAAGGTGAAGAAAAGTGATGAGGGCAGTGGCAAATATAGGTTATAACTTGACCAGCTGTAGTTTAGTTATCCCCGCATGCGCCTCTCGCCGCAGCCTTATATTTCTTGGTGGGGTCTGCCCCCCCCCCCCCCCCCCACCATATACACCACTGGATGAGGGTATGATTTAGCATAGTTTGCCCTGCATGGAAAAGTAGAGTGCATGGGCGCCCATACACGGGGCAGGAGGGGGCTGCGCCCTCCCCCCCTCCCCCCCCCTAGCCTCCCAGAAAATAAAAAAGGGAAGGGAAAGTTTAATTTATTTATTGTTTTTGCAGGATTAAATTAATATTTTAGTAACAAATTTAGAAAATTGTTATTCATCTTAGATGTTCCAAAAATGTACTTCTGTGACCTCAAATTTACTAAACTTTCTGGGAGAGGGCTCCTTGGACCCCCCCTTATTAACCCTTTCACTGCTGTAAATGTAGGAGCTACAATCACCCAGTGGACTGCTGTGAACGTAGCTCCTACGTTCTGTTAACAAGGCAATTCCTACCATCCATTCACTTTTTTGCCTCACAGGGGCAGGGAGGTCTACGCAGGTTGACCGCAGCGAAAGGGTTAAACCTATGTCTTGCCCCCCCTGGAAAATATTGTATGGGTGCCCATGGTAGAGTGAGTCTTGTAAGCAATAGTATCCACCAATTCTAAAGTTAAACATGAACTGCACTCAGCACTGCAAAGAGCCACTGTAAATATCTTCATATAAAGTCAAAAAAAAGTATTGAAATTGAGAATCAATAATAAACACAATATTTGAGTGAGATATTAATAATTGCATAGGAACCATATGCACAACTAACTATGATTGATAGAGTGACACTGCTTTTCAAAATCAGAAAACATGTACATATTCTAAAGCAAGGAAACAACTCGAGTAAGAAACGAAAAATATTATGGCCTTTCATGATGCCAATCTATTAAGTCAAAGATAATGAGCATGTTTGCATGTTCATTTACATAGTACTCTCCCAGTTCCTAGTTTGACTGTGCAATGTTCTCCTGACTGTTTTTTGATCTGCACCTAGAGGAGCTGTCCATAAATGACGTTTACATGATATGGGTGGGGGGGAGGTCACCACCTTGTGTCAATGTGTGACAGGGAGGAGGGGGGGCTATGCTTTATGTGACATCCACACTTCCACTGTATATTGTCTTATTTATACTCAGTCAGACTGTGAAGGGGGGGTAGAAGTTTTTTCATTTTTGTAACATCATTAAAGGGGGGTGGGACTTATGGACAGTCCCCTAGCGGCCGGGGGAGCGTGTGAGATCCCGATTTGTACTGGGACTTGTGCTGCATGCCTGGTGTGGAATCACCCCATCCCACACCCTACTGGTGGCTTGCACGGTACTTCGTAGATGTAGATGAGTATCCTCTCAGTTGGGGTAGATTACTAATAAATGCATTTTTTGACAGGGCTCTTATTCACATCTGGCGAGAAGTGGAAGGAGCAAAGGAGGTTTAGCCTCCGTCACCTGCGTGACTTCGGATTTGGGAAATCAAGTATGGAAAGTATTACAGTTGAAGAGATAGAATCTGTATTTGCTGAAATAGATAAGAGCCTCGAAGGAAAGAAACCTGGTGAATGGTCCAATCCGGTGAGTAGGTATACCTACCAACACTACTTAAGTGATAAACTTATACTCGCAAGTTTGGTTAGCATTTAAGTACATAGAACTCTAGGTACTCCCGCTGAAAGTGGAAAATTTCCTGCTAAATGTTTACCATATATCTTAACCCTCGCACCAAACATATACATGCATTTACTAAAAAGAAAGATCAAAAGCTGCATGTACGTTTTTCATAGATAATTGTAAGTATACAAAACGATAATTCTATGCAAAATGCTTTGTTTTTAATAACTAATGCACTGAGATACATGGATGCAACGGACTTATTTGGCGTAGTAGAAAAATTACCAACTTTTATCTTTCTACAACCTAACTTAACTGACACCGACTGACACTCATCTCTATAAATGCCATTTATTATGGAGGGGAAAGGTATAATCATGAATATGCATATTCATGGGTATAATTACGAGAATTTACAACTAAATAATTAATTTAATATTACATCTAGATATTAATATCAAGGTTTTTCTAATACCAATATCATCATTACCTTATTGAACTGCGTGTTCGACAGGGAAGTTCTGACGTGACGGCATAATTTTGGAAGACGACCACTAAATATGTGCTCCACTGCGTATTTGAAATTTGTGAGAACAAATAATCGAATGAGTTATAATTAGAGATGAAGCTCGGTCAGCCTTTCCCAGAAATCTCACCAGCTTCTACATTTAAATTAAAACATATAATCCATTTGCAATATTTGAAGTCGGCCGCCATATTTGAGAGAAATTTCCTGACATCTGCTGGCAGAAAGTATAACTGATTTAACCACTGGAAAGTGAGCGGGATTCCAAAGATTTTACAAAACTCGAAAAGCATTATCCCTCAAGATTTAGAGAAACGTTTTGCAAAAAATAATTCATCACTAAAACTCTATCAGCGGTTATAATTAAAAATAAAAGTAAGGCATCGTTATTGGCTAACATCGAATTTTTTTCCCGCATAATTTGAATGTTTCTCAAAGCATAAATACACTTGTTTTCAAAACAGTATGTATTTAAATTCATTAACAGAGTAATATACCGGTTAAAGGTAGATTATGATGAAGGTCAGAGAAAATTCAACATGTTTTTACACGTGCAGGGCCCTATCTACCTGTAGTATTTATTTCTTCATCTCAACGTAAATCCTATCTTTCTTCATCCTGTCGATAAAATTACTGAATGTTTTCTTCGCTAGGGCTATTCTCTTCCTAATGACTTTTCATACTTTGCCCATTTTTTTCTAGCGTAATATTCCCATTTTCTTCTACCCAAGTAATTGAATTGTTCTACGTGCTCCAGTTTGTGTCTTCCTATACTTTTATGAGTAGCCTCGCTTTCTTTGCCCAAGAGAATCTCATTGCTTTTGTTTTATTATGATTCATCTTCATTCTCTTTTTATGACACAGCTTTTTTCAATGCATCTACCGAAGGTTGCAATTCTTTAGATGATCGACTACTCTATGCCTGGTTGTCTGCAAATCCAACCAACTTTATCACCTGGCCTCCTATACTTGAACTACCACATCTAGCTCTTCCCATGCCTCTCTTACCTACCATTCCTAAGCATAGATGTTAAAAATCAAAGGTGACAATCGGCAACCTTGCTTTACTCCATGACCTATAACTGCCCAACCTGATTCACCATCAGTTACCCTCATCTGTGCCCTTTGGCCCTTATATATAAGTTTTGGATAAGTTTCCTATGACACTGATCTATCACTATTTTGCTGAGAGTCTGCATTAGCTTCTCTTAGTTTACTCTGTCAAATACCTTTTCGAAATTTACAAAACAAGCAAATATATCCTGATTATACTCTATGTTTCTATCTATAAGTGTTCTCATAATTGCAATCGCATCTCAAGTTTCCCTCCCCTTCCTGAACCCAAACTGGTCATCGCCTAAATACTAATTTGCTTTAATCTCCAGCCTTCTATTTAATATTCTTAGCAAAATGTTTGCTGCGTACAAAATTTTACTAATTGTTCTATACTTCTCGCATTCTGATGCTTTTTTCTTCTTCGGGATAGGTATTAATACTATTTTCACTAAATCCTCTGCCCATACTCCTTCCTCATAGATCTTGCAAATAAGTTTGAAAAAGGATCGTCTCCCCATACTACAGTACCTAGATTCTTAGGTAACTCTGCAGGTAAGTTATCGGCTCACACGGATTTTCTTCCCTTCATCTCCCTTAATGCCCTCCCTATTTTGCTGTCAAGTAACTCCAGTCTGAGGTTATCCTTATCTATTGTTCTTTCATCCTCTATGTCTAGGTGAACAGGTCCAGTCTTGCTGTCATATAGCTTCTCTATGTATTCTCTCCACCTATCCTGGATATCTTCCTGTTCAATTAATATCTTCTCTGTTTTAACCTTAACCTTGGGTAGTTGTTTGCCCTCTTATACCACCTGATAACATTTTAACTTTAGCGTATAAAGAACTATTTCAGACTGGTAGAAGTTTTAGCACACATATCAAAGAACACGCCAGAAGTTACAAAAATATGGATTCCACCTCACCTTTTGCTGAACACCTACTTGATATCAATCACACGAGTGATTTTATACCAGAAATTTTACACGTTTTTCCCAAAGGCCTGAAAATGGACACACTTGAACAATTAGAAATTATCAGACAGTCAAATAATCTTTGCAACGATTTCCGCATCCCTCCCCTCTCCTTTCCAATAAAATTAACCTTCCTCGCCTCACCAGCCCTTAATCAAGGTGTTTTTTTTCCTTCCTCAACCCTGCCCAAATATATGTTTTTTCTCCCCTCCTCCACCGTAACTACAAGAAAAATTAACACAAATAACAAACTTCTGTACCTGACGATGCCATAAAGGGGTGAGATGTATCGTACATTAAAACTTTCATGGAAAAGTACTAAGTTTGTCTTTAATCATGAGTACTAATATAATTAACTTCTACTAAGTAAAGCTTGCCATTGTCAAGTTTGTAATGTAGTCAATTTAATATCTCCCAGTATCACCCGGCATTTTACATGTGTACCTATGCCTGGGGTGATGTTTAAACCAACTGTTTGTCACTACTAATTTATTTCTTCTACAAAATTGAACTGCCTTCTCACCATGGTCATTTCTTTTTCCTAGCCCATAACTTCCCACTTCAAAGTCAACGCTCCCTTCCCCCACCATAATTCATTCTAGTCATCCATCACTATCAGGTTTTTCTTTCCTGGGACTTCTCCAACTATTTCTTTGCATTGCTTGTACACCCCATCTATCTCTTCCTCCCCATTGTTGCTTATAGGCATGTATACCTGGACCAATGCGAAATTCGTCGGGCATGCTTTTATTTCTACCGCTGGTATCCTGTTGTCACCTGTTCAATGTTTACTACCCTCATCCCCAATTTTGTTTTCAGTACCATACCTACCCCATGTTGACTCTCATCTCCCCCACTATAGATTACCCTGTAACTATCACTCCAATAGTCCCTGCTATCCTTCCATCTCAACACACACTGCCCCAAAGCATCTATTTTCCCTTTCTCCATTTCCTGTTTAATATTCTCAAGCTTCCCAGCGCTCATCATTGTCCTTAGTTTCAAGTTCCTATTTTTACCACTCCATTCCTCCTCTTTCTCTTTTTCTAATCCCCGCTAATACTTGTATACTCTTCTGAAATTGTTGTGCAAGGATTTCATGTTATGATGACCGCGGAGGCCTTGCCTCCCCCCGCTGCCGGTCACAACACCCACCTTATTGGGTGGTATCCCGTAGGTGCCAGGATTCAAATATTTTAATATCTTTCATATTCTGGGTAATTAATAGTTGAGAGGGACTCTCACCCCTGCTTGGCAACAGTATTTTTAACGTGACATCATCACAAAACTACGGAACTACCTTTTGTCTGGCTCCTATCCTTCGACCTATCAGGCATGGATGGCACTACCAGGAGCAATATTAATTGCTCCTTCCAGTCCAGCTCTAGGGGTCTTTTGAACACGCAAGTCCTTCCACGACATCAAGGTTGTAGTTCAAGTGAAGAGATATTTTAATTGTGTGGAGAAAAATTCCCAAGTCACTGCTCACATTATATGTGCGATAGCTAAATGTCTGAATGTCAATATTAAAATTTAAACTTGCCAATCCCCATTGGGTAGGTAAATTATTGAAAATAACTGCTTAAAATACCAATTTCATTCAAGAGTTTAAGGAAATTGATGACAATATGAATACACTGGGAGATTTCATCCAAGTATTTACGAAGATTTAAAATGATTATAAATGTTAAGGACCCACAATTTTCTTCCAAATATTTGTCTTAACTTATTCATTTTCCCCAGCAATATCACCACAGTATAGTTCATGCATACCCGGCTCCAATATCTTTCAACTTCTCCAGAAAACATGTGTTAGAAAAAAGTTAGTTCCACATTATTTGTTCAGTACAGAATTACTTGCTTAGGTTTTATAGTCACTCAAATGACTATATTTCTCTCTCTCTATCATCTCATCGTCTCTAATAAAAATAGGAACCTGTCCATCCTGATGAAAATAAACAGTGATAGATAGTGTGATAGAAGCATGCCAAGGGCATGAGAGGACTGTGAAAACAATGTGATCAGAATTTGGCCAGAGGGTAACTAAAGTGTGACAATAGTGTAAATTGGGACACTAAAGTGGCCTGAAAGAGTAAGAAACAGTGTAATGGACAGTGTGAGAACACTGTCCACACAGTATGAGAACACCATATGCATGTACTATAGGGGAAAAAAGTTTCCCAACAAACGGAGTGCCGCCACTGTCGCTCTGAAGAAAAATTGGCATTTACTCCTATGGCATATTATTCCTAGGCAACGACGAGGGAAATTCAAAAACAGTAAGGTGATGGAATCATCATCGAAGCCAGTGACGGATTACTGGCCGCGTGCATTACCTGAGCGCTATTTGCACTAGCCTCCAAACGGAGGCACATTAGACGACCTTGTATGCATTTAAAACGTATCACTGAACTCGTTCTCGCCATGAATTCCTCAGAATTTTTTACCTTCCCTCTCTTTTTTCCTAGGATTTGCTCCTCCTCTCGCACTTTGGCAAGGTCCTGGGATACACCCAGTGTCCACTTCTCTCACTATAACCTACGATACTAACAGAACACCACCTTGAAAAAGTGTTTCCTCTTTTAACATATTCAATGCCGAGCACATTGATAGACGTGCTCCTGACTACTCCGACTGGCAGAGCACGTCAATTGACGTGGTCGTTCCCTTCCGAAGCACTTTCACTTTTTTCGAGCCGATTTTGACGACTTTCATGAAAATCGGGCCCGCATTGAATGTGTTAATTGTGAATACAAATGTATGTTCAATGTATCTTTCAAGCATGGCAGTAGATTTACTATGGCTGCGCAAAAAAAATAAGCTGTAAATGTGCAAATGCATAGTTTATAATAAAGAAAATAATAATTTAGTAAATACTCAAGTAAAAAAGACAAAAACAGTAAGTAAGAAAGATATAACATTTTTCTTCGTACTAATTTATTTATCCATGGCAACGATGCAAATGCGAAAGATTCGCACGTAACCCTTGGACGTAATTTGAGGTGGTGTTCTTAATATAGGTCCAGATCCAGCAGCAGAAATTGCTCTCCAAAAGCGCAGACATATATGCCCAGATCTATGTTTCCTTGTTATGTTTTTGGGTGATACCTGACAAACAGGAGGAATATTATTTTTTTTATAAGGAAATGTTATTAAGAGTACTATCACATGCTAAAGTTATATTTAATTACAATTGTGAGTTTTTCATTGCTAAACACGCCCATACTCAACACTTCTAATCTTTAATCATCGATGAAAGTTACGATATTCCAATATAATTGGTTCATATACTGGTATGAATGAGCAAAATCTATCCTCGCCGTTTAATTAGTTTCATTTATTGCTGACTTTCTTGTTGGCCTGCAATTTCTCATACCAGCTTCATTAGATGGTTTCTCACTATTCAGGTTCTTTTTAGTTTTATGTCCTCTTTATCACAGCCACCCCACCAATTGTAATAGGATTTTCATTAGGATGCTAATGTGTGCTGCCATCATCATCTCAAGGTGTGAATCTTGGTCTCCGCTTCTTTGTCGTGTTGCCATGTCTCATCCCCCTTCCTGTAGCGTTTTAGCCATAAATATACTGTTTCTATTCAAATGAATTGCCCTCGATACCTAAGTGACAATTGAGCCTACCTAAACCATCCCATTGATTTATCTCCTCTCACGCTGGACTTATTGGAATTTTGTAAATATCTGTGGAAGTCGTCACAGAGAAAATAAAGTGTCAGCAAAAGCAAATGCATTCAAATCCACATCCTATCTAACCTACCAATCAACTTCCATAAGTATTTTAGGTATAAGCTGCCTGTTGTCTTACCTATGCAGTTTTGCTAAAGGAAAACTGTATACCATTACCTGGTCTCGGTTGAGCCGTAGGAGAGAGTTCAATGGAACGTTTCAAATGCATGCAAGGTTATTAAATATCCCTCTGTTCTCATCATGGCCAGCGTGAAACATGCTTGGGGCAGGCGAGCATCCGGAAATCCATCAGCGATTTGGACGATCAGTCCAGCACCTTACTACATTTGAATTTCCATTGTCATGGCCGAGGCCTAGGAATAATATGCCATGAGAAATGAAAGTGGTTTTCCCCTGAGAGCAATTTTGGTGACGCTTCATTTGTTGGGAAACTTTTTCCCCCATAGTACAGTGTAGGACACCATGCTCACAGTGTGAGGACACGTTCCTCACAGGGTGAGTACACTGTGCAAATGGTGTCCACACACTGTTTGAACAAAGTCTTTACATAGTTTCTCATGCTTCCTGCACACTTTATGAGTCCCAATTTACACTTTTGTCACGCTGTAGTCACACTCTTGTCACATTCTACGGGCACTGTTTACACAGTTCTCTAACAGTCTTGGTATGCTTGTATCACATTGTCTGTCACAGTTTATTTTCACCAGGGTAGTGAAAGTAGGAATACAGCAGTCATTTTTTCAGCTATGTAGTTGCTGTGCAATAAATTATGTGTCATTAAACAATTAATGGCACTCACCAGTATGGAGTAGGATGTCAAGGAGAGGAATGTAAAAGATTACTCAGAGACTAAGAGTCCTTACTAAGGTCTCTTGTGGTGACTTAGGATTATTCTGCCAGCTCATCCATGCTTGCTTCACCCTTCCAAACCTCAAACTCCCCTTTAGCAAGTCCCACAAGGTTCTGCAATACCTAGGGTAACCATACGTCCTCTTTTTACTTGACATGTCCTTTTTTTCAGGTAAAATAATGCCCTTGTGGCTTTTATGAAAAGTAATAAAAAGTCCTCTTTTTTGGCTCCTGGGAAAAAAAATGCTTGTTTGATACACAAAAATATGTATTCACTGTACTAAATTGTGAAATTGCAACCGTAGCACTTTTGACCACAAATTCCTAGGTCACACTGGCACTAATGCCATCAATTAATTGATGTTTGGCTAGCTAAATTTCCTTTTTTTCAGCTTTCAAAATACCCAAATTGCTATTTTTTTTGAAAAGCAAGTGATCCAGATAAATTGCCAAAGAACATCTTTTCATCTGGAGGTGTCCCTATACTGTGAATACAGCACATTCTAGCAGTTTAAGAATTTCTGCAGCGATCAGTTATGATTCATTGTCTCATTATTATTGTCTAATATTATTTTCTAATCACTAACTCACCCTAATTTTACCCAGACCAATCACCAACAAACAGGTTATTTAATCACTGACTTGCCGTATATTTTCCCCAGAGCAATCACCAATGGGAGGGTTGTTTAATTGCCATTTTTCTTTATAAATGGAAAACATGAAAGGTGTAGTGTGTGCACAGTACAATTTTAAGCACTTCAACTGTAATACTTGCTGGGGAACCAAAAACTGTGAACAGAGATTTGTTCATCCTCCAAATATTCATGTGATAAGTGAAAATGACCGTAATAAGATAAAAGCATTTAATGATGATTATGATTAAATTGCTTTTGTGACCTGTCCTATATTTTACAATGGAAAATCTCTGGACCAATAAAATATTCTATTCTATTTTATTCTGGTGGAAAAGATAACAAAATAAGAAGTGTCCTCTTTTTTTAGAGGAAGTTTCCTCTTTTTTTAAATAATGGACCCATGGTAGCCCTAGTAATACCTATATATCTATCTTGATTTCACAGAAGTAGAATAAAATGGAGAACTTTATTTTCATTCCAGATTGTAGTCCATGACATCCTTGGACCTGCAAATATAAATATATTATGGCATGTTTTGGCTGGAATTCGCTTTGATTTTTCTGATCCATATCTCAACAAACTTCTTCGATTTATTAAGGAAAACATTGCCACAAATGAACTAGGAGGAAAGATTGAATTTGCATTTCCAAAGTTGGCTCTGTTATTTCCATTTTTGACTGATGTCTCCACAAGGTATAAAAAAGGAAAAGAAATATCTGATTTTATGACGGTGAGTATCCAAAACAGACATGGATAAATGACTTCTGGCTTTCCCGGTGAACAGCATAGATGAAATTTTCTCGGAATTCTAACCAGGTAAGAGTTGGCTCCATGCCTATGTTTTGACAGCTGACTCTGCTGTCATCCTCAAGGTGATGACTGCCTTGACAAAATCCCAACAACTTATCAGGTCAGCAGAGGAGGGTGTCCCCTGATTGGTTCCATTCTCCCACGTTTTTCTTATGTTGTGGATGACGTGTTTCCAGGTGTTTCTGAGGTGAAACCCAGCGTCCCGGTTTATCTTTCTCTTCTCTAACCTGATTTCAATCACCTCCTTGACTATTCGGTCCCAATACCTGGTGGAGCGACAAAGTATTCTTGTTTTTTCAAGATGGATTTTGTGGCCTTGAAGGAAGCTGTGCTCAGCCACTGCTGACTTGTCCGGTTATCCCGAGAAAATTTCATCTAGACTCTATGGACTTAGTAACAAGCCAATATGGCTGCAAGTGATTCACTTCTTCAAGAAATATAAAACCAGAAAGTTATATTAAATTCCGTTGCAATCAAGCCCTCTGATATGGAAGTTGAAGGGATCAACTGTGCATGCATATATTCACATCTTGATTTTAAAATTTTGCTTATCATTGGCCATTTTAGCCTGTTTGAATCTTATTACCTTTACTGCCAACATTGTTTAAGGTATGAGTGTCGGATTTTCACAATTGAAAAACGCTCAATTGGGATGAAAAATAGCTTGATTGTCTCTGTAAGAAGGATATCCAAAAAATTATGAGCACCATACCTGTGAGAGTAAATTAAAAGTCGCAAGGATAATGATTTCATTCAATATGGATTTATTGTGATTTTAGATATGAATCACAGCATCAACCCTTTCAATGCAGCACTGCAGGATGATACTTTAGCCAGTGTTAATATGATTTATTGCATAATTCCATTTATTTTGCCTTGTAACACTGACGCATGCTGTTGACTCTGAAAACTTGTGATCCAATGTATTGGTACATGCTATATAAAGAAATGCTATATTCATTTGGAAAAAAAGATCTATTACAGCAATGATAAAGTGAAGGGGTGTCAATGATAGGAAAATAAATTATAATATTTGCTACAGAAAAAATTCTATGACATAAAACTTTGAAAATTACAAATTATAAAAAAATATAATAATGAAAACAAAACACTCTTAGAAAAAAAAGAATAAATCTAAATCTTAATACCTTACAAAATTTATCATAATGGAATTCACAATTTTTCAAGCAAATTTCCCTATATGGTATAAAATATACACAATAACTTAAATTTTTTAAATGAAATTCCCAAAAACAAGGGTGCAAGCAAAGTCCTGGTTCACCCTCACAGTCAGGACCACAGTTTTTCTAATTCCCGTAGAGATGGATACTCTATATCTCTTCTGCTCTTTTTTCCCTTTCTCCCCAACAGCTGTTGTAGCGGGAAAGTGGATGAGAACCCTTTTTGTTTGTGGAGAAAGAGTCAAGGCATTTGTCCTGCTGGAAAGTAAGGACTCTAAAAACTAAAATCATACAGGCTATTTTTTTCCCGCTTATTTGTTGAATAGGATATAGCTGTTCACCAGCATAATCTGACAAATATGTTTTGTGCTCACAAGTGTAGTACCACGAGAGCGGGTCGCTATGAAATTACTTTGATACCTATATGCAAATAAACAAGATATGTGCAGCTATGGCTTCTGATTTTCCTCTGCCTGGTTACATAGTTGTTACAAAGTTGCTTCAAAACTGAGAGGAAATCAAGGCAGCATCTCTCATGTCTTTTCATCGAAGACAAAAATCCCATCCTCTTTCCAGTGAGTACCTAATGGCCTCACCCTTTGGCAATTTTTGGCCTAAAACCTCCATAGGATTTCCTTTCCTGTTCACTCGTAGGGTTCCTCTGCAGCAAGTTTCACATGAAAGCAGATCTCTAGTTAGTGGTACATTATTGTAGTAGTTATTCAGGTAAACACTATGTCCATAATTCATTAAATTATGTAAAAGTTTATGCACTACTTTATTGCCATGCCCTTTTCCTCTCAAATCATAATCAATGGAGCCTGCATAAATTATCAAACAGTGGACTAACCCGGCAGGTTCACAAATCATGTATATTTTGATGCCATGTTTGTGTTTTTTACCCAGAAGGTATTGGCAAAAAATCAAGTGGTCTCTTTAGAGTAGCATTGACCCATTAATGCACAATTCCCCTCCTGAGAAAACAGATGGAAGCAGTTTAGAAGGGGTCTAGGTGTCTAATATTATACAGACGCTCTCCGGGAGCACGACCCTTCTCATCAGGATTTTTAGCAAAGTGCAGTGCTTGCATTATCTCTAGAAAATGATCCCTCGGCATCGACTACTGGAATATTGCCTCTCTCATGGGTGGACAGGGTTCAATGTCACTTTCCTAGCCACTTTCTCCAATGCCGGAAGAATATTGGAAGCTTGATGACCCACTCGATGAATTGTCATCCGATGACTCCCACAAGGCCAAGGAACATAATTCCTGTAGTGTTTTTCTCAGGTGTATAGCTAGCTGCGGGGCTAAAGTAAAATATTTTAATATTTTGCGATATATTTTAATCAGTAGATGATTGGCTAACGAGACATTAACCCTTTCGCTACGAACGTCGGAAATATACGACAGTAGATATCCTGACCAGGAAGACGAACGTGGAAACTATGCAATGGAGATTTTCCTACGCAAACAAATGAACGTCGCATATTTGCGACGCTATGCTTTCTCCCCTTTCTGGCACTTGCAGGTACACATCTTCTACGTTTTGAAACCCAACGCAGCGGGGTCAGGCCTTTCCCTCATAATCTGTGAGCAGGAACCTGGGCCCTTCCTCGCATTAGCACACTCTTTGCGGCAAGGGTCCCCTGTCATAAGATTGTTTATTCAGTGATTTTGCTAAATAAATATTTGTTGCTTTCACAAAATATAAAATCAGAATTGAACTCCTTGTTTTATGGTGAGTGTTTACAATGTTTAAGCGTAATTCTACCATCAATATTAACTGGTATCTTGATTTCAAGATATGAGTCAAGATTTTTTGCATTGAAATAGGGTATGCAATAAAGCCGTAAATATTGATGATAGAATTTTGTTTAAAATTTGTAAATACACAGTAAAAAACAAGGAATTTATTTTAAAGTCTACAATTTGAAAGCAAGCGACAAATACACATGTAGAAAAACCAATAAATTAACGATTAGTTGACTGTGAACCCTTGCCGCTGGGAAGGTTGTTTACCTGTGACCAGTTGAGCATAACTGCCCCCAGAGTTCGAGATAGTGACGAGTTCCCCACAAAGAGGGGTCGAAAAAGATAGGAGCTGAGTGTGAGAATAAAGCTGTGAGAACTTTCTCCATAAGGATGCCTCACAAAAATGGTCCTTTCAGAGAGGAAGGAAGAGTCTCTTGGGACTCAGTTCAGTAGACATACATACATAGGAGAGAATTCCACCGTCTCGAAAGGGTTAAATTACTGTGTCATACTTGAAAGTTCAGAAGGACCAGGCATTTTGTCATCGATCTGGCCAGTAGCAGGAGACAGTGGCGTAGTCAGGTTTTGGGTCAAGGGGGGGGCAGAAAAGGTTTAGGGGGGGCCGAAAATTTTTCGGGGGCGCCGACTCATAAATTAACCAGTTTACTAAACTTTACAAATTTTGGTGATGCAATAGATGGATGGGTATGTACAAAATATGACAATTCACAGCATTTATACACATTTATTTATACGTATGTGGGACTTTAGAATGGAATAGAGCAGTGCCAGAAAACAGGGCGGGGGGGCTTACGCCCACCTGGCTACGCTACTAGCAGGAGATGTTTTCCCACCATTGTAAGTGGCCTGAGAGACACTTCTGTTCATTATGAAAGTTGAAAAAAAGCTTGTTGATTCTAAATGAAAAAATAGGAAATCGTACCTAATTTCAACAGGTTAGTAGATAAGAGTTAAGTAAATGAAAATTTAAAAAAAATCTAATAAAAAAGGTATTAAAAATGTATTATTTCAGAAAAAAGCTATGATGCTATGTATGATTTTATTGAGATAGCAGCTTTAAGGATAAATTAAGAGAGTTCAGAAAAATATAAATAGTATTCAGTTACAAAAATATCTAAATTCATGCAGCACATAAATGTTTTCAACAATTAATGCTTATATGTAAAAGAAACTTAAAAGTTCTCATCTCTAGAGTGAACGAATGAACTTGTTGAAAGACGAGATCAATTTGAAAACTTGAGGGAACCAGCAGGAACCATGAAAAAAATATCCAAAAGTCACAAAACAAAATATTTACAAAGAAAAAATGTTACAATGATGATCAATTGTTAAAATACTGCTGCAATGAGTCAGTAGTCACATGTAACAAAAACAACGTCCATTGGAAAATATCACACTGATTCTGCAGAGAAAAAATTGTAAAAATGTGAAAAACTGCAGAGAGGCAAAAATTTGGTGAAACCAGAAACAAGTGCATGACAGAATGGCCAGAAACCAACTGCAGAGCGGAGGGAAAAAAGCTCTTCCAAACAGCCGCACGTAGTTCCCTTATTCCCATTCACAATGAGCCCAAAGGCATGACAGCCCTGGCTGTCATCCCCATTGAATGGGCTAATAGATATCAAGGGGGGTTGGGAGAGGAAAATCATTTCCCTCAGGTCGGGAGAGGAAAAGGATAATGTTTGAGTGTGAGAATCTACCAGGGGTATCACTTTTACATGGTCTCTCACATAGTTGGGAAAGTTTCCAAAAAAAATTAACTGACTAAAGTTAAAGGTAATCTCTGTAAAAGGTAACTAGTCAAAGTTAAAAGTTACTTTTCTGAAAAAGTAACTGATTAATGTTAAAGTTAAAAAAAGTAACTTTTACGTTAAAAGTTACTTTTTCAATTACTTTTTAGAAACTTTTAAAAAGTAACTATGAAAGCTATTTTTCATAATTGGGATAATATAAATATAAACTTCAAATTCAAGAAAAATTTATTTCACTATTACTTAAAAAGTCATTAAACTTTAATTACATTCTCATTTCAAAATTTGTATTAGACATCCGTCCCAGTTGACAAATTTTTGCGGTCACTTCACTCAACCCTGCCGATGATGGAATGTCGCCGAGTAAGTTATGCATAAACTGGCACAATTTACAGATACGTTACTTTGAATAAACCCGTCCCCCTCGTTACCGAACATACCCAAGCAGCAGATAATGTCCATAAAATATCCATAGAATGTTACAAAATAACTTCCTTAATATCCATAAGATATCCAGCATATCCGTAAAACCTTTTATGAACATCCATAAAATATCCAAAGTTCCCACTTTGAAATATCCAATGAATATCCAGTGCTAACATCCATACAACATTATCGCACAGTTGTGTGGATATCTATACAATATCCATGGAGCACCAAAAACCACCCCTCCCAATTGTTTATTCTATTGAAATTCAAATTTTCTTACACTGTATCATCCCCTATTGTACCAACAAATATTGCCAAAAACAGAATCTTATCATCTCATATGAAAATCATAAGCCATCCAAAGTGACATTTGATCTGCTAAAATACTTCAGAGGCAGAACATTTTAAACCCAACTCCAAGCTCCTGAAATTTTAACATATATGGTTATTGTGCTTAACATTCACGAGCCGGAATATCGTAATACCTCTCCACTGCCTTCGCTGCTCTCTCAAAATAAAAAAAGATTTTCTGCCATTTTTCATTTTGAATGTGCTATTGAGCAATGGCATGATGGATGTTCTACATTGCATTAGTTCACAATTATATAATACCATGTACCTACCTAACGATTAGCTACTTATATCGCCTAATTATCGACTATTACGACTCATCGCACCCAATCTCTCATCTTATGCTGAATGAACATCGTTGAGAAAGACGTATATATGTAGTCACTTCCGTGGATAAATGTGACTTCGAGAACTATAATCATTAAATGATAATTCCGTGATAGTTTGAGGAAATACCATCAAACCTTGATAAAAGTTATTTGCCATTAATTAATGCCAGATAACTGTTATCCTATATTGCCACATAGTATGCATATAAATGCAATTTTACTGCAAATAAACGAGATTTTTCCAATTCCTGCACGTTAGCTTCAGCGTTGTAGCTAGGGGCTGGCCAGGCAAGCGGCTGCCAGGGGCGCACTTTGCAGACCCACAGCCTACGGACCATAAATCGAGGTAATATTACCTCGATTTATGTGGTATCAACCAGTAACTGTCGTTTTTGAGCAGCTTGATTCTTCTTGAATATCCTTATCGGAAAGTGGAAAGCACCGCTTCCGTACATTTCGTGCACACTACTGTGACCGGTCAAGGAAGCGGAACATTTTCGCCAGGGATACTGTTTGGAATAACAATTTTTTAAGGTAATAAGTGCCACTTCTTGAATTGATGGTAAAGGTGATAAAGAGGAAGGAAGATATACTGATTGTTTCCAATGTGATATACATGAATCATTTTAATGATAATATCATATTTTTGAAAATTATAACATGTTTAAATTTTAAAATAATAATTATATTTATTGTCAAAATATCCATCGTGTAATAGCAACGTCTTTTGGATAAATCAACCTTATTTAGATATTCGATGGATATCCTCTGCTGCTTGGGTATGGATATTTCGATGTAATATCCATAGAATGTCCACATAATGTTACAGGTTGGACCTAACGTCTTTTGGATATTGGTAACCATTTATGGATATCCATACAACATTGTCTGCTACTTGGGTAGGTTTTTTGGTGATCCCCTTTCTCTTGTTCAGCTAAGTAGTATTGATGAAATATGTCGCCGAGTAAGGCATTCGTGCCCTCATGGACATGGTCCTCAAGTGGTCTCGTGTGTTCTCGTCTGAGGGTGCGCTCCTAAACATTGGGGGTCACTCCACTAAACCCCGCTTTTGTTTGGATGTATTCTGTCTATTATGTCTGGGCCTATTCATTGCATTCTTGAACAAATACCCAGCTATATTGCATTATTAGATACCATTTTATTTTCCCCTTTGTCTGTTGGGCAAGCTTTGCACCCAAATTAGAACAAGTCGACATTCGCCAAAAAATAACGAAAAAAATTAACTGAAGTTAGTTTTGTATCAGTTAATGTAAAATTTTAACGATTAAAAGTTAACTCTCCTAAAAAGTAACAGTTAAATGGTTAACTAACTTTTTACGATTAATTTTAATCATTAATTTTTAAATCGTTAATCCCAACTATGGTATCTCAGGTCTCTTGAAGCAGGCAGCTCAGATGAATTGGTATCAGAGCACTTTGCTTGAGTTGGTACCTACTCTTAAAGCAAAAAAAGCCCTTAAATTCTGGCAAGATAGGTACTGTATTATTTGATGTATATAACCTTGTAAATAATTTGATTCAACTTTATGGCTACAGCCAGCTATGAGTCTCCCAACTTACCTTGAATATATGTGTCTTTGGAATCAGTAGCGGAGGATTATATGAAGATCAGTTTTCATTGAGTTGATGAGTATATCAGAGAAATCCAAGCAAAAAGATTGAAAGAGTTCCCTTGGTGGGTATATGATGCTTATTTATTTCTGGTTTCATCCATGATTTTCCAAATTAATGGTTCAAATCAGCAGTCATTTAAGGTACACATTGAAGTCATTGGTGACCCCAAGGGGGGGTGGGGGCAGTAGGGGCAATTGCCCCCCAAAAAACCATTTTGCACATAGTTTGTTACGAATTTCTGGGACGAGACCCACGAACCCCCCTTTTCCTGGGGGGTATTCCATGCCCCAAGAGCCGCTGGTGCCCCCCCAAACCTATGGTCCGGAGCCGCCCCTGATTGGAGTATCCATATTATACAAATGTATAAGGCTAGAGAATGACATTATCCAGACAGCTGCCAGACAGTCATAGGGAAATATGTATAATTATTCTGCTCTCTTATATTTTAGTCCTACATAGAAGAACATAAAAAGAATCTTGACCCAGACAATCCAAGAGATTTTATGGATATTTATATAACTGAGATGAACAAGAGAAAGGATGATCCTGACTCAACATTCACAGGTAAATTTATAGTTTATTTCATTCATGTTTGAATTGAATTGATTAAAATGTGGCATTTAAGTTATGAAATGACTAACCTACGACATAGTGATTCAAAAATTCCTTCATTAAGAATATATATGGTTTCTGAAAATAAAAGAGAGTAATAATTAAGAAAACATTAATCAATATAAGAAGTGATATTTCATGCACCAACTTTCACTTTTGTACCTTAAAAAATTTGATTTAATGTCTACCCACCACTTCAAAAAGCTATTTCTTAACTGACTGACTGACTCAATCATCAACAGCACACCCAAACTATTGAAGCGCTGAACTTAAAATTTTGAGGATATATAATCCTTTTACATTACAGGTGCTCAAAAGAAAAGTTTTTCTTTAGTTTACAATTTAATTTGGGTCTAAGTGTTTGAATGTTTTTTTTCAATTATTGCCGTCTTACCTTTGAGTATTGAGATATATCTTGATTTTTATTTGTTATCTTCAATATTTTGCGACAAAAATTCTTGTTATTCTGCAGAACCCTAATCAATGAAATAGCTAAAAAAAAATTATCTTGAATCCCAGTAATCCAGCCCCCTGATTTTACGCATTTGTGAAATTGTAGTCATAATTAATGTAGAATAACATTATTCAATGGCTTTTATTATGACAGATAAACAACTTCTTGGAATTGGCCGAGATTTGTTCTTTGCTGGATATGACACCACTTTCAACACTATCGTGTACTCTTTGCTGTACATGATACTCAACCCAAATGTTCAGAAGAAAGTTCAAGAGGAACTGGATGAAGTAATTGGCAAAGACAGGCTTCCATCTTTCCAGGACAGGGACAGGTACCTAATGTGTTTGATAAAATTATATTTTCTAATGCTGCTGTTACGATTTCAAAACTCATGCATGAGCAAGGTCTGATATTTAGTTTTGAAAAAAAAACACTAAGTACATAGGTACATAATTTCATAGACAATTAGGATAAAACACTCAAATGGCTGAAAAAAGTTTAAGCACCACACATCAGAACAAGCACATGCCAGAAAATAAAAGTA
Source organism: Pyrrhosoma nymphula (assembly GCA_963573305.1). Lineage (NCBI taxonomy): Eukaryota > Metazoa > Arthropoda > Insecta > Odonata > Coenagrionidae > Pyrrhosoma > Pyrrhosoma nymphula. The sequence goes on from OY754334.1 coordinate 45,764,786, forward strand.
ATCCCACTTAGCCTAGCTTTGGCGGATTACAAAAATACTAATTCCTCGCCAGTGACCAACCACAGGACACAAACACTCAACACAACAATGGGATCCTTCACTTGGTTCTTAGGGGGCCCTGTTTAGGATGCTGGGGTTATGATCACCAAGCAAAGATAGATCTGTGGTTTTTTACAGGAATGGGATTCTGCACTATGGACAATCACCGAGCACACTCACACCTCACAAACACCCAAAAATACACTCACTCAAACAGGAACAACTTCTGATGGAAAACTAACTCATAAAGTATGATGTTAACAGTAGTGGCAAGGCAAAAGAAAAAAGAGGGATGATACAAAGAATAAAAAAGAAGATGATGAAATGTGTTTGACTTGCATACACATTTTGGCCACAAGGTGGTCCTCTTCTGCAAACTAAAGGCAAAAAAGCTCTCGTAACACAAGGTTTCAAGCGAATTGAGAGGAGGACAAATAGTTGAATAAATATGTAATAATTATGAATATGTACAATGTAATGTCATAATTAACAGTTCAGTGATACAGGTGATAAAGTTCTGTTTACAAAGTTTTGAGATAGTGAAAGACACAGTCAAAGATAAATTAAAAATATAGTCCATTTTCACGCCTTTGGGAAGTACGTGGACATACTTGAACAAATAGAAATTATCAGAAAATCCAATAACCGTTGTAATGAATTATTATTTCTGCATCCCTCCCCTCTCCTTTCCGATTAAAATTAATTTTTCCCACCTCACCAGTCCTTAATCAACATGTTTTTTTCTCAACCCTGCCTGAATATTTGTATTTTTTCCCTCCTCCCCCATAACTACAACAATTAACACATATAACAAACTTTCTGTACCTGATGATGCCATAAATCGGTGAATTGCGTCTTACAATAAAAATATTTGTAGAAAAGTATTAAGTATTTTCATTAATCATGAGTACCAGCATAATGAACTTCTACAAAGTAAAGCCTACCACTGTCAAGTTTAAGGCTGTACCTATATAATTTTTGCCGCTGATAAAGCATAGGAGTTCAGTATGAAAATTCTCTCGGTATACATACATAATTGCAACTGCTCAGCAATACACAAGGAATCCATTTCCAAGTTTAAATATTTGGAGCATAGAACAAATATTTGTTTAGCAAAATCAATGCAAGTACAATCAGCTGAATGCAGATTCATGCTGTGAGAGGGACTGCTAATGGATCTGAGGGTAGAGAACAGATGCTGAGGAAGGGCCTAGGCTCTCTCTGAGTAGGATCTCAAGGGGTAACAGCCTACCTGGGATTATTGCTTCAGCAGTAGTCATTTCCCTTCTCCTCATGTTGGCAATAGCACACATTTGTTCCTTTGCATATGAAAATCCTTGTCGGCTATAGCAGGTATTCATATTTTTGCATAGGAAAATCCTCCGTATTGTTAGCTATAGATAGGCTTACCAATTGTCCCGATTTGGATAGAACAGTCCCAGTTTGAAGGATTTGTTCCAGTGTCCTGCCCAGTTAGCTAATTTATCCCAGCAGACACTGAAATGTTTTGAAATGTCTCCTTGAAGGCTCTAAACTGACTATTGAGTCAGTCAAGAGCCTTCTCAATTGGTTGAAGGGAAGAACCCCTGTGACAGAAACCAAAATGAGCAACATCACTATTAAAATTTTCCTGAGTAGCCCAGAGAAAGTACATAGGTACTTGGTGGGAGCCAAGAATGGTTCAGCCACCCCACTGGTAGCAAGAATCAAACTTGGTAATCCAGAGTTTGGTACTAAAACAAGTCGCCACAGCTGCAAGTAATAACCCACACAGCACACTGACATCTCTTGTACATCTGTGGGATATCTTGCCGGGATATTGTGATATCCCTGGGATATCCACATATGTCCCACTACCACAATAGGACGTCCATAGGATATCCAAATTTCCACGCATATGATGCCCACGGGATATCCCAGGATGTCTTACAGATGTCAGACGGACATCCCGTCAATAAAGTGAAACAAAACCAAGGGAGTTTGGAAGTGGGGTGGTAGCAGAGAAGCAGTGCAATAAAATGCCTTGCAACTGCACTGGCACATGATCCACACACCCTTGTAAATATATGAGTTGGCTCACCCTTGCTGCCTAATGAGCTGGCACCTACTTGTCCTCTCCATTGACTCTTCCCTGCTCTCTCAAAATAAAAAATGATAATTCATATTTAAATACTATTTATCTACATATTATAAGGTGATGGCATACTACAGTAAATTAAATTATTATCCGACCTTGTACCTACCTATTGACATTGTACTTTCTCCCATGATCAGCTACCCTACGGCTATACGTGCATATTATCACACCCGCCATTGATAAGCTAGCATCGAGAAAGTCTTATATACCTGGCCACTTCGATGGATTAATGTAACTTCGAGAGCTAATTATTTAATGGGAATTCCATGATAGTTTGAGAAAATATGATCACATTACAATAACAATTATTGGCATTAATTAATTAAAACCTATATTGCCACATAGTACGAATGTAAATACAATATTATGGAGAATAAACAAGATTTTTCCAATTCCCTGAGATTGGCTTGTGAAAATTTAACATGTTAGGTCTACAACTTTCAAAAACTACCTATACTTTGTGCGTGCAGATCTACATTTACGTAATTAAAAAATTTGTACACATTAAATATGGACTTGTGGCACCATTCAACTAGCACCCGGTCTAGCTGCAACGTCCTTGTCCGCCCAGCTATCCTCGCCGAACCTTCGAGAGGACGGGAGAAGATTCTGGAACCCTTGCCAAGAACCTTCGACGAAGCGTATATATATAGATGCCACGTATGGTCATCGCCAGACCAGAACAGACCTGAGAGATAGGAGCACGAACAAGTGAATTGTATCAGAAATAATAAAGGAAGTTTTCAGGAGACCGTGTGTATAATTCTCGGCGCCTTCTCCCACAGAATTATTTACGTAGCACTGTTAATGCAATTATTACAGACTTCGGCAGAAATACAGAAACAACAAAAATAATTTATGTGCTTGCGGTGATGAAACATCTCAGAGACATTCATGGGACGTATTCTGGATATAAGGAGTATGATGCAAATTTTCAGTAGATATCAACAATAAGTTAATTTCTGAGGCGATCCACACATGAAAAGGATAAACATGCATTAGAACGTAAAAAAATATCTAAAATATGACAATTCCGATGGGACATCTCAGGGATGTCTTAGAGATATCAGGGACATCAACGGGATATTTGAGACTAAAATGGGATATCCCATTTTAGTCTCAAATTTAGAACACTCAGTTTTTAGAAAAAAAATTTGTGGAAACAAGTATTTTTGTATTACTGTTGATCTTAAGGTTAGAGTGGAGCTATTTCTTGGAAATGATATGTAGTCCTCCCATAAAAACCCTTATTATCACCACTTTACTCCTGGAGAGGCACTTGGTCTGCGATGGGGACATAGATATATCTTTATTTTTTCTTCTTTAGGAAGCTGACAAATCATTTTTTTAATTTAGATTTAACTAATTAAAGAATAAATGCAAATATGTTTTCTCATGTATCATCATGTTTCTTTCAGTCACCTTATACCATACACTGAAGCAACAGTATTAGAAATACTCAGATCAAGTACAGTAGTTCCGCTGTCAGTTCCTCATGCTCCACTGCTTGCCCTGAAGGACATAGAATTTAGAGGATATGTTATACCCAAGGTAAAAAAATACTTTAGTTTAACATGTCATAATTCACAACAAAATCTGCTGAGCATAGTACAAGAAAATATTTAATTTTAACTGATAAGCAACTGCCAAATTTCTAAGTTTATTGTGGAGAAATATGAAGCTTTGTTCATGCTTACTTATAAACCAAAAATGTATTCACATATTTTTCCAATTGCTACAAATATGCACTCATATTCATTGCATGCTTAAGATATATAGTAATTGCATTCATCATGTTTGAGAGAGGTTTTTACAGTGGCAGAAAAATTATTTTTGAAAAATTTTTTGAAAAATTTATGAAAAATTTTAGCAAAATTTACCAATGCAAAATTTTCTGAAACCTTAAACTAATAGAATTTTTACTGATATGGGTACTCAATAACTTGGCAGTTTTCATAACAATCTCAGTCTTCCATCATACAGAGTGGCACTGAACCATTAAAATCACCCTACTACCTCTTCTTCTGATGACTTTTTCTGATTAAACCATACATTCTATACGAGGAATAATAATCCCATGTGTATCTTAAACATTCATTATACACTATTTATAGGAAACCCTTTTAGCAATAAAGGTCACAGTGACTTAAAAATTCTCTCACATCAATGCATGACTTAACATTCAGATGATAATTAGGTGAGATCACTGTGTTATGTGTGATTACAAATCAAGTGTCATTATTAATTCATGCATACAAGGTAGAGTAGGCAAGGCTACCAGCCTCGGCAGTGTCCATGTAATGAGCTAATTTCCCACCAAAATGTGTGTTGCTCTTTGTGCATGCTATAAAAATAGGTATTAATTTTTTAATAAAACATCATTATGAGGGTGCCATCTGCATACATGCCAGGCACATTAACAATGCACCTAAATAGATGTATATATATATGCATCAGGTAGTACTTTTTGGAGCGGTGTCATGATCAGTACACAGTGAATTCATTGTGATCATTATTAATATATTTTAAAGTGAAGGATATAAAATATAGTACCTACCACTTAAATTCTGAAGTAACAATCATTCATGCTTCCCATTAAAAGCTCACTGGTATACTCTAGAAAAAAGAATCTGGCTTTCTGTTTCCCCTTCGAATATGCAACCAGAAGCACACTGAAGTTGGGCTGTCTGAAATTTATAGCTCGGCCAAATCACCTAAATCATGCAGCTACAAATAATTTAAGGAAATACTTTGAAAATGCACAGATACATAATTAATAATCTTTTACTTTCCATGCAAGGATTCAACAATTTTGGTAAACCTTCATGAACTACACTATGACCCTGAAATATGGGGCGATCCAGAAAACTTCCGTCCAGAGAGATTCATTAATGCTGAAGGAAAGGTTATTCGTCATGAGGCTTATATGCCATTTGGAGTGGGTGAGTACTCTCTTTGCCCTGTTCAAAACAGCACAAAAGCAATTCTAAGCAGTGATGTGAACAAAAATAAAATGAAAGTAAAGAATTAACAATCCTTGAAGGGTTTTGTAACAGGAAAGCACTTTCAGTTACCAAAAAGAAATGAATCTGCAGTAATATGATCTATGACAGAATTAAAAAGTAAGGAAACATTTTGGACCTAAAATACAATTGGAGTAAGATATGATACTCCAATTATGGTTCTCATATCCCAATGATTTGAGATTTAGATCCAAAGACTACCAATAAGTAAAATAATTCAGTGCCAGCTGTAAAAAGTAAGGGCAAGTTGAGAGATATTCAGGGTGTGGACCAAATTCTAGAACTGATTATTATGGTTGGTCATGGGGTCATAGTTTCTTCTTTGGCAATGTCATTATTGTTATCCAAAACGCTAACTTCTCAGGAAGTGAAATGGTCACTGTTACTGTTCTATGATCGCACTATATCAATAAAAACTAGTAATTTTTAGCATCTGACAAATTTCGAAGGATGGCGATCCAATTTTAGCTCTCTTGAGTGGCATTAAAGAATAACAGTGATGGGTGTGATCGTGGGTGTGATCTTCGGCCCCCCCCAGAAGGCTCGTGGCTCCCCCCAGAAAAATTTGACAAATCGAAATTGTGGCGGCCTCGCTTCACACAGCGCTGGCAAAAGCGCACCTGCGGCCGAGCCACAGCACGGTGGCGCGGTCCTTTTGGCCCCGTTCACACATTTCCGGGGAAAAAACACCCCCTCTTGAAGTGGGGGTACCCCCCCGAGGGTTGGAGGTCCCATGGCCCCTCCCAACCAAATTCCCTTGCTACGCTCATGATCACACCCCATGTCATTACAGGATGTATGAACTTTGCTGTCTTCATCTACTTATGTCCAAAATAATTTATTTTCTATTACATAAAACCTCTAATTTTAAAAGAGAACTAAACTCTACTTGCAACCTTCTATTAATAGGTTTTTACTCCACTCGAAGCATTGTGGTTCTGGAGTGAACCCAAATTGTTAATCAACATGTCATTTTGAACTAAATATTTTCAGCACTGAATAAGATAATTCTTCTCTGAAGTTCATAAAACAGGTTTTGTAAATTTAGTTTCATTTTCCTTTGCATTCCTGATCGTAACTGGTATTTCTGATTTTTAATGTTAATTTGTATTCTATACTCAAATTTCATTCATAGGTATTCAATTCATAGCAATGTTCTCAAAGGTTTTCTCATATTTATTGCAGGCAAACGATCATGTCTTGGAGAAGCCCTTGCAAGGAATAATGTGTATCTTTTCTTTGCTTGCTTGATGCAAAGATATACAATGCGTGTGCCAGAAGGAGAGCCACTGCCCTCTAGAGAACCCATAGGCAACATTACGATAATGCCGAAGGAATTCAAAATCCAAGTGCGCCACAGGAATTGATAAATATTGCTTAGTTAATGGAAAAGTAATTTTTATAATGAAATACCTAAAGGGTATTGTGATTACAAACATCCCAAGAAAATTTTTTGAAAAGCGACTGGATTTATAAAATAAACTGTAAAATACGTGGGAAAAAATTGAATTTATTTTTTATTATCAAATGATGAAAGTATTTCAATTTTTAGTGGTAGAAAATATGAACTTAAAACTTATTCTCTTCATCTATGCACAGGTTTGTTTTGACTTAACTGTAATAAAATTTCAGTTTCTAGGCAGATGCAACATTTTTGTGACATCTTTGCATGCCATAACAGACTGAAATATTACCACTAATAAGTAGGTAATTCAAAGCAGTTAAAAAAACATTATTTTTCTCACTGTGAATTTCATGCATTTTAGAGACTCCTCAATGGGTGATGGCCTCAAATGATTAAAAAATTTGAATTTTGTCGAAGGTAAGTGAATAACTTCTGTCCTTAGTCCTGGTTGAAGTTCTTAGGATTCTTGCGTAAATTACTTCAACTGTGACCAATAACAGAAGGGTAGAGAGATGGAAACCCATAATTACTAGAAGAACCCAAACCACCCCACCCACACTCTTCCCATGTCACCATAAGAATATGTATAAATGAACCCATCTGAGAACCCATCATCAAACCTTTGAAAAAGCCCCTGGCATTGTGGCGAGATGTGGGATTTTAAACAGTCCTTGACACAGATAGTTTCAATAGAGCTAGATATTTAATCACTGACTAAGGTCCATAAAATTTTTAATTAGATATTGAAAGTATTCCATTGTGTTTCAATGACCCTTTTACTTGGCAACACATTGGAGGCAGGGTGTGTGAAGACTGCTATGGTCATTCTCATAAATTCCACTGCATACCCATAGTAATTATTACATTTTTAACAATAATAAAATTTGGTTATTCTACTAGCTGTAAGTTTTCAATTCAAAGATTCAGGATGGATTTTGAAATTAGATGGTGAGAAATGGTACTTGAAGAGTTCATTTTGATGGTAATAAAAATTAATAATTGAATGCAATTATAAAATATACGTTTAAATGCAATTTAAAATTAAAACGTATTTGCCAGTAGCAGTTTTTGTGCATACACCAACAGCTACCTAGTATATTGTTGACTGGCTGCAAAAGGGTAAGCAGAGTGAATATTTAAAATAACTTCCTAGGGAAAATGAGAAAATATATCAATAGTTTAATAATCCCTAGCAAAATGGAAGGGATGGAACCCCTCTTCTTCCACTTTTATCTAATACTCTAAGTTTATCATTTTGCTTTATATTTTCAATATTTTCTAATCGGATATAGGTAAATGAAACCTATCGGATATAGGTAAATGAAACCTAAACTATAGTATTGTTTACTTCAACATTATCTTATCTTACCATCCTGATGGCACAGTGAGACCTAAATAAGAGGGGTGACTCCTTATAGTAGAGCTTTTTATATGGCCACATTCTTCTCTATCCTCACGGATGCTTAGGTATACCTATAAGTACTCTATTCACATTTTCACATTTCTTTAGTTCCTTAAGCCTAAAGTTTACTACCTAGTTGGTTATTTTTCATATGGAAAGGCAGCTGATAACTATGAAGTCTATTGCCCCACCGAGGAGAATTAACCAGGAGGTTTGAGAAGGAATGACTTTGAAATAGAGGATGTATGCAACGAAGCCTGACTTCTTCAACATTAGCTTACCCTTAACGAATGTGACAAGGAGACCACAGTTGAACACCACATACAATGGGAGCGGTGCCACACATGATGTTCTCCTCAGGAAACGTGGAGGATAGGATCCCACTAAAATTCTCTGACCCAGCGAGGATTTAAACCCACATTCTCTATGCAAAATATTATCATCAAAAGCGATAAATAAATCCACGTCGTTCGTGACTGCAGCAAATGCATTTATTTATTACACACTTCTCACTAGAGGATGGAAGTGACATTACACACTGCTCACATAGAAATTTTCATATCAATATTACTATTCGTAGTAAAATTGCGTGAAATTATGTCTTCGATTTCCCTCTCAGCCAAAAGTCAATAGAAATATAGGCGGGAGGCCTTTCTTCATTCGACAGGGCTCTGTCGAAAGAGGATAGCCATTAAGTCGTCATAGCAACGATGGAGCCATAGTTACAAAGATTATATACACGGGACTTGTTATATAGTTAGGTTCTTTCACCATGATTACTTTGGTAACGTAGCATATGCCATTACGCATAGAGGCACAGTACGGCGGAATACCGCACGCCCGCACGTATGCGGTACGGCGAATACCGCATATAATTTTCGAACTTCGTTTGTTTGCGTAGCAACGCGATAGTGGAGTTGGATTGTGGAAACAGCGTATGTTATTCGTTAACAGTGTGTTGCATCAATGATGATGTCTAATAGTGAAATTGGCCGACTGCAGGTATAGATTTATGAACTATTGTTGAAATTACTAGCAATGAATTAATTTTAACAAAGATTTTAAGCGGTGTATATATTATTCGTGTTCGCATCCTTGTCCTCACACTACGTGAGGGACACCATATTCTTGTAGCCTCTACAAGCCTCCTGAATTAATTAAAATTAGTAAAGTGGCTGCATATAAAATTTATCACGACTAAAGCGCACTTTTGGCATTGTATGCAATGGAATTTTGAAATGTTCTATAATATTATCTTTTGTTACCCCATAGGCGTGGAAATGTGTATTTCTCTCCCACATTGTTCAACTAGAAGGCAACGTCAACTTGTCCCCAAAAAAATTCTATCCCCAATTGCGCATTTTGAGGTGTCATTGTTTCCGCGTAGGTGAAGGCGTTGCGTCGTCGCATGGCGTAAGGAATACCACACGAAAAGTGGGAATTATTATTAATTATTGATTTTTTACTAGTTAGCGTTAAAAGGTGTAGAATTTTATGTATGGTAATGAAAGAAGAAGCAATAAAGTATAAGAAAGCTTAGGTGACAGCAATTCCAAGGCATGATTTCTATATTCGGGAGACTAATTTAAGATGCACTGCATAGTTAACCGTTTTGGTATACGCATATCATACGTAAGACATTATTTTTTAAGTATTTATCGACGAGAACTGAAGTATATTGTCTATTATAATGAAAAATCATACCATAAACTATAGCTAAGCATACGTAAAACTAATTCCAGGACAGGTTTTCTAAATTCGGGAAACTAATTTATGATGCACTTCACTCGGAACCATTTGGGGATACGCATTTTTGTACAACTCATCGGCCAAAACTAAACTTTTTTCTTTAATAAAATGAAAGATCATACAATAAACAGTAATTCAGTACAGGTAAGACCAATTCCACGGACCGTTTTCTAAATTCGGGAAACTAATTTTGGATGCACTGCAATACCAGCCATTTTGGGAACCGCCTATAACATATGTAAACGTATTTTTCTACAACTCGTCGGCAGAAATTGAACTTTTTTCTTTGTTTAAATAAAAAACTATGCTTTAAACAATGTTTTAGCATAGGTGAGACCAATTCCAAGGACCGATTTATAAATTCGGGATACTAATTTATGATGCACTGCACTCGGAGCCATTTGGGGATACGCATTTTTCTACAACTCATCGGCCGAAACTAAACTTTTTTCTTTCATAAAATAAAAGTTCATACATTAAGCAGTAATTCAGTATAGGTGAGACCAATTCCACGGACCGTTTTCTAAATTCGGGATACTAATTTAGGATGCACTGCACTAAGAGCCATTTTGGGATACGCATATCATATGTAAACCTATTTTCTACAACTCATCGGAGGAATCTGAACATTTTTCTTTGTTTAAATGAAAGACCACACATAAAACATTAAATAGGCACATGTGAGACCAATTCCAAGGAATGTTTTCTTAATTCGGGAAACTAATTTATGATGCACTGCACTCGTAGCCATTTTGGGATACGCCTACAACATATGTAAACGTATTTTTCTACAACTCGTCGGCGGAAATTGAACTTTTTTCTTTGTTAAAATAAAATACTATGCTTTAGACAATATTTTGGCATAGGTGAGACCAATTCCACGGACCGATTTCTAAATTCGGGAAACTAATTTATGATGCACTACACTCGGAGCCATTTGGGGATACGCAATTTTCTACACCTCATCGGCCAAAACTAAACTTTTTTCTTTAACAAAATGAAAGTTCATACAATGAACAGTAATTCAGTATAGGTCAGACCAATTCCACGGACCGTTTTCTAAATTCGGGAAACAAATTTAGGATGCCCTTCACTACCAGCCATTTTGGGATACGCATATCATATGTAAACCTATTTTTCTACAACTCATCGGAAGAATCTGAACATTTTTCTTTGTTTAAATGAAAAAACATGCCTTGAACAATATTATACCATAGGTGAGACCAATTCCACGGACCGATTTCTGAATTCGGGAAACTAATTTATGATGCACTGCACTACCAGCCATTTTGGGATACGCCTATAACATATGTAAACGTATTTTTCTACAACTCGTCATCGGAAATTGAACTTTTTTCTTTGTTAAAATGAAAAAACATTCTTTAAACAATATTTTACCATAGGTGAGACCAATTCCACGGACCGATTTCTAAATTCGGGAAACTAATTTATGATGCACTGCACTCGGAGCCATTTGGGGATACGCATTTTTCTACAACTCATCGGCCAAAACTAAACTTTTTTCTTTCATAAAATGAAAGTTCATACATTAAGCAGTAATTCAGTATAGGTGAGACCAATTCCACGGACCGTTTTCTAAATTCGGGATACTAATTTAGGATGCACTGCACTCGGAGCCATTTTGGGATACGCATATCATATGTAAACCTATTTTCTACAACTCATCGGAGGAATCTGAACATTTTTCTTTATTAAAATGAAAGACCACACATAAAACAATAAATATGCACATGTGAGACCAATTCCACGGAATGTTTTCCTAATTCGGGAAACTAATTTATGATGCACTGCACTACCAGCCATTTTGGGATACGCCTACAACATATGTAAACGTATTTTTCTACAACTAGTCGGCAGAAATTGAACTTTTTTCTTTGTTTAAATAAAAAACTATGCTTTGAACAATAATTTAGCATAGGTGAGACCAATTCCAACGACCGATTTCTAAATTCGGGAAACTAATTTATGATGCACTGCACTCGGAGCCATTTGGGGATACGCATTTTTCTACAACTCATCGGCCAAAACTAAATATTTTTCTTTCATAAAATGAAAGTTCATACAATAAACAGTAATTCAGTATAGGTGAGACCAATTCCACGGACCGTTTTCGAAATTCGGGAAACTAATTTAGGATGCACTGCACTAAGAGCCATTTTGGGATACGCATATCATATGTAAACCTATTTTTCTACACCTCATCAGCGGAATGTGATCTTTTTTCTTTGTTTAAATGAAAGACCACACATAAAACAATAAATAAGCATAGGTGAGACCAATTCCACGGACCGATTTCTAAATTCGGGAAACTAATTTATGATGCACTACACTCGGAGCCATTTGGGGATACGCAATTTTCTACACCTCATCGGCCAAAACTAAACTTTTTTCTTTAACAAAATGAAAGTTCATACAATGAACAGTAATTCAGTATAGGTCAGACCAATTCCACGGACCGTTTTCTAAATTCGGGAAACAAATTTAGGATGCCCTTCACTACCAGCCATTTTGGGATACGCATATCATATGTAAACCTATTTTTCTACAACTCATCGGAAGAATCTGAACATTTTTCTTTGTTTAAATGAAAAAACATGCCTTGAACAATATTATACCATAGGTGAGACCAATTCCACGGACCGATTTCTGAATTCGAGAAACTAATTTATGATGCACTGCACTACCAGCCATTTTGGGATACGCCTATAACATATGTAAACGTATTTTTCTACAACTCGTCGGCGGAAATTGAACTTTTTTCTTTGTTTAAATAAAAAACTATGCTTTAAACAATAATTTAGCATAGGTGAGACCAATTCCAAGGACCGATTTCTAAATTCGGGAAACTAATTTATGATGCACTGCACTCGGAGCCATTTGGGGATACGCATTTTTCTACAACTCATCGGCCAAAACTAAATATTTTTCTTTCATAAAATGAAAGTTCATACAATAAACAGTAATTCTGTATAGGTGAGACCAATTCCACGGACCGTTTTCGAAATTCGGGAAACTAATTTAGGATGCACTGCACTAAGAGCCATTTTGGGATACGCATATCATATGTAAACCTATTTTTCTACACCTCATCAGCGGAATGTGATCTTTTTTCTTTGTTTAAATGAAAGACCACACATAAAACAATAAATAAGCATAGGTGAGACCAATTCCACGGACCGATTTCTAAATTCGGGAAACTAATTTATGATGCACTACACTCGGAGCCATTTGGGGATACGCAATTTTCTACACCTCATCGGCCAAAACTAAACTTTTTTCTTTAACAAAATGAAAGTTCATACAATGAACAGTAATTCAGTATAGGTCAGACCAATTCCACGGACCGTTTTCTAAATTCGGGATACAAATTTAGGATGCCCTTCACTACCAGCCATTTTGGGATACGCATATCATATGTAAACCTATTTTTCTACAACTCATCGGAAGAATCTGAACATTTTTCTTTGTTTAAATGAAAAAACATGCCTTGAACAATATTATACCATAGGTGAGACCAATTCCACGGACCGATTTCTGAATTCGAGAAACTAATTTATGATGCACTGCACTACCAGCCATTTTGGGATACGCCTATAACATATGTAAACGTATTTTTCTACAACTCGTCGGCGGAAATTGAACTTTTTTCTTTGTTTAAATGAAAAAACATGCTTTAAATAATATTTTACCATAGGTGAGACCAATTCCACGGACCGATTTCTAAATTCGGGAAACTAATTTATGATGTACTGCACTCGGAGCCATTTGGGGATACGCATTTTTCTACAACTCATCGGCCAAAACTAAACTTTTTTCTTTCATAAAATGAAAGTTCATACATTAAGCAGTAATTCAGTATAGGTGAGACCAATTCCACGGACCGTTTTCTAAATTCGGGATAATAATTTAGGATGCACTGCACTCGGAGCCATTTTGGGATACGCATATCATATGTAAACCTATTTTCTACAACTCGTCGGCGGAATCTGAACATTTTTCTTTGTTTAAATGAAAGACCATACATAAAACAATAACAAAGCACAGGTGAGACCAATTCCACGGAATGTTTTCTTAATTCGGGAAACTAATTTATGATGCACTGCACTCGGAGCCATTTTGAGATACGCCTACAACATATGTAAACGTATTTTTCTACAACTCGTCGGCGGAAAGTGAACTTTTTTCTTTGTTTAAATACAATACTATGCTTTGAACAATATTTTAGCATAGGTGAGACCAATTCCAAGGACCGATTTATAAATTCGGCAAACTAATTTATGATGCACTGCACTCGGAGCCATTTGGGGATACGCATTTTTCTACGACTCATCGGCCAAAACTAAACTTTTTTCTTTCATAAAATGAAAGTTCATACATTAAACAGTAATTCAGTATAGGTGAGACCAATTCCACGGACCGTTTTTTAAATTCTGGATACTAATTTAGGATGCACTGCACTCGGAGCCATTTTTGGATACGCATATCATATGTAAACCTATTTTCTACAGCTCATCAGAGGAACCTGAACATTTTTCTTTGTTTAAATGAAAGACCACACATAAAATGTGGAATTGGTCTCACCTATACTGAATTACTGCTTAATGTATGAACTTTCATTTTATGAAAGAAAAAAGTTTAGTTTTGGCCGATGAGTTGTAGAAAAATGCGTATCCCCAAATGGCTCCGAGTGCAGTGCATCATAAATTAGTATCCCGAATTTATAAATCGGTCCTTGGAATTGGTCTCACCTATGGTAAAATATTGTTTAAAGCATGTTTTTTCATTTAAACAAAGAAAAAAGTTCAATTTCCGCCGACGAGTTGTAAAAAAATACGTTTACATATGTTATAGGCGTATCCCAAAATGGCTGGTAGTGCAGTGCATCATAAATTAGTTTCCCGAATTCAGAAATCGGTCCGTGGAATTGGTCTCACCTATGCTTAAATATTTTTTAAAGCATTGTGAATTATTTAAACAAAGAAAAAAGTTCAATTTCCGCCGACGAGTTGTAGAAAAATACGTTTACATATGTTGTAGGCGTATCCCAAAATGGCTGGTAATGCAGTGCATCATAAATTAGTTTCCCGAATTTAGAAATCGGTCCGTGGAATTGGTCTCACCCATGCTTAGTTATTGTTTAATGTATGGTCTTTCATTTAAACAAAGAAAAATGTTCAGATTCCTCTGATGAGTTGAAGAAAAATAGGTTTACATATGATATGCGTATCCCAAAATGGCTGTTAGTGAAGGGCATTCTAAATTAGTTTCCCGAATTTAGAAAACGGTCCGTGGAATTGGTCTCACCTATGGTAAAATATTGTTTAAAGCATGTTTTTTCATTTAAACAAAGAAAAAAGTTCAATTTCCGCCGACGAGTTGTAGAAAAATACGTTTTCATATGTTGTAGGCGTATCCCAAAATGGCTCCGAGTGCAGTGCATCATAAATTAGTATCCCGAATTTAGAAAACATTCCGTGGAATTGGTCTCACCTATGCTTAGTTATTGTTTTATGTATGGTCTTTCATTTAAACAAAGAAAAATGTTCAGATTCTTCCGATGAGGTTAGGAAAATTGGTTTACATATGATATGCGTATCCCAAAATGGCTGTTAGTGAAGGGCATCCTAAATTAGTTTCCCGAATTTAGAAAACGGTCCGTGGAATTGGTCTCACCTATACTGAATTACTTTTTTTTGTATGAACTTTCATTTTATGAAAGAAAAAAGTTTAGTTTTGGCCGATGAGTTGTAGAAAAATGCGTATCCCCAAATGGCTCCGAGTGCAGTGCATTATAAATTAGTTTCCCGAATTTAGAAAACGGTCCGTGGAATTGGTCTCACCTATACTGAATTACTGCTTAATGTATGAACTTTCATTTTATGAAAGAAAAAAGTTTAGTTTTGGCCGATGAGTTGTAGAAAAATGCGTATCCCCAAATGGCTCCGAGTGCAGTGCATCATAAATTAGTATCCCGAATTTATAAATCGGTCCTTGGAATTGGTCTCACCTATGGTAAAATATTGTTTAAAGCATGTTTTTTCATTTAAACAAAGAAAAAAGTTCAATTTCCGCCGACGAGTTGTAAAAAAATACGTTTACATATGTTATAGGCGTATCCCAAAATGGCTCCGAGTGCAGTGCATCATAAATTAGTTTCCCGAATTCAGAAATCGGTCCGTGGAATTGGTCTCACCTATGCTTAAATATTTTTTAAAGCATTGTGAATTATTTAAACAAAGAAAAATGTTCAATTTCTTCCGACGAGTTGTAGAAAAATACGTTTACATATGTTATAGGCGTATCCCAAAATGGCTGGTAGTGCAGTGCATAATAAATTAGTTTCCCGAATTCAGAAATCGGTCCGTGGAATTGGTCTCACCTATGCTTAAATATTTTTTAAAGCATTGTGAATTATTTAAACAAAGAAAAATGTTCAATTTCTTCCGACGAGTTGTAGAAAAATACGTTTACATATGTTATAGGCGTATCCCAAAATGGCTGGTAGTGCAGTGCATAATAAATTAGTTTCCCGAATTCAGAAATCGGTCCGTGGAATTGGTCTCACCTATGCTTAAATATTTTTTAAAGCATTGTGAATTATTTAAACAAAGAAAAAAGTTCAATTTCCGCCGACGAGTTTTAGAAAAATACGTTTACATATGTTGTAGGCGTATCCCAAAATGGCTGGTAGTGCAGTGCATCATAAATTAGTTTCCCGAATTTAGAAAACATTCCGTGGAATTGGTCTCACCTATGCTTAGTTATTGTTTAATGTATGGTCTTTCATTTAAACAAAGAAAAATGTTCAGATTCCTCTGATGAGTTGAAGAAAAATAGGTTTACATATGATATGCGTATCCCAAAATGGCTGTTAGTGAAGGGCATCCTAAATTAGTTTCCCGAATTTAGAAATCGGTCCGTGGAATTGGTCTCACCTATGGTAAAATATTGTTTAAAGCATGTTTTTTCATTTAAACAAAGAAAAAAGTTCAATTTCCGCCGACGAGTTGTAGAAAAATACGTTTACATATGATATGCGTATCCCAAAATGGCTCGGAATGCAGTGCATCATAAATTAGTTTCCCGAATTTAGAAAACATTCCGTGGAATTGGTCTCACCTATGCTTACTTATTGTTTAATGTATGGTCTTTCATTTAAACAAAGAAAAATGTTCAGATTCCTCTGATGAGTTGAAGAAAAATAGGTTTACATATGATATGCGTATCCCAAAATGGCTGTTAGTGAAGGGCATCCTAAATTAGTTTCCCGAATTTAGAAATCGGTCCGTGGAATTGGTCTCACCTATGGTAAAATATTGTTTAAAGCATGTTTTTTCATTTAAACAAAGAAAAAAGTTCAATTTCCGCCGACGAGTTGTAGAAAAATACGTTTACATATGATATGCGTATCCCAAAATGGCTCGGAATGCAGTGCATCATAAATTAGTTTCCCGAATTTAGAAAACATTCCGTGGAATTGGTCTCACCTATGCTTAGTTATTGTTTTATGTATGGTCTTTCATTTAAACAAAGAAAAATGTTCAGATTCCTCCGATGAGGTTAGGAAAATTGGTTTACATATGATATGCGTATCCCAAAATGGCTGTTAGTGAAGGGCATCCTAAAATAGTTTCCCGAATTTAGAAATCGGTCTGTGGAATTGGTCTCACCTATGCTAAAATATTGTTTACAGCATAGTGATTCATTTAAACAAAGAAAAAAGTTCAATTTCCGCCGACGAGTTGTAGAAAAATACGTTTACATATGATATGCGTATCCCAAAATGGCTCGGAATGCAGTGCATCAATAATTAGTTTCCCGAATTTAGAAAACGGTCCATGGAATTGGTCTCACCTTTGCTTAGTTATTGTTTATGGTTTTGTTTTTCTTTTAAATAAAGAAAATAGTTCAGTTTTGTCCGTTGAGTTGTAGAAAATAGGTTTACATATGATATGCGTATCCCAAAATGACTCCGAGTGCAACGCATCTTAAATTAGTTTCCCTAATTTAGAAAACGGTCCGTGG
Source organism: Pyrrhosoma nymphula (assembly GCA_963573305.1). Lineage (NCBI taxonomy): Eukaryota > Metazoa > Arthropoda > Insecta > Odonata > Coenagrionidae > Pyrrhosoma > Pyrrhosoma nymphula. Next base: position 45,782,587 of record OY754334.1, read on the forward strand.
AATTGGTCTCACCTTTGCTAAGATATTTTTTATGTTATTGTTTTTCATTTAAATAAAGAAAATAGTTAAGTTTTGGCCGTTGAATAGTAGAAAAATAGGTTTACAAATGATATGCGTATCCCAAAATGACTCAGAGTGCAACGCATCTTAAATATGTTTCCCGAATTAAGAAATCATTCTGTGTTATTAGTGTTTCTTATGTTTTTTTGTTGTTTATTGTGTGGTTTATAATTTTTTAATAGAAAATAGCAATTTTTTTCATTATAAATGGTTTAAAAACAGGTTTAAATGTACTATGTGTATTATGTTGGCCCCCTGCTTTTATATTGTTTGCGCCTTGTTGTGGAGCAACGCAAGCAGTAACGCCGTGCCGCAGAAATGTTGCGTTGCGTATTATGAAATTTGGGGATGGGGATAAGTTGATGTCCGTCAACTAGAAATGGTTTGACCGATTGCAAAAGGTGATTCATTCCATGAATATGGTGAGTAGTAATATTTGCACCTCCCTCTTTTGATCATTTTGTATTTCCAAATTTATTCTATAAGTTTTAGAAGAGCCCATGAATTATTCTTTGGAGAGTATTTTTAATATCAATCCTTAAAAGGCGGGAAATGATGCACATCCATGAGGCTTATATCAGCTGAGTCGGTCGGATTCGCATGCTTGTAATTAATTATATGTTATAGTTGACTTATTTTTACCACGTGTAGGAAAGAAAACTTCGAAAATTTTATGGGATGTATAACAATTTAATGATCAATTCCGATTTAGTTCAAACCCCAACTCCTGGCACTACGAGCCAACGTTGTTTAGGTCCGATGTTAGAACTTTTACGTTCGCATATTCGCCGATTTCGTGGTAGATGACCCCATCATCAGCCAATAATATAAGGTTACTGCAAACTCGAGAACTTTGGTCAATTATATAAATAATGAATAAAAGGGGGCCGATCACGCTTCGTTGTGGGACGCCGGATGTCACTTACAATATCGGAGCCAGTGGCGGATACAGAAAAAAACTCAAGGGGGGGGGGGGGGGGGGGGGGGGGCGCAAGTTATCGCGACGATTGGAGCTTTCAAACTGACTGCCTGGCAGCGACTCTGCTTCCCTTATATATGTAGCTCGGTTGTTTCGAGAACATTCGGTGCCAGAATGTTCGCTTCCAGACTTTTAAGGAGTGTGAACAATTACAAACAGTAGAATTTTTGCGACTTTTCTCGAACAAATGCCAGACAATAACGTATCGATGTCACTAGAATGGCCGCGACTTTTCTCGTAGGTTAGCTATCTATGTGCCAGACAGAAACGTATAAAATACGCGGACGCGCGCGCGTGCTACATAAGAAAGTATGTACAACTACTCGATAGTTCGACTCAAGAGTCGACTGACGAAAGAAACGAACAAATAGCGTGCGGGCTGACTGGCGGGGGCGGCGCGGGCGGCAATGCGGGCGGCCCCGCAAGGGGGGGGGGGGGCGCCCCCCAAATTTATCCGCCTCTTACCGGAGCTAATACCGACAATAACTGATTTTTGCTTGTGATCACTTAGAAAGTCACGTATCAAATTCACTATTTTTTGTTTAAACTGCAAGATTGTAATTGAAATATAAGTTTTTCGTGAGAAACTTTGTCCAATGCTCTTAAAATCAAGGAATAACGTGTCGACCTGTTTTTTTGATTCGCCTGATTTTAGGATGTCATTGAGGAAGAGCGTGTGTTTCTCTGTGTTTCGCAAGATCTATTTATCCGGAAGCCGTACTGGCTGCCGTGTAAGAAGTTTCGATTGTCCTAGAAGACCATATTACTGCTAACAATAATGTGTTCGAGAACCTTGCACAAAAGCGATGTTAAAGATATAGACCGGTAATTTCCTGGGTCATGTGTGTTTCCTTTATCAAATATTAAGTGGCGTTGGTTATTTTCTAGTCTCGGTGTACCTTGCATTCGGATAATGACTTGCTAAATATGAGTTCTAGGAATGGTGCGATCTGTGGCGCTAACTCCTTGAGCAGGTATTCCCACTGGACCTGGGGACATGATAATTTTAATCGAACGTAGTTGTTTAGTTACTCCATCACGTAAATAATGATGTCAGCCATTGGCTAATCAATAACAGGAATGTCTGAATTATGTGCAGTGTTATCCATAGAGTGTACACTTTCGAAGTAGTAGTTGAATATGTTGACTTTGGCGATACTGTTGGTGACTTCGTGTATAAAAACGTCAAAGATACTTTGGAACGTTTTTTTCTCTACGCTACCACAATTTACTACCAGTAATTTGGTATCGCATTTGGCTTGATGTGAGTCAGTTCATTCTTTTCTGTTTCTCTGTGTGTTATTGGTGTGATCTCCTTTATAGGTGCTAAGGTACAAGATTTTCTGTGAAGTTACGCCGTTCTCTTCAGTACGCGTTTTTGAATTATTTTCGCAAAGTAAATTACATTTATTTGTTTGGGCTTCCCCAAATTTTTCTCTGCAGTGACGATCTACGCTACTCTGATTATCTTGGAGGCTGTATTCGGATGTATGTTTTCGAACGTTAATCCCGCTAGATGATCTACTCTCTAACTGAAAAAATACCTGCAATGCTCGAAAATCCTACCAGCCACCCATCCTCACCCCTCGGCGGGTTAATGCACCCTAGAGCGGTCGAGGGGAGCCCGCAAGATCCGAGCACCAGCCGAAACTACGAATTCCGTCCCTATGCTCGTACAGAATTTCCACAGTCACCTATTCAGGCAGTCAATGATGCTCCAAACATGGTGACCGGTAGATGATCCCAATGATAATAATGTTACAATTATCTTGGTCATTGAGGTGTCCCCGTTATATTTCGTTGCCATCACAAGCAAGTTGGTTAGAGCACATACTAGCCCATATAAACTTCGGTGGAGTTGGTTTTCAAACTGCTTAGCACAGATGACGCCACAAATGTGATTGGAACACTCTCTGCGCAGGACAGATTGAAACTGTATAGCGCAGATGCTTATAAAGTGCTCATTATCTCTCCTGAAGATAACGTTGATTTAGAATGGGTCACCTTCAAATAGTTTGGTGTAATAGGTCAAGGTTGAATGGGTTTTTCGTCGGTGTTTCATTACTACCCGCGTTCGTGTGCAAGCGTCTTTAGGAAATAGTAAGTGGTATGTATTACGTTGTCGAAATGGCTTATATTTATCTCGAAAAAAGTAATTTAGTCATAAAATGTTAAAGGTGTGACATCATACAAAATTTATTCTTTATCAATGGAATTAAGTAAAAATGCACTTGGGTGATTTTATTCTAGATAAACGCAGGCGTTGAACGTAATCGAGGCTCTACTTGTGAGTTCCCCGGGTAACCGGTCAAGTGCCTGGTAATGTGACATCTTGTTTGTTTGGCGACGTACGCGTACGGGTCAAGCTGGTGAAATCACTTATGTATATGCATATATTTGGCAATTTCTTAGCTGCGCGTGTTGTGTTATCCTCGATCGTCTTCCTTTCCATGCATCGAACTATCTCCACTCTCGTCTGCACCCACATCTCAAATACATGCACCCTTTTATTTTCCTCTTTTTCAAGAGCCCACGTTTCTGTACTATACAACGCTACACACAATATTAAACTTTTCGCCAACCTTTACCTTAAATTCTTACCGAAGGCCCCCCCTCATCAGTTGCCGTCTATTGCTGGAATCGTACTTTGCTAGTGCATTTATCCTTAGGAGAAAATACCTTTTTCTACTACTGCACATTTTGGCTATTTTGCAACTTACGCTAAACACATTCTCTTCAAATAAAATCGTTTAAAAAACTTAAATGATTAGCCGTCTGTGAGATATTGCCTTAAGCCGAATACTGAATGGTGTTGGAAAGCACAGGCACAGTTTTTTTTATCTCCGTGACTTATTTGACTGACTTTGGTTCGCAAAACCCCCTCTCTAAGTATAATATGACACCCGTGTAGACACGATTGTAGTGGAAAATATTAGTCATGAACACCAGTGCTCCGATTATGCAGAAAGCAAGTGAATGATTACCTACTTGCTTACACCAAAAAGATGTAATGAAATTGGCAATTTTTACTATTATTGGGTGGTGTACCGTTTAAGGTAGGTGTAAATGGATGTGAGTAAAACTCCTCTAGGTATTTTAAAAATGCAGGCCCTTTTCTACCAATAATATTTATTTCTTCATATCAGCATAAATCCTGCCTCTTCATAGTATCCTTTCCATATAGCCTATTCTTTTTCTTTCCCTTCCACGATCACCCAAAATACTCCCCACAGCCTTAGCAACCCCTCATTACCTCCTTCAATCACCTACTTTGCTCAAAAAAAGGGAGGAATCAGGCGAGATGTTGTGGAATATGAACATAATAAGAACTATGACAATGCAATTTTCCACAGATAAAAATTTTTAATCGACCCGGGTTTTGATGCACTGCATCATCATCAGGTACATAAATTTGGAAATCAAGGTATATATACTAGAGAAGGTGGGTGAGGGAGGTTAGGAAAGTGGAGGGAGGGAACGGGGAAGGGGAAAAATTTCAAGGGGGGGAGGGAGTTTTATTTACACAAGAAGATCGTTAACAATTTGAAATTTGAAAAAACCAAAAGTTCGTTGAGGTGATGTCCCGCGGCGCGTCGTGGAGTAGGGGGGGAAAGGGATAAGCATTGAAAAAATATACACTTTGTCACTGGTTACTGGGGAATTTTGGGCGTGTGGTCAGTCTTCATGATGCTTGGGGCCCGACCAATATGCTCCAAAACAACAGCGGGTAAGGGGGGGGAGTCAGAGCACAGGGAAGTTTTACACACTTAGTTGCAGGGTGCACACTCACGCACTAAGGGAAGGTGATTGACAGGAGGGCGTAGGGGGAATAGTAAAACTGTACATCGTACAGGAGGGGGAACTTCTTTTTTCTCCGTTGGATGATTTCTAGCTGCTCCATTGCGTCTAATTTACGGCCTTTGTTGAGTGAGTGCAAAACTTTAAACTGAAAATCACAGGTGTGATTAAAGTATAACAGGTGTTGGGCAAAAATAGAAGTGGTATTTCCAGCTAAGTAGCACTTTTTATGTTCTTGAATGCGAGTAGAAAAATTCCGACCAGTCTACCCAACATAACTAGCTAGGCATTGAGCATAGAGCCCTTTCTTTTGCACAGGCATCACGAAGACTGACCACACGCCCAAAATTCCCCAGTAACCAGTGACAAAGGGTCTATTTTTCCAATGCTTGTCCCTTTCCCCTTTCCCCCCTCCCCCTCGACGCGCTGCGGGACATCACCTCAACGAACTTTTGGTTTTTTCAAATTTCAAATTGTTAACGATCTTCTTGTGTAAATAAAACTCCCTCCCCCCTTTGAAATTTTTTCCCCTTCCCCGTACCCTCCCTCCACTTTCCTAACCTCCCTCACCCACATTCTCTTGTATTTATACCTTGATTTCCAAATTTATGTACCTGATGATGATGCACTGCATCGAAACCCGGGTCGATTAAAAATTTTTATCTGTGGAAAATTGCATTGTCATAGTTCTTATTACCTACTTTGCTAGTTCAAGACCTCATGCTAAAGCTAATTTTCCTCACTCACCATTCGAAGTAGGTACTTCCTCGTTTGTCTTGCATTCCGTCCACCGCAACTTCTCCATCCTCCTCCATACCCATTTCTCGAACGCCTGTAGCCTATTCTCGTCTTCTTTTCTCACAATCCACGTTTCTTCCCCTTATAATGCCACACTCTATATCAAGCTCTTCACCATCCTTTTCTTTTAATCCTTGCCCGTCATCAACTCCCTTCTATTATTAAACGCTTCCTTCACTTTTGCTATTCTTCTCCTAATGCCTTTGCTAATATTCCCATTTTCTTATTGCGTACTTCCCTAGTAATTAAATGGCTCTACTAGCTCCAATTGCTGCTGTCCTACTTTGACAAGCTTCGCTTTCTTTGTCCCATGTTCTCGCTTCACTTTTGTTTATTTTTAAATGATTTATCTTCATTCCGTATTTCTCGCCCTTTATTCCAATGCATCTACTAAATATTTCAACTGTTGACGGCTCTACTTGGTAGAATAACATATCGTGGGAGAGTTTAAAACACTTACCAATAGCCGATATAATCACGAATAATCTTTGTGAACTCCAGTATCCACTTGCTCGCTCGGATAAAAAACTGATTACAAACATCAAAAGCTCTGCGAAAAATTTTATTTTAATTTTTACGAAAGCCGACAAAGGAAACACTTCAGTGATTCTAAATAAGACCGATTACGTGACGAAGTGTGAAAAATGTATTTCCGAAAACTGTTTTTCTGTACTGAATAAAGATCCAACGAATAGTATTCAACAATCTCTCAAGTCTGCCTGAAATAACTGCAGTGCCCTTCTTCCCCAGAGAGAAAAATGTTGCCTAGTGAAAATGAACCCCCTACATCCCAGAATGTAAGGCCTTCCAAAAAAAACATAAAACTGACATTCCTATTCGACCAGTGGTTTCCCACGTTACCGCACTTCATCTATTGTCCAAAAAACTGAATATTCTTCTAGGGAATTTGTTCTCTTTAAATCCACTTATGGCATTCAAAACTCAAAGGATCAAGCCAACAAACTAGTAGATGTCGAACTCCCCTCAAACGCGAAACTTGATTTTGTCGGTCTTTTTGACGGTCGGTCGGTGAAACTGAAGATGACGTCAATTTGTTTACGTCCGTCCCGGCCTAGGAATCCATCAGTGTAGCCACTTCCTGGTTAAGAAGAGCCAAGTGTGGAGAAGACCTTATCAACGACTTCCACCAATTTCTCACTTTGTGGATCGAACAGAATTATTTCCTATTTAACGGGAAATATTACAAACAAGAACACGGCCTCAGCATGGGTTCCCCGTTCTCCCCTATACTTGCAGACATGTTTACATCTACATCTACGGATTCTTTTGAAAATAACATCTTCAATTCAAACCATCTGCTTTTAAAGAATATTGTATGTTATTATAGATATGTAGATGATGTTATTTGTTTATGGACAGGAAGTCGCATACAATTAGAACAGTTTTTAGCCTTTTTAAACTCCCGACACGAAGCCATCAAATTCACAATGGAATTGGGTAATAGTAAAATTAATAATTTAGACCTAACAATTTCTATTGATACAAATCAACATTCATTTACAATATATTTAAAGGACACATACTCGGACGTAATCATTCCGAATATCTAATTCTTTTCACCAACACAGCCACAAATTTGCAGGCATATATCCTATGATAAACCGGCTAATATCATCCCCATATCGGATTCCTCCTATCAAGAGGGACTCAAAACAATAAAAACGATCACCGAAAGTAATGGCTAGAATTGTTCTCTTGTGCAAAAACTATTAGAAAAGCAATTAAAACGGAAAACAATTTCTCTTTTGTCAACCCTCGACAGAAAAACCCCAGACAAACCCAATAAATGGTGCAAACTCCCATTTTTAGGGGCATAAACTCACAAAATAACGAGACACATCCAGGAAAACCGGTTAAGAATAGGGTACTATAACCCAGTGACGTAAGAAAAACTCCTTTTCACCTCCAACGACAAGATGGACATTCTGGAAAAGTGTGGTGTGTACTCACTAGAGTGTGAAGGATGAAATGGTGTTTATGTGGGACTAACTGGTCGCAAATTTGCTACCAGAGCGAAAGAACATGAACTATATATTTAATAATGACCCAAAATCAGGTTTTGCTAAGTATATAAGTAATTGAAACTGGTCACCAATTTAATTTTAAACCTAAGGTTTTACATGTTAATGACAAAGGTTCTAAACTGTATTTTTTAGAGAATTTCGAAATTAGTATGAGACAAGGTGTCTCTGATGTTGCGCTTTTAAATAACTTCTGTTTCTATATATTCTTCGTTCACCTTGGTGTTATACCCACAGTTCCTTCCCTCACCTTGACGGTTGCTTCCTCACAATACCCTCCCTCCCTACCCCATACCCTCCGTTTCCTTCCCCCCTTTCACTTAAACCCCTTTGAGAATTGGATATATTTATGTGTGGCGCACCTACCAAAAACTTTGAGAATTGTATCCTTGAAAATGACGCGTTGAAACCGGTTGGGAAAATAAATCGTTGTGTAATATTACTAAGTGCTTTAAATTCTTCCCCGCATCTGCTAAAGCTTACAAACCCTTCGATGATCGACTAACCGATGCCGGGTCGTCCGCGATTATAACCTACTTTATTAGCTGATCTCCCTCTTTGATTTCCACATTTAGCTCTTATGATGCCTCTTTTTCCCATTTCCTCAGCATAAATGAAAAAAAGCAAGGGCGACAACGGGCACTCTTGCCTTACCCCGCGACTTTTAACTGCCCACTCAACGATTCACTGTCAGCCACCCTCAACTGCACCTCTGGGCCATGTATAAGTTTTGGATGAGTCTCCTATCTCGCCAATCTATTTTACCCGGTAACTGCATTTGATTTTTTCCAATTAACACATTCAACCGCCTATTCGAAATCCATGAAGAGTGTCCTAATTTTTCTCTAGGCTCCTTTCTATAAATGTTGTCATCGCCGTAACCGCATTTCGAGTTGCCCTTACCTTCTAAAACTCTAACCGGTATTTACCCAAATGGTAATTGGCCGTAATCTTGAACCATTTTTAATTATTATTCTAAGCAAACATCAAATAAGGCGTTTGAAATCAAACTAATTGTTCTCTAATAATCGCATTCTGACGCTTTTTTCTTCTCCGGGATAGGTAACAAGGATATCAAGACTGTTTTTACGAAGCCCTATGGCCATACCCCTTCCTCGCAGATCCTACGAATAAGTTTGATAAAAGATTGTCTTCCCTTATCACCTAAATTCTTCAGTCACTGCGCAGGTATATAATATACTTCCACGGCTTCTATGGACTTCCACGGCTTCTAAAATCTGAAATGATATAATATCTTCCACGGCCACGGCTATGTACATAAAGATAACTTTTTTAGTAGTAATCAATTCGGGTTCCGAAGTGGTCAAAGTACATAAGATGCCTTATTAAAATTCTGTTCAGACTTGAATGAAGGACTAAGTAGGAACTGCAAAGTTGCAGGCCTGTTTATCGATATTACTAAAGCATTCGACTCTGTAAATCATAACAAACTAATGCAGCCATTATGGGTAGCTGGTGTTCGGGGTACTGCGTACGATTGGTTTCAAAGTTATCTCTGTGATAGAGACCTATGCGTGCGCCTACAAAATTGCTGCAGCAAAAAGATTAAACCTACCTGTGGTGTGCCACAGGTAAGGCCCCTTGTAAGACGGATAGTAAGGATATTGGTCGTGGCAGCTAGAGTTAAATTTGAAAAAATGCGTAGTAATGAAATTCTGGGGGAAAAATAACTCCCCACAACAGAGCTATTTCATTCAGGATACCCAATTAGAGACGGTAGAATCCGTAAAATATCTCGGAGTTAGGCTCAATAATGATCTATCGTGGAATAAACATATTCGGGAAATAACAGGTCAAGCTAATCGTAAATTGGGATTTGTTAAAAGAATTCTAGGCAAGTGCGACGACAAAGTGAGAGAAATAAGCTACTTCTCCCTCGTTAGACCCCATTTAGAACATGCTTCCAGTGTTTGGGATCCTCATGAAACAGGCTTAAAAACAGAGTTAGAACGTGTACAGAGAAGAGCAGCCAGGTACGTGAAAAGCCGTTACGATAATCTTGTTAGTGTTACTGACCTCTTAGAACAACTCGGATGGGAATCACTGTCAGACCGTAGATTGAAAACAAGACTAAATCTATTATGTAAATTCAAGAGTAGTTTATTTTCCGACGAAGTTGATCATATTTTACGACCGCCAACGTACTATGGTAGATTAGATCATAAAAATAAAATAAGAGAGATAGACTGTAGAACAGATAGATTTAAAATGTCGTTTTTCCCGCGAGCGATAAGAGACTATAACGGCTGTGTAAGGACTTAGAAATAGATTAGTTGACTGGTAGTGTAGCTTACTAACTTATGTATTTCTTAAAGCATGTTTACGGAGTTTTATGGTGTTTCTTACAGCATGTTTTGCATGTTCTAGCTTCATAGGCAGATTGCCCTCTTAAGTAGCATGTAGAATATTATGTGTCACCGTACATGTGTGGCGTGCATGTGGGGATTCTCTTGCATGCTGCATGATGGTTTTTAGTTAATGATGGAATTGGATAGTATCCTTAATATTCATGACCGTGCAGTGTGCATGTGGCGGTCCGCTTGCATGCTGCATTTTAAAGTTTTGTAATTCTATGCAGATCTCTCATTTTCTCTGTCATAACCCCATTATAAAACTTTAGAGTAAAATAAAAATTTCATTAATGAATTCTATAATAAACAGCATTACCAGACAAGCCCCAGGTAATTTATGTCATTCATGTTTTTCTGCTCCAGATGGCAGGTTTCATCATGGGCTCCTCCTCCACTCCACTCTTCTCTCAGCCAGGCGCTTTGTGTCCGCGTACCTTCCGCCTATTTTGATGTTGTCTAGCATTCACTTGCTTTTCCTTCCCCTTCCCCGCTTTCATTCCACCATTCCTTCTTTACCCGTCGTCCGCAGACCATGTCTTCGCAGGGAATGTCCAATCCAATTTCTCTTTCTTCTTCTAATCGTTTTCATCAGAGTCATTTCCTCGCCCACTCTCCTCAGTACCTCCTCATTTCTTACTTTATTCTTCCAACTCACTTTTTCCATCTTCCACCATTTGCACATCTCCAGGACTTCCAGTCTTTTTTCATCTCTGTTCTTAACTGCCCAAGTTTCCGCCCCATATATCCATAATATATATCCACTATACAAGTTTCTTTCTCAATTCTTTGTTCTAAGGCCCACGGAGTAGCTTCCTTTTCCTTTGGAATCCTACTTTTGCTAATGCTATCCGTCTTTTTATCTCAGCTGTACAACACATCTTCTGTGGTAATACTCCCCAGATATTTGAAGCTCTTCACTTGCTCTATGCATTCCCCTTCTAGTTTCAATTTAATTGTCTCCCCTTTTCCTCCGATGACCATACACTTGGTCTTCTTCTTGTTCATCTTCATTCCGTAATCTATACATACTGTGTTAAGGTCCTCTAGCATTTCAATTATTTGTTTTTGGTTTCCGCTAATACAGCCACGTCATCTACAATTCTTATACGTTTTCCCTTCCATACTCACCCCCATATTCTACCGTCATATCACCCTTGAATTATTTCTTCCAAACATTTGTTGAATAATATTGGGGACATGCGGCACCCTTGTTTTACTCCTAGGCCAATTTCCGTAGTCGTCTCACCTGATATCCTCACTGTTGCAGTTTGGTCTAAATAGAGGTCTTTTAATAATCTTCTTCCTTTCCAAACGATCGCTCGTTTTTTCCATATAGCCATTAATCTGTCCCATCTTACTCATGGAATGCCTTTTCCAGATCTTTGAAAGCTACATATACTTTCCTCTTTTTTTCCATAAATCTCTCTCTAATTACTCTTATCAAGCCTATAGTATCTCTGCTTCCTGCTCCCTCCTAATACCATACTGTTCCTCTTCGATTGCTCTACTCAGCCTCCCATATAGCCTACTGTTAATTGTTCTTAGTAGTACTTTTGATGTGTAAGATATTAAGCCTAACGTCCGATGCTCTTCGCATTTATTCCTGTTTTCCTGTTTTCTACGGGTATCTTCACTATTTATCCAAACTTCATATATCTCATTGTACAGTTTGAGTATATTTTCCTTTCCTTTGCTACTGTACAGTGCTTTTATAAATTCAATAGATATTTCATCAATCCTAGTAGTTATAATAACGAAATGTGTTAACATTTTTGTTCTACAATTTAGAATTTAAACTTAACCTAATTTAATAGAGCTTAATTAATCAAATATACTGAGCCATTACCCCAAATTGAAAGTAAAAATTGAATTTTACTCATAATGGAGAGCAGAAAGAGTTATTAAGTCACACCCGGAACTTTACCATGTCACACCCGGAACTTATTAAACATTTTATAACTAGAATACTAATGCTTTTGGATACTTCTGCATTAGTTATAACTAAAGAAAAATATCTCTAATCTTACTGATATTTATTTCAATGTTTAATGTTTAAGCTATTCATAGAGTTTACAGGTTAAAGTAATCTATATTGTTAATTGTTATTTGTGTGAGTCACAAATGGAACAAGAGTTTTTATCCAATTAGAACAATGCTAGTCATTTTTTAAATTGCATATTAAGCTGTAGGTATAATTAATTTATCTTATTGCTAACTAAAGGTGTACATACTCCAGTATATTATAGTTGAAGTATTTGATATGAAAATTTAAAATAAAACGCTCTCCAGTCACACCCGGAACCAATGGAATGGCTGATCTATACTCTATTCCACTAGCTTCTGATATTTCCTCCTTTTCAACCCTTTAAAAGCTTCCACGTTTCACCTCTTCACTTTCTTACTTTTAGGAAGCTTTTTGAATCTAACATCACATTTCATCGTAACTTCATTATGACCTGAAAAGGAACACTCACGAAGTGTCTCCCGCCGATTTCGTTCAAATTTGGCAGAATGGTAGAGTAGCGCAATGAAAGCACATTTTCAAATTTTTCCGTGCCGCGATGTCCTGTGAGCCGAGATATTTGCTGCCAACGTTCCGCGAATTCCACCCATTTTCGCCTAGGTTTCACCTCGCTTACAGCAGTTGCGTCACCCGTTGCTAGGTGACTCTCACCCTGGACGTAAGAGGGCGGACCGCACCGGAAATAAACTTATATCTTAATTGCCTGAGAAAACTTTCGTTCAAGGGTAGAAATATTTAGATATCAATGTATGCATAGGATCACAAGAAGAAAAATATATTAAGAAGGCAGAAGGTATACACTGACAAATTTCATTTTTAATAGAGAAGTATGAGGTTGGAAGGCCCCATTAGAAGTTCTCTTCAATCCTTTCCCAATAACCCTTAAATATTTCGAAAAAAGTAGGGAGATATTTTTAGAGGGTTTCTTTTTGGCTTCGTAAAGAATGACCACCAACATTTGTCTTTTAAATTTTAATGGACATGTTACATAATTGAAACTTGGTCAATAATATGAATGCATATATTGAAAATGTCAATGAGATAATAACCAAGGAAAAACAGCCCATTGAGCTCGGAATTGTGGAAAATATGTCCTACAGGGTTTTCTAGAATTTTATAGAATTGCAATGATAATGACCAAGAATGTATTTTATATTCCAATCATTAAAACTATAGAGATCATCTGAAATACATCGCGGGCAATTTATTACACTATTCTTTATTTATGTGATGCATAATTTCTCAATTCATTCTTGACTGCATCATGCACTCAATAAGGATATATTAAATTTGAGAAAATAATATTTCAGACACTGCATATATCCAAGTAGTAACTCTAAAAGTAAAATCTATTGCAAGAAAGAAACATACATCAATCGCGAAAATGTTTTTAAGGATGAAAGGAGAAGCTTTGACTAGCTTCATTATAAACTCAGGGAAAGGCAATTTAATTGGTATATGCCGTGAATTTCGAGAAGTGGAATGACATCAATTAAAAATTCAATTTGCAGTTTTGAGGAGACGCAAGCCAGCATGCTGAAATAATTTCTCCTTATATCTCTGAATTTCCCTTCTGCACTGCTTCGTTTTAATGCATACCACGTGTACCCCAGACGCTAAGACATATAGTGGATTCGTTGAAAGAACTTCCAAGTGGCTTTGTGGAAAAAAATGTATATGAGAAATTATTAGTTAGCGACTAATCACGAGCGAGAAAGAAGTTTTCAAATGTTGAATCAGTGACTGAGGACAGTCATAATCATCCCAGGTGTTTTAGCTCATATTGCGAAATTCTATGAAATTACCTGTCCTACTCCCAAGCTACATTCGCTGTCAAGAATAACGGAAGAAGAAGAACACAAGCGGACGGTGATGAGGTCAAAGAATAGGAATCGTAACTAAGGAGCAGGAATATTACGAAATAGGTGTACAGGGGTGAGTGTAAATTGCTTTAATTCTGCTGTCCAGCCAATCCGTATAAAAAAGGAATTTAGATTAAAAAAATAGAAAATCTTAAAAATTATATATTTATGCATTAATGTTAGTAGAAATGTATTAGTAGAATTTATAAAATTGAAAATTAAAATTTTATTTTTAATGTTATTTTTTTAATATGAAGTTGTATACTTTTTAGGCAGAATGAGTTTTGAAAAAACAGAAGAAAATTGAGTACCGATATGTTTTTGTGAACAGCATGCACATTATATAGGCTTATTTCAATGAAATACTTTTTATTACATACATAAAAAATAACAGGTGATTGAATAATGTAATTAACAATGAGTTTCATTGAAACTACTACAGCTGCCAAGAGGAGGTACTTATGTTTTTCTTCTCCTCATGGCAATGTTACGATAAAGGTTCTGACTAATGCCCTCGTTGTCTTACCAGGAGTTAGGACTCGATACACCGAATCCGAAAAAGGCCATGATCCCCTTTATCAGATGACGAGCCTGGACGTTTTATTAACCGCGGGGGGGATGGAGCGGGTTGTTTTATCTGTTTTTTTTAACCCTGATAGAGGACTTCAGGGGGAGATGATGTGACGCGGCTTGCTTCCGGTCTCGAAAAGATGTGCCTCAGGGCACGATCGGACGTTGCGGCGGCAGGAAGCGAAGGGTTGCCCTGTCTGCCGCCTTAAATTAGCTGTCACGGGGGTCCGATTCCTCCTATCGAACGAGGTTGGTTGTCGTTAAAAACGTGACGATGGAGCGGTAATCACTGAAGAGATATGCCATGGCGGAGAAGAATAATGTATGGCCCTCGAAAGCTGGTGGAGACAGAGTTATTAGGGGGAGAGATATTGGTAGCTTTCCATTTTAGGCGTTATGCCCCGTTCACTATACTAACGTAGCAACCGTTGTTTGTACTTTCGGCGGCGCTAACCACCGTGTGAACGCGCGTTGGTTACCGACGAAGTAGTACTTAACGCTGCCACCTAACAGTGCAGTGGTCAGCGCTGGTGTCGCGAGCGGAAGCCGGAAATTATCAAGGACGATAATAAAAAAAGACAATCGAAATGGTGCAGGAGATGACGCTACTTTGATGAATTGGCAAAGAGGAGGACCATTTGCTTTTTAAACCATTTCGGAAGTCTCAAAACACCACAGGGATATGAGAATCCTTATTCTGTTCGCTTACTCATTCCTTGTTCGTCGCGATTCCAGGAGAGGGGAGCACTGACAATGAGTGGCGATGGTGTAGTATGAATACGTGTTGGCAGGCTACGTTGGCTCGTAGGGTATTAGTCTTAACCGGGCATTAGCCGAGATCGGGAAACATCAGCGTGGCACAGCAGCGTACTTCAACGCGCGCGGACGACGTTGAATGTAACGAATTGTACTAGCGAAACGTTTGGTAGCCTTTTGTGAGTTCAAACATTCACGGCCGACTTAGTTGTGCATTGTTTTGAAATTCGTTCAAAATAGGTATTTAAAAACGTAAGCTTTTTACCACAGAGTTATTAAAAACTTTTCGTCATCCATGTTTGACACCTTTCCTGACCATACACAAAGAATGAAAGTCACATATGAGATTATCCAAGTTCTTTTGTGGTTGAGCGCACATTAACTCTGCTCCCATGGGCGGCGATATGGGGGTACAAGGGGGTGGACTTGCTCCACCCTGCCTCTTGGGACATTAGAAAGTAATGGAAAAAAAATTGGGGACACAATTAATTACATTTAATTATCGATTTATTTTAAAGAAAATGAGCATGGCATAAAGACATTTTTCACGCATTTTGTTGGGAGTGAACCAGTTTGTGAAACCCCCTTTTTGTTGACGTCGAGCCACTACTGAATGCACCCCTCGGTAAATATTTCTGCCTGAGCCCATTCTTCTCATCGGTTTTGAGGTGCGGAGGGTGGAACGAATGGAAAAAAGTGCGTAGTCGTTTTGCGAAGTAAGCAACGCATTAGAGCCAATGGAAAGTGCCCAATATGTGCACGGTGAGTCTCTAGACACCATTGGCGCCTCCAAATTGGAAATACGCTAGGGAGAAAAGCAAAAACAAGAGCTAGTTCTAAGTTCCATCACCCGCTGTTTTCGCGAGACTACCATTAATAATAAATATTTCAGTGATACCCATGTAAACTTCACCTATCACGGAAGAAGTGGGGCGTGGGGTGAATGAAATTTCACGGGAATAATGGGAAGAATAGAAAGAACTTATTCAAAATGAAGAGACGTCTACTATGTACAAACAGGATACAATTAGAGGCGAGAATGCAGTGCGTGAAAAAAACCGTGTGTGTGGGCTATGGCGCTCGATAGATCAGAAGCTAGGACCACTGGAAAAGCCAGCCAGAAAAGAAGGGAAGCCATCAAATCCTGGAGTTGGAGAACAGTAAAGACCAGATTAATGGAAAACGTGTGAAAGGAGTTATCGAAAAGAACTGGTGAGGTATGACTCAAGGGGCAATATGTTCGGGTTTTTCACTATATATTGGGTTATGAACTAATCTAATTTAATTTTGCAATCGAAAGTTCACGAAGAAAAAAGATGCTGAAGATAAGTCAGTGATAATGCTTATTACGTAAAGTTAGCTCTGAAATACTTCAGAAGAGCATATTTTGAAGCTGCGCTGAAAAGGCACGCAGCCATGTTGGATTTGATTTTGCATCACCGTACATTTTTAGCTTTGAATACTCATCAAATTTCTCTATATTGTAAATACGCATAGAATATGCAAACTACTCACTACTTACGTGTTTCCCTTCACTCATACAGTCTGGACAATGTTCTATCTTTCCCCTGGTTGTGGGAACTCCATTGCCTTTATCAAATTTTGGACTATAATTAGACGAGGGGTTTTCTTAACCGCAGTTCACTTTTCTTGTGGCCATTTCCTATTATTCCTGTGAAATTATTTTCCTTTGGAGCAATAGGAAAGCTCCAGTCACTGCGTTGTTACTAGGGTAAACAAACATATAGACGAGATACTGTCTGGTGTCCTCACCAAACAAGGTAACCCGTTTATTTGCGCGTGTTATTTTCGGAAAGATGCACTTTTTTCTGCCGTACTTAATATAGCAAGCATTATATATTGTGCGTAATTTATTATTTAGACGCTACATTTCCATTTAAAGCTATGATTTTGGAAAAAATTATCTCTGGTACAAAATTCTATTGTGTTATTCATCAAGTATCCTGATCGTAAGATCAAACGCATATATATTTGTGACGGAGTAAATATCTGTCTAGTTGATTTCGGGTCTCCCTTGGCAGCAAGATGAACAATTTGTTGATGCGTCGGGTTTTCGTAGCAATACTTTTCATAGTAAGTCAAACTTTTCTGTTTCTTAAGACTAATTTTTCCCGCTAGGACCATAGCTCAAAAAACGCAAAATTTTCGTTCGGGTTTCGAGACGGTCGTGAAAGTCCGCATTTTCTTCGATATTTCTTGGCTTGTATACAGTGAGAACGCCATATTTATTTACTTTAACGTTTCACCTCTTGAATTATGTACCTATCCGTTCATTCCTTGTCACAAAAACAAACAACCGTCTTGTTAACATGTCACCCGAAGCAGTGTGTTGAGCTTTCGTTAACTTACTACGCGTGGGTAAACGTTTCGGGAATATAGCTTTCTCGGCGCGTGACTCACTGACCGTTCAAAGGGCACTGAAAGCAAAGTGTACAGATCACGCATTAGATGTCTATAAGCTTTGAAAAGGAAGGTCTAACTGGTTAATCATTAAACTGATGAATCGCCAAGAAATCATTTGACATGAAATGTCGACTGCGATTAATGCTCAAAGGAGTAGGATTTGTTGTTACATACGTAAATATGTAATACCTGGAGGTGTATCATCCATTGCATTGAAATTTTTCTCAAGGCGAAATCAATAAGAAATCCACACGGGCTGAGAAAATTAATTTTTGGAACTTCGTTGAAAACTACGCTGCCGCAAGTCCAACGATTGCTCACTTCTCCGGCTTCGGCATAGGGTCATCCTTTTTCGTAAATAACTAAAAAATGGCTGTAATCATTATGCTAAGCTTGAAAAGGAAAAGAAAAACGCCAATTTAGTGTTTGATCTTAATAATTAAAATTTGTATAGCAGTAAGCTCAAATTGGACGCAAGAAAAATAAAATTCTAACTTCCTCGTGCATTTAGTCTGTCTCTTTGTCATGAAGGTATTTCATTCTATTTAAAGTAGTAAAATAAAATACTCTTACATGAAGTCCCAATTAGTATACGTGCTTTTCATTTTTTTGACCTGAAGATATTTTCTGGGCTTGAACTGTTTCCCTCAGTAAAATTTCCCGAATATCAAACCCAGCCCAATGAATTTATCGTACCTGAAACCCTCAAGGTACGTTTTATCCACAAAATCGATATGGTGGGTTCACACTGGCATGTTACTTACGCAAGTTATTTCTGCAAGAGCTTGCGGGAGAGTGTACTCAGAAAAAATATTTTTCACAAGTTAGTGCAGAGCCAGATTGGTTGCTTTTTACTCTGGAAACAATACACTTTTTCCACCGACTTGCCGAAACGTTTAAAAGTTGTGCAAGTGGGCTTGTCGAGCCATTTACACCGGTTATCTACGTCGAAAGTCGCTTGTAAGTAACTTACACAATAAACTTGCCAGTGTAAACCCACCTCTTGATACGTTTTCAAGAAATATATTACATGCGTACATGATAACAACTGTTACTCGTTAAGGAGTATAAGAAAATATATGAAGCCTATTAATGAAGGTATGGTTCACGACTTCTACTATTGAATAATAAGAATTTATACAATTCTCATACTTTATACGCTGTAAAGATAGACATATGTTGAATATATTTGTACATGTTTATAAAATCTAAGAATGCCTAGGCAATTTGAGCATGGGCAAGGATGGGAAAACACTCGTAAACAATTAGGCCTTTTTCGAAATTACCGGATTCATTGCTCACTTTCGTCTTTCATTTATTTTGAAAAAACCAGAAGTAATATGTAAGCAGAACGATGCCCTTCAAGTATCGACACAAATCGAGACATTGCTACACCGGGTACTTCCATAGAACTCAAATTCCATGCACAAGGGTGGGTTTTCTCTGTCAAGTTACCTCTGCATGTTTCTTCCTGAAGAGCTTGCGGGGGATTTTAAACTGATGAAAAGTTTTTAAAGTTAGTGTAGATTCAGTTTCGTTGCCGTTTACACGGGGGGAAATGCACTTTTTCAAGCGATTTTCTGAACCTTTAAAAGCTCTGCAAGCGGACTTCCCGAGCCCTTTACACCTACGAGTTACGTCGAAAGTCGCTTGCTGCAAGTAACTCGCGCAATAAACTTGTTTCTGTAAATCCACCTTAAAGCCGCCTAAAATATTTTGCGCGTAAATATATGGAATCGTTACACCTTCAAGACCCGAATAGTCTCTCCGTCAGTCGTGGCCTTGTGGAAGCAATTATTTTTAGAACTGAGTTTTTCCTCGACGCCTTAGGTGCGTTGCTAACAGGCCTCAAGATGACTGGTGGAGTCCATAATTTGTCTTTCCAGCAGAGAGCTTGTCTACTGTCAAAGAGCCTGCCAGTATTTGGTTTCTTAAAAATGGACGTTCTATCAAAAATGATTTTCAATATATCCACACAAAAGGAATGCAATAAATTCTAACCTCGCCATAAATGTTCACATTAGTATGCAAAAAGATCGTGTTCCAGATGATTTCAGATCCTCATGTACTTTTCATAATAATCTTGCGGATACTTAATAATAAACTTATTTCGAGGAGCATATTTCTGTTATTCGGAACAGAGACTTTCCTCCCTGGGAACAAAAAAGCAGTGGTTTCTCTCCGGGTTTGAATTATACCTGAGGTGGACCATGATATAATGCACCTCTTCACTATCATATTGGTGCAAGATCGCTGCGTGAAGTACACCAGCGAATTCAGTTAAATTACGCAGTTATTTTACCGATTACTAGCCTTTCATAATTCAACCTGGTATTTACGTATTTGCATAATGTGCTCCGTAACACTCCATAATAGTTTTCTTCACATATGGTCGAACAAGGACGAGAGTCCTCGTAATAAAGACGGCCCAATCGAGAGCTACGTGGAAATTAAGGGGCACCGCTGCACACTGCATAGCAAGTGACAGAGGGGTACTGGAGGACTATCTTCTCGCATTTGCCCCGGACATCAATCGTAGAATCAGAGCCAATCTAAGAAAGCGACTGTGATGAAAAGACAACTACTGTGCTCATAGAAGATAGGACTAAGAACAAGGGAACATCATTTGAAAACAGTGGTGTGGAGCGTGGCACTCTATGGTTCGGAAAAAGGGCCATTGGTAAAGCAGGGTAGAAAAGATTAGTAAATGTCAAAACCTGGTGTTAGAGGTGAATGCTGAAGATGAAATGGACCGATAAAATCAGAAATGAAGAAGTATATAGAAGATTAGAATAATAAAGGACCATATGGAACCCTATACAGAAAAGAAAAACCAGATGGATTGGGCACACTTTGAGCAATTGAAGGAAACATAGTGGAAAAGTCCCAAGAGAAAAGGTCACGGGATAAACACATTGGCCAAATAAAGTGGAAAGAAGAACTGCGAGGGAGTAAAGGAACTATCATTAGAGAGAAGGATGGAAGTCCGCAGTCCACCAATCTTAGGAATGATCGACCAATTATGCCCCGGAGCAATCATTTCGTGCAACCTATCGACTGATCTTTTCCCACAAACTTCCTCTTTACTCTACTAATTTTCCCACCGTCCCCTCATCCAAGAACCCTCTTTTTTATGTCCCTCTCAAACTCGTAATAAAACACCCGCGTCCTTTTGCCCTTCCTAACGCGACCTTTCCCCTCCCTCCCCCTCTTCAAAGGACATCGCATCCAAACAGGCTGTTGCGATAGTCGAATTTCTTGTGGTGCATGCTCTTTTTTGTAATCATTAACATATTTTACTTAGCTTGGTACTGCAACCTTCCTTAACTGTTCACCGAAGGAGATATTCCTAGATGGAGCTCTTTGGTTAAATTCGTATCTCGTACCAGACCGGGATCCGATGTGGGGTCGTCACTCCATTTGGGTGTCTTTCCAGTGGCCATTTTGCAAAGTTTTCTTAGACTTCTACGAAATATATACGTGAGAACACCCACACATGCTCACCCGATATCCACTCACAAATATTTCGCGAAAGCAAATTCTTATTCAAACTTTGCGCAAACTACACATTTTTGAAACCTGTGGTCTGTGTACATGTTTGATTAAAATGTTGTTATCATGCAGAACCTCAAAGTTTCCTCTGAGCAAGTAATATTATTTCGTGAGGAATTATTTGTCAATTTCTTCTTCGATGTAGCAAAAAAATTCACTTTCCAAAAACAAAAAAAACGAACTATGTACCTAACTTGTCAGCAAAGTTCCAGGAAGCCTTCATTTCATGACTGCCTCCTTGCTTACCTTTTTCTCCTTATATCTCCTCGTAGACCTCCTACTACTGATTCTTGATTCAAGTGCATCTAGTGGGAGAAATAAGGAGTTCCGGGGTCTAATGGATGCCCTCACTGGGAATTTCCGATACAGTACGAGTGTGTCGACTGTGTATGTTTTTCAGTTCAAAGATTCCAGTTGGCGATCGACATGATCAGTTCAGCTCCTGAATGTTCATTATCTCGACGGCACGTGTCTCGTTTTCTCCTTATTTCTGCCAGAGGCAATTAAACGTTGCACGTATAACAAATTAATCTCTTATTTCACTACTTAAAACACTGCGTGTTGGACGAATATCCCAACAGAATAGCAGCATCACATTGCGGTTGCAATTTTGTATTGCGACGAAGGCGATATGCTACAGATGGAATGATATCTGATAGTGCAATTATCATTAGTTCACATTGAGTGGAAAATAGTACTTAGTATGCAGGCCAGAAAATATGTGACTGCACTTCGTTACTTGTTCCTTTATCTCTGCACTAAACTTATGTACGTCATTCGGAATATAAAATGTGAAAGATATGAAATAGCAACTCTGTGGTTTTATTACGTGACTGACCTCTATTATTATCTGCTAGTAGGATTTCGATTCTGCTATAAAATTCTATCGCGTCCCTTGAAATCCTGATCATATGACAGCGAGCGGGTATTAAAGATGCAGACAACAAATTTATCTTCCAGAGTTTTAATTATTGTAACGCATTTAAGTGCTATTTTTGTCTGAAAATCTAGTTACTGTTAGAGATTATATAAGTGTTAAAATATATAAATGCTCTATTATTGAATGATAATAAATATAACAATTCCCATACTTAATTGCTTTATCGATGCACATGTATACCTAATTAAATTTGCAAACATTTGTTAAACTCGAACAGTGCGATGTAAAAACGCATTTGTTGCTAAAATAGGCAACATTGCCATATTATTTGTTTAAATTTGTCATTCATTTCATTGGGAATAATGCAAGTAATGTGGAATTAGTGCTATGCTCTGCAAGTAGTGATGCACATCGAGATATCTCTACAGTTGCTATTTGCATAAAGTTCAACTTCCATGGGTAAATCTGCTGTGGCGATAATCAGCTGTTGACGGCAGTAGGCGATGGCTAGGCGACCTATTGAAACGAAACTCGGTCTAAAGTTGCTTTTCACGCTTACAAAATGCGTCTCGCATTTAGATAATCGCGTAAGACTACGCATATGTTTCATTTCTTATTTTATGCGTATGTGAGGACTAGAGATTGCAATACCGGGTTCCTGAAATCCAGAATCCCGGGATCCTGTCCCATATGCTAATCACGAAATTCTGGGATCAGGTGGACAAAAAATCGGGATTTCGGAATTTATATATTAACTTATTGCTATCAGATGGCGCCATAAATAAAGTTATATTTCAGTTAAAATAGAATGTTAAGAATTATCCTCAATTCATTTAGTATTACATTTTATATAAAGCACAACAGTGTTTCTAAATAATAGAAATAAAATCTAAAATAATTGAATGATATCGTATAGCATCTCAATTTAATGTAATTTAGTTATTAATTTAATACTCATGTATAGTTTTACTTAAAAAACACAAAAAGGTCGATACTTTCGCGTATAAGAACACAATTATCTGAAGTGTGTGGTTACTTTGGTTATCTACATAATGAATCTCAATGGTTTTGGCGATATGGCGTGGAATCGCAACATACAAGGTTGTTAAGTTAAAAGCAATTTTACTCGGTTAAAAATGTTACAAGACTATCTCGATCTAGGTTTCGATTTTTTACACTTCAGCGTCAGGTGATGTGTATATCATCTTTGCTAGGTCGCAATAAAGTCTTCTAAAATGTTTGTATTTGGAAAATTGCTTTCAACTTGTAAACATTTTTATCTACATAACTTTCGTCCTAAAACAACAGTTGAAAGGCGACTACAGTCCGTTCACGAGAAGCTTCGCCTGCATTAATCAGATAAAGAATTTGTGAATGAGCAAGGAAGCGGTAAATTCTCTAAATGAAATATTCGAATGAATTCTGTTGATGATATTGGCTGCAGGCAAAGTCAATATTTTTACAAGGATCGAAATAGTGTAATTAGAAATTACTTAAATTTCAATTTTCACGGAAAGTAAGTTTTGTGTAGAAAATTCATTAATACTTTTGCGATGATCCTCAACTTTCACATTTTCAAGGAAGTTTTAGACTTAAGAGGTTATTAAATTGAAATGTTTTCTCAAATTTCATTC
This sequence comes from Pyrrhosoma nymphula, assembly GCA_963573305.1. Lineage (NCBI taxonomy): Eukaryota > Metazoa > Arthropoda > Insecta > Odonata > Coenagrionidae > Pyrrhosoma > Pyrrhosoma nymphula. The sequence continues at coordinate 45,806,337 of OY754334.1, forward strand.
CTGTTGCAAATACAAATACGATAGGGGTTTTTCATCGGGAAGGGTGATTTGCAGTAATTAAAAATCGAGAATGAGTGATGCAAAATAAGACACACTTTGCTTTTTTAGTGCACATTTCAAAATTCGGTGAACTTTTTCTTTGATAAGAGCCATAATCTTGTGGTATTGTTTCTTTTCGTAAATTGAAAAATTCGTTCAATTTATATCCTTTTACAATACACGCTCTTGTATTTACAATTCCTTCGGTTCTTCCATGTACCGTGTTTTATTTTGTTTTTATATCGAGAAAAAATTATTTTCATTTATGTTACTTGGTTATTGCGGATACGTGACACCTAAAAATGCATATGACGTTACATATAAAATAATTTTTCACAAATAATTAATGTTCTTTTAATCTCCCTATCAATGACCACTTCTCATCATTGCAATCCTTAGTGAGGTCAGCCACCGACTGCCGGGGTTAGTCGCTTATTGGGTTGAAAGAGAAGTACCAAAGCAAAGTACTCTCTGTTTATTGCCGGCCACCCTTGCAAGTGGAAATTACATAATATCGCAGTGCGATATATCGTGATAATTGCATTTCGCAGTTGATAAATTGCACTATAGCACAGCTCAACATCTTCATTCACAACCTCTCTATTTCTCTCCTTCAAGTGTTATTCCCTCACTTCTCACCTTCGATCGTCTTCCTTGTACCAATGGGAAACTGCAACATATCGCTGTTCTATATCTCGTGAATATCGTTTATCAAGGTCAATACATCGCATTATCGCAGAGATCAATGTAACCACTCTTAACCTCCACATTAATCTCATTTATGCGACTTTCCATCCCACCTCACCTACGTTTCTTTCGCCTCCCTCTACCAACGGAAAAATCACAAAATATCGCAAGTCAATCTCGCGAATATCGCTTATCACGATCAATACATCTCGATATCGCACGGGCCTACTTTCCAATCCCTCACCTCCCTCTGCCTTTCCTCCTGCCTCTCTATTTCGAAACCTTCATTTTCACCTTCGATCTCCTCTTCCCTACCCAACGCAACTGCCTTATTTTATATACGCATCTGAAACCTTAACCAATCACCTCTCAACCCCTCTCCCACCATACTCTCCCTCCTTCATCTCCTCCTGTCCGTATCTCGTCTCTTGCCTGCGTGTCCTTCGCTTCAATTTCCCCGACGCCTATAATGTCAACATCGGCGTGGCCTCTTGAAAATTGGATTTTGATGGGAGGGGGGGGGGGGGGGTCGGATTGGGTCGGCGATGTGTTTGGCAAAGGAGCGGGGGGGGGGGAGAAAAACTAGTGAGGGTGGGGGGTGGGGGTAGATGTGTTGGATCAGGGCACGAGGATAGGGGCGGTGTTCGGAAAAAAGATGAGAGGCGTTAGTTTTTTTATATCAAAGGGATGGCTTATAAGGGGGTGGAGGTGGGACGGTTGGGGTCATGAGCCTGATGGCAGTGAAAGGTTGATGGGTGCGTGTGGAGACCTGAGTGGGGTGGGGTTTGGGAAAAAAACAAGGGATAACTGATGCGTTGGTTTTGGGGCCCCCTTGCAGGAAGTAGGGTGTGGATTCCGACGGCTGAGGAAATTCTTCCCATATTACGTAAGAGCAAGAGTTTTGAGAAGCTGAAATGGGGGCGCCTGAGAAGGTTGTGTGCTTCATCTGCATATTAATCAGCAAACTGACTCAAGGGATTGTGGCAGGGGATGAATCAGGTTTTCAATTCTCAAAACAACGCGATAATTATCGTATGCGAAAATAATAATTTCATCGTATAGTTTCGTCGATTCAGCATTCTCGAGTCTTTCTTTTGCCCCCATGCTATAGTTATCGACTGGAAAGGATCGAGTGATTGTGTAGTATGTGATACTTCTACATTATCATATGACATTTTGCTATTTTTGCGAGTGATAATTAACTCGGAATTTCGAGAATTGACCACCAGGCTTGGCACACCCTCAGTGGAAAAAGTTGTCTCCACAGCAGTTACGAGGCGCGTGAACTCATATACGGAAATTCAGCCGTTGTAGCCCGAAATGCCTTCGTTTGAGTGTTATCTTTCCGGATAAAATGGTTTGTCCCCCGGTCTTATAATGCAGCTGAGTAAAGAGTACTCTTCATTACAAAACTGTATCTTCTTTCTTAAAAATGTTCATCACCTGTTATTTTATAAATTCTTTACTAACTCTGAAGCGATATTATCTACGCACACCGCTTTTTTGCCTTAATTTATTGTAATGTATTATCTATTTCGCCTTCGAGTATCTCTTGTCTGAGTTTATTCTTCCCTTTGGAGCTACATTATCTACATCCGATAGTATGTTTACAGGTCTATTACCGCTGCTATCTTCCACCTATTTTCTCCTATCCTGGATATCATCTCTTTCGATTTGGATTTACCTGTTTTGTCCTTAATCTTCGGTATCATTTCCCTCTCTTACCGCCCGATAACAGTGCCACTTAAACGTCTAGCGCCTATACTTTTCCCCTCCTGTAGCTATCTTTCGTTTATATTATGGGTGGCCTTACCAGAAGCAATTAGTATTTCTCCTTCCTGTCTAGGCCTAATTGTCACGTTTCAATAATTCACTTTCCACTGCCAAATCTGTACTAATATTTTGCGAACATCATTGCTCCGATTTCCTGTGATTTGTTTCCTCCTTATTATGAACTATATTCCTCACGTAGTTCTCTTTCTCATACCCTTGGTACTAACTAGCTCATTTTCATCCATTTGTCAGTTTTCCATAAAATAATAAATTTGTGTAAAGCCAGTGGCCATTATTATGGATTCGGAAGGTCTCGTAGCCTCACAAGGTCACATTAATAACAGCATTTTCGTTGTTCGGTCAAGAGGAAACCTCTCTACAAACAGAAAAATAATAATCTCAACGAGGAGAGAAAAAAAATATTAGGAGAACATGAACTCCTATCCCAGATGGCACCGTCATCGAAGCGACGACACATCACATTCGCTTTTTGTTTGTTTCGACGATTCGCTTAATATTTTAAAGCGATTATCTGTTGCGGAAAAAGCGTCCTGGAAGAGGAGAAGCAAGGAAGAGGTAAATACGGATGGGGAGCAGAGGAGCGTGGTGGGGTGAGACCGTTGAGGGTTTTAGTATGGGGGATACCGACCAGGGAAACACGACCAGGTATTGGTGGCGCAAGGGCAGGAAGGAAAGGGACCGTCTGAGCAGACAGGACTCTGGGGCGGGAGGTAACAGGAGAGTTACACACGGAGAATGCCGAAAGAAAATTCAAGGAAAGTTCAGTAAGTGATAGGGGCGAGTCATGAGGGCTGGCATTTATAAATGTGACATTTTTGATTACTTTAGGCTTACTAGCAAATGGGCATAGTAGCAAATACATTAGATAGAGAAAAGCACTAGCGAAAGAAGCGTTTAGCATCAGGAGATGACGGGTACCCTGGGTAAAAATTAGTAAAAAGAAATTTTACGAAGATTTTAATATGAAATGTGGCATTGTATTGTGCAAAAACATGGGCTCTGGGAAAAGTGGACTGGAAGAGGTATCAAGCATTTCAGTTGTGGATGCCAAGGAGAAAAGAGAAGGTGGACGGAAAGGAAGTCAAATGCTTAGAATTAGAATGGTGGGTGGGGAGAGGGAAATTCTGAAGAGACAAGGAGGAGGCAGACTAGGTGTTTAAAACAGAAAATGAGGTGAGGAAGGAGTGAAGGCCATGATAGAATGGAGGATGTTGGGTAAATGTGGTAGGGGAAGAAAGAGGATAGGCTCTATGGACGGGATGAAGAGAGGTAGGATATATACTAAGATGAAGAGAGATTTTGTGTAAGGAGACAGGGGACTACCCCTGTAAATATCCAGAGGATTCTGACTCTATTCCATTTAAAACTATCTTAACCGGTAGATTACCCTAATAATAAATATAGCAAAAGCCAGAACATTGAAGTCGTTTCGCAGTTTGTCTGCCTGTTAACTCTTTCACAGTCATCCAAACGAACTCAAATCTGGAGTCCCATTCCATTGGCAGAGTATTAAGGGTCTCAATGCTCCGGCGCCAAGGCAGGGGCTAGGGTCGGAAGTGCGGTGAGAAGTTAAGTTTACAGGAGGAGCCCTTAGATTTTATACCAGGGTAACTATGTTTTTCAAGGCGGTTGTAATGTTTTGCTTGATTGGTTTATGGTATATTTCAATTGTGTTCTTAATTGTATAATAATGCCTACCTAAGGCATTCTGGGCATGATGATTGATTTCAAATCAATTGTTTATTTTGTTTAGTAATTCCAACCGGAGGAAAAAATACAGATTGAATCATTTTTATAATAAAATCTAATTTCAAAATTCCTAGCTTTGACTAATTGTAGTTGTGACATCCAGGTTCTGAGTAAAAAACTTTAAGGAGATATTTTATCTAGTGTACTGTGATACTACCGTACAGGATAAAGAAAAATAAATTGGTCATGGGAGTAGTGAGAAATTAATAGTTTCTTACCACAAAAGATCGAATGCCAACCTAATGAACGTTAAATTAACGATTGAGAGTCTAGCCAAATGATCGTGAGTGACGCACATTCAGCATTCATCGAGAGGCTTGAAGGTACTCAACGGGAACCCTCAGAGCTGACCCTCATTGCGTTGGGCCCGGCCTCACCCTCACTCAACCCTTCCCAGCGGGCGGTGGGTGACCACCTCTGCCATGCTTCAGCTTAGTTTATAACTTTAGGAAAATGGTCATTTGATCAAATCTGTGCGATAAGTGCTAAAAAAGTTACGATTTCTTTTGGGCCATGAGCCACGTGTTCATACCATAGAGGTAAAATAAATAGTAATACCCCTAATATTAAATAATATCTCTTTAGTCCACACCTCCTCAGTATAAATTTCACTTTCCTCACGCCCGCAGCTGCCCAACTGGGTAGTATAATGCCTAGGAGTAGATGGACTGCCAACTTTACCGGTTTCAAATGATGACAGGTTTTCACTCGGCGCTATATTTTCATTCTCCCTAGTCACCGCAGACACTCCAACCTAAGCCACCCATGAAATACCTCCAATTTTATTCCTAATCCGATTTTAATCAAGGACTTTCAAATTTGGTTACGCCTAAAAGTAATGCGATTTTCATGTCTCCAAAACAGCTATTGGTCAATATAAAAAGGCAAGTAGGTATATAATCCTAAAAGGGTGAAGGAATTTGTATCCAGAAAAATAAAGAATAACTGATAATCTGTCCGTATGACCGAGTTGAGTAAAAAAAGTATGATTTATGATTTACGATGTACCTACTGTAAATAAATCTCACGCAATTCGCGGATTCTTCGAATATTTTGTCTACTCTCCTTCCATTGGATAAAATTTCAGCGTGTTTATCTAATGCTTGTAAATTAATTATGCACATTCATAATAGCCAGCCTGAGTCAATACGTTCGCCATTCGTCTCATAATACTCTTTCATCAAGTAGTTAGAAAGAAAGTTGATTGAGAAATTAAAACTTTAAGAGTTAATCATCAATCAGCTGGAAGCAATGACAGCGTCAATATACAGCGTCGTTGTTAAGATTAGGTTGGAATGCAGAGATTACTGGTTAATGAGAACATATTACATGGCATGGAAATAGTTCGTACTGGAAGCACATGGTTTTATTCTAAAACATTTCTCTCTTGAAAATACCCTCTGCTATGAAATACTGTGACTAATCCCAACCTTGACACAGCACTTACTGACAGCCAATTAGTTGTCAGAATTGGCACATGGGTTACATTTTTATTTCCTACAAAACCATTTTTGCCATTCACAACAAAATCAATTACCCCTGCAATATTATTTTTTATCCCGGCAAAATTAACGTCTTTCATCTCAGCTTCTCTATAATTACTCAGCCAATCATAGTTCCCTAGCGTAGGTCGAAGCCCCTGAATCTACATACCAAGAAATAAATACCAAAGCTTCACTTGCCCGGAATTCCTAGTATTGATAACAATTTGTGATACTAAAGACTATTCATTAAATTCAACAACCCGGAGGGATGCCTCGCATTTTTATAAGACTTCATAATCTTATAACCTTATTTAAAGAGAAAATACCTAATAAAGAGGTAAATATTCTTGCTTAATCCACGACCTCCGCAGTCCAGTACTTCTATGAACAAGTTGTGATAGTGAAAGCGAGTGTGCCACCTGGCTACAGTTGCTCCCTTAGGCGACAGCAAGGCAGACAGAAAAAATTCCACGAGTGGCCAGTCCTGTTAAATCTACGTCCGTGCTATGGGAATGAAGACCGGCCATTTTTCATTACCGAGCCTGATGGGGAAAAGTGGAGTTACCTTTATTTTTGTATGAATATGCGATATTTGTTGCGTTAATGGCGATAATTATATACTAAGAAAGTGCCCGGAAAAGCAGGGACTTCACAGTAACAATTTTAATAACATGAAGGGTGAAAGAAAAAGAAAGTATGTAATGAATTTGGTACGCATCCTCCTGATAAGGAAAAGTAATAAACTTTAGTTGCTCAACCAGCATATTCAAGTAAACATCAACTATATTATTATGTTGTCAATATTTTGCATTTTGGTACGGAATAATGTATCAGCAGGTATTCACCTCTACGAAAACCATGGGATTAATCCTTGGAAGGCGGGTTTGAGTAATACGATTCACTAACAAATCGCCTCATTTTACCTTCCCCAAAACAAGGGTTGTGTGTGGAACAAAAACGGGGGCGACATTTTTAGTACTATTTAAAAACGCATGGATTTTGAGCGTTTTAGGTATAAATATGTCGAAATGCCGACTAACCCGCGGGGCACAAACGGCCCTGTCTCCTCCCCTACCATAAGCCGCGGAGCACGTAGCGCGGAGCGCTATCATATGGCCCCTTCTTCCCAACTTAATTAATTCGGAGCTCTTCATTCGGAAGAGCGCTGGACATCTTGGTGCCGCGGAGTCTGTGTGAAACGCCGCGCCATGATGTCATAGCACACGCACCGGAATGGAGTCCAGGGCTCCTGATAAGAAAGTTGGCCCAGAAAATCGTAGGGAGATGGCGAGGACCAGGGCGAGAACCACCCCTTTCTTACCCCATCCCTAACCCTTCCCTAACATATAAAAGGGAAGGCGTTCTTGCATGGAGGAGTCGGCACGGTGTAGCGCTATCGGGAGAAGAGAGTAGATTTTCTCGCCGATAACACTCGTAAAAACACAAACTCTTTCCAAGCTCGGGTGAGATAAATGAGGAAAACACAAGTATTATCAATCATTAACTTAACTTATCAATATATTTTACAAATCACAAATAGAACCAAACCAATTACAAGAATTTACCCATAGGTCGAGTGCCAGGCGACCGTAATGAGAAGTTTTCAGTCGTAAAATAATTTAAGTTTAACAAGTACGAGAGGTTGAGCTTCTCTCTTAAGTACAAAAGTGACTAAGTCAGCAGGCTCACACAACGGTGTTACCCGGTCGGCGTCTCGGAAGCAATAGAGAGCGAGCTCGGCCATGAGTCAGCTGAGGAGGGGGTCTGTCGACAAGGACGAAGGTGGAATGGGTAAGGTCAGGAGGTTGGCGATTGGTAGCCTTGGAGGGGAGGAAATATTGGGATGGGTGATAGATAGGGTGGCAGTTTTTAATTGGTGCGCCAGGAACTGTTTTCTGGCTTCGGCCGCAGAATACAGGATCACAGCCTTTGTGTCTTGGTCAGGATGACCGCATTTTTGGTATCCTTCCTCACTTTACTGGCTATATAAAGGATGCAGGACCTGGCGAGGGAAAGGCGCGGCTAAAGGCGTGGCTGAAGGCGTGGCAGAAGTCGCTGGCAGGAGTCGCTGCATTTTGTAGTCGTAGGCATTTTGGCCGTCGTTGGCGCACATGTCGTTAGCGCGCATGTCCTTCGGCTAAGTCCGGAGGATAAACAGTCCGCAGAGGGGAAACTGTCCAAAGAGGGGAATTGCCCAAAAGAGGGGGGGAAAATGCCACATCCACTGGGAGAAATCAGCACAGAATTGACTCCCGGATGGGGAATGATGATTGAATCAATGACACCTGTTTTCTTGCAAGAGGGACACTTTCACTGAATTTACAATGCCAGTTTATGGCTTAAGAGGCAATTAACTGAACAATATTGCCAAGATACTGAGCACACACACCCACAGACAACGAACGACATGCGCGCTAAGTCCTTCGGCTAAGTCCGGAGGATAAACAGTCCGCAGAGGGGAAACTGTTCAAAGAGGGGAATTGCCAAAAAAAAAGGGGGGGAAATGCCACAACGGTTACCGTAAGGTGACCACTCGGGATGCGTACGCTACGGCTAGGTTATCGGCAGGTGACCACGGACTCTGTTTCGCCGACTCCCCGGCTTGGTTATCGTAAGGTGACCGGTGATGAGCGTGCCTTCGGGAGGTTTATGTTAGTCGTGACCACGCTAATCGTTCGCGGATATCCGCCGCTGCCCTAACCTGCCCGTTCTGTCACCCGGAATCCACCCACCTGCACAAGTTCCTTCCCAGGTCAGAGTGCACCCAGACAGTTGTAAGTGCAATTAACACATCTATATTAATAGTCAAGTCATGTAAAAGCCATGAATTTATTAGTTAAAATTGATACTATCCTATTTCTGACTCGGCCTTGTCATTTTAGTGCATAGATCATACTCACTATGTCGTCGACCCCTGCGACAAATACCTGGAATCCGATCTTCGCTCAGAGTGTGATTTTTCTTTAGGCAAATCTTTGAATAAATCACACGAGCTGAGCAAATTACTTTTTGGAATATCACGTTGAAAACACGTTGCAAGTTCACCGATCACTACGGCGTGTGCATCGGCATGTGTCACACTTTCCTGAAAATAAGCAAAAAACGACGACTGCAACTATAGATACAATCCTTAAAAAGGCGGTAAGTACACCAAGATAGTGTTTTTGATCTTAATTATCTGAATCTATTGACCAGCAGTGGTGTACCTAGGGTTTCCGGCGTACCTGGTAAATTGGAAGGGGTGGTGCCCTCGTCACTCCACCCACTTTTATCTCATTCGTTATTTTACTCTCTTTTGAATTACTTCTTTAATTGGATTGACGCTGTGTAATAGCTTGTGGGAGAGTTTAACCTAACGAAATATTTTTCACAAGTTAGTGGAGAGCCAGATTGGTTGCCGTTTATACTGGCAGTTATGCCCCTCTGTAAGCGACTTGCCGAAACGTTTAAAAGTTCTGCAATCGGACTTGCAGAGTCGTTAAAACCTGCAATCAACGTCGAAATTCGCGTAACTTGCGTGTCCTGATGAACCTGTCAGTGTGAAATCCATATTTATTCTTTACATTTTTCTAATCATTCAATCAATGAGATTGATTACTTCGACATTACCCTCTCTTTGGGGGGGGGGGGGGAAGTCGCCCTACAACTTCGTGATGGCGCCCTTGGTGGGGGCCTGCTCACCCCCCCCCCATTTGGTACATCACTGTAGACCAGTAAGTTCCAATCGAGCACTTTAAAAACAAACTTTTAACGTTCTCGCCCCAATTAGTCAAATTATCCTTAACTGTATGGTATCATATTTTTAAGTCTTAAAATAAAATACTCTATCATAAAGTTCGAATTGATTAATTGATTTTCGTGAATTGACATGGAAATCTTTTCTGGACTCAAATTCGATCCCTTAGCGAATTTTCCCGCAGATTAGACCTAGCTCTATTAATTTATCGTGTCTTAATGTTTACTCATTTCAGAGTATAAGATGAAGGAGAGAATAATATTCCGTTTTGTGTTAAAGTAGTGGTGTAGTAGAACCTGGTAGTGTTGAAATTGCGATCTAGAGGCCTCTGGACGTGGGGGAGGGCTGGAAATGGTGAGGAGGAAGAGGGAAGCACCGGTCTGTGTGTGATGGATCCCTCGCAGTGGCAGCGGCGAGCCTTGAGAGGATTAAATGATCCCCGCGAACAGACAAAGGCACTAAGCTCCGGGCGGAAACTAAAGGCACTGTTGTGTGGGATAAGGACGGACGAGGAAGAGAGGTCTCTCATCTCCTTCAGGACGTCGTCGGTATAAAGAGAATGTGTAAGAGTGAAGGGGCGGGGATGGTGTGGGGGAACTAGTGAGGTCGGTGAGATGGAGAAGGAGTTGTGCGGGAAGAGGGCAGGGAGGATTGTTTCGAGATGTATACTATATGGGTCTCACGGAGAATCGGTTTATAACCTTGCGGATCGGATATAAAAGTAATGGTTTAGGTGCAAAATATGTCTGCCAAAATATATAGCGGTCTTTTTATTTTATTCCGCGTTTTCGTGGTAATTAATGCATTAGCCCTAATGGCGACTCTGTGTGTCTAGCATTCTTTTCCTTTTCGTGGTGGTGGGATGTTGCCCTTTCCCCATGGTCATATCCATTCATGTGAGTTGATATTGTTATATACCTGTTTTTATGTAAGGATTCGGCCCCATCACTTCCTTAAAAGAAAAAGAAACATGTTACAATCTGAATTTTCTAAAATACAGAGTTTCTTCAGTTTCTCATATTTTCTGTCCTTCTTCTCCCGTCCTAAGATGGCTATCTTTTTCCGTCACTTTCATAACCTTTCTAAAACTGGACTTAAATTTGAAGATCGTCTAAAAGAGTCCTGGTTTTTAGTTTTCTAAAATGGGCCTTATTATTTAAAGGTGGACAAAATGCATAAACAAGGATTTTACAGTTGTATCATGGAGTTCCAAAATATGTATATATTTTCTGTGTTAAAAATGTTTATTTGATCGCGAAATTGACGTTAAGATGAGGGATTTGAATAAAAACGAGCTTAGATAACTCTTTGGTCAAGAGCAAAATATTCGCCCAATAACACTAATAAATATTAAAGCAACATTATTCATATTTTTCTTGATTCTTCCACCGTTTTCCGACAAACTTCGCCTGATAAAGATGTTTGTGGAATACCTTTTGTGATCTTATTGCTAGCTAAGGAATCCTCCAATAACTTTTTCGGCTTTGATAATTTATTTTCGTGGTATCTGTGACAGAAAATGAAGTCTCAGCTCGCAAGATAAATTAGGGTCATAGTAGAACAGCTACACCATAGAGAAGTCTTTAAGAATATTTATTCTTGTTAATTACCTCTCCTTGGTGAAGTATAAATTTGTAAAAATCTTTCAGAAAACTCGTGAATAATAAAGGTTTTTATCTTGTTAGCAAAGTATATTTTGATTTTTTCGTTGATTAGTCGTGATTTTATTCAGAGTGGTACTAGATATGACCGCGGGAATAGTTGTTTGTTCACGATTCGGGAGTTAAAATAAGATTATATTTTCATTGGGGTCGGTTCTACATTTGTTGCACGAGGAAGCTTATGATCACCAACGGACTGTGAGCCTCTCAGGATGAAAATTAAGTGTGCGGACATACAACTTCTAAAATGCTATGGGCTTTAAAAAGTGTTAAATTATGTTTTCATTTAAATAATTTTACCCCCAACCATTCAGCTGGTGTGTGTTAATTTTCTCTGATTTGGATATTACAGCTCTCCCTGTTTCACTGTTTTTGGGATCAGGTTTACTAATAAGGAAGATCTTTACATTCGTTAAAATTGTTCATTGTCTTCTGACTAAGGTATATTTTGATGAACAGTTTCTAACCCTATAACAACTATAAAACAATTCCCTCTCTATTTATCCATTCCACTCTGCATTATTACAACATCATTTCTTTTAGCATTCCTCGTACCTTCATCTCTATGTCCGGCTTTCGCATCATTCCACTTTCATTTACTATCTTCAATAACCCTTCGACTACGATTATATGTTCCACCCACCTCTCTATTCTCCTTCTCTCCCCGAGCTATCTCCTCCTACACCATAACAAGAACTTATTCATTTGCCTTCATATCCATTCATTTTACATTCTTCTCCGCACCCGTATCTTAAAGGCTTTTTAAACTATTATCGTATACCCTCCCAGGTGCCCACGTTTCGCTTTTATACAACGCCACGCTTTACATAACTTTTTGTGCATAATTTCTTTATATATCCATCGGTGATGACTGTTCAGTTCTTTTACAGTTCAGTTCAGTTTCAGTTCTTTCTCCATTTGAATGAATTCATTGGTTATATCAGGTCCTGTTTGTTTTTTTCTGGATGTTGCAGGCAGTATTCACTGAAAGTGCTATTACACGTTTATTAGCTCCGGCAGTAACCACTGACGACACTATCTTTCCACCAATGCAGTGTGTCCTGTATCTTTTATTGTGTCATATGGAGCCGTTCCCTTTTGGGGGTAGACAAATTCAAAAAGTTTTAGATGATTCCTCTTCATGACCTCTTATTACGTAATTATATTTTCCCTTTCAGGAGATATAGTGTTGTTATAACATATCAAATTATAACAAATTTTACTTAATTTGGCGGTCTGTTTTTTAATTGCAGGATGTTTTGTTTTTTGTTATGTGCACCATTTCTTTAAATAATCTTTTTGATAGGTCAGGTTCTAAATCTATTATTTTTGTGAGTTGGGTATTAAATGTGTGGCTATTTTTGGTCGTATGACCTGTTAGTTCTCATAATTGAATTTTGGATTTTATTGAATTATTATGCAGGGAGAGTCTATTTTTCAGATATTGGGATGTTTGGCATATGTTCTATTGTCACAATCGTTACGTGGCATGGAATAAACGACGTTACTTTTCAGTTCATTAGGAGTTTCAGATTTTAATTTCGAATATACGAGTTTGTGTTGTGTTTTATGGTTCCTATGTGCTATTTTACAATCCGTATTTTTTAAGACTTGCTATTTGTTCTGATAGACCTTTTATATAAATAACTCCTCAATACTGAGCTGTTGTAATGTTTGAGAGGTTAGTTGTATTGATGGATTATTATTTCTGAGAAGAAGACTTTTTATTAGAATAGATTATGGTGTGAATTAGCTTTTTGGGAACAGTTTAATTAAAAGATTTTTTATTCTAGGTGAAAAGCCTGTAAATTTGGCTCAGTTTAAATTCTTTCCTCCATGCTGCTCTAACCGTGCTTACATCTTTTGCTTTAGTCACACTTATAGCCCATATATACATAGTCAAGCCCTCCTATTCTATTACTCCTAATATTTCTTCTCCTAGTCTATTCCACCACCTTTACCCATGACTTTCTCGTTCTACCCCTTCCACTCACACCATTCACTCCACTATCTTATATGTATATGTTTCGTTAATTGACTCTCTCCCACTGTCTTAACATGGCCAAAACAAGCAAGCCCACTCTATTTATAGACGTCCATTAATGGAGAATCCAACCCACATTGTTTCATGAACCACTCATTCCTAACTCTATCCCTCCTAGGGATTGGAAAATCGATTTCGATTTTTATCGGAAATCGATTATCACACTCAGATTTTCCATTTAATCGAAGTAGACTTTTTGTTTGGAAAAATCGATCAAAATCGATTCTAGCCGATCGATTTTCGATTTCTGGGTTGCCGCAGCATTTGAATTTTGCCGCCTCGCTTTTCTCAGTGCTGCGCCGTTTCATTCTGCATCGCTGGTGAGGGAACCTTGAAGGGGAGGCAAAGTGCTTCTGACACCGGCAGGTTGGAGTTGCTAACTGTAGGACTGCGGATTTGATTACAATTCTAGTATTTCCAGCGGGGACTCGCGCTTGTAGGTAATACATTGTAGACTACGAGACTAAAATTCGAAATGATAATATACCTACGTTGACATTTTTCCTTTTTTGTAGACGTTTCCTCAATGAATCGCTTCAGAGCAATCGCCTTCTTCAAAATAGATTCGTCCAGTCCGAATATCGTCTTCTGCGCTTGGGCCTCGAAGTTTCGATCGCGCTGTACTGTAGGCTGCGTGCGTTGGCCAGTGTGCGTTGTGTTTTCTTCTTCACCGTGCTACTTGTTTGTTTCGTGCGTTGGTTTCGTACCGATCGGAAAGTGGTTTGCCGCCCTTTGCATCAGCCATGGCTCCTCCAAGTGCTGTTTGGCAGTATTTTAGCAAGCAAACAATTAATAATAAAACCCTCGCTAAGTGCTCTAAGTGTCACCTGAGCTCGACTTACTGTGGCTCGACTAGTACTTTGATCAGTCATCTGAAGGCGCATAAGATTGAGGTTTATGTAAGTGCGCAAAAAAGAAATAGAACGGCAAACAGTGGAGATAATAAGAAGTTTGAGGAAGAAATGGACCTGGCTAGTGATTCTGATGCGGCAACAGCAGCATTTCCCTTACCTCCGCCATCACCACGATTAGATGAGGTAAGTGTACGGAAGTTTAACTCGTAGGCTTCCGCGGATGCACTCTTAACTATTTCTTTTTTCGGGATTCATTCGCGTTTGTTTAAATAGTATAAAAACATTTCGCTAGATCTCCTGCTAGATTCGTCAGGTTATCTGATCTGTCGTTTCCTCGCTCGTTGTCCTATATATAGGAGTGGACCCCATTGTTGCCTGTATTTTTAAATTTGAAAAACTCCGTTTAAAATTGTTCCCCAGTGTGTAACCGTCTTCACGGTCGATGTTCGATGGTCTTTTCGCTATTTCTATAGCCTCTCTGATTAGCCTGAAGAAGCTAGCAGGAAGGCTAGCGAAATATAGGCATACTATTGAAATAAACGCGGAATTAATCCCGAAAAAAGAAATAGTCAAAATGCATGGAAGTTCGTTTACTGTTCAAATTTTTAGGACGGACGACGAGACGACAATACATGAGGGCTAGGCTAAAGAATATTGTCTTGCTTGTCAAATTCAAAATGTTTTCAGCCCACCACGCTTCGCCCACGACATTTTCAGCCCACCACGCTTCTGGGAAAGCATGTTAAAAGGCATCTCCTTGAATAAATAAATTAGAGGTTGGATACAATTGAATCCAATGTACTACTGCCACTTTGCTGGATCCTCGTTTTAAGACGGTACACTTTGAGAGATCTGAGAGAGATCTGCTGCTGACGCAGCTTTAAAGTATGTTGTTAAGTATATTTTACATAAATGTTAACTTATTCCCTGTGTTTGCACTACCACGAGTTACCGTCCAGCAGCTGCGTGCCGCGAATGTTTTCAATAGTAGTTCTGATTTACAGGGATATTGGTTTCTCGTGAGATCGCACTCGGCCACACGGACCGGAGACCGAGCTGTATTTGAGAGTGCTCAGTAGGAGCAGAAGAGCAGTGACGACCAACCCGATTCAGACGATACGCGATTTTCGGGCAATATCCCTCGACGGGCGAGTGCGTCGCTCCAACGCTAACGCTGATCAGGATCGGACTGGTGGCGTGCCAATCGAGCGGTGCCAGTTCGTAAACCGCCCTCCAGTCGACCCCAAGTCCAACCGCAATCCACTACTATCCTGGAAGGACATAAAGGGAGAATATCCCCACGTATTCAAAGTAGCCAGCAGGATTTTATCTATACATAGTTGCCTCTTCCGTGCCGTGTGAGCGACTATTCAGGTGCGAAATCGATTATCCGGAAAACATTTAAAATGTTATTTTTTTTAAGGTCCATCCCTGAGGAACACTGGTTCCATGGCTTTGAAAATAAGAAATAAATTCTGTTTTTCATTTTGTGGTGTACCCACTTTTCAATATTCAATTCTTATTGCTACAAAATTACATGTAATTTGCTTCTTATATTACCTATATGTATATAAGTATATGGTATGTATTATTACTTTCCTGCATACCTTATTAATGTCTTTAAAATAATGTATTGTATTAATAAATTTAACCGTATACAGTTCTTATCCCTAGTGCTTCCATTAACCCATGTTTTGCAATTCGTTACAACAGCACATCCGTATTTCAGCTGACAATTACTTTGCTATCTTTAAATATCTATTTCGATTACGATTTTTCGATTATTTGGGAAAAATGTAATTTTTAGAAAATCGATTTTAAAAACCAAAATCGAAAGTCAATTAATCGAAAATCGATTCTGGATTAAAATTACCAATCCCTAATCCCTCCTACTTTCGGCGTAAACGCTTCAAATTCTATAATAAATAGCAATAGAAAATTTTAACCCATTTTCGAATTCATGCCACAACAGAGATGGTGCTATCGTGAGGTCTCATGGTTAACGTAACAGTTAGGATGTACTCATCCCGGGATGATACTTTGTAACGGGAGCCCTCTGTATAGCCTGTTGGTAATTAACCAGCGAGGGAGTAGTGTTGGAATGCGATCCGGAGGACTCTCGTATCTACGTTTGGGCGCTCTCTACATCATCTGATGATATCTGTTTATTCAAATATTTAGTTGGTAGAGGATTTTGAAGCAGCTATGGATTTCGATGGAAACGAGTTAAAGTTCTAGGCTTTACTTTGTGGAACTGAGCCAAATGAAATAATTTTTCTATTTGTACCTTCCACACTTTGTTATTCTTTCCGACCATGGATTTGACACCTGTAATGTCATTATCAACGTACATGTTTCGTTTTTTAATTTCCATGTATATTGAAACCGGGAGCGGGGCGTGGGAGGGGGTAAATATGGGGGAGGGGTTGGGCAGGGGGAAGGGATGAGGAGGTCAATCTATCTTTTGGGAAGGTTTGTTTTTCAAGGTGAATTACTGGAAGGGGGAGTAGAAACATACAAGATGACAAGGCCGAGCATACACAAACAAATCGAGCATTACACTAAAAGTTTATTGATATCAATTGTGAATTTAAGTCAAAAGTAAAATCGTTAACAAGATTAAAATTTTTACCTGTGCTTACAATCTCATATTGTTCTAGAAAATAAAATGTTTTACCTTTATTCTCTAAATGTAAAATATCAGATTCAAAGTTGTTAGTGTTTACACATTCTAATAAATGTATAGCAAATTTGGAAGGTACATCACTAATTACAAAGTACTCTTTAAGTTCCTCAGTTCTAATAATACATAAACGTGCTGTTTGGCCAAGGTACCTTGCAGTACATGAGTTACTAGTTAAAGCATTAAATCTACTCTTGTCACTATTGTCAAATTTGTTATTGCTAATAAATAAAATTTTACCTATGGTTACGGGATTATAAAATGACAAGTTATAATTCTTCACAGGCATGACTTCCCTGGTCCTGTATGTCAACATTTCCAGAAATGGTAGCTTACACCTGCCTAATGGCTCATACTTAGTTGTAAAAGGAATAGTGGTCAATGAGAAAATGGGAAATGAGAAATGTTTTAGCTCTCGGTATAAAATATTTGCAAAAGTGTCACTACCCAAGCAATTTCTCTTCACAATTTGTAAAATAACATTAATTTATTAGTATAACTCGCGTCAGTATTAGGTACATTGATCAAATGGAATATCATGGAATGGAAGGCCGACAGTTTGTGACTGTGGTGGTGACATGAATCGTAGAGAATTACCACAAATTTATTGGTCGTATTCCAAAAAATAGATACACCGTGTTTATTCTCTGAGAGGAGAATGATAAACTCTAAACATTTTATAGATTCACCTCTCTCTTCAACAGTAAACTTTATGGAAACTTGTACCTAAGTTTGTAAAATGTTATCGGGAATTCCTCCGGATAAAATTGGTAAACAGCACCGACGTTAACGCGGTGGAATTCCCGAGAACATTTTTCAAGCATCATTCGGCGGGAAAGAATAAAATCCTATTGTACCTAAGTTGATTGACAGCGCCACCAAATTGTGTAGCTGTCGAGCACCACCAAGCTACAAGCAAAGAATGTCATCAGCATATCGACACCAATAAAAAGATTTTTTTAGCAATGGATGGCTTGAGTCAAAATGTTTGCGTTCTAACTAATCCATAAATATATCTGCAAAATTGGTGACAAAGGGCACACCCATAGCAAGGCAATGAATGTATTCATAAAATTTTCCATTACATTTTAAATAATTCTGCTTAGTACACAAATTCAAGATGTTTATAACTCATATTTACATGGCCTCGTATTCTGTGGCGGCTCGCAAGGTAGTATGAAGGTGTAGATGTACCTGTAAAAGGCCCAATCGTGTTTGATGAATGCGTGATATTCGATTATCAGCACTAAAATCTAAACTAAGTACGATATTGATTTCACATCTGAGACTTGCAACCAAATACCAATATCAGGTGAGTAGAGCATTGATCAACTAAATATTGTTTTTATGACGAAGCGCTGTAATATGTTGCGTCGTTAGCTTTCCAGTGCTAGTAAAATGTGCTCCTAGACCAAGGAAACTACCATAAAATTGATCATTGAGTTCCAAAAGGAGGGAGTTATTGTGTTATGAAATTAGCGTTAATTATTTATGCATGAAAATCATAAATTAACAGGATAGCTTCTGCGCATGCACCCATTAAATATCTATTTGGGGAGTTTGACCGTATAAAAAGAGCCTTTACGATATTGTTGTATCCAAGTTCGAGTGTGATAAATTGAGTTCAATTTTCACCAGTGACATTAATTTCGTGCTAACTGCCTTAAGATACGGAAACCTAAATCCTTACCATTGCTTGAAGCCTCGGTATTTTCAAAATTTGAATGTAAAGAATAAATCGGTGCGGAATTTAGAAAGTTGAGCTTCAAACTTTATTCAGCTATTTTATTAGTTTAGCTATAATTCAGGCAAAGGAATGACTATGAATGGCCCAATGCATTTATGCATCAACATCGTAAAAGTTTGGTATACCTTATCTAAATTCTGATTTCGGTGTGCAAATTGATTGTGATATTTCCACCATGTTATACATTAGAATGAAAAGTGTAAATATGATTGCTTATGGAATAGTCATATTTAGTTCATCATGCTATTGTAATGAATATGTGCTTGAACCGAAAATGGGTGGCTCATTTTCGTGGATAGTTAATGAAATTTGCCCAAGAAAAGCATTTTAATTTTTAATTGTTTGGTTTTATCCCTGAATGTTTTGAGTTTTCCACTGTCCGCAGTGAATTAATCTTCAATTAATTTCGATTCTAAGTCCTACCCTTGTATCTTTATGTGCGAATGCATCATTTACTTAATGACTCTCCTGAGATAATTATTTTTTTTTCTGATTAATTTAATGAAAATTATCAATGAGTAGGACAACCATACCTTGTCTACATGGCATGTCAACGGTTTCTTTTTATTTCATGCATTTTTTTAGTCTGAGAAGTACGTTTATGTTTTATGACTAAGTTGTAAATTTTTACCCCTGAGCTCCTGGTAATTTTGAATAATTCTAGACAATGTGACAGACTGGCATTCAACTATATATTTCATCAAGCGAAAGATTTTTAAAATTGGCAATTGAAAGCGTTTGATAGAATTCCACTGTACCTAACCAAAATCCACCTCCATCATGGGTACCGTCACTATTTTGAAACCAGCAGTTTAGCGTCGAACGTGAATTGAGAGATTAAATACTAATGCATCATATCCGACCGTGGTTTGAATCAGGGTTGCTTCATGTGTAAACAAATGAAGTAACCAGAGGAGACCGGCCCGCGCAAACACGTAATTGGCGGTGGGGGTAGTATATTTTGCCCAGAAGGTCGTTAAACATCATCGTCCATCGCCATCAATCATAATTGCAGTCCAGTTTACACGCCGGGAAGGTGACCACGAAGGGTTTAGCCGCTCTTCTCATTCCCCGCCCCTGCCCCGCCATCGGGCAGTGGAATTTGAACAACGAACGAGGGGTCTAGCCCATTTATGGGGATGCCCCTGGGGCATTTATTGCGAGGAGAGAAGCCCCCCCCCCCCCTTCCCTCTGATCATATTCCTCTCTCTAACCGGACGGTGCCTCCTATAAGTGCCGGAAGCGGGTGCGGAATCACAAACCGGAACACCGCAAAACCGTAGCATTTGCTTGATCGTTGGCACCCTGGAGTCCGGCCTACCTCCCTTTCTCTCTCTCTCTCTCGCTCTCCATCTATCCCTTCTTTATCCGTTTCTATTTATTTCCAGTGTCCTTTTTTAAGTACCTTCTAATAGGTAATAAGCTTCCAGGGTAATGTGGGAAGGTGACAACAGGACCGAGGATGTGGCTTCTATGACTCTTTTTAAGGAAGTTAAAGCGGATTATCGTTTCACATAAAAAATAAATGAATTTGGTTGCATCATAAATAAAAAAGTGATTAGAAAATATCAGCCTCTTAACGCTCTTTTTTTGAGTTATTTGCCCACAAATACCAGCCATATTCCATGGGAAAAGGTGCGGGTATGCACTCCATAGAGACTTTATTTCAAAAATGAGGTATTTATAACGCATAGATGTCGTTAAAAAAGTTAGTGTTTAGTTTTTATTAATTATCAACTGTTTAAAAAATAATTTAATTTCTTACTGCAATTTGTACAGATTCGCAAAAAAAACCTCAGTTGTGAAGGCATTTTCGTCGCCTAGCATGAAATAAATGATTCAAGTCAAAGACTTATTTAAGCACATTTAGTTTATTACTGAGAATTTCTGTCCTATAAAACAATAATTTTGCACCATTAATATTGCAATTTACTTCATGCTTCTTAGAGCTGCTAAAATTAAAAAGTAAAATTCTAATGTTTCTATTACGACTAGGAAAAAATCTCCCTCTAATCACCTTAATGGTGAAATACCGGGGGGAAATTTGGGGTTCGATGTAAATAAACTCATGCCAAAACAAAAAATCATCAATAATTTTCGTAAACCTTAAAGCCCTTTATCACGATGCTTACTTCAGCGCGGGCAAGTGGACTGAATTCACTGTGCTCAAAAATCGTATCGTGTAAAGGGTGTTGTAGTATTTGATGGAAGAATCGGATTCGATCGTCAGTGCTAAATACAGGCATAAGTATGATGCTTGTTTTCCATCCAGTTCCTGAATCCTACGGCCAGTCACAGGCACGTAGGCGAGTCATATGTTTCGGGGGAATATCGTTGAAGGAGCTAAAAACCACCATAACAGTTTCGGAGCAAATGTGGGAATGATATCGAGAAAATGCACTCTGGAGACTTGAAGAACTGATTTACTGGAGCTTGTTTTGAATGTTTTGTAAACAATACAGTAGGTGCATATACCAAAAAATGAATATGGTGCCCTTTATTTAGGTTGTGTAGTACAGCAAAGGCCCGGACTGCGCCACTGCGAACTGAAATTAGCATCGTGTAAACACAGGCTCCGAGGTATCGAATTATATTTAAGGTCCGAATATGGTTCCGAGTTTTCGGTGTTGATTTGATTGGTGATCTAGGTGTTGTGTATAACAGCTTGAATCGCATCGCGTTAAGCCTTATTGTATTGAATCGTATTAGATCGCTATGTGATGCTTCGCATATCCCGGAATATCGATATCGCTATGCGATATCCACAGTGTACCAAATACGAAATTAGATTTAAATACCGAATTGGGTTCTGAGTTTTTGGCGCGTATTTCAATATTGATTTCAGTGCTGATCGAGGTGTCGTGTAAAACAGCCTTAATTACATCGAATTAAATCGTATTACCAATATGAAGCCTGGTTTATTAGATCGTAATGTGATGTTTCGCATATTCTGTAAGATCAATATCGAAATTTGATATCTACGGAATATCGAGTACGGAATTAGGTTTATGTCCGACTTTGCTTCCGAGTGCGCTGATTTCAATGCTGACCAAAGCGTCGCGTAAAACAACCTTTACGTTTTTCTGTATCTGTCCCTTCTCCTTTTCTTCTCCTTTGCCCTTCGTAGCACCCAAACCGATTGGGCTCACGAACGACAGTGGATTTAAGTCTGTTTTTTCCCCTCGCCTTTTTTTTTAACTCGCAGACATCAAACCCTCCATCCGCACGTGGCCACTACCTTTGATCGCACACACGTACGCCAGTTATCCCGGTGACCTTTCCTCGTCATGTCCTTCCCTCTCCTTCTTTTCTCTCTTTCTCAACCCTCTTTCCGTTCTCTCTCTGTTCCTCTCTACCAAACATTCATGCCCTCAGTTGCAAGTTTCTCTTAGTTGTTGTCCCACACAATGAATTGATCGATAGATACGTCATTAAAATTATTACGGTAATCTACAGGTTTAAATAGGTTTTACAAGGAAATAATTAATTAATCCTCTGGATTTATACTAAAGGAGACCTATATCTACCTTCACATTCTCTTACTTCATTTAAGCATACGTCTTAGTTCTCTTCATCTTGCCCATTAAAAGTATTCTCTTCCTTCACCTTCCCCCGATTACCCAACATCCTCCCCTTTGTCACGGTCTTAAGCAACCCAACGCCCCTCCCTTACCTTTTTCATCCAGCTACTTTGCCAACTCATTATCTCCTCCAGAAGTTACATCTCTTCACTCACCACTCCAAGCACTTCCTCGTTTGCTTTTCTTTCCGTCCTTCGCGCCTTCTCTACTCTCCTTCATACCCACACCTCAAACGCTTGTCACCTATTCTCGTCTCCCTTTTTAAGTCTACGTTATTGCACACTCCATATTAGACTCTTCGCAAACCCTTTCTTTAAATCCTTGCGTAAGTTCCCCATCATCAGCTCACTACTATTCTAAGCGGTAATTCCGCTTGCGCTATTCTCTTCTAATGTCTTGGCTACTATGCCCATTTTCTTCCTACGTACTACCAAAGAGTTACCATAAATAAGGGGGTGTTGACGGTGTCGACGTCTTTCGTCTTGCTCTAAACTCATCTAGCGGCTCTGTGCGAATAAAAAACGTGATAACAGTTTTGGCTTACGCGGTGAGCCCTCTTGTTATGCTTACTCTATGGTAGTACCTAATTAATTAAAATGCTCTACTTGCTCCAGTTAGTGCCCTCTTACTTTAATGACCAGTCTCGCTTTCTTCTTCTAGGTATATATCATTAAGCATGTTGTGTTATTGACATTTGACATTATTTAGCGGGGCATTTGAAATTATTTATTGGGGCTAGATTAAGACTATAGAGTCCCCTAGTCCTTAACTAAGTTTAAGGCAATGAACTTCTTTTTCTGTAAACTTGTTAATATTTTTTCAAGAGGTTTATACTCACGGGAGAAAATGATGTAAGCAGATCACATGAACCATAAAACGCATACTTAAAATGTTAACGCAAAATAAAAAATATTATCGTTTTTACAGAAAAAGAAGTTCCGTGGCTTAAACTTAGTTGATAGAAATAATTACAATCAGGGAAGAAATGATTTTGTATTACCAATCATACTTTTCCTTCGTGGGGAAAATTAAATGGCTTGGCATTCATGCTTAATATAACTGGTAGTTTCAGGCGTTACTTGGTGGAACGTATTCATTTTATAAATGAAAAACTTCAACTTTGTGGTTCCACAATGATAATTTATTTTCACGACCCGGGTTTTGTCGTGTTATAACGTCATCTTTAGGTGAAGACTACAAAAACATGGTGTTATATACTGCCCTCAGGAAGGAGGTTTGGAGGGAAGGAAGGTAGGGGAGGTAGGAGTTTGGGATTGGGTCAGGGAGGTATCGCGTGCTTGAGGAAAAATGGAGGGGGGAAAAAGAATCCCCGTAGGGAGCACTCTTCTGAGGTGAAGGAGTGTGGAGGGAGGGGTACTTAGTCATACAACAAACCATAATACCTATACATGTTTGGTTGTGAAGGTGGAGGGTGGAGTGAAGGGGAGGGTTTTTTTCCCCCCATCTGGGTAGTTAGGATGAATAGTTGGATAGGATGGATGAATAGGGGAAAATGGGAGATTTAGGAGGGGTGAGTGGGAGTTGTACAAAAAGTTGTTGACAATATTCTGCTTGGAGCGTACACAAATTAATATTTCTAACTGCTCCAATGCGTCTAATTTGTACCCTTTCTTTTCCACATGCAATACCTCAATTTCAAAGTCACTGGAGTGGTTGTTCTCTAACAAATGTTGTGCAAATTGTGACGTTGATTTATTATTTCTTACACATGCTTCGTGTTCTTTCACTCTTTCCGCGAATTTACGGCCTGTTTGCCCAACGTACACAGCTTCACATTCACACGTTAGTTTATAAACTCCACTTTTCTGTTTATTTTCTATTTTGTCCTTGGTGTGGGAAAGTAGGTTCCTCAGGTTCAACTTGTTGTATTGGGCCACTTTAAATTTGTCTTTAGGCAACTTTTTACAAATATTCCGTGTAATGCCTTCAAGATATAGGATCTTATGCCATTTTCCTGTACATTCTTGCCGCGGTTGAGATTTATAAATGTCTTTTACTGCCAATTTCTTTAGTTTATTACGGTACAACTTATCAATGAGCTGCTCCTTATACCCATTGTTTCTCGCAATTGATTTTATCGTAGCCAATTCTCTTTCAAAATTAGTTTTTACATTGGGATGTTCACTAACCTGTGGATCATGGCGTGAAAGGCAGATAACTTTTGAGAGAAAGAATGCCTAGAATTAAAATGAATCACTTGATCGGTGTATGAATCTTTAAGAAAGATTGAAAACTCTAGGTGGTTGTTGATTTTCGTAATGTTTATGTCCAGAAAGTTGAGTGAGTTATTTTCTTCTATATTCATGCTTAAACCTTAGTAGGAAAGAAATTTAAGGACTTGGGTCTATTCCTTAACTAAAAAAAACCCACTGTAGGAAACCCACAGGTAGGCCTTTTCTTATTATTCCTGGGATCTGATTGGTTTGGTGGCTTGAATATTTGGTTTCCCTTTCCGAGGGTTCAGGTTCGAATTCCGGCGTGACTTACGGGAAAGCTTTGGAGAGAATCTCTAGATTATTACTCCTTCCATCGGTTGGGATATTTAATTATTGTTCACTGGGCGTCTTTTGTTTAGAGAAGTCTGGGTCTTATTCAGGAAGTTTGGCACTGTCAAATCTCAAATATATCGTGAACGTGATGTGAAAGCCTCGACAAATTTCAATATTTGAATGACATAATTTGAAAAGTATGAGGTTGTGATAACAAAATTTCGTCATTATCGACGCTCGAACAATCCGAGGCCTTCATGAATAGCGTACCTGATGCCGACGACGGGATTTTTTCTGGCCTCCATCATTGTCATCATAGGTTTTCCGTTTTATCAATATTTTTGGTCCGTTCCTTTTAAAATCATACCCTTACCAGCCTATTCATCTGTGCTTTAAGGTCACATCTCATGACACAGGTTTCTCAGTTATTTTAATAGCAATAATATATAGTTTAAAATTCATCGCATGACAAAATTCGTGTTCTTCCGTTCCCCCCATATGGGAAATTTAGTGAGGAAATCTTAGAGATCTTCAAAGTGTGAAAATTCCCCAACGATAACTTTCAGCTGCCCCTGCAGTGCAATCACGTTTCCACATGACGCTTTTGCTCGAGTAATCGTTGTTTCAGTAGCGTTTATGAGAGCAAAAACGTTTCATTGACATACGAGTAGTGTGTTCTTTGTTCAGCAACTGTGAGCATTGCCCTTCTACAGTAGTTGGCGTTTCGAATTACGGCAACGAGGAAGTTGTCGCTAAGGGGAACCTGAGTCATGAGGAATATCAGCGAAATATGTGAAACTAGTGGAATGTTATAAGATACTACTAGTAACTACTACGAACTACAAAAAACTAGTCAACTGAGATACAAGAAGATAAGAAGGACGAAACAAGAACAAAGATGGAACCTAAAGCCACTGGCTCAAGCCTCAAGAAAACCATCACAGAGGTACAACTAGCAAGCAAGCCGGTCGAAATTAAGAAACCATGGATGACGGAGCATATCGTGGCCCTCATTGAAGAAAGAAGAAAGTATAAGAACGTAAAAAATGAAACAGAAGAAGTACTGTATAAGATGTTAAGTAATCAAGTTATCAGAGAATCGAAAATGGCCAGAGAGAAATGGATTGAATGCTGCTGCGAAAACATCAACGAAAATATGATGACGGGGAACTCAGAAACGGCATAAAACCTACTCAAGAGGCACTTCGGAGAAAGGAAACCAAGATGCAAAAACATCAGAGATTCGGATGGGAAACTGCTAATGGAAGATCGGCAATAGATGGAAACAGTACATTGAAGAGCTATACCGAGGCCCGATCCCCCTAGGAGAAGCATTCACAGATGACCAGAACCAAGTGGAGGAAGACAACCGTGGACCAGGGATACTAAGAAGCGAATTTGAGAGAGCAGTTAGAGACCTGAAGAATGGAAAGACGCCCGGAGAAGATAACATCAGCGGAGAAGTAATCAAAGCACTTGGTGAAAAAGCACGAGACACACTATATGGAATAATCAAAGATTGCTACGAATCCGGAAAGCTTCCAGAAGACTTCAAGAGGAGCTCAATGGTGACCATACCAGCAAGGGCTGAAAAATGCGAGGAGCACCGAACCTTAAGTCTATTGTCACATGCCTTCAAAATCCTTACTCGGATAGTAGGCAGAAGAATTGAAGGAAAAATTGAAAAAAACCTGTCAGAAAACCAATTTGGATTTAGGAAGAATAGGGGGACAAGTGAGGCAATACTATGCCTGCGACTACTGGTAGAGAAAATGATCCACGTGATCAATCCATTTTATATAGTCTTCGTGGATTTTGAGAAGGCATTCGATAATGTCGAATTGAATAAGTTGTTCAATGCTATGGAAAAACTTGGCTTGGACTACAATAACAGAAGACTCATATACCGGCTCTAAAAGGACCAGGTGGCCACTATATGCACGCAATTTAGAAGAAATATGGAGGCAAAAATTAACAAAGGGGTCCAACAAGGATGTAACCTGTCACCAGCACTCTTCAATATGTACATGGAGGAAGCAATAACAGAAATAGAAGAACAAGGAATCAAAGGAAGCAAAGTGAATGGAGAAGAAATCAACATGCTACGCTTCGCTGATGATATCGCAATCGTAGCAGAAAACAAGGAAGACCTACAGAACTCACTGAACACTATTGAAAAAGTGTTACAGGAATACAACATGAAAGTCAATAAGAAGAAAACCAAAATACTTGGGTGCGGAAGAGAAAAAGTAGCGGCCGACGTCCGCCTCAAAGGAGAAAAATTGGAACAAGTGGAACCATTCACCTACCTAGGGAGCACCATTACCTGGGATGGAAGAAGCACGACAGACATCAAGCGTCGAATAGCCCAAGCTAAGACGGCATTCATGGCCAAGAGGCCGCTACTCTGCTCGAAGAGCATAAGACTGGAGACAAGGAAACAGTACGTGAAAACATTCGTGCGGGCAGTTGCACTCTACGGATCAGAAGCATGGATCATGGGAAAAAATGACCAGAAAAGAAAAGAAGCCTTCGAGACATGGTACTGGAGGAGGATGCTAAATATCAAATGGATGGATAGGGTGAGAAACTAGGAGATATACAGAAGAATTTGAGAAGAAAGGACACTGTGGAGCACCATACGCCAAAGAAGAACACGGTGGGTTGGCCATGTTATGAGTCACAACGATTATATAGGAAGCATAATGGAAGTTTTTAAAACCTTGAAAGTAATAAAACTAATTAGTGGAATCTACATTGTTGGTGCTCATTTTCTTCCACCATTTTTATTATGTTTAGTTTCCCTATAATGAATTGCCAAGTGTTTAGCTACGAGCCGTTGGTTAGGCCGTACACAGTTTGGTAGGCCGCCTGAACGCTTAAAATACGCATCCACTCCTAAATAGTGATCAATTTTGGTATA
This sequence comes from Pyrrhosoma nymphula, assembly GCA_963573305.1. Taxonomy (NCBI): domain Eukaryota; kingdom Metazoa; phylum Arthropoda; class Insecta; order Odonata; family Coenagrionidae; genus Pyrrhosoma; species Pyrrhosoma nymphula. Next base: position 45,833,829 of record OY754334.1, read on the forward strand.
AAATATTATGAACTCACATAAACTTTACAGCCAAAAAAATAAAATTTACGTTCATATTTCTCCAATAAAATCCAAAGAGTCTTCGTTAATGTACTCTTACTAAGGTTATCTACCGGTTATGGTGCATTTATATGGCAGTAAGTAGAGACTCTCTGGGTTTTTAAACGTGGGAGGCCCTATCTGCTCTCAAGATTTCTTTCTTTACGTAGTGATATGTTGGTGTTAAAACTCTGGCTCACACAAGATTGTGGAGCGGACGGGATACCCTTTTTATCTTCCGCTCTAGTCCTGCCGTCCGTCCCATTTTGCCCTTCGGTAAGAAAGGCCCCTCTTCCCGAAAGGCTCCTTTCGTCTCTCTCTTTAGCTTGATGTCAACTTCGCACCGTATCGCTAACCCATCAACGGTTTCTCTCCCACAGTCTTTTCTTCACTTCCTCTTTCCCGTCTTCGGCTGATTCCTAGTGTTTCCGCACCCCTGTCCCATGCTGCAATTTAACCGGATGATGGGGTCCCTCCACACTAAGTTCAGCGGTCAGAAATTGAGTGCGGTTCCTTTCAGGAGATTGAATGGTTGTGGGGAAACAGGGAATTAGGGATAGGGTGACCACTCTCCCTTTTATAGGTACATCTTGCCCAACTCAATCCTGAGATTCGGCTCAATGGCCCGGACAGGTTGGGGTGCGGAGGAAAATGTGTAGCAGGAAAGTGGCGTTGTGCTTTCTTACCAAAACAAATATGACAATGGTTGAATATTGTTTCTCTCATATGAGTTTTGGTGACAAGCGTAAACTTCGAGTAAAATTGATGGAATCAGACCTGACTTGACGACAGCGATGCATATCCATAAGAAAATAAACTTTGTCGTTTCCAAAATATTTTCAACTATTGGCTCGGCGCACGTTGTTCCAGAAAATAAATAGTAGTGGAAGCGACCATGTTTGTTCTTTCAAAATGGCAAACTTCATAGTTCAGATATTCAACCTCGACACTTTTCTTTTCACAGTACAACGGAAACACATGTTTTAATGCTATCGTAATTGATCCGGCGATATGTTCGGAAGGGATTCAATGACTCCTAGAGGTAGTATTGACCCCAGAGCTGAGGGAGCTGCATGTGTTAGAGTTGGGGTGGCCTCAAAGCGTCGATAAAATGAAGGTAGAACTCAGCCATTTAGGGAAACTTGTGTATTTGATATAAGATACCGAAATCCCCGTTCTCCGTGCCAGTGAGGGAGAACGTCTGCTTTGGCGATATCGTAAGTAGATGTATTTATAAAGGTATACAAGCATAAAATAATTCTTTACAACTAGACGTCCCAAGCGAAAGACGTCCCAGCAGTTGACGATCGGATAGGTATCCCTCCGCTCGACGTAACGACGCATCGAACTCCATTCAACTTAAATAACTCCATCTATCACTTTCAGGTTGTATTATTTCACTCCTAACTCCTAGCCCAGACTTTCAGTCTTCACGTCTGTCAAAAATCTTTGGTATTTAACATTACGACAAAGTGTAAATGCGTGTGCATATATGGTAATTTCGAAACAATCCTAAATTTTCATTTCTCTGAGGGCGCATTTTTTGCGTGACACTAAGCTGATAATCGATTCAAGGGTAAGTATCCTAGTTAGTATGAAATTAGGTTTTAACGCTTTAGGCGGAATCATCTGAGGCATTCCATGGCCTCGTAATACCAAGGTGTGCAAATCCATTGTCTGCTATATTTTACTCCATCCCCCTTGAATCATTCATCTGAAAAATTCGGAACTCTAACCAATAGAAGTTTAAGTATTACGGATATGGATATTCAGATAATTTTAATGATTAATTATCCAGAAAGAGTTATTGACGTATCTTTTTAATCGTAGTTTCATATGTATTGTAAGGCCTATTTAGGATGTAGAAAAAATCTATCGCACCATTTATTATTGGGTTATCATATACTCGGGAAGAGAAACCATTTTTAGGGCACCGATCGGCAAGCAATATGTGTGCGTCTTCAGATGGCACGCCAAGAAAACAACCATTAACTTTATCATCCGATATTTTATACCCTTCTTATTTATAAATCAAATGTATTCCCTATAGAATGGCAATTACCTAGGGGTAGCACGCACCAACTTTTTAATTAAATGCTATATAAAATGTAGCACGCGTACACTTATTAGATGCTGACCGCTGATTTAGAAGATGTACAACGGCCTATTTTCATTGCGTACGATGATGATAGAGTACCAATGATTATAACTATAGATATGGAATTTTTAGTATACATAAATTAATGATTTTGCATTATGAAAATCTTGGTTTAGTATTTTATAGCAAATACTAATTATGAATGTAACGTTTGGTAGCATACAATTTAATTTTCTATTATAAATACAAATAATTTACAGTAATGAATAAATATATCTAAAATTGTCACATCATTTAGTTATTTATTATGTATCACTTATTAATGTTAAATAATTTCTGATACTAAATATAATGATTCGTGTGTTTTATACTATACGGCTTATTAGCCTTTTTCTCGTATCACTTCCTATGTACCATATTGGGTAATCAGAAGAATCCCAGTAGTTTATCACAGAAGCATTCCGTGAAAGACGCGATTACGGTTGTTATACATAATTACAACTTATATCCTACGCCTGATGTGTATATTTGGTCTTGGAGTTCCCTGAGTTCGGAGATTGATGAGTATAATGATGCGTGTAAAATAAAAACGAGCAAGCGGAAATCTAGGAATCTCATTCCTTTGAGAGGTGAGACTCGAAGCCTGATGTAATGAATTCAACCACGACTTTAGTTTGCACAACCGCATTTATTTATTTCGCAAAAATCGGCAATACGGGACTTATGCGCGTTTATTGTGAATGCTAAAAAATCACTTTTTATGATAAAAAATGAAATATGACTCACATTGTGGTTTTGGTATCATATGCCACAGGATGCAATCATACTACGATACACAAAAACGTGGAAACAAACCTGGTGAAAGCGTAGTCGTATCTTGAGTACTTAATTACTAGATAATAGACATCAAACTTTTTTCGAATAAATCGTCCCTAATGTGACATTACTATGATAATGAGTTGAAATATAGTTATTTCTCTAATAGGTGAGAAAAATAAAATGATAGTATAGGCTTAAGTTCTTGTTTTGTTATTTCAGTGCCAATGTTTCAGTTATTTGAACCTAAATTCTCGTTCAGAAAAATATTATTTCAAGTTCTGATCGAATGTATATTCATGTCAGTATTTTTATTTCAATGAAACAACCCAGTACTATGCCTATACATTTGTGGATGAGACTTCACTAGTCAGGGATCTTATAATTATTGATAAATGAAAAATGTAATACTTGTTGCCAATCGTTCTCCTTTACCAACTGGAAATAGTCTTGTACAGATTCTTCACGAATATCCTGTTTTAATGTTTGAAAAACAAATGTGAGAACGTTTTTCTTCTTTAATTTCTTCAATAATCATAAATCGCGCTTTGATAATGCCAATTCCTCTATTTGAAGACCGTACACGTTGATGGTAATGGTTATTTCTCCCGGTAATGGCCATTTCTGCTGTTTCAGCGGGGAGAATAAAAGCATTATATTTTTTCATGTAATTATAAATGATCCATCCAGTGTGATATTCAACAATCATATGCTATTTAGCAGTCATTAACTACAAATGGAGAGGTTGGGGTGAAAAATATATCAACTTAAATCCCACTGCAATTCTGCTATACTGTTCATTGAACCTGAGCCATAAGTGTCCAGGAAATAAGTTTCCATTTAAGTAAAGCCTATGCTGCGGTTGTCTTTTAAATAATAATGTTTTCCGTTGAAATAGTGCAAAATCCGACGATGCCGGAAGCAAGAACTCAAATCCTAAGAAAAAACAAGGATTATATGAAATTCGAATGCAAAAATTCAAAGCAAAGACCTTTCAGTCATCCGATACTAAAAATTAAATGCCTATATCATGAGTTGAATTAATTTAAAAAAGAAAAAATTAACTTCTGCTCCGTTATCTACAACCACCGAATGCCCCTCCATGGGGCTCCTTAAAGCCTTTTAATCCTTCTCGGTCCTAAGGAGCATGTGCGCCAAAGTTTGTACGAATCAATCAAAGGGTTTGGAAGTCTATAACGTACTAACAAAGAGGTTTCGTTTTTTTAAGCTGTAGATGATGGGTTAGACAAATGTTTTGCCATGGGATCGGAATGAGAAAGAACCTCTCCTTCATCATTTGTGGATTCTAAGATGAAGAAAAATTGAATTTAATGTACCTCATTATGCTTTAAAACGATTCTTAACGTTCCTTCCTTGCCCTCTTGGATGTTAAGACCAAAATAGTATAAAAAAACCCACAAGGACTGCTATCCAGTATGTGGTTCTCGCGTTGTCGAGTAACCGGCGGCGCCATTCGATTGAAAATCGGCGGTGTTGAAAAATGAATGGCGTAGGAAATGGAAGGGTAAGAGAGCGGAAGAGAGAGAATAGCAGTGAGAAAAGGAGAGCCAGATACAGTTTGGGAGAGAGAGGGAGAGAAACGGAGGAAAAAGGACTGAGCATTCTTTCGGAAGATAAAACTGGAACTTTTCAGAATAAAAAACTTCATTTCACGGGGTCGCCATTTTTATTATTTTTTTTCATTCCTGCCACGAAATTTAGCAGTCCGCCGCCGCGCCACCCAGATGGGAGGTAGTGTGCGAAGCGGAGATTTTCCGCAACAGCCAGCCAGCCATCCAGTGGGAGTCGCAGCACTTGTCAAAGCAAGTCGACAGTCCCACGCCCCCCTTCCGCCCCCGGGACCTCCCTCACTCGCTCCCGCAACCTGGATGCGCCATCACAACCCCTTCCATTGTGGCGGGTTTGGGCCACACTGCGGACAGGTCGAAGGAGGATGAGGTCAAGTAAAGGGAATGGGGGTGTGAAACTGTATAGGGCAGAGCGATGCTACAGTACATTGGCTCTGCAATATTATAGATTCATAAGTAATAGTTCCTCTTATACGATTGTAAAGAAAAGGTTGGCGAAGAGCTTTATTATTAACTACTTATGGGCAGTGTATTGGGGGAAAATGACCATAGTATCAAAATAATAAAGTCAATATTTACACGTTCTAGCTCCCTTCACCTTCCTGTCCTCTAACGCGTTATAGAAATTAGCAATTTTGTTCTGCATATTCACGGTTGGGTTAAAACACAATTGCGCATGCGAGGAATGCGTCAGAGTTAAGTAATGGAAAGGAAACTGGAATCTGTAGGTAGTGACTAATAGGAGAACTGCGCTCGCGAAAGAAGCGTTCAACAGTAGGATGGAGCTAATGATAGGGACTGTGTAACAACGGCAATTAATGGTTGGCGAGGAATTTTATATACAGTGTAGCGTTGTATGGAGCATAAACCTGGACACTTGAGAAAAAGAGGACGAGAATAAGCTGCAGGCGTTTGAGATGTGGGTGAGGTGGAGAATGGAGGTAATTTGGTGAATGGAAAGGAAGAGAACGAGGAAGTGGAGGAAGTATGGAAGTTGTGGAAGTATAATGGGTGAGGAGAGGAAATGGCGTATGTAAATCAGGAGAAGGTACTGTATGTGGTCGAAACAGGCTAAGAGCGGCGAAGGGATAGAGAGGAGGACATTGGTAAAGCGGGGAAGGGGGAGAAAGAGAATCGACTTTAAGGGAGGGATGAAGAGCGAGGGGATATATGCTTAGGTGTAGTCAGAACTCGTGCAAGAATATAGGGGACCGCGCCTGTAAACACGTAGAAAATGTTTATTATCTTCCATTTAAGCCTACCTTAACCAGTAGAATACCATAATAATACAGATTCACTTTATCACATCTACTATACATCGACGATATCAAAATTTATGCCTCAAATGAACAACAGCTTAAATATCTTCTGTACATCACTAGCTCATTCTCAAACGATATTTTCATGGATAAAATAAATGTAGAGTGCTCCATATAGAAAAGGGAAAAATCAAGCCTGGAAATAACAATTCTCCGAACAATGAATCAATAAATTCCATGGAAGCGAATAATCACAAGTATTTAGGATTCCGTCAATCAAAATCAATAGAACACATACAAATCAAGAAGGAAGTAACAGCTGAATTCAATAATAGGCTCAAATCCATCCTTAAAACTGAATTAATTGCTCGAAATATTATGAAAGATATTAACACTCTTGCGATACCTGTGCTGACATATTCATTTGGAGTAATTAACTGGTCAAAAACAGAAATAGCTGCCATAGAAAGATCCATCAGAACATCGCTCACAAAATTAAATTTGCATCATCCGAAGGACGCAATGGAGAGAATATCACACTGCAAAGATATATGGGAAGAAGAGGATTAATGGACTTAAAGAAACTCCTAGAAAGTCAAATAAATTTTCTACATAATTTCTTCCACACTAAATCTCATAATTCACTTCTGCACAAATCAATAGTCTTTGCTGGCAACAATCTTACACCACTTACTACACGGACGTCATCTACATGGACGTCATCTTAATGACCTCAATCAACCATATGTGGACAGAGTAGCGTCAAACAAATGGTTGTCACTGGGTGAAATCTATGGAGAAACGGAAGGGTTCATGATTGCCATAGAAGACCAGGTGACCCGTACCAAAAACTACGCAAAATAAATAATCAAAGATAGAAAATTATTAACAAACGATAAATGCAGAAGGTGTTTTCAGGCTCCAGAAACAATTTAACACATTATATCTGGTTGAAAGATGTTAGCCAATGCAGAATACAAAAATAGACATAATCACGTTGCAAAAATCATTCACCAAAAATTGGCTCATCAGCAAAACTTAATTGACGACTATGCACCATACTATAAATACAGCCCAGAAACAGTTCTGGAAAACGCTTCATATAAGTTTAATTAAAATTTGACGATCCAAACAGACAAAACCATCAACAACAATTGACAAGATATAATTATAATTAGCAAGCAAAATAGAACATGTTATTTAGTAGATATTGCAGTATCACTTACCCATAACGTTGAGAAAACAATAACAGAAAAAGTTGCCAAGTACCAAGAATTAGCAATAGAAATTAAAAGAATCTGGAATATGGAACAGGTTTATATAGTGCCCAGTGTCATTCCAGCTACCGGAATAGTCCCGAAACAAATTAAAAATAGTTTTAAAAGACTCAACCTGAACCAAAACACTTATATTAAGTTACAAAAAGCTATAATAATGTCAACTTGTTACATCAGAAGAAAATTTCTCAACTCTGCAGAACAGTAAAGAGCAACTTTGGTGAAAACCCGTTCTCTTAATGTAAAACTCAGTTAAAACTGAAGGAAAGGATAGAAAAAAAAGATAATAATAATCGCTTTGCCATATTAAACTACGAGAAAATACAATAAACTGCCTTGCGGTATCATACGATAGAATCCAATAGGCACCATAATGACATGCACATTATCAATATGTATTTTCGATCTGCCGTGGAATTACTTATTCGATATGTGACATCACGCGATCTCCAAAATTTTGGGGTACTCGTCAATATGCGATCTGTTTCACTTAGACTGCTAAAATTTTCGAAAGAATATAGAGTCAACCGAAAAAATAGTGAAACCTGCGAACGATAGTTTAAAGTGGTTGGTTTCTTGAAACTCTCACAATCGGATGGCTGAAAGAATTCAGTTTTTAATGATTGATTTCAATTTTCATATTTTAAGCTTCACTTTTGTACGAAAATTGTGTTTTATCGTCCATTCTTTCAATTATTCAATAGTGTAAATTTTATTATTCGGAACAGTAGCATGTGCTTTAAATGGTAAATCATACCTTAGGTCACGTGATCAATACGAGAGTTACAGTGATATTTTTGTTGGGGTATTTTTCAATCCATCCCTCCCATGAGTGGACAATAAGCATTTAAGCGCATATAAAGTGTATGCGTCACATAATGGAGATACTTTCAATCCTATGAATCAATTTTATTTTTTTTGTCTAATTCCCGTTGGATGTCAACGGTCTACCTCTCAGAGTATAATGCTGCATGCAGTAAATAGCGTCTTCTGTGATGAAGAATGTATCTCACGATGAAGCTCGGGCGTTGTTCCCCTCCAGCACAACTGTTGCAAAGACTGGGGAGCAGGAGAAATGGGGGTTAAAGATTAGGAAGTTTCGGCAGATATGGGGAAATGGGAGAGAGGGAGGTAAGGTAGTGACGGGGGAAAAGGTCTCATCCTCCGTCGTGTCCGTAATGGTCCACCCCGTCATCCCTTCCATGTGTGTGAGAACAGATGTAGAGCCAATGATGGAAAGTGCTTCGAGGAGGCACAGCCGGCCTCAAACCCGTTCTACGTTCCCGCCCCACCGGACAGGGGCACCAACTGCTTCGATTCCGGTACATGAAATTATCCCGTGAAATTAAAATGTACATAAAAATATTTATTATTTACAAAGAGAATATATTATTATTTACGCAGTGAAAATTTGTTCAAGATTTTAACAATCTATATACAATAATGAATGGTAAAGTTTGTATTGTGGGGCAGCATGGGATAGTGATTAACTAGCTAAATAAAATAACTATTTAATAATTATTAAAAATAGTCAATGAGAATTACGAATTAATATTTAATGTACAATTTAATCAAGAACTCCATAAATAATTTATAATAATTAATGAAAAATTTATTCATTGGGGAATTGTGGGAGAGCAATGCTTAAACATGGAAACCTTGAAGACCTTAACTATTGACTAAAAAAAGAAACAGCTTCCCACATGAACCCTAACTCCAGTTATTAATTATAGAAATAGCTCAAATTGTTTATACCATGAGGGTTTTTATATTTATCTACGTGTACAAAATAATTACAGGTGATGAGTTGAATTTGCTATGTTGCCAAAGCCATTCAGATTCGATTGAATTTGATGAAATTTCGTATTTTGGTCAACTTTTAGGCTTTTGGTCCCCCTGTGCGCCGTCTCGCCTCAACCTCCACGTATGTCTCTCTCTCTTTCCCTCTCTTTCTCTCTATCTTTTGCTCCTCCTACCGGAGGTTAAAGCAGCCAAGCGCTAGTCATCTTCAATAAAACCCTAGTGTCGCGTCTGGATGGGTCATGGGACATTGGAAAGGGGTAATACGTATACCGCAGGGTCGCTCTCTCTACCCCACGAGCATTGAAGGTTGGGTGGGGGTTGGGGGGGGGGGAGGGAGCAGCAGGAGGGGTTAACGGGGGCGGAAGAAACTGCCCCACATTACCTTCCTTTCCTTTTTATTTGAATGCCTATTTGGAGGAGGGAAAGGGCATCGCATTTCTCTATATGTCTCTCTTTACCCTGGGCCTGCCTTTATATCTTCCTCCCTTCTTGCTTCCTCTCTCTTGCTCTCTCTAACGTTCGAGGGATCGATCAGTGGAAGCTGCCGCTGAAGGGTCTCCGGGAAATAATTTAAACAAAATCGTCTCTCCCGTGTCACGGAAAGGGCGGAGTGAGCGAACAGATGGGATGCCTTTTAGTTTTTGTGAGACCTAGGCGATCCAATCACAGGCCACCGATGGACTGGGCAGAAAAGGGAGTAATGAGTGGAGACCCCTCTGATGGAAAAGAAGAACGGATAGGATAATGATTGGAACGGGGTCCTTAATGCTCGAGTCATCAATGCTAGATAATTGAGATAATTAGCGAGTCGCACAATCGTTTGAAACTTGAAAGCTTGCACGAAATTGAGCGTTTGCAACGCTTACTTTTCCTTTGACCGACATTAATTAATTGTTTGAGTGTGTGCGGGATACTTTATGAAACATTACGAATGCAAAAGTAAACAAAGAGCTACGTGATAAAGGGATTTGAATGTGAGAATATTCCAGAAAATAAACATGAATTATGTAAAACGACGAATTAATTAATGAAATTAATGATTTATAAAATAAAAGTTTTCCACTGTCACTATGGCATGTGTATGCTTATTTGTAACTGTTGAAGTTTACAGAGTGACTAAAAAATTAATTAATGAACTGCCGAATTAATGAGTTGGTAAATATCGGGAATGATGACACGGAGGATATTCATTAGGAATGACTATAAAACAGCCGAATAAACGTGAGCAATCTTGAGAGTAAAAATTAATATAGCCCAGATATCTACCCAGCCGCGTTGCAAATGTTACTTTGGACTCAGGAAATTATTCATTACTTAAAATTGATTTATGTGAGGCTTTTTTGGTTAATAGATACCAGGAAATCAATAACTTCATTCGAAGATCTTTATATCCTTGAGGGCGAATTATCCATTTTTATATCCTTGAGGGGACATTATCCATTTTTAATCTCTAATGGTCTTAGTATTTAAGATATATTTGAGCTTCGCTCGGTGATGAAATAGATACATGGTGGTATTTGAATTTCTCGATGAATTTTGTGTGCTAATTGTGTGTGACATGATTGCTAACTGATTAGTTAGGTATTTAAATCACTTAACCAATATGTTTTCGTTTATCTTAAAAATAAGCGTTATTTTAGCAGCAAAATTTGCTATTTAAATTAAAATTTAAGGTGTTTTCAACTGTAGTCATTGTTGTATTCCTTTCTCTAGCTTTCTACCTATACCTGGAGCTAGTTTAAGTTGAGCTAGTTTTTAATGTTTTTCCAAAATTGTTGATTAATTCCTCTTTAAATCTGTGTAATAACGTTTTTCATGTTCAGCTCCAAATGATTCCTGCTTCCTTTTTTCTCCACTTTAATTTCCCATTCTCTTCCTCCATCTTTTCCGCATATTCAACATTCTCCCCTGAATCAGTGCTCTAAATATCCTACAGTACTAAATGTTTTCTGATTGCACCTAAATCTAGTTTGTTGATGCGATTCTTCTCCGGATTTCAGTAGCACTGTTTCCAATTGCTGAATGATGCCCATTTAATTGTACAATTTTCGCTTCTGTAATTTATACCGTCTACTGGTTTTTAAATTAATTTTATGATATAAATGAAAAACTTTAATTTTGTGGTTCCACAATGATACTGTTATTAGCAAGACCCGGGTTTCGACGTACTATAACATCCTCTTCAGGACGTAACCTTTTTTAAAAAGTTTTTCATTTATACAATGAATAAGTTCCACCAAGTAACGCATGAAACTACCAGTAATCTTAATGAATTTTCCTCGCAGTTTAACCAGCCTTGCCCTGTATTTTTTTATGAATTAGCAAATTATGTTTCCTAGAGAATCTTATCATCTCCATTTAATTTTATTTATGTTCATCCCGTGTTTCCCGCATAAAGTCTGTGTTTCTTGCAATCATAAATTCCTCGCCATTTAATTATCAATTAGCTTTAACGTATTGCTATCTTGAGTATCCTTTGCTGCCTTTATTTTTAACTGATCGAATGACGGTACTTTGCTTCTCCGCTGTTTACTTGATGGGAATCAAATAAGCATTTGAATGGTATGCATCTTATCTTGCGCCTAGAACTTTGTTAGCACTCATTTCATGCAATTTTTAGAAACGTCAACGCTTAAATTTAAACACTTCTTGGGTCAGCCGAATCGAGGAGTTACCGTACATTTCAGCTTAAAGCTGAAGGTTAAGTTAGCATTCGCTTCAGTATTTTAAGCTATGGTTCATGTGTTACATATTTTTTTCACTTAATTAATTTTACAAAATGTTTACGTCGCGTAAAACGGGTTATCGATTGACTTTGCATTTATTGAAAATAGAAAAGATAAAATGTCAATAGCGAAGTTCTCATGTCTCACTAATCATATATTGCCATTAATGAACTTTCACAAAGTGCAGTAATTTACTATGTGGTACTACACGAAATGCTAAATTTTTACGAAGTACAGTAGAGGGTAAATATCGGCGAATACAAATTTTGAAGTGATAGCGATTGGTGTCTTGCTGTATTAGCTCATATTTATGTCATTTATCCTAATGGAAATGTTATGACTGTTATTTCTCGTTTTAAGTAGTTTTTTAATTAGTCGGGTTGGAGCTCACCGAATACCAAGGTTATCAGTGTGTATTCCAATTACATTGTGAGTACAATTAATTTTTAAATTCCCATTTGGTCCATTCTAGAGGTTAATTTTACGATTTTACGCAGAAAAAGTAGTATCTTTTTATACCTAAATGCCTTCCAGTGACGGATATCTTAAGCTTTACATTCTTTGGTATCGAAAAGTGTGAAAGGGTGCGGTGAAATTACGATTTGTCGAAAAAGTAAACCTTCAACTAGTATAAAATCAATGGTCTGCGAGTTCACTTCGTTGAATGAATACATCTTGGTCAAAAATAAACTTGGTTATATTTCACACAAATTTATTAAAAACACGACCGGTTTCGACCTTTTCAGGTCATTCTCAAGAGTTACAATATTAGTCTTTAAATATGCTACGATCTAAGCATATTTCTCAGTTAGATACATAATGTTTATGTTTCTGTAAATGTATACCCTTTTTTAATGTGAAGAGCGTCTATTAATTTATCGGATGCAATTAATAGATATAAAACCTTGGCTTATAGCTCTTTGATGGTTATAGCTCGATTTATAAACCACGTAAGGATCAATTATGTAGTTATTAACCGTGTCACAGTGGCCCATTATTGTACCGATTTTCCTGAAATGAAGGTATTTATGCTCTTGGGGAAGTTTCCCATTCACGGAATGGGGGATTTGTTCTGCACATTTGAGGGCCCATTGTGCTTTGTGAACTGGCAACACGAACTCTTTCACTTTATTATTATAACCTGGTTCCTTTAACCCTGTGCTTGAAGTAGGTCCCTATCGGTACCTCTTTGTCCTTCAGTATCATGTACATTAACGAGATATTTTCTGGACAAATGTATACCTATGCGTGCTTTTGACGCAATGGGCAATTACCATGAATTTTCAACTTGGCGTTCCATGCTTTCCTGGGCTTCATGCAACTAGGTCAATGGATACGTACCCTGAAAAATTATAATAGTTGCGAAAGGAAAGAAGAAAGGTAAAATTTAAAGTGACTATTCGCTATCTCGACAAAAGATTTAAGGTTAAATGAATTTTGCTAAAATCCAAAAAAAAAAAACTAATTGAAAAGAAAAATCCTGTAATGTGCACTCTTATTTCATCACATTCGTAATCCAATGAAAGAAAGGTTATCCATAAAAAATCAAAGGTATTGAGATTCTCCTAATGTAGGAGGGTAAGAATAAATACTGATATCTGCATGAAAACTAGGTGTTGTGACCTGGATATTGGTGGTTGACTTTCCATGTGACTGTGTTGTTTTTCACTGTTCTTCTGTATGCATTTGCTTGTTTTTCTGCTTATATTGATATGCTATTATTTTGAATAGCTCAGAATAGCCAAGAAAAACTGTGCATCGGAAGCGTAAGCTTTAATGTAAACCCCCTGGATGAGGATGCTAAATGTTCATTCACTCACGGTCATTGAGTCAATGGTTACTCAACAGCGTAACTTTAACGGAATTCGGGAGGCCATGCGCCCGAAACCACCGCGCCATTCATCCGTGTCATCTCACGAAGCTTCTCTCCTTCTTGAGGTTCGATGATATTCTAATTGGCTATTCTATACGCTAATTCCATTAATAAGTCAAGTCTTAATAAGTTCTGTAATACTCCTCTCAAACTCCTCTTTGTGAATTCGTTCCTAGCAGCGAAGGGCAGGTACCCGCACTACCGTGTTCCCGTGTCGCGTGTTGCCGCCCCTGTACCTCGAACGGAGGAAGAGGGAGGGCGTAGTTGCAGCGCGCAAAATAGTGTAGGTGGAATAGTTCCAGTATCTGTGGAAGATTCTGTATGAGAAAGGGTGAAGTAGTATGGTAAAGAGGCGAAGGATTGTGTTAGCAAAGAAACATGCACCAAAAGAATGCAGTAATGATATTGAGAAAAACTTAAAAATCCTAACACTAAGTGCAGCGTTATATGGTTCGGAAATTTGGTCGTGCGAAAGGAAAGTGAAGCTAGACTGTTGGATTATTAGATGTGGGAGTGGAGAAATGTTAAAAGAGTTATCTGGGTAGATAGGAAACCATATGAGGATTTGTTGGACATGGTAAGAGAGAAAAGAAAGCTGATAGGCAAAATGTTTAGGCTGAAACATATGCTGGAGAACGCTATGAATTGTTACAAGCTACTGAAGAGTGTGATAGAGGAGAGATTGTTCGGAACCGTGAGTGGATGAGGGGATATGATGGGATGTTTGATGGGAAGCAAAATATATGTAAAATTTACAAGGGTTAAAATACTATAAAATTGATAGGTTTTAGAGTAACCATAAGATAAAGCTACCCACGGTAGGAAAAATTATCGGCCGGATTGCCTATGGACTATTTAATTATTATAAATCCTGTGATGACGATCATCACAAATGAAGATTTTATTTTAGTATGGAGACACATTTTAAGGTTTAATTCACAGGTTTTGTGGAAAAGTTCATTACTTGGTCAAGAATGAGATAGAAAATACCTTATTGACTTGGATACTGTCTTTTGGGATTAAAAAAATTGGGAAATGAAGATATTCCACGGAGGAAAAATCATTCGCCTTTACCAGGATTCGAACCCGGATCCCTCAATAGTCAAAGAGCGAACACCTCAATGTGTTCTATGTACGGCTTTATCCTCGCGGACTGTGACGCTTAGCGCACGATTTGGACTGCTAATGGCATCGTATGTCTAGCAGTTCTGACCACCAAGCTCCTATGTATAAAGACACCAAATTTTCCACAAGGGAGAAGGACGCCTCGGTAGCTTAACTGGATAAAGAACTCGGCGCTAAATCAAGGGTTCCGGGTTCGAATCCCGGTCAAGGCGAATGATTTTTCCTCTGTGGAATATCGCACTTATGTGCACTTGCGGGGGACTCCGTAAAGGTAACTACCGTGGCTAGTCCCGGTATCCTCAAAATTAGGGAAATGAAGAGGTTAGTGGCGATGAGGTGTATTGTTTCAGTGTTTATATTTGGCTGAAGTGCTCCTACAGTTTACTTGAGTTCGTTACTGTTTTCTGCAACCACCTTAAATTACGATTAAAATTTGTATTCAACCAAAAAGAGAGTAACTCTTTTCGTCAGTAGCAGGTAGTAAGCCTCCTAAAGCGTGAAATCTGGGTTAAGAGGTCAGTAAAATCATCAGATGTCAGCTTTCTTCCGAGCTCTAATGCCCTAAAATTCAGGCTGCTCTTTAGCATAGATTAATATCTTTTGAGACATCATAGCATGCAAACGCTTAATTAATACGAGGCTTCGGGACGTGCTATTTTAGCAGTGCTTTCCAGCTTCTATATTACGAATAAGTCTGCCATGTATTAAATGACGATTTTGGCTACTTTTTGATTCTTCTCCCCCTCATGTAAATACTTCAAGTTTCATGGAATACCCAACTAGAGGGACATGCAAATGAACATGGAATACCCTCCCCTTCAAAAAATGTGAGATGCTAGACATTTGGAAGTTTGGGTCAACGTTAACAAAACAATAAATGCATGTTTTGGGGGATTCCGATTACCTATGGAGATAAGGGGGCATAAAATAGTTAAGGTATTTGTTGAGGTATTTGCTGATGGCTCAGCGTTTATCTATCGGTTAACATGAAACTAAAATTGCCACACCGCGGTGCGGAACCCTCAAGATTCTTCGGTCGAAGGGTATTTAGAAAGCGATGCAGAGTGAACTCATGTTGTACGATAATATCAGACTCCCACCCCATCCCCTACGTAAGGCAATGTAAGAACACTAACATCCTCTCTCAGAAAATATGCATAGTAATAATTGACAGGAGCCTTGTTTAAGTGGCTGCCTCTACGTATAGGAAAAATTTATATGATCACGGTAGCAAACTCATCATCAGCAGTCATCATTCCAAAGATTGATTATCTGCAGTTCTCTACTTTTCCAATTAGATAAAAACTTTTAGTTTATATAAAAAATTCTTCAATAACAGTTTTAATATAATTTTCGCGTGAATTTACTGACTTAATTGAACTGTATAGTCATAGCTTTCCCTGCATACCTTCACCTTGGTGACTGGAATAGCCGAGAGACTATTCAATTCACGGAGCGGAAAGTAAAGCTGTGGTGAGAAAAACTTACGCGTGTGGCGGTCGTCTACTTTCGGTCCATTAACCGGAAATGGGAGACCAAAAGGCTTAATTAAGTTTGAAGAGGTAATGACCCATGGACCCATGACCCATTAAACATTTAGCTAAGATCCGAGATTAAACCACCAAATGACTATGATTTGATACCATGAAATCATTTTTCTGCGTATGGGTCGCGGAATGTACCCGTCCGGAAAACGATTTCAAAAGAAAAGCTTTCATATCAAGAGAACGAATGCTGGAGACATAAATGGCTCGTACTTATTGATGAAGGTATTAGTTATTGGACGTTTTCTTATTATTTTAGAGGTATAATTCTTTGCGTCGGCTATGTGGGGTCCAGATAATTAACGAAATTTACGGAGTTCACTTCTTTTTAGCAAATGGTACTAATTTTTAGAGATGCTACTAATTTGGAAAAATTGCTATGATTTCATAATAACAGTAAGTAGCTTAGTCCCAGAGGCCAACACATGAGAGAAAAATACTCGACTGACTACTTTCAAGGCAGCAAGATAAAACGTGCTTACGAATATTATAAACTTATCTTTTTCAATTGAGTATTACGAATAATTCATCGCAAGCCGTTTGAAACTGATAAGAGATATTTAACTTCATTACTTCTTTTTCACTCACAATTCTAATAATGTCCATGGGGGATCACCAGAGGAAAAATCAATTATACACATATATATGTTCACACTTTGCTGCGTGTCTGAAGCTGGATTTATACAATATCGATGGAAATTTTGTTTTGCCTAAAGCGCCCAAATATGTTTGAAAAGTAGGAAGAATGCCATACTGTTCTTTTAATTAGAGTAACTGAACCAAACAATGGCCAATGTAGTATTTCCCTTGGCTCTTCCGTTAGTTTGACCACTATCATTTACATTATTTCCTTCATGATAACATGATCTTTATTCTATGAAAATAAATATTACAAGTCTCCGTATAGAGTGACTTACTGGATTTTTTTATTAATTTGAGAAATCCGGTTGTTCTGTTTCCACAGAAAATGCTCATTATGAATGCTTGTGTTTACTTCTATTTAAAGCGTGCAAATAATCTGAATGTATGTTCACCTACAGTTTTTTTTTGCCCTTAAAAACGAAATAAAAGAATTTTTATCCAACCTAAACTCGTTTAAATTTAAATATATTGCCGAATAAGTGCTTTTCATTTGAATGGCCATTGTAAAATACGTATTTGTCTTATTGTTTTCGTATAAGGTCTCAGTTAAGAATTATATTTATTCAAGGGTAATCTTTTGATTTGATTAGTTTATATTTGTTATCAATGTACGTCTCCATTAAATTTATGCCTCAGACGGTCATGGGGCAAATACATATATTCCATCTGATAAGGTCGGGGGTTTTATTAGTTCATACTTGTATTCAGTGGTGACCATTTTAGAACTTCTTCTACATGTATAGTACATGTATAAATGGTTTCGTGGTGCACAATGTTGAGGTCTTTTTATGTAAAATATGATTCAAACTGTTTTAAAATGGGTTTTTTGGCAATAATATGTACCACAAAATGGATTATCCTGGTGATATAAATGTTTCTAGGAGGAGAAAGTTTATGGAAGGAACATCTGAGCCTTTAATCTTAAAATAAATCTTTCAAAACCTATTAGCTAGAACCATGGTTTGGAGTTCAAATTTGTATGTTTGTGAACGTTGCTATGAGAGAAGAGGATGTACGTAGATAAATTTGTGGTGCCAAGTCTGCTGGTACTCAATATCCTGGTCGGACTAAGTTCATATAGATCTTAGGTCATCTGGTAAACGTTTTTTTATGCTAAAGGAACACAACATAATCCCTTACACTGAGTGAGAGGGGCAGTCGGTAAGAGAAAAGACGGCTATGAAGTAGTTTAAGATATTAACAGGACAATGATAAGGATTGCAGAGCCGCGGATAACAGTTACTCGGTTTTTAAATGTCATCAGTGAATAATATAAATCAATATTTGCCGGAAAACGCTTAAAATGTTTTCATTTGATCTTATTCTATCCATTCAGCTCTCCTGACCGAAGGTTTATTGATGTGGGTCTCTGGGGCTTCCAATTTATTACATTTGTAACATGAGGCAGGCTAGTCCTTGTTTTAGGATGATGTAATCCTCGTTATTTATTGTTTTCCCTATGTTCTTTTTTGCTGGAATGCGTGTATTTCATTATACTTTACATAGCATCTTTAGAGCTGTATAGATGAATACAGTGCGCATGCTTGAAGGCCGTTTTACACGACGCTCGTTTTCAGTATGGAAAATCGAAACAAATTCCGAATTCTCAAAATTGTATCTTGTCAAAAAGCTCAACCATTTTTGATCGATGCGTTGAACTCGATTTTCAGCACTGAAAACGTAAATAAGTGGGAAAAATATTTTTCACCCGAATCTCATATATCTAACAACTAGCTACAGGTGAGTAGAACGACTCAAAGAAATATCGGTGGCGGGGCTGGCATTAACTAAACATTATTTTTATCACGAAGCGGTGTGTATTTTGCGTATGATGAGTTTTTCAGTACTATTAAATTTGCTCCTTGACCTGGGGAGGGCCAGGTAATCCAGAGGTAGCGTGTTTGATTCCCAATCTAGGGGTCGAAGATTGGAGACCGAATGACGGCAAATATTTTCCTGATTTTGGAAAATATGTCAATGGAAAAAATCCGATTTTTCTACACACTGTTAAGAGGCTACAGTCTCACAGAAGGCACTGACCCAAAAGATCGGTACGGATTCAATTGACATAGCTTCGACGAGAGTGAAGTTCACGGAATCGGCTGGAGTACTACGATGTGGAAGGTCTCCATAAAAGATATGCAGCCTTGCATTGACTAATATATGAATGATGGCATTCCTCCTGGTAAAATATTCCGGAGCTAAAATAGTCCCCCATACCGATCTCTGGGTGAGGACTCCTACTGAGAAGGGAACATCAGTGTGGACCTGGGAAGCTACCTTAAAATTTATGGAAGTGTATGTAAGTCAGAAGGTATTGTTTATTACAAAAACCGTTAATTATGAAAGTGTAAACAATGTAAACAATCATAATATCTTCTGAGCATGCGCAGGTCGGAAATAGAAAAAAAGGAGTACGATCGTATGAAAAGATTCTTCCGAAACTTTGAGTACCATTTTGAGTATCTATGCTAAAGTAAGGTCGATTTTCAACACTGAAGGTATTGTCATGTAAAACAGTCCTAACGACGCATTTATTGCATTACTGAATTCAAGGGTTATTTATGTAACCTTACGCTATTCAAGGGTAATTTCTCTTTTCTCTTTGCCGGCCTCGGTGGCGGTGGGTAATTTCCTCGTCTGCCAACCCGAAGGACGTGGGCTCCGATCCATCCTGGTTGGTATTTCACAATCCGACGCGTGCTTACATGTGATTGTCTTAGCATGTATAATATTGGTAGTAATTGGCAAATGATTTGGCCTTTACAGAATAAAAAAAACAATTTCGAAACATCTATCGAGCCCATCTGATTTCTTCTACAAGTTTTTCCTTCTTCCACTACATCGCCATCACTATCAATGAATGCCAATTCTCTCTAAGCAGTCGGATTAATGGCCGCAGTGTAACTGCATAACATTGAGATTTATAATTTTGTTGCCTGAGCATAAAACCTATTTGAACTTTAATGATAACCAGGTGAGCAGATCAATATTAAATCATTAAAAAATTCTACTACTTGACGCTGGTACCCACCAATGCCTTCATCAGCATAGATTGTATTTATATATATATAAGGGAAGATAAAATTGTCATAACATTTCTGTCAAAAAGATGTGATGGGCGTTTTCACGAAGTGGAAGGGGCGACATATAGTTAAGGGACATTGTCTTTTTAATAATCCTTACAAAGTTTATCATTCGTCGAGTGACTTAGGCCTATTTGATATTGAACTTGAAGCTTTTGAAGACAGAAACATCAAAAATCAGATTTTAAATCCTCAGGAAGCCTTGTAACTTATAATCAGAATTGTAAATTAAGTGAATAATTAGATAACGATTTGATATTTTCTACAAATATATAAATTAAACCTAAAATAAAATCTAGGTTTCGGTGTTATTACATAATTTTTAGGTGAAAAAGTAAATATATCAGCTTCTTTATATCTATATTTATTGTTTGTTTAGAAGGGGGTTTTCCGGACTAGAGTATTTTAGGTGGGGGAAGGGTTATTTACACAACAGGCCGTAGCCCAAGTGTTGTCCCCAAGTGCTTACAAAATAAGGAAGCTTTTTTAATCCCTTTTTACCTAAAGATGGTGTAGTAACACCAGAGCCTAGGGTGTAACTTAGGTTTTATTTATTTTATCACCAATAGTCATCAATAAAAAAATTGAATAGTAGGAGCTCTCCATTCTACTCTCATCTTTACCAGCCCCTTCATTCCTGCATATTCTTTACTTTGACGTCTTCATGATTAACCAGATGTATTATATTCCTGGTTTTCCTCAGTGATTTTTCCCAATAATTTCTCCTTCCAATATAGTTTTCAATTGGCTATTGATTCACTCGATGTGTCCTATATGTTTGTTCTTCTTTTCTAAGCTTTAATTATGCTTATTTTCTCTCTAACTCTTGGTAAGACTTCATCGTTGGTGATTTTCTCCGTCCATTTTATTTCTACCATTCTTCGATAACGCCACATCTACATTACTTCCAATTAAATTTGCTCTGCAGTTGCTATTGTCGAGGATTTTCTGCCATATATGAGCATGCTACAAATATATGTTTTAATAAAGTGCTTCTTTACTTCTAGGCTTTTATTACCAGTTGATAGCAGACTTCTTTTCTGGTAGAATGCCTTCTTATTTTCACTTGTGAAAAATTGCAAATAGTTATTCAGCCATAATGTTAACATTTTACTAGGTTTTGCAGGATTTTTTTAATTTATTAAACTTACTGAATATTACCGGTTCTACTCTCCATTTCTCCATATTTCTGAAGGCACTTCATGACATTCTCTCTCGATTATCGGATTTATTTTCTAGTCTTCGAAATTTTTCACAAATACCTTTTATGCGAGCATATGCTGTTTGATACATGGCTTCAACTTGCTGTGGACTGTTCCTTTTTTATTCTCTCCAAAACTCTTCAAATAAGTCCACTCGTCTGCTTGAATTCTCTTTTTCTTCCATTGAACTTATTGTCCTCTTAAAATTACTTGTGTTCTTCCTTGATTACTTGTCTTCTTACTATCATATTCAATATTTGCTTGAATTTAGTTGTCTTCTCTCATTTTCTCTAGAGCTCTATATCTCATTGTTCAAGAATTTCCAATTTTTCCTATAAACCAGATTTCTCTCCTCTCTCTTTCCCTCACTCTGTTGCTTGAACATTCTCATTGTATCTCTCTCTCTCTCGTTTGACCTTATCTTCCTCTTGTATTTCGCTTTGCTTGCATTTTGTGCACCCTCGTGCTTCTTTTATTGCTACTTGCTGTGTATTATAATATATTGAAACATTTGCCTCACTGTTACTCAGAATGAAATGTATATTTCGATCTTTGATCTGTCTACAAAATGTAATTCGTTTATCAGTCAATTTCATAAGCAGTGTTTTTTGTGGAGTGTTAATTTCTGTATAGAAAATCCTTGCAATTCAGAAATGAATTTCTGAAAACTCTCATTTAGTGTTTCAACCAGTCGATTTATTAACAAAAAGATGTCAACACTTTTTTATTGTTTTATTTCTATTGTCTACTTCAGAAATATTCAGATCTCCATGGCTTCAAAATAAGAAAATAATATTAAATTGACTTATTGTGTGTAATGATTAGAGTAATTTACCGGTTAACTCTTACTCCTGTGGCCATTGAAAACCGAAATGGTCCTTGGCCTCGCCAACCACTCGCCTCCATGCTATTTTGTCTCCTGCTGTGTTGAGTTGAGCTCCCATTTTATTCGAGTCCTTCTTCACTTCGTCGTTCCAGTGCATTCTTGGTCTCCCTGGTGGTCTGGTGCCTTCCGGTTTTCCTTTCCATGTCATTTTTACTATTGTGTTGTCACTTCTTCTGTGGACATGGCCTAGCCATCTCAGTCGTCTGCTTCTGACCATACCCTCAATATCTGGTTCTTTGTACAGTTCCCTCAACTATTTGTTTTTCCTTATTCTCCATGTATCTCCGTCTTGAATGGGGCCGAATATTCGTCTCAACACTTTATTTTCTAACGTTATCAGTTTTTGTGTGATATTTTTGTGAGCGACCATATTTCGAAACCATACAATAATACTGTTTGGACAATTTTTTTATGGATACGAATTTTTGTGTTTCGTGATAGAAGTTTGCTCTTCAAAAATTTTACTAGGCTCCAGTAGGTTCTCTCAGCTGCTGCAAGTCTGGTGATAATTTCGGTCTCTTTGTTGTTACTTGTTATTGTTACCCCTAATTACTTGAACTGATATTTTTTTTGTATTTATAATTGATTATTTCTAAATATTCCTCTTCCTTTTCATATCTGCTTATGTTCATCTAGTTGGTTTTGCCTTCATTTACTTGTAGGCCCACTTTCTTGGCTTCCATTAAAAGTATTGTAGTTAGTTCAATTTACTGGAAAAGGTAGGTTTAAATGGAAGACTGTAAAATCCTCAACAAATTTTCAGGTACAGACTCCTATTTGTCTACATTATTTCCCTTCATCGCAGAATACGTCCTACCACACTTTACCCCGTCCATAAAACCTATTCTTTTCCATACTCTTCCCCGGTTAGTCAACGTCCTCCTTTATGTCACAGCCTTCAGCAACCTTTTGCCTCTCATTTGCTCTTCATGCCACCTACTCTGCCTTATCCAGACACATACTCTCCTCACCCAATATACCAAGCACTTCCTCATTTTCCATCCTTTCCGCGCCTTCTCCATTCTCCTTTCACACCAAAATCTCAAACATCTGCAACTTATCCTCGCCTTTCTCTCAGAGTCCACGTTCCTGCAACATACAACTCTACATCCCATGTCATCAACGCTTTGTTAGAATCTTCGTGTATCTGTATGGCGTAACTGTCATTTTCGCCATGACCACGTTATCGGAGTATTTATTTAAGATTTACTAAAAATACCTCTTTGGTGCGTAACTTAAACATGCGGCTTGTTACGGGATTGTCAATGAAAGCCTTATGGAGCTAAGTCGTAGTAATGCTATCCAACATAATTATTTCGTTCATGGGGAGATATTCAATTGGAAAAGCATGTCATATTGAAAACTGCATTTTCATTTAACCATCAATGCAAAATTTATCCCCAAACTCTATCCTCAGCATAAAGTTAACAAAGTACATCGCAGATAAATAAGGATGGGTGTAATCGTGCAAGAACCATCATACGCATATGGTGTTTATTCCTAATTTGACGAGAAGCCAGGAGAATGGCTGATTGCATAATATGTAATAACTAATATTATGAATTATATGCAAGAAGTCAATAGAAGCGGCCGGTATTGCTGAATTATTTGGTTTTGATCAATGATTTTCACCGTGATTTTTTAGGTAACTTCGAATACAGTTTTTTGTCCAAATGTCAAATAACTAGTTGTGTGAATCTAAATAAATCCAGTAATTTGCTCGTACCGGGTCGCCAAATAGTTGGCCTACGATGGAACTTCGTTTCGTTGATGATAACAATTATAACTATAAAATAGGTAGAAAAATTCCGATTTGGAAAAAATAGTTTTGGGAAAAATAATATCATGGAAAAAAGCCATAAAAAGACAATAGGATGGAGAAATTTAGGTTCAAAGAAGGAGAATTTATAGGTGGAGTGTATAGCGTTCGTTGATTATTTGGCAATGTTTGCTGACAATGAAAAAGGCTCCAAAAATTACTTCGTAAAATACACGAAATTGCAATAAAAACAGGAATCAAGATCTCCAATGTGAAAACAGTATGCATGGAATATGGATGTTATATAGAAACAAGTATGAATGCGATGCTTGGAGAATTTAAGAGAAAATAAACATTAAAGTATCCTGGTTAATGAATCCACACAAATAGGCTTGGAGAAAGGGAAAATAAGGACGAGCCAGAAGGATGGAATAAGCGTATAGGTTAGTAGAGTATATAAACAATAAGAGAGCGCTTTTCTACAGCGCAAAGACAACAGTACTGTTGTCACATCAAAGGGACTTTATGTTTATGAAAGCCTGATATTGATCAAGAAAGGGGTAAAGGAAGAATTAGAGAAGATAAAATGAATCAGTAAGATCCTTGTTCCAGAAAGAAGAGAGGATGGTCCTTGGAGGAAGAGGAAATAATATCTTTTACGTAAGAATAGAGAAGATTATAGGCACAATGCTCAAGAGAAGACAAGTTTTATTGGTACATATTACGAATGAGCAATTGTGGACTGACAAAAAAATCTTTAGCCTCGTTACCAAACTAAACGATGTCGGCGACGGCGACGGGGTAAAGTCCTCGCCTGCTAAACTGAGGGTCGCGGGTTCGAGTCCCGCCTGAGTGGATTTTTCACCACTAAGGAGATGGGTGTTTGTGTTCGTCCATTGTTACATGTTTACACACCCGATGTAAAAGGCCGTTCGTGCTGTTTTCGGGGATGTGGAAATAAATAAAGGAAACAGCAAAACGGGTTGAAAGAACAAAAAAAAAAGATACGGAAAAGGATGGATTTAAGGGGTTCCGGAAAAAAACCAAAATAAAAAGACCAAAAACGCCTAGTCAGGAGAAAGGAGGAGGAATCTCAGTGAAAAAATGAATACATTTTGGGATAAGAAGAGAAAGACTAACAAGCAAACCGATTGGTTCCCGCTCCCCACAGTTGGCCAAAATGAAAAATGAAGAAAAAGGATAGGTAGATTTATGTGGGTACATAATATCAAGTTTCACGGGAATATGAAGCTGTAATTCTAAATACTAGCTTCAGTATTAAGTCTGTTTACTCCAAATAGAATCATTCTTCATATTTGTACTATGTGGTGAGCACTATGGGTACAATATTCAAACCTTCGGCTGGGATTTTAGAAGTTAGAAAGAACAACGGTGCCTTTTGAGATGGCTAAATGAGTAAATCTCGAAGTAAATTTTACTTAGTCTGAAGTGAAAAAAAAACAAGTGGTGTTATAGTAAAAGATGGTGTTATACTGACGTAGGTAATCACGTGAACAGTGGATTTGGAGGCCATTACGAGGTGTATATTTACCTTAGTCACTTGACCGAGTGTATTGGGCTAGGAATCACCATGGAAAACTTTATTGATAAGTTTTAATTAATTGTTCAAAGTATTGTTAATTTTTTGTTCTAATAATGTCCAAGTAAAAGGGGCCTGCTGGAAATTATGTGGAAGAGTGGTGGAGCAGGAATGGTCAGTTTTAAGATAACCTGCTGAACACGGTATCATTCACTTTGGCTAACTGCCCAGTGTCTAGAATTTCGTGTAAACTCTTAGCCAAAGAACTTAAAAGTCAACTTTGCAGATTTCCTTTTGACTCGATCGTTCGCGGCTACCACTGAGCAAAGTGCGTACCCTCATGGTCACACGGCAAGGGTCTAACTTAGGTCAGGCTGCGACCCCTCTTCGCTTCAAGGGATTGTATCCTTTCTCCTCCCTTCATGACCACAGGGGTCCCTTAAAGGCTATCCAACCTTCGGATTTAATGACCCGAAAAATCAACGACGTCACCGCAACTTTTACCATGCATTAAATCAGGTTGCCGTGGTAACGCAGAGGAGCTTCCCCTGGTGGCCTCAGAATGGGAGGTCGTTTCGAAGAGAGGTATTGGTGTATTCACTAATGCAAGGGATCTTCACCAGCTGTAATCCGGAGCGAGGGGCTACGTTCTAGGGTTCCGGCTGACATCAACCTCCTCGGTGACTTCTGTAGCGTTTGCCCCTTTAGAAAATACGTGCCCGCAAGTTTTTCTTTAACCCAATTCAAAATACTCCCGAATACATTTTAAATTGGTTCAATATCCGCTGTAAAGATAAGTGACTGAATTAGATTAAATTAGGCTCAACTATTTGAAACTTTATTGCTGTAAAAGATGAAATATTTTTAAAATTTCGTAGATTTTTGAATACGTGACTGTATGAGTGGACAGTTAACTCTTTCTATATGATTTAAGTTGTACCACTGCATCACAATTAAACTATCATTTTTTACATCAAAGGGTTGAAAATATCCGTGTAAAAATTATTTGAATTGACCAGGATTTGAACCGGAATCTCCCAATTGCCAATAAGGTGCGTTAGCAAGTCATACAGTTGTGTATGCTTGAATCCTGGTTAAGTCATGATGTTTATGGCGAATTTTATCCATTTGGTGCATATATTTGCACGTGTTCCCGTGAATTCATACCATATCATTAGTGCAGTTCGCTATGATTTAGAAACTTAAATTTTTGTTCATTTTTAACATGTTTATTCGTCTATGGAAAAACTAATATTAGTTTTTTTATATTTTTTATAACTTTTTAACAACTGCTAAGTTTAAGAATGTTTAATACTGCTAAGTTTATCGAAACAGCGTTTTACAAATCTTGCTGCTCTCCGCTGTATTCGATCTATTTCTGAGACTAGTCCTACTCCGTTCGGGTCCCATATGATAGCGGCATATTCCTAATGAGGTCTCACTAGTGAAAAATAACATTGCTCTTTAACCTTCTCGTCACATTTTCCTAGTATTCTTTAAATAATTCCTAATTTTCGACTACCCTGTCCGCAGATTTCCCGAACGTGTTTCCCCCGAAGACCGGTCCTGAGTAAGGGTCTCACCTCAGTATTTAACTGGCTCATTTGATAAATTGCTTTGATTTTTTGTGTGCGTTTCGTTTACCGTGTTATTCTGTTTCCAAAAATTCATAACAACACCTTTAAAAAAATTCAATTCTAACTCCCAAGTATTGCACCATTCATTTGTAGCTACTAGGTATTTTTGTAACGCAATCCTGTCAGACTCATTACTTAGATCCCTGTTCAACACTGCGCCGTCTACGAAGAGGCAAATTTTACTCGTAACAATGGTAGTGATGTCATTAATATTATTTTGAAATAATAAGGGACCGGTAACACTCCCTTGGGGTACACCTGATGTTACTTTCACAATATCTAAACTAACGCCATCTAGAACTACCCTCTGTTCAAGGTCGGCTAAGAACTCTCTTATCCAACATATTACGTCGTGGTGTATTCCATAAGCTTTCAACTTAACGAGTAACTTCGAATGAGGGACTTTATTGAAAGCTTTTATGAAATCTAGGAATATTCCGTCTACCTGGACGAGCCTTTCTCCCTAGGAAAGAATATCGTGAAGAAAGAGAGTCAGCTGGGTTTCGCAAGGCTATTACATGCTAAGGAACCCGTTGGCCTGAAGGTGACTGGCGTTTACCGAATACCTTGTGAGTGCGGAAAGGTGGTGCAACGGGTAGAACCGTGCAGACACCCCCGCGCTGTCCCACCCCCTGCCGATAGGTCGATTTCTTACCCAAATACCTCCTAATGCAACCCGTCCTTCCCCACCCCCTCACCCACTTCCAAAAACTTCTCTCCACTTACCCCACCTCCCCCCTTCCGCCAATCTCCGCCTTCCTCCTCCCATTACCTCCCTCTTGTCCCACCATTCCAGTTATGGAATTATATTCTGTAGCGGACTTGAAAATGTACCTGACGTTCTCGTCTATGCGATGAAACCGGTCGTCTTGAAATAAAAACCATTGTGAAAATTACGGAGGTATTATTGATTCAGCTTTCAAGAACATTGGTCTTGCTTGTCATGGACAAGAAAACTTATTTACGAAAACAATAGCATTATTTTAGATAGCCGTTTAGAATAGTACGCTCTAACTGCCTTAAGGTGTAAATGCTTTCAAAACCCGTGCATTTTTACCCTCACGTCTAAGAATAATTTAAGCAAATTTCGGTAGTGAAAATTGCATTCAACGGAAAATCCGCTATTTTGCCAAGGAATTAATTTCCTTTGGAGACATGCTCCGAGAAATGCCGCGGAATTAGACACCCGACCCCATAATCCTGACATTAGGTTTTTAATTAAACGAGGGAGTGTGTTTTATTAAAATCTAGCTCAAGGAGATTTAACCACTAAAAAAGAAATCTTTTTGCCTCTGGGGGCTCATTTCTTCGTGGCCCTCGGTGACTCGCACTACAATTGTCCAGTCATTTTCTTTCCATCTCGCTCCACCATGCAAGCCATCTCCTCAGAAAACCGCCGTGGAAAATCAAATTTCCTTCGCCCTTTCACTGTTCTCAGTCGGGTTGTGCATCTGGGTCAATGTGCGATAGAAATGTGTGTTCACGCTCCCCTGTTTGAGCCCGTCATATCAAGGTGCTCCCTCTCTCTCTAAATCTCTCATTTTCTCACCTCAAACCGCTCCTAATTAATCCCAATTACTTTTTTTTAGGGCGCTTGGCGGTGTATTTCATTTAAGATGCCGTCAGTTCCGCAAAATTCTTCTTTTAAAATCAGATAGAAGACGAAAACGCCTTGTGCAAAGGCCTAAAATAGGGTCTGAAACTCCTTTCAATTACCCGACGTAGACATTGCATTGGTGAACGGCCACCGAGTAGAGTTGTGCGCTTTTTTCGATGCGAAATTCAATATCGCGCTACGGTATCGAACTTTGCATCGAAAAAGACGCGATAAATCGAATATCTCATGATGTGAAATCACTCTTCGCATTTCGTTGCATGTTACTATGCATCTAATCATATGGAATATTGAATGAAATCGGATTAAATGGGCGTTGCATAAAAGAAACTAGTGTTCATCAAGCGAATAGAAGGAAGGTTCTCCGATGAAAAGGAGAAATGGAGATGCCACTTTGCTCAAGTTACGCCACATCTCGAATAAACCGCGAGTATTTTGGCCCCTGTACAGAAAGATTTAATTCGCGAAGTAAATGGAATACAAAGGAAAGTCGCACGCTTTGTTAAAAACTGCCAAGAGTGATCAGAAAGAGTGTCGCACGGCTGATGGAAGGAGTAGGTTGGGAGCCGTTTGATTCTCGGCGGTTACTTGCTCAGCTTAGATTACTTGAAAAATTCAGATCAGGCAAGTTTCAGTACGACACGGAGTATATTATTTTGACCTGGTGCTTTATTTCTATGACTGATAAATGCGATAAAGTTTGAGAAATTCACTGCTGAACTGACAGATACAAACATTTCTTCTTTTCTCGCACCATTCCTATACGGCGTGACTCTAGCATAAGACACACTTTGAACTCAAAATTTACCCCTGCTTTCCCTAATCCCAATCCTTTCACGGCTGGTGTCGTAAAATCTCCTGTGTCACGCCTCTGAGGCTGCTCAAAGTGTAATATTTAGGTGTAGTCCCTTCCTATACGGCGTGACTCTAGCATAAGACACACTTTTAACTCAAAATTTACCCCTGCTTTCCCTAATCCCAATCCTTTCACGGCTGGTGTCGTAAAATCCCCTGTGTCACGCCTCTGAGGCTGCTCAAAGTGTAATATTTAGGTGTAGATTACATTAGGTTCCATCTTCCGGTACAGTTGCATGGGTCAGAGTTGAGAGGCAACCGTCTCCCCATATCAAGAGGTGTCTTCGGGTCTATGTCGCATTTGCTGAATTTTACCTGGCCTCCTGCATCGATTTAGAAAATACAAGAATGATTAAAAAACAGAACAGATATTTCGCCCCGACGTAGGAAAGGTTGTTCAACGTCTCGACCAATTTTTTTCATTTCATTTAGTCTAAGCATTTTTGTTGCTTGCTTCGATGGTTAAGGCTATTTCACCAAAATCGATCGCTACATCCAGACAGGGGCGGCAACACTCGGAGGAATAGGAGGATCTCCACTCAGAATTCAAGCCGAGCCCAACGATGCTTAACTTCGGTAATTGAACAAGAACCGGTGTTTCCATCGCGGCAGGCCGTTGCGTCGAATAATATCTATGTGCATCATTAATTGCAGCATATCGATTCTGCTTACACAGTTATTCCGTTTTTTCCCCAAAAAATAAACGATGGAAGTAATCAATGAAAATGGCAACTTCAAAAATCGCCCAATTTCATCTATCGATGCGTTTGAAAATCATTTTCTTCGAGTCTCAAATGCAATCGTAGACTCAATCAATTTTTTAAATCATTCATTCATTTGTTTTTCTGCTCCAGATGGCAAGCTTCCTCATGGGCTCTTCCTCCACTCCTCTCTTCTCTCAGCCAGGCGCTTGGTGTCCGCGTACCATCCGCCTATTTTAACGTTATCTAGCATTTGCTTCCTTTTCCTTCCCCTTACCCGCTTTCCTTCCACCATTCCTTCTATACCCGTCGTCAGCAGACAATGCCTTCATAGGGAATGTCCAATCCAATTCCTCTTCTAATCGTTTCCATCAGAGTCCTTTCCTCGCCCACGCTCCTCAGTACCTCCTCGTTTCTCTCTTTATCTTTCCAACCCACATTTTCCTTCTTCCTCCATAGCCACAACTCCAGGGCTTCCAGTCTTTTTTCATCCACCGTCTTAACTGCCCATGTTTCCGCCCCATATAGTGCCACACTCCATATATAGCACTTCACTAGTTTCTTCCTTTATCATTTGTTCAGAGGCCCACAGAGTAGCTTCCTTTTCCTTTAGAATCCTTCTTTTGCTAATACTATCCGTCTATTTATCTTAGATATACAAGACATATCTTCTCTTATAATACTCCCCAGATATTTTAAGCTCTTCTCTTTCTCTATGCATTCCCCTTCTAGTTTGATTTTAATTTTCTCCACTTTTCCTCCGATGACCATACACTTAGTCTTATTCATCTTCATTCCATATTCTATACATTTGGTGTTAAGATCTTCTAGTAATCCAATTTTTTCTTCTTTGCTTTCCGCTAATACTGCCATGTCACCTGCAAATCTTATACACTACTATTTTCCCTCCCAAACACATCCCTCTTGTACCGTCATATCACCTTTGGATTATTTCTTCCAAATATATGTTGAAAGGTATTGTAAAAGTTATATTGTATATGTTCATCTGTAAATGATACAGAGTGTGAAAATCATTTTGATTTCTTTAATGCAAATTCAATAACAACTTTAAACAAATTACAGTTCCAGGTACATAAAATATGTATATAATTAACAAAAAACCTTCTATAGCAAATTAAATAGATGCTTACATTCTCAATCCCCGCTAGCAGTAATGTGCTTCGGATTTATCTGAATGTTTTGTAACACTAACGAAGAATCAAAGTATTGCTTGCACGCAAAATAGAAGCCAGTCTATTTTCTGTGCAAGTGCTAACCGCGGTCGATTACTACTGCTATCGACCCCTACTGTCATAAAAGTAACGTTTATGTGTAAAGCTGCCTTTCTTGTATTTGAATCGCAATGCAAAATTTTGCTTAGCCATGAAGAACAGTATCCCTTTACGATATTTGCGGAACATAAAATATTCAGTCAATGCATCGTTATAAATATATCGTACGGCCCTACCACTAAGCTACCTGACCCCACTAACCCTTTACCCTCTCGAGGGCTTCTGAATATTATTTTTTCCCTCCCTCAACTCTCACGACTCTCCGTGGCCATCCTCATTCTCCTCTCTCCCCCCTCCCCAAAGCAGTCAACGTCTTCAGAGACTGGCTTCAGACTTCATTAAGACGATAAGAGTAATCTCTGGGAGTTGCTTCCTCGGAATGAGACTCCCTTCTGCTTTTAACTTCCTTCCCCAATTCCTGCCCCATCGTGTTCCTCTTACCGCCGCCACCACCG
The DNA here is from genome assembly GCA_963573305.1 of Pyrrhosoma nymphula. Lineage (NCBI taxonomy): Eukaryota > Metazoa > Arthropoda > Insecta > Odonata > Coenagrionidae > Pyrrhosoma > Pyrrhosoma nymphula. The sequence goes on from OY754334.1 coordinate 45,865,648, forward strand.
AACCATATCAAACCTCCTTCCCCCCACTTCCAAGCTCCCTCTTCCTCTCTTTTCCCCCGGGCCCCTTCTTAACCCCCCCCCCCACCGTGACTCCTCGGGAATGGCCGCGATGTATATCTTCTTCCTTCCCCCCGCACCCAGTTTTACACCAGACCACCTTCATTTCCACGGAATAACGCCCGGCCGTGGCCCTCCCTCTCCCCCCCTCATCCTGCTTTGCATAAGGCCTCTCACGACTTCTTCCCCCCCATTCACACAGACATATCCAAACCCTCCGTCCCCCACCACTACACCTTGCATTTCTCTCACCGCTTCAATTCCACTATATCTAATTATGAAGCTTCAGCTGAGTGGCTGGTGTGTCTTACTCTGCCGTTTCTCCCTACTTCCCCGCATCGTATTTATTTCCTGACTCTCCTATCCCATCCTCGTGTGTGTGAGCAGTTTGGCCTTCTTCTCCTCCTCCTCTCTCCTCCATCCACTCAATGTCAACAGAGACTAACCTCATTTTGCCTGCATCAACATATCTCTCTGGAATCATTGAATGTAACTCTATATATACCTACGTACACCTCCTTTCTCTCCATTACTCTGATGGTTGTTTTGTTTCTCTTTCGGAGCCATTGCTGCTCCTCTGCTCCCGTGCCATCGCTGCGTCTCTCAACTGATTCCCACTCCCACGTCTCGCTATCTTTTCCACCCCCCTATATTCCACTTCACTCGAGTTTATACTGAAAATGTCCTCCTACCGCCCTCTCTTTTTGCGAGTCAGCTTGAGTATGATTCTTGTAATGCGTGCTTTTGGGAATTCGGGAAGAGTTAATAAATTGATGTAACGCTATCGCGAAAAATCTTGTCGTGAAACAAGGTTTACGAAAGGGGTTATTAAATAAAAAAAACGAATTAGGAGAACTTTGCTGCTGCTTCGTTTTTTGCGCAGGCTTGGAAACCTCCCACTTCTCCTTCCTCCCTCCTCGCATTCTGTCGCAAGTTATTTTATGCTCTATGTCCCTTTTAACGCTCCTCATAACCTCGTTTTTATTGCTTTTCGCCTCGTTAGCAGAGAGGAAGAGATTTTATTTCAATGTGTGCTGGAGAGCGTGAATTTTAGTATTCCAGACTTCGTGGATGTATTCAGTAGCATCAGCTGCCCACTGGTTTTCCTATTTTGTTTCGCCCATAATGAACGTGTCATGAGCTAAGATCATTCTGGACGAAACAAGTATCAAGCTGTTTCTGTAGCATGTCCAAAATTTTAATTTTAGAATTGACTTTTGCGTATACTGTCGCTTTGATACACGACGCACTGCGGTATACCTTGGGTAAAACTTTAGTAATCACATTTGAGCGACTGTGATGTAACTGGAAAGGGAGATGCTTAGAGTGATTGGTCTGCTTCTGAATGAGAGTTCCTCAGGCTGAGTATCACCCGACGTTTGCAAAGCGATGAGGTATATTGGTTAAAACAATTACTTGCGACACCAGAGAAAAAGCTGAATCTGAAAGGTTGTGGATTCAATCATTCAATCTTTTAGATTGAGCCTTTCTTTTGGTCCTTTCCGAATTATCTTCTCTAATGAACGACTAAGCATAATACGTATATTCTCAGAATTTTATGAAGGTTAGTCTTGACGTGAACATAGATTGCGCCAATGATTGATTATCTGTATAGTGGTACTTAATTATTTGTTGTATTAATTCCATTTACCTGTTATTTAAAATAAATATGTTTAGGAGACATGCAACTTTACATAGGTTCTGCATTGGATTCTTTATTTCCTAAAGCGTTTCGGGACCGATAAGCACAAACATTGGATGAATTTTCTTCACGTGACTGATAACGCGATAATTTTATTCAAGTCTCTACTTTTGTGAAAGCAGTTATTTTTCTTGTTATTTGCTTCAGGTACAGCTAGTACTAAAACTACTGGGATTACTAAAAACTGCGTAAAAATTAATGCAGAGATTGCAAAGTCAAGTAAATTAGGAAGGATTGAGAAAAATCATTTACCTATACTAAGGAAAAATTGTAGCATTTATAAAAATGATAGGAAACATGATTCATTCGTAAATTACTCATATAATGACAATCTGGACCCGATTTGTGGAAGAAGAAAGATTTTCGGCCCCATGAAGCAAACAGAAAAAATTATTTTAATTTAATATCGTTCGAAAATTGCAATTTTCTTACTAAAATTCTACCTTATGCTGTTGTCCAGTGAACCATTTGAGGCACCATGATGTTTTAAAGTAGAAAATGCTGATAAGAAAATTAATGAAAACTTTATTACACCATTCATAAAATGTTAGAAATCATAAACGATTTTCTAGCAGAATTTTTTAGCTTGAATAAGACGAATGCGTCAGTTAAGTGCATGATTACTGTATGTGCGTTCTTTAACCAAGCATTAGTTATTTAATGATGTTTCATTATCGAAAAATTAATAAGACTCACACGCCTACTCAGCTCCCTTACCTAATATGGGTACATTTTAAAAAGTTTATATTCCATAAGGTAATGGGGTTATCTTAGAAAAGTTTTCGGAAGGGTTTTAAAAGGACCAGTGTGTCGCTTTAACATCTCAGGAGAGAGAACTAAGAACCTTTGTCGAAAATCTACATATTACTAAGCTTGGGTTTATGAGGATAATGTACGCTCCATATCTCAAATGAAGTAAACTTACTAAGTGGAAGATAGGAGGTTATTGAACCTTAAAGCGATTTATTAAAGAGGATTAATTACTTTATCCTCTCTTTCGACTAGAATCCTTAAGGTATTTAATGGCTCTTTAACTTTTTGGATTGAAGCTCCAATTCATATATCCGTAGTGAGCGAAAAGCGGAGCTAAATAGGAGCACAGCTAAAGGGCTTAGTGAGATAAAGAATTATGTAAATGGAAGAATGTTATAAATAAAATATGCCTCAAAATGATGTGCGCGGGTTAAGTGTAGTTGGGATGGTTTTAGTGTAATTAGGATTTCAAATTTTTTGATGATCACTCAGTTGGAAGGAGGCTAGGTCTGATACGTCTGAAGGAAGCTTTCGATCAATATAGATCTCGCTAAAGTTCCTGGCTATGCGCATTGGACGATTTTGGTACATGGGCTACGGAACTTTCAAAATTCTGCTGAACGAGGGAGTAAGGTTGTTTAGTGTGGAGGGTTGATCAGAAAATATTTTTCATTGCTGCCATCATAAGCGCTTCCAGAAGTAGGATGAGTCACCACTACCTACCGTTCCGTTTCAAGTATCACAATGAAACCTCAAATAGGGTCACTGGGATAGTCATTGCGATACGTAATTTTTACCATTTGTCTGTCGTGGGTGGCCTCTTACTTTTTTGCGTATTAGTTTGGTTCCCTTTCCTTATTCTCTGTCGTCACCTTCCTTTCTTCCTTTCAACTCCTCCCCTCCACTTCGACCTCCCATCCTTGCCACGAAGGCCTGCACAAGGAACTTTTTCAAGAGCAATACCTATCAATATGTCCTTAACGTTCCATGGTTTCAGGCTCAACTATGTGGAAGTTTATTTTCACAAATGAAAAAGTTACTTTGTTTTTTTCCACAGATTTATTCTCTTGGTACAACATGTTTCGACACAGAGGTCTCATCATGGGGTACCTGATGCTGTGTCGAAACATATTGTACCAAGAGAATAAATCTGTGGAAGAAAACAAAGTTACTTTTTCCTTTGTGCATTTCCTTAACGTTTCGCCTATATTACGTTGAACTTGGCACTTGATTACAAATTATTTACAATATCTAGTCTTTATTATTAACTTTTTCAATTATTGTACCTTCCGAAAGTTACTTTAGGGAAGGCTATTAAAGGAGCGTTTTCAATCTTTCTCTTGAAATGTCTGTTGCTGAAACTCATGAATTTAAAATATTAACGATGGGTGTGATGACAAATTAAGCTTCATTATATCATAAAATAACCAAAGTTTCGAAGTAGACTCACTTTGCAATCGATTGGTTTAACGATTAATAATTGATGATGAAAAAATTAACGATTGAAGCAATAACATAGTAAGCTTTATATTATTATAAAATAACAAAAGTTTCAAATTAGACTATCATGCAATTATCAAGTGTCCGCTTTTATCGGTTAACTGTGCTTTTCTCGTACAGCGAGGAAAATGATGCTTTTCTAATTTGAATACCGTATGAATTATTATTGATGATTTATAATCATAAGATATTTATGAAACTGCCAGAAAACTGCTACTTTGTAATATAAATTAAGCTGTAGTACAGATTGTAGGCGGCATTGAAGAAAATATTCCTCTTTCCCGGTGAAGACAATACACTCCCTACAAGTGCTGTTGAATGATAAAGTTTTATTTATCAATGAATTCTTTATGTAGAGACGTGTTTTTCAAAGAAAATACAAATATCAGGTTGAGGAAAGAGAAATGCATTCCCAAATAGGTGGAATGATTGGTTGGGATGATCCGCGAAATGAATCCTTCATCTAACCGAGAAAGTCAATATAGCCAACTTAGAGCATAAACTTAGATTAGTAAGGGTTCAGAGAAAAAAGCGTCAAAAATCAAAATTTTAATACAAATATTTTCCAAGAAATTGATTGTCTTGGGGAGTATGGGCTTCTCAAATGATAGCTGGTCGCAGTAGCCAGCTTGGCAACGTGCCACGGCAATCTGCGAAATGTTGTCAGTGTCATTTTAATTCTTGTAAGTCTTTTCTTCGGTCAGTTATGAAATAACTGCTCCGATATTTACAATTGAAAGAAGAATTTTACATATTACAATTTAAGAGAAATTTATATTTTGTTTGTTTGTAAAAAAATGTTAATTTCATTTATGGATTATTTTAAAAGCTCACTTTCAAATAATAAACATGTACTTTGCAGACATAAAAAATCATTCATTCAGAAATTTGCTCAGGAAAGGTAAAAAATCAAGCTGTTTGACTTCAGTCGTAATTGTACCTACTGAATGCCTAATAATAAAGTTTGCTCTTAATTTTCTAAACATTTTCGCAAGACTATCCCCTTCAGATTTTCTAGATATGGACTCGCCCTCCCCCGAAACGAAACCATGGCTTCGTCTCTTAAGAAAGTATCGTTATCTTGTCGTGCCACCGTTGGTTGGGTTGTCGGTCGCTGAGCTAAACCTAATTTTGTTTCATCATTTGGGCATCGTTTCACGTCGTCACTCCTGCCGAATTTCCTCGTGGCGTTCAATGTGCTTGTTATAGGTGTGGGTTCACGTATTTTGTTTTTATCACAATACTATCGCATTGCTCTAGATTGACTACCCTATTTCCATCGACTTGCACATCATAGGTTACCAGCGTGCTCCATACGTTACAAGCCTCATCCCAACGTCCCATTTCTCCCTCCCAATGAAGACGACTCATCACCGTCGGCATGGCCATCCATTTCGGTCAACCACCATCGCCTTGCGCCACGCCCACAAATTCACAGCCAAGCTCTCACTCGTGGGTAACTTGCGTGTGACAAGTCCGTGTGATGGATGGACGCTGACGCTCGTGTTTCTCCCCGCGCAAAAGGTTTTCACTTGCTTGGTGCGGGCTAGTATTAGGCGCGCCCGCCCACCCAAGGTGCGCTTGTGGCCGACCGAAGACATGGCCATGGATAGAATCCATGGCCTTCACCGAAGATGAGCTTGGACGTGCGTATATCAAATCAACTCCTGTGGACGAATAGGTACCCGCGTGGCAAGTTTTGCGAGATTTGAGATTGATAGATTGAGATTTGGTTTGCGAAATTCCAACACTCTTCTCTTCATTTCATCTCTTCGTTTCTCGAACGCATAAGTATATTTGGAATCAAGGTGCTCCGACGACTGAGGACTTTTATATTTCACACCATCAAAATTAGTTTTTTACTAATTTAATGTAGGCTTAATGTTTTATCTGCCAAAAGAGATAAATATTAAGTTATTGTTGCAGCTACAATTTGTTGAAAATAGTTCACAGTCTCTGGCTTAACCATAATGAAAATATTCCATCGTTGGAATGAAAGGTGATTTTATGACAGTACAATTCCTAGAATGCATTCTGTATTTCACTACCATGGTTTCATGGACAATGTAAAATGAATTTTTGGAATTCCACTATTATAAATTCACCTTTCATTTGTTTAAAGACCTATTTATTTTACAAATACTTTCTTGATTCTATCGCTATCGCCACCGACTGCATGAATTAATTCGCCATTGGTGAATGAAATATTATAAACCATCCGTTATTCTATCTGAGATTCCACAAAAGATAGATGCCAACTAGCGGGGTGGTTCAGAAAGTTTATCAGGGATACTGTGTCGACGACGAGTGTGAGATCGCGTTGAAATTTACTAGCGATATTCGGGTATTACCAAATATTTGATTGCATCTGTTTAAACTTTTATATTGAGACACGTAAATAATCGGTTGATCATTTACTAGCCTCAAGCGTAGCAAAGGTTTTTAATTATTTATAATTAAGTATTTTTGACGAGTAGAATCCACGCAGCTTGTGTGAGACTAAATATATACTCCTTGAAATATCGCTATTTTCGTAATACATTCGTTAAATGTTTATTCCAAAATAATTTTTCAAATAACTTTTATATCTAATAATTATATTCATTTTGTTTTAATATGTTTTCCCCCAGCTCACTTAAACCCACTTTTGATTTGACGATTGATACTGCCCTCCTATTCTTCGAGGGTCTCTTTATGAGCTTGATTTGATAACTAAATTTAGATAGAAAAAGAGATTTACTATCCGTATTCGGGCGAAGTGTTACACCAATAGCGAAAATTCCAGGGAAAGTTTCGACATCTTCGTCGAATTTGATGCTCTAATGTAATCATAGACTTCAGAAGAGAAATAGGATCCGGGGAGAGAAGAAAACAGACCATGAGGATGGAGAGGAGAGAGACAAAGGGGATATGGAAGGAACTAGGGTTATTTCCAATGGTTAAAGGAGAACTAGGGAATGGAAATGACAATGGTGACGGAGGGAGAAAAGAACTGCGAACAAAAGTAACACATACATTCCCGCAACATTGTTCGAGAAAAAAATTCAGTGTTCTACCGGCTCTCAAGCATCTCCTCCCATTTTGGCGATTAACCCAGCAATTATTCCCCGTGGGGATCTTATTAAAGCTTTAAAATTCAAGTGAATAATGTTTTTATCGGTCACACATGCCATGGATGTCTTTCAAAGCCACATGGCATGTCAGAATATTCTTTTTTAACGTAGTACATAGCGGCAAGGTACAAAGCTCAACTTACGACAGTTTTCGATGTGTTGCATCAATCGCGATTTTGACGCTGAATATTTCGAAAACTTCATGTACATCTACATACTACCCCGCAAGCCGCTTCAATAGGCGTGTGGCGGGGGGTGTTAGGACACCAGCCCTTTACATATAAAAAGGAAATGCTCTAATGATATTACGCCTAGCATTTATTAAAGTCCCTTATTGTTCGGGGGAAAAACGAATTGCAATACCTTTCCGTTCGGCAAAATACCTCTCTTAATTTATCGTTACTGTCGGACCTGGAAATATTGTGGGGTTCTAATATGATTTTTTCCGTTTCGCTCTTAAAGATATCTATTCTCAATTGCTCAAGCAATCTAAGCCTAGCGCGCAGCCTCCGAGTCTCTAGCGACTCCCGGCCTAATTCGTTTATCATCTGTGTAACGCTGTCTTGTACGCCCGTAGCAGTTTTTGACGAATCGTGCAGCTTACCTTTGTATTTTATTAAGTTCCCGGATTAAGTCTTCCTGCACCGGATCCCAAATGCTCACTACATATTCAAGGTGTGACCGGACGAGTGCGAAATAGCACCTCTCTTTTACTTTTCCATCCGAAAATCTTCCCACAACATGCTTGACGAATCCTAGCTTCTTCCGAGCTCTGCCACTAATATTTCTTATATGTGTTCCCCACGATAGGTTCGAAGTTATCGTAACTCCTAGATACTTCACTTCATCTGTCGCCTTTATGTTAACACCGTCCACAGCATATATATGGGGATAGTTGGACGACCTCCGCAAGAAATGTACCGCCGTGCATTTGCTCAGATTAAGCTCAGCTTCACACATGAACTTTGTTTAAATCCGATGACAGAATTTCAAAGTCAGAGTGATCACTAATTTCGCGATAGATGACAGCATCGTCAGCAAATAAACGTCTTTTACTACTAATTCGAGAGCATAAGTCATTTATGTATATAATGAACCAAATGGGGCCGATTACGCTTTCTTGTGGGACACCTGATGTCACTTTAACTACATCAGAGCTAATTCCGTCAAGAACTACTTTTTGCTTACGATCACTCAGAAAGTCGCGTATACAGTTTATTACTGTTTCGTTTAGCCCGCATGACTGTAATTTGTATTAAAGCTTGTTGTGAGGTAGCGGGGTTCTGCGCTCCGCTGTGATTTCAGGCATAGAGTCCGCCGAGAGAGACGTGAAAAAGGAAGGGGATGCGAGGAGAATGAAAGAAAATTGTTCAGAAGGAGAAAGTGGGGAAGAGATGTAGGTTGAGAGGTGGAGTGTTTCTTTATTCCAGCGGATAAAAGGGACGCAGGAAAATGGGGATAATGTTGATGTAGGGAGAGGGAAACTGCGGGCAAAAGTGAAAGTGGGAGGAGAAAGGACTGCGGCAGTGGTTCGAATGATTAAAAGGCCGACACAACCCACAGGGCTGCGGTGGTAAAAGGACGAAATTGGTGGAGTATATGCACCCTCCGTTTACCCTCACTCCAAAACCCCCATTCCTCGCCCATTAACGGGACACTTGCAAAACAAAGAGGATGTAACAGGAGCCTTCCGTGCTTCGGACATCCACGATTTATTAATTGACGTAATATTTTATTTTTTGTTGAAGGACGCAAAAATCAGGTTCTCTTTTTAATGGGGACCAAATACGACTGACGGGCGTCAAGAGACCGAGACTACTGCTTAGTTCCCGGCTCATGAGGCTTTCCCTTCATTCATGGCATTCAAAGCGTGGCCAGTTTTTCAAATTGTCATTTTTATATGGATCCTAATAAAAGCCCCTCGGGCGTAACGATGAGCTTGCAGCACGAGTGATGCTTTGTTCAGGAAAAGCGAGGCAAACGAAGCGAAGAATTTAAATATCATGCTGAGCAGCATTTCGGAATGGTAAGGATTCCGCGCATTCTAATTATTCTGATATTAATGTTGATGCGAATGGAACATGTACTTACATATCCGAACATTTAACTTTCCAATTGAATAAATAAGAATAAATTTAATTGATTCAGAATTTTTACAGAATGAGGAACATACATGGAAATGAGGTACATATTAGGTACTCCTGTTGCTGGGCTTCTATCGGTTGAACCATGTAATAACTTTGATAGACATTTAAAAAAGTTTACATTGAAAAAAATATAAAACATAGCAAAAAAATGCGTTGATCAAAGGAAACAATGCTTGAGCTTCACCGTTGAGTTGTAAGTTATTATTATAACATAGACCCGATGAAATGCATATTTGCATGTATATTAACAAACACTTATATTTACAACACATTGCGTTTACATGAATGTGAGTTATTGATTAAATGAAGAACATTTATAAAGAGAATTATATTTATACATAAAGAGATTTACCTTTATAAATAGAATTGTTGCATCCAAAAAAAATTTAGATAGATGAAAATTTAGATTTCGATATGTGCAAAGTAATTTTCAAAGTGCAGTGGCAACCCGTGAAAATATTGCAATAGCACATAGGTCAACTGAATAAGATTTTTTTGGGAAATTTACGAAGTGTTTCCCTTGCATAATGATGAGCCTCTTTCAAAAAGTACCGCCTGAGTAATACATATTAATTCTTTCGCTTTTGCTTTACACGTGGACAATGAATCGCAATTTCTACTGCTGTGAAATTATCAGACTCGTTGGCAGCAATTAGTGATTTTTGGAATGTATCGCAGTGCGGTATTGATCGTGCTGACTGTGCGATGTGTCGCACTGAAATACAATTCGATATCGTAAGACACATGATTTGATATGATTTCATGCAATGTGCGACGTAATTTGATATCAATTGATACACGATTTTATGCGATATAATGCGATGACGTGTAATTGGTCATACAGCATACGTGTATCGCATTTCTATAAATATATTTTGATACCGACCAGCCTTAAGAATTACGTAAACGGTGGCCTTGCAGATTCACCACAACCAAGTCCAAAGATTTCATACCTATCGTCAGGCTACCACTCAGCTCATGAGAACCAACTTATATTTCCCTGAGCTCCGTAATTAAAAGCACATTCACGAGATCGCGAATATAATACGATAATCAATCTTACATGAAATACCTGCGATAAAATCATCCATCCAAGTGGTAATATTTTCCAATTGTTTACTAGTTATTACATTTTATTAACATAGGTAGGTATATCGAAGCAATTAAGATTTAATTTTCCTAAATAAAAGTGCATGCTTGAATTTTTGCTGGTGGAGATAACAAAACACTTTATTATTATTACAGGGCAGGGAAAGAATTGCATTTATGATAAGTGAAATGAATATGTACTTTAATTCTATAATGTGACTAGCTTCGTACAAAACTCTTATCTACTCCAAATAGTTGATAGCGGATATGACTTCCCCAGTAGTAGTTAAACTTTGATACCATCGAACAAATTTATACGCCTTAATATTATCTGTCATTTAGATAACTACATTCATGATAATATCCAACGGATTGTTTATATTAAACATCAACAATATTAATATTTCAGTAGATATGCACAGCATAAAATTATTTTATGAATATTTCACTGGATATTGTATCACCCCCTCTCCTCCAACCTCCAATTATTCTCTCCAACCATCTACCTCCAAGGGCGATAAAATAATAAGTTTCGTTTGCATTTAAGGAAACTCCCATATATTTTCTGCCACACTGCTTTAATATTTCACCCTTTTTCACCCCTACACTATATACGTGATCTATTTTTTCAGGTTTAATATTTTGTATCTGAGATTAACTTTTACCATATTCATCCGCGCGTTCCTTAGGCGATACCAACTTCCATACGTTTAATTCTCCTCATAAATATCCGTCAGGTAAACTGACCTCCATGACTCTTCTCATTTCGCCTTTTCCCTTACTTATAAGTCGATGCTTTATACCAAAGGATCTTATGTATTCTGTCATGATTCACTTTATCATCATCCTGTATTTATGCTGCCAATATTTATCAGGAACGGAATTGCCCACCATCATTCGCCAACGATCCATCAATTTAATAATCTAATCATTCGAAAGAAACAATCATTAGTCGTACTGCTTAAAACATTTCAATGATTACTCGCCTAGTGACAAATTTACAGCTTGGACTCAAGCAAGTAGCAAAAGCTTGGATGTAAGGAAGCGTATCATTGAACGGGAAGAAAAGCGGAGAAAGATAAAGAATGGAATTTATCAAGAATATTATGAGACAGGTTGAATTAAAAGCGATTTTTAGGATACCGGGACTAACCATAGTATTAGATACCCTTTCTAGGTCACCCAAAGGTGCTAACAAGTGCAAACATTGCGCAGGGGAAAATATTCCCCTTGACCGGTACTCGTGGCCGGATCCCTCGATATTGCAACGATTGCATTAGCTAGTTAATCTACCGCGTCCTTCTGCCATGTATGGATTTTTCTGCGCTTTAAAAGAGCAAATATTTCACGACTTCCGGGCACATGATGTCAAAGAAGCATTTCATAGTAATTAAAATAAGGAACTATGACAGAACTTGTTGAAAAGCGTGCTGAAAAAGATAATAAACTGGCGAAATAGACAAGAAGTAGTGAATTAGTAATTGAATAGAAATTAATTTGTGTTTTATACTTTAAATAAAAACAATATATGTAACTATGGAAAACAATATATAAATTATAAATGTCAGAGATTTCTTTGTTTGCAACATTTTTGGTGAACCAGGTGGAGCCGTTGCTAAGCGGTTACAGGTAATCGAATTAAAGGCAATTTAGAAAACCTCCGATGAAAGACTGTTTGAATGCTCATGAAAGCTTTCACTTACAATCTTAAGCCCGTTTCTCACGATACTGGATCCAGCACAAGGTCGAGGATTATCGCTGGTATGGTAGCTTTCCAGTATCGCATGATATCAAACCAGCATGCTGGTAACAAGCTAAATCGATATCATAATGTCTGAGCTACTTGATTTCATTATTGATGCGGCACTAGTTTACTACTAGCTCCCAGTAGAATCTAGTACCCGTCGACCAATCGCGTTAGCTTTTACAGCCGCTGCGCGATCTTCACTTTCGGAAATGAACCCCATGTATTCATCCTTTTGGCTATAAGTAATTTCATATTATAAATTTAACATTAAATAAACTTGTCCCAGCTTTTGTTTTGGTTACCTGCTACCAAGGAATGATTGCTTTAATATTATAAAAGATATATGCGATGAGTTGTGAATGAAAATACCGCTACCCACCATTACAAGTTCAACGATCGTGTAAAACCTTTTAGGACGGCACTTATAATACTAGATTCCGTCCTCCACATATAGTATAGGCTTTAGAAATCTGGGTTTGAATGTGTTGTGCATGTTGATTGAGGTGTTATGACAGAGCGTTGGGTGTTGGAAGGTTTATAGGGAAATGGAAAAAAGATTGGGAACTGAAGTTGGGGGATAGTTGCCCATGTAGAGGGCTGGGAGGCAGACGTATATCATGAAGGGAATGTGTTTACATCATCTTCAGCTGTTATCAATAAGAGGATTGGGTGGCAGCAGCTCTCAAACTATTTATGAGCCAACTGCTTCTTTCCTTTGCGATTTCTTACTTGAACGGGTCCTTATTTTTTTGGGACCATTAGTTTTTAAGTTAAGTGGTATTGATGGAGGAATTACCAAATATCCGAATATTCTCCACTCTATGACAACCAGCAATCCTTCGCCCCTCATTCGCTCCAGACACCTACTCTGCGACCTATCATTCTCTCCCAAATGTTCCCTCTCCTCACCTGGCAAACCAAGAACTTTCTCGTTTGTTTTCCTCTCCGTCCACCACAGTATATTCATTCTTCTCCACACTCATATGTAGGGTGCCTGCGGCCTATTCTCGTCCTCTTTTCTAAAAAGACCACTTCTGCACCACTAAATGCTACATTCCATATAAGACTTTTCACCAATCTTTAGATTCAATACTTACCGAAGGGTCCCGTCATCAGCTCCCTACTATTACTAAACGCCTCTTTCGCGAGCATAATTCTCCTTCTAATGTCCCTAATACTATTCCCCTTGTACTCCAATGTATTACTCAAATAGTTAATTACTGTACTTTCATCACCTGTTGATGTCCCACTTTTATTAAATCCCTCGCTTTCTGTCCTAGAAAACCTCGTGACCAGTGATTACCCGATTACTGACGAAAAGTAATTGGGCTCGAATACAGTTTCTCTGACTGAAATGTAATCGATTTCAGGTGTCAATTACTTTCCAAAAAAGTAATTTATTACAATTACAAGTGAATTACTTAAATTCGCCACGAGCTTTGGAATGAAATAATCAGCACTCCAATTTACATTCATCTTGGTACGTTAATAGCTTAATGTTAATAACCGTTCTTTAAATTTTCATTTCAACTTAACCTTTGAATTTGTTGATAAAATTCTTAGAAACAAGCTTTTCCTATCGTTTGATAGTAAGGTTATCAATCTACAATATGACTCATTTTATATTATGCCCATACGTTTTAAGGCACTTCCTTTATCACTTGATATTAGAATAAAATCTGAAGTATCTAATGTTTTTGAAATAGTGTTGACAATTAATTTTCTCTTAATTAAATAATATTTAATTTTTAAACCACTAAAAAAACCGTTAATAGATCACTGGAACTAACTATTCATCAAGCCTTGCATCATTGAATTCAATGGTAATGATAATGTGCACGAAACTTAACTATTCATTGATTTTAAAATGTTATCAAGTAAGACAAACTATGATTAAAGGTTAAATACCTTATCTTATCTTAAAGGTTAAATACCTTATCTTATCTTAAAAATCTTAATGAATAATGAAAACAAGCTGAAGAGAATTTAAGCGTTGAAATAAGAGTAAGTTGTTATACATTTTGAAGATGACGAGTGATAACGTGGATGTAAACAGACAGTACAAATTATGCTGGGAGTGTGTGCAGAGTAGTACATACAATACTTGCAATCCAGTTACAATCACAGGAAATCGGGTTGTATCGGCGATAGCTCGATGTGTTGCTGAACAGGCACTCGAATTGACGTTATTTCCTCTGGATTCAAATGAATCTCGAAATGGAAAAAGAATTCGACAGTCGAAAAAATTTAGCTATAAAAAAACTATTTGTATAATTTTTGGAAACCCAGTGGGGAATTAATTGTCCAGAACGTTCAGTGAAGACTATTTAAACGTTCAAAGATCATTCAAGAAGGACATTCAATGAACGTTCAATTGGCACTCACAGATAGTTCAAAGAACATTCATTGGAATACTACATAGAATGTTCAAAGGATGTTCAACGTAGATGAATTGCGGCTGAACTGTTTTTGAATGAATAACATATGAACCATGAAGGAATGTTTAAAAAAATGGTTCTCGTGAAATGATTCTCGATTCATATAGTATTACCTCTCCACCGACTTCCCTGCTCTCAAATACCAAAATGATAATTTGCATTAAATCACTATGAATGTGCAATTACGTTATAACATCCTATCTTGTATCTTCCTAACGTATTTGTTCCCATGTCGCACCAGGCACCCTACGACTCTACGCGCATTTTCTAGCACCCGATGTTGAAGAATCGACGTACAGAAAGTCGTATATACCTAGTCATTTCCGTGGATAAGTGTAACTTCGAGAACTATAATTATTAAATGGCAATTCCTTGATAGTTTGAGAAAATACCATCACATCTCGATAACAGTTATTTGACATTAATTAATTGAAACCTATAATGCCACACAGTACGAATTTAAATGCAATATTACTGTGCATATACAAGATTTTGAACTTGACAAGGTTTTTTTGAAAGGTTTAAAGATGTTCTTTGAATGTTCAATCAAGAAGAATTTTTGAATAATACTTCGTGGACTGGAAATGAACGATCTATGAACATTATCAAATGAATAGTTCATACTTGAACATTCCATGAACGATCTATGAACAGTCTCAAATGAATAGTTCACACTTGAACATTCAATGAACGTTCTATGGTTGTATGCTCAGGATAAATCAGTGGTGGACTACTTTTGAATAAGTTCATGAATGTCTTCTGCATGGTCTCTCCCCACTGGAATATTGTCGTTTATGACAATTCAAATAAACATGTCTCAAAGATGTTCTTTAAATGTTCAACCAGGGAACATTTTTAAAATATTACTTCGTGGACTGGAAATGAACGATCTATGAACAGTCTCAAATGAATAGTTCACACATGAACATTCAATGATCTATGAACAGTCTCAAATGAAAAGTTCACACTTGAACATTCAATGAACGTTCTATGGTTGTATGCTCAGGATAATTCAGTGGTGGAATACATTTGAATTATCCATTTTAAATAAAACAAAGTTGATAAATTTCCACACAATTATTTTATTAACAGAAAGTTACCAACTTTGTTTTATTTAAAATGGACATTTCGTATTTCCACAATGTCAAGTCTGATACGCTTCTATATGTACATTTGAATTAGTTCATGAATGTCTTCTGCATGGCCTCTCCCCACTGGCATTGCTTCAATGTAATGATCACTCAAAGTGAATGATAAGTAGATTAAAAGTAAAATTACTTTTTTTAAAGTAACGATTACAAGTAAAAATACCCAAAATGTAATCGCTACCGGTAATTCGATTACTTTTACTCAATTACTTGCCATCACTACTCATGAACTTTTTGTTTTCCTCTGATTTCTCTTATTTCCGCATTTCCCTCACTATTTAGGTGGAAATAGCAGTCATCCAAGTACATAAATTGGGTGAGATAGAAAACGTTTTGGCAGACAGAAATTGAGGCATCTGATCCTGAGAGTGGGACATTGGTGTCAGCTGTCCAAACTTTGGCCCCGTAGTGGAGCAGCCTACCCATTCGAATGTCCAGCAAGACGTACTGGGTAGCAGATTTTGGTTGTCACTAAAATGGAATTCTGTTGAGCCATCCCCATATGCGCAGCTGTGTTCCTTGAAAATGGTAAGTGGGTCTAACTTCTTGGACGATTCTTTTGATTGAAATCTCTAGAAATATTTATTGAAGAAAGTGACGGAAATTTAGATTCTCAACGTGGCGATATATCCTTCGTCTTAGAATGATTATTCTAATATCCGCAATGTACGTACCTTTAATGATGGGGAAAAGTTAATGCTATTTAAACCAATTTTATTAAGTAGGGCCAATTAACTAAATATCCTGATAACATACAATTTCAAATTAATCATATATTTTTCAGATATTTTATATTTATAAATTTAGAGTTATTAAAAGGCGTCTCGCAATAAGTTTTATATCCAGGTTGAGCAATAGGAGGGAGGATTTATCTTCTGTAGCCTGAGAATGACATAATGTTACAGTAGAACGGTAACTCCATAGTCTTAGATACGCAGATAGGATTAGTTCGTTATGGTAACTCGCCAATTATAATCTTATTGGTTTTAGTACGAATCTCATCGCAGCTGAACTTTTTATTACCTCATTTTAATCCGAGTGTGAATAACGTGTGAAAATATTGATGCATTGTAGTAGCAACACCTACTTGCCATCGAACGAAGGAGGAAATTTCGGTGTTTTCCCTTTCAGTGATTGATCCTTGCTTGCAGGTGCTCTATTTATGTCATATTTTCACAATGATTATGGATGATGCGATGAAGACTCCTGATAAAATGTCTTCAAACTCAAATTGAACTGTTTGTATGCATAAAAAACTAGAAAGTTGACGAATGCCACCATTTCGATGTAGATATTTTATGCACTCCTTATCGACGATTTCTATAGTTTTCGCTTTCAAAGATAAATTCCAGGACGTAAATTTCACTTGGGAAATTTTCAATTAATGGAGACTGGACTCCTAGGTTACGATAAAATAAATAATAGCAATAATTTATTCTTCCAAAATAATTATAACTGCATATAATAAATGTTTGACAACTGGGAAGTTAGGTACCCTAGACAGCCTTTGTTTAGGGTGTCTCCTATTGATTAGCATGCATTACAAGGATACTAGTGTTTATGTATGAAAAACATGAGATGGATATTTTCATGAAAAATGTGGTGCGTGAGAGGGAAAAACACTTAGTGTAGTTGGTAGCGGTGATTGATTGATATAATCGTGATAACCAGAAGATCAAAACAAAGAATTTAATCTAAATATTTCAATATTTTGCCAAGCCAATAAACATTGTTTAACTAATGTAATATAACCATTGCAATTTATTACTTATTTTATACTATTGGACATATATCGTTTTGGTCTCATATAAGAAAAGGTCTTTTGTACCATACTAGCTGAATTATCCGGCGTTGCTCGGGATCACACATCCTTCATAACTCATCATATAAGAGAAGAACCGTTTGAAAAAATGACTAACTTCATTCTTTAGGGTATCTGATAAAATAAATGTTAACTCTCTATCTTGAGTGAAAGTAGTTTACAAAAGCAAAAAAATAAACCTCTGCACAGATTCCAAACCTTAGCATTTCTAATCAGCTTAACTGCTTAACTAAGGAAAGTGAATTTAAAATGCGTTGAAGGCCAAAATCTGGATGCCAAGGAAATATGCTATTGTTCATTTCAGAAAGAAATGTGCGTTTTTGCAGCTAAAAACGCGATTTTCCGACAAATACGAATTGGAAAAGATAATTGATTGAAAGAATTATAAACTTCATTCTTTCAGCCATTTGATACAAAATTCCCAACCCTCTATCTTGAGTGGAATTAATTTTAAAAAGAAAAAAAATTAAACCACTGCGCAGAACCCAATACGTAGCCCGTAAACCATTAAAGGGCCCCATTTTGGGTTCTTTTGGGGCCCTGTGATCTTTTTTGATTATATAAAAACCTTCAACTTGAATAAATACGATGCCAACTTTCATGGTGATCGGTGATACGGTGTCGAAGCCTATTAATTTCGGAGAGACAGACATGTGTATAAACATCCATTTTTAAATATATAGACATACTCTAGCGGAAGGTACCCGTTGAAATTCAACGGGTGTGAAAAGAATTGAACTTAATTTATAAGAAAACCACAAAGCCTGAAGAACACTGTCAGCGTGGTCATTTTAGGAGTTCGTAACCTGTATTGTATGTTGTGTTCGTTGTAGTAGACACGCTGAAAGTTTTCCAGGTGCTATTTCATGCACGGCAAACCCAAAATTGGGCCACGCAGATTTATTACTACTTAAATAGCACCCAGGTTGATAGATCGTCACCTAGTCCTTCCGGTTCTCATGAGCCGTCTTCTGAGTGATTAACAGCTTGATTGATTCCATTGTGTACATAAGTGTATTTGCATTCAATGACTTAATTCAACGCTGATATGTGCGTTGAGTATCTTAATCAGGATTGGAGAGAAGGGTACAATCCAACGGTTGACAACGTCAAAAGTAGCATTTGCAGCAACAGCCATGTTTATATGACCTATGAATCCTCCATCACCCGAACTGCGCCTTCGGCATAAAGGGTAGCCATAATCTTTGGTTTCGGTTGCTAAATAAAAAATCTATTGTGATTCTCTGTGCACTTGGCGATTTTCATGCACGGATGTCGTTCATTGCGCAGAATTCCCGTTCTTCGTTCGGGTAATAAGCATGTAGTGACGTCTTTATAATTTCCACCATCTTGAAACAGATTGAAGTTTCGAAACAGATGGGTCTATATTTGAAATAGATTTATAGCTGGTTACCCGTCCGTAGGTTGGGTTAGGTTGAAATTTGTGCGGTTCTTAGCGTAACCTGAGAAATACCTCGGGGAGATGCTCATGAAATCCCTTGTAGGCATGCCTTTGAGCATCCAAGTCTAAAATTTGTTGTTTTTCTTGCAAGGATTCATTTTCTCGCAAATAAAGACATTCCTCTTGCTTTAGAAGATTTTTTTGAAAGGTTATCCTTTTTTCTATTCGGCATGTTGATGGATATATATTTTAAGTCCGAGGAGGGGAACACAGTGGTGAGTGAGAGTCTTGAATACGCAACTCGATGATTGAGTGAAGGTAAGTTAACTGCACTTTTACACTTTTAAACGTATATAAATAATTCGTAACGTTTATGATGTGGGAATTGGTCTAAAAAGCAGTTCGTAATCGTAATTGGAGGCAGACGGTTCCACTACATGTAATACAGCTGAGTATTAAACGATAATAAATAACGCTGTAGCTGTAGTTTGTTGTAGCAACAGAGGCATTATTACCATTACTATTTGCTGCACGTAAATATTCATGCACGTTTAATTCCTTTATGTGTATCGATCACTAAGTTCTTGTTCTCTCTATAAGTGATAAGTTGGATAAATGATTGTTCTCTCATATACATGCAGAGCCCTCATGAGAGCTACTTTGTGAATAGACACTCAAGATATACTTGTAAATATGCATTGATTTTATCGATTACCGACCGAAGCAAATGTGGCCTTTTGGTGATTTACGGGCCCTGGGGCCCTTGGAACTCTGGGCCCTTCTTATACAGATTTTATTTCTACGTGCTATCATGGTCCTGTAGGAAAACGTGATATTTAAATGCTAGAGGCGTGAATATCCTTAGAAAATCAAATCTTTGGTTGTGAAGGAAATATGCTATTGTTGCTTTCTGAGAAAAATATTCGTTTTTACAGGTAAAAACGCGATATTCAGACGAAATGGGAAAGATAATTGAATGAAAGAATTATAAACTTCATTCTTTCAGCCGTTTGATAGTAAAAATCACAATCCTCTATCTTGAGCGGAAGTAATTTTAAAAAGCAAAAAATGAAACCACTGAACAAAACCCAATACGTAACGTAAACCACCAAAAGGCCTCATTTTGGGACCTTTTGAGGCCCTGAGATCTTTTTAGATAGTGGAAAAACCTCCTTGAAAAAAATACATATATGTGCCAAACTTCATGGTGATCGGTTAAACGGTGTCGAAGTCCATTAATCTCGGACAGACACAGACAAACAGATATACAAACATCCATTTATATATATATATATATATAGATTAAATTTGCTTTAGGCATAGGGGCATAGTAGCCTCTACGAAGATAGAATAGTCTATGACTGTCAAACAGTTAAGAGTTCATTGACTAATCTTACATAAAATATTTTCAGTACTTTGTAGCAATACGTATTTCTCAGTGTAAGTATTTTAAGGCCATTGAAAATTGAGAAAGAGTGTTCATGCGGAATTTTCAGCTGTATCTACCTGGTATATTTTGTTCTGATGTTTAATAGCAGCCCCTATTGTATTGTAATATGATATTTATTAACAAATTCATCTTTAATCTAACTTAGAGTGTAATAGGGAATAATAAACATTTTCCGAACAGAGCGGACATTACAAATTAAAATAAAATTTGTTTTAAGCTATACCTCAATATCGCACTCACATGTGAAATGTACTTATCACACCGAAAATGATTATCTAAAGATTCTCTCTATATTCCCAATTACTAATGAGGTTACCTCACAGTGGGAACCGAAAAATATGAATCACTTATTAAATATGAATAATATTAGATAGAGCAAAGAGTACTTCAGAAATTGTGATTTTAACTTTTGAAATCTTGATGGAATATTTGGGACGGCATTTGAATTGTTAAATGGTAGAGATATTCTAACTTATCCCTTCATGCAAGGTTTTATCCATTATCTCCCATATTTTCATTCCTTAATTTTACATTTATAAATAATTAATTCATTTCCCACATAATTATAGAATGATTTTGGAAATGGAATGGAAAACATTGTCTGGAGAGTCATTCAAACTCCCAGGCATTTTTGAGCACCGTTAATGGTGCTAATGTGTATGAAAGAATTGAAATTAATGTTGTTACCATATTGCGTTGTCTTATTCCGATGGTTATCCATTAATGTATGCTATTGACCACCGTTTTCACATCATATCTATATCTAATTGATTGTAAGAGACTTTCTGTCATTTGAAACCGGAGGGATAACTCTCTGTAACTTTTGTCGCCCGTGGACAAAGGTTAATGGTCTCTCAAAAACTGCGGCATTTATCGAGGTGAACTAGTCTATATATCTCATTTTTCTCAACCGACGATATGTTTGGTTATTTTGACAATTAAGTGACTATAGACGTTTACTCTGAGTCCAACCGCTTACCCATGTCCTAAAATCCCGTAAAATCTAGACCGTCGTTAAAAACGACGGCAAAAGCGCAACTTATGTAGACACAACTTTTTTGCTCTGGCGGGGTTAGGTCTCATGAGGTTCGCGAAATTTTTTTATGGCCTCACTCTCAAACTAGGTACACATTTCCTTGATGAGAGAATTCAAAAGATGTTGGTACTCACTGCGCTAAGAAAGTGCAAAACTCTTGAGGTTATCTCAACTGTGACCGCCATGATGCCGAAAAAGAGGTTTATAGACTCGCTGACATCGATTTATGTCACGAGGGAGGCAATTGAGGTTTTTTGGCTAGTGGAATGTGTCATAGACTTGTTCCTCGGGTCCATTGCTTGTTATTATGTAGCCATGATGTATTCTTCTCCCTCTTCCAATTTCCTTTAGTTATCGGTGGAAGATGATATGTGCTATTCCGCATACTATCTCTTAAGTATGGAGTTTTCTTTCCGTTGATCTAAGCCAATAGTTCCAGCTCTTATTCCTCCATAGAAATTTGCGCTTTTGATCTTTAGAGGAGACTCTTGGATGCCTGAGGTGGCCTATCGTCTGAATGCCCTTGCTTTGCCCTCTCCGTGGCCAATCATCTCATATAAGTAAGAAAGAAGTGAAGGGTACAATGGAATCTTCATAGAAATGGGAACCTGCATTATATTTCTTCCCTTATAGCGTTAATGGCAATTTTATGGGTTCATTATTTCTTATTTATTTTCCAAAAGAAATAAACTCTGGAGGCAATAAAATTGATAACTCCAATGATTCTAGTTTTTGCGATAACTCCTATACTTTAGGAGCCGGGGTGACTCATGAGAAGCGTGTTTGACTCTCAATCTGATGGTTCGGCCAATAATTTCCTGATTTTGAAAAAAAAATTTACTAAAAAAACTGAAAAAAGAATTTTCTACATCATACATGCTACCCAAATTACCCTCCACTGATCCACTGTTGAGTGACAGCTGCCACAGCTTCGGGTGTGAGTGAAATTTACGAAATCGGCTGGAGTACTGCGATGTGGAAGGCAACGGGAAGCCACCACATTAGCCTTCCTAGAAAATGCAGCCTTGCATTAAAATGGCGTGATGGTATTCATAACAGCAAATATTCCGAAGATAAATTCCCACCCCCCAATCAGATCTTCGGGTGGGGACTACTGAAGGGGGACATCAGTCAAAGTGGAAATTTATTTAAAATACGTTCATAAAGGAAATTCATTCTTCAACAATGGAACGGGTTACAAAGTAGATGGCTTTTCAAAATGCTCTGAATTTTAGGCATGTAATGTAAAAGTTTTATTTATATTTATTTAATTCATTTTACATTCACATAAGAAATTTCATTTCCTTTCTGAATGCCTGAAGAATGCAGCCTGATGAATCAGGCGAAATAATAGCGAATTAGCCAAAAAGTATTAAATAAAGTAAATATTATGGATTAATGAGTGGTTACATATTAGTAAATAGTAATTAAAATAACATAAATGAGTCCTTGATAGTTCGTTAGAATTATTTAAAAGTTATTTATTTATTTTTTTTTAATGATACGTGTATTTTGAAAAATGCAAATTCCCGCGCCAGAGGTCAGTTAGTGAAGCAGGTTTCCTTGCATGGTACTACTAATACAAGTTAAGCCGTTCCGGTGACCAAAATGGGCTCGTTCTGCGCGTGACGTCACCTGGAACACAGAAGCAGACGAGAACTCGCAAAACGTACAGAGCTGGTGGAGTATTGCAGGTAATTAGGTTTGAGTTTTATCAACAAGTACGGTTAGGAATCAATTATAAGGCATTTCGTAGTTGGAAGAAATATTACTTTAACTTTACTCAAAGTTCGCTTTTCTAAATTCATTGCGGTAATATCTCCGAAAAAATGTCTTTCTGACAACTACGCCCAGCTGTATCTAATGCGTAGGTACTTGCAATCGAAAAAACATTAATGCTTTGTTCATGTGACATTAAATACAATTAACTACTGATAAACTCTTTATCATGCTCTTCGTATCGAATACTTAACCAACCATCTAGAAACATGCTGGAACCTCAAGCAGTTGAATATAACTTGTTGATTATAAACTACCATACTTATGTAGCGTCAGAAAGCTCTCCTGATAGAGTAATAAGTTAACCCGTTCTTTAAAAGTTGTAAGTTAACTTGGTGAAAGGGCGTCATTTTGATAGCAAAATTAACTTCATAACTTACACAGTTTAAACTGTGGAAGTTACACAGTTCGTTTTACTATCAATTAACCGTCCTACTAAATTCCATTTCTGATTGACTATTTTCACATTCCCTCAACCATTATTGTGAAACCTGAATTAATCACTTGAATCACGGTTTAAAAAATGCCCGAACCTGAAGGTTAGTAAAGTTATGTGAAATATATCCTCTGTGAGATATCCTTCAACAATTGTTATGGAAGTCACGTTCATTCTTCTTCGCCCTGCCTTCGTAAGAATTGCTTTTCTCTTTCTTTATTAAGTTAATATGTATCACCTTCAAGCGAGGATCAACGTGCTTTATCACTTAACCAACGAATTTGCTGTTTACCCTACTATACATATGCTCTCTAATAGCGATCTATTTTAATACTTCGTTGACATAGTGCTATAAATAACTTGCTATTTATCGAATTTGCTTAAGATTATCACGTCAAAATGCAAAGATAAGTTTCCTCTTTATTCTTCTCAGAAACTTCTTATCTCATTCATAAGGTCACTAGAAATGTTTATGTACTGCAATAAATTCAGTTTCAAAATCCTCAATTATTTCCCTGTTGTCTATTAACGTGCAGGGATCAACCCTGTACACCCTGTTAATGGATTAATTATGAAATTTTACAAGCCGTAATCTGTGGCTGAGATTCTGATCTGTACTTCCATAACATTATGAAGTGGAAATAAGCAAATTTGCCATTGGTTTTCATTTTACTGGGGAAATAAATTTTTCTTGACATTCTATTATCTTTTGCGCCAATTAACAGCTCAAGTTCAGTCGATTACCCTGGCAAGTGAGGATGATTGAATAAGAAGTGAGAGAATAACGCTCCAATTTATTGCATCAGGCGTGGAATAAATTGCGTAGCACAGCCCTTTCACTTATCCAATGGTGCCCCAGAGTAAAGGGGACGATAAACCCTCGTGACCTTGTTCGTATGACTAGCGTCCTGAAAGAAAATGATAAATGCGAAATAATGGAAATAGAAATGGCATTCTTTCATATGAGGGATGAATGCCGTATACGGCTCGATGATTTCTCGCTGGAGAAAGTGATGGCAATGGGGGATACTTTTTTGTGTGGGAATAGGCTTCTGATGGAAGCTACTTATCACAAAGAGCAAAGGTTTAAATGAGGCAAAAATTGTTGATGTCGTTTGGTGCCTTCTAAGTGAATCGTGCCGTAACACTCCTTTGTGATTTCGGAATTGTCTAAGATTTAATCTTTGTGAACAGACAAGTGGAATATCATTTATGTGTGACGCACAATTGTTTTCCTTAATAAAAGAAAAATCCAACGGTATACATGCCTTATTTTACTTTATGGAATTTTTTATGCCGTCGTTTTTACAGAATACGGTCATTGGTAAAATAAATGTATAAAATAGCGAGAGAAATTAGGAATGGAGGCTCTTCATTACTAAATAATAGCAAAAAATGTGTGGAGAAGGGAAGGTTCGTTATAAAAGCAGCATGGCACAAACAGGAACCGGAAGTACAAAATAATTATTTGGGTGTAAACCAACGAGGAGAATGGGCACTGTAGGACTAGGTATTAGGACGAGAATTAGGCTAGCGAAATAGTCGTCCGCTACTACAAGAGAACTGAAAACTGGAACCTTGTTTTCGGAGATTATGAAAATACTGTTAGAGAGTCTAGTGAGGAGTTTATCTTTGTTTGGACCAAAAATATGATTAGGAAAAGTACACTGAGTAAATGATAGTTGAAGGGTGATAGTTGATTGAAGGCATTTGAGATGTGAA
This sequence comes from Pyrrhosoma nymphula, assembly GCA_963573305.1. Classification (NCBI taxonomy): domain Eukaryota; kingdom Metazoa; phylum Arthropoda; class Insecta; order Odonata; family Coenagrionidae; genus Pyrrhosoma; species Pyrrhosoma nymphula. The sequence continues at coordinate 45,890,989 of OY754334.1, forward strand.
TGTGTAGGTGAATGGTGTAATTGCAATGCACGGGAAGGATGACGATCGAGGAAGTGCTGATAAAGGTGGGTGAGGAGAGAAAAATTCTGGAGGAGATTAGGAGGAGGCAGAGTGGGTGGTTCGAAGGGGTAGTATAGGGTGAAGGGGTGCCAAAGGCCATCATAGAGGGGAAGAAGGAGGTTAAGCGCGAAAGGTGGAAAAATAAAATAGGCTTTTTGAATGGGATGAAAATGAATAGGAAATATGTTAAGCTGAAGAATAAAATCTTGTAATAAGATGGATGCTTGCGATTTTGTTAAAAGATTATTAGGTTTTGATATTCCTTCATCTAAACCTACCTTAATAAGTGAACAGCGGATAGCAGTTGTATGATAATTTTTAATTTCTTCTCTTTTTTTCTTTCTTCTTCTCTCGGTGTTTGCTATCTAAGGACCGCATAAAATAATCCAACGTATTGATATTAATTTCTTACTTTCCCCTACTTTTCATACTCTCCAACAGTTCTTCATCCTTTCGCTTTGTTTACCCTCTGTCAAGTCCACCGTCGATACGATCTGCTCCGTACTATACAGAAAAAAAGATTCAAAATCCATAAAAATAACAAATTGGTACCCCTGCGGCATGGGTTGCTGGAGGTTAATTGAATCCAAATTTTGTGATCGCTATGTTTGCATCAAAAGGAAAATGGCCTGTACTCACGACACCAAACATTTTATGATCAGTGACTGACAATCCGGCGCCAGATCGGTGAGACTCGGATGGCGAAATCTATTGCAGTGACAAATATCACCTCTGTGTACCCACGAACACCTTTTTTTATAATGGACTTGATGATTGAATGACTTGGTACTTTAGCGCAGCCATATTGTTGCTATTTATCCCTCCATTCATATCTGAGTAATCATGTCTCATGAATGAATACTCACCTAGTTGGTCTCATAAAAATTTCATTTAGCTTGTTTAGCAACAATTTGTTTTATTTAGCAATCTTCTCTTCTTCACCAGACCATCAAGCAGGCCATCAGCATAAGGCAGGGAAATTAGCACAAAGTATATTTTGTCCCATGATTACGAGTACATTGCTTGCCAACAGGTGACGAACGATTGAAGTGTACAGACGAAGATATCATAATCACAGATTTCTCAATGTGTACATTCCACACTTTTTATTCATAGGGACCAAGATTTCTATATCTATAATGTCATTATCTAGGTCCTTGACTTATGGTTTTAGGAACCTTGGTCGACAAGAGTGAAAACTGTGGAATGTATAAAGTGAGAAACGATTTTATGTGATTCAGTTCAACTAAAGCCTGAAAATTTAACTTGCATACAAAGACATCTGTAGCCGGCTGCCTTGAGAGCAATTCCCGGTGTCAGAAATGTCTCTGTGAAACAGAAATGTCTCAGGATTCTAGAAGTAGAATATTTCCAATAAATTAGCAAGTTGATTGCCAAAAACCCCAAGTATTTTCGATTGAATAGTGCGTGTGCTGTCCGGAATACTCACCTCAGCCTTTGCGTGTCTTTCGTGGTACCCCTTTTGGTTGGGACTAGTCGCATGCTATCGGATGAAGGGTCATTAATCGAAAAAGAAGAGGAAAAATAGAGAAATAGAGAGCGAGAGGGTGAAGAGAATAGAAGAGCGCTATCGGAAATGCAATCTTAAAACTTTTTATTATAGAATTTTTAAGCGAAGGTTCTCTCTGCGTCCCACCCCCTTTATTTCCATTTCTTCCTCGCAACTTCCCCTTATAGCCTCTCTCTAATTCTCTCTCGGACTCCCATTTTATATTCAGTTTATCCCTTTTGTCATTTTCATTATTTCCGAGTCCCATTTAACACTTTTCTTTTATGAGCGCCCCTGCTTTGAGAAAAAAGGTGTCCCTAAAGCTCGTATGGAATTGTTTTTACCATTGAAAATTATTTTCATGTCACAGCCGATGCAAGACTTATTGAATAATGTATTCGTAATGTCACTGAAGTTGTTTGTTGCCAGATGAATGCAAGTCTTAAGAAATTCATGTACTGATTTTTACATATACTTGGGGATATTATAATGTGGTGGCACTCGCATGAGAAGAGCATGACGCAAAGGAGAGAAAAGCACACAATAGAGGTGGGACTAAGGAGCTGAGTCCTCCTCCAGAGATCCCTCCGGGAGACCTTCGGCACTTTTTGCCCGCTCATCAACGCTTGGCTTACCGTCAGTGATCTCTAACTCTCCGTTTGTGAGTGCAACTAAGTTTTGCTTTATCTATATATATATATCTATATATATATATATATATATATATAATGTTTTGGTAGAAAATCGCTCTCGGCGACGATGCACATGCATAAATAAAACAGTGATACCCTAAACAAACACAGAAACACGCAAAAAGGACACTCACAAAAGAAAACTTGGACGTTTCGATAGTCAAGCCATCATCATCGGCGGTAGAACATTCTTATATATATATATATATACATATATATATATACACACACACACATATATATATATATATATATATATATATATATATATATATATATATATATATATATATATATACACACACAACACACACACTCACACACAGGGAAAGTTTCGCCAATAGGCCACAAAAATAAAAATTACACTGGACAGGGGGCGGGGAAAGAAAAGTAAAAAGAGACGACTTACTGGGAACGTTTCGAGCCTGTAAGCTCATCGTCAGCTGTAGAAAAAGTGCCGGCCCTTTTTCTACAGCTGACGAAATGTTCCCAGTAAGTCGTTTCTTTTTACTTTTCTTTCTCCGCCCCCTGTCCAGTGTATTTTTTATTATATATATATGTATATAATATCTTCTGAGAAAACGCACTCAGCGAATAAAAACAAAAATATAAATATCCTTTGAAAACACAGGCACACGAAAATTAAAGGACACTCACAAAATAATTTATGGGACGTTTCGACGGGCAAGCCGTCATCGTAGGAGACAAGAGACTAACTAGTGGTCTGTTACCTCGAGTGGGGTGTGGGAAAGGCGGAACAGGAGAAGGGAAGGGGACTGGTGGGGAGAGGGAGCAAGGGGTTGCTATTGGTCAGTGGGCCAAGTTTAGCCCGGGCTATTCAAATTCTCTAAAGAACCAGATGAATGCCATCTCACGAGTCCTCAATTCAATATTAGTTGCTGATTCGGGGAGGGCTTCTAATATAGAGAGAGAGAAACATTTATTGAAGGTTTTACGATGGGAAGCGGTATGTTAAGTAATGGGATCAATGAAGGGAGGACATGTGGTGGAGTGGCGGTGCTCATTCATTCGTATTGAAAGCGGGGTAGTACATTCGCCAACATAAAATGCCGGGCAGAAATTGCACGAGAGACGGTAAACGATATTTGTGGAAGTACAGTTGGCTGCTGAGGAAGATTTATTTGAAATTTTTTAAAATTTAAGTTTAAAGAGATATTTTAAATTAAATTTAAAGAGATATTTTAAATTTCTGATGGCAGAATTTGAATTACCATATTGACAGTCGTGTGAATGTTTTGTATTGCTAATTTTAGGCAAGATATAATTCCATGCAGCTCCTTTTAAGCATAAAATCATAGAATGATGAAATGATATATTCTCATGAAAGACTTCGGTATCTCAGGATTACACCTAGTCATAATTTTTGACGGCTGCTTTTTGAATGCTTATCATTATTATTATCATCTTATTAACCTGGTTTGCTTCGTTTATTTATTGAAGAGTTGGTGATGGATGGCGTTTGAACCCGGTGGAAAAAACTGACGTTACTGCATGGCAGAGAAAGATTGTTCGGTGATGGTTCCCGTTACCAGAGCGCTTCTATTTCCTTATTTTCATTCAGCATGGCATCACATGTGAGCAACACTGTTTCTCTTTTGTAGCTCTTGGCAGATTAAACGAAAAGTTTATTCCAAAATTTAAAAATCTAGTTTTGCAATACGCAGATACTTTGTTAAAGGTAAAATTTAGAAGCTATAATAGATTTTGATGCATATTCTGACATTTTTTATTTTAATTCCTTCCGAATTGCGTCGATGAAGTAATTTGAAATAACAATTAGACAAATAAATCCACTATTTCCTGTCTAGAAGCGAATAATTAGCTATGTAGTATACCAACTCTTTTATTCCTATCTTATTAGAAATACATAATGATATCAATAGAATTGAAACATTAAGGGTTTATACGCTAAGTGTTACGAGAATAACATGGAAGCAATAAATATTTTGTCTGTCATTGCCATCCTTACATATTGAAGTGAAAATACCGCTCGGATGAATCGTAAATAAAGATCCAATCACTTGATGCATGTATCTCGGTCCTCTCGGACGTCTGATCTCTCATAAGCGATGTACCAAGCAATTTTGTGATGCAACGTCTGCGATTTCGATTTATTTTCGAACTAACTTTTCCCCTCATCTGCTAACACACTGTGAATTTGACCATGGGGGGGAGTTGGAGCAGAGGGCGTGTGCTCGTGCATTCTAGGGTCGGTCGATTCGATGCATTGCTCTAACGACATCGAGCAATCGAGCAATTTTGTGATGCAACGTCTGCGATTTCGATTTATTTTCGAACTAACGTTTCCCCTCATCTGCTAGCACACTGTGAATTTGACCATGGGGGGGGGGGGAGATTGGAGCAGAGGGCGTGTGCTCGTGCATTCTAGGGTCGGTCGATTCGATGCATTGCTCTTACGACATCGAGAAATCGAGCAATTTTGTGATGCAACGTCTGCGATTTCGATTTATTTTCGAACTAACTTTTCCCCTCATCTGCTAACACACTGTGAATTTGACCATGGGGGGGAGATTGGAGCAGAGGGCGTGTGCTAGTGCATTCTAGGGTCGGTCGATTCGATGCATTGCTCTAACGACATCGAGCAATCGAGCAATTTTGTGATGCAACGTCTGCGATTTCGATTTATTTTCGAACTAACTTTTCCCCTCATCTGCTAGCACACTGTGAATTTGACCATTGGGGGGGGGGGAGATTGGAGCAGAGGGCGTGTGCTGGTGCATTCTAGGGTCGGTCGATTCGATGCATTGCTCTAACGACATCGAGCAATCGAAGGTGAAAGACGATCGAGATATCGAATGACATCGCGTCCACTCTGACAAGTTTGTCCACGTGTGGTGGGTTTATGGGCCTATTTGGACGGCCCCACCTCCTCTTATTTCGATAACCCATCTTCCGAGGGAGGTGGGGGAAGGTTGTCCGCGCCATCCGCAGTAAAGCGGGTAGTTGTACCTGTCATACACATGCGCCCCTACTACGAAAGGGTTCTTGTCGGTGGGCGGACGGCACCGGGAGTTGGTCGAGGGAGGAGGCGGTTCGGATGTGCGGGTGACAATGGTTTTCTAGTCGGTGGCTGGTGGGGCATAAGAGGGATCAGCAGGTCGGCCTGGGCAGGAGGATCGGGTTGCGTCACGGCGAGTAGGGTCCCAGGGTGTGTCAGTTTGGTCCTCTTTTACCTCTAACATGAAACTTCGGACACGAGTTAGTGGCAAGGAGTGTTGTGGAGAGACGAGTTTTGAGGTTAGGAGGGAAGACTCTCTCTTAGAGCACACATAGCGGCGGTTTTACAGGTTTCCCTTCTTAGGCAGGTTAAAACAATGGACATGGATTTATTTAGCGTATTAATAGATTTTTAGTAGAATACGGTCATTTTTATTGGCCTGAAGGAATGAAAAGCAGTAGAATGACAGTATTTGATACTTACATGAAAAATAAATAAAAATAATGCATAGAAGGACTAAATTTACTGTAGTTCTATCATTTACCTTTAACAACCCATAGCCCATAGATCATATTTGGAGCTAAAAAGCTAGATAAATACACTATTAGATTATGTTATACAATAATTGCCAATAGCAAAACATCACTAAGAGTTATTTCAAGAGACTGTCCGATTTAAATTGTTTTTTTTTGGGGATTTCCTCATGCAGTTGAATGAAAACCCTAACTCCTCAACTTTCGTATAAAAATCACTTCCACCTTCATTTTTGCATACTGCCTTAAGGCGTTAATATGACCTAAGGCCTGTGATGATGTAGGTGTCTCCAGCTCCTCACATTCTTCTCCACTCCGTTCATCATTTGAACTTCTCACATTGCCATTAATTCGAGATTCTATCACAGCTTGTAAGTCAAACATTCAGCTAACGGAGCAGCTCCGGAGCTTCTCAAGTCAAGTTTTGGAGCGCTCCGAGAGAGCGCTCTCATTCCGCTGAATGCTACGATCCGGAGCGGGAAGTTTCATTTGGCGAATGTTTTTCGCCGACGCAACTTATTAAGTACTGCGATCGAATATCAACTATATAGAAAGAAATCATTGCTGATAAAGAGACAGCCACAGGAAAACTATTTCTTATCATATATATAAATACGTGCATAATAATATATAAATTGTAGAATTGTTTATAATAAATATAGATAACCATGTACTACTGGCTGCGATTGGAATATTAGACGAAGACATAAATTACCCTGAAGTTGCAAATGCCATTCCAAATCAGTTGATAAACTGGCTTCTTACTCTTTATGCTGCGTGATGAAGTTTTATTATACATGATTAAGTACAAATTCAATTTTTGTCATGACCTTTAACTTAATCATCATGATGCAATATAGGCTTCAACCAACTTGTATATTAATCATCATCTTTCAAAGCAATTACATACATTCGATATGCCTATGTACATTAAGTACACCGAGTGCAATGAAATGTTGATAATTATTACGAGATTAAACATCGTTGGAAAATGAATAGTAATTTTGAAATAAAATAAATTCTTTTTGAATCCATTACTATTTCCTACTTCCCTTAATTTTCACATTGACTTGAGTACTTAAGTTTTATGCTTTTATATTACCGCCATGTTTTACCGCTCAGCGAGCAGTGAGCGAGGGTTTCTTCCGCTCACCAAGATGGCTGACCCCTCAAACTGAGCGCTCACTGAGCCTTCACATTCAGCCGAAACGCTTTGTAGCAGCTCCGTCCGCTGAATGCACCCAATCTCATCAATTCCCTTGAAAACATTTTTATCGATGTTCACAAAACTTTCTGCGTTCACAACTCTTAACTTCCCCTACATACATCTCTTCAATAAAAGCTTTTCAAATAATCAGTAAATATATAAATCAATAAAGCAATAAAGCAATAAAAGGATTTCACTGTAATAATTATTAATTTCCTCACAGTAACAGAAAGTGACATCATAAAAAATGAAGCCAAAGTGTCGGAAACACTTTCTTATGCATTTGTCATTTACACACTTCACTGAGCGGCATAAAAATGTAATTACATCTAACACATCAAATTTTACCCACCAACTCTGATACTCCCATACTTGCAATAAGATGCTGAACCATCAGTTTCCTGTAAATCAGCTTTACATTCTGAATGATTCCATTTTCTAGAGGCTCTAGAACAGATGTCGTGCAAGGAGGCAGTTTCTTATGCTTTTTTTGAATAATTGGACCAGAAATAGGAAAATTCTTTGCTCTGGCTGCTGAAAACCAGTCAAGCACAATATGTACGATTCTGTTGACTGTACTTTGTGGCCCATTATTTCATCCTGGCTAAATCGTTTTTGGTGCTCAATTATTATTTCTCCATTATATTATGCTTGTGTTTAGTAATACCGTAAATTTGGTTCTTTCCACACTTAAATGAGTAGCCACTTCCTTTATAGGCATTTTGTCCTTACTGACCATTTTGATAACATTAATATTTTCCTTAAGATTTAAATTTTCAGTTTTTTATCATTTGTTCTGTGATTGTAAAGAATATTTTTTCAATATCAAAATAAGAAATATATCGCCTAAAATAGAGTTAATGTTTCCATAAACCTAACTCATTAATTTAATGGATACTTAAAGCAATTGCTATGTAATCAAATTGTTGTAATAGTTGCGATAAGAGAGCAGAATTATCACTCTTCACATATCTCAAGATAGACATTGTAGATACCAAAAACTCTTTGGGTTTTATAAACGCAATAAGAGAACCTCGAGGAAACCAAACATCACTTCAGGGTTTAACCAGATGTAATTAGAGGAGGTATTATAGAACGACATTCAAGTATAGATTTTCCCCAAGCATCACTCAAACTCCACTCTGTTGCTTCTTTGGTATTATAGGACCTCACTTAGCGACGATGGTCTGTCAGATTACCATTGAAAACGAGTGATCTATGTTGAACACTGGAGTGCACACTCAAATTGAGTGAGGAATTTTCAAGATGTCTGCCGCTATCACACCGCATATTTAAAATGAAATTTTGGAGGTGAAATGAATTTTGGAATTGAAATTCTATTTCAGTAACCCTAGTAATTGGTGATGTGATTGCTTAGAGTGAATTTCATGTAATCGATAAAAAAATTAAATTTTATAGCCTTACAAAGTTCACGCGTTTTCTGGTTTAGAACAGTACAAATAAATAGGTATTAGCATATTTAATGAATGAAAAGTTCAATGTGCTTTGCTTCTAAAGAAATTTGATGCATCAAAGTACAATTTTCAGTCGATTTATTCCGATGTAATCAGATTACATCGTCGTAGAGCCAGTGAAACAATTTGTGAACTTGCGTTGGTGACGGTATTTCATGCACTTATTTGATTGCCACCGACTTGTAGTGTGAATGCCTTCACTTCATAGGCTTACGTGGCATCATTTTGGCTAATTTAACATCCTGAGCCTTTAAGTTATTAGTTTTGTGCATTTATATCGTTACGTGAAGGGATATTTTCGTAATAACTCTCCCGCGTCATTATTCAAATAAAACAATCGCTCACCAACTGCAAATTTCGCTCATAAAAGCTCGGAAGTATTTTCCGTCAGCAAATAAGGTGACGCGGAAAGCTTAAGCAACAAATTAATCAAAATTCAGACCATAAGATACCGCGAGGGCGTCAAGAATAATGTGGATAAGTACACTGTTGCTGCTGCTTGATGTGACACTTCTGGTCGAGAGGTTGTGGTTGGTCACTGGCGTGGATTTTCCCCCCATTTTTTCCCGCAAACCAACACAGCAAATGTGGCGTATTTTTGACGAGTGGTGCCAATTTATTACGGCCATTGGAGAATTTATACCTTGTAACTTTAAGAGGCCGTAGAGCTCACGTTCCCTAGTTTTATTTTTACTACTTCATTCATCCTCCAATAGGTGTCACCATGTGTAGATGACGCACATGACGACGTCGCCTACACTTGAATGTGAACCTTCCGTGCGTTTTGCATGTAAATTGTTCGCGTGCGTCGCGTGGAACGCCTAAATGTGAACTCACCTTAAGGAGGTTTGATTGTCAAACGTCACTTTAGATGCTACTTTTTCATTTAGACAAAAATATCTATTTAATTTTATTTGTGCACAAAAAGTGTAGCAAAAGCCATAAAAATTAAATATTTCTCCATGATACAATATAATCATGAATATATATCGAGAAAAAAAAGATTCAGGTACAGAGACGGTTAAATTGGGCATTGTTCTGCATTTAGTCGAGTCCTGCTTAATATATTTTTAAAGGTTCTTGCGGAGCTCGTGTAATTTAAGTTTTTGGGAAAGAATTCCAAAGTTTGAAGCCAGTTATTACGAGATTTCAAAGTTTTGAAGGCAATGATTAAGAACGACTTCTGATAAATATTGGTTCGGAGAATTCTGTAGCGTAAAAAAACAACGGTTCAAGCAAGATGTGTTCTGGGTGATTACTGATCTGGCTTTAAGCATTTCCGTGAAGATTCCCTCCTGGAGTAAAATAGAAAGCAAGGTCCCTAAAAGGTATTTTCTGCGGCCACAAAGTTTTAGCCAACCAAGAATAATGATGTCCGACTCATGAGCGTTCCTTCATAGATGAAATACAAATTTTATGTGCACAAGAATAAAGTTGCCGTTGTAATTTTTGTTCCAGCTCTTTGGGAAAATCTAGGCTACCGTCATTTAAGGAAGGGAATGTCAGTGTGGAGAAATACCGTGTGAATGCTTGTGAAGCTTAAACTGATTATAGATGTGTTAAATTCCTTGTGATGGTGAGTGCAAGAATGCGGTCCGAATCACTGCAGCTTATTTTATAATCACTCATTACCACCTCCCGCTATATATTACTTTTAGGAAAACGTGCACCGCATATGATAGTTTGGGCGGAATCCTAAAAATTCTGCTTTTTTCCCGAAATGAAATTTGGAATGATATCAAATGCGAGAATTGTTCAAACATAGGAAAAGTGAAATTTTTTTGCTCTGGTTGGGAATATACTCATGTTGTTTTTCGTAAAAAAATTGACGTGTGAAGCGAAACATTCAATATGAAGGCAGAAAAAGGAGGAAATAAAGCTGTGGACAGGAATTTGAAAAAGACGGCAAAAGTGGGAGAATGTTAAGTAATACTGGGAGAGAGATGGAAAGATAGAACTATTGGGCGATATGAATGGATGGGCAAAAGATACGTAGAGTTACAAAGAGATTTAAAAAAATAGGTTTACAAGTGGATCGTTAGAAAAAACTTGTGACTTCCAAAACGGCGAAGGAACTACGGCACGAAACTACGGCACAGGAAGTTTACTTGTAAACTTACTGTGCCGTACTCCGTCCGTCGCAGATGACGTTTAACTGTGGTCGCCTTGGCGCTTTTCATTAAGGGTAGACTAATATTGACGCCCGTTTTCTCTCCACCATTTATACGTTCCCCCAAAATCTCATCTACTTATTCGTAATTGGCGAAAATTACCTCAGCCGTCGGTCACCTCTCCAAAATAAACAACCAGGCAACCATTTATAAAGATAGAAAAACATAGCTGGAGGTTATTATAAATTTATTATTTGTATGGAAACGACGTTTTTCATTCCTTTAGTTTCATTCTTCTTTTTTATCGCATTGAGGAACTGTTTCTATGATATGTTCGTGCATTGATAGGGTGAATACAGTTATGCATGTCAGTTGATTATAAAATTATTACCATTACGTGAAGTAAAAGAAAACTGTTCTGGAAACTCCTTGCAATCATTTATTCCTCGATATAGAAAGAAGTTTTACTTTCGATATGTTTCTATTTTTCCGTCTATTTTTTATTTTAAACTTATGGCCGTTCATTCCAGGTATCCCGGCTTGTGTAATATTTATTTCAGTCTCTTAAAAGCTTTTTTCTTGAACAATTTTCAAAATGCCTCTTAGTCTGTTGACTCTTCTCCTTTGTTCTATTGACTCGCATCCCAACGATCCCATCATTGCTGTAATATGGAAGTTATTCGTGGAAAGGATACTTAATTTGAGCCAAAGGGATTGAGGATGAGCGTTAATTGGAGAGTAATGGAGAAGAATTGAGAACATAGTCTTTTTGGAGACGAATATTCGTGGTTGAAGAGTCAAGCCCACTGACTAATCTTTAACTAATGCATTATGGCTTGGTGGTTTAACTGGTTAACACACCTGATTGGAAATTGAACATCCGAGTTTGAATTCCGGCCAAGTCAAATGACTTTTTCCTGGCTTTGATCCCTTTGGTATATATATTTGCACCCGTGCGCTTGACTGTTTACTGTATCATTTATGATTTTCACAGTGATATGGAAATAGCTGAGGGAGGAGAACAAAGTGGCCACCCACCTCGAATAATTCGATGGGGGAGAAGGAAATGGCAATAATAGAATAAGGAAATAACGAAGTTTAGAGTAAAATATGAGTAGAGTATTGATAAGTGCCTGTCGACGCGCATCTATCTGCTTTCTATCTGTTACTGTCGATAGCTGGTTGTTGGAAAGCTTGCTAAGATTCAGAGTGAACTTCCATTGTAATGTCATGTACAAACACACATCAATAAACACTCCTGCAAATTTATTATCTAATATCAAGTAAAATTTTATTTTGAGAGGTAGTATACCTATGAAATTAGGTTTAGAAGATTACAGAGTAAGTGCTGCGTTCTGCTCAACAGTCTTTTGAAAATCATGGAGCTACTCTTTTGGGGCCATTCAAGTATTACGTAAGAGGTTTTGTGGAGGGAGGGGGGTTGAGATTTTCTTTCATTCCCTTACATAGGGGTGTTGAGGGGGTCCGAGACAATCTAACATAAGGTTTAAGTTACTATCCGGTATCGTATTTTTATCAACTTATTAAATTATCGTCGGACGAAAAATCTACCGCTGCGGTAGTACGTCTGAATTTTTGCTAAACTATAGAAAAAGGTATGATCAATTCCTTGCGTTCATTAGTTTGGAGGCATCGCATTTGTGAAGATGTAGTGTTTTGCAAGTCGCGTATACTGTGAATCGCGAAATATCGAAAATCGTTATCAATGTCTGACTAAAAATTTATATTTATACGTTTTTCAAAAGGGCCTAAGATTTTGCAAAAAAAATTAAAAATCAGTTGGTAAAGTTTTTTTACACTTGGACATGGAATCGACCATGTGTTATTATCCATGTAAATGGTTCTAAAAATGTATTTTTGACAACTTACGTAAGATGGGGAGGGAAGGGGTTCATGAAATCTTACGTATTCTTACATGGGGTAGGAGGGAGTTCAAAAAGTTGCCAAAATCACCTTAAGTAATACTTGAATATTTGTCTCCTTTATACCATCTGCCTCCAAACTCACCTCACCTTATCCATAAGATATGTTCTTTTTTTCCTCTGTCATTGCTTGACCATTTTCCTATTCTCCCACTTAAAATTACGTAACGCATAATTTCTTGAATGCCTACACTCCTCAATGAATTTCTGTTCGTTTTTTTGAGAATGCCTATAGCATGAAGAGGAATTCGTCACGAATCAAACGAGTTTACGATGCTTATTTTTATATTAAATTTATGTGTCTTTGGATTTTTTGAATCTAGTTATTCTGATAATGTATATTTTTCCCATCGTTGGATTTATCTATCTCTTTATAAGCTCTCATGGGTATTGAAACTCTTTCGCCGCTAGATTAATGTGCTTGGCAGTTTATTTCGTCGATGTTTGCCTGTCATTTTTATTTGAGCAAATATAGACTGATACTCTATACAAAATTCAATGTTTTAAGGCAATTGGGCGCACATTGCTTCAGCCGTATAGTTTAAGAAAAAAACTGCACATTCAGGTAGGTCCTAACGTGACGTCCTGAAAATTGACGTTTTGCGAGTCATCCTTTTGTGCAGGACGCGTCTGACCCACTTACTTCGTCTATGGCGTATGCATGGTCACGATGCGATTTGAAGCCTCTGCTGGACTGTCTCTCAATGAGATTTCTACGTGGACTATTCCCGATTGGGTCTGCCAAGGAATAATTAATATGAGAATCTCAATTCTCCATTGTCTAAGCCGTCTAGCAACGGGAGTTTTGGCTCTTTAGTCACGATCTCATGTGTCATGAGATATTGAACATACGCCGATATGCTTTGATGACCTTAAAGGAGCTGAAAAACGAATTAGTGGATAATTTTAAAGTTATTCATTCAGGGCTCAAACATTTCTTTTCATTGTATGTATCCATTCCTCATTGGAGGTTCTGGTAAAATTAGTTTTTGTCCCCAAAATTCGCACTCGTGATGAAACAATGATACGTTTTGTGGCTCTCTGAATAAATTTTATTTTATCAGTTCCTTGTCTGTGTGCCAGTGTGTTTGAATTTAAGGGCATTCCACAAGTATAAGTTTAATAAATACGAAATTTCACATCAAATGTTTTCTAATAGGAATTTAATTAATGAGCATATTAGAGTTTAACTACACTTTACCTGTACTGGGACTCTGTGGTGTAATTTGCCACGTGTTGGTTCAAATTTATTGGTGATCTATCATCAGGATGAGGCGAAAAATGATTTTTTACATTTTTGCTCTCAAAAGTTCTCTTATGCATCGTTTTTCGGGTGATTTTTTCTGGTAAGCACAGCATGAATTGTTACCTACACATTTCCTGGAATTCGATCTCAATAGTCATGGCGTTGCTTCCCGAAGCTATTCGTATGATTTTTTTTATTACAAAAGTTGTTTACATAATTTAAAAACAATCCAAAAAATTGCAATTACATTACAGTCAAGCCATTTAACATACATATTTTTGGAGTAAATTCTTCACGGTTTCTTTTTCTTCCTTTACAAAATAGCCTTTTAAGTCCTGCTAAGCCTTTCCAGTCTTGTCAGCAGGTGCTCTTTTTATGTCTATTTATTTTCACTAGGTAATTCAATACATATTTAAAATCGATTTAATACAATATTTATACATTAGTTCAAGTTTAAAATAAATAAAAAAAATTGAATAATGTATTTAGTTACCCGTTCAATTGTCAGAAATTATCATTTTTAAAAGTAAAAGACAAACCCATTTAATAGTAATAAAAACATAAATATACACTAAACAAAATGTACAATTTCTATCATAACATTAAAATCTACCTTTGTTTCGTTTAAATTTTAACTATTTTTATAGAAAGCACAGCATTTTTCAGTCAAAAACAGATAAAAATATTTTAAAAGAAAACATGATTATATTCCAAAATGTAATAAAAGTTATGAATGGACAAATCATATTTATAAAATTAAAAAAAAATCATATGTAAACTTCTTAGTTTAAGAACTTGGTATATTATTTTAAAATTAAGTTCAGAACATTTAATTTTATCAGCTGTTAGCATACCATATTGCCTTAATTGCATATTTGTTTATTCAACAACCATTTTTTTACTTCTCTCTTTAATACAGAGATTTTTCCAGTTTCACGTAAGGGTTGTGGTAGCTTATTGATAATCTTTGGAACAATGTACATTAAAGAACTCTTACCGTGCTTGTTATTATATTTTGGAACATAATATTTTTCGATACAGCGAAGTCCAATATCATGTTTAACAATTCTTTGTATTTTAAACTTGTTTCGGAAAACATTTCAACTACTAGATTCAACTACTAGATGATAAATTTTGCAGCCTTTTAATAAAATATTTATGATAGACTTCCGTTATTGATTTTTGATCGATTTAAACCCCTTTTCATGCCATGTGTGTTGAGTTCAATCTATAACTCTAGAATCCTATCATCTCATTTTTCAATGCCCAATGAACCGGGTATGGTACAATAAAATTGTTGAACTAACAAAAACGTGCTTTTATAACCTCCAAGGAGAAAAAAACGCTTTTCCTCCTCGAATAAATTCTAAAAAGTTTTGTTACAAGGGGTCAAATTGAAAAGGTTTATATACACAAAATCATAGATATATTTATTGATGGAAACTCAATAACCGTTGTACTTTTAATTATTGTAACATACTATAAGTATCTATGTTTGTATGGTAGTTTTTGATTTTAGCTGTTGATTGCAAAAAAGTCTAAAATTGATTACTCTTTTGACGTAAGTATGGATAGCGCAACGTCAGAATGTTGCTATTTGTTGCAGCATAAATTCACTGAAGAATACGATGAATTAAGTTTTTACTTGCACCTATATTAAAAATTACTTTGATGCAAACATACTTAAAAGAGTTTTTTCTATTAAAATGAATAGCCAGCCGCCGTTCCTGAACGGCGTCCTCGTGGCTATTACCACCACCATCGCCGTTCCAGAACGGCACCAGCATTGAACGTGTTAAAGTGAACTAAAATGGCCGGGTTTGTTAGAACTAAATGATCAAAATGTATTTTAAGCAGGTTCGGCGACATGGGAATTATATTTTCTATTTTTTTTTCTTTGGAGAATAAGCTTTAAATATTCACCCGGTTGTTTTTTCATATTTCAAAAACGTGAGAATTTATGTTATAGGCAATGTAGGCCAAAAATGACTTTATTATAGCTTACATTGTTTATATTCCGAAAATACAAAATTTGCTGATTTATGGCAAAAATTTGAAGCGCGAATTACGAATTTTCGATTGCGAAAGAACGGGGCTAGGCCCATGACGTGGGCATAAGGAACTGTGAAACAAAAACATTTCATTAGCAATGTATGCAAAACAGCGCAGGAAAGAATTTGCATTTTTAAAAAGAGGAGCGAAACATGAGCATTGACTTGTGGAGATAATTCATAAAGGAAAGTGTTAACTTAAAAGACGAGGTACGACAGGTGTTGTAAATAGCATGTATTTTGTGGACTTATATGAAGGCCTTCGCCATACTTCCTCTTCTGTAGTTCTTTATTTATATAGTTCTTGTTGCATCCCCTGTTCTGGGCTGTTATTGCTGGTTATATAGCTCCTAAAAACTTGCATGGGAAGATAGTAACGAGGGGTATGTAGTTGTACCTACTAATTAAAACGTCACTCATAAAATGAGTGGGTGTACAGTTTCTAATCCTTTCAAACCTTCTCTGTTATCTTCTGAGCCAGAAGTAGAAATTAATTTTGAACAGAGTGATAATAGTGAGGATAATATTGCGGGAGATATGCAAGGAAGAGGAAGATTTTTGAAAGCCGACTTAAGAATGACAGGCGATTTAAAAGGACGAAATGTAAATGGATGAAAATGACAGGACATAATTCGTTCCCAGCTTCTTTATACGTATTTTCAAAGAGTCTCATATTTTTTTATTCCGTTTGCTGATATAGTCATAATGGAATAAACTTGAAGATATTCCCTTCTCAATCGGCGATATTGGACTTTACACATTGCCGTCTGCCAAACCTCCTTACCGTTGAGCTATGAGAACCTGAGACCTGCATTTGACGTTAAAGCAATGAAAAAGACTGGACATTGAACTGCATTACGCTATGAACTCTTGCAATTGACAGAACAATTTGACAAAAGTGAATAATTCTCAGTACTATGCTTCATGATTTTTTCGGTTCATTTAATGTTTGAATATATTTATGCCCACATTGCTTTGGAATAGTAAATATTTTGAATTTGAAACAGAAAATTATTTTGTCACTAAAATCCTTTTCCAGTCATAAGATGACGGTCAGTCTGTAGACAGTCAGACGAAAATATAGCATCTAATAATATTGATGCTTGCAACCCTTCAATCACAGTATTCCAGCTTAATCGAAAATATAGCAATGGTACTTATGAAATTTGTCAAGTGTCTAGTGAATATTCCATTTTAGTGTATCCCCCACTTTACTCACTCCAAATCAAGAGCTGAAGAGCTTTCATACATTTAAAGCCAGTGAAAACTAGCATTTAACCAGCATTTTTAATGATAAAATTGAAGTCAAGCCTGTCGAGCCTGAAACATCAAATGCCTGTTTAACGAATGAAATAAAACTCGTAGTTTAAGACGAAGTTCATGTAATTTAGTATTTTGACTTGCCTAACCGAAATCATTTCGGCCTGTATAAATGCAGTATTTTGTGAAGAATACAAGTACTCATTAAAATTAATAATTATCGCCAAAAACTAATGCTCTGGCGTCTTTTATGGCCTTAGCGATGAATCTTCTACATACACTTCTAGTTTCATGATAAGTGATTGAATTTCGTGACTGTTTAAGTGCTAATCATTTAAGAAGTCGCTAAATCTTAAAAAGGGATTGAACAAACTTGTGATGCAAACCTAGCTTGAAGAGAGAAAGAAGAATTATTACTAAAAAAGAAAACAAAACATGCTGGTTCTCAAAATGTGTAAGAAAAATGCGTCTTTGGTGCACCAATGCAGAGAGATTAATCGCTTCCCGAGAAACTTAATACAAATAAATGATAAGTGAAATAATTTGATAATAAATACATAATGTCACTACCTAGTGTAAATAACAGAAGTAATTCATGACGTGGAATTTAAGGATTGTATGTCTGTAATGTATTGGAAATAGTAAAACAGGCAAGGACAGTCCATGGGGGGACGATAGCGATGTTTGTGTGAGAATAGGGATACCTTATGCAAAGGTAGTTCAGGAGAGTCAATCAACCAATTTATAGTTAGGCTTTTACATACCTACCTAAATATGTGACGCATTATAGACTGTTCACGCATGGCTCTGAACTGGGAAGAATAAATGATACTGCCATTGCGTTCCAAGGGTAGTTAAAGAAGGTGATATTGAAACTCGCCCTGAAAGCGAATGAAAAATGATAATTTGAATGTAAAATCCAATCACGCATGGCAGCTAAATCAGGTCATGTCAGGTTAAGCATAAAGAGTAGGTCAAATGTAGTGAGAATGGTGAACATGAGAAGTTTTGGGGGAAAAAGTAGGAACGATAGGCTTATAAATGAGTGGGTCATGAAAGAATGTGGATTAGATGGTCCAGTAATAGACGTACATGAAAGGATTGTGCTTCGTTGGTTTTGCCACTTTGAGAGAATGGATGAAAGTCAAATGGCGAAACGGATATACGATATGAGAGAGAATGGTGTGAGAGGAAGGGGCAGACTGCGAAAGTTACGAGTAAATGTGGAGGAAGAGATTATAAAGAGGAGGAATATTATGAGTCTTAAAGGAGAGCGTGTATGAAGCAATGCATGAGTGTAAGAGATGCCAGTGAGATATGCAAGGATAGGACATAATGAAGGAAATTATTAAAAATGCCAGTTTTATAGGCCTAACAGCTATAACTAAGTTATTTAAATATTCCTACTTCAAAAGGGAATCGTGTGATAGGTATATATTTGTGTATTTAATAACGAATGGAGAACGAAAGGCCAGATTTCTGTGGTACCTTACTTATACAGCATTTCTGTGGAAAGCCTCATGTGTTCATACTTTATTTTCATATTGCCATAGGAACTGATCTCACCAAAATCCTTTACATTTAACCTCCAGTATTTTATTGGAATATTCCTGGTGTGTAGTTGTAAGGCTTTATCGGTTTGTTTTTTCTTCATTCATAGCGTATGTGTCACGGAAAATATTTGGATGTCTTTCCAAAAGGTAAAATTTTCGACTTTGTCATTTTAAAAATGACAAAATGCACTGATAACACTTGTTACATTACCAAGTGCGATTGGTCACGATTATATCCCATATACATCGAGACGTGCTGAAAGTAGTTTAGATTGGCTATCTATCAGCACCTCCCAGAAAATGCTGTTGAGAGCCTATAGTTGATCCGGCAGATAGTGAATTTTTTTTCGATTGCCTCTGACTTGTATAATAGACCCATAGTTTCCTGTGATTAGAGTTCAGTCGTTTTTCATGCCCAATCATCAATTCCAATGAGTTTGATGGTATTTAGTACTTATATATGTGGCCATGATAAATAGTTGAGGTGATGGGTGATGCTGAGGTGGAAGTTAGATACCATCATGTGAGTGATGGAGTACAAAATGCTGATGCCATTAGAAGATGGCGAGAACTGCTGGAGAAATAATTCCCTTGTAATTCAAAATTAATGAAGGAAGATTCTTTCTCTATATCCCTGCAGGGAAAATTAGGATGGAGATTTATATTTTATGTAGATTAAGATAAGTGCTACAGTTTTGTGACCACTAACATCTTAGTAAATTTATTTCACGAAATCGTTTCGAAAAATATTATAGCGAAATCAATAATTAAACTGCTTTACTTGGTTGCTCACATTTTACTTTTCCGTAAAATGTTATTTGACGTATTATTAAGTATATTTATTTCGGTAAATTCATTATGTAAAATTTATGCAAAACGTTTGATAATTCACTCTGGGAAAGTTCACCTGGTGAAAAATGCGTTATAACAATCAATTCGAAATGTTATTTCGCTATCTAGTAACACGCCGTTTTCTGAGTATTAAAACGAAATATTCAGTTACAGCGTCTTTAGAAAGTGAACTGATAACCCTGTTGCTTGAGGCAAGATTTTCAGTGAAAGTGAAAAATGTTTTATTATATGAAAATTTTTGTGAAAATTGAATCAGTTGTATTCTCTAATATATTTTGATATTATTAGAGAATATTGTTGCAATACCTAAGGTAGGTTGTAGATGGAATAGAGTCTGTTTTATGATAAGGGTCATTCAGTACTATAGATTTCAATCTAACTTCAGAATCCCCGCGTAATTGGGGTATCTAACTGTAGATTTCTTTTATTTTCAGCTTAAGTAATATTGCGAGACTAATACCTGTTGTGTAAAATACCGTCGGTTGATAAATATGTCGTAAAACTGCCGATTTTATAAAAGTTGGGCTCTATCCAACTATTAACTCAAACTATTAAACATTTCCATTAAAAATTTGTTTTGATTCATGTCAATGAACTTTCCAAAAAACTGTTTCAACGTTAGACTAAATTTTAAGAAATCATATTTTGTAATCTCTGCAGTTCTACGACTGATATTGTTAACATCCACATGTGAGACTTTCTCGACTCCTTTTTTATAATAAAATAAGTTTTTTATGGGAGAAGAAAATAAAAATTATTCTCATCTCCGACTCCGACGATTGCTTAATTATTATCTCATCAACGATTGTTTACAACGGTATAATTCCTTTTCGGGGTTTTAAATTTTATCTTTAAGGGAAACTAGCGTTGTAATATTGGAAATGTTCCTCTTATAACCTAGCAATGTACTTATCTTATTACATTCGTCACCCTTGAAAGCTGTATTATTAATATTGTTAACTGCTTTACAGAAAACTACGCAACAAGAATTGATCTCGCAATTCGCTGTAGGCTGTGTATTAAAACAAAAAAAGAAGTCCACTCCTTGGGATTTCCAAATAAAGCAGAGATTCTTATACTTGAATGAGATATCTAGTACTAAACGCTTCTTTTCATCAGGAAAAAAACAAAAGGGGTCTCTGCGATGCAGCAGCAGGAGCAGTTTCTCTCGTTTGAAACCCTTCTCATCCTCTTCGTAGGGGATCGATACTAACCGCTTCTCCCCCTCCACGAGTCTCCGCTATAACTTATCCTTGGGCTCCTGACCCAAAGCTCTAGGTTACTTTTGTAGCCGCAGGGGATGAAAAGAAGGGGTGTGGTGGTGTTCCCGGGGTAAGGGGTGGAATTCATCCTCCGGTGTCACCCGTTAAGTTTCACGGCTACGGGAGGAGCCCCGAAGTCACTGTTCTCCTCCCTCTCTCTATATCTCTCATACGCCATCTGGTATTCCCAAGTCAAGCACGAGAAACTCACGCAATTCAATATTTAATTAACTCTTGAACTTGGTCGCTATTGCTGAGATTTTATTAGAGAAATAGTGGAAAGGGAGACAGGGACTCTCTCGCGGAGCAGTGCTTGAAGGAGAAGCGGGTGGTGAAAATTATGGATCCGGGAGTAGTTATGAGTTAAAGTTTTTCAAAAGAAATTACATACATCCTGGTGGTAGAGATTTGATGAAGTTAAGGTTCAATTTTTTCTTGAGTCAATGAAAAACAATACGATTATGAAATTGAGAAAAAATCATATAACACTGTTTCCATCTAGTTTTTTCGTTGTAAACCATGTTTAAAAAGGCAAAACTTTGGTCTTTACTTTTCGTGTGTTTTTGGGCATGAATTGTGATATTGTTACAGTTTTTCCCAGACCATAAGCTGCACTTTGATTTTTCGTGATGGATTTTAGAAAAAATAATAGCTAACATTTTTTGTGACAATGAGTAGGAAGAAAATACTATCGTAAATTTAAGAAAAATATTTAGAGATTTTCGTCCTAGAATTCCAAAAAAAGTGAATGATGATGAGGGCACTGCTACATCACTGCCATTGCGTAGTCTGCGGTGAAAGCAGGGATATGGTCACCTTTGACGGCAGTGCAAAGTCGGGTACATGAAGTCATAGCTTAACTTTTCAGCGCATAATACGCAATCCGATTAGATAACGCATTTTAAGTAACAAACGTCCGTCGTATGGACCAGGAAATACGGCATTTTCTCTCTCTTTTTGGTTAGTGCCTCCTTGATGATTATTAACCGAATTGGTTTAGAGCGGATAGGGAACATTTCTGGCGAAAAGGCTTTGGTGGGGGACGGCTTCCCCATTTTAAAATCCCCATCAGTGCTAAGATTTGTTAGAAGCTCTACACTTCAGATATTGGGCTATCGTGGAAGGGAAAGGTTTTATGGACGGGATGAAGAGGGAAAGATAGGTCGTATGCCGAACTGAGGAACGAAATCACGCAAGGAGACAGAAGCTTGCGGCTGAAAAAGATAGCATAGCTATTCCTTCTTCCAACAAGATCTACCATAACTGGTTGATCACCTACAGAAATAATAATAATTACATATTACAATGTTATTATATGTAATTCATAAAGGTTTCCCCTCAATAACCGCTTTCACATCTCTAGGACACTACTTCTCCCCACCATCTACCTTGATTTCCTTTGTCAAACTATTCTCTATCTTCCTTAATTCTCCCACGTGTTTAGCATTGTCTATTTCGACTTAACTTTGTTCGTATCTCCCCATTTTGATTTTTAATTCTTTTATGAACCCACACCTTTGAGGCCACAAACTGGCACCTCTATGAAATCCACTTTTAGTCATCAGTAAGCTTTAATTAGCCTTCCATTTATCATATACCGAAGTTTCTCTCTTATTCGTAAATGCCACATCTACTGGTGGTATTTTCCTCTTAATATCTTCTCACTATGTGTAGCATATTTCTCCTCCCGTATGACAAAGTTAAAAAAATCCCGTATTTAAAACATTAACTTTGACTCCAATGAATGATGTATCACTTCTGAGCTTTTAATTCCATCGCTATTTATGAATTTTCTTCTCCATTCTCCTTCTCCACTCTTCTGGTTCAGATCCCTGAAGTCCTTATTTCACTAATTATTTTCTTCATGCTTAGGTCTTCCTCGAAAAGCCTTACCTTAAGTAGTTTTATATTATTAGCTTACCGTTATTACTTACCGTAGAACGTTATTAGTTTTTATATTGTAAGAGATTTATCCATTATTTTGTTACCTGGCGTAATTTCAAAATAATTTTTAGTACTAGATATTGGAAATATTGCTCAATATAATTGTGGATCATGATCCTGCTGTAGCGTGAAAACGCAATTTCTAAACTTTCTGCACCGTACCCCTTAACAGATCCAGGAAATTCTCAGTAATTACATTTATAATACCAAAAAGCAGTTCCAGGGAAAATGGTTAAAGTGGGTTTCATCTCACAATATTATCAGTCAGTGTCTAAAAAATAAATTATTGATCAGTAAAATAAGAATTAGGTTGGACGTATTCCATTAAAATCGTATAAAAAGAAAAAAGGTGAGGAGCTGCTTCACCTAGGGATAATATGGTGGTGGTATTCCGGTGCCCTATATCTCAAAATACAACAGCCAATTAGGTAAATACCGTATTGCGCCTGTACTGTAATGATTGTGACTGTACTTTCCTACACGGTCTTCTTCTTCACTCATGTAGAGGGCTGCCTATAAGTTGGCTACAGCCATTCGCCCAGTAACGGAATCTTCACGGGCTTTCGTAGAATGTTTCAGCTGCATTACCTAAGGATGCCCACCTACACCCTCTAGATACCACTAATTTTGCCCCAGAACTCTTTGTCGAGTAAACTCGCTTATTTCATAACTAACTTCAATCTCCAGAGGTCTGATCATCACCCGCATCTCCCTCGGTAGTTGTGAACTAACCCTTGATTAAGTTTACGATGAAATTATAAAATAATTAACACCGTGCTAGCAAGTAGAAATAATAAATCAGATTAAGGAATGTTTTCATTAATCAGTTATTGTTTGTTAAATAAGTTAAAGTAATAAACTGAAAAAAATTAATATTTTTATATTCTCATTTATTTGCTATCACGATGGGCTGCTTGAAACTAAATTAGTCATCTCAAGTGTCATGTTTCTTGCATAATTAAAAGCGAATATTTTTTCTATTGATTGGCGGCTCTCTTTTTTACGGCTAGTGTATTTTTGCCGTGGAAATAGTTTTATTCCATAGAACTTACAGAACGGCGGGACATGTTGAGAAAAGTACTTGTTCTTAGATCCGAAAATACATAATGGTTATGGCTTATATGGGCCATATCAAATTCTTTGCATTAGTAGGAGGTTTCGATCACTCTAATACGCATCACTACATTGCACTTGCCTTCTATTCGTTTCCAACGCTGCGCACGAGGCAACGCCCTTCAAAACAGATTTGGAGCAGAGTTGATGTGCGATAGACATTTTTAAAAACTCCTATAATTTTATCCGCGATTGTTGTTTTTGGGCTGATATCAAGGAAAGGCGTTAAGTACGGATAATGATTAAGTTTTAATTACTCTGCGGTAATTGGCTTACATTTAAGTATGCGTCTTCAACAAATTCACATAATAAATAAATACCTTTACATAAAGCCTTGACCGGTCGTGACTATTGAAATGCTAATAGTGCCTAATCTAACCTAAGGAGTGCTACCTACCAGTATGTCACCGGTAGGCATCATTTTTTTAAATAATTTAACAATTTAATTTTTTATATATTTTACAAATATTATGGTCTTCTCCGCCATCGAAGCAATGCTCAGTTTTACCGACATGACGTAATATCCTCTAGATTACTCTATTATGTAAGGGAAACATTATCATGGATACTTCAGCCTTTGCATGAGAACCATTTCCTTGCCTAATCAGTTTCAGTAATGCGCATCCAGCGTTCGCCTTAGTCCAGTGCCAAAATGGATTAAGTGCCCGTTAATGCGAGTGAGAATTAGCGTTCAACTGAACTTCTGGAAGTCCCCAGAGATAATATGATATCTCCTCACATTACCGGTCTCTGTCTTTATGGTATGAATTCATGACTACGAGCTTAAGACCCGGCACGCACACGGCGTTAACTTTCAAGGGAACTCGAACATACAAAAATGGCATCCGAGCTTTAAAGATTTGGATGTAGGAGCGCATTGCTCTTTTCTGAAATTGAGATGAAATTGTGAGAATTCTTGAAAAGAAAACCAAGGTAAAGGGATAGGATTGAGGGAATGTCGGAGGAGAATTGGCTGAATATATGAGGAAGCCAGGGGTTTAAGGAGGTACCCTAGCCACTAATTTAGTCAAAGTAATTGAAAATGTTCACCTTTTAATTTTGCCGTTTATAAATTACAGCTTTCGC
The DNA here is from genome assembly GCA_963573305.1 of Pyrrhosoma nymphula. Lineage (NCBI taxonomy): Eukaryota > Metazoa > Arthropoda > Insecta > Odonata > Coenagrionidae > Pyrrhosoma > Pyrrhosoma nymphula. The sequence goes on from OY754334.1 coordinate 45,915,867, forward strand.
CAGTTATATGATTTAGCCAGCTGGCCACTCAACCATTAAACTGTAAAAACCGTGAATTATCAGTGAATTTTGAAAACCATAATTTGGTCATAGAAACCCTTGATCGTTCTATCAGATTTAGATGCGGTACAAAAGTCAGTTTCTTCTCGTCCTTGAAACAAGTCATTGTGGTCTACTATCAATTTTGCACTATGTACTGAATATATGTACTACTGAATCTTATGCCTTAAGCATGTTTAACGTATGACTCTATGGTGGAAACTATGGCATAAATGGTGATTTCCAGAACGGTGATTCACTAAATGACGTAAATATTTTCATTACCTACGTTGATAGTAAAAACTTACTTTAAAATATATAAATTATTACCTCGTGTTAAAATGACTGCGTAAAATTGGGACTTGAATGATATACCTACCACTTATTCCATTTAAATTGCACTTTCAAAATACTTTTAAAAAGTTCAATTTTAAATTACTTTGCATGTTACTCAAACAAAACCAAGGAAATTGCGATTTACAACTTAACAAAACCATGTATTTCCATGAATTTAACTTCATTGAGCTAGAAGAAGTTTAGATATTGTAAATTAGAAGTAAGTCACCTTAAATTCTGACTTTTCGGCTAACTCGTTAGGTAGTAATACCTTATTCCAGATCAATAACTATCCCCGTGTATATGCTGTGGATGGTGTTAAGATAACGGCGACAGATGAAGTTAAGTATCTGGGAGTTACGATAACCTCAAACCTATCGTGGGGAACACATATAAGAAATATTTGTGGCAGAGCTCTGAAGAAGCTAGGATTCGTCAAGCGTATTGTGGGAAGATTCTCAGATGAAAAAGTAAAAGAGAGGTGCTATTTCGCACTCGTCCGGCCACACCTTGAATATGCAGCAAGCATATGGGATCCGGTGCAGAAAGAATTAATTCGGGAACTTAATAAAATACAAAGGAAAGCTGCGCGATTCGTCAAAAACTGCTACGGGCGTACAGACAGCGTTACGCAGATGTTAAACGAATTAGGCTGGGAGCCGCTAGAGACTCGGAGGCTGCGCGCTAGGCTTAGATTACTTGAGCAATTGAGAATAGATATCTTTCAGAGCGACACGGAGAACATCATATTAGAACCCCACTATATTTCCAGGTCCGACAGAAACGATAAATTAAGAGAGATATTTTGCCGAACGGATAGGTATGGGAATTCGTTTTTCCCCCGAACAATAAGGGACTTTAATAAATGCAAGGCGTAATTTCATAGAGCGTTTCCTTTTTATATGTAAACGGCTGGTGTCCTAACACCCCCCGCCACACGCCTATTGAGGCGGCTTGCGGGGTAGTATGTAGATGTAGATGTAGATGAATCACCGCCCGCCTGGCTGCACCGCCATTTCTAATGAACCTACGAATTTCTCAGATAGTAGTTAGGTCTGTTAACCGTTGCTATCTCGCCGAACATGTCTACAGTTTTTTAATTAGCATTTTAAAATAGACTGAGAGGAATTTATACACGCACGGAATTTTCGTTCTTAAATTGTGAAGCCTCCTTCTACTTGTTGAAGTGCCAGAATAAATATTTGTCAGCATAGAATAAAACCCAACAGTCGAGGGTTTGAATCCCATTCAAACATGCAGTTAGGTCTCTACAGAGATTAAGGTTGTAGGCCAAATCTTCTGAAATATTCTACCATATAGACACCCGCTCATTAAAAAGTAAAGAACATAAAAAGTAAATGACAATATTAACGACAAAACGTGGTAATTTAAAGGGAATTTAAGTGCAGTAGTATCTTAGTGATGGCTTTCCTCATAAGTCCAGTTTTTTTCAATGCAAAAGTCCTCATTACCTGCGAAAGACAGCTTGAAACGTAATTAATGATTGCAGTGGTTTGCTAATTCAAAACTGCCAAACTTTGATCTGCTGACTTTATTTTCATAAAGTTAAATTTTTGTAGATTATTTGATTTTAATGCCAAATTTTCACGTTATTCACAATACATTTACGTGGGAGTGGAAATACTGTTTTCTTAATACTTCTTCCATCCCTTAGAATTTTAAAATAGTTTTTAGAAAAGAAGTGTAGGACTTTTTGAAGTTATCATATAGAGGGCACGCTTTTCTATGAGTCTATCGAATATTTAAAAAATTGCATTTCTAGGTGTTATTTAACGGTCCCACCTATTTAAATTCCACAATTGGTACTCCATACCATTTTATTTTCTCCTTCTGACCACCACTTCGTTCAGGGGGAGACCGTATTACCTTAATAATTTATTGTGGTAAGAGTCTGTTATCGGATTAAACCTTCAATGCCTTAGTGGCGATTATATTACGCTCTCGCCTTCTAATCCAGAGAACTAAGGGTTCGATTACGATTATTCGATTACTAGTAGGTTAGTTTTATCTCCTCGTAAGAACAGGGTGTGTGTGAGCATACATTTTTATTAATGATTTCAATTTTCCGTAATGCAAGTAATTGGGTGTAGACCTGTATGATTAATAAATCATCATTATTATCAATGTTGAAGCTACATTATTGACCATAATATGTACGCATATTGTGTAAAGTTTGTAGACTCTTTTAAATTAAAGGTAAATAGAAATGTATAAAGAAGTTTAATGGTAAGGATGTGATGATTGATTGAAAAAAGCTTTTTTTCGCCAGGAACCGGAAAAGGAATCATCACAGAAATATATTTGTTGCTTAATCTGTGGACTTAGCACATGAGTTTCCTTCTATAGTAGCCAAGTCATGACACCAGTGAATGTAGTAGATATTTTTCTGAGGACAAAATTGTATGGTGATAATTCTCATTTGTTTAGACTCAACGCGAAGGGACCTATTTAAAGGATTGTCGGAGGCAGTCGAGACAGAATACGGATACTCTTGACGCACCGGGACGAGGCGAGTCTTGTGAGGCGAGTCTGTGGAAGGAAGCGGTGAGGAAGTAGAGGGGAGGATGAGAAGCTGTGAGAGAGAGAGATGATATTGAGAAGGGGAAGGTGAGGGGGGAGGAGCGTGCCCCTACCCCCATCTCTTCCAGTCCCATTTTCCATTCCCGCAACCCCTAACCCTTCCCTCCCCCACCCTCAGGGGGTTGAAGGGTTAGAGGAGTTGTAGGGGGCGGGGGAAGGTGGGTATTTCCCTCTCCTCCTCCAGCGCCTTTTAATTAATAAAGTTATCCCCGACGCGCGCGGAGTTGGAAGTGTGCCGTAAGAGAAAGTACGGGCAAATGAATGAAGAGGTGATGCGAGCTGGGGAATAAGGGTAGCCCTGGAGGGGTAACGGGAAGATACTGTAGTGGTGCTGAGGCTGGGGATATTGGTGGAAAATTTTGCAATAGGGTGGAATGAGAGGAAGGGCCCTTTAAAGGTTGAAGGAGGTGTTTTGTGTGCGTGAGGGAAGATTTTTGAATGGTGGGAAGGGGAGAGGGCCCAGGAGATGTATGGCGGAGAGGGAATCTTCGAATCCTCACGAGGTGATTAGTCGTGACCTTTCCTTCACCCGTTACTTTAGCCACCTTCTAAGTGGTGGCGCCAAAGTGCCACTTGATGAGCGTCGGAGAAAACAATTTTAAAGGACCCTCCCTCCGTACTCCCACTACTAGCTAGCTTCACGAAACCTTATACTGTGACAGATATGGTCCACCAGCGTCCCCACACCCTTGCTGGGATCCTAAAGATATTAGGTATGTATTTGTATCCTTAATAGTTTCACCATCTCGGACATAGGCAGTGTTTGTAGTGGTATTAATGTCTTCATGACGGCGTGTAAAGCCAGCCAAAGTGTACTCCGTTCAAGACACTATCAAGTTAAGTGAGCCGGGCCACCCTTAAAACGGATCATCTCTTGTAGAATGACCGCCCATCCCTCTTGTGGGTATCTAAATTGAAAACAATGAATATAATATAATAATATAAATTTGAAAACGTTATGTTGCGAAAGAGAGTTGCAAAAGTCGAATAATTTTAAGTCTTTAATCGAATGCGGTTGAATTTAAATATTGATGAAAATGCCGGCGAAACTGTCGTCTAACATGTATCGACGTGGAGGAAATCCCGGAAAATTATCCACGCCTACGGTTATGTCACGGTGAATTGCTAACAATACTCCTATTTAACGATAAAACAAGAGTTTTAAATGGGAAGGAGTGCACTCAGTTTCATTGCATTCAAAGTCATATGCCTTGAATTTTGATAAAACGACATTCCGATGCTTATCATGCCACCTAATTTCACATTAGCATTTCAGAAGGAGGTCCAATAATTGACCAAGTAGACTTCTTATTGCTTTTGATTGTTAATTTTTACTTTTGAGCTACTTGCTCACATATACAGTAAACTCGCTGTATTGCCTTACACTGATCCATTGCAAATAACAAAGTCGTTTTTTTGAATGACAACGTCATGTTTTCAATAACTGGAGAAAAGGGTGGTGAAAATTCGATGAGGGATGGAGACCTTTTTGGGGTGTTCTGAAGTATTTTTCATCGAGGAGGGACAACTAAGGGAATCTAGAGGTATGAAACTAGTTTTCAAAGGAAACTATGTGCAGAAAACTTTTATCGCGAACATTTTTGCATAAACTATGTGATTCGTGTTCGTGATATGCTTAAGTAGTCCGTTGAAAATAGGTGAGAATACTTAGTGGTACAAAACCGATTTAGATATTTTGTTCATCTTTTGATATAGTGTCTGCCAGAGCCGCGAGATACTCGATCAAAGCTTTGGATAAAGTTATATGTAGATTAAGTTTTGAATCCAGGTCTATTTCTCTATCTTTCACTAAAAATCACAAAAAAGTTGATAGGCACGCATTAATCCAGAAGTCAGCACATCTCCTTAACGCAGCAGATGTATGCTCATTGTTATATTAGTGATCTACGCATAATGTGCACAGAAAATGACAAGGGTATTAAAGTTTTTCATTTGCTCAGAAAATAATTTATATTTGTTTGTGAATTTTGGCGGAAATAGCAAAAAAGTTGGATTGGGCGAAACAAGTGTTTGGACTTTTTTTTAAATATGGTAAACATTTGCTTCATTTTAAAACACAACTCCCTTTCATTAAACAAATTTTGAGGATACCGGGACTAGCCACAGTAAAACCTTTTACGGAGTCACCCGCAAGTGCACATTAGTGCGGTATTCCACAGAGGGAAAGTCATTCGCCTTGACCTGGTCAAGGCGAATGACTTTTTCCTCTGTGGAATATTGCACTCCCTTTTCATTTATTCTGGAATCGACCCTTTTTCTTTTTCTCCCTTTTTTTGAAGGGCTAGGTGGAAGGGGAGATTCTAAAGTCTCAATCTCTCCCTACAAGTAAAAGGCATTTTATATCTATCAGGGCTGGTGGCCTAACACCCACTCCCACACGAACATCCGGCGCCTTTCAATGCATTCTGTGCATTCCTGAACTTCATAAACCACGAATAATTTTGAGCACCTCTCTTAAATGTAATTCCAAGTTTTTGGAGTAGTTTAAGAGCACAGTCCAAATGAAAATGAAGTATAGAAGCTAGAGTAATGACTATGGATGTTTCATGTGTGTATCTCTTCTAGCTAGTGGTATTAAATATTTTTTTCAATTAAGGGAATTATTTGTAAGCAATGTTGAGAGAATGTTACGTCGTTTACTTTGTGACATGCGTACTTTTCAATTTTATGATTTTTGGTCTGGTACGACCCAACACTACTCAAGATGTGCCAATAAAGACATTTCATGTGGAATTTCAGGCGATTTTTCTGATTACTTGGAGCGAGTTTATTTGGGTACGTGCACTGATGTGTAGTTACACACGATCGCACTTTCATTTAGCACTGCTCTTATCTCACGACAACTCAAATGGACAATGAACATAGTTCAGGATAGACTTTCCTGATTATAGCGTGCGCTCTTAGAATTCTTCTTGCTCCCAAATACTTTCACTTTTGTTTTATCGTTTTTCTTTATTGGATTACTTGGCTGATCTCAGTTCATTCTGCCCGTCACTTATAGTTCGAGCTTCCTTTCGAGAATTCCCTTTCCCTTCAAATCTCATCCTCAATTTTTTTGTCATCATGGACATTCCCATTTTCCCGTTCTTGTCCTCGTCGCACTCATCATTAATTCACTTTTTCACGCCGGACCCTTTCCACCCCTAGCTATCCCTCTTCGTCGATATCAGCCCTTATCTCCCCTCTCTCTCCTCAGCCAGCAGTTTCCCCATCATCCCTCGTCCTCTTTCTCCGCTTGACGTTCCTCCCGTACATGTTTCTCCTCTCTCTCTCTCTTTCCCGTTCTTTCTGATTCGGGCCAACTGGAAAGAAGAGGGTGGTAAACTTTCTTGATCAGTTCCTCGTACCTTGTTTAAGTTGCTCCGTAGAATAAAGCGTGCCCCTCATAAGAAGGGATTTTGTCACTGGGTTCAAAGGGAGAGAATACCACTATACCTGGGTGTTTCTTCTCTCTCTTTCTCCTGATCCCTCCCACATTTTATTCCCGTCTGATGCGAAGATTCGAGTGAGTTGGCTCATATCTCATCCTGTGTTTTTCTTTCCTTAGTTTTGCATTCCTCCTTTTTATCCCGACTCTCATCCGTGGCGTGTTCATAGTGTCAACCTTTGTCACGTACTTCTTTTGCTAATGCCTCAAAAGATTGTTCATGGAAAGCTATGCTTTATGTAATCGATCGTGTTATTGGGAGAAATTAAGAAAATTCATCAACATTCAATCATTTTGTCGTATAACTATGAATGTATTGCCTTGTTATGTATCAACTTACTGTTACTAGACTGCCAGACCAATTTGTTCAACCAACATAATAGTTTACCGGAAAAACGACGAATGCATCGGTTCACCTAAATCAAAATCTGACACAAATCACTACCACAATGTGTATAATCCACACATATAGCAACTATTATCTCTTAGCTAATCTTCCTTTCTCTAAACTGCACGTTCTCCATTCTTGTCCGCGCGCACAGCTCAAAAGCATGCAGTCTATAATTATCCGTCTCATCTAGCCGTTTCGTCTGTTTTTAGGTCATTCCTAGCGATAGTGGAGCACTTCGCGTTTCAAATAACTTTTCTGTTAGTACCAACAATGATTTATTAGACATTGATGCGCTTCATCGAGAATATTTTCTAATTCTGCCAAGTGATTCCCGAGAGACGGCTCCGAGAGTGGACGCATGCCGCCAAGTTGGAGGGCGCGCCCTATAGCGCCAACGCCCGAATCTATCAATTCCGCTGCTCTGTGTCAAATTTAGCACTGCAACGTTTAAAAAAATTAAAAAAGTTTCTTTCTTATGGTAGATAATGATGAATATGTTACATGAAACCCCCAATAATGCCATCTTTTGTGTAAAAACGTTAAAAACTTAAGAAGAACTTTGGTTGTATATACCGGAGCTGCATCATTGAACTTCCATTGTACTTAAAATGTATACTAGAAAGCGAATCCTTAATCCAAATTAATGTCATATTATTACGCGATGGATTTGAATAATTGATCACGGAGAAGAAAACAAACGAAACTTAGTCACCTAATTTTTTATAAATAAAATTGAAATACCACGGAAAAATATAATCCTCCAGGTGGCAACCCGGCTTGAAAAATGAAGGAACGTTCAGCCTTCCTCTTTACGCTCTGCTGGTAAGCCACAATGTGCTGTAATTTTATTGAATTGCCTTTCATACATTTCATTGAAGAATTGTATTGAACTTATCCACCATAGTTAGAGTAAATTAAATCATTGAATGACAAATACGTACAGAATTTACATAATCGAACGTAATGCGAATGAATTTGCTATAAAACGGCTAGGTTCCCCGGGTGTTTTTTTTATAAAATACGAAATATAAATTAAATTTCAACTCTAGAGGTAGTATACCAGCGAAAGATATGGAACTTTTCTGGGAGAAAGCGTTGTGCTCGAAAGAAAAATATAGTACTGCTCCAAACAGTTGTAGACTCTTATCAGGAGTGCAGAGAATTTCAGATATCTTCAAGCAAAATTACTCGATCTCAAAGGAAACAAGAAATTAAAGTATTAGCATCAATTGACGGTCTGTTTGGCATTACGTATGCAGACCCTTTACTAACGATCTCCATAGAAGGAGCTCAGTTTTTTTGGTTAATGAGAAAATGGAACATCGGAATGAGTTTTTAGTCTAGACAGCTGGTTATGTCAAACAGATAAAAAAGCTGCTTCGAAAGTAACAAGAAGAATTGCGGAAAAAGTGCCCCTAAGAAAATAAAGAAAACTGTTGTAAAACCTTTGCACTTATGATATAAAACTAGAGTTACTCTATAATATTTTGCGCAACGTAATTGAATTACAATTCTCGTATAAAATTCGTAAAGTTTGATTCAGTTTGATGTAAAGCGGAGTATTTCCGATTTATATATTTTTCATTTGACGCTTTTCAGTAACGAAATCATGTGATCTGGAGCATTTTTCTATTCCAGAGAAAGAGACAGTTGAATCGTTCAAAAAAACTAAGATCTAACCTTGGATCTCAATTTCCTAAGACAAACAATGTAGCTTTTAAGTGAGTTTATGTACCTGTACAATTCACCAAGCCATTTCCGTTCTCTTCCAGTTGGGCTGGCTAGCATACGTTATTTTTTTCAGTTTTTGTGAAGCACAAATCAAAGCTGTTTGTGCCTAGAACAAATTTTTATCCATGTTTAACTGATCACTGGTTACATTTTGATGGCCATAAAAATGATTAAGGAGAAATTGGTATGGGCACGCCAATATTTTCAATGTGTAAACGTAAACACACGTAGGTACCAATTATTTCCCTCTGTGGTAACCCCAAAACCCCTCTGGGGTAACTTTATTCCACCGGTATGTTAATAACCTTGATATGATTGTTTCTGTTTGCTGAAGTGGAATTAAGATAAGCTTATATAATTTTTTAAATTATTATAACAATTAAAACAAGCTGCTACTCAGGAAGACCCTTTTTATAGAAAAGAGTCATGTAAGATGCCTTTGGATGTTGGTTACATTCATAATTGATAACTCCCTAGCGTTGTTTTGAATTTTAGGTTCAGCATTCCTGAAGAGGAAAATCTTCTTGCTCACATTTTATCAGATTCGGAAAGAAATAGCCGACGAATTCCGGCATAAAAAACTAGCAAAAATTCCTAATGGTGAAAGGAGGCGCGTAAAAACTGCTGGCCATGGGGAGGAAGGAAGCCGGGGAATTTCTGCACCGAAAGGGGAAATGTGCTGAGATAAATAAAAGTAATAGGGCTTTTCATTGCGAACGACTTGGAAGAATCTTGGACCCTAAACTTCATCCTTTTTCATGGTTGGTTCTTTTTAGAAAAGACAGATAATGAACTCGATTTATCGATAACTCGATGAGGCTTAAGTTTGTAAGAATACATTGACTAAATTGATAATAACTTTGCAATGCTCACTATGGTTTTTTTCAAGACCACCGTTTCATCGCATAGGCGACATACTCAGGGGACGTAGGCAACATCGTCATCCCCCCATCCTCTTCCTAAGAGGATGGGGGGATGACGGGGGGACGGGGAGATGATGGGGGGGATGCTACCAAATTCAGCCATGTCATTTCAGTCTACTCTTTAATCTATCGCTGTAAACACCTCTACAAAAGTTCTGTTTCTTTATTCGACTCTCATCTGTTCTCTCAGAATGACAAAACCAACGAATCTCGCCCTTTTTAATGTATCCTTATCCATTGTCAGAGCGTAAATTCCACATTTCATCAGGATAAACTCATTTCTAAGCTTATTCCTCCTATTTTTTCCGGTTGCAACTCTCAGCTACACTTTACCCACTGAATCTACACTAATGCTTATCCTAGCATACCCAAATATTTTGTAAAATATGTTTATAAGGGTTATCTAAGGGTTTAGGTAGGCTTGCATAGATGAGAATAAAAATCTTGATATTTACAGGCGCTGACCAATATCTACCGATACAATTTATATCTTCATCTCAGCACACGTCCTGCCCTCTACCATTTCATCAATTAAACGAAAGGTCTTCATTCCACTTTCCCGCTTACACAGCATCCTCCATCCATCACGGCTTTTAGCAACCCATTGCCTCTCATCACCTCCTCCACTGGCCTACTCTGCCTCCTCGAAGTCTCCTTCAGAAGTTTCCACTTCTCACCCAGAATACCAAGCACTTCCTCGCTTGCCTTCCTTCACATATATCGCACCTTCTCCATTCATCTCTTCACTCACATCTCAAACGTCTGCCGCCTATTTTATTTATCTTTCCAGCCTGTACAGTAAGTTTGGTGTTTATAATTTCTGTTTTCTGATAATTTCTCCCTTAGAAAACTCATACCTTGATGGGCTCAACATGCTGCCTACACAATTTCGTCCAGCTTTCATGTGTTTCACAACCTCCCCATATATTATTCTTTTTTTCGTAAAATTCTGGCAAAGAACACAATAACTTTCTATTGTTCAAATATTTCAATCACTATTCACCCTCACTATACAGGCGCTCTTCCCATTCTCCAGGTCAAACCAACTATTTTGGTCCTACGTTTATAACTTTCAGGTTATACATATATATATTTTTCCGACTTCGTTTTTTAATATTTTTTATTTATTTTTCATTAACTTATTTCGACTGTTTGATTGATCCATATAAATTTGCAAAATATCAGCGTTATGGGTGCATAACATCTATTTTTCAACCAAGGCTAATCTTCTCCTGAAAAATAATAAATATTTTGTTAATAATTTTGCCATTTTAATGGAAGCTTACACAAAAATATATCGCTAGACCATAAATGGAGCAAATCATCGTCTAATTCGTTATAAAGACCAAAGCAAGTACATGAATATTCTCACTCATCGTTATCTGGTGGTAAATAATAACAGTATATATTCGATTGTAAAGCCAAGAAAGCGGTGTCGCCGTTACAAAAGGGTATTTGATAAAACTAATGCCTGTAAATAGTCTGTAATTGGATTCCTTTTGGAGATTATTACTTTCCGCATTTTCGTGTTTCCAAGGATTTCTTTCCAAGCAAATGAATCAGGTTTTGATCTAACTTTTCTCGCAGCTTGTCCTGCGTGCAAATCTTAGTTAGCCAGTTCAGCCGATGTGCCATCACATAGGCAAACGCTATTCGTGAGCAACACAAAAGTGGTGATTTGTCTTTGATCTTGTTAGCTAGAAGTTTGGTTACATTACCAAGACTGGATATTCGGAAGTTACCTATTACCCTTTGATCAAATGTTGAATACACGTAAGAATGTTTTTGAACTATGTTCGTGAAACACTCGCTAGACTTCCGTGCCCTCGTCATTTCCGGCTTTAAATTATCCAAAGGATCTTGTGACATATTTTGAAATTTGATTATTTCGTCATCACATTACTGAGGCTGAAACTCTGAGCCTGAGTTAATAAGAAAGCGATATCAGATGCATTTCCTTACCTTTCCAGACCTTCATTTCAGCTATTTGGTGATTCTAGTTAAAACTAGCCCGAGAGACGAAAAATAATGTATTTTTTTAACAGAATTGATTCGTAAACTAATTTTCTTTCATTGAAAAAGCAATAACCTCTATATCTTGGGTAGCTAAGAGCCTCTTTCAATTTTCCACTTCGAAACCCAGTTAAAAATGTTTTAATTTAGGATCCTTTCCGATAAAATAATAATAGTATATATACCGAACAGTCAAAAACAAATGTTTTATTCTTGCATAATCTTTCTGCTGAATAGCTGGGGTAAAGAAAATGCCATGTTTTAGTGCTGACTAGCAGCTTCATCATTGCAAGTCTAACGATATTTCTGCATATTCTGCATGATAGAGAGTAAGACGCTGGTCAAGCGGGGAAGGGGCAGAAAGGTAATAGGTTTGATGGACGAGATGAAGAGAAGTAGGACGTCTGCTAAAAAAATATAGAGGAGTTTTATTCTCATCCATTTCAACCATCCTTGAACATTTTAGTACCCCTATAGTTAAGTGATTCTTGGTATAAAGTATAAGATTTAAAAATTTGAAGAAAACCTGGTAAATATCTGCCACTACCAGGATGTGAACTCATACCCTCCGCGAAGAAAACCACTCCTCCTACCACAGTCCCGATCCAACCACAAATTTTGATGAAATAACAGCAAATTGCAATGTTTTGAAGAAATGAAGCGCGAAATGAAAATATATTTATTTAGATTACAAAATTAGAGATTTTTTACGAAAGCAACTCCTTGAGGGGTATTATAAACTGCTCCTACAGACCTTTAGCGTGCGTTTGAGAGGGGAAAAGTGATAAATCTTCATTTGGCGTTTTTTTTAGCGGAATGAACACGATGAAGGCGTTGTTGATCACAGCTGCTGTCTCACTAGTACCTCTCAATAAATTCTCGTCTCGTTAGTCCATCTCATCGATTTAATTAATTAACCCCTCTTCTTCCTTCCGCTGCCCTCACATTTACGTTAGTAGTGATCGCATAAACTGATGTGTGGAGACCTTAAAAAAATTACAATGACGATGATTATGATAAAAAACTGCACCTTTTGGCAGAAAATCTCGCCCTCCACACACAAACTGGATTGATAGTCATCATTAATCTTTCAAGCATGAGACTGGATGACTGCATCTCTACATTTTCTTCCGTCTCAAGATAACTCCTTCACTTCCCTTTAGTTCATCTTATCCCAGATTCCTCGTCATTTATCTTAGGAATTCGTCCTATGATTTCCCTCTGGGGGATTTTCTTTCCATTTTTTCAATTCAGTATGTTTCGAACGAACTCATTGGGCCTCATTGGTTTTGGCCTTAACTTTTTTTTTCATCTTTTGCTCATGTTGGTTCCTACTTTTTCTTCGGGTGTTTTGTACACCTAGTTTCGTGATTTATGTAGGCAATTTTCTTTGGAGTACCCCAGTGGTTGCATTATTGACTTTGAATCTGTAGGTCGCAGGTTCTAGTCTAAGTGGCGGCAAATATTTTCCTGATTTTGGAGAAATATATAAATGGGAAAAAACCTGGAGCAAGACAACGAGAATTTTCTACACCCTACATGATACCCAAACTACTCGGCTCCACTGCTTAGAGGCAGTAACAGTCTCCAAATAAGGCACTAATTGCGCATATCAAGGATATCGCTCCAGTATCAACAGCCACAGCTACCTACGGGCGTGCGTACAGTTCACGGAATCGGCCGGAGTACTGCGATGTGGAAGGCAACGGGAAACCACCACATTAGTCTCCCTAGAAGGTGAAGTCTTTCATTCACCATTTTATGACGTGTTGTCATTCCTCCCGGTAAAGTAAACCAGAGGTAAAAATTAATAGACCCACAAACGGATCTTTGTGTGGGACTACTGGTAGGGGAACATCAGTCATAGTAGACAAATGCAAACCATTTCGAAGCACATAAAATTCGTGAAAAATCACTCAAAGTACGACAATGATTTATGCTTTGCGACAAAGGAACTTGCGTGGAAATAGGAAATACGTGCAACAATCATTGCATTAATTATTTTTTAGGTTTTAATAGGACATTTCATAAATATTTTGAAGAATTTTTCTGGGTTCTCTTTCTATCGTTTCAATTACCATTCAACATGGGCTCATCTACAGGAATTATGCGTTGTAAAAAATCTATGACATTATTCGCAACTTGGTGCATAAGTCAGGACGCGAAACATTTCATGGTAATTAAAAGACAACATTGAAAAGCCGAAAATATTCTTCAAAATTTGAATCAGTGAATTTTTACCGAAATGGAGCCTACAACTTTTCAAAACTCATTCCAGAAACTTCAACAAAATTTTGAAACTCCCTCCCTACACCTTTGAAAGTTTGTGGGTTGACTCCTTCAAAACCAAATTATACGAATATCTCATGAAGCATTATATATTTTGAAGTTTATATACCTGTCTTTTTACCTAAAATATTATTTATTATTGTAGAATTTTCTTTAACAAATGATTCCTTATCAGGTATTAATTTTTTATTGTGTACCTGGTAAAAACTTAGATAAGAATCGGAGCAAATGTTTTCACTCATATGTACTTGTGGGCACATGGGTTTGCAGTAGGATAATATATTTTATAACTATCTATATATCAATCTAAACACCGAATTTCTTCTCTGTATATACTCTGTGGCCACGAGCTCCCGTAACAACCATTCGCGTGTAGTCTCACCGTGGACGGATGATCCCTTCCTTCCACCTATGCCCTCTCTTCTGTTTCATCACTACGCTATCGAACTCCTTCGCACGCCGGCCATCCATCTCAGCCCTTTGGCCGTCATTCATCCCTCCTCTACCCTCTTTCCCTCCAACCCGCCACGCTCACGAGTCGTCGCTGTGGCGCGGTGACGGTGAAGCAAGGAATCGTATGGAAGGGGTGGAAAAGCTCATGGAGAGAAGGGTGGATGTGTGGAGACGAACCGATAGATAGACCGCCCCGCCATAGAGACACGAGGAGTGTTCGATAAGTCTTACTCTCTCTCCCCCTCTTCCACTTACTCTGTCGACCCTCGTCCCGTTCTATAGATGCTCTCTGTGTATGGGTGGCTCTTTTTCTCCCTCTTCTCAACTTCGTCGCCTTCATGTGTAGTAATCGACAATAGTGACTACGCGAGCGACCGGTATCGAGTGATATGGCTTCCGACATTGCGGAATTCGTATGACAACAATGACCATCTTCTCAGTGTCCCCTGCCTTGATGTGTGAAATACGATCGAAATGGGACCGTTATTGCTCGATAACTAACGTAGTCTTAAAAAACCTTTGTCGGAAAGGCTGCTGAACGAAAATACCTTTTCTGCATGATGTATTTTATGGTTTCCGTCGAGTTAGTTGACGCTAAAGTGTGACTTCTTTCGTTGCCGTCTCTTGGAAGCGAGGAAATTAGGTTATGCGGTGGTGACAGATACATTTTAGATACCTATTTTTTCTTGATAAGATCATACCGAGTTAGAGAATAGCCAAGGGAAGATCAAGGATCTTACCGATCGTTAGTCATCGAGTGATATGAGTTCCACTGATGCGACGTCTCATACCTCATTGATAAAAACTCTATGGGCGGATTGCTCGAACGCTGTTTACCCGATGCGAGGAATCGTCGTCTATACATCGTCTACGGTGACAATGTCTACCCGCCGCCTCACTTCCATTTGCTAGAACGCTCTTCTGCCGGAGACTTCCGCGACAACGTGTACACAACGGCCAGATTCGTTCGCCGGCCCGCGAGTTTGTGGCAACGCCGGAACAGGTGTTCATAAAACTAAGGAATATCGCAAAGAGAACGAAATTTCAAATGAAGATAGACCAACAAATTTTTAACGATCATAAACCATTTCAATGTTCACTTCATATTTATTGATTTGAGAATAGTTTTTAATTCAATTTTACCTATGTCCTAAATGAAACATTTCGCGACAAAAATCACCGTATATAATATATGAACTCTCAAATACATATTTACATGCAAAAAAGACAGTAGAAAATATTTGTCACTACTCAAGTATTCCCAAGTTAACGATTTCAAAAAGTTATGGAATTTCGCAATGTATCTCTCTCTTGCAGTTACCAATCCTTAGATTGGTTTGAAAATAGACCTCCATTCATCTCTTTTCTGAGCTTTCATTTTCATTTCTTCATAGGATGTTGCCCCAGTATCCTTCCTCACTTGCGCCAGATATTGTTCCCTTGGCCTCCCTCTGTATCGTACCTCCTCCACAATTCCCTCTAACACACTCTTAACTAGACTCTCTTGTCTCAATATATGCCCCACCAATTCTGTTCTTCTTTTCACAATACTCTTCCTTAGTTCATTCCCCTTCTCTCTCACTCTCTTAAACACTTCTTCATTATTAACTGTCCATCCAACTGATTCCCAGCATTCGTCGATAACACCACTCTTCTAAAGCATCCAGTATTCTTCTTTCTTCCTTTGCAATGGTCCATGTTTCACATCCATATAGAGCAATGCTCCACAGGAAAACTTTTATCAATTTTTTTCCTTATGTCTAGGCTGATGTTTCTTGCAGTTAAAAGTTTTTTCTTCTTGTTGAAAGCTATTTTAGCCATGAATATTCCATTTCTAATTTCTCTTTTGTTTCTTGCGTCACCTGTTATTATCGCCCCCATATATTTGAATTCATTGACCATTTGTATGTTTTTGCCTTATATACTTAATTTACAATTAACATATCCCTTTTTATTGCAACCCATTCCCTTAGTTTTTTTATTGTTTATTCTCATATTGTATTCCTTTCGTATTGTATCATCCATATTTTTCACTAGACTCAGTAGTTCTTCTTCACTTTCTGCTAAGATCACTATGTTGTCCGCAAATATTCGCATGTCCTCTTTAATTCCTTGTATATTTACCCCTCCGCTAATCTTTTGGCGTATCTTTTGAATTGCTTCTTCTATGTACAGGTTAAATAGAACTGGTGATAATGCACAGCCCTGTCTCACGCCTTTCTGGACCTCTGCTTCTTCCCATTTCTTTCCATTTCTTATTACCGATTTTTCATTTACATATAGGTTCCATATGACCCTTCTATCCCTGAATTTCACCCATATTTTCTTTAATAAAATAAATAATTCGCAATGTCTGTTAATATTAATTGTTTGTCGATGAAAACCTTGTTTGAACGTTCTATTTAGTTAGGAATACATAATTTTTAGCGTAATTACAAATAGGCCATAAAAGTTTTTCCCGTAAATATTTCTCTTCTTTCATACTCTTTTAAGAAACTTACTGTATTTGTCAACCAAACATATTCAAGTTTGTAATTTAAACTGCGATATGCAGTTTAATTCATGCTAAAGGCAGTTTAGCATACCGTAATCTGTAAATTACCAACCTATGTCTGGGGCTCTTGCCTCAAATTTTGATCGCATCGAACGAAGGGAGCATAAATTAAAACAATTTTTCCCTTGCGGAGAAAAGCCTGCGTTGATAGTAATGGTAGAGAACAATAGGAACTGAACGCCAGATAAAGTTTTCATTCAATAATTTTCATTTCTACTTACAAGAAATGGGATATTTATGAAGGTAAATTCCAATAATATTGTTAAGCGGCAGAGTAAAAATAAAATAAATGGGGCTGATAAAGGAGATGGATCAATTAAGCGGAGAGTCAAGGCTTCTAGAAAATATAAAAAAGAGGCTCTCCTAATTCCATTCATATTATTTTGGAATATGTATATGCGTTCGGACACAAGAGCAAGTGCGAGAAAATTATGTCCTACCCAACTTAGACCTGACTCGGGCAGAACCGCATAACACGGTTGTTTTTAATTCCTGGTGGAGGTCCGGGGGCGAAGCTGCCGGCATAGGGGAATCGTATTCCACTAATCTATTGTATCAATAACCACTACCCTAAAGGTAAAATGAGAATGTTCATGTATCTATTAATCAGGTAAACAGAAAATAATCAAGTATAATACTAAATAAGAAGAAAAAAAAAATTGATCAAAATGGAACCACTATCTGTAATTTCTATTACCCCACATTGTAGATCCTATGCTAACATGGCTAACTTTTGTAATAATAATACATCCTCTAAAGGCTATCTTTTTTACTTACTGAATGTGAGGTCTTTAAAGAAACATTGGGATGAACTTAATGTGCTGCATAATCAACTTAACAAATTTAACCATGTCTTTGGCTTTGCCCTAACTGAGGTTAATGTAAAATTGTCAGAAATACATCCCTTTCATTTAATTGGATTCACTTCCTACCATAAGTTAAGACAAAATCAAAGAGGAGGGGGAATTATTTTCTATCTAAAGGAAAATATACCTGGTCAGGTGATTGATACTGAGATAAATGAGTGTGAATCTCTTATATTGACGACTAACTTTGGCTCTCAAACTATGTTAATAATAAACATTTATAGACCACCACATAAAAACAAAAAGGAGTTTCTTACTAGTCTAGAAGCATTCATTGAGAGCAGAAATGAAAAACAAATAATACTACTTGGGGACTTTAACTTAAACTTAAAATCTAAGAGGGATACCACTGTGGCAGAATATAAAAACATCCTTGCTAACTGTGGTTTCCTGACCTACATTAATAAAAACACCAGATTAGAAATAAGAAACGATAAAGTCATAAGATCTTGCATTGACCATATTAGTGTTAGAGGTTTGCATTATAATATTAATGGCTTCATTATAAATACAAAACTCTCTGATCATTTTCCAGTTGGCATTTTCATCCACACTAATGATGACATACCTGACACCAACTCCAACTGTTCTTCCTCCTACCTTTGTAACTGGATAGTAAGGCAGATGATGAACAACATAAACTGGTTGAAACTATTAACATTAAATGACCCAGACTGCATATATCAGCAACTTCACGAACAACTGAGTCACATATACGTGAAGGCCACCGTCAAAAAAACAAACAATAACAGAGTAAAAACGTATAAGCAACCTTGGATTAACGATATAATTTATTTTGAAATACAGAGAAGAGATGCATTATTTAGAAAGTGGAAATCTAACCCAACAAAAGATTCACATAGACAGAATTACAAAATACAAAGAAATAAAGTCACTGCCTTGCTAAGAAAGACCAAAAATAACTTCTACAAATCAAAATTTGTAAAACATAAAAATAACATTAGAAAAACCTGGAAACTAATAAACAATCTCAGAAGAGCTCCAAACAAAACAAATGTTGACGCACTAATAAAAAGTAACTTTCGGAAAGAGTGGAATGTAAACATTGTTTGCGAAGCTTTTGCTTCACAGTTCACTAGCAATATTAAAAACATACTGCCAAACTGCTCACACCACCTCCTCAGTGATTGTAATATTAATATTAGCCCCCATACCTTCTCACTAATGCCAATAACGGCAATTGAAGTACGCAATATCTTAAACAACATGAAGAAAAAAAGCCCTGGATATGATAAAATTAGATTGGTGGACCTTACATATAGACAGGAATTAACCACAATAATATCAAAGTGGATAAACCTAAATATCGAACAAGGAAAGATGCAAGCTAATTTAAAACTTGCAACAATTAGGCCAATTTATAAACAAGGAAAGAGAAATGATACTAACAACTATCGTCCAATATCTATTCTTCCCTCACTTGATAAAATCATGGAACGCTATGTTGCCAACCAGTTGAGAGGTTTTCTTGCTAAATTTAATGTCATCACTCGACACCAGTATGGATATCAACAACAAAAAAGTACTAAAATTCTTCTTGAAGACTTCAGCGAAGACGTTCGGAAATGTCTAAATAAGAAACATTCCGCACTCGCTGTGTTTATCGATTTTCAAAAAGCATTCGATACAATCGATATAAAATTCTTTTGAAAAAACTGGAACGATCAGGAATACGTGGAGCACCGCTCTCCTGGCTTAGATCTTACCTCAGCGACAGGAAAATAGTGGTCAGGTTGTTCGATCATCACAGCACAATAAAAACCATAGAAACTGGTGTTCCACAGGGATCCATTTTAGGACCAATTCTATTTCTTTTATACATCAATGATATACCTGACCATATTAAAAGATGTAAAATATATATGTATGCAGACGATATCGCTTTACTTTCGACCAGTAAGTCCTTTGAGATGGCAAGGCAAAAACTTGAATCCGATTTTTGTGCCATCCAAAGATGGTGTCATAACAATAAATTAGTAATTAACAATAAAAAAACTGTTACTTTACAATTTATCAGTGTTAAAGAAAAAATAAAAGCTATAAACTTAACGCTTCATTCCCACTTATGCTTGCACTTCACTCAGGGCTGTCAAACAAGCAATACCTGCCGCTTATATTCATGTGTATTAATTTCCCAGGTTGATAATTTTAAATACTTAGGTTTGATTATAGACGAAAAATACAATTTTAGGCCACATTTGAATTATTTGTGTGGAAAGCTTCGATGCATTCTCTTTCAATTATCTCTTTTAAAATATACGTTGTCAACTGAGGTGAAAAAGTTACTTTACCAAGGATTAGCCGAAGCTATCATACGATACGGACTAACCGTATGGGGTACAACGTACCGAAGTTTTTTATACGAGGTATTGAAAATTCAAAATAAAATAGTAGCCTGTCTGGATGTAACTGAGTCCAATGTATCAAATATATATATGAAATTAGGTTTATTACCATTACCAGAACTTTTTCAGTATGTAATAATATGTGAAAATGTTTTCCAAAACAAGTTTAAAATACAAAGAATTGTTAAACATAATATTGGACTTCGCTGTATCGAAAAATATTATGTTCCAAAATGTAATAACAGGCACGGTAAGAGTTGTTTAATGTATATTGTACCAAAGATATTCAATAAGCTACCACAAACCTTACGTGAAACTGAAAAAATCTCTGTATTAAAGAGAGAAGTAAAAAAATGGTTGTGGAATAAAGAAATATGCAATTGAGTCAATAGGGTAAGCTAACAGCTGATAAAATTAAATGTTGTGAACTTAATTTTAAAATAATATACCAAGTTCTTGAACTAAGAAGTTTACATATGATTTTTTAGAAATTTTTATAAATATGATTTATCCATTCATAACTTTTATTACATTTTGGAATATAATTATGTTTTCTTAAAAAATTTTTTATCTGTTTTTGACTGAAAAATGCTGTGCATTCTATAAAAATAGTTAAAAAATAAACGAAACAAAGGTAGATTTTAATGTTGTGATTGAAATTGTACTTTTTGTTTTGTGTATATTTATGTATTTTATTACTATTAAATGGGTTTGTCTTTTACTTTTAACAAATTATAATTTCTGACAATTGAACAGGTAACTAAATACATTATTACATTTTTATTTATTTATTTATTTTTTATCTTTTTTTAAACTTGAACTAATGTACTAATGTATAAATATAGTATTTAATCGATTTTAAATATGTATTGAACTACCTAGTGAAAATAAATAGACATAAATAAGAGCACCTGCCGACAAGCCTGGAAAGGCTTAGCAGGACTTAAAAGGTATCCTATGTATGTTATGTATGATAAATGGCTTGACTGTATTGTATATATCAGTTTGCTATAATAATAATAGCGATCGTAATTTTATAATATAAATAATAATCTTCGAATGTATGTATTTGCTATGGTGAGTGAAGCGAGCCGTCAGCGACTAATTTATATATATTACAATTCTTTCAATATAGTATACAAGCAGCCAAAGTTTTTAGGAGGCACACTTCACTGTACGAATGATGACTCGCTCGTAAGTATGTCGCTGTTTTAATTTTATCAGTTCATTTCATTTCTGCGGAAACTCATTTCATCTGCTTGACTGAGCTGTTACATTTGCTGATAATTACCCTATCTCATTGTTCTTTATTCATTCTCATTATACAATTCAGAGTGCAACAAGACCGAGCACTCAACGTTAAGACGAAATAAATTTAGATCAGGGAATACAATCCATATAATCTATGAATCATAGAAGGTCACAATCTTTGCATTTTCACTCACCGTGATAATAAAGTATTGTAAGTTTGGATAAGGGTTCGGTTGAGAGATGCAAGGGAAAAGCCGGGAATCTTGGTTTCACACGTTTAATCTTTCAAAGTACGTTTACAATACAGACCGACAGACCGTTCCCCATCGTGGTTCAAACCAGACTCCACGAGAGCCTCCCACGCCCGAGCCTCGCTCCCGACGCGTCGCTATCTCCAAGCGTGCTGATGTTCGCGGAAAAGCCCAACGCCCGAGGGCGACCGTTGGCTCAGGAATCAGAACGTGCTGATGTTCGCGGAAAAGTCCAACGCTCGAGGGTGACCGTCGGGAGACAAGCCGCGGCATAGAAGACTCCTAATATGGTCATGGAAATGTCCACCAAGGATTGCCTTATAAGAACATGACAGTGTCCATACTTACATCACTCACCTCCAAAAGTGAGTTGCTGATTATTCCATAACAGCAACTCTTAAAACATAAAAACATGACACAATATATCAAATGCACTTCATAAAGAATACAACACACATCAAAATTATTCATTAAAACCTAGTATAAAAACCCAAGTAGAGGCATCCTCGTTAAACAAAAGAAATTAAGAACAATACACTGCAAGAATCAATTCAGAATACACTAATACTGTCATTAATCTGTCTTCCCGATCAGTCTTACAAGTTGAGAGTGACCATTGAAATATAAGTAATATTACTACAAATACCAAAATTGCCAAATATACCCAATAACGTTACATACCCCATTCCCATTAACGATTACGCGGAACCGGCTCTACGCATAATTCCTCTCCACCGTCCAACCTCACCCGAATCCTTCTTCACCGGGCATCTCCCCTACCCTTTCGACATTTCTTAAGTACTTCTTCGCGCTTCCAATACCCCCCCCCAACTATCAGTGGCATCCGAGATGAGAGGTGTATCCAGGAGAAAGTGATGGAAATGTAACCAGCACCCCTGAACCAGAAACTCCAAAATTCACTGTGACATGTGGCGAAAGGAAAGGCGCCTAGATGAACCAAAAGAAGCCGAAAAGAGCAAAAAGGACTTCAAAGACCTCTCTGAACAGGCAAAGTGATGAAAAAATGGGGAAAAAGTTAAATGAACGATCGAAATCTACAACTATGGGTGAAGACCCTTCGGACAATGATGAAGATCCCACCCCTTTTCCCCTCCCTTTCCCCATCCCTTTTCCCCTCCCCTTCCCCATCCCTTTTCCCCTCCCCTTCCCCATCCCTTATCCGAAACAAATCTCCAGCGTCCCATGTACTCGATACCGTACGTACCACTGACTCTCCAGCATCTATTTATCCAACCCCGAAACACTCTGCGCTTCCCAATTAAACTACAAATGTCTTCATTTCCCCCCTTACGCGCTTAATTCCGCCGCCATCCGCCCCATAGGTATTCTATATCCCTCCCCTACCCTACCATTGCTATACGCCCTCGTGTGTCGTCCTAAACGCCCACCACGGCCACGAGGTGCTTATATTCATCCCGTACCTCCTTAAGGTTTAAATTGAATACCAAAACCCACGTTTTTTCGTCATAACTACATCATGCTGCCGTTCAACATTACCCCGCTATGCAGCGTATTTACCTCTTGGACAACGACCTCTTCAAGAATGACCGATCCCCACACCCTACCAAAATGACAAAAACCCAACATTTAATACAGACATATTCCTACCAAATATTGATCCTATTCACAACACAATATAAGCGATTATTACCGAATAAGAAGCACACATACAAGATATCTTAAATAAAACAGCACACACGTGTCCCCTTTCTTAGTATATTGTTCCATTCAATTCAATCCAGCACCATAAGGAACACACACACAATAAACCCTGAAAGAAAGCACAGCACACACACGTCACATTTCCCACCAAAATCTCCCATTGTATTCAATCACTACTCATCGGACAGGGAGGGCAACCGCCTTTGGCTCCGCAGGTGATAAGGGAACACGGGAGGGGGTGGCGATGGCTCTCTGGGCATACGAGAGCGTATCGGGTAGGGGGACCGATGCACTGCGCCTTGGGAGGAAGGTGGGGGTAAGTATGGCGAAGCGGGAGGGGAAGGTTGGGTGGCCTCTCCACTCGCCTCCTCGTCGACGATGTACCCTTCCTCCGATCCCTCTCCTTCTTCCCCTCCACTGTCCTTCTCCGCGGACGGCAGTGGGGAGGACTCCTCTATCTCCTCCCACTCGTCCTCCTCCTGAAGGGGGGGAGAAACCGGCGCCGCGATGCCTGGCTGAGGGGGGACTTTCCGCGATGGCCGTCCTCGACGGCGATGTTCACCAATTTCTACGACAGGGGGAATAGCACCACGATAAGGCTTCACTCGATTTCTATGGACCACTAGGGCGCGAAATGGAAGCTCCAGCAAGAGGTTGCACTTGGATAAAACTTTTAGGTCTTATACGGGCCTGCCCACGGCTTATGAAATTTTTTCACTTGTCCCATCTTTAGGCTCGGATCACTAAGGAATACATAATCACCTTTCTTATACTCCCACAATTTCCCCTTTGGCATCGTAACCTGTTGCCGTTTCCTCTGTGCCTGTCTGTCTTTCCTCGCGCACTTTTTCCACATTTCCCGCAACCGCCTCCTCAACGCCGTGACTGAGTGATGCTCAGATTCCTCACCCGCTTTTTGTCCACATTCAAACGGTGTTACTACGGTTTTTCCAAACACAATTTCCTGCGGGGAGAATCCTGTGCTCGAATGAATATTTGAGTTATACGCGGCCACCGCATAGTCCAGCCACTCGTCCCAATCATTGTTTTTCACATTTACGTAATGGCTCAATATCTGTGCTATGGAACGATGAACCCGCTCGCAACGTCCGTTTCCCTCGGGGTGCCCCGGGCTGGTTCTTAATTGTTTGACACGCAAAAGCTTACATACTCCCTTGAATAGTTCCGACATAAAATTACTCCCTTGGTCAGACAAAATCACCTCCGGGACGCCAAATTTCAAGATCCATCGTCTCACCAGAACCGACGCTACGGTTTCCGCCGTCTGATCAGGTAGAGGCACCATCGTCACATATCTCGAAAAATGATCAATTATTGTCAAAATATACTTATTCTCCCGGGCTGTCTTTGGCAGAGGACCAACGACATCTACCGCAATGAACTCAAAAGGGCTTTTGGGTGCGGGCAACGCTTGCAAGGGGGCTCTACTTTTCCCATAGGGACTACGCCTACTACAAGCAATACAGCTACGCACGTGCTCCTCCACGTCTCTTTTTAGACTGGGCCACCAAAAATTCCGTTCTACCTTGTCCGTGGTGGCCGCCACTCCACCATGCCCTGATAACACATGTTCGTGATTCCACTGTAGGATCTCCTTTCTTAATCCGACAGGGACAACCACTTTACTTCCACATCCCGTCTTTCTATAGAGCACTCCATTTCGGGATTCGAACCCTGCGCTTCCCTCCCATTTCGCGCAATCTCCGTCCTTCGCTTGTTCTGCCCCGAAGTCTATCTCATTTTCAGCGATCACCTTGCACACCTTTCTACTTAGCGCGTCAGCGTTCAAGTGCTTTTTGCCTGGCTTATGCGTCACTTCATAGTCATACTCTCCCAGTTTGAGGGTCCATCTCAGTAATCGACTGCTTGGGTCCTTTAGCCCGAATAACCACTTCAATGCTGCGTGATCAGTCACTATGGTGAACTTCCGTCCATACACATAGCAGCGAAAATGATTAATTGCCCACACCACCCCCAGCAACTCTTTCTCAGTTGTTGTATACGCGATTTCAGGACTTGTCAGCTGTCGAGAAGCGTACGCCACCGGGTGTTCCTCGCCATCGTGCACTTGAGAGAGGACCGCACCTATTGCATAATTACTTGCGTCGGTGGAGATAATAAAGGGAATAGAAAAATCTGGGTATACCAAAACAGGGGTGCTAGTTAATGCTTCCTTCAACGCTTCCACCGCGTCGTCACACTCAGGAGTCCACACGAACGCGGTCCCTTTTTTCAATAGCCTAGTTAAGGGCCGGGCAATTACCGCATAATTGCTTACGAATCGGCGATAGTAGTTCGTTAGCCCTAAGAACGACTGCGTCTCCTTTACTGTTTTAGGGGTAGGAAAATCCAGCACTGCCATCACTTTTTCCGGGCCTGGGCGCACTCCGTCTGCGCTGATCACATGGCCTAAATAATTAACTTGCGGAAGCGCAAAATGACATTTTTCTAACTTTAGAGATAGGCCTGCTGCCTCGAGTTTGTCAAACACACGCTCCAACCGACTTGCATGTTCACTCACCGAACTGCTAAAAACAATAATGTCATCCAAATACACTAAACACTCATTGGGACTGAGTCCTCTCAGGATACCATTCATGAAACGCATAAACGAACTTGGGGCGTTCCGCAGTCCGAAAGGGAGACGGACATACTCGTAATGACCACTGTTCACAATAAATGCCGTCTTTTCTATAGATTCCGGAGATAACGGAATCTGGTGATACCCCGCGACCATGTCCAGGGTGGTGAAGTATCTACAGCCTCCTAGGTACTCCAGGGTTTCGACAATGTTGGGCAACGGGTACACATCGGGCTTTGTGATCGCGTTCAGTGCACGAAAATCTATACAAAATCGATAACACGGTTTCCCGTCTAACGACTTCTTCGGCACAATGACAACTGGTGATGCCCACGGACTATTACTGGGTCTTATGACTCCACTAGCCAACTGCTCTGCCACAAATTCCTCAATTAACGGTTTAAAATGATGTGGGGTCCGGTAAGGCTTCCGATAAATGGGTCGCGCGTCACCGGTTGGTATCTCATGCGATGTTAAATGAGTGGCGGGTGGACTCTTTGAGTACGCGAACAGCTGACTGTGCCTTTCCAACACAGGAAGCAATACCGAGCGCTCTTCCGATTTCAAATGACTGAGTTTTTCGGCAATTCGTTCCTTTACATCCCCCTTTACTTCAGCCACCACACTATTCACTAGGACCCCTCTCTCATCCTCCCCGCCATCATCTGGCTCTTTTGCTACTTCACTCACCCTTACTATTAGAGTCCCCTTATTTAGGATCACATCATCAAACCCAAAGTTACTTACGCGTGTCAGCGCACACCCCTCCTCGTTCACCTTACTTATGCTCCGGGCGACCCAGCACTCCTCCATCTCAAGCGCCGGTTCGAGGACACACTCCTCGCCTTCTCTCCATCCGTCTCGTGGTAAGGGGAGGGAAACCACTCTCACCGAACGGGCAGGGATGATTTCCGCCGCCCCCAGCCGCACCGGCACCTCCACGCGGTAACGGTGTCCTTCCGAGACCCCGGTCCTCGTAGGCGCAGACTCCCGCGCGCGCACGCCCGCTTCCGCCGGGTGTCCTTGCGCTGCCCAAGGCGAAACTCCGCCCCCGTCGCTCGGCAAATCCTCCGTCCGCTCCGCCGGCCGCATCCGCGTCACCTCCGGCGAATCCTCACTCACATTGCGCGGTGATATGTTGTTCTGCTCCGCTGTTTGCGTGTTTCCGATCGGCTGTTCCGGCTGCTCCGTCGCTGCTCCACTTCTTTTGCCCCGTCGCCCCCTTCTCCGACCCTTTTTCCGCCCCCGCGCCGTCGACATCTCCGTCTCGCCCGTCACTCGCGCCGTCTCCCGCGGTTCTCTTTCCCAACCCCCATTTAACACTATTGTCTTCCCCGAAATCGTCACTTTTTTTCCTCTTACGTCAATTACGGCCCCACACTCCCTCAGGAAATCCACCCCTAGGATTCCGGCGTAATCGCCCAGGCCATCGACTACTTGGGCTCGCAATCGATGCTGGCACCCCCCTATACTAATGTCCATCACCACTTCTCCATGGTTCCACACCATTCCTCCGTTCAGCCCCCGTATTCGATACCATGATCTCGTGGGCACCCGGTTACCAATACAGTTCTTCGACAACAAGCTCACCTGGGCTCCGGTGTCGAGCAACATCCGCCTCTTTTGTCCCCCGCACGTCGCTAAGATGATTAAATCTCCTTCTTCGCCCCGGCGACAAATGCGTGAGAACGCGAGTTGGGGTCTCAGCGGGCGGTATGCTTGACCCCTCCGTCGTTTAAATCCCGCCGTAACCCTTGGCCCCCCACTCGTCTAGGCTGTCGACACTCCCTCGCCCAATGACCCGCTTCCCCGCAGTTGTAGCATTTCATGGCGTCTTGGCCCCGCGGACACTCCCGAGCAAAATGTCCGTCCTGCCAACAGTTGTAGCAACCCCCAGCGGCCGACATGAATACTTTCCTGGGTTCATTCACTGGTCTCGCTCGCCTTTCCACCTCTCTCACGCGGACCGCAGCCGCCACCGTGGCATCTAGTGACTCGGGCATCGCAAGCCGGGTGTGTTCGCCTATCCTCCCTACGAGGCCATTCAGAAACGCGTCCAACGCCCGCTCGTCCGCCTCCGCCCGCCGAACTGCAGCCTCCCCCGGGTTTTCTTCCGTCTTTATCGTCTGTATATTTATGCAACGTATCCGGTCGGCGAACTCTTCAATTCCTTCTCCCGCCTCCATCCTCACATTTGCTAACAATTCCCTATAATACCGGCGGTTCTCCACGCCACCGTACCTCTTCAATAACAAGTCTTTTGCTGTGTCGTAACTCGTCACATCCCCCGCTTTTTCGTGCGCCTGCATAAACCCCGCCGCCCCTGCTCGAAGTTTCAGCACCAAAGCACCTAACTTGTCCCCGTCACTCCATCCGCCGAAGTCGGCCGCTCTCTCTAGACACGACACAAACCCTTCTACGTTCTCTCCTCTCGCCCCCGTGAACGGCTCCACAGCAGATAACGTCGAGTACGATTTAGTCCTAGATTCATTTCTCGCAGCACTTTCTTCCCTTCCTTGTTTCAACACTCTCAACTGCTCGCTCAATTCGTCCAACGCCTGTTGAAGTTCTATTTCACGTCCTGCCATGCTCACACGTCCCGCCATTTTTCTCACCACTTACTCTATTTACGGCTTATTTTACAACTCTTCGAACTCGCGGATCCCACTTCTGACACCAATTGTAAGTTTGGATAAGGGTTCGGTTGAGAGATGCAAGGGAAAAGCCGGGAATCTTGGTTTCACACGTTTAATCTTTCAAAGTACGTTTACAATACAGACCGACAGACCGTTCCCCATCGTGGTTCAAACCAGACTCCACGAGAGCCTCCCACGCCCGAGCCTCGCTCCCGACGCGTCGCTATCTCCAAGCGTGCTGATGTTCGCGGAAAAGCCCAACGCCCGAGGGCGACCGTTGGCTCAGGAATCAGAACGTGCTGATGTTCGCGGAAAAGTCCAACGCTCGAGGGTGACCGTCGGGAGACAAGCCGCGGCATAGAAGACTCCTAATATGGTCATGGAAATGTCCACCAAGGATTGCCTTATAAGGACATGACAGTGTCCATACTTACAGTATTTATTTTCCCTCTTAATCCATATCCATTGTTTAATAAATCAATCATTCAAATGCCCCTAGTTAGCTTCGTGAATTGTTATCCACTTTGGCTAAGTGAATAAGTTAACCTATTTATCAGAGATCATTATGAGCGAAACTACTCTATCTATGGTAACTCCTACAGCCAACAGTCCTTTTTGATGGCTGGATGAGAATCATCATTGTACATTATTGGAGGCTGGGTGCAGGAAACTCGGTCTTAACCCATACATTTTTTTAGATAAATTCAAGGAGAATGAATTTTATGTAGATTATATACAAAGAAATTGAGCTTCAGTTCTCCATACCCTTCGCTCTCTTTGCTACATTTACTAAATATTTTTGGAACTTTATATTTTCCTTTTTATCTGGGCAGATTTTCTGTTAGCAGCATCAAGTAGTACCAAAGTTCCCCGAGAGAGTGCAGGCTTCCAGTTATTTCGCTCAGGTTATTTTTCGGTTTACCAAAATATAACAAAGTACTCAGGTTAACCTTCGCTGAAATTAACCTGTTTTTAACCGGTTATCCTAAGGAAAAATAACTGTTATGGATATAACAGGTTATACGTATTAGCCCATTCCTAACAAGCATGCACTACACTATAAATATGCTACAGAGGGACCGTTAATATTTAAGTATTTTGCAACTACATAAACGGACAGAGATTCAAGAATTATGCTGAAAACATGTATAGTTTGCTGTAAGTACTAGGTAGCAGATAAGGATACAAGTGTTAGGGAGTACTACTACTACTACTGATAATAAGAGCTACACTATCTATCGACGGGCAGCGGCCTGCCACGATGGAAACACTGGTTCCCGATCAGTCACCTAAGTTAAGCATCGTTGGGCTCGCCTCGAGTTTGGAGGGGTGGTCCCCCGATTCGTCCGAGTGCTGTTGTCCCTGTCTGCACGTGGCGGAAAGTAAGTGCGAAATGACCTTAGACATCAAAGCACGTTAAACAAAAATACTACTTCAACTACCTATAGACAAACCTAGGTATAAGTCACATTGCCAGCTGTAATGGTCTCTTGTCGTTCGGGGGAAAAATTACATTCTAAAACCGTCCTTTCTGCAGCCTAGTTCTCTAATTTTATTCTCATTATCTGATCTACCGTAGTATGTCGGATCTCGTAAATTATTATAAATGTCGTCCGAGAATATATCGGTTTGAAACTTACATAAAAGATTAAGTCTTAAATTTTAATCGTCGGTCTGAAAGTGATTCCCATTCCAGTTGCTGCAAAAGGTCAGTAACACTAACGAAATTTTCATAACGGCCTTTAACGCATCTTGCCGATCTTCTCTACACGTGTTCAAACTCACTTTTTAAGCCTACCTCATAAGGATCCCAAATACTGGCAGCGTATTCCTAGTGGGGTCTAACAAGGGAGAAGTTGCTATTTCTCTAACTTTATCGTCGCAATTCGTCCTATTTATGAGTATTGATTTTTGAGTAATGATATCATGGAGTATTGTAAATGGCTTATCAGAGTGTCTGCATGGTTAAAAAATTGACTTTTGTTACAAAAAGAATATCAATATTACAATACAAGAATTTTCTAAGAATAAATAGGTCATTAATCAAATTTATTGTCATAAGTATGTCATTGAACATGTCACTTAATTCATATCGTTCATTGAAATTAACAATTCAATCACCTTACATCAGATGTTCCGTTTTTGCCTGACTGGCTAAGCTCATAAAAATATATTTTGCAGTAATCAACTGATTTCATAAGGGTCGCTGTACTCTACATTCCTTTTTTTGAAATCGCCACTGTATTTCAGCCTTCATTGACGCATAAAATGTTTGCCTTTATTAAGGCACGTATTACGTCGGTTTTTATTTTTTAGGCATGCTTTTATTCGAACCTTTGGTTCGGCATGACGCGGTATTATTAGAAAACCAATATAATAATGTGAAATTCATGATTTCGCGTTTAAAAGCCAATCTGTACTGAATTAATCGAATTATTAAGAAAAATATCTCATTAATTTCCAAGAAAACAAAGCGGTAAAATGCAATATTTTTTCACTTTTATCAATAGAATTTACTAATTAGAACACGTATGCAAAGGTTCACGCAAATCATTATATAGACAAAAATCTCTCCGGCCCCTTGAAAGTTGGGAAAAAGGTGACGAAAACGAAAGCTTAAAAGAATCCGCAACGTTCGCTTATGGTTCGTCTTTACTCCCTGCTATTTTCTTCGTTTCCCGCTTCGTCAGTCATGCCTTCCGAGGTGTCCCCATTTTATCTCTCCTCCCATCTACTACCCGCGGCGCTGTCTTGTAACGTCGGAACCACCAATCTGTCATTTGCAAATTTTCACTCTTTTCCATACCTTTTCATCCTTTTTCCCACAATCGTTTTATCCTCTCATCCCTTCTTGATATTCTGCCACGTAATGGTTTTTTCCACCCGCCCCCATCGCCCGAGCAAACAACGGGATCCTTCAGAATGAATAGACTGTCTTTATAGAGTCGAGAAGACTTTTGGGGTTGATTTGTTGAAATCATTCTCTTTTTTTCACCCGTCCCCTTTTCCGAGAATATTTTAAGGAAATTTCGGCTCACGAATGACATATTTCGGATAATCTGGGCAATATTCCTAAACTACTCGCTGCGGACTTATTTCGCTCGAACGCAAACGTGTTATTTACCGTGATATAATAATGTGACTGAAAGTAAAAAAAAGCGTAGTATTTTGGCGTAGACATTGAATCAAAGAATTTAAATGTAAAATTATTGTAAAATAAGTAAAGATTGAAGTGATTATGAACATTTAAATGATAATCTCGTTTCTTAATCCGTTTTCAGTGATGATAAATATTTGTCAAAAAATATAATGTAATTCTTTATGAAAGTTGCCGCACGCATGTGCACATTAGTAAGATAGACGTTCATTTACCCCTAAAGAGCATAAAGTGGGAATATTTTTCACTCATTTCTAATCAGTCGATTGTAACAATTACACTGGAATTCTTATTAAATATGATGCATGAGAATATTCGCACTTCCTCTTTTCACTCTAAATCTCTCTCTCGTCTGCTGTCTCTATGTTCTCCTTGTCACAGCATACACACCATTCCCACACCCACGTCAAGATCTCTACTGCCTCCTTTTATCTCCCTGCCAAATGCGTAGTTTACTCCCCACATTCTTTCCCTTCCCCTCGTTTGAGTCTCCATAATTTCTCCTTCCTTGTGTCTGCTGTCTTCCTTGCAAGTTGTAGGGCTGTCATTCAAGTTTAAATAAGCAATTAAAAAAAAACAAAAAATCTAGCCCTACAATAAGCAGATATATTGTTATATATATCTGCTTAATATATTATTTTTTTCAAAACTGAAATTAACAGATTCCAAACATTATTGTCGTTCCTATTGAATAAATTATATTCCTGTGCACAGTTTATAATTTCTACTAATTAATGTCATATGAAAAATTATTTTTTTTGCAGATCTACAGTAGCATCTTAAGTTTTAAATCTATTGATGACAATTCGTAACGTATATAATATTTTTAGCATTTTAGAGATTTTTTGTCGAAAATTAAAATTTTTATTTGAATTACATGAATGCGTTTTTGCTAACATCCGCAACAGAATAACTGTAACATGGGTTACGGAGCAAAATCAGTTTTTACCGTTTTACGGCCCTATCTTAAATTCTTATAAATATGGCTATGGCTATGGATTGTATTACATATTTTTAAGTAAGGGGGAATAATTTTCCCATATATTGAGTAATCTGAAATCATGAATAACATGCTTACACAACAACACTATTTATGGTATGTTTTACGTTTTGAATGGACTTACAAGATCCAATGTATATAATGAACCTATTCTTTTTCGTTCGGATTCTCAAATGACTAAAATACTGTAAATATAAGAATAAATCTTTTAAATAAGTAAAAATGTAACATTTGACACATAAGGATTGCCTGAGGCGTTTCCTGAAGTTTTGAAAACTGGATTATGTGAGATCATAAAATAACCCTTTGAAAATACCCTTGAATAATATAAGACCAAGGACTATGATTATTCGTTACGAAAATGTAATAAAAAAAGTTACTCCTTTATTCATATGGGTTTTCTGTGAAAATTGTAATTTGCAATTGCATTAGGTGTTCAACTTTTATTGCATTCATAGACGGGTTATTCCAGTAAGTCTTTCCTGGTTAATATTATGTCATAATTCAATACGGTTTTTACGTGAAAATTCCCGTAATCAGTGCATAAGGACTGCTATAATATTTTAATTTATACTGCATTCACTTCTAGTTTTTTTTTAGGAGAGCAAAATTTAGGAACTTGCTTCTCTTATTCTAAGGTGAACTGGTGTAGTGGGGATGTTTCGATCATTAAAGCGAAAACCTTACCTCTTCTTTTCTTTTATTCAATGCATTCATAGGCGTTTTAACAAATGGTTAGTCCGTCATAGCAACTACCCTCACCACGCGTATTGTTTTTATAATTTCTCCGTTATAAAACTATATTCAAAACTATTTATCCAAATTCTCGCATTAAATTGACTGAGGTGAGATTTTATGGTCTTAAGCAAGCAAGCATCAGGATAAAATGGTTACCACTCCAGAAGTTTTTAATATGAATTTTCAAAATAAAATATTATTTTTTTGTTTTTTAATAGATTAGTATTAGGGACAAACATTTTGGTTTTTTCTTGAAATCGCACAGACTATGCTATTGTTCGGAAATGTATGAATGCTTTTCTGGGCTGTTGAAAATTCACTGGGGCTACGTTGGCATGAGGAAAATGGTGTCGAATGTGATTATAAAAGTTTAAAATATCTCAGTTTTCCTTCATTTGTTTATCGTAATAGAATGCTCAGCGGAGCGAATGACGATTGCTTTTCTCTACTATCCTTTCTTCCTTGAAAATACGTTCAATAATTTTTCATTCAACTAGTTCCAATGATAGAAACGTACGATACGTTGTAATTTATAGTTGTTTTTTTTCGCAATATTGAATCTTCATTATTAGCAATCATAGATCCGAAAATTATTTTGCTGCAGTTCTTTACCGGATTCCCTTATTGCATAATTCCTTTATAGTATTGAGAATTCAAAACTCCTGTATTAAAAATATGTTTTTTTTTATATTTTTGACAAATTTTTGTCACTTTAATTTGTACATTCCTTTAGTCAAAACTTTAAACTTATTAAATTTAATTTATTTCCATATTTTCTCATCCCCATAATTTTAATATCATCATATGAGTAATTTTCGTTGTTGTAATGATCATGACTTGTGTAATTATTAAGGAATACATGAGGATATTGCTATAAAATGGCCTGTATCCAATGACATAGTTCAGCTTAATCATGAATCCTCCTGACAAATCAAGATGATTACTTGATTGTTCCCAAATGGTATCAGTATAAAATTAACCTCTGAAATATTATACATGTACCGTGGCATTTTGAGTTATAATTCACTAAGCATTAAGTAAATAAAAATTGTATGATAAAATTATTTCAACTATAAAAATATGCCTCATTTTACATCCTTAATAATACGCTGTGCATATTTAATTCTTGGACTTCCTCGCTAAGACTTCAAAATTGTTTTCAGAGGGCTGTTAAATGTTATAGTGCCCCACTAACATCATATCTTCTACATTACTTTGCACAGCGTTTTTGGCATGAATATTATGTCTGCAGCCTTTCTAAAGATTTCCGTTTCAACCTCTTTTTGTAGTTTTCATCGTCTATTTACTTTTCATCATTCTTCCATTGAACCAAGCTCAATGTATTTTTCTGACTGTTGGTATCTTTCAATATAAAAAAATATTTAATACATTTATATGCATTTAAATTATAATATGCATTTAACTATGTATATGCTTCACTAGAACCCGTCATACTTTCCTAATATTTACAATGGATTTAATTTGTGCTGCAGACAGAAATATTATAAGGTACTATGGCGCATATTATGTAGGATTTATGAACG
The DNA here is from genome assembly GCA_963573305.1 of Pyrrhosoma nymphula. Taxonomy (NCBI): domain Eukaryota; kingdom Metazoa; phylum Arthropoda; class Insecta; order Odonata; family Coenagrionidae; genus Pyrrhosoma; species Pyrrhosoma nymphula. Next base: position 45,950,739 of record OY754334.1, read on the forward strand.
AGGAAACGGAATTTGGAAGGTAATTACACTTCATGCAAAATATTGAAGCTTAAAAATAAACAAACGGTAACCAAATTCATTATTTCATAGAAGTCCTGAAACGGTCCGGACTAAGTACTGAATTTTTTCTCATGATTTAAAACGTTTAAAAAATCATTTTTGTAGGTTCGAAAAACAGATATGATTAATAGAAATAATAATTTATTTGTTCAAGGATCTTACAAAAGAAAGATATAAGACACGTCATACAAAATTATGTATAAGTACAAAAATTACAATTACATATGGTATGTTTTGGTCACATTAGGTGCCAATGATGTCACACACATTGCAGATAGATAATATTTCAAAATATAGAAAACATGTATATGCAGATCTTATGCTCTTTTGTCCATTTGAAACTCTTCCATGCCATAATAGCCAGATCCAGCTAGAAATACTAAACATTCTGATAAAAAAATTTGTAGAGGGTGTAGATTTGATGTGATTAGGAAGATTATTATAGATGACAGAAGCAGAGTGGTGTGGACCTTTCTGAGAGTGAGAAAATAAACACTGATGGATATGTATGTTTTCTTTTCCGCGAGTGTTATGGTGATGGAATTCTGTGTTCTTTATGAATAGGTCTGGACTGCATAAAACAAAAGTGGCACAGGTGAGAATGTAGAGGGAGGGTAAGGTCAAAATCTTTGAAGAGATGGATTTAAAAATAGAAAGGTCTGAAAATTAAAATTTGAATTACTTGTTACGGGGAGGCCCTCTTTTGGTTTTACACTCTTGTTAGCATCTCCTTATCCTTTCCGTTATTACTGCAATGCGCAATTCACCGCAAACACGGCGAATATTTTGAACTCCTACCATTTCCTTAATATATGTATATGTAGCTCCCCTGTCATTCCCAAGATTCAGCTACCGGAGTGATATGGAACCGACGTCATGTGCCATGGAAATGGAGCTTCTACCTTAAAACTCTTTCAGATGAATAAATCGATGCGTAAGTTTAATCGTTTCAAAAGCAGAAACCTGTATTGACCGGAAAAATTAAACACGTTTTGATGGTATCTCGTCTACAATACAGATGAATAAACTATCAGAGAGATTGTTTTAAATCATGTGATCGCCGGAAGCCAACGTAGACGCAACCAGCGGGAGTACAAATATTGACCACTTGCAGGATAGCTCCTTAAATGAGAGTGACAAGACTATTTTTGCTCTGAAATGAGGAGAGGCTTTGTGGGCAGACGCAGTGGGAGCCAGGAAGGGAATGACGTTGAGCAAAGATGAATGCAGGGTTAGTGGAAAGAGATGGCAACATGTACTCAGGTTTAGGAGAGCGTGATAAGACTCTTTTAAAAGCCTGGAGTGGAATGACATCGTGGCATGAATGTGCACGGAGCTGGACTAATTACTCTCCGCTCGTCAGCTTTAATCTGCAGTCTTCTATGAAAAGTTTTCCTCTTTCAAAAGGAACGAGCTTGCATGCCATTTAATAATTCTCCGTAATTATTTAAGTAGCCATATATACATAGCTATTGCATCCATTTATTCTATTTTCATCATTCTTCGATTACACAAAATTTCAATTGCTTCCAATTTCTTACGTCCTGCAGCTGTTATTGCCCGTTGACATTCTCCAAATATTTGAATAAGAGAATGGCTTCCTTGCTTCTTAGCTTGTATTGGTGGCTTATTGTTGTCCATTCATCTTGTAGAGTGGTAGCAAACTCTTTTTCTCTTATATCGTGCATCGCTTGATATTGCATGTGGTATGATATTTCCACTCGCGAGACCACTTAATTGTTACATCCCGTCGCTCTAAGTTAATCTTTCTTAGAGTGTGCTTGTATAAATAAACTGAAAACATTCTTTTCGAATTCCTCAGTGTAATATTTTGGTTAAAATAGTAACTTTGAAAATCTATCGTTACTTATGGCTTATATCCTCCCGTTGATCCACATACAGTACTCTCTTTTATGAAATAAAAACCTTATATTCCCAATCAAACAATTCTAGTTCAAGTTTGCCTCATTACATCACAAATCAGTTTCATATTGCTAATCTCACATTATTTTTTTCATTTTCTCATTGCATTCAAACTTTTATTGCTCAGGAAATGTTCAATTATCCGTGAATCATCTCGAGCCTCACGATCTAACATATTTCCTAAATACTTCAGAATAATAATAAATATTTGCTCATAACGAATCACCCAGTTGCTCCATGTCACAATGCAATACATAATGTTTTACTTATATCGTAGTGGCAGCAATGAATATCGATAGTTTAGCATTTTGGACACATAATAATACATTGGGATAGTATATTTTAATCAATCATTTATTAACTATCTCAACGCCTTATTTTACTTAGTATTCCACAAAGCGTTACATCTCCCATCGATTGTTATCGCCAGCGATATATCGGTTAGTCCAGTAGCCCACTACTGCAAATTGGTATTCCATTTCGTATTGCATCTGTATCCCATATCGTAGTCTATTCATCGATATATCGAACACGTACTAATTCCAGGACTTCAAACTCTTTAACCACCAGCCGTCGTCTGACCTGAAAATAGATAGATTGAGATCGGAAGTGTTATATCGAATAGTAGGTACGGTGGCCCACCAATTCAGATCGGAATTTTATATCGTATTCCATCAGTGTCCCACATCGCAGTCGATTCATCTAAATATCGCACGGATTCTAACTCCGGGACGACCAAACCTTTTTATTTCCTTGCCGCTGGCTGACCTAAAAAAAGAAGACCCAATCCCCTTTCGCGGGCACACACATACAAACGTGAGCACATCCGCCGGCCGCCCGCAGCCCATATCGCTCATGTCAGCAACTGGTGTGCTTCGGCCTGTCAATTCTGGACGGGCGAATATTTCACCGCTCCCGTGGGCAGCCACGGAGTGGCCACACCCCTGACTCATTACGATTCCATCTCCATGAAACTAACTCCCCTCCACCTCTCACTCACCTCTCCCAAGCGCTCTCCACCATATACATGCATGCATGTCGACCCTTTATGTACTGCTCCTTCTCATCCACACCAACGTTTCGTATAAATTGGACCCACATTTCCACCCCGCTGCTCCTAAATCCAGGCACCCCTTAAACCCCCACACATTGCCTTGGCGGTGCGGATATCACAATTGGCAATGTGTGTGAAAAAAGATATAATCCGTTGTTTGGCATGCTCTTTTCCTGATGAATTCTTTAAATAACATTACTATGCGTAATCTAATTTGGCTTCACAAACTTTCTATTATGCTGTTTGTTCCACTTTTTTCTCATCGGTGGCTCGGTTCGGGTAGTGTCATTTTGAATTGTGGAATCGCTGGGAACTGTGGATATTCCTCGATTGAATGATGAAATGATGATGATCTGAAAGGCGTCACCAACACGAAATTTATCAAAATTATCGCTAGTATCTTTAACGTGATCATAATAGCGTCAACTTCTGCCTGCCCAAAGGGAACACAGTCGATTTGCACAGCTTTAAATTTAACCCAATATGACGGGAAAACTTTCGATAATTCATACAGAACTGCAAGCAATGATGTATGTTTTTCGAATGAGAAGTGGCCTTTAAATCATGAATATTTATTCGACCATTTATCGATAAAATCAAACGACGTCCTTTGGAATTGCTGCAAAGAAAGTTAAAATGCGCGAATTAAAACACAAAGAAAAGCCACATGCTTCATTAAAAACTTCTATGAGAGAGTAGAAAGTGTTACACAGATGATGCTCTTCTTTGAACTACGACCTTGACGTGGTGGAAGGGCTTGTGCGTTCCAATGACCCTAGCGCTGGACTGGCAGGAGTAAGTACATTGCTCCTGGTAGGGCCACCCTTGCCAGATAGGTCGAAGGGTAGGAGACAGACGAAAGGTAGTTCCGTGATGGTGTCACGTTAAAAATACCGTTGAGTCGCGTGGGAATACCTCTCAACTATCACTTCCCAGAACATGAAAGTCATTCAAAGAGAATTGATTCCTGGCAACTACGGGACGCCACCCACTAGGGCGGGTGTCGTGCCCGGCAGCGAGGGAGGCAAGGCCTCCGCGGTCGTCATCACACGAAATCCTTGCACATCAACATCATCAGAAGATACAAGGGAAAGGAGGGAGAAGAAGAAGAAATAGAGGAAGAGGAGGAGGATATCAGTGGTAAAAATAGGAACTTGGAACGTAAGGACTATGATGAGGACCGGGAAGCTTGACAATATTAAGCAGGAAATGTAAAAAGGAAAAATAGATGGTTTGGGATTGTGCGAGGTGAGATGGAAGGATAGCGGGGACTATTGGAGTGATAACTACAAGGTGATCTATAGTGGGGGAGATGAGAGTCAACGGAGGGTAGGCATGGTACTGAACACAAAGTTGGGACTGAGGGTGGTAAACATTGAACAGGTGAGCGACAGGATACTAGTGGTAGAAATAAAAGCACGGTTGACGAATTTCGTACTGGTCCAGGTATACATGCCTACGAGCAACCATAGGGAGGAAGAGGTGGAAGAGGTGTACAATGAAGTAGAAGAAATAATTAGAGAAGTGCCGGGGAAAAAAGAAGAGAGTCAACGGGGGGGGGGGGGTAGGCATGGTACTGAACACAAAATTGGAACTGAGGGTGGTAAACATTGAACAGGTGAACGACAGGATACTAGTGGTAGAAATAAAAGCACGCCCGACGAATTTCGTACTATTCCAGGTATACATGCCTACGAGCAACCATAGGGAGGAAGAGGTGTACGAGCAAGTAGAAGAAATAATTAGAGAAGTGCCGGGGAAGAAAAACCTGATAGTGATGGGTGACTGGAATGCAGTGGTGGGAGAAGGGAGGGACGGATTAGAAGTTTGGGCTAGGAAGAAGAAATGATCGCGGTGAAAAGGCAGTTGAATTTTGTAGAAGAAATAAATTAGTAGTAACAAACACTTGGTTTAAACATCACCCCAGGCGTAGGTACACATGTAAAATGCCGGGTGATACTGGGAGATACCAAATTGATTATATAATAGTAATGCAGAGATTTAGAAACAGTGTAAAAAACTCTCGTAGCTATCCAGGGGCGGATGCGGACTCGGATCATAACTTGGTGATGATGAAGTGTGAAGTTAGATTTAAAAGGGATTGTAAAGGTAGGAAGATAAAAAGTTGGAACCATTAGCATTGAAAGGGTTGAAAAGGAGGGAATACCAAGAGCTGGTAGAAAAAAGCATAGGTGAAGAGAAGCGGATGGGAACCATAGAGAAGAGATGGGAGGTTTTAAAAACAGTCATCGCAGGTGCGGCAGAGAAAACAATAGGAACTGTGGAAAAGAAGAGGGTTAAGAAGCAGTGGGTTACAGAATTCTGTAACCCACTGCTGGGATAGCAGTGGGATACAGAAGAAATGATAAAGAAAATGGAGGAGAGAAGGATATGGAAAAACGTGAACACCGACGTAGGGAAGAGGAAGTACAAGGAATTGAATAATAAACTCAGGTAAGTGACCAATCGGGCAAAAGAAAACTGGTGGAAGGGACAATGTGAGGAAATGGAAAAGATGCAGGAGGAGGTTGAAGTGTGCGCTTTGTACGCCAAGGTGAAAATGTTATCGGGTGGTAAGAGAGGTCAAACGATACCAAAGGTTAAGGACAAAACAGGGAAGATATTAACCGAAGAGGAAGATATACGTGAAAGGTGGAGAGAATACGAAGAGGAGCTATATGACAGCGAGAATAGACCCCTTAGCCTATATCTAGAGGATGAAGGAATAATAGATAAGGATAGCCTCGGACCAGAGTTACTTGAGAGTGAAATAGAGAGGGCATTAAGAGAGATGAAGGGTAGAAAAGCCTTGGGAGCCGATAACCTACCTTCGGAGCTACTGAAGAATCTAGGTAGTAAGGAGAGAAAATCGTTTTTCGAACTTATTCGCATGATCTACGAGGAAGGAGTATGGTCAGAGGATTTCGTGAAAACAGTATTAATACCTATCCCGAAGAAGAAGAAAGCGTCAGTATTCGAGGAGTATAGAACAATCAGTTTAATTTCGCACGCAGCAAAAGTGTTGCTTAGAATACTAAATAGAAGGTTGGAGAGCAGAGCAAAGTGCTATTTAGGCGATGACCAATTTGGATTTAGGAAGCGGAGGGGAACCAGAGATGCGATTTCAGCAATGAGGACACTTATAGATAGAAACATAGAGCATAATCAGGATGTTTTCGCTTGTTTTGTAGATTTCGAAAAGGCGTTTGACAGAGTAAACTGGGAGAAACTAATGCAGATACTGGGGAAAATAGGAATAGATTGGCGTGATAGGAGACTCATCTGAAACTTATATATGGGGCAGAGGGCTCAGGTAAGGGTAGCTGACGGTGAATCAGGGTGGGCAGTTATAGGTCGCGGGGTACGGCAAGGTGCCCGTTGTCGCCTTTACTTTTTAACATCTATGCTGAGGAAATGGTAAGAGAGGCATGGGATGAGCTAGATGTAGGAATGAAAGTAGGAGGCCAGTGGATAAAGTCGGGTAGATTTGCAGACGACCAGGCGTTGGTCAGTCGGTCATCGAAAGCATTGCAAACTTTAGTAGATGCACTGGAAAAGCAGTGTGAGAAATACGGAATAAAGATAAATAATAGGAAAACAAAAGTAATGAGATTCTCTAGGACAAAGAAAGCGAAGCTGGTGATAAGAGTAGGAAGTCACAAACTGTAGCAAGTAGAACAATTTAATTATTTGGGTAGTACGCTAGAAGAAAGAGGACATAGTAGCAAAGAAATTAGGAGGAGAATAGCGCTATCGAAGGAAGCGTTCGATAATAGAAGGGAGCTGATGACGGGGACCTTAAGTAAGGATGTAAAAAAGAGGCTAGTGAATAGCTTGATATGGAGTGTGGCGTTGTATGCGGCAGATACGTGGACCTTGAGAAAGGAAGACGAAAATAGGCTGAAGGCTTTTGAGATGTGGGTGTGGAAGAGGATGGAGAAGGTGCGTTGGACGGAAAGGAAGACAAATGAGGAAGTGCTTGACATGGTGGGCGAGGAGAGGAAACTTATAGATGAGATTAGGGGAAGACAGGGTAGGTAGCTGGAAGCTGTAATGAGGGACGATGGTTTGCTGAAGGCCGTGATAGAGGGAAGGATGTTGGGTAAGCGGGGAAGGGGAAAGAAGAGAATCGGTTTTATGGAAGGGATGAAGAAAGGTAGGACTTATGCTGAGATGAAGAAAGAAATACTAGAGGTAGAAAGGGCACGGCACGTGTAAGAGTTCGTTGGATATTCTCTGACTTTCATCACAACCTACCTCTAACCGGTAGATTACTGTAATGATGATGACACAGATGAAGGATGGACTAGGCTAGCCGATAGAGACTCCGAGGCGAGTTTCAGTACGACACGGAGGATATTATTTTAACCCAGCGCTATATCTCTAGAACTGTTACAAGTGGCAAATAAAAGAGATAATCTGCCGAACTTATTGGTACAAAACTTCCTTCTTTCCACGCACCATTATTGATTAAAACAAAAACGGCGTGACTCTAACATAATACACATCAATGCATATCATAATCATCGTTCACATACAATATACTACCTCTTTTCTCTCCCCCCTTCTCTTACCTATTCCTTTCCCTTACATTGCTAGTATCCTAATATCTGGGTGTATCCCGTGCCTCACGCCTCTGCAGAGGCTCGCAGGCTATTATTATTTGTAGAATTGTGAAGAATTCTTACGAAGAAAAGCAATTAATTTGAGTTGCTTGATGGACTAGGATCGGAGCCTTAGAATTCGAAGAAAGAAAGCAAAATTAGATATTTAACTAGGCATTTGTGTCACACTTGATTCTTTTTACCATGAAAAAATTGCAGTTATGATTTAATTATTTACTTTTTATTTTGCTGTTATTCCTCAATTATTTAGTGAATCCATATTCTTCATATTATTCTTATATCATATATGTTTCTTTCAGCTATGAAAAAATTGGAATTTTCATTCATGAAATATTTCTTTTTATTTTACTGTAAATTAAATTCTCTAATTATTATAGTCAACGTATACTTTTATATCGCTAATGTAAACCACCTAACAAAGCGTTTATATTAGCAGTGGATAAAAACGGAAACAAAAAAGTACATTGTATATATTTATTTTCTGTAAAGGGCATGAACTAAGGGTAGTACAAAATAGATCTATTCTATTCCATTAGGAATTTTTAATAGGTAGATGAGCCTGACTATAACTCTAGACGATATTATATAAATCTCTACTACATGTATTGACAGCACCTCCATGTGAAAATAAAGGTGATAAGCTCTGCTAGATTGAAATAATCTTTTTTTTTTCGCTTGATTTGTGACCGTTGCAGAAAAAACTTCAGAGATCACACAAATTTAAGTACAACGGAAATTCTATGCTTTTTGAATATAATGAAAAATGTACACAATATGAAGTATCCTATCATTCGCGTAGCCCATGCTGCGTCTGGTGAGGTTGTGCGTTGATGAAAATCAGCTACTTTCGTCGAACCAAACGCATAACGATAGTATCAAGTATTGACTAGATTTTGAAACGAGGTATTTAGTCTTTGCTGGTGATTATTTTCTGCAGCCTATTGCTGTTCTGTTTGCAAAGTGAAGTGATGAGGCTTTTATTTATTTTACCTCTCTATGCGAATACCGTCAATTGACGTATTTGTAAAACCTCAGAAATGTGGCTGACAATTGACGCTAAATGGTTATGTGGTTGACAGTTGATATATAAATAATGGAGAAGTTCACTACTATGAGAAAAATCAAGTGAAACACAATCTTTTCAAGCACGTAAGATACACATGATAGTTTTCTCTTTCTAAAACATCATGAAATATGCGTAATCGGCTCCGCATTATGCGAAAGTATTGTAATTTAAGCCTTAGCTGCGAGAGCGTTAAATGAATTCCTCCATCAACCATTAGATGGCCTATAATGACAGTCAATGCATTTTACACTCTGCCCCATACAGCGCTACGCTTAATGATATTATCTTCACTAGACTTTACCTAACATCTTTTCACAGGTCCCCTTTTTTATTTCTCTCCTAATAGTGTATCCTTATTTTGCTTCCGCCATTTTCCATCTAATACTCAATTTTTATGCCCGCTCTACCTTTACGATTCGGCACGAATCTCGTATTAGTTGCAGTCAGCCTGTAAAAATAGTTTACATCGTGCAGTGTGTTGCCTTGCCTTTTTTTTGCCGTGAATTTTTTTCGTCTCGTAGAGTGTCTCGCAGGAAATCACGCGGAGATTTTAAGTAAGTAAGAATGCATCTCATAATATTTTTGAGAAGGAGGAACCTCTTTAAACGATTTCTTTCCTGAACTCAGCATACTTCCTGACTCTCATTTTCCAATCCGTAGGCAGTGACAGTTATTTTGGGGGAGGCGACCGACGACTGAGATAATTTGTTCCATTGAAATACCAACCTCCTCTCACTGAACGTCTTCCCCTCCTTCACCTCCTTCGACCTGCTCCACCTAATTTACCTTCTCCTAATTCACTCCAGAACTTTCTTCTCCTCACCTGCACAATGTCCGTACCTTCATTTCCGTCCATTCTACATCCACGTCCGTCCGTCTTACATCCACGACTAAAGCGTTTTATATCTATTATCATCCTAAGATCTATATTGGCCTCTGCTTCTTCCTTCTCTCAACACCATCACAAAAGATTACCGTCTCTAGAATTCTTTTATGAGTGAACGCCTACCTACCTTTCGGCTACCTAATATGCCTAGCATTTCAAATTCCACGCTCGGATTCATCCAAGACTTTTCGTACATTAAAATTGTGTTACCAGCTCAAGTGCCATATCATTATCCCCGTAAATCTTGCATTAAGAAGTCAATTGTAAGCCTGTAATTATATTAAGGCGTCCTGGAGTCCTATATGTCATGCGTCTATTTTTGCCTGGATTTATTCGATGTATTTGGACGTAAAAAAACCTCTGGAAAGTTAGGAATGCCTACTCTTTGCAGTAAGTTTTAATGCTGAAAAACAAGTTGCATCGTTCCTCAGAAGCAGTATTTAAAATCTCAAATTAGGTCTCCGATTCCTCAAAGTCGTTTGCTTAGACCAGGGGGAGCTTTTTCTCTCATACTCAGGGGGAGCTCTCTTGCTTTTAATCTCAATTAAGTGAGAATACGTCATAAAATGTGGAAAATTACGTCATATTTCGTAGTTCAACTCCGCCACCCAGGCGGGGTGACCATCTTCGGCTCTCAAGCGGTGAACTGCCGGTCTATTATTTGATTCATCCGCTCTTTCGACTCTTGATCCGTATCTTTCGACTCTTGATCCGTTTCAATTCGCTCCGCATATCATTAGTTCCATCTCACCTCTCGTTAGGGACGTGAAATGTAGCCACCATCGACCTTGGCCGATCGTGAGCCGATCATTAAGAGAGCGAAACGGATCTCCCGCCTTCCCGCAAAGAGTCATTAAAAAGGTGAGATTACAAAATAACCCCCCAGATTCAGTGACAAATCCGAATTCATGCCGAAAAATACTAAGGTGGTCCTACCGTAAAATGACATTTTCATGCCATTTAATTTATATTTTGGCTATTCATTGTAAAATGTATATTGTATTTGATCTCTGCATGTTTTCGGGTTTTCTTCTGCGTCAGTTGGCATGTGGACAACAGTTTCGATGGCACTCCTGCCAGCGTCTTCAGGTCGAAGGTGTCGGCGTGTGGTTTCTGCCTCGCTTATATACCGTAGGCTAGCTGGGTGCTGCTCTCTGATTGGCTGTTTCTTGGATGAGTCTTTTCCAGGCGCTGTGAAGGAGATATACGTCCTCTATGTTGAAATTCAATGGTGTATTATGAATTTCTATGGCCTCCCTGATTTGCCGAGGGAAGTATCGGGACTCCTTCGTTAAAAGTTTCGTCTCCTCAAATTTAATGTCGTGACCTGGTCCTGACCACGCCTGTTCGGCGAAGTGGGAAAGTCGGAATTGCTTGTTTTTCGTTGCCCTCTGGTGCTCCTTTATCCGCACATTCATCGAGCGTCAGGTTTCTCCAATGTAGGATTTCTCGCAGGAGCAAGGCACCTTGTATACTCCCTCGTATAGCTCTTGTTGAATGGTGTCCTTGGGCCCGGGTAAACAGTTCCTTATCTTGGTCACACAGTTGTATCTAGTGACCACGTCATGTTTTAACTGTTGCGAAAAGTGTAATGGTAAATAGGTAATATTATGGAAATATGAGATATTTTTACTTAAAATTCTGCCAAATGTTTCGCTTTTTACGTTAAGTGATATCTCACTCAAACTTGCTTAAGACATCGCAGCCGTATAGTTTTTATGACATTAATAAATGCAAAAACTAAAGTCCCCTCAATGTAAAAACATAAAGAATATGTAGTTATCATTGACCTCACATGGAGAGGTTGTAATGGAAAATTAACGCAATTTAAATTACACTATTTCTGTTTGGTGTAATTCTGTGATATTGATCATATAGCTTTTAGCCATAAGTGCCTCGGGCATAAGTGTCCATTTAAATTTTTGGGCTTAGGGCTTAGGTTGCCAAGTAAGTAAATCAAATATATTGTTGAAGCAGGGTGAAAGTTTTAGATTTGTGAGCCAAAAACGTAAATATTTGGAAAAAAACGAAGTGAATACGAAAATCGAATTCTGGAATTAAAACGTTTATTCTTTCAGTCATCCGACACTTAAAATTCAAAGCCAATATTGTGAGTGCACTTTATTAAAAAAAAGGAACTTCAGCACTGATTCCAATGCTTCTCTTAAAGAGGGTACGGTTGGCAAAAAAGAGCCAATAGAGCCACTTGGGGAACTTGAGCCTTTCTAATGTAGCCTATTAATCCTTCTACGTCCTAAGGAAAATGTGTGCTAAATGTGGTTGGAATCCGTCATGGGGTTTGGAAATCGATAGCGTTGAAACAAACAGAATTTCAGTTTTATAGAAAAAGAAGTTAGCTTAGAGCTCTTATTGAATACAATGACAGTCTTTTATAATAGTTTTAAGTCTCAAAGTACGGTGTGACGTCTCTTTTGTGCCGTGCACTCATTTTTTTCGTCGTGCTACCCGCTGTCACGCCAATCTTTGTGCCATGGACTCATTTCGCCGCGTAGTGGACCTCACGGGAGATCTGGCGCGGAGATTTTGTCGCGGGACGGCTCTCATTTCACCCACGTCGCTCCCCGTCGTCCCCACCGCGCTCGCGCGCTATATGAAAGAGTTAATCCGCGGCTTAATATTCGCTCTTCAAGCGCCGATCTCGGTTGGCGGGTTGGGGGGGGGAGGGGGCAGGGGGTAAGGCTGGCGGTTTGTAGAGAGAGACACGGCAGGGGTCAAGGGACGCTGACTCTGACTCGCTTTTACAAGGCGAGGACCTCCTCCTCATTGTGTCCTCGTGGCACTAATTCATCCTCCTCCCTCGTGCCTGCCTTTTCCTCCCCTTCCCTTCCTTAGCACGGTCATTACCCGTCGCCGCCCCTGCTGCAGTTCATTGCGGTGGAGCTGCACGAAGCCTCTCTCTCGATTTTCGCCCTGGCCAAGTAGTCGGGTTCGTGGGTTTAGCGGATCGTTCTCCACCAGTGCGCGACTGGCCCTTCAGGTTACTTCCCTGTTACTCCCTGCAATGTCGTGGTTGTCATTTACTGTCATGAAAAACTTGGGAGGTGATAATTTTTTAATTTAGGTCTATCGCATTTTTATTATTGATGTTACTATTTTCATTACTCTTTTTGAGGGACTGTATCATTTATGTACACATTTTCACCATATTTATCTATTCGTTCCTTGTCGTGAATTCATTCCATTACTTATTCAGTAAAACTTGAGGTTTTATATCAGAAGGTTTCTCAGTAGTATTGCGATGACCCACTTCTTGAGTCAATTTATTCCATTTGGAGGTTCAATGACGTCAAGGATCTGACCCAAATAATCCTTACCATTTTCCCAAATGTGTATAGAAATTCTTAATGATATATATTTTAAGGATATTATTTTCACTACAGCGTTATTCTCTCTATGGTGCTAATATGTACTACCAACATGTTTATTTTCTTTCTAAAAAATAGTTTGCACTTTCATTCATACATTGACGACGGATAAGATGGCAGACTACCTAATTATTAAAATTGCCACAATGAAGAATGTTTATAATTTATGTTCTTCTCTTCCATCGTCCGTATGTAGCAACGTATTAATATAATATAAGCGGATAAGATATGCAGGGCTAGTACATTATGGAAGAAATTATAAAAAAGCGGCTAGTTTCGTAGGCCTAACAGCAATAGCCGATCTCTTTCACTGTGCCTACTACAAAAGGGAATGGCGTGATGGGTGTCTGTGTACTTCCATTCGTGCTCCAAATTACTCCTCCATTTTTAAAATGCCAGGTTTCATTAATTTTAATGAGAACTTGAGGTGACAAAGTTTTAATGTTGACCTACAACACCATAGTTGTTTTCCAAGGGCTCGCATCATTGCGCATGAAAAGCCGAAAATATTTTTCCTTCAACAACCCGTCGAGGTGGTTTCTTCTGTTAACCGAATTCAAATAGTTTAAAAATTTATAATAGCAGTATATAAAATTAACTTTTTTCTTTAATATTGTTGATGATTTATAGCTTCAAAATTATTTCATTTATCCCCTCACTAACCGCAATTTGTTCCAATAGTTTGCCATTTATTACAATAGATAGCTTGAGGTAATAAAGCGTCAATTTTGAGCTCTTTCATGATTTCCAAGCGTCGTGTATTGAAAGCAAAAAATATTATCATAACCACGCACACATGAGATGTTTCTGATGTACTGGGGAAATGAGTGTTGTAAATAATTTATTTAAAGGTCTTACTTGGCATTATAATGGTTTAAATCTTTTATCGATTAGGTAACTAGTACCTACACTTTGTGATAATTTCTATTTTATTTGTTAATATTTCATTTCTCTTTACTGTCTTGCATCCTGTGCAAAATTCAAGAATATTTACGCAATATACTACACGCTCTCTGGATCTAACTTGTGCTATAGAGATACATCTGACTTACAGGAACATCAATCTTTTTACTATTTTTTTAAGAATTTTTAGAATTTAAATGGTTTCCATTATTTATAGCTTATAAAAAAGTAAGTGGTAATTTTATTTCAGTCCTCATTTTTACCCAAATGCCGTGCTTTTTGTTCATAGGTACGAAAGATTTGGGTTGATGAGAATTTAATATTGACCTCTTGAATTGTCATTGTTCACTTACAAGCATCGTATATGGATTGCGAAAATATTTAAATACAGTACACCCTCCATTTAATTCTAAGTAGTATTATAGCGTTGCCCCTGATGTACTGAAAATACCTCTTGATATTTTAGAATAAATAATAATTTGACGTCCCTTTTTAGTAGTCTGAGAGGCTTGAGGGAAAAATCGATAGATGGGTGTTGTATTAAAAAGAATTTTGCAGGTTCATTTATGAGAATCGTGGATCAATTATGTAATCCATCGTGTTTCAAATGTGCCTTTATGTTTTTGATGTTTCATTGCACTAATTTTTGATGTAAAAACTGTTATCACCGTTAACATTTTTGGTTAAGAGTATTTCTAGCAGAATGAAGCCGAAGTTCGCATACTCGTTGAAAGGTATTAGCTTCGCCATATTGTCTACTCGTCCTTTATCCAGCGGATTAGGTAACAATATACATATTTTGAAATTTATTATGTTTTACTACATCTTGCAGAAAATTTCTCTTTAGTGATTTCCTGTGACAAACATATCGAATGTCCCCCGGAAAAGAAAGATTTACTCTCAACATTGCACTTCTGAATTTTTTATGTATTTTGTTGGTGGGGTAAAACAGAAGAGTTAAGATTCCAACTCATCGAATTCTATGTATTCAATTTTAGTGGTACCTTCTCATCGAATACCTACGTTACACTGAATAAACGTTATGATATTCTTTTAATTACTTGAGAAGTTGTGTGGTTTAGCCGTGATTTATGCGCGTTTATCAATTACGCTATGTCTACATATGTGATGACTTACTTGATCCCGTTCCATGTTTTATTAACTGCTTTAAATACATTATTTAGGAGAGTATATTTTGAAAGAGTGAACAAAAGACAAAAAGGATAAAGCATTTTTGTTATAAGGGGTGAGTAGGAGATATAATGCACAGAAAAATTAGAAGTAGTATTCTGACCGCGGCAAGGGTAGTATCGGCCCATAAAAGCCTAACCTTGAGGCTTTATCACACGCTACTTGGTCCAGCACCAGTTAGATGATGCTTGCTAGTATGATTGCTTTCCAGTTTAACATAGAAAAAGGGTACTGGCTAACGAGCATGATCGCTATCATGCTCGCTGAGCTTCTTGAGGCAATAATAAATGCGTTACTAGTTTGGCACTTGCTCCGAGGAGGATACATGTAGTGACACTCGGCTAATCACATTAGCTTTTACAGGCGTTGTAGTACATTCTTCACTTTCTGAAGTATGTGCATCCTTGATCTCCTTGCGACAGTTAGTCGTAATAGTAGTAACCTTATAGTCGTGAAATCTGCAATAGATGAGAATGTTTCGACAGTATTTTTGGTCGCCAACTACCATAGACGGCTTAAATTAAAATTATAGTGGACATGCGGTACAATATGCATGAAAACATACCTTTATCCCTATTAGTAGTTCAATGTTCGTGTGAAAACTTCGAGGAAGGCTCAAAACATACTAGATTCCGTCCCTTTATCAATTATCTGCTAGCATACTCTGTTTTATGCTGGACGAAGAAACCTGTGATACGCGCATTACCGATATGTAACTTTTCAATGTTAGAGTATTCTTTTTTAAACGTGTTCACTTAATAAGTAGGTAGTATAAGCGCTAGTGTTCAGAATCACTCCAAAAACTATTTTAGGCTGAGTAAAATGCACTATTAGGCATTCGTAGTATTCCGAAAGTCACTGCAAAGGTTCCTTGCAGGAAGTGATTTTTTACGAGGCATGCTCTGCGTCAATTACTAGTAAGGAGTTGAGAACTGTTAATGAACCTTAATAAGCCTGGTATGCAAAACTATATAGTATATATTCACATGCGTTTACTAGTTATGGGTCTTCGCTCAAAGATAAACGCTCTCCATGCATGCGAAGCGTGGCGTTAGTGCTAGTTATCGTAAAGCGATTTGTACAGAAATGCTACAAGTTGGGCTCAAGTAAAAATGTGAAGGGATAATTGACATTATTCTCTCTGAGACCTTCGCTGTTCTAATTCAAGCGCCCGTGCTTTCCATGCACTTATTAAGGCTAGCTAAAATATTCATCTTCGTCCCTATCCATATAAATGAGGTCTTAAATGCCCTGCGCTAAAATAGTTTCGTGGGTCGATTTACCGGCACAATGGGCGATAAAAAATGCCACCGAAACTTTAAAGTAATTAATGCGTTCCATGAACTAAGCTCTAAAATTCCTAACACTTTATCAATTTCCATCATAGCAAATCTGGTACATAAGGTCTAATTTGGATCATGCGCCGAAGAACTCGACACCTTGGTACACCCGGCATACCTGAAAGACATAATTTCTGAGTTATTGTTTTATTAGGACACATTTAGGCCTCTTCGTATTCTATCATGGAACAAAGCTTATTCTCTTTCATTCTAAAACATAATTAATTTGCATTTTCTTTTAAGACTTCAGTAAAATTATTAAATGTGACAAACTGTGTTTCAGTATTACCTTCAGCTTTCGGAGAATCAGTTTATATGCAAACAAACTAATTTGTGTTGGTGTTTCCGGTATCATAATTGAGGTTCTGCCTTTCGAATGTGATTTTTAATGACTTCTAAATGTTGATATTTCAAAACACGGTAAATTGTTGAATTGTAATTTTCTTTTATTATTTAATAATTTATCTTAGCATAATTCCTACCTATGTTCACACATGTTTAAACGCATTTCTTATATGTCCCTTATCCCGCTTCTGTAAGAAGCTTCATTCTTTTATAAGCTGCTCAATATTTTCTCTTCATTATAGGTATTTTAATTTTTTGTTGTCTTTGAAAAATTTTCCTTCGTTTGCCTAAATCGTTTGACATCTCTTCATTTTTTTTCTTTTCAACTTTAGTTATCCACCTTTTTCTTTAACTACTTGTAAAAATCGTCTTCAATCTATTGTTATCTTCCTTTCTGGGAGAACAGATTTTGAATCCCTCATGCCCTGATATATTAGTCCTTATCAGTACCTTGTCTTTAAATCTGTACAACTTTCCGTCTCACCACTTTCCACAGCTTTGTGAAGGCCAACGTCATACTCCTCCGTTTGTTACCCTAGGTAACGAATCCATTATTTTGGAATGTGTAGATAGTTACTGACAGGCCTCATGAAGTACTCCACGCCCTGACTTACTAATGGACTAATGTTAATATATTTTTTAGAACGAGTATGGGAGTCCTTTCACGCACATAGAAAGCATGCATTATTACCTGTACTCTGAGAAGGGCGCCTAGAAGATTTCGATGCCAACACACTATATCGCCAGAGTAAACAAGTGAAGAAAATATATAGGTACTGGAATTAATAGGTTTTATATATTTTTTCATAATTTTTGTGCAAGCATTAGGCACTAAGTGTGTTTCAACCTTCTTCAGTCATCTTTCCATATCTTGCGTGAACGTCCCAGAGATCTATTCTCTCTCGCTCGGTGTTTCCATTTTTTTAGGTATACCTCCTTCATCCATTCTTTTTACGTGTTCCCCCATCTATTTCTGTATTCTAGTACCGTTTTGTAGATACAGTTTTCTTGCCATAATTCCGAAATTCTATCTCTGCTCATGTATGGACAGTAGCTATTCCCAAGAATCTCATTATAGCTGTTTGTTATCTATGTTCATTTGCCTTTGCAATTGTGAAGAAGGAATTGCATTGGTTTTGCGATATGCCATTGATGTGTCTTTGTTTACCTTATATTTTATTGACGCATTTTCTTCCTCGACCTATCAGCGACTTTCACCAAACCACAGCAAGGTATCCAAGAATTTAAGTGCAATTTCTGTGACTTAAAAAAAAGCTGTGTGCGAGAGTTTCTTCTTCTCGCGCACAAATTTTACCGGGGGAAAAAAGCCTGACACTATTCCATTAAAAACGTATGTCACTAATCGTCCCTTCCATCTCGAAATTCCTTTTCCATAAGTTGTTAACACGTACATGAGACCTGCCATTTTTTATATCCTACTCCTCCCTCCGTATGCCCTTTCCAGGTGCTAGATTGTTAGTAGGAATGTGTAGATATTTAATTTTGCTGCAGCTATGCAAGTGTAGTGACCTTTCTCCAATATCTTTCAACTTTGGTGGCATCTACATTTTCCGAATTTACTTTTCCTAACAGTAATTTCTGTTGGCAAAATTGTCAATTCTCGACAAATGTTGTTAGTTCCCAACGGATATTACTTTCCATATAATTGAATTTCCCAATTTATACAAAATCCCTCGAATTTTGAAGAAAAATAAATATCCGCTTTTCACAAGAAACGATTTATTGTATTTTCTGTATTTCGCTTATCAAACCACCAGAGGCTTGCAATGAGCAGTTTAAGTATCGGTAATGAACGTGCATATCACAATTTAGTTCATGCAACACTTATTTGCATCAACAATTGTGCCTGTTATCTCTAAATTTCTACCCCGGTTTATAAAATTAAAATTGAAAATATTTGTACCTTATGAAAAGCCCAAAGACGGCCCAACTTCTGGTAGGTGACACTTTAATAGAAATATATCTTTGAGTCTAACTTAAATTAACTCCTGGAAGGTAACAATTAAAAAAATTATCTTTGAGTTCAATTTATCTTCCATGAAAATAATAGGCTCGTCAATATCATGCAGTGATCAGCATTTTCTTGGAAATGAATGTTTTCGTATATTTGGAAATTAATGGTATCATAGTAGCTTTAATAAAAGTTAATATGGGCGTTTGTTAGCTTTGGAAATTTTTTTGCTGCGGACATAAATGGAATAAAAGTACAGGTTAACCTTTTTTTCTTGTCTTTGTTCAGAGGACTAACACAATGAGAACACTTGGGATTTTAAAAACGCTGGCGTAAGGGATTGAAGTACTACTCCTCAACCAAAACTCAGCCAAATGGTTCATTGTGCGTAACATTTTATGCTTGTAGAATAAGTTGATTATTTGGGTAGTTGACCAACACCTGAGGCTTTTATAACCATTTAGGGTAAGTGGATAACTTGGTTAGGGAAGGATGAGTTGGGTATTAATATTTTTACGGTAAAACGCCATTAATACCCACCGTTAGGTAAAAAAATGCTGAAATATGTTTCGAAAAGGAAGACTGTTTTCTATCGAACTCCATCCCCGTGGGGAAATTTCCTGAATTTTGCCGTAATTTGCTTCGTTTATGGGTGATGTGTTCCTAATTATTCTACCCAAGCATTCTCCGAATTCTCCTATAGAATGTTTATTCTGGAGAAAACTCATTAATGAACGTCGGTCAGTTGTTTACTGTGGCGAATGTTATATCTTTAATAAAAGGACAAGATCCAAAATTTCAATGTAAATGCGTGCATTTAAAGGTCTCAATGAATGTGCATGAAAATAATGCTCATATTGTGACAGGTTTGGAATTTGAGGAAGAATGGAAAAGGAGAACTTTTTGCACTTATTCGTAGGATCTATGAGGGTAAAATTTGGCCGGAGAACTTCGTGAAGTCAATACTAATACCTATGCTGGAGAAGAGCAGGTTACAAGCGTACGAAGACTATAAGAATCTAGCCATCTCCCGTTGCCAAAGTAATTCTTAGAAATACAAATAGAAGGCTAAAGAGCAGGGCTAATGAATACCTGGGTAACGACCAGTTTGGGTTTAGGAGAGGGACGGGAACGCGGGACGTCATAGTAGTGGTGAGGACGCTTGAAAAGAGAAACCTAGAATACGTTCAGGATGTTTTTGCTTTATCTGTAGATTTTGAGAAGGCGTTTGATAGGGTGGACTGGACAAAGTTAATGGAAGTGCTGAAGATATTAGAAACCGATGGAGGTACCGACACCTTATTTTATAAAAAAGAGCGACTTCAGGCTTGATCTCGTGGCCTGGCATGATAACATAATAAAATAATATTGGCAATTTTCCACAATATAAACTTTAGTGCGACCGGTTTCGATGCACTGCATCATCATCAGTTTTTGATGATGCAGTACATCAAAACCGGTCGCATTAAAGTTTATATTGTGGAAAATTGCCAATATTATTTTATTATATGCCTTATTTTATTTTGTATTTTAGGATAAACGAAGTAGAATAAATTTAGAATAGGGATGTCGGATCGCTTCAGATTCGGATTGATGTGTATCACCGCGAACTCAAGTTTACTTTAAGTCCTGAGAAATAGCATTTAAGTGATTAGGAGTAAATTATATTACTGCGGAGATGATGTAGGTGGATGGTTTGTAGGTAAATATGCGATTTACATAATTGTTTGAATCCCTGTGTCGACACTTTCTGCATAATTTCTTCATGGTTTTTTGGTTCGAGAAACGTAAATGTAACCTTAAGAAAGTACTCGGTGACTCGGTACATAGTACTTTGTGATGTGCACAATCGGGCCATTCTTCCACGCAATTACCTTTGTGAAACATTTTATATTTCCACGTAATTTGTGGCAGTTTTGCAATGCACTATTCTATTTAAAAGTTAGAGCTGTTGTTAAATGTCCGATATTCATTAAATATTGCTTTGACGGTTCATATTTTTAATTATTCAATTCAAAATTAAAATAATTTAGTCATGAAGATGTGCAATTAATTCGTTAATTTATGTCGTTAATAGGATGTGAATTTTTATGCTTGATGAAGGTTATTAAATCCATTCATTTTAATTTATTTTGAGTGAAAATTATCAATTTATTACAATATATTTATAGTTGGCACTTATGAATTTTTAACGGGAGGCCCATGTAATGCTTGTTTCAATCAACTACTCTGTCTATATTTATATTTTAGCTATATATTTAACATTGGCATGGCATTAGCTATATATTTAACATCATGCATGGCCATAAAATTACCCGTCATCCAAGGTAATTAATGGGATGTTAAATTTGCATAACACAACGCTTGCATTACCAACAGCACACGACATTTGTGTTTGCCTGTAGTTTTAGTACATGTTAATGCGGATGTAAAAATAAAACTATTTTATTTTATCCATACTCGTATTCACAGAGTAATTGCGCATAATACATTGACTTGGCTTTTTATGTATTCCACTAATGATTTCAGTATTTAATATTTTTGTTATGTGTTTGAGTATACACCGAAACCATGTGCTAACAATGAACTAATAACCGTAGTTTATGGATCACATTTTAGTATCGTGATCATTAATTATGTCATGACATTTAAAATCCGAAATTTGAGAATGGTGTTTCAATAGTGAACTGGTTCATGGGTCCGTTATTTTATTCTGATACCTTTTGAATTGTCATATACATTCCACAACGGGAGGGCTGGCTTGTGTCAAGCAAGTTTTTTCTCCATGCTGTATAATTGTATTGATGACATATTATTACTGCTGTATTATTTCGTCATCTTATAAAATTAGATAATTATCTTCTTCTACATCTTATTAAATTCTCATAAAATTGAATAGTTTAGCTAGCTTTGATCGATGCTCCTCGAGATTTTTAGATGTGCAGGATCTATATATAATATTTATTTCTTTCCTCATATCCTCACCTTCTTCATCCCGTTCATAGAAAATATTCGCTTTATTCTCCTTCTCCGCTTACCCAAATTCCTCTCCCTTAACGACCGAAATATCAATTTTTTACTGCTAAAGTAGATTTATTCTGATCAATGTTTTGATGTACTACGACATCACCTGGTATATGATGTCGATCATCGAATCCTAGGTAGGAATACATCAATTTTACCTGTAGAAAATTGCAATTTCTGTCTTAATAATCTTGAAATTCCACCACATCACGCCTGATACTTCTTTTTTTTATTCTACCTCTTATCACTGCCTTATGCAATCCATCAAATCATTTTATGTTTCGGCGTGAATTTCAGCTCTATCCACTCAGAATCTTTAGTGATAATGATATGCGTAACCTTGAATATTTCAACGCTACTCTTTTCTACGAACAGAGCATTCAATGATTATAATTGGGAGCCAATATTGAATTACCCTTCAGTCAATAATCCGAAACCTATAGTATCGGAATTGAGCGGCGAGTGATGCAAGGACTTATTCTTTGTGGCTATAATCTTAGTCACACAAGTTAAATTTGCTCTAGTCTAATCCACAATAGTAACGAAGAACCAAAGAAAAAAAATTGTGTCCGATCTTTTTTTCATTATTTTGATCTTCTTTTTCTCTCAGATTTTGAACTTCATTCGAATAGATCATCATTATATCGCCCCCGAAGTCCCAATCCCTTGCCGCCAGAGGCCGACGAGGAGAAGTTACCTACACACGTAACGTGAGCCTTGATTTCAGTCCACCCACTTTGTTAACATGCATCTTTCAGAGGGAAAAAGAGAAGGAATAAAAAAAATGGAAGGGATTTACTTCCCCGGGAAGGAAATAAGAGGAGCTTCAGCGAGGAGGAGATAGGGTGGAGTGAAAAACAAAGAACTCGCTATGTGGGAGGGGGGGAGGCGGGGAGGGCGAAGCGGGGTTGGGGGGGTTGGTCCATTGTCTTCTGTTCCAAAGAGGCGCCTTGCTTAGCAGCGGCAAACACACAAGGAGTATCCCCCCTAAGATCCTTTTCTTCTTCTTCCGCGTTCAACCGCCCCCTCACTCCGTCCTCCTCACACCGAATCCTCATTCCCTTCCTACTCACAGCAGCCGAAAGGAGACCTTCTTTTCTTCTGGTGTCGGTCTCTAGTGACACCCCTCTTGTGTGTGTTCTTCCTCCTACCTACCACCTCCCCTCCGCCTCCTCCTCTACTGAATTCCTTCCCCTTTCTTATCCCCCCATTCTCCTCCTTCCCTCTTCGCCAGACACTTGACTCCTTAAACCCTTCTGGGCTCGTCACGTGACCATCTCCTCGTTCCCTTTTTTTGGGTCCGGGACGCGCTTCTCACTTTCGCCGCCCACGCTTCAATATATCTCGACCTCCTTTGCTCGTTTCTAACCCATTCACCACCACCCTTCCTCAGGCCAGGCCTCGTCCTATCTCCATACCTATGAAATAGGTAGGGAGATTGGACGAGGCCGTACGTACCGATAGGGTCTGTATGAAATAGGCCCCTCTAACGTTCTTCCCTCAAACAATCCTTACATCTTTTCGTCTTTATACCCGCTTTTCTCTCTTCTCCCAAGCCCTACCTTTTCACCCCATCTGATATTATTTCCATGACCACCAAAATCACTCCACACATGAGGATTGAATAAAAAATGAAGTTAAATACGTAGTTCTTGGTATGTCAATTTTCAATCAGTAGGTATGAAACATGCACCATTAAGATCCTGAGAATATCGTTCAAAAGGAAAATGGAGCGCCCAAAATAAAGTATCTACGCTAAGTTCTCTTTCGATCCCTCTTAACGGGATGATATTTATGCTTATGATAAAATAGAAACTCCTTGTTTACATTTGCCATTATCGATCCCTCTTAACGGGATGATATTTATGCTTATGATAAAATAGAAACTCCTTGTTTACAATTGCCATAATTACTAACCTATCCATATCTTTCGGCAGTAGGACATTTTATTTCTCTCTTTCGTGTGCAGGAATGAAGATTCCTCCATTATCATCCAAAACAACCACCACATGCCTATTTTAACGTGTTTCCGCGTATCATACTACAAACCTCCCCGTTACAGGTTCTCAATAACCCACTTTTATACTTACGAGTACCTAATCGTACAATGAAAACCCGTTGAAATTTCAGTTTTATACTTATTCTTAGATATTTAGGTTTTCATTCAATTGATTAGCAGTACCTAATAACCTCTCAGAGAATTCTAATGACGAAATCCTTAGATAGGTGAGACAATCAAAATTTTAGAAAAATACCTACTGTATTCTACCCATGTTTGCTTTGAATTAGTTAATTACCCCATTACATAATTCACACTTGACGGAATCTTTCGCGAAGAAATAATTTGATCTAATGGTGGAGTGTTGTCTTATTTTTGGTGTTTGAGAAAAAATATATTCATGATAAGTGCCTCATTGAGACTAATTTACCCCAACCCTTCGTCAAAACTACATGATTATAAAGAAATAATGAGTGGTAATTTATGTAATACATGATAATTATTTTACTTTTCATTAAATAACCATGGAAAATAAAATTGTTTACAACTATGGAAGAATTTAAGGATAGAATTAATATATTTTAGTAAAAATAAGTGACAAACGCAGACTTGTCTTAGTTTCATTTTTGTTATGGAAATGTACGTATCAATAAAATTATTTGAAGTTATGAATACGTTCCTATTTGTTATTCCTTTCAGCCCCATATTCACCATACATTCCAACCAACGAGCATAATCATCCCTTATCTCTGGGCTGCTGGAAATAATTTCACTCCTTTCATTTCTCCGTCATCTCCCAGATAGCGACCTAACCATACTCATCTGTTCGTGCTTACAGTTGCATTCCCCTCACTGTCTCCCAATATCTTCCACCAACACCAAAACCACTCCTAGATATGTGATATGATCAGCGGAGGAAGGAATTTCAGTCAATGATATATTTCTTGTTATGCTTGCTTATCGTCATCGCCATTTTCAGTATCATTTTGGCATTAAGTTGCTGGAAATAGGTTTTTTGCAGTTTTCCTTTCTATATAATTTTCCGTGAACCATCAACGTTATTCCTTTTTTAGCCCGTCTTTCAACTTGTTCGATGCATCCAACCGTGGCATCTACGGTTATTATTTTAACAATTTTGGCTTATAATTTTTGCCATCAGGAACTGTCTCTCTATATGCCCAACACGTTTGTCTCTTCCACTTCATTGATTTACATGTAGTTTGCCGGCAGTTGAATTGACCAAACAATAACAAAAGAACGTTGAACTAACCCAACCCAACCTCTAAGTACTGAGTAATCAGCTGAAATATTAAATGTTAGGGAATAGAGTATCTACGTTAATTTTTATGGAATTCGGCCCCGGTGGCGACGGGGTAAAGTCCTCGCCTGTTAAAATGAGGGTCGCGGGTTCGAGTCCCGCCTGAGTGGATTTTGCACCACTCAGGACATGGGTGTTTGTGTTCGTCTATTGTTGCATGTTAGGTTAGTGCTGTTTTCGGGGATGTGGAAATAAATAAATACAGTTATGAATTAGGCAACATACAAAAAATAAAGTTTTATCAGGGCAGATGTGGTGGAACTCATTCATAGGAATGAAAGTTATTAGCAGTTTTCCACTTTTTTTTGGTGGAAGAAGAAGAAATTTTATTACAACATACAATATCATGCGCAGAATATTCACCCTATTATCTTTCCCTGTCACAGTATCACCCATCGAGGTACTATCGGTTTCAGCTAAGTTACAATCCAGAACTCCGCAGGAGAGAGGTGTGTCTATCCTTCTTCCCCCAAACAATCCCAAAACCACCCGACATCTTTCGTTTATTCTGCCTGTCTTGCTATCATTCCCCAAACCCTACCCTTTCACCCCAGTGATATCTCTTTCATCAGTGCCTAAAACACGCGTTATGTCGCGAAGTTGAGGAAAGAATATTCCGAAGGAATTACGTATTACTTAAAATACTTATAAGAAAAATTCTTCACATATGCTAAGGATAGAATAAAAAATGAAGTTAAATAATAAAGTATCTGGAATGTCGATTTTCAATGGTTGTTTATGATAAATAAACTTTAGAGAGTCTGAGGAAATCATACGAAATGAAAACTGACTCTTTCTTACAGCTTTACGAACCTTACAACAATAGGGCATTATAATCCTCTCTGGTCCGCTTGAAAGAAGTAGTCCATTCTCTAATTCACAGTACATTATTCCCCAACCGACCCCAAAACCGACATTCCTTCTTACTCTTTTCATTTGACTACCTGCCATGTTATGGCGCACCCTGGCCCTCCCCTTTCATCGAAGAGGTCTTTCTCCCTCTATATCAGATTCCCAACTGCAAATGCATTATGATCGACGGGGAAAGCATCAATGCTAGTGTTACTTTGTTGGGCCTGTAATTATTCAATTAATACATTTACAAACCCAAAGACAGCCTGAGTACGTCTTGAGTAACGAACTACATGGATACATATTGGCGTTTATTGGGAGAGATTTACACTAAAGAGTGGATAATAATTGTATCTGGCCCCTCGTCAGCATGGCGTGGATGTAAGGTAATTGTGTGGTGATTTTTACGGTTAGGATTGTAAAAATACTTATTAGTTAAACAAAAGTGTTTGACGCACAATTATGAAACATTGCGGATTTTCTTAGAAATTGCCTTTTGAAGGAAAACATTCACCTGGACCAGCAATCCAACCACGGACCTCCCAGCTATCCGAACTCTTCTCTTCGGCTTCCCGGGCCAATGCGCAGACCATTACCCTACCCAGGCTGCCTGATTACCAAGGCAATTTTAGGAAGGATATAAGGAAATTAAATGTTCAGCCCCTACGGTCGATCAAGGATTGCATTAATAAGGAAATATGGCCTTCCAAGAATCCACTAACTGCGAGCATAAATCCTGTAACATCAGTAAGGCCGTGATTAGCTACGTATTAAAATATTTCACTTCTGACAGAATCGGCAATGAAACTATGTAGAAATTGCCTTAGGAAAAAATCCACTTGGACCTGGTATCAAACCACGGACCTTTGTTTTGCTGGGAAAATGCGCAGATACATTACGCGATATGCAAATAATCGCTACTTCCTAATTACTAAGGCAATTTCTACGTATCGTAATCGCTGGTTTCCAGCAGAAGAGCCTTCTATGAAGAAATGTCGTCATACGTAAAAATTGCCTCGGTAGTGTGGTGGTCTGCGAATTGTCCTGGCAAGCCGTTCCAGGTGGATGGATTCACCTCGGCTGCACGCACACAAGAATACCTCGTCATCCCGGCCTAGGGAGACCTATTTAGCGCAGGTGCCAGCACCGGCTTCCTATTGTGAAATAACGCTGCGGAGCAGAGAACAGGGCATGTCTTGTGGTGGCGCGAATCCCTAAGGGGTTCCAGCCGGAGAGATTTTCATTCAGTGTTGTGGAGAGAGGGGTAAAAAATATGTCTCGGAAAGAAGATGCGAAGGAATAGGACGTGGAGGAATTAAGAAGGCTCGAAGGCGGTGGTCGAGGGTGGGGATTAAGGCGAAGGAATGGAACCCAGAGGAAAGAGCACTCGACACCATTCGTCCAAGCGATCAAGGAGTCAATATTTGAGGAAACCCCAAAAAGCCTTGGGGATGGGAAGCTCGCCGGTCGTCTACGAGGGATTTTTTTTTGTGCAAGAGGAGAGATCGGTTGGCAGCGAAGAGAGGGTTTTGGGGGGGATGATCTCGAGGCAGGCGGAAACACTAAAAGATGGGTTTCGGCGGGGGGAATGAGTAGCGAAGAGAGAGAGGGACTTTTTTCCCACCGACTGCGGAGGATTAAATATGTATGTCCTTTGGTTCAAGTATAGGGCAAGGTTGAGACAAGGGAAGTGAATGGGAGGAATGATTACTAATTTTAATAGTGTATAATTGTATCATGCGTATATTATTATTATACTTTCATTCAATAAATACTTTCAATAGTAAGGTTATATTCCAATAAAAATAAAAATATGAACTTAGAAAGTACTACATGGTCATCTTTTTAATAATGGTATCTATTTCTAACAACGTTTTTGTTTTTCGTTCACTAGCAAATATCTTTTTTATCCTTTTCACTCTTTTTTATGTACAACTATTCATATCTTAATTTATGAATTATGCGTAATACATACTAAAAGTAATTTTTTTGTTGTAGCGATGGTTTCCGCAGTGGCTATAACACAGCTATCGTTTTAAGCGTTAAATAGGTTTACTCCTAACCCTGAATGCAATGGCTGAGTTGGCTGAGCTTGTGTCTGAAATTTTGACCTCCGTGCAAGTTGTAAGCCTGACGTTACATCTTGAAATAAATACTTACGAGGAATTTTGATACTATCTAAGTAGATAGTAACGCTTTTGTAGTTATCATTTTTGCGGTGGTGAGAGGGAGAAAAGGTAGAAGCTAGGGAACGCTTTAGGGGTAGCTATTGAAAGGCTGAGGGAAACACCAGAAAGAAGGAGATGGCTAGGGATTTGTTTGGGTGATGATGGAGGGAAGTAAGCGAGCTGAGATATTATTTATAAATTAATTGAGCAGCAGAACAGAAGATTATAATATCCTACAGGTTGGTCCTTTCCGGTTGAAAATTGGATTAGGGACGGGGTAGGAAAAAAGCAGGAGGAAATGTTTAATAATATACTCAAAAATATTTGTTAACTGTGCGTCAAAGACTTTTGTTTAACCAATGCGTAGTTCTACAATCCGAACCTCTAAAATGAAAAAATTGACTACTGTTTACGTTATTCGTCGTAGAATACGATAAATAAATGAATGAAAGAGAGTGCACATGTTACTCATTTCCGGAATGTAGTCTGCGGTGAAAGTAGGGAGATGAGCACCTACAACGGCAACCTCCAACGGCAATACAAAATCAGATGCATGGAAACGTAGCTTTTCCCGCTGCCCCTTGGACGCAGGTCCATTTTACGACGCATTTTCGAGAAAAAATAGTGCCTCTTTTGGGCCGGGAAATACGGCTAATAGAATTTAAGAGGGATTTAAAATTGGATGAATAGAACATTCTTCGAGGAATACGCTGGAGTTGGCATCATAGAGTTAGGAAAAATAGAGGCACGATCTTTTGAGTAATTTCCATTCATGCTTAATATAGAGTATTTTTCAGGATTAATATCCCATATCATTTTATAGTTTAAGGAGTAATCGTGAGGAAGCTGTGGAAAAAATCTGTTTTAGGCATTTCTATAGGATTGGCTTTAGGATAGGAGCGTAGGGGGTGACGGGAAAGGGCGGAAGGGAAGAGAGGGAGGCAACGAGAGAGAGAGTAAGGCAGGGCAACCAAACTACAAACTAAAGACAAAACGCACACTCACACAATTCAAAGTGGTTAACATCACCCATTGCTATGAATTTACGTGGGATGAGTAGAAATGGGATGGAGGTAGTGGTGAGTCATCCCAACTCTCGTAGCGTTTGCGTCGGCAAAAATTAGAAAAGTTTTCTGACTCTACACACCAAACATTTCGAAAGTTTCGCCGCCTAAGTCCTAAAGAAACATCCACTGCGTACGGACAGGTACTTTTTGCTTGGGCGATAATCATGAGCATGAATATACATATGGATCCTAAACTTGCCCCCAGTGGGTGTTGCCAAACATTCCGCATGCACCGAAAAATCAGGACCAAGCAGATTGTAGCGCCGCCACTCTAGAGAATGTAGTTCTAATAAGGAAAGGCCGTGATTCAAATGGAGATACTGGAAATAAAAGTCCCGGAATTGCCCTCCCTTTTAACACCGGCCATTTTTGACACACACAAGAGAACCATGCCGAAGCAAAGGCCGTGATTCAAATGGAGATACTGGAAATAAAGGTAATGGAATTGGCCTCCATTTAAACACCGGCTATTTTTTGACACACACAAGCGAACCATGCCGATTGCAGCGCCGTGGAAAGCTAGCAACACTACTACCCGTACAGTGGTGCCGATGATTTAGATGCATATGGATATTCATGATCATGAGCTTCTTGCCTCAGTACTTTTCAAACCAAATGATGTACTACATATGACTCCGTCCATTTAGACATAAATAGTCGTTTTCATTAAAAGAGATAATTTTGATGAAACTACTGCTGTATAACTTTTCATGGTAGTTATTCATGAATTAATATTATTTAACTATTAATATGTTCTTTATAGTAAAAAATGATGGTGTATTTCTCATATAGAAACGACCATGCTACGAGGTAAAATAGAAGGTAGGGCCTGAGTAAAAACGTATTCACATTTAGTGGAACACGAATGAAGGAATGAATTAACTTAACTATAGAAAAATAAGAAAAACTTTGTAAAATTTCACAGGATGTTTTATGAAGACCGGTTTCATCCAAGTTATTTATTTTTCTAACGATGAAGTTGCACAAAGTTAAGGCTGGTTCTAATTTAACTATAATTTATCGGATTTTGCGTGATATGATCTCTAAGATTTTGTCAAACGTTCTTTGTTGTTGGCTATTTATTTTTATTGTTTCGTATTTTTTTATTATGTATGTATATATTATCCCTTTTAACTAAGGATTACCAATAATGTAACGTTTTTTGTCTTAAAACGGGCATAAATGTTCTGGAGATGAAATATTATTGGTCCTACGGTAATAAAAAACATTTAATATCCCCTGTCAATGAAAGAGAATATATTTACGTTCTCTATTATGTGATAAAACTGAATATATATTTCATCGGTCATTTGTATTCATTACACGTGACATTTATATTAATTGCTAATTTATATTCAAAGTTATATATTATTAATCAGTGCTCCTTTTTAAAATATAGTATCTAATTTAAAAGATTTATTTTGCTGCGAATGGTATGGTGGCTGATTTCTCTTTTGGAATTTATGTATCTATTTTCCATAATGAACTACTGTCTTGATAAACTTTATCCATACAATATACTAGAACATCAGCCGGAACATTAATCGTCTTTGGCCTATGGATTGGCCTGAAATGTGATGGAATATTGAAATACAATATACGAATTCGATTTCAGTTTATATAAATGGGTGATTACAAGTGTTAATTTTTATTCGTTTTATTATTTTCCGAAGAAATTTAAAATTGAATTATTAGCTCATAATTAATTGTATTTTAGGATTGTTATTTGTTGGAGTATTGTTTAGCAACTTAACTAATTTATATCTTTGAATGGGAAACAATGTAGAAAGAGTTATTATATCGTAATGCTAGTGGGAATTGCACGATATTGTGTTTTAATGTCATTGACTGTATGTTCGAAATGAATATATGTCCTGTTTTATAAACTATTGTCAATATTAAATGGAAAAATATATTTCGAATGTAATGACGAAGCATTTTTATGAGAGCACTTATTGTTAGTATGGCCGTATACTTTTTTTTTACACACACCTAAATTTTTCATCATCACAAGTCGTAAATTTTACTCGCTAAGTCGAATTGAATGTTTGAGCCTCTCAGGAAGGTATAATTCGAATGTGAGTTTACACATTTAATCTGCTTAAAAAGGGGCTGACATTTCTCCGAATGCCATCAAATTTCGGCCAACTTTTATTTTACGGATGGCCATTTCGAATGGCCGGGAATGGCAATAAAATATACCAATAAATTAACCCACGGCAGCGGTCTTAAAGCGTTATAAAAGATAAAAGAAAGTTGCTCAAAAGTCATCCCTAAACGTCTATATTGAAAGGAATGAAAATTACGTACCTACTCAACGATGAGCGTTTGAAATTAACATATTATGTCGGGACGGGAATATGATCATGAAAAATTACTGGGAGTCTGTCCGATATTCTCTCTTTCCCTTAATATCTTCTTCCTTCCTCGGAATAGAAAGTTTATTGGTTCAGGTAGGGATGTGAGTGAAAAAATTTTGAGCGCTTTAGGGTAGCTTCCTATGGAGCATCTGCTAGTTCAAACACACTGGCCACCTATCCTTCCTTTCTTCACCACCTATCCTCTTTTTCCTCCCATTCCTATTCTGCCACCTCGCTCTTCTTGCAACGCCTTTAATATCCCGCGATTCGAGGATCCACCGACTGTAACCTTCTTGACACACTTAACGAGGCGTAGAGGGAGAGAGAAGTGGGCTTCAGGGTTATAAAATACCAAAGCCCATTCCCGTATCAACTTTTATTACTGCGGAAACTTATGTGGGGGGTGGAGCATGCAGGAAGAGGAAGGATATCACCTGGGTATTATTTCTTTCCTTCTTTACGGTATCGGATGCGAAGTATATTGCGATGCATAAAGAATTTTTGGGTCGAGTTTCTTGGTTTAGTGGCTGGGAAATAACGAGGATGAGAATTCTCGATTTAAATCGTTCCTTCAATCCGAGGTAAAAAATTTCAATTTTTCTCTTTTTTGTTGAAGATTTCCTTTGACTTTTCAGCACATTATTTCTGAAATATGACCTTATTTCGTTCTTTTTATTAAGTGCTTGAGCCAAATTGTCCAGGAGACTACACTTTGCACGAATTTCTATATCTTAAGCACAACTGGGTAAGCATTGATCTTCCAGCAGAAGACCGCGGGTTTAAGTCCTTTCTCGCTCATTGTTAATTTGCAAACTTAATTAACGCAAACTAAATGACTGCTGCAAATCTAAATGAAATATTCTTCACCTTCCTTGGCGCACGGATCATTAAAATCATCCTCTCATTCTACAGACAGCAGTTGTTATGCGATACATGTGTACATGCATACCCATCACCTGTTTATTTTCGGGGTCAGATTTAGAAAACTAGCTTTAATTTTATTAATTTCCTCGATACTGCCCTTTTCTTGCAAACCTCCTTTGCTTCTGCCACTTTCTGCTAGTCATCAGTACAATGGATTTGACGTTATTATATAGCATGTAACTAAATTTATAAATTAGTTTATTACAGCAGCAAAATGGACGGTATCATCTCACCATCGTTAATATTTATTTACCTAAGTCCTACCGCAGGCATGTATTATATAAACGTGTTGCAAAAAAAGGCTAAAATTCCTGGCAATCGGCCAAAGTATATACCATTATTCTTCTTTATTGTTTTATCACAGATATTCAGACTCAAATATGGGTTTATTATTGATTTAATGTATAACCTTCAGAGAAAATCAGGGAAAAGGTAGACTGACTTTTTAACACAGTTAGAAAGGGCCTGAATTATTTAATGATGCAATGTTCGGAGTGATCCTTGAGTATGTTAGAGAAGAGAGAAGAGGATATGAGGATGAATTTAAATGATCAGGCTTATCTTAAATTGGAGACATATTAATTAAGAAGAACAAAATAATAATATTTAGGATTCCGAATCAATTCTAAATCGACATTTACTGTTTAATGCTAATGCGTTATCTATATTTTGCTTGCATAAAATATTAAGCAGTCTACGTGATAGTTATAAAGTATTTATTTTTAGCCCTTTCCCAAAAGTGTATATTCATTTAGAAGGAGACGTACAAAACGTCTGTGAACAAGTTTTATTGCTTTTTTGCATTGCATTTTTAGTATTTTACAATTTATTCTTTTTTATTTACTTCCCAATATTTTGGCAGATATTACCAATTCTGAAACATTCAAAATAATATTGTTACAATTAGAGGTGTGAACCTAATTCAGTTCTCATTTAGTGTAACTAATTACTATCTAATTTATATAATAGTTAGTGAATGTTGGATAAAATAAGTTCACTTGCTGGTGACTCCGTAGAAGTAAACGCCGTGGCTAGTCCCGGTATCCTCAAAATTGAAAATAAGTTCAGTTTAGTCGTAGCTCCCCGACGAAATGACAACTAGCAATGTACTCAATACATCTGTGAAATTGAAATTCTGTTTGTTTGAACTCCATGGTCTTACAAACCCCTTAACAAATTAAAATAATGTTTGACACACATTTTTCTTAGGACCTATAAGGATTAATAGGGTATAATTATTAGACCTAGGGGACCTGTATGTGATGATTTGATGATGGAGAGTGTATTGCTACCAGAGGTAATGTTAACCAATCTAGCTCTGCGCTAACTCGTGAAAAATATTTTGTTAGGTTTAACTTTTTCATAAGCTGTTGCAGAAGTAAGCTGCGACAGTAAACTGCTACTCTAAATCCCCCTTAAGGAAGGAATTCACTTGATTCAGTGTAGATGTCCCTTTTTTATTTTATAAATTACTTACACTACTACTTGGACTTGGGATTTGATGTACACCCACTGTTCCCACCTTAAGAGATTACAGCGAATTTTTTGTTAGGGTAATTTTTATCCCAATTTCTCCATGGTTGGTTAATGGCAGCTAAATAGGGGATACATTTCCAATGAGTCATTTACTATCCAGTATTTCCTAATTCTAAGCAGTAATTTTATTTTTTTCTGCTTCCCATTTGAAATTCAATGGCCACTATTTTATTTTAATTGTTGAAAAAATAATTAACGTACCAAGCGGAGAATATTCGCTTCGGCCTGACTCTTCGTTCTGATAATTGACTTAGTTCACCCACACTGCATCCTCATGGGGAGAAAGAGACGTTTCAATCCAAGTAGTGCATCGTTTTGCAAGTTCCGGCCGATACGCTGCCACTCAGTTAGCCCGCCTATTACACGCCAACTGCCACTCCCCCGATGCCCAGCCTTTCAAACCACACCCGGGGAATACCCTGTCCGTCCGTTCCGTCACAGCTCACTCAAATGTCTTCCCCGCTCAGTTCAACCATCTGCACATTACCACACCCTACGTAGAGAGGAAGACCTACCCCTTAATCGGTGAAGGTCACTGAAAACCGAGTCACTCCCATTATTGATTAAACTGAAGAGGTTGAAAATTATTGCTGAAAACTGAGAATTGTGTCCGCGTGACTGGCCTTTGTTTCACCTCATCGATCGCGTTTGAGGTATAATGTGAAAGATTTGTTAAGATGATTAACCCTTTGATGACTGAGGTAACAAGATTCTCACGGGTTTGGAAAGCTGGAATGAATGTTAAGAAGGGATAGTTTAAATCAGATAATTTGTAGCAGTTCACATACTTTTAGTGCAGTGGTTCTCAACCAATTTTTTTTTCAATTTCTCCCTTTCACCATAGATCAGACCATCACTAAAATCATTCTCCCATCTCTATATAAATTATTAAACAATAATTTAACATGCTCAGGAAAATGATGATTACGCTCAAGGATCTATTTAATTCAATTGAATTCAATAAATCTTGTTGAACACCGTATAATAAACTTAACTAAATTTCAAAATCAAATCTATACAGATTTTACATGATTTACTGGGCATCACATTATGCTTAATTGTGGTCCCATAAGCTCTTCTGAATTCCCCCAGGGGGTATTCCCCACTGTTTGATAACGCATGGTTTAGTTGTAAGGAAACAGAGCAAAGAGGTGCATTAGCAAAGGAAGAGTTCGCGGAACGGAGAGATGCTTAGGAAGAATCGGAAAGGTTAAGTCTTCTATGAAGCGTTGCGTATGAGTCAGAAACTTGACCAGCTAGGTAGGAGAACCCTAGTTTAGAACCTTGAAAAATGTTGGTGAAGGAAAAGGAAAGGGTAAAGGCGGCGGAGAGCAAAGCGAAAGAGTACGTGATGGATATGGGAGGGAAGTTAAGGAGACTGTAGAGGAATTATTTCGAAGTAGGTAGTAAAATTGGCTGGTGTACATAGTGAGAGGTGAATTAGATCTGAAGAGGGAGGTTGAGGGAAGAATGAACGTTTGAGAGAGAGAGAGAGAAAAGGCGTAAAACGTTCTTCCAATCAGCTATACTTGAACTGGAGTTACCCCTTCCAGTTCAGGCGGGTGACTATTCGAGTTTTACCTCTTGTCAATACTTAGATTCTGGAAGTGAATTCACATCGGAGAAATAGATTCATTTGGTCGAAGGTATAGCAATTATGATGACTCAAAAGTTTTATCAGACTCGTTAGTTAACGTGGAAATTACTTTTATCATTACTGGGTTATGTTGGATCATGTGGCCAATTTTAAATTGATATTTCCCACTAATGAAGTAAAGATTTTAAAACTATTTTTGTTGATGAATCCGAAGATTGGTTGGTAGAAACTCACTTGATGTTCTCCATTCTTCACGTTTCTCCTTCCTTCCTTAAAATGTATTTTTAGTTCTTGCATCCCACATATTTCATGATCTCCTCTACAAGTTGAATTAATTGCCCAGGATGTCTCAACAAATGTCCAGAAGCTGAGCAATTCGATTATCGACAGCTTTCCAGAAGTTTCTTACCTTGTGTATTCTTATAAGCACTACCTTATTAAAAATATTATCGGTCCATTTGATTTTCAGTATAACACTAACAATAAGTGAGTTCCGTTTCTTCTCCTCTCCTCTTTTCAGGGTCCAAGTTTCACACCCGTATATGGATACAGTCCACAAGCATGCTTTAAGATACCTTTCTCTAATTATTATTGATAATGCTGGTAAAAAAATGGAATGTTGATGAATCGTTAGTAAAGCCACCACTAGCCCTCAAGAGTATTTTAACCAGGAAACTCCAAGAACCCGACATTCATTCGATAAAACACCAATCATGGTGATTTTCATGCATGCCACTCTTGATATGTACGTCGGCAGTCTTCATTGCTCCAACCATGCCTGACTTCTCCTCCCCTTTGTGCCACCACCTTCCTCTCGTCGCTAGGCCCTGCATTGCGTGATCCCGGAATATCCCCATGAGAGGGAAGTATTATTCAAGCTATTTCCGCTCTTGTGACTTTACCCACCCATCTCTCACGGAAACCGCCCCATCTCATCCTCACTGCCCACTCCTTAAAAATCCTTACTCAACCCTTCCTTGGGTTCGCGGGCGGCCCTGGAGTAGGGATGGAAGATTCATATTCGATATGAGCCTGTATCGTTACTTCTCATTCGATAACGTTTTGATAACTATCGTATCGTGCATATCCAGATATTCCTGCGTAACTATTGGTGACTTTTTTGTGGACGTTTGTGCAGCAGGAAAATACATATTCGATATGAGGCTGTATCGAAATTTACCATTCGATAATGTTTTGATAACTATCGTTCCGTGCGTTTCCAGATATTCCAGCGCATCCCTATTTTATGCTTGCTCGACCCTGACGAATGAATGGAAGATATTCGATATGAGCCTCTATTTATACCTCTCATTCGATACTATTTGGATAGATATCTATGGTTTCCATATATTCCACCGTATCCATATCTTTTTTCGCAAAACACTCCCTAGGGTGCGTGGTTGGCCCTGGAATCCGGGAGTTCTCCATGCCTGTACGATCAACCGATTTCTAGTTAACTAAAGGATAAAGTCATTATTGAAGTCGTTTCTTCGTTCGTTATTTGGGGAGACGACTGACTACTAAGGTCATATGCATCATTAAAAGCAGAAAGGTTGTTTGGCTAGGGAAGGATTATTATTTGAGGAAAGAATAGTGGAGAGAAACTCGGCGTCGGAAATAGCCTGCTCTTTATGGATATGGGATAGTAGCAAAGACATCTGGACTAGAATAACTATAGTCATAGAAGCTTTTATAAGGGAAAGAAAAGCATGCAATTGGATAATTATGAAAAAATATTATTCAACATGTAATTAGTTTGTTGATAAATATAAGCAAATACAAACAAAACCTTTATTTCTTGAATGCAAGTCATATCGTAGATCCCATGTTTTTCCCTCTGCCCAGTACATAGAATCATAGTTGCAAATAATGAATGCTAATTGTTTTAAAATGAAATATGAGGAATAGGAGAATAATTAAAATACTAACATTATGGCCATAATGTTCTTCATCGAGCTTTTTAAGATATTCCTTTATTTCCTGTAGACAACCGCAACTCCAGGTTCTTTTTCAATCATAATCAAGCGGACATATCGGTGTTAATTGCAAACAATCGGCATGATCACGAGAATAAATGTATATAGTGCAATAATAATGGTCATTCTATTTCCCACTACAACACTGGAAAGGGTGTTATCCATCCCTATTTTACCCTTCTCTCTGGAGATAAGTGCTATCCAAGACCAAAGAAAGGTGTCATTCTTCACTTCCATCGTCCGTAGGCTCATTCTGGCCCACTACTCCTTATATATCATGCGCTAAAAAGGCTGCCAGCAGAAGGCAGCACTGCCAGGGAGAGAAAACTGATTATAAGCCATTGGTGAATGTTTTTCGGAAGTAATTCGAGAAATGAGATACAATGGATTTTGGGGGAGTGGCTTGAAAGAGTTACGATGTTCTGTCCACTGCGCCGGTGGGTGGCTAATCTAGGGATTCCGTGTCCGGTTCTACTTAAACAAGAGCTTAAAAGGGGTTGAAGTGGGTAGGTGGGGCGACTCAAGGAAGGGTATGAAGAAGACAGCTTGTACAATCGGGCGTTTTCATGTATCCGGAATATCTGAAGAATGGTTCATTAATCAATCGAATTTCTCTATCGTGAGGAAGCAACCTTACTCGTGTGCGGCCTCAAGTTGGTTTCATGTCTCATTTGTTGCTCTTGCCAAACAATGCATAAACCTCGAGCATGCTGAAATAAAATGGGATAGCTAAATGAAAGTAGGTACACATAAAGCATACAGTAATCACTAAAACTAAGAATAATTACAATATCGTTTATTGCCTTAGGCCTCCACGGTCCATGAGGCAATTATTACGCAAAGAATTAACATAAAACCATTGCATGGTTAATTAATAGAAAAAGAAACAAGTCAATAATAAAGTTAAAAACATAAAAAGGAAATAAAAACAAAAGATACCCAACCAGCTCGAAATATTTGCGGGCACGCCCATGATCAGTTCCGACGTATCATGCTCGTGAGTCATATTCACCATACTCATTGAGAAACGTCC
Source organism: Pyrrhosoma nymphula (assembly GCA_963573305.1). Lineage (NCBI taxonomy): Eukaryota > Metazoa > Arthropoda > Insecta > Odonata > Coenagrionidae > Pyrrhosoma > Pyrrhosoma nymphula. The sequence continues at coordinate 45,989,344 of OY754334.1, forward strand.
CGCTTACGTATGCATTAATACAGCTCTTCAAATTCGATTTTTCCGCTTTATAAACGCATCGTGTACCACATATGGTGCAACAACTGGGAATGGTTTCAAAATATTTCAAATCCTTGACAGAAAAATCATTATTTTATCTGGCTTAGCGTTCAGTGATATTAATGGGATGGGATAAGTTCAGCTATACCATTGAAGAGAATATGAATTCCGGCGAGATATGGTGGAAGTTTTCCATTATGGAAAAATGAAAAAACGTAGTGAACTCCACAGTTAATTTTATTAAGACGACCTAGGTTTCGACACGTTGTGTCATCTTCAGGTCGAAGATGACACAACGTGTCGAAACCTAGGTCGTCTTAATAAAATTAACTGTGGAGTTCACTACGTTTTTTCATTTGTCCATATGCCATTGAAATCTCGTACTCTCATGAGAATTCATGTGCTTTAGAAGTTGTCTCCTTGCTCAGATAAATTTAGTTTTTAATTTCCTGAGGAGGTAATATCATGGTGGAAACTCGAGATACATATGTATTTAAAGGAAGAAAAGTAGGATTTCAGCCATTTAAATGCGAAATTTGAGGTGAAGTTCAAAAGTCTAATCTAGATTTTCTAATAAATAAACACTTTTATTGTCATCTATTTGGCAGTACTGATAAATAACCAGTTGTAATTGTATTCAAATTCTATCAAGATCATCTAATTAATGCCCATTTTTTAAATATCAACCGCACTTACGAAAGGGAAGCATTCTAATAAGAAAAACGTTTCTCCCACTCTATTTTATTGTTTATTAACTCAATAATTGGCTTTAAAAACCTAAACGATAGTTGCTAATCGATTTTTAGAAATGCTATATTCCATGACACATCGTATGCAAATAACTTAATAAATACGATTACTTCATATGAATCAAGTTGTCAGAGAAATCACGCAGCTTTGTGGCTCTGATGACTATGCCGCATTGAACGCCTGATGTACTACAGCAATATCAATATCGTGGATATAGTCTTTTATGTATTTTTAAGTTATTTATTGTAATGAACATGAAGCAGTTCCACGCATGTGGATAAACTAAGATATTCATAGCCAATACGCCGATATTGTTTCGGAGAGGGTCATCTAAAAAGTTGGATCAAGACCCATGGAGAGATATTAAGTTGATATGAATAACAGTTTGAGGATTTGGAAGCTGGAAATAAAGGTTTGCGAACTCATGAGACCTTTGACCTTGTAGTCAAGTGTGGAGACTTCCTTACTCCCCCTTGCCGAGCCATTATGTAGGGAGTAAACTCTTCCACCAGAATGGGCCTACTGCGCAAATACCTCCATGTTTCGCTACCACTACACTCCCAAACTTCATTTGTAAGTTTATGATGGAACCTCTTTTATAAGTACCTCCAATAACCTACCCAACTCACCCTAACCTACCCTAAGATTATTTCATACGTTGTAAATAAGTCACTACTTCGTCCATCTGTGAAAAATAAAAGGGGTAATGCCACCATAAAAAACTAATGTGTTGTCATGAAATCATTGAAAATTTAAAGTATTTTTTGAGGGTGCCTTATTAATTATATAATACCAATACTTGAGATTGTAAAGCGATGAGCCGCCTTACTTCCGGTCCGTAGCCACTATGTTCAAAGAAGCCTGATATCAATGTTAGATGAGTTGTCGAAACAAACCGGTCTACTTTTGCCGTAACTCATGTATACGCCACGAGTAAACAATTTTCATGCTGCGTCTTATGAGATTAAGGATTGAGAGAATAAGGATTACCAGAGGAAATCATTGATTGACTTAATGTTTATTCTACGTGCACACTACGAGTAATTATAATCGTAACATAACAGGTCCTGAAACTTCACAAATATATTACACTGGGTGCTTCACAAAGACGCTCTTTCTTGTTATTCACGAGGGTTGACGTGCAGTGAAAAAGATAAAGCAGAATAATAGTAATATTTCCAGAAAAATAAATACTCGAAATATATCCAGCATATATATGTATAATCCTTCGTTTTTTAGACAAATTAATCTTTGCCTCCTTAAACTATTTAAACATTTGGTTCAACGGGTAATTGTTTAATTTAAGGAGAAACTGTCTACGGAAACATTATTAGAAAAGTTATGAATTAGACTTGATGGATACCAATTTAGTTATAGAATTTCAAATCATTAACGTGCTCCTTGATTTATATGTTACTTAATTTTTCCCTCCCTAGAAAATAACTGTGACTCATGAAGAAACTTTTTTAATTGTCCTACTTGGAATAGCTCAAGAAATCCGCTGTATAATTTCAGGTCAACACCGAATCACACTCCGAGCCTATAATCTGCATAGCCAAAATATTTATGTCAAATATTCGGCATCCTTTCACACTCGAAGTGTTAATTTGAAAATCATGTTTAGCCATACTGTATTTACTAGTATTAAACTTGCTATTGGCCTGGTCTTGCCACAAGGTTGCCCTTAGATAGCCGACGAACCATAGGCTCTTGAAGATAAATTTCCACTAAAAAAAGGGAAAGACATACAGGCCGATTGAATTGAGGAAAGAAATTATCTCGTTACAATTTGGATTCAACTGCCACGAAAAAAACCTTTGACAGAGAGTCGAACCACGGAATTTTGGCTCGCCAGGCCATTATGCTAATCACCACGCTACTACTATGATATTAATTAATGAAAATACTGTGAAACAAAACGAATAGTGAACTTTAAACCAATAATACCAGTAGTCTACGAGGCTCAACATAGCAGCGCAAGAAGCAGATCAGGATTTTCAAATAGAATAACATCCTTCAGGAAAAGCTAATGGTGTTAGGTTGGCATCCATCTATTTGTTAACAATGTATTAATAATTCGTTTACATATGCATATATTTACTTTTAAACGCGTAGTAATTCATTTACTATTATTTTAACTAATGCCAACAAATATAAAGGTCTCACGAAGAGTCCAATTTTCGAAAAGAACATATTTGAATATAATTTTGACTAAATTTCGAGTATCGCGCCAAAAACTTTAGTCATAATATGCTTTATTTAAGGAATAAAATTAAAATATAATTATTTTATCAGTTTCTTTACTGCCTGTGTGGTGAGTTCCAACCCATAAACAGATGCACTTCATTGAAATCTGGTCTAAGGACGTTTAAGATCAACTTAAAAAATTAATTAAATTTGCGTTCAATGACTCAGGATTACCGCTCCAGTCACCTTTAGATTTCATCCTTCTCGTCCACATGATTATCAGCGCACGAACCAGCGCTCCGGCATCCGCTTACTCACTCCATGGGATTGGTGCGTGGACCATCGATTGAATGGAGTTCACCATCTCGTGAAATGAATGGGGCTCCCACTATATAAGTATTGACCGATACGAGGTTGCAGAGACTGCTGTGTTCATGTGGCCGGGACAGGCGGGAGCTCCTCGACGGTCCGACGCCGCTGCACATCAACTCCAGCTGGCTGTACCTGAGGTATGGTCACCGCAACTTTTCCACCCCTAATCTTTTTAATTTTCGTCCATGATTGAATTTTTCCTTGCCTCTTAGTTAGCAGTTAGTCGCATGGTGTCATTAACGTTCCAAAAAAACCGTCAGTCAAAATTATAACTGTATATCCCATGTTTCTAGGGTAATGTTTTCAAGTAAAGTATGCTCTAATATCCAGCATAAATATGTATTTTGAGACGTAACCACTTTCAAAATGTACCTAGTTTTCGCTAGCTCTGTAGTATTTGCTTTTTGTGAAAGTTCATTGTTTTAAAAGGTTTAATAGTAGGGCAGGTGGCAAATGATTTCCAATGCGAATACCTTAATAGCCTTTCCTACAGTTAGGAGTCAACAAAGTTCTATGTGTAGACAGCGATGTGCCAAAAAATGAAGCCTTCCAATGCAAATGTGTACCGTTACGTACTCTGGGTAATATTTCATGCAGTGAAATTATTTCGAATTTTCCAATTTTGCGCCAGCGTCGTAACTGGATCATCTTTTAGAGGATCCGGATTCAATCCCCGGAAAATCGAAGGTGAACGAATCCCTAACGTTCGAACGTCAGCCAAGTTATAGAATCGACCCCCCATGGGGAATGTGGATTCAGTCCAAAGAGGTTAAAATGAAAGGTAGTAGGTGTTGCCAAACCAGTCACAAAAAATCGCCTTGTCTGTAGTTTTTAACATAGATTTGACGAAAATCGAACGCGACCGCCGGACACGTAAGCCAGAGGAATGTCTAAACTGTGCCGACTGCAATGTCGGAATTGGCTTCAAGAATCAAGTGGTATGTCGCCTCCATTTCTTTTCTAACCTCCTTGGTTCAGTCGGTCACTTTCGATTCGGTTGATTTCAAGCTATGCCGTGCTCAATGGAGTTAGGTTAGACCTCATTCACACGAGCTCTCGTGAGCGTGCTCACGAGAGCGGCTTGAGAGAGCCGGAAGGAAATGCACAAGCTCACGTGAGCCGGGTGAACCGGCTCCAATTCACCACAACGCCACTTGTTCCGGCGATACTCCTCAGACCCCTTTCACGCGAGCTCTCGTGAGCGCGCTTACCAGAGCTGAAGCAACCGGCAGGGTTTGAACCGCCGTGAAAGTTAATTTGACTGAGCTAGACCCTTTCATCTACATCTTCGAAGTACCATGCAAGTCACCACTAGGGTGTGTGGCACGGGGTAATTCCACACTAGACATGCAGCACTCGTTCCAGCACAAATCAGAACTTCACAATTTCCCCGGCCGCTAGGCGCAGGCCAAAAAGCAGTCAGGAGAACTGTGCGCAGTCGAACCAGAAACTGGGAGAGTGATACGTAAATGAACATGCAGAACAATGCTATAGACACATGTAGTGGTTAGTATTACTAATACTGTTTATTTATGAATGCTACGGGATGCTACATAATGCAGAGAACAAAATAAGATCACATCTAAATCAACATCTACAAAATACCCTGCAATCCATCCCAGGGGTGTGTGGCAGGGGGTGAGTATTCACCAAAATGCATTACACTTCACCCAAAAGTTAGTGTAACTACGACTAATTATGCATCAGCATAAATCGCTAATGCTTGTCTCGAGGCGAAGCCTCACATCTACGAAGTACCGTGCAAGTCACCACTAGGGTGACCTCGCACGCTCCCCCGGCCGCTAGGCGCTGGCCAATTAGTGACTTTCAGACGAGTCCATATGATCCGCGGTTGGATTCTATAAATCGGCTGACGTTCGAACGTTAGGGATTCGTTCACCTTCGATCAAGCTCAATTTATTCGAGTGATGACCAACGAGCGATTCCATAAGGCCGATCGTTCAGCAGAACATCGAACGTTACGGTGTTGTCAGATTTACAGCATAGTTTGCGCTTGTTTCTCTTCTACGCATGCGCAATGAGCTGACATTGGAGTGACTGCACTTCTTTTGAATAATTTTGAAAAACATTATTTTAAATAAGTATTTCAATGTCCGAAAAATTGAACTTTACTTCCTCACGAGTACTGTAAATGCTATATACTACCCTAAATGCGTTCTCATTGGATTAATTATTTCCTAATTACTTGTCATTCTATGACTTTTACGGATTCAACTGTAATTTCGTCTGCTTAGATGGGTATAGACGTCTGCTTGAATTGCCTCTTATCCAATTACAATGCATTTGCCAATTACACTCCAATCGTCTTTACTGGATTATGAAACACTATATATTTCAGACGGGTGATCAAAATTTCCAAGCTTATCACCAGCAAAATTCTAAAAAATAATGTATTTCAATGACATTGGTCTCCTTTCGATTATAACATCTTGTAATCCACTCAAAAAACAACGCTTTCCCACAGAAATAAACTTTGTAGCGGACTGAAAGAAAAATAACAGTTATCTGTATACCGAAGACAGAAATTGCCATTTTCCACTGGCAGACCAGTGCATTTTTACTAGTGGAAAATTGCAATTTCTGCTTTTATTATGTTGAAATTCCACGACATCACGCCTGATACTTTGCATCATCTAAATAAACTAATGTTCTATGGTTCACTTCTAAGATAATGTTCCAAAACTACACTCAGACGGATATATGACAGCTTGGCATATAACTTCGGACATGAATTGTTTAGGATATTCATTGATACTTATATACTATCCTCTAGCTTGTCCCCATCATTAACGTACTCCTCAACTTTCATTACAATTTAAACACAACCTTCGCCCCATCAAATCGAATAGAAATACATATAAATCACTTTTGCAAGACCGTTCACCGCCTGTCAAGAGCTTTCATGCAGAATATATGATTACCTACCTTGAGATATATAAGGAAGCTTGTAATCAATTCCACTATTTATCCAGGCACACACAGCAGCACTCAAATAAAGGAACAATACTTGCTAATGACATCACGTCGAGTAAACGAAAAGATAACTTTTGAGATGGCAAAATTTACTGAATGAAGCATAATGAAACAAGTTGCATTGCATTAGCAGACAAAACAATTGTCACCCTTTCACTTGGACGTAAACAACCACATTCGCAATTTAAGATACTCTAAAATAACATAGTAATCCGTGCCCAGGACAAATCAAAATACCTATTGCTAATTAGTCATTACCTGCCTAAAACGCAAGCGGATTAACTATTTCAACAAAATCACATTGAACACAGCAATGTAATGAAATAAAAATATGACACGGGGTGGAACAATTCCCTGAATGAAGAATAATTAAACACTACACTGTTTATCCTTTCACTGAGACGTAAAGAATCACATTTACAAGGCAAGAGCAATCCACGAGTCATCAACTTCACTTCAATTCACATAAATTACACATCTTAATTTAGTCAAGAGTGGAAACAACGAAATGATTGCTATTACGTCTTCTCCAACACTTACTTCGTATTTGTTACTCTTTTAATACCATTTCTGTCATAACACATTATTTAAAGAGAACCACTAGCTAATTAACGTAAATATATCACCACTTAGACTCACGCAATCCAGCGCAGTACATAAATAACACTTGTCATCACTGGCATGTCTCAATGCACACAGTCTAAACACTCGTTAATCCTTCGTTTAAATGTTATAATAAAAAATGACACGTTTGTTTCTTGCAAATCGAAACCTAGTGATGCAAACTTTATTTAAAACGTAAAATTAAATGCTCCACTGGCATAATTTTCTTTAAATCGCCACAGCTAAAAGCAAAACACAAGACGTGCGGTCGAAACTATCTTCCAATATTACCATGCACAGCATTCTAGACCACTATTCACATTTGATGTCCAAGAATAGTATGTTTTAAATGATTTGTAGTTCACAAAATATATCACACTGCGATACTTCTTCAAATATCATTCAAAATAAAAAAAAAAGAAAGAGGCACTCCGGGAGTGCCGACAGAAGTGAAAACTTGAAATAACGTGAGCATTTTTGAATGTAGGGAATAATTTATAATGATGTGTTTTATTAATCAGTAGAAAGTAGTTTCATGTATATAATAAATTAAATATTCATTTATTGCGCTATTGTACACAATTATTTTACATAAAAATTGTACACTTCAGAATAATCAACTTTCATCCATTATTTCAACAACTCTATCATCATCACCGCCATCATCATCGGCAATATCTAAAACTGATACAATAGGCTTATGGTAACTAAAGTAAGAAACGAATAATTTTGATTCGAATTTGCTTAAATGTCTTGTAAATACTGCATCAATAGTAGTTTTATATTTCGTTGTGCCAAGATTGCGATCATTAGACATCGTTAAACCAAACTCACTATTTAAAAATTCAATCAATGGTAGATTTTTATCGTCTGCAAAGTTTATGTTTATGTTTATATGAATAACCTACTCAAATTGAACGTATTAAAAGAGATTGAGTTATATTGTACTAACCTTCACTATTCTTGTATTGAGTACACTCTCCTGCACGAGCATGGACTATTATATTATCCGGCACAATATTTGTAGCAACCCAAATTGAATGAACTAAACCGTAGGTATATTAGATATATATATATAATGTTATATGAATAAAATTATAATATAGTTTATTTGACGGTGACGGTGACGCGAGTCCAATGGTTTTTACCCATCCACAAGTACTGTGTATATAGCGAGTATACTGTGTATATACAGAATATACATATATTTAGCAGCAGTGACGGTGACGGTGACGCGAGTTCAATGGCTTTTACCAATCCACAAAAGTGTATATACAGAATATACAATTACACATATATTTAGTAGCAGTGATGGTGACGGTGATGCGAGTCCAATGGTTTGTACACATCCACAAGTACTGTGTATATAGCGAGTATACTGTGTATATACAGAATATACATAATTATACATATATGTAGTAGCGGTGACGGTGACGCGAGTCCAATGTCTTTTATCCATCTACAAAAGTGCTCAACGCGACATAAGAAGTTTTCACTTAAAAAAATAAACTGTTCTTCGATCGATAATGGCCGCTTAGGCATTTATTTTGATGCCGAAGCCGAGGAGTCGAGCGTGGGGCAACAAAACTTTCGAACGTGAGTTACAGAATCACGATCGGCAATTGTTATCGAAATATTGCCCTCAATCGAGCGGGAATTACTCTTTTACGCTCGAACGTAAAGTTATAGAATCGGCCCCCGGAGCGGTGATCAGAGCCTCGGCGAGAATGTAACTCACTCCGGAACAGTGAAATCCGTTTCGCTCCGGTTTGATTCCCTGGTGATAGAGGTAGAATGTTGGGTTAGTTCGGGGAACTCGATGAGAGAGGTAAGAGAAGTAGAATTTTGGATGTTATGAAGATAGACAAAAATGACGGAAAAGTTATTAAGGACGGAGTTTAAAAGAAATTAAATATCCTGAAAGCAGGTATTTTTGTGCTAAAAGAATAAACCAAGAAGAAACACTCCTTCACAGAGGAAGGCAAACGGATACGCACTAGAAATGGTAGGGTAGGATAGTAGATACATTGTTAGTAGAGATTAGAACAAGGCAGCACAAGTGAACGAATGGCATATTGAGAGGGTATAGAATGTTGGAGTGGATTGAGTGGGGGAATATGCTTGGTAAGCGTGAAGAAGAAGTTAGTTTAGAATTTTTGGACGACATACTAGGGTGAAGGAAGTCAGAATTGAAGGAACTAAAAAGGGAATTCCTTGGAAAAAGAGTGGTCAAGTTTCGATGATACCAAGCGTTTGAGTAAATTACCCAGATAGAGCCTGTCCAAACATACGCTAATTGGCTCTAGGAACTGTAAGGCGCGGCTTTATTATCGCTGGTTAAATATTTTCGCGGCATGAAAATTGGTGATAGTTTCTTCCTATTGGCCCACTTCATAACACCATGGCGCACTTGCCTTTCATTCGTTTCAGACCCAGCGCGTTAGGGCGCGAACTTAAAAAATGGGGGATTCTTTTGTAATTCCACCTCACGGAACATGACGTCACGGATCGCTCCTTATATGGTGAATATTACCGAAAGTGGAGTTATAAACCATGCCTGCCAGACGGCGAGACCAACGACTCGTTCATTTCTGCCGAGAATGGTTCATTTCTTGTTCTTTTGGCCGTGGAATTGAGCTTCCAAATGAGTACATAGAGAGCGGAATAGCCCAAATGGATCGTTCATTTGAGTTGGCGCTCTTCCGAAAGAGCTATTTCGAGAGTGGAATCACAAAATAACCCCCCTGATCGGGAACGGAGTTGTTTAGCGTTAAACCACAAATGAACGTCAGTAATCGCAGCCACGATTGTTGTTTTTGTATTGATTTTCTGTGTAGGCATGAAACATAGATAAATAAAATATTTAATTACTCTGTAGAGTATAGCTTACTTTTGGGAAACACGTATTTTGAATGAATTCGATGATTGTACACAAGACATTTGGCCGCGACCGTTGTGTACATACCTTCGGAATGCTACCTGCCGAAAGGTTGTCAAGCGTTTCAATAGCGCGTATCGTTCCATTCATCATCCTTCATTGGTACGCTAAAGTGCGCTGATGCATTTCGATCTGCACTGACGTCAACACCTTGAAATAAAAACTCACCTTGTCGGTACGATCTTAACAACCATTTTACACAGAAAGCAGTCTCCCGAGCTGAATTATTCCCACGACTTGGTCACAACCTGTGGCTTCGTGCGTACACAATAGTGAAATTGTTCTCGCCATCGGTGGCCGACATTCCATCCAACGTGGCTGGTTTCTGGCCAAATGTGGCATAATATATGTTCCCGTGGGCAGAAGCCTAAAAAAGATTATAGTACTCACAAAGCGAAGTCCACCTCAGCCGCTCCGTAACCTTGGGCCCGATTCTGATCATCCACCAGTCAATGACTGGTGGCAAGTTCCACCATTCGTACATTGAACGACTCTTGATCCGTTAAATGAACGGCTCAATGACCCCCTCTGGAGAGCCGAACGTCACAAACTTATGCATATTTCCAACTTACCTCGAAAACGCGGTCAAAACAATGGCTACCTTCCGCACGCTTACTTCAGTCGGAAAGTTTCCACCACGACACTAGCGCTGTTCCACCAAGTGGATGACGGGTGGAAGGGAAGCTTGACTTTCCACCAGTCATTGAACGAGGAACGATGTAGTGAACGATTCTATGGTGGAAGGTGGAACATGATGACGTAGTGTCGGAAAGTCATGACGTTTTGGTGGAAACTAATGACGTTTTGGTAGAAAAGTTGAACATCGGGAAAGCATCAGAATCAGGCCCCTAACCTCGCTCAGTTCCTTCTGAATTACTCCATCCCCTACCACACACCCCAGAGGTGGCTTGCAGGGTATTTTGTAGATGTAGATGTAGATCTCTCCTTCCGTTCAATTCCCCTCCGTTCTTCTTCCCATTCCCCTTCTCTAGTCCTCCTCACCCCACCCCCTTTCTCCCCTCGTCAACGTCACTCCTCGACCTACCGCCCCTCTATTGTGGATCCTGACCCTACTCACCCTTTTCCGTCCCCTACACTCAACCTCGTAGTTTCGCAACGGGCGGGGTGGAAATAGTTCGCGGTGATCCTTGCTAGTGGGGTGGATTTCTTCTTCTTTCTTTTAGCTTTCATGTCCCCCTCGTCGTTCCACCTACTGCCCCATTTCACAATTTTCTGCACCCTCCAATCTTCCGGGTCTCCCAGATTGGACTTTTCGTCTCGTCGAGGCAGGGAATGTGTTGTTGCCGAGGATAGTGAGTGAGGTGGAAGGGGGTGAGTTTTCCAATGGGTCCATTTGCTGGCCGGTTGTTTATTGTGCGCGGCGGGGAATCCCCTCAGTGACTTTGGGACCTCGCTCGACCTCAACGTTTTGAAAGTGAATCCAGAACGTTGTTGTCTCTGCTACCCGGTGAGCTATCAAAATCCTCTATGGCAGGGTAATGGATGTAGTTAAGTGGCATCTTGGTAGGAAATGACTATTTTGGTTAGATAAGCATTGACTGCTGACATTATTGCATAGCATTGTCAAAGCAAAGCGTTGACGTTATTACATGGCTCTTGATAGGACGAATCCAGTTTTTACTTGGCTCTGTAAGCTTTCAAGTCTTAAGATTATTTTTAAATAGAATTTAAAACAATTAGGGCGGGTTTTTGCGTGTAACCTAAAAATGACGTTGATCAAATAATTTAAAATTGTTTAGCGAGCTTTAGTTGGTAAACATGATCAATAATATCACCGTCATGTAAGTCGTTAATATTTTACAATTCAATCTGTGGTACCATTTTCAAAATCGTATCAGACCAGATGAGGTATATTCAAAAGTTTTGTGTTAGTATTCCATTGTTTTAATTGTTATAGGAAAATGAACAGGATTTATTCATAGAGTAGCCAGTGACTGGTGTATTTGGTCATTTTCCACCATTAGGACAATTAATTGACTGACAGCGGCTGAATTTCACCATGTGCAGTGAACTTCATGGCAGACAAGTGCGGTTCAAGTACTAATCTACTTTAGCAAGAAAAGGATTGTCTCTTCTATTGGAGCATGGACAGTACATTACTTCCACACCACTTACCGCACCCTTCATGGTGTGCTATCCACAATGGGACTTTGGAATGGAGAAGAAGAGTCCAATGCTGACAGGTAGGATTGCATGTTTTCTAGTGATTTGTTTCTTCTGTTCTCGACTCACATGCTTCTGTCTCAAAGGGTACGTCACGCTACGCTACGCCGGTTTGTACGTTTAAGGGTCCCATGTCAACGCTTGATGCTTCCCTCTGCATTCCTTGCATTCGTGAGAATTCAGAAGTACTTCTCAGTTGACGGCTGCATAAATTCGGAACGTTGATGTCCTCTACAGGGAGAATTTTCCTGTGGAGTGCTTGCGGCAATACTTGACTACGCGTAATATCTGTGCACGGACGTAATAATGGATGATTGGCACTTCATCACTACCAATTAGAAATTTATCCAATCCATGGAAATTTCATTTAGTAGCTGTGAGTGGGCAAGCATGAGCTTCAGTATTGGGCCATACCGCGAATTTTCGTGGACGAGAAAAGTGGGGGTATATAAGGGTGTCAAATTGGTTCGTGAGCATATAAAAACCCATTTAACGTTTTGGGAAGTTACTGATCATGTTTTATGTAGAACATGCATAACATTTTTTGTTCCTTATGTTTAACATTGAAAACGAAAAATATTTCTTCAGGATCTCAAATATATAATCGGTATATAATATCAGCTGGCCTCAGTGGCGGCGGGGTGAAGTCCAAGCCTGCTGAATCAAAGGTCGCGGGTTCGAATCCCGCCTTGGTAGGATTTTCACCTCCCAGGTCTTGGTTGTGTGTTTTCGTCTGGATATCAAATGGGCGTCGGCTGTTACCCATAGATACATTATTATTATCGGTATGTATATGTGTCCACCACACATATTAATAATTGCATTTTAAAATAGTATAAGGATTTGAGAAAGTCACGTGATCCAAAACGGCATTTCGGTGGATATACGCCATGAAAAGGTGTACTTTCTCTAATCTAAAAGTATTTAAACATGAAGGGTTAAATCATACTAGTTTATATAATAATGGGAATTCAAGCGATATTTTCATAAAATTACGAAAAACTACCCGAACCTCGCAAGAAAATATGCTTTATTCCTGTTAGCTCTGCCATTTGGTGTCGTCATCCCCCTCTTACCCGATCATCCAAATACCCGATGGCGTAGTTTCCACACCGCCATGAGAGCAATATTTTTAGATGAACTTATTCAATAATACGACATTCTATCCTAAAACTTTCATATCCGGTGTATTTAAGAATATTTAAATTCTATAATATAATATAATAAAAAAATAATGATATTTCCCCATTTCCCCATCATTTATTTTCTATCCCACGCGATCTGTCTCCTGAAGGAAAATGCTTGTTACTTGTTCTAGGACTTCTTTGTTTTCTGTGAGGAGGGTCACATCATCCGCAAACGCTTATATGTTTATTCTAGGTCCTGCTTTTATTCCTAACTTGATCTGTTTTATTGTAGGGAAACTTACAATTCCATGTGAAACAGCAAATATGATAGCCAAACACCCTTGCCATACTCTTGTTACGACACCAAATGCTTTAGACAGCTCTCCATCGTTTCTGACTTTGCATTTTGAACCTTCCACTGTCAGTTTGTCTAATGTTATCAATTTTCTAGGAATACCAATCTTTTACATCACTTGCCATATTCTTTGACTTTGATACTGCCATATGCTTTTGACAATCTATAAAAAGTCCATGAAATTCTTTATTGTATTCGTAGTAAATGCTGATAGCTTCCCTTAAAATGTAAATCTGATCTGAAGTGGAATGGCCTTTAATAAGTCCATCTAGGTGGTTCTCTATGATAGTACGCCTGTATTGTTCTACCCGGCTTTGAATTATTTTCGAGAGAACTTTACATGCAATGCTAATCAGTGGTATACCGCTGTAGTTTTCACATTACTCTCGATCACCTTTATTGTAAAAGGGTAGTATACTCGTTTCCTGCCTCTCTTTTTGTATCCTTTCATCTCTTCCCATGATCTTGAAATTAACTTAGGAAGTTCTTCACTGACTATTATTCCTCCTCTTATCAGTTAGTTCAGATGGTATTTCATATGACATATTATTCCCTGTATACCGGTGATTCCTGGTTCTTCAAAGTCTTCATTGCAATTTCTACGTCAACTTTTTATGGCTCCTCTACTTGAAGCCTTACGTTATCATATTTGGCATATTCTCATTTTGTGCGGGTTGCTCGCAACTCAGAATGTCATGAAATTATTCTTTTCGCTTGTCAATTACTTGGTCCTGTTGAGTCAGTATCTGAACTATATTCTTTATTCCGTACGTACACGGATTGTATTCTTTTCTAAAATGCTGAATGCACTTATAGAATTCTTTAGCATTATTTGCTTTTAGATCGCTTTCAGCTTTTCCTAGTAAGCTGTTAATGCTCTCCTCATTTCGTTCTTTTCATAAGTGTTGTGGTTGATTTGTCTTATTTTAATATGCCCTGTCTACATTAGACTTACTTTTTATTGTTTCTTCTATCCTGGAGAGCCTGTTCACAGACTTCATCAAACCAGGATTTCTTTTTGTTTTTTCCACAAACTTCCATTGCTGTTTCTACCAGCGTTTTGCTGAAGGTGTCCAGTTTTACTTTAAATCTTTGTTTTCATAATCCCCATTTTCCGTCATGGTGCTCAGTAATTGAAATTTAGTTTTAGCTTCATTTTGAATTCTTCTATTCATGCCTCATCTGTCTTATTTTCGTCCTTTTTCTTTATCAATGATATCCTCTGTATCAGTTTTACCAACACAAGGTGGTGATCTGATCCACATTCATATTCTCTTTCACTTCTTACATTTGTAATGCTGCTTTTGTTTCTATTGTCCACTAGAATGTGATTGATTTAGTTTCTGGTTCTGCCTTTCGGGGATATACAGTTTTCTTTGTGTATATATTTTTTTGGGAAATATGTGCTCATCCTCTTAAGGCTAATTGCTTCAGCAAAGCTGTAAAGTCTTTCTCCATCGTCATTTTTGTCTTCATGGAGACTTTATTCCCTGCCACTGTCCTCCACACCACTTCCCCATCTATTTTAGCAATGGAATCCCCGACCACAAACTTGAGATCATGTTTTGATAGCTTATTCATATTTTGTTCAGATATTTAAAAACAAATTGTCTTTCCTTTCTTCCTCTGCGTCCTCTGATTGAGCATAAAATTTTAAAATAGACATTTTTTTTAATTTTCCCTTTTTCCTAATATTGCACGTACGTTCGTTCTCGGCTTCAAAGGATATCACAGAATCAGCTATTTTTTGCTAACTGCAAACCCCACACCCCACAATAATATCGGTTCTCCTCGCATTTAATGTAATATATGTAATAGATTTTAGTGTTAATCTTCCTTTTCTGTGGCCATCTTGTTTTTTGCAATGCTACTACATCCATTTTGTACTTATTCATCTCATCCGAAAGATTTTCGTATTCTCCAGGTGCTGCTAAAGTTCTTAGTAGTGCATTCCAGGTTACAAATCTCAATTGCCTTTTGGGGGACTGTTTCGTTATTCTTAAATCCCGTCCAGTATCAGAGGCACATTTTAGGTGATAAGTAACATTTTGTTTTTAGGAGGTGGGTTGTCAGCCCAGCGTTCAACCCCTAACCTGAAGGGCCAGGTCATCCCTTTTCGTCTGTCTCCTACCTCTAAGACATGTCCGGCTTGGGTGGCTCTACGAGTAGCTAAGTAGCTTAGCTCTATAGCTCTTAGCACCGATATAGCTCTCGAGGTCACTGGAGCACGCAAGACCTAACACCACGTCAAGGCAGGGGGATTATTATTATGGCAGCTAAAAATATCTTGATATCTATTCTGGGTCAAAGATTCGAAAAAAAAAATTTGAATATAACTTTTTCCTAAAGTTCGAGTACAGTGCCAAAAACTATCAATAGCGGAAGTCATAACATGTTTTGATTAAGGCTAAAATGTAATTTTCGTACCATTTCCATTACTACATGCATGGTGAGTTACACCGCTTTATCAGATGTAGGTTGTCACTTCAATGAAATATGGTTCTTGTATTATTTCGAATCATTCGAAAAACTATTCAAAACTCTGTGCTCAATGGCCCACGATTACCGCTGCAGCCGCCTTAATATTCCCCCATGACCTTGTGACACATGTTGAATTCCTTCTCTGGCTCACTCAACCACATTTTCCTTCCCAATATTCTCACCTAGGTATAATCTTTTTACCCCCCTGTCTATATTTTCGTATATGTTGTCTCGCCACCCTCTTATCTGGAAACCCATGTGTGAAATACTTTATCTTTTGTGTGTGTACTATAAAAATTATTTTCATTATTGTTGAGAAAGCAATCGCATTACGTAACGCTTGAGACTGTCAAATGTATCCTGAACTGAAACCTAGGGGCAATGAGTGTATGTGTACAAAAAATGCAATTAATCCAAATTCTTTCGAGTCTTACGCTCTAATCTTTCGAGTCTTTTTTCCATTAGTTTTCTAGCTTTGTCGAGCAGGGTTATATATTAACTTGTTTTTATATATTAGTTCCACCGACTAACGCCACAGACAGTGTCCTATATTCAAAGGGTTATATATATAGATTTTCGTGAAATAGCCATTTGTATTACACATCAAATGTTCATACATATATTCTACACACTAATTTTCATCGTGTTTCATCCAATCTCGCATTTAATACCTTGCATTTTCTATTTAAACGTAAGAAAAAACACGTGGAATTATTACGTTCATATGATATAGAGAACACTTTTATCGATAAGTAACCAGGATATGAATTAAATGACATTGAAATCTTTTTACCGTGGAAACACGTTAAAGAGTAGGTTCGCAATAATTTTTTTTAGCATTATTTACGCTTTTGACATAGAAATGAAATAAATACGCCTGCCTGATGAAATTGATGCCTAGTTTCGTGGAAGACCTTGCAGCCAATCTGTCACCTTCACTGGAATCCGAAATACTGAGATCAAAGGGACGTCAAATGGCTTGTGATATCCTGAAGGGAGAAACGCCGGCGGAGCAGCGGCTCTCACGTGAAAGGGGTTGAGGCGGGAATGCTTGAGAGTGGGCAGGTAAGCGAGGGTTGAAGGAGAGAAAGGGTAAAGGGTCACGCGAGCGCAGTTTCAGTGAGCTATATGGGGAATTGAGTCATAAAAGATTGAGACGATGTTGGGTGTAAATACATAGAGAGAAAATGTTTCAAACATCCATACACACGACTTAATGTGCGCATCATTAGTTCAGAGAGTATTTAAAAGGTAAAATAAACAGTTTCCTGCTTGACTTTGCATAAAACGCCGCATCGTGAAATTTAATGCTCAGAACTTTTCAGCACAGTGGTATTGAAACACGGACCTTGGTTCTAGAGTTGTCTCATTGTCATATCATAGACATGAGAGAGTAGCGAGAATCAACTCCTTAAACCATGGTTGGTGTTTAAATATCAATTCGTGATAGTACATAGCGTTTGATTTTATTGTATTACGAGCGGAAGGTACCCGTTGAAATTCAACGGGTGTGAAAAACGTTAAACTTATTTTAAAAGAAAACCGCAATGCCTGAAGAAAAACTGTATGCGTGGTCATTCGAGAAGTTCGTAAACTATCTTGTATGTTGTGTTCGTTGTAGTAGACACGCTGAACGTTTTCCAGGTGCTCGGAGAGATGAGTGACAATTGGTACACTTTCATGCACGGGAAACCCAAAAATCGGCCATACAGACGCATTACTACTTAAGTAGGTACTATAAATACCCTGAAAAAGCTGTTTCATGGATTTCAACGTTCTTGTAACTCTTACGAAAGAAGTTTTGCTTCTGAGTACCGTTTTCCTACTCCTGGCGTAGCAGCTTTTGAATTTCCATTCAATTTTTATGCCTCTAACTTTGTAAAACACAGCAAGCAAATGCAGTGTGTAAAAGAGCTGATGGAAGGACTGAACTAGAAGGCGCTAGAGATTCGGAGGTTACCAGCAAATGTTGCTGGAAAAATTCAGATCACACGAATTTCAGGGGGTCACGGATGAAATTACTTTTAACATTTAAATATCTAGAATTGGCAGAAGGTAAAGCATATGATAGATAAACTGTCAAAAATATAGGTAAGCATACTGTCTTCACTCGTAGCATTAATGACAATAGAAAAAGCAGAGCAAGAAATTTATCAGTCAAGGGATTAGGATTTTTAAACTTTCCCTCTTCCAACTCCTTCCTTCTATTATCTTCCTACACGGCTGGTGTCCTGATACGCCCTGCCACTCGCCCCTGCGGTGGTTCATGTGTGGATTTTCAAGGTTGTTAAAGCATTATCATCATCTGCAGTCATCCGAATGTTTGTTTGCTGCAGCTTCCAAACCCACTCTCCTCTCCGCCAACAGCTTCATTTAATTATTTTATTATGCCTCCCTCGTTATTTTCGTTATGCACTGCTCTTCGGTCTAACTCGATAACTCTTCTCGTTTATTTCTAATTCTATTGTTGTTTTCATTAGGCTGTTATGCCATAGGTTTCGTACCAGAAGTTTGTATCCAATTCTCACAGTAGAAAATCTCATGGCCAACATGATTTCTAGTACCACATAAGGCATTAAGTAACTGGGCCCAGCTTTTAAAACACCTGACTACGTATCTGTTTACTCGTAATATTATTTTCAAAAGTAAGATGAAAATAAATCACTTTGTACTAATCCACTGGTGCCTTTATTTCACCACTTAACAGACTTAAGGATGTGGGGTTTGGTTGGTTTTTTGATGAAGAGGTGAGGAGTGACACGGATGATTATGAGATACACGGAAGATACCGAGGTCGGGGTCATGGGGAGGTGAATTAAGATGGTAAGGAATTGCCACAATAAGAAATGGGAAAAACACCGAGACAACCTCGTTTACCAATTTTTCCCATATAATTTATAAAAAGCTCTTATTTTATAATTTTCCATAATATCAAGTTTTACACCTTTTTCACACGTGTGCAGAAAATTAAGTATGAAGTCAGGTAAATGATTATTTTTAATCAAATGCTCTGTTTTATGTGTCGTAATTTTTCTAGTTTTCAATCAACATATGGAATCAAAAATTATTCGAATTTGACAAGTAAATTGTCTTCAATATGTCCACCATCGAATCGAAAACTGGTTTATTTCGATGTTAATAATATCTTTCTCTAGCTGTCGGCGAGAGAGGCAGTTTCTCTTGCTATTCAACATTTGAAAAACTCCTGTTGCACCGCTGCTATCATAAAAGACGTTGAAAACCTCTTGAGCCTTATTATGAACAATTTTTATTTCAATGAAACTTTAAACGCCCAAAAACTTGGGCTAACAACTGAATCGCCTGCCTCTAATTTTAGCTGAGGCTTTATGGACAACCTGGAGAAAAAATTATTTAGTTCTAACCATCCCCTAATCAAAAATGTATATATTATTTTCGCTACATTGACGATGCCTTTTGGACTGGGAGTCACCTAAGAGAGTTCGGCCAATTTACAGTAATGTTAAACGCATTACATCCTTCAATTTCTTTTACGGCGGAAGTCGGTGTTAGAATCTTGAATATTTTATATCTAACCATAGCTTTAAAAGACATTAAGCATTGTTTTTCTATCTTCCGAAAAAATTATTTTACAGAAATGTATTATGTAAATTGATTCAAGTCACCATATCTCGCATAAATTAGCAGAATTCCGATGATTTATCGTTTAACCTCTATCCCTCTATCTCAAAAACATTTTAAATATGAACAGTACACAATGAAACTCATAGCTGCCCGCAACGGCTATGAAGAAGCGTTTATTTAAAATGTAATCAAACGAAGAATTTGGAAAGAAGCAATTATTTCATCCACCACCACTCTATCCATCCCTCTCTTCTATCTCGAATATAAATTGGGCCTAGGTACCCTTTATCCATAAACTTCTATCTTATAAAATTGAATGACAATTTCCTAAAGGCAACATAAAGTTATGCTTTTATAACCCTGTAACATTTGGCAACATCAAGGTAGATGAGCTCTACGGCCTCTATAGATTAAACATAATATATTTCTCCAATGGCCGTAAAATATATGCACCACTCGTCGTGTGTCTGGTGGTCCCTGGCGAGGAAATTACTTTCCCGTAAACTACCACAGGAGGGTATTCTGGCGGAGAGGCTGTGGTTGGTCCCTGTTGTGGAGTCCCCATTCCCGCAAACCAACACAGTAAGTATTTAATTTTTTTTTTTGACGAGTGGTGCATATATTTTACGGCCATTGGAGAAATATCTTATCTGTTTAATTTGGCAACATGTTGTTTAGTTCCTAAGATTGTTTTAATAATATTGACCAAAGTGGCATTTATTTATTGAAATACACAAAACCTGAATGCAATATTTGTTATGTTGGGAAAACTGGGAGAAATATTAGTGTAAGGATTACTGAGCATATGTAATCAATGTTTTACGGGGATAAAAAATCAATGTTTGCCAATTGCGTTTTTCAACCACCCTCCCATGACTCCTACCTTGGCACCTTCAACATCTCATAATCACCCGTGTTACTCCCCGCCTTTTCATCAAAAAACAAACCACCCCTCCTTTCCGTATTCTGTGAAGCTATAAGAGACTGCCTGCTACTTGTATACTTGCCTCTTTAAAATGACGTGTTAAACGTTGAAACCATGGATGGGGCTTGATTAAGTGGGTTGACGTGTTAAGGTATTGTGATGGAGAGTTAGCTATGCTTTGAATTAAAGGAAAAATAATAGGAAGGGAAGGTAGCAAATTATGAACAGTTTCAGGGTCAACTCCTGCCTTCCACAGGTGTCATCATTTTGCTTTGCATTCTGATGGTTTGTTGGTGTAACTGTATAACATACTTGCCCTTGAGTATCCAATATTTTAACCAGAGGAATTTTAACATTCCTAGATGCACTTTTTCCTTTCTGGTTGATATTTATTTTTTTAAATTGTCTCTTCTCTGGATAACATACACATTTAGGGATACGGTGAGAGACATGGAGATTTCGCAATGCATCTGTTACGTATGGCGTTGGTTTCCATTAGAAGAGAGGCAACCAGTCGCGTTGTGATCTCCCTCTGGTGGTGAAGTAGATGGAGATAGAGAAACGTGGGAAATAATGGCGCACTGCTCTCCGCAAGACTCACAGACATGCACCGGGACTAGTTTGACGTAGGGATGCCCCTTTTTCTTTGGAAGATATTCCCCTCTGGTTGCCCGGGGAAAACCCGCTCCAATTTTCCCTGGCTCCTGATGTGATGTCGAGACTGACATGGGGTATTACTTTTTGAAACTCTTGTTGAATTTGCCATTGTTCTGAAGCTGCAAGAGCGGAATGAATTCGGCTGGCAAAATAAGGAATGACGATGCAAGGTACCAGCGTAGTTACCTTTTAATCACTTCATTAACTTGACGAGGCCGAGGTTCTTTATTTCGTAATTTTCCGCTCATACCTATGTGGCGTGGAATGACGTTGCGAATGGTAAATGCTTGCCCCAACTTATTCTCCATTAGACTTCATGGAGGTAGGCGGTATGCGGTTGAACAAAGTGCGCATTGTGACCGTGTTCAAGAGAACAAAGAGCCGTACTGTTGTTTGTGCTGCAAAGGTTTTGTTGATATTACTTGCTGATTTTCCGCTTGTATTTTACCATGAACTTTGTCCAAAACATAGAATGTCTTTTCGCTAGGTATAACTCTTTTCTCCTTCTAATATTCCAAAATATTGGTGATACTTAACTGGGTCAATGAAACTGATAAAATTGAGAGTCACATGTTGTAATTTTATGCAATCTATCAATGGCAAGAAGTTATGTACACACACTATTAATGGAAGGAATTAATAGAAAATCCAGCAAGAATGAATGAAGAAATATACTGTGACTATTTTTTCAAATACTGTGGCCTATGGACCCTCTGATAACATGTATTTTGTAACTTTTATGTTTAAATCATTTATTTTACTGTGTACTACTATGATAATACGCTAACGCCTCAAATGAAAGAGAAATATTAGAAAATGTTCTGAAGAAATTTGTTCAAATTAAATTAATGAATGTTTTTATCATAATTTGGGAATTGAATTATAAGCTTTGTTAGTTTTTGTTTCTATTATTTATTTTTTTGCTATGTCTAACCTACATATCTGTTTTTAACCATATTTTTTAAGGTAATTTGTAAGTTGCTTGACATTTATTTTTATTAGTTACCAGGAATGTTGCGTTGTAGATAAACCCTCTTCTAATTCCTGAAAAAACATTTGCAAAGGAACGTTTGTTCATTTATACTTTGGTGAAGATTTTACATTTCAATAGCTTTTAAAGTCTTACTGCCTAACGTGGATACACAGCGTGTCACAAAAGCATTCCTTGATTGCTTTCCTATTGTATGCGCAATGACGGTTTCTTGATTGCACTTCAGTGTTTGGATTTTTTCCATCTCTGCGCCCGACATCAATGATTGGTCGGGCGCGGGCGTACCAAATGGGTCCCTAGGGATGCAGAACCCACTCTAGGAATGGTGCACGTGGCCTGTCCGATTTGTGTAATCCTGGACAGTGTGGCGCATGAACTCGGGTCTTGAAACTGCCACCTACGGTTCGATGACAAACAGCAATGCTTTGAAAGCCTCATCATGGGAAGTGGACACCGAGGAGGCGATGTCCACGGATGTCTTCCGCAAGTGTGGGCGTTATAATTATCCTGTGGTTACATCGGTGGTGGTTACATTTGACCTCATTCAGTAGAGCTTCTCCCATTGTTTGACAGTGATGTTGGACCGTATTGTCTTCTGAAGATATTTGAGTAAAATAGCTACTTTATCAAACTGAAACCATTGGTCGACAAACATATTACTCCAATGCTCGTTAATTTTCAATGAATTTAAGCCAGAAATTGTACAAATAAGTACAGACAGAAGGATATTGAGCGAAATTAAGTAAACCAAGTTTCAGAAAGCCTGTGATGGAGGAAATATGACCTAATTTCTACGTTGCTATAAACATATTCCTTATAAAAGATTCATATAACACCTTATTATATTTAGTGAGCATTCAAATGACTTTAGATGGTCAACAAGAGGAATAATTGCACGCAAATATTTATAATAATGATTTCGATATCATTGAATTTAAACAGTAAATATTATATTGCCTATAAAAATAAGTTGTCTCTATTTAGATGACATTCTTACAACTGAAGCACGATGTTGATTCTTGTGAAATAGTTACTACCTGCTATTATTGCAGTTTATTTCGAATAACGAATGCATTCGGTGTATGCGCATTTTGCTCATCCTTGCGAGGGATACTCATGAAAGAATTTTTACGTTTAGTCATTTAGACGTTGTTTTCGCCTGTTTGGTGGAGCATATGTTTCTCACGGGAGTTCCAATTCGAAATTTTCACCCGTTTTTGTTGACGTTCATTATCGTGTAGAAGCGGGATTTCCGCCCCTCAACAGTTTTGAGAGGCAAGTGGAATTGGAACATAAAATGAGCGACGGTGACGCCGGTGGAAGGCAATGCATAGGTGGCTGCAGAATTCGTCACGAGTGGATTAACTCTCAGCTACGAGACTAGCCGTATACGGTGAGAAACGAGGCGATGAAGTTCGTCTCTAAATAAGGCACTGAATGCATCTCGATTCCACACCTGAGACCCTGTGCCACTAGGCCTCGCTAATAGGCGAAAGGATCGCGTGTCCTTTGTCATTTAGGTTGGGCTTTTCATTTTGAATGAGACGTGACACCCTCCTGTCGTTTCCCGTGTTTCACTATCTTGAAGGCGGAATTCCGCATAAACTAAATGAAATGCTTCCGAGTGACAAATGAATAATTTTGGGCTAATTAGTCGGGTTGCGACAAAATATCCCATTTCATGATTAGAGGTGTCATAAACGCTTCTCTCTTTGTTTTATGTAATAATTCTCTCAATCTCTATTGTTTGGTCTTGAATTATGAAAATGACCAAATTTTTACCGTGGCCATAACTTAAAACTGATTTTTCTGTCACTAGTCACTGTCATTGTCACTAGTCAATTTCTATTAATTTTTTGAGCAAGGCATTTCGATTCACATTTCATAATAAAAGATAGCCTTCATGCTTACGTGTTACATGTTATAATTTACTTTATTGAAATAAAAATAAAGGGAACTTAGAAATTGTCCACACTATTTTATTGATCACTCAACCAGTTTCAACGTACTGATCACGTCATTTTCAAGAGCTGAGTACAAGACGAGCAGTTAGTTATGTATGTATATAATGTCGCACCGGATGCTCTGACCAATAAGCTATCTAGTCTTGTAAGAAACACTGGAATCGGCGGGGGGTTTATATGAATCAAACACTCCCAAGAGTAGCCCGTAAAGCTCACCGAGAGATGGCGACAGGGCGTTTTCACCCACCGGCAGAGAAGGAATTACGTTCACAGAAGAGGAAAGGAAAGCTTGACTCAGGCACACAGAGTGTGGTAAAGATACAGTACAGGCGTTTCGGGGCACGGAGAGCCCAAGAAGTAGAAATGAGCCTTGTATATTGCATAAATGTATTGAAATATATATAAAATTGAGAAAAATAGGTTGGGGTAACATAACGAAAGAATAAAAGTGTGGTTGGACACTAATTTCAGATGAAGGAGCAAGGTCATGGTCTTCTAAAAAGATTCTAGGAGTGGGAGGGACCCGCACAGAAAGAAATGGCGAGGGCGTCATTGGCACCACCTCATTTACCAGGTATTCACCATACACTTTTTGAAATGCCCCAATTTCAATTTTTTCTATAAAGTCCTGTGTAGCACCTTTGTCAACTACATGTAAAATTTCAAAATTAAAATCAGATGAATGGTCACAATAATATAAATGCTTTTCAAACATGGATTTGTTGTCACAGTTCAAAAACAATTTCCTATTTTCATCTATTCTTAAATAAAATTTTCTCCCAGTCTGGCCAACATAAAAACATTTTCAATCATTTGCATTACATTTTAAATGTTATACTCCACTTTTTTCATTCTTATTAATAAAATCTTTAGAATTAAAAAAAATTTTCTTTAGGTGACTGGATTATAAAAACATATCTTTACATTAATTTCAGGGAACAATTTTCAAATTTTATAAGGCATCTGACCTAAGAATGCTAATTTCATCCACTTTTCACCCGGCCGCGGAATGGGGGAGAGGTTCGTCATTGACGGCACAGTCATCTTCTTCCTTTTTCCGTTGTAGCAGTTGATCAACCATTCTTTCTTCATATCCATTGCGGGACGCTATAAGTTTTATTGTATCACTTCCTTTTCGAAATCCGTCTGAGCAAGGGGGATGGAAATGAGGCGATGTATGAAAGCGTGAAAAGAGGCTGTGGGAGTGATGGCGATTTGACTCCCTTGGAATTACCACATCTGTACAAGTAATTTTTCGAAATATTGAAAACCAGTGAGTATTGTTTTTTATGGATATTGTTAGGTCTAAAAAGTGCATTTTAATGCTGAGTTCCCGTATTTAACGAATTTTATAAACTTCGTGAATCATCCCTCTCTTTTCTTTGTTACCATGAAGTCTATGTCCTTAATGCGGGTTTATAGCCATGGAATCTAGCGAGAGTGGAAATCCGGTGAGAAAAGATTCGAGAGGATCAAGATAAATATATATATGTTAAAGTTCTTTAGACATGCGCGCGAAGGGACCCATGGAAATTGGTATATCATATTCTCCTCATGTGAATTTGCCCTCTTACTCGCACGTTCGTATTTTCATCTCTCTGGTTCCCCAGATATGGATGGTATATAGGTAAAGGAAATATCTCGATACCTATACATCGGTAGCCACGGTATTTGAATTATACAGATTTTTCTGTCAGTATATTTTTAGATATATTATTTTATTGCCGTGCATTGTGTGATTTAATCTCAACTTTGTTGCTGTTGTTTCATCCTCCTTCATGAAAAAAGCTGTATACTCTTTCATTGTTGGGATAATACTATGTATATCTCTCATCATGGGTTCTTCTATTATTCAGTTGAATGGGAAATTACGGACTGAAATATATTTACCTTGGGTATGTTCTGAAAAAAAATGTAGTCTCTGTTATAATTGCTTACTTTGAAAATTTTACACGTTAGGAAATAAAAGGGTAACGTTTTATTTTTAGAAATGTACTGCAAGTATGCTAGTATGTTCTAGAATGTTCTTCTTTACGCTTACTGTAATGCCATGTATGTCCATTTAGCTTTAAAATACCCTGCTACTAATTCTTCCTATCTTTGGAATGCTCCTCAGTAAGCCTCATCCTTCTCATATTCAATCAACCTGGATTTTCCATTTTTATCTACCTCCTTTAGGGTATTCGCTCTTCAAGTCTGTTATCATAAATGGCAATGCCTTATTTACTGCTTCTGGTAACATCATCTTCATCTTATTCGGCTTCTGCCACTATATCTAGTGATTATTTGTCTTATTTTTCTATTTCTTTCTTCATGTTTTGCCCTAGTCTGTTGGTCCAAGTTAATCATTATCTTTGTTTTATTTGGCTTTATCCTTTGTCATTGGTTTGTTTAGCAATTTCACCAAGCTTTCCTCGAACTTAGGATCAAACTCATGTTGCAGCTCCCAACAGTAGGATTGAACGTATTCATAGTTATATAAATTTAAAGTTTTGTGTCATTTGATAGAGATGTTTGATCTTAACAATTTGTTCATTGCTTCATTAGCTGGCTATCGCACTGAGCTATTTTAAATAAATGTACCGATACGTATCGATGCGTCGGAGAAAATATATTGACGTAACGTTATATGGATATTTACATTCCACGTATACCTTAGGGCATTGTTTGCCACACTATTCCTCATGACCACATTCTGTTGGCACATACAATTTTGCACAACACCCAACCGCTAATGTTAATTATAAAACATATCCTATTGCTGCAAAGGAGATTTATTTTTAGTATGAGCTAATTTTTATACATGATTTCTCAAGTACTCTCTAGTCTTACTTTTAAAATACTATCCCCTGGTAATATGCCTTATCATTGCACAAGATTCGCCTACAAAAGAAATATGCCTTCAATATCAACCAGGAACCACTCCGTTGACATTCATATCCCCCAACACAGAACCCCTCTCCTCAATGAATTTTTCATGGTGATAGCTGCCAGACTATGGAATTCACTACCGTCAGAAATAAAAAAAACAATCAATAGGAAAGTTTAAGTCCAGTGTGTACTACAGTCCAGCGCTACTTCTTAATAATGCCTGGAAGTTCTCAGTATAACTTATCATGCTGCTCTGATATAATCTGTTAAGCGGAAACAATATAAATCTGTTCTTTGATACATTTATGGAATACTTTCCTATCTACTAGTGAATTACTGTGCTGTCTAACTTGAAAACAATGCGTAAACATGGAAGTAAGCAGGATGTTTTCAATGGGTGTGATATGTGTTTGCATTTTGAAGCTGAACGTAATCGAGTACGCACATAGTGGGATGTAAATGTGTATTTTTTTATTTCTTATATAGCTATTTTTAATTTATACTTCTCTAATTTACTTGCTTCTTTTTTGTAATATACCAAAACAATATTGATGTAAAAATATCGTAACATGGGTCAGGAATGTTTGCGATAGTAAATTATTTGAAGTATAGCGCATTAACACTAGAACCGCCGTGGGGTCATTTTGACCCCTGCGGCTTTGTATATTTGATTGCTGCTCTTAGAGTTTTTTATATTGTACCATCATAGTTTATGACTTTTAATCTTTTTTTAAGTCTAATCGAATGCTGTTCGAGAGAAAGATATATATTTGCAATTTTTTGAAGTACAACACCAATACCCCTCGGATCGCCAAGTGGTCAAAATGACCCCTAAGTCATTTTATCATTTTTTTCCAAATTACCGACTTTGTTGTAGGTGTAATTGTTGTAGAGTACTAAGTATCATTTCTCCTTTTCTTTCTACCTCTACAGACTAGGTTCGGTGAAGATAAGAGTCAGCAGTCTAGAGCTCTAGAGCAGTGAAGATAAGATTCAGCGGGTGACAGCTTGTATAGACCTTCGGTTATATGCTGTCAAACCTTGTCTCCGTTCTACCACAGTCTATACAGTCGCGTCAAGCCATGTAATTTTCCCTATACAGACTTGCAGCGCGCCGAAGCAAGCGCCTCTAGTGGTGAACGTGTATAACTACTTTCAATACGGTGTAAATGAAGATAACTTTTGCTCACTTTCGCCAACATTTGCATTGCCTTATAAACATTTGATTTTTGTGGGTAATGCTTTATGGTGACGGCTTTTCCATCCTTTTTAAATTATCGTAATCTCGTTCAGAGCGCCGATGTCACACTTTCGTTCGCGGAATAAATGATCCGTTCAATGGTTAGACATTTCAAAGAAGGAGCAAAACTTTCTTCAATTTTTGAAATATGTACTGAGTAGTTTGTTACCCCAGTATAGCACTTATGCTTATGACATGGCTTATGCTTATGACACAGGCTTATGACATGACGTACATCTGTTCTGACTTTTTAAGTGACATAAAGACAAACAGGAAGCACATGTACGAGTATTTCTTGAAGTCACTATTACATTTTTGCAATTGTTGTGAGAAATGAAAACACAAGATGATCCACGGAAGAATACTTATTTGCACATTTAATTCAAATCAGTAACCTTTATTATTCTCCTTTAAGTACTGTTTATACATTCTATTTTTGTAGCTAGAGAGACCCTGATTTTTTAATTTCAAAATATAAAATAAACTCATGTCCTAGCAAAGATTCTAACAAGCAAATGTTTCACTTCTAAGCTGCATCTTTCTGGAAGGGGCATTTTGTTTGATTCACAAATCATATTCCCTAAAGACGCCCTATTTGTAATAATTTACAATACTATGCGTTTTACTCATTAATTTTGATGAATATTCTTTGAAAAAGGAATTCAGTTCCTCACTGCACAATATAAGACTTACCACTGAGGAAATTTCATTGCTTTGAAAGTTTTTAAAGTATGTGCATAATTTTTTCCCTTCGGATATTTTCTTCTCTTTTCATGAGGAAGTACTTACATCCACAATAATGAAGTGAAAGCAGCTTTCTCAGAAAATAGCCAAAAATATATATCATACCATTATTTTCTGTATTTCTAAGCTATTCATTCTTGACTGATCGGAAACAAATTATGTAAAACTAGAACTCATGCTTTGACCATCCACTTCTTTCAAACCATCAAGGATTCCTTCCTGACTGTTGAATACTTCACAGTCGATGGAAGAATTAGGCTTCAGAAACGATAAAAAAAAAGATTGAGATAGGAGTTAAATCTCATTGCATTTGTGTTTGAAGAATACAACGGACAACAGAGAAACATTCTTCAATAAGTTTTGTTTGATTTTTCTTTTTTGATGTCATCTATCTAAAGGGCTTTGGTTCTCAGATCTTTCCCAACCTTTTGTAAAGAGTTGATATTTATAAACCAAATTTCAACAAATTTTACTTTTTGTATGTATTATCATTTCCTAAATGGTTAATTAACCTTATCTGTCTTAGCCAATTTTTCATTGCCTCGAGAGCTTCAATGTGTTCATATTCACCTGTGATAGTAACTATCAGTGTTGCAGCTGAAACAATTCCATGGGAGTTGAAAATATCGAATAAATAATTTGCGTTTTTACACATTTTATTGTGTTACCAGTGACTAAACAGACATTAATCCACAAGAAACATGAGTGCTTATGGTAGATATAATGACCTAGTATATGTGCTAGAGAACTGGCCTTCAATTTTGAGAAGACAGGGGAGTTATTGCGTTTTTAAAATCTTGGGCGCAAGTCTGAATCTATTCTTATAATCCAGGGAGAACGATTCAGAAATGACCTCCAAAAAGATCACCACTCTCTTTCCACTTTCTAATAAATTGAACCAATAATATTTAAATAGATAATTTCTGGAACTAATCAGCAAATGAGGAATATTATAAAAATATAGTCTGATTTCCTGCATTAACCTAAGATAAATCACTTGATATTTATATTGACTAAACGCATCAGAACAAAGTTTGAACCCTGGTAGGTCACACATGTCTTCAAGGTAAACGCTTCTTTAGAAAGCATTTCAAAAGTAGTTTTGAATAACTTTTGAAAATGTTTTTATTTTACAGACTGGCATAAAAAGAAATACCTTATAGGCTGCCTTAAGTTATATAATAATCTATTTTTCATTAGCAGTAGAGTTGGATTTGCTATATTACTGCTTCTGAAGAAACCCAAGTCCTCTAAGCCACAGACATAATCTACACTATTATTGTACGATAAATGCCTCACAACTGTTATTTAATCTAGGCTCAAATTAACCAACCTTTGGGCCTCTTTCAAGTTCTTTGCCTTCTCCTTCAAAAGCATAAACACTCTTAGATACAGGCCACATTTGGTATTTATTCCCTAAACATACTTTTACCACGTACGAACAGAGGGTAGATGAAAGTGTTCGGAAAAAAATGTGTAACCTTAAGGCATAATCTAAAGTATTTGTTTAGACTGTGCTTAAGGACTGCGATATAGGAGACTCAGCGAAAAACATATGGTATCACTGGAACACTGAGACCCATGACCTCGAAATATATTCATTATGAATTTCCAGGCAAAAGATTTTAAACAGTTTTTGGCTATATCTTGCACTACCGCAATATCTTGCATCTTTAATTGTCCTGCCTATCTCCTACCTACCACCAGTACATCTCAATCTATTCTCAATTCGGAGAACTGTCATGTTATTCCTCAAACAAGAAATCTAATCTCTTGCTCTCTTTAGTGAGTTCTCCCATTGCCTGGTCTCCAACTGTAGACAATCAATTAAAAATTACTCTCTCGTTGGATGATCCTGGTGTAAGTGTATATCAGAGCAAAATGCACCATGATCGGTAGAAACTGGGTGAAAGAGAAACATGTTAGCAACGCTAAAAAAAACCATCGTAGGATACTTTCTTTATATATAAGAGGGGATTGGTATCTAGAGTTTTTCCTCGGGAAGGCTGTCTTTCTGGCAGGCAACTTCCCTTGAAAGCTTATTAGAGGCGTGTTATTGGGTACATAAAATATTATGAGGACAGCGGTCGACACCAATCTCTTTTTATCACCTGGCTCTCTTCAAAATGTCCCGAACAGAGCAAATAATTTTTTACACAATTAAGCGGTATTTTTCCCGTCTCAATCTTTTCTACGGCAATGGATGATCCATCGCATGGACCTTTAATGATCATAATAAATTATATTTGCGTGTTAAAATGAAAGAATTAGAGAGCACTCACGTTTTCTGAGCTTCAAAAAATATCAATATGCACCAACCAACCTGCTATGATATTTAGGGAATCGGAAAAAAGACACTCCTGCCAATAGACACTCCCGATTTCTGCTGCAGTTTTATTTAATACAAATTAAAGGTAAAAACTGTACGTAGTCGCAGCACTCAGCACACAGTCTCAATCAAAGCCGATACGGCATCCACAGTATCGTAATGTGTCATGAAATTGATATACAGGATGAGTTTGAGCTGTTGTTTCTAGTACGCTTGAACGGCGATTTATTCTCACTGTTGCCTTTTAACGCAATTTAATCTTGTATCCCCTTCAATGGAAGACAATGTAAAATATTCTATAGAAAAAAAATAATTACATTACTTAACGAAGAAGAAAATAGGTTCTAGTTCCGGTGGGCGTAAGTGTATGTATTCACCCCACATTATGGTAGTTATACACGTTCACCGCTTGGGGCGCTACTGACAGCTAGCTGCAAGAATTGTGTCCGTCTTGTCGCGACTGTATAGACTGTGGTTCTACTCTCTGCCCGTCCACGCTAGTTGTTTACAATGTACCTATAGAAATGTCGTATATCTGCTCTTTCTGAGCGTCGATTTTGGACGCCCTCTAGATGCAGACCTTTGCACTCACCACAGCCTTCACTCCGACGCTATACACCAGCAAGGTTGAGCCTGTGTAGTGCTTTCCCGATTTGCACCGAATAGGTCGTGGTTATTGTCAGTATGAATTCCATATAAAAAGCGTAAGATGGCTCGGAACAGAGTATTGAAGGAAAATGATATATTTGCAATTCTTCACGACATACCGAGTGATGAATCAGAGGGAAGTGCACTAGAATCACATTCAGATGAAGATTTTTTATATCAAGAGAGCGACGAATCGGATGACAACACAGAATCTACGACTGCGGTTGACGAAGAAACTAACAAAAACAAGAGACAGCGATGCAAAGGTTAGTAGTTGAACATCTTTCCTAGGCCTTCTTGTGCACAGTAGAGAAGGAGTTCGAGTCACATCTTTTTTGTTTATTTCCCTCATTTTTTGATCCTCTTTCTCCTTTTGTGTCTTCTTGTATTTAAAATGTTATATTCTAATAGCTCTCCTCCTTCCAGTTTATATCTTTTTCGTTCCGTTTTCCGTTCTCTACTTCGTTATTCCCTCTTTCTTTATTTATTTATGTTTTCGTTTTATTTATGTTTTATTTCCTCCAACGTGTGTTTAGGTCGCCCTCCTAGAAATTCAGAAGACCAGCAATGAGACCATCCACGAGTAAAAGAAAGAGAGGAACTACCCCTCGTCGGAAAGAAAAAGGAGGACCAACCGTTCATTGTGGTGAAGGCAAGGGAAAATTTCCAAAAACTACCAAAATATGGAAAAAATAAAAAGTGATGAGATAAAAATTCATTTTCTTAGATAATATGTTTATTATAGCTGATACTGATTTAGAATCCGGAAACGATGAGGGTGATGAAGATACGCTGATTGCACCAGACGGATCGAATTGGACACGTATCAATGCTGGATCAACGCCTGGAAAACGATCAGCTCAGAATGTGATGAGGGAGGCGCCTGGTCCAACGCCGCATGCGAGGCGGAACATCTCCGAGGGAAGCTTCGCGTCAGCGTGGAATCTTTTTGTGGATAACCAGGTACTGGATCACATAGTAAAATGCACGTCTGCGGAGGCCCGTCGGGTCACGGGAGACGATGGCTGGTTTTTGTCCTCTACGGAGCTTCATCGCCATTTTATACATACGGGGTGCATCCGGTGCGAAGAAATTCAATCTGGATTCTTAGTGGTCGAAAAAGTGGGGATTGCAATTCGTGAGGTCAACGATGAGACGAAATCGATTCTGCGAGATTATGAAATTCATTCGCTTTGATGATAAAACGACAAGGTCGCAAAGACTTCAAGTTCACAAGTTCGCCCTCGTGTCATTTGTGTGGAATAGATTCATTGAGAAATGCAGAAATTGTTTCGTCCCGGGAGAAAATATAACAAATAGACGAGCAACTTTTCCCCTCCAAGGCCAGATGTCCATTTACGCATTTTATGCCGAAAAAGCCAGACAAGTATGGGCAGAAATTCTGGTTAGCAGCTGACGTGGAAACGCGGTACGTTCTGAACGCATTTCCATGCCTAGGAAAAGATGCAGAACGTCCGCCAGGAGTGGCTCTTGGTGAACATGTAGTCTTGAAATTGAAAGGGCCGTATTTTGGATTGCGACGAAATGTAGCCTCGGATAGCTTTTTTACGTTCCTGGAGCTGGCTAAAAAGCTAAAGAAGAAATCCATGAGTCTGGTTGGGACAGTCAACCGAGGGATACGCGAGATACCGGTGGCGATGAAAATGGCAAAAGATCCCCTGTATACAACAAAACTGTAACGAGCCGAAGATACAACGCTCACCGTTTACCAGGGGAAAACGGATCCATCTGTACACATAGAAAGCTCGGTAAAGAAAATGCCCGAGACTATCGACTTTTATAACAAGACGAAATTTGGAGTTGATGTCATAGATCAAATGGCACGGCAGTACACCGTCAAAGCACCCGCGCGAAGATGACCTGTACACACTTTTTACAATATTTTGGATTTGGCCGCGATAAATGCATATGCTCTGTACAGGAAAGTAACAGGCGAAAGTCCGTGACGAAGAGAATTTATCAGAAAATTAGCGGAGGAGCTAAGCGAAAAACACATTCCTAATGAGGATGCATCCGATTCAAGTGAGGAAGAAGAGGGGGAAGAGATCCAAGGTCGCACACGAAAAAAATGCCAGATTGGAAGTTGCAAAAGTAATAAAACTGCAGATATATGTAGATCGTGCAAAAAATTCGTTTGCGGAACGTGCTGTGGTAAAATTAGAAAAACCTGCCTGAACTGCATATAGAAGTGCACAGAAATTGTGATTGCAATTAATTTAAATTGTTTAAATAATGATAATACTTTGAAAGTAAATACCAGGATTTTAAGGGCAAAGTTTGCGCTCATGATGCGTCAAATTTATAAAACCATGCCAGGACTGCATGCAACTGTATCTAATACACATTGGAATTCCATAAACATAAACAACAATTGTGTTATAAATTAAAAAAGTATAACAATAAAAGATTTATTTTTTATATTAACTATTGACACCAGAATGTTATAAACTTAATTTTAGCCTTTAATTATTCATAAAACTTGAAAGGGGTCATAATGACCCCTTGGCGGTCGGAGGGGTAGGGAGAATTCCGGCGGTTCTAGTGTTAAACACCTTTTCCACATATCCAAAACTTTACGTTTAGACATTCATGAATTTAAAAAAGTTAAACCTCGATAAACCTCGACAGTACACTACCCAGTTAGGAGAGAACTGCCCTAGGGAATAGAATAATATCTATTGTCACCCCAACAATACATTAAATACGTTAATATAAAATTGCCAGTTATCATAAAATGAAAATAAAGTGTTAATATGTTTTTTCATAGAGTCTTCTCCTCTTCCAGTGAAATTTAGGTCTTTCAACTTTAAAGTTCAATCGTAACAAATATAATTAATACGAAAAAAGTTTAATTAAAAACCTTTCATTAAAACCTCCGGTTGAAGGACTGATGATTATTAAAGCAACTCGTAATTATTATGCGGCTCGTGCTCCTTTTGGCCCGGGGCTTAAGAAAACCGCTTTCACTCCCGAGTCCGTCGTGAATCACGGAGTGCCAAGTGCTTTAACCGAAACGCACGCAAACGTGAGCTCGCGTACCTAAATCACTATGTATGCGACGCGCATGCATGCAATACATACTCACATGCACGAATGCCAACCCTTGCCTACCGCCTGCCTCACATCTCACGCTCATCCGGGCGCTCGAGAGCGAAGTCTGAAGCGGCTTAATCTCCCCGCTTAGAGCTCCATGGCTTAAATGGGTCTGGTAATTCCTCACCTGCGCCCCATTCGCCGCTAATAACGCATTCTCCTTATCGGGAGAGGGAAGGAGAAAAAAGGTTGATTAGAAATCCTAACTTTTGAGTCAAATGAGTTACACCCGAGCCATTTTCCTTGACGAATAGGACGGGAGGGAATGCTGGAGAAGCCGATATTGCTCGACGGGAAACTATCGTGTAATTTAGGGGCGGCTGTTCTCGAGATTGTCGAAAATCCGGTTCATTTGATTTATTCACGGTAGGTGAATCCTTATTTTTCCAACAGAGTGAAATATTTTCAACTGTTGATTAATTACTAGCAAACAATAGAAGATCTAAGGTTTACCCGGTGAATCTGATTCAGAAACGTTTCCTGGGATGCCAGATGAAGAACAACTTGTTCTTCATCTGGCAGGGACTCAAAAACCGTCATGATAAAGAACAAGTTGTTCTTCGAAACGTCGACAATTATGTAGCCTATTACCCGATGGAACACCCTTGACATTTTTCAACAAATATGTATTTAAAATAACCAATGAGTCTCAGTCAAAATTTTCCAAAAAGTTTATTTTTAAAAATTGACGCGTTTTTCGTAGGTGAAACTCAAGTTTTTCCTTTACAAGGTCCGTTTTATATAGCCCAATTGTGAAAGGTATTTTAAGGTAGTGGGCTGGTAAGGTCAATCTTTGGTCCTATGTAGAATACTCGTGCTTATTGCCGTCATCGTTGAAGGTAAAAAAAAGGAAGGCGAAGGAGTAGTTCGGGTGCAGCTAATTGCAAAGGTGCTACTGGTCATAATAATGGGCAGGGAGTTGGACCTTAACCACCGAGAGGTGAAGGCCGTCGCGACGAGTCGTGACGTCATCCCGAGTGTTGCTAGATATATGGTCGTACGTTCATTCGTAACCACCGACGGAAAATTCACTCCTGCTCTTTAAGCACGTATCCTTTACTTATACAAAGCTCCTGGCAAATAATATGATCGATTGATATTTTGGAGTTGTTAATATTGATCTTAATGAAGGTCTATCTTTGAAATGCAT
Organism: Pyrrhosoma nymphula; assembly: GCA_963573305.1. NCBI lineage: Eukaryota > Metazoa > Arthropoda > Insecta > Odonata > Coenagrionidae > Pyrrhosoma > Pyrrhosoma nymphula. Next base: position 46,025,610 of record OY754334.1, read on the forward strand.
AAGTTTATCGTCTCCGAAAATAAAAGCCAACTGATAGTTAGCCCAGAGATAAACTAAACTACCAATAATATCACATGAAAGTAACGATCAGATGACTTGGAATAATTAGGCTTCACCATTATATGAGCCTTTGGATACATGTGAAACTAGTACAGTATAAAGGCAATAAGAAAGGCATTGATCAAAACAATACCTTCTTTGGTTGATAAATGCAACTTAAAAAATCCTATGCAGAAATACTTTTGATGAAGGGGAACAAAATATTGTTTTTCACACGCACCTCGTCTTCCTCTTGGTGATTACGGTTGAATGGAGAGGAAAGAAGAAGAATTGAAAAACACATTGTCATTTAACATTACATTTACCTCTGTGCCCCTGTGTTGTATTATTTATAATTCCTCAAGGTCATCCAATCATCTTTCCCAATCTTCTACGTGAATAATCTCTGGCACATAATCTGGGAAATTTCACCTTGAAGTTGGTATTTCACGTCGTCACTGTTTCTAAAACACTTTTCGTGTCCTTGACCTAAAATGTCAAGTTCATATTAAGTTAATAAGGCACAAATATATATTGAGATACAAAATAGGGCAGTTGCGAATGGAGTAATCCCACATCGTAAAAAAAATACCGATTGATACAAACTCTGGTCCAAATGAGACGAAAGAGAATCCTGGTGATTCATTCTCGAAAATATATTTGTTACCAGATGAAATATTTTCCAAAATCAGTGAGTTATCGCGAAATTAGAATTAATTGGTGACAGTGAATATAACCTCGGTTGATCCACTAAACCATCGTATGATTTATGGTCGGCCATTCTGAAAATGATTGAGAATCCGGTTGGGATTTCACAGAAAAGTTGATTCTCCTCTAAAACGATTGTCATTAATTTAATTTAAAGTAAAATGATTTTTGATTGAAAATTTCACTCCTTTGGTGCAATAATTGTAATGAGTTCATCGACAAGGAACAGTGAAGTTATTGTGCCTTGGACTCAGAGTAGAGGAAAAAATGACTCCAATGGAGAGATAGTTCGCTAAAAACGTGTTTTGCTAAGATACAAAATTATGCAGTGCAATGAATTCACCATGATACAATCTCCTTTAGTATGTAGTTAGCAGTTAAACATGTATTAAGAAGTTACTAAGAGTGCCAGGAATAGGATAGCCAATTTTACGCCACCGTTGACATTGTCATCCGATGTCACTAGGGCTCCAGTGGATAGAGTAATCACTATGTAATTTATGCAGTTTTAAATGACTATACCTCTTGCTGTTGTTGCGTTGAACCTTTAATGGCGTATTTAGCATAAGTACTGTTTCGTATTCGCGCCAATCTTTGTTTTTCCTCTATGGCCACAAGAGGGCAATGCATGCCATGACCGCGTCCGCGTATCGTGGAGTTTTTTCTTTTGTTTTTTTTTTGGTGTGTGTGTGCATGCGTGAGTGCGTGTGCAGTTCCGATCTGATTGCCGTCGACATACCATCAGACTTCAAGACACCTCACCGCACCTGCAGTTATTTTTCAACGTTCTATTCGGTAAGTCATGCATTGCTTTTGGCCATAGATCTTACAGTCCACTTCTATGTATTTTTAGTGATTCAACCAATTTATCTTTTCTCTCACCTTTGGCCAATCGAGGCGAAAAGAGAGGACATTGTTTTTGGTCCTTCGGGCCGGATATTGAATTCGGAGTGAATTTATCTTGTATGGCTTACTTACTTATCTTGGGAAAGGCTTTTGCTTAGCATTTCAGTTTCTTTGTCAGTAAATTGCATTGTGATTTGACAGTAGCTATTTGTGCAGGTGCTCGTTCTATCTTTATTACGCGTCAATCTATCTCAGTGTGAAGGTGTGTATCTATCTCTTACTCTTTAAGTCAAGTTTCTAATTTTTCTAGTGTTAAGTTATTTTTGTTTGCTAAAATTGACGTTATCATGCCTCTTGAGGGAGATAGTGAACAAGAAAGTAGTTTAGTAAATGATTTAAGAGCTATTCGCGTATTAAAACGTAACTATGCTGTTACGAAAAGTAGACGTGACTCAGTCATTCGGACAATTGAGCGACTGTACTTGATGTCAACTACGATTTTATCGCAAAGGGAAGAGTTACCAGTATTCTTAAGTCGTGTTTCGGCTTTGCCAGATGATTTTAAGTCCTTTATCACGATGACGAACGAATTGCGTGAGTTGGCATTTGACTTGAATTTAGACGCGGATGCGTCTGAAAGCGAGGTAGAGGAGCGCGTTGAATGCCATTATCACAAAATCAATGCTATCGCGAGTCAATTAACGAAGGAATCTCCTGTTACTGTTCGGGAAGGTCAACCTATTTTCTCTTCCTCAACGCGTCTACCGACAATTAGTATTCCGTCTTTTGATGGCAATTTGGCCAACTTTAAGCAATTCTTTGATGTATTTACGAGTCTAATTGATTCAAATAAAACTTTATCTGACATTGAAAAGTATCATTATCTTTTATCGAGCCTAAAGGGTCAAGCATTGGCTGTAGTTTCTAGCATACCCATAATTTCAGACAATTACTTTATTGCATGGCAGACACTAGTTCAGCAATACGAAAATAAGAGGTTGTTTGCTTGTCACTATCTAGATAAATTATTTAGTATACGGATCAATAATGATTCGGTTGATTCGTTGCAGAATTTTTTAGATATTTTCTCGGAAAATGTAAACGCATTAAATGCAATGAAAATTCCAAATCTATCCGAATTTATTTTGTTTTACATAGCCTCTAAAGCTCTAGACAAATCTATCAAAAGGCAGTTTGAGATAGAAAATAATGGAGTGGATTTTCCTTCAATTGTACGTCTTTTAGAATTTGGGCGTAAGTACGTCAATATTTTAAGGACATCAGGGTGCAAGCAAATTAAGTCTGAGCTTGTCAAGAATTCTTACGTGGCTAAAGGGATGACGCAAAAAACTTCATTAATTGCTACATCTCAACCTGAACGTGAACACAAAATTAAATGTCAGCTTTGTGTGGCACAACATAGACTTTATCAATGCCCGAAATTTAATGCATTTAATGTGGCTCAACGTAAGGACTTTATCAAATCTCAAGGCATTTGCTTTAATTGCCTAGCAAGTGTTCATAAATCACTCGACTGTAAGTCTAAATACAGGTGCAGGTACTGCTCTCGTAGGCATCATTCATTATTGTGTGTAAACGGGAATTCTGTTCAAGGTTTAAAGCCGAATTCTGAAGAAGTTAACCAAGCACCGAAGCATTCATGTACCAACGGGGCTTCGAAAGACGTCTCTGATGAAAGTACTCTTTCTTTCAAATCAACTAATCCAGTAGTGAGCTCAATGTCTTGCATGGCGGAGTCTGAATCTAAACATCCTTCTGTTCTATTAGGCACTGCTTTGGCATTAGTCAAGACATCTCATGAAACCTTAGAACCTATTAGAATGATAATTGATCCCGCATCGCAGGCTAGCTTTATAACCACCGAGTGCCAACAGAGATTAGGGCTGCTTCGAAAAAAGATGAGCCTTAACTGTGTAGGTTTATCAGGTACCCCTGTGTGTACTACTCAAGGTGTTACGTCATTTGTAATGAAGCCACGCAATAGTGACAAGGAAATACGGGTATCTGCTATCGTCATTCCCAAAATAACCTCTAATCAGCCTTGCTTTACAATCCCTGTCTCTGTTCGTGAAAACTTTTCCTCGTTGGATTTAGCGGATCCTAAATTTTATAATTCAGGGCCTATTAATTTCTTGCTTGGCGCTGACTTATATTCAGAAATTATGACTGAAGGTCACATACTGCGTGAAAAGGGTCTCCCTAGTGCATGGCCTTCAGTTTTCGGTTATATTCTTTTGGGTCCACTCGCATCAAGAACAACGAATCAAAGTTCAAATGTGATCAGTTGCTTCACCTCTGTTGACAATGACCTGAGTGAATCTATACAGAATTTTTGGAGAATTGAGGAATTGCCTACACTTCCTAATGTCTCACTTGAAGATAAAATCGCTGAGGAGCAATTCAGAACGTTACATTATCGAAATCCTGATGGAAGTTATGTGGTACCGTTGCTACTAAAAGACTATGATCTCTCTCTGTCCCTGGGGGACTCACAAATTCAAGCTATCAGGAGATTTACGAACTTAGAGCGTAAATTCAAACAGCATGGTGAACTACATGCTGAATATACAGCCTTCTTGGAGGAATACTTGAATCTTGAACATATATCACCTTCAAAATGGGGATCGGGGAAGTATTATATCCCCCACCATGCAGTGGTGAAACCTTTTAGTACTACCACCAAGGTGCGAGTAGTGTTTGATGGGTCCTCAACATCCAGTTCAGGAAAGTCATTAAATGATTTTCTTTATAAAGGGCCAAAGTTACAACAAGAGATATCAGAATTGATTATTAGGTTTCGATTACATCCGGTGGCACTTGTGGCCGATATCTGTAAAATGTATAGAATGATTCATTTACTTCCTCAGCATAGAGAGTATCAACATATCATTTGGCGATCATCTGCGAAGGAATCCTTTCAGGAGTATAGACTGAATACAGTGACATATGGGCTCACTTCCTCCCCTTATCTTGCAATCCGTACCCTGAAGCAGTTATCCGACGACGAGGCTGACAACTTTCCGAAAGCGGCATCAATCCTATCACGAGATTTTTTTGTCGATGATTTGTTGACAGGGGCATCTAGTGAGTCAGAAGCGATTGAGCTAATCCAACAGCTACAAGGGTTATTGCAGTCCGGTGGATTTCAACTGAGAAAATGGTCATCGAATCAACCTCAATTGTTTAAAGAACTGCCTATCGGTCTAAGTCAATCTGATATATATTTTAGGCAGGAAGGTGACCAAATGACGAAGGTTTTAGGTATTTATTGGGAACCTCAGTCAGATACATTCTCTTATAATATAAATATCTCTAAAGATTCTTCAACCAAGAGAAGTATTCTCTCAACCATTGCAAAATTATTCGATCCACTAGGTTGGATATCGCCTGCAGTTTTTTGGGCCAAACATTTGATGCAGGAATTGTGGAAACTTAACTTAGGTTGGGATGACCCTATTCCACCTCAGTTATTGAAAATTTGGAATGATTTTGTTAGTCAGCTCCCTTATTTGTCGGAGGTCAAAATTAAAAGGTTTGTGTCTGCAAACTTATCGGGCGGCATGATTGGGGAGTATCATCTCTTGGGATTTTGTGATGCTTCGGAGAAGGGCTATTCCGCTGTTGTTTATTTGCGTAGTGGAAAACTCGACATTCAAGGTCACGTATCTCTACTCATGGCCAAAACGAGGGTAGCACCCATTAAAACGGTCTCCATTCCAAGGCTGGAATTACTTGGTGCTGTCTTGCTAACAAAATTAATTGAGCATGTTTTTCATCCATTATCTAAATGTATTACAATCTCCTCAGTTCATGCTTGGAGTGACTCTACCGTGGTATTATCTTGGTTGAAAACACCTCAGCATTTACTTAAAAAATTTGTGTGCCATAGGGTAGCACGTATTATTGATTCTACGGTTGGAATAACTTGGAATCATGTATCTACGAAATGTAACCCTGCAGATTGTGCTAGTCGTGGTGTATTGCCATCACAGCTAATAGCACATAATTTGTGGTGGAATGGCCCCTCCTGGGTATCTTATCCTTGTAAACAATGGGAAATAATTTCTCTGGAGAACATCGATCATAGCCAAGTGCCTGAATTAAAACCCTGTAGGCCTGTTGTAATGTTTCATACCACCATACCAATGGATTTGTCTTTCATTGATAGGTTTTCTTCGTTGCCACGGCTACAGAGAGTAATGGCCTATTGTTTGCGATACGTTGCCTATCTCAAACGGAAACAGGTTCCTACAGGCAAATTGAGTTTATCAGAACTTTCTAATGCCTTAATAGCGTGCGTTCGTGCGACGCAAATGTTTTTCTATGAACGCGATATTAAACAAATAAAACGGGGTTTGCCTTGTTCTACTACTCTTCTAAGATTAGCTCCGTTTATCGATGCCCACGATTGCCTTAGGGTGGGCGGCAGATTAAAGCATTCATGTTTGGACTACGCTAAGATGCACCCATTGTTGCTTCCAAAAAGCTCTACATTGACTAATCTAATCATAGATCATTACCATAGGGCGTATAATCATGCAAATTCCACCACCCTTGTGAATTTGCTCTCTCAAAAGTATTGGATCGTATCTGCCAAACAAGCTGTCAGGACCCGCGTTTATAAATGCCTTGTATGTTTCAAGCTGCGAGCCACACCTACGTACCCGCTAATGGGTGACCTTCCATCTTCGAGAGTACGACCCAGTCGTCCTTTTTACCACACGGGAGTAGATTTTGGTGGTCCTTTCTATATAAAGGAATCCATTAGAAAAAATGCCAAAATTTCTAAAGCTTACTTGTGTTTATTTGTTTGCTTTGCCACTAAGGCCTGTCACCTTGAAGTCGTGTCCAACTTGTCTACTGATGCATTTTTAGCTGCTCTTGACAGATTTCTTTCGCGACGTGGATTATGCTCTCACGTATATTCTGACTGTGGAACTAATTTTAAGGGAGCCAGCCGATATCTAATGGGGGTAAACAAACAATTTCACAATATTTTCCTCAAGGACAATATTACTGAGGTACTCGTAAGCAGACACATTACGTGGCATTTTAACCCCCCGGCTGCTCCACATTTTGGAGGTTTGTGGGAGGCCAATATCAAAACTGCCAAGAATGTTTTGCGCAGAATAATAGGGGAACGTTCGTTGACCTTTGAAGAGCTGACAACTGTGTTCGCCCGAGTTGAAGCCACACTCAACTCGCGGCCTCTTACGGCTCTCTCAAACAATCCAAATGAGTTGGAAGCACTGACTCCAGGCCATTTTTTGATAGGTGCACCGCTCCTTAGCACGCCAGAGTCTGATATAACAGAATTGAACAGTAGTAGGTTATCTCGCTGGCAACTTGTGAGGCAAATAGCTCAACACTTCTGGCAGAGGTGGTCTAAGGAGTATTTACACACGTTACAGACCCGGTCAAAGTGGTTTAAAGATCAGCCGCAATTAGACGTGGGAGATTTAGTACTGATTCGAAGTGATAAGTCCCCTTCTCAGCAATGGAGATTGGCGAGAGTGATGAAAACATTTCCAGGTCAGGACGGTCGTGTCCGAGTGGTAAATATTCGCCATACACTAGGAATTTTAAAACGACCTGTCGCTCAATTGGTAAAGCTACCAATTGATTCCTAAAAGATCATGAAAGGATATTTTTTCTTTATTTTCTTTGTTATTTTCCTTGTTAGCCTGGGTAGCTCTATATCCTTATTCCGAGGGCGTCCTACCCATCTACAAAGTCTTTGGTGACCGCCCCCTCCAAAGTGAAGATTCACGGGCATCCTTCATTTTTTTTTTGTTTTAACTTACCTTATGCTTCTAACACCCTTGAGCTACCCAAAAGAGAAGGTATTCTGTTATTATTTTTTGTACGAAATTGTTGAGCCTTTTCCCAAGATAAGTATTAGTATGTTTTTTCATAACTAAATTTAAGTTAAAATTTGATTCTCAAATTTGGTGGGCGGTTATGTTTCGTATTCGCGCCAATCTTTGTTTTTCCTCTATGGCCACAAGAGGGCAATGCATGCCATGACCGCGTCCGCGTATCGTGGAGTTTTTTCTTTTGTTTTTTTTTTGTGTGTGTGTGCATGCGTGAGTGCGTGTGCAGTTCCGATCTGATTGCCGTCGACATACCATCAGACTTCAAGACACCTCACCGCACCTGCAGTTATTTTTCAACGTTCTATTCGGTAAGTCATGCATTGCTTTTGGCCATAGATCTTACAGTCCACTTCTATGTATTTTTAGTGATTCAACCAATTTATCTTTTCTCTCACCTTTGGCCAATCGAGGCGAAAAGAGAGGACAAGTACTATGACTCTGGATGTCTTCAAAAAATATGAAATTGGCTCATGCAAAACTTGAGGTACTAGGGGTTGTATATGGAAGACTGTCGAAATAAAGGCAATTAAAAATCACTTACTATTTTTAAAAGATGTTAAACGGCTGATATTATTTGGACGGTATTTTACAATGAATCAAATTGATGACTCCAAAATTTGGGGATCAGTTTATTGCCTTCATATTTGCAACTACAATCGAAAGCAAATTAATAGTTATTCATAACTGATGTGAGGAAGAATTGAATGGCTTGCGTTGTTTACTGTCATAACTTTTATTCGCATGGTATTTATTCTAAAGGAGTAATACAGAGGCTAATTACTTGCGGGTAAGGAAGGGTATAGGATTCATAAGAGGGATGGAGAAAGGAAGGACGCATGAGGTAGGAGGGTTTAGAGGAAGTAGCGTCAAAAGATCTTGGCCCTGAGGTCATTGAAATGATAAGTGGAAGGGTGGGGATTATCTTATCTCCCTCTAAACCAACCTTAACCGGTAGATAACCTCTAATAAAATTATCAATAGCTACTTATAGCATTCTGAGATCATTAGGGCTATTAGAATGCCATGTGCCACCTAAGCAGCAGAAGGTCTAAACTAATTTAGTTTTGCTCGTTAGGCCAATTAGGAAATGCTTTCTTGCTCCCGATTTGTTCTCTCATAGGCATTTTAGCCGCGGATTCAGTTTCCTAGCATTCTGCGACATCCCTGTGAGAAAGCTATCGAATCCATTTTGCCCAAAGGCCTGGCAATTGAGCTCGTGCAATAATCGTCTCTTTGTTCCCTTTCGTGGAATGTGAATGGTAATTGACCTCGCCGCTGGAGGATCGTTTAAGAGAAAACGTTACATTTAGTCGAGACTAAAGCGGAGATGCTCTCGCTGGGAAATTAAGAGGAAGGCAGAAGTAAATCTTCATATGATACGAAACCCGGCCATGGAACGGGAAAAATGCAACCTGAGACTGGCCTAAGTTGTTTATTAAACCGACTCGACACCGAAAATAATTCGCCTAATGTATATTTGAGGTGATATTGTAGACGTTTCTAATGCAACTCTTATATCGGCTGTTTTCCATTTTATCTAGTGCGCTGCTTGATATGCATCACAACAGGGCACTTGCTTTCCATTTCTTTCAGGCCATGCACCCTTCACATCAGATCGGGAGCAGAGATGATTTGTGCTAGACAGTAAAATAAATTTGATAATCGCATCCGCGATTGTTGTTAACGTATTTTCATTCAGTAAATATGTCTAAAATGGATAATAAATGTTTTTTAATTTTTTTTGTGATACAAAGATAAGTTTTTAATTACGTATTTGGAACGAACCCGCAAACTATACAGAAAACATACGGCCGTGAATATTATGAACCTACCTACCGTCAGGTTACTGAAAATTTCGCCTGCGCTCATCTTTCCATTCATTGGTGTGCGCTGAAGTACGCTGGTGTCTTCCAAACAATGGTAACTTCAACACCTTGAATATGAAGCTCTTATTATTTCGTAGTGTCCATCACATAGAGTTGTTGAGGCCCATCCATGCTCGGTGTAAACAACAGCGGTTATGACAGCATACAATGTCCTCTACAACAATTCCGAGGAATTCTTCCTCTTACCAGATTTTTGGCCGTAGGCCTATCTTCAAGTCTTTAACTTCACAAATTATCAAGTTTGTCATTTCGAAGTTTAGTTGGTGCAAACTTCTACTGACCGACACATTTTATGACACTTCCATTTAAAATATTCACTTTTCTTCACTTTTAGGTTAGCCTAGGCAATAGTGTACGGCGCATGCAACTTTCCTGATCGTTAAGTATAGTTTATGGCTATCACTAAGCCACAAGGACAGACCTTTAATAAAGTTGGAGGTTATTTGTCACGTTAACGGGTCAAATCCTTGTGGGCTTCACACAGGGGATTATTTTTGCCAGCAATAAGGTATTTTATAAGGCTGTGTTTTCCGTCAATTATTATAGATGTCGGTTTACTACATAACCTGACGGCCATGTCTTAAGCCCGTTTTACACGGGGCACGTAATTGCGCAATATGATGTACGTAAGAACGCTCATTTCAAAGTGCATCGTGTAAAGCCGTGAATTGCAAGAACGCATGCTCGAATGCATGAACGCGAGATGGCAAAATAGCCCCTGCACTAATTCGAAAATGATTGCACGCCAGATTGAGAAAAACATGCAGTTTGAAGTTGTTGAATTTCGTGCCCCGTGTAAAACGGCCTTTACGCTTATTGAATTTTATGTAGGTACTTTGTTTTCTCTCTATCATCTTTTTTGCTCCTTAAGCTGTCCTAATTCATCATCCTTTTTGCTCTTTAAAACTGTCCTAATTCCTCTCTGTATTGAAAATGTTCATGTGTTTTAAGTTTTTATTATAAAACGCCATACTATGTATGGTACAGTTGTAATGTTGACGCCAGTAACAAGTCACTGCCCGATGTAATGATCTGCTTTATTACTGTAACGTCTAATGTTCTTCTCTTCCTCAGAATAATTTCAGGAATGCTTTTATCTTATGAATTAAAAAAACGTATATCAACATGTATATATTGTTAGTCCTTCAAATGGCGCGAAGTCTGACCGACGAAATTCTTGCATGGATCCATCTAGGTACTGAAACTAATTTTCCCAAGTGCGTTTTTGAGGAGACATTTGGAGCAGATCCTCGTGCTATTATTGCTTACGAAGCCCCCATCTGCGCCATCATGCTCACGCGAGACGATTTATACACCGTCGGCGCGATGAAAGGGATTATGTATCGAGATAGGCGTTGAACAGGGAACCTCTTGCGTTTGAAGGCAGGATATTTAATGCGCCCGCCGTGGGAAATTGGATTCCCGGGGAGAAGTCAATCGATGCTCATGGCACTGCCATGCTTAAGCAGCTGAAATGCGGCGCGTGTAGACGAGGTGCTATCTCTGTCTATGCGGCGCTCTAGTTGAGTCGCATCTCGATCATCATTAACAATCCGAAGATTGCCTTCTGTATATTTTTTCGCTTTAATTTTTCCTTGCACTATGGCAAAAATGTGACTGCATTTTGCAATTTTTCAAATGCATTTGTTTTTACTTCTTCGCTGATTTTTCGTTCTTTGAGTTCCAAGAAATTTTCTTTTATCCTCTAAAATCTTGGTTCCCATGCTCTCACATTATTCATATATCTGCTAATCTCTTTACGTCTTAACAGTTCATTAAAAATCTATCATCATGTTACTTATGTTTACAGCCCTAATACATGAAAGGAGTTAGCTTCGTTGGTTTGACCATGTTGAGAGATTGAATGAGGGTCGTATAACGAAACAGATATGCGATAGAAGAGTGAATGGTATGACAGGAAGGAGCAGACTGCGAAATTTACGGGTAAATGTAAAGGAAGAGACTTTAAAGATGAGTATTATTATTAGTTTTAAGAATAAGAGAGCACGTATGAAGCAATACATGAGTGTATGAGAAGTAAGAGAGGTCAGCAACGATAGGGCATACTGAAGGAAATTATTTAAAAAGATCCAGTTTTCTTGGCCTAACAGCAATAATTATATTCTCTGAATTTTTCTACCCCAAAGAGGAATAGCGTGATGAGTATGTACGTGTTCATACAGTCCTCAGTGTTAATGATGTCTAATGATAAAGTAGACCTCAATTTCAGGTAATTATTTCTGGAAAGTTGTAAACCTCATTTTCATCGTCTCAGGATCACATTTCCAGCACAAAACTATTCATTGTTCAGGCATAAAATTCTCTCATGAGTTCTGCATTTTTCTGCATTCCTTAATTGTACACAAATTTCTTCATTCTTTCTACTCCCTATATACCCAATATTTCTCCCTCCTCAATATGCCATTTTCTCTCAATTCTTCTTATGTAACTTTGTATAGTCTCTGAAACTCCGCTAAGTTTTTTTCTTCCCCTATCAAATTTAGCGGTTTCTTGTGTTCTGCAATATAACAATCAACTAAACAGTGACATGAAGCTATTCGAAGCCTAATAGTCGCGAGCCTATTGAGCCTGCCGCAGATACGAAGATGGCATAATGTAGAAATTGCCACAGGAAAAAATCGCCATGGACCGGGAATCGAACCACGGACCTATGGCTTGCGGGGTCAATGCGCAGACCACTGTCTCTACGCTACCCAGGCTTCCTAATTCCCGTGCCAATTTAGGTGGACACAGAGGAACTTGATGTTCAGACCTTTCAGTCCATCTAAGATGGCTCGGCATAAGTGGTATAGGATGAAATCGCATGGGTAGTGGCTTCTTTGAAGTTCGTTGCTCCCTTGCGCTGCCATCATTGATGGACCACGAGAGCGTAACATCCAGTTTCCTTGTATTCTCCTAGGATTCCACGGGGATCAGGAAGCCTGGGTAGCGTAGTTGTCTGCGCATTGGCCCGGCCAGTTAAGGTCTGTAGTTCGGTCCAGTCAGATTGTTTCCTGCGGAAATTTCTACATTAAACAATTACTTTTTTAATTACTATTGTATGCATTTCAATAACAGGTTTGAGCTCCTTAAATTATCACTGGTTAATATGGTTATATCCTATATATTCTTTTTCTATCATCATCCGACTTAGGAGTCATAAATCCGACTTACTGGTTTCCTCCTCTTTTCACTCTTCAACTAGGCAATTCAACCTATCAATTTCACCTAATACATCAGTATGCTCTTATGTTGTCAATTCGAATTTTATCGTGTTCATTTTACCTTCTATTTGTTGCCCTTTAGTGGCTGCCATCTATCTGAACGTGTCTAGTACGGCAATGCCTTTACCACAGAGTTTAGCATTTTTCTCCCTAGCTCTTCTCACTATTTGTAAGCTCTTCCGGACCCGTCTGTTAGTCATATGTTAAGTGTCCATTGAGCTCGTTATGCGTACCTATCTTCTCTCTTTGTCCCACAAAATTCCGATATTTTTCTTCTTTCTCCTTAAGGCTCGTCTAACAATCAACCGTCCATTTCTCCTCGAATATGACTTTCCCTCGCAATATGTCCTCCATCTGTCTTTTCTTCCTCCAAATCTCTATCTCTGATTTCTTGTCCTTCTTTATGGAATGCAGCTATCTATTTATCTTTATTTTTAAACTTCAATCGGAGGAGAACAGTCAGAACATTAAATTTTTCCTCGGAGGCCGGAAATAATTTTGTTATTTGTTCAGATTTAGTGTACATGGTGCGTCCCAAAAATTATGATTCTGGTTCCATAAATATTGTTTTATTGAAAGTATTTAGATAGAATAAAGAGTTCTGAATGACAATCAACCCAATAATTTCTTCCAAAAAGACCTCAATGAGCAAGTCAGAAGGGAAATCAATATTAGTATTGAGTTTGTACCTGCTAGAACGATTGTCCATGCCGTTTCTTACTTAAAACAAGTGTTTAAGCTGTTGAAGAGAAGGGTAGGACATATCCATTTGGGCATCGCCTTAGGTTGGAAAGCATCAACATGAAAGGAAAACATTTTGGGCCCATTCCCGAGGTTCAAGCCATCATGACAATGGTCTGAAGGCGATTCCGGATGAAGGCTTTTGAAAATGCCTTGACCAATGGTAGGCCCACTTTAAACGTTGTACCGATGCCCAAGGGTCAGATTATGAATATTTTAAAGTTTATTTGTATATATTTTCAATTAGATAAATTTTAGGAACCATTCTCATTACTTTTGGGGCAAACTTTGTTATAATCAGGATTGAAGACCTTTCTGAGATTGGCTATATTTTCCTCTAGCATTTAAACCACGGGGGGGAAGTATTTAGGAAGGTGTTGGATTCGTGAAATGAATAGCATAAATTACAATGAGGGTAGTCGCTGAGTGCATGCTGCTGCCATAATACAACAATAGCCGTTCGAGGGTAAAAGAGGAATTTAAATTGTCGTTTCATTTTTCAATCACTGATCGTATATAATTATCTACATGCAGTACTACGAGATTCCCTAAGGGTGTGTGGCAGGGATTGTTATAAATACCAGAAATAAACAGGGAGGATAAGGAAATAGGAATAGAGAAAAGGGAAAAGGAATGTGAAGAGGGAGATGACGAAAACAGTGGGCGAGAGTGATGTTCACAGAATCGCCTGGAGTACTGCGATGAGGAAAGTAGTGCAAAACCTCAAAATCAGTTTTCCTATAAATATCCCTTTACCACAAACGGATATCCGTTTATAACTAATGGGAGAGGAGAATAAGTCATCCACCTTGTATGCAGTGATTTAAATGCTATGATCCTGCTTGACTGCATCCACTTAAATGCAGGATAGGGATATGGAATGTGAGGTCCTTAGGAGTGAGCGGGAAGCAGGTGAACGCGAAGATGGAGGTTATATATTATATTTATTTATGACATGATTTTATATTATATTATGTTTTATCAGTGATATAGTTTCTAACCGGTTAAAACTAAGAAAATACCACGCGAAGGCATAAAATAAAGACATAAAACCATCCTCACTCCCCGAGGCTGTAACCGTTTCGGTATAAAGGCATAGGGCCATTGGTTTAAGAATTGAAGGATCGGTGAGGCTTTTGAAAGCCTCACCGAAAATATTCAGAGAGAGGAAGGTAGTCCGTGTCGAAGGAGAGAAGAATTTTTCTCCCCACCGAGGACTATGTGGGGGAGGGGGTTACGGTAGAGTGGTGTAAGGGGTGTTGAAAGGAAGAGAGAGTGTGGTTGATCTTTTGTCAACGTAAGACGAGGAATGGGGGTGCAGCGAGGCATTGGGGTTGTGGATTGATGTCTCCGCTTGCTGAGAAAAGGGATAAGGGATGGTTTTTGAGGTGGGGATACAAATATATAAGAGGGTGGGCGTGGTGGGGCGCCCTTGTCGTGCGGGCGGAAGGATACAAGTGTCGCGTGAAGGGCTCTCCCGAGGGCAGCGGTGCGGGCGGAATAAATAAAAAGCGAGACGGGAGTCTCTCGCGCGCCCTCACACACAAAGGAGTCACTTTGTCGGGAATGAGGAGGAGAAGAGGCAACTCGCGTCGATACACGGGCTGGAATGGAAAGGAGAGTGTGTGTATCCTGGGAGAAGCTTTCCGTTTGTGTCGAAGTCTCTTCTCGCGCGTGATTGATGATAACGCGCCAAAGGACAAGAGCTCACGTGCGCAACTGAGCGATTGGGCGGGAATGCTGTACGGTTACTTGGTCCGCGGTGACCGAATATCACTTGGCGCTCACTAGAAACGATCACCGCCCATCCAAGTCTCTTTGCAAGGCTACCGTATTGTGATGTCCCACAACCCGGATGTATCTTGTTTTGAATAGATTAAAACTGGGAGGTTATTTACGTCAGGGTGGATAAAACCCTCTGGCCTAATAATTACTCTGATTCCCCGGGAAAAATCTAAAATAACATTGCTCAGTTTGACTTCTATCACAGGGGATCTTCCCTTCAACAAATTTATTGACACCCAATATGAAATCAAGGACAGCGGAATTCAAACTGTGTTCCATGAAACTCTGGAGTTCCCCGCAACCTTTCCAACGGTTCCTTGAATTGTTGTTTATGTAAATTTGTATTAGTCACTATTTATGCATCTTATAATAATATTGTAATTAATTTTAACGGCTGGACGGTTCCTGGAATTGTTGGTTATGTATATTTGTATTAGTCACTATTTATGCATCTTATAATAATATTGTAATTCATTTTTTTTCATATGTGCCCTAAAATACTTGTAAAAATTCAATTGATTTTCCGATGAAGGGTTGCATAAAATTTGAAAGATTTCCTGCTTTCCGGGCGAATTGATCTGGAGAGCTCTTCTCGGGCCTCCCACCGGGTTAATTTCTGCAATATAACGGACTTATGGGTATAAGGACTTCTCCATTGTCCTTAGGGCTGTTTATTCTTAAAGTATTTTAACACTCATAAATGTCCGGTGAACCGAAAAAGCTTGAAGACCACTGGTCTGGCCTTCGAAGATTCGTGATACAATTTGAAACAATGCCATCGATTGCATTAGCATCGATATTTGATTCTTGAAATACATTTCTGGCTACGAATTTCTCCGTGCAGTGGACAGCGTGTCTATGCGGATACTTTCTGTCACATTTCAGTGTCATCCGGGACTAATTTTCCTCCCTGGTGGAACAACGGGACAGACTATTTAAACCGAGACGCATAGCTAGGTTATGCAGCTTAGATAGCTTATTGTACATCTTGTTCCCTCTTACATTAATTCATCCTCCGTAGAGTGGAGCATCCTCATTGTGAGCGCTATGATGCCCCATTGGCCATACAGCACTTATTAACGGAATATGTTGTCGACCATCAGAAAGAAAGACATTTACAAATGCAATATACATGATGAATACGCGCTCACCTTTTCAATGTTATTAGCAGAGATCTTGTAAACACGTATGCAGATCTTCTGTCAGATCGTGGGCATGTTATTTTTTTTTGCAATCGAATTAATTGTTTCCCTGGGATATTCAATTCCCTAAAGCGTATGTTCGGCATTCACAGGCTCTTTTCCTGCAATATATTTTGCGGGAAAGGACCTCTAGGCCCGTGCAAAACAAATCAAAGCAGCGGTGTCGAAAAAAATGAAATTTAAGACTTTATATGTTTTATTTTCATTTTTTTTTTTTCATATTAATCTTTCTTCGCTATCCTTCACTCTCTTTATATAGGAAAAATAAGGTAGCCATCGATGTTGTGAACTATTAGAAGCAGATGCTAAATCTGCCTACCTCTGTATGACTCCTGTGGTAAGACTAACGTGTTTTTGGAGTAGGCTGCACAACGTACAGAGCGCATATCTAATGTCAATAATTCCCAGAACTCCGTAATTACTTTACAACAGTGTTGAACTCTTTCTTTTAGGAAATCAATAGGGTTAATTCACTCCAATATTACTGTTTCCCTGCGATATTATTGCCACGGATTTTTATCTGATCCGGAAACACACCCAGTAAGTTTGAAATACTAGAAAACGCCGTTCTATCGGTGGGCTACCCGTGGAGTTATTGGCCTTTTGTTTCGGGAGAAATGAAAGAATTGGGGAGAAATGAAAGAATTGATAACCGGTAATAGTAAGAAATCAATGATTATCGATTGGAGGAAATGGGAGAATAGAAGAAATATTGTAGGATCAACTTCATGTATAAAATTGATAACAATTTTCATAGGCTTCCAGAAGGAGAAGAAGAAAAGAAGTAACGCCTGGGTAAACAGAGGGAGAAGAAATAAAGCAACAAAGGATGAAAATGAGAAATGAAAGTGAACGCGTCAGGTCATAATACTCTTCCTTAGATCGCTAAAATCGAGAGAAGAAGAAATCGATTCGATCCTCGTGGGTGCTTTCCTGCTCACTAATAATTATACATAGGTTTTACTAATGCATGCATATAAATGCGTTTCGGTATGTGTGCGCTAATGTTCTTCTTACTGTTGTAATGTTGGCGAATCATTGCGGGAGAGGGAAATGGGCGAATAGCATCATTATTCTTCCACCTCCCCTTTTTCCCTTCCCGACCTCCCCGTTGCGCATGCGTGGACAAAAGAGATCGTGTGGAGAGAGAGAGAGAAGGAGAGCGAGAGTGAGAGCGACCCTTTCCGAGCGAAAGAGAGAGACGGGACGGAAGTTTTGATAGGAAACTTGCGGACAGTGAGTGGGGAGGGAGCCTTAGGACGGGCGGCAGGGCGATTCCGCCGCTTCATTTATGGCCCCGTAATAATGGGCTTTTGCGGACGATAAAGCGACCCACAGCGAGCCATCCCCCCACACACACACCCTTCGCCGTACACCCACCCTATCCTATTCGAACCTCACTCTACCTAACCCTTTCCTCTTCTCATCTCTTCCCACACCATCACCCTAAAAGTTCGGAAACCTTCCCTATCCCTTCTCTCCTCCACCTCTCTTTCCCTATCAACCTCCTCTTCCCGAAACCTTGGGTTCTCTCCCTCCCACTCTTATTCCGTACAATATGCCCCCTCCTACCCACCGTACAACGTAACACACCCTCTCAAATGTTTCCCTCATCCCACTGTTCTCACCCCCTCTCTTCTCTTGCTCACTTACCCTCCCTTCCTCCCCGCCAACAACCCCTCTCTCCCCCCATTCAACAACCATTTAGTTCCCACCCCTCCCGCATCCCACTAACCATTTACCCATCTGTAGCCATCCACAACTATCTCCCGACCGACCAACCCAGCGTTTCCGTCCCTTCGGTGGACGTACGTACATCGCATCCTCAAAACTCTCTCCCTTTCCGCTTCCTCACCAACCCAGCTCCTCGTTTTCTTCATCCTTCCCTCTCTCATTCTCCCCCTGAGGCATTTTTCGATCTCCACCGTTTTACGCCCTTCATTCTCGTCCCTTTTCGTCTCCTCCGCTCGCATTTTTCTTTTCGATTTGTTCTGCTTGTCATCTTTCCACAGCTGCCGCTCTGCTTCTTCCACCTATCCTTTCATGTTTTCCTCCCTCCCTCCATCCTTTTCCATATCTGTTGCGTTGGAAAAATCTGCAGCTATCCTCCAACCTTCACTTTTACGTTTTAGAAGGCACTCTATGGATCAGAAACATTGATCACTGGGAAAACAGACCAGAAAAGATTAGAAGTATTCAAAGCCTGGTGATGGAGGAGGATGCTGAAGATCAAATGGACGGATGCAATAAGAAATAATGGAGCATGGAGAAGAGTAAAAGGGGAAAGGATCACATGAAAAACTGTACTGAAAAGACGTACCATATGAATTGGGTACACCCGAGAGCCCAATGGGATTGTGAAATATTTATGCTAAGGATAAATAGAGTGAAAACTGAAGAATTCTTTCATTTTGTAACAATGAAAAAATACTTTGAAAGTCCATAGTTTTACTATAAATTGTCAGGTTTCGTTTCAGAGCTGCATATTCAAGTGAACACCCTGAGTCTGAAAATGTAACACCGTAACGAAACCGGTCGTCTTTTAACGTCAAATTGCAAAGTAATTTCATTGTTACATATCCAATTATGGGTTATAAAGCGGTTGCAAGACACTCCATCCCCTATTTTGTTTTTATTTGTTGTTAATTAGTAATTTACTCTTAAATATTGTGGCTGATTTTGTTTATCTTTCACTTTTTCTGTTTTAAACTGGTGAATATACTTCTTCTTTTATAATAATATAATATATTTCGTAGTTGAGATTTTTGAAGTTATCATCAATTTATTTCATTTTCCTCTGTACATAGTACCAACGTTTTGATTGATTTATAACATTTCTTCATTCCGTATCCTGAGCATGTATAAATAACTGATTTTCTCACAATCCGGTCCGTCGAGTAGCATTTCCTCCCTGTAAGCATCCTCCTTACCTCGCTCCTCATTCTATTTATCCCTCCCTCTCTCTTTCTCCCTCTGAAGAATTCTCGATCCCCATTGTTTTCCGCCCTTCTGCCTTGTCCCTTTTCGTCTCCTTGCGTTCGCCTTTCTCCTTCCGCGTCGTTACGCTGATCACCTTTCCCTAGCGTCCGTTCTGCTTCCCCCACCTATCCTTTCGTTTGTTCTTCCCTTTCTCCGTACTTTTCCATATCTGTTGCAATGGAGAAATTGGCAACTATTTCCCAGCCTCCATTATCCACTTATGCGTTTTAAATTGGTTTCCAGCTCCTACTTCCCCTTGTTTGTTTATTGCTGATCAGTTATGTACTCTGATTTTTTTCATTCTCTTTTCCTGTTTTCGACAATTATTATATTCTTCTGCTCATTTCGTTTTCAATGAAATTAGGGTGCTACACATTCTTGACTAGGTATACATGCCCGATATCTGCGGGATAACTCGACCTATAAGCCTCCTTGAAATTCACAGTTGAAAAGAAGCATTGGTAGCTAAACTGGTCAGAACGCTCGGCGCGTTATCTAGTTTCGAATCCCAGTCCAGAGGACTGATTTTTTCACTGTGAATAATCACACTATTGTGAAATCTCTCTTACCTTTTTCCAAGGTTTCGATTTATAAATCTACTGCAGGATATCCATAGCATGTTAAACAAAATTCGTAGTCACCTAATCCGGTCCATCAAGTAGCAAGTCCGCTTCGCGTGCATCCTCCCTTACATAACTCCTCTTCCTCCCTCTATGAGGTGCCTTCCGTCTATTGCCATCCCCAGCTGCCATTATACTTATTATTCCTATCTTTTCATTAGATATTCCGGCCACGCTTCTACATATCTGCTGCGTTTGAGAAATCGGCAGACATTCACCATTCTCCGAAATCCACTGATAAATTTTAGAGAGTGGTTGCCATTACCGTCTCCCCATTATTATTTATATTTTAAATTATTCAATTTTCCAATCATTGCGGTTGTACAAATGAATGAGTAGGCAGTTACATGCGTTTATTAAAAGTACATGTATACCAACGAGGGTGAAAATTGTCATGAATTTAGATGCCTTGGGGGTGTAAATGACTACCACAATTCAAGTTATTTTTTCTTGGCGAATTTCACCCGACTGGTTAATATTTATTTATTCAATATTTGCATGTGATTTTGTTTTTCTTTCACTTTATCTGTTTTCTTAAATTATACCGGACAAATCGACCGGTGTGAAGTGTTAGTATTGATGTTGTGTTATTAAGCAAAAGTGAAAATTCTCCTCTACCTATTGAGGGTGGGAGTTTCATATGAATGATATATCACAACTATTATGATCCCTTATTGTGCGTGGGAAAAATTATATTTTAAATGACATGACGGTTCTGCAGTCAATTTCCTTTATTTTATTCCTGTGGTCGCTTATACCGTAGTACGTTGGCTCTAGCAGTATATGTTGAACGTCCGGCAAAAAACTGTCTGCTCCGAACTTGCGCAAAAGATTTAACCTGTATTTCTCCCTTCGATTAGTTAGAGATTCCCACCCTATTCCTTCAACAATTCGGTAACACTGCTAAATTTATAGTAACAACTTTTCAAAAATATTCCTGCTCTCCGCTGTATTCGATCTATTTCAGAGATTAGTACTACTTCGTAAGGGTCCCATATGCTAGCGGCAAACTCCAAGTGAGGTCTCACGAGTGAAAAATAACATCGCTCTTTAACGTTCTCATCACATTTTCCTAATACACTTTTGATAAATCCCAATTTGCGACTAGCCTGTCCGCAGATTTCCCGTGCTTGTTTCCCCCAAGACAGGTCCTGAGTAAGGGTCACACCTAAGTATTTAACTGACCCTACATTTTATAAGTCTGTTTAATTAATTGTGTACGTTTCATTGACCGAGTTATTCTTTTTCCAAAAATTCATAACAACGAACTTTTAAAAATTCAATTCTGACTGCCAAGTTTTGCACCATTCATTTATAGCATCTAGGTCTTTTTGTAACGCAATCTTGTCAGACTCATTGCCTAGATTCCTGTACAACACTACGTCATCTGCGAAGAGGCGAATTTTGCTCGTAACAACGGTATTGATGTCATTAATATACAGAAGGAACAATAAGGTACCGATGACACTTCTCTGGGGTACACCTGATGTTACTTTCACTACATCTGAACTAACGCCATCTTGAAGTACCCTCTGTTCGCGGTCGGCTAAGAACTTTCTTATCCAACGTATTACGTCGTGGTGTATTTCGTAAGCTTCCAACTTAACGAGTAGCTTCGAATGAGGGACCTTATCGAAAGCTATTTTGAAATCTAGAAATATTGCGTCTACTTGGACAAGCTTTTCACCCGAGGAAAGAATGTCGTGAAGGAAGAGGGCCAACTGGGTTTCGCAAGACCTGCCTTTCCGGAATCCGTGCTGATTTTGCGTTAACAAGTTTTGACTATCCAAGTACCCCATAATCAAACTGACAATTATATGTTCCAATATCTTGCACGAGATGGACGTAAGGGAAATCGGTCTATAGTTACTGGGCTCTTCCTTATCACCGCTTTTAAATATTGGTGTAACGTTCGCGATTTTCCAATCGTAAGGACCACGATGTTGTGTTAGTGATTTTTCAAATATTATTTTCAGGTACGGTTATATTTCTGATGCTAATTCTTTATAAATTCGGGTGGGAATTTGATCGGGACCGGGTGACTTTTAAGAATTAATGGATTTCAGATGACTTTCTATTCCACGACTAGTGATATTAATAAACTTCATTGAGTGCTTATATAGCCTAGGCATTGTAGCGGTGGCATTTGGAGAGCATTTTGTACAGACGTTTTGGAAAAAGGTGTTGAGGATATTTGCTTTATTTAATTTTTCGTTTGCTATTTCTCCTAGATTGTTCTTTACTGACGTTACTGTTGATTTGCAGCCTTGAACCTTCTTCACGTATGACCTAAATGCCTTTGGGGTACCCTCTAAATATTCGCCCAATATTTTATTTTTGAATTCCATTAATGCTTTTAGAAAGGCCGCCTAAGTTGCTGTTTTCGCTTTCTTATATTTTTCGCATAACTTATTTTACTCCCCTTCGTGGAGATCCTGACGTGCGATCTTCATTTTTGCGTGCAAGATTCGTTGTCGCTTGAGAGAATAAGAAGTTTACTTGGTATTGCGCTAGTTATGGCTAGTTGTGTGATGATACGAAAAGTATTCCATGTATAGTCAGTACAACGGTTTTCACTAATATCACAAAATATTTTATACGAGGTAAATAGTTCTCTTTTTAAACCTTCGAGATCCACCTTGTGAAATAAGTATACCCTCCTCTTTATGGGTGCCTTTTTGTCATTACTAATATAGAATCTAGCGTTTACTGCTCTGTGATCACTAATTCCGTTCACTGTTACTACGTTAAGGACGCTTTCAGGTATGATGGTCGCCAAAAGATACAGAAAGTTGTTGAATATGGTCGGTGTTGTGACTAATTGATGTAAGGAATTAGATGTGAATGTGTGTAGTGTCGCACAACTCCTTATCTTTGCCGCCATATTTGAAACTATATGTCTTCCAGTCAATCGGAACGTTGAAATCACCACCGATAATTATGTTATATTCGTTATTTTGACGTGTGAGACGTTTCACCTATCCAACTCGAGAACTGAATTCAAGCGTGCATCGGGTGGTCTAAATATAATATGAGAAAATAAAAATTATTTTTGTTGAGAATTTAATGGAACACCACACACTTTCTACATCATTATCTGGAATTATTTTGGCTCTACTGACGAACTCATCTTTGACTGCGATAAACAACCCTCCTCCTGTTCTTGCTGTTCGGTCTTTTCTGTATATTGCATATGATTTTGGGAAGAGATCGGTATCCGCAATTTCATTCGATAACCAGCTTTTTGTTCCTATTACTACATCAGCGTCCGTGCTCCCAATGAGATGGTGACAATCAGCGATTTTGATTTTATACTACCGCAATTAACAACCACAATGGAAATGGAATCCCTTGGATACGACTTATAATATACTCTATCGAGTATTTTATATAATTAATGGCACTTGTTTTTGATGTACCTGAGCCGCGGTTTCTATTTCTTTCGGATATTAAGTCATTCTGAATTTGAAAAAAGCTCTCATTCCTACCAATATTTACGGAGGCCCCTTTACTTAATAACCCAATATATGATCTACTGCCTACCCTACTATCTACCCTAAAAAGGCCAGCAGTGCTCTAAAATACTACCAGCTACACATTTAGCTGCCTCGGCCGTGTAATGGACACCAGACCGGTTCAGAGGGTTCCGAAACGATCGGATTGCCGGCCAAAGGTAAACGAAGGAGGCTCCGATGACCGTGCAGAAACGACGCAGCCTCTGGTTTATGCCTTCCACTCGGCTCCAAACCAGGTGTCCACGATCTATCCTCGGGACCAATATGAGAAAATAAAAATTATTTTTGTTGAGCATTTAATGGAACACCACACACTTTCTACATCATTATCTGGAAATATTTTTGCCTCGGCCTGTTTCCAATTTCCAATTCCCGGAAGGAACGCAGGATCTCCTCGGATCCACGGTCCATGGCGCCGTTGACACCAACATGGGCCACAACCTGCAATCTGTAGCACTTCGTGCCCCGTACCGCCGCACCAATCACCTGCGGATCACCGCCACTCGGAATGCACCATGGCGTTACACGATGATTCACACCCTCAAGGCCTGCCCTTTCCCGAAAAGGGGCCAAAACACGGCGGACGTTGCTGCTTCCTATCACTAAAATCCCTCCCTTCCCATTCTGACGGCTCTTCCTAGGAGCAGGTCCTGGGGTAGCAGTAGGTATGTCAGACACCTCGGAGTTTCCACCCAACAGAAACTGGTATCTGTTCGAAACTGGAATGGGATTTGCCACAGCATCTCCCGATCCACGTTTAAAAGTGGCCTTACCACCGCTCCGCCGAGATACGACACTCCAAACGTCCGGTTTACGCAATGGCACTGCCCCTTCATCGGAAGATGGACCTCGCGGCAAACTCCTGATCGTCCAGCCGCTGTTTGCAATCGGGCGAACCCATGCAGCCCGTAGGGCACTGCGAACTTTCGAGGAGCTAGCCAAATTCCCATCCACCATAGGGACGCGCAACACTCTTTCAACCTTGGACTGGATTTCTCGCACAATTTTCTCCAACATAGCGATGCGGGCTCTGAGAGCCGCACACTTGCCGTCGATTTTGATCATTGCAACGGAAGACCTATTCAAAGCCATCCTAATACTATCTCAATAAATTCCCCAAGAAGAAAACTAACCTACAGCCACATACCTATACTCTGTTAAAATAAACGCTCTTAAACTAAACACTTTTGTAGATGTAGATCTAAACTCGATTGAAATAAACTAGTCCTGTGCTTGGCATAATAGACTGACATAGAAAGAGAGAGAGAAATGTATTTAACGGTGACGAAAGTGTGATAAATTTAACAAACTCTGGAGTTTACAATCCTTACTATAACTTACTACTGTATACTAGTT
This sequence comes from Pyrrhosoma nymphula, assembly GCA_963573305.1. NCBI lineage: Eukaryota > Metazoa > Arthropoda > Insecta > Odonata > Coenagrionidae > Pyrrhosoma > Pyrrhosoma nymphula. The sequence goes on from OY754334.1 coordinate 46,050,408, forward strand.
GATAAGATTAAAATTTAAACAAAAAAGTAGTAAACAACACTACTACAAAATAGCTTGGACACTGATTCGACTAACTCACATCAGGCAAAAAGTTAGACCAACAACAAGATGAATAAAGGCAATCTCTAACGCACGAGAAATGTAAGTAAATCAAGTGAGGCTACATATCACTAATGAACTAGGAACTACGGTGATGAACAGGCTGACAGGGCAGGTACACATCCCTGGTAGAAAAGGGTCTCTGCCTCGCTGAGGAAAACAAAAAACCGGTTCCAGGGAGAGGTCTGCCAGGCACGTCCCTTAACTCCGAGAGACAGGAGAAGAATGACTCTCAACTATGTATGTGTATATATGTGTATATAAGTGTCCCACAAATTGTATCTTTTACCTGATGACGGCGTTAACCGTCGAATCCATAGTCGTTTAATTAAAACCTAAATGGGGAAAAAACAAAGTTGTTACCTTATTATTCAAAATGAAGGCATTTAAATGGTTTGTCGTCATCGTACGGTATCTTTCTTTTTCTCAAGGCTTATTTGATCAGGAAAATTAGATGTAAAATAAATGTTATGATTTTCATTTAAAATATGAAGACCCAGACAAGATTCTGCTCTGCAGCGTCATTCGCCAAGTTTTCCATGACGTTGGGTTTCCCCAACTGCGAGCGCACTAAATTTCTAAGAAGAAGATATGGGTAGTGTCGATTTCAGGGGGATCGCATGGCGGACAGACCCAGGTAGTCTCCAGAAGACCCTCATTAGGAAGGCCCTCGCTCGTATTTCACAAACAAATAGTCTTTTAAAATTTTGCGTGCTCCCCATTTATTAAGGAGGTTCCACTGTGACTGTGTGAGTCATAACAAATTCCTGTATTCGTTCCTATTTTTATTAAAAATTACTGCTTTCAATGTTGACATGCCCTAGCTATTAAAAAGAAATGATACGTAAAAATGCAAACTATTTGACAAATCTATAAGGTATTTAATGAACACTTTTTCCATACTTAGGAGTCGACTGCATTGCCATTTCTTCTTAATTAACGCATTTATCTTCAATAGTTGCAGAAATTTGCTAACAACTCAAAAATAATATTAATATAATTAAACGTTACTACTTTTGATAAATAGCTTTTTTATGAAAAAGTGGCATTAATGTTTAAAAGAAAAATACAACTTCCCCCATTTTCTCCTTTTCAAGCATATAACGCCATGAATTTTAAGACTTCAATTGGCAACTTAATATCTTGGAACGACGATTTTGTTTTTCATTTAAGCAAAATACACGTCCATTTAGGGAGGATTACTCGTTTTCGTATGTCTATTTTTCCTCGTTTTATCCTTCAACTTCGTCTTTCACTTTCTTTTCATCCGATTTTGTAGCAGCAACCATGGACCACTCTCCCAGTCGTACTTTAGTCTTCTCTTTTAAAAGCACCTGATGATGGCGATGATAAGTCATTGAAACCTGGGTCGCGTGAGTGTGAGAAAAAGTCTTGTCTTTGAGTAAAGGTTTTGAATTAACATTTATATCATGCAATACCGCGAAGTTACTCCCGAGCATATTTTATTTATTATTTATTAAGGTATTCTCTAAAAATAAAATAGTGTATAATAGATATTATTTCACGGAGATCGAAACCCCGACATCATTATATTGCTTACGTTTATATGAATTTTGGACTAGGAATTCCAAGACGCACTTAGGTTTCTTTAATATGATGTGGTGGAAGAAGAAACTAATGAGTCTCTGTCTAGTCCCATTGAAGTCGCTCATTCAATTTTCTACATATCCTTCTCCTAGTTCCTTCGTTCTACTATATCCCTCATTTCCCTTTAATTCAGTCCTGCACAAACGGCAACCATGGATCACTGTTACAGACGCACTTAAGGTACTTTAATGCGGTCGCCTCTCTCAGTTCTTTGTTCTTCCCCAGCCGTGCGCAACATGGCTTCATTTTCGCGCTTTGTTGCACATCTCCAACGAACGCTCCTTATCGCGGCAAGTTTTCTTCCCATCTCCTTCGACTAAGGGGGAGGAGGAGACGAGGTGGAATTGTTTTACTTCCTCCACGCCCTTTTCCCCACCGCACCCAACACGTGCATGAGTGAGTCTGTCCAACCACAATATTTCCCATGTATTTCGAACATCTCACTTTCCCCTCGTCCTCTCTATTTCGTTTCCTTCGCACATATTCTCCCGGTCTCCTTATTCTCTCTCTGGGCGTTTTCCCTGGGTCGTTTTTCATGGTATCAAGAGTTCTGTGAGAGTGCGACGGGATAGGGTGACATGGTGTTAACCTTGCCGCTCGTCAATCCCAGGAACGTTCATGGTCGTACGGAAATATCGGAAAAATCGATTAGGAATATGCCAAGTCTTATGTTAAATGTTGATTGTGGGAGTCTAAAAATGTGTACTTTTGCATAGTGTGAAAAGAAAAATGTTCATTAAACATTTATGATACCACTATTGTTCATTAATTCCTGTGGTACGAATTATTTAGTTCAAATTAAATGGCACCATTCATAATTCCTGTTATGTATTTTTTCTCGCTTCGTAAGCTCGATCGCCACGTTCTTACCCAGTTTACGCCTTAGGTGAATTTTATGGAATTTTGCTGACTAACCTCCATTGCTACCCTCTTTTCCGGAATAAAATTCTAACTTGCATCAAATCCAAAAATAATTAAGCGAGTGTTTGTTTAAACTACAGATTACTTAGAAATGTCATTGCACAAGAGAATTGGAAGCTTTCGGCTGAAAATATTTTCGAGCAAATTAGGCTCAATCACTGAAATGTCATCTAGACATTACAACTGTTTTCACTCATCCCACTTTGTCCATTCCTCCCCCCTCTCTTTTTAAAGAATCGTCATCAAAGCCTGTCATTATTTTTTAGCGTGCTTTCTGGTATAATTGTTTGATATTTTCAGAAGTTTCTTCATTTATCTACCTTCATAATTTAACTTGTACCAAATCGTTTAAAAATCGTAAAATCGTCTGAGCCATTACGCATTAATTTTCTAGTTATGCTGTGTGGCGTGCGGACATTTTCTGCTCGCCACTGCTCCATTAATAAACTTTCATTACTCCGCCATTTTCTTTCCTTTTTAATTTTATGCGTTCAATACAGCAAATAAAAGGGTTTTTTATGTATCAACGAGAAAAGTATTCAAAAACAATTTGTGCATCATCAAGAGTTTTTACTTTTCTCGTCTCAGAAAACGATGGTGTCAGATAATTTATGGTGCTATCCATGGTCACTTGCTAGGAATATCTGAAGTGTTATTTATAAAGGGAATCAATGTTTTATTTACTTTACTACCAGGATGTTTTTAATGAACCGAATATCTTCGTTTGACTTCATTCACCCTCTCCCCTTTGAGAAAGATGAATCAACGCTAGATCTAAATGTAAGAAGTCTTTACTTGTAAGTGTTTTTCGTGTGTTTATATATTTTAATCGGCCACCCTCTTGGCATATCCTGTTTTTATTATCGCTCTAGTAATCCTTTTCTCCGGATCCTAGCTGTAATCTTGTTGTCCATTTAATCTTCATCAGTTTTCAAAGTACAGCAATGTTGTTCCTAAGGATCTGCGGCTCTATCGTGCAGGCTTCTTTTCCATACAAGAGCGTGCAGGCTGAATACTAGCGCTTTAGTTTTTGAAAGGATAGGAAGCTTCGGTTCCAAGCGTGTCGACTGCTAATCAAAGGTACATTTGATTTTTCGAGAGCCGAGATTGAAGCCTTGTTTGTAAACTCCAGTAATTTAGGGGAAAAGGCTGCTTTTGGTTAATTAGCCGCCATCTCTGGATCTCTCTTGGCTTTGAATTACGTTGGAGGTGCCACCCCATGTATGACGTTGAATAGGTGAACGAAGAAACACATGTTTAACTCAGTGGAACTTCAGGCTTAAATTGGCATAAAATTTATCCACCCATCGCATCCCTACTAGCACTTTCCAGTTTGCCCCCATCCTCCTCCTCTTCACGCCCATTCTCCACAGTAAATTTATTTTATCTGTATTCCCGTCGACACTCTGTATCTTTTTTTTTATTTTCCTCCGCTCCCTTCCTTATCTGCGCGTGGGGGTTGGGTGACCGAACTCGGTACTTTCTCTGCATCGACCACTGTATCCCACCACCACCCTCATCTTTTGGTGCCCTCTATCAGTTGCGGAATATTTAATGCGTCATGGCCCGCCTCGTCTCGTCTCCCCTGCTATCTACTTCTGTCGCTTCCCTCTCCCTTTTTTGCCACTAAATATTTACCGTAGATGTTTTGGCGGCGCCGTTACTAAAATGATGGTCACGTTGATTCTCATCCCATGCCGAACCATAATGAGGAAGGCCACAATCCCGTTCAGGAATACGTCTTACTCGTTCGTTATTCGCCTTTCATGTTCCATCTTCAAAAGTTAGGTAATGGAATTGTTAGAAAGGAATGTTTCGGTGAAGTCAGGGAAATAGAATCGGTTTTCATTATCTAGGTAGACCATATACATCTATGATAATTTTCGACATTGAGTTTCGCTGGGTAGGATGGTAATGAAAGAATTATGTAGGTAATTGAGGAATCTTGGAGAGAAATACGACGTTGGTATTTGCCAAATTAATAATAATAACAATAATACTACCCTCTTATTTGACCGAATTTACGACTTATAGTCATTGCAATTTACTCATGACGTATCTTGCGTACATCCATGCTCTGAATAGTGAATAACTCACTGAAGCGGAACTCGAACCCTCGATCTCAAGGTTAGCAGATGAGGACTTTACCCCGCCACCGACTGAGGCTGGAAAACGGTAACGGTTTGCTTCCCTTGAAGTGCTGTTCGCGTAACGTCCTAGTGGTGATTTAATTTAAAATCTTCGGATCTCCTGGGGTTCTGACTAGAGCTCATCGGGATGTGAATCCAGTGCTATAATTACCAAGAAAACTCGATACCCATAAGTATCGAATGTAGAAAAATTGGTGTTCTGGAGTTATATGTTCTTGAGGATTGGTTCACCATTGTTATCTATCCTTATAAATCGTCTAATCTTCTAAATCGACGAAGGAAATTATCCAAATTGTCGTGAGGATTGCATTGACGTTTTAATATACTTATCTGTGTCGACGGATGCCATTAGAAGTCAGCTTCTTGACTATGCTTATCATAGTAATCTCCAGTCATCTTAAATGGTTATGGTATCCTCTGATGTTTTCAAGGTCGACTCATCCAGTCGTTCCATCAGTCTGTAAATCTATGAATTTGTATCCCTTGATGGGTAGTTCTACAGTCCTTGTCAATTACGATGGTCAAGTACGATTCATTCACTTTGAAAAAATAGTAAATTTAAAATATCTCTTCGATTCGATGGTACCATTGAACTAAATTGGCAAGAGGTACTCACAGGAGACTAATTGTCACCAAATTGTACATTCGTTTACTTAACGAAAAAGCAAAATCGTTAAAGCTCGATATTGAGATACAAAAATCCCATTCTGGTGAGAAAGCGTTATGCTCATATATAATTAATTTAAAAAAGCGTTACATTATATATATATATATAATTATTTTAAAAAAGCGATATGCTCATAAATAATTAATTTTAATGCCTGTTTTCCCCCTCTGTCCTCTGATAATTACAGGCTGAGTTATTACTGAGTAAATTCTTGGAATAAAATTTTAAAACTAAGCTAAATTTCATAACAGCTGTTCTATTAATTTAGACTATGCCACAGTGCTTCAATACCTTCCTTCAGTTTCAATTCCTTGAGGGAAAGTGGTATAGACGGCCCGAAGCTTATTTGTCGGGGGATTTTTAGTCTGTTCTTCTCACTATTCTCCTGGCCTCAGATAAAACTATTTCGGACGACTTTAACTACGGGCTTAGCACGAAGGTCCCTTGACGGTGACAACATAAAAAACCTTATCTTGTCTCGTAACCTCCCCGTTGTTCCCTCGTCTTATGATAGCCGCAAAAGTAGTAATACTTCACGAAATCTCTTAATCGTTGGTGATAAGGGAGATTTATCGGATTATGGTCTGGATCTTCTCCTGCTTATGTCCGGGCGTTACCTTATCATAATCATGTTCTTTTACTGCGGGGTTTAAAAATTACTGCTACAAAATTGATGAAACACATTGACTGTGTTAATTTCCGAGAAGCATTCAGTTTATATCTCTTCATTTTTCCTTCACACCTTGACAATTCTTAAATTAGTAAAAAGTCAGATCAGGTATTTAGGTCTTCAATCTTAGGTTATATTTCATTTTTAAGCAGTTTATCTGAATTTGTAAAAGTTGAGGGAAAAATATTGTCAAATGCCTATCTTTGGAAACTTTTATTACCCGAAGACTGAAAGGTATTCCTGAACGCAATAAGCACAAACCAAACAAGGACAGGAAAAAAAAAGAGACGAGGACACTGCATAAATGTTCTCCCCTACCAATAATTGCAGACACTCCAGGTTGATAAAGAAAAAGTATATACTATCTGGTTCGGTGTTTGTGCGACTTTTCGGTTTCGAATTGAAAAATTGATTCGATTGATTAGCAATAAAATTTAGAAAATTCGGGTCAAAGCCGAGATAGACAATAGGCAGAAAGTTGTGTTAGACCACGGTTCGGAAAATCCGTTTGGCAATGACGTAGATTTCGAGGGTAAACATGAAGCAATCGGGAAAACACTATCATAATTAAGCCTCAGGTTGAAATAAAAATCTCTCAATATATCCTCAGTAGCTTAAAGCTTGGAGCTGATGCATATGCTTTTCTTTAACACGCCGATCAGTGATATCAACTACGTTAGTTTCCGTTTTATCCTGCTACCTCATTTGCTACGTGTTTTATATTAGCAGATTCTTCTATCTTTACTTAACTGATGAGGTCTTAAATGCGTACTTATTTGTTTCCCGTCTCACTATTTGAGCCTACAAAGCAACTAATCATAGAGTATGGAAATCTTTCTGATCTGAGAATGAAATTTTCCGTACAAAAAAATTTGCCATTAAATTCCTCAATAAAAGGCTCGTTCAGAGCAAAAGTAAACGACCGAAGTTCTTTGAATGTTGCGGGCATTCTAATTTCTAACCCTGTTTACATTCCTTAACATGTACTCTTTTTCTGTTGAAAATATAGTATTTTCACCTGCATCTGTAACCAGCATTGTCCTTGCGTCATTCAAGTTTGATCTCTACTCAGTTTTATTAAGTGTATGGAATTAGCATTAACCACCGGTTTGCTTAAAAGACATTAACAAAGGCCTGGGATGGTGGTAAAGTAAAAGTTACGCCTGAGGATTTTATATGAAGAAATATCTGATGCATTCCCGGCATATGCTGGCTATGAATTCTATTCTAGTTCTTCACCAAGCCAAATTCTGCATTGTTGACGTCGTTTCGATGACCGAGGTATGCATCCTCTCCAGTCGATGTCTTTTAGCCCTGAATATGATGGATGGCTCAGTCATGGAAAAGTCGCGACGCGTCGGCTACAATGCCGAATTTTAACCCGGTGGAGATCCCGGACACAATTCACAACGTAATACAAAACATATACTTGACACCATTTTCGTAAATATAATATTCACAACTGAGCTTGTGATGAGAAAAAACGTTTTGGTCGACGAATGTTAGCTTTAATTTTGAGACAGTTTCCGAGTCGAGGGTGTTATCATGTACCTACTGCTTGTAAGCGGCTTATCGTGGAGAGATACAATCTGTCTACACAGCACCACGCGGTTAAGGAAAATGCCGAAGGATTTATACATTACTTAGAGCTGTAATCGCGGTGTATCTAGGAACCAGTCATCCCATCTTAATGCTTTGAAAAAAAACAACCTCCCTTTCAGTTAGTCCCTGTAGTAATCCCTTGCTCTCTCCATGGCATTCAACCCTATCGGGTGCCGTTTTTAAACGCTATTCGCAACCTCTCTCTTTTCCTCGCATGCCCACACGCCCCTTCACGCGGAAAATCTCTTCCTTTCCCCGTCCTTACTTTTTATTTCCATCGCCAATGCCCGTCGTTTTTTATCCCCTCGGGCTCCAACCACCGATCTTTATTCTCTTAACATGGTTTCTTTCTTTCGCCTTCCTCATAAGTTTCCGATTTTTGCCATTTTCTCCTCCAATTCCATCCTCCTTAATCCCTATAAGGGACTCAACAGAGGGGTTCATCCGCCTCCTTTTTGGGGATTTTTTTCCCTCGTCTCTTCCCAGCCTTGGGTTACTCCATCTCTTTCTTTCCCATTGGCCTTTTCTTTCCTCTCACTATCTTTTATTAGCCGCACTCTCTCACCGTCGGTTTCTCTCGCCCTTGCCGCTGACCATGCCCATCCAGTTGTACCCTATCCTTCTCTCCTTACCGTCTCCACATTCTTCCATGGTGCGTTCCGCTTTTTCTCGAGTTCTTCGGTCTTCATTGCATTGTTTCTCAAGGTCGTCGAAATGACAGCGGCTTTCCGGATGATGGGGATTTTCTCTTACTTCACAGTAGTGTTATAATGTGCGGTGAGACTTAACGTAATATTTAACTCAAGATCTAAATTAAACACAGTAGAAACCGGAGGCGCTTTATTCATAACTGTTAAGGGCGAACAAAATGTGTTCAAAGAAATTGGGAAGACTATGAGTAGAATATACATAAAAAGAACAATACTTAGTATACTTTGTAGGTTTCACAATACAATTTATTATAATATATATTACTGGTTTCGCCGACTATGGCATTATCAGGTACACATGCGTCACAGTAAGATATTCTGGCAGTGTTGACTGTGACGTTTGTGTAGTACCTGATAATGCCACGGTCGACAAAATCGGTTGTACCTTATCAGTAATTATTTTGTGGACATACAACGTAGACATATTGTTCTTTAAAAAAGCAGTGGGTCCACCGAGTAACGCCTGACATTATAGACTTGAAAATTTACATGGTCACTAACTGCTGCAACAAATGTGGATTATCACCGGGAATTCTAACTTATTGTTTTTCTATTCCAACAACAAATAATGGTATTAAATCAGATCCTAAATTTAACCCTTTAACTAAGAACGCCGTGTTAACAGAGCGCAGATTTTTCATCTCATGTGAACAAACGCTGCTTTTATAAACGGTATACATTTTTCTACACAAGAAAACGAACGCCATGTTGACACGGCTCTACGGCCAATCAGGGTGCTAGCAAAAAAAAAGATCCTAGGTGTCATTAGGGACCCCACCCTGCTGGACGAGGGACCCTATCCTCGGCCTGCGCGGAGATTATCTCTACCTTTTCTTTAAGCGAATGCTCCACTCAGGTGGCCGTGGTAAACTATTTGTTCTCTCCGAAAATAAAGACTTAGAACTGTACTCTTAATTTTTCTGTGCATAGGCAAATTTTAATCGGAACTCTAACGTTATTTAAGCCAAGGTCTAGGGAGTATAATTATCAAAGAACTTTGTAAATTTTACTGTGTTTTTGTGTGTAATTTGTAAATGCATAGCAAGAAATGAAGACCACATTTTTGCGCCTATACTCTCCTATTATGAAGCAAATATTATTTTAGTCATTCCACTGCGTAAAGGAGTAGTTGACCGTGTACATGGGCTTGCATTGAGGCAAAGGGCCGAGATTACCCCCACCCAACGGCTGAAGAAAGGGTTCCGTGTTTTAGGAATTTGCATCCTTAAATGGACGAGAAATATACTTGTGCGATTTCTTATCAGAAGTGAGCTCCGAAGAGAGGAGTAGAATTAAATACGGTATTCGTGATAGGGAAAGCACTTCCAATCGCAATCCAAGCGATGTAAATTTATGCTATAAAATATATGTATGATTTCAGGCTTTCCCGGCGAACGATACTGATGAGTTCTTCTCGGGTTTCCCACCAAGTTAGGCTCTCCATGATCGTTGACGTTTCGGCAAAAGACTTTCCTGCCATTATCACTGCTCTGGACCTGCTCATCCAGAGCCTTGATATTGGCAGTTAATTCTTCGGCCGAAACGTCGCCGATCACGGAGAGCCTAACCCGTTGGGTAACCCGATAAATCATCACTCTATAAGGTATGCTCAGCGAAATCAAGCATTGATTATATCATCGTGATCCATGCAGGCAATAGTCATGTGATGGAAATGCTCGTTTAATAGATTTTCCTTACTTCACTGGTAGGATATTAATGGTTGTATCTAATTGTCCTACCATTGCTGTACTCTATTGTTCTTTATATTGGGCTCAATACTATGAGTTCTTCGACTAGGGTGACACAGAGGCAATAATGCTGCCTAATTGTCTACCTTGTCTCAAAATATTTGTCTCTCACTATCGCAGATTTTTCTCCGTAGAAGTGTTGCTCCTAACTATCCCCTAATTATTGCCACGGAACTCTACGGAATAGAAGTTTTTGCGCTCACCTAATGGTGCCACCATCGTGATGGATTATTGATCCGCCATAGAACCGTTAGAGAGGATAAAAATAATGCACGCGCGAAAAGAAAGGCCTAGTTATATTTAAAGAGTTCTTTGAACAATCAAAATTTGACGTATTTCTATCACGTGCGCTCTTATTGTCGTACCTGCAGTGAGTTCGTGAAGTGCAGCAAAATATTAGTTGCATGAACGTCCAGTAATATTTTCCAGGAAAATGTTTTTATTTAAGTTCAATTATCTTAACCATGTAATCTATCTTAAATTTTCTGAATACAAGAGATTAAATCTTTCGTGAAACGCTTGCTAGGTCTGATATAGCAACTAATTGCATCTTAAAACGCCACTTCAAGACATTAACGAAGGGTAAAAATTAGATTTTATTTTTCTAAATAAAATTATTTAAAGTTTAATTTCATTCAAGTTCAACTGTATTTCCTTAATTTCATGCACCAAGAAGAAAAATTCCGCTATTATATCCTCATATCTACCGTCAGTTGTTCAAATCCAAAAGTCAGATTTTCTAATTACTTCACGATTAAGCACCCAAATTTTAGACATATTGCTCAGCTTTGATTTAAAGTTTGAGTTTCATCCTTTTTTATCTCTATACATCCCCAATTTTACATAATTCTCAATTGAGTCACCTGAGAAAGCTCTTTCATATTGCTTTGTGATATTTTCCATAGCTTTGGGACAACGTTGAAGTGATAGGCTAATAAAAATACAAAATGTATTTAAGTTAAAAAATGTTCGATGATGATGTTAGTGCTTGTAAGTAGGCTGGACCGACGCATTTTTGTGTAAATTTTTCTCTTATTTCATTTGGACGTTTTCTTCGTCATTTGCGACAGTACTTTTGGGTAACTTTCGTCGCCCACCTTCTCTTTTTTTTACTTCGATAGAAAATGAATCTGTCACCCATATCCGTGAGCCTCGCCTCACCTGCATCTTCTTCTTCTTCTCCTCTCTCTCTCTCCATATATACATATATATTTATTTAATTATATATATATATATATTCTACCGAGTCTCTCTGCATTTCACTGCCGTACCCGCTCCCTTCTTTTATGTGCTTCACGATACCTCGGGTTCTCTCGCAGAGGTATCCGTTATTCTCGCTTATTTCCGTTCCCTTCTTCTCTAGGGGCGGCGACACTTGAGTTGATGTTGATCGAGTCATTACAGCCTTCCTTTTAGGGTTTAAGGATTTTTCTCGTCCGGCCCGTGGTGTCACTTCAAAAAGTACGCCAGTGAAACGCGTTGATCCCTGAGGATGTTGCGTTCAAGTGCTTTTGGGCAGCGTGTTTTGCTCCTGTATCTCTGGTCAGAAAGGGTATTCGCGCTAAATTTATTTCCACATTTTTCCTCTTTCTATTCTGAGACAAGTTTTCCAAAGATGGAAGTATTTTGTTGTTTTTGTTGCGTACGAAAGGGAAGTTTGCAGATAAAAAAGAAATCGTGTTGTAACGTCAGACATTTTTTGGGCCTCGGTTACTGTTGGAAGTAGAAACTTTTCATACGTAATTATGTTAAGAGTTTTTAATACTTATAATTAGCAATCTGTTGTTTGCTTCATCATCAATTTTTGTTTCTATTTTTTCATTAAAAGTTTGATTGACAGCTGTAGTTGAATAAATATAGAGGGAAATTGCCAAGTAAACGATTGTTTCTAGTACATACAAAAATTGATAAGATTACCGTCAAACTCTCAGTAGTTATATTGTTGATTTTTATTTTATGATATTTCTGTCCGTCAGCATTGTAGGCACATTACCTTATGGACCCGATTTTTCTCGGTTTTAATGTTGATTTGAATCAAATGACTGTTTTGTCTGGAAACAATGTTTACATGGTTACGACCGAACCAAGTTTTCGTCTGATTTTTAACACCATCACTTAAACAGCAGTTTTACGAGTAAATGTTTGCATTATAACGGCAAGACAGAATTATTGTCTACTTCTTTTTTGATAGTGAGCTCCGAAGATATTAGTCCTTCAAAATACACGTTGACTATAGAGATTCTCATTCGCTAGCTTTGGTTGCTGAATTTCATATTGCTAAGGTTATAATTTCCCTGAACGAATGAATTTTTATTCGGCTATATTTTACCAACTTGAAATATATACCCTTATTGGAACAACAAGAATTTATTCCCATAGGATCTACTTTTTCCTTGTTACGCCTCTAAATCATATCTTAAATGACCAGTGGAATGATGGTTTAAGCCATAGCTTATTTTTTAATTTACTAAATGCATATCTTTGTCTCAATAGTTTTCATACTCTTTCGTACTTCCTAATTAAATATCAAGCTTGGTAACATCTACAATTCGAATTAAGACTTTCAAAAGTTTCTTTATTGGCACCGGGTAGTCAAAAAAATTTGGGTGACCTAAAATCCCATAACTTATTTTTGTTCATATTCGGGGACACCAATGGCTTTCTTGCGGTGCCCGTCTTACCACAGAATACGAAACATAAATCTTCATAATGGGTGTTGAATACAATAGTGCATATTTTCTCGCTGAGAACTCAAAGGAAATGGGATAAATTCTGTGCTTTACATTTACAAGGTTTTTTTTTTAATTCATTCAAATCCATCCTCTGTTTTGTAGATTTCGCGTATGAATTCATGATAAATCATCTTTCGCTCTCTTAGCTGATGGCTGGTTCATGCTATATGTTCGTAAAAAGAAAATAATGACGCTAAAATACTTTGATTCTCATAGAGATGGAAGAAAATTCGAAATTTCCCAAGCAGAATTAAAAGGTAGGAATGCAATCGTGAGATCTCAAGTAATATATCTTTCCGTGTTGGCATAAATACCTTCTATTGGTATCATTTAATTATATATAGCATCTGGGGGGAAGTTTATATTTTTGCATGTGAAGATAACCTGGGGAAGAATATGACCTTTTATAGGCATAATTCTGAAAAATGTGACTTTTTTTGCATGGAAAATAAAGAATCGATTTTTATCATTCATTAAGTTCAGTAGAAATCCGCACACTTTAGTATACGAATACATATGAGTTATGTTTTAAAGCTATGCCGCTGGAAATTATTATTTTCCTCTTATTGGGTGACAATTTTGCTTATTCTGCTTACTTATATTTCATAAAGAATTTTCTTAGTCCTTGTACATTCGTTGGCCTGTGGAGAGTCGTTACTGGTTTACTAAATTGTGAATAAACAATTACTGCAAATGCACTCGTCTTAATGACGATTTTGTAAACTATAGGGATCATTTGGAAGAGGTTAATTTTAGGTTTTTTAATTATTGGATGAATCTCGTACTTCGAAATTTTGTGGTGCATCTTACTGTATTATTTATCGTAGGTCTTGGATTTTCACTCCAAAAAAGTTGAAAAATTGTGTTTACTTATGTAGACATTTTCACCCACCCTTTGATCTTTTTGAAAGGTAAATTGGATTTATTTCAATAGTAGTTCATTCTATTCCGTGGTATTTTAAACGCTTTCCATAGCCTTGGTTTACCTTCACACCGCGTCTCAACTTGGAATATATCATGTTAACAAGACCTGGCCTATGTATTAAAGGCGAATTTTAAAAATTAAGGCTGCATTTTTGATGAGTATGAAATATTAAGTCTTACTTCAATCATTAATGTAGCATAGAGTGAGAAATTAATATAATTAATCATAACTTACAGGAGACAATGATTAATAAAAAGAGAAGAAAATGTTTGCCATGATTGCCAGGCGACGTTTATGGTGTAATTGTAGTTTAATGTTATTCGTCCTTTGTACGTGATTAAAATGTCCTCTTTTCGGAGACAATAGAGTGCAAGTTCCACTATCATTTAATTTTAGGAACAGAGAGAATAAAAATCTTGTTTCAATGTCGCCTGAATGCAGTAGCCGTGCACTGTTTTTCACTTACGGGTGCTACCACCCGCGTTTCATTTTTTTTGTACAACTATTTTTTTTAGCAAAAGTGCAAAAAGAATCGTACTATTTTATTGTGCCTGTGTGTTTGTGGGCTTCTGCTTTAGCACGCCCTATCTTTTTCCGTCCTTTCACCGCTTTCCCACTGACTGCCTGCGACGCTTTTGTGTGCGTGTTATTTTTTACACTCATCCTCAGTTATTCGACTCTCTCTTGATGTCCGCTATTCTCTCTCTTTCCGCTTTTTCGGTATCGCCGGGGTTACCCACCGCCATCCCATTATCAAGCTCCGTTCTAGTGCCCACCATATCCTCTCCGCTTCTACGACTGCCTTTCTCCCCCTTTACCTTCCCTCTTCTGGTCCTCGTCCTTTTCTATCGGTTTCCCACGCTTTCTTTTCTTTACATTCTGTTCTTCCGCTTTCCCTTATTTCTTCGCTCCTATCTGATGGTGGCAAAACAGAATTAAATGCAAACTACAGGCTGGCCAACATTCTTGAAATTCCCTGAAAACCGGGAAGTAAACCCTTGACAATTCTGCTTCTCGGAAAATTTCGGAAAGCTCATTTGTTTTACTTTACTTTTTAAAATTCTCCTCGACTCCTACCGATTTTCTTTTGGCATAGTATACCTTACTCTGGAATGATTAACGTTGCATGCAATTATTTCCTTGTAAAGTTTTAAGGGAAATTAATTGTTCCTCTTCAGTTGGTGTAATAGTTTCTCTGCCTGATATTTAGTAACCTTAGAAGCCATTTATCTCTTGTAACGCTGTCGTTTGAACTATTTTTGCTTCTGCGTCCATCACAGTATCTCATTGTCCTGGAAAGAGAAATTTCATTATGAATTTTCGTACGGAGGCTCTGCATACCGCAACAACGTATTTATATGTTTATTCAATAGCATTATTGGTAATGTTTGCATTTGTCTGAATTGGGGATATACTTGCTAGAACACATCACAAGAATGATGTCAAGAGCCATGATGAAACCTTATATTCATCAAAACTAAACTCTTGGATTATAATATGGAGACTTATGTGTTTTAGAAAGCAGTTGTACGTTCGCAATGTGGTGCATTGAAGCCCGGGTCATGCAATTTTTTGACATTCGGCAGATTGTAAAAGTTTCGCCCTGATAATAAATTGAGTGATGGAATGCCACAAAGTTGTAGAAGAACGTGTTTTATTTTTTAGAAATAAAACCCGGAGGACGTATCGAATCTGTGACCCTCCCAGTTTGGAACTCATTACATCATACATAGACCGAGATGAATTTAACTAGGATTGAAAACTACTGATAAATTTGAGCACGAAACTCTCTTTAGCCTTTTTTCTCTTGAATTCAGTCTCATGGAGCCGAAATCCGTCAGCTGTATTCCTATCTACGAGTCTAGTTTTACATAAAGAATGTTTCGCCATGGTTCTTGACATCATGCCCGCGGAGTCTCTCTTTCAGTACTTCATAAACAAATATTGAGAAATAAACGAGCATAGAATATCTCCACGCTGTATGAAGTTGATTTAAACACCTTGCTTAGGCTATTTGAGGCAGGTAGTTGAATATATAATATATTGATTTATGTATGCTAAACACTTCTACATTGTCCTGAATTAAGCTTGAAACCAGGGACAAAAGGGGACTGGAGGCTTTCGCAATGTTGGTGTGAAGGATTTGGGGAAGTACAATGGTCGTTTTTGTCGACAAATGGGAGAACTCCTTTGCAGTGTATGGGAGTAAATAAAGTTCCTTAAGTTAGTCCCGAGGAGGCAAAGTTGGTGAATTGATAAGGGCATAGAAAGGTATGCAGTATTGAAGATGGGGAGGTTAAATCCAGGTAAATAGGGGAAGTGGGAGAAGAACAGTGGTTCTCAACCTTTTTTTCTCAATTCCCCCCTTTCACCATAGTTCAGAATATCATTCTCTCCTCCTGAGATAGTCATAACTCAAAAGATGCATGCTGAGGAATGTGCATTTAAATCAGTTGCGTTCAATGAACTTTATTGCTCGCCGCAGTGTAATTTAAAACAAACTACGCAGTTAGATACTTATTTTACCTAATCTAACGACCATAAAATTTTATTAAGCAGTGGTACCAATTCCTCCCTTAACCCCCTGAATTCCCACGAGGTGAGATCCAGGGGGTGGAGATCCTCACTGTTTGAGAACCCCTGGAGTGGAAGGATGGGCATTTTGGGTGTAGTCAAGAGAGTTAGTAAGCATACTGAACGGAAGTTAGAGTTAGTGAGGACAGGCAGTGCAAGTTTGGCAAGAATAGAGGAGAAATAATAGGAATGTTGGTAAAACAAATCAAGTGTACCTATTCCATAGATAGATGTGATAGGTATTTTAAAATTCATCAAGGGAGGTAGAGAGACTTAACTATAGAGAAAGATCATTTCAAAACCCTTAGTAAGTGTAATTTAAGTGTTGCAATCATCATTAACTGCTTTTGGCGAGAATTCATGGAACAGTTTAAATAAAGAAAAAAACACTATACTGTCCACGGTCTATTTAAAATATAAAGATTAACAAAACGCGTTTCAACGACAGTGGCGTGAATCGTTAAAATTATATTTTTTTTATAAATAAACAGTGGGCAGTACAAAATTTTCTTTTTTCAATTATTAAACAGTGTTGCAATCACGCTCTTGAATCTCATCCTATCGGGTAGATTAACGATATAAAATGTTAATTCGACCTCGTACCAACTCCGCTGTGAATAAAAACTTTGAAAAACCTTGATTTTCCTTTAGGGAGTCCTGAAACTCCTTGATTTTGTAAATACGAATACGGTGGCCACCCTGCAATAGTGTTCTCAATACACCCTTTTTACTCCCTTGCTTGAAAACCATTCCCACCGCCCCAATCCCCTTTTAAAATTCCCCTCCCTCAACATTATTCCCCCTTTCCCAGCACTTAAAACCCTCCTCTCCTACCCCACCCTACCTCTCCAACTACTGCACTTCTTCTGGCTCCTCACGTAACCCCAACTTCCATTCTCTCCCCCCCCCCCTCCCCCCGACCATCCCGAAATAATCCTTTCCAGTGGTCAGTTGCGGTCGCTGTGGTCCTCCATCCCAGATGACAGCGCGGAAAAAAAAGGTCCAAGGGACTCTCTATATTTCCCCTCGCCTCCCTCCCACTGTTCTCGGGTCATTCTCCCTTTAACCACCCTGCGTTCCTCCCTTCCCCCGAAAACCTTTTCCACTCAGCCTCTCTGCCTCCCTCCTCTACCCATGGCTTTCTTTTTTTTAACCGCCGGCCATCCTTCTCTCCCCACTTTTATTACTTTAATTCCCTCTCCCCCTTCTCTCGTTACCCTTCTGCCGTACCGCTCCTTTCCTGCTTCGTACTCCTACCTCTCTGCTTTCACCAGTGCCGCCGATAATCGTCTACTCTCTCTTTCCATCCCCCTTTTCTCTGTTATCCTATCTCTTGCTCGTTTTGCGTTATTTCTTCTGTTCAGGGTCTCTCTTCATCTCTTCTTCCGTCAAGCTTTCCTTTCGGTTTATATCTGTATATGTTCGTAATAGTCTCGCTATTATTCCTCGATGCATATGCATCATAGCGCTTGGTGGGATATGTTGATATCTGTCCGGCGTTTGTTTACATGGAAATTTGTTTAACATACTGAGGAACATCGTCGATGGCCGTAGTTGTTAACCTATTTCTAATCGAATACATTGTATTTAGTATTCTATTGTGCTTTGGAAACGCTCCGTTAAAAGTTCGTTTAATATTTTCTTGTTCTCTTGGTGCATGTGTTCTTTTGCGGTTTTTACTCGGGAAATAAATTAACAAGCTTTTATCATTCATATTTATCATGTGTTGAAAGATACTCTTAAGGTACTCGGAGAAGAAATATTAGATGCCTTAAGAACAGGAGAACATGTATGCAGCAATGGTTGAGGGTAACTGAAAGAAAAGAGGGATGCAAGGATAGGACAGTATGGAGGAAGTTATTAAATCAGAGTCAGATTTACAGGCTTATCACCAAACATTGAACTTTTTTGACTGTGCCTGCCACGAAAATGAACGGCGTGATGGGTATATATGAGCATATATATGATTTTTTAATGTTCACGTTTTCCCTCAAGTTTCACGTATGCGTTATTTTCTCGCTATTTGTATCTCCTCTTGGCAACTTCCGCATTTTCCATTTAGCTTTACATTGTTTCCCTCACACACCTTCCTACTTTTCTCTCTGCTTCCCCTCTTCCCTCTTTGTGTCTCTTTCCCTCTTGCTCCGTCATTTCCCCTTCCGTTTCTCTCACCCTTTCTACTTCCCAAGCAATTCTCTGGGTCATTTACGCCTCTCTCTATTTCTCCCTGTCTCTCTCTGTCTTTTTCCCCTCTCCCCGCCCACATTTCCGCAATTGCTTCGGCTTTCCTTTCTCGTTCGTTCTGCGTATTTATATCCATTTCTTGTAACCTCCTCCCTCCTTCTCTCTATTCCTCGCCTGTTCTTCTTCTCCTCTGAGCGAGAAAGAAGGGCTCTTCCTTGTTTTCCCACAAGAGTGCTCCAGCTCTTTGCCTTGCGCCTGCTGTCATTTCGTACTCTCTTCTCCCACTCCGTTTAATGCCTTTCTCACCGTGTCCTGCCACTTCCCAACATATTCTTTTATTCCCCTCTGCTATTGTCTTGACTTCATCGTCCACTTCCGGTCAGCTCGTGCCTTGGCTCGGAGCAACTCAGCAGTCTGCTTTCGCGTCGGTATTCCGTCTGGTATTATAGAACGCTCTGAGATTCTGTCATAACTACTAGAGTATTTGATGTTTTCTAGCACTCAAATACTTTTCATACCGTCCGTACTTCTTGGACCTGTAGATGTAATGCGTTCAATATAAATGCATATTGTTTTGCCTTAGTTCCTAAGCCTTTTTCCATCCGGTAGGTCACGTCTTCCCGTAAAAACTCCATTGGGAAATAAAAATCATCATTGATCTTACAATGTCCTTTACGAATTAAGTATTTTATATCTATCTAATTTAATCTATTGCATTTTTTACACTGAATGTTTTCCTAAGACTTAGTAAACTTACTACTACTGATGATTTTGATTAGATACAATGTATTACATTTCCGCTTGGTTATTTATGGTTAATATATGTGGCGCTACAATTATTTCTTTTGCCTAGTACATCAATAAGGTTGTTTTTGAAGATACTTTTCACTAAAAGCATATTTGTTCTTTATTGTATAAAAAATCCACCGCTCCATGCATATTGTTTCTCCATAGTTACTTGAATTTATATTATTCCTTAATGCAATATATTTTGTGCATATGGACGAGCGAAAATAAAGGGGACAACTATGTGCGGAGCACCGTGTTTATTTTCATCATATCTGCCAGTAGTCAATTGCACCTATGTCCAGATAATCGATTTAAAACTGTTACTAATTACACTCAATGTCATCAACTAATAATTTATCAGCCCAACGACAACATCACCATAATTTAATAAGATGACTAAAGCGATGAAGTTAGAGCATACTTAGGGTATATCTCATGCAGAAAATCCTCGTTAAAGTTTTTCTTCCGCGTACTGGCGTCGTTCATTTGGAAGCCAACCACTCTGCTGTGCCTAAACATTCACTTTTACTCTTATCGCCGGCTTCAATGCCAGTGAGTAGGTAGGTAAAGTCCTCGCTAGCTTATCCTGAGATCGCAGGTTCTAGTCACTCATTGCTGGATATTTCACCATCCAGGGTATGGGTTTTGGTGTGTGACCCTCATTTTTATTGGTAAAACACCTGATATACAGGCATTAGATGTTATTATCTTGTTTTTAGAAACTAAAAAATTGACAGTATCTTGTAGGAATTTAGAAATATGTTTGTTGCTCATGCTCAGTCATAATTTCCATGTTTTTGGGTATTTTTTTACTTTCTTCTTGAATGTGACGTTTTGATGGCGTGTGTCTGCTGCAAATAAACTAATATTAGCATATTAATGTTTGAAACAGGACTAATTGAGTGCCTTTTATATCAAAGTTTTCCGAATCCTATTTTTTGCGAGCGATGATAATATTTATCCCAAAAAATTTATTTAATTTTCGCCTAAAATGAAATTTTAACAACAAATGCCTACAGTGTGCCTTAAAGCTATTTATGCTTGTGTTAAAGTCAAGGATTTAAAACCTCTTTTTTTTGCTAATTTGATCTGATCTCAGTATGTGCTGATGACCATCATTATAATTGAATCCTCAGAATATATAGCCCCATTTGGAAATGACAGTGAATATCCAATGACCGGCAAACGACAATAAGAATAGCAGTGTTAGTGCGCGATCAGCCACAGAATACATCTGAAATAGCTATACCTTCCCCCCTACAAGAGTCAATAATTGGAAGAAATCTCTTAATTTTATTAGAAGTTATAGCACAACTTACAACTAGTGGGTCATGTTGATTTTAATTTACTTCAAGCTAAAGCATGTATCAAGTAAATTTACCAATGGTTTATTGCCGGAATAAATAAAGCAGAAATAAGTGGATGTATTCACACTTTCTGGAAACATTAAAATTATTTTAAACCTTCGGAAAAGCATAGCTAGCCGTGCAGAGAGCCAGATTTATTTATTAAGAATGATTTTCAGCAGTGCTTATGCTTTTCTTAAGATATTGGTTTCTTACAAAAGGGGTTTATGCATCCTAAAGTAACCTACGTCTTTTATTTCTGGCAATTGCGAAATGTAAAACGATTTGAGGATGCAAATTCCAGAGGGCACTCACGTAAAATGTCTTACATCATGTAAAAATGCTTAGCCACCAGCGTAGAGACACAGCCTTAGTAAATTCGAAATAATAAAGATCAAAGGAAAACGTGAAAATTTCATGAGAGCGTGAGATCACAGACCTATAAAAAAGCAGGCAGCAGTGATACACTATGCCATTCTTTAACTACTAAGCTTGCTGAATTTAAATACTTCATTAAAGTAAAAAATACACGGTTAAAAGCTTTTTAATATAAAAGTTTTTGGATTTTATACCTCGTTGGGGAATTCAATAATAGATTTTCCTTGACTTTTTTCAGTGATTTATCATTAGAATTACTCTTCTCTGTTGTCAAACTTTTGGACGCTGTAGTCCAGTTTTATTTCAAATCTGGAAGCCCCGGAAACGTTACCTCTCTTACACTTCTCATTTCTCTCCTGCATAGCTTCAGCGAACTCATCGTAGATATTTCCCTTGGTGTGAATGTAAACGTCTCCCGTCAATAATTTACCCTTGCCTTACCTTTACCTTGGGTAATTACCCTTGCCAATAACTCATTATGGCGTCCTTACTCACACATTGTACATAAACATTTTGTAGTCATTTATATCTAGTAATTTAGTCAAACATTCATTTTGCATGATTAACATAATCATTTTTCAGAGATAAACCATTTATTTTTTTAAAGCGTAGGTAGAAAGATGTTTAGTATTTTCAAGTGAAAGTTTATTCAGTTACGCAATAGCAGTACACTAAATATAGTTGTCACTGTGATGATGCCTTCTTTCTCGTGGGGGGAAATTTATATTTACCTCGGGAATTGGTATATTTTCATGAAAAATACCAATTTCTGAAATAGCTTGAATTCCCATACAAACATTTGATCGGTACAATATACAGTTTCGTTAGTGAATAATTAATATGCACGGCTACAAAAGGCTTAGGGATTTCAAACAAATTCTGGTGGCACTCTGTTACATTTTTGCCCTTGGGCAGTAGGCAGTTGCCACTTACGGTGAAGGTGCGCTGGGGATCGAGATTTAAGGGGAAAGCAACAGCGGCGGATGGTCATGAAGGCGACGAGAACGGGGGAGATAGGGGGAACGGGAGTGGGGAAGGATAAAATTGGACGAGCGATCGAGTTGGGATTGTGATAACACTGGTAGAACGCTCTCCCTTCCATGAGGCTTGGTTAAGAGAGAGGGAGAGAAATGGAGTGAGGTTGGAAGGTTGGTAGAGGAAGTCCAGGGTTTTCCTCGTGGACCATATGCGAGGGTCCTCTCGTGAATACTTAGGGAACGTTTTCCGGCCGGTGAAGGTTTTGTTGCACGGCTGTATGGGTAGGTTCGGAGGGTAGTGGGGGGATTCTGGTTGGAACTGCGGGGAAACGGAATAAGGATGTCGTGCTCACGAGGATCTCGTCCGGAATGGAGGGAAGATTCTGTTCATGTGGACAGACGGGTGGAAAAGAGAATGAGTGGGATGGTAAAGACATGTGAATTTTAGATTTAGCTCATTGGGTTGTATCGCATTAGGCTCTAAACACTACTTTCTTTCTTGAAGAGCGAATGTTTGGTGGAAAGTGAAGAATTGTTTCTTGAAAAATTCTTAAAAATTGTGTCTGAGTGTTAGTTTAAGAATAAAACATGTTTTTATTGGAATATTGTCCACCGCCGAGTTTCTGCACGACACCTTTCCATTTCAAAAGTTTTCGCTTTACTCTTTTTTCCTGAAGAAAATGTTTCGTGGAAAGGAATGTTGTATTTCGTATAAGATAATTTTAATATTCTGCCAGTACACCTATATAGCTTAGAACGGAATGACTTAACGTACCCATACATCAAATTCGGCCATTAAAGTTAGTTATGACGCCCGTGATATTTGACTTAAAATAATTAGTTGCTCACTCATGGGAAACTAAATTCCTGTTTTACGGTTATTTTTAGCTGTCTATCTTCTCTCACATGAAATACGAAAATAAATGTGAAGGTTATACATTTCTTAATATTTCAGTATATGTAAATTCAAGCTCTCTAAATATACTTAGATCATTTTTTTATTCCTGGCAGTAGTACTATAGACGCCTTAAACAGAATAAACCTCCTTTTAAGTACTTTTAAGCGTCCTTAATTGCATCATGCAGGTTTTAACGACATGTTATAAAACGTTTCTATCAAAATAATATGGTTCAGAAGATTAACGCTCTTGTTTGTAGCTGATTGTCGCAAGAATTTGCAGCATCCGATAGTCGAAAAGTCAGTACTATAAACTGGACATTATTAGGAATGCATTCTATACATTTGCATTACCTTGTAAACATATTTTATCACCATCCCATTCAAACGCGCGAATAAAGAGCATTTTAAAGATCCTAAGGAAAATTTGAGGAAATTTCAAAAAGTGTTTCTGTAGGCCTTCATTTCTTTACGACCCTTAATTTCCGTGGACATACAAGTGTTTATAAGATAATGAGTCAAATTGCGCTTTCATATTATGGGGAAAGGGATTTAAAAAAAAATCACGATGCTGCGGAGAAAAGGACAATAATCAGGGCTGTGGGGGGGGGGATGAGAGAGGGAGTTTGGGGCGTGTATTAACTGTGGAGGTGCGTCGGAGCGAAAATCGGCCTAGGATTAAAATTTTGGAATGGACAGTGGAAGATGAGGACGCTCTGGGGAATGGAGCCACGGATAGGGTAGAGAGAGAGAGACACATGCACACACACAAGGCTGGGATGAGTGAGAATTAAGGAGAAGCCGTAGGCTGGAGAGGAATAGGAGGAGAGAGGAAGAGGGAGATGGGTGTACTGAGATAAGCCTCCGGTGAGACCTGCGAGGTTGGAGGGAGGCTTGTATGAGCGGATTTGGGACACGGAACGGTGCGGAGCAGCGGATGGGGCTGATATGCGAAAGGCCTCCGTTTGGGGATGAGGACAAGGGAGAAAAGGACAAGAGCTGGTTATTAGGGGAGACGGGATTGGGAGGCCGAGGCGGAATGGGCGATGTGGATCGGCGTATCTGTATAATCGGCACCACATATTTATGGCGAATGAATGCATATAAGCATGTTTTTGTTTCGTTTTAACGTTTTTATGAAATTATAGTGGCGTTATACCCTATTGAACGTAGGTTGATATACGTGAAGAACTGGTTTTATGTATGCATGCCGGATTTAAAAAAAATATAATATGGCTCTCAGCTTTTCAAGCCCCCGATTTTTGACTGCTTTCTTTGACCTTACGTGCAAGTGGGGACAAAGAAGGCACACGACATTTTAATAGCGAAAACTTTCGTTTTTATCACATTTTTCGTTTTCGTTTCAGTTAAGATGTCGAAGTATCTAAAATGTTTCACACTAGATATGTTGATAATCTATTTGAATGCATAGTTTATTCTATCAATTAATTACAATCCTAAACGCCTACCTTGGAACACGAAGATGAAGGAAAGAAACCCGGAGCATGTTTGCATTAATTATACAAAAATTGTGTTTTACTCACGGAAACAGTTCATTTTGTTGTGGTCTACCCTTAATATTTCCGTGTTTTTTTGCTCTAATTTTAAACTTACAGCCTAAATTTGAATGATAAAATTGCAATAATTCTGTTAAATTTCACGCGAAATGTCAATAGACTCTGTGCATAAACCAATGACTTTGTGTAACTCCGATTTGAAATGAATGACAAATTCTCTTTTCAAATCCGATACCGCAAAAGGTAACTACAATATCTTAGTATTCCTCTCTCTAGTTCTTCAACGTTCTTTTTTAAATTTCTATGATAGTACTTGCATAGATCCAAATGTGGGTGACGTCACACCTGTTTTTAGCCGTTTGAGAAAGCTATTCCTTTAACACTCACTTATCTTATCACCGACGGAAGTGATATCATTCTCGCATCAAAACTTTGTTTTTCATGAGTTTTTGTTTTGATTTCCCCTTGTTGCTTTGCATCGTTTGCGTTTTTATGCTAATTGATCGCGGTCTTCAACGTACCCAAACCTAAAACTTCTACTTCTACTGCTTAGTCCAAATTATTTTAAAAAATTGCGTTGTTTTTGTGTAATATACTGGAGTAAAAATCAACTAATTTGACTGGAGAGTGATATTGTATAGGGCTAGATAATTACGTCAATAATAAATGGTCAAAGCTATCCAAAACGATGGAATTAGTAATAAATTATGGGGATGACATGTGGATTACCTACTGAGAGTTAATTGGTATTTTCAGTTGTTACGGGGCTGTAGAATGTACACTTAAATCCTTTCAGATTTGACTATCTCATTTTATCCGGGTCAAATTTGTGAAAGTCCATGGTCAATAAATAAAATAGTAATGCCTATATTTTCATGTTTAATATATGTGAGCGACCAGTTTCCAATCATTAACGACATCATTTTTGCTCTAATTTATTGATTCTCAGGTAGCATGATGATGCCACCAATAGTGCCGAACCGGTCGTCTATAAAACAGATCTTTTAAAAATGTACATAGATTTTTTTTTATTTACCGTATTATCATCATTAATTGGTAGCACTCTCTTAGTTTAATTGAATGTTTTCATAGAATTAATGTCCGTGTCAAGTTGAGCTTCGCAACGATCTACGGATTCATTACAAACACGAATTCATTCGCTCACCTATCACTGTTGGTAGCGAATGAATCGAACTAGGGCTGCGAAACTCTATTGGTATGCCATTTACCGAAGAAGTAAAAGCTTAATTCTCTCTCTCACTATCTCACCCTTGCAAACGGCCATGAGTTCCCGCATCAGTAGCATTCCAGTCGAGCCCTCCTCTCTTTCAACTGGGTTCGGCTGGCGTTGAAATGTTCCGTATTTAGCCCGAAACATCTCGATTCATGTCCGTCCCCGAATGGAAAAAGGATGGAAAGAAGGACGTAGGACGAAAGTGAAGGGGAAGGATGAATGTATGAACTGGAAAAGTGGATGAAGACAAAGGAGTAGGAGGAGGAGGAGAGGAAAACATTGTTTAGATGGAGGTTGGTAGTATTCTAAGAGAGAGAGAGAGAGAGAGAGAGAGAGAGAGTGGGATAGGCTAGAGATGTTTTAGAATGGAGGGAATAGAGTCAGGGAGGGAGGTGGTTGGGTAGGAGATTTCAGAGGCGTGTGAGGAATTCCGATAGACGCGGGTCGGCTGGCTCCTCTCCTCTATAGGTATGGCCGCGGTGGAATGCCGATTGGCGACGGGCAGAGAGGCAAGAGAAGCGAATTGGAGGTAGAGGTGAGCCGGAGAGAGTGCGTTCGTGGTGTTTGCTGCCTGCGGCCCCCTTGGGGACCGTGAGGGAAAATTGGTTTGCGTTTCAGAGTAAACTCCCATCCCTACTCGCCCTCCCCTTTATATCTCTCTCCTGTTCCCTCTCTCCTGTTCCCTCTCTCTCTCTCTATACCTCCCTCTGCACCGATTTCCGTCTTTCTCACACCCTTTCATCCTCGTCCATGTTCCTCCCATTTTACACCATTACCTATACTCTTGCTTCCGGTCTTTCCCTTTTTATTCTCTAAACTTTCATTCGTCTTTCCGCCATTAAAATTCCAAGGAAAGCCGTATTTTCCGTAAACTTGATAATACGTATTCTTCTCTTTCGCGTTAATATTTTCTGTGTATTATGTGGTTTAAATGATTGTTTGTATTTTGATTAACTATGTGACAAGGGATTGTGTGGATGAGGGAACTCGAGAGTTACAAATTCGCCCCAAGTAATAATGCCATTTATCTCTCTCTTCCTTTCTCTTAACCCCGCGATGTTCTGGGTATAAGAAAATGAAGATACATGGCATTACGGGATAGGTTTGTGGAATATTTCGTTCTATCTCCTTTATGTGCATTTTATTCGTCTTTTCACATCTGCTTCTTCCCCACCTTTCTGTCTGTCGAATGGGCGGTTACCACCATGGCAAGATGGGATATGTAAACATTTCCTTAAAACATTCTGAGGAAATTCACGCATGACTTATTTTCTCTCATTAAACCTTCGTCACAAAGCGTGCTGTTATATTGAAGGAGAGCAACATGCCTTGTGTATTCAGTGAAGCAGTTGTATAAATTAAAAAACAATTTTGATACGTTTACAGCCAAACCCTCTATAGACTTAAACCTTCTTGAAAGGCGTGATTTCCTTGACAACTTAGAATGATTCTTGATTTTGAAACTAGTATTCTAGTGCCCACACTGCTTTTAAAATAATGTCCATGTGGGAAGTTCAATTTGTTTCTTATGCAATTTAGCGAGATTAGTCGTTTCGGGAACAGTACTGATTGTTATTTTCTGATTATTTTTTTGGAGGATGTGGGAAACAAGTTCATTTTTACAGGCGCTTGATTTTTTTAAAGTGCCGCTCGCATCACTTTCCCTTTGATATTCGTGTTACCCAGCGGTGTTATGAATGAGTGCATTGAAATTTTCCGCGGTCTTCATTTTTTTTGCTTGAACCCCTTGGAAGATTTGTATCTTTGGTGGCTATCGGCTTTTCGGCTCGGCTAAGTGGACTCTTTTTAGTCGAGAGAGAGGTTTACGCTAAACTTTTTATTTTTGGAGTTTAAAAAACTCGTGAGTGGCCTTGATGAATTCAACGACCCTTGAGAAATGCGCCATTCATCCTGCGGTCAAGGGCTGTGCTTCAAGAAAATGGTTTTCGGAGCGTGATTATAATCGGATGCCTAATTTTGACCGTTAAGAAATGCGGCGTATCGATTCCGATACAAACGTGTTTTTGTGACCTAATTACGGTATATTTGATGCCTTAGTTCACTTATCGATCGCTGGTTCATTATCATCACTACTGATCGATCTGAGATAAATGTTTCGTTAATCTCTTTGTAAAACGAAAATCCTTATGGTGAATTTCGTGCATCAAAGACTTCGTGCATCGACGATTTTAAGCATTTGTATAGCAAAGTTTGCGCGTATATATAAATTTGCGTCATTTGCGCGTATATATAAATGTATCAAAGCTTTCGCGGTAATTAACGCAGTACATCGTGCCACGAGAAGCTGAAAATTCTAGCGTCGAGCACGCCTACTTCAGTTCCAATTACCCTTCGCCTCGTAAATTCGCTGAACGCGATATCGTGATTTGATTCTGGTTTTGAATCTTTTCCATTCAGAACTAGGTAATGTATTTTATATTTATCCCCAAAGTAGGAAATTTATTTGCCCGTGTGAGTCGAATGAGTTTTTGGCCATTCATTTTCCGAGCAGTTATTTATCCTCATTCGTTAGATGTTCTGCCAAATGATGGTGATATTTGTGGATATAATCTACCTTAATTGACTCTATTACGACGTAGTATAATTACTTACCGAATAAAACTACCCATATTTTCTGTACTATATCCACTTTTTCCCCCGTAATACCTCTTTTCTCTACCCCGCTACCTAGAATACTCTCTTCATTATTCCTCTTGTCCTCTTTTGAAGGCCTTCATCACATAATCATCTCCCTTGCAAAGTTCAAGTTACCGTACAATAATACCTTATGCTCCAGGTTAGTGTTTTAGCAAGTCTTCTTTGTGTATTTTTCAGATCACTATGATTTCCTCTCTATTTTGTCAATTCTTCGCTAGTCATAAGATAAGTCCAGCTATCGAATTCTCTAATCACAAGTCCAGATGACCAGACTCAGGGAGCGAGAAATATTTCATTGCGGCAAAAGTTCTTGCCAATTGTGCCCATCAAATTAAATTGTGGAACCTTGGAGGATAATTAAAGGAAAGGCCATCGTGTATTCTCTTCTGTTGTCAGCTTTATCACCCGAATATTTCACCACCCATACAGCTCGAATCTATCGCTCTATCTCTCTCGACTAGCACCTCCACTTAATGTCAAAAATGCCAGGGATTCTTTTTCTCATAGCGATAAAACTGCCGGGGTTGAGGTTGAAGGAACTGCAATGAATAGCCAGCCAAGTAATTTTTGGCTCCAGTTAAACTTTTATATTTCCTTATATTACTTCACTTAGTAGTTTCATGAATGTAGCCGGAGAGTTTCCATGTAGATTCTCAAATATTTATTGTGAAGTTTTGGTGTTTCTGATTATTTTGGTTTATTATCTAATTGAGAAGACCATAATTTGCACTGTGCGAGAGATTGCTACATGGAATGCAAATATGCGTGAAATGGAAAATATGTAGGTAAAACTTGAAATGTATGTATTTGCAAAAGGTGTCAATTATTACATGATACATGCTGTTAAATACCTGTTACAGTTTTCCAAATAAATCGATCTCAATTTAATGTTCGTAAATTTGTGTAGTATTGACATGCTAGTTTTATATTCGTAAACTTGGGTAGACGTCTAATACGTTATAATAGAAGAGTAATCAGGTAAAAGATTCATTCGAAAAGTTATTTTGCAAGTATTTTCTGCCAACAACTAGCATTTTAGATCCTCTAAGTATATTTCGTGATGGGAGTTCCTTCTTTGAATCCTTATCTTGAAAAAAGCAATATATTCTTACTCAGAAAGTTTTACAGCAATTAATATATAGTTTTTGAAAGAGCTTTTTTTATCCACTTCAATCAGAGCCCATGTTTTGTGATAATAAAATTCAATAAGAAACATTTTGGGTTTATTTTTAAAGGAATGTAATATTTCCATTGAATAACAATATTTTGGCGTTCTTTGTTCTTGTGCAACATTAAAATGTATTATCTCTTCCTACTTGCTGCCGATATAATACTCTGAAGAGAGTTTATTTTTTATGAAGCTCTTCGTGTAAAATCAGGAGTGTTTTAATTCATGTATTCAAAATCAGGGAATGCAATAATTTCGTGCTTGAAATGATCACGAGAAATGAATTAATAAAGAGATAGAGCCACTTACGGATGGAAGAGAGATGCTTTTATCGTCATCAATCCTCTGGCGTTTCTTCTTGATTCCGAAGGCGAACGCCAGTTTCTCCAATCGGCGAGCACGGAGACAGAAATGCTCTCCCTATATATCTGTCTCTTCCGACTCATCGCTTTTTCTTCTTCCCTGTACTTGACCGAGCCCCCTTCCCCCCCTTTTCCGTCGAAATTCAACGTCAGAGACACAAAAGCGCCTCTTTCCCGGTGTCAATCTCTTAACTCCATAAAAAAACCTCCCACTTTCTCTTTTGTTTTCCATTCTCACCACTCTATGCCATCTCTGTCCCTTCGAAACCCATCCCGCTTCCTTTAGGATACATCTTGAGTGCGTCAAAAGCATTCGAGACTTGATACAAAAATATACAATGCATGAAATAATCAAAATGCTCATGAAGGCCGTCCGCCATGTTTAACAGCTACTGAGAGAAAACGTTGGATACAGAATAAATATAAAAAGAGAGTGTTTTCCTGCTGTGCAAAAATAGGACACTAATTCACTGTTGTTATGCTAGGAGAACTTTATGGTTCAGAAAACCTGATGGTGAATAAGAAAGGGGAAATGGAAGAATAAGGAGAAGAAGGAAAGAAATATCTTCAGGAATATCCTTGGTCCGTAAAAAAGAGGATGGTACTTGGAGCTATAGAAAAAATTAAGATCTTTTCAATCATGTGAAGAAGAATACTACACTTATAATAATACAAAAGCTTTATGGGTATATATTTCGAATGAGTGACTGTAGACTGGCAAAGAAAATCTTCACCTATGTCTCCAAATAAAATACGACAGCCAAAAAATGCATAGGAAGTTGGCGTCAAACTAGAAGGTATCAGGAATGACAAGATTTTTATTTGGAAGGTTGATGGATTTACATTTTAAATGAATATCAGAAAAAACGTAGTAAAATGTCATTAAAAACTGGTCAGAATAATGGCGGAGGAACCACAGCGCAAGGGGTCTCGGGTTAGAGTCCCGCCTGGGTGGATTTTTCACTACTCGGGACATGGATTTTTCTGTTCATCTGTTGTTGTTGTTCATACGCCCAATGTAAAAAGCTAATGGTGCTGTTTTCGGAATTATGAAAATGAATTGAAAAAATATATTTATAATAGTGAAATAAGTTTTAAAAGAAAAGATAAAGACAACCAGATGTTCCCCTCTGTCCACAGTAGGCCATACTCCAAAACGAAGAAGCATATTCTAATACGTACACCGAAAGGACCTCACGATGAATCGCAGGTGAATACGTAGATATGGATGTAGAATATTTACCTCTTCTCGCCATCGTTGATAGCTTGGTTGGTTATCAAGGAGGGTGACGGACAACTAAGGACATTTGTACCATTAAGTTCAAGAGGGTAATTTGGAATGGGAAGGACTATTAAGAAATAGATGAAGGGTGGAGAGAACCTGGCGCTGGCATTAGCCTACTTATTTTCCATCCGATTCTTGGATTATCCGAATGATCACAGGCAAGTGAAGTGTTTCGAAAAATTACCGGTGGTGGACCTAGAATCCATCAAAATAATTTCCGGAGCAATATGGAAACTTTAATCGAGAAAATGATCTCTTGAGTCTTTCAGAACTGGTTTATTAGAGCTTGTTTAGAATGATTTGTAAACTATATTGTAACTATACCAACAGAATATGACGCAAATTATTTAGATTGGATAGTTCAACAAATGCCCGGACAGGACCACTGCGCGCTGAAAATAGCATCGTAAAAACACATGGTTGGAGACTTCAAATTCGATATAAGTTCAAAATCTGGTTTCGAGTATCGGCGCTGATATCAGCACTAATAATCAGTGCTTACCTTATTGTCGATTAAAAAATGCTTTTGCCCTTCAAGTGCTCTCTCCTCACGGCACCCAAGTAGATGTTTAGCGAACAACATGGCTGGTAATCGAACCAGGGCCCGAGGGATGGTAAGTAACAATTGTAGCCACCAAATCTACCCGATGTATGGAGACACATGTGCTCACCCCTCGCCTTATCTGTCTTAGCTTTATAAAAAAAACCTTGCCATTGTGGACACCCGAACTCTTTCCCTTTTCTTTTTCCAATCCCTCAAGTCTCTGCGATCCAACTTCCTCCAACATTTCACCCCCAATCCCTCCCTTTAGCCCTCAATTCTCCCGCTCCTAACCCTCGTAACATCCACGTACAACCCCTTACCCGCCCTCCCACCCTTGTACCGAGCTCTGAACCATCCCATTTCACCGCTCCCTCTCCATCCCTGCTACGTCTGGCTGACCGTCGTACAACACTGACCTTCATTCTTCCTCATCCAATTCTCCGCACGAAATTGAATCATCCTTCAGCCAAGCCTCACACCACTAGTTTTCTCAATCTCCTCATCCTTAACTGCCTCCACGAAAAGGTGACCACCAATTTTTAATCCTTTCTCCTTCGCCAAACTTTTTTCTATCCCATATATTCATTGCTGTGGTTTACTTAGCTTATATTTGATCCCCTGTGAAAAATAGTCAGTTCATATCAAATAAATGAACAGGGTTACACATTCAATTCTCCATCAATCAATCGTCGTTGCTTTGTGTGCACGGTGAGTAACATAGCTTCTCTGCTTGTATGTAAGACAGAGTTTTTACGCTCCTCTGCGTTGTTTTTCCTCAGTGAGATCAAAGCATATGTATTAATTTATCCTTCTAAGGTTTTAAATCATCCATATTTGTTTAAAATTGTATGTTTTACTGTGTATAAATGAAAGCGCATAACCTGATGATGTTTAAACTTGCAACGATTCAGTGTGGATGGACATACTGAGAAAAATGTGGGTTATGTGCAGGAGAGGGAGGAGAAGCATAGAAAAATAGGACACTATTAATATTAGCAAAAGAATTGAAGAGTTTTAAAAAAATGTATATTTTTTGGAGAAAATGCATTGGAAAACTCGCAATTACTAAAATCATAGGCAGCACTATCCATGACCCTTCAATTTACTATAATCCCTTCGCGATGAGGTTGATGAAACTTTTATCGCGCGCTATCTGATTTGTACATATTTCGATTGAAAACAGATAACTCATCATAAGCTGATATAGAATCAAGTAATTAACCTACTTATGTATTACAAGATGTTTGCTGGAGCGCGATTTAGATCGTTTCACCTTATATTCACACGTTTTTTCATGTATGGAACCACTGATAAAATGTCCCAATTGTTCTTTATCTACTTTGTTCTCCTTTTTTCCAATTATTATGATTGCACAAATTATGTCGTACGCAGAATCTCGCACTGTTGTGAAGATATACACCAAAAAGGGCGAAATTCGCCATGAAAAAATCATTTGACTCTACCGAGATTCGAACCCAGATCACCCAATTGTCGGTCAGATGTGTTAGCCAAGTACACCATAAATAAATCATAATTATAGGTGAATTTCAGCGGGGATTTACACGGGCATGTTGTTTTTGTCTCCAGTCCACATTGTAGTACAGGAGGCATTATCGTGCATGATATGCCACAGTCGTGGAGAATAAACATGACAAATTTTTTATATTCACAATGATTGGTAAATTTTCAAAAGTTAGTCGTTCTAAAGAAAAATATTGGGTTTATTCTCCGTGTCTGTGTAATATCATGTACAACGTATCCTGTGGTATAATGTAGACTGGGGACGAGCAGAATTTGTTCGTAAAAACCGCCGCTGAAATTCAAGTGGAATTAGATGGCTTGGTAGTGTAACTGTATAACACATCTGACCGGCAATAGGGAGATCCAGTTTCAAATCCCGGTCAAGTCGAATGATTTTTGAAGTGAGAAATTTCACCCTCTTTGGTGTTTTTCTGTTTCTGTAGTCGTCAAGGATATGCCATTTAATCAAATTTCATATCTGTGAAAGAGCTAACCTTGTGTTGTCCTCACGTTTTTTGGCTTTTATTCTCCCAATTTTAGCCGTCTAAGGACCATGTACCAACGCATTTCTTTTGGTTTCTTACTTTCCACTTCCTTTCTTTCTCTTTAACAATTCTTCATTCTTTCGCATTGTTCTTCCTCCCCTCTTTTTGCCTGTCATTTCCTATTTTCCATCTTCCAGAGCCCCTTGAAGTTTCAATTTAGATCTTCTGAATGTAGTTTTACCCCGTACAATATCTTCCGTTATTCCATCTGTTCCTTGTCATTCTTTATCCCCTGACCCCACCCGTTGCCATTCTTGCTCTTTAAGATATGGTTACGTATTCGTTTGGTTACTCTACTCTTGACCATCATCGTAATGTGCCTGGAGTACATAACATTCCGTTTCCTATTAGAACCCATCTGTTCATTCAGCTGCTAGTGTCAGCGTTTCAGTCAAATTGACGTCACCTTAAAACGCCTCCTGTAACTGAAGAGAAACTATTATCGCCGAAACTAACTCACGAAGTTCACCGGAAGATGGGATGTAAAAAACCAAGCCACTGTGAAAGCCTTCACTCCAAACTACTTTTCCTTATTGTTTCTGACATGGTACAATTTCTTATCTTTGTCTCAATGTACGTCCATTTTATTCTATCGCGTGACAAGGTGCTAGTTAGAAGAGGGAGCTCAAACAATCGTCAAATCTCACCCCTCATGTTAACAACAGTTTAGTATGCTCCAAGAAGTCCCGCTTTCCTCCGACGCTAACGGTCAAACGGTCGAGTTCTTGTAGTCCTCTTCGCGTTATCTTTTTCTCTCTTTCTCCCTTTGACAGCCCTCAGGAGCCAATCGAGGGAGCCAGCCAATTAGCGCGTCAAAAGGTTCACAATCAACCGCCCGAATGGAGTTGATGTTTGCCCATTTGATAGACCGCCGATGGATGCCCATACATACATACCTACTCCCACCGAGGGGAATATTTTTGATCGCGGGCGCAGAATAGCATTTCTCACCTCTCGATATTTTTTTCTAGCCCTCGAGTGAACTGGAATCATTGAGATGAATTGCGGCTGTCTCACTTGGTCTTCATGTTCCTCTACGATTGCCGTTTTACGTCTATAAGCCAAGTACTAGACCACCTCATCCATTTTTTCTCATGTAATTCGCCTTGATATGCTCATATTTCATAGAAGAGGAAGGTTTTTGTGTGTTGTATGCGTTTGGCTATTCACATTAAAATACGTAATATCTCGGAAGATAATAACGCAATCGTTTGCAGTTGACGCATTTGTAGATTATTGGTTAGATCATCATGTTACCTAGAATATTATTATTAGGGTAATCTTTTGGTTCTTCATTTGAAAAAAATAGAAAAAATAGAAAATAGTTACTTGTAACGCTAGCATATTAGTTTGGACTATTACGTATAGATAAGGTAGCATAGTTAATACCATTTTTATAGTTGGTAATCATAGGCTTGCGTACGGAAGTGGGAATACTTATAATAATGGTCCCCAGCTGCAGACCCTTGATTAACACAATTGTATTCTTTATTCGGCACACGTTCTATTTCTTCATCTCATCCTAAAAGTCTATTATTTTTTTCTTGTCTTCCGTCTTACCCGTTTATTCTGAAATATTCAGAAAGAAGAAAGATGTGATGGTTTCCCGTCGTATGCTGTCAGTGAAGTCTGTTTGGGTTCTCTACCGGGTCAAACTGCGTATCTGACGTTTCGATGTGTGATTCGTCCATCGTCATCAGGGCATATCGTGGTTCTCCGTGGTGGCCGATTTATATATTAACTTGGTTTGGCTGCTTCCCACCGTTTCCTGTCTTCTTGGATGCTCCTCAGTACAGGTTTCCAGGAATTGAAGATAGAGTATCCGGTGTCACGGTTTATGATTTTCCTTTCCAGCCGGATTTCGATTGCCTCCTGGGTCAGGCTCTCCAAAATTGGTCCACGCGACAATGAATTTCAGTCTTGTCCCAACAGATGACATGGCCGAGGGAAATGTTGTTCTCTGCTACGGCAGATTTCACGACATGCCCTGATGACGATGAACAACTCATGCATCGAAACGTCGCGACATTTCGTGAGAAAAATGTGCGTTTTTGCTGTTAAGAACGCGATTTTCCGACGAATACGAATTGGAAAAGATGATTGATTGAGAGAATTATTAACTTCATTCTTTCAGCCATTTCTCCAAAAAATCCCAACCCTCTATCTTTAGTGAAAGGTATTTTAAAAAGCAGAGAAATGAAACCTTTGCACAAAACCTAATGCATTGGTAGTGTAGACCACCAAAGGGTCCCTTTTTGGGACCTATTGGGGCCCTGACATCTTTTTAAAATAGCCTACAATTTTCCTCCTGTTTTGAAATATTAGCCTGCAAATTTTCAGCACGATAAGAGTAAAATTTTTAAATCGGAATACTATTTCTCTTGGTGGCCAACTTTTAGGGCATATTGACCACTGTGCGGCGTCGGCAGAAATGTCGAGTTTGACCCGGTGGAGAACCCGAATAGACTTCACTAATACCCAAAAAACCTTGCGAAAATTGTTTAATCACAATGCTGACATGGATATTTATTTTATTTTTTATGTTAATTGAGGAAGTTAAAGTGACTGCGTTTATTAACATTTAATCGGATATATCGTTTTTACTTTTATTAAAATCTTGCTCTTTAGTTTTACAGCGTAAATATTGTCGCGAAGGTAAATAGAAAGTTCCTCGTAACCTAATTAGGGAGAAATCTTATTGCTCTTGGAAATAGCTCATTACGTATTAAAGGTGAATCATTAAGTGAAAAGTGTTTCCCGTTACAATGCTACTTTTTAATATTTCTTTTTCATCAGAATAGCCGCTCTAACTTTCTCTCATAATATTTTCATTCGGGAAAACAATACTAGAGTTGTTATTTTTTTATCATCGGACGGAGTATTTAGGGAAGCTTTACATTTTTTTTCTGAGCGATAAAGTATTCCGTTAAGAAGCTTTTAATGGTGACTTCTTGCGGCCTCTTAGTCAACGGCACAAACAATGTGAACTAATATTTTTCTTCTCCTAAATTTGTCCTTGAACATGTTCCCCTAGATACCATTAAATTTTATTTTTACTTCTCTCCCGGTTCGTTATTACCGGCTATATATTTAATCCCTCTGGCAGGCATCGCTCCGGCACTTCAACGCTTTGGAACCTCCTATTAACAGCCATTGAGTGGCTGGCTCTCTAAGTCTTAGCTCATGGAAAAGGGATTGGCCAATTTACCCATTCGCAGTTTCGGAATGGCTAATGCGTAAAGGGGCGGTCGCAAGGTTGTGGATTTGCAAATGTGTTCTCCTCTTTGAGATTCGGTGGTTGTGTCTGTGTAAGTGGTTGTAGTACGTGCTCTGCCCCTTTTAGCATTTGTGTGCGGCAGGACAAGCAGTACCATTATTTGTGCCCGGACTATTTTTTGTCCTGAAAGCGTTTCATTAACCCCAATTACTTCAGTCCCATTTCCTTTCCGTGTCCCTCTATCTCTTGCTACCCTTCGCACTCTCACGAGTTGGGTTTAGACATTTTGGAATCTTCAGTAATCGATACAGGATAATATAGTTTCTCGAGTAAGTATTTTCGGAAATTCTCAATGTTGTCATTCTTCTTAGTTTCATCTATCATAAAAAAACGATGAATATAACAGTAGATATTGACTCATTGGAAAGCCCGTAGCGAGGGCGGACTATCTGGTGACGTGCCTAGGGAAAGCGAAATCTACCAATGGGCGGAGACGATTTTATAATAGGCTAACGTAACATGAGTTATCCCGAGTCAGAAGTTGCAGTTAATGGATAATTTTGGCCGAAAAAATGAACAATTCAATAGTAATTTTTGAGATGGAATGATAATTTAATAAATATCAATCGATTTTGATAGGTATATTTCTATTGATTAATTTAGCTACAATGAAGCATATCCAAAAATGAATGTCATTTTCCGCGAAACTGAAGTCAGTATGCCTTAAATCGCACCGCGTTAAGGGTTTTATTGTATCCAATGGTGAAATGGAAATCCATTTTTAGTATTGAGAACAGGAGTAAGCACGATACTTATGTACCATCCAATTCATGGATCTTACGACATATCACAGGGAAGCAGGAGACTCGAGTGTTTAGAGAGAATACCGGTGTTGGAGCTGGA
Source organism: Pyrrhosoma nymphula (assembly GCA_963573305.1). Classification (NCBI taxonomy): domain Eukaryota; kingdom Metazoa; phylum Arthropoda; class Insecta; order Odonata; family Coenagrionidae; genus Pyrrhosoma; species Pyrrhosoma nymphula. The sequence continues at coordinate 46,088,339 of OY754334.1, forward strand.
ATGTACCATTTTATATCTATCGGCTCTTCCATGAATGTGGCTAATAATAACATTTAAACAGAATTGGGTTATTGGAGCTTGTTCAAAATGCTATGCTTACAACATAGTGCAAATGCCAAATCAATATGGTATCAATATTATTTAAGTTTCGTGGTTCAACGAATGCCTGGACATCGCCAATGCGTGTAATCACCGGCCCCGAGGCATCGAATCCGATTTAAGTTCCGAGTTTGGTTGTCAATGCTGATTTCAGTGAATACCTGAATGTCGAATTAAAGAGTCTTCGAGTTAATTAGGAATGTATCATTTATAAAGATGCTGATGTGCAGTGAAAATGGTCAAAGTAAATAGTACCTAAAACATTGGATTACTAAGTTTGAATTGTCTTTCGCTCTACAAAAGAGTTAGAAGTTCCCAAATAAAAGCCAACTGGATTTTCGTGGCTTGGTGAACTCTTGCCCAGGATATTGAAAAACACATAAACAGAAGACTAATTTTATGAAATTTGAAAGAGACATTTTGTAATTTAAGGAAAAATATGCCGAAGATACTGTTTCATTTTCAAAATTTGCAGAGCTCAGACCTAAGAAGTGCGTTCTTGCGGGAGCATCAGGAACTCATACCGTATGCGTGTGTCTGGTGCATCAAATTATTAAATTCATGATTTTAGGTGCAAGTTTGTCACCACTAAATCTTTTTGGACTGCTTTTTGTCACCACTTTTTGGACCACAGTCAAACAAATGCATTTACCAACAAATATAAGAGTTCAGCTTCAAACCGATCCAAGAGCTGTCATATTTTCAAGACAATTACTCGAGGTTAATATCGGCACTGTACCTACAAATCCAGACACAGGAAAAAATCACCTTCCCATCTGATTTCTGCGACATCGTGAATTCAAAAGGAAAATTAGTAGACAGGGTTTTCCAAAGCATCGAACCAAATTATCGAAATCACGCATGGTTGAGCGGAAGATCCATTCTAGCGGCTAAAAATGTCGGCGTATAAGATAGGAACATCATCATTCTAAACAGAATCGCAGGAGAAACAGTGACATACAAATCCATTGACTCCGTGATGAACCAAAGTGAATTCGTAAATTTTCCAACGGAATTGATTAATTCTCTCGATTTTTCCGGATTACCGTCACTCCTTCTGAATTAGAAAATTTTAGTGCCAATTATACTACTCCGAAGCATCAATCAGCCTAAGTTATGCAATGGTACACGATTACTAGTTTAAAAATTTATGAACAATCTAATTGAATCAACGTTTCTGATTGAACCTCATATACTCCTACGAATACCACTCATTCCGACCAATATGGCGTTCGAGCTCAAACGATATCAATTTCCACTACGCCTTGCGTTTGCTATGACTATCAATAAAACGCAAGGGCAATCTTTGCAAGTGTGCGGTTTGAATTTAGAAAACGATTGCTTCTCTCATGGGAAATTTTTCCGTCGCATGCTCCAGAGGTGGTAAACCGTCTGATCTTTATGTTGTTGCACAAAACGGACAAACAAAAAATGTAGTCAATCAACTAGCTTTACTGTAAAAAATTATTTTCTATGTAAATTATCTTTTTTCTTCCTTTCCTTTCATTCCACAGCATAAACACAGCAACGCAATTCAGGGTATTGAATTGAATTATGTGTTTTCTCGGTTACTCTATGTTCGCTAAAATACTTTTATTTACTTTCCAATTCATTTCATATCACACCTTAGCTATAGCGAAGCGTGGCCAGGTTTAGCTAGTAAATTATAATTACTATGCATAGTGTAGTAGTGTATGAAAACATTTTATGACAGATAATACTGTCAGTTATAAAATACTCATATTCTTCAATATTTCTTTTTTATTCTGATTGTAATCCGATATTCAGGTAAATGCCTAAGAAGTTAACTTAAGTTCATTTGTTTCTTCTCTGATTTGTTTTTAAAATAAAATTTATGTATTTAAGGGGCAATAAATGTTTATGTTATAATGAATATGGCTACTTTCACTGTGTCCATATTCTTCCATATCTAACTTCAGTTTCCCGGATGGAAGTCGCTGTGATAATTAGTATCAATTTGGCTAGGTATCTATTATATCTGACTTTTATTGAATGTGAAAAATAGTATAATTGCTTAGGTCATTAAGGTATTTTCCGAATTTTTCCTCTCAGTAGTCTCGGAAATCGGGAACGAGAAGTAGCTGCAGTTTCCGGGAACGGGCGGGAAGGAATTCTTGCCCGGTAATAGTGCTCAAGTTGAAGATCCACCATCTGGGTGAGAGCGCCTCACTCCAATCCAAGTATTTTCGCTGTACACTTCGTTTATCCTCCTTCCTTCAGCAACCCTTCCCTGGATTCGCTGTGAATATTCCTTTCCTTCTCGCCCAACCATTTCCGGATCTTCTTCTCCTCAGACACGATTCCAGTTGCCCATCCTCCCCGAATATTTCTTCTCCCTCACCACTCTTGTCCTCCTTGATGAGCTCTTGATACCGGTCTTCGCGAAACTGATTCAATTAGTTCGGAGTGGGCTCGGCTCTTTGGCTTTGCAGAAGACGTAATTTATGCCCCATACCCTTCCCGTGAACATTAGTTAATTGCTAAAGGTACATAGTTGTGTGCAAAGCTTCTCAGAGCCTTAGACTTCTCGCCACTGTCTGACCGCATAAGGTACCCTTGAATCCGCATAAGTGGGAATGGCTATTATTTTTAATTTGGACGGTATGACACTGCAGATCCAGAGAGTTCTTAGACCTCCGTCAATTTATTCTGAATTTGGTGATACAGGTTTGTGTGGCGACGTAAGTCAACCTGAATGAAATGAAATTAGAATATACATGCAGTTATCAGTGTTAGGCGGGTAGGCTTTAACGTTAGCTTCGATTCTTTGTCGATTATGTATTGGTTTTAACATTTTCGCTCTCATGGCATTATCCTTTTTCGAGCTAGCGGCAAATTTTGGCAAATTTCATTTATTTGTTAAATACTTTGGTGAGTCAGCTGTGTAACATCAGTAACTATGTTAACCTTCATTTAGATGCTCAGTATATAATGTTGTTAACATAACCCGAGATAAAGCAGTATTATTTATTAATAAAACGACGTAAAACGAAAGATTTCTGGATGGGTCGACTAATCGGCACCCTCAGCGCTAAGTTTGTAAGCATGAGAGCTACTAATCATCATGGATAAATAAGTGAATTCGCGTTCAAACTGTGCATAATGGTCATTGAAAAACAATGCCGCTCAGTGACATAGTGATGATGATGATGTAGGGTTGAAATTTTAGACGATCCGTTAATGTCGCATCCTGGTTTACAAAGAGCCTCACGTAATCCTCAGAGCGTGATGGAGTGCCGCTTTTCCTGATACTTTCTTAAACTATTCGTGGTACTAGATTTAAAATCGACCGAATTATATTCAATCTCATTCATACTTATAGTGTCAGCCAGTATAATTTAAATATTCGGAAGATATACGTTTTCCTCATCATATCTTTACATGGAGATAAAGATAGCCTTTTTGATCTGTTAGATATGGCCTAAAATGATCATGAGCTTTAAATATGTGTAATATTAAAGGCTTTTCTCTGATCAAAATTAAAGCTTTTTATTTAGGGATACATGGTTTTCAAAGATGTCTTCTTTTCCCTCGGAGAAAGTAAAGGTTTACCTGAATTCATTACTCTTCGTTCGTCATCTTTGGGTCAGACCGATGGCTTATATCTGCCCCAGCAGTGGTACCTAAATTCCACTCAAGAAAACTGCTTTGAAAGTAAGGCACAGAGTTTGTATTCATTGCCGAGGGAAGATGAAACGGAACGCCTATGATATACTTCAATTACAATTTAACATAAGTCCCTAGTACCGTTGCCGTGAGTTTTATTATTTGGAAATTCATAGTACATATGATTGTCTTTTTTACTTGATTAAATGGAGAGCAATTGTTTTAAAGATTTTCGATACAATGGGGAACGGAAAATTTATTTGCTATATTTAAGTTGTGTGGCTATTAAAACATTTACTTAAAAACTAAATAATTCAATATTTATGTTTATGCGTTAATCGCAGATATTTTCTTTCAAAAGTTTATACACATTTGAAAAAAGTCACGTTACACCCGGCATCTCGGTGGCTTTACGCCACCAAACGTTATCTACTCTCTAATCTCCATGTATTTCAATGTGATAAATCATATAATACCTGTTAATTGTCTCCCGGAAAGGAACTTTAAATAATATTTTCGCCAAAGTACGAAAAACAATCAGAAATTAGCAAGGAAATACTATGCATTGCTTTTAGCAGAACCGTTCCATGACGTCATCCCCCGGATCCCCGATGGTGTGGTTTCCACGCCGCCAAGCCCTCGTAATATTTTTTAGAAGAAATATTTCAATAGCGCAGCATTAAATTCCAATAACATTTTTGTCATTTATATGTTAAATTAACTACTAAAATTCAAATACTTAAAAAAATGCATGTTCCCCGTTCTTAATTGAGTTGTGTTCCTATATTATTGTTCCCCGGTTTTCCATAATCCTTTCAAAGTAACGACAGTTGTACCATTGTCATTCATATTTATTCCTGCTACTGTATTCCTCATTACTTTTTATGCCGATTAAACTAAATAAAAAGATTTTACTAACATGCGTTATTACCTTTGAAAATTTTAATGCTATAAGAGTGAAATCTCTAAACTAAGCGATTTATTCCTTGGTATGCGATCATGTTTTAGTTACGCAGACACAATGAGGGCCTTTATACAGTTATGAGGATGCATGGGACATTGCATTCTCCTCGTCATTGAACGTTCCCACCATCCCACCATCTTTGTTTTCAATGTGGTAGTAAAAACAATCGCTTGCATGCCTGTACCAAGTAAATGAATTTTAACGTTAGACACCGGAGTTGTATACTAATGAGGTTACTAAGGGCGGAACTAGGCATTGCCAATGCGATGCAGGCCCGTTTTCATGATATTTGAATCATTAGTGGCTCTCATTTCTGGTAATGCGGCACCAAACCATGTATTCCAGTCTTTCTTCAACACGGTCATTCGCCAACGGATTTCGAATGAGTACAAACATTTGGTAAAGTTCCCTAACCTCCCGAGTTATTACGGAATGGAGATGGAATAACTCTTATTCAAGACACGTCTCATTTCATTCTATCAGATTCTATCTTCCCATTTAAATTGATAATATGCTCAAATAAAAGGCTACAAAATTGGTTTCGTATCAGATAAACGTTAATGGTGAATAGAACATTCAAAGGAGAATCGCGTTAAAGAGTAATATAGGTAGGCACTCGGTGGCAATAGTGTATAGACTCTATACCAGAGCACCTATCCGTTAATTTTGTTAAATTTTCGAAATGGAATTCATTTGGTAAGCTCACGAATGTAATAGGCTTACAGTGATGAGATAGTTAAAACATTTCGTTCCTATTTTTAAGCGTAGTCTGGAGCAAAGTCGAAATATAATTTATCTTTCTTGAGATCAATTTTGTTCCAAGAATTTTCTTAATTATTGAAATAAATTTGGTTTAAATATCTTACATATGACATAGTATTAAGAATTGGAGAGTGGCTATTTGGAATGAATAAAGGTCACAATTCTTATTGCACGACCCCAGGAAGTCTGAAGTTTAGGAGAGGCGAATAAGCGACAAAGTAATCGTAAAATAACGCATTGCTCTTCAAAATTTCAATTTGTTCATGAAAGTCCAATTTATGCCTGATGTCCATAAAATACAATGTAGAGATTCAGCGTCAAAATTACTAACTACATTGTAAGTGCACACATACTAGGCCAAATAAGATGTATTCTAAGTATCGATGTAACTAATCTACATTCATTCCCTCTAGTTTTGATGCGACATAAATAAATAAATATATATATATATATATATATACTACGTTTATCTAAGTTATTATATTAGTATTTTGAGCTAAATCATATAAACCTATTGTCACCGGATTATAAAAAGAAACTGGAATCTAATTGCTTGATGATATTTTCATAAATATGTAGGTAACATTTCCTCCAAAAGGTAGGTAATACAAAGCAGTGGCTTGGTTTTACCAACTCAATAGACACATGTGATTTTGTGAATTGCTTCCTTGAATGTGAAAGGATGGAGAAATTCATGGAAACATTTGGGCTTCGGATTTACATATGGTTTCAGTGACAAATTTTATTAAATGAGTAAAATTGCAAAAGTGTTTGAAAAAAATGATGCATCAATTTGTTTGTCTACTTCTTAAAGATTTTTATGTATTGTCTGTGTGAATCTGCATTTGTTTTATTTCAAACTGCATATGACCATATTTTAGGTTGGATTATATTGTATAATGTACGGATAAGATCAGAAAAGAAATGTCCAGGAGAATAGGAAAGGGGTTAACCAAATGGAGCACTATCAGAAATAAAAGCTGTGTATAGAATGGCCGCTCTGAGGAATAACGAACTTGCAAAGAACATTAAACAAAGAAAAGCTAAACATGGATGACTGAGGGACAAATAAATTTACCAGCTAAAACGGCAAATGAAATGGAAGAGCTTTAAGAATATTATGAAGTTAAAAAGAAAAAGGCAAGATATGGAATGCTGCACAATCTTGGGATTGAGGGACTAATTATGATAATTTTCTGACTAAAAATTGATCTTTTACTTCTCTGATCAAATACCTTGTCACTCTTAACTATTTTTTTCGTTCGACGAGTGGCTAACTGTGGGAGTATATGGAACAAGTTCTGGATAAAAGCATCTGGGTCTCCCTCTCTCCAGGTCTTTTAATACTGTCCCTCGCGCTCACCGTCGGAAAACTTTTTGGGCAGGGAGAAGGATTGTTGGGAGGTAAAGGGATTGTCCTTGTGTGCGGGTCGAGAGAGAAAAAAAAGTGGACCCATTATGTCCGCTGTTGGGCTACGCAACGCAACCGAAAACCCAAAGAAAACAAGTTCCTTATTCATAAGCATATTGTTCTCCCTTCGTTCCCTTCCATCGCTGCCGCTTCGGATTTTTTTCCGTGTAGCAATTCATTCATCCCTCAGTTGAAAACCCCAACACCACCCGTGGTCACCTTTTGCCCTTTACTCTCTTCCTACCTTCATGCGTCCTCTCTGTAACTAACCCTACTCTCCCTAACTGACATGTTCTCTTCAGAGCCGTGGTGAAATCCATTCTAGTGACTCGCCGAAACATCTCTCTTTATTTACCAGAGCTTACATTCCTCCTATATCTAAAGTGGTATGCGGGAAAGGGTTATGAATGAGAGTATGATGGGTTGTTTTGGTAGTGAAAGGAAGGTGATTGTAGTTCAAGGTGGAGTAACGGGAGGCGGAAAATAGGAGGAGCTTACATACTTACGTACACACCAATCTTGCCATTCCCTTTCGAGGTAGGTTAAGTCAAATGCCTTATTTATTGGTATTTGGTTTAAAATTGCTCTCTTTTGATAATTTACTCTATAACTCTATCTCCTTGTACCTCTACCATCTTCACTTCTATTACATCCATGCAATTCATCATAAACGCTCTTTAATTCTCAAGACTCTTAATTATCCTCCTCTTTAGAGTATCTTCAGGGTACTACCATTCGGGAATAAATCTGGAAAAAATCGGGATTTCGCTGAAAAATAATCAAAATTCGGGAAATGATAAGTGATGGTTGCTTGCAAATCGTCAATATGAAAATTGGAACGGCAGACATATTATTACAAATATAGATCTTATGTTTCCCTTCTTGTCTATCTGTCAGTACCTATCAAGGAGGTGTTCTTTTCTTTTAAACCTCTCTGGTCAGTATGTGTGAGTTTGGGACTTTCGTCGTTTAACTGTATGACTAGACGTGGGCACCGTTTCTTGCATGCAGCCGCGCGACAAATCAGCTCGGTCGGTTGCAGGCTAACGATGGTGTACTTCCCTCCTGCCCATGAATGATTATTTCTAAAAAACGACCTTTAATGTGGTTATTAAAACGCTACCATAGTTTCAAGCGATCTATAGATCGTACTATAGTACGATAGTTACATTTTCCATTTTGCGTTTTGTCATGTCTCTGAGGGTGCAACTCTGTTGAATTCCACTAGATATAATATATTTAAACCGTCATGTCCTAAGTTTCTATGCTGCGTATCATCATCGGGAATTATGGAATAAATTAAACTCACTGCGGAATTACAGTGTTTTCTTTCACCCTCATCATGAAGGAATTCCATTCAGCAAAGCCTACCGTTTGCCATTCTGTTATTTGCATTTGCCATTGAATTCTGATGCTTCATTACGATATAACGTAAGCATTACGTCTTCATGAAAGAATATAAATCCGCCCCTGGAAAGTAAAAACACTATATTACGTCGCTGCCGATGACGCCGTATATACCGTCGCCGCGCCGGTTTGGAAGAGGTCGGTTTTGTTGGTATGTTCAACAAATATTTTTTTGCCCGTGAATCATTTTTATAAGTAATGGTTTTGAAGTGAGTTAATTGTTTGTGAACAACACAGACAGCTGTAAAGTTATGAATAAATACTAATATATTTTTAAGCCGTTGTATAAAATCAGTTTTTTATCATAATAAAATAACTTTGATGGAATCTTGTTTAGTTAGTTTGCTAGCCTATCTCATATTTTCAAACAGCGGCAAATTTTTTAAGTTGATATTGAACGTTACAAAGCAATGTGACTAACATTGGACATGTAAGTAAATAGAGGCATTTATATAATATTCAATTGATTGAAGAAATGGATAGGTATCGTACTAGACGATCACAGCGGTGGTGTGGAGATAATATGATTGCTAATTTCAAGTGAAAAATTAGATCGGACTGCGAATCAAATCATTGACATTCACAATAACGCATTTGGTCTGGAATTTTAAAATTTTTGTCTTGAAAATTCTTGAATTTCTTTTTCATATATTTGTAGACTCTATGCTCTTCCTTCACATTCACCCATGAATTTCTCAGTCCATCCCTTCCTGTAAAAGCATTCGATTTATTGTCATATATCTGTTTAATTATTAGGCTCTGATCCATTTTCTCGATTTGGCCAAAATCATGAAGCACAATTTTTTCTCATATGTCCATTACTGGAGCATCCATCCTACATTCTTTCAAGACCCACTCATCCCCGACACTTTTCTTCTGAAGAGTGGATAATGGTATGGGGAAATAAATAGTTCCATCATTTTATCAGTCATCGCAGTGTTGTGAATTGAGGCAGAAGCTGTTCATAAACACACTAATATTAATCATATTTTGCCGGCCTCGGTGTTGGGGGGTAAAGTCCTCGCCTGCCAAACCGAATCCCGCCTGGTTAGAAAATTTACACCTCCCAGGGTATGGTTGTTTGTGTTCGTCCATATGATAAATACTTAGTAATTGGCTTTGGCTGTTAAGTATTTATAGAGATAATTATTTTTTTTGTTACAGTTGTTACACTTCCCTCCGAGTCCCCGGCAAGCATCAGGTTTCATTGCCGTCATAATGGCCGGAGACTCGAGATGGGTTGGGCAGTAATCGTTGCCACGTCCGACGCCCATCAGATGAGTGGCTACGCTGAGGTTGGGTCATGCGTGCGCAGTAGACGGAGTGACCCCAGGATGACGGCCTTCTGCAAGCGTGAAACTAGTGATTCCGCCTGTGCCACGCAGGACGGAATGCACTTGATATTATTAAGAAGCGAGCCCTTGACTCCACCGAGCACACCTACGATGAGGGCCACTAGTTTTATAGAGTATCTGGGGTACATCTGTCGAAGTTCTAAAAGCAGGTCTTGATATTTCGTTCGTTTTTCCACCTCCCTCGCATCCATGTTAGTTTCAGCCGAAGCCGAAAACCCGATCACGAACATGGAGCGTGTGAGGTGGTCGAGGAGAATGATATCAGGCTTGGTCACCTCCAACTGCCTGGTGGTGGTGAGTAATTCCACCAGATCGTGCATTTATCGTTCTCCACGACTGACTCAATATCTCCAGGGACATAGGGCAGCACAGGTGTTTCGTCGATGCCATAATGGTGTCGAAGGTGAAATTATAACACCCGCAGGGCCGCCTTGTGTCGAGCTAGATACGCCGATCTTGCGTAATAACTACAGCCGTAGAGAAGGTGACCCAAAGTCTCCGGTTGGGCTCGACACGCCCTGCATCTCGTGTCCACAACCTCCGTCTTGAAAATAATGCAGCGGTACACGAGTGTGTTTATGACACCATCCTGGCACGTGAGTACAAAACCCTGTCTCTGACTTCAGACCGGCGGAGCGTAGGAAGGCAAGCGTCAGCTCCTTCGATAATCCATGCTTTTCGATGTTTCGAGACACTCTTGTGCTCTCTCACGAGATTGAGTAGGGGTTCTCTGCTTTTCAACACTCAGCAGGGCAAGGACACCGTGCCCAGGACAATTCTGTTGTGGAGTCACTCCAGACTCAATAGTCGTGTACCACTTACATTGCGAGGGAGATACAATCTGGCGACGGAAGATTTCGGATGAAGACTTCTATAGATGGTCATCATCTTCCTCGTTACCCTATCGAGGTTCTGCAACTCGTTGATGTTCCATTTCATGCATCCGAAAGTTTACAGCGGTGTAGGAACCACGAATATGTTCGTGGCGTGAACCTTGTTCTTGACTGACAGCTCAGAACTCCAGATGTTCCTGAGAGTCTGTCTGTATTTGGCGGTGACCCTTTCCTTCACTGCTACTACCTCCTGCACTCGGTGTTGGGGGACGCCGAGGTATTCATAGCTATTACTCAAGATCATTGTCCTCGAGGTGACGATAGACGCTCCCGTCAACAAGTTGCACGTTTTCCTTGTTCTCCGAAATCTTCCTCTCGCCACGTGGATGGATGCACACTTGTCCAATCCGAACTCCATCCCTATAGCCTCACTGTATTCCAGTACTGTTTACATGGCAGTGCAAAGGTCTTTCGATTTAGAAGTATAGAGCTTCAGGTCATCCATGTAGAAAAAATGGATGACCTTATGCTTCCTATCACCTGGAACTCCGCACATGAATCCTCTAACTCGTTGCAGCCTAAGGACAGGGACAGGAGGCAAATACAAAACAGTAAGAGGTTTAATCTGTCGCCGTGAAAAACGCCGCGGTGGTATGTTACCAACTCTGTGGAAACTGAGCGCTTGCCTGAAGTCAGAACAAAGCGCGTTTTACAGAGTGGTAACAGGTGTTGGATGCAGGACACTACCTCTGGGAGGACTTTCGTCAACTTTAGCATGGCGATCAAAAGCTCATGCGAGGTGGTGTCATAAGCTTTCTTGTAGTCCACCCAGGTTATTGATAGGTTTCGCTTATTCCGGATGGCATCCTATCGTATGCACCATATCAATGAGCAGGTTGTCCTTGCATCTCGCGATTTCCCGCATTGAGCCCCTCTGCTCGTACACCTCCTCCCACACAGGCTGGACGTGGTAGAGCATAAGGTCACTCAAGATCGAGGTGAGTGCCTTATATACAGTGTTGAGGCAGGTTATGGGGCGGTAGTTCTTTGGATTGGACAAGTCTCCCTTCATAGGTATCAGAACCGTGTGTTCCTCAGTCAGCCAAGGTGGAATTGGTTCTCTACCATTTAAAGGACGTGAAGATTCTGGCGAAGTGTTGGTGGGTGGGAGTAAAGTTCTGCCACCAGAAGTAATTCACTGCATCCATTCCTGGAGCCGAGAAATTCTTCTTGCCAGAGAAGGCCTTCTTCACGTCACTTTCGGTGACTGAATGAGATCCATCCACATCTTGTAGGTGAAGGTCACAAAACGCTTTAAAGAGGCCTATGGCCGGAGTGTCTTCATTGAATGGCTTCGACGTTTCGTAGATTTCCTTCCAGAAACTTTCAACCTCATGGACGGGTGGCGGTGATTCAACGACAGGTGGAAGTGGTCGAAAGAGACGGAACGGGTGTGGGAGAAAGGTGGAGTTTTCCCTCATGACCCTACTCCTCTTGAGGAGTTTTTTCCGGGCAGTGGTGGGTGCTCGTACTCTATCGACCGCGTGCTGCTTAATAGTAAGTAACACGCTTTTTTCAGTGTGTGATGGCTGTATCTGAGGCTTCAAGCTATGTGCCGAACTTTGGGTATGAAAGTTCGCCCAGATACGATGAATTCCATCACAAACTGGATTCTCGATGCCTGTTGCCTCGCCTGCGTGATCTTGGCCTGCAACTGTTCTAGCATCTTTGCTGCTCTGTCCTCCCATGAGGTGTTCTTTTGGGAGTAAGCCATGATTTTGGCGGCAGCGTAGACCACGCAAGTTACCGTCCAAAGGTCCGACGTTTCCGTCAAAATTTCGTCGATAAGGCCATTCAAATGGGGCAGGTGGATACCCCGCAGAGAGATCTTTCGGTGGATGTCTCTCTGCCTAGGTTGTCCTTCATCACAGTTAATGGTGCTCAACAACCGCGTTCGTAGTTCAGACACGGCCTGACCAGCTTCCTCCCCATTTGTCCGAGAGACTGACACAGATGTCGTTCTCGCCTCAGGCGGTGGAGAGGCAGCCTGTGTCGGGGAGAGTGGTGTGTTCCTCCGAATTGGCGGTTGGTGTGGAGTTTCCTTTTTTCGCAGTTGGTTGGCACAATCGCTCAGATTCTGCTGCCATAGATGGTCGTGTACCGGATGCATCTCACACCACAAAGAGTGCATCCTTGCCATATACCCCCTGCGATCAGGCTCGCTCGCAGCATGGCATACTAGAAGGTCGCCCCTTAGGGCTTCCGTCCACTGCCCAGTGGGGAGAGACCATGCAAAAGACATTCATAAACTAATTTATATGTAGTCCTCCACTGAGTTATCCTGAGGATACAACCATAGAACGTTCATTGAATGTTCAAGTGTGAACTATTCATTTGAGACTGTTCATAGATCGTTCATTGAATGTTCATGTGTGAACTATTCATTTGAGGCTGTTCATAGATCGTTCATTTCCAGTCCACGAAGTAGTATTTAAAAGATGTTCCCTGGTTGAACATTTAAAGAATATCTTTGAGACATGTTTATTTGAATTTTCATAAACGACAATCACGTATACGAACTCCCTTTCTAGTTGGTGAGTTTTCGTTGCCACACCCAACTCTACTAGGGCCCCCATCCGGTTGGTGGGTGGGCAGGTTGTGGGTGGCTTTCCTGGATTCTTTTATTATTATTATTAATAATATCTTGGTAATGTATTAAGTAACTGTCGAAAATAAACGTTCTGCAACCATAGTTTGTAAAGGAAGTGAAGACTAGGAACCCCAGCATAAATTATTTTTAACTCTTTGTGACATGAAGGCAGATGGTGACGGAGATTATGAGGAAGCAACAAAAATGGTGGAAGTACATTTCAAGGGGAAATGCTTATTGAAGAGGGCAGTTAAGGTGAACATGGTGGGAAATCGCGGAACAGGAAGTTTGAGAATAAGAATTTGTGATGCAGCATGAGAGTTGGCTATAAGTTATAGGAGCCAAAACAACATGTAGCAAGGTCATTAATGATAGCTTAATGGAATTATTTGAAGTAGAAGGTGTCCATAACCTATTAGTCGATTGATAGATTAGACCGTTGTATGCATCGCGTGCCTCTTGCTTTGTGCCATCCCTGTGCTATGGTACCCAGTCACTCTTCCCCTTAATCCTTCCAACAGCTACTCGTTCTCCACAAAACCGCCAATTACTCATTCCTACCTACGCTATTTTCTTTTCATGGCCCGTGGCGAAAATCCATCCAACCATCTTGCTGAAACTTCGGTCTCAATACGGGTGCTCATGTTCATCTTCCTTGTGATAAGCTTCTCTCGTGGTTGCCTTCTACGTCGTACTACCGAACAGATATGCAGACGGTCGTAATGTGACGAAGGCACAATAGCGTTCAACGAGTGTTTATCCCTCAGTAAAGTACTAGGCAATAAAATTTTATCGGCACATTTCTCCGCGAAGGTATGATTTTTGGTGAAACGAAAATGTTTTCCACAGTACATTTACAGTGGATATAATGGCTTATTATCCGTATTCATCAATCCAATTATTGATTATCTCCTTTGCATTTTAATTTCAGAAAATCTTTATATTCTTCAGAACTCCTCTTTTGCCGGAAGTCATAAATTGCTTCATGTATTCCATCCTTCATCTCCCTCGGAGTTTCTTGCAACACGTTTTTTCCTTAAAGTACGTTTTTAAGAGGCCGTTTTATCGCAGAATATGTCTAATATTTGGGTCTCTTTTAATTCGTAATTTTTTCATCAAACATCTTATCTTAACAATTCATTGTTGGACTTTTTTATCGGTGATTCTCTCCTTTCATTCGGACTTCATCATTATTCAATTACACCGCATTTTATTTGCTCCCAATTTCTTCCTAAATTTTTCTTTTTTCGTCTTTACTGCCAAGTGGTGGAGTACTCTAAATATTTGTTTTAATGCAGTTATTCCTTGATTCAAAGCTAGTATTATTTGTTGTTCATAGACATCAGTAGACAGTATCACTTATTTGCTTTTGTTATTCTACTCACTACATATTTCACGTTGCAGATGACTTTATATCCTTTTGTTATTAAAAATGTTCACTCCTCCTTCCAATATTTTTACTTCCATAAACTTCCTTCACTCCCCTCCAGATCTCTTTTCGGTCCGTGGAGAAAATTGGGCCTACCTACTTCGGCAAAACGTCTCCTTCTATTCATAAACCGACGCTTACATTCCTCTCCTGACTTACCCTTGTCCTTCGCATCTCTCACCCCGGCTTCCTCCTAAACCTTCCAAAAAGCAGACTCACTCCCTTCCTCCGCAGCATGTGTACACACATACAGACACACTAACGTATGTTCGCTCATTCGCGTGGGAAGGGGAGGGGGGGAGACAGACCTGGGCGTCGTGAATTGGTAAGTGCGGTAACCCGAGAGCGTAAACGCATTACCAAATTATTCAAACCCGCGGAGCAAGCGGTCGGGGTGGCCTTTTGTTGTCCGTGCTTACCCGTGCGTTCTCTAACAATTGCTCTCGCCGCGCCGACCTCAGTGCGTCCAATTTACCTGAATGAAGGGCATGTGGGAGGGCGCAGGAGGAGGTGAGGGATAAGGGGGGAGGGATTGGAAGGATAGTGGGGTAGAAAGGCGGTTTTGGTGGTGTTGGTTCGGGCGGAAGGGGATGGTTGGGAGGGGGAGGCGAGAGAACGGTGCGTATGGTTTGTGTGTGAGGCGTTTGGCTGGATGAGGGAAGTGGAGCCCGGGAGCTGAGGTCCCTGAGGGAGAACGATGCTTCGATGCGTTCGATGCCACCCTTAAGCCTTTTTCAAACGATACTTGATTCAGCACAAGTCTGAGGATACTTGCTAGTATAATAGCTTTCCAGCATCGTGTAATATAGAACCAGCATACTGGCTACCCAGTATAATCGCTATCATACTGTCTGAGCTACTTTATTTCATAATTGATGTGGTACTAGTTTGCTACCAGCTCCCAGTAGGACCTAGTAGCCGCCGACCAATCACGTTAGCTTTTACAATTGCAGTGCGGTCTTCACTTTTTTTAATCAGCGCCTTACTTATTCGCGGGTGTTACGTGCTCTTTGGTGTTGAAATCAATGAGCCGTGAATGTCTCGACAATCCCTGCTATTATTTCAGCAGCCGAAAGAAGTCTTCTTTCATGGAAATCTTCCATTTTCTTTTAAGAGTTCGCAGCAGTGGACGACAGTACCGCTTCTTCGCAAGCACAAGTTCAATGATCGTCTGAAACTTTCTATCACGTTTCTATCTTATTGGGTTCCGTCCTCAATATCGAGTACCAGCTAGCATACTAGGTCTTGTGCTGGATCAAGCATCTTGTGAAATGGGTTGTAGATATTGAGCAGGCAGCCGAGCAGGCAACCTTTTCATTCAATTCAGTGTTCCGATATTTTTAAAATTAATAATTGTATTAATTTTTTATGAATGATATTCATACTTTGCCCTGATGACTGGAACCTTGAAAAGGTTGTTACGGCTAGGCTGGCGAAGAGAAAAGTTAAGAGAATAGTTTACTTTATTTTTATTGTTCAGAAAATGAGGAATACAAAGTGTATTTGCAACTATACTGCCGAACTACCAAGATCCCCACGCCATAATCCTTCGAGGTTGTGAAGTATATCGTTTGCCCTCGTTTGAGTTGCCTACCATTTAGGCTTTAAGAACGTCTAAGCAAAAAATAAAACTGCTCGGGGAATACGTCAACCAGGGTCTCTGGTTGACGTTTTAAGGTAATACCTACTTTGCACAGTGAGTTTTTTGAGTAATTTGATAACGAATTTGAAGAAGGCGTAAAATTTTCAAGAAATTTATTGGTGTTATATTTTGCGTTAGCGTTGCATGTCGCGGAAACTTAAGCACCGGTGAAAGAAGATGAGAGTAGACAGGCGGAGTTCAGAATTTGAGTATGAAAGGGAATGGAGAAGAAACGACGGATGTAGAGAAGGAGAAGGAAGTATGTAGGGTAGTGTATGGCAAGGTGGGTGAGGAGAGAAAGCTGTTGGAGGAGATCAGGTGGAGGCAGAGTTGGTGGATGAAGCAGGTTAGAAGAGTTAATGGTATGCTGAAGGCCGAGATACAGGTGATGATGTTGAGCATGCGGATGGAAGGGAAGGAAGTTAGGCTTTATGGATCGTATAAATAGAGGTTTGCCGTGTGCCTAGATGGAAATAGAAATTGTTTTTGGATTAAATAGCCTGTGGTTGCCTAAAGTTTGTGCAGGTAGGGTGTCAAAGGTTAGTAGATACATATCAACCTATACACATATCTCGATCAGTGCACCATTTCCAATATAATATTTTCCCTTCCATTTTTCCTTTGGATACACTATTGGCTTTGTATTCACCTCAATGCACTGGACTCATTATCAGAAAATTTTTTGGAAATGCTTTCATTGGGGTGAAATGAGGGTTTAGTTTGAGCTAAGCTACATTGCATCCGATTGAATCAGTGAATTGATCGATAGCCCTGTGCCCGGATCAAGTTTTACATGCAGTTTTGATCTTTCTTCGCGTCCCTTGATTTCAGTCTTTCATATTTGTGGTGTTACTATCTGATATCATAGACCGCTATATTTACTTACTAATTCCTTTTTTAGGCTATGTAGAGGAATTACGCACCATTGGTAACATCTATAATAATACTAATAAATTGTTTTCGCTGGCTTTGTCATTCAGGCCCGGAGGAGGAAAGTGGAGTTTCAAATTATATGATGGCAGACAGCCGCCGGCAACGGGAGTCTGGTAAGTAACACGCCTGACTGACGCCCGATACAAAAAATGATTTTGGGCTTTGGTCCTTTGGGAATGAGTGTGGCGCCCGTCTTAGGAATAAAATCTTAGATTAGACGATGCAATATAACCATGCAAGTTGAAGAGCTTAGTACCTACAACAATTCTGCTACTACCGAGGGAGACAGGCGATGCAAATGATTCCTTTTAGGTTTTGGAATAATCAGATGAATTAAAAAAAAATTTATTTGTGTTTTAGGACTTAGCTATTCTATATGAAAATGATTTAATAACTTAAAAGCTACAACACATTGAGATAACCGTTATCTGTAACAAGAATTTGATGAAAATAGTATAGTACTGAATTTCGCTGACTTTGAAGCTTCAGCAACAATTATATTTTTATATTTGTGGAAGTGCATGAACAAATGTATAAAGAGTCATGAGAAAAATTCGCATTGAACGGCAAACGACAACATTGCAGGACAATTCCGCATACCCCTATGCTTCCCTCGATACGTGATGCCAATGAAAATTATGGCAGTAATAAATGAAGTAGATTTTTTTGCTTCGTCGCATGTTGTGAGGAAAGGAGGGCAGCTGGTGATGTCCATTTCGTAGCAGTTTTAAATTACGGTATTAGTAGCTCCACCTACTTATGTTAAATGGCACGCTCTAATCCAGCTTAATTTCTGAAAGAAATATAAAACCCATTCCATATAAGGATCCGTATCCACGACTTTTGAGTGGTCAGGAAAAAATTTCATAAAAACTTTTGTTTGGAGTTTATTATTTTTATTATTGCATAGATGTGAGACATGGGCCATTAGAAAAGCGGAATGAATAAAGCGAGAAAAATGGTAATGTGGATCTGGAGAAAGGTGACGGAAACAAGTAGGGTAAATAGGAAGAGTAATGAAAGAGCAGAAAATCAGTGAAAGGAAATGTATTACCTTTAAAAACAATAACAGAGCAAAGCTGATTAGACATACATTAAGGCATAATCATTTCCTAAAAATTATATTCAAACGTAAAGTGGTAAAAAAAACAAATAAATAGATCATCATCTGCATTCTTCAATGTTTTGGAGATAGATATTGGATTCACATCGTACGCTAATATGAAATAAGCTTCAATGAAAAGAGAATCGTGGCTATTACGGCAATGCATTGCATTTAGAATTTGATAATGATGAGGTGAGTGAGTTACCAACATGCCCACCCTGCTGACCATAGATTAAGTCCTTGAAAAATCAAGGAGAAAAATCGGCCCAGCGGAAACTCTCTGAATTACGGTCTTCATAATGAACCAAGGAATCTGAGAGTTGGAGTTGTCCTTTAAAATACGGTTATTCATTGTTGAAACACCCTAAATGAGTGATCACTGATTTTAAAATTTCCTTGCTCCAGGTACATGCGGGCATTGCAGCAATGGCATAATTAGGAGAATTGTGCTAGCGGAGAGAAGCGTTCAGTAGTAGGTTCAGTAGTAGGCTGATAACGGAGTCTTTGCGTTAAGGATGTAAATAAAATGTTGGCGATGATTTTATAATATGGAGTGTAGCGCTGTATGGGGCAGATACGAGGACTATGAGATCAAGGGATGAAAATTGGCTTCAAGCGTTTGAGTTGTGCATGCGGAGGAGAAAGGAGAATGTGTGTTAGATGGAAAGGAAAACAAATGAGTGCATTGTATAGTTACAAGTGCGTGCAGATGTGAATGGAGTAAGTGCGATGGACAGAAAGGAAGATGAACAAGGGAGTATGAGAGGAAACATCTGGAGGAGATATGGAGGAGGCATAGTAGGTGGTTAAAACAGAAAATGAGGTGAGGAAGGAGTTTGTAGACCATGATTGAGGGGAGGATATTGGGTGTGTAGGGGGAGAAAAAGGATAGGCCTTATGGACTGGATGAGGAGAGGTTGCATTTATTCTGAGATGAATAAAGACCCTGTGTAAGAAAATGGGGACCTTCGTTTATGAAAACCAAAAGGTTTTATGCCCTCTTCCATTTGATCTTACCCTAACTGGTAATTACCATAATCAATCATTCAGTGTACCTGTGGGGTCATTGTAATAATGCGTGTTAAACGTAATGCGTGGGGTCCTTGTCTCTTGGTTCATTAATCTCAGCAAGAAGATTTGCAGGGCACTTCTGACCTATTCAGCCAACTACCTGTTCCCTGTGTACTTCAAATTCGGACATCGCATTTAGTAGGCAGTGGTAGGTCCCCGCAGAATGGTTACTCGAGCAATGGTAGGTGGGTGGATGACAGAATGATCCTAATGTGTCAGTGGGCCGTGATAGGGAGAGCGAGTTTGGATATGGAAAGAGAAGGTAGGCGGAGTAGGAGGATAGGGTTTAAAGGGGGCTTTTCGAATCATTCGCTCCACTTCGGCGTGTTTACATGCGGCCGCGGTATTCCCTTGCCATCCACGTTTTCGTTCCAGCATGGGCTCTGCAAACGCTGGAGGTAGCATACGAGTGGTGGAAGCTAAGTGGGCCCTCAGGGGAGCGGAACGGTGGCGGATAATTCGAAGAGGATCACCGCATCCACTCCTGGGACCCACATACCATCGCGCCAACTCTTCGAGCGATACGTTTCGAGTGGGAAAAGGGACGCTCAATATTGACTATTCTTAGTAAGGGAGAATGAGAGGAACCCCCTCCAAGTTGGTCAATAAATGGTTTTAATTTGCGGCGAATGTTTACCGATTGAAAATTGGAGTGCGTATAGGCATCCTTGGGGTCTCTATTCCGCGATTTGAATTATACATAATTAATCGGTTCATTCATTTCTTAATACTTGAGTATAGTCTTCAAGGTCGACATCAGCATGTTACTGTGTAAGCCAATGTTGGTTCTTGTGACTTTGAGGAGTTACTGCTGCAGGAATCAGTGATCAACTGGTGGATTAATGATAAATATAAAGGATAATTTTAACACCATGCTTGCTTCGGTACTGAAAATTGAACTGATTTCAGTATGCTTTAAATCGCACCGACCGTGTAAATTGTATTATCTCTTACGATGGATGAATTTAATACGCTTATCAGCACGAATACGTTTACCAGCAGAGTGTTTTGAGAGAATGTCGGTGGTGGAGCTGGAATCCACCGAAATAATCTTTGGTAGAATTGTAAGAAAAGTCATCGAAAAAATGTGCCCTTTCAGAACTGGTTCACTGGGGCTTGTTTAGTTTGCTTTGTAAATAATATAGTAAATTAGCTAAAAATATATGGCTCAGTTCATAAAGGTTGTGTAGTTCAGAAAGTTAAGACTCTAGATTTGTTTAAGTACGGACAACGGCGCAAGCGCAACCAAAACAGACCTATCCAGTACTTTTGGAAGATAGGAAGTGATCATGTTTCTGCGGGAAAAAAATTGTTACCAAGCATTTAAGTTTAAGCCATGTGATGCCATCAATTGTGATATTTTATATAATTCCACAGTGTTTTCATGGCACATATTTTCCCAAAATGCAGAAATTAGCGTGTTAATGACGAGCGTAGCAGACGACGTCGTCTGCAATTGTTAGCAAACTTCAGCAGTTAATACATTAGATCACGAAGTGACTTCGCGTAAAAACCTGAGGGAGATGAAAATTATAAATATACTTTCACTGCAATAATATAGCTGTGTATCCCAATTAAAATTAAATTCAAATTTCGTTACGTTAAATACAAAATTCATCTGTCGACCTTCGCCCTCGCATTAGAAATCTAATTGGTACAGTGAATTCTTAAGACCTTCTTTCTAGAATTCTATTATCCGTAATTCTTAAATTCCTTCTAAAAATCAGCCCTTAAATTTCATATTCAAGGGTACGATATTTACACGCGCTGCATAGTGGAAGAAAATAAATCGAAATATATAACAGAAAATATAATAAATCAAATTCACTAAACTGTGCCATGCGTCTTGAAGAAAAGAGAGATTATCTTGAATTTGGGCTTGTTTAAAGTGTATATAATTTTGAATATGCAAATTATTAGTATACATAAACACACATTTGTCGTTACTACAGAGTAACGACGCATTGACATCGAAATTGTTTTCACTCACCCTTTTGGTAACTCTATACTTATTATGAAATTATAAACCGAATCTGGCACTAAACCAGTGTCATTACATTATATCCTGGCTACTCAAACAGCACTAGAAGATTTACCCTTCTACGATTCAAGCCTTAGTAAGACAGCAGTAGACGTCCTAGTGGAGATGCCTTTGTAAGCATTAAAGAAAGCAGAACTCTATAAATTGAATGTTACACAAGTAGCATAACAGTGATAATGCAATTTTTGTGACCTTTGGCATTATCATTCTAAATCAAGCACTACATATCCTAAAAATATGTAATATAATAATATAGGTTGGACGTTATTTTTAACATTCGGTGGGAAGTAACTAAACATCTCATCAATGCAAAAAAAAGCATTCCCTTAAATTGAGTCGAATCTAATGTCATTAATAATTTCAATATGTCTTGCTCACATTTTTTTCATGCGTTTTTGAGTTAACTGAATTTTAGTCACAGTTTGTCCATTTCATTTTCATCACCAGCAACAACTTGCGCAACAAGACACACTTGGGTATTTCTTAGTGGATTGCATAAAGACAAAGTATTTGGTTTTGGTACATAAAAATAGTATTCCTATTAAGAAAGAATTACACTTGAAGCGCCTAAGGGGTCATTAATTAAATCATAATTCATTCTTTTAAACATTTCTTTCAGAAGTTGCCTTACATACTTTCATTCCGTCACGTGATCTCAGTTGTTTCCATGCCTTCGATAGATTCCCTTGCCTTGATGGCACTCGTTTCATAGGTTGTTTTCGATTCTTTGGGGGTGTTTCGATGGATCGGAAGTGATGGTATGAGATCTAAACTCAATTTTTTCCGATTGCCAGCCGTATTTTGCTCGCCAGCCGTCGAGGGGAAATGTGCTTCTACAGATGGAAAGAGATCGGTATGTTGATTAATATTGACGATGAAATACCTACATTCAGCTGAACGCATCACCAGATCTTTCTCAAATGCAAACAGCTTGTGGTTACTACCTGTCTAGACATTAAATAAAAAATTAGTATTTCAATACACCCATATTTACTATCTTCAATTACTTCCACGGTTAATCTCCGCTTTTGACACACCAGCGAAAGCGTCTTTTCCTCCTCCTTCAAACTAACGTATCGCCACGACATTGAAGTCAAGTGCGGAGATTTAACATGGAGTAATATCATTTTCATCAAGATTTAAGCTATAAAATAATAGAAACATAAAGCTCAAATGCAGTCATTCACCAAAATGTCAGAAAACTTGGAACTTACCTCACGAGGACTAGCATTGTCCCCCCGAATACAATCAATCATGGGTACCTTTTTAGTATCTAGTTCCTCGGTATAATTTCATTTGTTTTTACCGCATTACCTCATATCAACTTTATATATTCCGATAGTTATGCAAATATGGTGACGTTTAAATTTTTATCAGTTATAAGCATATCTGCTCTTTCAAGGTAAATATAATTTTTATTATTTACAAACTTTGCTGTATCATATATCCGAAAGGACATCATTTTATGAATCTGAGAAAAAAAACTTTTTCAGCCATTTCCGAGAAATTATAAAATCATTTTCATGTTCACCGGGATATCGAACATCAATCAGTCTAGCCTACCGACATTTTATTGAATGTAACTTTTTTATTTTGCATTTGGAACGATCGAACAAGTTTTTTTCGCAATTGCTACACGCATCCTCTTTAATGCAGTCATTTTTGTTGTTTTCCCTGTAATTGTACTGCGAGAAGAGATGTTGCTTCAAGAATAGTGCAAAGTCGTCGTGATTTAATCGTGAGTTCTTATCCTGAGGCTCTCAAGAATTTTGGACGTGTGGATCGCTTAATTTTCACACGAATGATATGGCAACGAAGTAAATAGGTTACGAATGTTGAATATCCCTGAGTGCAAATTTCGTTTGGAGAGAGTCAGCAGGGGGAATATGCAATTCGCGAAGTGAGAGGCGGATGAAACCGAATGCCAAATGCGGGAGCGTATGGGCTACTAAATAGATACGTGATATCAATACGAATGGTCCTAGGGTGTTAGATATAGAGGTAAGAAGGGATTATACGCTATGAATCACCGCTGTCGCTAAGAGGGCTCTCGGCAATTATGCATGTATATGTGAATGTTATCCAGACCCTATGAATGATTCTAGTAATTTGATATCAGAGGGTGCGCGCACGTTATATTCAATTTAGATAATTACTATAGCTAATCAGTCGACTACACGTGTTCAAGTAACTTTTCAGGAGGCTGTTTAACCAGTTAGGGATAAGTAGATTATGCCATTCTATGGACAGAAGCAATGATATATTTTGGGACTATCAAAATCGCTAACTGTAGGTATGCATCGCCTATTCTAAAATTTTCTTATCTTTCTTTTAAATGAATAAAAGTTTTGCTTGAAAATATTCATCTTGCGTCTACATATCACCTTCAGAGTCGTTTCAGGTTAAAGAACCTTAAACTTTTCACTAGAACCTAGAAAACTTCAAGGTAAAGAACCTTTGCTATGAAACCGGTTCGAGAGAAACCATGGCATTCTATGGACAGAGACGACGGAATGTTTTGGGAGTATCAAATTCCGCAAACTGTTGTTGCGAACTCTATATAGCGAATTATGTATTTTTTACATTTTTTACAGTGGTTTATATGTTTGCTTTGAATATCTTTATCTTGCGACTACATAATAGCTTTAGAGTTGTCACATGGTAAAGTACCTGTGATAGGCTTTTACGTGTAACAAGTCAATTGTTTTACTGTGGATAAATTGTGCCTAAGAAAATCAAAATATGAGAAACATCAAATACCGTTCTATGCTGTCCAAA
This sequence comes from Pyrrhosoma nymphula, assembly GCA_963573305.1. Classification (NCBI taxonomy): domain Eukaryota; kingdom Metazoa; phylum Arthropoda; class Insecta; order Odonata; family Coenagrionidae; genus Pyrrhosoma; species Pyrrhosoma nymphula. The sequence goes on from OY754334.1 coordinate 46,112,446, forward strand.
TACGGTTTTTACTAATGACTGAGAGTGGAATTATATCGTCATATATGATGATTGTCCAGCATTTTTCAATGATAACCATCAGCCCGTGGATTTGATGGCATGCTCAATTTTAGGTAGAAAATAGGCTTTCCCCCAATTTATACTCGTTTCTCCCGATTATCTTCACGATTGCATAATTTTTGGGCAGTTCGTATTACTGAATTCATATTAGATATTGCACGTGTGCTTAGTTATTTTAGCTCAAATTGAGAGACATCTCTCGTTTCTACGTGTATTACAAGTATGAAAAAATTTATGGCTACCATTTTACTATCCAATCATTCGTTAGTGCTAATAGAAGGCTTTTTATATCCAATGACTATTAAAATCACTGACTTAAATTATTCACTTGTTATTACGAGAAAGATGAAAAGATGGTAAAAATGTTTGTTGCTAGATGAGGTAAAACAGCCAATAGGTTTTTTCTTGTGTGAGATAAAAAGATGTCCTCAGTAAAATCAAGGTGTAGAAAAATTAGGTTCAAACTCGTCAGATTAGTACTATCGGACGATGATGATTGGCGAGTATGATGAAACCATTAAGGATCATTAAAGCAGATCTTACCAACTTTAGATGGAAGTGTCACTTTTCTTCAGTTGAGAAATTCGTTTCCGTTTTTAACAGCTTCAGAAAATCTTTCACCGTCGAGGGTTTAAACCATCACCTTTCAGCGATGAATTTATCGTAACTGCAACCACTAATTGGCGCACATATATTAATTGAACTCTTCATTAATGAGAAAATTTCATTAATTAGAATTCACTGTTCCATGGATGAGTTTTGAATAAATCAATGCCGCGAATATATTACTGCTGCCGATACCCTCGGCACATGTTTAATTAACGATGAAATGCCAAGTAAATGGTGATTGCTTGATCGAAAACTAGCTAATATTTAAAATTGCATATGTGCATTTCATAATTTCATGTTGTATATGAATTTCATATAACTTTATAAAAATAAATTAACTTATATAAATATTAAAACTTAGTAATAACAAAGTAAAAATTATCCGGGTGTAAAATTGATCGTAATTAGCTTGAGGTGTGTGTTATTCTTTGCGTAGGTAGTGTGTTGGTATGCATATGAAGGGATAACGTTAACTTCCTTTGAGCTAAATTTAAATAAAGTCAGGCGGAAGATCAATAAATGTCGACTAGCCACTCATGAAATTATTCTTTTTGGATAGTTTCATGGAAACTTCAAGGATACGCTGACATTTAACTGTAACGACTTGGAGTAGGTATAAAAAATCGGATCACAAGTATCATTTCTGTGATATAAAATATTCAGATAGTTTATTCAGTTATTTTTGTCATTTATATTTTAATGCTTCCTAAAAACAACAGGAAGTTATTTGACATTGGCGGATATGACAGATAAATTAAATGAATTTGTTAGCAACTAAAAGAACTAAAGATACTAAAAAACCACATAAGCAACCGTTTCAGTCACTAAAGTATGAGTGAAATCGCTTTAAGACCTTATAAGAAGGATTTGAAGGAGGTCTTAGAAAACACATCTAGAGAAGTGTACTTAGCTGCAAGGGAATTAGAATTGGATATCTGTAGAAAAGGGATGCGAATGCTGGGATGAGAATGGAAAGCCGGAATTTAGGAACATGTACAGTGCACATGGTTGACATTACGGTTGTGATGAGGAAGTGCACAAAGAGAAAAGAATAATACGAGTTCATCATTTCGGAAGGCCCTAGTAAAAATGTTCCAGAGAAAATTTAAGTGAGATATTTATAGAAGGTGATGTAGTCCCTGAATTTCAAGGTGATAAGAATTTTCTGTCGGGATAAATTTCTTAGTGAGAGTTTGTGACGATGAAAAAAATGTTGGCTGGTTGTATGGGGAGGAAACCAACAACTGAAACTGTTTTAACCTTAAATGATGAGCGGGTAAGTTGGTTAAGGAAAGATTATTTGGGAAATGGCAAAACGGTGGAGAGTGCTCGATAACGATAAGCACCAAGGGCTTCTCACGTTTTTGCCCTTTCAAATGGACTAAGTGCTGATCTTAAATTGTTCTCCATATAAAATTGAAAATTCTCAACCACTGGTTAATGAGTGCACTACTCAGTAGTTTTTAATACGGTCCCTAACATCAATTTATAATGAAAATTTACTTCTGACGAAAAAATATGACTTTATCTAGTTCCAGTCAAGATTACAATTCCAAAACTAGAAGTTCATAAAAAACGTTCCGGGGTATGTCTTATATAACCGATCATTTATTGTTTGCTTTTGCTTAATGTTTTCCATTTTAATTTCAATCATAGTTTTTTAGTTTACCTTTTGCCACCCATTAGTAGTGAGAATCGACTCACAAACTTAGCAGTTTCTCTAAGACTGATTCTCTTCGAGTATGAATTGACCTGAATACCTTTTGCCATGTCACTGAAGAATAAAATGAATACCTACTGTGTGAGATTAAGCTTGCCTACATTGTCATAGTTGAGGAAAATGTGTACGTAACATTTTACTGTCAAGTCCAGTCAAACTTTCTGGGTGAACACTAAATTTCTTAGTCTTATAAGTAAAAATACTTCGCACCACACAGGTATTAGTGAATCATTAATTATTACTTGGCTTTATGAAAAGTGTTCCATTAATCCATAATTGTGTCGTAAAATAGCAAAAAAGCAAAATATATTGTGACGGCCCGTGTCCGTCACTGACTTTCGTCCCAACCACAGCCTATTTTCACACTTACCACCCCCACCCCACTCCCTAGCTCTTGATTGTAGCACATTGCCGCGCAGTTAAATGCATCGGCTATGAGTGGTTTGGAGGGGACCATTCGACTGTGCCCCCGGGATAATTGCCCCAGTGATGCGTGACTCCCCTATTCCCCCCCATCACGTGAAACCCGCGCCGTGCAGCATATAAGGGCAACTCCGGTGTCGCGAGTGGCTTCTTCGTTTTATTTCCTCTATGGGGCGTGTTCGCTAGAAGTGGTGAGCGGTCGGCCGAAGAGGAGACGTTCTTGGTGCTCCGGGGCCCGGAGGGGTGACGTACGTAGGTGGTTAGGTATAGATATCGGTCAACCCGTACAAGGATTTGCCGATCTACGATGAAGCAAATCTACAGAGTTGCCAAAAAGTGCATTTCTTTGGAGTTCCTCTTCACGTTTATGCAGTCACAGACACAGCATATCAGTCAATGAAAGAAGGCCTGGACCAGTGTATTCTAGTTTCGGGTGAGTGCTATCCAGAAGCCAAGCAATTCCGAACCCCCCCATGACTTTCCCTTTTACCCTCTCATGTGATCATACCCAATCACCCAGCCCGCCAACCCCGTTTTTATCGCAAGACCTACTATTTTAAAAGAAAACTAAATTTCATATGTGGACGTTTGTCCCGGCTTTAAATAGGCCACAGCTCGCGGGTAAGGGCTGGGGACCGTCACAATATATACGAAAACTAATATTTATTTATTTGAAAATTTTGATGAACTGAGAATTTTTAGCATAAGTCAAAACTTCCTTTGGCGCATCATCAGCAGTCATTTTTTCGAATATTTATTTGCTGCAGCTCTCCACTTGACTCTCTTTTCACCAAACTTCTTCATTCCCACATAAGTGTTCATTTTGACGTCCTCTTGATTTGCCTGATGTATTTGATTCTTGGTTTTTCTCTGTAATTATTCCCAATCATTCCCCCTTCCATTATTACTTTCGATAGGCTTTTGTGTCACAGAAGGTGTTCAATGAGTTTTTCTCTTTTTGTGCTGGTAGTCTTTACACCACATTTTTGTTTTCCAATCCTTCGTGGGATTTCTTTATTGTTGATTTTACCTGAAATCACATTCAAACTACTTCTAATAATTTATGCTTATTTTTAACCAAATATTTTAGAGATTGCAAAACTGCAGACCACCTTAAAGAATTGAAATTAGAAAAGCGCTCTTTGTACAATTTCATGCTGGTACCAGTGTCGAAAAGTACAATTCTTAAATCGTTACCGCCAAGTCAAAAGTAAATTTTCTTCATATTCCTTCTGCTTATGCAACAGTGGTTCTCAACCTTTTTGGATCAGTTTCCTTATTCACCATGGTTCATAATGTGAATTTCATTTCTTTTTTCCCTGCATTTATTATTAGGTAATTAATAATTTTATTCCTCAAATTATATGAATGTGTATGTATTTGCTGAATCCATTTTAATCTGTGGCATATAACTATTTTTCGAATACCTCAAAATAAATATTAACATACGCTTATTCAGATTTTACATAATCTACATAACATCAAATTTTGCTGATTAGCAGTCCCAATTCCCCCTAAAATACCCTAAATTCCCTCCAGGGGGGATTCTCCGCTGATTGAGAACACCTGTTATATTATTAACTTAATAATACTGCTCCGTTACTCATAAAAAGGAAACCACCGATCGCGACTGGAGGTTTAAATATATGTTTTTGATGGAGTCACTTTAATGAATATTGCATTGGGGACACGATAAGCCAGTGACACACTTGGGTGTGCTGCTGTTGTGTCCCGCGGGGAAGCAGGCTCGCTGATGTGCGCTAATTATCGTCAACTTCTTGAGACTCGGGTTAGGAAAGGAGTGTGGGGGAAGCGGAGGGGAGTGGAGAGGAGATGGATGTTCGGAAGGCGCGGTTGGATGTAAGCCGTGATGCGGGGGTGGGGGAAAGCGAGTGAGTGCACCCTTATAGGTTTAAGGTTCCCCCCCGCTCTGCGGAGATTGAGAGAGCGTTTCTGGAGCGTGGGAGGTTTTCCTGCGGAGGAAATCGCCTCGCCGTTCGAGAGACGGAAGAGACAAGGCGGAGGTAGAGCCGAGACTGAAGGGGGGTTTGGGAAATGTGGAGGATATTGAATCTGGGAACATGGGGGGAGCATCTATGATGTGTGATAGGCAGCCAAGAAACGGCGAAGCCCTCGGGAAGGTGGCGATCAGGTTGTTATAGCTTTAATGGGGAGATCCTAGCGGAAACGGGGATGTGGTGCTAATGAGCGTTGCCATGGTGGAGATAGTGAGGGAGACCTTGGGCGCGTGGAGTTGGGGATCGTAAAGAGACATCTTTCTAATGGGTAGAGATCGAGAGAAGGGCGTTTGGAGGTGTATTACATGGCCTGGGGATTGTGTAATCTCTAAAGAGCTGCTAGCAGTTGTGCGTTCCGAGAGATAATAAACCTGAGTGATGCTATTCCTGTGGATGTCTCCGAATTTCGAGTTTCCACGCGCGATACAGGTGGGAGTGCTTATGGTAAAGCTTTAATTTTGAAGACATGGCCCATCCTTATGTTATTTATTTAAAAGAGTTTGTATTTTCCGGAACCTTGTTGGCAGCATTGCTAAAGTTATTCACCCTCGGAAAAACTCAGATTTTTATAATAATGGGAAACATTCTTCAAATGTATGTACCATATTGCATTGCAATGTATACGACAGTTAATTTCATTAGGATCTCAGGCATTAGAAATCGCCAATATAAAGAGCAGAAAAAATTTTAGAAAGGAATCTCGGATGCTTGATGTCTCTGTACTGTATCGTTTCTCTGCTCTGCATGTATTTCAACTGCAAAGATCAAATCTTGCTAGTTCATTGTCATACATAATTAAAATAAAAGCGATTATTTTCATGAAGTTATGGTAGATCAGCTTAATTTTAGATGTAAATGCCTCGTGTTATTGTCTACGATTCCGTTCCGCGACGTCGTTAACTGGCTTCGTAATGACCTATTGTTTGGACGTCACGAAGGGCATATAATGTTTAATAATTAATGCTTTAATAATAAAAAGGTCTATTGTTAACAATATGCTTGTCCCAAATATTTAACAGTAAAAAAGTCACGAAAAAATAATTTTTTTGACATAGAATGTTCCCAATGTCTGAAAAAATTATTTTCCTATGTTGATTAACTCCAGCTGTAAGATAGTAGATAATATTGGGAAGCGACTTACACCCTATTGAGTACAAGTAAGAGCACAAATACAAGTAACTGCGGATTATAAAACTATTTCTTCGAAGCATCCTAAGTATTTCTTACAATAATCAAACTGTACTATCTGTAGCCTCACTTGGTACTATATAGCTTTGTAAACTATCCTATCTTACTATTACTTTCATACGCACACGAGTCTCACCTAAATGTTTCCTGGAGCAATTCAGAATAAGGCATCATTTCCACCTCTCATGAAGGTAGTCATGAAGTACGGCGCTAAGTCTCAAAGGTTTTATTGTATGCGGCATGCATCCATTTAATCCTGAAGCATTGGGTTATAGTGAATACCTGAGTATACCTGCCTCAAAACAACATACACAACAGTGATGCAAACGAAGCAGATCGTGCTATAAGGCACTGCACATTTGTTTATATCGATGGGAAAGAAAGTGTGGAGAAATAATAAAGAATATTATAATTTTGGACAGGTGAAACTGAGAAACCTTCACGCTGTTCGGAGTCTGGGAATATTTTCATAAAGGTGGAACACTCTTCTGATAGAGCCATACAAAATGGGTATCGTCCTTTCTTTTCCGAAGGAAGTAATTTAAATAACAGTTGGAACTGAAGCAAGGAATAGTGGCCTCAATGGAATTTTGGGAAAAAACAAATTCTAAGGATTATAATCCTACCATTGAATGTTCAATGAACTTTAGTGTGGCAGCTAAGAGCAGTGAGAATTCCTCCGCTGCAAGGATTGCAGCCACTGATTGCATGAGTGAATATTTAGCATAACCTGAAACTATAAATCGCAAAGTATCAGGTAGAAAAATACCGTTTGCTATTATATGTAACAAATATCGGGAGATATTTGCAAAGAAATGCATTTCCAGGGCAGCAGAAGATAAGGGGAACGAAGACTGAAAAATGAAACGCGAAGAAAAATGAATTCAAAAGAAAAATCAAAGAAAAGGAATTTTTTCAGAGGGAAGATGTGCAAAATGAATGATAAGTCATACTTTTAAATATGCCGAGAATAAAACTCACCTGATTGAGTACTTCGATCTGTAAAGAGTCAGAAGCTCTTTCATCAATTATTCGTGCCAAAATATCACAAAAAACATATTCCAAACATCAAATGTGGCGATAGCTTCCTTTTTCACAGTTGTAACAAAGGAATTTCTACAGATATAAGTGAGGACGAAAAGTTATAGAAAATAATCTAATAAAAAATGTCATACAAAGATGATGATGAAGAGATTAATGCAATTCTCATAATTGTAGTTAAGAAATTGATTGGAGAATCCATGTTGATAAAAAATCAACTTTGTAATTTCCACAAAATAAGTTTGTGGAAATTACAAAGTTTACAAGATTTTTTCTCAGTGTGGATATCCATCATTTCCACGATGTCAGGCCTGATACCACCAGTGATTGGAGAATTATTGTGAATCATGGTCAGTAATGCTATAATTGCAATAATTAATGAAATAAGTGATAATTTGGCACTTTAAGAAAAGCAAAAATACATGGCCAATACTATCAGTCACATTTCCAAGAACTGTGCGAGGTAGCCAATAACTATGGCAATAGTCAATGCTTTACTCTATCAATTTTTAGTTCTAATTATTTTTATGCAATGTTCTTTCTAAATTACATCGCGGTAGTTAAAATAGAAATACTAGAGGTCTTCAAATACGCTTAATGACTTTAATTTAAAAAAATATTAATGCTATTCACTTCTATTCCAACACGAAATTTTCCATAAGTGGCCAATAGCTCAATGGTTTACCCTATTCGCTTTCTCTTGAAATGTTCTACACATGGCACCAAATTAGGTATCGGGATTCTACTGTAATCTCTGCTGCTGCCATAACTCATGCCGGATCCTCATGATGGGAAGCCTGTACTCTAGCCACCGCAACAAATATATCCCCTATAAAGGCGATGTTACTTGAGTTTTGAATCAGTAAACTGCATTTCCTATTGTTTTTTCGACGAGGTGTATTCTCAGGGCTACACTGTGTGGTAGCCAACTGTCGGATTTAATTAACCGTTTAAGAGAGTGGACACTTTTCGAGAATCCAGAGGAAACATTTGTCCTGCAAGTTCCGACATGTACTGCGCCGATTTCGGGGGGTTTCCCTCAGAGACAGCAGTAGACAGACAATCTTTCCGCATGCGTAGTGCGCGACGACCTGCCGAGGAAAGCGCTGGACATCATCCTTCTTTACACGATGACAGGAATTGTTTGAAAATTAATTTCTTGATGTTATCTAGATTCAAAGATAAACGATGCAGCTGGAACTTTTTCCACAGTTAATTTCAGCAATTCTTCCTGAATTTGAGTACCATTCCCGCAAAAATGAACTATATTAATAAATTTTTTACTTGTTCTCAATTGTGGTTGGCATCGAGTAAACGCAAAAACAAATTAATCCTAGCTACATCCTGTAAGGGTGGAACAATGAAATCATAATGTTTGTCTATTACCATTCCACAATGGCGATATAATTGCCCAAGGTCTGAAAATTGATTTTCCAATTATGGTATCCACCCCCGTAAACCTGCGGAAGATCTTTTGAAAATCGAAAGAAATCGATTCAACATCATAAGATATTGAATCAATTTCTTTCGCGGCTATTAATTTCTAATCTTTATTAGTGTCGTCAATAAAGTGAAATCAAGGTTTCAATGGTCTTCATACCCAACGTGATATAAATTGATAATTCTTTCAGGTGTTTTGGTTTTCTTCGTTGAACAGCTGTACTCCTGTTTATAAACTCCGATCACGTTGGAGTAAAATGAAATACATTTAGATTAATCATTTCAATCCATTTTCATTGGGCTTGTGAGTTTCACTGACGGGAATCAATGCATTCCTAATCCACATTTTTCAATTTTGGATAGGCAAACGAGGAATAATTAGTATTTCACTCCTTACAACTGGGTTAAATAAAAGATATCTGTGAAACTTCACTAAAACCACCTCAGGTAGTAACAAGTTAAAAATTGACGAACGGTATCATAAAAGTATGTTACAACTTATAATCCAATTAGTATTTTTTGGTGTTATTTGATTTAAAATTTTCAGAATTGATGACACACTTTTCCTTAAGCATATTGATACACTAATGTTGCGTGATCATTATAAAAGATATGGACTAACAATAAGTGATCGTGGGTTTCTTATTGTATTCAAAATTGTCTAAACGTGATTAATACTAGTACGCTGGCCGATTTAAATGATTGAGCCTGAGTGTTTATCAATGAGTGCAAAATTTAAATATTTTATAGCGCATTTAAGTAAGGCACGCTGAAAGTGCTAGCAGATAGAAAAAAGTTCCTGTATCATAAAAATGTCTCTGCCATTAGCCGTGGAGTTGTCCTAAGTTTATTTTGACGAAATGGAGCTGTACGATACGTCTAAATTGTCTTATTTTCACTCTGCATATTTTTTATTTGAACTAGAAATGACTGTTACACATTCAAGAATATTTTTCTGTGACCCAAAAAAAATTATCTTTGGATTTAAATAATGTATTAGTACCATCTCCCGAATTCCCATACCCTGAGACAGAACACCGTAGAGCTATAATGTGTAAGCGGACGTAAAATGTTATTTGTGAGAATACTTCAGTATGCAGGACTACAGCCATTGTCAGCGTAGTTTGTTAAGTCGTGCCAATGAGGTAACATACTTGGTGTTCTTTGTAAGCACTCATAACTGAAAATCGGGGGTTTAGGGTTAAGGACATGAGTGGAGGATTCAATCCAGTCTCCAGGCATCACTTTGAATTGAAAGCAGGGCCCTGCATACACAGCGGCAGTTATATGTAATTATGCGATTATCATCACCAGGTATCAATTCGAAAACTGGTTTGCTGCAGCTCTTCAATCCATTCTACTTACCCCTTTATTCTTCCCTATTTTAACATCTCTCTTAATTAGCGTGGTATACTCCATTCATGATATTCATCAGTTTTATTTTAAATACATTTACCATCCATTATCTCTTTTACTGAAACCACTTTATCCAAAAATATGTCTTATTAGGTAATTTATTCTTCTTCGTGGAATTTTCTTTAAACACTTTCTCCAAGATATTCAAAGAACGACATCAGTATTCCTCATATTTTAATTTAACGCCAACTCCGAATATTTTTAAAGAAATACGGATATTCTAACGACTGCGAAAATGCACAAATGGTGTGGTACGCAGTCACGTGCACCGGTATATCATGATGTGTATCTTTGCAACCCTTGGTGTGTATACGGATTTGACGATCGCAGTAGTAAGAGAAGTCATTATTCTGGGGGTCGATTCTTCAATAAGCAAACTGTCGTCTGATTTCGTAGAAGTACCTATCGTATACTACTTTCCAACTCATAATTATCGCATACGGATAAGATGTGACGATTCGAGAATGTTCAAGACGAAACGAATGTTGGTTTCCATGCAGTAAAATTTGTATTTTTGCTTGCAATTATTACCGAGGGTTTCGAGAATAGAAACCCTGTACCGGGATTTGAGACCTGCTTCCAAAGCAAATAACTACGCGCAATCAATATCTCCGACCAATTATGCCCTCTCATTCCTTGTAACATTTTTTCCTCTGTTTCCCTTCTCTTTTTTTCCTCTGTTTGGGTCTCTCTCTTCAAAGCGATTATTATAGTGGCAGAGAAACTTGGTGGCACTTGTGCTGAAGGCCCTTTTAGTGGAAGATTACATTGCCTACTAACTGGATTCGCACGGGGGAGTAAGGTAGTGTCCGTGTTTGACTACTAGGGTTGCCAAGGTTGCAAACAATTGCTGCCAATTTAATCCTATTTTGATCCAGCTTTGTTTGGATCGTAAACATGGTCCGCAAACGTGCTGCTGACTCTTTCCCACCCTCTTAAGTTAGATGCTGTTGTGTTGGCAGCGTTGCTTACAATACGCAACCACCGTTGCGTTGCCGCTCCTTAGGCGACTTCTGCCACACGAGCCTTCCCCTCCTTGACATCACAATTCACAAATACGACTGCCATTATGTTTCGCTATCACTATACTCGTTCGTTCATTGAAGGGTTGAACATGCTAAACTTCTTTACATCTTTAGGAAGATGACCAGGTACAGAGCTTAATTATCGCTTCAGTTGTGGAATCACAACGATGCGCTTATGTGTTACTCCCCTAAATGTGTTTGCGAAATTTATTTCGATTATGAGATGGAATGCTTTTTATCCCTTTGATTTTATTGCATGCCCTACCTCACAAAACTCTATGTCGTTATTGCTAAAACTGTAAAATAAGCGATGTTTTGGTACCACTATACCTACTTATGCCTCCGTTCCTATTCGCATTGCTCCATTCCTTGACCTTCACGTTACTCTTAATGGTCACAGAAGAACGCTAACTACACAGGCACTACTCTATTCTCTTCTGCCCGCCATATCGGATATATGAACGCAGAAAAAAGATCGTTTTCGTTAACCTGTAAAATTGGTGTTAACGTGGTGGTAAGTTGATGAAACAATTGCAGTTGGTCACCCTAATTATCTATTGGTAACTATCCGAGCATGGTAATCAGTACCTGCACGACTGGTCGACTCGCCCTCGGTTACAATGGCTATGCGGCTGATAACGGGAACCATCTTTTCAAAGTTGGTGCGACAGGCAGCCAGTTGCCGGTACGCACAACCAAGTCTGTATGCTCGAGGAACCCGCTGGAGTGGTCGGAGGAGCAACGTGGTAGCAGTGATGATGCGCATGCGCTTGGAGCAGGGATTGGAAAAAATCTCGTTTTTTCTCACTGATATTGCATTTATATTCATACTATATGGCAATATAGGTTTCAATTAATTAATTCCAAATAACTGTAATCGTGATGTAATAGTATTTCCTCAGACTATCATGGAATTTCAATTTAAAAAATAGTTCTCGAAGTGACATTAATCCTCGGAAGTGGCCACATATATAAGACTTTCTTGACGTTGGCTGCACAGTTTCGGGTGTGAGAATATGCGTGTTGAGCCGTAGGGTGGACTATATCATTAGGTAGGCGGTAACGTAGGTATACTACTATTCATAGTATATGAAATATAATGTTTCATTTTTTTATTTTGAGAGGGCAAGGGAGTCTCAACAGTGACTGTTGGATTCATGTTTTAATTTTTAAGGCAACTTCAAAAGAGATTCACGGCAGCCATTTCAAGAAGATTTCAAAACAGATGCTTCCACTATAGCTTGGTAACGAGACTATTTTACTCAATAACTCAGGCAATGAGAGAGGTCTATCATAACTATGGGTCTGGTTAAGGCATAAACCATCTTTTGGTTCTGGTTACCAGCACGACGCAGTGACGGTAACCCACGCAAGGTAACCAAGTGAGATGTTAATCGTAAATATCTTCTTGGTTAAACGAAAATTAACCTTCCAACTTGGTAGGGGTTACCGGCTTATGATTTCATGAAACCACCAACTTCTCTGCGTGTGCTTTTCTCTTAACTCTGGGTAAAAGAATGCTGTGAAAATGCGGTCGTTGTCAAGCCTCCCAAGTTTTCCACTACCTCTCAGACCATTTGAATGTGTCTCTGGCCGAGCATCGCTAACCAACCAGTCTGCGTTGCATTCCCTTGCCTTTCGCTCTCGACCCGAACTCTCTCCTATTTTTCTCGCCCACTTGATGGAACACCTGTAATATGCTTCCACCTGCTACTTGGCGATATCCTCTAGAAGCATTATTGATTTTCAGGGTAAAAATTTAAGATGCCTTAGGCATCCTTGCCAACTTATAGCAGTCTAAATACTCATGCTGTTTCATGCATTATTTTAAGTAACATTTTTCAACCCCACTTCTGACTTGGAGACGCCAGAAGGATGGCTGGCAATACTATTGTCGAGCAGACTCTAGCAAACGAGGAGGAGGACCCGAAAGTCCAACATAAAAAGAAACATTTACTTTTCAAGTAGTTCAACGGATACGTAATTGGTAAACTAAGGGTGATAATCAGCGCAACTTAACGATGTAAACCATGATGCAATAGGCACTCTTTACAATACCACGCATAGTACTTCATTGGTTAGTTGAATATGAACACGCACCATTCTCAAGGTTTGGTTCATCACTAAGCCTTGAGAATGACGCGAGAGATAAACAAGTCGATTGTTCAATCAAGTAAGTGTAGGACTTAGCACATACACTAATGCTAAACTTTTTTCGTGATTTTTAACAATTTTTGATCTTTGAACATATTTCCCCACAAGCACATTGAGCGTAGTAGTGTATTCTTGGTTTTTTATTTATTCTTTCACATATTTTTACTTGCCACAAAATGCCTTTTGAATCTCATCACCGTTATCGGTTATAAAACTCAGAGATTGTTTCGTTAAGCCCTTTCATGCATTCCAATTGATATGATCTAACTATCTTCATCGTTTCCCCGTTGTTCGTTTTCTCCCTCTCTGTCCATATTTCATCCACCCACCTGGTCACAAGTAATCAGATCTCGAAGTTTTTAAGGTTTCTATTTTTATCTGTGCCTTTTATACCAGTGACCCACGTATTGTATCCATATAAGGCGTCACCCATGCAAATGCTTTTAGGCTGAGACTCATTCGCTGTACATTACCACCTGAACCGTTGTTCATCATTCTAATCCGCTAAATAAATTTTTATGGAATTACTGCAATGTCCCGCTGTAAAACCTTGCGCATACTTTTCATCTAATGAGCGCATACTGAGTACTTCTGGACTTGATGAATATTGTATACAATTTTAATACGATTATTTGCATCAGAATCAGATTGCTGAAAATTTTAAGATGGAAAAGAATATATGGGAATTAAAAATAATAGATCACCGAGATTGGATAAACTATAGTCTCAATAATGTTGATGACGTAATAGTTGTATATTGTACCTGATTATGGCGTTACAGCCAAAACCGATTGTCTCGAGTAAAATAAATAGTTTTGTTCTTCTTTTAATTATGGAGAGATTCCACAAAGTTCGACCTTTGTCGTATGATTGTACCATTAATAGATGACTGTCAATGACTAGCAATCATAATCTGTAACTCATGAAGTAGCTTTGCCATGAGGGAAGCGCCATATTCTGCTTTATTAGGATGTCTTGCCCGATCAAGGATGTCGAATTCAAGGCAAGTAGAAAAAGTTTTGAGTTTAGCGGTTCACGCCGGTCTTCAATCTAAAAAAATAAGGTAATATTCATAGGTCACCTTAGCTCTTCTGGTTATTTATTACCGACGATTGGTTTCAATGTCCATTATTCGTGAGACAATGTTCTGAAATAATGCTTTGAACGAGTATTTTAAAACATTAACACTAAATAAATAATTAATAAATATTTATTAGCTCTAGGTACAATACCCCTGAGAGCACCAATATTACAATTACAATTGTGGTGAGCTTCAATAATCAACATACTATTACACATGAACAATGAGTATAAACATATTTGAAACATAGCTTTACAAAGAGAATACAAATACTATTATACATATTCATATCTCAAAATAACAGAAAAACTAACAGTGAAAGACATTTTAATGAAGATTGAACAAGAAAAAAGTAAGAAGCGGATGGTGGTATAGAAATAACAATGAGAATCAGAGATTTATGTTTTTGTTTAAAAGGTAAGAATAAACTTTTGTTTTGAATGACTGCCTGTTTTTACTGTTCTTTAGGTCTATGGGGAGAGAATTCCTTAATTTTGTGGATTTGACCAGGAAAGAGTTGTGGTATGCGGTGGTTCTATGTCAGGTGGCAATATAAGTCAGGTGCTTCTAGAGGGATATAATGATGAAAGAAGCATTTATGAACTTAAAATAACTACAGATTGGTAACCAAATGCATTCTTCAACAAAAAATGGTGCATAATTGAAAGAAAGAGTGACACGTTTTCCGTTTAACACAACAAAAAGTCAAATATCACTCAGATTTTTAGCTTTCTTTTTAGGTAGCGACTAAATTGAAATAAAAGAAATGTTTTTTTTTAAATGATGCCTGGATATTGGGAATGTGGTTTTCGATCGCTTTATTAAAAAATGGAAAAATGTTTTATTTGGCCGGTATTTTCGAAGTTATCTCCCTGCGTGGTGTAGCCATTTATGGAATGCGCGGATTATTTACCGTAAATTCCCTACGTAAAAATATTTATTTTGCTTAAGGAAAAAATATTTTTTAATAATATTAATATATTTTGTTTTGAATTAAAACAACAATATATGAGAAATCCGAACAGTACACTGATGAGAATAAACATTGTTTATGTAAATATTTATCAACAAAGTTTCAACCTGATTTGGTAAACGAGGATAAGTGCCTACTGGGATAGCCCTAAAGAAAACTCCTTCCCAAAGCTGTATTCGTCTACCTCAATGTTTTGATTTTTTGACGGTATTTTTGGTTCGTTCGGCTGATCCTCTTTTACATTTTCGCCTTTCATTCTTAGGACTGTGAAGTAAATAAGACTTTGTGATGTCTCATCGTACCTGGTAATCACTGTGATACAATTGAACGCAACATATCGCAATCCCTTGCCAGTAGCATAATCATACAGTTACCTTGCAAGAGTTATGCTGGGTGCCTGTGTTGGAGTTTTGTTATGAAGCCAAGTAAAAATAGGTAACAACCAATTTAATTCTCCTCGTTTTCTCGCGGTTGCCGTTTTTTCAACATATAATGAACTTCGAGATTTGACAGTTTTGACGCTTCTGTATCAAAAGAACTAATTATGGTTGTGGATGGAGAAAAAAACCATTATATTCGACAACATGGGCACAATTGTTTCCTATATTTTATTTTTTTCCCTTTTATCTTGCTTGAAGTCAATGTTAATTTCCTTCGTCCTTATTTCCTTATATTGACCTTTCCCAGAACTAGTTTTCAACAAAAGAAAGCTATAAATCGGAGAAACTCAAGAGATGAGAGATTTCGTATCCATAATATTATGATTGTATGATATATTGGGTGATTGTTAATGAAATTACATATATGAATAGCTTCATACAATATTTACATAAGTGTTTTTTATGAGCGTATCATGTAGTGTTTTATTATGCGTGTAGTATTACGTAACGTATATTATTTCCTGATAAATTACTGCCACGTCAAGACGAATTTTCTCAGCGTGATATCTCAGTTAATTCGAGAGGAAAGCGATTTTTGTTTTTATACTCCTCGCGACTACCCTTGCACTTTATCTGATTCCTTGCATACACTTATATAAAGTTTCTCTTCTCCTTTCCCTTTCTTTTCATTTGAAGTCTTCTTCTTCGCCGTTGCATAATCCTTTGAAGCATGGTGAATGTATACAACCCCCGTATTGGCATCTGGGATACGAGTTAGGTAGGTTTTTTTGCTTGGCAAAGAAAGCATTCCTTAGAGAATTAATAACCGACGAACCATTAAATAACCACGGTAGTGGAAATAAAACACTGAGACATGTGGCTAGTTTGAACCATAGACTTCTTTCCCCTACCCATCTTCTTGTTTTCATTTGAAGGTATCTGGCACACCTTTCGTTCCTCCATCTGCTCCAACATTCTCGCTTTCCGCTCTTGGCTTCAGCCCCATTAATCTGAATCCACAACTCTAAACGTCTCGCTACATCATATTTATCTCCCTTCCCTTATCATCCTCTCCAACATCTTATGTACGTATTGTTATCTAAGAAATATTGCTCAAACGTTGCATAGGCCACCAATAATCGTTGCAACTACACATATATATTCTAATCCAAGAGTTTTATTTACTATTTTCACAGCGCAATTAAAAAAAATACTATTTTAACAGCAATAAGCACAGCACCATTTTCTCTTCATATAAAAACTTTACCACTCTTTCCCTATTCTGCTAATATTAACCTCTCATTTCTTCCCAGGTTCCGCGGCTTTTCAATGCCTTAATAACTGTGGCTAATAAAAACAGTTCAACAGAAATGGATTAATGGAGATTATTTTGAATATAGACAAAAATATAGGGCCATTCCATGTCAATGATCCAATGATGGTTGCCAGACCATTTTTTTTAATCCATTTTTTGCTCTCGCATACCTACATTTATTAGTAGTTGAATGCGACGATTTAAAATATTTGCCCTGGTTTTCTCGCGGCAGCCATTTTTCTAAGAAGACATAAGTGAATTTACGAGAATTTTGATACTATGCTAAATGCTAAATATCTCAATAATTACTTATAACAGAGGAGGGATAATGAAACCGTACTAATTTAAACATAATTGGGAACAAATTCTTTAACTTTTCATTTTACATCCCTTCATTGTTGATATTTATCTTAAAGCAAACATTTTTTCTTCCAATTAAGTAACTGTTTTTCGACTCGAGATAGCTGTACGAAGGAGGAAAGCCTCAGGTTAAAGATTTGGGACTTAATTTTCTCTTTTGGGGGATCTATTAAACATATGTGGCTTACAGAATATAAAGATATGAATAATTACAACAAAGAGAATATTTGGAGTCTGAGATTTTACTCGTAAGAGAAATATGGTAGATATAAACGAGCTTACTACTAAAACTATTTTACTCGCCAAACTGAGTCAAACCGAAATGAAGAACCGAGGCAGCACCTTCACAATTAGAGTTAGTGAAGAATGCAGTACCTGTGTAGTTAGTATAAAAGTCGGACGACTGAGACAACCGCGCGGAATGAGCGTTTCGCACAGGAATGAGCAAAAACGCGCACTTAGTACGCCAAAGTTGGCACATTTTCGTCCACCAGAATGAACCAACACGGAAAAACACGAAAACCGTCAAGTAAATGCATAATTTATGAGATGAACAGCAGTTATACTTGGCGTTATGCTCTCAAGCCGCGTTTTTACCTTGGTTTTACCTTTATATATTTTACATGAACAAGCCTTAATTCCTACCATGTCGTATTGATGAAGACATTTTTTCACGCATGTATTATTGAAACTGTTACAATTTTGACAATTACGTGATAATAGTTGAACTTGTGTCAATTGAGTGAACATTGGTGTGCATTCACAAATTGTAGCAAAACATGCTTGCAGTTGCGCAGGAGGCTCTTATCAGTAGAAGATTATATGTCCTACGAACAGGCTCGGCCCGTGCCCGCGGGAGTTAGTTCGTCTTCGTGTTTGACTAATAAGGTTCTTAAGGTTACACACCTTCATTGTCAACTTTTTAAAGCACAATCTGTCATTTATTTGTATTCCCTAGATCTATATGGCTCTTAATACAATTTTATGTATGGGCTTCCGCAATGGGTTGCAAAAAATAACGGCATATTGTGATCCATCTTTGTTTCGATCGTAAACATCGTTGTGAAATGCTCGGCTGGGACTTTCCCGCCCTCTCATTGCAGTTATGCCGGCAGTGCAGAGTACCACGCGATTTAGACTCCCCTTCACTCCTTTGCATTAATCTTACACACGACCCTGCCCCACCTTGGCGTCAAGCTTGCGTCTGCCACCATGTTTCGTGACCACTCTATTCATTGTGATCATGTGACGATTTTGCATGGTTCATCAAGTTATTCGTTAAAAATAAGATGAAAATTATTGCGGAAACCTAGTCAGGACGAAGCTCTTTCGCGAGATAAGAACGTCGTGTTATCATATCCGAGGTAGAACGAACCGGCATGGGCCGTTTCTTTTTACAGGGGCTTTGCGGGAGAGGTTGAATCTATGCCTTTACATCCACTCCTCGTCCGCGTCCCATCTTTTCCCGTCTGGTTATCGACGAGGAAAGGTGGAAGTGGTTGGCGTGCCGTCAGGTCGTTGGAGAGCGCTCTTCCGACGACTACGGTAGTTGGGATTTGCGGAAGACAAGGATCTTTAGCGCGGTCTTGGGAACGCAAAAAAAGTCTGTAAAGCAGACCACATACAGACGTGAGGAGGGAGTGAGAAAGAACAAGGGGTAGATGAGACAATGGTGGGGTGTTTTCAGCGGTACGAAAAGAAATTATGTCGTGACGTAAAATTTCGGCGATGCATATAGGTTACCGGTTTACGATGATAATAAAACACGTTCATCTATAACTCTGTGGTAGGTATCCCGTCATTTATTATATTTTCATTTTGGAAAATTTTGCATGTCCATACGAATACACAAGGTCTACGACCCGGTTTTATATGGTTAAGCATCATTATTCAGATTATTATCAGAAAACCTTATGATTTTGATTAGTTTATTCAGATATGGGTTTCAGTGTTTTTAGTTTTGACCGGTGATTGTATATTTTTTAATGATCTATAAAAACTACGAACTAGCACGATGATCTTTGTTCACATTCACCCGATAGCACCCGGTGGACGACAATTGTCGATTACCATCGTGAAGTTTGTTTTTCTGTGGCTTGTAACAGTTTCCGCGCTAAAATAAATTATACGGAATATTTTTGCTATATCGACTATCTTTTCTCGGAAAGAGCATTTGTTCTCACTTTATATTTCTTAATTTGATGTGTACACCATGACTATTTTTATCTCTAAATATCAGTCAATGATGGTATGTTTATGCTAACTCCTAATAAGTTATATCAGCTCAATCGCTGAATCCGTATTATATTCCTTCTATCCTTCGTTAGATGTTTTTACATCACAATGATACAAGATCAATTTATCGCAAGAAATATGATCGTGTGGTGTGGAGGCGAAAGTACTGGCTTCCCATCCCGAGGGTCCGGCAGTGGCGGAGATTTTTCAGTGGAACTCCGATCCATACTCAGATGGCCTGTTATTGAACTACTCGGCCTGTTATTGAACTATAAGACTGTGTGGGGAGCATTTTAAATGCAGAACTCCGTCCATAGAATGTAATAATTTTGGTCCCCTTGCCACATTTCGCTAATTAGCTAATGCCAACGCCGGTTTTCTCACCACACATCCTCCAAATAAAATCCTTTCTTTGCAACCAACCTAACTATCATTCATGGCGCAAGTGACCTTTGTGGCAAGTCGCCTCCCCAAGTTATCAACAAATGGATAATGAATAAATGGCTTATATGATGTAGGAACCTCGCAGACAACTCCAGTATCTGAAACTTTTCTGGTAAATTGACGGAAAAGTTTTACCTATACCCTATTTAGAATACACATATGGGTACCAATAGAGGTTTGCTTGTACATCTTAATTAGTATGGGTACATTCCGCCGTAATACTAGACCATAGCGGTCACACTATAGGTCATTCTATCAATCGGTAATGGTCAAGAGAAGCAAAAGCGCATGCAACCATTTATGGTAGCAGAGAAACTTGGTGGAAGTTGCACAGAAGGCCATTTTCAGAGGAAGAGTCTATTGCCTAAGAACTAGCTCCGAAAGAGGAATTTTGGTAATCTCAACGCTTCACTGTTATGATTCACAAGGTCGTCTTCTTTTGTCTTCACCTTTAAAATACTTAATCTGT
Organism: Pyrrhosoma nymphula; assembly: GCA_963573305.1. Classification (NCBI taxonomy): domain Eukaryota; kingdom Metazoa; phylum Arthropoda; class Insecta; order Odonata; family Coenagrionidae; genus Pyrrhosoma; species Pyrrhosoma nymphula. Next base: position 46,132,797 of record OY754334.1, read on the forward strand.
AATTCAAATTATCTTTTTAGCTCTCGATGGCTCTCTATCCAACTGATGGGCTCCTCCGGTGGGTTGCAAACACTATTTTGACGCAGCTTCCTTCTTCATCGTGAAAATAAAACTAACGCAACATAAACGCAATACTAACGCTTTCCCATCCTCTCTTGGTAAATTCAGTCATGTTGGCAGCGTCGCCTGACATGTTCTGTCGAGGAGGTTAGAAGTAAATGGAGGCGACAGGAGCGCCCGAGAATTCGGGGAATCGGGTGGCAGAAACAGGAGTTGACGGGAAGGTTTTGAGCTTAGTTGGGTGGTTGATCCATGCGCAGGAGAGCGGTGCTAAAGGCAAAATATGCTGAAACTGAGTCTAAATCCGATCAAATGTTGAAGAAGTCTCAACATTTTGAATGAAAAAAGCCCATAGTGTATCTCAACAGTGTCCATTTTAAATTCACGCACGGGCTTACCTAGATGGCGGATTTTTGCCACGGGGGGTGGGCGCTTATACCACCATTATTTACTTCTTATGCCACTATTATTTACTTCTAACCTTCTTTTGTGCTTTACTCTCCCCACTTCGCTTTCTTTAATGAAACCTTCGGACACTGCCACCAAGTTTTGCTACCTCTATATATTGGCTAACATCTGTAACTATAGTTTCATTAACGAGGAACTTGGAGGCATGTGGCCTCTTTCGAATGGTTTTACAGGATTACTTAGTAAAGAAGAAAGAGAAAAGGCCACAACATAGAATAAAAAACTGCTTCTGAAGGCAAACGGGAAAGAGTAGTGGTATTTGAATTGTAAGTACGTTCCGTTTTATTCAACCTTTCTCTTTCTCACTCTCTCTCTCTTCACCACAATACCGTCGTTAAGATGTGAGCTCGATCATTAATGAGAATTAACTCAGTCAATGGAGTGGGTACAAGGGTCCTTCGCCAAAAGCCTGTTCCAGTGAGGGTCTTGCCCCTAGCTTAACCCACAGCCCAAAAATAAAGAACGCGGCTGGGAAGGGCCAAGGTATTCTGCAACACGTGTTCCCCCTTACCGGCGACATTCAAATTTCCTTTCGTGCTCAGCTTTCGTAGAGCGTCGTCGCGCGGTGGTTAATTCTACCCTGGTCAATTCTTAATCTTGTGCTATGAGTTACATGTTGCCAACTAGTGTGAGCGTGGTTACACCTTACTATGACATGTCACAATGAATGTCGAACATTTCACCTTTTCTAGTCAGGTCAAAATATAGAATGTGGACAGAATTAATTTTTTTACCAAAAGGTGAATTTTTATTTGTACAACTTGCGTAATAAAAACTTAATTCGATTAAGGAGGTATCTCGGTCTTTTCAATCACAACCGGTTTGTTACTTTATTTCCTACCATCACATATGCCATACCGGTAAAAAAAAAACGGTATTAACTGCTAGGATCGTCGCCGCAAAGTTCATCAATACGTTTGGTGACCTACCTATTGATAGCCACCTTGATTATTTTCTCCAGGAAAATTTCGTGCTTGAACTTCAAATGAATGTTGTAATGCATACAAAAAGGATCTCAAAGGTGGACATATAATAGATATGGATACGAATATAAGGATTCCGTTGCAAAAATGATGAAATTGGTAAAGAAGCTGAAAGACTCATAATTGTAGCTGAGGTGAAGAATCGAACAGTTATGATGAAGGATAATGGGTAGCAATATTCTTTATTTGGTGACGATTAAATTAAAATGTCTAAAATTAATGCGCATCTCATGAGTGGAAATTTTGCACCTAAGAAAAATACAGGGCTGTGTTTTTGCTAGTCATTAGACATTTCCGTAGATATTAGTATTCCCTGAAGAATTGTAATGTTTATTGTTTTAGAGAGAATCTTTAGTAATAAGGGTAGAATGTAATTTCCAAACAAGAGTATTTCTGTGCAAGGTACGGGGAATATTTCAGTGAAAAAAATTATTCTGGGAGAGTAACAATCCGTACGAAACTAAGTTTTGTCCATTTTCAGTAGTTGACTTTGAAATCTGAAGACAGTGCAAGTAAGCCTCATTGCTTTGGAATCAGTTTTATTTAGTATGTTGAGAAATAACTCATCGAAAATATTTGCAAACAAAAGTGAATTTTTTAAAGGTGGGTCAGCGAACTGCAGCTTGTATTTTCGTTTTAGAACCTAGACACAAACTCACAATCGTAGTATACGCATTTTCATTGTATAGTCATGTCTTCATGTTGGAATCCTAAATATTACGAAGTATATTTCTTATAATATTTGCTAAGTGAATGGAATGGAGAGTAAAAATGCTTCGAGCCAGTGTCTCAGATCTGAGTTTTGTATAGGGCGTATTCAGTCCTCAAGGTCACAAAAATTTAGTGAATACTGCTGGACTCGCTGGCTAGCAATGCATTAGTCATGCAGGCTGCATTTCACGAGCTAGACTACCGTTGAGGGATCGGAATCTCCTTCTTCGGAACCGGACCAACACGGACTGGGCGAAATTGAATTGGTCTACGACCACCTTAGTCAGATATGCCTGTTTCTCGAAATGTACACAGTAGGTACTATCATTTTCAAATGTAAAGCCAGAATTCGAGCGGCACTGCTTTGGCTGCGATTTAGGTTCTCACCTCCGCGAATAGTCTGCCTATCTCACTATCCAATACTACTGTATAGTCCTGTGATAAATAAAGTTCGTCGAACATCCGAAAAATTTACTTTTCCTGATTGGTTTAAGGACTAAAATCTCGATTGGTGAACCATTCGATGCGGATCGAAAAATCGAATGATTAAGCTTGATCTCAATTATCTGAAAAAAATGAACGCGAGCCATATTACGTATTTAGTTACCCTTTATTGTCGCGTTGTTGTCGTTTTCCATCTGACTGACAAACTTCGGTTGCAGTTAGACCATTGTATGTGTTTCCAAATGTGTTTTTATTCAAGGTAAGACGGCCTTCGGTTACGTTAAGATGATATTAGCGCTTTTGAGGTGAATCTGGTTCACATCTTTGAAAGATTAAAAATATCGAAGTGAATGAACAAAAATCTAGAGTACCTATCTTCCTTTAACCCCTTAAAATGCGTTTAGAGTAGCGGGTAAAGTCATTTCGGGTGTTGCACCGGGTTAGGTTTTCTAAAGCAGACGTTTCGATGACAATTCGCTCGATCATATCGGGGCAAAACCCTGATGCCTGAATTCTGAGGAAGATTAGCGACTTGCTTTTCGAAACATTAGATGTGGAAAGCCTGATCCCGAGCCTAATCCGTGGATATTATATCCATGTCTCTCATCGGGAAATCATATGGTATTTCTTCATTTAGAGTAGTATTTATTGTTAGTTCATGCGTTTGAATGCAAAACTCAATAATTATAGCCCTATATTTACATCATACTTTTGATTACTTTTTCAATATCCGGAAAGTGGTTGCATTATCAAATTACTACACACATAATAAGCAAGTTATCAGGCAATTAATATATTTTTCATGGCTAAAAACGAGTCAGTATGAAGTGTTTTTTAGGAGATACGATATTTTATTTGTTAATTTTCAATATTTATTTTGAAAGTGGTAAAATAATGTCCATTAGTTTACCTCTTGGGTTATTGGAAATGCTGTTCAGTAGTTACTGTTGGCACCAATGTAGATGGGGTAATGCCGTAGCCTTCGAGATATGCAGTCCTAAACACCAATATTTCGTTCGTAAAAAACAAAAATATTTTGTTTAATAATATGAAAAAAACAATATTGATTATATTTTTACCTCGTTACTATTGCTTTTCTAAAAATCAAGGCCATACAGAAGGATGAATAACTAAAAACCATGTAAACATAATAATTTTAAATTTTAACCTCCTCATTAATACTCTTATCAAAATAAAACCAATACGGAAGGATGAATTACTTATTCACAAGTATTGCATTTAGCAATCACATCTTCAATACGATGTAGTTTGCACACTGGTTTGTACACTTTAAATACATCATTCTTGTTTGTCTGTCCACTCCACGTTCACACATGCAACACCTATACACAGTGTTCATTTCACAGGCTAATGGAGTACTTCTTCTTATGAAGTGGGAACAAAGTTGCAGTAACCATCTGTGCTAAATGTTGCCGCGCTGGATAACTTCTGACGCAAGCAGGAGTATCAGCGATTTGTATCAAATTAGTGATGTTCATAATATGGAGACTGCTGAAGGTAGCACATTTCTTTAATTTGGCGAGCCTCAGGTGGCTACTAAAATGCTTACTTTGTGTCCCTTGAGGTTGATAACTTTCATTTCTCATTTTATACTCATGCGTTCCACCAGAAAGAAAACATTATGGCTGCCTTATGCACCTGCCTGATTGAAAAAATTGCTACCTTCAGCATGTGAAATTTGTGGAAAAAATGTGAAACATACCATAGAAAACAGTGATGCTCAAGCTGACTTGAATACAAACTTCGCCATTTTATTCATCCGGCGCACTTTCCTCCACAAAATCGAAAAACATATTGCCACAATCAAGCACAACAGTATCTACTACTTAAGATTCACAGCAAGTTAATATCTAAAATTTTATAAATTAAATTTATATATAATAACATAGACTATATTATTTTATAAAAATATAGTGTACTACAATTAATTATAAATTTAAAAAAATAATAGCTATAAACATCGTAATGCGTCATTGAAGTTTTCGTTTACTAAAAAAATCGATAAAGTATTCCAAAGAAAAATTGATAAAGATTCCAATAAACTATTAAAAGTTTATTTATTCCCCCTCTTGAATTAATAAAAAAAAAAATAATAATAAACTTTACTGACCGCTTATCATTACTTATTTGAGTGGATTTCTGTAGTAAACCGTTTCGATACTCTCGTTACCAACGGGAGTAATCTGGTTACCCCGAAAACATTTTCTCCAAATCATGTATTAAATAATGAAATAACAAATTCTTTTTACGTAAAAATGTTTAAACATTATTCAATAACAATTACTGTGAAGCATGATATCCCTCCAAAAAAATTGAGGTTATCCGATTAAAAATGTTACTTGGGGTAATCTCGTTACCCCCCGTGGTAGTCTGAGGGTTAGTACCGTGAATTTTCTTTATTTATGATAATGAATCGTCACTGAAAGCTTCAGAAATCCGTAAGCCGCTGGAATTCACTGTTTTAACAGAATATATGGGCATGAAATCTAAGGACGCTTTCTCCAAATGAAAATATTGTTATGAGATCAGGATCACATGCTTTTAAAACAAATGGAACCTGCGTATCATGAAAGCGGCAGTCGGTTGTGCTGTGAACGGTATCGTTTGAAGAGGTATGTGTATAACTTATTGACAAATAGGTATCTAGGTAGGTAGGTAGCTATTGACTCGTACTACTTTCAGCCAAAAACCTCTGCCTCCTCTTAAACTCGTATAATATATGTCAGTGAGTAAGTATTTTGCATAAATGAGTAAGAAATAGTATCTCTTTTAATAAATTGTGTCAAATTGCCCTCTTAGTATACCTATCCAATCTCGCGTGAGGACGTGTTTATCTATCAAGATGGTGATGAACATACAGTTGCCAATTTTTCAAAGATTTTCCCTAATAAATCCCAAAAATGCCTCCTTAAAAATTGACAATGCTTTCCCAAACGTATATATACCTATAATATATACAATAGGTGCTAGTTTCTGTGTGTGTGTTACTCAATCTAGCAAAACCAAAACCATTAAACCGAATTATCTTAAATTATAAATGAGCATATTTAATATACCTGGTTCAAACAAAGTTCTATTACCGTTTTGAAAATGATCATCATTTCAAGATTACGGTAATTTCCTACTTTTTCGAAGAAAAGGGCCTATTGTTGCTATGTAAATAATTATTTTTGCGCGGAAGAATGCTGTTGTTAGCAGAGGTCGGTTGTCTTTACGAAACATTGAATACATTGAGATTCTTTTATCCTAATGTTTTGCGTCATTAAAATTAAAATGTTTAACTACCCCATGCTTCTTACAGCTTCTTTATTTCAATTGAAAATTAGAATGTCGTCTCTATTGGTATTGGAAAATAAATTCACTCAAATTCACTTAACGTAAAATATGATCAAAGTTAATGACGATCTTCCCTCGTGAAACTAGAATACATTTTTAGTTTTACTGTTTTAAAAATAAACGATTTCAATAAAATAGCTTAATACTATTCATAATTAAGTGGCGAAGCGGGCGATTTCTCCTTAGTAAATAAATTAAATTAGAAATGAGAAGCCAGATTCTCTTCTGTATGAATTTAACTGCTGTAAGTACTATTTCTTACTATTATCTCTCCTGTTGAGAATCAACGGGTATTTATGCTAGTAGATAATAAAGATAAAGTGACCAATACATGCGGCATATGGTTCGTATCAATTGCCTTACTTTTTGGAACCTCGCCTTACAAGTTCACAGTATGAGCATCTCCCGCGCTTTTCGTAGGACTACTAAATTAAATTGGGGGCTTTATTATTTCGGCTTGTACATCTCGGAGGCTACGGTTCTGCCATTTCTTTCCAAAGCTCATATAGAACCCCCTTTTTGTTTGATCATTTTCTACTTTCAGGCATCAGGTAGTTTTATTTGACTTGTTGTCACTGTTTTCTTGTTTCCATATTGATTTAATTTGTTAGTTAAAATTTCTATGAAATATCGATTTTATTTAATATTATTTACTTCATTTTTTTATATACTTCATCCATCGAAGGAGACAGTAGATAAGTAAACAGAAGACAAAAGGTGTATGCAACTTTTCCGTGTTTCTGTGTCGAGTCAAATCGATTTTTAGCATTCTTCATTGTTTGGTGTTAGTTTTCAATTTCAAATAATTTATATTGAGAATACATTTTTGCAAACCTTGAAGAATATGGTACAGGGGTCTCAGTAGATCTTCAGATAGTATAATGTATTAATCGTTTGGTTAACAATTGTTAAAAGTAAAAATAAATGTCCCTGTCTTGCTCACCTCCCTCATGACCAGTGTACAAGTACTCGAACTATGAATTCCCGCATTTTTGCTATGCGGTCTCAAAAAAATTACTGCGATGGTATATGATATAAGTTAAGAAGGAGCTCGACATTCATTTTTGATGATTTATAGCTGGATTGCTATTGAACTTAAAACTTTAAGCCTACAGGATAGCATTAAATACCTAATTTTTTAAAAATTCAATGTAAGCCGGCCTTTGGGCCTCATGAGCGCGTTTTGCGAGGGTATTGGTGAGGTGTTTCATCTTCACGGGCGTCGATGCGAGATTCCGCGCGAATGGTTGCTTTAGGTTTCGTCGCGGAATGTGACGACACTCCCCAGGCAATAACGCAGAGCTCTGTGCTTCCCCCCACCCTCATCCTCACTCCCACCGATTCCGACCTCCAAATAGTTCCAGTTTGCAGACTGTAAAGGTGTGCCGAGCGAGCGTGTGGAAGGGATATTTGACCATCCACCGAGGCAACGGTGGCGTGAGAATCGGCCATGTACGGGGTTGTTGAACTAGTTAATGGGTAAGAGTGCGACGCTAAATGTACTGTTTCCATTAGCGCATTCTCGTAACGGCTTAAATGGTGCGGAGAACAACAGTTCCATCCATTCGTCAGTCCAATTGATGATTACCTTGTTCTACGTTTACTGTATCCTTATATGGTTGCCAAAGAAACGTGCATTTATGGAGTTAGAGGAAGTGTGATTCAAAGAGTCGCGTGATAAATGAAGATTTTATTACGCAAGTGCGTCTCAAGTGCCAAGTGTTCTTGCGTATAAAGTACTGCTCATTCCTTCAGTTTGGTAAAGGGTAAAGCTAAAAGGGATACCACACGTTTCATGATTTATCATGTAAGATATTCAGACTTGTTGGAATCCCAAATGAAAACTCTGAGTAAAGCTTTGTAATGTGGATAACAGATTCAGACATCCATCTGTAATGATTAAGTACTCACGCTAATACAAGTGTGTTTTATGGCCTTGATTATTTAAACTGAAGTGGTAAAATCTTCCTGAAATGAGACATTCATTAGGTTTAGATGAGCTAAATGAGTACTAGTGGGACGGTGAGTATAGCTGACGTCGTACACAGAAAAAAAGGTGTTCTTATAAAGAGAGGTGCAACTTGATTTAAGAGTAGGTCCTACTAAAAAAGGTGCCCAGAATGTTTTCATAAATTAAGAGGGGATTCCACTTTAGTCGTTGTCACAGTAAAAATATTCTTCAATTAAGAACATTCTCTTAACATCGAATACCGTCCTTAATTCTTAAATTACGAATGCCCTCTTGGGAGATAAGTATAATTTATTCTTACATTAAGAATATTTTCTTGGCATTTTAAGAATTTTATTCTCTGAAATTAAGAATATTGATGTATGATAAAATAAGCACTGCAATAACAACCTTGTCAACGTACAACATATTGATTCACACTGCCGATTTCCAACTACCAAACCGACTGCACAGCTTCACTTATATCTCATTCGTACCTATGTCATGTCTAACTCGCAACTGATAGTCACGCTTCAAGTTAGTCGTATATACCTGAACATTCCCGTGCGTAAACGTAACTGCAAGAACTAATTTTTAAATGTCAATGCCGTGATATTTTGAGGAAATACCATCGAATCACGATAACAGTTATCAGGCATTAATTAGATGAAACCTATGTTGCCACATAGGATGAATATAAAGTCAATAGTAATGAGAATAAACAAGATATTTTCCATTTACCACACGAAAATATTCTAACATTGAGAACATTTTCATAAACCCTATAAGTTTCATTAGTAGATAGCATTAGATCCGACTCACTCAGGTGAGAAAATCCTCTAAATCTAGAATCTCGTCTTATATATCCGATGTCTGAATATTGTCCTGTAAATTTAAGAATATGTTTTTAATTCCGACTCACTCAGATAAGAAAATCCTCTAAAATCTAGAATCTCGTCTTAGATGTCAGCTGTAAGACTATTTTCCTCTTAATTTATGAATACTTTTTTTTCACTGTATTCTGAAGGTAGGCCGAGTTGATAAATAACTGAGCAGAAGGTGACGGGTATTGGTGTACCTAATTCCTGAACATTAGCTTTTAATGTCATTTATATTGTCTTGTTTTATCGTTATCACAGCTAATGATGATAATTATACGTTACACTTGGCACGTATCATTCTCTCACGCCATCTAGGTAGTTCGAATTTATAAATCGCAAGAGGAAAACTCACTATTTCTCGTAGCCCGGATGATGAATGAATTTCGCACGGAACATCGGCTACAAAATAAGTGACCCTGCGGACAGCCTTAGTGATCATGGAAATGCTAAATTTTAAGAGAGTATCGTACCAGAGTGGGGAAGTTCGTCAGAAAAAAAATCATTAGACCTGACCGGAATAAGTGCTCGTATCTCCGGCTCTCCGGTCAGATATGCTAACCAGTTGCAATTTTGAACATGGCTTAACAAATATCATAGGCATTGGTGCGCAAGGGTGCGAAGGTAGTTACCTACTTGGAAAATTTGCTAAAATGTGCCAAAAATCGGTTCGAAATTCTCCTTCAGTCACATTGGCTTGGCGGTGTAACTGACTTGCACTCCTGACCGGCAGGAAGATCCATATAAGCATCTTGGTCAATTCTATTTATTATTTTAATGTCAACGTTCCTCATTTTAGTGTAAAATCTTAAACCCCTGCACATGAATGCGTTCCGCATCTTTATCCTCATTTTCGTAATAAATATAGTGTATGCTAATGACGTATCGTGCTTTTGCCTGAGCTCTCGGAAAAAGAGCAAACATTTATGATGTAAACATGTATTCGTGTACATTAAACATCCCGCCTACCAGCAATATAAACCCTTCGTCGCGACGGATGAGTAACTTTCCAGTAGACAATCTAATGCGATAGGAGCATTCGTCTTTTTGCGCTTTTATAATTTTTCGCTAGCTACAGAATGTCGTCCCTCATAACAATTTTCTTCCACCAAGTTCATCGCGATGCAAGGTTCAAGTCTGTGGACAAAAAATAAAAATAAATGAACGAGATAGAAAGTGCGCAAAGCATAAGGGGGTGGCTCCGTAAGCTTATGGCTTCTGCTCTCTGCGTGCAGTCGTGCATACTTATTCAAAACGTGTGTTTTTCTTTCCATCGTTTAGTACGCTCGTTTTGTTCGCTTCAACAAGCTTCACCTCTCATCGCTCCCTGCCTCAATACTGCTCGCTCTTGGCTCGTTTAGAGTGAGGCCATCCGTCAAAGGGGCATTCATAACGGACGACGACTATCCGACGGAGGGAGGGAGAGAGAGCCAAGTAATGATCGCCATAAAAATGAAGGGGGAGCCAAGCTTCTCATACGACCGTGGTCTGGCGGCGGAAGCGAACGTCCCGAACAGGTTGCTTGCCTACGAAGGGGGGGAGGGTATTCTGGCGTGAAGATGGCAAGCAGGTGGCGCCGCGTTCGAGGGAATGGACGCCAAGGCAGAGAAGGGAATAGGAAGAAAGTGTGGGCATGCGACGGAGAGTGGCAACCTTTTTGTTTCCATTGGGAGTGAGTGATGTAAAGCGAGAAAATATGGATAGGAGAAACTAGAAATTACTGAATGTTATTCGAATTTATCTACCGGTTACGGTTAGTTTAAATAGATGAGAATAAAAATTCTCTTATATTTTTATTGGGGCAGGCCCCGATCTACGCACACAATTTCTTACTTCATATCAGCACACGTCCTGCCTCTCTTCGTCCCCTTCTTCTAACCTATTCTCTTTCCCCCATTACCCGCTTTCTCTACATCATCTCCTCTATCACGGCCCTCAGCATCCTGTTGTCATTTACTATCTCTTCCAACAGCCTACTCTTTCTCCTCTTAATGCTCTCTAAATGTTTACTTTCCCTGCCCTTCATACCAAGAACTTCTTCGTTTCTTCTCTTTTTCTTCCACCACTCCTTCTCCATTCTAATCCTTACCCACATCTCAAACGCCTATAGCCCTTCTCGTCCTATTTCCTCAAGAGTCCACGTTTCTGCCACATACAACGCTGCAATCTATATTTAGGTCTTTGCGACCCTCTTCTTTACATCCTTACCCATGGTTCCTGTCTTCGGCCTTCTCCTATTGATAGTATGTTGTAACTATTTTTGCCAAGTTAACTAATGTTACTAACGCGTATTTAAATATGGATGTCAATATTTAGTTATGGCAAATGAAGAGAGGGAGGATTTATTCCGTGCTGAAGAATGACATTGTATCAGACTTGAAAGCCTTGCGGTTTTAAAAGTTTGGTATAGGTATTCCTACCTCCATGTAACCTTAAAGCCGATTTTTTTGTGGTGAATTCTAGTTGAATGTTCAAAAAATTAAAACAAACAGGCTTGGGTGTCATTTAATAGATAGAGTTTGAAGAAAATCTAGTTTTATTCCAAATTATCAATTATTAATTTTAAATCTATGTATAAAACATTGTTTTCTTAAAGCACTGCCTATTACTCAATATTCAAACCCGTTTGACCATATATTTGATAAATGTTTTGATCGTGTGAGATCATCTTTGCTCACTTGGTAATGCACTTCAAATCAGCTAAATATGTAAATGCCAAGCGGCATGACTTGAGCGGGACTTTCCACGAACGAATGCACCAAATTCAAAAAGGGAAACAGACATGACCCAGGAAACTATCGACCAATTTCATTAACGTCTATTATAGGCAATATACTCGAACATATCGTCGTTAGCAATATCATGACGTTCCTGGACAGTCGTAACTTCCTTCATGGCTGTCAGCACGGCTTTCGGAAAGGTAGATGTGAAAAGTGCTCGCGATCTTTCTTCATGACGTTCTCAAATCTGGTGAATCGAAAACAAAAGTGGACGCATTATTCCTAGATTTTAAGAAAGCTTTCGACACGGTACCTCACAACAAACTTTTATACAAATTACAGTCATGCGGCCTAAACGAAACAGTAGTAAACTGGATACGAGACTTTCTGAGTGATCGTAAGCAAAAAGTAGTTCTTGACGGAATTAGCTCTGATGCAGTTAAAGTGACATCAGGTGTCCCACAAGGAAGCGTAATCGGCCCCCTTTTGTTCATTATATACATAAATGATCTATGCTCTCGAATTAGCAGTAAAATACGTTTATTTGCTGACGACGCTGTCATCTATCGCGAAATTAATGATCACTCTGACTTTGAAATTCTATCATCGGATTTAAACAACGTTCATGTGTGGAGCAAAGAGTGGGGACTCGAACTTAATCTGACCAAATGTGCGGCGGTACATTTCTTGCGGAGGTCTTCCAACTATCCCCGTGTATATGCTGTGGATGGCGTTAAGATAAAGGCGACAGATGAAGTTAAGTATCTGGGAGTTACGATAACCTCAAACCTATCGTGGGGAACACATATAAGAAATATTTGTGGCAGAGCTCTGAAGAAGCTAGGATTCGTCAAGCGTATTGTGGGAAGATTCTCAGATGAAAAAGTAAAAGAGAGGTGCTATTTCGCACTCGTCCGGCCACACCTTGAATATGCAGCAAGCATATGGGATCCGGTGCAGAAAGAATTAATTCGGTAACTTAATAAAATACAAAGGAAAGCTGCGCGATTCGTCAAAAACTGCTACGGGCGTACAGACAGCGTTACGCAGATGTTAAACGAATTAGGCTGGGAGCCGCTAGAGACTCGGAGGCTGCGCGCCAGGCTTAGATTACTTGAGCAATTGAGAATAGATATCTTTCAGAGCGACACGGAGAACATCATATTAGAACCCCACTATATTTCCAGGTCCGACAGAAACGATAAATTAAGAGAGATATTTTGCCGAACGGATAGGTATGGGAATTCGTTTTTCCCCCGAACAATAAGGGACTTTAATAAATGCAAGGCGTAATTTCATAGAGCGTTTCCTTTTTATATGTAAACGGCTGGTGTCCTAACACCCCCCGCCACACGCCTATTGAGGCGTCTTGCGGGGTAGTATGTAGATGTAGATGAATTCACACTTATTAAAATCATTAGTCGAAACTATGATATAAATTTACATCCTAAACATTTGCTCTGGGTATTTTAACCAATTAAGTGAGAACTTGGTGGAATTGAAGTATGTAAAACATACATACCATCACGACATTCCCTTTTATGGGAAGGAAAGTAAAAAAATACTAAGTTATTACCGTTAGGCCTAGAAAAGTGGCACTGTTTTAAAGATATCATCTGTAAATTTTTATCCTCACATACCTCTTTCGCTTCTATTAAATTTATGGATTGTGGAATGAACGCTCTCCAAATCTTTTCATCGGAGTGTCTTCAACTGCGGTCAACCCATGACACTTTAGTTCAATGTGTTATATCTGCATTTCGTTTTTCTCATCCATCCTTTCAACATGGCTAAACAAACGAGGCACTCCCTTTTCATATGTTCATTACCTGAGCATCCAAACCCAATCCTTTTGTTAACCACTCACTCCTCGCCCTATTGTTTCTACATTTCTCTTACTACTTCTCTTACTACTACTTCTTTTCAGGTACCCTATTCCCGATGCATTTAGCCTACCCTTATGCTTCTCATGACACACGTAGGTTTCGCTGTCATACAAAAATCAGAATGAGAACTTTTTCGTACGTAAAGAGTTTCGCTTCCCTTAGCCAACAGAAATGCGACATTTTATGTTCTGTATTTTGGAAAGAAACCTAGTTCTGATAGGTAGCTTCAGGCTTTACTAGTAAGTTGGCTTGATGAAGGTCACTTGAGTCTCCTTAGAGGTTAATGACTCCATTGCCCTAGTGTCGACAGCAGGAGTACACTGATGAAACATCGAGTTTAGAGCCACTTACCCGGATTGAAATCATAAATACCTTCATGGAAATTTAGATTTTTTAAGGCATTTGTACACAGTGGGTAAGTATGGCTTGATTTGCTAGGATTTATCGTATCTGGAATCAAGTCTCAGTCCAGTAAAATGAGAGTTTTTTTTGGAGTTTTTCCCAATCCCCCACCTGGATATCATTAATTTACATGCCGTTTCAGATGAATGAATGTTACCCAAAGGGTATTTTTTTGGGATTACTATCTACAGAACTTGTTATAGAAGCAGAGTTTTTACTTTGTTTTTAGAAAGTGTTTATTTGTGAAAGTGCTTTTTGAATATATCTTTTGTTAACTCTAGAGAATGACCTGAAAAGGTTGAAACTGGTCGAGTTGCAATAAAACTGAGTGGAATATAACAGTTTATTTTTGAAAACATTATGTTTTCATTCCACGAAGTGAACTCGCGAACCATTGATTTGTTCGATTAAATTTACCATTATTTCAACACTTAATCCCATCTACCGTCTAGTAATATTAATAGTGTTTTTGGTTAAAAAAAAGTAAAACAAGATTTTTTAAGAATTCCTTGACATTTTTCAAAGAAAGAATCTAAATGACTGTGTGTTTCGGTTTTCGGCGTGGGGAAAACTACCTGCGTCATGTTTGTACCATGAAAATAATGCTTATGATATGTTGGAGCATGAGTAAGGGAAATTGTCGTATAGAATTTGAAAATTTTATTGATATTTTCAAAAAGGGGCACTATTAAGATATTAAACCAAGCCCTTTAACGAAACCTCCAGAAGAAAATTATTTTTCTTCAGTAAGCCTAAATGAGATATGAAATAATATGCCGATGCACTGGTAGCAAGATTTTGTGTTCTATCTTGTCAGAGTTTCTTCTTCGGGGGGATATCTTTGTGAGAAAAAAATACATATGAATTGATGTTTGATCAGGATTATCGATAGGTTTGAAGTCGGCCAATTCCATTAATTTTTAAATAAGCGTTCAAAATATAATGCCCGCTTCTCAAAAGACCATTTTTGAAGGGGGTTTAATACTTGCACGATTTTTAGGGAAATTCGATGGATCATAAGGCTGAAAATTTAAGAAGCGGTTAAAATGAAAATAACGAGAAAAATACCCAATCGAAAAACAATTCATGAAATGTTTTTTTCATCAATACTTATTGTGGAGTAAAATTTTGTACGAGTGGAGGGAGAGAAGCTTGAAGTAACCTTTGTATTCAATTGAATGTACTTTGAGATTTAAAACCTGTAGCTTGCTTTAAAATAGGTTCAAAGTGATTTTTATACAACAACATTAGTGGTTACCCAATTTGTATTTTTAAACTTACCGATGCAGATTTTTGATGCGTGGGAATTTCATCGAATCAGCCAAGTATGTATCGTTTATTGAATATATTCATAAACGCAATTCTATTTTCAAAGACACATCTAATGGAAGTAAGATTTGCAGGTTGCTGCGTAGGTGGATATTCTTGAACTGTGGTGTGTGCTAGCTAATTGAATACCGTACAAATGCAATTTTTTCTTAAAAAGAAATTTGTTTTCATTTATCTAACGAATGTAGGCATCAATTAGCTAATTTAGTGCTGTCAGCATCCATAAAACTCTCATGAATTCAATAACATCATCCAAAAAGAAAACCTTTTGCCTCGATTAAATATCTACTCATTCACTGAGTATATTTCTTAACCGTTTGTTAAAAAACATCCGTTATTTTTCATCGATATGAGGGAATACCTCTATGAGATTTTTCTATATTGATGAGTTGTGTGACTGTTGTCAGGAGAGTTGCATGACTGCCTAAAATCTGGTAAGCGTTACGTTTTCTAGTAACAGCATCAACAGAAAAACCATGGCCTCAATTAAACAGAAATGCATTAATTGTACGGGTTGTCTTCTAATAATCTTCTGACTCTTTCATTGGTGAGAATTGTTATGTTGATAATTTGATGTATAACTACCGAAACAGTGGCGTATAAGTTAGCTATGTTATTTTTGTCCGAAACATCCATAAAAGTCCCATAAAGTCAATGTTCTCATAACGGCAACTCCGAAGAAAAATCGTTTCGCTCGACCTAGGCCTTAGAGAGAGAGAGAGGTCTGGATCAAGAGGCAGCTGTGTTAAGGCCAAGGTGAAAGGAGGTTTTGGGCGTTAAGGGAAGAGACGTGGAGGAGTGACGGAAGGGAGGGATGACGCAAAAGACAGGGAAGGGGGCAGGGTCGATGAAGAAAGGTGAGGTTGTTGTATACCAAAGGGGAGGCGTGCGAGATACATCCAGAGTGGAACAAGGGAGGGGGCGGCTAGAGAATTGAGTGGAGAGGGACACACAGAGCTGGAGGTGTATCGGGTGGGTGGCGGAACATATTTCAGCTGGTGGAGGGGAAGGTTATCATTGACGATATTTTACGGTGGCATGCATTTCTCCCCCACACTCCTCTCCCTCTCCCGACCCACCACACTTAATGGCGTCCCGCCTTTTCAATTTCTGGAACATACCCCTCCCCCGCATGGCAGATGAGGGGGGTGTATGTATGGGGAAGGGCGGCGAGGATAATGGAGAACGGAGGGAGGAACCGATTGTCCCGTAACCCTCCTGCCCGCGGAACCGCGCTCAACCGTATCTTAACGATGCTTCGGTTCTTCCCAGGAGGGAAGGATATATGAATAAAAGGAGAGGTTGAGAGTGAGTCAAGGACGTCATTGCTTTGTCATTTTTTCCACTCTCTCCATTCCTCCTCATCTCTTAGAGAAATAAATCTCTACACCGATCAGAAAAATGTATTTAGAATTGCTCTTATTAGGCTGTTCTGTCAGGGTAGGCTTGAAATACTAGAAAAAGGGAAAAATCCTTTAAATCACTACCATTTGGAAGGATACATGTATGCATACATTCTTACATGCCCATATCACTATTCCCTTTCAGGATAGGCAATATCAAGTAACTTACTACTGCTGTTGCTGTTGTTATGCCTGTAAAATTGGCTCATTTTATAATTTACTCCATAATGACCGCTTATTGAATACCTCTTTCGTTTCTCTTACAGTCATGCGTTGATTCAAACACGCTCTCATAATATTTAGACTTCTAATATCCCTCCTCTAAAGAGCCTATTTTTCCACCCTTAGCCATTCCTCCATGACATGCGCTCCTCTTGGAAAAATTTGAGAATTATTTTTGATCTTGAAATCATTTGAAATATAAACCAAAAGGATGAAATTCAACATAAATATATCACTTGGCTTGACCGGTATTCGAACCCGGATCTCCCAATCGTTGTTCTGGTGAGTTTTCCATTCACACTATCAAGCCGTCTTGAAGAATTATTTTTTCTTTTAGGAATACCCTTATTAGGATTTGATAACACCAACGTGTATTCTCCTTTACGGGACACTTTGTTAAGGGTTTATGTATCAGGTTTCTTAATTTATACATTTACCTCCTGAGGTATTCATCAATTTTGAATTGTGTATTTTCCGTTGTTGCTTAGAGTTAGAAAGTACACTTGAATATATTTAGATTTGATTGTCACTGTTTTTTCCGGCTAAACTTCGTGATAATCTTTAGCTTATAAATAAAATAACTATGTATATAGATATTCATAAATATTTACCGCACGATCTGTTTCGCTGCATAGGCAACGTCATCAGGTTCCAGATCACTTGACGTTGCCTACAATGTGACAAAGCTGATTGTTTATCGAATAAACCTTGTGTAAATATGTATAGCCATATTATTTAGCATATAAGCATCCTCAATCGGTAGCTAATTTTAGCATAGAATAGTTGTTTTTTGGAGAATTCATATCCCAGTCAAATTTAGCTACATAAACGATCTAAGAATTCATGACAAAACAAATTCATTCACTTACCTTTCATTTCTGATAGCAATTGGATCGACATAGGTCAAACCATGTGATCGACATAGATCAAACCATGACGTTTTTACAATGCTCAGTGATTTGGAAAAAAAGTCGAGTTTATTTCCTTGATTTTTCCGGATATTCCTATGGTGAAGATTTAGTTGCATGACTAAGAACACGGTCCTGTGCATAGTAAGTTTTGGGAGCATCATACTGTATTATAACAATGACTGATATTTAATCCAATGTCTTAAGAGGTAATTTCTTAACACACAGAAGTTTCATATATTTCTGATGATGCTTGCATCAAATCATCTTAGCTCTTTGTTGGATAAAATAAGCTTTTTACCGTATTGGAGGTGGTAGGGTAACGTCCTCGAATGCTGTTCTCGGGGTTACGAGTTTAAGTGCCATCTTTGTGGGGGTTGTCTTCTACAAAGGTTTGGTTGTATGTGTTCACCTACTGTAATTAACTGAATACATCGATGGAAAGGTCAATGAAAATATTTTCGGGTGTAATTTAAATAAAAAGAAGATTATAGTAAAATTAAATTTTCCTTGCCAAGTGTTCCAAGCAGATTCTGCCTTCCTTAACATGACTGCTTGTAAAGTTGCTGAATCGTTGGTATTAAAAAATATGAGGCGTTGAAACACTTAGAACTCATGAAATATTTCAGTTTAGCTTTTATTTCAGTTATTCAGGGACTACTCTAGTCCCAGGGACTCTTTACTAAGGCTTTCCTTTTTAGGCGACCCGGCTTTTTGTTGATTAATGCTTCTCCCTTTACTCTGGGTTTTAGGTAAAATTTAAATTTAAAGTGGTCGTGAAACATCGCAGCACAGTCGATACATGTCATCTCTGCCGAATAGGTAGTTTTTCAAAACCATGATTTTTTTTTGTCGAGGCCACAAAGAAAACTCAAGTGCCACGCTTCCTCATTAAGACTGATTGCAAAGTTACCTGATCTACGGTATTAAGAAAAACTCTCGTGGCATTGAAATACTGAAAAGTTTCAGCCAACCGATTTTATTTAATTTATTTAGAGATAACTCTAGTCGCATAGTTTACTACTGTGAACAGATACTATTTACGTCTGAGGTTTTGATTTTTAGGTGACCTACCTGAACATTACTTCAAGTATCAAATACTACATTTTCCTCTACCCTGCCTTACGGTCTAACAAGAAAAAGCAGGATAAAAATCTCGCTGCTAAGCCTATACCCGCTCATCTCTGCCAATTGGGTGGTTTAGGGAGGAAATTTCTTACCAAAGGATTTTTTTTTCAAAGCCACAATGATCACTCAAGTGCCACTCTGTGTGTGTGATGGATCGAAGACTCATATTGATTTTTTCAAGAACTTCGTACTCCAATCTTGTGAATCCGTGCGAAATGCTAATTGGTGACTTTGATACTGTTTATTTTAATCAGAAAGATAGATAGTCTATTACGTAATGCTGGTGAATATAGCGTTTGCTGTAGTATTTTATTTGAGCCTTCTATTTTATTGTTACAGGTTTTTCTATTTTATTTTCACGGGATAAGTTGGCGGTCGTATTAAAAACTCCGGGACCACAAATTGATGGTTATCATGACTAAACCCCGTTTTCAAAAATTATTTCTCGCTGATAAATGGATGGATTCAGTTGCGGTGAAATGTAGCCAAAGAACATTTGGTAAAACACTTAATAATATGAATGAACAAATTTTGCTACTGTTTATGTCCCATGTGACAGTCAATTGCAGGACAGTCTTGTGAATACTAATTAGTTAATTGAGAAATAATAGTATGTATTTATTTTTGCTAATTTATGTCGGAAACACTGCTAATGATTTGATGGGTCACCATATATGTTTTAGGTTTTAGGTACAAGACATGCATCGGGCTTTGTATGATCCACGGGAAGTTTCGTTTAGGGACCGAGCTTGAGCCCAGATAATATTTCTGGGATCATGCTCGAGCCCAGAAATCTATTCATCAACCATAAAAAGCGTGGGAGTCAATGAGGATTTTAAATTTGAGTTTTTTATCGTAAAACATTAAAAAGTAAAAATAAGTACATATCCAAGGAAATGATACTTGAACTTAAATACGCAAGTTAGCTAAATTATGTTTTCCACGAACTCGATTTTGACTTTCTGGTCTAAAAATTGTAATAAGTAAGATCAAATTAAAATTGTAGGATCTTTTATCGTCCTTTTCATGATAACCACCGTAGTTGTTGTTTATTTACATAACAGGATAACTGATGCCGTAGCCAGACAAGTTGCCAATTGTTGGTTCGCATGGTTTTCATCGACGTTCCCAAATTAATTTGCTCCACACATGTGATTTTTTCATGCAGAGAAAATACAATTCCCCTGCAGAAAAAATACAAGCCGATCGAATATATTGGCATCGAGATATTTTATTTCAACAGATTAAATCTGCTAAACAGGTCCATTTAATTATTAGATTTTTAACCAAAGTACCCGTCTCTGTGATGGATACGTTGACCTATGAAATAATTAATACTGCGAAAAAAAATGAAATTACCACAGCCTGACTTAAGAAATCTGTGCGTTACGTCGGTGGCTATCTCCACTCAGCAATCGTCTCACGTGCAAGCAGCCTTTTAAGAAATTCTTCTTGATTTAATTATTCATACGGTTGCAGCATGCAAGAATTAATTATTTCGCTTCCTCACGCACGGTCGAGGTGCTTCTGTTTACTTTATCCTATAGAACGGACTTTTTTACTCCCCAACGTCTGGTAGCGACCGGTGGCAGAGAGGTCAACGAACTTCAAGCTTAAAATCGTCTGGTGATGCTAAACATCCAGCAAACTGCCCTCTCACACTTCGCATTCTAAAGGCGCTACATGCGGATTAATTGATTTGAGACACATCTCCTGGTGACC
Source organism: Pyrrhosoma nymphula (assembly GCA_963573305.1). NCBI lineage: Eukaryota > Metazoa > Arthropoda > Insecta > Odonata > Coenagrionidae > Pyrrhosoma > Pyrrhosoma nymphula. The sequence continues at coordinate 46,153,366 of OY754334.1, forward strand.
GCTCGTCTTCGACTCAATTATTCAGTGGGAGCGTTCCCTTGCTGAACTTAGAGCCTCAAAGTCCAACTCTGAAATTACATGCAGTGGAGTGCAATTCTTGCATATTTTTCCTTTTCTCGTGCGAGACGGTAGGTGCGGGAGTCCTTAACTATTGTAGTTTCTTCAGTTTAATTAGTCCTATTAGGAGAGAACATACTAATTTTGCACCTTAATTATCTATCTATTTACTGTTTGAACTCTAGACAGCGTGAAGGATATTTTTGAACACGCAGGGCTGTTGAAGTAGAAAAGGTTTTTAGAAATACATCGTCCTTACGAAGGAAGAATTTAGAAATAAAGAAAATATGCAATACGCGAAAAAGGAGAGGATATGCTAGTCAAATCATGTAGTTTGAAGTCGGATGAGTTAGTTTTGAAGTGGTAGAATTTGAAGTGTCAGTGGAAGTTGAATGTGCGCAGATTTTTTTGTTGCAGGAAAAACTAAATATAATTAGTTTTGGCAAAGAGGGAAGGGGTACCATTATTTTTGTAAGCTTGGCTTTTTTAATCAAAATGACATATGAAATCTCTAATTGCTACTCTAACTCAATGTTAAATATTTCTTATTTTGGGAAACATATGGTCGTTTTAGTTTAATTTAAGTAGATAATTATATCTTTGTTTGAGTGAAAGCTAACGATGAAATTTTCGGGTTGAAATGAAGAAAGCCTGTATTCTCAATTAACTAATGCGAATTTTTAAGACGCTCAGAAAATACATTTTCATTACGTAAACATTTTGTTCCATCGTGTCAAAGAGTGAAATCAATATAAATATTTATAGTTTTCGAATCACTAATGTATTTTTTAATTGGATAACTTATTCTTAAAGTTGATCTATTTCTTATTAGTTAGTTTCTTCTCATGTTCATTTATGTTTAAGTTAAATGATGAATACATAATGATAATCGATGAAAGTGAATTTTAGAAAGTTGCTATGACTGTCGATTTGTTTTACTTATTGCTATTACCATAGTAAACCTAACAGTGAAAGTTAAACATATTTCTCTTCATATTAATACAAGAAAGTCAACATTTTGAAGTTAAAAATTGTTCACGATATAGTTGTTTTACGTCTTAACGTTTGACGTAGGTGCACATATATCTTTACCGTTACCATGAATATTTACAGTCCTTGTGCATTATGCATTGAGTGTACCTTAAGAAAAGAAATACTAAGAGTTGTACATAAAATTATGATGTGATTCCTCACAGCTGTGTCCTTACTTCTAAGAGTTCAGAGACGTAAAAACAAAATGGTTCGAAATGATATGCGCGGAAGAAATCCGAAGGGAGATGTTGCTGAAAGAAGAAGTACAAATGGAGTTTAGGTTGACGAAAAAATGGCACGCTAAAAACATTAAAGAAAAAACTTCATTTTTATTTACTCTTCTAAAATATGCGAAGACCTGTTTATGGATAATGGAATAATTGATCAATATATGCGTATAGTTCATGCAGTACTATATTTTTTCATCGTTCATTCGACTTGGCGTATCGTTTTTAACATAATGATGTAGTTATACCTATTCATCAAATCATGATCGTCCGTCATCATATCATCATATATATCTCAACGGCTTTTCTTTGTCGGTACGCCATAACTTCCTTAATACTTCATCAATTTTCATAAATGAGGCATCATTTTAGAGATTTTCTTAACCGCTACACCAGAAAAATATACAAATTACTCACACTTCAGTTCTTTTTCGAAAAATTACAATTGAAAAAAACACTGTTTTTGGAAATCCCGCCCTCGACCTATCGATCCTCTATCGAGAATATCGATATATATCGAAATTAAACCGATTTCGATTTCATCCATCTATTATCTATTCCGCATTTAATTTCGACTTAAAATATTGATTTAAGATATTCGATCTGCTGATCTATTTATAAAATGATTTAAATTAATCAAAACTTGAATTTATATTTACTTCCCCATACTGCTTGATTAGAAATTTTGAACTCATAAATCCATTCAGGTTTGCCACCTCATAAATTCATACTAAAAATGAACGTTATTATCATGTTGATTAGAGACCTAAACGCTAAGCAGGGCTTAATTAATGGCGAATGATTAGTTGTAACTCACTTGGGCAACTACACTATCACAGCGAAATTGATTGACTCCGGTCAAACTGTCGTCATACCACGTATTAACCTCACCCCTTCTGGTCCTACCGTGCCTTTCAAGCTGACTATGAAGCAATTTCCCATAAAAGTTGCCTTTGCCATGTCTATAAATAAGGCACAGGGTCAGACGCTAACAAAGGCAGGATTGTACTTGCCTGACCCTGTTTTTTCACACGGTCAGTTGTATGTGGCGTTTTCCAGGTTGCGCTCTTTAAGTGACATCTATGTATGTGTAAAACAGACCCACCAACAAACAATCACAGATGACCATATCATCACTTCAAACATAGTGTTGAAAGAGGTACTGTAAACATGTAAATATGCTGTAAATACCTTAACCTTATGTTTCAAAAAATATATAATCTAAAATTTAAACACACATATATTCCTTACTTCAACCCACACCTACATCAATGACGCACTAACTATACGGTGTGCACTTCAATTAAGTCGGATTTCAGGAGGATACAGTGCGAATGCTTCGCACGGGTCGACTAGTCTACCTGAAAAGTATATTTTTGCTCTCTGCACTCAATTCTATCTTCATATGAACGCTTTATTCTTTCATAATCCTTTTGTTTACTATCCCTCATAATTTGCCAGTTGTATTCCGTCTCTGGTCTTCCTCGGTAATATTTCCTTTTCATCTCTCCTTGAAGTAGCTTTTCAAGGGGTCTTAATGTCTCGGAGTATGTTTATTTGCCTGATACTTCTACGGTGGAGCGTTTCACGTAAAATATTTTCTTTACAGCTCTTTGTATAATTTCTTCACTGTTTATTTTCAGTCTGGTCTATATCTACCATTTTCAGTCCTCTTGCCACTGATCTCTTGTCAGTTCTATTGCTCTAACTTTTCTCTCGCATCTTTTCTCCCAATTTTTTATTGTCCAAGCTTCATCGTAATAAAGCAACGTGCTCCACGCGTATGTTTGTATGAATGTCTCTGGTGGTGAGTTTTTACGCCAAATTTATTCTAAATAACTGTTAAAAAATCCCCTAGAAAATGGTAAAGTTAATTAGGTAGTGCTTTTAAATGGTGTATGCGTTTTCTTAAACCCCCTGTCTTTTTATTAATCTTGCGTGCAAAGCAAACGCGATGACTGCGTATTTTTCAGGCGTTAAAAAACCTTTGCAAGAAAGGAACGCGTTTTTTTTTCCCGTTGCCAGTTTTGAAAGTGTCGTCCTAGTAGAAAGTGAACATTCGTACGCATTTCAGCGCACCCGGGGAACCACATTAGTTTCTCGGATAGAGTCATATGCACACGGGAAATGGCGCCATCAAAGCGGTTGAAAGCCCTGAGAAAGAGGAGTGCATTTCGCCCTGCGTAGAAAAGAGTTAGGCAGAGAGGATATTGCGGGATTTTCGTCCGAGTTGGAAATGGCGAGGGAAAGAGAAGGGGGTGGGTCGGCAGTTGGATTCGAAGAAACTTTTCCCAGGAAGGAAGAGAGGGAGACATGTCAAAGGAGAGGAGAGTGTGCTGTATTTGGCGGAAATGACGATGTAGGTAGGGGATGGTTTATGGACAAAATGGAAAGAGTAGGTATATCCTGCTTTATTCGGGAAGTTTCCTTTTGCTTTGTGCACAGTTCTACCCTGGGATCTGCCGTGCTGCTGACCATCATGAAGAATTCATTCGCGTTTAGTGGCAGTCGTATTTTCATTGATTGCGCTTCAACAGATAAACATCTAAGGTCGTTTTCCACTTCTACCGGCCAGTCAGAGAAAAGGCAACATTTCTTTAATTACACCAGTTTGCAACGCACTACGCCGCGGCGTCTTCTGATACACAATTTCCGTTGTTTTAGGCCATTATATTGCCTTTCTTCTGGACTGCACTCTCTTATCTCGGTTTTAATTCCTTCTATCCAGCTCTTCCTGGGCACTCATCTTGTCTTTCAGATCAATACGTCATCTTACGTTATACATGAATAGCCCCTTGTCTCCTGAATTGGGAATGCTGGCATCTAGATGGCGTATGTATAGAGCCCTATAAACACGGCAACATTTCTGGTGCCATGGCTTCTATGGGAAGTGGATATCAGTAATTTTCTCCGTGTGAGCAACCAAATAGAGCTTGGAAGAATTGATTACGATTACCATGATCTCTTAAAGATTAGATCACGTTCAGTTTTTCTAGCGATTATGCTGCAAAAATATACCCATTTCCATCATCCATTATTTGTGAATAGAGAAATGAAATTGTACGAAGTGGGAGATTTTTAAATGAAAGGGTTGATATTGATCCGACGAACCAACGAATGGATCAATGAGTATGTTTCCCGTTATAAAGCATGATGATAGCAATGTTGATGATGCATAAATTCTAATAAAATAAATAATGCTTTGTTTTACTGTCATCGTTATTGTCGCCTACAAAATCTGAACGTCGTCCATTTCAAATGCAAATCAGTCTCCCGTACTAAAATGTTGTCATGACTTGGCCACTTTCTGTGGCTTCGTGTGTAAACTGCGGTAAAATATTGCTCGCCAACGGTTGCCATAAATCCATTACCATTGCCTGGTGCTGGATTTCAGGTTAGTTCTGGCACAATAAATGTTTCCGAGTGTCAGACCCATCTTGCGCAGGTGTGGGAGCTAACAGCTTTTAGTTGCTGCAGGAGCATGAGAGCAACTATGCCTACGGAGGAAGGGAAACTATCGTCTCAAGCAGTTCACGCTGAGTGAATAGGAGACACGGACCTGCCTCAACATTCTGCTGAACGCAAGAGATAATGCAGGAAGAAAAACATTATCTACGAACTTCAGACAATTAGTTGTACTTAAAGCAGCCATACGTGCCGCTGTCATTTTTACTGTCGAAGCAGTAAACATTTTATATGACGGACGGATGAATAGCTAATCTAACGGTCTCCAGTTATACTGTGCTAAACATATGCCATCTACACTCAGAAATTCACAAATTACGTGAGAGGAATATCAAATCTTGGTTGGATTATTATCCTTCGGACGCAGAGGGTACAGGCATCGACTCTTTCATGGAAAACATTGCTAGGGTAACCTCAAAAAAACCTTTTCCCTGTGTGTATAGTTGCGAAGCTCCCAATATTAAGTCGTAATTTAATAATACCATATAGACGTGTACTGTGTACATTACAGTGTACACATAAATAAATGTCTCCGCGTGTACACTGTACACGCGGAGACATTTATTGTGCGAGAATGGGCCTGCAACCCTACTCCAGGCCATGAATGCTCGAAACTAATGGGGGGAGAGCAACATTTCACTCCTATACACAAATGATGCCACGGGCAGTGACCGAGTCGCAGAAAGAGTTACGAGTGGGTGACTACTTTGTAATTGAAATGGGTATCTTTCTAATTATATTTACGAAAATTAACAATTATAGAAAAACTATGCATTATTTATGTCTCTAGAGGTACTCTCATCATCGCTATTAATGAAAATCATTTTATAACGGTAAAAATACTTGATGATCACATATTTGTGTAGAATTACTCATAAGAGTAAACAATTATCACGAATGAAAAATTAAAAGTAAAGTGATTTTAACTCTCGTTTATTTTTTTGATCAATATTCAAACACACATATACACATTTCAAAATTATCCTCACCGTTAAAATTTTTCTTCTCTATTCACTAACAAATGAAGGCCCATTGCAAGCGATTCTATTGCATGTCAGCAGATGGCTTTCAATAGAATCACTTGGATCTCTGGAACCAGGGATGACGCCCTGTGTATGAGTATGTTTCCCCTTACAAAGCATGATAATAGCAATACTAATGACTAATCAACTATAATCAAATGAATAATTCATGGACTGACTGTCATCGTTATTTTCGATGGCTGGAGCGGTAATCATGGTTCATTGAGTTCACATTTTAATAATTATTTAAGTGAGTTGAAAAGAAATTCTCTGACCATATTTCACTTAAGTGTACATGTTTACGCGTTGGAACTCACCATACATGTGGTAATGGAAATAATACAAGAATTATTTATTTTACCTTTTTCGTCTTAATTAAGGGATTACTTGAGGTGTTGATAATTATCGGCGCGGTATTCGAAATTTAGAAAACATATTGAATGTGTTGATATTAAATATTGGACTCGGCATGACAACTTGGCATTTGTTATCAACAATTATAATAATTAGAAATGTATTACTTTGCGTTTAGACGAAAATCTGTCAATATGTGTTCGAACTATGGCGAAATGTATGTCATGTGCCATGAAGCTACGTGTTAAATATCATTGCGTTTACAAAAAACCGAATTGGTAGGATGAAAACTTTTCACTTTTGTCTAATGATATCACTAACGCAAAGTTTCACGGAAATCTGTACTTAAAACTCGCTACAACCACCTTAATGTTGATGTCATAATTTATTATAGCAGACCTACCTGACACAGGTACGTGAGATGCCAGATTTTCGTTGCTGCAGGTTCTGTAAAGCAACGCAAGGAATCAGACGCAGTTCACGCTGAGTGGAACGCCGACGCGGACCATGCTGCCTCAACGCCCTACAGAACAGAACGCATGAGAAAGAGTAAGAAAAAAGCATCCAGTATGAAACTGGCTTAAGGGAGCAAAGAGAAAGAGGGAGGGAACGCATGGGAGAAGAAAGGAGGCTAGGAGGCCATGGAGGGGTAAGGCTGAAGGAGAGAGAGAGAGAAAGAGAAAGGAGGAGGTGGCGAAGTCGCTGAAGAGGTAGACTCTTAAAATATTCAACGCTTGGGTGGTAGAAATGGAGGTGTAATTCGCGGGTTCCACGCATTATGCATGAGATTCGAGACGAAGCTTTGTCGGGGGGTACCCAAAGGCCAGCTAGGAAAGAGGGAGCTGCTGTGAAAGGGGGGGATTGAGATGCAGGGGGGGAGAGGGGGAACGAAAGGAAAAGACCGTAGGACTTTCAGGTGGTCGACCTGGTTAGCGCAGTGGGTGTGCGGGAGGAATTTTTTCTTTTTTTTTTTAAGAGTTGACTGTGGAGGAGGGGCGTGGGGTATATACTTAAGTGGGTTGGCGTGGGGGGCATAGGGAGGGGGTGGGGGAGGGACTCAGAGGTAGGGAATAGCTGAGGTGGAGATGGGAGATATAGAGAAGTACGCAGGAGGTCTTGAAGAGTCGAGAACGTTGGCCCAACGGCGGTTTCCATGTTCTACTCACCCCACGTTAGGCTGTTCCATTCCAACTGCGTGAGTTAAAGGAAATGAGAAATCCTACGTTTTCGAATGTTTTTTTTAAATAATTGACCTCTGGATGAAAAACACCATTTCTTATGCTTGTACTAATTAAAAAAAAAGCTTTTTTTGATTTTTTTCTGTCCTCCACCTGGCATTGGTTGTAGCTTTATAATGCCCCGTTTCTACTACTCATTTAGGTATCAGAGTAAGAACCTTGCATTCATTCCCACTACATGGGCGACACAGTTGTAAACTTTGTGCTGCCCCTTCCAGGAATTTCAGCTTACAGGTAAAAATCAAGCAGTAAATTTGAAATGGAGTAAAAATTCCCACATCCATGATACTTTTTACAACATTTAGCATATTTTCAATGGCTTTCTTCTCTAAAAATATTAAACAAAATAACATTACGCCCGTATTAATTTTGTGTTCCTTTTCTAATTATCGCGCTTCACATTTTATGGTTCATTTTCTGTAACGCCAGCGCCAACTGATTTTCGGTGGGCAACGATAGAGACTGTTTCAGAGCTCTACATAAGTGCATAACCACTACGATTTTGGCCCACAAGCGATTGTGACAGTATCAGTATTTCGGTTAGATCGGCTGGATAGAGGTAGTCAATCAATCTACATCTACATCTACGAAGTACCGTGCAAGCCACCACTAGGGTGTGTGGCACGGGGTGATTTCACATCAGGCGTGCAGCACTCGTCCCAGCACAAGTCAAAACCTCGCGCGCTCCCACTGGCGCTAGGCGCTGGCCAAAAGCAGTCAGGAGAACAGTGATCAGGAGTCAAGTTGTGATATTTACATTGACGGTATAACCATGCTCTGGAAGATATCCAAGTAAAGTTGCTTTTTTCCGAATGAAAGTTCGTTTGTGCTCACTTCTATCAGTAACTACTGTTGTCATTTAAAATTCACAATATTAGTGCAAAAAGTGAACTGTTGAAACTTATTCTGGTAGTAGCTCCAGTATAGTCGTCACTTAAAGGCATCCTTATAGTATTGTGTGGGCGTTATCCTGAAATGTTTTATTTTTAAATTCCAATTTTTACAATTTAAAGTTTCTGAAAATATTCCTACATAGAGGTCATAGATGAAGATTTAAAACAGAAATGAACCCAAATCTCTGCCCTGACGAACACCCGCTATGATGGGAGGTAGTTTGGGAAACTCTTCTCCGATTAAAACTCAGTATGATCTCTCTTTAAAAATTCTCATGTATATAATTTAACCTTGCTGCCTATCTATGAGAATTCCTGCCGTTTATTTAGTAACCTATCATGTGATACCGCATCACTTCCTTGGCATTGATTTATGGCTGCAAACGATGCATTTATATAAGTGGCATATATAAATAAAAACATTTTAAACACTTCACTGTGGCACTACCAAAAACCACTCTCTCATTGTCATTTCTTTTTCGTGTCTCATTAGCCCACCTTCTTTCTTGCCATTTTCTACTATCCGCTGTACCCATGTCCCAATGAACTCTTGCTATCCTCTCCTCTTTGGCCCTTAATCCTCTTCTACCTCTACATAGTACCCTTCAAACCACCTCAAGAGTGTGTGGCAGTAGGTGAATGTATATCTTTCTTCCCTCTTTACAATAATAATAATAATTTCTATATATCTTACAGCCAAAGCCAATTAAAAGATATTTATTAAATCGACGAGCACACACAACCATGCCCTGGGAGGTGTAAATTTCCTCCCCGGGATTCGAACCCGCGACCTTCGGTTTTGTAGGCGAGGACTTTACCCCGCCGCCATCGAGGCCGGCACCGCTTAGCTTCCATCTCCTTCTCGATATTGAGCACCTTTGCTGCCTTGGCTAAACTATTTTGAGTAATTCTAACCATGGCCTTCCCTTTTATTGAGCCCGGGAGAGGGAAGGGCAATAGGCCCTATTGAAAAAGTTCAAAGGGTCTATTTACCCCGTGGAGAAGTCCGATATCCTTCCCTCTTTGTCTTTGAGCGTAGAATGCCAACCTTCGTGATTAATCTTTCTTACCCTTATTCTTCCTGGCCCAGATTTTTTTAAGCCCTTGTTGCTAATTTTTCTTCCCTTTCCCTGAATTTCCGTCATGCAGTCCTTTCGATCGCAATCATTCTCAGCTCTAAATTCTCAACAGATATTTTCGCCTAATGTTACCCTTATTATATGTACCAATTATTTTAGATAATTTATTCCGTTCAATTATTACGGTACCTAACTTGTTTATCCATGCTCGAGCTCTACGTAATCCTAGAGTTTACGTATTGACTATTTCCCTTCTTTTCTATATCAATATAAAGTGTTTCGAGTTCATATATGTTCTAACTATATCAACATTTGCATATTCACTTTATGCCTAAGGCAAGTATTTTCCGTGAAAAATATTATTTTCCGTAATAATACTTAATATTCATGCATGCACATTGCGTGGCATGTGAACAGGTTGTACCCAGAAACGGAGCGTTCTCGAAATAGTAATTAAGGTGGTTTGAGCGAGATAGTTCCCTACTCATAGTGGAGGCCCTATAAAAATTTTAATTTTTGATTTCAGCATCTCTAAGAAGTATGAAATAAATTCTGTAGTATTAATGGCGCAAATATGTAGTTATATATGACCAAATATTCAGTAATTAAATAAATATAACCACATAAGTCTCTAACTTGACTCATTTGTTCCCGCCGTATGGCTGAAAACCCTTCAAAACAGCAGGTTGTATGCTGTTTTGAAGTCCTATGGTGAGGAATAAATTATGTTTTATAAATAGTTGAAAAAATATGTAATCTGCACACCATTAGTTTTTTGACGAAATCTAGGTGCAAGAAGTTCCTAATTTTTTAATTATTCTCCCTGTGGAGCACACATCCATAACCTATCCCATGTTAAACAGCTTATATTTTTAGGCAAATTGCTCGAAAAGTAGTTTGGCAATGGGTTGATATTTTGATACCATGGGAAAGATGATATTTCTTTCTTTAAAATGAGGCCAAATTCATCAAATTCTAGGTTAAACGATTTTTCGCTCAAATTCCCTTAAGTGACTGGCTGTTACAATTTTGAGGAATAGTCAGTGAAGTAGAGGTACCAATTCCCAGGCTGAGGGAAGAAAAGATCATTCGCGAAGGAGCATCACCAATAAAAGAGAACGTTAATCTTAGTTATGTTTTTTAAGGGAGTGAAGAGTCTGGTATGGAGCACTTTGGATGTGCAAATAAATGAGTGAAGACAATGCGAGTTGAAAAGAGGAGTTAGAGCTGTGGGCTTGAATGAGGATACAGAAGATGCATTGTAATGAGAGGAGTGAAAAATATGAAGTTCTTGTAATGGGTAAGTAGAGAATATTTATGGAGGGAATAAGGAGAAAGCAGAGTAGGTGGTTTTCACGGGTAATGGGGTGATACGATAGCGGGTTGTTGGGCGAGTAGATGCTGAACGCCATGATAAATTTCAGTATGCTGAGTAAGTGGGTAAATGAGAGAAAAGGACTAGGCTTTATGGGATGAGGAGAGGTAGAACGTACGCCAAGTCAATGCAGGTAGTATAAAGGAGAGTGTGCTTGCGATTTCAGACTTTCAGATGGCAGTTTTATCAACTCATTCAAGCTTACCTCTTATGTTAGAATGTCTTAAATATTAAATAGGAATACATTAGTAGTGAAGAAATGGTATTATTTTTCTGGAGAATCATTATGGAAGTAGTTAACCAAACAAGTCTATGCAATAAAAGATGGTCTCTCTCTCTATCATCGCCGCGGTAACTTTCCATAGCCTATTTCTATTGTTAGGTTTACATTTTGTAGATCTAGGCAATGATTTATCTGTAATGAGTAACCAATAATGTTGACGATCGATGACTACGCGTTACGACGGAGTATTGTACTTTTCTTATGTGCAATCATTAAATGGGCCACATAGGGTAGAAACCACTAGCTGGTGAATGTAGTGGTAATGGTTAGAAAATGGTGTTTTTGAATTGCCAGCATTACTTGACAAATCAACGTAGAACTGTTAACCATACCATAGCATGTTAAATTACTATTTCAAAAATCTCAATTGAGAGGAAAATCTAAATGGATCATTGCATAGAATTCCAGTCTAAGAGGATAACGTGTACATTTTGTATTTATCACTATTGTATTTCGTCTCAGCGGTTGACTTCACCGAATTACTGTGGCCAAAAGTCCCTGCATACTTTTAATTTGCTGGTGGTAGGTAGGTGGTTTAAAAATTGCTTTAGCCTCTAGAACTGTGGCACCACACACCTGCATACTAGTTCTTTATGTCACTGCGTGCTCAGTACTCTCGTTCCTTGGAAGCTTATGCGTATTCATGGTGGAAGGGGACGCCTAAGATCTTAATTGGTTGAAGTTCTGGGAATGATGAGGAATCTGGGTTCGAATTTTAGTCAAAGTGAATAATTTTTGCAATGTGTTTATTTCAATTTTGCCTTTTTTCTCACATGGAGATTTCGTTTAAGTTACTGTTTCGGCAAACACTGCATTGCTTTGAATATATATATATATATATAACTTTACGCCTAACAGTCACAAGTGTTGGAAATAATAAAGGAACTGTGGGGATACTGCGTAGATGGAAATTATTCTAGCTCTAACACAAGGATTGATTTAATAAGGATGCGGGGATTTGCCTATATGGAGTGCAAAGATGACCGAAATCCGATCATACACGTATATGCGAGTTGAGGGTTATTTAGTTTTGATGCGAACATTTCCTGCGAAAGCATGAATGTTTTGCTGCAGGATACTGTTGTTTACAAATCTTTACCGATCGCTGTGTAATTTGTAAGCCAACAGCATGTGATTAAAGCAGCAATGCAAGTTATCCAAGTGCAGATCATCAACGGTATATCGTGTAAATAACCGTGGGATTGGTCACAGTGCTTCAATGCATTGTGGGAGCAAGGGAGGTGTTGATGGGCTGCCTGGTTTACTGATATGAGTCACAATCGTGCCTTTAAATATGCTTCATATCCAAACGCAAATTGTGTTGCTGTCGTGGAGGAGAGATTGGAACGGATTTAATCTTCTTGATGCGGTGTGAGAATTGCACAGCTGCGCATTTATGAAGTCTGCGGCAGTCGGCATGGTTGTATATCCGGGAATTCATGACACAGTAAGAATGAGGCTTTGGCCAGATTTATTTGTTGCTTTAGGGAGAAAAATATATATATGACTGCATATTATAATAAATTTTTGATAACTTTTAAGGACACCCTGGGGCAATTATTTCTTGGGCTTCTATCACATGGCATCCTTCAACATCTATGTCTTAACTTCATTATTAGTTAGTCCATATGCTTCTCAAAACCCATATGCATTTTTATCATTAATGTACATTCTGCACTTCCCACAATTATTGCGAAGAAATGCTCACAAATGGCTACAACCATCTGGTTGAAATCCTGATAACCCACTCAAATAAAATCGTTTATTTTTAATCTGTCGACCACTATGCTGTCTCAGAATTATCTTGGATTAAAGATCTAGAGGTGCTAGCCATGGTTTGAAATGTATCACAAATTATCTCTTGTAGTTATTCTTATTTCGTATATCGTCGTGGCTCCAAGGGTTCACCGGTGGTTACGTAACTCATTAAAGGATCGCACGTCGAGCGTGGTAGCAGTTAGAATCAAATAACACTCAAAGTCTTATATAATGACATTTATTTAGAGATATTACTCTTCTGGCGTTATAACTCCGCGTCCGGGGTGCCCTAAGCAGCAACGGCGACTGGTGGTGATGCTCGGTCGGCGGTCGTCCGCAAGGGCGTAGTCGGCTTCCGGTGCACGGGTGCGAGGCAGAGTAGATAATCCACGAAGCAAGTGCCTTCCAACCAATTGAGTGAGTAAGTGTACACTGTACGTGTCTGAGAGTGAGCCGACCCCACCTCGGGTTTATATGCGGAGGCTCTCATATTGCACAAATAAAGAGAGCTTTCGTGCAGCTCCCTCTCCCTCCGGGAATTTTTTCACGTATAGGTGGTTTACGCAGTACATTCTCGCGGCTGGCTGACCGATTATGGAGCGGGCCGATCACGCATCCCCTTATTATTGGCCCGTCCACTTGGAAGTGCCCCTCGTCAGGCCTACAGCCAAACGCTTTGGCCCTGACGATGACACTTTCACAAAAAATGGCAAAAGGGCACCCTATCCCATCCCTATGCCATGAAAAAACCTTTGTGAGAATCAATCATTTTCACTTCTTTTTTGATGGCTAAATTGATATTTGCATGCAAAGGCAATGCATCCCAATTACGTATTTACATTTTTTGTACTTGTTGCATACCGCTAATGTGTCGTTCGTGTACTTCCACTTTATTGCCAAAAATTAATTTTTGCAATAATAATCTTTAGTAAGTTCTCTAGCTATGTTTTTTTCACTCGAACCAATACTTGGTTGCAATGGGATTAGATTGGTGTGGTAGCTTGAGTTTCTGGCTTTCCAATTCGATCCCTACTTGGGTGCTATGTGGAGAGTATTTCAAGTGCAGTGCTCAGTCCGTCGGGTGTAACGTTCAATCATGATCCCCTAGGCATCGTCCGCTATGAATAGGCATACACCGACGCTGGGTTTCTTTCTAATCCTCATCCATTCAACAACTAATCCTTCTTACAGCAGCACATTGAACGTGTTCTCATGTCAGTCATTTTTCACCTTTTCAGATATCCATCCAACCAACCTTGGTTATTTGTGAACATACTGTAATGTCCATACTGCCTGCTGTCCGTAATACTTATCGGTGGCATGGATAATGATACTCATAGAAGGTTGTCTAATCCTTAAACTTATTATTATTCACAATTACCAGGAATGTATAAAAATGTTCACTCCTCCAGTGCGGATCAATTCCCTGGTGACACTGAATGTTCTGTAATATTCTGCCATCTATCTCGCGGTTGGGTGGCAGAAGGAATCGTCGTCGTCAAACTTTTATGATTATAGATAATATGACCAGGCATACCGATTTGGCCGAGAGACTACTCGTTTTGGAGTGTTTTTCCCGGTGTATCGGAAGGCTGAACGTTAAATAAAAATTATAACCGATCTTAGAATATTCTATTTCCATTTATTCAAAATCTCTTTTAAAAGTGGAGCTAAAATATTTATTATTTGCATAAATGCAACTAAAATACTTATTATTTACATGAAAATAAATATATCCTTTCATATTTAATTTATTTAACTTTTTAAAGACTTGATAAAAAAAGAAATTGTTTATTCCAATTTTTTAAATATCCTAAGCTTTTAAAGAAAATCACCAATTAAGGTCAAAAAAAGTGATTCGTGTAGGATTCTAGAGTGACAAGTTTTCCAACGCATCCCTTGATTAGAAAATTACAATGAAGAAAAATTTTCAAAAACTAAGTATTTTCCCGGTTTACTGGATTAAGAATCTGGAAAAGACTTAAATTTGTGGTTACATATTCCTTATTTTGCGTCAATCTTTCGAAGGGTATTTTATTCCATTCTAAAAGAAATAGATGTTAAGATGTTAACCATTACCTAATAAAGGGTAGTTGACGTTATCGTTTTTGTAAATTCTATCAAACAATAAGTTGAATACGATACGATAGTTGCATATTCGAACAAAGCTCTAATTTGGCAAGATTTTAGGCATCTGAAATATCATATTCGGCGGATTTTACGTAAAATTAATAATCTTTGGTATTACATTGCTCTTAATAAAACGCATTTCTAATACTCTGTGGCTATATTATATTCTCAGAAAAGCTAACAAATGTCTACAGTTTTGTGCGGTATAATACTAGAAAATATTAATCCAGGACATAATGGATGGTTCTTGCGATGAATCACTAATCTAGGTCACACCTTTTCTCAACTGCCACTTGATTTCCAGCACTCTGCGTCGACTTATCTCGTGGATGAGAAATGTCGGCGTGCCATAAGCAGAGGAACCAATTAGAGCCAAGTGCGGAATAAGATGTCTTTTGGGTGGTGGTTGAACTCACTCTGCCTCCAAACTTGATTAGCACAGACTAAGGCACCATTACCGATTTTGTCCTATTCTCTCTCTCGCATCTCAAATCTGCAATGGAGGTATTTATGATCCGCTGAAACAGTAGAAAAAAACATCACGTGCTATAGTTCCCGGGTTAGAGATTATCTTTGAAAATTACTGAGCACGTAAAGTGCATCAGCCTTATTATCACAGGGGCATCGAGTAAATCCCTCTTATTTTGGCGATGTAATGAAATAAAATCAAACTGAATGATTGGAAAACATAAACTATTAATACTAAAGATATCTTATCCGTTGACAAAGAGAAAAATAGAAAATATTGATTTGTTTTAAATAAAAGTAATTTTAAATAAAATGAGGGGAAACCACGTGCACAGATAAGCACAAGCAAGGACTAAGATCATACATTTAATCCAAAATCACAGTATGAAAGGACCAAAACCAACGTTTAAGTTACGCAAATCAAGTGCGGCACTTTGGCTATGGCATGTTAATTGATTTCACAAACAAAAACTTTTGGAAATGGTTTAGTATTACATTTGTTTTCGAGGATTACACTTGATAATTGTGATAGTAGCTTGCACCGTTGTAAAATTCTAAGTGCATCAAAAATAGACTTTAAGTCACCATATAGCAATAGGCTTTGGAAGATGAAACGAGTATTATAAAAAAACGAGGAATCCACCGTCAATTTCATTTCACTGGAAAAACATAACCTAAAATGTGAAGACCCACCCATACATTATTTCGTATTCAACCTTGCTGAATATTTCATAATATCATTTTGAATTCTTATACATACTGAGAGAAATAGAGGTTTAAGTCTAGTGGACGGAGCAAGGTCCATATTTTTTTTGGCAATACTGAATATAATTTTTAGTTTTCATGGGACGTACACTCACCACTTATAATTTTCGGTACATTTCCTTTTCGTAACGAGCATTTTATTTGTGCATTGTCACTTACCTTTCCGCCATTTTCGCATGTTAGCAATAGATTTGTTTTCATCATGGATGTCGATCGAACCTTCTTAAGTGCCGGATACGTTCCATACCAGTTTTTACCATCCTTTTCCTCTGCTATCTTCATCATCATAAACTGGTATTCGGCCTACTGGCAGGTCCCAAACACCACAGCTGTCTCCAATTCGTCCTGTCCCGGGCCTCTTCTTTAGTATCCTTGTACTTTCTCCTTGTCTTTTCTGTATTGTATCTGCTATCTTACGCTAGCTAAATAAATACGAATAAATAATTACCTAAATTTTTAATTATCAATTCTAAAAGGGACAGAGACATTCAGGTACAAGCTTAAATAGCGTGCCTATGTTGTGATTCAAAAATATAATATCGAGATATGGAATGAATGGATATGCGAACAATGATCTGTAATGAAGAGGCGGCCTACATTGGATTTTACATAAAATATTATTCACATTGTAATGAAAATATATGGTGCAATCAGCGTAGGATACTCTCGATTGTGTGAAAAGACTTATGCGCGTATAGTTGTTATTCCCTGTCGTTATTCTCGTCGATTTTGTTCCGATATTCATTGCATATTACGTTACACTATTGGCATTTTGCTGCAAGCGGAAATCCGTTTGATGTCTCCCGTCATCAAGCAAGCTCAATAATAAAAATTATATTATTTCCAAAGTGGGTGAAAATATACGTGGTTTTCTATACCGACGATTTTGTGGATGATTTTGAGGTATGCGAGTGAACTGCTGCGACTTGATCACAATGTTACACTTAAAAACTTTGTACTAAAGTTCTATCGATTGTTCTCCAAGCGATGGAGTTATATCACCCAATACCTACGTCGTCATGAGAGAGAACTAGCTTTATCCCTGCTTTTTATCTTCGCATTCATTATCCTAAAGTCCCAAACTGGTACTCGGCTAATTTTATAAACTCAAATATCATATACATAAGGGGTTTTTGTCTATTTTACTTCGGATGATTCTTTTCACGCTGCCGAAAAAATATAGTTTCTTCTTCTTTTTTTTTAGTTTTGGTCAATTTCAAAGTCACTATTTCATCGTTAACGTTTCTGCAAGTTTATTGCCATATTCAGGGCTCATTGACATAAACCATAAAACAAAATTAACAACATTACCAAAGAAATAACGAAAACGAAACGAAAACATAATATTGCCATATCATACTGGATTAGGTCCTTTCTCTTGGACTACAACCTTGTCGTGGTTGAAGGGCTTGCGTGCTCCGATGACTCCTAGAGCTGCACTGGCGGGAGCATTGTTCCTGGTAGGGTCACCCATGCCAGATTGGTCGAAGGTTAGGAGACAGACGAATGGTAGTCCGCGCAGCGTCTGTACCTCAGTGAGGCGGCTGCAAAAGGCGTCTGACCCCAGTGGGGCGGCCTCTGAAGTGATGGTGTCACGTAAAAAACACTATTGAGTAAGGCCAAGGAATACTACCTCAATTAAAACAAAAACCTTGAAATTATGGACAGTTCTCAATTGATAATGAATCCTGGCAACTACGGGACTCGGCCAAGAGGGCCGGGTGTCGTGCCTGGCAGCGGTGGGAGCAAGGCCCCTGCGGTCGTCATCACACGAAATCCTTGCTCAGACGAAGCAGCAGCAGAGGAAAAGAAGATAAAGAAGAGGAACGAAACTATTAGAATTGGCACTTGGAATGTTAGGACTATGCTGAGGGCGGGGAAGCTAGAGAATATAAAGCAAGAAATGGAGAGGGTGGGTGTAGACATCATGGGCCTGGGTGAAGTAAGATGGAAGGATGACGGGGTTTACTGGAGCGGCGAATATAGAGTAATCTATAGTGGAGGGAATGAAAGTCAGCGCGGGGTTGCATTCGTAATGAATAGGAAACTAGGTAGAAAAGTAGTGTATGCAGAACAGGTGAGTGATAGGATAATAGTCGTGGAGCTAAAAGCAGAACCAACGAATTTAGTTATAATCCAGGTTTATATGCCTACCTCTAATCATAAAGAGGAGGAGGTAGATGGGGTGTACGATCAGCTAGAGGAAATAATTGGTAGGATACCAGGAAGTAAGCACCTGGTAGTAATGGGGGATTGGAACGCGGTGGTGGGTGAAGGAAGAGATGGGCGGGAGGTGGGCGATTACGGGCTAGGAAGAAGAAATGACCGGGGCGAGAAAGCTGTGGAGTTTTGCCGCAGAAATAACCTAGTAATTACAAATACATGGTTCAGACATCATCCTCGACGTAGGTACACTTGGAAGAAGCCGGGAGACACAGACAGGTTCCAGATAGATTATATAATGGTACGTCACAGATACAGGAATAGTGTTAAAAACTCGCATACTTATCCAAGAGCTGATGCAGACACAGACCACAACTTATTAGTCATGAAATGTCGGGTAAAACTGAAAAAGATAAGAATGGGAAGGAGGGTACGTAAGTGGAATACGGAGGCATTAACTGGGGCAATGAAGAAGAAGTATCGGGAGAAGGTGGATGAGATAATGATTGAGGATCATGGAGTTAGATCAGTGGAAGATGAATGGGGAAGTTTTAAAAATGGAATTATAGAAGCGGCGAAAGCAACGGTAGGCGTAGTGAGTGCAACTAAAATTAGAAAACCGTGGATCACGAAGGAGATGATCAGTGAGATGGAGGAGAGAAGGAAATGGAAGAGTATAAACTCAGAGCTAGGTAAGAGAAAATACCGAGAATTTAATAACAGGCTTAGAAGAGAAACAAAGAAAGCAAGAGAGGCGTGGTGGAGAGAACAGATCGACGCGTTAGAGAAATACCAAAAAGAGGGAAGAGCAGATGCATTATATAGGAAAGTAAAGGAACTGACGGGTGGTAATAAGGGAAGGGGAATTACAACGATAACAGACAAGACGGGAAAGGTAATCGTAGAACCGAGAGAGATCCAGGAGAGGTGGAAGGAGTATGTTGAAGAGCTGTATGGTAAAGAAATAAGGCCCAATAGGTTAGATATAGAAAGGGAAGACGATATCGACAGAGATGGCATCGGACCAAGTATCCTAGATAGCGAAATCGAAAGAGCTCTACGAGACATGAAAAGGAATAAGGCGGTGGGAATAGATGACATACCTGCAGAGTTTTTAAAGAGCATGGGGAAGAACGGAAGAGGAAAACTTTTTGCGCTAATTCGTAGGATTTATGAGGATGGAGTTTGGCCGGAAGACTTCGCGAAGACTGTACTAATTCCTATACCGAAGAAGAGTAAGGCAAAAACTTGCGAAGACTATAGGACAATAAGCTTAATATCCCACGCGGCCAAAGTAGTTCTGAGGATTCTTAACAGAAGGCTAGATAAGAAGGCAAATGAATACCTGGGTGACGACCAGTTCGGGTTTAGGAGAGGGACGGGAACGCGAGACGCTATAGCGGTGATGAGGACGCTAGTAGAAAGAAACCTAGAGTATGGGCAGGATGTTTTTGCATGCTTCGTAGATTTCGAGAAGGCGTTTGATCGGGTGGAATGGACGAAATTAATGGGAGTGTTGAAGAAATTAGGGGTCGATTGGAGGGACAGGCGTCTGATTCGAAATTTGTATATGAATCAGACTGCGCGGGTTAGGGTAGCCAATGGAGAATCGGGATGGGCCACGATAGGACGGGGAGTGAGGCAAGGGTGCCCACTATCGCCGTTGCTTTTTAATGTGTATTCAGAAGAAATGGTAAGGGAGGCTTGGGGGGAGGAGGAGGTAGGAATAAAGGTAGGAGGGGAGCTGATAAAATCAGTGAGATTTGCAGATGATCAAGCATTGGTTAGTCAGTCGGCCATGGGGTTACAGTCAATGGTGATTGCATTAGAGGTGCAGTGCGAAAAGTATGGGATGAAGATCAATCACAAGAAAACGAAAGTAATGAGATTTTGTAGAAGTAAGAAGGCGGGGCTGAATATAAGGGTGGGAGGGCAGAAGATAGAGCAGGTCGAGCAGTTTACGTATCTGGGTAGTATTTTGGAGGCGAATGGGTTTAGTGGTAAGGACATCAGATGCAGAATTGCGCTCGCTAAAGAAGCATTTTCGAAGAGAAGGGAATTGATGAGGGGGGGTCTGAGAAGAGACGTAAAGAAGAGGCTGGTGAAAACTTTAATATGGAGCGTGGCGCTATATGGGTCGGAAACTTGGTCATTGCGAAGGGAGGATGTGCGTAGGCTTGAGGCGTTTGAGATGTGGGTTTGGAGAAGGATGGAGAAGGTTAGCTGGATGGCGAGAAAGACGAACGAGGAGGTATTGGATATGGTCGGAGAGGAGAGGAAGCTTGTGGCAGAGGTTCGGAGTAGGCAGAAGAGATGGATGGAGGAGGTTTTGAGAGGAGAGGGCATGTTGAAGAGAGTGATAGAGGGGAGAACACTGGGGAAGCGTGGGAGAGGAAGGAAGAGGATAGGAATTCTGAACGAAATAAGAGGAGGTAGAAGATATGAAGAATTGAAGAGGGATCTAATAACGGGCCATTCTTAGGAGGGAAAGCGAGACAATGTCTCTGAGGTGGGATGCAGAATGGGGACTGTCCAAGAAGAACCTACCAATCAGCTGGTAGAATACTTGAATGGAATGAACTGGATTAGGTGACCAGGGTGGGATCCCGGTTCCTTATTTATCGTAACCCAATACGCAAGCGGCTCTAGAAGGGCAACAGTGACTGTTACTGTTCCAATTATATACTCCATCATTGAAATCTAGTGATATAGACCATCTAAGAAAAGTAAGATAATGACGATCACTTTTTTGCTGTAACAAGCGCAAATGAAAAATAGCGATTACATGAGAGAACGCGTCATGGAGAACCGTGATTGATACATTGGTTGGCATTGCCCCAGCATAATATAGTTCAAATTCTTGGGTAGAGGGTTTTTTTGGGTCTTGGAATTAAGGTCATAGGTGCAATACAGCCTTAGCAGTTAGATCACATGCCACCTTTAGTATATTTGTCTCTCATGCCTCAAAATGGTGTTTTAATATGGGCTTTACATTACTAGAATTAATTTAAAAGTATCCTCGGCGTGCATTCCCTTTTTTCAAGAGAATTAAAAAAGAGATCGATTGAGATTGTTACGTCTTCATCTGGGTCAACGTGAAATCCTACTAGCCACCCTGAGAGTGTGAGGCAGGAAATAGATTTGCTCTGCGATGGTATTCCTAATTCAAAACTTGGATGTAATTGAGAAAATTTGCGGTTTCAGGGAGAATTATGTGAAATTTTTCCATGTTAGGAAAGATGAAAAAATTATGCGAATTTCACAAAAGTTGGTTTATTCACGACCCGGGTTTCAACACATTATGTCACCTGAAGATGACATAATGTGTTGAAACCCGGGTCGTGAATAAACCAACTTTTGTGAAATTCGCATAATTTTTTCATCTTTCCTAACTTGGATGTAATTATAACATTGGAATTTACTTAAAAATGTCATCACCGGCGATGAAAATCATTATACATACGAAGTTAAGTTTGTTAGGCCGGTAAACTTTAAGTTTGCTTGTGTGCTTATTGAAACGGTATTTTTGTTGTTTACTGACTAATTATCAATGCATTAATGTAATTAGTGCTAAATTAATTTGAATTGAAAACACCAAATATTTTTTTTCGTTGTGATCACGCTGTAAAATATGCATGATAAGCATAATTGAATGATGGTGTGTTGTTATAGAAGGTATAGGTATGTACCATGTTATTCGTAATAACAAAAGCATACCATCTAATTTCAACAACGTAGTTGTTTATTTTCCAGTCCGTGAAGGTGAAAACAATTGATAATCAGCAAATTAATTTTTCTATCAATTATTTTTCATGTGTTTTTCCTTTGACCGTAGCTCACCACGATTTTATATGACTTCGCTAAAAACAAGTGGCATCCATTCGTCGTTAAACAAGCCATAAATATTTTGATGTGCCCTGACTCTACTAGAAGAAATTGATTCAGACAAATTATTGTGACAGCGTTCAAATGTTCTAGCAAAAGGACTAATGTGAATATCATCACAGTATTGTATACATATAGAGGACAATGGAAAAAAATATTTAATGATGCTTCATGTATATAGACTATGGATGAGTGACACTGTATTTCGGGGTAGCCATATTTATCTTTGGTTTTGCAGGCTTATTTGAAGTTCTGTCATTATTTCCCTGCTTTTTCGATTCCATTACAAGTTATTTTATTTAACTTTCTCTTTTTGAAAACTTTTTTGCATATTTGTCTTGTATTTATTTTATTATTGCATCCAGTCACTTGAACAGGAAAATCTGTGAAAACAAAAAAAAATGTGGACCGAAATGAATATAAAGAATAGAATAAACCTTTATTATTTTCTGGGACAAGTCCCGAAATGGAATTTTAATAAAAAAATTATTGAAAATAAAATTGGAAGGCATTGGTCATTTTTTACGAAAGAAGCAGGACTTTTGTATTGCTTCAATAATAAAGTAACGTTCTCTCTTAGTATTATCGTTTGAGCTGCGGCCAATGGCCTCTTTCAGTGTCAAATTATATGGCGTTACGTAATAGGTATGCTGAAACTGGAATCAGAGGAAGAACTTAGCCAAATGGTTTTGATATCCCTGGATGACACATTTACCGTACAGTACCACGTGAGCTCTTAAATGCAAGGTGGTGTCTGGGAGAATAGTGCATTCATTTAGGAAGGACGATGAGGGTGGGATTTATGAGATTAATATTGAATGCCTCAATGTCATAACGGTCATCATTGCTCTTCCTTATTAGCTTGTCGTCAATTGCTTAGGGTCATAGGCAAGTTCTTGAATTACGCACAGGTATTACGGAAATGGATATGGAAGTGAAAGCTAAAAATATGCATTATTTTACTTTGATTTGCAAAGTGAAAGTTAACTTCTTGCAGTGTAATATTAACCTACGAAACATTTTGACTGACATTTTAGTAAATTTTTCCCTCTTTCAGTATGTTTTATCAATTCATTTTATTGATTGGCCTTCCATCATTTTATGCCTCTTATTCGTAAGATAATTGTATTTTTGTTCTACTTTTAGGAATAGGTTTGATTGAACTAATCGCATATTTCCCCTACTAGGGTCACTTCAATTTCTGATGCATCGCTCTTCAGTTCTGCATAATACCCGCCTCACTTCAATGCGTCTTCTAATGTGTCTAATGTATATGCTCCTCCTCCCACTATTCAATCATTCTATCGTCTAAAATATCTTCTGTTTCAGCACCCTATCCTATTCAAAACATTTTCTTTCTTTTCTTACCATACAAATGCTTCTTTCATTTCTCAATCTTCCTCCACACCCGAATCTCGAATGCCCTTGTCCTCTTCTTTGCCTCTACCCCCGCTGTCCAAGTTTCAACTCCAAACACCACCACATTTCATACCACTCATCTCAGTAATCTTTTCATAATTTTATTGTCCATTTATCCTGTCCATAGTTCTTTCCTGGTTATGAGTAACTAATTTATGATTTCTCCATTCATCTCCGGTTGAAGCAACGACACAAAAAGATTAGTTTCCAAAAGAGTTACGAAACCTGTTAGTCAAGGCATTCGTGCAATATTCATCGTAAAATCATTTGGTAAATTAATTTTTTCCATTAATAACTAAATTTGCTAAGCCTAAAATATTGTGTTAATCTCTGAGCTCCAAAGGTTTCCAATATGTAGGATGGTAGTTGTAATGAGACGATGAATGGAATACTTCCTTGATAGAATAATTATTATGCGAAAAATGACGAGTTTATTTAATCGCGCTAACTATTTATTTTTTGCCTTATTAACATTGCATATGAACTTTAGCCAGCAGTAAAAAATAAATCATGAGATCGAGGTAATTCAGAGTTGAGATACGAAAAAGAAGATAGTTCCAGCAACCCCGAGCAAAGAAATTAAATCCATAACTCTATGGATCTCATAACTATCCATCCCCAAGGTAAATGTTTTTGCAACCCGCCATTAAAGACTTTAATTTTTGTAGGGCCTTCCAAAACTCGGTGCTTTCATTAGCAGATTTATTCGGTGACTCTAATAGTGGTTTTTCCCTTGGTGGTGGTGGGTCCTTTCTAAGTAACCTGCCACATTCAGTGGGTGGGTCACTTAGAAATTCTACTTATTTTAAACAAGTTTACTTGCAAACGATTTCGCTTTTTCTTTCTCTCAGCCGTTTTATTCCATTCTCTAGCATTATGTAACCTTCCTTCCTTCTCCATTTAATTTCCTCTAATGCGGTATGTTGTACTCCGCAATGAAAGAATCCATCCTACCGCCTCCTTCACCTTCCTTCCTATCATTTCTCTTCTTGTCTTTCATATATTCTTGTCGACACTTGCCTCAAAACTTAAAACAAAACGCTTTATACTGCGTAAATTTTCGTCCAGTATGCTATGTAAGAGACTAAATTGTCGCACCTTTTCTGACTTACTACCTCCTGCTCTTATGTTTACTGTATTTCCCTATTCTGAGAAAAGTTTGACTTCAATTGGTTTACCTTTTTGGAAATGCACGAAGTATGTTGATTGAATATGCATAGATGCAAGCAAAAAGGAAATTCACACCTACCTCTACCATTGTCGCGTTGAAGACAGGTCAACCGCCTAAATATACGCAAAGTAAGGGTGATTCTTGATTTCTTCTGGTGTATCAGCATCTCATTTCAGGATATAATTTGCGTTATCCGCGGAGAGCTATTATAATACCAATTTTTACATAGCGGTAGGTTTACTAACGTTTATCTAAACGTTAGTAACAATGAATACACAAAATCTTTAGTCAGTCACAACTACAGTCCTTAGTATGAAAGGATAGCCTTCCGTTTAAACTTCGGCCACCATGCAGACATTTATCCAATGGGAAGCCCGAGAAGAACTCACCAGAATAAAATGTTTATGCATGTCATAGGTTTTGTAAGAGTACAACAACGTCCAGCTGTAGTACTAAAACCTGTCTACCTGATTTTGTGCCACAACGCTACCAATATCGTGAATTTAACATTTTATGTGGGTATAAATGTTGACCATTAAGTTACATCTCACACAATTAAATTAATCTCAACGGGTCACGTGAAAGATGATGTGTTGTATCAACGCGAAACCATTAAGCACTGTCACACTCTCAATTACATTACCTATTCTAGTCTTCCCATTCTCCTTTTTATATTCGGATTCTCTCCCAGGCATAATACTTGTACGCACCGTATCCTGCCTCATTCACCATACTCCATGTCCTCTCAATCCTCTCGACGGCGCTTGCCCCAATAACTCCTTGCTCGGTATTACGCGCGTTGGGCACGCAAGCGAGGCGAAGTTCAGAGGTCGAGAGGGCAAACCGGCTGTGTGCATGTGGAAGGACGGTAGTTCCGTGGGGCTCAGCGGGGATAGGGAATTGTACGGCATTTTCCGGCGGCTCCAATACGGTGGTTGTTTCCGAGAGAGATCCCGCTCCTGAAAGCGGACTCGGGAATTAGAGAAACCACTCGGAAGTGGGAGAAACTGGGAGCCATCACGGAACTCTTCTGTCCACTTCGTTCGCCTCTTTTGTCCCATTTTCATCCCAATCCCATCCCACTCCTACCTTAAAAAAACACACCTTTTGGCCTTCCATCTAATTCTCCCCGCACCCTCCTTCCGATTCGCAGCCTCTTCTTCTCATTCTTTTTTATTTTCACCATCCTCACATCCCAAGCCATCGTCGCCGAGGCTTTTAACTTTACCTTTCCGACCAAATTCCTCCTCTCGTCCTCTTAATTTTTTTTGCCATCCTCTGTGCCATTCGTTGGGTGCCTTTCCCGGGGTTAGGATATGACCCTGTTTTGTGAGCGCAGGGGAGAAATTAACCTTCGCCATCCAACGTTTGCACGCTCCTACACTTTCGACCTCTATTATCCTAACTTCTCTCTCTCTCTGGTCCAGTTTTATTATTTTCCCGTTTCCTGAAAAGCCGTTTGAGTTGGATTGGTCCAAGTCATTCCGCAGGTTATGTGAAACAACTTGGGTCATGTGTGGCGCACCTGTTGTGCAGTTGTTGTATTCCATAACTACTCGTCCTTCAAATGATGGGTAATTGCTAGAGGCAAGCTTAAAAAGCCTCAATTTCATAGATTTGAAGAGTATTTTAAAGTACCTATTTCATATTCCTCTGTTTATAACTAATTATTTATCCTTTTACACACATGTAACATTTAACACTCGTAAATTATTGTATTTGAAAAAATCATCGTATTTGTCATTGTGAGTTCGTGCATTGTAAAAAGATAATTCCCTATTCGGAAAATCTTTTTTAAATCAGGTTATTATTTATTTTGCTTGGTCGAATATTCAGGTTGACTCTACGTTTATTACTTCAATACCTTCGTCTATCAGACAGTCAAAAGGTATTATGTAAGAAAAATTAATTCTCGAACAGATTATGGTTATAATCATTTGATCCCGCGTATCATTCACTGCTACCTCAAGAGCAAATGGAGGAACCAATTCAACCAAAAAACCCCTTGACTCTTTTGTCACCCAATCCCTTTTTCTTTACCCTTCATTGTCATGGTTGGTGTCCTAACGCCCTATTTTGAAATAGCGGTGAAATATTGTGGCAGTTTTTTAGAAGGCGTTTTTAGCGGAATAGACCATTCTCTACGAACTGGCTCTACAAGGGGGGGTAAGACAGCATCTAAGGTTGACTACCAGGGTTCCAAGGTCGCCTGGCTTTCCCTTCATGGCAACTTCAATGTTGCTCCATCTCACATCGACTTTCTAGTTCTCTATGGCTCTTAGTCCAAATGTTTATATGGGTTTCTCCAATTGGCTGTACTATTACAATAATATCGGTTCTTTCCTCCTCTCAAAACTTACGTGCAGTAATATTGGTTGGGTTGCCTAGCTTGTGCTGTCCTCTTCCCTCTGCTTCATAGACGACATTTTCAATGCGAGCCTTTCTCTCCTAGAGGTCACGCTTCCTGCAGTCGACTGCAGTAAATTGCTATTAGCATACTCGCTTTGCGTCGGTTCCCGGGATATTTTGTTGATTGATGAAGTAATTACATCAGATTTTCTCAAAGTTTAGGAACATGGCCTTATATATGGCTTAATTTTCGCTTCTGTTATCGAATGATTACGATGTGCCTATATGTCGCACCCTTAAATACATTTATGATCTTTATATTAATTAAAAGATGAGTGCTTGTAATTCCATTGTTTTTCTCGCATCTCCTTCCCCACTTAATTCCATATCGTTAATGCTTTCACTGCAAAATTAGCTCCTGTTTATTTTCTCTCGTTGCCATTTACACATTGTTTTCTTTGTTCGTCTCCTGATATTTAATCTCATTTCACATTCATGATGCATTCTGTTTTTAAAGGATGCATCCGTCCTATTTGATCAAATTTCCTCCTTCTTTGATTGATATCCGATAGATAGATAGTTTTTGGAGTGTCGGTAAACTCTCCTTTACTAAGTAATTTCATTGATAATCAAGATTTGTCCCGTAACTAATAGTATGCGTTCTTCGAATTATAAATGCACATGCCATTAGCCTGTTGATTAAACCAAATAGCCATTGAAGTAATTCTAAATGAAACTAAAATGGAATAGTTCCGTTAAACCTATCATTTTATGTGTATATCGATAACATTTGTATTGTATTTTAGTTTTAATTTTAGATTATGCTTAAGAGAAACAATCTTTAAAATTTCGACGCACATTTTGCTTCAAAATAGTTGAAGTTGAAGGGAAAATGAATTGATAATAATTTTAAGGGAAAAGGAGCTGATTCTCATCTGACAGATGCAAACATTATAAGTAGATAATGTCTTAACATATACCAGTCATTAGCATTAAGAATCTGTGAGAATCACCTTTATCAAACACATTTAAGATGCATACGGAAGTCCCGAAAAATCTGGTGGAAGACGTGAAATGATTCTCGCAAGTCGTGCTCCAACATTAGTAAAATTTTAACGACAAATCCGTACACACAATAACTTCACAGAAATTGGGCTGTATCATTTTATGTAGTAAGTCACTGAAAGCCACGAAATTCGTCCTTGAACCGGAAGGCTACCGTGATTTAGTGGCCTTGGGCAGAGGGGTTTACCGGAGATCGCATAGGATGGCATAGAACGGCTCGCCCGGACCGTTCTATACCCTCTTAATGGGTCTCAAGCTCATCGGCCGCACGTAATTAAGTGTCATCCACTAGCCTCTCGATTGTATCTAACTGGATTATATGACCTCCTAGGGATTTCCCAATCCCCATCAGCCACGGTCTTCATCGTGTCCTCAGGAAACTTGCGAGGTATTCTGATCATAGATCTCCCGATATTATTTACGAATCATCCTTATGTGCATTACAATCTTTTCCTTTGGAAGAATGGATCATTATATTTAAAACTCTTTCGTGAAGAAGTAGTTGGACAAACCAAGAAAATTAAATTTCTTCATTACCTTCTTTTGATTTTTGGATGATTAAAAATAAGGCTGTAATTTCCGTGTCTGAGAACATCAAGTGGAAAATGCCATTGTGCCTGAAAGTGCCCATTTTTCCTGGGCCTGTCGTGGAAAATATTTTGCCTTAATTGTAAAATTGGTTTAAATTATGTTTAGAGTAACTCATCTTCATTAGCGTGATGCGGGTGTTTAATTTTCTTCTAATTTAAGATGATTCTCTTCCACCTCACAATTACTTATGTCCATTCTAAGGCCAGTCCTGCCATTTCTTTCCATAAAGTGCCATAAAGTTTCCATTTGCCATAAAGTGATTTATTTTAAGATTAATCAATTTTATTAACTGAAGTGATTGAACCAAAGAAGAATTTTTTGTGTGAATTTTCCAACACAATCTTTCTCATTCTCCAGAAGAGAACGTCATTCTTAGCCTTTATGCCTATCCATACAATTAAGTTCAGTTGGATTGATGGTGCTTTGGATAGACGGATATTGAAGTTTTCTCATATACCAAGAAATAAATTTCCCAATCTCTTTCTACACTTGCGTGCAGCTCGTATGCACTCTGGGATTCTCCCCTCGCGTCTGGTAGTAAGAGGATGTATCAATGAACTCCAATCATTGTCAATTTAAGTGTAGATTATCACGCTTTGAAATAAGTTGGACAAGGAGAGAACGGGACACACATTGAAGATATTATAAATTTTAAATATACGATTATTTTTCTTCTCCAGAGGACACTTGAAAATGAGTTCCAATTAATGTGGAAAATACTTGAATTTCTTTCTATTAAAAATGATTGTTGCGACATCGGCTAGCGTATGGAGAAAGCAATGGACTGAGAAGGGGTTAAGGGAACTGAGATAGATTATCCCTCTTATTCTGATGGTCCAGGAATTAATTTTCATAGTGGTATCTTCTATCGATTCCGTGCTTATAATCTCATATGCTTGAGTTTCACTCTGTATATAAAAATTACATCATTGTGTGTTAAGAGTTATTGGATTTTCTCCATGTTGATTCTACTATCGCAGCAAAGTCTCCACACCCAGTTTGCAAAGTGTGTATCCAGAAATTTAACTTGAGTAATTATGTACAGAAGAGATTGTCGAAGAGTTTACTATGCAGTATTGCGTTGTATGGTACAGAAACGTGGACTCATGGGAGAGGAAAACCAGAGTAGGCTGCATGCATTTTAGTTGTTTGTGTTGAGAAGAATGTAGAAGTTGTGGTGTAGGGGAAAGATACCAGACGACGAATTATGGTGGATGAGGAGAGATAACCTATGGAGGAGATTAGAAGGAGGCAGACTATGTGCTTGCAAGAGATAATGAAGGGCAAAGGTCGTGATAGAGGGGAAGATGCTGGGTAGGTGGGGAAGAAATAGAAGATGTTTTTTGAATGGATGAAAAGAGGTAGGACATACCATGAGTTGAAGAAAGTAATTGTGTAGATAGAGGTCTCCTGAGCTTGTACAACATATTGTTTTTACTCTCTTCCATTTGAACATTCGGTAACCGGTAGTTAGCTCTAATAATGATAATGATACACTCTAGGGTCGTTGGTCAGTTGGGATATTATTTCTCATCCATCGTAAATCTTTTCCTCTCCGTTTTGCTGGTTTTTGGGGAGGTGAGTGACAACTAGGGGTAATTTGCGGTATTACGGATGAGAGAAGGGCAGATTGTTTGGAGAAGGTTAATGTGAGAAATGCTGGAGGAGGGGATGGAAACTCATCATGAGCATTGTACTGCTCTCATCAAAAGTCTTAAAGAAGTCTTAAATTTGGCGTATCATACTCCGGACAGAGAACTAAACTTTAAGTTCTCCCCACATGTAGGATTGCCATAAGGGTGAGGTAAAATTTCATGACGTCAGCACGTTAAATGACACAAGAATGAAATAAATGATTTTTTAGATATTAAAAATTTGTATTTTATCATACAAGATACAGCACGCATTTTACTCTCTATAATTAAATATTTTTATTAAAAAATTTATTCTGAAAAACATGCGCTATTAACTAGAACACGTATTTTTATAAGCCAAAATTTAAGGCAATCCCACTATATCAGGACGTATTGCAACCCTACTCACGTGGCACTTAAGTTAGTGTCGGTATTACAATCCGAGCAATTCTGAACATTTTCCGCCACTTACGGGAATCGAAGTGGTAACTAAGGATAAAAAGCCACTCTGTTCACCGCACTCAGCCAATATGAATTAGCAATACCAGAGACTAATGTTTCTTAGCGAATAATGTATAAGACTATGCTACATGTACATACAATATTCATCATAAGATATATAGATCGTAGGTCTAGTAATGTGAAGAAATGACTTTCTAGTGATTGAGAGAGTTATTTATACATCATGCTCACACATAGGACCGGGAAATTCGTAGTGTTGAAATTATAGATTTCATTTTTACAAAGACTGGAAAAGTCAGGGAGTTATTCGGTACTAAAATGGTTGAGACCCTGAAAAAGCTGAATCTCGCATATTCCTTTACCCAGAATCAAAATTGAATGAACGCTATCGAACGAGCGAAAAAAACTGTGACCGAGTCGGCGACTTGCCTTGTGACGCAGCAGAACTTTTTCCTTTCCCGCTCGACTTTATCCCCAAACCACTCCTTTGATTCTTTTGATACCCGCATCGACAGAGGCGCCTCTCCTGGGGGGAAACAGAATGAAAAACATTTGACAAAAGCGACGGCGAATAAAGGGAGATGTCGCGGGTGACAAAATATTCGAATGAAAAAAATTGAGCTTCTTTCTTTCTTTGCCTTCCCTCTCTTCTCCATTACCACTTTCCTCGAATCCCTCTCTTCGTTTCACCCGTTTCTCTCACTCAACCGGGCAGTTTGGAAGGTTTTTTTTGATCCGCCATCTTTTTGGTCCCGCCATCCTCTCAATATCTCCTCGCTTTTTTCTCCCCTTTTCATTCCCATGGCTTGTTTCCCCTCTATTCTGTGGACCCATCTCGCGGATGTATATATGCATTTTAAATATAAGCAAGAAGGGTATAAGCGTCAAAGGGAAAAGGAGTGGACAAGGAAATAGAAAATTTCCCTTCTCTCATCCTATGTACCCTTGCCTTCTCCATTTTAGCTCGGAGATGAAATCAACACCCACTCGGATAATTTCCTAGTGTTCGCACGCGTCCTGTGCACCGCTGGTATTGGATTTTTCGCCCTTCAAAAGTGGGAATGCATATGTAATTTCTTTTCCTTGTATGAATTTCTTGAGTCCGCAGTCTCTTACGAGTACTTTAGGGATCCTATGTGCCGAATATTTGGTGTAATTTGATCAATATTGCTAGATCTTGAGTTTGAGCTAATATTTAAATTGACTGTGCCTAATATCAACTCCGCAATAAATGCGAGGCTTATTTGCGCCATGTGTTATGAGGCCTTCTTGTTATATATGTTTTTGCCGTTGCGTTAATAGATAGGTTGTTCTTTTAACACTGTTTACCTTCCCTCTGAATTTTTACTCAAGATTTGAATGAATGTATTGGCGGACTTTTTTAAAAATTTTATGCAGAACGTCCAATATTTTTGTTTAAATCATTATTTATGCTTCATATGAGTAACACGATCCACTCTTTCCAAGCATATTAATTCAGTAACAAATTCCAATAGCTTGAAAACGAATGTTCTCTTTGAACATGGCATCCAACTAAAATTTGACTTTCACCATGATTTCATGCTGATGATAAACATTTCAACTTTCAACTGAATAATTATTATTCATTTCTGGGTTGTCATTCCGCACGTACAAAAATAGTATTATATATATCTTCTAAATGATTATATTTTTGTGGATTTTTGTTTGATAAATACCGAAAATATTACTTAAGAAGCTTCGTTTCTGTCCATTTTCTCTTACTTAGCCAGATTCCATAACGGCATTCAATCTTACTGTCTTATTTTCCGTGTATACGCACTTTTTAATCATTTGTAATTTAACCACCCATAGGTTTATTCTGGTGTTTTTTCCCTCGAAAACTCACCTGATTGCAGTCGCATACTTTCAGATGGCAAGGATTTCTTTTATTGACATTGTTTTGGTGGTTAAACCAAGCAGTAGTTTCAAAAGAAAATGTTAACTTCGCCAACAAAGCTGATACTAGAGATATATTTTTGCCTGGAATTGAGGTATTAATCTAAATTTTGTTGATATAAGTAACATTATTTTTATGGAAATTAAACTAATAGATTTACTGTAGCTCTCTCCCTCTAACCTTTTAGAGACTATGACAAACATCATCCATTTTACCTTTGTCTTATCTTAATATTTACTCTTGTAATCACTGCTAAATTACTACTAAATATTTTTACTTTCACACTGAATTTCAGCTTATGGAAATATCTATGTATTTTAAAAATATAGATTTAATCATTTTTGTACTATCAGCTATATTTGGGAAGTTTACGCCTGTAATTAGATGACCCTATAATTAGAATACTCGACAATAATTATCAGATCCTACAGATTTGGGGAGGTATTCCTAGTTTTGCTCATTTCCATGCCTATTTACCCTAGGTAATCATTGTAGATCATTTTCGATCTTATAATTGAGCCATTGAGAGCAGAAACGATGTCAGTCAGTTTTATACCATAGTTTTGTGAGATGAACAGGATTCCACAACCTGTATTCTGTTGTGTTTATGGATTACATGAGTAAAGCTTCAGTGGTTTCCCAATACAGAGCAGCACTCAGAGTTAATATTTTCCAAAAAGTCACGATTTTTTCTCTCAACGGTAGTTTTCATTTGTTAGATGTTTTTAATTTTTATTCTACAGTGGTTGATTCTGTTGCATTCTTATACAATTTACTTGATCGCAGTTTGATGTGTTAAAAGCTAGAATACCATCGACGATAATGTTATTTATAATACTCAACCAATCACTCGCGCATATCAAAAACATCAAAGCTAAACTGAAGCTGTTCCAGCGAGAGTTATCCAACTATAATGGTCTTGGTGTAAATTTCATTTTATGTGTAGTAGCATGTATTCACAGAAAATAAACTGGAAAACGTTTCATGATGATTAAACCGTTGCTTAGTTCTCTTTCACTGCCCCAAAGCTTTTGGCAATTCCTTTCAACTTACCCTCTTCCTACATCTCTTTTAAATTTATAAAAAGGGCTCCAGCAACGCCCTTTTTCATTCCTACCTCACCTCTCTGTCTTTGGACCCCAGCAAAGCATCATTCGATCTCACGTATCTTCCCCTCTTTTGATTCCTTGTCGTACGTGAAATTGCATCCCTTATAAGCACAAACCCACCTCTCCCACATAAACACACGATCTGGTATTTGCACGTCCCCTGGATGATCCAGTTCCAGCCTCCCCAACTTCTTAAAATCCCTATCACCACCGACCACAGAATCCAACCACGTGTAAACTTATTCTTTCTCCTAAGAGAAGGAAGCGATCATATGGTTGTGTAATGCATCAATACGATATTGATGCGCCGGATAAATCGCACTGGTAGCTTTTTGTACGATCGATACGATATTATGCGCCATTTTGTGTTGTGCGATATAATGCAATGTCATGATATGTAATTTGATTACTAGATTTACCAGGGTAATGTACCTGTTAAGGGTGGTCTAAATGGAAGAGATAAAGACTCCTCTGGATCTCTACGGGCGTAGGCCATTATCCGTTGACACGATTTCATTCTTTATCTCTGTATTCGTCCTATCTCTTTTCATCCCGTGCACAAATTGTATCCTCTTTCTTCCCCTTCTCCACATACCCAACATCTTACCCTTTATCACGGTCTTCAGCATCCCTTCGGCTCTCATTGCATGCTTCAACTACCTACTCTCCCTCCCTCTAATTTCCTCCAGAAGTTTTCTCTCATCTATAACCACTTCCTCGATTATCTTAATCCCCGTTAACCGCTCTTTCGCAATTTTCCTCTACACCCAAATTCCGAACGCCTGCAGCCTATTCTCATTCTATTTTCGCAACTGTGCCTCCTTACAATTTAATTCATAAGCTTCCTCTGCAAACCCACTAAGCACTTTCTCGTTTGTCTTCCTTTCCACCCACCACACTTTCTACGTTCTACCCCACACCTATATCTCACATCTACAAGCCCGGAGTTTATTCTCGTCCCTTTTTCTCAGTCAAATTTACTGCGTCGTTATACCTCATACTTTATATTAGAATCTTCTCCAGCCTTTTTTTTGCAACGTCCTAGTCGTCAGCTCTCTTCTTCTGCCGAACGCCTCATTCTCCAACGAGATTCTCCTTTAAATGTCTCTGCCTCTCGGCCCATTGTCCTCCAAAATACTACCAATATGAAGAGATATTTTGGGATATCGTGTATTACGCTGTGTAATGCGATATAATAACTTGAGCTGTGTATGTCGATAAAATGCGATGTCATGCGATATGTATATACGTTCAAAGTCCATGTATCAAATGTGAGGATATCCATATCCCAGCCCATGTATGCGATGCCTAATAATATCACAATTAAATATAAGATGCGATTGGATATGCATTGCAATACATCGCGCATTTTGAGAGGTGAAGTGTATTACACAATAATGCAGTATAATGCGATTATACAGTTTGTACGTCGAATGTCCTCGAGCGACAGTGTCACTACCCTTTCCTGACCCAGAAAGCCGTCCTCGCATGGTTTAAAACGAAGTGCTCCTCCTTATTCCACGCCCAAACAATTGGAAAGATGCATAAAATGTATTTCTTATGCTTAGACATTGTAAACGACAAATATATCGTCTTGGACTCAACTATGTAATCTGCACATGTATGCGTCAACCACACACGTTAGTAATTGTCTTTTTAAAGGGCTTACATTTTTTAAATTGTCGCGTGTTCCAAATCGGCATCTCGGTGCCCTGGCGTCACTGCACGGAATCGCTTCTTTAATCGACATGCATATCAATAAAAACGATTGAATCAAACTAATTCAATGTCTTACCCAAAGTAAATTCAAACGAGTTTTTCGTGAAGTTACGAAAAACAAGCCAAACTTCGCAAGAACACGCTTGCATCTATTTGCTGGAAACGATACCGTTCCGTGACGCCGGGTTCCCGATACCATCATGCGTTTCAACGCCACCAAGCCCACGTAGTTTTGTAAACTAAATATTATAAGGATGCAACATATGTATTCTGATTTATATTCATGTCATGTAGTGTTTAATAATGCTTTGAATACAAATAGTTTTAAAGAAATAATGAACGTTCCTCAATCTTCGTCAGTTCTCGACCTTCCCTTTCTCTATTATTCGATGAAGTCATCCATATCTCCACTTGTGTCCCTACCATCCTGTTTCTTCCTCCGTTTTTTTTTGCTCCCCTATTCATCCATTCATCCAGCGGCACTCCACGCTCTTATCCACGTTCGGTGATCATGCGTCCGTCCGTCCACTTGCCTGTGGCATCGCACGCTATTATTCTCCTGCGTCCACGTCTTTTATTTGGGTTTACCAATGACTTCATCCATTTTGTTCCGTTCCCTCACCATCCACTTCCTCCTCTTTCTAAAGCCTGGTCTACACGTAACGTTTTGTCGTTAGTCTTGCATGTTCTGGAAAGACTGACCAACAAGACTGACGCAAATCGTGCGGCTACACTGCTCAAACTTTCGCTCAGACTTTCACCCAGTCTTTCGCTCAGTCGTTCTGAAATCGTCAAGGAGGAAGAAATGTTAGTGACGATAATTGCACTATGTGCCCAAAAACTGAAGAAAAAAATAAAGTCTGCTCATTAAGGTTATAACCGACTGGCAGGAGCTACAAGGACCTTGAATATACAACAATAATTTCGAAACAAGCTCTTAGTCTCATCATACCAGAAACCTGTGAAGCTACATACAATGTTCTGAAAAAGGTATATTTAAAGATAAGTGAATAAAACGTTCGCATATTTCGATTTTTGAAAGAAAAACTAAGTTTTATTAAAATAAATGTAAACTTCGCAAAAAAATGATGATGTAAAACCTTTGATGAACATCAGCATTTGTTACTTTCATTTAAAAAAAGAAGTTTCAAGTATTTGCTCCTACAAACTGAAATATATTTTTAAATTTCACGATCAGTTAATAAATGCATTCAGTTGGCTATAAAATTTTAAATACACATTAACTGCTTGAAAAAGTCAACGTAATAAAGAAAACAGAAAACTTTTTATAGGGATTGGATAACTTTAGAGATTGTTCCCGAAATCAGCATAGTACGCCGAAAATCCTGGTAATATAGAGGAATTCTTCACATTTGCATTAGTACTACTTGAAATTGTCATAGGCTGAACTTAATAGGTAACTAGGTTGTGGAACCCATCGTGCTATTGGGAGGATTTGTCTGATGATTACAAGGAAAACTCTGTTGTATTCAAAACTGCCCTCCGGAAAAACCAGCATAGTTCACAACTTTAATGTCTTACGTAATTTCTTTCAGTTCAGCTTCAAAGATAACATCGTTAATAAGCTTTATTGCAAATATACTTCGGCTCCCTTTTAGACCACGTAATTTTGCTCTAAATATTTCCAGTAAGTATCAAATTCATCATCGGAATGAATGCTTTCAATTTCTCTCCAGCTAGTTAAAGTACTTCAGTTATTGGATCATTGCTGAATCGTTTCCTCTTCCTTGTGATCGAAGATCGGCCGCTGGACGATAGTGTGTTACAGCTTGACACGTTTTTGCTGGCAGTTTCTGTTCTTCCCTCTCCTGGTGCTGGAGGAGCTGCTAATACAACCACTGTTTGTAATTCCTCTTCAGCTAATGATTCTTATTCATCTTCCCCATAAACACAATAAAACAAGCAATTTTATTTTTATAAATTAAACCAAAACAATTGGAAAAAAACTATTTGACTTCGTTGCTACAATTTTCCCGTTTCACTTTTATTTCTTTGTCTTTTTCAGTTTCTAACGACCGAAAAAGAATTTATAGACATAGCTGAAGAATAAAATATGAAGTGGCTGTTTTTTCAATGCCTTGATGTAATTGACGGGAAGCATGTGAGAATCATACCAGCTCATAGTTGACCTTACTATTTCAATTACAAAAACACCCACAGAATTTTACTCATGTAAATTGCCAACGCTAACTGTGAATTTATCTCCTGTGATGTTTGAAGAAATGGCTGGGTTTCGGATGGAGGAGTCATTGCAAACACATTGTTTTATGATAAATTGACACAAGGTAGCCTCAATATTCCTAAAGTAGAAAAAGTTCAATTAGTTACCAATCAGGTATTTCTATACGTGTTTGTTGGCGATGAAGCCTTCGGACTGCGCTCTGATTTTCTTAAATCTTATCATAGAATCAGCTTGAACCGTGACACACGAATTTTTAACTATCGCTTATCAAGAGCTCGAATTTGTCATTGAAAACATTTGGAATAATGGAATCTCGTTTTAGAATTTTGCAAACTGCAATAAATTTGGACATTAATATAGTTGACACCATAGTGATAACTTGCTGTATACTGCACAATTTTTCAGGAGACTATGCTCTCGTAACTACTCTTCACCTGATGTACTTGACGTAGAAAATATAGTGGATGGCTGGTATTAGGAGCGAGATGTAATCCCGACGTTATGCAAAATCCTCAACTTGGCAGGCGTGGTCTAATTCTGGAAAGCGGAAGAGTAGTGAGAGACAAATTTAAAATATACTTCAACAATGAAGGGCCTATACCATGGCAAGACAAGGCCATTACGTAATTTAAAACGTATATAGAAAGTGCAATTCAAACCGGAATGGATTTGTCATATGTGAAAAAAGTATATGTATTTTGCTTAAAATAACATGATAATAATAGAAGAATTCAATGCGAGAGATTAATTTTGAATATCCACTGTCTTTCTGTTTTCTAACTACGCGTATATTTTTTGTTTTGTTAAAGATATTTACAAAACTTAATTCGTTAAATTTTGCGTAATGGAGGCAGTAAAGAATAGTGTTGGCAAAGAGAATAAAAAAGGTTAATTATTACCTAACTCCTTTTCACAACTTAATATGTATGTCCGTGATCTGCTCACAATCAGCAGTTGGCCTTCGTTGTTTAGTAGGAAAGTAAATGAAAGTAACATAGAGGTTTGTAGATTTCTTCTTTTTCAGCTCCAGAACGCTTAGATGCTTTTATTTTCGCACACTCTTTACGGTAAACTGTTCGAAATAGGTTGATTTATTTGGTAACCGACTCTTTAGTTGCTCCACGATCCACTTCTTAGCACTTATTAACAAAAGCGGTGTATGCCTGGTTTTTCTTGTCTCGTGTGCTTTAATCTACTGATTTTACTTGTCAGAAGGAAGGAAAACTTTGGTACAGTTCTATGAACTCCGTAAAAAAATCGTGAGACCAGTGCCGTTGGTCAGATGCAATTTTCTTTCGCAAATTCACACGCTACAATACCATTTGCAACCTCCAGCTTCGCCGATAGCGGACTGGCAGGGGAGCGAAGTTTGACCGATTAGACTGACGCGCGTCTACACGCACCGACTTGTATGCAGTCTTGCTTGTACAAAAAGCTCCAGCTCATCAGTCTTTTGCATGTTTGTCAAACTTCATTTAGCTCATGCAAAACGTCCAATTTTCCGTCCCCACGTAACGTTTTGTTTGAAAAATCTGGCATGATCATGCAAGACTGACGACAAAACGTTACGTGTAGACCAGGCTTAAGGAAGAATAGTGACGAAACAGAATTTGATAGAGGGCTCGCCAAAAAATTAAAACATAAAAGGACCCAATTATTGTTCGAAGAACCAAATGAAATGCAATATAATGAAATTCGATTTTATGAATAGGATCCTGAACGTCGTTAATTGAATTATTTATGAGGCTCGTGTTGTTGAATTCTAATTATCAATTATAAAAATATTGTTAAGCGGTGGGTATTTGCATGCTGATAACAGTAACAGTGATATTCCTCATTATTTTTGTTATTTATTGCAGAATACGTAATTAATCTGCTGTAAGTAATGCTGAAATTAATCTCGTCAAGGTGGTGTGAGAGTTAGCCAATTTAAAATTTATTTGATACATTTTTAACTATCAAGTACTCTCTCTTTTGCAGTTACAGATCCTTAGATTGGTTTTAAAATAGACCTCCATTCCTCTCTTTTCTGAGCTTTCCTTTTCATTTCTCCATAGGATGTTGCCCTAGCATCCTTCCTCGCTTGCACCAGATATTGTTCCCTTGGCCTCCCTCTGTATCGTTCCCCCTCCATCATTTCCTCTAACACACTCTTTACTAGACTCTCGCGTCTCAATATATGCCCCACCAATTCTGATCTTCTATTCACAAGACTCTTCCATAGTTTATTCCCCTTTTCTTTTGCTCTCTTAATCACCTCTTCATCTTTAACTCCGTCCATCTAACTGATTCCTAGCAGTCGTCAATAACGCCACACTTCTGAAGCATCCAGTCTTCTTCTTTCTTCCTTTGCAATGGTCCAGGTTTCACGTTAGGGTGGGTCGAAAAAAGTAAATTTTTTTTCGGAACGCTTTAGAGCGGAAAAGTTGGTTATTGTAAAAATATGGAAAACGGCGTACTAAAAATAGGTTCGGTTAATATCTTCCGTTCGCGCATCGTACTTAAAGTTTATGATAAATTGCGAAAATCACGATATTATATATAAATACAGGCGGTCCTCGACTTTCGTACATTCGACTTTCGTGCAGGTCTTCAGGAACGCATTGTGTACGAAAGTCGAGGACTGCTTGTATATATACAAATTTTATGTGTTTCCCATCCTCTTTCTTTCACCATCTGTTTGAACGAAATATTAATTATATATATATATATGGGTCATTCCACCTCAATTCAACAAACGTTTGTCCCTTAGGGTCTCAGATTTTAATAAAAATTGGTGTATGGGTACAATATTAACTCAAACTGAATACCCTCAAACCGTTTTGTGAAAAAAAATTTTTTGAGAGAATTATGCATATTTTAATTTTTTCGCATTTTTAGCAAAAATCCGTGCCTTAAATCATATTATCACTTATATCTCCGCTTGTAATTTTCATAAAACAATGATTAATAGCTTTTATTAAATGAAGTTATTGGTGGCGGCCGATACTTTGTGGAATTCCATTATAGGAAAAGGATAAATTACTTTGCACTTATTCCACTGAAGAGTATTATTTATTGAGCCAACATGTTTCACTGCACTGCAGCATCATCAGGACTGCTTACAAGATAGATAACCCTCAATATATAGTCACATGGGGGAGGGAGAGGGGAATGGTAATGAGGGTGGGGGTGGAGGAAAAGGCGTTGTATGACCCTTGGGTGTGCAGGTGGGAAGGAGAGGGCTGGAGGAGGGGGTGAGGGAAGGGGTGGAGGTTTTGGGCTGAGCGTGGGTCTGAGGAGAGGAGGGGGCGGGGGAGAGGATGACTGACCGAAGGTGATG
The DNA here is from genome assembly GCA_963573305.1 of Pyrrhosoma nymphula. NCBI lineage: Eukaryota > Metazoa > Arthropoda > Insecta > Odonata > Coenagrionidae > Pyrrhosoma > Pyrrhosoma nymphula. Next base: position 46,194,522 of record OY754334.1, read on the forward strand.
GGAGGGTTTGTTTGGGATTAACTGCGGGAGGTCGAGGAGTGGGGAATGGAAGGGAAAAACGTGGTCATTAGTGATGCGTTCTTTTCTCCTCACGGCCGATATTATGTACAATTGTTCCAAAATATCCATTCTGGTCCCCTTGCTCTCCTTATGCGTCATTTCCGGGATGAAGTCAGCCTGATGTCCTTCAGCCAAGAGGTGAGCCGCGAACTGTGACTTCCCCTCCTTCTTCTCGTAGTCCTTCTTGTGCTCGGCTGCTCGGGTCCTCAGGCTTCTCCCAGTCTGCCCAAAATATGATGCCCTGCAATCGGCGCACTCTAGCCTGTAAATGCCACTTTGGTCCATTGTGTTTATGGAGTCTTTCACTTTCGGGAGTAAGTATTTAAGGTTTGTTGCGTTGTGGAAGGCTGGTTTGATGCCAAGGTGTTTCAGATATTTGCCTAATCTTAGTGAAATATTCCCAATGTAATTTATTTTACGCCAGCGTTGGGCTTTCTCTGGTTCAACTGAATAAATTTGTCTGATGGCTGTTACTTTTTGCTTTTTAGCTTCTATTTTATTAATTATTGCCTCCGGGAAACCGTTTGCTACGGCTATTGATTTTATAATGCGTATCTCTTTGCCGTATTCTTCCTCGGTGAGGGGGATGTTAACGGCCCTGTGGATCATGCTGTGGAAGGCCGCTAGCTTCTGACATGGGGGATGTTTGGAGGTGGCGTGGATAACATGATCAGTACATGTTGGTTTCCGATAGATACCGAACATGTGTTTGCCATCCTGAATGGATATGGTTAAATCAAGAAAATTTAATGTGTCATTGACTTGGAGCTCAACTGTAAATTTTATGTTTCCGTGTCGAGAATTTAATATTTTCAAAAAATTATTCACTTGGCGTTTCGTTCCTGTCCATAGGCACAAAATGTCATCCACGTAACGGAACCAATAGTGAACTTTCTTCAAGAGTGAGTGGTTGACTTTAAATAATTCTTTTTCGAAATTGTCCAAGAAGATTTCTGCTAATAGAGGTGATAGGGGGGAACCCATAGCCAAACCCTCATTCTGCTGGTAGTGATTGCCGTTGAACACGAAATAATTTTGGTTTATACAGAGTTTAATGAGATATATTAACTCCTTAATTATATCTGGGGGGGCCTGGGATTGTATCAACACTTCCTCTGCAAGCTCCACTGCTTTTTCTTTGGGAACACTGGTGAAGAGGCTCACTATGTCGAACGACACTAACCAACCTTTCTTCGGGGGTGTCACATTGTCTAAGTAAGTGGCTAGTTCAAGGGAATTTTTGACACTGTGGGTGCTACGGAAATTAGTATATTCCATAAATTTACTCTTTAGCACTCGGGCGAGAGTATGTGCTGGTGATGAGATACCAGAAATCACAGGGCGAATAGGGATGTCAGGTTTGTGCACTTTCGGCATGCCGTAGAAACTAGGGGATAGAGGATTCATCACTATCACTCTCCGTATTTCCGTCGGCGATAAAAGGGCTTGGATATTAGAAAGAGCGTTTTTACACTCTCTTTGGAATTTAGCCGTGGGGTCTTCTTTAAGTAATACGATGTTATTGGCTTTGATGAAGTCCATACACTTATTGATGTAGCTATGGCGATCCAAGATCACTACCGAATTCCCTTTATCCGCTTTCATAGCTAAGAGTCCATTATCGATTAAAGATATTTTCAAGGATTTAATGGTAGAAACTTCACTTGTGTGTTGGGCAAACGAATTCACCATGTTTGCGGCCTCGGTTTTCAGAATAGAGCCAAGGGACTGAGCTATGACGTGTTTAATCGTAAGGTCTTCACTTCTCACTGCCATTTCACAATCCACTATAAGATCAGCAATTTCTTTTGCCCCATTGGGAAGGTTGGGGCAGTATTTAAGGCCTTTATTTAAAATCTCTATTTCTTTAGGTCGAAATTTGTGGTTGCTTAAGTTGATAACTTTATCATAAAAAACAAAAGATGAGGGCAATTTAGAACTCACAGTTTCCTTTTTGCTGGTCTGATTCTGGCGTTGGTTGAGGCATTCCAGTTTCTTCTTCACTGTCTGCAACTTCTTAAAGGCGATCTCACTTGCTAAATTTCGAAAGGTGTTCGACGACAGTGTTACTTACGACTGACGAAAAAGAATTATTTAAAGTCAACCACTCACTCTTGAAGAAAGTTCACTATTGGTTCCGTTACGTGGATGACATTTTGTGCCTATGGACAGGAACGAAACGCCAAGTGAATAATTTTTTGAAAATATTAAATTCTCGACACGGAAACATAAAATTTACAGTTGAGCTCCAAGTCAATGACACATTAAATTTTCTTGATTTAACCATATCCATTCAGGATGGCAAACACATGTTCGGTATCTATCGGAAACCAACATGTACTGATCATGTTATCCACGCCACCTCCAAACATCCCCCATGTCAGAAGCTAGCGGCCTTCCACAGCATGATCCACAGGGCCGTTAACATCCCCCTCACCGAGGAAGAATACGGCAAAGAGATACGCATTATAAAATCAATAGCCGTAGCAAACGGTTTCCCGGAGGCAATAATTAATAAAATAGAAGCTAAAAAGCAAAAAGTAACAGCCATCAGACAAATTTATTCAGTTGAACCAGAGAAAGCCCAACGCTGGCGTAAAATAAATTACATTGGGAATATTTCACTAAGATTAGGCAAATATCTGAAACACCTTGGCATCAAACCAGCCTTCCACAACGCAACAAACCTTAAATACTTACTCCCGAAAGTGAAAGACTCCATAAACACAATGGACCAAAGTGGCATTTACAGGCTAGAGTGCGCCGATTGCAGGGCATCATATTTTGGGCAGACTGGGAGAAGCCTGAGGACCCGAGCAGCCGAGCACAAGAAGGACTACGAGAAGAAGGAGGGGAAGTCACAGTTCGCGGCTCACCTCTTGGCTGAAGGACATCAGGCTGACTTCATCCCGGAAATGACGCATAAGGAGAGCAAGGGGACCAGAATGGATATTTTGGAACAATTGTACATAATATCGGCCGTGAGGAGAAAAGAACGCATCACTAATGACCACGTTTTTCCCTTCCATTCCCCACTCCTCGACCTCCCGCAGTTAATCCCAAACAAACCCTCCCATCACCTTCGGTCAGTCATCCTCTCCCCCGCCCCCTCCTCTCCTCAGACCCACGCTCAGCCCAAAACCTCCACCCCTTCCCTCACCCCCTCCTCCAGCCCTCTCCTTCCCACCTGCACACCCAAGGGTCATACAACGCCTTTTCCTCCACCCCCACCCTCATTACCATTCCCCTCTCCCTCCCCCATGTGACTATATATTGAGGGTTATCTATCTTGTAAGCAGTCCTGATGATGCTGCAGTGCAGTGAAACATGTTGGCTCAATAAATAATACTCTTCAGTGGAATAAGTGCAAAGTAATTTATCCTTTTCCAGCTTTTATTAAAGCTAAATCTATATTGAATGCAAACCTATCAATAAAAATTATTTCCTTCTATACCCTATTGTTGTAAATTACTAATGTTTAAAACATTGTTAATAAACTTTTCTCAAATAATCCATCTCAGAATCGGCCGAAACTCTTTTTCCGTTATCTAAACATATTCAGCTAAGTATTCCAAAAAGAAAATTTAGTGGCAACTCATAAATGCGTTTTTTATAAATATTTAAACATTTACAATTTTCTCTCGCGCGGCCCGTGTATCAAAAATTGTTAATACACTTTTCTCAAATACTCCATCTCAGAATCGGCCGACACTTTTTTTCCGTAATCTAAACATATCTAACTAACTATTCCAAAAATAAAATTTAGTGGAAATTTATAAATGCGCTTTTTATAAATATTTAAACATTTACAATTTTCTCTCGCGCGGGCCGTGTTTCAAAAATTGTTAATGCACTTTTCTCAAATACTCCATCTCAGAATCGGCCTAAAATGTTTTTCCGTAATCTAAACATATTCAGCTAACTATTAAAAAATAAAATTTAGTGGAAATTCATAAATGCGTTTTTTACAAATATTTAAACATTTACAATTTTCTCTCGCGCGGCCCGTCAGCTTCCCATTTGGAATACATGCAGCAGACACGTGATGCATGCCTAAAAAAGTTCCTCCCAGTCTATCACTTGGCCCTTTACCATGCGATGTAGCAAAGAAATGCCATTCTGCAGAGACTGAAATCTTTCCTGTGAAGAGATAAGTTCTGAATTTATACTTGTTTTATAATGAGCAGCAACCATCTGAATAATATTTTTCTTTTTGATGCTTCGGAACTTTCAATTTCAAGAATTTAAGAAGAAGTTTTTGAAAAACATGTACAGTTGATAGTATATGCTTCAGGCTGTCTGATATGATTACGAAGTTCAATGGGATTACATTATCCTGGACTTTAAGTCGATAATTGCAGGCAAAGAGGTGAACTGCTGCTTGGCCGTTATTCCAAAGCATACCTTGCATGCTGTCCTGTAAAACGAAAGCGTAATTTTCTGGAAAATCTTCAATGACGAGAACCTGCCCCACTTGGATGTTATGCTTTACATTTCTAAGAAAATCAGATTGATTTTTAGCAATGTAGTCATGTGGCTGAAGTTTCTGTAACTTTTCAATAAAAGTTTCAAAAAGTTATCGGTAGATTTTGTAAAACATTCTAGGGTGCAATGGTTAGCTTGCACCCATTGGTGGTAAGTAATGCTATCAATTAAATTTCCATCAAAGTGTTCTTCTACTCAATTCAACATTTGTCGCTGATTCGGGGAGGGCTTCTAATATAGAGAGAGAGAAACATTTATTGAAGGTTTTACGATGTATTGAAGGTTTTACGATGATTTATTGAAGGTTTTATGATGTTTGCATACATATATAAATACTCCCTCTTACTCTTTCTTACTCTCTACCTAGAGAAAGATGGACGCTACTGTCCTTCGAAATATCGGAAGTTTTAATTTGTGAGTGTTCTTTTTTCCGTTTGTATATTTTTTATCGGCCACCCTCTTGGCATTTGTATATTTATCACCCGAGTGATTCTCCTAGAAGTTTTATATATATATATATATATATATATATATATATATATATATATATATATATATATATATATATATATATATTTCGTTCACTCACTCACACACCGCCTTCAGGCGAATAAATATATAATAATTTGAACAGAAGGTGAAAGAAAGAGATAGGAAACAAATAATTGAAATTGGACGAAGACACTAGTGATCTGGAAGATGGTACAGCCGAGAAATCAGAGGGTAAAAATGTGCCGTGACTCGAACCCGGAACCTCCCGATTTCGCGCCGAGTGCTCTACCAGTTGAGCCATCAGGACACTTAGATTTACCATGATTTCGGCTTGGGCTTATAACAAAGAATACCCCTTCAAGCTTGAGCCCGTAGCCGTGGCCTCTGGATGGCACACAAGGGCAGCTATTCCATCACCATGAGAGTAGAATTAGACATGGATACAAGAATATATATATATATATATATATATATATATATATATATATATATATATATATATATATATATATATATATATAATGTCTTGGTAGAAAATCGCTCTCGGCGACGATGCACATGCATTAATAAAACAGTGATACACTAAACAAACACAGAAACACGCAAAAAGGACACTCACAAAAGAAAACTTGTACGTTTCGGCGTCAGGACGCCATCGTCAGCGGTAGAGGAATCGATTCCTCTACCGCTGACGATGGCGTCCTGACGCCGAAACGTACAAGTTTTCTTTTGTGAGTGTCCTTTTTGCGTGTTTCTGTGTTTGTTTAGTGTATCACTGTTTTATTTATGCATATATATATATTTATATATATATATATGCATATATATATATATATATATAAATTCAAACTTACAGGAGGTAGGAGAAATAGGAAAAGATAAAGAATTCGTTCTTACGGAACGTTTCGAACCAGTTGGTCCTTCGTCAGCTCTAGAAGTCAGCACTTCTAGAGCTGACGAAGGACCAACTGGTTCGAAACCTTCCGTAAGAACGAATTTTTATCTTTTCCTATTTCTCCTACCTCCTGTAAGTTTGAATTTATATATTTGTGGCCAATTGGCGAAAACTTCCAAAGATTATATATATATATATATATATATATATATATATATATATATATATATATATATATATATATATAATAAACTTTGCCACAGGTGGGGCGGAAATAAATATAGAAACACAAAAAGAAGAACACTCACACACTATACGTTCTGATATTTCGACAGCCGAAAAGCTGCCTTTCTCACAGAAGGAAGGATACAGAAACTGATTCTGTATCCTTCCTTCTGTGAGAAAGGCAGCTTTTCGGCTGTCGAAATATCAGAACGTATAGTGTGTGAGTGTTCTTCTTTTTGTGTTTCTATATTTATTTCCGCCCCACCTGTGGCAAAGTTTATTTTTATTTAAATTATCGCGTGTGTGATTTTCCACGAACTCGTATATATATATATATATATATATATATATATATATATATATATATATATATATATATATATATATATATATATATATTTTATTTTTTTATTTTTTATATATGTGTGTGTGTGTGTGTGTATCTGCTTCAGGGGTAAAGTTTTGAAAATGAAAAAGGAAATGTTTTCAGGTAATTCCTCGGTAGAGCAAGAATTGGCTCGTTTTCCATATACTGACAGCATGCTAAAGCCAAGTTCACAAACCATTTTGCTCTTCTAAATTTATTTTTGCTGCACAAGTTACAATTAAAATTTTTGATTGTCTCAAAAATGATACTATAGTAATTTTACAGGAAAATCAAATATTTCATAAGAGGGCGAAACAATATCGAATGGATAAAGAAATACGTATTCACAGCTAAAAGTATTGTAAATTTAGTCACTTCATGAAAATTTGCTATTTAAAAAATAGGTTTTGCTCAATTTGCATAAGGAAAATGTTGGCTACAAACAAGCGATAATAGGCGAAAATATTGGGTAAAATATCATAAAAGTATGCTTAGTCTAATTTGCTAATTTTATTTAAAAAAAATTACTTATGCTCCAGAATTCAAATGATATCGGAAAATATGGACTGTCGTACAATGGCCACGTTTGAATGCACTTCTTTTAAGGTCCTGATAGCCCAAACAGCGCTATTGTTCCTCATTCCGTGGTCGTTCAATCCTAACTTGAGATAGGTTGACTGTAGCCCTCCATCTTTTTCCATCTAATGCGAGTTTCCTTAATCTATAGTAGATTTTCTTATGTAAATTCCTCTTTATTTGGTCAATGTTTTTATCCTTTGGCCTTCCTCTTGGGGCTAAAACCTCTATTTTCCCTTCTATTATACTTCTCACGAACCCATTGTGAGGAATATAATAGGATGAAATCTTGTTGGATCTTAAAGAAGAAGTTCTTGGTATGGTTGGTGAGGAAAGGGTCCTCCAGCATGAGATTAGGAGGAGCCAAGGTTGGTGTTGGGAAGAGGTGATGAGAGCTAAGGATTGCTCGAGGCCGTGATAAAAGGGGAGGATGTTGGTTGAGCGGGGGAGAAGAAGTAAAAGAATAGGTTTTTTAGATGGGTTGAACAGAGGTAGGACGCATACAGAGATGAAGAAAGGAATTGAGTAGGTAAATAGAGGTATAGGCCGGTTTAAATCTATAGTAATGTTACTCGCTTTCCTTTTAAACTAACTTAGCTGGTAGATTGCTTAAATAATTATAACTATAATATTTTATAAGGAATAAATTATTATTATTACATCTTCGTCTTCTTTGCCTGTCACTGCCTTCGTGTTCCTCTTTCCCTCTCCTTCTCACATCTACCTTAACACTTTCCCTTCCCTCTTTCTCTCTCCTTCTCTCTCGCAGTCCTTTCCTTCCGCACCACCTCCTACCCCTCCTCCCCTACCACACCACACGATCCGCCCGCCCACCCACTCGTTGCGGAGAGTCCTGATGAATGTAAGGGGCTCATCTTGTTGGGGGTCGGGAGGTCCTGAATACAAATTACTCTATCGGGCATTGTAAAGGTCCTCTTCAACGCATGTTACTGCTCTCGCACCCTTCCTCCACACCTCCCCCCCCCACCCCACCTCCTCACCACCGCCCCCCACCCTCGCCGGTTGTGCACCCTCTTCTCTGTCTCCCACCATTTTTCTTCCTCCTTCCTGCCTTACCTCCTCCTCCCTCCCTTTCCTCGTCGACCCCTATCCTTTTCCTCGTCTTCTGCGTATTCTCCGACATTTTCTCCATCTCCAGAATTTCTCCATCGGTTTCTCGTTTCGCTCTTAACACGAAATCCGCATTTCCTTTATTTTGGCGTGATGCGTTTCTCTTAGTATTTTCCATACAAGCCATAGGGAGGAGAGGTGAATGGAGAAAGTGACATAGGAGGAGTGTGTGACATATTTCTAAAATATTTGTTGCCCTAAGCAGCTACTCCTGAGAGTTCGCCATTTCTCCATTTCTACGAAATAGATGAAAATAACTCTGTGAACTGCTTTTAATGATTTCTTTTGAAACGATCTCGATTCCGATTCTTTACGCCACTCTCACGTTCTTTTTCAACTTGGAAATAACATAAATTGTTGAAACCGAGGTTGTTTTGATAAAAATTATAAAGTAGATTACACGAGGTTATTTTCTTATCCTCCGTGGTGGATAACGTCCTCACCATTAAGCCTGAAATAGTTTCCTCCGTGGTCAATTTTTATTTTTACTGGTAACTTGCAAGTATTGCGTGAGGTGACTTTCGCCACTAAATGATCTCCCCTTCTGCTCAAATAAGATGGCATAAGATTGCATGAATTACTAATACTATTTGATATAATCTGTTAGATTTTTGGAAACACCTATATATATTACATTATCAATAAGAGCAATTAGTACATCATTACATTATTATTACATACATTAGTTCTTCAATTAGTACTTTAGGCAGTGAATCTTAGGAATCCTTCTATGCTGTGAGTACAATCTTCATTCTCATGGCAATGGTCTTTTAGATCACTTCGTACATTATTTTCTTCGTGTTTAATATCGTTAGCGTTCATTATATCTGGCTGCTTAAGTACACTCTTAAACTAATTTTAAGCGATGATTCTGTTGCCTCTAGAAAGTTAGCACTTAGTTCTGTTTTTCCTGCTTCTTCCTTGATTAAGCCTGGTATGACTAAGAAGAGAGATAGTTGAATGAAACTGTTGAATCCTCATTAAAATGAATATCCCAGGGGCTGAATTTCTCATGATTATTAATTAAATTCCCTGAAAAAAAGTGCCTCTAATGGTATTTAAATCAACAACTTCATATAATTGAATTATTTTCTGTTAAAAATTATTTATTAGCTTGGCGTAGCAAAGAGTTATCAGGCTCGTGTAGTTTTGATGCATCTACGCACTCTAAGCTTCAAATATTTATGCTAAACTTTCAAACGTGCGATATTCCACAGAGGAAAAATCATTCGCCTTGACCGGGGAAACTTTAAAACTTTCGTTTTTCACATATTTGCTCTTGCTGTTGCATAAACATTGGATTCATTTATTTTTTCCTGTGGACTTCTTTGAATATCCTCTGTTATTTTTCTACACACAACAGAGGATGCACCATTATGTTGGTAGCACTCAAATGATAAAATCATATCGCCTGATTTTCCACGAAAGCTGTTTGGTACTAGTATATATCATCACCGCCAACTGCAGTCATCAATATGAAGATTGCTTTTTCTCCCTTCGATTCTCTATCCATGTAACAATTTAATGCATTCAATAACTCCCAAGTCTGATTTTTTCAAGAAGTACATACTGATAGAAGGAGAATACATTGAAGTATTCACACTGGTGAGGGTTTTGAACCTTGTCGTCGGTAGTATGATAGACATTTGTATTTTCCCTCATCATTCATATTTTGCTGAAAAAAATTGAACCCCACCCGCCGGATTTTTTTACCCTGGTTTATCAAAAGCTCTTCCTCGGTAATTCAACCCTACCGCGAGTTTATCCTTCCCTCTTTTTTGCTCATTTCTTTCTCCCTTAAATATCTTTGCCTTTCCTTCCGCAAATCACCACGTCACCTCGCAAACCTATCCCCAAACACACCAACTCACCATTCCCTTTTCATTCCAATAGCCACCTCCTCTTTCACTTCTATCCCGCACTTAACACTCCCGCCCCCATCATGGGCCCGGCCAGTAATATCCACTCCGTTGGCTGTGAAAGGGTCATCAGCCTCGGAGATACCAGTCCCTAAGCCCCTTACAGTCCTTCACCCCCATTTCGCACCCCGAATCTTCTCTCATCTATCCCCCGGCATGTCGGGCGGTGTCTCAGTGCGATCAGACGGCGTCCACTGGTCTAGTATGTCGTTCTAAGGGATACTTTTTTTTAGGGATTCGGAAGGGAGCGAGAGGACTCAGAGGGTTGATTCTTCTTCGTTGGAGGGTGGTTAGTAAGTAGGGACGGAGAGAGTCCCCTTGGCGGAATAACGAGGTCGTTATATTTCCCAGACGTGAAAGTGATTCGTGTAAGGCGTGGCTTCAAGCAGTATGAGATATCCCCCCCCTTTATTCCTTGTCCTCTTCCTCCCCTCTTTTTGACTCTGACAGTCCCATTAACTCTCGAAAGTTGGTGTGTTTGAGGGGTTTGTGCTCGTCTCATATTATATTCTCATTGTAGTGAGTTTTCATCAATTGCAACACTCGTTTGTAACGACTGCACGGTTGTGGATGAAATTTCACATTTTTTTCGTGGGCAGAAAGGCTCCTTATGGGTGTATAGAGATAACAATAAGAATATCATGCATATTTATGTAATTTTCTGGCAAAAACTACTAAAAATGATAAATTATTCAACAATGTAAAAAGATCGCGAAAATATCTCGGTAATACTAAAGTTGTCACTAGTCCTACGTGGTGGAAATAATGCATGACTAAAGAAGAATTATGATGTAAAACATGGAAACCGGTTGTATCAAACATTTCTCAGGGGAAAAAGAGTTTCTTATTTCGTCATCTTGATAGTAAGCATATCGTTTCTGGAAATTTGGCTATTAAACTTTGACTCAGATGCAGAATTATGGTAAAGGAATAAATAGTGAGATATGAAGGGTTAGAACGACATAGTCACGGGTGAATGAGATGGGAGGTAATTTTAAGAGAAGGAATAGGAGGATTCTTAAGAACAGGAGAGCTTGAATGATGCAATACATGAGTTTAGAGAAGTAAAAGAGTATTGCAGGGTAGTGTGGAGAAGATTAATAAATCAAAGTCTTCTTTAACGGTCTGTAACCGAAAATTAAACTTTTTTGAAGGCGTCTATCTCATCTCGGAAAGGAATGGCATGTGGTGTATGCATGTATTATACATTTTTTTTCTGTAAATTCATATGTACCTGTCTAGAAATTCTTAATTTCTATCCCCTACCAAACTTGCCGTCTTCAAGTCACCTACATTTAGTTTCTAATGTGTTCCAGGCGTAAAAAATATTTTTATTACGGCTTTCATGTGTCTACACAGTACTGCTCCATTATTTGTCTTTTTCCAGATTTAATTATAACTCGTTATTTGAGCGCCATGTGCGATTTTGCCTATTTTCCTCAACTCATCAGAAACTGCCCCTCACTTTGAGTTCTCTAAAGGCGGCTGGTTAATGTATTACGTATTATTTTACTTATATCCTCGTTTTCCGAGTTTTTACTAGTTGCACCGGACGTTTGTGGTGACTATCACAGCTGTTGATTTAATAATTTTCGGGAAAAATATGCAGATATTTTGGGAATTGGGTGCTCGGTCATATGAAATGGGGCATCTTTCTTGGGTGTTTCCGTAAGTTTTCCTTATCGAATCCTTTCTTGACCGTAGCAGGGTTGCAAATCGGAATCATTTGCAGTACTCTTTGTGTTTTCTAGTCTACTCATATTTCTGTAAATTTGAATGAGGCTGCAGTATTTGTTCTCGGGTTCCCACCGGGTTAAAGACCATGCTGGTCAAAATTTTTACGTTCGATTTGGACATTGCCTACTGGGCAGTATAATATGAGGACTACAAAGACGAGGTGTTTTAGTACCTGTCTTTCAGGAATGGAGCATCTCCATTTTTGCCTATTCTAAATTAACATTTGTTCATAAATTTTGAGGAAACCGGGACTAGCCGCGATAGTAACGATTTATTTATAAAATATTAAATGCAAATAGTAATAGTATTTGTTCATAGCTTACGACTTTTTTGTTGATATCTGAATGCAATATCCTTTCCTCTTTTTTTAAATACCAGTGTCTTTTATTCTCAAAAAGTGGTCCGATAATCGTGTGTTAATTAAACGATAACTTTTTCATTTTTTTTCCCGCTTTCACCAAGACTATCTATCATAGTTGTGGAAATGATTTTGCCTAAGTTTTAACGCGGGCTACGATGAAAAAAATGGGTTGAAAAGAGTTCTAGGCTGAATGAAGTTTAGTATCTCTCATGTCTTCTATGCACCAATGGGATGAAAATTTGCTGTGAAAAAAAGTATTGCACCTGACTGGGATTCAATTGCGTAGCTCCCAATTGCGAATCAGTTGTGTCGGCCAGTTACCAAACCAAGCCTTGAATTATAGGGATAAAATCCTGGTCAATGCAAAAAATTTTTTCTCAGTGAAATTCATCCCTTTGTTTAAGGTATATTATTGTACTCGTGCGCGTGTCTGCGTGCCATATCATTAGTACATTGCGCAGTGATTTGGAAATTGACTTATTGGCTTATATACCTATGCCTACCAGGCGTGGAATTTTGAATCATTTCCGGCATTACTCCTGTTTTTTCGTTAATTTCCCAGTTATAAGGAGAGTCCTTTCGCGTCCCGTACTGCTCATCTCTTTAATATATAAACTTTTAGCTTTACCATAGAGTAAGTAATATGCTTACTCTATGGTTTTACATATTTTGAAGACGTCAGTGATATACAGGCTCTCGCACCAATCGGGGCTAGAAATTATTGTACCCAAGTTCTGCAGAATGCTGGCAACGGTGTCCGGAGGCCATCACATTTGACCTCTACGGCGAAAATACCGTGGGAAGTTTTCGTCAAGCCAATCACGAACCGGTGTACCATAATAACGGGTTTGTCCTCCTGCATAAACCTTTCAGGTCTTGAACCCAGCACATCCTAATCAATCAAAATGAATCTCACGACATTTCCAAGTAAATTTTACTTTGAGCTGTTACGTCAAAGACGTAGGGGTCAATGATTCGGTCTATCCACAAGCTACATCAAACGAGGACCTGATCTGTTTCTTGGTCCAAACTGCTGGAAAACCAATGCTGATTACAATAGGACCAGTAACGTAAATTCGGTCAGTACACCTCACCGTTTGCGTAAAAGTTAGCTTCGTCAGAGAATAGAACATTTGATAAAAAACTTCTTCTTCAGGGAGTCTTCCAGCTGTGTCCAAGACCAATCGCACATTTTCACACGCAATCCGGAGCATCATCTGACATTTCGTGTAACACTTCTAACTTCTATGGGTGAAACTTGTGATTTTTCAAAATATCTGCGACTATTGACAGAGGAACGCCCACTTGCAAGTTCTTTCGGTGGATTGATTTCTTCCGACTTGCTACTACCTTGGCCAAAACCCCTTCTACCACCTCTTCTACTGTCCTTGGACGTCTAGATTGGGGAGCATCTGCCACTTTACCAATTGAATTTTACTAGAAATTTGCCTACTCTTCTGTGAGACATTGGGTCTCGTTCCGAGTGCCTAAGATTAAATTCTACTGAAACTTCTTCATGGTAGAATACTTCTCTTCCACAGAAGAGGATAAACTCTACTCTCTCTTCAGTAATCAGCATTGTTCAGTACTGCGACAAACAAAACGCACGACCCAAATAATGAAATCCCGATGGTGCGGGACTTTTCTGACCCCCTGTATCCATAAACTTTCTAAAGTTAAATGGAACATCCCTAGTTTGTGAATGCAACTGCAAATTTTATCCTTGGTTGACATATTATTAGTTGATGTGGGGCATTCTTCTTCCACTATTTTTGACTACGTCAATCTATTTTATTTGTGGTTGATAGTAGGGGTGTGTTCATCTTGAAATACATCGCCTTTTCTCCGCGTTTGTAGCAACTTACTGTTCATTTGTAGTACCTCAACTGTAGTGGATGCGATTGAGTCTATTCTGGGCGGGGGAATAAGGATAGAGGTTGCGTGGAAACCGTGCTCGGTGTTCAGAATAAGGGTAGTCGCCCTGGATTCATCGTGATAAGTTGTCCTCTATGAAATTTTTACCAAGGTATCCTTGGTGTCCTACTCAGAAATCTGTAAAATGCATTTTACGTAGCATTAGGCTGTTGCGGGCAGTATGAAATAATTCTTGATAATGATAGTCGATGCGCTAATCTAGGCACTTAGAATATATATTTATTTATTTTATATTTTTTATAGTTTATAATTTATAAAGCAGTTATAAATATTGGATCGTATATTTTTTAGAGGATATAACTAGTTTTTAAAAATTAAAATAAAGGTAAATTTTGTAGTAAACACCTCAAAAACGAACGATTAGAACAGTAGGCATACATTATGCCTCCGTAGTGGGTTTAGTTGTGTTAATATAAATGACATCTCCTAATACATGGGAAACTGTACAGAATACATAGCTCCCAAGAAAAAAACAAGCGTTGCCAACTAGAGGATTACCATCCTACATAAATAAAACGGTACTGTTCACTAAAACCCGACAAACGAGCGATAAGAGGATTAGCGACAAACGCGGACTGGCTTTCTAAGCCACACGTCCATTTCCACATGGGGATCGCAATTTCGAACATAAGTATTCATGGTTTCGGCGATTAGTCCAGCATGATATTTCACCCACTTTGTAACTATACCTGTTAGCCCTGTGATCTTGCTTCGCCCCGGGAGTACTGAAGGATAGGGTTTGTGATTACATTATCCCATGGGGTGACCCACCATTAAAGGAGTGGGGATCATTCATATTGATTTATGTTAATGGTAGCTACTTAACTTTCACGATTTTTGTTTTTGTTCGAGCAGTATAACAGAGACAATTTTCAAATTAACGAAATATCTATCAATTTTGAAAAATAATGAGTACATACTCATATACATAGTTTACTTTTACTTATGTTAACATGAATTTATTTTTCATTTTATGAATAAATATGCTCAATAGTACCTATCCATTGGTTAAACCAAAGATGGCCTTACCATTTTGGTAAACCTTGACTGGGCGTGGAGATATATGAATATTTAATACCCTGCTGTTCAGTATGCGGAATTGTGGAAGGCTGTCGATATAAGGAGCTATAGGAAGCATAATGCTCATAGCAAGCCATCATTATTGCATGTGTAAATATGGAATGGGGAAGGAGGTCATCACCGAGTATACCCTTCCGCTCACTGCATCTAACGTTTAAAATATGTAAACTAATATTTCAGCTCCTGTATACTTTGGCTCACCTGCGTTGTTATATTGGCCTTAAATATGAATCATTTTAAGAAGGGTGCGGTATGAGCAGACGATATGCCCAGATACAACATAATATCTACATAACGACGGAATAAAACTCAATGGGCAATACTTAAAATCTACATTAAGAAATAACTGACCATAGTTTTGGAACATGTGTGCCATTATCAATGGATTCATTGATAATGGGTCAAACTCCCCAAACAGGTTATTGAAAAATGGCTTTTTTTCTTTTGTATAGTGTGGAAGTATTACACATTCATTATTCTTGTTATCATGTTTATAAAAAACTATAACAGATTGCCACTATGGAGATACCCCTACATCATTATGTACGTGTCATCAGAGCATGTCATCCCTTTAAATATGTGGTGTCTCTTAAGAGGTATGGTTGAGTCGTATACGTGATCCTACTCCATCAAAGTACGAAGCCTATGCCTTCAAATCTTCGAGCACTTGTTTACGTTGAAAGTGTAATGACCACTCTCAGGCATATAGAGAATTTAGAGTCAAGGAATTTGGATAACAGCAATTTCGTTTTGAGTTCATTACGTCCCATACAGTCCAATTTCCGCCACAAATATTGCTCAAAACATCGTAAGAGTCAAATAGGGGTATATATAACCCCCGCTTCTTCGTATCTTCACGCCCATGCGTAAATACATATATATCCTCCGTATATCGTATACATTTATATTCTCCATCGTTTTCTTCGCTACGTTACTCGCCCACCCAATTTTCGATTGAAACGCACCGCGCTGTAAGATGTCACTCCATACCTATCCCATCATGCCCTTTCATCTTGTCATCTCTTTTTTTTTCTCCTCCCAATCCCTCGTAATTTGTGGAGCAATCTCTTCCTTGGCCGTCAACAGTTTTTTTCTTCCTAGATCGTGCGAAAAAATATGCCTGTCTGCTTGGGGACTGATTGAGTCTGAGGGTACTAGCCTGAGCCGGAAAAGACCTGTTTTCCGACTTCTTCGTATCCTTTGAACTGTAGTCAGATGATTATATCTTGTTTATTCAATCGGCTACCCTTGAATTGGGTCTCCTTAACATTTTTCAGGGGTCATTTTTTGGCTTAATCGAAATTTGACGATTTATTTTATGTAGAAATTAGTACAGCTCATTATGCCTTTTACACCGGGGCAATTAACAATTAACAAAAGAGAAGCACACACAACCATGCCCTCAGTTGTGAGAAATCCATCCAGACGGGACTCAATCCCGTGACCCTGAAGGTCGTGTCACACACTACTGCCGTCTGATGTAAGGGGAATGTATGGTGTAAATTGTGTCATGTAATGCAGGGACTTGCTAGAATGACTGCGCGAGTGCAGGAACAAAAGAAAGGAAAATATCCCCTGCTCTAATTCCGTGCTCACGTTCTCGCAATTTAGTGCCTCGTGTAAAGCGGCCTTATAACTAACAGACGAGGACTTAACCCCATAGCTCGCAGCCACTCGGGCCGGAATATGTTGAAACTTTCTTGCAAAATCATCCTCCACCTTAGGCACTAATGATAGAAAAAAACAAATCGCCGGGAACAGAGTTGTCATTTCTTTGTAAGAAAATTTCTCTAGAATTACCTGGAGGAAAGGTAATAGGATCGTAATGGAGGCTATGTTAGAATGAAGAAAAGAAGCCACCGCTGGGTTTAACCTGCAGATTGGTCATCTGGGTAGGCTAATGACAGCAGAAGCCATGTGTTTCAGCAAGCATGTTTAGATTAGTAATAGTTGGATGGCGTGGGAAAAGGAGAAGTATGAATTAGGCTGCTGGTTACAGTACACGCCGACGAGATCACGGTTTTACATCCCATCTGGCGGAAGGAGCACTGCCCTTGAAGTTGTCGACTAAAATATTTTGAAAATATGATTTGCATTACCATTGATATATTCTCACCACATTCGACCTTAAAGCCAATTTTGCAATTAAATCACTCTTTTCGCTTGTGGCATTGATATTGTCTAGAATCATTTGTTACTTATTTAATTGGGAAATTCATTTTCTGAGTTTGGTGATTTAACCACACATAAATTTACGTTTTCTGGAGAAACAAAGCGGAAATTCACCATGGTAATCAAGGGTGATTATAACAAAGAGTCTTAAGTTGCCAATGATTTTTCAATAAAGTACATGTTTTCACGTCGTCCTCAGTGTTTACTCACCTCTAAAATTACATTGTACGCCTAAAGTTGACGTGAAAACTTTAATGCGCATAATGTTTGATTAAATAAATCCTGTGAAAAGTTACAACTGATTAAAATCATCCGTAGTTTCTTTTATAGAAACATTGTGTTAATGTCAGGAGTGATATTGTTCAAAGGCTTGTTGTTTCGACAAGCCATGGATGGATTTGTGTTTGCAAAACCTCTGCTTGCTATGCGCGTTAATTAGGGTATAATTTTGCTTTGATGCCCCAAATAGAAACAAACCAAAGGTTCCTGGCAGAGGAGTTATATAAAATAATTGTGTACTTTACCTGTTGAGTCTCATTCAATAGTTCGGAGATTGATAAAATTACCTCTTGAAAGTCCGGTATCCTCGCCCAGATACGCATGTAATTTGGTTATGTACCTGTATCTTTTTTGTGTTTATATTTTAAACAGGGCAAATAAATCTACGTCATTTGTAGCATAATTCCACCTCTTAAAATAATTTATTCCATACTTCTTAGGATAGATTTACAGTCCATTAAATAAGCCTTAATTAATCATTCAATAGGTTTTCATTTCGCTCTTTCTTAAAGTGGTAGCTTTATATTTAAATGATGGGACACCTCTGATTCCCCTGAGACTTAGGCCAGGCCTTATTTCAATTTATTTTTCCAAAAAAGCTTGTGTTATCATTTTCTACTAGGCTAAAAATAGGTATTAAAAATGTCAAATATATTCGTATATTTATGAAATGCTAGCGGGAGGTACCCGTTGAAATTCAACAACAAATGTTGTAAACAACATTGAACGTACTTTATAACAAAACTAAAAAGCCTGAAGAATACTGTCAAAGTAGTCATTTAAGGAGTTCGTAACCAATAGTGTATGTTGTGTTCATTGTAGTAGATACGCTGGCCATTTTCCAGGTGCACGGAGAAATGGGTGACTGTTGATCCTCTTTCATGCATATGAAACCCAAAGATGGGCCACACATTACTACTTAAATAGCACCCAGGTTACATAAATGGTCACCTCCTCCCTACACTTCTTTTGAGCCATCTTCTGAGAGAATAACAGCTTGATGGCCGCCATTGTGTACATAAATATATTTGCATTCAATAACTCAATTGAGTTGCGCAATTCAACATCGATATGTGCGTTGAGTATATTAATCAGGATCGGAGAGTAGGGTACAATCCAGCGTTTAACAGCGTCAAAAGGAGTATTTGCAGCAGCAGCCATGTTTATTTCACCTATGAATCCTCCATCACCCAGACTGCGCCTTCGGCATAAAGGTAAGCCATAGTTATTGGTTTCGGTTGCTAAATAAAATATCTATGGTGATTCTTAGTGCACTTGCCGAATTTCATGCATGGATGTTGTTCATTGCGCAGAATTTTTGTTCTTCTTTCGCGTAAGAAGCATGTAGTGGCGTCATTATAATTTTCGCCTATAAATTTCGCCTTCTTACAGATTGAAGTTTCGGAACAGATGGGTCTATATTTGAACCAGATTTATAGCTGGCTACCAGTCCGTAGGTTGGGTTATGATGAAATTTGTGCGGTTCTTAGCGTAACCCGAGAAACACCACGGGGAGATGACGATGAGATCGCTGATGGGCATGTATTGAACATCCAAGTCTAACCTTTGTCGTTTTTCTTGCAACGGCTCATTTTCTCGCAAAGAAGACATTAGACATTCCTCTTGCTCCTGAAGATTTATTTGAAAGTTTATCCTTTTTTCAATTAGGCATGTTGACGGATATAATTTGAGAATTGGTCTAAAACAGCTCAGAATCGTAATGAGATCTGAGTATTAAACGATTATAAGCAACGCCGTGTTTGTTGTAGCAACAGAGGCATTTGCACAATTACTATTCACTGAACGTTAATACTCTGGCACCTTTTATGTCTTTATGTGTATCGTTTACTACGTAAGTGTTCTCTCATATACATGCAGTTCCCCTATGAGAGCTACTTTGAGAATAGACATTGAAGAGTATACTTGTTGTAAATATGCATTGAATTTATCTATTACCCCCCGAAGCAATCTATCATGGGGCCCTTGGGACTCTGTTCCCTTCTTATACAGATTTTCTTTCTACGTGCTATCATGGGCCTGCAGGAAAACTGAAATGCCAAATGCGTGAATATCCTTGGAAATTCAAATCTCTGGTTGTCAAGGAAATATGCTATTGTTGATTTCAGATAAAAATGTGAGAGTTCAGTTATAAACATGAGTTTCAGACAATTACGAAGCGTAAAAGAAAATCGGTTGAAAGAATTAGAAACTTCATTTATTAAGCCATCGATTTAAAAAAACTTCAGCCCTCTATCTTGAGTGAAAGTAATTTTAAAAAGCAAAGAATGAAACCACTGCACCGAACCCAATGCTTAGCATGGACCACCAGGGACCACCAGAGGGGCCTTTGGGGGCCCTTAGGGATTTTTAATAAAACGTATGTGACATCCAGATACATTTTCTTACTTCATGCCAAATTTCAGCTCAATCGGTTTTGTAGGTTTTGCGTGATTAAGCTACAGAAAGACAGACAGACACCATTCAATGTTTATATATTAGTATGATGATGATAATCATTGTTAAAAAAGATCTATTAATTA
This sequence comes from Pyrrhosoma nymphula, assembly GCA_963573305.1. Taxonomy (NCBI): domain Eukaryota; kingdom Metazoa; phylum Arthropoda; class Insecta; order Odonata; family Coenagrionidae; genus Pyrrhosoma; species Pyrrhosoma nymphula. Next base: position 46,214,776 of record OY754334.1, read on the forward strand.
TATTATTCTGTCATTGAAGCATTTACTCGTGTCATACAAAAGCTTTGTTGAAAAGCATCACCAATCACTTCTTGATCATGGAAACTGAATATTATTTAAATTCAGAATATATAAACATATTTATTAATTTCTTCATTCATGCTCTATTTTGGTTCTAGGAAAACGACACGTGGATCGTTTTAATAAAGTAAATAATAGGTTCACAAAGAATGCCTCGATAAAACTCATATTTTTCAATTAAAAAACATTTGTATCAAATTTTATGCGTACAAGATACATTATAAAGCTTATGTTCCTAAAGATTACCACCGGAGTTTAAAATGTGGTGTAGGTTAACATGATAAAAATGATATGGCATTCATCTTTCCTTGGGAACACTAAATAGCCATGTTTGCGTTACCTACTTAGTCTTGATAGTTACCTACTTGGTCTTGATTCTAGGAAGTGATTTATTCTAGTATGAGTTCTTTCCCGCAATTTTAAATGCTCAGGAAAGGCTATGTCTAGGAATTTGGAGTGGCTTAAACTTTTCTCCGCATCCCACCGATGCAGTGGCTGCAGTTTCTGCGCCTCCACGTAGCTTAGATCTTTGCGGTACCTCCAGTCGGTGAATTAATCCATCTCCGTGGCAGCAGTGAAGCCTTACTCCCTTAAAGTGTGGTTTTAGTTGGTTAGTCGTAGCTGGCTAGCTTGCAGGCTGTGAGTTCGTTTCAAAGTTGTCTTATTTACTAAGTTTTTATTGAATCCCCCCTGCAACAAGGAGTTAACATGTTTTATTTAGGTCCCCGAGTTGAAATACGCCAGATAGAGGTCGCTCTACTCACGAGTGAGCCTCTGTGACCTACTTAACATACTCATATACGTCTCAAGTTAACTACAAGTTTGCTATTAAGTATTATAGGCTAATTAAAATGGTTCAATGAATGAGTTTATGTTATGTAACGGAAAATTCTCCTCATCATCAAGAGTGGTCATAATGGTAAACATATGCATGTGTAATATAATACATTTGAATAGCGTATTGGAAATCAAATTTAAAACCGATCTCAAATATGTAATTTATATGTTGTACATACAACGGCCACAGACTTCAATATTAGCCTTTAAAAAGTGCATACAAATTTGAAAAAGGCACGTGACCAAGGCAAAAAGATATCTCGATGGTTTTACCACACGGTATCGCTTCTTTACTTATTAAGCATATCCACATCAAGGATCTAGTCATACTCGTGCATTTTTTTGATGAGGAAATAGGAAGAAATCTGAAGAGAAAATTTAAGTTAAGTTAGGATTTATGAGCCCAATTAAGCAAAAAAGTAATTGTATACCCGGATGATTTACAGTTCCATGATTTTCCGTAGTTTCAATGACGTAGCGTTTTGACACCTCAAAGCACGCATCATTTTTAACAAGGAATATCTTCGTAAAACAAAGTCGTTTGTCACCTAGATTGTTGACCCGTTTATTTAAGAATATGGGGTTTATAGCCAGTTATTTTTTAAATTATGCGTGCTATACGTTTCGTAATTTTTTTGTCATAGCTATCTACCCCATTCTGATTTCAGCAAACCGTTTTATTCCTTTATAACTACTTATGTTGATATGTATATTCTTAATATATCCATTCCTTGATCTTCCTCAGTAATTCCCCTCATTTATTGCTCCTTGAATTATTGTATTTAGAGGGCTGATATTTCACAGCTGTGCCAAATAAGATTGTGTCTCCTATTTTTCAGTTTTTTTACATAGCATTCTTTCTCTCCAGCAGTTAAGTGCATTATAGTTCAATTCAGAGAATAATTAACTGAACTACAGTTCACCTAATTTAACTATTCAAATGAGCTATTCATAGTCGTACTGGTTGCCTAATAAAATGTTTTGTGCGAAGAGGTAAAAAGAGCCTATTTTTTACCCCCTGAGAGGAACTGGCCAACCTTCGGGAAATGCTACTCAAATACCTACCGTGAATTTGATGGCTGTCAAACTTTAATTCAATAATGCTCCAGCCTTTAATGAGGTATTCTCAAATGCAAGAGTAGTAATTTGTTTTTTTTGTCTTTATTTGTGCGAAACTACTGTCACCGTTCTTACTGCTTGGAGAAAGAGAGAGATTCTCGTTGCACTTTTGGCTTTGTCATGAGTTCAGGGATACTATTCTATTCTTTAAGGTAGATGAAAGTGAAGTAATATTGCATAGCGAGACTGCGTGTAAATGAGAGGGTAAATTAATTGATGAGTGCCCGAAACTCTGACTCAGCGAATGCTGAAGGATGACAAATCTTGACATATACAAAAATCTTTATTGCTTATAATCTTGTAATTAATAATCTTGGATTGTAACCAGCTAAATTTCTACGTATTTTTCATAAAAATCGATCCAGGTGTTCTCTGGATAATAAGTCTTAGATTCAGGGTTGCATACTTTCTGTGCCCGAGGTCATTCCCCAACCAGAGCCATCTTTATCATGATTGCTTGAAAATTATCACCAGAACCCATTAAGTTTATCACATTTGTTATGGACCATTGGATAATTTATTGAAATTAATTTGTAAAAAATATAAAATTGTAATAATTTAATTCTCCTAGTCTTTCTGCACCCCTTAGGTTTCTGAGCCTCTAACTTAACTGCTAGTACCTGGAAATATGCCTCATAGTAGTTCCCATAATTGGTATAACTCTCCTCTCTCAAACTCAGTGTTAATGTTTAGGTTATCTACATAAAAATCATATTTTCCGTTTCATTATGCTTCATCGCTTTGGCTTTGTGCGTAGTATCTCCTCGAAAAAGCTAAATCGACCCTATTAGCTCACTTATTTTACATCCAGGAAGTACTAACGATGTCAAGTAAATCAACATTCAAATGCCGGCATAACAGACCTCGCACTGAAAGTAGTTCATACCGCGAAACTATGCACCAAGCGAATGAAACAGTACCACTCGTCGGCGGAACAATCACTCGAAACTAGTCCGTGAGTGACAAGAAGATGGAAATGAAATGGAGGAGGCATGACCGAGAACGCTCATGGGCGAATGTGAAGCAAGAATAGGGGTGCTTGGGAAGGATTTTGTGCCGAGTAAGTGTTGCCAAACAAGTCATAAAACATCGCCTTGTCTGTGGTTTTTAACATAGATTTGACGAAAATCGAACGCGACCGCCGGACACGTATGTCTAAACTGTGCTGACTGCAATGGCAGAATTGGCTTCAAGAATCAAGTGGTATGTCGCCTCCATTTCTTTTATAACCTCCTTGGTGAGTGACCAAATAGTGGTACCACCTTTTGGCGAAATAAGTAAACTCATTGCCTGTACCACCAACAATGTCAGTTAGCTAAGAAGAATAACCATTTAAAGGCGATGGATTAGGTGGCGGATATCATTTTTAGTTCAAACTGAACGATTCACTGCCTGGGACGTGAATAATTCACTTAGTTCAACCCAGCCCAGATTTCATAACGTGGACAACGTTCGAACGTTACGGATCCGTTCACCTTTAATCGAGCTAACATTCTTCGAGTGATGACCGAGTGATATTATTATGCCGATCGTACAACAGACCATCGAACTTAGAACATTGTGTTCAGATGGACGGCATATTTCGCACTTGTTTTTCATGTACGCATACGCAATGAACTTAGTTATGAGCGATTGCACTTGTTTTGAATAACTTTGACAGTTAAGAATTTAAAAATCATTGCAATGCCTTTGAAATTGAAGTTTAAATCATAATGAGTAATATAAACAGGCCTCAATGCGTTCTCAATTGATAAATTAATCTTTAATTACTTGTACTTAGACTGTTACGGATAAATAACCTGCAGTTGGGAGCAGATAAAAAAATACTACATCTTTGTGTTTTTATTCCTTAAACTTCTTGATTAGAAAATAAAACACTTAAAATAAAGTTTCCAAAAAGGAGAATAACTTTTCCCAGCTCCAAGTGATTAATACAATATAATTGGTTCTCATGAAAAACAAGCAAAGAATATTAGGCAGTTCAAGGACAATAGTCTCCTTTGGTTCATAACATCCATTAATCTATGATGTACGAACAAATTTATTTTATATTCTTTGAATATAATGATGATGTTCTTTGGATGGATATTTTAGGCATCTTGGAAGAACAGCAGGTCTGCTGAACCAAATTATATTATGTATCATCCATATTCGAAAAATTTCGAAAGATGCTTGTGAGCACTCACGGTCGCGTTGCGTCAAAATCTCACTTCCGAAAAAATTGCAGAATCTTTTAGAGTAAACCATTTTGGAGTAATAAAGTGACACAAAATAGGACACTGGAAAGCAGAATGATAACATTTTCCATAAAATATCTTGTCCGACGTCCGCATTAAGGCTTAAACTATCACTCCAATTAAAAACTAAAAAAATCGTTCTTCGATCGATAATGGCCGCTTCGGCAGGTACTTTGATGCCGTACGTGGAGGTTCGTAAAATGTTCGAACGTGAAGTTACAAAATGCGATCGGCAGTTTTAATCAAAGTATTACCCACAATATAGCGGGAATGACTCTTTTACTTTAAATATTCTTTGAAATATGCCTTGATACACGGAATTGATTCACCCTATTAGCTACGTCATTTGAACCAAATATTGATTAGAAAAATTAAATCTTTAGATGCTCAACAAGCATTGTTGCAAATATAATGGAGTCCAGTCTTGAGTTTAATAAAACGCATAATTCCCATATTTCCCACAAATATGAGTTAAAAATATAAATTATGGTAGAAAGGTGCTATCCCATTGATACCGTGTAATGTGTCATGCTTATTATACCGTGCATTGTTTTAGTGGTTATATGGTGTCATGTGTCCAATGAAAAAAAAGCAAATAATGCAATGGTATGTCTAGTTAATGAAAGTGGCAATGATTTCACATTTCTACAATTTTCTCTTGAAGAGTTGGTTAATCAATATTCCTCATACTGGATAAAGAGGGACAAATATTCAACTTTCTAGGAATCCGATAAATTCTTTAGTGTTCCTTTTCTACACCATTCCCTTTTCTGGATAAATAAACTTTCTTATATTGCTGAATATAATTTCACATGTTGCACATTCTTAGTACTGCCACATGTGTCATATATTTTGTAAATGTATTACTTTTACTTTGATGTCAGAGAGCAAGGTTAACCCGACGAGGGAAAAAATTTTTTTATTTTACCTTTTTTGAAAATATCTGAATCCAAGAGTTTGAACTGCTCTCTTTGCTCCCCTTCATGCAAACGAATCTCGGAATTTAGGCAATTTTGTTGGCTGAATATTTCCAAGAACAAAAATGCACTCTTAACAATTGAACGAGAGTTTTATCTGTCCAAAAACAAATAAAACATTCAAGCAATCAGCCATGAAACATTTGGCAGCCTATGCCATATATTACACTCATCACGCCATTATCTTTCGCGGTAGGCAAACTCAAAGAACGTAGTTAATGCTGCTAGGCCTAAGAAACTGGCTCTTTCTTATAATTTCCTCCTTGGATACCCATTTCGCTTTTCTTACACTCATACATTGCTTCATACACTCTCCTATTCGCAGGACTCCAAATATTTATTTTCTATAGAGGATCCTCATACAAATTCATCCATTTTTTCCGGTTTTGTTGACGGTGGGGAAAAGTCCTCGTCAGTAATGCTATTTTTACTCATTTCGCGGGGTTGAGTCCAACCTGGGCGGGTTTTTCCTCATCCTGTTAATGGGTGCTTTGTCCTGTTAATGAGTTAATTGTAAGAAAGAACTGAATGTTCCTAAGCTCACTCAAAAGAAAAACGGAGATATTATTATTATGATATTCTCAGTCTACCTTATTCTCTCAAACCATCAAATCTACTATCGTGTATCTGTTTCGTTATCTTGCAAAATACATTAGACTTAAACATGATATTGCCTATAAGGTATAAATATTACCTGTCCACCATTACGCCGTCCGTAATTCATGATCTTCTGTAACTCCACTTATCGCATTCACAGTTTAAACAAGCAATAACCATTTCCCACATTTACAGCGTACCTTTACTTCTCAATTATTTTCCAAACCCCATTTCTGCTAAGAGCAAATTTCTGGTCATTCATGGGTCCCATGTTATCAGCTTTAAATTAATTTTTATCTTCATAAAAACAGAAGTTAATATTTTTCTTAATCGGTAACCTCCACGGCAACTAACCTATCTAACATAACTATCTAATGCACTTTACCCGTGCTCTGTTAAGCTCAAATTAACGAAAAGCCTACGTCATATTGCGGTTAACGTTAACCAAATATTTTAAATAGGGGCTTTAAAATGCTTTTAAAGTTTTATATATTTTTATTTTTTATATTCTTCTTCATGTATTTGTTAGCATTTCTGTCGTTTTTCCATTTTGTTTGTAAATACCTCATTTTCCCTGATATTTTTAGACCTTTCCCTTTATGTTAGGCTCATTTCCCGTCAAAATAACCCACATATATGTGAACTTCTGGGGTAGTTTTGCCTTTAACTATGTTTATATAAGCTATTCTATTTTTAAGTAATCGCAACGCTTTTGTTACATGTTAACGCTGTGATTGCAACATTTCCCCAGTATGGCATTGACGGGCAACACTGCATATTTATTTAATTATTTTCAAGAACCACCGAAAATAGCTCTAACTGGCTTTTATATCGGGGTATTAACATTTCTTTAACGATGGACGAGCACACACAACCATGCCCTGGGGGTGAAAAATCCTCCCCAGGCGGGACTCGAACCCGCGACCTTTGGGTTAGCAGGCGAGGACGTTACCCCGCCACCACCGAGGCCGGCATTTCCTTTAGATGGCCACTACTGAACTTAAAGTTGGGAAAATTAAAGGAAGTATTAACATATTAGAATAAAAGAAGGAAAAAATGTACAATAAAGGATTCATTGTGAAGTTAGTCCCTTTTGAGTATCTCTATATTATATTTTATCAAAATAATTCTCATTTTAATTCTAAGCACTATCAAATGCTTGATTTCTAGGTTCTGTGGGAATAACCAAGACAGTCATTAGAGCATAGTGGCTCTCTCGGAGACACAGGGATAAGAAATTTTGCAACAGCCGCGTTGATAAGAGATAAACAAATATTTGTAATGAATGAATGAATAGTTTAATGAATTATTATTTAGTGTAATGGAAGACGACAAGACGTCATACATTCTACTCCTTTCCAAAGGCATATGCTTATCTGTAATTATAAAATGGTTAATATAATTGAATAAAGATAGCAATAAAACAATGAGTTATCTCAAAAAACGGTGGAAAAAATTAAAAAAAGAAACGAGTTTTTATACCCCTAGAAAGTAGGCAAAATGCAATAACAAGCGATTTACAAACAATAAGAAATAAGTAAAAAAATCTTTCTTTCGTTTGAATATTATCCCTGAGCAAAAAACTGTTACAATATGGAAATAATGAATGGAAAAACACGAAAGACAATAATAACTATATTAGAAAAAAGAAAGGATAAGTAGCAGTACTCACCAAGAAAACGATGTGTAGTCTTCGAAAAAAAAAATTCCCGGATCCAAAACTGACCCCACTCCCTCATAGTCGGGTTCAATCCGATGACTGCAGCGCTACGACGCGACAGAGCGCTTGCGCGTGACTGAGACCAGCAGGAACTGTTAGAAAGACGCTTGTACCGGTGATGGGAACTCCCGGCATGAGTCACCGGATAGAACCTAGAATACAGGAATTCCCGTCATGCCGCGTTGAACGGGTTAAGTAAATAATCTGGACCTGGACCGGAATTCGAATCTAATCCCTAACCTAGAACGGATCGTGAGTTGGACTGAAGGAATCATCCTTTGCTCCTAGAAAGCGCGCTGACTTTGTGACGTCTACTTTCTTGGAATTCTATATTAAACTTATAGCGCTAGAGGATGTTTGAATAACTTAATTTGTGTAAGCAGTTGTATCGAATTTGAGGGATTGGGTTTGAAATCCCTACCAGGTTAATGGACGGGTTTTTATCTTAAAGGCTCTAGCCAAATAGGATCAAAGTACCTCTAAGTTAAAATACCCCCTACGGTTTTGAACCCAGGGCTTTGCTACTTAGTAGCTCCAAAGTTTTCGTCGACACTGTAAATGTAAAATATAATTATTACATTCTCGTTATATATGATATCTTATTGAAATCCAAAATTTCAAAATTTTTGGTTGGATTTGCTCTGAGGAATAACGCCAATAACGTAAAAACAATAATCTTGTTTTGAGGAAACCGGGACTAGCCACGGTAGTAACCTTTACGGAGTCACCCGCAAGTGCACATAAGTGCGATATTCCACAGGAGAAAAATCATTCGCCTTGACCGGGATTCGAACCAAATAATCCATGGATATCGCAATAATCTTGTTGTTTATTGCCGTTTAGAGTAGATACCATAGTCATAAAAAGTTGAGAAATATTTATTTTTAAAAGACGATCATAGCAACAATGCCCTTGGCTTAAAAGCGCTGAAGACGTGTTCGACCTAACTTATTCAATTGGAGCCTTCGAGGGATCAGAAATGAATCTCCGCTCAGGCGATTACATTTGACACCGCGGATTTCGCATACTTGCGTAGTATCAGGTGAGCATCTTACCGTTCAGTGTTACTTATTAAAATGCTTATTATTCGTCACTTTCCTACACCTTTCCCTTTTTTGGTACATCTTAATCTTATTACCGATGCAGAATGTTGTATAACACGATACTTCATTAAAAAATGTATCCTCAAGTATCATATAGGTTTAAATTGTAGTCGCTCCGAGTCCATATAGAGCTTTGGTTAGAAAGGCAATGTTCGACGCCACAAAGGCGAACGTGCTCTCTCCCTCGTCCTTGTCGTCTTTGCTTCTTTTTGGGGGAGAAGAACGCAAGGCAAGGCCTGTAAAAGGTGCTTGCTCTTCCCCCTCTCTCTCTCTCCTTCACACTCTCTCCCCTTTCGAAAGCACTCAGAACGCCTCAATTATCAGCCCACCTCCATTCCCAACGCCTTGGCACCTCCATGCATGACAACCCCAACTTATTCAACCCCCTCCCCCTACCCAAAACACAACCCACCCTTTTCGCGCCCCTGCCTTCATTCCGCGCAACACGCTGCACTCGAATCGTAATTTTCTCTCGTGCGAACTTATTCTTCTTCGTCTCTCACGTTTTGCTCACAAGCCGAAATTCTGAAGGGGGGTGTGGAAATAAAGGGAGCAGGAGGTCTTTTTTCACGCGCCTCAAGCTTCCTAACCGTCAGCCGCATTCGCTGGAGTGTATTCAACCCCCCTTACCTTACTCCCTCTTCAATACACCACCATCGACACGTGCTCTCGGTTCTCACGTTTTCCCTTAACTCCTCCTTGAAAATACCCTTGAAAAACTTACCTACTCCTTGCCCTCCCACTCCTTACCCCCATCGTCGCACATTCACGTTGAATTGTCACCCTCGAATGAATTTTATGTTTTGGGTATACCCTTTCTCCCCCCACCTCTCTACTCCTTCCCGATCCTAAATGGAACCACCCTCAATATTTCGTATTCACATTCTCTACAACTTTGTAGCTCTCTACTCCACCTCTTTTGAAAAAAATGGTGTGAGTAAGCTTCACTTGGGTATCAGCCCTCCCTAGACGTTACTTAAATTCCGATGGATACCCTTGTGTTTAATCCATAGATTGTCACTGGTTGTAATATTGACGACTCACGAATGAAACAAAGATTATACTGTTAAAACATTTTAAATGATCAGCGCCAATGCATAAGTACACAGCGTTTTTTTGACTGCGACAATTTTATTTTATACAAGCGGAAGGTACCCGTTGAATTCAATGGGTGTGAAAAACATTGAACCTATTTTATAAGAAACCCGCAAAGCCTGTAGAAAAACTAGCAGTGTGGTCATTCGAGGAGTTCGTAACCTATCTTGTATGTTGTGTTCTATGTAGTAAACACGCTGACCGTTTCCCAGGTGCACGGAGAGATGAGTGACTGTTGGTCCTCTTTCATGCAAAGGAAACCCAAATATCGGCCATGCAGACTCATTACTACTTAAATACCAAGGTTGATAGATTGTCACCTCGTCCCTCCGGTTCTCTTGAGCTGTCTTCTGAGTGATTAACAGTTTGATCGCTTCCCTTGTGTACATAAATATATTTGCATTCAATGACTTAATTTAGTTCCGCAATTCAACGTTCATATGTTCGTTTTGTCTTAATCAGGATTGGTGAGTAGGGTACAATCCAGCGGTTGACAACGTCAAAAGGAGTATTTGCAATAACAGTCATGTTTATTTGACCTATAAATCCTTCATCACCCGGACTGCGCCTTCGGCGTAAAGGGTAGCCATAATCATTGGTTTCGGTTGCTAAATATAAAATCTATGGAGATTCTTAGTGCGCTTGTCGATTTTCATGCACGGATGTCGTTCATTGCGCAGAATTTCCGTTCTTCTCTCAGGTAAGAAACATGTAGTGACGTCATTATGATTTCCGTCATGTTAGAACAGATAAAAGTTTCAAAACAGATGGATCTATATTTAAACCAGATTTATAGCTGGTTACCCGTCCGTTGGTTGTGTTAGGATGTAATTTATGCGGTTCTTAGCGTAACCCGAGAAACACCACGGGGAGATTCTCATGAGATCGCTGGTGGGCATGTCTTTGAGGATCCAAGTTTAACCTTTGTCGTTTTTATTGCAAGGGCTCATTTTCTCGCGAAGAAGACATTTCTCTTGCTTTAGAAGATTGATTCGAAAAGTTACTCTTTTTTCTATTAGGCATGTTGATGGATATATTTTTAAGTCCAAAGAGGGGAAACAGCGGCGAGTGAAAGCCTTTAATAGGCAACTCGATGATTGAGTGATTGTAAGTTTACTGCATTTTAACACTTTTAAACATATATGAATAATTTGTATCGTTTATGAGGTGGAAATTGGTCTAAAAAACAGTTCGAAATCGTAATGAAAGGCAGACGGCCCTACTACGTGTAATTCATCTGAGTATTAAACGATAACACTGGTCTGTGTGATTTTTTAGGTCAAGATTATTTAAGCTGTTTTTAAATATTTAGTGCACACTGAATTCACAAGTGTAACTCATTTTGTTCAATAAGGTCAGGTTTTATTGCTACCTCATTTTTAAAAATATTTCATTAAAATATATTAATACCTACAATAGAAGCTGTTTATGGTTTGAAATCAATCTTACATTTGGATGAAGTATAAATTATGAGGTAATGCATTAACATCATTATTATGCAAGAAAGGACATTTTCAAGAACTTCCGTATGTGTTTTGCTTCTGAAATGTCTCTCTTGAGGCACCACCAATATTCCGCAAGCATGTTCACATCCCAGAGACCCTGGTACCTCTCCTACATCACTCGCAGGGGCGGCGTTGCCAGGGCGGGAAGGCGGGGATTCCCACCCGGCCCCCAATTTTAAAGTAAATAAAATAAGACGTTTATCGCATCGAAAGTTTTTATGTCGTTTATATATTATTTGCAAACCTTTTGCCCTTAACGACCTGAAACGCGTTTTTAACGAACAAATTTTTTCAGAAGGAGGGAGGGGGGGGTCACAAAAACCGGGCCCCTATGGACGTGCTGCGGCCTGGGTCCCTGAGCACCCACGCTGCCCCTGATCACTCGAATATCTCTATGAAATCGCTCACCCTGCTCCTCGCTATAATCTCCACAGTTGTCATCAAACTAATCTAAATGTGATCCGAGAAAGTGCATCTTTATTGTCATACGAGCACCAAGAGCTTGGAAGCTCTGCATTTGTTCTTCACCAGCATTTTCATACTCAGGGTTCCTATAGTTACCAAGAAATTTTTTATGATTGACTTCTATGCTAACCAGGCATTCCTTTCTGTATCCTCCATATTCTCATCGAATTGTGGATCTTTCATTAACTCCCTGATCTGAGAACCGTCAAAAATGCCTGCATTAAGCTTGGCCTCACTGAAACGTGGAAATTTGTGATTTAAGAAAGTAAAAGCTCTACTTTCTTTGTTCAGTGCCTTTATAAAGGATCTCATCAGACCAAGTTTAATGTGCAACGGTGGACGTGGAATTTTCTGAGGATCCACGAGAGCTTATGACTTAGCGTTGTGCGAACCTGGTGTCATGGCAGGTCTTGCATCCCAGATGCGTTGTACGTAGTATTTCTTATCTGCCCGACGGTCCCATAAGCATAGAAAGCATGGATATTTGGTGTAACCACCTTGTAGAACCAGAAGTATGGCCACAACCTGTAACAAATAGTATCAATGTGATTATGCAGATGGTATGACATACTTATAAAATTAAAACGTTAAGCATTTAGTGTATTCAACTGAAAAATGTAGGTACCTTCAAGTCTCCGCAAATCTTCCAGTTGTGATGTTCATATTTCAGAGCAGTTAACAAATGTTCCATATAACTGTAGGTTTCACTCATCTGTACTGAGTGACCTACGGGAACGGAAGCAATCTTGTTACGATTGTAGAGTAGTAGAGCTTTCAAACTACTACTTGACGAATCAATGAAAAGCCGCTATTCTGTTGGGTCATACGTAGTACCCAAAGCTTTAATGAGAGGACTGATGTCCTGACAGTAAACTAGGGAAGCTTCTTCATCCTTTCTGAAATACTGTCGAAACTCTTCTTCACGACTTCGGTACCAATAGAAGGTTGTTCCACGAGCTAACACTTTAATTCCACGAAGAAGTGTTCCTAATAACTGAGTAGATTTTTTGGATAAGCACAAATCTCGTGTCAAATCATTCAGTTCAGCTTGGGTTAGGAGTTTTGGTTGACATGTATCTGAAGTGGCTTCATATCTATCATCCTCTTCATGCATTTCATCATCTGCGCTGGAAAAATCACAGAGGTGGTGTTGGAATCGGAATTCCTGGTCCGTGTGGCACTGGTCTTATGACAGACGGTACGTCTGGATATTTTACGTGTGCCTTGTTTTTTTGGTTTATACCTGGGTCATTCCACCTCAATTCAACAAACGTTTGTCCCTTAGGGTCTCAGATTTTGATAAAAATTTGTGTATGGGTACAATATTAACTCAAACTGAATATCCTCGAACCGTTTTGTGAAAAAAAAATTTTTGAGTGAATTATGCATATTTTAATTTTTTCGCATTTTTAGCAAAAATCCGTGCCTTAAATCATATTACCACTTATATCTCCGCTTCTAATTGTCATAAAACAATGATTAAAAGCTTTTATTAAAGATAAATCTTTATTAAATGCAAATATATCAATAAAAAATTATTTTCTTCTATAACCTATTGTTGTAAATTACTAATGTTTAAAATATTGTTATTAAACTTTTCTCAAATACTCCATCTCAGAATCGGCCGAAACTTTTTTTCCGTAATCTAAACATATTCAGCTAACTATTCCAAAAATAAAATTTAGTAGCAACTCATAAATGCGTTTTTTATAAATATTTAAACATTTACAATTTTCTCTCGCGCGGCCCGTGTATCAAAAATTGTTAATACACTTTTCTCAAATACTCCATCTCAGAATCGGCCGACACTTTTTTTTCGTAATCTAAACATATCTAGCTAACTATTCCAAAAATAAAATTTAGTGGAAATTTATAAATGCGCTTTTTATAAATATTTAAACATTTACAATTTTCTCTCGCGCGGCCCGTGTTTCAAAAATTGTTAATGCACTTTTCTCAAATACTCCATCTCAGAATCGGCCGAAAATGTTTTTCCGTAATCTAAACATATTCAGCTAACTAGAAAAAAAATAAAATTTAGTGGAAATTCATAAATGCGTTTTTTATAAATATTTAAACATTTACAATTTTCTCTCGCGCGGCCCGTCAGCTTCCCATTTGGAATACATGCAGCAGACACGTGATGCAAGCCTAAACATTTCCCTAATTGCTCAAGATCGTGGCTATATGAGATAAAAATATATTATAAACTATGAATGTTAACAACAATTGTTATTTTTTCTGTTAAATGGATGTTTGCAGAGAAATAAACCATTGAGCCCCTCATCAAACCATAGTTGAAGAAATATTCAAGCCAATAAACGCTTCGATCATTTGCATGAACCCTATGTATTTCATTATTCGTGTCCCATAAAATTACTTATACAAAAGCCTTGGTCGAATTACGTAAGCAAACGAAGAATTTACTAATAGGAGTCAACTTACAAAGAGAATATCAACTTTTACTTAAAGGAAAGGTTAGGTTAAACCCAAAGACTATGCGTGGGCTTGTATAGCTCAGAAACATTTTTTAGTCACTACGAAAGAAAGATCAGGCATGACCTTAGGATTTTTATGTTGTTTGAGCCAAGAAAAAGGATGAAAAGAGTTGGTTGGGAGGAGACTAAGAGCCGTATTTATAGTCGTTACCTAGCAGTCCCCTTATCCATCCCCTACCCAGCAGGCCCCTTGAATTGTGCGTCCTATAGTCAAAATTAAGGGAGCTGCTATGTAGGGGATGGTTGGCGGTTAGATCTGGTGACTAAGGACTACAAACGGCTGGAAATGGAATTCGCAGCTCAAATGTTTCAGTGGTGACGCTCGTGATCAACATGGATACGGATAAATAAAGAGCCAGACGCAGTATGAAAACTGTTAAGATGGCCGCACGACGTGCAAATAGCTTCAACGGTGTGGAGAATAAGATTTTGAGTGACCTGGTGTAGAAGCATAAAGTTATACTGGAAAGTAAGAAAACGGACGCAGTTTCCTGCCACAAGAAGAAGAAATTATGGGAAAAAATATGCTGTGAGTGCATATGAACATCCTTGGAATGAGTCTGGCGTCACATCAGATATTTATCGATTAAGAGCAAATCTTACTGTTGTTTTATTAACACCAAATCTACGAAATTATTAATTTAAGGCTATGCACGTTCATTAGAGTCAGTTTAGTTATATCTGTTGTGATATTTTTTCGACAAGGGGGCCCCTGGTGGAGCATACATCTCCTGCCAGAATTAGGAGAGGCTAAGGGGGCTGCTGGGGGTGGAAATTTGACTATAAATACCGTTTTTGACGAAGAGGCCTGCTAGGGGCTGTGGGACTGCTGGGTAACGACTATAAATTCGGCCCTAAAAGTGGCGTATGGACGGCGGGACGGGAGGGCGGTTTAGGGTTTAAATCCCCCCAAAAACATCTTTACCTGAATTCTTTTTACTTCCTTTACCTGAACTAGCGTTTAGAATTTTGCTTATTGGGCTGAAAAATATAGTTGGATTGTCTTCACGATAGGAGAATGTTAATTTAATTATTGTTTTGGTGAATAATAATCTAATTATCATTTTATGATGATGCACATAAATATTAATGAAACCCCCTTCAGAAGTCAAAGCACCTCCCAGAAGTCAAATCCTCCCGGAGGTCAATTCTGCGTACGCTACTGGAGACTAATACCAAGAAAAAAGTTTGAAATATGATAAGTGATGAGAAGAGATTGAATTTATTGCATAATTAGTTTCATACAGTGAGGAATATGTAATATAGTAGAATGATTATTTTAAGGAAGGAAACTTAGGTGAATATTCCATGGTCAGGAAAGTTACCGACAGGTCTGTCTATAGACTTAACATTTATTTGGTGGATTTCTTAACGGAATGTGCGTAATTCCAATAAAATACTTACTTTTTAATGTGATAAATACTAAATTAGTTTCTTAAAATGTTGAAATAGGTTGAGTTGAAAGAATTTGTGGCGTACCAAGGAAAATCATAGTGGGTGAATTAAATTTATCGAGGAAGAAGTTCTATTCTTATTGATTTTTCCCGTTTAATGTATGTACCATATTGGTTATAGCCTTGCTATTATAAAAAATGTGTGGTAGCAACATACGCAGCGCAAATTTAGTGTACCAGGAAATCTAAAGATGAGAACATTAGTGATGAAAAACTCGATTTTTTGGGGATAAAGCAGTCAAGACGTCACAACATTCTTTCCGCCATCCTTATTAACTCCCCTTTAACCGTTCCCCTATCATCCTTGTAACTCTTTGGCTACGCTTTATCCATGGCACCATACACTGATCTGCCATTGCCACCTTCGAATAAATCCCATTTTATTTTCGGCATATACTCTTTCCCATTATTGTTCCACTCACAGGAACTCTCACACATGCCTGCCATATAAACTCTCTTATGGTGTCATTATTTCATTATGTATTCCGTGTCCACATATTTTCACCTCCATGTCTCCCCATCCTTCTCTTCCTTTATGAGTAATTCGTAAAAAAAAACAATGGGGTAGATTTAATCCTCTATGGTAAAATTTCTAAGTAGATAATTCAAGGTTAATACCGTACATCAACACCAGTGTCTATGCATAAATCATGTCGTATCGTTTTTAACTCAAGTAAATAATTTCATAATGAATTGGCATTTACCTTTTTTCTTCCTAATTTTAAGTGATAATCGTACTTTAATTGAAATTAATTGTAGCAACTTAAATATTGTTAATTTTTGACATTTACGTTTTTGAAGACAATCACAATGGGATTGTATTAATTAATAAATTGCTTTGGTTCTTTTTTGTACTTTGTACGTCTGCATGGCATAAACCTCTATTTATTAGTCGTGTTATTCAAAGTAGAAATACTCCTAGACTCCTCAGGCTTAATTTCATAATGCACGTGGATATACTCATTATTATCTGCCTGTATTGTTTACGGTACTGCTAATAGACGTCTCAAAGTGCGGTTGTGGTTAAGTATGAGCAGTGTATATATTCATCAGTTGTTGGCGCAGTCAAGGCAGGTGGGGTTTCAAGTTAAATACAATTTTCCAAGTTTGATTGTCATGGATTCAATCAGCAAAATATCACGATTATTTTTCAACTTTCACCTGCCTGCTACTTAAAACTCTGCTACTCCTGTCAACATCGCACACCCTCGTTGAATTTCATTCTCGAATAATTCCGTATTTTGGGCCCTCTATCCCATTCTGCTCTTGCACGCTCACCCCAGATCAACCTTCGGGGATATCTTGTGCCCGCCCTATCCATCGTATGGAAGTTTCATCATTTTACTCCTCATTCTCTGGCCACATCTCTATCTATAACTTTGCGTCTATCCAGCCATCACTTTCTCCATGGCTAACTCCTTGAAAAATCTTATGTAACACGTGAGTTTCTCTCTGATATCATTTTTTCCCAGCCGATACGTCATGGCTCAAAATATAATTATCTACTTGCACCTTGTGCTGTAAGTTTATGGTAACAGGCAATTATAACGTACCAAGTTGTCTTATAGATGTGCAAAAGCACGTTCTGCTGTAATTTTATGTGAAGAATCATGTTGTTTGGACTATTATAAATATTTTTATTTAGTCGTGTTTCAAATGACTTTGGTATTTGAGGTAGAAGCATTTCTTTTTAACTGTGACACACTAAGAAAAAAACTTTCTTTAAGGCTATGCATAATTTTAAATGAAAGAACTTCTACAGTGATTTGTTGCCAAATTATTAAACAACAGTTATTTTTAAATACATAAACGGCAAATATGCATATTACGCGCTGATGTAACCGAATTAAGCGAAGAAAATGTGACGAAATGCGATGATAAGGTACATTCAATTCGGATAGTGATATTAAAACATCGTGGACGATTTAAGTTTTTGCATCAATAAAATTCTAACTGTGGTAATCGAAAGAGAAACGGACCAAGGATCTTTTGTCATTGTATGCCACTCGCCGAAAATTAATAATAGTATTATTGAATAGCATGTTTCAGAAGAGTAACAGGAGGAATATTCTTTACAATTTAGAAATTTTACAGACTTATTGTAACAAACTAAATATCAAATGAAAATTAAACGAAAGTATTGCTCATTCCGCCGAATTCTTGATATGCGATGAAAAATACAAAGTTAATATTTTTTTTGGCTTACGTCATTAACTTTTTAGTTTTTACCTACTCGTATTTGGTTAAAAAAAATGATGGACACACTTCAAGAGTTAATTTTCAACCGAATTCATTCTTGTGAAAATAAAAATATAACTAACAACGCCGAAATAATCACCCAACTATCCAACCCGTTTTCCCGCCGCCCTGATCGATTTTCAAGAGGAGTCATTGCGCAGAAAAGATCCCGAAGAAAGCCGTGGTCGAGCAACTCATCACCACGCGGCCGTCCCCTTTGTGGACTGTGTGGACTCTAAGATGTCCTTTCTTTCATCTCCGACTTCAATTCCTTCCTCCCACTGCTCCACACTCATACTTATATCCTTCCTCTCCCTTCTCCTCTCCTTCATTATCCTTCATTCTTTTTTCATTCTCTCTCTTTCACTTTTCTCCCTCTCTTCCATCTCCATTTTTGCCTTCCCATCCTCCGGAGACTGCTTTTGAGACACTTGATTCCCCCCGAGTATTTTTTCCAACCTCCTCCCCGTCAACCCCCGCCCCTCAGCCCCCATCTCTGAAAAAACTGAAGTTTCTGACGCGGAAGGAGTCGAGACGTGTAAATATGTATGAAGTGAGAGGAGTAATATTCTCGTGCCCCGCTCTGAACTTTGGACTTTTTTTTCTTTCCCTCTTTTTTACCGGATTTCAAACTACACTCGTGAACAATTATGCGCCAGGTAAAGATTTAAAAATAGTATACATATTCCAAGTGACGGAAGTGGATGTGGTGATAGTGTCATCCAATCGATGAGATGTACTTTTTTTCTTCTTATTCTTGATTTCCAGGTTTAGGCAATTTACCTGCTCCTATTTGCACTATCTTCAGAGAAAACGCACTCGGCGAATATACACACATAACACACAAACAAATACACATAACAAATACACAAATACACGTCTGTCGCTCGCCACCTGTATGTCACCGTTGTCCGCGGTACACAAGAAGGGCGCCCGTAAAAAGAGATGAGAGGATCCCGGAAAGCCCTGAAGCAGAAGGAGATCGGAAGTAAAGTGAGAAGGCTCGGGAAGAAGGATCAGGTCAGCTAGTGACCCGCGGTTTCTGCTCCGCATTGAAGATCTTTAGTTTTGAGTAGAACCCAGTAGTACCACGTCATTGTAATTATTGCTTGAGCTGTCGTAGACAAAGTGATCTATGAATTCAGTTTATGGTTTTACTGTCTACTTTCATTGCACTCCACCCCGTTTGAAAAACCTTTAAAAAAACATAACCTTTTAGAGGTTGCAGTATGGAGGGCGGGACAGTACATTTGCCAATGTAGAATTCTGGGCAGAAATTGCATGAGAGATGGTAGACTATATTGGTGGAAGTACAGTTAGCTGCTGAGGAAGATGTTTTATAAGAGAGCGTAGCAGAAGAGCGGAGGAGGGTGCAGCACATGTATCTAGGTCAGTTGCAAATTGAGGTGAGGGGGCGGTCGGTTGAAGGGGGGGTTTTGTGAATTTTAAGATATCACGCAGGTTTGCGGGACGCTTTAAAGATATTGTTGGACATGAGGGTAATAAGATGGCAGCAGAAGTATTATTATTTAAAATTAGGAATAAATTGTGGAAGATCATTTAGATTTTTTTATTATGTAGGCAATTATGTACAACCC
This sequence comes from Pyrrhosoma nymphula, assembly GCA_963573305.1. NCBI lineage: Eukaryota > Metazoa > Arthropoda > Insecta > Odonata > Coenagrionidae > Pyrrhosoma > Pyrrhosoma nymphula. The sequence continues at coordinate 46,234,279 of OY754334.1, forward strand.
TGTCTAACACCTTGGTTCCTTATAATTTCCTCTTGGGTTTATTTTTTCGATGCCGGTGTCAATTACAGTTTTTATATTTTATATAGAGATTGAATTGTTTTTAATTAAATACACTGTGTATCCTCGTTTTTCCATTATGAACCAAAGTTTTTATCGATAAATGCCGTCAAATACCTGTTGGTAATTAATCAAAGCTATGTGGGTTTCCACATTTAATTCTATACGATTTTGCGTTATTAGTTATTAACTAAAAACTTCGTGAATATATGATCTTCCCTTTCGAAATCCTGCCTGTTCTTCGAGGAGCAGGACTTAAGAAATCTTTTGGAGTCGTTCGTTGACGATTTTTCCATATCTTTTGTATACTGCAATTAGTAGGCTTTTACCTCTGTAATGTTCCGACTTCTTTCGTGAACCTTTTTTAAATATGAAATTTCCTTTTGCAGTTTTCCATTCTTCTGGGTTTTCAAGGCAACACGAGCACATATTACAGAGATATAGCAATCACCAATTTAAAAGGGTGGTAATTTTTTTATCAAATGAATTTAGTAGTAGTAGTATTTACTACACCATTTATACATACAAAAACACAAGATTACAATTGATTTGTGGAACAACAAACATCCCTGAAGTAAAAGAAAACCTGCGTTGGGATTGTCATAATTAAAATTTACCAAATATAACTGGCTGGTGTGAGGCCAAAACATAAAAAATTACAATTCATTTTGCAGTAGAGTCAGCATGTTACATATTTAATTGTATTTTAAAGTGTATTCACACAATAATACACCAGGAAACAATGGGAAATAAAGTTATACAACAACACCAATTGATCAAATACATTCCATGGTTTCAGAAACTATTCTTAAAGTTAAAAATAATCTTCTATATTTGTAACGGTGAAAAGCCATGTTTTTAATTCTTTTAGAAATATTCTAACCGACTTAGATGAGGCAATGGTAGACGGTTAAATATGTTGGGAGCACAGTAACAAATGAATATCCTAAAGGCTTGATTATTAGGTTTGGGAAAATTAACTCTATTCCGTAGCCTCAATTCATACAACGGTACATTCACAAAACCTGTGACATTCCCTCCTCTGACATAAAACAATCTTAATACTCTGGAAATAAATAAGTACCTGAGGGGTAGTATGCCCAATTTTTAAATAAAGGAAAGGATGAAACATTTAGTTTTTCGCCCATTACCAATCTAATTATTTTTTTGTGCCACTATAACAGGGTACATATTTGAGATGTAGGTTCCACCCCAACAACTAAGCCCATATGCAGTTTAGAATGTACAATAGAATAATACACAATTTTCAGTGCAGGTAGATTACGTATTTGTCTAAAATGATAGAACTTCCTTAGTACCTTATTCATATAGTTTTTTAGTTTTTGCAAATGAGGCTTCCAACTCAAGTTCTCATCAATAACAAGACCTAAAGACTTGACGTTATTGACTTGCTCTATTAAGAGACAATTTTTACACAGGTTGTCCTTTGAAGAAAGGCAGCTGACACACTTAAAATACAATGAATCAATATATTCTTTCCTGTCTCTTTAACGAAAACGCATACATTTGGTTTTTAACGTAAGATAAGTTTATTAGCAAAAAACTAATATTTCAGTTTATCCAGGCCATTTTGCATCTGTTGCTGAAATGTCGGTAGGTCTTTCCCAGAGTAGGACAAAGCTGCGTCGTCAGCAAAAATGGTCAATCTCCGTTGAATATACTATTACATACATTTTTTAACAGTTAAACCTTTTGAAAACAAAGTTTTCGTAATGTTTAACTGTTAAAATTATTTTGAAGCGAGGGATCCATTCAGAGGAATTGCACACATCTTCCGTTACTGTTTAAGGTATTTAGCGGCATTGATAATGCCTTGTGCTTGTTTGAATAACAATTATTCATTTTATTTGTTTTAAATTAAATTTGATATACTTCACCGTGACTGCATTTGAGTCGCTATTTATTCCATTTAAGAACATTATTTATGGAGAAATTAAATTGAAAATGCGTATACGATATACCATGGTCCAATAAATGAACTAATGTTTATTTGTTATAATGAATGCTTATGTAATAATGATTACATCCATAAATTCATACGGTGTTCTGGTATAAATTAAATCACTCAGTATAATTCAAGGTATTTTGATTTTACATCGTATATAATTTGGTGCTAATTTCTTTTCCTCCAGATGAAATTTCTTCGCTGGCACGTGTCCTTTGGATTGTAGTCAAACGAGCTTCATTGGCCTGCCCTTTTGGTTCAGCTATCAGCTAACAGGTATTTGCTTCATTTTTATCGCAATATGGGGAGTGTGAGTGAACCGAAACATTTTTTCCAGCTGCTATATACATACATATGCATTTATGTGTTGAAGTATGTGCTATCAGTTATGAATCCCATTCGTTGTATCATTGAACTATAAAAGAAAAAAACGCTTTGGGCATTTTATGATCGTTAAAAACACGTTTATGGGACAACTGCGAATGATAAAGTGTTATTCAGCTACGTATATGGCACAGTATCACTTAAGTCTGTATGGAGTGCGACGCTCACGCTATGGACGAATGCGTTGAATGTATGCATGTTTAAATGTGGTTTCCAATCTATCTATCACTCTATTTCAGCATTATAGATGGTGATCTCAGTCATGTTAAACTGCATAGTAGACCATCATGAGCTAAAAGGGAAGACATTTTTAATTGTTCATAGTAAAGAACTGATAAAAAGACACTACCGGGAGACCGAGCTTCGCTTCGGTTCGCTCGGCTTGAGCTTAGCTCGACATGAGCTTCGATCAGCTTAAAATTGTAGGAAGATATTAATTGTAATTTTTAATTGGGTTATTATGTGTTTATCAATAAAATATTTTAAAAATTAAATAAAAACAAAATATTTTAAAAGGCAGATAAATAATTTGAGATGTTGTGTTAATTCATAAATAGTAAATAAACGTACAACAAAAATACTGATAGCGAATAGTATAAATATTAAAAACAAAAATACATGGAACCAAAAGTAAATTTAATTATCATTGCAAAGCAGGATTAAAATCTTCCAGATTACTGAGAAAGATATCTTCTTCATCTCGTTTTCATTATTTCTATTTGATGGCAAGTTTTGATTATTCAAATTTGTATTACTATTATGCAGAGTAACACATTCCATAGAAGTTCCGTGTGTGGCGAGGATTTTCTTTTGGTAATAATACTTTCAAACTGCAAGTCACACACATGCTGATCCAACTCTTGAGAAAGCTACGTATACCAGTCCATGCATAAAAACAAACGTCCGCAAATCAAGACCAACATAAATGTTGACCCTGCGATTTGCGTATTGTTATCGCAAATGCCAGCTTTACTAGAAACTGATGTGCCATGTTTGCTTTTACTCGAGTCTAGTGTTATTCTTGGAATGTGTACTTCTTTTCCAGTACATTCGCAAGTAACAATTTTTGATTTAATTATATTACTGTATAATTCAGTAACTATAAGTCTTGTACCATTGCGTAAACCTTCTGAGACTTCTAATAGTGTTAATTATAGTGTTTTTTAGTTAAAGTTTATGAGGTGGTAAATCCGCAATGTCAATTGAGTTGAGGAATTATGGAGTAAATTGAAGTTTATCTTGTTGTTGATTTTTAAATGAATCACAACTTCAGTAAAATTTACTTTCACCTGGAAGTTTTTCTATGATTTTAGAAATTATATGTATAACGTCTTTATTCAAAGGGGCCAATATAGCTCTATCTTTTATATCTTCATACCTATTACTACTAAGGCAATTTCCATAGACTTCAGAAATTAAGTCACCATAAAGAAAGAATATTTCTTCAGGAATATCAAGTCCATCTAAACTATTTTGTGGCAATCCTCACGTTCCAAGTTGTAGTGAATAGTTGGCGAAATCTGTTTCCCCTAGATCAACACGCGTATGTTCTGTTGGAGAACGTTTTTTAAAATATTAACATAAGGGACTTTTTTTTATAAGATAAATCAATAACTTCGCTTCTGTTGGCTCTTGGTTGAACAGGTAGACACTGACGAAAATCTCCACCAAGAACCACGATCTTTCCACCAAATGGCAAATTCGGATTACCTAAAGCTCGAAGTAGTTGATCCATATTATGAAGTCCGTTTTTAGGAAGCATAGGTGCTTCATCCCTTAGAAAAATGTCTATGTGAGAAAGTTCCTTAACTGTAGTATATTTAGGTTTTATGTTGCTAATATACTTAGACATCAAGGAAACCTTATGTCCAATGTCTTGTGTGCAGTACGATCCTCAGGTAGAGGAATAACTGAAATTCCAGTAAAAGCCATACCCTTGATTTTTTAATGTCACCTTCTTATTATGTAGAACAAATATTTGTATACAAGATCTTGTAGATTTTCCTGTTCCACCAGGTCCATCCACAAAAAAACACTTTGGATCAGGATTTTCATTATTAAGAGCTCCAAGAATTGATTCAACGATTTCAATTGGCCTGCATTTTAGGGATTGGTACATGTGATCTCCAAGAGATGCAGTTTCATCATCACTTATTACTCATTGTCCAGTTGTTCATAATTATCAATCCCGTCCATACCAAATGTTTTATCCAGTAATGAAAGTTCTTACATTCAGTCGTTTCGGTATTAAGTTTGTACGCAATTATTCGATAAGCTCGCTTAGAAGCTTCCTCAACTGAACCGTTATTTCTCCCAGCTTCTCGGATAAAATCTTCAGCTAAGTTTTCTTTGAACATTTTCCACAAGTGTTTTAGGTTTTCAGTGCACCCAAAAATAAGAATTTGTGTAAACAGTGTTCTCATTACTCTAGCGATTTTTGACAATGCCGAAACTCGTAAACCTTAAATCCATTGTTGCTCATCAAAATCAACCCCTTCTGGCCAGGCATATTTGCAAATGTAGTAAAACCAAACATCTACCGTCATTCCGATTCTCCTCACCTTGAGTACGGAAGGGTAAATGAGGACGAAGATCGCGCGGCATTGGAAACAGCATAATAGATGCTTTTTTACCCTTTCCTAGGAGCAACTGCCGATGAAATAGTGGGGGATTGTGGAAATAAAATGCCTATCATCGGCTGCAGAGATGAGTGTAGAAGAGGCGATCGTAAAAGGAAAAGTGAATTATTGGATGAAGAATAACGGAATGAGAATAAACCGGAAGCATAATAACCACTATCAGATACAAGGCCAGCTCCATATTTCTCAGCGAGACTTCTGCATCTTTTCTGTGTGGACGAAGAAGGGGTTGAAGGTGGAGAGGATCCTCAGGGACGATCGGTTCTGGGAGAAATCATGGTGGACAAATTAAAACAAGTCTATTTTGAATACATGCTTCCGGAGTTAGACGATCCGAGATTTTCCTGGTCAATGCCGATTCGGAGTTCCCCTAGTATTTTGGCAGCCCTAGAGAAGAGACTTCGTGAATCTGTCAAACGTAAGGATGGGGAGAGGGATCAGAAAGGAAATTTGAAATGCAAAAAGCAAAAGAAATAAAACAATTATAACCTGCATGATGTGTTCTTTCATTAGCTCTCTTTCTGTATCCCATCATGGAGTAGAGCTCTTCTTAGATTGCACCACAGATGTTAGAGCCGAGGTGGTTCTAAGTTCTCTTTTGGAAGCTTGCTGACATCAATGCAGACATCTCCCGAACTTTTCGGACGGCTGTGGTTCCGGAATAATGTTTATATCGACTATTTAGCGCTTGTTACGAATTTAACTAACCATAAACGTAAGGCAAGTCGAAATTTCATACTACAGAATACTATGTTGGATTTTTATTAAGTAGCTTTATATGCTGTGGACTTTTCTGTGAGGTTGATGCCGAGGAGAAATATTTTACTTATGACTGTGCTGACTTACACTATGATAGTTAGTGTGGTCAACTCCTATAGTATTCTTCCTAGCTATGGTATGCAGCTATATTTTCTGCTCATTGGGTTGGGAATATGGGTTTATTTCATCGTAACTAATTGTCTATAGCCTTGATCATTGGGTAGATTGGGAAAGTCCCCGCATGAAAATACATTATTTTCTTGTCTTATTCCTCTTCTACGTCTTCCTAGAATTTCATGACACAATCGAATTTCTAAAACAATGAAGACAGTCCTAATATTAGTTAACCGAAGGTTAGTGCATATGGTGAAGTATTAAAAAAGTGAGGACCAGTAAGAGGACCAAATTTTGATTTTGCAACGAACGAATCAAATCTGAAGGGCCCATTGTGAGCTGGACAGATACTTCGTGGAAGAAGCCTTCCACATACCACCTGCCTACGCATTCAGAGATGTTCAAGTTATGAATGTTGATGGACGTTAACGCCATTTAAAATCTAGAGGAAATTTACTCTCTTCCATTTAAGCATACTTTAACCGTTAGATTACCGTAATAATATATGCTGTTGAACCGCGCTAGAACTTGTCTACATGTAAGCGCGTCATTCGGCATGCTATCATTTTGACATTGTACCACCACTGAGGTGCAAAGACGACGTGACTGATCCGCTGTTGCTATGCGGCCATCGGCTATGTCAAACTCATCCGCGCTGATGTGACAACAGCGTGACCGTCTAGACGTCTCAACGAACGTGGTACGAAAACTTCTTCGAAGGACAGGAGGGCTCGTGGTTTTCCCCTCACCTCCACGCAAATAAAATATACGTAGAGGCTACACTCGCGAAAAATGCGGCGACTAGGTAGGCACTGACGTCGATAGCTCTACTGGCCAATAAGAAAACTAACCTCACCCTCAGGGGAGGAAAATAATCTATGTCCCGCGTCCTCTTACTAGTTCTAAGATTTTCGACAATTAAGAAAAGCAAAATCATTGCCCAATCATGAAAAAAATCCTCAAAATTTGTCATTTTCTAACTCAATTTCCTCAAAAACTACTTGTATCAAGGGTATGTTTCTTACCATGATAAATTCTTTAATCTACCCCTTGGTATCATTGTCAGTTTCGCCAATAACGTGGGTTTTTGACAAAAAGGAAATTAGCTGGTGAGACGAAAACTCACATTTACCATATATCATACATGTATATATTTAAATATCCTTAACAGCACGAATACTTATGTATTACTTTATACTTCTTTATTATTTTATAATTTTAGAAACACACGACAGAATAAATAATAAAGATGTAATGAACTTGATATACTCAGACGTTACTTTGTAAAAACCCATGTTGACAGAATGTTATTCAATAGTTTTCAGACTTTAATGTTATTCAATAAAATTGATTGTAAAATTTACAAAGTTTTTATTGATTCTGTCAATAAATATATAAATCGGAAAATTTAATAGGTAAAAAAGTCAGAGGAAAATAAAAAGTCAAAGCTTTAAAAAGTTATTGAATACTTACATTTGTCAACTATTCTAAATACGATTGATAAACTTGTGTTGACACTTTTCAAACAAATTGTTGATAGATGAACAAAATTATAGATCAATCTAAATTGTCCAACGTAAGGGAGAATCATATTAATACAGGATTAAATTTCAAAGTGTACTACTTAGATTATAACAGGAAATATTATTGGTCAACGTATGTTACTGTAAACAAACTCCTGGTTCCTGGTACGAAAATAGAACAACGATATTATTCATATGATGGATGTTTTTTCTCGACCTCTTTATATTGTATACCGCTTTATAGTGTTTAACATTTTTTATTTGTCCTAAACTCCTGATATTTACATTATAACGATATTAATATTCCCACACGCAAGGTTCACGTCAGAAATGAACCATTTCCAACAATGGTTGTAGCTTAATCGAGTCGAAAATATCCTTTAAATTATCAATTTAATATCTCGGAAAGTTGACGTTTTACGAAATTTTAATCTTGCCCAATGGATTTATTGTGTCCAAAAACTGGTGTATGACAATTTTCAGAAACTTCTCTGCAGTAGTTTTCAATAAAACATTCAAGTAAACAAACAATTTTTGCTCGTTAAAAGATATTATTACCTTTCCACGTCCGGCTCTATACATTTAGTGCTTAAAATGTTGTTTTGTTCCTTTATTAATTCCAGCTTAACTTAACAATTTTTCGGTAAATATTTCAGAGATCGTTATTTTTGTAATATTAATTATAAAATCCATTGTGCAGCCAGAAAACGTAAAGTCATCTAATTAATGGCCCTTTGGAGTAGGGTTAAAAAAACTTGAAAAGTAGCTACTTAAAAATATGAAAAAAGTTAACAAAAATTATAACTAGATGCTTTATACTCCTTTTCGTTGTCATTGAGTGGATTATCAATGTTTAATTAGAATTTGATAAAACATTACTTGGAAAAATATGCTTAAACCTTGTATTGTGGACCTACGTAGGCCTTTAGGTTTCCAGATGCCTGCAAGTCATGGAAATAAGTAATGATTCTGGCAGAAATTCTACAAACATGGACAAAGTGTATTGAACTAATATCAGTATGTTGTTCAAGGCCCCTAATGAAGAGAGTTTAGTGTAGGGAAACTGGAAACAAAACCGTTTGAAAATATACGCTCTTGTGTGGCTCATTTAGAAAATGAAAATTTGGGTGAGAACGTGGAATTTATGCGACAATTCCTGTTGATGGCGTAAAATAAAGGTATTTTGGAGTTCGCAAAGTACGTCCTTTTTATGGCTCAATAATATCTATCACCAGCCGATAGGCTTATATTGAATAAGTTCGCCTTATGATACCACGTGTCACGAGCGGTGATGTCGGTCCTTTTCCTAAGCTAAGAACCTAAGAAATATACATTGTAGGTATGGTCTCAGCGCCGTGAATGTATGCAACGTTTGTTACATTTTGTGTCACAGGCTGCCTAATGTTTCGATCACCGAGGGAGCTGGTATAGTGGTGCCAATGTGTCACTCGCCGCTTCGGACATTTTTGCGGTTGTTTCAGGATAAAAAGGACGATTTAAAGATGCACGATGAAGGCCAAGGTTGAAATACCTTTGGGAGGAGAGAAATCAATACAGGACGCTGGTTTTTGTGATTTGGTTGATCGTGATATTGTGATCGACAATATGTGATCGTAGTTGAATTTTCTCGTCAATAGGTCCTTTTTTACTTGAAATTAAAAATACTCGAGAGGAAAAGCACCTGTAATTGTGATGCAAGTGTAATAATAATAGGCTATTTACGGCAAAAACTCGGGATTTATCTTATTGTATGCTGAAAATTTACCCTGATGCCATTTGAGGGCCTGAGAGTCAAAGTAATACAAGTGAAAAACATCGTCCAGTGTCACCTGTATCCCTTTACCTCAGTAAAAAATGACAAAAAGCAAAGTAGCTTAAGTGTTCGGTGACTAGATCGCGGCACCATACTGTCGAACACTTGTATTCCTTTTCCTGTAGCTACCTGATGGTAACAACTTAGAAAATATACACTATTATAGTTTTTCGTGTTGATGTCACTTGTATTACTTTGACTCTCAGATCCTCATTTGAAAGATCTAATTTATTGTAATTGAAGGTTATTATAATTAATAATTTAACCCTGAGAACTAATATCAAATAAAAGGAAATTAAAGAGTTGAGTGCAATAATTTGTTGGAAATAGTTTTAATTGTTTACCTAAGGTAACAGAAAAGTGCATATTTTTTTCAAACTCTTATACCTACTCACAAATGTTGTTAAGATTAAAATCCACTTGCGTTCTATTCATCATACATTTTGTGCGCTAATTCCTTCCCAGCTCATATAAACCGAAGGGAAAAACTTACCGATCCTGTACCACTTTGTACTTTCACCGGCCCAATTTCTTACAACAACCCTCCCATTATTTACGACTAAATTTTCCTTTCTATTTTAGTCAACCTGCTCTTCCCTGCCCCCGCTGTTTTCCATATTCCATAAATGGAACAGGGTAGGAAATAAATCAGGCAAAAATGCCTCAATTAATTGCCAACTTGCCGTCAATAATTTACGGCTCTCGTTAACATAAGCATTTATGCCCCCATTAATATACTCACCCTCTCTCCGTGCTCTTCTTCCTCGCGAAACGTCACGTGTCCCCCTCGGTGTTGAATGCCTTCTCCTTTCTGCTCCCTCTCCCTCTTTCTGCTCTTTTCTCTCTTCCTTGACCTCGGAGCCCACCCCTCTCCTGACCTCTAACCACCACTCTCTTCTTCCCCCACTCCCGTTCTTCTCTATTAATAATGCTCGCAGTAATTCATACCATTGAACCATATTTCATTTCTTCCTCATCTTTTGGGAACGTTCCCTTGATTGCAGCCTTCCCTCCCGCGGAAAAAGGGTTTATTAATTTGGAGTCCTCTGCCTTTATCATCATCCCAGTGCTCGAATTAAAAAAAGAACAAACATATTTTTAGAACTTGCCGGATGGATAATATAATCTGGTATTGATGATATCATCCGATACCGTTGCTCTACTCAAAAACATTCCGATAATGTGAGGTACTGTTAATCGCAATTTTTATGGTTAACCTCATTGTTAAGTAATGGTTGCAGGCATTAACATATTTAGATTTTTAGATTTTTACTGGACCTTTCATATATATTTGAAGAATTTGGAACGTCACGATAAGAAATCTGAAGGGAACGAGAGGATTAACAATGGAAAACGGGCCACGGGCCGGGCGTTTACACGTAGATACGTAAGGGTAGACCACATAAAAGCACGTCATTCCTAACGAAGGACCAAGTAGAGGACTCCAAACGTTGAATGACGCCTCATTAGAGCGGGAATCTCATTCACCAAGCACAAATTTAAACAATTATCCAATCATTGCGATTGCATAAATGATGTGATACGCAGTAAAGCGCACGGGTGCAAAGATTTACACCAAAGAGGATGAAATTCGTCGTGAATAGAGAAGTTGCTAAGGATGGATAGCTGGAAAACGAATAGGTTCTTGACATGATAGGTAAGGAGAGGAGGCTTCTCGAGGAATTCAGAGAATGGTAGAGCAGATGAATGAAGTGGGTAGATGAGGCGATGGTATTTTTAAGGCCGTCGTGGAGGGGAGGCCCTTAAGTCAGGACGGGGAAGAATGAGATAATAAGATATATGTGTTGAATGAAGTAGGGTAGGGCGTATGCTGAGTTAAAAAATATATTGTGCTAGGAGCCTAGGTCTCATTGGTTATTTTAAAATTTGGTATTGGTACCACCATCTTATGCCTTAACTGGAATCTCTTATAATAGCTTATTGGTTCAATTCAAATGTAATTTATTATGGTTTCAATTTCGCATCACAGCTTTGATTTCAATTCCAGTAACCAGCCTCCCGACGTTTATTTTAATTTATCCACATTAGTTTTCATCTATAAGCATAATTATTAAGACGTTACTTAAGTTCTTTAACGTTCTCATGGGAAGGGGTCTAATGGAGATGTGGTGTTACTGCGGAGTTATGAAGATTAAATGGAAGGAGAGTTTGAGATAAAAGTGTAATGAAATCTCTGCGAATAAGAAGAGACAAACTCATTGGACCTAATTTGCGGCTAAACAGACTAATAAAAATAATATTGGAAATTGTATTTAGTAGGGGGAATAAAAGTGGAAGCCAAAGATTGGGATGCAGCAGCCGTCAATGATACATGAATGACGCTATAGTAACGAATTAATTAGGAAAGAAGCGGTTAGCGGAGAGGAGAAAGGAGAAGAGAGCTGCAGAAAACATCCTTTGGATTGATGGCTTCTGATAATGGATACTGCTACCCGGGTACTTTTTTCCTTGGTCTTCTTATTATGTTTTGTGACACACCACGCATGTTCTACCATCTGTCCTTATTTACCATTTCCTCTTCTTCCTACAACCGGTCCAAATATGCTTCATTTTCTTTCTCTTTCTTGTGAGCAGCTCGCAGTGTGATTCCAGCCTTCTCGCATAATGCCCCGATCTCCAAAAAATGTTTCTCCGCCCCTTGCTTTCAATTTCGTCGGAAAACGCGCCGGCGCCATCTTTTCCTGACGCTTATCCCTTTTTGTCACAGCTTTCTTTAGCCCGGTTGAAGTCGCTTTCATTTTAAGAACATTCAGCTTTCTTTTGTTCGTGTTGTTTCTCATCTGTATATAAGTAAAGATTGCCTTCCCCAAATGTAAGCTTGAAGTCAGAACCTTCATTTTGTTTAGATTTTCATTTATTAAACTAATAAGCATTTGACTGCTGGTCATTCTGTCGCATTATCACGAGTTATATTTTCCGATCATAATTAGGAAACTGTCGTCAGTATTGCTATCTTTACACTGGTTTATTACAGTCATTCATATTTTCCAGTTCAAAGCTATTGCATTATTTTTATTACTCGTTCTTACTTCTCACTTAATTTATCATCTTGTGTCTTCTCTCTTTAGTCATTTTAGGTAATAGCTTTAATTTATCTTCGATTATTTTCTTAAAAAAATACGTTGCTGAATGCGGCATGTCCGTTCCTCCAATCCACCTCTTTCTTCTTAATTAACTTTCATACGTAAAGGACATGCTGTCATCTGCTCATCTGTATGCTTCTTCACATGTCATTTTACTTGTCCTTTTGATCTTCCGCATCCGTGTCTCAAAGTCTGCTATTATTTTATGGTTTAATTGTCCGTTAGTATCATGCTCACTACTCCTTCCCAAATGCCCGCTCATAAAAAAATCCCTAACTTTCCTCTTGGCCATTTCCCTATTTCCCAGCCCTACTCATTCTACAATCTCCAACCGTAGCCTCCGAAATGTACATGCCGTAAAACTTTATTGTGTAGTCCTACAAGCACCGGAAATGCACTTGCTGTGATTTTCATATGGCGATGTTCAAAAATGCTAGGCAATTATGTCTAATGATTTTTCGAATTAAAAATGTAACTTGAGCTTGATTAAAATATATATTGCATTTGTTATTAGTCGTTTTATTGAAGCATTATTTGCACTTATTAGGAAAAACTCAGATGCACTGTTAGAGTTACTGATAAATTAGTAACTGCATTTCCATCACATTGTTGATCGACAAACATAACCTGACACCGAATAGATCATTATACCAAATCAATAAAAAGACCACATTGTGATGCAAAAAAGGCTTGCATTGGCTTCTTATTGTAATGTGACATATGAGCTTAAATTTCGGTGGAATTTGTTAGATGAAAACGGTACAAGTTGGTTGCTACCTTTGTGGCAATAGGTTTCATACCTCGTTAACTGATTCCCTCCGCAGCACAACCGACTGCCACTTTCACATGCTCTGTACTACATATTTAAGATGTTTATGATGAAGAAAAATCGCCAAAGGAAATATTTTTACCTGGATTAGGCGTACAAATATTTCGTGTCTGTGATAACAGAGAAATTATCGGTTTGAGAAATTCTACAGCCACCATTTATGACTCATTATATTAATAAAAGAAAATTCACGCTACTTATTAAATCCTAGCTGCCAAGTTCAACTCCGTTGGAGTATTTTTTTAGTTAGTCCCGCCAGAACTTTCACAATTTTAGAACGAATATTTTTAAACGTATGAAGGTCGAGTTTCAGCTTTTCAGGCCTGTATATCTCGGAGGTTTTGTCCCATTCGTGCTATTCCCCGCTACCTCGGGTACGGAGGCGCGAATCGGAGCTAGATAGGCCCGGTTATCAAACCGAAGTGTCCATTACGCTTTCCTCTCTCTTTAGGAGGTTCGGTGGTTTCGGTCAACTTAAGAGAATTCGATGAAACTTGCGGGAAAAATTACTTTTGTTTGTCATAAAGCTAACTTTTTTTTGAGAATTGTTTGCCGCAGATTTCTTTAAATATTTGAACGAGAAGTGGGCATGAAAGTACACGGGTTCTTATGAGAACGCAAGGCTTTATTCATCAGAAAGAACCTTTTATAATTATTCAATGTATAATTATTTATACCATCTATAGAAAAATTTATAACAAGAGCTTAACTCCGAGATTTTGAAAAAATCCATCGCGCGCGTTGCGTAGGATGTGATATCGGGTACTTGAAGTTGGATGCATAACTTGCAGGATGCAGTCGAAAATGCATAAGAACCCGTGTAATTTCATGCCCAATTCTCGATCAAATATCTTAAGAAACCTTCGCAAAAAAAATTCTGAAAATATGCAGGTGGATTCAGAACAATATTATTAATGCTTTCAGGAAGTTTCATTGAATTCTCTTAAGCTGAGTGAAACCACCAAACCTCCTTGATTTCTCGTCTTCCGTGCCGACTCCGAAGAAGCGTTGCGGAGTTAAATGCTCGGCACAGAGGGCGCTTGGATGTAATAGAAACGATTCGGAATGGGGCTTCTGGGTGACGCGGGAGTCATTACGCTCGCGTCAGGAAACGTTTAATGGATCCTGGCTCGAAAACTTGTAATTGCTACGTCGCATTCACGTATAACTGTGACGGTAGAGGATTTTCTTACGTGCTGAGTTAGTCCTCGCCGCACGGTACGTTGAATATCTCTACTCTGAATTTGAACGGGAATAAGGTACTTATTCAATTTTTAACAAAACGATTTAGAACACATTTTTATTTTAAACGATTCCGGGGTTGGTGCTTTCTATTATACATGCATTATTTTATTGCCCTGGGAAAATGAAACTAAATCATTTGACAGAATGGCACGTATTCACAGTAGTAGATACATGTAATAAACTAAGATGTACCTTTATGCTTTATTTATTGCAAAATCTCTACCCTGCTTTCCGTAGTTCGCAAGGAAATTATAAACCCCAATTTAGTCAAGAAAAACAACGCATTGTTGATATGCCATTTGCTTATATGAAACTGAAATGTATTGATAAATTTAAGGATCTGCTCCACTAATTTTGTTTTTGATTTGTACAAACCGTATAGCGATGCATTTACTCCTAAGAATGAAAAATGCCATAGATAATATACATGTTATGCAATAACGTTTGCTATGGGGAAGGTCTGGCAGTAGTGACTGATTCTCTAAATTCCGTAATCTAAAGTTTGTGCAATAATGTTATTAATTATATTTCCTGTCATGATATCAAAGTCACTAAAGATGGTTCCTACGTGGTGAAAGTACGCTAGTCGATTTTGGAATGTGAACCTTACCTTCCTCATTTCACCTTGGAGTTTTCACTAAGGAAACGGTTTCTTGGGCGCTAGAATTTCATTAGCAAGATTAGGGACGGAAGGTAAAAAGTGGCTTGGGGGGAGATAGTAAAACGAAAAGAGGGATGGAAATGTATTATTCCTAACGGTACTTGGGAATACTATGCAGCTAACTCTGCGTTTTTCGGGAAATTTACAAAGGGAAGCAACCGTTTCTCCGTGCAGACTTGGCGATTAGGCAGTGCCTGGAAGCTACATTAAAGAGGGTGGTTCTCCTGAGTGAAGTTTTGGGGAAATCTGTATAAGTGGAATTAAAGTTGAATGCACTGAACTCTTCAGACCGAAGGACGTAGTGCTAAAGACGTACAGCAAGAATCGTTATAAAGTGTGCTTCTGAGTTTAAATTGTTCAAGATACTTTCTTTTAGATCCTTCAAATTTTCTTTATGCTTAAATAGTCGTGGGCGTTAATTGAGTCAAAATCATAGTATTTTTATATATAAGACTTAGTTGAGAACGTTAAACCTTTTGTTCAACTGTCCTGTCGTCTTAATTTCTTGGCTTTTTGAACGTTTTTAGCGAGTAATAATTTATATAAAGGATTTAAGGTTTTCCGGCGAATTATATACGTGAATGTATCTCGGGTTTGACACCGGGTAAGATTATTGAAATTGGTCAACGTTTCGATGGTTGACTCAGCCATTGTCATCAGGATCAATTTCAATAATCTTACCCGGTGTCAAACTGGAGAAACCTTCACGTATAATAATTTATAATTATCCATCCTGTGTGCCTTTAAGCGTCTTAACAATCAGAAAAACCATAAGTGTATGCCTCAGACTTTCTCGATGAAACAATTCATATTTTTTCACTACTATCATAACGTTTAATGCATATGTAATACCAAGGAAGAAATTAGGAGGATTTCATGCCAAGAGAAGCTTCATGCTTCTGAGTTCTATTTAATTTATTACATTTACTGAATCCCGCATACCTGTCCAACTAATGAACAACCATAGCACGTCATTTTCCGAGGAGTTGTGGTGAAACCTTTTTTAATAACAGATTTGCCCCTCTCAGTGTTTAAATCCTAAGTGGTTTTGTCACTGTGCCACTTGTCCAGCCATCACAAAAAAGAAGGAAAATCTTAAGCAAAATCAAGGGGTCACATATTTTGTTATTATGATTTATAATTTGGATATTTCGCGTTTACAGGATATCTTATTTAGCCATATAATTTCACACTATACCTACCCTTAGTACTGCAATTTAGCTTTGGTTCAGACGAGGATTTATTCAGTTTCAATGTTGTGTAATACTAGCGGAAGATTCATTTGTATTTTCCATCAAATTTACTTTATTCAAAATGTTGATGTAATTAACCGAGTTAATTACCCAACCTCTACATTATGGAATAGAAGCTAATGCTTTAAAATTACTTGAATGGAATAATTTCACTAAATAAATACTAGAAGTATTCATGCGCAATGGATCGCTTACATGAAAGTGAAACAATTGCATCATACCGGATGGGTTTTTTGGCAATTCAATGCTATTTGAAAGCGTATCTACGTGGCACATGACATATATATCATAGTAATTAGATTTAATTATCACAGATTTTCTTCTAATCATGAAATAATGTGTTTCTTGTCATATTTATGGTGGCTAACAAATATCAAGTTGTCTCGTCGAATTCAACATTTGTTAAAAAATCATTTAATATAATTTTGTCTTCGTTACGAATACAGAGCCGAAAACTCATAACATATTATAAATTAGGAAAAAATAAAATATAATTATTTTATAATTTCCATTACTGCTTGTATGGTGATTTCCGACGCATAAATACATGCAATCGAGTGAAATGTGGTATTATTGGATCATCGTTTGTTTTCGTGCAGCAAAGTTGGTAGATCTTGTATTTTCCGGGTATACCTGAATTTGTTTCTTCCTGCAAACAAGGCCGTTATCACCAAAGGTTTCCTTCACATTAGTCTTTGAGTTAGAATACGCAGTTTTCCAGAGAAAATTCCCCTTTATTTACGAAATAAAGGCACCGTGCCTCCCGTTGATTTTTATATTTTCTCTTTTTCATCCGCCACTCCGTTTGATAAACCTCTAGCCCTACCCGAGGCAACTAGAAGCTCTCTCTCTCTGACGCTGCGCTTGTGCGATCCGCAAACAAACGAATCCGGCCAGCTACCGGGGAATAAACAAACTGACCTCCGCGAGTCCGTCAAAGCTGAGTTGCCCGTGAGCGAGGAAGTTCCGCTGGGTTATGAGACGGGTGATATGAAGGGAAGGGGAGGAAATGAATGTATGGAGGATAGAAACATAGCTAATAGGAGAGTGGAACAGAGGATACAACTACATTTCACCCACTACCGCGCGAGCAATAGGGGAATGTGTGCGGCATGGTGTGTTAACACTAGAAGCGCCGGAGCGGTCATTTTGACCGTTTTTGAATTTCAATTGGTCCTCTTTTCCTTCACGATAGTTAAAAATTGTTGGTATTTCGTGAATTTTAATAAATTTTTATCCTACGCCCACACGTTAAAAATATTTATTCTCGGCTGCATGATTTATGATATAATTGTCGATAAACCTAAAAGCGCTGGAAGCGGTCATTTTGACCGGTAGGTGTTTTCACTCGTTTTGGTGGTGTGTATGAATTATTTCACGCATATATTCTATTTTTAAGGTAGGTTATTTTATTTTTTCTCAAATTTACATCATTTTATAGCTATGAATAATAATTATAAACAATTTCGTTTTTCAACTGTAACACAAACTTCGGGATACACTGATTTTTCACCTATTGTGCAATATAGAATTATAGATGGTGGTAGTTTAGGGCATAAACATTTTGCAGAGTAAATCTATGTATGTTATTTACAATAAAGGAGTAGTAATATTATGTAAGTAACAGCATTCAACGATATATATTGCTATAAGTTCTACCGTTGCAGACTTTATTTTACAGCGAAATATGCTGTTTTCCACCACACTCTTCGTCCCTTTTTTATCCTTACACGGTCATACGAGCTTTCACCGCGCATTGGGTAGGAGCAAAACCCCGATGCTCTGACAATGAGACTTGTTCCTGCGACGCAGCTTTACTTCGGAAGAACTTGTGCAAATTTTGCAATACTTATCAGTAAACGATTCTGATATTGACGAACTCAACCCAGTGCATTCTGATTCGGATGATGGAATTACTTTCTTCTCTGACACTTCAAGTGACATGGCTGAAAGTGGGAAAGGAAATTCACACGGTGATGCCTCGACACGAGCGTCTCTGCAATATTATCTGACGGAAGCACACTTTCCAGACTGGTGTGTTATCTTTTTGATATTACTGCGATCCTATATGGGTGATTCTCTGAAAACGGGGTACTTTTGAAGTTGGATATTTTTTTAAATATAAAAATTCAAATTAGAATAAGAATATATTTATCAGGTTCCATATATTAGTTATAATATGTACCTGACTGCAGCAGAGATCAAAAGTGATTATTTTCCAGTATTTGAGGAAATTTAGTTTTTGCTGTCATCGGAGTGGACCGGAGGTGGGCATATTTTAATTTTTAAGTTTGAGCTATTTCAGTAGCTTCAATGTTGACAATCAGATATATTTATACTTTAAAAGTAATTGCACACGAAATCTGCCCACTAAAATGCATGTGCCTCTTTAATTTTAAAAAATTAAATTAAAAAAAATTCAATAAAAAAAATCAATTTTATGTAAAATTAGTTAAAAATGGGAAAATAGTAGCCCAGTAAATTATATTTGAAAATTGATAATACTTTTTCAACCCATAACAGGAAAATCAGTCATTGGAGTCCACTCCGTAGCTCTTGGCATCTACTCCGAAGCCAATTTTGGCTTCGGAGTGGACGCTTCGGAGTACAAAAATCACACCTTCAGCCAGGCCAAGACAATGATTTTGAGGTTATGGGGTACATCTTATGCAATTGACTCATTTTCCCTGAATACCACCTCATATCAAAAATGCAACACATGCAGTAACATATTTTAGATTTTACAGAAGCCACGAAGTATACAACCAATAAACATATTAACCTCAATTCAGAGTTGGGTAAAGGTGAGCTTTCGTCCCGCCAGCGTTTTCGCAAATTTCACCCACTTACAATAGAGATATCGGATCCAAATTCACATCACTTATAAAGGAAACCTTGCGCATTTGTAAAATACTTTCAACACAACAATGCATCAACTACTTTAGGAATGAGATACTTTCAAACCTGAGAAGTGCGTTTTTTCCTCTCCGCCATCTTGAGAAAAAATTTCGTTCCCTCTTATCCACTGTACGTGGCGCAGCGATCGAGCAGTTGGTTCTCTAGCATACACACACCTCTCCTACACTATTTCTTCCCGCCTTCCACTCAAACTCGCCCCGCAACAGCCATTTACTACAATGCAATTCCATTCATTCCACCGCAGTAAACATTACACATTTCACTTCAAATGAAGGATTTACACTTCCTTTTCACTCGTATTCATTCCACTGCACTAATAACATTTCACATATCACTTTAAATGGAGGATTGCGAGTTCCAGCAGCGAACAAACACCCGTGCCTTTCGAGGAATTCCAAGCCCGACTCCGCCGAAACGAAAGTCTGGATCGCAGACATTGGTGTGTGCGTACACGATTGACAACTCATGGCGACCGTACACCACACATGCAAGACAGAAAATGATTAACGCCAACATGCTTCTCAACTCTCGTAGGCGAATGAATACCGGTTGACTTTTCAACAATCAACTTCCAATTATTGACAGTTAATTTTCCCCTTCCACACTACCCGAGAGAACTCAGTCAACAATACTATTTACTTAGCCTCTAACAAAAGCCCACTTATAATAACCTTGTCATCTGACGAATTTTATACCAGAAACAATACGCAGAATAACATTTTAGCCTTCTACCAATGCCCACGAATAATCACCAATAAGCGTGAGGGATTCCATTCTTAAAATAATACGCAGAATAACATTTTAGCCTTCTACTAATGCCCACGAATAATCACCAATTAGCGTGAGGGATTCTATTCTTAAAATAATACGCAGAATAACATTTTAGCCTTCTACTAATGCCCACGAATAATCACCAATAAGCGTGAGGGATTCTATTCTTAAAATAATACGCAGAATAACATTTTAGCCTTCTATCTATGCACACCGAAAATCACCAAAAGGCGTGAGGGATTCTATTCTTAAAATAATACGCAGAATAACATGTTAGCCTTCTACCAATGCCCACCAATAATCACCAATGAGCGAGAGGGATTCTATCCTTAAAATAATACGCCCCCCAAGTTCATTGGAGGGGTGGGTTCAGGGCAAAGGAATGGAAGGGAAATTCGTTTTTCGGTTTAACAAAACACGGAAATGTAGTACAAATCAGCATTTTGAAATTTTCTCCACTCCCAGAAATGCCCATTTCCACTTTACCATTCCCGCGAAAACTGCGTTTTTCGCTGTATTATTTCACGAAAATGCGTTTTTCACTTTTGAAAATGGCCAAATCGGGCCCGCGTACCGTCCCACCCTAGCACCCCTGTTTCACTCCATAGGCCCGTAAGCTTGCTGGGGGGGTGGGGTATAGGCATATAATAGAAGTGAAATTAGTCTTATCCCTCTACCGGTTGTTCGTGAAAACCTCCAAATATGGCGTCGAAAACGGACGAAAAAGTCGAAAAATTGGTCATTTTCAAACGTCTATATCTCAAAAACTACTAGTCACACGGGTATGATTCTAACATTTTTACAAATGAGCAACCTTCCTCTACTCATAGGTATCACATTTAATATCGTAGGTTTTCTAGGTTTTTCAAAAAAAAATGTTGACCGTGCGGGACGAAAGCTCACCTTTACCCAGAGTTGTTGTAGGTTATTCTTTCACTGATGGTAGCTGAATCTGCATGTCACTCATTCAGTTGCAAGAATGATGGCTGACTGTCTTTAGGCCTACCAGTAGGAACTTAGCAGTTATACCAACTTTTGAGATTTTTCACTATTTCTCTTTGGCTTCGGAGTGGATGCTTAATCGTGGTTGCAAACTTTGGTTCAAAATAATTCTTAAGTTAAGAATATATGTCAAAATAACAACCAGGAGCATTAATCCGGAAGGTTTTGTAAATTAATTAATCCTATATGAAGACATTTTATTTTATTTTTTCTCTTATATATAACGCCATTTATAAGTGAAACCGTGCTAGTTGCAGGCTTCGGAGTGGACTTTTGAATCCTTTGAGACATTATTTTCAGTATACTCAAATTTATTTGTTTCTTTAACTGTTTGGGGCCATGTTAATTACATTTCATTCAACTTTATACAATTTTGTTTTTAATTTTTAAACTAATAGTTAAGGAGATATTCCAGTTTCATGAAAGTACCCCATTTTCAGAGAATCACCCATATATTAGATGGAGGGTGTAAGACATGGAAATCATTACAAATACATTCGCCGTCTTTTTCTTGATAATTTTGGTTAGTTTTTTCAAGCATTTCCTCACTTGTCCTAAGGCATCTGTCACGGTGGTGCGGAGGGAGTGAGACTTGGTAGAGGGGGAGGAAGACGGGGGGAAGAGGACAACGGAGAGGTCGGGGAAGAAGAGAAAGTGCAAGGGACTGCAGAGTGCCGACCACTGCTGACGCAATTCAAGGGAATCTCCAACTAAACAGTAATGCTGCCCTCGAAAATGCTTCCCTCCAAGAAGCGCAGAACGGGAAGGAGGACGGAAGATTCAGGGGCTCGAAAAAAGAGGTTCGTTTGCTCCAGCAGTTGGAACTCGGCTATTTGGTAGGGATGGACTGAATGAGTGGGTTGTGACCCCAAGTGGCGTATACACGATCGGTAGGCTTGCTAGTCAAAATATAATAGAAGATAATCCGGGTCCTTCACCACAGGTCAAACGAAGAGTGTCTAAAGAGAACGTATCTACCGCATGCCATTTATGTATTGATGAACGTATGCTCCGGCATATCCAAGTATGCACTGAAGCAGAAGCATTGTGCTTGAGGGAGGGAGATTGGACCACAACTGTTGAGGAAATTGAAGATAATTTTGCCCTAATGTACGCACGAGGAGCGTATGGTTGTGGTTCGCTAGATTATGATATGCTGTGGTCTAGTGAATAAGGGCCAGTGTTTTTCTCTAAGATAATGACACGAAACAGATTTTGCTCGCTTATAAAGTACTTACGTTTTGATGTTCGCAGTACAAGATCTCAGTGTCTCACTACAGATAATTTTGCATTGATGTCCGAAATATGGAGTAGCTTTGTGGACAATTGCATAGCTTGCTATAGTCCGAGTGAATACCTCACGGTGGACGAGCAGATTTTTCCCACTAAAGCTAGATAATAAATAAAGTTTTGGGTAGTACCAGATGTGAACTCCAAATATTTCTGCAATGGGTTTTCGTATTTGGGGAAAGATGAGTTGCACCCGCCGAACAAAGTTCTCCCCGAAAATATTGTATTACGTTTATTGAGTCCGTACCTGAATTTAGGACTAAATGTCACGACAGATATTTTTTCACGTCACTGACTTTGGCAAAAAAATTAAATGATAATGTTAGTATTGCCCGTACAGTGACTAGAATCAAACGTGAGGTCCCTGGAGTACTTCGGACGTCAAAGCCTATGTTGTGCGTTACCACAGTCCAAAAACATGTGTATATTTCAATGACAGTATACCAAGGTAAAAAAAAAACAAAAACGTATTGATTCTGAGTGCCATGCATCCCAATATTGAATTAAATAGTACAGAAAAATATTACCAGAGTCAATTAGTTTCTACAAATCCAAAAAGTATGGAGTATATATACTGGACCAGATGGCGAGGAAATACACCACGCGCGCTGGATCTCGCCATTGGCCTGTGCAAGTTTTATATTATATCCTAGATTAAGCTGCCATTAACGCATGGGTGATATACTGAGAGGTCACTTCACAAAATATCTGCCGCCATACATTCATTTTGGCACTAGCTGAAGAACTAAGTAATGAGTTTATCAAGCCACAGCCAGGGCCAGCACCTTCCTTTTAGGTACAGAAATTATTAAAAGACATCAATTTCAGGTAAAAGCATGTAAAGGGAATAAAACTATGGTAAATGTTCAAGATGCCAAAAATATACTTGCGGAGAATTCACAGCAAGAAGTGATGTGTTATGTGTCATGAAAATTAAAATCTGGGACGGTAGAACTGATAGCAATCTCTATGATTTAATGCTGTTACTTACCCTGATTGTAAATAACATACTCATATTTACTCTACTAATGTTTGTACCTTAAACTACAATAATATATAATTCGTTATTGCACAATTGGTGGTAAATCATTGTATCCCAATATGTGTTTTAAAAGTTGAAATACGAAATTGTTTATAAATATTATTCATTACTATAAAATAATGTAAAATTGAGTAAAAAATAAAATTACCTACCTTCAAAATAAAATATATACCTGATAATATTCAAACACATCACCAAAACGAGAGAAAACAACTACCGGTCAAAATGACCGCTGCCGGCGCTTTTAGGTATGGGGTAAATACGGCGCTTCTAGTGTTAAGGACACCATCCATAAAAAGGAAGCGTGGATACGTGAGTATTAATATTGGGGTGAGATAAGGAATAGTTAGTCCCCCAATAACCCACCCAAATCCTCGTAGAATGCATTCAAATGTTTTACATGTATGTACACATTCCGTGAAACATTCACGTCCGTCATTCAGCTGAAGCAATAATGATGTTGTAGATGTAGTTATACATTCTTCTATTTTATCAGCTGTTTCGGATTACACTGTTTTAGATGCATTTGTACATAGAGCTGTTTTAGATGTTTAATTATTTTTATATTATAGGATTTATTATAGGATATGGCTTCTAATCCCAAAACACACAATTCTCTTTCTGACATCTAAATCCATTTATGATGAATCCATTTTGTCTCTCCTTAGATCAATGGACACCGTGAAATGATAAAAAAATGCCGGAACGTAAATAATGAAAAAGAATGAATGAATAGGGTATTTTTTTATTCGACTGATTCATTCACTCATCAACACACAGTCCAAACTACTGGCTCTAAGTTCCAATTCTAGTGTAGGGACGCGGTTTTTGGCTGTTTACACCAATTATTGTTCGCTTTTCTGCCTTAAGAAATGCAATAAATTTGGTGTTGATTTTTCTTCATTTGCTTTTTTTAATACATACACTCAAAATGTTGAATTGGAGTTCATATTATATGAAGTATTAGTGGTTCAAAAGTTTTATTTTTAATTTTATTTTCTTTTACCTATGTTTTCAGTTGCAGAATCTTCCTGTCCTTTCTTATTTTAACGATACGAATATCCTTGGCAACTAAGCGTGGATGTCCATATAAAGGCAACTGCATAGAATTTTAATTGTAATTCACTCCAGTAGTATTTAAGTCAGGTTACGTAATTCATTTAGATTTTCAGTAATGATTTTGGTGCAATATATTTCCCCATAGTATCTTCCAGTGCGGCAGTGTACGTGTACGTTACGTGCAAGTGTACGATAGCTTTGACACAATACTAAACGTCTTGGATTTGGAGGAACTTTTTACACCACCAGTTGAAAATTACTGTGCAATGATGGGTAACAAGTTATAAAAATTTCCAATGGCCGTAATAAATTGGCACCACTCGTCAATATTACACCACAATTGCTGTGTTGGTATGCGGGAAAAAGGGACAATTCCACGCAAGTGACCAACCACAACCTCTTGACCAGAAAACCCCTGTGGTGGTTTACGGGGATGTTACTTCCTTGCCAGTGACAACCAAAGACACACACACTCAACCCTAATAGGGATCTTTCGCTAGGGCCAATGGGACCCCGCTAAGGATGCCTGGTTTATGAACACAAACACACTCACAAGCACTCAATAAATCACTCACTCACACATTCAGACCGGCCTAATTTCTGGGAGAATCTAGCTCAAAAGAGTGTAGTCAAAAAATGACACAAAAAACAAGAAAATACATGAGTGTGCGTCGGA
The DNA here is from genome assembly GCA_963573305.1 of Pyrrhosoma nymphula. Taxonomy (NCBI): domain Eukaryota; kingdom Metazoa; phylum Arthropoda; class Insecta; order Odonata; family Coenagrionidae; genus Pyrrhosoma; species Pyrrhosoma nymphula. Next base: position 46,259,385 of record OY754334.1, read on the forward strand.
TACGCGTATTTCGGCCACAAGGTTGCCCTCTTCAGTGAACTGAAGGGAGTAATTACTTGCAACGCAAGGTTGTAAGTGAATCGGGAGGAGGGCAGCCTAGAATAAATTCGAAAATGAAGAAAAGGGGAGAGAGGGATGGGGAACCAATGACGTTGCGTTGTGGGAGAGGGCAGAGAGGTATTGGTGGGGAAGAAGTGGGTGAGGTAGCAGAGGTGGGAAGTGAAGTCCGCGACCGTTGAAGAAAATATGGGGGAGGAAGAGAAGTGGGAAGGAAAAGGAAATGAAGTCCGTGACCGGTGAGGCAAGTTGGGGGGGGGGAATAGAGGAGGGGTGGGGAGTGAAGTCCGTGACTGTTGCAGAAAGTGGGGGAGGGCGAGAGAGCGGTCAACGTTAAAATATTTTTGAAATCTGATAATTTCAAAGAGCACCTCACTCTTAGATAAGGAAAAGTGAAGAGTAAGAAATAGGTCCTTTATCGCTAGTTACAACGTTTCTCCTGAATTTGTGTATGTATCGACTTTCATAAGCGTCAAGCAAATGATTAGGTGTTTGTTTGAGTAGTTGAATGTTGTTTTCTAAGGTTTCGTGTCCTTTGTTGAGTAAATGTTGTGCGATACTGGATTTTTCGGGTCTGTTATATTTGTAATGGGCCATGTGTTCCTTGAATCTTGTTTTTATATTTGTGCACGTTTGCCCTACGTAGGAAACCTCACATGAGGAACAAGATATTGAATATTGCCGGACTTTTTGGGTGTGTCGATCTTGTCTTTCGTGTTCCCCAGTAAGTGTTTTAGTTTGTTGTTACTACTAAATGAAATCTTCGTGTTTCCTTTTTTAAATATTTTTTCTAGGCCTTTAGTTATTTGTGGGTGGTAAGGAAGTTTAATGAAGCGGACGGACTCTTCATTCGTGAGTGTAGTGGAATTCTTTAAGAGTCTTTAAAGTTGTGTTTTTTAACTATATTGTCAATCAAAGACTCCTTAAAGCTGTTGAGTTTAGCAATGCGTTTGATATTTTTTAGCTCTTTTGAATAATTACTCTTATCAAGTAGGATATTAACAAGTCTGTGGACCAGAGCATGAAAAGAAGCGAGTTTATTGCTGTTATGAACAAAGGAATCACAGGTGAATGTAATTATTGGTGTGTGTAGCCTTGCGGTAGACGACATAAGAAATTTTGTTACCATTTCTGGTAAAAATCAGATCTAGAAAAGGGAGTTGGTTGTTGTTTTCTATCTCGTGTGTGAAGTTAATGGCAGAAAATAAACTGTTTAAATTACAAACTGTTGTATGTCATATTTGTGAGTGTCAAAATGGCAAATATGTCATCAACGTATCTTAAATAGACAGTTGGGAAGTAATTGAATTGGCTCTTTGTGCCGTTTTTTGACTACGCGCTTTTGAGCTAGATTCTCCCAGGAGTAAAGCCCGTCTGAGTGTTTGAGTGAGTTATTTCTTGAGTACTTGTGAGTGTGTTTGTGTTCATAAACCAGGCATCCTTAGCAGGGTCCCATTAGCCCTAGCGAAGGATCCCTATTTGGGTTGAGTGTGTGCGTCTGTAGTTGTTACTGGTGAGGAAGTAACATTCCCGTAAACCACCACGGGGGTTTTCTGGTCGAGAGGTTGTGGTTGGTCACTGGCGTGGAAGGTCCCCTTTTTCCCGCAAACCAACACAGCAATTATGATGTATTATTGACGAGTGGTTCAAATTTACTACGGCCATGGGAGATTTTTATAACTTGTCACTTAAAGAGGCCGTAAAGCTCACGTTTTCTAGATTATCAATGATGGGTGGATAGGCGAATATTGTTCATACAATCATGCTTTTAGGGAAATTTAAAAATTTTATTTGTTCTTGTAAATATTTATAACAGCTTTAACAAAATAGGATGTCCGAGCAAAAGTAATGAAATAAGAACATGAGCTGAGTTATTTTATTTAAGACAGGGGTATGACGATATTAGCCTCATTGCGAGGTGAATAGAACGATGGATGTCGTGCCCGCGGTGGGGGGGAGTGAGGGAATGGGGGAGGTGGTTGCAAAAGGGGCCAGGGGACATTATCATCGTGAGCGGAGCTTTCATGGGATTCGCTAAGCCGGAAAACGGTGCGACTCCTGAATGGGATGAGCGATGAGGCGTTTCGATGATGGCGGGGATCCGAGCCAAGAGTTAGGCTTGGGGGCTGGGTCGGGAGGGGCGGCGGTTGAATTCGCAGAAGCGGTGAGGCTGGAGAAAAGATTTTGGGGGTGGAGGTAGGTGGTGGGGTGGTGACCGAAAGGGAAATGGGAAAAGGAGAATGGGCCAAGCCCTATAAGTGCGCAGATGATGAAGCTACCCGAAAGAGGGATGACTGATGATATTGGCGACGGCACAGGAAGGTTGGTTGGAGATGGTTGAGAGTGAAGATGTTAGTCTTTCGGACCCACCTGAGGAGTGTCAGAAGAAGGAACAGCGATGTCGTCAGCGTAGATTATAATAATTATTATTTCTCTACTAAGAGGTAACGCCCCCTGGCCGCCTATGACGGTTGGCGCTTCACTTGCGCTCCCGCCACTCATATCAAGGAAGAAAAAAGTTGTATTTTTACTAAATTAAACGTTACTTTATTAAAAAATGTCTTTACAAGGAATAATTTTGATAAAATTATAAACCTTATCAGAAAAATTAATTCTTATGTCAGTATTATATCACCTCTTATACATTGGAGCCTGCATAAAATATTCTTTCTTATGGCATTCTTTGCGACTTCGTAGGACCATTCTTTCTAATTCATTTATGCAAAAGAATTAATACATACCCTTCAAAACCTTTTTGGTGTTTGTATCTTTGTATCCGTGCGCGTGACGGTGTAACTCATCATTTGTGGTTTCGCGATGTTTGGACAATATGTCAAAAGAAATAACATCTGCAGATGATTAAATTACTTTGTCCATTAACTCCATTAGAGTGTTTTCCTCCATATACATTATTCAACAACGGCATGGGTTGCTAAGGGGACGCTTTAAAATAACTAATGCGCTGACGTAAATATTTTTTGAATATTTTGTAAATATTTTCATGATTTTAAATGTAAAGTAAATTTCAGTATCCAAATAAGAAAATTCATTTGAGTTTAATTTATTCCACCATATCTCTCGAGTTTGGTCAGCCACTGTTTCCAATGTCAGTGAACATAAGAAACAAATCCTGCAAGCGATAAAAATGATCTTTACGTGCATATCCTATGGATGTTGCTCCAAATGACTTGTGGTTGAACCTCTGAACTTTGGGTGTATAAAGTAGCCTATTAACAGTGGAGTTGCATTATTCAAGAATTTAAAAGTTTTTAAGATTTTTTAAATTCTTTTCTTAATCGTCTTGACAAAATCAGAAAAAACTGCTCTGCAAAACAGTTTTATGAAATATTTACAGTTTTGGGTTTATCTATTTACATAATTTAGGGTAGAATTGGATTTGTCATAGATGTCGCCAATGATAACCATTTCACACCAACCATGCTCTAGATGAAAAATACCACCAAGTCGGAATGAACCCTTGAACTTCGGATCAGCAATTCAAAGGCCTCGATATTGTGGTAGGTCGCCTTACAAATGAAGAAGATGGAGGTTTGTTGACAGAAGAAGATGCACTTAAATTATTTGAATTCTCTTGATGCGAATAGAAGCATAATTTCTGTGGAAGATATATTGACACTATGGAGAGTTTAAGGGTCTTATTTTTATCTTATAACATCCTTATTCAGTATTCATGATTCCATTGAACATGACTTTTAGTGGAGGGCAGTAACACCCATTAGAGGTTTTCTTAGGCAAGAATCTGCCCTTAATTTTTTTTAATATTCCCAATAAATATACTTCGAAGCATAAAAACCGGCGTAGGTATGTTATTACGCCTTGAACACTTACGTCAGCTAATTGACAGCCTAGTGATTAATAAAGCGAGAATCACTACTCAACCTTGACGTACCTGTCATGGTTAACATTAACCATACGTATAAAAACTTGGCCTCGTGTTAAATTATATTAAAAGTAGGTTCACATGAATTATGATTGAAATCTGTCAAAGAAGGTATTTTAGGTAATTGTCCAAGTTTTTAAGAATATCGAGTTGACTTTTCAAGGAAATGTGAATATAAAAATTTGGCGAAGTGGTTTTACCGAAGAAGTGAAAATACATTCCATTCCAACCACAAGAGGAACATTCCAAAATGTTGTTTTTTTTAATGTACATTTAGAGCAGTCAAGCATGCCAATGACGTCAAAACTTTCCAATCTCATTCCATTGACATGGATTTTGGAGAGTTTTAAGCGAAGAGGAAATGTTTGGGTGAAGTAAGCATGGCCCATGAAATAGAGTGAAAGCAAGGAGAAAGTTTCATGTATCAGTGGAAAACAAATACGGATCGTTGAGTTGCTTATCCGATGCGTTTTAAGAGAATGTGATGCTTCATTTGCATGTACATTTCCCCTATACTTGATTTCCCTATTACGATAAAGGTTTTCTTTTCGTTTTCAAGGAATCAAGGAGTTATTATTAGTTGAAAATCTGATGTATACTTTGACATAGGTACATTAATTTAGAGAATTTCTGATGATTCAGAATTCGGATAATATGGAATATGGTGAATACATAAATGGGATTGTTGTCAGTAATCCCATTATATGTGGTTCAACTGATTTAGTCGTACCTAATGAAAATATATGTTTTTATTTCCTTTGAGGAGACATTATAAATGCAAATTAAATTGCCAGTGATTTACTCATACTCTTATGGATTACATATTTTAGCTTGTAGTAAAAATTCCTTTAATGGGCAACATTCAAATTTAAGACATAATTTAATTTCCTTTTTTCCCAATCTAAAACCGTGTAAAACATAGCTGAAAGAGAAATGGTAGGTGTCACTAAAGTAGAATATACGTAAGGAGACAGCAACAAATTGCCGTTAAAGCTACCTCATCGAGGAGTTTAACTGGAGGATGGGACCGCACTGAAAAGGTGGAGAACTTTTGGTGAACTGAGAGGATGAATGATGTGATGATGGAGTGTGTGTGCGGAAAACATTTGGTGGAAGAAAGATCCTTTTATTTCAAGGCCGACGATTTTGGCGAGAATAAAAGTTAAGGGTGGTTAAGAGTATATCCATGGTTCGGTGGTTTGCATGTGTGTGTTTATTATTTTATTATTATTGTTATGTTTCATTGTTACAGTTGTAACACTTCCCTCCGAGTCCCCGGCAAGCATCAGGTTTCAGGTAACGGTGTTGGGGCAGGTTATAGGGCGGTAGTTCATTGGATCGGACAAGTCTCCCATCTTAGGTATCAGAACCGTGCGTTCCTCAGTCAGCCATGGTGGAATTGTTTCTCAACCAATGAGAAAGGTTGTGAAGATTCTGACGATGTGGGTGGAAGTAAATTCCTTCCACCAGAAGTTATTCACGGCATCCATTCCTGGAGCCTAGAAGTTCTTCTTGCCAGAGAAGGCCTTCTTCACGTCGCTTTCTGTGACTGAATGAGGTCCATCCACATCTTGTAGGTGGTGGTGACAGAACTCTTTAAAGAGGCCTATGGCCGGAGAATCTCGATTGAATGGCTTTGACGTTTCATAGGTATCCTTCCAGAAACGTTTGACCTCTTGGACGTGTGGAGGAGATCTAGCGACAGGTGGAGGTGTTCGAAGGATACGAGACGGGTGAATGAGAAAGGTACAGTTCTCCCTCACGGCTCTGCTCCTCTTGAGGAGTTTTTTTTTCGGGCTGTGGTGAGCGCCCTTACTCTATCGACCGCTTGCTGCTTAATGGTGAGCAGTACGCTTTTATTCAGTGTGTGATAGTTTTATCTGAGGCTGCGCATTATGCGCAGAACTTTAGAAGTGAAGGTTTGCCCAGATGCGATGTATTCCATCACACAATGCATTATCGACGCCTGTCATCTCGTCTAAGTAATCTTGGCCTCCAACTGTTCCAGCCTTTTTGCTGCTTTTTCCTCCCAAGAGATGTTCTTTTGCAGAGGGTTACCCCGCAGAGAGATCTTGTGGTGAATATCTCTCTGTCTAGTTTGTCCTACACCATAATTTATAGTGCCCAACAACCGCGATCTTAGTTCAGAGACCTGTCCATCTTGCTCCCCATTTGGCAGAGACTCTGACACGAATGCCATTCTCGCCTCAAGTGGTGGTAAGGTTTCCTGTGTTGGAGACGGTGGTCTTGCCGGTGGAATGTTTCTCTGAACTGGCGGTTGGTGTGGAGTTTCCTTTTTTCGCAGGTGATTGGGATAATCTCGCAGTTTCTGCTGCAATAGATTGTGGTGTTCCGGATGCATCTTACTCCACAAAGAGTGCTTCCTAACCATATAACCCCTGCGATCGGGCTCGCTGGCAGTATGGCATACGAGCTCCCTTCTGTGGTGGATTATTATTATTATTGGTGCATTAAGAGGGTTTTATTCTCTCCTCGTCACCTTCTTTATTTTTTCTTTATCAATAATTCATCATTTCATTTCTTAAATTGTCATTGAGTAGCTTGTATGAGGATGCGGGGAGCGCTAGGAGGGTGTCGCCGAAGGGGCTGGTGACCGCCCCCCTTACCCCAACGCTCATGTCTCGTCCCTCCCTTCCATGTGTGTTTGTGTGGGAGAGAAAGAATTGAGGACAGATATTTAAATGGGGAGGGTATAGTTGGAGGGTAAGGACACGCCGGAGGTGAATTTGCGATTAGGTCGAAGGATGGAGAAGATTCCAAGCTCGGTGGCGACCTAGTTCTCATGGGTAAGCGCTATCATTCCATCCGTCTTAAATCTGATAACTCTTCTTTTGCAACTACTTCTCCTGTCGCCGCGGAAACTCGAATGCTCTGGTCGTTGTAGGAGAGGAGACTAGATGCCGCGAAAAAAATAATTCTAGGATAATATTCGCGATTTTTATCTAAAATATGAAGTTCGTCAGCATGCTTCTATCGAGAGCTGCGGTGTCATTTTAAGATATTTTTATGCTAGTGGTGATGAGTTAGTGTCAAAAATAATGAATAAATCCAAAAATTTAAATTAAAAATGTAATCAAAATTAACAGTTTTAGGGTTAATGATGCGAAATCGACACATCAAAGAGCGAAATTAGCAATAACTAAAAAGTATGTCACTAATTTATTTGCTGCATTATTTTCAACACAGCCTGAGGATTTCACAAGGGTTTGAAACCTATGTTAGAACAAATGAATAATTTGGTGGAATCTACATAAAATTCGCTCTTTTTCCTCCTCACTCTTTTAACGTTCGGTAATTTAACTTTAAATTTCTGGAGGCCGAACTTCTCTCAGAGAGTAATTTTTCTTTTGACAAATTCTTGAAGAAATCAAACTGATCTGGAGAATTAATAAATGTTTTCTTCTTCTCATTCTACGTCAATTTTTGGAATGCGGTTTAAAACTACGGCTTCGCAAGTCCACCAATCGCTCACATCTCCGGCTACGGCAATTATCTTTTTTCGTAAATCAACATACATCAATGTCTGTGACCATGGTGCTTATCATGGAAAAGGCGATACAAACACCAAAATACTGGATGTTATGTTAATTATCCAAGATTATGGACCACCACGTTCAAATTAAACGCTATAAAAATGAACTTTCAACATAATTGTGCAAAGTCTAATTTTCAATGTTTTAGGAGTATTGTGTAAGATTTATAATATAAAAAATCTATGCCCTAAATTCCGCAGAGATTCCAATTACTTTTATTAATTGGCCTGGAAATCTTTTTTGGACTAAAATACGGTCTCTCAAAGATTTTCTTGCTGACCAGACATTTATAAACCTCTTTCAACGTTATTTACTTTGAAATTGCGTCTATGGTACATAGCACGAGTAAGTATGTTGCGATTAAATCTCATTTCATCTCGTGAAAGAAGGGTTGTTTGTAAATTTCTCTTGCTGGGTTTAAATTTATGAGTGCCTTTCCCAACGTTCTGTTGAGATCACGAGGGAAAAAGGATAGTATATTCCCATCAGACTTATTATCGGTTTCTTTCTACCCAATTTTATCTAGTTAGCTGAATATATCGTAGTACTGAGGCAGCCAATTAAAAATTCGGTACTGAAAGTCAGATCCCTAGTACCTTTCTATAAATGTAATTATTATTTGTATTAATTTACATTGCTGACTTAGATTAAGGGATTCAAATCCTAGTTTCACCAGTTTCCGGGTCATTATTTTGCTCTATCTCATTACTGATTTTCACAAATATAGTGAATTATATCTAAATGTTCCCTATGTAAGGCCTTAATGTAGAAAAATACAATTACTTCTGAGTTTGTAATTACATTCACCCACTACCTATCAAATTAACTTATGATACATCGAGGTTGCACTAAATACTCTCTAATGTATACCCCTCAGGAGAGGTGATAATAGTTTCTACGTTTCGACCTTCTTTGGTTATTTTGTCTTTCTTTTACGTTATTCAATCATAAATTCGTTTGCATGCATTTGCAATCATTTCCAATCCCTATCTATGCCCTAATAACTACTCCTTGAATTGTAAATTATGATAAAATCATATCAAAAGTAAGATTTTGTCTCGGGATGTTATTTTTTTACAGCACCAGGCAAATAAATGAAAGACGAGATTTGATGGTGGTGAATTTATCTTCGGAAACGCAAATACATATTAATACTCCTCGAAGAAAAATCATTCATATCTTCCTCCGAAAAGAGTTCTACATAGCGCCAGCTGTAGTTGATTTTGCGCTATGTAGAGGGCTCTGCCTCGAAACACAATCTCACTCCCTCTGTTTTACAAATCAGAAACCTTACTCCTTCCGTTCGCTTGGTTACTATTCCCATCCTGCTTTTTGAAGCGAAACGCGGGTGGTCCTCGTATCGAGGTAACTCCGTCGATGTTTGTTATATGTTTCCATCAATGTGAGTTTTTTTCCTTTTGATGCATAAGGCTATCCTCACTTTGGGATTTTAATCCCTATTATGCTCTGTATTTTTTTCATCTACTCGACTTTTTGATCCACATCATCCTCCTCGGTCTAAGACACTGGAAATCAGCCACACGATAAGGTTGAGATGCATAACTCATTAATAAATCTTTCTTGATGGTTTCTTGATGATAAAAACGCTTTTAGTCATCTTAGTAAAACTGCTGGGAACATTAAATAAGTGTAAGTGATGAGGTTGTCTTTTTAGTTCATGAGAAGAAATTGCTTTCCAATGACCATAGTGAGACAGTTGTGGGTTCGAGTCCTACTAAAATTATTTTTTTCTGTTTCTAATAATGAGCTATTATATTTCAACTGCTTAATTTCAATTAGTCCTATGGCAGGCCTTAATGTCTTTTTGATAATGAGTATTAACATAAAAGTTGATGTATTAAAAACTGACGCTGACATAGGTAATTCATGATTACGATCCGCGATTTTTTAAGATGGTTTTCAGGACCACGATTTACGATTTCTCAGGGATTAACCAAACATGACTCGATTCCGCGGAACCTGGAGCTGTCACAACTCGATCGTGATCGGTGGCGTACAATTACTCTCAGAATAAATGTTTGTTGTTCTAACAACACATGAATGTAAACCTTTCTACCGGGCACACCATAATATATTGTACCTTTCTATATTTTAACTTTTTCATCCAAAAAAGGGCAACGTTAGCTTTTTTTGCCAAATTTCAAAAGAAATACTAAAGAAAATATTTTTCAAAAACCTCTTGGACCGTCACGATGAAATTATTTTTAAAGTTAAATATAATTCTGTTTTAACAGTCTTTCCTCGAACAAAAATGAATCTCGCATCATTATTTACTCTGTAATTTTCAATAGTCAAGTGCCCGCAAGACAACCTGCTAAACTATAAGATTTACTTAAATAATATCAAGTGTTCATAATGTCATATTAATGCTGTGATGATATTTTCCTTTAAGTTAAGATACATGAATGTTGTTTATCTTTTCGTACGGTTTTGACTGTTAAATAGCCGCATCAACTTTAAAAAACGCATGAACCTAAATCAGTCCGCGGGATAGGTTGAAATTTACAAAGCTTGTTTTCATTTAGTTGAAATTGCCAAAATAATTGATTGAAATGTATTGGTACCTCATACAGGTACCAGTTGCCATTAAGTGAGGTAAGAAAAAAAGGCATGCGAGATAATCATTGTTTAATCTATATATATATATATATATATATATATATATATATATATATATATATATATTAATTTTGTAGCATGCCTGTCAGTCAGTCATTCTGTAACCATTTTGTTTATTTCTCTCTCAATTCTTGAGCTAGAGAAATGTGGTTTGGTGCATTAAATGTGGATTTTCTTGTCTGCATGATTTGATAGTAGTTTTGGATATTTAGCAGTTGATGGTGTAAATAAAAATGCAAAAAACCGTGGCTATTATGCTAATAATCCGTAAAAACTGCGAATTTATTTAGGTTAGCAACGGTGAAGTAAACAAACAGTACTCATTAAATTGCAATGAGTTACATTTCGTGTGGGCATATAAGCGTTGTTAATTAATTTTTTTCAGGTAAATGATGATTGCACTACGATCTCTGTATTACTTTATTTTCATTTCTGTCAAATGAAAGTGGATGAAGTGGGTTATTTTTTCACTTTGGTGAAGGATCATAGCCACATGTTTAAGAAGATTTGGAACCATTTTTCACAAAACTGAATCTTGTGTAATGAAGTGACTCTTGCATAATACTATAGTTAAGTGGAATTTTTCCCCTGGAGTGATTGCTGTAATTCCTGAAGTGTATAGTTCGTATGTAAACCACCATCCTTTTTACACTTACGCAAAAGCAGCAGTAAAGTATGTTCGTAGTATTTTCTTTCAATTAACGAAATTAGTAAACCACAGTCATGTGTTAATTAGTTAGCGATTAACCTTCTATGAAATTCTTTCTCTCTGGTTTCTTTTATTTTCCTTGATATATAGCTACTTTTACGCGAATGAAGGCGAAATTCGGCAATTAGTGAAGATATTATATAGAAATTATCCGGGTGAACGTTTAAATGTATGCCACTCCAAAGCAATAAGGTTCGTTTCAAATTTACGTAAACTCAACTTTAACAATATATAATCAATTGACTGTTTTGAGATTGCCATTCCCTTGATTTGGTTTTATTGCATAAGATATACGATTAGCTAGCGTAAGTGAAATGAACCTCAATAGTTTTCCATGCATTAAAGTGTCTGGATAAATACCAAAGGTCTTAAACGTTTCAATACACTTGCGTGTGCCTTTATCTCATTATTGGTACAAACTCCACGTCGAAAGTTTAGAAGTATTATTTATACCATTACGAATGTTATATGAATGTGCGAGAAACTGACCTCGGAGATAATTCATTACCAGTTCATCTATGTTAATGTATGTCAAATATTGCTCCCGTGCTTGCTGTTTTGGGGAAGTAAAGTTTCCAGTGCGGCACCTAAAACAATGCAATGTGCAAAAAAGCCTTACTGCTTCTTTAGAAACTCCAGCTTTGATGAAACCATGCCTGCCCACGATGACCAACCATGAAAAGTTTTTCGGGACAATCGGGTTCACTTTTTCAGAGCAAGTATATCTTTCTCAGACAGAGACTCCCTGTGAAGCAGACAGCAGGTCTGCTAGTATATTATAATTATGTGAATGGCCACCCGTGATACTGGATATTGAACAACGTTATAAATTATAGCACTGTCTTATTACGTCTTTTAACGTCCACCACGAGATGATTCAATCCTTATGTTAATTTGATAATTGCTAAAAGGTTTGGTTTTGTATATTTCATTACACTGTCACTTATTGACATTGAGAATTATCGATGGAAGATGTTATTAGTATCGGTTTCATACCTTGAAAAATGGTAACTAGAATGGCTAAGGTTTCAGGAGGAACATTATAAAATTCGTACTTCACAACATTAATTTTTATTTGTATATTCCATTCTTTTATGTATTCAACTGCATGAATTTCTACTTTGTATATTCCAAATTAATTAATGTTACTGCGTCATAGTGCTTCAACATCCTCAACTGCTTCTACTATACATGCTCCCTTCCTCTTCTTATTCTACCAATAAAATGAACTTCCCCCCTCTTAGTCCTCTGTCTTTTTGTATGCAGCAACTGCCGACGCGAGCTATTATTCCTTGAAAATGGAAATGGTTGTCGAAACGATGGTTGTAAATTAAAGTGTGGAACATATAGTGATCATTTAGTGAAGATATTAACAAACAGGCCCTAAGCAAAAATATCACTCCCAAAGTTATATCTGCTGAGCTGGACATATTTTCATTGAATGTATAATCAATAAATGGGTTACTACTTCAAAGGCAGTGGGCAGTTTCGTGGGAGTTTCGAAACAAGCGCAGATAGTAAATCCCATTGTTTGGAATAATTTCATGTCTACTTTCCCCTTCGAAAATGACCTTTAAGGGATATCAACATACATTAAGTTGGTGGCATGCGAGAGGAACATGATCCGATTTAAGGCCGATCCGATTTAAGGCGGGGTGATTAATTAATCGGGTTGGGAATCGGGCTGAATTATTAACATGGAACCGAGCAATTCTTTAGCTCTTGAAATTGAATTATTTCTCGTTTGGTCAACTCGGAAGGAGAAATGCAAGAAGGGGATGGAAGGAAGGGTGAGGGAAGAGGAGCCTCTCTAACCTCAAGGCGTATTTGCTCCCCCGCAGTCCCCATGCCATCAATTTCATTCACGAAATCCTCTCTCCTCCATCCGTTCCCATTGCCTTATCCATTTTTTACCCTTTTTTCAGACTACATCCACTCCACTCACAGCCCCTGCCACACTCTCCTTCCATTCTCTTCCTTTCCTCTTCTGCTACTTATCCCTACTCCCTGTACCTTCATGCTGTTCGGTGCCAAACATCGCCTCTCTCTCTCGGGAATAAAATACAAAAATTATATTTTAAAAATAAATCGACACGCTTTTTTCTCTCTTATTTTTTCTATCTCTTATACCCACACTATAGCTCCTTATGCTTTTCCTTTTAAAACTCCTTCCCCCAGAGATAACATACTATGAAATATATTTCTAAAATATTAGGAAAAGAAACCATATTATGTCCTACTCCTGTTCTGCTTCGGCTCTACTCCTGTTCTTCTGTGTCTAGCTCAGATGCTACTAGGCTATCTTACTCCCCACCCCTCCCTCGAGAATTAAGTAAAAAATATGCCTTGAAAGGATATAAGAAAATAAATTCACATATTCCTTTTCCCCGAAAGAACATATTTTTTGAGTGAAAATTCACTCGAAACCATTCAGTTCTTACTTTTTTCCTTTCCAAACTCCTTCCTCCAGAGAACAAGTTACGAAAAAGAAAAATATTTTTTTGTATTAAAAAATATCCATACTTCACTCTCCTGAGGTATTTCTCCCTACTTACACTTTCCAATTCATCTTGAAAGTGAAAAGTTGACTCTTTGGTTGTTCCTTGCACGACTCCTGCCATCAGAAAAATGTGTAATATAATTTAAATGTTACGCTCAAATCAATGATACTCTTTCTCTTCAAGTAAAAATACATGTTTGTTCTCTTCATGTTTTGTACCCACACATATATGCATTTTCTTACCATACTCTTTCCTTCAGAGATAAAAAAAATATTTGTGAGAGTTTACGAAGAAATAGGTAAAAAAAATAAAAATCTCTCCACTCCTTTTTCCAAAAATTAAAGAAAAAATCGACTCCGATCCTCTCCATCCTTTCTCCTCTCCCGAACTATCCTTTCAACCCCTCCGTCACCTTCCCCTGTGCTACACCCAACTCCCTCTCACTCTGGACCCGCCTTCCATTTTTCCCGCTAAAAGCACTTCCTGTCTCACTTAGGCTTAAAACTTTTACCTTCCAATTTTCTTTTCCGCCCTTTAAGCGTTTGCAACTTCGGTCGGACGTCGTTTTTTTCGGATGGGAGGAGGAGAGGTCGAAGTAGCAGCACGGGGATGCTAAAGGTGCGGGAAGGGTGTTTGGGAGCGCGAAAGGCAGAAGGCCGGGATGTAGGAAAGGAGAGGGGTTGGGAAGGGGGTGGCAGGGGAAGGAGAGAATTGCCGGAAGTGCGTATTATGGAGAGAATGGTAGCGAGAGGGAGGGTTAGCGGAGATGTGAGGGAACGGAGTGCGAGGGTCTGATGCTACTCACGGCTTGGGGTGCGAGAACCCTGCTGGGGGGTGGAAATTCAGGATTAATTTTTTTAAGGGGTCAGTTTTACGCCGTAAATTGCCCCTCATGTGTAAATGGTCCGGACTTAATCATGATTTCTGCTCGAATGGTATCTCTATGGTGTTAGAAAAAAAGTAATATTTATTACTTTTGTGTGTAGACACATCGCAATTTTGTGGATTTAAGAAATGTTTAGATATTTTATTTCTAAGAAAGTTTTAAGTATTCACCTTTATTAGATACTTTACTGAAATGATTTTTCCTTAAAGCGTCTCCTCGCGCTGAGAGGGCGAGTGAACGAGAGCCAGCAGCACGTACTCTTCGAGACCGTCTTGGGTACGCGTGCCCGTAGTGCAGGCGTGCTCGGGATAGCGCTGAGTTTGAAATACGAGTCGCGCGCGAAGATTTGAAAGTTCAAAGCGTCAGGGACACAACATTATTTCTCATGAGTTTTCATGCTTGCAAAGACATCAGTAATTCGTTTAAATACATGTGACATTTTTGCAATAATTTTATACACATTTTACACTAATTGTAAGTCGAAAGTTCAACTTCTGATGCGGGATTATGTTTCTGACGGCTTGGGGTGAGATACATGGGGGTATAAGTTTTGGATTCGATTTTGAGTGGTTGCTCATCTGGTTCTTTGGTACTGGTACCTCTAAGGTGTGGGAAAAAACTCAATCTCTTTTATACAAATATTCCATGGACACATCGCAGTTAATTACTATGAAGCCTGCCCGAAAGTTGGGTTTAAACGCCTTAATAACGAGATACGAGTTAAACATTTAAAAAATTTTGTTTTTAGGAAAACCTTTAGGGATCTAACATAATGTTATAATTCGCTTTATTGAGTACATCTTAATTTTTATTTCTCATGCATTTGTATGCTTGTAGTCAGAAAAAATATTATTTCCAATCCTCGTATACGGTCTTTTATACATTTCTACCTTCATATTTTGCTCTCAATCATAAAGTGAGCTACTGTATCGGGAACGGACTGGACTGATCTGTTCATTAACGTGCGTATTGTGGCGCGTTCTAGTCCCACTGAGGGATGGTTCTTCTCGAGGCATGAGATGCTGCTAACGGCCACAGGGGATGATAATTAGTACATATTAATTTTTTAAGAGGATTTTTTCTGTTGAAACTGCTGTTGAAACCTTGCTGCTGCTTTCTGTTGAAACTGTTATATCATGGAATCTATAATGATTTATGATCGGAATTCACGCCGAATGTGATGAAAAAATGGGCTTTACCTTTGAAAATTACTCTTATGCCAGTATTTCTTTTACATTTACTCGGTCACGCAATTTAAAAAAATGGTCAGTAAAAAAACTGGGTGTTACCTTGTGTGAGATGATGGTCGGTATACTGGAATCAATATTCGAGGGGGTTTTGTACTTATAATTAAAAAATAGCCCGCTTATATTTATAAAAATAAAAATGGTAAATGTACCTGTATGCAAGTTTTCGTACTCATTACGCACTCAATCATAAAATGAACTTCATAAAAGTTGAAGTTGATTGCGGAACCCAGTTCAGTTGAGTACTAAGGCCGCGGATTCTTATTCTTTAATGGAAGTGACTACTCATGACTTCGTGTAGGACAACATTGAAAGTTCAGGATAGAGTTCCAATGTACAGAATTCCGTTTTTCAAAGATGAGAGTAGGTATATTGACCTTGTGTAAATGAGGCTTAATCAGGATTTCTGATCGACCAACCTCAATCACATTCGCTCTTACGCATTTGAAGGTACATCGCTATTAATTTTCGTATGAGGTTTAAATAAATGTTAAAAGATATTCAAGTTTACTAGGTTAAAGTTTACCAAAAAGGTATTCTTCGCCACCTTACGAACATTGAAAGAGTTATATTTTAAAGCACATATTAGTTTCTTTCCTGATAAGTTATTAGTTTTCTCGTGCTTTTTATGGCCAATGGCTCAACACCCCTCCCACATATCCCTATGGAGACTTGCATGATAATAAGTTAATCCGACAAATATCGCATTTCAGATATAAACATTCGACGCGTTTCGGGCATAAACATGGTAAAATCCAAGTATTGGCATGAATGAATTGGCGATTTCCTTCAGTACATATTGACGCACCAAGGTTAGCCGCGATGTACTAAATGCATAACGGGAAACAAAATTCTGAAGAAAAACTATGCTCTAAATTGGCAGCCTAGCGCGGAAGTTACACAACCTTTCCTATAGTTTTAAATGGCTATGTGCGTGAATCTCTTTGGAAATGTAGGGTTAAGAAGGCGGTTTTAGAATAGTGCGAGAATATCTCGTTAGGACTGATATTTTTTACGTTGGAACCAAAAGGAAATGGGGGACGGACGAGGGGGATGGAATAGCGACGGAGTAATTACCAACTCGATGGATTAGGGGGAAAATGAATGGAGAACAAAAGAATTTACAAAAAGCAAGTGTTTCGAGTAGGCAAGGGTTGGGGGATTTGACAATAGGGGGGGTGTGTACGAGGGGAAAATAATTTTAAATCGGTGGTGTGGAAGGGACGGTAGAATAGGGCAAAATATACCCGTTTTCTTCCGTATCTAGAGGATGAGGGGGCGATTATTTGGGAAAGGGGTATCGGAGGAACTTTCAAAGATACCAACCTACGGAAATTCATACCGGGAAATCGTATTTCGCAAGAATTCCCGAAATCATATTTACTTAGTTAAATTTTCTTCGAAACGTGTATGCATTTTTTGGTATTTAGTATTTTGGGGTAGGTACTGTTAATTTTTTCTTGGTGTTACGCTTAGAAAACTGGCGCTGCTTAAGCTATATTTTCCATAATACCACATTCTTGCCAATCTTTTGATTATGATGTGACCATGTATTCTGTCATACACGCTTCTTAGGCCTTCAACCTCTTAATGTCACTTCTTTTAATATTAACGCACAAAACATTCCATAATTCCAATTCCTTCTGTCATCCCGTTCTTCTCCAACCATTAGCTCCACGTTAAGAGTTTTCATTCATTCTTTACTCATAGCCAAATCAGAGATAGTATTAAATAAAACTAATTTTACCCTAACATCAAATGCACCATTTACTATACGTAGGGTTTTCAAAATCCCAACATGTGGAAAATTTTGTAAAATGATTACAGAAAATATTAATTCCTGAGAACTCTTTAGAACTTTGAGCTCATTTTTTATTTAATTTTCTTTGGTCATCCGAAATAATCAATATCATTGTAAGAATTAATAAAAGTCGAGCCGTGTTGAGGTCGCCAAGAGGAGAAAGAGCGGTGCAATGCTTGAAGCTTGAATGAAGCTTGAATGGTCAGAATTTCGTAAACAGATATCCATAAGAATTACTTGGCTTGCGCACGTCTTAGCAAAGATTATATGTAACTTAGACTACGGTAAAGAGAATTAATTTTCCTAGAGTTCTGTGATAACTGAGTTTATTTTATTACTTACGTTGTGAATAACGTCAATTGACCTGATAAAAAAACTGTTGAAGAATTCTGCTGATATCATTTGGCATATTTTAAATTTGCCGTTTGCGAAAATGAGCAAATACTTTTTATTATAAAGTGACTTTATGGTTTTTATTTTTTAGTGTTATGATTTACTATAAAGTATTTTCTTAAAAATGTAGCGTTATAAGGAGAATATAATCATATTTTCTTGCATGTGTGCATTGGTAGTCATGGAAGTTAACCTTATTTAAAAATATGATGAAATACTGGGCATTCTTAGAAAGTAATGGAATATAAGGCTAAGCAGCCACCATGTCAAAATGTTACAAATATGATTATTATTTTTTGTATAAAAAAGTTTTCGTACTATCGAAATCATCTTTTCTTGGGAATCGAGAAGGTGAAATCCGTGGGTATTCCCAGTAACGGGGAGGGAATTCGTTCCCGCCCGGAAACAATGATAATAAAGATTAAGTAGAAAATGGAATGCAACCTAAGGATGGGAAATGAGAAAGGTGGGGGTGAGGCTGCGGATTTCGACGGAAGTCAGGATGTAAGAGTGGGCTAAGGAGAGTGGTAGAGGGAGCAGGTGTTCTCAACCTCTCACGAGCGGATGGTACCAAATGACTTCCAGGAGTAGTGTAGCCTGGCGAAGCAATTGACGCCCATCGACTGTGATGGCAAACTTTAAGTCGCGTCTGTTACTTGTCGCATTCGGATTCGGTTCGCTTGGTGACCTACGGATGAGGAGGAAACATGGGTAACTTTCGAGTTAATTAAGTTGTCAACTTGAAAGTGAAATGAGTTTTCGAGCTCAAGGCCAGGTGCTTTATGGCTTATATACAATGAATTAGAAGCATTCGGAAGAAGTTTTTAGTTTAGAATTTTTAATGCTTCGACAGATTTTTCTTTTTAGTAAAGAATTAATTCAAGCACAGTTGATTTACAAAGCATACGGTGCCAAATTTTCACTAACGGGAGCCTTACATTTTTGGTGTCTTACTCGATAGGACCGAGAATATGTAGTTATTCTCTTTCTTGTGAATTAATTGTTTTTCATCCTGACCAATTTGAGGCTCCACTCCTCAAAAAGGGACGTTTTATTTAAGCCTTCTTCGCCTTTGCCATTCACTATGGTAAATGCATCATGTTTCATAAATTCATTTATTGCAGCATCCTTGTACCAAGTTAGTATAATGTATTAATTTTTAATTGACAGAATACGTTGAAATGAATGAATTATGAATTATTATTTAATGATTAATTGTACAGAATATACTCTGATGAGTTTTTCGGATGTACGATTTGTTCGTAAGTTGAAATTTAGGACGCGCATAACATTCAGGTGATGATATCAGAATAATTATTCAAAAATTTCAGATTATTTAATGATGTAGCATACTGCATGAAAAGAAAATTTTCCTAAGGGCCTAAGTATCTTCCGCTGAGGTTAGGCAGAATGTTGTACTTAAAAGTCTGCGTGGGTCAAAAACCAGTGCAGAGTGACTCCCTTTGTGATTTTATAGTACGTTTAACGTGTAATGTCTTCGGCATTTTTGCGTGCTATGTATTTTCCTTGGTTTATTGTGAGGAGATTCCTGGCAAAAATATCTTCATGCATCCTTTAAGTAGTTTCTTTATTTGCAATGGATAATTTACATCAATTTATTAAGATAGGGGATCAGTTGGTTACCTGGAGATCTGCTACTTTGTAAAAAGTAATTTTTTTGCCATCGGCAGACTCATCAACATCTCATTCATTGAAAACGTTTTCATCATCGCGGAAAAAAAGGACGATAAGTTATAATGCGCCGTACTTCAATTCCAGAAAAACGAATTTCATGTTGTCAATTACGAAAACCAAGTCATTTTGAGGTCGAATGATCAATCTTATGAACATAACGCGTAGCTGAACGAAAGAATATACAGCCCCCAATCGCGAATTTCACATAAATTCAGCGTTAAGATTTCATTCGACGTGATCGGAGTTAAACGAAAAAAAATAAAGCGAAAAAAATTGAGACGCCGCTTTCAGATAAGGGAATCGAAAGAAATTGAGTCAGCTTCGGGGCGGAAATTGCGAACACGCTACTTGGATTGAAATCGCCATTAATATTCGCTGTGACTTGGAGGAATATGAGACAGGGCGAAATGAAGGATCGTCACTTAAAGGAATAAAACTGAGCGAGCACTCTCCCTTTCTAAGATCGGATCATCACGGCATCGTAGTGTTTTTGGACGTGATGGGATAGAGCAGCGAGGAAGCGAATGTGTGGATATTTTATGGCAGAGCGAGTGAAAGGGACTCCTTTCGTTTCCCTGAGAAGATGGGTTTGGGAGAACTAGGAACGTGGCCCAAGGCTCTTGGAAAGATTTGCGTGGAAGAGCATGACAACCGATGGAAAATGGTTCGGGAAATAATGTTATGAAACTGAACAGAAAAAAGCTATAAATGAACCAGTTCGAAAAAAAAATATCATTGAAAATATATGGTTGAATTAATTAAATGTCCTCACGGAGGAACTATGATCTGAGAATGATAAGCTGAATTTCTTCAGTGTTAAGATACTTAGAAAATCTGGCTTTGGATATCCATAACTGTGATGTATTCAATTCCTGCATCCAAATTGTCTTCGTTTTGTGGGAAGGTATTGGATTATTGGCGGGAAGGCTTATTGAAAATTGGATTAAAAATTAACTCTGATCGCTTAATTTGTGTCGTAGAAATTTTATAGGAAATGTTGACACTAAAGGATGGTTGGGAATACCTATCCTTATAACTTTCTTACTATAAAAATAACTATAAAAATTTGAATCCTGTGCTTTACAACTCCTTTAACTATTTAGTAGCCTCAGACCTGAAATGTTAATCCGAGGACATACAAAATATCCATCGCTAAGGTCTTATACTAACTCGCCAATTTTCGATGGTCTGGCCGGCGCGACATCAACTTGGCTAAATATAACAAGGGACAGTAATAATATTCCCCAGCTGGTTGGCTCTTTGAGTAACCGAAAAATGAGGTCATTTGCACCCAGGAGGTTAGCTGGTAAAGATAGGTAATATTTGAAAGAAATGCAGAAAGCTAGAAAGAAGAATCTTGTCGTCGACATTAGCCACTTCTAACTGGCAGGCACCTATTTGTTGCAGTTTAACGCCCAATCTGTCCAACGGATACTGTACTGAAAGTGCTCTGCACAGTGCACATACTACCCAAGGTGAATTCTACTAAAAACTCTACGCCACTTCCGGGGTCCGAGCTTCAACCGTCGGAATGTGAGGTCAGTATTCTTGCCACTATAACAACCTAAACCTCATTAATTTCGTGCCTTATGCAAATAAGAATGTTCGAACTCCATGATGTTTTCATGTGATGGTGGAAGCAATAAATTTGCGGACCTTAAAAATTCTTAAAGAGTTAATCACTTCCACATAATATCCCACAGTATTTTTAATTCACTTACTGGTTTCGGTTATTTCAACTCTTATTATGTTATAGCATCGACATTTGTTACGGTAATTTAAATAGTGATGAATATTTCAAGGTTGTTGATTATTTTACATTAAAATATCTATGATGTAGAAATCGAACTTAGTACTTAGTAGCTCAAGTACTTCATAAGACGTTTTCCTTGCTTTGTGTTACGAGGGCTGATTTTGGAGATAGCAATGACGGGTAACCATGGAGCATCCGGCATTTTTAAAACTCCCCTCAACGGCTTTGGAGAAGCATATACGCAGCGAAGGAGATGTCGAGCAGAAGGCGGAGTGGTGTGGACGGAAGTAATGAAACGAAACCGAACGAAAAAGAAGCCAAATGAAGGGAAGAGTAGTAGGAGAGAGCGGGCAGAGAATTGGCGCTGCTCGCACAGAGCGCGGGTGCAGGAGGAGGAGAATAAGGGCCAGGGAAAGAGAGAGTCCTCTCTGCTCCCAATTGATTGGACAGAGGGTGCGGAAGTGGACGCCACCGCGCCACCGGGGTGAACAACATGCCCTCCCTCCCCCCTCCTCCCCTCTCTCTCCTTAGGCGTGCAGATGAAAGGAGTTGAGGGAGTGGGGGGGGGGGAGGGGACAAGAGGGAGAGGAAAACAAATTGTGAAGACATTCCGGGCAGGAGTTGTCGAGGGATGCAGATGAGAGGAGGGTTTTTTTAAAGGGAGCACGGTCGCGGCTGAGGGATTGAAATCGGGTTTAAAGGGGAACTGCCATCATTGGAGCTCTAGCAGTGTGAGAAAACGGTCTTCGTGGTTAATGATAATTTTATATTCCGCTTAGGCAGTTCAAAATTGGTATTCTATTCTATAAATGGACCTTAATCATCAAACCGAAGATTGATTTGCAGCTGCTTTCCACTCCACTCTGCTCTCCACCACCTGCTTCATATAATTATTAACTTTGTCGTCTATCCAAATTTGAATGATGTATTCAATTTTTGTTCATCCTCTGTCATTCCTCCCTTCCTTCCTCCTTACATTATTCGCTTTAATTTGCTATTGTTTCGCAAAATGTTCCTACTAATTTGGTCTTCCCTTCTTCAAGAATGGTAATCAGGAAATAATGAAGGACGCCAAGTTCAGAATTATGTACAAATGAATCAGTTAGCTAATTGGAAAGCTGCAGTAAACCAATATTCAGTTTGATAACTGCTGATGAGGACTTTGTATTCTACCAATTTAATGGCATTGCAGTCAAGATTATCCCCCAGCAAACTGACCAAACGCCTGTTCACCTACTTGAAAAACAAAAGTCCGGCGCACCTGGCTAAGAGGGACCGAGAAGAATATACTAACTACTAATAACTATATAACTAACTACTAGGCGGACATGATTTGGGACGGATCCTAAAGGAAGTCCGCAGCTTTTAGGGAAGACCTCTGAAGAAAGGCATCACTTAGTGGGATGAGAAGAAGGAACCCAGAGAGATAATGTGACAATGATGGACAGAGATTTAAATACAGGGGTTGAACAAGCGTGATCCAAAGTGAACCTATTTGAAAGAATAAGGGTAGTCCTGCCTATTGGTAATTTTGCTGACTGTGCGAAGTCACCAAAAGCGTTTCATTTTATAAAATATTTTCCAGCAAATACTTATAATTCAGCTGTAACTTTGTGAAAATCCATTATTTATAAATCAATAAGGCTTTGTCATTTTCGCATAAGTTTATTATAAGTCGTTTGGTTTCCTCACTAAGTGTGATGATGACATCACAGCAGTAAAACCCGTTGACTTAGAAAAACCTATTGTGAAAATCACAAAGTGTATTCAATTCAGAGATAGGTACTTTCCTGTGTAATATCCCTTTTGACCTCTTCATATGCCATAGTCTCTCTTCATACATGCAAACATTTTAAGTCTCCTCACCATTCCACTCTTCCCTTATACATAATGGGTCAGTCCTGCCTATAATTTTCCCTAACATGGAGAGTCTTCGCGATGGATTACCTTTATGTATTTTGTTTTTAATATTTATTCATTCTGCTTCCTATTACCTATGTATTCAGTATTTCATCCTTTTAAAAATCTATATATCTTTTGCCTACCTTAACGTCTAAAATGCCTAAACTTCTACACTATCTCCTACTCATTCTCAACATTTTCCACCCACACTCTTCAACTTGTAGTTACCTCTTATAAAATCATCTACTCAATTATGTGGCCACATTCTAATTTCTCCTATCGGATTCATTTCCTCACCTGTCCTGTGTAACTCTTACTTGTCTTTTTTTCTGTACCTAGCTTTCTCTTTGAGCGGTTATACGTTTGCTGAGTATAATGCATAAACTTACATTAAATTGGGGCATAGTTATCAAAGAAGTAAGCCTATTTTGGGGATTTCATCTTTAAACTAATGATGGAAACATGACTGTCGCTGATCCGTAATATTTTCAATTCTTCCTGGAAAGTAAATATGACGGTTTATGGTTTCAGGCGTAATTTCGTGGAAGTGATTGATATCCATTATATTCACATATACTTTGTACTTTTAAATTTTCTTCTTTTTGCCTTATTAGTACCTGCAGTACTCGTAAAAAAATACTACAAATATTTAGTATGAATATGTCATTTCATCTGGATCATAGGAATACACGATCAAAAGAAATGTTTATAGATACGGTGCCATCAAGGAATCCGTGTAGAGCCATTTTTCATTTTGGGGTCTTATGTATATATAATTATATATATATATATATATATATATATATATAATTATTCCTTATTCCAGCGAAAGGTATAGGAAGAATGATATATATATATATATATATATATCATTCTTCCTATACCTTTCGCTGAAGAAGGTGGCGGCGATCCACCGAAAAATTTACAACCCGTGTGAGTGTCTTTTTTATGTGTTCTCATTTTAGTCACACTTGTGACAAAGTTTTTATATATTTATATATATATATATATATATATATATATATATATATATATATATATATGAATATATATATGATAAAAATGACGACAATGCTTGTCCCTGCAATCAATAATGACCGCCATTTTTCTCTAACCAATATTCAATATTATTGTTTTATTAGGTATTGTAGAGTAGATTTTCGTCATCCCCGACCTGGAAATGCCTTAAAATGACTCCTGTGCCAAGTCACGTACCTACTCCAGTCAACATTAGCAAATTTTTTCATTGCATATTAATATACCGCGTGTAATCTTTGCCATGAAGATCCTTTATCAAGATGAAATTGCTTGCAGGTATGAATAAAGTGCTAAAACGTTTAACTAATATTTTTAAGTGTTCATAACTATGTGTTCAGAATGGAAAACATAAAACGAATTGACTTTTTTTAAAGTGATCTGAGGGAATCGGCGTTAGATGGTGTCACCTATCATTTCTTGTTTATGAATTTTCTTAGCAAAATCATTGGAGAATTGAATAATCGGTTCACACCTTGTTTTCAATTTTTAATAAACCTTAGCACAAGCGTGGAGCTCTTCCTTTGATGTTTGCAATGGGCGACGCTTATTTCTGCCCCTCCTCTTTGAGAAAATCGTGTTCTATCCAAATGTAGATAGTTTATGTGGAATCCTTACTTATTACAGACTGAGAGTGATGCCATTAAATATTCTGTTTAAAAGTGAGACAAAGTAAAAATGTGTTTCAATGTACGTAAATGATTTATACTACAAAATTTCCTACAAAATCAGTAGGTATTATTGACAATATATCTCTGCTCCCAGTTTTTGGAAGGGTTTTTCTTGTTTTTACTTGAGGAAGTTCTCCTTTCACTACTGTTAGTTTTCAGCTAATTAGTACTCCGGGGATTCTCGGAATCAATTTCAAGAGATTGTTTGATGAAAAAAACTATCCCCTATTTTTTGTAACATATTTTTATTATAATTTCTGGCGAATGTCTCATCAACCGATGTATTTTAATTATAATTAGTGTCAGTCTCAGTAATTTCAATTAACTCCGTGACGTGTAAGTAGACATTTTTTAAATATTTCCCCTGAATTGAAAGCCAACTCATTAATTGCTACGGTTTCAGTTCGCCGTCAGCTCTGCGAAGGTTATACCATGCAAACAACTTCCTCGTTCAATTAAAACTTATTTTTTTCTCTCGAAGAGCCAATAATGCAAAAGAAATGGCAAGTTTTATTCGAGAATAAAAGTAGATGGACAGCCAAACGACTGCAGTTGTTGGTATGAGCTTTGAAAGCAATGTGAAAGAAATACGAAATGTATATTAACCATTACACTACGAACCTAGTATGATGATCTAGTACAAAAACGTGAGGTTAAGCATTTATGTGGGTGAAAACTAACTGGAGCGCTTTGAGCAGTATAGCTTGTATAATCTAGGGTGATAATGGGTAATGTAATTGCTAGAGTATTTCTGTAAAGAAATTGTTGTGGATTTGTCCCAAATATGTTCAACTCATTTCCCAAGTTGCCAACTTTTCAATTATAGCATTAAATGATCTACAAGACTATAAGGACTAGCGACAGAGGTTTTACTAAACTTCATGATTTACATTCACAATATAAAATAGACATTTCTACACCATTACTCTACATTATTGGAAATGTACATATTTTTGTTTTATATTACTATGTTCAGTCTTGAGTTTTGCTAAACCTGGAATTCTAACCTTCCCTTTGTAGCCATAAAGATGATTAAAAAATGTAACCCTAACGTTGGCAACTTGGTATTTGAGTTGAGCATTTTTTGGATCTTGCTGCGTTAGTGAAAGAGGCTCAAATTAATATGAGATAACTAAACTGACAAAACTTTACTGTAGGGTACTAAGAATGACTGATGGATAGACTAATAAGGAATTACCTGAGCACTGAGGAAGGATAATGAGAGTATATTGAAGGCTATACAGATGTTTTTGTTGAGTTTAATCGAGATCCACAAATAATTTACGATCGGCGAATGGAAAGACTAGTGACAAATGCTCTAGTAGAAATGATTCGTGAGAAGAAGTTGATAGTACTAGGAAAAGCTCTCCTAATTACCTCTACGGAATACTCTACAAAGAGGCAAGTAGCAGGAGACGTTAGGACACCTACCATGAAAGGGAAGGAAATAGGGAAAAGGAGGGGGGAGAGGTTGTTTGTTGACGATGTGTCTTTATCGATGAGTTTTTAACGTTAATATCACGCTGTTTTTCTTATAATACCTAATGGTGCGTGGAAAGAAGGAATTTTTGAAACTTTTAATTCGGCATTTTATCTCTATTACTTTTTCGCCTATATCAGTTCTGGATAAAAAGCGCGGGGTCAAAATAATATCCTTCTGGTCATTCTGAAACTCGCCTAATCAGAATTTTTCTAGTAATCTGAGCCTATTGTAGCCTGTGAGTCTCTAAGGGCTCCCAACTTAGTCCTTTAGTATGCTGTGTAATATTCACTATCCTCTCGTAGACTTTTTTAACGAAGTGTTCTCAATTCATTTTTATTTTTTTACTTCGCGAATTAAATCACTCTGTGTAGGTTCCCAAATGCTCACGGCGCACTCAAAATGTGGTCTAACCAGTGCAAGACACCATCTTTCTTACAGCTTTTCATCGGAGAAACTTTCTACTATTCGCTTGTAAATGCATCCTGGGAGGGATCAGATTACGAGTGAGATACTTCTGCCACCTCCGGAATGCGAATCCTTGTCCTTCGCGATGTAGGCCAGTAAACTATAGCAAACGCTCTAATCCCATCCCATGAAAGACGAAGGCATAGCCGGATAATCGCACATCGTCAGTAGGGAAGAAAGCAAGAATTTCACCGCGATAAACCGGTCTACGATCGCTGGTCTTCCTTTTCTGTCCCTCCCTCTCCACTTCTGTCCGTCCCTCTTCACTGCTCCATGTCCCCCAAATCCCTCGTACGGAATCTTTTACTTACCCTTGAAACCGACCCCTTCCCACAAACATCAACTCCCCCTTAAGCCGCAGTCTCACCGAAAGCCAGACTGGACGGCGTAAAGGAGCCCTACCCCGCGAGTGTCTCTTAGGTGATTGCGCGTCGTTAGACGAGGGACTCGCCATCACAGAATTGGCCGTTAACGGAGAGGGAAAGTATACTCTTACATGGTAACGGCCGTGGGTACGAGGAAATCTCCTTTTGGGATTCCGTGGTTGGAGACATTTTGCCCCACGCAAGTGGAGAGATCTTCGAGTGGTGCGAGGCGGAAAGCTGTTATGATGTGAAGTTGTCGGAGGCACTGATCGGTTACCAATCTAGGCCTGCTTTTACATTGTTGTAATATGTCATCAATCCATTCTTCTGTACGCTAGGTTTTAATTTCGGCGCATATTGAAATACGCCAGCGTACTTTTGTGCAGTTGTGCATTCTCCCTAGTCTCACTGACTCCAATATAAAATATTTCCCCCCCTCACAAATTTCCTGAAATACCGGGTCCCCTCAAAATTATATTTATAAAGCACTTTGCCTCATGACCCACTTTTGTGGGCCCCACTGCATCACCGCACACAAACGACGATGAAGGAATGATGTGCACTGGCGAAACGTATTGCAACAAACCAGTAGGCAGCATTCTGTAAGTACACAATATTCATGATCGATTTTTCTTGGGAAATAAAAAATAATAATTCAAACCACATGCCTAAAAGGTAGAGTTTTTATCAGCATGTAATTAATGACTATCCATATCTGACGCCTCCACGGAAACTCAGGTGAACAATAATATTGATTGCAATTTACGAAGTTCAATTAATGTCTTGCGCAAATCGACGCAGCTTCCAATCTGTTTTGATGTGAACTGCCTAATGCGCAGGGTGTGAAAAGAATTTAAAGCAAGTGCACTGTTGTGTTACGAAGTGAGTATCGCCCTAAAGCGATTGTAAGCGCCCAAATATTGGTTTTCAGTAGCTCTTCTCTTCATTTCGCAAACTGTTATTATAACTTTTAAGGTTTATACTTTAAAATCCCAAAACATATGTCCAATAAATTAATGCCCGAGCACTCATCAGTAATTCTTCCTATTCATATATCATTGTATTATTTCTTTCAAGTTGCAAGTTACATTATTTCTCTCAATGCGCTATTACGTGTCAAAGGGTGTCCAATGAATTTGTCTCTCCTTGTTCTCTGAGTTTCCTTGAAAATCTTTTCTCCTTAATCCTTCGTAGGACTTTTTCATTGATGACTCTCTCCTTACTTTCGTTTTCATCATATTTCAATTACAACAATTTTAGTCGCTTCCCATCTTTTTTTCTGTAATTGCTACCGTCTAAGCTTCATTTCCCTATAAGAGAAAACCTACTCCACACTTCGGTTTTAGCGACAGCAGAATTATATTTTCTTATGGTTCAGGTGATCTACATTTTTATCGCATTTTATATTTCGTTGGTAAATTAGTATTACGAAGACATCATAATCATTTTTCATATCAAAGATGATTTATAGAATATTTATGCTCCTTTTTCCGAAGGAATACAGCCTCCCTCACTGTATTTGCCTTAAAGGTCTTCAATCTTGTGTATAATATTTATAAATCATGATATTTTGTGTATAAATTTGAAAAATATTTGTTATGTAGTGAACAAGTTTGTGGCACTTTTGGTGCTTACAAGATTTCAAAATTTTCGGAAAACATTGTCGTCCAGCCTTCAACTGAGAACTTGTACCAACTTATTCACTTTAAACTGCATATGGCAGCGCAATGCGAGAACCTGGGTAAGCTCTCTCCGGGAAGAAAAATCCGCATAGGTCAGCGCAGACCGGGCGTTCTGATTGCCAAATGTCACACTTTGTAGGGTATACAACGGTAAGAATTTAGTGGGGAAATTGAGGTATTAACTTTCTTAATCTTCAAGAAAAGTGGAATTGAGTATTATGGTTTTCAACGGTTATCATCGGTAGCTATCGTTTCGATATTGCAGTGGTAGGTACTCCAGATCCCCCGAGGTGGCTGGATCTTTGCGCAGAGATGGGAATGGAAAGAGGTTTAATTTTGTGAATTCCGAAAATGAGGGGATAAACAGCCACTTGAGGGTTATTATCGTATGCGTGGTCCTCCACCGGCTTTGGTCGTCAAGACGACGCGTTTCCAAGAGTGATGGGTCGTCATCGGACGATAATTAAGCCGGCGTTAAGGTGTGATGGGATCTGGGGAAAGAGAACGGGGCTTCTAGCGCGTTAAGAGGCCATAGTGCTACTCTATATGAGGGAAGGTCTATCACCCAGGCATATTAACGGTTCCTAATGACTTCCGGCGCTCATATAGAGCTTAAGGCAGATTCACCAAATAAGGGTTTCAATCACGTGAGATGGAATATGTTATGCGGATTTTTTTGCTCCTAAATAGCGGATGTGAGGTTACATTTAAGTGGAATCGGAGGGAAGTTATCGTTCTTGCTAATGTAGGTTATAGAAAGTGGCATGCTCACAAACTTGATCTACATGCTACATAATATACTATTTTAGTTGCAAATACTACCTAAAGAATTTAAGGCAGTGGTTATCAACCTTTTTTGCTCAATCCCCACCTTACAACAACGTTCAGAATATCCCCCTTCCTATCATGAATTATTTAATATTAATATACTTAATTCCGGACATAAAATTCCTGCATATATTCACCAATGTACAGATTATCCCCCTTTCTAATATTAATTATTAAATAGTAACAGATCTAATGCCGCCGATGAAAATACGAAGATTAACGTTGAGGAATTTATTTTAATACGTAGTATTCAATATTTATTTTGCACGCAACAGAGAACTAACTACAGTTTCATAGATTTTGCGTAACCTACATAATATCATATTTTGCTGAATAGTTTTCCCAATTCCCCCACTAAATATTACTACACTACCCCTATATTAGGGAGGGTGTTATTTTTCGAAGGACATGAGAACGAAATATCCCACCCGCCATGTTTAGAAACTAATGTTTCGAAACATTTTTTAGCCTTTGGCCACGAAGATTCAATTTTTCGTGTCGGGATTGTAGAACAAGTGTGTATTCTCATCAATATGTATTTTTTTGGCGGGTGGAACTTTTCAATTTTCAGATTGTCGAATTAAAAGACGCAGTCTAGCGTACATTCTCTCAAGGGAAAATTCCCCTCTGATAGATATTTCTTGGTCTAAATGGTACAAAGCTTGGGATTTGGTTTCACACTGACAATGAGCTTAACCTTAAAGAGTGAGGGACGTTAAATGAAAATGGTAACATTCTGAAGAGTGCATCCGTGCCTATATTGCTATTGATTTTTGACCACTGGTAAACACAACATTTACATACGTATTTTTACCGATTTATTTGATTTTTATTTACAATTACATGTAGCTAGTAGTTTAAAAGCAGTCATAAATACATTCAATGTATACCTCTTTTTGCTTCACATGGAAGCTAATCGTCTTAAAGTCATGGACGTAAGGAATGTGTTTAAATGGGTAATAGTGAAAAGAGTTCATGTACTAATAGCTTTTGACGCCCGGAGAACAATGCCGTTATCTCTATACCTATCTTTAATGTAATAGTGATTTAAAAATTATAAATTTGTAATAATTAATTTATTTGAAGGCAAAACAAAATTATAAATATAATACGAGTATACTTTTTTAAGTTGCCCCTTATCAATTGTTTTGTTAAATCTCCTAAATAATTAGAGCCTATATGCGTCGTTTATAATTAGCAATTATAATATATACGTTAACGACGACGGTGGCGAAATGAATGGGGAAGCTTGGCTTCGACTTTCGCGTAGGATGAAGCACAGCAACCACTACTGGGGGAGTAGGCAAAGAACAGAGATTGGCCCAATATATACAGGGTAAATGTTATTACGCCGGCGGCAAATTAAATGTGGATCTCTCCCTCCATCGTGTTTACATTATTAAGTATACGGGGAGCCATCACTGATCGAAGAGGAGTAGCCTTTAGAATAATAAAATAACAGTGATGATAGAGAGCGGCGTTGTAGCCGGGAGGAGCAGATTGGAGAGAAGATATTGGCTCGGATATGCTTTTCACTTTGGACGGCCGGGCGTCGGACGGCGCGGCGCAGACACATCCATTTTTGAGTTAGCGGGCTCCGGTGGCTATCTCGCTCACGGTTGAGTGAGCAGATAGTGTGGCGCTCGCGTTGGGCTGAGCACAGTCCGGACCCTTAAAAACTCCCACCATCTTGATTAACGAGGGAACGGAAAACAGTTCATTTATTAAAAAAAGTGAATGAGACAGTGATATGTGAGGAGAGGAGAGAATCTAGGTTTCTCTAGCCCATTTTAACGTTGAATCGGGTTGGTTTATCACTCACGCGAACCTGTTAAATGTGTCAGTCCACGAGAAAGGAAAAGGGGTGTAATATTTTGCTCATTGCGTGAAAGAAATTTGTTCAACGTGAAAGTGGATCAATCTGAACATTTTATAGGTAAATTAATATCGGTACTAGTTACAAAGTAAAATAAATGTGTCACCTATGATGGGCAGTATATTCACAATTATTTATATCAGGAGGTATAAGTTTTACAATTTTTCAAAGAAAGAAAAAATTCAGCATCGTTATACTTTCAGTTTTTACATATTGAAGTTACTCTCTCTTCACCGTCTTGACCACAGGTTTGATCACCGACAAGTATAATTATTATAATAATTATTAGTAGTGGTCTTATGGCTAAGGTAGGATAACATGGATATAGGGCTACCTCTTCTAATGTTTTACGGACACATGCCCTTATCTCCCGTCACGGTTCAATTCGTCAGTTCAGTAATCGCCCTACCCCTCTTCACCCCATCCTCTTTTTTATATTCAGCTGCTTTGTTCTTGAAAATATTAATCAGATGGGTTGACTTGAACTTTTCCATCATCGTGATTAAATTAAAAACGTCCATAAATCAGGAAAAAATCTTATGTATCTATTTTTCCCCTCACCAGTGCTATATTTTCTATACATATACAGAGTGTCCCATTGATCGTGTGTCATTTCTTACCTATAATTTCAGACACTTTCTTTCATGCCATTTGGATAAAATTTGGTACCTATGTAGAAAAAGGTTGTTAGTTTTGTAAAGTGTAAGCGAAATTTTATAAAATGACATTTTGACCCCATAA
This sequence comes from Pyrrhosoma nymphula, assembly GCA_963573305.1. NCBI lineage: Eukaryota > Metazoa > Arthropoda > Insecta > Odonata > Coenagrionidae > Pyrrhosoma > Pyrrhosoma nymphula. The sequence goes on from OY754334.1 coordinate 46,291,570, forward strand.
ATGGGGTCCAACCAAAAATCCAAATTTGGCCTTATGGGCTTTCAATGCTAAATTTTTTGGAATACATAAAAGACAGAATTTCTTTGGGAAACTTTCAATTTTTAGGTTTTTGGGCACAAAAAACACGTTTGAAGAACTTTCGAGTTCGAAATTACAACCGTAACCCCTGAAAGGGCACAGTCAAGGTCATAGGGGTGATGAAAATCGAATCACCGCTACACCGGGGGGGAAAATGAATCGGGGCTACAGACGTATCGAATCATAGGATTAAATAGGTTTCAAGGTCAATGGTCAGGTCTTCAGATCCGTCTTGTCATCCATTGACCTTCAAGGGTCACTCAGGGGTCACAGGGGTGACAAAAGGGGATTCGGGGCTCAAATGTTTTTTTGTAATCAATCTGATGAGATGGCGAAGGACAGGGTTAAAGATACGTATACTGAATACCTTTATTCCAAACTAATCATGTGATTCATCTCTATCTTTGTGATTGCTGCAAATAAATGAAGAGCAAAAAATTATCTAGAGTCAAATTTCATGGCAATTTTATTTGCAAGCACTAAGCAACATGTATACCTAATAAAACCACCTTCGTACAATTCGTTTTTATATCAGCAACAGCATTCATATACGGCATTTCTCATGTGACACCTTAACTTAAACAACATTCCGTCTGGCTCCTACGAAATTGCTTCATTTGGCGAAATGGCATTACACGACATTCGTCATAAGATTCTGAACTTGTAATATTTGATTGTTCCTGTTTTAATACATGTAGAGTAGAGAATGTTGCCGTATGCTGACGTCATATCATTGAATGGAGACTTAGAGACCCGTAGCAATAGAATATTTGGGAATTTTTAGTGGTAAATGTTATTGCCTTTGACTAGTACTATATCAGTGCGTTATATATTTTAGTTCTTTTGAAAACTTGGTGGCATATGATTGGCTCATTGTCAGTGTTTTAGAACACCAATTGACGTTTGCCAGGTTTCCAGAAAGTTAAGAATAAAGTCAGTAGTTAGGTTAAAATATATAGAAAATTTCCAAAACCTCGATGGTGGAAGCACTTTTCCGAATTATTAAGGCATTTACTTAAGCTTATCATTGAACAGAATAACATCTTATCTGATAATTACACTAATCAGTTGACAGTGCACATAGTCAGTTAGGAATTGAGCCATTCATATACTCTATATTGAAATATTAAGAAATAATTTTATGCATCTTCCCCATTGGAAGAGAGGAAGGACGTCGTGTTATACCATGGTTCTTAAGCTGCATGTCGCATGCTTAAGTCAGTGCCGGTCTTCTTGCTTAAGCCCTATACACAAGGTGACATTTTGGCGCCAGAGCTTCTGACATAAAATCGAATTGCATCGAGTTGCCTTGGTCTTTTAAGTATTAGAAAAAGTTAAATTTTTTCGCATTTCCGCATTTTTTCCACCATTTCCACCATTCTGCAAAAATGAGAAATCCGCATTTGCGCAAATTGTGAATAGAACATAAAATTGAATGAAGGGGATGATTTTTAAATGGAAGTAGCAAATATTTATCCAACTAATTAGTGAGTGTAAAAATCAATTTTATTTTCATGTGCGTACGATAATTGATTCTTCAGAGTAACAATGCGCAGATACATTATCAACGAGTAAGTTTTCCTGCTACAAAGCATGGTTATCACAATGTTAATTATCAATAAACTCTAGTCAGTGAAATAAGTCGTGGTGTAATTATTATTACTAATTCAATCTGAACGTAATCCATTTCATATGCAGAGCAGTCACCCGGGCTTAATTGTCACCATGACTTTGCCACGGACTGGCTTCGTGTGTGACCAGTGGTTAGATATTGTTCGCCATCGGGTGTTGTCATTCCATCTAACATAGCCATGTGCAGAATTAATTGCTAATTCTTGCACGATAAATCTTCGTATGTGTACAGATGTATTTTTATCTTCTAATTTATCTTCCAATTCTATCCTGATGTAAATACTATGATGATATGGAAATTAATCGTATCCGTCCCCATGTACGCCGTCTGTTTTAGAGGGTGGTCGGAACAGCGCGGTGACTAGTCGTGGATTCCTTAGTAGGTGACAAGGGCGCTTGACCCCACGGTGACAACCATTTCTCATTGGTGACCCGAAAGCTTTTTGAATGCAACCATTTGCACATTCCAGGTAGGTGGTTTGCGCCGCCCATCGAAGGAGGCGTTAAAGCTTGTATCCCTTGTCGTGTTTCGCTTTAGAGGAGGCTAATGTTGGCTTCTCTCTTACCATCGCCACCTGTCTCATTTCTTTATGTTCGTAATACCCCTTGTCCAGATTCAGGCGTCACATGGTGAAATTAAGCATGAATTTACGATGAAAATAAAATTTTTACTTTACCACTCTATTTATTGATTAAACGGTTCACAATCGTTTTCGACTATTACAACTTCATCTTCTCGGTGAAATATCCGACTTGTCTCGTATTCAGGCACCAATCTGTAAGGTACTCCCTAGAATTGCAAAATGGCGTCTGGTCCAGATGGCTTCTATCACTCAGCCTCCAGCCGTACTCCAGTCGGACCACACCCCACAAACTACGAAACACTCACTTCCTCACGGAGTTCCTTTAATCTACTTGTCGACGAGTTCATTCGCTCCAAGCTTCTATGTTCACGCAAACAGAAAAATGACGTCATATAAATACAACCAAACCGGATGTAGTCAAATACCTAGTTAATGCTGTAACTTAGAGCCGTGCTGGGAAAGCTGATTTGAAGCATTCGTAGGGCTAGTGTATTAAGGAAGTGAAAAAAGGATTTACCAAGAAAGTAAAATGAGAACTCACGGACAAACATGCGGAACAGTTATAGAACCTCACTCCAGTTAGACCTAAATTGGAGAAAGTTGTTAGCATCCGAGACCAAGTTTTTTACACGAAGATGTAATTTATTGCGGTTGTAGGGAGAGTTGAGTGAATTCCATTGTAAAGAGAGACCAAGAGAGCAAAAGAAAGAAGGAAGGAAGAAAGGTGCATAGGAAAGGAGTTTTACATATCATTAAAAGGGCATATTATTGCTTTTGAAGAGATTTTCGCGAGGCACTTGGATAGCACTAATATATTCGAGGCGGGAGGGCGTATGGTTAGTTTCGTGAATCGTCATTTAGATATTGCTAAAATAAAACCTGCTCCCTAAGATTTTTTTCTTCTTGTACTTGATGAACAAGTGCCTCCATACTCCACACTTATTGTGCAATTACTGAATGCGAGATACTTTTATAGATCGTTGTATAATAAACCCAATTTGCACACTAACAGAAATCAAAGTAAAACTTCTTACAAAAGATTTATCACTTATTTCTCCTCCGCTTGTGACACAAAAATGTTCTTGACTTTATTATTTACAATAAGGAAACGATCCCTCAAACGCATTTTAATATACCTAATGCATGTATTAGCGTCAGTGGTTTCAGGCTAAACTTCGTGGAAATTCATCTTAACTAACGTCAAAACGCAATTTATATTTTCACCAAAATGTATTACGATTCGAATAATTTAAACGCTTCTGCGTCGTCATCAGGTACTGTATGCACATCAGGCACGTCCGATGATGACTCCCATGCGTTGAAATTAGTTGGACCTTAATGAATTTTGGTGGAAATACACATTGCGTTTTTACTTCAGCTGCCACCGAATGTTTAATCTTTACTATTAGTAGTGGAAACGTTTTGTCCACAAATGCATAATTCACAATATTTGTTCAGCCAAAAGTCCACATTTAATTTCAGGCCTTGATATTCCTGTGATGGATTTCCTTCAGGTTTGAATGAAAAAAATCTACTTAATGAAAAGCGTTGACTACCTCGGGTAGGCTCGCGGGGCACATACATCCGTAGCCACGCTAATAAACTGAATGGCCTCCAATCAAGTCAAATGCTATGCAAGTTTTACTTATCTCCTCGCTTATTAGAACAGTACTCTTTTTCTTCCTCTATCTCTCTAGTCGTCCACCAGATATTGTTCTTCTCTCCCATCCACTCCCTTGTTTTGAGATGCTCTCCAGCGCTCACAATTTCTACCCCCTCTCTGCTCTCTCGCTCCATTTCTTATCCACTCTGGCATCCTCATCCCTCATCGCACGCCGCGCCAGTACAGTAAACAGTTTTACGACCAGCGATGTTCCGTAAACAGAATCCGCCCTTCATGTGCCCCGCCCTTCCCATTTCCCCACTCAGGGAAGAGTGGAGGGAAAAAAAATCCTGACCACCTCTCTTCTTTTTCATCTCCGCTTCTCCATCCTCCCTTCCACCTAGTCCCCTCCCCCTCATGCATCACCTTCCCCTTCACCCTCTGCTATCTTACACGCCTCCATTTGGCTCTAACCTCGTTCTCCGCACGAGCGTGAAAACCCACTTGCCTCTTGGGTTGATCGGGAATCGAATGGAATTGACGCAGAGTGCGAGCGGCCGTGCGTTGGAAGGTTTATTGGTGGAGGAATTTTTGTTGTCTAATGATGGGTCTCTCTTTTGCAAGGAGTAAAGTGAAAAGAAATTCTCCTCGCAACTGCGTGAGTGAAAGCAAATAAAAATTTACAAGCGTGCGTAATTCCCAGCGAAAGAAAATGCTATCTAATCATTAATAGAATTCAAATCCGAAGTAGGTATTCTATTTTCTAGCTTACTAAAATGTTTACGTATGCATTGAATTACCAAAAGTGCAAAAGTATTTGCATGCTCAGGTTAAAATCACGTTTAAATGTATGGGCAACGGAAATTAAAAGCTTGGTAACTATTTCCAAAGTCAACCGCCAAAGAGACAAACGAATGTGCGTTCTTCTTTCTTATTAGCCAACTATGAATCACGTTTGTTCAACTGTTTTCCTTTTTATACTCTTCTTTTTTCCTCTTCAAATACTCCATAGTTAAAATGCTGTGTTCCCTTTTCCTATATTCTGTCAATTTCTGCACCGTCATCGATTTCCCTTACCAAAGGTTTGGAAAAAAGTCACTTTTCTATTAATTGCGTCACTTTCCTTCTTGTCACAAACAATGCACCCGTTGTATTTTTATGTATGAAGTACTTTCAAATCCCTATAGTTAATTTCGTCTCTTCCATTCTCACCAAGTGACTATAAAATGTAACCTTCCTTTCCGTATGGTATGCGTAATGTTCTCAACCTCCTGGCACAGCTCATGATTTTAATTTTTCCTATATGCTCATTGTCTCTGAGTGGGCCTCATTTTTTTCTATTTCTCTTTTCTCCTCTAAAGTTTTTTAATTTTTTATTAAAGCCTTTTTTATCCAAATGGAGGTGTTTAATTCAAATTGGAAAACACGTATAGACTTGGTCGACATATGCGCTAATGCAATATGCTCTTTATCTTTTAGAACATTTAAGACCTTTAATGCCTTTACGAAATCCAATGTGGAATAGGATTTCAGGGTTGAAGTTAAGGTGAAGCTTTATTGTTTAATTCATGACGGAGTTTGATTAACATCCCAACCCAGACGAATGATATTTTCGGTGTGAAGTTCTTGCATTAGTGCACCTCCTCAACAGTTGACGTCCTCTAAGTTTATGTACTTTGATCAACAATTAAGAATTCTTATCCTTTTCCTTTGAATGATACAAAATACTGTTATACCAATGGATCTATGGCCTCTTTGTGAATTTTAGTCCATGAATTTTTTTTGCAACTATCCCTATTTTACAGTCCATGGAGCATTTCATCGATTGAATCAACGCTTTAAGCTTTATTAATCATATTTCTGTTTGAAGCTTTCGCAGCGCTGTTGTGCTGGTGTCTCCATGTTTTTCGGGCAAAGCTGCGTCGGTGTATCTTTTTAATGTGATGGTCTAATTTATTAATCATAGTTATAAGCCAAATGTTAAAATGATACAATTTATCATTTCCATTATTTCAATTTAATATCATTGCCAGGAATAATTTGCGTCTTGAATCAGGTTTGACAGGAAACGACATCTTTATTTGACTGAAAATATACTTTTAATAAGTTTAATGAATCCCCGCGTTCAAACTTTTACATTTTTAATTTTAACTTTCGGACAACGTAATGTAGCAAGATATATTTAATTCTTTCCTTGACTTTATCAGATGGTTATTGTTCCATTCAAACAAAAAATGAAGCGTTTTATATTTTTTTGATGGAAAAACCTCAGTTGCGCGGGCTTGCTTAGGTTATTCGACGAAGGAGCTGACTGTGCGTCGGAGCGTTGAGATTAAAACACTTGAGTCGGCAAAACACGGAATCGGCTTTTATATCAGCTTCGGCTCAAACTCCTCAGCTCAATGAGCACGATGTAATTCAAATGCTTTTACGATCTTGGAACTGAGTCCCACCTAAGCTTCAATCGTTGGAAAATTCAGATTCAAAGGCTCATGTTCCTGCCCCAAGTTCACGGCTAATGCAAGAGCATGCGAATTATTTGCATGAATTTTCGTTTTTGACACGTTTTTCCATCGCGTTGTCACCCAGGTGTTGATCGATTTAATTCAAGGCAAGGGGCATCAAACGGAATCGGCTATATTTGCAGCTATGTTAGCTGAGCTGAATCGATCACTGAATTAAAATATGGGAGGTACACTATATTGTTAAGTTTTATAAATACTCCTCTGCATGAATAAATAATGCATAAACGGGAAACGGTTGTATTTCCATAACTTTAAAATTCAACGTCATACGTGTACGTTCAACGATTATTTAAATGAAAAGGTATTTAGAAAAGAAATTGAGTCGATATTGTACTTGATACTTGGAGGTTATTCAGCCAATACAGTCGGCACAATTTAGGTTTTTCTCTGGCTCACGTTTCCGCTGGACAAATTTGATTTTCTTCAAATCTTAGTCAAATTAAAAGTTAATATTTAGTTAAACTCCACCGGTAATTCGATGCTATGTCTCTGGTAGGCCACGCCTAATTGGCCCAACATCCTTTCCATGCACCCTAATAACTTGCCTCATCGTTTTTCTATAAGCATACATGACTATTCCTCCTCCATTCCATTTTATCCACCTTGGTCAAAATACTCCCCGACTCGGCTTGCGGAGTAGTAGTTTTTTTAATTACATGACATTTGGAATGAAGAGTAAAATTATCAATCTCATTGATAAGTAATACCGAAGTAATAAGGACTTTTACTAGGGCTAAATTTTATTTAAGTGCATACGTTTATGTGGCATACCTTACCGTACACGCAGTAATGGAAATGATACAAAAATTATAGGTATTTAACATTTTGAACTTTTTTAAGGCATGTTATAACTCGAGTTTTCGGAACGGTGTTCGTAATGCATGGAAAAATAATATTATAATATGTTTGTTTGAAAATTGGACTTAATCGACTCCATGATATGTGTAAGCAATCATTTTAAGCGTATTTTATATATAATTTCCCGTTTAAAAAAACATCTGTGCGTATTTAATCGACTTAATACAAAATAAGGCCATAAGGTTACATTTTGAAATAGCATTGAACTGCCAGAAACCCCAAACTGGTGAAATGCAATTTTTTTACTTTTATCTATAGATATCACTTATGTATACACGCATACTAAGTTTCACACAAATCTGTCAATAGACAAAACTCACTCCACCCATCTAAAACGGAAGATAACTTCCTGCGTCTGTTCCTGTTGATAATGCTAGTAATATAAATGCTCGTATTTAAATGACAGATGTAAATATTCGTTCCATGACTTAATGGTTTACGGAGATGGGGTAAGAGGATGAAAGTTGCTCGTGACTATGAACTGTGGGTGGAGTATCGTCTATTTCCAATGTAGTTTCTTCACCCATCCGCTGTTAGCTCATATTATTTACCTTACTGCTTTCACTTCACTGACGTTTAAGACCTGTAATCATTATATCAACTCTTCAAGTCGTCATCGGAGTTACTGGAATTTCTAATACAGCAACACTCATTGGAATGCGTGGTGAACTTACTCCTATAAAAATTAGTACTTCAGTTAGCTAGTGTAATGGGGTTCTGATCGTACACCGATCGGTTTATGTTTCGGTAACAAGGACTGACTACTAATTTAACGAATTTTGAGTAGCTTCAGAGCAACAAATCTTTTACCACTTACCAACGTTCCCGGTGTAAATCTGTCATTCTCAAGTTAAAATAATATTTACTTAGGTCTATAACACTTTATTGAGTTCTGCAAATTTCTACGCTACACCTTTTGCCGCCTTTTGTCAGAAAATCCCGAATTGACTCAAAGCAATTTTTGAGCAGACCTTTGTCCACAGTTTCTCATTTTGGGCTGGTGCTTCAATTTTAGTAATGGTATTTGAAGAGATTATACTTCAATTATACTCTAAAACTCGTAAATGTTTTGTACACACAGTTGCGTTGTGTGACCTTCAGATGACATCTAGCGTATTTCATGAAACCTAATTGCGCGTAAAATCGTAGACATATTAATGTGTAATCATTGATGTGGCGCAATTGAATTACTTTTTTCGTATTCTTCTTGGAAATTTTGTTATTCATATTCACTTCGTCGGCGATAAAATTGTATCTACAGCATCTCTTCTTCATTTCCACTCTCTCGTCTCATCGGCATTACCCCTCCCCCGGCTTTCTATTCCACTTTCAAGGCATTTTTTGTCCCTCCCACACCTAGGTTTCTCTCGGTTCCCTCATTCCATTAAACCCTGTACACTCCTCCCCCTCCAACGCTCCCAATTCTGTACTCTTCCTCTCAAGTTTCTTTCGTCTGTCTCCGTGATATCCGGTTTCCAATTTATTCCGACTTTTTACTCTGAATCTCTTTTATCTCTGATGCTCTTTCTCCTTCCCAAGAACCCCCTTTACCCCTCCCACCCCAAGAGCCGTCTAACTCCCTGCTGCAAACTGCTCCCTGTATTTCTCCCTCCTCTATTTCCTTTAACAATCCCCCCTCCTTTCCTTGTTTCGTAATAGCGGAGTCGTCGTCTCATTCGAGCCAAGAAATTTGGTGTGCTTCGGTCGCTATGGGGAGGGGGGTTTTGAAGGGTTGGTAAAACAGACCGCTTTTTGTCACATTCCTTTTTCCAACCCCTTCCATCAATGCACTTATTCTCGATCGATTCCTATTTGTTTCTCTCGTCGTCCTCCTTCGTATAGAAGCGCGTCTTTTCTCCAAGTGAATCGTGTTAATGGTGGTGGTGTCGGAATTCAAAGTGAATGAAGCTGAAATTATTATATTCTTATGATGAAACGTAAACCATGTGTAGCTGTCGCAGACGTTTCTGGCGCGCTGCGGACGGTTTTGGGTTCCGGGCTACGGAACTTTCAAAATCCTGTGGAACGGGGTATTAAGGTTTTTTTTTAGAGTGAAGTGTAACTCAGACACTGAGTAATTGATGCCAATAAAAGCGCTTCGAGAAGAGAAATAACTTATTTCATACCTGCCGTCCCGTTTTGATTCGTCTCACAATGGGACCTTAAGATGGGGTCCTTGGTAAAGTTGTAGCGTTGGGAGATTTTAACCACTTGCCTATTAGGCTTGCGTATGTGGGCCTCGTGCCTTTTTCGCGAAGTTGTTTGGTTCTCCTGGCTCACTCTCTCTCTCTCGTTGCTCCCCTCTCTTCCCCTCCGTCTTTTCCCTTTTTCCTCCTGCACTTTTACCTCACCATATTTCCGCGAAGCTTCGTGCAGGAATTTTGCAAATTTTACGAAGATTTTACAGGTTTTTAACAATTGCCATTAAAAATTTAGAACGGCCGCTATTTTGAAACGTCAAAGCATAAAGATTTCAGTCAAATATCAACAGATTTAAAAAAATGCAGGTCACTTTAGAATCTCAATTAAATTTACAACTTTTAACGTAAAGTTAACAGGATTATTACAATTTACCATTGAAAATTTGGAACGGCCGCCATTTTGAAACGTTAAATCATAACAGTTTTAATTTTTTTCCCAATGAGATGTTCACAAGGTTAAAACATCCACCAAATTTTAAAGCAAAATATTTATCCGCACTTAATCTATGATTTTTTTGTAATAAACACATATAGACAGACGACGCTAAACGAAGTGGAATTTTAGAAAAACGTATTTAACATTTTTTGTTCTATTTCATGTGTAGAATCCGAAAATGTATAGCCAGTACACCTTTAAACCTTTTTTGTGACACCCAGTATATCTAATTGAGTGCCTTTTGGCGAATTTTGAGGATGCCGGGATTAGCCACTTTACGGAGTCATTCGCAGGTGCGTATAAGTGCGAAGTTCCGGAAGGGAAAAAATTCGCATTGACCGAGACCCTAAGAAATCCATAGGGGAGAAGGACGCCTTGCTTGTAACTTTTTAAAAATAATACTGTAATATTATGTATTGAAAAATGAATCCTGTAAACTTGATATCAAACAATAGGTTTCGGAAATAAATCTATCGATACGTAGCTTAAATGGCTAAACCATTTGGTGCGATTTCGAGGTATCTAAATTTGAGTCCCGGTCAAGCCGAATGATTTTTCCTTCGTGGAATTTTGTGCTTGAGAGTCTTTTAATTTGGGTCTGTTTGATAAAACGTGGAGCTTTTGTTGGAATGAAAAGGGGAAAAATATGATATTTTTGAGAAAACTAATGAATTCTGGTTATATTCATATCATATTCTTTTCATATCTCCTCCGCCTTCTTCCTCCCCTAATCCCTGCTTCAAAAATCAAATTGGAGAAACGAAACTGAAAGCCTCAAGAGATGAAACTTAGTTCACATTGTAATCTGTTCCTCGAGTCCTATTCGAGGATGAATTTCCACCCACCCTTCGATAGTCTACTCCTCACTGCTCTCGTGTTTCTTCGTTTTTCTCATCCATTCCCCACCAACACATGCGTCCTGCCCACCCCCCCTTCGATTGCCATTCCAAAACTTTCTTTTTTTTTGTTCATCCCCCACTTTCCACGCCCAACACTCATCTTCCACCCAATGCATAGCGGATTAATTCGTTTCGCATACATATACTATAGCATACATATACTATTTCATACATATACTTTAGCATACATATATTTCGCATGCATATACCATTTTTCTCCTCCTCTCCGCCTTCTTGACTGAACTTCCTTCGGCTCATGCAGTGAAAATTAACTTTGCGGCTGCTAGGCGATGGATACAGTGAGAGATGACTTGTTGGTGGTAGTACTTCATATGGTGATGTTTGATGAACAGCGTTTTTTTTTTAAATCATTTGATAGTATGCCTCCTTGTTCATTCAAATCAGAATGCGGTCGGTCTACGCGCTCGTCCTTATTTTTCATCGGTCTATCCCTTATATACCTATGCACCACTTGATCCATCAAATAAAAACTCTTTAACTCGCGCGTGACTTTAATTTTCTTTTATTTGTTTTTGCGGTATTGTTACGTATGCAAATGACTGCATCAGAAGCTTTTTGCTCTGAAATGATGCCAAAGTTACTTCAGTCATAATCCTTTGGTGAATTTGATGCTTTTCATTTTTACAATAGCATTTATTTTTAATATCAACGTTATATTTAATCTAATTATATTTAGGGAACGTAAAATTTCAGTGAAAATCACCGCTCTACGGATGAGGAGTAGTAGAGTTAGAGTTTTCACACATTATTGAATGCTTTCTGAGTCTGCGAAAAGGGAATTTTGACAGATTTATTTGATGTTAATAAAATCGTTCTATGCTGGAAAAAACAGAAGCTCACTGATTAATAATTATATTTTTGTTTTTGTTTATTCGTTCCGGCAAAAATACCCATGTCAATGTCAGAATACGGATAAGAAACTTGGTAATTTCATTCTCCCTTAATTAAAATATAAGTTTATTCAGTGGCTGTCGAAGAGGCAGCTCTGAGCTAATTATTTAGAATATTTTCTTCATTAACGATACCAGGGGTACTGTTCATACTCTTTATTGCGTGGATAAGTAGTCACTTTCACCTGAAAATTATGTAATTACATTAGTTACTTTGTAAATATAAACTTTAAAAAAATTTTTTCGTGGAATATTGCAAATTTTAATTTAATCATCGTGTTGTAATTGTACGCATTTTCGTATGAAAAGTCTGAATTCGAGCATCCTTTCTTGTAAATCTGTGCTTTATTATATAAAATGCTTTAAATATGCAGTTGTGTAAAATTATGAAACATTAAGGAAAAAATCTGCATGATAGTGCCAGTTAACCCGTATTAACGTGGTCAGAACAAAAATTGAAAATAAAAAAAAATGTTTTAGTACAAGATAATGATGTATGTCATTCAATTTTATCTGGGTTATTAAGCATTTTATGTCACTTATGGAATCTAGGGTGATAGTCTTAAGTCCTTTATTTCTCACTGAGCTACCGTAAGCCCTTACAAAAGTCTTGGCTTAGTGTTCAGCAGCCAATAATAGGTAATAAAATTAAGAAAAACAGAATCTCAACGGAAGTGATAATATTACCCCTGAAGTAAAAACGCGAATTGTATTGACACCTACATTTTTTTGCACAGCTAAATTCATTGCATCGGCTCCATCATCAGGTATTTTTCGACGCTGAAAAAATCCGCCGGGTTTCAGGTAATTTCGACGGCGCGGCGGTGCGCAAACACTTGTAGTTCTGAAATATATATTGGTGGAGACACATTATGATTTTACTCCAGTTGTAATAAATGTTCAAAAAGTTAAGCCTGAAAACATTAAATGAATAATTTTACTTCTCTTTTAAGCATACATTAACATTATTTATGTATCATGCGTGCAAAATTCGCTAAATTGGAAACAATGTTTAAGTTATACGTATTTTCAACCTGATTTTTACCGAAGTTAGTGAGGCAGTGTTATTTTGGTGGTCAATAAATTAGCTAAACGATGATACCATTTCACGGCGGTATGATTAAAGTTGTTAATCTTATCTCAACCAATCATATGAATAAAGATTTGAACGAAATTTATAGGGCGATGTATCCTATTTTAGGGATGCCTCTCGGCTTGTAATATACCGAAGAATGATCAGGGGTGAAGGCGCTTTTTCTTTCCACTGTTCAATAGAATTAGGTTACCTCTGCTTTATTTTCTTATTTTCTCCCGGAGTGAATCGACGGAATACGCTAATCCCTTGAAACCCGCAATGTACCGCATTTCAGCTCTCTTCGTCGTTGAATCTTAAATCACTCTCCGGAATCAATTATTTCACTCCAAATGGAGTGCTCCTTGGTGCAGTAATACGATTACTACTCGTCATTTCCTTATACCTACAAACGAGAAAGTTCAATTCTAAGTCTTCGTTAGTTCTGGTTGACGTGGAATCTGGATTTACTCGCTGGTACCGGCTGGTAGCCGCATCTCATTTTGGGTTTCTTGGCACTAAGAGAACTTATACCGGGTTAAATCTTCAGATTTCCGTAGTTTTTAATTATTGGCTTCCTATTAATTTCGAAATCTAACGTGTTTGATTGTATATGCACAACTCTTCACCTGTTTTCCTTGAGGGGTCTTCAGGTAAAAGACACCTCCAGGAATACAGGTGAACCATGTGCATAAGCAACCAAACGCGATGAATCCCGAAAGTAATATAATTATTTTTAAGCAAATTGTAAAGGGCAATTGTAAAGGGCAAATTGTAAAGGGTTGGTACATGCATTCCCTGCAGTTTTACTAATCTGCTAAGGAAAATATTCTTCCCTTCTACCTTGATGTCGCTCTCTCGAGGAATATGCTTGCACTAGTAGATTTTTTATTACATGAATATCTCAGTGTGAAATGCTAGAACGAATGCTGAGAAATACAATTTGGGCTGTTATATGGACATGTGCTTCTACACTTGTAAGAGCGATACTAAGAAAACTTGTGCATGTCTCATATAAACGCCAAATGTTTGCCAATTTGTTTTTAAGTGGATATTAAGATGGTTTTCAATAAAGAAAATGGAAAAACTTTATCATATTAATTATATGTATAAACATTTCATAGAAATTCGTGTAAAAATATTTTTAATTTTGAATTATTGACGCCCTAAACCCATACTCTGATATAATTATCATTAAAAGTACGTGATGTCGTATTAATGTAGCACCTGCTTGGGCCAAGGTACCTGCCTCACGTAAATGTACCCCAAAGGAAAAAATAAAGATGACTTTCGAGGAGGGAAATGGGATATGACCGATTGTTCTAACCAACGCCAAGGAATGTGACCAAAATGAACGAAGTAAAACTTGAACGATTTGGTAGTTTATATAGCATAATTTACTACTGTATATTTTAAAAGAAATAGACATATAACCCCTTGATAATAACGTATGAGCTTCGAAACCGTTCGGGCCTGCTAATAAAACGTATGAAAGTCTATTTCTTAAACAATGTTTTACGAAGTACGTCAAAACATATGGCCACGATAGTGATTTCAAAGCACCCTTTAGCAAACGCCCTTTAGCCTGTATCTACGATATAAATCAATGATTATATTGAAGCAATACACTGTTAAACCCCTTGACGGATTCGATTAAAATTTAGCACACCTCTTCCATATGAGTAAGAAGGAATAATAGGCTATATTAGTCAGGCTCATAGGCCCTTAAATGGGCCTTTTTCTAATCAACTTTTACTTCCATAAGAAAAGAATATGATTGGCTAGAGCTATTTATGCCTTGTTGAATTACTTGCACTCATATGCTCATGAGCTCAAGTTTTTAACATCGAATGACTGAAAAAACAAAGTATTTGATTTTTCGTTCCTATTTTCGTGTAATCATCGTTTATTCATTAATATTTCAGTTTTTGGCTCCAAATTCGGAAAGTTTGCCTCACTTCAGCAATATAATATTTTATTATCTTGGCTTGGAATAGGAACTTATGCCCGCTCCACTTACGTCTCAAGTGAAATACCCAATAAAAATAAATGACAGTTAGATCTTACAACTATTTTGATGCTCTCCACCCCAACATCTCCATGTGTTTACCGACTGCTATAATTTGTATGCATTTTTACGTCATTTGGGAGGATTCTTTTATCCATTTTTATCCATCCATAATCCATCGCAAACATTTTTTTTTTCATCCTGTCGAAATTCAACGGGCAACATCGTATAGTATTAAACATAAGATTTGATGGGGAATTATCTAGAATCGAGAAAAAGGGGCTTCAATACGCAAACTGAAGTAGCCGCATGTGCTATGAGCCAGATATGGAGGATTGGACGTGTTTGGCGTCGGGTTTGGTACGTTGAAAGGGGAGAAGGAATTTCTCTCCGAGATCAGCGACTCCTTCCATTGCAGGTTTCCATCCGAGAATGCTCTATAAAAGTATTATTTAAAATTAAGAACACGCTTTTTTATCGCGCGAACGCTTCCACACTCCGTATCGTCATCATCCCGGCGTTACTCGCGCCCCAATAAGCCACAAAATGAGGTTATGAAGACGCATTAAAGCAATTACCGCAAGCCATTATAACAAAGGATGCAGAGGCGGAGCCCCGAGGTATGCTTCTGGGTGTGGGAACCACTTGGAGGGAGAGGGGCAGGGAGATGTTAACAAACGCCTCCAGGGGGCAGGAAAACTGAGGGCATCCACTCCTCTATATGTCTATCTCCCTCTCTCTCCCACCCTTGCTTGCCTTCCAGCGACCGCCTCTTCCAGGTCACGTGCTCAGGATTATCCCCAAGATTACAACGCCCTGCCATAGGAGAAGAATCTCGCGGGGCATAGGTTGAGGGGAGGAGGTTGTTGGCTGGGGGGGTTGCTTGGGAGGAGACCGGCGTTTATGGCTACTGGAGCGTTAATTGTGGGTCATTGAGGGAACATTTCAATAGTTTTAATATGTTAGTCGAAAAATAAACTGTTTATGCGTTTGAACTCACTATACCGGCAACAATGGAAATGATACAAGTAAATTATATTTATAATTTTTCAATAATTACTAAAGTAAGTTATGACTAGAGGTTTTGGTTTGGTGTTCGAAATTTAGACGAAATTATATAATTTGTTTTAAACATTGGACTCTGCGTATCACCTTGATGTTTTTTTAGCAACAGAATTAATACTAATGAGAAGAAATGTATTATTTTGCATCTGGGGAAAAATCTGTACGCATGTAAAGAAATTATTACAAAATATATATGTCAAGTGTTATAAGGCTTTGTGTACAAATAGCACTGAATTGCCTAAAAATCAAATCGATATTATACAATTTTTTTCACAAAATGCAAAATTTCACGCGAATCTGTCTATAAACTAAAATCACTCCGAGCACCTTAAGCTCATTTGTATCATGAAGAAGAGTTGGGTAGTACAGCATCTGTTTGGGGTTGAAGGAAAATCAAACAACACGACCAGTTGCTTCAATTAATATGTACTTTCTCCTGCACCTGGATCGGGATGTGTTTGGTACGGTGGTCAGAGTTCAGACTTCAAATCCCGACGGATTTGGTTTGAATCCCGGCTGTACCAGAGATTTTACAGTGGAATTCCGATATCTACTTCAGTGCTCTGGGTAGAGCACTCCGTCCGTCGGGTGGGACGTTAAAATGTGGTCCCCGCCGGCACTGGTATTTTCTCCACTCTTTCTCCTTACCCAATGGCAGAAATTACCTGTTTTCGGTCACCACCCCCAAATAACCAACCAACCATTGAAACTAGATATTGATCCTCTGGAGACAAAGTACAACGTCTAAAATGCATGGCGTCGTGATACTACCGAAAAATCTCCGCCTCATCTGGGATCCAAATTCAGGCTCCCGGGTTGGAAACCAAGTAGTAATATTGCCACCACACCTATTCCATATCCGGAATTGGTTCATGAAGTAAGAGAATTAGGGATGTGAGATTACAGAAGGGACGTTTTTTGGAATATTTTCAATGAGAACAATCACAAAGTTGATGGAAGCACTTGGTTGGTAGCCTCGGAGGCTACTCCTAAGGCTTAGATTACCTGAAAAATTCAGATCAGGTGAGTTTCCTCACGACGCGGAGGATATTATTTGGGCCCCGAGCTTTATCTCTAGAACTGATGGAAGCCACAAGATAAATGAGATGCACTACCGAAATGATAGTAACAGCTTTAACTGGTAACTAGGTACAACTGAAAGGTTCCTCCTTTAAACGAAATATTATTGATTATAACATGAACCGAATGACGCCTAGCATAAGACACATCGTTAAGATACAATTGAACTCAGTCCTCTCCCCCTAATTTTCCCTATTCCCTCTCCATTTTAGACTAGCGTCATTTTATCCACTGCCACAAACATCTGTCTCGACTCGCAGGGTAGCATGTGAATGCAGATGTAGATGAAATTCCCCCCCTGAAAGCTTTCTTCCCTCATTTCAGCTCCTACTGCTCTGTCCATTTTTGTTTCTCTGCGAAGCGCCATTAACGTATTCCAATTTTCCACCTATCGTCTAAGTGAAAACAACTTCTTTTTCGCGTCCCGAATTCCCGCTGCTATCAAGGAAGTCGTTGGCATGACCTCGAGGTATTTCTGTTTCTCGAATGTTTTTCAAAGCGGTTTCGATGCATCAATTTATCCGTATTTACTACTTGCGAAACATTCTGCTCATAATCCTCGACTGAAACACATGTAAACTTGTGCTTGAAAATAACGAAGAAGTTCAATGGTGTAATTCCATAGGATGTCTTGAATTTTAAATGAATGGTATGACCTCAATGGCCGCAAAATATAGAAAATATATTTATTGTGGCTTTTGGTTAGAGAGTAGAAATATTTTTTTAGCAATGAACAAAATTGTGGTTTTATATATGTTTTAGTGTAACTTGTTTTCCTTTTATAGAGGACTGACTTTTTGCGTTGATCTTTGAAAATACATCAACGTTTTATTTAAATGGCCAATTGTTTTCCTCACGGGATCGGAGACAAATTTTTAAGTGCGCTATAAAGCTTGGAAAATAGGATGTACTTCATAAATATTACTTCCTGCTTAGCGTGCTCCTACTTTGCAGTGAAAAAACTTAGACTACGTAAGAGACATTACGGTATGTTTATATCCGGAATAGAGCAGAATATAGCTTATATCTACAACGATAAAGATAGAAGTAGCATAGAGCTGCAGGAAAACTATTGTTGGATAGGTATCTGCTAGATTTGGTGATTTGTAGCATATGCGATTGACGTGAAAGAAATACAATATTGTAGATTTTTGCGGAATCGGTGCGGATACGTTCTAGAAAGTCTACATACTCACGTTAGCCGGTATATAGGCTACCTGCATTCTTCGCAGCCTTACCTTCTTAGGTATTAGCCTAGCCTTAGCTTCTTGGTATGTGAAAAGAAACAAATCAAATGCAAGATAGAATTTCCAAGTGGTACATGAGCCGCATTGTCGTACAGTGCCAAGCGTACCATTCAGTGATTCCAACCCAATAAATTGTAAGTTAGACGAGCTAACGTGTAAAGCACGACCTTATACCAAATATACAAAAATCACATTGCATTGGCATTTATAAATATGCTATGATTGTCATAATATTTCGCATATCTGTTAATTATTATGAATTATTCCTACCATTAACTTTGGTTACAATGGTTTGGTTACACCAATGTGCTACAAAGCGATACATGATTTTTAAAAGCTATAAAATGGTACAATTTGAATTCACAATGCTAAATTATCTAAGTTACCACATCTGGTGTTGGCTGAAATATGGAGGTGGTTTGCTGAAAAGAGAATGAATGACAGCAGCAGAAAACTAGTTTTCGCCCTGAAGACTTATGGTGATGGGATGAACGTACTAAGCGGTTTGCTGTGAATAGAATCGTGTGGAGAGCTGCTAAGCTGAAAGGCAGCTTTCGGATTGTTGACTCCCAATGAATAGCTACTCTTCATGTCCACCTCCAAAGTGCGAGGATGTTGGCTCAGTTTGGCTGGCGGAAACGCCCCAACAAGCGCCGAGTGGCTTTCGCGGGACTTTGAATTTCAAGCTTCGCGTCGAGTTGTCTGTTCTGGTTTGAGACTCGAGGCGTTTTGGGAGCCACTGTGGTACTCGCCGCGAGAAGTTGAGATGTGGAAAGCGAGATGATGCATGATGAGACAGAGGAAGAGAGAGAATGAGGTTTTGATGCATCCTTTATGGTGGTCACTGAACCGAGAAACCGCTGTAATTAAAATTCGCCTAGAAATTCGATGGTAGTTGAATCTAATGGTAGCGAAACATGGTGCCAGTTGCGCAGAAGGTCCTTTTCAGTGGAAGAGTCCATTCTTTACGGAATGGCTTCATACGGGAGAGTAATGTGGTCTGAGCATTAGACTATCAGAATTCCCAAGGTTACAAATGTTCATTGCCAACTTTAAAACGCTTGTGCATATGCAGGGAATTTTACTAGAGGAGTGCGAATGACTTTTCACTCCCGCTCTTTACCGTCGTGGGATCCCCACCTGAGCATTATCAATTCCGGGAGCAAAGTCTCGTCTCTCAAGGTGTATCACCTATGACGCTGCCTATCGGAATCCTCTGAAATGCAAGAGATCCAATGTGGGCTGGCGATGCCATTTATGCGCGTCGACTGAGCTTGTGAGGAGCGGATTGGTCTCTAGTTTGGGATTTGTTCCGAAATTCACTGCCAGTGCTGCCTAAGCGTTCCGAAATCAACAATAACCTGATACAATAAAATTTTTCCGTTCTAAAACTGGTGCCAATTTTATAGCGAATTATCGACTTAGAATAGTGTTCACACTAGATTGTCGTCTTTTACAATAAAACATTGTTGTAAACCTCATAAAAAGGCATTACAAACTCGCTTCACCAATCACAAAGGAAGAATATCTTCTGAAAAGTAAATGAATCTAGCTTACTAAATAAAAACGATGCAAATGAAACAAAAGATTTTGGAAGCCGTACTTAGTCCACCTGAATCGGGCCGGAATTGACGAGACTTGCGCACTCCCGTCGCTCCCTTACAGCTCGGTGATTACATATAAAGGTGTAATCCACAATATTTATGCCAACGAAAAATAATTTAATACATTTGCGTTCTATTATTTGATCTTTTACATAATTATTTGCGCTCGTCTGAGAGTGATTAACGTGATTGTGACTTCAGTAGTTCTACCAGCCATGATTTGTCAATGAAAGATGGAACGAACACGGACGGAGAGTAGAAGCACATTGCCTATCTGCCCGTTGGGGCCGGGTCTTATGCAACTTAGGGATGAATTGTGGAAAACTCTGCACCTTCTTTCTTTCTTCTTGCGATTAAAGGTAATATAAAACTTACTCCTCCAGAATAAATAAATAGTATTTTCCGTTATTTACAGCGAAGATTCTTTATTCACCACGTGTCTTCGCTGTGAGAGGTTAAATCATCCTGAATTAATTTCAAAAAGGGTTCCGTTTTGTAGTATGAACTTGAAATTTTTATAAAACAGATTGTCCTCACTGACTGATTCATTCACTCATCTACGCACAGCCTAAACTACTGGTGATAAATCGTGACATTTTAAGGGTATATTCCCATCGTAGTGTATAGGCGCACTAAGAAATGATTTTTGCAAAAAGCCATTTGCATGAATTTTTGGGGTTATCTCTACCCCATTATTATTAACTTTTACTCCCATAAGAAAATCATTGAATTTGGTGCAGGTGTTTCTTGATTTGCTTTTTTAAATTACTTGCACTCAAGATATCGGATGGAAATGTTTATCATAGAGCGCATAAAAGAATGCAATATTTAATTCTTTCATTCAATTTTCTTATACGGTTCGTTTATGTCAAAATATTGCGTTTTTAGCAGAAAATTAATCAGTTTTTCTTCCTTTTCAACAATATAAATTTCCTTGGCAACCAGGGGTTAATATCCATTTCATAGCTATTTATTGAATGGCTATTCACGCCCGCGGCATTTAAAGGCCAGGTTCAGTGACTAATTTGAGAGTTGTAGTTAGACAGGGCTTATAATTTTGCTTTTTTAAATTATTTGAACTCAAGACATTAGGCTTAAACCTTCACGGTCGGATGGCTTCTAAGTGTAGGTTTTAATTATTGCATTTAATTTTCCTATACGCTCCACTTTTGTCTGAAGTTGGTGCTTTTGTCTCTAAAATAATCCACTATTTACATTTTTGTAACGATATCAATTTTCTAATTTCCATGGAAATCGCTGCATGGGATTTTAATGTGCAGGTACTTATACCTGTGGCCTTTATGTTTATGTGATCAATATGAAAATTGCAGCGGGATTTTAGTTGGTGTATGTTTCACCTAATCCTCTCCATGGGCGGTAAATGAGTTTCTTATGCTATACTTAATAGTATTTCCAATTTTCACGTCACATCAAGGGGATTATCTTTGCCTTTTGACACAGCTCTATTTTTTTCCCGTTGAATTTCAACGGGCACCTTATTTTAGTATTTATTTATACATGTTTGTTAATTTAAAATGTCTAATAGGTATGATATTTCGTCAAGATGGAAATTGTGTCAAAAATTGTCGAACAGTAATGGCATATTATTGGAGTGAAGAGTTATATCTTCAGTTCTTTATCGTAAAGTGCTTATATTGTATTTATGGAATTGGTTACCACGTTGAAACGATTCTCGAAAAGTATGCAAGAGTTTTACATGTTAAGTGAACCCAATCGAAGTTTTCATTATTCGCCAATAATGTCCAGGTTTGGAGATAAAGAATCCTCCTATTTACTTATATTTCAATACTGTACGAAATAATGTTTCAAGACTAGAGCTATGGATAGAAATGAATGCATTGCATGTTAATTATTTTCAGACCATTTTTAAACCACGCGTCCGCATCATGGAGCCATTTTGCTTAGCTAATATTGTTGAATATGTGCACTGCCTGAGGTGTTAATTACTCTGCTGCTTACATTGCTTTTAGTGAATCTTATGTCAATAACTAATTCCTGGAAAATTTTATTTGTTGTGGTTGGTTTATTAATTAAAGAAAATTATGACAAAGATGTAGGAGGGCCGGTTAATGGCTTAAATTAGTGCCCACATTGTCCACCAGATGGCGCTACTCGAAGCTTATTAGTTCGTTTTTGGCCGGTAGTGGCGCTACAATTGCCGGGGCCGCTGTGGCAATTCATCATTGTAGTCATTCGGCGGTAAGGGGATAGGCAATATCTGGATAGCGGAAATATTTCCCTCGGAAATATCTTATCTTTTATTTCTATTCCCTTCCTATCCCTACAATTTAGGATAGTCTATTCGTTGAGTGATACGGTATCTTAGATTTGCGCGGACAGTCTTTGTATACAAATGGGGCAGATCATTCCTTGTGCCGTCTGGGTTTCATCGATCATTTTCCATTATTCATCATTTCATGGTGAGTTCCAAGGCATACAAGGCATACAAGGCATTTCTGGAAGTGGCCAAGCTTGGAAAAGATAAAGGTAAGGGTTTAAGAGTTTTGCTGGTAAATTGTCGTAGCATTAAAAATAAAGTTAGGGAATTTGTGACGCTGATTGACGCATGTAATCCTGATATTGTGATCGGTACAGAATCTTGGCTTGGTGATCAAATTATGTCTAGCGAAATTTTTCCGCAAAATTTCACGGTTTACAGAAGGGATAGGCATGGAAGAGGAGGAGGTATATTTATCTGCGTACTTAACACAGTCATAAGTTCTCTGGATTGGGTAAGAAACGATTGTGAGATGATGTGTGTTCAAGTAAGAAGTCGGAAAGATGGCAGATGTTTAAAAGTAATATCGGCGTACAGAAGTCCCAACGAGGGATTGGGCACCGTTGAAATCTTAGCAGATGTGTGTGCGGAAAATCCCGCGGGACACACACTGATTGCAGGGGATTTAAACCTTCCGGGTATTCAGTGGTCTAGCGAGGAGGCCGCAGTAGGGGGTGGGAGGGCTCAGGAAATAGTTGACCGTCTCATAAAGGAAGAGGGCTTTGTGCAGATAGTGGGAAAACCCACGCGGGGGATGAACACCCTCGACGTTATATTATTAAGACCAGACAATTGGGTTCGGAGCGTTAATGTCTTTCCGGGAATTAGCGACCATTCAGCTGTGTGCGCTTATCTCAACTGGGAAGGCGCTAAGGGTGAACATGCTGAAAGAAAAATGAAAATATGGCAATATAACCGAGGGGACCGTAACGGGTTTCAAACGTTCTTGAGAGACAAGTACCCCAAGTGGGTTAGTGGAGGGAAAAATGTAGAAGAAATCTGGGAGGGATTTAAAAATATATTGGAAGAAGGTTTAAACCTCTTTGTCCCAAATAGATCTATCAAGTCGAATACGGATCCCGAATTTTACACTAAAAATATCAGATCTCTGAAAAGAAAAGTAAGAATTAGCCACAGAAAACGAAATGATAGCTTGGATTCATTAAAACATTATAAAACATTAATCCGTACATTAAATAGGGAAAAGAAAATAGCCAAGGATAATTTCTTACAGAACGCAATCATGAATGATAACGGCAACCGGTTTTTTAAATACATGAGGAGGATGAAAGGTAACAAGGTAGCAATAGAAGTCGTAAAAAATCTGGATGGTACCCTAATTACAGATGATAAAGAGAAGGCCAATGCTTTCAACAGTTGGTACGCAAGCGTTTTTTCGGGGAAGGGAAATAAAACAGTCTCAATAGAAAATGTAATACAGTGTACAAGATATGAGAAAGGAAACGGGTTAGTTATTTCCAGACCAATCCAAACCTCACTCTCCGAAATTTGCAACAGCATAAGAAAAATGCGTAGAAATAAGTCAGTTGGTCCCGATGGTATTTCCATTGATTTGCTAAAACTGGGTGGTCTAGCTGTTTCGAAATATATTTACCATTTATTCAATGTCACCATGAATAATAGCGCCTTACCTGGTGACTGGAAGAAAGCCCGAGTAATTCCAATATTTAAAGGGGGTGATAAAGTCCTTGTTGAAAATTACAGACCGGTTAGTTTGACCTCCGTAGTCTGTAAGTTGTTAGAAAAGATAGTGGCTAATTACCTTCGGGATTTATGGGAGAGCGAAAACTGGTTGTCAAATCGACAGCATGGATTTAGAAAGGGTCACTCAACTGAAACTCAGTTGCTAGGGTTTTGCCAAGAAATTGCTGACTCCATGGATGTGGGAGTAGAATTAGATGCGATTATTGTCGACCTTTCTAAAGCATTCGACAAAGTGGATCATAAACGGCTTATGGAAAAAATGAAGAAATTACCGTTGCATGTAGATGGAAGAGTTATATTGTGGATTAAAGATTTTCTCAAAGATAGAACCCAGAGGGTTAAAGTGGGTGAAGAATGCTCTGAACTAGCCAAGGTAGCATCGGGTGTCCCTCAAGGCAGCGTCCTTGGACCTTTATTGTTCTTAATTTACCTAAACGACCTTCCAGGAATGATAAACTCTAGCATAAGACTTTTTGCAGACGACTGCATCATTTATCGAAGAATAGGTAATCTGAGCGACCATGAAGCCCTTCAGGACGATGTTAACAATTTGATGAGTTGGGTATCGTTAAATGGGATGGATATAAATGTACCAAAATGCAAGTATGTTAACTTTAGCAATAAAATTATTTCCACAAATAGAATATACGAATTCTCTGGCAATGCAATTCCGAAATCCGATAGCTGTAAGTATTTAGGTGTTCATTTGACCAATAATTTAGACTGGGAATTAAATGTGAATTGCATGACCAAAAAGGCGTTCAAAACGCTGCATTGGGTAATGAGAAACCTCAAAGGCAGCCGTAAGATTACAAAGAATATGGCCTATAAAACACTGGTTCGCCCTATCTTAGAGTACGCTTCTCTTGTATGGGATCCACACAAAAAAGGTCAGGATATTAAATTGGAGAAAGTGCAAAGAAAAGCAGCCAGGTATGTGTTAGGAAGATATAAGAAAACGGAAAGTGTTGAGAAAATGATCCACGAACTAGGATGGGATAGCTTAAAGCAAAGGAGGAAAAGGAGCAGGCTATGTGGGATGTACAGAATAGTTACCGGGGAAAGAGCATGGGACGACCTAGGGAAGGAAATATTAAAGCCAAACTTTGTTGGAAAGAATGATCACCAATTTAAGATAAAGTGCCGATCACAAAGGACTAATGTTAAGAAGTTTTCATACCTAAATAGAACAATACTTGACTGGAACGATCTACCAGCAAGGGTTCTCGAACCCTTCCCAAAAAATGTAAATATATTTAAGAATAGGTCGAAAAAGGATGTTTTTATCATTTAATTGTAAGGTATTGTTAACCAGGGCGATGATGTATATTGTTCGTACCTTGTTTATCTATGTTACCACCGGGCCAATTGTCCACTTGTAACATTGTCAATATAATAATAATAATACAAAGATGCTCTTATATGACATTTGGTCCTAATAATATTTTTGGCTCTCTAAAAAAAACTAATATATTGTACCTACACTCAATGACTCACGATTACCGCAACAGCCACCTTAATATTCATCATGCTGAATATAGGTTAATAATAATTACTGGGATCTGGGTCTGTCTTACGACCAGACGTGTTTCGGTTGAATAGTTCTCGGGTTTACAGCTGGGTAATGGTGTTAAAGACGTGTTTCTCTTTCATATCAGAATATTCATGTTCTCCTCAGTAGTGGAAAATACATTCACCCCTCACCCACACGTTGCGCAGAGGAAAAATGCTTTCAACCTCACCACCTTCAGTGGTTTACCGTGTTATTCTGTGCGGGAAATCGTTTCCGAGACCCAAGTTCACTTATGAATTGGATTTTTATAGCCTCGGCAAACCGAAGTGAGAAGCTAGTGTCAACGTTTGAGCGTTTCGTAGAACGAATTTCGTCTGGTGCACGCATAATTTCCGGTGTGAAGAACGAAGCCGATTTTCAAGGCTTTCGAAACTCAATATTTCACGAGGGAGTAAATCTGTAGCAGCTGGAAGTGCTGCACACGATAGTGGAATGCCATATCCAACCTTTGAAGTAATACGACGAAGTGGCGAGGACCACCTTGATATCACAAAATGTCTTCCATTCTTTATTAGAGGTTAATCTCCTTTTAATCTTTTGGGCGAATTAGGAGCTGAGTGAGAAATGTAAATCAATATTTGGTTTGAAAATATGGATGGATAAATAGCTTTATTATGGTTATCGAGATTGCGACTCTATAGAGCCCCATCTTCCACGCAACACCTTGCTACATGAGCGGAAATGATCAAAGCAATTTACATAATCCATTAAATCCAGTCAAAATAGTAACGCATATAATTTCCATTATCTAAATGAATGTGAATGTCATCTGATTTTTTAAATCCATATTTTTATTATTGAAAAGAACGATGGTTTAATACTCGAAATTTCAGCTAAAATTTTGACAATGCGATTCTTCCCATTTTCTAAATTCATTTATATTAATTCCATGGTGAAAAATTAGATATTTTTCATCTTTCTCTTCTGTAGTCTGATTTCAATGTTTACGTGCGTTGCCTTATCTTGACCGACAATTATGAATCTAGTAGTTCTATGTAATATTTTGGCTATCTTGGCAATCTAGGTAATTCTGTATATCATTTTCTATGTTTAAAAATCAACTGAAAAGAGGTGCACCATCAGATTTAGTGCTTAATGTGTCGTCATTACGAAAGCGATTTGACTTAGAAAATGGCTTATTTCGAGCAATGTGGAGTCAGAATCACAACCGATGATCATGAATCTATGGATAATGCACTCCCCAAGGCCCCTTACTTCCTGTATTAATCTCATCATGAAGGTACTCAATGCCGAACAGCTTATCTTAAACCTTGTCTGTCTCCAATTCGTCGTATCAAGTGCCTCGTCTATTGGCAATAGTCTCTCTCTATGCTGGATGTATACCGACATTTCTTATCCACCTCATTGTTATCTATTTTCCGATCTTCAATTTTCTCGTTGCCGTAGCAGTAGGTACTAGTACTTCACTCGGCTCATTGTGTTTCAGTACGAATTTCCGCACGGCGCTTATCTTTATTCTTCCTGTTTACTGTTTGCTGACACCGAGTAGCATGCATGCAACTTAATGCATGGGGCATTTGTGTGGCCAATCCTACCATGCACGAGCTTCGTATCTGTTCAATGGTTTATATCTCCTTTGCACACTACCATTACTATTTGCGACTAAGCGCAGAGTGATATTAAGAAAATACTTATTCGTCAAAGTCGTGTTAGTGTCTGTCCTTTTTCTCTCGCAATTGGAGACGCTGTTTCAGTAGTCAATATTCGTCAACTTTTTTCAAAATAACGGATAATTCTGCTCATTGTATGTGTCACCCTTTAGTTTCTCTTTCTTAGTTCTATGTTTCCATGTGACAAGGAGTTAAGGTGAAGAGGGGACTCTAGAATCTCAATTTCACCTAATGTAGTAAATCCGTATACCTGTCTGTTTGTCCTACCTTACAATTTAGCCTGGAAGCCTATAGTTAGGACTTGTCTTTTTCTGAGAGGGATGATGTTAACCGCTGGTTGCAAATACTAAATAAATTAGGTATATATACTAAACACGTATTATAAACTATTAAATTGAGGAATTCTGGTAGGATCTTCTGGGTTTACTCCCCCAATAATTACGATAGCAAACCGGAAACATTAAACAGTACCTGTTTTTTATTCCTCTTATTAAGGTGAAAATGTTATCGGATGGTAAGAGAGGAAAAACTATTCCAAAAATATAGGACACTACGCGACGAATACTAATCGAAGGAGAAGAGATACTGCAAAGGTGTAATGACTACGTGTAAGATCAATGTTTCACCGAAGCAATTGGTCCTTGAATTTAGATATAGAAAAAGTATTAACAGTCCGGAAAATAACTCCCGACCAGGAATAGATGGCCACTTAATACAAAAAGCACAATTGGAAATTAAGGCAGAAAAATTTGGGAAGGTAGATAACTTCCCTTCAGAGTCATTGAAGAACGTAAAAAGTAATGGAGACGACAATTTTTCGAACTAATTCGTAAGTAAATCAAGTAGGAAATATAGCCGGAGGACTTCGAGAAAACAGTATTGATACCCATTACTAAAATAGAGGAATAGGCAAAAATGCAAAGGCTATACCTACTACAACTAGTTTGAATTTACCCGCGGCCAAGGTAGCTCTTAAAATCACTAATAGGTTTCAGACGAGAGCAAACGACTGCTTAGGTAAGGACCAGTGAGAGTATAGGAAGGAGAGAACTACTTGGGGTTCAATTAAGGTGATGAGATGCGTTATGGAGAAGAGTGATATGGGGATTTTAGTATGAGAGCAGTTGATGAAGTCGGATTCGCTGACAATATGTTATGGTGTTTTTTGTAATTTTTACGTAACTTCAAGACCTATTCAAGGAACTGAAGGTACAACGTATGTTTGTTTAATTTTTTCGTTGATTAGCAAGGAAATACGCAACTTTTGAACTCGTTACTTGAACTCGATAGAACTCGAAAAATCTAGTTTTTCGGCTCTCCCTATTACGAAGAATGTGTTCTCCTGTACATGCATTATATCCGTCCATTTTACGGTGACAAAGGATTTTTCATGTCCATGCCCTGACCAGTAAATGACCCCTAATTGCAACAATTGTGCCTCTGCTTAGTCATTTTTATTTTGTTCGATGCGATAATTCCGTTAAATCAAACATATTCGCTATGTCAAACATTTATTTCTTTTGCCTTACATCCCTCTATAACGTTTACAGTAGAGGTTGGAATGAATACTATGGACATTTTAGACCTAACAATATCCATAAAAACAAAAATCATTGGTTTTCCATATTTCGAAACAGTACTTGTACAGATGTGGTCATTCCAAGGGAGTCAAATCACCGTCACTCCCACAAATTGGCCGCTTTTCACGCTTTAATACATCGCCTCATTTCCATCCCCCTTTCTCAGACGGATTTTGAAAAGGAAGTGAGTACAATAAAACTTATAGCGTCCCACAATGGATATGAAGAAAGAATGGTTGATCAACTGCTGCAACGGAAAAGGAAGAAGAGGACTGTCCTGTCAATGACAAACCTTTCCCCCATTCCGCGGTCGGGTGAAAAGTGGGTGAAATTACCATTCTTAGGTCCGATGACATATAAAATTAGAAATCTTTCCCTAAAGATAATGTAAAGCTATGTTTTTATAATCCAGTCACCTCAAGAAAATTGTTTTTTAATTCTGAAGATGTTATTAATGACAAAGAAAAAAGCGGAGTATACATTTAAAATGTAATGCAAATGATTTTAAATGTTTTTTATGTTCACCAGACTGGGGGAAAATTTTATTTAATAATAGATGAACATAGGAAGTCGTTTTTTAAAATATGACCACAGATCCATGTTTGCAAACCATTTATATAATAGTGACCATTCAATTGATTTTAATTTTGAAATTTTACATGTTTTTGACAAAGGTGCTAAACTGGACTCTAAAGAAAACTTTGAAATTGGGGCATTTCATAAAGTGTATGGTGAAAACCTGGTGAATGAGGTGGTGCCAATGATGCACTGGCCGTTTCATACTGTGCGGGTCCCTCCCCCTCATATGACCATTTT
Organism: Pyrrhosoma nymphula; assembly: GCA_963573305.1. Lineage (NCBI taxonomy): Eukaryota > Metazoa > Arthropoda > Insecta > Odonata > Coenagrionidae > Pyrrhosoma > Pyrrhosoma nymphula. Next base: position 46,320,997 of record OY754334.1, read on the forward strand.
AGAAGACCATGACCGCGCTCCTTCCTCTTAAATTAGTCCCCCCACCCAACCACACTTTTATTCTTTCTTCATGTTACCCCCACCTACCTTTCTCAACTATATAAATATCAGGCTAACTGTTAGCCTTGTACTCAGCTCTTGAAAATTACGTGATCAGTTCGTTGAAACCGGTTGAGTGATCAATAAAAAGTTGGAAAATTGATCCATACACATTGGGCCAAAAATATATTAAACCATGGTTAAATTCATCGTAATTTTCGAACTTTTGGAATTATATTTTAAAGTCCAGTCCAGTTTCCAGTTTCAAAAATATCAGTCAGATTGTCATATGAGCTGCTGTAACAAATAAAACTCAACAGGAACAAAAAAAAGGGTGAAGTTATGCGGCGTAAATCCATTAACACTTTCAAAGTTTTCTCGTAATATCGCAAGAAGATATGTGTGACAGGTTAGGCAGCTTCGGGAACTTCCTCTTTCATAATCTTCTGAGAGCTGTGAAGAAAAAAAGGTAATCCTGTAAAAGAACTAGGAAAATTTCTCTTTCGCCTCATACTTATCTCCATTTGGAATTATTTTTAGAGTACTTGAATCCACATGATTAATGTACCTCTACTTAAAATAATTAGGGCGTCCTAAGGTTTCCAAAACTCATTTGATTCAAAATAAAAATAAAGTCATTGTTGGGAAAAAAAACTGGAATACCGTATGAGAGTGTAAAACTAACCAGTTTCAAATGGTAGAAATATTGAATAAGTGCTGATTTGCACCTATATGGTAATATTTTAAGTCCTTGATTCTAAATGTTTGCTCACCATAAGGTTTGGAAGATCACTGATAGGGAGTGGACTATTTTTTTTTAGATAAATCTAGTCTGACCATTTTTGTATACTGTTTTCATCCGTATGATCATGTGCATGAATAAATTTTAAGTGCTTTCTCTTTTTCATGAGGATATAGGTTTCCGTAAAGTATAGAAAAGGGTCAGAGCTTTTTAGTTTTATGTTTCTTATTTTCTTGGGTAAAGCCTATGTAAGCATGCATATTTTCATGAATCAAGCCACACATAATAAACTTTCGTTATATATATATATATATTTCTGCATAAATGTCAGCGGATACGGACACATTCAAGTCACTTTTACTTGGAACTGAAGGACGAAAATATTTGACACATCAAATCTGACACGCCCGATCTATCATTCTGCGTTTGTGTAGTACCCAAATGTTTAAGCGTATAAAATATTCCTTTCTTTAAATATAATACATGCCAATATTTCTGCTGCATTTACAATTTATGATATCTGTTAAAACCTTTTCTCACGCACCATTGCCATTTTGTGCATTAAACAACGTTTTCTTGAGGTTTTACTCTGATTTACAGTTACCCTTCTCACATATTATTAATATTTCTCCAATTTTAGTTAATCGTTTAGTACAGCGTTTTAGTATAACGTCCTAATGAGATGACCGTACTTACTTGTTTGGCCGTGACAGTACTTGTTTTGACATGTTTCTCCCGGAGATACTAAAGACTAAAAATAAGTATTATTTTGTGTCGGCCTTTAACGTTTCTACATTAATGAGCGATTATCCTTGTTGCCAAAATAAATCGTTTATTTTTCAAATTATCGCCAGATTCTGTCACGTCCAATCAACTCCAGGTCCCAATTAACCCACTCTTTTCCTCACGTGGGTTGAGCCATGTTTCTTTTTTTAATTTTAAAGCACAGACTACTCTTAGTAATTCGTGCCTCCTTTTCGCGCTGATCCGACGATAACTAGGGTTGGGGCAATAAGGAAGTAGGGGGGATTCAGGAACCACCCCATTCTCTCCGCAAGAAAAATTGCAAATCTCCAGCTCTACCTCTCCACACCACTTCCCAGCTTAAAGAGGATCTCCTCTTTTTCCCTCCCGCCCCGCCCCCGCCTCAAATTAATTCATCCTCCCTCTCAACTTCAACTTTTATCTCGTCCGCAGCCTTATCTCTTCGGAAAATCTGCCGAGCTTCCGCTAACTTCCTCATCACGATTTCAGGATTTCGTTACACCCCTTCCCCTTCTTATATCCCTTCCCATCCTCTCTATTGGCAGAAGACCGGCCGTGTTCGAACCGAACCCAAACTAACCCCCCTTGCCGAGACCTATCACCTTATATCCCCCTTAACACCCCTGCCCGCAGTTCCCTTCCCCCCACTGGTAATCTTACTGTCCCTTCCTCTCTGCACTCTCATCTTCTCCCTCTTGTTTCCCCTGCATCAATAGCGCCGCCACCTCAACAATCAATTTTCTCGTGATCCTATGCTGCCCCTCCTAATCTAATTGTCCGTCTAATTATTATCCACCCTTATCCATTGGGAACTTGGGAGCGGTCCGGTAATAAATAGGTAGGTGTTGGTCCGGTAAAGCTCCCAAGAATAATAATATTTGACAATATCCTAAATAAATTTGCACACTAGCTCATATATTACCATTTTTCTGTCTGAAACCATAATAATAGTTGGATCAAAAAGGTGAGGAACTGTCAAGAATATTGGTAGATTTGTGATTGTTTAACAAATACGCTTGAGTTAGTCAAAATATTATACGTTATATTATAATAAAATTATTATGCTTATAAACCTGACTACATCCCAATTTTCGGAAATTTGTGCTTATAAAGATGTTAAAAGTAAATTAGAGAAGAGCTTGTCATTTGATTATTTAATTTTCTGTTAGTATTTTTTAGTGCACGAGAAGACAGAAATGATGGTTTTCAATATCTCACGCAGCCTTGTATATTGCTAATACTAACTGCAGATTCTGGCTTTTAATCTGAGGACGCTGGTTAAAACTTTTGCGAATCTGTAGTCAGTTATTACCCACTTAAGCGTAGAGACGACTCACATATGTACTTACGGGAATACGATGTAAAACGTGTCACATTGGAATTTTATTTCTATTTCCTACGTTAGTTTCGCATATTAGAAGCATAATAGACTCCGCTGCTGTTATATTCGAATTCATGTAACGTTTTGCTCTGCGGCACTTCCCTAACTACTTACATTTGTTTGTTTTATACTGAAGCATCGTCGATAAAATTGTTGAGTGGACATAAATACGTTTGGATGGTAGAATTATAGACGGTTTCTTAAAAAAAAATTCATTCTGACTATACCATACCGATACTTAGGCTGTTGTAACAATGGACAATTATGTATGGTAAAGTTTATTGTTAAAATCATTGTTTTCATTTTTTTCCTGAGGGATTGTTCTGCCTAGTTTCTCAAAAGAGATAATCCGGATTCCTAAAAATATCTAGCTCTTTCCCATTGTATTTCTAGGTTATAAATATTTTTCTCTTCCCTTATTAATGTATATGCTGTTGAAGGTAACTAGAATAATGATAGGTCATGATGCATACAATGCTACAATTTTTAGTATTGACATTGTTTATTCAGAGCTGGAGAACAAACTAGGTCATGGCCTCAGAGCCGAATTAGGACTAGGCATGAATGAGTCAAGTAAAGACTTTCAATTTGGTGTCTTCAATGGCTCCAGTTCATTTTAAATAAGAGTATGATTTTAAAATAACCAGTAAAATAAACGATGTTTAAAATATGTAAAAATGAAGAAAAAATTCCCTTTTGGGAGAATATACGGTTCCTATATTCCTTTTAATTGGCAACACATATGCCACTGTTTTTTATTCGTATTTGTCAATTATGGGCAGAGGTCACGAAACTGCCTTGACTTAAAAAAATATACTTTTACAAATTAGGTGTTAAAAATTCCATTTCCGAAACGTTCTATCCTGCTCTGAGCTTCGTACGCTCCGGAGCGTGTTCTGACTATTAATTATATATCCAGGCGCCAATTCACGGTTTATGCACGTCTGTTTCATCAATTACGTGGTACTTCAATTATCACCAGGTATACAGTAATTTACGCCATGATGTTTCTTAGAGCTGCATTTTACGTATTGTAATTTATTTTATAATGTATGTTAGTAGGCGATCCAGAGTCTTTATTTTTCATTGCATTGTTATAATTTTTCTTACGCTTCGGTCGAGAACATTTTTTGCACAATAAACTTAATTGTATTCTTCAAAATGGAAAATTAAATGCGTGATGGATAATTCTTTTATAAAAGTTCTTCCTGAATAAAAGAACTATTGTACCTGATGTCCCTATTGTGACTGATAGTTTTTCTTTCTGTTACCCTTTTATTTACATTGATATCAACAAACGACTCGCTTTCTGCAATGCCGCAGATTTATAATAGTTGCATAGTAATTCCATCTGTCGCTCTTTATAAATTTGACGAGTTCATCGCCTTGGCCTATCTACGTAATTAGAATTAACAATGAAAATGTATCGGCAAGACAAAACTTGAGTGTGTACTCCTAGTAGCATAAATCATTTGCTGTATATTTTTCGTTATATCCTTCCCCTAATAATATTATCAGAGATTTTACATCTGATTTGAAATAAATACGGATGCTAGCCATGCTTTTAATGATTCAAGTCGTATAGAACCCCGTCAAGGTTAGTTGAACGCGATGAAAAATCACTATGAGGTAATTGCTGAATTTCATCAATATTTCTGTTTCATTGCGGTAAACCGTTGTATTCTGATAACAACAAGATAATTATAACGGATACATTTGGTCTATCTTCCTTTTAAAGTCTCGGGAGTTATTTTTTTAAATATGGTCAAATCTTTGACACGGATACCTGTTAAAGTAGAAAAAGCTTATTATTAATTTAGTTTTATCGGTCCATGGGAATTATTGTTTGTTTCCAGGATTGTGAGGTATGTGAGTCTGGGATGCGGAATCATCTTACGTGATCACAAAGTAAACCCATCCTTGTGCCGACACCTCTCTTCCGCTCCCACTCCTAAGTGTGTACCACTCCATTGTTCCCATTCCTAAGTGTGTACCACTCCATTGTTCCCATTCCCTCCGTATATCCAGCATCTCAAGGCGTCTCAGTATTCACTAGTACACGTCGCTCTCTCATCGCGGCATCCAAGTGCTCTCCACTCAACTCCCAGCCATTCCTCCTTCCGGCATGAGTGGAGTCACTACTCCTTCAATAGCCCTCGTCTCTCTCTCTCTATCCCTCCGTGCATCTCTCTCATTGTGGCCTCTCCTCGGAGAATTTTCCCACTTAAAAGAAATCCAGTCGCTCTCCTCCCTACTTATTTTCTCGCGCTGCACCACCGACCCGTCTTCAAGTTCAATTCAATTGATGTATGATTTCAGGCTTTCCCGGCGAATGAGGCTGATGAGTTCTTCCCGAGTCGCCCATCGGGTTAGACTCTCCATGATCGCCGACGTTTCTGCAGAAGACTTTCCCGTCATTATCAAGGCTATGGAGACGTTTCAGCAGAAGACTTTCCTACCATTATGTAAGCTCTGGAGTCATCCTTGATAATGGCAAGAAAGTCTTCTACGGAAGCGTCGACGATCTAGGAGAACCTAATCCGGTGGGAAACCAGAGAGGAATTCATCAGTTCAATTCAGTTCATTTATTATTGTGGGACTTTCTGGTCAAGGAGATATGTTTTCATTAAGATCACATTGGAATTAATTAAAAAAATGTGGTAAGTAAATAAGAAAAGTATAAAAATAATAATATAATAATAAAAAAATAAAGTAATAAATACAAAAATATACATTTAAATCCCATTAAGTGTGAATCTCAGGCGCCAGTATTCAGCTTCAAAATGTGTATATATATATATATATATATATATATATATATATATATATATATATATAACCCATATTGAATGCATCATTCTTACTTACATATTAAAATAATATTTTCCAAGTTACGTAGCTCGTCTTACTTCGCTCGTATGAGAAACGCACGGAGAAAGCTTCGACCCCTTTAGGTGGATTAATATGTATCTCGTCTTTTGCGGACCCTTGTCGTTAGACCTTTTTGCTCGTTGGAAAGCGAGGATTGAAGACAGTGTGTCCATATTTGTTCCCACCTCTCTGTCACCTGAAATCCCCCTTACCATCATTCCTCCACTTTTATGAATTCATTCTTTTTTTAATTTTTTTAGACTGTAAACTATTTAAAAAATATTGGATGGAGAAATGAGAGGGATGAAGAAATAATAACTTGGAAGGACCAAAAATGGAATACGTCATACAAATATGAAGGTCGACAAAGTGAATAATTATGTAGAAATGGAGTGGATGGCGGAGAGGAGAGCGGAGTGAAGAGGTGTAGAACCCCAATCTTAGGATTGATGACTCCTGATGAAGATGTTATTTTATCTATTTGACGATAACTGAAGAAATGGACGATTTTGTGTTTCTTTGACGAATATTCACGAAGTTGAGAAGATTGACGTAGAGATTTAAGTCATGTGAATGCCGAAAGCAAAGTCGTACGTAGAATGTGGAGCATATCAAAGAATGAGGTTAAGCTGAAGGATGCAAAAATCGCAGTGTACAAAATTGTTCTCCTCCTGTCATTGTTTAATGGCAGTGAAACCTGGAAATGTCGGGATATGTAAAGAGTAGGCTGAATGCAGTGGGAATTAGGTACCTGAGAATCGTTTCAGGCAAAAGTAGGATGGATAGAGTTAAGCATGAGGGGGTCACAAAGGAATAAATGTTTGATGTTTCAGTAATGTACATGCATTAAAAAGGTGAACTTTGTTGGTTTGAACAAGTAGAGAGAATGAATGAGAGTCGAAAAACTAAACAAGGAGTGAGTGGAGTGAATGGTGTTAGAGCAAGAGGTAGAAATTCATGGGTAAATATGGTGGAGGGATATTAAGTCTGAAAAAGAGGGGAGCGTGTGTGAATGAATAGTAAAAGTCAGTGTATGAAGGTAATAGAAGCGAAAACGTATGCAATGAAAAGGGCGCTATGGTGAAAACTATTAAAGCAGGGCCAGTTTCCTAAGACTAACAGCAATAACTAACATCTTTGGCTTTGTCTACCCAGAAAGGTAATAGTGGATGGGTATGCACGTACGCATTTCCATTTAATATCTTTTCAAATGATTCTCATAGTTAATATGTAGAAGTCGAATGTTATCACTAAATGTTTATCACACCCCTCTTAACTGAATGTGTGTTTTACTGATTCGGTTTTTTCTTATATAGTGACAGCCTACTACCCTGAAATATTCCCACACGTATACAATGCATGCGTATTGGTCTCCTACTTCTATTTATTGTGCCTCTGACGAATTCAATTAACAACACTCTCTGGTACAAAATAAGTAGACGTTTCAACAATTCGGCTGCCTTTATCAATCAGGGAATATAACTCCAACCAGGGTTACTGTAAGAAAGGACTAACCGGCTAGACCACGCCTTGCTAGACTTTATCTGTCTTTTTTCTCGTTTTCACCGAATCTAGCCCTGGTGAAGGCTCTTGTTTATTTTTTTGCCCTTACCTTCACCGTTATCTCATCTCGGGACCGCGGGAAGTCGTTGGGTAGGGTGGGGTAGAAGAGACAGGAGAGGGATAAAGGTCGCCGTAGGTGGCTATTTTAATCTACTCCCCTCGCATAACACGGAATTGGCATAGAGGGAGCTCGTACTTCCTTCAACTCCAACCCTTCTCCCCTTAGCCCGGAACCACAGACATGCGTTCTCACAGACCGTACCTTTTTTAAAATGTGGTTTATCTATCTTTGACTCTTGTCTGAATGTTCCGCTCGAATAACTAAATAACTAATAAAATAAAAATCCTTGAATGTGACAATGCGTTTTCACATAAACTGCATAACTGTTGCCTTTTATGCCAGGTTTGTGTTTTTAAATTTGAAGTACTCATGTTAATAATAACATTTGTATAAAAAAGAAAATAGACTGGTATCGTGAACAAAACTTTAAACGTTAAAAAAATTAAGAAAATAAAAATAGTAAGTTTTAAAAATAAAAACCTATATTTTTAACTTTTACAATATTTACCTTCATACATAGCATATTTCATTAATTACGGCAAGAAATAACATTGTGTGGGCTCTAGGAATAAATTTATGTTTTACATATTTAGCCTTTTACTAGCGATTTATTCCAAGAAATCTGTGAAAACGTTTGTCTGTATTAGTTTAGCAAAGAAAAGGTGTCTGTATCACCGGGATTAACCAAAACTCATCCCATCTAATTTATGTGTTCGAAGACGGGGTACTGCATTGATCAGGGGAAAATCCTTGGAGGATAGATTACCCGTTGCAATTTTCTCTTTTTATGCGTAAAGACACGTTTTTCGTGGTATTTCACTCTACCCACCTCTTCTTGCTACCTCGCTTACATTGCGACAGCCCTTCAACCACTTCTTATCATCTTTGCCTTTCTTTAATAGCGGATTGACAGGATGCACGTATTCGCTTTGCCTCTGTATTAAAGGGAGACAATCCAATCCTAAGGGAGACAATCCTGTATCCCGAGCGTGTATGTAGAGGGATTAAGGGGTTTCTTGTCGTCGGCGGCAGAAATGATATTTCATGCGTCACTCTTTGATCTCAAGTTCAGTAAACGATTACTTGGATGTTGAGTGGAGTGTCGTGTTGAGGGAGCTTGGGGAACGTTCTCAGAGTCTGGTCTCTTATATACTCTGGCTTCGGTTTAAGAAAAACGTGGAAACTGCTCATCAAGTCATCGATTCGTCGTGAAGTGCTTTTAGCTTCAATAGGATGCGATTTGTCGGAGGACTTTTGAATTTATTATGCAGTGGTAGCTCGGAAGGCTCACTTCCTCTGGGATGAGCAATTCATCTTTCAAGAAAGGCACTCCACGGTCCAGCAGTTGGCAAAGACGACTGACTTCATCACCGACGCCTTCAAAAGGAGAGAAGCTGTTGCCGGCGTGTTCTTCAACATCTCCCAGGCGTTTGATGTCTTCTGGCATCAAGCACACCTGTCGAAGCTGGTGCGACTTCAGTTCCCGGAGTGAGTCACTCGCCTCATCCGATCTTATGTGCAGGGCAGGACCTTCACCGTTCACTAGCTCAATTTAGGCTCTGGAATATCAACGCCGGTGTGCCGCAGAGTTCAGTCTTGGGACAATTGCTGTATAACATCTTCACCCGTATAATATTAATGTTTTAAGGCGTAAATTTGTGGAACATAGTTTTAGACGTGACGTAAAAAATATCATAGTATATTCCACACTAAAAAAGTTTATTGCCGACACAATTTTCGACTGCACAGTAATCATTATCTTCACTCATGATATTCCGAGGGTGCATGGGAGAAATAAAGTCATGTCCTTGTCCTTTTTAGAGACTGCTAGGAGCTGTCAAAGGCACCCTCACTTGGTACCGTCCTCGGTGAATCACTGTGAATGCAGGGAGACTAAGGCAATCGTATTCAATATGGGACATGGAGTGCCACCAAGAGTCGACATGTCGATTAATGGAGTCGCCTTACCATGGAAATCCGAGGTCACCTACCTCGAAGTGCTGCTGGACTGGAAGCTTCTCTGTAAGCCTCAAGCAGATAAGTGTCCGTGCAAAGGAATGCTCGGCGTTAGCTAGGCTTCAATTGATCCTACGCCCGCCGTTGCTGAGTATGGAGACTAATAGAAGACTATGCAGGGCCTGACTACTCTCTGTAGTTGAGTATGAAGCTCCGGTATAGTGTGGATTGCCCAAGTCTACCATCTACCGAATCCAGGTGTGCAGCATTCTGCACTTTGAATGATCCTGTAACCACGTCTCCAAGATGGAACAAGATTGGATATGTAGGCCCCTTGATGTCCAATTTCCGAAGATTGAACGACGGTTCTTAAAAAAGGCGGCTAATTCAGAGCATTAAGTTCAGACATGATCTGTTCAACGATGACTAGAAAAGAAACAAAGATTGAATTTTTAATGGCGTAAGCACTGCAAGGCGACATTAATAGCTGTGACTAAGTGGTTCGTTGGGTTTATAATAACAGTCCATGGTAGAACTGAGAAAAGCATGGAAAGATCGTGTGCCGGCTTTGGTTTTTAAGACCTCGTTAAGCATTTCCTGGACATGTTAACCTATTTGGATACGGTCCGTCATTGATAACTCCCATGTTATTAAACTATATAGTGGTACTATTAACAGAAGTAGAACCTCAATAATAGCAATGAAGAGACTTTGTGACTTCCACAGTTTATTTAACACGACCGGTTTCGGCTGTCAAGCCATCTTCAGGTACATTGAAAAAAAAGACAGGTTTATATATACTTTGGGAAGTTGTTATGGGAGGGAGGGGGTTGGTTGAGCAGGGAGGGGAAAGGGGTGGGGGAAACAAAGTATGTGTTGCAACTGGGAGAGAGGGTAGGTGGGTTAATCACTCGGGTTGTGAGGGTGGGGGTTTTGGGAGGGTGATGAGTAATAAGGGGGATGGGTTAGGAAAGGTTACGTCATTGAGAAGATGGTTTCCTTGTAGGGTGCTCTCCCGAATTTTCAATTACAACACGTACTTTGTTTCCCCCACCCCTTTCCCCTCCCTGCACAACCAACCTCACTCCCAAAGCATATATAAACCTGTCTTTTCCATGTTTTTCAATGTACCTGAAGATGGCTTGACAGACGAAACCAGTCGTTCTGTGTTAAATAAACTGTGGAAGTTACAAAGTCTCTTCATTGCTATTATGGAGCCTTTCCACCACGTCATAGCTTCCAATTTCGATTTAATGGAACCTCAACTTAATTACACAGCTGTGCAGAGGCTGCTTCATCAAACAGTCAAAGTTTACCAGAGATAAGTACATTTGCGGCACTGATCCTAAAAACTAGGATGGATGGCCAGGGAACTGATATGGCCAGGATTGGTACTCAGTAATTGAAACTACAGGTGAATGATATACATTTTTGCTCATAAGTTTTTATTAACAAAGGAATGAAGATGTTCTCAGCCTTTGTTACCGTATAATGCTTATTGCTGTCAGTTGACTAAAGTAACAAACGAAAGATTTGTAATGAGCCGCATATATCAATTCGCATTTTCGTGAATTACCAATGAGTAAATCTCTTTCCATCTGCTCGTGGACATGCATCATCCCTGTACGCTTTGTCTACAAATCTTTATTGGAAAATAAATTAGCACGGTCATCAATTGACAATAATTTATCGTGACTAAGAAAACTTGCGCAAATGTATATAATTTCATTTTATTGAATGCGTAATTAATTACCTTATATTTATAAAACAACAATTGTTCCTGGATCTCGCACGTGATGAAGTGAATCATGGCCGAAATAGTGAGAACATAACTGAGGATGCCCGGAGGTTATTTTGAAACGAAACAATTAGTATTCTCCCTAAATTTCAAATTGTTGACCGCTTGCGTTACAGGTGCAATAACTGTTGACTAAACTCAAATGGAATCATTGAGGACGTAGGCAATTAAATTTATTTCGGTACTTTCCTCAGGAAAAATGCTGGAATTGGGAGTTATAAAAAATATGAAGATGTCATGCGATGCGGCAAAGGTCCATATCTTTCACTATATTGCGTATTGTGCTCGCAATTATACGAGTAAAATCTCGGGTTTTTTTGGTCCTTCGCGGAACGAAGGCAAAAATCCCACTCTCATTTAAAACTGGAAAGTTATGTATAAAAAATAATAATGATGATACCGTGAACACATGCATTCGTTCATTTTTTGCCTCTTCTCCACAGAAGGAGTCTTTTTTATATTTTAAGCTTACCATCTCCCCCTACCTCACCGGCCGTAACTCGGGTCCAAGCCTTGCTCGAGGTCATTAGCAGCGACTCCTCGCTACATAAGACCCGGGTCCTGCAACAGACTGGTTCCCCTTCATCCACTGCCCAAATACGACGCTGACGAGGTCGGGTTGTGAGCCCACTGTTGCTCTTGCACCGTTATTCTGACAACCCCAGCTCCCTTGGTGCCATGTTAAGATGGTTTCACCATGAAATGAAAGTAATATTATTTTTTTTCCAAACTCATGTTACCAATAGAAAAAAACGATACCTTCCTACCTTGCGTGAACAGAATCCTACAATCCTATTTCTCCTATATTTTTACTTGAATGTAGGAGCGGGTGAAAAATCGAAAAAATAAATTATATGATCTGCAAATTTATTTTCGCCTAAAACTTATGAGAAGTGAATTATTCCAGGGAATAGAAAGAACAACAAAATTAAGTCAAAGATTTATCTTAGATATTGCGTTCTTAGAAAATCGGGACAGTTCTTGAAGTAAAAATCCTGGTTTTTCAGTCAGATTTTCTTGCAGATCGAAGTATTCATGAAAATAAAACTTTTAAACATTGTACGTGATTGGTGCCTTAAATTTTTCCCTTGCCTAAGATATGCCATAATTAAAAGCTGGAATGTTTGAAGGAATTTAACGAAAAGGCAGAAAAATCTCCATTTTTTTCTTTCGCAGTGGCAATGTTGGTACAGCAAATCTATTTCATATTGACTAACGAGAGATTTCCGCTTTCGAAGAATGAGATTTGATCTATTAATAGTGTAAACCAATGATGTACACAGTATCATTGCTCACATTAAAATGCCATTAACCATCTAAACCTAAGTATCTACTTCCACAATTAATTATGTTAAATGGAAAACTGCAAAGCGTTTTTTAACCAGTACCCATATACTAGATATTAAGAATTTACGTCACTTTTACATTGCAGTAACGGATACGACTTTTTTTCTGGCTCGCTAAGTGTCTTACTGAAACTCATGTTATTAAAGTATTATATTTGAAAATATTAGGTTTTAAACAAGTACATTACTTACATTTATGGGAAAGTTAGACATTTGCAGTCACTTCTAAGAAAAAGGTGTTTTCCTTAAATTTCCACGAATATGGAAAAAGTGAAATTTTAATCATCATAAGTTGGAACATTCATAGTGTTATATTTTATTTTGTCCTCTTTTTCCCTCGTATTCCTCATCACCCTTTTCATTGTCTTTCCATCGCCATAATTAACGGGACGGGCTTCTGCCCCATCCTCACAGCTGTTTCCACCGAAATTATCCCGAGCCCGAGATAGGTCGGGAGCGTGATTCGCGAATCTGGGCCTCTATGCTTGCTATGTTTCCTGGCCACCGCATTCAGGGAGAAAAAAGAAATAAATTACAACGGAAACACATCAGATCTCCCTTTTACATTGTTTTGTATTCTGTATTCATTCATTGTTTTTTTCGGCTGCAGCGTCATCAAAATCGGGCGGATTCATCCAGAGTCGTTCTTTTCCTCATTTGTTTGGGAGTGTTGAAATAATTTGCTAGAGGACCTCGCTACGGGAAAAAAGTGAATTCCGTGCCAACCGACTGAATGGATAGTCCATGCTATCGAGGTATTATTTGTGTATCGAGGTATCTTGGATTAATGTTAATTTATGAAATCATATTCATGGAGTATAGTAGGGACTATTTTATGTAGTTTGTGAAGCTTATATTTTCTTAGACTTAATTATTAGACCAACAATTTTTACATATGATGATAGTTTAAACTTTGTAAAATTTCCCAATTGTTTATTGAACATTGCATTTTATGAAGAGCTTTTCAGTCGTTTGGCATAAAACGTTTAATGCGCATAAATTCTTCCCAACAATTAGTGCCAATGCAAGGGCTTTCATAGCAGGATCAAATTTTTTAATACACTTTGTAGCAGTTCCCATTTTGATGCCTTCTTTGAATCTTATTAAGTTGTTTTATAGAGTTTTTAGTTTTTGCGGATTAGCGAGTAATTGTTACTTGTATTATTAACTTCTTGGGTTAGTAACATTTACGTTTCCAAAGTAGGAGCCTATTTTATTTCCATGGGTTTCCAACATTTTCGTGCGAGGTTGTGATCTGCAGAAAATCACACCTCTTGGATTCTAGGATGTGCTTTTTTAATATTTCAACTGCCCGTGGCAAAGCGGACTGTCGGCGGTCCTTCTAAGAGCCATCGGTATCCTCAGTTCTTCCTTGTTTGTTATTGTTGAGATGATTTGTCACCGGTAGCCATTAAAATGGTTGGTGTTTATCTTTATGGAAACGGCATCAGATAGAGAGTAGGCTCGATGACACACGGTCTTGATGACTGCGGTCTTCTGTTGAGGGTGGTGATAGGACTCTGCGTGTAGATAACGGGTTGTTTTTGCGGAATACTGAAAGTTCTAAAATCACATCATCTTTCTTCTCGACCAGGACATCCAGGAATGGTAGGCGTTTGTTCTTTTCTAATTCCATAGTAAAGGTTATGGTGTTGTAGTTAAGGTTTCCGATATCTTAAAAGTATTTACAGAACAATTTCAATATCTTCGTCCATTATATCTTCTCTAAAAATGGGGGTTTGGGTTTGTGCAGTGTCTATAGCAGTGGTTCCCGACCTTTTTTGTTCTATTACCCCGTTTCTTATTGCTTCAGAATATCATGTTCCAGATAATATAAGAGAAACAATTGCACTTTTCCACAAATTGCTTTAATGCGTGCAACGCGTTTCGGCTCACAGAGCCATTATAAAGCAATTTGTGGAAAAGTGTAATTGTTTCTCTTATATTATGAAGAACTTCCACGATATCTTGCCTGAATCGGTTGAATTTATCATTTTCCAATCCCAATATAAATTATTAAATAATGATATGATTTCACGAATGATAATAATCCTCATGTTATTTTCACGAATGAAAATAATGCTCATGGTATGGCATTAAATAATATTTATTGAACGCCACAGAATAAGAACAAACTTTACTTATACCTATTATACATGTAAATAGCATCATATTTTGCTGATAGTGATTTCTATTCCCCCCATACCTACCTTAATTCCTTCCACGAGGGGAATTCCACACTGATTGAGAACTCATGGTCTAAAGTAATGGATTCTGATCTCAAGGGCCCTGGTGGAAGCCATCGATTTTAAAGTAGATCCCTGTTCCCTAATTAAGTGCTTTTTGGGGAGCACTATAAGTGTTCCGTTTCGTCAACAAATGGAACGTAAACAGTTTTCTTGGCGTTTTCCGCTGATGGCAAGATAATGCCGGCCCAGATTTCTCTCCAATATTTCACTAATACCTAAATAAATGTTCTTTTTCCAGTTAGCCTACTCACCTCCCTGGCGCAACTGGTCTTATTT
Organism: Pyrrhosoma nymphula; assembly: GCA_963573305.1. Taxonomy (NCBI): domain Eukaryota; kingdom Metazoa; phylum Arthropoda; class Insecta; order Odonata; family Coenagrionidae; genus Pyrrhosoma; species Pyrrhosoma nymphula. The sequence goes on from OY754334.1 coordinate 46,336,044, forward strand.
TTAGGTAAATTTCTCTGACTACCATCCACATAGCCATGTTTCCAAAAGTGTGTGTTTCACTAATGTTATAAACACCGATTAGTTATTGCTATCATATTTTTTAATATAACCTACTAAGTATAATGGTAATTTTCAAGAAATCAAAATATTCCATTAAAAGTGGTTACAAATACACGTATTACACAGTGTTATCCTAGGTTTATTCCAATATTTTGATATAATTTAATGGTAGGATAAGTGAAAACATCGTCGGTAGAATTGCCGAAAATGTCGTTGAAAACCATGGTCTGATTATAAAAGAATCCAACTCTTTTTGAATTAACTAACATAATAATTCACGAAATAATTAATGTGAATGTGTCCTTTTGCACAGTAAATAGAAAATAACGCTAAAAGTAATGAAAATAATGGGAATAAATTCTCTAAACCAATGAAGTATGAGTATAGTCTGGTGATCATAAAGTCTGGTTTATGTTAGGTGTATGTTAAGAGTTTTTATATAATCTTGAATATTTAAAGCATGTCATTGACGGGACCAGAACAGCTACAGAGAAAAAACAATTCTACCAACAGTTCTACCAAGAGTTACAGAGAAAAGAAGTACCATAAAAACTCTGAGAAGAATGATAGACAAATTTTTGGACATATTTTTGGCACAATAGTAACACTGAAAACAATAATGGAAGGAGAAATAAGTGGGAAAATTAAAAAGAAGGACCAAGAATAGAATAGTATTATCAGGCAAGCTAAAAAAGGACATCAAGGTAAAGAGTTAGGAATGAAGTGGTTGGTGGATAGGAGTTAATTGGAGAGCTCCAGAACCAATCTTTGGATTGAAGACCTGCCGACGACAATGATGATGATGCTAAGTAAAAGACTAGGTTATATTCCGCACTTTAAATCTTGTATTAAAAATTACGTGAAAAAAATTGAACGCACTAAGTGCCGAAACCATTGCCGGGTTTTAGAACTTTAAAGTGTGGCATATTACCTTTCTTTTCTTATTTAACATATGTGATGTAAAATGCTTCCACAAAGTGACGCCTTAGACATTTTCTAATATATTGCGGGTGTTTCGGTATTCTCCACTGGGTGAGACACGAGGTAAGGGATGAAGAAGTTAAAGGAGAGAGAGTGGAATTATAACGGGTTGGGGATGAAGAAGACACCACTCGGGTTGGAGACTTAAGGCCATTTTTCGTGAAATTACTCGGCGCGCGCTGGATAATCGCGGAGAGAGTAGGAGAGAAGGTGGTTTGGGGGTTATAGGGATGGACCGGGGGTTGGTCTCTTGGGGCTTGGCTTGAAGATTGGTGGGGGGCTGCCGCTTTAATCTCGTGGACCCTGATGGGCTTGAGTGGTTTTTTAAGCCTTAAAACCCTCCCCTCCCTAAGAGCAGCGCCAAGGCTCAGCTCGAGAGACCGCTACTATCTTTTCAGCGCCTACCCCGTCTTCTTCACCGTTCATTCTCCCATCCGCTCTTTAACTCCTTCTGCTTCTTCCTCTACTCTCAACTACCTTTCTTCCCTTCACCCGTACTTCTCACCCGTCATGCCACTTCGCACTCCCTCTTTTGCGTCGGATTTGTTTCCCGGCGGGGTCTCGGGACTTAATTAGGTCGTCTCGAGGAGAGGGTGTGTTAGAAGAGACTTTGCTCCTATGTTTCCCCCTTAAAACCACCATGTAAGCGTCCTATCTTACTTCCTATCTGTCTGCCATTGTTTATGAGAGCTTTCCATTTGGTCTGCGCTGCTCACCTCACAACACAACATTGAACTTGCTCTCCATTTGTTTCAGACCCAGCGCACTGGCAGTGCACTTCAAATGAGATCTAGAGTAGAGTTTATGTGCGTAATACAATGAAGTAACTTTGATAATGACATCGGTGATTATTCCTTCTGTATTATTAAAAAAAAATACGGAAAACATGGATAATTTAAAGTTATTAATTAACCTGTGGTAAAAACTTACATTTCTTAATGCGTATTTTGAACATCTTCGTTAACTATACACAAGACATTGTACCGTGACTTTGAGAACCTACCAAATGCTCGTTATCAGCAGCTTACAAAACGGTGCACCCGCGAATCGTTCCATTCATCGTCGATCGTATGGGCTAAAGTGCGATTATGATTTCCGATCTGCACAATCTTCAACGTATTTAGTTAAAAGATTCCTATGTGCTCTGGTGAATTATTTCACCTAGCCATCCGCTTACGTCACCATAATTCTCTGGAAAGCCTTCTAAGTGACGCGGGAGATTAACTTCAAAACTCATGTTACTGCCAAGCCGGTTGAACAGAACATATTACCTACCAATTTTGTATAGTGAGTTGTACGCATTCTTGATGCCTCGTTTGTTTTCCCTCTGAAGGAAGAGTCGGAGACGCACATATGATTTATTTCGTCATTTGGCACCGTAAAATATGGACAATTTTAAAGTTGCCTCAACTGTGGACCATTAAAAATCCCATTCATTTGTTTTTCATGGTAAGTATAAGTCACAGCTGCGCAATGTGTTGAAGCACAAACTGGGGACCATGGTTTTCAAATCCCTGGGGTTTTGCAACCTTCGGAGTCAAGACCGGGAAATAATATATATTTTCCAGAATCTTTGAGAATTTCCGAAATCACCTTCTATTGTAAGTTCTCGTATGTCATGAGTAAAAATAACTTTTTCAATAACTATTATTCACAGCAAAGCCGTATTGGGGGCAAACCGACCGTGTCACTTAAAAAGTTTGCGCTCAATGTTGTAGAGGTACCGAGATGCTACTTTGTAATGTTTACGCTAATTTAACTGAAGATTTCTTGTTTAGAGGTCGATATATGAGAGAAATTTAGTCAAGTCCATTAATTATCCTCTAGATTACTGGTTTAACTCTTACCTGGGGACTAAACAAGGTCGATTCTGCTCTGAAAAATAATATCATTTTAATGATTTCTGTTCTCGAACTCTCTATTTATTAATATTGTCTTCTCTGGAGGTCTTTCATAAATAATTTATGGTTTAATAATCTTTTTTCCGACGCTTCGCATACTTATTATGCTTATTCAGAGCTCAAGAGTAATTTTCTATATATTTTCATGGGATAATGTTATGATAATAAAGATAATATTATAATTTATATTCTCATCACATCATGAATACATGATGAAATCACACAGATGAAATAGAAAGGAACTCTGAGCCCTGACGAAGCATAACAAATATGCGAAGCGTTGGGAAATAGAAGTAATAAATCCTTATTCAATTATAATATGCCTATATCTCCAGGGAAGAAAGTATTAATATTATTTTCCCTAGATTTTTTTATGTTTCATATTTTCTCAAAATGTAAACAATATTATCATTCGGTTTATGGAGAAACTTCCGGATTTTCTAACCACTCTTTTTCGAGATTCGGAAACGAGAAATCGAGGAAATTCCCGGAGGCAGGTGGGTAGGAATTCCCAACGGGTAACATTGCTCGAGAATGTCTTTTCAACGCTACGCCTTCACCTCTCCTCTCTCTGCCAAGCATTCCCTCCTGCTTCATCCCACTCCAGCTCTTTACGCTTATATCTCTCCCCTCATTCCTTTTTCGCTTTCTCTTTTCGGCGGATAATTTCTGGTAGAGGGCCAGGAATTAATTTGGTCGTCACGAGGAGAGACGGTGTAAGAGGGAACTCCAGTGTATTCCCCAGAAAACGCGTATATATCTATCCCTTTTCTCTCTCTAAATCTCTATAAGTACAATGTATTAAATTATGTAATTATTTTATATTCTAAAATTGCATGTTGTAAATTATATATTTAAAATCTGCTCGCATTATTCCAGGATAATCTTTAATTCTCCGGTAATAGGCTCCGTTTTTCAAGCCCTCTTATTATGGGACATCTTCCTGCTGTGGATTTGCACAAGAATACATGCTAATTAATGCTAATGCTGTATTATTCCATCGAGTACAGGCATGATTATTTATGTACTTTACATAATTTATTTAAGTAAAACCATTGCAATGACCAATCGTTTGGACAAGTTAATCATATTGTAAAAATGAAATTTAAAAAAATGGACTTTCGTGCATCCATTTTTCGTTGACAAGGATCCAACAGTGGATAAACTATTGAATACCGAATTATTTTTGTTGTTTTTATAAACAGAGATAGATAATGTTGACAAGAGGTTGGTTGGAATACGAGACTATTTAGTCACAATTTCTTCAAAAATTAAAAGGCATTTATCTATCTCTCTTCATCTATTTTTGTTTTTCATCGAGTCGACGTTAGGGGTTCCCTAAATTCTCGCAACCGCTTTCCTCCTCTTTTCTTTCCATCCCTTAATGCATCGCTCGTTCCCGTCGTGCGAGGGTTTATGTTAACTGGCGAAAGCCCTTTTCGCTCCCGATTATCTAGCCTGTGGATTGATACCTTTGTCAAAAGTTGAAAGGACCAATAACTTAAACCCACATATAAATTACTTAAACCAAAGGGTTTAAGGGTTCAACTCATTTCACTCTGGGGGATTCGCTAATTTTCGTCCACCAGTCAGTAAATTTGCTCAGTAATTGTTTTTCAGCTGGCCTTTTTCGTTAAAGATAGCATGCGTATTGTGAGTGCTGAAGTATTTGATGATCTCATGTGTCACCATGCGATAATTATTCATTTTGATTGTCAAAGATAACATAGTATATTTTAATACTCTACTGGGTACACCAGCCCTGCATGCGACTACGAGGTGAAGTTGAAGGCAGACGAGACCAAAATATTTTCCTTGTGAAGTTGAAAACGTCTCCGAATTTATCATTAATAGGTAAACACGGAAGCCAACTCACACATATCTCAATAGACGGAGCCACGATCATCCTTCCCAGAGAGCAGCAGTCTTTCTACCCTGATTCATCTGGCAAAAACTGTTTCAGACTCGGAGAATCTTCCCAAGGAATTGCTACACCTCACGAAGATCTACCGGAAAAACGGCTATGGTGAAAGGTTAATCTCTTTGGCCCTTAAAAGGGCCTTCACCAATCGGGACACCGCCACCGAGGAAGAACGCCCAAAACCGTTTGCCAGAGCTAGCCAACCGTTTGTTGCCATGGTTTCCGGCAAAATCTCCAGAATCCTAAAGAGGCACGACATTAAAACCTATTTCCGACCACCGTGCAAACTACGAAACCAATTAGTGACGGCCAAAGACCCCTGCGGCCTGATCACACCTGGAGTCTACGAGATACCTTGTGAGTGCGGTCAGGTCTACGTGGGAGACACAGGCAGGACGATCACCACTAGGATCAAAGAGCATCAGCGGCATTTCAGCCTCGGCCAACCTGAAAAATCTGCTGTGGCCGAGCACAGCATTTCCCGGGAACATCCCATTTGCTGGGAGAGGACCAAGGTACTCTGTCGCGTGGATGGGTTCTGGGAAAGACTGACCAGAGAAGCGATAGATATCCGAATGGGAAATAGGACAATTAACCCTGACGCTGGATACTCTCTCAGCAATTCTTGGAAACCTGTGCTGAGAAGAATCCGAGAAGCCAGGGAAAAAAGGTGGGAAACAGCGGATCAATCCCACGATACTTGACCTGGAGCCAAGCGTATATAATGTGGACCTGTTGGCAAGTTGTACCGTTGCAGCGATCTACTACTTTGGACCGAGGGCCCTGCCATTGCCCGTGGTCTGGTCTGGTCTGGTCTAGCACGACATGCCCTGAGGCGATGGGGAGGGGAAACTCAGCACTACAAAAACCTCATGCAGAAATCCTTAAGAATTATTCACTCTGACCAGAGGTCATCTACCGATAAAGATGGGTTCAGATGGAAATAGGAAAATCGATGCCTACTAATATCCTGTAGCCGCAGACCCATGTCTCCTAACAACATTTTATTTGTTTTAGCTCGGCATATGTGCTACCTCTCTTCATCCCATCCATTGAAAACCTATTGTATTTTTTCCACTACCCAGCTTTCCCAGCGTCCTACCTTCTATCGCGGGTTATAGTATCCCTTCACACCTAATTTTGCACCGTCCACCTAATCTCCCCCTGCAGTTTCCATTCCTTACCCATCATATCAATCACTTCCACGTTCGTCTTTCTTTCCGTCCATCACAGATTTTTCATTCTTCTCCAAAACCACATTTCAAGTGCCTGCACAACCACATCACTTTTATCTTTACTACCGTGCCCATTTTATTCCAGCCTTCTTGTTCTTCCAACTAGCAGTTAAATTGCTCGAGCTTCTCAAGCTTGTGCCCTCCTAGTGTTATAACCAGTATTGCTTTCTTCGATCTCCAAAATTGCATTACTTTCGTTTTTAAGACTTGATCTTCATTCCGCATATCCTTCACTTGTTTTCTAATTCATAGAGCACGAAATGCGATCTTTTGGATGACTGACCCAGCAACGCCTGGTATCCAACAATTCTAGCAGACATCATCAGCTGTCTTCTTACTTTTGTTCTTAAGTTCGGATCTTCCCATATCTGGCTTTTTGCTTTCTCAATATAAATGTTGAAAATAAAGGTAGACAATGCTCTGCCTTGTCTTACCCCATAACCTGTATTTGCCTTCCTTCATTCTCCATCAGCCACTATGACCTGTGCAGTCTAGGTCACTCACCAGTTTGGAATGTGTATTTTATCTTACCAATCTACTTCTATTGTCATTAGTATCCTCATGATTTTTTCTTAAATCTGTCTCTAAAACACTTTCAAAAGCTCAAAAACTTGGAAAACGTCTGGATTTACTCCAGGTTGTTTTATGCGCCCTCATTACTGTTGTTGTATGCAGGGTTGCGTTTACCCTCCTAAACTTGGCTTGGTTGTTTACTTTCGGCTTCAACCTTCTATTATCGGTTCCGATCACGGCCTTTCCTTGTTAAAAATTGAAGTTGTCGTACTCTAGTTCTCGTATTCTATCGTCTTCTACTTTTTTATGGATCAGAACTTTTCGCAAAGTCCTACTGCCGTACTCCCTTTTCGTAGATCTTACGAATTAGTTCAAAAACTTTTCGCTTTCTCTTGTTTCTCAATTTTTTCAGTAATTCTAAATAAATGTTACACGTGGCCAAAGATTTTCTTTCCCTCATTTCCTGAAGTGCCTTCTCTAATTCTCTGTGTGTTATCTCTATTCCCAGGTTATTCTTTTTTAATTTTTTTCCTTTTACCCTCTTATCTTCCGATAAATGTTTCACCATAGCGGATACTTACCTCTACTTCTCCAACTTCCTATGCATTTTTCATTTTCTCCCATTGTCTTCTACACCAGTTTTCTTATTTTTTCTCACCGAAGTTCGTGAAGTTTCTTATGCATTGTCCTGCCTAGTTTGATGTTGAATTTTTCTACTCCCTTCTCTCATATTTTCTGATAATTTGTTTCCTAATATTATAATAAGTTATGTGATCCATGTATTCTTAATCCCTCTTGTTTCCTTTGATAAAATTTTTCTCTGATGCTCCCCGGAATATTAAACGAATGTAACACTATTTGTAATTTTCTACCCGACCATGATATGATCTTCTTGATACTTCCTTGTGACTTGTGTATCTGCTCCTGTTGTGGTGTCTGAACCTAGCTCATCATAAAGGATTTTGCCTGAAAAATTAAACTGCCTTATCACCGTGTTCTACCTAGCTCCTAGCTCATACACTTTCCATCCAACCCTCTTCTACCACTGAATTACATTCCCTTATCACTAGAGATGGCTTTTCCGCCTTAACCGGGACTCGAACCAGAATAGCTTGTTATAGTGGAAGAATTTTTCATAATGTACTTCCTTTTTTACCTATCATTGGAGTGGAATAACTTGATTTTGCTTGTTTGTATTTATTTTACGCCCATCATGAAATTCACAATGGCTCGAACTCTGAGAGAACATACACTCATCAGACATATGATGTTCGTCGAAATTGTATATTGCCGAACCTTGATCATGACCGTCACGCAAAATTTCTCGGAAAAATGTTAGGATTCTAGTGTGCACCGAAAATGACGCATTGGAGATTATACGAGCAAAAATCATGTAGTGTAAAACACATGGACCATCACATTTAAAATTAGCACATATTTAGCTGTAATGCATGATGTACAGAGCGATTAGATGATATTTGACACATTTATTTATTTGTGAAAATAATTCCTAATTATTTTTAAAAATGTTAAAAAACCATAAGTTCATAATTTATAAATTAATAACAATGCTAAACTTGTCATTCTTGATAATAAATCAGTTGTTTCAAAATGCTAAATATCACCATGGCCACCCATGACTATTGGGTTTTTTATACCTGGGACTTTGTAATTTACCTCTTTAAGTTGCTTGTTATGTGTGCCCCATCCTCATCCTCTTCTCTATCTCTTCCTACCTATGATCTACACCTTAGATTTTCATTCTCCATGAAAAGAGGAAAATGAAAGAGGTTTTTAAATAGGGAAATGAATTACTACTATAAGGATGACATTCTCTTAAACCTACATTTTTTCCTTCATAATTGCAAAGAACAAACAAACGATTTATAAGTGAACAACTACATCATAAGTATGCAGTAGTGGGGTATCGGCTAACCAGATAGCAATCAGTTCATGGATACTAATAAGTTTCAATCGGGAACACTGCATCAACGTGTAAAAGGTACATATTGCTTTTCCCTAACATCGTCTTAACTCATTAATTAATGCGTAGTGTCTCTATTTTTTTCGTATTTGGACGCGATGATAGATTTGTAAACAGTAAAGTCGGTTTATTTCCTTGTTCTCATTATGCAGGCGTTTTAACCTGGAAAAAATCTGATAACTCGAAATGTCGGGGTGAAGTAGGTATGTCATGAAAACACCTGCGTTGGACATCGCTATCCGAGAGTGCACGAATGAAGAAGGAGAAAAACACGTATAATTCAAGTTGAAGAGAGAGAGAGCACTTTTTAAAAACCGACAATCATGCCTCCTTTTGTTTTCCTGCCTCACCCTCAACTTCCATGTGGTCGTTTCCAAAGATTTGGTGTTCCGGCTACGAGGGTGCGACGCATGGATGTGACGTCAGAAGAAAGAGGGAGTGCTTAAAGTGCCTATAAACTGCATGTAACACTCTGAAGGGAATGCTCACTTTTATGTACGCGTGTGAGAGAGAAAGAATAAAAAGTGGGAATGGTCATCTATAAGTGAACGGAGCATTCGAGGAATGACAGAGAACACTGAAGGAAATAGTGAAATGGTTTTGACTGGCCGGTGGGAAGGCGGCCTTGGATATACCTCTCGGGGTCTAGGTCTCCTCATTGAATGTACTAGCTAGATGGTGTTGTCAATAGAATTACATGTATAATATATATATATATGTAGTACATATAGTAGAGTATATGCATAGTAGTAGTGAAAACATGGTAAAAGGATGTTTCGCAGAAGACAAGCTTTGGGCTCGCTTAGGGTAATGATTTATCAGTGCTGTTTTCATGTTAATTAATTTTCTAAACTTCTATTTTAAAAATCTGTTAAAATGTCTCACAAAACGTGATCAGGTATATCCTGAAACAGATTATGGCATTTTTTCACCTGTAATTTTAGGATTCATTGTGCTCTAACGGCTGTATAATAATTCAATTTGCAATAATTCCTTGCCATAACTTAGTGTTTCACATGGTGCTATGATTTTTATCTTCAGGTACCTAAATTGATTGACAAATCCCCAGAAATAAGTGATTTTATTAACATAACAACAAACTCCGTAGCATGAGTGTGGCCCATTTTAATTACGGAAAACTGCAAGCCGGAGGTCGCAACCATCCGGTCGAGGATAGGGAATGTGCCCTAACGTACTCCTACCCTTTCTGGGAGGATACAATCCCATCTCGGTATGATGATTGACTATTCCCTCAGTGTGAAATATCAACGGAGTGTGACAAATATTGGATGGTACGTAAGAATTCTAACATTCCAGAAGATATTTTAAAAATTCCAGACTGAAATCCTGAGAAAATCAATATTTTAACACAATTTTGACTTTTACCGGACACTTTGAAAAATCATAATTTTGTCGTGCTACCAAACGTGTTTTTTAAGTTTTCATAACTTTTTTGAGGTAATAATATAGATCCTCAGTAAATATTTTGAGGTTAAATATGACCTATGTGGATGATGGACCCTTCATGCCTACTGAGAGGTAACTAATAAAGAATTATCTCACGATGTATAATTTGGCTATTAGTCTTTTATATAAGATTACATTTATTGCGGAAGTTAACATACAATTGAACATACAATTCTTTAAAAAAATCCGAGCATTAAAGTAATGGTGGCTAATTGAAGGTTGAAGAGTATTGTTGAGAAACGAACTGGGGCGACCACGGAAACGTTGAAGTGGCGCAATTTCACTGAATGGTCACGCTGCGCAGGACTAGAACTGCCCGATTCATAATGATTGGGTGGTAAATATGCGATAGGTGACCGTGTTTGAAGCAAAAGTGGAGCGATGTGTAGCTTTGAAGGGATGAATCGAGCAATAATGACCGACGGCTCGGAGTTGTTTCAGACTTACCCCGTGGAAAGGAATTTTCTATTGATATTTTTAAATAGAGCGCGCGAAAGCGGAGGGAAAATAAGTATGCGAAGAGGCCCCTTGTGAATGCAATTGAAACGTTGAAATGGTTGCTTCAGGGGTGCACAACAAAGGAGGATATGCGGTTTTTCTTTTTTTTTACATTTTTCTCAATTCTTCCTAGCCCCCCTTTCTTCTTTCTTTTCCTTTGTCCCTCTTCTCACTCTCTCTCGCGACCTCTTTCTCTACTCCCTAACTCTCTAACCCCTACTCTTCGTTTCCATCCTTATCTTATGGCGCTTTGTGCCTTAGGCACCTTTCCTGAGCGTAGTACGGCGGAAGGGACGGTGCCGGCTTATAAATGGGAAAGAGCAACAACACTTTGACGTCGAAACTGGGTCACTCCGTGCTCCCCAACTCTCTCACTCTCCCACACTAAGGCATACGCTTTAAGCCCGGTCTGCACACACCTTCCTGACCCCTACTTCCTCCTCACTCCTTAGTCTGTCTCCCCCTCGTCTTCCTCCCCATCTCTGCAGTTTAAATCAACGCCCTGGAGGCAGACTAGTCAGTCCACTGATTTCTTTCTCCACCTTCCACGTGCCCCTTCCATCACCACCGTGCTTCTCAAACACGCAAACAACCCAACCCCCGTGAGTTATCCCTCCACATGACAGTCACTCTCAACCCTTCCACGATGCGACTTGTGGCCCAGCGTTACGAAACCTACCAACCTGTCCACTCTGATGGGGTTGTGCGATATTGTGATGCATCGACCTCGATTTGCAGAATAATATCAGAAGTATCACGTTATGGTTTTTTTTAAATATTGCGAACCGTGGTATTTAACTAATTTCAGTGTGTATTGATGCGCAACACATCACGCTACGATTTTCATTCATGCCAGCTATGGTACCTATCGAATTACAGTGTGAATCAATGTGCAGCATATCACGCTGCGATTTTTTGTCGACAAAAAGTATGCGGTGCATTGAATTTCTGTTAAAATCGATGATCGACTATCAAGCGGCAAGCTTTAATCGTGAAAAATATGCGATGTATCTAATTCCAGGGTGGATCGAAGAGTGACCTATCATCCTAGTATTTTAATCGTTCAAACTGTGTATTGTAACGGGCGTAGTGCGAATCCATGTGCGACATATCACGGTGCTATTTTTATTCGTGAAAACTATGCAATGTATCGGAATCCAGGGTGAATTCATGCGCGACGTATCTCGCTGCGAATTTATTCGTGCTAACTATGTAATGAATCGAATTAGGTGTGAATCGATGTGCGATATAAATCATACGATCCAGTTCGATATCAAGGTATATGCTTTTTCTAATCGATGTAATACGTCACAAATACAGCGATGTATTATTTTATGTGATTTTTTGTTCTCGATACGCTACATCATACGATAGGGGATACCCCATCTTGCTATTTTGGGTATAATATGATGTCATGCGATATGCTATGTCGGACGATGTGCTATCATATGATATCATACCATATGAAGTTCATTCGATATAATAAGACAGGTAGTTCAGTGCGTCTTCTGCGATGTAAAATTACATCGCAGGTCGATATTGAAAATTGATTATCTCACTTACACTAAACGCAGCCTCTGAATCTCTTTTGATTTCCTCTCGTCCATTACCCACCTCACGGCAAGGCTAGTGTGTCTGCTTACTCAAGTCTCACCCTGCCTCAAGCCCATAGGTATACTCTCTGCGAACACACAGGCACTCATACTATCCACACATGCTCATACCCAACTCTGTCATTTGTTCCCCTCCCTCGCCATCTATTCCATCATCTCCCCCCAGTTACCCCCGTCCAGTTCCTCGCCGTCCTCCTCTCCATGTGCATGCTTGGACCCTCTGCATCAATGACCCTGACTCCGTATATCTCTCTATCTCTTTGGCTAAACATCCGTGCTCCCATTTCGACGGCGAACATTTTGTGAATCCTTTATTAGATTACCAGCTTGGAGGGACTAACGACTTATCTCCCGATCTTCCGCAAGCCCCTTGCGTCCCGTCTCTGGCGTAAACCTTACTCCTCTTGCGTCTCCTTTTCGTTAGGACCAAGGCGTCGTCGGGAAACGAGCGAATGCTCTTTGTATTACGTACTGTCTGCATGCCGAAAATCTTGAATCTTTGAGCGATGCAACTTTTTTTATTTCTTTCCTCCTCGCAACGGCTAGCGTATTCCCTTACTTAAAAGGTCCAGTCTCCCCTTTTATTGTTCCTTTATCTGCAGATGGAAAAGTAATGTCTAAAATAGACTGGTTGTTTCAGCATAGTCGGTTATTAGAGCTTTCTTGTGTACGGAGAAAGATTTTTTCCAAGGTCAAGATTACTGCACAGCCCAGGGGGGATCCGAAAAGCTTTTCCACCACGCTCGTCCCTATATCAGGCCTCGGTAACATCTCAGAGATAATGGGCGGTGTAGCAGTCGCGTGTAGAAGTCATATCGTTGCAGAAAGATGTATGCCCTAAAAATGAAATTTTGCTCATATTAACTCGAAATTTCATGTTTCGGGTTTAATTAAGAGTGTAGCAAAAAGCCTTAACATTTTACGAACAGGGATTTAAAAAGAAAGAGTTTAATGCTATTTTAAAATTGTAGAAACTCTAGAAGATTGACATAGATGTGCTGTAACTATGCCACAATGGTTTAAAAAGAAGTGTTGTTCTAAAGTGATTTATTTTACGTAAAGGCGGATATTCGAAGGAATATAAGTGAATCGGGAATGTCAATAATTTATTTTCGTTTCATTGAGGAAAGCACGTATTTATGATGTTGGGGATAGCCAGTAAATCAAGTACTAATGCATATAAAGTCTCGAACATTTTCTCATTGCTACGTAAACGCTGCGTAAGTAGTGATCAACATGGTATAATTTGAAGAAGTTGAAAAGGATATTAGGTCACAGGAGTCGTTAAAAAAAAATCTGGAATACTGTGACCTAATTTCACCCCTTCCAAACGACTTTCCGCTACTTTCGATTCCTGCTTTCATTGCTCTATTTAAATGGTCAGTAAGCTGCGGTTCGGAATATGTGGCTCTGAGGTAAAATTGTAAGCGAAAATAATAGCTATCATTGGAAAAATTTTAAGGCATTTATTTGTCATAGTGGTAATTTTATCATATATTGAGGAAGACAAATTGAATTATATAACTTTTAATATGGCACTTTAAATATTATACAATATATTTATAGCTCTTGGTTAATTTTCAACTTATTATTTTTCATCTTATTATTAATTCCTTTAAAATGAGTTAGCTTCAGTTTACTAAAAGATCTGATAGCTGGTATATTTAAATCATGGGGAATAAGTTAGGGTCGTCAGCACAACCGAAGACCTAGGCACCAAAAGTTAGTTGAAAGTAAGTAAACCCCCAACTTTTAGTCTTCATGCCATCTCTTAATACTTTGCAATGTCTGAAATAATGCCTCGAATACCGGTTTTTCGTCGCTCAACCAAGACTGCGAATTTCATTTTATAAGCCGATCAGCCTGGAAAAGCGTTTTTTTGTTTGCTGCCTTAAAATGTTGGGTCTTCAAAAAGCATTATTTCCTCAGATTTTTAAAAGAACGGAATGATTTCGGCTTGCAAACTAGTAATCTGAAGTAAGGTTCCTAAAATATTTTAGATGAACAGCAAAATCTGTCACTCATAACAAGTTGAAAATTAACCAAGAGCTATAAATAAGGGGAGGGGAGCTATAAATAAGGAGAGTTTAATGCATACTTCAAAAGGTATTGATTATCATCATCATTACGGTAGATCGAAAAAAACATTTTTTAAAATTTCGATTTGAAATTTTGGGAAAAGGTGCAATTCTAGCCACAGGTACATGGAATAAAATATTTTCGAAAAATATTAATGTATGAGGTATGAGGGGTCTCAGGGTTCCCCCCCCCCTCCTGAAGTTTTAGCTGACCCAAAATCACCGTTTTGGGGTCAATTCTAGTGATTGTTTTCCGGATTTTTTTAAAAGTGGTAAGATTGAATTAACAGGGAACTCAATACTGCTCCGACAGTTGTTAGTAACCATTTTACTTCCTTTTTTCAGATAACTACAATAATCTTTTATGAAAATAACGGTTTGTTGCTGATTTATAGGGTTTAAGGGCGAAAGTCAATCGTTCCTCTTGCACATGGAGCCGAGTGGAGACGTGTGGGGTCACAAACACATTATGCAAAGGAAAATATTCTTTACCGCATAGCTAAACGCAGTACATTGTTAATGTAAACTCTAGTTTACACTAAGGTACCCAATGTTTGGTTGGAAAGACGTGGACTTGGAAGAACTTTCTTGACGTTAAAGCTGGCACAGCACATTGTGACTCTTTCTCGTGAACAGCTTGCTTTCTAACCCTTTTCCTTTCTTAAAAAATCGTTGCTAGAAGTAAATTTTCTGCATGCCCAAAGTATGCATTTTTTCGGAATTCCTATCCTTAATTCCTGAAATATTCCTAACATTATAATACTAATATATAAAAATTGAATGGTGTCTGTCTGTTGCTCAATCACGCAAAAACCACTGAAGCGATTGAGATGAAATTTGGCATGTAGTGAGAAAATGTATCTGGGTGTTACATGAGCTATATAAAAAAAGCCCTCAAGCTCCCCAAAGGCCCCCCCCCCGGTGGTTCATGCTAAGCATTAGATTTTGTTCAGTGGTTTTATTTTATCTTTTTAAAATTACTTTCACTGAAGATAGAGGGCTGGGATTTTTTATCGGTTGTCTGATATATTAAGTTTCTAATTCTTTCAATCGATTTATTTTTACGGTTCGTAATTGTCAGAAAATCATGTTTTTTGCTGAAAAATCTAACATTTATCTATGAAATTAACAATAGCATATTTCATTGACAGCCAGATATTTGATTTACAAAGGATACTAGCAGACCTGCTGCCTGATTTGCAGGCAGTCTCTATCTGGTGTGCTCTTGAAGTGAACTTGGTGTTTTTCCTTTTTTTTGCACTACTCAAGTGGAAGCAGTGGGAAATGTGGCTAAATGAGTGTATATGTTTCCCAAAAATGAAAAATAAATTCAGAATAATTTTTCTCCCCCAAAACAGAAATTCCATTGTTTTAAGCCTTCCCATCCCATGTAAACTTGAGAGAGAAATAAGGTGGCACGAACTTGAAGCGCGATCGCCGGCGGGGCCCGGCATGCGTTGCAATGCCTCTTTTTTTTCAGTAGGCACACATATACAAAGTAGACACATTTACATATTCAACATTAATGAGAGAAAATGAAATTTTGTGTAATAAAATAGAGTTGAAAATTGTAAACGACTGGTTTCGGATATACAATATGTTTGGTCCTACTGCTCTCTGCAAAAACAAATTACTTTTTCGGCTGTCCCACTCATGAGCATGCAACATATAATTGACCGTGTGAAAAGCATAGATTTTCCTGATTTAATCCACACACTTGAAGCAATTTACCTTTTGCAATTGTGCATTGTTGATTAACATTGAAAATTCAAGGCCAACGGGGAACTGTACCTAGTCGATTGAAATCAAATGGCATGTCGGTGGGAATGATGGGAATACGTGGAATAAGCACATCTCCTTTTGAATAGCCAGTCAGAATTGTCGCTTCGATGACGTTTGGTATCAATGGTTTGGCAATGAGCCTGGTTAAATTGCACATTCGTGGTGCATTAATGTAGCGCAAAAGAATTATTTGTGCGCGGAGTTTGAGTGACAATTTGTGCGGTGGTGCACCATAAATTTCCAACGAATTTAAATACTCAATTGGATAGTTAAAAATCTCGTCCGCATTCTTGACGCTATCCAGTGGCGTAACTAGGACTTGGCTTTGGGGGGAATAGATCAGAATGAATAGCACACCACCCCACAATTTTAATACAATAGATAGGCCAAATTAAAACTAAAACATTTACTTACTGTATTTCAAACAAGTAGAATTTCTGTGATACGAATATGTTTTTATTTTTAGGGTTCTGGGAGGGTTCTATCCCCCTGATCCCCCCCCCCCCATAGTTACGCCACTGACGCTATCAATCGATTTGTAGGTGACAGACTCGCCCGAAATTTGTTCGTGGATGGCGTAGTTAATTGCATTGACGTCGGTGTTTTTTGCTACCAAAATAGCTCGTTCGCAAAGCCATCAGTGATTTTTGTAATTGGTGACAACTTGCGGAAAACCTTTCTGAAATGATTGTTCGATCACAGGAACATTGATATAAAAGTACAATGGAATAGAAATAATTTTTGTATCGCGAACAACTGGTAATTTTCCATTACCGATGTCCAACAGCTGTATTGAAAATCTGGTTAACACTTGCAATATTTGACATACATTAACAAATACTGGTAATTAGTTATCTTCGAGGTCATTTTGTCGCACATTCATATAGCATTCGTAATGGTATAAGTAATACTTCTAAACTCTCGAGGTGAAGTTTGTACCAATATTGAGATAGCGGCACACCTAAATGTATTGATACGTTTACGACCTTTGGTATTTATCCAGACACTTTAATGCATGGAAAACTATTGAGGTTAATTTCACTTACGCTAGCTAATCGTATATCTTATGAAATAAAACCAAATCAAGGGAATGGCAATATCAAAACACTTAATTGATTTTATTAACGTTGAGTTTACAGAAATTAGACACGAACCTTATTTTTTTGGAGTGGCATACATTTAAACATTCACCCGGATAATTTCCATATATCTTGAACATGTTAAATGAAAGACTTTGTACTATTCCACGATATGATGTATATTTTATTCCCAATCGATTTCAACGTCTGAGCGTCATTGTCAAGGTATACATACACCCGCGTAAGTTTTAGCACTCACCCCACCTCATCTCCCGGAGTATATAAAGAACCCCAACTGTGCCAGATATATGTATACTTTGACAATGACGCTCAGACGTTGAAATCGATTGGGAATAAAATATACATCATATCGTGGAATAGTACAAAGTCTTTCATTTAACATGTTCAGTGCAACTAAATTCCACTAAGTATCGCCTGCTTCCATTGATAATATCCATATATCTTCACTAATTACCGAATTTCGCCTACATTCACGTAAAAGTAGCTATATAGCTATGTAGCTAAGGGAAATAAAAGAAACCAGAGAGAAAGAATTCCATAGAAGGTTAATCGCTAACTAACTAACACATGACTCTTGTCTACTAATTTCGTTTATTGAAAGAAAATACAACGAACATACTTTACTGCTGCTTCTGCGTAAGTGTAAAAATGTTGGTGGTTTACATACGAACTATACACTTCAGGAATTACAGCAATCACTCCAGTGAAAAAATTCCACTAAACTATAGTATTATGCCAGAGTCACTTCATCACATATGTTTCAGTTTTGTGAAAAATGGTTCCAAATCTTCTTAAACATGTGGCTATGATCCTTCACCAAAATTAAAAAAACACACTTTCATTTGACAAAAATGAAAATAAAGTAATACAGATATCGTAGTGCATTCAACATTTACCTGAAATAGATAAATTAACAACGCTTATATGCCAACACGGTTTGTAACTGATTGCAATTTAATGAGTACTGGTTGTTTACTTTACCGTTGCTAACCTTTTTAATTTCATCGCTGTAAAGCAGTTTTTACGGATTATTAGCTTAATAGCCACGATTATTTAGGTTTTTCTTTGCACCACCATCTACTAAATATCCAAAACTACTACCAAATCATGCAGACAGAGAATCCACATTTAATGCATCAAACCAGATTTCTCTAGCTCAAGAATTGAAAGAGAAATAAACAAAATGGGTGCAGAATGACTGACTGACTGACTGACACGCTGCAAAATTAATGTATATAGATTCACACCTCTGGCATTTAAGTTTTCCTGCAGACCCCTGAAAGCACGTAGAAATTAAACCTGTATAAGAAGGGCCCAGAGTCCCAAGGGCCCCATGTTTGATTGCTTCCGGGGATTATCGATAAATTCAATGCATATTTACAAGTACCTATACTCTTCAATGTCAATTCTCAAAGTAGCTCTCATAGGAGCGCTACATGTATATAAGGGAACACTTACGTAGTAAACAATACACATAAAGGAATTATATGTGCAAGAATATTTACGTGCAGTGAATAGTGAGGGTTATAAATTATAATGCCGCTGTTGCTACAACAAACATGGCGTTGTTTATTATCGTTTAATACTCAGATGCATGACACGTAGTGAAACCGTCTGCCTCTAATTGCGATTGCGAACTGATTTTTAGACTAATTCGTACATCATTAACGTTACGAGTTATTTAGATATGTTTAAAGCTTTTAAAGTGCAGGTAACATATATTCACTCAATTATCAGTTTGCCTATTCTGGACTCTCAATCGCCGCTGTGTTCCCCTTCCTTGGACTTAAAAATATATTCATCAACATGCCTAATAGAAAAATGAGTATACTTTCGAATAAATCTTCTAGAGCAAGAGAAATGTGTTCTTTGCGAGAAAATGAGCCCTGGCAAGGAAAACGTCAAAGGTTAGACTTATATGGTCAAAGAAATACCCACCACCGATCTCATGATGATCTCCCCGTGGTTTTTCTCGGGTTACGCTAACAACCGCACGAATTTCATCCTAATCCAACCTACCGACGGGTAATCAGCTATAAATCTGGTTTAAATATAGACCCATCAGTTCCGAAACTTCAATCTGTATGAAGATGGCGGATATTATAATGACGTTACTACATGCTTCTTACCCGAAAGTAGAACGGAAATTCTGCGCAATGAACGACATCCGTGCAATCGCACTGGGAATCACCATAGATTTTTTAGTAAGCAACCGAAACCAATAACTATGGCTACCCTTTATGCCGAAGGAGCAGTCCGGGTGATGGAGGATTCATAGGTCATATAAACATGGCTGCTACTGCAAATGCTCCTTTTGACACTGTTAACCACTAGATTGTACACTACTCTTCGATCCTGATTAAGAGACAAAACTCACATATCAACGTTGAATTGCGCAACTAAATCAGCCTGCAAATATATTTATGTACAAAAGGGAAGCGATCAAGCTGTTAATCACTCAGAAGAAGGCTCAAGAGAACCGGAGGGACGAGGTGACCATCTATCAACATGGGTGCTATTTAAGTAGTAATGAGTCTTCGTGGCCCATTTTTGGGTTTCTCATTCATGAAAGGAGACCAACAGTCACCCATCTCTTCGTGCAACTGGAAAACGGTCAGCGTGTCTACTACAACGAACACAATATACAATACAGGTTACGAACTCCTCAAATGACTACGATGACAGTATTCTTCACGCTTTTCGGTTTTCTTATAAAATACGTTCAATTTTTTTCACACCCTTTGAATTTCAGCGTGTACCTCTCGCTAGTTTAGTATAAAAATATATTGATTATTTAATTTAGGTACGCATAAGGATTTGAAAAGAGGGTGAGTTTACATTAGAGACTTTGAAATAGGATGGAGATTAACAGGCCGCTTCGTGTGGGTCGTAAACGGAAGTTAGGTGATACGTACAAATAAAGACTATATACACAGTTTAGAGGGTAAGAAATGATTATAAGAGTTACTCTGGGCTTTTCTCTACGCATATTAATGTAATTGTTGGGAGAAGGTAGTTTCAATGAAATGGAGGAACATCAAAAATTAATAGGATATGGGAAAGTTGTAAAAGAAACGTAGCAGTGTGAAGAGTTGACATCATAAAAACCATGTGAAAACATTTCTTTGGAAATCATGAATGTTTATGACTCAGAACGGTACATTTTTTTATTTAGAGCGCAGCGCATGGAGGAGCCGATTCCAGTTAAGTAGTATTAAAAATCTTTGAGAGAATACCATTCAAAGTGTAGAATTGAACACAGATTCGAACACATCAATACTCATCAGCACAGTCGAATGACATCTGCAACGTCATACTTCCCAATCGTCGCGCGCGAGACGCCGCAGAGGCGTTTGGCAGGGGATGTTTGGGCACCAGTCATGAAAGGGGAAAAATAGGAAAAGGGGTAGGAACAGAGCTCACTTTGTGTGCTAACAGTGATGGTGATGGCTTGAATAACGATTAATTTCCGAACGATGTGCCCGGGTGAAAAGTTCGGGAACCTGCCTTTAGGAACCACTATTTAGGCTCACAATAGACACGGACGTATGTTATCTGTGTAGTTATCGAAAAGTTGAAAATACATATTTAAAAACAACAGATATTTTACCACAGGGTAATTGAACACTTAACATTACCCATGATTGAGGCCTTCGCCAAAAATCAACATAAAAACTATGGACAGACACAGGCATCGTCGTATAACCTGCCAAGAGGGAGCATTCTGTAGGGGACTGTAGGTTCAAATTATTCACGGCCGAATGTATTGTGTAGGTTTTAATTTGTATGTACATAAATATCGAATTTGTTGAAAAATGTATTTAAAAAAATATTGTTACAACAGAGTAATTAAAAACTTTAAATTAGCTACATCTGATGCATTCACTGAAAATAAACAGCAAAACAACAATCGCGGACGCGATTATCGATGTTGTTTTTCTGTTTAAGGCACATCAACTCTGCTCCCGATCTACGTTTTTAGTGTGCGTACTATTTTTTAGGTATTAAAAAACATGAAAAAAACCGGGCGTATTATATGGCATTGAAGTGCGCAGCGTACAAGATGGATTGAAAAGCTTTAATTATCTTTTATTAGCCATATATATATATATATATATATAAAATAAAAACACTTGACAGGGGGTGGGGAAAGAAAAGTAAAAAGAGAGAAGACTTACTGTACGTTTCGGGCATGTAGGCCCTTCTTCAGCTATAAGAAAAGTGACATCTATATACACATATATATATATATATATATATATATATATATATATATATATATATATATATATATATATATATATATATATAAGTTCGTGGAAAATCACACACGCGATAATTTAAATAAACTTTGCCACAGGTGGGGCGGAATTAAATATAGAAACACAAAAAAAAAGAAGAACACTCACAATATAAGTTCTGATATTTCGGCAGCCGAAAAAGATGCCTTTCTCACAGAGAGAAGGATACAGAAGTATCTCTAATATCAGAACTTATATTATGAGTTTTCTTCTTTTTTTTGTGTTTCTATATTTAATTCCGCCCCACCTGTGGCAAAGTTTATTTATATATATATATATATATATATATATATATATATATATATATATATATATATAATAATTTCGTTCAAACAGAGGGTGAAAGAAAGAGGATAGGAAAAACACAAAATTGTGAAGTCCAATGGTGGTGCGAAGATGTTATGATGGCCGATTCACAGTGAAAAAAAATCGACTATATATATATATATATATATATACAGAGCAGTGAACTGCTCACTTCTAGAGCTGACGTAGGACCTAATGGTTCGAAACGTTCCCGTAAGAACGAATTATTTATCTTTTCCTCTTTCTCCTACCTCCTGTAAGTTTGAATTTATATATTTGTGGCCAATTGGCGAAAACTTCCAAAGATTATATATATATATATATATATATATATATATATATATATATATATATATATATATATATATATATACATACATACATACATATATATATATATATATATATATATATATATATATATATATATTATATATATATATATATATATATATATATATAATGTCTGTCTGTCTGTCTTTTATGCAAATCTACAGTATTACTCCGATCGTGCTGAAATTTTGGGGACAAATAATTCAAGATAGAAGAAAAATTATAGGCTATATTAAAAAGATCTCGGGGCCCAAAATGGAACCCTTTGGTGGTCTACGCTACGTATTGGGTTTTATGCAGTGGTTTCATTTTTTGCTTTTTAAAATTACTTCCGCTCAAGGTAGAGAGGGTTGGAATTTTTTTTTGAAATGGCTGTAAGGATAACGTTTATAATTCTTTCTATAAATTATCTTTTCCAATTCGTATTCGTCTGAAGTGCGCGTTTTTAGCTGCAAAAATGCATATTTATCTCTGAATTAAAACAGAATATTTTATTTAAAACCAGAATTTGGTCTTAATGCATTTAAAATTCATTTTGCTTAGTTAAGCCGATCAGAAATTTTAAGCATTGGTTTCTTTGCATTGCTTTTTTTTTCTTTTTGAAACTAATTTCACTCAAGATTGAGAGTTAAAATTTATTTTTTCAGATACCCAAAAGAATGACGTGACTCATTTTTACAATCGATTTTATTTTTGCGCATCATATTTGTCTGTAAACCGCGCTTTTTGCTAATTATTTAAATAAAAACAATAATTAATTACACTGTAGTCTGTTTTACATACTACTAACTAACCCCTCTCCTCTTATATGAAGAGCTATGGAGCGTCATCCCGATATACGCCGGGTAATTCAGCTAGTATTGAATACTACTGAATGAAAAATCTCATTCATGATGAACACATTATATTCAAGGCTACATCTCTCATTTTTCACATTCAATAGTGTCGACAGTCTTTTGCATTCAGTAGCCTTAAAAACGTTCGAGGAGGGCACTTAAAGGCTTGAGATTTGTGGGGGTTCTGTCGAAAATGCTTCAATATTGGATAGGTTTGACTAAATTCCTTCCTGGAAAATTCCAAATGCCCTTTTAGTCGTGAGAAATTTAATATTTGAGGAGCATAAAACGGAGTGCGGTTTTAAAATTATTCAACTCTTTCTCAATATTCTATTGAATGAGTTTAGGAGGATTAAAAAACCAGTTGTAATCTAAAATATGGATCAAATTAAACCTGATGGGTGATCGGTTTGATGAGGAAGTGTTATCGGTGATAATATAATGAAATTATTATTATTAGGGTCATGTACTGGCTAAAGTAGAGTTACCTTATAAGCGAAACATCTCTCTTGATTTTAAAGGCGTAGACGCTTATCTAACTCCACAATATCCTTCTTCAGCTCAGCATACGCCCTTACCGCTTTTCATCCCACTGATAAAACAATTTAGTGAGACACCTGCAAACATACCTACACGAGGACCATGAAGCCTACCAACATCGATGATAAAACTAAAGATAAATAAGCTTTGTGTGTCATCATTAGGCACTTGTGTTTAAAATTATCCATTGCCAAAGGAATACATTTTATAGATGTCAATCGGGTATTTCGCGAAACTTTTCTGTGATAATTATTTTTATTTTATAAATAAATCTATTGAGGTTTCGTTCGTTTTTGTCATCCCTAATAAGCGTAATTTGAAGTAAATGATTGAAAGTCGAGAATCGAAATTCAAAATATAACAACCTCGGGCTTCGTTAACTTTTATTTCTCTCTATAGTTTATCTTCGACGTTCATTTTGGTGTTTGTTGTTACGACCTGACCACCTTTACATTTTCCATCGGACCACTATTGCGATGGTGAATTTCGCTGAAGAAAGTGTGGAAAATTGTATGCATTCATCGCCCAATGCGATGTACCGCTAGTTGATTTCGGAACAGCTTCGCAGCGATGGTGGTGTTGGAAGAATGTTTACGACGAGGGCTTCCGTCGCGATACGGTGAGGGAACTTGACATCCTAACTACCCGTAACTTCGCAATACTCACTTTGAGATCGGTTGTCTTTGCAGTCATCCATCTATTTTCACGGTCTACTTCCTTCTTTCCGGTATGGTATGGAGCTTGAGCGAGATGACCTCGGGGGGTAGCCACGTCGCGCCGTGCCACCGTGGATTGCGGAAAACCGGGAGAGAACGGCACCAAGGAGCGTCGCGTCGGGCACACCCCTCGGAACAAGCTCAACAGCTGCGCATGGCAGCATTTTATTTTTCATAATGGCCACGGTGCCGGTATGAGGGGTGGCCACCTCCTCCTACTACTACTCCTCCGCCTATCTCACGGATGGAAGCCATTTAATTCCATTCCGTTTAACCTCCCCCTTCAATCCTCAAAAAACCACGCCGAATGGAGGGTGGCTGAAAAAAAGGGTTTTGGTCGGGACGTCGAGAGAGGAGGTAAACTGGAAAGTGATCCATCTGAAGCGATCGCTTTCATGGAAAGAGGCTCAGAATTTCCTTCCGGGTGGAAAAACTCATTTCCACTTCCACGGATCGGCATTTTATTTTACTTATTTTTTTACTAAAGGGGACATTAAATGTGGCATACCTATCTAAGTTATTTCGACCGGGGGAGATATATGTCCGATCAACTGCACGCTTTTTCTGGTTGTGTACGATATTTATTCTTTATGTTCAAAATCATTCCGAGACCGTGTATGGGCAGTGTCTTCCAAACATGGAAAGAATTTGGCTTTACTGTTGGCTGGAAAACAGTGGGTATTAGGAAAGTGGGTCTTAATTCTTTTGCATATTTCCCCTATTTCGTCATAGTGCAGGAATTATTCCCCCATTCACTTATGAATTATTCAATAATAGTTTCATTCCCCATATGAAAATAACGTGCATATTTAAGAATCAATTTTAATATGTAATATTCATTAAATTTAACTGAACGCAACGGAATAAATGAAAACAATTTACACTCTTACAGGTTTTACGTAATCTCTAGAACCTCACATCTTGCTGAACTAAAACTCCCTCCATTCCCTTCAGAGGGGTGATCTTTCCCACTAGTTGGTTACCCCTAAATTTGTAGGACTATGAGGAGTTATAGGGAAACAAGTCAAGAATCACATTACAAAAGAGGAATAATAAATTTACTAGGATGGGTGTGCGACACTAATGGTATGTGTGGTACAAGTGGGTTGTTTGGTGTGGTACGTTTTCAAGATTTTGTGAAAATATAGTGATTTTTTGAAAAGTTGGGAATTGGGCGCTAAATGATATCTTTTAGAAATTATTTACTGTATATTTTTGGTATACCGCCGCAAAGCAGCGAATGTGGAGATTATTTTTTTCAGAAAAAATATCATATTTAAATCTAATGTGATTGAGTCAATTTTTGCGGAATTAATTGAGTGAAGAACTGCATAATTAAGAAGAATGTAGGAATGTTTCCAGCTGAGGAAAATAATATGCTCAGGTCAATTCAGGGCGTAGGAGGGTTCAAAGGCAATAATTTAATGTAACATTTATTTTATTTTCACAATCAACAAATGTGTTATTTGTTGGTTATTATCAAATTTAATGTAGGGACTGTGATAGTTATACCCATGCATTCCCCGAGCGTGGGAAAGTATTGTGGGATGAAATTATTTTAAATTAAAAAAATAAAATTTATTAGTACAATTTTCACTAGGTTTATGTGCATTGCTTCCAGTAGTGTAAATGTTCGTGGAGGGAGCCACAACTCGTTGGAAGCCACTGATCGCACGCCCATATACTCCTCGACTCGCTTCGCTATCATTACTGTCGCCTTGCTATGAGGAAGATTAACTTATCGTGGAACGTTTGACTGGTGTATGCGGCAAAAGATAAAGGAAGGTTGGTTGGAATGTAAAACAACAAAACGATGATGTTAGGAATGGTAGGAGAGGTATTTTGTTTATGGTAATGATCCATATTTTTTAATGCGTGAATTATTTCCACATCACTTTAATTGCTTTATAATCACATTCTTCCGTTCTTAAATACATATTTTAACCCATAGATTTGCTATCCAAAAGTTCTCACCTCTCTTCTGTTTGTATTCCACTTACGCTGCTTAAGCGTTTCCTTTCAGATGCAGTTTCCAACGTAATCTCGTCTTTGCATAATCCGTCGGTTTATTTTTAATTAGGAAATTTATTTTTGACATTTTATGCTAAAACACAATGGAGACTCCAAATAGGTCCTGATTTGACTCCTGAAAAACATGTTTCCCTCGGTTCAGAATAATAAGCATGAAGATTTTATTTTTCGTACATTATAAATGCGGGAAACACCTGTGAGCCATCAACACAACTGGGGACCTAGGCACCGATATGAAATGTAAAGCCTCCAGATACGCAGCTGTACTACAAGAAGAAGACAGGCGACTGGGATTTTAACCACCTATCGCAGAAAGAGACTTGCCTCTAGCTATCAGCTCTTCCGTTCCACGATAACGCGTGACCCAAGGAATTATTTCTGGACACCTTAAAGCACCCATGCGACTCCCATCGCGAAAAAATTTGACTCTTATCCAGCACACTTTCGAGAGGAGTCATTCGAATTTTTCGTGTTATTATCCACGAAACGTCATGTAGTAGCGTAAATTTACTTTTAGAATAAAGGCTATTTTGACAAATTTGGTGTGGGCGGTTTTATTGCAAAAAAAATTGTGAAATATATACATAAAATGAATCTTTTATAGAATAAAACTTTTTGTTTTTGCTTTAATTATTTTTTTCAATAAAATACTTTGTAAAAAATTTAAAGGCTGCGATCCAAGAAAAAAATGCCAAAAAACCCGAAGATCATTCCCAATCCTCGTAATAGGTCCGTGGTCCACAGGTCCAAAGGCACGTGGTTAATGATCCGTGCGGAAGGAGGATGAGATTGCTGAAGGCCTTTGAAATGTAAGAATGAAGAGAGTGAGATAGAAAGCGGGAAACACGAACAAGAAACTGCTATAAAAGGTAGGAGAATAAATGGAACTGGCCGCAGGATTTGGAGGAGGTAACCATTTATCCATGGAGTTCCTTTTCAGAGCTGAGGGTATGTTAAATAGTGCGATAGAGGGGGGCAGAGCGCGCTTGATGACCGCGGAAAAGGAAGGAAGAGGATAGTTCATTAAAGCGGCATAAGGATAGGGAGGAAAGTATAAGGAACTTAAGAGAAACCTAGCGTGGTGGACAAGACATTCAGGGAAGTGAAAAGATTAGCTCGAAAACGGGAAGTGTGTAGTAGTAGCGAAACTTGGTGGAAGTCGCCTCCGGGAAGCGTTACGCTAAGGAGGGGATGGCTTGTGTGGAAAGGGTCGGCTGAGGAGTGGAGGGGGAGAGGAAAGCAAATGGCAGGCAGCGCTGCCAAAATTACTGCGTATAACTTGAGAGGACGGGAAAGTGTCAGCAGCGCTTGTTTGTGAATATTTACGATCCGAACACAGCTGGATATAAATTCGTTGAAATTGTTAGCAACCCATCGGAGACGTCCATACAGACAATTGAATTAAGAGCATACAGAGCTATAAAGTAAACGTAAGTAACAGTTAGAGTGCAGTGCAGTACAGTGTTTTGAAGCTATAAATGAATAATATACATCTACATACTACCCTAGAAGCCGGCGCTGAGGCGTGTATGAGGTGGTGTATTAGGACACTAGCTATGGAGAAATGGAGAGAATAGGGAAAAGGAGTGGGAAGAGGACAGTGGTGAATTGTGATTTAACGCTGCTTTTGTTAAAATCACTAGAGGCAAAGGTGGTATTATGGGCTACCATTTTGTATTCCCTCTCTAAATACCTCCATTACGACTGAAACTCTAGGAAAAATGGAAATAAATAAACTGTATGAAGTTGTAAATATGTAAAACACAACAGTTTGACTTTAAATCTGTATCTTACTCTAGAAAATTTTTTTTTCTCCAAAGTGACATATTTGGAAAAATACAAGTTGTGGTGGTTATATGGGCTACCCACTAAAATACAATAAAAATCAAATAAAAGTTGGGTCAAACAATAAAAACTAGTAGTTAAAATCCATATAATATTAGTGAAAAAGTTAAACTTCTTTTAAAATTACCTCTCCCTGATTTTATCCTATTTTTTATTTACAGAAATCACAAATGTAATAATCCGTTTCGAAGCCAGCACACTCGTTGTGTGCCCACATCTGACACATAAGACACTGAATCCATAATTCTCCTTTAGTGTCCTTTGAGTACATCTCCTCACAGAAAATACAGGAAGCGTCTACACTTCCAGGAATTTCAACTCCAACTGGTGATTCTAAAACTGATTTTCCAGAATCTATCGATCCTTCCTCTGATGTCTCAGGGGATGTTTGTAAGTTGAGCTTTCGTTTTACTGTTTTTACTTTAGATTCTTGATTCTTCTTTTTATTATCACCTGGCTCACTTTCTTCCAACTTCCTTTTTTTCTCCGCTTCCTTTTTCCGCATATTTTTTTCTTTCTGAGTTTCTCAGCTTCCATTTCTTCACTTTTCTTCTTAGCTTGTTCCAAATTTAATTTGTACGGTGACGATGTTATCACCGCTGCCTTCGCTGGTTTTGGTCCTTTATTTGTAGTTTTTTTCTTATTTTTTGGAATAGGTAAAATTTCTTTGGGTGAAACCATTGTTTTCTTCATTGAAATGGATGACATGCCCGAAGGACCAGCTTCTGCTAGGTCTTTGGCGCATGGTGTGTTGGTCCGGTTACTGTTTTGTTAGCCTGTGGTGTGCTCCCAGTGGCCTGTATTGTGCTTCCAGTGGCCTGCGGTGTGCACCCAGTGGCCTGTGGTGTGCTCCCAGTGGCCTGTGGTGTGCTCCCAGTGGTCTGTGGTGTGCTTCCTGGGTCATCGGGGTTGTTCTATTGAGGCCCAAGGCACAGTGGTTTTGTGGCTTTCTTCCTACTTTTACTATGTGTTCGAAGAGTAACAATGGCCAACTCTTCCATGTTAGAGGTACCAAAGACCACATCTGTAAAGATGAGTCGGTTACAAGGATATATCCCGCAAACTTCGAAACCATGGACCGCTATTTGTCCACTTTGGCACTTTAGATAGGCTTTGCCAAACAACTCAGCTATGTCATATGGTCCAAGTGGTCTCTCATTATGGAGCATCCATTGCCTAACATTCTCACTATAGTGGTGTTTGAGTAGAGACATGAATGATTTGTCAAGGGGCTGCATTTTGTGGGAGGTATAGGGTGGAAGGCTTATAATAGTTATGTGGTTGGCTCTTGCAAGGTCCACAACATCAATATTTTGTGTGTGCGTGTTATGCCCATCAAGGATTAGGAGAACGGCTTTCCTTTGAGGGCTTAACCTTTTCGATGGAATGGTTCAACCATTCAGTGAATAAATGTCCTTGGATCCAACCAGATGGATGGCATCTTCCTACGGAACCTGGAGGGGCGCCTTTCATCAAGAAATCGGTCATATTTTTCCTAGGAAAAATCATTAGTGGTGGAACAAATGTCCCACTGGCACTCATACAACAGACAACAGTCACTAGTGACCCTCTTTCGGCAGCACTTAAAGCACCAACTTGACGTTTACCTTTAAGGCCCACAACCTTAAGTACTTTACTCTGCAGTACGGATAAGCCAGTCTCATCGACGTTTAAAATGCGGTCAGGGGCATAGTTACATTTTTTAAACTCACTTTCCAGGATGTCGAAAAACCCGTGTACGGCATCTTTATTAAAACCATTAGCTCTGGAGAATGACGTAGCTGTTGGTTTGAGAATAGACAACACATCCTTATGACGATGTAGGAAGTGGTCAAACCACGCTCTACCAGCCATTCCACCATCAGTAAACGGATTTTCTACTCCATTCTTTTCGCACAGTTGGAAGGCTAAACGCCTCACATCATCTCTTGTAAGACCATAAAACTTTTGTTCCATTATTAGCAAATAATGAACAAGTTCAGATTCCATTTCGCTAGACATAATTGGTTTCCTCCCCAACTTTCTTGATACTGCTTCTTCAGGTGGTACACCGAGATAAACTAGTCTTTGCAGCGTTGTCCGTGGTACCGAAAATTCCTTCGAAGCCTTTAAAAATCCCATTTTCTTCTCTGAAACTGCTTTAATTGCTGATATCATTTTTTCCCGATCCCAACATTGCCTGGCATTTTTTTTCTTTCGAGGATTAAGTACTTTACGAGGCATCTGTAACAGAAAAATACACAAGTTTTGAAAGGGTTGTAAAATGGGCTAGTCCGATTGGGTAGCCCATATATCCACCACAGTGATTGCCCATATTACCACCTTCGCCATCTTGGAAATTAAGGCGTCACCATTCATTAACCCTTAAGAGGTCGCGCACGGTCTAAAAGACCGGGTGGCTCTAAAAGTTGCAATTTAAAAAATAATTATCTCATTGTAAACTCTGGCCTTTTGAGTACATTCATAATAGTCAATATTGCGTCAAAAGACAATGTATGAGTTCTCCCTATGCGACAGCTAATTTTTATAATTACTTTTTCCCCATTGCGCACCATTTATTTCGATATGTGAACGGGAGAGGTCGCGCACGGTCTAAAAGACCGGGTGCCTGAAACAATTTTCGTAAATATATTTCAGAAGTATTTCACCCCAAAACTTTAAAGAACATCATCTATAAACTCTATAGTTTCAGATGATAAGGTGCAAGGACTATTTGTACCATCTATTTTTTATTATGCTGTTTTCTTTCGACCCATGTTTGACTGGGATAGCCCACCTACGGCCTGAAATGTGAATCCGATGCTGTGCCCGCCTATCCATCTCGTTGCCTAACCCTTATTCATTATCTTACATATAATTACATATATACATACTAGCTCTTATGATGTCACATCACAAGCGTTACATGTATTTACATTGTGGTGTCTGCATTTCTGCGAGCGCGTGGCGCAGATCCGACCCACCTCGCTGTCTTTGCTTTGACGAATAATGAAACACTGGTGAAATGCCTGTCCATTCAGTCTCTACTCGTGGTTGAGAGCAGTTGACCTCGTAGTCTTATGAAGTGAACTTTTTGTATTTACTGTTTTTATGTTTTATAAGTACTGGGCAAACGTTTACTTTCGCATATTCATATTATCCTTGAATAAATTTATGGTAGTAGCCTGTAAGTATTCAGCGCGTCTCATTATTGTACATATTTTCGTAATTTACAGTCATACTAATTTCAAATATTTGTATATCCATTCTAGGTGGCAATTCAATCGCGTGTGTAAGTTGGATTTTTATGAATCACAAAAATATTTTGTCTTTTTTTACTCTTGTGATTTATGGAAATCTAGCATCAAAATACGTTCATCTTTCCAGCAGAAACAGAAGGTGCGAATATTTTAAATCGCTAATTATCTTAATTATTGACGCCACATTTGCGTTGTTTGTGTGTTGTACAAAAAGCTTTGTGTATACTATTTTCTCCGAGCCCCAAACACTCGCCATGACTAATTTAGAGGACAAGGAAGTGTAAAGGATCAGGTTTCTTCTGCAAAGTGAGACAGGTGAAGAGGAAATAATTGCAAGTGATACAGATGAGGAGGACATACTTGAGGAAAGAGACCATGATACGCTTTGCAAAGAATCTGCTGAAGAGTGTGATAATGACAATGTGGAACAATTTGATTCAGTGCATTACTCCGGAAAAGACGGAACAAGTGAGTGGAGTTCTCTTCCCAATAGTCGATCAGTGCGCAACAGTATAGTAAATATAGTGACAGGTTCCACAGAAGTAAAAGGGATTGGGTGAAATGCCAAATCCTCAATTGAGTCGTGGGCGTTCTTTTTCCCTGGCATGGCCATTGACAAAGTTGTCAAATATGTACACTAATACATGCATTGCTAAGTATTAGCCTAATTATTCTCGCGAGGATGATGGTAATTACACTAATATTATTGAAATTAAAGCCTTTTATATTTGGCAGGTGTTTTGAGGGCATCACATCAAAATCTTGAGGACCTCTGGGCAGTATATGAAACAGGAATAGAGCAGTTTTCCGTTGCAAAGTCTTTGAAAATACTTAAGTTTTTGATGCGTGTATTGCGGTTTGATAATATAAATGATAGGAACGACAGGAAAAAATGTGACAAACTAGCGCCAATACGAAGTGTTTTCACTCATTTTGTCAACCGGTGCATGGTGCATTACACAATTGGGAAATACGCGAACATAGATGAGATGTCAGAAGCTTTTCGCGGCAGATGTGGTTTTAAACAATACTTGAAAAATAAACCTGCAAGGTACGGAATCATGATTTATTCTTTAGCAAATTACCTCATATTTTTCACTCTAAATATGGAAACCTATGCTGGCGAGCAACCTAACGGAGATTTTGCGGTAGACAACAGCCCGCTGAAAATTGTGCAAAGATAGATACGTCCAATTTCAGGATCACGTCGCAATGTAACTTTTGACAATTGATTTTGCTCGGTTCCACTAGCAAAACAAGTTGTAATTGACAAGATGAAACTTGTT
The DNA here is from genome assembly GCA_963573305.1 of Pyrrhosoma nymphula. Taxonomy (NCBI): domain Eukaryota; kingdom Metazoa; phylum Arthropoda; class Insecta; order Odonata; family Coenagrionidae; genus Pyrrhosoma; species Pyrrhosoma nymphula. The sequence continues at coordinate 46,368,610 of OY754334.1, forward strand.
GGAAATTTGAGAAAAAACAAACGAGAAATACGGCACCTGTTTGTAAACACCAAACACCGTGAACCGCATAGCAGCCTATTTGAATTTGAAAAAAACTTGTACACTTCCGTATTACGTTACGGAAAAGAACAAGGAAGTTATGTTATTGTCTTCAATGCATGACGATGATAAATGATAGAGATACTAATAATTCAGCAACGTCGTAAATACTTACATTTTATATTGCTACCAAAAATGGCTTTGATACCGTTGATCAGCTGAATGGAACGTATTCAGTAGCAAGGAAAAGTTGTCGTTGGCCATTGACTGTATCTTTTTCGCTTGTAAACATATATGCAATAAATGGATACACATATTATATTTCAAAGTAACACTGGAATAAGATGAACAGGAGAAAGTTTCAGAAAACATGAAGTAAATAACTTTGGATAGATTACTTAAAAATTAGAGCTGCCTCAGAAAATCTACCTACCAGCCTAAAAGTAACAAATAGGAATCTCTTTGGTATTCCCAATGAGAAAATAACGCCGCAGAGAGATGTAGGCCCAGGAAGATGTGCGTTTTGCTCATGGAAATAGAATAAAAAAAGCTGCAAACACTGTGCAATATGCTCAAAATGTATTTGTAAAGAGGACACTACTTGCGTCGGTTGCGCGGAAGTTGAAAATAGAAAGGAGGAAGATGTGATATAACAACATAGCTCTGACGATGATAAATAAATCCTAATGTGATTCAAATCATAAAAAGTTTTGCATATTTACCTCTAATAATCTTTTTCTTAATTTAAAACAGGTTACAATATAATTCAAAGTGAATTTACGGTTGAGTCAAAATGTATTTATCATGTCAAATGTATATAAAATACGTAAATAATTATGTATCAAATTTATTACTGCTTATTTAATATACTGTTGGTATGTGGTAACTTTTAAATACATTAATTTTCAATAAATATATAAATATTTCAAATTTTTGTTAACACGGTCATTTAGACCGTGCGCGACCCCTTACGTCCCAGTACACCGCGCGACCTCTTAAGGGTTAAAAACTACTTATTAATAATGTAATTGTGATGTAATAACATGGTTCTTGTGTATAGAATACGTGGGTAAGAAGTTTATGACTGAATAAATATAATTAATACTTCTAATTTAGCTATTAATCCTTACCTTTCAAAGTTTTTAAATATGCAAAATCACAATCTGGTTGATCACACACCCACTGCTCAACTAAAATGCGTCAGCGCTTCCTAGCAACACTTAAATGAACTATTACTAGTAGTTCAAGCGTTTTCCGCTAGATTTCGCTGGCTTACTTTTGAGATATTAGGGTAGCCCATATTTCCACCACTAGCCCATAATACCACCTTCGCCTATAATGGTACCAGAAAAGAAGGAATTTTTGTCACTGCCAGCTCGGCAGGGTATCTCTCTCATTTTGTCACCCCTATCAGCTCTAGAGATAAAACGCGGGGGTAAAGTAATATTCCCCTCGTCGTACTGAAATTCGACTGAGTTTTTCAAGTAGCCTAAGCCTAGGTGTAGCCTTCGAGCCTCTGAACTCTTTCAAACCAAATCCTTCCATCAACTACGTGACACTATCTGGTTTCCCATAGCAGTTTTTATCAAAGCGTACGACATTCCTTTCATTTTATTTACTCCGCGAATTAAATCATTCTGTGAAGGTTCCCAAATGCTCCCGGTGTATTTTCGACCTTGGGAACCACAGTAGTCAAGTGCGCTAACTACCCTACCACACACCCCTGTACGAAGCTCGTGGGCAGCTACCTGCCACGATGGGAACACCGGTTTCCGATCAGTCACCATAGTTAAGCATCGTTGGGCTTAGCTCTAATTTGGAGGGGTGATCCTCCGATTCGTCCGAGTGCTGTTGGCCCTGTCTGCACGTGGCAGACAGGATGTGCGAAATGATCTTAGCCGTCGAAGAACATTAAAAAAAATAATACGGGGCACGTTCTAAATCAATGGAATAATACACATGTATCACAGCGTAACATTCACCATGTTTCACTAACATTATAGGAGTGTTCCTAAACTTAACAACTAGCAGGTAGAATACCCGATGATAATGATGGCGATGTTCTCAAATCGAGCACCGGTAAATGATCGCAATGGATGGCATTTTACGTCGCGATATATTTTCGTCTTCTTCCGTTCAAAACTCATCACTAGTCGCTATCATTAATCTCGTCTCGTCAAGGTCCACCCCGCGGTGAATAACATCGAGAAGCTTTAAACCACCCATGCATCCCACTCCACTCGTGGGAAAATTTGAGCTCCACTCGCACAACGTTTTCGGCTCGGACCATCCGTGTGGCGTGGTCTATTTTCCACGAGCGGCACAATGGCCAGGAAGCGCGTAAAGGGGAGTGGTCAGAAAAGGCAGATAGGGGGGAAAGAGGAGAGATTACTGCGAAGAGGCGTGATGAATTTAAGGTTTTGATACCGGCATAAATCTGCCACGCCTCTGGGACGGCTTATCTCCGGAATTTCTGGATTTTGAACGAATGCATTCAATCTGGATTTGCCTCTCGCTCGGTGCGTGGGAAGTATTCGGTAGCGGCCGCCGCCGCGCAGGCTGCTGCCGTTGAATGCTGACAAGCTCCCACTGGTTTCATCTCATTTTATGCCCCGGCGGAGAAATAAGAATTTTTTCCTACTTTAATGGAAGATGCATGCATTTCTTTTGAGCGAATATTCGGCAGTTGAGGACGTGTATTGTAAAGGAAATTGAAATTTTCACTCTTATCCCTGAAAAACGGATATGTTTTGGAAATATTTAGTGATCAACCGGATCAACCCCAATCAAATTGGCAATTAATTTCTAGTCTTGGAAGGAGACACGCTGCTTGAAGTATATTATCATTTTCAGGTAGATACGGAGTAGAATGGGCAACGGCCTGCCACGATGGAAACACCGGTTCCCGATCAGTCACCGAAGTTAAGCATCGTTGGGCTCGGCTCGAATTTGGAGGGGTGTCCTCTGATTCGTGTGAGTGCTGTTTCCCCTGTCTGCACGTGACAGACAGTATGTGCGAAATGACCTTAGCCGTCGATGGACGTTAAACAAAAATACTACTACTACGGAGTAGCATGAGCTACTCCGTATCTACCTGAAGTTGAACAAAAGTTATTAAATCCTTTAAAAAAAATTCGGGGAAGTCTAATGCTCCGTAATATCTTACTGGTGTTTAGTCCTGTATCATTATTCAAGTATCTATGATTTGCTATTTTTTATTTTCTCGGTAGTAGTATAGTCGCCAGCCAATAATACTACCACTAGTTGATAATTGAGGAGTTAAGCGAACGTGTAACTGAGGTATCTGAAAGTTTATTCACGTTTCACCACATTGTATTTAAAAATTGCAAATAAAACTTTTGCTATTCTTACGGATATCAAGGGAAAAAAACCCAAGCTAAGGGAGCGTTAATGATGAAAAGACACCTACTGTATTCAAATAAGTTAGTAATGAGAACGAGTAAACCGTATGGATCGGATCATTTGAAAAGCAGGCCAGAAAAGATTAGAAACATTGCGTTGAAGGAGGGTGTTGAAGACGAAATTGATGGAGGAAATACGAAATGAAGAAACCTACAGACGAGTAGAAGAGGAAAAGACCGAATGTAACACTAAAATAAAGAATAACCAGATGGCTTTGGCACTCCCTGAAGCACAATGGATTTTTGAAGAATATCATTGAAGGAAATATATAATTGAATACAATTGAAGGAAAATTCCCAATAGGAAGGCCTAAGGATAAATGCATGCCCCAATTGAAAGAAGAGGAAAACATAAAAGGCTAGAATTAGTTAGCGAAGGATGAATCTTAGGATTGAACTACCAATGACGATGATGCATTAAAAACTTGGATTGAGAAATAATTTATGCACGAGTAATTCAACCATTCCTTCTATAGGAAAACGAGTTTATTCAGATTAGTTTTTTGTTTTTGCAAGTGAATAGTTTGAAATAAACTTTCGAGTATACAAATTGCCACGTTAAATATACAAGATCATTCTACTTAATTATATGACATAAAGGTCAAATCTGACGGTACTCTTAGGTTCTAAGATTTTGGCCTACTGAATGCTCATATTATGAAATAATGTGCGACAAATACGGAATATGCGTCAATTAAAATAGGAAAATTAAATTCTTATGGTCAAAATATTCAAGATGCAAAAATATGTATCTAATTTTTCTCATGCATATATATTATAATATTGGTATAACAAGGAAATATTGTAAAAATGTTTAGAAAATAAATTTTGGAGAAATAATAATATTCGCGTAGACTGGTACCAAACCAGTTTGGTGGTACCAAAATTTCGACTACTATTTTGACCTTGAGCTGCAGATTAATAAATTACCACCTGAGGACCGCTTGCCTAATTGACTGTAAATAACTCCGAGTGTTTGAAACCAGGAGAGTAGATTCACAATAATGATAACCAGCGTGAAGAAAAACCAGTTAATTACAAAAGTAAAGCTCTTAAAAAAGTGAGAAATAGTGGGTGGAATGAAAGATGTAACAATTGGACTAATAAAAGTCGATATCACGTTAAAAAATGCTGCGTGACATACTAAATATTTGAGCTTTCAGCAAAGACATGGCATGAATTCGGAGGGCAGTACTATTGGTTAAAATGAAAATAAAGAATCAATGGGATAAAACGAGATCAAAGCGTAGCAGTAGGACATTGTTCCGAAAAAAGAATTCGGAAGTAGTCCAGTTATACAGAAGCTTATCCCTGAACCTTCGAAACAACGAAGGACAGTTATATTGACGAAATAATTTCCATACAGTGATTTAACCTTAAGATACTGTTTCACTTGCTAGAGGAGAAAATATCGAAGTATCTATCATCTAAACGAAAAACTATAGTAATGTCCCACATTGATCTTTTATTATGTTATGCAGTGAAATTTATGAAACTTCTTTTTTATGGTAAATTTATTCGTCGTTTGAATTCAGAGGTATTTCAACATTTTCTGTTTTCCATACATGGAATTACATCTGAGCCTTGTCGATTGAAATCATTTCACATATCTTAGTGCGAGACTTTTATTTTTACCTGCCTTTATGACATGGTTTGCTATTTTGAATGACTTTTTCACTTTATTTTTCAATGTTTCTTCAACTACACTGAACTAATTTTTATGTTTAGAACGTATTTTGAATCCAATTTAAACGATTGGAAAACTTGAACGAATACATCACTCGATCACTTTTTTCCCTTTTTTATAGCATACTTTTACGGCTTAGTAATTGTATTTTATAATTATTTTTGATTAACTGGAACAAGCATTTCATTTAAGTTAAGTTTCGAGTAAAAATAATTGCCAATTGAGGTAAAATTTACTTTCCGTGTATAATTTCAAGGAGTGCCCCAGCATGGAAGTTTTCTCGAAAAACGTTTTCAGTTCTAACTCTTTGAGTTTGCGTACCGGAAAATTGCACTTAGCGAAAATTCGTTATTTATATTTTTACTTTCTCAAAGAAACCATTATTTTGGTGACCTGGCTCATATTCTTCATAAATACATACATTATATTCTATTCTTTGGATGTTTACTTAGCTGAAGCCGTTTAGGGCATTCTTGCAAAATGAATTTCTTCTGGACTCGCAGAACTTGGCATCTCCTCATTAGTGATATGTTGAAACAATGTTTTATAAAGAAGACGAGAAGTGGGGACATATTTTTTCCGAAAGTGGAGTTTATTTTCCATCTAAATTATGAAAAAAATTCGTAATTCCTTCCTCCGAGAAAAGGACCGCATTCTGCAACTTCATTAGTCCCAAGTCCGTGGGAAACAAGAAAAATTCTCCGTAGCGCATAACGAGAAAACTTAAATAATTGCGTTTTCCGCCGTTAATTTTTTTGTGAGAGAGGAATGTACCGCAGCGCTGCCTTTGGGGAAACATTCGAAGCCGTGGAACGATGACGATGACATGGACCCTTGATGGACGATCGCGCAAATTGGGTGTTGGGGTGTTGAGTTAGTGAGACCCTGGGAATCGTTGGATGAGGGGAAAGACGAGTAGGAAAGGGCTGAATGAATTGAAGATCTCAATTATTAATTTATTTTTTAATCAAAGTAACAACTTCCATAATAATGAAAGAGTTTGATTAAAGTATGTAGGGACTGTGATTACCCACTTTCAGATGTTTTCCCATTCACTCCCTTCCGTCCTCAGCCCTGTATTTTATCATCTTCTTTCCACTCTTCCTATCCATCCTCTCCGGAACTAATTTTTCAATGTTTCTCTGTCTGTTGCCGCAGCACCAGGTTAGGAAATTTTTATTCGTATGTTACTTAGCTTGCCTCCGTTATCGCTCGATGTACTCAGTGATTGCCAAAACTACCTTCCCCGCACATTGGCGAAATCCGTTCTCTCATGTCGGAGTTTTGGTTTTAGAACTTACTTCAAGTAATCAATATTATATGTGGTCAACAATCAATCAACTACGACATTTGACCTAATTTGGCGCAGTCCTATTTTGTTTTTGGTGTAATCTGCATTGTGACACAAACATTTTAAGACTTCTATTTTCTTTACTTCATCTTTTGACCGCCTTTTTTATTTGACTGAAACTATATATTTAGACGGTGACAAGGGTAGCCTCCCGATGAAAAATAAAGGCATGTAGACTGTAGAGCCTAGTGGAACATAGTTAACATGTGCCCTGCATTTCATTATTATAAATCTGTTTATAAATATTTATTTATCTGTTCACTTTGATTTATAAATAGTAAAACTATGGTGACTTTGTAAGCATGCTTACTATATTTCGCACATTTATAATATTGAGTTCCCTTACAATGCTCTACTTTTGAAAATAGTTTACTTTACTTTAAATACTTCCTTATTGAAACATTTAAGAAAATAATTCTATTTTTCTTGCATAGTCATTAGATAAACCAATTTTTTTACAGCCGTAGTGGCTGTTTGCCACATTCTTTCCTCCATTCGTTTTTCTTCTTCCAGTCGTCTTCGCTTAACTCTCTCTCACTTATGTTACCCTCTTCACTCTTAGTGCAGCCCTCATTCCATCTCGTTCCTAGCCGTCTGCCCCTTTCTGGTCTTTTTATCTGGTATCCAGTGAAAACAAACTACCTGAAGTTTAAGCTTAAAATAGTCATGAAGTCCATACCATAGAAATGTTGTTCTATGAGTAATGGTAGCGGGCGTGACTTCGTGGAAATCCTTCATAGTAGGAGCGTCTGAAGAAATTACAACTTGGCTGTTTCCACATGAGGTCTTTTTAGAAACTATTCCAAATTTTCTACTAAATATGGTGTAAAGAACTCATTTAAACTTGTGAACTTGCTATATTAACAATTGTTACAAAATAAGTGCATATTAGTATCATTCGATGTAATCAATCTGTTCCCGAGTGTTCCAAGGGATAAAGCATTAATTCTAGCAGAAACTACCCTCATCAAGGCAGGAACCACATACCCAGAGGTCAGTGAATTATGTGAACTTCTTAAAATGTGTGTCAATCAAAACAGTTTCTCCTTCAACGGCAAACATTACAAACCTCTAGATGGCCTAGCCATGGGATCACCCCTGTCTCCCATCCTAGCCGAAGTTTTTTATGGATAATTTTGAAAACCTTCTATTTTCATGTAAACATCCCCTACTTAAAAACATCGTCCACTGGTACCGCTACGTGGACGATGTGTTTTGTGTGTGGCAAGGTACGTCAAGACAGCTCTCGCACTTTCTGACAGTGCTCAATTCACAGGATGAACATATCCAATTCACCATGGAAATTGAGAAGGAAGGGGCACTTAATTACCTGGACCTATCAATAAAAGTTCAAAACCATAGGTTCGACTTTGCCATCTTCAGGAAGCAGTGCTACTCGGACGCCATCATCCACGAGCACTCTAGACATCATTTCCATCAGAAAACGGCAGCTCTCAACTCCATGATCCATCGATTATGCCACATCCCTATGTCAGAAGCCTACAAATTGAAGGAACTTTGCACCATAAAGGACATTGCTGCCAACAATGGCTACCCAGAAAGTTTAGTGGACACCCTTTACCGGAGAAAAATAACCAAGATAGCACGGAGAGAAATATACAGCGCACAGACCACACCGGGTGATTCGCCAAAATGGTGCAGAATTCCTTTCCTCGGGAAATTGTCACTAAAAGTCCAGCGACTACTTCCCAAAGAAAGAATAAGAGCAGCATTTCATAATAAGAGAACGCTCGGAAGTAGCCTCGGATCGCCCAAGGACAAGGAATAGGCTGAGCAGCAGAGCGGAGTATACCTTTTGAAGTGCTCTGAATGTGACGCTATTTACATTGGGCAAACAGGGAGGAGCTTTTCCACCAGGGTAGCGGAGCACCGGATGTGTCATCTCCACGGAAAGGAAAATTCCCAATTTGCCAAGCATCTTCTCAACATGGGACACAACAGTGACTTCATTCCTACGATATTACATGTAGAGAAGAAAGGACGCAGATTAGACGCCCTGGAGGAGTTGGAAATCTTAAGCTACGCTGACTCAAACCTCGTCAATGACCACCTCTACCCCTCTCGCTCCCCCCTCCTCCACTTTCCCTCTTGCTCATCCAACCCTTCCCCCCCCCCGCCCGGAGTGACGCATACCCGAGCACCTAGCTCAACCACCATCTAACCCTTACCTCCCCTAAACCTCCCCCCCCTCAGCACCTGAACTCTCCCAGTCCTCAACACCCTCCCACCACCTCCCCCACCACTTGACTATATATACTGCTCATTTTTTGAAAATGTTTTACCTTGATAATGTTACTCTGTAACGAAACCATGGTCGGTAACAATAAAACCTCATGCGGAAACAGCCAAGTTGTAATTTCTTCAGACGCTCCGACAATGTTGTTCTATGTTTTTATATAATTTCTTTTGAATCCCTATTCTTTCCCTGAGTTCACTATTTGGTGCATGATTCATAAGTGTTACTCCACGGGTAGAACAGGTAGTACTTCAGGTCGTACAGTTGCCTAGGTGAGCATTTCCCGGCTGCCGTAATGCACTTAAGTGCTACTTCGACTCCAGTTGAGCGATCTCGCTCTCGCTTCTGTACGCATTCCAGTTTCGAACTACCGAATTGCGTGCCTGCGTAAAACACTTCCTCCAAAACGTATCCAATAATATTCCTCTCTCAATACGAATCCCTACTCCATATTTTAGGAGAGTAAGGAAATTCCCCCTTCTCACTCGATAATGTATTCAAGTGCCTTCACCAGATAAGGACGCGTTCCACCCATAACGTTTCTCTCTCTCTCGCTCCCACAAAATTCTTTATCCGACAAGCGGCAATTTCATGCATCGCGGAGAAATCCAGCCTCCTCCAATGGGCTTATGGAGCGATTTGCGGGAGAGGTGGAACAGAAAAAAACCTGGGGGTGGTTTTAGAGGGCGTATGTAACAGGGGGTTAGGAATGGTGGTTATAAGGGTTCTGTAGGGTCGGTGAGGTGATGTTTTTGTGGGGAAGAAGAAGAGACTAGTTGGACGTCAACGGAAACCGAGAAAAAGATAATAAAAATAACGAGACTTGAGGTAAGGAATAAAAGAAGGAAGAGTAGACTTATGTCCTCGTTTTTCTTATTTCTTCACCATCTGACGACGTAAGTGGTGGATATTGACGGAAAAAGGCTTTCTTCCCATTTTCTTTTCCTCGTTTCTGAAACGGAGTGTCGAGAATCGGGTTGTGAACGATCCGGTAGACCGAATTGAGACAGGGAAAGGACAGATTGGTTGGTTTTTTTTGGAAGGCATTCGTTAGCTGAGATCATATGTTACATTAGGTGGGTTAAATGGCAAGGAAAGTATTTAATGGGAAAGAAGGAAGGGCGGAGAGAAACCTAGCTCTGTCATTCATACATAGTCATCACGCCGTTCCCTTTCGGTGTAGGCACAGCTTAAAAACTTAAATTTCCGGCGATAAGCCCGTAAAGCAACTCTTCCATATTCACCCATCCTTTTCTTCAGTTACCCTCACATATTGCTTATTGCAAGCCCTCCTGTTTTTAAGGCCCCTAATATTTCTCCTCCTATGAGTGACTTCTACCGCACTCATTCACGACTTCCTCGGTCTACTCCAGGCTCTCACGCGTTTCACTCTTCTATCAAAGATATGATTCGTTATTCTATTCTCATCCATTTTTTCGACTGTCCAAAATTGCCAAGCAAGTTCCTTTCTTATTTGACCATTGTAGGAACATTCATTCCAAATTAGTTCATCAACCACTCATTCCTTACCGTAATCCTTGTGCCTCTGGCCTATTATTCACGAAAGGTACCAAGAGGTTCATGAATTAACGACCCATCCGATGGACAGAATACATGAAGTGCTCTTGATATAGTATCCGTAGCTCTCTCTAGGTTCTCTAGGTCACTCTAACTAACAAAAGGATACTCACACAGATATTTGCACTCCTCATCCCATCACCACCCTCAAATTAAAAGATCCCTGGTGAAAACTTTCATTCATCGGGCCGGAGCCATATCGAATGACAAATCAAGACACAAGGAAGAGAAACATGTTGCATCGGCCCTCGTGAAGAATGGCTACTCCAAGTCCCTTTTCAGGACCATAAAGAGGGCAATGCAAGAGAAGAGGGAAACCATGGAGACTCCAAAGCCGAGGGGCTTTGCCACCTTACCTTTCATCGTGGGAACGACGGAAAGGAATGGGAGGATTCTAAAGGTACACAAAATCACACCAAGATATCGCGAAGTGCAGAAAATTGGTGACTTTCTGCCAAAAGCTAAGGACAAAATCCCTGACCTGCAATACGAAGGAGTGTATGAGATTCCCTGCAGCTGAGGCCAGAAGTGCGTGGACCAAACGAAGAGGGCGATCTCCGTTCGTCTGAGCTAGCACCGCAAGGCTCTCAAAAAGAAGCAATAAGCACTGCGTGCAGTCAGCAGTCGCAGAGCCTTCTCGAACCCGGGACATCAAATAATAATAAATAACGCACGAGTGTGAGCCAAAGAAAATATTTATTTTCCTCGACTCAATCGCGGAGGCTATTGAAATAGAGAAAGTAAAGGCTAATTTCAATAGGGATGACTGGCATAGACTCCACAACACCTGGAAGAGACTCCTGAGATGAAACGTGCCAAAAGCAGGGTGCTCAACGCTTATTGGCTGCGCTAACGGAAGGCCCCCTTGATGACGGTATAAATACTGGCCAACTTCCTAGCTGAGAAAGGGATATCTTTATAAGTACGTATAACTGTGTACTGTGAACAAATTCGTGAACCATTTACGAAATGTGTATGCCGTAAATATTGTTTACCTTCACTCTTTCTTTTATTTTTCTTCGGACGGCTTCTTCTTTCCTTACCTCTTATCTTCTTTCTTTTGCTTATCTCCTCCAGTAGTTTCCTCACTAATCATTCCAAGAGTGTACTTCTTCGTTCGTTTCCCTTTCAACCAACTGTACCACCTTCATTCTCCACTCCTATATTCTTCAACGCTTTTGAAAACACAACCTACTCTTTGCCATCTTTCTTGATTTGTATGTTTCTACTCTGTAAAATTCAACTGAAAATTTTTCATTTTAAATTTTCATGAAGTTTTTAGGGTGTTTTTATGAAATGCCAGCAAAATAAACTGGCTAAAGTTAGGGATTTAGTCTCGGGTCTACGCAAAAAAATTAGAATTGATGCATACGATGACATGAGGGTTCACATGATCTTTGGACCTTTAGTATTATCTTGCGATGTCGTACCCAATGAAATATCCCCTAGTGTGATCACGTAATCAAAATGGCATCCGATCAAATCCGAAAATGAATTTTCTAAATCATTTCCCTGCGGAATTATATGCGACAATTTTGGTTGTGTTATCCTTTTCACAAAACTTTATAGAATATTATTATAGATTAAGGATTATTATTAGGGGTTATTCAAATGCTTCCATTATATCATAACAACGAGACGCCTTGGTGTCAAATCCAAATTTGGGAATTTAACTCGCGAAAATACTATTTAAGACGAAATTGCTTTTATTCATGGCGGTAAGGGAATAAATTATTATTCCTATGTAAAAATTGTAGATTAAGTGCTGATAGTGCGAGAAAATCTTAATCTGACGTCTATATATTCGTAAATGTAGTCAGAAAAATTCAAATGTGATTTCATGCCACCCCCCAGTGATACCTCACAAGCAGGTAACGGATGCTAACACGGTTATTACACGTTTCTGGAGCTTGATGTCTGCTCTGATATCAAATATGGGTAAAATCCACAATTAACTATGTATGTTATTAGAGGTTATTGATGCTACAAGTAAAATAATGTTGATGATGATCTTCTCTTTTAATGGCATTTTATATATCCTATTCTCTGAATACCTAATGTAGGTAATTGATCTCCGTAATGCCTTAGTCCAGGGGTCTCCAAACCTTTCAGCCCGAAGGCCGCATTTCCTATCAAACAGCAGTTCGGGGGCCGTCTACACACTCGAGGTCCAAATAAAAAAGTATCAAAACAAGGATGTTGTTTTTAATTATTTATTTTTATCTTATTTTATTCAGTTATTATTAAATAACACATTGATACACTTCACATGAAAACTTGTATAAGCGGGAATGGTAAAATTGTTTCCTGGATGCCAAAATAGCAGACATTTCTGGCTTTAGATTTAATGTCGCTAACATCAACAGTGACCTGAGCTTATCATCTTACAAGTTTGCTCTTAAATTGTTCTTCCCGTATTTCTTTCAAGAAAATGTTTGTTCACTCAGGTTGCTGTTCCAAAGACTGAAAGATACCTTAATGCAAAAGTTTTGACATTAGGAATGTCCAAAATCTGAGGTTTCAGGCGTGATGGAGTGGAACCGGAACATCACTGCAGTTAATGAAACAAGAGCAATTTCCACAAGTATGACATTTAATGCACGACCGGTTTCGCTTTTTGCATGTAAAAAGCGAAACCGGTCGTGCATTAAATGTCATACTTATGGAAATTGCTCTTGTTTCATTAACTGCAGTGATTAGGAATGTCTTTATTGGGCAAAAACTGATAAAAACCCACCAGTCCTTCTTTGAAGTTGTCTCTAAGGAGGTCAATTTCTTGCAACTCAATGACCTCCAGCTGCAGTTCATCTGGGCAACAGGCCACATCTCTTTCAAATGGGTTTTGAAACAGTTTCACTTCTTCTGCCTTTGAATCCAAGTCAGAAAACCGCTGCTGGAACTGCAGGTCAAGGTCTTTCATGATCTCGCATGCAAATGACGTGGGCAACTCAGCTGTTGTTTTAGCCATGAATACCTTGCACTGCTGATAACGCATCAAGTTGTTGGCCTGTACTTGTTCCAAAAGCAAGACAATTTTGGATCTAATGGCCTTTAGGTGGGTGTTTAGATCAGAAACTAGATTTTCCTCTCCTTGTAATTTTAAGTTCAGAAAATTTTAATGACTAGTTATGTCTGCAGCAAAGGTCAATTTCCATACCCACTCTTCATCAGACAGTAATGGCTGTGGCTTGCCTTTACCTTCCAGGAAGTCAGCTATTTCCTTTCTTAACTTAAATACTCTGCTCAGACCTTTCTCACAACTTAGCCATCTTACTGCTGTGTAATATGATAAATCTTGCGATTCTGTGTCTGTAGTTTCAACATGTCTCTGAACGGTCTATGGTTGAACCAATGTGACCTTATTTAATTCACCATCTTCACCACAGGATTCAGTACACTGCAAATGTCCACATATTTAGCACAGTCAGCTTGCTGGTGAATAATACAGTGCAGGAAAACTGGTTTTAGAATGTTTTTCTCGTTACGCATCTGCTTCACTTGTCCAAACAAGCCTTTCTTTATGCCACTCATGAGCATTCCTCCAATCAGCAAATGTTTTTTTCAACTCATTGAATATATCTTCTCCGGTAATACTGCCATAACAGTCCCATGTAGGGAAGCCAGCTCTTTTGTTATGTTCATGTCTTTATCCACACCTCGAATGAACACAAGCAGTTGAGAGGTGGAACAGCTGTCCAGCGATTCATCCATTGCAATTGAAAAATGGCGAAACTTGCTTTCATTTTTCGCTATTTTAGTCACAATGTTTTCACCCAGGTCTGCAACACGACAGGCTACCGGTCAAGCAACACGATAGTATTTGCACCCAAAGTTAAATTTTCAAATTGTTTTGACTTTTCTGGGCAAAGTTCCTCAGCCACTTCCAACAGACATTCCTTCACTACTTCACCATCTGTAAACAGTTTGCCAATTTTAGCCAGCAAAGAGACAACTTTAATACTGGCCTTAGTTAAGGGTTCATTTTAATTTGAGGATATACTGAACAATGTCCTCTGAGATGTGAGATAATTTTGTAATTTAGAAACTTTTTCGGATTTTACCCTTCAAATGTGCATATTTCTCCTGATGTTTGCTTTGATGATGATGGCTCATTTTGTATTCTTTTATCACAGCCACGGTTTCGTTGCAAATCATACACAATGCTTTCTCGCCGGATTTGATGAAGAAGTAATTCAAACTCCATTCTTCTTGAAATTGCCGTCACTCGTCTATTTTTCTTTTCCTTTTCTTCGCCGTTGCTGGGCACTAAAATAAAGTGAATTCAACATAAATAAATAGTGAAACTGAAAGTATCTTGCACACAATATCGCTCAAAAAACCTGAATATGCGAATTAATTTCGTCGTAATTATAGCTGCAAATGACCCGAAGCAATTTTAAAACTTCTTTTGATTTCTTAAGTTAAACCTACCTGAATATTGTGTGCAAATATATGCATTTATGGTAGAGAGATTGTTGCTTTTAATGTTTTCTCTTCAGAATATTCGAAAATTTCTTACTAAAGTAACGACATTCCCAATACTTTAAACACACTGATAAGTAATTACACGAAGGAAATTATCAGTAAATAAAATAGAGTGCAACATGTTTCGCAATCAGACGCTCACTGACACCAACACCTCCTCATCGCAGCAGTCAACCACATCTGGCAAACTGATAAAAAATCAAGTCTTGAACAAGTAGAAAACCATTTAAAAACTCCGCCACTAGATGGCGTTATGTCATATCATTGACTGTGAACGGAAGTAGAAAAAGTAAGCAGCGAATAAGCTTTTGAAATGTACTGATCGGTTGGAAAACATAACGCACTAGAGCGCGCCTCTATTTTAATTCGGTAAAAACATAACGTCCACGTTAGCGGCGGCTGATCTTGGCGGAATACTCGTCAATTTTCGTAATTTTTTCCGTAGAAGAGGTCTCCACGGGCCGGATGAGAGGGCCTCGCGGACCGTAGTTTGGAGACCCCTGCCTTTGTCCATAGCTACGCCCGTGTATCTCTCAGTATACCAGAGATAATACAAAAACCGCTCTCCGTCTCTCCATTCTTTCTCCCTTTCACTCTCTATCTCCCAAATTCCATTCTCTCCCTCCTTTGAATGGGCTTCTTATTGAGAGGAAGACTGGGGAAAAGCCATTTCAGAGCGAGCGTGGGTACGTGGAGTGGAGACCGATGCTGGTTTCTCGGTAAAGAAAATCAATCCACGTGTCTAGCCCTATTTTCTGTTCCTCTGCCCCATTCCACCCACTCAGTCTCTCTCTCTCTCTCTCTCTCTTACTCTGCAGATGAAGAAATGCTCGTATTAAAATGAGGTAAGAGATACGATACATCAATCGTAGTGGATGGCAGGAGTAAGAAGTGTGTGACAAAACTTCGCAATTCATCACATTTGATGGTGAGGGAAAAGTGGGATGTTTAATACTTGACGTTTTCCACGACCGATTTTTCGAATAAAATCAATGACCTTAGGTTTCCGGGCCATTGCGGAGACCTTCAAAGCCGCCCAGAATTCCTAGTTCCCATGGTAGTTTTTTGGAGAGTTTCCGTGCATTCATCCCTTGAATGCTGTCGGGTGAAAATCATTGCATACGCAGATAAGCACAGCTTATGATTTGAGCGAGATTTTCCCTACCCATAATAGATACCATATTCGAATTTCATTCATTCTTTATTTTCAGCAGCTTTAACAAATATAAAGGACAACGGCACTTGCATATTCCGCATCTATTAGCGTACTAACTCTCTTGTACCTTTCGCATAGAACATTTCTACTCTCTAGTACATTTCGTTGTTTAAAGCTGGAGTCAAACAGGAAGGTGTACTCTAGATTGTCGCTATTATGTATTCTTTTCAAAATAAAAATTACTCTTATTCATTCACCGTTATCTTTAAATGCAAGATATTTTTCTGGATTACTCTTATTCTTAGCATTCAGCCCTCACGGAAATTCCTTGATTTCCATCATCTTCGAACTATATTCAGGCCCGGTTTTCTAATATATAATTAATCTGAAAAGAAATATGACATAGACATTTCGTTAACATGATATTAACTGAGAGTTTAAAGTTCCTACGTTGTATCAGATTATTGGTAAGTTGACGTGAGCGTCATCTATGGAAGAAAGGGTTAACTTTGGTTCTATTACCTAGAAAAATAACTAGAGAATATAAAACCGGGGCTTAATCTCAACTCTCGTAGACGGCATACTGAAGATAAGCTAGTCATAGTGAACGGAAATTATATAAGCAGTTATTTAGAGAAAAATTACTCTTCTCCTAAAAGTTAACTTATCATATGTTCGACAGTTAAACGAGCAAGTTGAAATTCTGAAAATCATAATCAAGAATACGATTTTGGCGTTGAGTCTACATTTTTTAAAGTACCCATCATTTGAAAATCGTACGATGTAAGTTTCGAAATTGTTCTCTTTTTATTATTTAAACTGATTAAATATTGAGAAACCCTTCAAAAAGTAATAAAACAGCGGGGATTAGTAACTCCGCTTTTTCATCTCAGGGTACATACTTATCAGCATATTTTTTAGTTTTACCTCAACGTAATCTGTTAAGAACGGTCTTGTCTTCACCTGACCAACCAATGAAGTTTCCAGCGACGGTAGAAGAGATCGGCGGATTTCGAAAATTTTTAAGATTTGGGATTTAATCTTCTTTTCACGTTGTAGCTGTTACCAGTTAGGGCAGAATTTTGTTTATGATTTTTACTTAACACTATATATGGGCCTTGGTTTGTATATTATTTCATTGCAACGATTCATCATAAAAATTGCGAGTTTAGCGTTGAAATGTTATTTTTTAATTGCACCTGGTGTTGAATATTCTGAAGAAAAAGGACACTAAATATTTGCGGATGTGATTTGGTTATTCATCCCGCAAGTGAAAACATTTGATATTTTATGTAATATTACCCGGAACAAGTTACTTGAATGGCAGATAACTGTCTTCTAACGCAAGGCAATACTGAAAAAATGATAAGGCTCAATCGTCGCTCGTCAAACATAAACCCACTGTCTCTACCAGTTTGAATTGGTAATGGAAAACGCCGTCCGCATGAGGTTATTGTTAACCTGTGGTGGAACATAGTATTTACTTTTTGATTTCTATATGCAATTTTCTTTGAAAAACCAAGGACCAACCATTTGAGTGTGTGTCGTTATTCTATCGATGAATGCAATATGAAATTGTTCCTCGAAGAGACCCTCTATTGACATTATTCATTGATCGGTACTTGACGTTGCTTCATGTTTCTTGTTAGCAATTCACTCGTGTCCTGCTCAATAGATCGCCATGCGTTTCACCTGTGTCTTCTACAAGCTATGCTTATGTTCCCTCTGATGAGTATCTTTCATTTAAATCATTGAACGTTTCAAATTCGCAACTCTTTTACTTGCTCCCTCCTCTTGGAACATTTTAGCCTTCCATATAAACCGGGTGTCCGTTTGATTTTCTCTGCTTTAAGCATCCCATCGTATCTCGATAGACCCCGTCTTTAGAACGCCATGTCGGTACGTGACTATGACATAGATATTGGTACTCATGCCACAAGCGGTATGGACGCTATTTGCAGTCTACAATAGTGCAAAATAATTTTAGGAAAGATCTTTTTTTTACCGGAATGAATACCTTTTTATTAATACAACACTTTGCTATTGCAACACAGATACATTGCTAACTTGAGTTTAATTTAGCCGGAAATAATAGTTTCACCGTGAAACAGATGGGTTTAAGAAATCTTTCTTTCCACGTATAATTGATGATTTAAAAAATATCGCAAAACAACTGACATCTATAATTACGTAATACCCTGCGTAACACCTAAGGGGCGTGTGGAAATTACACCAGCCACGTAAAAGGGATAGGGAAAATGAAAACGGAAGGGGGAGAGGACAAATCTGAATAGCATATTATTGGGTTGTCTTAGTGTCTCGCTCTGTGTATATCATAGTCACCATTAGCGTGTGAAGAGAAGAAATTGTTGCACCTTACAGTTCGGCAGCGTACCTCTCTTATTTTCTCACTTCTACCAGTTTTAAAGCTCCATTGCAGGGTAAAATTAATATCCTTCGTTCCATGCTGAAACTAGCCTGATAAACACTTCAAAGTAACTTAAGCCTATTGTGTAGCCTCCAAGTATCTGTTGGATACAAACCTGTCAAAATAAATCTAATTTTTCCTCCCTTCCCTCTCTCAAGGTCCTTCTCTGTCCCCTTCTTTTTTATGGCTGATGCCGTAATACCCTCTGCCACACCCCTTTTAAATTTCTTTTACCATTCTGAGTCTAAAGTCTGAGCCTTGGCCTGAATTCCTTTAAAAAAGAAAGTTCGTCACTATCATTCTGTTTAAAGCCATGGCTTCCCCTGAAATAATCTAATTGTGATTTAATTTAAGGCAATGGATACTCACTGCATCTTCCCAGAGTCCCAATTACAGCCCACGATGAATATTCTCATATCCTCGCAAGTTTCTAAGTTAACATTTTGATTAGACTCTGCAGCATAGTAGATAAACATTACAGAGATTTTTAGCTTTTCCATTTGATCTTTTAGTCGGATGTTCCTGGCTAAGATGGCATTCTCTTACGGATATATAATGAGGAACTTTATATTCGAGGTCTGCTCCTTGTGAGCAACGCCGAAGGCTTGAAATAAACCGGCATTATCTTTTAAAACCTCGTGGGCCTTTGGTCTTTTCCAAGAAAATTTTTAAAACTTTTGACCGTAAGTTTCAAAGCGTGTGTATGTATTTTTCCAGGGATTAATTATTCAGGAAACAGGATGTGGAGCAAAAGGCCACTGTTTTCTAAGTTTGTAGTTTTACTTTTGTGATTGAATCCGAAAGGAAGACATTGTTCCTCGGATCTTTTTTTCTGCGTCCGCTAAGCTCTTACAGCCTCTCAAAGTTGAGATTTTTCGGGTCATATATTTTGCAGGAACCTTTCTCGAGAAAAAGAAATTTCTTTCTTCCTTTTTTTCGGGTCAAGGGTAATCCATGCCCCAATATGGAAATGACGTTCTATCCAGGGTTACTAGTTTTATTTCCCGAACAACTGTGATTCTGCCATTGTAGTAATGAAATATCAGTAAGCTCACGCAACAGGTGCACATGCACAATAATATTTAATTTTACAGCCCGTTGGACATAATTTGTAATGAGATTTTTAATGGAAGTAAACGCGTGCAACCTTCTTTGATTCTCTTTTGGAATGCAAAATGTATCAGCTTTGGCAATGTTTTGCTAATTTCCGTATCTATGTACTTTTCCCGAAAGATATCGATCCATGAAAGGACGGAAATATTGAGGAATAGAGGAAATATTTATGGAAAGCGAGATTATTTACTTATGCCTGTCGTTGTACAAAAAGTTTGGCTTTTTCTGCTTCCTAGGTCTACAGTTTTTTTCAACGCTTATGATTGACGTCTGCGTTTTATGTTTAAGTTGCGAGTTTTAATCTTTTTTCAGCCATATCTTTTTAAAACAAGATTTTGCGATATATTCTTATTATTACCCAAGCCTAAGTTTTCAATTCCATGTAATATCGTCTATGTTTCCTGAGGAAAAGTAAAATGCTTAGTTAAATGTGTACCTGAGAATAAATCAATTAAGCAAATATTTAAATCAGATTTTTGCTGGCAGTCGTAGGGAGTATAAGTTGTTAAAACCGTGGCTATTGTCAAACTTGTGCTGATTCATAAGGTAGGTAAAAGAAATGAAAGTAATTTGGTAGTTATGACCATGACCATGTCTGATTCGAAATCAGTAAGTTCGAGTCTTTAAACGGAGTAATTTTGTATTGCTGCTAACTTCATCACATCATCCCATTATAATTTTAAGGTATGTCAGTCATTTTAAAATTCAGCTAGTTATTCTTTTATTTCATTCAGTGATAGGTGTGGATTCAAATAAAAATGGCCGGAGTAATGTAAATGAATCGGCTAAGGGAGGAATTCGCATTCGTAGCCAGAGGGACAGGAATGAGGCATTAGCGTAATGGGTAAAAAAAGAAGGGACAGATATACCTTTCAAAGCTTTGGTAAACAACGTAAGTCAGCACGCCAGATAAACTCAATGGTTTTGTAACTAGTCGAGATATCTTGTTGGTGCAAATCATAAGGAAATATACTCATACTTCGACCTCAATAGAAAACGCGCAAGCCAGTTCATCCCTTTACTGGATAATCTTTTTTCATTTCCTTTAGAGGAAAAAAGCATAATTTCTGTGTCTGAATGTGAGACTAACTGTTCTTAAATGCGTCAAATTATATAAATTTACTTCATAATTCTTGAATTCAACTAATTATAATTACTTTTGTAACAATTAGGCTTGTTTTATTGGGTTATGCTTGATGCTCACATTTATGATTCACATAATAATATGGAATCAAACTGAAATTTCGCCTATATTGACACTTATTTTTCGTAAAAATGTATAATTGCATGTGTTGTGACTTATATAATGATACCGAGTCATTTGTCGAACAGTAATGTCTATAGAAAAAAGTGCATATTATGATGAAATCGTGCTGTAAAATGGCTGATGGCTGTAAAGATTTAAGTTATAGGTGTAGCAAAACTAGCTGGCACTCGCTCGTACATATAATGACGTCAGGGAGAGGAAATCATGCAAGAGAGGAGGACTAAAGATCCTAAGGTTCTCTCTGGAAGTCCCAAACTGAGTCCTTCGATAACTTTTCCCACTCATCAACGCTAAATTCGTCCTCAGTGACTTTAAACGTCCAGCTGGTGAATGCCACCAAGTTTCACTATACCTATAACTCTTATCCATCTGAAGTCACATTAGTTGGTATATCAGCTCTAACAATCATTACGATAGTGAAGTCCGTACTGCCATTACAGGCGTAGGATTTTAGTTACCATATTGTCAATGAATTTGTAATAACTATGGTTCGATAAAGAAATTCTTTTAATCGAGGAAACTAGATTGTGTACAGTCTGGCGAGTGTTTTCAGTAACATATTTAAAGTCACGACGAAACAGTTTCCATCCAATAGACCAGTTAGTGATAATATCACTTCAATATCCAGAAGAGAAACACGGTTCTTGTACTCAATCGTTCATCTCAGCGGGAAATGTAACGAATTCCTTCGCAAAAATCTCCGCAGCAAAAATGAGCCGCACTGTAAACTCGAGAGAAAGGCGAATCCGTTCAAAGGATTGGCTTTGGGTAGCACTCACTCAAAAAAATCCAGCATTTGGGAAAGAAATGTCGCCTCGACAGCCGCTTCAGTTTAGTCTCAAAGATCCACCTCACCACTTAATATCACGCTTGTGATCTTGGAGACGAGTGAGAAGGATAGGCGACGTTGGCTTCCGACTCTTTCATATTCATGAAACCCTCATCTTGATTAGATTACTTATCTAGAATCTGGTAATCGATGCGATAAGAAAAGAGTTTATATGTGGTTCAAGTTAATTTTAAAAGAAAAATGGTTTTTTGATGTATTTGATGATGATTCTGTGGTCGGATATAAGGTGCCGTAGGAATGAAACCTAGTTTTGGAACCTTATGATTCTCCGTTATATCATGTTAAACCCAGAAAATAGTTAATGATTTAGTAATGAGTTCACATTAGTAGATTAACGATAGTTAGGTTGTTATTATTCATTAGGCTTTTGCTGTCAATTCATTAAGATTATAGGTATAAGGTAAACAATAAAATTAAAAACTTTCGGAAAAATATATTTAACATTAAAACCATGGATGATTTTAAAAATATTTTTTTATCCAGCATGTGTCTTGGGCTTTGGTGTCCATGAAAGTTAATTATTCCATTTAAAATCATCAGGATAGAAAGGGTTAATGCTATGTGCCATGGTTTTTACCGTTTATGTTATTTTAATGTAGTATCGAGTCAAATTTAGGTCAATTTCTACATCCCTAGATTTATTAACTACGCAAGAGTAACGTGCGTTATCATATAGTAGTGATAATACTATTTATAGTACAATATAGTCATATAGTACTGGCAGTGAGCACGCAGTTTGGTATTTATGCCTCTGTGTTCTTTCCAATTCTTTTTTATTGTTACGAATTTTTTGTTACATTCTTTATTACCATTGCTATTCATTATTATTGATTTATTGTGGCGATTTGAGATGTGTTTTTTGTAGGATCGTTTATTGATTTATAAAAATTTTATATAAGAAGCGTTGAGAATATTGTAAAACTTCACTTAGTCCTTTTTTCGGTGGTTGTAATTGTTTGTTGAAAAATCACTTGGTAAAATTCCGCACTTTAATTATGAAAAAACCGACCCAGGTTTCGGCAACTCAGTGCCATTTTCAAGGTGAGGTGGCCGAGTATATATACCTTGGGGGGTGGAGGGGGAGTGAGGTAAAAGGAATGGGAGGAACAGGGAAGGGGTGTCTGCAAAGTTGGAATCGTATTTCTAACTTTGCAGAACATTTATGCTTGATCAACCATTTTAGCAATTTTGATTATGAAATTTTACATACAGTTGACAAAGGCTATAAGCTGGATTTTTTAGAGTAATTTGAATTTGTTAACTTCCAAAGTAATTTATGTTATGACCATATGTTCCTTATACCTTATAGGGTGGAGGGGAAGGTAGGTAAAAGGAGTGGGAGGGGGGGGAGTTGCAAGGCCAGGAGTTGGGGGGGGGGAGGGAGTTAGGGTAATCCTGGGAAATTGAAAAGATAGAAGCGGGAGGGATGAGTCAATCTGGGGTTCTTTTTGTGGAGGAGTGAGAACAACAGGTTGAAGGACGATTGTTGGTGACTACGAGGGCAGGAGGTTGTGGGAAGGGGGGATACTGATTTTTGGGAGAAGAGAACATATGGTCATTACATAAAATACTTTGGCAGTTAACATTTTCAAATTACTCTTAAAAATCCAGCTTTTAGCCTTCGTCAACTGTATGTAAAACTTCATAATCAAAATTGCTAAAATGGTTGTTTAAACATAAATGTTCTGAAAAGTTATAAATACGATTCCAACTTCGCAGGCACCATTCCACTCCTTTTATCTCCCTCCCCCTCCACCCTAAAAGGTATATATACTCGACCACCACACGATCAAATACCTTGAAAATGGCACTGAGTTGCCGAAACCTGGGTCGGTTTTTTCGTAATTAAAGTGTGGAATTTTACCAAGTGATTTTTCAGAATGCATATTAATATTTCCACAGAGTTACGCCGGAAACGTTGTAATTGTTGTTTGGGAAATTGGTTTGAAGAAACAAAGAGATTTTATGCACATTCACTGAAACATAAATGATAGCAGTGATAGAGTTGTTAAGTAATCTTCACCGCTTAAAAAGTTAGTAGAATGGTTCAAGTTCAAAAAAATAGCTGAAGGTAGTAGTGATGTCAGACTGTCAGTGATGGTCAGACTGAAGGATTTTGATATATCAGTGTCGAGAAGAATTGAGCTAGTAACTTGGGAAGTGAAGAGAACAAAGGATCTGTGGGAGATAATGAGGAAGGAGTTGAGATTAGTGGTGGAAATGCGGGAAAGGTAAGAAAGTGGTCCGTGGACTTGATGGTCGCCGCCGTGACCACGAATTAACTACTATAGAAGATGATAGAGGGGAGAATGTAATAAAATGGCGAAATAATGAAGGAGAACTTTTTCACGGAATATGTGTAGCCAAAGAGCTCCAAAGAAATACGAGCTGGAGCATTGAGCATATCCAGTTATTGGATGTTTAGCATAGAGACTGGTCATAAAATCTACTAGTCAATTGGAAGAATGATGATAAACGTTAAATTTATGCTACTATAGAACGTCTAAACGAAGGATTGTCTCACAATTACCCCATACATTTCAAAGCAAAGAACTTGGTGTTTAAATCGTCTCTCTCTTATTTTAATCTCTGCTTTCTCGATAAAACCCATTCCATAACGGCAACTCGAAATAGGAAAAAGAACGAATCTCGGCAAAATTTTATAGCCAGTATTACTTCACATAATGATGGCACAGCATGTGTGACAGGCGCATGGCATAGTAGAATTTGCCTCTCGCCAGGGAAGCAACAACAATTGCTCCGGTCGGCACCGCATCCATTGTTACGTACGGCTCGGGGTAATGCTTCGGGCAACAATGGGGTTTATACGGGCCGTGAAATATTCAACGAATGGACATAATTCAGTGCAGGAGTGTGGTTCCGGTTTTTTTCACTGTCTTTTTTATTTTCTATCTTCACTCCTTTTTTTATTTCAACCGATACGTGAATCGCGCAGCCATGACGTCGTGGGTCCGTTATGAATTCACGAGACACAAGGCCTTTCCGTCGCTTCTTATTTTTTTTAGCTTTTTACCGTTTTATTTCCTATTCCGGTCTCCTTCCGTTTCTACGGCCGGCCCTCAAGTGCGTTGCCGGTCGAGAGTACGTCCCTATACCCTGGGATTGCCGCGTGATTGGACCGTACTTTTTCAGGTGCTGGTCGCCACCTCGCCCTTCCATTCTCCTGGGTATGTTACGTATATTGAAACGTTTTTGGTTCCATGGACGAGCCCCTTACTTGTGGGAAACGTTTATGAATCCGTCAAAGAATAGTATTGGCTAAGGATCATTTTGAGGGGTATGTCAGCGCCAAAACATACGTAAACAAAGGAGAATGTGGAAGATCGTCGGGAAGAAGCCAGTAATTGTCAGTTTAACGACGTTAAAAGCTGTAATAAATAGAAAGTAATGACTCGAAATAGAGTTGAATAAAGCAATTCTGAGATAACTATTAATTCAGGTAATAATCCAAATTTTAACAATCCAGTTTTATATTGGGAAATCTACGAACAAAAATGTATTTTGATTGAAGTTGCTCTCACTCATCTCTCATAAATCGCATAAATATATTTGGAAATACGATTTATAATCACGTCATTTAAATTTACATAGTTAGCGTGAATAAAGTATGTATTAAATAGTATTCATTGAATGGAGGTTGAGTGATTCAGTTATAATATTTTTAGGAAATATATAAAAACGGATGAATGGTTGACTTAGGATTTTTATATATTTAAATAGTACCCATAAATAAGTATTTTAAGAGGAATATGTGTCTTGTCTGTCCTGTATTTTGAATAAATGTGGTTAAAAGTATTAAGCTGAAGTTTTTCAATTTTGGCCATTGGTATTTTAAGACAAAGGATTATCTTAATCAATTTTCTATGTCAAATCGCAAATATAGGCCACTTCTTGCGTTGTATGTTAGCCGTCCGATTAAAGGACGACTTAACGTCATTTAAAATTAACTTAGATTTTCCAATTACTTTAAAATGAGAATATATAAGTAAAAAATCCAAATTGATGAGGTATCATGTTTTACTTTAAATTATCTATTTTTTTATTTTTCCACTCTAATTGTTTTTAGACTTTCTTGGTACGTTTTTACGTAGGTGCGAATTTAGAATAAAGTGTATTATTTAAAAATACGAGACAATAGCGTTCTTATTGGATAATTTATTCGAAGAAGCTTGATTGTCGGTGTATAAACTTGCGTTTATTTATTTATTTTTCTCGGTAAAATCTCTTTTATAATACAATGTTGAAATTCAAGCGGAGTAAGTCATAGGAACAGTATCTGATATTTAAAAAATAGTGGATTTAGAATGAAGCGCTTGTGCTTAACAGACAGCCTAAAGTTATGCGTAACAGATTGATCCTTGATGCTGCTGAATTTTGAGTTCGTTCTCAATATAATTACATTATTGGAGCTCAACTCTTCATTGTATTATCTCAATCTGCGCCAGTCACGTAGTAGTTTAGACAGAGTATACGATAGAACTTGGGGAACGAGACGAGGAATCACGGATGCAGGCAGCGCAGTGAGAGACTCAATCTCGTGCAAATTAATGATCTTGCAGGTCACACACTAACGGAATTGCGTAACCAATATGAAGCACCTCCTCACCTACAGTTGCTACGGTTTCCGCAATTCAGCGGTGAAGCATAAACGACGAATGTATGGAAAATGCATATGTGAATTATTGAAATTTCTGTATAGTTTAATAAAAATTATAATTTGGCTGTTCCGAAATATGGATGAAATACATTTGACGCATAGATGGGAATAAACGGAAGTAGGGTTGGGGGTCACCCAACACCCCTCGAGTCGCATGTTCTGGTACCGCCTGGGTGGATTTTTCAACATCGAAGACGTGATTGTTTGTGAATGTCCATTATTGTTTGCTACAGAATGCACGCTGTTCAGGCTCCAAATGCTGTTTTCAGGTAATTGGTGTGTAACTAAATGTAATAAGTGACTTAAGGCGTGAATATTTCCAACGTTCATGATGAATAAACATTGGCCATGTACTTTTTTTACATTTATTTTATTGATCGACCAAGGTTCCAACATATTATTCTCACCTACCTTGATAATGACATAGCATCTACTCTAATGCTGTTCTCCTTACACGTTACTGTCTAATAGCGTGATAATGACACTTGGTACACGCTTCATAATTGGCAAGGTAGGTGTACCTAATATGTTAAAGCCTTAATCGATCAATTAAATATGTGTAAAATAGTACAGGGTTAATGATTGTGCATCGTGAAACGAGGAAGTGCTAGGAGAGGTATGGGTGGTTGGAGTGTTGCCTTTGGAAATTAGTTATTGCCAGTGTAGGCATATGGGGTGGGTAATTTGAGATAATGGGATGTTAAAGGACGGAACGCGAGAGAAAGTGAAGATGGCGATCAACCTCTTTACAACTTTACAACCTCTACCTTGCTCATTTCGAGCAAGGTAGCACTTCCCACTTATATCTCGTTTTTACCTGTTTGCGTGGAGTGTGGTCATCTAATGATTACAAAGTATAACTCTTAGCTTTGACAAGTTTTGCTCTTGGTTATCTTCGTATTCATAAGGAGAGCAATTCAAGTCTTGGTAGAAAGTCATGGAAATGGGGGCATAACAATGACTATTCATACTGATCAGTATTCCTCTGAAATTCCGCGAAGTAGGAATAAGATCAGCGTGATATTCTAGGTAATTTCTAACTATTATCATGGAAGTGGAATGAAAGCTATGAATACCTGATGGAAAATTTGTTAGTGGAAACGTTTATGTAAGAGAAGGCAGAATGTAGGTAGATTTCCCCGATTTAAAAATTACTTTCCTCAAACCGAATTACAGACTTTACATGTTCAAATTTCAAAGACCTATTTGATTGGAAAAACACATGTAAAAATGCTGGTTCAGAGGTGGGGAGATCCTGATTATTTATTCAATCAAGAAAAAAAAGCCGTAGTTCAATCGATTACGGGCGAATTCTGGATTCGATAAACGCATGATACTACCAATGACTTTGTAAATAACTTTTCTCGCATGAATATGTGCCTCTTGGAAATGGAACTTCTAATATGGAACTTCTAATATAACTAATGGAATATGTGCCTAAATGAAATGGCATCTGTGGGATATATACTCTCCTGGATTTTTTTTCTAGAAAATCAATTCTGTCTTACTAAACATGTTATTACTTGTTTCTGCACTCTTAACGCCAATTGGCAAACAAGATCCAAAGTTGATGGTGCAAGTAATCATTTTTTATTGAAGTCCCAATTTTTTTAGATTGAAATAATGCAAGCCCCATGTGTAAAGAAATCAGTAGTAACTTCAAAGTTGATATCCTTAAGTTATAATGCTTACAATAAATCGATGTCAGGAGTAAATGTTGTCTAGAAGCATTGCCACGTACACTGAAAGCAAAATTTCTCCCATAACTTCAGGGAATCATGTTCTGCACCCGGAGAAATATCGAAGCGTGGAAACTTGGAGAAGTGGTTGTCATAAATTTGATGTGCTGATAATATAGAAGATGCATTGGCCATCGCTCGCTCTCCAGCTCCTGATCGAAGTATCCAGTCCTAGAGGAAGCATCTCCAAAAAGGCCACTTTGAGGTAATTCCAGTTATGCTCACAATTTTTCCAAAAATGTACTTTACACGAGTGTTTATTTTTTATTCGTTAAATATCCATATATAAGTGGAATACAATGGTATTGTAATGGAATTGCGAGCAAGAGATGAGCCGTTAAAGGCAAAAGTGGTGTAAGTCATTTTATTCATATTTTTGTTAAGCATGCAGAAGCATTCCTCTACCTTTTTTTCTGTTTTGAGCATGATTGTTGGGAGTCCTGCTTCTGTGTTTTTACTCTATAAAGCATCATTAAGGCTTTCATTTCCTATATCTAACTTTTCAAAGCATATAAATTTGACGTACAGCATTCATGTTCTTCATGGCTCAAATAGTGCAAAATTGTGCAATATGTCACGAAAATAAGAATGAAATATGTAGTATCTACATAGAAATGTCAGACTGGTCGTAACATTTTCCGACCATAATTGTATTTTCGCAAAAGCCTACTTCTCCTTTTGAGTTACTTTCTTTTGCCGTTGTGGTGGGTGGATTTTTGCCAACTCCTGTCGCAAAACAATTGCGCGCCCAAAAAAAAACACGAATCGTATCTTTTTCTCCACGGCGAATGGGTGCACACGCCAGGATTCTTTTTCGTTTCAACTTTTTTTCCTAAAGTCCGTCCTGCGACTGCACTTATCGCTTGTGGTTCACACACACGTACATACCTACAAACACACGGACAAACTCGCTAGTTCGCACACCCTATTCTCCCTCTCTCTTTCTCTATCCGCGCGATATCGGCCGGCACTCAAGTCAAAAAGTTCCAGCTCACGGTCAGTGGACAAACTAGAAATCCGGCGTTGGCGCAGTCTGAATCTTTCATGAACGTCCTGATTTCCTCCTCCTCCATTCCCCTCCCTCTCTTTTTCTCTCTCCCTTCCCAGCATTCCCACTGCTTCTCTCTCTCCATCTATATCTCTCTCTCAATCTTCTTTCATAGTGACTTCTACCGTCCCTTCTGACTTTAGGGAGACTGATATCCATCCCAACTGCGCCGTGGCACCATTCGGAAAACTTCCTACTTTCCGACCACAAGTTCCCAATCCTCTCTCTCTCTCTCAAACCTATTCTCTTTTCATCGTCCCTCTTTCCCTGTGGTCTCATATTGCTCCGATTTCCCTCCGAATGCCAGTTCTCCAATTTCAACTCTCAGATTAAAGAAGAGAGTAGATGGAACCATAAGGTATTAAGTACCTATTGTATCTCGGGGTGGTATTAATTTTGATTAACGTAGTACATCTACATACTACCCTCTGAACCGCCGAATAATAGTGTGGCAGGGGGTGTTAGGACACCAGCCTTGAAAGAGGAGGTAATAGGGAAAAGGAGGGAGGAGAGGAAAGAGGTGAATTGCCTGCTAACGATTCATCTTATGTTATTCAGTTTTTTTAATTAAAAAAATACATTTTAGTAAAATAATTAATTATTTAATTAATGGCTATGACGCGGATAAAGATGTAGACGACATACTACGAAGATGAGATTGACATCTACTTCTGCTTAAAATTTATACGATCCACCGTACTGGCTTGTGATAGGTGGTAATAGGGCACCAGCCATGAAGGGGCAGTGAATAGGGAATATGAGAGGGTATGAGACAAATATAAATTGTATATTAGCGATGTCTTATACTAGTGTCGAACTGTTTACGTAATAATCACTAATGGGGCGTGGAAAGAAGGAACATAGAATATAATATAATTTATTCCAACCGAATAAAGATACACATACTCTAACAAACCACAAATAGGGTGAAATTAGGTACCCCAGAAGAAATACTTTCTTTTTTTGGGGTTGCCATTCCTAGGGGAAATTGGCTGAAGTTATTGGCAGATATCATTCACCAAAATTACTATAAAATATTACATATATATTTTCTATTATAACAGTTTGTTTTGGAATTAAAATAAAGTTCAAGATTCACACAATACAATGAAATAAGTATGCGTACAATACAAGAAGCGCACCATGGTTTTTAGCATATATTCCAAATCATTTTTCTGTAGCAAACAAATTTTCAGTTTTCTGAGGAAAGTAGTTTTATTACTAATTGATGAAATCTCATTTGGAATTTTTTGATAAATTGAAGGGGCAATGAAATCATAGAAATATTTTTGGCTTCAATATTGGGTTTAGGTGTAGTATAATAATGAACATCTCTTAATCTAATACCTTAAGGACACGGTTTATAATTTAGACCAATATTTGCAACTATCAGTTCCACAGTGTCTCTCTCATTTTGTCACTCCTAACAATTCTAGAGATATAGCGCGGAGACAATATTATATCCTCCGTGTCGTACAAAAGGTCGCCTGATCTAAAATTTTCAAGTAATGTAAGCCTAGCATGTAGCCCTATATACTGTAACGGGTCCCAACCATCAGCTGTGTAACACTTTCTTCTCGCTTGTACTACGTTTTAACAAACACGGCATTCCTTTTTATTATATTTACTTCGCGGATTAAATATTACCGTAAATTTTACTTTTCGCCCTTATATTTATGTGTTTGTGACTGAGGAAGTTATTGTGAGCGTTTTTTTCTCTTTATTTGTATTTGGAGTAATTGATTTTTTCATCCTCTCTTGGTACACCTATCTTTCCTATTTGCATCTTAAAATTTAACCTGGCTTTCTTACCTCTCGTGCCCTGCTAAGATTACGGCCTCGAGGATTCTCATTTCCATTATGATCTTATACGTCAAATTAGGATAAATCAGCTCAATTTTTACTCGAAAATGCGTCTATTACTGAATTCGATACCGATCTGTGACTTCGCATTACGCATTCACGATGATCGATGGCGCAAAATGCGTGTAAATTATAGTACAATAACGTTCTTTTTCGACGAAATCATTGTTATTTATTTAAGAATATTAAGTTTACATACAAATAGTTTTGAAAACTTCGCATGTTCTCTATCGTACAGATAAAAACTTTCGTATAAGAAGAAATCAGCCTTAATGCAAACTATTCGTTAGAATTTGATTTTCTTAACAATAGAATGACCGGGGACGGTCAATTGACCGTTCGCGTTTTTATTTTGCGCAACACTTCGTTATCTTTCGATTTATGAGGCTGAGTTTTTTTTTACTTTTATTATTTTGGAACAAATAATGTGAATATGAGGTTTTTTGGGGGGGGAGGTGCTTCAGGTCAAGAGCAATTCCAGCTTTTACCTTAAATGACCGCGAGCGGTCATTTGACCGTTCTTGTATTTTATACCGTCATTTAGATCTCCTTGTCGATTCTATGTGCCAATTTGTCAAATATCATATCATGCACCTTACCAAAAACCGACACCAATCAAGTTTGACTCTTATGTCTTCAAAGCAGTTTTTACGTATGATTTTACCGTTCATGTGAAGGAGAGACATATTAGCAAAACCATAGTATGTTGCGTCGTAAAGAGTCACCACTAAACATTTTATGGGCAGTGGTGATCACTTCTTTAGCTGAAATGCGCTGTTATGTTTGTGCAACGCTGCTGGCAGCCAAGGCAGGCACCGCCGCACCCCTGCTACCCCTGCCCGCCGCGTAGCCTGCAGGGCTGCCCGTGAGAGCCAGGGGAAGACCTTTCCTCGACGTGGTACAATACGCGACCGTATGTGAAACGCTCCATGGACAACGGCTTCCCCCTATCTAGCTTGCAATTGTTTGATTGTGAACCTATACTTACAATTAGGCTTATAAAAAATGCACAGAAACGGAGGCGTGTCGCTTAAAACGCGATGACAACTGGTCTTTGGAGGAAGTTGACGCTTTTATTGCCATACTGTACGCGCGCGGGGCGTTTGGCGCACGGGGATTACATATCCATACTTTTTGGGACAAAAACTGGGGACCCCCTATCTTCTCCAAAACGATGGGAAGAAATAGGTTCAAGGAAATAATGAAATTTATAAGCTTCGATGAATTGTATCGCCTGCTATAAGCTTACTGAGAACATTGCCATAGACGAACAATTGTTACCATCCAAGTGTAGATGTCCCTTTACCCAATTCATGGGTAACAAGCCAGACAAGTATGGAGTTAAGTACTGGATGGGAACAGATGCAAAGGAACGTTACGTGTTGAATTCTATCCCATACTTGGGAAAGGACGAGTAGAGACCAACAGAGCAGAGAGTTCCGGAAAATATTACCCTGCGCCTGCTCGAACCGTTCTTGGATAAGGGTAGAAATGTCACAACGGATAATGTTTTCACATATTTTTCCCTAGCTAAAGAGCTTGCAAAACGCAACAAAAGTATTGTTGCTACTCTCAACAACATTCGAAGGGAAGTTCCTCCTTCTGTGAGAAAGCTAAAGATCCTTTACACACTATAATTATTTACGAACATGACAGCGTTACCTTGACTTCTTACCAAGGTAAATCTTCCAAGAATTTGCTGATCCTTGAGATCAATGGGGCTTCTGAATAGAAAAAACCAGAGACAGTTGAATTCTACAAAGTGTAGAGTTGACACTGTTGATGGAATGTGTCGCAAATACAGTGTCCGGGCCGGGGCATACCGATAGCCTGTCAACGTGTTTTAGAATATACTCGACTTAGCAATGATAAATGCAAATATTTTGTACAGGATTGTATATGGCTCGAAGATGACCCGTAGAACTTTCATTATGAAAGTAGTTGAGGAGCTATCCGCACTTTATATTTCGAAAAGAACTGGCGTTCAACCTTTGGGATCTCTTCCTCCATTAGGCAAGGAGCGCAAACAATGCTAGATTGGTCTCTGTAATCAGAACAATACAAAGTACATTTGCTATGGGTGCTACAAATACATGTGTGGACACTGTGAAAGTAATCATGCAAAAAGTGTTCATAAGAATAAAGAAATACTTAACTTAAGACCGCATTAATAGTGCTTCACTGTAACGCTGTCTTTTCTAATTTATTTTTCTCCGATATACCTAATGTCTTAATCCAAAAAAATACAATATATAACGTGTTTTGAAATGTTACTTAAGTTTTTAAACACATGACGTATTATTTTTACCGTTGAAAATGAGACACATTTTTATTTTACAATAAAAAATTTTATCAGTTTAATTAATATTGTGTGCAGTGTACAATATATTTTGCTTAACCGTAGCACATTATCAGATCACTTCTACACTCGTTAGGAAAAAATTACGAAGGTAAAACGTACGAAAGAGCACAAGAAAACGGGGAACGGTCAATTGACCGCTGGCGGTCATAGTAGGTATGCGGCTTACCCTGCTCATTCTAGTGTTAATGACCACCTTTAATTCGGGCAGTATTTTTTCCTAATTAATATTAGCTCACTAATTTATTTCTAGTAATTGAAGAGGAGAATTTACTCACGCGAAATATTGAAATTCCCACTTATCAATTATCAATATTGATGGATAGAACTGCTGCTTATTATATATTTTTCCATAATCAAGATAAAATAAATTCAAATGTTGTGAATGAGCAATCGTTGTTAATTGCACAATTCTTCTCATTATATAATGACTAAAAAATTGTTATAGAGATTCCCAAAATTTGAGTAATTCCAATGCATGAGACAAGAAATAGTAGAGAATACCATGAGTCTGTTACACTCATCGGCACCATAATGTTTAATAATTTCTTGTAAAGGGATGATGATAGCCATGATAGAGGGTAGGATGTTAGATAAGCGGCAATAGTGGAAGAAAGAGGATAGGAGGATAGGTTTTAAAAGAGTTAGGACTTTAGCATAGACGAAGAAAGAAATCGTGTCAGGGAAGCATGGCTGGGAGCCTGCGCCTGTATAAGTAAAATTTCTTTTTCTGCCACTTAAACCGAACTCAAACTGTAGATTGCTTTACTATACTTAGTATCTAGAATGGCATCTTTTACTGCATGATGTAATTTCTGTTTGATGATGAACCATAATTTATGACAGGCATCATTCTATGAATGGATTTGTTAATTTTTCAATACGCTAGATGAGAGCGTCTCTTAAAAAATATCTGATAGTGCCTTGTTATTTCATTCTCTCTGGTCATTGTTGTATCCTACAGTCACTGTTTAGGCCGTGTACCAAAAAGAGGCCTTGTGAGGAGAAGTAAGCCAGTCGTGTATTGTGTTACTATCTGCCGTGTTCCTAGAAATGTTGTCAATGATGACCTGTACCTCCCTATCTTCATCCACTTCAGTTCCTCTCGGGGTCCCTTTTTTCTTTGTTTCAATTTGTATGCAATTTACTTAGGACACAGAATCAGCCAAGATAATCTTTCGTAGAGCTTTTCAATTGAATGAATTGGAAAATATTATTTACCGGTCAGAGAAATGCCTAAGAAAATTAAAAGTAGGGATTATATTACAGTCACTACATGTATAAATTGGTCAAATGTACATGAGTATAAAGCGGGAGTACCTAGTACTGCCAGAAACACGTTTTTTACTTCTGAAAAATTATAGTTACAGTCTACTGAACTTATATGCTTTAAGGATAAGGAACTTTAAGGTTAAAATCGCAATTCGCGCGAGTTCCGGACAAAAAATAGACACTTTAAATTCGGAATAGTTCCAAAATCATTAAAATACTTACATTTTAACATTTTAAGATAAGACATTACAATTTTTCCTGCATTTTAACAAGTTAATGTATTTGATACCTATGAATTGGGAGAGTTCGGCGTTATTAAAATTGGATCTGCTTTTATACAATTAATTTCGTTTATTCATTAAATATTTTTTATGGATGACATAATATGCTTAAGGATATTGTTAAAATGTTTCTGTGTGAGAAGAAAACGTTTGTGAAAATAAGTTAATTATCTCTCTCAGTTCCATTTTTCTCTTGTAATTTTTTAGCCAGTTCCCAAAACAGAGGTTTTGTTTGGAGAATTAAGCCAGTCATTTATAACTACTCTCTCTGCCGCTTGAATATGCATTTCTATGATGATCTTTCTCTCTCCAGCTTTCACCACTTCTGTTTCTCACTCAATTCCATGATATGCCAACTTCTCTCTCACCTAGCCAAGATTTAACTATAAAAGTATTTTGTTGAATTGGTTATTGATCACTTTAACTAGTGTATGCGTTTATATTATAGAAGTATTGTCAGAGGGAATTTAGGAAAATGTTAAGAAGCTTTTGAGTAATTATAACCTATCGATATTAATTTCAACCACATATGTAAGCGTGAGTTGTAATTGACTTAAGCAGTACATTGATAGTGTTTAGATTACAAAACCCGACGTATTACGGTATATTAGATCATGAGAATAAAATTGGCGAAATTGATTGCAGAACGGACAGGTTTAGGAATTTTTTAGAATGATAAGAGATCGTAATAGCTGTCACGAAGACTTTACAATTAAGTTCATGGATATGAAATGTAGCTAATTATTGTATTTACCCGTTAACACTTTTTTCTTACTCTGCTACGTAGTAATAACTGCATGACTCGTATCATTCCTGTATAAATCTTTTGCCTCTGTCCATTGATGTAGTTGCAAATGCATTAGTGCTCAGAGATTCTATAATATTGGTAGCATATTGTGTAGTGCATGTCGGTGAAATTTCACCTACTGTAGCATATTTTTAGGTTTTCGCTAATGCATTGATAGTCGTTATATCATATATATTTATCATATTTAGTGGAATATTATGAAGTGCGTGTTGGTGAAAACACGCCCTCTTCCTCTTACTTTTGCAGAGTATTATATAGATGTAGATTAGGGTTTGCTACCATGCGTTTTGCATTTTTTTGCAATATAAATTGTTTTTTTTACGTTTTGGTTTCATTTACCTTACGATGTTTTATGCTTGGTAGTGAATTTTATAAGGGTGTTTACAAAATAAATAAATAGTCGATATCTCGTTTTTGTATTCTGTCTCACGCCTTTGTTATGACATTTTACAAAATGGAGATTGGATGAGGAAAATTAAGCCGGTCGTGTATTGCCGCTCGGTCTTCCACTTCTGAATACATTTGTCTATGAGCCTGTCTCTTCCCATCTCACTGGATCACTTCTGCTCCTCACTCAGTCCGACTTCTCTGTCTCTCTTGGTTTCATTCCATATGCACTTTGCCCGTCTCCTCGGATCATCGCAGCTTCCAAGAGCAAAAAACAGCCACTGTCACTACCCCCGCATCTACGACGCCAAGTGATGTAAGATGATCTTCTCCCTAAAAGCAGCATGCAACCGTATTTCGAAACACTGGCTCACGAACACATTAGAGACTGTGAGGGTTACCAGAGACTTGAGGCTCCGAAAATGGACAGCGAAAACGATAAAGGAGGAAGTGCGACAACAAAAGTCGTCCTCACGATCTGACCATCAGATGGATGCGATATTCATACCCTCATGTTTGTTATGATTCCACATTTATTGTGTGCGACTCAAGTAACGTGGAAGGTGTAACCAATTGAGTGCGGTGTATTTTCGCGAAATGAGAGTCGAGTTAGTGGTTGTCTCTTGAGCGACTGACGAGAATAAGCAGTTAGGTTAGTTTAACAGCAATCAGCTTATTTTGTATTACTAAATCGCTCACCACGGCAAATACGAAATGCGCTGTATTGAGAGAACAGAGAGAATAGATTAACAATGAGAAAGAGTAAAACTCGCTTATGGCGAAAAATACGAAATTCCTAGTTTAGAGTGAACAGAGATAATACGCAGATAAGCTAGGAGAAATAATACCTTGAGTAAATCATCATTTATTCGATTTGCATATTCATATGCGGTTTTCTCTCTAACATGTTATTTTTATTTATTTTTTATTTTTCAAATGAACTATACATTCATTTTGCTAAATCACTCCCTTTTCTGCTCACTTTCGAACCCATCAAATTAAATAAATCCTAAATTGTCATTTTTTTACCTCACCAATTTGATTATATTACAAAAATATCAAAAGATAAATTGTAATAAAAGTAAGAAATGAACAGCGGAATAAATATGATAATCGATGTAAATCGTATCTCTGATATATTACCCTGAATTTCATTTATATTTCACAGAAATGTCAAAATGATAGTTGTGACGAAATCAGGAAAATTGTTTGGATATTATCATCGTGGAAGCAAAATCTGGGATGAAATTAAGACGGAAAGATCCCGAGAGTAGGTTGAGATCTTTTCATGTTGCTATAAGTATAAAGTAAATAAGACGGTGGACCGGATAGTCTGGTGATATGAGTGTTTTAATTAAATTATTTTTAGTATTAAAACCAAATACGATTCGTATTTTGATGGGGGATACTGATTTTACAGATAATTTCTATGGTGAAGTTCGGAAGAAGTCAGGATAGAAAGAGAAAGAGAGACTTTTTGAATTATTAAGGACTGAAATAATCCTTTAAGAGACTAACAATAAGTTCAATCTATCAATTCACCCTTATAACTCAAAACTACCGACATATGGAATGTTCATTGATTTCAAATAAAGCATAGTTCATCGCAGCGAGATTTTA
Organism: Pyrrhosoma nymphula; assembly: GCA_963573305.1. NCBI lineage: Eukaryota > Metazoa > Arthropoda > Insecta > Odonata > Coenagrionidae > Pyrrhosoma > Pyrrhosoma nymphula. The sequence goes on from OY754334.1 coordinate 46,406,298, forward strand.
ACCGTATTCACGGTGAAACATGAGAAGCGTGTAAAAAAAGAAGAAATGTATCTTCAGTTAAGATTACAGGAAAACATGTAATGTTATCCATTATGTTTTGCGATGAGCTTAAAATCTTTTTTAAGTGGGTTTTAAGTAGCCCAAGACCATCCTCTACTGGACTTAAGTAAGACATTACATATGAAGAAAAGTGTACGTTGACGTCTCTACCAATATCTTGATTATGTGAGCCTGATTGAAAGGAATGAAAATAAAGTGATCATGTTTATTAATCATTTTTGGGTACTGTATTAATTTTTGTCCTCACAGATACATGAGGAATGTGCAATCTGATGGGCATATGTCTTGTTCAATAAGCCCATGTTAGACTTCTCTTAATGGGTTTTCTGTTGCTTTTAGCCCAGAGGGGATAGACAATGCAGAAGACATTCATGAACTAATTCAAAAGTAGTCCACGACTGAATTCTCCTTGGAATACAATCACAGAACGTTCAATGTATGTTCAAGTGTAAACTTTACATTTGAGAATGTTCATTGGTCGCTCGTTTCCTATCCACAAAGTTTTACTCAAAAATGCTCCCTGGTTGAACATATGAAGAACAATTTTAAACCATGTATATTTGAATTGTATTACGAAGATTTTCATCCTAAATCGTACGAATATTCGTGGTGATGTTTAGTTTAATCATATCTCAAATGGTAATGTCGAAATGTTTTCATAGATTTTATTTTGACTTCTATTGCCGGCTCTTGAATAACGGAGTCTTTTGTGTTGCATGTGATCCAGAGATGTGCATGGTGTTTGCGGTGTGTTGAATTTTATCCTGTGGTATTATTTCCATTTTTACTTGGTTTCTAGTGGCTCACTAATATTGACTTGATATTCATCCTATATGGCAACAAAGGTATCAATTAATTAATGCCAGAAAAGAGTTATCGTGAATGGATAGTATTTTCTCAAACAATCGCGGCATTCACTTTTAAAAATTAGTTCTCACAGTTACATTGAAGAACGGAAGTGGCCATGTATATTGCACTTACTTCGGATGCAATATTTCTAATCAGTTGCGTGTAAAGTTATGTTTAGACATATCATAGGTAGACGTGTTAACAGGTGTATTATTCTGATAGGTAGAAGGAGTTATGACGATTCTATGGTATAAATAGGCATTGTGAAATTTTTGCGTTAAGAGAATCATCTACGTTGAAAATTTTTTGAACAATCTATGAAGCATTCTAATTAATATTCTCTTTACTATCTTTGAGTGTCATTTGAACGTTTAGTAAACGTTCTTGAAAGATCTTTGATCATTTAAATAGACGAATAAATCATCTTTTGGACAATAAATTCCCCACTTGGAATGCACGACTAATCCATGTATTTTCAATGGATCAATAAGAATCATATTATTATGGAATTTGAAGATCAATCTGTGACATTCGGTGACAATTTATGTAACAGACATTAAAGTAAGCCTGTAAAAAGCTGACAGCTTGAGACCGAATTGAGCTCGCATGTCAAGGGTAGGATATCTTTGTTACGTCCTTAACTGAGAGGGCTTAACTGAGAGCCAGCCCAGCCATACCGTGGGGAGATAATGTTAATCAATCGAATGCATATCCCATAGAAAGGATGACATGACACAGTGCTCGATTTTTCATTGCATAAATTGATTTTCAGAGCCTCATAAAATGCAAATATTTATTGCTTTAGGAGAATTAGGGAAATAACAAAATAGTAATTAGAAAAACCTATTTCTTTCAACGGGTGGAACGTATTCAATGAATCCTTAAAGATGATATTGAACAAAGAATTAGAAAATCAATTTTGTGACAATATATTTTTGAATTCATGGATATATCATGCCACAAGGGATAAATTTTATGAGCAACCTTATCACTGTGTAGTACATATCTATACTCGTCATTTAGAATTATTACTTGAACCAGCCATAAGAGCTATATGATCAAATCTATTTGTGGGCAAGTTTATAATGCTATTACTGATGATCACTGAAATGGCTTTGGTCTCTATGCAATATGATTATCATTAGGAATCATTGTACAAAAACGGGGAAGTTTAAGTGATGACTGGAAAGACCGCATTAGGAAATAATGGCAGCCCAAACCAGCAGTCATCAATCACATTGTCTTAATGACATAAGCAGTATCCTCTCGACCATAGTTTCTTTGCGTGTCTAAAATTTGCATTATTTTCATAAGTTTAAAATATTCTTGTGGTTAGGTTTTCTTTGAATATTTACAATTTATTCCTAGAAATATCATTTTTCAAGGACGTTTCATTCTATCAGCGTGGCTTTAACATGAGATTTATATTTTTGTAATTTCAAGAAAAGCTTAGGAGAAGCTGATTGACATACAGTAAGGAAGTAGCACAAAAAATTCAGTTAACTTTTCACTAACTTGCAAAATGTCATCAAAATTTCCAAACTATGTTAGTATCTTGTTAGTATCTAAATCATGGGATTTTGATGAATTAAATTTCCTGGGACTTTTCTCTAGGGTTCTCTTCTTCATTGAATCCATTTCAAGTCCGTTGAAACATGTCGTATCTCTGGTGTTTTGTTTTTTCTACCTTTTTTCCCAAACATTATAACATGTAATTCACACTTTGCTATTCTCTCGACTTATTTTTCGATATTTATTTAAAAAAATTAACTTCTGATATTTTTATTTATTCCACATTTTATTTTTTCCTCAGTCGGTCAAAGAATTCGGTAATCCTTAGCATCCCGAATTCTTGTCAATTACTTTCTAATGCTTTCAGTTTGAGTTTCGTTTATAACGTTTTTCTGGTAGCTATGTTTCTCAGGAAGTCCATATAAATTTCTCAGAATGCTCTCTCCACTCACGTCAGATTACGTCCTTTGAATTGCAGCCAGAGCTTCTACGTTCCTTTCTTCAATCTCTTTTTTACTTTCTCTTTTTGAAACTGTAGTTGCATGGTCGCTTTATAATGATCATTCTCTATATTTTCTGCTAATCATATGCCCAGGTTAGCAGTTTTTAGATGATTTAATGGTAACTTTTACAAAAACCACAACTTAAAGACACACACACACACACACGACCCGGGTTTCAACGCTTTAGCGTCATCTTCATGATTTAATGGTAACTTTTACAAAAACCACAACTTAAAGACACACACACACGATCCGGGTTTCAACGCTTTAGCGTCATCTTCACCTGAAGATGACGCTAAAGCGTTGAAACCCGGGTCGTGTGTATGTGTGTCTTTAAGTTGTGGTTTTTGTAAAAGTTACCATTAAATCATGAAGATGACGCTAAAGCGTTGAAACCCGGATCGTGTGTGTGTGTCTTTAAGTTGTGGTTTTTGTAAAAGTTACCATTAAATCATGAAGATGACGCTAAAGCGTTGAAACCCGGATCGTGTGTGTGTGTCTTTAAGTTGTGGTTTTTGTAAAAGTTACCATTAAATCATCTAATATGGAATACCACAAAGTTAAAAAAGAATTTGTATTATATATTAGCAGTTTTTTACTATTTAATGTCATTTAATCTAATTATAACCGCTATTTCTTTCTTTTTTTCCCAATATGCCCACACTCTTGCGCTGCTTGTTTCAAGATACAGTTCTATTTCAATCCTTAAAGCCGTAGTTTCTGATGAGTAATTCCTTTATCTTGAACCATTAACAGTTTCATCCATCCTTTTGCATTCTGTCCCTTTCATGGGTACCAGCCATATAATTCAAATTATAATTATTAAGCTTTTTTGCCTTTATGCAAAATTATTCGTATTTCTGCTTGAGCTCGTTGTTTTGCCTTTTAAATGTGAGATATTCCGTAGTAGTTGTAGTTCAATGCAGTATTATGTGACTTTAATGTCTTAAGTTCGACTGAGAAGGACGCTGAGAAACTAGGTTGGATAATTAATAAAAATATAAATATTTCTCTAAAGAGTGTTTTTGTTAGATCTCAATTCATCTAATTGCGACTGTTGCAATGCTTGGTTAGCATACATTTTAGTTGTTCTTAATTGAAATTTTTTCATCCATAACATTTGCTTGCATGACATCAATCAAACAGAAGTTGAGAATAAACATTGGTCGGAAAATGTCTAAATCCATTGGTTCTTGTATCTTGAGGAATGTATACTTCTCCTCAAATGAGAATAATACTCCAATTCATTTGAATCCAGGGCCTCTTTTTGCTTATTCGTGCGAGCACAAATCGTACAAACCCTGTGAACCGTCTTCTTATTCCAATTCTCTGTCGTGCGACAGAGCGCATTTATTTATTCAAGGACCCTCTAGCTTGCTTCTGACGAGTAATCCATAGGAATAGAACGTGTACTGATTACCGTCACACGTGACTCGTTTTTGTTTATTTTTTAATGTAGTTTGTAGAAGGTGTGGTTTTTCTGGCGTTACAACAGCCATTTTATATGCTATGGATAAATAATAGTCATAAAGGAATTTTAAATACATGCCGGTCTTCTTGTTTCTAACAATTATATAATTGTAAATTTAAATCCTGGTATTAGCATACACTTTTAGCTTTTGTCAACTTTACGAGGGTTATAAAATCGTTAGTTAAAGGCAAAAATGCTTTTATTTAAATCATACGAATATTACAACTACATTTTAGCAAAAATTTTCATCTGAATTTCAGCGATATGGGGCATATTTCACTGAAACCAACGAATATGGGCCAACCTTAAAAAATATTATTCATGCTTTCATTAATTTTTCTTTTCAGTAATCGACAAACACGAGGCGTGTAAGTAATTTCGTTTGCCTCTTATGTGTTTTTACCTTGCAAATTAAAAAGAGAATATAAAGCCTTTTTGTTGTTATTTTAAAGGAGGGTGCAGTCGAACTCTCCATATATGATGCAGTTGCATCATCCATTAAGATCATTGCAAATGAGGAATGTAACTGCAAAATTAATATATACGCCAGCAAGGAGATGAAATGAAGTTTTCTGAATTAAAAAAAAAACTGTTTACGTGGTATTCTCGGTAGAGGTCACTAGCCGTTGTTTAACTGAGAGTGAGCGACTTTGTCCAGGAACTCATTAGGTAGTCCAAATATAGCATAGGGCCACGTCTGAATGGACGGAACTTAGGGAATGGTCTACTTTTCATTAATCACTTTGCTCGTTCAAACCGCAGCCGCCATTTTATATCTGAATTCAAATTTCAGTGTTTTAGAAGTGAATATAATCTTTAATATTATTTAATGTATCTCCCATGGTAATATTGGAAGGTGAATGCATGAATAATTCATTGAATAATGCTTTTCATTAAATTTCATTTAGGAGTTTTTGGCCGTTAATTCATGATTTATTTGGTTGGTTACGTGGGAAGGAGACATACAAGAGAGATCATTAGCGCAATTTAGGACCCGTGGGTAGGTCGGTAGAAGAAGGAATATTTGGGAACGGTGGAGTGAAATCTAGCGTTGCCATAAGATTACTATTAAGGAAATTCTTGTGGAGGCCCGCATATTTAACTTCCATCTGACAGATGGAGTGCTACGTATGATTAACTCTCACCGCAGCAGCAATTTGGGGATCAGAATTCAATAAAATACACTATTTAATTAAACGTTTTATCTAATATTCCGAGATCACTGGTTAAAAATCGGACGCAAGAAAATAAAAATTAATAGTTTTTAGGCATACCTACATATTTCAGTTCAAGCCTCGTCGTTACAGGTGTCTGTTTCATATTTAAATGAGCGGAAGAAATTTGATATGAAATGAGCCAGGAAATATTTCACTCCTCCCATTAAATCCCATTGAAAAACTAAATTTGTCAATGCTCGAAATATTGAGATATTTTCAAAATAATTTCCGACTAACTGGGTGATTAAGAACATTGCCTGAAAATTTCAGCCCTCCAGCTCGATTATAAATGCAGAGGAATTTGTGTAAAAGAGACCTGACGTTAACTGACGATTTTCGTGTCGTTTCGCGTGTCATTCATGAGATGGTTTTACTCCTTATCAAGCGAATGTGTTTACAGTGGGTGCTATAGTGGGCGTATAATATATAAAGGCAGTGAAAATGTTCCCTTTAAAAAATTTCCACCACTGCCGCAATTTGAACTTGGGCCCTCGGGTATAGGAAGCTAGTGTTTTTACCCTTTAACTGCTCCCATCGTCTATAAGCGATGGACGTAGTAGAATGCTCCCATCGTCTATTGGCGATTTGAATAAATTTTGAAAAAAGGTGTATTTCGTCTTTCAGTAAAAAACACCTCATGCAATACGACATTCAGAGTAAAAGTATTAGTAATTATGTACTAAAAAATTTTGCTAACAATTTTCCCTTATATATTAAGTGATAAAATTACGCAAAAATAAGAAAAAATAAAAACATTTTTTTTGCGCCTGTGGAGAGCTCTTTTTCAGATTAATTGCGCAGTTAAAGGGTTCGACCACACTAACCTGATTCCATTTGTTCTCAAATTTTTGAAATTATTCCTGTTCTGCGCTGTGGTTATAGTATTATTATTTATATGTGGTGAAATGAGGGAATTTTAAATTACTGCAAATATGACTGCTTGACTTTTTTCTGTTTGTTGTCCATTTTAACTTTCCAGTGCATCCTGATTTTTTCAAGATTTGTTTTCGTTAGCACATGATAGTATAGAATTAACATTCATCTATACACGACTTTGCTAGCCATCGTAGAGGCGTGTGGCAGGGGGTATAAGGACATCAGCCATGGAAGGGGTGGGAATGGGGAAAAGGAGGGGTGAGAGGACAGAGGTGAATTGTTTTTTATTTTATACTGCTGGCTTAAGATGCTATTAAATAGAAATTCATGGATAGCTATACTAATAGATGACAATGACTTAGTGCAGTCTTTGAATTTAATATCAGCTTCCCTTAAAAATCTGTCAAATGAATGATATTAATCTTCAGATTAAGACCATATGTGTCTACAGTCTAATATCTAGTACATTGAATAAAAACAAACATAATATTACAAGACTATGACTTACTTGGCAAGAACTCAACTGGTTTAAGATTTACAAAATTACTGTTTAAAGTAAAAAATTAACATTGTTGAAGTCAATTATCTGAGTCAAACTTGTTCAAACCTCCTCCCCCTAATTATTGACAAAATTAATGGATGTTCCCTTACGAAGATATCAAAATAATTAAAAGACTACAAAAAAACTAAAAATAAACAAAAAAATCTACTTCGCTGTATTACACGTAAAATAACAGCCAATTTAGTGACTCTATAGCTCTTTAACCACTCACGTTTCAGTCATCAAGTTTATACTACAAGTTTTTATTTATAAGTCAATCATTCTGTGAAAATTTCATAAATTCCCCGGATTGCTACGATAGCACCAGAGGCCAGACATAGAGGTATAGCGAGGTTTTGTGAACATTTCTCCAGGAAAATCTCCAGAGTGGCAAATTTAGTTTTATTTTAATACCCAAAAAAGCATTAGTACAGGCTAATGGCATTTGCTATTAAAGACATGGATTTCCGCGTAATGCCTTACTTACAATATCTGTGGAGGTCCTTTTTATTAGTTATAGTTCCAAATGGCAGATGCAATCACTATATGTCAGTAGCGTATCGCCTCACGCCGACTTTCTTTACAGCCCAATTACCTTATTAATTACTCCATACTGCTCAATATATGCATAGGTACCTCTCTTGTTTTAATTACACTCATACACTCCCTCATGTTCATACCTTATTCATTACCTTGAGAATATACATTCATCCACATTCACACATAATTATCTGATGATTTATTTCATGATGCCTTGAGAAATTCTTTTCACACTTTACCCATTACTTCACGATGCGTAGTGAAAATGAATGAAAGTTAACGAATGTAATACAATTATAGGTAAATTGAATGGTTTGAGGCGTAACTTTGTGAAATTGTTTCATATCGGAATGAAAAAAACTTTGTAAATTTCACATGAGTAAGTTTAATACGACCAGTTTCATTGCTTGAGCGACATCTTCGAGCGACATCGACATCCTGAAGATGTCGCTCAAGCGATGAAACTGGTCGTATTAATCTTACTCATGTGAAATTTACAAAGTTTTTTTCATTCCGATACAAATATAGGTATTGTAGTGTAATTTATATCTCGTAATAATACTACGCATTTAAGAGATATCTTAAGGATGTCGATGAAGAAAATAGAATGCGTTGCGTGTCCCATCGATGCTGGATGTCCGCTGTCCTATGTCTCTTCAGGCAGCAGACAATGGTTGGCTAAAAAAATATTCCGCCGTTCCCATACCATTCAGGCGTCCCTCGAGACGATTTGCGTGGACTGCGACTTGAGACCTGGAGCACTTGAGTTCTCGTCTTCCGATTAACCCTCTTCCACTTTCAGTTCCAATCCTTCCTGGAATCCCAGGGCCGACCGCAGACCACGGACCACAGGGTTAAGGTTGGTCGGAGGGGAGGAAACTTTAACGTCTCTCCGTCTTTTGGAAAAGTGCGTTGATGTGTGAAATGGGAGGCGGGATTGACCTAACGTTTCTTTTGTTCACTCACTATTTCATTCTATTGAACGAATATTTAGTTTGAATTAAACCAAAATTATATTTCGCTGAAGGCATCAACAAGAAAAAAGAGTATTCTCCCCGAAAAAATGTACAAATTTCCAGCAACACTAGTTTGAAATGTAGGAAGAAATTTAAAAAAATATATTTGGTGCTTACTCTAAAATGGCATGGTGAGGGACGCGTAGCGGGGGCTGTTATCACCATTATGGAACTATTTTAAATAAAAAAACGTGGAGTCATGGAAGAGTTATGAATAGCGAATGAATGTAGAAAATTGGAGAGATAATATTTTTAATGAAAACGGCGAGGCGAAAGAAGTAAACATCTTGGGCACGTTCTGAGTCGAGACATTCTCTTAAAAAAAGCAACGGAGGTGAAAAAGAATGGGAGGAATCACCGAGGTGTCAAAGATTGGCATTAATTAGGCAAATAATGAGGGATGCTGAAATGATGGTTTACCTTGGACCAAAGCGGATGGCTGATAGTTGGAGAGTACAGAGCTGATGCAAAACAATCCTCGGATTGATTGCTACTGATTATGATGTTAACATGAATGGTCATGCGTGCGTTCCGTTTTGCGCATAGACCGCTTCTATGCGCCATTGACCGTTCCGTTTCAATTTTACACATTGAAACATTTGGTGCGGCCCGTGAAACGGAGCGGCTTATTTGTGAAAGCTGGTGTATTAAATAGCAACTGCGAACAGTCGTTTCGGATTTTTGATGATATGTTGAGTATAAGAATAACAATATGTAGATTTTCATGATAAAATATATTATGGAGGTATTAACAATGAATGAGATGAAAAATGAAAAGAAACCTTCATCCTCCCATGTATTGTGCAAGCCGATTCGTGGTGTGGTGTGTCATTTTTTGAAGTTAGTCAGGAAATGCCTTCTCTGCTCTTAAGCGAAATTTTCATTGCTAAACAAGCATGTGATCACGTCACCATATAAATTCAAATCAGCTTTATGGAAGAAGCAATTAGAGTGGTTGATATACTTACTGCGGGTCCCCATCGAGAGTGCATCAGTCCGAACCAATGGGTAAAACAATATAAATGTTTGAATTGAGTGAAAAAAGTGATGTCAAGGAGTGCGTGACATTTTGCGATATGGATAGCACACAGTACTACGCGATATGTGATATAATGTATGATACGATGTCATACGACACATCGCGTGTTTTGCAATGCAAGCAGTAACGTCCCAATGCCGTTTTGTATTTTAAATACCGCACGGCCGTGAAACTCAGGTGCGATGCGTGTGGATGGAGAAGGAAAGAAGAGATTCGTTGTGCCCCCAACTTGGGCTGCTGTATTCACGGGTCACATAATGAGCAAAACGTAGTCCTCTCTTTCTACACATTAATCCTTTCACCTTTCCCCGAGTCATCTGCCTAGTCGGAACCTGAAGTATCACTCTTGTAGGGTCAAAAAGGTTTTTTTCTCTCTTTTTTACGCATTTTCCTTTTTCACAGTACACGGTGAGTAGAGTGGATTTTTTTTAAAGGAGGAAAAGAGAGGATGAAGACTTTGAGAGAATGTAAAGAAAACCAGATAGAAACCCTGGAATTGGGAAAAAGCCGTGGAATCGGGAAAAGCCGTGGACTACGGTTAGTATAAGGGAGGTAGGAGAGATTAAGTAAAGGGCGATTCGAGGAAAATCAGCGGGAATTAAATGTCTGGTGAAGTAGTAGGCCGGTCAGAGAGGGTCCTTCAGGAGGAAAGAAATGACAGGCAGGGGGGTTGTGGAGGCCGAATGCGATTACGGAGGCAGAACGAATCAGGATTGATGGAAGCAGGGGTTTAAGATATAAAATTTGCCACAAGTGGGGCGGAATTAAAAATAGGCACATAAAAAAGAACACTCACACTATACGTTCTGATATTTCGGTTACCATAGTAACCTATCAGTATGTATTCTACAATCAGTATGTATCCTGCTATCTGTGAGTAAGGTTGCTATGGTAACCGAAATATCAGAACGTTTAGTGTGAGTGTTCTTTTTTATGTGTCTATTTTTAATTCCGCCCCACTTGTGGCAAATTTTATCTAGATTGTCACGTGTGTGTTTTTTCCACAAACTTGTGTGTATACATATTTATTTATTTATTTATACCTACGTATTGGAATGTGGAACGTCTTGGTGAAAATAGTTGTGCCCTCTTTCTATAAATTGAGAGCTGATGCCTAGTGATTTCACGTGTGTGTTCAGAATCTCTACTGCGTCATCCCGTACTCTAAATGAGATAATGTATACACTACGTCAGTAAGGTTGTATTCGTGCTTTGAGGTGAGTCAGGCTCACAGCTTAGGAAAATTTGAAAATGCAGTTACCTGAACAAAATCTTGGAATATCTTATTCATCAGCAGTCATCAATCCCCAGATTGGTTAGCTGCAGCTCTCCACTCCACTTCTCTAACAGCCAACCGATTCATTCCTTTATATGAGTTTTCACTTTGACGTCCCTCATAATTTGTGATGAATTTCATTCATGGTTTTTCACCCTTTAGAACTGCATCCGAAGTAGTTTTAATAGGTGTACTTGATGGCCGGATATAATAATTAAACCATATTCTCATCATTCTTTTGACTATTTTTGCAGTGTCTGGATACCAGAAAATCTACTGGGAATAACGGAGCTGAAAAAGACTGTTTATTAAATGTAAGAAAAGCATGCTATCAGACAATCAATGCCTTCTTCACACCTAAATACTACGAAGTTTTTATGGATATATTTTATTTTTTTAAATTAAGTAGTTTACGAATGGCTTTAGACTTGGCGACGATCTTCATCATTTACTGTGGACACCGAACACGGAAATGTATTTGTTTTCCCGTGCTCGTATTAAATCTTTTAGTCGTTGAAGGCCTCTGCTTTCATGAATCAGCTAGTTTTCTTTGACTTTTTGTGCTGGAATGTTGTTTCCTTATTGTTACAATTTCTTTGCAGAAATTTCAAGTGACTTTTGTTATAATTAAATATTATTTATTTATTTTCATTATGTCTCCATCGAGATAGTAAAAAAATTAACGAAAGATAAAAGATGAGCGCAACATGATTCTTCGTCGTATGAAATGAGTTTTAGCATTAACAGTTTCGGTTTTTTGCTTATAATTTGTGTATAGAAGTTTTCAAATATTTTTGCAATTTTTACAAAGGCTTAAATGCATATTGAGTTACATTTCTCTTCAAATTTCGGTCAGTATTCGTTGAATGTAAACAATGTCATGCCGATCCTGGTTAACTGACCAATGTAAAACCTTTCCTAATATGAATTCCCATATTTTGTATTCAGCAGGCTTGGAAAATTACTGCAATTAATTCAATAGTGTCGTATGTAGATTAGGAGCCTTATTTTTACTTTTTATGACTTTTAGCTGCTAGTATTGGATTTTGAAAATTTGTTTCAAACGTTGCACCGAAATAATAGTAGTAATAGAAGTAGTCCGGCCAGGAAATTTCCGGGAATACGAATTTTTTAATTAATAACGACTAAGAAATTTTTATGTCACTTCTCATTTTAATATCGTCGCTGAGATTTTCCTCAGAACTCATTTGTTTACGAAATAAATATCTTCTCCCATAATAAACTACGACATCAATCAGCTCGTTAAGGAATATATTTCATTAGTAAATATTTCAAAACATCGTCCCAAATTTCGTGAAATATTTAAAGCAGTGCAGATTTAATTACCGTCCCACACTGTAGCTCGGCGAATTAACAATTCAAAATAAAAGATCCAGAAATTCATTTTTTTCATGGCCTTCTATCTCTGCCCTCAGGAACGAGTTAATTTTTATTTAAAGTTTTCTGTAAATGTTTACCCAGTTGTAAAATAAATCCAATGATGTTAGAGAACGATAGAAGAAAATAAACCGTGATAAAAAGTGAAAATAGGTGATGGAAACGTTTCTGGGGCATGACAATATCTTGGAGTTCAACAAGAAGTAAGGTGACGTATATTTGATGGAAAATTATATTATTTACGATAATATAGTTCCATTCCTAGTTTTGTGATGTATAGAAAAATATCTGCCCATTGGTGGTGCTTAGGTTTCAGCCAGTAGTCTTCAAACTTTAAGAAAATTTTAAGAGAGTAATATTATTTTTTCGAAGCCTTCCTTATTAAAAAAATAAATATTTTCAAAAATTCTTTACTTGCAATGCAAATGAAAAAATACGTTCATTTCAATATACTTGTATAACGTGTAAATACTGACAAATACAAAATAATGAAAGCAACTATTCGTAGAACGTGGGTTTGTTTAACGTGCATAGGTTGCGCGAAAGCCCTGATTTCGTGAAAAATAGTTTGACTACCACTGGTAGAATTCCGAATCAACTTAAAGAAAACCTTAATAATATACCCTTAATTTTTATGAGGAAAAAGCTTGAAAATGAATTAAATCTTTTGGACGGCACACGTAGGAGTATTTGCACTCAAAAACCGGTAAAAATGATTTAATGCTTTTTTTCGCAAGGTGGTCAAATGAAAAACAAGTTTTGACCTTAATTAGATGTTTATTTTCAAAATATACGAACTTGACACGAAAAATATTACACATTCTAATATTATATTTATTAAATAATAAAATATATTTATTTATGTTCTGTAACAAAGCCACGGATGAACATATTGGGCATATAATTGCGATTTGTCGCAGCGAGAAAATACAGAGAGAATAACAGAAAAACTTAAATCTGAAATAAAACTTAAAACGGGAAGAAACTTGAATCAGAAATAAAATAGAAAAAAATCAAGGATGAGAAATGCATGAACGTACATATCATCGTATCATATCATACTTAACATACAGAAATTGGGAAATTCCGTGGTAATATATTAATATACCCTTATTCATCCATATACATGCCCTTATACATAAATATATACACTTATATGAGATAGTATAGCAAAACAGTAAAATGAGTAACAATACACGCATAAAAAAGTAACTTGTTACTCCAGAACTGTATTGTATGGAATACATATGGAAACTGGATACAGAAAATATGAATATCAGTTGGGGAAAATATGAAGATCATAAGATCTTTAATCAGTGTCAAACTGTTGGTCATCGTCTTCTTCGTCGTCATCCTCGCCTTTCTCTATAGTTTCGTCGCTATCATTTTCATCTAAAGGTAAATACAGTGTGCTTGCGACCATTATACTAATTGACTCTCGCAAAAATGGGGCACTTTCCTTATGATGCCATGGTCTGCTAGAGCTTAAATTTGGCCTAAACTTAGTAACAGTCTAATATATCTCTGTTACAATCCGCGCATGAAGATTTACGTGCAAAATTTAGTCTGTATTGTCATATGTGCTTTTTGCGTGCCTCGGCTGCCTCTTCCGACAACTTGCCTACAGTAAGAACAGGTAGGTTAATGAATACATGATTGCTTTAGGTATGACTTCGGCACCATGCATTAAAACTTCGTGAATAGTTGGTGACATAGGATGGCAGCCATACAAATCTGTGTACATTTTTGCAGTTTCACTGGCAAAGGCATCAAATTTCTCTGTATCAGTGCTGTTGTCACTTGAAATTACTTCCAGAATTACTATGAATCTTTTAACTAAATCCACATTGACGCCAGTGATTCGAGAAGAGAATTCTGGGTCGTCAAAAAATCTTCTATATTTGTTTCCGTCATTTGTATTCCCAAATCCCTGCTTTGGAAAGTCTACGAGGAGACCCATTTCTTCTTTGAATGATTTTTGAATGTTTTCCTTTGTTTCTTTAACAATTTTTTTGTCTTCGGAAGTACGCGCATGACACCTATTCATTGGTAGTTTCTACGATAAATGCAATAGAGATTCGAAGAAACGTATTCTTGAATGAGGAATAGAGATTCCAAACTTAACTGCTTTGACACTGACTTCCTCTGCTTCAACCAATTTATTGAAATCATTGGATGTCACTCCGCAAATATACCATCGCGCAGTGGACGCAGTATCAGTCGCAGCGTTGGAAACATTCCCATTTACCATCGTGAGCATCAACTTATGCTTTATTTTGCATATTCCAATCAGAGTGGACACTTCTGTTACTCTCAGATTTGCAGCTTGATTATCGATGCATGCGATTTCATTTTTGGCTACATATTTTGATTCATTGATAAAGCGTATATGCATGGGTCTACATAATCTGACAGAAGAAGGGACTGGGTTTTGCCATATAATTCTATTATATTCTCCATGAATCATAACAACTAATCTTAAAGGCGCAAAGGAGTTTTTAAAATATTTGCGTCACTGTCGGCATTGCTTTGAAATTTTTGTTTAAATTGAATCTGTTGCGTCTGTCACAGCTCCATTTGGATATTAGCTCCATGTTTTCTTGTTCCTCTTATGAACAAGTTTCTACAACCTCTGCTACATATTTATACATGCGCGATGCAGTATGGTCAAGTAATGCTTGTAGTTGAGTTGAAAAATAGCTATGTTGCAATAGTTTAACTAATTTAACATTTAATCCACCGTGACTCACGAGGGGTGCCCAGACACCCCAGCGTCTATTTATGGATGGGGTATCGACATATTCAGCACAAGTAAACTTGTAATGGTGTTCTCACCAGAATGTATTACAATACTATGATCACTCTTGACTTATCCAGATGGCATCGAATGCAGAACAGGTATGACATTAATAATGTAACTGTTTGATAAAAGCATGATGGATTAATGATTTTAATAGACTTCCTAAACAAGGAACCTTAATACGCACAGCCAACAATCAATGGCTTCGGGGAGTTCGTCCCAAGTTAGCAACTTTGTTGCCACTTAATTATTAACTCACTAATGCCAGCAAAAATACTTCCATCCATGTTTTTTCTGGAGATTAACCTTTTAAATACAATTATAAAGAAGGGATATTTAAGTTTAAGTTGGTGAGATTCATTTTTTTCTCCGATAAATAAATGGCAGCGCTTGTCGTTAGCGAGAGTCATTATTGAGCTAGCACATGTAACGTTATCACTCAACATTTAATATCTTTACTAAATAATGAGATATAAAAATAATTATAACAGTATCAAAAAAAATAACAAAATTGTCTAAAATTCTTAACTCAAGAAATATTTTTATATCTTTGAAAATAAAAAAAGATATTTTAAAAATATTTTTTCAAAATAGAAGTTTTTTCTCAACTTCGATTACCATCTTGAAATTTGCAATCAATAAGTAAAACTTTTGGCAGGAAATGAAAGATAATGTATCTGAAAAAATGTTTCCGTTGCGTTAAGTTTGAATTGATACAAAAAAATGGCGGATGAGGGTGGACAATTTAATTGTGCTAAACAATTGCCAATAGTCTAAATTTCATGTCTGTGAACGAAATTTAGCTTGATAAGACCCCAAGCATAAATAAAAACAATGATATATCATAATTTTGAGGTAAAAAAATATAAATACCGTCTACAAACCTACAATTTAAACAATTAAACAACAAAATTATGTGGTTAGATAAAGTACATACCTTCCACTTCCATATTCAATAGATGTTTTTTATCTGAACTTAACCACAATAGCGAGAGAAACAAATTTCACAGACGAGAGCGCACGAACAAGTACTTGAGTTTCCGACTATGTCTGTGTTCCGAATGACTGTGCAACAAGAGGCGTGGGCAGAGGGGAAGGTTTTGGCTGCCAATAGACGGACTGGTTATCGACCTTGAAGTTTAATACGTTTGAACTGATTGTAACTTAATTTGGCGTTTTGGCTTTTGACCGGTTTTAGAGTGTAAATACTCCTACGTGTGGCAAAGAGAATATATGTTGGTTATTGGTGCCTTTATGCCCATAAAAAGCTACTGACGTAAAATCTTCTCAACAAGCAATCCAAACTTAAAATTATAATAAACAGCAATAAAACCAGTTGTGGCATACTATCCAGGCTCATTTTTTTCTCCTTGAAAAATATCAACATATTTCATAGCTATATTTTCAGAAGGCACATATGCGTCACCAGGCACGGCTTAAGCGCTGGTATAGGATGCAACTGCATGGGTTGTGGCTTCTTGGAACCTTTCCTTCAAAACCCTTCATTACGTTGCCATTATTGATGTACCGAAATGGCCGAATAGCTAGTTCTATTGTATCAAGAAAACATTGCAACTGGAATAAGAAAGCCTGGCCAGCCCGATGGTCTGCGCATTAGCCCGGTAAGCTAAAGGTCCTTGGCTTCAACCCCAATCCAGACCCATTTTTTCCCGTGGGAATCTTACTTATCTATTGTTAAGACTGTTATACCTGAGAAATGGAGTCAGGTCAAGAACGTCCGTAACGTGCCTTTAGAATAAAACGCAGAAAATATTTCTCGTTTATCCCTTAAATTATGCCGGTATATTGACAAATCGCGAAGAAAGATGATTCCTTGAGCTGATCAGTTAGCCGCAGGGTTTGATTAAGAAAGCATAGAGAGAACAGAAAGTGCCAAACAGCTGATAAAAATAATAGTTTGGCCGTTGGAGAATCGGAGGCTACATGCTATGCTTACATTACTTGAAAAATTCCGATCAGGCGAGTTTCAGTATGACACGAAGGGTATTATTTTGACCCCACGCTATATCTATAGACATGATAATTGCGATAAAATAGGAGAAAGACACTGCCTAACTGATAGGTACAAAAATTTCTTTTACCCATATAACATTGGTAATTTTAACAAAAACAGCGTGACATTAACATTAGACATATCGTTAACATAGCATTCTCTCCTGTCCTCTCCCGCCTCCTTTTCCCCATTCCCTCCCCTTCCATAGCTGGTGCCCTTACACCCCCTGCCACACATCTCGTCAGGGGATCACAGGGTAGTATGTAGGTGAAAGTGTAGAACGATAAGATATCCTTGCGAATAAACATGCACCATTAGCGAAGAGAACGCGGCATTTAGAACTTGATTCAAGTTTTTTATAGATTTGATTTCGCGAATCTTTAGGGGGGTTTGGGAGTGACCTAATATGCACAACGTTACGAAATGGATTACATTTAAGAAAAATCTAAAATACAAATTAATTCATGACGTTGTATTGAAACCATTCTTGAGTATTATCGAAGAAATAATCCTATGGGTAATCAAAACTTAAGAGAGAATTATTATCATATTTTGTGAGTGTGTGTGAGTTTTGAGAGTGTGTATGTTTAAGTGATATATATCCATAAACTTAAGTCTGGTATTCTCTAAAGTTATATGCTTGTGCTTAATGTGAACAGGCGTTAAGCCAATTTCACACTATACTTGAACCAGAGTAAGTTCAAGGATACTTGCTAGCTAACTTTCCAGTATCGTCTGACATAGATTTAATGCTGACTCATAAGTATGATCGCCATCATACTCGCTGAGTATCTTGACTTTATAAATGATGCGATTATTATATTGTACTCTCCCGCAGTAGGACCTAGTAGCTGTCGATCTATCACGTTAGCTTTTTCTCTCCATTAGCTTAGCCACTCTGCGATCTTAATATTCTGAAATCAGCACCCAGCATCCCAGCGATGAAATCAATCATAAGTAAAAATGTTCCAAGTTGTTTCTTTTACCTGTTACCTTATGTTGGTTGATGTCAAATTATAGTAGGTATACACGCGATTTAAAGGAAAATCCTTGTGTTTATATAGTCAATTATCGTGTGAAAATTTCCAGGACCTCTCAAATAATACTGGATTCCGTTCTCAGTATCAACTACCGGCTAGCATACTTGGTCTGGATCAAGTATTGTGTGAAACGGGCTTTAGGTTTGACCGTGCCATGATGTGTAACGCCAGAGTTGCATTTCCTCTCACTCTTGCTACTACCACGACTTAATGGACTCGCCGTGACAAATGGTGCCTTTACGTGTGAAACGCAAAGATTTCTTTACGACGACTCATAAAAATTGGCGACGCCCTAGCAAGATTTCTATACAGTCTTGTTTTCAAAAGGAATGGCGGAATGACACGGAATTTTTTCAGCGAGCGAAATGGCTTCTACGTGCTTTCTCGTGTGCGATCAATTCAATTTCTTCGGCATTAAAAAGAAAATTAATGCACAGAAGGTTTCGCTGGGGCCAGGTTCTGTAACAGCTTGAACACATGAAATTCACTCATTAGCGATTTCCGGAGGAAACTGCTCCTCCCACACCTCTCCCAACGGTTCTCAGGGTCGAGTGAAAGGGTTTGAGCGGAGGTGGAAAGTTATGAAATTCTCAACGCTTATTTTTTTATGTATTACTTTTTTCCCCCATAGTAGCAGGAAAAGGCAGGGAAAGGCAGATTGCGTCCAACGAGTGTATATAGCTTTAGATACGGACACCTAGAAGAAAATGATACGTTAAATGTGATTAAAACGTGAAAAAAAGATATGAATATTATGATGACGATTTACGACGTTTAACGATGTCCTCCGAATCTCAATCTCCGTGCTACATGGCAATTCCAACGTGATTCTTCCATTCCGCTTTCATGTCCTTCTCTATCTCTCTTATCGACGCATCCCTCGTTCCTCGTCCCCTTTGTGTACACGTATTGGTACCACCCCAAAATTGGTTTAGGTAGTCTCTCATTTCCTATCCTTGGCACATGTTAATACTCACATGGTCGATGAAAAAAAAAAGAAAACTTGCCCGTGATTGTTTGCCATTGGAAAAAATTCGTATAGGAAGACAAAAAAAATGATATGTTAACCTTTCTGTCAAAGAAGAATGAAATTGGCGGAACGAAGAAAAAACATGCAATTTCACACAATTTATATGGAAGAAGATGTCCATACCATCTCAGCTGCTGTAATTTTATGTTTCTATTAGGGGGGAAATCCCCTTGACTGGCCTCGATTTACTCTTTCCGCAACCACTCTTGCAACAGGACGGACAGAGCAAACGTGGGTTTTGGAAACACATAGGTTGCGTATCTCACCAGTGTGAAAGTAATAGGATCGCTCATAGAAAGATTGCTAAAATATGGTCGATGTAAAATATGCGTTGGAGGTACAGTATAAAGGATATGAGATCAATATAAATCATAATAACAAAAAGGCAATGCAGTGTTCTAGATAAAATCGCAGGGCGTAGAGGTGAACATAAAAAAGGGGAGGTAGAATATTTTATTTTTCCAGTAGCAGGTAATATGTTGAAGGAGAATTTCTTTGGTGGAAGGAATCTCAGGGGTAGAATATTTCTAGCCAAGGAGGCATTTTTGATAAAGGGAAGGGAATCGATAAGGGGACTATGATGGGGGACAATGAGAAGACCAATGAAAACTCTGATATGGGGTTTAATGATGTATAAGTCGGACACTTGGCCATTGGGTAACGAGTATATGCGTAAATTGGAGGCAATTGAGATATGGATTTGGAAAAGAATGGGGTGAGTGAGCTGGGTGGTGAGAAAGACAAACGATGAAGTGCTGAATATAGTAGTAGAGGAAAGGAAGTCGTTGACGGAAATCCGAAGAAGGCAGAAACATGGATGAAGGACGATTTGAGAAGAGAGGACATGATGAATAGGGTGATACCGAGGAGTGAACGCTGGGGAAGCGCGGATAAGGAAGAATGAAAATCAGAATTTTGAGCGGGATAAGCAGAGGCAGAGGGTCGAAAGAACTTGATTGCCAGTAAGTTAGACGCAGATAAATGATACTATTTTCCAGGAATAAGAAAGTTAAGCTTATAGTTATATAGTTATGGTCATTCTTAGGGTATTACAGAGGAATGTAAGGACGGTTTATAAACCTACCAGTCAGTTAATTTCTCAAGTGATTTGAAAGTACTTTTTGTCGCCAAATTGAATAGTTCTGTAGGTACCTACTGGAGTATAATTAAGATTGGCGAGACAAGAGACTTATCCGAAACTCAAATATGTCCCAAATGGCACAGGTAGGGTGGCTGATGGAAAATCAGGGTGGTCAGATATAGGTCACGGGGTGAGACAAGATTGCCCGTTGTCACCTTTACTTTTTAACATTTATGCCGAGGAAATGGTAAAGGGAGGAATGGAAGTAGCTAGATGCCGGGATAAAGTGAGATAACCGCTGATAAAGTCGGTTAGATTTGCTGACGAGCAGGTTGGTTACTCGATCATCGAAGGGATAGTAAGCCTAAGTAGATGTATTATTATATCATTACGGGAAATTTAAAAGGAAAATAAATCAAAGAAATAAACAAAAGTAATAAGAAATACAATAGGGGGGCTTAAAAATTCTAGGAAAGTAGAAATGAGACTAGTCATAGAAGTAAGAGGTCACAAACTGGAGGAAGTAAAGCAATTCAATTACCTCGGTAGCAGGTACGTGGGAGGTGAAAGGGAATATCAACAGACACATCAGATGGTGAAATTCGCTAGGGAAAAAAGCGCGCAGCAATGAGAGGGAGTTTATGGCAGAATCATGGTGTGTTGTCATCCCAACATGTGTTTCCGCCCTTATCTATCTCATATCTTCTTTATATCACCCATTATTTTAAGTAATTTATCATTTCGATGCTCACATTTAAATTTAGCACGACCCTACTGACCTCCAAGTTGACACATTCCACTCCATCTTCTCCTATAGTCCACTCCTACCCTTGAGGAATGTGCTCACCTAGAGAGTGCCCTGTGAGTGAGTGGTGATAGGGGGGTCGATAGGAGGGAGGGAATAACAGCTGGTCCACTCTGCTTACTAATGTCAGATTTGATTTTGTGGAGAGGGTGTAGGTGACTTGAAGTGTCTGGGAGGTGGGGATGTAAAGGTGACCAGCACTGCGAGAGTGCTTTTGTATGCGATGGATGGGCCCGGTGCTCTTCTGTCGGGCCGTCCATATCTCTTGCGCCTCCGGCAGGGGACACATCCTGCAACCCCGCGTTACTCCCCTCTCTTATTAGCCCCTCCAAGGACGCTCCAAGGCAGTACGTCAAGTCTCAAGGACCCATCCACCCACCTGCCTTCGTAAATTTGGAAGCAGTTCCTTGCCGTCATCCCTACATAAATACCTTACTTTTCACTTGGGCTAAATATACCTCCGCTTATGCATGCTGATAAATGTTTTATGTCCACCTCTTTTGCTTGGAATTCGGGTGCTAATATGTGAATTCCTTGAAGACATGGAATTTTTTTCTGAATTCTGCACGAGTTTCCCTAAGATTTGGGAGTCCAGGTACTGACGTTTCGATGAGTAACTCCACCATCTTCTTCAAGGTGTTAATCACCCTAAATAAGGACTAGTAAATGAAACGTCGGAACTTAAAATACGGGCCAGGTGCAAGTCCCGTGAAGATTAACTGAAGTTAATTGCTGGTAAATCAAAAGATACTACATCCCTGTAATTGAGCCCTACTTATTAATCTCCAATTTCCCCTGGTTTCTACCCAGCATGAAATTTCTCGTTCTATTTCGAGCAATGTAGTCGTCGCATTAGCTAATATTCCATTACCGTTCTTAGAATATATTTGTTTTTAGTACGGACTGATTTCGAATTCTCTTGCTTATGTATTTCACCCACTCAATAAATAAAACTTTTGAAAACTTTCCTTGCAAATGCAGCTTTATATACCGCAGTAAAATCGGCAAACCCCTATTTATTGGAGATTTTAAATTGCATTAAATTAGCTAAATTTGAATGTATCAACATAGGTGACGTAACAGGAATTTTATAAGTTAAAAATTGCTCTTAATCTTTAAAAACGTCATTGTGTGCAGGGTGTATTTTAGGATAAAATCAACTGCCAGAAACTATGGCCCGATCTAAAAGAAACCGGTTGTCAATGAATTCAATGTTGCAAGTATAGTGACGGAAGTCTTTCAATTCAAAGGCATTTGAGGTCTTAATGAAAGAACAGGGACGCATTGTATTTGAAAGATTTTCTAATGAGAAAATAAGCCTTATAAATTTCGATCAATTATATTTCCGAAGGAAGGATAGCCTTCGTGAAAATATTAAATGTCGTGATATTACCACTCTTCAATGCACTGTTCCCAAAAATTTATATTAGTGGGCTGAAATAAAACTTTTATTACCGTCTCCAATTGACAGCATTTGAAATGATTCATTGAATGGTTTATCTTTTATTTCATCCTATTTACCATAAGAATCTGATTTTGGGTAACGCATGTTCTATCTAAGCATCTCATACATACGTAACAAACTTAATTTCACCCTCTCATTGCTAGTCTGCTTATCATTTGTGAGTCTCAACAGGTAGCGTATAGTAGGCAGCTACAATAACTATATAAAAGTGTGTTCCTTTCCAAAAATTTCCTTTTTATGCAATAAAAATGCATAATTTACCATAAATTATGGTAAACTGTGGTATACGCCTACAAAAGACACAAATTATTTCTTCAGTTTCTCAAACTGCTTCCCTCTACCATTTCATTTATGCAAGCTGCCATTTTCATCCTTATCTCCGCATGCCCTGCCATCGCCCTACTTTTTACTATCTCCAATTTCAAATGGATATGCATTTTATCTACTTACTCCCCCTCTGTAATTTCATCGGACAACCTCCGATTTTTCTCAATCATATTCATAGCCTTTTAAATTCTCATATGCCTTCCGACCTAAGTATATTCTAATCGTATCTTATCTCCTGAGTTTAACGTAACGTAGAATAATAATAATAATAATAATAATAATACTTGAGCGAATACGGATGATATTATTTACTTACATGATTGGCCAGAAAAAGTTTAAATAAGAAGTTTGTTCATCATCAAATCATTTAAGACCAATCACCTTTTTTTAAACAAAATTACAAACATCTGTTGGCAATTGTCTTTTTTGGTATCATGTTACATTTGGTTTTTTAAATAATGCAGAAGATATGTAATGGTGCAGCATAGTATTTGAAACAGTCGGAAGACACGGCTGAACGTTAGCTCTTCAAGGGACAGATGCAAGAAGGAGAAGGGGATTTTAATCCTCTGCTTGTACTTTTATTCCAATCTGTATCAAATCCGCTATCCTTTTCATGATGCTGTTTAATTCATTATAAATTTATTTTATGTGGATCTGAACAGTGTTAAGACACTGAATTCCCTGTTTCACCATTAAGTGATTTATCATCCAAAAAGGATTTTTTAGATTGGATCTTGGCTCAAAATTGATGCGCAGATCGTGTTATTCGCGGCTTAGACACATTTGCGCCACGTCAAAGGCTAAGTAAAAATGCACCCAAGGAGATTAATAAAGAAAACTTACACGAAGAGAGTAATTGTGATAAAAATATTTATGCATTGTATTTCTTATCTTCATTCTGTACATTTCAGTGCTCTATTAAAAAAAGTGATTGAAAACAGGTTTGAATTTAAGCTTCCTGCAAATGTTACAAAAAATGAAAACCAGGTAAAACTGTCATTTACTCATTAAACGCCAGGCTATTCTCACACGGCAGAGTCTGCGGTGAATTGTGGGAAAACCAATTAGCATGTGTATGGCATCACAATAAAATAAAAATGATGTTTAAAAATCGGCAAGGAGACCGTTTTTACGGAAATAAAACATCGAGAATCGTATTGGATTCAAAGGAAATCAACATTCTTTTAACTAGCGATGGTAATAATAGGAAATGAATGAGCCCCATAGTTTCTGTCTCGTTGAATTTAAATTATCCTAATGCGTTGTGAAAGTGAAAGTTTAATGATTTTCCACGAGGAAAATTGTTGTTTTTTTTGTTAAGAGAAAGTACAAATTTTCCCTAAAACACAATCAAATTAGGGTAAATATATATTCTTCATTCAATTTTATTTTTTATCGGGGACTTATTTATAGACCTTATTTCAATTCGGAAAAAACCGCAAGCCTATTATGTCACTAGCGTTTGTACGGACTCACTTCGCATCCCATCACTCTAAATATTAGGACCGTGTTGTCTGAAACGAGAGCACATTGATGAGGAAGTTGCTCGTGAATCTTTCTTGTATATCCTTTTTTCGCTGCCTTTTTTAAAGGAAAACTCGTAACCTTTGTCCAAAAATCGTAAAACATCGTACTGAATAGGCTTCCAAGATATTTAATTTTTTGCCATCTTTTAAATAATGTGCATTTTATAGGATAGTTTCTCTTAAAATATTTCCGTTGTTCCGTATCACTTTTGGAGTAGATATAGCATTACGAATACAATCATTTTACTCTGACGAATTTTCATGTACATAATCAAAATTTATTTTAAATGTTAGGCAGAATTAGCATTTCAGGTTTTTGCGGCAAATACTTAAATTGAAGAGACCACGGGTGTTCCACAAGGTAGCGGTGTTGATCTGAGCCGAAGTTTCGATGACTTAGTCTGCCATCTACCTTAAGGTTACTACTCAATACTATTCAATCCAAATTCCGGCGTAATTCAATGCTTTTAATAATATAATAAATGTTAATTGCTCATATTTTCTAATTTCCATATCAATTGCCACATATGATATAGTATTGAACAACTTGTCGCTGGAAAATATTGAAACCAACGCGTCATAACCCAACGTCAGAGAAAGTAAAACTCATATTAGCGTGTGCAAAAATTGGTTGTCTTTATGCTTAGCGTACATTAACGTTAAGTCATACTTATACAATTTAATTAGACTAGATAAATACATTTACATACATCTTGTACGCTGCGTTTCACAATATTTCAATTAGCATGGACTTTAGAGGTGGATTGATTGATTTCAAATCACTCTCGTATATATTGTGCTGATTAAAAATAATTGCATAAACAGTTCAGCAATTGTTCGTCAACAGTTCATAAGGCCGATAAAATTTTCGCAAAAAAAGGATACTTAATATATTTCCACACTGACTGCATTTCACCGACCTAGGTTTCGGCAACTTTTGCCTAAAGGTAAAGAGGGTATTATTTGCGAGCTTTATAGAGATTTAGGCAGTATGATGAGAGGGTGGGGGTGAAATGACGTGGCGGTAGTAAGACAGGACGGGGGAGGGTGGCTTGGATTAAAGTTAACGGCGAGGATTTAGAGATGTTGTCACGCGATGGATGAGTCAAGTAGGGATGGGCAAAAAATACCGGTATTCGGTAGTGCCGATTACTATTTTTTTAATCCGGTAGTACCGACCAGTAATATAAATGGGTACTACCGGCATAACCGATACCGATACTAAAAATACCTGTATTTAGACAGAGCTTCCACCTTGCGTCAACTAACGGAACTAACTACGAAAATTTAATAGCTACACTAAATTTTCAAATATTCTGGTAATATGTCTTTGTCTGTCTTTTTTCGTATTTACATGACTGTTAAGTTGAGATATGTTTTTTATCATTATTGATAACAAAGTAAGGTAAGTAGAAATGTTTGACGCATGCCGAACACCAGAAATCGATTATTTAGAATCGCATAAATTGAAATATTTATTTCTGTACTTTAAACGTTACCGGCACCAATGATGCTTCCGAGCGTAGAGCCAATGAGATCTTGGATTCCTTTAGGGATCTAAACTCGGAGGTGGAACGCGTTCGGAGGGGCATTGGTGTCGATCTGCGACTATCCATCTGCAGCATTGTTCCACGGACAGACTGCGGTCCTCAAGTTTGGGACAGGATTGCCTGGATCAACAAGAGGCTGTGGAAATTCTGTGTGAGCATTGGGGCAGAGTTCGTGGATCTTCGGCCGTGGCTTAGATCGTGGATCTTAGGCCGGGCTCCCCTAAACTCGTCTGGGGTGCATTATTCCAAAGAGGCGTCTAAACGGGTGGCTCGTAGGATTTTTGAGCACTGTAGATATTTTTTTAGACTAGAGGGCAGGTCATCTAGTGGGATTTGTCAAGATGTAGCCGAACGTAGCCTCCGAGGAAGTCCGCTTGGCGAAAATTTTCACATCCAAGTACACTTACGAGCTCTAAAGCCGGAAAATAGCGACAATATTCCCAAAACGCGTACTCCAGCGAAAGAAACTATATCAAATGTAATAAGCACTTCCAGTGAAATTCGCCCACCTAATACCCATAAGCGTGGAAAAGAACCAACCGACACTCAATCTACAAAATATGACATTAACTTTGTAGTAGTTAATTGACGTATCGTTAAAAACAAGCGCGCTGAAATCGAGCATATATTTCAGGACGCTGACGTGGTCATAGGAACGGAGAGCTGGCTTACAGAGAATGTAAGTGACAGCGAAGTTTTTCCTCCAGGATATAAAATCTACAGATGTGATCGAAGCGAAAGAACAGGTGGCGAAGTTTTTCTAGCAGTTAAATCACATTTACACTGCACCGCCCACGAAATAACTGACAATGAAATAGAAAACGTATGGTGTACAATTAAACAACGAAATAAAAGGAGTATACATGTTTTCTCTTTCTATAGACCTCCAAACTCCGAAGCCGATATTATTTACCAATTAGAAAATCAAATATCCGAATTTACTTTGAGAGACAGTAAAAGTGTAATAATTATTGGGGGAGATTTTAATCTTCCATCTATAAATTGGGATTCTTACACTGTAAAACCGAGTTCAAGGAATAGAGAAATCAGCGAGATCTTACTCAACACACTTACTAATCACTCACTTGCCAAAGAAGTTGACAAGCCTACGAGAGGAAATAAAATGTGAGACCTTTTTGCAGTAAGCCATCCTATGTTGACAAAACAACTCGATATTATTGATGGCATAAGTGATCACAGAGTAATTTTTGCAACCTTTAAAATTGAAGTAGTGTCAGCTTTAAAACCGAAACGCAATATTTATTTATATGATAAATGCAACTTCATAAAATTTGGCGAGATGCTTAATGATTCGTACACGGACTTCGTAGCTAAAACAGAGGATAAAAGCACTGATGCATCATGGAAATATTTCTTAGAAATTCTACGCCAGGGAATCAACGAATATATTCCGCAAAAATTGAAATGCGACAGTAAAGAACCTCGCTGGTATAACAACGATGTTAGGAGGGGCCTAAAGAGACAGAGAAAACTGTACAACTTGTTCAAAAGGTCCACTACGTTAGGTGCAAAATCGAAGGAACTTGAAGCAAAAGAAAGTTACGCTGCGCAACGCTCAAAAACCAAGAAATCAATGCGTTATGCATTGCGAAATTTCAAGAAAAAAGTACTTGGTGAATTACTCGAAGAAAATCCGGAATCTCATTGGTCATATGCGAGAGACCTTCAGGGAAAATCTTCAACCGTAGATTTGTTATTTGATAAAGATGGCAAACTTGTCACCGAAAATATTGACAAAGCTAACACGTTAAATTCCCACTTCGAAAGTGTATACACTACAGACGACACTGCATGTAATTTTGACATTTCATTCACTGAGGAACCGATGAAAGAAATCACTTTTCAATGCGATGGGATAACTAAACAGCTACAGTCGATAAAACATATTAAATCTCCGGGTCCGGAGGGAATACCCGCGCGTGTCCTCATGGAATTAGCGCCACAGATCGCACCGATCTTAGACATAATATTCAAGAAGTCATTGTCCGAAGGAAAGATACCAATAGACTGGAAAATTGCAACCGTTACACCGATATTCAAAAAGGGAAACAGACATGAACTATCGACCAATTTCACTAACGTCGATTATAGGCAAGATACTCGAACATATCGTCGTTAGCAATATCATGACGTTCCTGGACAGTCGTAACGTCCTCCATGGCTCTCAGCACGGCTTCTGGAAAGGTAGATCATGAGAAACACAACTCGCGCTCTTTCTTCATGACATTCTCAAATCTGGTGAATCTAAAAGACAATTGGACGCATTATTCCTAGATTTTAAGAATGCTTTCGACACGGTACCTCACAACAAACTTTTATACAAATTACAGTCATGCGGGCTGAACGAAACAGTAGTAAACTGGATACGTTACCTTCTGAGTGATTGTAAGCAAAAAGTAGTTCTTGACGGAATTAGCTCTGATGTAGTTAAAGTGACATCAGGGGTTCCACAAGGAAGCGTAATCGGCCCCCTTTTGTTCATTATATACGTAAATGACCTATGCTCTCGAATTAGCAGTAAAATACGTTTATTTGCTGACGACGCTGTCATCTATCGCGAAATTAGTGATCACTCTGACTTTGAAATTCTATCATCGGATTTAAACAACGTTCATTTGTGGAGCCAAGAGTGGGGACTCAAACTTAATCTGAGCAAATGCACGGCGGTGCATTTCTTGCGGAGGTCGTACAACTATCCCCATGTATATCCTGTGGATGGCGTTAAGATAAAGGCGACAGATGAAGTTAAGTACCTGGGAGTTGCGATTACCTCGAACCTATCGTGGGGAACACATATAAGAAATATTTGTGGCAGAGCTCTGAAGAAGCTAGGATTCGTCAAGCGTATTGTGGGAAGATTTTCAGATGAAAAAGTAAAAGAGAGGTGCTATTTCGCAGTCGTCCGGCCACACCTTGAATATGCAGCAAGCATATGGGATCCGGTGCAGAAAAACCCAATTCGGGAACTTAATAAAATACAAAGGAAAGCTGCGCGATTCGTCAAAAACTGCTACGGGCGTACAGACAGCGTTACGCAGATGTTAAACGAATTAAGCTGGGAGCCGCTAGAGACTCGGAGGTTGCGCGCTAGGCTTAGATTACTTGAGCAATTAAGAATAGATATCTTTAACAGCGACACGGAGAACATCATATTAGAACCCCACTATATTTCCAGGTCCGACAGAAACGTAAATTAAGAGAGATATTTTGCCGAACGAATAGGTATGGGAATTCGTTTTTCCCCCGAAAAATAAGGGACTTTAATAAATGCAAGGCGTAATTTCATTAGAGCGTTTCCTTTTTATATGTTAACGGCTGGTGTCCTAACACCCCCCGCCACACGCCTATTGAGGTGGCTTGCGGGGTAGTATGTAGATGTAGATGAAACGTTAGTGCGACCACAAGGATGGATCACTATAAGGGGATTTTACCTGACCACAACATTAAAACAATACCGATCGTTCGTCATATTATTTAATATCATTCAAAAAGTGACGAGTGCAAACATACAACTTCAAATGAAAAATATTTTCTGAGTAGCCGATGTATATTCCTGATGAATGTTGGGGGTTGTTCGCGTTTCCGACCGACCGTTTCCGAAACGTCGGCAGAAATGGAGAGTTTGACCCAGTCAGAAACCCGAACAAACCCCTAAGGCTTTTCCGCTATACGGCGGAAAAGTCTTAGATCTTTCATTCGTGATGAATATAAATTAAAAATGCCGATGTATGGAAATTTCTGCGTATCTTTTTGGACTGATATTCTAACTAGCCGAAATACCGGAAAATTAGGGTGAATCACATGTTGATTTTTAATTAATTAAAATATTTAATGAATCATATAAATACCGGTATACCAGTCTTTTTTCGTCGGTACTACTAGGCTAGTAGTTTTATTGCTTTTTAGTGCACATAAAATATAGTAATTTTTTTTGTACCGCCCATTCCTAGAGTCAAGGTCGTGGTTAAGGAAGAAGACAGTATTGGAGAGGAGTGGCAGTGGTACAAATAGACATTTACAATGGATACATTATAATTTTTACATTCCCATGGTATTTGATAATACTCAGAGTAATCTAGCTTTTTTCCTTTACATCATGTGAGCAGAACCATGGTCTTAAAATCACTATGATGGTTGCAACCAATTAAATGTTTTAAAAAAAATTACTTTGAGTCACCTTAATACCAGCACATAACTTATTCACTCACACGAGTGTTTATTGCACGCCCAGATTCGCCGATGTACACTGCATTGCAAATACGCGTGTCACAACGTTGTTTCTTTACACCTCTCTGGTCCTTATTATATTAGTATTTGTGCTTTGAGTTAAAAAGAAAGTATGCCAAATGTGTTGTAAAAAGAGAAAGTTAACCCTCCTTTTGGAAAACCCTGCTACTTGATAGGACAGGGGGCCAACGAATGGAATATTGTGACATGATTTAGCTGTCTTATCTAATTTTGAGGAAATAGTAATCATGGACACTAAGGTGTGCTGTCTGGGCTTGCTTTCAAGAGTACTACCAATTAAACCTGGTTTATAACCGTTTACAACTGCAATTAATATTATGTTTATAACTATTTTTCAAACTCAATATTAGGCATGGGAATAGAGACCAGGTGGTGTATTCATGAGTGAAAAGTCGACATTGTATGCGTGTAATGGTGACAATAATCGTTTGGAATAATGGAATTGGTAGTCTTTTTCAAAAAATTGAGAAGTCATGCATCCTAGAGGAAATACAAGTTTTCAAGTCCAGGAAATTTAAAACAAATAACTCGAAAAAAAGCTCAAAAAAGGAACCTCTTTACCTTAATCAAGACAAAAATTATTGACGCATTGGTCGGTGAACTGAAGTCCGTGTGGACATACACGAAGTTTCTTTGTTGTGATAATTTTATCGATCGTTCATTTCTAGAAGTTGTCACCTGATACTTTAAAATTTACTTACCATTCATGTTTTATGAGCTATAGTATAGCTATCAAAATAATGAAGTTAAAATTGAATAAAATGGATGAGATTGGCCGGAATTAATCTACCTATATTCTTAAAGAAATTATGCCTCATTCTTAGTTTCAAGGACGGAATGTTCAAAAGGGTGATGGAGTGGAAAGTGTTAAACATTCGTGGTAGAGGGAGGAAGAGAATAGGAGTTCTAGACAACATAATTGCTATAGAATGTAGGATTACCCAAAGAGAGGCATCGTGCGGAGAAAATAGCGTTCTCGTGAACTTTTAGGGGAATTGAAAGACATACTGATCAACTGGAAGAGGTTTTTATTTATTTATATACTTAATATAATCCTAAAAATAGCCTCAAGGGCGTTTTATATCAGGCATTGCAACTATCGACAATGGCCAATCACAAAGAGCCATGTCTTGGCATGCGAAAATCCTACCCAGTCGGGATTCGCACCCGCAACTCAGGGGTTGGCAGGCACCGACCGCCACCGAGGCCGGCTTTTCCATTTGATTGTGTCATTGTACCTGAGAATTCCCTTTATTTCCCACCGCTATACTGTTTCCTATTCAATAGTTCTCCCTGCTAAATAATAGGTTAATGATGATGCTCTCTCTGTGTTATCTTAGAGAAGAATTCGTTCTCTTCCCCACCATCGCTCAGAGCAATGGTCATGACATTGTCCCCTCCTCGCATACTTCATCCTTAAGCGGTTCGGGACTAGTACAAGGGAATAACACAGCCCATGTATTCTCCCCCAGTACTATTCCCGTTCCTTCCCTCTCCCTCTGTTACTCTAAACCTAAACTCTATAGACGAGGCAACGGGCTTTCTCTGGAGAATGTCCCAAAGGGGTGGTTAAGTTCTGGCAATTTTTTATTTCAATATCTCACGACCGAAGGCCAAATCATGCAACACACATGGGCCACGGGCGGTCAGCAAATATTTCAGAATGCGAGAGACCAATTTTAGGCTGTTCCACCCTGCTTTCCCCCTTCCCCTTTTCGTTGTGCGTCCTTTGCTTCGTGAGCGATTCCGTTACCCCCTTCTAGTCCACCGTTTATATTGAAGAATGAATCGCTCGACTGCACGTATTGCAGCTGACAGCATGCTCCCTCTTCTCTTGACTTCCACACACACCGCTCCCTCCTGTGTCGAAGGCGCGGCAGTTCCGTGTTTCTTTCAAAATACTATTCTCTTGCCCTTCCCCGCCCCCCCTGTTCTTCTCGCGCTTCTACATGACCGAGTTTCCACCTGACCAAAGTGATTGAAATGATTTCAACTTGGTGATTGGTTTGTTTCGGGTGATTTCTTATTTAGGGATATACAGGGAGAATTTTCATTAAACAATACGTGTACCGCATTAATTTAATACTCAGCTTTCTACCAGTTGGGGCATATTGTTGATGGATTTGGATGGATCGTTCTTAATGTTTACTTCATGGTTCTCGTAAGTTATAAGTAACCAGAGAGAAGAAGTTGCAATCAGACGATAGAGGTTTTCGATAGACGATCTTTCTCTTTTCTCTATGCCTCTTGCTTCCACTATCCCTGGAAAGAGCCTCGAAGTGCTCCTTCGGAACGCGTTATAAATCATGCCAAAGAAGAGTGTGGCATTCTGGGACATTTTTTCGCACGCAATGTATACACTGTATGGGCAACAGTGGGGGGTTACGGTCAAGTAAATGGGATCCGGGTCTGATCTCCGAAAATACCATTTTTTGTCAAAGAGTAATTGATGCGACAGGGATTCTGCAAGTTTATTGCATGTCATGGTGGTTAATGTTTCCCTTAACGCTATTAGATCATATCAATATGAAGCTCTCTTTCACGCAAACTACGGTTTGTTGATTATCTTGTTTTAAGAAATATGCTAAAGGCTAGCTTGAATAGACGCAGCGAAGTATTATACTAAAAACAGTTCATCCTTTGCAGCACCTCAAACAACTTTTCTCCAAGAATGAAGCACAAAACATACCATGCTCTTCTTATTTTCCATTTTTAGTTATATTTTCCCTCCGTTTTCTTCATAATCTTGTCACTCTTCTTTTATTCACGTAATCTTTGTACTCATCCGCTGCAACTCACTTTCTTTCCTCGTCATTACATGAACTTCAGCTATCAACCATCTTTCTCCTCTTGACCGACCCTTTCCTGCGTAACTTTGTAGTACTCCATTTTTTATATGAAATGAAGTAAACCTTTTGCCGCCCAGATTAAAATTTTTACTTCACTAACCAACCAAAGTTTTTATTTATTAAGTCCTTTTTAAAGTCATTTAAATTTTAAGTAGAAATATTGGTCTGCACCTGAAAATTTTCTATGGTCTAAAATAAGTTTACTTCATTTCATTTCAACTTTCTCTTCGTCTTTATTTTTCATTTCCAAGTCTTTCTGATTGAGGTGGTTTCCACAAAACTCCCTTGTTTATCTTAGTTTCGAGTGGTTTCGGTTCCTATTTTTGCTGAATCAAGCGTGACATTATTATCTATCTACAATTTTCGGTTATTTTCCTGTTGCGTTGGTATTTACGGACATATCAAAATGCTTTGTAACTTACAATGCTCATGCCCGTGCTCGTATGCGGTGACTAATTAGCAAAACATGAGAATGAAAAAAATGATTTTTTAATAATTTTCCCTAGGTTGTATAACAAGGCACTAATAGTGAGTTTGAGTGGCTTTTGTAGATGCTACGTCTTCCGTGTTTTTAGCTGGTTTCCTTGCATGGAAAATAGGAAGTTCGGTTTCAAAACTAATGAACTACATGCATGCACGATTAATTTGATTGTTTTTTTTAATCCGTCAACTTCTACCCATGAAGGAATATTGTTCAATTAAATTCTTTATTCAGGTGCAATACACTCCCACAGCTTTTTTTTAGCATTGTAGAGATGGAATTCAGTGTTGAACTATGCTCGCGTTTTGAAATGGCGTTAGTCTTTTGAATATTTGGTGAACTTTATTATCCTAATAAAAACATTTATTGTGTCAGTCGAACTACGTGTTTTTCCCGTTTATTTTCCGCACGCATAACTTTCTCGAGGTCTTGTTATTTTCCATTGAGATCATCTGTCCGTTGAAGAAAAAAATAATTCGTAACACATTTATTCCAAAAGAAATGAAATACTGCTTTCAGAATGCTATCGATGTGGCTTTTTGTATAGTTTTTTTTAACATCATTGGAACGCTCGCGGGGCAAGAGACTAACAACGAATAAAAATCATTCTTTGTATGTACCTGCTTTTTAATTAAGTCACTTTTGTTTCCACGCCGGAGACTGCTAATGAAACTATATTGTTGACTCAGGCAGTTTGCGATAGCCGATAGGGATGCCGTGGGATCTGTTCTTTTTTAAATTTTATTTCTATTTTTGTTTCGGTTGGATTATATCCGACGAGTTCGAAGCAAAGGCATCGTTTTTGGAAACAGGAATTGACATCCCACTGCTCCTCATGTAGTATTTCACTTGAGTTCTAGGGTGCAGAGGAGGTTATAACGATCTGGGGCTTTTTTAGGGGCCTTTTGTGAGGTCCAGAGTTTTGGGATGGTATTTTTCTAATCGAGATGTAGGGGATACATGATGTTTGTGACAATTTTATTATTGTCATGCGATATAAACATTTTAACACACGTCTGGAAGTAAGGAATGAATTTGTTGAAAGGTATATTAAGAGCACACAACTGCGTGGCCAGCTCCGTAGTTCTTTGAAATATATTAAGAGAGATTAATGTTGGAGAGTAACCTGGACAATAACTGCTACAGAGCAAAAGAGATGAAAAGCAATGAAGATGTAGTTCTATCGAAGAATGATGAAAAATTAAATGGACGGTGAGAATCACCTACAAAGTAGTCATACGAAGTGTTGGAGAGAAAAGATGTATCATGGAAACTCTGAGAAGATAGGGAGACCAACTTATCGGACATATATTGCGATTCAATAGCTTATTGAAATCAACAGTTAAGGATAAATAGATTGGAAGAATGTCAGAGGAAGATCAAGAATGGAATATATCAGACTAATTATGGAGGACATTTAAGTGAATAATAATGTAGAAATGAAGCTGTTGGCAGAGAGGAGAGTGGAACGAAGAGCTGCAGCATACCAATCTTTGGATTGATGAGTGCTGATTTTGTTAGAGTGATGATTCCAACAACCCTAAGAGGGTATTTACAGTAAAGCCAGATTCAATATGCGGTAAATAAAGGCCTAGATATCAATGGATTGATAGATAGAACAGCGACACCAGGCTTCTGGGTATTCAGAATTGATGGGCGGCTCCTAAGTATAGAAAGAAATTGTGGAAGATCCTGGAAGGGACCAAGACTCAGTGATGGGTTGTAAAGCCACAGAAGAAGAGGAGATTTTGATGAATCTGTGTCCCAATCTGTTTGTGCAGTAGTTGAGTGTGGAAAGAATGAACCTTTAGGCCTACCCATTTTACAGTGTCCTTTACCTATGAGAGATATTAAGATACCTATGTCACTTTTTCGGCTCTGCAGATGAAGTTGAAGAATTAGCTCCATGCCAAACTAAAATTTCATTTGGAACACGTATTTCCGCTTTCTCTTCAGATCTTCTTCCTTTGCTAAAATTTGCTATTGTTACTCTACAATTGCATGCCCTGTTCTTTCTTTAAATAATTACATTAGTGTCTCATTATGTAGCAAAAATTTCATTCAACTCATATTATTACCATTATTTTTTGTTTAATTCTATGGTTAGCTGTAACTCAAATCCTATGAACATATCGCATCGATCTTCATTGGATTAACATCATAAACAGCATTTTAACAGTAGAACCTCCAGGGTTTTCCCTTGTTCTTCGATCTCCGAGGTGTCATTTTGAACTCTGTTCATGTTCAATCAAATAAATGATTAATCTGATAGAGTAACATTAAAAAAATTCAATTATAAAAACGAATTCCTGTAATTCAGGCATGATATCCGAAAATTGCTACAGATGAGACGCAAACATCGCAGTTAAAAATTTTGGCATCCACTCTCATAGAGCAGAGATTATTATTATTATTGTTTAACTTGTGGCCAATTGCATTTCGAGTCGCAAACGTTAAAGCATATCCCCTAGCTCGGCAGTGCTGTATCAAATGCAATGTAATGAATGTGGCTTATCACGATATGATGCACAAGTGGTGGTGAGACAGGCTACAGATAGGTATGGGAACTTCGATGGGCTACACAGAGATATGGGAACTTCGATGAACACAAGAGGGAGTATATTAACGTTCAAATCTTCTCTCAAGGTAACATTCGAATCACGCCTTGCGCATTCGGGTCCTATTTATTTCACAAACAGGGAATTATTTAAGGGCGTGTTTCGGGTTTCCAAGTGAACTTACGACTGGATGCTTGCACCCCCCCACCTCCCCTCTCAAGGTTTATTTTCGGTGGAACCTCGCCGCCGCTGCTAACTTCGTTTGCTCGGCCGTGCAGAATCCCCATGAGCCATCCGATGACTTTTCTTATTCCTCGCGGAATGTCGTCTCGAATCCCAAAGGCCCACCGTACATATACCATCTCACGTGATGCTCCGAGGCCCTTCGAAACATCCGGAGAAGGCTGACACCAATCGCTGCGTCTGTATCATATGACATATGTTAATAATCGCACTCTGCTAAATTTTTGAATTTATAATAATGGTAATATTTTTGGCGTAGAGAAAACTTTTAAGAATCGAGTAATTGTGATTTTTATGTTACAAAACTTCTTTCTTCTCTCTCGTTTCAGCCTCGGAATATCGGAAAACTGCTGTAGTATTCTATTTAAGACCATAACATACAATTAGTAATGATTTATGTTTTGATAAATTAAAAAGTAGTTTTGTGGAAGAGGAATAGTCCTTGAGATTAAGAACTTATCAGTTCTTCTTGAGAAGATAGTAATCATTTTTAATGATTACTATCTTCTTTAATTATTAAAATAATAATATATTTTCTCTGCGACCGATAATTCTTGTCCGCCAATCCTTAGATCGCAGCTTCAAATCCCGTCTCTGTGGAGTTTTTGCCAACTAGGTCATGGTTATGCGTGTATCATTTTTGTTTACTAATCACAAATATGCCTTTGGTGAAAAAGGCCATTTAGGCAGTTTTCGTGGAAATTGAAAATAATGTAACTGTATTCTCTAGCAGGAAGAATAATTATTATTCTCTCTGTTGGACATAGTTTTCAGTCGGTTACTTAAGAAAAGTCTTTTTTAATAGCATTGCCTTTATGTATTCTTATGGCTGATGACATGGCTCAGAAATTAATGAGTGAATGTATCAAATAAAAAACTTCATTTACCAAAATTCATGGCTTCCAGCTATGTAAATTGGAAAGACATTCGTAACTTTACCCTTGTTCTCTCCCCTATTTATACGTAATTTTAAGCATAATTTATGGAGATTAAATGCGAAATTTGGACGAAAGTTCACTTAAATTGAGAGATACAAGCTATTCTATGAAAGCCGAAAATATTACATGATTTCTTGACATGTATGACGATCAATCATCTAATGTTTTCGAGGTCTTTATGTGATGTGAACATCTAGCACCTTCCATGTTTTCCTGTGAATTACCTCAGGCCGCTATTTGAATTTTAACCCTCCTTCATGACTTAAAAAAATGCCTATTCTCCACCAACTACCTAGTATTTTAAATTCCCTTTAAATCACGTTACATATCTCTGCTGATTTCTGCTACATATATCATATTTATTTATTCATTCAACATTCATATATTAAGTATTTAATGTATTTTTAATTCCAGTTAAATCACATCACATATCTTTGCTAACTTCTGCTACATCTTAGTCAAATTAAAAAATTTCATATATAATCCTACTGGTAATGTTTATATGCATCAAATCGTGGCAACATGCCTTGTTTTTTTTACAATTTTAATATTTCACGAATTCAAGGAAATCATAATGTATGGAAATTTGAAGGATGATTGATTTGCGATAATGTTGAACTTAAGGAGTGCGGATAAAATGAGTCACATAAATTAATCCTCCTACAAAATCCCAAAGTAGTCAAAACGGCTGATTCTGGGGTACTTGTTGCAAGATTTATGATATATCTCTTGCTTATGTTCATTCCTTCAAGGATACCAAGAATACCAATGAAACTATTGCCTGGGGATATTGAAACTGTGAAACAATTTATCGCAAACATTTCATTGATAATAGAGAGAACCATATAATTTTTACCTATTCGCAAAATATACTTCGCCCAATTTTAAGTTCAATTTGCGAAAACTATGGCGAGGTAAGGTAGGATTTTGTTACGGATAAAATGTGAGATAACTTTGTGTACTCCACTTTTGAAACCACCCGGGTGTCGACATATTTTTCAGTTTCGAGATCCGGATCTTTTCAACAATTTCGT
Source organism: Pyrrhosoma nymphula (assembly GCA_963573305.1). NCBI lineage: Eukaryota > Metazoa > Arthropoda > Insecta > Odonata > Coenagrionidae > Pyrrhosoma > Pyrrhosoma nymphula. The sequence goes on from OY754334.1 coordinate 46,444,609, forward strand.
CAAATGGAGGTCACAAAGTATTTTTTTTTATTTTCTCTGTCGTGGACCTCTAAAAAAAGCCTTCGTTTCATTTATTTTCATTTGAATTCAAGGACACGTTTGTCAATATTTAGCTAGAATATTAATTAAATGGCATTCATATCAATTTATGTTGGGATTGCTTTAACTGCGGCTAATTAAATAGATCTGAATACCCTCTATCACCGAAACCTACCCAGCGCTCGATTCTGTGATTTTCACTCGGTAGCCTCCTCCCTGGCCCTCCTTCAGCCCGCCCGTGTCAAGGCAGTTTTCACGCGCCGGGCCCACGCTGATGGCGAACTAACGCCATTAAATCAGTCTGCCCGCTTCAAGAGGAAGGCGGCAGCAGAAGCACGGGTCTCTCTACGGGACACACACAAGAAGTATGGCGTTGAAAGCATCGGGGGCTATTGGGCGTGAGGCACCGCGAGAGAGTTGTGCTCGCTGTGTGAGAGATCCTTGTCGCAGAAGTGTGCCAGTGCGAGGAGTGTGTTGAGAGAGTTGGTTGGGAGAATATATACGGTGCACGGGAAGCAGGAATGAGTCGCCTCGCATCGGAGCGTCATAGAGTATGAAACCACGGTCGGAGTAAGAGAATGGAAGTGACATTTGTATGAGTTAGTAGTAACGGTTGACGTGCAGTTCGCTGCAGCAGGCGTTGTCGTGCAGCGGTTTGAAGATATGTAGCAGAACAGGGGATGATGTGTTTTTTATTCTCGAGTGCAGCCCACACGTGCTAAAGTGTCATCTGGTAAAACGCAGAAAAAATAAAGATATGCATTGAAAATGTTGAACGAGATTTGACTAAGAAATGTAGTACCCGAATTAGATAAAGTGGTATTGGCCCAAGGTCGAATATTATTATTACTCGTTCATGTGATTTCCCTTACGAAAAAGGGAGAGCACGCATTTCTGCGCTAAGAGGGGTATTGGGAAAGTGTCAACCATCCATAGATAGAGTGCATAAATAATCGACTCTATGGTTCGCTACATTAAAACTACCGGGACAATAGACAAGCTCATTTCATTATTCGTGCATAGACCGATTCAAGTTATATTTCGAGTGATATTTCGTTACCATAACATGTAATATTAAGCGATAGTCTTATCTGAAAGTATTTATATGCATTATCAATCATTCAAAGTGCTCCACCACTGACAAGTGGAGAGCACAAGGACCTATCCAATCTAATCCAATTCTGTTATGAATCACTCTACGTTATTATTCCACCCCTAACCTCTTTGTGTACCCCACTCCAGGGGAATAAGTATTCATTTTGTCATTTTCGCGTGAGAAATGACCTCATCCACCGTAGAGGTTCATGTCAACAATTTTCTAAGAAAGTATAATTACATGCATCGGGTGTATAAAATTGGGCACTCTAGGCTCAGAAGGCTGTTATCTTAGGAAGACTCAAGTAAAATGAATCACTGTCCAGTCTGCCCTTTAATGTCTCCGGAACCTAGGGCCTCGGGATAAATCTCAGGGTGCATCACCAGCGGAGATGGTGAGATTTCCAGGGTTACGGATAGGGGAGAAGAATCCCCTTAGGGATTCATCCCTCGCCCTCGCACTGCAATTTTCTCCTCCCGTTCTTCCTGCATTTGTTCCCTTACACCCTCGGCAACCCTACGAAAACCGCTGCCGCTCCCTTTACAGCGCCAACCCCGCATTCATTCGCCTACGTTCTCGGGGCGCACACTCCTCGCAGCAATCATATCTCATCCAACAATGGTGCTACTCTCTCCCCCTCATTCCTTGCGGTGTTTCTAAGGGGTCGAGAACATGACACGTGAGCCGGATAGCAAATGTGGCTGATGGCTGTCTTCTTTTATTTTTTTCGTCCCCCTACCCTATCTTAACATTCGACACGCGGTCGAGCTATACACCCCCTGAACCACTCCCCTACCCTCGAACCCCCCTTCTCCCAAAGTCACTAAGAGGGTCTGTGAGAGGGAAGAATAGGGGAACGAAGAATTAAAGACAATGCGGAAAAGGGGAAGTAAGCATTTCTGAGGGTTGAGCGTGAATCTGCAGTAGGGTTGTCAGAACGCCCGGAAAATTGGAAAAAGTATCGGATTTATAGCGGGGATTCTGAGTTCATCAGATTAGGGGTCTTAAAGGCAATGTGAAATGCGGGGAAAAATTAATTATTAAAAAAAATTAACAATCTTTCTCTGAGTGCTTAAATTTGACTGCAAGGTTAATAAATGGGAATGTATCATAGATGGTATGATAATATTATTTCGCTATCCGGTGATAAAGCAACTCTGCTTCGGTACTTAAATGATGTGAGGACGGCTACAAGTCACAGATGATCAAACGCCCTTGAGAACTTGAAGGATAAAGCTAAAAAATAAAAAGAAATACATGCAGTATCTTTCAAGAACGCCGATGGTGGGAGCTCTTTGCTGGCATATTATGGCTGGCAGTCTCGTTTGGCATTGAATGGAGTAAGATAATTTCAGACTACTACACTGAACATCTTTAAATGAGCCGCGATGGTGCTTAGTCCCCTATGGCACAGCACACAGTATATTTTTGGATTTAATTTTCCTTTACACCCAATGTTTTGCTGGCAGCTTCCTTTTAATCCTGTGGATGCTTATTTTCTTCCAATTTTCTGCGCTTCCTTTGGCACATTCATTATTTCGGCCCATAAACTTTTAAATGTATCAAATTGAGAGTATCTCCGACTGTCGGAGTTATCCCTGGGCGGCATTATTCTTTGCCGTCACGGTTATGGAGTACATAATTGTTGATTTGATTTTAATTAATTTCTTCTTTTTTTAATGTGGTAGATCTTTCCTTCGGCAGGTTTCACCTGTACTGCTCCCTTCATGCTGATAGAGCGTCCTGGCTCAATCGATAGAGCGCCCTCAGCTGTTCAAAATTCCGGCCCATCATTATGTCCGTCAGCATGTAATATCCTGATGAGTTGTTCTCGGGTTTCCTACCGGGTTAGGCTTTCCATGATTGCAAACGTTTCGGCAGGAGACTTTCCTGTCATTTTCAAGGCTGAGGATGTGGATTCCACAGCCTTGAAAACGGCAGGAAAGTCTCTGCCAAAACGTCGGCAATCATGGAAAGCCTAACCCGGTGGGAAACACCAAAAAAACTCATCAGCATCATTCGTCGGGAAAGCCTGAAATCATACATCATGTAATATGCATAATCCTTTTCCTTATAAATAAAACCCATAAAATCCTTTTCTCCCTCTCCAGCTCTGTCCCTTAATTTTTCCTTCCACAATTATTTATAGAAGACTGTCTTTTATCAGTCCCATTCAGTTTGCTGTCCTCTTTCTTACTGTTCTCATAATGTTTATTTTCTCATTTATTCTTTCCAGCACTTTCTTGTTTCTCATTTTATCACTCCATTTGATCCTTTACATTCTTCGCCATGCCCACATTTCAAATCCCTGTTCATATATCTCCTCTTTCTCTTCCTCTTGCTGATTTCATCCATGAAAAATCAGATGGTTCAAGAGGGCATTGTCATTGAAACAGTGTCAGTACATTCAGAGCAATCGTTAAGGAGCCTTTAATGCCGCATTTAGAGCTTTGTTAATTGAATTTTTTCATCAGTTATACAAGCAATCTAATCCTGTTTCAAACACGTTTTCCCCATTTCCCCATATTGTTTATTATAATTTTTGTTATCATATGAAATTTCAATTCCCATTGTTTTTGTAAAACATATTTTAAGTAATCTTTCGTTATAACTGTTTTTTTTTATGTGCCTTTATGTATGTATTGTATGGTGGGATCATTTACCCATTTACCTGCAACTTACAACTCGTTGATTTTCACTTAAAAAGCCGGGTTAGCCTTTCTCTTTGTATTTTATACCTGACTCTCTTGCGCCTATACAAGGTATTGAAACAAGGCGAGAGTTCAGGTATGTGAATTAAAATTCCGAGACATCCTGGATTTTTATATTTTACTTATTGTTTACTCATTGATAGTACCCTACATATAATATTTACTCAAATGTGTGTGTGCATTCGTTTTTGCTTCATGTGTATTGTCTTTATGTGTGTATCAACGCGTGCGTGCGCGTATATGGTTAGTTGGTTTGGGTCGAACTTTTGTAAGTTTTTGCTTTGAACAACGCACACTTTTGTTTATACATGGTATTCTATACATTGCTATTTTGAGAATTTTGTGTCAGAGCAGATTATAAGTGCATTTAGAGCCTGAAAATCCTCGGCATACACGCAATATTGTATGGGTGTAGGCACTAAATTAAAACATTAGTAATAACATATAGTGATGAATAATATTTTTATGCCTCACCTAATATTTCTTATAGAGAATATTCCGAATAAACTTCCGATAAACTAGCGATAATGAATTATTTCGTACTATATCAATTTATAATTCCGAGCACAGCTTGTTCCCCCAGCTCCTAGGTCATTTGCATGATACATCAAATTAAATATTCCTAAATATCCGGCTGAGCGCATGTTTCCCATTTATAAACGAAAATAAGTCCTCAGCGTGTAATTATCTTAACACTGTCACATCGGTGAAGGGGTCGTGGAGGACTAGGCGTAGAGCGCTGGCCTATCGGAGGGTCCCGGGTCTAAATCTGGGTGAATCCTCTCTGGATGCCCCCCCCCCCCCCGAAAATTCTCGCGGTGAGACTACCTGATTGGCCAGAATTTGGTGGAAAATCGCAGGTGGCCCATGGAAATGAACTGGCCCCTCTACCCTGATGTGTGACCTTATAAGCAATTGCGGTGTCACAAGTCACACGCCAATTGCTTAGTACGGGGTGAGGTCTACTCTCACCTCATACTTTATTGAAATATCCCGGATACTTTACAACCATGCGTTACGAGCATTTCAACACGCCTAAGTACTTAGTACATTATTATTAGCGTGATGTTCCTCTTTACTAACAAGGTCTTCGGTATTTTATCTCAACCATGTCTCCCAGCACTTAAAAAGGTGGAAAGTAATTAGCAGGTTACAGAAACAATTTCTGTATTTTTATCAAACCTGATTACATTCTTTCCTTACAAGCAAATATGTGACATAAGATCAACTTGTTGACGATAATTGGTCGACTAAAAACGCCCGTGGCGTAGGTAGTAACAATTTTTCGCGGCAAGACTCGAGCTTGGAAATTCAGAAATCCCTCCAAGAATCAAGACTCCAATAAATTATTGTTTCATTGAATTTCATTTTGCAAGAAATATTTAATATACAAAACGCAAATTGATGATATTTATATAATCCCTTAAAGTGCTATACTTATCCAAGTTACGTCCATAAATAATATGAAACAATCAAATATTTTTCATCTTAAGTAAAACTAAGATTTCCGCTCAATTCATTGGAAATATTTTGGCAAATATGTGTGAAATTTTCACAAATGAATAATGCTCTTTCGTAAAGTGGGAAACAACGCCATGTTTTTATATATCTAGATCCGAATCTGCGTCAGTTCTTAAATACACTCGAAGTGCATTAAGGAGGAGAATTATAGTGACTATTCGGAGTAAAATCTATTATTCAACTGTAAGAATTGGTTAACAATGACAACAATTAGTTTCCGTGATGACTATTGAGCATTGTGGATCAGGGAATGGATCGTGAAAACCATTTTTAAAAGGGAAAAATATTCTTGTCAGTGTGCTGTACTACATTTTGCATTATTAATTTGACGTAAGTTATTATTAATTTTTTAAACATTTGACTTTCAGGTGGGGACTGAAATTAAGTGATTCGGGAAGAATATGCGTCTTATCTTTCAGTGAACATAGGTTCGGCGACATTGACGTTTGTACCACTTCCTATTGAAGAAACCACGGTAAGCCAAATAATATTCACTGTTGCGCAGAGTTGAAGGCTTTATGTGGCAATCGATGTGCTTGGAAATGTGGGCTAGTATTTTTTTTAATTTTATTCCGAAGTTGATCACTACCTCTTATTATATCTCTAAAGTCGTTTCATTTATTGCATATATGGAAAACTTACTTTGGGCCTGTATACTGAATAATTTTCAATGATAATGGGAGGTAAATACTTTTCTTTATTTCAAAAGTACACGGTAGGTTTCTACCCAGCCCCTAACCCAAAAACTAATGGGTGGTACGTCCAAACCTGAACTGCGATACCATTGAGTATCTTTTTAGGACCTGGTCTAATGTATTTTTTCTTCATTTGAGATACTAACAGAATATAACACTATAAATTGTAAACCTTAGCCAATCAATTCGTCTATACATCTCTTATTTTATCAAGACGATGCAACCCTAGTGTAGTGTAGTTTTTTAATTAAACTGTTAATATTTACTATATATATTATTCAATTCAATGCCCAAAAAGTTGGTTCGAGTAATTACTAGAAGATGGTAAAATTTAAAAGGGCTTCAAGTGGTCTAAATATAAATCCTTGTTTTAAAACGTGATGGCGTAAGAATATTATGCATTTTATGTTGAGGACCAAACGATACTCTACTTTAAAGAAACTGTTTTCCCAGCATAACATTAAAGTACTCCTAGGCTCTACTACACCTGGTGTCCCATTCGAGCTGGATGGCACTTTGTTGAATAGAATAGCTGTCCGAAAAAGGGTGAGTTAAAGAGGTCGCCAACCCTTGCTCGTAAAGGTCCAAGTACCACCAACACCGGCAGCCCTCAACCCAATAGAGCCCCTTTCCCCTCAATTGAAAAGCCACAGATTTACAAGACCAGAGCGGGACAAAAAGACGCCCACACCGAGCAGCATCTTCACGTTCATCTCGAAGGACTTTATTCTGACAGTGTGTCGGCGCTAAGGTCTCCCAGCTCTAAGGTCCTTATACGTTGGCCTCCCTCCCCCCTCCATCTCCAGCCGACAGTGTTTTTGCTCGTACACGAGCCATTTAACCGGGACGGGAAGATGCGCATCAAAATTTACACGAGGTTAGGAGAAAAAAAATTCAGCTTTGCGTCGTGGGAGGATGAGTTGAGTGTATGGTTAAAGAAAAAAAGGGAACAATATATACAGGTTGCCGCATCTAGAGAGAAAAGCGAGGTAAAATGGGAACACTTGAAGGAGAATTGAAGAAGAGTAACTTTGGCGTCTTCTGGCTCGATGCATACTTTATTGTGGGAGGTGCTTACCTCAACCCGCCGAGGCGTTAATGCGGTCAACGCTCAACGATGTTTGGAGTTGGTTCGTCTTTTACGCTTTTCAGGTAATGGGATCCATCATGTCATATAGCCTTGTATGAAGGGATAGTTATTTCACAGCGAGAGAACTGCTAGTCGGATCGAGGGAGCACTATAAAATCCTTGTTATTTTGAAAGAAGGCCGAGAACGTCATTATAATGCAGGTCATGTCTTTTGGAATGCACGACACGCACCTTATCTTATTGTTTTCTTACTGCAACTCAAAATTAGGCATTTTAGTATTTGTTTAGAGTTCCTCTGAAACTTTCTGGTGTTCCATCATAAATGTTTATTCTCCTGGGGAAACTAAAAAAAACTAGATAAAAGCATAAACTCCATGACGCAGGTTTCAGTTCTTAAAAATCATCACCCGGTGATGTACGTAAGCACGACTGACATCTGATATACTTGCCTGTAAATGGGAAGAAGAATATGTGTGTTTCACACATTTATTTCCTTCCTTTTTCTCTCACAGACATCCCAAAAACATGTGAATGCACCAGATATGTGTAAATGTGCCACTTTCTGCAAAGATCATAATTAAAAGTTGGGAGCGTTCTAATAAGCAAAAACTATAAATAAAATTAATAAAATTAAGAGATGCCGTAAGGTTAATTTAGTGCATACGGAAATATAATGCGATAAAAATTACCTTTATCAGGATAAGTATCAGTGGTAAATATATAGCCTTGATTACACTGATCTCTGACTAGGCTTTAAAATGAAATGCAAATAGTACCTAAATATTTACAGCCTAAAATCATTGCATTGAGAATATAAAAGATTACAAAACTGTGTGTACTCCTTTATAAGTTTTGATATAGAATAAGGACAATAAATATCGGAAATTTTAATTTAAGCGCCGTTTTCTTGGTGTGCCAACAACGAACAATTCTTTGCATGTCATTTGGTGGCTTGAGTGCCATAGGTTCTTGAAGTGGTGTCAAAATCAAAGAGTAGCATTTTGCCAAAAACCGACGTGTCCTTTATATTTTTGAACGGCTCGAAATTTTCAGAGTAAGTAGTAACCACGAAGTTATATCCTTAGCGAGTTCCTGTTCCTATCCTCTCGGCTGTTGTTAAGTAAACATTCCGTCCACTCATTATCCACATATTTCTCTCTTTTATTTTTCTCTCACCCCTCTTTCTTCTTGCTATTTTGTACATGAGAGAACTGTTGTACGTTCTTGAACCAGCTGTTGCTGATGTTCTGGACGACGCTTAAGCATTGAAACTCAGGTCGTAAACCTCGTGTATTTATGTGATTAATTTGCTTCTTCATGAAAAAACCCTGTCTTATGAATATAATAAACGCTACTGATCTTATTCTAATTCCAGAGTTTGAGATGCTGCAGCTCTCTTTCTAATCAGTTTACTCTCAGCTAACAACATATTTTATGATCCTCATTTACTTTTTCTTCTTCTTCATTTCCATTTCAATCATAGTTTACTTTTTCTCATAATTAGTTATTTTAACCTTGGTCTTCGTGAAGTTTTCTCATTGTTTCTCACTTCATGATTGTTATCCATAGGGTCGTTGCGTCTCAGATCAAGTAAAATAAGTTTTTCTCGCCTATTTCACTGATTTTATTCAGCATCTTTTGAATGAAAACTTACTTGGACTCCTTCACTGATGATTTATTACTTCAATATGATATTTAAGAATATATGCTAATTGGTAATGAATCTAGCTTGTAACGGTGCCTGTAAATGATATTGCGATGACATTTATTCGAAATCTTTACCTAGAGGTCCATCAATGACGATTCGACTCTATCTTAACACTATCGATGAGTTAACCACTATATGTTCCCTGTAATTTCACATTTTCTCACCTCTTAAGGCTCATATAGATATTTTCAGTGTTCCATGTATTTGTTACATGTATAACCTCAGAAAAATGATACGCAATTTAATGTGGCACGGCTTTCATTCTGAGATGAGCTGCCATCAGCATTTCACTCAGCTGCTATTAATGCGAGCGTCAGTTGAAGAGAATTTTGCTATATACCTACCGTCCTCATGTCAACCTGCCGTTTCGGTCATATTTCCTCGGATTGTCAAATTAAACAATTCTAATTGAAGCAGTGTGTTTACAGCCTTCTTATGAAAGTAATTTGTGTATTATTTTATTTATTATTTTTATCTGCAGACTCATTTAACATATTTTGAAATTTTTCATTACGTCTTATGCCACTCTCAGATTAATGAACAAGTGTTATTAACTCATCTTATAATGGAAAAAATTTATCTATAATACGCTCAAATCCTATGATATTTCATCTATTCTTTCAGTCTTCTCTTTTTAGCTAATTCTATTCTCCATGCACAAAAATAACCTAAGAGCCAGCCACATGTGCACTTTTCAAAGAAATATGTAATGATAGTCTATCTGCAATATCTGGATTCAGGCATTTCTTCATTCAGGATTTTTCTTTGCGTTGGCTTGGGTACTTATTTAAATTTTCATTTTCATCGATCCTGCTTGTGCGAAAAATTATTTTACGTTTATAAAGCCTTATTTAGACTTAAATGTTTCCATTCTCTTTCTAAATTTATTTCAAAATGTATAAAAGAAAGAATCATTTAAAAATAAACTCCATGACGAAATTATTATAGCATTAGCCGATTGTTTGATCAATGCACAGGAAATGTAACATGATCTCGGTAGCGGAGGAATTGTCGTCTCCCAGTCTAATAGCCGTGGGTTCTAGTCCCATCTGGTAGTAAATCTCCCTTCCTAGGGAAAGATTGTGTGTGTGTATTTGTAAGTATTAGTTGAATTGACAAAATTTAACTGCCTTACCTGCAGTTTTCAGGGACAATGGAAAATATATAAATTATCTGAAGCAGAAATTGAAAGGGTAGTTGGGGAATGTTGCACGTGAAGTGAATTAGGAATAACTGTTAAAAGTTTCATGGATTGAATTACATCCTTATACCACTCTACAATATTAGATTTTAAGTTGTATCAACATACAGCTATAATACTGTTTCGTACACATATCTATAAATTCGGACATATAACTAACATAAGATCGCGCACCTTTTCAGAAATAAACATTTCATTCGTTCGCTTTGTCAGTTTATTTTGGTCCATTCATGGTTTTCCGGTTATGCTGTCTCATTCATTCTTTCTGCCTCTCGCGTCTCTTATGTTTAACCTTCCATTCCACGTTGCCCTCTTTCTCGATTTATCTGTCTCCGCCTCACCTCCATTTGTTCACGTGACTTTCTTGTCCGCCTTTCAGTAGTCCTTTGTTTCCTCTTTCGCACTCACTCACCTCTTTCAGCCGTTTATTCCGGCCATTTTTATCTCGAGACTCAACTCACACACTTTTTTTATTTTTATAGCAATCTCTTTGTCTTCTCCATAGGAACCATTCGTGTTTCTCGGCCAAACTTTGCGTCCCCGATCTTCTTTTGTTAAGGTTTTTACTTCCAACGGGTCTTCCAGTTGCGAATCTCTCGCACAGTTTCCCTCCACTCGTTCTGATTCTTTCCTTTATTTTTTTTGTTTTATCCCACCTGTCGTCCCTCACACAAATTCTCGTCCATCTCCACGACTTGCTTCTTCTTCCCTTCCCACATTCCGTTATTTTCACCTCCCTCTCTTCTTCTGTTTTATTGCTTTCATTTGACCCCTGCTTCATTTTATCTTCTTATTATTTTATTGATGAACTCCATGGAGAGCGCTCGTCCTTGACGTCTCCGGCATTTCAGCAAGAAGTTTGCCTTTGGATCGGGAATTCTGGGGCGCTCGGATTTCGACGTTTCTTTCTACTGGACTTAAACAATTTGGTGCCGTTTTCTCTCACTCTCGGTTCCTCTCTCCCTATCTCTCTGCGGAAACCGAGTAAGAAATCCCTCCCCAGCTGGGTTGAGTTCAAGACATGTAAGACCCAGAATTTTTTCTCATTGGCTGCTGACCGAGGAAGCCGTTCGGCCCTCCGAATTCATTCTGCCAATTTTTCTTCCGAGCCCCTCTTACATTAACCTCTCCGGTCTAACATTTCCGTTTGGATTCTTCTTCGCCGTGGCGCGAATTTCTATTTCCCTCCATTTGGGTTTTGATACGGCTATTAGGCTATAGATTTTTTGCGGCTGGGAACTGATTGAAATTTAACTCACCCATCAATGCCCAAATGATAAATTTCTTCCCTTATTCTCAATTTCCCCAACCGAGTGCTCTTTATACAATATGCTTTCAGATTTTGAACTTGACCAGAATTGCTAGTATTTTTTGTTAATTTACAAGAAGTTACACCCGTATTTTAACTTCCACATGTATTCTTTAATCGCATTATGTTCCTAAAACAAAAAAGTGACAATAATTATAGTTCAACTCAAAGAAATATGCTCTGTATCTTATACATTAGACTTTCGTAGTGATTGCACGACAAAAATTTTTATAGTATGCCGCTACTAGAACTTATTCCCAAATCGCTCTTCGATACCCATTGGTAGATTTATTTAAAAACGACTCACTTAGAAGAATGAAGAAACGCCCAACATTTGCATAACCTTTTGTATGGTATATATGAGTTAAAATGAAAAACTCAAGTTATATTATGAAACAAACTCCCAAAAACATTTTCTATATCTATAAATTCCGCTAAAAAACTGTTTTCATAAAACGAATAGTGGAGAAATATATTTGAGGTACTGGAAGAAACAATCTTATGCAAAAATTAATCTTCATCTTGAATGTGTCTCTTACAATTTTGAACTTAGATTTAATAGTTCTGACGGATACTGCCAAAATTTGACACATGTTTTTTATTCGTCATCATAGAAGCCGTTACCAAATCCGCCAGTATTCTTGACGTGAACATTCGTTAGTACGCTCATATTTGGATACCTAAAGCATTTGAAAAGGCCGCACTTAACCTAGACAACTGAACAAATAGTCCAAAATCCATCTCTCTCTCCCCACCACTACCTATTTGCACCCCCCCCACCCTCTCTACTCTTTCCTCCCTAATGGAAAAGCAGGACCATCCAGTATTCTACCTCATTTAAGGTCAAATAATGTTATTAATATTTTACATTATATAGTATACGGAAGGGAGATACCGAGTAAGTAGTTCAGCCCTCTCCAGCAGAATACAGGAAGGTACAGGGGGAGTAGCAATGTTCCCACAAATTCTATTATGATTGCTAGATATAAAAATAATTGTACCTATACCTATCTATAAATGATAGATATTAGACATTACCTGAAATCACTCATGAGCCCTCATTGAAAGTAAAATTTATATTTGTAGCGGGATTTATGTGGCCGAATGGATTTAAACGTTTTCAAGACGATCAAGGTATCACTTAATTTTTATACAACATTATACACATAATTAAATAACAAGGTACACTTCAATAAAATAATTACTGTACCAAAGCAGGATTACGAGTTTTGAGATTCTTTAGAGTGGTCACATAATCGCAGTCATGAACGTTACGTAAAACGCTTCATACAATATATCATACTAATATATAAAAATTGAATGGTGTCTGTCTGTCTGTTGCTCAATCACGCAAACACTACTGAACCGATTGAGCTGAAATTTTGTATGTAGTTAGAAAATATACCGGGATGAAACATAGGCTATATTAAAAATCTGTCAGGGCCCCCAGCATTTTTTGCTTTTAAAAATTACTTTTACTCAAGATAGAGGGCTGGAATGTTGTTTATCGGATGCCTGAATAAATGAAGTTTTTAATTCTTTCAATTGATTTTCTTTTACGCTTCGTAATTCTCTGAAAATTATGTTTATAGCTGAAAAATCTCACCTTTTTCTCTGAAATCAACAATAGCATATTTCCTTGACAACCAGAGATTTGAATTTCAAAGGATATTCACGCATCTGGCATTTAAGTTTTTCTGCCGGCTCATGATAGCAAGTAGGAAGAAAATTTGTATAGGAAGGGCCCAGAGTCCCAAGGGCCCCATGATAGATTGCTTCGGGGGTTAATCGATAAAGTCAATGCATATTTACAGGTATACTCTTCAATGTCTATTCTCCAAGTAGCTCTCATTAGGGAACTACATACGATTGAACACTTATGTATAAAACGATACACATAAAGGAATTATACGTGGAAGAATATTTACGGGCAGCGAATAATAATGTTAATAATGCCTCTGTTGCTACAACGAATACGGCGTCGTTTATTATAGTTTAATACTCAGATGAATTACACGTAGTGGAACCGTCTGCCTCTCACTACGATTGCGAACTGTTTTTTAGACCAATTCCCACATAAACTTTACGAGTTATTTATATATACTTAAACGTGTTAAAATGCAGTTTACTTACATTCACTCAATCATCGAGTAGCCTATTCGAGTCTCTCACTTGCCTCTGTGTTTCCCCTCCTTGGACTTAAAAATATATCCATAAACATGTCTTATAGAATAAAGGGTAACCTTTTGAAAAAGCATGAGGAATGTATTCTTTGCGAGAAAATGAGTCCTTGCATGAAAAACGACAAAGGTTAGCCTTGGATGCTCAAAGACATGCCTACCAGCAATCTCATGATAATCTCCCCGTGGTGTTTCACGGATTACGCTAAGAACCGCACACATTTCATCCTAACCAAACCTACTGACGGGTAACCAGCTAAAAATCTGGTTCAAATATTGAGCCATCTGTTTCGAAACTTCAATCTGTTTTAAGATGGCGGAAATTATAACTGCGTCACTACATGCTTCTTACCCATAAGATGAACAGATATTCAGCGCAATGGACGTCATCGGTGCATAAAAATTGGCAAGTGCACTAAGATTAATCACCATAGATTTTTAATTTTGTAACCTATGATTATGATTTTGGAAACAATGAATATAGCCACCCTTTATGCCAAAGGCATAGTCCGGGTATTGAAGGATTCATAGGACAAATAAACGTCGCTGCTATTGAAAATGCTCCTTTTGAAGTTGTCAACCGCTGGATTATACTCTACTCTCCTATCCTGATTAAGATACTCAACGCACATATCAACGGTGAATGGCGGAACTCAATTAAGTCATTGAATGCAAATATATTTATGTACACAAGGGAAGTGCTCAAGCTGTTATTCAGTCAGAAGACGGCTCAAGAGAACTTGAGGGACGAGGTCACTATCTATCAACCTAGGTGCTATTTATTAAGTATCAATGAGTCTTCGTGGCCCATCTTTCCCGTGCATTAAAGAGGACAAACAATCACTCAACTCTCCGTGCACGAAAGGGAAAACGAACGAATCACAACAAACAAGATAGGATACGAACACCTCAAATGATCACGCTGACAGTATTCTTCAGGTTTTGTAGTTTTCTTATAAAATGAGTTCAATGTTTTTCACATCCGTTGAAGTTCAACGGGTACCTTCAGCTAGTGTGTAATAAAAATGGAATATACAAGTAGGCATGGAAGGAAATTAAATAATTCGTCGGTTAGAATTGTTTTATATAAAATGGAGTGACAAAAGCCGACGAGATGACTGTAAGAAGAAGCATGGAAGAACATGAAGGACTGGAATGGTGTTCGCATAGTTGTCAGATGAAATTAGACAGGTACGCATGAGTAATGTGGAGTATGTTGTGTGATGAACAGAGGAAATTTGAGCGAGTATAGGCGCCTTTATGAGGTGGTATGAGACCGGTGAATTACAATTATTTGTGAATTTTGGAAGATCATAGTAGAAATAACATTTTATCTCTCGAGCTGAAGGACCACAGAGATAACAAATAAATAGTCAGAATTTTGACGCTAGATTGAAAGTACCAGCCGACTCACCATTGTTAAATTGCTAAAACAGTATGGAAAACTTTCTTTCAGGGTCGACCCCAGAAGGGGGATAAATGGGATACATTCCCCCCCCGAAAATTTTGGGTCTTACGAAACAATTTTAATTACTAGATGTCGTCCTACTTAAGTCTTATATATATATAATTTAAATGGTAATATCTCCCCCCGAAATACATTCAGAATTCGCCCCTGCTGTCTTTAATGGATAAACTTACTGTTGAATATACAAGCTAATTCACGATAGAAACTATAAGGGTATTGCACTGTACTCACTCTGTATTCTTTTACTTCTCAGTTATTTTATTCCATGTACCTATTTATGTGTCTGTAAATTCTAATTTTATTTTTTTGGCATCTCAAATATCATTTTCCTTCCACCTTCATAAAATTACCTTAATGATCCAACAACAAAAATCTCAAAGGGTAAGAAAAAGACTTTGCTGTTCCACAAAATAAAATATATTTGCGACCGGTTTCGATACGGCGTATCATCATCTGGCAATTTCACATATTAGTACATAGAATTTATACCCTTGAAGAAGTTAGAGTGGCGGTGGAGTGGAGGTGGGGAAAAGGGGGGGTGGAGGGGTGGTTGCCAGATGATGATACGCCGTATCGAAACCGGTCGCAAATATATTTTATTTTGTGGAACAGCAAAGTCTTTTTCTTACCCTTTGTGCATCATGAAGGAGTTCCACCATGTTACGCCACCCACCATCGCATTTAACAAAAATCTCCTTAGGGTTTCCGCCTCGTTACGCATTTCTTCACGTCACCAGTCTTGTACGCCCTCCTTACCTCTGCTCTTATGATCCCCCGAGCGTCTCCATGGCCTCTCTCCCTGTTCTCCCCTTTCTACACCCCCTTCTACCTGCCCCGTTCCACTAGTACCTCCATTCGACCTCCCTTCCCGCCAAAACCCCATTTGTCCCCTTTTCTTCCCTCCCATCCGAAAAGTCCCGTGGCTCCCGCGCACACCCCCTTGTTGACCTCAGGTGGCCTTAATCGATCCCGCTCTCTCTTTCTCTCTCTTTCTCTACGCCCCGATCGGCATTTCCCTCGAATGAAGTTTCTCCTCTTTGTCTGCCTCTAAGCAGCAAAGTGGATCCCCACTCCACTCAGTATAGTTCTCGCAAAAGTTCCTGGCGCACACCTACGTTACAATAATGTAAAAGTGGTGGGAGTGAAGGGATAGAGGACAGGTTGGAAAATAAAAAGGTGACAAGAGAGAACCAAGACAGGGGAACCGAGATACTTCGCGAAAACGCACGAAGTACGCACACGCAAGGCTAGTAGACTTTAGATTAAAATCACCCAACGCTATGAATTCAACAGATACCCTATTTTCTCTTTCTCGCACATTCTGAGAGGTGTCATCGTGTGTCGAAACGGGATGGAATGTAGCGGTGAGTCATCTCAAATCTCTGTAGAAAAGAAAGAGTTTTATGTGCTTTTGTTGGCAGGAATTAGATTTTCTTACTGTCCACAGTAAACAATCTCCTCACTTTTTCGCAATATTTATAGAGTACCGTAGCCCATGTCCCAAAATCGTCCACATTTCAGCGCCAGGAACGTTTGCGAGAGCTATAACACTCCGCGTGCTGGTTTGCGCTATCTCTGGAAACGTAAATTAAATTAGTTATGCTGGTAAGTATATGACAATTAATCCATGTAGCTTTATTTAATCTCTAATCGAGCCCATGTCCCTAAGCTTCCAATGAGAGAACTTATTGGTATTGCATGTCATCGGGTCTTTTTTTTAAGATTCCCGTCTCCTGAGGGTCCTTGATAGAACGAACTCCAAGAATATTCATCAGTAGTAAGGTTGATTACTTGGATATACCTCTTGAGTAAAATGAAGCATGAAGTAGAAAAAGGCACTGCTCAAAAAAAGGTATCAGATGAATATAAATGATGCGCAATAAATTATTATGCTGGGGTTCAACTAGAGTAATACGACCCCTGGGAAGATTTTGGAGCTTTCTTGGTGAAGCACTCACGGACTTTGCAATAAAATACACTTGGGTTGGCATGAAACCCCAAAGGAATATTCTGACTGCGCTCTAGCTGTTGTACTTGTTATTATTTTCAAAATTTGGTGATTGTAGCTGTAACTTATCGTATTGACTAAATTATGGATATAGGTTTAATATGGAGTATGTTTCAAATTGCGTTCTTCTGTAAAGAGTGTCACCTGCAATGTCAAGGAAATATGATATAAATACAATTTAAACAGCATTGCTAGTTCAAAGACCTACGGAACTGACCGCGCAGTAACTTTAACGTAGTCACTCGCTGATGGTCACAAAATTGTGTGGGATTCATAATGAACATAAATTCGCCTGGACTGGAAATCCAGACCTGGCGAATGATTTATTCACTGTGAATTTCACACAAATTTGCAACATAAGTACTCGCAATCACCGTACTGTTTCTTCCCTTCTCCTGCATGGATTACTGCTTGTAAGTCTTCCCTAGTGTGTGTTCAGGAATGTAGTTATTTGTTTCACCTCATACGTTCACTTCGTGGAACACACCGTTGTCCATTCTCTAAGTACCTAATCCCTTTAGATGCGCGGCATTAGCATCACTCAATCGCTAATTCCCTTTCCCTGAGTAAGGAAGACCTCTTCGTCTATTTTTGCGCGGAGACAAGCAGAGAAAAGACCCTCGATACTTTCATTTTCTCATTTTGGTACTATTAATGAAGTTCAATGTTGAGTAAAGAGCTAAGGGTAATTTATGCCAAACGTGAAATGTTCCACTCAGTAATATTATACGCATAAATAGTGTATTTTCTCACTTATTTAAAAGTTAGATTTATCATGTTATTTGTACACTCGCATGCTTCCCATTGTAATGACATGACTAATTACTATGATGCGAGTGTATTATAACACCTATTTCGTGCCAAACTTGAATTCATTGACTGAATGCATGGCGCATGCATTACGATATTTAATTATCAAACAAAAGAAGACATCATATGTAAATGTCGGTAGTAGAAGCTTGTGTGGTGAATAATCATTGTATAGAGATTATATTAACCGTGGATATACGAATGCTTCATGGTAGTGCAACCTTGATTGGCTATTATATGGAACTACTGATTTACTGAACATCTTTTGGGAGTTCCGGGGCAAGGGTGTCGTTCTTAGTGCAAGTAGAGTAATGGTTGACCAAGCGGAGAGAAATTCACAGCTGGAATTTACCCAGCGAACCGTTGATGTGGTCCGTATTTTACCCTGTTTTTAAGTACATACATGGTCATATAAATATGGTTGCATAAATGAATTGGCGTTTCCCTGTGATGGCATATTTGACAAACCATCTGATAAATAGTTGTTGCCACACCCAGTACTATCAGCTCTTCAGATTAGGAGGCTGAATAAAATAAGTCGGTTGTGCAGGTAATATCTCATAACGAAGATCTTCTTACTCTTCCACTAAGAATATTACTCTTTAATTCATCGATATGCAGATATTGTGAATGTTCCACTTTATCTTATGTACCCTATGCCAGTATATTTCACACTTAACTAATTCATATAATTTGATCCGCAGATGCGTTGATATTCATAATCTTGAGGTTTACGTTACATTTCAGAGGAAAAATAGGGGATAATTCTACGAGTAAGAAGGGTAATAAACCCCTAGTGAGTTATTGTCGAAGTAGGTGAGGTATATTTTACGATAAAATACTGAAACAATTAATGAGCAATTTGAAACGTATCTTCGTTTCCCGTCTGCTCAAGGCCCTGTTATAGAATTCGAATGGCTATTTTGTTGCTGCTGTTTATTTTTCCAGAATATTGCAAACAGCAGGCAAAATATGAATTAGATTGTAACTGGCAGAGCTTAGAAAGAAGCACATTAAAACTGATTTCATACTCGTCAAGTAGTCTGATGGAAGGATTCGCCTAATACATTTGGTCATACTCCATTACTAGCTGTGTTATAATCATCAATATTTTCAAGTAAGAAAACTACTCAATAGATGATCGGTTTTAGAAACCGGACAGACGATATAACTTAAGCTTGTTTTTTTTCGAGAAATCTTTAATTATACTTTGCACCGGCTGATTTTTTGTCAGGAAGTCAAGTTGAATTTCTTTCGTTCAAAACTATCCCACATTTTGAATAATTTACCGACCATGGCTGCATCACCAACTCCAGGGATCAGTACCTACCATGCCTTGTCAAAATCAGGTTAAAAAGTTCTTTGTGCTACGAAGATTTTAAAACGGATTTTAGTATATTAAAATCGTTAGTTAAATGAAGGAAACGCAAGATAAAACTTTCACAGCCGGTTAAATTATAGACTTACCATGTATTCGATGCATTTCGTATGATAATGCCGTTGAGCGATTTTCTAGGTGAGGTAAACTGCAGCGACCAAAGCTTTTTTCTCTAATATAATATTTTGGTATCCATGCAATGGCTTCACGCCTAAGTTAAAAAAAATAAAATTTAGACATCATGTTACCTTTTCGTCGTTCAAAAGACCACTGCAAAGACTTTGGTCTCCCTCCCCATCCATCCCCTTGAATAATGCACCGACAATGGCTGCATCCCAAACCTGAGCGATTCGACTATCCGCCCGTTTCCTACCTTTGGGCATGCGAGGCAGTATGTCTCCCTCCCTCTCATTCAAAATCCTCCGCTATCCTTCCGTTAGGCGCTCTGGGCCCTGAGCCTCTGCTCTGCTCTTTGTGTTCAATTATTTACGAGTGCAGCGAACGGTTGCGGGGTGAGGAGGGATTGGCAAAGAGAGTGAGAGAGAGAGGGATGAAGCGAGGTTAGACAGGGAGATGGTGGAAGCGGGGATCGAATGTTTTGCTAGACCGTTTGAGTCCAGACTTGTGTGACCGAGAGAGTACACCCATTGGCACCACTCCCGTATCGTAGAGAAGAAGAGGGGGGAGGGACTGAGGGGTTAGTGTACTTTTTTTGATGTCAGGTGCGGCAGCTGAAGGGCCGGCGGGAGGTAGGGTTGAGCGATGAGCGAGTCGTCACTTTGCCGTCGTATCGACGAGCCACGGATAGGGAGAGCCAAGAGCGCATCTACTTTGTCCATGATTAATAATTTACACGCGTAAGCTCCGCGTTCGCATTTCTCCTATTTATTCGTTTTTATTTTCTCTCCTCATCCGTTTCATTTTTTTCTCGCTCTCTCGTCAGGAAGGGAAAAAAGGTCACTCGGTTAGGAGTCACTTGCGTAGTAACGAGCAATTCATTTTAATGTGGTGGGGCGACGAATGATAGTGTAACGGGACGTCTGTCGTGACCATCGCTCCCCAGTGGGAACTGAATCACCCTTGACCCCTCCTCCTCCGCTTCTGACTATCCGAATGGTCTTCTCTAAGTCTCCCTACCCCCCCACCCGACCCCTGCTCCTTCCTCGCTCTTAACCGTCTCAGTCAATCCTGGTGATCCTATTTCCGTGTAGCTTTCACCCCATAGAATGTCACTTTAATTCGCTCACCTTCCTAGGAAATACTATGTGATGTCTGTAGTTAGTAACCATTTTTATAATTAAATTGCGACTCGCCTTTGACCTAATTACGTCGTCTGCTGTGGTCTGTACTCAATGATGTTACCTAGTTAGATTGAAACTCGTCGAAGTTAAATATTTAATGAAGTAAACTACTACACTATTTATTTATATTTTATTATTTGTCATGCATAACTTCCCATACTTTTTGACTGGATTAGTCAGTTTGCGTTTTTTACTTCTAGATTACCAGGGCATTCCGTAGATATGTGCGAGTATCTCGAACTCAACGATGTAGACATTTATGATCTATCAATATTAAAAGTTGTCTATTTTCACTCTTTACCTGTAAATACTGTACTGACTATACGAAATGTCTTCTTCAAGCCTCCCAATCCCCCAACCCTCCCACCCTCCTCCCACGCTCTTAACCACTGCTCGCCTCATTGCATCCTGGCCTTCATCCTATTCCCGTGTAGCTTCCAACTCTCCATTGATTCTCACTTTCAATCGCTCACATTTCTAATTCAAAGTGCAAGCCATTTACATCATTTCATTAAAAAGCGCTTCGATCTTATTATGTCATATGTAGTAGTCTGTAGATAATGATTTAACGTAGTTAGATAAAAACTCATAGCAGTTAAATAAAATTTCTCATTACATTTCTCACAGCGAATTTTTCATTTATTACGTTTAATGTCCCCTATTTTTTTTATCAAAAGCCAATTTTTTCTTATTCCTACCAGCATACCAGTATGTTCCGTACATATTTTTCTACCTAAACGGTGTAGAAATTTATGCTTTATGAACAAGAAAAGCTAGGTCTATTTTCACTGCTATAATTTAGGAACAGACTCTCCCAAATTTTCTTATACAAGCACCCATCACCCCTGCCACACTCCTCCTTCGCTGTTTTCCGCTGTCCGCCTCAGTCCATCCTGTTGTTTCTCTTTCCGGGAAGCCTTCAACTCTTCAGTCTCACTCTCATATCTTACCTTTATAACAAATAAGCGGATTCTGTGTACTTTATTATATAATTTTTATTATTTTAATGTGACACACTATTACCTAATTCAGTTGTCTACCGAAAATCAAAACGTATTATGACGTAGTCATTCAGGACTCATAGCAGTCAGGTAATTTAAAGGAAAAATTACAATATTATTTTCTTACAAAAAATTGTTCATTTATGACAGATAGTTTTCCATAATTTTTTACCCGAACCATCAGTTTGCTTTCCTTCCTTTTAGCTTACTAGTGCTTTCCGTATGTATGTGCCATTATTTTAAGTTCAAATATGTAAAAATTTAAGTTCACTCATTAAGGAAAGCTAGTTCTATTTTGACTCTTCAAATTTGGGCACAAACTTTCCAAGCCTTCATACCCACTTCCTTCTGGTAACCACTGCCCGCCAAATTCCTTGTGTCCTAATTCGGGTTAGCTTTCCACACCCCATAGAATTTAACTCTCTGTAATTCACCTGCATAGAATTAATAAGAGGAGACTGGTTATTTTATATTTTTATTTTCTTAGCCCTTTAACGCCGGAATTTTTTTTTCTTTTGATTTTTTTCCTCTTCAGGAGTTGATCATTATTGTATTTAAAACTTATATCCCAAATATTATAGAAATATGTGCAGTGGTTTCATGTAAATGACCTGTGTCCATATGATCACGATAGGCGGATACCATTGCAGTAGCATCCCCGCTCGCGTACATTCAATTCTTCAAATAATTGCTAAATTTATCTTGCTCCCTGGGTTAAGGCTTGAAAATATATAAAAAATATTGATTTTTAAAGTTAATTTTATTGATTCTTTTGAAAATAAGGATTATATTGCATGAACAAATTTTGCAAATATGTATGTTAAAAACACATAAAAGTATTGTAAACAGTAAAGAAAACAGTTTGTGAAAATTTGCAAAACAAGGTACACACAGCCCTAATTCATATTTTACACATTGGGTACGAACAGTACTTTGGCAATGTTCACCTGCATAGCGGTGTCGAT
This sequence comes from Pyrrhosoma nymphula, assembly GCA_963573305.1. Lineage (NCBI taxonomy): Eukaryota > Metazoa > Arthropoda > Insecta > Odonata > Coenagrionidae > Pyrrhosoma > Pyrrhosoma nymphula. The sequence continues at coordinate 46,467,090 of OY754334.1, forward strand.
TACATGGTTTAATCAACTGGGCTAAACCGTAAAGGCAAATGTCGTCACTCGGACATGGATACTACTATTCCTTGACTTAAAAAGTCACCCTACGCTAAAAATAAGCGGAGGATTTTTGTATTGTGTCACATACATTTGGACGCTGCTGCGAAGAAACTGTATTAGTGAGAGTGTTTTCTCTGACTACTTATGGAGAAACCCACGCATTGTGCAATCCCACATCCACTAGTCATGTGAATATGCACCACCACCATTTTTTACCTCTTATCCCTATTCTGTAGTAGGACACACTCTCGTCCATTCTGACCCTTCCCCCCATGTAACGGTTGTACTCTTGAAATCACTAATGGGCGGGGAATGCAAACTCCTCTTTTCTGCCCGTGAAAATCGCGGCACAGAAGTTACGGGCTGCATGCAAAGACAGGTAGTAACCACGCTGACTGTGGAAATTTCTACCCACTTCACCAAAAGGATGTCGTCCTCCTTACTAAGGCATTTCTCATAAAAAACCCCTTATTTTTTCTTACATATTTCTTTAGATGGCAATACTGGATAGCCTTTTGGAATACGGTTTTATCTAATAGTTCCTGTGGATCCATAACCCCTCGACCTAAGCTCTTTTAGAAGGTCAAACCCGGTAAATAAATTATCAAAATATAGTTTATAGGCTTAGTACCTTTTTTCTTGAGGTATTTCGTCCAGCATTTGCAGAAGAGGAGCAGCGCATTTCCCTACCATATTCTCATATTCAGAATTCGATGCAGGGTCCTACCTTTATAAACCTAAAAGTTCACTAAATATCTGGCAGTGGCATTTAAATACCATACTTTGTAGCCAAATCTAATTGGCTTACCGCGTAGGATCTGTCTACAAGGGTGTCGTCCAAAATATTCAACCATGCACTCATCAAAATCCAGGTGCTCCTCAGTGCGGAACAAAGCTAAAAATCGTGTTTTCACTAGATTCATAATTGGCGTTAGCTTCGTCTTCTGCTTTAGGCTGGGAATTATTTGCACAGTGTAAAATCCTATATATTTTCTACATAAATTCAACAGATTCAGGCTATCTATCCCGGCACAAAGCATTCACAACAAATTAGTTACGTAAGTCGACAGATGAATCCCAGTTATCACGTTTACTAGGAACATTATTTTAACCCGAGAGAATCAAAATTCCCAGAAAAACCTTCATTTCAGCTGATGTTATATTCAAATTACAAAAATTCTGCAATGCGGCATAATCTGTTGATTGCAAAATTAGGTAGTCAATTAATTCATCACCAAATATCAACTCGAAAATTTCAGTCGGCAACTTCTCACCAATGTCACAATTATTTGCGTCCGGAAATAATGAATATTTTACACAAAGATCTGCATCTCTCCAAGTAGTCAATGCTCGTTTCACCTTCTTCCTCTTTGAGTTTACCCATTTGTCACTCGTCTCGCTTTCACATTCCTCTCGTTGAGTTCTCACTAATATTTCAGCACCCGCTTGAAGTTGACGATCGGACAGATTATCTATGAAGCCACCACCATTCTTCTCCGCTGAATCTTCATCAGATAACACGTTCTATGCTCTCCGGAGGTTCTATGCAGATGCCTAAAATATCGTCGTTTTCATCTTCCAGTGCTGATAAAACTTCTTGAAGAGTCATTCCCATAAAAACAGACGCGTTGAATGAATAATTTGTAAACATTTCAGTTATATTTGCCGTAGTAAATTGATGTGAAATAGCTCAGCTTTTTAGTAGAAGAACAGAGCATCTACCTCCTGAAGTTGCCCACGTTGTAATGAAATTTCAGTTGAAGTTTCAGAAATCCCATAGAATGTAAACCAAATTAATTTTTGTCTATTTCATTCTTCAGCGTAACGTTTCAAATGTTGATAATCCTTCTCTTTTTTCGGAAATTCGCCAGTTCATTTTAATCAATAAGATTTGAACAAGTCTCTTATGGTTTTTAAATCTCACGACCGTAGAGTTTTTCGAGTTATTCTCAAGTAGGCGTCCGGCATATTCTCTTTTTTCTCGTTGATATTCTCTTTCCTTTCATTACCCTAACAATGAAAGAAGCCTCGTGCAGTGGACAGCAGTGAAAATGATTCAGAAGAAACGCCATTTTTCGAAATGAAGGCGATTAAAAAGGAAACCGAGTTTTTCAAGAGTTTTATAACGGAGGTGACTCCGAGATCTAAAATAAATCTTTTGGAAAAAAATGACCGATGTTTGCTTTTCTCTGAGTTATGTCTTGTTTTTTTCTCTCTTCCCCAAACTTTTGGCCGGTCAATTAAGAAGGAGAGCATCTCTCTAAATGAATAGGGCAGTCACAAAAGAAGATGGAAGTAATTAAGTCTCCGAAAAACTTGGCATGAGTTGACTTGCGATCCCTGCCATTGTTGGAATAGTCTGGGAAGTCATGGAATGAATCCTGGAGGGAAGATTGAACACAAAAGTAGATGAATCGGCAGTCTGGTGAAGACGTATGGCATGTGATGACAGAAAAATTGCTTCTCTGGAGCTTTTGATGGTCTCTGCTAAAGAGTTTCTTGATGAATGGATAAGGGTAACTTTGGGATATTATTATTCTTGGAAAACATTTGAATACTTTTGATATCTGCATTGCTAATATTTAAAAGAAATTCTATTTGCTATTTTACATTGTTCTTGTAGTGAACATTGACGATAGGGGGTTTAGCGTCCGTAGAAAATGTCCTTGCGTGAGTTTTCCGAGATTATTTGTCGTAGTCTTATTTTTTAATGAAAAGAAGTTCTGGATAGGCTTTTTAGATTTTCCTGACTATCCTGAGGTAAAAAGTCTTATCTTATCAAGTAAAAATAACTTTTGGAAAGTTTATTCGCGTCAAATCACCCTAATTTGAAAATTTCAATTTTGCAGCCATCGTTATCCTATTTTCCTGTTGAAATTACACCAGCGTGAAAGGTTTCGTTGAATTCATTTGAAAAATGTATGGTTTTCAAATATTTCGGCGTAGTCTAACACACACATATAATAGCGAACGCCCTGCATGAAAATAGAACTACCCGCAATACGTTTTTCATTGCTCAGTATCAACGTCATAGATCGAAGAAAAATAATTAAAAAGAAATTATATCAAAAGAAGCTACCATCGAACAAGTTTTGCGATCATCTATCTACCTTCTTAAGAGGATGCGAAAATTGTTCATTGGAATTCTCATTGAGAACAATCGTCCTAAAAATCTTTGTTTCCTACTTCTTCTCAAGAGACCCTATCGTAATGATTCCATACGGAAATACCTTTTATTCGGTATTACCTATGTATTGAAGTAACTCGTACCGAGTAACAATCTTGCGGCAATCTTAATTTCGAGGGCACCCGCTGTCCTTGGCTGAGAAGTCAATGTTTTCTCGTGTTTGTAGTGGAATGCCTCCAGCATAGGAAAATATAATATTTGTAATCAAGGATGGAATCCAAAAGCTCAGTGGAGGCAAGAGGATGGGGTGCTTGTATCGGAGGAGGATACGAGAAAATGAAGAGAGATTGTGAGTTTCCTTGCTCCGGGGTAGTAGTCGAAGCCATGTTGAACATTTTATTTGGATGAAGAAACGGAGATGGGGAGGTCTAAGTAGACTGTGAACATATTTGACAGAAGAATCATGAATGAAAGTAGAAAAATTACAAGAAATTCGAAGTTTTTGCAGAGAAAGAGGAGAATTTGATTTTTTTTCTTCTGATGCTCACAGTGAGTCTGTTAGACTGCTCAGCTAGCAGAGCCTCTCAGCTATATTTAGTTATTTTATTAAAATATTTGGCACATTCCATCAAAAATACTCATCGGGTTCGATTCCTAAAGGAGGTAAACAGTGGAAAAACCCTCACTTTTACCTTTGGTAAGGTGACTAGATTTCTGATCCGCTAAGCGAGGAAAAACTTTCGTTTCTTCTGACCACTGGTAATTTTCTATTCATTTTTTTTAATCAAACGAAGCGTTGAATAAGTTGTCATTTTTTTAGTCCTGCAATTCTCACTGTGTAAATCTCTGTGGGTGAAACTTCCTTAAATGATTAAGATTACATAAATACGGAAATGATTGCATACAAAGAATTTATTAGATATATAGAAGAATAAATTCTTCAAATATTAATGAAAACCATGAACTCATTGTAATCAAAATGATAAATATTTTTAGTTCCTCTCTATAAGAAAATTTAAGTATCATCTTTCTACAATTTGTAAAGACATTGAACCTGCAACGACATTCCTTTAGTCTTGGAATTTCCATTTCCTTCGTGGACGTTCCAGAGAACTTACACATACCGCTCTAAATTTCCATGCCTGTTAGGGCATTTTTCCCTCATCCTTTCTTTCTAAAAATTCTCTCCATCAATTCCTGTATTCACTTTACATTTTGTTTTTACAAGTTCTCGCCTGATATAAGTTTTTGTCTTGTTTCATTTTCTGTTTGTTTGAATGGAGCCAGCGGCTTTTCGTAAAAATTTCATTTCAGACAATTTGAAATTATGTTATAGCATCGAAAAAAGTCGGTATAAAATCTTTTCAGCGGCATTTCATAATAATATAATTTAAGATAATTTGAAATTATGTTATAGCATCGAAACTAGTCGGTATAAAATCTTTTTTTTCGCTGCAACTGTTTTGTTTTTGTCATTATGGAACGGTTCCATCACATCACACCGTGATCTGTAATTTATGATCATTTCAGATAATTGTAAACAATGTTTACTAGCTTTCAATCTGACTGACTTATTGCCTTTTATTGCCATTTGCTTTGGCCATTTTGTTCGAGATCTGCAAGTAAAAATGTTCAGGTCATTTTTAGGATTAGGAGATTTTTATATAGTGGGAATAGAAAATATGAAGACCAGTACAAAATTAGTACTTTTGCTCGGCCTATTGGGACACAGAGACAACCACCTTAAACCCAGTACTTTCCCAACCAAACCTGATCGAACAGCTACGTTAACAATTAGCACACTGATGAAGTTGGTGAAGGAAAGAACGAGGAAAGAGACGAAGGGAGGGATCTATCAAGGGGACAGGGAGGACTTCCAAAGAGGAATGAGTGTGGGAAAAGAGTTGGGGGGTGCCATTCCCCCTTTCCAACCCTTCCCGCCTCTCCTCCCCTGCCTTTCCTCCTTCCCGCCCAAGCCGACGTTTTCGATTTTCGATTTGAATTTCAAAACATCTTCGGAAGGCTACGGGGGACGCTTTTGTGTGCGGTGGCCGACGTTAAATTGGCATCCCGATCCCCTTTCTGATTGAACAGGAGGAATGAAAGGATTGGATGCCCAATCGTCGATATATATATATATATATATATATATATATATATATATATATATATATATATATATATATATATATATATATATATAATATATGTAATACATAATTATACCGAAATATTGGAAGTTTTAATTAAGTGTCTTTCGTTTGTTTCTACATTTTTAAATTCATACAATTATAGGAAATGGAAAGGGATAGGAACACATAAAAGGACGAACACAGGGTTTTGTGGGGAAGGTAAAAATGTGTCGAATCCATACAAAACATTTCACCTTACCCAGGATTCGAACCTGGATCTCCCAATTTCCGGCCAGGTATACCGTCAGTTACACCAGCAAGGATACTCAATCAACTTCTGAATTCGACGGGGTTTTATGTCAAAACCCATGCCCAACTTATAGGAGACCATGCCCAACCATATAGGAGACAAACACAAGTGGAAGAGGAAAGAAAAAGAGAAATAGTTCCCGCGCGCCATCTCTCGTACGCTAAAGTTGGGCATGGGTTTTGGCATAAAACCCCGTCGAATTCAGAAGTTTATTGAGTAGCCTTACTGGTGTATCTGGTAGTATACCTGGCTGGAAATCGGGAGACCAGGTTCGAATCCTGGTTAAGGTGAAATATTTTGTCTGGATTCGACACATTTTTATCTTCCCCACCAAACCCTGTGTTCGTCCTTTTATGTGTCCTATCCCTTTCCATTTCCTATAATTGTATGAATTTAAAAAAAAGGTGTATGTGCGTAAATGTTAATATATATATATAAATTTCTTTTTTTATAAAGAAACCACTTTGGCCCATTTCCTTGCGCCATGGTGTAAAAAATGCGATGAATGGGAAAGCCTGATTTCCTCGTCGCCGCTTACCACTGCGGCAGCAAAAATTTCTCCCACCACCTCCCTCCCCACCCCCAACCACTCCCTCTAATACTTTCAACTTGGTTAGTATGGCTTTGTTTTTGGAAATTTTTGCTCGGGTTTTTCCATTTTCACGTACTTGTTTTTTTCGCGATCATTCTCCGTTAAGTGAGAATTTTGACTGTTTTAATTCTGCTATTCGGTTGTTAATGAGCGCTTCTTGCGGCATGCATGAATTCCAGCACATTATCATTGCCAATGTAACGTTGAGTTTGTGTACCCGCGAAACAAGGAGAGGACCGGAAAGGAGTCATAACTTATATTGGGACACTTGCTGAATCTGAAACCAATTATTCCTACGTTTAATACCTATAAGTAAGCAAATTGATGAATATCACAACGCAAGGAAATCAAAAACTACAGAAAGAGGAGAACTTAGGTGCACTGATGTAAAATTCTGTGGCAAGAGAGGACTAAAGATATATAATTTGAAGTCTAAAATAGGAAACATGTTAATCTAACATGATGACACCCAGGATACGTGGGGACATATCTGACATATGTAAAAAACAGTCTATCTTGGGAATAAAAAGGATAAGAGAGTAGAGACGGATAACTTTTCATCGAGGATACTAGACCGCGAAATATAGAAGCCATTACGTGAGATGATGACAAATAATACTGTGAGAGTAGTTACAATCACCTCGGAGTTACTAATAGTATACGAAATAATGGAAGATGAACTTTTCGAGCTAATTTGTGTAATGTATGATAAGGAGTTATGGTTAGAACACATTTAGAAAAGGTCTTGGATCCCTAACTCAAAAATATGTAAGTCTCAGAATGCGAAGAGTGTTGAACAGTAAGGTAAATCTTTCACACGAAACATACATGTCAGAATGAATAACAAAAGACTTGACGCTAGAGCCAACCAATAATTATATTATGAGGAATTTGGCAACTCGGGATGCAACTACCGTGTTGAAAACACTTATATAAAGAAACCTTTATAATAACTAGTACGATTTTTCTTGCTTTATCAATTTTGAAAAGGCATTTGACAGATACAATGGGAAAATCTAAAGAAAATACTCATGAAAGTAGTAGAAGATTGAAGATATAAGACACTGTCTTCAGAGTTACTCTGAGGAAATCCTTGATGTTCTCCATATCCAGACTAGTAACTATGCATGATTCCAACCTTTTTTTCTTACACCGACACAGGTTTCGGCATATTATGCCATTCTCAAGGTGACAAGCCTTGGGTGACTCTCTCTTCCAGGAGAGTAGGTTGGTGGGTCGCTAGGAGTTACGGAGGAGTCACTGACTGTGGGAGAGGGGGAGGAAAATGTCTATGGAATGTTTGCGTAAAACAAACGAAGTTAGGTGAGTCATGGTCAAGTTTGAGACTGGTGAGGGAGTGGTTATTTAATTTAATTAGATCATTGATAGATTAAAATCTTTGGTAGATGTATTAGAAAATCAGAGCGGAAAGTTCGGAATGAAGGCAAATCATAAGAAAGGAATATAATAGGACATAGAAGGCGAGGTTGGTCATTAAATTAGGATGCCGCATATTGGAGCAACTAAAAAAGTTTAACCACCGTTATCATACGGTAGAGAAAAATTTTAAGTCAGCTCTCCTCTCAATACTCTTTATGGTCAGGTTGTCAATTTCACCATTTTAAACCTATAATTTCTATTTAATCCATATTCTCATTTTTGTCTCCTTACAGTTGATCATTAAACTTTTTTCATTATTGGTTTTAGATCTGATGTCCCCAGGGCAGTTTACATGCCAAGTATAACGTTTTGTTTATGATAAAACTATGGTTCCCATTTGCTTTTAATTTTTAATTTATTTTTGTTTTGAATAAAATATTGACAAATTGCCTCAACGAACATTTTTATTAATGTTTGTGATGGATCTAATGAATATATTGTAGTGGTAATCCACATTGGATTCTTAGGCATTAGTCTGGAATACCGTTCGTTATATTCCGTTTTATATGCTAGCTGGCTTTGTGATTAACAGTTCAATTAATCCATGCGTGGTGGTTTTGAAAATTGAATGACACCTGTTTGGTTGGCAACATCCTCAAAAAAATTACCCTTCACTCTAGAGAATGTTTGGCTACGTCTCTGGCGGGCGACATCGACATTCATGCCAATCCGTGCCACAAGTTGTGATGGCTTAGGGTGGAAAAACCGGGAACATCATAAACGCGTCATATCCTGTTGGAAAATTAGATGGTGAAAATGAAAAGAGATAAATTATACCTGTGTTGATCGATATAAATGCCCATTTTCTGCCAAGCGCTTGGAGGTCACTTGCTTAAAACTCACAATACCGATTGTTCCTATGTTGTTTCGTGGAACGGGATATTTGGGACGAAATTTGAACTTTCCGAACAGTTCATGACCGTGGCATACCGATATCAACAGGATAATGTTACCTACTGTGGATGTGAGAAATAATATAATATGTGGGAATATCCGTGCTCTACTGTTATTTTAAGATTGAATGATTTCCATCAATATATCTCTGAGATTGTAAACTCAAACTTTATTAAATTATTCCTTTCTTTTGCGACTTATAGGTAGGTACTCAAAATGTTTCAACCACGATTCCTCTCAGTAAATAAATATTTTCCGACGTCGTTGACTGAATTCGCGTTTTGGCCCTTGGCGAATTAACGTAATTCAGGAATGCGTGGCATTTGTACCTGCTGCTAACTGTTATATCCGGAGCATATATTTTTTGTAAGAGATGTCTCTCGTCGATGTAGTTTATTGCAGATATTTTGATATAAATTCATGGGTTTTCATGGAAAGTAAAAGTCTTCTCATATTGAGAAAATAAATTTATCATCGCCGTTAAAGTATTGTCACAACCTTGTAGAGCTCAAGTTCCTCCAACGTAACTTTGCATTTATAAGTTATATCTTGAGGTCATAGATATTATTGAACTTCAAGAAAAAAATATTATACATTTTGCGTTTGCTAAGCTTTTGGTTGAATTTAAATGATTTATTGATATTTAACTGCATGATATTTGAAAGCATAACGTCAAGCATGACAGCATGAAAAGAAATTGTATGAAAAATAAAATAAAATTGCCGATTAGTTTGATTTTTATTCAACACATTCAGATCAAAAACTTTTGTCTTCATGCAATCTTAATTCTCAATACTCTCAAGAAAATTAAGACGAATATACGCACAATTTTGCTACCAAATCGCTATGACAATTGAACGTGTTCTTTTCCTTACCAGAGCGAGGCATTCGCAAGCAATTGTATCGCATACAGCAGGTGGAATACGATTTGGATGTACACATGTAGAATCTTACCACGAGCCACTTACCGTGCCAGGTCCGGCAACATTAATGTCTCCGTGTGCCCAAGTATCTTTGCTACACCACAAGTACGTCTGATGGGGTAAAATTCAAGGATGATGATCCTTGAAAAATGTCTCATGGACATAGATGTACGTATCTGTCTCCCGAACTGATAAGAGTTTGTCTCTCAAAAGCTCTATGACATCGTGCATAGCCACGTGGGAGACGTGGACATCTTCGATAGATCGGACGACGATTAATTGCACCTCCTCTTAATTCGAGGAGACTGGGAAAATACGATTCCAGTAATTACTTACAAGAGCCTCTGGCTGCGTTGTTGGGGGCTTTCCCCTTCTTCGTCGTCCCTCAGCATTCTTCCAGGCACGCGCCGTGCCGATTAATTTCCTGAGTTTGCTCACAGAAACCCTTCCACGTCCACGTCCCCCACTCGCGATTTCAATATGGTATTTTCTTTCACCCCCTGCAACCCTTCTCCCATACCCTGTCGTTTCCCACTCCATTTTTCGGTTTCGCCTCCAACCTTCCCGCGTTTCCACAATCCCTCCTTTTTCCTCCCCTTCCATTAATTCTCATTCCCATTCGGTAATTGCTTCCAGATAGGCGATCTGCTATGTTGAGGGGAGGGTTCAGGAGAGGGAGAAACGTCTCCTTGAATTCTAAAATAGCGGGACGTCGTTTATTTGCTTAATCGCCATTCGTGCCAAACCTCCTCAATCTTTCTCTGCCTCCATACCATTTTTTTTTCTCATTTCTTTCTCGAGCCGAATCGTGACTTCCGTCATGATAACTAACCTATCACATTATGCTCGGCCGGCTTGTTGGGTCGTTGGGAAGTTGACCAATTTATGTGTTTCATGCTAGGTGTGACATTTTAATTAGATAGAAATTTAGTAAATACAGCTTTCTAGTGAGTCATTTGACACAAGGCTCCCGGATTCGGCTGTTACGCGATCATCTGGTAAAACTCGTTGCTTGCTCTTTATATAAATACAGTGGATTGTACCTGATGATGGTGTAACAGCCGAAACTGTCAGTCTGGTGTAAATTTAAACCTTAAGTAGTGTTCATTTCATTGCCCTTAATGTTACATACAACCTCATAAATCCGTTGTATTTGATGATGGCTTAAGAGCTGAAACTGGTAGTTCTCTGTGAAATAAATCAGTGGAAAACTCCAAATTTTTGTTCAGTTAATTATGGCATTAATCCACAAAATTAGATCTTCATAGCATGATTTTGAGCCGTGCATACATGCTCTGAATAGAAATAGTGGGCAGGGATGTCAGGGATATCAATCAGCCTCAATATCCCCTCTTATTCTACAGGGATGAGAAGATTGGCAGGCGATCAAGTAAAACAGGGGAGTCCTGTAAATCCTTCCCCTGTAAAATGCATCGCCAACACTATATCAAGAGGTCTCCAGAAGAAATTGGGCTCATTTCGGGTTCTTGCCGCGCCGGTGGATGGCTGACGTCTTGCAGACTCACCTCGACCTCGCTCTTGCTGTGTCTCACCAAATCACGTAAGCTTGGGTTTCCTTACTCTTCGGTGTATTTCCTGGATTTTATCGTCAAATTATAAATTGATAACTTGGCCCTTTCCTTATACCTGCCAAGGTAAACTTTCCGATAAATGTTGCTTTGCTTATTGGTTTGGAATTAATGTTAATCTTACCATACGTTAAGTTTTACTTCTTACTGACACCATCCTTGCTCTAGACCTATTTAATGATAGTTTAATTTAATAATAAGAAAGAGATGTTACGTATTGTTTTGTGTAGAGAAATTTGACTCAGCATCAGCCTGCTTAAAATGGAAAGCAGATAATGGTCAAAGTCTCTGTGTCATATCCGACGGTCGGAGAACAGGCACTGACGTAATCTTCACATGTCGCTCAAATAGGGACCAGAATTTCACAGAAAATTCCACCTCTGATGGAATTTGAACCCACGAATGGGAAGCCAGTTCCCCAGCCGCAATATTAACTAAATGCCCGCAGCCCTACGCTTGACCTACGTTATGTTTTTCTCTCCAGTTATTGATTCTATGGTGTTACATATGGTGTTCTACAAAACTAGCACAAATTATAATCTCACTTAAAAATGTATATAGCATTCTGATATAAAAATTATAATTAATCATGCTCTTTTACACTCAATATTCATGCCAGATACTAATTATTATTTTAAGCACAGTGGAAATGTTTACGATGAGTCTCAGCTAATTCAGAATCAAACCATTTAAAAATGAAATGAAAAAAGTACAAGAACGTCTAATATCTTGATTGTTAAAGAAAATATATATTTTTAAATGCAGTCACATAGTAGCCAGACGCCCTTCTTCGCGGTGAAACTGCAAAGATATCATTAGCTTTTCTCCTTAACTCCGACAAATCCGGCAACGGGGGCCCGACTCTAAGAAATGCTTTTTGCTCGCCCCAGTTCAGCTATAGGCAATGATTGGATGCAGTTGACTTCCTACCGTGTCTAGGGTTTATAGGGAGGGGATAAAATGAGTTTTTAAATACTTATGTTTAGCGTATAAATAGGCAAATACATCTGTAAATATCCACAGGGGACGTGGAAGCCTCAGTAGCTGAACTGAAAAAAAGCACTGGGCGCGATAGAGAGGGATCCGGGTTCGAGTCCTGGTCAAGGGGAATGGTTTTGCCTTTGAGAAATTTTGCAGGTAGGGAAATAAACTGTAGTAAAATTAATGTCTGCTAAAAAGAAAAAAAATCAACAATCATAATGCATTAATGGATCAAGTTTTTCTTATGAAAATATTTATTGCTGATGCAAACGGTGAAAATGAGATACGAGATCTTGCGTAAGTTCACGTGCCATCTCTTTTCTCATTCTAATTCTCCTTTTCTAGCCTTTGATTCTTTACATTTAATTATTTTTTATTCCCTCTTACAACCAAATCGCAGTTATCTCTGTCAGGGACATTTTGTCTTCATGACTTAATGTTATATGGCCTTCAAAACTAGAAAATCATATTCGAAAACGGCGTGGAAAAATTCGGACATTTCATTGTGCCCCTTAGATAGGCACAATATATTTATCAACTTAAATCTACCTTTTTACTTTCGAATCTTATGTATCTTACACTCCAGTTACTCCAGCATCTGGGTTACAAGATTGGAGAGGGGATAATGGGAACGATGACAGGAAAATGGGTAAATTATGTTTAAGTGGTTTAAGTTTTTTTTCGTTTTTGAAGTGAAGAATTTAACACCACATTACTGCTGTGGGAACTGAACACGAAAGTCTTTGGGTTTACATTTTTTATTTATTTCAAACTATCATGTACTGAATGCTAAAACAGTTTATCCGGAATAAAAATTCGTGAATCGTCTTCTCATAGAAAATGAGGAAGCGATATTTTCCCAATTTTTTTGTTCATATATTTGCTTAATCCTATTGGTTTCCATGGATCACTCCCCAAGTTGACGTAAGCCTTTGAGTATTGATATATATCATGGGCACCAAGTCAGAAAGGCAAACGGTCCATTTTTTCAGGGTACACAATTCTTGAGCGTTGAGATAATAACATGTTCTGCTTGCGAGAACTATGAGACTTTGTGCATTTACATAAAAAAGGAATGGCTTTATATTGATCGTCCTTTTCTTTTGTATCATGCAAGCTTATCGAAGTTTCAACTCACTCTAAATCCTCTAAAGCTCCAAAGAGTGCATTTTGAAAATAAGAAGTGTTTTTGTCGTGCAGTATTTATGGTGTGCTATTATTTACTGTTAGGCTGCTATATACTTCAGTGACTGAAACTTAAACGTAATTTTTCTGTAACGCTACTATTTACTGTTAGTTTTAACGTCTGGTGTGAAAATAGTGGGCTAATGATGAATTATTGAAAGAAAATCACTTCTATGGATGTATTCACGTCGGATTTCTAAGGAAGTGTATGTTTATAGATTCACGCTGTCGATACATTTTTAGATTTCCGCTTAAAAGAGAAAAACATTTATCGTTCCATATTTTTGTGTGAAAACTTTTGCTGAGAATTCCATTATTAATCATGTAGAATTAGTTGAGTTGGAGAGTTGTAAAGAAATACGCTGAAATTCTTTGTCATTCCTTAGATTTTGTTTTTTTTCTAAACAAAATTAATAATTTTTTTATTAATATCCCCTTGATAACAATTTTAATTCTTTATATGACGAAAATGGACATATGGCGCTTAAACCAGCACGGATGTAACATATGACGCCCAAGTGCTTAATTTCACGATTTATATATCATTCTGTACTCGGTGTTCGAATGATCTGTAAGCTGATAACCACATTTTCTTCATTTATCTTTTAGCATATTCGGTTTCTTTATTAACCTATTGGGGTAGTTTCTCGTTTATGTGACTTGGTTATTATCAAAAGAACAAACTGTTATGATTTTAAGAGAAATGTTTGCTTTTTGTAACTATTTTCCCGTGCTTTGTTGGTCTACAAACTACGATTTGAAGAGGTGTGCTCATTGATTAGCTAAGAGAATTCGGACGATGCGGTTTATATTATCTAAAACAGTATTTGTAAATTCAAAAATACCTAAGGAGTTTTTCTAGATTGGTAATGCATAGGTGTTAATAGCTGGATATGGATCATACTCTTTGCATTTAGGCTCCTGCTTAATATTATTAATGTTGCTATCTACGTCTGCCTCTACACGGAGGAAAATATTTGGAAGGGGATTATTTTAATAAAATTGTTAAACCTTATTTATCTTTCACGTGGTTGAGGGGGCATGTATGTATTTCCTAATGGGAGGGTTTCTTACTCCCTTGATTCCCAGAGATGGTTTACTCAGTACAATGGAGCTACAGCACGTCACGGCAGAAGAGGGATACGTTTAACTTCAAGGTCTTTAGCGGTAGACATGCGTTGAGAAGGGGGTAAGACGGGAGAGTTGACCAAACCCTCATGAGTGGATATAGTCCTTGTCGAAATTAGATTAATGATTTCGTGACCTTGACCCCTCCTGCGGATGTTTCGTGGATTAAAGGTCTCCGAGAAGCAGATCGATAGGAAGGGGGCCTGTCCTACTGCTTTGGACGCGATGTGTGCGGGTTTTTTCTCAGATCCTCCGCGCCGTTCAGTGTTTTCACATTCCTTCAAGGAATTAGGCAGAAACAATAGTTTAATTCCCCGTTGGGAGAGGATTTATCACTGCATAAATTGCGCTCTCACGGAGAATATGAGGGGAAAATTGTGGAAAATGGAGCGGCAGAACAAATTCCACCTATGTCAACACCTAAATTTCATCACTTGCTTTCATTAAACTTTAATCGCCCGTGTCTTCGTAGTGAGTGTCAAGTTGGAGGAACATCAACCATCGAGATATTATCGCCTGGAAAATTTATTTTTATTTAAAGTATTATAAAATTTGATGTTGGAAGTTAAACTGTGACATTGGTTAAAACACAACTGTATTAAATTTGTAGAAGATGAGCCATGTAAGGTTTAATAGATAAAATACCGTGAAATAATCTGGTAGTCAGGTCACAAGTCACGGGTCACCACCAGGAGCGAGGTCAAGAGCGGCAGAAATTTTAAAAGAGATTCGCTAGTGTTGCAAGTATTCGTTCATTTAATTCCATCAGTATATGTGCCTCAGTTAGCGGTGTGGGCCGCCAGCCACTCCTATGTCACTCTTCACGACGAATATGACAACTGTGGGTGAGCCATTAGATATGTCCTATCCTGCGGTGAGCCATAGTATTTTAGCAAATGATTGAAAGGTTCTTTGAGAGTTGTTATTATGATTTCTACGAGCGCGAGGAATCGTCTCTAACGTTTTATTGAAATAACTCTATTATTCCGATACTAAATTCCTCTTCAGTATTTTCCCTCCCCTTGAACCACCGAAATTTATATTTGACTGGAATGTTTTGTAATAGAGATCGTCAGTACATATAAACAGAACAAACAACTGAGCGAATGTTCAATCATAATTATGATTATATATATATTTCCAAAATGTCATTTTCATGTCAACGAACCTTCGTGGCAACACTTCTTTAAATTCATTTATTGGACTCCACCTAATGAATGCAGTGCAGTGTTGCCCAAGCACACCTTTTGTCGAGCATTGGTAATCTCCTCCACATTTTATGTACTCACCAAACACGGCATTCCCTTTCTGGGTAGATGAAGTCAAAGAACTTATTACAACCATTGGGCCTAGGAAACTTCCTCCATGAGGCCATTCATATCCTCCATTCTTATTATTTAATATCTCTTTTGCCTCAATGCATTCATGCATTGATTCATACTCGCTCTCCTATTCTTGAGAATCATAATACACCTCCTCCTTTGAGTCTCTTCCACCACATTAACCCATGATTTTCATGGTCTACAGCCTCCTCTCACACAATTTACTCAACAAACATACATCTGTTTCGTTATGTTACTCTAAAATATTCTCTTGGCATAGCCAAATAAACTAAGCACACTCCTTTTATATATATTCATTACTGGAGCATACAATTCACATTCTTTCATAACCCACTCATTTCTAACACTATCTATGCTACTTTTGCCGCAAGTTGCCGCAAGCAAGGTACCCCATTAGACTACTTTAATGCCTGATTTAAAATACTCAAGTTTCGTGACCATAAAATTAAGTATAAATTTAGCATCCTTTCTAAATGATACACTTTTTATTTTTTTACAGTTTTAATTAGCGGTCCAACGCGTTTCGCCGATCTACGGCATCGTAAGGTACAAATTCTAAGATTATTTGTTTATTGACCGTTGTTAGGTTGTCTTAGGTACAGGGTCGGTTGGAGTGAGGGAGGAAGTGTGGGCGCGGATAGGTGGCTAGAATGGTTAATGTTTCTTAAAGTTAGTTTCTCGGAAAGGAGTGGGGAGGACTTCGGGAACAATTGCTCATTAGAAAGGGCCGTGTTAGGGTCTGCTAAGTGCCTTATAATCTCTATTTGCAAGAGAGCATCCATTTTTAATCCCTTGGAGACGATGTGTAAAATTTAAGGAACAAAATTGCTTTTGTGGTTGAATTCCAAGAGATGTTTAGCAAAGAGGGAGCTGGAAACCTTATTTTTGTGACGCCTAACGTGTTCCTTGGAGCGTATCATGAAGTTTCTACCTGTCTGCCCAGCATATGAAGTTTTACAACTATTTCAATTAAGTTTATAAATGCCTGACTTGAGAAGTCTTTCTTGTTTGTCTTTACCATTAACTGGGAGCTTGGAAAGGGTTAAGGGTGTGTAAAATGCTGCTTTAAGTGAGGTAGGCAGGCGATTGGAAATCTTATATGAGATATATCTCACTCCTTTCCGAGAAACTAACTTTAAGAAACATTAACCATTCTAGCCACCTATCCGCGCCCACACTTCCTGCCTCGCTCTAACCAACCTCGTAACTAAGACAACGTAAAAACGGTAAGTAAACAAACAATCATAGAATTTGTACCTGATGATGCCGTAGATCGACGAAACGCGCTGTACAGTAAAAACTGTAGAAAAAATACAAAGTGTATAATTTAGTATGGATACTAATAATTTCTATAATGTAAAGCCTGAAACCATAGAATATATAAATTTAGCTGTTTTTAGCTTTTCTTTAAAAAGTAATCCATTTTTATATAATTGATTTAACCCATTTTATCTTTTTCCTGCCTTAAAACAACCATAAAACCTGTTCTTCTAATTACTCACTCCCAATTATACATATTTTACCTACCTATCACCCTTTTTAGGCAAGTCGTTATCCCCCAACTTTAGTGGCCTGTAGGTACCTTCCATTAATTTTCCACCACATTCAACACCAGCTCATTTGTTTTTTGTCGGTCTATTCTCGTTGGTCCCGATTTTTAATCATCCACAGTCGATGTCCTGCCAGACTGAAAACGCTTAAACCATTCATGACAATGTTAACTGTTTTTGCAATCCTCATATTGGTGTTGAAGCAGTCCCCAAGTTTCAGTAAAAGAAAAAAAAAATGCGCCCAAATACGTTGCTCCATAAGGTTGGTAAGGTGTTTTTCGCAAATCAGTGGCATTTGCAGTGCCAAAGCAGCGAAAGAAGTGAAGTTTTTATTATAAAAGAAATAAATGCTCATTGTTGACCATAGGAAAATTTTCTATGCATATGCAATGTCTTCCTGTAGGCTAGCGTGGGCTTGAAGTGCTTGTTGAAACTATATTTGTGGGATGGTTCGTGTTCTTTGATAAGAGTCCGGTTCCTTTTTGAACTAGCCTTGGAAATAAGAGAAACATAGAAGTAAAAATAAATAATTTTAACCCTTTTATGCCTGACAGTCATAAAAATATCGTTGCATGAACAGAGTTTCATTCCCTGAGAAGAAATAGAAGAGAATTATTTTCGCGAAAGAGAAGATTTTACCTTTAAAACTGTTCATACTTTAAAAACTTAATAACTTTATTTTCTCCAAGTTGACACTGTTGCAAATTATTTTTTGCTTTTCTTTAGTCCCTAACGATGATGTAGAAAAGTAGCTGAGTATTTATGTCTATCTTCCCCATGTTCTGTTTCTTTGAGGTTTTTTAATCGTCCTGCATTAGTAGTGATTCCAGCTTTAACTTTCTCAGGCATGTGTGAAGAAAGTTCAAGTTCATTGTTATCTCACATGAGCTTTAGCCGTGCTTGTTGCTTTTGATAAACTCCCATTCCAAGATGCCTGAATGAGCCTTTTTCTGAGACCAATATGCGGTGAACGTAATTCTCCATATACATCATCTTCTTTCTTACGACTTCCGCATTGTCCCAGACGCGTGCAGCTTATTCTGTGCTTGACCTACTTAAATTACAATAGCAGTGCACTAAAGCAATTATTCAGAATGGTTTATCTATGACCCAAATATATCTAGGTTTCTTTTGTCTAAAGTTGTGTCTTAGCTCTTTTTAGCTTCCATTGTTCAGACCGTTGAGAAGATCATCCGATTCTTTTAAACCAATAGTTGAAAGATTAAATATACCTGTATGCTAAACTGATGTATCCAACTGTAAAAAATACTGCAGTTCATGGGTAAACATAATTCATTTCTTAACTTACGAGTACTTCCGAACACGTTTAGTATAAATAAATTGTAACTTGATTGAAATTATTTAACTGTAATGATTACATTTTCCTCTTTCTCCCACGCTTACCTAGGTTTTTCCTCTCTCTTCCCTCATGCATTATCGCATCTGTCCATTTTGAATTTATCATAGTGTTTTCCTTTTTCCATCCAACATAACTAACATATCATTGTTTTTACTGTCCTCCTTCCCTGCCCAAACTCAAGATGCAGAGATATTCGATCTATTCCCATGTGCTCTCTCCAAAGCACTGATGACCTTGCCATAAAACGCTTTGCAGCATGAGTGATTAATATTTCCTTCAAGTCTTTTGGTAATAATATTTCCTTCAGGGTGTCTAAGTCGGAAGATTAAATTATAGTAAGTAAATATGTCACCTCACTGTTATCCTCAAAACATGTTTACTTGTTTTTAGTTAGCTAAAACACTGTTTTTAAAATTAAATTCTTTAATCTGCTTTTCTTATGTCCTCAAATTTTTGCGGCGGACCTATTCATCTACATCATGGAGTACCGCATTATTTATTTAGTTCGTTACTCCGTATTTAGATTATCCTAGTTTTGAAATGCCCATTTAAACCAATAAATACAATTTTATTCATTGGTTTGTGGTTTATTTTTTTATTTTGCCTTACAACCGAAAGCAGTGGAGCGGGAACTTCGAGGCGTTTTTTTTTTTATTTTGGCCGAATTTGTCTAAGCACTTTTAAAATATCTTCGAGTTAAACTTGCCTGCAAAGGCAGGGTGTTCTTAAATATTGTTAAAATTTAATGATCTAGAGTCCATCCAATATAAAAGAGAAGTTCTAATATATAGATTTGGCTTAGAAATAAATGAAAAGTAAACAATGTTTTCACGATTACATGATTTGAACAAAGGTTATCATCATCATGTTTTTTTGTCACGTGATGTCCTTCTCCGGCCACCATTGGACGTTTTTACAAATGGGCAGAATTTCTATAAACTGCTTTACGCGTGACCTAGGACGCACTCTATGCTGAAAATCATTATTTTAGTCTTTGAGGAGCTGATTTTGTGTAGCATGAATATGTAGAACTAACATTAGTGTAACCTTCACGATCATTTCATTAGGTTTTACCTTAGTATAGGTTTACCATTAAAATAAATCTGTCGTGTCTCTAGCTATCACAATCGCGGCCTACATTATAGTACCCTGTCAATGCAGTCCATACATAACCCGAAATTACTCCCAGTGACGATCTCAGTTTTTTGTAGATAACGCCACAAGGTCCGGAAAAATTATTTTTAAATTTTTGTTTCCCTAATATTTTTTAGCATGAGTTTAAATTAAAGTGGTGAAATTACGTCATACGTGAACTGGGATTGGGAAGCACTGTGTAGTGAGGGTTGAATATACATGGAATATCGCTGTTATGCTAATTTTCAATCACCTTATTATGCAGAGTAGATTTTCAACAAGTATTGGAATCATATCTACAGATTATTATAAAAACATGGCAACCACATTAAGTATTTAATATCACGGTAAATTTTCTCGTTATCAGACGAAAAATGTAATAACATACACACTAAAGATGTAGCAAGTGTAATAACTTACACTTGCTAAATCTTACGAGACAATCTATGCCTTTGTTTTTGATGGGTAAATGCACATCAGGTCACCATTAGTCATGGAAGACTGAGAGGTGCTGAGAGAAAGTAATTGTTATTGTAGCAAAAGAAAGTAAGACGTTGATGTAATCAAACTTAATCGGTATCGTTTCCCTTTGCAAAAAGCTACCCATGCTGAAGTACCATGCTGGTTACGGAGTGTGGTATCAATTCGAGCAATTTTCCGAGTCAGATAAAAAGGATGGGTTTCCAGATTTCGAACGGAATAGAGAATGAGGCTATTTCCGAATGATCTTATCCGTAAAAGAATGATCGCCACTAAGTTATAGAGATCACTCTTTTTCGACTAGGCTGCCGCATCGGTGATGTCTGCGACGGTATACTGCCCCATTAAATTTCCGTCCCACGTCAGTGGAGGTCAATGCTGACACTGACAAAAACAAAAGCAGCTCGACTCCCATACCCACGCTTCATTTCCCCCGTTTTGCGCTCGGAAGTACTTCTCGTATTTTTTTATCCTATTTCCGCCTGTATCGACGGAAGCGTTTTTCCGTGGAGTGGTGTTCCATGCGATAAAATTTTGTTCAATTCCTTCCGGGAGACATGAGCCTTCGGTTTATTTATGATGCGAAAAAGCTTTATTGAATTCAAAATTATTAAAAAATGGAGAGGGAATGATTTTGATTTGGTTTGACTGCATCCATCGGACGTCAACTCTTTGGAGTGATTTCCTTAAAAATATGTACTATCCCATTAGGTCATATCGCTGGCTGTGTTTAAATAATCATCCCATCCAGCCGGCATTTGGTGATGCTATGCATCGCTACTTCCGAGCTCTCTGGTTGATCCACTATGACGATGTCATGTGGGGGACATAGCTAAATTGCTTTTCCACACGCATGGCTAATGGGATCGCTTAACTAAGGAAGACATCGAGATTGACCTTGAAACAATTAATATTTATCAAGACACTGACTTTTACTTAGTTAGTACCTGGAAACCAATTATCAAATGAATTAGGAGTGTAAGGGGAGACGGAAATGTAAGATAATGAAAGACAAAACGAAGGTGGAAATGGCAGAGTCGATCATGAAATCATTTCAGGAACGGCATTCAGAAGCCATGTAGATGAAGAACGAGTCGTTTTTTGAAACGTCGGCAAGAATGGAGCCCCTAACCCGGTGTTATCTAGGGTGACCTGATCTAGGGAACCTAGGCTAGGAAAAAATCAATGCTTATTTCGTAATCTACCAAGTAGAACAGTCTAGTATTGTCCTACAGAGTCTCCATCTGGCCAAACGCAATACAGTCAGTTACCTGCCTATCAATCTAATTTGCGGTGAGGATTACAGTGAAATATCTCGGCATATTTCGGTGGTTACTGCAGTTAATCACCTCAAGTATATTAAAATTCGTATGGGTTAACATTGTGTGTAGATAAAAATGTATAGGTCAGCCTTAACTGATGCGATGATGATATTATTATGTATTTTACATTAATTTTAATTAATTTGAGTCATTTTATGCATGAATGAGCCCTCTATCTTATTAATTATATTAATTATTATTTATATTATTTAATTATTAGTCATATTTATATATTTTAATATTCTGAATAATTTAAGCTCTTTCCTACAGAACAATATTTGTGGCTTACACAAATACCTATGCATTTGAAGAAAATATTCGAGTTTTTGACCAACTCTAAGCTAAAATTGATTCGTTCAAACGCTGAAAACTATGCAACGAGTTATTCTTGAAAATAAACCAAAAGTAAAAATATCGATTTAAAGCGAAAAAAACACCAGGCGTTAATAAAATCGCTTATCGCGGGTATTAGATGATTGCAATGAATTCATATTTTTTTTACAATTCTAAATATTTTTCATTGAGCAGGTTGATTCTTCAGTGACAGTAGTCGTGTTCTCTAGTTTGATATGGTAGTGATTTATTGCAAAATCTCAAATGAGTATTAAGAAATACGCTTGTGAAAACTTTAATGGACGGAAACATTTAATTAAGCAATCATCAAGTCGCAATCATTCTTCTGAATTGAGTTGTGGTTGTCTGATTTCTAAAATAATGCTTATTTAACGTCAATTTGGTGATGCAAAAATTTTATTTTTCACGAAGTTTAAAGGAGCAAATTTTTAAGAAGCCTAAAGAACTTCCTAAAGTGTCTTCTTATTGGAACTCTCATATAATTTCCATAACTGCCAATATTTCCAATTCTTTACATATTATGTTTTTAGCATTTAGAAAGGAACAATCTCGAGACTACAATTTTTGTAGCTAGAGCAGTGACTCCTCGGATACATTAAATCTTTCCAGTTATTTATATAGTGTTAATTTTATGTTGCGTTTCGTTTTACTATTAGAATATTAAGTTTTATGCTCATCATCGACGTAAAATTTGTGCACGGATCTACATTTTTATAAATTTAATTGCACTTCAACAATTTCATTTTTAAATTAATTTAAAATGTGCTGACCGATTGTGAAGCGAAATTTATCTTACTAATCGGCGTAATTGTTGTGCATCAATGTGTTCTCCTCTTAACGTAATTATATAACAAAAAAAACTGGGTATGACATAATTAGCATAAGATCAGGCTAAATACAGTTGGAATGGTTTTTCTGAGAAGATTCGCGGGAAAAAAAGGATGATTAGGGTTAGGAATGAGTGGATGTTGATAGAATATGGGTTGGATTCTCCATCATTAGAAATAGTGTGCTTAGTTGAATTCGCCATTTCGAGTGACTGGAAGAGAGTTGAATAAATTAATGGATTAATAATAAAGTAGTGAAAGGTACGAGAGGAAGGGTTAGACCACAATATTCATGGTTGAATGTGGTATAAGAGATGGAAAAGGAGGAATATTATTAGTCTTAAGTTGTAAACCCTTAAATAGGTGTGCGCTGTTCTTTTTCACGCAAGTCGACGCGTGGGGGTCTGAATGACCCTCAAAATTTAAAAGAAATAACTAATGAATTATAATATTTGCTGAACTCAATTTCTCCGAATATTCTAGTTACATATTACTTTGAATCCATAGAATCATGTATGTAACAATATCTATTAATTTTACTTTAAAAGTCATCACTTTCGTCAATTTCCACATTTTTGCGTATAATTTTGTGGACTAATAACTTACCTGCAGTTGCATATTGCAATTTATTTTAATTTCTCCGCCGAAGTATCTGCTAGATATATTGAATGAAAAAATCGTTTTGAATTTAGTTCACATTAATAATAATTAGGGAATTACTAGAATTAAAACCATGGACAGAAGGTGCAACGTTGGTAAGCATGGGGGGTCGCTGTGACCTCCAGAGTAAAAATTGAGAGGAAAATTCATTTATTAAGAATTTTATTTTTTTTTATTTGCAATGGGTGCCTACCAAGTCTTTTGAAGGTGCTGAAATTGTCAAAATTTTTTATCGTACAGATAAAAAAATCAGAAGCAATGATAAATGCGTGGGGTTAATTTATTTTTGAGCATTTGTAACAAATCAGGGAATAGTCTAGTTTAATACCGTGCCTATTTATTTATCACTCTAGTTACTATCAAAAACAAATGCAATAATCCAGTGGTTGGACCCTTTATGCAGTGGGCTGTCCTTACTTTAAATCCAAGTGATACGTTTTTACTTAGGTTAGTACTTCCTGGTGCTTTGATAAACCAGAAGCTAATGGATAGCTTCTATGCCATTAATTTAACAATGAAAAGGATTTACCAGGTATTTAGTGTTCTTTAACCATACCTATTCAACCGCATTCTTGATGAAATGGCGGACAATTAAACTACTCAGGACTTTCAAGGCAAAAATACATTTAAAGGAATCAGTGATAAACCACTTGTGGTTTCTAAGTTGTGTTAAGCTACTCGTTAATGAAATTAAATCGCACTCTGAATAATTAATTTGAAACTTTTTCTAAGGGATTTCAAGACCTAGCACTTAATCTTAACGGTTTGTCGTGCAAATCTCCATTTGCTGTTGCCGCAACCAAGGTTATGTTCCAAAAGGTCTACCAAAACTCAAGTCAAGTTATTATTGATCATTGTGCACCAGTAGCATTCTTCATGGTGGGAAGAATGCCTACTGACGAGGAGCGTTGCAATATGCCATGATAAAATGGTTTTGGCGAAATGGCGAAACTAATATGCTAAAATAAATGAGCTGTGGCCGGACTACACGAAATACATTCTCATGAAATTATTATTAGTCAGAAAAGCGTGAGATAAAATTATTTAATCGTGATAATGGTATCAATATATTTTTTTAGCATTACAGATATTGGAGGCCAATAACTGACCCATATGTTTGATAAACAGCAAGACTATTATACCAGACTTAATTCCGTCATTTCTCTACTCTGAGACCATTCCCCTAAAGCCTGAGTTCATGGTTAACCATTCAAAAGGTTGTGCATGCAAAGAAGATACAAAGGAGATGTTAATGTATGCATAACCTGGCCACTCAGTCTTCCTTCAGGCGTTTCTTTGTATTAACAGGAAGCGTAATTCTGATTAAAATACCATAGTTTTGGACTGAAATCGCCTTGGTCTCATTTATTTTTTTTTAATTTTCCTCAGTATCGAAGCCTGTCCTCATTATCTCCTCATACTCACGCCCTTCTTCTTTGAATCCCAATCCTAATCTTAATTATCATCTCGAGGGACTCATATCTAAAGAATAATTAATGTTTTAATGCAAATATGTTGCTGATCACATACTAGTCTTGCTTTAACGAAATAGATCTTTTACAGCCTTTGTTGGTGGCACGAAAAAGATTAGCAATATCATATTCTAAGAAAATTGTTTCATATATTTATTTAAGCTTTCTATAATGGTAGTTTCATTAAGGACAACTAAATGTTAAATGCATCTGTATTTATAGATTTTACACATTCAAATTCAATAATTCTATTTCAATAATGCTTCAAACCATCCGTCAAGCAAGGGGGTACTCCTTCGTATATTTCCTCTGTATGATTTATTGCCAAAATCTTTCATAAGAGTCAAATTATAGTCCTAAGAACAACAATAAAAAGAAGTTCAGGTTGCTAAGTATGAAATGGGAACTTTGAAATATTTTTAATTACAGCGAGCAAAAAATGTTTCGAAATATGAAAACTGTCCTCGGTAAATTCTAAGGAAATTGGTATTGGCATTGATAGACTATTGTTAATAATTGAATTGAATCCGTCCTTAACCTATAGGTACTGAAAAAAAAGCTTTAAATATCATCGCCCTCGTCAAATAATAGGAAACTACTCATTTCGTCTCGGATCACCCCATGAATGTTTCATCTTCTCTGCCTTTTCACAAATAAAAATAAAAGCAAACCCAGATTCGCTTCCATGTCATTCCGCGACTTTCTGTAGAACCCAAAGGTCATTCAGTCCTCGATTTACAATCGCAAATTCCCGCATTCCGGTTGAAAATTTTATCAAACGAAACGGCTCGGCGCAAAAATTCTGTTCGACAGGATTCCCAGCTAAACAACACGGTCGCTTTCCTGTATATGCCTTTGCTGTTCCTCCCCGCGTTCTCATCCATAAAGACATCAAGGCTAAACGCGGCGATGTCGAGGCCGACTGATTGTGGAGGGTTATCCGGCGCCGGCAAGAAATGTCCCCGGGTGGAAACAAAAAATTCATTCGGGGCACGATGAATATTTTAGACCCGCGGGGAAAAATATAAGCACCTCGGATGTTATTTTGTAAATGGAACATCCAGTGTTGCCAATCTGGTGAATTTTGCAAGTCTATTGTGGCCAAAACATTAATTTTAGTGCCTAACGACAAATTTTACAACTTCTTAGACCGCTAATGTTAATTTGTCGACAAAACTGTTGATTTTAAACCCATTCTCGTTTTAAAAACTAATTGCACCACCATATCAATACTTAAAGCATTGTGAATTTTTGTTCTTCTATTGAGGCCTTGCTATCTTGACTCAATGAAGGGATCTCTCATTTCTGTTCGAAATTGTCGTACAGTGAGAGGAAATATGAGTAAGAATCCCCCTTTGAACCGATTTTTTTTTAATTGGACCTTTCCAGAATTCTAAACAGCTTTTTGGGATTCGTAATTATCTGTATAAATGTGTGACATTATTTTTTGATAAAAAAAGAAACAAAAACGCATTGAAATACTTAAAAATCAATATATTGCTCATGTCAATGGTATAAAGCGCAAGCGCAAAAGTTGCGAAAAGGAACTAAAGTACCAACGCTTTTCGAAATCTCGCTTCTAGTGAGTTCAAGATATAATTAATTTGTATTTAGTACATTCCCATATAGTGAAAAAAGTGGTGACCTCTATTGCTTTTCATATAGTAGCAAACTATGGCGTGTTCCGTATTGCTTTATGGAGAGCACTCTCGCTAACGTTACTTTCCATGTGCTCATCTCTAAGCAATGTAATTAACCATTAAAACTCCGCGAAAGTAATTTAAATTAAATTAAAGTACCATACTTTAAGGAACAATATTTGCATACTGGAAAATCACTATATGCTCAGTTACAATATCGCAAAGAACGATGCAAATTTTCCTACTGCTATTTGCAACATCGCATCTCTAGCCTTATAGAGATTAATATGGAAAGCAAATCTCTACAGAAGCCCATACTGTCAGCATATTGTGTATCGCCTTACATAATGACCTTTTATGACAACAAGTATACTCTTCAATTTCTAATCTCAAAGTAACTCTCATGGAAGCACTGCATATGAGAGAATACTTATGTAGTAAACGATACACATAAAGGAATTAAACGTGGAAAAATATTTACGTACAGTAAATAGTAATGGTAATAATGCCTCTGTTGCTACAACAAACACGACGTTTGTCCAATGTTTTATAGACCGATTCCCACATCATACGAACGAAGGAACGTCAACGAATATCATACCAGGATACGGACTCCACAAATGACTTCGCTGACAGTATTCTTCAGGCTTTGTGGTTTTCTTATGAAATACGAAAAACTTTTTTCACACCCACTGAATTTCATTAAGATTGCGAACTCTTTTTTAGACTAATTCCCACATCATAATGGTTACTTTTACTTGAAGTAAGGAACTGAATGCGATTGTGAGTTGAAAACACTGGGAGCATCAGCACCTGGAAATATGGGCATTCGGTTAAACTATTCTAGGAGCCGGAAGGAAATAGGCCACCGAGAAGAAATGAGATAGATCTACATCTACATCTACATATTACCCCGCAAGCCGCCTCAATAGGCACGTGGCGGGGGGTGTTAGGACACCAGCCGTTTAAAGATAAAAATGAAACGCTCTAATGAAATTACGCCTAGCATTTATTATAGTCCCTTATTGTTCGGGGGAAAAACGAATTCCCATACCTATCCGTTCGGCAAAATATCTCTCTTAATTTATCGTTTCTGTCGGACCTGGAAATATAGTGGGGTTCTAATATGATGTTCTCCGTGTCGCTCTGAAAGATATCTATTCTCAATTGTTCAAGCAATCTAAGCCTAGCGCGTAGCCTCTGAGTCTCTAGCGGTTCCCAGCCTAATTCGTTTAACATCTGTGTAACGCTGTCAGTACGCCCGTAGCTGTTTTTGACGAATCACGCAGCTTTCCTTTGTATTTTATTAAGTTCCCGGACTAAGTCTTTCTGCACCGGATCTCATATGCTCGCTGTATATTCAAGGTGTGGCCGGACGAGTGCGAAATAGCACCTCTCTTTTACTTTTTCAAAGTAGTGATAGATGATGAATGGCGGACCGCCACGCAGAATAAAGTAGAAGAGTGGGAGAAATGGAAGGTGGAATCGATGAGCGCTTTGGCAGATGATGATTAGGTATTGAGATGGGAGTATGTTGGGAAAAAAGCGGAGGAAGAAATAAGGATGCTTGAAGATTTTTTTTTCTTTGAAAAATTGTCTGTAAGGACGGTAAGGGCTAAGACAACATTCTATCCCCCACGTCATTTTTTTTAAATAAAGTTATATTTCAACTTCATCATTGATGAAAATCGTGCATATGATATAAATATAATGATTTATAAAGGTCAATAAATACATTATTTTTTGCCAGAACTGATGTGGTGGAACTTGCACGAGTACATGCCAAGAGAAGAACAATATTTTTATCGCAACCTCATTCTCGATGCAAATCGTCCATATAATTTGAAGGCTATACTTTAAATGGAGTTATCGTTAATAGTGATGTCTCTAGGCTTGTACGTGACAAAAGAAGAATTTTTTGCAGTTTTCAGATCATATAAATATTTAATGCGACCTGTTTTTAATTCTTGTATAATTGTATTTTGATTGAGATGTAACACAGCCAAAAACGATTACATTAAATATTCAGCACAGCGGAAATTGATAGATCTAAGTCTAGTCAGAACTAATCATGACATTTGAAATTTGTTGTCTCCCAAAAGTCATGCTCATGCTATATTTGCTAATATCAAACTATATTGAGTACCCAGCTTTATATAATTCAGATGTGACCATGTTTGGAAGTCAAAGTTGTAGGATACCAATCAATGTTCTATATTTCAGGGATAAATTTCATTTTATTATGATAAATATCCTCTGATTTTCCTCGAGAGCAATTTCAGTAAAACTTATTTTTTGGAACGTGAATTTCTTTTATTTGGATATACCGAAACCCATATTTAATATGCAATTGTGTATCTTCAGGGTTATAATAATATGATCATTATTTTCTACTATGCAGGCATTCAGTAACAACTTCAATTACTGACTGAAGTGTCTTCATTTATACCCAGATGATGGACTGAAAGAAATTAGGTATCCAATATTTTTCCAAAACCTATTTTTCATTTCAATGATGACTTAAATAATACCTAACATTTGCCTTTATTATGGCATTGGGATATACTTTCACGATAACCAGATAAACAACAAATTTATGAGTACTTCCATAGTTTAACATTGTGTTATACTTGGTCGACATGACTTTATGACATTATGACTTTCACTGTAGGCAAATTCCAAATTCTCCCTTACATATTTATTTTCTGAAACTACTTTTTGTATTTTTGAATAAGGGTTCCAACTTTGCATCTAGTTATGTCTCCTCTCCTAGTTCCATGTTCTTTTCAGCTTTTATTTTTACACTTGAATCATAAGAACTTTAATATAGAGATATTTTTGTAAACTTAATCCTTGAAATTCTTCGACCCTATTAGAGAATGGTCTTTGCAAGTAAATACAGAACTTTGGTCTTCTCTGAGTAAATGCCGTCAATGGACATTTCCCCAGGGTAAGTGTAAAATTCAAATTACTGATAGGACATTGTGTGAGGTCAATTTGAATTATTTTCTTGGCCTCTGGCTACAAACTCTTTAATAAACACCATTGTCTCCCGGAAGATAATAAAATCTTCAAGTCGTCCCGGGATTTTGGTCAATTTAAAGCTCCTTTTGTCTTAACTTCAACAAGTAAGGGCGGACGTAGAGTTAAATTCATTGAAGCACGTTTCCTACTTAAGACATTTAATTTCTCGTCTACCAGCCAGGGGGTTCTATCGGCTTGCCGAGAGAAACGGAGGACGGAAAGAAGCCCGAGATTGGATGAACGGGAGCAATGGTGAGGGTATGCACACTGACCCTAAAGGGATGCAGTCAGGGAAAATTCAAAAGAAATAGAACAAGGACACATCTCACTTGAAAACGGAAGGGCACTTGAATTAAAACGGTGGGAACTTTTTTTATTTTATATTTCTTTTGCATACCTACTTGAAAAGTACTCGCGTACGAGGTGTGAGAGGTAAAAGTCACGTGGCAGTGTTGCCAATGCACGCTGTAATGTTCGATAAATGTAAACAAATAATATAGTGTAATTATACTCAAGGCCTTTTTTACAATATGCTTACTTCAGAACTAAATATCGAACTCATGTGTGTTTAAAATCGTACCGTGTAAAAGATGTTATCCTATCCAATAAAAGAATCAAATTCTTTGTAATCGAATCAGTAAGTATTGAAAACAAATAAGTATGATACTAATTTGTCATCCTAATCTTGAATCGAACGACCAATCACAGGCAAGCAGGCGAGTCGAGTGTTTCGAGAGACTACCGGTGGTAGAGCAGGAATCTACCGAAATACTCTTCGGGAGAATTGTGGGGACTGCAATCGAGAAAACATTCTCATGGGGCTTGGTTAATTGATTTACTGTAGCTTGTTTAGAATGTTCTGTAAAAAATATAAAACTATAGTAGCCATATGGTACACACTGATGATCGCACACTTGAAAAACAGAGCAAACATATTATCTCTACCAGGTGACATTAAAATGTTCTTGTTAAGTTATCGAGATGAAGACTTGCAAGTTAAAGAAGTGAGCGAGAAAGCAACTAAGAAATAAGAAAAGTGCGTATTGTGTGGCCGTGCAAAGAACATATCAACGACAATAATGTGTGGAAAGTGCAATAACTTTTCTTGCCCAAAGGACTTTAAAACAGTAGCTATGTGCAAAAGGTGTACATAAATGACGTGGCAAAACCTTAAGTAATACAAACTGTTTAACATTCTAATTACGTTTTTGGTATTGCTTTAAAGCAAAAAAATATAATAACAAATGTTTTGAATAGTAAAAGTGTTTGAAAAATATATATTGTATGTGTAAAATATCTAAAATTCTATTAATAATACAAGGAAAGGAATGTGCGCTTCTTAATTCCAGTTTTTGTTATTAATATCAGCTGAAAACCAAGTGGTGCACTGAGTGCCACGCGCGCCCTTAGTGTCAGAGAATATGGCGCGCCTGCTGGAGGGTTAACCGATTGAACTGAAATTTGGCATGTAGTGAGAAAATGTATCTGCATGTAACGTATGCTATTTTAAAATGTGCCCAAAGGCCCCCCTGGCGGTCCATGCTAAGCATCGGCTTCGGTGCAGTGGTTTCATTTTTCGGTTTTTAAAATTATTTTCACTAAAGATAGAGGGCTGGAATTGTTTTGTCAATTGGCTGATTAAATGAAGTTTCTAATTCATTCAATCAATTTTCTTTTACGCTTAGTAATTTTTCAGAAAATCATGTTTTTTTGCGGAAAAATATCATATTTTTATCTGAAATCAACAAAAACCTATTTCCTTGGCAAACAGAGATTTGATTTTCAATGGATATTCACGCCTCTAGCAGTTAAATTTCCCTGCAGGCCCATGATACCACGTAGAAAGAAAACCTGTGTAAGAAGAACGCAGAGTCCCAAGGGCCTCATGATAAATTGCTTCGGGGGATAATCGATGAATTCAATGCATATTTACAAGTATACTCTTCAATTTCTAATCTCAAAGTAACTCTCATGGAAGCACTGCATATGAGAGAACACTTATGTAGTAAACGATACACATAAAGGAATTAAACGTGGAAGAATATTTACGTACAGTAAATAGTAATGGTAATAATGCCTCTGTTGCTACAACAAACACGACGTTGTTTATTATCGTTCAATACTCAGATGTATTACACAAAGTGGAACCATTTGCCTCTCATTTCGACTGCGAAATGTATTTTAGACCAATTCCCACATCATACGAACGAACGAAGGAACGTCAACGAATATCATACTAGGATACGGACTCCACAAATGACTTTGCTGACAGTATTCTTCAGGCTTTGTGGTTTTCTTATGAAATACGAAAATTATTTTTCACACCCACTGAATTTCATTAAGATTGCGAACTCTTTTTTAGACTAATTCCCACATCATAATGGTTACGAGTTATTTAAATATGTTTAAAACTGTAAAAGTGCAGTTAACTTACATTCACTCTATCATCGCGTTGCCTTTTCAAGACTCTCACTCGCCGCTGTGTTTCCCTTCATTGGACTTAAAAATATATCCATCAGCATGCCTAATAGAAAAAAGAGTAAACTTTAGAATAAATCTTCTAGAGAAAGAGGAATGTGTTCTTTGCAAGAAAATGAGCCCTTGCAAGAAAAACGACAAAGGTTTGACTCGGGGATGGGTAACCAGCTATAAATCCGGTTCAAATATATATCCCCATCTGTTCCGAAACTTCAATCTGTATTAAGATGGCGGAAATTATAATGGCGTCACTACATGCTTCTTACCTGAAAGTAGAACGGAAACTACGCATTGAACGGCTTCCGTGCATGGAAATCGGCAAGTGCACTAAGAGACACCATAATTTTTTTATTTAGTAACCGAGACCAATAGCTATGGCTACTCTTTATGCCGAAGGCGCAGTCCGGGTGATGGAGAATTGGATGGAGGATGGAAAATAGATCAAATAAACATGGCTGCTGCTGCAAATGCTCCTTTTGACGCTGTTAACCGCTGGATTGTACCCTACTCTCCGATCCTGATTCAGATACTCAACGCACATATCGATGTTGAATTGCGCAACTTAACTGAGTCATTGAATGCAAATATATTTATGTACACAAGAGAAGCCATCAAGCTGTTATTCACTCAGAAGACGGCTCACGAGAACTGGAGGGACGAGGTGACCATCTATCAACATGGGTGCTATTTAAGTAGCAATGATTCTGCGGGGCCCATTTTTTGGTTTCCAATGCATGAAAGAGGACCAACAGTCACCCATCTCCCCGTGCACCTGGAAAACGGTCAGCGTATCTACTGCAACGAACACAACATACAATATAGATTACGAACTCCTGAAATGACTACGCTGACAGTATTCTTCAGGCTTTGTGGTTTTCTTATAAAATGCGTTCAATTCTTTTCACACCCGTTGAATTTCAACGGGTACCTACCTCCCGCTAGTTATTCATAAATTGTATATAATTGGGTATTTTCCAAAATTTTAAATTTAAGTTTACGGATCTTTATATGTTACTTAAACTCGAACAAGCTTGCGGAGTGAAAGTAGTTTTAAAATTGATTCAATATTAATTGAGATATTTAAGATTAAAATAGTCGAAATTTCAAATTTTTTTACGCCGCTGCGAAACGAAATCTGATTGGCTTGACGTCATTTTCGCTGAGCGATCGACGGATGTGAGGGAGAAAGTGAGTAACTGTAGATCTACCGTATATTTAAAGATTTTTCATTGAAAACAAAGACTATGGCGTGCAATGGTTTTATTAAAATCACATAAGATAATTTACCCAAAGTGGATATGTTTATGATAGGCGTTTTAATGAAGAAGGACGAGCGATTTAATGCTGCGGAAATTCGTTGAGCTTAAGTCCAAAAAATGTAAGCCTAAGGTTTGCTTTTAAAACCGTCATTACTGTTTTATATCATTTTTGATACATATAATTATGTATTTGGTGTATGAACTTTATTAACTGTTTTTCCAATACACTCATAACCATTATGATACTTCTTTCATTATCGAAGTCCATATCAGTCCATGCAACAGTAAATAAACAGTATCTTAGTAACATATCAACATAACACAGTACTCGCCAAATGTTTGTGCTGCCAATACTCGACACACCTAAAACGTTAATTTTTTATTTGATAATTAGTGATTGTTTGTAGAGGAGGTTTCTAGAAGTGGCTTATCTGCTGTAGAAACGCCTAAAAATAGATTCTCATCTCCTAAATGTCTATTCAAAGTTTAATTTAAGTGTTGTTATATTATAAAGCTTCTCGTGAGAGTTATGGTGATAATGCTATAGGATACGTCCAAGTAAAGAGAGATGGACCACTGTGCACAGTCATTGCAAGAATATGTCCAGAACACTAAGTGCGGAGTAAAACATACATTTTTACGGGTGGACATTGAGGAATCCAAGGAAGAAATTTCAATCATTCAATGTCGTGATGGCGTGAATAAATTTCTTGTTCGGTGTTTCAACCGATGTATTTGTACATTGTGGCACAAAACACCATCTATATCCCTTACTTAGATGCCATTTAAAGACATCTAGAAACGCGAACACGTCAGACACTAATTTCGCCGCATTTGTTTCCACTGTAAGCATAAGGAAACGCCTGGGTCTAAATGTAAACAGCGAAAATGACGTCACAGGCCATTCGGTTGTTTTCGGAGTGTGCTCGGGAGTTTTCGTAACCTTCTACTTTCTTTAGCTTTTAAAACCGCAATTCATACAATTTGATAAGAAAATTTTTAGCCAATGCAATAAGTTCAAGTAACTGAATCAGAATATCGATAGTTTGAAATACGTGGAAAATACCCAATTATACGGAAACAGTCCTGAGGAAAAATTAAATCTTTCACCCCGTTATTCATGGTAAGTGTGGTCACACACAAGGCAACTGGAGATGAAATCAATCAATTGCCAACTCTGTCGCAGGAATGTTTTAGATTCCCAACGGGGAAAAAATTATACACCCTTTGGGGGGGGGGGGGCAGGTGTGGCAGGATATTTTTTTAAGTGTATCGTAAGGGATGGGGGAAAAGGGCGGTATTATAGAGTGGAAGGATTCCGTGAACAGGGAAGGGATCCGGGAAGTGTGAGAGGTGAGGGAAATGTAGGTCGAGGGTGAGATCTTGAGTGAACTTCCGAGGCAAGAATGACACTTGGGTATATACCTGCAGGAGGCGGATATGAGAGAGAGATGTACCGTAGGGTTTGTGAGTAACAAGGGAGGGGAATGGGAAGAAGAGCAGAGAGAGAGGTTAGAGAGGATAGGGGACGAAGTGTTGGAGCAAACGACTCGAAAACGGGAGCAACCTCAAGCACAGTGCCCCCAATTGTCAAAGCCCTGAACTCCTCCTCCTGCACTTAGTAATGGGATCGGGGGCTTCCCTGCGGCCGACATCGTTGCGTCGTACGGGTAACATTTGCTTACGCTTCATTAAGCTCCACGATTATTGTTTTTGTAAATTCTTTTTTAATTCGACTGCATTCACGGGCTACATTTTTTCGTGTAACAGGGGAAAGAAGGATCCGTAGGTATTCAAGGGAAAAGCGTATTGTGTTTTAAATTTAAGGTCAAAAATTCCTCCTGGGATCGGTTGAATTTTCGTGTTTTTGAGACGTCAGGTGATTATCAAGACATGGCTAGGCGTAGGTTCAATGTTTATCAATTTTTCTCATAATCACTGCTTCAAAATCTCTAAGCTTCAGTTTTGTAAATTTATTTGGCACTGTCGTCACTATGAATACCATTTTATATTGATTTGTTGTAGGTTTTGAGGAACTATTTCTTCAGTACTTTTCGCTTTAAACTCATCTTTCGTTGCCATAATTCATAGTTGTACTCATTAAGCTTCCTAGTCTTATTTACGTTTGGATGCCTATTTTCTTCTCCCTTTTCTTACACTACTTACCAATATTACATAGCTTCAACCGCTCATTACCCAATAATTTACCTGCTTTAGTTCAAATAATCCAATATATGTAAAATATTCGATGACAGAATGTTTTACGGTTCCCACGTTTGAGCATGACCGTCTACCTGCAAAGGTATGTGAAGTTACGTTATGTTTATAGCTTTTCCCTTTAACTCCTAAAAATTGAGCGAGATGTTTTCTTAAGTTAAAGTATAATTCGTTTCATTCGAGGATTCTTCGCAAGTTTTCGCTCCATCATTTTCAATTAAAAGTTTCTGGCGATGAGTTCAAATTATATCTTTCTTGGCCACCGTGGATCTAGAGCGTTTCCCATCACGATTCATCAACTTTCTCATTCAAAACTTTTTCTCGACTACTGACAAGAGCAAAAAATAAAGAAGGCGTGGATAAATGAACGCCGTGAGAGAAATTTCCCCCTCTGAAAAATGCTAGCTGGGATAGAATTTTTCGAAGTAATTATTCCATATTTTTTTATCAGAATGTTTATGCACAGTTCGGTAAAGATCCTGAAAAGTTGTGTTTTTGGATTTTGAATGACGAAATGTATATCATGATATCCAATGATGAAAAACAAATGAATGAAAATGATATGAATAAAATAAATGAATGAAAATAAATGAAAACAGTGACCGAATCCATGGCAATACATACATTTTTGGCACTGCGTTAAAGAAACTAGGATTAATCAGTCAGATAGTAGAAGGTTTTTCCGATGAAAAAATAAATACCAATGCTACTTCGCTCTGGTAAGGCCTCATCTCTAATGTGCCATGAGCATTTGGGATGCTGCACAGAAATATTTTATTCACAATGGTAATAATGCGTAAGTAAAGCTGTAAACTTCATAAAAAACGGCGACAGTCAAACAGAAAGTGTTACGCATCTGACGGAAGGATTAGGTTTGGAGTCATTATAGACTCGGAGGGTAGACCCTAGGCTTAGATTAATTGAAAAATTTTAAATCAACGAGTTTAGTGTGACACGGAGTATATTTACCCCGCGCTATGTCTTCAGAACTAATAGGAGTGACATAGTAAGAGAAATGCACTGCCAAAGTGCTATTTAGGCATTTTTTCTTTCCACGCACCATTAATAGTAATAACAAAAGCAACGTGACATTCACATCATACACATTTTAAACAAAATGCTCACTTCTATCCTCTCCTCCCTCTTTTTCCCTATTTCCTGCCGTTTTGTGGATGTTGTCTCAACATCCCCTGATACACGTCTCTGTGGCAGCTCGCGGGGTGATGTGTCGATGTAATGCAATAGAGAATGAAAAGGTAGTGATATGCTGCTCCTGGGAGAAAAACTGGAAGTGTGAAGTGAAACTGGACATCCCTTTTGTGTATATCATTGCACCACTGGACGTAACTGCGTTCTGTATCATTTGCACATTTCCTCATGATTTGGAAGCTATCAAAAGCTATTAGTTAAAATTCAACATTTGGTTTATCCTCGGCGACAGTGGCTTAACTATCACGACAACATCTAATGCACTTCAATGTGAATATGAGACGAGAACATGTATACTTTAACTCCCTCGGAAATTCAACTTGTAGCTTGGTAATTCTTCAAATCTCTTGACTTTGTAGAGTGTAAAATATTTGGTAAAAGTATTGGAACAGTTATGAGCATACACATGATTTGCAAAATTTTATTTCTATGTATTCATGTTTTTATATTTAGTCTCCATCTATAAAAACAAGTATGGAACCTTTCCATGGGAGCTCATTTTAACATAAATTACTCATAGTTCCCACAAAGAGACCGCTAATACTGTTTCAAATATTATACTATCCCTATGTATCTCTAACAATAGGTAACTTGATTTACTCTTGTTTAATTTATCTTCTGAAAGTTTTCATACATGAATAGTAAATACTTAAAGGCACGTAAATGATTGTTGAGATAGATGAAGCAATTATATTAAATATAATATGCAGTGAAGACCTCCTGAAAGCCAATCTTATGGTTGATGGCTGAAAATGATGAGAGTAAGCTAGCCAGAAAACAAAAATGCCGTTAGAAAACTAAATAGCATGAGTAATGGATGTAAGAAGACTGTCTCAGTATCTCACTGTCTGACTGTCTGAAGACTCACCTCACAAATGGCTATCTCCGCTCTGCCTCTGGAATTACAGTGCATAGCTCACTATCATGTATACCTTTTTCATGGCATAAAATAACTAGTTTCTGAAATAATTTCCTGTTAAACTTATTCTTTTACGTCTTTCATTGAAATAGGTTTTAGAATATTGCCCGCATTTCTCAATTGAAGTCCAATCAAAACAAAGAAGATCGTGTAGTGAATATTTCCATCGTCACCATATCAATCTTTTAAAATCTCGGCCGGGTTGTAGCAGTTTATCGTAGTGAATCAATAAGAATTAAGGTTGGTTAACACTGACACGTCACTTTGCAGCAATCGGGTTTAAATTTTAATTGTAGGTGCAAACGGCTCTGCAAGTCCGGTTGCAGAACTGTTGCACGTTTCGGTAAGTCGATTGAAGAAGCGTATTGTTGCAAGCGTAAACAGCAACTAATCTGGATCTGAACTAACTTGTGAAAAGTTTTTCGTTAGAGAAAACTACCGCGCAAGCGCTTGCAGAAGAAATTTGAAAAAGTAGCCGGCAACTGTAAACCCACCATTAGGAAACAGAGTTTATTTCTGTTTTTCG
This sequence comes from Pyrrhosoma nymphula, assembly GCA_963573305.1. Taxonomy (NCBI): domain Eukaryota; kingdom Metazoa; phylum Arthropoda; class Insecta; order Odonata; family Coenagrionidae; genus Pyrrhosoma; species Pyrrhosoma nymphula. The sequence goes on from OY754334.1 coordinate 46,505,210, forward strand.
ATTCTACCATCATGAAAGAATATCCGTTTATTTTTTTACTGCCTTAAAACTTATTAAAAAAAGACCGACCACAAAGAGGTTTTGTATGTATAGTAACTGTAATTTTATTGTTTTAAAGTTTGACCTGTAATTACATTTTTCTGTAGATAATATTGTAATGGATCCCTATAGACATACATGGGAAAAAATTATAATTTTTAGGCCTGAATCATCGATTTTATAATCCTGAGGTCATTGTTAAAGCTACGAAAAGAAGTACCTACGTTCCGTTATAATTTAGTAAAATTTTTTTGCTGCATTTAATATGCTAATAGTGGGGATTTTTTATAAATGAAGAATGGCATAATGCAACCTCGTATTTAAGGCTCGACTTAACCTCGACTTAAAAGCCTCGTAGATAGCTCCATCGCCATTCTGTTAGGACGCAATCATTTTGACTCACACCGGCGATGCTGGGTTAATTGCATTAGAGGAACTGGCTCCGAGCCCCGTCGATCTCTTTTGTTCCATAGTGATGGCGTTACATGCAAGCGGAAGTAGCACTTTGGCCTATGAATGGGGAATGATGCCAAACCGTGTTGCCCGCGTGAATTTTGATGCAGACGGGAGAAAGCGCGGTCGCTTAACCGCAAATCCCTTGTCCTCGTTCTTTATGAGAGTGTCTTTACTCATGTTCATCGCTGTGAATATCTCTGGCGAGGAGGTAAAAGGTCATAGTCTCTAACCCCATGGCAAACATTACGGCAGATAATTCCGACAACGCTCAAGCTTCTTGGCTTCTGGAAAACGCACATACATCTTTGAATATTTTTCATGCATTCAAGTTTGTGAATGTTTTTGTATATACAATTATAATCAAGTGCAAGAGATAGTAGCATTGTTAACATTATCAGGAATTGAAATAATAAAATGGCTATTCAGATATTGTAATCAATATCTGCATTTTTTTCAACATAATATTTTAAGCCACGGTATAACCGCCACCTCCCTCACTCAAACCAACCCCGTAACTACGACAACAACGGTCAATAAACAAACTATCATAGAATTTGTACCTGATGATGGTGTAGATCGGCGAAACGCGTTGTACCGCTAATTAAAACTGTAGAAAAAAATATAAAGTGAATAATTTAGAGTGGATAATATTAGATAAAAAGAGCATGCAGCCGAAAGGAATAGCTACCGAAAACTTGGAGAAAACCCCCAGTCAAATCCCCCACTTACTTCAATATCCATTACTTGTTTATAAGGTCCTGATAAACTGTTATTAAGAATGCTATTTAATACTACCACAACATTCTTTCATAGCATTCAATCGGGAATTTCCGTTTCAAGTTGACATTGGTTCATAAAAGTCCTACTTGCATTTACCTGCAAAGTATGGATGCACAATATTCCATTACTGCTCCTTCATATCGATTAATTGAAAATGATTAGATTTTGCAAAGATAGGACTTTCTCAAAGGAGATATTTTCAGGAACTCATTCAATACGTAGTTGAAATCTGGCTCGTCTTATTCCAAATTCCAAATATTAAGAGCAATAATTCAACCACACCATTTCAGGAAAATAATTTCAACTTTAAGTGAATATTGCCATTATTAACTTTTCCTTGCAAACTCAATATGCATACTTAAATTATACTTATTAAACACGTTTTGGGTCAAGGGATGTAGCTAAAATTGATACCGACTTTATTTATGCATAAATGCATAGATAAGAATTTAGTGCATGTTACTTTTGGGTTACAATGCGTCTCTGTGTTGATTAAACATTCCTTGGGGAGAAAGATTCATATTTTTTTCTTTTTCATCGTAACAGTATAGTGTATCCACCACTTTCTCTTTAGCATAAATCGCTAATAATTGTTAGGAGGTGAGGCCTCACAAGCATGAACCACATTATAGATATGCTATCAATGTTAAAGGGACCGTTATTATTTATGTATTTTGCAATTACATAAACGGAGATAAATTCAAGAGTTATGCTGTAAACATGCATGGCGTGCTGTAAGTACTACATGCTACAGCAAGGATGAGGACTTAATAACAGGAAATAAAGCACTATTGTTCTAAAAAAACAAACATATCACTACGCAACAGAATAACAGAGCATTGGCGAAAATGTCAGAGCCGTCGCAGAAAATTAAAACATATACATAGCAAACCAAAACATTTAGGCCTGGAAACAGAAACTTCGGAACAAGTTTCCACTATGTGAATGATTTACAAAAAAATAAAGTTTCTCTTCTTTCAGAAAATGAAATTTTAAAGCATTTAGGCGAGACAGGATGTATTTTACCGGAGTGAGCATATTAAATTGCTGGAATAAAGGGGTAGCACCTGATTTCATCTTCCCATCCATACTGGAAATTCTATCGATGAAAAACGAAGCCTATCATGCGCTGTAAGTGTTGATCCTATATACTCCCTATCACGGTGCATGACCCTAACTAAACCCCATGATCCCCGGCCAATATATTCACCTCTGGGGTGCGGAGACACGCGGCTTCATTACCAAGGCACGACGGTCTAATCTCGGGAGAAATCCAAAGTCATCCCGATACGGTCCCGAGGGACTCCGTACGGTCCGAAAGATTCCGCGCCTATCAAAAATGTTTTCCTCCGTAGATGAAAAGCATTTTCTCTCCCGTGACGCTATTTGATTAAATGCTATGAATCGAGATTCGACTTTTACTAGAAATTAATGAATAATGTTACCTCAGGACTGATGTGGTGGAGCTTATGTATGACCAAATAATTATTTGCAGTCATCTACCGAGAAAGTATTAATTAAATCGGTTTACATCCAGGTATATATATAACACAAATATAAATATACTTTGAAAACACAGGCACACGAAAATTAAAAGGACACTCACAGAATAATTTACGGGACGTTTCGACGGACAAGCCGTCATCGTCGGCGACAAGACACTAACTGAGACTGAGACTAACAAGAGATTGAGTTAGTCTCTTGTCGCCGACGATGACTGCTTGCCCGTCGAAACGTCCCGTAAATTATTCTGTGAGTGTCCTTTTAATTTTCATGTGCCTGTGTTTTCAAAGTATATTTATATTTGTGTTATTATTCGCCGAATGCGTTTTCTCAGAAGATATATATATATATATCTTCTGAGCTTCTGTATCCTTCCTTCTGTGAGAAAGGCAGCTTTTCGGCTGCCGAAATATCAGAACGTATAGTGTGAGTGTTCTTTTTTGTGTTTCTATATTTAATTCCGCCCCACCTGTGGCATAGTTCATTTATATATATATATATATATATATATATATATATATATATATATATATATATATATATATATATATATAATATCTTCTGAGAAACCGCACTCGGCGAATAAAAACACAAATATAAATATACTTTTAAAACACAGGCACACGAAAATTAAAAGGACACTCACAGAATAATTTGCGGACGTTTCGACGGGCAAGCCGCCATCGTCAACGACAAGAGACTAACTAGTGGTCTGTTACCTCGGGGGGGGGGGGGGAAGCGGAACAGGAGAAGGGAAGGGGACTGGTGGGGAGCGGGGGCAAGGGGTTGCTATTGGTCAGTGGGCCAAGTTAAGCCCGGGCGATTCAAATGCTCTTAAGCACCAGATGAAAGCCATCTCGCGAGTCCTCAGTTCAATATTAGTTGCTGATTCGGGGAGAGCTTCTAATATAGAGAGAGAGAAACATTTATTGAAGGTCTTACGATGGGAAGCGGTATGTTTAGGAATGGGATCAATGAAGGGAGGACATGTGGTGGAGTGGCGGTGCCCATTCATTCGTATTGAAAGCGGGGTAGTACATTCGCCAACATAAAATGCCGGGCAGAAATTGCACGAGAGACGGTAAACGATATTCGTGGAAGTACAGTTGGCTGCTGAGGAAGATTTATTGGAAGAGGGCGTAGCAGAAGAGCGTAGGAGGGAGCAACATTTGCACCGAGGACGGTTGCAAGTTGTGGAGAGTGGTGGAGAGGGGGCGGTCGGTTGAAGGGAGGGTTTAGTAGATTTTAAGATATCTCGCAGGTTTGCGGGACGCTTAAAAAATACTGTGGGACATGAAGGTAATAGGAGGGCAGTGGAATTATTATTCTTTAAAATTGGGTATAGATCGCGGAGGATGTTTCTGATTTTATGGGAGCCAGGGAAGAATGTGGTGATGAGGCTGAGTCTGTCAGGATGGTGGGTTTTGGCCCGAGGGGTGTAATTGGCAGAGGGGGGCAGGATTTGATTGGTAAGAAGCTTTTTGGGGTACTCACGTTCTCTGAGGGAGTGATATAGGTTATCGGTGTATTGTTGAAGGGAGTGGGCGTCGTTACAAATTCTGTGGCCGCGGACAGAGAGGGAATATGGAATGGAGCGTTTGGTATTTGGTGGATGGCAGCTATTAAAATGAAGGTAAAGGTTATGGTTAGTGGGTTTTTTATGGACGGAGGTGATGAATTTGTTGTTTTTTAGTAGGATATTAACATCCAGAAATGTGATGGAAGAGTCAGAGACGGAAGAGGTGAACCCTCCCAAGCCCCCTCCACTCTTTCTCTTTAAGCCGGACCTTTCCACCCTCTACAATCTTCCACCCCCCCCACGTGGCCCTCCGGTTTTCTCAAAACGCCACCCCCAGCCACATGGGGCCCTCCCACCTTCCGCCCCCACCGTTGACCGCGAAGTGTTAAACCTTTCCTCCTTCTCCCTCGATGCAAACGAGCTTTCAGTGCTCCAAAAGGGATTGTCTTTTTCCCCCACCTCAAGAGTTAACCCAGTGAATATTCTCACTGACGCCCTTAAGTTCTGCCGAAACTTGAGATGGCGTGCTTTCTGGAAAGCCCACCCTAATATCCCGTCCACTCCTTCGTCTATTCGACAGCCCCTCTCCAAATTTCTCCTGCCGTCTCAACGGGAACCTAAAGCACTCCATGCTAATCACCCAGTTGAGATCTTCATTAAACTCTTCCTAACTAAACTATCCGAAAAGTCATTTCTCCAATCACTAACTCCACCAAGTAATCTCACCCGTCCAGAAAAACTCGCGTTAAAAAAATTATCCAACAACAATGAGATCGTCATCTCTAAGGCAGACAAAGGATCAACAGTTGTCGTACTGGATAAAAATGCCTACATATCCGAAGGGCTTCGGCAACTTAATGATCCCTCTTCTTATACTCCCCTCCCCCAAGACCCAAACGCTGATTTCCAGAAAGAATTTCTTCTTACCAATCAAATCCTGCCCCCCTCTGCCAATTACACCCCTCGGGCCAAAACCCACCATCCTGACAGACTCAGCCTCATCACCACATTCTTCCCTGGCTCCCATAAAATCAGAAACATCCTCCGCGATCTATACCCAATTTTAAAGAATAATAATTCCACTGCCCTCCTATTACCTTCATGTCCCACAGTATTTTTTAAGCGTCCCGCAAACCTGCGAGATATCTTAAAATCTACTAAACCCTCCCTTCAACCGACCGCCCCCTCTCCACACTCTCCACAACTTGCAACCGTCCTCGGTGCAAATGTTGCTCCCTCCTACGCTCTTCTGCTACGCCCTCTTCCAATAAATCTTCCTCAGCAGCCAACTGTACTTCCACGAATATCGTTTACCGTCTCTCGTGCAATTTCTGCCCGGCATTTTATGTTGGCGAATGTACTACCCCGCTTTCAATACGAATGAATGGGCACCGCCACTCCACCACATGTCCTCCCTTCATTGATCCCATTCCTAAACATACCGCTTCCCATCGTAAGACCTTCAATAAATGTTTCTCTCTCTCTATATTAGAAGCTCTCCCCGAATCAGCAACTAATATTGAACTGAGGACTCGCGAGATGGCTTTCATCTGGTGCTTAAGAGCATTTGAATCGCCCGGGCTTAACTTGGCCCACTGACCAATAGCAACCCCTTGCCCCCGCTCCCCACCAGTCCCCTTCCCTTCTCCTGTTCCGCTTCCCCCCCCCCCCGAGGTAACAGACCACTAGTTAGTCTCTTGTCGTTGACGATGGCGGCTTGCCCGTCGAAACGTCCGCAAATTATTCTGTGAGTGTCCTTTTAATTTTCGTGTGCCTGTGTTTTAAAAGTATATTTATATTTGTGTATATATATATATATATATATATATATATATATTTATCTTCTGTATCCTTCTGTATGTTTCTGTATCCTTCCTTCTGTGAGAAAGGCAGCTTTTCGGCTGTCGAAATATCAGGACGTATAGTGTGTGAGTGTTCTTCTTTTTGTGTTTCTATATTTATTTCCGCCCCACCTGTGGCAAAGTTTATTTTTATTTAAATTATCGCGTGTGTGATTTTCCACGAACTCGTATATATATATATATATATATATATATAATCCACTGTTCATGTACTAAATACAATGTACTAAAATAAATGTATTGATGATGCTTACATTTTGGTATGTATAAAACTTCATAATACCTGAACAATTGGCCTGACAATGAGGTAAAACATTGAAAACGGTCACCTTAAACATTCCTTAGTGGAAAGCTGCATGGAGTTGTTCTTTCGTCAGATATGAAATAGTTTCTGATAGTAATCTAACTAGGATGAAAACTCAGTCTCTAATTGAACACGGTCCAATATTGATATTAATTTATGGGCATCAGTAATCAAATTATTGGTAGTGTATTTACTTTTGCTTATAAATGAACTGAATTGATTGGAGAATCATAGAGGAGCGCAGGCAAACGGGCAAATAATGTTACGACGCATGCAATGGGTTAAAATATCCAAAATAAACATTTGCACAATGTACTATGCATTACAGCTACTGATGGTCTCTGTACATGGTAGTGATTCCATCCGTCCATGGTTGATTAATTAATTAATTTATATTACGTACTCCTGTGCCCGTGGATGCAATATGTAGTTGAACTTGAACGTTATTGAGATGGAGTATTCAATTATTGTTTCCCTGAAAGAGTAATATTCTGCGGAAAGCGAATATTACCGTAGCCATTTAAAAGAATTTATCTATATATTGCTTAACTAATTTCATGTTTTGGCGGGGAATACCACTTTTATGAGAAAATGACTAAAATGCAAGACCCTTTATTAAGCGAAACTCTTAACAAATAATTTTGTCACTGCTTGACGTCAACTCCCTGGGATATTTTTCTGCTTTCTCGTAAATGCGTTTCCATTATTCAATCCTGTTTTTGTTACCTTAATTGTTATGCCCACTTTAGTGCGTGGTGCAGCTTTCGAGTCTCTCCGTTTTTAGTTTATGTCCCTTCGTTTTCTGACGTATTGAGGATTTTAATCTAGAAAATGCCACAAATACCAAGAAGTATTAATGCAAGCTAATTGCTAAATAATTGCTTCTTTGTGTTACAGAGTGGTGAAATTAGTCTCGTGGTCATAGCCTTTACATTACTAAATAAGTTCCTTTATTTTTTCGTTTTTTTTAAATATAGAAAACTTCAAAAATACCTTTGTAGCCGGCCAACTGACTAACAAATTTTTATTTGCATAAATGACCATTAAAACTGGCATCGTAAAAATATAAATTTAATTGCTACGTTTCTAGCATTTGAAAACTGTTTAAAAAAAGCAAGAATTCCATGACAGAATTAAAAGTATTCCAATGCAAAGCAATGCTAAAAGGTCATACCAACGAGTAAAATGAATGGTTTCCAGCCCCAAAGCAGAATGTGTTTTATCTATCTGCAACGGTTGATGCTAAGACGAAAAACTTTGTGCGAGTGCCGGCGTTTTAGTAATATATCTTCCATATCTTTCTGCAGCCATCACTTTCGTTCTGCGACAATGTCGCGCCGTCGCTTGATGTTCTGCTTTGGGGGTTTCCAGTTTAGCAATGTTAAATCTGAATTCTTGTTATGTCCTGATTTATCATACTACGGATCGTAATTAGCTGGTCCAGAGGAAGTATTTGTTGTGGAAAATCTAAATAGTACTTCGCTTCGCGAATTCCCCTTGTAGTAGATACCTACCTACTGCTTTTCGCACAGGTCCATTTCCTCATCCAATCTCGGTCACGTCCGTAATAATTCTTCCGCCTGCTCCACACCCTCATTGAACTTTCATCGGTCATCCTTCATCTCATTCATTCCCAAATCCCCCCTACCTTTTTATGGAAAACCCAGTCCCCAGACCGTCCTCCCTTCCCATATGATTCGAAAGATTCGTGCCGGCGAGTCAATATAAATTCCCCATTCGCCACCGTGCCCTCGGCATTCCTCGCCACTCCCCCTTCAACTCTCATCTTTCCTGTCTCTTAGCACCGTATACATCACGCCACCCTTCTTCTATGAAACCCCCTTTTCATTGGCTCCTCTCTCTCTCTCTTGCTATCCTAGCTCCCTTTTTGCACATATAAAACGAAGTGCACGAATAAAATTACTTCTGAGGCGCCTCAAATACATGCTACCTCTTGTTTTGCAATCTTGAAAGCTGAAAACTGAAAGTACCTCGATTTCTACTTAATATTATCCTCTAACGCAGTGTCACTTGAAACCTAAGGCCATGTCCCCGAAACTTACGACTTCTGCTTTTTTTGCTGGGTGAGTTTGATACTACTACTTGTTTTTATTATAATCTTGCAGCCTGTGCCCTTGTTAAAAATAATTTTTAACATCAACGCTGACCGTAATCTGCAGTTATCAATCCGAATATTGGTTTACAATAGTTGAATTTTCATGTAGAATTTCAAGTATCAGGCTATACTCACTGAAAAATCCAGAAAAAATACATTTAAATAGCACTCCTTTTGTTGATTCTCCTTTCATTAAGCTATGTTTTCATTTATAATACCTATTTTTAGCACATATAATAACTTTTATATGCGTATTCACTCCTCAATTTTCCTCAGTAGCTCATCTTATTAATTTTAAATGTCAATCTTATTATCAGGTCTTTTGTCTCAGAGTGTTAGCCCAATAAATTGATCTCTTCTATTTACGAGGGTGTTCAATAGATATGTTTTCCTATCAATTCTTCGTAGGAATTATTTTGCAGTTATTTTCACAGCCATTTGGGATTTCTTATGCTTTGATAACGCCAAAGAAAGGTCAAAGCATATAACTTGGTCTTAAAACGAGTCTCTATGGTAATATTTGAAACCTCTCTGTGGGAGGAGGCGGAGTTAGCTAAGAGAGCTTATTCAGAAGGACCGCCGAAGGCCGTAATAGAGAAAAGGATGTCAGCGTGGAAGGTGGAGAAAGGGAATAGGCTTTCTAGATGGGATGAAGAGAGGTAGGACTCTCGCTGAGCTGATGAAAGGAGGTTGTTGAAGGAGATCGGAACGTGCTCTCTTAATAAAAATTAGCTGTATTAATATTGACTTTATCCGAACCACCTTAATTAACATTATTTTATCAACTTATAAGTTTAATCAGTATATCACTTCTGTAAATACTCATATAAATCCTTGTTGAAGGTTTGATGATGTGAAAATTGTCAATGCATGAAACCGTTGAGATGAAGTTACGGCTAAAACAATAGCAAAGTATGATCAAGAGTTCTTACTTTGGAGAATATTAGGAATGCAATCTCATTTTTGCAAGTATTTGAAATCTACTTTCAGTTGTTCACAAATTTGTGCGGCCAAAAAGATATCTTCATTTTCTGTCTCTTTTAACTTTCCTAGGTCTCTGTTGATCATCCAGGGTTTGCAGCCGTAGCACAGGACCTATTCATTTCTTATTTTTTGTATTTATATTTTTTATTCCACCGTAAGGAATTTAAGAAGCCGATCATTATTCAAATTCTTGGAACCTATGTCCACTTTCTCTCTCCAAAAAGAGTTTTTATTAATTAATGCACCTAAATATTTATTTTTCTTTACTACTGAATGCTTTATACGGTCTTTTTATATTCTTTAATTCCCGTCTTTTATACTTAGTGTCAAATATTTTTATCACGAACTACAAGTTAAATGCATTCATGACTTTTCAGTCATCAGCAAATTTGAGTCGGTAAATAGTGATCATTAGCTGGGAAACCCATACCTATACAAGATTGCACCCATTTTTTAAAACACAATTTCTACATAAGTGCTAGTATAGTATGGTTGATAAACTACAGCCTTGACGTAAGTGTTTAGTTTTATCTATCAGTTTCGGTATTAGCTATTAATACGGTTCTCGAAGAACCCTTACCGAGCCTCGAAAAGCCTACTAGTCATCAAGCAATTAATAGTAACCTTCGTTAAAAGTTTGATATTTTTCCTGGAAATAGAGTAATTTAAGTGTTTAAATTGAAACCTGGTAGGCCACGTGCTTCTCACACTTTTTTCTCTTTGCCACCCCACCCAACGTGGAGCACTTCCTTTGACAGTTTCACACTCCATCGCTTCGCGTGTACCAGACACCACGCCTCTTTATATTCCTCAACTGTCCTTAACCTCAGCCATCCTGTCCATTACTCCACAAACTTCGCTTATTCTCGCGTCCTCGACCGATATTTTCTTCTTCCAAACCCTCCTCGTCACTTATTCCCATTTATTCATGCCTCCTGTTCCGACTTCCAACATCCGTATGCTTTCTCCGTCCTATGTGTGCAAGAGCTTCGCCCCATCCCGTGTCGGGAGCTTCATTATTAGTTGTTGCTTCGAAGGTCAGGGAAGGACGTGATGAATTATATCTCCTCCCTTGTTTTATGGCCAGCGAAACTTGGTGGCTCTCACTTCATGAAGAGCATGACGCAAGGGACAGGATGGTATTCAAGAGAGGTGGAATCAAGTGGTGAAAGGTCACTCCAGAGGTACTCTCTGGAGTCCTTCGGTACTTCTCCCGCTCATCAACGCTTGATTCATTCTCAGTGTTTTCTAATTCTCCTTCGGTGAGTGCCTCCAAGTTTTCTATACCAGTGGCATATACCTACTGGGGTCCGGGTAACCCCCGCTCCAAAATTTTGAAATTACAAAAGAGGCAGTAAAGGAGAATAGGATGAAACTTTAATGAATTTTATATAAGTGTATATCTCATAATGAATTCCCATTTTATTTGTTTGAATTAGTTTCAGCGCCAATACTCCCCACCTGATGTGTTTCTGGCAGTAAAACGGTTTTAAAATGGTTCTTTGTTTAGCCCTGATTGATTTCGCGAATATCGCCACGGTAAAAAAAATCATCTTCGACCGGGAAACGAGCCAAGGACTAAACTTACTCAAACTACGCTGCCCAGGTCTGGGTACACATTGCCGTAATTTGGCTGCATGCGAAGCATCATTTACTAATTATTTTTGCCTATATCTCATCTAATATTAGTTTTTCTTCTTCAGATTCTACTCTCCAACCCAGTCTGACTTCCCTCATCACCTTACATTCTTTTATTCTCTTAGCAGTTGTCACTCTTTACTATCTTTGACCAACATTATAACACTTACGTAAAAATTCCAGCATCGATCAAATAATATCTAAAAGCAACAAATTTCTATCAATATTAACTTAAACTTATTCCTGTATAAGTAGTACTTCAATTCAACTTTCTTAGATGTCAAGGGTCGCATCTCATACAAATCCGAGTCGAGCCGATATGTGCTTGACGATTTTGTAGTCTTCTTATAAATTAAACTTCTACTCATTGAGCAGTGCGGTATGCGTGGCCTAATGATGGTACATCCTGACTGCATTGTTTAAAGATAAGATCAGACCACTGCCTCACGAAATTCGAATTTTGGGGAAATAAATGTGCAGTTGAGAGAGAGTGTTTTAACCGCAAGTTTCCTACGGATGTTCAAAGACTTCCGAGAAACCTTAGAATATGTTAATATCACGCACCGAATAGTTTAGTACGTAGGAGGTGCCCACCAGAGATCATCTATACCCTTAAAAAATTTGGATTAATGGCTTACAGCGGCCGTGATGCACGTGCCTAATTACCTCTTTTACATTACTCTCGCATTTCTGTGGAAATAAATTATTCAATCCAATAGGAGTGAAATATTTTCAACCTACTCAGGCATTTCTCCTCACTTTGTTCACGAACCCAACTCTCCGTATGTCGACTGTTCGCCAATTTCCTGCTTTGCTTATTTGCTTCAATTCCTACTCCACGCGTCTTAAAAATGGTTTGTTTCTTTGACTAAATCTCCAGTAGACGCCGACCCACAGCGAAATATTTAACAGAATTTGTGGCCAAAACCCGTGAAGTGGTTTCCAATCGATTTTCAACGCACATTTGTTTAAGAAAAGGAGGAAAGCATACTCTGATGGTCGTATAAGGTCTATTGAGTACTCATTACTCGCAGAAGTTGGTCGATTATGTTTTATTTTAACTCCAGAAACATTTGTGATGGATGACAACCACCCCATACAGTAATGTGGAAGTCAGGTTTAAGCTAGTAAAATGTGTTTGCGGCAAGAGAGATTTTCGATAAACTTTTTTTATGCAGCTGCAGAGTAAGTTTATCTTTGACATATTACTGCAATTAATCCATAGAGGTAAACCAAAGGTGATCAACCGTAAAAAAACCAAAGGTTTTTTTATTCAATTGATGACTTACAGAATTCAGAATCAGCTTCAGTTCATTCATCCCATAAGATGACGTCAATGTCCGTCAGTATCGAAAACCGTCATTTTATAGTTCTAATGCATGCCAAATTTAGCATGCAAAAAAAATATTTGAAGAATAGAAGTTGTGGAAGTTTTAAGAAATACGGTGTTGTTGTTTAGTTCCTCTTTTCATTAAGAAAACATGAAGTGTCATCGGAAGTGTCGATGGAATAATTAACTTCATCACTCTTTTTTTAGCCTACAGGGAATATTTTTTATGGGTATCTCACCGGTTTAACTTTGATAGTCAGGACTTCTCGTTAATATTTTAGTGATGCCACTTTTGTACTATCCCTGCAACTTTTCTTCTTAAATATTCATTTACTCTTTTTCTAATGTGTAGGCCATGTGCATAGAGAGTACACGGCGTACCTGTTAACGTGATTTTTTCTTTGCCGAGATAGCTCAGTATTTGCTGGAAGTGAGAGCTTCTTACCGACTCCAATTCTTTTTTCATATTTACACTACTTCTATGGTGAAAATTGTTTCGACATTTATTTGCAGTAAAGGTTCTAGCATTCGTTTATTGATTAGTGATTCTCTGAACTTTACACGGTATTGCATGTAGGTGAGGAAGGAAATCCGAGATTTATAAAAATGATAGAAATCTTGAAACTTTTCCTATCCTTGATTCTTATATAGAAGTCCTGTTATATAATACTGACGTTAAACAAAAGGATATACTAGGTAAATGGGATTATGTTACGACTTTGGAACTCGAGAACCTTTTCAATGGCTACGGTAAATTATGAGGCGTGTTTTATCTGCGTAAGACAGTATCAACAAGTCTTGGTGACAGCACCAAAACCCATAACTTCACCATTTTTTTCATTCCTCTTTTTCGCTTTATCTTTCATTCACCCGCTTGGCAATCTTTATTATTCGCATATCGGTTCGCTATTTATATCTCCTTCTCATAAGTCAACTTTTTGCTTCTTTTCTTGCTTTTCTCGCCCGAGGTATCCCCTGAAACTTTATCCGCCCACTTCCTTCGTTTCCAATCCCCTCCCTCAGTCAGCATCCTTCTTCCAACACCACATTCTCTTTATCAATTCTTTGCTCTGCATAGCCGCTTTCTCTCTCTCTTTATCAATCGCATATAAAGGTTTTGATATGTCATACTTATTTTTACTTAGAGGATCGGAAACCATAAACATCGCCATGATAGTATATTTATCTTTTTATTTTATTAAATCCCCCCCCTAGCAGCTCTAATCTTCAAGTATGAAAAAAATTGGTATTTGGTCTACTGTTTTCCTATTTTTCTGTAAATTATTAGCGATAATTAGCCGTACTTCTCATTAAGGCTCCATTTCTCCTTTTATAGATGTTTGTAAGCTTAGACAAGTAAGTAAGTTTGTATGACCGAACTTTTTTCTTCCGAATGTAATGCGACTGGTTGTATAACGATTAAAACTAGTTTTCAAGCATTATTTTTACATAGAGGTGTCATTTCAAATGTATATATATATATTCTTAAGAGTACTCTTCCCTTCTGCTCAGCATCATTCCGCCTGTTTTATGCCATATAAAGCGCATATACTTTAATAAAATTGCATATAAAATACCCTTTTTAACTTTCAAAACGTTTAAGCGAATAATTTACCTTTACATTTCGGTTGCTAACGTAAAAAATGATACCGGTTTGAGGATATACTGAGAATATGATTTTTTCTGCCATCAGTCATCAGGAAATGAGTAAGTAAATCATAATATGAATGTGTACATGAACAAATGCATTACAGTACAATCAGAAATTTCAGGCTGGCATTTGTTTGAGCAACGGGTACCTTAAAGGCGAAGAGTTCACCCGGTGCGTATATAGCAGTTGGCATGGAAGAAAAACAAGGGATCTAGACTTCCTCTAATTGTAGGCATATAATATATCTTACTTTAGTATAAACGGAGCATTGGATATGCGACTGATTGAACGAAGGTTTTGTCATAATATGGACATACACAGAAGAGGAAATTTTGGTGGCTTTGTTCGTAAGTGTTGATGATTTGAGTGATAAGTGCAAATAAGCAAGCGAGAAACTCAAGAAGAAAATTGAGATGTGGACTTCATCTCGTCCGGAGGTAAATATCAGTTGTGGCGTACATCTTCCGACTAATGTTCCGGATTTCAGATGAATTTGCGGATGAGGTGTAATTATTCCGACCACCAAGGCAAACGGGCGGAGCTCAGGAGATCAATTCTTGTTTATCCTCAACCAGGGTTGACCCTCAACGATACCCGGACAAAACGTCGGAGCAAATACGCCGTATTCAGGACTATTTTCCTTCCTTTCCTGGGTCTAGTTCCCTGTTTCATCTCATGTTACATCCACCTAAAACCTAAGTAAATGCGTACGCTGTCATATGCCTACGTATATATTGTGGTACATTTTCTGTTCTACTAGGAATATTGTATTTTATTGCTTAATTACCTATTTTTCTCTCTATTGATTTAATTATTTGGTCAGGTGCAATCCCCAGTTATATTTTTCAATACTTACGGTTGCACTAACGTTTAACTTACAGGAATAAGTAGGTATATGTATTTATACTGTTCAAAATCATTGATTGACTGGTGTTAGGCATGCGTCAATAATTTATACTTACCTATTATAGATAGAGGGGAGAACACTGGGGAAGCGTGGAAGAGGAAGGAATAGGATAGGAATTCTGGACGAAATAAGAGGAGGTAGAAGATATGAAGAATTGAAGAGGGATCTGATGGCGGGCATCCTTAGGAGGGAGACAATGTCTATGAGGTTGGGATGTAGAATGGGGACTGTCCAGAACCTACCAATCAGATGGTAAAATACTTGAATGAAATGAATTATATCAATAATGATTACAAACATATCTCAACTCCATGGTTATGTAAACATGAAAAAATACAGACACATTACTAGAGCATTTGAAAATTAGTATAATTACAATTTGAAGTGAAGCACTTATGATTACAGGACTTGAGGGACTTTTTCTTTAGGATGTTTAGGATTTTATTTAAGTGGTGACTCGCAATTCGTATGGTACTTACTTCTCAACTCTTACCTTTGAATACGTATTTACAGACACGTGAATAATTTGCGGGGCGTAACCAAGAACAAAAAACGCAGCAAACGAAGGTCATTTTCCTTGAGAAGCGACAGTGGTCCCGCTCCGTTTTATAGGTGCCGCTTAATTTTATTCGTGTATAAGTACTTGTATTATATCTGCCAGTAAGCATATCAGCTATCATAGGTTCTGCAATGGTTCACTACAAAGAACTATTTAGGTGATTGGAACTTCAGGTGAATGAAATCTGAGAAATGGCTTAATAATTTCTTGTTAAAATATTCACAATATTATTCAAGTGTCGCAAGATTACTGTCTAAATACCAGTACCGTCTGTAGTACCGATTTTAAATATTGTTGGGTTCTACCGGATTAAAAAAAAATATTATCAGTACTCCCGGATGTTTTTTCTCCATCCTTATCGGATAACTTCTTAAATGCCATTTTTTTATTTCCTATCTCCTTCACAATGGATCATCTTTTATAGTGTATGCTACCGCGTGCAAGCAGGTTGCGTTGAAAAGCCAATTCATTTTCGCGCGCCTAATAAAATTTTAATCAATTATTTTTTAATTATTCACATGGTGAAGCTATTAATTTTTATGTTTCCATTACTAAGTAAATGAGATTCCATATCTGAATTTTGGTGAATGGCAATGACAAAGGAATGCAAAGTTCATGTCTTTTTGGCTCATATGCTTTTAGATTTGAATATCTATGTAAGTGCCTGCAAACGTACAAAAGTGGATTTAATTCATTTTGGCTGATAAAAAAGTTAACCCATTAAATCCCAAGCATGTTAATAACATAAAAATTCCAAATATTTTGATGAATTAGCAATTAAACAGACTCAAATAAGAGAAATTTTCGACTTCTATATTTTTATTGTTTTTAGTTTGCCGTTGGTGAAACGTTGCGTATACGCAACGTTGGGAGTTCTCCGGTTCAAATGAGTCGATATCTCTTTTTTTCGGAACTATTTTATCTTTACAAATTATTTTTTTATTACAACACAAATATATAATTTACACAAAATATTGATTAAACATTGTTTTATTCATGAAATTTAGAAAAGCAATCAGTATGTAAATGAATATTGCACTTTTGGCACACATAAATCTTCTGGCTGCTACAAACTCGGCACCTTCGTCGTGAATTTTTTTCGTCACGAACAATAATGTGACCAACCTTGTCTTTCCTAATTGCATTTGACAAACTATTTTTTCCGCAATGTCCCATATTATGGCACCTTTCAGTCACTTTAACGGTAGTTGCACCTTCACTTTCTTCTTCTTTCTTGAGGAGACATAACACTATTTCTGAACGAAAATCTATCTGGCTGATGGTTGCTCCAGTTGCAACTTTGTATATCTTCCAGGCATTTACCAATGAACTATCAAGGCTATTTACAAATAAAGGCCACCACCACTTTTTGCCTCTAATTCTAATCCTATAATTAGCGATTGCATTATCATGCAAATCAACTCCACCCATTCCCTGGTTATATAGGTTCACTGTGTTTGGCTGAGGAACCATTTCGTGTTTTTTCTCTTTGCGATTATATCTTTTCACATTTTCTAATGGGTCCAATGTACCGATATTTCTTCCTACAGTTACTACTGTATTATCATGCCAACGGACAAAGAATAACTCATACTTTTTGTCGAACATATAATCAAAAGAACCTTTCTTTTCTTTGGACAGTTCCTTTAGGCTGAGAAGAGGGCAATTTGCGATTATGTTATCTCTCACAGTACCAGTGGAAAAAAAATCCCATTTTTGACAAAAGAACCAGTAGAGAATGACTTGTGAAAAAATTGTCGAAATACAATAAGTGATTTCTTGGAATTTCAATAACTTTTGTCAGGCCAACTACTACTCTTTCCCCTAAACTCAAAGAGGTATCAGTTTTTGGGATGCTCCCCCATAAGCAGAAAATTGATATAAATATCCTGTGGAAGATGTTGTACTCCACAATTTAAAGCCAAATCTTACTGGTTTACCTCTTATAACCATTTTAGCGGAATGGCGGCCAATATAAGGTACCATCTCCTCGTCAATAGATAATTTATGAGAAAACAAACCAAACCGTAGAAACCTTCGGTTGAGCTCGTCGAAGTATGAACGGAGCTTAGTAAACTTATCCCCCTTGTCCAAACTGTTGTTATCTGACAGGTGTAAGAACTATTTAATTTCAACAAAACGGTTCCGGAACATCGTTTGACGAACGATCGGAACTCCTTTATCAGCGCCCTTACTCCAGTAATATTTTGTTTGAGGTAAGGTGTGATAGCCGCTTCACAACAGAATGCCAATAAACTTCCTCAAGTCCGATCTTTTCAAAGAAAAGTTATGCTCTTTCTTGCTTAAGGCATATTTTAACGGATATTCTACTATCATATCTAGAAATACATCGTCAATGAAATATTCAAAGAATTCAATAGGTGTATAGCCACCATAAACAGTTTTTATCTGCTCCACTTTCTCTTTTTCTAAATTGCATGGATATTTGCTATAGGATGGAGCTGATTTTACCCATTCTGCACCGATATTTTTTTCTTCCTTGGATGCTCACCAGAAATATTTTTTTTGCTTCAAGTAGAAGAGTCAACGATTGGATTGGTGTGAAGTTCAAATGTTCCTACCACATCTGAGTGAAGGTTTCCTCCGGCATCACAGATCATGATTTCGCCATCTTCTATATCCTCCTCATCGGTCAGCTCATCTAAATCTGGTGACAACATAACTGCGTCAATTTCTGCGGCCTCAATGTCCTCAATAGCAGCTTGAATTTCCTCCGCCGTGCGATATATTCGACCATCACAACTCATTTCTGTAATGTACAAGACAGCTTTTAGCAAAAAGTATTTTTTTAAATGTAATACTGCAAGTTTTAACGGTAAAATTATTATGGATTAAAAATACTGGCATAAGGGTAATAAACTTACTTTTTGATGATCAGCCTTGAAGTATCCAAACCGTATTCAACACTTTTATTGATGAAATCTGGCGTAATTGTAGATCAGGTACCTCATCGCAAGGATGATCAGCAATCTTGACGTTCGGAATTTCAAAATATTGCTCCTAGTAATGGTTCAGTATGGCCCTGTCCCGTTTTTCACAGAGTGGCATACTAAAGAAATAACGATCAGGTCACAACATTATATTTTTAAAAACCTGGTGGGTGGGGTTAGATGGGGTAGAAGGGGAAAGGGGTAGTCGTCGTTGCGAGGTGTGTTTGGGTTCGAGCCTGAGAGGGAGGGAAAAGCCCTAGTTATGCTGGGCAGGGATATCCCGGCGCAGATGGGTCTCCGCTCGCAGCGGGGGGTTAGCGAGTGAGAAAAAAGGATGGAAGGATTACTGAAGACCACGTTATAGCAATATTTTCTAAGAATTTCACGCACTCTGGTCACTGACGATAGTGAGCAACTTAGGCTGCAAATGAGGGTTCAGGTCATTTGGAGGGAACAATTGTTCAACAGACAACCACAGATATAGTAAAACCAGATGGAAAAGAACATCTCCCCTTCTCTATACCGTAATTCCCAGGGCCCAAGCCATTCCTTTGAGCCATTACCTGAGTCTATATTCCAAGAAATATTTTTCTTGGAATCCCAGTGCATTCATTGTCACTCAAAAAATTCTCTCCAAATGACCTGCGCCCTCATTTAGAGTCTGAGTAGCTCATTACCGTCAGTGACCAGTGTGCATGAAGTTCTCAAAAAATACTGCGATAATGTGATCCCTCCTAAATCTTGCATCCTTTTTCCTCACTCGCCAACCCCCGCTGTGCGCGGAGACCCATCGGCGCCGGATTATCCCTGCCCAGACTAACTATGCCTTTTTCCCTCCCACCCCCTTCCCTTGGAATTCTAGACAACAACACCACGCAACAACAATTATCCCTTTCCCTTTTTTAACCCTCATATACTCACCCACTTGCTTTTAGCATACCTGTCAACTGTGGAAAACAGATCGTTCATACCTTAGGATGCCAGTACATCTTGGAACTGGAGAGGTTTTCAGAAATCATTGTATTTTCTGGAAGACTCTATGGTATAGTTTTTAAACATCTTTTATGTTTAGGTCATAGTAAATTCTCACTATAGTACAAGTTAACGTTGACTTAACCTTGCTCGATACGTGAAGTTAAAAATATCAAACACAATAACCACTCGGTGAAAACTTACCACCTGCCAAACATCCTTTTAAAGACACTCCAGCACTTATGTAGATGTAAACGTAGGACAAAAATATTGTATAACTGCCTGAAATTAAATTTTCGCCGTAAAATGTAACGTATTCTTGAAAATCATTTTATTATTGAGTCCCGAAAGAGATGCTTTCAACGACTACCGCAGTTTCCCTGTATTACTGGAGTCCTCCCAACGTTGCGTGAACGCAACACTTTGTTTATTCTTGAATATTTTGAAAACTACTTAGTCAATTTCGCCCAATTTGTTGCAAAAGCCTTTATTACAGATGCAAAATTATATATTTAGAGAGATATACTCATCAAGAGCCTCAGATTTTACACAATATGTAACCTAAGAAGGTGCCCTGATATAACGACTTACCATGGAATGAAAAGGTCATTGTAAAAACAAAACTAATAAAATGACTTCAATAAAAAAATCATATTATCTAGGAAAGCATTGAACGACGTATGTAAAAAATAAGAACTACGTATTGTCAAAAAATATGGAGAAATAAAATCGCAAAATTTGCGCTGCGTTCACGCAACGTTGGGAAGAAATGGGTATAATGATATTATTACGATTCTGTGAGCTTTTTATGATCATTTTTTCTGCCGTTGAAATAAAGGAGTTCAGCAAACCATCGGGGTTAATACGTCAATTAAAACAATAAAGAGCGTATTAAGAGCTATAATCACTATTATGTGAGCCAGGATACGAATTTACTTGTGGGTTTTTCAAGTAATAAAATATGAAGTGAGCATACTGGCTTCCAAAACTGAAGCTTCGCATAGTAGTGCAAAGGCAAACTTTCTGAAAGCAGACATGAGTTTTTCCATGCTACGTAGTAAGTTGTCCATGATTTATTGTTGTCCATTCTTCCGATCATATAAAATACGCTCTCATTAGTATGAGGAGCTTTCCTGCAACAAAATTCTCTCCGAAAGTTATGCTAAGCCGTATTTATATGATCGAAGCTACATTCAAACTGCCCATTAATATAACCCAATTATTGATGTAAAAATTTTCACGGTCTGCGAAGAGTAATGGGATGACATAAAATGGACTGCAGGCATGATATCGGTTTTTAACTTTATGAACGGTAGCAGAAAACTTAGTTTTAATCAATTCATTCATTGAAACAAGTGGTTAAATGAGTTCATTTGGAAGAAAATAAGGAGTATAATTAACGTTTCCCTTAAAACATACTTTTTACCTACGGCACAGTGACTGCCAACAAGAAAAAAAGACTACGGCGTATTGTTTCAGGAATAAAAGTAACCTTTTCTAGCCATCGGAAACTGGGAATG
Organism: Pyrrhosoma nymphula; assembly: GCA_963573305.1. Taxonomy (NCBI): domain Eukaryota; kingdom Metazoa; phylum Arthropoda; class Insecta; order Odonata; family Coenagrionidae; genus Pyrrhosoma; species Pyrrhosoma nymphula. The sequence continues at coordinate 46,526,301 of OY754334.1, forward strand.
GGAGTAAAAACGATGACATGTGAGTGGATTGCGCTGCTTATTACGGATTGTAAGCAGCCGTATAAGGATAGCGAGACAATCAAAGTGCCGCATGTGAACGTTATGTCACGGATTCCAATAAAGTGTAATCCACACAGGCGCAGTAACACTGTAGTGTTGGTAGTGACTATTGTGAGATCATGGATAGACGTATCAGGATAAGGGGTATATTTCTGTCTGCGACATCACCCTCAAACCACCGTAAGAATATAGGGTAATGGATGTTAAGAGCACAAGCTGTGATAAGGGAGTAAATTTAAATGTCTTAGGATCTACTTTGTGGAATGTCAACATAAGGAGCATAATTAAAACCGTATCTATTTCCATGCTGAAGTTAAGTAAGTCGACGGGATAAGAAGGACGAGGTAAGTCCTATACTGTAGGGCTGCCATCAGTGGCCTGAAATCGCCAATTGTATTACATTATGTTTCTATCGTTTATTATATTTTCTGATTATGTCTGCCTGCTCCTTGATATAGTTGGGAAATATTGGGACCTACAACATTGTAATTCGACCGTAACAGCAGAATATCATAATATAATATATGTCTTACAATTAGTTTCGAGTTTCAATCTTAGCGTCTTAGAACTTAGGAATGGGATGACACACTACTTCAGAATGGTAAGCCTTAAATAGCAAACTACCGTAAAAACTTTGGATATAAGGAGTTATAATTCGATATTATATTCAAAAGAAGGAATATTAAAAATATTTTTAATAGTAGTAGTATTTTCTGTCCAGTATTTATTTATGATATCTTTGTTTATCAGTATCGAGAGAACTCGATTTGCGTTCGGTGGTAAAGAGAGATATTGGGGACACTGACTACCTTGTGTAACTTTTAATAATTAATATTTCAAAGGTATCATGCACCATTAATGAAATTGACAATTTCGTTTCATTGTGAAACTTGATAAATAAAGGAAACCACCTGAATTTTTTTATAGTAGTCGCAGTAAGGTAATGGTTGAGACCTGATCCACAGGAATTCATTCTAAAACGTAGAGTTTCTGGATGATACCGCAGAGTTTTTAACATTAACCATTCCGTAAGGAAGACTGACTAAAGTTTGAAGTGTGTTGAATAAATTCGATGAAAATATAACGATTTATTTAGTTTGAGGCTTATTAGTGACTTGAGGGATGAATGCACAGGAATATTTGCATTTCACAGTAAAAGTATGTTCAGACGGAATGTGGGAAAACATTATATCTAGTAGTAGCAGGATAGCCATAAACATTCTTGAGATTCCGAATATAATAAGTCTTGTTAAAAGATCTTAGGCTTTCCCGGCGAATAATATTAGTAAAATCTTCTCGGGTTTGCCACCTTTAAAAGCCTTACTCGGTGGCAAACCCGAGAAGATTCTACTACTTTCTAAGTCATGCGAAATATCATGGAGAAATGTGCGGAGGAAAGACGCACCTGTTCATTGCAGATAAAATTAAGTAACATAACCATAAAAGACGTAAAAATCATATTCCACTATAAGAGAACTAAAATTGAAAACAATGCCTTGTAATTAAAAACGTAGCTAATGATTAAATACGTTTTCTGGTCGTTTTTATAGGTCCGCGATTGATCCCATATCACTACTTTCATATTCCCGCGGCACTCTTATCCGCGACCGTATCCCGCAGCCATCCGGTTTATTCATGCCTCTCTGCGCGATTGAATGATTCCTTTTTTCGGTGGAGCCCGATTCCTCACAGTGCTACCGTATTCCTACTTTTCTGTTCTCTTACATCTCCGTTCCACTGTTGGACGTTATCAATACGCGCATACTGCCATTTTTTTGTTATTTTCAAATAGATTTTTATGCCCAATTCATACCAATCTACGCCATTAGCGGGACCTTGGATTTGCTTAGGAAGCCTTTAAAATCATAATTTTCCTTTTTCTTGTCCATTCTCTCCTCAGGGACTCATCTTTCTCTCCCCCTCGGTGACTCATCCTCGCCTTCGGTGACATTCCGCCAGTGTTATTGGAACTGAGTTAAAGATACTTATTGAAACAAAAGTGGGTTAAAAGTCTGCCTAAAGCGCGCTATGGAGGATTTTTTTCACGTGCTATGACGAAATGTCATATTGAACTGAGGTACGAGGTAGCTTTTAAAATATTTGCCGAAACTGTTTCGGACCCGCGCAGAGAATTTCAGTTTTTGTGCCAAGTAAAATGCAGAGAAACATCCCTTCTATTCCTGAAAGATTTTTCTGGCCGAATCAAAAAATTAAATATATTTTGGAAGTCATGTGGATCAGACTAGATTCATATGTTGAAGAAAATAATATTCTCAATGCAAGGTGTTGACACAATATTTTGCTTGGGATATGGATACTATTCTCTTTAATTTTATTTATAAAAATAAAAATTACTGGAAATATACGAAATAAATAAAGAACATTACAAAAGAGTATTAGAGGAAAGGACGGTTTGGAATATTATTGATAAAAGAAGAACCAGGTGAATAGTGCACTTTCTAAGGCACAATGAGTCTCCCAGTTTCCGGTTGGACTACGCACTTTTCTCCTGACTGCTTTTGGCCTGCGCCTAGCGCCAGGGGGAGCGTGCGAGGTTCTGATTTGTACTGGAACGAGTGCTGCATGCCTGGTGTGGAATCACCCCGTGCCACACACCCGAATGGTGGCTTACACGGTACATCGTAGATGTAGATGTAGATGAGTATGTGAAGGTTATAATCGAAGGTCAAATAGAGGGTAAAGTCCCAAGAGAAAAGTGAAGGGATGTATAGGCCAAATAATAAGGAATGTAAATACGGGCTAACAGGGACTTAGGGAACTAGTATTAGATATGAAATGATGGGGGGCTGCAGTAATCCAATCTTTGGATTGAGCACCACAGATGATTGACTAGAGCTAGTTTCACAACTACTGTGCCAAAGATTATTTATGTGTTTTAGGTACACTATCATGCAAAACTTCCTGAAACTCGCAAGCCATGTAATAGGTTATTGGATTTTTCGTTTTGTGTCAACCAACTTAACATCCATACCCCTCTTATCACTTATTTACATCTTCAACTTTGTATTCGAAATGCACTACTCCAATTTAGCTTAAGATTTCAATTTTATATCTTGCTTTAATATTTGAATTTAACGTAAAGAAACAAGTTCTATGCCACCACATTTCCCTGTGGGGTATTAAAATGTGTTTGAGACCAGAATTATCGGTTGAGATGACTTTCATAGCGATATATGTATCTGGTCTCCCTTTGAATGCATTGTTTCTTATGGTTGTAGACTGTCTTAAGCCTTAGATTTCTTAATGCTACTGAAGTAACCCTGGTGCCACTGCAGTTACAATCCCTAGTTTCGTGATTGATCTATTCTTACTTCCTCACTTTTCATATCACATAGTTACAACCCTAGCGTAACTTCAACTTGTATCCCCTGCGGATCAATGGAAACAGGCCGAGTGACACGTATCACCTTACCCTAGTAATTATTTGCCAAAAATTGTCGCAGTCACAGTTGAAAAAATCAAAATGGAGCTTTAAAATTTAAGGGGTGCAGCGTTAAGCTGGTTCAAAAGTATATCCTGGCTGCACTATATTTCGCCGAAGAGCCTGTTTTTTTAGCACTCTGAAATTATAAATCACCAGAACTGTATGGAGAAGGCCCAGGGATGACGCTTGTCTAAATGTAGCGCCGGATCAACTCTTTGATATCTCCCTTGAAATGATGAGGATGATGGTAAAAAGATTCTTTCATTTATTTTCAGCCGTTAACGCACGTGACGTTTTATTCGGATGCCTTGGTTTTTAGTGTACTGAGTTCGCCAGGCTCGCCAAATTCGGTGCAAATATGAATGACAAACGCAGGTTTGGAGAGAAACATTCCCGAATCAAACGCAAGGGAGTTTTGATTTCTGAGTTGCTTAAAATCTTCAACAGAGAATGCGTAAAAATAATTCCCGCTCACTTTATGTTTTTTACGGGTTATTTTGTGAATTTTTTGTGTTGATCATTCTTTCCTTTCTCTAGTATTCCCTCACAATTGCATTCGCTTCGAGCACTCCTCTCACTTCCCAACCTCTGTTTATCACTCCGTCATCTACGCAGTTCCGCGTGCTTGTAGTGTTCACTCCGTTTGATGTAGGTGACGAGTTGTATACCTGTGAAAGGTTGATTTTATTTCTTGCCGCGTATGGGAGATGGAATGAAATACTGAGAGCGGTGAGAAGGAAGAGTAGTGGACAGGAATGGAATTTTGGACTTCGACGTGAACATGACGTGCATTTTCCGTGATGTTTTATATACATCCACGAGTAAGAGGAGCTGGGAATATTTTTTCGTTCGGAAATTCGGGTAAAAGAGAAGATACCGTTGGGACGATACGAGCGGGTTTAAATTAAAGCATAAGTCACGCAGTAGGTTGATCGCCTTTTAATTCAAACCTCGCTGTTCACACGAAACTCGCTATTTCTCCTTTTTTCGCTATAGCAATCGCAGTGCGTTTTTTAAAGCCAGCTGAATGTTTGTTTTCTTCTTTTAGATAAAAGGGAATGGGAAAAGGGAAAGGGATAGGGAAGTGGCTCTCAGTTCTTACTTAATTTGGGTTAATTTTTACTCTGAGTATTGATTTAAGCTTAACTCGGTCTTGCAAAAATAATTGTACCGATTATAATGCAAATTTACGGAACGTTTTTATATCATATATGCCACCGCTATGAGTTTACTTACTTTTCTTTGAAAGTAAGCAAAAAAACATTTGCATAAGCTACTCCTTTCCAAAGTATCTAAATTAGTTGAAAATAACTATGTATTTCAAATATTTTTGATTATTCACTTTAATCTGGAAATGCTGAGATTATTTAGACACACTATTATTTTCGTAGTAACCCTTTAACCAAATAAGTCGACTTTTTTATATTTGATTTTTCTTAAAACTTTGGACGCATAAAAATATAGTATGTACCTTGTTACCGAGTGTTGCTCGAAGTTTATTTGGTGTACTAAGAACTTGTATGCTCCTACTTGTGTAAGTAGTAAGTAAGTACTTGTAATGGTAAGAACTTGTATTATGCTACTTATTGTCTATTTTAATTATATTGGGCATTCACATACTGCGATTAAAGGTTTTAATTATACAAATTTTATAAAGCATAACGGAAATTTATTTTTTTTAATAGTAGTGATGATGCAATAAGGAAGTATAAAGCATACTCAAAAACATCGCTAACACAAAAATGTTCTTCTAACGAAATTCTGAAATCACCAATAAATTCAATATTTACATTGTTTTCATTATATCCAATGTTCATTGACAGATTATTGTTATTATTAGATTAAAAATTATTCAATATTTATATCCATGCAACATTTTTCGTGTGTAGACGTTATTGAGTCAGGACGCTCTTATGAAAATTGTTGCAATCCATCTTCAAAAGTTGCACTGCTTCTGTTGAGCTGCTTCCGCAAATTCGGGCCATTCAGGATTGCACATCATTATAATAAAGAAGTCTGATGATCCAAGTCGACAGACATAGGCAATAGCTTCTTCAAAATTTTCAGTGTAAAAACTTGTAGATCCAGGAAACGAAAAAGGTAAAATAATCCTTTCACCAAAACAGCATTTTTTTTCAGCCAATTCACTCAAAAATTGAATAGCTCTTGTACAGTTTTCTTCAAGTATTTTTTTTTTATTTGCTTTAATCTTATGGATACTGTCATGTTCCACTGATATATAAGTATCAACCAGATAATGCTGAAAATGCCGACCGCCGAAATGCAAAGCATTGAACTTCAAATTGCGGAGATCAGGATTTCTTAGGTTGATGTCTGAAGGAAAATATTTGGCAAGTAGCTAATCGGTACCTAGCTAGTTCAAATCTAGTCAAATTTTGATGACTGGCATAAGGTGTTCTTATAGGAATATTAATACAGAGAAATCAACATAGCATAATTTGAGTAAAATAGCGGATAAGTAAAGGGCCCAAATCAAATGTCAATATTGTTCATGGTAACTAAAGATTTCCCATGTTTACGAATAATTAACTCATTAAAATGGCACAAACTTCATTATGAAGGGGGATGTTAAACCTTCTGTGATCAACGGCATTAGGTAATGCAAAAAGCAGCTTAACATAAGGCGGCTCTACACTTTCAGCAACAGTGTGTCTATTAGCTTCTTCTTCTACTTCCCGCATTATCATGAATCCAAGAGCAAACGGATTTTCAGATCTCAAAATATGTTCCAAGAGACTAATAAGATTCTCGCTGATACCATGATTAATGGCATTGTTTATTTCTGCACTAAGCGCATCACGATTATTTAAATGTATATATGTCCATATTGAGCCTTTTCAAATTTTCCATCTTCATTTTGAGTAGGGTGAGCTGCTAAATTAAGTTTGTGATAAACTTGACCGCTAGCAATGTAACTATTAACTCCTCGACCTCGACTGTTCGATAATCATCTACGGCGAATGAAGCCCTTAAAAAACAAATTCAAATTTCGAATACTTTCATAGAAGTCATCAGAAAATGGATGACGTCGAAGAAACGATCGCGCTAACTCGTTCGGACATTCTGGATGTGGTAGATCTATCCCACAATGCAAGCAGCAGTCCCCAAACGAATCTCAATGAATTCGATTTGACACACGTTCTTCGGGAAAATGCAATGCTCCTTAATGATTACAAGCAACACTAAAACGTTGCAAACTATGTTAAGAAATATTAGACGTTGTAGCTGCCTTGTAGGAACTTATTCGGTTTAGCCGCAATGCTTGTTGTCGTCTTGAATTTCTCCGGCGTTCTTCCAATCCATGATGATCATCATCATCAAACTCATCTGTACGCCTCTGAGTTGCTCGTTCACGCATGTCTTGAAACCGCTAATTTTTTTGTGAGTCTAATTCTTCTGTTCTTTGGTTATTTTGTCGTTGCCTTATCTTTTACAAACGTAGTTCCCTTTGTTCGTTTGATTCTTCACTTCTCTGGATTCGTGCAAGATCACGTAGAATTTCTGAATGCTCTAGACGATCATCGGAAGACTCATACTTTTGCCTCATTCTTTTCTGATCGTTCCTCTCTTGAGAGTAAGAATCATTTAGTTCAGTCATTATTTCAAATAACCTATTTTTATATATGTAGTGTTTGCTATCCGGCTTGGTCTTGCTGGTAAGAAAATATTTTTCATTTTTTAGGAAATAAATTACTTGAGGTACTTGGTATTGAGTCATTAACTTGTTCTATTTGCTTCGGAATAAAATTCTTTGAGGTATTGGGCATTGGGTCATCACCTTGTACCATTTGCTCCTGTAGTTCTCTTTCATGTTGTTCTGTAGATCGGATAAATATTCTAAAGCCCATGGACGACTCACGTAAACACTTTCAAACTTACGTGATCAATAATACTTACTCTATAGCAGCCATTATCCACACATGGAGAGGTTGGATTGAAATTAATTCCAGATAAAATTTCAAAATACATCTGTAAAAGAAATTTTTTAAAGAGGCGTAAATGTCTCAGGCATGAATTTCCATTCCATGCCTATGCTGCGGTTTCAAGTAAATAAAACATTCAATTGTTGAAGTTGTGAAAAAATTTGTGATTTTCGAGCTAAAAACAAATATTCCAGGAAAATGCGGAATTTGAATGTACGGAAATTGAATGCAAGAATTGAAATATTTGTTCTTTCATTTATCTAAAAGTAACATTTTAAATTTGTATCAGGAGTGTAAGCGATTAAACAAAGCAAACAAGGAAATCTCTGTATAACAAACATGGAGTAGCCTAGCCTTTTTACATGTTAAAAATGCAAATTTGTTTTGCCCAATGTCTTTAAAAAAATAGTTTTCCCAGAGTCAAGACATAGGTAAATCGCTTTCTCGTACCCTGTATTAGTAATTTGTAACTTTCAACAAAATCGTTAGAACCGTTTTTGAAATAAAATTTACTTATATGCACACATATATGTATACAATATTTGCTCGTTTAATAGTATATGATATTTTAGACTTGATCCTTTAATTCCACGATGTTCCGTTTTGAGTAACAAAGTGTTCCATATGTGTTAAATACATAAGCGAGATGAATGTTTTATTTTACGGCAGCTTCGAGCGTAAAGTGACCATTTATGATCTACATTTCCTAAATGTTCTCATTTTCGACATATGACAGGCCTAGTCTGTACAATAATGATTTTAGAGGGAATTATGCCAAAATGCATATTTTCTTATCCTGTATCGATATTTACTTGTTTTTTACCCCTTTCGAATTTTGTCAGATCCTAATACTTTAAAGTCCTAATTTTCCATGTAGCCTTTAAATTAAAATAGAAATGCCTGTGGTTAGTATTTAGGAAACAACCCCTTTAGTTTAATTTGATGACTTTTATAGTTTTAGGTTTCTTAATTCTTTTGAATGACCCCTTAAGTTAATAAAATGACTTTTAACTGTATATTTAAATATATTGATTGCAGATGTTAACTAGAAAGAATTTTATTATTTTTCTATCAGTATACTATTTTTCTGTCCATCTGGTTAATTTGATCAATTATTTTTCCATTGATTTCCAACTGAAACGATGTTTGACATATAAATCTAGCAGGCGTCGTAAAAAAATACATTCAGATAATAAATAAGATTAGGTGGTTGATGAGGCTCTTTCTGAGGCACATATATTACTAAGCACGTTCAAATTATATTTATTAAGACAAAATTTGTTTTTACTGTTTTTGACGTAACTCAATTAAAAAATGCGTTCCTGCTTTATATTTACCTAATTTATCCCGTAGGATTCCTGGCGTTTTACAGTTTATTTCCATTTATCATCACTCTTAAAATATAAAAACTTTTGACATTTTCCTTAAAATAGAAAATTAATTGAATATATTTAATATTTCGGTCAGACAATTCATATTTTAAAAAATTCACTGAGCACAAACCCCAGCAGCATTTATTCCTGGTTAATTTCTCGAGAATAATTTTTCGGCAAACTTCGAGATTGAATTTTCCCTCCCAAATGGACCGTTCTCACACGATTATTGCCTCAAACCGAGGAGAAGGAAAACTGGTCCTTGCAACTCCTCTGCTTGCTTTTGAGGACCTCGAGGAAATTGGATCTCATTCCAGGGTCGCGGCGTAACAGGGCAAGGAGACCGGGATGCAAGGATTATGCTCTCGGAGAATGGTCTTTGAGGGGAGAAGTACTCCTTTTGGTTCGCTTTCGCCCTCGGAAACGCCCAACTCCCTCTCATATCTCCGCTTCTTCGCATCCTAATGCTCCCGCAAAACGGCCTCTTATTGTCCCCGGCCGGATGGCGACGGAGTGGTGTTGCAACGCGCACGCCAGTAAAGTTCGTACAGTTCATAAGACCCGTCGGAGGTGTCCCTGGCTGCGAAAATTCTAGGATTTAAGCTTCGTAATCGACGGTATTGCAGAGACGACGGCTAAATTTTCGCGGTTACTCCTCCCCTCAGATTTGGGTCATAAAGCTAATGTCGTAATATCGCCGCGCCGGTTGGTTTCCGTGCCCGTAGCACGTTGCTCGAAGAGATTTTTAATTAAAGCATATATATATATATGTATAAAACTTCTTGGAAAATCACTCTGTTGGGTGACAGAGAAATGTATCGCTCTAGAGCCTATTATTTCTCACTGATATAGAAGTGTAGTAGAAAATACAGCGTCTTGGTACTATATAAATTAGGAAAAATCATTCTTTCACTTTACATTATTATGCTGAGACTATTGTAGGCCTCTAGCAAATATAAAACATGGTATTTGTTATTGATAGTAAATAGTTTTGGAAAAATCGGCTTACATGCTTGGTGGAACAAAAAATTGTTTTTAATATTTTACATGTTGTCTTGATTCAGGAACCAGGAAAGAGTAATATAGGCAGACAAAACTCATGATTTGGTAAATCTGGGACCTATCAGTCAAACCGGTTAACCATGGCTATGTGCCGAAAACATTGCAAGAATGTTGGTTATTCATTGATAAATAGTCGAAAGAAGCATATATGGGATCAATTTAATATGCGTAAAGAATTTTCAACTGAGAACAAAAGGAAAAACTCATCAATTTTACTGGTAGTATTAGTCCAGTATTAGTTTTATAATAATGCAGCCATTATAATTCCCGGTGTTGATTATTCTATTCCTTGTTGTTTGTAATTGTAATTGTAATTGTATTGTGATTTCCTATAAAAATGAGAGCAATCGATCTCAGCCTAATGAGAATGCAGAGTTATATACTCAATTTTTATTTTCCCTTTAAGAATTAGATATATAATGTTTTCTAATGTTCGCGTTAACTATATCAGACGAGGTTGATATTATTATGAATAATTCCATTGAAAAAATAATATTTAACGAAATAACCTTTAAACCAAATTATAATTTATTTTTATAAGAAAACTTCCTAATGAGGAACAGGATTTGCTATGTGCAATTACGCAAGCTGTAGCCGAAACCTACGAACGTATATATCCATTCCTACTGCTTAATTAAAATTATTTTTGTATTTTATATATGAATTGTATCGACGAGACAGGTCTAATACTCACATTTCAGTGCTTCAATATAGGTTCGACAGTTATTCCTTATGTTCCCTACGGAGATAGCGTGAGCGTAAAATAATAATCGCCGGGTCAGACCATAAATAATCTTGACAACTCTATTATTCAGGTGAATTGACTCTACAGTGTTACATTTCATTCCAATTCAAATATTTAGCAATTTTAACTAACTTTCCATTTTACGGATTGGTTATAGAACTTTGAAACCATTCTTAATAAATTTTCGAATACTCACCGTGAAATGTCCTTGCTCGGTGCGTGAGGTCATAGAATTCATTTGAAAAAAATCCGCCAAAACATTTTAAAAAAGAGTAAGCTGTGAAACCCGCTGGAGTAAATCTCCACCAGTACAGGGAGTTAAACCATTTTCTCCTCCCATCCCACACAGCGAGAGACGTTTCCGACGATGGCTGTCAATTACAGCACCCCCCGGGAATAGAAATCCGAACTGGTGAGGAAATGGAGACTTGGGCCTTTACCAGCCGGCCTCATCAAGTTGGCCTCGGGGGAAGATGTTTCCTTTTCGATGCGGACTCACTTGGCTGGATGTAGTATCTTTTTTTATTTTACTATTTCGCAACTCTACCACAGCTCCCTCCGCTTATATCCCGTTTTCGGTCATTTGAGTTTCTCTTAGTAGTACCATAGCCAGTCTGGCTGTTTCGATGTCTAGAGTACTGGTGTTTTATTCAGAGGGCATATTTGAATCCCGGTAGTGAGAGATATAGTCAGTGGAATGCTGATCACTACTCGATTGCGGTGACGGACATTCAAGTTGTAATTCTGTCCGTCGGAAAATTCCGGGGGCCCAAAAACTCTTTTGGTGCCTCTCGTTAAGAGTAGACATTTCCGATGCCTGGTTTATTTACCTGGTTATCCTTCCTCTATATTTCAGGTACTGTAATTTACATAAAGCAACCTTTGTACTCTCAAAAGCACACATTACATAAATACCCCTAGTCTTCTCAAATAGTCTACCAAACAGTTACCCAGTTGCCATCATCGGACTGCTGGAAACATATGAATGCGATAACGCCTTCCGAAAATACCGGGGTGAAAACGTATAAATTGCCATTGGCGCAAACTCCTTGACCGGGAATTGAACTACGGGCCTGTTGCCCATCCGAGCGGATGAGGTGACCGCTGAGCTACCTAGGGTACCAGATTCCCATGCTCCTTATTCCCTTGTGGGTGCTATCTTAGACGGAAGGACACAAAAAGCTAGTCTCTTTAAAGTAATTTGAGCAACATTTGTTTGGTCACAAATGAGACCATATTTAACTTTTATTTATCAAATTAAGCAACTATAAGTGAAATTAAGTAATTATTATGCCATTTATGACGCAAAAATTGTTTTAAATTAATGAAATTCTCGGTAAATTTCAATGCATATCAAAGATTTTTTCACGCCGTAGGTACAGTGAAAACACCTTCACTGTGTTTTTGCGATTCTGTAAAAATTATTTTGGTGATTTTTATTTTTTTAAATAGTCGACAAAACATAAAATCTACACTCTATTAACTTTATTACGATTTATACAATTAAAATTGCTGATTTTTTTGTCAAATAGAACAATAGCACGGGCATGCACCCCTCTCCGGGGTGCATACCCGTACCATTTCCCATTGAATGTGGCTGGTACATTTGATAAATGTCCCAAAAAGTATCTACATATAATAGTAAGTGGCAGATATTTTGTTATCACAGGATAGGTTATGGAAGCCACTCCACTTGCAATTCGTATGTGGAGGATTGAGTTTTTAAAAGTTGCACTTTTTCCAATAACAGACTGCAGGACACATCTAAAACTAACGGAAATACGGCGATGAAATGCGGACAAATGGCCATGTAAAAAACTAAAATAAAAAATCGGGCCATGAACCATTCACATAGAGGATTTGTGCGCAGGCTCCTGCGCTCACAATGATTGGTATCAGAAATTGTTTTTCTTTAACATCAGCCGAGCAAGTAAGCTAAAAATGCGTCAGTAAACTATTTACCTCTTAATTTTCTCAATGCAATAATTCATTATTTTACTACCTATAAAACTTTATACGTAGGTTTACACACGTTTACTGCAAGTAATTTTGTATAGGTAGGCCCATTTAATGTAGGTAAAATATTGTAAAAATTGATGCTAAAGATTTTGAATACTTTACATATGGACACCTTAATATGTATATAACAATCACCCATCTCAATTCTTCCTTGAAAATTGTGGAATGCGCGGTCAAGAAAAATAATTTTTCTCCATGGAACTATGTAAGCGGCTTGATTTTAAGCCGTAATTGCTTTCTTTTTATTTTTCGAGAAATGTGGTTTTCTCAATAATTTATCATATTCATATTATTGGTTATTAATGTATGAATACGTGGTTAAAGTGTTGTTGGGAAAAGAGTAGTTTTATCTAGGACCCAATCACAGCATGAGCATTGGCATTCTTAAAAGAAAAATGATGAAGTTTTATCAGCCAAGAATGCAAGGGGTGTCCTCAGGTTAGTTTTGAACGGCGCACGGTGTTGGCTCGCGTTACCCGTACATCACTGTCCCCGGATAATAAATTAGTGGCGAATATCATGGAGGACAGGCACGTATCATTTTTTAAATAAATAGTGTGTGCGATGTGACCCCTCACTACCCTTCCATCACTGCATCATGCTCTGCGTCTTTCTTCTTCTCCCTCCAATATCCATACTTACATACCCTACCTTCTCTTTGTACTTAACACGTTATCTCCATCGTAATTACCGTGCCGTTGGTAGGGGAGAATTTTTTTGTTTCCCCCATGACGAAAAAATACACGAAAAAGAAGAGCTTGGGTATTATGAAATTACGAATCCGAGGCGACACTAGTCGACCCCGCTCTCCCTCACCCTTAATTTTTTTCCATCCGTGTTAAGGGGACAGGGGTGTATGGGTGAGTGTGAGTCGTGAACGCATGCCATGAGACCAGTTTCGAAGAAAAATGACCTCCCTAGTTTGGCCCAACACTTTTTGGGTGGGTAGTGGCATAACGACGACCCTAGGGTTGAAAGGGGTTCCTCATTCCTTTTTCCCCTCAGCCAGACCTATCCATCGCCCCCTGGCACCCTTCTTGCTTGGACTTCCACCTTAATACGTCGCCTCCGTCCTCTATTCCTCTGCTCCTTTCACCCCCCTTTCCACTTCAATGGACTGCATTTTACATGGGGAAAGGACATTCATGGGGCCATTCAAGTTCGTCCCGCGTCCTCTCTGTACATTGGGGCGATATGCGATACTTAAGGTGGTTGAAGTTATATTTGTTTACATAGACATTTTCGTGGAAGTTTTTATACATTTTCTCATTAGTTGTATCTAATGATAATAATGGAAATATTGTATCATACCGGTTTGGTTTTTGGTAATTCAATGTTATTTTAACACTTAGCCTTATAGAATATGCCAAATATTTTGTAATAATTAAATTTTATGTGTACAGATTTTCTTCTAAAACGCGAAATAATACAATTAATTTTGTTATTAATATTGGTGATTACAATTATGTATCGAGATTTAACGCCGAGTCCATATTGGACTCGGCGCGGATTGGAAAAAATACGTGTTGCTATACAATTTCATCCAGATTTCGAATACCGCAACTAAAACTCTTGTCAATTTTTCTTTATCCTTTTAGTTATGCCAAAAATTATATAATTAATTATATAATTCTTGTATCATTTCCATTGCTGCATTCATGGTGCCTTACAACGCATAAACCATACAACGATGAACGTTCATGAAATTTGGAATAAGTGTTTTTTTTTTCAAACTTAAAAAATTGTTAAAATGTGCACTCAATGATCCACGATTACCGCTTCAGACACCTTCATTGCTCATGATCCCTCGACGTTTACTAAATATCACACTGCCATGCAATCCTTGAGTTTATTATTTAAAATGTTGGCTTATTTAATAAAATAAATACTGTCTCATAATTTAAGACATCGCCTAACAACGCCTATATTACAAAATTACACATAAACTGATATTTTATGCCCCACGACATCATTAAGAAACTGGAGACGAGTCATTTTTAATAACGACGATTATTTATCCTCACTATTATTTATTTCTAGCCATGAACTCAGCAAAACATAGCCGTTTTCAAAGAACATTTAAGTCGTGTATAATTGCCTTGGTCTAGAAGAAGTGTAGGGGGAGAGGGAGGTTACGGTGATGAGGAGTTAAAAATCATGGAGGTTAGCAGTAAAAGTCAGTCACATCCTAACTTTCGTCATCCCTAGAGATCACCCTGAGCCCTGCATCATATGTTGAATTTTATGGTACCTGATCGCACATCGCAATGTATAGCATCTCTCATTGCAATCCTAATCGAGTGATATGACTTGTATTGCAACGTATATAGAATGATTTCGCATCACATCAGTTTGTGTCGCATAAAGCATGGTAGTTCATTATGTAACTCGCCAAATAATGTCAAAAATCGTCATATATCGCATGACATGGTATTGAGTCAATTCTTGAACCTCGTGATGAATATCGTATGCGTGTAATCGCCCGGTTTTTCCAATTCGGTATTGCTGAGTAACCTCATCTTGTTCATATGTTATAGGTATATCATAAAAGATGCCAGATGTTGAAATCAAATCCTTGAAACCGTGCAACATTTAGTTATCCGCGCCTGCGATATTATTCGGAAATTGTGTCACTGATCTCATGATTTCGTACGATTTAGGGATTGCTTAATGCCTCGTAAATTCGATTAATATTCCGAAAAAAAATCAACATAGACAGTGAGAATTTTTCATGAGTGACCTTGTCCTCGAAGATAAAAAAATATTCAGGGGTGACTTGGATAAGAATACAAAATCCAGGGATATGCAGGCTAGTGAGTCCTTAATCCCTCCACCGTAGAGACCAAAGGATTGCCGCAATGTATCCCGATCGATTTGTATCACAGGGCTATACTTTCGTCGTATCGCATGTTGCATGTGGTGCGTCAAAATATCGTCGCACTGTTCCACTATTACACAAGCACGCCCCACCTTTAACCCTTTAGCCGCCCCCCAAGGGATGAAGTGACGAGCTGCGGACGAAATGTCCCCGCCACCAGCGGCTTTCCCTTTTCGTCCTAACCTCCGCCTGGCCCCCTTCTGATGGATAGCCTCTGTCCTCTCTCTATGTCTCTCTCTCCCGGGAAGAGGGAAAGAGGGTTGGGGGGACACGAAGCACCCCCTGCCCCTCACCCGCGAAACCTCTGGGATGCTACAACATCCATCATCCTCAAATTGCGAGCGGAAAAATAAACAACGCCGCCAGAGGACTTTGGGGAAGGAAGAAGAGAGGCAATGGCATGCTTTCCGGGTAAGAGATAATGAGAGAGAAAGGATGCGCAGAGTAAAATGGAGTAAAAGTGGGGAAAAATGTGGTCAAATGGGTCCGGTTGGTGATTTTTTTTCTCCTATGAGTGACGCGAGTCACGTATACATTACGGAATATTAGAATTAATTCCTAAGGTGGGGCGTATTTTTCTATTACCCTTGGGACAAGATTATTTCTCGTTTTTTCAGTAAAATTGATAAAATGGGCTCAGTGATTCTTCTAAGAGTGAAGGCTCTGACACAATCAACGTTAACGTGTGACGCGATCCGTTGACGGGAATACGTGTAGAGATGGCTAACGGGAAAGTTCCGGGAACGGATACAGCCAACGAGTACGGGAGTACGTGTAGGGCTACTTTCGTCTCTTCACGTTTCCCGTACACGGAGAACCAATCAGGACCGCAGACGTCAGAAGATCCAGATTGAGAAAATGGTGGACGTCCAGTCCATATTTAGTTTTTATTTGAAGCTTTCAATATATTTCGCCAGTGCCTCCAGCCATTATCTAAGACCAAATGTCAGGGCCACGTTGCTTGGTGTCTCTAAATGCGCGAATACAAGATAAAAGGTATTTTTGGCCCACAGTTTACCTTTTAATATCCCGAGCGAGGACGAATCATCTGCAAAACTTGAAAACCGTAAGGAAAAGTCGTTTATTCCATCGCAAGAAGTGAAATATGTACTCAAAATGATCCATATTCACAATTACTGCATGTGAAGACACCGTGTTGTGCAGCGTTTATCTTTAATCTATGCGACATAATAACGTATATTGTTAGACAAGCGAAGACTACGTAGGTTGACCCGCCATTTTGAATGCTGAGTATTAACACCGAAAGGGAACTTCAAAATTAACAATGAGTGAGTTGGTGTAGTCGTTAGCTTGTTGCATTCCGGAGCACAAGGACGCTAGCTCTAGTCTCTGGGGTGGATGTTTTTTTTCTCTTTCATTTTGATGGGATTAGGAGAGATTTTTCCACCGAATTATTTAACTTCGTACGAGGATTTCAACACAATCTTTTTTAAATTTCACTTGCCTCCGTGCCGTTTAACCAGTTTGGATAACTGGATGGCAGATAGCTTCACTTGAAAGGTGATGGATCGCTTATTTCATAGTATTTCAATCCTGCATAAACTCTAATCTAACAAAAAAAACAACACCAGCTGCTTCTTTTACCTACATTTTTATAATTTTGAAGATGTGAATGCAGCGAACAATTACATTCGGAATTAGAATTGCCAAGGTACGAATAAGAAACTACTTTTAATAATCTTGGAATAAAAAAACTGCGAGAAAACGAAGTTAAGGGTTAGTAAATAACAGACGGACCGTACAGGACTTGGTTTAATCCTTCTAGTAACTTCAGTACTAATATATTTACAATATGAAAAAACAATATTATCGACAAAAATCAACATTTACTCATTTATAGATTGCTCAAGCAGGAAGTGTAGTGCAGCCTTTTGGGTGATAATCGTAATAAAAATATTAAGACATGGAACGTGACTAAGGTGTATTCAGGAAATATCACGGCACATTAGCGTAGCAATTGCATTTTCCTGCATAACACAAAAATGACGCCTTTTAAAAAGGCTGATCAACGTACGCAGTCTCCTTCAGACATACCTTCAAGGCTGAATATTTCATAGCGATTTGTAATGTTAGTAGGGAAACTTAAGCTCTACTTTTTTACGTCTCAATGTGTAAGCTAACGACGTGACATGATAAGTATATTGTTAAATAGTACTTAATAATACTAGTTAACTCGTGCGAAACGTTCGTATATTCAACCTTCCCACCTCCTCAAAATGATTTATTCTTTATAAAAAGTGATCATTTATAAATTGCACGATTAATAGCAACATACATGTCTCCTGTTGGCAATAAATCTTTCTTCTTCGTTGTTTATTCACCAAATCTCCGTGGGGGTGTTCTTGTTTCATTACGCTTCAGTCTAAAATATTTTTCTGCTAACTTAAATTATAAACAAACCATGTGTTTTAAAGTAAACTGAGAATGTTATGTCAGAAGCCGTGATTAGCAGGAGTCCAAAATATAACACTTTGTATTCGTCCATTTAACTGAATGTAGCTATATTATGTAAGCTAATCAACTTAAGTTTTTTAATTAAAATGCAATCTTCACCTATGTTTACAAAGACTCTTGCATGAATTCGCCGTTGCGCTTACGACAGTCAATTTTCCCAGGAGGTTCGCCGTGACGTCGATTGTGTCCGTAGGGTTAAAGGTCCCGTCTCACGTAATCACGTAAACGGTTCCCTTACACGCTTTAACGTTGATTGTGTCAGAGCCTTGAGCCAAGTGACGTAAACGTAACGGAGAATTTGAATTAATTTTTATACTGATAATTTTGCTTATACCCGTTCACATATTTTTCTCCTTGTATCATCAAAATTTACCGTAGTGAAGTATGTGGTGGTAAGTGTATTAACATTTTTTTCGCTTTATAATAAGATAATATCCGTTATGTTTTTTAATATAACTGAGGCACTGAAGATAGGGGGAAAATTATTTTTTATTTATTTTTTTATTAAATATAACCACATACAGCAGGGTGCCATTTTATAGTGGCCAGTAAACAGGATAAATGGGGTTAACTAGTCATATTACCACATAAGTGATATTTCTAAGAGCCACGTACCCATTGCGGTAAAATTTAATTAATTGCCGAGGTGAAATATTTTTCTTTAATCCCTTCACATCAGATTTTGTTTTTTTAGTTTTAAAGTAAAAGTAAAAAATATGAAGTTTGGCTCTGTAGGCAGAGTGGTCAATTAAGAACATTTAAGAAATTGACGTGAATCACGTATTTTTTCGGGATGGTTGGTCTTATTTCGATGCTTGATATATTTTTCCCGTTAAATTGAGATCAACTCTGTAATACACTTGTTTAGAAATAATCCACTGCAGGTTAGAGGTTTTATGAGAGTAAAATGGAGGAAAACGGAGAAAGATGTGGTAGATATATGGGTTAGTAAGTGAGATTTCTAAGATGGTATGAGACATCTACATTTATGGGGAAATACGTTAATTGCAATCAGAAGATTCCAACACCCGTTAACTTTAGCGTGGTCGTTATTAAATGTATAGGGGATTATTTGTGCGGTAGTAATTGTGGAATGAAATGGAGAAAAGGTCTAATGGTGCTTTCTATATTTCTGAGGAATTTAGAAATGTAGAATTTGATGCTGATTTGATGAAATTTTCTCGGTCTACCGACCGGATCAGGTTCTTCATCTTCGCCAACGTTTCGGTGGAATACTTTTCCAACGTCTTCAGGGCTGTTGATGAAAGCCTCCTAGATGGAGGAGATTTCTCTTGCCCGTTCAATTAAGTTTTGTAGTTATAAAATTGATAAATTGATAAGGTAGGGTATTTGAAATAAAATTGAGATAGATGTGGAGCCAAATGGAGCCTTGTGTGATTCATTTAAGAGTAACTGGTGTATTTTTCCCGGGGTATTAGAATTGGTATTGCAACCTCCTTGAAGTCTGTGAAATCACGGAGGACAGACTCAATGCCACCCGTTATTTTCCCGTTATACCCGTTAGTCCGTTGGGAACAAATAGGAAAAACAAAATGTTAGTAATAAGGAGTCACTGTCGGGTCACACGCGTTAATTTAGAAACCGAAAGGAAATTGTGCGAAGTAGTGATTACAGTTTCAAAAAGATAAATAAAAAAAGCACAACAAAAATCATTTTTCGATACTTTCCTGTATAATGAAGCACCCAGGACACGAAAAAAACCAAATAAATAACACAATAACACCGGAGACAGATTCTCCGCGGTACGGGCATGACAAAACACTCTTTGAGTATTTCTTCTTCAGCACATAGACAGAAAAAGACTCTGCCTTCTGCACCTCTCCTTTCATCAACTCTCGGAGGTCGTCAGCGCCGCAATTTCGAAACTTAGACCGTCTGCTAACAAATAAACGATGAACGTAATCCACTGCTGTTCTCATCCAAGGATTCTTTACAGATTCTTTAAGGAACAGTGGGACTGAGAAGTATTTTTTCATCATCAACAAAGTTAAAGACTTGTTGCTGTTTCATTAGTATTAGATGAGGGACTGAAGATAAAGGATGTAGGAGAGAGCTGATGTACACTCTGAAATATATAAAAACATTTATAAATATATAATAAGAAAATATATTTAAATATGCCATTCAGATTGGATATGGGTGGTTTTTTCCAATAGTGAAATGATCCCCCATATATTCCGGGATAGGGAAAGTAGATATAAGGGGAATTTATTTTTTATTTATAAAGGGGATTATTTGTGAGAAATATTGAAATTACTAAAACCGTTTTGGCTGCAAAATGTTGAATTGGAATGCTAACGGTAGTTCAAAGACATTTCGTAGCCTTTGGCGTTGGATTATTGTTCATTGCTCCTCCAAATAAATTGCTCCATGAAAGATATTTTTCATGCAAACATTGAGACTTTTGCAACAAAGAAACACGTTACCGCACTTTATGCAACTAAGGGCAGATATTGGAAAATAAAAATTTTATTAGTTATCTAAAATCTGATGCTATGTACATTAAATCATATATTTAAAATGTTACACAGTAAATATATATCGAGGTTATTCAGTTCTACAATGGCACAAGATATCATCAATGAAAGAGAAATAGAAAAATGAAGAGTTAAGAAAAAATTCCCCCTCCGACTTGAAAAAAAATAATAAGCAGGACCAATATTGTGCAAGCATTCTGTTAGACACTATAATATTGTTGAATTTGATACGGTGGGAAAAGTATTTGAAATTGAGTGTGAGTGAAATTTACCTGACAAGTTAACCAGAAATACGAGGAATATGAGCAGGTGTGCGGTACCACGATGCTAACCAAACCAAGCTCTAAGCTCAGGAATTGGGCGAAATACTTTTCCACCCTCCTCCCTTGGAAATGAGTCCATATCCACACGAACATTCGAGCTCACGCACTTGAACTTTACGCCTTGAAGATTGCGCCGTTATGGCCGACGGTCGCCTCACAAGGCTGACGATATTTATCTCAGGGCGAGGGTTGCAGAGGCAGGGAGATGGGGAGGAGAGTATCCGGCAGATTTACATGCGGGGAGTTGGGAATTCGGGGTGCTGTAACTGGTTAAGTTTCGAAGAAGGAGGAGGAGAAGGAGACCCGACTCTCGTTCCACATCTACTCCACTATCTATTAAAGGAACTTCTCCCTTCTTCCCGAGGAGTACGGTCTCGAGTGACTCTCAAGAACACCCCCCGCCCATTATCCTGCCCCCCAACCCACCACCCTCGCTTTTAGGACGTCGGTAGTTGCGGGAGAGCCTCGGGTGCATTACGGAATGAGCTGCTAAATGGTAATCTCACGGCTTCTTGTCTTAAGAAATGAAAATCCACTTCTGGCTAAACGGTTTCCGAATTACCCCCAAACATGAAAATTATTGCATCTTTTAGAGCAGAGAGCGCAAAGTGACTTTCTTATATTGTTCCAAGTGAAAGCCTCCAATATAAATACGTAGTAGGTATTAAATAGTTTTCTACAACGCGACTGCATATTGCAATGCCTTGGTCCTATGACGTGATTGTCAGAACGTTAAGTTAACTTACGGTTAAAACAGGAGCGTTGGAAACATTATTTCGCAACCAAGCCCTTAATGTGAGTCAGTAAATTTATTAAAAAAGCAGCCGCTGGCAAGCACTCCGCGAAAATGAGTTCATTACTCATGAACATATAAAGGTTCCAATGATTGAAAAAACCATTATTTGATTAATTTAATAATTGAAAGCGCGGAAGGGGAAATAATCAAAATTTTCTTCTCTAGCGAACCATAAGAGATAAAGTCATTCGTATAATCAATTTTAATGATCAAGGATAAATTTTTAATATCGTGAAACCTTCAACTTTGTGCTTAAAATACCAAAAGATACATTTAATAATTGTATGCAGAAATAATTATTACCTTCCAGAATATCCGAGTTACTTAAAAAGTAATTATAAAGAAGGTGGCTAAATACGTACAGCTAATTTGACAATTCTAAAGAAGCAGAGTGCTAGAACGTCTGTGGGTGTAAGCTATTTACTCTACACATTATACATTTACTAGTAGAAACATCAAGGTAGAGCATAGGGTCAAAAGTTGAAGCAAATTTTCCTACATCGGGAAATCTAGTCAATTGTCACTAGGCCGGATATATCAATTCTCCTAATGTCTACTGCTTCGTGATCCTATGCAAACTGTAATATATGTCTCCTAACGTTCGCGTGTGAACATATGTTTTTGAAAAAACTCTCGTAGGTAAGAAATAAAGCTTCCATTAAATATTATACACAATGCTACTTGTGTTATCAAAATATAATAGAAAGAAAGTGGAGGAAAAAAAGCGGAAAGGAATATATGATTTTTTCCTACCAATATGAATATTTGCATTACGTTATACTTCGTTAGTGATTATCAACTCCATAGCTATTATTTCGTTTTCTACGAAAAGCGTCGTCACAATGAAGAGAACTTACGTTAATTATATGGTTTATGTTTCTTTTATTATTTATATTAACTAATTGATATGTGTTTTCCGTTGTTTAACTGAAAACGCTGATTATTATTAATAGTGCTTATTAAAAATTTATAAATAGACAAATATTAGTACGTATAAAATGGATCAAACGTTCATATTATCATCTCGCTATTTATTTTTATGGGTTAATTAAGTTATTTGTTTATTTTTCGTTTTAAATCAGCTGGTGACAAATATATTGACATTGTTAAAAGGCTTCTACAAAATGATACACACTCATACATATATAGCCATCTCACCGTTCCCTTTCTGGGTAGGCTTAGACAAAAAGTTTACTTCTCGGTGATAGGTCTGAAAAGATGACTCTCTTGTGATAGTTTCCTCTATCGTTGAATACAAATTCTACTTCAGTTACTTTCATAATTTGCTTCCTACACGTCCTCCTGTTTTTAAAAAATCATATGCTTCTCCTCTCTAACCACATTCGCCCGTGAGTTTCTTGGTCTACCCCGTTCTGTCACACCATTCACTCCACTCTTAGCGTATCTTATTCATTTTTCGACTCGTCCATTCTCTCAACAAGGCCAAACAAACCAAGGTCAAACTTTTCAAACCTTTCAAACTACCCACATTATGGTATAATCCACTCATTATTTACCGTATCTCTCTTGCTTTTGCTGAAAACGTCTCTCAAGATACCCATTCCCAATTCATTTTGTCTACTTTTGTCCTTAACCTGGCATATTTACTTTTCCCAGCCATATAATTTATTCGGGAGAGAGCACTTTACAAAAATGTTTTTGTTTCAAATTACAAAACTTTGTTTTTGTGATTTATATTTTTAGTTATAAAATTATCTCTAAGTATATATGTGCATTCAGATAAAATAAATTATAATCCCTTTGTATCTACTGCAACTTTCACACTGTTTAAAATCCATAATGTACTACTATCTCCTCTGTGCTATCCCTACACTACCTACCTACGCTATTAACTACCCTCATGACCTAATAGTTACCCATAAAACGCAGCCAAGCTACTTTTGCTGCCTCTTTCTAATTACACTAATCGGATTTTTTTCCCTTCCATGACAGAAACTTCCACGTTTCCTTTCCTCTCTACCTGATATAAACTTTCTAGCCTCTTTGTTACTGACATTTCAAGTACCTATAGTGAAACCTAATATCTCATTCATAGCAAAAAACATTTTCAATCATGTAACTCTACGCTCCCTTTTAGTTTTGTAGCTATTTTTATCGTCTTTTATCAAACAAACCTTCATCAATTCTGACGTTTTCACAAGTATTGCCACATTCACTCCAACATCCTTTTCCTTTATTGCTTCATATTGTACCCGTTCAATTCCGAAAGCTCGTCAGGTACGTTACTTTTATCGGTTGCTCTGATGGTGACCTACTAATTAGAAATTTAACACTTATTTCTTGTTCCTTGGGAATGTTATAACCTTGTTAATTTTCTTGCTATCAACATTCATACAAAGTTTTTCCTTTTTTCCTATAGCGCACTTACTATCGACTGCATCCATTTATTGAATGAATAACCAATATTGGATCGCTCAATAACATACTTATCTCTACTCCAATTTAATTCCTGCTTCAAACACTTCCCAGTTTCACCTGCAGATAACTTAGGAAAATATTCAAGTCGGTTTAATTTTTAGTGCAGTGAAAACATTTCCTCAAGTGATGATTACTAACGTTCACACAATGTGGTTACGTATTAATAATTTTTATTATTAAATCACCTTTTGCTCTGTCCTATTAAGGACACGTAGGTTCACCTGCATTCGCCCCTTTAAGTTTCATTCAGGATTATTCGCATTTCAGTCATCTCCTAACGTCCCCTTTCCAGTATTCGCCGTCTCTTGCAGACCTGTCGTCCGCTAGCGGGCCGCTCACAAGAGGTTCACTCGCCTCCCAGCCTTGTAATCAAGATCCCGATAACAACTTGCTAACCACTGCCGAAATGAAAGGACCCTAATGCCCCTAATGCCCTAAGCCCACCCATCTCCTCTCTCACTCCGCCTCTACACTTGGAGAGGAATCGACTCAGGTTTTTTTCTCCCGCTGGGCAATTTCTGTATATGTATTGTGTGAAAGCCACGTCATGGGTTATGCCATAACACGGAGTTGTAGCATTGTTTATCAGTTCTGATACCATATGTACTCGAAAAACATCACCTTTGTGGGTAGCACGTCATCTTGCCCTCCTCTGTTTTTGTTGGGAAAAATATTTGGAAATATATTTTGGCGTTTTTAAAGATTCGGTTTAACATTTTTCTCATCTTGTCTAATCCTAATGCACGCCAAAAATTAGGAGTGATATGTTACTATGCGTTATCCAAACACATTTGGTTTAAATATTTTCCTTCACCTCCTATGTGGTTAACCGTCGTCCTCTTCTGTTATTTTTGTGGGAGATAATTCTGGAATAATATTTACCATGGATAATCCTTCGGTTGAACATTTTTCTCATCTTGTCTAATCCTAATGCACGCCAAAAATTAGGAGTGATATTTTACTATGCGTTATCCAAACACATTTGGTTAAAATATTTTCCTTCACCTCCTATGTGGTTAACCGTCGTCCTCTTCTGTTATTTTTGTGGGAGATAATTCTGGAATAATATTTACCATGGATAATCCTTCGGTTTAACATTTTTCTCATCTTGTCTAATCCTAATGCACGCCAAAAATTATGAGTGATATTTTACTATGCGTTATCCAAACACATTTGGTTAAAATATTTTCCTTCACCTCCTATGTGGTTAACCGTCGTCCTCTTCTGTTATTTTTGTGGGAGATAATTCTGGAATAATATTTACCATGGATAATCCTTCGGTTGAACATTTTTCTCATCTTATCGAACACCCATTCTACGCAATATATCTAGCTATGATTAATATTGTCCCAAGTTTAGGTATTTTCATCTCTTTTATGCATTGTTTTATTGACACTTCTGGAGGAAATTCATAGGGGCAGTGTAAGTGGACGCGAGGGAATGCTGAATATTGTGAAGAAACGATAACAATATTTCTCGGATTGCGTCCACGTATGTTGTTTGGAATCACAATAGTTTCGCCAGTTATCTTACTGGCGTCCTGAGGCGAAGGGAATTGTTTGTTATTTCTTTTTTTTCTGAATTGCGTTTGCTGAATTGTCTTCTCATTCTTGTGAAGAAGTTCCAAAAATTCCTAAAAAAAACTATACTTTTACATAAGTAACCAAACTTACATAAAACCGTACAACATGTATGGTAAAACATTTCATGTCTTTTTCCATAAGTTCTAGTTAAGGGAAGAACTATACCCTGCGGTATCTATCAATAAAAATTTCATGGTATCCCATAGTAAATTTTCCAAACTTTTAATTCACGCATAATAACTCATTGTTAACTACCTCATTAAATACTTAAAAATACAATGCAAACAAAGGTACCATTTCCATGGCAATTAATTAAATTTTAGAGTATTGTGAGGATTTTAATTAATGATTAATGTTTTAAAATTCATGCACACCTCTAAAAATCTCTTATTTGAATTTTTGATTATCCGGAACGGCCTTGATCCACATTTTTTCGGCTAATGGAGACCCTTTTAACCGTTTATATATCCGCACAGCGTTCTAATAACAAATTTTTAGTGAAAGTAGGTATGTTCTGCAAACCGCGTTCTTTATTTTATTAATCTCCTCTAAAGTTTTCTCATTAACATCTTTTCCTCTCGTGGGAGGCAGTTCTCATTGCGTGGCCACCTCCATCCGGCTCGTTCATCCATCTCTCTCTCGCTCGCGTACTCCCCTGAGAGCACTTTCTTCCCTTTCTCTCCCCCCTGGCACCTCCCTTCCCTTCTTCACACCTACCCGGCCCCCATCAGCGCCCCCCGGAGAAGTGCCTTCTCCTCCTCGGTGCTGCGTGGGACTTTAATTAATTCCCTAGGCTTCAGTCCTTAGCGACCATCAATTCTCAGGACCCAATTGTGCAGCGCCCTGGTCAAACGCCGCCTCCTCTGCCAAGGCTTTCCCCGCGTTCAGGTCTGTTATCCCGTTCTTAGCGGAGCATAGCCGACACGGAACTGGAATGGAAGCGGTTTGGCCTTATCTACGATTAGTGTATGAATATATTTGAGTGTACCATTCCCCATGACAAACTTAGCTGTACTACCGAAAGAGAAGATGATGGTCATACCAAAATACCATCATCAGCAGTAGTCATGAATCCCATCCAGAATCAGTAAACTTAATTAAAGAAACCATAGTCCTGCATCATGAAATCACAAAGAATCCGATGGTTAGGTAACATATCACGCATGTCAAAGACTACATGTACAAAGAAAATAGAATCAATGGATACTACATTGAAATAGACCTAGGAAAAGATGAAGAGACGATGTGACAGGCGGTTACTGTTGAAAAGGCGAAGTTGTTGAAACCCATAGAGGGTTGTAGCGTCCAAGGAAGAAGAATAATCATTAAAATCACTTTATAATTTTTGCTAAAGGTTTGTTTTTTGACGACCGGTTTTATCGCAGAATCAACATAATCAGTTCAAGGTGGGATTTAAGGGAGGAAGGCAGTTGAGGGAGGCTAGGGAGAGCTTGGAATGGGGAGAGGGAGATGAAGAAAGGACGGGGAGAGGGGAGGATAGAACTTACGGCATGGAAGAAGGGGAAAACCAGCGGTACGGGAAGGGTTTTAACCATAATGGGAAGTTAAGGAAATTGATTGGTAAAGGACAGCCGAAATGTATTGTGAAATAAAGTAAACCTATTGAAAAAATTGCTTTGTTACTTCAATGATTTCGTCATCATACATTTTCGCCAAGTTGTGCCTGAGAGAATCGAGCTTATAATTTACTATATTCTTTCTTTTTAGCAGACTGTTTCTTTACTTCATTATTACGAATTTCACATCACTCATAATTTTAAATATTAATTTTTCACAGAATGACTGTGTGATGAAATAATGTGGATGGTAACAGTCATGTATGCACGATGCGTGCTTCGATGGTTTGACTATGTTAATTGATGGGATAAGAATTGAATCACGAAGCAGATTTATGATAACGGAGTGAATGGTATTAGAGTGTGGAGTAGACCGAAAGCCATGGGTGAAAGTGGTGGGAAATTGTATTAGGAAAAGGAATATTAGGAGTCTTGAGCACACGAGGGCGTGCATAAAGCAATGTCAAGTGATTTGATACGAATTAGGTATTCAAGGATGGTACTTATCCTTCTAAATATAGAAAAATAATTTTTTCCACCCCCAAAATGATCAATGTGAAATGTAAATTCAAGTGTTAAAATTCTGTTGCTGCTAGTTATCGCCCAAATTTGCCTTATTATCTCCCAAGTAATTTAAAGCTCATTATGTGTGTTACATGAATTCATATTCCAAATTGATCATTTTAAGGGGTGGAAAACATTAATTTTCTCAATCTCGAAAAATAAATGCCACCCTTAAAGATAACGGCAGTGTGGGAGCAGTGTACACAGAGCTCTTTATTGGCCAATTACCTAGAATTAGCCTCTTTTGTCCGTGCTTAGCCAATTTATGGGTGAGACGTGATGGGTTTGCATGTATTCATTTATTAGGGAAATTAAACAAAGGTATTTCTCGAAGTTACGCATATGGGCGCAAAGTTCAACACCAGTGATGTACAAATTCCCAGAAATTCCTATTTAAACTTGCTCACTATGTGCAAATTTTACATATCAAATAATCATCAGTATCCACAGCAACCCCTATCGGGTGTTTCTCACCGGAATATTGCTTATTAGGTGAAATAAACCTAAATTGGAGACGAAAAATACAACACCAAAGTGATTTAAACACTCCAAAATCTAGACCTGCTCGTTGTTTTACCTCGTAAATCGTCTCAAAAGACTTGAACACACATCCCCAGACAAATGATTTATTCACTGTGAATTTCAAACCATGCGACTCGGTAAAAGTTAAGTGAGTACGTAGAGTATTTGAACGCAGTCTTCTTGTTGTTGTGCGTATCTATTTTCCAGAATACAAAAGTTAGCTGTTATGGAATACTTTGCGCGAATTCTCTTTTACGCCATCCTGTCCATACTGTACATTGTTTCGTGGAAAGAGTACTTTTTTCCTGTTAACTGATGTCCAAGTGATTTCACGAATCTGAAGGAAACTATTAGGGTAATGCGAATACAGTATTAATTTTCCGAAATGAGGCAACTTTTAAAATGCTGGTCATACAAGAAAAAAGCATGCAGCTTACTCTTTCGTTAGAATTTATTTTTATTGTTTAATACATATTGTCTCATCTTGTGGTCAGGAAAGTTGTTAATAAGCGTATTGAGGTCTATCACCAGCAAATTACCGGATAATTCGCGAGCCAAGAAGTGGAATAGAGAACACAACTTGGTTCATAGGTAAATGCAACGAATTCTAAAATATTTCGATCGTAAAGATAAGTGATAAGGAACACTGGTTAAATGTAAAACTCACTGCTTCAAATCAAGAGAGTAGCAAAATATTTGAGCGTGCATCTCTCATCGCAAAGCTTGATATAAAAAATCATACAGTCTATACAGCTTGATATAAAAAATCACCAAAGAAAGGAGTATTAATGTTCACCCTAAATATTCATAGATTGTTTTTCATCATTTCATAGGCCTTATGTGATGCAAAGTGTAATGACGATCCAACGTGCGAAGTTTTAATTATAAAAATAACTGATTTAAAGTAGATACACTCTGTTAATTGATTCGTTAAAATGTTTTAGAATGAACTAACTTTAACTGATGAACTACAATGGGAGCACCAGTCTCTAAAATGGCGAGTTAATCCAATAAAATTGCTGTTGCTGATGGTTTCGTGTCCTGTACGGTCTTTCAATGTGCTTGACTCTGGAGTTAGATACCCGAGTCTGGATAAAACATATATATTAGGCAAGGATACGGTATGAAACAGAGTAAACCATTTTGAGAAAAATTACTCTTGAGGGAACAAGTATTTTGCTGATAACTGCTCGAATGTTCCTTGCATTGACTGTACAAGTACTGAGCTGAAATTCATCGGGCGAGACTCCAAATGTCACAGCATTCGATATTTTGGAGGATTTCTAAGGCGAATATCTCCACCACCTATGGAAATACAAAAGAACCATTCGATGGTTTAGTTAATATTTGAGGGTACTGTGAAAGATGATCGGAAAATAATGATGATTTTGTAAATGTACATTTTTTTGTGTTAAATTATGAAGACATGGCCTAAGAAGAGAACAGACTATCCTGCTAAGAATTTGTGGAAACAAATTGATTTTTTTGCGTTGGAGTTGACTGCATTCTATCATTTGCTTTGCGTTTGGGGTAAGTGGTAAACTTCTTGCGCATTCCGTATTGTCAACCTCAATTTTGCCCACATTTCCAGCACGATTTGGTTTACTTTTCCAACTCCAACACTCCGACAAGCACGCTGGTCCGGTATGCGAGTCTTGTCCCCCTTTCGTTATAGAGTCGAATCTAAACAATCTCTTCGGGATGGAAAGAGTGCGACGGCGGAGGGCCCTGCAGGCCACGGTGCCCGTCCTAGTCGGTCAGCACGGAGCGTTGCGTATTTATTATTCGGCGTTTACAGCGCTCACTGGTGCTGGGCGAGATATCGCTCCATTGGTGCTTTAAAGGGAAACAGGAGGAGTTGGAACTCCCGTGTGAACTGGTATAGGGTTCAGAGGTAGAGTGTTTGGATTCGTAGGAGAGATTCATTGGTTCAACGCTTGACAAAGAGATCATCTGCATAAAATTGCAAGTGCTTTTGTATAGCCACTACAGGGTTAGATGGGTATAACCCGCCCAAAAAAAACATAAGGCAGGTTCACGAAAAATGAATTTTATAATGAAATCCGTTAACAAAATAAGAAATCTTGTGTGACAAAAAATGAAAAATGCATTATTCTCGTTAGCCGCGATGTGAAATTTAACTTATCTCTGGCTAAAACGTTACCTAAAAAAAGAAGAGTGGGGTTTGGAACTCATATGAAATTGATGCTTTGGGCTACATAGTAATCACACTTGTACAAGATAAAAGTTGAAGTAATTATATCTGCATATTTATTTTCCTTTTAGTTTTATTTCATACATTTTGGAGGCATCTAATTTTAACATATTGATGTTAAACAACCAAAATATACAGCATTGTATTATATTTGGATTATTTTTTTGTTAAATAAGGGTAAACTGACGCTAACAAACTTTAGGAATCATTCATGCCTTTTCGTGGTGGAAGCAGACTCGGGTCATATCTCAGACTCATGTATTGCTTATCAATTGCAGTTGAGGTTGCAAGACGAAGAAGTGGAACGTGGAACTTAAAACAGATTAAATGGAGAAAATATCTTGAAGTGGTGGACTGGATCATAAGTGAAGAAAATAATGAGTAAATTGAGGAAAGATAATTGAGGAAAGATAGGGAGAGGACATAATTATGAATAGTAAGACCGATATAGAAAATAATAGGATCATTGAAAACAAAGAGGACTAAGAAGCCAAGGATCACCGAAGTAATGATAAGGAAAATAAAAGAAAGTAAAAAATCATCGACTTCGAAAAAGGCAGGAGTAGGCATAAGGAATTAAACTAAAAACACCGTCAAGAAAATAATCGGGCAAGGGTGAACTGCTAGAGAGGACAATTCAGGGAAATTTAAAATATAGGAACGGAGAGGGAACTAGGTGTTATCGCGCTGTAAGATAGGGGAAAGACAAAATAGATGAAAGACAAAACGGTAGACAGTGATTCAACGGGTAGATATCCAGGATAGGCGAAGTACATACGTGTAACAGCTCTATAAAAGCAGAAATAAACCTGGGAACTTAGATATTTAGAAGGGAATAACTGTACAGGAGGATAACGTCGGTCACAAGATATAAATAAAAATTGTTGAAAAATATTTACCTTGAAAATAAGAAAGGGTCAGAATGCGAGGATTTTGGAATAATAAGTTTTATCTCACATGGGGCATAAGTTATATTATGAATCATCAGCAGAAATTTGAAGACAAGTACAATATTGAGGCGTACTTTCAGTAATATGACAAACACTTATTAGAAGGAACTTGGAGTGTAATTCTTTTGTTTTCAGAATTGTTTTGTTAGTTTATTTGATTTTGCGAAGGCTTTTGAATGAGCGAATTGTGGAAAAATATTGAAAAAACTGATGAAAATAGGAGTAGTTTGAACTATTACGAGACTCATTTAATAATTTTGTATGGCCCATTGGGCACAGGTGTGAGTGGCTGACAGAGAATGAAGGTGGACAATAATAGGCCGATGAGTAAGGCTAGGTTAGCCGAATTCACCTTTGTTATTTCCACATATGCAAAGGAGATACTATGAAAGGAGCGGAAATATCTAGATTAGGAAGGTAGGTAGAAGTAAACGGTTAGATTACTGATGACCAGGTGTTTGCTCTGCCATCATCCCCAGGATTGCTGGCAGTGGTGGGTGTATTAGAAAATGGTTACGAAATATACCAATGAAGATAAGTCATATGAAAACTAAAGTAATGAGATATTCTAAGTAAAATCAAGTGTTCATTTAAGCGAGAGCGATTAAGCTGGAGCGGGTGAAAGTATGTAGTACTTTTTACAAAGTACTTTGGTAGAACCCTAAAAGAGAGCCCATGTAATGGCGAGGACCTTAAAAGAGGGATTGATTCATGCAAGGAGGCGTTTAGGAGCATGGAAAAAAGCTAATGAAAGAAACCGTGTGTATGACAGTAAATAAAATACTGGCGAGGAATTGAATGTGGATTATTTTATTGTGTGGTCCAGAAACGTGGACTCAGAGAAAAGAGGATGAGAATTGGCTGTAGGCGTATCAGATGTGGGCGTGAAGGTGAATAACGAGAGTGAAAGAACCGAAAAGAAGGTGAGTGAGGAAAAGATTGGTATTGTGTGTTTGAAAATTAAGCGTCTGGAAGACATTAAGAGGAGGTGGAGTTGGAATTTGGATCCGGTTTTGAGTAGCGAAGGGATGCGGAAGTCCGTGATAGATGAGGGGATGTTAGGTTAGCCATGGAGGGGAAGAAAGAGAAGAGGCCTTATGGTCAGGATGAAGAGAGATGCGACGTATGCCGACTTGGAGAAAGAAATGGTGTAAGGTTTTTACACCTGAAAAAGTATGCTATATTTTTTCTGTCTTCTATGTACACGTATCTAAACTGCTAATTCACCATGATAATAATAATAGACTATAGAAATATATCAACTACGCTTTGCTCAATTAAAAATTGGAAATTGTGGGTATGCAACTGACGTGGCATATAAGCAATGCATTTGCAGCGGGAAAGGATACCCAGAGTTGAGGTATGGGTAGTGTTAACGAGCGTAGATCATAATTTAAAGGTCCTTCCCTCGGAGGATAACAACCAACATCATTTCTTAGCGTCGATTATAATATACTGTTGAAGTTGCTTTGATGTAGGTACTACGATCGCTCTCTCCTTCAAAATTGTTGTTTGCCTCCAATCGCCATCCTTACTAATCTCTGCGTATTCACTCTGATACTGTATGTGAACCCTGATTCCCGAAAAGACCCTATTCAAAAGTAGTCATAGAAAAATATAATAATAGTATTATAATAGAAATGAGTAATAAAACTACGATTTTCTTTTTTATTTTTAATAAACACGAAGTAAACCAATCAAAGGTTTCCGTTTCTAAACTAAAATATCAAAGCAGTGATTAAGTTTAGCAGAAAACGATAAAAGAGCGGAGAATATGTTTACTTCTCTGTAATTTTTAAGTCTTCCAACCTTAAAATTTACAGAAACGTATGTCGATATAACATTTTTTGGCGGCGCGGCTTTTCTTGCATGCGGTAGTTAATAATGATTTCTTTTATCAGACATTCATATTTGTGTCTGCAAATTTTTTGTAGCTCTTTTTCATTCACTATTCCAATGAGGTAGACTTAACATTGAACGTCTAACTGAGAAAGAATTTATTCAGGCTTTCGAAGCCGTAGACCTCAATTGCGGGCAGAAGAACGACTGTTATGCTTACTGTTCTTTGGGATGATGGAATATAGTAGCATTTCCTACCGCTTTCTGAAAGCTTATTCACTGATTAAGACCGCTGACGCAGATTCAGGTAGACGATAGGAGAGACAAAATAAGTTTGAAAAAAGAATATCCCGTTGTCGGTTATTCAAGGAGATCAAGAGAATGAGCTAGTGAAAGGGGGGTATGCTTATTAGGGGTATGCTGATTAAAGCAATGCCTTTAGAAAAGCATCTGCCATCGGTTGAGTGATGAAAAGTCCAGGCCGCACAGAAGAGTGCATAAGTCACCTCCTTCTTTCTGTGCGTGAGCTTGTAATGCATCCCTTTGACGATGTATTCTCCCAGGCACGCTGGCACATCAAAAGCGACCATATCTATCCGCATTTTAGTCCTTTTGTCTTACCATTGTTACCACGGGCGTTGAACCGTGCACCTGGTAATATATTCGCGAAGCTGAGCATCTGTAGACTCTCGTGATTCAAGTGGCTATGAAAAAGTAATTAATATGTTTAAGGAGACATTCCATGCTTTGATATATGAGTATTAGATCGGATTATTATTGTCTTCCTTCTTTTCTATGATCGCTGCTGTCAATGTAAAATTACAGTGCCTTGCACTTATTAATTAATAAAGGAATTATTATTTTTTTAAATATGAATTATTCAAATTACTAAGACATTCCCTCTCTCTGATATGGTCATTTTGTTGAGCATTCCAATGAAAACACTTTATCCGTGAGGATTATGTGCTAAAATGTATTTGATATTTCCTGTAAAAATTATATGTAGTGTGGACGGTGATTTATAGAACAACATGCATATTGCGATGAACCTGTTTGAAATTTTTAATGTAATCCTGGCTTATCAAGTTTTATTCTGCTATTTTTGCGCATTGACTAAAATTATTTGTAATAAATAAGTTTGTCTTTTGACATTTTACCAGCTTGTATCACTATATTTTACTTTTTTCTGCCTTAAGTGAATGTAACTTGCTTGTTACAATTTCTAAAATAGTCCTTTTGGATTTGTGGTGTTCCCTTGGCTTTAAATTTAGTTTTTATAAATTTTACTCATATTATGTACAAATGGTACTAATCTACCATTACTTAACTTGAAAGTAATCTCCGTGATTTATTGGTTGGGAATAAATATAAAAAGTATTACTGTCATAACTTAACCCGTTAATATTGGCAATGAATATTTTATCACCTTTAAGTGATTGATACATTCCGAAATTGTATTTTAAAACGCAACCTTATAATTTGTATATACGGTCGCTCTGGGTCTCCATTTCAATGAATAGAGCCTGAATCTACAAAATTATGTAGCTCAATTTTTTCAATTACCTTTTTTATTTGCTGTAACATTAAAGTTCAAAATGTTTTATCATTATTTCAATGCAGTTACTTTTTACCAAATATGCCCCTTCATTACAACGAATACAATTTCATTCAACATCATAAATTCTTAGGTTTTAACCGTCGTAGTTGGTAAAGTTCATTCTACATTGACACAGTTGATATGATCTTTGTTCCTTCTATAGATTACTAATAGTCAAGATTTGATAGAAATAATTCGGAGTATCACTTCTTTGTTTGTAATCTCAATAGCAAGCTTACCTGCTCTATTATTTTCCATACCCACATCTGATGGATATGCGCATCTTCTTCATAAAAACAAAATTCTGAACGCTATGTTCTTCATTCAAATTTGAACTTATCATATATTATGTGTTTCCATTAAGTCCATTTTGCTTTTTCTGTCCATTCTTAAATTTTTTTCCCATGAAAGATAACTCTGCTAATCAAGTTACTTATGGTAAGGGCTGGTAATATGATCAATTATAATGTGCTATCCTCCATCAGGATATATATAATTCAATTTCTGAAAATACAATCCATCTCATGTGACACAAACAACGTTGATCTTGAGAATATCAGTCAAAGCCGAAACCATGTTTAGTTGCGAAATTATTCGAAGTGATTCTGATATTTCATCATGGATGTAGTATGTCGTAACTATTGCATTCATTACGTTCTCTTCCAATTGCAGCAGCAGAAGGCAAATTTCACGTAAGGAATAAATTCTAAATTGAACGGTAAAATATTTTTGTAACAAGAACGGTAACAAAATTTGTTTTATTTAGATTGGCCAAGATTTATTGGAATGGATATAGTAATTAAAAGTCATGTATTACGCTTAGATTTCTGGCTTATATTGCTTGTAAAGATCATGATTGTTTGGCTGTACAGAATGCGAGATAAATTAAAATTAACGCTCTCTTAACATAAGTTTATCGGCGCAATTTTAATATGGGTCCTCCATTACAATTCATTCATTTGTAAAATACTACGTTTGAAGGTTATAGTTGGAGCAATTTTTTCCCATTATAAAGTATTATCATTGAAGTTAGTTAGTGTTTTACTCCGGAATTGCCTGATTCATATGCATTTCGTGCAATTAGGTTCAATTTAATTTTTTTTCTGCTCCACCCGACCCGTATCTGGACATAATTTATTGCCATAATTTATTGCCAGAGAGTTCAAAATGATGGAGATCTTTCGTAAAGGTAATTTGTTTAGGCGATGTATCCTAGGGAAAATTTCAACGTGGGTCACTTCCACAAAAGATAACTCATGAGGGTCGTCATGTTTTTGCTTGAATAAAGTTTTTCATCGCGAGCCTTTATGAAGTACTCCAAAATTTACATGCATTTTCACAATGCAACTCTGACTTCTAGCTTCCGTGTCTGCGTTATTTCAAGCATTTTTGCTTGGAATAGTACTCTCCCGAACTTCCGAGATTTCCACTTCTGCCTTTTCATTTTTAACATATGTTGTTAACTTGTGAGATTGCTCTAATTTTTATATATCTCTACCCCTCAAGGAACCAATTACAGCTGTTTGCTACATTTGCCTTCTATACCCCCTCCTCCTGCCCCGTAGCCCCTTTGAGTATGTTCGGATTCTTTATTCTAAATAAAATGCTGGTCGTTTCTTTTTTTTCAGTCTCTCTCGCTCTCTCTTCCCCTTCAGATTCATCCATTTATGGAATTGGTTTTCCGTTAATTAGTCAAAAACACGACATGCCAGATTCGCATCCATTTTCCTTCTTCGCCGATTACTCCGGCGAAGTTAGAAACTATAATTATTCCGTGTGCGTAAAACAGTTGCGTTCGCTTTGCTGATTGTGTCGCAGTCGACTCGTATTGCTTTCGAGCTTGAGTTCATTAACGAAGTCACTAGAGCTTGCATGCTAGCTTGTTTCATCATCAGCAATTGTTGCGTACCGGGACGTTTCTATGGCAGAAATTCGTTTTTAATCCTATTTCAGAGATAAATCCAATCTCTCATACGGAATAGTAGTAGCAAAAGAGCATTATGTGACATGCTAACTAATCTGCTCTCGGCGCAGCAAGCGTTTGCGTGGAGGCTTGCAGCTTTGTACGTTTTAGTTGGCACTGTGCGCTGGACATCAAATAGTTCATTTTTATTACTTTGTCATTGCTTTGGCGTAAACTTTGTTATATCTCTTTTTCTTGTGTTTTCATTGGTAAAATAAAGTCCTTTCCTATCTCAGTTGGTTGTGATTAGCCTCGTAGTTGTTTTCCCAAAAAATAATAAGAACATCATCCAAGCGTAACAGAATTAAGAAATTCGCATAATGGTTATTTTGTGCTCGGAAGCTGCCAACAAGGATTTATTAGCAGTAGGAAAAATGGGAATCGTATTCGTATGCAAATTTGTAATACGGCCTGTAGTTATCCACTGTCAGTCGTTTCCATTTTATTAACAACATCGAATTTCTATTAATTTGCCACAAGGTATACATTTTAATGAATGTTTTGAGTTATATTTTTAATGCTTGCACTTAATACACAATAATGTTTACGAGCTATAATTTTTTTATCTTCTTCACATTTTTTTCAGGGTGAGGCATAAGAACATAATTTATCGTCGGAAAGCAGGCTAACGCTGGTGACACAGAGCGGTCAAGTACAAGTAGAAATGTGAGTATTTCTAGAAAATACTTGAGAGGCAGTGTTTAGCAGCGCATGGTATTTTATCCGCAATTTTATCCGCAAATATTTTATTTATTCTAAAATCAACTTTCGTGCTCCTCTTTTTATGTTGCTGGCTGGATAAATGATTTAGCAGAATCTGGTGAGGTGAAGTTATAAGGAAATCAAACCATCTAAACTGTAAACTCCACAGAGCAAGGAACGGCGCATGTAAATCACCGAGGTCGACCGTCCCGGCAATCAGTCAACCCTCAACTCAACCGGTAGGTCCTCACCCCCGCGTGTATATACCGGGGACCAGGCAATATGGCCGGCCTAGGTATATAATAATGGAAGTACGCTCCTCGATGGACGGTCGGTAAGGTTGGCTGCTGTCGGGAAAAATCTCCAAAACGCCACACGCATCTGATCTGTTATTATATCATTGTATATTGTGACATACAAATCATCTGATAATTTAAGACAGGGGTGGCTAACTCGCGGCCTTGAACATTTTTCCGGTCCGCGAGATTTATCACACTTTTACAATGTGCGTTTAGTATCGTTATTATTATATTATCAATGTTTACATGTAAGAATAATAGTAAACACAATAATAATAGCTCATTATGTTTAAATTTTTCACTCCAAAAAATGTCTATAGTTGGTTTAAATCTAATATGGGGATATATAATTTTATATGCGGCCCGTGGAGTTTTGATACATTTCCAAATTGGCCCGCAAGATCATTTGGGTTGGTCACCTCTGATTTAAGACGTGAATCTGTTTGCAGGCAGCTGAGGACTGCGTGGTTGCCAACTTTCATTGTAATAGTGACGAATTCTGGAACGTTTTGTTGAACAAATAAGATACCCCGAAGGTGGCTTGAGCCTCAGCAAAATAAATGGGCAATTGGTGCTCAAATTTCCCAATATTTTCAACGGCGAGAGCCGGAACAACCACCGCCCATTGCTAAGGTGTGGAATCACAGTGTACAACACTATAGGGTGCACAGAATCGAACTCTGAAGAAGTAATCTTCCCAAAAACCGATACAGCCTCTCGATTTTCCGTATATAAAATGGTTGATGTAGAGAAAATTTAAAATAAAACAGATCCAGGATACATACCCTTTAACTTTAGGAACTTCCAAGGCCCCTAATCGTGGTATAATTTTAATCGCCATGTGTAGTCTAGCGGCCACACTTGAGGTAAACCGGAGGGTGGTGTCCATGGCGTTGCTTTGGACCCCCATGTATATCAGCTGTCTTCTAGGGGTCAGGGCGTACTTTTCTCTATCAATTGTTACGCCAAGATCGGATTCCATAAATGTCAGCTCTTTTTGCGCACGGGATTTGTTTGCACGAAAATGTTTACATAACACCTATAGCCAGTTATCCAAATATGGTATAGGGTTCAAATTAAATTTATTGTACACTTCACGAGCCACTGATCTTTCCCGCATAATGGTTATTTTGTGTTCCATAATTGCTGGGGAAACTCAGGTGCCCCACTGGGATCCGAGTAAATGTAAAATATTTTTTGCCGGCTCTAGTGCCATAAAACGTTTGGTGTGGGAATTGGATTTGTAGCTATGAGAAAGCGTCTTGTAAACAAACTATTACTAAGTAGCTATTATGTGTAATCATGGTAATCACTTAAGCAGTGTTTAAATTTTCGTTTCCTAAAGAATGGTGTGAAGAGAGGTCATGGATTAGTCGAGAGCCCCCATTGGCTTTTGTGATTAAGGATTAACCTAAAGGCACACAGTTTTTCGGCGTATGAATACGGTACATTTGACTAGGTTATCAAGATATTGCAATCAAAATGGGTCTCTACCGGAGTCAAGAAATGTAAAAAGAGCATTTTCGGGTCTAATTAGATTCGCCCACAGCAGGCTACGTTCTACGGACACGTAGGGATAAACGAGAATGGGTGGCAACGGCGTTGCCTCCCCACTCACCGCCATCGGCGGACGTCTTTCTGCCCGGATGTTGTCCTCTGGGGGGCGCATGCCAGGCTCGTCAACGACGGGGAAGACACCGAAGCAAGGTCACAAGGAGGGAGCAGGGTAGTCCCTATTGTCGCTCGGCGGAGCCAAGTCGGTGTCTTCTCCGCTGGTTATTTCATTATAGTCCTTCAGAAGGAATTATCCTGCGCTACAATGTGCTACTGTGACAATATGCCGCCGGCAAAAAAAAATGTTTTTTACAATGAGGGTTGCTACAGACCTGGAAAGCCTGGAAATGTAAGGGAAATTGAAAATTGCTCTGGAAAACCTGGAAAAGTCAGGGAAAATGAGATCTTACATGGAAATTTGCTTCCCAAGTCCAAATTGTATGTTTTCAATAATTGAGCAGTACCATTTTAGGCACTTAATCTGTGTGTTGGCTTAGTGCTTTTAGTACCTCACCTAAATGAGGCATTGGAGCTCTTATTTGGTCTTTATCAATTATTTATATGCTCCTTAATATGAATTCCAGGCCATATTTTATGCAATCATTCTGAGAATAATGGAATATTTGTTTCTCCTCAAATTGTGTACGTACAGGTAATTGCGTGCTAGTCACTCCTAACTCATAATGATCTCCAACATGAGTCAGTAAAGTCAAAAGGAACGAGCAACAGAATTTCTGGTCCATTGAGTGCCATTATTTCCCTTTTTGTAAGAGTAAATAGTTCTCGAATGTCTGTCTGAGGAAAAGAGGAGATTTTACCTCGAAAGCCTAACTTCACATAGTGAAGAAATTTCTTCATTGAGAGGTCAAGGTACACAGGAAAGGTAGGAGTTGTTTGAATGGAGGTTGCAAGAATGGAGGAAGTTGTTTTTGTACATTTGTACTCGTATATACAAACTGGCTTACTTCCCGTTAAATCACAATCGTGTCTTTGTCATCATCATCATTGCTGGTTATCAACCCTAAGATTGGTTTAACATGGCTTTCCACTCTATGCTTCTGTCAGCTAGCCTCTTCACCCCAAAAAATTTCTTTGTTTCCTCATCATTC
The DNA here is from genome assembly GCA_963573305.1 of Pyrrhosoma nymphula. Taxonomy (NCBI): domain Eukaryota; kingdom Metazoa; phylum Arthropoda; class Insecta; order Odonata; family Coenagrionidae; genus Pyrrhosoma; species Pyrrhosoma nymphula. The sequence continues at coordinate 46,566,832 of OY754334.1, forward strand.
ATTATTTGCTCCATGTATCTCAGCCGAGGTCATACTGTGCTTCTGGTTGTCTTCATTAGACAATTGTATCTTCAAATATGCCGAAGTAGGTTGTCCCTCTTTTTCTTTCGAGTTCTTATTCGATTTAAATCATCTTCCACTCATCTCAGTACCTATTTGTTAATCGATCGATCAATCCATTTGTAAGTCCAATTGTATATCCTTCCATGAATAAATTCCTTGTGGATTATTTTTTAAACAGCTGCTGTTTATTTGTTAGAAATTCTAAGAGCGGTTCTCCTCATTCATTATATTGTCCCAGTCCGTATTTACTATTTAACCTTTGTTCTTCCTTCTTGCCTTTTAGTGATTTTTATGGCATACCATTGTCCAAGCATTATTCTTCTTTCACATATTTTTAATTCCAAGATATTTTTCACAGACTGCATCAATTTCTTCATATTCCTTCATAGGCATGTACATTTGTACAGATATTGTGTCTGTCAGCTTAGTTACTATCTTACCAATGACTATCCTTTTCTTACACCAAAGGAAAGTTTTCATATATAATCTAGTGCTCTTAAGCATAATTCCTACACTTGCATGTTTAATGATCCAGTGTGTATGGTCCTGTTGCTTCTAGGAGGTTCCATTAGCTCGTTGGTGGATAAAAAATTTAAATGAAAGTGATGGTTACAGGTAGCTTCTTGGGATTGTAATGTGGTGGTTTCTCCTTTCCGTCTACATGTCAAAGCAAAAACGTTACGGGCAAGGTGACATTTACTTTGACTTTGTTTAGGTAAATGTTACCACACCTGTGGTGAAGTGAGTGTTGCTGTACTGTCAACTGTGGTGTCAGCATTCAGTCGTGAGGAAGGGTCGCCACCATTTTCACGACGATTATTTTAACTTGCCCTGTTTGTTTCTGGTTTGTCTGGATGGAATCTTGTAATCGAAATCTAACCCTTAGGAGAATTCCTAGTTAAGATATAATTTACTTGGGCACTATGGAGATGTTCTCATATGAGGTACGATTTAAAATCTTTAATTACTTCGAATTCCACTAATCTTGGTCTGGGTATCAAATTACATTGATTTTTTCATTTGTGTCAGGTGAGCGCTCCTCGTCTTTCTTGTCTCAGCTAAAAGAACATACCGTCTATGGGTGGTTCTTTATCTCATATAGGATCCAATTATTAGTAGAGATAATACTTTAGTAGTTAAAAATAAAGTTTCAACGAGTCGGCGTCGCAGCAACTCGAGTCTTCTTTCGATCCTCGGTCAACATTGGGCACCAAGCGAACTCACAGTTTACCAGAGCCCAATTATTCTTTTACCATTTCATGAAGATAAGTTCTAAGCACTTCTGGGCAATGCTCTTGAAGTTTATCAAAGGAAAAACACCTGTATTCTCGAATCCATTCTTCAGTATTAAAGAGAATTTCTCCATTAACGACGGCAAATGGCCTTCCAATCCTTTCCCGTGCGCGTCACGTCTTCCCGACTGAAATATAAGACACTATTCTGGCCACGTTTTGGCTGTTTTTTTACACATCCACCGTAGTCAGAGACGAGTTTCTGGTGAATTTCAAATTTCCGTCACTCCTTTAACGTGCAAAATACGAATCACAGAACAGAGGCTGCATACCGTGGGATATGGAATGCACTCAGCCATTTTAAACATACAGTGAGAAGATCAGCGCTGTCATATTGCAAATGTCCTATAAATTTATTTCCTTCATGCGTTTTCTAAGAGACACGATAGGGCTACCAACCATCAAAAACAACTTTTTTTTCAACTATAGCTATAAGATTTGTATCTATAGTTACCGGATATCCTTCGTGCATTGAAAGCGACACTCCTGTAAAGCTGGCTCCTCTAAAAATCACATTAAAGACTGTGAAGATTGCAGGCTTCCCTTTGTCCAACACTCTATTTTGAAAGAAACAAGAAAAATTAAAGGTAATCTTTCATACTTTATCTGACGCCTCGGTGCTGGCTAGAGTTTATTATATTATCATACGCTGGTGATATGCGGTCATTTTTAATCCATGACACGTTTCGCAGTTCTTTGGCATTTTAAAGTATGGATTTTTTTTTTCGACAGCTTTCCATGAGATGTTTCTTTCACCTTTTAGGTTTTTTATACTTAAAACCCTATGTCGCAAACATCCTCTGAAATTCTCATCTGGACGAGATAAAAACTAAAAAATGGAATGGATGTTGCCTTATTATTTATTGGCGTTTCAGAATTGACTCGATGTTTTTTTTCAGGTTATACTCATCCTTAAAGATGTAATGTTTCCCGGTATATGATCTGAGTTAGGTCTTTACGGGTTTTCTACCAGGTCAGCTGATTAGCTTCAGAAAATTTATTAGCAAACTCTTGCCGACGTTATCAGGGATGTGCTGATTTAATTTCAGCCGCGTCCATACACATCTTCGCTCAGGTTCCGCCAATTCTCACCCTCTCCGCCTAAATCTCGGGATGTGACACTCAGTCGACGAAGTGTGTAAACCCGTGCCTTACAAAATTAAGTGTTTCATTGGCAAACATGCAAATATACAATACCCTGATTAGAATATTCCTAATAATAATTATCACTAATTAGGGTACTAATACATACTGTATAATGCAGAAAACTAGTTGAAAAGCCTGCTGAAACAGCCTTAATTATTGGCAAAATACCCAAGAAGTAAAGAATAATGTAAATAATTAAATTTAAAATAATGTTAGCCTAATTTTTAATAAATAATAATTAAAATAACTTAAAAATGTCCTAGAAAGTAATGTGTATGAAATATTTAAAGTTTATTTGTTTTCTAACAAATGATACGTGAACCTTGAAAAATGCATACCAATACCAAGACCCACACACACGCCATGTGGAAGTTATTGGAGAACGTTTATCGGAGCTTGCATATATTGGCGCACGTCTTATGCACTACGCCGAGCAACTGGATAATTCTAACGTACGCGTGGCCTTCAGGATCAGGCGGTAGTAATAATGAGAACTTACTGAGCACAGGCCTGAAGTCCAGTTTACCAAGTGAAATTCAGTCTCATCTTCAAACTTCGACAGTCGTGCCGACACGCAAAAAGTATTTCAAAATTACATGTACAAAAGACAAAATTCCTTTTCATTCCATTCAGACATTGAAAACCGAATTGCCCATCTTCCTACTCATATAAAATCTCATAACGTTCGTCTTCTTGTGAATGGAAGTTGCGTCGATGAAAATAATAGATGTTACCATTTTCCGATTGTTGTCTTCTTCCCTTTTTCTCTCATCCCCATTTCTATGCGGCCTAGCAGGGTTTGGGAGGGGTGCATTATCTTCCATTTGCGTTCGTAATATGACACTTAACGGATCGCCTCGGAGTTCCTGGCGGAGAAGAAGAGGGTAGGTAAGTGGGGTTAGTCTGTAAGTGAAGGGTGGAGGACTGTGTGAAGCGAGAAAGCTGGAGGGACGCCATGGAGGAAGACATTTACGCTGAATTGTCAATGCCACATCACTACGCTGCAAGTTGAATGCCGGTGCTGTATTTAAAAATATAAGAATTTATCAAGAGAATAGTAGGAAGGCTCTCCGATGAGTTAGTGAATAAGAGATCCATATTCTCACTAATTGGGCCTCATCTGGAATACGTCGCAAGTATTTGAGACCCTGATCAGAAAGATTTAATGTGCTATATAAATAAAATACAAAGGCTTCGTTTAAAACTACTACGAACATGTGTCACCCAACTGATATATGGACTTAGCAGGGAACCACCGGAAACTCGGAGGCCACATTCTACTAATAGATTTCTTGAACATTTCAGTTCGGGCAAGTCTCTCAACCTACGACGAGTATGGCATTATTGTGGCCCTTTGCTATATCTCTAGAACTGACAGAAGAGAAAAATCAAAGAGATATTCCCTGACGAACCGATAGGTACGAAAAATCATTCTAGCTCAAATCACCATTAGTGAAAAAAAACTTCCGTATGACACATTTGTAATTCCCCATCCCACCAATCCGACTCGTCGTTAACATACGATTCGTCTCCGTCTACTCCTCTCCCGCCTTACTATACTCCCTCTCCTTCAACTGATGTCCTAACACCCCCTGCCAAACGCGTCTGCAGCGACTCGCAGGGTAGTATGTAGATGTTTCTGGCCCCGAATTTGTCAAATAATTATCTAACAGCACATTCACTGGTTTAATCCTTTCATCTTTTACGAAGCTATTTTATTTTTTCGATTATTGATACTTAATCCCTCTTCATTCACTATCGTTACTTCTTCATAATCTAGAGCAGTGGTTGGCAACCGATATTTGTCCACACGCTTGCCTCATTTTAAATAAAATGTATTTTTGCAAAATGAGTTCCACCATCAAGTGCTGACTATTCTCAAAGAAAAACAAATATCATTGGTCGTTCAATTCTAAGACTGGTTGACTGCAATCCTCCGTCCTTCCCTATCTATTGCTTGCTTCTTTACTTTCATCTAATACACTTTACTCTTTACTTGCTCTATGCATTTATCAATAAAATTAGTTCACTAGTAACTTGCATATACATCTCTTGTCATTCCTCTTAGGACTATTTCCTCTAATTTTCCGTCAATTCTATTCTCTACATAGCGTTCCATATGGTTCTTTTTTCTTCTTCACTTATAGGTGCTTCTTCATCTATTATTTTATACAAGAATTTCATCTTCATCCTCCTCCTACACCAGGTTTTGAGGGCTTCCAATATATTCTTTCCTGCTTTTCCGATGGACCCTCCCATTTCATAGAATGCCACGCTCCACACTAATGGTTTCACATACCGTTTCCTCGTTTGTAGTCCTAACTTCTTTGAACACAGTAGTTGCCTTTTCATTATGAACGCTTTCATACCTTGGGATACTGTACGCATGATGCCGTTGTACTTCTTCCGTACCACTTCAGGTGCTTCCATGGTAGGCAAAGGAATCTAATTGCTCAAATATCTATCCTCTAAGAGTGACTTCTTTATTCAGCTTCTCTCTTCCGCATACTACGATTTTAGTCTTCTTTTTAATGTTCATGACATTGACCAGCTTGAGTGACATATTGTGACGGCAAACATATTGCTAGTGAAACAAATCATATATCTTTGAAGATCATGATTTTCTACTACGAATGCGATTTCATCTGCAAAACGGAGCATGTATAAATAAATGAGGGTTTACAAATGAGAATTGAGTAAAATATGCGTTGTTTCATTTAATCGTCGTATTCTTGTAATGCCACCAACTTTTCGCATTCCATAAGTTGAATATCGCTTCTCTAGATATCCTCATCTCTATCTTATTGTTGTTCTTAACATTAATGGTGAATCTATTAGTCAAAGCAAACAGCAGTTTTAAATAAAGCTATCATTATGTTCAGGTTTTGCATTGAATAAGTAATTAAATAATCAGAGGACGTAGGTACTCCATAGGGGAATTACAAAATGTAATGTGAAGCGTGACAGAGTAAATAGTTAGATGATGCCTGTATGCATTGACTGTGTTATGCATAGTGAAAGCCAATGAAGGTATTAATAACTGTTCTGTAAGGGTAAATATCGGATAGAACTTTTATTTTTTGAGCAAGATATGAAATAAGCCTTTGAATATCTTGATCCAATATTTCAATTTTTCATTGATCGACTGCATAGTATTTGTCTTAGTTATTCTGTATTCCACTTCTCTCTATTACCTAAGTCAGAATAAAGTTAGCATGTCTACTGATTTAAAATAAAAAAAAAATAAACTGTTATCATGAGTTCCTTTCTCGCTCCTTAGCTCTTTTTATTCGAAAACTGAATCAGTTTGCATCAAAATGTATCATATAAAATTATTTGTTATGCTGAAATAAATTGTCTGGAAAAAATATGTTCAACTTTACTCATGAACATGTAACTCGTCATGCCACGAGTTTTTCAGAACTAAACGTCTCTTTCCAGAGGATAATGCTGGGCTTAAGGCATTTCGGGGAAGGTGAAAGGGAAATAAAAAGGCGGAAAGCTTATGTAGTCCTCATATGAGATGTCTGAGAAGTAGCGATGATTCATCGACCTCCCTTCCCCCGTTCCCATGAGTGACGGGGGGCTCGAGAAAAGATTCATCACATGGCCGTAATAAGAGCAGGCGAGGCCTTCCGAAGAGGCGACATTGGGTTTCGTTCCTTATTGAGTGCGCTCAGGGCGAACGTCATCTTCAGAACGGGTACCGTTCGTGTTAATCTTAGAATGAGGAACTAATTTCAGATCATTGAATGAAGTGAAGAAGAAGCTAGGAATTTTGATAAGCAAGACATTTCTTGACTTATGATGTACATGTTTCTTATTTTTATGACGTGCCGATAATAACTTAAAAATTAAGCGTGTGAAATGATTTAATAGATGAATAATTTGTTTATTATGGTTCTTTTTATTTTAAAAAATGACTGTAAACTCAATTGGGATCAATAATACGAATTTGGGTATTAACTTGCGAACTGCTGTGTATACCACGAATGTAATAAATGATCAATTCATTGTTATTTTGAGTTTTTATACTGTTGCTGCACACTATGTGCCATGCTTAGTAGTGACCTTATCTGAAACGTATTAAAATATTTGAAGAAACGAATACAACTGGCGTAGCTAAATCGATAACTGATTTTCATATCTTTTTTATCTTAGTTAAACAGTTAACCGAAATTATACTCGTAATAACCAAAATAATGTGTTTGCACGAATCCAGTCTCTTTCTTAAATTATTTTGGTGCCCAATTACAATTTTTTGATAGTGTCTCTTTTTTAATTATAACAAATAAAAGGTTCTTTATATTTTGTGAAATACTTCGGCAGAAAAAAATTGTCCATGACACAATTGACACATGATGTCCTTTTCGTTACTCTTTTTTACGAAAAGCGGAAGTGATGAGAGTGCCTTTGAGCACTCATTACTGGCACCAAAACAACATTCCTCAATTGTTATGACCAGTCAATTGTAAGTGTATGTCAGCGATCATTCGGGGTTTGCACCGGGTAGTTAGGTCCATGGCGGCCAACGAGCATCGAAACGCCGGCCGCCAATGACCTTACTACCCGGTGCAAACCCCGAAAGATCGCTGACATATATCTTCGCCGGGAAAGTCTGAAATCCTTCAGTCAGTTGTAAGCTACCAGCCATTAAGCTGTTATTGTTTTTAAAAGCTGATATCTGGTGTCAGTAAACTATCCTTTCCATTGTGGTAGCCTTGGAATGTATATAAAAATAAATAGTATCAGTTCTATTTGTTTATTCTTGCCTTTTTGTCCAACTCAGTAAAATAGTGAAAATAATTAGCATTTAACGCTTTAAAATATGGCACAGAGAAACTATTCCACAATTCATAAAGAACTCTAATTTGTTATATGAACTGACATATCTGCTGATGGGAATCTGTTTACTTCCCAGCTTTGAAACGAACAAACAATCCTAAAACATGTTTTGAAATCTGCAACTCTGTGGATTTAACATATATAAAACTACTACCTCTGGTTTCATTGAACACGTGGCATTTCCGGCATCGTCAGGCATCAGTGTGATGAAGCTAGTAGTACCAAAATAAAAACGTAATGAGCAGAATCCTTAAATATTTAATTGGGAAATAATTATGATCCATAAATTTGAGCTTCAAAAACCGTCGAAATAAAACCTACGATTAAGTTAATTTATTTTTTGTGAAAAGAACTCCTAATTTTCACAGCCGAATACTTGCGTATCCTGCTTCCACTGGTACAAAATATGGAGGTTTCAGGTTTTGCTAATTTGACTGGAAATGAATCATCAAGCCTTTAAGTGTCAGTATCTTCATTAAACGAACTGATCACAAGAAAAAGTGAGTGGATTTTTTACAGCTCATTTTAAATTGCGGTGCGACGAACCTCGACTCGTTTGGACGCCTGAAAGGCAAAGTGCTAACTTTATATTACCACGCGAAAAAAAAACAAAGGAACCTGGTAGACAATGGATGGCAATGTGCGCAAATGGAGATTACGTAACTGTATTTACACTGGAGAAGCAGGAAATTTTGCTATAGAAGTATCCGCTGTTAAGATTTGGGAGCCATTTTGCACTTCAGAGCTGTTTTCTCTAACGGTATTTCCATTCGTGTCCATTATAGAAGTTACAAAACGGATAGTTAAAGGCGCAGGAATGCTTTCTTTGTTCGCTTTCTAATTAAAGTTCATGATGAAATTGTTGGATGAACTTCGGTGAGATATTTTGAACCCACAAAATACTGTGGTGTGGCCACAGAGAAGAGTATTATTCAACCTATGGCCGACTCTGTACGTGGGAAAGTCCAGTCTGAGTCGGCCTTCTTCCACTTCTGTGATACAGCTGTTTCTCCAAGGGAAGACTTTTCAGTTTATTCTCGTGGCTTTCCATATCCATGCGAATTGTTAATATAATATTATTCTTCCCTTAGGTTGAAATACGGGGCACAGTTCTCTTACTTCATCCAATTCTTGCTATCTGTCACTATATCCTTGCTAATCTCACAATACAACACCTTTTGTCTCTGTTTTTCAGTCCCGGTTGATATCTTATTTTTAAATAAAATATTAACATCCACAATAAAAATCCATACACACTGGTTTTGTGGCAAGTTTCATAGAATAGCTATTTATGAACGAGATTACTTCATAAAGTGTCTAAGTCAATGTTATTTAAGTTGATCTACGAGTAAATATTGGTTATGATAGGAGTAGGACTGCGTTAAGTAAAGTTTTACAGCCTAAGGGATTATCGACATCATTCTTCAGCTCGGTATATTTTTTTAAATTCTCATCATCCAGTCCATAATGCATATTCTTCCTTCTCCTTCCTCGCTTACTCAACATTATTCCCTCTATCATGGACTTCAGCATTCCCTCGCCCGTCTATACCTATCCCAACCACCTATTCTTCCTCCTCCTATACTCCCACAGCAGTTTCCGCTCAGCACCCATGCCGAGGTTTTTCTCGTTTGTCTTCCCTACCGTCCATCATACTTTCGGCATATTCTTCATCACCTCTTTCCGAAACGCTTGTAAACTTTCTCAACTTCGTTCCTCGTCATCTCACGAAGTCCTTGCGCAAGAACAACGATATGATTTATAATAAAAATAGCAATTCATGTGTGGTGTTCTGCTGGGTAGGGTAGTTTTTGTCTGGATCTTCGCTTCTCTCTTACCATCTACTTCCTACGGTTGTTCTATTTCGTCATACAATCTCTAAACTCAGTTATGAATACTTCCTACCCATCTTCATATCATCCAAAATACTACACTCCCATTAAAAACCAATGGACCAAATCTACCCCATCTCCTCACTCATAATCAGCATTCTTCCCTCCAAAACAAACTTCACTTTCACATCCCCCATTGTTACTTGCTCCATCCACCTTAATGCCGCATCATCTTTGCATCAAGCGACTTTTGTTTCTACCCCGCCATGACCAGAACTTACTTTGTCCTTGTTTCCATCAATCGTATTTTATTCCTTCTCCTCCACACCCACACCACCGAACGCCTGCTGTCCCTTCTCGAGTGAGGCTTGTAGGGCATCTTAGAATGAAGCAACAAAAGTCACTGGAGAGATCATTGAGACATGCATAATTGGGTGATGGAGGGGAAAATAATGGGCAAGCTTAGGAGATGGAGAAAAATAATGGAAATTTTGTGGTATGAAGTGAGACAAAAAATATGAAGTTTAAAATGGAAAATAGTTTGACGGGGGAAACGTCAAAACGAAACAATCATGAAACTGCATCCTCTCCTGAGCCGCGACCCTCGAATACACCGATTGCACCACTATATGCCTTGACTTTAACGTTATAAATCGGCTATTGTACTGGAAAAAACTGAGGTATTTTAGGTACTGGTATGGAGAAAAAACATGGACAATGTTGGGAATAATATAAGAGTGAAGTATTAAGGTAAGTGAAGGTGGTGAGGTTAGGATGATGTTGAGTGCCACACTAGACGTGCAGACTTTTGATTAGACAGGGACTGGTAAGATGAAATCCGTAGAGACGTTTATGGTGAGATCGGTACGGCAGAAACTAAAGAACGCTATAAAATAGTGCAACAGGTGTCCATGTTGTACAGAGTGGATTATGAAGTTCATGAGGGTGTGAAACGATGCCCAAGGACCGTTAAAGCTCATAACTTTATGCGGTAGATTAACAATACCTCTGCATAATCACCCGCCTCCTGCCTGCTCATGAGCCGTGGCTTTCTCGTTTTCTGCTAATAAAGGTGCGTCAGAGTAGGTGGTTTTGGTCAATCCTTAGAAGGGAAGGTGCTAGAGGGTGAAGTGATTTCATGTACCAACTGCACAATATTATTTTCACTGTTGGGACCAATTCTCTTAAAATTTATGGTACATTTTATTTTTTCCTCTATATATAAGCTCAAGTTTTGGCTAAAATTGAGTCGTCCTTGACACATTTTGTGGATATTCTGAGGATATTTCCAAGCTGATGTATACCTACGACGATATAATTCAAGAGTGAAAAATCGGCTGTTTGATTTAACAGCTGCATTACTGACGTGGAAAAACTTAACATTATGTGATGTAGATGGTACTATTAACTATTATATGTAGAATTTAATTTGACTCATCACAATTTAAAAAAAAATACAATTGAGTAAAAATCAAGAGATCAAGCCTTCCAATATGTCCTTCATTACACGCCTTAGCTATCAGTTTCGGGTGTCGGACGCTAAGAACATCATATCCTAATCCTTTAGTAATAGGTATCTGAACACCCAACGCAAAACAGCTCGTCCGCTGCAATAATGCTGCTCTTTCTTATTGTGATCCATTAAAAGAGCTTTAAGGAAGTTTTTTCGGAAGTTGTGGGTCGGTTTTTTGTCCCTCCAGCTCTTTAAGTGGACTAACGACGTGTACCCAAATTTAGAAAATAGCAAATTTTCAAGTAAAAGTAATTTCATTTATATATATATGGATGTATCTGCTTCCTTGGATAAAAATCAATTTCATTTCCTTGACAACGAGTACATTCTGCCATGCAGCTATTTTTACAAGACAGTTTCAATACCTATTCAATTTTGTGCGAGTAACCCCCTCTCGGGAGCTCATCATTCCCTTGTTGGATAACCATTCCATGCCTTTTATCATATTTCTCTCCATTAAATCGTCCCATTATATTCTCATGGTGGACATTGTGGTCCATTATGCATCCATTAAGGCTAACCCTTTTCTGACAGTGTTTCCACTTTCTGTTTTCACGTCCTTAATGCAAAAAAATCGTCTCTCGCGCATTTCATATACTGATGGCCACCAGTCCATGACGTGGTTTTTAAGTGCTTTGCACATCTTCTTCTTTGTTGGTCGACTCCATGTCTCTCTATATGGTATAACTTATTAATTTGCATAGGACATGTTTTGTGACATGTTTATTACAATCCGTCACTTGACAACCGATAATTAAATGTCTAGCTGAATCTTTATTGGAAATTATACGATGATTGTGTGATTATTATTCTTTACGAGTCATGCAGCAACCTTAGATTTTCGTTCTCAGGTTCATCGGGTCGTTGTTCTTTTCATGATAGTCTTGTTCTTGTTGCAGTTTCAGCAAACATTAAACTCGTTCTACCTAGGTTTAAAAATTAAAGTAGAAGTTTCTTAGGAACGGTATCCATCTATTGGTAAAAGGACCGAGTTGCCCCAGATGCTTTTTAACTTTTTGCAGATTTTATTGTCTTTATTTCTACAGAAGAAGCTATTTTATTTATTTATTAGAATTATTTGCGTATAGTTGGCCCAAACTAAGGGGTACAGGTGAATGCTTAGTTTTTGCAGGGCTTAAGTAAAAAATGTCAATGTGTGATGCAGCAATCATCCCGAGGTGGGATATGAATTGGTGACTCTTAAGCTTCTATACCGCTGCGTTTTCAACGTAGTTACTGTAACTGGCTACCAACATTTTCTTTCATGCAATAGTAGGTGTTTCTTTAGGTGCTGCTGTATACCTTCCTCATGCTTAGCCTCAACTATTAAACTCATCTTAGTGATTATTGTAATGAAGTAATTCTTTCATGACTCACTATGATGTGGTCCTTTCATCCCAGATTTTCCTTGGAACTCATGGATATCTGCCAGACAATTTAGTCTTGGTTTTAATTCTTTTACTGATTTCGCAGTGACGTACCTTCCTCTACTTTCGTTTCTATTCGTATATTATTTAAAATGTCGCCATAACCATTCTTCCGATTGACACTTTGGGTAGTCCTACTTTAATTTGCATGAATACAGACAAAAGTCTCTGAATCAAGGGGGCAGTTTCAATATTTTTACAATGGAATCTTTGCATGGTGAAGGTAGAGCAAATACATCACTGCATTTACCTCTTTTAATGATATTTAATGCATGACGTAGGTTTTGCCACTTGAAATCGCTGCAAAGTAGTGAAACCTAGGTTATCTACCTAAACCCTTGGATGTGTAAAAAATCAAAATTAATCTATATATTACTGTCCACTTTATTTTAAATTTACCACACGTGTTTCGGCTTTTTTACTTAGCCGTCTTAAGGTAAAATCATTCGGTAAATACAAAAATTCGTGTTGTAAACTTATAATAAAGTGGACAGTACATATTATATCGATTACTTCTCAATTTTCATAAAGCAGCTCTACCACATCTCGCCGGGCACGGTTGACTCCTCTTTGATGTGTGATTGAAAATCTGAGGAGTTAAGATAATGACAGTAGGACTGTTCTTGTACCTGCCATTTTATCGGTAGATTATTCATGTAGATATTTGTTTCTGTATTCCAGCAGTTACCCGAGTCTTTCATTTTCAGTACACCTCGTCCTCTCTCCCCTTTATTTCGATTTTTCTCTCCGTTTATACTTTCTCTTGCCCCTTGCATGTGTCTAAATCTCTTCCATTTATTTATATCTTCTGCCCTCCGGAGCCCCACCGGCGCATGCATGCATTCAGCCACATGTATGATATTCCCATATGCATGGAAGCGAATATCATTCTCCCTTTCGCTTTCTATTTTCATCTTTCCTTTTCCCCGCCTGACTTCCATACCACGATGTTCATTTTTTCCGCCGTCGCTCTGACCGCACACCACTGACGCGATCTCCCCATCCCCCTACCATACGCCTTTGTTTTCTCATCTCCCCTCCTACCTTCCTTTTATTCCGCCCAGTTAGGCTGTGAGCCGCGGGTTGTAGCCGATGGGGATAGAAAAAATTCAACTTGACAGCGAGTGACTTCCACCACCCTCCGCGGAAGGGGAGAGAGGTGTTCTTCTACCCTGCGTATCTCCCCACATTTCTTCTCCCCTCCCCGTGGCTAGAAGCAGGAGAAATGCGCTTTGTAACAGAAATTGGAGCTGATAAACAACATGCCGCGTGCACTGATGAAGATGCCCCTCAAATTTGACGGACGCCAGGAGACTAATGATGGCGGACATTGACGCCTCTGAGCTGACTTTCACCGTCGGAAGTCAACCGTCATGCAGTGTGCGTTGCAGTACGAGGACGTTGCTAATGTTTTTAAAGTACTTTTAACATCCATGAAAGACAAAGTCTAAGATAATTATAATAATACTACAAATGTCACAAAGTTCCATCCAAAATACTAACATAAATTCATGTAACTACCCAAGTAGTTGAACGTAGATTACTCTGAGAATAAACCGGTTTTGGGGCTATCATCATTCAGAGTATTCAAATAGCATTCTGGTAATACTAACAATAAACAAAACACAAAAATAAATTTTCAAGAGAGTCAGAAATTAATAATATCAGAGAAGTGTGTCCTAAATTCGAGACCAAAGAATAGGAAGGGGAGTTTGGTTTGGTAATGTATTGTTTTGTAGGGAACTGTAGTTTTAAATATATGTATGTAAATTATAGTTTATTAATAGTTAATGTCTAAATATTTTTATTATTTAAAATTATCTTTAACTGGAATATATAATAATATAATCACACGATGGTTAAGAGAATAATAACTTTGCCTCGTTTTACACGTATGGTATCTTCCTTAAGTGTCACTTATTTCTCAAAAGTCACGTTTAGAGCGTAAGATAGTCATTAGTTCATTTCTTGCGTTGTAATTCCTTCATAGATAAAATTACAATCTTTTTTTACCAGGGACAGTGTGCTCATGTTATATGGTAGCTCAGCTAAAAATTATGTTTATCTACTATGATGACGATGTGCAATTTAGGTAATTATGCTGGTAAAGGTAGTTGACAATAGGAAAATATCGGCGGAGGAATTGTAGCCTGTGTACATACAGCATTTGGAGAAATTATGACGAAACGTAAATTCAATGTGAATGACTTAGGTGGTTATGTATGTGCCACTTTTTATTCCTGCGGTGTATTCTTGAGGTATTTACGCTCTTCCTACACTCTCTCCTCAAATGACACGTTTAGGAAATAAGATATTTTGTGGTCGATTACTTTCGTTGTAATCAAGTAATAACTATATATAGAATGTTTTTTATTACTGAGAATACAGTCATGCTGCATGGTAACCATCTTCCATCTTCCCATGTTGGCACTAATGATGCTTCCGAGCGTAGAGCCGATGAGATCTTGGATTCCTTTAGGGATCTAAACTCGGAGGTGGAACGCGTTCGGAGGGGCACTGGTGTCGATCTGCGACTATCCATCTGCAGCATTGTTCCACGGACTGACTGCAGCCCTCGAGTTTGGGACAGGATTGCCTGGATCAACAAGAGGCTGTGGAAATTCTGTGCGAGCATTGGGGCAGAGTTCGTGGATCTTCGACCGGTGCTTAGATCGTGCCGGGCTCCCCTCAACTCGCCTGGGGTGCATTATTCCAAAGAGGCGTCTGAACGGGTGGCTCGTAGGATTTTTTAGCACTGTAGATATTTTTTAGACTAGAGGGTAGGTCATCTAGTGGGATTTGCAAAGATTTGAACAAACGTAGCCTCCGAGGAAATCCGTATTGCGAAAATTTTCACATCCAAGTAAACTTAGGAGCACTAAAGCCGGTGGCAATTTTCCCAAAACGTGTACTCCAGTGAAAGAAATTATATCAAATGTAATAATCACTTCCAGTGAAATTCGCCAACCTAATACCCATAAGCGAGGAAAAGAACCAACCGACACTCAATTTACAAAATATGACATTAACTTTATAGTAGTTAATTGCCGTAGCGTTAAAAACAAGCGCGCTGAAATCGAGCATATATTTCAGGACGCAGACGTGGTCATAGGAACGGAGAGCTGGCCTACAGAGGATGTAAGCGACAGCGAAGGTTTTCCTCCAGGATATAAAATCTACAGATGCGATCGAAGCGATAGGACAGGTGACGGAGTTTTTCTAGCAGTTAAATCACATTTACACAGCACGGCCCACGAAATAACTGACAATGAAATAGAAAGCGTGTGGTGTACAATTAAACAACGAAACAAAAGTAGTATACATGTTTGCTCTTTCTATAGACCTCCAAACTCCGAAGCTGATATTATTTACCAATTAGAAAATCAAATATCCGCATTTACTGTGAGAGACAGTAAAAGTGTAATAATTATTGGGGGAGATTTTAATCTGCCATCTATAAATTGGGATTCTTACACTGTAAAACCGAATTCTATGAATAGGGAAATCAGAAAGATCTTACTCAACACACTTACTAATCACTCACTTGCCAAAGTAGTTGACAAGCCTACGAGAGGAAACAAAATATTAGATCTTTTTGCAGTAATCCATCTGTTGATGTTTTTTGATTTGATTTGATTTGATGTTTTGATGTTGATGTTTTTTGATTTGATTTGATTGATCAATCCAGTTGATAAAATAACTCGATATTATTGACGGCATAAGTGATCACAGAGTAATTTTTGCAACCTTAAAAATTGAAGTAGAGTCAGCTGTAAAACCGAAACGCATTATTTATTTATTTGATAAATGCAACTTCATAAAATTTGGCGATATGCTTAATGATTCGTACACGGACTTCGTAGCTAAAACAGAGGATAAAAGCACTGATAAATCATGGAAATATTTCTTAGAAATTCTACGCCAGGGAATCAACGAATATATTCCGCAAAAATTTAAATGTGACAGTAAAGAACCTCGCTGGTATAACAACCATGTTAGGAGGGACCTTAAGAGACAGGGAAAACTGTACAACTTGTTCAAAAAGTCCACTACGTTAGGTGACAAATCGAAGGAACTTGAAGCAAAAGAAAGTTACGCTGGGCAACGCTCAAAAACCAAGAAATCAATGCGTACTGCATTGCGAAATTTAAAGAAAAATGTACTCGGTGAATTACTCGAAGGAAATCCGGAATGTCATTGATCATATGCGAGAGAGCTTCAGGGAAAATCTTCAACCGTAGATTCGTTATTTGATAAAGATGGCAAACTTGTCACCGAAAATATTGACAAAGCTAACACGTTAAATTCCCACTTCGAAAGTGTATACACTACAGACGACACTGCATGTAATTTTGACATTTCATTCACTGAGGAACCGATGAAAAAATCACTATTCAATGCAATGGGATTACTAAACAGCCACAGTCGATAAAAAATAGTAAATCTCCGAGTCCGGAGGGAATACCCGCGCGTGTCCTCAAGGAGTTAGTGCTACAGATCGCACCGTTCTTAGACAAAATATTCAAGAAGTCATTGTCTGAAGGAAACACACCATTAGACTGGAAAATTGCAACCGTTACACCAATATTCAAAAAGGGAAACAGACACGACCCAGGGAACTATCGACCAATTTCATTAACGTCGATTATAGGCAAGATAATGGAACATATCGTCGTTAGCAATATCATGACGTTCCTGGACAGTCGTAACGTCCTCCATGGCTCTCAGCACGGCTTCTGGAAAGGTAGATCATGAGAAACACAACTCGCGCTCTTTCTTCATGACATTCTCAAATCTGGTGAATCGAAAAGACAAGTGGATGCATTATTAATAGATTTTAAGAAAGCTTTCGATACGGTACATCAAAAAAAACTTTTATACAAATTACAGTCATGCGGGCTAAACGAAACAGTAGTAAACTGGATACGCGACTTTTTGAGTGATCGTAAGCAAAAAGTAGTTCTTGACGGAATTAGATCTGATGTAGTTAAAGTGACATCAGGTGTCCCACAAGGAAGCGTAATCGGCCCCCTTTTGTTCATTATATACATAAATGATCTATGCTCTCAAATTAGCAGTAAAATACGTTTATTTGCCGACGACGCTGTCATCTATCGTGAAATTAGTGATTACTCTGACTTTGAAACTCTGTCATCGGATTTAAACAACGTTCATGTGTGGAGCCATGAGTGGGGACTCAAACTTAATCTGAGCAAATGCACGGCGGTACATTTCTTGCGGAGGTCGTACAACTATTCCCATGTTTATGCTGTGGATGGTGTTAACATAGAGGCGGCAGATGAAGTGAAGTATGTAGGAGTTACGTTAACTTCGGACCTATCGTGGGGAACACATAAGAAATATTTGTGGCAGAGCTCTGAAGAAGCTAGGATTCGTCAAGCGTATTGTGGGAAGATTTTCGGATGAAAAAGTAAAAGAGAGGTGCTATTTCGCACTCGTCCGGCCACACCTTGAATATTCAGGGAGCATATGGGATCCGGTGCAGAAAGACTCAATTCGGGAACTAAATAAAATACAAAGGAAAGCTGCGCGATTCGTCAAAATCTGCTACGGGCGTACTGACAGCGTTACACAGATGTTAAACGAATTAGGCTGGAAGCCGCTAGAGACTCAGAGGCTGCGCGCTAGGCTTAGATTGCTTGAACAATTGAGAATAGGTATCTTTCAGAGCGACACGGAGAACATCATATTAGAACCCCACTATATTTCCAGGTCCGACAGAAACGATGAATTAAGAGAGATATTTTGCCGAACGGATAGGTATGGGAATTCGTTTTTCCCCCGAACAATTAGGGACTATAATAATTGCTAGGCGTAATTTCATTAGAGCGTTTCCTTTTTATATGTAAACGGCTGTTGTCCTAACACCCCCTGCCACACGCCTATTGAGATGGCTTGCGGGGTAGTATGTAGATGTAGATGATGTAGATGTAGATATTGCTAATTCCATGTTATCATTCTGTGCCATTTACGTATTTTTTCGCAAATGAAAATACTTGACTGTTTGTTAATACTGATGGAGTTGGTATCTATTGGTCAAATCCTTATTAATATAGTAAATGTGTGATCCCTATGTTTCCCTCCAAGGTGAAAATTGATATAGTTTAGCAGCATCATGAATTTAAAAAGTGAGACATAAATTATACTTTTGTCATTAAAATGCTTCAGTAACAATGCCGTATGATAATTCTAATGAGCATTCAATTGAGTGATTCAATTACTATACTAATTAACTATGCTCAAATAGCATGAAATGTCTCCCAAAAAGAAAAAAACCCACCGTGAGAGCTTGTTTGCCATATGTTTCAACCGTCGCCGGAAAAATCTCTAGGATCCTAGCGAAATGGAACATCGAAACAATTCATAAACCACCGGAAAAACTGCGTGGCGATTTAGTGCGAGTCAAGAACGACTCAAGGACTCAAAACACCTGGAGTTTAAAGTATCCCATTTCAGTGTAGAAAATATAAATAGGAGAGACAGGGCGCATAATATAGACCCGAATAAAAGAGCACAGGATGTGTATTAGGTTGTTCAACCGGGAAAAATCTTCCTTGGCTGAACATAGTGTATCGGAAGATCACATCATCTCCTTCGATGAGGCTCGCTTGGTCTCCAAAGCAAATGGGTATTGGGATCATCTCCTTAAAGAGACCGTGGAAATCAGGCTGGAAGATAACACATTAAATCGAGTTCAAGTACACTCTCTGGGTGAAGAGACGAGCCCGGGAAATGCGTGAAAGTTTTCATGTGAACCGGAAAGATATTCAATACCGAATTGGTAACTACAAGACTATACACCAGTAGTGATCACAACAAAAAAGGGCGTGGCACTCTCGTAATACACACCATTACATGAAATGCACCTTTTTCCGTACCTTTCCCTATTCTCTCCACTTTCATGACTGGTGTCCTAACACCCCCTGCCACATGCCCGTGTGGTGAATAACAAGGTATAATCTAGGTATATATGTGCTTGGAGGAGGGTTTTGAGGTGCAATTGTGGAAATACGTTTTCGGAAGAATAGAGAAAATAAGCTCAGTAGATTATAGGACAAATGATTTATGAATGTAAGATGGCAGAGGTGAAGAGAAAATTAGAGTGAGGCATTAGAAGGTAGCAGAAGAATGGATGAAGGAAATGGTGGTGACGCTTTTGAAGGGTGTCAGGAATTCTGGAGATGGTGTTGGAGAGAGCCAGGTTTGGTAGTCAAACGTGTTGGAAGTAGTAATTAATACAGATTTGAGAAGCTTAGTGTAGTGAAAACTGAGTGTAGTGTTGGGTAAAGGTTGTAGATGATGTAAGGTAAATGGATCTCTGGACCTATTAATATTGAGAAAACACGATGAATTAGTTGCAGAATAAGGTGTAATCGATTATTTTTATTTCAAATGAATTTGTTTCAATGAATTTTTTGTAGCAAAAAATTAGTTCAACGTTTGAATAATTTTCAAATTTTGCCAGATACCTCATACCTCCACTTATTATCTGGAAATGTAGTGAATTCTATTGACTAATGCTACACATTGTTTCCCTTTCCCATGGTAATTTTTAAACTCATTAAAATTCATCACATTCATCTTTACTCTGGCTGGCAGGTTCATTCTAAATGCGTTGTAATCGGAAGGTCGAACTATTTACATATTTTAGGGAGTGGGCGACCAATACGCTAATATGAATTCTATATGGACCTATAATTCTTCAGGCGTACGCGTATGCTTTTGGCTGCCATTCCTCCCACAATCCAACTAATCTGGGTATATTGGCTCATTCAAGTATGTCTGTAAATCGAAATGAATATTAACTCGCGTGAAACACGATCTGAATCCGAGTCCCCGCTTTGCCGTTGACTGATTTCAATAGAACATTTTACCCTACCTTACCAATTATAAAACAATAAAAGTGCAAAATACTTATATAATTCGATAAAATGTATTTCAATGGACACTTAAAGCCGCTTTAGAAGGTGAATGTATAAACATTTATATTGAATTAATCGTCCCAAGCATAAGTCCCAAGATTGTATTATTACAGCAATTTGCTAGTAACTCTGGGTAGATGTCTATATTTTATTTCCATATAATTTTCTGAAAAAAAAATTCGCTTCTTGGTATAATTGAAATGGCATTGATATTGGATGGAATAATTCAATTTTCATGGCATTTACCAATTCTATTGAAAGTTTAAATTGCCGAAAAAAATAGCGTTGAATTCGTATTTAATGGAGGATAATTTTTCTATCTGAAAGCAGAATATGCTTATGAAAAGAGAGCCAGTTTTTAACATAACCAGAGTTTACAGTTATTTAACAGGTTTTAACTGGCCGTTTTCTGGCACAAATTGGTGGCTAGGAAATGCTGCTTTGGAAATTTTTTAGTGGTGGAATGTTCAGGTGGAAAACATACCTAAACTACGAAATATAATTTTTCTTAATATTTCATATTTACAATTCTTTTTTATTGTTAACTACGCATAATAGTGTGTTTCCTCTGTAGGTTTACTCCGCCAAAGATAGTGCCTAAGCTAGTGATTCATAATCGAAAGCTGTTGGCCAAGCACGTCCTAGCCGCCGTGTCGTGGAATTCAAGATATCATGTAAAACTACACTCGAAATGATTGTCCATTCTGCATGCGTATTCAGCTCGCATGCCCGATGGGGGATGGGATTCTCCTCATAAGCGATGAGGAGAATGGAGGGATAGAGGAGGTGGTGGTCCAGCGGTTGTGGGTGGGTAAAGTATGCGCGGTGCACAAAGGGAGCGTTGTTGGACCCCCCGAAAAACGGATATGAAAAGGACCAAACTTTCTCATACGCTTTCTCCAATCCTTATTCATTCCCATTCCTCGGCATCAAATTCCGTTTCCTTTCCTTCCATGCCTTTCTTTTATCACTTTGTCATGCCTTCGATGTTTTCTCATCTAGGAATGGAATCCATGTAAAATATATCGATACATTGCGAAGGCGTTATGTTTGAATACTCCGAGAGTAATTGGACATGAGTTTAACGTGCAATTGGACTTGAGTTTAATGTGTAATTGGACTTGAGTTTAACGTGCTTAAACTGGTAAGGTCAATCCATGATTACTTGGAGATACGTGAAACTGCACTCGAAACAGTTGGAATGGCCACCCCTCGGAGACAGAGACGACCCCAACAATACCATTCTTCGGTGACTAAGCGGGAACCGGCGTTTACTTCGTGGCAGGCCGTTTCTTGAAACTGATTTTGCTGTGGGATTATTTAAACAAAATACAATGGTGTATTGATGAGTACCTTATTCAACTATCAATGGAATTTAAATTGTCTCAATTTTTATCTACCATCAAGAAATGAAAAATATCAAGAAGAAAATCACAATGCGCAGAAATGTAGCACTCCCCTTCAGTTCAGTTTATTCAAAAGGCAGTAAAAAATGTGAAAACGGAACTTGGTAAGCAAGGGTGAATAAAAGATTGAGCTAAATGCAGTTCGTACGAGTTGTCTGAGAGGTTTTCCCGATATAATTAGGAGGGCTGAAGTAAGGACTGACTGAGTGATGAACGGATGTGTAATGTATATATTACCAGAGCGTTGGTTTGGCCATGTAAAGAGAATCAACTAAAGTAGGATAACTTAACAGATATGTGATAGTGATTTGAATGGCGTAAGAGGAATGGGTAGACATCGATAGTCAGGAGTATATGTTTTGGAATAGGTTCTTAAGAGGAAGGATATTAGTAGTCCTAAGAATAGGAGAGCGACTATAAAGCAGAGCATGAGTGTCAGAAATGAAGGAGGTTTGCAAGGATATGGCTGTATGAAGAAATTGTAAAAGTCGAAAATAATTTCCTAGATAAACCTCCGTGAATATTTCTCTTTTTACTACGCCTACCCCGAAAAAGAGTGATGTGATAGGCACTTACGCATACATAATGAAATGAAAGTATGCAGTGGGAGAGTGGGTTGATTTAGTGCCTAGAGTACTAAATTCTTAGTGCTAAAATTCATTCCAAGTGCCCGGATTGCAGTTATTTTAGGGTAATTCCGGACTACTTGGCTCTTTTCCCTCGGAGCAAACCAATACCGATGCCATGTTTTTCTATATCTATTCTTCAATCCTCATTCTCAGGCTATCGCTAATTAACCCTATCCTTCTATACTTAAACGCGCTAATGAATTCAGTGGCCGGTCTCCCCCATGTATCCTACAAGCAATCGTTTTGTTATTATGATTCGATTTGGTGTTTTTAAGAATAAACGTGTGTAGGTCGATTTATTTCTAATTTTTATTACATTATGAGCTGTGCTACCACCTTCATCAGCCCAAATGAAGTGATAGAACACAATTATGAACGCATAGATGATATTTCTCATATGCAATTTAATCGTTGAAGGTGGGCTTACTTTATTTTGCATAGCCCCTGAAAGAATGTACTTAAAATAAAACTGCAGTTATTAGTTTTATTTTAAGTACTAAAATGCTGTTCCACCATATAACGCCAGAGACTGTCGAATTTATCCTGAAAGAATGGTTTCAGAATTTTGTTCATCTTGTGCTGTCATCACTCATAAAATTGGTTTTCTGCTTCTCTCCATTCAATTCTCTATTTAGAAAACCGATATATTCCTTCAGAAATCTTCATTCTAACACTTGGTATATTCATCTCCATTTTACTTAGTCTAATACAGTAATTCTTCTTATTAATCACTTATTCCGCCTCTGTATTTAGAAAATTGGTGTGCTTTCGAATGCGCCCAATTAGCTTGAATAATCCGCTTCGTAGAATTTTCATTAATTGCCGTTTTTTCCAGAACTTCATCCATCATTTCAGTTGGAGATTGTCTCCATCCATTATGCACAGTCGTCCTTATTCTGTTTCTGTTATTGTCCAAGATTCATTGAAACATAAAAGTTTTCTCCATATCTATGTTATAGAAAAATTCTTCCTTATTTTCCAGCTTTTGTTTCTAGCAATCAGCGTCCTATCTTCTACAATTCTGTTTTTGACTTGGATACTCGGCTCATTTAATATTTCAGCTTAAGCAAGTGATTTGATTAGAAATATATCAGTACCTGTATTTAAAAAAAACACCAATTATACCGGTATATCGACTTCCTTTGTGGTACTTAAAGACAACTTTACCCATGAAAGCTTATGTTTATGGAAGTGGCGATGGTGGCAAAATTTCGCTTTCTGTTGCAACATGCAGAGATTTGTTAAGTTTACATTTAACATCAGATTTTCCTTAAAAATTGAATTACCGAGATAGACAACGAATATGGTAACTGAGGGTCAGAGAGTCAAAGTAATACAAGTGACAAACATCGTCCAGAATCACCTGTATCACTTTATCCCGGTAATAAATGACAAAAAGCATAGTAGGTTAAGTGATCGGCGGCTAGATCACAGCACCATACATTCGAACACTGGTATTCCTTTTCCTGTAGCTACCTGATGGTACCCGATGGTACCAACTTAGAAAATATGCACTTATATCGTTTTTCGTGTTTTTGTCACTTGTATTACTTTGACTCTCAGGGCCTCAATTTCTAAAATCACCTAATTTTGGTGATCAATGCGTTTGTTCATTGCACTGTTCTAGTTTCACTGGCATGCGTGTATTTTATAATTTTTATAAATTGTATTAAATAAATTTTGAAACTCAAAAGCGTTCAAGTATGAGAATTGTTATCGTTCTTATTTTCTAATGCTAAACCAGTCGTAAGTCTTACTTTTATGCTCTCTCTCACATTAAAAACATTTTCATGTACAAGTAAAAATTGGCATAAGTAACAATGCAAAACAAAAGTCTGTTTTCGTAGCAAGTGTGAACTGAAGTTGAGTACTATAGTATTCTGAGGTATATATACATATAGAGGTATACCGATATCGATCCCAGCTGCCATTGAAGACCGTGCTTACATATTGAAGTGCCCTTTGCAAGCAACTTCTAAAGGTGGGTTTAAACTTGTAAGTTTATTGCTCAAGTTACTTGCAGCAAGCGACTTTCGACGTACATTGCAGGCATGAACGGATCCGCAAGTCCACTTGCATAACTTTTAAAAGTGTCGGAAATTTGTTGGTGGATTTGTATTCGTGCCAGTGTAATCGGTAACCAATCTGATTCTTCACTAACTTGTGAAATGTTTATGCCAGAATAAAATTCACCTTATGCTCTTGCAAAAGATACATGCGGAATTCACTTTCCAGCATAGACCCACTCAGTGAATACTTTCATAGAAGAAACTTTCATGCGTAAAATCAGCTTAAAAGTTGTCAATATATATCAGTATGTAGAAAAAATAAACCAGATATACCTACCTAAACATCGATTTTGTTCCCACTCTTCTCGATTCTCTTCGTGCATCGTTTTCTCGGCCTCTCTTCTTCCTCTCCTTCATTTCTTTTTTTATGGTCCCTTATATCTCTCTCTTTTCTCCCCTCTCAAATCCTTCGGAATTCCTCTGATATTCCGGAACGCATGGGGAACCGAGATATGCGTGTGGGCGCGTGTCCATATGTGTATCATACATACATATCGCCGAAAGATAGCTATGATTCTGGTTTCCCCAACATTCCGGGCAGAAACTCCGCTGTATATTAAGCGGCTCCTGGTGGTGCCTTCTCTTTTTTCAATGTTTAACATAATCTCGAAAAATTTTGTAACATTTTTTTAACTAAATTAAGTTGACCTGCGAAACAATGTCCTTGGCGCAGCCATATTAGTCTGAAATTGCAAACCTCTTTCTTAAAGGTGAGATTTATCTGGCGAAAGTTATATCTTTTCATTTATTTTCATTTTCAAAAAAATCACTCTAGTAAGTACATAAAATATAAATCGATCATTAATGGATATAATTGACGCCGCGAATATATCAATTAGCTGTTCATTTGACATTATTCATCAGTCACATTAGGAATAATAGACACAAGGTTTTTCTTAACTTTGCGCTTTGCTATTACACGAGTAATGTCAACTTATAAATATGGTTAAGTTAGGCATGTATAAATTGTTATGAAAATGAAATGGTTAATTTTTCTGAAACATTGAGCCATTGACCATTGACCAATCATGGACACTGACATACTATTTGAGGGCAAAGTTGTCGCGGTTGTTTTATTCATCAATGAAATTAATACCCTTTGTAAAGTTATTTTTTGATGATCCATGGCGTCATAATATTGCGTAATGTGACTTATGTATTTCATTTAGGGATTAAAACCATTTTCGTAGTAGTTTACTAATTCTATTAAATAATGATGGTGTGAATTGACCTTCAAGTTAGCCATGACTGGCTCACAACCCAACTAGGTATGTGTTCCTACATTCTGAAATATTTAAAAAATAATAGTGTTTATATTTATGGCTATACCTGCCGGGAATGTAAAATGTGTATGTTTTCAGATTTATAGAATAATTTACTTTCACTATGTATGCGACCTGACACTTAATGGGATTGAAGCATAATTTAATTGGCATATTTTGATTTCAGCCTAGTGTCATATTGTTTGCTGAGAACTTGGTGTTTTTATCACTGACATATGATAACTATTTCCTTGTTCATTAGGAAACTAGGTATGTACATTTGAGTTATTCCTCAGAGATATATTCCTGAAAAACTACTGGGAAATGGCACTGAGAGGCTATATGATACACAATCTTCATCTTCCATCTTAAGCACGTTTGTCATGCAGGGTAAGGCGAAAATGTGTGTTCACTGCATTTGAATTTAATATTTAATTTTTATAATCAGAATTTTATGAATGCCGTTTAATGTATGCGATTATGTTGGTCTACGTTAACGGTAGTACAGCGTATGTGCTGTACTGAGATCGTGCATCGGTTATCATCATGCCTGTACCAATATGTTTTTCCCTAAGGATAGTGTCCAGGAGGGGACATATTTTTTTACTTTCACGCCTAAGATATTTTTCTGAAATAAAATGATCCCCCCCTTCTGTATCATTGACAGATGGAGTTCTCATTCGCTTGCCTCAGCTGCATACCCTTTTCGATCTCTTCCCCCGGTCCAATTTTTGACATACGACGTGCGGCAAAATGATACTCCGCTTCCGTCTTCAGGACCCGTCGGTTTTCCCGTTTAAAGGGGAACGGTTCAAATGTTCGAGCACTCCAACGAGATCAAACAAATTCATCCACCAATTTATCACCTCCTTGCCCGTAAATACATATGTGTGCGTGTGTGTCTGTGTTTTTGACGTGCAATCGCTCGTGTTCGAGATCACGTTAGGATGAAATTTTCCATCGGTCCGAAACACGAAAACATTGGGAGAGAGAGAGAAACGAGAGAGAACCATCGCTCATAGTCTGCCGTCCCTGCGGAAATAACACAATGTTTTCTTTTTATTCTTCTTTTGCCACGGTGTAACGTGTTGATAGGCCTTCCCGCACTACAGGTGTGTAATGCGGGATGTCATTTGTACAAGGGGACGCTGGTAAAACGGTCTCTGCTTTGTGCGTTTTTTCTGGTGAAGTAGGGGTAGTGGAAATGAAAATTCGGATTCTTCTGACGGAGAGGAGGTTGGATCAGGCGGGGACGCTGGTATGTATTTGTGTCTGTGTGTGTGTGGGGGGGGAGGTCGGTGGGGAACGGTGGAAGGGGCGCCGCCTTCATGGGAACTGAAGCACCTGATAGACAAACTCGGGCAGCGTATTCGCTTCCGATTCGTCGGTTGCAACTCGGGCGGCTGGTGCCCGCTTATTCTCTCTCTTCCACCACCCAACCGTCTCCATTTTCCATTTCTTCATTCGACTCTCTCTCCCTCTCTATCTGTTTCCTCGAATCGACCGCTCCGTGTAAAAGTCCCTCTGACCAGCGATCGGTAACCTATGGCACTCGAAAGGTTTTCTGGATTCATACAATAAAGACGACGTTTAATTTCAACTTTCCGAAATTAAATACCTCTCTTTCGGTAAAATGTTCCTGTTTCTGAGTATTTAATTATACTTTGGTTATTTTTTTAAACTTTAATTGAAACTTTAAACAATTCTCATTCGATGATATTAATTTTATTCAAATTGGCTATAACAATTTATTCTGTTAATTTTATTACCAAACAGAAGTTATATGTATCATTTGAACCAGAGATATATGTTTACCATTGATATTTTCCTAATAAATGTAATTTTCACTGCATTATATCATAATATTTAATTATCATTGCTGCATCTTTTTCTTAGATAAATGCTAACACATCGTGGTGGCACGCGCCCGGATAGTAATTATATTTTATATAAAATTGGGCATGAGTACACATACTGGTCTCCAACCGTCACCCTACACATCGATAAAAATCGAAAAGACCCAAAAAAATTGGTCTTTTCCACCTCAATTTAAATTTTTGTAGTGGACGTTTTATGTCAGATGACATAGTATTATTATGATATAATGGCCTATCATGCTAAATTTGCTGCTAATTTATCGGTTTTTTGAGATTTTGGAATTTAAGCAGTATTTTTTGCACCTGTTTGTGTTTCTCAGTGCCCAAAGATAATGCTTGAGTTTCTGGCGTTAACTTATACCATATTCTTCTGTTAGTCAAGTAACTGAGATTCACTTAAAGAGACTTGACTTTAGGATCTTCTTCCTCGTCTATCCATC
Organism: Pyrrhosoma nymphula; assembly: GCA_963573305.1. Classification (NCBI taxonomy): domain Eukaryota; kingdom Metazoa; phylum Arthropoda; class Insecta; order Odonata; family Coenagrionidae; genus Pyrrhosoma; species Pyrrhosoma nymphula. The sequence goes on from OY754334.1 coordinate 46,594,576, forward strand.
TTTCTGGACAATATTTCGCCTTCGTTCCAGGTGGCTTCTTCATGTCGGATGAAGAATACCCGAAAGTCGATTCTCTTCAACAAAAAGACTCCACGGAAGCCTTCATGGGAACCTGAGATTCACTTAGTTTCATTCGAGTATTATATTCTTACTCGTCAAGCTATTTTAAAATGCGAACATAGTTTCTCTCATAATTATTTACCCTACATTCAGTATGAATGTTGGACATGTACTCGAAATACTTTGCATACATGCAGTTACTAGTATATGTGTAGTATTTTCTATACCAACTCTGGTCTCCCACTGCCCTGTTTCGATTAACCCCTTTGTCTACTATTCCATTGGCTAACATATGGAATACGCTTATTCGTAAAAGATATCTAGCACCGTTTCTGGAAAAATATGGCTTCTGAGTGGAAGTTAGTATCGTAGGCGTTGCTTGATCTGAATGTAATAAAGAAATATATTTTGGGCTGGTTATTACAGCTTTAATCCCTATTCTACTTCATGAATCAATTATGTTGTTTCAGGGCAGTTCTACGTCCTCCTTGTTTTATTGCAAGGATTGTTTTTTTTACTTTTTATGGGAGCTCAACTCTTAGATTAGCAATTGAAGGCATCCTTTTAATACAAATCGAAAAACGAAAGCACTATAAAAACTAGTGCACCGGTTCATTTCCGATTTGTTACCTGCAGTGGATGACTAACTAACTATTTCTCCTCAAAACTACAAACTGCATTTCTCTCCTCAAATCGAACGCTCTATCTAAAAATCCCTACGGTTCACTTTTTCACGCAGAAGGAATTTTTGGCCTATGAATACACCTCGGACGAAGTATATTGCAATCGACTTCGGTCTGGCCTTTTGTATGGAAGTTTTTACCGAGGGTAATTGTATGATGTGTTCGAAGCCAGGAAGTAGAATATTTGGGATTGGAAGTCTCAGCTTCAAGTTGGAAGTACTCATCGTATTGCTGATTTAGATTCTTGTTAAACGATGTTAATATCTTATAGCGTTGCAGTTTAATGTACAGATCAAGCAATCAAAAAATGCCTTTCAATGAATAGAATATTTGCAAATGATTTAAACTGAAAAAAGTTGGAAAAATCGTTGAACACATCTTAAGTCTAAGTACATGAGTACTCTATGTAAATGGTGACTGTGATGAAATTAATTTTCAGAAGAAGAAACTTACATATAGAAGAGTGAGGTATTCCGATGAAATAGTATTTCCATTCGAGAAAGAGGAACATTTTAACTAGGGAAAAAATATAATTTCAACTGTAAATTCCATTTAGGTTATGCGGTTTAAAAGGAATTTACCACAGACGTTATGTAATATCATGTGTTCACTCAGTAAAAATTTCTTACAGGGAATAAGTCAATAACTTATTCATAAAACGGCAATATAAGGATTTGTAGAATTTATTTTTTCTAATTGGAAATCTCAATTTAATTTATATTACCAGGAGGAGGTTATTTATTCGAGCACAATAGTAATGGTGAAATAATGACCTGTGATAATGACGATATTTTGTCATCACCATTTGCTGGGAAAAATAACTGAAAAAAATCTTTTCGGATGTTATGTTTTACAATGTTATATAAAAACCTCGGTATTTTCATGTAAAAACATTTCGAGATATTTGGAAAAAGCCCACATTAAACTATCGAGTCCAAGAATAAACAGTAATTCCGTTTCCTTGTTCTCATATTTATAATAATCGTTATTAAACCTCTATTTCTATTGTTTTTGAGATTTTGGTTTAGCCACATATATTTTCTTTCAGCCAGGCTATACGTATCAGAGGATTGCGTTGCTTGCCAGTAATCGTATTCTAATTAATTTTCAGCTTTCAATAATGACCGTTCATCCATTTTAATTATTTTCAATGATGGACTTTGGGTTTGACTTCAATGCACCATGGGTTCTTCTCCCTTTAAGTTTCTAATTATTTATTCAGAACCTTTTCTTGGTAATGTTAAATTGTATTAATAAGCAGTTGTTTCTTTGATGAAATATGGAAGGTCATTGCAGAGTAATTTTGATATGGAAAATACTAGTAAAATCTGCAACCACTTTGCTCATATATACACATACCGCTTCTATTCAAAAGTGGCGATGTCTTGCAGTGTATTTTGTTTTTATTTTTGGCCTTGAATTGTCAAAAGTATATCTCATAAATAGTACTTCTTTCACCCATAAGGCAACATACCTTTCAATTTTATATGATGCAGATAATGTGGTGTGACGTAGCCGTAACATTGTATCCCTTAGCGATACCGGCGCTGAATTGCAACTGCACAGTAAGGCGCAAAAGTTCCAAAGTTAATTCATTGCTCGGGACAAAATCGTTGAGTAGAAAACTCCCTTCATTACTCAATCTCTTTGGTATCTCTAAGAGCGCTCCGTGTGGAGAGAAAAAGGCTCGTTTACTCGAGACGTCTCATTTACATGATATCATTCCTCATCATTTAATTGGCGCATAATCATGATCAAAAGAGAACCTCCTTTTCGGAAAATTCCTTGGGTATCGCATTGGTCCACCTTTGCCAAATATTTGCGAAAAGCTCTAAGCAGGGTTTAAATTCGGGGGAGGAAGCTTTTATGCATTAAGACGGTGGGCAAGAGGTTGTGTAAGGGCGTTTTAGAGCTTGTGCACCACCACTAGTGCACCTGCGTATTGACTCCTTAAGTTCTTATGTTCAACAGTTGGAGTTAGAGCTACTTTTGTGTGCTTTTATTCAAATTCTCCCTCTTCTGAGTCATCATTCTTCTCGTTTATAACCTTTTTTCTGTACGTCTTACCTTCTTTCTCTTATTTCCATTCATATTTTCTAAGGGCCGATCCGATCATTCAAATTTGCATGAGGATGAACTTGAGCACTCAAGAAGCACTTATATTTTCCAAGAGCTGAGAAGTGCTCGTGATATTTCCAAGGGAACAGAAACGTCAATGAGTATTATCAAAATGCATACTGAATCATTCACTGTTAGTGTCATAGCCATGATAGCAAGGGCTCATTCTGGGGCCTTTAGGGCCTGTTTATTCTGAAAATATACAGAATCTTGGGTTTTCTATGAATCTACCCTCAAATAAGCTAACATTGTTAATAATCAAGCGAATTATTTAAATCTTTATCTTCAACTCTTACCTTCCATAAAGTGTTCTTCGTCCTTCTTCCATATTCACTGATCTGGGAAGGCCTGAGCCTGCTCGTTTATTTAATGAAATTGGTGATCAGCTGTGGATATATTTAGATTAACTTTCCAGCATCTTCGTACGAGGGTGGGTTTGGCTCTGCAACTTCTTTCTTCTTCGTATTTGGTGCATTCGTTTATACTATGGTTGACTGTGTCCTCTACGTTTCCACAGCTGCATACATACAGCAGAATGCATACTCTGAGAAACGTATTGTTTCTCTACGTTTACCTATTTATTAATTTATTTACCACCGAATACAGCACTGGTTGGCCTTTATATCGGAGTATTAACAATCAACAATGGACAAGCACAAACAACCATGGGAAGTGAAAAATTCTCCCCAGGCGGGATTCGAACCCGCGACCTTTGGGTTAGCAGGCGAGGACGTTACCCCACCGCCACCGAGACCGATGACGTTAATTTTGTTCCGAAATTATATATTTCTTTGTTGCTAAATATATACAAATTTTAATTTGGCCATAGATTTAATCCTCTAATTTAATTATACATGCGTCTATATTAAATTAAAAATTAATTATTATACATATAATATAATTTTTAAATAATTTTTCTACAACTATTGTATATCTGGCTAGCTTTTAAGCGCTTTCTTGCATTTTTAGATGATATTGGTACTTTAAATAAAACTGAATTTTCCATTTACTAATACAAGTAATCGGCCCATTTCAATTTTTGACTTAAAAACAAGAAAATATATTAATTATTTATTAGCCGAGTAAATTGTGAATGTTTATAAATAAGTTCCCTTAGCATATACAATATTTTCATTATATAAAATTGAAAGAATTATGTTTCTTATATTTCAAACTTTGTTGAGCTACTCGATCTGTTTCGAGGCTATAATGTCCTCGTCAATTTTCTAGAGGTTTACTGTGAACTGAAGTCTTCTCGATAACGAAACCAGCTCAGCGTCAATGCCAGTCGAGGTACTCAGCAAAGTGTTAAATTTGCGAAGTATTTTCCTTTTGAAGTTATTATGCGTCAATTACACAAAATTAAACTTGCCAAACATCACCTTCATTTTGATACGAGTCGCAGTAAATGTTTGTGCTACTTCTCCGTTTCCTAAATAAAGGTCGATGCTGACTACGTTCTTGGGTTTTATTCTGCTTAAGGCTGTCACGTGAAAATCTAGAAAAATACGCATTTAACATTTCAACATGGTTAGACAGTTGAAAGCCTCCATTATTGGGTTACTGAAATTCTAACAAATCAACGCAACTGAGGCATTTAGAGTTCAAATTCTGCAAAATAATTCTCAATTATTTGGTTTTAAAAATTCGAATATTATTACATCTCGAGTGATTCAACTGCTTCGAGGTATATTTCTGCAGGTTGTCTTTATGGTTTATACATAGTAGCATTATGCAATATAAATATTTTTAATACTGATTTTGACCGATAACCTTGGTTTTACATGTATTTTAAATAAATCCCAATTATATAAAACGGAATCTCTTTTACTCCACTCCGTTTGCATCAAAATATAGGAGATAGAAAGAAATCCAATGCGTATATTCAAGGAATAGACATGGAGAGACATATTTTCAGCTGGCAGTAAGGCTTCCTGCAAAACCTTCTCAGGATTGATACCCTATGATGATGAGTCATAAATTTGAAAAAAAAAGTCTTATACACGCCCTTCCAATGCAGCCAAACTTTTACCCTTCGACCTTTTCCCGCACCATGATAAATACCACAGCATCTACACAAACGATCGCCTTATGACTAAGTTATAAAACTCTCCTAATCACCCCCATTCGAAGAAATGGAAGCCCAGACATCGCTCAGCCGACGAGAGTGAAAGGTTCATTCGTGAAGGCTTTAAGGGGAAAGGATCGTTGGACATCGAGGCGGAAATAAGATTCGGAAGAGGACGGTCAGGGATTGAAAAATAACCGACCATTCTTCCCTCTCACCATCTCCAAGTATTTTATCTCCATTCCACTTCTTCCCAGTATCCACGCCAAAACTCACCCTTTTCCGTTAACCTTTTACAGCTTCCACATCTCCGACAGACCGCGTAAACCCATATTGCATTTCTTCCCATTTCATCCACATACAACCCTCCAATTGCACTCCTCTGCTATACGCTCAGTAGCTACGTAATCCACCACCATGTATTATCTCGGCCTAATAACCGGGCCAACTGTGTCGTCTCAAAGTTCCTCTATCTCGTGACCAATACCACTCTACATAGTAATATCTGCTACACTAGGGTGACCACACTAAAGTAAAATTCTGGAAACCGGGATAACTATGGAATTACACATCCCGAAATCCCTCTGGATTAGAGGATTGTGTTATGGAGATGATGCGGTGTTGATTACTTACACGAAGGATCCTCCCACTACGATCTGCAATGGCACTCATTCCAATTTAATCAAACAGCAAAAATAAATAATTTGGAGATATCTACTGTTAAAGCAAAATCTTTAACGGTAGCTATAAATCCTAGGATATAACTATTAAACAACCATTAGATTGTTGAGCAAGCAACCGTAATCAAGAACTTTGGAATAAAAATTACAAACTATGGAATGCTTCAACAAGAAGTGAAAACACAAATAGAAGATGGGATTCAATAGAATATTTCCGTGCACCATTAGTGATTATTACGATTACAGCGTGACACTAACTTAAGAATCATCGTTAACATGCAATTCACCTCATGCAATTCACCTCTCCTTTTTCCTATTTCCTCACTTTTCATGGGTGGTGTCCTAGCACCTCCTGGCATAAGCCTCTGCGGTGACTCGCAGAGCAGTATGTAGATGTAGATCAGGTGCCCTAAAATATTTAATACGTAGAAATTAACATGAAACAAAAAAAAGATAGGTTGAATGTTTGGCACTACAGATAGACCAATTTTCTGAGGTGGTAGATTAAACCCCTTCCCAGGGACTGAAATATTTATCGCGGTGGAAGGGTTAGCGCACTTAGATGGTCCCTATGTATGAACTGGCCTGAGTACTAATAACTGCTCCTGGTAGGGCAACTCATTTTAGATTGATTTAAGGTTAGGATACAGACGAATAGAAGTCCGCGTAGCGTCTGTTCCTCTTTAAGTTGAATGCAGAGTCTTACCCCAGTGGGGTGGCCTCTCACGTTATGGTGTCACGTAAAAAACATTATTGAGATAAGCCACGTAATACAACGTCAATTACTTGAACCTGTAAATTATGGACTACTAATCTTGGATCCATGGCCTGCGGTACGAGCCAGGCCACCGCAGTTATCAACCATGCACGGAAGCAGACGCAAATGTAGTAGAAAAATGGAATACACTGAAGACGATCGCAACCATCAAAAAATAGATATAATGTTTTAGAACTATAGTTTAGGCAAGAAATTTATAAACTGTATGACAACAAATGGAGAAGGTGGAAGTACACATTATAGGTCTGTGAGATAGTGTAAACACAGAGCTAGAAAAGAATTAACCGGGAGACAGGCTTGGAAGAAAACAATGAAACCATGGGAGCCATGATAGAAAGAAAAGATCAACTCCTTGAAGAAAATTCAAATGAAAGAGTATACGCATTTTTAACATTTAGAAACTAACCGACGATAGTAAGGAAAACGGTGTTTAAACGATACATTACAAGACAGAAAAGTTTTTGTTTTTAGAACGAAAAGAGATCCAAGAGGGGTGGAAGGATTATTTTGAAGAGCTTCATGGTAAGAAGATAAAACCTAGTAAGGTAAACACTGAAAAGGAAGGTGGTGCCAACAAGGAAAACAACGAGCTGAGTATCCTTCATATTGTAATATAGAGAGAAATTAGGTTCATGAAACGGAGAAATTTGGTAGTATTAGAGAATATACTCGCTGAGTTTGTAAAGTGTTTGGTGAGGAACGAGTAAAGAAAACATTTTGTAACTGTTTGTAGGATTTATTAGGATGGAGTGTGGTCGTAGGAATTCATGAAACCTTTTTTATCGAAGGAGAGCAAGGAGAAAACAAAAATATTATAGGACAATTGATATAATGTCACTCACGGCTAAAAGAATTCGTATGAATATTATGTATATTTGGTTTAATTTGAGTAGAATTATGCTCAGGGTGTTTCAGGGTAGTTATAATGTGCATAAATTATGAAATAATTTAGCCATGGCCACAACTAATCCCGCAATGCACTTTGGAAAACCGGAAATTCAACTCAATTTTCAAAATATAAATGCAATAAGTCTGAAAAGCCTGTAAGGGTCTTACTCATGAAGTTCTCTTCAATCAATCTCCTTCCCTTACCCCTGCTTTTCAAGCCACATTTGTCATCCTCTCTCACCCACCCTCCTCTTTAAATGGCCTATCCGTACGAACCGCCTACTGGGTCACTGCAGCCCACCCTCTCAATCTCTTGACTGCGCATACCGTATTTCATTCACAACATAAGCAGCCATAACCTGTATAACGGGAACGTCGTCTTCTTGAGTACTTATCGTCTGCCATCCCCGAAACATTTTGGGGAACGGAATGATAATTTTCCACGATATGAATTTTGGTCTGGTATCGTCCCCCAAGAATGTAGTCTGGGAGGTTCTCTCGCGTATTCGTTTTGGTTAAAGCGGTGATCTTGTTCTGTCTTCTCGAGACCTATGTGGACAGGTCATTTATCACTCTTACAATTTTTTCATTTATGCCAGCCATTTCTTTCCAGGGGGTCAGCACCAACTTCTTCGAATGATCTCATTTGGGTGTTTTAGTATCAGCCGTTTTGTTGGACATTACACCATCTCATGTGTCCTCTCGTGTAAACATTTATTCTAAAGAAACTTAACGATGACATAAATAAAATGTATATGTCATAAACGTAGTACCATCGTCGCAATTCATATTGACAACGCAGGCATTTAATGTATTGATTAATTTAAAATAGCTCATTGCATCGTCGATGTAGCTTGAAAACGTATGCCATCAACGTAAAAAAATAGTATCATGTTTTTTCAACGATGGCGTTTGAAAAGACAATGGTGATAGTATAATTCGTGCAGACTCCATATATATGTCTGCTGACGTTTAAAAAATATAGCTCTAAAAGATGGCTCTACTCTTCAAAAGTTATAATTTTTCACTTCGAGACCACTTGTCATTAGTTTAGAAGATGTAATGGAAACGTTAATAGAAGTGCATTTTAAAATGTTGTTGGAAAAATATTTTTAACATTCATTTTAAATTGCCATCAGTTCATACATTAGTACATTATTAACTTCTTGTGCCGTTTTCTTTAAATCATTATCTCATTGTTTTTTTAGATACGTGGGGTTTTCGTCATCATTGTTATTTAAACACAACGCAAAATAGTGAATCCAGTGCCGGCAGGGATCTATAAGTTTATTTTTGTCCATGAAAATGGCTGGGGGGAATTTTATGTTTACGGACGTGATCAAGACAACACTTCGATCGCATCTTGAAAAAAATTTACCGTTCGGCAAGTCAAGGAAGGCTGACAATCCGGCGTTGTAATTTGGAATTTGCAATTGGTTGAAAGCACGTATTTTTTTCTTGACCATGGATTTTAAATGTAATATATTATATATGGTGAATCAGGGTGGGCAGTTATAGGTCGCGGGGTACGGCAAGTGTACCCGTTGTCGCCTTTACTTTTTAACATCTATGCTGAGGAAATGGTAAGAGAGGCATGGGATGAGGTAGATGTGGGAATGTAAGTAGGAGGCCAGCGGATAAAGTCGGTTAGATTTGCAGACGACCAGGCGTTGGTCAGTTGGTCATCGAAAGGATTGCAAACTTTAGTAGATGCACTGGAAATGCAGTGCGAGAAATACGGGATGAAGATTAATAATAAGAAAACAAAAGTAATGAGATTCTGTAGGACAAAGAAAGCGAAGCTGGTAATAAGAGTAGGAAGTCACAAACTGGAGCTAGTAGAACAATTAAATTACCTGGGCAGTACGCTAGAAGAAACAGGACATAGTAGCAAAAACATTAGGAGGAGAATAGCGCTAGCGAAGAAAGCGTTAAATAATAGAAGGGAGCTGATGACGGGTATCTTAAGTAAGGATGTAAAAAAGAGGCTGGTGAAGAGCTTGATATGGAGTGTGGCGTTATATGGAGCAGAAACGTGGACCTTGAGAAAGGAAAACGAATATAGGCTGAAGGCTTTCGAGATGTGGGTGTGGAGGAGGATGGAGAAGGTGCGTTGGACGGAAAGGAAGACAAAAGTGCTTGACATGGTGGGCGAGGAGAGGAAACTTATAGATGAGATTAGGGGAAGACAGGGTAGGTGGCTGGAAGGGGAAATGAGGGACGGTGGTTTGCTGAAAGCCGTGATAGAGGGTAGGATGTTGGGTAAACGGGGAAGGGTAAGGAAGAGAATAGGTTTTATGGACGGGATGAAGAAAGTTAGGACTTATGCTGAGATGAAGAAAGAAATACTATAAGTAGAAAGGGCACGGCACGTGTAAGAGTTCGTTGGATATTCTCTGACTTTCATCACAACCTACCTCTAACCGGTAGATTACTGTAATGAATGAATAAATATTAAATTTTATAAAATATATCTCTCCAAATCCAATCGATTCTTCTTCTGTCTTCCTAAGTTTCAAGTGGCGACGGAATAAAAAAAATAATTCTTTTGAGGTCAGAAACTTAAAGATAAGTGGACGAATCATTCGAAGAGCACGCAAGTCAGAAAATTGTCCATAATTTTACAAATAAATTTGCCTTATATTCACTCATGTAGCTGAATAGGCAGACTATTCATCATTTCTTCAATTAAATATGTTGTGATTAATCTCGAAATTTATATTTAATCGCGCTTGAATCATAATATTATTCTTTGATTATATTAACGCTTACCCAGACTGAACTCATTGATGTTCTTTTTATCGCTTTATTGAAAAAGCCTTGAAGAACATTCAACGCTAAATTGTTGTTTTTGTAGTTCCGTATTTTTATTTAATTTCTTAATAGGGATTTATTATATCTAACATAGATATATATTTCAGCGTATGAATTCGGTTTCAGGGCTGATTGAAGGCATTCTAATTTCATTAGTGGCATATATTTTGCATGAATAATAACAGCGCAATAAAAATGACAATTAATATTTACAATTTTGCATGAAACTTTATAAAATGCTTATATTTCTCCAATATGAATTTTTAACTATTGATTTTGCAAGTTTTATGTAATTTGGAATACATTGTTTATTTATGGATTATCTGTATTATTCAAATTAATTTTTGATATTTATGATTAATCTCTGTAAACAAGTTATGGCCCTTTTATTATTTAATTCCACAAAAAGGTTTTTCCTCCTTCATTATCGATTGCTTTGTTTCAATTATCTTTCCGTGGTGGGCTCTAAAAGGAAAATGCCTCTTATTTTATTTGTGCATTACAAACATATTTTTATCACAAATTCCAGTTTGTCATTCAATGTGGTTCCAGTATTACATAATACTTTTCTAACTAAGTGCCTTACAACAATGAAACCGAGATAAAAAGCTTTAAGGGTCCTAATTGAAAATTACAAGTATTGTTACTCACGAGTAATAAGGTGAGGCAATTCACCAAGAATATATTTTGATTTGATCATTTTCTTAAAATATTTCCAAATTCCTGATTTAATATAGGTATTACCTAGTCGTGATAGAAGGTCAATGTCATGCTTTTTTGTGACACAAAATCTCTTTATAGTGACTTTCAACAATTAATATTTTGAGCACTCGTGCATCTAGAGACATTGGATTCCATGGAGTAGATACTAGTGACCGATAAAGAAATGCACACGGACATTGGAACATTCTTTCCTGATTAGTTACGCATTTTGATTTACATGCTGCTGAAATACGGCAATGAAGTACGTGCCAATTGTCATAAAAATAAATTCAACTTGACCGGGAAACGGGCCACATTCTCTTCACTTGCCGCTAGTTAGTGACACCTGCACATTGGTATGGAAAGCAAAAGGTCAGCTTTTCGATTTCCGATGCCAAAATGATCAATTCTCATTTCAATGAAACAAGGTTAACAGTTTATAAGAATTTTTCTCTCATGCCATACTCATTCCTTCTGACCATTGCCCACTATATCCCATTGGCCCAATTCAAGCTTCTTACCCTCCTCTCTCTTATTTCCACCTCTGCCTATAAAATAAATTTTAAAATGGTTTTATATGTTGACGCAAAGCTGACATTATAAGTTTTAGCCTGATAGGATCCATTTCATCAACATTCCTATTTTATTTCTAAGGAAATCAGGAGACCTATGGTTTCTGCCACTTTGTTTTAAATCTCAACATAAGTTTTGGTGGTATTGAGGTAATCTCTAATTATAAATACATCATCTGCAAAATTATACCAATTATTATTATTAATTAGAAGATGACCTACCGCTTAAGGTAGGTTTTAAACGGAAATAAGTCAAAATCCTCTTGACTTTCACATGTCCACCAAAACACATATTTATCAGTTTTTAATGTCCAAAGACATGAAACCCTTAATGGACGAGTAGCCTTAAGCCGGAGTAATGTCATGTCTGTATCATTGTTTCACTTATTTTTTGACATATTTTGTTACACTGTGCATCAACAAATAAATAAACAAATCCAACTTGACTTGAGATTTAAGTCAGAAGGAGGGTGGGTGGCAGCGTGAAATACGGGATGAATATCAAGCAATTTAGTTGTGATTCCTCCCTTCCAACTTTTCCTTCATCTCTGCCCTTCTCTCTCAGCGTTTCCTTCCTCGTCGTACTGCGAGGCGTCGTCATCCACAGGCACGCACTCCCTGACTGCATCGTCTCCGCCGTTCTCCTTCGCCTCTGCGATCCCTAGCAATTTCCTCTCCCGTCTCCGCTTTCCGCCAGCCGTTCTAGACCCTGAGGGTCTGTCCCTTTCTCTCTCTTACAACAAGCCCAGCGACCGCACACGCCGCGCGTATGCCTTCCGCTTCAACCTTTTTCGACCCTGTGCTTGGGCGTGGGCCCGTGGCGGAATTTTCCGTCTTCTCGCCTCCCACATTTCCACAGATGCCGCGCCAGTCATTCATCCTCGGCTCCCGCGTTCAACCTTCAACGTTCACTGAATTCGAGAACTCAATAAAATACAAAGGAAAGCCGAGTGCTTAGCGCAAAACCATAAACGGGCCAACAGGAAGGGTGTCGTGGATTTGGGTTGGCCTGTGGTAGGAGTCGCTAGAGACTCAGAGGTTTCACACAACGTCATATTTATTGCAAAAGTACAATCACACGGCCTAGGAGAAACGCCGTTAACAGCAGTAGCCATCAATATGAAGATTGGTTTTCAGCAGCTCTTCGCTCTACTCTCCTGTCTGCCAACTGATTCATTCTTATATAATTATTCACTTTGACATCTTTCATAATATGGCTGATACATTCCATTCTTGGTCTCCCTCTCTATTTTTTTCCATTCATATTCCCTTTCAATATTGTTTTCAATATGCTATTTTCTTGCAAAATGTGTCCAATAAGTTTGTAATTGTTTGTTTTCATTGTAATTCTTTTCACTCCAAATCTTAGTAGGACTTCTTTGTTAGTGAATATCTTCGTCCATTTGATCTTCATTACCATTCGGTAAAATAATACCGAAGCAGGAAGTTCCTCATACACATAAGTGAAAGCATGGGGTTACATCACTGTAGATACGTCACTTGTTCATTTCATCATGAGGAATCGAAGTATAGCACAGAATAATTTGATTCGTGAATTCAGAAAAATGGAAAAGAAAACCTCATTCTTTGTTGAATACTAATACTATTGAATAGGAAGATCCTTTGGGAGGACTTGCCTGGGAGGCGTTATAGACGTTAGGCGTTATAGACTAAGGTTACCAGAACGATTTTTAAAACACAAGATTCATATTGACATTTTTTCCCTCCGCATACTCGTAAAATATATATGAGCGATGTAATAAGAGATTCACTGTCGTTCCGATCCACAGCATCAACATTCTCATGTTGCTCCAAGAGTGTTTTTGCTACAAGCATATTCTTTTCCTCGCAGACCTGTACTACATTACTTTCTCCTTTACCACCGTGTCCCTCAACCAACTTACACTACACTACAGAAATCTTCCCTACGATTCAGAAATAAATTAGTTGTAATTTCATTTGTGGAAAACTATATACTAATAAATATAATAATGATTATTGGCACAATCGATAATTTGTTGACCATCGCTAGAAACAGCAAGCTACGTAAAATTATATGAATATATTTTCCATTTATTTAAATATTCCTAACGAAACACATGTAGAGCAAAGAGGCGATATCATGTAGTGACGTGAAATCAATGAGAAAATGATCATTCGACATTTTCCAATCCCTTTTTTAAAGGCTCTTATTGATGCCTTCGGTGAAAGCATATATATTCGCTTTTGTAATTGACTTTAAAAGAAATTTGGTATCATGTACATTACTCAAATATGAGAAATAAATTGAATGCAGGGGAATTTCTGTAAAGCGCTAGCCTATTAAGACCTTTGATCTCGTTCTCACATCTCCTTTATAGCAAATTTTGAAGTCAGCGTTTAATATTTTTGATCTATAAGTGGAGAGGTTCGCATTTGGAGAATCAAGCATGGACGTGGTGCCGGAAATCGTTGGGATAAAGGTCGTTTCGCTTAAGTAGTCATTCAATTCATTTGGCACGTGTTCTGCTTCTGAGATCGGTTTTCTCCTTTTCATATTCCCCGTATTTAGTTTACCACTGGGTGGGTAATCGACGTTCGTAATTTTCGCATTTTTGGTCTGCCTTAAATATTTTATGTCATTTAATTTAGAACTCTGCTTCCCTTTTAGGCGATGTGAAAGTCTGCGTGGGTCGTTAGCCTTTTATTGCCTTTTGCACTCGGGGCACTTTTAATTGAATATTAATTAAACCTAATCGAATCTACATTTCGATAGTCTGAGAAGAAGCGTTCACAGCTCAAATATGTTTACCAACTTAAACTATTCTTCGATTAATTAATCTATTCTTGGAGTTCATTTTCATGCAGAGCAGAAATTAAGTTCTCTCTCAGGTTTCATTGTTAACTTAATAAAGTCGTTTGTAAAATGGCCAGGCCTCGATGCTGCCTTTGTAGCCATTTTTATCTTTCGGAAGCTGTTGTTTTCATCTCTCCATATTAGTTACAGTTCGCGATTGATTTTACACTGAGAAGTAAGGATATTTTAGGTCATCCTCTAGTCTTCCCAGCACTTTTCCTTCCAGTATGATTTTAATGAACTCGTTATGTCTTATTAGATGACCAGCGGTTTAATTTTTCTGGAGTGAATTGCTTGTAGAAGCGGTCTTCTTCAACTCATGTTCAAACTTGTTCATTTGTTTTCCTCGTGAACCAACTTGTTTTTGGAATTTTTCTCCAGAACCACATCTTTTTCTTGTCCATCAGATATCCATGCTTCACAGCCATACGGGAGCACGCTCTATACGAAGGTCTTTACAAATCTTTTCCTTCTGTAAATTGAGAGTTAGTTGTTTATTACGAGGGTATGCTACCTTTCAAATCCATGTTTATCCAGGGTAATTCTTCACTTAGCATCTTTTTGCTTTTATTTTTATTCGTTACTTGACTTCAACAAGGAGCAAAATACTTTAACTTGATCTATGGTTGACTTTCCTAAGTTCATTTTTACTTCTATGTTGCTCCTTGACTTATTTATCACCATCTTTTTATTTTTTTTGTGTTGATATTTAGTTTCAATTTGTCCAGTTCTTTTTCGTGAGTCTCTGTTTCTATCCTTTTCTGAATCAGCAAGAACAACAATGTCGTCACATACCGGATACTATGGATGGGTTTTCCATATACATTTATGCCCTTACTCCTTAATTTTGTTTTTCTTTTCAATTGCTTCTTCTATGTGCAGATTCAATAGATAAGGTGAAAGAGGCAACAGTGTATCACACTTCTTTTTATGTTGGCTTCTTCTCTATGCTCATTGATATTAACTTCCGTGGTGTGAGATTTATAATAACTGAGAATTAGTTTTCTATACACCCATTATAATTTTTTCATTACTTGTTGAGGTATAACTCGGGATTATTCCATCATTAGATTTATGACCATAAGGTATTTCTCAAGTCCTCGGTTCTATTAAGGGTGTAACTATATGTGCATACGTAAAATTTCTTCTTCTTCCTTGAATGCTATAGCCGTCCATGGGTTTTGGCTTCTACAGCAGTTAATGCCATCTTTTTATTTATTTTGTAGCTCCTTCCAATTAGTAATATATATTCTTCATAACCACTCAATATAACATCGTCTCTCCATAATTTCCTAGGTCACTTAGGACTTAAGGGACTTGCGATTTAATGAAACGGGCTATGGTTAAATCCTTCATCAGTTCTATCGATTCAATATTTTCCTTAATTCTCATTTTACCTCTTACTTTCTGTGTTGATACAAAAGTTGTGCAACTATGTTTTTATGTGCTGCCGTCCATGTCTCGCAGCCGTATATTACAGCTGGTCTTATTACTATTTTGTAGGCTTTATGCTTGCCTTGTACATTAGTTGTGTAGTACGTAGATATTACCGCGGATGAAAGTTCATCTGGTCCTAGGATCGAGGCACGGTACTTCAGCTGGCCGGGCCAGTGTGCAGATCGACATGTAATTCTTTCGCAATCTTGGGTACCAGGCTGACATTGGTCTGAAAGTACAATGACCCTTGGTTTGATATCGGATGTCGGTGAACATTATTTCGTTTTTAATCATGCATATTTAATTTTCGTATTTATTGGCTGACCTAAGCTTGAAATTCCTTTGGATTTTATTATTACTTATGACCAATAGTTTTTTCAAAACGAATACTTTTTTCAAGAAAAATTTAAAATAATCGTAGCCATTTTATATGTTACACTTCACTTTTAAGGTTTCACTGGTAAATAAATGGAAATTCTAATTACCTTATATAAAATCTATTTATTTTTCTCAGAGTAAACTATATCTTGACATGAAGATTACATTTAAGCGTTGTTTATTTTAAGTTTTTACAAATATCAAGTTGTGACATTAGCAACAACGACAGTTGCAACTAGTTTACTCAGGATGAATATATTCTGCGCGTCAATTAATTACTTGATTACTCGGTCTAATCCCCCGTGTCTCAGCCCTATTAGCTTTTAAAGATACATCTTTTCAGATTTAGTTTACTCCTCCGATTCGCAGCTTTACAGCACCCGCAAATTGCCTTCCGCGCTGTAGGATAATGTCAAAATATTTATGTGCATTTTGGTTCATAATAAAAAATGAGGCAGCCGACTTGTGTTCAGGGGATTATAAATTCCATCGTCTTGTTTCCCTTCCCCAACGAATAAAACCGCTACGTCACCATCCAGACCGGGATGAAAGATATATTTCCGAGAGGTTATGAAATTTGTGATATCTTCCTCCGTTTTTCTTTTTTTTTCCTCCGAGACCTTCTCCAGATTCCTATCTATTCGTTTCCAACCCTGGTTTGCTTTCACAACCCCACACCCAACCCTGATTCCACCCTTCCCCTGCCTTCCCCTTGGGACTTTCCCTAATCACGTCGGCCAGATCTGTATGCCCTCTCTGACTCCATTTTTGGTGCTTTTCCCAGACGCTGGAAGATATTTTGTTGCACATAACTGAAAATATTGGTACATCAACGGTAGAAATTGACAATTCTTATTTATTTACACATTTACGAGTATATTTTTCTCGAGGGTGGGTAATAAGTTAAAAACTCAACTATTCTTGGCCAGTTATTCAGAATTTAAGGAGTTTGATCTTTAGGGCTAAAGCAGGGTACGTAAAGGTCAGCAATGCTAGATAAAAAACACAATAGGTTTCATACACAAGGATATTAAAGTGTGCAAAATGTCTCCTTTTATTACCTAATAAGGATTATTATGAAGCATCCACATCAGTATGTATATGTTTTATTGCAATATCTTATAAGATGGATGCAGAAATTGCCGTGAGATAATAATAGGTGTCAATATTTATAGGTACTTTTTATATTTATGTATAATAATTATTATTTTTTGGTACTGCTTCATTGACCTTTATATATCGTGTTGTAGTCTTGAAGATGGAAATTATTAGATTTGGATATGTTGACCAAGAACTGTTGAGGTTTTATCATCCGTCCTTCCCAACAGAAAACGTTACTCTTTGATGAGGTCCACATAAAAACCGGATCAACATTCCCAATAACATTTATTTTTATCAGGTAAGAGAATAATGATAAGGGTTTCCACTTCTGGTAATCATGTAGGTGTGCTTGCAAGAACCCTGATTTTCCATTCCAATGGCCTATGCTAGAATCACGTCGGTTGCGGATATCTACAGTGGTATTCCGATGTGCGTGCATAGAGAACCTAAAGTTCCCCGTTTATAAAGTACTCCGCCCCGCCAAAGTTTCTGGTATCATCGTCCTCCTATGTCTAGCTCACCAGCTGTCCTGAGAATCTCTTGATAGTTTGAATAGTACGATTTGTTATCGCAGTTTGCCGTGTCATCGATTGGGTTTATGGAGGATAGGAAGGGAGTTTTTGTTTAAATGTGAATGTGGGAGTGGAGAAGGGGAAAGTTAGGGGTTTGATGTTTAGCTGAGTGACCAATTTCATAAAACAAAGATTTTTTAATCGTTGGTTTTCAGTAGCGATAAATCTACATATGAATGTCTGTAAAACTGGTTTTAGACATGCTTATTAAGGGGATAGTCTTAAGATTTTTCAGTGGTATTTTTTTAATGAACAACGTGGCCCCTCTTTTCCTGCCTATTATAACGTTCTTAGAATAATGAAGCCTGCTTAATATGTTAGTGTTCCCTCCTTTTGTAGAAAGTTGGACAATGCCGGTGCCTGGACTTAAAATAGGTGGATGGAGAAAATAATATGTTGGGATGGAGCTGGGAGAAAAGGTTTGATGTGGAGAAGGCAGGGAAAGATAGGAGGAAGATTCAGAAGAGTACGCATTTTGTATTCTATTAAGGACTGTATAGAATTGTACGTAGGAAATAAAGTTATATGTGGGGGTAGAGATATTTTTAGGAACTAGCGGCATGTTAAGAAAGGCGGTAGGAGAGTAGCATTGATTCGTCAAAAAGTAGAGATGGGACAAGATCCTATGTTTATTGGTGAATGTCAGTTCGTAGCTAAATGTATTCGCGCCGGTGATGACGGGGTTAAACCCTCCCCAGCCAGCCCTAGGATCACGGGTTTGAGTCCAGCCTGGGTGGATTTATCTTCAACCAGGGAATGGTTGCGCCTTCTTCTATTTTTAACTGTCAATTATCCGAATTGAAAGCCCTTAATGAGTTGTTTTCGGTGGTTGTGAAAAATAAATTAAAGAATAAATTATTACAAAAAATTGCGAAACAAGTAAAAAACTTTTTTCTCTCGAATCACTCAAATCCCATATTTTTACAGTTTTAAGAAGAAAAAATTAAATGATATTATTTAAAATTAAACTCTTTATTCGATGAAAAATTAGAAATCTGTGTGTACTGAATCACAGATTCAAGAGAAGAATTATTAAAAAGTTCATTAATATTTATCCAAAATGCAAACATCATTGAAGATATAGCATAAATCTTCATTTACAAATTGTTACATAAATACTTCAACTTGATGCTTCAACTGAGCGTCAGTATAACTATAGAAATCTTTTCAGAGTATTTATCTCAAATGACTAAAGATTTTAAAAATTTAATACGCCGAAATTTTCGAATTAAGTTCAGAATTAAGTTAAAATGTTTTCGCCCATCTAATTGTGGTATTTTAAGGTTGATAGCGGGGACCTGCGATACCGTCATCCCTCTGGCACATTGTATTTTGACTTTCTCCGCCTCTCTTTGCGCGATCATCCGCATTCGTTTTTCCAGTTGTTACTCTTCCGTGCTAGCCCTCGCTGATAGCTGATCTATCTTTTCGTCATTCTCCTGAAACCTATCAAACATAGTACCTAATATTCTTCTGCTTTCCTCCGTGCCGCTCTCCAATTCCCTTATTGTCCCTTCTCGCAACCTCTCCACTTCCTCACGAACTTCAGTCTTTTCTTTCCTTACATTTTCTTGTAATTCCTCTACTTTCGCGCGAATTTCCTTCCGCCCCTTCCCGATGCTTTCGTTGCAGGCGGTGAACGTTTCATTCAATTCTGCTTTTGCTGCTTCTCCTCAACATGATGCTTCAGCCCCCGATGTATTTCTGCTAACCCTTCCACTTTCTTATTTATCATTGCTCTTAGTAGTTCTTCTCTGTTCTTATCCCTCTCCTCCTTGTTTCTCTCTTTCTCCTCTCTTACTCTCTTCTCCTGCTGCCTCTGTTGTTCCCGAATTATCTACTTCTCTTCCAGCCATTTAATTATGTTTGAATCGGCTGCCGGCATCTCCACAATTTTGAATCGGTAGGTATTAATATTTATTCCCTTCTCCTCAAACGCGGATTTTAACCTCTCTATTAATTCCCTCTTTGTACCCACGGCATTCAGCTCCAGCTGTTTTATTTCCTCTTGGATCTCCGCCTTCTTTAATTCAATAAAACTCTTCAGAATCGTCGCCATTTTGCCCAACCTGAAACGTCCTAACCAGCGAGTTCACTTATACTGTTGGTGCGTGTAATTTTAACTAATTCCCGCGCGTTAATTTTCACGTAACTCCCTTTCTCCCAGGTTATCCTCGTGGTATAAAATATTAACGTGGCCCAACAATAATTCCTCCGCGCACGTTAACCTAAATGTGTCTTCCTTGACCTAATAAAGCCCTACTAGACCTAATTAGGCCTTTCTTGACTTAATCGAGCTTCGCGTTGGCGCCAAAATGTGATACAACCTTCTCACGTTTTTCTATTACACGTATTTTTACTATTTTCTATTATCGCCGTACTTCGATACACCCTTTATTTAATACATCCCTTTTTATTTATTTCTTTGCCTGGCTTACTCAGCGAAATAAAGCATGAGACTTATTTTAAACATAAATTACCCTTTACTATATTAAATTCATTGCGTAATATTAAATTTTACAATAATTACATGCAATTGATATATGTATCATTTCCCAGTTAGATCTCTTTTCACAAAATGAAGTGGGCATGAATGCTTAATGATTATAATTCCTTTTAAAGTCAATTTTCCTTTTGCCCACTCTCTCTTCATCAATCAGCTTAACACTTTAAATCAACACATAAACACATTACACAAAATATATGTAGTTACGATACAGATGGTCTCCTTTCCCTCGGATGGCGTCTTGTGTCCTACACTACCCAGTGGCGTCGTTGGGCTCCCGCTATTTCCTATTTGAGCAGCCAGGTAGTCTCGCCTCTCTTAAACCGCTGTCCAGATTAATTGGCTATCGGGATGCACCCGCGTGAATTTATTCTAATTCTTAACTTGAATTAAGATATAAAAGGAGTGCTTCGTCTCTCTTTAACTGTCTCGTCTCGGGACGTCTTTCCTTGCGCGTCTTGCTAATTCAGAGACTCCATGGACACTCTCCTATGACGACTAACTCCCATTGTTACCTCCCTTCTCCTTTCCCCGACTTCTCCTCACGTGAACCCGTAAATCCACGCTATAGGTTTCCCTGTCACCTAGGCGATTTTGCATGTTTATAAAGTATATTGTTCCCCCCTTCCACCGGGAGTTCAAAGCGGAGTAGAAATGCCCAACATGGCTGACGTCGATTGTTAATTTAGTGCCTTATGCACCACATGGCGATTTCGCCCTCAACATGGCGGTTTCACCGTTATGTTACAATATATACAACCTTAAACTTCCATACATTTCCATACAAATGTTGAGGAATGAGTACCACTGTATAATGTGGAAGTAATTCAATAAATTATTATTAAAAAATAATATGGGCTAATCCGCAAGACTGGATTCGTTTCTTCGGAGGGAAATGTGGGACCCTCCACACTGATGACAACTGCATAGCAGAATAGTGACTCGAGAAGATACTCCAGCCCAGTGAGTGTGTGTGTGTGTGTGTAGCAGGGGACGAAGGTCCTTTCGATTTCGTATGTGCGTTCTTTGTGTGACGGAGATAGAACAGGAACCACTACAAGCAAACAACTATGTGTGACAGCCTCACCGCATGGTAAACTATGACGTACCGGAAGGTCCATAATTTCTCCAGTAAGTATATTCTTCCGGAGGAAAGGAATGATATTTTTCGGATTACCTTTCTTTATTTTACCCATGTAGGATACTGCGAGAAAATGCTCACACGTCCCTTTTTAAATCAATAACAAAATTCTATAATATCCGATGCATTAACAAATTCACCGTAAGGCCATATTAAACATCGAACAACCTTGGATGTGGAAGAGGGTAAGGGTTATAAGGGCTCCCGAGGAATATCGAGACAGTTGGTGGGAAAGGGAGGCGGATTGGAATGGTGCCATTTGGGAGAGCGAGACGGAGTATCATGAAATGGTAAAATATGGGCGGATGGGAGCGGGAGTGGGGGTCGGGTGAGATGGGTGATGGGACATTTTTGGGGAGTGGAGGGGAGCGTCCTCTGTAAGGGCGCCTGCGTGATGGAAGCTTGACGGCAGAGGAAATAAGCAGGATGTGTAAAGGGGGGAGAGCACGGGGTTGGTCGAAAGAGGGGAAGGAAGAAGGGAGATGACGGAAGGGGGAGGTGGTTGGCGCGCAAGGAGGAGGAATTCCCGCGGTGTAGGGAAGATTGGAAGGCGCAAGAGGGGATGAGCTGGAGGAGTGTGTAGTGGTTGTGCGTGTAAATATCTTGAATAGGAGGGCCAAGGGGAAGAACTTTAAACGAGGTCCTACCGCCAAATGATTTATGCATCGTTTGGTTATTTGGGGGAGACAATCCAACAACTGAGGCCATCTGAAGCTGGGAAATTTAAACACGAAAACTAGGTCATGAAAAATAAAGTTTACCGTTTATACCCGAGTGTATCGCGATGCTTTCTCTTCGGAAGATAATTTTGGAAAATCATATCCGAACTATTTCAGAGCAGTTGTTACTTCAAAGACCAACCGTGGCCATTTACTTATGAAAACATTGTGCAACATCAATAACTCTTCCCTTTGAGTTTTCTACCAGCTGATTAGTAGGCTTTGGACATTCCTTATCCTAACATCCCAAATTTTGGTACATCATATCGCTTTCCCTCCTATAGATTTCCCGCCATTAGATCCATCTTAATTCCTCATATCGTCTATCTCTTCTTATTTCGTCTAGAATTCCTATTCTTTTCCATCCTCTCACACGTTTCCTCAATGTTCTCCCCTCTATCGCTCTCTTCAACATGCCCTCTCCTCTCGAAACTTCCTCCATCCATCCCTTTTGCCTTCTCCGAACCTCCATCGCCACCTTCCTCTCCTCTCTAACCATATTCAATAATGCCTCGTTCGTCCTCCTCACCGTCCAGCTCACCCTCTCCACCCTTCTCCAAACCCACATCACAAATCTTTTAAGTTTACTTGCATCCTCCCTTCGTAATGATAAAATTTCGTACCTATACAGCGCCACGCTCCATATTAGAGTTTTCACTAGCCTTTTCCTTGCGTCTCTTTTCAGACCACCCTCACTCCCCATCAATTCCCCTTTTTTTGAAAATGCGTCTTCAGCCACGGAATTTCTACATCTTATGCCTCTCTACCACTAGACCCATTCTCCTCCAAAATTTAGGTCCTGATAATAATATATAACATATTACCCCAAATTTATTGCGATGTCCTCACTTCCATACATACCTTTGAAAATTCACATTCGACGAATTTTCGCGTAGTTGCAACTGTAAGGAAAAATGGAGGTATTTTGCTTCAGAATGATTTCAGGGCAGGTAGATTTTTGTCTTGTCTCTCGCAGTGACGATGGAACTTCAATAGGAGAAGGATGAATATTATTGAAAAAAATATTTATCAACAGAATTAATCGTAGGAAAAAGTGTATGGAAGAGAATGATTATACAGGTTTTTTTTGGCCAATAATGCATAATATGATTCTCCGGGTAATTATCTTTAGGCCCCTCTTCCTTTAGGCATTCATGTAGCATCCTACATTCCTTTCCCTCTTCAATTTTCGTTTTTTTACCCGAAACCTCACTAATTATCACTTCAAGTAGTTAGTACATTCCGTCTTACTCTTCCTCCGTGAGGTTACTCTAAGAACGGGTCATTATAAACCTGATGGTGATAGCAAAATTACAAAGGTAAGGACTGAGGGAGGATTTTTACCGGCCGATGATGAATGCAAATTCTACTCAGGTTACACATCGGGTCAGGTCCACCATTTCCGCCGACGTCTTTATGGCTTTTGATGGCCCTTTTGCCCATGATGACAACCCTTTCCATCAGAAGCAGTGAAGACGATGAGCTAGTCAAACAACGAGACGTGGGCAGAGATAGAGGACCTGACCCGATCTGTACACCGAGAAAATTTTAAATTTAGAGCAACAAATATTACATTTTATATCAGATTAGAGTTAATATGCGTCAATTTTTTAAACCCTGCAACTGCTAAACAAACTTTAAGTTACATGTGTTAAATATATCCTTTTCACTTGTTATTTCATTGCACTTGCTCTTTTCTGTACATTGATTTCTCCATTACGTTAAGTTAAATCTTTGTGGACTCTGGCTTGGATGACAGCAGGAGTTAAAAATGGGCGAGTGTACTTTACAATATTCTGATCATCCCAAGTCTTTACTTTTCTGTCACTCTTCCTTTCTCTTCTCATTTACCTTTTATCCGTAATCCTCTTTCTTTATGCACCTCACTTCTTGTCCTATGTTGCTTCCTTCGTATCCTTGGCCTTTCTCTTCCGTCTCCCAGTCTTTGAAGATGACTTCGTTTCAACATCCAATATATAACGTCGTGGTGGAGGCTTTTGCCGTAAAAGCATGGGAGTTTCATTTATTGGGGATCTCGGAGGGAGAGTAAACGATACGTTCCATGAAGACCGCATATTAAATGTTTTGGCTGAAACTGCCGCATCCTTTTGCGCAACTACGGTATTTCATTCACTCTCTGTATGTCACATATTTATAAACCCTGAATTTTTACTTTTCTGGTTACATATTCTGAAATACTATGGGATAATTGTCTCAGTTTCGTGTCTCTTTGACAACTTTTAAACATTATTCACGCACGAAAAAATATAAACTCGCTTTTCAGCTTCAATTCCACTTGTTATATGAATTCCTCACCCAAACATTGCGGTTACCACTAAAATGTTTTTAATCTTACATTTTCAGGGTATTCATTACTTTTTTCATATTATTAATAAAAGAACTAATCCTACATACCCATTCAATTATTAATAGTCAGCGTCACGGCTCAAAACATTGTCATTTGGTAATGTGTACCATGAAACGCTTCGTGCTATGACAGAAAGGGCATGATGATTTGTTTTTAGAGTTGAACAGCAATAGAGAGTTCCCCTGAGTAATCCCTGAAAGCAAACATATTATTATAATACATTCTTTGTATTTAATCATGGAAAATATGCCTATGCTTGACGAGGAATGTTAATCTACAATTTAAACTATAATCTGACATAACTTTTGTTTGGGACACAAATTATGTATCGCCAGATTATGAATTGTGAAGACATGATTGACGCAAAGTTTTAAATAATTTTGCAATGGTTATTTTCATTTTAAAAACATAGATTTAATATGACACTAATTTAATAAAACTTAAATTTCATGCAGCGAAATACTTTCCTCCTCGAAGTCTTCATGTAACCTTAGTGGTGTTATTTTGTGATTCAAACTGTTAACGAGATTCATAACTAAATCGGTATGTTGCTGAAATGCATTGAATTGGAGGTTTTTTTACCCTTTTAAAGGGTCCTAGCTCCTAGCCTGGCTACGTTAAAGGTGAGAGAATATATCAGGAAGTGAAGTGACCGCGCTATTGATTTTATTTTCGTTGTTAGGGCAAGGGCATCCGGTCTTTCTTGGCATAAAAAATTCATGGCGGAAGGTGGGACAAGGCGGATGGGTGGGACACTTTTGCCTCGAAGTTTTCCTTTTTACGAAGCTCTTGCGCCCTTCCGTATCATCACTTGGTTAATATCGTCGTGGCACTTCTGGTGTTTCCAAATCAGTGCATCCGGCAAAGTGGTCTACATTGAATTTACGAGGAAAAAGCTTCACTTCACTGCCCTAACCAATCCCTGTTCATACACTCCCTTACCTATCCAACTGTAGTGCTGTGAAGTTTCTGTATCGCGAATTTTTAGTATTGCCAAACTATGTTAATGATGCGTCGCAAACCGGCAATGTAACGCGATCCGCATATTATTATCCGGTTATCTGGTTGTTGGCATGGATACCTTACTGGCTCTTCATCTCGAAGTCCCGCATTCTGATCACGACATTAGTGGTTAAAATTCAGCGAAGCACCGATCTCTATTCTTGAGCAAAGTGGAGAGCACAATTGTGCTGTGAATCAACTAAGAGTAGAAGAATGCCGTGACCAGCTTTCACTCCTTTCTTTATCCATTCCTCGGATTATTTGTAGGAAAGGGCTTTATGATTTTAAAATCGTTCATGTAGAGACAAAATTCTTATGGTTACCTAACTACCCAGCCAATGGCTGGAAACATTCTCCTATCCACCAGCTATTCGTATTCGCTAAAAGTATGAGGATCATGCCCTAAATGTAAATCTTGCTATATTTTATTTTAGTTTTTGGAATATTTAGAAATCTCGTTACGTTTCATGTGCTCAGTGTGACCGAGTTTTGCTGCTCCGTTGTGTATTATGGTTGTATATTTATTATAATAAGGTATTTGGGAAGTTTTTGGAACTAATCCCACTGCAGAGGTTGCAATATAAAGGATAATTAAATCTTACTTTTTCCACATTATTCTTATTTATTCAGCCAATTCCCAGTACTTTTTTTTTCTCACTCTATAACTATGGCTGTAAGGAGTATTTGGTTCTGTTACATAAAATATGAACTTTTTTTTAAGTATGTATGATATCTGGTCTGTTCGCAGATGTAGCCCAAGGTCAGAATAGATGTAGGTTAAGGGATTCACCCTAGGATATCCCAAGGCGGTTATTATTATTATCTTCCCTACCTGTTTTAATGGTGCTAATGTCATTACTCCTTGGCCACCTCCCCATTTATCTCATAAAAATAAAATATAACTTATGATAACTCATATTCAATGATAATGGATGTCCTCCAATGCTAGCTCATGTCGCAATGTAATCGTATCGGAGTCCCATCATATCGTAATGTGATATCTCCCGCATATCGCATGGATTCGTCGCAATGACAGCAACTGCTCTGCCTATTGCCCCACCCCCCACATGAACTCCTCCGTTCCATCCTCACGGCGTGGAGAGAGATCAAGTGCTTGCACCTGATACGCCCATTCCGGCGACTGACGGTGCCGTCCTCCCACCCGCTCGTAAAACTGTCATCTCCGTGTGCACGACTCCCCACTTAGCCGTCACACGCGTGCAGTTTGTCGCTCACTCACGTGTCTGTGTGTTCCTCCTTCTTCCTCCTCCTCCACTCCCCCTCCCCCTGGTTCACAGTGTTCACAGCCTCCCTCTCGAATAGGCACTGACACCTGTTTCCCCTTAAACTAGGCGTAGGCCACCTCAGAGCACTCTACGACTATACTCAAACCCATAAATTGGTGCCTTAAGAAAAAAGTCAACTCTTTATCCGCTTGAAAAGGAAGGTTTTACTATAAATGATCTCCTAGAATGCCTGAATTTCTTTTCGATCAATTGAGAGTTATTGCACAAATTTTGCGCCCCCTGATTACTGTCGTGAACATAGCTCAATTACGAATTATACGTTGTGTATCTTCTGCTTCTTTTATAATAGGTTCCTGTGGCCTGTCCTTCTTCAATTTAAGCCTTCCCTAGTTTAATCATTTTTATTTTCTGTCTATTTAGATTTATTTAAACGTTCACTTCATTGTTTGTCTAATAGCGTTGTAAAGTATCTGTCCCTAATTTTTATTCAGGTAACTGTAAAAAAATACCTTATGAGTCCTATTCCTTATATGATGAAAAAACAAACCGTGCATTTTTCCATTGTATAAAATTTGCTTTCGACTCGCGTTTCAATATTAATACTACATCTTCAGGTGATGAAGATGATCTATTTCAATGATGTATGATGGGGATGATTTTAGTCCTGAAGATGATGTACTAAAATTGAAACCCGGTAAATTAAATTTTATATTGCGGAAATTTGCATGATTTGTTTTTTTATCATGCAATTCTACTTAATTTTTCGAGAATCTCCTGATTTCCTATTTCTTATGCCAAGTGAATGCCGGCTTTGAAAGTTAGGAGCGTTTTTCATTTAATTCAGCTAAACTCACCCGCAGAGAACATTGAGGTTGTCTGAAATCGCCAGCAACCTCCTTCTCAGAGAGCAAGCGCTGCCTCACAGTCACGTATGGAAAGGAATTTAAAGTCGTCTATGGGTCATCATTCGTAAGACCCCCTCGTACTCCTGGAAGAGGGAACCCTTGGACAACTGAAATGGTATTTTTTTCTCTAGGAACCGCCCAATTCCATGCCCGATATCTTAGTTTCTAGAGACCATTGAACTCTACCTGTTGTTGGTCTAGAGGTTCAGGGGGTGCTGAATATGAAGTGAAATGCCTTGAAGATCATTCCAGTGAAGATAACCTACTCATTTATTTCAAATAGGCCTCAAATATTAGGCGGATCAATTAAAATGGGGATTTTTATAAATTCGTGATGAATACCAATATGGGCATGAGAAAAAGTTGTTGAGGAGTATTGTTTATCTTGAAAAAATATAAAACGTTACTATGAAAGACATTAGGTCACTTGCGCTTTGAACTTTATAACTACACCCTGGTTTTCTTTATTCTTATTTTGCATGAATTAGAGCATCTCAGTAGCTTGTTCGGAAAACTTTATTTCCAAAATTATCCTTACACAAACAGCTCAACATTGTGCACATTTACCAACTCAGGAGAACTGTTAATACTGCATTTGATTTCGTTAAGTAGGGATTTGAGGGTACATTCTTTTCTATTGTTTATGTATATCCGTAACATCTACCCCTAAGTTTGTAAAATGGACACATGGCATGGACAAGTGATGCATTAATATCATGACATGTGGATAAAACACAATACTGCAGCCCAGTATACTTTTTTACATAAATATATAATTCCTTGGAAGAGACAATGCACTGATACGAAATATATTTCACTCCTTTGCGAGATCGTATACATTACTGAGAAATATAAGCGTTAATGAACGAAAGGGACATCACATATGACTAAGCACTCCAGCATGACGTTTTTAGTGGCCATGAGGGTAGAAGGCCTTCGAGAGAGAGGAAACACAAACAAAGACAAATCACAGGAGGGAAGAGGAAAATCTTACTGGGACATTTTCCACCAACTGCTTTAGCTTCCCTGGTCATTAGGGATAAGAATTTTGAACCCCGGTGTTTGCCGTTCCACTGACCCATAACCTTCACACCACTCTTCCCAGAATACATCTAACTCCTCCCCCGTCATACCACCACCCCACCCTCCCCTAATCCCTCCCCCTCTCCACCCTGATTATTGAGTATATATAGGTACCACTGGCAATGAGTTTAATGCTTGTACCTGATGATGACGCCGTAGCATTGAAACAAGTTGTACCAATAAAATACTCTGTGGATACTGCTAATGGACAAGTGTGTGCAAATTGGACAAAATTCCCATGATGGGTTGAATATCATTGAAATATTACACGATTTTGAAAATGTAAATCCATTGCCCACCCTGATTATATTGTAAAACTATTTACTGTAACGTATGAACGTCAAAGCGAAGAAAAAAATGGTTTGTTTTCCGCATGACCACTTGCCCACCTTGCAATGCGTAAATCATCCGGGTAAACCGACATTTTTCTCCTTCGCTATGCCCAGTCAAAATCTACAGCGTTCCAACTACACTCCACTCACCCGCACCGCGTGCAGTTCTCTCCTCTCCAACCAGCTCCTTCTCCCCCGCCGTTACATCCGCATGAAGAGCCGGTGACACTCTACGGTGTGTCACAAAGAGCTCGAGGGAGAAGCATCACAGATTCGGAGAGGGAGTTACGGGAAGTGCCGATGGGAGAACGGTGTGGGCGAAGGAATTGAGATTTGATGGATTGCGTCGTGAGTGGGGAACGCCGTGCATAAAGTTTTTACTCCGGAACATTGTTTCCGGATTAAGGGACGCTTTAAAACCTTATTCGTTCCTGCGTTTATCTCCCATAATCCGAGGCTCTGCCGGTGAGCAAGCCCACTCAAGTTGAGTGGGGAAGAATTTATAGCCTGCGTAATGTGATCACACCCTTTGGAGCATAAAATAATTAAAATTCTGTCTTTCCGCTCAATGTTTCTGGTCTTCGATTGAATGCATTCTTACGAGTGTTTTTTTCCATTGAACCATTTCCTACAAGCTATCATGAATATCGGTTCCCTTTGTTTGATCATATGACTGATCTTTTGAGGCGTTTGTTTTACCAATTCCCAGTCTGGGAGACGCCTATTACTATTTCGTGCTCATTAAAAAATTAGGAACCCTACCGTTAATACCAAATTGATAACATTATGATATGGCTTTGCTCCTTCTGAAGAAGTAGAAAAGAAAGGAAGAGAATTTGCATAGAAAATTCTAGGACTGAATTTTGAGAATAGAAAAGTTATATTTATAAGTAGCAATGAAGTTAATGAATAAAAAAAGAATAATAGGCATTATGAGGAGGAATCGAATAGCCCTCTATGGACATCCAAGGAGAATGAATAAGACAACACTGGCTTAAGGAGTATTTGACTTCATTGACCGCAACCTAAATACTTGGAACGACTGCTATCATACACATCAAAACAGACGTAACTGGAATGAAAATAACGGAGGAAGAAATGGGTAACATAAACTAATTAATATCACTTTCAGGGTTTACAGGAAAAGATAAAAGAGTTGGAATATGAATAGAAGAAAGAAAAGAGCATAAGGCAAAAAGAAAAAAAAAACACTGTAAGGATAGAAAGGGGAACAAATTTTAATCACGAATACGCTATTTTACCTGGTCCATGTATGGCCAAAATCGAAGTGAATAAGAAGAAGAAAATTAATCTACCGTAAGCTATTTTAATTGAGGCTGGTCTCCATTAAATTTTGGCATTGAGAAAGTGAAAACATTTCTGCCATCTTCAAACTGCCCTCATCAAAATATTTCTAGAAAAGGGCATATAATTTGGCTAGAACTCTTAAAAGAAGTTTACTTGAATTCTAAGATGAATGAGCCGTCAAATAGGAAACACTAATCAAACCACTAGTCAACCGATATTTAGGCATGTCCACCTGCTCACAAATTTGTCCATGGAATCTTTCGTGGAAAATAATTTTCCATGTTCCACAGTGTTGAAGTTTTTCAACATTTGTACAATATTTAAATCTACCGTTATTTAAGGATATTCGTTTTCGTGCACCACTCTCGAAATCATAGTATTGACACTATCATCAACAGTCATTAATTTTACTAATTTTACCTATTATAATAACTTTTTTTAATTTCCTCTCCACTGATTGTTTCCAAGAGGTGTTGCAAAACGCGTTAATAAGTTTGTCACGTCATCTTCGAGTTTTCATCATAAACCTATGTCTTCTCCATGATTCTCGGTAGTACTTATTCATTGATGATTTTCTCCGTCCATTTGATCATCATTCGCTCTATATTCCCATTGCGTCCTATATACTTTGCTCTGCTGCTGTTTTTGTCCAGGTTCCACTGCCATATTAGTTCCTGCTCCATATATGCATACACATTTGTTAAATGGATTCTACACCATAGTATTAGTATTCTGTAGTATTTTTGACGCAGTGGATGTGTGGGTCCTCCGCACGGAGTACGCCGCCTCCTCCAGGCCTGAAGCTTTCGCTTATCACCAGGGGTTAACAGAGTCGGCGGGGAGTAGGAAAGGATAATAGGAAACGCAGAAAAGGGTCAAAGGGAAGCCTCCGACCCCAGAGTCATGTATAGGCTAAGGGGTATGAAACGGAACGCGAAACAAAACATTTTTTCTAGGGTGTTTGCTACATCGAATCCTATTTATGAGGAAACGTCGAAGTCGCAACCGGTCTTCCAGGGCCCGGTCCACCCGATTATTTTTGACGCAATGCTGACGAGGAAGAAACGTTAGCAGGCGCATTATAACTCTTAGGTTACTTGGAGTACACCCTCCCCCCCCCCCCTCAATTCCCCCTAGTTACACGCCGTAGGTTTTTAGGCGACCCCCTCCCCCTTTAAGTTAGTAACATAGTTTATTCACGACCCCTTAATGATGCATATATTAAGCTATCTTACTTAAATTTTTTATTTTTAAAACAATAAAAACTGGAAAAATATTCCAGGTTTGCGAGGGGGCGTGAGGATGATCGCCAAAAAAATGGAGCATATTTTCCTTAAGTGAGTTTGAGCGATACTTTTTTCCAGTACCAATTTTGACCATATTCCAATTTTTGTTTTAAATAAAGCAGCTGCTAGAATTAACTTCTTATCGCGCCTGGCACTACTCCTCTTCAGATGCACGTTGAAAGTTATCACTCACAGCGTCATACTGTAATCGTTGTTCTCATTGCTTTTTAGATTCATTTTTCCGCACAGAGGTCATGGAACTTACATTAGCAGATCCTTGAGAAAGATTAATCATTCTCCTGTTAGGGATATTAGCTGGACACATAAAAAATCTTGATAAATTCAATGCTTACTAAAAAGAACGTAAAAAGTCTCAAGTCTTATATTTAAGTCAACTCAAATAACTACATAAATCTTCCGCGCAAAAATAAATATTTGCAAAGCAACAATAAGCCCTTCTCCCCAATATTTCCAAAATAGGAGTTTAAAACGTCTAAAAAATGACCGTAATCTTGAAATGGTGAAACATTTCAAAACGGAAATAGATCTACGTTTGAAATAGATATATAGGATTTGTTCATGCATGATTTCAGGTGATTCTTTTTTTCTGGCGTTTTTGCGTGAGTGAGTAACAGACACGCACACTGAAAGCACCAGGTTTTTAGGTAGGTAAAAGTTTGATTTATGCCCCGTTTACATTACTATCTTTCTACCCTGGTAGCTCGAATGCTTGTAACCATCATTCAACCCTAGTAACTCTAACGTGGTAAACAACAACGTAAACATGTTGAATAGGTTTGGCTCTAAATTGCAAGAGGAACTTTATTCTGACTTTCAAGTTACTAGGGGAGAAAGCTGTGTTAATGGGGCATAACTCACTGAAATAACTTCTATGTAGAATTAGCCTTACAAATCGCTTGCAAGCAGCACTTCGATGTGTAATCGTGTACATCTATGCTAATTAGGGTCAATATGGGTAGTAAGTGGTACACTATCGATCACGGTTTCAACTTCTACAGAAAATTGACAGCCTTCCATTATGCAAGAAGCATTCCGATTGATGGATAACATCGCATAACATCGGGTTAAACCGTGATTACATGAATTCGATTGGGTAGTAAATATTAATATGCCTTAGTAGTTATTAGTTTGAGCTTTATCAATAATAATTATACAGAAATATGCTTTCTATTGTTATCTATTACTTAAAAGAAGGATTGGTGACTGTCTATGCCTTAAATAATGAGATATAATATCATTCTAAAACTTAATACACTCAATATGTGTGTTTATTTCTTAAATATTATCAACACATTCCAATTTATAAACTCAGCGAATGCCACAAGGGGTGACTGTAAAAACGCATTGATTATTTGTCTTAAGGTTTATATTAATAAGTTTACTACATTCCATATAAATTGCTTACTTCTTTTTAGTATTTTTCTGATAAGCTGAAAGTAGCGTTAGAGAAGAAAAAATGCCCTGTCAGTAGAATGCCATCGAAAGCCGCCTCGCAAAGGTACCAAATCAAAATCAGTAAACAAAATTAAGATTTTTATTATTTCAGCACACTTTCCGAATGTGATGGTTGAACCTTACGGTTTTCCCTACGCTGAATCTGATTTTTTAATTGTTTCTATGCATCCCTATGTATTTACGTTTTTCGAAAAGGGTATTTATTTGCACTGTGCATAAAAGTGGACATATCATAGAATAAAACACTGGAATTACGCAAAATGACTACTTAGGTCAATGTAATCTTTACCAAATACATAAGCGCAAAATGTAGTGGCTTTCACGGTTGTGCTTCATTCGTGTCAATGGCGACACTCGGACTCAAAAACAAAATTTGTCAGGATAGAGCGTTAATTATTTTGTTTGAAACGATAATTAAGTTATACTATGTACATTTCAAAAATACTTAAATAGCTGTATTTTATTACTAGATATTTTTAATTTATTAGTATAAAATAAAAAATACTTTGCAATTCTACTGTTTTACTTAAAAAAAACTAGAGCAGTTTCGTAACAGAGTTAGCTGAAGAGTGAGGGTGGATGTATAAGAAACCATTGTTCTTTATGATAAAACTGTGAAATTTTCACGTACATTTTCACTGCAGCCGAGTCAAAGAATTCCACATAGTAGAACCTTTGACGGTGTCTTACATTATAGTTGCGCTTTCACAGCGTGATTTTCATATTAGCGCTTTAAAATATAGTAACACATCGTTTTAAGTCGCAAATATTATGGTCATTCGCATTATGCTAAATTCTGGATTTTTGGAAGATGAATATCGCAATGCGATGCGTACGACATATTATATGCCGAACTATTTGTATCGCACCGCCCTTAAAATCCAGCGCCTGCGGATAACCAGCTCTCCTCACTGCATCGCGGGAGAAGGGGCACTCCTCAATGTGACGTTCTTCTACCGCTGGTTGACGGAGACGGAACTATGGCATGCCTTGCCGTCACCTGGCGATCCCCCAGCATTCACTTAAGTGCCTCCTCTCCCCCTCCATGGCTGAGAGGAGTGAGGGGGAGAGGATATCTCATACACGCGTAAATATGCTTCTCTTTAATGCGGCATAAAGGGTATAAGGGCCATTCGCACACATGGGGCGCTTCTGCGTTGCTCTCGAGTTATGCGTTGCATTCCCCTTGTCGTGCGCCTACTCACCTTTCTATCAAGGCGGTGTGTCCTAGACGACCTCTGCCTCATCTTTCGTCTCGTCTGAAGCAGCTATTGGACGCATTTTGCTGAAATATGAACCTAGCGGCCACTGCTCTACGTGGTATTATGAGATTCATGTCCGACTATGTGGACTTGAAACTCATTTACTTTTTCCGTATTCTGTAAAATGTTGGTAGGCTTTAAAGACTAAATATTTGTGTAACCCCTCGGTGTCACTCAATTTTGTGGTTGTTTAAACTTTACATAAAGAGACATTATATTTTAATTTTTTTCCTGATGAAACAAGTGTAATCGAAATTGTTTTATGTACGTGCTGTTTAATCATTCACCCTGAATAATCATATTTTACAGCCGGTATCAAATAATTCAGTTGGTGTAAATGAATATTGATTTTTTATAATACTATACGATTTAATTATTATTGCTGAAAGATTGTTTTCATCCTTTGAAGGTGTTGTTTTTCAAAGTTACGCGTACCTATTATTTTTTATTTGACTGAGGCATCTCTAAAGCTTATTTACGCATTTTTCTTATATAAGCCTAATATCCCATCCCATTTTAATATTTATGCCAAATTCTGGTTTTCCTAAGATAAAAACGCTTTGTGACCATTTAGGTCCTGGTTTTATATTATTTACCTTTTTACGGATCGATGCAAATGGTCTTTTAAATCGCCATGCATCAATCTTAAACTCACGGCACACAGCCGGAAATCTGTTTCCAAATGCTTTTACACAAAAACTCTTTCTCTTTGCCTGGGAAATACTAATAAATTATTTAATTCATTAATATTTTCCCCTGTCCCTCATAAGAAAAATTGTGAAACTCAAGAACTTATCTTATTTAAAGCTTCTTGAAAGCTACTTGATGGACTTGTGTTGAAAAAAGAGGTGTGTAGTGGTGTGTTTTATTCATTCTTTTGACGCCAAATTCTCCTTTTATATGACCAATAATAAATGAATTCTGAATTAATGTCGCCTCCA
This sequence comes from Pyrrhosoma nymphula, assembly GCA_963573305.1. Taxonomy (NCBI): domain Eukaryota; kingdom Metazoa; phylum Arthropoda; class Insecta; order Odonata; family Coenagrionidae; genus Pyrrhosoma; species Pyrrhosoma nymphula. The sequence continues at coordinate 46,629,839 of OY754334.1, forward strand.
CCCTTATTCTGCACATTACTACATTACATTAATGGAATAAGGGAATTAACTACGAAAATCAGTGTAACCAGAAAATTAGAATAATTATTTCCATCAAGTTTGTTCAGTGTGCATTGTGTTGACATTTTCCATCTTTATATCATGAAAGAAAGAAAAAACTTCAAATAGTATTAATCCACACTTTTATTCACAATACCGACCCAGGTTTCAACGGATAACCGTTATTTTCAAGGTGTCGAACACCAGCAAAGCGCCTGTATACATATGCCTCTTGTAAGGGAGGGGTGGGAGAGTAAATTAGAAGTAGGTCCTCCTCCCCTCCCCCTCTCTTTTCTTATGTATTTAATAGTGAATTTTAGTATGTTTTACCGGTTCTAGGAATCATCCAATCACTATTCAAGAGTCGCGTGGATGTTAAAGTTTATATAGCAATAAAAATGCTATCAATTTTTGTACGGCCATGGTATTGAAACTCTCACTCTCTAAAATATATGGAATGGCCTTTGTTTTAACTATATCGATGAGTCAGCAATGATCTTTTATCATGGCTACACGCCAGCTAGAAAATTCAAATAAACTGGTTTGAATTCACTGGATTTGCTTAACGTAGATATTAAAAGTTGGCAGTAACATAATGGTATTTGGTGAAGTTGCTTAGATTATATTTTCCTCACTAAAAGGTTATTTGAATCTTTTATTTGCCGTGAAAATCCGTTACATTAATTAATCTCAACAATGTTTTACGCCCTCTGTAGAGATAAAATTTAAAGCCTTTCCAGATGTTTAATGCTAAGGGTAAAGTATTAAATTTATAACGATAATAAATGACGTTTAAGTTTTACTCCTGAGAAGTAAATTTAAGCGTTCCTCTCAAATATGCCTTCATCATCCATGCCACATCGGAAATCTTTTTAAAATAAAATAACTCTGATTTCTTCATTTGACTTTAACCTTGGATGGGGATGAGAGTTTTTGTTCCATTTCCATGTTTTTCTATAAAACTGCGCCATGTATTAATATATTTTATTTAGTTTTCGTTGGAACTTCTGTGTTACATAATATCCCGATGTTGATGTTCAAAAAGATGCAAAAAGAGATAATATACAAGCTTAGAGGTAAATATTCTTTTGAATGTCTGTAGAGTCTATTGTTACGTCTTTGTGAAGATTGATCCACTCTGTTTTCTTTCTTTTCCGAACCCCATTTCCTGTTTTTGAAGCCGAGGATGCATTCAAAAGCCTTATTTGATATCAATTTTTTTATAATATTACTTTTTATGAAAATTTATTATGGTAAACTTCTTTTAACCTTTACACCTACAAAAAAGTGATTTAAACTTTTATCGTAGATTTTCGCAGTTCATTTTAATTTTGGTAAGTTTATTTTGGATTTATGCGATTAAACTAAACTTTTTTAGCAACAGTTTCGCCGTGCTATTCTGCCGGCTTTGTCAGGCATTCTAAATCAACAATTAAAAATAAATAAACAAATTTAAACGGTAATTATGTACAGCATGATTAATTAATACTTTAGTATTTCAAAAGTCTTTTCCTCGTATAAGGAAGTTTGTATTTTTTTTTACTAAAGTATTAATTAATCATGCTGTACATAATAACCGCTTAAGTTTGTTTATTTATTTTTCATTGTTGATTTAGAATGGCTTGACGTAGCCGGCAGAATAGCACGGCGAAACTGTTGCTAAGAATGTTTAGTTTAATCGCAGAAATCCAAAAGAAACCAAAATTTAGAATATATCTATTCAATACTGTGTCAATATTTTTTGTATTATCATGTTATTTTACTCTTCCTAGGTGAAAATATGGCATGCAACCACAAAAGCTGGAGGAGGTACTGCACCTGGCGATATTATCTTAATGGAAGCAAGATCCCAACGCAGTCGATGCCGATAGATCATCATTGAGCAAATAATCCATTTGTTTTGGCGCTATAGAGGTAATCCATGGATTTAAAATATGATATTGTCTGAAGTAGATATGTTTTGTTAAAAATTAGTATTTGCTGTATCATTGCTAGAAACTCAGCACTCTATATCACTCGTCATTCTTAATTTTATCGCTATACACAAGATGGACAGAAAGTTAGAACTCATGAATTTACAGGCATTTTTAGGCAAAAAGGCATTTTTTACTACAGTCGGTAAGGTTTATTGCTAATATTTGGTACGATTTCTCGATGGTAAAATAGTACAAGTTTTTCCTGCATTGAAAAGGTAACATTGCTACTCTCAACAATTCCTTGGCACTTGCTTTGTTACCATTCGGTTCCCATGGCCACTCCGGCTGCTATTGTGTAAACAAACGTTCTTAAGTGCCGTGAAATCTCATTAGATTCCAATATAACGAAATCGTTTTCCTGCTTACTTTCCGCATTTTCCCACATCCCCCCAATTTCCTCGGTATCTTCCTTTTTTCCGACCTCGCGGTGCATGCTGGGAAAACGTCTCCTCGTCCCAAACTGCACTCCGCCGCACGGGGAATCTCATTCCGTATTCAGTCTCGGTGATGTACGCCAAGTAGACCAAGTCTCCGTCTCTTTTCTCTTTCCTTTCTCTCCTTAGCCGTGCAATTCCAGTCCTCTCTGCTCACATCCCACACACAATCCGTGCGCTATCCGTCCTACCGCCGGCTTGCATATTATTTTAAGGGACGTCACAGGGAGAACGCAGTTCTAGGTAGAGAGAGGAAGGGGGGAGTGTGCTACTCGCTCGAGTTGATGCAATTCCGAGGCCATTGCCAGCGTCTGCATTTGTCGTGATCCAAATGCGGATTCCTGGGGAACGGGGTTCCCTTTTAACCGACAATTCCTCTTCACCCTTCCTTTTCTCCTCCACCTTGTCTTCTCTCTCTCTATCTCTCTCTATCTCTTTCTCGAATACTCAAATATGTGACTTGCATGCACACACACACACATCTTTCCTATGATTTGTCCTCCCACCCAACCTCTGATCCCCTTCCCTGTGCAATTTATCAATATATCGACTGCAGTTTGAGATACGAAATACTGAGCAAAAATACTATGCAATAATATAAACGTAACTATATGGTATGAGATTACGTGATTTTCTTAGCTGTAGGTTATTAGGCTTTAGCTCTCGGAACGCCAAGATCGGATCAAAATGACCCATACTGTTGTAATTTCCATGTTTTAGTGCTTTAACCGTTACTCACACCAGTGAAGGTCCGTCTATTCTTCAAGTATATGTTAAGAAGTCTTTTGAAAAGAAAGAGACGTTTTTAGATATTTTAATTACTTAAAAAAACGAGATAAAGCATGTCAACTAGAATGGAGAGTTACTACAGTGCACATCTTTTAATACAGGTAACAAACTGTTATTTTAGATTCATTATTCCTTTATTTGGCATTGTTTTAGAAAATAAAGGCATAAATATCTTTGAACGGTACGCTTAGCTTCTGATCTGAACAAAAAGCATAGTCCTTACTGGAAATATATGTGGGTCAAATATGACCCGATCTTAGCTTTCTGAGGGTTGATCAATATGCATCCAACAAGGGTGATAGAAAAGACACGCATCTCTTTTCCGAAATTGTTTTTATGTAAGAGCCTATTCCTTTATTGTTTTTTGGTAGGAATTATGCAACTAAGGTATAATGGAGTATTGGTATGTAATGTATATTTACAGTGTGGTATATAATAAGAAAAAAAAAGTCATAGCTATCATTTAGTTTCGTCAAATCTTATGTATAAAAATTCAGCCTACGTATGTTAGTGACCGCAAAACTCGAAAAGTTGCCGGTCGATTGTCTTGAATCTTTGGAGAGTTGTTGTGCGCGCGCTCAAAAAGGTTTATAATTTATAAAATTTGCAAATTTTCGGGTTGTTTTTACCTCATTATTATTAACATATACTCCCATAAGAAAAGCATTGACTTCGGTGCACATTTTTATTTATTTGCTTTTTTAAATTACTTGGACTCAAGATATTGGATGGAAATTTTTATCAAAAAACGCAGAGACACACTGCTACCGAATGAAGTATTTAATTCATTCATTAAGTTTTCTTATATGTTTCGTTTTGTCCAAGTATTGCTATTTTAACTCTAAGTTCATCAATTTTTCTTCCTTTTCAACAATAGAAATTTCCTTGGCAACCAGGCGTGAATATATTCATTAAATAGCGATTTCATTAATGGTTATTCACGCCTGCAGCATTTAAAGTCAAGGCTCAGTGGCTAATTTGATAGTTATGGTCAAACGACTTAAAAGTTTCCCTTTCCATTGCCTTCCAAAGAAGGTCAATCGCTTTAAGTGTGTGGATTAAATCTGGAAAAGCCATGCTTTTCACATGGTCAATTATATGCTGCATCCTCACGAGTGGGACAGCCGAAAAATTTATTTGTTTTTGCGGAGGGTGGTAAGACCAAAAATATTATATATCCCAAAGAACTTGAATTTATTTTTTCAACTTTAATTTAATACACAAAAATCATTCGCTTTCATTTATTGTTTACATGCAAATGTGTCTTCTTGATATATGTGTGCCTACTAAAGAAAAATGCATTGCAACGCATGCCGGGTACAGCGCAAGAGTTGTTAAAAGACACAATTACTGGCAATGATGGTTACCCACTATATCGACGAAGAATTACAGAAGACTTTACAGAATGCTTTAACAATTGCTTTGAAAGTGAGTGGAAATGACATTGAAGTCGATAATCGTTGGTTTGTTCCATATTAACCACTTTTATCGAAAATTTTCAAATCACAAATCAAAGTTGAGTATTGCAGTTCGGTGAAATCTATAAAATTCATTTGCAAATACGTCAACAAAGGCACCGTGTTTGTAGTTTCAACAAGAAGTAATTTAGATGAAATCTCGCAACATCAAATCGGCAGATATATCATCAGCAATGAAGCTGTGTGGCGTATTTTATGATTTCCAATCCAAGAGAGGGATCCAACTGTCGTTCATCTTGCTGTCCATCTTGAAAACGGTCAAAGAGTGTATTTCAGGGAACAAAACATACAGGATAGAGTAGCAAATCCACCGAATACAACATTGGCAACGTTTTTTGTTATTTCAAACAGATGATTTTGCAAGAACTTTGATATATGCAGAAATTCCGACTCTTTACACTTGGAACGCAACATGAAAGAATTGTGAAAGAAGGATGAAAAGCAAAGCAGTAGTTGGACAACCTGGAATATTTTCATCAAATGCTTAAGGAAGATTATACACTGTGCATCTGAACAGCGCTATATGCTTTTATTTACGGTTGCTTCTGATTACCGTTCGTGGTCCAACATCATTTATACATTTACGAACAGTGGATAGAATAGTACATAATACGTAACGGAGTGCGTGCGAGGCAATTAATTTGCTAGAATGCGATGATCATGGGGACAAGTCAATTGAAGATTCATCCGCTAATTCTAATACATTTAAAATACGTTCGCTGTTCACAATTATTTTATATACATATTCCCCGTCATAACCAGTAAAATTGTGGTAGAAATACAAAGACTACATGGCCGAAGATATTTGAGATAGAATGCGCCAAGAAACACAATATCATGGCTTGGATTTCACAGAAGAAATATACAATGAAGCGCTAATCTTCAATGAGGATCTTTGTCTTGCAATGTGCGGCAAGTTGTTGGCACAATTGGGAATGACAACACCAAATCGATCCATTAATGCAACATTTGACAGAGAATTGATCAGAGACCAATCATATAACAGAAATGACGCAGAACATTATGAATGACAAACAATAAATGTAGTCAATCAACTAGCTTTACAATAAAAAATTATTTCCTGTGAAATCATCTTTGTTCTTACTTTTCTTTCATTGCACAACATAGCCACAGCAACGCAAGGAAGGGTATTGAATTGAATAATGTGTTTTCTCGGTGAATCTATGTTCGCTAGAATATTTTTATTTATTTTCCCATTCACTTCATAACAGGTTGAGTCACAGCAAAGCGTGGCCGGGTTTAGCTAGTGCATTATATTTCCTCATGGCTTTGACATATTCTGAGTTTGTATGAAATAACTGTCTTAAATTTACAAGGAGGCATACAACAGCAAACAATTTTACATAGTAACAGAACTACATAATCTTCCTTAAAGAAGATATAATACGTGATCTCCTATCCAACCTCCCGTGATCTGTCCTTACGTCGAAGCTCTACCTCAGGGCAGTTTAGCGATACATCTACTGTGAGAGATTCACGAGATACTGAGGGAACAGACACGGAAAAAAACACGGAATTATGCTATTTGAGATATCATGATTTTCTTAGCAGTAGGTTATGAGGCTTTGGTCAATATGCATGTAACAAGGGTGAGAGAAAGAATGTGCTCCTCTCCTCTGTAATTGTTCTTATAAACAGAGATTACATATCCGCGCTCAGACAATAAAATTACCACTGCGGGAATAAAAAATGGAATACTAGATGCAAAATAAACGTGATTAACTCAATCCGAAGTAAGGTCCATCTTGTTGCTCAGACATTGCACTCTTTAATCATAGTTTTACTGGAGTTTTAATCCCTGGTATCTAAATCAAGATGAATAGCAAAAAAGTTACCTAAGCCTCAAAAAACGCCACAAAGAAAATTTAAATTTTCGTCAATAAGCTGATAGGATATCGTGAATTTGTGAAAATTAATGCACTAAGTTGTTATGAGGACGTGAAAGTGTATTGCAAAACTTGCCATTATTACGATACGTTCAGAATCATCGGGCTGCATAATCTGACGCTTTGCGGCCTCACACAGTATGTAGTATCATGTTACATGATGTCGCTTAATGCGATACTTAGCGGTGCACGTACATTTCAGTAGTGACAAGAAAATTAAATGGAGCACAGCATTGTGAAATGCTGCAATATGCGATGTGCATGGAACTTAAATACGATGTTGTTTCGTGACTAAGTTTACTTATTCTTTGTGCCGAAATTTAAATATTGAACCGCCCTTGATTGAATTAATGCTAGATTTAACGAGTAACAACTTTCTATGAGTTTCATCGATTTTGGTGAAAGAACTGCGTAAATGAAGCTTACAAACAAGTGAGCATGAAACAAAAAATAATTTTAATGTTTCTTCAGTTGAACGAGCATTACTTGATACGGTATAATGTACTCCATCTGATGTGTGATGGCTTATAAGATTTGAGAAATTTGATTGTGAGAAAAGCTGTAATGGGCGATATGCGATATTTCATAGGAAATGCAATGCGTTTCATCCTTTGAGCTGCTCATTCTAGATCGCAATACGTAATTTAAATTAGTCTAGTCTGGGTCTCTTTTGTGCAATCCCTTTCCAAGATTCGTCCCGTATATTCCCCGAACGTCATCCCCATCCAGTTATGTGTTGGAAGCGGAAGTGTTTTTGGGACAGGGCCCTTTGGCCAGCCCGTCGTAAGATCGGATTATAGAACCCACTTCAGTGTCGGAATCCTGCCAATGTTGATGTAGCCTCTATACGCTATTTCGGTGAGTACCAACGGTTGTAAGAAAATCGGAGGGTATGGGAGGGACAAATCTGCTTTTTCATCACACCGTCAATTCGTGATAAATCTCCTTTTCCTTCCTTTTAAGTTCCCATCGCACATTAGAATGACACATTAACGATAATTCTTGAACGAGAGCTAACGAAAACATTACAGTAACTTGTAGTGTATCTCAATTAACGTTATCAAATTAAAATAATTTATATTTAAATAATTAAAAATTGCAATTACAATATGCATTTTAGAGATCATTAGATTCACTTAAATAACAAATCAACTAAACTTATATAGGAATCGTAGTGGAATGTCGTGAGAAGAAGGAGTAAACCAATGAAGTCATGGGTATGTGCTGTGGAGGAGACACTGCCGCTGTGAAGAAGAGGAGTATTATCAGTCTAAAGAATAGGACATCGTGCATATAGTGGTGCATGAATGTGGCAGAAGCTAGGGCGGTATGCAAGGTCAGGGAAATATGGGGAAAATTTTTATAATTGAAGCCAGTTTTCTAGGTCTAACATCAAGAATAAAGTTATTTCCTACTACAAAAGCCACCATAATGCCTACACTGAAAGGGAGTGGCGCGATGCGTCTGGATGTGAATTCGAGGCTGTATCTTCCAAAATCCACGTGGAGAACTATCAGGAAGACAAGTTTCAGATGGATTACCCACACCTTGAGATAATTGAGTTCATGGATGGAATGAAATGAACAGGAATGAAAATAAAGAGAGTGTTCCAAAAGTAAGACCGTGGGACAAGGTCATCGTTGATATTAAACGAATTATGGAACAAGAGCTAGGAGTACACGAAAGAGTTCGCAGAGGTGAGAGTGGAAAGGAGGGCTTCAGTTAAAAACTCATAGGATTGAATGACTAATAATTATCATAATGGTATTCTCAAGGACCTTGACAATAATGGAAGCTGTCCATTCAAGGTGTTGCAGTCAGCGCAGATCGGAACACATCAGCTCTACTGCTGCAGCGCACACGAACGACGTTGAACGGGACGATGTGTGCTGGTTAAATGTTTGGTAACCTACCCGTAAGGAGCATTCTGTGGATGCATCAGAGTCACGGGCGAATTTTGGTGCATAGTTATCTAATAAGTTCAAAATAATAATTTATAGAATAAAAGGTAAGCTCTGTACGAGAGAGTATTTAAAAATTAAAGTTATCGGTGTCTGACGTCTTTGCATAAATACACATAAACGGCTATCGCGGATGCGATTATAGTAATTCTTTTTCGGTGTTTGATGCACATCGATTCTGCAATCGATCTGTTTTGATGTGCGCTAACTCGCAGGTTCTGATATGAATGGAAAGCAAGGACATTGTTTTGTTGAAAAGTGAGCAGCAATATTAGAGCGAAGGGAAAGCTCCTAATATTAATAGTAGTAGCATTGTGAGGTTCATACCTATGAGATCACTTTCGCCTTGGATGATAGATTGGTGGATTGGAAATGGAAAAATTAGTTGTGATGTTAAAGAGTGGTTGGGAGAAATCCGGCGTCACCTCGGGCCAACTCTAAACGAATGGCAGTAAGGTGTCTAAAACCAAAGCAACTGCCTTTGTTGGTCATCAGCTAAACGTCCCATCTGACTGGCGAAGCTAATATAAACTGCACCCCCCCCACACCAAAAAATGAAGCCTGGTCCTTTAGATTAGGTAGTCAGTTCTGGGGTTTACTTGAAAAAAAAACATCGTGACTATAGTTTCGACATATTACAGTCTTAAAACTTAATTGCGTCCAGATCAACTACTGAATAACTTCCGTGACTTGATATTCTCAAGGTCACGTCGTATTACTGTAAACAGTTTCCACTTAGGTTGCATACTTATAATGAAAAGCATGCACCTCGATAGTAAATACTTTAAAATGCAATTTTTCGAGTTCAAATATGTGTGATGACTGATTATTCCTTATAGAAAGCTTCAATAAATCGGACTTAGCCTGCAGGCCGAAAGCTCCTCTATGTCTGAGTTAAGAGGTGATCATTGGCGAGCTGACTCCGGGCCCTGCTCGGGTCATTTCCGATTTTTTGAACTGCAAGAATTCCGTATTGACTGAAACAGTGCATCCTGCTGCCTGAAATAATATAATCTATTATGCTTATGGTGGGTTTCACTTTTCCTTTCATATTCATATTTAATGTGATTTCTTCATTGCAATAAGTGTAAAGTTTATACAAGCAAATGTCATACTTACTCAAGCCCTGGCCCACGGGCTAGCGATTCGAACTGTGCCGGGAGGAAAAAAGCGACCCGTACACCCCTATAGATCTCCCCAAAACGGTTTTTATTAATACCGAATCTCCTTGAAAAACCTAGATGGTCTAATAAGTGCCAACTTGAACTTTTTAAGTCCAGAAAAATATTGAAGACGTAATTTGAATAAAGCGAAGAATGTTTAAAATATATAGGGAAAAAAAGGCATATTTTGCACTCTAGTGGCTCTTTAATTTTCTAAAACAAAGTTTAAGCGCTCCAAAAGGAAACTCCATTGGTGAAAAACTTAAATTATTTCTCTTTATTTTGTCCATGAATACATTTCCAAAATATATTCCGTTGCACTTAAAGCCTTCGGATTAATTTTGTGACTATATCCACAAATATACCTTTCTGTAAAAGGTATTTGTCAACAAGTTAAGTGAAGAAAAATAACTGCTAGTGAACTGCATGTACTCTTCTTTCTATTCGCTCTAAGTTGCGAAGAAAAGGTTTGATTAAACCAAAATATACTGGTGGAATTGAATTTTTCCTGTTTAGCTCTGATTAAAATGCATGAAAGTCATGGTATGAAACATATTTTTCTTTCAGTAAATGTCGAGTTCAAAGCTCTGAGGAGAATTTTCCATTTTTAAATTAAATATCAACAATTCATTCGTGGCCACGTGCGAGCGAGAAAAGGTTTTTCTGCGAAATTTTAAAGCAAATTTTCCATCGTTTCTTACTTTAACACCAGTGATAGAAGACCTACAGGGACATGCTTGACAGGCCATTCTATTTTGTATGAGGAACAAAAGCCCATATCCTCCAGCTAAAAATAGTTGGAGGAACCAAGTGACACCCTTGAGGCTATTAATTTGTTACCCCGAGGAAATCACGAGGTGATAATTTACCGCACCATCTCGAGGGGTTACTTAAAAAAATTATTTTTCGAAGGTTACCCGCCAGGGGATGCGTTTTTATCTCGCGCCAACGTAGACTGAGAGTACAGAGAAGATATCCCTCAGGACCTAGAAGCACGTCGCAATAGCCTCCGTGCTCTGCGGCTGCCTGACCCCCTTTTATCATACATACCCGTGCTCCAAACTGGGAGGCAAGGAGTTCCATTTCTCAGCACAAGGACGTCGGTATTAGTCGCGAGAAGGACCCGGTCCTTCTTTCAGAGAAGCAAGCCTTGTCGGACTTGCCTCTTTGAAGATTCACAAACTGGCCCCACGGCATCCAGTGCACCAGGATTTTAATTTAACGGCTTCTCAGTCGTCTACTATCCGTACTCCTCTTGGGTTTCCTCCAAAACCCCCATATCATCTTTTACTTCCGCGGAATTAATGTTCGTCGTAGCCTCACTCCCCTTCCATCGAATTAATGGAAAACGTGTATAAAAATGAAGGATGCACTGAAGTGGGCAGAGATAGGATCCACGGGGTCGAGTCACTGAGCTGCCATGCTGGAAAATAGACGTAGAGCTACCTTTCAAGTGCACATCTCTCGGAAGACATTTTGCTCCGCCTCACGATTTTCATTTCGCTCGAGTGAAGCGGTCCGGCTTAAATATCGTAATCTCTTGTGTGTATGTATTGGGGGTCTTCTTGCGTTTTTGTGACATCGATTGACCTCAGGGAAGAAGAAGATATTCTTGGCGGTTCTCCAAAACTCAATCGATGTTTCCTCGAATTCCTGATTGAGAGGGATTTTATTTTTTTCAACCCCAAGTACACGAAGGCCACGCGGATGAACGAGCTGGTTTTTTTTCGGAACGGGCCATTGAAGACTAATCTCATCATCTTTTCCTCGATGCACTCGATACACCTCAATGTATTTGGGGAAAAAAGAAAATGAGAGATTTTACATCGCTAAACGTCTGTGAAATGACTCTTTCGTAGAGGACTTCACCCGCCTGGCTGTTGCGTAAGCAATCCATTACGATTAGTTTATTGTCAATCGTACCTCTGAACTCGTCGGCCGATTTATTCATGAATTCTCTGCAATCACACGCTCCGTCGGACTATTGGAGTTCCAACATTCCCTCCGCTATTCTATATTATTCTCAGTTTCGTTACTATTTATTTAAGCATGTGTTCAAGTAGGCTTATTAGATTTCTACCTAGTATGCATGAAATTAAATGCAATGTACAACGTTCTAACATTAGGACTGATGAATTTGAGACTCTTCAATACAGTTTCACAAATGTTATGAATGTGTTCTCCCGGCCATAAGTCGAAAATCCGTTTTCCACGGTACTTGATCCAGCATAAGACCTAGTATGCCGGCCGGTACTTGATATTGAGGAAAAATTATTGATATATGAATCTTATATGGCTTTAGCCGTCGTTGATGGTTTCACTCGATCATTGAACTTATTCTGGCGAGGAAGAGGTATTTTAGTTCATATAATAGCATATGACCATTAGAGTTTTAAATATACCCATCTTTGGCTAGAGGCAACTAAATCCACCCTCGGGTAATTTTTATTTATAATTGATTTCATGGCCAGAAAATTACTAATAGTCACTAAAATGTAACCTACTTTCGTCTTGAAAATAACTATACTTAGTATATTCCGCACATTTTTACTAAAACAACCGACCGCGGTTTCAACGTCTAAGCGTCATTCTCGGGGTTCACAAAAATATGGAACCAAGGAATGAAAATCAAGGTCCATATTTTTGTGAACCGTGAGAATGACGCTTAGACGTTGAAACCGCGGTCGGTGGTTTTAGTAAAAAAGTGTGGAATATACTAAGTATAGTTACTTTCAATATGGAAATTTTCCACAAAGTACCGCCTGAAGGAATCTCTTCAATACTTTCGTCTAGGTGAAGCTTGTGCTGTGGCAGTGAATCCAATCGTTTTGTTGAAATCGAATAAATTCTAAAATAGTTGCTAGTAGTATTAAAGTTATTTATTTGTATTATTAATCCGAGCTTCTACGTTTATTACGGATGAATTTTATAACTTTGTTACATCCACTAATTATTTATTACCACGACCCGAGTTTCAACACTTGGTGTTATCTTCAGGCCTGAAGATGATAAAAAATGTTGAAACCCGGGTCCTGGTAATAAATAATTAGTGGATTTAACAAAGTTATTAAATTCTTCCGTCATGGATAAATTCGACAAGGTAAAGCTGTTTCTTTTGTTCTATTTTCATTTTAAATTTCAACTTACTCTTGATTTTTATTAGCTGATTCAGGCTTCTTCAAGATTTATGTACCAATTACATCATAATATTACGTTAACTTTACTGTATTCTCTTTCTTGAGAAAGGAAACCAATTAGGTGTGACATGCGCCGAGTTGGTAATTAAATGTTGTGTAAAATGTAGGATGCTTAGGGGGAGTTAATTCGGGAATGAACCTCATTTATAGATGTAACTTCTTCATAACCCTTTGTTCTCGCATTCCTATAGCATAGTAAATGTGATATTTTACATGAGTTCAATCATGTATGTGATACAACGAGCATATAGTTATCACAGTGCGTAATAAACGTAACTTTGTTTCACTGTTATTCTTTGATTGATGAAACCACTCATAGGCCCGTATTTATGCTCCCTGGTTTACGTTAACCGTAAGATAACATAGCCTTAACGATAAATTGATGTTATATAGATTTTCAATTTTTATATATTTTTCATCAATTGGTATTTAGTTGAGAAAAGTGTTAGCAATGGGAGAACGCATTAACTTGGTTTCCTTACCGTAATAATATTTAATCAGATATTTGAGATAAATAAACCAGACCTCAGACGGATTTCAAGCCTTTAATAATCGGCTGGGGCGTTATTAAGAATCAAAAGGCTTAACAAACACTTATATTACTATAACATACCAGGTGAATGGTTTGAATATTTTAGTAAAATGTTGTTAGGAAGTTTTCCTGGATTATTGATTTTTAGGTTATTTCTTGTGCTTGTATTGAGGCATTTATGCATAATTCAGATTTTACAGGTAAACGTTAAAAACCGTTGATAGATTTACTACTTGAGGAAAAAACAAAATACGACTGTAATACAAGTTTTTTTTTTAAATCACCTTTGGTATGTTGTGTTGTTATAATTGTTTTAGTATAACTTTGCTATATTTATTGATATCCAGTTGTTTCATGGGAAGTCCATTAAATTTAACTAGCCCTGATGAATATTTATATGCCTATTGTCATAGCTTTAATTTAATTATAAGTGATTTCAAGTAATATCAGTACAGTCGATGAGTTCACATGCTCTTTGTAAATTTCACAGACAGGCCCGCATTATTGAATGTTATCCTGGTGTTTCAAGCAGATTCTGTTATATTTTCTAGCCCTGGAGCAGATAAAGATACCAATTGCCAACTTTTAAAATTATTTGTTATTGATTTTAAATAGTATAAATACAAAAAGAAGTATCATGTGTTATGTAAGTGAGTTATAACAGAATAAAGAGAAAAATTGCAACTATCCAATGGTAAAATAGATTTATTTCGACCTAGGTTTCGATGTACAACGTCATCATCATTAGGTGAAGATGATGTTTTACATCGGAACCTAGGTCACAAAAAGTCTAATTAAACAGAGGAAAATTGCAATTTCTGTCTTCGTTAGGATCAGTTCAGTCTAAAGGCTCGCGCGCACTCTTTGGATTTCACAGACACCCCCATCCCACCCGATTTCAACCCCATCAACAATAGAAAAAATAACCTACGGCGGTTGTCGACCAGGGCACCACGTAGCACACACGTCACACATGATAGCTCACCGATACGCGACGCAGGGCGCAATAACAGGGTGCTGAATAAATGCATTTTTCGGGAGAAAGGTCCCTTTCTCTCTCGCACCCGGCGCTACAACTCTCATGCGGCTACGGCGGCGTGTGAAGACCGCGCGCCGAGGAATGGTGTGGCTCCCTCCATCCGCTTGATGCGAAATTTCCATCAAGCCAATCCACCCTTTAAAGGACTGAATGTTTACGTCAATTATTCGGAGGGAGAGAGAGGGAACGAACGGGGCACGGTTCGTGGGACGTTCAGATTTATGTGTATTAACGACCAAAGCGGAGATTGTCCCGTCGTTCTCCCTCTCTTCCTAGCTGGCTCCATCGAAGTTTGTCCCATCCTCCTCCTCTGCAGGGACCCCGTTTGACCGAAATTAATATCGAGCGATACGGTATGCACATCATACGCGGCGCATATATCACCCTTGCCAGGGATATACTACGTCGACGTCGGGTCGGGAGGGGTATAGGGGTGATGGCGGGTTAAAACTGAAGCTTGCTTTAAACGATGGCCTCCTTCCTCCGGATTGGTTACAGCAAACTCGGGATACAGCTCAAGCTTTTAAAGTTTATATATGCGCGCGACTTTCTTGGGGTGGCGGAAGTGAAGGAGAGACACTGCCTCTGCTTCTGGATATACTATAAGGAGGAAGTTTCGGGGTGAACTTTTGGCTCCTTCTTGCAATCTCCTCCTTTTGCGGCTTTTGTGGGTGGTGCGCGACTAAAGTGGCTGGATCCTCGCGAAGGGCTGCTCTCACCACTCCTGGGTCCTCTGCATCGCTTTTTGGGTCGAAACGCTTCTTCTTTGTGGGACGGTGAGTTTCGGGCTGTCATGATGAGGGAATATTAATTTCATCTTGTTATTGTTAAACTTAGGCTTTTGATGGAGAGAGTGTGTGATTTAATTCATGCATGCAACTTTGAGTTGGGAAGAAGGAAGGACACCGCATGCTATAGTGCGAGCTCTCAGAATGTGTCAGATAGTGAAAGAATGGTAGCCATGAAAAAGGAATTGAATGACTTGTAAAGGGATGGCCTTAAGTTATTAGGTAGGAAAATGATCTCTTAAATAAAGATAATTTTGGTTTGGTTGCGTGTCTGGCTAACACCTCATCGGCAATTGGGAGATACGGGATCGAATTCCGGTCAGTTCAAATGGTTTACTTCATGAAAAATTTCTTCCTTTTGTTGTTTTAAGGTTTTTTGTAATGGTGAGAGGTAGGTTCATATTTATCTGCTTATCGCTATGCAAGCCACCGAAAAGAAGTTTTGCAGGGGTTTAGGGGGTAGGATGTAAGCTATGAAGAAGTGAGGGCACGGGGAAAGGAATTTGAAAAGTGACGAAATCGAGTCTAGAAAATGATGAATTCTCACACCTATCTTTTTCAAAGAACACCTCAGCAAATTGTCTATTCTACAGATATAGTTTAGGTACATAACTATAAGGTCAAGTTTATCTCAATCCCACATCATATGCGGCTAAATGCTAAAAATCGTTCATCAGTTGTGATGAGATATTGTCTCTGGCTCATGCAGTGATTTGTGAACCACTGTGCATGAGTGTGCATGAGTTAGTATATCCAGGTTGAATAGTTTTTCTTCGCAAACTAAGGTTTACTATAGTACATCACAAGGGGAACCACACATATTGTACAACAATATATACCCAGACGTGAATAAAACACTTGATTTGCGTATTTTTATAAGTTTTATATTCATATAAACATTTAACATTTCCACAAAGTTACAAAAAATGAATTGAGCTGATTTTCGTGGATATTCGGGCAGGCCCAAGAGGCTTCCTATTCTGAATAGAATGACGAGACACTTGGTTATTTCCACACTTTTCATTTTCACTGACCGGTTTCGATGTTTTAGTACATCATGATCAGAGTTATAACGCCATATCATACAGAGATATGGCGTTATAACTATGATGATGATTCACAAAACATCGAAACCGGTCAGTTAAATATAAAAAGTGTGGAAATTATCAAGTGTCTCGTCATTCTAGTATGTCGAAATTCCACAAAGTTACTTCGCCTACCATCGAGTTATTCCTATTCTGAGGTCCGACAATTATGGATTATTGTTTTCAGTTGATTTTCGACCCCCTCTTAAATGCCACGGGTGGGGTTCCTTTTGGATAGTTCTATGCCAGCCGGGTAAGACAGTAAGTTTTTATCCTATTTGCGTAAGTCGTTAAGTGCAAGGAAACGACGTCGCCTAAAGTCTTTGTTCCCTTATGAATATCTATATCGCCATCCATATAAGCGTGGCTAGGGGGGTGCTAGGGCAATGGAATTGAAGAAGAACCGACTTGTAAGCTGGATATGGGAGAGGGTAATTACGAGTAGTGAGACGTGTTTCACTGTTTTACGGTTCAAGGTCTCCCTTTATATACGTTTTAGTCGATAAGTAATGGTGGTTTGGAGGAAGAAACTCGTGGAAATATCTTTCACTAATATCTGTGGCCATCTATTAGAAGACTTAGTCTACTGCAGCTTTCCACTCCACTCTCCTCTCTGCCAACTGCATTATCCTGCGTAATATTTCAATCTAACGTCCTTCATTATGTGCAATTTTTAGTCAAATTTTGTAAATCTTGCATTTCATTTCTCCTTCAAATATTATTGTCAATAGGCCAAAGTGTAGCAAAATATGGCCAGAAAGTTTGTTCCTACTTCTTCACAGAGTTTTCGTCATACTTCTATTGTCTATAACTCTTCGTAGGATTCCTTTGTTGGTTATCATTCTTCG
Source organism: Pyrrhosoma nymphula (assembly GCA_963573305.1). Taxonomy (NCBI): domain Eukaryota; kingdom Metazoa; phylum Arthropoda; class Insecta; order Odonata; family Coenagrionidae; genus Pyrrhosoma; species Pyrrhosoma nymphula. The sequence goes on from OY754334.1 coordinate 46,647,075, forward strand.
TCAACACCACATTTCCATTGCTTCCAATCTCTTTTGCTATGCAGCTGTTTTTGTCCAGGATTCACTGCCATATGAGTAAATTCTCCAAATATATGTTGTGATAAAGTGCTTCCCAACCTCCTGACTTCCAGCTGACAGATGACTCCTCTTGTGGTATAATTTCTTCTTTACTGTAGCTATTCTTCTTATAATATCTGTCCTGATTGGTCTACAGTTGGTGACCCTGCTTCCTAGGTAGCGGCGGGATCTTGTTAGGGGCGCCGCCGCATCGTCTGCAAAATATATGCTATCGTTACGAAAGAGTGTCTTTATATTTACAAAAAAATATTTTTTGTTAAGGTTTTGGGATAAATATTATTCTCCATATCAACGTCCAGTATACTAATGTCTCGTAATCTTTCGTAACTTCTAATTTGTATGTACCTTGATGTGTGTGCAAATGATCAGGGCGCCAAAGAGAACAATGCTTCGACGATCATCCTCTTCAAATAGTTTACTATAACAATTATTGTTTCGAGAACGATATCCTCAGGATAACAGTAACGAGGAGTAAAACAGCAACACAGGTAAAATTAATGAAATTAAATGGAACATTTCTTCACCATTTCATTTGAAATTAGGGAAATTGTAGAATATTTTAAGTTAAGAGATATACTGTCATATATTCATTCATTCATTACAGTAATCTACCGGTTAGAGGTAGGTTGTGATGAAAGTCAGAGAATATCCAACGAACTCTTACACGTGCCGTGCCCTTTCTACCTCTAGTATTTCTTCCTTCATCTTAGCATAAGTCTTACCTTTCTTCATCCCGTCCATAAAACCGATTCTCTTCCTTTCCCTTCCCCGCTTACCCAACATCCTACCCTCTATCACGGCCTTCAGCAAACCACCGTCCTTCATTACCCCTTACACCACCTATCCTGTCTTCCCCTAATCTCATCTATAAGTTTCCTCTCCTCGACCACCATGTCAAGCACTTCCTCATTTGTCTTCCTTTCCGTCCAACGCACCTTCTACATCCTCCTCCACACCCACATCTCGAAAGCCTTCAGCCTATTTTCGTCTTCCTTTCTCAAGGTCCACGTTTCTGCTCCATACAACGCCACACTCCATATCAAGCTCTTCACCAGCCTCTTTATTACATCCTTACTTAAGGTTCCCGTCATCAGCTCCCTTCTATTATTGAACGCTTTCTTCGCTAGCGCTATTCTCCTCCTAATGTTTTTGCTACTATGTCCTGTTTCTTCTAGCGTACTGCCCAGGTAATTTAATTGTTCTACTTGCTCCAGTTTGAGACCTCCTACTCTTTTCCTACTCTTATCACCAGCTTCGCTTTCTTTGTCCTACAGAATCTCATTACTTTTGTTTTCCTATTATTTATCTTCATTCCGTATTTCTCACACTGCTTTTCCAGTGCATCTATTAAAGTTTGCAATCCTGTCGATGACCGACTGACCAACGCCTGGTCGTCTGCGAATCTAACCGACTTTATCCACTGGACTCCTACTTTCATTCCCACATCTAGCTCATCCCATGCCTCTCTTACCATTTCCTCAGCTTAGACGTCAAAAGGTAAAGGCGACAACGGGCACCCTTGCCGTACCCCACGACCTATAACTGCCCACCCTGATTCACCGTCAGCTACCCTACCTGAGCCCTCTGCCCTATATATAAATTTCGGACGAGTCTCCTATCACGCAAATCTATTCCTATTTTCCCCTGTATCTGCATTAGTTTCTCCCAGTTTACTCTGTCAAACGCCTTTTCGAAATCTACAAAGCAAGCGAAAACATCGTGATAATGCTCTTTGTTTCTATCTCTTAAGTGTCCTCATTACCGCAATTGCGTCTCTGTTTGCCCTCCCCTTCCTGAACCCAAGTTGGTTATCGCCTAAATAGCAGTTTGCTCTGCTCTCCAACCTTCTATTTATTACTCTAAGCAACACTTTTGCCGCGTGCTAAATTAAACTGATTGTTCTATACTGTCATATATAAAAAAAAATATTAGCGTTTATTTTGCTACTATGCCATTAATCTGATACTTGAAAAACTTAAAAATGACGACTCTGTGTACATTTTATTAGGTACCTCATAAGGCATATATTTAAAATAGTTTATCAAAAATCATGAAACCCGATTTCCAACATTTTGTAATACATTAAGTGGGTTAGAGAAAACTTAGTATCAATAGTATAATGTCCGTGAATTTTTACGATTCAAAAAATGATCATACGCCAGGAACTATCGTCCCTAACTACCTACTGCTGACAATAGAAATTGGATAATTTATTTTCCTCTGTAGAAATTTAATATGCTTATTTCTCATGTTATGAGCTCAGTCTATAATGTCCCCACTGCAATATATTTATGACAAATATATATGCATGCGTATTTTCGAGTTGTATGACGAATTATTCATTAAATTAATCATAACGTCCACGGGACACGCAAATGCCTAGTGTGATCCTAAAACATGAGATCTTGCAATAGGGCACCCCTGTCAAAGTGGATTTCGGTTTTCTTCTAAACTTCTTTACATTTAATTTCTAAGGGGATATTTCATTTCTTTCCGCTCTCACGCTTTTAATGTAGGTACCTTAAATATAGATGTCCCATCAATTTATCTTTCAGAACTGCCGCTATTTAAAAAATTTTTTTTCCACGATCGTAGAATTTTCTCTAGCTTTGTAAATGCATCAAGTGCATGAAATATTTCAGTAAAATCAATGTCGGAGGGAGAGAAACATTCACAATCCGTTCCTTTGGGTTTTAGCCGTACACCTATACTTCACTAATGGAAAATCTAATCGTGCTCCCAGACAAATATGGGCACTGTGTTTTTACACTTTCAAAGAAATCTAACTTCTATATTAGCACGGGATTGAGGCGCTTAAAATTCTCCTTAAAATGAAATTTTAATATTTTACTAGATTTCTTATACATTCATGCTCGTTTGTTGTGAAAACATCATCTGTAGTATCTATGAAAGCCATAGGTAATAAGCTAACATTATATATATTTCACTTTCTCATTAATCGTTCAAAGAGAATGCGCTGATGTACATGAATTTCAATGTATAATTTAAGAAGACATCACCCTGGTTGCTGCAATCGTTTGTTATAGTTCATCGTAAAGCCTTACGTACGCTTCAGTGTCTAAATGGCTACTTCTCCTGCTGGATCCTCAAACTCAGTCAACATCTGCATATACATGCACACATTTTTTACTATCACTAAAAATATTCTTTTGCCACCGTGATCGTTAACATCCGTCTATCTTTTCTTTGTCCTTAATATATTTACTCGTAATTTTATTTTCCCATCTCCTTTGCTCTTTACCTTTAATTCTGCTGTCACAAATACGTGTGGCTGAATTTTATTGACTAAAAATGCCTTAAAATATCTTAAGGGATGCCTAACTATTCGTTTTCGAAGTATCTAGGCGCTTATTTTCATGAATACAGTCTTCATTTTGTGTGCTCTATTTAACACTTGTCCTGAAAGGTTATTGGCTTCCGCATTAACTGAAATGACTTGGTTTGCAAATGATGGGACTGGAAAATGATCAAAAGCATATAAATGCAAATCATTATTGGAAAAAAAACATTCTTTCACTGTGAATAATGCATGTAGACTCTTTTATTGATTCACACCGAATTAATTCTTCCAATTCTCCCAACGTTTCAATGTGCGTCTCGTTCACCAGGTCTATGACAATTCCCAGTGAAAATTATATATATTATAACATTATCAAAATGATTATTCTCAGTGAAATAATGATTCTGAGGATAATTAAATATGATTGTGACAAATGAAGATGATTCTTAAATGATGATTATCAGTGAAAAAATGATATCAATGAAATAATAATGATTCTGATGATAATGAGCGAGACGCCCAACGAAACTAGGAATGAAATGGAAGAATTGAAACCGATAAGAGTTCACATAAATTATTTTTCACTGCGAAAGGACTGCTGAGCTATGTAGGGCATTAATGAGAAATCAGAACTTAGCAAGCCTATAGTTTTCTATTTAATTGTAATCATTTTTCTTTTCATAGCATTGTAAGAACTTCAACAGCACCAATTTGTTACTTGAATTACTCGTTCGCGATTTATGAAACTCCAGATTACTCAATTTATTTTTTTATTCATAAATTTAAATTTTGGAGTAAAAGTTAGTTCTTAAGTTTTTATAATAACTTTGTCATTGGTTGAACTCTCCTTGATAACGATATCCTGAGAGCGATCGGGAGCATAAGGCACACGAAACACCAGGTGGGACGTGACACTTAGTGGCACGTCAAGAAAACAAAGGTTAAATTAAATTTTCGGATATAAAATACTTTTAATAAATCCTATTTATGAGTCAAAGAATAAATTACAGACATTTATATCTGTAGATGATGTAAATTCAATACATTTCTTCTCGGTTAATTGTTTTAAATTTTGCTAAATATGTGTTTATTATACATTTACCTTAATTTAGAATTCTTAATACAATTCTTTCTTACACAATTCTAATTCTAATACAATTCTTTCTTAATACATACAGTGTCTTTTATTAATTATTTTGTTCACATTTTCATTTTACTAAAGTTATATGCATAATTTTTACCAATGCTTAAATTGGTTTATCGTTGATACTTATCCTAACAAGGGTAATATTCATTACATTATGTAATAATAATATATAAGCCTTATTGCATTCTCTCCCAAAGGTCGACACTTTGGAATGACACGCGCCCAGCTTGTAATAAAATTTTATATATATTAAGTGGAACGCATACACGCATCTGTTAAAAGCCAATCAGTTATACTATTAGTATCGCCCGCAAATGCCCCTGAATACATAAAGTATATATTTTCGCATGAATTATGCCGCAAGATACCCTCCAGCATCGGAGAGGTAGAGGGGGAAGAAGCATATCGCGTCCTACTCTTTGGAATGCTGTCCTCTTTTTTTAAGGGCCCTTGACATTTCTCCCTTCAACGGCAAAGCGTGTAGAAATTTCGGAGCAGGAAAAAGGAGAAGAGTAGTGAGAGAAAAGAGAAAGAGATAAAGACGGAGTAAAGAAGGAAGGAGAGAAGAGAAAAACGGATTGGTCGCACGGCTCCGCTGCGAATAGAGAGTTATTCCGTCGCTCGTAAAATGGCGTCCCCAGAGACAAGATGGCGGACGCGGAGGAGAAGGCGGGAGAAGAAGATATGTTGGGAGTGTTTGGGGAGGAAGTTTTCCCGTCCAGAGGAAAGAGGTTGTGATAGTATACGGGGGAAGGGGAAAGGGTTACATTCTCCCCTTCCCCTTCGGTTGTGCGATGGGTTTTAAAAGGGTTCTGGTTAGGGTTATCAACTCTTCCGGATTCACCAGGAGCCTCCCGGTCAATGGACAATAATATTAAAATGTATATGTTATATTTTCTGGAGCTCCTTCAATAATATTTGAATGTTTAAACTATTAATCTGATTTAAAAATATTTAAAAATATTTTTTTGGAAAGAGTCAGGTCTTGTGAAAGAAATAATATATTATATTAGATACCTCATTTCCGGCGTTTTGCAATTATATTTTTGCTTCTTCGAGGCAATTATGAACTCACAGTACTTACAAAGAATTAGTAATTCACATTTTACGAAATATTTCACTAAAACCACACGCTGAAAGCATTTGCCTTAGAGTGGGTATTTATTTGAATGCTAAACCAATTAAAAGTTTTAATCTTATGTACCAAATAACAACCAAAATAATCGGCATAAAATTATAGGCCTGACAAGGCCAAAATATGTTTGCGATATGTTGTCAACTTATCATTTCTCAAGAAAAACCTATATGATATCGAAAAGAGGGAAATTATTTATTTTATGTTTTAATAATATCCCGCCACCGCGTTTGAAGCACACTCCATCCACTTTTTCTTATCAAGGCGATTGTTTTATGCTTTGTTTGCTTTAATCAGCCTCCTACCATGTTAATTTATTATGAGATTAAGATTAAGCAAAACGAACGGGCCATGACCTATTTTTCTACGCGGATAAAACTACCACTTATATTTATGAACAAGGGCTGTTTTCTGTCAAACGAATGCACGCTAGTAACAGAGGCCATGTGATCAACCTTCACCATCATCAAGTGCCCGGAAAAAGATGGCAAACAAATAAGGCGCACACTAACGGTAGTAAATATCAGTTGTTCCGTGATAATTTAAGACAAATGTGAATGAGGGTTGAACTTACCTTTATGAAATGGAAAAAAAGTCAATATATAAAACGGATTTATAGGTTGTATGTTATGACTTTCTCGGTCAAAATCTTTCATGGAAGGAACACGTCAGAGATAGTCATGGACTGCCAACCATCCTCAGAGTATTCTATTAGTCATGGCTATCAGCTAGTTTTTTTACGGCCAGCGGAGCAGAGTTTATCCTTTTTTACATAAATAGGCCGCAGAGATCCACCAATTATTATATTCATAAAAGTGAATTTTTCTTGAAGCAATTTTGTCAAAAAGAAAAAAAGGCATTATTGTCGCTAAATAAGAGAATGGAATAAAACAGTAAATGTTTTTTAAATTACTTTGGGTACATGCCCTTAACAATAAAAACTAGAATTACATTTTATAGGAAATAATTGTATACATTGGATTCGAAACTCTCTTGTGATGTGTCTTACGTATAGTAAAGCCCACGTTTTGGTGCTTCGATGCCCAGGAAAGTAAGTATTGCTTCTTTCCATGATTTTTCGTGAATCTGGCACAAAGTTAAATAGGTGATACAAATACTGTGTGTCCCCGTATTCAAATATCCTGTGTAAGGACACATAAAACAAGTCAGTTCTTTTGAATGTTTGAAACAGTCAAACACTTGTATTGCTCTCTGCAGGGTGAAACGTAATTTCTTGCGTTGCAAGCCGAAAATTAACATTATACTGGAGTTGCGAACTCTGAACTACCCTCTGAGAAGAATAGACCATGTGTGAAAAAATTAATGTCAAAACTAATTAACATCAAAAGTGTTTGAATTTCTGTTGAGTTTTTTTAGTACAACATGCCGTTATATTCATTGTGAATTTGGTCATTTTGATCTTGCCATTACTGATGATTAAATAAACTTTTTCCGAATTTTACCTAGACTTCACACTGTGACCAGTCATTCAACGCGTGTTGCAATTATGCTTGACATTTATATTCCTTAATTTCCTACTAAGGAAAACTCCTGGAATCAACTCTTCAGGTGTTGGCAACTTTGGTTAGTTCTAGGAGGAGGGTGTAAGACGCTAAAATGAGGCGGTTGGGTGGGGGTCGAAAGGGAAGTTCAGTAAGGAGTAGAATGTGACCTTCCGGAGGGGTTCGAATGGAGGGGGGTCGGTAAGAGGAGGGCTATGCAGATATAACGCCATCTGGGTAATCCATCTATTCGTACGGAATGGCTCACTTGGGAACGTACAGATCTGATCTTCGACCCTTCTTATTCCCCTTCCCCCACATGTTTTCCCTTCTCCTCATCACTTCCCCTACCAACACATTTATATATTTCCTTCCATCTCCTCCCCCCCCCCCCTCACTATCTTTCTCCTAAAACCGCGAATTCGTTTCCTCAGCCATCTAAAGATATGTGCGACTTCCATTCCTCCCTTCTGTCTATTTCCTTTCTTATTTTATTTTCTCATGCCGAACATATTACTACGCTTCGCGAGAAGCTTCCAGTCTCCTCCTTCCCCTTGACTTCTTACGTCCCTCACCCCGCTCCTGATACGTACTTACTTAAATTTTGACCCACATGTCGCATGCAAATATGACCTCTTTTTTATGAGCCAAAGAAAAACCTTTCAACTTGCTTATATATACATTTACTCCAGGCCGTTACATTATTCATCGGGAACAATTTTTTTCTCAGACGTAGGAAGCCCTCCCAAGTCACTTCTTCTCCCCACCACCATCCCATCCCCCTCCCCCCCCCAATCTTCCGCCATACCCACCTCTTTCAAAAAGAACGTCGTCTTATGTCAAAGGTTCTTTTGAGTCGTTTGAATTATGTTCTCGTCCCGCATGAGTTGCTCGTTGAGTTTTCCACCCACAAGCCCTCGTCCCTTAACCTCCTTCCTCCACCCCTCCCTGGAGCTACGATGCAAATACTTTGTTTTCATTTATTTCCGTACACCCCTTCCGGGTTCTTTAAAACCAGTAACGGTGATGAGGTTTCAAACTTGCCTTTGAGAAATAAATCAACAAACTTTTTTCCCTATCTCTCCCCAAAGTTTGGGTCGAAATCTTACTGCACTCTTTGTGATCGCACACTTTGATATTTCTACGATAAACAAAGATTTTGCTAAAATTCATAAGTAGCTAACAGTAGCTTCTTTAATGTTTTTACACGATAAACAAAGATGTTGCTAAAATTATTTGCTAAAGTACTCGTAGCTTACAGTGTCCTCAACGACATCACTGATAAGGTCAATGTTTTTTGCATTTTTTTATTATGTAACAGTTTTCTCAAAAAATTTTGTCTGAATATAGGTGCTGCGATTAAAAGGTTCAATAACTATTAATTTTTCATAAGGGCATGATCTTACAATTGTATTTGAAATACATACGGTGTCTCTGAATTTGTTGCTTGAAATCTCTGCTTTTCAATTTACTTACTAAGTTTCGACAATGAGGTGAAGGCATTAGACTTTTGAATGGATTGTACAAAAGTACAAGCTATTTATGACTTCTGGTGCAAATTCACTGAGAAAAAATACTTGTTAACGCCAGCCTAAAGGTTAACTATTTGTTCTCTCATATATATGAGAGAACAAATATTTGTGAACAACACAATGGGAGAAAGGTAAAAGGAAAGTTGCTAGGTAGTAAGATTAGCATTGTACTTAAATATAAAATGTAAAGGATTACTGAAACCACATCTGAATATTATGCTAAAAACTCAGATATTATTGCTACACATGAAAGCAATGCAGATCTTTTATTCATGTATACATTAAAAGTTCCTCTTAAATTCAAAGCGAAATTCTGGATTAGATTGGTATTCCATAATTTCGCTTTGTAGTGTAGAGTAGAGAGCGTTATAGCATTCGTTAATTAAATGTAACAATCCAAATAATAACTGAGTTAATTAACTTGGAAAACAGAATAAATATCTGAAAGAATAATTAAATCAATGAAAGTGCAAGAGTGGTGAATGCGTACGACGAGAAAGATAGAGAGAATTGAATGGTATATATCTTGCCTATATTTTGGTTTTATCTAAAAATGGGTCTTTATTCCCAAGTTATTTAGTTTTGGTCATACTAAGGCAGTTTTTAATTAATTGTTTAACTGAATGATTGTAATAGCTTCGAAGGTGAGCGATGAATGGAATAACTCAAGAGAATATACATGAGAGAAGTAAAAATCGGGCAATGATCAAAAGACTTCTAAAAATAGACGTCCATACGTTTTGACGGAATAAATGTTCACCTAAAATATTTCTGGTACACAGTTTAAACTTTCTATGCTACATTAGATGCACTATTGTTGTTTTCTTTTACAGAGAAGATTGTAAGTGTGTTTTCTTTCCTATTGGTTTCCACCATGAATCTGGATGGTTTTTTTTTGCAATTCATTCAGCATTCTGACAATTGGCCCGTTGGTATTTAGATTGGACCTACCCAGTCGAACTCATATTGAGCGCACCTTGTTATGCATTGCGTAGGAATTTAAGCGTTAGAATGATCTGATAATCCTTTTTCCACCATGATTTTCGGCTATCCCGACTTGTAACCAATTAACCTATTTCTATAGAAATCCTCCTCCTTTAGATAGGTATTCTTCTGAATGAAAGGGTAATTCTGTGAGTGTTATGATAAACCTTCCATATTATTTCTGTATACGGCTTTCCATGATTTAAATCGTCTTTGAGGAAAATACTTTCGTCTTGTCTGACAACTTTCCCAGGCCTTCTTGTGATTGTCATCTAACAAGTAACAAACTCTAAATTAAAGAAAGCTAATAAATGTGCTTCAGTTTAAAACTGAAAGGCATTTTAAATTACGCCAGTAGAAGGCCAATGCCTAGTGTAAAGTATGGATTTTCCTAAGAAAATTCATGCTATTAGCAGTTTAGAGCACAAAAATCGCAATCGAGTTTGGATGAAAATATTTTTCGGCCTTCGAGACATTTGACTTGTACATAAAAATGAGAGTAAGCATGCAGTACTACCTCTTTGCTATATTAAACGACTTGTATTTATTTACATAGGACGATGTGATCATTAAAAAGCAATTTTTATACAAAAGTACATGGTATATTTGCTTTTGTTTGATAGCGATAGGTATTTTAAAATTTAACCAAACGAATTGGAGGAGGTGGAAGAGAAAATATGGAATGGAGCAGAGGATGATTAGTGAGATCATGCTGAATATGGTGGTGTTGAGGATAATATTGTGCAACTGGGGGAAGGCAGGTGAGGGGTTGTGGAGTTTGGGACGGTAACAAGAGTTCAGAAAGTACCATAAGCTAATAGTGTCGCTTCAGTGAAAATAGATAGTGTCGCTTGAATAGATAGAATAGGATGCTATGGATTAAATTATTCTTGGACCCGTCCAAAGATCCAAATAAATATAATTAGCATCTGCAATCCAGTCACGATTTTAACTTATGCAGAAAGCGTCGCAGTATCACAAGTTATAAAAATCGGCGCGCCGTTAGATCGGAATGGAAGATTGATGGCGAATTCTTATGGCTTTAGGGCACTCAGCCAAACAAATATGCCTCGCATTTTTCCATTCTGTTCACTTACCACTTCAACTCAAAGCAGTCACTATTCTTGAAGAGTTCATGCCGCTGTTTTCCGAGTTCATTTCTTTTCACTCATCCTCATCACTCAAATATAATATTGGACCCTGCAAACCACCTCAGATCTCGGCTGCTGCCTTCTTCTTGCCTTTGACATGTATATCCCTTGACAATTCTCATAAATAGTTCTTAACTCGGATTGCAACTTTTCGGGATATATTCTGTTAATTTTAGCTGTTATATGTAGAATATAATTTAGATTTGTATATATTGACACGACCATGGACTGTCCTGCCTATGAGTTCCCCAACCACTGAAAGAGCTTTCCCTTCCATTTTTAAACCCACTCTTCTAATATCAAGTATTAAATCCCTTTTTAAATCTTCGTATTTGACTTACTTCGTGCCTCCCAAAATTTCAGTTCTTCTGATCTCTCTACAACGCTAACGATTCTCTTCCTTCCTCCAGTCCTTCTACATGTTGTCTTATAACCTCCACCTTAAGGCAAATTTTTGGCCGCCATCTAAGTACCCCAACCAGCTTTTGTTCCTCTCCAACAAAATGTAATAGCTCATTTGTTTTCTTCATTACCCTCACACCCAGCTTACTCTATCATCACCTAAACTTTACTTTTTACCAAAAGAATACCTTTAACTAATAATAATAAAACATACCTAGTAAAAAAATACCTTTTACCTAAAAAGAAGGAAATTAAAATAATTTGCTTTTCTACAAATTTACTTTAATCGTCGACTAGTTTCGATACACTGTATCATCAGCCCAACCCACCCACCCCCTTCCCCTCCCAACCCAAGTTCCCCTTCCCTATGACGTCAACCCACGCTCAACTCCTAACCCCCCCCCCCCTACTTTCCTTTCCCTCGCTTCCCCGCCCCGCCTATTCACTAATTTCGACAGGTTCCTACCTACCGCATCCATACCCCTCCCCACCCCCTCCCAACCCATTCAGTATATAACTAAGCACCTATGTTTTTTGTACCACTAGTCTTTGAAGATGATACAGTGTATCGAAACTAGTCGACGATTAAAGTAAATTTGTAGAAAAGCAAAGTATTTTAATTTCCTTCTTTAGAATGGATTTCTACAATGTAAAGGCCTCAACCATTAAGTGTATTTTTACCTAAAAAATAACTATATCATATTGGCGTGTCTATGTATATGTAGGGCAGGTGGTTTATTATTAGGCTTTCAATTTTTGGATAGTTCACTAACACTAAATATTTTTTTCCTTGCTATTTCCTTAATATCATGGTAGCTCTCCTGTTTCATATCTCGTTTTGCCTTGGTTAAGTATTTTTCCCTTTCATCATGAGTTTAGGAATTTTCCTACTTTTATTTTTCCAACAATTGTCCTTTGTCTCATTCATCTGGACCTTGTCTTCCTGATAGTGCTCCATGTGGTTTTCTCTTTTCCTATTCTCCCGCGAACCTCCTAGTCTCCGAATTAATCCGTCCGTTTGATTTTCAGCATCCGCGACCAGTACCAAGTTCCTAAATCTTATATTCTCTTCTATTCTATCTCTACATTGTCTCTGAGACTCATAGAGTCCACATGAATGCTTTCAGGTACAGCTTACTTTTGGGTAATCCTAATTATTTTATTAACAATCATTGTTTTTTAAAGCATTTGGGATAGATGGGACGTTTTAGGTAGGAGAAAATTATTTGAAATGGGTGCAGGTAATGTGGAGTAATTTTAGTGGCCTGTGACAAAACTGAATTAGAATAGATGAATCGTTCAGAGGACTGTGAGCTAGGTAGAAAGTATGTTGGAACATATCAATATTGAGTATTGAAACACTTTGAATGAATAATCGATTGGATTAGCACTATTGCTGTCAGTAAAATTTGACCAATTTGGACTTCGATATGCGGCATGCACAAGACTTCATATTGATACTTTTGTTAGATCATCCGTGGTCTGAGATATATCGCATAGGGTTTTATTTCGATGCAGTACGAAAATCAATTCAAAGTGTTATACGTGATGAAATGCAATCATCGATTAAAAGTGTTAAGTGGAATTTCATGACGTACCTTCGGCGCAACGCGATATGTGATGTAATGCTATGCAATGCCAATTAGTCATTCTATATACATCAATAAAACTGAAATTCTGTTTATTGGTACGATATCGGCTTCCACATCCCATGATGAATACGAAAATTATTTACCACACGTTTATTATAACATCGAAGGATAGAAATAGTTAGGCTAAGATCAAAAGGCCATAGGGCCTCACGGAACCCTATTTGGACCCCTATATTAAACTCACTTTTACTTCCATTATAAAAGCATTGTATTCGGTGCAAAGGGTTTTCTTTATGATATATGAAAGCATTTGCATTCAGGATATTGGATTTGAGATTTGAGTTTCATGGCTTAGGTGAAATGACCGTTGTAACAGGATTACAGCGAGATTTAAGAGTATTTTCATATCAATCTCTCTTTCAGTGTTAAATGAATGTTACATTGTAAATGCATTATTCCCGTCATATTTAGAAGTTAATTTTACTCCCTTTCAGGAAATAAATATTTTAATTTTCCCGTTGCTCCCAAACCTAGAAAATGGTGCACGTTGAATATAAATAATTAATTAATTAATTATAATTGTAACTTCAATTCGATACGCCGCATCTTTTACGGATCTAAATGTATATCGCAGCGCGATAATAGAATTTGAGTATCGGACTGTTCACAGGAGAAATTACTGCATGAGATATGCTGAATAAGTGAAACACCAAGAGAAAGGAATCGTGGGTATGGTGGGTAAGTGAAGGGTTAAACCTTGCGTAACAACCGAGGCACCTTACCGTCGGAGCCATTAGGATCCTCTTTCTTTCGAAGAAATCTAATTAAAAAGCCATTGCAAAAATGCGGCAGCTTGTTAAAATGATAATCTTCACTGAGTAAAAATATGAAAACGAAATAATAAGCGTCCACGGTTAATAGGATGAGACAGTGTAGGGTGGGTGAAAAATAAATTCTGTTGTGTGGGTAAGAGGAGAGGACATCGAGGGACGTCAGTAGGGAGAAAGGGAGTGAAATTTTGTTTTTTTTTATGAAGTAAGGGAAGTAAGTTGGAAGGGAAGCGAGAAAAAGGCCTAGGGAGGGAGGTCGAAACGTCAAAACACGTACGAAAAAAAGAGCCGTCCAAAATGCTTCAGATGAATGAGTAAAAATTGCGATGGCGGAGTGAAAAGAATATTGAAAATAAAATGAACATTCCCATATACTGTGCCGTGAGTGAAAAGAATGTTTTTTTCCATGTTTATAGAATATTTTACGTATTTTTCCGACTCACACGCCGAAAGGGTTATAGTTAAAATTTGGGAGGATTAAGAAAAAAAATAATGCCAGTACAGTGTGTCGCTAGTAGAAAGTTGTTTATTTTTTCTATTTTTAAAATAAATTTTCATGTCTTTTTCCGCCTAACGCCACGATAGTGCTTGATGGGGGTGTATTGGTAAAGGGAGCAAAACGTGGAAGTGGTAGAAGGTCGGGAACTGGCGTGGAGGAGAGGTTTTGAGAAGGGAGTGTCGCAGGGGTTGTGTTTGGATCCGGTGAAATTTCGGACGGCTCGTGAGGAGTAATGAAGGCTCCTGGGAAGAGGATAAGGGGGTGGAAGGGTGGTAGAGAAGGAGGTAGGGTGGTGGTGGCCGTAGCTGGATGGCGGCCAAGTTAACGAGGAGATGGATAAACCTTTTGCCGCCGCGACATCTGTCGAGAACTGCCTCCCAATTGGGAAGACGGGTAAAAATGAGGCGGAGGGGGTGTAGGGTAGGGTGTGGCTACGAAAGGAAACGGGGTCGTGTGAAACGGGTGGGTTAGAAGCCGTGAACCCTAAGGGGGGACGCTTGGAAGGGTTATGGCAGGAGGAGGTTAAAAAGGGGTGAAGGAAAACTGAAGGAAGAGGAAAAGGCAGGCAGTGAAAGAGGAGATTTTTGGGGAGGTCAGACCGAGATGAGGATAAAGGGTACGGGAATGACGGATGGAGGAAAGATTAGTGGATGGTAAATGACGATGGAAAGACGTATGGGGATGGGCAAAATGGGTTTTTAAGAAAGATGCCATGTTTTTTTTCTATCGTTTTCTTATTTTTTATCTTACGTGAAGGAGAGGGAAGAGGAAGAAAGGTGGGGAGGAAAAGCGTACTGAAATAATAAAGAGGGAACTGGGAAATTAGTTGGAAATAATTAAGGCAGCCTTGTGACTTCACATTTGGAAAGAATTCGGCGGGTTGAGTTTGAGAAAACTGTAAATTGATGCGTCTCTCAGAAAATAAAAAAGTGCTTAGGACAGTGTGTGTTTAGAATACGTAATATGTCTAGGCGAAACTTGTTGAATTGTGTCGTAGATGCAGGATAATATGTGCTATCTTCAAGATGGCTAAATACGGTTTGGTGATAAGATATATTAGGATTTATAACCACTATCACTTCTGAGCCTAAAACAATTACATTCATTGTATGTATATGTTTTCAGCATATTTCACTGTTAAAAATACTATTTCTCATGTAAAAATCTTATCTATATGCAAAATAAGACTAACTCCCATTGAACATTGATGAATAACCGTATTTAAATAAATAAAAAATAACGTATTTTAAAATTACTTTTTTATTGAAAATGTTTGGAAAAGTTGTAGAGTTGAATTGCGTCCTTTGACGTGAGCCAAATTATTTAGGAGATATAAATCCCGTCAATTGACGTGATTCGCTGTGACAGTGTTACATTAACCTTTTACTCACCACCATGTGTATTGTGTTCTTCCATGTTCCATCACATGTTCATTAATGATTATTTCGAGGTCTGCCAGATAAGGTAGAACAAATTATAAATATATTGGCCGAGGATTGCCTGTACCGATCATTCACTTAATAAGGGCAAGCAAAAATGTTTATTTAATTGCAAATAATGCTATGGCATTTCGAGGTCTGCCAGATAAGGTAGAACAAATTATAAATATATTGGGCGAGGATTGCCTGTGCCGATCATTCACTTAATAAGGGCAAGCAAAAATGTTTATTTAATTGCAAATAATGCTATGGCATTTCGAGGTCTGCCAGATAAGGTAGAACAAATTATAAATATATTGGCCGAGGATTGCCTGTACCGATCATTCACTTAATAAGGGCAAGCAAAAATGTTTATTTAATTGAAAATAATGCTATGGCAATATGGTAGTGTGTAGTTCCGTGGTAATAATGAGCATAGTTTTTAATAAAATAATGTCTCTAATGAAATGCCACAAAGTGGCCATGCACGTATCTCATTCATAGGATATGATGAATGTGAAGTGTCGCCGGTATCCTTTTTCCATATTTTTTTCTATAAATATTTCTCTCTGTTTCATGGAAAGTAAAATATGAGTGACGGAAATGATGCTTTATGGATGAGAATGTGATGAAACTCGGGCACTAAAAGCATATACATCTTGCCGGGATGGTATCCAGTGACTGCTCTTAAATAAATTATTGTCAACGTGACGCCGTAGGGGGCGTAGGAAGCTCCGGAAAGACAAGAAAGAGTCAGCTTCAAAGCGAATACCTAGGAAACCCATATATATGGGCCTCAAATAGGATCTGTAGATTCAGGACGCCAAAAGACGGGGAAATCCTTTTTCAGAAATACTCCTTGAAGGGAAATGCAAACTCCACTACAGCTACTCATCGAAAACAGTTTGTAAGCGATGACAAAGTAGGCAGTTGCCCTTTGTTCTATTCAAAGATATCTCGAATGTCGGCCTAAAATGTGATGCTGAAATAAACGTTACCAACCCCAGCCAAGCAAACATCACAGAAAAAAAAGGAATGCACTCAAAAGCGGTAGAATCCCATGAAATTTCCCTATAGCCAAAGTCAGTGCTAAACCTAGTGTTTTAACTAAATAAATTTGCATAAATTGTATTAAGAGCTCTTAAATATATCAGCACCATCCTAGTGTGAAAAACCGTTGTTATCCTAAAATAAAATATTATTAACGTTCTGAAACTCGACTTGTTGTAAACATGATTCTTTGTATTTACAAAGAATATTTTGTGCTCAATTTTGAGAACTAACGGGATTAGTTCTAATACCCATAGAGTTTCACAATGTTGGTAATAGAACTAATATTACTGGTTGACAAAATGAGAAATCAAAAAAATGGAATTGGCACAGAAACTAGAGTAAAGTACTATCGTTTAAGGTGCTTCGGCGGCTAAGGTCATTGAAGAGATGGTACAAGATTAAAATTAATAACTATATTTACTGAGAAAACTATGTCAACTATTTTACAATGAATTTGATGGACCATTATATTTTTAGATACCATAAATCACTACGGATCACTGTTAAATGGGATAAAATTAAAACAGAAACTACGCGAAGGATTCACTAATAGCCTCGAATAATGAGAATCAACGGTAAATAAGTGATGCGACGAACTGGGGAGAAAAAATTTTAATGAAAGACAACGAATTTGAAGCAACATGCTTGTTGGGCATAATCAGGGATTAAGCATACCCTTAACACTATAATGGGAGGTTCAACGGATTTGATTATTTACCACGGAAGGCAGTGAATATGACCAATTAGCAACTTATGAGTGTTGTCAAAATAAAGTCTCAAGTTGAAATAAAGCAGTAAGCTGAAACGATAATTCACAGGAGCATATTACTTGTATATAATGACACACTCACCTATTATATGCCTCATGTTTCATCGCTCGACGTGCATTAACTTTGAGCACGTAAAAGGACTTACAGAAATTTGGTCGCTGGGATGCCAAGCCTAATGTCGCTTCTAGCCGGTATTTGTTTGCCAAATATCTAAGAGGATTGAGAATAACTCTCGTGGTAGGAAACACAGACATTTGAGTAACAGTGAAGGATTGAGATTGCATGTCGAGGGCGGGAAAGAAAAGGCGAGAGTCCTCATCACAAACGATTGTCCACAGCCGAAGCAGGAAGGTGCAATGGGTGTGGTTTTTCTTTTTTTACTCCTTGTTTGACCTTTAGTTCTTTCGAAAAGTCTTAGACTACTTGTTCCAATTTTTGTATTCCCATGGATTTTGTCTCAAAACTGCCATACATTTCTTCCTCAATGGAGCTGGACTTGGATAGAGTGATTAAAAAAATTCCGGTGACAAATCTCCTTTTGAAAATATTATATTTAGAAATACGAGCGCGTTTCAAAATGAGGGCTAATTCCAGGTACTTCCTACTTACATCTTCTGTCATTGCTTTTAACATTAGCTCTTATGGTAGGTACTAGCTTAACTTGCAGAAAAAAGCTCATGTGAATAGGAAAACGTACCTAAGATTGAACTGCGTGCAAAAATAATTGTTTATTGCTGGTGGTATCATTATAAAACATGTTCTTAATCGCTCGTTTTTCAGCAAATATTTTGATTACACAAATAAATGATTTTGAGCTCCAAATATTTACTGGTGATTAATTAAATATTTATGGTCAGTGTAGAACACGATCCTATGGTAATACAGAAATCAGAGTAATATTATTACTAAGTCCTGATTTAATCAACTTTGGCACGTTGATATAAAATTAATAAAATGGGGAAAATCGGAATATTTTTCGCGTGAAATTTCTTCGAATTTTAGTGTAAAACATATCGTAAATGACATGGTGTCATTCATATTTCACCAAAAACATTCATTACTAGTGCAAAAAATTGTTAATAAGCCTCTAATGCACATTTTAATATCCTTCATAAATTGTTCTTTTTACTTTTCTGAAATGTTGCCTAATTTCTACTCAAGTTAAAAATACGCTTGAAAACTTTCTTCTGGACTAAGAGTTTTCTTTTTTATTGTGTAATGCATTATACTTCATTGAGACCATTTATAATATTTTTTTGCGGTCCAATGTCAATCAAACTTGAGAGTTTATCAATTTTTTCAGTCAAAATTTCCACAATTTTCGTCCCAAGATAAATAACTTATTTAGCTCTTGTGTCATTTGAGCCTTATTCGCCAACGTTTGCCCAATTTATTACTTACACTCTCCAGTATTATATCGGCTCCTCTTTATATAAGGTTTTATAATCTCTGATTAAATATTTTTACGGCATGAAAGTCGATGTTCTCCTATTGTTAAGGATCACGTCAACTACCCGACTGTTAAATGTAATATACCCAAACTTTCAGTTGACATTTCGTTAACATAAAAGTAAGTCATCCTGCGGGTAACGTTAACCAAATATTATAAAACTGGACCTAAGTGATTTATACTAATAAAACTTGGCCTTATGGATTGATACTAATTCATTTGGTGTACAGTGTGCCCAGCTACGAGTGAGGCTTATAAAGTCCGCAAAATACACACCAGTACGCTGAAATGAGCCAGGATTAAGTCTTCTGACTTGACTGGGATGTGAACCCGAATCCTAACAGTTCCTACCACCTCTGATTGTTATACGCTGATAACTACGTATTTTGCTTTTACCTTAGAAATCAGCAATCCATTGCAATTCAAAACAACTCTGAGTGGGGTTATTCAATCTGGATGCTCTCCCTCACTGTCTATATTCTCTCCAAGCGGCGTGGTCGTGCTTGATAAGACACGGTCGTGGTGGCATGATTTCTTCATGATTGGTTTGAGGGATTAACGTCTTTAATTATATCATTGTGCGAAATAAACAAGTGAACGTAGCATGTAGTTACGCGTTCAAGTGCGAGGTATTGGACGAATACTCTAACATTTTCCAATCAAATTATCAAGTGTGGATGGAAAATGATTTAGTATCAAATGGATATATCCAATGACGATCTTGTCTTGCGGATTACACTGAAGGCTACCTATTGATTGATCCTTTTGTAATTTCTTCAAAAGCATGTTCTTCTGCAACGAGTGACTCTTTCCGATAATGCGTTTCCTTAACGTTTCTACCGGGATATCTGAAGGCAATCGGTGACGAAAAGAAACCGAATGGAACGACGGCGTCAGTTAATCGGAACATTAACTGTAATGGGGGGCACATAAATGGTCCCAAAACACATAATGCAGCCTCACTTTTGCCACTCATTTCATGAGCTGTGGGTTGAATTGACCCCTAAGCCTTTGGACAAAGACCCTTAGGGCAAGTGAATCGTTTAATAAATGGATTTCTCCCGCAGTCACATTATGGGTTCTTAATCTTTGGCTTACTTATGTATCGCCGCAATTACTTCTTCCATAACGGATCTCGTTAAAGCTGCGTTCTTCCAATTTTACGGTTGTTTGCCCCTCATCCGACAATTCCCATCCTCTCGGGGTCATTATGCCATTAGCTTTCTCTTCCATGATATTCCGAATTTCCCCCTCATATCGAATAGAAGATTGATTAATGCCGATAAGAAGATTATGAATGAAGGCTTTAAAACCCTTTCCTCTTCTTAAAGGATTGGCTTTAGGTCGATCGCTGGAAAAATAAATGTTTTACACTGAAAAAAAATACGCGTTAATTTTTATGGTGGGTGCCTGCGAGAGGTTTTGTAATAAAACAAACGCTTATACTAATTGATACCGTGTTGATAAATCATTATTAATTTTAATTAAGTCTTAAGAGGAGTTATTAAACGCGTTTATTTAACTCAGAAGACATTAATTAATCCACTTTCCCAGGGAATCGGAAATTTCCTGACAAAGTCATGGTGAGGTATGTACTCATTTATATTTTACACCTTTGGGGAAGTGGCTGTATTAAGTTTTTTTACGGTCCTCTAAATCTATGACCG
Source organism: Pyrrhosoma nymphula (assembly GCA_963573305.1). Classification (NCBI taxonomy): domain Eukaryota; kingdom Metazoa; phylum Arthropoda; class Insecta; order Odonata; family Coenagrionidae; genus Pyrrhosoma; species Pyrrhosoma nymphula. The sequence continues at coordinate 46,667,586 of OY754334.1, forward strand.
CATGCATTATCGTGGTACGGTAGATGTAGCCAAACGTGGATAAAAAGCTCATGATTTATTCATTTTTGGTATTGTTTGTGAATTTATTTAGACTGAAAGTACATGCAACAGAAAAGGACGCTTCAGATGCATTCTTCATTGATTGGATGGATTATAAACCTTTGTCTTCTACTTGACCAGAGAAACAAGTGGTCTACATTTTAATATCCGCTCTGTGATTACATTCATTGAAAGCACGCTTGCTGAAGTGTAGAGGACCAGAGTTATGTTGTGTAAATTGCATTATGTATACAAATTTCGTCGTTAGACTAGACTTGGCATTAATTTCATTTTGAAAATCGTGTTTGGAAAACGAAGATTTCAAATTTTCTCCGAAACAATACATTTATATAATATTTACGGCTCTCTCGCAAAAAAGGCTCATGTTGATTTTTTTAATGATTTTGTTATATAATTAGGAATTTCACTCAGATGGGTTGATGTTCATTTTAAGTTTAATTCACAACTGCCAGGTATACATCCAAGTGTAACTGCGTGGTTAGCATTTTATGACTCCAAGTTTCGTCCCGTGTTGTAGTTACCGTCCTCAGGAGCGAAGTAAGTTTGCTGTTGTTTTCTCTTCCTGAAGTACTTGGCATCCTTTCACTTATTATTCTCGTGGACTCGTTGACCACAGGAGCATGTTCCTCTGGCTATTCCTTTTTGCGTGGCATAGTTGGCCTTAAGTTTATCCGTTGAGGCGGTTCATGGTCCTAGGGCACTTTAACTTGTATTTCGTAATTTTTCAACGATCATCCCTGTTTATAGTATTTTGACGTTCGCCATTTTTTTAGCCTATTAAGTTACGTGGTAATTTTCTTAAACCCTACATTTTCTTTCAAAATCCTTTCTCTTTCCCGGCTCCAACATGAAATTTTCGGCAATTGTAAATGCTCGCAATTTTTATTCTTCGGAACTATCCAGTACTTTTCCATTCTGATATGCACGGGTCATCCAGTTTTTCCCACGTGGCTCGTTCCGCCATTGCACCGAATTTCATATACTCCCACGGTTTGTATTGGATTATTTTTTTCTTTCCCTAAGGAAATAGGTCCTTTAGTTTCGCCACGGAGGATAAGCAAGTGATAACGTTCTACTTTGGTCTCTGGGTAGTCAATCAATTATTCCTTTGTCTAGAGGTAGTTTGGCGAAGTTGAGGATTTTTCTTAGCATTCATTCCTTTTTTTCATCTTCATGTGTCCTCAAATGACGGCGTCATTGTATTCTTGTATTTTGAAGGTTCGGAGGAGATTATTCGTCTCTTCAGGTAGTAACTATGCGTCAGCCACCTTTTCAGTTCTGAGATAAAATGAGCCTTGATTTTCCCTGTCAGAAAAATTTACTTCGCTCCTGAAGATGTTTGCTGTAATGTAGGAAGAAATATTTAACCTCAAAATACTCGCCACGAAGCTAAATTTGTAAGCTTTTCCAGCAGTCTCGAATCGCAGAAAGCATTCGATCCATGTCAAAAGTAAAAATATATTATATACATCATGTATAAATAGTGTACGATTTATGTCTCCAAATTTTAGGTTCATTTTCAGGCTTTCGGCATTATAACGATATGGAAACATCTGCATTTTAAGTTTGACGTGCAGTCTTTTTTATGCATTCCTAATGGTTCAGTGCGTTTGTTCTTCAACCATGGGAGAGAAAAATACCTTAGGAAAAAATACTACTACTCTACAATCTCACCTTAAATTTGATCATTACGTAGGACCAATTGATTGAGATGTATTCTCTGAAAATCCTTGAGGTTATTCTCTCCAGCTCTGATTTATGCACTCCTACTCTGCCTGTATCGCGTAGAGTTTCACAAACATCCGATACTATTCGTACAAGGCTCATCCTGAACGGTATAGCACAGCACCACATTATCTCTCGCCTCCTATTCCTTTTTTTCCGATCTCGTTAAGACGAAGGAGAAAGGAGAAATAAATCTCTAAGAAAGATAAGTGAGAATGGGGTAAATTCCATAGTATTCGGGAAATGCCCACACCACCGTTTGCTAACTTATATCCTTGTCCACACCCCCCTAAACGAACTATCCATTACTTTACGTCTCTTTAACGGCTAAACCCCTTTCTTCGGCTTACGCGGTGGCGATGTCTTTCCTGGCAATGAATTCCTAACTTAATTGCCCTCCTGACCCCTGGCTGCTCCCCCTCTCGAACCTCTTAACGCCCATGGCCCGCACCACCCATGTAGCCCTCACGCCTGCCTACGCACGGACCCACACCTCCATCCGAAGGCTTACCCTTTATTTCTTCGCTATTGTATCACCTTCACCCCGTTCACGTAATGTCTAATCGCTATTTGTAACTTCCGACGACGTTAGGGGCCATTAAGTATTACGGAAGGTTTTTGGGGGGGTTGACGGTCACGTCTTACGTAGAAGGATGAGGGGGTCCAAAACATACTTAATAAAGATTTTAGTCAATCTACAGGTCGTATTTTGATCACATTTTAAAATTATTGTTGGACAAAAAATCTTGCTCTTTATGATTACCGTCACGGCGGTACGCCGCAAAACTATGGAAAAATGTTTCATTTATCCTTTACCCTCATTTAATTGGAGATATCACATTTTTAAAGTTCACGTATTTTGTGAATCGCGCTTATAGTAAATCGCGAAATCCAGAAAACCGTTATCTATATTCGGATACTATTTTATATTTCTTCAGGTTTCTCTTTGGGCCTATGATTATGTAAATAATTAAAATGCTGGGTTGGTGGTTTAAGGTCAGTTATTGCACTCTTGGACATGGAATCGCACATTTATTTCATTTATTTGCTTGGTACCAGAAATAAATGACGACTTACTTATGATTGGGAGAGGAGGGAGAGGGGGTGCATAAAATCCAGCGTTGCGTTACATGGGAGAGGGGTGAAAAACTTCTACCCACCACTACATTCTACCATTGTTAGGATAAGATTACGTGTGTTGTTTTTTAATGTGACGGAAACAGTGGTGTACCCCACCGCTGTCTTCCCGCGAAGGAGGCATGTATTAGAAATGACGAGATTATCAGTGCCAATTGCTGTCATTTGTCCTTCAAACGGAGTCCTAAATGGTAGTAGCGGTTTATTTTCATGTTTTTGTCCTCAATACCCTCAATATAAATAATCAGCAAAATACAGACGAATATAGTAAATTATTTTTTATTGCAAATTTGGATAGAAAATCTGGAAATGAAATTCAGTAAATCATGAAGAAAGCCTGTATGACTGCCGTCTACGAGGCGTGACAGGAAAGTTACACTTTAACCTGAAAAGTTTCGTCATCACCCGTTGACGCCATCGGCAGGTCAGTGTCCGACCATCGCAAAGTCCTTTCACCCGAAGCACCTTCGTTAGCATAACAACCTTGGACCATCGTAATGCGTTCCACTTCATCACAATCGTCAAGCTTCACGAGCGCCAAAATCCGTTTCCGACACTTCCGGAATCGTCGATCGTAATCCCCATCTCAATGTGTTTACGGAGAAAATGGGGCTGAAGCAATTCATTCTAACTCATAGTGGAAATACACATATCAATTTATATCATTCTCTCAAGTGTCTTTTCACTGGATTTCCTTAGAATTTAGCTTTTGAGATACGGAAGTGGAGAAGCAAAAAGAAATATTAAGCTGCGTGGTGATATAAGAAATGAAAACAAATGATAGCTGTGGTCGAAGAGGGAAAGGAATATGATAGGAGAAATCAGAAGTAGGTAAAAAAGTGAATTAGGGTCGTATTTAGGAGTACCGACAAATTGAAAAGAGTGATAAAGCAAAGAAATTTTAGCGAGCGTGAGAAGGGGATGAAAAGAATACAAGGAAGGAACCGAATGAAAACGAAAAAGTATAGGAAGAGTTTATTAAGGATTACCTAAATACATACTAAAAAATGTGATATTTTGGTGAAGGAAATGTCAGGGATTTGGAGGGGAAATGTCAGATCCCCTAGGACTGAGGGCGGACTAGGACTAGAGTCTTACCATTTACTTGTTAGAATACAATCTTGTAGATACTATGATAAATATGAGAACGCGAGAAATATAGTACTCTAATGGTCGCATGGGTAAGCTCAATCTATCCAATTGTGGCAACAGTGATCTTAAGAATGTACGCGTAATTAGAATATATTTTACTCTTTGAGAGTAAAAATTGCATATTTATTTTTGGTTTGAATTTTTATATACAACCAAGGTCAACTCACATAGAAGTACTTTTTGCTTATAAAGAACGGTACCTACCGTAAACTTTATGGCCCCGCTACTAAAGATATTCTTCGTAAAGCATTTGAAAATCAGATCAGAAATAGCCTTAACTTCTTCAGTAATAAACTGAGGTCGGAAATTAGTAATCTTGGTAGTGTGATCCATTTCTTAACTCTTTCAGTCTTCTTTTAGATCATACTGTAATTGATTTGATTTGCTGAAACAACAGTGGTAACATTCATTTTAAACTCCTAAATCCTCTTTCTTTGTTTATGGCCATATTTGCTACCTAATTCCTTATTCAATGACGTATCCAATGTAACAATGAAAACAAGCGTGATGTTCGAAAGGAAGAAAGCAATAGCGGGTAAATAATCTCATTTTACAGACTTATAATAAATAATTAACTTATAAATAAAAAAAATTCTGATCTTAGTATACTGGTCTCAATATCTAAACAAGCTGAATAATTTTGTATGGGTATTTATTTTCCTTCTTTATACATATTAATTGAGGAAAATAAATTAATGCTACATGACTATAGTTCAGGATTGAGGAGGTTAAAATGCTAATTTTTCAAATGTGAAAACTGGCAAAGTAATCTGTATGTTATGTTTATACGGCCGGTCATATTTCTCTTGCTCAAAATTTTAAATGCCATAGAGTTCATCTACCTCATATAATGATGATTTCGATTATATGGAAGACACCCTCTGATCTAGAACACTCTCAAAATCGGCGAATAAAAAATCAATCCATCTATTCATCTTTCTATCTCTGCTTTCTCCTCGACGACTATTCATAGAACATTTCTCGCTAAGCATACCCCCTTATCCGCGTAAATTCCGATCCAACCCGCAGCGCTGTGAGTCGTAACAGAATCCAATTTCCAGGGTCGCGTATTATAACAACCATACCGACCTTGCGTCCCTTGCTAGAGTGTCGATATGTCATCCTCACCGACGCAGTCCGTTCGTGCAACGGCTTGAAAACGTCTTCCTGGCGTCTCTCGCCTTCCCTTATTCCTCCTCTCAACAAGAGCTCTACAAAACATCCTCCAGCCGCTTTCTCCGCTCACCATTCGTTGAAGGATTAATTTTAGTGGAGTCTACTCACGTGGCTCTCCCCCACCTCCTCCGGCATTACTCTCAATTCATTAGGATAAGGTCTCAAAATAAATTAAAAACTACTTGTCGGTATTGCGCATTTTCTCTTGTTTCACGAGTTCATCACGGCAAAAGTAGAAAATAGGCCACAGCTATGCAGGGAGAGAGCGTAAACCCAGCTATGCTATCGGCTTTATTATGTTTAGTGAAATGATGTGAGGTAGTTTTACCTCTTGGGTACTGTCCCCGTGGGTAAGGCGGGCACGTGCCCTAGTTACGGACGAGTGAGCTATTTCTATTTTAACTCCACCATCTAGTTCATGTAGCAATATAGAAGAATATTTTTCTCATCCCTCCTTGCATCTCGTAATGCTAAAGCTATTCCGACACTGTCTAACTGCATATTCGTACCGGGGTCTGCCATGTATTAAGTAGTCATTATGAATGCCTGAATAACTTCTGCTTCGTGTGAAAATGCAAAATATTTAGATACTCAAATTAAAATAAACTTTTTCAACGAAGAGTAATTATGTTTGGTATATTTTTTATGTGTTTCAAGTCCAAATTAAATTCTGGTTATTTATCCCGCTTTATCCGGTGCGGTATATTTTAAATTAGCGGTAAAATAACCGTAAAGTTATCCACAAGGTGTTCTCTTAAAGTGAAATTAGCATTTGTAATTAAATAATAATTACTCCATACATTAATTGAGCTTAAAACACATTGCATGAATAATCATTTTATAAACATTGGAATTTGGATATAATGGATTTTTTACTTTGATTCTATTTGAAGTTCTCGTTTCTTTATTTATTCGGGGCGAGAAATGTTGTCCTTGCTCTTAAATTCAATTTTACACCGAAATTGGATTTATATTAATGGAAAAATTACCCAGACCACCCTTTAGACGTATTCAAAGAAGGCAGTTCCCTCAAATGTAGGAGCGTAGGTCATCTAGTGTCCAAAGTTAATATTGAGATATTCATCCATTTCAGGGCACCAAGTTTTAGAAATATTCACTAGTTTCTGTTCCATGAGCAACTGTGAACGGAGGGGCAATCATTGCCGCGCCCGTGAAACGTGTCCACTCTTCACCCATCCGGAAAGGCCTTCGTATTATCTTTGCATTGTGCGCGATATACCGCACGTAGAGAGCATGTTGATCCGAGGAGAGAGAACGGCGAAGAGAAATAAGTTTTTAGACCGAGAGTAATATTTCAGCTCGCCATTTTTACCAGCGTGTGCGGCTCCATGGGAAGAGAAAAATAAAGGAAAATACATTTTTTTCTCCTCTCGCTCCTCAAACAAAAACGACCTCCTTTTCATAAAAATGTACGCCAGTGGCTTTTCCTTTCCAAAGAAATTCGTTCACAGTGTGTAAAGCGAGGGGGAGAGGGTTGCTCCACGAATACATGTCGCCCCATGTCCTTCTTGCCCTTCTCCACACCTCCTGCGGAAGAACAGGTAATGGTGGTGTGGGGTCTTCCCCTCGTCCGCATTCGGCTGGTGGTCCCCAAAGGTCGTCGGACCCCGATATTCTCGACATATTTCCTTGTTCCCAGCACCGCTGTCCCCCGACCCCACTCCTGAAAACCTCTCCGACCGGGAAACAGCCGTTCCCACGCATGGGGTGTGCGATATTGCGATGAATCGGTATTTCGTTAAGGTGATTCCTGGTTCCACCGTAAAATGACTAAAATGTCATTTATTCATACTCTGTCTACTTGTATAAAACGTTGTCCTCTATCTGAGATTAACAACAAAATAATACCTTTTCACGCTATTATATTCTATAATTGAACTTGAAATTACATGGTGTTCAATGGGGGAATGAGAGAAACACGGTGAAAAATAGTATTTTTCCATAAATTATAAGTGAAATTTTTGCGGAAAACTATTTATAAGAAGGAAATAATCCAGAGAAATACAATAAAAATAAAATATAGCTAACCACCTTTATTCTTAATACTTACCACCTTGCGGTAATTCGTAGGAAATGGCGCTGCAGTCGGCTCCTATGGCTGGAAAAAAGTGCTCATTTAAAATACATTCGTGGAATAATCTGCATTTTTTTCTACTTTACTTTCGGTTTTCTGTAGGTAACACATGTCATCAGTGAAAGCCGGATGTTTTGGACAAAATATAAAAAATGTGGAATTTGGTATTTGTTTTGACTCACACAGTCGCGGCGAAACCTCCTTATGCGTCGCGTTGCAATTTAATTTCAATATTTGATCTGTTAAATGTGGGAATGCGACCAAAAGGTGGAAAAATTAAGATTGCTGGAGCGGTAATCGTGGGTCATTGATTGCACAATTTATTAAGCAAGTCGGAAAAAATTCTTGGACCACATTTCAGTTAAGTATATCTGTTTATGCGTTGTAACCCACCGTACTAGAAGTAATGGAAATGGTATAATTATTTTATTTTTTTTCCTTAATGCTCGCATGTTATGTTAAGGCTCGAGAAAATGGCGCGGTACCCGAAATTTCAACGAATATATATATTAAAATTATGGTGTTTTTCAATATTGAACTTGGTGTGACAACTTGATATAAAATTAGCAACAATTGTAATAATAAAAAAATATTATTTCGCTATTTAGAAGAAAATCTGTGATCATGAATTCAATTTATTAAGAAATTATTCTCATGTGCCATAATGGGAATGAAAAATTGAGATAGGATGGAGAATAACCCGGCGTCGATGATAGCCTGCTTTTAGCGGAACGTTGAAAGAGAATCAACGTTTATCGGTGACGGAAGTTAAATTTTGACTATCTTGAAGCCAAATTATGGGGACTATTCAACGGATGAAATAATGTACGTGCGATATTCCACAGGAGAAAAATCATTCGCCTTGACCGGGATTCGAAACCGGATCCCTCGATTTCGCGCGGAGATCAAACAATCCACAGGGGAGAAGGACGCCTCGGTAGCTTAACTGTCTAAAGCACTCGGCGCGAAATCGAGGGATCCGGGTTCGAATCCCGGTCAAGGCGAATGATTTTTCTCCTATGGAATATCGCACTTATTTGCACTTTCGGGTGACTCCGTAAAGGTTACTACCGTGGCTAGTCCCGGTTTCCTCAAAATTGAAGTAATGTACTTTGAATTCTCTACAATAGGGATATGCGATATGGCGATTTATTGACTTCGATAAGCATTTTCGTAGGCATTGCATTGCGATATCTATGGTTGGTTTCTTGGTTATTTAGGAAGGCGATCAATAACTAACGCCATATGCTCACCTCGATCCCAACACCACTGTCAGCTGACCTTCCTGAAATCATCTCCGATATGGAACATCCACTCCCATGGTTTTAATGTGCGACATTGCTACGCATTGGTAAATTGGGTATGCAAACGAAAATTGGTTTTATGTGCACCATTAACTTAATCAGTATATACTGTACATAAAATTATTCATACAGATAGGCATGCATATTTATAGAATAATTCGCAATTTTAATACGATTGTACTCATGTAAGGAGATTTACACGGACAGGAGGATGGGTCGGTAAGGGTAGAATTAAATGGGAGACGAATGCAGAGCGGTGAGATGCCCAAAGTCGGCCTTAGCTCTTAACGATAGGCGACCAGGGGACCACAGGGTGACGTACTATCGATGGACAGAGTATTGTACTTGAATTTGTACTTGGTACGAAATTTTAATATGAAACAGTCGATAGGGTTCCAAACCCTTGCTCTCTGTATGGAAAACTTGTACTCATGCCAACATACCTGCACGATTCCCGCGATATCAATCGCCAGGGCTATGCACAATGTAGCATGATAACCGATATCATGTGGTGTGCAATCGAATGCGATACAGCGCGATATCATACGTTGTCATCCGATAGCATGTGATATAGTAAAATGTGTTGGGATATGCAATTCAATGCGATGTGCAGTTTCGGGTGGAATACGATGAAGTTTGATGTGATGTGATACCATTTGATGTGCTATGAAGTGCTGTTCCATGCAATTTGCATTATGTAGCAAAAAAATTAGGTATGGGTGGACATGCGTAATTTGCTGGTATTATGCGTCGTGCTTAACGATCCAATATCTTGCGGTATCAAAGGGTGTACTCAACATATTTCACTACATGTGAATTTTATTCAGGTATAACGGGATGTGTTCTGTAGTGGGGTATTAGATTCACTGAGATGTGCATTGTCATGCGATATTTGTAGTTATTTATTTTTCATTGACTCCGGAAGCGGCTAATGAGGCCTTTTACATCGGATATCGCTGACAAACAAAAATTGGCGGACATACACGAATGTGAGCTGGCGGGACTGTATCCACCCAGGCGGACTTAAAGCCGCGACATTTGTATCGACAGACGATATATGTTAAAACCGCCTGCCCCCACCGAAGCTTGCCATATTTTTTGGTAAGCTTGCTTTTAGTTACAGCGTGCTTCGACGGCTAGGTAATTTTATAGCACAACACATGTTAAAAATGTGCTGTAATTACTTACTTAGGTGGCCATTCAAACCGTAAGTGGTTTTTGGCCTCGTCAACCACTTGTCTCCACCTCGGCCTGTCCTGCATGGTGTTTTCATCCGCTCCTATTTTCCTCCTCATGTCCCTCAGCATCTGGTTGGTCCACCTCAGTCTCGGTCTTCCTGGATGTATTTTGTTTCCCCTTCATTATGGTTTCCAAAAATGTGCAGTATTAGGCTAAAATACTGCAGTAGATAAATTGTGTACCAAAATTAAAGTAATCACAGAAATATTTTAACGTTCTTAAAATTTAAGTTCCTTTCAGGCATAATGTTTCACTAATTAGAATGTCGGGGTCATTGCCTGGGATTGTTCATAGTATTAACTTATGCTCACATCTTTATGCTCAGTCTCTAAGTCATGATTACTCTTACTGCATAGGATTCATTTCCATTTCCTACAGGAGTCAATGTAACTCGATGTCAAGAAATTCAATGTGCGATATTTCGCATTATATGAGATGACGGATTCATATTGCAGTAAATAGAAATTTGAATTTTGCACTATGGTTATTTATTGCCCGCATCGAAGTGTTAACGAAATGCCTATATATATAAAGTATGTAAAAAGTATTTGGCGTAAAAACTGTAGGCAGTCGGTACATATCATGCTGAAATTGAGCGATAGGTATATCTATCGCAATAACTGAGATGATAAGAGTCATATCGCCCTCGATGTATCAAAATTTAAATATCGCACAACCCTCTCCCCCTTATCTCTGCCCCAGAGACCCCTTTACCGTTTCTCCCACAATTCCTTTCCCGAGAGAGCATCACTGACCTCCCCTCACCCTCTCCCCCTGCCCGTGCTCCGTGCGCGCCGCGATCGTCAAACTTTTATACGCCAGCGCTCATATATTTTAGCACTTTTGTCCTCCTTTCTCTCTTCCTCGCTCCCCTGGTCCACCTCGAAAGCCATTAGTGCGTTTTATACATATATATAAAAATAAGCACGCGGAAAAATGTTCGCGTTCATATTAATAACCCACTGAAAGAGGAGCGCATACAAAATTGAGAAGGTGGGGCTTGGGAGGGGGGAGGAGGAGGTTTTGTCTCTTACTTTATTTTTAAAATTTTAATGTATATAATATGAATGCTTCGGTTTCAGGAGGAAAAAACGGTGGAAGGAGAAAAAAATGATTCATACCTGACCGTGTTGCCATAGCGTCTCTGTGACCTTGAGGAACCTGCGCCATTTAATGTGAAATGTGGGTCCGGGCAACAGACCAATGCCGAGTGTGGCTTGCTAGAGTTGTGACATGTTCCTCCCTGATGGAGACCTGTTGGGATAGGTATGTACTGTTTATCGTCCCCGTTCTAGCTATGTCTTGAGTTGATCTTGAATTGGTATTTACCAGCAGTACCTGCTATGGCTGTGCAAACAGCTCGGCAATGTGTTGAGTGCGCTGGTTTCCGATTGCCGCCTACGCCACACTTCACTGACCATGTGGGCAGTATCTGAATGACCTCTACCTCTGAATTAATTATTTTTTCGTTTGAGTGAATTTTCTGGATTACTGGGACGTACTCTTATTTCTCCTGGGGAATAGGAAATTAGTCATGCAGACGTTTTTCTAATCGAAAGAAGCGTTGGAAAACCTGTCACTTTTGAATCCTATACGATTCACTTTACTAAACTTCACTTTTTGCAACTTCTCTTGAGGGCTTTGGATATCATAAATATAGGAAAGAAAATACTAAAAAGTTATGAATTCCATTGATGAATAAAAGGAATGAAATATATTCATGGAAATGATAATTTCATATTAATGCAAATGGTAAATATTTTTGTTCTATTTTAAAAGGGAATTTTCACTTAAATGTGTAGGGAACTTGAAACCCGATACAAATTAGAATTTGTGTACCCTCTTGAGACACCTAGGCAAACACCCAAAAACTGGGGTGTTTCGGCCAAACCGGTACATGTGTTCACCTTAAATATACCTTAATCAGCTCAGTTTGGATTTAGGACTCACCCAGACGAAGTATACCACGCCTAGCGCCCTCCCATTTTCTTCGTCTCTCCCATGATGGCTCACGAATTCTTGATAGAAGTTTATTCAGGGTCTGGGGTTCAGCTGCGACCTGCACGTTCTACACAACTGCCTGCCGTATATCGTTTCGGCCGACCAGTGGGAGCACTGCCACGCGAGGACGTATCATCGAGAATCATCGAGCAAAGAGTAATCCGCTCTGTAACGTATCGGCGCAGCGCCAAAGAATGAAGGGGGTACTAGAGAAATTCCCGGACCGGTGCTCTCTTTGTCTCTTTCTCTCTCTATCGCATTTGACGTTGGGAGTGCGAAGAGGCTCTCTGCGAATTTTCGACCGCTTTGAACACTTGATACGGGCCGAACCAAAATTTCCGCTCGTTCCTACACACGGCTTACGGAAGTACACGCACACACCTGACCCTTCGTTCGATTGTGGAATCCCCGCAAAGACGCCGACTGCGTAGACAATAGATTGCTTGCTTGTTCGCTACAAGCCTGCGCCGTTATCCTGCGAGATGCGTGTGTAATCCGAAAACAAGACGAGCGCTACCGGAAATTGGTTCAGTACTATTCCTTTCGGATATGTGAGGACACATTTGCTGAATATCCGCGACCTTTATTCAGCGTGCTCATATTCGTGGAAGATTTCCTGAAGCCGACGCTCTTAAACCAATCATATCCCTTAGAAACATGATGTTTGCTTCATGAGCGAGGGATGGGATCAGCTTTGTGGTGCTGAGCCCGAGCGGGCTACCGTGCAATCCCACATCCACGCAACAGTGTGAGAAATTCGTGCTTTCAGCTTTGCTTTCCTTCTCTTTTACCAATGTGATGTTTCCCTAGAATGTTCAGCCACCCAGAAAATCCCAAGGCTTGGGCATATCTACGAGTGTCCGAAGGCATAACCCTTAGTCGAAGCAGTAATCCATGATTCCGAACAATATTCATATCCGAAGTCACCTCTCCGCCTTTCTCTTGTTAAGTCTTCACAGTTCTGACAGAGGGCACGTGTAGGTTCGCATTTATGATTTTTCAGGCGTAGTCCAGGCTCTTTTTGCACTTTCAAGTACAATTTTAAATACTTGAGATCACAAATCGTCAAAAGAAACTATTAAATATCGTTCAAACCATCATCGTGTTTCTAAGTTTTTTAATTGTGTGCATGTTCAATAATGCAGGAAATATTTCGGATTCGATGAAATGTAAATGAAATGTTTGTGAGGAAAAGAAAGAAAATTCATAAGGTCGAATGAAATGAGAAAACGTGGCTGGCTCAAATGATTAGCGAATCGTTGAGTGAGTGGTAGGGGTGTTATGACCCGGGCCCCCACATATTTGGGAACCCGAGAGCATAAGATTTTACGTGGGTTCTTGCCCTTGGTGTCGGGAAGCGAATAATCACACACAAATATTTAAAGTCTTTTACTCAAAGTTTATTTCCATTTAAAATCCCAAAAGAATCAATTCAATGTACAAATAGCAAGTAATGAATATGTGCGTCTAGAATAGCAGAAAGTGAAAACATTACCAATGTCTCGGGAAGGAGAGGAGCTGCTGGTGATGGCACGGGTGGATAGCGAGGCGCTTCGGTAGCACGGGCCCCATGGCCCGCGCTTCGACTCCCACTGACGGCTACATTGTGACTGTACCGTCAGTGAATGGTTGCAGAGTAACCATTAGCCGATCACTGTCCGACTGGCTGCCGGACGAGTGTCGAGTGTACCCCCCGATAGCGTCTCCACCGTGCCATTATATAGGAAAGGTGACACTAGGATGTTTTCGACAAAATGGCAAGGGAGGGAGGGGAAGAAGAAGAGGAAGGTTAGCCGTTCTCGAAAGTGAAAGCTACAGTTCCCGAGGTATAGTTTGACATAGCTGGCTATTCTGAGACGTCACACAACAACACATTTATGCATATTTTGGGAAATGGATTTCTTCCATTTCCGGATCATTACATTACTCCCTTCTTTCTCAAAATTGATCGGTCTCTAACGAGATCGATCACATTTATAAAAAAACAAAGAAAATCAATTTAAAAAAACTTGTAACCAATAACATTTCATAATTTCACTAAATTTTCTTATTGAATACTTCACTGGTATTCATATACATTTAGTAGCATTTATTACATTGCACTATTGAATATCAAAGTAAGAATTAATGCACAGATTGCTTGCAAAAAATTGAAAAAATATTTGCCAATGACGAAATTATAGTCCTTGTAGATGCCAAACTACATATATACATTCATATTCAAAATATCTCTGCTAGTTCACATGTTCCCTAGATACCTCCGGTGCTGTTTTTAAGTCCATTGTTTTTTCCACAGATCCGAAGTTACTATTCCTCGCCGTAGCGAATATAAGTTCACTGAATTTCTTGAGGAATTTGTAGGGGGGGAATAATATGAGGACAGCATGTACACACTTTGTCACTTTTCACTATACACATCACCAATTTGTTTTTCACCATCACCAGTTTGTGATACCTTTCAGAGAAGATCACTTTCTTACACTATTCATGATACTTGACACTGAATAAAAGAAACAAGGATATGTGTTACTAAATATCTCATTTTCCTTAGCCGGCGTTTTACCTATGTTACGTAATATTTTAATAAGGAATATTAACTAAAATCGACCAGTCTATCCATATTTACGTTACAATTTTCTACTTGCGACTTTTGTCTGCCATTGTGTATACTCTCATCAGACTTATGGCTTCAATTACCCTTTATTCTCCCTCTTTACTGTAAAACGTAGCCCATTGTACGTTGAACACCCGTATAACCATCCCATGGACAATCATGGAAAACTTAAAATCCCATACTCTTGGGAACTATCACTTGTTCCTGTCCACTTGTTAATTTTCTTTATCAGTTTCCCTCTTGATCAACAGAAATTAACTAATCCCCCCTCTCTCTTATTCTCTCTAGAACATTTTCTCCACCTGGGATTATCCTGCTCGTCCCGTATCAATGGTTCATTCCCCAGAAATTCTAACGGAGGCTTAATGACTACCAACGGGTTACGAGACAGTGCATCTGCATTCTAGTGTTTTCCCGGGCATGTGTGGGTCCACAAAATCGTACTCGCTCAATGGAAGAGACCAGCGCATTAAGCGTCCTTGGATCCCCCAAGATCGGTCCTTCAGCGAAAATAACAATTTTAATTGCCAATGATCCGCAATCACATTTAGACCCTACCGTTAAATAAGCATCGAAATACTTTATTCTGAACACTAGCGAGAGGCATTCCCTTACGTGGCGCTGTAGTTTCACCCCGTCCTGTTTAATTGCGGCTGGCGCAAGTGACTACAAATTCGCATGTGGCATCCTTTTGAGCCAATACTGCTCCCAAAACTTCCCATGATGCATCTGCAGTAAAGGTTCATTGAAATCAGGGTACCTAAATACCGGTCCATTACTTAAGAAGTCCCTCAATGTCGCAAACGCAGCGACGGCTTCCTTAGACCATCCCAATTTCAAACCTTTGTTTCAATTTGCTCAATCCCGAATATAACATATATTGGAGACGATTATTAGAGCAACAACTACATATATTTCGCTCGTTACTCGAGTCTGGTTATCTCTTACGGGGTTCAGTGAAAAAAAAGGCCCAGTTTGGTGAGGATTCTCATACTCCTCCGGGGGCAAGTGAAAACTAAATATCTAATAACCGGCCAAGAAAATTTCCCAAAAAGGCATTGTAATCATATCCTT
Organism: Pyrrhosoma nymphula; assembly: GCA_963573305.1. Classification (NCBI taxonomy): domain Eukaryota; kingdom Metazoa; phylum Arthropoda; class Insecta; order Odonata; family Coenagrionidae; genus Pyrrhosoma; species Pyrrhosoma nymphula. Next base: position 46,683,163 of record OY754334.1, read on the forward strand.
GATTCTACTGTTAAACGTTCTGATTCAGTGTCATAATCACCAATGTACTCTGTTGTTGCTGATGATCTTCATTCTTCCTTCCGCCAAGTGCTCACACTGCTCCATTGCGTGAATCCGCTGCTCAGGCGAAGTGAAAGTCACTCTGCGACGGGTTGTCTCTGCGATGCCTCCGGCACTGATGGCGTTGGTCAGCGGCCGTTGTCCGTCCGAAAATGAGTTTCCTCCAAAATACCGTGTTGTTATGACAGCTATTTTGGTTTCAGCTCTCCTGGAATTCACAGATACTCGCGAAAATATTTTGGCGAGCAATCGGCACTCGCATCCACCGTTAATAACCAAGCTCCACTTCCCGAGAAAGTGTTTCGTGCCAAACCAATAGAGTTTTCTGACTATTTAAATTATTCCCCGTTAATATACTAAGAATCAAATCTAGAAACGCACATAAAAGGAAAGTCATGAGTGATTATCGTTCCGACGCGTGTAAGGTGATCAGAAATGAGCCTTACACTACCTAGGCAGTATTCCCACAGTCTTTTGGGATGTAATTGCCAATCCCTCCCTCAGGGGGGGGGTTATGGCATTTAACAAATCCCACCGCTGCCACCATTGTTATGACCCGGGCCCCCACATATTTGGGAACCCGAGAGCATAAGATTTTACGTGGGTTCTTGCCCTTGGTGTCGGGAAGCGAATAATCACACACAAATATTTAAAGTCTTTTACTCAAAGTTTATTTCCATTTAAAATCCCAAAAGAATCAATTCAATGTACAAATAGCAAGTAATGAATATGTGCGTCTAGAATAGCAGAAAGTGAAAACATTACCAATGTCTCGGGAAGGAGAGGAGCTGCTGGTGATGGCACGGGTGGATAGCGAGGCGCTTCGGTAGCACGGGCCCCATGGCCCGCGCTTCGACTCCCACTGACGGCTACATTGTGACTGTACCGTCAGTGAATGGTTGCAGAGTAACCATTAGCCGATCACTGTCCGACTGGCTGCCGGACGAGTGTCGAGTGTACCCCCCGATAGCGTCTCCACCGTGCCATTATATAGGAAAGGTGACACTAGGATGTTTTCGACAAAATGGCAAGGGAGGGAGGGGAAGAAGAAGAGGAAGGTTAGCCGTTCTCGAAAGTGAAAGCTACAGTTCCCGAGGTATAGTTTGACATAGCTGGCTATTCTGAGACGTCACACAACAACACATTTATGCATATTTTGGGAAATGGATTTCTTCCATTTCCGGATCATTACAGGGGTAGGGTAGAATACATCCTCATTCCCAAGAAAATAATCACAGTGAACCACAAATATAGGCTCAGCGTTGAAAGGGTTAACACGGTCATCGAAATGGCTATTCACTATCTAAGAACAATAGTAGTAATTTTGATGGTCCACATTGGACACTGGTTGCACGTGTTTTTTTATGTTTTTGGTACTTTTATTGGCTACAAATATGACCCCTTATATTTTTTTTATCAAAAAATAAAAATTTTATTTTTTATAAAATTTTTAATTTTTTACTGGAATTCCAGTCCTCAGTCAGCCACAAGGATTTTTGGGTGATGTGCAGGGTTGCATCGTTTCCCCTGCAAATTAATTTTTTTAAGATTCCTTGAATCTATTTTTATACCAGTCTAAGATAATTCAAATAAACTTTTGAACGCCTATAGTTATGCTATGTTGCTAAGCTTATCAGTTAATTACATATCTATATAACTGTTTTATTGAATGTTTATTTTTGTTTTTCGTAATTATTTTCAACTTTCTTTTGGGCCGATGGCATGAATGGCGAATTTTTCTCTTAGATACATACATATATCCGGCCAAGGAGTTGCTAGAGTATATAAAAGGTATAAATATTTCCGTATTGACGATTTTTGTAATGAAATGTGCCTACCAAGTCCTTTTAAGTCATCATGAAAATTCATTTCCCTTTTACGAGGACTTTCATGTATTTCATTTTCGTCTTCTATCCTTGTGCATAATAGATGACTTTTCATCGTACTTCCTTAGTAGGTAAATTATATCATTTCTCTATTTCCTCTTTTGAGTTACCTACACATTTACTTTCGTGTTATATCATACACTTTCAATGACAAGATTATACATTTTTCCCTCCCTTTGAACATTAACAGATTTTTATTTCTTGGAGAAACAAATTAGGACTTCGTAGGATCGTACTTACGTGAAATTATGCCACGTAGCATGTTAAACATTGAGCTAGAGACTTTACAGTTTTCTCAACATTCTTACGATGAAAATTAATGCTTATACGAATTGAATGCTGGTTATTTTCTGAGCTAAAAAATAGGGAGACGTAGAATTTCATTTTCTATGACGAGGTATTTTGACATTGTTTTCAAGCTGCGTTTAGCTCTTTCCGATACCTTCAAGCGATGCAGTTTCCATAGACACGTGAGTGGGTTTGTCACCTATGCAGTACCGGTTAGTTCCGATCTCTTCTCCGAAGGCGTGAATTGCTTCATTCAAGGTCATAAGGCGGGTGTTTATAGGAACCAATGTACATTTCATAGTTTTCGTCCGGTGTTGAATTCCCTTTGAAAGCAATTTTGCATCGGGATTTCTAATATGCAGTAATCCTTGTTTATTGCGGCTAAAACTCACAGCAACTAATCTGCATTCATCAAGCCTTTTTCCCTTTCTGCTGGCACTCATTCGAGTGCTTAATGCACATACTTCTTATAAAAAACCAAGGCAATATTTAGTTGCACTTAGGTCATAGTGGTATATTTTTCACGCTTTCCTCAATTTTTAATCTCCTCCCGGGAAAGGCACTCATTCAGTTGACAAGATATAACTTTTTTTTCAGTTTTAACTATTTAAAATAAGGCCTCATGTGACAAAAAATGCTTTTTCAAAAGATTCAGAGAACTCATGTTTGGAGTTATTTCTGCTTTCACTTAGAAAAAATCAATTGTTGTAACACAGCTAAATATATTGAACGGTGTAAAATATGGCGGTTGAGCCTAGGAAGCTGGTGGAGAATATGGGGAATGAGGCTGGATAAATGGGTGTGGCGGATATTCAGAGACAGGTGGATGCTAGCGGTAATAGAGGGAAGGATTTAGGTTAGCGGGAAAGTGGAGAATAGGCTTTATGGAAGGGATGACGAGGTGTTGCACGTATGGGAGGTGAAGAATTAAATTTAGATGTTAGGGCCTGCGGCTGTAAAAGAGGAGCTACAGATAATTTTATCGCCATCTAATCTTACATTAACCGGTAGGCCATTCGAGAAAAATGACTAAGTGTGCTAACAAGTATATTGAGCATGTATTAGGAGAGTCAAATTTAATGAGCCGTGGCAAAAGCGCAAAGGATATGGTACTGCCTTAGCAAGAATCTTAATAAATTCTTGGAGACTTGCAAGGCTCATTGAATATTCCATTTGGAAGTGCATAAAATTCTATCTGCACCTCTTTCGTATGCATGATGATGAGGAAGAAATAGGAAGAAATAAAATCACCTGACATTGTGGCTGGAAGCCACGTGCGGCCCTACCTTAAACTTAGCCTTATTCCACATTTTTAGGGTTCCCTGCTCCCTGTTGGAAGAGTTGGATAGGTGAGGTGCCGCTATGCCCTTTACTTTTCAAGTCTTCAACTCTCTAATGTCTTTGGTACTCCTCGGAAGAAAAACTTCCCGTATTTCGTCATCACCAATCCCTTCTAACTCATTTTTTTAAATATTTTTAATCATCTCTACTCTTAGATCGGCAGCAAAACACAAACCTATGAAGTTTGCGATGAATTCATTGCGGGATTGGTATTCAATGTCGCTATTTGCATTCGTTGAAACCTTTGTTTGCTTCACTTCGAAAATGAGCCATTCTTTCAGAGTAATGAGAAAAAGAAGACAGGTCTCACTAAATAATTACCTTTAGAAACACTTTAATTTACATTATTGCTCAGCATTATAGGGCAGTATAAGGAAAATTGAATATTACACGGTTCAAAATATAGTATGTGATGGAATTTCAAAGTTAATGCTAGTGAATGTATTACTTATATTTCTTAAGTTCTCAGATGTTGATGATAATTTCTCAAAATATTAGGGAATACCATCTCCATCCGAGAATTAGTTGTCGATGGTAGTGTTGTTAAATGTGCAGAACACATTTACTGAAAAGCATTCTGCTGGGAAAGCATAAATATAATCAAGAAAACAGCATTAAATCTATCAAATATCGTAGATGTATTTTATGGTGGATACGAAATGACTTTCACCAGTGCTGTTTTCAAGGACTCACAACGCCATATTAGCATTCCTCTGAAATCTCTCTTTTATTCGGCTAAGGCTAATAAAATGGACATCTGATCATAACTCATGAAGCACCAAATTACTGCACAGATTACATATGGCTATCTTTAATTGTGTGATTGTGGACATTCAGAGGGAAAACAATGGCGTAGTTTGTACTATATCGCGCTTGAATTCCCATGAAGCCGATTTTCTTGAAGCAATAGTGTTAAAAATCCCAGCACAGAGAAATATTAAGGAATACATGGTTATTCAATGCATGACAGACCATTACTAGGTTCGTCCCAATACTCTCCCAAATCATTACATTAATTTACTGTAAAATCCTGCTTGGGAGCACTTGAAGTCATGTACAAGAAATCCCTTACATACTAATCATACTAAAGTGATCTCTATTTTTATCATTTACCTATTTAAATTTATGTTGGTTTAGCTTTTAACTTCCTTACTTTTTTATTACTTTTTCCGAAAAACATTTGGTCGTAATTGATACTCACATGCATGAGAGGTCATTTATTTTCCCTAAAAGGGTTCACCCCATTGCACATTAAAACTAATGGTAATGGAAAGTGTATCCTAGAAGGGTACACATGAAATGAAATGGTTTTAGAAAATGTACTCAGCACCTAAGAAGTAGCCATATCCATTTTTGCTATAAATTATACATCAACTCAAAGATAAATTACTTCACCAGCTGCGTATTGGCTTATATTTCAGTCCGAATTTGAAAGCAAGCTTGCTTGATCTTGTACCGGCGCTGTTTCAAGTAAGTAATGCCATCAATTCCTTTTCATTTCAGAGTCGAGATATAAAATGAAAACGATATGTGATGAAACAAATAAAAGAGGAGGTTGATGGAAGAGGAATTTAAATAGCATGCATATTTACTTAGTGAGTGGCATAAAAAACAATCGCGAAACAGATAGAGACGCATCGGACTACACAGGTTCAAACTTACGATTCCATTGTGGTTAACTCAGGTAGTTCGTGGATTCAACTATGCCTAGCGAGATGAAGTGGAACATCATTATGTGCTCGGTGGTTTCAGGAGTGGCTGCGTGGAAATTAATTTTCAATGATGAAAAAGAACACTGGGTATTTTCAACAAAACTTTATTGAGGTACTTCTAGTTACAACGAATAGGCGTCATCTTCAGGTTCAAAGTTTTTAAAATTATTTTTTATTTCTTTATTTCATTAATTTCCTCATCTGTAACATCAACCAGTCCCCCTTCGTCAATCTGCTGTGGGAGGAAAGCAACAACAGCGATTACGTCCCTGTGCTATTACATTCCTTGGAGAAGGGGAGGAAGATGGGAAAATGTAAGAAATGGAGATAAGAAAGAAACAGATGATGGTCGTTTGGTAAATGATATTCTGTTCACTATACTCCTCAAAGCCTCCCTATACTTCACCAAAAAACTGTCCCAATCCTCGCTGTGACCCTACCCATTTTCTATCCTCCCCCACCCCCCTCCCCACCCTCAACTTTCCGGCCCCTTACCTCACTGTGCTTACACCACCTTCTCCACCTCCACCACTTCCTACTCCTATTCCCGCCCCCTTCCAACACCCTGTGTATATAGGCAAGGCATTCTACCTTAAATAAATGTTTTTCTGAAGATGACACCTATGCGTTGAAACTAGTAGTACTTCAATCAAATTCTGTGGAATATACCTAGTTTTCTCTTTCATCATTGATCGTTATGACCTAAAAGGTAAAAATAAATAAAAACTTACCTCTGTAAACTGAAAGATATATTGTTCAACGTCTAAATGTCATTATCAGTCATCGTCATAATCAGGTGATTGTAACTGATTATGACACAATGAGTAGTATTTTGGTGCGAGGAACAGCTTCATAGGAGATGTAGTACAATATCTTAATGAATGTGATAAAGCGATTAGGAACCTGATAGTCGTTAATCTGCTAATTTTGTGATTTATGAGATGAATGTAGGTTGTGGGAGTAGGGAATTTCATGTATATTTCATTGCGCTGTGATTTAACACGCCGCCGTTAACAGTCACAGGTTTAGGATAATTTTTTCAGGATTATTATATTTGTCAATACTATTTCAGTACCTTATACTTTGTGTTTTATGGTTAAAAATTCAATATTTGAGCATTCTCACTCACAGTGTATAGAGGAAAATACTATAATCATAAAATTCGTATGTTAAAATAAACATAGACAACAACATAGAATACCATTAAGTATTGTCAGAATATAAAATATTTATCAGCACATAAAAAAAAGTGGAATAAAATATTGTAAAAATAGATTCTCTTAGCTTTGTTTTCTTTTACCGTAGAAAATATGTAGTTTGCAGATAAACGTTAATCAGATTCTGCATCAGTACATCGCACTTATTAAGATAATATACCATTTCTTTCATATGGTTCTTCGCAGCAAAATTGTGTCCATTCTTAGACGTTTGTCATATTACCTGTAATATAGCGCATAGAATTCGTGTAGTAACACATCTAGTGGGCAGATGCAAGTTCGAGTAGTTAATGCTGTATTTTAGTTCTCCTTAAATATACTAAATACTTAACAGAAGTCTCCATACATTCGTCATTGCGCCTCCCATGCGCTAATCTCACATTGAGACACCTTGGAACCTCTATAAAACCAGAAAATTCACATTGCCACAATGTCTTATGTTTGTGCATCTTGCAATCCACAATGTAATAATAAAGTACCTGCATGGGGAGTAATTATCTGGCCTGAATGCTATAATTAATATCTTTTTGTAATGATGTTAATTAGGCTATGAAATGTCTTTTCTAAAAGATATCTATTTACATATTTACATTCAAAGATGTGGTTTCATCAGCATGAATTTCAATGCGCCTACGTACCTTTAGTACTACTTACTTTTTGGTAAAGCTTCATTAATTGTATGAGCTTGATTGAAGTGAAAAGATTTTTTTCGTTCGGATGTTATTGACAGAAATGCATACTAAGTAGTTTAGAAATAAGATGCAATGCGCAAGGTTTTAAGTTCAGATTCAGGTCATATTTTATTTTAAAAATAAATACACATTATTAGGTGTGTGTGCATGATGTTAAAATAAAATAATTTAACCTCCTGTTGGAAATTTCCTTTCAATAAATACAGCCTTTCCTGAAGAAATGGACAATTCTCAGAGCCGAAATACCAATGGGACATATTTATCCCGGACGAGGTTTTAGGGGATAGGCAAAGACCAGCGGTTCTAGTGTGAAGGAGAAATTAGTAGAGTTTGAAGAGGAGCGTGGCGCCTGTGGCTTTGAAATCTAAGCGTGGTGGTAGAATGAGTAAGCTTGCGATTTGAGAAAAAACGAAGAAAGTTTTATTTCGTGGCTTCTGTATTAAATACTACACTTTGAAAGTCATAAAATTAATTTAGAAGGTAAATGAGCTTTGTATATTTTTCCATCATTCGTTTACTCAATATTAATTACGATTTAATTTTTATACATTCCGTACCTGTGAAATAACGCACTTCTGGTACCACATTTTTGCATTGCTTTGCGCTATTACATTTTCTGCAGATGAATCCTTTTTTATATCTTGTTGCGCAAAATAAAGTTGTTTTACAAGTGGACTCGATGCATTCCGAGATGAGGAAAATAATAAAAAATAAATTTGGCTTCATTTAGTTTATAAACCTGTCTTCTTTCAGCGTGAGGACACAAAAATAACATTAAAAGTCTTTCTTTCACATAAGTTTGAGTTCACGCTCCCCTCCCTTCAAGGCACGCAGAGATGTTAGTAAGAAATGGGAAAAATTCTGTTTCACTACTTATTTAGGTCAACTTCAATATCGTTTTTACTTCTTTTGGTGGTGAAATCTTTGCGAGGTAATTTACATCCTTTGCTCCAGATTGTCATCACCGAATGTAGTTTGGAATGGTGTTCCTTGCATCGTTGGTTGCGAGCGAAGAAATGACCCTGCTCCATAAGACTTATCATCAATTGCCCCGCAGCAAACTGGAACTTTTTTCTTACCAGACTGGCTGCATTTACATCCTAAGTTCCTCGAAACAAAAAGCACCCATTTATGACTCTTGATTTGCCCTCTTAGAACTCAGCTCTCCTAGACGTCTGCTATAAATCATGGTTATTGTAAATATACAAATTTTGCACTTGTCCTTGCTGTAAATAGTGTAATAATTATACACAATTTATGATTTAAAAAGTACAATATTAATTGGCTTAAACATGTATTTTATGTTTTTTTATTAAAAAATCATTAATGGCTTATGAAAAATTAAATCTAATTCATCTCAAGAGGCATTTTACATTTTTTTATCATTTTCTGCTTTGAGCCATTCTCTTGCCAAGCTTTTATTGTGTCCGTACTAATAAAGTTATTTGAAGTCTTCGAACATGTGCCATTGAAATTTACCACTAGATAATCGATATTTTAAGTTTCGAATGTTAATGATATAGTAAGGAAAATGGAAACGAGCATAGAAACGAATCTAAACCTATAAGTCGAAACCAATTAAACAATTGTTTAACTGTGGCTGGCTGTCATCTACTGAAGGCAATATTCTAATATTAAACTTTCATGTTGTGGATAATCTGCGTGCCTATACCTTATTATTCCTATATTCCCTGCGTGCCTATACCTATGCATTATACCTATCTCAAGCTAATTTTTCTTTATTTTCCTGTTCTGGATAAAAACATTATTTAATCGAATCGGTTATTTCTTTCTGCATCGTTGAAACTGAACAACGCCTAAGTAATAGTGAAGGGATTATTTGTATTATTTTAGTTAAACTGTTTCATAAGTACACCCTTGATATTTAACGTTTATAAAACAGAAAGTTTCGTCCGAATTTGTCAAGTATATTAGATATTTAATTCAAATTTAAACACAATAATTTCGCATTATTAGTTTTGAGTTTGCTGCTTTTTAAGCTTAAGAGAATGAACTTTCATGCTGGTGAGAAAGTAATTTTAAAACTTTTCTTAACAATAAGAGATATTTCCATGGTAAAAGTACGAAGTATAGATTACATTCGAAGTGCTAGGCCTTTTGGAAAGAAGGCTCATCTAACAGCGTGTACGTTTGAGTTTTCGAGTTACAATATTTAGTTTCAAGTATATGGACATCTTGAGTATTGGTTTCACCTTACTACTTCCTTAATAATACCTATGTGCGGAAAACATTTTACATATCTCTCAACTATATTGCTTTATAATTTCCTCTTTTACTCAGTACGTACAACGTACCAGGGAAAGGCATGATGTAGCAGTTTTCCCTTCATTCGGATATCCACAATTGCTACTGACTGCTGCTACCTAACTTTATCTGTCCAATGTTTACAGCACCAGCATTTAATTAAACCCACGCTGTGAGCATCTTGATTATTTTAAAAAGATACGCATTATACGCCAAACTAATAATCAACTGCACAAGGTCTCATTTTTAAATATCAATTGTCAAACTCTAACAAAACGTACGAGGTGAATGCCTCTGCTTCCGCGTCTTGACGTCAAAGTTTATAGAAAATATTATCTTAATTCAAATTAGTACAGGACGGTGTAGACATTTTGGATGGATGAATTCCCGGAATCTTTGTGAAAAAATGTGTTAGATATACGTACATGTAGCTTCTAAATGTGGGATAATATTGTAATAAGTTCTATTTTTAATAGTTAATATACATAAATATATAAATTTTAGAGTTGATAATATTATAAGGAGATAAATATTACTGTTATACAAATTTGATGATTCTGTGCATATTTTTTATCTGTGCCTATCCAACGATATTCACACGCGAGGTTGACCCTTTTTGCAATCCTTATACAAAAAAAGATTCAAGTTGTTTCCTCATATCTAAGTATGTAGTCCTACATGTGTAAGACAGACGAAAGTGGCAGAATAAGAGAAATTTATATTGCAATAAGTGAGATAAATCCTTCTACCCATCGTACTGTTAACGAGTATAATAGAAACAGAGACGATCGAGAATCTTTACCTTGCCAATGCATGAATCATTACTAATTAAATGTGTGAATTAAACGACAACAAATATCTAGTAAAAATTCATAGAATTTCATGTTTTCGTAGTGTAATATCCTAATTATTCCAACCATCAACATTTGTGTTAATTATTTATCACATTTCTTCCACTTATTCAAAATTATAGTCATAGTCAATTAGTCTTATTTAACTCCACTAATCTAATGTGTATTTTTATAGCTGTTGATTGAAACGTATTATGTGAGCTGGCTGAAGCAACATGCACAAAATTTTAATTGTTTAATTTAAAAAATTTATATTATTATAAAAACATTCTAACCTTCATTAAATCCACAGTAATATTTATATTACCCATTGTGGATTTTATGAAAGTAGAATGTTTAGGTTTAGAATGAAAAAACTAAATATTAAAACTGATGATCTCAGGCCTGACCTCGTGGAAATTATGGATATCCATGATGAGAAAACCACCTTTGTAAATTCCACAAACTTTCTTACGCTGGCACGACGCGCGTTTCACCACACTGTGGCATACTCATGTGCCTGTGGTTTTCTCATCATGGAAACTAAATATTGTTTTTACTACTCTTCGACTGTGATGTTAATAACTATATATTCACTCTTTTTTTTCTTAGTCGGCTGCCAACAGAACATTTAAAACAATTATTTATATTATAATCCTGAGAAATGCTGCTATTTTTCCAATTCTTTTTACTATCCTTCTTTTCACTTTAATGGTGCCTGCCTTCACACCTCCTACCACACACTCTTTTCGTGGTTTGCGGAGTAGTATTGGTAGATTAATATGTGGAAAAACTCCACGTAAATACCCGCAGCAGACATATTTTAACAGTTAATATTTTAAGGAATCCAGGCCAGCACATAAACAACACGTGTCGCAATCATCTCATTTTTAACCTTTTGCTTCTCTTTCAATCAAGTTTATTCATGAATTCTCTCTAAGATGGCAATAAGTAGTAACTCGAGAAGACGGCGTTGAAAATAAAGAGTTCTAGAGCACCTATTTCCAGTTATATACTCTTGTGCATCGAGATTCCTTTATCCCTATCGTGGTAGATTCTGATCTCGAGAAACCCTTTATGATCTGAGGGCATAAAACCCGCTGAGAAAAGAGGTGGCGTGAGTGACTCATTTGAAAATCTGGATAAGGAGTGAATGGATGCTACGCAAACATGTACTTTCGTGCATCTCCAGCAAAGATACCACAAGTATCTTCTTTCTTCTGCGTGTTTCTTTCTGCTGGAAACTACTTTATTTTGAGAGCTATCTTCAAGCATTATAGAGACGGAGAGGGATAAAGAAACTATAAAGAATACCGAAGCTCATATACAACCATAGTTTCAAAATAAACTCAAATTCAAATTCCTATTATTTATGTGTGTACTTTAAAATCAATTAGAAACTGCCGACTTATTCTTCTTAGTGATCCATTTTAAATTTGTAAATAATACAATCCCAAAAATATTTTGTGGTTGCTCCAGTTGCTTGTAATTCACAAAGCAAAACCGCGATTCCGCAATTATAATGATCTTAAAATCACTTGTGACAAGATCATCAAGTCAAGCGTCTCGTAATGGATTAACTTAAGCAATCCAAATTCATTTCATTTTTGTTATCGTTTGTCGTAATGGATTAACTTAAGCAGTCCAAATTCATTTCAAGACTTAAATTTTATTCAAAATTAATACCTAGATTCAAAATAATTGAGCTATTTTATTAAATTAGGCGCTATATTCTTAAAAATTTGGACAGAATGTTCCAAAAGCTACACATTTTCACTACCTTCTCGATTATTCTGAATAGCAATATATAATGATTTTTCTCTTTTGGGTAGAATTTTAAAATTTAATAGTGGGAAGTAGTACCGCCCATGCAATACCGCGAAAATAAAATAAACATCATATTTATTGTTAAGCTACTTTTATCATGTAAAATACCTTTTACATGATAAAAGTAACTTATTAACACGTAACATACATTTCATTGGATAGGTTAAATGCCTAACTTTTACTTTTATACTTGATTCTTTGATACGTAAGTAATAAATGTGAATTGAAATAAGATATAACTTAGTTTTACACAAATATTTCTATCGCTTTATGTGTATTATATGAGAGAAACGCTAAATACGCAAGTGAACAATTTAAAGGCGAAGCCCTGTCGGTTCATCCGGCATTCGAAGTCGCGCAAACAAAAGGAGGAACACTGCAAAGGATTACACTGCATTCCAGGGTATTCGGATTATTCTTCATGCATTGGAGGAATGGAAGAGAAGTTGTAAGGAAAGTTGTAGAAGGATAAGTACTAGGATTGGATTTAGAAATGAGCATTTGGAAGAAAAAAGAAGAGCATTAAACCCTTGAAACGTTGGAAAAATATCTTTATCGAGAGCTTGCAATGTCCACCACGTTTTTTTATGTAAATCCTTCGTGTGTATTGACACGCATCACCTTTGAATTGGGCTTTGGCGTGATTTCCAATAAATTATGCCATTGAGTTTCTTAAAAATTTAGAACCAATTGACAAAATCGATACATTGACACAATGGAATGAAGAATCACTTGGTAATTTCCACACGCTAATTATTGCTAGGTAGTTATATCTCTGATGATGATGTAGTAAACATCGAAAGCGGTTAGTTTACTAAATAAACGTGTGGAAATAATCAAGTGATTCTTCATTCCATAATGTCGAAATTCCACAAAGTTACTTTGCCTACCGTCGAGTTATTACGTTGACACACACTGAAAATCGAAGCATATTTTGTTGCGACCAGAGTCTAGATGTCACATATAACAGATAAAAGACCAGAGCATTAATGATGCTGTCCCATTCTTCTTAATCCTTAAAAATATATGAAAAACAAAAGAAATATTACAAGTATCTTGCTGTTTCCTTTGAGGTAGAGGAACTAAAATAGGTTTTACTGATGTCGGAAGCTGGCTTTCTCAATAATTCTATCCATCATGCCCTATCCTTGCATACCTCTTTCACCTTTATTGCGTTATGTATTGCTTCATACACGTACTCGTTTTCTTAAGACTCCTGAAGTTCCTCCTCTTAAGAGTCTCTTCCACTGCATTCACCAATGACTCTCTAGGTGTACTATTTCCTCTTACACCATTATTTCCTCTGCAATAAATCTGCTTCGTTATTTGACTTTCATCCATAATACAAACCACAAATTGTCATGGCTCACTCATTCTTATCATTAACCATTCTACTTTTGCTGTAAATACTGTCGCATGTTCTGCGGCAAATACGCACCAATCTTTGTTGAAGGAATGAGTGTTTTTCATTTCTTGGATCAAGATCTCGGTGAACCAGTAATCTTTTTTATTCTCCTAGGAAAACACATTAAATAATACGATTTTAAACTGATTTTTGACGTTTGTTCTTAGCGCAGTCATTATCATTACCCTTTTCTACCACAATTTAGATCCAATTACGACTGCGACGAGTTTTCTGCTGATTTTAACCATAGTGAATAAAAAAACACAGTAAACCCATTAAATTATTTTTTATGACATTCTTCCCCGGTGTGAAACATTTGTAGTTATTCTTACTTTTAAACTCGCCGAAGAACAATAGCGAGATATCATATTTATTTATTTATTTATTTATTTTTTCAAGAACCACCGAAAACAGCTCTTATTGGCCTTTACATCGGGGTATTAACAATTAACAATGGACGAGCACAAACAACCATGCCCTGGGAAGTGCCCAGGCGGGATTCGAACCCGCGACCTTTGGGTTAGCAGGCGAGGACGTTACCCCGCCGCCACCGAGGCCGACAAATATAATCGCTAATAGTATTAAAATGAGTCAGCTGTATATTTTTTTGGATAAAATGGAATTAATTTGCATTTTTTCGCAGAAGTTATTCGTTTTATGTATTTTAATAAGCAATTGGCAGTCCTCTGGACAATCTCACCCATATTTTACGCTGAACTCGGAGAGCTTTTTCTTACGATTCATTCAAAAAAATATTTGTTTTTCAGTAACATATGTCGTTGAAGCTGTTGCGTCTTTCCCCTTCCATCATTTCGTCCTCTTCATCGCTTGCTTAAAATGCCACCCTCTATCTCTCTCTTGAGCATGTCGTTGCCCCTCAAGTCCTCCAGCTAATTATGCTAATACCTTCTAATATATACCTTGAACTTGTTTTCCTCACCTGTCCAATTCAGAAATTCCTAATTGGTCTTTCTATGCTCTAATCCACTCTTTCCATCCTTCTCCTCAACACCTTGAAGGCTTCCAGTTACGCTCACTAAGGGTTAAACTATACTTCATCAGGCGTTAAATTTTGAAAGTTGATACTGAAAATGAAGTGAGAATTTCGTTCATTTCCACAGATTAATTTAAAAAAAACGTCGCGTTTCGATGTCTTATAACATCATCATCAGGTAAATGTTTCACATAATACAAACAGCACACACGTTAGGTATTGCGTTAAGCATTACCTAATTGTAATGTTATAGGACATCTAAATGCTTCCTTGTTCAAAATAAATATGTGGAAATGTACGAATGTCTCCTTTAATTTTCAAGGGTTAAACTCATTTTTAATGTCTTTATTCAAATTTCTCCTCATCAACTCCCTCCTTTTCACGAAAGCTTCTTTTTAACGCAATCATTCATCAAATGCCCTTACTACTTAACCTTTTATCATCCCCATTCTCCCCAGATGCGTGGACTATCTCCATATTCTGCCCTGCTATCTTATTTACCTCATCATCATTGATTTTTAAGGTTAAACCGTACACCAAACGCAAAATACTGAGTTTCATAATACGAAAGAAAAAAATTGAATGAAGCTCGAGTTAAAACTCTTGATGTATTATAAATATTTTCCAGATACTATATTTTCTCATCGTGTCTTAAATATTATTTATCGCAAAATTTACTATCAAGTGTAGTTAAATAATAGACTCCTCGTGCTATATACTAGAATAATTATTTCTTCATTCACCAACTCATTACTGTGCACGAAGTTACCTTCAGCAACATAACAGACATTCCACAATTAATTAAAATATACTCTTATATAGTATGTTGATTATGTAACTTAAAATTTAGGTATGTAACAACTGAAAGATTAGCAGTTAACAAATATTTTAATTACCAAATAATACTATATAATAATACTAAATAATTCCACAACGAATACAAGTAGTACTCATAAAAAAGCAAACTCATTCAATAAATACTCCTAAGTTAAATATTTTCAGCGTAAATTTTTCATAAATTTCATTACATAATGTAAATAACTAACACTTTTCTTATACTGTGAATTTATTATTGCTTTGATGAAGCAAAAATTACGTTGGGTGTAGGACATTGAGTAGATACCATTTAGAATTTCATAGCTAAGATCTATCTCGCCAAAAGTAATAAGATAAATGAATGTATTATCATAGCATAAACGTTTAATGTCAGTTTTATATTGCCAGGTACATAAAAAAGGTTTTCATTACAAGGTGGAATGGCACTTTTGGTAGATTCGCGAGCATTCTAAATAACACCGAGGAATGGAACAACACAGTGCGTGCCCGAATATGCAGGGGCGAGGGGTTTTGAGGGTTCAAGGGGGACCTCGAAGGAAGGGGTTAAGGCGATAAAGCGGACTGCGATAAGGGTACACGGCAACGTCATCGGAAACCCTATCCCCCCCCCCAACCATCACTCTCCCTCAACACTCTTGCTTTATTCTTCTCCGACCCCTCCTTTTCTTTCCTCACCTCCCTTTCCTGTCCCTTCCGACGATTTCTCCGCCTACTCTTCCCACTCCTGAAGGAATCTCACAACCCTATAACACACCTACACGTACACATTCTCTCCGCGCTACCGGCTAAGCTAACCTTTTCCACCTCTTCCGACACCGTAAAATCTTATCAGATCTCATTCTTTATGGCCATTAAATCGAGTGCTGGGTGGGGTTTTTAGGGGAGGATACCAGCTTCGATTCTTGTGGGTGGTGCTTTCTTTGGTTATTTATTTCTTTCTATTTCCCTCTCTTGTGCCCAGGAGCATTTAGCCCTAAGTTTAAGCTCTCTTTTTATCTAATCCATTCTCTTAATTTTTTCTTGTCCTCTTACCTGTTATGTGTACAAGTTACAAGTATTATTAATTGCATGGACACGGCGTAATACACCGGCGAACTTTGAAATCACGAAGTACTCCCGGAACTGAAAAATGCTTCAAGTTCAATAAATCGAAACACAGAAAACATATATATATATATATATATATATATATATATATATATATATATATATATATATATATATATATATATATAGTCATTCGAAGGTTTACAATAATATTTCTTTGAAAACTTGACTAAATAAAGGTTAATTTATAGTATTTCAACTGATCGGATATGCTGAAATGCCGAGACATTATATGCATTATGTATATAACTTGTATATATCTAATCAGGACCACTTAATTATGAATTAATGTTTTTTCTGGAGCTTTGGTCTATTATTTTTTTCAATTAAAAAACCACCAATTTGCCAACGTTTCGCCTTTTTATGTAACCTTCATTAGGGCCTTGTTGTTATATATATTGGAAATATACTGGGATAAACCTTTTACTCTCCTCATTAAATGTCACCTTTAGCCCTGATGAAGCTCACATAAAAAAAACGAAACGTTGGCGAAATGGTGGTTTTTTAATAATTTCGTTCAGACAGAGGGTGAAAGAAAGAGGATAGGAAAAAAAATTTGTGGAAAAATCACACACGTGATAATTTAGATAAACTTTGCCACAAGTAGGGCGGAATTACACATAGACACAAAAAAAGGAACACACAATAATTTCTGATATTTTGGAAGCTAAACGCTGCCTTTCTCACAGAAGGAAGGCCTGCCTTCTTTTGTGTCTATGTGTAACTCCGCCCTATTTGTGGCAAAGTTTATCTATATATATATATATGCATTCATCATATTTTATTTCAGTATAAAGGGGTATTTCTATGTAACCTATGTTTCATACGAGGAAAAGTAATTTATGTGCGTTCATATAAAGGCATATGTGCTCATTTTTTCTAGATTTCATAGCATACATCTTCAAAGTCGTAGGCGTTCTTTTAATCATCTTATTAGGGCAGGAGAAAATATGAACTCCTCCTAAATGATAAGACAGCTAAAAATTATTTGGAAAACGCAAACATTACAACAAAAAATGCTTCGCCGATGTATTTTTTGGGAAGTAAAGGTGAGAGCAATAAAAGGTCATCTTAGTTACATAATTACAGTAATGGTTCAACTCTTCACGGGGATAATCTAATATATATATATATATGCTGTGATACATCAACATTGTAAGTTCTTGCCACTCCACTCCACCTCTTATTTATTTCCACATCTTAACTAGCACTTCATTGTGCTTTCAAGCCCTTGTCGATGAATCAGACGCGCTCTTCTCCCATTATACTTCGTAGACGGATAGATCTTAAACTATTGATTTTGAATATGTATTTGACGAGAGAATATGGAGTAATCTTCA
This sequence comes from Pyrrhosoma nymphula, assembly GCA_963573305.1. Classification (NCBI taxonomy): domain Eukaryota; kingdom Metazoa; phylum Arthropoda; class Insecta; order Odonata; family Coenagrionidae; genus Pyrrhosoma; species Pyrrhosoma nymphula. The sequence goes on from OY754334.1 coordinate 46,700,964, forward strand.
TCAAATACCTTCACTCACGGTCATTTTTCTAGTGCTGGGAGTCGTGTAACGAAAATAGTTCCAGGTTGGATTTTAGACGGTGTGCTTTCATTTGTGATTTATGTTTTTTGTTTCCTTGACTTTCACGCTCACGGTGACTTTCGGCCCCCCATGCTATTTCTCAATATTTCTTTCTCGTACTTAAATTATACTCAAATTTTAAATTTTCCGACAAATATTCCTTTTGCTAAAAATCGTGTTTGCCCATGCTGTTATCTGTCGAAAGGTTTCCAGAGGTTTTTTACAACCTTCCCCTTGTGTGAGTAGTTTCCTGCAGCGTCTGTTTTTTCTCAAAAATGTAAGGCTAAATTCTGATATTTTACCCACAGAGGTCTTATTAGTCGTGTAAAATTGTTGGTATTAAATATTTCGTGTTTCACGATATAAGATAAGTTATAAGCGATAAGTTTGTCACGTGCCTAACACTGGCTGACACACCTACGGGAAATTGGGAGATACGGATTCAAATGTACTCTTGCACCTCGTTGGCTAATTTCATACCATTGCTGAAGAGAAAGATGGAGAATTGAGTGCAAGGAGGAGGCGAATAAAAGGACTTTTGACGATTTAAGGGCGGCAGATTTTACTTGAGGTTGTTGAAGAAAATGGTAAAAGAGTTATAAACATTAGTAATAAAAGGCATTGGATTATTTGAATAATTGAAATTTTTGCGTAGACAACGTCGGAGAGGACTTATCTTAGTGGGAAAAATAATCCACTGCACTGACCGTGAACATTGTTCATTGAACATACCATTTATGGTGCTATGCCAATTTTGACGATTAAATTATGTTACGTGAATGTTCGTCAACTTCAGCGTCTCCCCAATTGAAAGTCTTTCTCTTGTTGTACAAGAGATAAAAACTTTGTAAAATTTCAAAAATAATTTTTAATAAGTAACCTGTTTAATCCAACAGTGGACATCATTTGGTACTTTTTTAATGAAAAGTTCTAACTTATGCATGCCTAGTCTAGGTGAGAGGAGGGGGAGGCTTGGAATGGTAAAGCATGGAAATCAAGCGGGACTTGCTGGCCGCATGCCCTGTCCTTTGCCACTCTCTTCTTCTACCTCTCTTCCCCATTCCAGACCCCCCTCCCCCTGTCGTCTCAAGTTGAATATGCAGCTTTACTACTATAAGAGAGGACTGTACTGCAAACAGTACCGGATGATTTCCACTATCGAATTAAACCGGTCGTTAATTTAAATGTATGTGAAATTTTACAAAGGTTTTATATTTTGTTTCACGACGATTTCACAGAGTTGAGCCTGCCTCTATAGAATTTGTTTTTCTGTCGATTAAAGAATAGTTATTGGATTCGATTTTTTAGTAAATTTTTCTTCAATTGTTCATTCTGAACTTTAGAACTAATGATCCAAGAGAATGTAATATACGGGAGGTTGGAATGAAGAACCTCAATATCTACCATACATAAGGCTACGCGTGCGTACGTATGATTCAGTTGATCGGCGTAGTGGTTCAGATGTGAAACAATAGATGGCAAGCGAGCTCCCATGTCCATTCTCCAAAAACTGGCCTGGGCGTATGCATTTTTCAACACATACCCAAGGGAAACTGCTTTGTAACAGTTCAGCTTGCTTCACCAAGATTGCTGTAGGTATGCAAAGAAACCAGTAACATTTTGATATTATATATTGTTTCCATTGTTATACATATTGTTTTCGTTAAAGATGAAAAACCACACATTAATTTATATTCAATCAATTCAATTTATTCATTACTTGTTGGCTATTTTGCCAATATTTAGCCTGTTTCAGCGGGCTTTTCAAACTATTCACCGCTTAAAAGAAGCATCCATCTACCTTAACCGTGTTTCTATGCTCTCCTCCACTCTCTCGTTTCCTTCACGTTCATATTTTTGCCCTCTTCCCCCCCAACCAACCCCCATGAAGAGGCACAAACCCCAACGGGCCGCACACCTCCCGCACCACGCCCACTTCCTGACCGCCCGGCGCCTCCGACCAACACCGCTCCGCGCCCCTCCTTCCATCCGCCCGGATTCGCTTCCTGCCGCCTCCGCTCTCACTTTCCGCCGTAACTCAAAAGAGGGCGCCCTCGCCGCCCGTTTGTTACTCGGCCCCAACACATCGACTGGCTCTCTCTCGGCTTTCCAAACCATTCCCATGTCTCAGACCAGGCTACCACTGTCTTTCCCATATCGAGGGTTGTGGGGAATTTCGATCCGTCGTTTGCTAATACCTTGTGATATCGTTATTCCGTGCTATACGATGTATCGAACTGCGATATTTTGTGGCATCACTATTAAAATATAACGTACAAACCACATTTACCGCAAGGAGGGTAATTATTAGGTGGAGCTTGAGGGAATATATTGTTTTAATTCGTCTACTATTAGTTTCAGCCCTATTCATTAGCATTGTGAGAATGGTTTGGAAAATTACAATCAGTCGTTTCTGTAGGAGAATGATCGCAATACAAATGTTTTGACCTTTTTTTTGACCAATTTTTACGTTGAGAAATATCAACAATTTGTATTGTCATTCAATGATGGATTTTTCTGTTATTATCATTATCATGAAAATTAATGACGATCATACAACCGAGGATTCTTATCGTATTAAAAAAAAATATTTCTTTAATTGTAGATAAGGGTTTTGAGGTGAGAGTTTGGAAATGGATGAAAAATGTAAGTTGGTAAAAAAAATCAGGAATTGATTAATACAGTTGGAGAGGGAGGGGGCTGATGGCAGAAATGTGGCACAAGTGTGGCTCGAGGACGCATTCAGGGGCAACGACTACACAAATTGGTGAAATTCACAGTGAAAAAATCATTCAACTACGAGTTTGAACTGTTCGAGATAATTCCGATCATGTCACTAAGAAGTTACGTGATACAATCGCGGACGGTTCGAGAACATGTGCTTAAACGACTCGTGCAACCTCACGCAGTAATCCGGGTCGAGTTTTTACCATGGGGTAATTGTTGATTGGATTAAAAACCCCGATTTCAGACGCAATTAACTGCATGGAGAGCGCTGAAGTTATCTATCCACAAGAGTGAATAGAATACACCATAATTTCAAACCAATAGTGATTGTACTGCGAGACTCCTTTGTTACATAATCGAAATTATTTTGATCGGTTCAAACACATCTCCCATGGATTGGCATTTGAACCCAGATCTATCGATATCGTACCGCATTCTTTTCACTGTGAATAATACAAATTCCGGTAAACACTAGCGGGTGATACCGTTAAGGTTTCGTAGACCGAGAAACCCATGGGTGATTGTTAAAGCATAGTGAGCCATAGTATTTATGGCCTATCACCGAGAATTAAACTCTTTAAGGCTGTGACTACCTCGAAAGAGAACAGTGTCATGGGTATTATTGGCATGTGCCTTTTTAGGTACAGTCGTACGATCTATTCTTTATTCGGTTTTTTACTGCTTCTTATCCAGCATTTTCTATTTACTGGATTCCTTTCTTTGGATAGAATGCTTAATATGATGATAATAAATGTAATGTTATGCGATATACAATGATTGCCTCCTTTGCGATACCAAATTCGTATCACAATGTGATGTTGAAATTTGAATATCGCCCAGCCCTTACCCCAACACCTCGATCATCGTCTTTTCCCCTTCCCCCCTCTCCCCTGTCCACCCGAAAAATACCCCCATTGCTTCCTCCAGGTGCTCCTTCGGGTTCCCTCCAATTAACTTATCCTCACGGACGACCCCACGCCAAAATTTCTCCAGCGCCCTCTATCTCAGTCCGCCCAGGTTCTGCGATGCGAGGCTGTTATTCGTGGGTAACGCGAGGTTGAGAGGTCATTTGCACCTTCTCTGATAGGATGGCAATTAAGCTCTGGGGGAATGAATAAAAAGGGAAGGGAGGCGAATGAGTATAAGTGTGGGAAGAAGAGAGAAGACGGATTTGTGATTAGGGAGAGAATGCGTAGTTGGGTGTCGGATTCAGCCCGACCTTAGTAGGTCGGGCTGAATCCGACCATATCCCTTCTACGACTAACATCAGTACTAAATATTGAACTGTATTCATTGTGCTGAAAATTTTTTTCGTGTAAAGAGTGTTATAGAAAGGATCAAATTCTATTATCAGTGCTGAAAACAGAAATAAGTGTGACACATATTTTCCACCCGATTCTTGAATCCAAGGACCAGTCGCAGGCAAGCAGGCGAGTCAATTGTTACGATAGAATACTGGTAATAGAGGTGGAGTTTTGTCGATTGTTTCAATAATGACCCAAGTGTTGTGTGTACCAGCCTGTTTACGGATATTTCCAACGAATGGAAATGCCAAGTCTCACCTTCAGATTATTCCCAAATATGAATTGTACACCGATGATAACTCTCGGAAATTAGCTACCTTGTTTGCCCACATTTTGCAAGTTACTTCACGATTCAAATGGTTTTGCACCTCAGACGCAGTATAGAATGATTTGTTGCAAGTAAACCGGCCTATGTTTTAAAGAATATGACTTGGTTTTTTAGTAAAGATCAGACAAATGAGGAATTTTGAGGAGGAAAAAGAATCATATCGGGAAGAGGTGCCAATCCAAACTACTAAATCGCAGATAGTGTGTCAATTATAATTGATCTACTACTACTGGAGGATGTAGCGGAATTATAGCATGTAGTACTAATAGAATGTCAGCAATGCCTTGAAAACCAACTAAAGTTGAACATTTTCTGTATACTCATGCCTACAAATGAATTTATTGCAAAATTCTATGGTAGGAATAAAAGGTGAGTTTTGATTTTTATCGACCCCTTGGCTCTTAAAAATTTACTTCGTAGTTTTCATTAAGTAATTCCCTAAAATGTTTCCAAAGAACCATAGTTTCCGTTGTTGCTGAATTCATTGTTAGATATGTGTTACATGGTATACTGTTTTATATCATACACTAGATGTGCCCAGCATACGTTGCAAAACCTCTTTTTATTTCTAATAAGGCATACATATACAAAGCAGACACATTTACATGTTCAAAATAAATTAAGGACAACGATTTTTTGTGTATAAATTAAAGTTTAAAAAAATTTATTCAAGTGCTTTGGAATATACATACAATATTTTTGGTCTTACCGCCCACCGCAAAAACAAATTAATTTTTCGGCTGTCCCTCTCGTGAGCACACAACATATAACTGAACATGTGAAAAGCATGGATTCTCCAGATGTAATCCACACATTTTTAGTGATTTACCTTGTTGATGGTCATTGAGAAGGCAAGGCGAACGGGGGAACTGTAGTCATTTGACTATAATTATCAAATTAGTCACTGAACCTGGCCTCTGGGTGCTGCAGGCGTGAATTAAACTTTATGAAATCAATATTAAATGGAAATTCACGCGTGGTTGCCAAGGAAATTTCTATTGTTGAAAAGAGAAAAATTGATGAATATGATATACAAACGCAATATTTGGACAAATACGAAGCGTATAAGAAAATCGAATGAAAGAATGAAATACTGCATTATCTTATGCATTCGACGATAAAAATGTCCATCGAATATATTTAGAGCAAGTAATGTAAAAAAGCAAATAAAGAAACTTCTGCACCGAATTCAATGCTTTTCTTATGTGAGTCAATGTTAACGATGTTGTAATAAAAACAACCGAATATTTAAATTGTTTCTGCAAAAACACGGACGTATTCAAGTGCAACGTTGTGTCAAACTTTCAAGTCAATCGATTTACTACTTTTCGAGTTTTGCGTGCACAAACATACGCAGGCTGAATTTTTATATGAACATTAGCAGAAGGTACCCGTTGAAATTCCAAGGGTGTGTAAAAAATTTCACTTATTTTATAAGAAAACCGCAAAGCCTGAAGAATACTGTCAGCGTGGTCACTTGAGGAGTTCGTAAACTATCTTGTGTATTGTGTTTGATGTAATAGACACGCTGACCGTTTTCAAAGTGCACGGAGAGATGAGTGGCTGTTAGTCCTCTTTCATGCACGGGAAACGCAAAAGTGGACCACGCAGACTCATTTGTACTTAAATAGCACCCAGATTAATATATAGTCACCTCGTCCCTCCGGTTCTCTTGAGCCGTTGAGTGATTAGCAGCTTGATCGCTTCCCTTGCGTACATAAATATATTTGTATTCAATTACTTAATTGAAGTGCGCAATTCAACGTCGATATGTGCGTTGAGTATCTTAATCAGGTTTGGATATTAGGGTACAATCCAGCGGTTGACCACGTCAAAAGGAGCATTTTCAGCAGTAACCATGTTTATTTGACCTATGAATCCTCCTTCACCCGGACTGCACCTTCGGCGTAAAGCGTAGCCATAATCTGGCTTCGGCTGCTAAATAAAAAAACTATGTTTTGATTCTTAGTGCACTTACCGACTTTCATGCACGGATGTCGTTCATTGCGCTGAGTTTCCTTTCTTCATTCGGATAACTAGCATGTAGTGACGTCCTTATAATTTCCACCATCATAAAACAGATTGAAGTTTCGAAACAGATGTGTCCTAATTTGAACCAGATTTATAGCTGGCTATCCGTCCGTAGGTTGGGATAGAATGAAATTTTTGCGGTCCTTAGCATAAGCCGAGAAACACCACGGCCGGATGCTCATGATATCGCTGGTGGGCATGACTTTGAGCATCCGAGTCTAGTTTTTGTCGTTTTTCATACAAGGACTCATTTTCTCGCAAAGAAGACATTCCACTTGCTTTAGAAAATGTATTCGAAAGGTTACTCTTTATTTTAATTAATCATGTTGATGGATATATTTTTAAGTCCAAGGAGGGGAAACACAGCGGCGAGTGAGATTCCTGAATAGGCAACTCGATGATTGAGTGAATGTAAGTTTTCTGCACTTTAACACTTTTTAACATATATAAATAACTCGTAACGCTTAGGTTTTGGGAATTGGTCTAAATACAGTCCCGAAATCGTTATGAGAGGCAGACGGTTCCACTACGTGTAACACATCTGAGTATTAAACGATTATAAACAACGCCGTTTTTGCTGTAGCAAAGGAGGCGTTATTACCATTACTATTCTCTTCACGTAAATATTCTTGCACTTTTAATTTCTTTATGTGTATCGTTTTTTACGTCAGTGTTGTGCCATCTACACGCAGTGCCCCTAAGAGAGTTACTTTGAGAATAGACATGGAAGAATATACTTGTAAATATGCGTTGAATTAATCGATTTCCCCCGAAGCAATCTATCATGGGGCCCTTAAGTCTCTGAGCCATTCTTAAACAGAGAGGCGTGAATATCCTTTGAAAATTAAATCGATGGTTGTCAAGGAAGTATGCTATTGTTGATTTCAGAGAAAAATGTGAGTTTTTTTTCAGCAAAGCACATAATTTTCAGACAATTACGAAGCGTAAAATAAAATGTATTGATAGAATTAGAAACATCATTTATTCAGCCATCCGATAAAAAAATCCCAGCCCGATATCATGAGTGAAAGTACTTTTAAAAAGCAAAATATGAAACCTCTGCAGCGAACCCACTGCTTGGCATTGGACCACCAGGGACCACCAGGGGGGCCTTAGGGGGCCCTGAGGGTTTTTTAATATAGCCTATATTACTCCCAGATACATCTTATCTCTTTCAACTCAATCGGTTCTATATTTTTTGTGTGATTGAGCAACAGACAGACGGACACCATTCAATTCTTATTTATTAGTAAGTTTATTTTAAAAAATTATCAATTACATCAGTGAATTATTTGTGGTGAAGGTTAGTCATAGTAATCCCCATTTAGAATTCAAATATAACCCACGTTCCAAAAAAATTAATTTATCGATACTAATCAGGAGAAGTGGATTTCTAAATATAAAAACTACAAAGAACGTTGCCCTTGGATTCACGTCCATCCTTAAATGTTCTCCTGGAAGGTATATCGTTTTTGCATCTGCATCTCGTGTGTTTTTATCTCTCACCTCTGAGAAATTTCGGGCGTTTAACTTATCCATTTTATGCTGCCTGTTGCTCACGCATTTCCAACGGGTGGCTCGTTTCATATCTCATTCGCCACACCTGTGGCTGTATCGAAACATATATAGGTCCCACATTTATGACCCAGGTGCACGTGAGAGGCGCGGGACAATTCTTCGCCTAGCCTCTTCCCTTAAGCCGACTGTGAATACGTGATCGTGACCCCTTGCGTTGGGAATGGACGCTAAAGTCACTCTCACGACACCTCTGTTACTCGTCCCTTGGTCAGGTATGCCGTGTTTCGTGACCGAGTGAGTCACTACTAAAGGGATGTGCTGATCCTCTCCACAAAGGCCGATCTTTCGTATGATACGACGCCTGAATGAATGTATAAGTGTGAATTTAGAAACGTACAAGCAATTATTACCGCCTTGAAGTGTTATTACAACAAAACTAAGGGCAACATAAAACCCGTATCTGGTATTTAATCTGTGAAATATAAAAAGTACATGAATACATACTCATCACGTCGTTCCCTCTCGGGGTGGGCGTAGTCAAAAAAGTTCAATTCTCGATAATAGGGCGGCGAAGCTGACACTGTTTTAAAATTTTACTAACTTTGCGTACCTAATTTTCTACAATTGCCCTCATGCATTGCTTAATACACGCCAATTTGTTTTTAGGAATTTTCATATTCCTTTTTAAAGGTCTCTTCCACCATTCTCATCCATCTCTTTCTTCTACATCTACATACTACCCCGCAAGCCGCCTCAATAGGCGTGTGGCGGGGGGTGTTAGGACACCAGCCGTTTACATATAAAAAGGAAACGCTCTAATGAAATTACGCCTAGCATTTATTATAGTCCCTTATTTTTCGGGGGAAAAACGAATTCCGATACCTATCCGTTCGGCAAAATATCTCTCTTAATTTATCGTTTCTGTCGGACCTGGAAATATAGTGGGGTTCTAATATGGTGTTCTCCGTGTCGCTCTGAAAGATATCTATTCTCAATTGTTCAAGCAATCTAAGCCTAGCGCGCACTTCTTGGTCTACTCCGTTTTATCACACCGTTCACTCCACTAGTATAAGAATGTTTCGTTGTTCGACGTTCATTCATTCTCTAAGCATTTTCAATAAAACAAGGCGTGTTTATTTCATACATGTCCATTACTGGAGCATCCAACCCACATTCTTTCATCACCCACTCATTCCTAGCCCTGGTTTTGGCATATTTATGCCGAGGAATGGCATTACTGAGGAAGACTCGTTTAGCGTGATCTCTCTCCTCTCTTTCTGACCTTATGACTTTTAGGAGTAAAATGAGTGATTATTTGTTAATGCCACTTTATCTAGATCTTAAAATCGTCTCTATGGATACTTTTTTATCCATCAATTAGCGTTATCTGAACTTTCCAGTACTTATTTCAAAACCTTTGCAGGCGTAGAAATGTATCTATAATCCGTATGAAAAGTGAGCAATGATAATCCTCACTTTCTATTTCATATAATCTTTGTTTTTCCAATAATATTTGTTAATTAAGTCGACATTGAATTACCTCACACCAAAAATGAGCTAATTTTGAAGTCCGCTAATGCATCGCCAGTTATTAAGACTAGTGATATATCAATTGATGGTATAAACACTGTTCATACATCTTGAGATGCAAGGGAAACAGAAAGGAAATGACGATGTTACGACAAATCCTAGATTTAAAGGGCACTTGATTAGATGCTTTCATCTATTTAAGTTTGGAGTCAAGATAGTTGGTGACCCTAACGGAACAATATCCAAATTAGTATACCTCCTTCAAATCGTTTTTTACTTGGTATTCTTCTTTACTTCTGTATTTTCCTCTTATATTCCTGGGTTTTGAGTATAAATAAAGTCAAATATAAAATATGTTACCTTTCTTATGATCTAAAATTTCACATTCGATCATTAATTATCAGAGTTTTATCGGCAGTATTGTGTTTCTATCAAATATGTCTAGTAATATGGTAGGCAAAATTTAGAAGCAGCATCTCATACTTGAGCAGATGTTATCCGTCGTAAAAGTAACGGCATGCAATTTTAATAACATAGGTTGCCTATAAAAGCCTTATCCTACTTTATGGGGCATCTGTAAACCGATAATAGGCTGTGGTAAGAGCGTTGAATGCAATTCATCCTTCTTCCACCCTTAAGGTGATCGCAATATTGAAGGTTTACGCACATTGACCATAACACAGTTTTTATGGCTAAGGATTAAGCTGCAGGGTATCCCTTTCTGTCCTCATATAATCCGAATAAAGACTTTTATCTCCTTCCCTGCCTCTACGCCATTCCTTCCCAGTTCTATTAGTTCTTGAAACCATAGTCACATTATCTAAAAAGCAGGCATTGCAATTGCCTTAGCCTTATTATCTTTCTGTAGCTGCTTTTGTTTATTGCTACCCATAGCTTTTCTGTTCATATAGACTAATTGCTAATCAATCATGGATATCCATGCAAAAATTGTTTATATTCCAAATCTTAAGGTTGCCCATAACTGCACTACTAAGCCGGAATAGGGAACGTCGCTTTGTATCTCTCATTTAACGGATAGGTTTTCTACGCATTTCATAATTATTCCAGTCTATGAGTCCGGAGGGGCTTGAATTTATGTTTCTCAATGGGTTTCTCCATGATTACATCAGGTGCCTACTTTGTCATTTGATGTGCAGTAATTGCATGTAAACAATGAATTACTTCTGCTGGTGGAACTATGCGCTTTATTGAAAAATATTTTATTCTAAAAAAAAACGGTCATTACAGCTTCTCTCGCGTCACGGTGAGAAGCCGTCATTATTTGGCTCCAGCATTACTCAACACTTCCGGCGGTAAGCTGCCAAACGTATAAATCTCACAATTGATTTTCCAGCGAGCAAATCCCGCTTGCCAAGAACAGGTAACGGGATGGTATTGCAAACCCTTTTTTCTCAGGCAAGGAGCAATAAATTACTGCCTCATTTCCTCTTATGCAATGCAAAGCACACAGCAATAGTTACTCGTGATGGTTGACCACAAGACTTATGCATGTATCCTATGCTCGGATAAAGACATAAAACATTCCATTATGGTGCGGATTCTCCTAAGGATTTATAGCAATGCGTATTGAACTTTATAATCTTTCTTATTTATTTACATGAAATAAATTTTTAGAACTAAATGGCAAACTATTCATATTCGCCTACCACCTAGTTATAAAGAATTAAACTCCTGGTGTAATCTAAATTTTGACATCAAATTTATTAATTAATTCAACTCATGGCGTGCATCATACCTAATCAAAATAATATATTAAGTTTCATACGTAATTGAAAAAGCTATTCGAATGTGCTTGTTAATTTAGCTCGAAGTCAATTATAATCATGACTATTATATGCTATTTCATATCAGGTTAAGTTCAAATTGATATCTCGGGCAATAATGGTCTAATGTATGTATAATATTTTCCTCAAAATTAACTGTCAACCATTAAATTCCCAACCAATGATTTCTATGTTATAACGAAATAAGTAAAATGCCAATGTTAGCGCAACATGACATGAATTATAACAATAATTTTATTTTGTGATCAATGCCTTAATTTGTATGTGTACACATGTGATAAACCACATGGCTTGTCAGAAAGTTCCCATTTCACCATTCCAAAGGGAAAACTGAAACATATTAAAAATACTTGTATATTTTATGACATAAATAAATAATAGGTATGCGAATATACGGTAAAAATATACTGATTGAAAGAAAAATAGATTTGCCTTATAAAAGAGATTCCAAATTTAAATTTCAATGGGGGACAATAACATTATTCTCTCCTGCCGTATCTTTTACGTAATATAAATGCTGTGGTAAGTAATTTAAAGGTTTATACTCATTGTCAGTATATTTTGATAATATTTTGCCATACAAATTAAAATAACCATAAGGTTTTCAACGTTAGAGACTAATGATAGAGAACCATTGGGAACTTAATCAATTTTTGTCAAATTTAACCTAAGAGTTAATATAACAAATTCGAAAATATGTATTTATTTTTAATTTTCATTAACGACAAATTTAAGATAAATTCACCTTCCTTCCGTACATGCATGGTATGCCGGTTTCTTTTCATTAAAAACTCCGCGAGATAAGCGCTCAAACTCAAATGGCAATAATTTAATGCTTCACATAGGTAATGAAAAGAGTTCGTTGGGTATGATTCTCTTTGTCAAGGAAAAAACCCGGAGGTCTCCGGGCTCCGTTGTAGTTTTTCCTGGACGGAGTAAAGGGTGCAAGAGGAAAATAGGGGAATGAGTTATTCGCGGAGACCCTAACCGAGACGTCTCCGACTTATCGATTCAAAGGGAAGATAAAATAGGAAAGAATTGCATGGACTTGCAAGGGAAAAACGTGGGGCTTAATGACATGCGGGCTTTTGCGAAGCACGTCTTTGGGATTTGGGGAAGAAGAGAATATATACGGCGGAGCGGTTCTGGAAAAACAAAGTAGAGAGTAGATGAAAATATAATAAGTCACATTTTATATCGTCCCTTCGAATTTCTCATCCGGTGGTGGCCTTTTAGATAGGGCGCTTCTTTCCGTCAGAAGAAAACTATTTTAGGTTATTTCTGCTCAAGAACATATAACTTCTTCTGGACACGATTCATCGTTGATTTCAAAGAACAACTACAAAGGTACATTTTTAATCCTTATCAATAATGCAGTGGGTGGTTACAATGTCGTGAACCTAAGACCCTTCGTCCACGTGAACTAGAGGCCCTTAAAGACATACTAAATGAGCTCGCTCTGTCATCTATGTCTGTATTTCATTTTAAGGTTCCAGATGAAAAATATATAAACAGGTAGTGTCCACGACATTACCGTGGCTGTTTAATGTATGAAACATCTTGTAGTCATCTGCCTTTGCTTCCACATCCGGGCGGTGCTTATGTTACTAAATTTGAGATACTAAACAGATATATGATGGTGGAGTGAATGTCCTAAGAGAAAGGAGTAGACCGCAAAATTCTTGGCTTAAAGTGGTGGGACTCTTAAGAGAAGGCATTGAGTCGTTAGATAAGGAGAGCTTGTATTTAGCGAGTCATGAATGCGGCAGAAGCAAAGAAGATTTCAAAGATAAGACATTAAAGATGAGCTGACTTATTAAAACATTACTATTTATTTCTCTCTGTCAACCTTTTTATTTTTAATGGTACATTTCTCGTTTGGATATCTCTTATAATACCAGATTTATAAAATAATACTTGGTAAACATCATTTACTTGAATCACCAGCAGCTAATAGAGTACCGATATGTAAGGCGTTTCATGCTTAAATTAGAAGGTAGGTCACTTAGCTCTCTGTATGTAGACATTATAGGTAAGACGAAACTTGGTGGAACTCGCTTGTGAAGATCATGACGCAAATCAGAGGAAAGCATACATGAGATGTGCTTTGAAGCGGTCAAGCCTCTTTATAGAGAACTCTGTGGGAGTCCTTCGATAACTTTGCCCGCTGATCAACGCTTGGTTTACGGTCTGTGTCCTCTAATCCTCCACTGGTGAGTGCCACCAAGTTTTGCCATAGCTATACTTGGTCACCCGATATGGATGTATATTGCATTGCAACTATTAATGCCAAAACTAATCATACTTGTTTTTATGATATAAATATCAGGAGTTTAGGTCAAATAAAAATGCAAAACTTCCGCCAACGTTTCGGATATATAATGTTACATAATGAAACACTATTTTATCTACAATCTTTTTTTGAAAACGGTACTACTCCTGATATTTATATCATATAGTAAAAGAGGTTGAGAAATCACATAATATGAAATCTTATTTCTTTGATTTTTAATAAAAAACTTTGTACTTTTCCACACGGAAATTCAAATCCAGAATCGAAGAAAAAATGGACAAAAAACCATAGTTCTTGTAATGTATTCATGAGTAGTATTCATGCTGTAATGAAAAATCACTAATTTCTACTCAAAATATAATGTCAAGTTTAAAAATTTTACCCCTTTATCAGAAACTTTATGTTTTGTTTTCCGGTCCATTCTCGGCTCCACTGTTAGTTTTGTCATTTAATTTTTCTTCATCTTTAACGTCACTCATGATTTTTCTGGTGTATTTTATCCTTGTCCTTCTTGGAAATTCTTCCGATTCATTCCTCGCACATGACTTCTATTCATGAAAGTATTTGGGTGGTCTCAAGGTCAGGGTGGCTTTCGGGACTGCTAAAATTACTGAGGATACCTTAAAAGCAGCTTCGACTCAGACTCTGTAGTTGCCACCAAAAGTCGTAAGTAATAATTCACTCATGCTCATTGGTATTGCGGATTTTATTGTATAATACGCTGCGATATGTACTACATGGTGTGATTAAAGTGTAACGAAACATTTAAAATAACTAATGGTGATTAAAAGAGGCTCCCATCATCAAGGATAGGTTGGTTTGATGGTGTCAGCATTTGTCTACTCTTAGCGGGAGGCGACTAGCGGTAAACAGGTTGATGTCCCATCGGTTGGATCGAGAGCCATTCTAGAATTTCTATACACGTGCCACCTGAGATTCCAGAAGAATCCCATACAGATGCTGGCCTCCGGGCCTTTGAGATTAGAAGCCATTTCTCTAAACACCATTCCTGACCAACCCTATCAATTCTCACTTCACGTCGTTAGACGGTTAGGGTAACATCAAGCCTGCAATACTAGCAGTTTTCCGCGGATTCGCTTTCATTGAGCTGCTTCTCCGATAAAGGAGAGACGCATTTACTTAAGCTCTTAGGAATCTTACTTATTCGTGACGTGCAGTGGGCATATTAGGGTTAAGACCGCACGGAGAAGAAGAAGGAATCCCAACTTTTATCCTTTCCGTAGAGAACTGTGATGACGATGCAATTGTTTACGGGAATCCGAATCTCAAAGCCCTCCTTGGATGCGCATCATTCGGTGGGATTGTTTGATTTCCCCAGCGATCCGAGAGGGGTAAGAAGAGCCACAGCGTAGAGTAAGGACTCCAAAAGATAGTGCCGTCGGAAAACCATCCTTGCCTTTTGTGTTTGCCTTTTATTGTGGAGCGAAGGAGGGAAGCAGTTTCTCTTACTCAACTCTCACGAACCTCCGTCCGAACTTTGGCGGTTTTGATTTTCTTCAGTTTTGCGTTAGGAGGACGGAGATGAGTACGTCATGATAAAAAGACGGCCACCCTAACCTTTTTACCCTCCACAAGCACCATCAACTCTTACTCCTTCCTCTCTCGTTTCATTCTTCTGAGCAGGCACAAAAATTATTATCCCGAATCTCTTTGTGTACCAGTTTAAACACTGATAATTAATCTGAGGGTGAGTGGGAGAGAGAGAGGTCTAGCCAACTTTTCATCCCCTCTTCTGCTCCATAATTGTAGCCAAACATTTTAAGGGGAAGGAAAAGAGGTTGGGGGTTTTAAGGATGTTCTCTTTGGGCAGATGAGTCCGTGCAAATGAACAAAAAGGTTTTCAAAGAGGCGGTGGGTGTGGGGCGGGATGATGGAATGGGGGTGAAGTTGAAAAGGGGGATGCTGAAATATGGAAACAAAGCGATTTTTATTTATTTGTCACTTTGCCCTGGAAGTGAAAATATGATGCCGTGAAGTTTTGGGTGAATCCACCCGGGTTATTGTCAACGTCTTCCCCACCCTTATTCTATGGACATCACCCTCGCTGTGTTTCATTCCCGCCTGTCCGCAGGAGTTGGAATGAAAACTCGTTCCCGTATTCCTCGGAAACGTCGTTAAGAATACGATAAAATTGTTCCTGGAACTTTATTATGTATAGAAAAACGGCATTGGCATTTAAAGTACTCATTTGATATGGAGCATTTAGTTCACTTACACGACAGTAGTCAGTGTATCGGAAGATATACTCACTTATTTGATGTACAAAAGATTTTTGAAATATTCAAATCAATCCTACAAAATAATGAAATAACAATGAAGCGATGTTTGAGCGTGGATTATGTGAATTTAACCCATACTCTCAATGCTCCCTTTCCACTAGTCCGCGGGTATCAAAATGAATGCTCGTTCCTGAATTCCGAGGATCCCTTTAAAGTAAAGATTAACCCACATGGTCAATGAAAGCAAATGATATATTACTCCTATGCATGCATTTCGGTCATCCATGTGACCATCGACAGGGATAATTATATTCACGTAAACACGTACGAGTTGTCCGAGGTTCAAACTCCGAATGTTCGAAATGTGGATGGGTGGGTTGGAATTTGTGGATGTGGTTGGATTTGGTGTGGAAATTTTCCATGATAAATAACTTTGACATGTGCAATTTTCCATAAACAGATTAAGTTCAAACACTTCCTCACCTGAAGATGATGTATAACATCAAAACACGGGTCATGCATTTAAGTTTATTTGCTTGTGAAAAATTGTACATATCCATTGGTGGGCTGGTGTAACTCGGACTTTGAACCCTGGACAACATGCACGTGTTTACGTAATTTCAACTCTTCTGTCAATGGTCAACTAAATGACTGAAGTGCATGCATACGGAGTCAAACGTTCCTTTTTTCAAATTCAATTTGGATTGATGTTTTATATAATTTTACTTGTCAATTGCTCCTTTATTGAACTCCGAGAATCCCAATTATTATTTTTTACATTCAAAATTATAATTTCGTTTCAAGTAGTCACTTCATGCCTAAGGGAGCAAAAATCTCAGTAAAAAAATACACTCCGCTTCACTTTATTGTATGGCAGTGAAACTTAGGTAAGCCTGGAAAAATATAAGAGCAGGCTAAATGTGGTGGGAGTGAGTTATCTGAAAGGTGTTTTCGGTAAAGTTTGAAGGGATAGTCTTCTGAATGATTGGGTGATGATAGAATGTGGATTGGATTCTTCGAAAATGGATGCATACGAGAAGAGTGTGCTCCGTGAGAGAATGGACGAAAGTCGAATACCTTAACCGATACATGATAGTGGAGTGAATGGTGTGAGAGGAGTACACCTCGAAAGTATTAGGTGAATATGGTAGAAGAGACTCTAGAGAGGAGGAATATTATTGAGGCTATGAAGCAGCGCATGAATATGGCAGAAGCAAAGGAGGTTTGCAAGGATATGGGGGTATAGACAAATCTATTTAAATTGACGCCAATGTTCTACTTCTAACGCCGAGAATTTAGGCCTTTCGGCAATGCCTACCGCGAATGGGAGCGGCATGATGGTAATATAACTATTTGTGATATTAATTCAAAACCTCATTAGTAGTCTCTGCATCATTTTAAAAGATAATTTAAAACGTGTATGTCCTTTAAAATTATGAAATCGCTACCAAGCGATAGTTCAGCACGGATGATAAAATATGAATTCCCGGACTTGATTCCCTAAGGTTCTAAAAATTTGGAATTTGGAAACCCTACCACACCTTTTCCCTTCAGGCAACTCTTAACGCCCCTTTAAGCCGAGCGATAACTTTCTGATCCCCTACTCCTGTCTCGCTTGAAAATTCTCCTTCAAAATCATCCTACCTTTTGTCATTTCGGCGAAACAAACTTTTGTTTCTCAGTTACCCACTTCCAAGACTTTTCACGATGCTTGAAAACACCCTTTTCTCTCTTTCTTCATTTCACGCTATCGCCCATCTCGAACCTTTTTCATTCGTGCTTTTTACCCGGCCGAAAAACCTCCGACCTCTTGTTCTGTAGGCCTCAACTACCTTAAACTTTCAAATGCCTCCTGCTACCCTTCTCCCTTTCAATTCTCATGGCGTGTTTTTTTGGTTGCCAAATAAACGGTGCCCGTTACGTCATTGCTGACATTTGTTTTTTCAGCGTAAAATATCGTGACGGCTCTGGATACGGTTGTGAATCGTTGTATTCACCTGCTTCTACTTCCGCCTCTCATAGAGTTCTGAAAGACATTTGGGAACATTACTTACATTTAAAAACTCATTGTATTAAAAATACGTAGTCATTAATACAGATGCATTATTTAAATATTTCTTCTTATAAATTACGCATGCTTGGCGGCGTGGTATCGCTTACAGCAATACGGCGTACTTCCTTGTGATTTTCAGGTAGTTTTTCCTAATTTGATGAAAATATCGTTTTAATTTCTTTTGCAATAGAGTATAAACTAATTATTATGATTTGATCCTTCATGTTGAGGTACGTTTAGACGAGATAAGAGATACCGAGCGTTGACGCAAATCTATGTGCCGTTTTGGTTCACGTGACTTCAAATTTTTATGCTCTTTCGAAATATAATTATCAAAGGCTGCGGTGAACGTTTACAACGATTATGTGCTTGAATTATTAACGGAAATATATGCCGTTTAAACTACTTAAATTTGAGAAACAAATGTATAAACCCCATTTTCCTTAGTATTATTTACATGCGCACGGTGAGTGTAATTTTTTGTAGGATACCATTTTACATGTGATGACACGAAGAAGAAGTTTATTTCCCCTTTTTGTGCAACGTAGATATCGCCATTATCAAGAGCTGAATAACGTCCTTTCTGAAGTATTATTTTGTTTTCATAAATCATGCAAGCCTTAATAAGCAGATGTAATTATGCATAGAGGCTAAAACATCTACAGACACCAGGAGAATAATTACATTAAAGAGATAAGCGTCAAAAGCTGATAGTTACTTTTTATTGGCATAGTTACATACGAATTTATTTCATTTGCGATTGTAAACCCAGTCTTTTTCATGTGAAGAACCTCGACTTGCTTTAACGCCTTTGCGTCATTATAAAGAGGGCAGCATCATAAGTGCATTTATAAAATGTCCGTTATGGACTTGTATCATTTCAAAGTTCCTCTTCATTATTTATTGAACATATCTTTTCATTGATTTTGTGACCCCACATGAATTCACAAAATTGGTTAAAGTGCATGAAAAAAGAGGGATCAAAAATTGTAATGCCACACCGCAGAATGGTCATTTACAATTAATCATTCAGTATCCCAGCCTGTCACTAGTGGAGAACATTTAAATTGACCTTACGAGAATGTACTTGACTTCAACTATTATAATTATCCTCTGAAGGTTTGAAATTTGATCAAAATGCAACCAATATTCATTAAAATATAAAGTAAAATTTTTGTCACACGTGGAAACAGATCTCACCGGATGTTTCGAAGATCCTAGGCAAATATGTGCACATTCGTAGAAATTAACACATTTAAGAGAAACAGATTTACAATTTTACACGTACAATACACCTTGTATGCCTTCTAAATAAAAAGAAAAAGGTGAGTAAATGCATTTTTTCTTCAAATCCACCCTATATTTGCAATGCAGTGTGTCTGCTCACTATGCAATGACCTTTTTACAGTCGCAATTTAAATTTTAAAATGTTTTTTTTTTAATTTATTTGAACATTATCCACGGTAGTTTGAGAAGGAAATATTGTGATCACCAGGTACTTTGCCGATTGCTTCCCTCGTCGCACCGCGTATTCATTCATAAATTACTTCTGAATATCAATCGATGACATTCCACTGCAATGAGCTGGCGCTGCGGAGATTTGTCATGAGGTGAGCTCTGCGAGATTAATTTATATGTGCTCTGACATCATTGGTAATTTTACCATCGCGGATTAATTATTCGCCAGCAGTACTCTGAGATTGAATACCGGTGAATTCCCAGAGGAATCTAATGCAGTGATTCTGTTGTAACAACTACTTATAAGTGTCAATATCCGCGACTAATTCTCGCCAGTAAAAATTTGGAAAATCCACTCCTTGGACGGAGGATATTATAATAATAATAACAATAAACACTTTATTCTGAGTGTAATTCAACTTTTGTATTAAGTCCTTTAATACAGTCTTTTCTTACATTTTACTCATGGACACATACACTATGCCCTGAGGGGAGAAAAACCCATCTAGGAGGGACTCGAACCCGCGACCTACGGGTTAGCAGGTGAGGACGTTACCCCGCCGCGGCGGGTTAACGTCCTCACGCGCCGCCACGATACGTGATTGGAGCAGGTAATGATTCCAGACTAAATGTAGGTCATTGATTCGTTTGAAAAAAAAAAGAGAATTGGCCTGTTAGCAAAGTTAACCTTGGTGGGAAGACTGGCAAAATAGAAAGCCGTGGAGGAAAGGATGCAATACACAACCACTCCAGGTCTAAAAAAATCACTATATTGATTTATTTTGTGGAGCAAAAAATTAGTGAAAATAAGGAGATACAAGATACTTCATCGGATAAGATACATTAAGAAAATTAAGAGTGACATCTCTCAAGAATACAATGGCTAGAAAGTCATTGGGGGACTAGAACTGAATAGAGAAGTGTTGTATATATATTTCAACATTCATAGATTTCCCTTCTTTAAGCGGCTGGTATGGCAAATATTTCCTAAGCATTGACTTAAAAGAAGATCGAGAGTGTAATTATGTAATGGCTCTCAATTAATCATTTATGAATTGGGAGGCATGATTCATGCAGTAAATGAATCATGGGCACCAATTAGAAGCCGTTGTATTATGATGATGTATCTGATATTCGCGTTGTTATGTAAATCATAATGCTACCCGTGAACCAATTTAATCTTCCAGTTATCCATCATACATGGTGCGTAATTGGTAATTATCCCAGAGTTACTCTCTAATTATTTCCGCACTACCGGTGACAACGATCTGCGAAATAATTTGATTTGGTTGTTTACCATATTTTGAGCGGAAAAGAACTTTGAGCAAATCCCTCCCATAGACTGTGAGCTGTTGTCAGAGAATGTGAGCTTCATCGTGATATTTCCGTGGTGAAGCCGAGATATCTTGTGGATTGTCCAAAAAATCACTCTTGTTGCTTTGTTAATGCTGATTGGTCCTGGTAGACGTTTTTCTAAAGAGACCCAAGAACCTTTCGAGTAACACAGTATGAAAGTAAAATTACTGTGACAGATAATATTCTCACACCTGTGATTTCAAAAGCTTGCCGGTAAAATACACGCATCGAGCAGGAATATATAACTCATACGAGTTAAGCAATGAGAAATTTGAATAACTGAGATGATGTACCGTGATAATTTGCTCCCTAGTTCTGGTAGTATTATCAAGTTTCCCTATATTTCAAAGCAATATATGTTTGGATGGAAACAATTTTTTTCTAATACTGTCTCATTCACTGATATACATAATGCGATTACATCATACATATGAGTTTGATTTCTATCTCTCTTCATAGAAACAAAACCCTACAAAACCTCCCCACGTTAGCCCATCTTACGGTGTCGGACAACATTTCCGCTAAGAGATGCTGTAGTCTGTCTATAGATTGAAAGTAATAAAAAAATGGCGGTGGTGGTGTGCATCCATGCCTTTCCAATGGATTAACTTTAGACTATGTGAAAAGTCATCATTTTTTTCGAACGAATAATAATTTACACCTATGTTTACTTCTAAAGAAGACATTCAAAATGTCTTTCATGCGTAAAGAGTGGACTTCTTGCCAAAGAGTGGGAACTACTTTTAGTGGCTAACTTTATCAAACACATCTTTCTCTCAGAAACAAAAAACATGTTACCACCCGGAATCCGCGTTAATCTTGAGGGCACCTCTCGCATTCCCGGGATCTCAGTCCACTTCCCACGAATTCTCTATTAATTTAGTGATCTCCTTAGGTTGTATTTTCTTGTAAACGAAAAAACGTGCGCTTTGTATCTGATATACACGAAGAACTTTTCTTCTGAATGAGAAAATTTACGGTCGCATCGGGCCACAATTATTGTCTCCCTAGAAGTGGTTGCATTTTCTCCATTATTCTTAGTTTTCCACCTTTAATCCACGTGTTAAGTTTTGCTATGTAAATATGGCGGCGAGGATATTATTATTTTCTCATTAAAAAAATCACTTGATCTGATTACCTTTTTTATTTTGTGATGCTCAGATTTACTTATAAAGGGACCATTAAATTCTTGTTTTTCTGTCATACAATTTTCAGATAAAATATTCAATTTCATTTTGGTTCCAAGGATTTAATGATTTTTAGTAAAGAATGCACATTTTCTTTATTAATTCCATGCTTTCAGTTTGTGGTTAGGTTATCTTGTAAATGATGTGGTCAAAGGTTTATCAATATTTTTTCAGTTTTTCATGATAATATCTAGTTATATCTATCTATGATTAAATAACGGATGGCTGATCAAAAAAGGATGGTGACTAGATAACACCAATCTACGGAAATTCACCGTGAAAATATATTATAATAGGCCAGGGTCAAACCCGTTACCCTTGTAGCGAGTTGATTTTTTTGCCAGTTTGACTGTTATTGTTTCAGGAACATAACATTGCTGGATAACAAAAGTGACCGGCAACTTGAAATTCCAATAACTCAAGTGAATTTATACAGTTTGTCCTTGGGCTATTCCAACTCCATGTTGTCGTACATTCCACACTCATTCCTGTTATAACGTTCCGTGTTTTTAACAATAAATTAAACTTTTACAATCCACAATTTTGGTCAAGATAATAACGCAAAATCCGAATTTCATTGCATGTGCATCATCATCGGGTGCTTGAAAGACATTTTGCATTGCATTGTCATTCAAGTACCTGATGATGATGCACATGCATTGAAATCCGGATTTTGCGTAATTGTCTTGGCCAAAATTATGGATTATAGAAGTGTTATATATTGTTATAAAATGGAATTCCACAAGTGAAACCTGATCTTATTTCTTTTATTATCGTGTTTATTTTTCTTTGTGGCAATGAACTGCTGTTCAACAGTGGTTTTAGTTTATAATCGAATGGTTATCGTCAATGTTGTCTTTTAAATTAAAAATTGAGTTTCAATGCCGGCCTCTATTAATTTAGAAACGTATTATCCGTGTTATTGATTTTTCTCCATTTCATCAGGTAGATTTACGGCTTAGTACAGCATGCTCCATGAGCTTAGATCAGGAAATTTCAACAGAGTTTGTACTGAGCGTCGTGCTCTCATAACCCGTTTTCCGTGTCGGCTATTGACTTATAATTTCGGCGTACTTGACGCATTCTGGATTCCTAATTAAAATTGCACGGGACGAATGAACTTGCGACCGATTTCGGCCTCCTCGTGGGAGAGAAAAAGTTAAAAAAGAAATAATAATGACTCCTTCGTTCGAACAAGGTCACCTCCAACCCCTCTCTACCTCCAACGCACTCACTCCGTATTACAGCTAATCAGGTAATTCTTTACGTAAGCACTCCGTTGGATTAACTTATGAGGAAACTCTTATTTCAGCCACCATAGTTTTGGCCATTGTTTTGTATTTTTTTTCTGAACTAACTTTTTTGTTATTTTTTATATTTTAGTGATTTTTAAACCTCCTGGATCGCCGCGATTTAACCATTTTAAAATCTAAGCGTAATTTTGAGAGAGTGATGGCACTAACTTTGAGCCAGATCTTAATATCCATCTTCAACAGAGGAAATAATAGAATGACATTGGTACACTTCCGCACTTTTATTGATCAACTAACCATGGGTTCTTCGGCACGTTATATCATTATCTGGGTGAAATTTAGATTAAGGAAGGGGAAAGTGACAGTTCATCTTTAGTTGACGTCAGCTAGGTCTATGAATCCTGTCAGGCCGTTGAGGATTATTCACCGGTCAAGAAAACGGGTGTGGGAAGTAGAATGGGGGCGACTCATTGGACGTAAGGAAGAGAAGAGGGGTTTATGATTTAGGCAGCTTGACTTAAAGTAAGAGTGTGTGAGTGGCAATAAAGTCATAACATAGTTGGACTTTGCTATTACGAATTTCAAGTTACTCAAAAAAAGTCTAAGTAATGCCCCTTTTCCGTGCAATCCGAGACTTTTGCATCGAAACTACTAATATTATTGAACATACACAAATGTGTCAAAACATGACGTTTCATTGTCATTAATGTAACACAGACTGTATTTCTTCACTCTTTCATTGATACTCCGATCAATATGGCGGATGTACTGAATTTGGCCGAGCTTACTGAAGTCTTCGCTAACAATCGGTATACACCACTTTTAAGTTATCACATTCGTCATTTAAATTAAACTAGAGTTTTGATAATATTGTCATAGGGCTATAAAAAGCCACCATAACCTCACCCGGGTGTCAACCAGTTGAAACATTAAATTTACTAAAATTATCAAATAAAATTACAATTCACAATATCATATAAATACTAGGATGGTGTTCTTTATTGTAAGAAAAAACAATCAACACTCCCCATATTTTCGTCCTGTTTTGGGTGTTGAATAACGGCAACAGCCTAAAACAGACCGCACGGTAAGTTGGGAATTACAAAGCTCTTTTTAAACTTGCTGAAATGGCCAGTTATGGCAATGGTTAAAATGTATTGGGACCTCATAGAGATAACAGCTGACGTGTAATGTGAAGAAAAAAATGATATTCGTGAAAAAAAGTGTTCACAAGACATGTATTCTGCGGGTGTGCAACAGAGGACCCTGATATTAAACAAAGCTGTAAATTCCGGTTTATGACGAATTTATGTGTCAAATAACTCTTTAGCGGACCATACATACGCATGAAAACAGCCCCGGGAGTACTACGAAGATATTTGTCTCAAAAGAAGTCAATTATTTTCTGCTAATGACTAATCAATAATATTACGTTATTTGGTCTGAAGACACATCGCACAGTGCAGTAATACACGTTTAAGTGTATATGACACATCGAAATTTTACTGGGGTAAGTCATCAAAATAACTTTTCCTTCACATTGTAATAGAAGTTTTCAATAAGGAACTAATAAATCAGTCTCTTTAATATGCCCTGGAAACATCTCAATTTTTTTCAATGATAACGAAAACTGGTAGCACAATTTTGTGCTCAAGGATCAGTGTAGGAACATAAGAGGTCTCTTAGACACAATAGTCAGGTTAAATTGTCCTACATCAAGGCCAAAAAATCACCTTGTGTTTTGGGAATATATGTGAGATTTTAATCTCGAGGATAGGTCACCAAATTAAAAATAAATAACTATGACTCCTTGCCAACGTTTCGGTGTGTAATTGGCACCATCTTCAGGGCTACAATCGCAGGTACAACAACATTATTAATAAAGTTACATAAAAGAATATCACCACTTTTTTTAGTATCATTATGCATCCATAGATGTCACTGTTCTCATATATCTACTGTTTGATAGATGTTTAAAAAAAGATCATTGTTGTTGTGAATTATCTTGCATTAAGATATATTGTAAAAGTATACTAAGGTGTTTGTTTTTTAAATTAAAAAAAAGTTTTATAAGATCGGTTGTAATGATTTGAGTTTTTTGGAATATTTTTGGCTGTATACAAAGATGTCACTTCTTAAAATTTTGTTTGTCATTTGTCTTAAAAAGATCATTTTGGCTATGGAGTTGGTACCTGTAATGATATATGCTCACAATATAGTATTGTACCATTCCATAAAATGGTTCTAATAGCTCCTTATCCGGAAAAATATTATATAGTTTTATCGGAAGATGTGGATTGTTGAAACATGATATTCCTGGCTAAATCCGAGGTAATTCTTGTTTGTATATTGCAATGACGTGTAACGATACTTTGAGTTCTAAGGTGAAACTGGTGAAATTCTTTTATGTTAGTTTATTGATAATGTTGTTGTACCTGAGATTGTTAGTCCTGAAGATGGTGTCAATTACACAACGAAACGTTGGCAAGGAGTCATAGTTATTTATTTTTAATGTGGTGACCTATCCTCGAGATTCAAATTTGAAATTCCATGAAGAGGTTGATAATACAATACTTCATTTGGGAATATATTTATAGATGAATTACTTAGTGACTAAGATGTATTCAACGGTGTTCGGCGAGGTGTTGTGGAACATATTGCAATGATAAATGAAAAGTGAAAAAACTTTGTGTATGTCCACAGTATTTATTATAGTACGACGCGTTTCAGCGAATCATCTTCGCTATTATCGGGTACAATGCCTGATGTACCATTGTACCTGATGATAGCGAAGATGATTCGCTGAAACGCGTCGTACTATAATAAATACTGTGGA
This sequence comes from Pyrrhosoma nymphula, assembly GCA_963573305.1. Classification (NCBI taxonomy): domain Eukaryota; kingdom Metazoa; phylum Arthropoda; class Insecta; order Odonata; family Coenagrionidae; genus Pyrrhosoma; species Pyrrhosoma nymphula. Next base: position 46,726,943 of record OY754334.1, read on the forward strand.
CATACACAAAGTTATTTCACTTTTCATTTATCATTAGTGACTAAGTTTTAATTCATTGAAATGGCATTTGCAACGCTTTCTGTGGACAAATAATGTTAATGTACCTTATAATTAACTCTTAAAAACTCAAATAAAAACTCGCCGATGTGTTTATTGTAATATAGAAAGAGGTTTGAAGAAGCATTCATAGTTTTTGAATATACGTTGCCGATGAGTTAACATGACGGATAAGCTTTAGGTGACCGATTATCTGTTATTTTCGAGGCTTAGTGACGTCATTCTGTCACAGGCACAGCAATGCTATTTACCAGGTCAACAAACGTAGTAATCTATTTAAACATAATTTATAATTATTGGCACCATGCGGAGTACCTTATTTTCTCAGCGCATGTTTTCCCTTTTAAGAAAATCGTTTCTCCCACATCGTCACTCGGCTACCTGGCCCACAGACAAGTTCGGTTAGGTTAGCGGGACGGATGAGGGGAAGAGGTTCAGAGGGGAGGTTGGGAGTATGTGGGGGAGGGAACAAGGGCGGGGAGGGAGAGAACGGAAGGAGAGAAAAAGGGTCAGGAAGGAGAGAAGAGTGGGAGGGAAGAAGAGGGAGGGAGGGCCACTAAAGACGAACGCCTGCCTCCTGTTGGTAGGAAACACCGCATTTCAGTCGATACGTCTTACTTCTCCAGCGAGCGACCATCCGAAACTTGAGCCTACTTCAGGAGGATCCGCCATTATAATTACATTGATATCTAGATATTATATCAAATAAATCGTATCGTAACAGTCCTCCATATATTTTCCCTTGCCTAAAAGAGTTCTCTGATTTTTTTTCATAAAATAATATGAATATGATGGAGGGCGTCGCTTTGTGAGAATTACTGATTTTAATTTTGATATTATACCTCTTCATAGGTAGATTATACGAAACGTCTTTGAAAAACTATCAAATTAGATTCGCTAAAATATTCCCTCTCCTGGCACTCCATGGTACGTTCATTATATCATCCGAATCGTATCCCGCCACGCTCCAAATCAATCCCCAAACCAGTTTTCACTAATGGCAAATGGTAATGTTTTTATTTAATCTAAATAAATTCATCTTTTATGCATACATTCACGACTTAATCTTTCAAATTTGACACATTTGGAAGAAGCAAACACCATTCTAGGTTTTGGCACGCTATACCATTGTTTGGGTACAGTTTTAGTAAATATCTACGACTTATGTATTACAGAATTGAGGTTAGGGTAGAAAGTTGAGAAAATAGCGGGGTTGTGGAAAAACAAGGGAGGGTTGGTTGAGTCACGTAAGTTAATGGAGAAGGGGATCTTGGAAGGTCACCAGTCTTTCTCTGTCTCCAAGATGCCAGAGTTAGCGCTATCAGTGCTACTTTTTCTTACTGTCAATACTTTTTGACTTACTTACCGTCGATACTTACTGTCTTAATTACCGACGATACTTACTGTCATACTATTATTTATTTATAAATTTTGAAGATACTTTTGACAATTTTAAATTTCATAATACTCACTTTACATACAAAATTACGATGCGAAGGCGGTAGATGTTTTCAATGAATGGCCTTAGTATTGCTCTTTTAGCGATTCAGGTATAAATGTAGTACGTTATACCCTTTCGTTTTGACTTGGGCAGCCGCCGTCTCCTTCAAGTGTGAGTAGGTGGACGCTATCGCAGGAACCTCATCCTCTTCTATCCCAGTTATTCTCTTTATCTTTCCTCCTTCCCTTTCCACTTCACTCATTCTCTGTTCGTCTTACCTCCCTATTCTGTCATCCCTATCCCGACCGAAGGGTGGACTCTACTCCCTCGGTGGCCCATGCCTTTGATCTCCACCCTATAAGATTGAACCCTCGCCCCATCCTGTTCCCAGTACACACAACACACACTTTCAGGTGCTTCCTTCCTCGTCGTCCTTCACTTCAGCTTTAGCCCGATCCCCTTATCCTTACGTCAACCTTTCCGAGCGGATAGTGATGCAAACCCCTTGCCCCGCACTATTCGGTGTCCTCCCCGTCCTCTCGCCAATGCGCCGTGCGTCTTAAAGATGCTTGCTCCGTTCTTCTTCTTGTGTTCGGTCGTTTTCGTGGGGCTTTCCTCCAGCTTTTTCTTCTCTTTCCTCTGAGGAAGCAAAAGGAAAAGCTCAGTTAAAACTCTTAACTGAGCTTAAGTGTAGAGCTTAAAGTGTATCATAGCAACATTTGACTCCGAAACTTGGCCTTGCAAGGAAAGAAAGTTTGCCCGTCATTAGGCGCGGATACATGTTCGTGGTGGAAATATTTGCGTACAATATACATACATCTATGTCGTGGGCATGGAAAAAATTTAGAAAAAAAAACAAAACGAATACTGTAAATACCCAAGGAAATGGTTGACCAAAACCCTGAGCGTCACATGACTCCGAAACTTGATCTTGACGCAACGAAAATATATTCGTCACATGGCGCGGAAACTTGGTCTTGGTGAAAAGAAGTTATATGATGTGGGTAAGGAATCAAAGGGTGAGGTTGAGCAAAGTAGCAGGGAAGACGAGGGGGCTTCAGAGGTGCCTTATTAGGAAAGCCAATTCGTACTGGAGATTAGATTGGAGGAGGCAGCAGAAATAGATTCAGTATTAAGATTTATATTCATACTTATTTTCTTCAAATCACGCAAAATTTGCCAATTGTATCAATTGTGTCTTAAAATTGATTATGTATCACCATACCCTGATTTCGTTATTTTGATTAAGGTGGCGTCAGTACATTTCAGCTGCGTGATAAGCACAATTTCTTTGGAAAATTGCCCACACAGTTGGAGCTTTCACCACTCCAGCATGTTAATTTTTGTACCCTCTTTTCTCTCGCTTAAATACCTGCCGACAGCATTGGTTGAAATAAAAAAGAGCAATTGTAATAGCTAAAACAATGTGAGACAAATGAATAATGAAAATTTAGAATAAACAACTGCACCCTGAAAAGCATTGCTATCTCCTAACAAAAACTTGACTTGCAACGGATTAAACCTAGAACCCTCATTGATTTTTAAATTAGTGATATAGTATCAACGATGCCTTTAGTATCCATTTAATGATGAGAATAATGATAAATACTGTAACAGTCTTCGCCTAATGTGAGCTCCTAGTTACTCAAGATTCTAATAAAAACACTGGTACTGTTATACATATTTTTCCATATTTGATCGGCCGAATTACGGCATCATGAGGCACTAAAATATATATAGAAAATGTTTGTTTAGTTTTTGTTGAATATCGTCGTGAAGGGAAAATAATTGCAAAGAATGGGGGGAAGATTAAGGAAGGAAGGGGCTAGTAGAACCGTGGATTAACGTAACGGGGTGTGGGGAAATATAAAAAACTAGTGAAGTTGCCCGTTGAATATCAACGGTAAGGAAAAAAACAACAATGCGCGTGACTGCGTACTACGTCAAATTTTTCGATGAAATTCACTAAACATTTTACCGTTTAATAGCAAAAATAAAATTTTGATTTATCATTTAAAATATTATCATTTACATACTTTATTTAGAGCAAAGAATCATTGAGTTAATGGATATAAACGGAATCTCGGCTTTAACAATGAGCATGGTCGTTGTGTGGACGATGATTCGAAAACTATAAAAATTTGCGAAAAATTGTTACGTTTTAGCAAATATTTCGGAATTTTTACCGAATATTTTTCGCTTTAAGGAATAAGAATTTTTATTTTCTTTCTATTGGTACCTTCCCAATTACCGAAATCCACTATTTCTAATTTAATTTTGCAAATAAAAAATGGTCTGCAGCAAAATGAAGGTTATGCTTAACGTGTATTTCTTATGTCAAAGTTACTGGCATAGGTATATTTATTCACATTTGCGATTATTATAGTAGATCTTTCTCACACCCTAAGCCCACGGTTCAACCTCCTGCCTTCCTTCAACGTTGGTAATTTTTTCGACGCTAACTACGACTACAATCAAGAAAAAGTCAACAAATAATCTCTCAATATTTATATACGTTACAATTCCGTTAGTTGGAGAAACGAATTATACATACAAGTAAACATGCACAAACGTGTTTGTTTTTATTTTAATTATGGTCATGAGAGTAATACCGTTAATATTTCATTTATATCAGATTCCCTCCATATCCTAGAGGAAGTGTCTATCTCCCACAAAAAAGTTCTCGGAACTCATCTTTCTTTATTCAGTCTGGGCATCCATCATTATGATAAACTTTTATGCTTGACGAGGTTTTCTGTTTCTTTTTTAATATTAATTGAACCCAAGGGATCTTAACCTACGTGGCATTACTTCTATACATCTACGCATTCTGGCGTATCACCTTTACCCAAAGAGATCGCCCACGTATTCTTTCCACCTGTCCTGACTCTCTCCTCCCTTCGATTAATAAGTTTCTTGTCTTATCTGTGATCCTGGGAACCGTTTTTCATTTCTTGCCCGCTGACAGTTCTGTGGCCCACGAGCGTAGCGCGCCCGTTTCTCCTCGTCTTTGTAGTTTCTCGTCGTGTCTGCACTGTTCTTTTCGCTACTCATTCTTGCCGCTTTAATTTCTCACATATCTAATCTTGCAGTACTTATTACTTTCCTTCACCCTCCTCCATAGAACTGAGTTTACGATCTACCTGATCATTTTTTCAATTTTAATTTCTATTACATACAAAGAAAGAAAGGAAATTGAATCATTTGCTTTTCTTCTTTCCATTTTTTTATCTCAACTCGCTTTATGGGTAACTCTTGAACCCATAGACTATGGTTTATTAATTTGGTTGTTTATTATGTAACTAATTGTAAGTACTGCATTCCTGATTTAAATGATTAAACGTCAACTTTAATATGTGCTTAGAAGGGGAAGAAGAAATTTGATGGAATGTTTGAGAACACAATGTTTAGGTTTCCTTGTATGGTATCAGGTCGCAACATACCAGATTTTTAATTCCCGATTTCATGACAAATGCATATATTGATACACGTGCTGGGCTCTGAAATTGGCGTTTTGTTTCCAAAATAGCATCTTAATTCCTTGCTCAATCCGACCCTACGTTAAAATTTGTTTGAAAGATTATACAAAGGTGTATGAATGTTATTAAAAAGGTGAAAATCAGATAACTGAATAGATAACTTTTTAAATTTCTCACGCAATAAATTATGTGAATTCTGAAGCCGTATCAATCTATGAATATAAAATGCAGGAAAGAGGCACAAACATTTCCAAAATTCAGGTAGCACAATACACCTTTCCCAGGAATCACGAGAAGAAAACTAAGATTTCTACTTATTTACCTTGACAACCGTTTCACGAAAATTGTAGATAAGAAATTTGCTACTTTTGTTGAAGTGTTCCATCTGTTTTTAGTAAAAAAAATTGAAACGTTTCACTATGGGTACCAACCTCTGGAGTGGAAGTGTAACTTCTGTATTGTCTTGAACGGATGTGATAGTTTAGTCATCACATTTAAAAAATATAAGGATCATTTATGGTAGGTTGAGCAAGATTTTTGTCTTGCCGTAATAGACATCATATTCGGATTCCATTAAAAAATTGTAGTAGCATTATAGAAGCATGAAGAAAATAAAGCAATATTAATGACGCATAACCTTAAAATTCATACAAACTAACTAAATATTCATTTTTAAGGCAACAATTTATATATATATCAGGCATATTTGTTTCGTGCTTTAAACTGAAACGCTTAAAAAATTCAATTTCACGTGATTTTATGAATTATATTACGTTGAATATTAAGTTTATTTATAAAAATAAATAAGGAAACACAACATTAAATTGCCGACGCGACCTGTGCGTCAGGGCTACGTCCATTTTTTAATATCTATTGTCTCTTATTGGAGCGCACAGCTACATCAATTCCAGTGGCGAACTGCTTTTCATTTTTGGCAAGTATCTATCTCGAAAATGTGCGCGAAAAGTGACTGATATTTTGGTCTCATTAATAGAAATAAATATTACCTTTACAATGATGATCGATTCATTGAATTCCATACGTAATGTGTATTCCGCTGTCACTACTTTAATCGTGTACCTCTTGTAAATTACCCTGAAGTCGTTCTGAAAATATTTGTCGATTGTGATTTAAGTGCAATGCACCTGGTAAACCGATCGCTCCAGGACTATGAGGTGAGTGCTACAGCGTAGTACACACATCGCGTGGACCAATAAATAAATAAGCTCTTAATGGAATCACCCGCTACCGCCGAAATTGAATATCATAGGAGGTTTTGAGGGTTTTAGAGGGGTCCATGCTTCGCATCAGTGTACCATGAGTTTTTTAGGCTCGATCTGTTTATCATAACCCACAGTCATTTCGGGGACTTCCTCCCGCTTGCGCCCCCAAAGATGTCGTAAAATCGAGCGCAGGTATATAGGTTTGACGTGCCCGGAGACCTCCGTCCCTACTCTTTCCCCTCTAACCAACCGGGAAAGTCATGTTTACGTGTCCCAGCGCGACGCCGTTGGTGTCATAAAAATTGGGACGTAAAAAAATGTGCGTTGGGCCCGAAGATGTCCAAATATTTGAAATATAAACTTATATATCCATCCCTAGGAACTGGAAATTCTGTGAAGTGTCGTAGGAGAGAGCGGGCATTCCAACCGACAACGAGTAATTATTCAAGCGTGTCCCTTTCCATTTCAGTCTAGCGTTGTATTATGGTTCCCATGCTTGGATATAAATAAAAAGCGATGGGAGAGTTAATTCATAAGAACGCAAACCAGAAATGATTGCACCCGCTGAGTAAACAAACGAACGAACGAAACTCGCAACCAGAAAATCTGCTGCCTGAACTGCGATTTTTAGGACGGTGATTGCGAGTGATTGGAAACGGATTGTTATAATGCATGTTATTCCTCGACAGTGTGGCGTTGAATGGCTCCAGAACTTGATATGTGAATATATAGGACTTGCGGAAATTATTTTTCCTTGTCCCGTTACATTTCAGTCTATCGTTTATATCCATCCGGGTCTTGGGTCTAAAAATAAAACGATAAGAGAATGAAATACAGAAGCATGGTATCCTGATTGGATTGCGGCCACTGGAGAAAAAAATCGAATGAGCGAAACTTGAAATCAGAAAATTTGACGCCTGGACTGCGATTCCTAGAATGTTAACTCCGAGTGAAAGAAAAATGAGTTTTTTAAAGTAAATCGTTCCTTGCCTGCGTGAAGGTGGAGAGCTCCAAAACTTGGTCTAGGAAAGTTGAGGATTAGTGCTAATTATTGTAGCCGGTCCCGTTCTATTTCATTGTAGCGTTATATGAACCACCTGCGTACATGCACCTATAAGGAAAATGGTGTGCGCAAATTCAAAAGCTGAATAGAGTGCACCCATTGAGGAAACAAACAAATGTGTCAAACTCGCAATCAGTAAATCAGCTTCCTGGACTTCGATTTATGGGACGGTAATACCAAGTGAAAGGATGATTATTTTGAAGTGTTTAAATCCGTGGAGTAAGGAATTGAGGGTTAATGCGTGTTATATCAAAGTAGTGGCTTTTTTTAAAAGGGAAATTAGAAGAATTTATGTGAGATAGTTGTACCATTATGGTTAATGTTGAGTCAACTGAAAAACTAAATGATTTTTGTACTTAGGCCGAATGTTTACGAAATATTGTAGGCTAGATAAGATGATAAAGAGACGTGTGGATTATATAAATGCATTGGTCTAAGAATGCGATAATTCCAAGGTGGGGAAATAGTTATCCTCTCAACTCCATTGTATAACAGTAAAATTTGAGCTCGCCTGAATAGACCTAAGATTTGAAATGGATGATCCGGTAATGGATGTACCTATATGAAAAGAGTTGGTTTGTCCGTGTTGAGAGAATGGACTAGTTGAATAAATGAAGAGATGTTTGAAAGCGGAGTAAAGAGCGGGAGGAAGGGTCGGACCGAGAAATTCATGGATGTAAGATAAAAGTGGAAATTTTAGGAGTCTTTAAGTACAAAAGAGCGTGTATAAATTAGTGCATGAATCTATCAGAAGCAACGGAGGTTGGAAGGGAAGTATGGAGGAAATTATATAAGTTGAAGCAAGTTTTCTAGTTCTAATTCCGAGAGTAAAGATTTGTGACCATACCTAGCCCGAAAGGGAACGGCGTGATGGTTGTGTGCATGTCCGTCCGTGCCCATTTGGCAATGAATTCCTCCGAAACATGATTTATAAAAATGCAGGGTTAGCGTGAATTCAATTAACTTGAATATAGTCAGTTCTGAGGAGACACAAGAACATGCTAAATTAACCGTGAAGAAACCATTTGTTCGGGCATAGTTTAAAACTAAGATTGGTGCCGAGTGCTTTGAAAAACTTAAGCCACATAAACGCTTTTCTTTTGCGTTTACCGTAGAGATTTTTTAGGAATTACTGAAAATTTAACATCCGCAGCTCGAGTTTAGCTTGAAATATCTAAATTACTATTCACTGAACATACCTTCGTTAACAACATTCATCTATCATTGCATAGGTTTTCTTCAGCCTTCAACTCTTTTCCAAAGTTAAGAATTGTTGGGCTTGGCTCAAATTCGGAGGGGTGATCTTTCTATTCGTCTGAGTGACAAAAAGCATGTGCGAAATAAGCTTAGCCGTTGAAGAACGTGAAGATGAAATACTGCTACTACCATTCCATTCTGTTATCAGCCGAAATAATAAACCCAGTGTAATTCCTCATTTTAACATACTCTTTTTTGTGATGCATTCTCCCATTAGTGTTGCTCGTAAATGCATTCCATTCGTGGCTCATTCATATTGTAGTTTTCAGGAGATTTTTGTCTGGCAATGTGCCGAGAAGGGTTGTCTCTTCTGTGTAGGGTTAGAAGATTTTATTAGAAACATTTTATTTAAAGGTAACCACTTCGTCCCTTCGTATGTTCATACTTCTACGAACCTCATATTATGCTCGGCGTATTCTGCCGTTAGTTTCCCTCGTTAATGATTTCCATTCTTTTCCCCTTCCATTGCCATAGCCTTGAGGCTGTTATGTCTCAAAATATGTCCAAGGAAAATGAGCTATCGAGGCAAAAGTGACTTCTGAATCATATAATTTCTCCGATCCACAATTTACACGGATAGGAAATACGAAACCTTTCTCTCCAGTTTGTGAACCACCGCCGGCTAGAATAAAGAGCTCGTGGCGAAAGGTAGGAATATTTTCATACAAATGACGCTGTGATTTGGTTAAACAGCTGATGAATATTTACGGCCTCGTTTGCCCCTAAGGGTGAGGAAGACGTAGTTCGAGTCCTCCCATGCCCCTCTCTCCCCCTCCAAAACTCCAATGCCACACCCAAGAAGGTCCGATGATTTCGAACCCTTTTCAAGCTACTCCTTCAGACCCTTCCTTAAAGCCAGTCTCACACGGGACCAGTATTTTGCAGCCGGGGAATTCTTCTTAACAGTTATCCGGGAATTTAGAAGGTTGCTCGTCCTCAAGACCCGTTAAAAGTTTACACGGCATTTGACAAAATCGATCCTTTAAATTAACAATGATCACAATATTTTACTTTATATTGAACAACAAATGTTAGACAAGCCAAGCCTTGGTCCGCAAAAAAGAGAAAATGGTACATGGATGAATAGGAAAAATGAAGATGTTTACAAAGAGGTGGAGAAGAGTATCAATACAATTCGCATGAGAAGACTGGCACATTGATATTTGTAGGCTGACGAAGATAATTTTCAGCTGCATCACCTAATTTTTGACGACTGCGAAATGGGTCAAGCAAACAAAATAGATCGTAATACAATAAAAAAATAAAGTCCTCATCGATCTAAATTTTAAATGAAAAGGTTTTCAAAGAAAGGTGGATGGATTTAAGGTCTTTCTGCAATAATAAAGTAAAATAGGCAACAAGCTCTTGGTCAGAAGTAAGAAGTAACCAAAGCGAAATAATGAAAAAATTTAGGGAGGCGAAGAGAAGTACTGACAAGCAAACTATTTGTTTCCCTCGTTCCGCTGTAGGAAAAAACTATAAAATAAGGAGGAACTGAAACTTAACCATAATTATGAATTTTAGATAAGAATAGTCACAGTTATGTAACTCTGGGAGATGGACTAGAGAAGATATACACAATGGAATACACTATAATTCATTACTTATGTTAGTAACTTAAGAACTTTACTGGCCGTGAAAAGTGTTGGCGGTCCCTTGCGGGAGTACTCTTGTGGAAGAACAGCACATGGAAGGCATTGCTGTCGATAAAACTGCATTTAACTTGAGAGGGTGGAAAAGAGTCATCAGTGCGTTTCACGACAGTGTTAATGATTCAAACAAAGTTGGACCATAATGCGCTGATATTCTTCGCAACTCATTGGAGGAGCCATATAAATAATTGGATTAAGTTTTATAGAGAACTAAAGACAGTGACAAGAGAAAATTTAACATTTGAAGTTGACATAGGCGGGTTGTGACCGTCATAGGCCTGATAGTCTTACGTGAACACTAACCTTGCTCCCCAATGTGGAGTCAGTTCGTAGGGAATGTACTCTTTCACTGAAAATGGCCTTCTGCATATATGACTTCATATCTTGCTTCCATTATACGAAGGAAATTCGTTTATGTATGTACCTTAGTTATTTAAAGAGTTCCTATGTTAAAATTGGGATGGTCTCAAAGCCTCGATAAAATGAAGGTAGAATTCAGCCTTTTAGGGAAACTTAAGTGTTTAACAGACGATAGCGAAAGCGCCTGAACACACATTTCTCATCCCAATGCAGAACGTCTGCTGTGGTGATATCGCAAGTAGAGGTATATATACAGGAACAAGCATCTTATGAACACAGCAGTTGATGATCGGATCCCTCTACCAGAGGTAACGCACGGAGCTCCATTCAACGTAAAGAAATCAATCACGGCCATCCTGCATTCGGCTCATCCTCAAGTCGACTTCGCAGCATCTATGGTACAACCAACCATCTAAGCATTCATCTGTCCAATGTTTGGGAAAAACGTTTTTAAATACTTTACCCCGCCGCCACCGGCGGGGTAAAGCCCTCGCCTGCTAATCTGTGGGTCGCGAGTTCGAGTCCCGCCTGGGTCGGTTTTTTGTATGCCCATGGCATGGATGCCCTGAGAAACCTGAAAACAAGCCAATGACTTATCGGGATCGCAGGGGCATACGGACCACCAGAATCGTCGGAGAGCAAAGAAATAGTATCTCATCCCAAGATGCGAAACTTCATTCAGAAACGCAAAAGTTTGCGAAATGGCAATAGGAATATTATCAACCCAGTTTAGACAGTACTGGCCATGAAAATAAAATTAAAGGCTGACACTCAAATCTCTAAAACTGTTTAACGTCCAATTTCTTTTATGTAACTCACTCTGTTTAACGGAGTCTGATATTCACTCTTTAATGCTTTAAGTTACTACATTGTCAATGAAATAATTTTCCTTGATATTTCCTCTATATATTCCTTCTCCCTGTCTTACGTTTGATGTACAACCGTTATAATTAAGTGAATGGTTAGAATGTTAGAGCTCAGGTAATTCACGTATGCAATATCATTAACTTTCCTAGGCTGAATTTTAAAATTGTAAACATTGGAACGTAATTAACCAATATGAAATTCGGTGCCAAAAGTCACGCCTTGTTGAAGTTGACTTAATTAAACCTTAATAAATTAATATTACGAACTTGATTCACAAAATATACATCCGAAAGAATTCACTATTACCAGAGTTTCTTACTTGCAAGACTGATAATGATATTCATACTTGGCCGGCCACGCTGCCATATGACATCCAACCTACGATCGAAAATCTTCCGTATCTATCCTCTCCCCGCCGGGGCCCCTTGGGTTCGAGGCCAACACTAAAACCACCGTACCAACTCGAGAGATACTCTATTACAGTTGCATGTCTACTGCAATACGTTACTCTGTAGAGTATAGGTACATTTTGACTTGCTCTAATAATATCGATGTTAACGCGACTCGAATCAAACAGCTTATGTTCTTCGACGATATACGAGCAGACGGGATTAAAGATTCCTTGACTTAGGAATTAAAGGGCATCATATCCAATGATACTGTCGATGTTAAGCCTATTAGTTGGAAGTAAAATGTCGGGAATTATTGCGTATTTCTTTGAGCGACTTAAAAATCATTAAGTACTCTTTAAATAGCTCACTACGCATCACGTAAACACTCATGCTTAGGTCTGAGAAAACCAACCCATGCGGAACCCAAGCCCGTGTACAAAATATGAGCAGGTGAAGACTCCACCGGCCACAGAAGCCGCGAAGAAGGTTGCGGTGGAGTATATCAGCGATTCTCAACCGCTGTGCCACGACAAACTGGTGTGCCGCAAGCCTCTGCCAAGTTTGCCGCAACGCTCGTAAAAAAATCATAAAAGATCAATAATAGTAATAAATTAAATTATTAAACTAATAGATACTTTTCAATTTTGTTGTTTTTGTTTAAAAACGATAAATGTTTAAAATCAGTAGCTGTAAAACTGCTGACAATTAAATATAACAAATCACAGATGTTGTTCACTGGTGTGCCGTCTGCATTTCCGAACACTTCAAGTGTGCCTTGATATCAAAAATGTTGAGAACCACTGAGGAAACGGTTGTGTGACCGTTATCGGTTTAATACCCGAATAGCCTCCTATATTCCTTATTAAGAATTTTACTTAACTAGGTTCGTTCAATATGACTGGGCAGGAAAAAGGCGAAGGGCATTCACGGATGGCCTATTCCTCTTTCGGAGACCGTAAATAGTGCCCCTAACAGCCTTATGTTCTGATGTAGCTTAGTGATAAATGATGTAAGCCATCGAGTCGTCTTTTAAGTTGTTATTCATGGTTTCAGGGGTTAAACCATTGTTATTATCACCGGTCACTCACAGAGCTTTGCACTTATTTTTCGCGGCTAAAGGTAAATGCTCACGAAAAGCATGGTGACACGGGTAAGAAAAAAATCTTTTCATTTGCTCTACAATTACAGTAGTTCATGTGATTCACATTCCAAGATGATCAGCAATAACACTTATACCAAAATTAATCATGTCAATTCAAACAATTATAAGACTACTCAAGTAAAAATTGTTTCAGTGATTGTTACACGTAATGTCCAAGCTGATTTCCACGTAATAAATCAGGTTAAATACCAAAGTAGAAATCACTGTTTTCTTACTTTTTTTAGTTAAATACATCTCGATCAGGAGTTCTTTTATGTAACTCAGTAGTTACCATGCTATCCCATGACTGCGGAAAGTCAAGAAACCACCTTTCATTTGGAGGTCGGAGCTATTGCTGAATTTGATAGTAACGAATTTTCAGAAGAAGGTGGATTTTGTACGCTAGTCATTCATTCGATGGAGTTTGAGTAGATATGGTCCAGTCATTAATAAATTTTATTTTGATAGCTTTATGATATGTATTAATTACGCCAAACGTGTAAGTTAGTCTAGCGTTGAGAGCCTAAGTTATTTCAGTGGTTTTTTTTCCAAACCAGCCTCTTAAGGGCTCGAGAGCCGTCATCCTTCCCCTCCCCCACACCGTCCGTAAATCGAACCGTTAACCGTCCTTCCACCCTGGCGCCGTGTGTACTCAAAGAGCGCCTATCTTCAAAGAAGTCGATTCGGAGAAGCTTGCACGCATCATTCCCTGACTGGAGGGAGACGTTTCCCATTACGGACCGCAGTCCTTGCACGCCACGGAGCGAACAGACTGCGAGAGAATGAGATAGTGCTAGAGAGAGAGAGAGAGGTAGAAAGGTATAAGGCTCTACGAGGCAACGCCGTCTCACAGGTCTCCGCCGTATGAAGGATCTTTCCCCTCCGACCTCTGCGCCCACTGAAGAACACTCTTCTCAGCCCAAAACCCATTTGGCTAGAGCCCGGTTTCATGCGCCCAGCGGTGGGTCCGAACAGATGAGTGTGGGACAGAGAGATGTGATGGAGGATCTGGTGTTTTCCCGAAAAATTGTACGAGTAAATTATTTTTACGGAAAATGGGTTAGGAGTTAAGCTGCAGTATTTTCGATGAATAGCTCTGCCACGGTCTTTAGGGATAGCAGATTTATTCATTGAAATCGTATTCGTTCATCGTAATGGACTAGATTTTGCCTATTTATTTATTGTTGAATATACACCTGAATGTCTCTGATAGGCTGTTGTAAGGAGAATCTTTTGCGATGAAAAATGTATTTTTGTTGTATCGTTATCTTTATTCAGTAGATCACCGGTTTCCAAACTTGACTTAGCCTGTATCCCGCGCCTCTGTTTAAATTTCTTTTTTTCCTGCCAGATTTCTGTGGCCTCCGTAGTCGATATCCATACCAGTATCCGATACCAATCGGTACGACTTAGTCAAAGGCGAAGATATGGTCACGGGGAAGGCTGTGCTCTGCAAAATTTGATTAACCTGATGCACTTATGCGTTCTGTAATCCTCGTCTCAATTGTACAACCTCTCTTCCCGATATACACCTCCGCTGACTCGTAAGTACAAGGTACACTCGTCGGAGTCTTGAGTTCCAAGTCGTCCTTCAGTTTCAAAAGCTGGCTTCTCTGTTTTTTGGGTGGCCTAAGGAATTTACTCATAGAAAAGTGTGTGCATATAAAGAGAGAGTAGGCCATTTTCCCGTGTTTACTGCGCTGAGGGAAAATTGAAGCATAGATTTTTATTATCCTCATCCTGAGTTAACTACAAATAGCGATCGTTTGGTGTGGTGTTGGGGCGTCATGATTTGGGTGATCTTACAGGTGATCAAGGAGGGTGGTGGCCTAGTGGGTGGAGTGCTTGGCTACTGATCGAAGGGTCCGGGTTCAAACCCGGGTGAAGCCTTAGGACGCCCTCGAACAAAAAATCCTCGGGAGTGCGAGGTGGCCCAGGGAAAGGAACTGCCCCCCCTACCCTGAATGTGTGAAATTCACACGCCTGTGGCTTAGTCCGAGTTGAGCTCTACCCTCAACTATCCAAACCAACCTTAGGGTTGAATCACTGAGAGAGATCACTGAGAGAGACAGGTGATTAGTCGGTTTTTGAAAGCAATATTGTAACCCTTCAGCATTCGTGGGATGTCTGGTGGACGCCAGGTAGAACTATGGTGTTCTTTATCGAATTAAAATACTTTTTATTTAAAAATAAAGAGTAATCATGAATAATACCTACGCAAATCTTAGTAAAATTTGATTAAAACTAGTACATGTGCAATCGCAGATGGGTAAACGGTTCCCATTCACAATTCGTTCGTATCAGGAGGATAAAAATAATAGCAAAGATGAACTATCGTTATTTCAACGAAACATTGCTATTTTATAGTTCAAATTGAGCACATTCTTGAGTGGCTCAGAACCTTGGGATTTTTAGAAAGAGAAGAGAGAAATAATAACGTTTACCCACATGCTTTTGGCGTCCAGCCAGGAGATCTCAGCCCATAACTATCTTTTTCTCGTTGTAATTGGTAAATAACGATTTAAATTTATCAAATAGATGACGTGGATCATCACTATTGACAATTGCTTTACTTGAAGTCATTATCAATTTTCTGGCATCGGAGTGTCGCGCCATCGTTCTAATTACAAGGTAAACAAACATTCTTGGTAAAAATACAAATAATGGGAAGTATATGATGTGCAAATTATTTCTGTGTATTCTGAAATAATTCAAGGATAAATCTGTTGGAGGACCACTCGCGTTTGTTTATCGCGGGAAAAATTGCCTCAAGAATTTGCAATGTTTCCTCTACCAGGACATCGCCTCTCCTCATTAACGCCCTTGCCATGCTTGTACTTTTGGCTTTTGAATGCCTTCAATAGCTATATATATATATATATATATATATGCATGTAACAACTAATGCGTCACAGGCATGACAAGCTGAAAAATATAGGCGAACTAAAAAGGAAACTGACACGTTCATATCGTTTGAGAGAAACTCACACACACAGTTTGTGTGAGTTCCTCTCAAAAGAGTAGCGTCAAATAGCAATTTTACTTTGGCTTTGAGCATTGTGTTTGAATTATTGGAAGTTTTTCATTCAAGGTCACGGAACACTTCAGTGTACACGAACGACGATGAATGGAACGATTTTCGCATACGAAACGTTCGGTAATTTGTCATGCTTGTGTTCATGTTCTACAATTTTCACCAATTTAGGGACATCGTACTAACAAAATTCCCAGCTAAGAATGCTAGATGGAACTGATACAAATTCAGTAGGAAGTTACCCATTACAAATTATATTGTTGAAGCAATGTATGTTACTATTTCTCAATTTATTGCTTAAGTATTATGTCACGATATACATTTATAATTACGTACGCACGATTTCTTCCATATATCCACAATGTACTATCGTCATCATACGTCATATTACATTGTTTTACTTAATTTGGAATTTGTTTTTACTGTTTTCTATGTGCACATAATACTCGCTATGACTTAAGAGAATAGTTCCAGGCTTGACTTTGTGGAACTCTTTCATACGATTTGAAGTTTCTTCTTTGACTCACTATTACTGCTGCCATAATGAATAACGAAGACATAATTTTTAAATGAGATTCGTGTACCATTTAAAAAAACCGATGGAATACCCTCAGAACAGTTCTACCAAAAGGGGGATGATTTGGCATACGTACACCGTCAGAGTAAGCTTTGAAGTGGAAAATCCAATCGACCTCATTTTTAGTCAACTTATACATATATGGAAGGTATATTTCAACAGTTCAACGAAAAGCAGCCTCAGGCTGTGTGCAAAACAATAACGTCGTTTTTTCCAGAGTGAGAAATGAAACAGATGAATCACCTCAGAAGGGATTGCATTTAGTCTGATGCGCAAGTGTAACAGTTATTTGTTTTGCGGTCATTCGTATTAAAACATAAACGTGTGTTTTTTAAATAATTTATCGCTCAATTTTTTCCTTCGAATACATACCTCCGTGCTCGTAACGCACGACCTAAATAATCCAGTTGGATTGAAACAGTAAAAAATGGATAATAAGTCAAAGTTAGCGAATATAAATCACGCATCTATGAGTGCTGGATTTCAGATAGAGTGGGATCAAAGGTTCAGTTTTTTCTGCGTTCATTCCAAGTGGATTTAATATCAAATTTAACTATCCGTGAGTTTCTGAGCCGATTATGAAAGGTTTACTTGAGACAAAATGAGTGAATGTGCTTTACAGTTCACATGATGTTTCATGCGTTGGTTATGGAACTTTGATAAAAATACAAACATTAAGTGGACATCATTAAAATACGGTGTTCTTTACCGTGCGCTATTTCAAAACTTCAAGTTAGTTTACATGTTCACCAGGAGTATAAGATCTTCCCCGTAGCCAAACGAATTACTCTTTTTAAATTTTTCCATTCATATTTGGATAAAGCAGAAAGCCAATGTAGAAAAAAGCTTATGTGGTACCTATCGAAGATTGTATGGTGGATGTTTTACATTTTTCTTCGGTCTCTGCTTATTACTATTTCCATGCGGGGTCGCTATTTTTATAAGTATTTTCCATTCCTTTTCATCCACGCATTCGTCCCCTGTTAGTCTTTGCAACATAATTATTTTAATAAGTAGTGTTTACACCAATGTTAGGTCTCCAACGGATTTTCTTTCTTTCCACAACCATATTCAATGTCATTTTACCAACGTAATCGTCAGATATTTTCGTAACACGTCCATACCAGTCTAATAGACATTTTCGGGCTTTCAGTGATTTTCAGTGATATCATTCATTCCTGACGTTACCTGGGACTTTTTCATGGTCCAGGTTTCCGAGCCATATAATAAAAAAAGGTCTTACTTCAGTTAAATATTCTCTCTTGACTCGTTTACTCCTTCTATTGCAGAATACTCCTGAAACTCGTGTTTAATATTTCCAGCAAGTACTTAAACCTTCGAACTTTTTTTAACTGATTAACTTGCAGTTAGAGGTTTTACATAATAATGAATTAAGAATAAGTAGTTATCCAACTATGGCAAATCAGTATTAAACGCGGAAATTGTTTTAAATCTGTGGATCCATTAAATAATTCATAAATATTTATTAAGTGATAACCATTGGCATAAATTATTAACGTAACACTGGGATATCGTTATACCAATGCAATATGCTCAATCTAAAGATTGTAATTTTATCAATCTTCCCTCTTTTTGAAGTTATACTTCTTTGCGCCCGTTGGAGACTTTTGGGATGGGATGTTGGTCGAGAAACCGCGTCACGCTCTTTTTTAGGTGAGAAAAATCCACAATTGTACGTTTTTGTATGGTTTTTTGGCCCGTTGGAGACTTTTGGGATGGGATGTTGGTCGAGAAACCGCGTCACGCTCTTTTTTGGGTGAGAAAAATCCACAATTGTACGTTTTTGTATGGTTTTTTGTACGTTCGAACTTTGAAAAGAAGTTTTGTTTAAAATAACAATATATCGAAGAGAAATATATTGAATAATAGAGAAAAAATGTCTTTTATTTCATTTATATATCCTGTCTGCCTGTGGGTGTGAGCGGGTGTGTGCGACCGGCCAAAGAAGTATAACTTCCACCGTCTGGTCCGACGCAGACCACGTTTTTTTATTTCTTTTTTTGTCTATGCTTAATGTCATTACATCCGTCTTGGCCTTTCCATGCATTTTTTTTTTATAATAACATTTAATATTTAATTATTCTTAAACAGTAATACAGCAGAAATACAATATAAATACAATATAAGTCCTCCTGAGCCTCTGGCTCGTCAGGAGGTGCTTGTGAGTACAAAAAATATTGCAGAGCATTTTGCAATTTGCATAATACTGTCGTAATTGAAAATGATTCCGTAAAAAAATAGTTGTTCAATTTTTTATTCTGAAGTTTGAGGTGTTATTCCAAGCAGATAGTTAAGGACTTGTTGTGCTGAAGATAGAGAAATATGATTTGATGTCTTTGCATTAATGCTTACTATTGGGCAATATTATTTGATTTTGACTCACATAGTTGTCTTCACTCATCATACTCTTTTATAGTTCAAATAGTGAATTAAAGTATTAAGGTGGTTGAAGGTAATTCAGTGCTCTTTTTCTACCGATCTTAAAATTCTCGTAGAATTTCTTTGTATTTCTAAATTCCTACATTTGGCTATGTGTTTCTTCATTTCTTATAAATTAGAAAAGTTTTAATTTTTTCTTATTATTGTATTTATTATCCTAACTTATAATGCACAAACTTCTACTGTTCATAGGAATTTCATTTCAGCTGAGGTGGTTATTTATATCTTTCTTTGAGAGAACTCACGTCTCATGAACTCGTATGAAAACCATACATATAAATTTTTAAAGCTACAAATTTAAAAAAAATGCATGATGTTGTAAGAGGATTTGGTCATGGATGAGTAAAAATATATACATTTCCCATTTATTATTTCCAGTTTGAGGCAATGGAGTGTGACGTTAGTAGATGAAAAAGTAGTACTTTTTTACATTGCATTGACCATGGTAAGAATCTATCATATGAAATTTATGTCAACGATACTTGTCATTTTTGCTGCTTTCGGCATTTGTCTAAAAAATTATAGCGTATACGTTTCACAGGACTTATTTTGGGTGAGTTCCACATTATAGAGTATAAAAAAATCCATTTTTTATTGATTTGAATTTCACTCTATTTCAAGCAGCATACCTTGCCCCTCAAAGATATTTCTATTTACACACTCTAGTTAACCAACGCAATTGAATTAGGAAACCTCATTCTGATGGAATAAGATCATTCTCATACCCTCATAAAACAATTTTATCGACCAAGGGAGAGGCTTGCTAGTAATTTGGGAGAGATACCAACGAAGGATTTACCCTGAATTCATTGATGATCCCACCCCCATTCCATGAATCGTCAAAGGATAATGACATTATCCTTCAAGCGAAAACGAGAAGCGTCGGATTTCTCAATGGCTATAATTCCGTTTAATTGGCGACCCAATTTTTTCGCCCTCTATGTGCGCATTCCATGAATTTTTCAATCGGCCCCTTATACGAGTAGGGATTAGGGTATGAACGGAGAGTGAGGGAGAAGAATCAGGACTACGATGTGAAAAATGATACTGCTATCTGCTAAGCGGAAATAACTAATGAATGGGATCCTTGTGAATGTTTTCGGTTCTCTGTTCTGATAATTAACTGGGTTGCATGGAAGAGTAACCCTATGCATTTCCTATGTTTATATTCTACTGTTTTAAATTGGAAAAATGTATCTCAGATGGTGGGTCGACGGAATTTCAATTAGACATGGGCCATTGCATAGCTATCCGTGTTTTATAGTACCGTAAAGTTAATCGAATCAACATTATTATTAATAATTAAGTAATTAGTGTTCATTAATGTTGATTAAAGTTGAGGCATTCACGGCACAAATAAAAGTATTTGCATTGTGCTATATTATAGGATCAAGGATGAAAAATGTAAGCATTTATTGATTAACTATCGTTTTAATCATAAGGAAATTGCCAATTTATGCCATGAACATTATATACGACAGTTGACATTTTTCTGTGACCAAAATTCATTTTAAGGTGCATTAATGTGGTGGTATATGAATTGGCACTTCATTAAACAATATGTATAAAAATTAACAATTTATTTAGTATTTTAAAGAAAATTATTTTTATTGCATTATATTTTTTAAATGAAAATAAAACTAATGTAATTATTTAAAAAAATTATCTTTTATGTGTTGAAATAAACTCTTAATGCTGAATAGGTGTAAAATAAACAGTGCAGCTCTAGTATATTATTCACGAAGTATTTAGATAATCCCTTGTGATAACCAGATGCTTTCCATGAATAATATCATGAAAATTCAATTTTGATCGATCCAATCACATTTATTCATGCATTACCAAGGGTAAGTACAAGGGTTAAAAATGTACTCTGGAAACCATGGTATCATTTTTCTGCTATACAATTATATCCAAGAGTCAATTACCTTTCGTATTGCTCTATGAATAATTCATAATGTATGATTTAAGCATTAGCGAAAATATCTTAACAATAAAGGTTATCTAGTCGTGAAATGCGCCTCTCAAAAAGTATTGTTTTAATTTTATGTTAGGAATGCTGTAATCAGGTCATAGTACGTTTTTATGATTTGAGGTTTATGCAAATGCTAGAGCATAGATTTAAGACCCTGGTGTTAGTGGAGCAGATTCAATGAGCTCGTTTAAATACTCTTGGTCTACCGATTTAAAAAATATATTTTCCCCATAACTCCTGTTGTTGCTTTTCACCATTATGAGTCCTTACGAACCTCTGAATTTCCATGTCACATAAACATTTAGCGTGCCACAATCTATTGTGTCAGAAATTGCACGGTATGCCTCACTGTAATAAATGTCTAAGAATTTTCCAATGTGCTGCTCCCTCCTGATTTTTATGATGTAGGTAACCTCGCTTAATATTATAAGGGCATAGTCCCTGTCTATTTTGTTTTCCAACAATAGTCGCTCTAAGGTACCTAATTAAGGGTTGGATTAAATTGAAGTTGCTGCAATTTATTCATAAATTGCACAAATACCCTTCTCCAAAATGCGTCAAAAATATGGGTTGCGTGTTAGGTATACATGGTACAAACATAGGAGAGTACTATCATGTTTCAGTCGTATACGGAATATATCGTATTAAATCCTCAGTTTTCCTTGGTTTTACTCTAAAAGTGAATGCATAAAAAACAAACCACTAGCAGTGTATTTCAATTTTCAGAGGTTATCTGTGACTAAAACAATTTGAATTTGTAAATTAAAAAAAAAACACAAAGAACGACCGTTTCTAAGTAAGTAAATGAGACAGTTATTGTGATTGGCTGACACTTCAACAACTTTTTTAAGCTCAACCATGAAGCATGAAGATCCCCTTGTGGAAATAAGGACCTAATAAAGACCGTCTTCATTAAAATCATCTTATTATGTGATGATGAAACCGTAGCTCATGAAATAAGATTATCTTCGGCAACAAGGTAATCTTCATAAAAACGGTCTTTAAGACTTGACTATGACCACGAGTCTTAGTTATAAAATCAGTTTCAAAGATAAATTCGTACCCTACATTTTTGGTGAATAAAAACGAGAAAGTCCATGAAATACTATTAGCTTTCAACTTACGTATCGCATTGTAATCGATCTAGAGCTCTTCCTTTGATGCCGTTAAACAAGTGATTTAGCAGGGTTTATGTTTATTGATCCACTTGAACTGTTTCAATTTATCAAATGAACATGACGAGTCATGGTTCATGACAGGAAGTGCGTCATGTAAATAATTTGGGGTGTAGGAAGTCAAGATATCAGGAAAGTGTTTGGGGGAGAATATTATCGCATTATTATTGGTCTTGGACAATTAAAACATTTTACGCAGTGCATTGACACCACGTTAGTCGACAGCATATAACCACTGCAGGTAAAAAAAATCTCCGTCGGGCTTATACTATACTTCCTGCGATTTCGAGTCATCTCCACTACTGTCAATGGCATTCCTTTGGTTGGTTTTTTTAAAGCTGAATTTGGTTAACTTGAATCGATCACCGCTGAAAAGGATTTTTTATGCATTGCGTATTTAGCAAGGTTAGGTTGTACGGAATATTGCAAATCATCCAATTTATTTGCGCATGAAATTTACATTCTTTTATCTGTGTCATACAGAGCTCTTTCCTAGAATGATGGCTTTTAAAAGTGGCTAAGTATTTACACCCATATTGTGTTTATTTCATCGATGAAGTGCAGGGCATTCCGATATCAAGCTGCTGTAATACCTTTAGTATATTGGAGATTCGAACACATAAGCCTCTCCACAGGCATTAGTACTCACACGGATGGACGATAAGGATATTAGTTTTAAATGTATGAAATATGGGAATGAGTTTAACCTACTCCTGTCATAGGCTTATTTGTTTTGACCGTAAATGCTACTAATTGCCTTTTAAGGGTGAATATTAGCATTCTATCTCAGTATATGCGTATAATATAATAACTATTTAGGTATACCTCACTCACTATATTGTCACTGTAAATTACCGTATTTATCCGATTATAAACCGCACTCGAATATAAGCCGCACCCCGTTTTTGGGATCTCAAACAGGGAAAAAAGTTAATACGCGAATTTAAGCCGCACCCTTTTTAGTGCATCCCATACTACTTACTGTATTATGCATTAGAATTTGATAACTGTTTTTAAATTACTTATGTAAGTGTGACACATTGTTACCTATATTATCCATTACTATGTGAATAAATTATGCACCAATTTCACCCTTTTCAGCATTATTTCTTACTTTCCCCGTGCCTTAGGCGAGTTTAGCTGACATCCACGTGAATCCGAATAGCTTGTTTGCTCTAATCGGTCATTTTTACGATTTTTTAAGAAAGTTCACGAATTAAAGCCGCACCCCGATTTTGAAGTCCCAAAATCGGGAAACAAAGTGCGACGAAATTCGGAGAAATACGGTAGTTCATTTGTTTCTTATTTGAAGAGGCAACTGGCAAATGAGGTCATTTGTGACATTGCGAATACTTTGAGTGTTTTTTAATGGAAAGATCATATGGGAAAATGAATTATTAGGATAGAATCCCGGCATTGGCATTTGCCTAATTCTTCCGCAAAGACGTATTCCGTGTCCCATTCTGCGGATGGAGCACTGCACTTGACTGTTATCTTCTTACAACGCTGATATAGAAAGAAACTAACATTATTCTGAAAAGATCTCCTCCACCGGTACTCGAATCCGCGACCTCTGCATGGGAAGTGAGTCGGTCACACAGCCAACCCGATATCCGAGCTCATTCCTATTTGTCACTTCAGTTAGTTAATGATATACGCAGCAATTTTAATCCCTAGTTATTTGATGTAGCAAATTGGCTGCATCGAAAAATATGTTTGCTGGGTTTGTCACAATATTGATCAGTTCATGTTTTTTTCATTTAATTTTTTTTCTACTTTTACTTCGTGAAAAATTACGCTTGGCAGGAATCTTTTGTTGCAATGGTGAGATATGGTGCCTAAATATTTACTTACCCTGGAAAATTAGCTGATAGGTAGTGAATCAATTCCCGGTGTTTGGACTCGTTGTTTTCAGGAGCGGGAAAATAGTGAACAAAGGAGTAATTGAGGGAATGATGCATTCCTCCCACTGGCTTTCTCATCTGCTCCTCTTCGGAAGCGACAGATCGTATTCCGACTGGGATTGGTGAGGGCCTGGCTTCTCGGATAAAGAAAAATCCTCGAAGAATTAAGCTCATATCGACCGAACACGTACAAATTCGCGTACATTGCAACAGGATTGCCAGCCAGCATTCCCACTCTCCAATTCCATTCTCAAATCCGATTCCCGCTAGTTTTTTTTCTTATCGATTGATTTCCTTTCCTAAGAAAAATATTTTTTGCGAGTTTGGAAGGAAAACCTACATGAAGATCGATTTGAATTTTGAAGAGGAAAAAAACATTGGGGTATTAACTCGAAAATGTATATCATAGAAATATCTTTCTGAGAAGAAAAATGCATTTATATCAAATAATTTTGGGGGAGGGTGGTAAGCCCGTCACAATACATTGCAGCTGGTAGAATATTCACGAATAGCGGTCGGTCATGGTCTGGAATGCAAATTTGTATGATTGGAAGAGGGAAGAAGACTGATGTGCTGATATTATTTTTTTGAAGTCGTTAAGTTTCGAAATAATGGAATTATCTCGTCGTAAAAGAGTAAAGCAGAAATGAGTGAGAAGTAGTTGAAGCAGTCACATTTTTGGATCGGGAAGATACATCAAAATCAGTGTACGAAACGGTATTGGGCTTCACATTGTGGAAACTATGATTATTCATTTTGATATAAAATGACTTGGAAAATTTTCCACACATTATTTAATTGAGAACAAGTGAACTGCAATGTTCTTCATGTTCGGGATGACCATCTATGCCAAACTCATCAGTAGTCATTAATTCGTAACATGGTTTCTCCAGCTCTTCATCCCGTTATGTTTTACAGTACAATGTTATTCATTCTACATTTCCTCTGTAGACATCCTTCCTTGTTTGCTGCATATCCCTCTGTCACTCGCGCGATCTTTTGGCACACGAATGCCCTTCATTCCTTTTCGTAACAAATGTTTTTGTTAACTTTAGATTAAATGAGCTAAATTCACATTATATTCAAGTTTTTAATACTAGGCAAAGATGGTGAAATTCATAAAAAAATAAGGTCAAATATAGAAAAAATCGTTTAACAAAATACAACAATATGTATCAACTTTATGGTATATGTTTTATTTTTATCGTTTAATTAGGAACTGTCAAGAACATCCACATGGTAAACATTGAACACATTAGGCCACGAAATTTAGTGAGACCATAAAAGACACAAATAAATTTAAAGGTTTTCCAAATAAATTTAAATAAATATTTTTAAAATTGAAATAGCTTTCACACCAATTAAAAACAATTGTTTCTTACCGGCAACATTTGATACATTGATACTACTCGCGTGGAGTGCAATTATGCACCAAAAAGCGACATTTGATAACCATGCTGGCTCAAATATTTATGTTGAGTTCCACGTTCTTCGCTTGGACGCGACCTTATGACCCAACGACCGACTCTTAAGTTAACAACCCCACAAAGTTACAAAAAAAACTGGCGGTCATTTTCAAAATCAAGTGCTGTAAAAATGTACGCTACGCTTGTGTCTTTAGATATATATTTTCTTTAGTCTTTCTAGATTACTCTTACTTTTTATTTCTCCATCAAATTGTTTAAACAAGGGCCTTAGAATGTTCCCAACGCAGTTTGTTTCTTCGAAGATATTTGGACTTTTTATTTTACCTTTTCCAAAGCCCTCAGTCTTCATTGGGGCAAGTGTCACTGTTTAATATTGACGGAAAATCTACAATAATAATCAACGATGTGTATACATATATGTCAGTAAATATCACACCAGAAATACACGTGAAGCTGAATCTTTATTGCTGGCCGCAGACCTTTTTTTATTTGCAAAATTTAATTAGAAATAGTGGCTTTCTGTTATTGGGTAAGGTATCAATAGAAAGAAAATGAGATATAAATACTTATTCCAAAATTGATTTTGAATTCCGATCGAAATTCGGACATTTTAGCTAAAATGTAACGATTTTTTGCAATATTTTAGCGTTTTTGAGTCATCGTCTCCATAACGACCATACTTATTTTTTAAGTCGAGATTCCGTGTATATGAATGCTTCTTGTTACAATCAATGTAAATGATAATATTTCAAATTATAAATCGAAAATTTATTTTTGCTATTTAATGGTTAAATGTTTAGTAAATTTCATCGAAATATTTGACGTAGTACGCATTCACGCGCAGTGTTGATTTTTTTACTTCCCGTTGATATTCAACGGGCACCTTCTCTAGTAAATTAGAAAGACATTACACATGCAAGTGTGCATAGACAGAAGAAAAACTGATGGCCACTTTAATCTCGCAGACAGACGAATTGAAAACGCTGATTATTGAGAAGCTTACTTGAGCGTTATTAAAACAATTATTAATGTCGACATATATTTTTATCATGAAGGGTACGTGATATATATACCAAGTTACATAAAGCTTAGGATAAAATATGAAGATATATGTTACCGAAGTTGCACTTTTAAGAATAATAACTTTATTTCAATTAACGATTGGAGACGGAATTATTCAGAAAATAAAAATGAAGGATGTTAAAGGTGATACGGATTGAATAGAATTGTATTTTAATTCTACGTAGCAATGTGGAAATAAATGCAGCAAATCTTCCATGGATCAAGTGACACGCCACTTACAAGAGGAAGGCATTATCATTAATAGTTGATGATAAGCATAAAAAATCACAGTTATTCATTTTTCCCGATTCTCTGAAGTCATAGAGACCTTCGACTAGAGTGCTCGAAACCTTTCTCTACTAAATACGAAAAAAGTAATTCCTCTAAATTAAAATATAATACAAGCAGACTTGCTGCCTGCTTTGCAGGCAGTCATTGTATGGTGTGCTCTTGAGGTAAACTTGGTTTTTTTCCTTTTTTTGCACTACTCAAATGGAATCAGTGGGAAATGTAGCTAAATGAGTGTATATGTTTCCCAAAAATGGAAAAAAAGATTGAGAAGGCATTTGATGCACATTGCATTGTTTTATGTGCCCCACTGGCAATGTAACTTCCCCAAAACAGCAAAACAATTGTGTAATTCTGTTTTTACGGATTATGAGCTTAATAGCTAACCATTTAATTCTGCATATAATGCATGCATTTCATATGCTAACCTATTCAAGTAAGCCCGGGAGTCCCGAGAAAAATTGACTCATTCTGAATAAGTGAACCCGGGAGTGCCGAAAAATTTAGTCCCCGAACTAAATTTAAACTCTCAAAAACCACGGTTTTTGCATTTTTCTTTGAACCACAAAATGCTAAAAATCCAAAAGTACTACCAAATCATACAGACAGAGAATCCACATTTAATGCACCAAACCTCATTTCTCTAGCTCATAACTTGAGAGAAAAATAAACAAAATGGATTCAGAATGACTGACTGACACGCTGCAAAATTATTATATATAGACTATGCTAAAAATTGGTAGACTGATTGTACATCTCCTGGCTACTCAAATGAAATGTTTGATAATAAATAATTAGCATTTCGACCAAATTGGATGAGAATAGACTGAAGGCTTATGATATGTGGATATGGATGATAATGGAGAAGGTAAGGTCGACGGGAAGGAAAACGAACGAGAAAGTACTTGATATGGTTGGTGAAGAGAAAATACTCCTGAAGAAGAATAGGTGGAGGCAGAGTAGGTGACTGGAACTGCTATTGAGAGGCAAAATGGTGCGGGAGGCCGTGATAGAGGGGAAAACGTTAGTTAAGCAGGCAAGGGGAAGATAAATGAATCATGGGCGGGATGAAAGGAAAATGGGCTGGAATGAGGAAAGAAATCTTTTAAATCCTGTTAATAATCAACAAGATATCTTAACTGGCAGAATACTAAAAACAAAATTCTGGAGGTGGCGTATGGTGGGAGAAGTGTGAGGGATTTGGTTCAATTTAATCCGCTGTCTATCGAGTCACCTGAGTTGAATAGCAACATTTGTTTCCTTTTCACAATCCGCGTTCTCATTTTAGACGGCCGAATTCAGAGAGTCAAGGGCAGAACTTGCAGTGAATGTTTGCCTTTATTCCTAATAAATTCTAGTAAATGACCAAAACCGGTGGAGTTTCCACTCTCAAGTTGGGTGCGGTAGCTTTCTTGACATGTACCTTAACTCCAGCCTACTTCCCACGTCCCCCTGTCGTTCTCTGAAAAAAAGTAAGAAAGTCGCGGTCCAGGACTGCGAGCACGGGGACATTTTTCCGAGAAAGATTGTCATCGGAACGTTGTCATTCCCGTGGGTTTTTTTTTAAAGGACCAAACTTTCTCGTTCCCATCCCCATGCCTCTGCAGTCCCTCTCCCTTCTCGAGACGTTGTGTCACCTAGTTAATTTTCTTGTCGAATATCCCTCACCTCGTCGTAGTTGGCGTGACATCGGCTGCGTGAGGGTCTAAAACACCTCTCCTTCGATTGAAGTTGTCGATAATGGTGAAGTTGTGGACGCGCTTAGGAGTATAAGCACGCCGAAAAGTGTCACCAGGAGGATATTTAAGGTCTTGTGTCTAATGCTTGGTGGTGGTGTCACTTTTTAAAGGATCTTTAGGGAGTAAGGTGATGCATGGGTGATGTTTTTATCAATCTCTTTCTTAAAAGGTTTTTCCTTGTTCTTTTCACTTCTGTAACTTGAGAATGAACATTTTAAGTAGTAAAATTTAAAACAAATGTCAAAACAGGATTCTTCTTTTTTGTGCTCCACTCTAACAGGAAATACAATTCACAAATTAAAAAGTAACTTCGTTTCCTTAAGGAAACCAAGTTACTTTTTCATTTGTGAAATTCAAACAGAGTTGAGCTTGAAACCATGGAACGGAAATACAATTATTTGTTGTTTATCCCTAAGTTTTAACGAATGATAAGAATGAGTCCATAAATCTCCAATCGCACGCAATATAAAGATTTCTAAATAAAAATGTCTCCCACATGTTTTTTAAAAGAGTTTTTACCTAAATCCTTAAAGAGCAAAAAAAATTCAGGAAAGTTTAGTTTACGAAAGTCATTGTTGCCATATAAAATTATATATATATATATATAATTTTATATGGCAACAATGACTTTCGTAAACTAAACTTTCCTGAATTTTTTATAATATATATATATATATAACCATTCATTCATTCACTCAAACCGTTCACAGGCGTAAATAATAAATATTTCGTTCAAACAGGTGGTGAAAGAAAGAGGATAGGAAACATAAAATGTGATAACACAATGGTGATGTGAAGATGGAATGATGGCCGATTCCAAGTGAAAAAAAATCGTCTAGACCGGGAATTGAACCACGGACCTTCCGATTTCGCGCCGGATGCTCTGACCACTAAGCTATGTAGACTACTAAGGATACACTGGAAATGGCGGGGGATTATATGAACAAACACCCCCAAGATTAGTCCGTAAAAGTCGCCGAGAGATGGCGCTGGACATTTTCACTCACCGGCAGAGAATAAATTACGTACACAGAAGAGGAAAGCAAAGTTTGAATCAATTAGCTTTGCTTTCCTCTTCTGTGTACGTAATTTCTTCTCTGCCGGTGAGTGAAAATGTCCAGCGCCATCTCTCGGCGACTTTTACGGACTAATCTTGGGGGTGTTTGTTCATATTAACCCCCCGCCCATTCCAGTGTTTCCTTAGTAGTCTAGATAGCTTAGTGGTCAGAGCATCCGGCGCGAAATCGGAAGGTCCGTGGTTCAATTCCCGGTCTAGAAGAATTTTTTTCACTTGGAATCGGCCATCATTCCATCTTCACATCACCATTGTGTTATCACATTTTATGTGTTTCCTATCCATTTACTTTCACCACCTGTTTGAACGAAATATTATATATATATGTGGGTGTGTGTATGTACATATGTATATATAATACAGACTTATGATTCAATTTGGTTATTATTTTTTGCTATACAGTAAGAAGTAGGCATGGGTAACTACTACTATTTTAGAATGATATGATCATTCGTAGGTTTTGATTAAGAAAGAACCATGGTAACATGAAAGTTGTGAAGTAAAGAATAACACTAATAAGAAACAAAGGTATCGTAGAATAGGGGTACTTGTCATCTCCTATGGAAGTTTAAAAATATACCGTAATAAACGCAGAATTCATCGTTTTGGAATTAAATGCAATCGAAAAACTACATTTATATTAAAATGTTTTTAATATTTTTTTTACGTTTTGACATAAATTTCATTAATTTATTTTTATAGTGATGCAGAGTATCCCCACCAGCGGATAGCTATGTAGCACACGTTCATTCGTAATGATATTTAATTAAGGAGTTGCGGTGGTGTAACAATGGTCTATTTCACCTCCATAAGTGCATTCTGTGGCTATGCGAAGTGACGCAACATGGTACACTTCGAAAGAATGGATTCTCGCTTTTGGCGTCAGAATGGTCAGAATAAGAACACAGAGATTGAATTCACCAGATTTTTATTGCATTCTACGAGACAAGCTCAGACACATAATGAGAATCAAAAACGAAGAGTCCAAATGTACCTGTATTGGGAACAAAGGGGCGTGGAGCTCAGAAACGAATGAGAGAGAGGTGACATAAATGAACAGAATTCGTTCTTACCAAGGCTTCTGGAGAGTAGAAAACTGTGTTTATCGACCGACCGGGATCCAGGGCGTCGCTTACAGTGGCTAGTGATACCAAACTCCCTGATGCTACTCGCATCCTCCCTTATGTACTGGGATTTGGGTTCTCTGAAGGAGCTCTGTTGGATGCTTTGGTAGGTCTTCTATGAAGGGGGGTGAGGGAGGGGTCTTCCAAGTACTCCTAAATTTCCAAAGTCCCATAATAAAACATATAGGACGTAAAACTAGGGTGAAATAGTTACTATGCCAACAACCAACACTCCATACAACCGGGTTACTTAAGATGTTGTAATGCACTGGTGTTATTTTGACCCGGCCGACACATCTTCTTCCAATACAAAAAAATCACCAAAAAACAATTGACGCCTTATGAGCGTGTGTTTCAATATGTAAACAAAGTTCATAGTCATGATGAGAAAACCACCTTTGTTATTTCCAAAAACTTTCTTACGCTGGCACGACGCGCGTTTCACCACACTGTGGCATACTCATGTGCCACATGTGCACATGAGTATGCCACAGTGTGGTGAAACGCGCGTCGTGCCAGCGTACGAAAGTTGGTGGAAATATCAAAGGTGGTTTTCTCATCATGGATATCCATAATTTCCACGAGGTCAGGTCTGAGATCATCAGTTTTAAAGTTCATAGTGTTTAATTTTCTGGAACAACATATACAAAATATTATACTATTATATCATAATTTATCATAAAGTGCCCACATTTTGACCAATATCACTTAATGAGGGTATACTTGTCCAACAATCGGCATATGCGTTGAAGAATCCCGGAGAGGTTGTTAGCGATAAAATTGAGGTAATATGTTGAATAAAAGTAGACGAAGACTTTGATCTGTATTTTTGCATTGAGTATGTTGTTTCATATCTGAAAATTGTGCCTTATTTGAAAGTGTTAAGTGTCAAATAATATGTTATAATGAATATAGTTCGTGGGAGTAGTAATGACCCGTGTCCATTTACCTACCTATTGAGTAATCGTTCGCATGTTTTTTTAATAATCGTCCATATAAACTGTGCTAATCGTGAAACTGAACCGCATACACCAAAATGCGAGGAACAGCAATGAAATAAAGTGAATTCCATACTCTTAAATGAAGTGAAATATCCCTAATAATAACCGATATGCAAGGAACGGCACTGACATAAAGTGAATTGATGAAGTGAGAAATCCCTTCCAATAATTACAAAACCAATTATCATAGCAAATTAGGTATGCACTTAATGATAGTGAGAGTCAGAATTAAGGTTTTGAATAACTATACTCATACACAAAGTAATTTGGCGATGCCTCAGAGCATGAAAATATGTATAAACAGGCCACCGAGCAAATTTGTGCAAATACAAATGATCATCCTTTATTCCAATTGTGTTAGAACTCGACTGACGGTGCGACTCAGTGATGGGCACTTATATTGTTATATATAGGTACATATATTCATGGTATAATTAGCTTTTAATATTAGTTATTGCAAATATTTTCTATAATTTTAAACATGAAACATATATGTAACCAAAATTTATCGCGTATACTTAAAATTAGTATCGTATTATGAATACCGTTTTAGCCTCTTTCACTTTTTTCCGAGTAAATATGATGATTTTTATATACAATAAATGGAAATATGACGGTGATATCATAAGTAATGATGAATATACTCCTATTTCGTGACCTTATGACGCCCCTTCATTCCTAGGACATCCCAGACGTCTTTAGTTATAACGTCAGGAAAGCTCTTATGACGTTTATGACATTTACAGAATCGCTCCTCTGACAAATCCGTCATAGGTATGACAGAACCGTCATAATTCCCGTGTTATGACGCCTATGACATTTATAGAATCTACCCGCAGTAGCTTATACTGTCTGCAAAATATGGTAAACACGATAAAATTTAAGCTCAATTGTTTTTATCGAACATACTTCTCTTTTAAAAAGTTGAAAAGCAGAAATTTCAAGCGCACTTGTTAGTAATTTCCTCTTCTTTTAAGATACCTACACAGCCAGTTTTCGAGATAATGCGAAGCGATAGCGTCACCAAAATAGTTATTTTTTATTAATCCTTCCTTAATTCCTTTTCTGGTGATCCGTATATTTTGTTATTTTATTTGTTATTACCTTTTTAAATGCTTTAATTACTTTTAGCTTACTGAAAAACATACCTTGATGTATATACTCCTATGAACTATAATTTGTAATTAACTCATTCCGTTCCTAATTCTGTAACTCCGAAGTAACATTCGTTTGGAACTTCTAAGACAAAAGGTTTTGATGTTCCGTTAAAAAAAACTCGTTTTTTATACATGCTTTTATTTATAATGGCAGCTCGGACCACGTGTACGGGGCTGCATTTCAAAGGATGACAAGTTATAATTACTTTATGGATATTACTTCTATACTCTTGTATTTAAAATGGTGGTTTCAAGCAAGCCAATGTTAAGCAGCCACTTTTACTAGTGGCTTTGAATCAGCAAAAAACCCTTGTACGGAAACATTTGAGTAATAATTACAAAGATCAAATAAGGCATCCACTGAGAGAATGCCGGGGAAGAAGAAAAAGCCGGATGAGCGAGTGGCTATAAGATCAATTGCTAGAGCGTATTTAAGTTCTCTGACCCTTATTTTAAAACAGCAATTTTATCATCATTTGCACATAAATTGTTTATTAATGTGGAACGTACGAAAATTTAGGAGAATGGAGGGATGATAAGAGAGGATTGGAGGAAGATTGTTGCGGAAGTCAAAGCCGACTGAAGGCTGTATCGCCAATGGAAGAAGAAAGAATATGAAAATTAAGTTTACACTTGAATGGGATTACTTAGTATGTTGGCCACGAAATACGAATTATTAGTCTAATCGGTTGAATTTTTGAGCTAACAAGTGGTAAATATCAGGCCTTATTATTGTGGCATAATACGTTTGCAGATAAATATACTGAAAGGTAATGAATACATTTTAAGTCGATATTATATCCCTCTCTGGATGTTTTGTAAAATGTAATAAGGATATACCTGCACAATGCATCAATAGAGAAATAACTTTATTGTAGGTGCTGCAAATGTTTATGCACTTTATAAAGCTTAATTGTTCCATGAATTGTTAGCATTGAAAATTGATATATGTTGCTACTTGATTGACAATTTTTCCTAAGTACCTACCTTTTTATCAAAATTTGAACCTAATCACTCCCCTCTATAGTTGGTAACTATACCCCCAAAAATTACGTTCTTTGAACTGATAGAATGCTCGCCTCATTTCCCATGTCACGACTCTCTTCTCATATGCTAATTTGTGTTCATTACCGGTCAATTTTTGAAAGCAACTGCTTGTTTAAGATGATAACTGTTTTTACACATAAATGAGGCATTTAAATTATGCATGCAAATACCACGTGGTCAGTATAATATTAAGACTTCGTCATCTCCATCCACCTCTTCTTCCTTTTCTTTCCCTTCATGTCGTAGGCCTGCCGTTTGAAGTTGATCTAGTGACCAAAAGTTGATAAACTTAGGGTTCTGCTATATTCAAATTTCACTATCACATTGCCATATTAATTAATATCTTATAGAATGATGGTTTATGGTGCATCGCACATTAAATTTACTATTGCATTGCTTTTCAAACAGCATTCATTCCATCTTGTTACTTCTCAAAGAGCATTACACCGCAAAACCATGTTTTACGTCAGCCGGATGGTCAATACATTCGTTATATAGCATATAGTCATCTGTGCATCTCATTGTAGCATCGCCTTAGATGACTTCTTCTTACTCGGTTTTCTCAACTCCATTCGGGGCCGCGGTTTTGAGGTATACTTCTCTTTTTTTATCCCCACGTAATCGTTACGCGTAAGTCCTTAACTACCAATATACTTTAATTCACTGTCCCTTAACTTTGTTTTAGGACTCCATCATTTCTCTTTCCTTCTCTGTTCATAATAAATATTACCTTACCCACGTAATGGTAAGATCTTTCATTTCGCGTTCATACTATTTTAACTTGGACTTAATCTATTTATCCAATGACTCTAGCTCTAATTTAACTATCCTTAATTCCTGATCTCATCCCCTATTGTTTTTTATAGCATCCATTTCACCACCCTCATCTCTTCCATTTCCGACTTTCAGTATGGCATAATTCGAGCTCTTCAAAGGAAAATATGTGAAATAAAACCGTTGTTCATAATAATTGAAATAGTTCAACAAATATTCAGCAAAACTTTATGGGCCACGCCCAAGTTCCTCAAGGATGAGGCCGCCTGAGGAAGGCGTCGCATGCCAAAGGATCCCCTGATTGTTGGGCTGTGAGGGCCAGCCGAAATAGGAGAATAGAGAATGCAAAGGACAACAAAGGTCCACCCGATTACTTCTCTCACGGGGAGATAAACATCTGGGATCGATGGGTCGAAGGGATCGTTTTGGGTCGATTCACATACACAAGCGTGCTTCTACGCTCTCGGGCATGGCATCGGGAGGACAAAAGGGTGTTTGGGATCTGCTCTTTTCTCTGGTCTTCTTTCATTTCACTAAAGACTCTTGTGATGGCCCTTTCACCATACCACATTTCCTCCTGTCACTTTCCTCCTGCTTTTCAACGCACGGCATTTCCTTACCATCTCCTCGAGCATGCTCATGCAAGACAGAACGTGTTCTAAATTAATGACTCAGGTGACCATCATCTTCTCCAGTATTCTGCAACGTATGCCACCAATATGTAGACATTCAGAGCTTCAGAAATTTATTAGATTTATTAAGGTCTCTCAATCGTCGGACGGGTATAATGTAAGCTGTTTACCACTTCAAGCTGTTATAGTTCAAGATAAACTTCCTCGAGGGAATTAGTGTACTAGATGTTCATGTTTCAGTCAACAGTGTTACACATCAATCATATTCGTGCTTCATAATCCCTGTACCCTGGAGGTTACATCACTCACAAAAGCTGGTAGTGGACTGACAAGATGAAAGCTACGTCACATAGGGAGTTAACTTGGTAGGAGGGTCAGTGAGAGGGAATCTCTTCAATATTTATCCCGAATTTATCAAGCACATGGGTATATTAACTATTTGGGAAATTCAGAAATTCCCAGAACATTTCTTTCCTTTCTGTTCTCCAAGTTTTGACCTCTTAGTTTCATTGCCGATGGCGAGAAGATCTCTTCTTTCAAATTGCGCCTTAATTGCTTGCACTCAGCTCATAACTTCTTTGGTTTTAATTGTCGGTTCACTGTTATCTCTAGGGAAAACGCATTCGATCAACAAGTTTCTCTGATCCAGATATATAATAACTAAAGTAGTTTTCATCTTATTAATAATTGGATTTTTTTGAGTACTCAGTTTTCTTGGAAGGAAAATTCAAGAGAAAGAAGTTATTTTGTGATCCCGACTCCCATGCTTAGAATTCTTCGAAAAGCTAATGTGCCGCGTCGTATTTGGTTAAATCCCTGTGAATGAACTAAATGGATGGGGTTTGCTACTGAGCGTGGCCTTGAAAGGTTTATGATGGCAATTTTTGGTGATAAACTCATACCATTACCATAATTGCTTTTTCCGAAAGCTAATTTTGAGATATGAGCTAAAAGATTTATTTCGAGCTATCCCCTAATTCTTATAAAAACTCTTTAGTACATACTTGCGCCACCCGGAAGATTGGTAAAACTTATAGCTATCCAATCGCTTGATTAGTTTGGTCATTAGCTAAATGTGTATGCGTTCACTCGGACCTAGTCGATTCCTATAAATTACCAAATATGACGCATCAAAATGACAGGCAGGAAAGGTAATAGAAGTATTTCAATAGATATGTTTCATTTTCGTGTATATGAGCAAAGCACTTGAAGATCCTTAAACTCATGGTTATAGCCGATAAATGCCTTACCTTTGAGTTTATTTTCATCTCGGTTACTAAGTTATTTGTTTTTTCTAATGAAAACAATTATGACACAATTCTTTTCCTATTTCTGTATTCCACTGTTGAAAAATTAATGCGGCAAAAATGTAACTTCTCAAATTAAGTAAATTCTTCGTGGTTTATCACTGTTATTTGTCCATTCGAGTGCTTAATATTGAAGGTATGCACAGCTTGTAGCACTTTTTCTTCACTGAAAACTCTGTACCTCCATTACTTATGTTTGTGGGCGTTCGATTAATGCAAACTTATATTTTGCAACCTTTGTAATACGCTTTTGCATGAAGAATAGTTGTTGAATTTAAATTTTGGCCCAGTGTACGTGACGAAAGACGATTTTCATTCAAAGCATATAAATAATTGCTTTGGTAATCCATTAATCTGTATGTCCATTACTTATTCACTTAAGTCTGTCTGTCTGGCAGTTACGCCTCTTTGAGAGACTTCCATGAGACCTAGTAAGTTAGGATAAGGCAGAAATACAGATGGCGACCTAAAGCCAACCAAACTACTGCAAATATCCCGAACAACAATTTGAAGGTGTTGTTTTAACACCACATTGTTAACTTTTATACCCACAAGAAAAGCAGTGAACCTTTGTCGAGGTTCTCATTTTTTATTTGTTTGATTATTCGCACTCAAGGCATGAGGTTGATACTTTCACTGTTGAATGGCTAATATAATGGTAGTCTATAGAATACAGTTTGTAATTCTTGCCTTCATTTTTCCTATATGCTTCATTTTTGTCAGTAACTTTAGTTTTTGGCCCTTAAGTAGCCCATTTCTTTACTTTTTGGCAAAATAATTTTTATTATCTCCTTGGAAACCACAGCATGGCCTTTCAATGCGAACAAATGCCCCATTCCTTCATGAGGTTTGTTATGTGATCAATTTGACAATTACGGTGGCATTTTGGTATCCTAAATGGTATATTCATTTTGCAATTCAACATTTGGTGGTTCTCAATCTAATCCATATAGTCCTACTAAATATTTTAAATATGTTTTTCTTCCTGCTGAATTTCAACCGTCACCCTATCCTATTAGTTTATTAGTTCTATTTCCACCGAAACCGTTTTATCTAAGTTTAAAAATTCCTGAAAATGTTTGGAATGGAACTCACGAATGGAAAAATTGAACTCACGGCCC
Source organism: Pyrrhosoma nymphula (assembly GCA_963573305.1). Taxonomy (NCBI): domain Eukaryota; kingdom Metazoa; phylum Arthropoda; class Insecta; order Odonata; family Coenagrionidae; genus Pyrrhosoma; species Pyrrhosoma nymphula. Next base: position 46,764,754 of record OY754334.1, read on the forward strand.
TCGGCCATAATCACGCCAATTGCAGCGTTCATTAATCTGAGAAAATGTTTTCCTCGGAACAATCCAATTACTAGGAGGCATTTCAGTCTAGCACTAATCCTTAGAAAACTATGGGCAATGATTATTTTAAGCAATTAACGTACATTTTTCACATGAATTAAGTATCAACTCTGGCAGTGAGATGTGTATGTTTACGGTAACTACGGGTTATTCAGTTTTACAGTTTCGTGCCGTTAACAATAATGAACATAGCTGCTCTCTGTTAATTAAGATTCGCGTAGGGGAAGTACGAGATACTAAGTATTAAATATAGGTCGAGCAGAAGCACTAAAACCAAGTGCATATGCGCCTGAGAGTAGATAAACGTGTACTGTGTTGGCAGTTTCCAGATCCGAGGGTGGCTCAGAGATAACTAAGCTACTGCAAAGAATCAGGAAGAGCTAAGTACAAAGTTTGTGATGGTAACTTTAAGTGTCTTCATGGAGAACATGATTAATGCTCAGTAAAGAGGGTTAAGGAGAAGAACTCGCTTTGAATGTAGGTATCCGAGTATTCACCAAATAAGGGATTTAAGCTGAGAGCTAGGATGTAGTCGTAAAAGTTATCTCGATTTTCAATTAGATGACTATATTCACCTACGTTCTGTTGAAATTAATCATTTTTAAAGTTGACTCTCGTTTTGATCTCGTTTCTAACCATTTTATACTCTAAGTTCATTAGCACATACTATCTGATCGGTGCTACATTTACAGGTCATTTAAATTTGGAAAAATATCTTTCGTCACCGGATCGGATTCAATTTAAAATATCGACATATCATGTGACTTGGATATTTTTTTCGTTTTAATTAATTTTAGAGCTGATTATGGATAGACTGAGTGGCATCAAGAAATTAGAGGAGTGAGGAGGTCGTGTTCTATGTTTTTATTTAATATCACTCATTGCCTCTCCGGTTGCTTCCTTGTATAAAAAGCAATTAATAAAAAATTTCTCATTTTTTTGGAAATTTCTAAATCTACGAAGACATTGGCAACAGTGTGATCTTTAGTGCGAGCTTTTCCTTCGAGTATTGAAGTAATTTTTCACTCTTTGATCGATTCAGTGTTAGACAAAAATGCCACTAACGCTGGAGTCGAGAATGAACGCATGAAAACGCTTTATGTGACTTACTATGAATTCTTCCTATCGTCGCAAATTAGGGAATTTCCCTCTCTTATCTCACAAGCACTTTTTATGAATGCAGAATATCCATCAGTGATCTATGGAGGAACATTTTCGGATACGTTGAAGAGAATTCGTTAATTCTGTCCCTCGTTTGAGTTATTTTCACCAATGCATCTTCTCTCCTGAGTGTATCAAAAACCTTCACCTTCGCTGATAATCAGTCCACATTCAAGCAGTCATAGGAACTCTTGCAAGTTAAGAATCTGTTAATTTGAAAAAGCTGAGGTCTTACTTTAATTAACGTGTGATAAGTACCCGGTTGAGCAAAATCTTCTGCGATAAACCGGAAAGAATCAATCAATATTCCGTAATCAGGTATCGGGAGTGAGAACAGTTATACCCTTAAGATGCCTCTGACATCTTCGATTGGCCTGGTTTTAAGGTGAATTGAAGTCGGTAGCCTCAGTCTCATTATTGGAAAGAAACCATAATCTATAATGGCCACTCAGAAATGTTCACTGTCTCATTAACGAGAATTTTTTAACGCTGACTCTTCGCAGGTATCCGTCATCTTAAATCTTCGCAGGTATCCGTCATCCTTTCTAAGTTAATAAGGAGCTTCGTAATTACAGCTTAATTGATAAACTCGAGTGGGACATTTGCTTTCAGATGTAAATGGTAGCGTTTTGAGTACTCCCAGAGCAAGGGGTTTCCTGTCATGCGCTAATTTGCACTATACTTCATATTCTTCTCATCAAGACCCTTTTACACCACAGCCATCCTAAGACTTAGGTGGACTACCGCTTCTTTGCAGAACATTCAATCCACTATCATGTATCAGTTTAGTTATTCGACTCTCATCCATTCCCTCAACATAGTCAAACCAAACCAAAGCACGCTAATTTTATATGCAGCCATTACTGGCGCATCCAATCCGCATTCTTGCTTCACCCACTCATTCCTAACCCTATGCCTTCTATTAATAACAGAAAAATAGCTCATTCTCACTGCATAAAGCATGCCCTTTTTATCCAAATTTCACTGCCATACAATAAAGTTGAGAGAAGTACACTTTTGCCAACTGCGATTTTCGCTTTTATATACAAACAATCCTTCCTTCTTATGCTCCACAGACGTTGCTCCTGGTACGATGAAGAAGAGGGGCCAATCATAAGGACTATTGAAGAAGGCATAGAATGGTACCATTAGATGGTAGATAGTATTGTAGGAGGAAGGGGAATTTAGAGAGAATAATCATTCAAGGAAATGAAATAGGATAGGATAGCAGATGGTGATCTATCATTAACTAGTCTAAAATTAAATTCATTGGTAGCTTTTATGTCATTCCTAGCCCTAACTTTCCATTTTCAGATCGATTTCTGGACTTTTCTTCACCTCGTCCAGCTTTAAGTTTCTTTTACGTTCCTCATACCAAATGTCTAAAGTTCCTATCCTCTTCCATATTCTTCTAGCTAGCGTAGCGTATTTCCTTCAGTCACTATTTTCAGCATGATTTCATCTCTCAATATGCACCACTTCTGTTTTCTCTCCATGTATTCCGGTGGACTCGGAGCTAATTATATGACCTAGTTTTTATGTAAAGGCCCATTTTCGCCCTCCTCAAGTATTCAAACACAACCTCTCAATCCTGTGTGAATCTGTATTCAGTAAAGGGCTTTCTTTGCGAGTAGCGAATGCCCAACAGAAGTAAAGCCTGAGAAGTAATTTCGCGCAACATCCGAACGTTACCAAATAGCGCGCTTTTTATCCTCATTCCCCCTTTTTCCTATCAACGTGAATCCGAAATCCGGGAAGCGAAAAACATAATAAGAACAACAAATCTTACGCGGGAGACTCCAGGAAACGTTTTTGCGACTGTCAATATGCTTTGGGCACGGCATTAACACGACGGCACACACATTCAGAGCTGTACGGAATACTTTTTTTATCCTCTCATTCGGCGTCCGGAATTTCGTTTTCTTTTCCTTTCGCGGCTCAGAGTTTGAGCCAGCGAGTTAAGTGTAAATCCTGGACGATTTTGCTAGGCCACGCTAATCTCATCTTTTGCTCCGTTCAGAAGCGTTTGAGGGTTTTATTTTGCTTCATCTCCGCGTTTAGAGCGGGGTCACGCAGGGCTTGGAAATTCGCATTACACAATAGATTCTTTGCCAAATAATCGAAGTGGCTGGTCTACTCGCGTTCACCCTATCCGCTCCTCGCGTTGCATGGCAACTTCTCTCCTTCCCGAGGCCTCTCCCGTCAACGAAGAATGTCCTCCCAAGGCTGATCCATAAAACACTCTTTACGGTGTCCGAGATCCCGACTCTTCTCCTACATCTACCTCGCTGGCCGAAATTCTCTTTTGCATTTATTCAGCATTTCATCTCAGATTAAAAAAAAATATGTATACATAAAAATATTTATTTATTTAGCTAATCTCCATTTGCCTTCCTATCTGCTCGACTCATCCTTTACATTCTTCTTCAAATTTGCATGCCACCTATTTACACTCATCTTTTGTCATTACAGACCAAATTTCGGAGCCGGCTTTCGTACTCTCGGAACCATAATTATTTTTCCCAGTTTTTCAGCGTTATGGCTAGAAACATTCTCCTATCCCGGACGGTATTGCCAAAGGGTTTACAGTAATCTACTGAATGTATATGTAGTTTGCTTGAATTTAATCTTGTTGATTGATTAAGAAACTTCCCTACGGTGATATATGAGGTCAACGTGGCAGATTTTTGCAGTGGCTGTGTGTTTATTATATAATGATTTTAAAGAGAGTTATTGGAGGTACTCCTGCAGGGGAGTTAGCAATACGAAGGATAATGGTATTCCCCTGTTCTTGTGTTGTGTGATGTGTATTATTATTGTGGTAATGCATATGTTAGGGTATGCTCACGATTGAAGTTACTTAAATTCCTCCAGAATTTAACATGTGAAGGGTCTTTTCTCCTCAAACGCTTTCTTTCATTATCTCAGGGTACGTCCTACCTGTTTTCATCCCATCCTTAAAGCATATTCTAATTCTTCCTCTTCCCCGCTAATCAAACTTCCTCCGAAATAGAACTGCCTTCAGCATTCTATCACCTCTCATTAACAGTTTCAGCCACATATTCTGTTACCTCTCTCAGTGTTCTTCATGATTCTCCTCTCCTTTTGCTCCAAATCAATGACTTCCTCGTTTGTCTTACTTTCCGTCCCACATCTCAAACTCCGTCAGCTTTTTCTCGTCTTCCTTTCTCAGAGTCAACGTTTCCATTCCGTGCAACTTCACACCACATACAAAAACCATTTTTCAGCCTCTTCTCAACATTCCAACTCAAGGCACCCATCATCGAGTACCTCCTATTGCATGAACCTTCTTTTGAAGCGGTATTCTCTTTCGAACATCTTTTCTACTGTGACCATTTTCTTTGGACCTACGGTCTCCTACTCCTAAGACGAGCCTCACTTTTTTCCAAGAGAATATAATTTATTTTGTTTTCTTATGACTAAACGCACAGTGAGGAAGATGATATTGACGGAGAGAATAATCAACGGTAATTCCTACGGAGTGTAGTAAAGAATATAAGTAAAATGAATTATCTGAAAACTAGGGAAGACAAACTAACTGAGTGCACTTTGTGATGCACTAGCCTTTTGAAAAAAAAGTTATTGAAGAAGTATTCAAATATGATATTTACAGAGTAACATCACGGATGGGATACATCAGGAAAATTATAGAGGTCGTAAAATTAAACAATTATGTAGAAACGATGCGGTTGGAGCAGAATGAATGGGATTGAAGAGAATTACTTACCAATATTTGGGTTGGTGACGACTGATGATAAATCATTTATGATCTTTTCCGAAAAAAATTGAAAAATAATGCTGTTTAATGCTAATACTTTCATCGTTAGCATTACTTAAGTTGTGATCTTAATGCACATTCGCTCATTTTTTGAGCAAAGATTCTAAGGATTCTCCTTAAATTGTGAAGCAAAAATATATTTTTCTGCAAATATTTCATAGCAGTATTGTAATCACGACGTTTTATGCGCGAAATATATTTTTTAATGTATCAAAAATATCTAAACCCTGTTAAAGAAATTATAACCGTGAGCAGTAGTAATACGTGATGGAACGGGTAATTTATAACGTTTAATGGAACAGCCTACGGAGCTTTACTTATGAATATGTTTTATTATATTTCGGAAAAAGCTGACTGCTCCTCAGATTTGAAACCTGTCCCTTACGTGTAAATGATATCATTCTCCTGAGATTTTGCTTCACTTTCTTTGCTCTGTGATTTTTTTTTTCAGTTTGATGAAGCCCGTTGGTGACGGAACTAGGTTCTTTCACTACGACCGCACTCTGCAAAGACGGAAGATCCTTGAAAGCGCAACATTGTCGGGGAAAGGTTCATAAGCCAACAAGGTAGCGGAGCGATAGTGATATTTATAGCGTGGCATGCGTGGGAGGAAGGCCTCCACAGAACCATTGAAGGGATAAATTCAGACACGTGAGGAAGACGTTCGCGTAGCTCTTGACGGACGGTGCTAGAATTTCTTCGCCCCAGCCACAACACCACCCCGTGCTTCAATGAGCTTTCTTTCCCCGGAAGGAAAGCCGGAGCCGGATGCATTTATGCAGCAAGTATAGGTAGATATATGAATACAAAAGCACACGCACACAGGCTCGCTTGGTTGGAGAAAAAGACGTCCATCTTCCCACGCGGCGTGAATCGTCCCATTTGGACGGAGCAGAGGATAAGGGGATTGTGCCCGAGGCGGCACGTGTAGGGATTCTTTGGAGAGGGGGGGGAAGGAGGAGACGTTTTCTTCTCAGTGTACGGCTCGGGATCCATAGAGGGAGAGACGGATGGATGGAGGGAAGAGGAATGGAAAAGAGAGGAGAAACGATGACTAGAACAGAGCGACATTTAATTTTCAACGCAGCATCCTTGTTGAAAACGTTTATCCACAAAATACGGGACATATTTCGTATAACTAGGTATTGCATCAAATCGTGAGGTGGGCGTTTTCCATTCGCTATAGTCCGCTGCTCTTTTTGCAACATTGCGCTGTTTTTTCCGTTCGTTTCAGACCCTGCGCACTAGGCAGCGCACTTCAATATAGATGGGAGACAGAGGTGATATTTGCTAAGCAATATAAGAACCTCGATAAATGCAATGTTGATAGTTGTGTTTGGTATTGATATTCAGTTAAACCGTAAAACATGACCAATTTAAATGTTTTGTTCACTCTGGGGTAATAGGCTTGCGTTTTTAAATACGTGTTGGAACATATTTTTAAACTAGTCAGAAAACACTCGGGCGTGACTATTGTGGACTCAAAAGCTTCTATCTACAGGCAGGGCATTTCGCCACCGCACATCGATCCATTCATCGTCTTTGATGTGTGTTAAAGTATGCTATGTGTTCTGATCGGCGCTTACTTCATCACCTTGAATGGAAAACTCCAGATATCTTATTACTCCACTAATCGCAATTGGATGACGCCTCATTGCATACAATATTGTGTGATAATATTTCGATTTATCACTCATCGCATGAAACAATGTGATTGCTACGATTGCCCGAACCTAAAATCGATAATCTCTTATATCTCATTTCGATCTGAGTTGCATGGTATCTTAATTGCACGATACTGCATTGGACGTAAAATGTTGTAATTATAATTAGCTATTAAGTGCATACAGATGGCTCTAGTATCATGAAACTTAATAAACAAACGCATAAGACAATAATATTATTGATGGAAATATTTGCGCAATATAATATGCAGGCATGAAATATTTCTAAAATCATGGGTAACTCTTAATTAAAAAATAAGTGCTTACTTTTTTTGAACTTCTTAAAAATAAAAAATAAAATTACGGTATGAAATGTTCATTAGCAGCTGACATCATGTGCGGAACAACAAAATATTTGTATTAAATTTGTTTTTAGGAAGTGGCGATACAAATAGAGTGGAGCGGATCTGCGGATCGGGACCGAAAGGCCCGAAAAGAAAGGTTCTATTAACTCGTGTCATTTATGACATTGCGTGAAAAGGCAACATCCAGATCATTTCGTCTGAGCCATAAGCGCTGAATTCCAAATGTTAAAATAAATGAATAATTCTTTTTTCTCAGGCTTTGTCAATTCCTTGTTTACGGAACATACTATTCATCTGAAATGACAAATGACTTTATACTTGTCATTTCACTTAAATTTATTGAATACAGGCCCTAGATTTTCACATTACACGTCATCACCAATCTGTTGGTGATGACCAACGTCAACGTCTGGTATTCAATAAATTTGTGCAGAATCAAAACGTTTTTTTATGTCTTTTCAAATGAATAATCATCTCTATGCAGGATGTTTTCTTCGAAACAAAGCCATTTAATGAAACGTTTTTGCGCTTTTCAAAGCATTTCAATTTTAGTTTCCTGTAAAACACTAGCATGCTCAAGGCGGGGACAAACCAGTACAGCTTACGATTATATTACAGTTTAAAACTCGCATTGCATTACACTTGGCGTGATATCACTGGGCGTCGCTCATTGAGTGTCAAATCGTGATATCGAATAGCCGTTAATAGATGAAGTTATATTGCAATGCAATATCCCCGGCACATCGATGTCGACGCATCGCAGTGTCGCGCTGCCGTGAAGACTAATGAAGGAGGAGAAAAGAAGGAGAAGAAGAAGGAGAAAAAGGGAGGAATAAACGGCTTCGGGGAGGACGTGATTAAGAGGAGCGGAGACGGAATGATATGTGAAAGATTGGAAGGGGAGGAGGTGAGAGAGACTGAGAAGGAAAAGATGTGGAAAGAGGTCTCAGAAAAGAGAGAGAGCTGTTGAAGGAGTATTTGACGGGAGATACGGGATGAGGGTTGAGTACAAGAATGGAGCAGGGAGGAGAAGCTCATGGGAAGGGTAGCGTCGTAATGGTTTGGAGGAGGAGGAAGGAAGAGTCCGTGTGTGTGTGGCACATGGGTGCGGGAGAAGGGAAACCGTGGAACAATAAGAATAATGGCATATCCGGCGGAATGAGTGGGCTCCTTATTTCTTTTGTCTCCTTTGAGAGAGGGAGAGAGTGGAAGAGGGAGAGGAGATGCCAGTGTACGCATCAGGCGACTGCGTTTTGGTGGTTTGGCCGCCCTGATTGAGGGATTAGATTCTTTCTTCAGTCTCATCCTCCTCTCCGTGAGTATTTTTTTTTTCTTCGCCGTAGTCAAATTGGAGATGGGGATAGGGAGGGGTGAGGTTTGAGAGCTTCCTGCGCGCGGGAGAAGATGAAAGGGAATCTTGAGAGGAGGACTCTACTCTCAGTGCCACGACGCGTGAGGATTTCCGCCGGGACGATGCGATGGGTGTCGCACGAGGAAGGGGAAGAGACTAAGGGAGCTTCGTTGAGCTCAGCGGAGTGTACCACCGAAGCGCAAAGAACCCACCGTGTCCTCCCTTCAATATCTTCTCACTTATTTTCCGGCGTAAATTGGAGAATGCCCTCCTCGTGACTTCATAAATGTGTAACGTTCATAAAGGCGTGTGGCATGAAGATTCTGTGAGAATCTTTTGCATACAGGAAGGATTTTTTCCAGACTCGGCTCAGCTACGGCGATATGCGTATGGATTCTCCTTTTTCTTCCATCAGTATGGATTACTGTTTCCAAAAGTTGCATTAAGCAACAATTGTCGCGGATCAGAAATGAGTCTCGTCCTAAGAAACTCAGGGTTGGGGAAGAATTTCTAAGATGAAGTGCACATAAACAAGGTATATGTGCCATAATGAGTCTATTGGCTTATTTATGTTCATGAAGACTAGCCTGCATATTTTTTCTAATTCTTAGACATATTATGATAACATATATTTATAAACACACCCTAGATAAAATTGTTATAATATGAATAACGTCAACAGTTTCCAAGAGAACTCTCGAAGACCTGGAATCTCTGAAAATAAACCAATGTATACTTTTGGGAAGAACCATGCATGGGAGAACAGCGGTGAATGGGAATATGAGGTTTATGAACTTGATGAGTGCATCACTTCTGCTGCCTTCCGGCAAAAACAACGTTAGGGTACTAAATATTCCTCTTGTCAAAATTCGGACATAACCTTTGTGATCCTCTCATATCTCAGGAGTCTAAATATACAGAGATTATTTGCTGGTCTATCTTTCTGCATTTTATGTCTTTCCTCAGATGCATTATCGTACCCTTACCGTAGTTTCACTTCAATGTAATTCTGTAGTACATTATGTACTTGAACTGAAAGTAGAACTCTATATTTTTGCTTGAAGCTGCTTGCCTAGGTGCCATTTTTCTTCCTTATTTAATCAGATAAAAATACCCCAATGGGAAGTTTCTTACAGTTTTGCATTACCAATAAAAAAACCACATGGTAGGTTTGAGAGCTATCACTTTTCAATACCACCTTAATAGAAAGTTTGAAAATACTTTCTGTATCTAATTTGTAGTGTGATTTCATGATGATCTACGAATGAATGCATTGCATATATTGAGATTATAGCAATATAATTTGAAATATTTTCAGTTTGGATTATTTCATAATGAGGATAATTTTTCATTGCCTTTCTGTTGTGAAATACTAAAGTATATTTTTAGTACAGTAATCCCCTTAAATAAATTTTGTTGTTAATAACCAACATATTTTTAAAAATTTTCAATTGCTGTGATAGCCATTCATGAATCCAAGTGGAAAGTTTCCTTGGGAAATTGAGGAGAAAAAGCATGTGAATGCACTGCACGTCAAGTGTTACCCACTCCATGATTAGGGGTCGATACGTACATACCCATCACGCCATTCCCTTTTGGCGTAGGCAATGTCAAAGAATTGCTGTAAGGCCAGAGAAAGTGGCTTTATTTTTATAAATTCCTCCATGATGCTCTTTCCTTACATACTTCTTTCGCTTCTATTACATTAGTGCATTGCTTCATACTCTCTCTTCTTTTCTTAGGATCCTAATAGTTCTCCTCTCAAGAGTGTCTTCCATCATATTCACCCATGACTTTACCGGTCCACTCCTTGTTCTTGCACCACACTCTTATTAATCTTTTTCGTTATTGTACACTCATTTATCCTCTCATAATGGCCAAACCAACGAAGCACACCTTTTATATAAAAATCCTTTTCTGGAGATTATAACCAACATTATTTCAGGATGCACTCATATCTAACCCTTTCCATCCTACGTTTTCGTAAGTATTTCTCAGATATCTTATTCGCTCTAAGCCTACGTTTTTCCATTTCCCGACATCCATGTCTTGCCGACGTATAATAAATTCAGGAAGAGAACACTTTAGTACACTGCGATTTTCACTTCCCCAGACAAACATTCATTCCTCAATATGCTTCACATACTACCAGGAACGTTTCTTCCAGCATTCGTACGCCTTATTCTACACAAAGATCTCTATCACTGCTAGGAGTCGGAATGAGAAGCCTGTTGATACCACACCCGATCCTCTTTAGTTAAGTTAGAAAATTCCTTAGACCCTCTAGTTAGTTCCGAGTGTCGAACTAGTGACTGTGCTTCCTCCATCAGGGTATCGGTTTAGGGGCGTCCTTTTTTCTTTCTAAAGTTGCTAAAATGTCACGAGTTAGGTTGTTAGTACAAGTTATGCCATTAAGCAAGCGCATCAATTTTGTACGAGAGATACGTCGGATATCAATGTCAGCCAGCCAGTTTCGTATTTAGATAATAATATTGATTCTTCATCACCGCGTTGGAAACTTATGGGAGTGAGTGACATGAGGAAAGTTTGTAAGGTATTAAGTGGTGAAGAGCTCGATTGGAAAGCTCGAAATACAGTAGTTAATGTTTGTTGCTCGAGTTGGATAGAGAGGGGTAAATGAAATGAAATACTGCAGAATCTTAATTTTTATAATGAATAACAATCGTACCTGATGATCCCAAAATATAGTTCAGCATTACAGAACGAGAGTTTATTGGATGGTGAGTATAATTTTATTTGTGTGTTCAATTTCAAAAGTTGAAACCTCGCCGAAGTTATTCCTGAAACAATGGAGTTAACAGCAGTAACTCTGCAAATAGCATCATATGGAATTCAGTAAACTCTTTTTTAGCTATCGTGACTTGCTCTGCTATCTTCGTTTACGGAATATACCTACAAAATAACCCGAAAAAATTGTAAGGGCAAACAATAATTCAAACAGTTTTATGGGCACAAAGGGTAAAATTCACCAACAATATAAATGGAGAACAACAACTGATCTGTGTTATAAGTGCGGTACTTTTTTATTCTCACTTATCGTTTTACACTCGCGTAGAAAACGAAGGCTTTCAGAAAGCACAAGGTAAACGAATAATGAAGGAGATTGGTACTCCGCGAGAATGTCCATCTCACTTAGTTATGATTTTATAAAGGTTTATATCGACGGAAACTGCAATTTACTGCATTATGAATTCAGTAATCTGTGTTTTAGCTATCTTTACTTGCTCCATTTCTCCGTTAGCAAAACATATCTACAATATACCCCGAAAATAGGGGAAAGGCGTTTAAAAGATGTTTGACCTATGTCAATGGAGCGTACTTGTACTTTGTTGTGCTATTGTGTGAATAATGAGCGAGAGACTCAGTGTCTATCCCGCTAGTATTTACGATTTTGGAAAGCTTTTGTTTTTCTTTAATTATATCAGCTGCTTTCCATCTCTTATGATACAATAAGTGAAACCTTTTGACTTCGATCAGGATATTACGATCTCAAGTGAGTAAAAAAAAATAGCAGAAAGGTGTGCTACTTTTTTCTTCAGTGTGTCGTTCACTTGACGTGATATACTGAGCTTTTCTGTACTTATTACTTTCACAGCACCGAAAGGGATGAAATTACGGCCATAATATTCGGTTCGTTTCACATTGTTTCTTACGTATATCTATATTCTCTTTAGATAATTTTCACCAATATGAGCAAAGCTCTTTTCGTCTCTTTAACAATTATTATGGAACAAATTATGGAACGCATCTTTCGAAAACGTCTTTCATAAATAGTTGCATAACTCTTGAAACCAAACAAATTCCGTTATCTTTCTAATTATCGTAATGAAAGTGCGTTCAATGGACGAGTCGAGAATGGGTAGAGCTTCGGTAGTTGCAGTTTTTACCATTAGGGTACTCCCTCCTGTTGTGGGATAGACCAGGTTACTGTCCCATGTTAATGTGTGGGGAAAATCTGTCTACCGTGTGATATTTGATTATTACTTGATGATACAAGCTCCTTGTTGCATTAAAATTATTTTATATTAATTGGAATGGAGGAAGGAAAAATTATTGGCGTCTCTTGGACGAAGTCACTGGAAATCTTGAAGCATTTTGACATACGTTGCGGCTTCAAGTTTGTGGGAAGTTGCGGTAGCGAGAGGCTTTCCAAGGAAGGATATAATCTTTTTATTTCGTCCTACTACAGGGAGGTATATACATGAATAACGGAGTATGATACGGTTTTTGTGAAGGCGTATATTAATAATTATTATTAATTAGTTCGTATTTTAAAATTACATCATGTATGTATGATGTAATTATTAGTTAGTGGATTTCTTTCCGCTGCGACGATGTATTTACATTTATTTTTATATGAACTTGAAGCAATCACCATATACCTCTTAATTATATACACCTCTACTTTAATTGAGTACTTACCCTAAATTAAAAGTCTATAAATGACGGCATAACAGTTTTTCTCGCTGACATGGAGTACCCGAGAACACGGTCGCAAAGTTCGTGGAAGATTTATGTAATCGAGACATGAACCGAAACTTGAACCGAAACTGACGAATATAGAAAATGAAATACCCTTGACTGTATGAAAACATTTTTCGATTGCTGTACTTGCATCTTGTTCTTGTGAACACAACGTCCGTATTTATATCTTATACACTGTTGTGGCTGTGATCCTTTCAGCTCATAGAACACAATGTGTTGTTTGATATCTTTATAATGTGAAGTACAAGCTCTGCTAATTTGTTCCTTCCCAATTTAGACTCGTTAAATGCGTGCACTCTTTTACCTCCTCCACCATTTAATTTGTGGAATGATAACCCTGGTATTTTTAACTTTTGCAATAAAGAACATCACAGTAATGCACCACTTCTCGCAATTAATGTAAAATTGCTGTGGATCACAATTCACGGAAACGAGGAACTCGGCCAATGTATCCCACGATACGGCTCGATTGTTGCTGCCACGTGACCGTGTGACGTATTCGCTCGACTCGTTCATTGGCTATGAAATACAAAATTCACGTTTTTGATGCCTTGGTAGGTGGTAAAAAGTTGGAAGTTTACTTACCCAGCAGAAGAATGAAATGTTGGCATGATTTGTTTGAAAACATCTTTAATGAATTAGTTTTGTGGCTCTTGAAACGGTCGAATAACATTATCTATACCACTGTCGCGATCGTAGCAACTTGCCACCAAAATAGAGACTCCCACGGCGAACTCTTCCGTCCTCTCTCCGTTCCCATTTGAAATGATCTCGTCCCCCAAGGGCACCGCCATCCCTCGTCTCTTTAACATTCCCACCGTCTAACCCACCTCCCGCTCCCGTCACTACTTCTTACCCCCTCGCCCGCCGTTCCCTTTCTCCGCACACCAACATCATCTCTCACCAACCCCTCGTCGTCTCAAGACGCATTATCGTTCTTCGACCACTCTTCACTTGGCACGGGGGTGGGTGATTACAATTCCCTTAATTGGTTGTGACTGCACCCGCTGCGCCCTCGGATGGTTTTTGGGGGAGGGAGGGTTGCGGTTAGTGCTGTATGTGTATGTGGTTCCAACAACGGCCATCTCGCATGAATGGAGTGCTATAGAAGTGAGAGTTGGATTGGTATTGGGGGTTATGATGGGAATATCAAGAGAGTACAAGGCCTGCTCGCGTGAACGCGCTTTGGGTGAGAGGAGAGGGGTTGGTGTACTCTTCGATGAGCATTTCACTGCTTATACCCTTGAGCCTTTCATCCCTCTTACCCCCAACTCTTTTAATTTTACATGTGCGTACTACACAGCGATTCGCCACACAGGGATGTAGCTTGGGGATGTATATATGTTCAAGTTTTGGAAAATAAATGCCGGGAGCGGTTCCTTCAGGGTGATGGGGGCATGGCCTTTTTCGTGAATATATCTGCTTTTGAGGGTAGTAACGCACTGTAACACTGTACATAAAACTTAATACGCGAATAAAACAAAATTCAATGGAAATCCGCACGCACCGCAAGAGAAAACTGCTGTGGACAAGCATAGAAAGTAACACGGCAGAGGTTGGGATTCGGATGGATTCCACCAAAGACTCGGGAGTGTATACGCAAGGATTATTTCATATTAGTTTAAAACTGGAGTCCTCTTTCACCATGCTCCTCGTGAGGGAGGGATGGTGGGTGAGTTTAGGGTGAATGGTAAAAGCAAGGGATCGCAGAGTAGAAGCTTGAAAAGAACCCCGAGGACCAGAAGAATATATTGTCCGTTCGCGTTATTAATGTAAAAATATTTTTAAAATGAACGTTTCTTCAAATTTCCACTGTTGCAATTCCACTACTCACAATATTTCAATATATACCAAGAATTCATATTGATCAATGGTTTTAATAAGTGGTCGATATTTTTTATTAGCATTATATGCATTGGTATTTCTCATTAGTATTAAGGGAAACTACCGAATAAGGCAGGTTTAAATGGAAGAAAGTAAATACCATCTAAATTTTAAATGTGCAGGGCCTTATCTAGCAATAATAAGTCTTTTCAAATCTTAGCGTATTTCCTACCTCTTCATTTTGTTTTAGGTGAATAATATATTTCTTCTCTTTCCCAGCTTACCCAACAGAATCCTCTCTATCACAACCTACAGCATCCCTTTGCCCTCAATCAACCGTTTTAACTACCTACTCTGCCACCTCTTCGCCTCCTCTAGAAGCTTCCTCCCCTAACACACCATACCAAGCACTTCGTTATATGTCTTCTTTTCTTTTTCCCATATTTTCTCATTCAATCAGAGATGATATAACCGGGCCATACTCTTCTCTTGAAGCAGTTTATAACAAAGCGCACGGTTTTTCTTGGCATACGAGAATTGTTGATTTCACATTTTAAATATTTCTGTTGGTTGCATCCAACTTTCGTCATACTAGATGTGAGGCCTAACAAGAGCGATGTATTTCCTATCTTCAACTTTTTTCGGTGGCTTTCCAACTATTCGCCTGACTAATGCTAGTCCCTATGACACTATGGACAGGTGCTTTGGGGTGAAAATTTTCCAAAGAGTGGATAAGGCTTGCGTATGCACGCTGTATGTTTGGTAGATCATTAAGAGTTGGTCCGCCGTCATCGATGAGCATATAGCTGCTTCCTCTTTGAGTATCTCAACCCCCTCGCCATTATCTCGCGGAAAACGTGTCGAACTCGTGTCCTTAGTACATCCGTACATCCGTACGGGTATCATCTTGGATCATGAACATTCCGAATCATCGTTATTCTTCATTCTGTAGTGTTTCAATACCAGTGACCTGCGATGCAGTTCCTGCGATGAAATAAATTCATGGTTCACTTAAACCTATGCACCGCCGTTCCAGCCGCTGCTATAATAGAGCGTATGGCCCGGTATGTCGGTTTACCAGTCAGGCACATAGGAGAGAATAGAGAAAAGGAATTTTGAGAGTAGGGTGATCCTTATTTTAGGCAAAAATGTTGATTTTACTTGGGACAACCCTGAAATATTTGTTCTATTGAGTAAAAAATATATCTTGCTAAATGTTAATGCAATTGGATTAAGCAAAGACGTGACTTATCGCAATAAATTTGTAATGTGTTGGTATTTTGTGTTGCTTTTGGTTATTCCCGGAGTAGTAGTGCATTTGGTGGTTTCTTTTTAATTTACTGTTGATAATTAATTGTTTTTAGTCATTAGATATATTTTACGAAAATTAAAATTGGATATATACTCGAAACCCATTCGAGATATTGACGTTTTTTGACGTACCTGTTAGGTACTATGTTATATGTAGAAGTTTCAACGAGGCAATGATCGCAGGAGTTCCAAATCGTAAATGCATTGCCACGTGAAAATTGAAGTTGGTAATAATTCACAGAGGTAATTCGGCGGTCGTTCACCTCCATGCTGCATTTCAAGCGCATATTTAATGCGGCCATTGTCGGCAGTTGCTTCCCTTTCGCAATACCATCCACGCTTTCAAAGTACCCCTCCTGTTCTCACGTCGTCAATTTTCTTTCTTCAATTTTTTGGATGTGTACTGGATGCCATTGCCAGGGGCATGTGCAACGATATTTCCCATGCATTTTATAGCTATGCGATGAATTTGTAAACGAAAACCACATGGAAAGGCCTTATTAAACCTCATAATTTTCACTTTTCCGGCGACTATTGCTTTGGTTTTTCTTGCTTTATAAAATAATATTGCGTAGCTCAGATTCATTGTATGTTTAGATGATTCTAAGAAGACCAATTTCAACGACTAGTAGGTTTAGATGTCTGTTGAATGTCGTCTTAGTCGTGCGGAACAGGAGCGGCTACGTAATACCATTGAGATCCGTGGTTTTCCATTTTTGGACAATGAAAATGTTGAGCAACTCGTTTGTAAAGTGGGGACCGCATTGGGTGTTAAAGCTGACCTCTGCGACACTGAGTATTCTTATCATACGCGACCTAAACGCCCATCTGACTCCTCTGAGTTCCTGAAAACATCTCCTATAATAGCTCGTATCGTAAGCTCCCGCTTAGCTACGGGACTTATTCAAGCGAAGAGGAAGAAGACTATCCTCACTATTGGTGACTTAAACGTAGACCTGGGTCCAAGCAACCTCGACATCTATGTTAATGAGTCACTATCTCCGCAAAATAGAAAGTTATACACTGCTGATAGGGGTCTAAAAAAACGGTAAAAATCGATATCCGTGGGTACGAGACGGTTGTGTTTGCCCGTGTGGAAGATGGTAGTGAGCGGCTCCTCATCGCCTCGGAAAAAGATTTGAAAAATCTGTATTAACATGAGGCTCCCCCGCTACCTCATACAGTTCAAGGGTCTCAAAGCGAAATTAATATCTGCCTTGTAAACTGCCAATCTCTAATGCGTCATATTGATGAATTTAGAATACATTTTTATTCAAATCCCGTGGATATTATCTGCTTGCCTGAAACTTGGCTAAAACCAAGTATTTCCGATGCGAAATTAAACTGGATGATTACCATTAACCTCGACATGATAGAATTGGTAAAGTTGGCGGTGGTGTAGGAGTGTTCGTCCATAATCGACTGCATTCAACAGTCCTGGCATCCTCGCCTCATATATATGAGACGAGACCAGAATTCATTGTTATGGAAATAGAGGGGGTAAATCACTCAAAACTTTTTTGCTAATTGTTTATCGACCACCAAAGGTTGGTCATACCTCGGATATTGAAAATTTATTTCTTAAATTTAGTCCCATTTATAAAAGTATTGTGATAGTTGGAGACTTTAACGCTGACATGATTTGTGAAAATTATTACAGTTCATATCTGTATAACTTTATATATTCCAATGATCTTTATCTGCTCCCCCTAAATGCTACCCATCATACTGAAAAAAGCCATATGCTTCTTGATCTCTGAATTTTAGACTCATCAAAAAAAGTTTCCTCTTTTGATCAGTCGCCTGTTTCTTTCCTCTAGGCCCACGATAAGATTTCCATGACATACAAATTCAACATATCAAAGGCATGTCCACATCCAATCGTTTTTAGAAGTGAAAAGCATTTTGATGTCGATAGTTTCCTGAAATGCTTGAAACTGACTGGAAAATAATGCTTGACTCTCCAAACGTTGACGCTATGTTAGAGCGTTTCAATTCAATCCTTTTGACCTGCCTTGATCGTCATGCTCCTAAACGAACAATTCAACCAAGGCGACCGATAGCTCCATGGATCACTTCAGAATTAAAGGAACAACTTATAGTGGGAGATAGACTTAGACGAGCATTAATTCGAACGAAGAGTGACCATGTACCATGCATTTTTGAAGCAACGTAATCTTGTTAAACGCTTGGTGTCGAAGGCTGAACAGCAATACTATATGGCAACTCTCTCAACACTCACGAACTTTACTGACCTCTGGAGAGAGCTCAAAAACCTTGGATTACTCCGACAGACTGATCTAAGCCTTGATTATTGTTTTTCACTCGATGAATTGAACTGCCACTTTGCATCGAGTGGTTATTCCTCGACTAATGAAATTTATGACCCTACTTTCAACATCCAATCCCTAGATATTCTGGTTCCCTTTCATGGTAATAATTTTTACTTTAATTACATTGCACCCGATGTTTTGCAGAATGTTTTACGTAATGTTAAATCAAATTCTGTCGGAATCTATGATATATCGGACAAATACTTAAAAGCCTCATCTTCAGCCACGATTTCTACTCCACTCGACATTTTTAATTCGTCGCTGATGTCTAGCACGTACCCTTCAATTTGGAAGTCATCCCTGATACGGCCCATCAAGAAAAATAAAACCCCATCTTCTCCGAGTGATTGCCGGCCAATATCCATTCTCTGTGCAGTCTCAAAGTGCCTTGAAAAGATAGTCTTTCAACAGACAGTTGATTATCTTACAGCACATCAATTGTTCGATCCATTTCAGTCGGGTTTTCGCAAAAATTACTCGACGCAGACGGCCTTGATTAAAGTTACTGACGATATAAGGTATGCTATCGACAAAAAGATGGTGACTACTATCTTGGTACTTTTTGATTTTAGTAAAGCCTTCGACCAAGCAAAATACACCTTGCTGTTACAAAAATATGATATCATGTTCCTCTCTAAATTGGTTTTATCCCTACCTGAATGGGCGTCGTCAATCGGTGAAAGACTCGAAAGGAAATCGATCTGATTGGTTAACTATATCATGTGGAGTACCACAAGGATCTGTCCTAGGACCACTGTTTTTCTCGTTGTATGTGCGTGACCTTCCAAATTGTAGTACTCATTGTAAATACATTATCTATGCTGTTGATCTGCAGATTTATTGCCATTGTCACCCAAACGATGTCAGCGATATTATCAAAAAGGTAAATCATGATGTTTCTGCCATTGCATCTTATGCCAAACTTAATTTTTTCCAGTTAAATTCCACAAAAACTAAATCTATGGTCATTGGTAACACTAAGGTCCTATCTAAACTAAATTTCACTATACTGCCTACGACGATGGTTCAGAATATGAGCATAACCTTCAGTAATAATGTGAAAAATTTGGGTTTCATATTAACTGCAAACCTTTCCTGGAAAAAACATATATCAAGTATATCCAATAAAGCGAATACAACGTTGCATCAATTAAAAATTCATAAAAATTTACTGCCTCTTCAACTAAAAAAGAAACTTGTGTGTTCTCTGACTACTGCAGCTTAGTGTATCATGATATAACTGAGGAATTAAACATTAAGCTACAGCGCCTTATTAACTCCTGTGTGAGATATATCTTTAACCTACGCAGAGATGAACACATCACCCTTTCTCCAAAAGCTCTCTTGGCTCGACATCAAATCAAGGATAAAATTTAATATGGCCTGCTTCATGTTCAATCTCGTTAAACATGGAAGTCCTGATTATTTGCTTAAACTCTTTACTCCAAGCTCCAACTCTCCAAATGTGGTTACTAGACTAGACCCAAGTTTCTTGTATACCCCTCAGTTTAGGACAACCACATTTCAGAGGTCGTTCACTGTGGCAGCTTTAAAACTCTGGAATGGATTGTCAAACCATGTTAAAGGCAGTGGGTTAATGAAAGTATTCAGAAAGAGGCTTTGGAGCCTTTTAAGCAGTGATAATAATTTGTAGCTACAGTTGTATAATTTATAACTATATATTGCCAAAGTAATTATTGTATAAGTATTTTAATATATTGTAGTCGATCATTGAAAGTGTTCAGAAAGAGGCTTGGAGCCTTATAGGCAGTAATAATAATTTATAGCTACAGTTGTAACTATATATTGCTCAAGTAATTGTTGTGAAAGTATGGTAATATATTGTAGTAGGTTTATGAAATTATTCAGAAAGAGGCTTTTGAGCCATTTAGGCAGTGATAATAATTTGTACCTACAGTTGTAAATATAGTATAACTATATATTGCTAAAGTAATTATTGTGTAAGTATTTAATATATTGTAACCATTGCATATGTATATTATTCATTCATTCATTACAGTAATCTACCGGTTAGAGGTAGGTTGTGATGAAAGTCAGAGAATATCCAACGAACTCTTACACGTGCCGTGGCCTTTCTACCTCTAGTATTTCTTTCTTCATCTCAGCATAAGTCCTACCTTTCTTCATCCCGTCCATAAAACCGATTCTCTTCCGTCCCCTTCCCCGCTTACCAAACATCCTTCCCTCTATCACGGCCTTCAGCAAACCATCGTCCCTCATTACCCCTTCCAGCCACCTATCCTGTCTTCCCCTAATCTCATCTATAATTTTCCTATCCTCGCCCACCATGTCAAGCACTTCCTCGTTTGTCTTCCTTTCCGTCCAACGCACCTTCTCCATCCTCCTCCACACCCACATCTCAAAAGTCTTCAGCCTATTTTCGTTTTCCTTTCTCAAGGTCCACGTTTCCGCCCCATACAACGCCACACTCCATATCAAGCTCTTTACTAGCCTCTTTTTTACATCCTTACTTAAAGTCCCCGTCATCAGCTCCATTCTATTATTGAACGCTTCCTTCGCTAGCGCTATTCTCCTCCTAATGTCTTTGCTACTATGTCCTCTTTCTTCTAGCGTACTACCCAAGTAATTAAATTGTTCTACTTGCTCCAGTTTGTGACCTCCTACTCTTATCACCAGCTTCGCTTTCTTTGTCCTACATAATCTCATTACTTTTGTTTTCCTATTATTTATCTTCATTCCGTATTTCTCACACTGCTTTTCCAGTGCATCTACTAAAGTTTGAAGTCCTTTCGATGACCGACTCACCAACGCCTGGTCGTCTGCGAATCTAACCGACTTTATCCACTGGCCTCCTACTTTCATTCCCACATCTAGCTCATCCCATGCCTCTCTTACCATTTCCTCACCATAGATGTTAAAAAGTGAAGGCGACAACGGGCTCCCTTGCCGCACCCCGCGACCTATAACTGCCCACCCTGATTCACCGTCCGCTACCCTTACCTGAGCCCTCTGCCCCATATATAAGTTTCGGATGAGTCTCCTATCGCGCCAATCTATTCCTATTTTCCCCAGTATCTGCATTAGTTTCTCCCAGTTTACTCTGTCAAACGCCTTTTCGAAATCTACAAAACAAGCGAAAACATCCTGATTATGCTCTATGTTTCTATCTATAAGTGTCCTCATTACCGCAATCGCATCTCTGGTTCCCCTCCCCTTCCTAAACCCAAATTGGTCATCGCCTAAATAGCACTTTGCTCTGCTCTCCAATCTTCTATTTAGTATTCTAAGCAACACTTTTGCTGCGTGCGAAATTAAACTGATTGTTCTATACTTCTCGCATTCTGACGCTTTCTTCTTCTTCGGGATAGGTATTAATACTGTTTTCACGAAATCCTCTGGCCATACTCCTTCCTCGTAGATCCTGCGAATAAGTTCGAAAATCGATTTTCTCCCCCTACTACCTAGATTCTTCAGTAGCTCCGAAGGTAGGTTATCGGTTCCCACGGCTTTTCTACCCTTCATCTCTCTTAATGCCCTCTCTATTTCACTCTCAAGTAACTCTGGCCCGAGGCTATCCTTATCTATTGTTCCTTCATCCTCTAGATCTAAGCTAAGGGGTCTATTCTCGCTGTCATATAGCTCCTCTACGTATTCTCTCCACCTTTCTTGGATATCTTCCTGTTCGATTAATATCTTTCTTGTTTTGTCCTTAACCTTTGGTATCGCTTGACCTCTCTTACCACCCGATAACATTTTCACCTTGGCGTACAAAGCGCCCACTTCCCCCTCCTCCTGCATCTTTTCCATTTGCTCACATTGTCCCTTCCACCAGTTTTCTTTTGCCCGATTGGTCACTCGCCTGCGTTTATTATTCAATTCCTTGTACTTCCTCTTCCCTACGTCGGTGTTCACGTTTTTCCATATTCTTCTCTCCTCCATTTTCTTTATCATTTCTTCTGTAACCCACTGCTTCTTAACCCTCTAAGTAACTTTAATTCTCTACATTGCAAATTGCATTGTTGTATACTGTATATCGCAAAATTGTTATATTTGTCAATACCACCCTGAAATCATATGCTTGCTTCCAATCCATTTTAAGTTATATTTTTTTAGATGTACCTATTTACAGTTTATTTTGCAAATTGTGTTAAGTATACCTGATTTCCTTTTTCATTTAATCTATATTGTATTGTATTTTTTTATGCTCAAAAGGAGAGCTACTCCTAGAGCAATAAAGACTATTATTATTATTATTGAAAGTATCGCGCATTAACGTTCCCTTTTAGAGCCTTTCTTCAGGACATCGGCACACTTTTCCCACATTATTTTCTTTAGATGCTCAGCTCCTCTATGAATTATTTGTTTTTCCAAATTTTTGGTCATTTTCTTCCTCTTCTTCGCGTACGTTTTATTATCCTCTCGAGAACTACTTCATTAAAACCTTTGATTGTCGTGCATCTTCTGTCCACCTTAATCTACCTAATTCGTAGTCTTCCTTTGCTCTATCAGAAGAATCACAAATGGGGGGAGAGGGTAAGAGAGTTGAATTTAAGCATTTTTAGAAAATTGGAGTCCCACCCTCCAAACGGGATTTATGTCGCGCAAACATTTAAAATTAGAGGCGTCGATTAACGCCAAAAAAGAAAACTGGTCGTATGTCTGGGAAAAACTGGTTTTATGTCAGTTTCGCATATTTTGTTTCAAGGTAGACCTTTATGCTTAATGCAACAATTTTCAAGATGGTAACAGTTAATTCTTAAAAAATATCCTTTTTATGATTACTTTTTTCCTTTCCAGGAGACGAAAAAATTTAATAGGATCAAAAAATTCACAAATTAAATTTTCTTAACCTCATTGGTGAAATTATTTTTCTTTACTAGTTGTTAGTGCAGATGTGGCGATATAGTGATACCGTTACATGACCACATAGATTGAAGGCTCTCTGCCATGCATGGAACTGTCATTAATAATTGGATGAAATTAAATTTCTAATTTTCCTTACGGCTTTGCAATTTTTGGTCAAAAACCTTTTATAAAATGTTCATTTCCGAATGCATGCATCGACAAAATCCTTCCATCTCAACGTGTGACCTACTACTTTGCCAGTTACTAGGTAAACGAGGAGTTGTGTTTTCCCTTCTGTATTAATGCAACGGCCACAATCTACTACATCCTGGGTCAGAAACCCCTAGGTGAATGCCGACCTGGTCAAATATTTAATGGTGGTACCGTGCCCATTTTGTGATGTGCGAAAGACACTGATGGAGGAAGCTCGTTAATTTGGAGCAACTCCACAGGAGGAACTAACTACTGGTGGGCACAGGAGTAACCTACTCAGGAGATGAAAGAGATATCACGAACAATCCATGATTTTAATACAAATGCAAAATATTTTATCTGGGAATTTCTATCAACTCTCGTTAATTGATACATTTAATTAAGTTATTGAAAGACTCCCAGGATTTTTAACCTAAATAGTAGTTGCAGTGATACCGTCAAATTTAATTGAGTATTTAGGGATTGAAAATGTATATTCAGAGTTAGCAATTACAATACATAAATACACACTCAGGTATTCATTCATATATTATAGATTGGCTTGCGTCATTATTATTTGCTTGGTGCTGGAGAACGTGATTCTGTGTTTTCAAATGTCCTGAAACCGTGCTTACGGTGAATAAATGCATTAAATTCAATATGATGTCTTTAGTATTTGGTTTTTCGGAATTCCTGTTTTATTATGTCCACAAAATATGTTGAAGGCATCTTTCATATTGTTGTTTTTGTAATTATTTCCATATTTTTCTAGGATACTAGTGTCATTTTAGCCTCCTAGCATTTTTCATGTGAATGTTTAGCCGCATATGATTGAAAAGATACTGATTCTGCGGTTTTTCTACTTCGTTGATCTTTCTTAATTGCTTGGTTGGTATTATGTGGTAATATTATTGAAATATCTGTTGGTTTAAACTATAAAGTACTAAATACTTTACCAACGCTGTTCAATCGATTAATAATTACTGAAATGTTTCATGCAAATTGATAGCTAATTGATTCTTGGTAAGCAGGGAGCCTCAGGAAATTCAATGCGTTTCAGCGTTTTCACGTTATCATTGCATAAGGAATGCAGTTCATATTTTCGTATGAATCATTCATTTTAGTCTCCTCTTTTTTGCGTCCGTGGTGAGATACACGTATTCTGAATGAGTACTGAACATTCTTTAGTTCAAGTAGAATAACTAAAAATTAAAGAGATCTATATCTACGTAGTATTCAGCAAACCACGTAAAGGGTGATTGGCATGGGGTGTGTTTAGGTACATAGAAAATGTGTTAATGCATTGTAACATACTTAATAAATTAACATCAAAACATAAATTTTTCAAACGTTTAAGGCAGGCCTGTGCTTGGACTCCTATTAATCAAACAATTAAATTTAAATTCATACCTAAAAAGTAATTTTTATAATACTAGCATTCGTCTACATGTAATTATAAATAACCCAAGAAAAAGAATAGGTGCAAGAATTTTTTGACTGGTACATGATAACATTTTAAGCTTTTAAATATATAATTTGTTTTAATTTTTAACATAATTTAACACATAATTATGTAAATTTATATACACGTGCAAACGAAAAACATGCAAAAATATTTTAGCATCTAAAAATATAATAACAAAGAGTATGTGGTATTACAATATATTTAAACAAGGCCTCTGAATTTTTTTGTTCAAGTCTAACATAGTTTTTATTTGAACTTAAATACTACCGAAAAATATTTATAAATCCTTTGCAGTACAAAAAAATAATTTTATTTTTATCCTATGTTTCCATGCTCAGCTGCGTGTGCGTGCCAGCGCTTTGGTGACATCAGTTTCTCCTCCGTTACATGAGGCGTCTTCAGGTCGAGTTCAGGTTGTCATCCAAGCGCTGACAAACGCATTTGAACCTGAAAACATGAGTTCCCGTACATCGAGCCACTGCGAAAACCTTCCGTCAAACATATTTTTATTTTTTCAAAAATTTGCCAAGGTTTTTTTTCTTTCATTTTAAT
Source organism: Pyrrhosoma nymphula (assembly GCA_963573305.1). Taxonomy (NCBI): domain Eukaryota; kingdom Metazoa; phylum Arthropoda; class Insecta; order Odonata; family Coenagrionidae; genus Pyrrhosoma; species Pyrrhosoma nymphula. The sequence continues at coordinate 46,790,164 of OY754334.1, forward strand.
ACCCCGAAGGAAATAATTTTTTTTTTGCAAGTAGGGGAAATTTCTCTAAAATAATGTTATATTTGGCTTTGGATTACTTAAACTATTTTTTTCACGTTTGTTAAATTCATTAGTACTTGGTTATTGACTTGCTTAATTTCCACTTCTAAAGGAAAAATTCTTTAATAGTTTGGAAAAGTGCGAGTAGCGAAGTGGTAATATGTTAAGATAAATGAACAATGGAACAGATGGACTGAAGCAATTTTTATGTATAGTTTGGAGTATTCCCTTCTGCATAAAAATCAATGTATTCATTGTATTTTTATATGCGCCCCCAAAACTATCAATAAGTAGTTGGAGCGAAGGCTTCCGTAGTGGCTTGAAGAACTAAATCCCAAGTTTTCAGATTCAACTGCGTTCGTCAGCGTTATGATGACAAGCGTTTTCTCCTCCGTTACAGGAGGCATCTTCAGGTCGAACTGAAGATTTTGTTCATTGGATCGTAGCCGGATTATAATGTCAGATTAGTGGCGCCAAAATACTTGCTCAATTCGGTTCTGCGTTTCTATTGGTTATGGGGTTGAATACCCTTTTCCATGTCGCTGCCAGTGAATGCTCATCCTCTCTGTTGAAATTTTCCGGATTCTTCATACTATCGATGGCCTTGCTAATCACCCATGGGAAGTATCTTCTTCCCTTCCTGATCACACTTGTGTTTTTCAAGTCAATATTGTGGCCAGGTTCTGACCAGACATGTGATGGCTGAGAGTTGGAAGACTTTCTTTTTCAGTGCTCTCTCGTTTTCCTTGATTCTAACTTGTACAGATCTCCTTCTTTGCCCTATGTAGGAGCACTTAACCTCGTAAACAACTTCATGTAGTTGTGGTGATGAGTGACAATGCATTGGTGAATAACCCGAAAATAGCTGCAAGAAGGTGAGATTAGCATGAAATACACTATAAGCCAATAAAGTTATAGAAATTGTTGGCATTCATATATTATTTGCAACATAATTGGGATAATGTGACACGTTGTTATAAAAGGAAAAAACTTCAGTGAGAAAAGGCTTTGTGAACGTCTCCAATGAAAATAGTGAATATATCTAAAGAAAGCTCGTTGGTGATGGTAATTTGGCTAACAAAGTTATGAAGAACCAATTAAATAAAATAAAAAGTTGAATATTAAAGATAACTTAATGTGAGAAGAGATGGAAGTTGGTAAAATATATAATATCAAGCAATCAAGAATTGAGAAGTGCTAGCTGTGAGACCCACTTGTTGAGGAGGGATGTTCTTTTTGATGAGGGATAGCGATTGTGTGGTGAGAAACTTGAATGAAAGAGAAAAGGAGATAGTGAGTGAGTGGATCCATATCTAGACAAATTGAGGGAAACTTTCAGAAAACGGTTTTCTGCACTCTTGAGCAAGGACAATAAGAAGAGACTGATAACGTTAAGAAAGTGTTAGCCTATCACAAATCTATCCTAATGTTTTTTCTTCCTGGACTCAAGCTCCATTTATAAATTTCGTTCAAAAAAGGAGCAGAAAAAAGTAATGCATAGTCACCAAACTATTTAGTAAAATTCTTAAATTGAATGTAATGAATATGCACTTTATTTCCTTCGTAATTTGCAATTTTATTTCCAGATCGACCATTGCGTGTATAACGGAACTCGTTTTTTCCGTTGTACTCGTGATCTAGTTGTCAATTGT